>BSYR01000021.1:7480000-17480000 GCA_030270665.1 Hibiscus trionum | reverse complement strand
GTAAAATCGGGTACATGTCATTTTTCTATTTTGACTCGACTCGGGTCGGGTGCGGGTCCATTTCAGGTCGGGTCAAAACGGGTTGGGTCCGAAGTAGATAATTGACAGGTTAATTCCGGTTCGGATACACTTCAAGTCGGGTTCATTTCAGGTCAGGTCCATTTCAGGTCAGAAACGTTTTAGGTCTGGTCCATTTCAGGTCGGGTTCATTTCAGGTCGGTTGCATTTCAGGTCGGGTGCATTTCAGGTCGGGTAGTTTAGGTCGGGGTATTTTCGAGATTGGAATTCGTATTGAGTTTGAGTTCGATACAACCGTATAAGTAGTCAATAGACTTTAGGTTGGCCTTCGCCAACCGTCATTGATTTGGAGTTAATTATTTAAAGTCATATCAAATTAAAATTATAAAACATTGGAGTAATTTAAAAAATAATGAAAATGGGTCAATTTGGACTGAAAATGGGTCAATTTGGATTAAAAATAAAGTTTCATGGATTATAATGAACAAAATATCAAATTAAAATTATAAAACATTAGACAAATTTAAAAGAAAACAATGAAAATGGGTCAACTTGGAATAAAAATAAAGTTTGGGGGACTATAATGAACAAAAATATTAAATTAAAAGTATAAAAATTAGAGTAATTAAAAAACAATAAGTAGAGGTCAATTTAGAATAAAAATAAAGTTTTAGGGTCTAGAATGAACAAAATTTCAAATTAAAATTATAAAACATGTCGAATTAAAATATATATATATAGGTTAATATGGAATTAAAATAAAGTTAAGGGACTAGAATGAAGAAAATATCAAATTAAAATAATAAAACATTGGACAAATTAAAAAATGTGGGTCAATTTGGAATAAAAATAAAGTTTTAGGTCTAGAATGATGAAAATATCAAATTAAAATTATAAAACATTGGACAAATTAAAAAATAATGAATAGGGGTCAATTTGGAATTGAAATAAAATTAAGGGACTAGAATAAACAAAGTACCAAATTAAAATTATAAAACATAGGACGAATTAAAAATAAATAGGGGTTAATTTAGAATTAAACTAAAGTTTAGGTGACTAGAATGAACAAAATATCAAATTAAAATTATAAAACATTGGACTAATTAAAATAAAGTTAAGGGACTAGAATGAACAAAATATCAAATTAAAATTATTAAACAGCGGACTAATTAAAATAAAGTTAAGGGACTAGAATGAACAAAATATCAAATTAAAATTATAAAACACCAGACTAATTAAAAAATAATAATAAGTGGTCAATTTGGAAAACAAATAAAATTTAGGGACTAGAATGAACAAAATGTCAAAGTAAAATTATATATTATTGGACTAATTAAAAAAACAATTAGTAGGGGTCAATTTGGAATAGAAATGAAGATTTAAGGGCTATAATGAACAGAAATATCAAATTAAAATTATAAAACATCGGACTAATTAAAAAAAATAAATGTGGGTCAATTTGGAATATAAATAAAGTTTAGGGACTAGAATGAATAAAATCTTAAAGTAAAATTATATATTATTGGACTAATTAAAAAACATTTAGTAGGGGTCAATTTGGAATAGAAATGAAGATTTAAGAGCTATAATGAACAGAAATATCAAATTAAAATTATAAAACATTGGACGATTAAGGATTTAGAGTTTAGGGTTTAGGGAAAATTCATTAATGGTTTAAGGTTCATACATTGATAGATACATACATACATATATACATACTTTCATACATTAGGATTTGGGGTTTAGGGTGTAGTGTGTAGGGTTTAGGGAAAATTCATTAAGGGTTTAGGGTTCATACATTGATAGGTACATATATACATACTTATATACATTGGGTTTAGGGTTTAGGGTTTAGGGTTAAGAGAAAATTCATTAATGGTTTAGGGTTCATATATTGATAGGTACATACATGCATACTTACATACATTAGGGTTTATGATTTAGGGTTTAAGGGTTTATGGTTTATGGTTTATGGAAATTTTATGAAGGGTTTAAGGTTCATACACTAATAGATACGTACATACATACTTACATACATTATGATTTAGGGTTTAGGGTTTATGGTTTATAGGTTTATGTTGAGAATTTCATGGTTTATGGTTTAGGGTTTAGAGTTTATGGTTTAGGGAAAATTCAATAAGGGTTTAGGGTTTAGACATTGATAGGTATATATATATATATACTTATATGTATTAGGGTTTAAGGTATAAGGTTTAGGGTTTATGTTTATGGTTAAGGGTTTTTGGAAATTTCATTAAGGGTTTAGGGTTCATACATTGATGGGTACATACATACATACTTACATATATTAGGGTTTATGGTGTAGGGTTTATGTTTAGGATTTAAGTGTTTAGGGTTTAGGGTAAATTCATTAAGGGTTTAGGGTTCATACATTGATAGATACATACATACATATTTAGATACATTATTGTAACATCCCAACAATTACGCCCAAATTGTAAACCCTAGATTCACAAAATCCCTAATTCAAAAACCCTAAATTTTGAAATCCCTAATTGAAAACCCTATCAATTGAGAATATCTAATTTAGAACCCTAATTTTTATGAGGGACTAAATAAGAATTTTTATCAAACTTGAAAGTTAATATGAAATTTCTTGAAAGTTTAAGGACTGAATCCATAAATAACCCTTTTATCAAATTGAATTTCAATTCTCTTTAACATCTGCTCCAACTGTCTCATTTTTTTCTTAATTGTTTAATTTATTTTTTAAAACCTTTTTAATTCAAATTGAATTTTAATTCTTTTTTTCATGACTAAATTGACTTTCCTTTTTCAACTTAAATTTTTGTTTTTTTATTATTATTATTATTATTATTATTATTATTATTATTATTATTATTATTATTATTATTATTATTATTATTATTATTATTATAAACCTAATTTGTTTAGATTACCAACTCTCAGCTCTCTATATATTGTCATAGTTATTACGTACAGAAATAAACCTAAGCCTTAAGTTTAAAAGTGTTGTCGCTCTTAGTTATTCCCATGTTTTATGAATTCTTCTCGAATTGACGTTGTCATCACCTTATATCGAAGTCGCAACCTCCCTTTGTTCGTCGTTTGAGCTATTGCCGCTTAAGGTGTGTTTTCTTCTGGTGCTAAAAATAAAGTATATATTATTTTTCTATGTGTTGGTGTTTTACACATTGTGTGATTATTATATGTATTATGGATTGTGTGATTGACATCATGTGCATATGAATTCAGAATGTGTTTTAATTATGATTTATGGAATATTTAATTTATGAAACATCATATTTTCGGAACTATGATTTATGAATTTATGAACTATGATTTATGAAGTATGTTTACGGAATATCGGATTTATGGAACTGTGTTTATGGAATTTGATTTTTAAACATCATATATGTATGAGCATGGGTTGGGATTTGTACGGAGGAAGTTCAGTGGTTTCATCCTTCGGGCTGAATTCCACTTTGGATTAGTGGTTCCACCCTTCGGGTTGAGTTCCACTTCGGATTGGTGATGATGTAGATAATGGTTCTGGGGAACCTTACTCTTCGGACGACGATGTAGTTGGGTGCATTGCACTGCGCTTGTGATTTGTGTTATGGTTTAAAAGATTTCATTCAAATAATATTATGTTTTATAATTATGGTTTTGCTTGCACTTTAGAGACACACTAAGCTCTTTAGCTTACTCCCACATAGTTTCCTCTTACAGATATCTCTGGACTTTAGGCGCGTGGTACTTGGAGGATCTCACCCCTTTTAATTCAAATATTTTACTATTTAGTTTGAAATTATTTTTAGTTATTCAGATTATTATTTATAACTTTGATACATCGATGTACTATCATACTTTTGGACTATTTATGTTTTACGGATAGTTTTAACATTATTTTATTATGATTTTATTTCATAGATTTTATTTAAACATTCGAATATTTATTATGATATTTATGTTTTTATTTATTACTAAATTTATGATATTTTATTTTAAATTAAAGTATAACTTTTATAAATTAGTTTTTTTAGGGTAAAGTTTTCAAACGCGACTTCCTAAATTCGGCTATTTCTTCTAGGTCGGGTTTAGAGGGTTACAATTATGGTTTAGGGTTTAGGGTTTGGGGTTTAAGGTGTATGGTTTAGGGGTTTAGGTTTAAGATTTAAGGGTTTAGGAATTAGGGTTCATACATTGATACATAAAATCAAAAGTCAAAACCATGAACCTTAAACCCAAAAAAAGAAACCCTAAATCAAAACCCTAAACCCTAAACATTTAAACCTTAAACCCTAGAACACTAAACCCTACAAACTTTAAACCCTAAAGCTTTAAAACAAAACCCTAATTTAAAACCCTAAACCATAAACCCTAAGAAATAAAACATTAAAACCTTAAACCCTAAAATTGAAACATTGGTTGACACAATAACACTAAACCATAAACCCTAACCCCTAAATTATATCATCAACCCCTAAATTAAAACAAACCATAAACCTTAAAACTAAAATAAGGACCAAATCGAATATAAAATAAACCTTTAAGCTCAATTTCACAAAAATCAGGACCAAATTGAAATAAATGAAAGTACGCGTGCTTGCGAAGCAAGACCCGTATAACGACGAGTGACCCGTTAAAAAACGTGCGGATCTTTTGACCCGGCTCACTCCTATAAATAGACCTTCTCCCAAGCCATTTTACACACTTTTTACCCTACTGTTACTCTACCAAATTTTCTAGGGGTCAATTTGGAATATAAATGAAGATTTAAGGGCTATAGTGAACAGAAATATCAAATTAGAATTATAAAACATTAGATGATTATGGGTTTATGGTTTAGGGTTTATAGAAATTTCATTAATGGTTTAAGGTTCACACAATGATAGATACATATATATATACTTGCATATATTAGGGTTTAGGGTTTAGTGTGTAGTGTGTAGGGTTTAGGGAAAATTCATTAAGGGTTCAGGGTTCATACATTGATAGGTATATACATAAATACTTATATACATTAGGGTTTATGGTTTATGGTTTAGGATTTTTATGGTTTAGGGTTAATGGAACATTTATTAAGGGTTTAGGGTTCATATATTGATAGGTACATACATATATACTTATATACATTAGGGTTTAGGGTTTAAGGGTTTAGGTTTATGATTTAAGTGTTTAGGGTTTAAGGTTTATGGAAAATTTATGAATGGTTTAGGGTTCAAACATTGATAGATATGTATATACATACTTACATACATTATGGTTTAGGGTTTATAGTTTATGGTTTATGGGTTTAAGGTTTATGGAAAATTCAGTAAGGGTTTAGGGTTTAGACATCGATAGGTATATACATACATACTTATATATATATATATTAGGGTTTAGGTTTTAAGGTTTAGGGTTTAACGGTTCATGTTTTATGAAAAATTCATTAAGGGTTTTGGGTTCATTTATTGATAGGTACATACATACATACTTACATACATTAGGGTTTGGGGTTTGGGGGTTTATGGTGTATGGTTTTAGGTTTAGGATTTAAGTGTTTAGGATTTAGGGTTTAGGGAAAATTCATTAAGGGTTTAAGGTTCATACATTGATAGATATATAAATACTTACATATATTATGGTTTAAATTTTAGGGTTTAGGGGCTTAGGTTTTGGATTTAAGGGTTTATGGTGTATGGTTTAGGGGTTTATGTTTAGGATTTAAGGGTTTAGGGATTAGGGTTCATATATTGATACATAATATGAAAAGTCAAAACCATGAACCCTAAACCCCTAAACCTTAAACCATATACCTTTAAACCTTAAACCCTAGAACATTAAACCCTAAAAACTTTAAACCCTAAACCTTTAGTGCAAAACCCTCATTCAACCCCATAAACCATAAACCCTGAAATAAAACACTAAAACCTTAACCTCTAAAATTGAAACATTAATTGAAACAATAACCATGAACCCTAAACCTTAACGACTAAATTATAATCCCAACCCCTAAACATACATACATACATACATACATACATACATACATACATACATACATACATACATACATACATACATACATACATACATACATACATACATACATACATACATACATACATACATACATACATACATACATACATACATACATACATACATACATACATACATACATACATACATACATACATACATACATACATACATACATACATACATACATACATACATACATACATACATACATACATACATACATACATACATACATACATACATACATACATACATACATACATACATACATACATACATACATACATACATACATACATACATACATACATACATACATACATACATACATACATACATACATACATACATACATACATACATACATACATACATACATACATACATACATACATACATACATACATACATACATACATACATACATACATACATACATACATACATACATACATACATACATACATACATACATACATACATACATACATACATACATACATACATACATACATACATACATACATACATACATACATACATACATACATACATACATACATACATACATACATACATACATACATACATACATACATACATACATACATACATACATACATACATACATACATACATACATACATACATACATACATACATACATACATACATACATACATACATACATACATACATACATACATACATACATACATACATACATACATACATACATACATACATACATACATACATACATACATACATACATACATACATACATACATACATACATACATACATACATACATACATACATACATACATACATACATACATACATACATACATACATACATACATACATACATACATACATACATACATACATACATACATACATACATACATACATACATACATACATACATACATACATACATACATACATACATACATACATACATACATACATACATACATACATACATACATACATACATACATACATACATACATACATACATACATACATACATACATACATACATACATACATACATACATACATACATACATACATACATACATACATACATACATACATACATACATACATACATACATACATACATACATACATACATACATACATACATACATACATACATACATACATACATACATACATACATACATACATACATACATACATACATACATACATACATACATACATACATACATACATACATACATACATACATACATACATACATACATACATACATACATACATACATACATACATACATACATACATACATACATACATACATACATACATACATACATACATACATACATACATACATACATACATACATACATACATACATACATACATACATACATACATACATACATACATACATACATACATACATACATACATACATACATACATACATACATACATACATACATACATACATACATACATACATACATACATACATACATACATACATACATACATACATACATACATACATACATACATACATACATACATACATACATACATACATACATACATACATACATACATACATACATACATACATACATACATACATACATACATACATACATACATACATACATACATACATACATACATACATACATACATACATACATACATACATACATACATACATACATACATACATACATACATACATACATACATACATACATACATACATACATACATACATACATACATACATACATACATACATACATACATACATACATACATACATACATACATACATACATACATACATACATACATACATACATACATACATACATACATACATACATACATACATACATACATACATACATACATACATACATACATACATACATACATACATACATACATACATACATACATACATACATACATACATACATACATACATACATACATACATACATACATACATACATACATACATACATACATACATACATACATACATACATACATACATACATACATACATACATACATACATACATACATACATACATACATACATACATACATACATACATACATACATACATACATACATACATACATACATACATACATACATACATACATACATACATACATACATACATACATACATACATACATACATACATACATACATACATACATACATACATACATACATACATACATACATACATACATACATACATACATACATACATACATACATACATACATACATACATACATACATACATACATACATACATACATACATACATACATACATACATACATACATACATACATACATACATACATACATACATACATACATACATACATACATACATACATACATACATACATACATACATACATACATACATACATACATACATACATACATACATACATACATACATACATACATACATACATACATACATACATACATACATACATACATACATACATACATACATACATACATACATACATACATACATACATACATACATACATACATACATACATACATACATACATACATACATACATACATACATACATACATACATACATACATACATACATACATACATACATACATACATACATACATACATACATACATACATACATACATACATACATACATACATACATACATACATACATACATACATACATACATACATACATACATACATACATACATACATACATACATACATACATACATACATACATACATACATACATACATACATACATACATACATACATACATACATACATACATACATACATACATACATACATACATACATACATACATACATACATACATACATACATACATACATACATACATACATACATACATACATACATACATACATACATACATACATACATACATACATACATACATACATACATACATACATACATACATACATACATACATACATACATACATACATACATACATACATACATACATACATACATACATACATACATACATACATACATACATACATACATACATACATACATACATACATACATACATACATACATACATACATACATACATACATACATACATACATACATACATACATACATACATACATACATACATACATACATACATACATACATACATACATACATACATACATACATACATACATACATACATACATACATACATACATACATACATACATACATACATACATACATACATACATACATACATACATACATACATACATACATACATACATACATACATACATACATACATACATACATACATACATACATACATACATACATACATACATACATACATACATACATACATACATACATACATACATACATACATACATACATACATACATACATACATACATACATACATACATACATACATACATACATACATACATACATACATACATACATACATACATACATACATACATACATACATACATACATACATACATACATACATACATACATACATACATACATACATACATACATACATACATACATACATACATACATACATACATACATACATACATACATACATACATACATACATACATACATACATACATACATACATACATACATACATACATACATACATACATACATACATACATACATACATACATACATACATACATACATACATACATACATACATACATACATACATACATACATACATACATACATACATACATACATACATACATACATACATACATACATACATACATACATACATACATACATACATACATACATACATACATACATACATACATACATACATACATACATACATACATACATACATACATACATACATACATACATACATACATACATACATACATACATACATACATACATACATACATACATACATACATACATACATACATACATACATACATACATACATACATACATACATACATACATACATACATACATACATACATACATACATACATACATACATACATACATACATACATACATACATACATACATACATACATACATACATACATACATACATACATACATACATACATACATACATACATACATACATACATACATACATACATACATACATACATACATACATACATACATACATACATACATACATACATACATACATACATACATACATACATACATACATACATACATACATACATACATACATACATACATACATACATACATACATACATACATACATACATACATACATACATACATACATACATACATACATACATACATACATACATACATACATACATACATACATACATACATACATACATACATACATACATACATACATACATACATACATACATACATACATACATACATACATACATACATACATACATACATACATACATACATACATACATACATACATACATACATACATACATACATACATACATACATACATACATACATACATACATACATACATACATACATACATACATACATACATACATACATACATACATACATACATACATACATACATACATACATACATACATACATACATACATACATACATACATACATACATACATACATACATACATACATACATACATACATACATACATACATACATACATACATACATACATACATACATACATACATACATACATACATACATACATACATACATACATACATACATACATACATACATACATACATACATACATACATACATACATACATACATACATACATACATACATACATACATACATACATACATACATACATACATACATACATACATACATACATACATACATACATACATACATACATACATACATACATACATACATACATACATACATACATACATACATACATACATACATACATACATACATACATACATACATACATACATACATACATACATACATACATACATACATACATACATACATACATACATACATACATACATACATACATACATACATACATACATACATACATACATACATACATACATACATACATACATACATACATACATACATACATACATACATACATACATACATACATACATACATACATACATACATACATACATACATACATACATACATACATACATACATACATACATACATACATACATACATACATACATACATACATACATACATACATACATACATACATACATACATACATACATACATACATACATACATACATACATACATACATACATACATACATACATACATACATACATACATACATACATACATACATACATACATACATACATACATACATACATACATACATACATACATACATACATACATACATACATACATACATACATACATACATACATACATACATACATACATACATACATACATACATACATACATACATACATACATACATACATACATACATACATACATACATACATACATACATACATACATACATACATACATACATACATACATACATACATACATACATACATACATACATACATACATACATACATACATACATACATACATACATACATACATACATACATACATACATACATACATACATACATACATACATACATACATACATACATACATACATACATACATACATACATACATACATACATACATACATACATACATACATACATACATACATACATACATACATACATACATACATACATACATACATACATACATACATACATACATACATACATACATACATACATACATACATACATACATACATACATACATACATACATACATACATACATACATACATACATACATACATACATACATACATACATACATACATACATACATACATACATACATACATACATACATACATACATACATACATACATACATACATACATACATACATACATACATACATACATACATACATACATACATACATACATACATACATACATACATACATACATACATACATACATACATACATACATACATACATACATACATACATACATACATACATACATACATACATACATACATACATACATACATACATACATACATACATACATACATACATACATACATACATACATACATACATACATACATACATACATACATACATACATACATACATACATACATACATACATACATACATACATACATACATACATACATACATACATACATACATACATACATACATACATACATACATACATACATACATACATACATACATACATACATACATACATACATACATACATACATACATACATACATACATACATACATACATACATACATACATACATACATACATACATACATACATACATACATACATACATACATACATACATACATACATACATACATACATACATACATACATACATACATACATACATACATACATACATACATACATACATACATACATACATACATACATACATACATACATACATACATACATACATACATACATACATACATACATACATACATACATACATACATACATACATACATACATACATACATACATACATACATACATACATACATACATACATACATACATACATACATACATACATACATACATACATACATACATACATACATACATACATACATACATACATACATACATACATACATACATACATACATACATACATACATACATACATACATACATACATACATACATACATACATACATACATACATACATACATACATACATACATACATACATACATACATACATACATACATACATACATACATACATACATACATACATACATACATACATACATACATACATACATACATACATACATACATACATACATACATACATACATACATACATACATACATACATACATACATACATACATACATACATACATACATACATACATACATACATACATACATACATACATACATACATACATACATACATACATACATACATACATACATACATACATACATACATACATACATACATACATACATACATACATACATACATACATACATACATACATACATACATACATACATACATACATACATACATACATACATACATACATACATACATACATACATACATACATACATACATACATACATACATACATACATACATACATACATACATACATACATACATACATACATACATACATACATACATACATACATACATACATACATACATACATACATACATACATACATACATACATACATACATACATACATACATACATACATACATACATACATACATACATACATACATACATACTTGCATACATACATACATACTTGCATACATACATACATACATACATACTTGCATACATACTTGTATACATACATACATACATACATACATACATACATACTTGCATACATACATACATACATACATACATACATACATACATACATACATACTTGCATACATACATACATACATACATACATACATACATACATACATACATACATACATACATACATACATACATACATACATACATACATACATACATACATACATACATACATACATACATACATACATACATACATACATACATACATACATACATACATACATACATACATACATACATACATACATACATACATACATACATACATACATACATACATACATACATACATACATACATACATACATACATACATACATACATACATACATACATACATACATACATACATACATACATACATACATACATACATACATACATACATACATACATACATACATACATACATACATACATACATACATACATACATACATACATACATACATACATACATACATACATACATACATACATACATACATACATACATACATACTTGCATACATACTTGTATACATACATACATACATACATACATACATACATACTTGCATACATACATACATACATACATACATACATACATACATACATACATACTTGCATACATACATACATACATACATACATACATACATACATACATACATACATACATACATACATACATACATACATACATACATACATACATACATACATACATACATACATACATACATACATACATACATACATACATACATACATACATACATACATACATACATACATACATACATACATACATACATACATACATACATACATACATACATACATACATACATACATACATACATACATACATACATACATACATACATACATACATACATACATACATACATACATACATACATACATACATACATACATACATACATACATACATACATACTTGCATACATACATACATACATACATACATACATACATACATACATACATACATACATACATACATACATACATACATACATACATACTTGCATACATACATACATACATACATACATGCATACATACATACATGCATGCATACATACATACATACATACATACATACAGGCATACATACATACATACATACATACTTGCATACATACATACATACATACATACATGCATACATACATACATACATGCATGCATACATACATACATACATACATACATACAGGCATACATACATACATACATACATACATACATGCATACATACATACATACATACATACATACATACATATATACATACATACATACATACATACATACATACATACATACATACTTGCATACATACATACATACTTGCATACATACATACATACATACATACTTGCATACATACTTGTATACATACTTGTATATATACTTGTATACATTAGGATTTAGGGTTTAGTGCGTAGTGTGTAGGGTTTAGGGAAAAATCATTAAGGGTTCAGGGTTCATACATTGATAGGTACATACATACATACTTATATATATATATATATATTAGGGTTTAGGGTTTAGGGTTTTTATGGTTTATGATTTAGGGTTAAGTGAAAATTCATTAAGGATTTAGGGTTCATATATTGATAGGTATATATATACATACTTACATATATTAGGGTTTAGGGTTTAAGGGGTTTATGTTTAGGATTTAAGGGTTTAGGATTTAAGGTTTATGGAAATTTTATGAATGGTTTAGGGTTCATACAATGATAGATACATTTATATATATATATATATATTATGGTTTAGGGTTTAGAGTTTATGTTTATGGGTTTAGGTTGAGGATTTCATAGTTTAGGGTTTATGGTTTATAGTTTAGAGAAAATTAAAATAAGGGTTTATGGTTCAAACATTGATAGGTATATACATATATACTCACATGCAATATGGTTTAGGGTTTAGTGTTTAGGGTTTAGGGTTTAGGGAAAATTTCATTAAGGGTTTAGGATTCATTTATTGATAGGTCATACATAGTTATATATATTAGGGTTTAGAGTTTAGGGTTTATGGTGTAGGGTTTAGGTTTATGATTTAAGTGTTTAGGGTTTAGGGTTTAGGGAAATTCATTAATGGTTTAGGGTTCATACATTGATATATATATATATATATATTTACATAAATTAGGGTTTAGGGTTTATGGGTTTAGGTTTAGGATTTAAGGGTTTAGGGTGTATGGTTTAGGGATTTATGTTTAGGATTAGGATTAGGGTTCATACATTGATACATAAAATCAAAAGTTAAAACCATCAAAAGTCAACACCATTACTCTGCCGAAATTTCTTCTCGCTTTCTCTCTCCCTCAAAAACATAATTTTCCTAGTAATTCTATCTATTTTCGATCAAAAACATGGTTTTTCACCAAGTTCTTCGTTGTTCTTCCACCAAATCTTTCCAGATCCTATACAAACATCTAACTTCAGTCTAAACTTGTTTCTTCTCGATCAAAACCAAAAATTTTCTCAAGAACATCCTTGTGTTCTTCCACTTTCCCCTTTTCAATCCTTCAAAACCCTAATCCCCAAATCAATTTATTTTACCCTAAACCTCAAAGAACTCTTATCCATAAACTTTAAACCCTTATCCCTTAAATCTGTTCGTATTAAAAAGCCCTAATTTCCTTAAATCTTTTCATCTTCTTTCTGAAAACCCTAATCTCCTTTCATCATCTTTCTGAGAACCCTAGAATCTTCATATTCTTTCTCTAATTCCAAACACATAAAAGCCCTAATTTCCTAAAATATTTTCATATTCTATCTAAAAACCCTAATCTCCTTTCATCATCTTTTCATCTTCTCATCTCTCGGTTTCGGTAAGTTATTGTCTCATGTATGTTCATTTTTATTTTTATTTTATTCATTTTGGTTCTAGTTTATGTTTTAATAAGCATGCTTTACTATTTTTCTGTTGGTCTCTGTTCTGTTTTACATTGTCTATGTGATCTGAAAGTATATGACTTGAAATGAATATTTGTATGATTAAGATTTTTGTTCTGTTTATTGTTTTTTTATACTGTGATTTATGCTAACATTGTGCTCTCTTTTATCTCAGGTATATCCGCGTCTGGGTTTTGGTTGTGGTTTCAGCTTTCTAGCCTTCGGTCTTCCTGAAAGATCATTGTTGGTTATTTTTTACTTTTTATATGTTTATGTTTTTTGGTTTATGTTTGTTTGATTGTCTAATATGCATGTTTGATTGTTTGTCTAATATGCATGCTTGCTTGACTGTTTGTTGTGTTCTTTCTCTAATATGCATGCTTGATTGTTTGTCTGATTTTGGTTTCTATTTAATTTTTTAATATGCATGCAATTTTGCTCCTTCTTTATTTTTATTATTTTTTGCTTTATTATTTTTTTCTTTTTTATAATAATATTCGAAATAAAAAAATAAGTGGTTATAGCCCGGACATAAAATGAGTATGACAGTTGCCCCTCTTTGCTCATTGTTGTGTAACAGGAATAGAGCAAAGACAAAATAATAATCATTTTATGTTCAGTCGAGTATGAGTTCTTTCTCTGGCCACCGCTCCTTCTTGAACTTCACTTGGTCTGCTCGATCGCTCTTGTAGGCGAAGTCTTCAAAATGGAATGATCCATCGGGGAAAGAATCTTCAAACTACGGAGACCCATGCGCGAAGCAAAATAAGTTCGGCTTGTTACGACTTTGACAACGACACAATACCTAGAGAAAAATTGACCTAGCTGCAACACTGATGAAGAAGCAAGCTCTACAAAGCTTGATCCCGTTGCAACACTGGCCACGAAACAGGAACGGAGGACAAAAGTTCTAATAGTTGTTCCGGAAAATACCTTCGATTTAGCTCCTAGACTTCTTTTGTATTTTTCCCAAATGCACAGGGATCAACGGTTTTGATTTGCCTTTACCGGTAGCCGTTTGCTCCGGGCTAGCTGTACCATTCCCCTGGGTACAATCAGTTTATACCAATCATGAGATTGGATTTTTCCAAAGGATTTATTTTCTTTTGACCATTCGTGAAAATGGATTTTCGATGGACATTTGAATTGTCTATTGTCTTAAATTTTATCGTGTTTAAGCACGTTGTGCCGATATTTCTATCGGACTTGCCAAAAATGGCTTTGATCCTTATGGGAGGATGAAACTAAGAAATTCATGTTTTAAGAAGAACTATCCTTATAGAAGGGTGAAATTAAGAAATTCATGTTTTAAGAAAAAGATCCTTATGGAAGTATGAAATTAAGAAATTCATGTTTTAAGAAAAACGATCCTTATGGAAGGATAAAATTAAGAAATTCATGTTTTAAGAAGAACTATCTAAGAAAGGATGGAATTAAGCAATTCCTGTTTTAAGAAGAACTATCCTTAAGAAAGGATGGAATTAAGCAATTCCTTTTGTATTTTTCCCAAATACACAGGGATCAACAGTTTTGACTTGCCTTTACCGGTAGTCGTTTACTCCGGGCTAGTTGTACCATTTCCCTGGGTACAATCAGTTTATACCAATCATGACATTGGATTTTTCCAAAGGATTTATTTTCCTTTGACCATTCGTAAAAATGGATTTTTATGGACATTTGAATTATCCATTGTCTTAAACTTTTCCGTGTTTAAGCACGTTGTGCCGACATTTCTGTCGGACTTGTCAAAATAGCTTTGATTCATCTCCAATTCTAACGAAAGAACAAGATCTGACGGGCATTTCTCTCTCTCTCTCTCTCTGGGTGACGGGATAGATTTGAAAATCAGTAATTTTTTGACCAAGCTATAGCACTGACGAAGAGGCATGGTCTGAAATCATTTTGATCAAGCTACAACACCGACGATGAGGCAAGACCAGGAATTGATCGAGCTACGACACCTGACGAAGAGGCACGGTCTGAAGTCATTTGGATCCATCTACAACACCGACGAGGAGGCGGGATCAAGAGTTTTTTTGATCCAGCTACAACACTGACGAGGATGCAGGATCAAGAGTTTGATTTTGATCAAGCTACAACCCTGACGAAAAGGCATGATCTGAGAGTTCAATTTTGATCAAGCTACAACCCTGACGGAGAGGCATGATCTGAGAGTTCGATTTCGATCAAGTTACAACCCTAACGAAGAGGCATGATCCAAGAGTTTGATCTACTACGGCTCTATCGTCGTAGTGTAATCTGGATTTTGGTCTAGTCACACCTATTACAGCGAAACTAGATATGGAAAAATAATTGGCCTGTCGCGACTCTGACGAAGCGGCATGATCTGAGGTTTGATCTACTACAGCTCTATCGTCGTAGTGTAATCTGGATTTTGATCTAGTCACACCTATTATGGCCAAACTAGACTTGGAAAAACAATCGACCTGCCGCGACTCTGACGAAGCGGCATGATCTGAGGTTTGATTTGCTACAACACTGGCGAAGAAATATGATCTTTGAAGTTAATTTGTTGACATGTTGCACCATGTTACGGGTGAGATGGGATCTGTCAAGGATGTTGGATCATGTGTTCTTTCTTGATTGAAGACGCCATGCCATATCTTCATATTTGTTCCAATTCTTCGAGTCAAGGCCGTTGGAATTTATTGTTTCTTTCTGGTTGCAGATGTCAGACCTGTAAAATTTTTGTCCTTAAGAAAGGATTATATATCATTAAGAAAAGATTGAGTTGACTTAAGAAAATATCTAATTTTTTAAAGAAAAACATCCTTTATGAAAGGGTTGAATTTAAAAATTCATATTTTTTAGGAAAGCGTCCTTGAGAAAGGATGCAAATTTTGAGAAAAAGGTATCATTGTGGAAGGATGGAATTAAGAAATTCTTGTTTTGAGAAAAATTATCTTTAAGAAAAGATTGAATTAAGATATTCTTATTTTGAGAAAACTTGTCCTTATGAAAGAATGGAATTAAGAAATTCCGATTTTGAGAAAAATTGTCCTTACGAAAGGATGGAATTAAGAAATTCCTAGTTTGGAAAAAAATTATCCTTAAGAAATGATTGAATTAAGAAATTCCGTGTTTGAGGAAAAAGAATCCTTATGGAAGGATTGGATTAAGAAAATTTTACTGAGCAGTGAGTGCAAAAATTTGTTTCTGGCAATTTATGCAAATGAAATGTATGTGCATGCTTTTGTGATGATGCAAAGAAGCATGGAATTTTTGTCAGAATGCTTCTCAGGTTGGTCTTCTGATTTTTGTTCAAAATTTGCCCCAACAAAAGTTTGCCCCCCAGGCTTCATTGTTCTCATTCTTTTCTGGATAAGTTGAATGCTCCCGATGTCATCTCCATTTTTTTCTCTTTTCCAGGGAAATTGACTTGGCTCACCACCACTGACAGAGGCGAGATCAGAAAAAGTTGATTATGGAGCTTCATGGCATGGAGTTATGACCCTGAAAATGAAACATTAGTTAGTAATCTGTTCGGAAAAATTTTACCATTTTTACCTAGATGTTCGAGCTTTTTGCGTATTCAACCTCTTTCAGGGCTAAAGGTTCGTCATCATGTTGTTGCCCCCACAGTTGAGGTCTTCTGTCTCTTTCCTGGACTTGTTTAAGACAAAAATATGTTATGGATGTACCTAACTTTATGCTTAATGCATGTATCTAGCCTAAATGCATGATGACTTGAATGCGCGTACAATGCATATAGATGATGTATCATGATGGATATGTGAATGAGATTCCATTTTGCCCCTCAAAGGGATGCCCCTAACTCTCTGCTAGTCAGTTTTTTGCTTCTAATTAAGTAGTGTTCAGTGTCTTGTATGTGAGGATGCCCCAACTTCCCTTGGGTTCGATCATTTTTTGAATTACCTCCTCGGGTGAATGCCTCAACATTTTGTCTAAGACTGCTCTTGAAGCGAACTCGAAGCTCGAAGTATGATTTCGCCTTTTCTCAAAGGGCTTCCACTGTTATTGTGAACGCATTATGTTGCCCCCCGGTCGGGTCTATTGTAACACCCGTGTTTTGGGGTTGGGAGTTTGGCATGTGTGCTTGGTTCGAGTCGTCAAAATCGGTTTAATTTAATTAGGCCTTAGTTTTGATTTAAATGAGATTAAAATTTAAGGAATGGCATTTTTGTAAATATGTTGAAATAAAGTAGACAACCTTTTTGAATCAAAAAATAAAAGAAAAGAAAGCCATCTTCCTCCCCTTTGTATTTCCAACGTGAAAGAGAACCCAAACCCCTCCCAAAACGCCAATCTACTACTCCATCCATTTTATCCATCAATTCAAGAGCTTTTTCGAAGGTAATTTCATTTTTGAACTCTCCTCATCATCCCAATCATTTCCATGGTTTTAGATTTTAAAACCATCATCTTTTTAAATTTCCAAGTTTTTCAAGTTTGATGAAAGTATGGGTTTTCAACTTGTTTTTGGTTGGTTGAGTTAGTTTTTGAGTTAATCTCACTTAAATACACCTAATATCTTAAATTGGAAGGAATTTGGGAAAAATCTCGAAGTGGGTATTTGGAGCATTTTTCAAAGTGTCAAAACTTGAATTTTTGGTGTGTTTTTGTGTTGGGTTGAAGGGTTGATGGTATAGGGTTGTTAGGAAGGTGTTTTGGAAGCCTTTAGATGTCATTTGGGTGTTGGAAATGGTGGATTTCAGCTGGGTATTTGGGGAGTACGAAAATGTGAGTTTTGTGGTTAGTTTGGGTTTGAATTTGTGAAGTTTTGGCTTGTGATTGTGAGTTGGGTTGTGGCTGAGTTTAGCATTAATTCGGTTGAATAATACTAGTCTTTTGTTTGGTTAGAAGCAAGAGGAAACATCAGGGAAGGTTCGGGATCGAATCCGGAAGTTGTGGAGGCTTGATTTGCTAAGGAAGGGTGGTGAGTGAAACTTTCAATTGTTTTAAATTGGTTCAAGTGTGTGTAGTGGAGGTATTGGAATGAGCTTGGTAGGTCATTCCAAGGTAGAAGTTAAATTGGTAGTTTAACTTCTTGTGTGTTAATAAGCTTTAGATGTTTATGCTTATATTGATCTTGTGAGGTATGAATTGATTATGTGTGAATATATATTGATGTGTGTGATGATGGATGTGTGCTATAAATGATGGTTGTTATGATGTGGTTTAAAAGTAATTGGCACTAGTTAACTTACCGGGTATAAATGATCGATCATTAGGATTAGTGTGCACATGTTTTAGTCAAATTCGCGCGTGGCCTTGGTTGCGTTAAGTCATCAAGGAGGAGTACGGTGATGTAATATTCCACCGGAAATTGTTTATATTATATGTGATGATGAGTGGAATCTCATCCGTAGGGCATGTGATGATGAGTGGAATCTCATCCATGCGAGGTCCGGTGATGAGTGTAATCCCACCGAGGTAATGTTGTTGTTGAGTGTAATCCGCGTATCCGAGTAAACTAATAGTGGCCAATATACTTGATCATGTGGTTATGTTGCTTAGATAAATGCCTTATCTTGTTGAGCTTAATATGAAGTAAGATGTCATATTATTGACTCTTGTGTTGCTAGCTAGTTTGCTAGGTTGATGCTTAGGTATGTTTGTGTGTTGTTAAGGATTGTATGCTTGAACCCTGCATTGTCGTTGATTTGGTTTTAGAGCATCCTCACTAAGCTTCTAGCTTACGCTCTCATTTTCGACAATGCAGATCAGTAGCGTGGAGTTAGCAAGGAGCAAGGCGAAGGGACATTCCAAGCTTTGTAGTTGCTCAAGTATGGTTTAGTAAATAAAGTAGTAGTTTAGCAATGGGGCTACTATGTGTTTGTATGAGCGTTGTATGACTCATATATGTTGATGATGTTTATGTTATGCTTTACTTTGGATTGTAAACCATGTTATGACTTGTTGAATGCTTGTGATGAGAGGTTATGCCTTGGATGTTATATGTTGTTTGACAAGCATATAAACTTATGTGTGAAGACATGTGACATTTGGCTTTTGAGCTTTTAAGCATGCCTATTTATGCAATATCTATCTTTATGTGAATGCCATGTGTAAGTGCCTTGTTGTTCATCTAAATTGTTCACCATGCTAATTCTTGGATGTGGAATGTTGTATGAATGCTTATATGTGGTTAGGGAAGTCCTAAAATGCATTTAGTGTCGAGTCTTGTGTCGTTTAGCTGCATTTTGGTGTCTTGCAGTGCAGGGCGTATCGATACGCCTAAGGGCCGTATCGATACGGCCCTACACTTTGGGACACAGAATCGGCTAGGGGTACTGATACACGGGGGTGTATCGATACGCCCAATGCTCACTGGAATTTTGAGACTTTGGTGAGACTTTGGCGTATCGGTACGGGCTCTAGGCGTATCGGTACGGGTTTATCTCGTTGACTACGAGATGTTGACCGAGAAGGGTGTATCGATACGCCTTGGGCGTATCGATACGGTCTTCCTGTGTTGACTGATGGCAGTTGACTTGGTCAAGGCGTATCGATACCCTTGACAGGTGTATCGATACGGCCTGCTTAAAAAGGGAAAATGAGTTGTTTTAAAGTGTTGTTTTGGATGGTCGTTGTTTTATCATTTGTGTTTCCGCTGTTGTGTTCCACCTAAGAAATAATATGCCTTTAGACAAGATTTAATTAAAAGAAATTTTCTAGGTTTGCTAACCGAGGGGGAACCTTAACGGGTTTCGCTTCGGTTTTTCCCGTGTAGCCTGCTCGGACCGGTCAATCATCCAGACCGGGACGAGGGGGTTACATCTATAAATTTGTTGTGGGTTCATGTCAGCTCATTATTTTCGGCTTTGGCGAAGTGGTACAAACAATAATTAATGTAGTCTTCTAGGGTGCAAAATTCTGTCTTGGCATCAGAGGCTCGCTCCCTAAACTCGTCGAGGAATGCTCTCAGATTGGGGCCTTGTAGAGGCATGGTGTCTATATGAGCATTGAGGTTATTTGAAAATGCCCCTGGACCGGGCTCTTGCATGATGTGACTTTGTTTTATTAGGTATTTGCTGACATGGGGCATCCTTGGGACTGGTTTCAAAATTTTGAAATGCATACATGTAAATGCAAGATACATGTCCTAGATGTGAAGGTACAGGTTCAAAAATAGAATGTATGAATGTAAATGAAAGATGCATGTCGTAGATGAGAAGGTACTAATTCAAAAATGGTTCTTATGGCTTAATTTCTGAATTTACGGGATTTATTCGCAACTTTTGAATGTTGCATTGATATCTAGGGTACTAGATTTTCTCCCGGTGACGGATTTGTTCAAATTGAGAATCAGTCGTGAATCAATACTTCATGCTAGTGAAATGAAAAAATTAAAATGTTGTAATAGTGTTATGTAATTAATGTGAAACGAATGTCTTAATGCAGTATAATCACCAAAAAGAAAAATGGCCAGTTCACAATAAAAGAACCAAATGAATAACTCAAATGATGAATAGGACAAAAATTAATAATAAAGAAATATGTACCTAAATGGTAAATGAGGGCATAAAACCTAAACAAGGTGACTGCTAACGGGCAGAGATTCGGTATGGCTCTAAAGGGCTGGCTCCTACGGTTCACTATATGTGGTTTTGGTTCTAAAGTAACGGTACTCGAACTGTCACTAGGACATCAATTTGGGAAGATGCATTTCCCTAGGTCTGGACGGAGATAAAAATCTCACAAAGGCAAAGGTACGGATGTATCCCAAAAGCGATCCACCATCCTGCACAGAGGGAGTACCTCACGAAGGAGTAGCTTCTCGCTCCCACTTAAGAGGGACGGAGCTCGGGTACAGAGCTCATGATATGTAAACTCAGAAGACATTATAAAAATAGTTATAAAGAATTTAAGAAAAAGAAAAGGATCACAAAGATTAAATTAAATTGAAGTCATAGTTTTCATCTTATTAAAACAAAAAGTAATCGACTTGTGGCTTGACTCTCTAAAAAAATGGTCAAGCCAGCAGAGTCGCCAAGCTGTAACAACAGGGAGTCACCATCAATCCTTTGTTTTACTTTAGGTGAGATTGGATGACCTGAAAAGTCGGTTATTTTAATAAAATTTATTTTTATCGTTTTTTATTAAAACAAGAGTTTGGGTCTGCAAAACTATAAAAATAAGTTTGGGAGTCGGTTACGTGTGGGGAAGGGTGAGCACCCCACAACGCCAAAAAATTAGTAGCTTATTCTTAAAGGTTTGAATTTCTGACAGCTTCAAGTGAAGGGCTCCATTAGTTGATTTTGGAAGAGGCTACTGAAGTTTAGAGATCAATATGATCTCTTACTTAGGAGATTTGCTGCATAAGATTTACCTTTGTCTACTGCTCGCATTTGGACTGAGATGAGAGTTTGTAAAGAGAAGGTGTTTTGTCAAAAATTGATCTGGACAGGGTTTCATATTTCCAGACATGTTATTATTGCTTGGATGGCTATCTGGGGAAGGCTCCCAACAAAAGACAGATTGTCTAAGTGGGGGGTCATTGAGGAGAAAGGTTGTGTTCTGTGTGGTTGTGAGTGTGATTCAAGAGATCATTTATTCTTCTCTTGTTCGTGCACTAAGTGGATCTGGAAGGAGGTATTGATCTTGTGTGGATTATCTAGAAGTGTGGGTGATTGAAAAGATGAATTTATTTGGGTGACGCGACATTTCAAGGTAAGTCACTCCTTGTGACTATTCTTCGACTTGCTTGGGGTGCTTACATTTATTATGTCTGGAGGGAAAGGAATCACAGGATTTTTTGTGGTGCGGTGGATTCTTCTTAGACCATTTTTCCAGCCATCAAAAATGTTATTCGGGCTAGGCTTGGTGGTAAGAAGATGAATATGATAGATTCTGTTAATGTTCAGCTTTATAATAGTTGGGGTATAGAAGTATAGTTTTTTGATTCATTGTAAAGTTTGGATGTACAGACTGATTTTTTTGTAGCAGGGATTTCCTACTTCTTGGATAATAAAATAAACAATTATTCTAAAAAAAGATTATAATGTACCATACTAGAAGCTCGAATGAGGAACTTTGACCGATCCCTAGCAAGATCTTCGTATCATCTAGCCATACAAACAACGACCGAACAAATTTCAGAAAGACCTCGATCAAATGATTAATTGGACCATCGAAAGGGTATCAGTGAAAGCACTGCTCTCGAACTGAAAGGGCACTGCCCTTATTTGCGCCATTTCCATGGCTTTTGCCATTTTCATTTGTGTGTCTTTTGATGCCTCCCTCCCACGCAATTTTGCTCTTTTTTTATTTTTTTTATTATATATTTTTTTGCTTTTTTCTCACTTTCCTTTTTTTTTTTGCTTTTTTATGTTTTTTTGTTTTTTATAATAATATTTAAAATAAAATAAATAAATGGTTATAGCCCGGACATAAAGTAAGTATTCATATAGCGATAGCAACTAATAGTTCTCGTTTTGAGTCTTCAGGGGCAATTGGATTCTGGTTCGGTACTATGGTGTCCACCTCAGACTAATTGGTTGAAGGTTAATACTGATAGGGCTCGTAACAAGGAGTCTGGTCATGCAACTTTTGAAGGAGTGGTTCGGGATCAAGAAGGATTATGGAAGTCGGGTTTCACCAAATTTGTTGGTATCTGCCGGATGATGGAGGTTGAGTTATAGAGAGACTATCTTGGACTTAGGTGCTCGACAGATTATCGTGGAAAAGTGATGGCATGGAAGTTATCAAAACGATTTAGTAGGGCAGTGGAATTGCGCAATTCACAATTCTGGCCCATGTGATTATATTATTACAACACAATTAGATGATTTGTTTTCTGACATATCCATCGCAATGGAAATAAAGTGGCGGATGGGATGGCGAAACTTCCTCGCATGGATGATTTGGGGTGCTCCTGATGTGATTTTTCTGCTGCTGCATGAGGTTAATAATTTAGGCCAAGATGGTTGGTAGTATAAGCTAGATTCATTTCTTTGTTCACCCAAAAAAAAAGAGGCTGCAGTTGAAGCTTAAGTTACAAAGGGAACAAAGCCATTAAAGTTGGCTTTTGAAAATGTGAGACGAGGCACACATGGAACTATAACCAAAGTCTTGCCTAAAATCAAGTAGTCTCAACCATGTAACAAAATCTTTAGTAGGTGAAACAGAAAAGCATTGAGTTGTGTTTTGTGGCTCTTGGGTTTAAATCTTAAGAGCATAATTGAATTTTATTTTATTTTTTGGAAATTTCTTCCATTCAAAACAGTGCACTTGTTTGATTGAAACACATCTCATGGACAGTAACTAACGGAAAGTGCAACAGATGGATGATCAGATGACCTCCACCGCAATATTTTTTTTTTTTGAATAGTCTAAAGGTGATTACAAGGTGTGAAATCACTACCTCCACCGCACTAATTCTGAATACTTGAACCAACTTAAAAAGGAGCAAGCAACTAAACGCCAGCATATTATGAATTTCATTACAGAAATCACATATTTGTCCGAAGCAACCTGCTCTCTGATGATGAATGAGAGAGAAACGAACCACACATCGTTTTATATCACAAAAATGACCAACCATTCATGTAAATACAATGACCTCTAAGGGGCTCAAATGTAATACAAACAGAATCCCTGTCACCGTCTTGTGATTAAGCGACATAAGACAGCAACGAGGACGGGAATTATCAATACAAAATGTAATTACAACTCAACATTGCTGCCTGTAAAGAATATTAGACCACTAAAGCTAACTACCCAACAAGTTAACTAGTTAAGCAAGAGGGGCATTTCTCAAATATATATTCTACACAATCTCAATAGCAAGGTTTCTAACTCAGCTGCACAGTGAATGAACCATGTATACCTTACTTGTTAAAGAATAAACCTCTCTTCTTCCCTTTTCTTCTCTCACCAGCCTGCAAAAGCTAATCAGAGAAATCTCTTGTTAACACAAGGGTTTAAAATATTGCAAGGATTACAAAATTTCAGCCAACAAAACACTATCTTTAGTCCTACAGCTAATCACTTTCTCATTATATTCTTCTGGAAGCTAACAAATATTCAAGGGAACCCACAACTAAGGGTTATCTCTACCTTTAACCACAACAACACTTATGCCCCAAGTGCGAAACATAAGGAAAAAAACACCCATTCCTATTCAATTTGTGTAACAAATTGGTCAAAATCAATGCCCAGCATGGAGTGAAACTCACATGATTATACATGCCAAAATCTTATGTTGTAATCATGCAGCAAATGTAAAAATATTGACAATGTAAACTTGGTTCGATGCATGACAAAACCATACTAAGATTGCGAAATTGATTCCCATCATTTTAAAAAAGTTTAAGTGCATCAATGAACCGATAAATAAGATAAATACTTTCAGAGCTAAATATAGAAGCTATTACCAGTCAAAATTGAGCCCAAAAAAAGGAGAAAAAAAGGAAAGCATCATCCTTCAACAGGGAAACAGAAAAACAATAATAAAATATTGAAACTGATGCGTTTTTTTTCAGGCATGGACTTTAGATGCTTTCAATCTTCAATTTAAGAGTAGAATAACAGTCGACCAGTCCAGAATGAAACCAAGGCAATAACCAAAAAAAATAGACAAGTAAATGACAAAGCACTTTTCATGAACATGTGTATGCAACCAAAGCAGAAGTTAAGAAATTCTACATTAAAAATTTTGGAAGAAATTGGATAATCATTCTTGGATTACCCAGAACCTGTCAATATCAATATGATTCTTTCTGATGATACGAAATAGATATCAGAAGCTATTATTTTAAAAAAGTATCAAACTATAAGCCAGTACCAAAAAGAAAAGGATTTTCACGCTTGAAGGTCTAAAGGTAGATTCACAGATCCAGTATGCCAAAGAAAAATGAAGTTTGAAGCTCCTAATCAGGATTAGGTTTCTATGTAGGTGTGTGCATATAACAAAGTCGCACTTTTCATTGTGTAAATATACAAGTATAAAAAGTGGAGACTAATACCCGTATGATAAATAATCTCAAGGTGAGCACAATTGTATCTCTTGAGCTGCACAAATGAAATGCAATTATAAATAAGCTTATACCTTGACACAGCCACCATGAACGAAAAAAAAATACAGTATAATTAGTCTAAAATCTAAAATATAGACAAAAACAATCTTGAAAATTAAAATAAGATGGACACCAAGTTGGCATGCACCAATTTTGAAAATTGGCATTATATATTAGAACAGAAGCTCAGTCACAGCCGAAACAATGTCCAGAATGGCATAAAACACTGTTGTAGATTTTTATTCTTGACAGCAACAACAGATATACATACACCACTTTTGGACATCTACCCCTCCCTAATCTTCTTTAAATAAAACATGAAGTATGCAGAAGCAGGTTTCCAATGGCCTTTCAAAGGTTTGCCAAAGCTTGTTCTTGGCACAAGGATTTAATTAAGCACATTTCTAAAATAGACAGTAGTTAAGAGTTTCACTAGTTGGTAGTGCACAAATGAGTCCTATCTATAGGTAATCTATCTTTACAATGGAAAGTAGCAGCATAATGTATATATTCTCTTAAAATCAATGTTCTACTGGCAGTTTTGCTAAATAGGATCAGCATACCTTTCTTTAATTTAGATATAAGTCTTGCTATACTTTTAGGCAAGATCTTTGAGTTCTTAGAGTGCTAAGATTCCATTTGAATAAAATCTTTTTGTCTTATTTATTCAGAGCTCCATTTTCAAAGGCTTTTTCATAGTGGAAAAAACTTTAGGCATCATGTCTACTAAAACTAGACAGAATTCTAGTCTTCTTATTTTCTATCTATTGCTCTGTAATTCAGATCAGTAACCAGCTCTGGTCTATTCCATACTTGACAAAAGGCTCTCATTTTTTTCTTCAAACCTAAGATAAAGCCTTTTTCAAGCCATCATCAAGCAGGTGGATTACCTAACAATAATATTTTAACCACATAATCCCAACTGCATTACACAATATGCTTTTTTAAGCCCGATTAACAGTTTTCATAAGTAATTTTTCTTGGCCAGATGATCAACCCCAAATTTTCTGTTACATGATTCACACCAAAACTGTTGCATGCCTTTAACCTCAAAATACGATATTAACCATCCTGAAAGCCTCCAAGATAACCTATCCACTGCTGTCCTACCTCAATATTAATTTGAAATTTCCTGATCTAGAACTCCATTTCAATTTCTTCCACAATGATATTCCTCCTCTACCCCCTTTAACTCTCTCGTCATCTATTCAAATATATCCAGATTTACTAAAGTTGTTGGGTCTTTGATGCAACTCACGAAACTGAAAGTGAAAATATCAACGGTACAATGAGCAATTGAGGCACATTGGGCTTTGGCTTGCAAAAGGGATCCCCTCCACCCCAAAATCCAGTGCATAGAGACTTTCAGGATTAAACATCAAGTAACATCAAGGTGTCCCCTATGAAAGTTTTTACCTGCTTTTACTAGAATAGTTTTAATTTTGTGAACTTTTTAGACATTATTCTCAAATGTACTATGCCTACGGATGCATAATGACAATTGTTTATTTATCCACAAGAGAAACTTTGAACTTACCAGCTAATATCTTGAGAGCTGCTGTCTGCTCGTAATACACGCTGGACACCATTCGATCCAATAATCATAAACTCTGTAGGCTCTTCGAATGTAATTTTAATCTATAGAAAACAATAAATAATAAATACACAAAAAGATACCAACATAAACATACAATGTAAATATGAGAGTGCTTGCCATTTAATGCCTCGGGAGAAAATAATATCAAAAGCAGCCACAATCAGTAACTCTATTAAAATATTTCCATCACAAATCTATACATGGGACATGGGCACAAATATATTGAGTCATTTTTTACTGCATGAAAGGACTACTGTACTTAAAGGACAAGACATACAGAATATGATGTAATACCTCATAAATTGAATATTAATTATAACTAGGATCAGAAGTTTATCTCTATGTATATATGTTTTAGCTTAGAATAACCATGGGTCCCCATCATTATAAAAATCAGGTTAGTTTTACTCTGAAAGTAATTAAGAAGAGAAACCAGGAAAGCCAACACTTTTCTTTGGTTAATAAAGTGAACAAAAGAAAACTTTGTAAAATGAGGTATTTTAGTCTATGCAAATTTGCATTACAACCTTAATGAAATGTTCCAGCACATAGTGCTTAGAGCAACTCCTCACCAAAGAGAAAAGTCTTTGTGTTAGTTTAGACGAGTAAAAGAGTTATTTTTGTAGTTAAACTGTACTAGTAGAGTTAGTGTCTTAGTCGAATTACCTAATGATAGAGTAAGTAGTTAATGTAAAGTAGGACTCCTAATGTAACCTAAAGTCCTGGGCTATAAATATATGTATCGAGTGTAACCTATGCAGTGTGTAGAGTTTTTACTCAGTTTTCTAATAAACAGAACACTTTCTGTTTATCTTCACTTTGAAAGTTCCCTGATCATGATCTTTGCTTGTCCAAATCGATTGGAGTAATCATAGGAATAAAAGGACTATAGATCATAAGCCTAGTGCAGAAACGGAGCATCTTGATGTAAAGCTTAATGTTATAAAGGGGTTTTTTGTCTCCTCTTTTCATCAATCAATATCCCTATTTTTCTCAAGAACCACAATCAATTTAGATCTGAAATTTTCTAGAGCAACTCCTCACCAAAGAGGAAAGTCTCTGAAAGTTCCCTGATCATGAACTTTACTTGTCCAAATCGATTGGACTGATCATAGGAATAAAAGGACTATAGAGCATAAGTCTTGAGCAGAAACAGAGCATCTAGATGTAAAGCTTAATGTTATGAAGGCTAGATATTAAATCAAGAAACAGGTGTGAAGCTTTAGGGGGGTTTTGTCTTCTCTTTTCATCAATCAATATCCCTATTTTTCTCAAGGACCACAATCAATTTAGATCTCAAAATTGTTATAAATCTTAACATCCTAGCTGTCTTATATCAGTCTTACAAGACTTCAAAAGAATAATCAAGTTATTAGCCATACCTGAGTGGTTGGGTAAAATTTTTCAGTGACCACAGGACCATTGGGTCCACTACACTTGATACTGTAACCGTCTCTTTTAATGGTCAATGTAGCCGGTTCCCATATATCAAGATATCCCGTCTGTAATATAAAAAGACTTCAGAGTAATGGCATTGTAATTAAATAAAATTAATAAGCACTAGAAAACTAAATGGAAGCATTATCACACAATGGGGCAATATAAACAACTATACAAGTGCAGAAGTCATACCGTAAATGAAACTTTATATGAAGCTTGACCACTATGAAGAGTCTTCTCAATGTGGGCTTGCATCTCTGGATCTGTTAAAAGTAAAAGGGAAAATAGATTGTGAAAAATTAGTTAACAAGCGATTAAACAGACAGATTCTATCTCAAATGATAAAAGACACAGAAATCGTCCAAGCAAAAAGCAACAAAAACTTAATCTGGTAAGTATATTGGGGATATAGGTAGAGATCCTTCTGTCATTAACACACCCATTATCACCATTTTTTCTGTGAGAATCAGTTATTCATACGGATAGTCATGACGGGTGTACCGGAAAGATTGGACAAAAAGAGTAATGGAGGGATATTGAACCATGGATATTGTTATTGACCCACTGTCCATCTGACAAAAGGGTCAACAAATCTGTCTTTGTTCATTTAGCACTCTTCACAGTCAAAGTAAAGAACGCAAGAACAATAATTGCTGTTACAATCAGCTAGAGGTTACTAAGTTTTTACTCTGATTTCAAAAATCTCATTTACATTCATTACAAATAAAAAGGAATGCTACAGGACCATAAAGTATCAATACACTTACCACATGTGATCTTCTTGTGCTCATTGGCAAAGACCTTCACCAGCTCTCCCTGTATTGAAACATAAAACAAGTTATTCAAATTGACAACAATAAGCAGATAACTTTCCTAGTGCAAAGCAAGTGGTGCCTTGAGAATATTCGAAAACTGCTGAGTACAGCATCACAGAAAAAGTAATTGCAAAGTTTACAACAAATAATCATCATATTCATCTTTAAGACGCCAATTACTCTTCAACAGTTGGCACCCCCTGATATTGTATGAGCATGGAGAACTTTAAGCATTTAGACCAAGATAAACAGTGGGGTAAGGAGTCCTATGAGGCAAGGAATAAAAGAAAGCACATGTTACAGTTTCCCTTGTGGGAAAGACAAGAAGCCAAAGGCACCAAAAATAGAAAGAAAACAGATTTCTATTTTAGTAATATTCTTGATTAAAAAATTTAGTTTAGCAAGAATTGTATTGAAATGAAAGTCCTTAATTTTAGTTTCTTCTAGGGATGGGCAGGGGTGGGATCGGGTATTTGGCCCACCCGAACCCGACCCGAAAATAAATACTTAAACCTGCACCCGAACATTTTCTTTAAAAAAATCCGACCCGACCCGACCCGAAAATAAATATACCTGACCCGACCTATAGAAAAAAAATTTTAGGGACTTAATTGTAAAAAATATAATTTAAGGACTAAATTGTAAATAAAAATTCAATTTTAAGGACCTAATTATAAAAATATATATAAAGAGGGGGTATTATTATAAATATCCCTAAAATGTTTAGGGGAAATTACACAATTAGTCCCAAGTCAAGTTGGGTCAAATGTTTTCCACCCTAAACTCAAACTCGACCCGAACTCACCCTTAATAAAACCCGACCCAACCTGAATCCGATTTTTCATTAAAAAATCCGACCCGGTCGGGTAAAATGCCCATCCCTAGTACTTTCTTCGATTATATAGTTTCTTATTCTACAAGTTAATTTTAGTTTCTTGTTCTAAAAGAATAAAACCCCATTTAACCTCTATTGAGGGGACAATTCTTAGTAATAAAATAAGATATTATTCCGACTTATTGAGGTTTGAGACTCTACCTAACGAGTCTAACGTTAGGAGCTCCCTTCAATGAGTTTCATATATTATTATTAATCATGGGTTTTTCGCAAGGCAGGAAATTGAAACAAGATTAAAGCTTTACCAAAGGAAGCAAGTATTCCCCTGAATTGCTGGGTGACTCAATCCATAACCCGAGACCTTAACAACATACAAGTGTGCAAAGACTTTTTGCAAGATAGAAATGAAGTGATGATACGACCAATTCTCAATTAGCAAAATACATGGCCTTCAATTGCCAATGTATATGCTCACTCTTTCCATTTGAAGGTTCATGTTTGTCTACTGTTAAACAGTTCTTCCCTGGTAAATAGTTCAACATGAATCTTTTTTTCTTCCCATTTCTACACTCTCCTTGATATTGATGTCTTATGAGGTTCAGACTTCAGACTTGCTTCATACCAGATTCATAGGCAAAGAAAAAAAAGGCAAGGATAATAAACTATATGTGAATGCACAAGCTTCCAAATATCAGAAATTGCATGGTAAAGTCAACTATATGTATACCTTGCGTTTCCTGTTATCTAAAGGCTGAACTTCAATAGCAAGGTATGTATCAACATCATCAGCAGTAACGAGATAGTTTGGTTGCTTTGCTCCTGTTATTCAGAACCCTTTTAGAAACATATTCAATAAATTAAGGGATTACATGTTGAAGAGAAGTTAGAGAACCTCAAGAAGATGAAAGACAAGAAACTACCTTCAATGTACTTGACAGATCCATCTTCCATATGTCGCGCCCACTGCCATTGCAAGCACATTAAAGCATTATATACCCATATTTTGGAATTAAGAGAAATGCTAACTAATACAGGGTATCTTCAAATACATCCAAGAAATAACAATACCCAAAATCCTACATGTTCAAAATAGAGAGAAAAAATCCTGAAAAAGAACCTCAAAATTACAGCTGGTTGTTCCATTGATAGAATATCCACACGCCTGAAGTTCCCTCCCTGGATAAGCTTCTCCTGAAATTTGGAGTCCTTCTATAGCTGGAAGCAGATCATCTTCTGCAGCTGCACAAAGCAATACGCGATATATGACAGTCAATCTTAATGCTTAGAGTCAATAATGCACACTTAACAACTTACCCTCAGAAAAAGAAGACGAAGGCTCTTCAAGAACTGGTGGCAGATAAGGAGGATAAGAGGAACTGGGGTCTTCATGTGCAGAATAAGGCGAGTTTCCTGAACCCCAATTGGAGGGAGGTTCTCTTTCAATTTGGAGTCCCTCAGTATCAGGATAATCCATTTCACTATTGCTGACAGGGTCACGAAATTTAACTTGTTTATTAATAGTCTCTTCACCATATCGCATGGTATTCGTGTCACCCTGAGTTCCTGCCAACTGTGTTGGTACCTCAATAGCAGTAGAAGTCCTGGCAACCATTTAAAATAGAACATTTTTGTTTTCAGTTTAACACACATGAATGCTGCCATGCGCCCATGCCCTTGTCAAACAAAAACACGCAGCATCTGTCCTCATTAGAAAATCTATGTCTTTCTTCAAACAAAATCAACAAGAGATTACAAGTAACTTTTTGCCACTCCAAAAACTATCCATATAGACTATCAACTATGGTATCCTTATTTGACTAATTCTCCGAAATGCAGAGGCAGTATAATGTCACAACAGAAGGTTCATATTGGCTCATCCTGAAAACAGTGGCAGATCCAGAAATATATTTGAGGGTGGGCACATATAAAATCTCAAAATTTCAGGGTGGGCACAAATCACAAATATTATAAAATTTTAAGGACTAATTCAAAAAAATTAAGAAAATTGAAGGCAAATGTGTGAACTTTAAAAAGTTCAAGGTGGGCACGGGCCCACCCTATGTTATATGTACATCCGCCACTGCCTGAAAATCTAGCTTTTGAAATGATTTATGCATACAAGGCACCAAAAGGAATTCAATGAAAACAGAACCCACCAACAAATGCAGATGGTTGTATTTTGTACATTCAGTTCACAATAGCAGTCTCCATTTGACCAGGCTCACCTGCTTGCTATGGGTGAATACCTCCCCAAATCATCAGATTCCAAATTTTTTGAAGCAATACCACCACCCAAGCCACCTTGGTGCTGACTAGGTAGATCCCAATTTGAGTCTGTTTGAGCATCAGAGATTATCTGTGTCTTTCCTTGGGAAAAAACCGGCTGAGGCACCAATTCGAGACCATTTTTGCTCTGCGAGAAAGTATAGGAATAAGAATACCATATTGGTATAAAAGTACAGATCAAAAGAATATATTATAAGCATACTGAAGCTGTCAGTGTTGCACCAAGGGAATGAGATGGAGATTGAGGGGGAAAGTTGGAATGATTGACATCCGACCGCCAAGGTGCCAATTGATACTGCGACTCTTTTAGCTTTGACTGAGGCCAGGAAAAGAAAACAAAAACATAATTAAGTAGTTACAAGATCAATGTGATGCTGAAAATCTCAAACCATAATTAGCACAGGCCAACTCCAACAGAACTGGGAAAGAAAAATGCCTCCAGATATCATAAACAATTCATTCCATGTAACATACCTCAGTGATAAGAAGCTTCTCTTGCAGATGTTTAAATAGAACCTGCACGAGTCCAGTAGTAACTTAATACCTCGGATTTAAGGAGAAGAAACGGATATGTTTTGACTCGTTCAAAATAATTCTCCACTCTTAGGTTTTGCGTCCTTATCTAATATATATGTCATTTTTCTACACACACTCTTCAGAAACATCAAGGATAAAAGTGGATAGATACAAGTACATTATATACCATGCCACGAGTAAAAAACTCACACAAAAGGCAGTTCCAAAAAGTAGAAAATAAAAAGAATGTAGGAAAAAAAGATATCCTGTTTGTCTAATGATTACAATGGCAATGAAATTCGTAAGACATGCATTTTTTAAAATTTAACTTTTTAAGAATCCTACCTTTTTTCTTTCCATTTTATCATATTCATAAGAAATAGTCTAACCACTGTCAAGATGATACAATATAAATCACACACATCATAGTAAAAAATTTAATAGAACAGAGATATCAAACCAAAGACTAGTCAATTAGATATTTGAAGAGATAAGACGATCATACCAATTATGATCATTTTTCAATATCTGGCAAGGAATATATACACCTAAAAATAGCATTGAAGTATGTAACTTGGACTATGAAATTATTGTTGATAGGATTGAACGGTACACTTTCATAGTTTCATTTTGAGTTGAGGCGAAAAATCATATCAATATGGATAAATAATGCAAACAACATCCCGGTTTTCTTGCAACTTGATAAAGAGTCTGCATCAAAAATAGATGGACCATTTAGAAACTGACCTTGACGTTGCTTACAATGGATTGGGCATCAGGAACCGGTGGTTGCAGGGAATACTCTGTCAATAGAGGAAGCAAAGATGACACAAAAGTTGTTCTTTCTTGCTGCGCAGCCTGAAAAAAAAGGACCAGGCATAGAACATTGAAATGTACATCTTTAATAACAAACATGATCGTAATCATCATAACAATATACAATATCACAATATTTTGTCAAACATGCATAAGTTCATCATCATAACAGAAGTTTTTTTAAAAAATATATGAATTTGAGTGAAGAAAGAAAAAAATGATTTCAAAGCTGAAATAGTTTGAGAATTAAGTTTTAACACCCAAACAGAATCCAAGAACATTCCAACCTACAGAAACTAAGGGGACAAGGTATCAATGTGGAAAGGAAAAGAAAAATATTAACCCTCAAGAAAAATTAAATAACATTAAGAAATGAAAAATACCTGTAATTGATACGTTAGACGAATATTTTCCTCAATTATGTCTTGCCTATAAGAGAGAGCTTTCGAGGCAGCATCAACAAGGTCCTGTTGTTGTTGATCAAAGGCCTGGTGACAAAAACTCAAAAAAAAAATATTAACCATATTTACGTTCATGAACAAGGTGCTGAGCAAAGAAGAATAAAAACCGAGGCGTTGTGCAAATGGAAGGAAACACTAGGCTAGTGACTACCAGACGCATATAGGCAATGCGCTTTTCAAGAACATATTTTTCATTACGAATTTGTGCCTCCTGCAAGAGTAACCATGAATAATTATAAATCCATAACTAACATGAATGAAAACATTGGGGAGGGGAGAGGGGAAGGAAGAAAGACATAACCTTGACAGAAAATTCAGCAAGCTGTCTGCGCAACTGCAAAATCTCTTCTTCATGTTCCCGAACATTGATAGAAGCATCCTGGAGAAAAATAGAAGCTAGCAGTCCATAAAAAATCTAAAGGAAGAAACCCAACGGCATAGTACAAAAGGGCATGAAGGAACCTGTTTCCAAATGGAATTGGAATTATTTACTTGAGCCATTGGCATGAGATCCTGTGGCAATCGAGAAATGTACTCTCCTTCTAACTGATACCTAAAATTTTAAAACAAACGAATAAGAAAAATCACATGTTTGATGTTCATACAATGTAAGGAGTAATGCAAAATAATAAGAAGAACCTGGCTGGCGTAAAAGAGGTAGCCATGGAGGGTGAAGAGAGTCGAGAAAGAGCAGGACCCGTGTTATTATCAGAAGCAGCAGCAGAAAATGCATTCAAAGTACCATTTAAGATGGTATCGGTAACTTCCTTTGCAGAAGCATTTTGATTGCCAACACTTTCCCCTTTCTGCTTTCCATAAAATATATGTAAATTCGAGCATGAATAAAGCATAGCGAAAATATAGAACTTCACTAATAACTAAGATGAAAAAAAAGAGTTAATTTCCTACAAATTTTTCGAGCAGCTCTAGTTTCTTCTGGAGTTCGGACCTCAATCGACTGTTCTCCTCCGCCTGAGAATAGATGCAAAATGAATAAATACTTGTTCTTTTATTGTTACAACTAGAGAAGAAGAAGAAGAAAACCTGTTGCTTAATGGTGGCTTCGGCGGCCTCAACAGCTTTCATGACCTGAAACAAGCTATCGTCGTTGTTATTGATGTCGTTGATGGCCAACCCCGATAGCTTTCCGGCCAATTTCCCATCGTGACCGTTCTCCATGCCCCTACCCCTCAACCCTCGCCTGATTTAACGATTCTCAATAATCAAAATCTCAAAACCCAATCTCGATGATGCCGATGCCGATGGCGATGATGGATGCAAACCTTTTATCCCAAAAAAAAAACCTAACCTAATAATCTAAAAAAAAAAGATAGATATATGAAATGGGGAAAAAAACAATGAAATAAGTAGAAGTGTGAGTGGGGAACGGGGAGAAAGGGAAGGACAAAGTGTGCGTGTTTACTAAGACATTACAAACAGGCCATCAATAGATTCATCCGGCAATAATTTCCGATTATTATTACAAAATTACAACTTTATCATTTGTGCTTAAATTCTGTTTTAGTCCTTGTAATTTAAAATACCTTTCGAATTTACACATTTAATCTTGACCCAAACATAGTAGTAGATAAATTTTATAAAAATGAGGAAAAAGTTATAAAATGACTAGAAATGAGAATGAGGAACAGAGAAGGGAAGAATAAAGTGTGTGAGTTAATAAAACATTACTATGGGTGTGTTCGGTAATTCAGTTTACGAAATGTAAATTACTTCTGAAAATAAAATTTTCTAAATATAATCTGACTATGAATGTTATACTACCTTATTTAGTTTATTATACTAAATATTTTTAAAAATACATTTTATATTTGTATACCCTCGTTACTCTTTATTAAAATATTTTTGTGATTTTTAAAAGCTAAATGTTTAATATATTCAAAATTTTAGTTTTTTATTACATGTGACAGATTTCTAAATAAATTAAAGTAAATAATAAAATAAATCTAAAATTTGTAAAATGTTGTAAGAATTTTAGATCAGAAGTGTAACCTACTAAAATGTTTTGTAAGATGGTAAACATCATAAATATAATATTAATAAAATAAACATCTTATGAATCAAGGAATAAAATTAAAAACATCAACTGCTAACTTACTAATTTTCAAGCAATATGCAATATCAACATATAACTATAAATATCATAAATATAATATTAATAAAAATACATTAAATATTAAACACAATATTTAAATACGTGTAACATCATTTAAATATTAAATAAAAATATTTAATTAATTTATACTACAAATATTTAATTATCTAATTAAAAATTCAGCAAAAAATTCATATGAACAAAAATCATTAATTTAGGGCTAATATGGTCCAAACGGGTGAAAATTGATAAATACTTGAGAAATATGTTCCCACCATTTAATGAAAAAAACATTATTGTTGGGAATACAATATTATCTCTTGGAGAGAATGTTCTCAAATCAAACGTGAGTATGTGATTTTGAAAAATATTATTCTGCGTGATAATAATCTTTTTTGCGAACAAAACACTCATAAACAAGTAAATAATAGATTTACTCGACAATAATTTGTTTTAAGATTTGAGAATTTGTAATTTTATTGACTTTTTAAATTTATTTATTAATCTCTATATTATACGTAAGTTATGTATTTAATCTTCATATTCTAATATGATTAATTTTAGTTCAAGTACCTTCTCATTTTTTATAAATAGAGAAATAACGTATTATTGCGGGCCCCATTAAAAAAACTATCTAAACCTAAATGAAAAAAAAATACCCATAATAATACTTCCATAAAAATAAAATGAGTAAACTTCGACGAAAGGCAAACTAAAACAATCGTAAGTACCTTCCCAATTTTGAAACCAAGTTAAAGGGATAAGAAGAATATTACACTGAATGACAAAATTTAAATTACAACTTACACATAATGGTCATGTTTGACAATTAACGGATAACTGATAGCAGGTAGTGAATTACATTAGCGGATAACTGATAGCAGGTAGTGAATTACATTAGCTGATAACTGATAGCTGATTTGACTAGCGGATTATATAAGCTGATTGTATAAAAGTGTTTGGTAAAATTAACTAATAGCTGATAGCTGTTAGATTATTTAAACAAGCAAAATGACATATAAGGACATAATTATATTAAATATTTATTTGAATAGTTTATTAGTTATCAATATTTTGTAACTAATCAATATTAATTAGATATATAAAATTATTTTTAATTTAACTTTTCTAAACAAATACAAATGATTTATATATTAATTTATTATTTATATAATTATTTTAATATAATTTAATTAATTAATAAAATTAAATACACATATAAATATGTGATAGTAAAAAGAAAAAAGTAAATAGCATTAGCTTATAAATAAGGTGAAAAAATATTTAATTTAGGTTATTTTGAGATTTTTGGTAATTAGTAATGGTAAAAGAGTTTTTACAACTCTAATATCAAACCTCTAATCTCAAAAAGCTCCTATTATGAGCTTTTTCAAAATTAGCGGTTTCACCTCAATCCGCTCTTTCAATCCGCTATTCACCAAACAACAATATTAGCGAATTTAACTAGTCAAATCTCTAATTATGCCTCAAACCTCTAATTTTTGCCCAAACATCTCTTTACCAAACAAGGCCAATATAAAGACTAGCAGTAAAATTTGTTAGATTTAATGGCTATTATTTGAGTCATGATTGGAAGTTCAAAATTAAAAAAAAAAAGTAACAATGATTAAAATGACTAAATTAAATTATATAGACTACATCTATAATTTATGTGTAGCAAAGGGATTAATATCAAAATTTTACGATCTTTTTATAAATAAAAGTGGAGTACTAAATATCACCATGTAATACTCCTAGAGTCCTAGTTGTAACAATAATTAACCTCCAAATAAAAAATTGTAATAATAATAATTATACAAAGGGAGCCTACACTACAAATCTAATCTAATCTAATAGTTATAAAAATAAAATGTGTGTGGGGCTGACTTTTCTTCCTCTTGTCACTTCCAGCCTCACCTACTCTTTTTCCTACATTTTTCTTTTTCATGTTTTATAATTTATAATAACTTATAATCTCTGTCACGTATCATTTTTTTAAATTAATAAATATAATTACTCATCATTATAGTTTTAGAATAAAACTTCACTTACATTTCATGACTAAATGTAACAGTGTTAATAATTTTTCGTTTAATGTAAATAATATGAATACAATGTCTATTTAATTTTTTAGGAAAAACTTTTAATAGATTAATTTTATCATGCAAAATTTAATGTTTTTATAAAAAAAAAAACTATTATAATTTTAACTAATACTCCTATGTCACATATCATTTGAGATAAAATTAATAAATAATCAGTTATCATTATAGTTTTAAAATAAAACTTCACAAGAAAAATAATAAATGATAATGTCTTTCAAAAGTATCTCTTCAAGATTTGTCTCGGAGTTTATCGTGGAACGACATTAGACATTGAACGGTAAATATAAGTGATGAATGGCTATTGGCTAGTGATGATTTTTTACTAGTTTTCCCTCATGTTTTGTTATTTTTTTGGTGTTTTTTTTTTTTTTTTTGCGTTCTGTGTGTATGGTTGTATATTGTTAAGGTTTGGGTGACAAATTTAGAGTTGCCTCGGATATTTTCGGACCTTGACCGAAAACTAAAAAATGATCTTATGTAGAAAGAAAATATATTCTATTATTTTGGACTATTAATTTAATATTTCGTTTATAAACTATTATTTTCATTGTTTTGTTTAGAAAACACTTTAAATACAACTAAAACACTAAGGAACAATCACTAACTTACAAGATTACTACTTGAGAAATTATTGAAGTTGTAAGGGTACAATGAGGGTCCTTGAGAGGTCGCTCATGTTGCTCCCCTATCTGAGACTGCCCTGATAACAATGTAGGGATGGGCACGGGTCGGATAGGGTCGGATTTTTGACCCACCTGAACCCGACCCGATTTTTTAGTTCCTCCACCGACCCGACCTGGGGTTTAGAGGCATCTCACCTGACTCAAATATTGAACATAAAAACCCAACCCGACATGGATTTTTCTCCTAATATTTTACTCAAAATTTATCCAAAAATTAAAAGCATAAATCTAAACACCCTCCAAATCTATAATTAAAACATGATTCACACAACTCTTACAAAATTTAAAGAGTCCAAACATAATAATTAAAATTACAACTTACAAGTCCATAATACAGTTAAATAAGTTTAAACATAAGATAATTAAAATTACAAATGTATAATTAAAAGTAGAAGTCCATAATATAATTAAATAAGTTCAAGCACAAATCTTATAAAACCAGACATGAAAATAAACATCCTATAAAAAGGCTTCCATTGACATCGACTCCATAATCTTCAATCTTATCTAGTCACTCAAATCCTATAAAAAATTATAAATTAATATATATGAACAAGAATATAATAAACAAAACAAATATAAAATTTTTAATTACCTCAATCTCATCACCATCTTCACAACAACTTAATTCATTTGTTTCTAAAATGATATAAATGAAAAATTCTAATAAGAAATGATATGTAAACATATAAGTAAAAAATAACTGAAATTTTAGGATAAATATATTTGTACCTTCTTCTTCGGCCCACAACCAATTTTGACAACATACCAAAACTTCAACAGTTGATGGATGGAGTCTATTGCGTTGTGCATTCACCAATCTCCATGCGGTACTAAAAGTAGACTCCGAAGCAACAGTAGAAATTGGTATAGCACAAATATCTCTGGCAATAGCTTGTAGCGTAGGAAATTGTGGTTTATTCATCTTCCACCAAGCTAAAACATCAAAATTCAATGTCCTTGGAACAATATCTAATTCCAAGTAACGATCTAACTCAGATTTAACTTTTAATTTATTTGCTTCTTCCTTAAAAGATAAGCATCAAAATCACCCGGGTCTCCCAAATCAACCGGAACACTATCTAATGTTGTAGTGTTGAAGCATTGAGGTTCATTAATTGAAGACATCATTTTTCCTTCATACTCGGCAACCAAATCTCGACATAATTGCACGATTTTTTCAACCTCATATTCAACACCAATTTCATAAATATTCTCAAAATAGTACTCCAACAATGTTGTCTTGTATCGTGAGTCTAAAAGTGTGCCAACACCCATAACACCATTCACACCACTCCAATACTTCTCAAATTTCACCATTATAGATTGTGTCATACTTGCAATGGTGTTATTATTATGCATAACTCATTCATTCAATGCAACTCTAACCTTGCAAATTCCAGGAAAATAAAGATTTACCGTTGTATATTTTGTTCCTGAAAAGTCTTCGGTGATCTCATAAAACAATTTAAACTTATCGCAAATCTCTATTGCAAAGGCCCAATCATCATCAGTTGATAAAGACTTGTACAAAGGATCATCGTGCAATTGCACACAACGCGAAAATACATCTTTGTAAGATAAAGCTGTTTGGAGCATCAAAAAGGTTGAATTCCATCGTGTTCTAACATCAGCACATAACTTTTTTGTAGTTGGAATACGCAATTGACGTGCTGCCTCTTCAAATCTTTCCCATCTTTTTGGAGTAGCACTCCAAAAAAAGAACACTTTGACAAATCCGTTCAATACCATCTCCAAGCATATTCAATCCATCATTTATAATTAAATGTAATATGTGTACACAACAACGTATGTGAAAAAAGGCACCATTCAGCAATAGTGTACTACCTCCCAATCTATCAAATAACACTTTAACAACACTATCATTCACACTACAATTATCAATAGTGATATATGTGAGCTTCCTATCAATATTCCAATCTAGAAAGCATTGCATTAGACTAGAAGCAATGGCATCTATAGTGTGTGGGGCTGGCACATATTCAAACCTAATTAAGCAGTAATTAAAATATATAAATTTTGGTAACTATTGAAACTTAAGAAATTGACAAAATATATCTTTAAAAAATTACCTTATGATTCACTTTTGTAAAGTCCACGAGTTATCAATGTTATGAGCCGTGACAACCATATATCCTTTGTTTTGGTGGTCTGCAGTCCACATATCGGTTGTGAGGGCAATCCGTCCTTCATTAGCTTCCAAATTAGACATTGTTTGCATCTATCTCTCTTTGAACATTTTCAAAATGTCACGCTTTATTGTACTGCGAGAAGACATTTCAAACAAAGGTTGTAGACTAGCACAATATTTTCTGAATTGCACATGATCCACAGTCGATAAAGGATATTCATGCATGACTATCAACTTGGAAAGCTCTCTCCTTGAAACATCTTGATTAAATGAGGCAATCTTTAGCGTTATTTTTTCATCCGACTTCTTTTGATTAGCTAGTAGGACTTGTTGTCGAATGTCCACTTGACCTCGCTTGTTACAGCTCATTATATGATCTCGTAAATGACTTATCCCATTTTTCAAATCACCATTAAGCTTCTTTTTACAATGATTGCATGTCGCTTTCCACTCATTGTTGATTTTTTCTTTTGTAAAGTGCTCCCAAACCACAAATTTCAACTTTGAATTTGATACGTTGCCTTCATTTGACTCAAGACATGGAATTGAACTTTCTTGAGTAGTTGGTGACGGGCTTCCCTCGGATGGTAATTGAGGAGAGTTAAAAGTTGGAGACGTTGATGAAGTTGTATTTTGCCCCATATGATCAGACATTTTCCTATAAAAAAAATTATGAGTACTAAAGCACAACATATAAGGCATCCAAAGTTCCAACATGTTTTAACTCTTTCATCAAGGAAAGGTAGAGTAAATATCATATGTTGCATAGATTTTAACTCTTTCATCAAGCCATGTGATATTATTATCTAAGGTATTCAAACCAGATCCAACATAAACAGTCACCCACAAACTAGTGCGAAGCTACAGATTGAAAATACAGATTCGAGAAAGATGGCTACTTTTGCAGTAAACCCCAAAACCAGTGTTTAACAGTTCATGCAAAAATACCCACAATCATTAACTAGTATTTCATTTCGGTGGAGAAACAAACTTATAAATTTGAAAGACATACAACCAAAAAAATGCCCCTAAAGTTTGACTGGACTTGCCACGCGTTAAGATCTGCTGACGTGGCATATGCGAAGTCAGATTTAAAAAAAATATTTTGTTATACCCTTATTTATGGTGACACGTGGCTGACTATCATGCTGACACGTGTGTAATATCCCTAAATTCTAGTTTAAGAGTATGCTACATTGGATAGTTAAGTGACTGGCTTTAGAATTAAAAACAATTGAAACCAATCAAGTGTGAGAGGATTAAATTGGAGGGTTTAGTAAATTAGATAACCTTAGAGGACTAGACCAAATTGTGGTGGAATTATTAGAATTGCATGCTAAATAATCTTAAGTCCAATGGTATGTACACTTGGCATTCTCTCATGAAGACAAGAAGAGAGGGGTTCGACCATCAAGGAAATTAACCCCAAATTGTCTCCTTCTTCCCTATGAACCAAACCAAACTTAGAGAGAGAGAGAAAGCTAAGGTGATGGCCATAGAATTCTTAAGGATTTGAGTTTAGGAGCTCAAATTGTTGGTTATTAATTCGAATACTTGAAGGAAAAGTGTAAGTACTCTTATTCTTTTCTTACTTTAGAACTTAAATTGATGAAATCATGAATAGGTCTCATGTATGTATGCTTGTGTTTGAACATGGGAAATTCAAATCCTTGTTATGATGTCATTTTGAACAATCAGATTATCATGCTTTTAAATGAATATTATATGTATGAATGGTTAGCTAATTGTCTAGGTGAAGATAGGATCGAATGTATATGTATATAGTGTAATCACTAATTTTGTCCGGGGTAACCCATGTTCTATTTTTGGGCTTAAAATGTGCATAATGGGCTATATATGTGTTAAAAAAATAAATAAGAAATAAATAAGAAATAAGAAAAAGAAAAAGAGAAAGAGAAAAAAAAGAAAAATTGAAAAAATTACTAATACTATATATATGTCGGTGTTTATGTGTTTAGTGTTAATATTATTTTAAGTGTACTTAACATGAGCATGGTGGTATTTATTAAAGCCACATACGATATGTGATCTCAAAATGCATGAATATTTGTTAAGTGTGTATATAGGTGTTATATTTGGTGTATGTGATGTTATATTATTATTATTATTACTATTATTATTATTATTATTAAGTAATTGAAAAAAGAAGAAAAAATAGATTGTATTAGATAAAGCCCAAGTATCTTATTATAGTCCATTTACAAATAATAAATAATAATACAACAAGCCCAAATAAGTAATTAAATTACAAAAGACCAAGATTGAAACCCTAAATGACCTAATCTGATGAGCATCTTTGTTCTCTGCGCAGTTGGATACCAACCGTCAAATCTAGTCCAGATCTGACGGTCCAGATCCCGTCGATTTGGGTTTACAAAGGAAAAGAGGTTTCGAAAGTTTTTTCTAGGTTTCCGATGCCGGCTAACGGCGACCGGAACGGCGACACGCAGCAACGCTCGACAGATAAGAGAAGAGGGGAGTCTAACTTTAGGTTTAGCAAAGTAAAAAAAGGGTTCAAATGTTTTTAAGCCTGCTTTTATAGAGTTTTAAAGTCTTAAAATTGGTTTAATCATGTTTTAAACCCCTCCACGTCTTCATAATACCGACGTCGATCCTTCCGCGTTTTGAAACTATACTCGGGGTCCTTTCAAGTTTAAATCGCTTTTTAATTTCATCCCCTTCCCTGATTGAACCTGTTTCTCAAATGGAAAATTACCTTTTTGATCCTCTGAACATGCCGCGTCTTTTTAATTTGGCCCCTTTTTTGCAATTTAATTAGTTTCTTGGTGGTTTTATTATTGTTTTGGTCCCTGTAATCATGCATGTTTTAATTTTCACCTTGTATTTATGTTTCTTTGATCCCGGTCTTTTTATGATTTTGCCATGTTGATTTATGATATGTGGATGGATGTATATGATTTGGGGTTGTAGTAGATATGCATATGTTATGTGGTTGGTTTTTTTCCGGTCTCGTTTAACATCTTATGTTCGTTTATGTAATGTTTGTATATAGTATATAGTTTTATATATATTATGTACGTAATATATAGTTATATATATATGATGTGGTTTTGATATAATATATATATAATGACCTTTTTAGCATAATACGTATAATGATGATTACTCGTACAGTATATATTTGTATATTGCCTTAGTATAAGGTAATGTTTTTGTGCATAGTAATGTTTATATGACATTTGAGATCTCATTCGTATTTGCCTTGTTTTATTCCATGTGACATATTTGGCACGCATTTCTAATCGTCCTTCACGTGAGTTTTTATATTCTAATTTGCATGATAATTAACTTTAATCATAAAAAAGAGATACTTATTAATTCACGTATTTGGGTTGTAACATCCTAGCTTATTGGATTCCCCTAGTATTCAGATTGATTTGCATTGTCTAAAGGTAAATTCGTAAGTAGATAAAACAAACAAGACCATGACATCATCTTTTATCTGCTTGCATCATGCATAAAGGTGATGTACGGAATCCGAACCCTAAACTAACACGGCAATTAGACTTATATGATGTCAGTTTAGTCTTTGGTCCGGGGTATCATCATCCTTTTTAATTAAATGTTTAATTAATTCTAAAGCACCGATTTGATAAAGCTCGTACAATTAAAGTTAATTTTCAATTAAGAACACCTAATTAAATTCATTTTAAATTTTAGCAATTTCTATCGATTAAAAGCAACGAATATTTTGGTATCGATTTCCGGGCGTGATGGGGGTGCTAATCCTTCCCCACACGTAACCAACTCCCAAACCCTTTTTAAATCGAATCTCTGGTTTTATGGTGTCCGACCTACCTTAGTGGCCGGTGGCGACTCCAATTTTTTTTACGGTTTTCCAAAACACGAATTTTAAAAGAAAATCCCTTTTTAACAAATCTCTTTCAAAAAGTGGGACACCTAAAAGTTTTTCTAGAAAAAAGGTTATTACAGTTTGGTGACTCCGCTGGGGACCAATTTTTATTTTGCACAACAAAAAGAGAGTTAAGCTAATAAAACACTTGTTGCCTTTAATCAATGGAAACTATTTAAAATTTAAAGTGAATTTAATAAGTTTGTTATTCCTTGAAAATGTTACTTAAATTGTATGGGCTTTGAAAATTTGTGGCATTCGAATTAATTCCTCATGTAATTTCTAAGGAGTCACCGACATGTGTTGCATCATGATCATTAAGCTATATACCCGAGTTGTACAACTTAAGTGGTATTGAAACGCCCATACCCACGTGAGCATCCCTCAACGGGTCGGTAATAGACTTCCATAATCCACGCCTTTGACACGTGAGCAGCCCTCCACGTCATTAGGTCGTGCTTTCCCTCGAACCGAAACCAATTCGCAAGCTTGTAATGGTCCAGAATTGGGGTTCTTTCTGCCTTAGTAGGTGATGAGATAGGTTCAGGCACCCTTGTTAGAACCAAACTCATGTGTGAGAATCTAGGAAGCCCACCCCATTAGAGCCATGTGGATAACCATAGAGCTTAGAATTTATATGGATAGGGTCATCTTGTTAATTGTTTGCCTTCATTATTTTGTTTGTATTTAACTTTCCTTGCTTTCTAATTTATTGTTTATCTTGTAACTAACGCGTTTTCTTTTTTTCTCTTTCCCTTTTATCTTGCATATTTCATCATGTCATGAAGAGCACATTGAGTTGGAAATAGTCTGAAATTAAAAACTAGATTAATGGGAAATTTGGGTCATAACAGTGATGAGAAGGATCTCGACGTGCAAATATAGCCAGAAGGAGAGCAACTACGTGACATGGATAATATTCTAGTCACGGATTTAAGTCAACAATGTCAGTTGAGACTTTCAAGAACACAAAGTTTAATGATGTGTCCAAATCAAAGTTAGTATGGTTGGGATTCCAATGCAAGAAATGCTTTCAAAGGCAAGAATGACGACCTCTCATATTTGATAGATGTTCCAATCAAGCGATCACTACTTCAAGCCTTGGTAGAGCCTTGGAGTTCAACCTACAGTTGTTTGACGATTGGCAATTTGGTTTTGACTACAACAGTTGTGGAATACCAAGCTCTTGCAAGAAGATCAATAAAACCACGTCAAACAAGAACAAAGCCTTCTAAGGCAGGATTAAAAGTTTTTCGGACACTTTACCATCTTGAGTTGACAATTCAGAACAAGGAAGAACATTCCAAATAGGAAGGAATTCTGATTTTAGCTTCAGCATACTTCAAAGATCAAGTCCGATTGGACCTTTTTCGAAGAGCAAGTCAGGTGTACCAAATGGCGACATTGGAGTAATTACAATTTGCCGCCTATACCACTTGGAGTGAGGCCAAGAATGGGCACATTTGATAACTTAGATACAAATGATCGTCTGAGGTTACAATTTCTAACGAAAGATGCTGCCAAGCTTCCAAGAAAGAAGAAGGGATTGTTTGGATGCTACCTTAGGGACCACATATATAGTGGGTTTCCTTTGATCATTGTAACAAACCAATGTTCCCATTAATGCAAGTCGCTTAACGAGGATATTTTCCAAACTCAGTGTTGCTCTTTGCATTCATAACATTATTATTTTGTGACAAATTTGTTTCTTGCTCAATTCTCTTTGTGCATATTCATAGAAATTTTTGCATGAAGTGTTGATTTGAGAACAATTCAAAATTTAAGACTTTCATAACGGGAGAAAGCATCTGTAACGACGAACAAAAGAATCTCAAAGCCTAGGGTTGATCACAAGATGAGCAAAGGCAAACCCAGCTATCAGTGAAGAAGGGACTCGAGTTTCAATTATGCCTTGTATGGAAATTACTTTTCTTTTCCCGTTGGGACGAGACCCGATCTTCGTTATGAAAGCTATTAAATGAGAAAGTTCATTGAATCAGCACACCTTTGCATTCAATTATACATTTTGATTGATTACCTTTAATCATATGTTTCCGTTGTACATACGACACATTCATTCATTCATTCATTCATTCATTCATTCATAAAACAAATAAAATTAATGTCCATCAAATCAATGCATCTTTGTATTCAATTGTACATATCTTTTCGATTACCTTTAATCATCTATCCTTGTTGTGCATACAACACTTTTTGCATTATCCTTTGCATACTTGTTTTTAAATTATCTTATTTTCATACATATGATAAATTGCATACATTAATCAATCATGGAGTTAATTACGAGAAATATCATTATAGAAAGTGAAAGTTTAATCTGTAATCATTCCTCATTCATACGTTACCCGTTTACAAACCCGAGCAATGGAAGAGAGATTGGCCAAGGTAGAGAAAGGGTAGAATGACCTTGAAACTTGTTTGGACGGGGTCAGTAAGAATATCAGCGATCAGATCACACAGTCGCAAGCTTCTATTATTGCTCAGATAACTGACTTCTTATTGAGATGAAAAATGAGGAAAGAGTCTCTATGGATAGCTCAAACTTTGAAGAACACGAGGGTACTGCATCCCATGTGAATGATCAACCAGTAGTGTCAAATCCCAGAAAAAGAGTCTACGTTAATCTCGTAGGAGTTTCTACCAACCCCGCTATTGGAACACATGTTAGCCGCCACGGGGGAACCTCAATGAATCAGCTCTTTGACTTAGGGGCAAGATGAGAGGATGAAGTGGAGAGGATTAAGGCCGAGATAGAAGAGAAGCATGATGAGAGGTTTTGCTTCTTTGAAGAAAGATTCAAGACCTTACAAGGGACAAATGAGCAAGGGAATGATGCCAGTGATTTGAGCATTGTAACGGATTTAGTTCTTCTGCCGAAACTCAAAGTTCCCGATTTTGAGAAGTATGACGGAACTACTTGCCCCTTGGCGTACATTAATATGTATTGCCGGAGGATGACATCTTTTATAAAATATGAGAAGCTACTTATTCATTGTTTTCAAGACAATTTAATTGGTTCCGCAACCCGTTGGTATACTCAACTGAGTCGAGTCGACATCAAGTCATGGAGAGATCTTTCAAAAGCATTCGTGGGTCAATACAAGCATGTAATTTATATGACTTCAAATCAGCTCATGCTACAAGGTTTGGAACAAAAACACAATGAGAGTTTCTGTGAGTATGCCCAGCGTTGGCGAGACATGGCAGCTCAGGTGCAGCCCCTACTTCCGGAAGGCGAAATCATTCCTATGTTTGTTGACTCTCTAAAAGTAGTCTTGTATGATCGCTTGATAAGCAATCCCGTCAATATCTTTGCGGACATGGTCATGACGGGAGAACGTATTGAGGATGCTATTAAGAAAGGGAAGATAGTGGATCCCTATAGCACAACCACCCACAAGGGGCAAGAGTCCAAAGTTCATATGGTGGGTTCTCGCCCAAACAACCAGTCTCATGGCCGCAACCATAATCAAGCATCCTGGTCTGCAAAGCCTCCAAAGGTTCTTCACCCGGTTCCTATGTCGTACACCGATTTACTCCCAATTCTTATCGGGAAGAATGTTTTGACCCCAATTCAGTCCAAACCAAAGGATTCTCCCTTTCTTGAAGGTTATGATGTTAGTGCCGTATGTGACTACCATGTGGGAAGCACGGGCCACACCACGGTGAATTGTAGGCCACTGAAAAACAAGGTTCAGGGACTGGTCGAGAATGGTCGGTTGAAGTTTTGAAAATAAAGAATGATGAGCGTGACTTTTGGGAGGTGTTGTTTCCCGAGTTTTTAGGAGCTCGTGTGTTCAGGTCTTCTTTCATGTTGCATTTTCTCTTGAAGTAATGCATTGAACAAACATTGCTATCATTTGCCCGAAGATAACAATGATCTTTTTAAGGGCACTTGTTATGTTTGCGAATTTTCTTTCTAATGAAAATGCATTTTGCTTAACATACAATGACCTTGAAATCATATATATGTATATCCCTCCTTATCTCCGTAGGTCCTCGGGTATCACATGCATGATGTGGCATTGATTCTAGTAAAAGAGATCGATCGAATGATGTGATAACGATGAAGTATGATTTCCCATTCCGTCCACTCTGGTTGATAAAACGAGAGAAGCAAGATTACTATTCCTTCGATGATGTTCGATGATAAGAAAATCTCCTAGGAATGCCCAAACAGAGTTGCTTGAATGTGCCTAAAGAAAAGAAAAAATATACTATTTAAAAAATAAGCATTAACAAAAAACACTCAAATTTTCGAAACCTAGTAATAGGAATTTTCGGATATGAGTGTGGAATTTTAGGGGCACTCCGCTGAAGCTCGAAACTCTTCGCTTCATGATTGGTGGTAATATTTTCAAAATCGTGACCATGCCGAGTAACTCGAGGCATTGTTGTATGCTCCATCATTTTCCTCGAGACAAAGGATTGTGACAAGTTGAATTCTCCTAAAAAAGGAGAAGATGAATGAACAAATTGAATAAGTCCCGGAGATGAATCCTTGAGGACACTGACACAAAATCAATGGTAATCATAAGCACACACTTGCATATAAAGTCCTTAGAATGACATGTTCCATGTTCCACGGGCTAAACAAAAGTTGAAAGTTTAAACATGCATATGAGTGAGGAAACATGATGAGAACTAGAAGGAATAGTAATCGAACAGATCAAGCAAATACCATAATCATGAGGATGAACCGGGCGGTTTGGGATGAGTTTTACAACTTCACATATCGCCACAACATTCAAAGTCTTTGTAGACACAAACTATGCTTGAAGTGATCATCGAAAAGTTGAATCTAAGACACTCTTGCATTTGATATTCGGGGCATCCTATTCTGTTTTTCTTTTAATTAGAATTTTGGCTTCAAGGTTTTGTACGTTAATCTAAAAATTCATTCTTCATTAGAATGGCGACCAGCGAATTGATATATTTTAAACAAAGAAATTTCCTTGTATTACTTTAGAGATAAATGTATCGCCGTCAGTGAGGCCCAAAGTTGAGGGGCACTACATGGTGTGGGATGGTGAAGGAACCATTGAAGTTAATTTGTCGTGAAGGGACATCATTGTCCGCGGAACAACATGGGCTTTTGCACATAAGATTTCGAATCAGAGTATAGGGGAGATGTCATACGGCTTGAAATTCCTTGGTTAATGATTCTGATTACGACTAAGGCTATTGGACTCGAGGAATGAGCAACACAAGTTGAGGGCAAATTTTGTCAGGACATGTGACTGATGAGTGGTTGTAATCCCAAGATGATGACCACCAACTCTAGAAAAAGGAGACGAACTAAAGCCATATATCTTTGCATTCTCATGACCACACGCATCTTTGCATCATGATATATGCTCATGCATCATTGATAGTTAGACATCCCTATGTTAGGAGCATGCTAACTCATACCATCATAGCATTTTGTTTATTTTAAACAAGCATTTGAAGATTGATAAAAGGGTGGATCTATGACTCTACGGAAGGAGAAATAGATCTAATAAGAACTAAGAGTCCTTTGACTGGTATCAAGATTTTTAATCCCTGATTTTAATCCCTCCCCAAATGATGTTTTTCTTAAAACTTAATTTTTTCAATTTTATCCTTCCTAAAGGATATTTTTCTTAAAATTCAAATTTCTCAATGCCATCTTCCTTAAAGATATTTTTCTTAAAACTCAAATTCCTCAATTTTATTCCTTCCAAAAGGATATTTTTCTCAAAATTCAAAATTCTCAATTTTATTCCTTCAAAAAAGGACATTTTTCTCAAAATTCAAATTCCTTAATTTTAATCCTTCCAAAACGATATAGTTCCTCAAGATTCAAATTCCTCAATGTTATTCCTTTCAAAAGGACATTTTGCTCAAAAGGATATTTTTCTCAAAATTCAAATTCCTCAATTTCGTCCTTTCCAAAATGACCTTTTCCTCAAAATTCAAATTTCTCAATTTTATCCCCTTTAGAATGTTTTTTAAAATTCAGGTTTCATGGTTTTTAAAATAAAAATTAAAAGAAAAAAGAGAAAGGATAAAAAAAAGAAAAGAGAAAAGAGAAAAGAGAAAAGAGAAAAAAGAAGAAAAAAAGAAAAAGAAGAAGGAAGAAGAAAAGAAGGGAAAAAAGAAAAGAGAAGAAAGAAGAAAAGAAGAAAAAAGACTCACATCTTCAGGGTTTCAAAGCGAAGGAAGCAGGTACCCGAATCTTAAGGACTTCAGGCGAAGGATTTCGAACTCGCCGCATCAGGATTTAAGAGCAAAGAGCTCAAGGATTTTCATGCAGGAAAACTGGAAGGCCTGCTCAGTTTGTTTTTGCCGTTTCGGGAAAGCAAGTTGTTTGGGTTTGTTCTCTGGCGCTTTAGAGGAATGAATCAATTATTATTATTTGATCCGTCATTTGTCGTTCTGGAAGGACATGCCAACACTACCCAATTTGTTTCTGCCATTTCGAGAAAGCAAATTGTTTGTTCATTGTCGCTTCGGAGGAACAAATCACTCTAACATGGAAGTAGGACAAAATTAGTGCTTATGGTCTTTGCTTTATCCTTGTTCCACAAGTATAAGCAAAGAGAGGCAGTTGTAATCACTAATTTTGTCCGGCGGTAACCCGTGTTCTATTTTTGGGCTTAAAATATGCATATTGGGCTATATATGTGTTAAAAAATAAATAAGAAATAAGAAAAAGAGAAAAAAAAGAAAAATTGAAAAAATTACTAATACTATATATATGTCGTTGTTTATGCGTTTAGTGTTAATATTATTTTAAGTGTACTTAACACGAGCTAGGTGGTATTTATTAAAGTCGCATACGATATGTAATCTCGAAATGCATGAATATGTGTTAAGTGTGTATATAGGTGTTATGTTTGGTGTATGTGATGTTATATTATAAGAATAGATTTGTTATTATTATTATTATTACTTATTATTATTATTATTACTATTACTATTATTATTATTAAGCTATTGAAAAAAGAAAAAAAAAAGATTGTATTAGATAAAGCCCAAGTATCTAATTATAGTCCATTTACAAATAATAATACAACAAGCCCAAATAAGTAATTAAAGTACAAAAGCCCAAGATTGAAACCCTAAATGACCTAATCTAATGAGCATCTTTGTTCTCTGCGCAGTCGGATACCAACCGTCAGATCTAATCTAGATCTGACGGTCCAGATCACGTTGATGGATGAAACCTTAGCTGGCCATTTGCCCCTTTAGCGCCGCACCACTCGCAGCCGTCGGATCTGTGGCGTATGGTGCGGTCTAGATTGCGTCAGGAGATGAAGCCATAGAGTGCCCTAACCACTTTCTCCGCGCCGCAAACTCTCGTTTGTTGGATCGAAACGACATCGGACGGCTCAAGATCAAAGCGGGAAGCTTCCAGATCCATACGCTCCCGCGCGCGACCTTTGGTGTCACCCACGCGTGCGTACAACTCACGTTCTTGACTCTTCAGCTCTCCCGGCCATCCATATCTCCATCGGCAGCCGAGACAGCTCCACGTCGATTGTGCCTCTCTGGTCCCCATTCTCGAACGACCTCACATACAAACAAAGAAAACCAAAATGTCAGAAGGCAAAAACGCGCAACAAAATAACAGAATTTTAGAGGCAAACCAAACAAAAAATCAGAGGGCAAATGAATGCAAACAAACAATGGGCAGAATCAATGGAAATTTTTTGTCCCAATTTCATGTAATTGAAAAAATTGTAATTTCGGGCTATAAAAAGCTGAAACAAGCAGTGTAAACCTCAAGTTAAAAATGGGGAGATTATTGCAAGCATCAATACGAAACAGAGAGTTTTCAGAGGTATATCGTCATTTATTTTCGTTTCGAAGCGTAGTCATAAAAAATGGGGGCTGGGGTTTCTAGATTTTACCTTCTTGTGCATTGGTTCACTTCCCCTCACCGGTGACAAGCCTTTTGGTCTCTCCCGAGACCATGCATGGTGAATCGATGGGAAGCAAATGTCAAAAAAGGGTTTTGAAATAGGCTTTTTAAGGTCACTATTTTTGAAGGTTTAGACAAAAAATGGGATTTTTCGGTTTCTGTTTTCTTAAAACAAAAGAGGGAAAGGGTTTTCGATTTGGGTTTACAAAGGAAAAGAGGTTTCGAAAGTTTTTTCTAGGTTTCCGACGCTGACTAATAGCGACCGGAACGACGACACGCAGCAGCGCTCGACAGACGAGAGAAGAGGGGAGTCTGACTTTAGGGTTAGCAAAGTAAAAAAGGGTTCAAATGTTTTTAAGCCTGCTTTTATAGAGTTTTAAAGTCTTAAAATTGGTTTAATCGCATTTTAAACCCCTCTGCATCTTCATAATACCACCCTCGATCCTTGTGCGTTTTGAAACTATACCGAGGTCCTTTCAAATTTAAATCACTTTTTAATATCATCCCCTTCCCTGATTGAACCTTTTTCTCAAATGGAAAATTACCTTTTTGATGCTCTGAACATGCCGTGTCTTTTTAATTTGGCCCTTGTTTTTGCAATTTAATTAGTTTCTTAGCGGTTTTATTATCGTGTTGGTCCTTGTAATCATGCATATTTTAATTTCCGCCTTGTATTTACATTTCTTTGATCCTGGTCTTTTTATGATTTTGCCATGTTGATTTATGATATGTGGATGGATGTATATGATTTAGGGTTGTTGTAGATATACATATGTTATGTGGTTGCTTTTTTCCGGTCTCGTTTAACATCTTATGTTCTTTTATGTAATGTTTGTATATAGTATATAGTTTTATATATAGTATGTACGTAATATATAGTTATATATATATAATTACCTTTTTTAGCGTAATACGTATAATGATGATTACCCGCATAATATATATTTGTATATTGCCTTAGTATAAGGTAATGTTTTTGCGCATAGTAATGTTCATATGACATTTGAGATCTCATTCGTATTATCCTTGTTTTATTCCATGTGACATATTTGGCACGCATTTCTGATCATCATTCACGTGACTTTTTATATTCATGATAATTAACTTTAATAATAAAATAGAGATACTTATTAGTTCGCGTATTTGGGTTGTAACATCTTAGCTTATTGGATATTCTCCAAATATTCGGATTGATTTGCATCGTCTAAAGGTAAATTCATAAGTAGATAAAACGAACAAGACCATGGCATCATCTTTTATCTGCTTGCATCATGCATAAAGGTGACGTACGAGATCCGAACCCTAAACTAACACGACATTCAGACTTATATGATATCGGTTTAGTCTTTGGTCTAGGGTATCGTTATCCTTTTTAATTAAATGCCTAATTAATTCTAAAGCACCGATTTGATAAAGCTCGTACAATTAAAGTTAATTTTCAATTAAGAACACCTAATTAAATTCATTTTAAATTTTAGCAATTTCTATTGATTAAAGGCAACGAGTATTTTGGTACCGATTTCCGGGCGTGATGGGGGTGCTAATCATTCCCCACACGTAACCAACTCTCGAACCCTTTTTAAATCGAATCTCTGGTTTTGTGGTGTCCGGCTTACCTTAGTGGCCAGTGGCAACTCCAATTTTTTTTTTTTTACGATTTTCCAAAACACGAATTTTAAAAGAAAATCTCCTTTTAACAAATCTCTTTCAAAAATTGGGACACCTAAAAGTTTTTCTAGAAAAAAGGTTATTACATATAGATGTGTGTAGGCAACTTTCATAAGTGACATGATTTATTGATTAGCTTAGTAAACAAATTTCATGAAGTTTGATCTCCATGTTCTGCTTCAAATTGGTTTGAGACTGTTTTCATTGTGTCAAGTATATATTTATATATGTTTCAGGACTGTTTTCTAAGTATATAAAAGCTCAAGACTGTTTTAATTGTATCAAGTACATATATATATATATATATATATTTTGGGGCCATTTCCTAAGTATATAAAAGCATGGGACTGTTTTCATTGTGTCATGTTCATATATGTGTGTGTGTCTGTGTGTGTTTCGGGACTATTTTCTAAGTATATAAAATCTCGGGACTGTTTTCATTGTGTCAAAGTGTATATATAAATGTTTCGGGACTGTTTCAAGCAAAATGGAGCAGGGGAAGGGTTGTTAACACTTAACACTCTTTAAGGGTTGTTTTGAGTAGAATATGCATGCTAGGGGCTGTTTTATATGTTAAACAATCAATGATGGACTAATCGGTGAATATAAGTAGGTATATGTACCTTAGGGACTGTTTGTATCAATATGTATGTAGGTAATTAGTTTGGTAAGGAATTGATAATTAAGGTTTTCTTATAATACATGGTTGAATTCTTTGATATAACTAGACAAAGAAGGGGTCAATCAAGTGAGGCATAAGGTAGATCAAGTTGTGGAAAAGCATAAAGGAATTGTGATTCAGGATCTGGATTAGCTTGGATCAATTGTGAGTGCAGTTTAAAGTCTCGGGGTAGGCCTAAAACCTTCCGAGCCTTCTTTGTTATTATTATTATTATTATTATTATTATTATTATTGTAACAACGGGTGAGTCGCCACTAATCTTTTGTTTTTTCTTTAGGTGCGATTGGAACACCTGAAAAACCCGGTTATTTTAATAAAACTTGTTTTTATTAAAACAACGAGTTTTGGTCTGCGAAACCAGAAGATAGGTTCGGGAGTCGGTTACGTGTGGGGAAGGATGAGCACCCCCACAACGCCCAAAAATTGGTACCTGTCGATTATGTAATGTCTTAATGGTGGAATTATGAATTCGAATATAAATTTAGAAATTATGATCCCTTAATTTAAAATAATATTTAAAAATGTATGTTTATGAAAGGAAAGGTACACTCCAACGCCCGGAGCATAATTTCCGTTAGGCTCCCGACTGAAGGAAGTTTATTTTGAAAATTAAGATTTAGAATAAAAATATTTTTTAATAGAGACTATCGAAAAGTGGCACCCTTACGCTCAGGGTACGTTTTTCACAATAATCCCTACTAAAAGGTTTTAATTTAAAATTCAATCAAACAACATAAATAAATATATTTTATTCAAACATGGCATACAAAATAAAATATACAAACATGACATATAAAATAAAAAACATACCAACAAATATAAAAACATCTTATATTTCATACAAAGATATTTATTACAAAAAAACAATATTAAAATAAATACAAAGATGAGGATCAAAATTTACCCTACTAGAAGCTCGAAATAAGAACTTCACTCGACCCCTAGCAGGATCTCCGCATCACCTCGCTATAACTCAAAAATTGATTCGGACGAACCTCGACAGGGCCTCCAATCGAATCAACTATTCGAACCATTAAAAGGGCACTGCCCCTAAGGTTCGAAAGGGGCACTGCCCCTAAAACTTGCGCCACTTTGATGGCATTTGTTTCTGTCTACAAAGCTCCCTCCCCACGCTATTTATAGCAAATGAGGGGGAGGGGTGAGTCACCTGATTGGGAACGTGGTGGCCTGCATGGTGCCCACGCAATTTTTTACTTTTTTTTTGTTTTTTTTTGGTTTTTTAATAATATAAAATAATACATTCGAGTGAAAAATAAATAGTTATGGCCCAGACATAAAAGGGGTATTACAGCTGCCCCCCTTTGCTCATTGCTGTGTAACAGGAATAGAGCAAAGATAAAAAGATAACCATTTTATGTCTGTTCGGGTCTGGGTTCCTTTTTCTGGCCACGCTCCTTCTTGAACTTCGCTTGATCTGTTCGGCCGCTCTTGTAGGCAGAATCTTCAAAATGGAACGATCCGCTGGGGAGATAATCTTTAGACTACGGAGACCCGTGGGAGAAGCAAAATAAGTCCGGCTTGCTACGGCTCTGACATTAACGAATACCTGGAGAAAACTTGACCTAACTGCGACACTGACAGAGCGGCGAGGTCTACAAAACTTGATCCATTTAACAAGGTAGCTTGATCTGGAGGAGAAAGATTGATCCACTGCAACTCTATAGATGCGAGAAGATCTGAAGAAGGCTCGATCATCTGCAACTCCATTGATGCGAGAGGATCTGAGGAAGGGTCGATCATCTGCAACTCTATCGATGCGAGAAGATCTGAAGAAGGGTTGATCATCTGCAACTCCATTGATGCGAGAAGATCTGAAGAAGGGTCGATCTACTGCAACTCCATCGATGCGAGAAGATCTGAAGAAGGTTCGATCATCTGCAACTCCATCAATGCGAGAAGATCTGAAGAAGGGTCGATCATCTGCAACTCCATTGATGCGAGAAGACCTGAAGAAGGGTCGATCATCTGCAACTCCATTGATGTGAGAAGATCTGAAGAAGGGTCGATCATCTGCAACTCCATTGATGCGAGGAGATCTGAAAAGGGGCGATCTACTGCAACTCCATTGATGCGAGAAGATCTAAAGAAGGGTCGATCTACTGCAACTCCATTGATGCGAGAAGATCTAAAGAAGGGTTGATCATCTGCAACTCCATTGATGCGAGAAGATCTGAAAAGGGGCGATCTACTGCAACTCCATTGATGCGAGAAGATCTAAAGAAGGGGTCGATCTACTGCAACTCCATTGATGCGAGAAGATCTGAAAAGGGGCGATCTACTGCAACTCCATTGATGCGAGAAGATCTGAAAAGGGGCGATCTACTGTAACTCCATTGATGCGAGAAGATCTAAAGAAGGGTCGATCATCTGCAACTCCATTGATGCGAGAAGATCTGAAAAGGGGCGATCTACTGCAACTCCATTGATGCGAGAAGATCTGAAGAAGGGTCGATCTACTGCAACTCCATTGATGCGAGAAGATCTGAAAAGGGGCGATCTCCTGCAACTCCATTGATGCGAGAAGATCTAAAGAAGAGTCGATCTACTGCAACTCCATTGATGCGAGAAGATCTGATTAGTACTAGAATCCCTTTAACGAGACAAGGAAGAGTGTCCTTGGTTTACACTTCTTTTGCATTTTTCCCAAATGCACAGGGATGAACGGATTTGATTTGCCTTTACCGGTAGCCGTTTGCTCCGGGCTAGTTGTACCATTCCCCTGGGTACAATCAGTTTGGACCAATCATGAGATTGGATTTTTCCCAAGGATTTATTTTCCTTGGACCATTCGTGACAATGGATTTTCGATGGACATCTGAATTTTCTATTCTCTTAAACTTAACCGTGTTTAAGCACGTTATGCCTACATTTCTGTCGGCTTTCAGATTTGCATTTTTCCCAAATGCACAGGGATCAACGGTTTTGATTTGCCTTTACCGGTAGCCGTTTGCTCCGGGCTAGTTGTACCATTCCCCTGGGTACACAATCAGTTTGGACCAATCATGAGATTGGATTTTTCCAAAGGATTTATTTTCCTTCGACCATTCGCGAAAATGGATTTTCGATGGATATTTGAATTATCCATTGTCTTAAACTTGACCGTGTTTAAGCACGTTGTACCGACATTTCTGTCGGACTTGTCAAAAATTAGCTTCAATTCAGCCGCAATTTTGACGAAGGAACAAGATTTGACGATTTTCTTTTACAACGTGGATGAGGAAAAGATTTGGAAATCAAGCAATTTTTGTTGACCAAGCTACAACACCTGACGAAGAGGCATGGTCTAAAGTGATTCTGATCCAGCTACAACACCGACGAGGAGGCCGGATCGAGAGTTCAAGTTTGGTCAACCTACAACCCTGACGAAGAGGCATGACCAGAAGTTAACCGAGCTACGACACCTGACGAAGAGGCACGGCCTGGAATTGTTTTGATCCAGCTACAACACTGACGAGGAGGCAGGATCAAGAGTTCAATTTGTTCAAAATTTGAGCCGCCCTTTTCGGCTTTTCAACTCAAAATCTTCTTTGGTCTCAAGATGCCCTTTGTGGGTTTCCATCTTAAACCTTTCTTTTCTTAATTTTTTCAAAGCTCATTTTCAGGTTTTCACTTTGTTGTGTTTTTTCTTTTTCTTTTTGGATTTTTCATTTTCTTGAAATCTAAAGATGAGCTCAGAAGAAAATGTTTGGTCTAGTTGCACCATCAATGGCGAAAGTAGACCTGGAACAACAATTGGCCTGTTGCATTATCAACATCAAAACAAACTCTAGAGGATGTAGGATATGTTACATCGTGGCAGGGAGTGACAACCCTCTTGGGCTTTGAACGTCTTATATGTTCTTGGAAAAGTAACAAGCCTGAATTAGGTGACCTGTTTCTTTGCATCTTCAAGAAGACATGATCTGTTGGTATGTTCATTGTGCTGCAACCTCAGGGAGATGATTTTTTCCACTGCGAATTCAAGGTAACATATTTGCTATCGCATTCATTCTGTTGTACCTTCATGGAGATGAACTTATGTTTGTGCTTATTTTGCTGTATGTTCAAGGAGACAAGTTTGTCGTAGTTTTGTTCTGCTACCAATCTGGGGGGGAAAGATTGTTGTTGTGCTCATTCCACATTTTTTGGAGAAACATAATTTCGCCAATCTTGAAGAAGTAGAATCTGCAACTTCAAGGGTGATCTGCTGCACCTCTGACGGGGAGGCAGAATCTGAAAAAGTTGATCCGCTACACCATGTTACGGGTGAGATAGGACCTGCAAAAGTTAAAAGATTGACTGGTCAAAATGATTCATGAACTAATTTTTTCATGAACTATAAGGTTCGATTTGAATGTTTAATTTGGCTTATTGATTCCTTCGTGTCAAGGATGTTTGATCTTGATTGTCTGTCCTTTCTTTAGTTGAAGGCTCCAGACAACATTTTCATATTTGCTCCAGTCTTTCATGTCAAGGATGTTGGAAATTGTTGATAACGATTTGCTCCTTCCTGTTTGAGGATATTAGACCCTGCAAATTTTTGTTCTTTAAGAAAATACAGTTGATTTAAGAAAAGATTCAAAAAAGTTTCAAGAAAACATCCTTATGGAAGGAATTCATGTTTTGAGAAAAAGTCCTTGTGGAAGGACGAAATTAAGAAATTCTGGTTTTCAAAAAGATGTCCTTGTAGAATGATGGGATTAGGAAATTCCTGTTTCAGGAAAAAACTATCCTTAAGAAGGGACGGACTTATGAAATTTCGGTTTTGAGAAAAACTGATCCTTGAGGAAGGATGGAATTAAGATATTCTGTATTTTGTGAAAAACGATCCTTAAGAAAGGATAAAATCTAAGAAAATGTGTCCTTAAGAAAGGGCAGAGTTAAAAAACTCTTGTCTTGAGAAAATGTGTCCTTAAAAAAGAACGAAGTTAGGAAACTCCTGGTTCGAGAAAAGTTATCCTTGAGAAAGAACGGAGTTAAGAAACTTTAATTTTGAAAAAAATGGTGTCCTTAAGAAAGGACAGAGTTAAGAAACTCAAATTTTGAGAAAATGTATCCTTAAGAAAGGACGAAGTTAAGAAATTCGTGTTTTTGAGACAAGGTGCCCTTAAGAAAGGACGAAGTTAAGAAACTCTTGTTTTTTGAGAAAAAGTGCCCTTAAAAAAGGACGGAGTTAAGAAACTCCAATTTTGGGAAAAAATGTCCTTAAGAAAGGACGGAGTTATGAAACTCGTGTTTTCGAGAAAATGTGCCCTTAAGAAAGGACGGAGTTAAGAAACTCTTGTTTTTGAGAAAAAGTGCCCTTAAGAAAGGACGGAGTTAAGAAACTCAAATTCTAAAGGGAAAAAAAGGTGTCCTTAAGGAAGGACGGTGTTTAGGAAAATCTTTAAGTAACAAGTTCCAAGTTAACTCCTGATATTATTTATGCAGATGATGTTCATGTGCTTGCTTTTGTGATGATGCAAAGATGCATGAAATTCTTGTAGAAGTTCCTTTCTTCTGACTTAGTTTGATCTTCTGATCTTCGTTTAAAATTTATCTCAGTAGAAGTTTGCCCCCAAGCTTCATTGTCCTTATTCTTTTTTGGACTTGAACTTCTAAGCTGAATGATCTCGATGTCATCTTGTTTTTTTCTTTTTTCCAGGGAAATTTACTTGGCTCACCACCACTGACGAAGGTGAGATCGGAAAAAGGTTGATTCTGGAACTTCATGGCATGAAGTTATGACCTGAAAATGGAACATTAGTTAGTAATATGTTCGGAAAATTTTGTCGTTTTTCACCTGGATGTTTGAGCTTTTTTTCGTATTCGGCCTTCTTCAGGGCTAAATCATGTTGCTTCCCCCATAGTTGAGGTCTTCGATCTCTTTGCTGGACCTGTTTGTATGTACAAGAAAAAATGTGCTATGGGTGCACTTAACTTTGTGTTTGATGTATGTGTCTAGCATAAATGCATGATGACTTGAATGCATGTACAATGTATGTAGATGATGCATGATGATGGATATGTGAATGGGATTCTGTTTTCCCCTTAAAAGGATGCCTCTGGTTCTCTGTTAGTCAGATATTTGCTTCTGATTAAACAGTGCTCAGTGCCTTGTCTGTAAAGATGGCCCAACTTTCCTTGGGTTTGATCATTTTTTGAATTACTTCCTCAGGTGAATGACTCGACATTTTTGTCTAAGACTGCTCTTGAAGCGAACTCGAAGCTTGAAGTATGTTTTCATCTCTTCTTGAAGAGCTGTCATTGTTCTTGTGAACACGTTAGGTTGCCCTCCGGTCGGGTCTATAAATTTGTTGTTGGTTCATGGCAGCTTATTACTTTTGGCTCTAGCGAAGTGCTATAATCGATAATTGATGTAGTCATCTAGGGTGCAGAAGTCTGACTTGGCATCGGAGGCTCACTTCCTGAACTCGTCGAGGAAAGCTCTCAGATTGGGGCCTCGTAGGGGCATGGTGTTGGGCTCTTGTATAGGTTTAGCGTGATGAGTGCTTTATCCGGTATTTGCTGACACGGGGCATCCCTGGAACCGGTTTCAAGATTTAAAAATGCATATGCAAGGTGCGTGTCCTAGATGTGGAGGTTCTGATTCATGGTTCAACTTCTGAATTTACGGGATTTATTCGCAACTTTTGAATGTTGCATCGATATCTAGGGTACTAGATTTTCTCCCGATGTTAATTTTTTAAATAGGGACCAGACGTGCATCAATACTTCATGCTGATGAAATGCAAAAGTTAAAATGTTATAGTGGTGTCTTGTAATCAATGTGGAATGAATGACCCCTATGCAGTGAGATCACCAAAGAGAAAAATGGGTTAGTTCATAATAAAAGAATTGAATGAATAAATCAAGCGATAAATAGGACAAAAATTAGCAGTAAAGAAATTGCACATATAGCAAATAAAGACATAAAAACCTAAACAAGGCGACTGCTAAACGGGCAGAGTTTCAGCATGGCTCTAAAAGGTTGGCTCCTACGGCTCACTATATGTGGTTCTGGTTCTAGAGTAACAGTACCCGAATTGTCGCTAGGACATCGGTTCGGGAGGATACATTTCCCCAGGTCTGCACGGAGACAGAGGTCTCACGAAGACAAAGGGACCTATATCCCGGAAGCGTTTCACCATCCTACATGGAGGGAGTACCTCACGAAGGCGTGGTTTCTCGCTCCCACTTAAGGGACAGAACTCGGGTATAGAGCTCATGATATGAAAACTCAAACAATAAATTTATTAAAAAAATTGTAAAATTTTAGAAAAAAGGGATCACAAATTAATTAAATTGAAGTCATAATTTCCACCTATAGACAAAAAAGGTAATCGACTTGTGGCTTGACTCTCTAAAAAAAAGGTCCCCAGCGGAGTCGCCAAGCTGTAACAACGGGTGAGTCGCCACCAATCTTTTGTTTTTTCTTTAGGTGCGATTGGAACACCTAAAAAACCCGGTTATTTTAATAAAACTTGTTTTTATTAAAACAACGAGTTTTGGTCTGTGAAACCAGAAGATAGGTTCGGGAGTCGGTTACGTGTGGGGAAGGATGAGCACCCCCACAACGCCCAAAAATTGGTACCTGTCGATTATGTAATGTCTTAATGGTGGAATTATGAATTCGAATATAAATTTAGAAATTATGATCCCTTAATTTAAAATAATATTTAAAAATGTATGTTTATGAAAGGAAAGGTACAATCCAACGCCCGGAGCATAATTTCCGTTAGACTCCCGACTGAAGGAAGTTTATTTTGAAAATTAAGATTTAGAATAAAAATATTTTTTTAATAGAGACTATCGAAAAGTGGCACCCTTACGCTCTGGGTACGTTTTTCACAATAATCCCTACTAAAAGGTTTTAATTTAAAATTCAATCAAACAACATAAATAAATATATTTTATTCAAACATGACATACAAAATAAAATATACAAACATGACATATAAAATAAAAAATATACCAACAAATATAAAAACATCTTATATTTCATACAAAGATATTTATTACAAAAAAATAATATTAAAATAAATACAAAGATGAGGATCAAAATTTACCCTACTAGAAGCTCGAAATAAGAACTTCACCCGACCCCTAGCAGGATCTCCGCATCACCTCGCTATAACTCAAAAATTGATTCGGACGAACCTCGACAGGGCCTCCAATCGAATCAACTATTCGAACCATTAAAAGGGCACTGCCCCTAAGGTTCGAAAGGGGCACTGCCCCTAAAACTTGCGCCACTTTGATGGCATTTGTTTCTGTCTACAAAGCTCCCTCCCCACGCTATTTATAGCAAATGAGGGGGAGGGGTGAGTCACCTGATTGGGAACGTGGTGGCCTGCAGGGTGCCCACGCAATTTTTTACTTTTTTTTTGTTTTTTTTTGGGTTTTTTAATAATATAAAATAATACATTCGAGTGAAAAATAAATAGTTATGGCCCGGACATAAAAGGGATATTACAATTATTATTATTATTATGCTTCACGTATAATATATGTGCTCGAATGCTATGTGCAAGTGTAAGCTGAATCACGAGGTAAGTACTTAATTTAGAGTACTACATGACATGAAGTATTTAACTATTAAAAGCCTTGTATGAGTTCATGTATGTGGTTGAGTAAGACATGATATGAGTACTGGTTATGCCTATGTGAATCTGATGCTATGCTTCCCTTGAGATTAATAAGTTATGAAATCTGAATAATTTGATAAGATAAGGAGCTAAGCTCACTTTCGACCTTGATACGATAAGTTATAATGAAAAGCCTTGGTTTTGAGTCAATCGTAGGTATAGTTGTCATGCCATAGAGTCCATAGAGCTCATGTTTCGGGTGGACTATCGTCCTGGACTACGATCCTTATGAGGTGACAGTAGGAGGGATGTGTATGTGATCACTTGGCGATAGTATGAGGGTTTGATCGATACTTCGAGTATCATACTTTACGCGACAATTGGTTGGGGATTCGCGTACCTAGGCTACTTGATTCTCAAGGATGTACTAAAAGAAATTTCGAAAGATTATTAAGATAGTAAATAAATCTTGATAATTTTGCTTAATATGAAAGGATGCCTAATGAATTATGATTGCTTACTTGAATATGATTACATGTCTTGGTGAAATAATTTATGTATTAGAGATTGCTTAGTTCTTCTTAACTCGATCTATATGAATGATATGATTGTGTATAACTAGGCTTGTTCGAATGTTCTTCATAACTTTAGCTAATACTCAAATTAATTTAGAACCATGTCTATATGTTTTGGATCGCATAGTGAAGGAATAAAACGATATTATCAAGTTTTTAAATACTTTAAACTGCCTCACTAAAAGTGTTCTTACGTTAATCCTTCCTTACATTTCAAGTTAGAGTGTGAAAGCAAATCCTTGCTCGGAGCTTGATTGGATCTCAAGTACTATTTTAGAGTATATTGTTTATTTTGTGTAATACTCCTAGAAAGGTGGCACAATGTTTTGTTGGTGCATGTAGTTCATCATTTTGGTATGTATAACTCTTAAGTAACTAAAGGTATATATAAATATGGCCTCTATCATATTTTGGTCGTTGTTTGTTTAAAAGATGATAATAGTTAGTAGTTGAAAGTTTAGTAGAATTAAATGAAGTATGAAAATGATATTTTGAGAAAAACATGTATGTGATGATCTAGTTACTAAGTGAGTAGGTTTTGTGGTTATTGTCACGGGGCTAGGTTGGAAGGGCTAGCACCGTGCGGCACTTGGTCGAAAAGAGGAAGAAAGATGACCAAGTTCAGCCTTGGAAACTAAGCTTGGAAGGGCTTAGTTGGGTTGCAGAAGCGTTGGGAAGAAAGGTGCGATGGCTTGGCAAAGAAGATGGGCAAGACAAGTGTTTATCAAAGCTCGGAGCCTCGTTAAAAACTCCCCCTAAGCCTAGACGGGGAGAAAAGAGTACTCACGTGCTTGCTCTTATTGAAATACTCAAAGAAAGATGAAAATGTGGAGAATGAGGAATGAATACAAAGGATGGAGGAGGGCTCTATTTATAGCCTAAGCCCCCTCGATCTAACGGCTATGAGTGATTCAATCCGATGGCTAAGGATGAATCCTCCCTCCTAAACATGGCAACTCTTTCATATGAACAAACTTGCCCTCATTACAAAGATATGACATCATATGATTGTTGTCATGGAATACTTTCCTTGGATAGCCCCTCATAGAAGATCCCTTTCCTTGTATGATAGTCAAAGGATGAGAACATAGCTTGGGTCTTGGATGCTTGGGCGGATTGGGCTTGGCATGGCCCGGTTCTTGTGTCCAAAACCCCCTTGGAAGCATGTTAAGTGCTGAGTTGGGCCCTAGGGGTGTGGGCAATTCGGATGGGCATCCCCTAGGCCTTATGGTGCGCATGGAGGGTGCAAGCTTGGCCTCTTTGATGAGCACATTGGGTGCGGGCTTGGGCTCCATAGCTTGGCCGGCATAGATGGTGCAAGGCAAGGCCTTCTCGGTTGTGGGCTTGTCCTCCTTAGTGTGCACGTCGGGTGCGGGCTCGGGCTCCATGCCTTGGCCGGCATGGAGGGTGCATGGAAAAGGCCCCACGGGTGCGTGTGTTGGGCCCCCTCGGGTGCAAGTCGTGTGGGCAGCACATGGGGTGCTGGACAAGGCCCCATGGTGCGGAGAAACAGGCCCACCTCGGTTCTCTTGGGCGCGAACACCACCAAGGGCGTTGTGTATGGCCCCTTGGTACGTGGCATTGGCAATGCTTTGGGCCCCTCGGTCGGGTGGAAGGCTATGTGCGCAAGGGTCCGCACCTATGGGTGCGGCTGGCTCGGTCGCAAAAAGTTCCCCTGTGACATTCTCCCCCACTAAATCTATCGACGCCCTCGTCGATAGGCATTGAAGAACCTCGGTCGTCCCTTCATCAAACGGCCTCGGTTCCTTACTCGATCTCTCTAGCAACCTAGGGAAGGAAACAAAGTAAGTTAGACTCGAATCATTAAAAGATTTTGGCTCACTTACCCCGGACACAATGTCCTTGTCGGTTGGCTTCACTATGCCTTGTTGATACTCAAGGCAAGTGATGATGGCGGGGTCGTTGGCTATCCCCACTCCGGTGCTCTCTAGCACTTGTCCCTCGTCATGGATGAAGGTTGGATTCTCTCGGATTGTCCAAACTACTTCATCACTCGGATTTTCGCTTGGCATCGCAAGCAACCTGCGGACAGAATCGCAACAAGTTAGATCCGAATTTTCGAAAATCGTATCGCTTACCTCGGACGCAAGGTCCTTGTCGGCTCGTTCCACTTCGCCTTGTCGATACCCAAGGCAAGTGTTGTTGGCACGTCTCGGCTCCATTGGCTCGTGCCACTCGTCCATGGATTTGGTCCATTCATCAAACTCGGCTTGCAACTCTTTGTAGAAAGTTGCTAGCCCATCTTCCTTGGGCGTTTGATCCGCTTCATCGAACTCGGATGCAAACTTCTCTCGAACTGCCATGGACTCTTCCATGGTCTTGTCTTCATTCTTGGGCACTCCTTTCACGGTACGGATGGTTGCTAATGCCTTGGTGCTCTTGTCCGCGACTCGGTTCACTGGCACAACGCATTGTTGGCGGGGATCTAAAATGCACAAAACATCCCTTTTGGGCAAGACAAGTGCATCAACCCGTTCAAGGAAAGATAAACCCAAAATGAAGTCATAATCGTCTAAGGGGATTACCTTGATGGAAGCTTTACCGTGCCAATCTCCGACTTGAAGGTCCACGCCATTTGCAACTCCCGCAATTGGCTCTTCTTCGGAATTGACGGTCTTGATCCATCCACTTACCTTCTCAATTCGAAGGTTTAATTTCTTGGCCGCTTGCTCGGACATGAACAACTCGGATGCCCCACTATCCACAAGCGCGCTTAGTTTCTTGCCGGCAACTACCACGTCCACGAACATAAGTCCCTTCTTCTTTCTGCCACTCTTGGCTTGAACGGAACTTACAATGGAACCAAGTTGGGCAAGTTCATCATCCTCTCCATCTCTTCCTTGGATGGCAGAAAGGTTTGTCTTTTTCGGGCAATCTTTGATGAAGTGTGGCCCGTCACAATGATAGCATCTCACTGGACCTCGGTCCTTCTTCTCCCAAGGCCTTGTGAATCGAAAGGACTTGTCATTCGATGGCTTACCACTACCATTCGATGACTCCTCCTTTTCATTCGAACGTGGCTTGGGCTTGGGTGATTTGTGTTGATCGCTACCTTGCTCTTTCAATGACTCGGCAATGGAAATCGCCTTGGAGAGTTCCTTCACGTCTCTCCTCTCTAACTCGGTGCATGCCCACGGCTTTAGCCCATCCATGAAATGGAATAGGGCGTCCTTCTCACTTAGATCGGAAATTTGGAGTTGTAGCTCGCTAAAGTCCCGAACGTAGTCTCGGATTGATCCCTCTTGCTTAAGGTGTCTAAGCTTGGATCGGGCCTCTCTCTCGGCATCTCCGGGACAGAATTGGTTTTTGAGCTCCATTTGAAACTCGTCCCACGTTTGCACGCTAGTACCTCCACGTTTCTCGTCGGAACACCTGCGTCTCCACCAAAGTAAAGCGTTATTGCTTAAATAAATTGACGCGGTACTTACCTTGTTGGCATCCTCGATGATGCACGATGCTTTGAAATATTGTTCGAGCCCCCACAAGAAGTTCTCCACTTGTTGGGCTGATCTTGTCCCCTCGAAGTGCTTCGGCTTCGGGACATCGACTAGCACTCTCGTTGGGCTAGCCACCACTCCATTCCTCACGGCGGCTTGGTAAACAAGTACCTCGCTCTTGAGATCCTCGATCTCCTTCTTGAGCGCGGCTACCTCGGCTCGTTTAGCAAGATCTCCCACGATCTTCTTGAGTGCAATCACTTCGTCTTTGAGGGATCCGTCTTGGAGATCGACGCGTTCGTTGACTTCACTGATTATTCCTTCGAACTCCTCCTTGAGTTTTCCATCCCGCTGGCCCAACTCCCATAGTTGAACGTCCACCACATCGAGCTTCTCTCTCGCTCCGATCATGGCATTCTCTAAGCGGATGACTTTGTCTTCAAGGGTGGTGATTCGGTCTTTGGAACTAGCCCTCTTGGCTTTCTCGGTTTGTCGAGTCACACGTCGGCTCTCGTGCTCACTACGTTCATGATCGGATCCGTCGCCTGCCATCTTGTCTCGTACGGATGCGGAAAAATGGCTCTGATACCACTTGTCACGGGGCTAGGTTGGAAGGGCTAGCACCGTGCGGCACTTGGTCGAAAAGAGGAAGAAAGATGACCAAGTTCAGCCTTGGAAACTAAGCTTGGAAGGGCTTAGTTGGGTTGCAGAAGCGTTGGGAAGAAAGGTGCGATGGCTTGGCAAAGAAGATGGGCAAGACAAGTGTTTATCAAAGCTCGGAGCCTCGTTAAAAACTCCCCCTAAGCCTAGACGGGGAGAAAAGAGTACTCACGTGCTTGCTCTTATTGAAATACTCAAAGAAAGATGAAAATGTGGAGAATGAGGAATGAATACAAAGGATGGATGAGGGCTCTATTTATAGCCTAAGCCCCCTCGATCTAACGGCTATGAGTGATTCAATCCGATGGCTAAGGATGAATCCTCCCTCCTAAACATGGCAACTCTTTCATATGAACAAACTTGCCCTCATTACAAAGATATGACATCATATGATTGTTGTCATGGAATACTTTCCTTGGATAACCCCTCATAGAAGATCCCTTTCCTTGTATGATAGTCAAAGGATGATAACATAGCTTGGGTCTTGGATGCTTGGGCGGATTGGGCTTGGCATGGCCCGGTTCTTGTGTCCAAAACCCCCTTGGAAGCATGTTAAGTGCTGAGTTGGGCCCTAGGGGTGTGGGCAATTCGGATGGGCATCCCCTAGGCCTTATGGTGCGCATGGAGGGTGCAAGCTTGGCCTCTTTGATGAGCACATTGGGTGCGGGCTTGGGCTCCATAGCTTGGCCGGCATAGATGGTGCAAGGCAAGGCCTTCTCGGTTGTGGGCTTGTCCTCCTTAGTGTGCACGTCGGGTGCGGGCTCGGGCTCCATGCCTTGGCCGGCATGGAGGGTGCATGGAAAAGGCCCCACGGGTGCGTGTGTTGGGCCCCCTCGGGTGCAAGTCGTGTGGGCAGCACATGGGGTGCTGGACAAGGCCCCATGGTGCGGAGAAACAGGCCCACCTCGGTTCTCTTGGGCGCGAACACCACCAAGGGCGTTGTGTATGGCCCCTTGGTGCGTGGCATTGGCAATGCTTTGGGCCCCTCGGTCGGGTGGAAGGCTATGTGCGCAAGGGTCCGCACCTATGGGTGCGGCTGGCTCGGTCGCAAAAAGTTCCCCTGTGACATTATGCACATGCTAGATGTGTTAGAATAGTCATTTGTATGCAAACTAAATGATAGTCTTCAAAAAGTTTGCCTTAAATCCTTTTTAGGTTTTAATTGTAGTATGACAAGAATCGGTTTTAACTAATTGTGATGTCTCGATATGGTCTAATGCTTTTAAGGTTAATGGATTAAATTGAGGATTAAGTTACCCTCTTGGTTTGATAGATTAAAAGTAGTTAGTCATGTTGGGTGTGAACTTATTAATGCTTCAATTAAATTTAAAGGTTAGCTAAGCTTTCTTTCCATAGTGTTTCGAATTCGTGCATCATTTTGCCTAGGCAACCTTATCCATGTTCAAATGCTTGAAGGGTTCTTTATTGCATGATCTTTTGTTTGATCTTTGAGTTTGGTATTGCTCTTTAACTCGGTTTAGATCTTAAACCGATTAGAGGGTATTACAACGTGGCCGAACCGGATGGTGACACATGGCGAATATGATGTTGACACATGATGAATATGATGCTGACACATTAGCAGATCTTAACACGGGGCAAGTTCGGTCAACATCAGCCGTTGACCATTAGTTGACTGGTAGTTTTCATCCAACAGGGGCATATTTGGACCAAATTAAAACGTTGGGGGTTGTTTGCTCCAAAAAAGAATAAGGGGCTAAAAGACAAAACATGCAAACGTTGGGGGCATCTTTTGTCATTTTTCCTTGAAGATATGCCTCAAAGTTTCCATATTATCACAATTTTCCAACAATTTAACCCTCAACGTTTCATTTTGGGTTAAAATGGCCCATCTAAAGATGAAAAGTATTAGTCAACTAACGATAAACAAATTGATAGAATGACAAGTCAGCGGAAAAATAATTTTATATTTTATAAAATTTTATAAAAATATTTTTTGATTGATGTGTCATTCTTTCAATTTTCCAAGTCAACGCCTTTGTCTATATGACATTGTCATGTTAACATGCACTACCAGGGCCGTCTCGGATGGGGGAGCAACATGAGGACCGCTCAGGACCCCATTTTCTACCTTTATAACTTCAATAATTTTTCAAGTGGTAATCTTGTAAGTTAGTGGTTGCTCCTTAGTGTTTTAGTTGTATTAAAGGTATTTTCAAAACAAATCAATGAAAATAATGGCTTGTTAACGAAATATTAAATTAATTGTTCAAAGTAATAGAACATATTTTCATTCTATGAGGATTATTTTTTTTAGTTTTCACTCAAGGCCCCGAAAGTATCCGAGACGGCTCTGTGCACTATCATGTAGGTTTTCCACGTCATTTTAAGCATTTATCGTTAGTTGACTAACAATTTTCATATGTAGAGAGCCATTTTGGCCTAAAATAAAATATTGAGGGTTAAATTGCTTAAAAAAAGAATATGGGTCAAATTGAATATTCAGTCAAAAGTTATAAGATTTTTTTTTAAAATTACTAAGTACTTTTTTGTTTAACAAATAGTTACAAAGTCAAGTGTTTAAGGACTAAATTATAATGCACATCAAACAAATGGCTACATATTAATCTCATGTTAGTTGTACACTTGAAAATAGTAGAGTATCAAAACCTACCTTTGGAGTACCGAAACTCCAAAATATTTTGCCAATGAAGTGTCAAACCTTTCAACATGACTATCGAACTTAAAAATATGTTTAGCAGAACCGTATCGAATATTTTTGGAACCATGAGAGAAAACTAAAAAATACCCTTGAGAAACAAAAATATATTCTATTACTTTGAACAATTAATTTAATATTTCTTTTAGAAACTATTATTTCATTGTTTTGTTTAGAAAACACCTTAAACATAATTAAAACACTAAGGAACTGTCACTAACTTACAAGATTACCACTTGAGAAATTGTTGAAGTTGTAAAGGTAGAAAATAGGATCTTGAGCGGTCGCTCATGTTGCTCCCCCATCCTAGACGACCCTGTTTTTTTTTTCTTTTAGCTATTAAATCTCTCTCGCTCTTCTATATCCTCCAAAAATAATCTTTAATTTCTAGTGTGAGAAAGCTTTCTCCAAAGTTGATGGATTAAGTTAAAATTTGAGAGTAGATTTGAAGAGCTTGAAGCTTGGGCTTTAATTTAGTTTATTACATTAAAGAATCTCTAAAATTGAAATTAAGGGTTGAGAATGTCTTAACATGCATTCAGTCAGAGATCCGAGATATGTTTCCTTAATTAAGAGATTTGTAAATATTTTATTTGATTATGATCTCTTTCTCCAAGGGTTTGTATTCTATTACTAGAATTAGTTTCTTACCTAGTTTAGAAGTTACCTAAGATAGGTCTTAGATTTGTATATTTATTTGTAAGTTTTTCACTGTTTAAAAAAAATATGAAATTCAATCTTTTTGACATGGTATCAGAGCCTCTCTTTTCTTAGGCCTTATTGTTCTTGCTGGACAATATTTTTACCCTTTTTTTCTCTTGAAAGAATATGGTTGATACGACTGATTCAAGCAGTGCTGAAACTGGTCAAGGATACACTATGAGTGAAGAAAGTCACTCCAATTCGACGAGTGACTTACAAAACATACAAGCCTTCTATAGAATAAATGGTAAAAATTACCTTAAGTGGTCTCAATTGGTGTGAACTTTCCTCAAAGGAAGGGGTAAACTCTGTCTCCTTCTTGGAACTGGACCTAAGGAAAGAGATCTCAAATTTGAGGTTTGGGATGAACAAGATTCATTAGTCAAGACTTGGTTGTGGAATTCAATGGTGCCCGAAATCAGTGACACTTACATGTTCCTTAGTACAACAAAAGAAATTTGGGAGGTTGCGAAACAAACCTATTCAAAAGTTAGAGATGCTGCCCAGATTTATAAAATCAAGAGCAAGATTTCAGCCACCAAACAAGGAAGCAAATTCATTACAGAATATTCTAATCTGCTGCAAAATCTCTGGCAGGAAATGGATCACTACCAATTCATTCAGATGAAATGCAGTGAGGGTGCAGTGAGGATGCAACAACTTTGGCAGGAAAAAGATAGAATTTATGATTTTTTTGCTGGACTAAAAATTAAATTCGATACAGTGAGAGTCTAGATTTTGGGAAAGGAAGATTTGCCCTCATTAAATGAGGTTATTGCTACTATTTGTGCTGAAGAAGGAATAAGAGGAGTGATGATGGTTGGAAATATTCAAGTTGAGAGCTTAGCCTTGGTTACCAAAACTGTCTCGGAGGGTCTGAAAAATATTGAACGCAGACCAAAACTGAAAAGGGTAGTGAACAAGGACTCCTTATGGTGTACTTACTGCAAAAAGCCACGTCACACCAAAGAGAAATGTTGTAGGCTACATGGGAAGCCTCCATCAACAAATAAAAATTTTATAGTAAGAGGAGGCTCAGCAAAGGGACAGAATAGGGGTTTTGCAACCAGACAAGTGACTAAAGAGTCAGATGGACATTCTGTTGAGTTCAACCGAGAAGAAGTGGAAAAATTGAAAAATCTTATGGAATCTTTAGAGAAACCATCCTCTACAAGTACATGCAATCTAGTCTTCTCATGTATATCCTCTTTCTCTTCTCAGAATTTTAATGCCTTAAAAGCATCCACCCATATACCTACCCAAAACTCCTGGGTAATAGACTCATGAGCCACTGATCATATGACCAATTCTTCTCTAAATTTTATCACATATACACCTTGTCCTAGCAATAACAAAATTACAGTTGCAGATGGTACTATGATAACAGTTGCTGGTCAAGGAGATATTGCTATTAGTAAAACTCTTCTACTTAAAAATGTTTTACATGTGCCCAAGTTGTTTACTAGCCTTGTCTCTATACCAAAGCTTATCAAAGATACTAATCGCAGTGTTCTATTTTACCCAACACAATGTATTTCATTGTGCAGTTTGTGAGCTTGCAAGACATAAACGTTCCTCTTTTCCAGCAAGTAATAAAAGAACTAGCCATCTTTTCAATATTATTCACAGTGATGTTTGAAAGTTACTTGAATTTATCTTCTGAAACAAAAGTCAGATGTTACCTCTACCTTTAAAACTTTCAATACCATGATTAAGACTCGGTCTGGGGCTGAGATTAAGAAAGTCAGATTTGACAATGCTAGGGATTACTTTAATCAATTTTTATCCCCTTATTTCCTAGACAAAGGTATTATACATGAGTCATCTTGTGTACATACTCCCTAACAGAATAGGGTAGCAGAAAGAAAGAATGGACACCTCCTTGCTATAACTAGAGTACTTTTGTTTCAAAACAATGTTCCTAAGAAATATTGGGGGGAAGTTGCCTTAACTGCTACTTCACTAATAAACAGAATACCTTCTCAAACTCTTTCATCCCAAAGTCCTCTTCAAATTTTTCTCAACTTCAGTCCATCCCTTCATTTACAATCAAGGGTATTCGGGTGTGTTGCTTTTGTTCACATCTACTCTCCAAACCGAGGTAAACTTGACCCGAAAGCTTTGAAATGTATATTCATTGGTTATTCCTCCTCTCAAAAAGGCTACAAATGTTATCACCCACCTACCAATTTTTTTACTTTTGCTGATGTTACTTTTGTTGAAAAGTACAGTTATTTTATTGTTCCTTATCTTCAGGGGGATATCTTTTAGGGAAGATAAGGAAGCTGACCTTTTTTTTTACTTCAGCCCCTTCTTGATCAGCCTCTAATCACTCCTCCTACTACAAATATACATTCTGGTCAGTCATCTGCTCCTACTGCAGAAATACATCCAAGACATCCATCTAGTCCTATTCCTACTCCATCTTCTCCTCACACTCCTCAACCAGCCATTAACATATCACATCCCAATATTCAAGACACTACTTGTCTACCCTTCTTAAAAGAAATTCCAGCCTCGAAATTTACCTGGATCAAAGAGATGCAGATATTGGGATCTAACAACGGCCTTGGGCTCCCAAGTAGCCTCATCGTGACTACGATCACGCCACAAAACCTTGACCATCTTAATGGTCTTCCTCCTAAGAATATTCTTGTCCCGAGCAAGAATCTCAATGGGTTCTTCCTCAAAACGCAAGGCATGACGGATCTCAATCTCCTTCACTAGAAGAACATGAGATGGATCAACAATATAGCGTCTCAACGCAGAGACGTGGAAGACATCATGAACACGCTGAAGCTCAGGTGGTAACTCAAGCTGATAGGCAACTGGTCCAACTCGACGAATAATCCGATAAGGTCCAATGTAACGATGACTCAGCTTACCTTTCCGACCAAACCGAAGTACCTTCCTCCATAGAGATACTTTCAAGAAAACCTGATCACCCACATCATACTCAATATCCCGACGTCTCAAATTGGCATAAGAATTCTGTCGATCAAAAGCAGCCTTAAGCCGATCTCGAATCAATCTGACAGTCTGCTCAGCCTCATGTACAATCTTAGGTCCCAACAACTTGTGCTCCTTCAACTCAGTCCAACCAATAGGTGAACGACACTTACACCCATACAGAGCCTCACACGGTGCCATATTGATATTGGCCTGATATTTGTTATTATAGGCGAACTCAGCAAGCGACAAGAAATCCTCCCAACTGCCTCTATAATCCACCACACAACCTCTCAACATATCTTCAAGAATCTAGATTACCCGCTCGAACTGACCATCAGTCTGCGGATGATAAGAAGTACTAAAACTCAATTGAGTACCCAAAGCAGTATGCACAGCTCTCCAAAATTTCGATGTAAACCTCGAATCCCGGCCAGAAATAATAGATAATGGTATCCCATGAAGGCGAACAATCTCAGAGATATAGAGCCGAGCTAACTTGCTCAAGGGATAATCAACTCGAACAGGAATGAAGTGCGCGAACTTAGTCAACCGATCAACAATAACCCAAATAGAGTCATTCTTTGACGGAGTCAAAGGAAGACCACTGAAAAAATCCATAGTCACGCGCTCTCATTTCCACTGAGGGATCTCAATATGCTGAAGTAACCCAGATGGATGCTGATGCTCTGCTTTGACCTTCTGACAGGTCAAACACTTAGACACAAACCGCACAACATCACGCTTGAGACCCTTCCACCGGTACCTCTCACGAAGATTCTTATACATCTTGTCCCCACCAGGATGCATAGAATAAGAACTGTCGTGGGTTTCACAAAGAATAACCTACTTCAACCTGGATTTCCTCGGAATACAATACCGACAATGGAAACATAATACCACATCCTGATAAATAGTGAAATCCTAAGATGTACCTTCTTGCACCTCTCTGATACGATGCATAAAAACGGACCACTAGGCTGCTCAACTCTAATATCAGAAATCAATGTAAGAATAACCCAAAGTTCTGCCAAAAAACTGCCATCCTCATACAAACTCATCCGAGCAAACACAGCTCTCAAATCTGAAATGGCATTACGGCTCAAGGCATCAGCAATAACATTATCCTTGCACTGATGATACTCAATCTCACAATCATAATCCTTGAGAAGTTATACCCAACGACGTTGTCTCGGATTAAGATCCTTCTGGTGAGGATATATTTCAGAATCTTATGGTCTGTGAAGATATAACACTTCTCTCCGTAGAGATAGTGTCTCCAGATCTTGAGAGAAAAAATCACGGCAGCAAGCTCAATGTCATGGGTAAGATAGTTGCACTCATGCGGTTTTAACTATCGGGACGCATAAGCCATTACCTTTCCATCATGCATCAGAACACATCCCAATCCAGTGTGAGAAGCATCACTGTAAACGGTGTAAGCCTTACCAGGCTTAGGCTGGGTCAAAACTGGTGCTTTAGTCAACACAGTCTTGAGCTTCTCAAAGCTAGATTGTTGAGCCTCAACCCAAACAAAAGGAATACCCTTCCTTAGAAGTTTAGTCAAATGGGCTGCAATGATAGAGAAACCCCAAGCAAACCTCCGATAATAGCCGGTTAAACCCAAGAAACTTCGGACCTCAGAAACATTTTTGGGCTGCTTCAAGCTCATAATGGCTTCAATCTTCTTCGGATCAACCTGAATACCTGTAGCTGACACTACATGTCCCAAAAATACAACCTCTGAAAGCCAAAACTCACATTTGCTGAACTTCAATTACAATTGTTTCTCCCGAAGTGTCTATAAAACAATTCGAAGATGCTCCTCATGATCAGCTTCGGATTTGGAATAGACCAGAATATCATCTATAAAGACCACAACAAACTGGTCAGGATAAGGTTAGAACACCTGATTCATCAAGTCCATAATCGCAGTAGGGGCGTTAGTCAATCTGAAAGGCATCACAAGAAACTCATAATGCTCGAAGCGTGTCCGGAAAACTGTTTTGAACACATCAGAATCCTTAACCTTGAGTTGGTAATAACCAGACCTCGGATCTATCTTAGAAAACACCGTAGCTCCCAAGAACTGATCAAACGGATCATCAATACGAGGAAGGGGATACTTATTCTTGATCTTCAACTTATTCAGCTTCCGATAATCGATACAAAACCGAAGTTTCCCATCCTTCTTCTTCACAAATAGGACAAGAGCTCCCCATGGTGAAACACTAGGTCGAATGAACCCTCTGTCCAACAACTCTTGCAACTGCACCTTCAACTCCTTTGGTGCCATTCGGTAAGGAGCATTAGACACATGAGCTGAACCCGGGTAAACCTCAATGCCAAATTTATCCTCATCGCGCTTCAGTGGTAAACCATACAATTCTTCCGGGAATACATCTGGAAAGTCTCTCACAACCTGAATCTTATCCATCCCAGCATCGGACTGCCTCAGATCAAGAATGTAAGCAAGATAGGCAATGAACCCCTTCTTGATCATCTTCTCAGCCTTGGGAGTTGATACAACATTAGACAGAAAACCCTTACGCTCCCGAACAAGAACTACCTCACGATCAGCAAAGGTCCTCAAAGTTTCCCTCTTCTTTTCACAATCTAAAGTGACTCGGTGAGCGGAAAGCCAATCCATACCGAGAATGAGATCGAATTCCCCAAATGGTAACTCCATCAAATTATCCGGAAAGATCTCTCCTTGAAGCTCGAGAGGGAAATTCGTGTACACTTCGGTAACCTCAATGGGAATACCCACCGGACGGTGTACGATAACATCATTATGGGCACTCTCAACAGGAATTTCAAAACCCCCAGATACAGAACTCGCAACATATGAATGAGTCGAACCATTATCAAGTGTAGCAAAATATGAAATAGAATGGATAGAAAAAGTACTGGTAATAACGTCTGGCTCATCGCGATCCTCATGTCTCCTGGTAGAATTGACCAAACCTGGCTGTCTCGCCCCATAACCAGTAGATTCTCTTCTCTGAGCAGGTCTACCCCTACTGGCGGTACCCGAAGCAGCAGTTCTACCATATCCTTTGCCTCTAGCAGGAGTCTGTACAGATGCCTGAGACTGAGTTGGAGCATAAGATATAGGAGGCGAAATCGAACAATCCTTGAAAAGATGCTCAAAAGATCCACATCGGAAACAAGCCCCAGGATGCCTCATACACTCACCCGGATGCCACTTTTTGCAGAAGGAACATTGTGGCATCCCACGAGTACTAGTTGAACATCCGACACTAAAGGTCGGAACAGTGGAATTCACCGGTCTAGCTCTGGAATAACCCTGATGATCAGACTCATCTATGGCACTCTTTCTAGACTGGTTACCCTGAATGTGCTGAACTGATGCAGTCGACTGCCTCCTACCTCTATCAGTACCATAAGACTCAAGTAGTTTCAACTCTGTCTCATTCCGCTCAGTTGTCATAGCCCACCTAGTGATCTTCTTATACTCATTATCCATATGCAGAGCCACACCCACCTTAATCGAAGGGCGCAACCCTTTCAGAAACCAATCACATTTCTCATTTTCTGTAGTCACCAGCCCTAGAACATAATGGATCAGTCTCATAAACTCAATCTCATAATCATTCACAGATATGTCATTATGCTTGAGATTCATGAAATCATCTCGGAACTTGGCTAGATACTCAGAACCAACATATCGGTCACGAAATGCCTGTCGAAAATAGTCCCAAGAAATCTGACCAGCTGGAATAACATGTTCCTCAGCCTCCCACCAATTCTGAGCCTCACCCTGCAATAAAGATACAACAACCCTAAGCTTCCGGTGAGTAGGATAGTCCATCTCAATAAACAACCTCTAAAGCTTCTTCAACTAGTACTCAACATCAGCTGGATCTGTACCTGTCTTCCCATCGAACATAGTCATCCCGGCAGCCAGAAACTTGGTAGATATGGGTTTCCTAACACCCTCAGACTGACGAAGGTAATGGAGCAACTCCCTATGCACTACAGCACTATCCAAGCCTACAGTCTCACTGTCCCCAAAACCATGTGGTCCATCACCCTGTGCTCGCTGAGTTGGCTGATCCTCACCAGCAGCCTGTTGAGCCCCAGTCTACAGGGCTCCAGTCTGTTGAACTCTAGGCTACTGATCCACGACCTGCTCCTCCTCATTAACATCATGAACATTATCATGATTAGGCGGCACTCCCACAGACTATGAAGCACCGCTCTCAGCTGTTGCAGTACGACCTAGACCTCGACCACACACTCCACCACGACCATGACCGACCGCTAATCTAGAGCTCCTACGAGGTGGCATAGTAGTCTATCTAAAAAAGTTAAAGAGTCCTAAGATCAGTTTTGGTACTTGGAGTTCTATTCAAAATATATCAAAATTTTGAAAATATTTCATTTCTCAAAAATACCCATTTTCCCGAAAACATTAGCATGCATGTAAAAGTTTAAATTCAGCTTAAAACCTTGTTTGAGCCTCAAAGTCCGAGGGTTGAACCTGTCTCTAATACCACTAAATGTGACCCCCTAAACCTGAACAAAGGGTTATGGGCCGAATCTAAGAAGTCGGGTTAAAAACGTGTCCCTCAAGTGAAATGATTATTAGGTTGGAAAACTTAATGTTTGCATTATTTATTAAAACAGAATCGTTTCACATTAAATTCCATTTTTTCCAAAAAAACAGTCGTTTAAATGAAAATATCACAAAATAAATTATTCAGAAAAAATCCACATAAAAAGTTCTCATGCATGTTAAAAACAGTTTAAAGTCCCAAATAAATGTAAAAGTAACCGAAATTACATAAAATCCCCAAATAATAAAATAACTGATATAAATCTAAAATCTAAAAATATCCATACTGAAAACTGTAAATAATATGATATAATGTGGTCCTCCAAGTACCGAAATCCTATGTCTGAGAATCTGAAATAGAAGCTAAGGGGGAGTCAGCTATTAAGCTCATCGTGTCTCTAAAGTGCATGAACAGAACAACACAATAATCGTACCATCATTTCAACAATCAACCAGATACACAAATATGCATAGCATGATGCACCTAATTCTATGTTATGAACCCATCTACATCATCGTTCGAAGAGTAAGGTTCCCCTAAACCACTCTCTACATCGTCACCAAGTCCGAAGTGGAATTCAGCCTGAAGGGTGAAACCACTAATCTTCTTCTATACATTTCTGTTGAGTGGATCAATGGATTGATCAATGGCAAGAGGGGGTGAATTGGGCTTTAAAAAATTGTTGAAGAAAAATGATAGCTAAAAATGAAGAACAAAGGATTTTAGAGTGGTTCAAGTTCCAAATGAACTCTACATCCACTACCTTAGCTACCACTAAGGATTTTCAACAATTCACTAATTTGTTCTTCCCTTTTTCAAGGCTTAGGAGGTAACCTTTACACAACTGGTCACATTTTCTACCCAAAATTTGACCAAACCCTCATAAGTGAAACAAAGAAGAAATTAGGCAAAAAGATATCTCTCAAATACAATATTGCCCCTTTCAATACAAACACTCAACACAAATTTGAGATAGGATAAGAATTGAATACAACACAATTTGGGGTTTACAAGAATATTGGAAAATAAGCACAATTGAGGTTGGATTTTTGCTTGGATGTTTATCTTTGATGCAATCGTTGTTGTTGGTCCTCAATGAGCTTCAATTTATACCTTCTCTATTAATTCTAGCCGTTTGGGTGGTTAGGGTATTGATTATAGCCGTTGGGACCCTCTCTTTCCACCATAAATGCACTTCTACAGCTATCCGTATCGGTACACGAGGACCCGTATCGATACCTGTCTCAAAATAGAAAGAGCCGATGCACATAATAAAAAGGGTGTATCGAAACGCGTGTAAGCGTATCGGTACAGGACAAGGACCGTTTCGATACGGAAGAGACCGTATCGGTACCTTTTTCTCAACATAGCTTACTGGAAGTTTCCGTTTCGATATAGGGTACACCGTATCAATACGGGACAACTACCACTTAAAAAGTTAGTTACCTAACAACTGACACCAACGGTCGAAAACATTTAAAACACTTTAAATTAAAAATTCCGTTAAAACCGTATCAATACGGGCTGAACCGTATCGGTACACCATTCAAACTCCTTTAGTTTTTATAGAGTGGCGTATCGATACAGATTGAATCTGTTTCGATACGATGTTTCGATACGGTTAAGTGTGTATCGAAACGTGTCTTTCTAGTAGCCAACTTTGTAAAAAAGGTATCGATGCGGCTGGAGGCGTATCGATACACCTGGACGATTTTCAATACTTTGGCCTTGGAACACTTAAAAAATATTTGGAGTTTGAGTTTTTCAAATCAGTTTAAAGTGTTGGTGATTTATAAATCATTTAAGGGACTTAGAAATCTATTTCAAGTTTTCAATTTAGTCCTTAACATACTTAGTTATATCAAAATCAAATATAGGTTTTACAATCTCCCCTTTTTGATATAACAAAACCAAAACTTGAAATTTTTGATACTTTGAAAAACTTTGCAAAATAACTCCCCCTTAATATTAGCTAGGTAACTTTTAAGTTTGAGAATCAAAATTTTTAAGTGTTGTGAGCTTCCCTCTCCCCCTTTTGTTAGATCAAAAAGAATTGAGACATAATGTAAAGTACATAAATAGGCAAAAGGTATAAATAAGCAAGCAACATAATATCATTAAGATCAAAATAAAAGATAACATCAACTTAAAATCCAAAAAAGCAGAAAATCAAAGCATAGGTTTTAGAATAATTCAAACTTAATCCTAAAAACATAAATCAAAGGTGCATAAAATAAATATCCTAAATGATATGAATGGTGTGCAAAGATAGGCTACTATGCATCTCCATCGCCTTCTTCATCATCTTCCTCAATTGGATCATCATTCCTCATAGTTTGAGGCCACTCGTCATGGAAAGCGGTGAGAGAGATATTCATTGAGTTGTGTCCGCCTTCAAGGGAAGTGAGTCGAGTCTCCAGTTTCTTCATCCGATCTTCAAGGCTTGTAAACCTTGTATCAATAGCGGTAAATCCCGAATTCATAATTTGATCGATCGAAGCCATTCCCGTGTGTAAACCCGTGAATTCCTCATTAAGATAAGTCACGAGGGAGTCCATAGAAGGTGGAGGAGGAGCTTGAGGAACTTGAGGATTAGCAAATTGTTCCGCGGCCTCACTAGGGAGCTCGGATAGACAAAGCCAATTACCATTAAAGTAATGGAACTTACCCCTTGCAAGAGATCTTTCATCGATAGGATCGGTGAGAGGAGTTGGGTAGTCATGCGAGCAATCAATCTCCTTTTGTTGGAAGAAGTAACTCAAGGTCGTACCATAGGTGAAAGAAGTGACAAGTGTGGTGTGGCGCTGTTGCACGAGATAGACAATCTCCGCAAACATAATACGAGCAAGGTTCGGACGTTTTCTCTCACGGAAGCATCGAATCCAAAAATCATCTACTTGGCGGATAGTGGAGTACTTCCCTCCCAAGGGCCTAAACCACTAAGAAACCATCAAATCGAGGATCTGATCCTGAGCATTTAGGGCGGTGATGGAACCACTTAGGACATGGCCAAGGGCATTCTCATCATCATAGCCTTCATCCTCCAACTTAAATACATCACAAATAGATTGAACATCTATAGCGGCCCTTTTACCCATAAGATAAGAATTAACGCCCGTAACAACATCATCTCGATTTGCACAACACTTAGCATTAGCATAAAAGATTAAAACTAAAATACGAAAGTAAAATCCGGGAATTGTGAGAAAATCCATAAACTTCCATTCTTGGAGCAAAGGTAGATATTCAAATTTGAAACGCTCTGAGTTAAGAAAAGGAATAGAGATTACCCTATCCGGACGGATCTTATAGTTTTGAAATTGGCGAAAATAGGTGAGTTCTCCAGGGGACTTAAAGGAGTGTTGATAGATATGAGTAAGATTCGGGCGAGCACCACCTCCGGTATTTGATCCTTCACCGGCTTCACTAACACGTGTTCTCTTTTTAGGAGGTTCCATGAACTAGAGAAAAGGTTAAAAATAGTGTATGCATTAAGTTTTCTTCATTCAACTCATTGAAAAACAAAAAATCAAGGTTAAAAATTTTTTGAAAAAAGATTTTGGTTTGAGAAGACAAAGCAAGAAAATCAAAAGAGAATTTGAAACAAAAATTAAAAGAAAAAGAAAGAGTTTTACCTTGATATTGATTAGAGAGGAATGAGAGAAGAGCTTAGCACCCAATTGATGAAAAGCTTAAGAGCTTTGCTTGATTTTGAAAACCCTCTGGAGATTTTGAGTTGTGGTGTGAAAATATAAGGGAAAGAGAGGCTATTTATAGAGTGAAAATGGCTATGGTTTCTAGGGTTTTGAGAAAATTCAATTTTGGTAAAAGTTGAACCCTTAAATGCCAATTGATAGCTGTCTGCGCAATCGCGTATCGATACGTCTGAGGGTGTATCGATACGGGGGTAAAAGCGTAATTCCATTTAAAATGCTCGTTGAAGGATCGTATCGAAACGGATGCAATCCGTATTGAAACGACTGTTGCTCTTATCAAAATGGGTTTAACCGTATTGATACCTGTTTTAGGTAAAATGAAGTCTGGGAAGCTGATACAGTACTCATATCGATAAGCTTAAGGTCGTATCAATACCCTATGCCCAAAAATACATTTTAGGCTTGAAGAACAACCAAAAGCTCGATTCTAACATCTCCTAAAAGAATGCAAATGATGAATGAGCAGTTCTAAGCATATTTTAACAGAATCATACTCCCCCTAGCTATAAGCATGGATATTTTCAAGAGCTACAGCACATTTCACAATATCAAGCAATTTTAACTTTAAAAAGGGTCCTAAAGGGTAAAGGAAGGCTAGTTAGACCTAAACCTCTCCTAAGGGACCAAAAATGCTCTTTATCTAAAGGTTTTGTAAAGATGTCCGCTAGTCGGTTTAAGGTGTCAACGTACTCTATAACAACATCTTCCTTAAGGACATGATCCCTAATGAAATGATGCCTTATCTCTATGTGTTTTGTTCTAGAGTGTTAGATGGGATTTTTAGTCAAGCATATGGCACTAGTGTTATCACACTTAAGGGGTATGGTTTCAACTTTAATACCATAGTCTAAGAGTTGTTCCTTCATCCAAAGATCTTGAGCACAACAACTCCCTAAGGATATGTACTCGGCTTCGGTGGTAGAAAGAGCTACACTATTTTGTTTCTTAGAGAACAAAGATATGAGCATACTACCTAAGAATTGACAAGTTCCCGAAGTACTTTTCCTATCGATTTTACATCCCCCATAATCCGCACCCGAATAAGCATGAAGGTTGAAGGTGGAGTCTCTAGGGTACCAAAAACCTAAACAAGGAGTATCTCTAAGGTACCTAAAAATTCTCTTAACGGCTATAAGGTGAGACTCTCTAGGACTAGCTTGAAACCTAGCACACAAGCAAACACTAAACAAGATATATGGTCTACTTGCGGTAAGGTAAAGCAATGATCCAATCATAGAACGGTAAATCTTAGAGTCAACACACTTACCTCCTTCATCTTTGTCAATCTTTGTAGATGAGCTCATAGGTGTGGCTTGAGGCTTTGCATTCTCCAAGCCAAACTTCTTGAGCATATCCTTGATGTACTTTGCTTGATTGATGAAGGTGTCATCCTTCCTTTGCTTGATTTGGAGTCCCAAAAAGAATGAGAGCTCCCCCATCATGCTCATCTCGAATTCACCTTGCATTAACTTAGCTAACTCTTTGCAATGACATTCGTTAGCAGATCCAAAAATAATATCATCAACATAAATTTGTACTACTAAGATGTCATTTTTATACCTTTTTATGAAAAGTGTAGTGTCCACCTTTCCTTTTTCAAAACCTTTTTCAATCAAAAAGTTTGAAAGTCTTTCATACCAAGCTCTAGGAGTTTGTTTTAAACCATAGAGAGCTTTAGTAAGTTTGAAAACATGGTTTGGAAATTTTGAGTCTTCAAAACCTGGTGTTTGTTCCAAATACACTTCCTCATTTATAAAACCATTTAAAATGCGCTTTTAACATCCATTTGAAAAAGCTTGAAATCATGATAACATGCATATGCAAGCAACATCCTAATGACCTCCATTCTAGCTACGGGTGCATAGGTTTCATCAAAATCTATTCCCTCTTCTTGAGTGTAACCTTGTGCTACTAATCTAGCTTTGTTTCTCACAATGTTACCACTCTCATCTAGTATGTTCCTAAAGACCCATTTAGTTCCTATAGTAGATTGATTACTAGGCCTATCAACTAATGTCCAAACACTACTTCTCTCAAACTGATTTAACTCTTCTTGCATAGCCATAATCCAAAAGTCATCTTTTAATGCTTCTTTTATATTCTTAGGCTCTATGCATGAGATAAATGCAACATGGTTCATAAGTTTAAGAGAAGATCTAGTGGTTACCCCCTTGGATGGATCACCCAAGATTTCACCACCTTTGACATAGTTGAACTCCCTTGGGTAGCTCACTTCCTTTTCCTCAAGAGCCAACTCCTTCAAGGCTTCAAGAGGTGGATCTTGTGTATCCTCTTCTTTTTTTTGGAATCTCATCCTTCTTTGAAGTTTGTCCTCCATCAAAGGCATTAACGATTCCTACATCATCATCATCACAAGAATCCTTCCTTGGAAGGAGGTTATCATCGAATACAACATGTATAGATTCTTCTACTACCAAAGTTCTCTTATTAAATACACGATAGGCTTTAGAGGTTAAGGAATATCCTATGAAAATAGTTTCATCACTTTTTGCATTAAATTTACCTAAGTTGTCTTTTCCATTATTTTAAAATATCATATGGTGTTTTCTTTAAAAGTGGCCTACCCAAAAATATTTAGGTAAATTGTTTTCACAAAGCATGGTTCTAGCCATTTCTTGTAAAGTTCTATTTTTCCTCTCAACTACCCCATTTTGTTGAGGAGTTCGAGGAGCCGAAAAATTGTGGCTAATACCATTTTCATTTAAAAACTCTTCAAACCCTAGATTTTGAAATTCGGTTCCATGATCACTTCTAATATGAGAAATTCTAAGTTCAAGATCATTTTGGGTTAATTTTGAAAATGTGATGAATTTTTCTAAAACCTCATCTTTAGTAATTACAAATAGAACCCGAGTAAATCTAGAAAAATTATCAACAAGTACAAAAGCATAAGATTTACCACCCAAGCTCATAGTCCTAATAGGCCCAAATAAATCCATATGAATAAGTTTTAAACACCTACTTGTAGAAACATCATTAATGGATTTAAAGGATGACTTATGTTGTTTACCCTTAGAGCATGCATCACAAATTTTATCATTTGAGAACTTAATTTTGGGTAAACCTCTAACTAGATCTAGGAAAACTAATTTTTCTAAAACACTAATGCTAGCATGTCCTAGTTTCCTATGCCATAGCCATGCATCATTTTCATTTTGAGCTACTATGCATGCGTGGGATGTATGTATGTCAGCTAAATGCACCATGTAAATGCTACCTATGCGATGACCTATGAACATAATATTATTTGATTTAATGTCAACAATTTTACACCTATTTTTATCAAATAAGACATTAAATCCTTTATCACATAATTGGCTTATGCTCAACAAATTATGTTTAAGACCATCGACATACAAAACATTTTCAATAAGAATGGTAGAGTGATTACCTATGGAGTCAATACCTTTAATGTGGCCTTTGGAGTTGTCACCGAATGTCACTACTCCTCCACTTTTTGGCTTTAAGTCCATGAATCTACTCTTGTCTCCGGTCATATGCCTCGAGCATCCACAATCAAGGTACCATGAATTTTGACTTTGTGCTTTGGCCTTGTAGCAATGCTCCCCCTACAAACAAAGATATTAAACTTTTGTTTTTAGTACCCAAATCATTTTGGGTCCACGTGTGTTAGCTCCCAAAAGCTTGGTTCCCTTAGGAATCCAAGGTGACATAGCAACAATATTATTAGATTTGACAAGTTCCTTAGGAACCCATACACTCCTAATATTTTTAGTTCTATTATGTCTAGGGAAGCTACTTTGTTTGTAGTTATTAGTCTTTTTCCTAGGTTGGTTTACTTTAGATGATTCACCTTTTTCATGCTTCACATTACCAACATTTTTAAAAGACTCTTTGAGCTTGTTAAGCTCATCTAACACCTTTTGGTGTTCACTATTGCATTGAGAAGCAAGATTATTTAGATCTATATTTTCATCTTGGAAAAATTTAAGTTCATCTTTTAAACCTAAATTTTTTTTCCTCAAATTTTAAGTTAGCTTGAGAAAGTGAGTCATTTTTATCATTTAATTATGAAATAATTTTCTTATTTCTAATGACCGACTCTTTGTACTTCTCAACTAACTCATCATAAACCTCTTGCAACTTATTATATGCATCATGTAATTCATCAAATGTAAAGTCAAAAGATGATAAGTTAGAGGTTACCATGGAGGAATCCTCCTCAAGTGCCATGAGGCAAAGGTTGGCCACTTCTTGTTCGTCATCCTCGGATGACTCCTCATCACTCCAAGTAGCAAGCTTGGCTTTGAGCTTCTTCTTCTTCTCAAAGCCCTTCTTCTTGAGTTGAGGGCACTCCGAACGAATGTGACCGGGCTTTTTGCACTCGAAGCAAATGATTTGATCACTCTCTTCTTCTTTGTTTTTACCCTTGAAGTCCATCTTTCTTTGAATCTTCCTTCCTCGGTTGGACCTCATAAATTGTGAGAATCTTTTGGCTATCATAGCCAATTCTTCTAAATCATCCTCTTCACTAGAAGTGCTCTTCTCATGTAATGAAGCTTTGAGAGCCACTCCCATTTTCTTCTTCTTTTCTACCTCTAGCTTCTCGACTCTTTTTTCTTCCTTCTTCTTTTCATCTTCTCTTCCTTGCTTCATTATTTCATGAGTAAGGAGAGAACCCACTAGCTCATCGAGTTTTAGAGTCTTCAAGTTTTTGGCCTCAATGATGGCGGTTCTCTTCCCATCCCAAGATTCGGGAAGTGAGTGGAGTAGCTTCTGGACAAGTTTGTCTTCCGGGATTGTCTCTCCAAAGCCCTTAAGCTCGTTGACGATGGTTGAGAAGCGATCGAACATCTTGGACACCATTTTGTCGGGCTCCATCTTGAAATTCTCATAACTAAGATTGAGAATTCCATTCTTGGTCTCCTTCACATCATTGATTCCTTCATAGGTGGTCTCTAGAGTATCCTACACTTCCTTGGCACTTTCAATGTAGGAGACTTTGGAGTAGATATTGGGACCGAAAGAACAAAAGAGCTTTTTCATTTATTTGGATCTTTTTCCTCTCATCTTCACTCATCTCAATCTTCTTCTTTAGAACCATCTTTCCTTCATCATCCCTCTTCAAAGGAATATATGGAGTGTCTTCAATGACATCCCACATAAGGTAATCGTTGGATTTGATGAAGAGACGCATCCGGTTCTTCCAAAATGGATAGTTGTCACCATTGAAGAATGGTGGTTTTGTGGTTGATTGAGACTCGTACATGCTTGAGCCGGAGGTAGATGCCATGGCTTGATTTTTGGATGATCACACTCTTCCTAGGAACTCCTCTTGTGGTTGTTAATCCTTCAAAGAGGTAGGCTCTGATACAAATTGTTGAGTGGATCAATGGATTGATCAATGGCAAGAGGGGGTGAATTGGGCTTTAAAAAATTGTTGAAGAAAAATGATAGCTAAAAATGAAGAACAAAGGATTTTAGAGTAGTTCAAGTTCCAAATGAACTCTACATCCACTACCTTAGCTACCACTAAGGATTTGCAACAATTCACTAATTTGTTCTTCCCCGTTTCAAGGCTTAGGAGGTAACCTTTACACAACCGGTCAAATTTTCTACGTAAAATTTGACCAAACCCTCACAAGTGAAACAAAGAAGAAATTAGGAAAAAAGATATCTCTCAAATACAATATTGCCCCTTCTAGTACAAACACTCAACCCAAATTTGAGATAGGATAAGAATTGAATACAACACAATTTGGGGTTTACAAGAATATTGGAAAATAAGCACAATTGAGGTTGGATTTTTGCTTGGATGTTTATCTTTGATGCAATCGTTGTTGCTGGTCTTCAATGAGCTTCAATTTATACATTCTCTATCAATTCTAGCCGTTTGGGTGGTTAGGGTATTGATTATAGCCGTTGGGACCCTCTCTTTCCACCATAAATGCACTTCTGTAGCTATCCGTATCGGTACACGAGGACCCGTATAGATACATGTCTCAAAACAGAAAGAGCTGATGCACATAATAAAGAGGGTGTATCGAAACGCGTGTAAGCGTATCGGTACGGGACAAGGACCGTATCGATACCTTTTTCTCAACATAGCTCACTAGAAGTTTCCGTTTCGATACGGGGTACACCGTATCGATAGAGGACAACTACCACTTTAAAAGTTAGTTACCTAAAAACTGACACAAACGGTCGAAAACATTTAAAACACTTTGAATTAAAAATTTCGTTAAAACCGTATCGATACGGGTTGAACCGAATCGGTACACCATTCAAACTCCTTCAATTTTTACAGAGGGGAATATCGATACAGATTGAATTTGTTTCGATACGGTTAAGTGTGTATCGAAACGCGTCTTTCCAGTAGCCAACTTTGTAAAAAAGGTATCGATACGGCTGGAGGCGTATCGATACACCTGGACGATTTTCAATACTTTGGCCTTGGAACACTTAGAAAATATTTGGAGTTTGAGTTTTTCAAATCAGTTTAAAGTGTTGGTGATTTATAAATCATTTAGGGGACTTAGAAATCTTTTTCAAGTTTCCAATTTAGTCCTTAACATACTTAGTTATATCAAAATCAGACATAGGTTTTACAATTTCCCAACCCAAATGATATGACATGGAAATCTGATTCTAGTCCGATTGCAAACATTATTAATCCGAAAATGCATGAGCATTTAATCCGAGAGAAGTTATTTAAATTCCGATTTTTGATGCTTAAAAGAATTACACAAAGCATAACCCATAGCTCAAATCACAACATATTTTCACAAGTCAGACATCATACAACAACAACACAGATAATATAACACAAGTAGAGAACACACCTCAGACAACTAACAGTTCAACATCGGGAGTGACGTCTCCCACGCTCAGATCTAGTAACGGGCTGAACAAGATCGGCACCTATAAGGGTAACACTATGTAAGATTTCACTACTACTATGCCACAAGCTACTAAACAGAAACTTAATTAATTAGACCTACGTGCGGAACTCGAAGGCTGAGATGCGGGAGGTCGACCAGGCGGAGGAGGAGGAAGAATCTTGATGTCTGAATCTATGTCACCTGAAGCAAACATAATTCGATTTAGAAACCAATTTTCCACAATTTCTCAACTAAACATAAAATGATTAAAAAGGCCAAAAACAGTTGTTCGGGATCAAATTTGGAAAAATGGGCTGTGAATCTGAACCAAGCGTCGAAAAACATAAAGTTTGACTTTGACTGAAAAAGTCAACGGGTCAACGGCGCTGACGTCATCGCTTACGTCATGTGCCACGTCACCAGTGACGTCATCTAGTTCAGGTTAGACACTGGTCCGGTTCAGTTCGGCTACACTCCAACGGTTCGGGTTAGGTCCAAAGGACCGATCGGTTTGGCTCACTCTCACCCTTGGGCTCAACTCAGATTTAGGCTTGACCCTACACACACATAAACCAAGCCCAAAACCCATAACCCTTAGCAACCCGCAAACATTAAGGTTTACCAACCCTCGACGGTGACGGCTCGCCAAACCACTTCCGGCTCTCTTACCCCAAACACCAAAACGGCGAGGAAGGAAAACAAAAGGAACGACGATACGACAGACCCGAGGGGTTTTCGAGCGATTTCCAAACAAATGGAGGTGACGGTGAAGGTTGAATGTTGGGTTTTGATCAACCAAGGGAGATGTATCAGAAGACAGTTTCGAACTGAAGAATGACCGGCGATTGGTGTCTCACCGGAGCTTAATCGAAAAAACGAAGGTATGGGGATTTAGTTTTGCACGAGAGGGAAAGAAAGGAAAAAGGAATACCAAACGACGCAAAACTGAGTCTCGAAAGGGTAAAGAATCAGATTTTACCCTATTTTTTTGGGTAAATTAGACAATAAGGGCTCCAACTCAGCCCTCCTTTCAGAAAGGTTACCGAAAACCCAAAATTCCCAATTAGGTCACTTAACTTTCGATTTCCTCCAATTTAATCCCTAAAATCACATTAGGTTTCCTGATTAAAATTCAAAATTTTAGGTTATGAATTAGGGATTTAACTCGATATAGGGTTTTTAATTTTAGGGGAAAGTTGGGGTGTTACATATGTAGATTCAATCATCCTCTTCTCATGCTCCTACTCTTATTCCTATATAGTTTGAGGTACACTCTGAAACTTCTTCTGAACATAATGATAATAACAATGCTATATTTGATTATGAACATGGGACATTGTTTTTTATTTTGAATTTCCCACTGCCATTCGAAAAGGAAAAAGAACCTACACCACTAAACATCCCCCTATTTGTTTATGACCTACAAAAACCTTTCACCTAGTCACAAAGCATTCCTTACTAGCCTAAATTATATCATTATTCCTAAATCATCTTTAGAGGCATTAGAAAATGAGAACTGGAAAAAGGCTATGGAGGAAGAAATGGAGGCACTAGAAAAAAACAAGACTTGGGACTTAGTAAAGCTGCAAGAAGGGAAGAAAACAATAGGATGCATGTGGGTTTTTACTGTAAAATACAAGTCATATGGCTCTTTGGAAAGGTACTAAGCAAGATTAGTGGCAAAGGGGTACTCTTAAACCTATGGGATTGACTATCTTGAAACATTTGCACCTGTTGCAAAGATGAACATGGTGAGGGTCCTACTTTCTTTATCATCTATCCAAGGATGGAATCTATAGCAATTCGACATCAAAAATGCCTTTTTATATAGAAACCTTGAAGAAGAAGTGTACATGGATATTCCACCTGGATTTGCTTCGAATACTATTGGACATAATATTTGCATATTGAGGAAAGCTATATATGGACTAAAACAGTCCCCAAGAGCTTAGTTTGGGAGATTTACCAAGGTAATGCTGGGACAAGGCTTCAAACAGAGCCAAGGTGATCATACTTTGTTTGTGAAACACTCTCCTTCAGGGGGAGTAACTATATTGTTGGTGTATGTAGATGATATTATTGTTACATGTAATGATTCAGAAGGAATTGATGATTTGAAAATATGCCTTGTAAAAGAGTTTGAGGTGAAAGTACTTGGCAGATTGAAATACTTTCTTGGTATTGAGGTGACACACTCACAACAAGGGATTTTTATATCTCAACAGAAGTGTATTTTGGATTTGTTGAAGAAAACTGGAAAAATGGGATGTAAACCAACAGTAACACCCATAGAAATCAATCATTAGCTTGGAGACTCAAAGGATGATGATATGGTAGTTGAAAAAAATTCATTTCAGAGACTGGTGGAAGACTCATCTATTTGTCACACACCAGACCAGATATAGCATATGTTGTTGGGGTTGTAAGTCAATTCATGCATAACCCTAAGGAATCTCATCTAAGGCTTGTAGTTCAAATCTTGTAGTACTTGAAGGGTACACCAGGCAAAGGGATTATATTTAGAAGAGGGGAGAAATTAACTCTAGAAGCATACACAGACGCAGACTATGCAGGATCAATAGTTGATAGAAGATCAACTTCAGGCTACTGCACCTTTTTTGGATGAAACTTGGTTACTTAGAGAAGTAAAAAACAGAATGTGGTAGCTAGATCCAGTGCAGAAGATAAATTTCGAGCCATGGCACTGGGAATTTGTGAGTTGTTATGGTAGAAAATTATTTTAAAAGACCTAAAGGTGAAATTGGATGGACCAATAAAGCTATACTGTGATAACAAGTCTGCAATCAACATAGCTCATAATCTAGTTCAACATGACGGAACAAAGCATGTTGAAGTGGATAGATATTTCATAAAAGAGAAACTTGACAATGGTCTAATATGTACACCCTATGTAACCACTGGAAATCAAGTTGCAGACATACTTACCAAGGGACTACCTGGTAAAGACTTTCAGAAGTTAGCAGGCAAGCTAAGAATGGATAACATTTATGCCCCAGCTTGAGGGGGAGTTTCAGAGATCCGAGATATGTTTCCTTAGTTATATGTTTCCTTAATTAAGATATTTGTAAATGTTTTATTTGATTAGGATCCCTTTCTCTAAGGGTTTGTATTCTATCATTAGAATTAGTTTCTTACCTAGTTTAGAAGTTACCTAAGATATGCCCTAGGTTTGTATATTTATTTGTAAGCTTTTCAATGTTGAAAAAAATATGAAATTCAGTCTTTTCGACAATTACTATTCATGTTCTACATTAGGATTGGGCTTGTAGATGTAAGTAAGTGATTTATCCGAAAATGATGGTGATTCCAATTATGTTAGCTATTCTGGTGTTAATTCCAATTATATTAGTGGTTCTTTCGATTCGAGGACTAATTTCAACTATGTGGCGTAAGATTGGTACAAGGGTTTGGGAAACTCATTCTGTTTGGTGGTTAAAGGATGAATCGTGTAGTTGGGATGTAACCCCTAGACCTACTTATGCGTTACACTTAAATTCCAGGAGGTCACAACACATACCACAAACTTTCAAATAACATTTCCATACCTAATTATCATAACAGATAATAATCATATACCATAGGATAAGATACTAAGTAAGTAGTCTAGAACCATATCAAGTTTAGTTACAAAATGATTCCACGTTGGGCAAATTAGTAATGTGTATCATATCAAAATATATGCCCATGTCACCCAATTAAAGATAGTATGGTGGATAGAAACATTACAACAAGGCTAAGTACGAATGTGTCAATCCTCCAAGTGCCAAGTCCCTGGGTAGCCTATCCAAAAGAATCTGAAAGGGGGGAAAGATTTAGGGGTATGAGCTAGGGAGCTAAGTGTGTTCTAATAAGTGCATGAAAACATATATATAGCTTAGATATGCATAAATCATTTAAAGCCATGCTATTAGTGCAACCAAGGTTCCATTATAGCCTAACTACCCTCCATCCGAACACCAAATGCAATCCCCCATGAACTGCATACTGAAGGACTTATCCTAGGCCCGTGGGCATAGCAACCTACCCATAAAGACTTACCCTAGGCCCATTTGGGCGTAGGAGCTTAACTGAAGGATTTACCAGATGGATCAGGGCTGTACCTGTAGACACTTCAATTCATATCCCAAGAGTATGCCCCAAGTAAAGCATTTCAGTTCAATATACATTATCATCGGAATTCAGATAGCAGACATATAATATCTCTATCATACATAAATCAGATATCTTAGATTCAGATCAGACATAAGGCATACTTTCAATATATTACATAGACAAGCTTTTCTAACATAACATAATCATGGTTATCAAACATGAAGTATTCACACCTTTCTTACAGAAGTAATCATGTTTTTCAAATCAGAGAACATTCTATAGTATATTCAGAGAATCATTCCAAAATTTATATAAAACAGAAATGTTGCACACACAAAACACACCTCAAAATATGGTCAGAGAAATCTACCGGGCACCTACCTCGCTATGCTCTGCCACTGTGCTAGATCCTAGATCATAATGAAATATGATTACTACAAGAAAAAAGTACAAACTTGAATTGCTCACAGGGTTTAAAGATTGTACCAGTAACTATGGGGGGCGCGGTGGAGCGGATCGAGAGGAATTGGGCTGAGCAGACGAATGGTCGGGGGAGTCTCGAGTACCTTAAGACAAACAAGGATGTACATTAGTCTTGTATTCAAAATAACTCTTTTTAAAGTAACAACTCACTAATTAAGCATGTTCAGGTTTAAGGTCAGGTTCAGATGCTTTCGGGTTAGAAATTTGTGAAACAGACTTCAAAATTGACTCAAGACGCCAAAAAACATAAAATATGGGCTTTTGGAAAAGTTAACTTTTTGGTCAACAGTCAAAGTCAACACTGACTTCAACAATCAACTGGTAAAGAGTAAACTAAGTTGACTCGACGGGCTGACTCGGACGAGTTGACTCGGTTAGACGGGTTGGCTCGGGGTGACCGGGTCAGGTTCATGGGCTCAGACCGGGTCGGATGAATTGGGTCGGGCTTGGACAATCAGGGCCCAGATTGGTTAAGCGAGGCCGGTTGGCTTGGGCTCAACCCGGTTTTTCCGATTCGAGGTATTGGGCCATCCCCTGAACCGGTCCAACCAACCAAAATAATTCGACCGTCAAAAGGTTGCAAAAAGGGTCGTCGGAGACGCCAAAGGCCACCTTTTGGCCGGAAACAGATCGAAAATGACCACCACATGATAATCCATCACATAACTAATTGGAATCATGTCGGAAGTGTACCAAGTCTTACCCAAAGTGCAACGGTGTAGCCAAAAATGAACCTTCAAATTGTTGGTAGGTAAAGCCTTAGTAAGGATGTCTGCAACTTGACAGCGATCAGGAATGTAGTTGATTTGTAATAGTCTTGTACTTACTTTTTCTCTAACAAAATGTAAGTCAAGATCGACGTGCTTGGTTTTTGCATGAAGAACAGGGTTAGCTGCCATAGAGATGGTGCTGGTATTATCGCACCAGAGTTGTGGAATATTGTGTAACCTGATTCCCATTTCTGTCAGGGCTGATTGAACCCAAATAATTTTCGAGGCTGCATCAGCAAGACTTCTATATTTTTCCTCCGCAGATGACCTTGAGACAACACGTTGTTTCTTTGAACACCACGTGGTAAGGTGATAGCCAAGCATGACACAGTAACCCGTTGTGGAGCGTCTGTCATCGATGTCACTGCCTCAATCGGCATAAAAAATGCAGTGATTTGAAGATTGTCACTATGTTGTGGTTGAAACCAGATTCCATAGTCAAGTGTGTTGCCCAAGTACCTTAGGATTCTCTTGACTGCCTGCAAATGTACCTTTGTAGGGTTTTGCATGTATTAAGCAGCTTTGTTAACTGCAAAAGCCATGTCAGGTCATGTGTGGCAGATGTATTGAAGTGCCCCTACAATGCTTTTGTAACTTTGAGCTTCAATTAGGGGAGTTCCATCGTGTTTACTGAGTTTGGGGAATATTACCATTGGTGTTGATGCAGCTTCAACTCCCAAGGTTTCTGTTTTGTGTAATAGTTCAGTGACATATTGTTGTTGGTTCAAAAACAGTCCTCCTTCATAGGTCCGAACTTTAATGCCAAGAAAATAATGTAGCTGGTCGAGATCTTTGAGAGAGAAACGATCATGTAAAGGTTGGATTACTTGTTGAACATGTGATTCAATATTGCCAGTGAGCAACATGTCATCAACATAAACAACTAGGTATATTGTAAGGTCACCTTGTTTGAGTATGAACAACGTGGAATCAGCTTGAGAGGCAAGGAAGCCTAGAGTGCCCAGAAAGGATTTTAGTTGAACAAACCAGTTGCGTGGAGCTTGTCTCAAGCCATAGATGACTTTCTTTAGTTTGCAGAAGAGTGGGCGTCCAGTGGAGTTGTGTTGAATAAAGCCAGCTGGCTGATGCATATAAACAGCTTCATGAAAATATCCCTTGAGAAATGCATTATTAACATCAACCTGATGTATTTGCCACTTATTAGTAACAACCATGGATATTAGAATGTTGACTGTGAAGAAGCGAACCACTGGGCTGAAGGTTTCCATAAAGTCAAACCCAGGGGTTTGAGAATAGCCTTTCGCAACTAATCTCGCTTTGAACTTGTTGACAGAGTCGTCTGCATTGTATTTAATTCGAAACAACCATTTTCTACCTATTTCTTTCTTCCCATGTGGTAGTTCAGCCAGTTCCCAAGTGTCATTTTCTTGGAGAGCTTTGTATTCGTGTTTCACTGCTTCTGCCCATGCTAGATTGAGTAAAGCCTCTTGAACCGTGGACGGTATGGCTTCAGCACAGTATATCTTGGGCTTGAAAGTTCCAACTTTGCTGCGAGTGACCATTGAGTGTGTGTTGGTAGGTTGAATGGTAGCTGAAGTGGGTAAGTGTGTTGGTGGATCAGTAGTCGAAATTGGTGAGGTAGTACTGGTTGGAATGTCATTAGTGAGAGGGGAAGGAAATTGTAAAGTAGGTGAAGTTTGGAGGTTTATATATGTGGAAGTAGGTGGTTCGTTGATAGTGTGTTCAAGAGAGGGGGCAGAGGGTGGTGATGAAGTATTTGTTGGTGTAGGAGTTGATGGTGATGAAGTATTTGTTGGAGGGGATGTTTGGTTTGTGGAATTAGGAATTGTAGTTGGGGTAGTTAGTGTGGATGGAGGAGAGGTTGGAGTATGGTTGGTCAATGTGGGTGGTAGTACTGGCAATGCCCTCAAGTGGTGAACTTGTGAAGATGCAGTGTTGGTTGTATCTGGCTTGTTTGCACAAGTGATGACTGATTCATTGAAAGTAACACTACGGGAGATATATATCCGGCCAGTCTCATCAGCATATTGATACCCTTGATACTTAGGGGAATAACCAAGGAAAAGACGAGGCTTAGACTTGAACTCAAGCTTGTGTCTGTTGTAGAGTCGCAAATTAGGGTAACATTCACACCCAAAAACTTTCAAGAGACTATAATCAGGGGATCGGCATGTCAACTTCTGAAATGGAGACAAATTACCAAGCTTATTATATGGCAATCGATTAATTAGAAACACTAAGCTTAGAACAACATATGACCAATATCGAAGAGGCATGGAGGCTTGAGCTAAGAGAGAGTGTGCCATTTCAACAATGTGCATGTGCTTGCGCTCTACCACTCCATTCTGTTGAGATGTATAGAGACATGTGAGGTGTTGTTGAATGCCAAGTGTAGGTAGAAGTGTATCAAGGAACTGAAATTATCCACCTCCATCTGTTTGAACTGCTTGTAGGGTAGTTCCATATTGATTTTGCACAAGCTTGTGGAATAAATGAAATGCAGTCTTTGCTTCTGATTTGTTCTTAAGAAAATAAAGCCACCAATTTCTCGAAGTCATATCAACAAATGAGATATAATAGGAGAAGCCATTAGAGATAACTAGAGCTGGACCCCATAGATCAATTTTAACTAATTCAAAAAGTTTTTCTTACACTGTTACAGACTGCTTGAATGGTAGAGAGTGACATTTTCCTAACTGACATACACTAAAAATAGCATTTATGTCCATAACCAGTGACTTGTTTAAAGCTAAATTGATCACGTCTAGAGAGGCATGTCCCAATCGTCGATGCCAGAGCCAAAATGTAGAACTTGTATTAACTTCAGTAGAGTAAGCTGAAATGGGATTGCTGACAAAATCACCAACTAAAGTGTAGAGTCCTCCTTCTTGTGTACCTTCCAAGAGTATAGATCTTGTGTGATCATCCTTCACACAACAATAGTTGGGATGAAATTCAAGATAGGCTGAGTTATCTCTCGTGAATTTCGAGTGATACGGGGCACATGCAAAAGATCACTTAATGTAAGATTGCGAGTAGGTGTGGGTATTATAGAATTTCCTACTTGAGTTATAGCCAAGGAAGAACCATCACCAATATGGACTGATCCCTTACCGAAGTATGGTGAGCCACCAAGAAGAGAGGAGGAGTCACTGGCCACATGATGCGTTGCCCCAGAATCAGGGTGCCAAAGAGTAGGAGACGCAACTACAGAATGGACTTGCATATCACCGGGTGAAGTGTCTGGGTTAGCAGATGGTTCAATACCTGCATTGTCACTAATGAAGGGATCATAAGCAACTTCAACCGTGCCATGTTTATAGGAGCAAGCATTTGCCTGAGTGGTAGAATTATCCCGAGGTTGTGAAGAGGAGGAGGAGGAGATTCCTTAGAAGTTGTGATCAAAACGATGCTAGCAACGATCAACAAGATGACCTGGTTTGCCACAAAGTTGGCATTGAATACGAGGTCTTGTACCACGAGACCTTCCACGCGTGTCATCACGAGCTGAAGTATTGGTTGGAGAGGAGTAATGAGGTTTGTCTTGAGAGTTTGTGAAATTAGTGTTATTGATGCCTATGGGCATTCGAAGAGGATCAGAAACTCTAGACTCGGCATCAATAAGAACCGAGACTACTCCATCCACTATATAGGGTTCCTTACTGGCAGATATGACAACTACAAAGGGATCATACTCTGAGGGTAGGCCATTTAAAATGGTTGCTATGTGTTCAACAGTGGAGACAGGACTCCCACAAGAAGCAATCAAGTCACATATTTCTTTGATTTGCATGGTATAGGCTCTCATGGACAAAGAAGTTTTCTTAATAGATCGAAGACGACAATGAAGATGCATGATACGCGTCGTGGAGAGTTGAGAGTATTAACCTGAAATGGTGGACCAGATTGTAACAGATGATTCAGCTCCTACCAGTTGAGGGAGGATGTTGGAGCTGACTGTAGACAATAACCAGGAGGCCAACGAGCTGTCTTGTTTGATAAACCGGAGGTAGGCTGGGTTTGGGACACGGTCACCATTTTCTTGGGTGACAAGTTTGGTTGGAGGAGAAATGGAGCCGTCGAGATACCCTTCTCAGCCTTGTCCCCGTATCAACAAGGTCACTTGTTGTTTCCAAATGAGGTAGTTGGTATCATCAAGCTGAATATTGATCCTTTTGTTGGAGAATGAGTGGTCAGAAGAGTCATCACATGGTGTGGTAGTGATGACATCCTCAACAACAGCGGAAATATCGTCAGGCATGGTGGTTGAAGAGACAGAGATCATCTGGAGGTAGCCTGGAGCAATGATATCATGTTGAGCATACAATGTCTATGATAAAAAGGAAGGAAAACGATATAGTAAAGAGCACAAGAAGTCTGTGTGCATTCATTTACACATGTTGATTTCTAAGGATGACACGTGTAAAGGTTCCGAAAGGTTTTTACGACTTTCCAACAGAATTGGAATATGCTGAAGGTGATGACAGATGTGGTGCCAACTCATGATTTGCTTGGATTTCATTTTTATCTTCAACATTCCTGGCGTCGGATCAAAAAGCTACAAGAGGGGTTTTTCTCGCATCGATGCGAGGAGATCAGATCTGACGGTCGCGTCTCAAACGGACGTTAAGAGTGGTTGAAAATAGAGGGGAACCAAGAGGAGAAGGATTTGTCTCAAACTGAACCTTCAGACCGGTGTTCACGGTTAACGGAGGCGTTTCACCGTGAGTGGTGGACAAGGACAGAACTGGAACGGGACAGTGGTTCGAATCGTCGGGGTGGTGCAACCCACATCGCGACGATGGTGTAGATCGGGGGTGGTCGGGTGGTTAGGTGAGTGAAAGGGGAAGAAGGTTCTGGATAATCCCATATTCAATGTTCAATACTCGGGTAGGTGGAAGGTCGGACCAAGCTTTAATTATCCTAGGTGTGCAAGGTATGTAAGATTCAAAAGAATAACGAGGGGCCTTAGACATCAAGAGCCACTTAGCTCAGTTGGTTGGGTCATTAGCCTTGCCACCCATATGTTGTGGGTTTGATTTCCACAACCAATAACTCTCCCCCTCTTCTTTCTCTCTTTTTTTGATTGTTACAAATTGAGGGTGCTACACCATGCATGAGCATGCCAACATTCAATTAATAATTAAATATCTAACTCAATAAGGTTGCTTGAACTGACTCAAGTCAAGAATTGATATGTTTAATTGTGTTATTTAAATATCTTATGTGACGTTGTATGTTGACTTCTTTTATTGCACACTAAAGGACACATTGAGTTCTATAGCTCACACTGCCTTTTTTTTAACTCTCTTTCTCAGGTTGGTTCGAAATTAGAGGATCAATATAGTTTTATGCTTCCGTTACGTATTTTACAATTACTCTTAATTTTGATTCTCTATTGTGGCATGATTTACTTTTCATAAAGTTTTGAGTATTTTCCGCAAACTTTGCATTTTTAAATTAACAACATGCTTTTTATACATTCTTTTGTTTATTTATTGGTTTAAAATATTTTCAAAATTTACTTTGGTGATTAGTTTAACCTTATTGGCTTTTATCAACTAATCTCACACAATTAACCGTTAGAGCCTATACACAAGTTTGATTTATTTAATGCCTAACATTAAGATTGTTTTTGGATGAATCTAGTTCAAGTTAGACCTAGTAATGAGATCATGTAAAGCTCATTCTGGCACAACTAATAGAAAACATAAAAAATAAAATAAAAATAACGACTCAGAAAAGAATTGTTGAAGTATCAAAATACAATTTAAATTGCAGTAGCATTATCTAATAAGAAAAATGTATAGTTTATAAGTTTTGTTTAGGGTTTAAAGATTTATGGTTATAATTTAGAAATAAAGTAGGCTTATGGTTTAGATTGTAGATTTTTTTATTTAAGTTTTAGGTGTTGAGATTTTAGGGGCTCGATTCGTTCAACCGATATGGCTCACCAAGTGGTGGAGAGGTGGATTTTTGGGTGGAGGTGGTGTGGAAGCTAAAAAGATAATTGACACAATGATTTATAGTGGTTCAACCTTCTAACCAAGGTCTACATCCACTACCTTAGCTTCCCACTAAGGATTTCCAATCAATCCACTATTGATTCGTTCCCTTTTCTAGGCTTAGGAGGAAACCCTTTACACCGATCAAGCTTTCTACCCAAAGCCTTGATCAAACCCTCTCTTACAAAGAGATAATAAAAGCAAACACAAATCCCTCTAATAGGTGTTTGTTTGCACAATTAAAGCACTCACCCAACACTTAAAACACTTGAGCAAATTTGACAATTTTGGCTCACTAGTGTTTGTCTATACAATAAAGGACAATTTAAGCTCTAAGACAATTCTTGATCATTTGTTGATTGACAATTGAAGCATTAGCCTTATTTGATGCTTGGAGGTCCCTTTTATACTCCTTGATAAGTTTATAGTCGTTACTAGCCGTTGGGATGAATTGGAGCCGTTGAGGACTTTATTTCCCTTCATTAATGCTGTTCTGTAGCCTTCCGTATCGATACGCTTGGACCCGTATCGGTACGGCCTTCATCAGAAACTAGCCGTTGGGCTTTTGCCAGCCTAGGCGTATCGATACGCTTGAGGGCGTATCGGTACGATTTCACTTTTAAATGACCGTTGGGAAATACCTGTTGGGGTTGTTGGAAAGGGGATCGGTACGCTTACCAAGCGTATCGAAACGATCCCGATCCGTATAGAAACATCCAAGCCTGTTTCGATACGGGTTTTGGTAGTGACCAAACTGGGCAAAAAGGTATCGATACGGGTTGGACCGTATCGGTACGGGTAGCTTGAAAACTTAAGTTTGGCTATTTAAAATCAATAAAAACATTGCCAAAAACCTTTTAAGATCCCTCAAACATAGATTCAAGTTGTTTGGACTTAAAACCAAGTTTTAAATTCTTTTCAAATTAGTCCAAAACATTTTTCAATTATTATATCAAAACACTAGTTCTACAATCTTCCCATTTTTTATATAATAAAACCAACTTGAAAAATTGTTTGGGATTCTCCCCCTTTAAGTTTAAAAATGTGAATAAGATATTAAAGATATGAAATCAAATAAAACTCCCCCTTATTCATTTGAAAATTAAATTTTTTAAACCATTTCTCCCCCTTTTTGTTATATCAAAAAGTATTTAAAACATTAAGTTCAAAATAACAATAGAGGTAAAAATTGACAAAAATAAGAATTTGGTTTTAAAATGGCTCCCCCTTACTCAAAGCATCAATAAAATGTTAGTCTAACATTTATGATCATCTAGTTGAATAAAATAAAAATAAAGCAAATAAATGCAAAAACAACTAGATTTTTACCAACACTTGAACTCAAGGTAGGATGTGAAGCCTTCCTTCTTCAAGTGTTCTTCCTTAGTGTGCATGGAGCTCCCCCTCAATGTTTGACTTGTTGAACATCTCCATCACACCTATCAAAAGATAATCAAGTAATTTTTGGTATCCAAATTGCTTTGGATCCATGAACATTAGTGGCACAAATTTTAGTCCCCCTTGGAATCCATTTTTCAATGTCATCCTTTTTAATTGAAGTGGTTAGTCCTTTTGGGACCCAAACACTTCTAAAACATTTTCCTTTCACAAATCTAAGGGCACTAGATTGTCTTACAGAAAAATTTGATTTTCCAAAACTATTTTTCTTTTCAAGCTCTTTGGAAATCAAATCTTTTTCTTCTTGAACTTTTTGAAGAAAATTTTGTAAATCAAAACATTTTAGTTCAAACTCTTCGAGTTTTGCTTCAAGTTCAAGTTTGGTTTTAGAAATCAAATCATTTTGACTTTTCAACTTTGAAATCAATTTATTGTTTTTCAAAATGTGATTTTTAAACTCTAAAACCAAATCATCATAGGCATCTTGTAATTCATCAAAAGAGTAAGAACATGAAGTAGATGAATTAGAAGTTACCATTGAATCTTCTTCGATGGTCATAAGGCAAAGGTTGGCTTGTTCATCGTCGGTGGAGTCCTCATCACTCCAAGTAGCCACATGTGCCTTCTTCTTATGGCTTGAAGTGCTTGCTCTCTCCTTTTTCTTGGAATCTCGTTCAAGTTCTCTTAAAGCTTTCTTCATGAACGGGGCACACTTCTTGAAGAGATGAACTATCTCTTCATCTTCATCCTCCTCTTCACTTGAGTAGACATGATGACAAGTGGAGGATTTGAGAGCCATGGCACTTGCATTGATGCCAAGCCCTTTGATTTTCTTCTCTCCCATAGCTCTAATTTCTTCCCTCTTCTTCTCATCTTCTTTATTCTTCTTCATGATTTGATGAGTAAGGAGTGACCCCATGAGTTCATCAAGCTTCAAGGTCTTCAAATTCTTGGCTTCGATGATGGCGGTCCTCTTTGAGCCCCATGACTCGGGAAGTGAGTAGATGAGCTTTCGAACAAGCTTTTCCTCCGGGATGGCTTCTCCATAGCCTTTGAGACCATTGGTGATAGTGGAGAACCTATCAAACATCTTCTCGATGTTCTCTTCCGGCTCCATTTTGAAGTTTTCATACTCTAAGGTTAGGAGCCCAATCTTGGTCTCCTTGACTTCATCGGTCCCCTCGTATGTGACTTCAAGCTTGTCCCATACCTCCTTGGCACTCTCACAAGAAGACATCTTCTCATAGATGGTTGGGCCAAAAGCACAAAACAAGATGTGCAAGGCTTTGCAATTAAGCTCCATCTTCTTGCGATCGTCGGCACTCCACTCCTCTTTGCTTCTTTGAGGCACGAACGGACCATCTTCAACTATATCCCATAGCTTGTAATCTCTTGATTTGATGAAGAACTTCATCTTTGTCTTCCAATGGGCATAGTGGGTTCCGTCAAAGAAAGGCGGTTTGTCGATTGATTGTGCCATTTGAACCGGTTGATGAAATATTCATTGAGCTTGCCGGATCTTCTCAATAGGATGTGAATCCCCTTCGATTGAGCCAAGCTCTGATACCAATTGTTGAGATTTTAGGGGCTCGATTCGTTCAACCAATATGGCTCACCAAGTGGTGGAGAGGTGGATTTTTGGGTGGAGGTGGTGTAGAAGCTAAAAAGATAATTGACACAATGATTTATAGTGGTTCAACCTTCTAACCAAGGTCTACATCCACTACCTTAGCTTCCCACTAAGGATTTCCAATCAATCCACTATTGATCCGTCCCCTTTTCTAGGCTTAGAAGGAAACCCTTTACACCGATCAAGCTTTCTACCCAAAGCCTTGATCAAACCCTCTCTTACAAAGAGATAATAAAAGCAAACACAAATCCCTCTAATAGGTGTTTGTTTGCACAATTAAAGCACTTACCCAACACCTAAAACACTTGAGCAAATTTGACAATTTTGGCTCACTAGTGTTTGTCTATACAATAAATGATAATTTAAGCTCTAAGACAATTCTTGATCATTTGTTGATTGACAATTGAAGCATTAGCCTTTACTTGATGCTTGGAGGTCCCTTTTATACTCTTTGATGAGTTTATAGTCGTTACTAGCCGTTGGGATGAATTGGAGCCGTTGAGGACTTTATTTCCCTTCATTAATGATGTTCTGCAGCCTTCCGTATCGATACGCTTGGACCCGTACCGGTACGACCTTCATCAGAAACTAGTCGTTGGGCTCTTGCCAGCCTAGGCGTATCGATACGCTTGAGGGCGTATCGGTACAGTTTCACTTTTAAATGACCGTTGGGAAATAGCCGTTGGGGTTGTTGGAAAGGGGGTCGGTATGCTTACTAGGCGTATCGAAACGATCCCGATCCGTATCGAAACGGCCAAGCCTGTTTCGATACGGGTTTTGGCAGTGACCAAACTGGGCAAAAAGGTATCGATACGGGTTGGAACGTATCGGTACGGGTAGCTTGAAAACTTAAGTTTGGCTATTTAAAATCAATAAAAACATTGCCAAAAACCTTTTAAGATCCCTCAAACATAGATTCAAGTTGTTTGGACTTAAAACCAAATTTTAAATTCTTTTCAAATTAGTCCAAAACATTTTTCAATTATTATATCAAAACACTAGTTCTACATTAGGGTTATGGATTTATATTTTAGATTGTATAGTTTTGTTGATGCTAAAATGAGAAAGCATCGAACAAGGGAAGTAAAGACACTGGACCAAGATGGTTGTGACAGAATCATACGGTTCACCCCATGTAGACTTGGGGCAGAGTGCCGCACACAACATGGTAATCGTAACTAAGAAGATGAGAGTAGGAGAGAGGTACAACCTCCTTAGATTAGTATCTCCCTGATACATGGTGTATCTCGTGCTTGGCCCTCTTTTATCGATGGCATGAGTATTTATATCCATCTTTTAGCACTATTGATGATTGGATAGTGTCAGACCTTGTGACAGCCTATGGATGGGTCGACAGAGGTAAGTCCAACTACAAAGCATTTAGGCTTTGCATGTCGGTCACGTGAATATCGTGCAATGGCATCTAGTTATGTATGCTCCCAAGGCAACTCGAAAACTCATGTAATATTATTCTCCGAAGGAATAGCTATTGTGAACCATCTTTGATACTCACTAATATGGCAGTTCTGAAATACTTTGTGCGGAGGTGAAAGGATTGGGCATAACAAGTTTAAATAAGAATGATTGTGTAATTTTGTTCTATATTGTAACCAAAATATAACCCTTATCTTATTACTTTTTCATGATTAAAATTCCCCATAATTAAAAATGGTTCAAATTGTTTATTTAAAAAATGGTTATAATTGTCTGAGGCGTAGCTTGAAGGAGCAAACATAGATCTTACCCCAGTACTTTATGAAAAAACCCTAGTCGTCTTCCTATGTTCCTAATTTAAGCTTCTCTCAATATTTTTGTGTCACTTTTTTTTACTTAGCCAGCGGCGGTACCAATTTTAATGTTGGTTGCTGACCGCTTGTGTTTATTATTTTTCTTGTTTTTCATACTATGTCCTTTGATTTCTTTTTTATCTTGAGTGTTTTTCTTTAATTTTGAATAAAAATCTATGTCTTTGTGACACGCTTTCTCTCTACTCTTATGGTACGATCCTTATGGATTTTGGTACATTTTTCGTATACCTTTGCGGTCGTTTTGGTGGTCGCACAAAGACTCTCACGATATTTTTTGATTGGTTTGTCAGTGGTCATGCATAGTAAAATCCCCTCTTTGGTAAAAGATTGTTTGTCGATATAATCAAAATTGTGTAGCGAAGCAGCCTGCTGGATAGTTTGGCCCGTTCACCACTCTTTTATTACTTCGTAAAGCGTCTTGTTCGACAGAGAGACAAGGAATTTTTATGAAGATTACTGGGTTCTTTTGATATTGGATGTAACTCTCAAGGGAAGATTTATTTTTCTTCGTATCTTTTAGTTTAATATTGTTATTTTATGTATGAGTTTTTTTGTGACTATTGTCCTCAATTTTCTCTTTATACTTAGGTGCATTGTAATTCTAATTCCTTCCATTGTTTTTATTAGTAAAATTTAGTTGTCATTGTTAAAAATACAGAAGCCTTACCCGTAAAATAGGAAAATTTTCCCTTCATTCCCTTTAAATCATAAAATTTTAAGTTAACGCGGAGATAAAATTACACATTGACTATAAAAAATGATACCATTTTAGTTTAATCCCTTCAAAAATGATAACATTAAAAGTTAATGCAATGGTAAAAATTAAATTTTGACGACAAAAAATTATAATTCAGTTTTGACTCTCCTCTCTTGATTTGTGATCTTACTCGGTGTCATTGGTTACAAACACATTTAATCATTTGTCATAAAAGTTTGATTTACTTATTTTGTGACCTTATAATTGTCAATAAAAAATTGTGAGTCAAAATTTAGACATATATTACTGATAAAAACATGATTTAGTTTTTTACTATCTTTATTAAAGATATAAAAATTCTACAAATGTGTGCCAAAATGTAGCACACTTATCCAAAATTGTCCTAAGAATGCCAAAAAAAACAAAGAAAAATAGAAAATTAAAAACTATCGACTAGCTAACTAAAATGTTTTCCTTCATCGACGACCAAAGAAATTGATAATCCAACAACGATAATGGAGAAACAAACTTGCAAGACCAGAATCGGGTATCAAGATGTGTCGAATTTCTTGAATTATTGTTGTTGTTATGAAAATCAAAGCAGAAAAAATGTCGAGTCTAACCTGTAGTAAATTAAACATCATTTTACTCATGTCAATCACTAGGAGGGATAACGAAAAACTCGAAAATGATAATTTTTAATCAAATTGATTAATAAGTCGATTTAAAAAAATTTAGATTAAAAGTGACTTTAACTTCAAAATTTGTCGGAATAGGGTCGGGTTTAGAAAAAACTTGAATTGTCCACACTAATTACATTAATGTCCTTCTATATTCATATGTTTGTTAGGGTTTTGAGGTATATCTTTTAAAAGAGTAAAAATCTTCTCATTTTCTGCCCCTCTACTTCTTCTTTATCATCTACACCTTTTAAGCTTTAAATTTTGTTTGCAGGGTATGGTTGCGTTCAACAATGCTTATCCAACAAGCGTTGGAGCGCTAAACGGGAAAGCAATGCCGAATAGACACCCTATGCGGGATAAACAGGCATTTTTCTGCCTGATTTAGTACCCAAACAGGCGTTCCACCACAATTATTTTTTTCAGTTTCTCTGAAAATGGCCGTTTGACAGGGAATATGCGTTCAAAAGTCCCCGCTAATCGAGCCCTAAATCTTAAGAAATCTTTAGCTTCTAATTTTAAATGAATATTTATATTAGGGATCTTGAATCTTGATTTTTTTATTTTTCTTTTCAATCAATATCTTTGAACATCTATCAAGATAGTTTGAATTCAATTTCATATCTTATATAGTATCATTTCATTTCCACACTAAATATTGTTTAATGTTTACTATTTCAATATATTTCATGAGCTGCATTTTAAGTTGATTTTTTCTTAGATTTCTTTAGGTCTCCTTTTTTTTAACATGTCATGTCTTATCTAACATTGAGTAAATTAACAATTGTTTCACTCCAATCAATCACCATTTTTTTTAGGTTTGATTTTTTTTAACCGTAAGTGATTATACAAGTAAATCTTATAAAATTTTAGCTTTTAATATTGATTCACTTGAGATTTATATTAGAGATTCTGAATCCTCGATTTGTTTTTTTTTAAATATTTTCAATATGTATCTACGAACATATATAATATATATCCAAATAGCTTGAACTCAATTTCATCTCTCACATTGTATCATTTCCTTCCCATTCATATAATATTTAATTTTTTAAAAAAAATTCATGAGCTGCATTTTAATTTGGTTTTTCTTAGATTTATTTAGGAATTCGTTTTTAACATATCATGTTATATTGGGTTTGATTAGAAGCGAACATACCATTAATTTTTAGGATCTGATTTAGGACAAATAAATTTATAGTTGAGTGCAGGTCATGTCGAAGTCAAAGTTATGTTAGGATTATTTGGATCGAGTTTGATGCATGTAAAAGATCACTTCACCTGCCTCGTTTTCATCTCTAGTCATCAAGATTGATTTAGGCTCAATCTGGTTTAATCATCGTGCCGGAGCTCTTTCGATCAAGTAAGTATCTTATATTTTTTTTCAAACACTGCGGTAGAAACAAAAAGTTTTTACAAATGGATTATTTTTAAGGTTTTGAGATCTAGTTTAAGATTTAAAGTTACGAGTTTATGTATAGGGGTTTAGAAATTAGTATTTGTGGTTTGAAATTATAGTTTATGGTTTAGGTTTAGGGTAATATGGTTAATGATTTATGTTTTGACCTATAAACTATACATTCTAAACCCATAAACCTTGTACCTAAGCTAAATTCATAAACCTTAAAGTTAACACGCTTATGAAAACTTTTTATTTTCACGGTCAGTACATGGAATAGTTACCCACACTTATCCAAATGGTATTAGAGCACCCACAATATCATAAAAACAAATATAAGTGTAGAAAAATAAGAAGCGCCAACTAATAAGGTGAAACACTTCCCTCTGTCAGGCACCAAATAAATTGAAAATTCAACAATGAGAATGAAAAAGAAGAAGTTATGGGACATAAATGAGAGGCCATGATGTGTTGATTTCCTCTAATTATTGTCAAATCATTGAAAACCCAAAGTAGAAAAAATGGTCTCGTTTGTTTTGTTATATTATGGGTATTGAATCTTCAATTTGTCTGTTTTTGTTTTCAATCTGTATCTTCGAATATATATAATATATATTTAGGATAATTTGAATTTAATTTCATCTCTTACATTGTATCATTTCCTTTCCACATTGGATAATGTAATGCTTATTTTGTTAACAAATTTCACGAGCTGCATTTTAATTTTTTTTTCCTTAGATTTTTTTAAGACTTTTTTTTAACACACCAGGTTAGGTTGTGTTGGAATCGAACATATCATTAATTTTTATGGCCAATTTTGGGACAAATAAATTAATATTTAAGTCTACTCAAGTCAGAATTAAATTATGTAAGGATTATTTAGATCAAGTTTGAGGCGGACAAAAACCACAACGTCTACCTTCATTGCCATCTCTAGACCCGTGATCGATTTAAGCATGTCTTCCTCAATCTGATTTTATCACCGCCGTTGGAACTCTCAATCAAGTAAGTATCTTCTCTTAGTTTGCGATCTTACTTACTTATTTGATTAGTTTAATGCAATGAATAATTTGTCATAAAAGCTTTATTTATTTTTTTATTATGTGGCCTTATAGTTGCTTTTGATTTAATTTTTTTTATTCAAGTTGCTTTTGATATTTTGATTTACTGATCTCACACATGTATTGATTATGAAAGAATTATTGTAGTGTAATTAATTACTCTTATTTTTTTAGAAAAAAATCGGTTAGTTTTTTTTAAATAGAATAACTAAAATCGTACATTATAAATGTAATACATTTATCCAAAACCGATACTAACACAACCCCAAAGCCATAAAAACAAACAACACTATAAAAAAGTTGTTAAAAGTGTCGAAATACAGTTCAAAAGTGTAACATCCTTATCTTATTCATTTTATACTTAAAACTTCCCATAACTAAAAATGATTAGGAATGTCTTCTTTTGTTTCGTCATCTTACCAAAGTATTGGATAGAATTTGATTGTTTTGTAGCATTACTAATCATTTTTTTCTTGAGTTATGTTGATGTTAAGATGATGAGGTACCGAATAAGGAAAGTGTTGTGAATAAGGCAAACGAACAAAAAAATAAACAAGCAAGAACACAAGAGATTAAAGAGGTTCATTAATGTGCTTACGTCCTCGTGAGCAAAAGCGACTATTTTTCTTATTGATTCAATCCATCAAAATAAGTTACAGATAATAGACGTATATATAAGTAACCATCCACGGTACAATTACCAAAATACTCCGCTCTAGCATCTGTCCTTTAACAATATATGAGCCATACTTAACAAAAAGTGAAGATGGTGGATCAAGAAGATTGTGACGGTTTCAGATGGTTCACCCTCTATAAGATTAGGATGGAGAACCGCAAACAATACAATGGTCAGAGTTGAGAAGACATGAAGAAGAGGAGAAGGATAAAATAAGAATATACCTCTCAGTCTAGTCTTGCCATGATACATGGTGTATCTCTCTTGCCTCACTCTCACCGGGAGTATGAGTGTTTATGACCCTCTCTAGCATTGTTGACGATTGGATAGTTTCATACTCTATAACAACCTATAAATGGGTTGGCAAAGATAGACCAAACTTTCAAGTATTAAGCTTTGCATGTTGGTCATATGGACGTCATGCAATGGTGCTTGACAGTGTCATTTTCCAAGGCGTCCTGATAGCTCTGGTCATGTTAATCTCAAAAAAAGCCTATCTCTAGAGGACTTGTTGTTTGGGTTTATCTCTGAAGTTTATCAAATGTGAAAGTTTTAAGTGGTATTTTCAGAATCACGCGTGGCGAAAAATTTAGTTGTAACATTTGTCATCACGTAATTAGAAGAGTACTATAAAGTGGCACAAGCCAAAAATATTTTTAGGAAGTTTCCATTTGGAGGGGTGGTTGTATTTTCTATTGTAATTCCTATAGGCTTTATACACTCCATAAGATATTTTCATGGACTCCGTTGGCTTTATTTCAATCACATTGTATATTGAGACTTATTCTCTTTTTAGGCTTGCGGTTGGGCAATGTGATGGTTTTTTGTATCATTTGTTTGACTTCTAATCCTCTTCAACCAATAAGGCGGGAACAAAGTTTACCACTAAAAAATGATATGTGTTATTTGGTCAGCAATGCATTAGTTCTTGGATACGCATGTGCATAATATTGATGTATTTTGAGAGCCGTAAGAGGTTGAAACATACATATTACGGTTTTAATGTTATCAAAGCACGAAGGGTATGGTTGTCTCTGTCTTTTTCAAATATATAATACTTTTGAGTGTTGGATTTAGCGGAGATGATATTAAGAATGGTTTCTATGTAGTCATCTCTGATTTGTTTCAAGTCGCCAGCATATCTTTTCTTGGACGATTAAGAGGTATTTCAAACAATATCGTCCATGCCATTGTAGGGCTAGCATTGAGAGAGTATTAATAGATGTATATATCTATGTTTTGGTTTAATCAACAAATGCTCTCAGTATTTGATGTGTAGAAGCTTTTAATGTTATCAATAGGGTATGACACAAAGAATGTCATCAATATTTTTGGTGTTGTCAGAACACAAATTGCTGCAAGCATCAATGTTTTGTCTTTTGCCAATAATACATTCAGTATTGGATTGGTGGAGGTATATTGAACAATATTATCTATGACTCTGCACAAGCATGTTTTGTTTATCTTGATCAACGACATTTGAGTGGCAAATGCGATACCTACATGATCAAGCATCCACACTTTTGCAAATCAAGTGTCCTTCGAGACACATGCGCGTGGGATCTCAATGCCCTTGGAGAAGAGCACAACACCACAAGTGTTGTATGAGCGGAGGCTATATATTTTCTATATTTACCTCAATGTTACATGTTATTCTATACATGCCTCTTCGTTTATTTGATTAACGAGACATCCACTTTGCATCGAATTGATAAAGGTGGTATCTGCCTGAACAGACATTCACACTTTTATAGATCATGTGTCATTCTAGACAAATGAGTGTGGGCATCTTAATGCCCTTGGAGAAAAGCACAACATCGTAAGTGTTGTATGAGCGAAGGCTATTAATTTCTATATTTACCACAATATTACATGTTATTCTATACACACTTCTTTGTTTATTTGATCAATGAGGCATTCACTTTTGCATCTGATTAGTAGAGGTGATATCTGCCTAAGCATACATTTATGCTTTTTGTAAATCAGGTGTCATTCAAGACACAGAAGTGTGGGAATTCATATTGTTGAACACATTGCGGCAATATATAATGGAGCAAGTGTCTACACTCTCTAGATTAGGTGTTGTTCGAGACATAAAAGTGCGGGCATCTCGACTTTCTTAGATAAAACATGATGTCGTGGCATCGGATATGTGAAGGTTGTTAATTCCCTTTGATCATCTCATTATCGCCTATAATTTTAAATAGACAACTTCATTTATTTGATCAACGAGACATTTATTGTTAGATCAACGGAGGCATCTGCCAGAGTATGCATCCTCACTTTTGTAGATCAAAAGACACATAAGTGTGGGGATTTATTTTTTAAAAGGACAAGTGTGAAAATTTATATTGTTGAACAATCAGAGGTAAAATCTACTGGAGCAGACATCCAAACTTTTGTAGATCATGAATTTTTCAAGACATTATATCGTTGAACAAGTCGAGACAACATTTATCGGAGCAAAATTCCACACTTTTGTATACCAAGTGCCTTTCAAGACACAAAAGTGTGAGAATTTACATCTGTTAAACAAGCCAAGATATCATCTACTAGGAGAGCCACCGTGATTGGTTATCTTGGTCGGGAGGATCTCCACACTCATCGCATTAATTGTTGATGCCAAAATAAAGAGGCATCGAGTAATGGAGGTGGAGACAGTGAAGCAAGAAGATTGTGCGGTTTTAGGCGCTTCATCCCTATTGGATAGCCTCAGAAACCCTAGACAATGAATGACTAGGATTAGATCGAAGGGAAAAGAAAATTAAACGGAAAAGAAATGTAGGCTAAGTCTCCAAGACTGAGATAGCCAGGGTCGGGCCACCCTTGTTCTTTTATATAGCCCAACTGAGCCTTCAGCAGAATTAGTTATTAGTAACCAATCTGTTAAAGCTAACGAGCTTTTTACACGAGCCGATCCAGCAGCGATCCAACAACCCTAACCACCAGGGACCCACATTTCCAGATTTAACAATGCTCAATATTTCCCCTGCTTTCTCCTCCCTCCAGCTTCTCACATACGACTATGATATTAAACCAATCGGATGAACTGCCACCTTGTGATGAAAATTGTGGAAGTAAGCTTTCGACAAGGGCTTCGTGAACCCGTCTGCAACTTGTTCTTCAGCGGGTACATAGTTGACTTGGACTTTGCGTTCAACAACCTTTTCGCGAACGAAATGAACATCAAGCTCTACGTGCTTCGATTTCGAGTGAAAGACAGGGTTAGCAGACATCGCCACTACACTCGTGTTATCACACCAAACAATCGGAGGACCCGTAAGCGAGACACCCATGTCACTGAATACAGTACGAACCCACAGCAGCTCAGAGATAGTGTCAGCCACACTACGATATTCAACTTCCGACGTGGACCATGAGTCGGACTTTTGTTTCTTCGAGCTCTATGAAACCAAACAATTATTAACATATATGCAATATCCGGAAGTGGACCGGCGATTATCAGGGTTGTTTCCCCAGTCAGCATCAGAGAATGCAACGATGCTTTTGCCCCCGAAATCGCTGGGTGTAAACGCCAAACCATAGTCAAGGGTGCCACCCAGGTAACGCAAAATCTGTTTCACAGCAACAAGGTGCTCTTCACAGGGCTTATGCATGAACTGAGCCACACGATGCACACTAAAGGCAATATCGGGGCGCGTATGGCACACATATAACAAGGCACCGACAATACTGTGATAGGCGTATGGGTCAGGGATTGGGCTCCCAATATTGGGAACAAGTTTGGTGGACGAACACATGGGTGTGGGTGAGGGTTTGGCCTGATCCATTTTGGCCTTTTTAACAACTCTAGAATGTATGTCTTTTGACTTAAAACAAGGGAATCATTGACTCTGTGAGCAGCAATACCAAGAAAGAACGACAATTCACCAAGATCTTTCAAAGAAAACTGACAGTTTAGACGCTGAATAACACTTTCAACAGCTGTAACTGAAGAGCCAGTGACAATAATATCGTTCACATACACTAAAACATACAAAGTAGCAGAATCAGAAATACACACAAACAAGGAGGTATCTGCGGCTGACTCTTTAAACCCGAGATCAAGTAGAGAATTTCGCAACTTAGTGTACCAACTGTGAGGGGCTTGTCGCAGTTCGTACAAGGCCTTTTGAAGCAAACACACAAGAGTGGTACCATCATCTGAACTCTGTATGAACCCAGGAGGCTGTTGCATGTACACCTTTTCGAGGCCCCCATTGAGGAACGCGTTGTTCACGTCCACTTGCCTCAGTATACACTTGTTACTCACAGCCACATATAGCAATATATTCAGGGTAAAGAATCGCACCACAGGGTTGAAAGTGTCTCAAAAGTCCTGTCCAAGCACTTGAAAGAATCCATTCGCCACCAACCGAGCCTTATAGCGAGAAACAGATCCATTAGAGTTATGTTTGACGCGGAAGAGCCATTTACAACCAATGGCAGTTCTACCTACAGGGAGAGACACCGGACTCCATATGTTGTTGGCCAACAAGGCATTGTACTCGACCATAACTGCTTCACGCCAAGCTGGAACCTCAAGAGCTTGTTCTACTAAGTCTAGTACAGGAACAGTGACCTTGGCTGCCACATAAGATTTAGGCTTAAAGACACTGAGCTTGCTGCGTGTGATCATGTGATGAGAATTGGCAGTATGTCCAGCAGTGCCACTCTCAATAGGGCAAGTATCAGACACATAACCAGGAACATGACTTGTAGAAGGTATAGGGTGAGAATAGGACTGATCACCAGCATCCAACACTGGTTCACAGGGGCTTTTAGACGCAACATCCAAAGGGTGAGTACTTGTGGGGGTTGAAGAGGATGTCTTAAAACCAACCTCTGGACTAGGTTGCCTTGGTGAAACACTTGGCAGTTCCAACTCAATCGTACCATTTTGAGGAGCACCAGGAATCACTAAGGGATGAGTTGAGGTCACAGCTTGAGGGGCAGCAGATGATGAGCTTGTTGAGCCAGAAGAAGTAGGAACAACAACATCATGCACTGGTGCAGAGTGGGAAGCTCCAGGGGTGTCGAGGGATCCAAAGGTAGCAGAAGTGTCACGAACATAAGTAGAGACATAATGAGAACGTCCAGGTAAAACATGAAGAGGTGAGGATCTGAATATTTCTTGCTGAGGTGAGTTCGAAACAACACAAGTATCATACTTTAAGGCATGAAAACACTCATCATTAAACATCACATGACGTGAGACAATGACCTTGCCTTGAGTCGTTAGGCACGTGTATCCATTGTGTTGCATGCTGTAACCCAGGAAGATACATGACTGGGATCGAGGATCGAGTTTATGTGCTTGGAAAGGACGAAGATGCGGGAAGCACTCGCACCCAAAGACTCGAAGGAATGAGTAGTTTGAACTCTGTTGGAATAGTTTTTCAAATGGGCTGAGGTTGTCAAGCACTAGAGTGGGCAATCTGTTGATCAGATGAACTGTTGTTACCATAGCCCGAGACCAAAATTTTACAGACAATGAGGCTTGACTGAGAAGAGTTAACGCCAGTTCAACGATATGCCGATGTTTCCGCTCAACCACCCCGTTCTGCTCATACGTATGGGGACATGTAACCCGATGCTTGAAATTCACCCCCAATCGCTTTGTACCTCCTTGATTGTTGCACCAAACTGCTTAGAAACCAGCTTAGCAAACAATTTATAAGCATGTATAGCTTGAGCCTTATTTTTTTAGCAAATATAGTCATGTATGTCTAGTGTAAGCATTGAAAAAAGACACATAATAGGAGTAACCTTCTGACTTAACATGCGCATGACCCCATAGATCAGTAAAAACAAGTTGAAACGGCTGAGTATACACAGTGTTAGATGCAGAAAATGGTTGCTTATGACTTTTACCAATGCAACAGGCAGGACAAATGGCACTTTTATTGACAGAAAAATCAATAGGCAGATTACAACTACGTAAAAATTTATCTAAAGTAGCATGAGCTGGATGCCCTAACCACCATAGTCACCAGGGACTCAGATTTCCAGATTTAACAATGCTCAATAATCCTCATAAGCTTGGTGCGGAGAGCCACATACAATACAAGTCAAAGTTGAGAAGATAGGAGAAGGATGAAAAAGGATGAGGATGAGAAGAAAGAGAGGGGAATATACCTCTCAATTTAGACTCTGTCCTGATACATGATGTATCCCTCTTTTGCCATTCTCTCATCAGGGCATGGGTATTTATAGTCCTCTCTAGCACTATTAATGATTGGATAGTTCAAGATCCTGTTACAACCTATATATGGGTTGGCAGAGATAGATCCAACTCCTAAGTGCTAGGCTTTGTGTGTTGGTCAGATAAATGTCGTGTAATGGTGCTTGAATGTCGTTTCTTTAGGCGTCCTAATAACTCCAGTCATGTTAAGCTTTAGAAGAGTCTATCTTTGGAGGACTTATTGTTTATGGTTTATCTTAGAGTTTATCAAATGCAAAGGTTCTAAGAGGTATTTTTGAAATCACGCGGGACGAAGAATTTGGGTGTAACAAGTTCTTTTTGTCTTATAATTTGTGGATCTTACATAATTGCTTGTTAAAGTTTAATTAGTTTTCATGGCAATTATTTTTTGGATTAAAGGGACCCCTAACGTTTGAATGAATAGTTATTTTGGTCTATATTCTTTTTTTAAGCAATTTAACCATCAACGTTTTATTTTGGGTCAAAATGGTCTCTTTGCAATTAGTCAACTAACTATAAAATAACTTAAAATGACTTGACAGAATGACACGTTAGCAGAAAAAATAAATAATTTTATAATTTATATAATTTTATAAAATTATTTTTTGAATAATGTCAATTTTCAAGTTAACACATTTATTTATATGACATTGTCATGTCAACATGTACTGCTATATAAATTTGTCACATCATTTCAAGTCATTTACCGTTAGTTTACTAATAGTTTTTATCTGCAGTGGGGTCTTTTTGACTCAAAAAATATGAAACAAAATAATTATTCAGTCAAACGATAAGAATTTTTTAACTTTATATATTAAGTTTTTTTTAATCTTAAAATTTCTGTTTGGACTATGTCAGGCTAAATTTATTTATATTATGAATATCGTACTAATTGGTATTATAACCATTATAATTGTGCAGTGATGATGGTAACTTTGCACTTTGCAGTGTAAGTGTTCATGAAAAGCCAGCTTGTGTAGGCGTTTAGACCGTGGAGCATGATGCATTATTGTCGTGTTAAATTCTAAGGTATGCAATTCGAATCTCACATAAAAATAATATATTTTAATATATATCGTGTAAATTTTAGTTTATATAAATCTATTAATTTTATAATTTAGAAGTCTAGTTTATGATTTATAAGTTTAGACTGAAAGGTTTTAAACATATGTTTTAAGTTCAAATATAATGTTGGCAGTTTAAAAATTTAAGGTTAAAAATTTAAATTTTACAACTAAAATAAGAATAATTGTATAATTTCTTTATGGGTATCAAAATATAATTCAAAATTTCAAATGAATAACTAAACTTGACAACATTATGTATTCATTCTATATTTATTCCATTCATCCTAACACATTATTTGATGGAAAATAATTCAATACATGTACTGGCATTGTGTAATTTTTAGATTAATAAGTTTTTATTTTTAGAGTTAAAAGATTTAGTTTAAGATTAATTTTTTAATTTAGTGGGGATTAAAGTATAAAAATTATAATTAGAACTTTCGATTTAAAATTAAAATTTATATTTTAATTCTTAAATAGTAAATCTTTTTTTGAACCGAATTATAGTAAATATGCAAGTGTAAAATTCTTAGGGCGGAAAAGGGCGCAACTTTTGATTTTTCTTTTTGGTGTTTGGGGGAAAAGAAAAAAGTTAAAAATGGTAGAAAATTTTGATTTTGGGAGGGAATGGCGCCAACAATTGCCATTTCCCAAAACCAGTGTTCCCGCCTTCTTTGCTTCCTTTCTTTCTTTGTTTATAATGTTAAGTGTTCTTCCTTCTCTCTTTACCTTCACTAAATACAGTGAAAGAAGGCAAAAATCCAAAACAGAGTTTATAGCAAAGGTTTGAAGATTCAACAGCCATCTCCTCTCCAAATCATGGGATCCGCCGCTCTTCTGGATTCTAACAATTCTTCTTCAGGTTAGCTCCTTTCTGTTGTTTTTGTTTTTCTCCAGACTGAATTCTTGAATCTCTAATATTAATGTTATTTGCCGCTCCCAAAAGGAAAAAGAAAAGGAAGGGGGCGGGGACTGGGCCCGTATATATTGATGGATTTTTATAATTTTTGATTGAAGAGAGAAGAGACTGTACACTTACAGCTAGAGATATGTTACCTAATCTAGGATAAGCATTAAGCCAATCAAGTGATGGCAGATTGTTTTCAGTTTCATGTTCACCATTTTTTTTAAAATTTTGCTTTTGTAATTTACATTGCTATTACCGATGGATGCGGCATAGATATGAAATTCCAAATTTTTTTGTTCTAGAGTATGTGTTCTTTTTATTATTTTAAAGGATTTTGTGCATGTTGATCCATTTGATTACTCGCTTGTAGTTTAACCTTCATGCATTTTATTTTATTTTAATGGGCTTTTCCTGCATGGATTTTTTGGTGGATTTGATCAACTTTTCAAGTTTCTACTTATTTGATCCTTCATTTCTTAGCAAAACAAGATTTGATCTGCAAACTTAAAAATAAGATGAACTAGCTTTTTATTGAATCAAAGTGAAATTGAGAATCAAAAGAGGGAAAGAGAAAGGAGAGGAACAGCTTTTAATATTTCATTATTGAGATATGGAAACTCTGGCTCTTCATTTTACATTAATCCCTTATTTATGTTACTGCACTATTCTCAACCAACTAAACTCAAGTTCACAATACTTGTTTTTTTTTTCTTTCTTTTTTCCATCCAGGAATGAAGAATAAGAAAGGCAAGGATAAATCTGCTACATCTTCCACCAGGAAGGAGGCAACAACTGTTAAAAAAGTTCAGAAGCGTAAGATAGCTCCTGAAAATGGGGAACTGGCTCCGAAAAGGCCAAAGAGAGCTGCTGCTTGTACAGATTTTAAGGAGAAATCAGTTCACATATCTGACAAAGATTCAATTGTTGAGACAAAGAGGGATATGGTAGTAGATGATGAAATTGTAGCTGTGGGGCTGACTTGTGAAAAAGATGAAGGTCGACCTAATAGGAGGCTCAATGATTTTGTATTGCATAATTCACAAGGTCTTCCTCAACCTCTTGAAATGTTGGAAGTCAATGACATGTTCATAACTGGATTGATATTGCCATTCGAAGAAGTTTCTGACAAGGAAAAGAAAAAGAGTGCTAGATGTGAAGGATTTGGACGTGTTGAGTCTTGGAACATCTCTGGTTATGAAGATGGTTGTCCAGTGATATGGCTTTCAACTGATGTAGCTGATTACTTCTGCTGTAAGCCAAGTGGCAGCTATAAAAAGTTTTATGAGCATTTCTTTGAAAAAGCCCGTGCTTGTGTAGAGGTTTATAAAAAGCTTTCAAAGCCTTCTGGTGGAAATCCTGACTTAAGTCTTGATGAGTTGCTTGCTGGTGTTGTTCGGTCAATGAGTGGAAGCAAGAGTTTCTCTCGTGGGGCATCAGTTAAGGATTTTGTCACTTCCCAGGGAGAATTTATTTACAATCAACTGATTGGTTTGGATGAGACATCAAAGAATGGCCAGGTATTTGCAGGGTTGCCTGTTCTTGCTGCCCTTAGAGATGAGAGTAGGAGGCGTGAAAATATAGGGCAAGAAATTTCAGCATTTTCTGGTGGGACTCTGACTATTGGTAAAAAAAGAGAGGGAGAGTGCAAAATGGATGAGACATATTCATCTACCGGTACAACTGAGGAAGACGAGGATGCAAAATTGGCAAAACTTTTGCAAGAGGAAGAATATTGGAAATCTATGAAACAGAAGAAGAATCAAGGTTCAGCCTCCATGTCAAACAAATTCTACATCAAGATCAATGAAGATGAGATTGCTAACGATTATCCTCTCCCAGCATACTACAAGAATTCTAATGAAGAAACTGATGAGCTTGTAGTTTTTGAAAGTGACATTGATGTGTGTGATCCTCAGGATCTTCCTCGAAGCATGCTTCACAATTGGTCATTTTACAATTCTGACTCAAGGTTGATTTCCTTGGAGCTTCTTCCCATGAAACCATGTGCTGACATTGATGTTACCATCTTTGGTTCTGGGGTTATGACTTCAGATGATGGGAGTGGATTCTGTCTTGATGATGACCTTAGTCAGTCTACTTCAGGTTCTTCGAATGCAGTGAATGCCGATGGGATTCCAATTTTTTTGAGTTCTATTAAGGAATGGATGATTGAATTTGGATCATCAATGATTTTCATATCTATCAGGACAGACATGGCCTGGTATTCTCTTATGCCTTTTACATTAGGGTTCCTGTTGCCATTTTTCCCTAACCAATGTTTGATCTACAATGACTGCAGAGAAATTACTATAAAGTGATAAAAGACATAGTTATTTGAAATTTCATACTAATATGCAAAACAATCAGAATTTTTCTTCATTAAATCATTAATTTTAACCATGATGACTATTTTCTCTCCCTTTTCAGGTATAGACTTGGAAAACCATCAAAGCAATATCTTCCTTGGTATGAACCAGTACTCAAAACAGCAAGGGTTGCGGTAAGAATTATTACATTGTTGAAGGAGCAAAGTCGGGTATCACGCCTCTCTTTCAATGATGTCATCAAGAGAATGTCTGAGTTCAAGAGGGATAATCGTGCTTTTATATCTACCGATCCAGCAGCTGTTGAGAGATATATTGTTGTGCATGGACAGATAATATTACAACTCTTTGCAGAGTTTCCTGATGTGAAGATTAAAAAGTGTGCATTTGTGGTTGGCCTTGCCAATAAAATGGAGGAAAGACACCATACAAAATGGTTAGTGAAGAAGAAGAAAGTAGTACACACGAGTGAACCAAACCTGAATCCACGAGCAGCCATGATGCCTGTAGCTTCTAAAAGAAAGGCTATGCAGGCAACCACAACAAGGCTAATCAATAGAATTTGGGGGGAATACTATTCAAACTACTTGCCAGAAAATTTGAAGGAGGAAGCTAATTGTGAGGTGAAAGATGAAGAAAATCACGAAGAAGAGGAAAATGAAGATGATGATGGTGATGTTGGTGCTGTTGCTGATGTTGAAGAAGATAAATCAAGTTCAAAGGAGACTCAAAAGCCTCCTTCTGTATCAAGGCAATCTAGACAGTGTTCAAAGGAGGAAGTGAGATGGGATGGAGAGCCTATAAGCAAAACAGGCTCTGGTGAGCCTCTTTATAAAAAAGCCTTTGTACGTGGAGAAGTAGTTGTGGTTGGACAGGCTATATCTATTGAAGTTGATTCATACGAACTTCCTGCAATCTATTTTGTGGAGTACATGTTTGAAACTTCAAAGGGATTAAAAATGTTTCATGGACAAATGATGCAGAGAGGATCTGAAACTGTACTTGGCAATGCAGCTAATGAGAGAGAGGTGTTTCTGACAAATAATTGTGGGGATTTTGAATTGGAGGATGTGAAAGAGACTGTAGTAGTTGCTATTCGTGTAAGGCCTTGGGTTTATCAGCATCGGAAGGCTAATGCCAACATGGACAAACTTGATAGAGCTGAAGCTGAGGAACGAAAGAGAAAAGGACTTCCAATGGAGTATTATTGTAAAAGCTTGTATTGCCCTGAGAAGGGTGCATTCTTTAAGCTCCCCTTTGATGCTTTGGGTTTGGGTTCTGGTTTGTGTCATTCTTGCCAAGTTAAGGATGTTGAGAGGGACAGAGAAATGTTCAAAGTGAATCCGTTAAATACAGGTTTTGTATACAAGGGAACTGAGTATTCTATCCATGATTATGTTTATGTAAGCCCACATGAATTTATGGTAGAAAGGGCTGAGACTGAATGCTTTAAGAGTGGGAGGAATATAGGCTTGAAGCCTTATGTTGTGTGCCAAGTGCTGGATATTATTGTTCCAAAAGGGCAGAAAAAAGTTGGAGAGGAATCCACCCAGATTAAGGTCAGGAGATTTTTCCGACCAGAAGACATTTCAGCTGAGAAGGCATACAATTCTGATATAAGAGAGGTAGGTGCTACCCTAAAATGTGATGAAGGTTTAAACTTCATATGGTCATATAATTTACACATTTTCCTATGGATGTTCATTTTCAGGTCTATTATAGTGAAGAAACACATGTTTTGTTTGTTGAGGCAATAGAAGGAAAATGTGAAGTTCGAAAGAAGAATGACCTTCCAGCGTGCAATGCTCCAGCAATCTTTCATCATATCTTCTTCTGTGATCGCATATATGATACTTCTAAGGGATCCCTGAAGCAGGTGATTGCCTTTTGTCTCCTTTGCTGTAATGCTTGTTGGGAATGATACGTGTATACCTTTTGACGATGAATTAACTTCCCCTGTTTTTTGATTGGCAAGCAGTTACCGGCTCAAATTAAACTAAGGTACTCAACTGGAGTGGATAATGAACTTGCATATCAAAAGAAAAAAGGAAAGGGTAAACAGGAAGAAAATGACTTAGAAGTTGAGAAACAAAAAGAAGCATCTCAGGAGAACCGCTTGGCTACGCTAGACATATTTGCAGGTTGTGGTGGCCTGTCAGAGGGGTTGCACCAATCTGGTACTGTCTACCTTTATGTCTTCCATTTTCATCAATGTCAATGTGCTTCGCTTTATCTATGTCTAAAGCACTTTATGTCCAACTTTCATTTTTTACTGTAGGTGCATCATTAACTAAATGGGCAATTGAATATGAAGAGCCTGCTGGAGATGCATTTAAACTCAATCATCCTGAGTCTTTGGTGTTTATTAAAAACTGCAATGTGATTCTTAGGTCAGTATGACAAGTTGGCTCTGCTATATTCCCTTTTAAATTGCTAATTACTAAAAAAAGTTATAATACAGGGCTATCATGGAGAAGTGTGGGGATGTAGATGACTGCATCTCCACTTCTGAGGCAGCTGAATTAGCTGCCTCACTTGATGAGAATGAGATTAATAACTTGCCACTTCCAGGGCAAGTAGATTTCATCAATGGAGGTCCTCCATGCCAGGTATTAAATATTATATCTTTGTTCTCCTTCTAGTCTTGGGTAATTAATAAACGATTCACTAAGAGCAAATACTTTGCAGGGTTTCTCTGGAATGAATAGATTTAACCAAAGTACATGGAGTAAAGTACAATGCGAGATGATTTTAGCATTTTTGTCATTTGCGGAATACTTCCGGCCTAGATATTTCCTCCTAGAGAATGTGAGGAACTTTGTGTCATTCAATAAAGGACAGACATTTAAGTTAACTCTAGCTTCACTTCTTGAAATGGGTTACCAGGTAGATATTCCTTGCAGCTAACAGAAATTTCTGTATAGCATGTGTCTTTGTTATTTATACAAATATAAGTTAATGTGCACTCATGTATGATACTCTGTTTTGCCTGTTTAGGTGAGGTTTGGTATTTTGGAAGCTGGAGCCTACGGCGTCTCCCAGTCAAGGAAACGGGCATTCATATGGGCAGCCTCCCCTGAAGAGACTCTTCCTGAATGGCCAGAGCCAATGCATGTTTTTGCCGCTCCCGAGTTGAAAGTCACACTATCACATAATCTACAGTATGCAGCTGTAAGAAGTACTGCAGGTGGAGCCCCTTTTCGTTCGATTACTGTGAGAGATACAATTGGTGATCTGCCAGCTGTAGGAAACGGGGCCTCAAAGGCAAATTTGGAGGTAGCTAGATTGAAATTATATCTCCAAAATTGCTTCATGCTATAAAAGCTGTATATGCGTATTCAATTTGAAATGTTTTATTTGTGCAGTATCAAAGTGAACCCCTCTCATGGTTTCAAAAGAAAATTCGTGGAGACATGGCTGTCCTTACCGATCATATATCAAAGGAAATGAATGAGCTTAATCTGATTCGGTGTCAAAAGATTCCAAGACGACCGGGTGCAGATTGGCATGACCTTCCAGATGAGAAGGTACATCAACAACTGCTGTTCATTTGAAATGTGATCAGAATGAGATTGTTGAACTGCTGGATGATTTGTTTCATTAAAACTGCAGGTTAAACTCTCTACTGGACAATTGGTAGATTTAATACCATGGTGCCTGCCAAATACAGCCAAAAGGCACAATCAATGGAAAGGGCTGTTTGGAAGGTTGGATTGGGAAGGGAACTTCCCAACTTCTATCACAGACCCTCAACCAATGGGCAAAGTTGGAATGTGCTTTCACCCTGAACAGGACAGGATTCTGACTGTCCGTGAATGTGCTCGGTCTCAAGTAAGTAACTTACAATTCATTGTCATTGCAGTTTGTAACAGGCTAGAATGAAGTACAAGTCCTAATGGATTTTTTTGCCTGTCCTAACAGGGGTTCCCAGATAGCTACAAGTTTTCTGGTAACATCCAACACAAGCACCGGCAGATCGGGAATGCGGTTCCTCCTACTTTGGCATTTGCATTGGGAAGGAAACTGAAAGAAGCATTAGACAGTAAAATGTGTACTGAATAGCAGCGACATTAAAGAAAAAGAAAGGAACGAGAAAACATTGTAATCGGTACCATTGTATTTGGGGTTTTGAGCAAAAATAAAAGTATTAAAAGGAGTTTTAATTCATTTAGGAGAAGTTTACACTCTTTTTAAAGAGTGCGGGAAGTATCTCTAAATGGTTCACATGGCTTAAAAGATACGTCTTTTATTAATATTTTTAATAAATAAATAGGACATACTATTCATATTAGGCTTCTAAACGAACCGAATGAATACAAACGAGGGTATGTTAATGTTCGTTCGTTTAACTTTAATTAAATAAATGACCAAATACAGACAAGACTTCTTGCTCGTGTTTGTTCGTTAAAGAATGTGTTCTTTATTAAAATGATAATCAAACATAAACGACGTAAACGAACATGAACCACAATAATAGTAACCTAGAACTTGGACGGCCTAGTGATGCTTGTGTTAGGGTGAGGTGGAACTTGGAAGGCCGAGCAAAAACAATTTAGAGGAGTTTTTTCTTCAATCTATTGTGAAATAAAATGGATAATGAGTTGCTAGGTGGGAAATACATATGTAAAAAAAATTAAATGAACACAAATAAACGAATATAAATGAATGAATTATCGAACGTTCACGAGCGTAAATTAATGAATGAGCCATTTGTTTGTGTTCGTTCATTTAATTAAATAAACAAAAAATCTTATTCAGGTTCGTTTAATAACTAAACGAACAGAAACAAACTTGCCGTCGAATGGTTAACAAACAGTTCACTGAACGTTCAGTTCGTTTACAACCCTAATCTCATATTAACAAAATGATACAAATATATTTTTTAAAATTTTAAACGTACATAATACAAACATAGAAAGAATTTAGAGATTTAAATTTAGTTTTAATATAAAAATATTAAGAAACTTAAAATAAAAATATAATTTAAAATAAAAAATATTTACAAAAACATTTCAGCCCAGACCCAGCCCGACTACTCGGATAAAGTTACAGGTATCGGATATTTTTAAACATCCCTACTTGACACCATAAAAACCCAACAATTATTATAATTTTGTTTCTATCCAACGAGACTCATAAAAGGGGTTGTATGAGTGGTGAGCGAAACAAGCAAATGTACTGTTTTAATTACATTGACAAACAACTACAAAATATGATAAAGTTTTTTATGACCAGTGACAATCTCAAATTAAAAACTAGTATTGTGAGGATCTTGTTTGAGTAACAACAAATCACAAAAATAGACAAAAAAATGTGCCATAAAGAAGAAACTTGATTTGTTGTTCTGAGATGACTACAAATCCAGCAATTGATTGGAAAAAACTTTTTTTGGGAGGGGAGGATGAAGCATTAAGATTTATTCCCCCAATTTCAAATGAAGGTTCCACCGTCGGAGGTATTTGACAATGGTAGTTCAGATTGGAAACTCTCCATAGGGCCTCCCCCAACCTTTAGCGCTTTACAAAAACTGGTTGAAGACTGCTGGAGTCAAGGTAAGCCTTGCTGGCTCTAATGTTTATGTTTTTTCATTTGCCAATGCTTCTTCGATAAAAACGGTCTATGGCATTTTCAACATAAACCACTCATCCTGAGGAAGTGGGAACCTAATTTAGAGAAATTAGATTTTTGATCTTGATAAGATGCCTGTTTGGTTTCAACTGTTTAATGTTCCTTTGGAACTTTATAACAAGATTGGCCTTAGTTATATTGCGAGTGTCATTGGTGTGACACTATCACCACTGCTCGTGACAGACTCGAATATGCTAAAGTTTGCATTGAAATCCCTGCTTCTGCTTCAATTCCTAAATTTGTTGATGTGATCATGAAGAATGGGAAATCAGTGGCAATTCGTGTAAAAAGTATGGACATAATCATAAAACTTGTCCTGTGGGAATGTCTAAGCCTGCGCCCACAATGAAGGTGTGGAAGCACAAAACTGTAGTGGAAGATTCAGCTGAAGCTCCTATTTTTATTTCTGATATTGGTGAATCATCCACACAAGAGGAGCCAATTGAAAACAATAAAGCTTCAGCAATATTGGCAGATTCAGTTGACACCTGATCTTGGCGAAATGGAACACAAGAAGGTTGAGGAGGTTCTGCACAATCTGGATAAACTATGCTGCTATTGACAATGGAAGAATTTGTGTTTTATGGAAGAAGGATATGGATTTTACAGCTTTTACAATTTCTGATCATTCTGTGTCTATTCAGGGATATCTTCATGGCAAGCGAGTGGTTATTACTGGAGTCTATAGAAGCAATCATGGGCTCGAAAGAAAATTCTTTATGGGAACAGCTCCAAACTTATAACATCCTAAAACTAGCCTAGAAGGAACAATCATTCAGAGCAAAGCAATCGAACAAAGATCTACTTAATATACACAAGCATTCCATCAGCTGAGGATGTGGTATTTAAAGAGTTTCAAGCAACCAATTGAAATAGCAAAACATTTATGCAAGAGTATAACATCATCCCGTATGCTTCAATTCAATACATTTTAAGTTCTATTCGATCCTAAAGGTATGCATCCAAGACAAACAATTGAAATCACTAGTTTCTCTACTCAATTCTAACATACCTTAATCGATTCTCCTTTCAACAATTAACTTACTCTCATATTCATATCTTTGGTTCTAACTTATTCAATACTTAACTATAATTATCTTCATCCTTTATTCTTTTTATATTAATTTAGTCAAATATACATTCCAATTTACACAGTCTTACTTAAGTAAGTTTTAAAGATCACTAACAATTCCAATTCACTAAGTTATCACTATAGGCAACCTAACAAGTCATATCCATGCACAATTATGTAGGAACATATACTCACACAATCTAATGCAAGTCATACCACCATATCAACCATAAACAACCACAAAACACAACGTTAATATTTACATACCATAGAAACTTTAAGCCTTACAATACCAAACCATCACATCCTAGTTCATACACTAGTGCCACAATTCTATGAGTTCATAACAAAAGTTTAATTACATACTTTTGGTTCCAAAAGTGACTTGACTTAGCTCCTTCCCAAGCTCAGTGCCCCAAAAGGTTAACCTGAGATGAAGTAAAAGAATTTAATTAAGCAAGAGATTAGTGAGTGAGTCTAGCACAATACGCATAATGTTTATAGCTATTAAGTCTTTCACTACATTTCTATCCATTTAAGTTCCATAGGAAAAATCAATAGTTCAATCATTTCAATTTGATTATTCACGTGGAACCATAAACATTATCATTTCAATTCGATTGAATAAAGCAATTAGGCATATCATTCGAGCATTATAGAAGCCACCAAAATAGTTCATGTTTTTGTGTACAATCTAACTAGTTGAGTACTAAAACTCCAATTGCATTACTAAACATTAACACCTTTACTTAGTTTTACTATAACCGAGTCCAATAATATCAGTTAACTATAAACTATTCCTTCATCTCATTTCAATCTTTATAATGTTATATTATGTGACAATTTCTTCAAGTTTTAACTTTGTTGATAGCATTGAGACTCGACACTTCAGTCTAGATACTCGAGCCCCCAACCAAATTGTCACCTGAAAACAATATGGTATACAAGTACTGGTCAAACCCTCATATTGTCGCCAAATGACCATACACGAACTTTCTTCCTACTGTTGCCAAATAAGGACCACTGTCCCGGACTGTAGTCCACCCCGACACTGAGCTCTATGACTTTATGGCATGCCAATTATATCTGCGACTAACTCGAGATCAAGGCTTATAATATTACCATTTCATTCATCTATTGTGCATCATTAGAATCAATATGCACTACTTGTGCCAATATCCATTTATTAAGGGTTCATTAACAATGTCATTATAAACAGTATAGCATCAATGTCTTAAATCAATAGTCAATGATAAATCTTTCAATAACGATATGTATAGTTTCATTAACAGTCACAATGAATTCAACAACCTATAACATTGTATTCAATGATAAATGGTATTCTAGCTTTGCACCTTATAAAATCAAGTTCTATAAATTCTCATTATCAATACTCATCTAGTATCTCACTATCATAGCAAGATCACTTACCATGTTTCCATCTCAATCAATCAATAATTTCAAAAACAAGGCCTACCAATTACACAAATACTAAGTAATCCTCAAGAATTACTTACCTGGCCTCTTTGTTAGTTTAGCCATTCCAATATAAGCAAGCAACATATATATATACATAGTTGTACCAAATCTAAAAGAAAAGACAATGATCGGAAGGGTGAAGTTCCCTTATGAGGTTATAGACTACACTCAAAAGGTGTTTCCAAGCTAATGGTGATCTCGAATCACAACCCCTTTCAATCTAGCAGCTTGATGATCTACGTTAGCCTCTCTTTTTTTTCAAGATCCTCTTGGTATAACAATTTCAATATATATATATATATATATATATATATATATATATATATATATATATATATATATATATATATATTTCATTAGACACTTAAATTACTCATTTAAAGTTCACAAAACATACATCAAAATCTTAGTTATAAGTTACTTAGCCATTCGACAACTTTGGACCTTATTAAACTAGTTAATATGCTCATTAACAATTGATTTCCACATCAATTTAATATCAAATGCAACCATTTATATCCATTTTAAACTCTTGAATCTAGTATACATGTAGCTGGATCAAAACATGACAGCTTCTAATCAATTTGCATTCATTTCTTAGACATTTTAATTAATCATTGAAACTCACAATCCATTCATGGTTCATATTACTAAAATTAGTCAATCTACTTATGATTCAATAGCAATTTTTATTCTAAAAACGTGTCTCCACCCGAAATCGAAACATGGCAGTTTCGAACAACCCCTACATTAACACAATCCAATCTCAAAATGTTTATGAAACAGAGCAGTCAAAAGCTGAAGTAGTTTAACACATACTCTACTTTCCAATCTAAATCTTCATAACCTTTAAACATTCTTTAGCAAATTCTTTAATCCTATAACATTTTTAAAGAGTTTGCAAAACAATTCGATACTACAATTCAAACAGGGCAGAATTTTCCATTTGATAATCATCAAGATCGATTTTTACCAATGTCTCCTTTTAACTAGGCTATAAGTCAAAAGTATCAAATTCTCATACAAAACATTACAAAGCTAATTCGACCATTTCACTACATCATTTAAAGGTTCGCACAATCGGATCATACATATCATGTTCTAACATATTCTTGCTTCCTATAGACTCAATTAACCAACTAAGATCAATTATCATCCATCATTCGAAACCATGGGGAAGGAAAATTTACCTTTCTAAATGCATCAAACAAGCAAGCAAAAGAATGGATTCTTTCACGGCCGAACCAAGCTTCCAAAATTTATGAATTTCTCACTCTTTCACTTCCCTCTTTGGTTCGTTTAGCCCCATGGAGAAGAAAGAATTTTCTCCCTCATCAGTGGCCGGCTAAGGATAGGAAAAATGGACATGTGTATTGTCCCTAATTATCTTTTCTATCACCATGCAACCTCCAACTAAATCATCCATTGAAGTTTATCCCTTTTTAATTTAGCTCATGTATTCAATATTTGTGCCGATTGGTCCTCTCAAATTTCCAAATTTTATATCAATTTCTATCTAACTAAGGATAGACACAATGTTTCTACATCGAAAATTTAAAATTTAGGGGTATTACAAAACTATTGACTCTAGCATTAGGGACACTCCCTAGATTGTCGGAGGGGATTTCAACATCATAGCCTCGACAAATGAAAGTTCGGATTACGAGAGAGTAAGAGATCACTTTAATTCTTATATGTTGGATATAAAGTCCTGCATGGAAGACTTGGAGCTTATTGATCACCCTTACTGCGGTCCTATCTTTACTTGGACGAAAAAACAGGATGAAACCATCTTGGCTAGGAAGCTCAATAGGATATTGATTAACTCGCATTGGCTACATGACTTCCCTAATTCTTATGTCAAGTTTCTCGCACATGGGGTGTCAGATCATTGCCCTGGTTTGGTCTGGCCTTTTAGGGAAAATCCAGTGAGCAGACCAAAGCCTTCAAATTCTTCAATTTTTGGATTCAACACCCAAACTTTGAGGAGGTTGTTCGTAATTCTTGGAGTGAAGAAGTTTATGGTGACCTTATGCAAACCCTCTTTTCCAAGATGAAAAGACTCAAAGTTATATTATGAGAGTTCAATAGGAATCACTTTGGAAACATTATTGATCAAGTTAAGCAAAAGAGGTAGCAACTCGAATCTCAACAGCTTATTAACTTGACCAAGCCAGTGCAAGAGGGTCTTGAGAAGGAAAAAATGTTACATGCTGAACTTTGGGACTTGGAAAAAGTTGAGATTTCCTTCCTCCAGCAGAAAGCTCGGATCTTATGGCTCAAAGAGGGGGGACCAAGGTTCAAAGTTCTTCCATTCTGCAGTCAATGTCAAGAAGAAAAAGAACACTATTAGGGTGTTACTTGACGACCAAGGGAGTAGACTAGAAACTTTCGATGAGATGTCTAACGAGATGGTTGCTTTCTTTACTCAGCTTATTGGGCGTGAGGATAGTATTGTGCAGGGTTGTGATATGGACACTTTAAGGGACCTTTTACAGTATACCTTCCCTAAAAACTCCTCTGAAGAGCTATGTAGAGAGGTATCCCCCTCAGGAATTAAAGAGGCTTTATTTCAGCAGGGTAAGGACAAGAGTCATGGGCCTGATGGGTTTATAGTCGGCTTCTTCCGAGCTACATGGAGTATTGTGGGAGAGGATTTTACGAGGGCCATCAAGTACTTTTTTCCAGCTCTTCCTTGCTCCCTGCTTTTAACACCACTACTATTTCCCTTATTCCTAAGGTTCCAAATGCATATAAAGCTAAAGAGTTTCGGCCTATCTCTAGTTGCTCAATCTTGTACAAGACGATCACTAAAATCCTGGTTCAATGATTGGCTTGCTTCTTTCCTAATATGGTGTCACTTAGTCAATCTATTTTTGTGAAAGCCCGAAGCATATATGATAATATTCTTCTTGCCCAAGATCTGGTTAAAGGTTACTCCAGAAGTACTCTCTCTCCTCGCTGCGCTTTAAACGTGGACCTACAAAAAGGTTTCGACTCTGTTGATTGGGGTTTTTTGAAGAATATCTTAGAAGCTATGAGGTTACCTGTTATTTATAGAGGGTGGATCGTTGCATGTGTCACCACTTCAAGGTTTTCAGTTTCTTTCAACGACAACCTTGTAGGGTATTTCCAGGGAAAAAATGGACTCAGACAGGGAGTTTCTCCCTACCTATTTGTCCTTGTTATGAATTTGCTCTCATTATATGCTTGATCTTGGGGTTGCCCATGGGATCTTCAGTTATCACCCCAAGTGCAAAAAGGTGTCATTGACACATCTCTACTTCGCTGATGATTTACTGATTTTTTTTGTAAGGGCAACCTGGATTCAGTTTTGGGAGTCAAAAGTATTTTAGAAATCTTTTATGGCATGTCCGTTCTCAAGCTCAATGCCTCAAAGACTGAGCTATTTGTCTCTGACATGAGAGATGATTGTCTGAGGAGTATCTAGGGAAGCACAGGGTTTCAAATTGCGCAATTACCAGTCCGCTACTTGGGAGTTCCTCTGGTGACTAGGAAGTTGACAGAGAAAGATTGTTTGCCTCTCATAGACAAGATTAAAGAGAGATTGAATAATGTAATGGTTAAAAAATTGAGCTTAATGGAAACCTCTGACTCAAACTCTAACCTCCCTCGCAACCCTAGGAAGCATCGACGCCTTGATGACGACCCTCCTGACGACGGCGGCCCTGCTCGCAACACAACTGATAATGTAACCAATAATCTCTCATACAAAGAGTCCCTCATGAAGGGTGCTGCGGACGATACGACATGAGATGAAGAAATTTTCGAGGATGACGATATAAAGATCCAAGAGGGTGATGTTACGAGATCTATGATCGATGGTATTCTCGCCATTGATTTTTCCCCGCGGGTTCAGACCCTGGCAGAAAAAAGCTTTGACCAAACGCTTATTGTTAAACTCTTGGGTCGAAGGATTGGCTACAACACCCTGCACTCCAAAATCTACGAAATCTGGAAGCCAAAACAGGCCATCCGTTTAATGGACATCGAGAACGATTATTTCCTCGTGACTTTTCGCCTGAAATCGGACTTTCTAAAAGCCCTAACAGATGGCCCCTGGACTATTTTTGGGCACTATCTCACAATGCAAAAATGGTCACCTGAGTTCTCCCCGACAACGCCGTACCCGACTGATGTTATGGCATGGATACGCCTCCATGGACTGCCGGTTACCCTATATAAGAAGAGTCTAATAGAGGAAATCGGTGAAACCATTGGCCCGGTGATCAAACTTAACTACCAAACTGAATGGGGTAGACGGGGCCGGTTTGCACGTATGGCGATTTCGATTGACTTATCCAAGCCGTTGGTGTCAAAAATCTTAGTCAACGGAGACGTTCAGTTAGTTGAGTACGAATCATTGCCGGTTATCTGCTTTCAATGTGGCATTTATGGCCATTCGAAGGAGTCCTGTCCACATGCCAAGAAACAAACCGATTCCGCAACAGCACAATAGCCGTTACAAATGCCCTTCCCAACGAATTCTGTGCCCAACGTAACCCCTATTATTCCACGTGATAACAGCACTGATGGTGACACTTCCTTTGGCCCCTAGATGATGGCAGAGCGGAGACCTCGACGTCCCAGACAGTCCCAAAATACTTCCAAGCCGCCCAACTCTATGCCGGTGCAAGGCTCGCGTTTCAACCCTATCTTTGCCCATGAGGAGAATGCTTCCCCAAACCCACCAGTTGATAATCCTTCCCCACAACCACCACAACCCCCGATAAATCGCAAGCCACCAGTGAAGCCATTCACGAAAACTAAGAACAAAAAGAAGATGGTTCAGCCACCCGTACCCAAAATGACCCTCCTCTGCAAGCCTATCACAATCAATTTTTCTGATTTCCCGACCCTATCCAAGTTTAGTGCCAAAGCATCCAACTCTCGCTCTAGTCTACAGTCCAACCATGAGACAACCCTTGATATCTCGAAGCACTCAGTCACAGTAATGAAAGAAAACGCGGACCCTAATGTAACATTCACTCCTCATGGTCCTGCTGATACCGTGGTAGCCCCAGGAAACCAACCTGGGAAAACTACTAACGTATCCCTCCAAGAAGATCCGCCTGATAGCACCAGGTCTGCTGCCCATGCTCCAAATCAAGAAGTGAACATGGACCCTTTACCTGCAGTGCCCAGCAATGTTGTTAGCACCGAATTGCCATCGAATAGTGGCCAGGCTGTGGCTATGCTAGAATGACTGAGGTTTGGTACTTGCTTCAATTTTTGTATTTTATGGATATTAAAATACTCAGTTGGAACGTGCAGGGTTGTGGTGATTCGAGGTTTTTACCAGCAGCCCGACAATTCTTAAGGGATAATAGGCCAGACGTTGTCTTATTTGTTGAGCCTCGCATTAGTGGGAAACGGGCGGACTCTGTCATTGCATCCCTTGGCTTTCCGCACACTCATCGGATTGAAGCAGCTGGCTTTTCAGGGGGTATCTGGATCGCCTGGTATAATACAGTCACGATCACTGTTCTGAGCACTCATTTCCAGTTTATTCATTTCCGGATTACCACCATCAGCGGCAATTCTTCCCTTCTTGCAACCGAGGTCTATGCTTCTCCATCCGTTTCGAATCGCCGTAAACTCTGGCCACTTCTAGACAGTATTGCTTCTTCCATAAGGAGTCCCTGGATAATCTTTGGCGACTTTAATGCCACTCTTTGCCTAGCAGATCGTAAGGGATGCTCTCCATCTTCGAAACCATGCTCAGCCTTCCAACGGTTACTCTTTGACAATGGGCTAAGGGACATGGGTTACAGTGGTCCATGCTTCACGTGGTCCAGGGGGCTTACTGCGGTCCGTTTAGATCGCTTCATTTGCAACTCTTACTTTGATGAAACATATCCTACCTCCATTGTGTACCACTTGCTTCGCATGCGCTCAGATCATCGACCACTTCTACTACAAATTGGGGATATGAATCGCAATACCAAATCCAGCCCGTTCCGATATTTTTCTGGTTGGAACTCACATGATGATTTCCCTAGGATGGTTGCGGATAAATGGAGCCAAGGCACTTCGATGTCCGACACTCTCCGTACATTCATCACTGCTGCTAATACATGGAATAAAACGGTCTATGGCTACTTGGGAACAAAGAAGAAAATACTTATGGCAAGATAACGTGGTATTCAGAAAGCCCTTAGCATCAGTACATCTCGCTTTTTGACAAACTTGGAGGCTGAATTGCTTATAGAACTTGAACATATCCTCGATTAGGAGGAAGCTCTTTGGAAACAAAAATCTCGCTCTGATTGGATTACACATTGGGATCGTAACACTCGTTACTTCCACCGGCGAGCCATCGCACGAAGACAGCGTAAAAAAAATCTCGATGCTCCAATTAAGGGATGGGACGTGGAGCGACGAAAACCAAGTCCTTGTAGAGGAGGCTGTCCTTTACTACCAAAGTTTGTTTGCAGACCCCACGATCAACAAGGGCCCTTGCCCTACCAAGGGTAACTTTCCTCTCATTCCAAATGACTTAATGCAGCACTTAGATGATGTACCTTCTGCCGAGGAAATCCATACAGCTCTCGTTGATATGGCCCCCTTGAAATCCCCAGGCTGGGATGGCCTACATGCGGACTTTTTTCAGAGGCAGTGGAACACGGTTGGACCGTTGATTGTGACCATGATACAAGAGGTTTTTAGAGGTAAACCATTGGAGCCTGATTTAAACCGTACCATCCTTGTGCTCCTTCCCAAGTCTGCTAAACCATCCACCTTTGCGGATTTTCGCCCTATAAGCTTATGTACAGTTATTTACAAGCTGCTTTCCAAAGTGATAGTCCGTCGATTAAAGCCCATCTTTCCAATAATCATCGGACACAACCAAACTAGTTTTATATCGGGGCGGAATATCACAGAGAACGTGATAATTAACTAGGAAGTGATCCATACTATGAGATTATCGAAGCACAAGGACGGATGGATGGCAATAAAGGTTGACCTTGAAAAGGCCTTTGACCGTGTGCGTTGGGAGTTCATCTCGGATTCTCTACTTGATGTTGGTTTCCCACCCAACCTCCGGCGTATTATCATGGATTCTGTTACTTCCTCAAGCCTCCAAATACAGTGGAATGGGGGCCTAACGAGACCTTTTTGGCCACAGCGGGGGATACGTCAAGGAGACCCCCTTTCGCCATATCTGTTTGTCCTTGTGATGGAACGATTGGGTCACATGATCAATGAGGAAGTGTCTTCAGGAGATTGGCAACCGTTTCGCTTCATTCGTAACGGAATCCCGGTGTCCCACCTATTCTTTACGGATGATCTCATCCTGTATGCTACAACTACTCAAAGGCAGGCTACTGTTATTCAACGAGTTTTGTCAACCTTTGGGATGCATTCTGGGCATCAAGTCAACAAGCGAAAAACAGAAATTTACTTCTCGCCCAATACGGTACCTTCATTGCAGTCCGAAATCAGCATGTTACTGGGATATCAGCGCGTAGAAATGTTTGCAAAATACCTTGGAGTGCCTATGCTTCATGCCCGTGCTAAATGTATGGATTTTAACTTTCTACTGGAAAATATCAAAGCTAAACTGAACGGTTGGGCCAGTCGAACTCTCTCTTTGGCGGGACGTGTGACGCTGGCAAAGTCTGTAATTGCAGCAATACCTGTATACTTCATGCAAACATGTAGCTTACCCAAGAGAGTGTGCTTGGAGATCGAAAAAATCATGCGACAATTTATATGGGGCTCAAGTGAAAATACTCGCAAGATTTCTCTGGTTAATTGGGACTCCGTATGCCGACCAATAGAGCATGGTGGATTGGGTATCCGTAAGATGTTTGATTTTAATATGACTTTCGTCCTCAAAATTGCTTTCGGTCTGGTCACGGACTTGGATTCCTTTTGGGTCCTTATCCTACGTGAAAAATATAAGTTACAAGAGCTTTGTCCACACTCGGTGCACCATCCGATCAGCACGCCATTATGGAAAGCAGTGGCATCGGCGTGGAGTGACTTAAAAGATAGCCTAATCTGGTCACTGGGAACAGGGGAATCAATACACCCCTTCGACGATAACTGGGTCCCTTCTCTTGGCCCTCTACGACCTTACCTCAGACAACAGTCTGCTGCGGCGCATATTCAAAGTTTGAAGGATTTGTTAGATACACAAGGCGAATGGGATATTAATAAACTGTCATCTCTCTTCAGCGTGGAGGTAACCCAGCATATCTTAAACATTAGATGTCCTGACGGTTCTGACGTCCCCAACAAACCTGCATGGGGCCTAACAGAAAGCCTCCTTTTCGACGTAAAATCCGTCTACTCTCTCCGAGCTAGTCTTCAATGGAGCCAACCATCGTCAACCTGGTATAAAGTATGGTCTCTACATGTGCCTCAACGGATTAGATTTTTCCTCAGGCTAGTTCTTCATGGCAAATTACTGACAAATGTTGAACGCTGTCACCGTTCATTAAGCAACACTCCCTTTTTTCCATGCTGCAATTTGACTGATGAAACAATTCTCCATTTGCTTCGCGACTGTTCTTATGTTAAAAAGGTTTGGAGGGATTTGCTTCCATCGCATGACTTCGCTTCGTTTGCCTCTGGGGATACACAAACATGGATTTTAAAAAACATTTCAGATGCGTTGCCTACTACATCGTGGGGAGTCGACTGGCCTATTCTTTTTGCGTCAATAGTTTGGCATATCTGGAAAAGCCGAAATGAGAGAGTATTCAGTGGTACCCTTAGCAGCACCACGCAAGTTCTCCAACGAGGAGTTACATGGACCCGCTACTTTGCAGAATCTGCTGTGCCATCTTTGTCTTCGCCACTGCCACCTTTGCCTCACTGGCCGAAACCAGATATTGGATGGGTTTGTCTAAACACTGATGGGGCGGTTGCCCAACAAACTGGTATTGGATCCGTTGGTGGTGTCTTCCGTTCACATGAAGGTACGTGGCTTTCTGGATATAATAAGACAGTAGGGATAACCCGTCCTCTCCAAGCAGAGCTTTGGAGCATCCTCATCGGGTTACGAATTGCTTGGGAAAACGGTTTTGAGAGAGTGCTAATCCAATCTGATAGCAAACAGGCCCTTACGCGCGTAAACAAGGCGAATGCCCATGCAGGTCCCTGCTCGTTAGTACGCAGTATAGTACAACTGCGAACTCGTCCCTGGGCTACGGAAACTCTGTGGATACCTCGTGTTGCAAATAAGCTGGCTGATGGCCTCGCCAAGTTCATCAATCTTCCTTGCTATTCCTTGTCTATTTTTGATGTTCCTCCTGATTCCCTTTTGCATTTAGTTAATTTGGATATTTCGAACAATCTCTAATTTTTACAGTTCTTATTAATTCGAAAAAAAAGAGAGATTGAATAAATGGGCTACGGAGAAACTCAACTTTGGTGGACGGATCCAGTTAATCAGAGCAGTATTATTTAGTATTGCAAACTAGTGGTGTCGTCAACTCATCTTACCCAAATCGCAATTATGCACTCGATTTTTCTGGAAAGGTAGCGACACTTGAGCTCATGGTGCGAGGGTTGAATGGCGTCAAATCTACTCTCTTAAATTGGAGGGTGGACTGGGTTTGAAAGACTTGTCAACCTGAAACAAAGCGTACTTGCTCAAGCTAATGAAAGCAATACTTGCCGGTGAAGGATCATTATGGGTGACTTGGGTTCGTGTATATATCCTCAAAGGGGAGGATTTCTGGACGGTGGAATGAAACCAGATTTTAGTTGGACCATAAAAAAGCTTCTGAAACTGAGGGCTGAAGCTGCAATTGTCTTATCGGGCGTGAGTGATTGGGCAGTGGTCCACTCTAGACGGATTTGGGAGAAAACTAGAGATGTGAAACCTAAGGTTGCTTGGCATAGACTCATATGGTTTTCCCTGCATATACCCAAGCATGCCTTAGTCTCTTGGATGGCTTGTCTGGATAGATTGCCTACTAACGACATGTTACGCCGGATAGGATTCGACATGCCCGATGTGTGTAGATTCTGTGGAGATGCTGCCGAGTCTAGAAACCATATTTGTTTCAAGTGCCCATTTTTGAAAGGCATTTGGTTGGAGATTCTGAAACTGTGTCGTATTACTAAGAACGTGATGGGGTGGGAGAACGAACTCAATTGGGCTATCTCTACCTTGAAGGGTAAATCTCTCAGAACTCTCTTGCTTAAGATTGCTTGGAATGCCTATATTTATTGCATTTGGCTGGAGCGCAATGCTCGAATATACCACAAGCGATACTGATTCGATCCATAGCATTACAAACATAGTTAGAATATGTTTGCAAAAGATACACATAGATAGAATGAGTGATGTAAATGAAAGGATTTGTACAGATTGGGGGCTGATTTGATTGCTATTCGATTGTATAGTTTCTTGAGTAAGCAGTCTGCTGCTTTCTGGATAAATAAAATGTATCATTTATTCAAAAAAAAAAACTTGAAAAATAACTAAAAAGAAATAGAACAAATAGAATATAAAAAAAAAACAAAAGAGAATATGAGTCACCGATGATTAGTGAATAGCATCAAAGTTTGTATCTCGGTCGATCAAGCAAAAAAAGAAAAAAAAAACTAAAGACATATGGTTAAGTAGAGAAGGAGGAGAACGACTAAGTTACTACTAAGTTAGTTTAATTGCAATTTTTTTTCTTCAAATCAAAATAAAACCCACAAAGCAACTCCAATCATTGATGTCTTGTGTGGCGAAGTATTACTATTTTTGTTTATTTTCTAAAAAATTAGGTTACTACAAACAATTAGAAAAATTGAAAATTCGTCAAAAAGATTAAATATTTATTTTTTAAAATTTATACAAATTGTTATTTTTTATCCAAAAAATTAGATATTTAATTTTTTTAATTAGATATATTTTTATATCCGGAAATTTATGTCTCTAATCATCAACAACCTCTGGGTGAGGTTTCGTAGATGATACACAAAGACCTTCAAGCTGTGCACGGACGTCTATTTTTATGTTAAGATGTGCAAATGGTTCGAAAGTTTTATTAGAAATTTAAGGGTAAAAAATTACAAATTTTCAGGAGATGCGAAATTAGATTATCATTAAAAATTACAAACTCTCTCGATCCATCAACGGTTATATTGATATACAATCTAAGTTAATTACGAAAAATTATTCCATGAGTCTGACTTACCACATCGGCCATGATCATATCCAATGAAAATTATTCACTTCACCATTTTTTCTCACCATTTTTTTCAACCATTGAATCTTCACTATTTTCTTTTACATATCATTTAAAAAATAGTTTTTTGAAAGTTATTATTTAATTGAGTTGATGACATGAAAAAATATTAAATTAAATAATTTATTGGTTAAGATAATAGCTGATATAGTAAGTCAGACCCATAATATAATTTCTATTTTTTATTAAAAGAGAAAAATTATTATCACGAGCCTCGTTAAAAACTTCCCAAAGCCTAAATAAAAGAAAAAAATACTTCTAATAATAATTACAAAGTCACAACAATGTAACCAGCAATTACAACCCAAAACCGGGCCAAACAAACAATTTATAAGTCATTACGATCAGCAGTAACAAGCGGTATCACCTTCGGGGGAGGCTATACATAACAAAGTTCACCCATTGAATGGCTACGAGCCAAACCTGCTAAAGCATGAACAACTGCATTCGTCTCACGACCAATTTGCACAACATCAGTATCCCAGTTACGAGATAAAAGATTTCGAAGGTAAATAATGTTAGAACCAAAATATATTCATACCAATATAAACCCAAGATCTATACATATCAAATCATTAAGAATAAAAATTAGATTTACGGAAGCGTACCTGAATTCATTGACGGGAATTTTCTAAAGAAGGTTTGACCTTCCAAGATGATAGGTTACCTCTTGACACACAACTCTCTGACGGGGAAGGAGAGATATTCAAGTTAACATAGATCTCGGGGATCACTACCCTTTATATAAACTGAATTAAAATCAGTTTATTAATATTTACAACTCTGCATTGAGTTATAAATATAAGTACTTACGGTATCTACACTTTTAATTCCATGACAATTTAATACCTATAACATGTGTAACATAATTGGTCACTTAATTTTCGTGTTAAATTTTATAATAGCAACATACATTATACATATGTGCCCATTATTATTGGAAACCCAACAAATAACAAGAGCACTATCCGCTAAGGCCAAAGATTTACCATTTAATATCCGAGTCACAATAATATTAACAATCTCAAGGATAACCTTCCGATAATCAAGACGCCAAGCATGTTTAAGGGCATCGTGAGCTGCCTAAAGTTTCGAGATAAGACGTCAAACATGTTTGCCCATAATATAATTTCTCGTTAATTACTACTTTATTTTTACTACCAAAAAAGTAGTATAGATAAAAGAAAATTGCGCACAATTGCCATAGATTCCTTTTCTTAACTCTGCCTCTTGGATTAGTAGACTGTGAAGGATCCAGTGATGATCACAATCTTGATCATGTCAAGCACCTAGAATATCAGGCCATAATGAAGAATGTTGAAATTAGTTATGAGGTTGTTATGTTGTTAGCTTAGCAGTTAGTTAGTTTTCTTATTAGCTAGCTGAATTACTTTTGTATATAAATACCAGTTTATAGATTGTAATTGGATATAATATCATAAATAAAAAAATCCTCTTTCAATCTCTCAACATGGTATCTAGAGCCCGGTTGGTTATTGGGTTTGTTAGCCCATTTCCTTGATCTGTTAGGGCAGTTTCACATTTCTCATTCATTTCATTCCTTTTCCTTTATCATCTTTTTCCCCAAATTTCACGAGTGTTGCGATGCCGTCGTCGAAAACCACCACTACCGTCGATTTCAGTCACGCGTTATACCTCCATCCGTCCGACACTCCGGGAGCTCTTCTTGTCTCTCATCAGCTCACCGGAGTTGAGAATTACAATGTATGGAGCCGGTCTATGCGGATCGCCCTCCTTGCGAAAAACAAATTAGGGCTTATTGACGGAAGCTGTCGTCGATCTAGTTTCACTGGTGCCTTGGAATCCCAGTGGGATCGCTGCAATGCGATTGTTCTCTCATGGATTCTCAACGCTGTTAGTCAAGAGTTGTCTGCCGGTGTCGTTTTTGCGTCGAGTGCGGCGCTCGTCTGGGATGATTTGAAGGAGCGTTTCGATAAAGTGAACGGTTCGCGGATTTTCTTTCTTCACAGAGAAATCACAACCCTAGTTCAAGGTGAATCCTCAATTTCGGCTTATTTTACAAAATTGAAGTTACTGTGGAGTGAATACAATGCGTTGGTACCTTTCTCAACTTGTGATTGCGAAGCGTCTCAAGAAAATCAAGATCAGCTTCTTCAGCAACGGTTGTTCCAGTTTCTAATGGGATTAAACGAGACGTACTCCGCTGTTCGAAGTCAGCTTCTTCTCATGAAGCCACTACCTACGGTGAATCAGGCTTACTCGATGCTGGTCCAAGAAGAATCAAATCGTTTTCATTTGTCTGGCATCACAACGCTGACAGACACAACGGTGATGTATTCACAATCTGCTTCCAATTCGTCTTCTCGCCGCCGGTTTAATGGAGCTTGTGCTCACTGTGGAGTCAAAGGTCACAAGAAAGAAACGTGTTATCGTCTCGTCGGTTTTCCTTCGGATTTTCGTTTCACCAAGCGAAAGGAACCTCAGGCTGCCATGGCAACTAGTGGTGATCTCTCCGATGATGCTCCTCTACCTGTGCTTGCACCTCCTGTGTCCTCTGTTGCACCGTCTGTTGCAACCTTTTCACAGGAGCAGTACAACCAGATTTTGGCCTTGCTTCAGAAGGCTCCTCCTGAGTCAGCTGTAAATGCTGCAGGTAATGGCTTCTCCTGTAAGTCAACTCATTCCTCTATTACCTGGATCCTGGACACTGGAGCCACCGATCATGTAACTTCAGATTTTCATGGCCTAATTAATCCAATTTCATGTGCTTCGAATTCCAGATCCGTTCGCCTCCCAAATGGTAAAAATGTTCCTATAACTCACATTGGATCTGTTGCTCTCACAAATACCTTGATTCTCCATAATGTTTTATTTGTTCCTGATTTTCGTTTTAACCTCATTTCTGTTTCTCAGCTCACTTCCATTCAAAATTGTGCTGTATTCTTTTACCCTCATTTTTGTTTACTGCAGGAACTCTCCACTGGAAGGATGATGGAGATTGGTAGGATGGTTGGAAGCTTGTATCTGTTTCAGTCACCCTCTGTTGTTAGTTTACCAAGCTCAAATTTGCTTCAGGTTTATTCACTTTCTAAATCTGTTTTTTTGCCTTTTGATTCTGTTACCTGTCAAACTATTGTTGATACTACCAAATTGTGGCATGCTCGTTTAGGGCATGTTAGTCTGAATAAAATGCACAAATTAAATGTTGCTGCTAATTTGCACTTCAATATTACTCACATTAGTGACTGTGCTGTTTGTCCTTTAGCCAAACAAACTAGGTCTTCTTTTCCTCTTAGTACTTCAACATCCTTAAAAGCCTTTGACTTAGTGCACATTGACTTATGGGGTCCATATCGTATATCTACTCATTCAGGACATCGTTTCTTCCTTACTATTGTGGATGATTACAGCCGTATGACTTGGGTTCACTTGTTAAGATTAAAATCTGATTCAGTTCTTGCTCTTAAAAAATTCTTTGCAATGATTAAAACTCAATTCTCATCCACTGTTCTTACTTTGCGAAGTGATAATGGTACATAATTTTTTAATTCTGAATGTTCCCTTCTTTTTTCCTCTCTTGGGATTGTACATCAAAGCATATGTGTTCATACACCCCAGCAAAATGGGGTGGCTGAACGAAAGCATAGACACCTCCTTGAGGTTGCTCGTGCACTGCGTTTTCACTCTAAAGTGCCCATCAAATTCTGGGGAGAATGTATCCAGGCTGCATGTTATTTAATTAACTTGTTGCCTTCTTCTTTTCTTCATTGGAAATCTCCCTTTGAAATTTTCTTTGGCCATTCTCCTTCTCTTTCTCATCTTAAAGTGTTCGGATGTTTAGCTTATGCTACATCCTTAAATAATTCTGATAAATTTTCTCCTCGTGCAATTCCTTGTGTTTTCATGGGTTATTCTCAAACTCAAAAAGGTTATATTCTCTTCAGTCTTGTTACCAAAAAATTTCTTGTCAGTAGGGATGCTCTCTTCTATGAACATCTTTTCCCTTTTCCTTTTTCTCAGGATCATACATTTTCTTTTCCTGGACCTTGTTCTGTTCCAGATTCTGAGTTTTTATCTCTTGATCTTTCAACAAGTGAACCTCAGTTGCATACATCTCACCCTGAACCTACATCTCACCCTGAACCTACATCTCACCCTGAACCTACTTCTCAACCTGAACCTACTTCTCAACCTGCACCTACTTCTCAACCTGATCACCCTGAACCTACATCTGGTTCTTCACCTGTTCATGAGTCTAGGCACACCATTGTTTCTCAACCTGCCAGTATTTCTCACCAAGCACCTGTTTCTACTAGACCTTCTCGTGTGTCTAGACCTTCTGCCTGGTTACATGATTATGTTACATCCTACCATCCATCTACTGCATCTTCTTCATCCTCCAATGTTTCAGGGTAGTTTTCTATTTCCAATTATATTTCTTATCATCATTTACCTCCTCACACTCAAGTTTTTTTGTCCTCCACTTCTTCTTCTATTGAACCTCACACCTATTCTGAAGCCATTAAAAATCCTTTGTGGATTCAAGCCATGAAGGAGGAAATATTGGCCTTGGAGTCTAATGCTACGTGGGAATTGGTTCCTTTGCCTCCTGGTAAGGTACCTATTGGATGCAAATGGGTATACCGTATCAAATATAAAGCTTCAGGTGACATTGAGCGTTACAAGGCTCGTCTTGTAGCTAAGGGCTACACACAACGTGAAGGCATTGACTACAGTGATACCTTTTCACCTGTTGCGAAGATGGTTACTGTCATAACTGTTATTACTCTTGCTGCTATTTTCCACTGGCCTCTTCATCAAATGGATGTCCATAATGCATTCTTGCAAGGTTCCCTTGATGAAGAAGTCTACATGACACTTCCTGAAGGCTTTTGCAGTCAGGGGGAGAAATTGGTATGCAGACTGCAAAAGTCACTGTATGGGCTCAAACAAGCCTCAAGGCAGTGGAATTTAAGGCTCTCTGAGACTCTGATAAGTGCTGGTTTTGAACAAAGCAAGCATGACTATTCTTTATTTGTTAAGAAGAGACAAGGAAAGCTGGTGGTTATACTTATTTATGTGGATGATTTGGTAATTACTGGAAATGATAATTTGATGATTGATGAACTTAAAAGTCTCTTGAATAACAGCTTCAAGATGAAGGATCTTGGAGAGTTGAAGTATTTCCTTGGGCTAGAAATCTTGAGATCTTCACAAGGTATAATGGTTAGTCAAAGAAAGTATGCTCTTGAGCTTATTGAAAGCACAGGCCTAGGAGGTGCGAAGCCAGTTGCATCACCATTAGAGCAGAATTTCAAGCTTACAACACCTGAGTTTGATGAAGGAGCTTCTTGTGCAATAACAGATGAGTTAATACAAGATAAATCAGTTTATCAACGATTAATAGGGAAGCTGATTTACTTAACACACACAAGGCCAGACATTACCTTTGCAGTTCATCATCTTAGTCAGTTCATGCAGAGCCCAAAAGAATCTCACTTAGCAGCAGCAATGAGAGTAGTACGATATATTAAGAGGAGTTCAGGGCAGGGAATTTTCTTGAAGGCCTCTGATAACTGTAAAATAGAGGCATTTTGTGACTCGGATTGGGCTTCATGCCCAATGTCCAGAAGATCAGTCACAGGTTTCTTCATTAAAATTGGAGGTTCATTAGTATCCTGGAAATCCAAGAAACAAAGTACTGTTGCAAGGTCATCTGCAGAAGCAGAGTATAGGAGTATGGCGATGACAACTGCAGAGATTATATGGTTGAAAGGGTTGCTGAGTGAATTTGAAGTAAACAACAAAGAACCAGTGACAGTGTTTTGTGACAGCAAAGCAGCTATCCAAATTGCTGCAAATCCTGTGTTTCATGAACGTACGAAACACATAGAGATAGACTGCCATTTTGTAAGAGAGAAGATTCAAGAAGGTTTGCTGCAAACTGAATATATTGCTACTGGGGAGCAAATTGCAGATATGATGACCAAAGCCTTGGGAGTGCAACAACATAACTATTTACTAGGCAAGTTGGGGATTAAAAATGTGTTCAAACCTCCAACTTGAGGGGGAGTGTTGAAATTAGTTATGAGGTTGTTATGTTGTTAGCTTAGCAGTTAGTTAGTTTTCTTATTAGCTAGCTGAATTACTTTTGTATATAAATACCAGTTTATAGATTGTAATTGGATATAATATCATAAATAAAAAATTCTCTTTCAATCTCTCAGCAAAGAACATTCCTGGCTTTGATAAGTTGAGTAAAGGAATAGCAGGGTCTTGTAATGGTTTGATATGTGTAGTCCTTTCAAATGGCTGCATCTTCTTATGAAATTCAACTATTAGACAAGCCCTGGGATTAAGTAGTGGGGATTTTGATCCAAAGGGATATTATATTTATGGCCTTGGCTATGATATCTCCATTGATGACTACAAGGTAGTTAGAGTTCATAAACATTTCATATATCTTGATAGGGATAATTATTCGTTTAAGTCTGAAGTTGAAATGAATAGTGTGGTTAGTGCATGTATTATTTGATGATACATATGCAAAGCTTGTGTGAAACTTGGTTGAAATGTGTTTGTGGTTAGTGCATGTATTCTGTTTCAAAAGATTACTGTCTCTGTGCAGCTAATCAATTCTTGTCAAGCATTTTAAGAGTGTTGTTATGCAACAAAGTGGTCACCTCTCAAAAGTGCATTAGTAGAAGCTCTAGAATGTTGAGATGCCGACTTGTTCAGCATGTAGAATACATGAAAAGGAATTCCCATCATCTATCATCGGTAAGCAAAATGTGCAAAATTTAGCTTTCGTTTATATGTTAGTTTAGGTTTAACGTTCGCGAACATGTTGTTTATATTTTTAGAAATGTGAACTAAACGAACAAACAAAAATTAAATAAATCAAAACCAACATAAACCTTAAATCATGAACTTATATAACATTCACACCAATAATAAAATAATAGCTGATCAAACACACAAAGTGTTGTGAACCACTAAAATCATAAACTGGTCAAACCCGCGAAGTGTATCAACAAACAACCATCTGATTTGCATTCATCTTGATTGTAGAATTCACATACCAACAAAATTCACACGAACTCTCATATTCATCTTCTCTGAGGAAGTTCAAAATAAGATTCCCAATGTACATAAAGATCATTGCAAGTTGATTGTAAGATTTTGATTGTTCATCAAGTAAGATCAAAGCAAAACTGATTTCCAAAACCAGGAGTAACATACCTCTCTTCTCTTAGAGGATTCTAAAGCTACAATCTTGTTTTAATAAGCCAAGTAAGATTTGTGCACAAGGAAACCTGAAAAAGGCCACAAGATTCAAATCGTTAATGGAATTCAAATTGTAAACCATCTCGATTAACGTCAATTGAACACCAGCCCAACATGAGAGGTGTTTTTTCACCTAAGGAGCTTGCAAATTTGATGATGTCGTTAGGAGTAAAGGGTACGAGCTTGGATACGTTTTTGATTTGGAACATTGAGGTGCCTCCGAAAATTCAATGTTTCCTTTGGTTCGTAATGCTTCATAAGTTACTGACTCTATGCTTTCTGCGAGATAGGGGTGTGATGTTGGGCCACATATTCTTGGATACGTAACAAGATTGGCCTTAGTTATATTGCGAGTGTCATTGGTGTGACACTATCACCACTGCTCGTGACAGACTCGAATATGCTAAAGTTTGCATTGAAATCCCTGCTTCTGCTTCAATTCCTAAATTTGTTGATGTGATCATGAAGAATGGGAAATCAGTGGCAATTCGTGTAAAAAGTATGGACATAATCATAAAACTTGTCCTGTGGGAATGTCTAAGCCTGCGCCCACAATGAAGGTGTGGAAGCACAAAACTGTAGTGGAAGATTCAGCTGAAGCTCCTATTTTTATTTCTGATATTGGTGAATCATCCACACAAGAGGAGCCAATTGAAAACAATAAAGCTTCAGCAATATTGGCAGATTCAGTTGACACCTGATCTTGGCGAAATGGAACACAAGAAGGTTGAGGAGGTTCTGCACAATCTGGATAAACTATGCTGCTATTGACAATGGAAGAATTTGTGTTTTATGGAAGAAGGATATGGATTTTACAGCTTTTACAATTTCTGATCATTCTGTGTCTATTCAGGGATATCTTCATGGCAAGCGAGTGGTTATTACTGGAGTCTATAGAAGCAATCATGGGCTCGAAAGAAAATTCTTTATGGGAACAGCTCCAAACTTATAACATCCTAAAACTAGCCTAGAAGGAACAATCATTCAGAGCAAAGCAATCGAACAAAGATCTACTTAATATACACAAGCATTCCATCAGCTGAGGATGTGGTATTTAAAGAGTTTCAAGCAACCAATTGAAATAGCAAAACATTTATGCAAGAGTATAACATCATCCCGTATGCTTCAATTCAATACATTTTAAGTTCTATTCGATCCTAAAGGTATGCATCCAAGACAAACAATTGAAATCACTAGTTTCTCTACTCAATTCTAACATACCTTAATCGATTCTCCTTTCAACAATTAACTTACTCTCATATTCATATCTTTGGTTCTAACTTATTCAATACTTAACTATAATTATCTTCATCCTTTATTCTTTTTATATTAATTTAGTCAAATATACATTCCAATTTACACAGTCTTACTTAAGTAAGTTTTAAAGATCACTAACAATTCCAATTCACTAAGTTATCACTATAGGCAACCTAACAAGTCATATCCATGCACAATTATGTAGGAACATATACTCACACAATCTAATGCAAGTCATACCACCATATCAACCATAAACAACCACAAAACACAACGTTAATATTTACATACCATAGAAACTTTAAGCCTTACAATACCAAACCATCACATCCTAGTTCATACACTAGTGCCACAATTCTATGAGTTCATAACAAAAGTTTAATTACATACTTTTGGTTCCAAAAGTGACTTGACTTAGCTCCTTCCCAAGCTCAGTGCCCCAAAAGGTTAACCTGAGATGAAGTAAAAGAATTTAATTAAGCAAGAGATTAGTGAGTGAGTCTAGCACAATACGCATAATGTTTATAGCTATTAAGTCTTTCACTACATTTCTATCCATTTAAGTTCCATAGGAAAAATCAATAGTTCAATCATTTCAATTTGATTATTCACGTGGAACCATAAACATTATCATTTCAATTCGATTGAATAAAGCAATTAGGCATATCATTCGAGCATTATAGAAGCCACCAAAATAGTTCATGTTTTTGTGTACAATCTAACTAGTTGAGTACTAAAACTCCAATTGCATTACTAAACATTAACACCTTTACTTAGTTTTACTATAACCGAGTCCAATAATATCAGTTAACTATAAACTATTCCTTCATCTCATTTCAATCTTTATAATGTTATATTATGTGACAATTTCTTCAAGTTTTAACTTTGTTGATAGCATTGAGACTCGACACTTCAGTCTAGATACTCGAGCCCCCAACCAAATTGTCACCTGAAAACAATATGGTATACAAGTACTGGTCAAACCCTCATATTGTCGCCAAATGACCATACACGAACTTTCTTCCTACTGTTGCCAAATAAGGACCACTGTCCCGGACTGTAGTCCACCCCGACACTGAGCTCTATGACTTTATGGCATGCCAATTATATCTGCGACTAACTCGAGATCAAGGCTTATAATATTACCATTTCATTCATCTATTGTGCATCATTAGAATCAATATGCACTACTTGTGCCAATATCCATTTATTAAGGGTTCATTAACAATGTCATTATAAACAGTATAGCATCAATGTCTTAAATCAATAGTCAATGATAAATCTTTCAATAACGATATGTATAGTTTCATTAACAGTCACAATGAATTCAACAACCTATAACATTGTATTCAATGATAAATGGTATTCTAGCTTTGCACCTTATAAAATCAAGTTCTATAAATTCTCATTATCAATACTCATCTAGTATCTCACTATCATAGCAAGATCACTTACCATGTTTCCATCTCAATCAATCAATAATTTCAAAAACAAGGCCTACCAATTACACAAATACTAAGTAATCCTCAAGAATTACTTACCTGGCCTCTTTGTTAGTTTAGCCATTCCAATATAAGCAAGCAACATATATATATACATAGTTGTACCAAATCTAAAAGAAAAGACAATGATCGGAAGGGTGAAGTTCCCTTATGAGGTTATAGACTACACTCAAAAGGTGTTTCCAAGCTAATGGTGATCTCGAATCACAACCCCTTTCAATCTAGCAGCTTGATGATCTACGTTAGCCTCTCTTTTTTTTCAAGATCCTCTTGGTATAACAATTTCAATATATATATATATTTCATTAGACACTTAAATTACTCATTTAAAGTTCACAAAACATACATCAAAATCTTAGTTATAAGTTACTTAGCCATTCGACAACTTTGGACCTTATTAAACTAGTTAATATGCTCATTAACAATTGATTTCCACATCAATTTAATATCAAATGCAACCATTTATATCCATTTTAAACTCTTGAATCTAGTATACATGTAGCTGGATCAAAACATGACAGCTTCTAATCAATTTGCATTCATTTCTTAGACATTTTAATTAATCATTGAAACTCACAATCCATTCATGGTTCATATTACTAAAATTAGTCAATCTACTTATGATTCAATAGCAATTTTTATTCTAAAAACGTGTCTCCACCCGAAATCGAAACATGGCAGTTTCGAACAACCCCTACATTAACACAATCCAATCTCAAAATGTTTATGAAACAGAGCAGTCAAAAGCTGAAGTAGTTTAACACATACTCTACTTTCCAATCTAAATCTTCATAACCTTTAAACATTCTTTAGCAAATTCTTTAATCCTATAACATTTTTAAAGAGTTTGCAAAACAATTCGATACTACAATTCAAACAGGGCAGAATTTTCCATTTGATAATCATCAAGATCGATTTTTACCAATGTCTCCTTTTAACTAGGCTATAAGTCAAAAGTATCAAATTCTCATACAAAACATTACAAAGCTAATTCGACCATTTCACTACATCATTTAAAGGTTCGCACAATCGGATCATACATATCATGTTCTAACATATTCTTGCTTCCTATAGACTCAATTAACCAACTAAGATCAATTATCATCCATCATTCGAAACCATGGGGAAGGAAAATTTACCTTTCTAAATGCATCAAACAAGCAAGCAAAAGAATGGATTCTTTCACGGCCGAACCAAGCTTCCAAAATTTATGAATTTCTCACTCTTTCACTTCCCTCTTTGGTTCGTTTAGCCCCATGGAGAAGAAAGAATTTTCTCCCTCATCAGTGGCCGGCTAAGGATAGGAAAAATGGACATGTGTATTGTCCCTAATTATCTTTTCTATCACCATGCAACCTCCAACTAAATCATCCATTGAAGTTTATCCCTTTTTAATTTAGCTCATGTATTCAATATTTGTGCCGATTGGTCCTCTCAAATTTCCAAATTTTATATCAATTTCTATCTAACTAAGGATAGACACAATGTTTCTACATCGAAAATTTAAAATTTAGGGGTATTACAAAACTATTGACTCTAGCATTAGGGACACTCCCTAGATTGTCGGAGGGGATTTCAACATCATAGCCTCGACAAATGAAAGTTCGGATTACGAGAGAGTAAGAGATCACTTTAATTCTTATATGTTGGATATAAAGTCCTGCATGGAAGACTTGGAGCTTATTGATCACCCTTACTGCGGTCCTATCTTTACTTGGACGAAAAAACAGGATGAAACCATCTTGGCTAGGAAGCTCAATAGGATATTGATTAACTCGCATTGGCTACATGACTTCCCTAATTCTTATGTCAAGTTTCTCGCACATGGGGTGTCAGATCATTGCCCTGGTTTGGTCTGGCCTTTTAGGGAAAATCCAGTGAGCAGACCAAAGCCTTCAAATTCTTCAATTTTTGGATTCAACACCCAAACTTTGAGGAGGTTGTTCGTAATTCTTGGAGTGAAGAAGTTTATGGTGACCTTATGCAAACCCTCTTTTCCAAGATGAAAAGACTCAAAGTTATATTATGAGAGTTCAATAGGAATCACTTTGGAAACATTATTGATCAAGTTAAGCAAAAGAGGTAGCAACTCGAATCTCAACAGCTTATTAACTTGACCAAGCCAGTGCAAGAGGGTCTTGAGAAGGAAAAAATGTTACATGCTGAACTTTGGGACTTGGAAAAAGTTGAGATTTCCTTCCTCCAGCAGAAAGCTCGGATCTTATGGCTCAAAGAGGGGGGACCAAGGTTCAAAGTTCTTCCATTCTGCAGTCAATGTCAAGAAGAAAAAGAACACTATTAGGGTGTTACTTGACGACCAAGGGAGTAGACTAGAAACTTTCGATGAGATGTCTAACGAGATGGTTGCTTTCTTTACTCAGCTTATTGGGCGTGAGGATAGTATTGTGCAGGGTTGTGATATGGACACTTTAAGGGACCTTTTACAGTATACCTTCCCTAAAAACTCCTCTGAAGAGCTATGTAGAGAGGTATCCCCCTCAGGAATTAAAGAGGCTTTATTTCAGCAGGGTAAGGACAAGAGTCATGGGCCTGATGGGTTTATAGTCGGCTTCTTCCGAGCTACATGGAGTATTGTGGGAGAGGATTTTACGAGGGCCATCAAGTACTTTTTTCCAGCTCTTCCTTGCTCCCTGCTTTTAACACCACTACTATTTCCCTTATTCCTAAGGTTCCAAATGCATATAAAGCTAAAGAGTTTCGGCCTATCTCTAGTTGCTCAATCTTGTACAAGACGATCACTAAAATCCTGGTTCAATGATTGGCTTGCTTCTTTCCTAATATGGTGTCACTTAGTCAATCTATTTTTGTGAAAGCCCGAAGCATATATGATAATATTCTTCTTGCCCAAGATCTGGTTAAAGGTTACTCCAGAAGTACTCTCTCTCCTCGCTGCGCTTTAAACGTGGACCTACAAAAAGGTTTCGACTCTGTTGATTGGGGTTTTTTGAAGAATATCTTAGAAGCTATGAGGTTACCTGTTATTTATAGAGGGTGGATCGTTGCATGTGTCACCACTTCAAGGTTTTCAGTTTCTTTCAACGACAACCTTGTAGGGTATTTCCAGGGAAAAAATGGACTCAGACAGGGAGTTTCTCCCTACCTATTTGTCCTTGTTATGAATTTGCTCTCATTATATGCTTGATCTTGGGGTTGCCCATGGGATCTTCAGTTATCACCCCAAGTGCAAAAAGGTGTCATTGACACATCTCTACTTCGCTGATGATTTACTGATTTTTTTTGTAAGGGCAACCTGGATTCAGTTTTGGGAGTCAAAAGTATTTTAGAAATCTTTTATGGCATGTCCGTTCTCAAGCTCAATGCCTCAAAGACTGAGCTATTTGTCTCTGACATGAGAGATGATTGTCTGAGGAGTATCTAGGGAAGCACAGGGTTTCAAATTGCGCAATTACCAGTCCGCTACTTGGGAGTTCCTCTGGTGACTAGGAAGTTGACAGAGAAAGATTGTTTGCCTCTCATAGACAAGATTAAAGAGAGATTGAATAATGTAATGGTTAAAAAATTGAGCTTAATGGAAACCTCTGACTCAAACTCTAACCTCCCTCGCAACCCTAGGAAGCATCGACGCCTTGATGACGACCCTCCTGACGACGGCGGCCCTGCTCGCAACACAACTGATAATGTAACCAATAATCTCTCATACAAAGAGTCCCTCATGAAGGGTGCTGCGGACGATACGACATGAGATGAAGAAATTTTCGAGGATGACGATATAAAGATCCAAGAGGGTGATGTTACGAGATCTATGATCGATGGTATTCTCGCCATTGATTTTTCCCCGCGGGTTCAGACCCTGGCAGAAAAAAGCTTTGACCAAACGCTTATTGTTAAACTCTTGGGTCGAAGGATTGGCTACAACACCCTGCACTCCAAAATCTACGAAATCTGGAAGCCAAAACAGGCCATCCGTTTAATGGACATCGAGAACGATTATTTCCTCGTGACTTTTCGCCTGAAATCGGACTTTCTAAAAGCCCTAACAGATGGCCCCTGGACTATTTTTGGGCACTATCTCACAATGCAAAAATGGTCACCTGAGTTCTCCCCGACAACGCCGTACCCGACTGATGTTATGGCATGGATACGCCTCCATGGACTGCCGGTTACCCTATATAAGAAGAGTCTAATAGAGGAAATCGGTGAAACCATTGGCCCGGTGATCAAACTTAACTACCAAACTGAATGGGGTAGACGGGGCCGGTTTGCACGTATGGCGATTTCGATTGACTTATCCAAGCCGTTGGTGTCAAAAATCTTAGTCAACGGAGACGTTCAGTTAGTTGAGTACGAATCATTGCCGGTTATCTGCTTTCAATGTGGCATTTATGGCCATTCGAAGGAGTCCTGTCCACATGCCAAGAAACAAACCGATTCCGCAACAGCACAATAGCCGTTACAAATGCCCTTCCCAACGAATTCTGTGCCCAACGTAACCCCTATTATTCCACGTGATAACAGCACTGATGGTGACACTTCCTTTGGCCCCTAGATGATGGCAGAGCGGAGACCTCGACGTCCCAGACAGTCCCAAAATACTTCCAAGCCGCCCAACTCTATGCCGGTGCAAGGCTCGCGTTTCAACCCTATCTTTGCCCATGAGGAGAATGCTTCCCCAAACCCACCAGTTGATAATCCTTCCCCACAACCACCACAACCCCCGATAAATCGCAAGCCACCAGTGAAGCCATTCACGAAAACTAAGAACAAAAAGAAGATGGTTCAGCCACCCGTACCCAAAATGACCCTCCTCTGCAAGCCTATCACAATCAATTTTTCTGATTTCCCGACCCTATCCAAGTTTAGTGCCAAAGCATCCAACTCTCGCTCTAGTCTACAGTCCAACCATGAGACAACCCTTGATATCTCGAAGCACTCAGTCACAGTAATGAAAGAAAACGCGGACCCTAATGTAACATTCACTCCTCATGGTCCTGCTGATACCGTGGTAGCCCCAGGAAACCAACCTGGGAAAACTACTAACGTATCCCTCCAAGAAGATCCGCCTGATAGCACCAGGTCTGCTGCCCATGCTCCAAATCAAGAAGTGAACATGGACCCTTTACCTGCAGTGCCCAGCAATGTTGTTAGCACCGAATTGCCATCGAATAGTGGCCAGGCTGTGGCTATGCTAGAATGACTGAGGTTTGGTACTTGCTTCAATTTTTGTATTTTATGGATATTAAAATACTCAGTTGGAACGTGCAGGGTTGTGGTGATTCGAGGTTTTTACCAGCAGCCCGACAATTCTTAAGGGATAATAGGCCAGACGTTGTCTTATTTGTTGAGCCTCGCATTAGTGGGAAACGGGCGGACTCTGTCATTGCATCCCTTGGCTTTCCGCACACTCATCGGATTGAAGCAGCTGGCTTTTCAGGGGGTATCTGGATCGCCTGGTATAATACAGTCACGATCACTGTTCTGAGCACTCATTTCCAGTTTATTCATTTCCGGATTACCACCATCAGCGGCAATTCTTCCCTTCTTGCAACCGAGGTCTATGCTTCTCCATCCGTTTCGAATCGCCGTAAACTCTGGCCACTTCTAGACAGTATTGCTTCTTCCATAAGGAGTCCCTGGATAATCTTTGGCGACTTTAATGCCACTCTTTGCCTAGCAGATCGTAAGGGATGCTCTCCATCTTCGAAACCATGCTCAGCCTTCCAACGGTTACTCTTTGACAATGGGCTAAGGGACATGGGTTACAGTGGTCCATGCTTCACGTGGTCCAGGGGGCTTACTGCGGTCCGTTTAGATCGCTTCATTTGCAACTCTTACTTTGATGAAACATATCCTACCTCCATTGTGTACCACTTGCTTCGCATGCGCTCAGATCATCGACCACTTCTACTACAAATTGGGGATATGAATCGCAATACCAAATCCAGCCCGTTCCGATATTTTTCTGGTTGGAACTCACATGATGATTTCCCTAGGATGGTTGCGGATAAATGGAGCCAAGGCACTTCGATGTCCGACACTCTCCGTACATTCATCACTGCTGCTAATACATGGAATAAAACGGTCTATGGCTACTTGGGAACAAAGAAGAAAATACTTATGGCAAGATAACGTGGTATTCAGAAAGCCCTTAGCATCAGTACATCTCGCTTTTTGACAAACTTGGAGGCTGAATTGCTTATAGAACTTGAACATATCCTCGATTAGGAGGAAGCTCTTTGGAAACAAAAATCTCGCTCTGATTGGATTACACATTGGGATCGTAACACTCGTTACTTCCACCGGCGAGCCATCGCACGAAGACAGCGTAAAAAAAATCTCGATGCTCCAATTAAGGGATGGGACGTGGAGCGACGAAAACCAAGTCCTTGTAGAGGAGGCTGTCCTTTACTACCAAAGTTTGTTTGCAGACCCCACGATCAACAAGGGCCCTTGCCCTACCAAGGGTAACTTTCCTCTCATTCCAAATGACTTAATGCAGCACTTAGATGATGTACCTTCTGCCGAGGAAATCCATACAGCTCTCGTTGATATGGCCCCCTTGAAATCCCCAGGCTGGGATGGCCTACATGCGGACTTTTTTCAGAGGCAGTGGAACACGGTTGGACCGTTGATTGTGACCATGATACAAGAGGTTTTTAGAGGTAAACCATTGGAGCCTGATTTAAACCGTACCATCCTTGTGCTCCTTCCCAAGTCTGCTAAACCATCCACCTTTGCGGATTTTCGCCCTATAAGCTTATGTACAGTTATTTACAAGCTGCTTTCCAAAGTGATAGTCCGTCGATTAAAGCCCATCTTTCCAATAATCATCGGACACAACCAAACTAGTTTTATATCGGGGCGGAATATCACAGAGAACGTGATAATTAACTAGGAAGTGATCCATACTATGAGATTATCGAAGCACAAGGACGGATGGATGGCAATAAAGGTTGACCTTGAAAAGGCCTTTGACCGTGTGCGTTGGGAGTTCATCTCGGATTCTCTACTTGATGTTGGTTTCCCACCCAACCTCCGGCGTATTATCATGGATTCTGTTACTTCCTCAAGCCTCCAAATACAGTGGAATGGGGGCCTAACGAGACCTTTTTGGCCACAGCGGGGGATACGTCAAGGAGACCCCCTTTCGCCATATCTGTTTGTCCTTGTGATGGAACGATTGGGTCACATGATCAATGAGGAAGTGTCTTCAGGAGATTGGCAACCGTTTCGCTTCATTCGTAACGGAATCCCGGTGTCCCACCTATTCTTTACGGATGATCTCATCCTGTATGCTACAACTACTCAAAGGCAGGCTACTGTTATTCAACGAGTTTTGTCAACCTTTGGGATGCATTCTGGGCATCAAGTCAACAAGCGAAAAACAGAAATTTACTTCTCGCCCAATACGGTACCTTCATTGCAGTCCGAAATCAGCATGTTACTGGGATATCAGCGCGTAGAAATGTTTGCAAAATACCTTGGAGTGCCTATGCTTCATGCCCGTGCTAAATGTATGGATTTTAACTTTCTACTGGAAAATATCAAAGCTAAACTGAACGGTTGGGCCAGTCGAACTCTCTCTTTGGCGGGACGTGTGACGCTGGCAAAGTCTGTAATTGCAGCAATACCTGTATACTTCATGCAAACATGTAGCTTACCCAAGAGAGTGTGCTTGGAGATCGAAAAAATCATGCGACAATTTATATGGGGCTCAAGTGAAAATACTCGCAAGATTTCTCTGGTTAATTGGGACTCCGTATGCCGACCAATAGAGCATGGTGGATTGGGTATCCGTAAGATGTTTGATTTTAATATGACTTTCGTCCTCAAAATTGCTTTCGGTCTGGTCACGGACTTGGATTCCTTTTGGGTCCTTATCCTACGTGAAAAATATAAGTTACAAGAGCTTTGTCCACACTCGGTGCACCATCCGATCAGCACGCCATTATGGAAAGCAGTGGCATCGGCGTGGAGTGACTTAAAAGATAGCCTAATCTGGTCACTGGGAACAGGGGAATCAATACACCCCTTCGACGATAACTGGGTCCCTTCTCTTGGCCCTCTACGACCTTACCTCAGACAACAGTCTGCTGCGGCGCTTATTCAAAGTTTGAAGGATTTGTTAGATACACAAGGCGAATGGGATATTAATAAACTGTCATCTCTCTTCAGCGTGGAGGTAACCCAGCATATCTTAAACATTAGATGTCCTGACGGTTCTGACGTCCCCAACAAACCTGCATGGGGCCTAACAGAAAGCCTCCTTTTCGACGTAAAATCCGTCTACTCTCTCCGAGCTAGTCTTCAATGGAGCCAACCATCGTCAACCTGGTATAAAGTATGGTCTCTACATGTGCCTCAACGGATTAGATTTTTCCTCAGGCTAGTTCTTCATGGCAAATTACTGACAAATGTTGAACGCTGTCACCGTTCATTAAGCAACACTCCCTTTTTTCCATGCTGCAATTTGACTGATGAAACAATTCTCCATTTGCTTCGCGACTGTTCTTATGTTAAAAAGGTTTGGAGGGATTTGCTTCCATCGCATGACTTCGCTTCGTTTGCCTCTGGGGATACACAAACATGGATTTTAAAAAACATTTCAGATGCGTTGCCTACTACATCGTGGGGAGTCGACTGGCCTATTCTTTTTGCGTCAATAGTTTGGCATATCTGGAAAAGCCGAAATGAGAGAGTATTCAGTGGTACCCTTAGCAGCACCACGCAAGTTCTCCAACGAGGAGTTACATGGACCCGCTACTTTGCAGAATCTGCTGTGCCATCTTTGTCTTCGCCACTGCCACCTTTGCCTCACTGGCCGAAACCAGATATTGGATGGGTTTGTCTAAACACTGATGGGGCGGTTGCCCAACAAACTGGTATTGGATCCGTTGGTGGTGTCTTCCGTTCACATGAAGGTACGTGGCTTTCTGGATATAATAAGACAGTAGGGATAACCCGTCCTCTCCAAGCAGAGCTTTGGAGCATCCTCATCGGGTTACGAATTGCTTGGGAAAACGGTTTTGAGAGAGTGCTAATCCAATCTGATAGCAAACAGGCCCTTACGCGCGTAAACAAGGCGAATGCCCATGCAGGTCCCTGCTCGTTAGTACGCAGTATAGTACAACTGCGAACTCGTCCCTGGGCTACGGAAACTCTGTGGATACCTCGTGTTGCAAATAAGCTGGCTGATGGCCTCGCCAAGTTCATCAATCTTCCTTGCTATTCCTTGTCTATTTTTGATGTTCCTCCTGATTCCCTTTTGCATTTAGTTAATTTGGATATTTCGAACAATCTCTAATTTTTACAGTTCTTATTAATTCGAAAAAAAAGAGAGATTGAATAAATGGGCTACGGAGAAACTCAACTTTGGTGGACGGATCCAGTTAATCAGAGCAGTATTATTTAGTATTGCAAACTAGTGGTGTCGTCAACTCATCTTACCCAAATCGCAATTATGCACTCGATTTTTCTGGAAAGGTAGCGACACTTGAGCTCATGGTGCGAGGGTTGAATGGCGTCAAATCTACTCTCTTAAATTGGAGGGTGGACTGGGTTTGAAAGACTTGTCAACCTGAAACAAAGCGTACTTGCTCAAGCTAATGAAAGCAATACTTGCCGGTGAAGGATCATTATGGGTGACTTGGGTTCGTGTATATATCCTCAAAGGGGAGGATTTCTGGACGGTGGAATGAAACCAGATTTTAGTTGGACCATAAAAAAGCTTCTGAAACTGAGGGCTGAAGCTGCAATTGTCTTATCGGGCGTGAGTGATTGGGCAGTGGTCCACTCTAGACGGATTTGGGAGAAAACTAGAGATGTGAAACCTAAGGTTGCTTGGCATAGACTCATATGGTTTTCCCTGCATATACCCAAGCATGCCTTAGTCTCTTGGATGGCTTGTCTGGATAGATTGCCTACTAACGACATGTTACGCCGGATAGGATTCGACATGCCCGATGTGTGTAGATTCTGTGGAGATGCTGCCGAGTCTAGAAACCATATTTGTTTCAAGTGCCCATTTTTGAAAGGCATTTGGTTGGAGATTCTGAAACTGTGTCGTATTACTAAGAACGTGATGGGGTGGGAGAACGAACTCAATTGGGCTATCTCTACCTTGAAGGGTAAATCTCTCAGAACTCTCTTGCTTAAGATTGCTTGGAATGCCTATATTTATTGCATTTGGCTGGAGCGCAATGCTCGAATATACCACAAGCGATACTGATTCGATCCATAGCATTACAAACATAGTTAGAATATGTTTGCAAAAGATACACATAGATAGAATGAGTGATGTAAATGAAAGGATTTGTACAGATTGGGGGCTGATTTGATTGCTATTCGATTGTATAGTTTCTTGAGTAAGCAGTCTGCTGCTTTCTGGATAAATAAAATGTATCATTTATTAAAAAAAAAAAACTTGAAAAATAACTAAAAAGAAATAGAACAAATAGAATATAAAAAAAAAACAAAAGAGAATATGAGTCACCGATGATTAGTGAATAGCATCAAAGTTTGTATCTCGGTCGATCAAGCAAAAAAAGAAAAAAAAAACTAAAGACATATGGTTAAGTAGAGAAGGAGGAGAACGACTAAGTTACTACTAAGTTAGTTTAATTGCAATTTTTTTTCTTCAAATCAAAATAAAACCCACAAAGCAACTCCAATCATTGATGTCTTGTGTGGCGAAGTATTACTATTTTTGTTTATTTTCTAAAAAATTAGGTTACTACAAACAATTAGAAAAATTGAAAATTCGTCAAAAAGATTAAATATTTATTTTTTAAAATTTATACAAATTGTTATTTTTTATCCAAAAAATTAGATATTTAATTTTTTTAATTAGATATATTTTTATATCCGGAAATTTATGTCTCTAATCATCAACAACCTCTGGGTGAGGTTTCGTAGATGATACACAAAGACCTTCAAGCTGTGCACGGACGTCTATTTTTATGTTAAGATGTGCAAATGGTTCGGAAGTTTTATTAGAAATTTAAGGGTAAAAAATTACAAATTTTCAGGAGATGCGAAATTAGATTATCATTAAAAATTACAAACTCTCTCGATCCATCAACGGTTATATTGATATACAATCTAAGTTAATTACGAAAAATTATTCCATGAGTCTGACTTACCACATCGGCCATGATCATATCCAATGAAAATTATTCACTTCACCATTTTTTCTCACCATTTTTTTCAACCATTGAATCTTCACTATTTTCTTTTACATATCATTTAAAAAATAGTTTTTTGAAAGTTATTATTTAATTGAGTTGATGACATGAAAAAATATTAAATTAAATAATTTATTGGTTAAGATAATAGCTGATATAGTAAGTCAGACCCATAATATAATTTCTATTTTTTATTAAAAGAGAAAAATTATTATCACGAGCCTCGTTAAAAACTTCCCAAAGCCTAAATAAAAGAAAAAAATACTTCTAATAATAATTACAAAGTCACAACAATGTAACCAGCAATTACAACCCAAAACCGGGCCAAACAAACAATTTATAAGTCATTACGATCAGCAGTAACAAGCGGTATCACCTTCGGGGGAGGCTATACATAACAAAGTTCACCCATTGAATGGCTACGAGCCAAACCTGCTAAAGCATGAACAACTGCATTCGTCTCACGACCAATTTGCACAACATCAGTATCCCAGTTACGAGATAAAAGATTTCGAAGGTAAATAATGTTAGAACCAAAATATATTCATACCAATATAAACCCAAGATCTATACATATCAAATCATTAAGAATAAAAATTAGATTTACGGAAGCGTACCTGAATTCATTGACGGGAATTTTCTAAAGAAGGTTTGACCTTCCAAGATGATAGGTTACCTCTTGACACACAACTCTCTGACGGGGAAGGAGAGATATTCAAGTTAACATAGATCTCGGGGATCACTACCCTTTATATAAACTGAATTAAAATCAGTTTATTAATATTTACAACTCTGCATTGAGTTATAAATATAAGTACTTACGGTATCTACACTTTTAATTCCATGACAATTTAATACCTATAACATGTGTAACATAATTGGTCACTTAATTTTCGTGTTAAATTTTATAATAGCAACATACATTATACATATGTGCCCATTATTATTGGAAACCCAACAAATAACAAGAGCACTATCCGCTAAGGCCAAAGATTTACCATTTAATATCCGAGTCACAATAATATTAACAATCTCAAGGATAACCTTCCGATAATCAAGACGCCAAGCATGTTTAAGGGCATCGTGAGCTGCCTAAAGTTTCGAGATAAGACGTCAAACATGTTTGCCCATAATATAATTTCTCGTTAATTACTACTTTATTTTTACTACCAAAAAAGTAGTATAGATAAAAGAAAATTGCGCACAATTGCCATAGATTCCTTTTCTTAACTCTGCCTCTTGGATTAGTAGACTGTGAAGGATCCAGTGATGATCACAATCTTGATCATGTCAAGCACCTAGAATATCAGGCCATAATGAAGAATGTTGAAATTAGTTATGAGGTTGTTATGTTGTTAGCTTAGCAGTTAGTTAGTTTTCTTATTAGCTAGCTGAATTACTTTTGTATATAAATACCAGTTTATAGATTGTAATTGGATATAATATCATAAATAAAAAAATCCTCTTTCAATCTCTCAACATGGTATCTAGAGCCCGGTTGGTTATTGGGTTTGTTAGCCCATTTCCTTGATCTGTTAGGGCAGTTTCACATTTCTCATTCATTTCATTCCTTTTCCTTTATCATCTTTTTCCCCAAATTTCACGAGTGTTGCGATGCCGTCGTCGAAAACCACCACTACCGTCGATTTCAGTCACGCGTTATACCTCCATCCGTCCGACACTCCGGGAGCTCTTCTTGTCTCTCATCAGCTCACCGGAGTTGAGAATTACAATGTATGGAGCCGGTCTATGCGGATCGCCCTCCTTGCGAAAAACAAATTAGGGCTTATTGACGGAAGCTGTCGTCGATCTAGTTTCACTGGTGCCTTGGAATCCCAGTGGGATCGCTGCAATGCGATTGTTCTCTCATGGATTCTCAACGCTGTTAGTCAAGAGTTGTCTGCCGGTGTCGTTTTTGCGTCGAGTGCGGCGCTCGTCTGGGATGATTTGAAGGAGCGTTTCGATAAAGTGAACGGTTCGCGGATTTTCTTTCTTCACAGAGAAATCACAACCCTAGTTCAAGGTGAATCCTCAATTTCGGCTTATTTTACAAAATTGAAGTTACTGTGGAGTGAATACAATGCGTTGGTACCTTTCTCAACTTGTGATTGCGAAGCGTCTCAAGAAAATCAAGATCAGCTTCTTCAGCAACGGTTGTTCCAGTTTCTAATGGGATTAAACGAGACGTACTCCGCTGTTCGAAGTCAGCTTCTTCTCATGAAGCCACTACCTACGGTGAATCAGGCTTACTCGATGCTGGTCCAAGAAGAATCAAATCGTTTTCATTTGTCTGGCATCACAACGCTGACAGACACAACGGTGATGTATTCACAATCTGCTTCCAATTCGTCTTCTCGCCGCCGGTTTAATGGAGCTTGTGCTCACTGTGGAGTCAAAGGTCACAAGAAAGAAACGTGTTATCGTCTCGTCGGTTTTCCTTCGGATTTTCGTTTCACCAAGCGAAAGGAACCTCAGGCTGCCATGGCAACTAGTGGTGATCTCTCCGATGATGCTCCTCTACCTGTGCTTGCACCTCCTGTGTCCTCTGTTGCACCGTCTGTTGCAACCTTTTCACAGGAGCAGTACAACCAGATTTTGGCCTTGCTTCAGAAGGCTCCTCCTGAGTCAGCTGTAAATGCTGCAGGTAATGGCTTCTCCTGTAAGTCAACTCATTCCTCTAGTACCTGGATCCTGGACACTGGAGCCACCGATCATGTAACTTCAGATTTTCATGGCCTAATTAATCCAATTTCATGTGCTTCGAATTCCAGATCCGTTCGCCTCCCAAATGGTAAAAATGTTCCTATAACTCACATTGGATCTGTTGCTCTCACAAATACCTTGATTCTCCATAATGTTTTATTTGTTCCTGATTTTCGTTTTAACCTCATTTCTGTTTCTCAGCTCACTTCCATTCAAAATTGTGCTGTATTCTTTTACCCTCATTTTTGTTTACTGCAGGAACTCTCCACTGGAAGGATGATGGAGATTGGTAGGATGGTTGGAAGCTTGTATCTGTTTCAGTCACCCTCTGTTGTTAGTTTACCAAGCTCAAATTTGCTTCAGGTTTATTCACTTTCTAAATCTGTTTTTTTGCCTTTTGATTCTGTTACCTGTCAAACTATTGTTGATACTACCAAATTGTGGCATGCTCGTTTAGGGCATGTTAGTCTGAATAAAATGCACAAATTAAATGTTGCTGCTAATTTGCACTTCAATATTACTCACATTAGTGACTGTGCTGTTTGTCCTTTAGCCAAACAAACTAGGTCTTCTTTTCCTCTTAGTACTTCAACATCCTTAAAAGCCTTTGACTTAGTGCACATTGACTTATGGGGTCCATATCGTATATCTACTCATTCAGGACATCGTTTCTTCCTTACTATTGTGGATGATTACAGCCGTATGACTTGGGTTCACTTGTTAAGATTAAAATCTGATTCAGTTCTTGCTCTTAAAAAATTCTTTGCAATGATTAAAACTCAATTCTCATCCACTGTTCTTACTTTGCGAAGTGATAATGGTACATAATTTTTTAATTCTGAATGTTCCCTTCTTTTTTCCTCTCTTGGGATTGTACATCAAAGCATATGTGTTCATACACCCCAGCAAAATGGGGTGGCTGAACGAAAGCATAGACACCTCCTTGAGGTTGCTCGTGCACTGCGTTTTCACTCTAAAGTGCCCATCAAATTCTGGGGAGAATGTATCCAGGCTGCATGTTATTTAATTAACTTGTTGCCTTCTTCTTTTCTTCATTGGAAATCTCCCTTTGAAATTTTCTTTGGCCATTCTCCTTCTCTTTCTCATCTTAAAGTGTTCGGATGTTTAGCTTATGCTACATCCTTAAATAATTCTGATAAATTTTCTCCTCGTGCAATTCCTTGTGTTTTCATGGGTTATTCTCAAACTCAAAAAGGTTATATTCTCTTCAGTCTTGTTACCAAAAAATTTCTTGTCAGTAGGGATGCTCTCTTCTATGAACATCTTTTCCCTTTTCCTTTTTCTCAGGATCATACATTTTCTTTTCCTGGACCTTGTTCTGTTCCAGATTCTGAGTTTTTATCTCTTGATCTTTCAACAAGTGAACCTCAGTTGCATACATCTCACCCTGAACCTACATCTCACCCTGAACCTACATCTCACCCTGAACCTACTTCTCAACCTGAACCTACTTCTCAACCTGCACCTACTTCTCAACCTGCACCTACTTCTCAACCTGATCACCCTGAACCTACATCTGGTTCTTCACCTGTTCATGAGTCTAGGCACACCATTGTTTCTCAACCTGCCAGTATTTCTCACCAAGCACCTGTTTCTACTAGACCTTCTCGTGTGTCTAGACCTTCTGCCTGGTTACATGATTATGTTACATCCTACCATCCATCTACTGCATCTTCTTCATCCTCCAATGTTTCAGGGTAGTTTTCTATTTCCAATTATATTTCTTATCATCATTTACCTCCTCACACTCAAGTTTTTTTGTCCTCCACTTCTTCTTCTATTGAACCTCACACCTATTCTGAAGCCATTAAAAATCCTTTGTGGATTCAAGCCATGAAGGAGGAAATATTGGCCTTGGAGTCTAATGCTACGTGGGAATTGGTTCCTTTGCCTCCTGGTAAGGTACCTATTGGATGCAAATGGGTATACCGTATCAAATATAAAGCTTCAGGTGACATTGAGCGTTACAAGGCTCGTCTTGTAGCTAAGGGCTACACACAACGTGAAGGCATTGACTACAGTGATACCTTTTCACCTGTTGCGAAGATGGTTACTGTCATAACTGTTATTACTCTTGCTGCTATTTTCCACTGGCCTCTTCATCAAATGGATGTCCATAATGCATTCTTGCAAGGTTCCCTTGATGAAGAAGTCTACATGACACTTCCTGAAGGCTTTTGCAGTCAGGGGGAGAAATTGGTATGCAGACTGCAAAAGTCACTGTATGGGCTCAAACAAGCCTCAAGGCAGTGGAATTTAAGGCTCTCTGAGACTCTGATAAGTGCTGGTTTTGAACAAAGCAAGCATGACTATTCTTTATTTGTTAAGAAGAGACAAGGAAAGCTGGTGGTTATACTTATTTATGTGGATGATTTGGTAATTACTGGAAATGATAATTTGATGATTGATGAACTTAAAAGTCTCTTGAATAACAGCTTCAAGATGAAGGATCTTGGAGAGTTGAAGTATTTCCTTGGGCTAGAAATCTTGAGATCTTCACAAGGTATAATGGTTAGTCAAAGAAAGTATGCTCTTGAGCTTATTGAAAGCACAGGCCTAGGAGGTGCGAAGCTAGTTGCATCACCATTAGAGCAGAATTTCAAGCTTACAACACCTGAGTTTGATGAAGGAGCTTCTTGTGCAATAACAGATGAGTTAATACAAGATAAATCAGTTTATCAACGATTAATAGGGAAGCTGATTTACTTAACACACACAAGGCCAGACATTACCTTTGCAGTTCATCATCTTAGTCAGTTCATGCAGAGCCCAAAAGAATCTCACTTAGCAGCAGCAATGAGAGTAGTACGATATATTAAGAGGAGTTCAGGGCAGGGAATTTTCTTGAAGGCCTCTGATAACTGTAAAATAGAGGCATTTTGTGACTCGGATTGGGCTTCATGCCCAATGTCCAGAAGATCAGTCACAGGTTTCTTCATTAAAATTGGAGGTTCATTAGTATCCTGGAAATCCAAGAAACAAAGTACTGTTGCAAGGTCATCTGCAGAAGCAGAGTATAGGAGTATGGCGATGACAACTGCAGAGATTATATGGTTGAAAGGGTTGCTGAGTGAATTTGAAGTAAACAACAAAGAACCAGTGACAGTGTTTTGTGACAGCAAAGCAGCTATCCAAATTGCTGCAAATCCTGTGTTTCATGAACGTACGAAACACATAGAGATAGACTGCCATTTTGTAAGAGAGAAGATTCAAGAAGGTTTGCTGCAAACTGAATATATTGCTACTGGGGAGCAAATTGCAGATATGATGACCAAAGCCTTGGGAGTGCAACAACATAACTATTTACTAGGCAAGTTGGGGATTAAAAATGTGTTCAAACCTCCAACTTGAGGGGGAGTGTTGAAATTAGTTATGAGGTTGTTATGTTGTTAGCTTAGCAGTTAGTTAGTTTTCTTATTAGCTAGCTGAATTACTTTTGTATATAAATACCAGTTTATAGATTGTAATTGGATATAATATCATAAATAAAAAATTCTCTTTCAATCTCTCAGCAAAGAACATTCCTGGCTTTGATAAGTTGAGTAAAGGAATAGCAGGGTCTTGTAATGGTTTGATATGTGTAGTCCTTTCAAATGGCTGCATCTTCTTATGAAATTCAACTATTAGACAAGCCCTGGGATTAAGTAGTGGGGATTTTGATCCAAAGGGATATTATATTTATGGCCTTGGCTATGATATCTCCATTGATGACTACAAGGTAGTTAGAGTTCATAAACATTTCATATATCTTGATAGGGATAATTATTCGTTTAAGTCTGAAGTTGAAATGAATAGTGTGGTTAGTGCATGTATTATTTGATGATACATATGCAAAGCTTGTGTGAAACTTGGTTGAAATGTGTTTGTGGTTAGTGCATGTATTCTGTTTCAAAAGATTACTGTCTCTGTGCAGCTAATCAATTCTTGTCAAGCATTTTAAGAGTGTTGTTATGCAACAAAGTGGTCACCTCTCAAAAGTGCATTAGTAGAAGCTCTAGAATGTTGAGATGCCGACTTGTTCAGCATGTAGAATACATGAAAAGGAATTCCCATCATCTATCATCGGTAAGCAAAATGTGCAAAATTTAGCTTTCGTTTATATGTTAGTTTAGGTTTAACGTTCGCGAACATGTTGTTTATATTTTTAGAAATGTGAACTAAACGAACAAACAAAAATTAAATAAATCAAAACCAACATAAACCTTAAATCATGAACTTATATAACATTCACACCAATAATAAAATAATAGCTGATCAAACACACAAAGTGTTGTGAACCACTAAAATCATAAACTGGTCAAACCCGCGAAGTGTATCAACAAACAACCATCTGATTTGCATTCATCTTGATTGTAGAATTCACATACCAACAAAATTCACACGAACTCTCATATTCATCTTCTCTGAGGAAGTTCAAAATAAGATTCCCAATGTACATAAAGATCATTGCAAGTTGATTGTAAGATTTTGATTGTTCATCAAGTAAGATCAAAGCAAAACTGATTTCCAAAACCAGGAGTAACATACCTCTCTTCTCTTAGAGGATTCTAAAGCTACAATCTTGTTTTAATAAGCCAAGTAAGATTTGTGCACAAGGAAACCTGAAAAAGGCCACAAGATTCAAATCGTTAATGGAATTCAAATTGTAAACCATCTCGATTAACGTCAATTGAACACCAGCCCAACATGAGAGGTGTTTTTTCACCTAAGGAGCTTGCAAATTTGATGATGTCGTTAGGAGTAAAGGGTACGAGCTTGGATACGTTTTTGATTTGGAACATTGAGGTGCCTCCGAAAATTCAATGTTTCCTTTGGTTCGTAATGCTTCATAAGTTACTGACTCTATGCTTTCTGCGAGATAGGGGTGTGATGTTGGGCCACATATGCTTGTCTTTGGTGCGGGGTGGGTGAGGATGAGCTGGAGCATATCTTGATTTCTTTCTGTTGTGGTGGAAATTTGAAATTTGTTTTTGCAATGGTGGGTGTGTTGTTCGTACGATCGCCAACTCTGCAGGAGTTTACTCTCCAATTTATTTTGGGCCCTTTTATGGAATTGCTCGACAATGATCGATTGTTGGAAGTGCTCCAGTTCTATGGTCGTTATGGCTCGCGCGTAATGAAATCATATTTAATGGTAGACGGCTAATGGTGGGCAAAATTTTGTTCTTGATAAAGTTGCGTTGGATGTATTGGGTAAAGGCGACAACAGATGATACTTGTATTTTCGATACGGAATGGTGGACTATCCGAGAGCTTGTATTCTAACGGGGTTGTTGGTGCGCCTCATAGAGGGATTTTGTGGGAGCCGCCTTTGGCGGGTGCAGTAAAATTTAATATGGATAGGTCGGCGAGGGATAAGTCGGGGCCTTTAGTATGTGGTAGCATATTATGTGATGTAAGAGGTTGGATTTTAGCTTTATTTTCAGGACTGTTGAGAGTGACGGAGTCTAACGAGGCAGAAGTGAGGACTATTGTTTATGCCCTCGACATGTTAACTCAATTTTCTTGACCTTCGGCTCAATCGATCATTATAGAATCTTATTCAAATGTGGCAGTGACATGCAGGGACAGATCCTTTAAGGGACCAATGGGAGCCACCCCAAATTTTTGGGAAATTCATATTAACCTTCAAAATTTTAAATTTTTTTAATTAAATTCCCTTTCAAAGTTTTTAATCTTTTTGTTAAATCTCTTAAAATTATTAAAATTTTAGTTAAACCCCCATTTAAACCTCTAAATTTTTTTAAAAATTTAAAGTGGTCTTTCTCAAATTTTTACTCCAAGTTCCGCCCCTATTGACATGAGTATTACATTGTGATCAGAGATCGTACAAGCTATAGAGATATTTTCGTAGTATTGATGACGCATGTTAGTTGTTTCTTAATGTGTGTTTTCATAATATCTATTGCGAGGTTAATGAAGTGGCTGATGCACTTGCAAAGGAGGGTGTGAGTCGATCGTCTTGGTTTCAAGTGCGATTGCAATTCGTGGGAAGTGCTTGTGTGTTGTGTTGGTTGTAGAAAGATGTTGCTGGGGAAGCTGGTTTTGTTGGTGGTGTGTTGAGATGTTGCCCAGGTGTTGTGTAGCGGGGTAGCTTGGTTTTAGGGCTTTGTTGCCTTTATGTTTTTTTGTTTTGTTTTGTTGCATGTTGTTTAGATTATCGTGTTGTACTGTATTTTTTTATTAAAATTAAAAAAAATTAATGACGCACACAATAATTTTGTATGATTTTTGTTGCAATAAAATTATACTTGAGCAAAAAAAAAAAACATGTATTGGCATGCTCTTGCTACTTAGCATCTTAGACCATATCTTAAAAGATTTTAAGATCGGTTACTAGTTAATTTTACTGTTAATTTTTTTTCTTCACGTCTTCTAATATCTACGGACAGTTGATAATCTCTAGAGCATGTGGTTAAAGCTCGCAGTTGACACCCTCTTCTTCCCCTTAGTTCAGATTCAAGACCCATTAGGAACAAAAATCCCCCTTCCCCTAGGTAGAAATTGTGCAAAAAAAAAAAAGATGTCAGTTTTGATACTATCAACTTGGTTAAAAATCATAAAAAAGTACCGAAACTTTTAGAGAAGTTTGAAAGGTTACTGTATAAAAATAACGGGTAAACTACACGAAATGCCACTAAACTTTAACTTTTGTATCAAACATGCCACTGAACTATAAAATGATACTATTGTACCAGTAAACATTGGTTTTTGTTATTATTATACCACCGAACTTTATTTTTTGTTCAATCCAAGCACTCGACCGTTAAACTGTAACAGACCGTTAAATCTTGCATTTGAGGAGGATTGAACCAAAGACCTCTTAGATGAAAGGTTTACACCAAACCAACTTAAAGACTTGATATAATTCTAACGGAAATAGTATATAAATAATATTGCAGTTGAACTTAATTTCATTTATCTCAAGATATAATTTTATAATATTTATAATATAATTTTATAAACATATTACTTTTATAAATAAATATTATTTATAATTTATATTATAAAATAAATATCTTTAAATAAAAAATAATTTTCATCAAACAAATATATTTAAACTAATAGCACAAACAAATCTCAACAAATATTACAATCCAATATAAAATAAATTAAAGTAACAACTCAAGCTTCAACTAAAAAACTCAACAACAAATAAATTATCCTTACATAAACTACTATTGTCTTACTAGTCTACTAACATAACTACTTTCCAAATCATAATTATAAAATGTCTAATAAATATTACAATCCAAGATGAAACAAGTTAAAAATATAATCAAAATGTAGCCGACAACTCAATTTTTTTCAAGCTTGTCTCAACTCCCATAATGCACGACTTACTAAAGTTAATACTTAAGCCCGAGCATACTTCAAAGCTTATCAGAATTCTCTTCAAGTTTAGTATATTTTTCTCATCTTGATCTAGAAATCCTAATTAACGGGCTGACCGGAGGTTTAGCGAAAACATGGTCAACCAAAGCAGAAACCTTTAAAGCCTGATGATAACTTGTTTATTTTGATTAATCTGTTTCGGTAAGAAGATGGCGAAACTGTATAATGTATTACCAGGTTCTGTTTTTTATTTTTGTTTTGGGAGAACACTAGTTTGTATTTCAACTTATGTGTACTCTTTTCCAAGGTTTTGAATGAGGCACATAATTTCGGGTAGGCTTATATGAAATTAATAAAATTATATTTGCCGAGAAAAAAAATATATTCTCAATTCAACTTAATTAGGATTTCAATATATATATTAATATACATAATCCCAATTCAACTTAATTATGATTTTAATATATATTTATATTTTTTTAAATCTAATAGTTTTAAATATTTTTATTCAGATTCATATATAGATCAGACTCGGATCAGATATAGATTTGGATCGGATTCGGATCGGATATGGTCCATATCCGATCCACCTTCTATTAGGACTTGGAATTTTTTCGAATTCAGATTCAGACTTTTTTTTTATCAGATTTGGATCAAATTTTTTTTTCCAGTTCGAATCAGATTCAGATTATATTGCCATCCCTACTGAAAACTCCATTGTTTTTTTTTCCTTGAAGCTTTGAACGGGAAGCTTTGAACGGTGGTTAGTATCTCCAACATAACTTTATTTTTATTTGTGGTGCTAGAATTTGCATGTTGAATGAAGCTTATTGAGAAAAAAATCGTCAAATGGCTTGTATTTGTTCTTGTCACTTCAACATTGAGTTTAGTTTCCAGGAATTAGGTGCAGCGCTCTTTAGGGTATCTTATACTTGTAATCAAGGTCCCTATGTTAGGATTTTACTCCAGTAGTGATCAATTACTAAAGAAAGTTTTACCAGTCTATATTTGTTGCTAACCCAAATTGAAAAAAACATAACCATTTTAGGTGTAAAGTTTAACACATTTCATACAATATGGAGAAAACCTTGAAAGAAACATAACCAATATAACATGAAGGAGTAGTAGAACTATTTGTTGGTATACTAATGCAAAAGCTTGAAAGATATTTGAAAAATTGAATTATTAACTAGTTTCTCAACCATAGCTAGTCTTTGTAGGACGCTACTTAATGACTATGGAGAAAACCTTGGCTTAGATTCTAAAAGGATCCCGGCAAACACTACAACACTGCAAAACTTTGACTTTAGTTTTTGGTATTATATTTTTTAGTTGTGTTTTTTATGTGCGATTTGCACTTTTCATTTTGGAATTAATGTTGTCCATGTTAAAGAATCATTATGGGGTTCTTGCTTGCTGAGAAAAAATATCATAAACTTTAATAGTAGACCTGATTAAATCATACATATCTCATTTGGTCTCAATCAATGCTTCTTGATTTATTGGAGGATAGACCTGATCAGAGTCTGTTTTTTTTTTATCTAGTAAAAATGTTCATAGAAATCGTTGTTAATATGATTTTGTGTTTTGTTCAAGAGGCTGCTAGAAATTGTAATGGGAAAGCTTAACATTTATCATGCCTAATGACAATTCTTTTGTTGGCAATGGGTTATGTGCCCTTTGACATATATGAATTCCTTGTATAATAGATTTGGCTCTCGAAAAGCTCATGGAATTATGACGCATGTAAATAAAATAGATTTTTCAGAAGATATAATGTATCATTGTATGTGAACTAGGGATAGAAGTTTTGATAAGGTAGATTTGGATTCTCCACTGAAACTATGCAAGATGATAAACGTAACTATGGATCTGAACAAAGTAATGTAAACTTAAGCGTTGGTGGGGGGTGTCTTTGTCGTTGCCGAGGGCTTTCTCTGAGTTCTTTTTCCCGAGTTTTCACTATTCTTTCACGGGCACCTTAAGGCATCTGTGGGTTTCGAGCATTGTAGCGTTGTTGCGGTCTTTATGGCTCGCGCGCAATGATAGTGTTTTTAACGGCAAGTTGTTACCGGTTTCAGAGATTTACTTTTTGATTAAGCTGCGCTCGTTTTATTGGGTGAAAACTTTAAAGGCGGGGGCTGTCCGTAAGTGAATCATTATGGTGGGATTGTCCGAGCTCGTTCTGTGAGTCTTTTGCTTCTCGGCCATGTCGCGTGGGTGTGAGTTGGGAACCTCCGATTGGAGACACGCTGAAATTTTCGGTTGATGGTTCAACTCGTGGTAAACCAGGACCAGCGGGTTTTGGGGGTGTCTTGCGCGATGCACAAGGCAGAATTTTAGCTCTTTTTTCGGGTCCTATTGGTTCCCTTGATTCCAATGTAGCGGAATTACGGGCGATTGCTTTTGCTTTGACTTTTTTTACAGCTTCTAAATGGGCATCATGTCCTCTTGTGGTGGAGTCGGATTCCAAAATTGCTCTTGGCTAGGTTTTACATTTGGATCGACGACCATGGCGCCTTTGGGAAGTTTTTGGCATGATCGATCAAGCATGTCTCTCTTTGAGCTCCGTTTGTTTTAACCACATTTTCTGTGAAGCGAATGGGTTAGTGGATGCTTTAGAAAAGGAAGAAGTGTCGCGGGCATCTTTATTTCAGGCTTGTGTATGATTGTTTGGTTCTGTGAGGGGTGTCATGTTTAGTCGTTTGTACTCTTTTCGCTTTCGTCCACGTGTCGTACTCTTTTCCTCCGTTAGGCTTATGGAGGTTTTTAACGAGGCGCACGTGTGACTTACGGTGTATATTTTCGCGTTTAATATACAACTTTTTGCCGATAAAAAAGTGGTTTATGTTCTTGTTTCTGATTGTTTTGTTGCGTTTTTGAAATGTAAGCGTTCTAGATTTAGTTTAAATCGGATAAATTTTCAAGAGAAATTATGGGTTTTATAAAATTTTCATGTTGAGTTTTATCATGCTGAGATGTTCACCGACATGCACTAAATCTCATATTATTTTTATAGGATGTTATGAAAAAATATAACAAATTTGAACGTCATCACAGTTCAGTTAAAGGGTGTTATGAAACGTAAACATTTAATCAGATAACCTATTTCATATGAATGACAAGTTTTTTTTGTCATATATCAATCGAAAGGTATAAAGCAAATGAAAATCACTTATACAAATGCTTATACATATTAACATTATTGGTATGTAATTTTTCAATGGAGAAACACATGTAACATATATTTTAGGTTGTAAGCGATGTTTACCGATTACATAACTTTTTAGGTTGGACAACGTAACATTTTAGGTTTGAACCTAAAATGTTATGATGTTCATAATAAGTCATTTAGATCTAATAACTCATTAGGTTAAAACGTAAAAAGTTACCATCAATTTTAAGATTTTAGATTTAGAGAAACACAAGTAACATTTTAGGTAGGGAGAAGTTTTCTTACAAATTGGGAAACTTTTTCAGTTGAACAAGTTAACATTTCAAGTCGTTCACTATAAAAATTTAGGTTGTAACAAGTTAACAAGTTTTCTTACCAGTGTAAATACGTTATAGTTAACTATTAGTTTAGTTAACTGTACTTACATTGATGTATATCTCATGTTAATGAAATAAAAGAAGAGTTCAAAGGATTAAAGGTAATGATGATTCATTCAAAATGCCGTATCAACGGGAGACAACAATGTCTTAGAAACACAGGTCTGAAAGAGAAACAAAATAACTACGGCCAAGAACGCTACTGCCAAGCAGGTTTCAAAACTGAATTATAGTGGTTTCGAGACCCATGGAATTCTCATTGTTTTTGTAAAAAAATATGTTTTCTTGTAGGCCAATATGTATGTACACAAATGTTTACCCTAAGTTTAGCTCCTTTTGCTTTTGGTGATCCCGGGTAACGATTTTGGTATGTATGTTTTTTATTACAATTTTTGTAACAATTTATGTATATTACGTAATAATTTCTGTACCTACTGAAATTCTCATTGTTCATGTAAGAAAATAAGTTTTCTTTTAGGCCAATATGTATGTACACAAATGCCTACCCTAAGTTGAACTCCATTTGGTTTTGGTGATCTCGGGTAAGAATTTCGGTAGCTACTTTTTTTCTTATGGTTTCTGTAAGTTATTATGTATAATTTTTAATAATTTCTGTATCTACTGAAATTCTCATTGTTCTTGTAAGAAAATAGGTTTTCTCGTAGGAAAATATGTATGTACAAAAATGCTTACCCTAAGTTGAGCTCATTTTAGTTTTGGTGATCTCGGGTAAGGATTTCGGTACTTACCTTTTTTATTACGATTTCTGTAAGCAATTATGTATAATTTGTAATGATTTATGTACCTACTGAAATTCTCATCGTTCTTTTAAGAAAATAGGTTTTCTCGTAGAAAAATATGTATGCACACAAATGCTTACCCTAATTTGAGCTTATTTTGATTTTGGTGATCTTGGGTAAGGATTTCGGTACCTACCTTTTTTCTTACGGTTTCGGTAAGTAATTATGTATAATTTGTAATAATTTATGTACCTACTGAAATTCTCATCGTTCTTGTAAGAAAATAGGTTTTCTCGTAAGAAAATATGTATGTACAAAAATGTTTACCCTAAGTTGAACTCCTTTTGATTTTAGTGATCTCGGGTAAGGATTTCAGTACCTACCTTTTTTTCTTACGGTTTCTGTAAGCAATTATGTATAATGTGTAATAATTTATGTACCTACTAAAAATCCAATCGTTCTTTTAAGCAAATAGAGTATCTCGTAGGAAAATATGTATGTACACAAGTGCTTATCATAAGTTGAGCTCCTTTTGGTTTTGGTGATCTCGGGTAAGGATTTCGATACCTACCTTTTTTCTTACAGCTTCTATAAGCAATTATGTATAATTTGTAATAATTTTTGTACCTACTGAAATTTTAATCGTTCTTGTAAAAAAAGTTTTCTCGTAGGAACATATGTATGTACACAAATGCTTACCATAAGTTGAGCTCATTTTGGTTTTGGTGATCTCGGGTTCAAGTCGCTTTGTCTACAAGGTGTATGCGCGCTGCCAAAGGGTTAAGAATAATTATAAACATTACTACCTACCTTGTAATCACCTTTAGACTATTAAAAAAAAGATTGAAAGATTGGTTTGAATTGTATGGGAGAAAATTTAAACCCTTTAGCCTCTTGGAGATTTATTACAAAATTTTACATAAATGCTTATAGGCCAAATGTATGGAGTATTTTTTTTACCAGTTGAAATGGTATGCGTTCTTATAGTACACCTCTCAGCTTTTTACAAACGACAGTGGATCAAACCTTCAACCACTCAACCACACCGAAATTCCAGTCGAACACTAACCAGTCCTGGCCTCGCTTCTTGAAAGCGATATCTGCAGATGGGAATCATCCTCAACATTACTTATTATAATTAGATGAAGTAACTCTATCATGCGTTTTTGTTTAGCCCCATTATCATGATAAATGCACATAACTCTTGCAATATGTGGGGGGCTGGGTGTGTGAATGTGGTGGAATTTAATTAAAATAGCTGCATTCTACTAAAAAACCAACCAATTAGTCATTTTAACCATTTAGTAATAAAAGCAAATTTAACCAGCATTGACTAAATTATCTTTAGAATGTTTCTTCTCGAGCATTCTGAGAGTGGTGCTCTCAAAAATGCATTAGTGGCAGCTCTAGAATGTTGAGATGCTGACCTGTTCAGCAGGTAGAATACATGAAAAGGAATTCTCAGCATAGCAGAATGTACAAAATTTAACTTCTATGATCTCATATCAACAACAATCAGTACAGAAAATATAGAAATAAGAATGTCCTCCAAACTTTGCAACATTCACAGATGATAATAAAATTTAGAATTCCAATTTATTTGTATAAGTATACAAACAGAGATTCCTAGATGTACTTTAATGTGAGAATATGGGTATGTTCATGGTAAATTAGACGGTGGTCCTTAAAATTGCACATTGACCATTTCAAAATGAACCAATGTCATCAATATGACAAATACTTGACGTAACTAGCCATGTCAAGCCTATCCTACTTTTGCCACATTGTGGTTCAATGGAACTCATAAGCATTTTGTCAGGAACAACACGATTAGCTCAAGAGGTTGAATTGGAATTCCTCAATGTTTTAATGTCAAACTATTTTCAGCCCAACAATGCATCTCTTTAAGCTTTTTAAGGGCTAAATCATTATTGTTTAGCTCAACTATCTTCTCTTCATTTCCAATAGGCTTGGCTTGCCCATGTTTGTTGATTTTATGTAATCGTTATTATGTTTCAAAGTTGGACAATTGCCAGAAGGCTTCAGCGCAGATGAGAAAGGGTCATTTTCAGTTTCAGGTACCAGTCCTTGTTTCTACTGCTGCTTTAAGATCAAAGGCAGTCCAACCTGACGATTTGCCTTTACCCTCTTGTAGAATACATCTTTTTGAAAGAGGAGCTGATGAGAAGATTAATTTTTTTTTATCAAGTATTAATTGCTGAAATTGAATATAATTTATTTCCCTCCTTTTCTGTTTGTAACACTTGACACCAAGGAGGGAATCAGTTCTTGGAGTGAAGTCTACTGTTCATTCAAACTGAAAAGATACTGCCCTAAAATTTGCATAACTTTGTAAAGGAAAAAATCAAATGGCTTGAGGATTCCGAGATATTCTTGAATGCTTCTAGCTAATCTATGGCACCTTGTATTAGGATTAGTTAATATTGTTAGGATTAGTCTACTGTCCATTTCTACTGTGCGTTTTGACTCTTTTCTAATATTCCCAAAGTCAAAATCCCTTAATCCCAAATCTTCTAATATGGTATCAGAAGACTTTACGAGTTCTTCCAGTGAAAGCCTGGGTTTCAAGAACGACGATGTGTCCGACGCTTTCTACATTCATCCGAATGAGAACCCGGCGCTGGTGCTTACTTCTTCCCTGTTGAACGGCGGCAACTATCACGCATGGGCTTGTTCGATGAGGATGTCGCTTATTTCGAAGAATAAGCTTGGGTTTGTGGATGGTTCGATCCAGCAACCACGAGAGGATGATCCGAGGCATTCTGCGTGGATCAAGTGCAATAATTTGGTACTTTCTTGGATTCAAAGAGCTTTGAATCAAGAAATTGCTTAGAGCGTCATTTGGATTGACAGCGCCTCTGAGTTGTGGTCTGATCTTTTCGATCGTTTCAATCAAGGGGATCTTCTTCGTGTCTCCGATTTGCTTCAGGAGTTTTACTCCTTGCAACAAGGTACCCTTCCTGTCAGTACTTACTTTACTCAGTTAAAAACTGTCTGGGCCGAAATTTGCAATTTACGCCCTTTGGTTACCTGTGATTGTTCTTCTTTGAAGTATAGAAACCAAGATTTTTTGCTTAGGTTCTTGAGGGGATTAAATGAAAAATTTTTCTGTTCAAAAATCTCAAATTCTCATGGTCAAACCTTTACCCTCGATTAATGAGGTCTTTTCTATTGTTGTTCAACATGAGAGGTCTGTTAATGCTTCAATTGGTTCTGCAAATAGTGATTCTACTATTCTTATGGCTGATAGAGTTTCTTTTCGATCTGGGGATTCTGCTGTTAGGCAAGATGTTAGGTATTCTGCAAATAAGAAACATGTCCTAGGTAATAAAAGGCCTTTATGCACCTTTTTTGGTTTATATGGTCATGTTGTCGACAAATGTTATAGAAAGCATGGCTTTCCCCCTGGTTTTCGATCTAGGAATCCAAATCAGAATAGTCGTGTTAATCAAGTTGGGTCCAATTCTGAGTCTGTCTTGTAAAATTCTGAGTCTGATAAAGATGAAACTAGATCAGTTTCTTTCACCAAAGAGCAATATGATAATTTGATGGCTTTGCTTCAATCAAAGAATTCCTCCACTGTTGTAAATGAGTCATCTGTTAATATGCTTTCTTCTACCTTTGGATCTGTTCCTCAAGAAGAAACAGGTATGGTTCTTGCTTGCTTTAATTCATCTACTCTATCTAGTTCTTGGATTATAGACTCAGGTGCTACAGACCATGTATGTTATTCATTAGATTTTTTTCATGAATATCATGCTGTAATTGATAAGTTTGTTAGATTACCAAATAATGTCTTGGTTAAAGTTGAACATATTGGTACTGTATATATAAATAATTTCATAATCTTACATGATTTATTGCATATTCCTAGTTTTAATTTTAATCTTGTTTCAGTTTCTCAATTAGTTGCAAATAAAGAAATCCCTCTTATTTTTTTCATCTGCTGGGTGTTCTTTACAGGATACTCTCAGCTTGAAGACGATTGGTACAACTGATTGCATGAATGGGCTATATGTTTTGCATTTTGCTGCTTCTGCTCAGGTTCCTAAGTCTGTTGTTTGTTCTTTAGCATCTTCAAACTTATGGCACATTAGGTTAGGGCATCCTTCCCCTGCTAGAATGAAACATTTTTCCCAAATGCTAAGTGATATTCCTAATAGTTTTTCTTTAAACTGTGATGTATGTCATCTAGCTAAACATAAAAGGCTTCCTTTTCCTGTTAGTACATCTAGTTCTGATAGTTTGTTTGACTTGGTTCATATGGATGTATGGGGTCCATTTTCTGTCAAAAGCTTGTATGGTCATGCTTATTTCTTGACTGTTGTTGAAGATAAGAGCAGATATGTTTGGTTGTTTCCTATGAGAAATAAAACTGAAGTTAGAACTCTTATTGTTGACTTTTATCAGTTTGTTGAAACTCAATTTTCTTGTAAAATTAAATGTATACGAACTGATAATGCTCATGAATTTGATATGATGGATTTTTATAAAACCAAAGGCATAATTCATCATAATTCCTGTACTTATACCCCTCAACAGAACAGTACTGTTGAGAGGAAACATCAGCACATCTTAGTTGTAGCTAGGTCTTTGAAAATTCAAGCTGGCTTGCCTCTAAACTTCTGGGTAGATTGTGTTTTGCATTATGGTTTCTTAATAAACATGTTGAGTGGATCGAAAGATCGATATTTACCAAGAGGGGGGTGAATTGGAAATTTAAAGGATTGTAGTGGAAATTGGCAAATTAAAAATGATGAACACGGAATTTAGAGTGGTTCAAGTTCCAAATGAACTCTACATCCACTACCTTAGTCTCACTAAGGATTTGCAACAATTTCACTAAATTGATCCTCCCCTTTTCTAGGACAAGGAGGCAACCCTTTACAATATCGGTTGATTTTTCTACCCAAAAATCAACCCAACCCTCACACAAGAGAACAAAGAAATTTGTAGGCTAATTAGGTATCTCTCAATACAAATGATAGCCCCAATACAAGCACTCAACCCAATTTTACAAAATATGAGTGAAGAACACAAATTGGGATTTTACACAAATTTGGGATTTTTGCTCAAATGCTTGAATTTGATGTTTGGATGTTTGCTTTTGGATCAAAAATAGTTGTTGCTGATGCTTTTGGATGTCTCTTTTATACCTTCTCATTGATTTCTAGCCGTTTGGGTGGTTGGGAACATAAATGGAGCCGTTGGAACCCTCTCTTACCACCATAAATGCACCTCTGCAGCTACGAGTATCGGTACTCGAGAATGGGTATCGATACCTGTCTCACAAAGAAAATAGCCGTTGTGTGTAATTAATGGGGCGTATCGATACGCACGTAAGCGTATCGGTACAGGGTATCGAAACGACAAAGGCCGTATCGATACCTTTTTCTCAACATAACTCACTGCCAAAACGAGTATCGATACTGGGGTTAGGCGTATCGATACCGGTCAACGACCTTTTAAAATTTGGTTACCAACCAACTGACACCAACGGTCATATTTTTAAACCGACTTAAATGCTTTAAAAATCTTTAAACTGGTATCGATACTGGTGTTACCGTATCGATACACGCTTTCAAACTCTTTGAAGTTTAACGCAGGGGCGTATCGATACGAGGGTTTTCCGTATCGATACGTGTTCCGGCAGTAGCCAATTTTGGCAAAAAGGTATCGATACGCCTCCATGGGTATCGATACTCTCTGACGATTTTCAATAGATTTGGCTTGGAACACTTAGAAAATATTTTGAGTTTGAGTTTTACAAATCAGTTTTAAAGTGCTGGTGTTTCAAAACTTGTTAAGGGACTTGTAAAAACAATTTTAATTTTTTCAAATTGATCCTTAAAGATTTAGTTATATCAAAATCAAACATAAGTTTTACAATCTCCCCCTTTTTGATATAACAAAACCAAAACTTAAAATTTTGACACTTTTGAATAACCTTTACAAAGTAACTCCCCCTTAGTATAAGCTTGGTAACCTTTGAGTTAAAATCAAAATATTTTAAAGTTGTGAGCAAGTTTCTTCTCCCCCTTTTTGTTAGATAAAAAATGCATTGAGACAATAAAGTGCATAATGAAATCAAAGGTATAATAATAATAAGCAACATAATTTTATTCATCATAGCATAAAAAAGAAAATCCAAACAAAAACAAACAAGAAATCAAAGCATAGGTTTTTAATCCTAAAACAAACTTAATCCTAAAAACAAAAACATAGGTGCATAAAAATAGAAAATCCTAGATGATTATGAATGATATGCAAGAAGAGATGTCTAGGCATTGTCTTCATCGTCTTCATCATCTTCATCATCATCGACCATAGGCTCATTGCTCTGCATGCTATTACGCCATTCATCATGGAAAGCGGCAACGGAAATATTCAAGGAATTTTGCCCGCTTTCAAGGGATGTAAGGTGATTCTCCATACCCGTCATCCTTGTATCGAAGGTGGTTTCCATGGAGGTTAGACGAGTGTTCATGTCCATGCGTAGCCCGGTAAATTGCTCATTAAGATAGGTTATGAGAGCATCCAAATTGGGCTGTGGGACTTGAGGAGCCGGAGGATCTTGAGGAGCTTGTGGTTGTTCCAATACGGCTGCGGCCTCGGGTGGAAGCTCGGAAAGACGTAACCAACTTCCATTAAAGTAATGGAACTTACCCCGAGCAAGGGATCGCTCATCAATAGGATCGGTAAGAGGAGATGCAAGATCAAATGAGCAATCAATATCCTTTTTCACAAAATAGTAACTTAAAGCCGTACCGTAGATAAAAGATGTGATGAGAGAGGTGTGGCGATTTTGAACATGATAGACGATCTCATCGAACATGATTCGAGCTAGGTTTGGGCACTTTCGTTGACGGAAACAACGGATCCAAAAATCATCCACTTGACGGATGGTAGAGTATTTGCCACCGGAGGGACGTAACCACCAAGACACCATCAAATGTAGGATTCGATCGTGAGCATTGAGAACGGTTACGGAACCACCGAGAACATGGCCCAAGGCATTCTCATCATCTAAGCCTTCATCATCTAACTTAAAAACATCACAAATCCCTTTGACATCGAGAATGATTTGCTTCCCCATAAGATAAGAGCGGATGGCAACAACTTCCCCATTGCGAGTAATAACTTTGGCATTAGAATAGAAAATTAAAACCAAAAGACGATAGTAAATACCGGGGATAGATAGAAACTCCATGAAATTCCAATTGCGAAGCAACGGAAGATATTCAAACTTGAAGCGCTCGGAGTCGAGAAAAGGAATGGAGACGACCCTTTCCGTACGAATTTTGTAGTTCTCAAATTGGCGAAAATAGGGAAGACCCGCGGAGGTTTCAAAGGATCTGTTATAAATTGTAGCATAATCCGGGCGTGCAACCGTTCCGGGAGTTGAAGATTCACCGCCATGAGTAACCCTCGGTCGCTTCCTCGAATGTTCTTTAGGTGCCATAATCTAAAAGAAAATTAAGCAAGAGAAAAAAGGGTTTCTTCAATTTAAGTAAAAATCAAGGTAAAAAGGATTTTTTAAGAGAAAAAAAATTGAAAACCAAAGAGATTTAAGAAAACAAAGGGTTAAAAAAAACAGAACAAGACAAAAAAAAGTAAAAAGAAGAGATTACCTTGAAGGAAACTTTGAAGATTGAAGAAAATCTTGAGAGAGAGCACAATTCTTTGCTTGATGCAAAAATTCTTTTAGAATTGAGTTGTAGTGTGAAAAATATGAAGGAGGAAGGGCCTTTTTATAGGCAAAAACGGCTAGGGTTTGTTAGGGTTAAAGAGTTTTAATTTTGGTAAAATTAGATCTCATTTAAGACTGATTTAATGTCATCTGCGCGATAGGGTATCGATACTCCTGAGGGGGTATCGATACGGGGATAGAATTGTCTTTTCTCAAAAATGCCCGTTGGAAAGTCGTATCGAAACGGTGGGGCCCGTATCGAAACGCCAAGTATCGATACGATATTAAGCGTATCGATACCCGTGAAGCGAGGAAAATTCTGGGAACCAGAATGAAGAACACGTATCGATACGCGTATAGCCGTATCGATACCATATGCCCAGAATGACCTGTTTGGTTCTAAGAACAACCAAAGGCTCGAACTTAACACCTCCTAAAAGTATGCAAATGATGAATGACCAGTTCTAAGCATGTTTTAACAGAAGCATACTCCCCCTAACTATAGGAATGGATAAAATTAGGAGTTTAAGCACATAAACATGGCAATTTCACAAAATCAAGCATTTTAAGCACAAAAGAGGTCCTAAAAGGTCAAGATAGGCTAGCTAGACCTAACTCTCTCCTAAGGGACCAAAAACGCTCTTTGTCTAAGGGTTTTGTAAAAATGTCCGCTAATTGATTCAAGGTGTCTACATACTCTATAACCACATCTTCCTTAAGGACATGATCTCTAATGAAATGATGCCTTATTTCTATATGTTTGGTTCTAGAGTGTTGGATGGGATTTTTAGTTAAGCATATTGCACTAGTGTTGTCACATTTTAAGGGTATGGTTCCAACTAGGGGTGCTAACGAGCCGAGCCTGACCAGGCTCGGCTCGGCTCGGAAACTATATTTTTAGGCTCGGCTCGGGCTCGAGGCTCGCCGAGCTCGGAATTTCAAGCTCGAGCTCGGCTCGAAAACTGTATTTTTAGGCTCGGCTCGAGCTCGAGGCTCGCCAGGCTCGGCTCGGGCTCAAGGCTCGCCAGGCTCGGCTCGGCCCGTTATCAACTTTAAACACACCAGATTGAACATAATCCAGCTTGAAAATCAACTAAATGCAAATTCAAACTCAATAGAGTTTGTAAATGAAGGCAAATAAGCCCTCATTCTAAAAAAATATACTTAGATGTGTGCACAAAAAGCCCACTTAAGCAAGATCTCAGCCATAAAAGCCAAGGTTAATGTGCTTACTTCCTTCAGCACCTGAGCCCCTATTTATAGGTGGTTCTCCCTCATTGCTTTACATATCTCACCAATGTGGGATATTGAGAAGTATTGCATAACCTTTGTTTTCCTCCTTGCTCCCTTAAGTTTTATGTAAGGATGGATAAATATCCATTTTAGTCTTTTTTATATTTTAATTATATTAATTTAATCCTCATTTTCTCTTAATTTTGGAGTGCAAAATTTATTTTTCATTGAATTTAGTTATTTAATTTTAATAATCTACTAATCTAAATGTTAGAAAACAATATAAAAATCATAAGAAGTGAATTTAAATAATTACAATTATAATTATTGATTAATACAATAAGTTATGCGAATTTTGAAAAAAATCACGACCGCGACACCCGCAGTGACCGCAATAGCATCCGTTATCTCCGCAAACGCGATAAACGCAACACGACCGAAAACGCGACCGCGAACGCTATTTAAATCCCTGATTTTGCTATAGGTTTTTTTATATAAAATATTCATTAAAAATCACTTTCATAACCAACACTAAAACGAAATTCAATGACCGGAAAGGGGAAAAAAGTGTCAAAAATTAGATTAATCCAAATAATCAATAAATATTCTTATAATACAAACACGTAATTAAAGAAAATACAAAGTCAAACAACAATCAACTAATGAAAGAAAATACAAACACATAATTTATTTTAGTGCATATGTAGATTCCGAGCCTGTTCACGAGCTTTTCGAGCCGAGCCTGGGTAAGCTCGGCTCGGCTTGTTAAGTTTTCGAGCCGAGCCCGAGCCCGAGTCGAGCTCACTCGAGCCGAGCTTTGACCGAGCTTTGACCGAGCCGAGCCCGAGTAGCTCGCGAGCCGGTCAGGCTCATTATCACCCCTAGTTCCAACTTTAATTCCATAATCTAAGAGTTGTTGTTTCATCCAAAGGACTTGAGCACAACAACTCCCTAAGGATATGTACTCGGCTTCGGTGGTAGATAAGGCTACACTATTTTGTTTCTTAGAGAACCAAGATATGAGCATACTACCTAAGAATTGGCAAGTTCCCGAAGTACTTTTCCTATCAATTTTGCAACCCCCATAATCCGCATCCGAGTAAGCATGAAGGTTAAAGGTAGAGTCTCTAGGGTACCAAAGACCTAAACAAGGAGTGTCTCTAAGATACCTAAAGATTCTTTTAATGGCTATAAGGTGAGACTCTCTAGGACTAGCTTGAAACCTAGCACACAAGCAAACACTAAACAAGATATCCGGTCTACTTGCGGTAAGGTAAAGCAAAGATCCAATCATAGAACGATAAAGCTTAGAGTCAACACACTTACCTCCTTCATCTTTGTCAAGCTTTGTAGATGAGCTCATAGGAGTGGCTTGAGGCTTTGCATTCTCCAAGCCAAACTTCTTGAGCATATCCTTTATGTATTTTGCTTGGTTGATGAAGGTGCCATCCTTCTTTTGCTTGATTTGGAGTCCCAAAAAGAACGAGAGCTCCCCCATCATGCTCATCTCAAATTCACCTTGCATTAACTTAGCAAACTCTTGACAATGACATTCATTAGTAGAACCAAAAATTATATCATCAACATAAATTTGAACTACTAAGATGTCATTGTTATATCTTTTTATGAAGAGTGTTGTATCCACCTTTCCTTTTTCAAAACCTTTTTCAATTAAGAAATTTGAAAGTCTCTCATACCAAGCTCTAGGAGCTTGTTTTAAACCATAGAGAGCTTTTGTAAGTTTAAACACATGGTTTGGAAATTTTGAATCCACAAAACCCGGTGGTTGTTCAACATACACCTCTTCATTTATAAAACCATTTAGAAAGGCACTTTTTACATCCATTTGAAAAAGCTTGAAATTATGATAACATGCATATGCAAGCAACATCCTAATAGCTTCCATCCTAGCTACGGGTGCATAGGTTTCATCGAAATCTATTCCCTCTTCTTGAGTGTAACCTTGAGCAACTAGTCTAGCTTTATTTCTCACAATGTTACCACTCTCATCTAGTTTGTTCCTAAAGACCCATTTAGTTCCTATTGTAGATTAATTACTAGGCCTATCAACTAATGTCCATACATTACTTCTCTCAAATTGATTTAATTCTTCTTGCATAGCCAAAATCCAAAAGTCATCTTTCAATGCTTCTTTTATATTTTTAGGCTCTATGCATGAGATAAATGCAACATGGTTCATTAATATAAGAGAAGAACGAGGGTTACCCCCTTAGATGGATCACCCAAGATTTCACCATCTTTGACATAGTTTAACTCCCTTGGGTAGCTCACTTCCTTTTCCTCAATAGCCAAGTCCTTCAAGGCTTCAAGAGGTGGATCTTGTGAGTCCTCTTCTTTTGTTGAAATCTCATCCTCCTTTGAAGTTTGACCTCCATCAAAGGCATTTATGATTCCTACATCATCATCATCACAAGAATCCTTCCTAGGAAGGAAGTTATCATCGAATACAACATGAATAGATTCTTCTACTACTAAAGTTCTTTTGTTAAATACTCGATAGGCTTTAGAGGTTAAAGAGTAACCTATAAAAATGGCTTCATCACTTTTTGCATCAAATTTACCTAAGTTGTCTTTTCCATTGTTTAAAACAAAACACTTGCAACCAAAAGGGTGAAAATGGCTAATGTTAGGCTTTTTAGATTTTAAAAGTTCATAAGGTGTTTTCTTTAAAATTGGCCTAATCATTACTCGATTTATGATGTAGCAAGCGGTGTTTGTGGCTTCCGCCTAAAAATATTTAGGTAAATTGTTTTCACAAAGCATAGTTCTAGCCATTTCTTGTAAAGTTCTATTTTTCCTCTCAACTACCCCATTTTGTTGAGGAGTTCGAGGAGCTGAAAAATTATGGCTAATACCGTTTTCATTTAAAAAATCTTCAAACCCTAAATTTTGAAACTCGGTTCCATGATCACTTCTAATGTGTGAAATTCTAAGTTCAAGATCATTTTGGGTTGTTTTTGAAAATGTGATGAATTTATCTAAAGCCTCATCTTTAGTACTTAAAAATAAAACCCAAGTATATCTAGAAAAATCATCAACAAGCACAAAAGCATAAGATTTACCACCCAAGCTCATAGTCCTAATTGGCCCAAATAAATCCATGTGAATTAATTGTAAGCATCTACTAGTAGAAACATCATTAATGGATTTAAAGGAAGACTTATGTTGTTTACCCTTTGAGCATGCATCACAAATTTTATCATTTGAAAATTTTATTTTGGGCAAACCTCTAACTAGATTTAGAGAGACTAGTTTTTCCAAAACACTAATGCTAGCATGTCCTAGCTTCCTATGCCACAACCATGCATCATTTTCATTTTGAGCAACTAAACATGCATGAGATGTATGAATGTCATCTAAATGCACCATGTATATGTTTCCTATGCGATGACCTATGAGCATAATACTATTAGATTTAATGTCTACAATTTTGCATCCATTTTTATCAAAAAGAACATTAAATCCCTTATCACATAATTGACTTATGCTCAATAAATTGTGTTTAAGACCATCGACATATAAGACATTTTCAATGAGAATGGTAGAGTGATTACCTATGGAGCCAATACCTTTAATGTGGCCTTTGGAGTTGTCACCAAATGTTACTACTCCTCCACCTTTTGGCTTTAAATCCATGAATCGACTCTTGTCTCCGGTCATGTGTCTCGAGCATCCACTATCAAGGTACCATGAGTTTTGACTTTGTGCTTTGGCCTTGAAGCAATGCTCCCCCTACAAACAAAGATATTAAACCTTGGTTTTTGGTACCCAAATCATTTTGGGTCCATGAGTGTTAGCTCCCAAAACCTTGGTTCCCTTAGGAATCCAAGATGACATAGCAATAATATTATTAGATTTTACAAGTTCCTTAGGAACCCATACACTTCTAATTCTTTTAGCTCTACTATGTCTAGGGTAGCTACTTTGTTTGTAGTAATTAGTCCTTTTCTTAGGTTGGTGTGTTCTAGATGATTCTCCTACTTCATGCTTGACACTTCCAACATTTTTAAGGACTTTTTGAGCTCATTTAGCTCACCTAACACCTTTTGGTGTTCACTATTGCATTGAGACAAAAGATTATTAAGATCAACATTTTCATCTTGAAAGAATTTAAGTTCATCTTTTAATCCTAAAATCTTTTCCTCAAATTTAGAATTAGCTTGAGTGAGTGAGTCATTTTTCTCATTTAGCTCTAAAATGATTTTCTTGTTTTTAATGACCGACTCCTTAAACTTCTCAACTAATTCATCATATACCTCTTGTAACTCATCATATGCATCATTTAATTCTTCATATGAAGAATCTAAAGTAGATGAGTTAGAGGTTACCATGGAGGAATCTTCCTCAAGTGCCATGAGACAAAGGTTAGCCACTTCTTGTTCGTCATCCTCCGATGACTCCTCATCACTCCAAGTAGCAAGTTTGGCTTGAAGTTTCTTCTTCTTCTCAAAACCCTTCTTCTTGAGTTGAGGGCACTCCGAACGGATGTGGCCGGGTTGTTTGCACTCATAGCAAATGATGGGATCCTTTCCATCTTATTTGTTCTTCCCTTTGAAGTCCATCTTTCTTTGGATTTTTCTTCCTCGGTTGGACCTCATGAATCGTGAGAACCGTTTGGCTATCATAGCCAATTCTTCAAGTTCGTCCTCATCACTAGATGAGCTCTCATCAAGTTGTGAAGCTTTAGCCTTGAGAGCTATTCCCATCTTCTTCTTCTTTTCAACCTCAAGCTTCTCTACTCTTTTCTCTTCCTTCTTTTTCTCATCTTCCCTTCCTTGCTTCATGATCTCATGAGTAAGGAGAGAACCCACAAGCTCATCAAGCTTTAATGTCTTCAAGTTCTTTGCTTCGATGATAGCGGTTCTCTTCCCATCCCAAGCTTCGGGAAGTGAATAGAGTAGCTTCCGGACAAGCTTGTCTTCCGGTATGATTTCTCCATATCCCTTTAGACCGTTGACGATTGTGGAGAATCGATCAAACATCTTTGACACCGTCTCATCGGGCTCCATCTTGAAGTTTTCATAACTAAGATTGAGAAGTCCAATCTTAGTTTCTTTGACATCATTGGTGCCTTCATAGGTGGTCTCAAGAGTGTCCCACACTTCCTTGGCACTTTCTATTGATGAGACCTTCGAGTAGATGTCCGGACCGAAAGCACAAAATAGTATGTGGAGAGCTTTATCGTTGACTTGAATCTTCTTCCTCTCCTCTTCACTCATTTCGGCTTTCTTCTTCAACACCATCTTACCTTCACAATCTTGCTTCAATGGAATGTATGGCCCATCCTCAATGACATCCCATACAAGATAGTCACTTGACTTGATGAATAGCCTCATTTTGTTCTTCCAAAAGGAATAGTTGTCACCATTGAAGAAAGGAGGCTTGGTGGTTGATTGTGACTCGTACATGCCGGAACCGGAGGTTGAAGCCATCTCTTGATAATTTGATGATCACACTCTTCCAAGGATCTCCTCTTGTGGTTGTTAATCCTCAAAGAGTTAAGCTCTGATACCAATTGTTGAGTGGATCGAAAGATCGATATTTACCAAGAGGGGGGGTGAATTGGAAATTTAAAGGATTGTTGTGGAAATTGGCAAATTAAAAATGATGAACACGGAATTTAGAGTGGTTCAAGTTCCAAATGAACTCTACATCCACTACCTTAGTCTCACTAAGGATTTGCAACAATTTCACTAAATTGATCTTCCCCTTTTCTAGGACAAGGAGGCAACCCTTTACAATATCGGTTGATTTTTCTACCCAAAAATCAACCCAACCCTCACACAAGAGAACAAAGAAATTTGTAGGCTAATTAGGTATCTCTCAATACAAATGATAGCCCCAATACAAGCACTCAACCCAATTTTACAAAATATGAGTGAAGAACACAAATTGGGATTTTACACAAATTTGGGATTTTTGCTCAAATGCTTGAATTTGATGTTTGGATGTTTGCTTTTGGATCAAAAATAGTTGTTGCTGATGCTTTTGGATGTCTCTTTTATACCTTCTCATTGATTTCTAGCCGTTTGGGTGGTTGGGAACATAAATGGAGCCGTTGGAACCCTCTCTTACCACCATAAATGCACCTCTGTAGCTACGAGTATCGGTACTCGGGAATTGGTATCGATACCTGTCTCACAAAGAAAATAGCCGTTGTGTGTAATTAATGGGGCGTATCGATACGCACGTAAGCGTATCGGTACAGGGTATCGAAACGACAAAGGCCGTATCGATACCTTTTTCTCAACATAACTCACTGCCAAAACGAGTATCGATACTGGGGTTAGGCGTATCGATACCGGTCAACGAACTTTTAAAATTTGGTTACCAACCAACTGACACCAACGGTCATATTTTTAAACCGACTTAAATGCTTTAAAAATCTTTAAACCGGTATCGATACTGGTGTTACCGTATCGATACACGCTTTCAAACTCTTTGAAGTTTAACGCAGGGGCGTATCGATACGAGGGTTTTCCGTATCGATACGTGTTCCGACAGTAGCCAATTTTGGCAAAAAGGTATCGATACGCCTCCATGGGTATCGATACTCTCTGACGATTTTCAATAGATTTGGCTTGGAACACTTAGAAAATATTTTGAGTTTGAGTTTTACAAATCAGTTTTAAAGTGCTGGTGTTTCAAAACTTGTTAAGGGACTTGTAAAAACAATTTTAAGTTTTTCAAATTGATCCTTAAAGATTTAGTTATATCAAAATCAAACATAAGTTTTACAAAACAGAACTCCTACTCCAATTTTATTGAATAAAACACCCTTTGAAATGTTGTTTCACAGTACACCTAAACTTCAAGACATTAAAACTTTTGGTTGTTTAGCCTATGCGGCAGTTTTACCTAAGCCTAAAACTAAGTTGCATCCTAAAGCTATTAAATGTTTGTTTCTAGGGTATCCAAAACATATTAAGGGTTTTCGATTATATGATTTAGAAACAAAGAATTTTTTTGTGTCAAGAGATGTTGTGTTTTATGAAAATATTTTTCCTTTTCAAAGCATTAAGACACCTTATGAAGTTATATTACCAAATTCTGAGGCTAATACTAACTTCATTGATGATATATTTCCAAGTAAGCAAACTGATGTTCCTATTTCTTTAAAGAATCATGTAAGCTCTTCATCCTTGCCTAAGAATAATTCTACAACATCTGCAACTGAAACTTCTAAAGAATTGGAGCAAGTTATTCTTAATCCTACTCCTAATGATGTTATCTCTGATGTTGCAAATGAAACTTCTAAAGAACTGGAACACCCTTCTTCTTTGGATTGTCATCTTTCTTCTTCTCCTATTGTCATTTCTGCCCTTACTACTGGTGTTTCTACTCAACATCAGAGACCTACCAGGGTTGCAAAATCGCCAAGTAAGTTCAAGGATTTTCAAATGGAGCTACCTAAGGTCAGATCATCTAAATCATCTCCTCATTCAATTAATCAGGTACTGTCTTATTCTAGCATATCAGTTCCATATCAGCATTATATTAATTCTGTTGAAGTTTTAAAAGAACCTAGTTCTTATAAGGATGCTATTAAACATGACTGCTGGAAACATGCAATGGCTGAAGAGATTACTGCTTTAGAAAATAATAAGACCTGGGATTTAGTACCCTTACCTCCAGGAAAACAAGCAATAGGCTGTAAATGGGTTTACAAGACTAAGCTTAAATCAGATGGTTCCTTAGAGAGGTATAAAGCTAGGTTGGTTGCAAAAGGTTATACTCAACAACCAGGGATCGATTTTATTAATACTTTCAGTCATGTTGCAAAGATAACCACAATTAGGACTCTTATAGATGTTGATGCTGCTAAAAATTGGAATTTATAGCAATTAGATGCGAATAATGCCTTTTTACATGGCTTCCTTAATGAAGAAGTTTATATGCAACCACCCCCTGGTTTTTCCCCTAAAAATTCTGATTTAGTTTGTAAGTTAAAGAAGAGTCTTTATGGGCTAAAACAAGCAAGTAGGCAATGGAATGAAAGACTCACCTCTGCTTTAGTCAGTCAAGGGTTCAAACAAGCTGCCTCTGATAATTCTTTATTTTTAAAAGGTGTTGGTGCTAATTTTGTTGCTTTAGCTGTATATGTTGATGACATTGTGCTTGCTGGTCCTAATGCTACTTCTATAAAAGATATTAAATTTTTTTTACATGAAACTTTCAAAATAAAAGATTTAGGAGATCTTAAGTTTTTTCTTGGTTTTGAAGTAGCAAGGTCTTCTAAAGGAATTAACCTTTGTCAAAGGAAGTATATCTTAGACTTACTTGAAGAAACTGGTTTTTTAGATTCAAAACCAGTCTCAACACCTTTAAATTTCAAGTTATCTAAAACTGATGGAACTCTTTTATCTGACATAACACCTTATATGAGACTTATTGGTAAACTTGTCTATCTTACTAATACAAGACCTGACATCACTTATGGTGTCCAACAGTTGTCCCAATTTCTCTCTTTTCCTACTGATATTCATATGACAGCTGCTCATAGAGTTCTTAGGTACTTGAAAGGTACACCAGGACAGGGACTGTTTTTTTCTGCTGCTAGTAATTTAAAACTCACTGCTTTTTCAGATTCAGATTGGGCCTCATGCCCTGATTCCATGAAGTCTACTACTGGGTTTTGTCTATTCCTAGGACCTTCTTTGATTTCCTGGAAATCAAAAAAACAGCAGACAGTTTCCAGATCTTCAAGTGAAGCTGAATACAGGGCATTAGCCTCTGTGACTTGTGAAATACAATGGGTTTCCTATCTTTTAGCTGATTTACAGATTCCTTTGCATTCTACTAATCTCTATTGTGACAACCTTTCTGCTGTGAAAATTGCAGAGAATCCTGTTTATCATGAACGGACTAAACACATCGAGATAGATTGCCACCTGGTCAGAGAGAAGATACAGCAAGGATTAATTCGACTACTTTCTGTGTCTACTCATAATCAACTTGCTGACTGTTTCACCAAGGCACTTCAGCCGTCTTTGTTCAAAGATTCTGTAATCAAGTTGGGCATTCAGAATCTGTATGCTCCAACTTGAGGGGGGCTATTAGGATTAGTTAATATTGTTAGGATTAGTTGGTTTTGTTATTTACAGCTGGGTTAGTTATTAAATAAAGGTTTAGGTTCTTGTTTAGTATATAATGTAATCAGAGTTTAATTAAATAAATAAGAAAGAGATTTATCCCTTTCTACTGTGCGTTTTGACTCTTTTCTAATATTCCCAAAGTCAAAATCCCTTAATCCCAAATCTTCTAATACCTTGTTCATATAAATATAATCATCCTGTTATAAAGCAAATACTTCTGCTGAAAAATATGACAGTATTAAAAAAACTATAAATTTGAGCACAAGCAAAATGCAAACCAGCAAATCCCAAGTAATCCTTAATCATTAGCATTACTTGGAATCAAAATACAAACAGAAAGCAAAAGCAACGATCTTATAAAGCTTATGGTGCTGCTAGGCTTAAATCAACATCAATTGAAAAAAAATGGAAACCCAAAACTAAAATAATTTGGGGTAAAATACCTAAATCATCACTCAACTTTGCTATGTGACCTATTTTGCTCACTCTACTTAAAAAAAGACCAATTTACTCACTCAACTTTTAACATTGTACTTTTTTCATTGCTCCATCGTTAAATGTTTAACACCGTTATGACATGTCATATATAATTAGTAAAATATTAATAGAAATATATACGTCAGTAAAAGTAAAAAAATAAAAATAAAAAACAAAACGACAATGCATTGAGACTAAGGATTTTTTACACTCATAATGCATCGGTTAACAAAACATAAGCCATTCTTATTTTCAATCAGAGATTTAGGGAACTTTTGAGTTTAGGGTTTTATCGATTGAGAATTAAATTTGGGTTTGAGATTTTCTTGTGTTGGGAGTAAATTAGGGTTTGGTGTTTTGTTAGAGATTTAGGGAACATTTGGGTGGAAGAAATTTTAAATTTCAAGTAGAGAGACCATTTAGGTGGAAAGAAATCTGGTCGAGGGAGCTACTGATTCAACTGTGTAGCAGCAAATCGGAGGAATGAATTGTCGTGTACTGTGTGCGAGGGGTATGAAAATCATGTCATATGGTAAGTTGTTCGTATCTTTTTTTATTTAAGCTTGTGAAATTAGGGTTTAGAGTATGTGTGAAAGAAACACATGGTTTTGATTTTGCTATAAAATTTCACTTAATTTTTGTGTGTTTACTGAATATGTGTATACTAAATGGGTTTGTTGTGTATGCTAAATTGGTTTGAAATTTTGAATGAGGATATTATGCATATTTTGTGTATACTAAATATTCTGTGAGAAATTTTAAAAAATTTGTGTATACTGAATGCAATTTTAGAATATGTATATTGTGAATATGTAGGAACATATGGAATATTATGCATATTCTACGGGACATGGTAATATTATGCATATTCTGTAGGGGCACGTGTATTGTGAATATGTTGGAATACATGACAATATTATGAAATTTCATAATATGTGGGGATATGGGAACATTATACATATTTATTGTGCATATGTAAGAACACATTTGTATATTGTGTAAATTAATCTTCCCCAATCACCATCTGCTACTTTATTACTTTCGCGAAAGATACGAGTCACGGTAACCTCCACGACCTCCACGACGGAGATTGAAGGCCATTTGCACACAAAATATGATCCGTTAATAACCTTGGTAATCAGAGTGGCCACGCACAAAGACATTGATTGGTACGAAGGACGGAAATTTGTTAGTTAACCAAACATTTTTCCTTCCATCCGTCGTCCTAAACAAAGCCAAAATGCTTGTAAATGTAAGTTTTAAAAGATGTTTGATAATATGAAAATCTCAATGTGGCTCTTTTGAACGCGCCTGTACGCGCTCTCCCAAAAACACTCATCTTCGCACGGCGATGGCTCGAGCCAGGAGGTGGTTCGGTCTCACGCCCGTCAGTTGATCGCAGCAAGCCGGTGGACGCGCTGTCCTCCCCGGAGTTTGCTCATCGGTGCCGGGTTTGTAAAGACGCGCTCCGGTTTGGTGGTTTCCATCGTCCCCTCGGAGTTGAGTTTTTCAGGGACGGCGAGGGCGATTTTCGTCGAGCCTTCTGTAGCCTCAGGTTGCCGCAGGCTCAAATGTCCAGTCATTCCCACCGTCGCTCGCTTCGTGGCTTCAGGACCCCTGGATCTGGTGCAGGAACGATGGAAGCTAAAAGGGACAGACATTTTAAGTTTTACACCGAAACTGCCGGAATCTCCAAGGATGACGACCCCGGTCTCGACAGAAATATATGGAATATCGGGGGGTTGGACGGCTCGCAGAGCGACTCAAAGGTCGAGTTTAAAGTTGAAGCGACGGAGCTCGGTGTTCGCTGTGGACGCGGGAGAGGTCTGGGCTTCCTTGCCGGTGATGAACCGGAACCACCGTGGGTTGTGGTTGTCGATTGACTTGTGAGGTTGAGAATGGTACAAAGGGCATTTTGGTCCTTTACGATGATGTCAGATTCCCTTTCCCAGACTACCTTTTGTTCTGTCCGAGGTTTACAGCTGGTTTACAATGTGTTTGATGGAAAATTGACTCACTTTCTTCATAAGGTCTCCAATATTTACGGATCTATCAACACCTGTCCTCTGTGCTTATCAGTCCCAAATCTTTGCCCAGAGATTTTCAAGGCTGGTAACTTTATGAATATGGAACAATCTTGTCTGCTGCAATTTCGACCATTGATAGGGATTTCGAGCTTCTCATCTGTTCAACTTCCTTGCTTCTTGGCTGATATGTTTCGCTTCTTCGGTTCTGGCAATGCGAAAGCGGATAACCCCTGCAAAGGTTATCCGATCACGCCATGAGTCTCTTGGGTCTTGGCACCATGGTTTGGGAGGTGCATTGGTGCCTTGTGGTTTACTCACCTCCACCCAGTAGTGTCTTTTTCAATTGTTGTGGTAGTCTTGTGTTTAGGTTTGTTTCGTGTGCTTTTTTATTTTGGATTGAGTTTGCGGTTGGTGCTCTTAGGGAGCAACTGATGTTCTGGTTTTCGTATCTGTGTTTGGGTGATTATCATCGTTTCGCTTGCCTTGATAAGGACCGTTACCAATGGAACGGAAGCCTGCCTCTGGATAGAGCTCTCAGGCGAAGGAATGGTGGTGCTGGTCGTCTTTGCCCGGTGGAAAACATGTTTTGGCATCAGAGTAAGTCTCTCGAGCACGTCTTGGTTAGCCGTTGGTTCCTCACTGATGTTGATGGAAACGGCCAGTTGTTATTTTGCCGTGTTGGGCAGTTTGCTGGTGGCACTTGTGGCCTTTTGTTGTCTGCTTTGTTTTACTGCTTTGTGCAGCCATGTTTGGCGTTTTCTGTCCCTGCCCGAAGGCCTTGCTGGCTGGGTTCAGGTGTGTCGGTTGTTGGTTCTATCGAGTCTGTTATCTTTCCGTTTTAGTAATGAAAGTTCCCCTTTGAACAAAAAAAAAGTATATTGTGTAAATTATGCATATTGTGTGCATATGTGTATTGTTGAATATGTAAGAACACATGGGGACATGAGAATATGTGTTTTTTTTTTTATCTTTTTATATGTTGGTGGGGGACCATAAGATTATGACAAAATTGTTAGGAGAAACTTTATGTGAAAATATGTGAGAACATGGAGATATGTGTATTTTTATCATTTAATGTGTTGGTGGAGACCATAAGATTGTCACAAAACTATTAAAGTACAATTTAATAAATATTAAAGTAATAATCTCTAAACTGTTAGTGTAGTCCTGTTTTTCTAAATTGTTAGAAATAAAAAATAATAATTTTTAAATGGTTAGTGCAATCCTGTTTTTCTAAACTACTACAAATAAAAAAAATAATTTTTTAAACTTGATAATGGGTCCTAATATAAGATTGTTAAAGTATTTTTTGTAGTGCAATCCTAGTTACTTTTTGTTATAGTTAAACTAATTTCTAAAGTTATTGGTGGGTCTTAATATTTTACAGCTCAAACTTTAGAGCATTGTACTATAATTTTTCATCATGGGAGATTTATTGTAAATCATCCTACTATGACATATAGTGGTAAAAATATATCCTTTTTTGATATGTGTCACATTGACTCTATGTCAATGCTTGAGGTTTATAGTATGATTAAGGTGTTAGTATATAATAGGCCACAAGAGATTTATTGACAATCATCAGGTGATGTTTTAACCATCTATCCATTAAAAATTGATAATAATGTATTATGTATGCTTGGTAGTATGCCTAGGAACAAGTATACACATGTTTACTTAGAATAAATTGTAGAGGAACACTTGCCTGATTTGAATATTGAAACAATTAGGGATGCTGAAATTTCTGAACAAATGGACATTGTTAGAAATGTAGAAACAAATATACATAGTGATGCTGAAACTGTTAAAAATATTGTTAGAAGTACTGATTTTTCTGACAGTGAGAATAAAGATACAAATTATGTTGGTTCTGAGAGTGAAAAATCTGACAACCCCTTTGAAGATAGTGACAATGATTTAGTTGATGATGATTTAGTTTGTGAGGATCATGTGAATGTTAGGAGAGATATACTTGGATTTATGGCATGTACGACCAAAAATAGTGATGAGGGAGTAGATAGTGAAGTTGAAACAGAATCACTGCAGAGTGCATGTGATTCTAAAACAGAAGCTGAAGAGAGAAGATTTTCTGAATTTAACAGTAGTGTAGACATAAAAAAATTAAATTTAAAAAAAGGTTTATTATATTCTGATCAGAAAGTCATCAAAGCAGCTTTGAAATAGTATACAGTAAAAAATAGATTTAATATAAGGCTGGAGGTTAATGAATCTGCAAGAAATCAAGTTGTGTTCAAGGATGGGTGCCCATGGATGGTTTGGGCATCCAAAATGCATCTCAAAGATAAGACTGACAGTACATGGTAGACTAAGACATATGTTTAAGAGCATAAATGTGTTAGAGATACAAAGAATAAGAACTGTACTTTCAGGTGGTTGGTTAGAGAGTACCTAGAGAAATTTAGAGTTAACCATAACTATTATGTCAAGTCCCTAAAACATGATATGATGAAAGACCACATGATTCTAGTTCAATGGTCAAAATGTATTAAGGCAAAGAAACCAACCCTAGAGATGATTCTTGGGAATCAAGATGAACAATATTCAATAATCTGTGATTACCTTTGTGAATTGAAAGGGACAAATCCCGTGAGAAAAACCATATGTTATTTAGATAATAAGTTGTTTGTCAGAATGTATGTATGTCTGCAAGCCTGTAAGGATGGCTTCAGGGCTGGATGTAGGCCACTGATTTGTGTAGATGAATGTTTATTAAAAGGCCATTACCAAAGATGGCTTCTGGCAGCATGTTGGGTTTTTAGGTGCTCGATTCCTTCAACCGTTCTTGCTCGCTAAGTGGTGGAGAAGTGGAATTTTGGGTGAAAGAGGTGTGGAAGCTAAAAAGAATAAAGACAAGATGATTTATAGTGGTTCAACCTTCTAACAAAGGTCTACATCCACTACCTTAGCTTCCCACTAAGGATTTTCAATCAATCCACTATTGATTCGTCCCCTTTTCTAGGCTTATGAGGAAACCCTTACAAACTGATCAAGCTTTCTACCCAAAGTCTTGATCAAACCCTCTTTACAAAGAGATAAAAATAAGCAAACTCAAATCCCTATAATAAGTATTTGTTTGCACAATTAAGCTCTCACCCAATCCTAAAACACTTGAGCAAATATAACAATTTTTGGCTCACTAGTGTTTGTCTATACAATAAATTGACACTTAAAGCACTAAGACATATTTGTGATCATATGATGTTTGACAAATGAAGCATTATCCTTCTCTTGATGCTTGTAGGTCCCTTTTATACTCCTAATTGAGTTTGTAGTTGTTACTAGCCGTTGGGGTTGAACTGGAGCCGTTGGAGACTTTATTTCCCACCATAAATGCAGTTCTGCAGTCTACCGTATCGGTACACGTGGAGGCGTACCGGTACGCCCTTCTCCAGAACTAGCCGTTGGGCTCTTTGTCAGCCTAAGCGTATCGATACGCTTGAGGGCGTATCGATACGCTTGAGGGCGTATCAGTACGATGTGTCATTTAAAAGACTGTTGGAAAATAGCCGTTGGGGTTTTTTTAAAAAGGATCGGTACGCTTAAGGGGCGTATCGAAACGATCCCTATCTGTACCGATACGGTCTCACCCGTATCGGTACGGTTTTGGCAGATTCAAAACTTGGGCAAAAGGGTATCGATACGGGGTATACCATATCGGTACGAGCTTGCTGAAAAGTCAAGTTTGGCTACTTAAAAGCATTAAAAACTTTGCCAAAAATCTAAAAAGCCTCAAACTTATTTTCAAGTTGTTTGGACTTAAAGAAATATTTTAAATTCTTTTCAAATTAGTCCAAAACATTTTTCAATTATTATATCAAAACATTAGTTCTACAATCTCCCCTTTTTGATATAATAAAACAAACTTGAAAAATTGTTTGAGATTTCTCCCCCTTTGTGAAATAAATTTTGAATAAGAGAATTAAGCTTTAAAATCAATTAAAGCTCCCCCTTATTCATTTGAAAATTCAATTTTTCAAACCATTTCTCCCCCTTTTGTTATATCAAAAAGAATTTAAAAACACTTTTAGGCTCAAAATAACAATGGAGGTTTAAATTTAGAAACTTTAAAATTGTTTGGTTTTAAAAATGGCCCCCCTTACTCAAAGCATCATCAAAAAATGTTAGTCACAACATATGATAATCTAGTTGAAATAAATAGATCAAATAAAAGCAAGAACAACTAGATTTTACCACACTTGAACCCAAGGGAAGATGTGAAGCCTTCCTTCTTCAAGTGTTTTTCCTTGTGTGTATAGAGCTCCCCCTCAAATTTTGACTTTGTTGAACACTCTCCATCACACCTATCATAAGACAATCAAGTAATTTTTGGTATCCAAATTGCTTTGGATCCATAGACGTTAGTACCACAAAATTTAGTCCCTTTAGAAATCCATTTTTCAATTTCATCCTTTTTAGTTGAAGTACTTAGTCCTTTTGGGACCCAAATACTTCTAAAAACTTCACCATTTACAAATCTAGGGGCACTAGATTGTCTTACATAAAAATTTGATTTTCCAACATTATTTTTTGTTTCAAGCTCTTTGGAAATCAAATCATTTTCTTCTTGAACTTTATGAAGTAAATTTTGTAAATCAAAACATTTTTGTTCAAACTCTTCGAGTTTTGCTTCAAGTTCAAGTTTGGTTTTAGAAATCAAATCATTTTGAATCTTCAACTTTGAAATCACTTTCTTGTTTTTCAAAATGTGATTTTTAAACTCTAAAACCAAATCATCATAGGCATCTTGTAATTCATCAAAAGAATATGAACATGAAGTAGATGAATTAGAAGTTACCATTGAATCTTCTCCGATGACCATAAGGCAAAGGTTGGCTTGTTCATTGTCGGTGGAGTCTTCATCACTCCAAGTAGCCACACATGCCTTCTTCTTATGGCTTGAAGTGCTTGCCCTCTTCTTCTTTATGGATTCTCATTCAAGCTCTTTCAAGGCTTTCTTCATGTAAGGGGCACACTTCTTGAAGAGATGAACTATCTCTTCTTCTTCACCTCCTCCTCACTTGAATCTACATAATGGCATATGGAGGATTTGAGAGCAATGTCATTTGTGTTGATGCCAAGCTCTTTGAGCTTCTTCTCCCCCATAGCTCTAATCTCTTCCCTCTTCTTTGTTTTTCTTCATAATTTGGTGAGTGAGAAGTGACCCCACGAGTTCATTAAGCTTCAAAGTCTTGAGATTCTTGGCTTCGATGATGGCGGTCCTTTTTGAGTCCCATGACTCGGGAAGGAAGTAGATGAGCTTTCGGACAAGCTTTTCTTCCGGGATGGCTTCTCTAAAACCTTTGAGTCCATTGGTGATGGTGGAGAACCTATCGAACATCTTCTCAAAGTTCTCTTTCGGGTCCATCTTGAATTTTTCATACTCTAGGTTGAGGAGCCCGATCTTGGTCTCCTTTACTTCGTTTGTCCCCTCGTATGTAATTTCGAGCTTGTCTCAAACTTCCTTGGCACTCTCGCAAGAATACATATTCCCGTAGATGTTGAGGATAAGTGCACAAAAGATGAAGTGCAAAGCCTTGCAATTCAGCTCCATCTTCTTGCGGTCGTCGGTACTCCACTCCGCCTTGCTTCTTTGTGGTACGAACGAGCCATCTTCTATGATATCCCAAAGCTTGTAGTCTTTGGATTTGACAAAGAACACCATCTTTGTCTTCCAATCAAGCATAATTGGTCCCGTCGAAGAAGGGCAGTTTGTCGATGGGTTGTGTCATTAATCCGGTTATTTGAAAAGTTGATCGAGCTTGCCAAATCTTTTCAATAGGATGTTAATCCTCTTCAATTGTGCCAAGCTCTGATACCAATTGTTAGGTTTGTAGCACGCTCGAATCGATCACTAAACTATCAAGGAGGGTTGTAAGTGTTTGGTGGTTGAATTGGCTAAAATTGAAATGAAGATAGACAAGTGACACAATGATTTTAGAGTGATTCGGCCTTCTAACAAGCACCTACATCCACTACCTTAGCACACCACTATGGATTTCTCAATTCACTCAACAATGAATTCGTCTCCTTTTCCCGGTTTAGGAGAAAATCGTTACAACCCTATCTTTTGGACTTGGCTAAGATAGAACCAACTCTAGTTTTTCTGTCAAGGCTAAACTAGAACCTATCCTTTTACAAGGGATTTGTTTGGTAAACTTAATACCTCACAAGATGGGTGTTTACACAAATTTAAGCTCACAAGAGTACAAGGATTTACAATAAAGCTCACTCTCTAAAGACTATGTTCAAGAGAATAGTAAAATAAGAATTTAGACTCTAATTCTCTTGACCATATTGCTTAGATGTTGTCTCTAACCATCTTCAAGTGTCCCAAGGTTGCTTTTATAGTGTGGAATCTCAATCATTTTGACAATATTATTATAACACTATTTAATAGAAATAGAGATAAGTCACTCTTGACTCTAGACATGGAGAGAGAGAGAGGTAGAGAGAGAGTGCGGAGCAGTCGAAGGGTCTCCGGGCGCAGGCTTCAGGTCAGCGTTGGGAGGGGGAGAGGTAGTCCATTGCGGAGGGTTTTTGTTCGCCATCAGCAGGTCGAGGATTTAGGAGGGATAAGGGGTGTTAAGGGCGCGTCGGAGCAGGTTGGCGGCGGCGAGGAGTGGTTCTCTAGAAGTCAGAAGCATCAGAATCATTCGGAACGAGTCTTCAGAAGTCAGAATCAGAACTCCGGTGAATTCTATGGCAACAGACCGGGGTTGCGGCCTCCACCTTCTGGCAGTGACTGGGTCATTTTCCTGGACAACCTTAGCAAACGTGTGTCATGCAAAACCTTATGGGAAATTTTTGGCCAATATGGATCTGTGAAGAAAGTGTTTATTCCGTTCATAAACAAGAGACTAAGATACAAGGACCGGACTTTTGCTTTTATCCATATGAGTAGTAGCGCGGATATGTCTCGGGCGATATCTCACTTAAACAACTCTAAAATCGATGGTCGGGTGGTTGTTGTTTCTCAAGCTAGGTTCTGCCGGAATTCCGTTCGGCCGCATATTGATCATTCTTTGAATAACAAAACCTGGAGAGCTAAGCCCGGAATGTCTCATCCTAACCAGATGCGTCCTTCCCCGGCGAAGAGGGATGGTAGATCTTACCGTGAGGCTTTGTTAAACGTCAAGAATGCTGACAAGGCAAATTCTGTCCCTTTAGATAACTTTGTTCACGATCAGACTATCGCTCATGATCATTCTGAGGAGTTCTTCCTTGACGGGAATTCAAATTGGATTGATCTAGCAATGACGGGGATAATCAAATCGTCCTTCGAATTTGAGTTCGTGGAAAAAGCCCTGGCAAATGATGGGATTAAGGTTCAGATCATTAAATGGGGAGAGGCTTTCAACTCATGTATTGTCCTGTTTCACTCACTGTTAGAGAAAAAGGAAGCGTTGGACAGGAAAAAGATGGAGCTGCTATTCTGGTTTGAGTTCCTCGACGAGTCAGTGAAGGTGAACGATATCCCTTATCTTTATGCGTCAGTTTCAATCTACGGAGTCCCCCTGTTATGCTGGTCAGAAGCATTCTTTTTGTCCATCGTCAAGGATTGGGGGGTGGTGGTCAAGATTCATGAAGATACGCTTAAAAAGAATGATCTATCGGTAGCTAAGATATGCATGAGGGTTGTAAGTCAATTCACTATTCCGGAATGTATGAATATCAAGTGCAGGGGGAATTCTTATTTGCCTAAGATCAAAGTGGGTGAAGCATTGCCGGAGGCGCGTTCTCAGGATGTTCCTGGATCATCGGAAAACTATAACGCCGACTGGCAGGAGCCTCAGGGTGCGAATAGAGTGTCCCCTCCGATTATCCCAGCCGACTTGGATCCGTCGATTGAGATTCCAGGAACCGTTAATCCTTCTGGCAATAACTTCAACAATAACATGCATGCATTGCATGTGTCGGACACAATTTCCGAGACACAATCTGATTCGGGTGATGGTTCCCTAGATATGGGAAGGCCGGCGGTTTATGTTTCTGGCCACGTGGACAATCAAGTTGTCAAAGAAGTTTGTACGGATCGTGGTTTAGGGGAATGTGGGCAGAATATTGGGCCTATGGATAACACGGCCCAGGTCCCAGGTGGGTCGAATCTGCAGGACTTTGAGTTGTCTTCTAGTCCAGCAGATCTACAGAATGCTATAGTTGATGATTCCCTTTCGGATCAAGTGAACCAACTGTCCCCTTTTCCCTCTGGGGAATATGTTCCAGACAGCTTGGCTGTTTCCTCGCCTGAATCAGTTCCGTCTCAACAGTTGGATCAGGTTAGCATTTCGGGGCGGGAAAGAAATTGTTCTGTCCCCCAACTCCATCTTTCAGTTTCGGTGGGGCTAAGAGGAGACTTCTATAAAGCTAGTTATCGTCGGGCCATGAGGGGGCAAATTTTGGAAGACCTCGAAAAGGGTATTCAGCAGGAAGTTTCAGGCAGATCTGGTCAATCAAACGATTCGATACACCTCAATCACATTGAAGAGGCATTGGCTGTATGGGGGGTTAGCCAAATCCTGGGATTGTCCTTCAAAGGGGGAAAACAAGCATTCGTCGATAAGGTTGCGGAGTTGGAAGCGGGTTCCCAGTAAACTATCTTCTTCCATTGTTGCGGATCATTATTATTTCCATGGATTTGTCTATAATTTCTTGGAACGTTCGAGGATTGGGGAAATTGGAAAAGCATAAAGGAGTTAGGGAGCTGATATCTCTTCATAAACCAAAATTATTAATGCTGCAGGAAACAAAATTATCAGTTTTTAGCCCTGCGATTCTGCGTAGGCTAGGATGTAAGTCGAATTTTGATTACATCTTTTCTCCTGCGTGCAGTTCGGCTGAAGGATTAATTTCATTTTGGGACCCGTCCTTCATCCATGTATATGACTCCTTGATTCACCAGAGGTTTATTATTCTATTTGGTAAAATCAGTGGGGTGGAGCATTCTTTTGGTTTCATGAACATCTATGGTCCTTCGATTGAAGCTGAGAAAGCCGAATTTTTTTCAGAAGTTCTAAATTACATACAGAATTTCCAAGTCGTTTGGTGCTTAGGAGGCGACTTTAACGTATACTGCAGCGTCAATGAGAAATCGGGGGCGGGTCTGAACTTTCACTCCATGGAGGTATTTAGATCCTTTATTCAATCTGCGAACTTAATTGACCTTCCATTAAATGGAGGATTATTCACGTGGTCGAATAATAGAGAGGATCCGTCATTTGCTAGACTTGACCGCTTCTTGGTGAGCTCTGAATTTTTGGTTTCCTTTCAAGACGTTATTCAAAGTTTGCTTCCTCGGGCTTTGTCGGACCATAATGCCATCTTGTTAAAAAATCGGGGTTGTTGCTGGGGCGCTCGACCTTTCAAACTATTCAACTATTTGATGGATAAAAATGGGTTCGAAAAGGTGGTTCTGAATTCTATAGAAAAGGCTAAAGTTTCTAATGGCAGGGTTGGCATTCTGAGCTTACTAAAGCACTGTAAATCGGGGATCAAGGAGTGGTCTAGCATCAATCAGTTTGGCAAACAATCAGCTTGCATCGAAATAGAAAAGAAAATCAAATCACTGGAACGTGCTCTCCATCTCGGCTCTTCTGACAATTCGATTGGCCCGGAACTTGCAGCTCTAAGGTCGAAACTATGGATCCACTCCCGCAGAGAAGAACTTATTTGGTTGCAAAATTCGAGACTTAAATGGTTCTCGGAAGGCGACAAAAACACCCGGTTCTTCCATTTAGTTGCCTCGAACCGCAGGAGATGTAACACCATTCAGTCTCTAGCTATTGAGGGTGTTCTAATTTCCGACCCTCCTCGGATAAAGGACCATGTATTCAAATTCTTCTCTGAGGCTTACAACTCGAAAAACACTTTGGAAATTGATCAGTGGGATCTTAATTTCAAGAAGATTTCTTCATCTCAAAATAATCTACTCGAAAGGCCCTTCTGTGAAGAGGAAGTTTGGGCTGCTATTTCATCATTCGATAATTACAGTGCCCCGGGGCTGGATGGATTTAATCCGAGATTTTTCAAGAAATATTGGTCGATCCTTAAAAGAGATATTTTGAAATTTTTTTCTGATTTCTACAAAGGCAGAGCTTGGGAAACTGGAGTGAACCACTCCTTTATAACGCTTATTCCGAAGAAACATGGGGCTGAATCTGTCGAAGACTTCCGCCCAATTAGCCTCGTACACGGGATTTATAAAATCTTGTCAAAAGTTCTTGCAAATAGGCTAAAGTGCTGCATTGAGGACATTGTAAGTAAGTCGCAATTTGCCTTTATAAAAGGTCGACAAATCTTGGACTGCTCCCTTATGGCGAATGAGGGAATCGATTTTATGTCTAAATCAGGCCGTCCAGGGGCGGTGTTCAAAATTGATTTCAAACGGGCCTACGACACAGTGGATTGGTCGTTCTTGATTCATACAATGAAAGAGATGGGATTCGGAGAACGTTGGTGCCACTGGATTTTTCGATGTATTTCGTCCGCATCTATCTCGATTCTCATTAATGGTGTGCCTACTCCGAGCTTCTCCATCGCTCGCGGTTTGCGTCAAGGCTGCTCACTATCGCCTTTGCTATTCAATCTAGTCGGGGAGGCGCTGCACCTATTATTCGAAAAAGCCACTAGCTCGGGGCTGTTTCAGGGCTTTGTTATAGGCAAAGATAACAACATTTTCAATCTTTCCCACTTACAATTTGCAGACGACCTGATGGTCTTTTGCGGTGCATCCGAAAGGGAAATTTTAAATGTCAAAAGATCACTACGGGTTTTCGAAATTGCCTCGGGCCTACAGTTAAACCTCGGCAAATACCGTCTATTTGGGATCAATATTGATGACAACTTGCTAGCAATTTGGGCTAGGCGAGTGGGTTGTGTGGTCGGTCAGTTCCCATCTGACTATCTAGGCTTGCCGTTGGGCAACAAAAGACATTCCCTCGCTATATGGGATCTGGTCATCGATAAGTTCCATAAACAACTAGCCACTTGGAAAGGCAAATCTCTATCGATCAGAGGAAGAATAGTACTGATTAAATCAACTTTATCGGCTCTTCCTTCTTATTTCCTGTCGATCTTCAAACTACCAGTGGCAATATACAAGAAGCTGAATAGCATCATGGCTAGGTTCCTTTGGGGGGACTCGACCGAGCGTAAAACTCTTCACTGGGTAAATTGGCAAAGTGTTAGCAATCCTGTCAACCTGGGGGGTCTGGGAATCAGGAACTTGGCTTTACACAACCGCGCAATGTTACTGAAATGGTGTTGGAAATTCGCTAACCATCCGGAGAGTGAGTGGAAGCGTCTGTTATGCTGTAAATTAAATTGGGAAATTTCGTCTTTGGTACCAGAAGCTGCGCATCATCGCCTATCCTCGTGGTGTTTGAGGGACATAGCAGCCTCCTGGTTTAACCCGGATGACTTAGGAGAATTGGTTCGTGGAAATTTCAGATTTCAAATTGGAGATGGATCTCGTTTAGCTTTCTGGTCTGACATCTGGGTATCGTCGGCTCCTTTATGTGTGTTATACCCGCGAATCTTCGCGTTATCCACTAATAAATCTGGTAAGGTAGAGGAGTTCGGCAAGAAAACTGGTAACTCTTGGACCTGGACGATTCCCTTGAGAAGATGCTTATTTGACTGGGAAAAGTCGCAATGGGAGCTATTGATGAGGGACTTGGATGCACTCAAATCGGATGGATTCTCGCGCGACTGCCTGGTATGGAAAGGTCCGGGGGACGGTGAGTTCACGGTTAATGCTTGTTATAAATCCTTCTATTCTTCGAACTCTCCCTCATTTGATTGGAAAAAGCTGGTATGGTCTGGTTTATCCCCTCCCCGAGTTGAGGTTTTTATGTGGCAATCTATTCTGGGGAAAATTGCAGTCCGAACGGAACTAAGGAACCGAGGTATGCCGGGTATAACGATGGTTTGCTGCCCGTTATGTAATGAAGCACCGGAATCTGTTTCTCATCTTTTTATTCATTGTAAACATGCTTGGTCCATCTGGATGATTTTTGCAGATTATTGGCAGGCTTTGTTAATTGTTCCTTATTCATTAGGTGAGTTGCTTATCATTTGGGAGAATTTGGGAAGAAAACTTGGCAAGTACTCGACTTGGAATTTCGTCCCGGCAGTAATCGTGTGGTCTATATGGTTGATCAGAAACGAGGTGGTATTTCGGAACTCGAATTTTGACTTTAAACAACTGATTTTTCTAGTCAAGTATAGACTCGCGTCGTGGTATAAAGCAAAGTATCAGTGGTCGTCCGAGTCACTGGATGAGATTATGATAAACCCAGCAGTTGCAGATAGGAATATCTATGTCGATAGTCGGTCTACGTCGGCGGTGAAGTGGATGCCCCCTCCGAGTGGGTTCCTCAAATTAAATACGGACAGAGCGATGCAACTTGATCACAGTGCCGGGGGAATTGGTGGTTTGGTGCGGAATAACAAAGGCAAGACTATCTTGACATTCTCCGAGTCAATCGGTCCGGGTCCCCCACTCCTGGCGGAATTATTGGCAGTTAAAACTGGTCTCATTCGAACGTTGGGGGACTCCAGGTGTACAAATTACCGTCTTATTGTAGAGTGCGACTGCAGCAACCTAGTTCAATGGTTGTCCAACCCGCTCTCATACTCTGGGATGTTTTCGAATTTAATACAGGAGGTGGCTGACATCGGATCGAGGAGAGGTTGTCTGTTCAGGCATACCAGTCGGGCTACAAACCTTGAGGTGGACTTGTTGGCAAAGGCGGGGATTGGTTGAGAGTAGGAGTTTTGTCTATCGGGTTATGGATTAGAGATAGTTCATTTGTTTGTAAGGATGATTGATTCTTTGTTCCTATTTTAATAATTAAATAAAATTACATGTGACACTCTTTTCCTCCTTCCGCTGATGATTGAGTTCGCCTCCGGCAACTCGATCATTACGAAGGGGGTTTTTAACGAGGTCACCAAATTCTATCAAAAAAAATTTTCGAGTTTTGAAATCATTTTCTTAAATTTGGAATTCATGGTCTCAAATTCCAAAAATAATTCATCGAAAGCATCTTGCAACTCATCAAATGTATAAGAATTTAGTTCATTTGAGTTAGAAGATACCTCAAGCTCATCGAGAGCCAAAACACCATCCACCTTTGGATTGGAGAGAAGGTTTGCACATAATTGATCATCATTTTTCTTTTCTCCCTTCTTGTTGCCATAAAGCTTCTCAAGTTTCTCCCATAATTCTTTGGCACTTTTGCATGTGGAGATATTCTTGGAAACTTCTTCGTTAAGGCCACAATAGAGAATGTGCATCGAGAACGTTGTGTTAGGGGGTATGATACCCGCATCGCCTTAGTGTTTAGCTTTGCCTTCGTGTCGTTGGCACTCCTTTATTTTTTCTTCTTCTTTGGAGCTTCCAAATACCCATCTTCGATGATGTCCCAAACCTTTTACATGATCACTAACACAATTTTCAGCCACCATTGGTAACCTTCTAAATGATCACTAACACAATTTTTAGCCACCGTTAGTGTTTACTTTCATCTCTTATCCATGAAAAAAACAAGTTACTAAAACAATATAGGTCAAAACAAGAATCCAAGCAATTCTCTCATTTCTTCTTCTCATGTCATTAGTTTTGATCTTCCTTAGGAGACCAGTAATAAGAACCTTCGCATGTGGAGTCATCGGTGGCTCATACCACTGGAAAACAAAAATACAGGATTTGTAAAATTTATTAACATGGTTACTACACCTAAAAATCGCCTACTTGGGTTATTATCTGACTAAGAGGTCTTCAACGCCGCTGGCTTCCCACACTAGCAGATTAAATTTTCATTTCTTTCAGATAATGACTCTATCTCTTCAACGTCGTCGGCTTCCCAGACTTGTATATCGGCATCACCTTCAGTTTTCCCCTTCTTTCAAATGTTTTAAATGTTAGGGTTAGGGATTCTAGTTTCTTTAAATAATATTTTAAATTATTCATTTATTTTATTAATCAAATTTTTAAATGACTCAAATCCAACACGGCTGAAGAAACTATTAAAAAAGTCATGTCATCGTCTACTAACTGAGTTAACGGTTGAGTGATGAAAAAAGTAGAATGTTAAAAGTTGAGTGACCAAAATAAGTCACAGGGCAAAGTTGAGTGATGATTTAAGTATTTTATCCAATAATTTTAATTGTAAAGTAAATCAGGAAGACATGATAATAAATACCTCAAGTCTAAATACCATGTTTGATGCCAATTCAATACCGCAACCTCTACATCTCTTATCCATAAAGTAAATAAAATTTCTTCTCTTTCTCTTTTTAAAATTTCTTCTAATCAACAACACTGACAAAAGGAATTTTAGAGGAAAAACAATTCTCCTCCACCCAGAGACGATCGCCGACAAAGACCGTGAAGCATTAGAAGACAACTGTTCATTTTGACTTTCATATTTGGAGATCATATTTATAAATAGACTAAAACGTCTTAATTCATAAATGTGTCAAATCATATTCTTTTTTGTTTTTGGTTTATAACGTTTGTTTCGGGTCAAATTAACATCTTACGTTTACTTCCCAATTCAAATCAGGTTTTAATATGAAATGCAGTCAAATTAATGTCTGCGTCAACAGCCATTAAAAAAATACAGTTATCCAATTATAACATGAAAAATGGTTTGGCTTTTATTTATTTAATTTTTAAATTTCTTTAAAAATATAGATTTCTTAAAAAATTCAAAATTTTTAATTTCTTTCAATTAAACCTGCAAATCACATCTCTTTCACCGTTCACCATCCAAACATCGTGTATCTCATTGTTTGGCATCCTCCACTCTCTACCCGTTGGTTAGAAGCTCAATCGATCTCTTTTTTTTTTCATTGTTGGATGTTCGTCGACGGAACAATTAACGATTTATTTGTCGGTTTTCGACGACGAGATGATGGGGTATTCATTTGTGGAGATCAGAAGAAGGCAAGGGTGACCGGTGGTAGGAGAGGAGAAATTTAGAGATTTGGGGTTTGAGGGGTTAGAGAAATTAAAAATTTTAGTTTCTTTATAAAATTAAAGATTTTTCGATTTAAAAATATAAAAATTAAAAATTTTACGATTTAGAGAAATTAAAGATTTAGGAATTTTGGTTTTTATAAGGAAAAATTTTTAACGTCTGCCGCAGAAAAACCTGATTTAGGTTACTGAATGAAACATTAGACATTAACTTGGCTCGAAACAAATATTAGACACCAAACTAAAAAAAATAGTAATATTTGGGCACATTTATCACGTTGAAGCCTTATAAATAAATTACAAGTAAATTGTAATTTGATCACTGAACGTTTTTCTTATTCCTATTTTATTCATGTCTTGATCACTTTGTCTGTAGTAAATATTCAGTTTTGTATTTATAAATATTTCACGAGTAAATTATAAATTCATCACTAAATGTTTGTCTTATTCCTATTTTGATCACCATTTTTTAGAAAATTTAAATTTGATTACTTATTTTTAAATTGTTCGTATTTGGTCACTTGTGCATTAAATCAGACACATGGGGTGACGTGACAACCATGCTGACGTGGATTATTTTTTGTTGTTGATGTTGTTGATGTTGCAACCATATATCGTCCACATCTTTTTTTCTTTTTCTTTTTTATTTTATCTTCTTCCCCCAGAATAAACTTTTATACCTTCGTCTTTCTATCATGTCGACATCAGAATCGTCGTTCTTTAACATCTTCTCATTGTCTCCTTACACTCTATCAGTTTATATTTTTTTTCTTCAAAATCTCTCATAAACTCATGAAACTCAACCAAAAAATCAAAACTCATGAAACCTCAAACCACTTTGATTTATAATCCCCACCATCCGATCAACATGAAATCAAAATATATAACTCGTCTCCTTCTTCTCCACCTCCCCATCATTAGGATTTAGAAAAAAATGCCTCATCATCGAGAAATCAAAGGGAATATGAAACTAATTTTTTTTCTACAAAAAGATAAAAACTTCGAGGGCATTCCATAATTTTTAAAAGACAACAGCCTAATCATAACGTTGTTAAGTATTTAAAGAGGTTGGCAATTTAAGCTTACTAATAACATTATAGAAGTAGAAGGATTAGTTATGCCAAATTAAAGTAGAAGATTAAATTCTGAATACCAATATAATATAGGGACTAAATTCACAATTGAAAACTAAATTATTTTCCGTTCAACAAAAAGAATTGGACCGAGGCCCAAAGAAGAGTGCGAAACCCGATCTGAGAAGTATAACTACCGGGGTGTCTCCACAGTGATCGGTTGGTTCAGAATTGGGGAAGTGTGCAGGTAAAAATGGCTTCTCAATCTCGTTTCCGTCTTCGAAAATTCATGTTACTACTTACTAGAGAAAATAATGCTTTTTATGTCTTGCCTTACTGTTTTTGTAGTAACTGAAAACCAAGGAGGAGATGCAAATATTCGTCAAAACCCTAACCGGGAAGACTATCACCCTTGAGGTCGAGAGCAGCGACACCATCGACAATGTCAAGGCCAAGATTCAGGTTTTTCTTAATCCGATCTTCAATTTCGATTGCTTTCTTGCGCTATATTCTGTGTTTTTGCCAACTTTGTTTTACAGGAGATAAATTTAATCTTTATGAATGAAATGATTCCTTTATTATTATTATTTAATATATATCTTGTTATGTTTTCCCCTTAAGGAACTGCAAACTTGGATTTAAAGAAGATTGACTGATCCTGCTTCTTTTATAGTATGTACTTAGCAGTTAGCACTTCTTTGAAAATTGCGTAGAAATTAATTTTGGGATGTCAATGTATAGTAAAAAATTGGATTCGACTCTATACAATCCATTTTTTATGTATTCAGATATTAGATTTACGATTTGCAGCGGAGTGGAAGCAATTTCAGATATGAATCATTGGATCTCCGTTAGTCGAATTCACTTTGATTTTGGTTCATATAGTGTTTGATATCTGAATTGGTTATCCAAATCCAGTATATTTGTGCTGATAACATAACCAATGTTGGTTGAATTGGCTACAAGTAGAGTGGCCAATATATTTATGTGCTCAGGATGCCCCAAGTTAATTAACGGGAGATTTTGACTCTTGCACCCTGCTTGCCGTGTTGGATTCCATTGATTTGGGGAGGGGGGACTTGCTGTTTTTATCTTCCTTTGATTTTCTGCTATTTTAATTTAATCTATTTGTACTCTCCCAAGAGGGCATTGTTTGAACATAATGCTTTATTCATGATTACTGACCATGGATTACATTTTCTAGGATAAAGAAGGCATCCCTCCTGATCAGCAGAGGTTGATTTTTGCAGGTAAGCAACTGGAAGATGGCCGAACCCTAGCTGATTATAACATCCAAAAGGAGTCCACTCTTCACCTTGTTTTGAGGCTTAGGGGAGGAACCATGATCAAGGTGAAGACTCTCACTGGGAAAGAAATTGAAATTGACATTGAACCAAATGATACCATTGATCGTATCAAGGAACGGGTTGAAGAGAAAGAAGGAATTCCTCCAGTTCAGCAAAGGTACCCATTTTGGTCTTCTCCGTTTTCACTGAATGCATCTCTAGGATTTATTTGATTAGTGACATGCTTTTGCATCATTATTGCAATTTGAAATCCTTGATGCATTATTTTCCATTGGCTAATATGATTTCTTGGGGTACCACTTGACCATATTTCTCCAAACATGTACAAAAGACTTTATTTCACTACTTTTTTGCATACATGTATATTCTTTTCTTTATTTAGGTATTTTGTGCCAAATTAATCAGGAAGGTAGCTCATAGTTTGGATTCCATGGTTATTAAGAGGTAAAACATGATTTGGTCATAGGGTCATATCTCATATAGACATGTATCAGGTCCGAATGACTTGTTTGACTGTCCAAGTCTTGACTTTGACAATATGATGCATGTTTTGAGCCATATTGCCATTTTAATTTGAGCACTTGTTACACTTGCAGGCTTATATATGCTGGGAAGCAACTTGCAGACGACAAGACAGCACGCGACTACAATATTGAGGGTGGCTCTGTGCTGCATCTTGTGCTTGCACTGAGGGGTGGCTGTCCCTAGGTGGTCCCTCAAAAATACTAGACAGAATCTGCTCCAATTTTACTTTGCATAAAATCTAATGGGTTTGCACCACACATGCATGGAACATATATCATATATGGATTGATTTCCTCAGATACAAATGGTGTGTTGTACTTGTATTAGTTATAAATCTGTCTTCGTTGGATGGCTCATGAGGATACAAGTTTTCGGGGTTCTCAATGGAAAATTTTGTTAAGATACCTTACGACACTTCTAGGGTCATAGAAAGATGGAGCATGTGGAAAAATATAGCCAGAGAATCATCGAAAACCATTCTAAATTCAGTTGATCTTCACATTTTGAAATCAAGGGTAGGCAGTATCATATTATGTTGGCCTTGTTAGTGATACGGGTGTGTTTATAGTAGATTAATAACACGTACATATGAAATATAAGATTTTGAACTATATATATATTTAATACTCAACTTATAAACATCAAATAAGTAAAATAAATGTTAAAAATACAACACTTTAAGTTAAATCACCTAGTTTACTGATACTATTTTATTTTTAGGGTTAATTATTAGAATGGTCACTTATATTTTTTTTAGTATAGTTTTAGTCACCAATTTTTAAATTTGACTGATAAGGTTATTTACGTTTTCGATATGTAAAAAGGGAAAAATTATATTATGGGTAATTCTTACCACGTCATCCATGGGACCAACCAATAGAAATCACCCACTTCACCATGATTTTTCCATGTCAGTTTTTCCAACCAATGAATCTTTACTAAAGTTTTTTCATGTCATTTTAAAAACTGTTTTTTGGAAGTTATTTTATTATTAAATTAATAATATGGAAAAAAATGATGAAGTGGGTGGTTTCTAGTGGTTGGTCCCATGGATGACGTGGTGGGAATCACCTATGATATAATTTCTCTATCTTTACTAAAGTTTTTTCATGTCATTTTAAAAACTGTTTTTTGGAAGTTATTTTATTATTAAATTAATGATATGGAAAAAAATGATGAAGTGGGTGGTTTCTAATGGTTGGTCCCATGGATGACGTGGTGGGAATCACCTATGATATAATTTCTCGTAAAAAGGAGGATAAATTACCTAGATAATTTCTAAATTATTATTTCATTTCTATTTTACCTATCGAAATAAAAATAATTTCTATAATTACGCATTTAATTTTCTATATTTATAATTTTTTATTTCTTCTCCTCTTCGCTATCTTCTATATTTTTCTTTATCTAACACAATCCTTAATTTTCTACTACATTAATTCTCAATCATTTATTCATCAATCTGTGCCAATAATTCAAGAACTTAAACCATCACAAAAATAGATGCCAGAAATCTAAGCTCCAAATACTGGTCGCAGACATGAGGGATGGGTCACCTTCCCATTCATCATTGGTCAAGTTCACAGCTTTCTATAATGTATTTGCATGTAGTGAAACATTTAAGGTTTAACCCCTGCACATGGAGATAATAAGGGACTGTCTATGCTGACCTTTACATTCCTTATATATGTTTTCCTTTTTCCTTATGCTAAACCGAATCACTAATGAAACCAAAACTAAAACCAGCTGAATATCACTTTATCTTTATCCATAACAATTCAAAAACTTGTAATTTTTCAACACATCGCAGCAAGCCACAGAAATACCTTGCAAACTTTAGAACTAACAGGCAATTAGGAAAGGGAACTTACAGGCCTCCTGACAACAACACGCATTTTTCTATCAGCTTCGTTTCTAGTTTAGTACGACCTAAAAACCAGTTGTCTCGGCCTCACCGCATTGCAGAGCCTTCATCGGAGCCCAATTCTGAGGTTCTCCTTGATTACTAGGACCAACTTCGTCCATGACAATCCGCCAGAAAAAAAATCAAAATTTTCTAAAACCCAACATTTACTATTATCCCCAGCTCCATTAAAGTAGAAACCACTTAAAAACACCGTAAAAGCAACCAAAAAAACCCCAAACTTTATCAGCAATGAAATTGCGGTTTCCAAGCCAAGATTGAAACTTTAGTTATTTTCCAGCTAACTCAAATCCTATTCTTCGTTTTTAAAACTCGTTTTCATTCAAAGTCTAAAAACAGAATAATCAGAAAACTGGAATCCCAGCTGGATCCAGAGAGATTTAATCCCTAATTGGAAATTAATATGGTAGAAAATTAAAGATTAGATTATATGAAAAAGAATATAGAAGATGGTGGAGGGAAAAAAAATAAAATAAATATTGTAAATATAGAGGATTAAATGTATAATTATATATATATATATATATTTTTTATTTCGCTGGTTAAAATAGAAGTGAAGTACTAATAGTTTAGAAACTATCGAAGTAATTTATCCTTCTTTTTATTGTGTTAGATCAGCCTCCGATTAAAGTTTAACGGCAACAAACGTTTCAATGACCAAAAGTTTACAGATAATAAACATAAATGACCTTATCAGTCAAATTTAAAAGTTAATGGCCAAAATTGTAATGAGAAAAACATAAATGACTATTTCAGTAATTAACTTTTATTTTTTTTAACTATAATTATGATCTAACTGAAATTGATCATTACAAAAACTAACATTAAAAATAGGTTTGAAAATGATTACAAAATAGTCTACCGTGTAGCAACAACCGTCACCCTAACATATTACACTTCCCTTCCTCGCCGGATATGGGTTTTCCCGCCTGTTTTGGGTGTTGATTGTCCTGGATCTTTTCTTTTTCAGTTTATTTATGTGTTGTATTTATGTTCTCTATTTTTTTTTATGTTTTTTGTTCCGTCTTGTTTACTTATTCTTTGTGTTGCTGATGTTGTTGTTTCTTCTTCTCTCTCTTGTACCTTGTTTTATGTATGTAACACCCTCAAATGTACCTAAGTGATAATTGGACTTATTAATTAATACTAAAGTTAAATTAATTGATAAACTACTTGGTAATTCGACCATTTAGGATCAAATTGAATAAATGGAAAATTGCCGAATGGGATAAATTAGGAGCCAATTGAGTAAAATTAAATTATGGGTACTTACATGTCTCAAACTCGGAGATACTCAATTTGCCCCTCCACAATCTTACATCTTAAGAGTCAATTAGGGAGGAACAATTAGTCCAACCAAAGCTTGGTGAATGACAACTTATCATCGCCACCAACCCTTCTCCTAACCGGCTAAGCAACCGGAAGAGAGAAGAGTTGAAGCTTGGCTGAAAATCCATGGAGAATCTCCATATTCCTCTTGCATGAAGTTTATTTTGGCTAGAAAAAATTTAAAGAAAAAGCTTGGTGAGTTCCTTGTTCCAAGCTATGTTCGATATTAACTTCGATTATGGAAAATTATGGATGTTGGTATGATTATTTGTTTATTCGAATCTTGAGGTTGAAAATTCGGTTAGAGTAGTTCAAAGATTGTGTGTTAGAAGTGAGTGATCTTGTAAAAATGGTTAGTAAATTTGGGGTTAGCCGAATAATAGAAGAATTTTTAAGTTTTTCCTTAGTTTTATGGTTTATAGAAGTCTTGAAAATTGAAGGACTTGCAATTGAAATTAAAAAATTTATGTAGGAATAAATCATTTGGGGAGATATATTCTAAAATATAGAGATGCTAATTTGAGTAAAAAGAATATGGGAATAGCAAATTTGAGGTTAGATCGAAGCTAAGAGCTCAAAAAGGAAAAATGAAAAGTATAGAGACCAGAACAGTTGAACTAAAAAATTGGTAGTTAATTGAGTAAATTGGAAGCTGGAAATATTGAGAATGAGTAAAAAGTTAATATGAGTGAATACAAGAAGATTAAATAACAATGGAATTAAGCTAATCAAAGTGTGTTAGTTGTAAAATAAGCTATTAAGGACTATTCTGGAAAAATGAATAAATTGAAGGACTTAGATGAATTAGTTGAAGCTAATTTCAGTATAAGAATTCGATTAATAGAAGGGATGTGGTGCCCAAAAAAGAAATTAGTTGAATTAGTATAGGAATCGAATTGATCGAACCAATTTAATATGCCTTTAAAATTGAGAGCAGTTTTAAAATACTATTTTTGGCTCAAATTTAGTGAATAAACTGTTTTAATTAGATAGTAATCAGAAAATAAACTTTTTATGGTCTTAAAGTTGGTTATGTAAGCTTTCTAACGATATATGATAATCACAATTTCGACTTACGGATAAAAAGTTTTAAGCCAATCAAAATAGGGGGTTGCAAACTGCCCGAAATAGCGCATAGTCTAATTATGTACAATTTGATGCTTATAATTTAAGAATTGTCTTCTAAAGGAAGATATTAACCTATGTTTATTGTTTGGAATGCATTGGGCTAGAGCAAATGAAAGAAGGTTTTGAAGAAGGCATCTCAATAGGCAAGAAGGACTCACTCAAAAGCATCCAAATTCAAGAATAGCTAGGAGTATTGAGAGTGTAATCCTCCCTAGGGTTAGAACTTAGGTTCTAACCAATTTATCATGACAAATTGTCTCAATTATGAAATCGGATTAATATATATATTTGATCACTAGGGAAGAATAATTTAAATTAACAAGTGAATGTTTTGATTGAAACTTGTGGATGATTGGAAGGGTGTTTTCTTGTGAATTTTTGATTGTTTGTGTACTTCGTGCTTGTTGATGATTATAGAGAAGGTTATAAATTTGATAAATATATATAGAGGCTGGAAATTGGATCTTTAAATTAAAGGAACTCATGTATTGATATAGCTATTAATCGAATTGGATGAATATATATATATAATTTCGATTAAGCTTGGATTGTTACCTTAGATTATTAATTGATGCATGGATTCTATACATTGAGTATTTTGGTATGTTATAATCTAGAAGTCAAAGTGTGTAATGGAGAGTAAGTACTTAATTGACCGAATTGATTAGTAGTATGGCTATATGATGGTTAATTTTTATTGCTTGCAATGTTTTCTCTTCAATTAAATAAAAAATCAAATTAAAGAGTGTGAAACAAAGACCTTGGTTCTAGTTATTCCTAGGTAGTATGACATGCTTAGAGTCTAGAGCTCCACTTGCTAAAGTACCAAGTGTATTGTCTTGATAATGATGTAATTATCGTCTTTTAGATGTCTAGGGCATTAACTTGATAGATACCATGTGTATCGACTTGGTTGGGTGTAGAAGACACCTTCTTGTTTCAGATACTTAATGTATCTACTTGAAATATATGACTCGTTTACTTTTGAATTAACCAGGTACCAAGGCTAAACTTAATTATATGAATCTTGTGATCAATTGAGTTGGTTAACTTAAGGGTAAACTACATAAATGACCACTATATTATTGGTAAAGTCTCGATTTGACCACACTACTTTTTTTCGAAGCAATTAAACCAATATACTATTAAATTGGGTGCAATGTGACCACCAACCGTTAAAGGTTAATGGTAGGATGATGTGTCAATTAAAAAAAATAAAGGTATAATTACACATTTAGTCCTTGTTATTTACACATTCTTTTAATTTAGTCTTAATTTAAAATAAATAAAATATAAATAATTAAATCCCTCTAATCATAGGGTGACACGTGTCACCACCTATTTAGAGGAGACAAATAAATTCAAGCATACCTGCTCTTAAGGGGAATCGAACTTGGGAAGTTTTAGAGCAAAGGCTGTGGCTTAGCCACTACATCAAACACAACATTGTGTTATAAAACACCAAGATTAAATTAAAGAAATTCTTTTTGTCTCTTCATTTACTCAGACCTGCCCTTTAATTAAACTCCTCGATTCTACCCCAACAGTTCTCCCTTTCTCTAACCACACTCGTTCCAAACTTCTTTCTGTCTCTGCTCTGCCCACTATACGTGGAGACGCAAGCTCATCAATAGCTTCAATTAAGGAGGTAAAAAAAATTTGTTTGGGGTCTTAAAAAATGATCAGATGTTAACATATTCTTTTTTTTTATTTCAGTTGATTGAGTGTTTGATAAATCGAGTTGATTTATTGAAGTCCGAGGCGGAGTCGTCTCTGGAATTTTTGTTAACAGAAGATAACGAGGCTCTGATTTGTGCTTTCCTTGTTTTGTTGAGAGCCAAAGGCGAGACTTTTGAAGAAGTAAGTTCGTTATTAACACATTCCTTGGCCTTTTAAAGAAAATTAAGTGATTTACGTGCAAACGGTTCCTCCCTCTCCCCTTTTCTATTTGAATGGGGGCGTTGATTTGAGTAAAAACACCAATAGTGGCCTCTGATATTGTTTTTTTTCTTGTATAGGTAGTGGGGTTGTTGAGGGCAATGTTAAAACATGCTTTGAAGGTAGAAGGGTTAAATGATGCGGTTGACATTGTTGGAACGGGTGGTGATAGAGCTAACACTGTGAATATTTCAACAGGTGTCTCAATACTGGCCGCTGCTTGTGGTGCAAAAGTTGCCAAGGTCACTCACAATCCTTCAATTTAAAATTTTTTTCTTTCTGTATAATTGTTTGCACAAGGATGCAACATATATTGGCCTGCTTTCACTGCCACATACTTAAATGTTTGATTGTTTGTGCTGCAGCCTGCAACAAGGGAACCGATCAAGTTCTTTTGCCTTTGGCAGTGCTGATGTATTAGAAGCTTTGGGGATAGTTATTGATTTTGTTGAGTTGATCGATTGAATGATCAAGACCAAGAGGGGGGTGAATTGGGATTTAAAAGCTTTATGGAGTGAAAGGGCAATTTAAAAATGAAGAACAAAGGATTTTAGAGTGGTTCAAGTTCCAAATGAACTCTACATCCACTACTGTTGAACATACGCTTTAATTTTGATATAACTAAAAACCTAAGGACTAAAGTAAAAATATCAAAACAATTTTAAAAGTCCTTAAAATTCCCTATATCTTGTTAAAGACCATTTTATAGCTAAAACCAAAGACTTACAAAATATTTTTTAAGTATTTTAAAAGTCGAAACAGTGATTTTTCAAGCCCCGTTTCGAAACGGCCCAAGGCGTTTCGAAACACTTTCAGTTCGATGTGCACCTGTTCCGAAACGGGTATCGGAACGGGTCAAGGCGTTTCGAAACGGTATGACTCGTTTCGAAACTGGTCTTCATTTAAAAGAACAAAGGGCAACGGTCTTTAAACAAATTTTTGAAATTAAACAGGGCGTTCCGAAACGGGCTTAGGCCGTTTCGAAACACCCCTTTGGCAGTGGCATAGCCGTTCCGAAACGGCCCTAGGCGTTTCGAAACGGGCTCCCGTAGACGCTCCTAACGGCTATATTATTTGAAAACCGTTCCGAAACAGGTGACCCCGTTCCGAAACGGTAGGCGTCTGGAAGCTGAAATGTTTTGAGAAAAACATCCCCAACGGCTCCAAAGACTCTCCAAAGGCTCCTAACGGCTATAGACTCAAACAACACTATAAATACAGCCTTAGATCAATATTGAAGTAACAAGAAAGAGGAAGAAACATCAAGAAATCATATACAAGCATTCAAGCTTCCAAGAGTTTATTTCAAGCTTATTTTTCGATCTTTCTTGTAAAAACACTAGAGTGTTCTTCGTTGTAATTCTTGTTCTAGTGTTTTTCGGGTGTGTGAGAGAGCTTAAACTTTGCAAACACTTTCCTTGTGAGGATTTTCTAGTTTGCTCATTTGTATCCAACTTTGGGATAGGATTCAATAGACTTTGGGGTATAAGTCTATTGAAGTGTGTAAGGTTACTCCTTGTCCTTAAAGGAAAGACAAATTAGTGAATTTGTGGGAAATCCTTAGTGTGGACGCTAAGGTAGTGGATGTAGACTTTGGTTAGAAAGTCGAACCACTCTAAATCGCTTTGCAATTTTTATCTTTGCATTAGCTTCCGCCGCAATTTTCAAAAATCCAATTCACCCCCCCTCTTGGTTTTGTTCGATCGATTGCCACGTTCTACAATTGGCATCAGAGCTTTGGTTCATTAGAAGGTCTTACAACCTCTTGAAAAAGATCCAAGAAGTGTGCAATCATCTACAAAGTCATCCATGGCATCCACCTCAAATGTTGTAGCTTGGGGAGATTCTCAACCCACCAACAAGCCTCCCTTCTTCAATGGAGTAAACTATGCCTATTGGAAAAACCGCATGAAGCTCTTCATCCAAGCTTATGATCTTGAAGCTTGGAAAATCATCATGAGAGGATACATAGCACCAACGAGCAATATTGAATCATGGAGCGTTGAAGAAGACAAGGGATTCTCAACAAATGCAAAGGCTATGCATCTCATCTTTTGTGCCCTTGGCCCGGACGAGTATGGAAGGGTGTCATCTTGTTCCAATGCAAAAGAAATTTGGGACAAACTTGAAGTTACACATGAAGGTACAAATCAAGTGAAGGAGACCAAAATCGGGCTCCTCAATCTAAGTTATGAGAACTTCAAGATGGACCCCGAGGAAGACATCAAAACCATGTCCGATCGATTCTCCGTGATCGTAAATGGTTTAAAAGGTTATGGCGAAGTAATCCCCGAAGATAAACTTGTGAGGAAGATGATCTACTCTCTTCCCAATACATGGGATTCAAAGAAAACGGCCATAATAGAAGCAAAGGACCTCAAAGTTCTCAAATTAGATGAGCTTATTGGTTCCTTGCTTACTCACGAAATGATGTCAACGGGCAAGGAAGAAAAGAAGAACGAAGTGGAGAAAAAGAAAGTTGATCTTGCTCTTAAAGCATCCAAAAAGAATGATGATTCAAGTGAAGAAGATGAAGAAAAAGAGATGGCAATGTTTGCCAAAAGATTTAAAAACTTCATGTTGACCAACAAAGGAAGAAGATTCCAAAGAGAAGAGGGATTCAAAAGCAACAAAGGGAGAGACCCTCTAACTTGCTATGAGTGCAACAAACCAGGACATATCAGGATCGATTGTCCTCAACTAAATAAAAATAGCTATGAGAGGAAAAAGCACAAGGCTCACGTAGCTACTTGGAGCGATGACTCTTCCGACGAGGACGAGGATGAAGTAGCCAACTTGTGTCTTATGGCTTTCGAGGATGACTCAATGGTAACCTCTAATTCATCTTATTCATTTGATTATACTTTTGATGAATTACAAGAGGTTTATAATGAATTAGCCTTAGAGTATGAGAAGTTGATTTTGAAAAATAGAAAAATTACTTCAAAATTGAAAAATGAAAATGACTCTCTCTCTAAGACTAATAAGGAATTTGAAAGTAAATTTGGAGAAATGCAAGTCCAAATAAACGATTTTGAAAAGAAAAATAAAGACTTGCAAAATTTACTTTCAAAGGTCCATGAAGATCATCAAAAAGAACTTGATGATCTTAAAGCTTCTTTCAACAAAGTTGGGACAAAATTAGTTGAAAAATGTGAAAATTCAAGACCCAACTATGTTAGAAAGAACTATCATGGGTATAGACAAAGATCACCTAATCGAAAAAAGATTAGGAGCATTTGGGTTCCAAAAGGACTCATTGCTAACAAAGATTTTGATCTATTGTCAAAATGGATACCCAAAGGGACCAAATTACTAGGAACTAACTCTTATGGACCCAAAAGAGTTTGGGTACCAAAACATACATAGTTCCTTTTTGTAGGTGTGTTGGAGCCATGATATGCAAATTTGAAGAATCTTGAAAGCTCTAGACACACAAAATGGAAGGACACTTGAAGAAGTTCAAATCGACATATCTTGACTCAAGTGGTAACATTTTTTTTGTTTGTTGCAAAATTTACTCTTACATGTTGATTTAAATGAATACTTTGTGTTAAAACATGTATGAGATTCCCCATATGTTGTATAAATGCTTTTAGTGAGGGGGAGTTATGTTTTGCATGTGTGCTTAATTTCTTTTATGCTGTTCCTGCTCAATCATATCATATATGCATGTTTGGCCTCTTAGAAAATCATTTTCTCTGCATTTTAGAGCCTCATCTGCACTTCCAGGCCCAGGTGTATCGAAACGGGTTAACCCGTTCCGATACGGATGCCTTAAAATTTGTCCTGAGAGAAGGGCGTTTCGAAACGGCACCAGGCGTTTCGAAACGTTTTCGGTTCGATGTAAGGGTGTATCGGAACGCGTTCCGATACGGGTCAAACGTGTTTCGAAACGGTCATACCCGTTTCGAAACGATCTGTCGAAGGTTTTAAGAAGGGTCAAACCCTAGCCGCCCCGTTCCGAAACGGTCATGACCGTTCCGAAACGGCCTCGCGGACAGCCCTATTTAGGGCTTCTAAATGTTCAAAAATCTAATTTTTATCAAACCCTTAAAACCCTAAAAACCCTAACCGACCCCCTTCTATAAATACCCTCTAAAACCCTTTGTTTTTCACAAAATTGTGAGGGGTTTTGCTCTAAAACACATATCTAAGCAAGCTTCATCAATCTTGTGCAAAGATTTCTCTCAAATCATCCAAAATCCCAAACTAAGGTAATTTTTCTTATTTTTCTTATTTTTCAAATTATGTTCGAATCATAGGATAGAAAAATTTATTCTTGTATACATTATATGTTTTTAGTTGTGGGTTATTCGAATCTTGTAAAAACTTTTCAAAATCTCAAAATTTTTGATTCGAATATAAAATTTTTTAATCGTATTTTTTTTAATTTTGTTTTTCAAAAACCTAAGTGGGATTTCCTATTGGATTAATTTTAATTATCAATGCATACAATTTTAAAACTCTTGCTTAATATTTTAGATGACGGATCAAGCGAACAAAAAGCGCAAAGCCGTTCAAACCGGAGAATCAAGCATTCGTCCAAATATTACTCAACTCTTTCAGAAAACTCTAAAAACTCCGCAGCAGCGTGCTCGCTTCTCCTACGTCAAAAATCTCGCTGTTCGTAAAGAAAGAGTTATTGATGTCGAATTCCTTAATTCCGAGCGATTTCTCTTTCGCTATCTTAATCGTTTGGATGAGTGGGATCTTCTTTTCTTCTTGAGCATCGAGGATGTTTGCTACAAAAACTTGGTACTTCTCTTCTACTCTAATGCTCGTTTCCTATATGATGAAACCAAAACAGAAATTGTAGGAATTGAGTCATCTTTACTAGGGCAAAAGTTTGTTATTAATATTGCTCTTTTGGAGTCGGCCCTTAAACTCAAGAATGAGGGTATAGAAGAAGAACGCCACTTTGGCACCTTTACCGGAAAAGCTCTTCATTTAGATGTGCACGATCGTGTGCTTCATTTGATTGTTTCTTGGTTCATTCGACCATCCGGAGGAAAATACTCCCACATCCGGGAAAAAGATCATTTTTGGCTCGAATGTTTCCGAAGAGGTGAGCGCCCAAATGTGCCCAAAATCATCTTTGCCGAGATCGTCAATAATATCAAACTTATTGACACCAATGAGTTGACTTCATTCACTTACGGCATTGTTTTGAGTTTTCTCTTCGATCATCTTGGTATTGACTGTACCTATGATTCCCCGGAACCTAGCAAGACCAAAATTGGTGAGTCCTCTCTTCGAAAATCCGGATTCACATATTTGAATGGTTTTTGGCAAAGAATTGATCGAGAAGAGATTCCTCCTCCCGTTGCTCCTCCACCTCAAGTTCAAATGGGAAATCAAGATGCTCTCACGGGTTTTCTTACCGAGCAGTTCAATGCCTTGAATTCTCGTTTTGACACAATGGAAACTCGTATTTCTTCGGGCTTTGAAACTATGGGAAATCGTTTGAAGAATGTCGAGGATCGTCTTCAAACCCTTGAAACTTCCAATGACAACCTTGATCTTTCCTTTTCTACTCTTTATGGAGAATGGACAAAATATCACCGTTCACAAGCCAAGAACGATGATGATGATGAGGATGATGATGACGAGGCCTAGGATAGTCATATCATATCATATTATATTATCTATGCATTTAGGATTGAGTTTGTTTCTTCATGTTTTATCATGGTTTTAGGAACCTATAATATTGATCGATTATCTTGGAATTTGATTATGAACTTATTGTTTATGCTTTGAATATCAATTATGATTGCTTATTATTGATTATTGGTACTAATCTTCTTTATGAGCTTGTTTCTTTTTGATCTAACAAAAAGGGGGAGAAGATAGCCATGCCATGCCACCAAAAATTTTTGAAACTATTAAAATTTTTAAATTTTTAAATTTGTCTTAAGGTTTTGATCATTGATTTCAAAAGTCACAAGTTTTAAATTTCAAAACCTATCTTAAATTAAGGGGGAGTTAGAATATCTTCAAAACTTTCAAAATTCTTAAAAATTCTAACTTTGGTTTTGTTATATCAAAAAGGGGGAGATTGTTGAACATACGCTTTAATTTTGATATAACTAAAAACCTAAGGACTAAAGTAAAAATATCAAAACAATTTTAAAAGTCCTTAAAATTCCCTATATCTTGTTAAAGACCATTTTATAGCTAAAACCAAAGACTTACAAAATATTTTTTAAGTATTTTAAAAGTCGAAACAGTGATTTTTCAAGCCCCGTTTCGAAACGGCCCAAGGCGTTTCGAAACACTTTCAGTTCGATGTGCACCTGTTCCGAAACGGGTATCGGAACGGGTCAAGGCGTTTCGAAACGGTATGACTCGTTTCGAAACTGGTCTTCATTTAAAAGAACAAAGGGCAACGGTCTTTAAACAAATTTTTGAAATTAAACAGGGCGTTCCGAAACGGGCTTAGGCCGTTTCGAAACACCCCTTTGGCAGTGGCATAGCCGTTCCGAAACGGCCCTAGGCGTTTCGAAACGGGCTCCCGTAGACGCTCCTAACGGCTATATTATTTGAAAACCGTTCCGAAACAGGTGACCCCGTTCCGAAACGGTAGGCGTCTGGAAGCTGAAATGTTTTGAGAAAAACATCCCCAACGGCTCCAAAGACTCTCCAAAGGCTCCTAACGGCTATAGACTCAAACAACACTATAAATACAGCCTTAGATCAATATTGAAGTAACAAGAAAGAGGAAGAAACATCAAGAAATCATATACAAGCATTCAAGCTTCCAAGAGTTTATTTCAAGCTTATTTTTCGATCTTTCTTGTAAAAACACTAGAGTGTTCTTCGTTGTAATTCTTGTTCTAGTGTTTTTCGGGTGTGTGAGAGAGCTTAAACTTTGCAAACACTTTCCTTGTGAGGATTTTCTAGTTTGCTCATTTGTATCCAACTTTGGGATAGGATTCAATAGACTTTGGGGTATAAGTCTATTGAAGTGTGTAAGGTTACTCCTTGTCCTTAAAGGAAAGACAAATTAGTGAATTTGTGGGAAATCCTTAGTGTGGACGCTAAGGTAGTGGATGTAGACTTTGGTTAGAAAGTCGAACCACTCTAAATCGCTTTGCAATTTTTATCTTTGCATTAGCTTCCGCCGCAATTTTCAAAAATCCAATTCACCCCCCCTCTTGGTTTTGTTCGATCGATTGCCACGTTCTACAACTACCTTAGCTACCACTAAGGATTTCAACAATTCACTATTTGTTCTTCCCCTTTTCAAGGCTTAGGAGGTAACCTTTACACAACCGGTCAAATTTTTCTACCCAAAATTTGATCAAACCCTCACAAATAATCAAAGAAGAAATTGAACAAGAAGTATATCTCTCAAATACAAATTTGTCCCTTGAAATACAACACTCAACCCAAATTTGAAGATAGAAATAGAATTGGATACAACTCAATTTGGGAATTACAAGAGATTGGAAATTTGGCACACTTGAGGTTGGATTTTTGCTTGAATGTTTATCTTTAATGCAATAGTTGTTTCTGGTCTTCAAAGAGCTTCAATTTATACCTCCTCTATTAATTCTAGCCGTTTGGGTGGTTGGAGAATTGAATAGAGCCGTTGGGACCCTCTTTTTCCACCATAAATGCACTTCTGCAGCTATCCGTATCGGTACACGGGGATCCGTATCGATACCTGTCTCAAAAAAGAAAGAGTCGTTGTACATAATAAAGAGGGGGTATCGAAACGCACGTAGGCGTATTGGTACGGGACATGGAGTGTATCGAAACGGATAAGACTGTATCGATACCTTTTTCTCAACTTAGCTCACTGGAAGTTTCCGTTTCGATACGAGGGTTTACCGTATCGATACGGGTCAACTGCCATTTTAAATATTGGTTACCTAACAACTGACACCAACGGTCGAAAGCATTTAAAACAATTCGAATTAAAAATTCAATTAAAACTGTATCGATACAGGTTAAACTGTAATACCCCCAACCCGAGCCGAGAGCCGGGAGCGTTACCGGAGGTCGGAAATGGACAAACGGAACATATCGGACAATAGCGGAAGCATTTCGGAAAGCAAGATATCATTTTTAATTAGATATTCATTTTAAATGCGCACGCAGAAAATGGGCTAACAAAAACTTTTCTTAACTTCTTATGATCGTACATAAACTTAGACACAATTTCTTTTAATCTTGTTACCAATTTACAAGCCAATTTAAAACTTTTATTATCATTATCAATTTACTATTACAATTAGATCGAACATGCGGAGTACTTAAGCTATTCAATTTCATGCCATTCGAAACCTTGGTCAAATGATCTAGGTGATTTTCGAATTAATCCAAATTACCAATAATTTATCACTTCAATTTTCATGCAAGACATAATGGATTTCAATACCATGGCATTCGATTTCCTTTACTTAAATCATTACAAAATATCATTATTTATATGCCCCTAAACCATGTCAAGCTATCGACTATAGACAACAAAAAGAATCGACACAACCACTAGCTCGACTTACATTTTTTTATACAACAAAATAATGAGGCTACCTACTTAAATACAAAACATGATTCTAGCCTCCTAACCATGCATCACGGAGCATATAACTTCAAACATCATTTCAAACTCAAGTTACGACCGTACACAACAAAACGAATTCTTAAACAGACTTCAAAGCCACCATCTAGGAGTCTAAAGATAAGACTAAGATCGTACATATTTCAGAACTTATGAACTTGTGAACTTGATCCAAACGAATGCTAGCTTTAAGGTCCGAGCGATCCTGCTAAGGTTGGGAAGAAGAAAACAACAGAGCGATAAGTACAAATAGTACTTAGCGAGGTAATGCTAAATCTAATTCATTCTTGAGCTTTTAATGTGATCATACCTCCTTCATATTTGTCAAGCTTTTTAGATGAGCTCATAGGTGTGGCTTGAGGCTTTGCATTCTCCAAGCCAAACTTCTTGAGCATATCCTTTATGTACTTTGCTTGATTGATGAAGGTGCCATCCTTCCTTTGCTTGATTTGGAGTCCCAAAAAGAATGAGAGATCCCCCATCATGCTCATCTCGAATTCACCTTGCATTAGCTTAGCAAACTCTTTGCAATGACATTCGTTAGTAGAACAAAAAATAATATCATCAACATAAATTTGTACTACTAAGATGTCATTTTTATACCTTTTTATAAAAAGTATAGTGTCCACCTTGCCTTTTTTAAAACCTTTTTCAATTAAAAAGTTTGAAAGTCTTTCGTACCAAGCTCTAGGAGCTTGTTTTAAACCATAAAGAGCTTTAGTGAGTTTGAAAACATGATTTGGAAATTTTGAGTCTTCAAAGCCCGGTGGTTGTTCCACATACACTTCCTCATTTATAAAGCCATTTAAAAACGCGCTTTTAACATCCATTTGAAAAAGCTTGAAATCATGATAACATGCATATACAAGCAACATCATAATGGCTTCCATTCTAGCTACGGGTGCATAGGTTTCATCAAAATCTATTCCTTCTTCTTGAGTGTAACCTTGTGCTACTAGTCTAGCTTTATTTCTCACAATGTTACCACTCTCATCTAGTTTGTTCCTAAAGACCCATTTAGTTCTTATGGTAGATTGATTACTTGACCTATCAACTAATGTCCAAACGTTACTTCTCTCAAATTGATTTAGCTCTTCTTGCATAGCCATAATCCAAAAATCATCTTTCAATGCTTCTTTTTTATTCTTAGGCTCTATGCATGAGATAAATGCAACATTATTCATTAATCTAAGAGAAGATCGAGTGGTTACCCCCTTGGATGGATCACCCAAGATTTCACCATCTTTGACATAGTTGAACTCCCTTGGGTAGCTCACTTCCTTTTCCTCAAGAGCCAAGTCCTTCAAGGCTTCAATAGGTGGATCTTGTGTGTCCTCTTCTTTTGTTGGAATCTCATCCTCCTTTGAAGTTTGTCCTCCATCAAAGGCATTTATGATTCCTACATCATCATCATCACAAGAATCCTTCCTTAGAAGGAGGTTATCATCGAATAAAACATTTATAGATTCTTCTACTACTAAAGTTCTCTTGTTAAATACACGATAGGCTTTAGAGGTTAAAGAATATCCTATGAAAATAGCTTCATCACTTTTTGCATCAAATTTACCTAAGTTGTTTTTTCCATTATTCAAAACAAAACACTTGCAACCAAAAGGATGAAAATAGCTAATGTTAGGCTTTTTAGATTTTAAAATCTCATAAGGTGTTTTCTTTAAAATTGGCCTAATCATTACTCGGTTTACAATGTAGCAAGCGATGTTTGTGGCTTCCGCCCAAAAATATTTAGGTAAATTGTTTTCACAAAGCATGGTTCTAGCCATTTCTTGTAAAGTTCTATTTTTCCTTTCAACTACCCCATTTTGTTGAGGAGTTCGAGGAGCCGAAAAATTGTGGCTAATACCGATTTCATTTTGGGTTAATTTTGAAACTCGGTTCCATGATCACTTCTAATATGAGAAATTCTAAGTTCAAGATCATTTTGGGTTAATTTTGAAAATGTGATGAATTTTTCTAAAGCCTCATCTTTAGTACTTAAAAATAGAACCCAAGTAAATCTAGAAAAATCATCAACAAGAACAAATGCATAAGATTTACCACCCAAGCTCATAGTCCTAATTGGCCCAAATAAATCCATATGGATAAGTTGTAAACATCTACATGTAGAAACATCATTAATGGATTTAAAGGAAGACTTATGTTGTTTACCCTTAGAGCATGCATCACAAATTTTATCGTTTGAGAACTTAATCTTGGGTAAACCTCTAACTAGATCAAGGGAAACTAGTTTTTCTAAAACACTAATGCTAGCATGTCCTAGTTTCCTATGCCACAACCATGCATCATTTTCATTTTGTGCTACCAAGCATGCATGAGATGTATGTATGTCATCTAGATGCACCATGTATATGTTACCTATGCGATGACCTATGAGCATAATATTATTAGATTTAATGTCAACAATTTTGCACCCATTTTTATCAAATAAAACATTAAATCCTTTGTCACACAATTGACTTATGCTCAACAAGTTATGTTTAAGACCATCGACATACAAGACATTTTCAATAAGAATAGTAGAGTGATTACCTATGGAGCCAATACCTTTAATGTGGCCTTTGGAGTTGTCACCAAATGTCACCACTCCTTCACTTTTTGGCTTTATATCCATGAATCTACTCTTGTCTCCGGTCATATGCCTCGAGCATCCACTATCAAGGTACCATGAGTTTTGACTTTGTGTTTTGGCCTTGTAGCAATGCTCCCCTACAAACAAAGATATTAAGCTTTTGCTTTTGGTACCCAAATCATTTTGGGTCCACGAGTGTTAGCTCCCATTAACTTGATTCCCTTAGGAATCCAAGGTGACATAGCAACAATATTATTAGATTTTACAAGTTCCTTAGGAACCCATACACTTCTAACCCTTTTAGTTCTACTATGTCTAGGAAGGCTACCTTGTTTGTAGTTATTGGTCATTTTCTTAGGTTGGTTTGTTTTAGAAGATTCACCTATTTCATGCTTCACACTACCAACATTTTTAAAGAACTCTTTGAGCTTGTTAAGCTCATCTAACACCTTTTGGTGTTCACTATTACATTGAGATAAAAGATTATTAAGGTCAACATTTTCATCTTAGAAGAGTTTTAGCTCATCTTTCAACCCTAAAATCTTTTTCTCAAATTTTAAATTAGCTTGAGAAAGTGAGTTATATTTATCATTTAATTCCGAAATAATTTTCTTATTCCTAATGACCGACTCCTTGTATTTCTCAACTAATTCATCATAGACCTCTTGCAACTCATCACATGCATCATTTAATTCATCATATGTAAAATCAAAAGATGATGAGTTAGAGGTTACCATGGAGGAATCTTCCTCAAGTGCCATGAGGCAAATGTTGTCCACTTCTTGTTCGTCATCCTCCGATGACTCCTTATCACTCCAAGTAGCAAGCTTGGCTTTAAGCTTCTTCTTCTTCTCAAAGCCCTTCTTCTTGAGTTGAGGGCACTCCAAACGTATGTCGTCGGGTTTATTGCACTCAAAGCAAATGATTTGATCCCTTGCTTCTTCTTTGTTCTTACCTTTGAAGTCCATCTTTCTTTGAATTTTTCTTCCACGGTTGGACCTCATGAATCGAGAGAACTTCTTGGCTATCATAGCCAATTCTTCAAGGTCATCCTCCTCACTAGAAGAGCTTTCCTCAAGTAGTAAAGCTTTGAGAGCTATTCTCATTTTCTTCTTCTTTTCCACTTCTAGCTTCTCTACTCTCTTCTCTTCCTTCTTCTTCTCTTCTTCCCTTCCTTGCTTCATAATCTCATGAGTGAGGAGAGAACCCACTAGCTCATCAAGCTTTAGAGTCTTCAAACTTTTTGCCTCTATGATGGCGGTTCTCTTCCCATCCCAAGATTCGGGAAGTGAGTAAAGTAGCTTCCGGACAAGCTTGTCTTCCGATATAGTCTCTCCAAATCCTTTGAGCCCATTGACTATGGTAGAGAAGCGATCAAACATCTTGGACACCGTCTCATCGGGCTCCATCTTGAAATTCTCATAACTAAGATTGAGAATTCCAATCTTAGTTTCCTTGACATCGTTGGTTCCCTCATAGATGGTCTCAAGAGTATCCCATACTTCCTTGGCACTCTCAATGGATGAGACTTTGGAATAGATGTCGGGTCCAAAGGAGCAAAAAAGCATGTGAAGAGCCTTGCCATTTATTTGAATCTTCTTTCTTTCATCTTCACTCATCTCTATCTTTTTCTTCAACACCATCTTCAATGACATCCCATACCAAGTAATCATTGGACTTGATGAAGAGGCGCATCCTATTCTTCCAAAAAGGATATTTGTCACCATTGAAGAATGGTGGCTTTGTGGTGGATTGTCACTCATACATGCTTGAACCGGAGGTAGAAGCCATGGCTTGATTTTTTGTTGATCTCACTCTTCCTAGGAACTCCTCTTGTGGTTGTGAATCCTTCAAAGAGGTAGGCTCTGATACCAATTGTTGAGTGGATCGATTGAATGATCAAGACCAAGAGGGGAGTGAATTGGGATTTAAAAACTTTGTGGAGTGAAAGGGCAATTTAAAAATGAAGAACAAAGGATTTTAGAGTGGTTCAAGTTCCAAATGAACTCTACATCCACTACCTTAGCTACCACTAAGGATTTCAACAATTCACTATTTGTTCTTCCCCTTTTCAAGGCTTAGGAGGTAACCTTTACACAACCAGTCAAATTTTTCTACCCAAAATTTGACCAAACCTTCACAAATAATCAAAGAAGAAATTGGACAAGAAGTAAATCTCTCAAATACAAATTTGTCCCTTGAAATACAACACTCAACCCAAATTTGAAGATAGAAATAGAATTGGATACAACTCAATTTGGGAATTACAAGAGATTGGAAATTTGGCACACTTGAGGTTGTATTTTTGCTTGAATGTTTATCTTTAATGCAATAGTTTTTGCTGGTCTTCAAAGAGCTTCAATTTATACATCCTCTATCAATTCTAGCCGTTTGGGTGGTTGGGGAATTGAATAGAGCCGTTGGGACCCTCTCTTTCCACCATAAATGCACTTCTGCAGCTATCCGTATCGGTACACGGGGATCCATATCATATATGTCTCAAAAAAGAAAGAGCCGTTATACATAATAAAGAGGGGGTATCGAAACGCACGTAGGCGTATCGGTACGGGACATGGAGTGTATCGAAACGGATAAGACTGTATCGATACCTTTTTCTCAACTTAGCTCACTGGAAGTTTCCGTTTCGATACGAGGGTTTATCGTATCGATACGGGTCAACTGCCATTTTAAATATTGGTTACCTAACAACTGACACCAACAATCGAAATCATTTAAAACAATTCGAATTAAAAATTCAATTAAAACCGTATCGATACGGGTTAAACCATATCGGTACACCATTCAAACTCCTTCAGTTTTTACAGAGGGGCGTATCGATACAGATGTAATCTGTTTCGATACGCTGTTTTGATACGGTTAAGAGCATATCGAAACGCGTCCTTCTAGTAGCCAACTTTGTAAAAAAGGTATCAATACGGATATTTGGAGTTTGAGTTTTTCAAATCAGTTTTAAAGTGTTGGTGATTTAAAACTTATTAAGGGGACTTACAAAACAATTTCAAGTTTTTCACTTTGATCCTTAACAACTCAATTATATCAAAATAAAACATAGGTTTCACAGATTTGAATCCTGAGGTTGGTACATTAGTTCAACGTAAATGACATTTTCCTCCTGGTGAGTAGTATCAGTATGCCTCCCATGCCAACTACTAGGTGCTTAGGTAAAGCTACTTATGCATTTATTAGCAGCTATAGAATAAATCTATCTAGTATCTTGTTGGGAATTGTTAAAAGCTCTTCCATGAGTACTAGGTTTTTCTATACAATGTTTGTCAGGTTATTGTGTGGAAAGTGTTGAATAATTTGGTTTTTTAATTAATTTGAAAAAATAGAATGCTAGCATTCTGGGGCTGCAAACTTCACTTAGTTGCTATAGTAACAGTTGCCCAGTACTCAACAGATGGATAACCATGTTAGATCTAATATAGAACTCTATTAGAATCCCAATACCCCACACTATTTTAAACTTGTACCTAATTACATGTTGTTATTTTTGCCTTCTCAAAATATTTATTATAACAACATGCATGTTTTTAGTATAAATGCAAAAAAGAGTTCATTCTACATGATCTGTAAGGCTTTCAGTTTGGACTCTGTTTGTCTTCTGTGAAATGGAAATGTGTTTTTATAGACTAAGACTTGCTTTTAATCTTTTTGTTTTACATTCCTTATAGCCTGCTGATGAGTGCTCACATCAGAATGTTGGTGTTTAGGGCCTTCAATCTTTATGCATGCTTATGTGAAATAGAAATGATTTTATATGTGAAATTAAAAAAGTAAATATAGAAAATAATAAGACATATATTTAAGTTGGTGTTTTATAAGACAATATTACCTTTAGTGCAGTGGCTAAGCCACTGCTTTTGCTCCAAAACCTCCCAGGTTCGATTCCCCTTTAAGAGCAGGTATTTAAAAACTTTATTTTTCTCCTCTAAATAAAATATAAATAATTAAAATCCTCCAATAAGGTGTTGACACATGTCGCCACCTAATTAATTAATTTATTTTATTTATTTAAATTAAGACTAAATTGAAAGAATGTGTAAATAGCAAGGACTAAATGTTTAATTATACTCCTAATTTTTTAACTGCCACATCACCCTGCTGTTAACCTCTAACGGTTGGTAGTCACATTGCACCCAATTTAATAGTATGATGGTTTAATTGCTTCAAAAAAAGTAATGTGATCAAATCGCGACTTTACCAATAATATGGTGGTCATTTATGTAGTTTACCCTTAACTTAATGAAGGTTATGTATTGAACTATTCTTATGAATATGGTGTGGATCGAATTAAAATTTGATGGTAATTTGTATGAATTTTAAATGGAATTACCTTGATTTTTCAAATTGCATCGAGCATGTCTAGCTATAGTAATAGAAATCAAATGGTGTGATGCACCTATTCTTGTCATGGAATGAACGATTGATGTACTTGCATGTATTGCTTGATCATCTTTAAATTAAACTTAAAATTGACAAATATCATTACCTCACTAAGTACTTATCACCACTTGTTGTTATTCCTCCTAAAAATTCAGGATCGATCGGTTAGAGATTTTCAATCTTTTGAGCTATATATATACAAGTGAAGGACGATTGAAAGTATGGCATGCTTTGGTTATGTTTTGATGATAGTGGGTGGCTTAGGATCTTGCATTGTGATCTTGGTTCTTTGCATCATGATGATCTTTAAACTTTACTTAAGATGTGTGTATTGAATGGTAGAATGTGGACTTTCTTTCTGAATACCATGAGATTGTAAATGTTATTCCCATGGTGTTTGTGTAGAGGCATGTTAATCCTCTTTTTGTTGTGTATATGTTAGGGATATAAACATGAATTATAGTCATGTATGCCTCTTGTTATGAGATCATATGGTAATAAATAAAATGAGTATGATCCTTGGAAGTTTAGTAAAATTGTTATACCTATTTTCATTATGGGTTCGAATTGTATAAGAAGATTTATATAGATGAGAAAATTAGTCACTTGGATCACTTGTGAACTATTCGAATTGAATAGAAACTTGTAATTAATAATTGAGATAGTTATTTGGAGAAGAGATTATTTTTTGTGAGTTAATTATGTGATTAAATTTGCCTTGTTGTTAAGGATTAGAACCGAATAGATTTATTACTAATCAAAATTTAATTGTTAAAGTGAAGACGTCTATTTGGAAATGGTTTTATTGGTCATGGTTTAGTTCTTCTTAATTCAAAAAGGATTTTTTTTTAAATTGGCCCACTTTTCAGTTAATCTTGATTTGAATTTTTTTCCGAACGCTCCTCGCTCCTAACCTGGGTGAGGGTTGTTACAATGTATGTCTTGTTTTGTTGAATGAATGGCCTACTACTATGTTAAAAAAACATATTACACTTCCACATAATCCAATTTTGAGATGGGTCCGCTAACGTTAACTCTAGCTACTTCTACATCAGAGGATGAAATCGTACGCGCCTCACGCGCCTTCCGAGGATTACGTCCTCCTGAAGCTTTTGACCCTCAGACGGTGTTGTGATTCGTCCGTTCTGATTTACTTGCTCGATGCCGGACGAAGGTGGTTTTCCCCTTCCAAAGCTCGTCGGTTACCGGTCTTGTGGTGGACGACGCCGACTGGTGGCTTGGTCCAGGTCTCAGAGGGGAGGATCTTCCGGAGTGTGCAGTGGGCTATGGTGAACAGGACTTGGACAGACTGCTCCTACTCCCCGCCTCGTCGTAGATTTCAACCAGGCCATAAGTGCCACTCGACGCCATGGCTCCGCAAAAGCTGTCGCCTTCGTCCGTCGTTGGTGGTGTACAAGAACAGTCTCCACGTTGTTGTTGGGCCCTTTTTCTTTAGGGTGTGGCGTGAACGCCGCCACTTCTGGTTTTTGGTGGAGGCGTCGCTTAACAGGCTGGTCCATGAGTATTGGTTATGCGATCAGATATCTCAGGTCCGGTTTACCGGCATCAGCTCCTTGGAAGAGGTGACGGCGTGCTTAACGGTGGTGTCGCAGCAAAGGTCTGAAGGCTTTCCTTTCTCTTCGTGCAAGGACAACGGCGCGGCAGTTTCCTCCTCGAGCAAAGACATCGGAGCGGCAGGTTTCGGTTGGTTAAAGTCTCTAACAGTGCTTCAGCCGTCGATGTATGATGGCTTCACAACCCAAAGAACCGTGATAGGCGACGTTATACCGATGGTGGATTTGGCTAAGACGGTAAGCCTCCGATCGAGGGAACAAGTCTACTGCGGCGCCGAATTCAATGCTTTCCAAAAAGCTGAGGAAAATCCCAATTTTCACGAGATTCAGCAAGCTTTTCGAAGGGACCAAGGTTTTGTCTTTTCCGCTGTTTCGTGTTTTAGCACAGGTCCCGAGTTCTGTGGTCTGGCCTGTTGCAAAAACGTGGTCCAAAAGCTTGCCGCTTTAGGCTTTTCTGCTGCAACTTTTTTCAAGCCTTGGGAAGTGGACATGGGAAAGCTTATCTTAATTTCCACGAAAGAGATTGACAGCTCACAAATTTCTGTCTCTTCAGCAAAATGTGGAGTCAATTATAGTGGGACGCGGTTAATTTTTTTCAGCTTACTCTCGAATTTTTATCCCGCGGTTTATGGTTTCTTGGAAGACGTTGAGCTTTGGAGTTTTGATGGTACGTGGAGTCCGATAGCAATAAGGTTTAAATGGGATCCGGGCGGATTCCGGGTTGTTCAGATCCAGTCTTCGGGATTACAGTCTTTAGTTTCAAGTGCGTCGAATTCAATATCAATTGACCATTTAGTGCAGCCAGAGCTTATAGGGTTTTGTTTTTCCGCGATTTTGGTGACAAGGCCCAATTCCAATCTGGGATTGGGAGCCTGCCTTTGGATGGAGCTCTCCCAGAACAACAGGAATCTCACATTTACCCTTCCTTCTCTGAGGCCTTCTTGTGGCGGATGTTTCGATTGTCGTGATTGGTGGTTTCTCAGAACTGTGGGCCTAGGTGTCCCGACTCTGAATAAGCTCTTTGCCTATGTTTATTGGTACTCCCTCTGCACTACTCAGCGTTGCATGGATACCGATTTAGCCGCTTGGTGGCCCCGCACTCTATGTTTGATGTTGTCTCCTTGTTTTTCTGCATCTCGGGTTTGCTGGTTATCTTTTGTTGTTAGTGGCTCCCATGAAAGTTTACAGGTCGTGGGTTTGCTTGTAGGTGTTCAGGTCTTGCATGGCCTTGTGCTTGTGTTTTTCTCGGTTGTTTTGCATGTCCCATACGCTTTTGGGACTTCTTGTTTTCGGATGATGTACCTTTTCTTTTAATATGAATGGAAGTTATGTTTGAATCAAAAAAAAATGGGTCCGCTTAAACAAAACAAGACGTGGTTAAAATTAAAACCCGATAGTAATTACTTAAATTAATCCAATTGTCGTTTGGTTTCAGTGTTTACTAAATTGAATTATTTAATATTAATCAATTGAAAATATTTTAATTAATTAAATAATTCAGTTAATCAAAAGTAATTAATTCATTTATGAAATCAAATTTTATTTTTATTTAAATCTCATCATGCATGGATTATGTTTAAATTATTTTGATTTAGGTTTGGATACATTTCGGTTACTAAATTATTTGTTTGTCAATTATAATGATTGATTTTGATTGTAGTTATATAAATGTATTAATTGTAAGGATGAGTCTACTATGTTTGATGAACACCCCTAAACACCACTAACAATGAACATCGCTGAACACTATTAAATTAATTAATAAAGATCTTATTAAGGATGAGTTTACCACGTTTGTCAATATATATATATATATATATATATATATATATATATATATATATTGTTATATTTTAATTCAAATTCTAATTGGTAACCAAGTTAGATATTATTGTAATGTAAATGTATATTAGGTAAGAGATCTTATTAAATAAGGTTTAATCGGTGATCAAGTATTCGTGTCTAAATGTAGACTAGAATTTAACCTTTAGAATTATGAGAGAAAATTACATTAGAGAGACCTAACCATTTTTAAGTTCTATGCAACTACAATGATATGTTGTAGAGATGCGTATTGTAAGAACGTTGGGAATGATGTTTTAATTACATTATGTTCTAACTTTTGGGATATATTGAGATATCATGTATTTATAATTTATGTTCTCTACGTATACTTTTATCTTATGTTCATCTCGCTTTGATTATTTTTCTGCATACCGAATTCCTAACTTTTATATACTTGAGATTATTTTCAATTTTCAATAAACGAATGGGTAATCAACAATTTAAAAGTTTATTTATCAATAAATTATAAGCCAATAACTGAGATTAGTTCAGTTTCAACTAAACATTACAATTCCACTTTAATACATTTGTAATTAGAAAAAGGAAATACACAAAACAATAAGGTAATATATAAAGGAAAAAATCCCACATAAAATTGGTAATTGGATTAAGTTGATGCGCGGCGGTGATGAAACTTTGACTTCAGCTTCAGACACGGAGGTTTCAAATTTGACGTTGGAACACTCTGCAATAAACTTCTTTATTTGCGTAACTAAATGGGAAGCCTCCGGCAATGGTGGTAAAGCGTAAAACGCATGGATCATGTTCGGGTACTCGATCAACCTCGCCTCTTTTCCCGATTTCAATAACCATTCATAATACCTTCTCTGCCAATCTTTCAGCGGGTCAAATCCGCCCACCACAACCATTGTCGCCGGAAATTCCAGCTCCGATATGTCATCTGCGTTGGGACCACTCACATTCGCCGCCGCATGGTCTCGGTTCGACCCCTCCGGCAGATATGCCTTCCAGCACCAATCTGTTCTTGGGACAGATACCAGTAGTGGATCCGCTAGTTTCATTTCCGACTCGGTTCTCTCTTCTCCTCCGAAGAATGGTTGTATTGAGATCAGTCCGATGATCTTCATTGTTCGAAGCTTGGTTCGACATGCACGCACAGTCACGTAGTGAGCCAGGTTGGCACCTGCGCTGTCGCCGGCAATGAAGCAGCGGCTTTGGTCGGCGTTTTTGGGTAGGACCGTGGCCCAGTTTCGGTCAATGAAGTTGAGAGCGTCGAACCCGTCATGGTGTTGTGAAGGGTAGCGGTGTTCGGGAGCTAGACGGTAGTTGATGGAGATGACGATAGCGGGGAGCTTGGAGGCGAACTTACGGCAAACCATGTCGAAGTTGAAGGAGGCGGCGCTTAAGAAGCTGAAGCCGCCTCCGTGGAAGAAAATAATAACGGGGAGGAGTTGTAGGTTGTCGGAAGGGAGAGAGGGGGCGTAGAGACGAACCCAAAGGTTGCGAGCAGCGTCAATGGAGATGTCAGTGGTGGAAGTGGGAGGGGTCTGGTAGTCGAGGAAGTGTGTGAGACGGCGGTTGACGGTGCCGTTGGGTCGGAAGGCAATGTCGGTGAGGTCGGAGATGATTGAGACTGCCAGCCTCACCGTCCAAGGGAGTGATGGGCTTGCAATTTTACGTTGATGAGGCTTTGGAATGATCATTTTTTTCTATTTGTTTTGGTTAAGCTCAAGACTTCGTTTAATATAGCTATTAGCTAGTGAGGAATATATGTATGCATGAACCCATTCATGTATTATTTAATTCATTAATATCATCTTCCAAGTAGGATAAGAATAATAAATATAAGAATGTATATCAAGTGGTGCGGTCTATTAAAATTTACACATATGAATTATTATTTGATTTGAATTCAATGAGTTTTGGTGGGATTTTATAGTATCAGTTTTTTTTTATTAATTTAGATTATGGTCTGGTTTTGTAGGGATAAAGTCGATTTTAGAGTGAAAAATATCGGACTTGATTGACATGATATAATAGTATAATTATTTTCAAATATTTAGGGATAATTGTTGTAATATTTTCATCTCTATATTTTCTTATTTTTTTGAAAAAAAATGAGATAATTATTAATCATGCATACTCTCTACATTTTTTTCAATTATCTGCCTATTTTGTTGAATAAAAAAATAATTTTTATTTGTGTCAGATCATAGTTGAGATTTTACTCTAAAATTTATATTAGATTAAGATTAAGTAGAGTACCATCAAAAGACTTATTGGATTAAATTCGAGTGGAGACTTTAACTTTTCAGATAAGATATATGTAAATTAAAAACCTAACCCATGACAATCCTACCTACACAAGATTGGTCGAGTTAGTTTTAGTAGGATTGTAAAAACAGATAATCGCATGGGTTTCAGGTCGAGTCAAATTAGATACATGTCAATTTAGGTCAATTTTTTTTTTGACTCGACTCGGGTCGGGTGCGGGTCAATAGCACGTCGAGTCCATTTCAGTTCGGGTCCATTTCAGGTCGGGTTTATTTCAGGTCGGGTTCAAACAGATCGGGTCTGAACTAGGTAATTGGCAGGTTAATTCGGGCTCGGGTAGACTTCAGGTCAGGTTCATTTTAGTCCGGGTTCATTTCAGGTCGGGTTCATTTCAGGTCGGGTTAATTCGGGTTTTGAATTCGTATTAGTTTTTAGTTCGGTACAATTGTACAAGTAGTCGATATTTATTTCGAGTTAATTATTTAACGTCTTTCATGGAATCACATTAAAAATAAAAATTTGGCACTAGAAATGAATAAATATATCATAAATGATTCATATCTAAAATAATAAAGTAAATTAAAAACTTGAAATAGGGTCAATTTCGAATAAAGACAAAGTTTTAGGGACTATAATGAACAACAAATAATAAATAAGAGTCAATTTGGACTAAAAATAAAGTTTTAAGGACTTAATTGAATTGAACTAAAACTTAAAGGACTTAAATGAAAACATCTAAAATTTAAAGGGCTACAAAATATTTAGCCCATCTAAAATGAATGGGTGGTGAGATATGAGCCCAAAGCCCCAAACTATTAATAATTATTATTTATTATTAATTATTATATTATATATAATTATATAACTTATAAGTTTTAATATATATATATGTATATTAATTATATTTATATGTTATATTATAAGTTTTATTATAGATATATATGTATTATATGTTATATTAATTATTATGTACGTATATAATATATATATATATATATTATATGTTATATTAATTATATTTATATGTTATATTATAAGTTTTAATATATATTATATGTATTATATGTTATATTAATTATTATGTACGTATATATATAATATATATGTATATATTTATATGTTATATTATAAGTTCATATTAGAGTGTTTAGGGTTTAGTGTGTTGCATTATGGTTTATGTGTTATCATTATTGTTTAGGGTTTAGGGGCTTATGGTTTGAGAGTTAGGGTTTATATTCGAGGGTTTAGGGTTTATGTTGTTGCATTAGGGTTTATGAGTTATCATTATTGTTTATGGTTTAGAGTTTAATGGTTTAGGGTTTATGATTTAAGAGTTAGTGTTTATATTTGAGGGTTTATGGTTCATATTAGAGTGTTTAGGGTGTTGTATTAGGGTTTATGAGTTATCATCATTGTTCATGGTTTAGACTTTAGGGTTTAGGGTTTAGGGTTTAAGGTATAGTGTTTGAGAGTTAAGGTTTATATTAAGGGTTTAAGGTTTAGGGTGTTGCATTAGGGTTTACGTGTTATCATTATTGTTTATGGTTTAGATTTTAAGGGTTTAAGGTTGAGTGTTTAGGGTTTATTGTTTAAGAGTTATGGTTTGTATTCGAGGGTTTGTGGTTTATTTTAGAGTGTTTAGGGTTTAGGGTTTATGGTGTTGCATTAGGGTTTATGAGTTATCATTATTATTTATGGTTTAGAGTTTAGGGTTTATGATTTAAGAGTTAGGGTTTATATTCAAAGGTTTAAGGGTTTAGGGTTTATGGTTTGAGGGTTATAATTTATATTTAATGATTTAGGGTTGAGGGTGTTGCATTAGGGTTTATGAGTTATCATTATTGTTTATGGTTTAGAGTTTAAGGGTTTATGGTTTATGATTTAAGAGTTAGGGTTTATATTCGAGGCTTTATGGTCCATATTTGAGTGTTTAGGGTTTAGGGTGTTGCATTAGGTTTTATGAGTTATCATCATTGTTAAAGGTTTATGGTTTATGGTTTAGTGTTTGAGAGTATAAATATGTATAATATTTTAAGTTATTTAAAAATCAAGTTTATATTTTAAGTTGGTAAGAAAACAATTACATTGAAAGTATAATAATATGTATAATATTTTAAGTCAAATAAAAATTAATTTAAATTTTAAGTTGGTTAAAAATCAATTAATAATATATATAATATTTTAAGTTAATTAAAAATTAATATATATCACATTTATGTATATTGTATATGTTATATATATTATATATATGTTGAGATTTAGGGTGCTCGATTCGATCAACCGTTCTTGCTCGCCAAGTGTGGAGAAGTTGGATAATTGGGTGTTTTAGTGGGAGGTGAAAAATTGGCAATTCGACACAAGGATTTATAGTGGTTCAACCTTCTAACCAAGGTCTACATCCACTACCTTAGCTCCCCACTAAGGATTTCCAACAAATTCACTAAGAATTTCGTCCCCTTTTCTAGGATTAGGAGGAAACCGTTACAACCCTCAAAGCTTTCTACCCAAAGCTTGAAGGAACACTCTCTTTACAAAGAAAGACTTAGCAAACTAGAAATCCCTCTAAAAGGTGTTTGTTTGCAATTCTAAGCACTCACCCAAAACCTAGACACTTGAGCAAATTTAACAATGTAAGCTCACAAGTGTTGTCTAAGCAAGAAATAAACAATTTAAGCTCTAGACAAATTTTGACATCATAATGTTGTAACAATTGAAGCATTAACCATTACAAGATGCTTGGAGGTCCCTTTTATACTCTCAATTGAGTTTGTAGCCGTTGCTAGCCGTTGGGATCAATTTGGAGCCGTTTGAGTCTTTATTTCCCACCATAAATGCAGTTCTGCAGCTTGGCGTATCGATACTCGTCCAACCGTATCGATACGGTCTCAATGAGGAAAGAGCCGTTGGGTTTCTTTAGCTGATGCGTATCGATACGCTTACCTAGCGTATCGGTACGGTCCTGCAATTTAAAAGACCGTTGGGAAAGTGACCGTTGGGGTAGTTAGGCGTATCGGTACGCGATACAACCGTATCGGTACGCGACTAGCCGTTGGGTTATTTCAAAGCTCACCGTATCGATACGGCTAAGCGTATCGGTACGGGTTTTGGCTACTGGAAAATCTGGTGGCTTGAAACCCTAAAGCGTATCGATACCCTTCTATACCGTATCGATACGGGTACATAAAAATACAGGTTTTGACCACTTTAAATGTACTTTAAGTCCATTCCAAAGCCTTTAAAACCCTTAAACATATTTTCAAGTTGTTTTTGACTAAAAACTCATTTTAAATTCTTTGCAATTTAGTCCAAAACATTTTTCAAATATTATATCAAAACTTAGTTCTACAGTATATAATCTGTAATATATGTATATTGTATGTATTATGTATATGTTATATATATTATGTATTATGTATATGTATATGTTATATATATTATGTATATAATTTGTAATATATGTATATTGTAATATATGTTATATATAATATGTAATACATAATTATGTATTATGTATATGTATATGTTATATATATTATATATATGTATGTATCATGATTCATGTATCATGTATGTGTATGTATATAATATAATATGTATGTGTTACTGTGTATATATACTAATATATGTGTACTATGTGTGTATGTATGTATTTATGTATTATGTGTCATGTGTGCATATATATATATATATCATATGTATATTTATGAACTTTTTTAATTCATTAAGTTATGGAGTTCGGGTCAATATCAGTTCAGGTCAACAACAGTTCTGGTTTAAAACAGGTCGGGTTTAAAACAGGTCGGGTAAAATCGGATCTCGGGTCGATTCAGTCGGGTAATATCAGATAATTTGCCAGGTCGGTCTCGGGTTCGGGTTCGTTTCAGTCGGATGCAGGTCGGGTTTCAGGTCAAAATTAACATGTCAGATTCGGTTTCGGGTCGTTTTCAGACGGACGCAGATCGGGTTCAGTTGCTACAGTAACAGGTTCACCTCGGGTTCGGGTCAGCAACGGTCAGTTACAGTTCGGGTCATCAAATTCTCGGCTCAAATCATGTTCTAACTCGAACAAATTTTAGACAAATTTTCAGATTCTGACTTGTTTTTACATCCCTATGTTTTAGGATAACATTCATTCAAATGGCCAACATGGAACTGGACAACTTGGGGTTGGGATCTGAAAACCTTCAGCTGCAGAACGAGATTATTAGTGCATAGACGCAGTTGACATTAATGCACGCGTCTCTCTTTCTCTCCCCCCTTATGATATGAATATTCAAATACAGTTGACTGGATGTGAGCCTACTTATTTAATTCATTACAAGTATGGGCTTGCAATTCAACCATATAACATATTGGTCCCCATCGATTCTCGTAGCCGCCATGCATGCACATGCAAAATTGAGGCTGCAATTTTGGAAGAAGATACTATACTAAAGCTTGTTTACTGTGAGCAAATACTCAAACTATTATTTGTCTAATATCATTTTTAATTCACATCTTTTATTTATTTTGATGTATCAATTAAAAATTTATGAAACCATTGGATGTGGTGTGGTAGTCGTTCACCCCATCTCTTAACCATGAGATCAGGAGTTTGATTCCTACCAATAAGAATTGGAGTACATTTCATGACTAGCCTTTTACCTTTTAATGAGAGTACCCGCGGCAAAGGGATTAGTCACTCCTATCGGCGGTGGATTACTTTATAGCTCAAACCAAAAAAAAAATTAGTTACTTTTCCCATTTATCGTTCAAAAATTATCTAAAAACCTTTCGAGAACACTTTAAGATAATAGCTCCTAAAACCTTAACTACAACGGTGAGGTCCATAATTTTGATGGCAAGAATATTAATCTCGTCCAAAACGATGTTATCTTAAAAAAAAATCAATATTTATTGTCTAGAATCACAATGCCCAATTGCTCATCATCGGATGGAGACCCATCAGACAAATTGTTAGTAATGCATATCTTGCATGACTAACTGCCTAGGAATAGGATGATATCCAAGATAAATTATATTAAGTGTCATTTTTACCACACATTGGGGGGAGACGTTCATTTCACAATTACACCAATCAAGACTAAATCACTTCCGAAAATAATCAAAGGCAAATATCAAATGGTGTGTAGAATCCCTAGATTCACGCATATCTTGCATGACTAACTGCGTAGGATAATATCCAAGATAAATTATATTAAGTGTCATTTTTACCACACAAGTCATGGTCTCAATGAATATAAATAATCTATCTCATTATTTTTTTCTTGACATCAATTTATTCAAATAATAACTTTTAAAATTTATTTTTAAAAATCAACATAAAAGAATATGAGTGAAGATTTACATAAAAAATGAAGTGGATAATTTTAATTAGTTACGATATTAGTGATGTGGTGAGATTGAGAACCGACAATGACCGATAACATCTTTTCATCTTTTGAGGTCTCTTAAGGAACCGTAATGGCTACAATTTCGGGGTCTAAGGAACTGAACCCGATATTTCTTTTGGGCTTGGATAATGTTGGGCAGCTAATTTCTGTTAAGGCCCACTCAACTGTTGGGTCAAATTCAAATAACTTGGTTTACGCCCAGTTGTGGTCAGAGGAGAAAATACAGTGAAGTTGGGCCTCATTTTTTTAATAGAAATGAATTCTTAAATCTCAAACGTTTTTAGGATAACATGCATGTCTGTCTTACGGTCTTTGTTCGGGTGCGAGACTATTCTTTTTAACAATATCGTTTTTTTAAATTTGAACTCGCGTCATCTATTTAAGAGTATAATGTATCTTACCAATACACCAATATTTGTTAGTTGTTGGGCCTCATTTACTTAGTTATTTCTTTATTTTATCTCATTCTAAAGGATTTAGTGATCCGATGAAAGAGAACGTGCCCCTATATTGATATAAGATGTCTGTGCTGAGTGCACTGGAAAGGGAAAATTTGACTAAGTACACATTGTACCTATTTTTGTGCAAACAAAAGATTGCCCACTGATTTGAGAAAGTGACTGAAGGTAAACAATTTTGCTTTAGCTTTACATTTTTATCTACGATATTTGGTTTAGATGTCAATATGAGATGTTGTATGTCAATCCATAATTTGTATTGCATGTATTTTATGTTGATATTAAGAGGGATGGACCTCAATTTTTTTTTGAACAAATTCCATGTAACACCCAAATCGATATGGTTTGCCCGATTCAATCTGAGGTGTCACATTCGGGCCACCGGAGCGACCCACACTACAAATTCGGATAAAATAATTTGCCAAACCATTTAAAACCATAAAATAATTTTAGAATAAAAAATACAACTTAGAAATTATTCATTTAACATAACAATATTCATAAATATACGTTATAAAACGAGTTTCAGACGCAATGTATATAAGATGTGACATACATACCCCCTAATTACACGAGTACTGTACTCCGCAAGCAAGGCTGAAAGAACTCACATGTTGGTATCGATAACTAACCATGTGTACTCCTTTAGAACCGCGATGGTAAAAACAGTATGAGTTTGGAAAAGCTCAGTAATACAGAACTACCACAAGATGCTAAAGGCATATGCAAGTATATGGCAAGCATAACACTGTCATGATGTTCCGGGCGACAACAGACTCCAATTATGAATCGATATTTTAGTGAAGCGATATGTTTGAAGGTAACATAATTGTTCTTTATTCAATAATTGAGTATCAGACGAGAAACATATAGACCAGAGAAATTGAAGAGAGATAGATTATAGAAGTTGAACTAAAGAGTTCGGTGTGTTTCAGTTAGTAAAAATAGAACCCATACGGAGGGTTTCAAACATTGGTAGTTTACTTAGTGGAGTAGATTAACATAAGGAAGGAAAGTTTTATTTGAAGCACCTAACTACCCTCCAATTGTACACCGATATGCATTTCCCCAGAATTGCATCCATAAGGACTTACCCTAGGCCCATAGGGCGTAGGAACCAACCTAAGGGGATGCCTTAGGTCCATAAGGAATTACCCGAGCCGAAGCGTCGAAACCTACCCAAGGGGCGACCTTGGGTCCATAAGAAATTACCAGCACTAAACCTGCAGTGACTTCTTACAATATCCTAGATAGCACCCTAGAAAACCAGTTTAATGCAGACAATAGTAATGGTGTAGATACAAAAATCAGACACATGCTTCCAGTATATCAGAACACAGATAACATGCTTTCAAATCAGACACAAAGGTATATTTTCAGACAGATATCAGTTATGTTTCAAAACAGATGAATATTCTTAATTTTGAACCAAAGTGAATATTTATGTGCACATGAAACACACCAGATGGGTCGATTTATTTTCCAGAGGCGCTTAGCAGACGCAATAAAGCGGACACGTATCTTCTAACAGTTTCGAACTGATTTCAGAAGCGAGGTCCCTAATGGAAAAGTGTTCAAAACTAACGCTTCCAACTAGGCATTCAAGAATTTATACATCATGATCATTAGGGATATCTGATATGTCAAGAACGTCCCGATCATTTTGTCGAACAAGGGAATTTTGGTCATTTAACTGCTAGGGACAAACTTGTAATTCAATCCAATAATGATAAAACAGTGATTTCTAATATTCAAGGTTTCTATCAACCGTTCAAACTTTCAAGTACATTTCAAATAAACAGATCTCAACAATACGATACTCGCCAAGTATCCGAACAGAGACAACTCATGGGTATTCTTAGAATTGTATGCATCGTATAGCTAAACGGTCACCTTCGTGATTCACCACGTGACTTACCACTGAGTAGTTAAACATATATTCCGTGCAAAAATCTTACAATATTGCATTATTATCATGAGTGATTGACGTAAATGAGTTATGATTCAAAACCCATAGGGGCATTACCGACATTCGCGATCTATCATAAATTTTAGGATTTTCCAAGCTTCCATCTATCTTAAGTCACGTATGTATTTCAATCATTTAAGTATTTAATGGTGTTTCAGTCATCCAGGTACTTTTGGTATTTCCAAACAATTCATTTATTCCATAACTCGAGGGTTTATCCAACATTTCAGTTAATTTGGTAAATTCAGTGCATGAGGTTATTTTAGTCCTTTTAATCATTTCGATCAATTAATTCTTTACTTGATTTAGATCAGTTCAGGAATACGAAGAACTTCCAATAAATTTATCTTCAAGTGTTTATCCAGAGTTTGAGAAAATCCAAGTGTTTTGTTATCACACATATTTGCATCTTGATGCTGAAGTCTTTATAATATAACATGGATTTCAGATAAAGTAATTATTTTATTTTGTCGAATGCCAATTCCATGTCATTTCCTTTGTTGGGGTATTTTAGTCATACTTACGCCTCAAGGGTATCATCGACATTTCCTAACAAAATATTTTAGATATCACATCCTTTAACACTACTAAGCGGATTGAGAGATTAACTGTCTTATTAATCACTTAGTGAACTTAGGATCCTTTCGGTCTGTTTAACTTCTCTTTCGAATAGTTTGATCTTATCCAGATTACCATTCTTTTATTTCGTAATCGAATTGAATTAAACAGAGGTGAAAGTAAACTTAATCATAATCATGTCTGCGTTTAACCGAATATCGATATGCTCATAAAGCATACAAGAGGTAGTAAAGTATTACATTTAATCCTTGCTATATCAATCAACCTTTATACTCCATTTGATTACTCCCGAACCCGAATTCGATGTCATCATCATCTCAGATACGAAGTTATGTGGATACCTTCATTTAACATAATCCACAGTTAGTCTTTAACTCAATTACGTTGCTCTTAAATTGAATAATTATATACATGTATTCTCGGGTTTAAGGTCAAATTCGGAGGCTTCCAGGTTAGAATTTCACGAAACAGACTTCAAAAATGGACTTAGGACGTCGAAAAACATAAAATATGGATTTTCAAAAATTTTGACTTTTTAATCAAAGTCAACGGTCAACGCTGATGTCATGCTAACGTTAATGGTCAACTTGTCAAATTCAACACTGACATCATGCTGATGTCAGCGGTTAATGACAAGCGTCGTAAGTGTCAAATAAATTATCCTTAAATCTCAAATAATTAAAAATAATGTAGTATATAGAGAAGAAGGGTCGATTCGTAGGGACTTCAAAGCTTCTGATATCTAAAGGTTTTGATTCTGACTGTTGCGAGGCAATATACTGAATGGAGGGGGGTTGAGCACGAAAGCTGGAAAATAACTGTAAAGTAAATGTGAAAATGTTGGAAGTAAATTTTGAAGAGTAAAATAATTAAATTAATTAGTCTTAAGCTTTGCTCCGCTTCAATTCAAAATGATCATCGAAAAAGAATTTTAACTCCGGATCCATGCCGGTTATAGTCTACAAGGCCCAACCCTTATAACTTGTTTTTCTCTCCGATAAACTGACAATCTAAAATCAAATTTTAGATTCTAGTTTTCTGGTTAGACTAACCACGACTATCGCCGTTAGAAAAAAATAGTTTTAGAATTTGGAAAAACCTGAATCGAATTATTTTGTCTCGATGAGAATCGAATCTGTCGCTAAGTGTGTTCATAGGAAGTCGAATTTGCTACAAGCCGATTCTTCCTCCCAATTATAAATCTAAACAACAATCAAGTCAACGTGCACTTTTTGAAATAAAAGCGAAAAGATTTTAATAGAAAGGCCGATTGCCGATCTAAGTTTTCAGAAAATTGAGAATGTAAAACGAAGTTGTTGAGTGCTTTTAATTCTCACAAGGTGAATCGAAGCTTCGCTTTAAACCTTTGACTAATCAGAAAATTTAGCTAAGCATGATTATGGAAGAAATCATATTTAGCATAATTTTAAAATAAAGTTTAAAAAAAAACTAAAAGAAATAAAACATAAAGGGAAAAGAAATTTTATAAACTTTAAAAGTAAAAACAAGTTAAGAGTAAGAGATGATTTTCTAGCTTACCCCAAGGGAGTATTATACTAAAAACCCTAAGATAACCCTAAAATGATAGAAGATAAATCCTAAAAATATTCAAATTAAATTATAAATACAAAAGATAATTCTCTAGTTTGAATTTAAAATCCTGGCTGATAAGCTATCGGTTCGCGGCTAATAAGCTATCCGACGCTGTTGACGTCATCTTCTAGAAACTACTGACTGGACGCTACGTCAGCTTTCATACCCGCTAGCCCAGACTTGACTACAGATAAAAATTGCAGAATTTTTGCCTTTTTCAGTGTGTTTTCCAAAATTGAAGACATGCACGAAAAACACATAATAAAGCCCAGATCAGCATCATACTTGAATCATTAGAGGCAAAACTAAAGATGAAATAATGACGATTTTAGCTACGTATCAAATTCCCCATAACTTATTCGATGCATGTCCTCAAGTATCTCTTAACTAACTCATCAAAGCTCAAATCCTCACCCTTTATTTCAATATGTCTCTAAGTTATCCGTATGAGCGAAGATCGAAACAAATACTGATATTAAGGCACAATTGAAAACAAGTAAGACTAGGAACAATTTTGAGCAAAATTAGACATTCCAATAATCTGTCAATATCAATGAAGCAAAACCGAGTACTCTCACAAGGATTCACTTATTTCGCTCAAAGTGTTTTGGGTTAAATGATCACTTAAACCAAAACTAATCTAAGCATTACCATAAGTTTGTAACTAAACATAATCTCTACTACTAAGTATGAACATAATGCAATAATCAAAAGGTCTTTTAAAGGGTTGTAACGGGGCTAAGGTTTGGGTAAGATTGTAACCCCTTCGTCCCGGTCCGGACGCTTGACCTGTCCGAGTGGGCCACACGGGGAAAACCGAAGCGAAACCCGTTAAGGTTCCTCCTCGGTTAAGGACCCAGAAAATTTCTTTTAAATTTAATCTTCTCTAAATGCACATTTAATTCCTATGTGATCACAGCAACGGAAGACAAACATTCGCAAAGAAATAACTCGAAAAATCTAAGCAAAACAGCCCATTTTTATGTAATTTAACAGGCCGTTTCGAAACACCCTCAAGGTGTATCGAAACGCCTTGACCTGGTCAACACTTCTGAGCCTACACGAGGAAGCCGTTTCGGAACGGGGGTCAACCGTTCCGAAACACCCTCTCTGGTCAACTTCTCGTGGTCAACGAGATTTGACCGTTTCGAAACACCACAGACCCGTTTCGGAACACCTTCATCTCGCCAATTTCTCAAAATTCTAGTAGCAAAAGTGTACCGAAACGGCCCCTACCCGTTTCGAAATGCTCGGCCAAAAACAAAGGGTCCGTATCGGAACAGGGTAGCCCGTTTCGAAACACCCCTTGTCTGCAGACTGGTTTTGGCTAGTTTAAGGCACAAGGGTGCCCCTAAACCCCCACCAAAACCTCCAACAACACACTAGTAACAAACCTAAAGCAAACCAACTTACAAGCATGCTTGAACATCATTAAAACAAGGCTAAACACTAAGGCACAACATCACAAGCCATACATCCATGCATATCATAAATGGTAAAAGCTTCAACATGTCCAACACTTAGGCAATTTTGGGTAGCAAAATACTAACATGGTTACAAGCAAGGCATACATCCCAAAAGCAAAATAACAAGCACAAACGAGGAGTCTAACATGCTCCTAAACAACAACCATAGCAACATGACCCCAAAACATCATAACTCAAATACATGTCCCATTGCTTGACCATTACATCTTAATTTAAAAGTTCATACTTGGTAGCCAAACAAGCACTACAAGCACACTTGGAGGCCCCCTTCTTGCTCCTAGCAACCCACGAACTAAGGATCTGCATTGTCGAACAAAGAGAGAGCGTAAGCAATAAAGCTTAGTGAGGGTAAGCTCTTTAAAAACAAACCTCGACAATGCAGGGTCCAAGCACGATCTTAGCCAAGGTAAACACACAATTACCAAGGATCCTCAAGAGCCAAAAGTTAAAGATGCATGAACAATATTCAAGTATATGCCATGCTCAACAAGCTCTATTTCACAATATATATGAAAACACATATAAACATCCAAATGAGGGACACATTTCACAACACATTGATACACATATCAATCAATATTGGCACCTAGCTATGATCCGAATACGCGAATAAACCCGTTGGAACTCACATCCAACAACCACTTTGCCTCACGGTGGGATTACACTCATCACCGGTCTCGCGGAGGGGATTCCACTCATCCTCACGCCCCGTCGATGGGATTCCACTCATCATCGACTATATATAAACACAATTTTCGGGCGAACCCGTACTCCTTTTTGGTGACTCAACGCCACCAAGGCCACGCGCGACTTTAGACTCATGTGTGCACACTAACATCCTAATGATCGATCATTTGTACTCAAGCATACTAGTGCCAACATTTAACTCATTCCACATTATTCATTTCAATCAATTCCTTGCTTAGCACGTACTCACCATGATCACAATCATGAACCATTTCCATGCATGCCATAAGCATCACAAATCATGCCTCATCTCACATGTATATCACACTATACATAAATCAATCATATCACAAGTCATACGAGGCATAAACATCCAAATACAAGTTCAACCAATGGCTCTAGATTAAGTTTAGGATTAGGCTACCACCCTAATCCTAACTCTAGGTGGGTCTACCAAGCCCAACCTAGTCAACATACTCGAACCAACCATTTAAAAACCACTTTAAACATTTAACCACTCACTTAAGCTTTCAAGCTCCAAGCCAAGCAAGCAATCACCCTCACGTTTTCAGATTTCTTCCCGAAGCTTCTCCAACACAAGTTCCCGCTTCTAAACAACCTCAATAAAATTCAAATAATCCTCAAACCAGCCCAACATCAAAATACCAACCCGGAACACAAATTCAAATACAATTTACAATGTTTCAAGCCATGAACAACCCCATATTTTGCAAACTCGGGCAGCCCCAAAACCACATCCAAAATCCATGTTTCCAACACCCTTTACACCCACAAATGATAACAAATCAACCCCTAACCATAGTACTACCATTGGACTATCAATTCTCACCTAAAACAACCCCCAAAACCCTCCAAAACCCCCATTTATACCCAAATTCGGGAATTGCTCAAAACCATTCAAAATTCACATATGTGGCACCATTTAGTTCCTAGACTTCATAACTAACCATACTAAATCAAAACATTAAGCTTAACAACATAAAGTTTCCATTTTTAATCAAAATCTTCAAAACTCCATTTTCCAAAGCTTTAACGAAAATAAAAACTAATGGTACTTTTAAAGAGAGGGAGTTGAGGAGAAGTCAAAAACGATGTTACCTTTCAAAAATGAGTTGAAATGGAGGAGCTTTTTGATGGAATAGTGATGGAGAGGAGAGAGCTCTATTTTCACGTTAGGTTGGGTGAGGAATAGAGTGAATAGTGACTATTTGGAAGAAAGGGGGGTTTAAAATCAAAAGTTGGGCAAATTACCAAAAGGCCATTAATGAATGGTTATCATCTTTCTTCTTTAAAAACTCTCCACTTTGCAATTCCTTCAATTTGGTCTAATTTCAAATATTTATTTTTGAAACCCGAAACTTAAAAGATTATTTTAATTATAAAACCGAGCCCAAATAATATTAAAATATTATTTTCACCTAACCCTTAAACCCGGGTGTTACAACTCTCCCCCACTTAAGGAATTTCGTCCCCGAAATTACCTGACGGAAACAAATACGGAAACTGCTCAACCATATCAGCTTTCCTCTCCCACGTGGCCTCTTCCACAGCTCTATGTCTCCACAACACTTTGACCAACTCTATGGTCTTACCACGCAACACCTTGCTATCAGAAGCAAGTATCTCAACAGGCTCTTCATTATAAGACAAATCCGGATTTAACTCTATCTCCTCAATAGGCATAACATGAGAAGGATCCGATCTATATCTCCTAAGAATAGACACATGAAAGACATCATGGATCTTCTCTAACTCGGAAGGTAACCTCAGACGATAAGCTACAGGCCCAATCTGCTCAACTATCTCATACAGACCAATGAACCTCGGACTCAACTTGCCCTTCCGGCCAAATCTCATTACCTTCTTCCACGGAGATACTTTTAGAAACACTTTCTCACCCACGGAGTACTCAATCTCTTTCCTCTTCAAATCCGCATAAGACTTCTGACGATCGGAAGCTGCTTTCAAACGGTCACAAATTAACTTCACTTTGTCGGCAGTCCCCTTTAGCAAATCTGGCATAGGTAACAATCTCTGACCTGTCTCAGCCCAACAAATCGGAGTCCTACATCGTCTACAATACAAAGCCTCATAGGGAGCCATCTGAATACTAGACTGATAACTGTTGTTGTAAGCAAACTCAACTAAAGTTAGGTGCTTCTCCCAAGAACCCTGGAAGTCAATCACACAACAACGAAGCATATCCTCTAGAATCTGTATCACTCGCTCTGACTGCCCATCAGACTGCGGATGATAAGACGTACTGAAATGCAAACGGCTACCTAGAGCACTATGCAAGCAACCCCAGAACCTCGAAGTAAATCTAGGATCTCTATCTGAAACAATAGACTTCGGAACCCCATGAAGTCTCACAATCTCACGGATGTACAAGTTTGCCAACTTGTCTAAGGAATCCGTAGTGTTCACTGCTAAGAAGTGAGCACACTTAGTGAACCTATCAACAATCACCCAAACAGAATTCTTCTTCGAAGGAGACAAAGGCAACCCCGACACAAAATCCATGGTGATCCTCTCCCATTTCCATTACAGAATCTTCAAAGGTTGTAACAAACCTGAAGGAACCTGATGTTCTGCCTTCACTCTCTGACAAACCATACAATGGCTCACATACTCGGCTACATCTTTCTTCAAACCAACCCAGAAGTAATCATTCTTCAAGTCACGATACATTTTGGTACTACCCGGATGCATAGAAAAGGGACTCGAATGTGCTTCACTCAGAATCTGACGTTTCAACTCAACATCTTCTGGTACAACAATTCTATCTCTAAAGCACAACAAGCTCTCACCACTAAAACTATACTCGTTTGGTCTTCCTTCGGCTATGTCCTGAACATGAGGGACTAATGTCACATCTTGAAACTACTTCTCTCTAATCAACTGAATCAAAGAAGGCTTTACTTGCAACTCGGTGATCAACCCACCATCATCGGACACACTCAATCTAGCAAACATAGCTCTCAACTCAACGGCCACTTTTCTACTCAAAGCATCGGCTACTACATTCGCTTTACCCGGATGGTACTCAATGGTCAAATCATAATCTTTTAACAACTCAAGCCATCTTCTTTGCCTCAAGTTCAACTCTTTCTGTGTCATCAAGCTCTTGTGATCGGTGTAAACTATACACTTCTCACCATACAAATAATGACGCCAAATCTTCAATGCAAAAACAACTGCGGCTAACTCTATATCATGAGTAGGATAGTTCTTCTCATGAATCTTCAACTATCTAGAAGCATAAGAAACAACTCTCCTTTCGTGCATCAAAACACATCCTAAGCCTATGTAGGACGCATCACTGTAAATCACAAACTCTTTACCTGAAACAGGTTGCACTAACACTGGAGCATTTGTCAAAGCTTCTTTCAATTTCTCAAAGGCCTTCTGTCTTGCATCTGACCATTCAAACTTAACTCCTTTTTGCAACAATTTAGTCAAAGGAGCAGCTACTCTAGAGAAATCATCAACAAATCTCCTATAGTAACCGGCTAATCCTAGGAAACTCCTAATCTCGGTCACAGACTTAGGTTGTTTCCACTCAACAATAGCCTCAATCTTCGATGGATCAACACGGATACCTTCGGCCGAAACAACATGGCCAAGAAATACAACCTCTCGAATCCAGAACTCACATTTACTAAGCTTCGCATACAACTGATTGCTCAACAATCTCTGTAAAACAAATCTCAAGTGCTCATCATGCTCTTCTTCTGTCTTTGAGTACACAAGTATGTCATCAATGAAAACAACTACGAAACGGTCTAGATAGTCTCTAAAAATTCTGTTCATCATGTCCATGAATGCTGCAGGTGCATTCGTGAGCCCGAACGGCATCACAAGAAACTCATAGTGACCATATCTAGTCCTAAAAGCTGTCTTCGGAACATCACACTCTTTCACTTTCAACTGGTAGTACCCGGATCTCAAATCTATCTTCAAGAACACTGAAGCACCTCTCAACTGATCAAACAAATCATCTATGCGAGGCAACAGATACTTGTTCTTCACAGTCAACTGATTCAACTGTCTATAGTCAATACACATGCGCATACTACCATATTTCTTTTTCACAAACAACACGGGAGCACCCCAAGGAGAACTACTAGGCCTAATGAAACCACGGTCTAATAATTCTTGCAACTGACTCTTCAATGCTTTCAACTCTTTCGGAGCCATACGATACGGAGCTATCGAAACTGGATTAGACCCTGAAACAGTCTCAATCACAAACTCAACATCTCTGTCAGGAGGTACACCCGGCAACTCTTGAGGAAACACATCCGGAAAGTCACACACTGTTCTGATATCTTTCGGTCTAGCTTCACTCATATTCGGATTCATAACATAAGCTAAGTAAGCCCCACATCCGGAGTCCATCAACCTATGAGCCTCTAAAGCTGACACCACATTAGACAAGAACTTAATGTTCTCGCCTACTACTACTACCTCGTAGTCATCAGAAAGCTTCAAGGAAATTCTCTTCGTCTCAAAATCCACACTAGCTCGGTGCTCAACTAACCAATCCATACCCAAAATAATATCAAAACCATAGAAAGGAAGTTCCATCATATCAATAGAGAACACATGACCCTAAATCTTCAGTGGACATCTCCTATACATACGTCTAACCACAACTGTCTCACCAAAAGAACTAGTCACATGCATACCTACATCTAAGATCTCAACAGGTATATCTAACTTCTGTGCATGCTCACTCAAAATGTAGGAATGTGTAGAACCCGAATCAACCAAAGAAAGCAAAGACATAGACTGTAACTCAAAATTACCTGCTATCACATCAGTGTCGTTCCCGGCCTCTCTCTAAGCATAAACTCTCGCTGGTCCTCCTGCCTCTGGCTGCACTGCCACAACATGAGCAAGGTTCCTCTGAGCATCTACCCTAGGTGCATCAGCCCTAGGCTGGAAGTAGCCACGACCGCGCCCACGGCCTCTCTGAAAATCATTCGCTCTCGCGGGAGCCTGAGCAATGTTCGGTTCCTGTGCCGCCTGATGCAGACAATCTCTCCTAAAGTGGTCCCTCGAACCACAGTTTCAACAAGCATGAAAGTTACCCCAATACTCACCAGTGTGTTGTCTCCCACAACGTGTGCACTCGGGCAAACGCCCTCCTCCTCTATGGCCCTAATGGCCCCTACCATGATGGCCACTGCCACGTCTATGGTCAAACTAATGCCCGCCACCTCAATGCCTCTTGGCATCTCTACTGTCAAAGTGGTTATGCCTCTTACCAGAACTGGAACCACCATATCGTTTGGCCGAACCCAAACTGTGCTCTAAGTCCTTGGCCCTCGCGACCAATACATCAAAGTCTGAGTAGTCAGAAGCTAACGTGTACCTCTTGACCTCTTCGCTCAATCCATAGCGGAAACAGTTACAACGTTCCACTTCAGTAGGAACCAACTCTAGAGCGTACTGACTCAAGCGAACAAAACGGATCTCATAGTCAGTCACAGAAGCCTCTCCCTGAGTAAGGGCCATAAACTCTCGCTTCTTCTCGTCTAAGTACCTCGGTCCCAAGTACCTCTTTCTGAAAGCCGACTCAAAGAAATCCCAACCAATCTCAGCCTCTGGAACCCCAGTAGTAATGGTGACCCACCAGGTGTAGGCATCATCCTGAAGTAAGGAAATCACACAGCCCAATCTACGTGCGCCCACACAACCCATCTGAGCTAAGATACGAACTGTCTTCTCCAACCATAACTCCGACTTCTCCGGAGTAGATCCTCTGAACTCTTCGGCCCCCAAGCTACGGAGCCTCTCCAAAGGTAGACTAGCATCGTCACACCTAGGCTGAGCTGCAGCCTGAGCTCCTGCAACTGCGGCCTGAAATGCTCCCGCTATAGCTTGCACTAGCGGAGTCATATCAATTCCAGCTGGACCTTGGCCACCCTGAGGTCCCTCTCCTTTAGCTTCATCCTCGCCCCCAGCTCCAGGCGGAGGAGGTGGTGGTGGTGGAAGTGGTGGAGGAGCTCCAACTCCCGCAGCCACCGGCCCTTCTATATGAGCCTCCACTCCAATCACCGGCTCAACAGGAGCCGCAACGCGTGGTTCCTGACGAACCACCCTCGGCCTACCCCTTGGCCTATGTAAAACCTATGTTTGATTTTGATATAACTAAATCTTTAAGGATCAATTTGAAAAACTTAAAATTGTTTTTACAAGTCCCTTAACAAGTTTTGAAACACCAGCACTTTAAAACTGATTTGTAAAACTCAAACTCAAAATATTTTCTAAGTGTTCCAAGCCAAATCTATTGAAAATCGTCAGAGAGTATCGATACCCATGGAGGCGTATTGATACCTTTTTGCCAAAATTGGCTACTGTCGGAACACGTATCGATACGGAAAACCCTCGTATCGATACGCCCCTGCGTTAAACTTCAAAGAGTTTGAAAGCGTGTATCGATACGGTAACACCAGTATCGATACCGGTTTAAAGATTTTTAAAGCATTTAAGTCGGTTTAAAAATATGACCGTTGGTGTCAGTTGGTTGGTAACCAAATTTTAAAAGGTCGTTGACCGGTATCGATACGCCTAACCCCAGTATCGATACTCGTTTTGGTAGTGAGCTATGTTGAGAAAAAGGTATCGATACGGCCTTTGCCGTTTCGATACCCTGTACCGATACGCTTACGTGCGTATCGATACGCCCCATTAATTACACACAACGGCTATTTTCTTTGTGAGACAGGTATCGATACCCATTCCCGAGTACCGATACTCGTAGCTGCAGAGGTGCATTTATGGTGGTAAGAGAGGGTTCCAACGGCTCCATTTATGTTCCCAACCACCCAAACGGCTAGAAATCAATGAGAAGGTATAAAAGAGACATCCAAAAGCATCAGCAACAACTATTGATCCAAAAGCAAACATCCAAACATCAAATTCAAGCATTTGAACAAAAATCCCAAATTTGTGTAAAATCCCAATTTGTGTTCTTCATTCATATTTTGTAAAATTGGGTTGAGTGCTTGTATTGGGGCTATCATTTGTATTGAGAGATACCTAATTAGCCTACAAATTTCTTTGTTCTCTTGTGTGAGGGTTGGGTTGATTTTTGGGTAGAAAAATCAACCGATATTGTAAAGGGTTGCCTCCTTGTCCTAGAAAAGGGGAAGATCAATTTAGTGAAATTGTTGCAAATCCTTAGTGAGACTAAGGTAGTGGATGTAGAGTTCATTTGGAACTTGAACCACTCTAAATTCCGTGTTCATCATTTTTAATTTGCCAATTTCCACTACAATCCTTTAATTTTCCAATTCACCCCCCCTCTTGGTAAATATCGATCTTTCGATCCACTCAACAATTGGTATCAGAGCCTCGTCTCCATCGAAGGACTAACATCCGGGAGTAAAGATCTATTGCTCGAAGTCCAACCGTTCAAGAAAATGGCAAGATTTGAAGAAGGCCGCTCTATCTCGTGTCCTCCACTCTTCGAAGGAGAATCATACTTCCAATGGGCAAATATCATGAAACTCTTCATCAAGTCTCAAGACTATGAGGTTTGGGACATCATTGAAGATGGGTATTTGGAAGCTCCAAAGAAGAAGAAAAAGCAAAGGAGTGCCAACGACACGAAGGCAAAGCTAAACACCAAGGCGATGCACATTCTCTATTGTGGCCTCAACGAAGAAGTTTCCAAGAAGATCTCCGCATGCAAAAGTGCCAAAGAATTGTGGGAGAAACTTGAGAAGCTTTATGGCAACAAGAATGGAGAAAAGAAAGATGATGATCAATCATGTGCAAACCTTCTCTCCAATCCAAAGGTGGATGGTGTTTTGGCTCTCGAGGAGCCTAAGGTATCTTCTAACTCAAATGAATTAAATTCATATTCTTTTGATGATTTACAAGATGCTTTTGATGAATTATTTTTGGAATTTGAGACCATGAATTCCAAATTTAAGAAAATGATTTCAAAACTTGAAATTGAAAATGATTTTCTTTTAAAAACAAAAGTGGATTTTGAAAACCAAAATGAAATTTTGAAAAATGATTTAGAGTTTTCAAAAACAAGTAAAGATGTTTTAGAAAAAGAAAATCTTGATTTGAAAGTTAAGCTTGAAAGCTTAACAAAAGAAAAAGAAATTGTTTTCAATAATTCATCTTGTCACATAATGGCAAAATGCTCACATTGCCATTATCATGGTCATTCCTTACATACTTGTCCTATTAGGAATAGAAAGTCTTATAGGATTAGACAAGTATGGGTTCCCAAGGGAACTAAAGACATTGTGACTAACGTAAATGGATCCAAAGCAATTTGGATACCAAAAATCAAGTGAATGTCTTTTGTAGGTGTGTTGGAGCAATGGCAAGCAAAGCAAAATCAAAGAATGCTCAAATCACACATGAAAAAAAGATTGGGTAACCTCTAAGCTTAATTACTTCATTTTATACATTTGGTTATCTAATTTTTGTTTAAAGTCTTGGATTATCTGTTAAGCCTAATATGATGCAATGAGTAAGGGGGAGCCAATTTTTTAAAAACCAAAATTTTAAGTTTGTCAAAAAAATTTTTTTTGCCTCCTATGTTATCTTGAACTTAAATGTCATTTTAAATTCTTTTCGATATAACAAAAAGGGGGAGAAATGGTTTGAAAAATTGAATTTTCAAACGAATAAGGGGGAGCTTTATTTGATTTCATATCTTAATCTCTTATTCACAATTTTAAAGTTAAAGGGGGAGAATCCCAAACAATTTTTCAAGTTGGTTTTATTATATCAAAAAGGGGGAGATTGTAGAACTAAGGTTTTGATATAATATTTGAAAATTGTTTTGGACTAAATTGAAAAGAATTTAAAATATGTTTTTAGTCAAAAACAACTTGAAAATATGTTTAAGGGTTTTAAAGGCTTTGGAATGGTTTTAAAATGTATTTAAAGTAGTCAAAACCATGATTTTCAAGTAACCGTACCGATACGGTATTGGACCGTACCGATACGCCTTAGGGTTTTTAAACTACCAAAATTCCAGTAGCCAAAACCCGTACCGATACGCCTAGCCGTATCGATACGGTGTGTTTTGAAATAGCCCAACGGCCATAAATGGCACTATTCCAACGGCTATAAACGGCTCTATTCCCAACGGCTATAAACGGCTATATTCCCAACGGCTATAAACGGCTATATTCCCAACGGCTACAAACTCATTTGGGACTATAAATTGAAGGCTGGAACACTTGAAGAAAGTAAGAGACAACATCCAAGCAATATGGTCAAGAGAATTAGAGTCTAAATCTTTATTTTACTATTCTCTTGTACATAGTCTGTAGAGAGTGATTTTTATTGTTTTTATCCTTCACTCTTTTTTGTGAGCTCAATTGTGTAAACACCCACCTTGTGAGGTTTATTTGTTTACATTTTTTTTACCCTTGTAAAAGGAGAGGTTCTAGTTTAGCCTTGAGAGAAAAACTAGAGTTGGTTCTATCTTAGCCAAGTCCAAAAGATAGGGTTGTAACGGTTTCCTCCTGAGCCGGGAAAAGGGGACGAATTCATTGTTGAGTGAATTGGGAAATCCTTAGTGGTGTGCTAAGGTAGTGGATGTAGACTCGGTTGAGTAGTCGAACCACTCTAAAATCCTCGTGCAAATTGTCTACCTTTATTTCGGTTTTAGCCAATTCAACCACCAAACATTTACAACCCTCCTTGACGGTTTCGGTGATCGATTCGAGCGCACCGAAAATCCCAACAGCCTAGACATCGCTCTCAAACGATAACTACAACCACAACAAACAAAATATACAAGATTGGGTTAGCAATGCAAGGCTTCCAAGTGCTCAAGCACGTTTCCCTCACTTAAAATTCTTTTCCGATGTAATAGTAGCAATGGGACTCTCAAACAACATGCTTTTAAACAAACACTCAACATACTTGTCACACAAGCAATCATACTTACAAAGAAAGCAAACACCGTGTATATCATCTTAAAACTTAAACTTACCTCACTTACCTACCCAAGGTCTCGGTAACCTTAGGCTCTGATACCAACAAGTGTAACCCCCTCGTCTCGGTCCGGACGCTTGACCGGTCCGAGTGGGCCACACGGGGAAAATCGAAGCAAAACCCGTTAAGGTTCCTCCTCGGTTAACGACCCAGAAAATTTCTTTTAAATTTAATCTTCTCTAAATGCACATTTAATTCCTATGTGATCACAGCAACGGAAGACAAACATTCGCAAAGCAATAACTCGAACAACCTAAGCAAAACAGCCCATTTTTATGTAATTTCACAGGCCGTTTCGAAACACCCTCAAGGTGTATCGAAACGCCTTGACCTGGTCAACACTTCTAAGCCTACACGAGGAAGCCGTTTCGGAACGGGGGTCAACCGTTCCGAAACACCCTCCCTGGTCAACTTCTCGTGGTTAACGAGATTTGAGCGTTTCGAAACACCACAGACCCGTTTCGGAACACCTTCATCTCGCCAATTTCTCAAAATTCCAGTAGCAAAAGTGTACCGAAACGGCCCCTACCCGTTTCGAAACGCTCGGCCAAAAACAAAGGGTCCGTATCGAAACAGGGTAGCCCGTTTCGAAACACCCCCTGTCTGCAGACTGGTTTTGGCTGGTTTAAGGCACAAGAGTGCCCCTAAACCCCACCAAAACCTCCAACAACACACTAGTAACAAACCTAAAGCAAACCAACTTACAAGCATGCTTGAACATCATTAAAACAAGGCTAAACACTAAGACACAACATCACAAGCCATACATCGATGCATATCATAAATGTTAAAAGCTTCAACATGTCCAACACTTAGGAAATTTTAGGTAGCAAAATACTAACATAGTTACAAGCAAGGCATACATCCCAAAAGCCAAATAACAAGCACAAACGAAGAGTCTAACATGCTCCTAAACAACAACCATAGCAACATGACCCCAAAACATCATAACTCAAATACATGTCCCATTGCTTGACCATTACATCTTAATTTAAAAGTTCATACTTGGTAGCCAAACAAGCACCACAAGCACACTTGGAGGCCCCCTTCTTGCTCCTAGCAACCCACGAACTAAGGATCTGCATTGTCGAACAAAGAGAGAGCGTAAGCAATAAAGCTTAGTGAGGGTAAGCTCTTTAAAAACAAACCTCGACAATGCAGGGTCCAAGCACGATCTTAGCCAAGGTAAACACACAATTACCAAGGATCCTCAAGAGCCAAAAGTTAAAGATGCATGAACAATATTCAAGTATATGCCATGCTCAACAAGCTCCATTTCACAATATATATGAAAACACATATAAACATCCAAATGAGGGTCACATTTCACAACACATTGATACACATATCAATCAATATTGGCACCTAGCTATGACCCGAATACGCGGATAAACCCGTTGGAACTCACATCCAACAACCACTTTACCTCACGGTGGGATTACACTCATCACCGGTCTCGCGGAGGGGATTCCACTCATCCTCACGCCCCGTCGATGGGATTCCACTCATCATCGACTATATATAAACACAATTTCCGGGTGAACCCGTACTCCTCCTTGGTGACTCAACGCCACCAAGGCCACGCGCGACTTTAGACTCATGTGTGCACACTAACATCCTAATGATCGATCATTTGTACTCAAGCATACTAGTGCCAACATTTAACTCATTCTACATTATTCATTTCAATCAATTCTTTTCTTAGCACGTACTCACCATGATCACAATCATGAACCATTTCCATGCATGCCATAAGCATCACAAATCATGCCTCATCTCACATGTATATCACACTATACATAAATCAATCATATCACAAGTCATACGAGGCATAAACATCCAAATACAAGTTCAACCAATGGCTCTAGATTAAGTTTAGGATTAGGCTACCACCCTAATCCTAACTCTAGGTGGGTCTACCAAGCCCAACCTAGTCAACATACTCGAACCAACCATTTAAAAACCACTTTAAACATTTAACCACTCACCTAAGCTTTCAAGCTCCAAGCCAAGCAAGCAACCACCCCCACGTTTCCGGATTTCTTCCCGAAGCTTCTCCAACACAAGTTCCCGCTTCTAAACAACCTCAATAAAATTCAAATAATCCTCAAATTAGCCCAACATCAAAATACCAACCCAGAACACAAATTCAAATACAATTTACAATGTTTCAAGCCATGAACAACCCCATATTTTGCAAACTCGGGTAGCCCCAAAACCACATCCAAAATCCATGTTTCCAACACCCTTTACACCCACAAATGATCCCAAATCAACCCCTAACCATAGTACTACCATTGGACTATCAATTCTCACCTAAAACAACCCCCAAAACTCACCCAAAACCCTCCAAAAACCCCATTTATACCCAAATTCGGGAATTGCTCAAAACCATTCAAAATTCACATATGTGGCACCATTTAGTTCCTAGACTTCATAACTAACCATATTAAATCAAAACATTAAGTTTAACAACATAAAGTTTCCATTTTTAATCAAAATCTTCAAAACTCCATTTTCCAAAGCTTTAACAAAATGAAAACTAATGGTACTTTTAAAGAGAGGGAGTTGAGGAGAAGTCAAAAACGATGTTACCTTTCAAAAATGAGTTGAAATGGAGAAGCTTTTTGATGGAATAGTGATGGAGAGGAGAGAGCTCTATTTTCACGTTAGGTTGGGTGAGGAAGAGAGTGAATAGTGACTATTTGGAAGAAAGGGGGGTTTAAAATCAAAAGTTGGGAAATTACCAAAAGGCCATTAATGAATGGTTATCATCTTTCTTCTTTAAAAACTCTCCACTTTGCAATTCCTTCAATTTGGTCCAATTTCAAATATTTATTTTTGAAACCCGAAACTTAAAAGATTATTTTAATTATAAAACCGAGCCCAAATAATATTAAAATATTATTTTCACCTAACCCCTAAACCCGGGTGTTACAAAGATAAAGGCCAAAGATTGGGTTTAAAATTCAAGACAAAGAAAAAATTATTCCAAAGAATTATTCTTAGGGAAGTAAAAATGAAAGAAAGGAAAACAACAAATCAAACGATCAAAGCTTATTCACTCTTTCTCTTTTTTTTTTCTTTTTTCATGTTCGAACAGTTTATTCAACTGCTCTGTACTACATTTTCTGCACTATTCGAAACAAACTGTACTATTTTTTCTACACTGTTCGAACCAAATTGAACTATTTTTTTGCACTATTTTTTCTTCGAATCTCTCCATTTTTTCGCTTCAGGATAACCTTAACTTTGTCCTGAAAAAGGATGTCAAAAAGAGGGAAAACAACAAAATCGATTCAGGTTAAAGATGTGATGAATCAAAGAAAAGTATAAGGCTCAAAATTGGTTATCTAAGTGGTAAATAAACAAAGGGTAGGCTATTTTGGGAAAAGAAAGGGGTTAAAACCTAATGCCTCTATCACGCTAAGCATCACATTCAATCGTGTACTCTCGACAAGCATTATGCTACAAGTTCTAGAATGTAGAGAATTAGTTGGCACACTCAAAATTAACAAAGAGCAAGAATGAAAATATATGCTTATTAGGCTCAAAATTCACATGAGGTGCTATGTGTACTCGGTAGGCAACATGTCAATTAACAAATCAAGGAATATCATAACAGATTTTATTTGAAATTACAAGTCAAGCCATTATCTAGTATGCATCCTAATCTTCAATACAAGCAAGATCTCAAGTCATATGGAAATCAGCGAGACAAGGTGAAATAAAGGACATACAACAAGAAACTCCGACGAAGTACAATCAGGAGAACTCAACTCAACCAATCAAATAAGCAGAAAAAGAATTTGACACAAAATCTACTCCCCCTGACTTTATCATATTGCCCCCAATATGTAATTGAAAGTACAAGAGGGGGAATAGAAATACTCCCCGTTCTAACTACGGCAACGATCTCGATTTTCTTGATTGTTTGGTCATGCCACTTGGTTCGGCTGCTCGAAAGAGAAACCAAGAACGATGGACGTATGTGTCTGTAGAAAGCGTCGAGCTTGATCTCTCGTTCGGACCATGGTGACGGGTTGATGAAGATGAGGGTTGAGGAAGAAATAAAAGAGGTGGGATTGGCAGGGTATGCGACCGATGGGGAAAATAAAAGAAAGGCTTTATGTTTTGTTTAGGTTAAAAAGATCATGTGGGGTAGAAAAGAATTTGTTTTATAAAAAAGGGATTTGATAATCATCAAGGCGTAGGGTCCACGAGTGGAGGTTTAAATTTTAAAAGTTGGATTGTTAAAAGATAAGGATAAAAGGATGATGTTTTTGACGGGCCAGGGGATTGTTATCACTTTTTTGGATGAGGTGGGACTTGCGGGTGAGAGAAAACAAGCACTTACACGCCGCCTTTATGCTAATGATGTTCCCTTTTGTGCAACATTGTCTCAAATCGGAATATATCATATCAGCTAGATTTATTCGAGTTTGGAAATTTCTTTGTACCTAAAAATATTAAAAATAAACATGAGTAAAAATAAAACTAACCAAAATTAAATAACGAAGAAAAGATACAATGGGTTGCCTCCCATTAAGCGCTATTTTTAACGTCGTTCAGCTCGACGACCTGATTCAGACTACTGGTACCGCGACAAACATTTTCTTCAGTTCATCCGCTTTGTCCAACTTAGAATTTCTCTACGAGAAATTTTACGATTGCGAAGTTCTTTTATTTTTTCCGACAGGATATCTTCTTTACTTTTTAATTTATCCGGCAGTAATTTTAACTCCAAATTTGGTGCCTGCAAAATGAAAGGAAACATTTTAGTTTCCGAAGGAGTTAGGCGCAAATCAAAAAGAACAGAAAAAATATTTTCCAACTTCCTAATTTCTTTGTCGTGGCCTTCAAATTCCCTGCACAATTTATCAGATAAGTTAGATTCTATAAACTCTTCAATGGCAGGTTCAATGACATCGATAAAATTAATACTAGCAACATCATCTAGGTGTAGCATTGCTTTGTATACGTCAAATTTAACGACCTCACCATCAAACTCCATTGTAAGAATTCCACTTCTTACATCTATTTTTGTATTTTCTGTACTAAGGAAGCGACGACCAAGAAGGACTTCGAAAGAGGTATTTGATCGGTCATTTTCCATGTTAATGACATAAAAATCCGTCAGAAAAATAAGTTTATTTACCTTCACCAAAACATTTTCAATTAGTCATTCGGGGTATATTACAAATCGATCTGCCAGCTAAATCGTCACTTTAGTTTCCTTCAATGGCTCAACAAAAAGTGAGTTGTAAACAGAAAGATGCATAATGTTTATGGAAGCACCCAAATCACACATAGCACGATTAATCCAAACCATACTGATTTTGCAAAGAATAGCAAACATACATTGATCCTTCAATTTCGGTGGAAGCTTTCGTTGAAAAACGGCTGAGACATGTTCTCTAAGATTTACTTTATCAATTATGGTAAGTTTTCGTTTGGTTGTGCAAAGGTCTTTCAAGAATCTAGCATACCGTGGAACCTTTTTAATCACATCAAATGAGCGGTATGTTTACCTCCACTTTACGAAACATATCAAGAATTTCTTGTTCCTCGGCTTGCTTATTGCGCTCCACCAACCTCGAAGGAAAAGAAGGTGGAGTAGCGTAGGGAGATGGCGCTGGAAGAGTTTGTGAATTAGCTTCTTCTTCTTTTGGGTTTCTGCGTCAACAACTCCTTTCCCTTTCTGGGACTCTGATTCATCTTTCTTATAGGGTTCTGCAGCAACATCTTTAGAGACTAGTGGTGTGATAACAGTACCGCTCCGTAGAGTGATTGCACTAACATTTTCTTGTAGATTTGCCTTGGTTTGCGACAGCATCTTCCATCTGGATTCTAAACGAATCACCGCTAACGTTAGTTGATTCATCTGTTTGTCAATTGCTTCAAAGTGTGCTTCGATCTTTAGTTGAAATTTTTCTTGGGATAACACCAACCTTTCAACAATCGACTCCAACGACGGTTTTTGTGGTTGATATTGTTGTGGTGTAGGTGGTTGATAAGCTTGATTTGGTCTCTGGTTTTGCGCATAATTGAAATTTGGATGATCTTTCCATCACGAGTTGTATGTATTAGCACTGGAATTGTATTGTCTCTAGGGAGGTCCGAGAAAATTACCTATGGCATTTGCTTGCACACCATCCTCCTCTTGTATCATCACACAATAATCTGTTGGATGTTCTGGACTTGTGCATATCACGCAAAGTGTAGTCATGACTTTTTTATCTGCAACAAGGGTTTGAGCAATTTCAGCCAATTTGTCAATTTAATGTTCTAATGAAACGTTACTTACCTCGTGAACTCGCCGAGAGGGTTCACTAGAAGGGCAAAATTTCTGGAAGTTAGCGGTCATCGTGGAGATTAGAGTCCTCGCCGATGTTGGGGTCATGTTCACAAGTGTCCCTCCACTTGCCACATCGACCATCTTCATTTCCATAAGGGATAGGTCTTCGTAGAAATATTGAAGAAACGTTTGTTCTGACAACCCGTGTTGTGGGCAATTTGCGCACAACTTCTTGAACCTCTCCCAGTAGTCGTATAACGACTCAGTATCCTTTTGTTGGATGCTCAAGATGCTCCACCTTAGTTCACTCGCCTTGGCCGTAAGGAAAAACCTGTCAAGAAAAAGTCGTGCCATGTCAGTCCAAGTTGTAACAGAATTGGATGGTAGGTCAAATAACCAATCCTTGGCAATATCAGCTAAAGAAAAAAGGAAAGACACGAAGTTTTATTTGGTCTTCAGATACTCCATGTGGTTTTGTACTCAAACAAACCATATGGAATTATTTGAGGTGTTTGTGCGGATTTTCGCTCGTCAAACCATGGTGGGTTGGTAGAAGATGTATCAAACCTGTCTTGAGTGTGAATGGTGTTTCTCCATTCGGGAATGTAATACACAGCGATTGTTGATCATCAAGTGCTGCGACTAGTTGGCGAATGGTTTGGTCCTCGTTCGTGTAACCCTCTAAACCTGACCCAAAGGTTATGGGCCGAATCTAGGAAGTCGGATTGAAAACGTGTCCCTCAAGTAATTTAAAAACGGTGTCGTTTAACATTAAAATCCATATTTCAAAAACGCAGTCGTATAGATAAAGCAATCTAAGATAAAGTAGCAAAATATCCAATTAAAATTCTCATGCACACTAAATAGTTTAAAAAAATCCCCAAATAAATATAAAGGTAATCAAATTGACATAAAAACCCCAAATAATGAAATAATTGGAATAAAACTGAAATAAATCTGAAAACTAAAAATATTCATACTAAAATAGTAACAAATCTGATAACTGTAGTCTTCCAAGTACCGAACTCCTATGTCTGAGAATCTGAAATAGAAGCTAAGGGGGAGTCAGCTATTAAGATCAGTGTGTCTCTAAGGTGCATCAGACAGAAAATCACAAGAATCATACAGTCAACATAGTCATTTCAACAGTCAATCGAATGTACAGATATGCAAAACACAATGCACCTAAGTCTATGTCATGAACCCATCTATATCATCATCCGAAGAGTAATGTTCCCCTGAACCACTCTCTACATTGTCGCCATCTGAAGTGGAACTCAGCCCGAAGGGTGGAACCAGTGATCCGAAGTGGAATTCAGCCCGAAGGATGAAACCACTAAACTTCCGTCGTACATTTTCCCACCCGAATGATATGACATGAATGTTCCGATTTCAATCCAAATGCAACATCATTAGTCCGAAAATGCATAAGCATTTAGTCCGAAAATGCATGAGCATTTAGTCCGAAAATGCATGAGCATTTAGTCCGAAAATGCATGAGCATTTAGTCCGATAATTATTATTCAGATTCTGATGTATGATGCTTAACATAATGGCATACAACATATCACATAGCCCATATCACAACATATCACATAGCCTAGGTCACAACATATTTTACAGTCAAACATCACATAACAACAACATATTTCACAGTCAAACATCACACAACAACAACACATATAGTATAGCACAAGCAGAGAACACACCTCAGACAGCTAACAGCTCAACGTCAGGAGTTACGACTCCCACACTCAGATCTAGAAGCAGGCGGAACATGATCGACACCTACAAAGGTTCACTAAGTCAAATTTCTCTACTACTATGCCACAATCTACTAAACAAAAACTTATTTAAATTCACATACTTGCGAAACTCGAAGGTTGAGATGTAGGAGGTCGACCAGGCGGAGGAGGTGGAAGAATCTCGGTGTACGAATCGATATTACCTGAATGCAAAAATAACTCGGTTCAGAATTCTGAATACACAATTTCAAAATTAAGCATAAAATATTTTGAAGGGTAAAAAACGGTCGTTCGGGATCAAATTTGGAAAAACGGGCTGTGAATCTAGAACTGGGACTTCGAAAAACATAAAGTTGACTTTTAGCCCAAAAGTCAACGCTGACGTCATCATGATCAATGATGACGTCATCGCTGGCATCAGCCTGCATCATCATCCCATCAGCAGATGACGTCATTGATGACGTCATCCGGATTGTCACAAAAGGTCTGGTTCAGTTCTTTTCCCTTCCTGGTTCGGTCTGGCCGGTTCAACACTGGTTCAATTTAATTGAACCAGTTCGGTCCATTTTTCCCCCAAATCAGATTATTCAAAACCTAACCCTAATTTCAAATTAACTTTTGCCAAATCAAAATAACACCACCCTAATCTGAACCCAACCCCAACTGACAGCGGCGACAACCAACAAACTAGCGACGACGGCCGTTCAACGCGACGGCAACGGCGGCCGTAACTTACTCCGATCTCGACCAAATAAACAGTCGTGAACAACGATGCTTACCCAAAATCAAGATGACAGTAAGGGCGACAGCACGCGAAGGAGACGAAAGGTTTCGGCCTCTCGGATCTCTTGCAACGGCAGCGACGAGGAACAGTGAGGGGCGGGTTTTGATCGGACGGGGAAGGGGAAGGCAACGGTGGCTACCGATTGACGAACGAACAGCGGCAACACCCACGTCGGAGCATGGATGGAAAAATGAAGGGTGGGGGATGCTAAAGGTCGAACGAAAGAGAGGGATTGAGGTTTTTTTTTGCGGCTGAACCAAAACAAATAAGTCAAAAATAAGGCTTTACCCTAAATAATGGGTAATTTACACAACATGTCACTAAATTTTCTTAGACTTTACGGATTGGATCCTGAGTTTTACAACCTATGCAATTTGGTCATTAAAATTTCAGAAATTCTTAATTCAGCCCCTGAAATTCATTTAGGTTTTCCGATTCAAATTCCCAAAAATTAGGGTTTTTAATTTGGGGATTTAAAATATTAGGGATTTTAATTTTAGGAGAAAATTAGGGTGTTACAATTCGCTATTGAAGTGTATCCGTCGTTGGTGTACTCGAAGTGTGTATCAGCTTCGGAGGATGTTTCTAGGTCTTGTTGTGATCGTTGTTATCGCTGTCTTCATTCTTGCTGTTGTTGTTTTTTTCTCAAAATGTTTGTGCGTGTAGCCTTCAGGCTAATGCTTCAATATCTGGTACAAAATCTACTAGTTCGCCCTGATTTTTCTTGGTCATAAATAAAAACAAACGATATTAGTAACTTTTCCGAAGTCCCCAGCAACAGCGCCAATTTGACAAGCGTCGTAACTGTCAAATAAATTATCCTTAAATCTCAAATAAATAAAAATAGCGTAGTATAGAGAGAAGAAGGGTCGATCCTCAGGGACTTCTAAGCTTCTGATATCTGAAGGTTTTGATTCTGACTGTTGCGAGGCAATATAGTGAATGAGAGGGTTGAGCACGAAAGCTAGAAAATAACTATAGAGTAAATGTGAAAATGTTGGAAGTAAATTTTGAAGAGTAAAATTATTAAATTAATTAGCCTCAAGCTTTGCTCCGCTTCAATTCAAAATGGTCATCGAAAAAGAATTTTAACTCCGGATACATGTCAGTTACAGTTTACAAGGCCCAACCTTTGTAACTTGTTTTTCTCTCCGATAAACCGACAATCTAAAATAAATTTTTAGATTCCAGTTTCTGGTTAGACTAACCACGACTATTGCCGTTAGAATAAAACAGTTTTAGAATTTGGAAAACCCCGACTCAGATTATGTTGTCTCGATGAGAATCGAATTCGATCTCAATTTCCCTTAGCAAATTCGTCGCTAAGTGTGTTCATAGGAAGTCGAATTTGCTACAAGCCGATCCTTCCTCCCAACTATAAATCTAAACAACAATCAAGTCAACATACACTTTTTGAAATGAAAACGAAAAGATTTTAATAGAAAGGCCGATTGCCGATCTAAGTTTTCAGAAAATTGAGAATGTAAAACGAAGTTGTTGAGTGCTTTTAATTCTCACAAGGTGAATCAGAGCTTTGCTTTAAACCTTTGGCTAATAAAAAAATTTAGCTAAGCATGAGTATGGAAGAAATCATACTTAGCATAATTTTAAAATAAAGTTAAAAAAACTAAAAGAAATAAAACGTAAAGGGAAAGGAAATTTTATAAACTTTAAAAGTAAAAACAATAAAAGAACAAGAGATGATTTTCTACCTTACCCTAAGGGGTATTTATAGTATTCTAAAAACCCTAAGATAACCCTAAAATGATAGAAGATAAATCCTAAAAAATATTCAAATTAAATTCTAAATATAAAATATATTTCCCTAGTTTGAATTTAAAATCTCGGCTGATAAGCTATCTATTCGCGGTTGATAAGCTATCCGACGCTACTGACGTCATCTTCTAGAAACTGCTGACTGGACGCCCCATCAGCTTTCATGCCCAGATTCATTCCCACTAGCACATACTTGACTCTAGATAAAAATTGCAAAATTTTTGCCTCTTTTCAGTGTGTTTTCCAGAATTGAAGACCTGCACGAAAAACACATAATAAAGCCCAGATCAACATCATATTCGAATCATTAGAGGCATAACTAAAGATGAAATAGTGACCATATTAGCTACGTATCAGTTAACAGTCAGTGAGTTTACTCAGCTGAGTTGACTTGGATGGGTTGACTCACTAACTTGACTTAGACAACTTGACTGACTTAGTTGATTCGGACCTGGTTCGAGTCAGACAGGTCGGGTTAAGATCGAATCAGGTTGTGTTTGGGCTTAGACCAACCGTATATAAGACTAATGCCATTGGGCGTTAACAGGCCGACCCATTTCGAAAGCAACATCCCGGTTCAGATATGACAGACCAGGTTTGATTAATGGGCTCGGACTAGGTTTAGTTTAGACCGATTCAGGCTAGTTCGACCCACTTACCCCTACATATCTCTACTCATCGGCCGGTCACCAGAAATGGTCGCTAGAGGCCCCAATGGTCACCAAACTGAAATGCCAAAATCACACTGAAATGCGTGAAGCTCCGACGAGAGTCTTACCAGTGTTGGACAAACAATAGATCAAGTTTTTTTCTCCACAATGCAAGGAGCACAAATCCAGTGGCCACATCTCGAACGGACGACGAGGGTAGCCGAACTACGCAGAAAAGAGAGGGGAAATGATTTGGTTCTCGTCGAACTTCAATTTAATTTTTTTCGACGAACGGTAGCGTTTCACCGTGAGTGGTCAGCGAGGTTTCGGTCAGAGTGCACCGACAAACTCGACAGTAGCAGCGGTGCACGCCACAACACGACTGTGGGACAGATCGGTACAGTGGCCGGTGGAGTGCGAAGGTGTTGGTGAGAAAGTTCTGGAATTTTTGGTCTCCCCACTCTCGATGCATGAGACAAACATGATGGGGTAACTTAAGAGTTTAATCATAAATTTTATTGGCTCAGATCCTTAGACCATAATATAAAAAATAATCTACTTAAAACTAGTCACTTAAGAGTGTCTAGCTCAACGGTTAAAGCAAGGGAGCTTAGGGCTTAGGTTAAAAGTTCGAAATCCTATAGTTGCAATCTCCCCCATTCTTTTTATACTTTTTAATGGCCAAAGGTGAACGACTTAATCAAGCCCTAGGCTCTAAATTGAAATAGATTCACATATTTACCCTCAAACTTATTATTCATGCAATTATGTCCTTAAATTAAAATGGAACCTTAAATAATTAAAGCGTTCTTTATCGGAGTATTACATGTTAGCTTTATTAAAATAAAATAAAAACAAAAAATACGACAAGAAAAAGAGAGAAACGGGGGAACAAAATAAAAATTAGAACAAAAAAGAAAAAAAAACAAAGACATAAACAAGAACAACATACATCAGAAAGAACAAAAAACAAAAGGAAACACAACATCACAAGAGTGTTGGAAAAATTGTGATAATCTAAAAACTTTAAGGCATATCTTCAATGGGTAAAGATGTAGAATCGAATCATTAAATTATCGTTTCATATTCTACTATATGAGATCTACAACGATATCTCATATGCTTAAATTGGTTGAGTGATGAATGAGAAATTGATGCTCAAAGTAGGCAACTTACAAAAATTGGTGAGGAAATAGTAAACTTGAATCCCACATTGGTTAGAGACCAAGTGTGAAAGATGTATATATAATGGAACCAACCAAAAAGTTGTTGATTAAACGTATCAAAGATTGTGCCTTGCATGCATGCACAAAGGGGTGTGAATTGAAGCTCGTCAAATTCATTCGTGGGTGCACCCGCACGATGTGGGTGACACGAATGTCCAGACTGGTTGAGCATAGTTCTGTTGAAATTTTAGCTCAATTTGAAAATTATTTTCGATTTCAATTGTGATTAGAGAATTAACCACAACAACACAACAAACATTGCAAATGAAGAGAATTTCATCTCAACTCTCCCCCATTTTTCTTTAAAAACGTCCTACATTTATTTTTCATATTTTCACGGTGATAGAAGAAAGTAAGCTTCCAGTTTATGATCTTTGCATCTGTGCTACTGTAGTTGATCATTATGTTGTTGTATCTTGGGAGATAGACGTTCAACGTTTCTCAAGCGCCATAGAAGCGGGCGAATCTATTTTAAGGAAACTGTATTTCCCATGCCTCAACAAATCTGTTTATCCAAGTTGATGTCCGAATATAAGTAAATAGTTCAGATTTATTGTTTAATAATCAAATTTCTTTTCAAATTTTGTTCTATTTAATTTCATAATATGTTCGATTTAATTAATAAATTTAATATTTATTTTTACTATTTATTCTTTTATTATTTCTTGGATTATTACACTAATTTTCTAATAAGGAGAACCAAAACAGAACAACAACACTAAAAAAATAGTCTTTTAACAAGTGAGAATTACGTACCATAATTTATTTAAGATTTTCTGGTGGTGGCATCAGTCTTAGTGTTGATCATCGACCGTTGATATTTTATTCTTTTTTATATACATCTAATTTTTCTCTTGTCTGATGTTTTTTTTTATTTTCTTTTAGTTTTTTATCCTCCAAGATTGTTGGTTTTGCTCACCACTCCTACTTCAATCCTAAAGCGTGTATGTGGATAGAGATAAGAAGTCTTGCTCCTTGCTTCTATTTCTCTGGTATTTCATCTTTATCATTGTTTTGCAACCCATTAGACGTGTTTTGTTGGTCTGATGTTTCGTTTTCTATTTTGTTTAATTTAGATTTATTCAGTTTTGTTATTTTTTTGTTATAATTTCATTTATTTTGGACATTTTCTCTTTTTTAATTTCAAATAAGATTCAACTGACATATGGTTAAAAAAAATAAAACATATTAAAAAATTGAGAGAAATATAATGTGCAATCCATGAGTAATTATGGAAAAATAGTGTGATGATGTGAAAATCCATTAATAAAATTTGTTAGTGTCTAGTGCATCTTGGTGCATTATTCATAATTATAAAAAATAGAATATGAAAAGGATGAGACTATTAAAATTTTCTTGTAATTTACGCTTAAATAAATATTTTTAATATTTGAACTATTTTCTGTGATGAATGTGGATTATTAGAAAAATTGGAGTAGAAGAATTTAATAATGACAAAAATATCTAGTAAGAAGGAACATATTTTTGCAACACATATAGTTATTATAAGCTTCATTCATGTTAACATAAGTGGTCAAAACATTATAAACTATAATGTAAATGACCAGAAACATTATAAAAAGATAACGTAAAGAAAAAAAACACATTTTTAAAGGATTATTATTTCATACACAAGTGGTAATTTTTTTTTATTTTTATAAGCGCCTTAATTATAGGGTTTAGGATTTAGAATTTAGAGTTCATACTTAGAATTTAGGGAATTTAAGATTTAGGATAATATGGTTAGAGATTTAAGTTTTAACCTATAAACTCTAAAATTTAACCTCAAACCTAAAATTTTATGAACATCCCCTAAATTCAAAACTACTACACTTAAACCCCTAAACCCTAAACATTAAACAAAATCCTTAAACCATAGTATTAGGGCGATTATGTAAACAAGGTTTCCATGAGCGCTTATGCATAGAATAATTATCCTTTTTAAATGAATAATTATTTAATATACTTGCGGTGAAAACTAAAAGTTTTCACAAGCATTTTAGTTTTAGTTTTAGTTTTAGGGTTTAAAGGCTTAGTTTAGGGTGTAACATTTAGGGGTTTAGGTTTAGTAGCTTGGAATTAGGGGATTGTGAATAGAATTTAGTGTTTAGGGGTTAAAATTTAGGGTTTATAGGTTCAAAACCCAAATCATCAACATATTACTCTAAAACTTAAATCCTAGCCTGTAAACCCTAGATTTTAACCCTAACCTCTAAATCCTAACCATTGTCCCTAAATTCTAAACCATAAGCCTTACACCCTAAACTAAGTCCATAAACTTTGAAACTAATGCGCTTATGAAAACTAAAATTTTCACGGTCGATGTATCATATATATATATATATATATAAACCTCTTTAAATTCGTTGGAAATAAAATAAACACTTATAAAAAAAGTGAGCATTGGTTTATCCACCTTTACATTATATGGATACAAACGTGAGTAGTTGGGGAGGGATGAGAAAGAGAAACCGGAAACGTGGAGGTATATGGAATGAACAATTTTGGTGCAAAAGGAAACATAAAATATTAATTCAAATCAACCTCCTTCCTTTTCTACTTTCTTTGTATATTAATTCAAATCAGCCAGATTTCGGAGACCATGCTCTCCCGTATGCGTTTGCCTTTGCCATGGATTTCTCCTCCATTTATCGCTGTAAGCTTCATTTCTTTTCTTGTTCATACTTCTAAATCTTTGTGCTGCAATTTCTTGTATTGGAACTTCAATTCTCTCCATCTACTGCGAATTTGTTGTTGTTCTTGGCTTCTTGCTGCTACTGCTACCGTTGAATCAGGTTTTAATCGTTTCTATATTGTTAATTGTCTTCCTTTAACCAAACTTGGAAACTCAATTTAAAGCCAATGAATACTACCCACATTTAGGTATATACTTATATATGATAGATTTTCATCTTCAGTCATTTTTCTGTCTATTACTATAGAAGCATATTATTGAAAACCTGCTACTTAAGTCAAAAGGCTAGCCTTGAATACACAATTGCCAATTCTAAAATTTGTGTAGCTGGAGTTTATCTAGGAGGCCTTGTGATTCCATCAATAAGTCAGGATGGGAATGTGAAAATAATAAGAAACAGATCAGTTAATTGAGCTTGAGCTGTGGTGACTGGTGAGACTAAGGTAGGCATACCTTTTTTAATGGTGGGAGGGGAGCTTGATTTCTAAAACACCATGTGTTTCTAGTTTCTACTACAAAATTTTCAGTGTCGGTAGATTACTAAAACTGGGTTTGAATTCATAATACTCTTACTCTTCACCTTTTTTTAATCAAGTGACCATTGTTATCATACATACTTTCACATTTGAACTTGGTGTTATGCTGTCCTCTGCTATTGTATTTGTTTTCTACTTTTGATAGGAGCTCTTAAATGTAAAGTTGATTATCCATCATGCAGCCTTCTACGAGTAGATCAGAGGTGCTGCAAAGTTTTATGACAGGCAGGTGTTCTTTTAGCCTTATGTATCACGTAACATGTTGCCTTCATCATTCTTTAAGTGTGGCTTGCATAACTGTCACCATGTTCTTGCAAATGCGTTCTTTCAGCTTGCAAATTCCGGCAATCATTTAGCCAAAGAAGAATGATAACGTTTTCTCAAGGCTGTGTAAAGTCTGTACAGACATCTTGTCGGATATCGGTCCCTGGGGTGCCAGTTAGAGAGCCACAAGCACCTTCAAAATTTTTGAAAGACAAGAACATGGTTCCCCAAGCAGATCCTCCCAGTGCTGAAGATGTAAAACACTTGCATCAGCTCATTGATCAAAGGTTATTCTTGTACTTGGGTTTGCATATTGTTTCCTTTTGTAGCCACATAATAAACGATGTAAATTAATTTGAATGGATTAAATATTTGACAGCTGTTTGTATTATGCAGCACCAAGCTCGTGGTATTGACTGGAGCGGGAATTAGCACTGAATGTGGAATTCCTGATTATAGAAGGTTCTTTTTCTTGTTCGCTTTGTTTTCAATAGGACTCGTGATGTTATGAACTTTTTTTCTTGCAATAGCAGTACTTGAAGACATCTAGCATCAGACAACTTGTCCTTAGGTTCCAGCGTTGCATAACTTATAGATTGAATTGATTTAACAGTATAACTTAGTAATGTCAAGGTTTATTTTGTTTCCCATTTATTCTCAATAACAAGTTTATTTTCTTTTTTCAGCCCAAATGGAGCTTATAGTACTGGTTTCAAGCCAATAACCCATCAGGTGATGTGCAGGCATGCTTGTGAGTACCGAACAAATAAACATTAAGAGTCTAGTTAATATGCTAATCAGCTAATGAGTTGAATAATTTCGATGCAGTGTTTTCTTAAAAGTAACTTCTGGTCTTCTGCTTATAATTCATTTCATTTCTTAGTAATGACATTTACTGTTTCCTTCACAATTGAGTTCTGTACCTAAGGACACAAGAAGAATGAAAGAAAGATAAACTAGTACTGTCTAGAGCATGAGTACAAGATGGCATAGTTTGATATAATTCCTTGATTGCTTTCTTCTCAGAAGTTTCTCTTTTGTTGGTTTCAATACGTTTTGTGCTTATCTATTTTAATATCAAAGAGACTATCGGAAAGAGAGGAGAGCTACAAAGTTGGTCAATGTAAAGCAGGTTTCCATTCTAGAACTTTTTGTGTGTTTCTGTGGAGTGATAAACAAAAGAAGTATTTCCCGAGCTTTTGAAGGTCAGGAAAGCTCCTTTTCTATGTAGTGAAACATATTTTCAATTTGCATTATCTTGTTAGCTTCCAGCCTCATCATTTCCATACTTTTGCTGTCAATAGCGTCATAGATGTCTTGAGACTCTTGACCATTCCCATTCTTTTTATTTTGTCCAAGGATGTAACCATCATTCGTTTGCATCCAAATTAATCGTCTTTTATACCGGATAGAAAACTTCTCCTACCTTCCTAACTTTTCTTTGAATTACTTCCAAAACATTAAATAAACTTATTTTGTTTTCAAAATCTCTATAGTTTCCTTACATTTTTTGGTGGACATGTGTAATACCCAAGTGTGGTAAACCAAGTTTATGCAGTAATTCACCATTAACTGGTTTTCTTTAAGCGGTTTTTTTATAACCGATGTTTTTGTTTCCAATTCTAACCATTTGCAATTTTCTTTCACCAGGAGTTTGTACGTTCAAGTCGTGCCCGTAGACGCTATTGGGCAAGGAGCTATGCTGGCTGGAGGCGGTTTACTGCAGCACAACCTGGTGCTGCACATGTTGCTTTAGCATCTTTAGAGCAAGCTGGCCGAATAAATTTTATGATAACACAGAATGTTGACAGGTGAGAAACTGTTTAACTTCATCTCTTATTCACAAGTGATGTTGATGGAACTAATTTATCAAGATTATGTTTCAGGTTGCATCATCGTGCTGGGAGCAATCCACTTGAATTGCATGGGACTGTTTATAGTGTGATTTGCTTAGATTGTGGTTTTTCCTTTTGTCGAAATTTATTTCAAGATGAAGTGAAGGTCCTTAATCCAAAGGTTAGTCTTCTAGATTTGATCACCCTTTGCAATGCCCATCAATCCTCTTATACTCACTGTTAATTAGTATTTTAATACACTAACAAAGTTTGGGAACTCTGAATAATTGACCTTTTATGTATTTTGTTTTCTGGATTCTGATCTTAAGTATTGAAAGTTCTGATTTACTGAAGTCATACATTATTTGTTCTCAATTTGCACTCAATTGATAAGATGGGGCCAGATAACTGACCAAAGTGAGTGACCTTCAAGTTACTCTTCCAATTCTCGTTCCTAACCTTTCAATTGTTTCATTTATGTAAAGTTGTTCCAATAATGTGTTACCAGCCAATTATTCTGTAAGAAAATAGAAATAACAGTTTCAGTGAGGTGGTTGTCCAAGTCAGTGTCTTTGTCCATTTTTAACCAAACTATCTAAAGGAATAAATTATAGAGATTTAAAGTGGTTTAGAATTTAAATTAAACCGATTGGAAGTTTATGGACTAAATGGAACTTCGTACTAATGCAAGATTACCAATGCAATTTTTGTTTTAATTATTTTTTACTGATATAGAATTCCTCACCGTTTGATTATGTTTCTAAGTGCAAAGACATTCAACTATCTCTAGAGAAACAGAATAATCTTTATTCTGTAATTCCATTCATACATAATTCATCGTTACAAAACTGATTTAAAGACTCTAAGTGTAGGACTTTTAGTTACATTAGGAGTCCTAGTTACATTTAACTACTAACTCTAATCCCTTAAGTAGGAGACATTAATATAACTACTAAACTAGAGTTTATTTACAAAACTAACTCTTTTATTCGGATAAACTAACACCCCCCTCAAGCTGGAGAGTATACATTGTATAATCCCAGCTTGAACATAAACTTATCGAATAGGATCTTTCGCAGAGCCTTTGTAAGGATGTCTGCCACTTGTTCCTCTGTTGGAACATAGGATAAAGATGCAACTCCATTAGTGAGTTTTTCTGCTATGAAGTGTCGATCTATCTCAACATGTTTAGTTCGATCATGTTGAATAGGATTCTTTGCAATCTGAATTGCAGATTTGTTGTCACACAAAATCTCAAACTTTTTGTCATGATTCATTCCGAGTTCTTCAAGTAGCTTGAGTAGCCAAATTCCTTCGCACATCCCTAAAGCTAGTGCTCTATACTCAGCTTCAGCACTGCTTCTTGAAACCACCGTTTGCTTTTTACTCTTCCAAGTGACTAAGTTAACCCAAACAAAGGTAAAATAACCATTGGTAGATCTTCTATCTGTGAGTTCACTGGCCCAACTCGAATCTGAAAACACCCTGATACTTCTGTCTAAACTCTTTCTAAAAAACAGACCATGACCAGGTGTCCCTTTTAAATACCTCAATATTCTTTTTGCAGCTTCTATGTGTTCCTGTCTAGGATCAGTCATATGCTGGCTGATAATGTTTACTGGGAATGATATATCTGGTCGAGTTAGAGATAAATATATCAATTTCCCTACCAGTCTTTGATATAACCCTTTGTCTGCTTTTGGCCCTAAATCTGTTTTATTAAATTTCAGACCAGCATCCATTGGAGTGTCCACTGGTTTACAGCCCAATAACCCAGTTTCTTCTAGTAAATCCAGCACATACCTTCTCTGATTTATGACCAGCCCCTTGCTCGATCTAGCCACTTCCATTCCTAGGAAATATCTGAGTTTTCGTAGGTCTTTAATCTCAAACTCCTTGCTCAGCTTTTTCTTTAACAAACATATCTCTTCTTCATCATCTCCTGTAAAGATTATATCATCCACATACACTATAAGGATAACTTTTTTGTTGTTGTTAGTTACCTTAGAAAACAATGTGTGGTCAGACAAAAACTGTTTGTAGCACATCTCCAAAATGGCTCTGGTAAATCTCTCAAACCAAGCCCTTGGTGACTGCTTCAAGCCATAAAGTGATTTATTGAGTTTGCACACTTTTTGGTAATTTCCATCTTCCTCGAGTCCTGGTGGTATCTGCATATAAACCTCTTCCTCCAAGTTACCATTAAAAAAAGCATTTTTAATATCAACTTGATACAAATTCCAGTCACAATTCACAGCTAAGCTTAATAAGACTCGAATAGAATTAAGTTTAGCTACTGGGGCAAAAGTTTCCTTGTAGTCAATTCCATAGGTTTGTGTAAAACCTTTAGCAACCAACCTTGCTTTATGTCTCGAAATACTACCATCTGAATTGAATTTAATAGCAAATACCCACTTACAGCCCATTGTTTTTTTACCTTGAGGAAGGTCAGTAACAACCCAAGTGTTGTTCTTCTTTAGGGCCTCAACTTCTTCTTCAATTGCCCTCTTCCACTTAGGACACTGTACTCTGAATAGGGTACTTAGTGCACTGTCTAACCCCTTTTCTCTTAGCAATAGGCAAATATTCAAATTCCAGCAAGTGAGAAGGAATTTCAGTCGAGTCATTACCTCCATTGTCTTCACTGGCAGCTGGACTCAAGTCCAATTCTCGACAAATACCAGATTGCAAAATGGTCTCTGGTACTATCCTTCTTTTCCTGACATAAACTTGTAAAGGTTTAGTAGTCTGTAAAGGTGATTTAGGCTGACTTTGTGAAGTAACTAGAGTTGTTATGGAGGAATGATTGTTTGGGAATGAAGGTGAAGATCTAGGAGGTTCAACAGGAACTTGGGAATCAAGTAAAGGAGGACATCTAGAAGGTAAAAAATCAGAGGATATAAGAGGAAGAACCTGACTGTGAATAGGCTGAAAATCAGTGTAATTCTCCCCCTGAGTTGCAGCCTTGGAGAAATAAGGCTCCTGTTAAAAAAAGGTAATGTCTAAAGTCGTAAAAAATTTACAAGTAGGAGGGTGAAAACATTTGTAGCCCTTCTTTTGTGAAGAATAACAAACTAGAACACACTTTCGGATCTAATTTGGTCCTAGACGGATCTAAATTATGCACAAAAACAGTGCACCCAAACACTCTCAAAGGAAGAATTGAGGACATGGGTTTAAAATGAGGAAACCTCTTTAAGAAAACATCCCTAGGAGACTGATAATGTAAGACTTTACTAGGCATCATATTTATAAGGTATGTAGCTGTCAACAGTGCCTCACCCCACAAAAAATTTGGGACATGGTTTGTAAAAAGTAAGGCTCTAGTGACTTCCAATAAGTGTCTATTTTTCCTTTATGCCACTCCATTTTGCTGTGGAGTGTTAACACAAGAGCTTATATGAACTATACCTTTTTCAAGAAAGAATTGACCAAAAGAATGTGTAAAAAACTCACCCCCATTATCAGATTTAAAAATCTGAATTTTACATTGAAATTGTGTTTCTACCATGTTGTAGAATTTTTGAAAAACAGTAGACACTTCTGACTTTTCTTTCAATAAATAAGCCCAACTAGTTCGACTATGATCATCAATAAAAGTGACAAACCACCTACACCCATTAGCATTCTTCACCTTAGAAGGACCCCAAACATCACTGTGAATTAATGAGAAAGGATGTGAGGGTTTATGAGAGGATGGTAAATAAGTTGCTCTGGTTTGTTTAGCAATTGGACAAATATGGCATTTAAAAGAAGACGGTTTTTTTATTAATAAATAAATCTGGAAACATTTTTGCAAGATAATAAATATTGGGATGGCCTAACCTAAAATGCCATAACATAACAAGATCAAACTGTCCTAAGGAATTAAAACAATGTGGTAAAGGTATATGTGCAAAATTGTTGGTGCTGGAAAGGACATAAAGACCACCTTGCAATCTAGCATTGCCAATCCTCTTCCTCGAAGCCAGTGCCTGTATAAAACAACCTTTATCAGTAAAACTAAATGAACAATTTAGATCCTTAGAAAACTTGCTTACTGATAGCAGATTACAATCCAAACTAGGCACAAAAAGAACATCCTCAAGAAGAAGGTTACTGTTAATAAAAACAGAACCTGTTCCTTTAATTGATGCAAGGGAACCATTGGCTGTTCTAATAGAATTCTTTGAGCAAGATTCCCTAGGAACCCTTTGGGCTGATGGTTTCCAATCAGTTGGCTTGCCATGCAACTTCCAACAAGTCTCCTTCAAATGACCTGATTTCTTGCAATACTGGCACACCATCCTTCCCTTCCTTTTTGGAGCAGAGGAAGTTTGAGTAACCAAGGCAGAACTCTAAAAAATAGGGGCATCTTGAATCATGTAGGATCTTCTACTTTCTTCTCGCCTGACCTCAGAAAATACTTCCCTAAGAGAGGGTAAAGGGTTGCAGCTTAGAATTCTGGATTTGACCGGGTCCCAATCTCTGTTAAGACCATTTAGAAACTGGAAAATCCTCTTTTGTGTAGTGATCTTCCTGTATAATGCAGCATCATTGGCAGTTTCCCATTCATTTGCCTCAAACAAATTTATTTGCTGCCATAGATTTGTTAAAGCAGTAAAAAACTGTGTAACATTCATCCCTTCTTGCTTGAAATTTGAAGCCTTGCTCTCAATACCAAACAACTCAGAATTGTTGTTGGTACTCGAGTAGGTATCTTGAACAGCATTCCAAACTTCACTTGCTGTTTCGTAGAGAAGAAATTGAGATCCAACTTCTGGAGACATTGTGTTGAGCAGCCACGACATGACTCTGCCATTCTCTTGAGCCCACTTCTCAAAACCCTGATCATCATCAGAGGGTTTCTTAACTTTTCCAGTGATGTACCCTAGAGTTCCTCGACCGACAAGGAAAATCTTAACAGATTGGGACCATTTAAGATAATTGGTGCCTACAAATCTGTGACAAGTAACATTCGCAGCTGTTACTTCTGAAAAATCTGCCATACCGACAGTAGAGGTTGAAGAGGATTGAAGCTCACTCGACTTTGATTGATTCTGATTGACCATCAGAGAAAAAAAAATCTCGAGAGGATCGAAATTAGACTGATACCATATAGAGAAACATAATAATCTTTATTCTGTAATTTCATTCATACATAATTCATCGTTACAAAACTGATTTAAAGACTCTATGTGTAGGACTTTTAGTTACATTAGGAGTCCTAGTTACATTTAACTACTAACTCTAATCCCTTAAGTAGGAGACATTAATATAACTACTAAACTAGAGTTTATTTACAAAACTAACTCTTTTATTCGGATAAACTAACACTATCATATTGGAATTAGCAATTAATTCTTCCTATTGCAGTGGGCAGCAGCAATTGAAAACTTGGACTATGGCAGCCCTGGATCAGATAAGAGCTTTGGCATGAAGCAAAGACCTGATGGTGACATTGAGATCGATGAGAAATTTTGGGAGGAGGATTTCCACATCCCCACTTGCCAGAAATGCAATGGGATCCTAAAACCTGATGTAAGATACTCTCATTTGCTTTATGAATAAACGGCCTCTAGTGTGTTTTAAGTCTAATGATTCTTATATTTCCTATTCTCTGAACATTTTTTTATTCAATAGCTTATGGCAGTGATGAATATAGAACATAATGAATATTGAGTGTTTGTTTTTAAGCGTTTAGAGGTTCAAAATGTGTTTCTAACTTAATAGGCTTCACGGAGCCGTGAATGCATTCCCCAAGCACTCATGGTAATGATGGTATGGTTACTTTTATGAGAAATATGCAACTTTTTGTAAAATTTTAAAATAATATTTCTTTTAGATAAACATTGAAATTGAACACATGTAAGAGGAGATTTGTTGTAATGATGTATCAGTTGTAAGTGAAAAATTCCAATTGATCCAGTGTTGTTTTAACTGCCTTTTGATCTAGACGAGAAATGATGTTATTGAAGGTATCAATTACAGTTGGAGATCTCAATTGATCAAGTTGTGTTTCAACGAATTTTCTTGAATTTATGTGTGCATTGTTTCTGTTGAAGATTAAAGACAAATGTTTTGATGAAATTTGTGTGAAGGTGGAGATGATTAGAAATTGATCCAAATTCTAATTGAAAGGATTTAGTGGAGATTCTAGTTTAATTCTATTGGTTGAAGATTACTTAGCCAAGTTTATTTAATGTAAAAATATTCTTAATAAGTAGAAAATTGTGGTGAATAAGGTTTCTTGGTGACTAATAGGTCCGTCCTATAAATAGAGAATATGGTTTTGCCTTTAGAGTTAAAAATTGAGAAGAGATGTTATTCCTAGGAGATTTTTTTATGCAAGGATTGTTTGTAATTTTCTCCTTGCAAAAGTTGCATGTGGTGATGAGAATTTGTAATTTTCTCCGTGGAAAAGTTACAAGTTTAGTGGAATGATATTTTATCGTTTATGGGATTGTGAACATGGACTAGAGGGCTCGGACCATGTTAAATATTATCTTTTGTGAGTGGTTAATTTTTTTTATTCTATCATGATCTCGTGTTAATTATATTTTTGCCCACAAGTTTCCAACAATATCTTATAGTCGGGTTTTTTTTTTAATTGTCGGTATAGATATATATGCTTTAAAACTATTGAGATGAGCAAATAGTATGTCTAGTAGGCTAAGTTTCCTGGCATAGTTTCGTAATAGACACGGCTTTGTGTGAAATCAAGTTGTTTGCACTAAGATTTCTGGTTTTATCTAGAGCCAGATAAGATTTGATTTCTTGTATTTACTCCACTGTTGTGTTTTGGTACAGATAACTGAATTGTAATGTCCAAACCATTTTCTTGTCATTTTCTTTCTACACGTAACACACACCTATACCTTTTTTGCCCACATACACTTTTGGGATCTAAAATGCAGCGTGAATGTTCTTTGACTGAAATGTTCCTTCAAAGGATCCTGGTAGTTTTCGTGAAGAGGAACATCTTCACCTGGCCTTAACTTTAATATCTTCAGATAGTTGCAAGTAGTTTGATATATATATGTACAGACACACACTTTTACAATCTTTGTGCTATGGTATAGAAATATTAATTTGTGCATCTTTTGGATTTACCACAGGCTAACAGATTTGTTGATATTCATTTTTGAAATTTACTCTTTTTGACGTGTTCTAATTGTTGGAGGAAGCTATTCTTCTTAATTTCCCAATTTCTGCTCACATAGATATTTTGCCTCAGTCTTCTTGCTGTTAGTTTTTGACATTGTGAATTGATCATTTAAAAGAAAATCGATTTTGTTAGCATTTGGTCCATCTAGTTCGAGACTAATTTGGGTTGAGTTGTTCTACAATTAAAATTTAAATGACATAGAAACACCTTTTTTAATGTTTTTGTTGTGTATTTAAAAATCAAGGTCGTCTTCTTCGGTGACAATGTGCCCAAGGAAAGAGCTGATAAGGCCATGGAAGTTGCAAGAGAATGTGATGCTTTCCTTGCATTAGGATCATCTTTGATGACCATGTCTGCTTTCCGACTTGTCAGGTATATATTTTGGTTGGTAAATGTTAGTTGGTAAATGTTACTTCACAATTCACACCCAAAGTCAAGTATTGATCACCGGTGCTTTTTCTGAAATATTTGGTTCAGTTATAATGACATCCAAAGCTTTCTTGCAACCAGTCCTCAAGTTTGTTACTTTAGTTTCAGGATTCTGATGTAGCAACTTTCCCTTGTTTCGAGTATTTCGAGTTTCTAAGGACACTACATAGTTTTATCTATTTCATTGTTTTTGAAAGAGGATTTCATCTGCAGCTAATGGTATTTGAGTTTGGCAGGGCTGCTCATGAGGCAGGTGCCTCCACTGCAATTGTGAACGTCGGTAAGACCCGTGCCGATGATTTTGTATCCTTGAAAATAAATGCTCGGTTGGGGGAGGTACTGTTTTTGAAGTTTTAACTTTTTGCATAGTTTTGTGATTTGATCTTTGCATAGGTAAGTCTCTCATGTTTACATCTTTCAAACCTTTGCATACTACAGATTTTGCCGCGAGTACTCAACACCGGCTCTCTCAGTATCCCTGCTCTGCACTGAAATGATTATGGAAGGTAATGTACCTAAAGTTTATTTTCACAATCTTTAAATTAAAAAACACTTATTTTTTAATTACCGATACACAAAGGTAGATCAATTTGAGGGAGGGGAGGGGGGGGTGGGGGGGTTGTTTATGTAAGTTGAAAATAAGTAGATCCAAATATTTTTCTGCCATGTTTTGATCCATCATATTTATCTTGATAATCAACATCTCAGATTGCATTGGACTGAAATCATTTCTTGCAGGTTCACACAACTAAAATCATGAACCGGAACCAAAGCTACACATCACTTATTCTACATACATATATTTTACAAATTGAACCTAGTCATTGCATATTAATTATGATCTTTTGTGCTATAAGAATTAAGAAAGCAGACTAAGGAACTACCTCCCCATCCGCAAAACCTGGAAACAATTGAGGGATTTGTTGAACCTGTGATTTCATTTCTTTCCATTCCCCCATCCATCGACTAAAGTTCGAATCTTTGGCCAATACATCTTTTGACCCCTCTTTATTCTCGATCAAATTCCTTGCATACCCTTCAAACATGTCGATATTTTGCTGTAACTGATGTTGCTTCATTACATCACACTCACTCGCACTATCTAGCCACTCCCTGGCTTCTTCTACCTTAGCCCAAAAGCATGAGTGTTGTGTCAAGCTGGTGAATTTGCGCCTCTTGTTTTCTTCCTCCGGAACGTTTCTCTTCCTCCACCACTTATCGAAAATCTCATACCTCCTTCGCCTTCCGTGTTCGATTTAGTGCCCAAGTTTGAGGTGCTTCCCGTTTCTGTAATAATCTGCGATGTCCAATGGTTCAACAAGAAGCTTATAGAATTGAGAAGCGTTTACCCACTTTGCCCTCCTGTATAAATCATGAGGGAGCTTGTTGTTATCCAGCATGTGGATAACACTATTCCAAAACTGAGCAAGCCTATGGTGGTTCATGTTGACTCTAGCCTCTCTTCTTGTGGCCCCCCTAAGCTTGAAAGAATCATAATATCCCATTTGATCATCAGCCTCATCGCAACAGATTTTGTACCACTCGATTTCAGCTTGAAAAGGCACTATATTGGACAATTTTATCGCTAGATAGGCCACAGTCAGGTTTGGCTTATGACCCTGTTTAGCCATTTGTAAGCATTCCTTGGCCTTTACTGCAACTGATTCTTCGGCCGTTAAGTCCGAGGACTGCAACGCCAAAGCTACACCAGCTTCATAGCTAGAATCAGGTATCATCCCTTCTTCATGGAAGCTTCTAGCCTTTAAAAGCTGTTTAGAAACTTTAGCAACATAATCTCCGTATTTGAGATGGTCCTTTGATGCTGTGGCTCGGTGAGCCGGTCGCCAGCATCAAATACATCATCTTCATAACTGATGCAACATTCTCTACACAAATGGCGCCCTCTTCGCCGCAGAAAACATAGCTACCAAAAGGCCAAAACAAGCTCTCCGATGGGTCTTCGGCTTGGGCTATCAATTCCATGTCCTTTAAAACACAGTGAAAAAGAATATCCTTCACATAATAGGGTAGTTGAAAAAAAAGGCCTTCAACAAAAAGGTGGGGAGAAGCCAGCAGTGCCAGAATTGCGGCAAGGCTTGTATACGAGGAATGTGGTTTACAATCTCGGAAAAAAGTAGCCTTGGCACAATATCATGCTTAGAAACAACATGGCAGAAGTTCCCACCCCATCGTTGGCGGATAATCGATCGATGGAAGGATTCGTTGCTGAGAAACGGAGAGCCGAATGTGATGCATAGGACCGACAATGGAGGAAACAGAGACATGGGGAGCCATAGAGCAGAAAGAGAGGCTGTTGTTGCTCCAATGGACTGGGCTGTTATCACAATTAACTTCACTTTTCCCATCAAAGCTGCTGTCTGCAACGCCATATCTAATTAATGTGTTCTTACTTGGGACATCTTTCGATAATAAGCAAATAAGTAATAGAAGATGCCATGCTGGCATTTTGTAACAAGGATTGGATGAGATTTTTTAATAAAACAAATTCAAGGACTAAATTTACAGTGAAGAAATCAAAGTGTAGAAAGGAGACAGGATTAGTCTTAATAGGAACTAAATATTCATAAAGTGGTAGGAAAGCATCTTGCAAAGGTAATTCTTTTGTATAAAGTTATGTCCAAAGACATCCAATCCAACCACATTCAAAGGAGTAAAAGTAGCAAACAAGGTAGACCCCAACTCCCACTCAAAATAAAACATCGTTGGAAATAAAATATGTTTCAACTGTATGGTACAATATGCATTCATACATATTTTTAAACCGTTGATAATGCACATACTTTGCAGATAAAACAATTCAAACCTGAGTCTTTTAAGATAAACATCATCTTCTTTTCCACTAAGATCACTTGTTGAATTCAAAAACTCGTTTTGATTTAAGAGCTGAAATTAAAAATAATTATAATTCTTATGTTGTAGTTTCACACATATTTATTTTTTTCTATTAGATTTTTCTCTTATATATCTAATTACATCAAATAAATAAATAGGTTAATTGACGTAATTGCCTTTTGGGAATGGATATAATATCTCAATTCTCTTTCACAAGTTAAAGTTTTTTTTTATGTATTCGCATTTGGGGATTAGACAGTGTACATTTATTATACTTGAAACGTATATTGAACTGAATTTATTTTATTTAAATTGTAGTTAAAAGTTTAAATCACGTTGGATCCACATTCACCTAATATGATTTAATTTCGGATTTCAAGATTAAGGTATTATATTAAAAACAAAATAAATTTTTCATACAAAGGATTAAGGTATTATATTAAAAACAAAATAATTTTTTTATACAAAAGGAATTTTAAAGATTTATAAATAAAAGATATTTTTAATATTAAGGTGAGAGTAATTGTTTGATTCACTAATCGTGAAGTGTTTTTTATAAACAACCTTAATTCTTGCATGCGTCATATTTGTTTATTTATTTATTTTTGTAAATGTTAATAAAAAAAGCACCTAAAAAATTCAATTACAGTGTATCAAAGTTTTTTTTTTCTGAATCAAAATCCATTGATTGTTTTATAGATTGTTTGATTTGAAATAAGAGCGCTCGAAATTGTTGTCAAAAGTATTTTTAAGTAAATAAAATATCTATTTTAGACATTCTTCTTAAAAATACAAAAGAATTAGTGATATATACAAGAATAAATGAGTAATTTTTTTAAAAAGTACTTTTGAAAAAGTTAAAAGCTAAACATTTTCACTTTAAAAAAGTACTTTTCAAATTAAACTGAAAAACATTTTTTTCCTGAAAAATTACATATTTTGTATTATTTTTAACCTCAAAAATATTTTTTTTTAAAAATTTAAAAACTTAAAAAAAAAACATTGCGAAACACGGTCTGAGTATTCATTACGAAGTTTTCCACTCCCAAAAATTTCATATAACTGAACCAAACCCAGGTAAGTTATCATTTGAGTTAGGTTAGTTAATCAACTAAGGTTTGAGGTTTAAGTAATTTTAACACCACAAGCCAATCCAATATTTAGTGTACAAGCTTGGTAAAACTCAATCAGTACTACTGCCTCACAATAGACCAATAACATAAAATTTTATTAGACTAAAGTTCCCATCAATCAAACATGATAAATCATTCACATAACGGATAACAATTTACCGGATAATTACATCAGAATCAATTTATCTAATCTTCACCTAATCTTAGTTATTCACAAAGTCTCGTTAAACTCATGCACTCCCTAATCTTAGTTATTCACAATCACCCGTTAAATGATCACTAAATATTATGGGTTAAATTTATTAATTTTTTAAATTATGATCAAATTGATAAATATACAAGTTTTAGAAACTAAAATTATTGTTTTACCAGCCGGTGATCAAAATAGAAAAAATGTAAAGTTGGTGGCTAAATTTATAGAATTAATGGTCTGATGATTAAAATAAACAAATTAATAGTTTGGCTAGCAATGGTGTAAATTATCCTAAGATTTTATTAAACAGAAACAATAAAATGAAGGATAAACAACACCATTGGTCACTAAACTATTCTCACTTTTCCGTTTTGGTCATTATAATATTATTTTTTTGCAAAGGGGCAGAGATACCAAGTATAACACAAGTCCCTCCTTAGTTGAAACATTACCATAAAATGATACGAGCTAAAGCGTATGAAAGAAGCTTTCTTTGCGGCCTTTGGGATGCCAAGAGACGGTTGCGTCAACTGTGTAGTCATAAGGATTCAATTTGTGTGGTTGTGAGAGAATACAAGTGTTATCATGGTATTAGGTTTGGAATGCGAATCAAATAATGTTTGGGAAACATATTTTCTGGCTATAAGATGTTCTAGGGCAAACCTCTTCGTCACTTTCTTCGCCTGTGTTTTAGGTTTTTTGATTATTTGTGCAATTTTTCGGCGACGATTGTGAGAGTAGTCAAAAATCTTGAGAAAAGAATCGTTGAGAACCTCTCAGAGCCGAAGGACGAGGCTTTATTCAAGGGAATAGCTGGCCAAAATCAGGCGATAAGGATGTTATAGTGTCATGGCCTATAACGAGATCATTACGAGTTTGAGGTAGGTTCGCAAGAGAACCCATTGTGTTAGTCACCATATTTGTTCTATGGATGGCCGAAAATGGTTCTACCTGCCCCTTTACTGCCTGAAGCGGGGTTCCACCTTCCTTTACATCCCTTCACGTTGAAGGTTTTGACTGATTATGAGATTGCTTCAGGCCAACTGATCGGAGTGTCATGGTGGATCATAATCGTCTACTTCCTTGTGTTCTAGGAAAAGAATTAGAAATCGTCTGTGGTTGTTTCGAGGAACCTTTTTTCTTGAACAGAGTTGGTAAGAAAACCTGTGACGGCTTGTTTAGCTTCTCGTAGATACAAAAGAAAGGAACAGATATTAAGGAGTCTATTAAAAGGTGGTCTAGAAGAAATAAATTGGGATTAGATCGTTCCGAACATATCAAGGTAACAAAGGAACTTCTCAGAGGTTTTCATTTCCTTATGGACTGAAGGAACCCTGGCAAGAATATGATGACCTTTATTCATAAACTAGGAGATCGAGAAAAGATCCAGGTGGAAGAATTGAGCAAGAGAGATTGGTTGGATGTTCCAGGGGTTATTATTGTCCGTAATGTTTTCAAATATTGCCTTAAGGGGAACATCCTTAGCGGATTGAGAATAAGGGATCTACCCCCGGAGGATGAGATTCCTCTTAGTGTGGTCGGTTATCATTATGTTTTGCCTTACGGAAGCGAAGATAACTTAGCCAAAATGTTATTGGGGAAATCGAAGAGAATTCAGATATTCTGATGTCCTATTGTTGTTTTCCTCAGAGACTTTTGTCAACCTTTAGGGTTGCAAGTGAATATGTTGCGGATTTTAGGCCATCTTTGGGCGCTTCAGGAAGTGAGCCTCTAGAAGCAGAGGTGAGCTATAACACCCTAAACTGGGATGTCACATTTGAGCCTCAAGCCCAACCCATAACCATGAAAGTTTGACCCAATTTAGCCCACAAAGAATTGTTTTCCAAAATATCATAAAGTTCAATTTAAAATAATAGATAAATATTTGAACGTTTACAAAAGGATCTACAATTAATTAAAAACATTAACATTCGACTCAATCATTACAAATCTAAAATATAAGTTACAAACATAACAATAGTGTCCTACGAATACATAGCCCAGAGATCTAAGTATTGTATACTGATGAGATGATGCACTAAAATCCTACTTTGATGGTGCTCCTCCAAGTAACGTTGCCAACCTATTAACATGTGAACAGAAACAACGATTCCAAACGCTTAGCTTATAAAGGTCAGTGGTACACTTCTACTATAATATAGTTCATGCAAATCATAAACATAAACATGTAGTTAGTGTTACCTCTTCAAAAGTACTGATTTTTATGCCTATTTTACAATACCTTTGCTTGCTTTTGAGTACATTTAGTTATTAATTTCACGTATTTGCATAAGGAGTCATGAATTTTGCCTATGCTACTGTGAAGGGTTGTTTTGTTGGCACTTTTGCAGGTTTGGCATAACGGTTGGCAGAACACAATAGCGCATGAAGGAATACCAGAGAGAATGCCGAGATGTTGTTGGCATAGATGGACCAAATATTGCCAAAGCACCGGTTGGCAGAGAAGAGGAATTTAATGCCCGACCAAGTATTTGTTGAACCCAAAAAATAGAACCATATCATGCTACGAGAAAATAGCAATTGGATCAAACTCCAGAAAAAATAACGGGAAAATAATGACAAGCTTGTTTGGCAGAATGATGCCAGGCTTGGTTGGCGAAGCAGTGACGGCAGATGACGTCAGCTCCAACTTGATCAGCTCACATTCAAACATTGGATAAGATGATCACATCCCTTATCCCTTAAGCATTCAAAATTCAAACTCAAGAGCTCATCCTAGGTCTTCCTTGCACGCCTATTTAAAGAATGATCAAGCAAGCACTTGGGAGAACGATTGGGAGATTGAAAGATCCATCGACGACCGGCTGCACCAAGGAGATGTGGTTCGACCAGCTTGACCGAGAGCCTGGACCTTGAAGGGCTGCATCGAGAGACCCTCTTCTCGCCCATTCTCTTTGTTTAGTTGTTTTTATTTTCTTTTAAATGTTGATGAGTATGAAAAACGTTGAAGGTTTTTTGGTTGATACCTTCACCGTGAACTAATTTAATAGTTGGTGGGGGATGTTTGTGTTGAACGTTGTTTTTATGTTTAGTTTTTAATAATCAAAATGCTTCGGCATCATTTTCCCTATTTGGCATGTTCTTAAATTTTTTTTTATCAAAACTGTGCTAAGAGAAAGCTGACATTGTTGGCTTATTGAACATTAATATCTTAACAGACTTATGGGGGCAACGATATGTTGCCAGATACTAAGACGAGATGTTTCAAAAGAAGATGTTCAAGTAGATGAGCTTACTTCTGAAGTGAATCTACCCCTTACGAGTATAGATTGGGACTTAATCTAATTGATTTATGAAAAAACATCACTATAGAAATATAAGAGTTTTTACATGGTTAATTTCGGGCATTGACCATCGAAAGAGGCTTTGCCAACTTTGAATATGCTCGTTAAATGATGCCAAGGCACTACATTATTAAAGGCTGGCATGACATGAATAGTGTGAAAACTAGGCATCCCTTGCCAATGCTCATCGCTCATTTGACACTCATCTTGCCAACGTTGTTTTAATTTACTTTTTTTCTTTAAAACCATTTTCAAACAACTCTCATATCAAACAATAGTTTTCCCTTGACAAGTAAACATTCAAAGCATTCAAACTCTTGACCAATCCCTGCGGAGACGATACTTAACTCACTACTATATTGCTTGCAGACTGTGTATACTTGCACACAAAAGACTCTTACTTGGCACCGTTTTTATACATTTCCAATATATTTTCTACCCCTTTTGCCAAGCACTCACCGAAGTCTACAGCTAGCATGAGTAAGATAGCAAAAATCTCAATATATGGCGCTACTACTAGCCGCCTAAAAACATGTTCTAACAACAAGGCAATACACATGAGATATCATAATCATCATTATACAATCCAATAATATACAAACCTTGAGTGAGACTCGGGGCCATACAACATTGGGAATGTACACTCAGAGTGAGACACATGGACACATAGAATCGGGAACATACACTTTATACTCAGAATCATCCATTAAGTATTTTCGAATAAGGCCCAGGGCCACATAACATCGAGAAACGTACATTTGGCACCACTTACCATGACATTGCAATAAACTAAATGGGTACCCAAATCCAAATAATAAAGAATCAACCAAACATATGCCTACCTGACATATCACAACATGACCCCAAAGGATCCATATATTGTTGCGAAATATTATCTGATTTCAATTTTCAAGTTGGTTACGTATTATAGAGAAGTAAAATCCATTCAAGTCTTCCCTTAATTTAGTTACCAGTTATAATTCTTCTAACATAATGGGTATTGGTATAGCTAGGGGGTGTTAGTACGATCAAGAGAGGGGTATTAATACCGACCTTGGTATCGGTACAGATCTAGCATTTTGAATTTTCAAAAATAAGTCATAGGGTACCGATACGGACCCCTCGAGTAACGGAACAAATCCCAGTATCGATATTCAGCCAAGTACCGGTACTAAAACAAGTTTCGATGTGGGAAATAAATCCCAAAATTTTTTTAGTACAAGTACATATCAGCCCATACCAGTACTGCTTTGTATAGCGTAATGGTACTAGTTGAATCTGATATCAGTACCCTACTCATAAGTTCTTCCCTAATTTCTTAAAAAGCAAGGGGTGTCGATACTTGTTCCCCAAGTACCGGTACCAGAGTATAGAAAACACATTCTAAGGCTCAGGATTCAACTTAAATCATTCCCCTTCCATATCCACAAGACCCTAAATTAAACATACAAGTTATGAGAGTTATTTAAGGTGATTTAGTATATTTTTAATCATTGACACCATAAATTTTCAGATTTAAACCTTCAATCAATTTTTCTACTCTAGAACACCAAAACACTCAAACAAGTATACAAGGCATCATTCTTCTGATGTTTATGAAACAAAGTGAGTTTGAGGTGTACTAACCTTACTCTTAAGTTGAAATGGAGCTCCTTGCTCACAAATCTTTAAGCCTTCTTATTCCCTTCGGCTTTGGAGGTCTCTTTAGCTTCTTGCAATACATAAGAAAGTTGTAAAACAAATTACAACTTTACAAGTGATGAAAGAATGACAACAACTTAAGTTTAAGACTGAAAAATGCGATTGAGTCCTCTTCTATCTCATTTTCATCAAAAACTCCCACCAAAATCCAAGAACCCACCTTTCTCTCATTTCCAAAGATCCTTACCTTATCTTAAAGCTCTTGATGTGTAGATTGCGGAAACCTAACTCATAATTCCGGGAATTACAATTTAGAAACTTAAAGATTGATTACTCATGTCATGTCCTAAAAAATTATATAATAAATGCAAGTCAACCTTTATTTTAAACTATGGGTAAATTACCACATAAAACCCTCCCAACTCTCCTTGTCACAACTTGGTCTCTAACTAATCCCAATTAGTCAAGGTTAGGCTCACTAAGGTTTCCTAAGTACCAAATGGACTCAATAATCAACCCAACCATTAAGACTCACGACTCAAGTCAATGCTAATTTTTTAACCTAAAAACTGGGTCGTTACATGGGCGAAGATCACTCTGGAGAAAAGAGGGGAGGAGATGACACTACCCAAGGTAAGTGGCTTAAGTTGAGTGACTTACTCAGTAGAGAAGTGAATAAAATTGCAGTGCGGACGTTGAGGCCTTGGAAGAAAGTAGTAGAGCCAGTCTTTCTGTAGGCAATCCCAAAATCATGATGGCAACTAACACCTCTGACACTCCATTGGCATCCAATAGAGGTAAAAACTTCTCTCTTATCTTGTAGTAGTCGGAGGATGCAGATGAAAGTAGACAAGAATATCTAAACCCTCTGTAGGTTGTCCAATTTGGTTTCCTTTACTTGTAGGGGTCGAGTCCAGCCCTTCAACAGTCTTGGCTGGTACGAGCTTTCCAATAGATACTAGTACGAATGTTGTTGTAGACCCTACAGTACCAAAGCCGACAGCTTCGATGGTGCTACCTTCAACGGGGGCTACCATATAACATTCATCAAAGAGCGGAAGAAATGTCATCAAAGTGGATGCTAAGGAACTAGATGCTCTCTTTATCATTGCGAGTAGAAAAAGAAAGTTATTCTTTTGAAAAGAGGGGAAAAAAGGCTAATACGACCGAGTGTCCTATCATTGTTTCTTCATAACCGATCCCAACGGCCCCCTTCATATCAAAGCCTTCAAGAACTTTTGGGGATAATATAGAGCTACCTTCCTTGCAAAGCTTCTGCGCCGAAGCAGACCGGAGGAACAACATGGAGTAGCTCTCCCTACGTGATCCTATTATAAAAGGAGACCGAGGTTCTAGTCTCAACAGATGTACGTAGTCCTATACCCTATCGTATTTGTCTTCGTATTCTTTTCAAAAAACGAAAGATTTAATTGTGTTTGATTATTGTAGCTTCATTGATTGAGTCTATCTATGGTGGAGGCAATGAAGCAAAATTCTCTACGAGATTTTGGAGCAACAAGTATGTAGAGGCTACGATGGAGGTTTCCAAGACTCTAGGTGTTATGACCAGGGTGGTGGAGTCTCTATGTTAAGCTGATAATGATATATGCGTTGATAATTAACTTGAGACAAAGTGTATAGTTTAGGTATCAACATGAGACGGAATGTATAGTTTAGAAATCAACTTGGAACAAAGTGTATAGAATAGATATCAACTTGGGACAATATGTCTAGTTCAGAAACCAACTTACTGATTTAGGAGTAAAAATTATTTAAATCCCAACTTACAAGAAGGTGATTAGTTCAAGTACCAAAAATATATTTAAACTTAAAAATAATAGTTGATGACCATTTTACAATTTTAGTAATTTAGATGACCAATTTAGAACGATAATTTTACACCAAAAACCTCTTTAAAAAGTTATTTACGTAAATGACCCCCACTCATAGTTATTTAGAAAAATGACCCCCTAAATCTGCCACGTAGGGTGTCCTCGCGTTTTGCAAAATGCGAGCACGTACCTCGCGTTATACGCACAGTGAGGTGCGTTCGACGTGGGCCGCCTTTTTATATCCGGTAATTTTAAATTACTGGATGTGACCTCGCGTTATGGACAACGCGAGGTACCCGAGAAATTGAAAATATCGCGTCTGAATTTAAGTAGACCTCGCGGTTTGAAGGAAGCAAGGTCTTCGGAAATCCAAGCTGAAAAACTAGGGTGTATAGGCATGTTTGAGGCATTTTATCATGTCATTAGCCCGATAATTTTGGTAATTTTTAAGCTTAAATATGTAGTATTGGAACTTATCTTGCATTTGAGATTGATATTGGCACAAAGGAGACGGTGCACAATGTATAAATTGCGCGTTGAAAATGGTTCCAACGCTAATTTTTGTCCAAGAATAAGAAGTTGAAATGGCTTGGTAGGCATGTTAGAGGTGTTTTCCCAGGTTATTATTAGAATAATCTTCATAATAGTAAAACGTTGAGGCCTAGTATTGATACTTATCTTTCATTTTAGACTGATATTTCCAAAGACGAGACATTGTAAATAATATAAAAATCACGATAAAAATGGTTCTAAACCTTGTATTTGTGCATGAATAACAATGTATACAAAAGTGGTCAATTTTTGGGTTGAGCCACATAGACGGCTAAACTCTATCGTAAACACGCGGTCAATTGTACCCCTAAACATGCAGACAAAATAAATTACATAGGAATTGATTTAGACAAATGGTTTAAGACTGATTTAGACGAAGGTGCAATAGTTTGTCCGAGTTATATGGCAGCCAAGATGTGTCGTTGATGTAGACAAATGGCGTCATAGAGCGTCGTAGTTGTTGGAGCGAGTTTTAATTTTCTCCCGCGACGTAGACAGTCGAGGACTAGCTTTCGTAGATTTCGTGAGTACACGATAATCATCATCATCCACGATGCAAGAGGCTCCAACTACGTCACATGCGGTGATATTCTTGTAGCCTTCACAATGAAGGCGTACGAAGAAGTTACCAGCAACCTTGAACAAAAGGTCAAGATTGATCCCCGCAGTTGAAAAGGACCATTCATTCCCTGATATTGCGATTTGCCGTAGATCTTGAACCAAAACGTAGAAGACACATATCCTTAGTATGATAAAAAGACCAAAATAATATAGTCAACGTTTAAATGAAACTACATACAGCAACAGATCGCAATATCAGGGAAATTAATTTGTAAAACAATTTTTCTGATACGTGATATGTTGCCATTAGTAGGAGTAGTTGTATATTATCTTTAGATTTGATACATATTTGTTTCAAGTGATAGCAATTTTCCGGTAGGTTTGTTTGGTCGTCTTATATAGGCAAATATTCCCGCACTCAAGAACGCGAAGGATTTGGTCACGTTTTAGATGGACCTCGCGTTATGTGGAACGCGAGGTCTACAAATATTCCTGACGTGGAAGGAGAAGTACATAGTGTCATGTACGCGTACCTCGCTATGTGCATAACGCGAGGTCGTACGAATTTAAATTTTTTTTAATAGTAATTAACATCAAATTTGTCCAAAGACTACGACAACACAGAAACTCACTCATCTTTCATGCATTTCAACAAAACGTATTTAGGTTGTTAAGTTTATTACTTTCAAACAAATACATCAACTGAAGAAAATTAGTTACTACGAGGATTTGAGCGGTTCGGACATTTAATCTTTTGGTGCCCTGGATTCCCACATCTCCTGCATAGTTTCTGATGTCCAATTTTTTCTCGATGTTCAACCAAATCCTCAGGAAAATAAATCTGTGTTGATTATGGATGACCCTATTTTTTGTGTCGTAGTGCAAAATCTGCCATATTATAGGTTCACCATCAACTGCGACCGGATCAACTTCATTCCCGATGGAAGGGAACTCGTATTCATAAACCTTGGATACGATTTCGAGTAAGTATACTGGGTCAACCAGTTGCATGTAGCCTAACCGTACAGACGAACAAACAGCAATGGCATGCGGACACGTGTACTTGAATGTTTGGAATACTCCACACTCGCAACCCCTATCTTCCATATTAACCTCATAAGTTTTGTGCTCTATGCCTTCCAACGACCTCAAATATTGTGATACTTCGAACAAATGTTGTCGGCGCGAGAAGCAGGTAGCAGTCATCGCATTTGAATACCTCACAAAGTTTTGAAATTTATCGCAAAGCTCTGGGTAGACGATGCGACCACCTTCTATATGGTCCGCTGCTTGCTTTCCCAAGGTTGCAAATAGGGTATCCAACTGATAATATGTGGCCTTGACAATGGAGGTGATAGGCAAATGTCGCACTCCCTTTAGTGATGAATTCACGGCCTCAACCAAGTTTTTTGTCATGTGACCATATCGTTTACCACCATCGTACGATCAAAGCCATTTTGCCTTCAGGATTTTTGCTAGGTAGTCGTGTCCCGCTTTGTTCCTAAGTAGAAGTTCTTGAAACAGCTCGTCAACCTCGTGCACGTAATACGAGTTGCCTATAAAAATATGGTGTAGTTAACGCTGAATAATAAATAGCAAGATATCTTAAACGGAAATGAGTGGAGTAGGACGTACCCATTTGAAGCACCATTTGGCGTTCGTCATCATTCTTGTACGTCTGTAAGTAGTTTGCAACAATGTGGTGTAAACAATACCAGTGATGAATATAGGGAGGTTTCCAAGACGGGCCCATACACTCAAGCGCCCATAGGAGCGTCGTGCCCATATTAGAAAATAACACATAACCCATCTTCTCTTTCACGCATAACATGAGATAGGACATGCGTTCATAAGTTTTGAAGGAAGAATACCCAAGAGTCAAGATCTTCCTTCTCGACTATTGCGAATGTGAGTGGAACAGTTTTTCTGTTGATGTCTTGTGCAACCGCCAATAACAAAATGTGTGTGTATTTTCCGTACAACCAAGTGCCGTCAATCTGAACTATGAGCTTGCAATATTTGAATGCATTGACGCACTACAAAAAAGTCCAAAATAGGCGGTAGAATTTACACACTCCTGGTACAGGACGATCATTTTGGTACACGTCTCTAGTTTCCAGGTTCACAACCATTCCCGGTATGTGTCTCTTCATTAGTTTTAGCCACGGCCGCAATTCTCTGTAGGATTCCTCCCACCAGCCATATAATTTCTGTATCGCCCGCCACCTTGCGTACCTTGCTCTGTGGTACTCAACTATGTAGCCATACTGAGATTTGGCTACAGCAATACATGTTGCAACCGTTACACGCAGGTTTGCCTTGACAAATGGAATGAAGGCGTCGCAGAGCATGTGCACATCCAAGTTAGGATGATCCTGACTTAGTCCGTTGACCGTGCAGGTATGAGGCTCCTCGAGTTTTGTGATCCGCCGTAGCCCGTTCAGCTTCTTTAAGCACGATACATGAACCCTCCATGTACACCCCTGGCTCTTGTGGGCACATTCCACAATGTAGTAATCCAACAAATTTTTAATCTATTAATGACTTGTCAAATATACGAAGTTTGCTTCAGGAATCTCTGTGGACCTCGCTATCTGCACAATGCTAGGTTTAATGACATGTCATTTATATGAACTACCACGTCAGAAATCTCTGCAAAATCTCTGCCAACCTCGCGGTTGGCAATGCGCGAGGTCCGCCCCATTAAAAGGGAGCAAACACATCAGCAACCTCGCTACCTAAACCCAACTCTCTCTCTCTCTCTAAAATTATTATTTTGGTACTGTAGTTCGTTTGGTTTTTTAGTTTCATCGATATGATGACTACAACATGCTATTTATCGATTTATAGTTTTCTTAAGAACACTGTTACGCGCTTTGGTTCCAGATGAACGACATGTCATAATATCAAGATAAACGTGGCCTTCTTAAAGTGTCAGCAACCCACCGAGGTCATGTTTAGGGTAGTAATGTACATAATGCCATCTTTCTATCCTTTTAGTGGAGGTTGTCGGTAACTAATTTTTATGCTTTAATTATGAAGGCTAGATGAAGACCACATCATGTAATTATAGTCGAAGCCCCTGCCATTGTAGCTGATGATGGGAGCGAGTCGTAGTTGCAACCTTCGAGAGGACCTCAAAATCCTCGATTGCACAAATCATCAAAAGCGAACGACACACCGCAATATCAAGGTCTAGACTTGAAGAAGAGACTCAACTGTTTATGGGGTACCATTGTACAACTCCGCCGAACTATGACACCATTTGTCTAAGTGAACGACACATGTTAATTATACAACGACGTATGATATCCACTGTATTTCCTCATACATTCCAAGGTTCAATTGTTATCAGATTCGAAGAGAATATTCAGTTGCAGCTACTAATGGCAATAAATTGCAGGTACTAATGTTCAAAACTAACGACAAATCGCAATATCAAGGAAATCATGGTCTTTTACAAGTGTAAAAGATGCCCTCTTTGATCTGGATGAAGAAGGCAGATATGAATTTTTTCTCTTATGATCGGGATGAAGAGAGCATGTTTAGGGGTGCGAGGCCTGGAACAAACTGAGCAAGCACTGGGACCTCGCTATGGCACCATTTGTCTACAGCAACCACACATGTATAAGGATGAGACAAAGAGAACAAATCAAGTTGAGGAATTGAATAATCACTCAGGCCCTAATATCAATTAATATGGTATACTATGACACCATTTGTGTAAATCAACAACACATGTTAATTAGCCAACGACTCTAAACTATTATTTGAAAGTTATTGTTTTTACCGTGTAATTACAAGAACTTAATGACTCAAAATTGCATCTTCTCCAATCGGCATTTAATTACAGTTTTTTTAATTACAATTATATGATGCCGATACTGCACCTCTAAGTTTAGGTATTACGCGAATACTACAATTGACTACTCTGGTAACGCTTTTATGTACATTGTTATTCATGCACAAAAACAAGGTTTAGAATCATTTTCATCGTGATTTTTATATTGTTTCCGATTTTTTCAATTCTGTAAATATATATTGAGACCGCACGTTCCCCTAAACGCAAGTACCCACATATATTCAATTTTTTAATTTTTGCTTACAATCACATTCCGCTTTAATAATTTTTTTTCATGATAAACTTTATTACATTCTCAATTATTATAGGAAATCGCTTTGAATACATGCACTAGGCTAATTGACTTTTAAGCAACTAAATATTTTCTAAGCACTCTACAAAAAAAAAGTTGCTTCACGATCCCAGAAACTAGAATCACAACAATGGCTCAAGTCATTACTTGTTTCCTAACCTTTGCCTTTTGAAGAACTCGAACACATTAAGTTCTTCCTAATTTCAGGATCACAACTGCAATCGACTTGTTTCGGTTCGGTTAATGCGAAATTTACCCACATATTACTAAAAACATCTAGATTTTAGAACGACAATTAGCAATGGTTCTTAAACCTCGTTTACTAGAATTCACGAGGTTGAAAGATGACACGATTTGAAGCCCATGTTTCCTTAGATCACCTCCCAAACAAATTAAGATGATTCCGTAGGCGTATATCGCTTCGATGTGACCTTCTTCGGTCGCTTTCTTTAAACAACGAAGACCAGATTCTGATTTCCTCCGCCTGAACAAATTGATCATTCCTTTCCTATATGATGCTTCAGTGTTCTTGGCAACTACGCATCTTTTCTGAAAAATTTTCTCCCTTGGACACTATGGGACGAAGTTAAATTTCTCCATAGATACATTCTTGAATATTTTATCGTCGTTTGATGCACTATGAAAAGCCTTGCAACATAATTGGCCATTGACAAAATCGGTGATGAAATTGGACAAAGCACACATGAAAATTTTCGCTAATAAATCTTCCGGAAGAGTTGTTACGTTGATGTTGGTCATGTTTTTCTTTGACATCACGAAGGATTCTGTCGTATAATGTATATTTGGTGTTAAACGGTAGAAGAAAATTTGATATGATAAAAGTTCTTGGGATGAGGCCTATTTATAAGAGTCCTCGCACCCCATACCAAGCGACTTCTTTGAACCTCGCGTTCTCCAGATAGCGAGGTCCAATGAATATCGGTGACGATCCATTGAATAACCGCGACGATTCATCAAAAAACCGCGACAATTTTACTTCGCTATATGTAGAGCGCGAGGTCTTCGTAGTGATTACCACGATAAATTAATGTAGCTCTTCAATTTCTCGGGTACCTCGCGTTGTCCATAACGTAAGGTCAAGTCCAGTAATTTAAAGCTACATGATATGAAAAGGCGGCCCACGTCGGACGCGCCTCGCTGTGTGTATAACGCGAGGTACGTGCTCGCATTTTGCAGAACACGAGGACACCCTACCTGATAGATTTGTGGTCATTTTTCTTAAAAAAATATGAGTGAAGGTCATTTACGTAAATAATTTTTAAGAGAATTTTTGGTGTAAAATTGCAATTTAGAACATTTAAAAATAAGTGACCCAACTTAATAATAGTAAGGGTAAAATACTGAAATCATCACTCAACTTTGGTCATTTGACCTATTTTAGCACTCAACTTTAAAAGCGCTCAATTTACTCATTAAATTTTACTTTTTGACCTATTTTGGTCACTTTAGATTATTTTATTAATATTTAGGTATGACATGGCATATTTTATTATTATTATATATAAAAAATAATTTAAAATAAAAATAAATAATATTTTTTATTAATAAATAAAAAAGTAATTTAAAATAAAAACCCTAATCCCAAACATCCCAAATCTCAAACACCTAAATTCTCAAACCCCCCTTACCGGTGTCATTTTCACTGGCGGCCACCACTCCCTCTACCGCCGACGACAATGTCGTCATCGTCCTTGGCTCCACATTTGCAGTCCACCGTCTAGCTTTCCAAATATAAAATGGATAATAATGAGGTATGATAAATAAAACCCAGAAAGTAGCAGATAATGGATAATAAAACTACGTTTCTTCAAATTCATCCCTATGCCTATACATAAAAACTTTTTTTCTCCGTTTTATTTTCACAACTCCAAATCAATTGTGGGGGGGAGCATTTCTCCTGCTCTTTCCGCCTTCTTTCTCATGAAGATGAATTCATTTTTGGGGTGTTTCTGATGAAGCTTAAAGGAGGGAAATTTCTCAACAGAATCAATACAAAGGTGGTGGTAGAGGTGATGCGTATGAGACTCCGATTATCGGTGGCAATGGCCCCTCATATACAGGAGTTGGCGGTGGCGGTGGGGGAGAATAGTAATGTACGGGTGGTGGTGAAGGTGATGGGGGTGGCAAGTAATTAATTGGGGGAGGTGGTGAAAGTAATGGTGGCGACGAGTACTCTACAGAAGATGAAGCTTCGAATTAAATATAAAGTGGCATCGTCGACGGCAGGTGATGTTGTCGTCGACGGTAGAGGGAGTGGTGGCCGCCGGTGAGAGTGACACCGGTAAGAGGGGTTTGAGAATTTGGGTGTTTGAGATTTGGGATATTTGGGGTGTTTGGGATTAGAGTTTTTATTTTAAATTACTTTTTTATTTATTAATAAAAAATATTATTTATTTTTATTTTAAATTATTTTTTATATATAATAATAATAAAATATGCCATGTCATACCTAAGTATTAATAAAATAATCTAAAGTGACCAAAATAGATCAAAAAGTAAAGTTTAATGAGTAAATTGAGCGTTTTTAAAGTTGAGTGGCTAAAATAAGTCAAATGACTAAAGTTGAGTGGCTAAAATAAGTCAAATAACTAAAGTTGAGTGATGATTTCAGTATTTTACACTAATAGTAATAGCCAGCCTTTTTGAAAGCTGGAAAGCATGTGAGTTACACGCGCTGCCGTGACTATTGAGCATCATTTATAATAGATGAAAGGGAAAGAGGGGGTATTGGTGTAGTTTGGAGAAAAAAGGGGAAAGGGTGGAGGATTGACTGAATTCAAAGAGGGAAAAGAAGAAGAAGAAGAATGAGCGGCGGCGGAGATATACACGCAGCGGCAAGGTCAGGTGATCTTTCAAAACTTCAATCAATTCTGGGGTCTAACCCTTTGGCCGTCAACTCCAGAGATAAGCATTCCAGAACTCCGTATCCTATTCTAATTCTATTCCTATCATATCCTTCCTTCTGCATTGATATTTGGGAATCTTTCGTGATGAATTTAGCTGTATTCTGTACTCGCATGATTCCTTTAACACATTCTTTTTCTCCATCTGCTTCTTTTTGTTTTACCCAACGAATTGGAGATTGAGAATCGAATTTATCATTATTTAAGAATTGCTATTATCTGCACTTGAGGTTTCATCTTTATGGTGTCTCCGACCATTATTTCAGATTTCATGGGGTCTTTGAGGAGGGTAGAGGGGAGGGGGCAAATTTAGCCTTTGCTTGAATGCTCAACCCTAAAACAAACATTGAATAGATGATGTGTTGGACTTGGGTCTAGTCACGATAAACAGATGAAATGTTCTTAGGTGTTTTATTTGTGAGTAATCAGATTTTTCTGCCTATTGAATGAAATAGCATTCTCTAATTAGTAACACAGATTAATCCGGATCCTGGGTTCTTTTTATTGAATCCCCATGATGGAACTCATGTTTGCAGGGACGGAGCAAGACTACCTATAAAATCGGGGGAGAAAATAGTTTTTCAATAGAAAATACATAGAAAATTTCTAAATCATAAACGAATTTCAAATTTTCAGGGGACCGTCCCCCGTCCATCCCTACCTTCTTGTGCTTAAATTTCTCTCCACGAAAGGTTTTTCTTTTAATCATTTTTGTAGTGATTAAAGGATAACCTATAGTAGGCTAGTTTTGCAAACATGATTGTATTTAAGAAGTGCCTCCAACGTTTGCTTATTTTTTTCTTTTAGTTGCTAGCATCTGAGGCCGTGGGGGATTTGTCCGGTGCAACTGTTTGAACTATTCTAATTGGAACAAATTATACTTGTTGCTTATCCTGAAATTGAGATGCTGGAAGTGTTCTGGTTGATGCATAGCCTATTTAGATACCCCTTTCTACTAAGAAAGAGATCCTTTGTTTTGAATAGTAACACGCTCAAACTATGTGCATCACTGCATTGTACCCGTTTTCTCTTTACTTGTTCATATTGTTGGCATCTACTTAAACCATTTTCCTGGTACATATCATCAGTAACTGGAATAGTATAACTGCACGATAGCATGCTAGTTTTCAATCTGTTTCCTTGACATTGGTAACCCTGTGATAGACTACATTTAGCAGCATGGGCTGGACAAGCACAGGTTGTGAGTTATCTCTGCAAGCATAAAGCTGATGTCGGTGCTGCTGCCATGGATGACATGGGAGCGATTCATTTTGCAGCCCAGAAAGGGCATCTAGAGATTGTCCGAACTCTGCTCTCAGAAGGAGTTTCAGCCAAAGCCACTAATCGCAAGGGATTCACTCCACTTCACTATGCTGCTCAAGGGTCGCATCTAGAAGTAATCAAAGTCTTATTAAAGAAAGGTGCAAGTCTTAGTGCCAAAACAAAAGCTGGGAAAACCCCACTTGATCTTGCAGCAAGTGAAGAAATTCGCTCATTTTTGAAAGAACGTGAACAATCTCCTATGGAAGTAAATCCGGGTGGTAAAAAGAAGGATGAGCAACCTGATTCTTCAAAGCCACCATTGTCAGATAAACCGAAAAATTCTGCTGATGAAGCTACCGCAGCCGAGCAAGATGGGGAAGAGGATGAGAGCTTAAAGAGGAAAGGTGATGAGAATAACCAGGAAGCCTTATTGGAACCTAAGAAACCAAGAGTTGTTCTTAATCACCTCCTTAGCGAAGATGACACTCAAGAAGACGACGAAACCTCTTGAGTACACTAGAGCAGATAAAGACCATCCTCGAGCATTGCTTGAACCAAAATTTGTTACAAGATGGTGAATGATCAATAAATCAACGCTAACGGTAGAAGTAGTAGTGCCTTATGATTAGTTTTAGGTTAATTTTTGCCATTTGTGTTGAACCATGCAAGTTTTCACCTTTCAATGGTCTGTAATGTAGTGTGATCAATAGTGGAGATTGCCATTTCGTTAAGGCGGCTAGCAATATGATAACGGATGCAACTGAACATCCAGTGTATACCAATTTTATGTGGAGGCTGGTGTATGCCCTTGTTTTTTTTGTTTAAAACTTTGGTTTGCCAAATCAGATAATTTGTTAGTTTTAAGAGAGCTATATCAGCTCAAACTACCGAATCTAGAGGATATTACAGGTCTAAACAAGTTCGATTTATAACCTTCATATTACTGCCAATTGAATTAGGATTCAATATGCAATCTTTGACCTCTTAAGCTATCCAACCCATAAGTTTTAAGAATGCTTAAATAAAAAATCAACCCCTAAGCTATACCTTTTACTTTTTTAGCCCTTAAACTATTCTTTGGTCAAAATAAGCTCCTAAACCATCATTTCTGGTCAGTTAAGTTTGATAATTATTTAAGTCAAAAGAAAATTATTTCGACTAATAAGATGTTGACACATCACAAAGATTTTTTGACCAATAGATAGTTTAGGGACTAAAAGAAGAAAAAATGACATAATTTAAGTTTATTTTGACAAAAAAATAGTTTAAGGGCTTATTTTGACTAAAAAAAATTAATTTAAGGGCTAAAAACAAACAAAAGACATAATTTGTGGTTGATTTTTCATTTAAAAAGAAAGGGGCACAACTTTGGAAAACGTTAAGAGGAATTTGGACGGCTGAATTTTGATCCAAGATTGGAATGAAGTATTCTGATTTGTCCAAGATTGGAATGAAGTTTTCTGATTTGTCCAAGTATTCTAGTTTTAGAGTTTGAGTGAATCAGTCAAATTCTAGGTTTAGCCCCTCTACTATGTTAAATTTGCAATTTAATATTTTACTTTAATTTGGTATAATATAATTCTAGTTTTAGAGATGGAAAATATTTATTTAATATAATTTTTATAATAAAATTTTTAATTTATTAAAAATATCACTAACACGATATTATTGACCCGACAATTTTTACATGAAAAGGAAAAAAATTATTATAATATTAAATTTATTTTTAATTAAAAATAAATATTTTATATTAAATTTTATATTTACTTAATATTATAGTGGTTTTTTATTTACTTTCTTTAATTAAATGTTTATTTATTATTAAATATAATATAATACTTTTATTATATATGCTTTTAAATTTGATTATTTTTTTAATCTTTATTTAATATTATATTTAAATAAAATAATATTATCAATAAAAATTATAACATTGGACTAAATTATAAAAGTTAGAAATAAAAAAGGCTAATTTCATATTAAATAAAATTTATTAGAAATTAAACTGAACAAAAATATAACCTGAGAGACTTCTTAGACAAAAAATTCTACCACCTAAATCTTAGACTTGTCTTGAAAGAGTGGAGATATTGGTGGAGAATTCTAAAACATTAAAAAAATCTTGAAACTTAACAAAAAAAATTTAGAATGCTTTAAAAAGAATTTAGAATAAGATAGGAATGTTCTAAAATACTATGGAAGGCTATGAAAAATTCTATACAATTCTGAAACATTTTAAAAGATTTTGAAATAATGTGGAAGATTATGAAATGTATTAAAAATTTGTATAAAAAAATTCTTCAATATTTCATTCTAGAATTGAGTAGAAAGTCCTAAGAGTTATAAGATATTTCTAGGTTTATATAGTTTTTCTAAATGTTAATTATTGACCATAAGATTAAATTGATCTCCATCGTTCATAGAAGATATAAAAAGTTATAAATAAATGACCTTGGTCATTTGGAAAAGCATACTAAAATCTAATAACCCAAATAGTTTGTAAGCACTCTTTTTTATCCGTGTTTTTTATATTATTTTTCTTATAAATAAATATTGTATATTATTATGATATAAGCATGATCTTTGGTGTGGGGGCAATTGCCCCTCCCAACCCTATTTAACTCTATCTCTATCCATAAGGAAATAAAATTAATTAAAATTCGAATGTCCATATACAAATTAAAAGTCTAAAATCAATCCATTTCGTTGATGGGAACGTAATTTAAGCGTCAAGATTTTTTAACTTCATCAAGACATTTAGTATCTAGAGTTGATGGTCTATAATTCCAAACTCTTTCAAAACACATACATGGATGAGAAACAGAAACCAATAAGAAGCTTTCTCTTGTCCATTTAGCAGTAAAAGAAAAGTAACTAGGGATTTAATAGGCAGTAATTACAACATGAAATTAGGAAATAATAAAAAAAAGACAAAAATAATTCGTTATTTAAAAATTCAGCGGTTGTGAGTGAAGTTAAAAGTTAAAAAGTCACCGGAGCCGACATTTAAACCAAAGATAATTTCGTTACTTTTTTTTTCAAATCTGCAAAAATAAAATTAAGGGTAAAGTACACAGACGGTCACTGAACTTTAGTAAAAAAAACAAAATGGTAACCAAACTTTCAAAAATCACAAAATGGCAATTAAACTTTATGTTTTGTAACAAAATGGTAACTAGACGTTAACTGCCGTTAAATGACTATTATAAAATTTGGTATAATAACACATTTAGTCCTTCATATTTATACGTTCAATCAATTTAACCCTAATTCGAACCAATTCATTAAATTTAGCCCTCGTAATTTATGCATTCTTTCAATTTGGTCCTTAAAACAAAATTTCAAAGTACGGTAGCATGATAAATAATTACAATTAAATTTTTATAGGAACTCGAAAACTCGACTCGAATCGAAAAAATTTCAAATAAAGTTTGAGTTGTAAAATATGACGCGTCAACTCGAATAACTCGAAACTCGACTTGATCGAACGCTCATCTCTATCTTAAGATATGACGCGTCAACTCAAAATATTCAAATATTTTAAATCATTTTTTCTTTTAAATCGAATATTTTTTAAAATAGAATATTTAATATTTTCATATTTAAATCACATCGATTATTTAATAACAACTTTAAATATTCGATTTAAAAGAAAAAAATGATTTAAAATATTCGAATATTTAATTAAATTTTTATAGGAACTCGAAAACTCGACTCGAATCAAAAAAATTTCAAATAAAGTTTGAGTTGTAAAATATGACGCGTAAACTCGAATAACTCGAAATTTTTTTACTTGACTCAATCGAACGCTCACCTCTATCTTAAGATATGACGCGTCAACTCGAATAACTCAAAATATTTGAATATTTTAAATCATTTTTTCTTTTAAATCAAATATTTTTTAAAATAGAATATTTAATATTTCTATATTTAAATCAAATATTCGATTTAAAAGAAAAAAAAATGATTAAAAATATTTGAATATTTAATTAAATTTTTATAGGAACTCAAAAACTCGACTCGAATAAAAAAAATTCAAATAAAGTTTGAGTTGTAAAATATGACGCGTCAACTCGAATAACTCGAAATATTTTTACTCGACTCGATCGAACGCCCGCATCTATCTTAAGATATGACACGTCAACTCGAATAACTCGAAATATTCGAATATTTTAAATCATTTTTTCTTTTAAATCACTTCAGATATTTAATAACTACTTTAAATATTTGATTTAATTTAAAAATATTCGATTTACAAGAAAAATATTGGTTTAAAATATTCGAATATTTAATAAATATTTAAAGTAATTATTAAATATTTGAGTATTTAAAAGAAAAAATATTTAAAGTAGTTATTAAATATTCGAATATTTTAAATCATTTTTTCTTTTAAATCAAATATTTTTAAATTAAATTGAATATTTAAATTAGTTATTACATATTCGAATATTTTAAATCATTTTTTCTTTTAAATCGAATATTTTTAAATTAAATTGAATATTTAAAGTAGTTATTAAATATTCGATGTGATTTAAATATAAAAATATTAAATATTATATTTCAAAAAATATTAGATTTAAAAAGAAAAAAATGATTTAAAATATTCGAATATTTCGAGTTATTCGAGTTGACGCGTCATATCTTAAGGTAGAGATGAGCGTTTGATCGAGCTGAGTAAAAAAATTTCGAGTTATTCGAGTTGACGCGTCATATTTTACAACTCAAACTTTATTTGAAATTTTTTCGATTCGAATCGAGTCGAGTTTTCGTGTTCCTTTAAAAATTTTATTGTAATTATTTATCATGTTACCATACTTTGGAATTTTGCTTTAAGGACCAAATTGAAATAATGCGTAAATAACGAGGGCTAAATTTAGTGAATTAGTTCGAATTAATGTTAAATTGATTGAATGTATAAATATGAAGGACTAAATGTGTTATTATACCAAATTTTATAACAGTCACTTAACGACAGTTAATGTCTAGTTACCATTTTGTTACAAAACATAAAGTTTAATTGCCATTTTGTGATTTTTAAAAGTTTGGTTACCATTTTATTTTTTTACCAAAGTTCAGTGACCGTCTGTGTACTTTACCCTAAAATTAATATCACATTAGGTCTGAATTTAAAACTTGTTTTGAAAAGACATAAAAAATATTTCAAAAGATAGAAAGTTAAATGTTAGAGAAAGAGAGTAAAACTAAAAAAATGAGAAAATGACTAATTTTGATGTATAAAGTTCTATATATAATCGTTGTGTTCAGGATTAGGGGCTTTGGAATCCTCATATTCGGTCTACGCCTTCCTTTGATGAAATTGTAATTTGGGCAATTGGTTTTCCATTAATTCATTTTTGTCCTATATTTCGTTAATTGCAGCTTTAATTTTGTATTATTTTCAATTTAGTCACAATTTGATTTTAATTACTATAATCCCCTTGACCCGGCCTAAACGTTAGACTCGAACCAAGAATATCACATTGAGTTTCTCGAAACAAACCCAAACTTACTCGAATTACGATCCATTATTTTACTTATCTAGACGCATTAGTAAGACCTATGGTGTTCATACAACCAGCAGTTCAATTTTCATTCGATACGAACATCGATAAGACACTCAATTGCAAATACAAGCATTCTAAGAACCAAAATGTAAATTCGAATAATTATAGGGATTTATTCAAGTTGCGGGTTACCAATACTTAATTAATCATATTTCATGCCAACATGTCAAATTTCAGCTCAAACAATAAGAAATAAACATTCAATTTAGCAAAATACGAAATTAAGGACTAAATCTTAAAACTGCAAAAATACAGGAACTAACATGTTTATAAAAGCTTCATTAGCAATTAGATACATTAAAAGCATGCTTGCAAAATCTCATGTCAATCAAACATCATTTACCTATTTAATTGATGCAACAACATACAATGACTAAGATGCAAAGAATCTAAACTTAGTAAAATCCATTAATCGAATTAACTACCAACCGTACCGATCCCTAAAGAAAATATTTGTATAGAGGATTTCAATAGCTAAAACGCGCACCGGTGCGGTTTCTTATGTACTACAATCTGATACAAAATACACAAGGGTGTGTCGATACGGTGGCTACCGGTACCGATACTCCATTAAAAAATTCTCAAACATTTGAACCTTTTATAGACCCGCGTATCGATCTAGAGAGTCCTGTACTGGTACGACTAGACGTGGAATGACCTCTCAACCCAATTAATTACATTCCATTTAATCAATGCAATTCATATTCAAACAAGTAATCTAGAGGCATGCTTCCTAACATTATCATAAAGCATTAACCAATAATCATCAAATAGTCACGCTCTCAAAAATAGGACATAGATCATTTACGAAATTAAAGCATATGACCATATGTACTCTTAGAACACAAACAATCCATCCAATCATTATTTAAACCGTTTAAATCATTAGATCAAAACCAACAAATGTACTTGGTATTAAATAAAGGATAATTATTTGATACACTGGCGGTGGAAACTAAAAATTTTCATAAGTGCTTTAGTTTTAGGGTTTAGGGACTTAATTTAGGGTGTAAGGTTTAGGGGTTTAGGTTTAGTAGTTTAGAATTTAGGAATTGTGAATAGAATTTAAGGTTTATGGTTAGAATTTAAGGTTTATAGGTTAAAACCTAAATCTTCAACATATTACACTAAAACCTAAGCTCTAATCTCTAAACCCTAAATCATAACCCTAACCCCTAAATTCTAACAATTACCCTTATAAACCCCTACACATAAACCCCTAAACCCTACACCCTAAACTAAGTCCCTAAACCCTAAAACTAAGGCACTTATGGAAACTAAAAGTTTCCATCGCCAGTGTATTGGATATAAATCCTTAAATAAAACCCACATCGTACACATTAAATAAAATCATCCAACATAGTATAAAATCCAACCATATAAATCATGCCTTATAACAAAAATGTCATCCCAACAATTAACACACATTGCCTTATTACAATAATGATAAAACCAAAAACATTCTCTTGAATACGTTTGTCTTGGGATCCACCCTTGCCTCGAACCACACTCCCACACTTGCCTAATTCACTGCATTGACAGAAAAAAAGAGAGCGTAAGCATATAATGACTAGTGAGTGCGCTCAGAAAGGGTAAAACGTCAATGCATTTTCAAAACTAAAACCGATATTAGAAACTCAAATTAAAGCAAGTCAATCACACCATTTCTAAAGCAATTAAATAAACCATGCTTGTTCGAAACGTAAGCATCATGCTTTCATAACAATCTTTTTTATTCACAAGGCATTTAATAAAACATGTTTGATCAAAGCATAAGCATCATATCTTCCGGCATAAACTATGCATTCATTGTAAATTAAAGTATGTGTGTTAAACCAACGCAAGTGCTTACTTCTTTTGAAAGCATATTATGCATAACAACCATATGCATCAAAACACTTTTCACAAGTCTCATGCTTAATCAAACCAAAACATTTTCTCATTTGTTTCCACAACAAATCATTTGAAAACCATAAATCACTTTGTTTTCAAATCATGCTTAACTACCCAAGCATTTCCTCATTTGTTTTCACAACAAATCATGCATAACAATCATATGCATCAAAACCATTTATAAATCTCATTTCTCATAAATATTCACATATATCACATATATTGGCAATTACAGTGACCCCAGATAGTCTCACCTCTATCCACACTTTCGAATACGCGGATTTCTCATGGTGGTACTACCAGCACAAAATCTCATACCTTGCCTAGTTAATTCACAAGATACCATCAACTTGGGCTGCCTAGTTAAACCGCATACCCCAAGGATAACCTAACGGTCCGAGTAGCATAATGTTAACTCTTCGAAAGAACTAATTTTTATGCCTATTTTACAATGTCTTTGCTTGCTTTTGAGTACATTTAGTTGCATTTAGTTGTTAATTTCATGAATTTGCATAAGAAGTTAGGAACTTTGTCTATGCCAGTGTGAAGGGTTGTTTTGTTGGCATTTTTGCAGGTTTGGCATAGCGGTTGGCAGAACACAGCAGCGCAGGAAGGAATGTCAGAGAGAATGTCGAGATGTTGTTGGCAGAGATGGACCATTTTTTCCAAAGTATCAGTTGGCAAAGAAGAGGAATTTGATGCCCGACCAAGTAAGTTGTTGAACCCGAAAGAATAGGACCATATCAGGCTACGAGAAAATAGAAATTGGATCAAACTCCGAAAAAATAGCGGAAAAGTAATACCAAGCTTAATTGGCAGAATGATCCTAAGCTTGGTCGGTGAAGCGATGAGGACAAATGGCGTCAGCTCCAACCTGATCAGTTCACATTCAAACTTTGGAAAATATGATCACCCCTTATCCCTTGAGCATTCAAAATTCAAACTCAAGAGATTATCCTAGGTCTTACTTGCATGCCTATTTAAAGAACGATCAATCAAGCATTTGAGGATGATTGGGATATCGAAGGATCCAACAACGACCGACTGCACCAAAGAGACATGGTTCGACCAGCTTGACCGAGAGCCTGGACCTTGAAGGGCTGCATCGAGAGACTGTAAAGTGTTCACAAGTTCTATATTTCATGCACATTTCATCTCATATTATTGTTGTTTTCAAGTTCATCTTAGGCATAATTAGGATCATGCATTGCATTTTACAATATTTCTTCGCTTTACCTTGTTTTTATAGATTATCTTTTATTTGGTGAAGAAGAGATATTGTTTTAGTGTATTTTTGGTTTTAGGTACTAGAGGCTGATAGAGGGAAAGAGGAGCTGAGGATGCGACGCTGAGGCAGCGAACCATGGATATGTACTGATGCAGTTCTAGCCGAAGACAATAGCTGCTGAGTGCTGCCGCCGCCGACCTTGCTGCCCACGGCAGCAGACTAAGGAGTTGGAGAACTGGAGTGCGGTTTGTAGAGCTAAAAACCTTGAGTCTATCGATGCCCTCCACTCGATTTTTTAACGTCTGTAGCAGTGGGAAAAACCACCGAAGTGAAATCTCAAGATTGCTTGCTGGACAAGGCAATGTGATAAAGTCCACATTCAACTCAAAGAAGTCAGAGTTTAAAGTCACATTAAATGTGGAAAGCTGCTTTGAGGACTTCTACTTCAAGAAGGACTAGACCTAGCTATTTGTCTATAAATACTCATTGTAATCCTAGTTCATATCATCTTAGGTTTTCTTTAGACATAGCTTAGGTGTTCTTGCCGTCGTCATGTTCTAAACTTATCTTGGGGTTATGTTGTAATTAGTTGTGAAAACGGTTGTTTAGGTTTTAAAGTCTGTTTTGCAATAAAATATTCCAAGTTTACTTAATCATGTTCTTCACTTCTTCAATTTAGTTCCAAAAGTCTAGTTGAGGAAATCCATTTGTCGGGCACGAGAGTGTCAAACTCACAAAAGAATTAAGTACGGTCTCATCATGTCGAGGTGTTGACTAATTCAGCTTAGACATAAGCTTGAATTTCAGCGGCTAAAAGGAGCAACCAAACTTCGACTGTCTTTGTTAGGTTTACGCTGAGATTGCTAGGTATTGCCTACATCACGTGGTGACAGAATCCTTGCCTAGACATAGGAAGGATCACTTCAGAATTGCTCTGCCGAACTTGGAGTATCTGCCAGACTTGCCGCTAGGACTTCTCTCCATTCCACCTACCAAGACAGCAAAAGTTGCAAGAGCAGAGGTCCGTCGTGGCAGCGAAAGTTGCCGCAACCTCAATCCGCCATTACTCGCCGAGGCAGCATATCGTTGCAGCGCAAAACAACTTGACCTACTCAACGCAGTTTCACACTAAACAACAGCATAACACTGCCCTCTTTATCAACCTGATCACTTCTTCTATTACTTGTGTTTTATTTTACTTTTCATCTCAAACAATCACCTTACTTGTGCAATTTACTTTTCCTTGTGCAGGAACAACAAATTGAACCAAGCTGTCCAATCCCTATGGAGACGATATCTTATATAGTATAACTTTACAAGAGTGCGCACTTGCGCTCATAAATAGAGAACACCTAAAACGCTCTACAGAGACCTCCTTCTCGTTCATTCTCTTTGTTTAGTTGTTTTTATTGTCTTTTAAATGATGACGTGTTTGCAAAACGATGAAGGCTTTTGTTTGATATCCTCACCATGAACTAATTTAATAGTTGGTGGGGGATGTTTGCGTTGATCGTTGTTTTTATGTTTAGTTTTTAATAATGAAAATGCTTCGGCATTTTTTCCCTATATGCATGTTCTTCAAAGTTTTATAAAAACTGTGCTAAGTGAAAGCTGACATTGTTGACTTATTGAACCTTAATATCTTAACAGACCTAGGGGGCAACGATCTGTTGCTAGATACTAAAGCGAGATGCTTCGAAAGAAGATGTTCAAGTAGATGAGCTTACTTCTGAAGTAAATTTACCCCCTAGGAGTATAGATTGAGACTTAATTAAATTGATTTATGAAAAAACATCACTATAAAAATATAAGGGTTTTTTACATGGTTAATTTCGGGCATTGACCATCGAAAGAGGCATTGTCAACTTTCAATCTGCTCGTTAAATGATGCCAAGGCACTACATTATTAAATGCTGGCATGGAATGAATAGCATGAAAACCAGACATCCCTTGCCAACGCTCATCACTCATTTGACACTCTCCTTGCCAACTGTAACATCCCAAAAATCGGGCTAGTCAGAATTGGGTTCCGATGAACGGAATATTGATATTAAAATGCTCAAATGTCGTATCTTTATTGCCTAAATTATAGATAAAGATAAGAATTAATAATTTAAGCTTACCCATGGTTGAGAGAAACCTTTTCATTGGCCAAGTGTGAAGTGGAGCAATAATTAAGCCTTTGCTCAGCATAAATGAATAAAAGAAAAACCCTTATCCCTTGTTTTGAGTTCCAATGAGACCAAACTCATTTTTTGTTTAAAGAAAATAAGTAAGCACCACCATTGTCATCTTCTCCATCAAGCTTAAGCATACACCTCCCTATTTGGACTTCATAAGCTTAAGTTTTCTTTGATTCAAAAGTCTCAATTTATAGCTACCAATTGGGTAAGTAAAACTCCCAAATCAATTGTTGATTTCGTGAACCTTTGGAGATTCGATTTCAAGCTATAAGCCCTAAGTCAATCTTTTAAACATGGGATTTGAATATTGTTCTATTAATTCTAATTATCTCTTATTGTTCTTCCTAGCTCAAGATTTGGAAAAGACTAATCCATCATCTCTAACAAACGCTGGGAACAAAGGAATCATTATCCGAGAGCCTTAATATCGAGGTGAGTGTAGTCGGAGTCTCGAGGGTTGGCTAGGTGCCATCTCTAATAAATTATTATTGCTTATTGTATTGCTAACCATCGTATTGAAGGTCTTTGCATAAAAACTTTATCGAAAGTCCTTTTGGAAAGCATGTGTAAGTATGGTATATTGAGCATTGAATATTGATTATTGCACATGCCATAGAATTCATGAGCTCATTGGTACGGGTATTAAGCTTCGACCATGGTGCGATGGAGGGATGTGTTGTGTATTGGTCAATTGGTACGGTGGACCTTTGGAGATTCGATTTCAAGCTATAAGCCTTAAGTCAATCTTTTAAACATGGGATTTGAATATTGTTCTATTAATTCTAATTATCTCTTATTGTTCTTCCTAGCTAAAGAATTGGAAAAGACTAATCCATCATCTCCAACAAACGTTGGGAACTAAGGAATCATTATCGAGAGCCTTAATATCGAGGTGAGTGTAGTCGGAGTCTCGAGGGTTGGCTAGGTGCCATCTCTAATAAATTATTATTGCTTATTGCATTGCTAACCATCGTATTGAAGGTCTTTGCATAAAAGCTTTATCAAAAGTCCTTTTGGTAAGAATGTGTAAGTATGGTATATTGAGCATTGAATATTGATTATTGCACATGCCATAGAATTCATGAGCTCATTGGTACGGGTATTGGGCTTCGACCATGGTGCAGCGGAGGGATGTGTTGTGTATTGGTCAATTGGTACAGTGGAGGAATTATGACACGAACATTATTGTTATTGTTGGTGTTGTGGTGGAATTCGTGTATCCAAATGTGGTTGAATCGATCCAAGGAAAATATTGATTATTGCTATTGATCATTGTTGCTATGATATTGAATATTAATGCCGTGATAGTGAGACATGTTGCATTACATGATATATATTCATTCATTGTTTATGGCTACCTCACTTAGACTATATATCTCTAATGCATTCATTCTCCATAACATTTCAGGTTAAGAAAGTGTTCGGATCGAGATTGGGATTAGTTGGTTGATCGGCAAGTCACCTCAAGCCTAAAGTAAAGTATTTTGTCCTTATGAACTCCTAGAATGGTGGCAAAGTAGTTAAACTAGTTGATTTTGATGTTTTGTCTATGTGTATAAAGACTATGTGTTATATGTGATTTAAGTGCCCTAAATGACTTGTTAAAGGTTGCTTAAAATGGCCTAATATGTATATTTGGCTTAAAAAGGTGAAAACATAGTAAATGGATTCTAATGATCATGAAATTTGATATGGTAGTAGATCAAATGGTTATAACCTTGCTGGTAAAGTTTCATTGCATTTGGACATTGTTTGATGGGTCAAATTGTATAAAAACCAATAAAATTCTGTCATTACAGGCCAAGAGTGTCGAAAGGGATAATGGTGTTCCAGTACGGCCTTGCATATTTTGCCTTAATAAAACAGAGTGTTTCGATACACTTTAGGGGTGTATCGAAACGAAATTTGGCAGTAAGGTCCCAAAATTTAAGTGTATCGATACAACCCTTAGGGTGTATCAAAACAGTCAGTTCTTGGTCAACGCGTATCGAAACGGACATAGATGTATCAAAGTGTGTGTTCTGGGGAAAGTCAAATTGGTTAACCTGTTTCGATACGGGTGATGGCGTGTCGATTCGGGGTTAGTTAATTATGTTAAAAAAGCATATATTATAGTTTTGCATTGTTTACAGATTGATCACAAAAAAATTGGATGGCTTAATTTGATGAGTAAATGTACTCCGAATAACATGAAAATTTACAGGCTTGCTGTTGTTGTATTGAATTTCATTTTGGTATAATCAATTGCATTAAAGGACATCTAAATTATCGGATTTACAGTTTAGCCCCTAAAACTCGTAATAGTTTAAGAATTGGTCCTAAATGATTAATTATTGTTTCCTAATGGATAAATTGGACTAAGACTTATACTTGTTAATGTTTTATAAGCATAACATTGTTTATGTGTTGTTTATTGATTGAAATTTATCGCACTAATCACCGTATCGTTCACCGATAACACTTTCTAACCCAGTTCTCGACCAGGCCGGGTAGAGGTGTTACATTTGTGGTATCAAAGCTAGAGTTTAGTCGGTTCGGGACTAAACCTATGCTTGTCTATATTGTTTATCGTGTTACTTTGCCACCTATGAGTTATTTTATTGTATATTGTGACTTGCAGGCTAATCTGATCTCTTTGTTTATAGATGACTAACTCTAATCAAGCTCGAATAGATGAGCATATCGATGACTCCTCGACTCATGCTGAGGGAGTTAGAATGAGGGATTCTCCGAATCTACAAAACCCTCCAGTACGGAACCTTGAGCTTGAAGTACAATTGGCTCAAACTAAATGTTTTAGGAACATGGCTGAAATGTTCAAAATATTCATGACATCGATGAAGGTTAAGCAAACTTTTCAATCTCCCAATGTTGCTATTCCGAGTACCCAAGCTCCTATTGATAAGATACCTCAACATTGAGCTTATTCTTTCACCGGGCAAAATGATGATAACCCTGAAATTGCAGAGTATTGTTTAGACAATACTTTACGAATTCTGACTAAGCAGTTACAGTGTTCTGATGAACACAAGCTCGAGTGTGCCCTCTCCCTGTTAGTAGATGAAGCATTGTATTGGTCGGAGACGACAATTCTTACCGTTCCCGAAGAGGCTGTAAGTTGGGAATTCTTTCTCCGTGAATTTCGAAAGAAGTACATAAGCGAATACTATATTGCCGAGAGACATGATATCTTCCTTCACCTGAAGCAAGGAGGATGACCTGTGGAGCGGTACATCCATGATTTCTGCAAGTATTGCCGATATGGGGCTGAATATATCAAGAAAGAAAAAGAGAAGTGTAGGATGTTCATCAACGGTTTGAACGATGAACTACGTCCTATATTCAAGCCTTTGTGCATCACCGATTTTCAAAACCTTGTGAATAGAGTCAAAGCTACCGAAGGTGCTCAAAAGGCTCACAAGAATAGTGGGTCGAGCAAATCTGAGAAAAGGCACCAAGATGAATCTCATGAATCTTTCAAGAAAGGGAAGTACCATGATTCAAAACCGAGTGTGTATTCACAGCCTTCCTAGTATGAATACCTTGCTAAACCACAAACTATGACACAGTTCTTCCATAGTGCTAACTCCATTGAGAGCATTGATGGCTCTAAACAAGAGATGAAGTTTCCAGTTTGTAATTTCTGTCGACACATGCATCCTGAAGGGCAATGCCAAAAAAAGTCGAGAGCTTGCTTCTTTTGTGGCGAGATGGGACACCTCATTCGGGAGTGCCCTAAGAATAAGTCTGCCTCTACATCCGCTAACTCGTCCCCTGCTCAATCCTTTTGAGGCAAGGGAGAGAGGCAATGATCCTTCGGAAAATCTAGAGGTTCATCCAAAGCATCGTACCGACCTAAATCTAAAGCTTCCGCACAAATGTACCATGTGAGAGGCAAAGAACAAGAGAATGACCACGACATTATTCCAGGTAAAAATTGGATGACGATTTTTTCTTAAGGGGGAGAGTTGTAACATCCCAAAAATTGGGCTAGTCGGAATTAGGTTCCGATGATCGGAATATTGATAATAAAATGCTCAAATGTCGTATCTTTATTGCCTAAATCATAGATTACATTGTTAAGGGACCGTAATTGAACTTATTCTTTGTTAAGGACATCCTTGAAAATGCTTAAAATATTGTTTTTGAGCTAGGTGTTTGTTGCGTGTAAAAGAGTCTATCGCAATAGAGTGCAAGTGTACACGATGCAAGTAGTAAAGTGATACACGAAGTATCGGATGTCGAATCCACATGGACTGGAAATAGCTTTAACCTTGAATTGCTGCACAAGAAAGAAGATAATTTTAATTGTTTGTAAGGGAATAATAAAGAACACTGAAAATAAATGATTAAAGAAATCAGGATAGAGAGAATGGGCCGGTATTGATTTTCTCAGTAGTGTAGGTGTTGCAATGTCTAAGACTGTCTGTTCTGTCGTTGCTCCTATCGCGGAAGCGATCACACAACTCTGTACTTCAAGCTTGGCAAGAATCCCTGCTGTGCCTTGTCCTATCCCTAGGTCCAAGTATGTCGATGAACACGTCTTTGATGATACCTCTCGGCGTGAATCGAAGGATGAACACCGATGTTGTTGAATTCTTCCTTAGCCACTTAACCTCGTCCTATCCCTAGGTCCGAGATAGTTCAACCATAAACTGAAGAACCCGTACTTATCCCTTTCGTATACTTAACTCTCTTGATATTAAGTAAATGTATAATCTCACAATGCTCTCCCGATACTCTTGTAAGATGTGAAAACCAGAATAAGCAAACTTGAAGTCTGTTTTATTGAACAGAAAAATCCTAAAACAATGCAATCCTTGCAACTACTTTACAGAATCAACCCTTAGCCCTAGGGGAAGTTTAGAACACGATGAGAAGGGAGAAAATGACTAGGGTTTAGGGGAGGACGGCTAGAGAATAAGATATCCTTCCCTAGGTCGAATTACATGCCTTTATATATGCCTTGGGTTCAAGTTTTCTAATATGGCAAGAATAGAAGTTTAAATTAAAGTAAAAATCTATTAAAGACTAAATCTTTAGAGTAGATGCCTTTAATTCGTCCTCTTTTCTTGCTTGGAGTTTCTTCCTTGAACTTTGGGCTTGGCCTTCATTCTGATCTAGGGCTCGGAAAAATATATGAGTACTCCACGACAGACCGGCTTAATTTCCTCTTTCTGTCGAGCTCCATTTTACTTTTTTCCCTTCACCATTGCTGTCTTCCTTGGCTGCCACGGTAGCGGCCTCGGCATCATCGTCCTTCTCAACTTCTGTCCTGTGTTCCAGCTCTGCTTCTCCACTGCCCTGAGTCTGCTACAACAGCTACCTGCAAAAGTAACCAAAATCAGTAGCAACTGTGCCTTTTTATATAATTGTGATGTATAATTAAAATCTATCCTAAATGCAATGAAATATGCTTGAATGCAGCAGAAATATGGGTTAAATAGGGGGTACAATATAGAACTTTTACACACTCAACACACCCCCGAACTCAAGTTTTTGCTTGCCCTCAAGCAATTAAGACCTAAAAAGAAATAATAAAAATGAAAGTTTGGCTTAAAACAATGAACTTTTCATTACCTACCATTCATTCCCTATTGTGAGCAACACCCTGTTGGATAATTCAGGATTCATTCGGAACCTTTCTATAATTCTCGTGTTGTGTGTGCATGTTTTGTGAACAATTATATGCCTAGACTCCCTTAGAATAGCTAAGCTTCTAACTTGAATTTTTATGCCAACTTTCATCTTTTTGGAGGCAATTCTTAGGCTCCTTTAGATTTTATTTAGACTCGATTCTCTTTTCTAAATTTAAGTTTTACTAGAGCCGGTGTCGAGTACCTCCAGCTAACTTCCTAGAGTCGGTTTCGGGCACCTCTAGGTATATTGAGTCTACTTTTTTTCTTAACTTCTTTTCCTAGAGCCAGTGTTAGGCACCTCTAGGGGAAACTCAAGTGTTAAGCTTTTCCTATTCTAGTTTACCAGTAGAGTTCTAGACAGTATAAAAGTCACAAAGGGTATTTAAGAATCAGAACTATAGTAAGGCTCTAAACTGCTCCTAAAACTATCCTAAAGGCACTGCCACGACAGAGGCTGTCACGGCAGGTAAGTTCAGTTCAAAGACTTAAGCCAAATTTTCATTTTTTAAGCAAAAATAAACTAAAACTTAGACACAAATCTTTAAACAAAATAGACACTTCATTAATGGAGGGATGCCACCCCCAAACTCAAGGGTTGCATTGCCCTCAATGCATGATGACAGAATGAAAAAAAAGAAAATAAAAGCATCACAATTATAACAAAATAGCAGACAGCAAAGATAAGATAAAAACTTAAATTTTAAGTGTTGTCATCGCTGCTGCTGCTGCTATTGATCTGTATCTGCCGGCGAGCAGTGACCTTCATCGTCGGTGCCGGCAGATGGCTTGGAGAGGTAAAGGCGGTCTTTTTCTTGGCTTCCCCCGGGGGCTAGATGCGGGTCGGTGAGATCTGGGGTGGTTTCTCCAGCACCCGAACCTCCTCGGAAGAGCTGTTGCTGCTGCTGCTACCACTGCTGCTACTGCTGCTGCCGTCAGATTTCCCTTGGCCGGATGGTCCGTCACCTGGGTTGGGTTTCTGCCGCTTCATCTGGTTGAATTCTTTGGACAGGTTCCTCTTGACAGAGGGCTCGCCATCGGATTCATCCCAAATTGAGGAAGAGGAGAAACTAGCAATGAACTCGTCAAGGTCGGACATGGGCTCTTTTCTCTTTGCTCCCCTGGCAGAGGCTGTGGCAGTGTGGCTGCCACCTATAGCTGTCGCGGCCGGGGTTGGAGTGGACGCAGCAGAAGGTGTTCTCGGTGTGGCAGCAGGGGTAGGGGTGTGGGGCAGCAAAATAATGATCGGGGAAAACAGGAAACAGTACATCTGGAAAATTTAAAGTGCTTTTAATGAAATGTACCGTTGCTGTTGTGAAGTCCCAGATAAAGCTCATCAGGCCCAGCTGCTGTTCCTCCATTTTCTGCAGGACAACAAGGATTTGGGTGGAGGAGTCTGATGTGGGAGCTGCTGCTGTGGGCTGCCTCTGTTCTGTGGCGGTAGGGTCTGTCTGGGTGGGCTCTATCGGCTCACCTGCCGCGGCAGACGGGTTGAAGCAGGAGATTGGAGTTGCAGTTTTCAGCTCCATCAAACTGAAGATGTTTTTCTCCGTCCATCCTTTTCCTCGCACCTTCAGATCTTCAGTAATTTCAGGGACATTGTGGCCACGACAGAGTGTTGTGATGAGGTAGGGGAAGAAAATGGGTCCCGATGGTCGCAATGCACAATCTAAGATCCCTTCCCAAATATATCAACCAACATTAATAGGCCTCTCGTTTAAGATGGAATAAACGAGATCTAACCTTGGTTGATCCACTTTGCTGTTGTGTGAGGAGGGCATAATCCTCGTTTTCACGAATGCATTCCACAGTTTGGCTTTGGGGGTGAGTTCAGCTCGTTTTACCGTACTTGGATGTTTGGGGTCTGTATTCCACTGAGTTCCTTCCTCGGTGAGTTCTGCCATGACAGCATCATAATCTGCTGCCTCCAGGCTCTCTACGAACCTCTTATGCATGTATTCTTTTCTGTCGACGTAAAGTCCGTAAAGGGTGTTAATGTACTCTGGCTCGAGAGGGACTTCCTTACCACGAACTGTCACTGCTGTCGCGTCTCTACTGTCGACGACAGCATAGAATTCTCTGACCAGGGTGACGTTCATCTCCTCAGGTTGCTCAGCAAACATCTGCCAATGTAGTGCTCTGATTTTACGGGTGATAAATGGTTTGAGCCCAAGATTCTCTGTTCGTTTGCTGTAGATGAAACCTCTCTCCTCCCACATATCCATTTTCTAGAAGGAGGTGTAGTATCAGTCATTGGACTATTTGGAAGCAAAACGATTTGGGATTCTGTCGTGGTTGCTACTGTAGCAGAGCTTGAAGCAGCATTTCTTCTGGTTTTTCTGGTACTCATAGTTGCAAGGGACTGTAGAAAAATGAAAGCAAGTGAAAATCTAGAGAGAAAGCAAGTAGAGAGAGTAAATGTGAAGTGAACAATGAATAGTAAAACGGGGTTTATATAGATGAAGAGTTTGTTGCCCGTTGGAGCTGTAACGGCAGGTGCGAATAACGGGGCCAGCTGTTACGCGATTTCTGACGCGTCTGTCACGCGTTTCTGTGTCTGCCGTGACAGCGTGTTGATAGGCTGGATTTTCCGCGTCTGTCGCGACAGTTGTAACGACAGCTTCCTCCTTTGGGCTTTTTGGGCTGATGGTGAGATGGTGGGCTGAGTTCACTTCTTCTCTTCTCCTTGTCTCCTTTATTTCCTAAAAGTAATTAAAATAAAAACTTAGTTCCTAAAAATAAAATAATTCTAATTTCCTAATAAATAAATATAAATATATATAAATAAATAATAAAAATAAAATTAAGTTAAATTAGGGATGCCAGGAGGGGCATCTCCTAAAGTAACCACTTCCTGCATTCTTGGGGCTTCAGTCCCCTGATAATGCTTCAATCTTTGTCTATTGACTTTAAATTGGTGCCCGTCTTTTAAGGATTTGATCGTGATGGCACCATGAGGAAAAACTTGCACCACTTGAAATGGGCCGGACCATCTAGATTTCAGCTTCCCTGGGAAGAGTTTCAACCTAGAGTTAAATAACAACACAAGCTGCCCTGGGCAGAACTGTCGTGGCAGCAGCTTCTTGTCATGCCACTTCTTTGTCTTGTCCTTGTAAATCCTTGCATTGTCATAGGCCATTGCTCGAATTTCTTCAATCTCATTCAAGTTAAGTAGCCTTTTCTGTCCCGCCTTTTCCAAGTTCATATTCACTGCCTTGATGGCCCAGTATGCTCTATGCTCAATCTCAACAGGTAGATGACATGTTTTTCCATATATCAGCCGGTAGGGTGACATTCCCAATGGAGTTTTAAATGTTTTTCTGTAGGCCCAGAGTGCTTCATTGAGGTGTAAGGACCAGTCCTTTCGAGTTGGTTTAACCATCTTCTCAAGAATGTTCTTTACCTCTCTGTTAGATATTTCGGTCTGTCCATTGGTCTGAGGGTGATAAGTTGTTGCAATCCGATGCTTAACGCCATATTTCCTTAAGGCAGCAGCTATTACCCTATTATCAAAATGCCTCCCTTCATCACTGATGATCGCCCTTGGGATGCCAAATCTAGAGAAAATGTTCTTATGCAAAAATCTCTGAACAGTCTTGGCATCGTTTTTCTATGTGGCGATCGCTTCAACCCATTTAGACACATAGTCCACTTCCAGGAGGATATAAAGATTCCCACCTGATGCTGGGAATGTCCCATGAAATCAATCCCCCAAACGTCGAAGATTTCAACTTCAAGGATGTTTTGCAGCGGCAACTCATGTCTCCTTGAGATGTTTCCAGTCCGTTGACATTTATCACAGCTTTTTTAGAATGCCTGGGCATCCTTGAACAGTGAAGGCCAATAAAAACCAGACTGCAAAACCTTGGCAGCAGTTTTGTTACCACCTAAGTGTCCTCCATATTGTGAAGCATGGAGTGATGAAGAACAGCTTCCTGCTCATCCTGTGGTATACATCTCTTGATGATCTGATCTGCACAATGTTTGAAAAGAATAGGTTCGTCCCAATAATAATGCTTAACATCATTTTGGAACCTCTTCCTAGCTTGATAATTAAGGTTGTGAGGAAAAATTCCGCTAACTAAATAATTAACGAAATCAGCATACCAGGGGAGTTCAGAAAACTTACATGCCGCCATGGCTGTCGAGGCAGTGCTCGTGGCAGCAAACTGCTGCTCGTCAGGGAAGGTCTCCAGTATGTGTGTCTTGTCTATTGGCAGACTCTTTCCCCTCTCTAGTCGTACAAGTGATCTGCAACTTGGTTCTCTGTTCCCTTTTTATCTTTGATTTCAATGTCGAACTCTTGCAGCAGTAGAATCCAATGGATCAGTCTGCGCTTTGCGTCCTTTTTAGCAAACATATACTTCAGTGCAGAGTGGTCTGTGTGAACCACCACTTTTGTTCCAAGTATGTAGGACCGGAACTTGTCAATTGAAAACACCACGGCTAACAATTCCTTCTCTGTTGTGGTGTAGTTTACTTGGGCATCGTTGAGTGTTTTGCTAGCATAATAAATTACATGGAATAGCTTGTCCTTCCTCTGCCCAAGTGCTGCCCCTACAACGTAATCACTGTAATCACACATAATTTCGAATGGCAACTTCCAGTCAGGTGGCTGTACAATTGGGGCTGTTACTAGCTTCTCTTTCAGAATTCTGAATGCCTCAGTACATTCAGTGTTGAAGTTGAAGGGACGATTCTGCTCTAGTAGGTGGCATAATGGCTTGGTGATCTTCAAAAAATTTGCTATAAACCTTCGGTAGAACCCAGCATGCCCTAAGAAACTCCGAATTCCCTTGACTATGGTGGGTGGTGGCAGCTTTTCAATCACCTCAATTTTAGCTCTGTCGACTTCTATGCCGCGGCAGCATACCTTATGGCCTAGGACTATCCCTTCATCTACCATGAAGTGACATTTTTCCCAGTTTAATACCAAGTTCTCTTTCTCGCATCTCTCGAGCACTTTCTGTAGGTTGCCTAAGCAGCTTTCAAAATTGTCCCCAAATACAGAGAAATCTTCCATAAATATCTCTAGGAAATCCTCCACCATGTCGGAGAATATCGCCATCATACACCTCTGAAAGGTTGCTAGTGCATTGCAAAGTCCAAATGGCATTCTCCTATAAGCGTAAGTATCGTATGGGCAAGTGAAAGTCGTTTTCTCTTGATCCTCCGGTGCGATGGCTATTTGGTTGTAACCTGAGTAACCATCAAGAAAACAGTAATAAGGTTTTCCTGCTAATCTATCAAGCATTTGATCAATTAAAGGCAGGGGAAAGTGGTCCTTCCGAGTAGCTTTGTTAAGCTTCTGGTAGTCCATACAAACCCTCCAACCGGTCAGGTCCTGGTTTGGATTAACTCGTTTTCTTCGTTGGTCACCACGGTTATTCCTCTCTTTTTAGGAACGCACTGCACCGGGCTCACCCACTTACTATCTGAGATGGCATAAATTATCTCAGCGTCTAGCCATTTGATAATTTCTTTTCGAACCACTTCTCGCATAGCATCATTCAAACGTCTCTGGGCATCAATGGTCGGCTTATGATCATCCTCTAAGAGAATTTTATGCATGCATAGTGCCGGACTGATGCCTTGGATATCAGCTATCGTCCATCCAATAGCCTTTTTGTGCTGCAGCAGCATCCCTATTAGCTGTTGTTCCTGTTCCTGCATCAACTTGGAAGAGATGATTACGGGCAACGTATCATTTAATCCAAGGAAAACATATTTGAGCTGCCCTGGCAGGGGCTTAAGATCTAGAACAGGTGGCTCTACAGTTGATGGATTTTGGATGATATGTTCATTCGAGGTATAGTTTAAGGGCTCGAATAACTTACATGGACGATTGCCTATCCAGTTTACCTCCTCATGACCTTCAGTGTCAGATGTGTCAGAATCTAAGGAGCTGCTATCGTCGTCGCTGCCGTGACAGTCTTCCAGATGGCTGCTGTGGCAGTGACCAAACTTGATGTCATGACAGCTCGACCTGATGCAGGGTTGGTCAAAGACTACTTCAGTGATAGCCTTGCATTCTTCTTCTGCATCAACATGCTTAATTGCTTGGAGAACATTTAACTTGATCTCTTGATCATTCACTCTCATTGTGAGTTTTCCGTTTTCTACATCAATTAGTGATCTGCCTGTGGCTAAGAAGGGTCGCCCCAGGATGATTGGTGCATTCTCATCTGCTTCACAATCTAGAACAAGAAAGTCAGCAGGAAAAATAAATTTATCCACCCTTACCAGAATATCTTCAATCTTCCCTTCCGGTTGCACGTAAGAGCGGTTTGCCAGCTGCAGCATAACTGTCGTGGGTCGTGCTCGTCCAATACCTAATTTTTGAAATACAGATTTTGGCATTAAATTAATACTAGCACCTAGATCACAAAGTGCCTTACCCACGAATTTATCACCAATTATGCACGGTATTACGAAGCTCCCAGGATCCTTCTTTTTCTGGGGTTGATGCCTGTGCAGAATAGTCATGCATCCTTCTGTCATTTTAACCGTCTCAAATTCCACAAGTCTGGATTTCTTCGACATAGCATCCTTGAGAAATTTGGCATAACTGGGCATCTCCTTGATGGCATCTAACAGCGGAATATTGATGTGGACCTGCTTAAAAATATCATAGATCTTCTTAAACTGGAACCCCAGCTTCTGCTTCTGTAGTCGCTGTGGAAAAGGAGGCTTAGGTTCTTCATCCTTCTCTTCTGTCCCTTATGCTGTCGTGATAGGTGTGGCAGCAGCAAGCTGTTTATCGTCTGCCAGGGCAGCGTTCGCGGCAGTCGATTCTAGGGCTGGTTTCTTAACTGGTTCAACTTTCTTCTCCGGCCCTGGTAATTTCTTCCCCCTCCTAGTTGTGATAGCTTTGCACTGCTCATATGTGGGTTGTCTAGCGACCTCAGTATCGCTAGGGAATCCTCCGTTCTGCCTTGGCTTAATATGCTGGGAAACCTGACCCATCTGTGTCTCCAATGATTTCAGAGTAGCTTCATGGTTAGTCATCCGCATCTATGTTTTATCCATGAACGACTCAGTCTTCTTGATGAAGTGATTCATGTTTTCAATGTAAGTTCTTGTCTGTGACATAAATGTGGCCAAGGTCTGCTCCAGTATACTAGGTGTGGCTGCTGGTGGCTGTTGCGGCTGCTATTGCGGTTACTGCCGTGTCAGAATTCTAGGTGCCCCCTGATTTTGAGTGTTCTGTGCTTGAGTGTTCAGGGCATTGTTTGGGTTGCTCCAAGAGAATTTGGGATCTTTTCTCCAGTTAGGATTGTAATTGTTGGAATTGTAGTTTTGCTTGTTATAGTTCCCAACATACATCCCTTCCTCTAGTTGTAGCGGGCAGTCTTCCGAACTATGATTCCCACTGCAAGTTCCACATACCTCTTCTGCAGCGTAGACCGGTTGAGAATCTTTCTTCAACAAGTTTTCTACTGCCTTTGTGAGATACGCAACTTGTGTCTTTAGGGAATTATCGGCTTCGTAATCCTTCACAGCTAGTACTCGTTTACCTCTCCTCGATGTGGGGAATTGCTCTTCATTCTTCACCAAATTCTTTAACACTACCATGGCTTCATCCGGATCTTTATCTAACAACAACCCATTGGCTGCTGAATCGATTCTCATGCGAGTCTGTAGGTTGGCACCATTGTAGAATTTGATTACTTGATTCCAAACAGGGAATCCATGCATCGGGCAATTCCTCAAAAGAGTAGTAAACCTGTCCCATGCCTCGTGCATTGGCTCGTCATCTTCCTGTTGAAAAGTAGCAATTTCGTTACGTAATTGCTCAGATAAATGGGAAGGGTTAAAACGAGATAAAAATTCACGAGTTAAATCTGCCCAAGTTCGTATTGAACCCGACGTTAGTTTGTTCCACCAAGTTTTAGCTCTGTCCCTCAATGAAATGAGGAAATAACCGAAGCCTCAGTATCTCCGGGTTTACTCCTGGTAGTCTAAACGAACCACAGATTTTCTGGAACATTTTCAGATGCTCCCTAGCATCCTCTGTAGCAGCACCACTAAATTGGCCAGCGGAATTAATCATGCTGAACATGACAGGTTTCAGTTTGAAATTTTCAGCTTCCACGTCTGGCAGGGTGGTCTCTAGTTCCACATGACCATTGATCATGTAATCACGACATGACCGGCGTGTGGCCCCAGCAGCATGATCTTGGGGATTCCCTTGGGTTTTCATGGTTGCTAACTGTTCTTCAAGGTAATCGTTTCTGGCTAACAAGAGTCGGAGTCGATTCCTAAGATTGCACGAGTGTTCGATTTCAGGATCTATCTGATACTCAGGTTCCTTTCCTCGTCTCGATCTGCGCATAAGCAAACGGAAAACCTTGTGAAAAGTACAGGGTGAACAATCCAAGTAAAAACAGAAAAAAATTAAAAGAGTGTACAGTAAAAGTAGGGTAAAGATATGTTGTCAGTCCCCGACAACGGCGCCAAAAACTTGTTGCGTGTAAAAGAGTCTATCGCAAAAGAGTGCAAGTGTACACGACGCAAGTAGTGAAGTGATACACGAAGTATCGGATGTCGAATCCACATAGACTGGAAATAGCCTTAACCTTGAATTGTTGCACAAGAAAGAAGATAATTTTAATTGTTTGTAAGGGAATAATAAAGAACACTGAAAATAAACGATTAAAGAAATCAGGATAGAGAGAATGGGTCGGTATTGATTTACTCAATAGTGTAGGTGTTGCAATGTCTAAGACTGTCTGTTCTGTCGTTGCTCCTGTCGCGGCAGAACCTTCGGCGGTGGCGGTCTGTTGTTGTCGCGGGAGCGATCACACAACTCTGTACTTCAAGCTTGGCAAGAATCCATGCTATGCCTTGTCCTATCCCTAGGTCCAAGTCTGTCGATAAACACGTCTTTGATGATACCTCCCGGCGTGAATCGAAGGATGAAGACCGATGTTGTTGAATTCTTCCTTAGCCACTTAACCTCGTCCTATCCCTAGGTCTGAGATAGTTCAACTATAAACTGGAGAACCCGTACTTATTCCTTTCGTATACTTAACTCTCCCGATATTAAGTAAATGTATAATCTCACAATGCTCTCCTGATACTCTTGTAAGATGTGAAAACCAGAATAAGCAAACTTGAAGTCTATTTTATTGAACAGAAAAATCCTAAAACAATGCAATCCTTGCAACTACTTTACAGAATCAACCCTTAGCCCTAGGGGAAGTTTAGAACATGATGAGAAGGGGGAAACGACTAGGGTTTAGGGGAGGATGGCTAGAGAATAAGATATCATTCCCTAGGTCGAATTACATGCCTTTATATAGGCCTTGGGTTCAAGTTTTCTAATATGGCAAGAATAGAAGTTTAAATTAAAGTACAACTCTATTAAAGACTAAATCTTCAGAGTAGATGTCTTTAATTTGTCCTCTTTTCTTGCTTGGAGTTTCTTCCTTGAACTTTGGGCTTGGCCTTCATTCTGATCTAGGGCTCGGAAAAATATATGAGTGCTCCAAGACAGACCGGCTTAATTTCCTCTTTCTGTCGAGCTTCATTTTACTTTTTCCCTTCACCATTGCTGTCGTCCTTGGCTGCCACGGCAGCGGCCTCGGCAGCATCGTCCTTCTCGACTTCAGTCCTGTGTTCCAGCTCTGCTTCTCCACTGCCCTGAGTCTGCTACAACAGCTACCTGCAAAAGTAACCAAAATCAGTAGCAATTGTGCCTTTTTATATAATTGTGATGTATAATTAAAATCTATCCTAAATGCAATGAAATATGCTTGAATGCAGCAGAAATATGGGTTAAATAGGGGTTAAAATATAGAACTTTTACACACTCAACAATGTTCGATACAGTAGGACCTGTACCGAAACGGGTTAGGCAAACTGTTTCGAAACAACTATATGCCGTTCTAATACAGTTCTAACAGTTTTAACTAACTTTTGGACTTTTGCTTAGCCGTTTCGATATAGCTTCACGTGTTTCGAAACGGGTCCTTGCAGAAAGTAAATTTTGTTCCCAAATTGCCAAGGTTGAGGCTTGGTGATGACTCACTTGCTTATAACTGCCCCTCCCCACGTGGAAGTAACCCAAAAGGATGACTTATAATCATCTTTATGACTAATGTTGATAAGATAAAGGTAAGAACTAATAATATAAGCTTACCCTTGGTTGAGGGAAACCTTTTCATTTGCCAAGTGTGAGGTGGAGCAATAATTAAGCTTTGGCTCATTATAAATGAATAAAAGAAAAACCCTTATCCCTTGTTTTGAGTTCCACCGAGACCAAACTCATCTTTTGTTTAAAGAAAATAAGCAAGCACCACCATTGTCATCTTCTCCATCAAGCTTAAGCATACACCTCCCTATTTGGACTTCATAAGCTTAAGTTTTCTTTGATTCAAAAGTCTCAATTTATATCTACCAGTTGGGTAAGTAAAACACCCAAATCAATTGTTTATTTCGTGAACCTTTGGAGATTCGATATCAAGCTATAAGCCCTAAGTCAATCTTTTAAACATAGGATTTGAATATTGTTCTATTAATTCTAATAATCCCTTATTATTCTTCCTAGCTCAAGAATTGGAAAAGACTAATTCATCATCTCCAACAAACGCTAGGAACAAAGGAATCGTTATCCGAGAGCCTTAATATCAAGGTGAGTGTAGTCGGAGTCTCGAGGGTTGGCTAGGTGCCATCTCAAATCAATGATTATTGCTTATTGTATTTCTAACCATCGTATTGAAGGTCTTTGCATTAAAACTTTATCTAAAGTCCTTTTGGTAAGCATGAATAAGTATGGTATATTGATCATTGAATATTGATTATTGCACATTTGTATTGAAACCTTGATACATGTCAATTGCTACTGAATTATTTTTCAGAATTAATTAATTAGCTAAAGTCTGACAAAAAATTCTAACCTGATTCTAATAATTCACCCGAATCTTCTAGCTCGTTTTCCGGGGTGTTACAACTTACCCCCTCTAAAAAAAATTTCGTCCTCAAAATTTATGTAAGGGAACAAAACAAATACAAACCTTCCTTCACCCAACAAATTCCTCGATTACACTTACGCCGCATAACTTTCACAAATTCAAATCGTCTCGATGAACACCACCTAGCTACCATAGACTTAATAAGAAACATCCCTTACCAATGATAAGACCAGCAATTCTCAACATTCTCTTTACGGCACACTAAGCAAAGGCTCAATCAAACTTTGCCATAAAAATGTAGGCAATTCACCAAATGCACATTTGAACTCAAAACCATCTTGACACAACATGTTACAAAACTGATCTTCCCAATTACCTAAACAACATCTAATAAGACTTGATTCAACATACCATCACGAACTATTCTCTACATCCTTCACCCACAGAGAAACTCCGAGAAACACTCAACCACCCATATGATATCTGGTTTCTCATCGTCTCAATCCGTAAAAACTTATCTAACTATCGTCCATGAACAACGCCAAAATACCAAAAAACCTCTTCGAGCTTGCACCAACCCCTTTCTAATACCAAATCAGCCCTTCATAAACAATTTGCAATTCACAAACCTTTGCAAAAATTCATCAGCAACTCTCAAAACTACAACATCAAAGGCTTCACTTAACCAAACATCAATCTTAATTCATGAAGATCAACTATCTCAATTTAGGCACTTAAACTAATTCCGAGTCCAAACTTGTAAAACCAATTTTTTTATACTATCAACCAATAATAATCATTAGTACCCATTAGAAATTATTAGGTTTGAATAGACTAGCCATAATTTATTCTCAAAACCATTACAAAACAATTAAGCTCAATTCAATTCATTTTAATCTCAAACGTTAGCTGAAATAATAGATTAAGGACACAAAGCGTGTGGAATGTCAATAAGAAACCATAACGCACCTTGCTTGATAGGAGTACAACCAAAATGATCTTCCCCTTGTAGGCTAACGTGAAAATCATTGTTAACCAAAAATCCACCGATACGCTCAAGTTTAAAAATCATTTGAATGAAAAAATTAGATTAGAAATAAGATCAAAATATCAATTGATTATTGAAAAATGTTTTAGGAAGGTTGAAAATACGAAAACGATGGTCTTTAGTTGTAATAAAAATTTAGAAAACCTCTTGTTTTAGAGAAAATATTAACCATCGGAAATAGTTTTATTTTTTAAAGCAAAAGAAAATTGAGTTTGATAAAATAAAAAAGGTGCAATTTCTCCCTACAGATTCTTAGCCTGTGTCACCTCTCTTTTTAATTCACAAAAAAAAACCACTTTTAAAAACAAATTGTTTCTTTTTTAAGTTATCAAAAACATAATTCTTATTATTTGATAAACCAATTAAATAACCTTCCAAAACATTAGTCATGTCCAATTTTTCATATTCTTTTAAACACACATTCAATTATTAACCGGAATTAACTAACGAACTAAACTCAAATTACGATCCCAAACTGAATCCAACCAACGTCCATCTCAACAAAACATCTTTTGCCGCAACTTCGCTAACAGTGCAACAATCTCAGAAGATTCCTCGACAACTTCAATAACAAACAACTAGACCCAGAAAATCACGTACTTCTAACACCAACCTTAGTTGTTTCAAATCTAGAACAAATCCAACTTCCAAGAATCAATCTTTAACATCTTCTATAACCTATGTGACCCTAGAAAACCTCCTTGCCAGAGCTAACTTACATAAGCTACCTTGCTTACACCGTCACTTCGTCGGGCCTCTGAAAAATCATCCGTAAGTGTGAACATATGTATGCGTGATTACTTATATGCCCTCATAGATATCTATATGTATGTATGCAAATTCTCTAATGTCATGCCCTAAATGTATGCATGTACTGACATATTTAAATATATACATATAAGTGTTTATGCACCGTGCATGTTCAATTGTTCACACTTACTAATAAAATTCTCAGAACCAACATTCCTTTCACCCACCGAAACTCGCACTCACCCAAATAAGGAACAAACATTTGCTTTGCTACAAAAGCCTGCTAAACCTTTCATGATTGTCGATCAAGATCCTTCTCGGTACCATTGTACACGAGAATACCACTACTCTTGCTACTCACAAAATCAAGTATTCATAGAATACTCAACTCACCGCAACCTCTAATGCCACTAGCGCATTCGCAATCTACACGATACAACCGAAACCTCATGCCAACCAAACACTCTTGAACACCATTATCGTTAACAACAACGTGGATGCTTCAGAAATAGAATTTCGGTCAAACATATCTATAAACCAACCATTACCACAATTGCATTCTCAACTTATACATTTTCTTAATGCTCATCAACGCGACACAAAAAAGATTCGAGAGTCGTACCACAAAACGCTCTACACCGAACTCAACTTTACAAACATAGGTCAATACAGGGAACAATCCCTCAAAAGCACTCCAGGAAAGAATTCCTGAACAACACGGTCCTTCAGAACCCGAACATTCTCAAACATTGGATTACCACAAAAAGCGAAAATCTTATCAAACTTAAATCAGTACGTTCTTAGACAACTCCACTCTTCAACACACCAAACAAATACCTTCAATTAGTATGCATAACTGCGTGAAGCTAGAATCCACCAGATGGTGCAACATACAAATTACACGACCTTTTCTTAATCAACATACAGATTCCATGATTCCTCTGTGCACCATGGCCTTCAAAGATGAAAATCAATTCAATGCTTTACGCCTATTGCATACCTTGGTCGTCCTCGTGGCAGAGACGTTAGGGATACTACCAAATTCTCGCTAACAATCAACATCACAGGTCAATTTTCGATCCTGAACATCAACTTCCTTGCCTGATGCGTACATCATAACCTTATCATTTTAAAAACTCCAACAATCCTCAATAGAAACTCGGTAGAAGCTTTCCCATGCCTACTTTACACAAACTGATACTGATATCAACCATACGACACCTTACGGTGTACTCACTTCCATTTACATCACTTCACCAACTCTTATCTTCAAAATTCATATCATTAACATTGATGTAAAAATAACTTAATATTTGAAACAGTGGTCCAACGCCACCTATAAACTCACGAACGAGGACATCGCCACTCAAGTTCAGATACCATTTCAAACTACTCTCGACCGAGGATCAAGTCAACTCAAGATCAAAAACCACTTTTCTTACACCATCGATAATCTACACAAGGCTTATTAAGATCGAAATTAATTACTGAATAAATCATTTCTCATTTAAAATCAAATTCATTATCGGTGTTTAAACCTGACAGTTGGGGTGTAGGCTCGACAAGTGGTCCAAGAAAAACCTGCAAAAACCTTTTAACAACATTTTTAATAGGCAATGTGTACCCGATTAACCCCAATATAAGCAATTAACAACATGTGCACATACGAATGCATTTACCATTTTCTCAAAATAACCAAATTAAAATCTATTCTTTCGAAGTTGTGAACCTGACTCTGATACCAACAAATGTAACCCCCTTGACCTGACCTAGACGTTAAACCTGAATAAAGAAGATCACATTAGGTTTGCCAAAACAAATCCGAATTTACTTACTAGAATTACGGTCCATTTTTTATTTTACTTATCTAGATGCATTAGTAAGACCTATGGTGTTCATACAAGCAGCAACTCACTTTTCATTCGATACGAACATCGAAAAGACACTCAATTGCAAATACAAACATTCTAGGGATCAAAATATAAATCCGAATAATTATAGAGATTTATTCAAGTTGAAGATTACCAATACTTAATTAATCATATTTCATGTCAGCATGTCAAATTTCAGCTCAAACGAATAACAAATAAGCATTCAATTTAACAAAATACGAAATTAAGGACTAAATCATAAAACTACCAAAATACAGGGACTAACACGTTTATAAAAGCTTCATTTATCAATTAGATACATTACAAGAATGCTTTCAAAATCTCATGTCAAACAGATAATTCCAGTAGCTAAAATGCGTAACGATATGGTTGCTCGTGTACCGCAACCTGATACAAAATACACAAGGGCATGTCGATACGGTGGCTACCCGTACCGATACTCCATTAAAAAATTCTCAAACATCTGAATCTTTTACAGACTCGCGTACCGATCATGAGAGTCCTATACCGGTATGACTAGATGTGCAATGACCTCTCGGCCCGATTAATTACATGTCATTTAATCAACGCAATTCATATTCAAACAAGTAATCTAGAGGCATGATTCCTACCAATATAAAACATTAACCAATAATCATCAAATGGTCACGATCTAAAAAATAGGCCATAGATCATTTACGAAATTAAAGCATATGACCATATGTACTCTTAGAACACAAACAATCCATCCAATCGTTATTTAAATCATTAGATCAAAATCAACAAATGTACTTGGCATTAAATAAAACCCACATCGTACACATTAAATAAAATCATCCAACATAATATAAAATCCAACCATATAAATCATGTCTTATAACAAAAATGTCATCCCAATGATTAACCCATTTTGCATTATTACAATAATGGTAAAACCAAAAACATACTCTTTAATACGTTTGTCTTAGGATCCACCCTTACCTCGTACCACAACCTCGCACTTGCCTAATTCACTGCATTGACGAAAGAAAAGAGAGCGTAAACATATAATACCTAGTGAGTGCGCTCAAAAAAGGTAAAACATCAATGCATTTTCAAAACCAAAATCAATATTAGAAACCTAAATTAAAGCAAGTCAAACACACCATTTCCAAAGCATTTAAATAAACCCTGTTTGTTCGAAACATAAGCATCATGCTTCCATAATAATCCTTTTTATTCACATGACACTTAATAAAACATGCTTGATCAAAACATAAACTATCATATCTTTCGGCATAAACCATGAATTCATTGTAAATTAAAGTATGTGTGTTAAACCAACGCACTTGCTTACTTCTTTTGAAAGCATATTATGCATAACAACCATATACATCAAAACTGTAACGCCCGAGTTTAGGGTCCAGAAGATAATCAGATCCGATTCAAATTAGGTCCAGGTTAGTTGGTTGGTTAAGTCTGATTTCGGGGACCCCTTTCTAATAAAATGGTTTTTAAAGTATATTTGGGCAAAAAGAAAGTTTTTGATGGAAAAAAAAGAAATTTTCCCAAATGAAATTAAAAAGGGTATTTTGAATCAAAAATGGCATTTTTCACAAAAGGTTATCCTCTTCATTTTGAACAAGTTTTCTTTTCACGTTGGTTTTCATCCCTTCAATCCAAAACCTTTCCTTCATCAAGGATTTCAATGTAACTTCTCCTTTACTTTGGTTTTTACTTATTTGACTTGTCATCAATGAAATCTTTTTTCTAAACTCATTATATTTCATTTTGGTTTTGGGTTGGAAAAATGGGTATTTTCACTTGATTTTCGTGGGTTTGATTATCCATGGTTTTAAATGTTCTTTAAGCTAAGTTTTGAGTGGTTAGACATGTTGGAATATTGGCTTAATAATGGGAAACTCGAAATTGGTTAAAAATGATATTTTTGAGTTGAAAATATGAAGTTTTTGGTTTGTCTTTGGGTTGATTTCGTGGCTGTTGGTTCCTTAGTTGTTGGAGGATGTTTTTATATGATATTTGATGTGTTTTGATGTTTAAAATCGATGGGTTCAGTTTGGGGTTTTTTTAGAACGAAATTGGTGAAGTTTTGGGTGAAATTTTGGGTTTGAATCAATGTGTTTTTGTTGCAAGAAGTTTGATTCCGGGTTGTTGTTGGTTTACATGTATAATAGCATCCTAATGTTCTATTTTGGGTTGCCTAAAAGCAGAGGAAACTGAATTGGGCACTTCGGATGCGAGACCGGGTAGTTCAGAGGCTTGAATCGGTGTTTCGGCTTTTGCTTGGGTGTTGGTTGGTGAGTGGAAATGTTTTCTAAGCCTTAACTTGGTTAAGGATATGTTTTGGGGGTTTAGATTGAGCTTGATAAGCCAATCTAAGCTCAAGAGTAAGTTTTAAGCATTTTAGTCTTTATTTTCAATAAATTGTACTATGTGTTTTAAATGATTTCCATAGTGCATGTTTGCCATGAACATCCTTGTGTTATGCATATGATTGCTTAAATTGATCCCATGATGGTTATGGTTGTGACCATGAGAACACAAGATAAGTGTTGGTTTGGTGGGTTATTGACAATGTGAAATCTTATTACCGGATATAGTTGGTCGACCAATAGGATGTGAGTGCACTCGAGTTAAAAGTCGTGTGTGGCCTTAGTGATGCAAGATTCCACTAAGGAGGAGTACGGTGATGTGAGATTCCACCGAAAGTGTCTAGTGGGTTTGAGAACTATACACATGGTGCTCTAAATTCTCATGTTAAGCATGTTATATTGTTCTTTTCCATTTATGCTTATGCATGTTTTTAGCTACGTGTATGTATGATGAGAATTAGCATGAGGTAAGCTTGTGGCTTGTGGATGCATTCGGTAAATGCACAAGATGTTAAATGCATGTTTGTTATGTGTTCAAGCATGAGGGAAATGATTTAGAAATGGTTTTTGATTTCAAGCAAACTATGGTTTTAAAACTGCATTGTTGTAGCTACTGTTTTGAGCACCGCTCACTAAGCTTAAATGCTTACGCTCCCTTTTCCAACAATGCAGGTCCTTAGACTTTCAGAGAAGCTCAGGGAACAAGGGAAAATCCAAGGGGGTTGATTTTCTCAAGTATGTTTTTTAGACTTCAATAAATAGTATTAAGCAATGAGATAGGACCTTTTGGTGTAAGGGGTTGTTGATATGTCTCTTGCTTTAGAAAAGTTTGTTTGGTTATGTTTGGCTTGTAATGCCTCTTAACATGTTGAAGTATGCCTTGGTTTGGTTTTTGACCCTTTTTGTGAATGTTATGTTTGAATGGTTTCCTTGTTGAATCTTGCCATGTTAAATCTTGTCTCGTTGAAAGTTTATCTTGTTTTAAATGAGTATTCATGGTTGCCTTATGTTTGTATGTGTGTTTATGAGTTGAATGAATGCTTGCTTAGCGTGTTTGTGTTGGCTTTCTTGTGCTTAATCTGCAGAAATCTGTTTTTCTGGGCACGGGGTATCGATACGCTCAAGGGCAGTATCGATACGGTCTATGTTTTAAGCCTATCATACCGATACGCGGGGGCATACCGATACCTATTTTGGTCCCTGGAAATCTGAGATTTTGGCAAGAAATTGGGGTATCGGTACGGGCCTTAGGTGTATCGATACGGTCTCTGGTGTTGGCTTGGGAACTTGACTATCGAGGGCGTATCGATACTAGCCTTGAAGGGTATCGATATTGTCTCTTAAAGTTGACTTTGGGGGTTTGACCGTAGAAGGCGTATCGATACTAGACTTTGGGGTATCGATACAGCCTGTAGTAATATCACTAAAAGTTAACCTCTAATGTCCGTATTGCTTGGTTCATGTTCGCGTTTGCTCTTTCGCTACTTGTCTCCTCACATAGGTTACAAAATGGCATTTAGACAAGATTAATTTTTTAAAAGAAATTTTAGGGTTACTAATCGGAGTGAAGCCTTAACGGGTTTCTCTTCGATTTTCTCCGTGTAACCCGTTCGATGCGGTCTGGTGGCTAGGTCGGGTCGAGGGGGTTACAAAAACACTTTTCATAAATCTCATGCTTAATCAAACCAAAGTATTTTCTTATTTGTTTCCACAACAAATCATTTGAAAACCATAAATCAATTTGTTTTCAAATCATGCTTAACTACTCAAACATTTCCTCTCTTATATATCACATATATTGGTAATTACAGTGACCCCAGATAGTCTCACCTCTATCTTTGGATAGTACTACCTCTATCCACACTTTCAGATACACGAATTTCTAATGAAGGTACTACCTCCACAAAATCTCATACCTTGCCTAGTTAAATCGGAAGATACCATCAACTTGGGCTGCCTAGTTAAATCACATACCACAAGTGATAACCCAACAGTCCGAATAGCCTAGTTAAACCGCTTTTCATCAAGGACCGTGGCACGATCGATTTTAATATTATAGTGCACTTAATCCTATGGCTAGCCAACTATATCCGATAATTTCTTATTACGTCACATATCCAATATCATTTTCAAATACATTTACTTACTATTTCCAATGCAATTCTCAAAACCGTTTCATATGCAAAATCACATTGCCAAAGGCAACAATACATTCCTCTTAGGAACAAATCTCAATGCTCATAAGCATTCTTATACTTTGTTAAACATTCTATATTAATCCAAACGATGCATTTACAGTAAGTAAATCAATCCATACTTTAAACCAAAATATGTAAATCAAATCTCATATCAAACCGATATTTAAAAGCGATAATAGAGAAAAATTACTTTCGAGCTTAGTTAAGCTTGTTAGGCTTTAACTAAACTCCCAAAGCCATAAATCAAACCTCTTTATAGTACCAAAATATATTTGAACTCACCAACTTGCTATCGTCTCGATGCCAACAACTCGACGCCTACGCCTCAAAACCTAACCGAAAAACGTCCGAACACTTATCAATTTTTACAAGAAAATACAAAGGTCACTATAAATTGAATCACACCAAAATAAACAATTTATTATAGCACCACTAGGGGTGATAACGAGCCGAGCTGAGCCCGAGCCTGGTCAGGCTCGGCTCGGCTCGGAAACAGTGTAATTGGGCTCGAGCTCGGCTCGAAAACAATTCTATTGAGCTCGAAGCTCGGCTCCGGCTCGTCAGGCTCGGCTCGGCTCGAAATGAAAAATTTTGCTATAGTTTTTTTATATAAAATATTCGTTAAAAATCCCTTTCATAACCAACACTAAAACGAAATTCAATGACCGAAAAGGGGAAAAAATTGCCAAAAATTAGATTAATCCAAATAATCAATAAATATTCTTATAATACAAACACATAATTAAAGAAAATACAAAATCAAACAACAATCAACTAGTGAAAGAAAATACAAACACATAATTTATTTTAGTGCATATGTAGATTCCGAGCCTGTTCACGAGCTTTTCGAGCCGAGCCTGGATAGGCTCAGCTCGGCTTGTTAAGGTTTCGAGCCGAACCCGAGCCCGAATCGAGCTCACTCGAGCCGAGCTTTAACCGAACTTTGACCGAGCCGAGCCCGAGTAGCTCGCGAGCCGGCCAGAGTCATTATCACCCCTCAGCACCACTATCACAAATATTCGAACCAACACCAATTTCATGAAAATCCTTTTAAATTGCCACTGCCTGAAGCCAATTTCCAAACCTTTTAACATTTTTTTCCACTGACGCACTGCTCTGCTTTCCTTACATTCCCTTTTTTTATATTATCAAAATATATACATATTCCATTGAAATGGAATACAAATGGGAGAGAGCTGCAGTAGCTCCACCACGTATGCAATGACCCTTCGAAGGGATTTGCCGTGGCGCTACTGCTCTGCTCGTACACCAAGCGAGCCCTGCTTTGGGCCGTATAATTCCCCTTAATTTTTCCCCTGTTTCAACGATACAACTCCACACAGTATCTTCTTCGAACACTCACAATGCACATTAATTTATAATCCAAAAATTCAATTAACTAATCCATCAATTACCCCAAATAAAAACTCAAATCTAAATTCAACCAATTAGATATAAAATTGGATAAGAAAATTTAAGAAAACTAAAATAGTGATTGGGAGAATCTTGAGAGAAAAAGAGAGGTAAATTTAGACATAACTTTCTTTCTTGAGAAAATAATAACTGTCTTAGAATCCTAATTAGAAGTAGGTAGTAAAATCCTTATTTAATAAATGGGTCAAATAATCCCATAAAACCACAACTTTAGTTCTTTTTACAAAATTGTCATTACTAATATTTTACAACCTTTTATAAAATAGTCACCATTTAATTAATATTAAAACAATACAATTAAAATTAATCAAACTGTTGTGAATAAAATAACAAAGAACAATAATAAGAACAAAGAACAAGAATGGAAGAACAAAGAGATGAGAGAAAGAGGGAGATTTGTATTATTCTCAAATATAGACTTGTGTACAATGTCTTCATCAAGTCATCTATTTATAGGCATAAGAAGTACATATTACATTGAACTCAAATTAAATGAGATAATATTCCTAATGATAAAGTAAATCAATCTTCTTAGATAAAGTTCTAATCATGATAGACATTCACATAGATAAATATTCATAACACCCCCTTGGATGTCTATGTAGATAATGTGTCTCGTTAAAACCTTACTAAGATAAAAAAAACCCAGTGAGAAAAAAAATTCTTTAGTGAAGGAAAAAGAGTACACACATCTTTGATACGCATAATATGTTGCCTCATTAAAAACCTTACCAGGAAAATCCATTGGGACAAAACATCGGTCAAGGGAAAAAGAGTGCAACGCGTATTTACTCCCCCTCATGAAAACACTACTAAAGATCTTTGAATCTTCATAATTCAATCTTGAATACTATTTTCTAAAGATAGCGGGGGATGAAACTTTGGAGTAATATTTTCCATGATGTATCCAACTTCTATTATCTCTACACAAGATAGCATTTGTATCATATCTTGTGAAAGTAAATCACATATCTTCTCGATATGTTGGGTCAATGGTCTTAGCCAAACACATTTTTGGCTTGCCTTTTGCATAACTATTATTTCTACAAGATTTGAGGAGGCATCGACGAATGTTTGAAGATCTAAATGTAATAATCTTTGTATATTCATAGATATTTCTTGACCAACTAATATATAGTGCTTCAAGACCAAGAAAAGATATAATTATCTTTATTCACATCCAACAATCTTACAACTATTAGGATACTCAATAGATATGATCTATTCATATTGAATCTTCTTTAAGATTCTTTCAGCTTATGTCTATTCATAGACAAAAAGAAATATATAAAAATGCTCGATCTTCAGGTCGAGATAAACTTGATGTCAAGATTCAAGTACTTGTATTGAAAGTACTTCATGAGTTTCCAATTTGAAGCTCTTTAGGAGTTCTAAAATTATCATAATGGATCTTGATCCAAACTCCTTTATAAAATACATAAGGAAATATGATCATTCTTATAGTATTTTCTCAATTAGTATTCACTAAGGAGATTATACCAAATGCGCCAAAATATTCATGAGACATGTTTAAATAAATTTCCTCGAAAATTTCCAAATGCTTCTAGCATTTTAAATCCTTCAAGGATAAATCTGGATCCACAAATAATTAGACGCATGCAAAATTTTTCTTAACCGCCAAAGTAATTGCATTCACCATGAAATAATTAAAACTTTTCATAAATCATAGTTCAAGTCGTATTTACGACTACTTATTTGTGCCTCACTTGCATTACACCTTTAGGTGTTTGGACTGCTGGTCCAAATACTTCTATTTTAGAAGTTCAAAGCGTCTTTCAACATCAGCCAATTCAATATCTATACTTCTGGATAGATTTTATACAAGATCCTCAATTTCTTTCTTTACTTCTATAGAAGTATTTTATGTAAAATTGTTTGTAAAATCGTTGTCGACAACTTTCCAATTTTCTGGTTCCATTCTCGTAATGACATAACTCATCGAGATCTCTTCAAGATTTCAATCTTTATTTCAGATACCTGAAACTCTTCGAGAGTTTTATTATTAGTTATGTCTTGGGTCTCTTTAGGAGCACCCGCCTCCAATATATGACCATCTCATAATACTTTTCATTTACGAGAATTTTGATCATTGGAACCATTTCAACTATCATGCTTCAAGCATGATTTACATCCACTTGCTCTAACATGTAATTTAAACTTAGAGCATTTCAGCTGGTATATGAGACTTAATTACTCTCATTGGGTCAGTAAATATGTCTGACAGTTGACATGAAATAACATGAATTATCTTATGAACTTTTAGTTCATATTCGAGGATCTAGATAATGATAATTCATTTCCTTCTTTATCCAATTGATTATTCTCTCTTCCTGATGTTGAGAAAAATTATCTAATAAATGATTCTCCAATTAATGTTTAGAATTTAAACATAAAAGGAGACTCGTACTCAATATATATTCTCAACCCTTTTTACTTGCTCATTTTGTGTGTTATGGTGGAGTAATTCAACTATATATCGCACATTCAAAAATTCAAAAAATGGAAAATATGACTTCTCACCAAAAGTCAAATCATAATGGGGAGTTTATTATAACTCGTTGGCTTGATGCGTATAAGTGTTGCTATATGGAAATACCATATAAGTAATAAATGTTTTGTTCTCACAGTTTAGCTATTAAATAGGAGGCACCCAATTAAAAAATTTGTTAAACCGTATTTTTCATAATCAATAGGCTTTATAACAATCGATATAGCCTAAAATATAAACCCACAAGCTTTTGCAAAACTAATAGTCTAATTGCATAATCTGAATCCCTTTAGAATTAATCTCACAAACTTATGGTTGTAAGTTGATAAAACAATGTAGATGCATCTACTAAAATCATATAAAACTTTCCACATTTGTGGATATATGGGCCCATATTTCGTTCAGATATGCAAGACATGCAGTCTCAACTTCAGCACAAGAACTTCAAGTTCTAATTCTTTTGGTAAGTGAGATCAACTATATCCTTTGAGAACAAACAACACAAGAACTTCAAGTTCTTTTAGTAAGTGAAATTTAATCAATTTCATTAAGCAACACAAGAACTTCATGTTCTTTAATAAGTGGAATTTAATCAATTCCTTTGAGAATAAGCACCACAAGAACTACATGTTCTTTTAATACATGTGCATGTAAATCTCAATAATTTATGCACCATTATTGATCAGGATGGTCTAACCGATCATGCCAACTATATATATGTGTGTATATATCTCTGAATTTGTAAACTTCTTGTTTACCATAACATGTAATTCAATCTCACTCGTACATGTCTAGTACATCATCAAAATTGTTCCTTTAAATAGGAATATATTTAGCTCTTTCGGAGCTTTCAATTGAAATTATCTTTTGGTAGCAATATATAGCTCTTCTAGAGCTTTCAACTGACTTTTTGGCTACTAGAACTTATATCCATATTGGCTTATTTCAAATGTCAATTGATAACATATGTTATCTATAATTCCAAAAAGAATATTTTGCGAACTCATATTGCTCTCTTAAAATTTTCACTTCTAGTGGTGACAATATTATTACCATTAACGATAATTATTGCAATATTTGCAATTATGCACTTTTCATAATGTGCTTTTTCAGAAATCCCTTCGAACTACCGAGATGCTCGCTCGCTTCACTTATGTCAAGGATTTCGAAGTTCGTCGTGAACGTGTCATTGATCTTGATTTCCTCAACTCCGAGCGATTCCTATTCCGTTACCTCGAGCGTTTGAGTGAATGGAATCTCCTTCCTTTGTTGAGCATTCCGGATATTTGCTACAAACATATGGTACTCATCTTTGTTGAGTGGATCGAAATATCGATATAAACCAAGAGGGGGGTGAATTGGATTTTTAAAGATTTTGTGGTGGAAATTGCAAATTAAAAATGATGGACAAGGGATTTAGAGTGGTTCAAGTTCCAAATGAACTCTACATCCACTACCTTAGCTTCACTAAGGATTTGCAACAATTCCACTAATTGCTCTTCCCCTTTTCTAGGCTAAGGAGGCAACCCTTACAATTTCGGTTGATTTTTCTACCCAAAAATCAACCCAATCCTCACACAAGTGAACAAAGAAATTTGTTGGCTAATAAGGCATCTCTCAATACAAATGATAGCCCAATTACAAGCACTCAACCCAATTGAACAAGATGTGAATGAAAATTACAATTGGGGTTTCTAGACAAATAGGAATTTTGGCACAATTGCTTGGATTTGATGAATAGATGTTTTCTTGAAGATCAATATCTTTTGCTGATGCTTTTTGATGTGTCTTTTATACCTCCTCATTGATTTCTAGCCGTTTGGGTGGTTGGGAACATAAATGGAGCCGTTGGAACCCTCTCTTACCACCATAAATGCACTTCTGCAGCTACCCGTATCGGTACGCGGGAAGGTGTATCGGTACCTGTCTCAGAAAAGAAAGAGCCGTTGTGTGTAATAAATAGGGCGTATCGATACACTCGTAAGCGTATCGGTGCGGGGTATCGAAACGGTAAAGGCCGTATCGATACTATTTTCTCAACTTAGCTCACTGTCGATATCCGTATCGGTACGGTGGTTATGGGTATCGATACAGGTCAACGACTTTTTAAAGTTTGGTTACCAACCAACTGACACCAACGGTCATATTTTTTAAACCGACTTAATATTCAAAAATCATAAAGACCATATCGATACGAGGGTTTGCAGTATCGATACGCTATTCAAACTCTTTGATTTTTAACACAGGGGCATATCGATACGAGGGTTTGCCGTATTGATACGTGTTCCGACAGTAACCAAGTTTGGCAAAATGGTATCGATACGCTTGGTAGTGTATCGATACTCCTGAACGATTTTCAATGGTTTTGCCTTGGAACACTTAGAAAATATTTTGAGTTTGAGTTTTATAAATCAGTTTTAAAGTGTTGGTGTTTTGAAACTTATTTAGGGACTTATAAAAACAATTTTAAGTTTTACAAATTGATCCTTAAAGATATAATTATATCAAAATCAAACATAGGTTTTACAATCTCCCCCTTTTTGATATAACAAAACCAAAACTTAAATTTTTTGAAATTTTTGAAAAACCTTTACAAAGTTAACTCCCCCTTAATATAAGCTTGGTAACCTTTGAGTTAAAATCAAAATATTTGAAGTGTGAGCTAGTTTTTTCTCCCCCTTTTTGTTAGATCAAAAATCCTTTGAGACAATTAAGTGCATAAATAAATCAAGGTATAATAATAATAATTTTATTCATCATAGCATCAAACTTGAAATCCAAACAAAAGTAAAAAGAAATCAAAGCATATGTTTTAATCCTAAAGCAAACTTAATCCTAAGAACATAAAGCATAGGTGCATAAAATAGAAAGTCCTAAATGATATGAATGATATGCAAGAAGAAACGTCTAGGCATTGTCTTCGTCATCTTCATCATCATCTCCCATAGGCTCATTAGCTCGCATACTATTACGCCACTCATCATGGAAAGCGGCAATGGAAATATTCAAAGATTTGTGCCCGCTTTCAAGGGATGTGAGGCGATTCTCCATACCCGTCATCCTTGTATCAAAGGTAGTTTCCATTGAAGTAAGACGAGTATTCATATCCGTGCGCAACCCGGTAAATTGCTCATTGAGATAGGTCATGAGAGCATCCATGGAGGGTTGTGGGACTTGAGGAGCTTGAGGTGCTTGAGCCTCTTCAAGTACGGCGGCGGCTTCGGGAGGTAGCTCGGCAAGACGTACCCATTCACCATTAAAATATGAAAACTTTGCCCGAGCGAGAGATCGCTCATCAATGGGATCGGTGAGAGGAGTTGGGTAATCATAACAACAATCGATATCCTTTTTAGTAAAGAAATAACTCAAAGCCGTACCATATGTAAAGGAGGTGACGTGAGGTGTATGACGATTTTGCACGAGGTAGACGATCTCCTGGAACATAAGACGAGCTAGATTTGGTCGCTTTTTCTCACGGAAGCACCGAATCCAAAAACCATCCACTTGACGGATGGTGGAATATTTTCCTCCGGAGGGGCGAAACCACCACGACACCATCAAATGTAAGATCCGGTCTTGAGCATTTAGGGCGGTGACGGATCCACTAAGAACATGCCCTATAGCATGCTCATTGTCAAGGCCTTCATCCTCTAATTTGAAAACCTCGCAAATGGATTTGATATCAAGAATAATTTTCTTCCCCATGAGGTAAGAGCTAATGGCAACAACTTCCCCATCACGACTAATACATCTTGCATTAGCATAGAAAATCAAAACCAAAAGGCGATAGAAAATACCGGGAATAGAGATAAACTCCATGAAGTTCCATCGACGAAATAACGGAAGATATTCAAACTTAAAACGCTCGGAGTCGAGAAAAGGGATGGAGATAACCCTTTCGGCACGGATCTTATAGTTCTCGTATTGACGAAAGTGAGTTAGACCCGAATTGCCTTCAAAGCATTGCTCATAGATGATTGAGTAGTTAGGACGAGCAATAGCTCCAAGGGTGGAGGATTCACCGGCTTGATTAGCCCTTGGACGCTTCCTCGAAGGTTCTTTTGGTGCCATGGTCTAAAAGAGAATTAAGCAAAAAAGGATTTCTTCAATTTGAGTAAAAAAATCAAGGTAAAAATTTTTTAAAAGAAAATAAATAAATTAAAAGAAAATAAAAAAATTGAAGAAAAACAAAAGTTTTGATAAAAGATAAATCAAAATAAGAAAACAAATCACAAGAAATTAAAAGAAAAAGAAAAAGAAAGATTACCTTGATAGAGACTTTGAAGATTGAAGAAAGACTATCACAAAAGATGAGAGAGAGAGAGCACAAATCCTTGCTTGATTCAAAAACTCTTTTAGAATTGAGTTGAGTTGTGAAAAATATGAAGGAGGAAGGGCCTTTTTATAGGAAAAAAACGGCTAGGGTTAATTAGGTTTTGAAAAGTTTGAATTTAGGTAAAAGTTGAACTCATTAAAAGCTAATTTAATGCCATCAGCGCAGTCGAGTATCGATACGCCAGAAGGTGTATCGATACGGGGATAGAATTGTCTTTTCCGTAAAAATGCCCGTTTGAAGGTCGTATCGAAACGGAGGGGTCCGTATCGAAGCGACCCGTATCGATACGGGGTTAATCGTATCGATACCCGTGAAGCGAATAGAATTCTGGGAAATTGAATGAAGAACAGGTATCGATACGCGTAATGCGGTATCGATACTGTATGCCCAGAAATGCATATTTGGTTCAAAGAACAACCAAAGGCTCGAACTTAACATCTCCTAAAGGTATGCAAATGATGAATGAGCAGTTCTAAGCATATTTAAACAGAAGCATACTCCCCCTAACTATAGGCATGGATGAAATTAGAAGTCTAAGCATACAAGCATGGAATTTCACAAGATCAAGCATATTTAAGCACAAAATAAGTCCTAGAAGGTTAAGATAGGCTAGCTAGACCTAACTCTCTCCTAAGGGACCAAAAATGCTCTTTGTCTAAGGGTTTTGTAAATATGTCCGCTAATTGATTCAAGGTATCTACATACTCTATACCCACATCTTCCTTAAGGACATGATCTCTAATGAAATGATGCCTTATTTCTATGTGTTTGGTTCTAGAGTGTTGGATGGGATTTTTTGTTAAACATATTGCACTAGTGTTGTCACATTTTAGGGGCATGGTTTCAACTTTAATTCCATAATCTAAGAGTTGTTGCTTCATCCAAAGGACTTGAGCACAACTCCCTAAGGATATGTACTCGGCTTCGGTGGTAGATAAGGCTACACTATTTTGTTTCTTAGAGAACCAAGATATGAGCATACTACCTAAGAATTGACAAGTTCTCGAAGTACTTTTCCTATCAATTTTGCAACCCCCATAATCCGCATCAGAGTAAGCATGAAGGTTGAAGGTAGAGTCTCTAGGGTACCAAAGACCTAAACAAGGAGTGTCTCTAAGATACCTAAAGATCCTCTTAACGGCTATAAGGTGAGACTCTCTAGGACTAGCTTGAAACCTAGCACACAAGCAAACACTAAACAAGATATTCGGTCTACTTGCGGTAAGATAAAGCAAAGATCCAATCATAGAGCGATAAAGCTTAGAGTCAACACACTTACCTCCTTCATCTTTGTCAAGCTTTGTAAATGAGCTCATAGGAGTGGCTTGAGGTTTTGCATTCTCCAAGCCAAACTTCTTGAGCATATCCTTTATGTATTTTGCTTGGTTGATGAAGGTGCCATCCTTCTTTTGCTTGATTTGGAGTCCCAAAAAGAATGAGAGCTCCCCCATCATGCTCATCTCAAATTCACCTTGCATTAACTTAGCAAACTCTTGACAATGACATTCATTAGTAGAACCAAAAATAATATCATCAACATAAATTTGAACTACTAAGATGTCATTTTTATACATTTTTATAAAAAGTGTAGTGTCCACCTTACCTTTTTCAAATCCTTTTTCAATCAAAAAATTTGAAAGTCTTTCATACCAAGCTCTAGGAGCTTGTTTTAAACCATAAAGTGCTTTTGTAAGTTTAAAAACATGATTTGGAAATTTTGAATCTTCAAAACCCGGTGGTTGTTCCACATACACTTCTTCATTTATAAAACCATTTAAAAATGCGCTTTTAACATCCATTTGAAAAAGCTTGAAATTAGGATAACATGCATATGCAAGAAACATCCTAATGGCTTCCATTCTAGCTACGGGTGCATAGGTTTCATCAAAATCTATTCCCTCTTCTTGAGTGTAACCTTGTGCTACTAGTCTAGCTTTATTTCTCACAATGTTACCACTCTCATCTAGCTTGTTCCTAAAGACCCATTTAGTTCCTATTGTAGATTGATTACTAGGCCTATCAACTAATGTCCAAACATTACTTCTCTCAAATTGATTTAACTCTTCTTGAATAGCCATAATCCAAAAGTCATCTTTCAATGCTTCTTTTATATTTTTAGGCTCTATGCATGAGATAAATGCAACATGGTTCATTAATCTAAGAGAAGAACGAGTGGTTACCCCCTTGGATGGATCACCCAAGATTTCACCATCTTTGACATAGTTCAACTCCCTTGGGTAGCTCACTTCCTTTTCCTCAATAGCCAAGTCCTTCAAGGCTTCAAGAGGTGGATCTTGTGTGTCCTCTTCTTTTGTTGGAATCTCATCCTCCTTTGAAGTTTGACCTCCATCAAAGGCATTCATGATTCCTACATCATCATCATCACAAGAATCCTTCCTAGGAAGGAGGTTATCATCGAATACAACATGAATAGATTCTTCTACTACTAAAGTTCTTTTGTTAAATACACGATAGGCTTTAGAGGTTAAAGAGTAACCTATAAAAATGGCTTCATCACTTTTTGCATCAAATTTACCTAAGTTGTCTTTTCCATTATTTAAAACAAAACACTTGCAACCAAAAGGGTGAAAATAGCTAATGTTAGGCTTTTTAGATTTTAAAATCTCATAAGGTGTTTTCTTTAAAATTGGCCTAATCATTACTCGATTTACAATATAGCAAGCGGTGTTTGTGGCTTCCGCCCAAAAATATTTAGGTAAATTGTTTTCACAAAGCATAGTTCTAGCCATTTCTTGCAAAGTCCTATTTTTCCTCTCAACTACCCCATTTTGTTGAGGAGTTCGAGGAGCCGAAAAATTATGGCTAATACCATTTTCATTTAAAAAATCTTCAAACCCTAAATTTTGAAACTCAGTTCTATGATCACTTATAATATGTGAAATTTTAAGTTCAAGATCATTTTGGGTTAGTTTTGAAAATGTGATGAATTTTTCCAAAGCCTCATTTTTAGTACTTAAAAAGAGAACCCAAGTAAATCTAGAAAAATCATCAACAAGTACAAAAGCATAAGATTTACCACCCAAGCTCATAGTCCTAATTGGCCCAAATAAATCCATATGGATAAGTTGTAAGCATCTACTAGTAGAAACATCATTAACGGATTTAAAGGAAGACTATGTTGTTTACCCTTAGAGCATGCATCACAAATTTTATCATTTGAAAATTTTATCTTGGGTAAACCTCTAACTAGGTTAAGAGAGACTAGTTTTTCCAAAACACTTATGCTAGCATGTCCTAGTTTCCTATGCCACAACCATGCATCATTTTCATTTTGAGCAACTAAGCATGCATGAGATGTATGTATGTCATCTAGATGCACCATGTATATGTTTCCTATGCGATGACTTATGAGCATAATATTATTAGATTTAATGTCTACAATTTTGCATCCATTTTTATCAAATAAAACATTAAATCCTTTATCACACAATTGACTTATGCTCAATAAATTGTGTTTAAGACCATCGACATATAATACATTTTCAATGAGAATAGTAGAGTGATTACCTATGGAGCCAATACCTTTAATGTGGCCTTTGGAGTTGTCACCAAATGTTACTACTCCTCCAGTTTTTGGCTTTAGATCCATGAATCGACTCTTGTCTCCGGTCATGTGCCTCGAGCATCCACTATCAAGGTACCATGAGTTTTGGATTTGTTCTTTGGCCTTGTAGCAATGCTCCCCCTACAAACAAAGATATTAAACTTTGGTTTTTGGTACCCATACCATTTTGGGTCCATGAGTGTTAGCTCCCAAAACCTTGGTTCCCTTAGGAATCCAAGATGACATAGCAATAATATTATTAGATTTTACAAGTTCCTTAGGAACCCATACACTTCTAATTCTTTTAGCTCTACTATGTCTAGGTAGCTACCTTGTTTGTAGTAGTTAGTCTTTTTCTTAGGTTGGTGTGTTCTAGAGGATTCACCTATTTCATGCTTGACACTACCAACATTTTTCAAAGACTTTTTGAGCTCATTTAGCTCACCCAACACCTTTTGGTGTTCACTATTACATTGAGACAAAAGATTATTAAGATCAACATTTTCATCGTGGAAGAATTTTAGTTCATCTTTTAATCCTAATATCTTTTTCTCAAATTTTGAGTTAGCTTGAGTGAGTAAGTCATTTTTCTCATTTAGTTCTAAGATAATTTTCTTGTTTTTAATGACCGACTCTTTAAAATTCTCAACTAATTCATCATAGACCTCTTGTAACTCATCATATGCATCATTTAATTCTTCATATGAAAAATCTAAAGTAGATGAGTTAGAGGTTACCATGGAGGAATCTTCCTCAAGTGCCATGAGGCAAAGATTAGCCACTTCTTGTTCGTCATCCTCCGATGACTCCTCATCACTCCAAGTAGCAAACTTGGCTTTGAGCTTTTTCTTCTTCTCAAAGCCCTTCTTCTTGAGTTGAGGGCACTCCGAACGTATGTGGCCGGGTTGTTTGCACTCAAAACAAATGATTGGATCCTTTCCTTCTTCCTTGTTCTTGCTTTTGAAGTCCATCTTCCTTTGGATTTTTATTCCTCGGTTGGACCTCATGAAGCGTGAGAATCGTTTGGCTATCATAGCCAATTCCTCAAGTTCATCCTCCTCACTAGATGAGCTCTCATCATGTTGTGAAGCTTTAGCCTTGAGAGCTATTCCCATCTTCTTCTTCTTCTCAACCTCAAGCTTCTCTATCCTTTTCTCTTCTTTCTTCTTCTCATCTTCCCTTCCTTGCTTCATGATCTCAAGAGTAAGGAGAGAACCCACAAGCTCATCAAGCTTCAAGGTTTTCAAGTTCTTTGCTTCGATGATAGCGGTTCTCTTCCCATCCCAAGACTCGGGAAGTGAATAGAGTAGCTTCCGGACAAGCTTGTCTTCCGGTATGATCTCTCCATAACCCTTTAGCCCATTGACAATCGTGGAGAAACGATCGAACATCTTTGACACCGTCTCATCGGGCTCCATCTTGAAATTCTCATAACTAAGATTGAGAATTCCAATCTTAGTTTCTTTAACATCGTTGGTGCCTTCATATGTAGTCTCTAGAGTGTCCCATACTTTTTTGGCACTTTCAATGGATGAGACCTTGGAATAGATGTCCGGACCGAAGGAACAAAATAGCATGTGGAGAGCTTTATCATTGACTTGAATCTTTTTCCTCTCCTCTTCACTCATCTCCACTTTCTTCTTTAAGACCATCTTGCCTTCACCATCATGCTTCAAAGGGATATATGGCCCATCTTCAATGACATCCCACACTAGATAGTCATTTGATTTGATGAAGAGACGTATTCTATTCTTCCAAAAAGAATAGTTATCACCGTTGAAGAAAGGAGGCTTTGTAGTGGATTGTAACTCGTACATGCCCGAACCGGAGGTTGAAGCCATCTCTTGATATTTTGATGATCACACTCTTCCAAGGAACTCCTCTTGTGGTTGTTAATCCTCAAAGAGGTAGGCTCTGATACCAATTGTTGAGTGGATCGAAAGATCGATATAAACCAAGAGGGGGTGAATTGGATTTTTAAATATTTTGTGGTGGAAATTGCAAATTAAAAATGATGGACAAGGGATTTAGAGTGGTTCAAGTTCCAAATGAACTCTACATCCACTACCTTAGCTTCACTAAGGATTTGCAACAATTCCACTAATTGCTCTTCCCCTTTTCTAGGCTAAGGAGGCAACCCTTACAATTTCGGTTGATTTTTCTACCCAAAAATCAACCCAATCCTCACACAAGTGAAGAAAGAAATTTGTTGGCTAATAAGGTATCTCTCAATACAAATGATAGCCCAATTACAAGCACTCAACCCAATTGAACAAGATGTGAATGAAAATTACAATTGGGGTTTCTAGACAAATAAGAATTTTGGCACAATTGCTTGGATTTGATGAATAGATGTTTTCTTGAAGATCAATATCTTTTGCTGATGCTTTTTGATGTGTCTTTTATACCTCCTTGTTGATTTCTAGCCGTTTGGGTGGTTGGGAACATAAATGGAGCCGTTGGAACCCTCTCTTACCACAATAAATGCACTTCTGCAGCTACCAGTATCGGTACGTGGGAAGGTGTATCGGTACCTGTCTCAGAAAAGAAAGAGTCGTTGTGTGCAATAAATAGGGCGTATCGATACACTCGTAAGCATATCGATGCGGGGTATCGAAACGGTAAAGGCCGTATCGATACTATTTTCTCAACTTAGCTCACTGTCGATATCCGTATCGGTACGGTGGTTATGGGTATCGATACGGGTCAACGACTTTTTAAAGTTTTGTTACCAACCAAGTGACACCAACGGTCATATTTTTTAAACCGACTTAATATTCAAAAATCATAAAGACCGTATCGATACGAGGGTTTGCAGTATCGGTACGCTATTCAAACTCTTTGATTTTTAACATAGGGGCGTATCAATACGAGGGTTTGTCGTATCGATACGTGTTTCGACAGTAACCAAGTTTGGCAAGATGGTATCGATACGCTTGGTAGTGTATCGATACTCCTGAACGATTTTCAATGGTTTTTCCTTGGAACACTTAGAAAATATTTTGAGTTTGAGTTTTATAAATCAGTTTTAAAGTGTTGGTGTTTTGAAACTTATTTAGGGACTTATAAAAACATTTTTAAGTTTTACAAATTGATCCTTAAAGATCTAATTATATCAAAATCAAACATAGGTTTTACAATCTTTTACTCTAATGCTCGTCTTATTCATGATGAAACCAAAACCGAGGTTGTAGGAATTGAATCTTTCATATTAGGAAAAAAGTTTACTGTTGATATTGCTCTCTTGGAGTCCACCTTTTCCCTTAAGAATATAGGTCTTGAGGATGAACGTCACTTCGGCACTTTCACCGGTCCGACACTTACTTTGGATGTGCACGACCGTTTTCTTCACTTGATGGTATCATGGTTCCTTCGCCCTTCCGGAGGTAAATACTCTCATATCCGTCAAGTTGATCACTTTTGGCTTGAATGTTTCCGTAGAGGTGAGCGCCCTAATGTTGCCAAGATTACTTTTGTCGAGATGGTCAATAATGTTAAGCTTATTGACACCAATGAGTTGAAGTCTTTTACTTATGGCACAATCTTGAGCTACATCTTTAGCCACCTTGGTATCGATTGTACCTACGACTCTTTGGAACCTTGCAAGTGCAAGATTGGTGAGTCCTCTCTTCGCAAATCCGAGTTTAAATATGTGAATGATGTTTGGGAACGTGTTGATAGAGAAACTCCTCTTCCTCCCGTTGCACCTCCACCGCAAGTTCAAGTTGGAAACAATGAAGCTCTTACGGCTCTCATTACCGAACGGTTCAATGCCATGGATACTACCATCGCTTCGGGTTTTGGTGCCATTGACACTCGCTTGAAAAATGTCGAGGATCGCCTCCTATCTCTTGAGACTTCCCACTCAAACTTGGATTTGTCCTTCTCTACTCTTTATGGCCAATGGACAAAGTTTCACCGTTCTCAAGTCAAGAGCGACGATGAGACTTCCGATGATGATGACGAGGCCTAGGACTTTTATATCATATCATATCATATTACTTATGCATTTTAGGTTTAAGATTGCATCTTTATGTTTCATTATGTTTTAGGAACATATGCTTTTGATCTTTTGTTTGGGATTATATTTTGAACTTCATGATTATTTATGTTTTGGATATTTTAATTTTATGAATTTATATTATTGTTGCTTGTTAGTTAATGCTTATTGGTACTAATCCTTTGTCTTCTCTATGAGCCTTCTTTATTCTTTTTGATCTAACAAAAAGGGGGAGAAGAAATTTAAGAGTCACAAACTAAAATTCGTTTTAAATGTTTAAAAAGTTTTTTTTAAGCTTAAACATTTTTAAAACTTTAAAAACCTATCTTAAATTAAGGGGGAGTTAGAATATTTTCAAAATTTTCAAAACTCTCAAAAATTCTAACTTTGGTTTTGTTATATCAAAAAGGGGGAGATTGTGAAACCAATATTCTAATTTTGATATAACTAAAAACCTAAGGACTAAACTGAAAATGTCAAAACGAATTTTTAAGTCCTCAAAACATCCCCATATGATTTTAAGATTATGCCAAAGTTAAAAACAAAGTTTTCAAATATTTTTCTAAGTGTTTAAAGCCGAAACAGTGATTTTCAAGTCCCTGTTTCGAAACGGTCTAAGGCGTTTCGAAACGTTTTCATCACTGCCAACCTCTGTTCCGAAACGGGTATCGAAACGGCTTTAGAACACTTGAACCCGTATCGAAACGGCTTCATACGTTTCGAAACTGTTCTTCATTTTTTATTTGAAAACTATAACGGTTCTAATATTTTTTAACTGATTTTTCAAAGATCAATAGGGTGTTTCGAAACGAGATCAATCAGTTTCGAAACGACCCTTTACAGTAGCAAAACTGTTTCGAAACGAGTCCACAAGTTTCGAAACGGTTCTTCACTCTGATTTGAAAATATGACCGTTGTAAAGTTTTTAACCGATTTTTTGGAAACCATTAGGGTGTTTCGAAACGAGCTCAGGCTGTTTCGAAACGACCCTTTCCAGTGGCAAAAGTGTTTCGAAACGGCTTTAACACGTTTCGAAACGGTCTCTTAAATGCACCCAACGGCTCTTTCTATTTTAGTCCGTTCCGAAACAGGTACCCAGCGTTTCGAAATGGGTTGTTGCAGACTGCATTTATGGAGGTGAGATAACATCCCCAACGGCTCTATTGATGAGTGCAACAACCACAACGGCTAGAAATCAATGAGAAGGTATAAAAGGGACCTCTAAAAGCTCCAGCAACAACTATTGATCCAAAAGCAAACATCCAAACATCAAATCCAAGAATTTGTGCTAAATTCCCAAATTGTCTAGAAACCCCAATTGTAATTTTCATTCTTATCTTGTTCAATTGGGTTGAGTGCTTGTAATTGGGCTACAAATTGTATTGAGAGATACTATCTTAGCCATCAAATTCTTTGTTACCTTTGTGTGAGGATTGAGTTAAATTTTGGGTAGAAAATTTAACCGAAAATTGTAAGGGTTGCCTCCTTAGCCTAGAAAAGGGGAAGAGCAATTAGTGGAATTGTTGCAAATCCTTAGTGAAGCTAAGGTAGTGGATGTAGAGTTCATTTGGAACTTGAACCACTCTAAAATCCCTTGTCAATTTTTTAATTTGTAATTTCCACCACACAAACTTTAAAAATCCAATTCACCCCCCTCTTGGTTCATATCGATCTTTCGATCCACTCAACAATTGGTATCAGAGCCTACCTCTTTGAGGATTAACAACCACAAGAGAAGTTCCTTGGAAGAGTGTGATCATCAAATATCAAGAGATGGCTTCAACCTCCGGTTCGGGCATGTATGAGTCTCAAACCACTACAAAGACTCCCTTCTTTAATGGTGATAACTATTCTTTTTGGAAGAATAGAATGCGTCTCTTCATCAAGTCAAATGACTACTTAGTGTGGGATGTCATTGAAGATGGCCCTTATATTCCATTGAAGCAAGATGGTGAAGGCAAGATGGTCTTGCAGAAAAAGATGGAGATGTGTGAAGAAGAAAGGAAAAAGGTTCAAGTAAATGACAAAGCTCTCCACATGCTCTTTTGTTCATTCGATCCGGACATCTATTCTAAGGTTTCATCCATCGAGAGTGCCAAAGAAGTGTGGGACACTCTTGAGACTACCTACGAGGGCACCAACGATGTTAAAGAAACTAAGATTGGAATTCTCAATCTTAGTTATGAGAATTTCAAGATGGAGCCCGATGAGACGGTGTCCAAGATGTTTGATCGGTTCTCCACTATTGTCAATGGGCTCAAGGGTTTTGGAGAAATCATACCGGAAGACAAGCTTGTCCGGAAGCTACTCTATTCACTTCCCGAATCTTGGGATGGGAAGAGAACCGCCATCATTGAAGCTAAGAATTTAAAGACTTTAAAGCTTGATGAGCTTGTGGGTTCTCTCCTTACTCATGAGATTATGAAGCAATGAAGGGAAGAAGAGAAGAAGAAAGAAGAGAAAAGAGTAGAAAAGCTTGAGGTTGAGAAGAAGAAGAAGATGGGAATAGCTCTCAAAGCTTCACTACATGAAGAGAGCTCTTCTAGTGAGGAGGATGAACTAGAAGAATTGGCTATGATAGCCAAACGATTCTCACGTTTTATGAGGTCCAACCGGGGAAGAAAAATCCAAAGAAAGATGGACTTCAAAAGCAAGAACAAAGAAGAAGCAAGGGATCCAATCATTTGCTTTGAGTGCAAACAACCCGGCCACATACGTTCGGAGTGCCCTCAACTCAAGAAGAAGGGCTTTTAGAAGAAGAAGAAGCTCAAAGTCAAGCTTGCTACTTGGAGTGATGAGGAGTCATCGGAGGATGACGAACAAGAAGTGGCTAACATTTGCCTCATGGCACTTGAGGAAGATTCCTCCATGGTAACCTCTAACTCATCTACGTTAGATTTTACATATGATGAATTGAATGATGCATATGATGAGTTACAAGAGGTCTATGATGAATTAGTTGAAAAATATAAAGAGTCGGTCATTAGGAACAAAAAGATTATTTTGGAACTAAATGAGAAAAATGACTCACTCACTCAAGCTAATTCAAAATTTGAGAAAAATATATTAGGGTTAAAAGATGAACTAAAATTCTTTCAAGATGAAAATGTTGACCTTAATAATCTTTTGTCTCAATGTAATAGTGAACACCAAAAGGTGTTGGATGAGCTAAATGAGCTCAAAAAGTCTTTGAAAAATGTTGGTAGTGTCAAGCATGAAATAGGTGAATCCTCAAGAACACACCAACCTAAGAAAAAGACTAACTACTACAAACAAGGTAGCTATCCTAGACATAGTAGAGCTAAAAGAATTAGAAGTGTATGGGTTCCTAAGGAACTTGTAAAATCTAATAATATCATTGCTATGTCATCTTGGATTCCTAAGGGAACTAAGGTTTTGGGAGCTAACACTCATGGACCCAAAATGATTTGGGTACCAAAACAAAAGCTTAATATCTTTGTTTGTAGGGGGCATTGCTACAAGGCCAAAGCACAAAGTCAAAACTCATGGTACCTTGATAGTGGATGCTCAAGGCATATGACCGGAGACAAGAGTAGATTCATGGATCTAAAGCCAAAAAGTGGAGAAGTAGTGACATTTGGTGACAACTCCAAAGGCCACATTAAAGGTATTGGCTCCATAGGTAATCACTCTACTATTCTCATTGAAAATGTCTTGTATGTCGATGGTCTTAAACACAATTTATTGAGCATAAGTCAATTGTGTGATAAAGGATTTAATGTTTTATTTGATAAAAATGGATGCAAAATTGTAGACATTAAATCTAATAATATTATGCTCATATGTCATCGCATAGGGAACATATACATGGTGCATCTAGATGACATTCATACTTCTCATGCATGCTTAGTTGCACAAAATGAAAATGATGCATGGTTGTGGCATAGGAAACTAGGACATGCTAGCATAAGTGTTTTAGAAAAACTAGTCTCCCTTAATCTAGTTAGAGGTTTACCCAAGATAAAATTTTCAAATGATAAAATTTGTGATGCATGCTCTAAGGGTAAACAACATAAGTCTTCCTTTAAATCCATTAATGATGTTTCTACTAGTAGATGTTTACAACTTATCCATATGGATTTATTTGGGCCAATTAGGACTATGAGCTTGGGTGGTTAGTCTTATGCTTTTGTACTTGTTGATGATTTTTCTAGATTTACTTGGGTTCTATTTTTAAGTACTAAAGATGAGGCTTTGGAAAAATTCATCACATTTTCAAAACTAACCCAAAATGATCTTGAACTTAGAATTTCACATATTAGAAGTGATCATGGAACTGAGTTTCAAAATTTAGGGTTTGAAGATTTTTTAAATGAAAATGGTATTAGCCACAATTTTTCGGCTCCTCGAACTCCTCAACAAAATGGGGTAGTTGAGAGGAAAAATAGAACTTTGCAAGAAATGGCTAGAACTATGCTTTGTGAAAACAATTACCTAAATATTTTTGGGCGGAAGCCACAAACACCGCTTGCTATATCGTAAATCGAGTAATGATTAGGCCAATTTTAAAGAAAACACCTTATGAGATTTTAAAATCTAAAAAGACTAACATTAGCTATTTTCACCCTTTTGGTTGCAAGTGTTTTGTTTTAAATAATGGAAAAGACAACTTAGGTAAATTTGATGCAAAAAGTGATGAAGCTATTTTCATAGGTTACTCTTTAACCTCTAAAGCCCATCGTGTATTTAACAAAAGAACTTTAGTAGTAGAAGAATCTATTCATGTTGTATTCGATGATAACCTCCTTCCTAGGAAGGATTCTTGTGATGATGATGATGTAGGAATCATAAATGCCTTTGATGGAGGACAAACTTCAAAGGAGGATGAGATTCCAACAAAAGAAGAGGACACACAAGATCCACCTCTTGAAGCCTTGAAGGACTTGGCTCTTGAGGAAAAGGAAGTGAGCTACCCAAGGGAGTTGAACTATGTCAAAGATGGTGAAATCTTGGGTGATCCATCCAAGGGGGTAACCACTCGATCTTCTCTTAGATTAATGAATCATGTTGCATTTATCTCATGCATAGAGCTTAAGAATATTAAAGAAGCATTGAAAGATGACTTTTGGATTATGGCCATGCAAGAAGAGTTGAAGGAATTGGCTCTTGAGGAAAAGGAAGTGAGCTACCCAAGGGGGTTGAACTATGTCAAAGATGGTGAAATCTTGGGTGATCCATCCAAGGGGGTAACCACTCGATCTTCTCTTAGATTAATGAATCATGTTGCATTTATCTCATGCATAGAGCCTAAGAATATTAAAGAAGCATTGAAAGATGACTTTTGGATTATGGCCATGCAAGAAGAGTTAAATCAATTTGAGAGAAGTAACATTTGGACATTAGTTGATAGGCCTAGTAATCAATCTACCATAGGAACTAAATGGGTCTTTAGGAACAAGCTAGATGAGAGTGGTAACATTTGGAGAAATAAAGCTAGACTAGTAGCACAAGGTTACACTCAAGAAGAGGGAATAGATTTTGATGAAACTTATGCATCCGTAGCTAGAATGGAAGCCATTAGGATGTTGCTTGCATATGCATGTTGTCATAATTTCAAGCTTTTTCAAATGGATGTTAAAAGTGCATTTTTAAATGGTTTTATAAATGAAGAAGTGTATATGGAACAACCACCGGGTTTTGAAGACTCAAAATTTCCAAATCATGTTTTCAAACTCACCAAAGCTCTTTATGGTTTAAAACAAGCTCCTAGAGCTTGGTATGAAAGACTTTCAAACTTTTTAATTGAAAAAGGATTTGAAAAAGGTAAGGTGGACACTACACTTTTTATAAAAATGTATAAAAATGACATCTTAGTAGTTCAAATTTATGTTGATGATATTATTTTCGGTTCTACTAATGAATGTCATTGTCAAGAGTTTGCTAAGTTAATGCAAGGTGAATTTGAGATGAGCATGATGGGGGAGCTCTCATTCTTTTTGGTACTCCAAATCAAGCAAAAGAAGGATGACACCTTCATCAATCAAGCAAAGTACATAAAGGATATGCTCAAGAAGTTTGGCTTGGAGAATGCAAAGCCTCAAGCCACACCTATGAGCTCATCTACAAAGCTTGACAAAGATGAAGGAGGTAAGTGTGTTGACTCTAAGCTTTACCGTTCTATGATTGAATCATTGCTTTACCTTACCGCAAGTAGACCGGATATCTTGTTTAGTGTTTGCTTGTGTGCTAGGTTTCAAGCTAGTCCTAGAGAGTCTCACCTTATAGCTGTTAAGAGAATCTTTAGGTACCTTAGAGACACTCCTTGTTTAGGTCTTTGGTACCCTAGAGACTCTACCTTCAACCTTCATGCCTATTCGGATGCGGATTATGGGGGTTGCAAAATCGATAGGAAAAGTACTTCGGGAACTTGTCAATTCTTAGGTAGTATGCTCATATCTTGGTTCTCTAAGAAACAAAATAGTGTAGCCTTATCTACCACCGAAGTCGAGTACATATCCTTAGGGAGTTGTTGTGCTCAAGTCCTTTGGATGAAGCAACAACTCTTAGATTATGGAATTAAACTTGAAACCATACCCCTAAAATGTGACAACACTAGTGCAATATGTCTAACAAAAAATCACATCCAACACTCTAGAACCAAACACATAGAAATAAGGCATCATTTCATTAGAGATCATGTCCTTAAGAAAGATGTGGTTATAGAGTATGTAGACACCTTAAATCAATTAGCAGACATATTTACAAAACCTTTAGACAAAGAGCGTTTTTGGTCCCTTAGGAGAGCGTTAGGTCTAGCTAGCCTATCTTGACCTTTTAGGACCTCTTTTGTGCTTAAATTTGCTTGATCTTGTGAAATGCCATGTTTATGTGTTTAGGCTCCTAATTTCATCCATGCTTATAGCTAGGGGGAGTATGTTTATGTTTGCATATGTTTTGCCTGCTCATTCATGTCATTTATGCATGTTAGCCTAAGAAAAAATCATTTTTCTACACTTTTAGAGCCTCATCTGCACTTCCAGGCCCAGGTGTATCGAAACGGGTGACCCTGTTTCGATACGGATACCTTAAATCCATGTCTGAGAGAAGGGCGTTTCAAAACGCCTCCAAAGTGTTTCGAAACGTTTTGGCTACTGCCAAGGGGTGTATCGAAACGTGTTTCGATACAGGTCAACAGGGCTTCGATACGGTCAACACCGTATCAAAACGGTCAGCTGAAGATCTCAAAATGGTCAAACCCTAGTGCTCTCGTTTCGAAACGGTCCAGACCGTTCCGAAACGGTATCGCGGATAGCTTTATTTAGGGCTTTTAATGTTAAAATCCTCTTTTACATCAAACTCTTAAAAACCCTAAACTGACTTTCTCTCTATAAATACCCTCTAAACCTCTTTGTTTTTCACCAAATCTTGAGGGGTTTTACTCTAAAACTCAAGTCTAAGCAAGTTTCATCAACATTGTGCAAGGATTTTCATCAAATCATCCAAAATCCCAAACTAAGGTATTTTTCCACTTTTTCTTTTTCTTTCAATTTATGTTCGAATCTTAGGTTAGAAAATTTTATTTTTGTATAAATTATATATTTTCATGTTTGGGTTTTCCATATCTTGTAAAAAAATTTAAAAATCTCAAAATTTTTTATTCGAATATAAAATTTTTCAGACGTATTTTCTTTTACTGTTTTTTTTTTATTTTTTTTTAAAACCTAAGTGGGATTTATTATTGGATTGAATTTAAAAATCGATGCATACACTTAATTTTAAAATATTCTTGCTTAATGTTTTTAGATGTCGGATCAAGCTAACAAAAAGCGTAAGGCCGTTCAAACCGGTGATTCCAGCATTCGTCCGAATCTAGCTCTGCTTTTTCAGAAATCCCTTCGAACTACCGAGATGCGAGCTCGCTTCACTTATGTCAAGGATTTCGAAGTTCGTAGTGAACGTGTCATTGATCTTGATTTCCTCAACTCCGATCGATTCCTATTCTGTTACCTCGAGCGTTTGAGTGAATGGAATCTTCTTCCTTTGTTGAGCATTCCGGATATTCGCTACAAACATATGGTTCTCATCTTTTACTCTAATGCTCGTCTTATTCATGATGAAACCAAAACCGATGTTGTAGGAATTGAATCTTTCATATTAGGGAAAAAGTTTACTGTTGATATTGCTCTCTTGGAGTCCACCTTTTCCCTTAAGAATATAGGTCTTGAGGATGAACGTCACTTCGACACTTTCACCGGTCCAGCACTTACTTTGGATGTGCACGACCGTTTTCTTCACTTGATGGTATCATGGTTCCTTCGCCCTTCCGGAGGTAAATACTCTCATATCCGTCAAGTTGATCACTTTTGGCTTGAATGTTTCCGTAGAGGTGAGCGACCTAATGTTGCCAAGATTATTTTTGCCGAGATGGTCAATAATGTTAAGCTTATTGACACCAATGAGTTGAAGTCTTTTACTTATGGCACAATCTTGAGCTACATCTTTAGCGACCTTGGTATCGATTGTACCTACGACTCTCCGGAACCTCGCAAGTGCAAGATTGGTGAGTCCTCTCTTCGCAAGTTCGGGTTTAAATATGTGAATGATGTTTGGGAACGTGTTGATAGAGAAGCTCCTCTTCCTCCCATTGCACCTCCACCGCAAGTTCAAGTTGGAAACAATGAAGTTGTTACGGCTCTCATTACCGAACGGTTCAATGCCATGGATACTACCATCGCTTCGGGTTTTGGTGTCATCGACACTCGCTTGAAAAATGTCGAGGATCGCCTCCTATCTCTTGAGACTTCCCACTCAAACTTGGATTTTTCCTTCTCTACTCTTTATGGCCAATGGACAAAGTTTCACCGTTCTCAAGTCAAGAGCGACGATGAGACTTCCGATGATGATGACGAGGCCTAGGACTTTTATATCATATCATATCATATTACTTATTCATTTTAGGTTTAAGATTGCATCTTTATGTTTCATTATGTTTTAGGAACCTATGTTTTTGATCTTTTGTTTGGGATTATATTTTGAACTTCATGATGATTTATGTTTTGGATATTTTAATTTTATGAATTTATATTATTGTTGCTTGTTAGTTAATGCTTATTGGTACTAATCCTTTGTCTTCTCTATGAGCCTTCTTTATTCTTTTTGATCTAACAAAAAGAGGGAGAAGAAATTTAAGAGCCACAAACTAAAATTCGTTTTAAATTTTTAAAAAGTTTATTTTAATCTTAAAAATTTTTAAAACTTTAAAAACCTATCTTAAATTAAGGGGAAGTTAGAATATTTTCAAAATTTTCAAAACTCTCAAAAATTCTAACTTTGGTTTTGTTATATCAAAAAGGGGGAGATTGTGAAACCAATATTCTGATTTTGATATAACTAAACACCTAAGGACTAAATTGAAAATGTCAAAACGAATTTTTAAGTCCTCAAAACATCCCCATATGATTTTAAGATTATGCCAAAGTTAAAAACAAAGTTTTCAAATATTTTTCTAAGTGTTTAAAGCCGAAACAGTAGTTTTCAAGTCCCTGTTTCGAAACGGTCTAAGGCGTTTCGAAACGTTTTCATCACTGTCAACCCCTATTCCGAAGCGCGTATCGAAATGACTTTAGAACACTTGAACCCGTATCGAAACGGCTTCATGCGTTTCGAAACTGTTCTTCATTTTTTATTTGAAAACTATAACGGTTCTAATATTTTTTAACTGATTTTTCAAAGATCAATAGGGTGTTTCGAAACGGGATCAATCAGTTTCGAAACGACCCTTTACAGTAGCAAAAATGTTTCGAAACGAGTCCACAAGTTTCGAAAACGGTTCTTCACTCTGATTTGAAAATATAACCGTTGTAAAGTTTTTAACCAATTTTTTGGAAACCGTTAGGGTGTTTCGAAACGAGCTCAGGCTGTTTCGAAACGACCCTTTCCAGTGGCAAAAGTGTTTCGAAATGGCTTTAACACGTTTCGAAACGGGCTCTTAAATGCACCCAACGGCTCTTTCTATTTTAGTCCGTTCCGAAACAGGTACCCCGCGTTTCGAAACGGGTTGTTGCAGACTGCATTTATGGAGGTGAGATAACATCCCCAACGGCTCTATTGATGAGTGCAACAACCACAACGGCTAGAAATCAATGAAAATGTATAAAAGGGACCTCTAAAAGCTCCAGCAACAACTATTGATCCAAAAGCAAACATCCAAACATCAAATCCAAGCATTTGTGCTAAATTCCCAAATTGTCTAGAAACCCCAATTGTAATTTTCATTCTTATCTTGTTCAATTGGGTTGAGTGCTTGTAATTGGGCTACAAATTGTATTGAGAGATACTATCTTAGCCATCAAATTCTTTGTTACCTTTGTGTGAGGATTGGGTTAAATTTTGGGTAGAAAATTTAACCGAAAATTGTAAGGGTTGCCTCCTTAGCCTAGAAAAGGGGAAGAGCAATTAGTGGAATTGTTGCAAATCCTTAGTGAAGCTAAGTTAGTGGATGTAGAGTTCATTTGGAACTTGAACCACTCTAAAATCCCTTGTCAATTTTTTTTAATTTGCAATTTCCACCACACAAACTTTAAAAATCCAATTCACTCCCTCTTGGTTCATATCGATCTTTCGATCCACTCAACACCCTTTTCTAGGCTAAGGAGGTAACCCTTACAATTTTCGGTCAAATTTTCTACCCAAAATTTGACCCAATCCTCGCACAATTCAAACAAAGAATTTGATGGCTAAACAAGTATCTCTCAATACATAAACTAGCCCAATTACAAGCACTCAACCCAATTGAAATGATAAGAATGAAAAATACAATTGGGGTTTCTAGACAATAATAGGATTTAGGCACAAATGCTTGGATTTGATGTTTGGATGTTTGCTTTAGGATCAATAGTTGTTGCTGGAGCTTTTAGAGGTCCCTTTTATACCTTCTCATTGAATTCTAGCCGTTGTGGTTGTTGCATTCATCAATAGAGCCGTTGGGGGTGTTATCTCACCTCCATAAATGCAGTCTGCAACCAACCGTTTCGAAACGCTCGACCCTGTTTCGAAACAGACCAAAATAGAAAGAGTCGTTGGGGTGCATTAAAGAGCCCGTATCGAAACGGTCTGACCAGTTTCGATACGCTAAGAGCCGTTTCGAAACTTGTTTCGAAACATTTTGCCACTGTCAAGGGTCGTATCGAAACGTCTTGAGATTGTTTTGAAACGCCTTAACGGTTTATTAAAAATCAGTTAAAAACATTCAACGGTCATATTTTTCAAATCAATTTTAAGAACCTTTCAAAACACTTTATGTCGTTTCGATACGGTGTCTCTTTGTTATAAAGTCGTTTCGAGACTTGTTTCGAAACATGGGTTGGCAGTGTTGAAATCGTTTCGATACCCGTTTAGAAACATAGGTTCACAGTTTCAAAACTGTTTCGAAACACCTTAGTCCGTTTCGAAACATGGACTCGAAAATCACTGTTTTGGCTTTAAGAACACTTAGAAAATATTTGATAAACTTAGTTTTTAACTTAGGCATATTCTTTAAATCATATAGGGATGTTTGAGGACTTAAAAATTCATTTTCACATTTTCAATTTAGTCCTTAGGTTCTTTAGTTATATCAAAATTAAAATATCGGTTTCACAATCTCCCCCTTTTTGATATAACAAAATCAAAGTTAGAATTTTTAAGAGTTTTGAAAATTTTGAATACATTCTAACTCCCCCTCAATTTAAGATAGGTTTTTGAAGTTTTAAAAGGATTTAAATTTAAAATTCAAGGTTTAAAACTTAAAAACACTTTAAACATTTAAAACAAATTTTGGCTCTTAGATTACTTCTCCCCTTTTTGTTAGATCAAAAAATATAAACAAGGCTCAAAGAGAAGAGATAGGGTTAATAGCAATAATCATTAAGCAATAAGCAATAAGCAACATAATATTAATTCATAAAATTAAAATATCCAAAACATAAATCTTCAACAATAAGTTCAAAGCATAATCCCAAATAAAATCAAAAGCATAGGTTCATAAAACATAATGGAAATAAAGATGCAATCTTAATCCTAAAATGCATAGCTAATATGATATGTCATGAGAAACCTAGGCCTCGCCGTCACCATCATCATCTGAGGACTCATCATCGCTCTTGACTTGAGATTGACGAAACTTCATCCATTGGCCATAAAAGGTAGAGAAGGACATATCCATGGCAGAGTGTTGATTCTCAAGGGATTGGAGTCGATCCTCTACATTTTGCAAGCGTGTGTTGATAGCACCAAAGCCCGAAGCCATGTTAGTGTCCATGACGTTGAACCGCTCGGTAAGGAAAGCCGTGAGAGCTTCATTGTTCGCAACTTGAGCTTGTGGTTGAGGTTCAACGGGAGGAGGAGGAGGAGGAAGAGGTGTTTCCCTATCAACACGTTCCCACTGTCCATTGTTTACATAGCGAAAACCGGACTTACGAAGAGAGGACTCACCAATTTTTGACTTGCGGGGTTCCGGAGAGTTGTAGGTGTAATCAAGATTAAGCTTGCTAAAGATGTGACTTAAAACCGTTTCATAAGTGAAGGATTTCAGTGCATCGGTGTCACGAAGCTTAACATTGTTAACTACTTCGGCAAATATGATCTTAACTAGATTAGGGCGCTCACCACGACGGAAACACTCAAGCCAAAAATAGTCTACTTGACGAATGTGAGAATATTTACCTCCGGAGGGGGGAAGAAACCATAAGGCCATCAAATGGAGGAATCGATCGTGCGCATCCAAAGTAAGCACCGAGCCGGTGTGAGAACCAAAGTGGCTCTCATTCGCAATTCCTTCGTCCTTAAGAGAAAATGTAGACTCCAAGAGAAGGACATCAACGACAATCCTCTTGCCCAAGATAGAAGACTCAAGGCCAACCACTTCGGTATTGTCTTCATTATTGATAAATTGAGCATTGGAGTAAAAGAGAAGTACCATGTGCTTGTAGCAAATGTCCGGGATGCTCAAAAGACCAAGTAAATTCCATTCCCTCAAACGGTCGAGGTAACGAAAAAAAAACGCTCGGAGTCAAGAAACTTGAGATCAATGACACGCTCACGACGAACTTCGTACTCCTTGACATAAGTGAACCGATCCCTCATCTCTTGAGCTCGAAGAGTTTTCTGAAAAAGCAGGGTGAGATTGGGACGAATACTCGATTCACTTGCTTGACCGGTCTTACGCTTTTTGCTAACGTTCTCTGTCATCCTAAAAATATAAAGCAAGCAAATTTTTTAAAAGAATTAAGTGTATGCATGAGATTTCTTAATTCAATCCAATGGTAAATCCCACTTAGGTTTAAAAACAAGTTTTTAAAACAAATATACAAAACAAAACAAAACAAAAATTTAAGAGAAAAAAGTAAAGAAAAATACGAGTGAAAATTTATATATTCGAATCAAAAAATTGAAGATTTTGAAAAAAAAATTTACAAGATTTGAAAAACCCAAGTATAAAAACATATAAACTATACAAAATTAAAATTTTCTAACCTAAGATTCGAACATAAATTGAAGGAAAAAGAAAAAGAAAGAAAATACCTTAATTTGGGATTTTGGATGAATAGAGGAAAATCCTTGCACAAGATTGTTGAAGCTTGCTTAGACTTGAGTTTAATAGAAAAACCCCTCAAGATTTGGTGAAAAACAAAGAGGTTTAGAGGGTTTTTATAGGGAAAAATCGAATCTAGGGTTTTTAGGTTTTTAGGAGAGTTTGAATTTGTGTTTAACTTTAACATTAAAAGCCCCTTTAAAGCAGTCCGCGAAACCGTTTCGGAACGGGCTTGACTGTTTTGAAATGTGGGGATGAAAGATTGACCGACTTTTCAACTCCAGCTGACCGTTTCGATACGGGTTTGACCGTATCGAATCCCCGTTGACTCGTATCGAAACTTGTTTCGATACACCCCTTGGCAGTAGCCAAAACGTTTCGAAACCCTTGGAAGGTGTTTCAAAACGCCCTTCTCACAGATAGAAATTTAAAGCATCCGTATCGAAACAGGTTCACCCGTTTCGATACACCTGGGCCTGGAAGTGCAGATGAAGCTCTAAAAGTGCAGAAAAATGAATTTTTCTAAGGCCTAACTTGCATGAATGACATGAATGAGCAGAAAAAACATATACAAACATAAACATACTCCCCCTAGCTATAGGCATGAATGAAATTAGGAGTAAAAACACATAACATGGCATTTCACAAGATCAAGCAATTTTAAGCACAAAAGAGGTCCTAAAAGGTCAAGATAGACTAGCTAGACCTAACTCTCTCCTAAGGGACCAAAAACGCTCTTTGTCTAAAGGTTTTGTAAATATGTCCGCTAATTGATTTAAGGTGTCAACATACTCTATAACCACATCTTCTTTAAGGACATGGTCTCTAATGAAATGATGCCTTATTTCTATGTGTTTGGTTCTAGAGTGTTGGATGAGATTTTTTGTCAAACATATAGCACTAGTGTTATCACATTTAAGGGGTATGGTTTCAACTTTAATACCATAATCTAAGAGTTGTTGCTTCATCCAAAGGACTTGAGCACAACAACTCTCTAAGGATATGTACTCGGCTTCGGTGGTAGATAAGGTTACACTATTTTGTTTCTTAGAGAACCAAGATATGAGCATACTACCTAGGAATTGAGAAGTTCCCGAAGTACTCTTCCTATCGATTTTCCATCCCCCATAATCCGCATCCGAATAAGCATGAAGGTTGAAGGTGGAGTCTCTAGGGTACCAAAGACCTAAGCAAGGGGTATCTCTAAGGTACCTAAAGATTCTCTTAACGGCTATAAGGTGAGACTCTCTAGGACTAGCTTGAAACCTAGCAACAAGCAAACACTAAACAAGATATCCGGTCTACTTGCGGTAAGGTAAAGCAATGATCCAATCATAGAACGGTAAAGCTTAGAGTCGACACACTTACCTCCTTTATCTTTTTCAAGCTTTGTAGATGAGCTCATAGGTGTGGCTTGAGGCTTTGCATTCTCCAAGCCAAACTTCTTGAGCATATCCTCTATGTACTTTGCTTGATTGATGAAGGTGTCATCCTTCTTTTGCTTGATTTGGAGTCCTAAAAAGAATGAGAGCTCCCCCATCATGCTCATCTCAAATTCACCTTGCATTAGCTTAGCAAACTCTTTGCAATGACATTCATTAGTAGAACCAAAAATAATATCATCAAAATAAATTTGTACTACTAAGATGTCATTTTTATACATTTTTTTATAAAAAGTGTAGTGTCCACCTTGCCTTTTTCAAAACTCTTTTCAATTAAAAAGTTTGAAAGCCTTTCATACCAAGCTCTAGGAGCTTGTTTTAAACCATAAAGAGATTTAGTGAGTTTGAAAACATGATTTGGAAATTTTGAGTCTTCAAAACCCGGTGGTTGTTCCACATACACTTCTTCATTTATAAAACCATTTAAAACGTGCTTTTAACATCCATTTGAAAAAGATTGAAATCATGATAACATGCATATGCAAGCAACATCCTAATGGCTTCCATTCTAGCTACGGGTGCATAGGTTTCATCAAAATATATTCCCTCTTCTTGAGTGTAACCTTGTGCTACTAGTCTAGCTTTATTTCTCACAATGTTACCACTCTCATCTAGCTTGTTCCTAAAGACCCATTTAGTTCCTATGGTAGATTAATTACTAGGCCTATCAACTAATGTCCAAACGTTACTTCTCTCAAATTGATTTAACTCTTCTTGCATAGCCATAATCCAAAAATCATCTTTCAATGCTTCTTTTATATTCTTAGGCTCTATGCATGAGATAAATGCAACATGATTCATTAATCTAAGAGAAGATCGAGTGGTTACCCCCTTGGATGGATCACCCAAGATTTCACCATCTTTGACATAGTTGAACTCCCTTGGGTAGCTCACTTTCTTTTCCTCAAGAGCCAAGTCCTTCAAGGCTTCAAGAGGCGGATCTTGTGTGTCCTCTTCTTTTGTTGGAATCTCATCATCCTTTGAAGTTTGTCCTCCATCAAAGGCATTTATGATTCCTACATCATCATCACCACAAGAATTCTTCCTTGGAAAGAGGTTATCATCGAATACAACATGTATAGATTCTTCTACAACTAAAGTTCTTTTGTTAAATACTCGATAGGCTTTAGAGGTTAAAGAGTATCCTATGAAAATAGCATCATCACTTTTTGCATCAAATTTACCTAAGTTGTCTTTTCCATTATTTAAAACAAAACACTTGCAACCAAAAGGGTGAAAATAGCTAATGTTAGGCTTTTTAGATTTTAAAATCTCATAAGGTGTTTTCTTTAAAATTGGCCAAATCATTACTCGGTTAACAATATAGCAAGCGGTGTTTGTGGCTTCCACCCAAAAATATTTAGGTAAATTATTTTCACAAATAATGGTTCTAGCCATTTCTTGCAAAGTTCTATTTTTCCTCTCAACTACCCCATTTTGTTGAGGAGTTCGAGGAGCCGAAAAATTGTGGCTAATACCATTTTCATTCAAAAAATCCTCAAACCCTAAATTTTGAAACTCGGTTCAATGATCACTTCTAATATGTGAAATTCTAAGTTCAAGATCATTTTGGGTTAGTTTTGAAAATGTGATGAATTTTTTCAAAGCCTCATCTTTAGTACTTAAAAATAAAACCCAAGTAAATCTAGAAAAATCATCAACAAGTACAAATGCATAATATTTACCACCCAAGCTCATAGTCCTAATTGGCCCAAATAAATCCATATGGATAAGTTGTAAACATCTACTAGTAGAAACATCATTAATGGATTTAAAAGAAGACTTATGTTGTTTACCCTTAGAGCATGCATCACAAATTTTATCGTTTGAGAATTTAATCTTGGGTAAACCTCTAACTAGATCAAGGGAAACTAGTTTTTCTAAAACACTAATGCTAGCATGTCCTAGTTTCCTATGCCACAACCATGCATCATTTTCATTTTGTGCTACTAAGCATGCAAGAGATGTATGTATGTCATCTAGATGCACCATGTATATGTTACCTATGCGATGACCTATGAGCATAATATTATTAGATTTAATGTCAACAATTTTGCACCCATTTTTATCAAATAAAACATTAAATCCTTTGTCACACAATTGACTTATGCTCAACAAGTTATATTTAAGACCATCAACATACAAGACATTTTCAATAAGAATAGTAGAGTGATTACCTATGGAGCCAATACCTTTAATGTGGCCTTTGGAGTTGTCACTAAATGTCACCACTCCTCCACTTTTTGGCTTTAGATCCATGAATCTACTCTTGTCTCCGGTCATATGCCTTGAGCATCCACTATCAAGGTACCATGAGTTTTGACTTTGTGCTTTGGCCTTGTAGCAATGCTCCCCCTACAAACAAAGATATTAAGCTTTTGTTTTTGGCACCCAACTCATTTTGGGTCCACGAGTGTTAGCTCCCATTAACTTGGTTCCCTTAGGAATCCAAGGTGACATAGCAACAATATTATTAGATTTTACAAGTTTCTTAGGAACACATACACTTCTAATCCTTTTAGTTCTACTATGTCTAGGAAGACTACCTTGTTTGTAGTTATTAGTCCTTTTCTTAAGTTGGTTTGTTTTAGAAGATTCACCTATTTCATGCTTCACACTACCAACATTTTTAAAGGACTCCTTGAGCTTGTTAAGCTCATCTAACACCTTTTGGTGTTCACTATTACATTGAGATAAAATATTATTAAGGTCAACATTTTCATCTTGGAAGAATTTTAGCTCATCTTTCAACCCTAAAATCTTTTTCTCAAATTTTAAATTAGCTTGAGAAAGTGAGTCATTTTTATCATTTAATTCTGAAATAATTTTCTTGTTCCTAATGACCGACTCCTTGTATTTATCAACTAATTCATCATAGACCTCTTGCAACTCATCATATGCATCATTTAGTTCATCATATGTAAAATCAAAAGATGATGAGTTAGAGGTTACCATAGAGGAATCTTCCTCAAGTGCCATAAGGCAAAGGTTGGCCACTTCTTGTTCGTCATCCTCCGATGACTCCTCATCACTCCAAGTAGCAAGCTTGGCTTTGAGCTTCTTCTTCTTCTCAAAGCCCTTCTTCTTGAGTTGAGGGCACTCCGAACGTATGTGGCCGGGTTTATTGCACTCGAAGCATATGATTTGATCCCTTGCTTCTTCTTTGTTTTTACCTTTGAAGTCCATCTTCCTTTGAATTTTTCTTCCCCGGTTGGACCTCATAAAGCGTGAGAATTGTTTGGCTATCATAGCCAATTCTTCTAGCCCATCCTCCTCACTAGAAGAGCTCTCCTCAAGTAATGAAGCTTTGAGAGCTATCCCCATCTTCTTCTTCTTTTCCACCTCTAGCTTTTCTACTCTCTTCTCTTCCTTCTTCTTCTCTTCTTCCCTTCCTTGCTTCATAATCTCATGAGTAAGGAGAGAACCCACTAGCTCATCAAGCTTTAAAGTCTTCAAATTTTTAGCTTCTATGATGGCAGTTCTCTTCCCATCCCAAGATTCGGGAAGTGAGTAGAGTAGCTTCCGGACAAGCTTGTCTTCCGGTATTGTCTCTCCAAATCCTTTTAGCCCATTGACTATGGTGGAGAAACAATCAAACATCTTGGACACCGTCTCATCGGGCTCCATCTTGAAATTTTCATAACTAAGATTGAGGATTCCAATCTTAGTTTCCTTGACATCATTGTTTCCCTCATAGGTAGTCTCAAGAGTGTCCCACACTTCTTTGGCACTCTCAATGGATGATACTTTGGAGTAGATGTCCGGACCGAATGAACAAAAAAGCATGTGGAGAGCTTTGTCATTTATTTGGATCTTTCTCCTTTCTTCTTCACTCATCTCCACCTTTTTCTTCAAAACCATCTTCCCTTCACTATCTTGCTTCAATGGAATGCAAGGGCCATCTTCAATTACATCCCAAACCAAGTAGTCATTGGACTTGATGAAGAGGCGCATTCTATTCTTCCAAAACGGATAGTTGTCACCATTGAAGAATGGTGGTTTTGTAGTGGATTGAGACTCATACATGCCAGAACCGGAGGTAGAAGTCATCTCTTGATATTTGGATGATCACACTCTTCCTAGGAACTCCTCTCGTGGTTGTTAATCCTCAAAGAGGTAGGCTCTGATACCAATTGTTGAGTGGATCGAATGATCGAAATGAACCAAGAGGGGGTGAATTGGATTTTTAAAGTTCTTGGTGGTGGAAATTGCAAATTAAAAAGATAGACAATGAATTTTAGAGTGGTTCAAGTTCCAAATGAACTCTACATCCACTACCTTAGCTTCACTGAGGATTTGCAACAATTCCACTAATTGCTCTTCCCCTTTTCTAGGCTAAGGAGGTAACCCTTACAATTTTCGGTCAAATTTTCTACCCAAAATTTGACCCAATCCTCACACAATTGAAACAAAGAATTTGATGGCTAAACAAGTATTTCTCAATACATAAACTAGCACAATTACAAGCACTCAACCCAATTGAAATGATAAGAATGAAAAATACAATTGGGGTTTCTAGACAATAATGGGATTTAGGCACAAATGCTTGGATTTGATGTTTGGATGTTTGCTTTAGGATCAATAGTTGTTGCTGGAGCTTTTAGAGGTCCCTTTTATACATTCTCATTGAATTCTAGTCGTTGTGGTTGTTGCATTCATCAATAGAGCCGTTGGGGGTGTTATCTCACCTCCATAAATGCAGTCTGCAACCAACCGTTTCGAAACGCCCGACCCTGTTTTGAAACAGACCAAAATAGAAAGAGTCGTTGGGTGCATTAAAGAGCCCGCATCGAAACGGTCTGACCAGTTTTGATACGCTAAGAGCCGTTTCGAAACTTGTTTCGAAATATTTTGCCACTATCAGGGGTCGTATCGAAACGTCTTGAGATCGTTTCGAAACACCTTAACGGTTTGTTAAAAATCAGTTAAAAATATTCAACGGTCATATTTTTCAAATCAATTTTAAGAACCGTTTCGAAACACTTTATGTCGTTTCGATACGGTGTCTCTTTGTTCTAAAGCCGTTTCGAAACTTGTTTCGAAACACGGGCTGCCAGTGTTGAAATCGTTTCGATACCCGTTTCGAAATACAGGTTCACAGTTTCAAAAATGTTTCGAAATGCCTTAGGCCGTTTCGAAACAGGGACTCGAAAATCATTGTTTTGGCTTTAAGAACACTTAGAAAATATTTGATAAACTTAGTTTTAACTTAGGCATATTCTTTAAATCATATAGGGATGTTTGAGGACTTAAAAATTCATTTTCACATTTTCAATTTAGTCCTTAGGTTCTTTAGTTATATCAAAATTAAAATATTGGTGTCACAGTTTATATCACATTGATAAAAAAAGATTCCACTTTCTTAGAATGATCTTTATCGCACTTGCCATCCTTATAACCTCACTACCAGTGGGTAGAAGTATTCGTAAAATGACCATATTTTTTCATGTCTATATTCATAGCCTCGACCACAACCACAACTTCTAATGTGGTTTTTATTTCTTTCATAATATAATCTCACATTCACTTCAGGGAATGGAGTAGAGTCAGTGGGCCTTTGAAACTTTTTTTACATATTCTTATCACAGAGAACAAAGATTTAATCCTCATACGCGACATTGTTAAACCCGTCCACAAGGTCCTTTAAAAACCTTCTTTGAGACCAGTAGCCTCGCAGAACGGGATGTCCAGCCAATATACTTGGATTATATCGAAATTATGTCTCTAATTGAATAATGATTTATTATGTTTACATTCACTTCAGGGAATGAAACAGTTCCAATAATCGCATGGAATAAGCATCATGCTTGCATTCACTTTAGGGAATGCCCCATCATTGATAATCGCAAGGAATAAACATCATGCTTTGCATTCACTTCAGGGAATGCCTCCCATAAAACTTTTTGGATCAAGACGAATTTTCGTAACTTGAAATTGGGAGAAGTCTATGGTCTAGTTTTTCGACGAAGAAGAAATATTACTTTCGAGCAAATATAGAGTTTATAATAATCTTCTTGTAAATTCAAAATCATCATGATTTATCGCACTTTAAAATAATAATATAAAGAATAAAAATAAAACCAAAATTTACCGATATTGATTTTTCTCTCGTGGACAATGAAGACATAGCTTATGACCGAGATAGCTTCTCATAGTCCCTTTATATCACATCTCTTTCCAAGCCATTTAAGTATATCATGTAAAACTCAAAATACGGTTAAAAATACTAACTTTTACCAAATAAAATAACATAAATAATAATATGAAAAAGAGAAAACACACGTAATTTACACCAAACGCAACCTCTTCGTCTCTGTCGATTCTTCTTTTGGTTTGTGAGAAGCCACAAATTTATCTCTTTCCAATGTTCGAATAAAATCAAACATACTTTCAAACTTTTAAAAAAAATAAAATTTAAGTTAAATTATATAGAAAAAGACAATCGGTAATTTAAAAGAATGAAGAGAAAAAAAAACTTATCTTTGGTTTATCCTAGAACAAAGAGATGAGAGATAGAGAGAGATTTATATTATTCTCAAATATAGACTTGTGTACAATGCCTTCATCAAGTCATCTATTTATAGGCATAAGAAGTGCATATTACATTGAACTCTAATTAAATGAGATAATATTCCTAATGATAAAATAAATCAATCTCCTTAAATAAAGTTCTAATCATGATAGACATTCACATAGATAAATATTCATAACACAAACTCAATTTCATCATTTGTGAAATTTATTAAATATATTTTTCACAAATACTCATCACAATAAATTTATCAAAAGTTAATTTAATTACCCAAATTATTTTCTAGAATTAATTAATTAGCTAAAGTCTAACCAAAAATTTTAACCCGATTCCAATAATTTACCCGAATCTTCTAGCCCGTTTTTCGGGCGTTACAATTAATTTTAATTTTACGCCTAAGATTTTAGTTTTAGTTTAATTTAGTCTTAGTACAGCTTTAAATTATTTTAATTAGAACATCTAGTTTAGGATTAGTTCAATTAGGTCACTAGATTATATTTAGATCTTTTAATTAGAGCCTTTAGATTTGAAGTTCTTGTAATTAGATCCTTCGTTTAGTTTTTTAGATTTATTAAAGCCTTTAGTTTAGGTTTCTTTACATTTTAGTCCTAATTTAATTTTATCAAATGCAAAATAAGACTTATTCGAGAGTAATTCCACTTTATCCTATCTTTTGGGCAAATCCAAGTTTTCTCAAATTCTTCTTAATTTGTACTTGGTGCTATTAAATAGAGTCTATTATGTTAATTAGAAACTTCTTTAGTACTTGCCTTTTTAAGACTAGAGATCTTTAGACTTTAGGATAGAATATTTGTAGGATTTATTTCTTTAGTACGACATGCATTCTTCCATAGCATTATAAAATAGTCACGGGTCTTGTATAAAATAGATTCTCCTTATTCTCCTAGCCGTTGAAGAATGTTGAGATTATTTTATACAGGGTTTTCACTAGTTCTTCTTTCATCTTCAGTAAAACGGAACATTTTCTTAAGTGAGGTTAATTGCCGGTGTCCGGTCTATCTTATTGGTTACTTTTTGGTGTCCGGTCTATCTTATTCAAGTAACCGGTGGCGACTCTATATTTTCAAAAAAAAAAAACGCTAACAATTAAAGGTGCCGAGCTTAAAGAGTCGTTATCACATACTTTAGATCCACTACGTAAATCATTCTCCAAATTAATAAAAAAAATTACAAGTATTCAATACTTTTTACAGATAGTCTTGCAGACAGAACGATTGAACCCAGGTCTCTTAAGATAATCATCATCCGTTTTTTTACTATGACCACTTGTTGGGTTGAAGTGTTCAATACTTAAATTCTATATTTTTTTTTTACTTAAAGCATATTTACCTTGTTTTATTGCTCGAGAAACTTATAATTTACTGATAATTGATATACCACAAAGGTGGTTTACAAGGTCCTCTGACCATACAGACTTCTGAAAAGAGGTAAATAACACAGTGTCATTACTATCATCATTATTATTTAATTTGATATTTCTTTACCAAACCCTGATTTTCTATCCAGGATGGTGCTCATTACATGATTTACACACCATCTGATCCGCTATGATTCATTGTCGTCAAGGTAACTTACAAGTATCTTTGAAAGAATTACTATTTCAAACTTGAATGTGGTCAGAGTTTCAATCTTTTTATTGACTTGTATGCTCATGTGTTTAAATTCATGTCTACAAGCAATAGATTGAGAAAGAATGAGTATTAAGGTTGTTATGAAATGGGATGCTGATGAAGCTTGCTTTGGTTTCTGCAGGATCAGAATGGAATTCTGCAAATTGCTGATGATGTATGCAACTTTTTACATTTTTCAAGAGAAATTATTCAAGTTTACTTCCAATACTTTGTCCTCTATTCCTTTAGACTTTAACAGGGCAATAAAATAAGTCTAATGTGTTCGTGTTCATGTTCATGTTCTGCCGGTAAGATTAAATACACAAAAGTTACATCTGCCCACTTATGAATGTCAGTATGGGAAGATGTTACATGAAAGAAAAAATGACTTATGTGTGTGTGTTCGTGTGTGCGCCGGAAGAGCTTCCTCAGTTGGGAGTTGAGAGGAGTGATGCTGCATTGGTGTTGTTATCCCTCATTTTAGCTTTTTAAATTAGCTTTTGTGAACAAAAGGTTATATATGTATGGTATGAACTATGAACCTAAGTAGTGTGTTTATCATACGGGAACATGATCTCCTGGAGGACCCTGCAATTATTGATGAGGAAACTGAGTTCAATGCCTTAGTGGTATGCCACCCTAATAAATTAATAATTACCTTGTTCTTACTCTGCTGCTGAAATGACCTGATTGTTCTGCCTTTTTTTATTTTTACCCTATTAATTGATTGTTGTGTGAAAGATGACCAGCTTACTCCCATCAACGTTTTAAAACCGCCCAAACTTCCTCTTGACAACGAATCAAGGAGTTGATCCTCAATTTAGTTCAACCAACTCGTCATTTTGATATTGTAAATGCTTTATTCAAGAATTTATATGGAAGAATAGTTACACTTTGATGAAGGATTATATTAACTGGGGGAGCTGATTGTAAGAATTTGGAGAACTGAAGTTAGCAACTGAGATGGTGTTTAAAGAAATTTGAAGAGGATCCCCATTCAACTCTTCAAGCACTATTAATAGATTCCCAGTAGGTTTGAGGAATGAGCGAGGCACATGGTACCTACAATTTCAACCATAGAAGAATGGATCAACTTATCACTAGAATTTTCTTTTGTTTAACAACCGGTATCCGAATCATTAGCTGAATAATCTAGATCGGGTTTTGCAAATACTCAACATGGGAAGACTCTCACAACCCAGTTTTCTCCTTTCACAATGTCAGGATTCGAACCCTGACTTTGTCTAAGGAACTTAGCGTTTCATCCCGCTAGACCAACCGATTGTTGGTAAGTTATCAATAAAAGTTTAATATGAATCAAAATCCAGTATTGAGGGTATGGTGAGCACTTACAAAGTTTGGGAGGGATTTCCTTTAGGGGTATGGAATGAAACCCAATAGCGACCAATGCTTTGTTCATTCACCCAAACTTGTCCCTTTTGCATTGAGCTCATGTTTAAGGCAACTGGATCATCTCCAACGGGTGCATCAAACGTGGTCTGACAAAATACATACTTTTTACCCTATGTACTTTGGTAAGATATGTTAGAAAACCATGTAAACTTGGTTTGAACTTTGAACCTCACCTTGTACCAAGTGAGTGACTTGTTTGTAGACTCATCAATCTCACTCCACTCCACTTTTTCTAAATTTTCTTCTTTATATATTTCTAACGTTTCCCCTTTCAAAGCAACCTACAAAATAAATTCATAAAAATTAGTGTTAAGAGCAATTATCCCATCTATTTAGTGAAATGATTAGATTAGATTAGATTAGATTTTCATGTGTACCTGATATCCCCATGTATAATTGGTGAAGTCATATGTGCTTGATTCCGAACATTGAATGTTGACTTTATTCAACCCAGCATATTTACTCTCCAAATAAGCTCCTGAGTCCTTCACATTAGAATCATTCAGAATAAACGTGTTATTATATTAGTACATGTGATCTTAAAATTTGATTATTTGCTTTTATATATATTATGATTTGTCATTTGTGAGCAGACAAAGATTACCTGTAATCCAACCATAACACTCAGTATTGATACATTGTTCAAACCATCATTTAAGCTAATTGGAACGTCCATACTAAATCCTTTGGTATCATGGCTTCCATGTCCAGTTTCTGAGCAAAAGTAGTTCATCAACAGTTAATGAATTTTAGTTTTTTTTTTTTTTTAAAAAGAAAGAAAGAAAAGAAAAGAGTTTATTGGAATTAGAAATTTGTACCTACAAATATGCTGTTGATGTAGGAATGTGCAACATGTCCGAGGGACTCAATGTGAAGCACAGGTTCGGAGCAAGATGAATTGGGTTGAAAACTGTTTTCATTATTATGTTCCTAAGCTTAGCATTCATTTAATATTACTTTTTTCGATTTTATTATCGATTAAGATAAAAAGAAGAATACCTGAATGTGTACCAAAGGTAATCAGACACGTCCTTGGTTGTATTCATTTGTTCCAACAATGAATTGGATTGCAGAGAGGTATCTAAAAAGCTGGGGATGTCTTCCTTGAACTCTTTCCAGCTATCCACTGCATCAAACACTTTGTCTACTGTCGTAACCCTCTTGTTCGTCATCGTGCTCACCTTTGCGGTGTTGAAAACCATGTTTTGGCAGTCTGGTAGAATGCCGATCGACCTGGGCAACAACTCTAACGAATTGTCCCGGAATTGGACCGTGGCATTTCTTCTGGAATCATTGTTTACAAGGAACGCAGCACATGTTCCCCTTCCTTCAAAAGCATAAGCCTGATCCAACAAAAGATAAGTAATTGATATTAATTAGTTTTAGGGGGTTAAAGGCTTCCTCACCTGTTGAAGTGGACCGATTGAGAAATTGCTCTGCACTCCTTGCAGTAGAGGCGTGGAGCAATTCTTTATGACAGCATGCAATTCCTTAAGATGTCCCCATTTCGGCTGTCTCAACAAACCTGCACATCAATGTCGATTCGGTTTATCAAGATCGAACGACGCGAATGATGTATGTATGTTGTAAAAAGGTTATCGACTTCACCATATTCATCGAGTGGAGCTTGGTCATAGTAACTTGTTATCACATAGGCCGATGAGGTCCTTCCAAAATTGGTTCCACCATGGTACTACATTAATCAATGAAACCATTGATTAGGATTGAGTCACACAAATGCATGTATCATTAACAACACAGGCTTACCATGTAATAGTTTATGTAACTCCCGTTTTTGGCTATGAAAAGTGCTGCATGAAATGCAATATCTTCTGCAGATCTTATGTATGGCTCTCCACCATATGCTTGATAGCTTCATTAAAAAGAAGGTTGCAGGCTAAGTTAGTAGCTGTCGTAAAAATAAGATTTGATTTTGATAATGGGTTTTGAAAAAGAAATTAAGTTTTGATCACTTACGTTATCGATTTTTAACATTTTGGTCACCGAGTCATTAACTCCCATTAGTGTGATGCGTGGCATGTTAGTCAAAAGAGTTTATTTTTATCTAAAGTCCATAGATCAAATTGATATTTAATTGAAGTTCAAGAGTTAAATTGATATTTTATCTAAATCTTATGGGTTAAACTAAAAACAAAGTCATTAACTAACGCGTCATGTCATCACACAAATGGGAGTCGATGGATCAATGACCAAAATGTTATAATTCGCTAACAGAAGTGACCAAAACATAACTTTTTCAAAACCAATGATCAAAATCAAATAATCCGAAAACAAAAGGGACCAACCAACCATGTAGTTCACTCGTAAAAGAATAATAGAAAGTGGGTGGAATCTTACAAAGAAGTCCAATCTTCTGTCCATATGGAAGGCTTGTTGGGTGAGTTGGGACCTCCAAAAGTTTCCCCACATCTCATACCATTGCATGTATTAATCTGCAAACAATCAACAATGATAAATGCACTAGTGTCACGTACCTTTGGTCTATAAACAAACGAAGAAGATAAACGGGAGGAATCGAACCACGGGGTCGGGAGCATCGGTCTGCTTGCACATGACCCACGGCACACCGGTTCCGAGATCGACCGCCATTTTCGCTGCCCATTTAACATAAGCAGCTCCTTTTTCATGGAAGGCTGCTTCCACGTTTTGGTATTCATTCTCTATCTGCAAATTTAGCTCACATATTCATAAAAGTTGATGTTAGTTTTGAACAAAAAAAAGAGGTTCGTTCATTAATTTACCTGTGATAATATAATTGGACCTCCTTGCGAAGCATATAAACCTTCTGATTTCATCATGTTTACTATTTTTGTAGTGAAGTTTTGCATGTAAAACTACAACAACCAAATAATAATTGTTAGCAATTAAATACAGATTAAGAGCTCATTATCTAGTGTTTTTAATTTACAAATTGAGAAATAGATACCTTGAAGGGCTCGTTATCTGTTCGATAAACAATGCCAGGGACATCATGCAACCAAAATGGAAATCCCCTAAAACCAACATTTACCGATCTCGATTATAACCCAAAAGTAATAAATATATGAATGTGAGTGTTCGAATCGTAATTTTTGTTTTTTTCGAAATATGTATTTTTAAATTGTCACGTTAACTTTTTTTAACATGTGCATATACGACATACATTGATAGATATAACATTATACAGTCACACAAATATTATATATATTTTTAAAAATATGTAAAAAAAATTGTACAAATATACAAGAAATAGTAGATATGTCACCACCGGTAGAACTTTTGAAAAAGTTTATAGGGTCAACTTATAACTTTTTAGAAATTAGAGGTTTAAATTAAAAAATTTAAAATTTTGAAGGTTTAGTATATTTTTTTTTTCAAAAATTTTGTGCCTTTTTTTAAATTTTCAAGTAGCTTAATGAGAACTTATTATAGGATAGAAGATTTAATAAAAAATATTTAAATTTTTTGAAGCTTGATATGAATTTTTAAAAATTTTGAGGGGATAAATTAAACTTTTTGAGAACTTTAAGGACTAAATTCTAATTTTTCAAAATCTTGTGGTCCCCACTTGTCCCAATTACCTGCCATCCGCTGTATGTCACATCGTCACACTTTTCTTTTAATAAAAAATACATTGAAATATTTGTCGGAATTAGGAAAAAGGTTGAGATTGGAACATAAAATACATATATTGAAAAGTAAAGAGATTAAAAGTAGTCAAATTGTAATAGATGGACTGAATTTAGTAAAAACGGTAGAAGAGGGACCGGTTTGTAAAAGAGAAATGATGGGAAGAATAAAAACTCACCCATAATTCCATTCACTCTCAATGAAGGGTCCAATCCTAAGGCAAGCATAAAGCCCCTGTGCTTGAATTTCTTTTATAAATCTCACCAAGTCGTATCTCCCACTGAAGTCGTACTATCCAAATACATATTCATGCAAATTGCAATTACTATTATATAGAAATATGGTTTCAATTGGGTTGTAAGTTTTAACCAACCTGACCAGGCTGGGGCTCATGCACATTCCAAAATACATATGTTTGAATCACATCAACTCCTCCTTCCTTTGCTTTCGCTATCAAAGACGGCCACATCTGCATTAACGTCCTGATTAATTATCTTTAATTCTTCTGTTTTGATATTTAAAGAATTAGTTGTAACAGAAAGTTCAGGGCAAAGACAAAAGAAGAAGCAAATGTTAACAAAAATGAAAGATGATTGAGCCCGTGACCCACAACCGTAATCACCCATATGTCTAGCTTTAGGACAATAATAAAGAAGGGGTCTTGTTTGTACTAAAACGCCAAACAAAAGCGTGACATTTGCTTTTTCTTGTTGACATTCATTCTTTCATGTATAAAATTCCAACACCTCCCCCTTGTTTTATTGTCTCTTTTTATATGCGGTCTTCTTTTCTTTACCTTCAATTATCCCTGTGAAGTGATCAAAGTTTTTGTGTAAGGTTATTTATATTTTTGTATAATTTTATATAAATTTTTACCGTAACGCTATTATCGATCCGACAAATTTACTGTACTATAGTTGACTCTCTGCTACAATGAAAAAGATATTGACATTTGGTTGCCGGTGGCCGGAAAATGATAGAAAGGAAAGAAATGAAGGCATTGGCTAAGAAAATATCAGTTGAATTACCTGAGGAGTGCTGCGAGGATAGTGAATGGAACCCGAAAACAGAAGTTTGCGTTCGCCATTGATGATTAATGATCTCCCATCGTACGTCACGTTGTTTTCTCCGGCCTTCGCTGTGCTCGCCTGCGCCGCAACCACTATACATATCCACCACCACCACACAGGCTTCATTTCTGTGAATTTTCAGCTACTGGTGGACTTTACAATCTGGGGTTGTTGAGCTTGGGATGATGTGATATATACACAAACACAAACACATGGGAAACGGGAAAGGAAAGGTAAAAGGTTTGGGCAGTCTTGGAAGAAATAATGTGCATAAAATGTCACTTTACGCTCTTAGCTACAAAAGGACATTACGCTTAACCTAGAAAGATAATAAATATGAGCTCTAAGTTTGGATACTACAAATCTAATCATAATTAATACCTACCCTTCTCATCAATTTCTTCGCCCACTGTTCTCCTTTACATATATTCTGCCCAAATTAATATTTAATATCATATGAAAAAACGTAAATATTTATTAATTATTAATTAGTTTAAGTTTAAATGTTCGAATCTTGTCAGTGTGGATAAAATAAAGGATGAGTCTATCACGGACGTCACACACCGTTGAACACCACTAACGTAATACACCGCTAAACACCGTTAAATTTTTTAATAAAAATTAAAAGTCTTAAGGACTAGACTTATAATTAAAATTATTTTAAAAGAAAATTAAAAATAAAATTTAATAAATTTTTTATATAGTATTTTTAATTGATGTATTAAAATCAAATATCCTAGCATCTCCTTAATATCAAAAACTCTAAACCCAACCAATTTTTTTTGCTGCCACCACTGCCATTGTCGCTGCTACTACTGCGTCGTTAACCATTTTTTGTCGGCCTTTATGAAATAGTTGCAGCTTACTGAAACCCTAGCAACCGTTATTTTCAATACATAGTTTATTTTTTTCATTTGCTAAAAACCGAGATAAAACACGCTAAAGATAATGGTGTTCAATACTCCCTTGAAATAAAGGGAAATAAAGGTGGCGGTAGCGGAGGCAGAAGAAAAATAAATGGATTAAGTTTAGGATTTTTGATATTAAAGAGATTTTAAAAACTTTTATTCTAATATATCAATTAAAAATATTATAAAGAAATATAAAATTTTATTAAATCTAATTTTTAATTTTTTTTAAATAATTTTAATTATAAGTCTATTCCTTAAGATTTTTAATCTTTAAAAAAATAATGGTGTTCAGCGGTGTGCGACGCCCGTTGTAAAATTTTCCTAAAACAAATTATGGTAGAGAATCACTCCAATGGGTCTCTATAGTATCTTACCCGAATTAATCGTCCAATGAATGAAATACTGATAATTATAAAAAAAATATCTACCTTTTTATCATAAAAATTAAATATCTTCCTAATATGCTTTCTTTTCTAGATTTAATATTAAATATATGATCTATATTTTCTTAATGGATAAATATTTAATACATTGTAATGTAAATTTTTTACACAAATATACCTATGTTCAAGCTAAAATTTAAAATCTAAATTTCTAACTCTAAATTTTAAATCATGACACCTAAACCCCTAACTTCTAAACCATAAACCACTAAATAACCCCACTTGTTAAAATTTTGATTTTCACCGCCAGTGTATAAGATAATATTCCTTTCTTAATATGCTTTCTTTTATAGATTTGGGTATTGTTGAGTGGATCGATTGAATGATCAAGACCAAGATGGGGTGAATTGGGATTTTAAAACTTTGTGGGGGTGAATGCATAATTTAAAATGAACAAAGGATTTTAGAGTGGTTCAAGTTCCAAATGAACTCTACATCCACTACCTTAGCTACCACTAAGGATTTCCAACAATTCACTATTTGTTCTTCCCCTTTTCAAGGCTTAGGAGGTAACCTTTACACAACCGGTCAAATTTTCTACCCAAAATTTGACCAAACCCTCACAAATGAACAAAGAAGAAACTGGACAAGAAGTATATCTCTCAAATACAATTTTGTCCCTTGAAGTACAACACTCAACCTAAATTTGAAGATAAAATAAGAATTGGATACAACTCAATTTGGGAATTACAAGAGATTAGAAAATAGGCACACTTGAGGTTGGATTTTTGCTTGGATGATTTTCTTTAATGCAATAGTTGTTGTTGGTCTTCAAAGAGCTTCAATTTATATGTCCTCTATCAATTCTAGTCGTTTGGGTGGTTAGAGAATTGATTAGAGCCGTTAGGACCCTCTCTTTCCACCATAAATGCACTTCTGCAGCTATCCGTATCGGTACACGGGGAGCCGTATCGATACCTATCTCAAAAAAGAAAGAGCTGTTGTACATAATAAAGAGGGGGTATCGAAACGCACGTAAGCATATCGGTACGGGACAGGGAGCATATCGAAACGGATAAGGCCGTATCGATACCTTTTTCTCAACTTAGCTCACTAGAAGTTTCCGTTTCGATACGAGGGTTTACCGTATCGATACGGGTCAACTGCCATTTTAAATGTTGGTTACCTAACAAATGACACCAACGGTCGAAAGCATTTAAAACAATTCGAATTAAAAATTCAATTAAAACCGTATCGATACGGGTGAAGACGTATCGGTACACCATTCAAACTCCTTCAGTTTTACAGAGGGGCGTATCGATACAGATGCAATCTGTTTCGATACGTTGTTTCAATACGGTGATGGGCGTATCGAAACGCGTCTTTCCAGTAGCCAACTTTGTAAAAAGGTATCGATACGGCTGGAAGCGTATCGATACACCTGGACGGTTTTCAACACTTTGGCCTTGGAACACTTAAAAAATATTTGGAGTTTGAGTTTTTCAAATTAGTTTTAAAGTGTTGGTGATTTAAAACTTATTAAGGGACTTAGAAATCAATTTCAAGTTTTCAATTTGATCCTTATCAATTTAATTATATCAAAATCAAATATAGATTTTACAATCTCCCCTTTTTGATATAACAAAACCAAAACTTGAAATTTTTGACACTTTGAAAAACTTTACAAAATTAACTCCCCCGTAATATGAGCTAGGTAACTTTTAAGTTGAAAATCAAAATTTTTAAGTGTTGTGAGCTTCCCTCTCCCCCTTTTTGTTAGATCAAAAATAATTGAGACAATGTAAAGTGCATAAACTTAGGCAAAAAGGTATAAATAGGCACGCAACATAATTATCATTAAGTTCAAATAAAGCATAACATCAACTTAAAAATCCAAAACAACAGAAAATCAAAGCATATGTTTAAAATAAAGTAAACTTAATCCTAAAAACATGAAGCAAAGGTGCATAAATAAAATATCCTAGATGATATGCATGGAATGCAAAGAGAGCCTACTATGCATCATCATCGCCTTCTTCATCATCATCATCTTCATCCATAATTGGATCATCATTCCTCATGCTATTACGCCACTCATCATGGAAAGCGGTGAGAGAGATATTCATAGAATTGTGATCGCTTTCAAGAGAGGTAAGGCGATTCTCCACATTCGTCATGCGTTCTTCAAGGCTTGTGAAACGAGTATCAATCGTGGTAAACCCCAAAGCCATGTCCGTACGCAATCCCGTGAATTTCTCATTGAGGAAAGTCATTAGAGCATCCATGGAAGGTGGAGGAGGAGGAGCTTGAGGAACTTGTTCAACTTGTGGATTAACAAATTGTTCTGCGGCCTCGGTAGGGAGCTCGGATAGACGTAACCAATTACCATTAAAATAATAGAACTTACCCCTTGCAAGAGAACGTTCATCGATGGGATCGGTGAGGGGAGATGGGTAGTCATGCGAGCAATCAATCTCCTTTTGTAGGAAGAAGTAGCTTAGGGTCGTACCATAGGTGAAGGAAGTGACAAGGGTGGTGTGGCGATGTTGCACAAGATAGACGATCTCCACAAACATGATACGAGCAAGGTTCGGACATTGTCTCTCACGGAAACATCGAATCCAAAAGTCATCCACTTGACGGATGATAGAGTACTTCCCTCCAGAGGGCCTAAACCACTAAGAGACCATCAAATGGAGGATCCGATTTTGAGCATTTAGGGCGGTGACGGATCCACTAAGAACATGGCCAAGAGCATTCAAATCGTCAAGGCCTTCATCCTCCAACTTAAAGACCTCACAAATAGATTTGACATCGATAGTGACTTTCTTACCCATAAGATAGGAATTAACCGCGGTAACAACCTCATCACGATTAGCACAACATTTGGCATTAGCATAAAAGATTAAAACCAAAATACGAAAATAAAACCCGGGAATGGAGAGAAAATCCATAAACTTCCATTGTTGGAGCAAAGGTAGATATGAAAACTTGAATCGCTCCGAGTCAAGAAAAGGAATAGAGATTACCCTTTCCAGACGGATCTTGTAGTTTTGGAATTGACGAAAATAGGTGAGAGCTCCTTGGGATTGAAAAGAGTGTTGATAGATTTGAGTGAGATTCGGACGAGCACTCTCTCCGGTATTGGATGATTCGCCGGTTTCATTAAGACGTGTTCTCTTCCTAGAAGGTGCCATGAACTAGAAAACAAATGTATGCATTAAGATCTCTTCATTCAACTCATTGAAAAATCAAAAATCAAGGTAAAAAAAATTAAAGCAAAATTTTGAAAGGGGATTTTTAAAATAAAGTTTGGTAAAGAAGACAAACAAAATTTTAAAAACAAAACAAAAAAAGTTTTTTAAAAAAAAAAAAAAGAAAGGGTTTTACCTTGATAGTGATTAGAGAAGAATGGAAGAAAAGCGTAGTACCAAATTGATGAAAAAGACTTAGAGCTTTGCTTGATTTGAAACCCTCTTGATGTTTTTGAGTTGAGGTGTGAAAATATGAGAGAGGAAGAGGCTATTTATAGGCTGAAAACGGCTAGGGTTTTTAGGGTTTTGAGGAATTTTAATTTTGGTAAAAGTTGAACACTTTATATGCCAAATTAAAGCAGTCTGCGCAATCGCGTATCGATATGCCTGAGGGTGTATCGATACGGGGGTAAAAACGTAATTCCTATAAAAAAGCCAGTTGAAGGATCGTATCGAAACGGATGCAATTCGTATCTAAACGATTGTAGCTCGTATCGAAATGGGTTTAACCGTATCAATACTCGTTTAAGGCAAAATAAAGTCTGGGAAACTAATGAAGTACTCGTATCGATACGCGTAGAGCCGTATCGATACCCTAAGCCCAGAACTACATTTTAGGCCTAAAGAACAACCAAAAGCTCGATTTTAACACCTCCTAAAGGTATGCAAATGATGAATGAGCAGTTCTAAGCATATTTTAACAGAATCATACTCCCCCTAGCTATAGGCATGGATATTTTCAAGAGTTACAACACACAAACATGCAATTTCACAAGATCAAGCAATTTTAAGCACAAAAGAGGTCCAAAAAGGTCAAGATAGGCTAGTTAGACCTAACTCTCTCCTAAGGGACCAAAAACACTCTTTGTCTAAAGGTTTTGTAAAGATGTCCGCTAATTGATTCAAGGTGTCAACATACTCTATAACATCTTCTTTAAGGACATGATCTCTAATGAAATGATGCCTTATTTCTATGTGTTTGGTTCTATAGTGTTGGATGGGATTTTTTGTCAAACATATGGCACTAGTGTTATCATACTTAAGGGGTATGGTTTCAACTTTAATACCATAATCTAAGAGTTGTTGCTTCATCCAAAGGACTTGAACACAACAACTCCCTAAGGATATGTACTCGGCTTCGGTGGTAGATAAGACTACACTATTTTGTTTCTTAGAGAACCAAGATATGAGCATACTACCTAGGAATTGACAAGTTCCCGGAGTACTCTTCCTATCGATTTTACACCCCCTATAATCCGCATCCGAATAAGCATGAAGGTTGAAGGTGGAGTCTCTAGGGTACCAAAGACCTAAACAAGGAGTATCTCTAAGGTACCTAAAGATTCTCTTAACGGCTATAAGGTGTGACTCTCTAGAACTAGCTTGAAACCTAGCACACAAGCAAACGCTAAACAAGATATCCGGTCTACTTGCGGTAAGATAAAGCAATGGTCCAATCATAGAACGGTAAAGCTTAGAGTCAACACACTTACCTCATTCATCTTTGTCAAGCTTTGTAGATGAGCTCATAGGTGTGGCTTGAGGCTTTGCATTCTCCAAGCTAAACTTCTTGAGCATATCCTTGATGTACTTTGCTTGATTGATGAAGGTGCCATCCTTCCTTTGTTTGATTTGGAGTCCCAAAAAGAATGAGAGCTCCCCCATCATGCTCATCTCGAATTCACCTTGCATTAGCTTAGCAAACTCTTTGCAATAACATTCGTTAGTAGAACCAAAAATAATATCATCGACATAAATTTGTACTATTAAGATGTCATTTTTATACCTTTTTATGAAAAGTGTAGTGTCCACCTTACCTTTTTCAAAACCTTTTTCAATTAAAAAGTTCGAAAGTCTTTCGTACCAAGCTCTAGGAGCTTGTTTTAAACCATAAAGAGCTTTAGTGAGTTTAAAAACATGATTTGGAAATTTTGAGTCTTCAAAACCCGGTGGTTGTTCCACATGCACTTCCTCATTTATAAAACCATTTAAAAATGCGCTTTTAACATCCATTTGAAAAAGCTTGAAATCATGATAACATGCATATGCAAGCAACATCCTAATGGCTTCCATTCTAGCTACGGGTGCATAGGTTTCATCAAAATCTATTCCCTCTTCTTGAGTGTAACCTTGTGCTACTAGTCTAGCTTTGTTTCTTACAATGTTACCACTCTCATCTAGGTTGTTCCTAAAGACCCATTTAGTTCCTATAGTTGATTGATTACTAGGCCTATCAACTAATGTCCAAACATTACTTCTCTCAAATTGATTTAACTCTTCTTGCATAGCCATAATCCAAAAATCATCTTTCAATGCTTCTTTTATATTCTTAGGCTATATGCGTGAGATAAATGCAACATGATTCATAAGTTTAAGAGAAGATCTAGTGGTTACCCCCTTGGATGGATCACCCAAGATTTCACCATCTTTGACATAGTTGAACTCCCTTGGGTAGCTCACTTCCTTTTCCTCAAGAGCCAAGTCCTTCAAGGCTTCAAGAGCTGGATCTTGTGTGTCCTCTTCTTTTGTTGGAATCTCATCCTCCTTTGAAGTTTTTCCTCCATCAAATGCATTTATGATTCCTACATCATCATCATCACAAGAATCCTTCCTTGGAAAGAGGTTATCATCGAATACAACATGTATAGATTCTTCTACTACTAAAGTTCTCTTGTTAAATACACGATAGGCTTTAGAGGTTAAAGAATATCCTATGAAAATAACTTCATCACTTTTTGCATCAAATTTACCTAAGTTGTCTTTTCCATTATTTAAAACAAAACACTTGCAACCAAATGGATGAAAATAGCTAATGTTAGGCTTTTTAGATTTTAAAATCTCATAAGGTGTTTTCTTTAAAATTGGCCTAATCATTACTCGGTTTACAATGTAGCAAGCGGTGTTTGTGGCTTCCGCCCAAAAATATTTAGGTAAATTATTTTCACAAAGCATGGTTCTAGCCATTTCTTCTAAAGTTCTATTTTTCCTCTCAACTACCCCATTTTGTTGAGGAGTTCGAGGAGCCGAAAAATTGTGGCTAATACCATTTTCATTTAAAAACTCTTCAAACCCTAAATTTTGAAATTCGGTTCCATGATCACTTCTAATATGAGAAATTCTAAGTTCAAGATCATTTTGGGTTATTTTTTAAAATATGATGAATTTTTCTAAAGCCTCATCTTTAGTACTTAAAAATAGAACCCAAGTAAATCTAGAAAAATCATCAACAAGAACAAATGCATAAGATTTACCACCCAAGCTTATAATCCTAATTGGCCCAAATAAATCCATATGGATAAGTTGTAAACGCCTACTTGTAGAAACATCATTAATGGATTTAAAGGATGACTTATGGTGTTTACCCTTAGAGCATGCATCACAAATTTTATCGTTTGAGAACTTAATCTTGGGTAAACCTCTAACTAGATCAAGGGAAACTAGTTTTTCTAACACACTAATGCTAGCATGTCCTAGTTTCGTATGCCATAGCCATGCATCATTTTCATTTTGAGCTACTAAACATGCATGAGATGTATGTATGTCATCTAGATGCACCATGTAAATGTTACCTATGCGATGACCTATGAGCATAATATTATTAGATTTAATGTCAACAATTTTGCACCCATTTTTATCAAATAAAACATTAAATCTTTTATCACACAATTGGCTTATGCTCAACAAATTATGTTTAAGACAATCGACATACAAGACATTTTCAATAAGAATGGTAGAGTGATTACCTATGGAGCCAATACCTTTAATGTGGCCTTTGGAGTTGTCACCAAATGTCACCACTCCTCCACTCTTTGGCTTTAAATCCATGAATCTACTCTTGTCTCCAGTCATATGCCTCGAGCATCCACTATCAAGGTATCATGAGTTTTGACTTTTTACTTTGGCCTTGTAGCAATCCTCCCCTTACAAACAAAGATATTAAACTTTTATTTTTGGTACCCAAATCATTTTGGGTCCACGAGTGTTAGCTCCCAATAGCTTGGTTCCCTTAGGAATCCAAGGTGACATAGCAACAATATTATTAGATTTTACAAGTTCCTTAGGAACCCATACACTTCTAATCTTTTTAGTTCTACTATGTCTAAAGAAGCTACTTTGTTTGTAGTTATTAGTCTTTTTCTTATGTTGGTTTGTTTTAGAAGATTCACCTTTTTCATGCTTCACATTACCAACATATTTTAAAGACTCTTTGAGCTTGTTAAGCTCATCTAACACCTTTCGGTGTTCACTATTGCATTGAGAAAGAAGATTATTTAGGTCAATATTTTCATCTTGGAAGAATTTAAGTTCATCTTTCAAACCTAAAATCTTTTTCTCAAATTTTAAATTAGCTTGAGAAAGTGAGTCATTTTTATCATTTAATTCCGAAAAAATTTTCTTATTCCTAATGGCTGACTCCTTGTATTTCTCAACTAATTCATCATAGACCTCTTGCAACTCATCATATGCATCATTTAATTCATCATATGTAAAATCTAAAGATGATGAGTTAGAGGTTACCATGGAGGAATCTTCCTCAAGTGCCATGAGGCAAAGGTTGGCCACTTCTTGTTCGTCATCCTCGGATGACTCCTCATCACTCCAAGTAGCAAGCTTGGCTTTGAGCTTCTTCTTCTTCTCAAAGCCCTTCTTCTTGAGTTGAGGGCACTCCGAACGAATGTAGCCGGGTTTATTGCACTCGAAGCAAATGATTTGGTCCCTCCCTTCTTCTTTGCTTTTACCTTTGAAGTCCATCTTTCTTTGAATTTTTCTTCCACGGTTGGACCTCATGAATCGAGAGAACTTCTTGGCTATCATAGTCAATTCTTCAAGGTTATCCTCCTCACTAGAAGAGCTTTCCTCAAGTAATGAAGCTTTGAGAGCTATTCCCATTTTCTTCTTCTTTTCCACCTCTAGCTTCTCTACTCTCTTCTCTTCCTTCTTCTTCTCTTCTTCACTTCCTTGCTTCATAATCTCATGAGTAAGGAGAGAACCTACTAGCTCATCAAGCTTTAGAGTCTTCAAATTTTTGGCCTCTATGATGGTGGTTCTCTTCCCATCCCAAGATTCGGGAAGTGAGTAAAGTAGCTTCCGGACAAGCTTGTCTTCCGGAATAGTCTCTCCAAATCCTTTGAGCTTGTTGACTATGGTTGAGAAGTGATCAAACATCTTGGACACCGTTTCGTCGGACTCCATCTTGAAATTCTCATAGCTAAGATTGAGAATTCCAATCTTGGTTTCCTTCACATCATTGGTTCCTTCATAGGTGGTCTCAAGAGTATCTCACACTTCCCTGGCACTCTCAATGGAAGAGACTTTGGAATAGATGTCGGGTCCAAAGGAGCAAAAGAGCGTGTGAAGAGCTTTGTCATTTATTTGAATCTTCTTCCTTTCATCTTCACTCATCTCTATCTTTTTCTTCAAAACCATCTTTCATTCATTATCTTGCTTCAATGGAATGTAAGGATCATTTTCAATGACATCCCAAACCAATTAATCATTGCACTTGAAGAAGAGGCGCATCCTATTCTTCCAAAAAGGATAGTTGTCACCATTGAACAATGGTGTCTTTGTGCTGGATTGTGACTCATAGATACTTGATCCGGACGTAGATGCCATGGTTTGATTTTTTAGTTGATCACACTCTTCCTAGGAACTTTTTTTGTGGTTGTGAATCTTTCAAAGAGGTAGGCTCTGATGCCAATTGTTGAGTGGATCGATTGAATGATCAAGACCAAGAGGGGGTGAATTGGGATTTTAAAACTTTGTGGGAGTGAATGCACAATTTAAAATGAAGAACAAAGGATTCTAGAGTGGTTCAAGTTCCAAATGAACTCTACATCTACTACCTTAGCTACCACTAAGGATTTCCAACAATTCACTATTTATTCTTCCCCTTTTCAAGGCTTAGGAGGTAACCTTTACACAACCGGTCAAATTTTCTACCCAAAATTTGACCAAACCCTCACAAATGAACAAAGAAGAAATTGGACAAGAAGTATATCTCTCAAATACAATTTTGTCCCTTGAAGTACAACACTCAACCTAAATTTGAAGATAAAATAAGAATTGGATACAACTCAATTTGGGAATTACAAGAGATTAGAAAATAGGCACACTTGAGGTTGGATTTTTTCTTGGATGATTTTCTTTAATGCAATAGTTGTTGTTGGTCTTCAAAGAGCTTCAATTTATACGTCCTCTATCAATTCTAGCCGTTTGGGTGGTTAGAGAATTGATTAGAGCCGTTGGGACCCTCTCTTTCCACCATAAATGCACTTCTGCAGCTATCCGTATCGGTACACGGGGAGCCGTATCGATACCTATCTCAAAAAAGAAAGAGCTGTTGTACATAATAAAGAGGGGGTATCGAAACGCACGTAAGCATATCGGTACGGGACAGGGAGCATATCGAAACGGATAAGACCGTATCGATACCTTTTTCTCAACTTAGCTCACTGGAAGTTTCCGTTTCGATACGAGGGTTTACCGTATCGATACGGGTCAACTGCCATTTTAAATGTTGGTTACCTAACAACTGACACCAACGGTCAAAAGCATTTAAAACAATTCGAATTAAAAATTCAATTAAAACCGTATCGATACGGGTGAAGCCGTATCGGTACACCATTCAAACTCCTTCAGTTTTACAGAGGGGCGTATCGATACAGATGCAATCTGTTTCGATACATTGTTTCAATACGGTGAGGGGTGTATCGAAACGCGTCTTTCCAGTAGCCAACTTTGTAAAAAAGGTATCGATACGGCTGGAAGCTATCGATACACCTGGACGGTTTTCAACACTTTGGCCTTGGAACACTTAGAAAATATTTGGAGTTTGAGTTTTTCAAATTAGTTTTAAAGTGTTGGTGATTTAAAACTTATTAAGGGGACTTAGAAATCAATTTCAAGTTTTCAATTTGATCCTTATCAATTTAATTATATCAAAATCAAATATAGGTTTTACAATCTCCCCCTTTTTGATATAACAAAACCAAAACTTGAAATTTTTGACACTTTGAAAAACTTTACAAAATTAACTCCCCCATAATATGAGCTAGGTAACTTTTAAGTTGAAAATCAAAATTTTTATTTGTTGTGAGCTTCCCTCTCCCCCTTTTTGTTAGATCAAAAATAATTGACACAATGTAAAGTGCATAAACTTAGGCAAAAAGGTATAAATAGGCACGCAACATAATTATCATTAAGTTCAAATAAAGCATAGCATCAACTTAAAAATCCAAAACAACAGAAAATCAAAGCATAGGTTTAAAATAAAGTAAACTTAATCCTAAAAACATGAAGCAAAGGTGCATAAATAAAATATCCTAGATGATATGCATGGAATGCAAAGAGAGCCTGTTATGCATCATCATCGCCTTCTTCATCATCTTCATCTTCATCCATAATTGGATCATCATTCCTCATGCTATTACGCCACTCATCATGGAAAGCGGTGAGAGAGATATTCATAGAATTGTGATCGCTTTCAAGAGAGGTAAGGCGATTCTCCACATTCGTCATGCGTTCTTCAAGGCTTGTGAAACGAGTATCAATCGTGGTAAACCCCGAAGCCATGTCCATACGCAATCCCGTGAATTGCTCATTGAGGAAAATCATTAGAGCATCCATGGAAGGTGGAGGAGGAGGAGCTTGAGGAACTTGTTCAACTTGTGGATTAACAAATTGTTCCGCGGCCTCGGTAGGGAGCTCGGATAGACGTAACCAATTACCATTAAAATAATAGAACTTACCCCTTGCAAGAGAACGTTCATCGATGGGATCAATGAGGGGAGATGGGTAGTCATGCGAGCAATCAATCTCCTTTTGTAGGAAGAAGTAGCTTAGGGTCGTACCATAGGTGAAGGAAGTGACAAGGGTGGTGTGGCGATGTTGCACAAGATAGACGATCTCCACAAACATGATATGAGCAAGGTTCGGACATTGTCTCTCACGGAAACATCGAATCCAAAAGTCATCCACTTGACGGATGATAGAGTACTTCCCTCCAGAGGGCCTAAACCACCAAGAGATCATCAAATGGAGAATCCGATATTGAGCATTTAGGGTGGTGACGGAATCACTAAGAACATGGCCAAGAGCATTCTCATCGCCAAGGCCTTCATCCTCCAACTTAAAGACCTCACAAACAGATTTGACATCTATAGTGACTTTCTTACCCATAAGATAGGAATTAACCGCGGTAACAACCTCATCACGATTAGCACAACATTTGGCATTAACATAAAAGATTAAAACCAAAATACGAAAATAAAACCCGGGAATGGAGAGAAAATCCATAAACTTCCATTGTTGGAGCAAAGGTAGATATGAAAACTTGAATCGCTCCGAGTCAAGAAAAGGAATAGAGATTACCCTTTCCAGACGGATCTTGTAGTTTTGGAATTGAAGAAAATAGGTGAGAGCTCATTGGTATTGAAAAGAGTGTTGATAGATTTGAGTGAGATTCGGACGAGCACTCTCTCCGGTATTAGATGATTCGCTGGTTTCATTAAGACGTGTTCTCTTCCTAGAAGATGTCATGAACTAGAAAACAAATGTATGCATTAAGATCTCTTCATTCAACTCATTGAAAAATCAAAAATCAAGGTAAAAAAAATTAAAGCAAAATTTTGAAAGGAGATTTTTAAAATAAAGTTTGGTAAAGAAGACAAACAAAATTTTAAAAACAAAACAAAAAAAAAGTTTGAAAACAAAAATAAATAAAAAAGAAAAAGAAAGGGTTTTACCTTGATAGTGATTAGAGAAGAATGGAAGAAAATCGTAGCACCAAATTGATGAAAAAGCCTTAGATCTTTGCTTGATTTGAAACCCTCTTGATGTTTTTGAGTTGTGGTGTGAAAATATGAGAGAGGAAGAGGCTATTTATAGGCTGAAAACGGCTAGGGTTTTTAAGGTTTTGAGGAATTTTAATTTTGGTAAAAGTTGAACACTTTAAATGCCAAATTAAAGCAGTCTGCGCAATCGCGTATCGATATGCCTGAGGGTGTATCGATACGGGGGTAAAAACGTAATTCCTATAAAAAAGCCAATTGAAGGATCGTATCGAAACGGATACAATTCGTATCGAAACGATTGTAGCTCGTATCGAAATGGGTTTAACCGTATCAATACTCGTTTAAGGCAAAATGAAGTCTGGGAAACTGATGAAGTACTCGTATCGATACGCGTAGGGCCGTATCGATACCCTAAGCCCAGAACTACATTTTAGGCCTAAAGAACAACCAAAAGCTCGATTTTAACACCTTCTAAAGGTATGCAAATGATGAATGAGCAGTTCTAAGCATATTTTAACAGAATCATACTCCCCCTAGCTAAAGATTCTCTTAACGGCTTTAAGGTGAGACTCTCTAGAACTAGCTTGAAACCTAGCACACAAGCAAACGCTAAACAAGATATCCGGTCTACTTGCGGTAAGATAAAGCAATGATCCAATCATAGAACGGTAAAGCTTAGAGTCAACACACTTACCTCATTCATCTTTGTCAAGCTTTGTAGATGAGCTCATAGGTGTGGCTTGAGGCTTTGCATTCTCCAAGCTAAACTTCTTGAGCATATCCTTGATGTACTTTGCTTGATTGATGAAGGTGCCATCCTTCCTTTGTTTTATTTGGAGTCCCAAAAAGAATGAGAGCTCCCCCATCATGCTCATCTCGAATTCACCTTGCATTAGCTTAGCAAACTCTTTGCAATGACATTCGTTAGTAGAACCAAAAATAATATCATCGACATAAATTTGTACTATTAAGATGTCATTTTTATATCTTTTTATGAAAAGTGTAGTGTCCACCTTACCTTTTTCAAAACCTTTTTCAATTAAAAAGTTCGAAAGTCTTTCATACCAAGCTCTAGGAGCTTGTTTTAAACCATAGAGAGCTTTAGTGAGTTTGAAAACATGATTTGGAAATTTTGAGTCTTCAAAACCCGGTGGTTGTTCCACATACACTTCCTCATTTGTAAAACCATTTAAAAATGCACTTTTAACATCCATTTGAAAAAGCTTGAAATCATGATAACATGCACATGCAAGCAACATCCTAATGGCTTCCATTCTAGCTACGGGTGCATAGGTTTCATCAAAATCTATTCCCTCTTCTTGAGTGTAACCTTGTGCTACTAGTCTAGCTTTGTTTCTTACAATGTTACCACTCTCATCTAAGTTGTTCCTAGAGACCTATTTAGTTCCTATAGTAGATTGATTACTAGGCCTATCAACTAATGTCCAAACATTACTTCTCTCAAATTGATTTAACTCTTCTTGCATAGTCATAATCCAAAAATCATCTTTCAATGCTTCTTTTATATTCTTAGGCTATATGCATAAGATAAATGCAACATGATTCATAAGTTTCAGAGAAGATCTAGTGGTTACCCCCTTGGATGGATCACCCAAGATCTCACCATCTTTGACATAGTTGAACTCCCTTGGGTAGCTCACTTCCTTTTCCTCAAGAGCCAAGTCCTTCAAGGCTTCAAGAGCTAGATCTTGTGTGTCCTCTTCTTTTGTTGGAATCTCATCCTCCTTTGAAGTTTTTCCTCCATCAAAGGCATTTATGATTCCTACATCATCATCATCACAAGAATCCTTCCTTGGAAAGAGGTTATCATCGAATACAACATGTATAGATTCTTCTACTACTAAAGTTCTCTTGTTAAATACACGATAGGCTTTAGAGGTTAAAGAATATCCTATGAAAATAACTTCATCACTTTTTGCATCAAATTTACCTAAGTTGTCTTTTCCATTGTTTAAAACAAAACACTTGCAACCAAATGGATGAAAATAGCTAATGTTAGGCTTTTTAGATTTTAAAATCTCATAAGGTGTTTTCTTTAAAATTGGCCTAATCATTACTCGATTTACAATGTAGTAAGCGGTGTTTGTGGCTTCCGCCCAAAAATATTTAGGTAAATTGTTTTCACAAAGCATGGTTCTATCCATTTCTTGTAAAGTTCTATTTTCCTCTCAACTACCCCTTTTTGTTGAGGAGTTCGAGGAGCCGAAAAATTATGGCTAATACCATTTTCATTTAAAAACTCTTCAAACCCTAAATTTTGAAACTCGGTTCCATGATCACTTCTAATATGAGAAATTCTAAGTTCAAGATCATTTTGGGTTATTTTTGAAAATGTGATGAATTTTTCTAAAGCCTCATCTTTAGTACTTAAAAATAGAACCCAAGTAAATCTAGAAAAATCATCAACAAGAACAAATGCATAAGATTTACCACCCAAGCTTATAGTCCTAATTGGCCCAAATAAATCCATATGGATAAGTTGTAAACACCTACTTGTAGAAACATCATTAATGGATTTAAAGGATGACTTATGGTGTTTACCCTTAGAGCATGCATCACAAATTTTATCGTTTGAGAACTTAATCTTGGGTAAACCTCTAACTAGATCAAGGGAAACTAGTTTTTCTAACACACTAATGCTAGCATGTCCTAGTTTCGTATGCCATAGCCATGCATTATTTTCATTTTGAGCTACTAAACATGCATGAGATGTATGTATGTCATCTAGATGCACCATGTAAATGTTACCTATGCGATGACCTATGAGCATAATATTATTAGATTTAATGTCAACAATTTTGCACCCATTTTTATCAAATAAAACATTAAATCCTTTATCACACAATTGGCTTATGCTCAACAAATTATGTTTAAGACCATCGACATACAAGACATTTTCAATAAGAATGGTAGAGTGATTACCTATGGAGCCAATACCTTTAATGTGGCCTTTGGAGTTGTCACCAAATGTCACCACTCCTCCACTCTTTGGCTTTAAATCCATGAATCTACTCTTGTCTCCAGTCATATGCCTCGAGCATCCACTATCAAGGTATCATGAGTTTTGACTTTGTGCTTTGGCCTTGTAGCAATGCTCCCCCTACAAACAAAGATATTAAACTTTTGTTTTTGGTACCTAAATCATTTTGGGTCCACGAGTGTTAGCTCCCAATAGCTTGGTTCCCTTAGGAATCCAAGGTGACATAGCAACAATATTATTAGATTTTACAAGTTCCTTAGGAACCCATACACTTCTAATCTTTTTAGTTCTACTATGTCTAGGAAAGCTACTTTGTTTGTAGTTATTAGTCTTTTTCTTATGTTGGTTTGTTTTAGAAGATTCACCTTTTTCATGCTTCACATTACCAACATATTTTAAAGACTCTTTGAGCTTGTTAAGCTCATCTAACACCTTTCGGTGTTCATTATTGCATTGAGAAAGAAGATTATTTAGGTCAATATTTTCATCTTGGAAGAATTTAAGTTCATCTTTCAAACCTAAAATCTTTTTCTCAAATTTTAAATTAGCTTGAGAAAGTGAGTCATTTTTATCATTTAATTCTAAAATAATTTTCTTATTCCTAATGACTGACTCCTTGTATTTCTCAACTAATTCATCATAGACCTCTTGCAACTCATCATATGCATCATTTAATTCATCATATGTAAAATCTAAAGATGATGATTTAGAGGTTACCATGGAGGAATCTTCCTCAAGTGCCATGAGGCAAAGGTTGGCCACTTCTTGTTCGTCATCCTCGGATGACTCCTCATCACTCCAAGTAGCAAGCTTGGCTTTGAGCTTCTTCTTCTTCTCAAAGCCCTTCTTCTTGAGTTGAGGGCACTCCGAACGAATGTGGCCGGGTTTATTGCACTCGAAGCAAATGATTTGGTCCCTCCCTTCTTCTTTGCTTTTACCTTTGAAGTCCATCTTTCTTTGAATTTTTCTTCCACGGTTGGACCTCATGAATCGGGAGAACTTCTTGGCTATCATAGTCAATTCTTCAAGATCATCCTCCTCACTATAAGAGCTTTCCTCAAGTAAAGAAGCTTTGAGAGCTATTCCCATTTTCTTCTTCTTTTCCACCTCTAGCTTCTCTACTCTCTTCTTCCCTTCCTTGCTTCATAATCTCATGAGTAAGGAGAGAACCTACTAGCTCATCAAGCTTTAGAGTCTTCAAGTTTTTGGCCTCTATGATGGCAGTTCTCTTCCCATCCCAAGATTCGGGAAGTGAGTAAAGTACCTTCTGGACAAGCTTGTCTTTCGGAATAGTCTCTCCAAATCCTTTGAGTCTGTTGACTATGGTTGAGAATTTATCAAACATCTTGGACACCGTTTCGTCGGACTCCATCTTAAAATTCTCAAAGCTAAGATTGAGAATTCCAATCTTGGTTTCCTTCACATCATTGGTTCCTTCATAGGTGGTCTCAAGAGTATCTCACACTTCCTTGGCACTCTCAATGGAAGAGACTTTGGAATAGATGTCGGGTCCAAAGGAGCAAAAGAGCATGTGAAGAGCTTTGTCATTTATTTGAATCTTCTTCCTTTCATCTTCACTCATCTCTATCTTTTTCTTCAAAACCATCTTTCCTTCATTATCTTGCTTCAATGGAATGTAAGGATCATTTTCAATGACATCCCAAACCAATTAATCATTGCACTTGAAGAAGCGGCGCATCCTATTCTTCCAAAAAGGATAGTTGTCACCATTGAACAATGGTGCCTTTGTGCTGGATTGTGACTCATACATACTTGATCCAGAGGTAGATGTCATGGCTTGATTTTTTAGTTGATCACACTCTTCCTAGGAACTTCTTTTGTGGTTGTGAATCCTTCAAAGAGGTAGGCTCTGATACCAATTATTGAGTGGATCGATTGAATGATCAAGACCAAGAGGGGGTGAATTGGGATTTTAAAACTTTGTGGGAGTGAATGCACAATTTAAAATGAAGAACAAAGGATTTTAGAGTGGTTCAAGTTCCAAATGAACTCTACATCTACTACCTTAGCTACCACTAAGGATTTCCAACAATTCACTATTTGTTCTTCCCCTTTTCAAGGCTTAGGAGGTAACCTTTACACAACCGGTCAAATTTTCTACCCAAAATTTGACCAAACCCTCACAAATGAACAAAGAAGAAATTGGACAAGAAGTATATCTCTCAAATACAATTTTTTCCCTTGAAGTACAACACTTAACCCAAATTTGAAGATAAAATAAGAATTGGATACAATTCAATTTGGGAATTACAAGAGATTGGAAAATAGGCACACTTGAGGTTGGATTTTTGCTTGGATGTTTTTCTTTAATGCAATAGTTGTTGTTGGTCTTCAAAGAGCTTCAATTTATACCTCCTCTATCAATTCTAGTCGTTTAGGTGGTTAGGGAATTGATTAGAGCCATTAGGACCCTCTCTTTCCACCATAAATGCACTTCTGCAGCTATCCGTATCGGTACACGGGGAGTCGTATCGATACCTGTCTCAAAAAAGAAAGAGTCGTTGTACATAATAAAGAGGGGGTATCGAAACGCACGTAAGCGTATCGGTACGAGACAGGGAGCGTATCAAAATGGATAAGACTGTATCGATACCTTTTTCTCAACTTAGCTCACTGGAAGTTTCCGTTTTGATACGAGGGTTTACTGTATCGATACGGGTCAACTGCCATTTTAAATGTTGGTTACCTAACAATTGACACCAACGGTCGAAAGCATTTAAAACAATTCGAATTAAAAATTCAATTAAAACTGTATCGATACGGGTGAAGCCGTATCGGTACACCATTCAAACTCCTTCAGTTTTACAGAGGGGCGTATCGATACAGATGCAATCTGTTTCGATACGTTGTTTCGATACGGTGAGGGGCGTATCGAAACACGTCTTTCCAGTAGCCAAATTTGTAAAAAAAGGTATCGATACGGCTGGAAGCGTATCAATACACTTGGACGGTTTTCAACACTTTGGCCTTGGAACACTTAGAAAATATTTGGAGTTTGAGTTTTTCAAATTAGTTTTAAAGTGTTGGTGATTTAAAACTTATTAAGGGGACTTAGAAATCAATTTCAAGTTTTCAATTTGATCCTTATCAATTTAATTATATCAAAATCAAACATAGGTTTCACAAATATTGAATATAATGTGTATTCAATATTTTCCTAATGTTTTCTTTTTAGATTGGATATTAAATATGTACATAATTTGTAAAACAAATATTAAATTTATCATCATAAATAGATTTTCATATAAATAAATGATTATTATCTTATACACTGGCGGTGAAAACTGAAAATTTTCATAAGTGCCTTAATTTTAGGGTTTAGTGTGTTAATTTTGGGTGTATGGTTTAGGGGTATAGGTATAGGGGTTTAGAATTGAGGGATAGTGGTTAGAATTTAGAGTTTATGGTTATAATTTAGGGTTTATATGTTAAAACTCAAATCCTAATCATATTAACCTAAAAACAAAACCCTAACTGTTGGGTTTGTAGCACGCTCGAATCGATCACCGAAATCGTCGAGAAGGGTTGTAAATGTTTGGTGGTTGAATTGGCTAAAATAGAAAAAAAGGTAGACAAGTGACATAATGATTTTAGAGTGGTTCGGGCTATTAACTAAGCACCTACATCCACTACCTTAGCACACCACTAAGAATTTCCCAATTCACTCAACAATAAATTCATCCCTTTTTCCCGGTTTGGGGGGAAACCGTTACAACCCTATCTTTTGGACTTGGCTAAGATAGAACCAACTCTAGTTTTTGTCTAAGGCTAAACTAGAACCTCTCCTTTTACAAGAGATTAATTTGGGTAAACTTAATACCTCACAAGGTGGGTGTTTACACAACTTAAGCTCACAAGAGTACAAGGATTTAAAATTTAGCACTCTCTCTAAAGACTATGTACAAGAGAATTGTAAAATAAAGATTTAGACTCTAATTCTCTTGATCATGTTGCTTGGATGTTGTCTCTAACCATCTTCAAGTGTTCCAACCTTCAATTTATAGTCTCAATTGAGTTTGTAGCCGTTACTAGCCATTGGGGATGTTTTGTAGCTGTTGGGGTCTTTAATTCCCACATTAATTGCAGTTCTGGTGCATACTGTATCGGTACACGGGTACCCGTATCGGTACGCCCTTCTTCAGAACTAGCCGTTGGGGGCTGAAAAAAGTCAAGCTGGTTTCGATACCATCAAGGTGGTTTCGAAACCTCTTGGTTTCGATACCAGCAAGGTGGTTTCGATACCACCATTTCCAGTAAGCAAAACCCAGATGCAGGGCTAGAGGTATCGAAACCAGCCTGACTTTTTCAGCCCCCAACGGCTAGTTCTAAAGAAGGGCGTACCGATACGGGTACTCGTGTATCGATACGGTAGGCACGAGAACTACAATTAATGTGGGAAATAAAGACCCCAACGGCTAGTAACGGCTACAAACTCAATGGGGACTATAAATTGAAGGCTGGAACACTTGAAGATGGTTAGAGACAAGCCAAGCCAACGGTGATCGATTCGAGCGTGCTACAAACCCAACAATTGGTATCAGAGTCTACCTCTTTGAAGGATTAACAACCACAAGAGGAGATTCTAGGAAGAGTGTGATCAACTACAAGACAAGCAATGGCATCTACTTCAACCTCTAACCTCTATGAGTCACAATCAACCACTAAAACACCCTTCTTCAATGGGAACAAAAACTCATATTGGAAGAATCGGATGCGTCTCTTCATCAAGTCAACGGATTACATGGTTTGGGATGTAGTGGAAGAAGGCCCCTACATTCCGGTTAAGAGAACCGATGAAGGAATACTAGTTCCGAAGGTAAAATCGAAGATGACCGAAGAAGATAGACGGAAGATGCAAGTCAATGACAAAGCTCTACATATCATATTTTGTGCACTTGGTCCGGATATCTACTCAAAGGTTTCATCTATCGAAAGCGCAAAGAAAGTGTTGGACACTTTAGAAACGACTTATGAGGGCACTAGCGATGTGAAAGAGACGAAGATCGGGTTGCTAAACTTGAGCTATGAGAATTTTAAGATGGACCCCGATGAGAGCGTCTCAAAGATGTTTAATCGATTTTCGATCATCGTCAATGGCCTTAAAGGATTCAGTGAAGTAATTCCCGAAGATAAGCTCGTGAGGAAGCTTCTATACTCTCTCCCAGAGTCTTGGGAAGGTAAGAGAACGCTCATCATTGAAGCAAAGAATTTGAAAACTTTGAAGCTTGATGAGCTTGTTGGGTCTCTTCTTAAAAACGAGATTATGAAGCAAGGAAGAGAGGAAGATAAGAAGAAGGAATAGAGAAGGATAGAGAAGCATGAGGTAGAAAAGAAAAATAAGCTAGGAGTTGCTCTCAAAGCCTCTCTACATGAGGAGAGCTCTTCTAGTGAGGATGAAGACTTTGAAGAATTGGCTATGATAGCCAAACGATTCTCACGGTTCACGAAGTCCAAATGATGGAGAAAATTTCAAATAAAGATAGACTTCAAGAACAAAAGCAAAGAAGAAAAGAGGGACCAAATCATTTGCTTCGAGTACAAAAAGTCGGGTCACATACGTCCCGATTGCCCTCAACTCAATAAGAAGGGCTTTGAGAAGAAGAAGAAGCTCAAAGCCTAACTTGCTACTTGGAGTGATGAGGAGTCATCCGAAGATGAGGAACATGAAGTGGCCAACATTTGCCTCATGGCTCTTGAGGAGGATTCCTCTATGGTAACCTCTAACTTATCTTCTTTTGATTTTACATTTAATAAATTGCATGATACTTATGATGAGTTACAAGAGGTATGCGATGAGTTAGTTGAGAAATTTAAAGAGTCTATTTTAAGAAATAAAAAGATCATTTCGGAATTAAATGCTAAAAATGACTTACTTTCTCAAGCTAACTTGAAATTTGAGAAAAAGATCTTAGGTTTACAAGATGAACTTGAATTCTTTCAAAATGAAAATGTAGACTTAAACAATCTTATTTCTCAATGCAATAGTGAACACCAAAAGGTGTTAGATGAGCTTAATGAGCTCAAAAAGTCTTTCAAGAGTGTTGGTAATGTGAAAAATGAATTAGGTGAATCATATAGAACAAACCAACCTAAAAGAAAGAATTATAACAACAAACAAAGTGGCTCCTATAGGCATAATAGAACTAAAAGAATTAGAAGTGTATGGATTCCTAAGGAACTTGTCAAATTTAATAATGTTGATGCCATGTCACCTTGGATTCCTAAGGGAACCAAGCTTTTGGGAGCTAACACTCGTGGACCCAAAATGATTTGGGTACCAAAAATCAAAGTTTAACTCTTTGTTTGTAGGGGAACATTGCTACAAGGCCAAAGCACAAAGTCAAAACTCATGGTACCTTGATAGTGGATGCTCGAGGCACACGACGGAGACAAGAGTCGATTCATGGACTTAAAGCCAAAAAGTGGAGGAGTAGTGACATTTGGTGACAACTCCAAAGGCCACATTAAATGTATAGGCTCCATAGGTAATCACTCTAGAATACTCATTGAAAATGTATTGTATGTCGATGGTCTAAAACAATTTATTGAGCATTAGTCAATTGTGTGATAAAGGGTTTAATGTCTTATTTGATAAAAATGGGTATAAAATTGTTGACATTAAATCAAATAAAATAATGCTCATTGGTCATCGCATAGGTAACATTTATATGGTGCATCTAGATGACATTCATTCATCCCATGCATGTTTTGTTGCACAAAATGAAAATGTTGCATGGCTATGGCATAGGAAACTATGACATGCTAGCATTAGCGTTTTAGAAAAATGAGTTTCCCTAAATCTAGTTAGAGGTTTACCCAAGATCAAGTTCTCAAATGATAAAATATGTGATGCATGCTCTAAGGGTAAACAACATAGATCATCCTTTAAATCCATTAATGATGTTTCTACAAGTAGGTGTTTACAACTAATTCATATGGATTTATTTGGGCCAATTAGGACAACTAGCTTGGGTGGAAAATCATATGCTTTTGTACTTGTTGATGATTACTCTAGATATACTTGGGTTCTCTTTTTAAGCACCAAGGATGAGGCTTTAGAAAACTTCATCACATTTTCAAAATTAACCCAAAATGAGCTTGAACTTAAAATTTCACATATTAGAAGTGATCATGGAACGAAATTTCAAAATATGTGTTTTAATGAATTTTGTAATGAAAATGGGATTAGCCATAACTTTTCGGCTCCTCAAACTCCTCAACAAAATAGGGTAGTTGAGAGGAAAAATAGAACTTTAGAAGAAATGGCTAGGACTATGCTTTGTGAAAACAATTTACCTAAGTATTTTTGGGCGGAAGCCACTAACACCGCTTGCTATATTATTAACTGAGTAATGATTAGGCTTATTTTAAAGAAAACTCCTTATGAGATTTTAAAATCTAAAAGCCTAACATTAGCTATTTTCACTCTTTTGGCTGCAAGTGTTTTGTTTTGAATAATGAAAAAGACAATTTAGGTAAATTTGATGCAAAAAAAAGTGATGAAGCTATTTTTCTAGGTTACTTTTCAAACTCTAAAGCCTATCGTGTGTTTAACAAAAGAACTTTAGTTGTAGAGGAATCTATTCATATGGTTTTCGATGATAACCTCCTTCTGAGGAAGGAATCTTGTGATGATGATGATGATGATGTAGGAATCTTTGATGCCTTTGATGGAAGACAAACTTCAAAGGAGGATGAGATTCCAACTAAAGAAGAAGATGCACAAGATCCACCTCTTGAAGCCTTGAAGGACTTGGCTCTTGAGGAAAAGGAAGTGAGCTACCCAAGGGAGTACAACTATGTCAAAGGTGGTGAAATCTTGGGTGATCCATCCAAGGGGATAACTACTAGATCTTCTCTCAAACTCATGAATCATGTTGCTTTTATCTCATGCATTGAGCCTAAGAACATTAAAGAAGCATTAAAAGATGATTTTTGGATTATGGCTATGCAAGAAGAGTTAAATCAATTTGAGAGAAGTAATGTATGGACATTAGTTGAAAGGCTTAGTAATCAATCTACTATATGAACTAAATATATATTCAGGAATAAACTAGATGAGAGTGGTAACATTGTGAGAAACAAAGCTAGATTAGTTGCTCAAGGTTACACTCAAGAAGAGGGAATAGATTTTGATGAAACCTATGCACCCGTAGCTAGAATGGAAGCTATTAGGATGTTGCTTGCATGTGCATGTTATCATAACTTCAAACTTTTTCAAATGGATGTGAAAAATTTATTTTTAAATGGTTTTATAAATGAGGAAGTGTGTGTGGAACAACCACCGGATTTTGAAGATTCAAAATTTCCAAATCATGTTTTTAAGCTAACCAAAGCACTTTATGGTTTAAAACAAGCTCCTAGAGCTTGGTATGAAAGACTTTCAAACTTTTTAATTGAAAAGAGTTTTGAAAAAGGTAAGGTGGACACTACACTTTTCATAAAAAGACATAAAATTGACATCTTAGTAGTGCAAATATATGTTGATGATATCATTTTTGGTTATACTAATGAGTGTCATTGCAAAGAGTTTTCTAAGTTAATGCAAGGTGAATTCGAGATGAGCATGATGGGGGAGCTCTCATTCTTCTTGGGACTCCAAATCAAACAAAGGAAGGATGGAACCTTCATCAATCAAGCAAAGTACATGAAAGATATGCTCAAAAAGTTTGGCTTGGAGCAAGCAAAGCCTCAAGCTACACCAATGAGCTCATCTACAAAGCTTGACAAAGATGAAGGAGGTAAGTGTGTTGACTCTAAGCTTTATCGCTCTATGATTGGATCTTTGCTTTACCTTACCGAAAGTAGACCGGATATATTGTTTAGTGTTTGCTTGTGTGCTAGGTTTCAAGCTAGTCCTAAAGAGTCTCACCTTATAGCCGTTAAAAGAATCTTTAGGTACCTTAGAGATACTCCTTGTCTAGGTCTTTGGTACCCTAGAGACTCAACCTTCATGCTTATTCGGATGCGGATTATGGGGGATGTAAAATTGATAGGAAACGTACTTTGGGAACTTGCCAATTCTTAGGTAGTATGCTCATATCTTGGTTCTCTACGAAAAAAATAGTGTAGCTCTATCTACCACCGAAGCCGAGTACATATCCTTAGGGAGTTGTTGTGCTCAAGTCCTTTGGATGTAGCAACAACTCTTAGATTAGGGTGTTAAAGTTGAAACCATACCCCTTAAGTGTGATAACACTAGTGCCATATGCTTAACAAAAAATCACATCCAACACTCTAGAACCAAACATAAAGAAATAAGGCATCATTTCATTAGAGATCATGTCCTTGAAGATGTTGTTATAGAGTACGTTGATACCTTGAACCAACTAGCGGACATTTTTACTAAACCTCTAGACAAAGAGCGTTTTTGGTCCCTTAGGAGAGAGTTAGGTCTAACTAGCCTTCCTTGACCCTTTAGGACCCTTTTTGAGGTTAAAATGCTTGATTTTGTGTAAATGCATGTTTATGTGTTGTTGATCTTGATAGAAACCATGCTTATAGCTAGGGGGAGTATGCTTCTGTTAGAACATGCTTAATCTTGCTCATTCATCAATTGCATTCATTTAGAAGACATTAAAGTTGAGCCTTTGGTTGTTCTTAAAGCCAAAAATGCATTTTTGGGCATAGGGTATCGATACGGCCTTATGCGTATCGATACGAGTACTTCATTTATTGACCATACTGCATTTTCTCTAAAACGGATATTGATACGGTTAAACTCGTTTCGATACGATATGTAAGTGTTTTGATACGGGTGATATCCGTTTCGATACGGACCTTTGACACGCGTTTCCAGGGAATTATCATTTTACCCCCGTATCGATACACCCTTTGGTGTATCAATACTCGATTGTGCAGAAGTGCATTTATGGTGGAAAGAGAGGGTCCCAACGGCTATATTCAATACCCTAACCACAAAACGGCTAGAATTAATGGAGAAGGTATAAAAGGAAGCCAATTGAAGACTAGCAACAACTATTGCATCCAAAAGAAACATCTTTACAAAAATCCAAACTCAAAGTGCCTAATTTCTCATTCTTGTAAAATCTCAAATTGTGTTGTGTTTTAATTCCTATATTGTATTCAAATTTGGGTTGAGTGCTTGTATTTTAAGGGGCAAACTTGTATTGAGAGATATTTTTCTTGCCTTAAATTCTTTTTTGTATTCTTGTGAGGGTTTGGTCAAATTTTGGGTAGAAAATTTGACTGGTATTGTAAAGGTTACCTCCTAAGCCTTAAAAAGGGGAAGAGCAATTAGTGGATTGTTGGAAAATCCTTAGTGGTAGCTAAGGTAGTGGATGAAGAGTTCATTTGGAACTTGAACCACTCTAAATTATATTGTTCTTCAATTTTTGTTATTCCACTTTCTCCAACAAATTTTAAAAACTCAATTCACCCCCTCTTGGCTTTGATCAATCCATTGATCCACTCAACATTAACCTCTAAACCCTAAATTTTAAACCTAAACCTTAAATTCTAACCACTATCTCTAAATCCTAAACCCCTACCCCTAGACCCATAAACTAAGACTCTAAAACCTAAAACTAAAGCACTTGTAAAAACTCTTAGCTTTCGCCGCCAGTGTATAAGATATAAATTCGTAATTCAATAGATATCCGTATCCAAATTCATTTTATACAACTACTGGATTTAAATATCTAAGACTGATATTATGTAAGTATAAAAAATAAATAAATTCTAGATTTTATTCTATTACTTAGTAGATTCAGATATTTGACAAGAATGGTTCCATAAATCAATTTTTAATTTAGAATGCAATTTTTTCTGAAAAATAAAAATATATTAAAAATATAAAAATTTCTTTTAAAAAATAAAAAATTGGATTTTATTAAAAATATGAAGAGATGTAACAAAACATACTACGGACATAAATGGAAACTTAAGGACTAATGTCCACAAAGAACCCTTGCATAAAAAGTAAAATATAAAAATTCAAATGGCCTGAAGAAACAACAAAACTCTTCCTTGAATATAACGTTCATCTTGCATATAACCATCGTTAAAATCTCATTGTTTCTATCAATCTAGATGCTTAAGTAGTGATGTAGAAATAATGATAGGCAAAATCAATCTTACAGACTGCTCCACTGATAGTTCTGAATACAGCAACAAAACTGTAAAAGAAATATCAACTAATTTTCATTATGTATCAAATAGTACATCACAAAAAAAATATCATATAAATTTTTAGATTCGAATATATTTAAAAATGTAAGAGATATACAATTTAGGATTTGAACTAAAAATATAGCACATAGCAAAAGGAATACATAACATTAAAAAAAGGGTACAATGTGCAGTTAATACCCCTTTTTACACTTGAAGTTGCAAACAAATTCATTAAGACTTATTTACCAAAAAAAATTCATTAAGACTTAATTTGGGTTGCTCACATGATGAGAAAAGCTTTAAATATAGTTATTGGATGTTAATATCATGGTGGACTTTCGCGGGTCCTAGGGCCCCCGGTCCCGGCCATTTTAAAAATATATATTAAATATAGATATATATATATATAAAAAGTAATTTTTATTAGCCCCTCAATTAAGGAAAATATTATTTCAAATTAATGAGTTCTCTCATTAAGTAATAATAATAATAATAATAATAATAATAATAATAATAATAATAATTTGACAAAATTTAAGGAAAGATACGATTATAAGAGAAAGTAACGTGAGAAGCTTTTCAATTTTTTTATTAACAATATTTTTTTATTTTCTTCACATAGCAATCAAAATAAACTTTAAAAACAAAAATCTCTAACTCTTTCTTCTTTTTAAAGATTTTGCAAGAACACGTTCAATAAAAAACTTCGTTGCTCTAACTTCTCATCTTCAACTGCCTTTATTAATCACAAGTACTTAATTCTTTTTTTATCAAGTTTGATTATTTTTTCCATTGATCAATTGCCCCCCCCCCCCCCTAATTTTTGGTTTAATAAATAATAATTGAGTAACATACTAGTTATTTTTTGAAGATTTTTTTATTTGCTATTACTCTTGTCTCCTTTTGTTTATAGTGAACTTTTAATAAATCAAGTGAAACATATACTTCTTATTTTTAATGTTAATATTATAATTGTTCGTTTCATTTTTTAAATTTATATTAATTTTTTTATAATAAATTTTTAACTCCGCTCTTGATTAATATCCATATCATTTTAATTTAATTTATACGGTAATTGATGAAATGACTTGACAAATAACAAATTAGGCGGACGTACATCAATAAAAAGGGTCTAAGAGGCATATCGTGTACGTTATAGGATATCATGCGTAACGTGTTTCCGTTGGGGAATATTACAAATGCCAATGAAGAGAGGGTAAGATAAAACAAATGATTTATTGAAAATAAAATAAATGGTTAAGGCAGCAATGGTTTGTAATGTTGTGGTGGCTTGGGTTCTAAGGTTTTATTTTATATCAAACAACCAGCCCAGAAATAAGGATATATGAGCCCCCCAAGCTTTATCTTTTTCATAAATGGTTACTTATACGCCAACCCTCATTCGTAAAAAGATTTGTAATTTATAACTATGGTTGAGTCATTGGTTCAATGATACCGGATTTTATTTTGATAAGTATTATTTTTCTTTTCTTGTGTATGATCTAAAGCATCCTTTTAATGTCTTCAAGATCTGTTGAAAATGGCTAGATCTGATGGCTGTCAATAAGACAAGTTGGAGTGTTAATGATCATAGCGTTCAACGAATCATTCCTATAATGTTTGTTTACTAAGCTAAATAAATGAGCATGGGCAAAATTTCATGTATTCGTTTAATAAACAAAATGAAAACGGACAAAGATATGTTCGGTTCGTTTAATAAACAAACTCGTTTATGAGCTTATTATCTACTCGATTACTCGTTTCCCTTTTCATTTTACTTTTTACATTTTAAATATTGGTGAAGGTAAGGACTAAATTGAACGCGTTGTGAGCTTTGGAGTTCAAAGCCTAAGGAGCTTAAGGACTAGTGATGTAATTTCACCATTTTGGCGAATATAAAAACGAACATGTCAGCGAACATATAAATGAACATGTTCGCGAACACTAAACAAACGAACACGAACACCTTCAAAAATAAATAAACGAACATAAACATGGACATCATATTAAAATTTTAAACGAGCACGAACTGAACATGAATACTATCAAAAATAAATAAACGAACACGAAAATAATCTTATTCGTTCAAGCTCGATTCGCTAACACCCCTAAGGATAAGCCAACAAACCTCCTTTTTACTATATATATATAGGTTAACTACTGGGAAGCTCACTTATGTTTTCCCCCAGTACAGAGTTGGTTATTGATTCTGAAAAATGACCAGTAATGTCACTTACATTTTCGAGACGTAAACTTTTGGTCACTCAGTCGTTTGTTGATGTTAACCTTTGACGGGAGGTTGATCTGAAACAAGAAAAATGATAAATTGCCTAGACAATCCCTAAACTATTACTTCACTCCTATTTTGATCACCGAAATAAAAACAATTTGTATAATTTCACATTTAATCCTCCACATTTATATTTTTTTATTTCTTCATCTAACTCAATCTATAATTTTCTACTATATTAATCATCAATTCACATCGTATATTATAATCCATCACCGTATATATCCATGTCTCAAATAATGTTTGTAATCCTCAACTCAGAATTTTTAATCTTTCAAAAAATCTCGAAATTTTGGAAAATTTACAAAGAAGTCCTCAAATCCCTAAATTACCCAAACTCAAACCCCCAAATCGTCACCGCTTCAGTCGTCGATCACCGCCCCTGACTACACCCCTTTGGTCGCCAGAGCATGGCGGTCATTTCCCAACACGGCGTCACCGGAAACGGTGAACGGCGTGCAATTGAACGTCGAACGTGAAATCGACGTTCGGCTGGCACGCCGTTCACCGTTTTCGGTGACGTCGTGTTGGGGGAAATGGATGCCATGCTTCGGTGACAAAAGGGGCGTGGTAAAGGGCGGCGATCGGCGATGATGATTTGGGGTTTAGGTTTGGGCAATTTTAAGGATTTGAGGACTGTTTTGTAAATTTTCCGGATTAAAGATTAAAAATTCTAAGTTTTTTTCATTAGATTGATTTTAAAAAATAAAAATAGTGTCACATGACGAGCATTGATTGGTTGAGTATTTTATTTAACACCTCTTTAACGGCCTAGCACCTAAAATTATAACGGTTGAAACTTTGGGCACCTATTTTTACAAAAAAAAAACTTTAGGCACCTATTTTTATTTAATCCTTTCGAATATGCTATGTAAACGTTGTTGCACGTAAATTAGGCATTATTTTGTACTGAACCATATTAAGAATTGTGAAACCGATAATTGATTTTGATATAACTAAAGAATTTAAGGACTAATTTGAAAAAGATAAAAACAAATTTTTAAGTCATCAAACCTCTCTATATATTTAAAAGAAAATGGTTAAGTTAAAAACTCAAGTTGTCAAAACTTTTCTAAGTGTTTTTGAAGCCAAAACAGTGATTTTCGAGTCACCATTTCGGAACGGCCTTAGGCGTTCCGAAACACTTTTGAAACTATGAACCTTTGTTTCGGAACGGGTTTCGAAATGGGTGAAGAACATCGGAACGGTTTGACCCATTTCGATAATACCGTATCGAAACGACTTCAAACGTTTCGAAACGGCATTCAAACTGTGTTTTAAAAATATGACCGTTGAAGTTTTTAGCCGTTTTTATACTGGTTGTTAAGGCGTATCGAAACACCTTCAATCCGTTTTGATACGGGCTGTGACAGTAGCTAAGTGTTTCGAAACGAGTTTCGAAACGGCTCTTAATCGTATCGAAACGATCATACCCGTTTCGGTACGGTCTATTTAATACACCCCAATGACTCTTTCTTTTTTGGTCTGTTTTGAAACAGGAATGGGCGTTTCGAAACGGGTGGTTGCAGAAGATAACATCCCAACGGCTCTATTGATGAATGCAACAACCCCAACGGCTAGAATTCAATGAGAAGGTATAAAAGGGACCTCTAAAAGCTTCAGCAATAACTATTGATCTCAAAGCAAACATCCAAACATCAAATCTAAGCAATTGAGCCTAAATCCCATTATTTCTTGTAAACCCCAATTGTGAAATTGTAATTTCCTTTCCTATCCTTTCAATTGGGTTGAGTGCTTGTAATTGGGCTACTTTGTGTATTGAGAGATACTTGTTTAGCCATTATCTTATTTGTAATTCTTGTGTGAGGATTGAGTCAAATTTTGGGTAGAAAATTTGACCGATATTGTAACGGTTACCTCCTTAGCCTAGAAAAGGGGAAGAGCAATTAGTGGAATTGTTGGGAAATCCTTAGTGAAGTTAAGGTAGTGGATGTAGAGTTCGATTGGAACTTGAACTACTCTAAATCCTCTTGTCTATCTTTTTATTTGTCAATTCCACTACCAAAAAGTCTAAAAATCCAATTCACCCCTCTTGGTTTATATCGGTCATTTGATCCACTCAACAATTGGTATCAGAGCCTACCTCTTTGAAGGATTAACAACCACAAGAGGAGTTCCTAGGAAGAGTGTGATCATCCATAAATCAAGCCATGGCATCTACCTCCGGATCAAGCATGTACGAGTCTCAATCAACCACAAAACCGTCATTCTTCAACGGTGATAACTATCTATTTTGGAAGAACCGGATGCGCCTCTTCATCAAATCCAACGATTACCTTATTTGGGATGCCATTGAAGATGGTCCCTATATTCCATTGAAGAGGGATAATGAAGGAAAATTGGTTTTAAAGAAGAAGATTGAGATGAGTGAAGATGAGAGAAAGAAGATCCAAATAAATGATAAAGCTCTTCACATGCTATTTTTCTCTTTCGGTCCCGACATCTACTCCAAAGTCTCCTCCATTGAAAGTGCCAATGAAGTATGGAACACACTAGAGACCACCTATGAAGGAACTAGTGATGTGAAGGACACCAAGATTGGAATTCTCAATCTTAGTTATGAGAATTTCAAGATGGAGCCCGACGAAACCGTGTCCAAGATGTTCGATCGCTTCTCAACTATCGTCAATGGACTTTAGGGTTTTGGAGAGACAATCCCAGAAGACAAACTTGTCCAGAAGCTACTCTACTCACTTCCCGAATCTTGGGATGGGAAGAGAATCGCCATCATCGAGGCCAAAAACTTGAAGACAATAAAACTTGATGAGCTAGTGGGTTCTCTCCTTACGCATGAGATAATGAAGCAAGGAATGGAAGATGAAAGAAGAAGGAAGAGAAAAGAGTGGAGAAGCTAGAAGTAGAAAAGAAGAAGAAGATGGGAGTGGCTCTCAAAGCTTCATTACATGAGGAGAGTACTTCTAGTGAGGAGGATGATTTACAAGAATTGGCTATGATAGCCAAAAGATTCTCACGATTCATGAGGTCCAATAGAGGAAGAAAGATTCAAAGAAAAATTGTGAAACCGATAATTTGATTTTGATATAACTAAAGAACGTAAGGACTAGATTGAAAATGTGAAAACGAATTTTTAAGTCCTCAAACCTCTCTATATGTTTTAAACAAAATGCCTAAGTTAAAAACTTACATTATCAAAAGTTTTCTAAGTGTTCTCAAAGCCAAAGCAGTGATTTTCGAGTCACCGTTTCGGAACGGCCTAAGGCGTTTCGAAACACTTTTGAAACTGTGAGTCCATGTTTCGAAATGGGTATCGAAACGGTTTCAACACTGTCAACCCCTCTTTCAAGTCACCGTTGAATGTTTTTAACTGATTTTAAACAAGTCGTTAAGGCGCATCGAAACGATCTCAAGTCGTTTTGATACGATCCTTGACAGTGGCAAAATGTTTCGAAACGCGTTTTGAAACGGCTCTTAGAGTATCAAAACAAGTCTAACCGTTTCGATATGGGCTCTTTAATGCACCCCAACGGCTCTTTCTATTTTGGTCTATTTCGAAACAGGGTCGGGCATTTCGAAACGGTTGGTTGCAGACTACATTTATGGAGGCAAGATAACATCTCCAACGGATCTATTGATGTATGCAACAACCACAACGGCTAGAATTCAATGAGAATGTATAAAAGGGACCTCTAAAAGCTTCAGCAACAACTATTGATCCTAAAGCAAACATCCAAGCATTTGTGCCTAAATCCCATTATTGTCTTGTAACCCCAATTGTATTTTTCATTCCTATCATTTCAATTGGGTTGAGTGCTTGTAATTGGGCTATATTTTGTATTCAGAGATACGTGTTTTAGCCAACAACTTCTTTGTTTCTATTGTGTGAGGATTGGGTCAAATTTTGGGTAGAAAATTTGACCAAAATTGTAAAGGTTACCTCCTTAGCCTATAAAAGGGGAAGGGCAATTAGTGGAATTGTTGCAAATCCTTAGTGAAGCTAAGGTAGTGGATGTAGAGTTCGATTGGAACTTGAACCATTCTAAAATTCCTTGTCTACCATTTTAATTTGTCAATTCCACCACCAAAAGCTTTAAAAATCCAATTCACCCCCCTCTTGGTTTATTTCCATCATTCGATCCACTCAACAATGTGTATCAGAGCCTGCCTCTTTGAAGGATTAACAACCACAAGAGGAGTTCCTAGGAAGAGTGTGATCATCCAAAAATCAAGAGATGGCATCTACCTCCAGTTCGAGCATGTATGAGTCTCAATCCACTACAAAACCACCTTTCTTCAATGGTGACAACTATCCGTTTTGGAAGAATCGGATGCGCCTCTTCATCAAGTCCAACGATTACTTGGTTTGGGATGTCATTGAAGATGGCCCCTACATTCCATTGAAGCAAGATAATGAAGGGAAGATGGTTTTGAAGAAAAAGATGGAGATGAGTGAAGAAGAGAGGAAGAAAATCCAAATAAATGACAAAGCTCTTCACATGCTCTTTTGTTCTTTCGGTCCGGACATCTACTCCAAAGTCTCATCCATTGAGAGTGCCAAAGAAGTGTGGGATACTCTTGAGACCGCCTATGAAGGAACCAACGATGTGAAGGAAACCAAGATTGGAATTCTCAATCCTCGTTATGAGAATTTCAAGCTAGAGCCCGATGAGACGGTGTCCAAGATGTTTGATCGCTTCTAAACCATAGTCAATGGGCTTAAAGGATTTGGAGAGACTATACCAGAAGACAAGCTTGTCCGGAAGTTACTCTACTCACTTCCCGAATCTTGGGATGGGAAGAGAACTGCCATCATAGAGGCCAAAAACTTGAGGACTCTAAAACTTGATGAGTTAGTGGGTTCTCTCCTTACTCATGAGATTATAAAGCAAGGAAGGGAAGAAGAGAAGAAGAAGGAAGAGAAAAGAGTAGAGAAGCTAGAGGTGGAAAAGAAGAAGAAGATGGGAATAGCTCTCAAAGCTTCATTACTTGAGGAGAGCTCTTCTAGTGAGGAGGATGAGCTAGAAGAATTGGCTATGATAGCCAAAAGATTCTCACGCTTCATGAGGTCCAACCGGGGAAGAAAAATTCAAAGAAAGATGGACTTCAAAGGTAAAAACAAAGAAGAAACAAGGGATCAAATCATTTGCTTCGAGTGTAATAAACCCGGCCACATACGTTCGGAGTGCCCTCAACTCAAGAAGAAGGGCTTTGAGAAGAAGAAGAAGCTCAAAGCCAAGCTTGCTACTTGGAGTGATGAGAAGTCATCCGAGGATGACGAACAAGAAGTGGCCAACCTTTGCCTCATGGCACTTGAGGAAGATTCCTCCATGGTAACCTCTAACTCATCATCTTTATATTTTACATATGGTGAATTAAATGATGCTTATGATGAGTTGCAAGAGGTCTATGATGAATTAGTTGAGAAATACAAGGAGTCGGTCAATAGGAATAAGAAAAATATTTCGGAATTAAATGATAAAAATGACTCACTTTCTCAAGCTAAATTGAAATTTGAGAAAAAGATTTTAGGGTTGAAAGATGAACTAAAATTCTTCCAAGATGAAAATGTTGACCTTAATAATCTTCTTTCTCAATGTAATAGTGAACACCAAAAGGTGTTAGATGAGCTTAACAAGCTCAAAGAGTCTTTTAAAAATGTTGGTAGTGTGAAGCATGAAATAGGTGGATCTTCAAAAACAAACCAACCTAGGAAAAAGACTAATAACTACAAACAAAGTAGCTTTCCTAGACATAGTAGAACTAAAAAGGTTAGAAGTGTATGGGTTCCTAATGAGCTTGTAAAATCTAATAATATTGTTGCTATGTCACCTTGGATTCCTAAGGGAACCAAGTTATTGGTAGCTAACACTCGTGGACCCAAAATGATTTGGGTACCAAAAACAAAAGTGTAATATCTTTGTTTGTAGGGGGCATTGCTACAAGGCCAAAGCACAAAGTCAAAACTCATGGTACCTTGATAGTGGATGCTCGAGGCATATGACCGGAGACAAGAGCAGATTCATGGATCTAAAGCCAAAAAGTGGAGGAGTGGTGACATTTGGTGACAACTCCAAAGGCCACATTAAAGGTATTGGCTCCATAGGTAATCACTCTACTATTCTTATTGAAAATGTCTTGTATGTCGATGGTCTTAAACATAATTTGTTGAGCATAAGTCAATTCTGTGGTAAAGGATTTAATGTTTTATTTGATAAAAATGGGTGCAAAATTGTTGACATTAAATCTAATAATATTATGCTCATAAGTCATCGTATAGGTAATATTTACATGGTGCATCTAGATGACATACATACATCCCATGCATGTTTAGTAGCTCAAAATGAAAATGATTCATGGTTGTGGAATAGGAAACTAGGACATGCTAGCATTAGTGTTTTAGAAAAATTAGTTTCCCTTGATCTAGTTAGAGGTTTACCCAAGATTGAGTTCTCAAACTATAAAATTTGTGATGCATGCTCTAAGGGTAAACAACATAAGTCATCCTTTAAATCCATTAATGATGTTTCTACAAGTAGGTGTTTACAACTTATCCATATGGATTTATTTGGGCCAATTAGGACTATGAGCTTGGGTGGTAAATCTTATGCATTTGTTCTTGTTGATGATTTTTCTAGATTTACTTGGGTTCTATTTTTAAGTACTAAAGATGAGGCTTTATAAAAATTCATCACATTTTCAAAACTAACCCAAAATGATCTTGAACTTAGAATTTCTCATATTAGAAGTGATCATGGAACCGAGTTTCAAAATTTAGGGTTTGAAGAGTTTTTAAATGAAAATGGTATTAGCCATAATTTTTCGGCTCCTCGAACTCCTCAACAAAATGGGGTAGTTGAGAGGAAAATAGAACTTTACAAGAAATGGATAGAACCATGCTTTGTGAAAACAATTTACCTAAATATTTTTGGGCGGAAGCCACAAACACCGCTTGCTACATTGTAAATCGAGTAATGATTAGGCCAATTTTAAAGAAAACACCTTATGAGATTTTAAAATCTAAAAAGCCTAACATTAGCTATTTTCATCCATTTGGTTGCAAGTGCTTTGTTTTAAATAATGGAAAAGACAACTTAGGTAAATTTGATGCAAAAAGTGATGAAGCTATTTTCATAGGATATTCTTTAACCTCTAAAGCCTATCGTGTATTTAACAAGAGAACTTTAGTAGTAGAAGAATCTATACATGTTGTATTCGATGATAACCTCCTTCCAAGGAAAGATTCTTGTGATGGTGATGATGTAGGAATCATAAATGTCTTTGATGGAGGACAAACTTCAAAGGAGGGTGAGATTCCAACAAAAGAAGAGGACACACAAGATCCACCTCTTGAAGCCTTGAAGGACTTGGCTCTTGGGGAAAAGGAAGTGAGCTACCCAAGGGAGTTCAACTATGTCAAAGATGGTGAAATATTGGGTGATCCATCCAAGGGGTAACCACTAGATCTTCTCTTAAACTTATGAATCATGTTGTATTTATCTCATGCATAGAGCCTAAGAATATAAAAGAAGCAATGAAAGATGATTTTTAGATTATGGCTATGCAAGAAGAGTTAAATAAACTTGAGAGAAGTAAGGTTTGGACATTAGTTGATAGGCCTAGTAATCAATCTACTATAGGAACTAAATGGGTCTTTAAGAACAAACTAGATGAGAGTGGTAACATTGTGAGAAATAAAGCTAGACTAGTAGCACAAGGTTACACTCAAGAAGAGGGAATTGATTTTGATGAAACCTATGCTCCCGTAGCTAGAATGGAAGCCATTAGGATGTTGCTTGCATATGCATGTTATCATGATTTCAAGCTTTTTCAAATGGATGTTAAAAGCGCATTTTTAGGTGGTTTTATAAATGAGGCAGTGTATATGGAACAACCACCGGGTTTTGAAGACTCAAAATTTCCAAATCATGTTTTCAAACTCACTAAAGCTCTTTATTAAAAAAAGGTTTTGAAAAAGGTAAGGTGGACACTACACTATTCATAAAAAGGTATAAAATGACATTTTAGTAATACAAATTTATGTTGATGATATAATTTTTGGTTCTACTAACGAATGTCATTGCAAAGAGTTTGCTAAGCTAATGCAAGGTGAATTCGAGATGAGCATGATGGGGGAGCTCTTATTCTTTTTGGGACTCCAAATCAAGCAAAGGAAGGATGACACCTTCATCAATCAAGCAAAGTACATCAAGGATATGCTCAAGAAGTTTGGCTTGGAGAATGCAAAGCCTCAAGCCACACCTATGAGCTCATCTACAAAGCTTGACAAAGATGAAGGAGGTAAGTGTGTTGACTCTAAGCTTTACCGTTCTATGATTGGATCATTGCTTTACCTTACCGCAAGTAGACCGGATATCTTGTTTAGTGTTTGCTTGTGTGCTAGGTTTCAAGCTAGTCCTAGAGAGTCACAGCTTATAGCCGTTAAGAGAATCTTTAGGTACCTTAGAGATACTCCTTGCTTAGGTCTTTGGTACCCTAGAGACTCCACCTTCAACCTTCATGCTTATTCGAATGCGGATTATGGGGGTGTAAAATCGATAGGAAGAGTACTTCGGGAACTTGTCAATTTCTAGGTAGTATGCTCATATCTTGGTTCTCTAAGAAACAAAATAGTGTAGCCTTATCTACCACCGAAGCCGAGTACATATCCTTAGGGAGTTGTTGTGCTCAAGTCCTTTGGATGAAGTAACAACTCTTAGATTATGGTATTAAAGTTGAAACCATACCCCTTAAGTGTGATAACACTAGTGCCATATGTTTGACAAAAAAATCCCATCCAACACTTTAGAACCAAACATATAGAAATAAGGCATCATTTCATTAGAGATCATGTCCTTAAAGAAGATGTTGTTATAGAGTATGTTGACACCTTAAATCAATTAGCGGACATATTTACAAAACCTTTAGACAAAAAGCGTTTTTGGTCCCTTAGGAGAGAGTTAGGTCTAACTAGCCTATCTTGACCTTTTAGGACCTCTTTTGTGCTTAAAATTGCTTGATCCTGTGAAATGCCATGTTTATGTTGTAAAACATATGCTTTAATTTTGATATAACTAAAAACCTAAGGACTAAAATGAAAATATCAAAACAAATTTTAAAGTCCTAAAAATTCCCTATATCTTGTTAAAGACCACTTCATAGCTAAAACCAAAGACTTACAAAATATTTTTTTAAGTATTTCAAAGTCAAAACAGTGATTTTTCAAGCCCCGTTTCGAAACGGACCAAGGTGTTTCGAAACACTTTCAGTTCGATGTGCACCTGTTCCGAAACGCGTATCGGAACGGGTCAAGGCGTTTCGAAACGACATGACTCATTTCGAAACTGTTCTTCATTTAAACGAACAAGGGCAACGGTCTTTAAACTGAAGTTTGAAAATAAACAGGGCGTTCCGAAACGGGATAAGGCCGTTTCGAAACACCCCTTTGACAGTGGCAAACCTGTTCCGAAACGGGCTAAGGCCGTTGCGAAACACCCCTTTGGCAGTGGCAAAACCGTTCCGAAACGGCCCCTAGGCGTTTCGAAACGGGCTCTCGTAGACGCTCCAACGGCTATATTATTTGAAATCCGTTCCGAAACAGGTGACCCCGTTCCGAAACGGTAGGCGTCTGGAAGCTGAAAAGTTGTGAGAAAAACACCCCAACGGCTCTAATCTTTAGCCCATCATCCACAACGGTTGGAAATCATCAAGAGGCTATAAATAGACCCCAAGAAGCTCCAGCAATCTATAATTAAGCTTCAAATATACATCTTATCATCGAATACAAGCATTTGTGTTCAAATCCCATTTTTATCTAGAAACCCCAATTGTATCCTTCATTTACATTTTGTTCAATTGGGTTGAGTGCTTGATATTGGGCTATCATTTGTATTGAGAGATACTTTATTAGCCACCAAATTTCTTTGTTCTATTGTGTGAGGATTGGGTTAATTTTTGGGTAGAAAAATTAACCGAAATTGTAAAGGTTGCCTCCTTGTCCTGGAAAAAGGGGACGAACAATTTAGTGGAAATTGTTGGAAATCCTTGGTGAGACTAAGGTAGTGGATGTAGAGTTCGGTTGGTGAACTTGAACCACTCTAAATTCCCGTGTCAATATTTTTAAGTTGCAATTTCCGTTACAAAATCGTTAAAATTCCAATTCACCCCCCCCCCCTCTTGGTTATTATCATTCGTGTGATCCACTCAACAATTGGTATCAGAGATTAACTCTTTGAGGATTAACAACCACAAGAGGAGATCCTTGGAAGAAGTGTGATCATCATCAAAATATCAAGAGATGGCATCAACCTCCGCTCCCGGCATGTACGACTCACAATCCACCACAAAGCCTCCTTTCTTCAATGGTGAGAACTACTCATTTTGGAAAAATAAAATGCGTCTATTTATTAAATCAAGTGACTACCTTGTGTGGGATGTCATTGAGGATGGACCATATATTCCATTGAAGCAAGATGTTGATGGCAAGATGGTGCTTAAAAGAAGAACGGAAATGAGTGAAGAGGAAAGGAAAAAGATCCAAGTAAATGATAAAGCTCTTCACATGCTATTTTGTGCTTTCGGTCCGGATATCTACTCAAAGGTCTCATCAATTGAAAGTGCCAAAGAAGTGTGGGATACTCTTGAAACCACCTATGAAGGCACCAACGATGTCAAAGAAACTAAGATTGGAATTCTCAATCTTAGTTATGAAAATTTCAAAATGGAATTTGATGAGACGGTGTCAAAGATGTTTGATCGATTCTCCACAATTGTAAATGGTCTAAAGGGCTATGGAGAAGTTATACCGGAAGACAAGCTTGTCCGAAAGCTACTCTATTCACTTCCCGAATCTTGGGATGGGAAGAGAACCGCAATCATCGAAGCAAAGAATTTAAAAACTCTAAAGCTTGATGAACTTGTAGGCTCTCTCCTTACTCACGAGATCATGAAGCAAGGAAGAGAAGATGAAAGAAAGAAAGAAGAAAAAAGAATGGAGAAGCTTGAAGGGGAGAAAAAGAAAAAAATGGGAATAGCTCTCAAGGCTAAAACATCCCAACTTGATGAAAGTTCATCTAGTGATGAGGATGAGCTTGAAGAATTGGCTATGATAGCCAAACGATTCTCACGCCTTATGAGGTCCAACCGAGGAAGAAAAATCCAAAGGAAAATGGACTTTAAAAACAAGAACAAACAAGAAGGAAGGGATCCAATCACTTGCTTCGAGTGCGGACAACCCGGCCACATACGTTCGGAGTGCCCTCAACTCAAGAAGAAGGGCTTTGAAAAGAAGAAAAAGCTCAAAGCCAAGCTTGCTACTTGGAGTGATGAGGAGTCATCGGAGGATGACGAACAAGAAGTGGCGAACCTCTGTCTCATGGCACTTGAGGAAGATTCCTCCTTGGTAACCTCTAACTCATCTACTTTAGATTTTTCATATGAAGAATTAAATGATGCTTATGATGAGTTACAAGAGGTATATGATGAATTAGTTGAGAAGTATAGGGAGTCGGTTATTAGGAATAGAAAAATTATTATAGAATTAAAAGAGAAAAATGACTCACTTACTCAAACTAATTCTAAAATTGAGAAAAAGATATTAGGATTAGAAGATGAACTTAAATTCTTTCAAAAAGAAAATATTGATCTTAATAATCTTTTATCTCAAAATAATTGTGAACACCAAAAGGTGTTAAGTGAGCTAAATGAGCTCAAAAAGTCTTTAAAAATTAATGGTAGTGTTAAACATGACATAGGAGAATCCTCTAGAACACACCAATATAAGAAAAAGACTAACTACTACAAACAAAATAACTATCCTAGACATAGTAAAGTTAAAAGAATTAGAAATGTATGGGTTCCTAAGGAACTTGTTAAATCTAATGATATTATTGCTATGTCACCTTGGATTCCTAAGGGAACCAAAGTTTTAGGAACTAACACACATGGACCCAAAATGATTTGGGTACCAAAAACAAAAGTTTAAATATCTTTGTTTGTAGGGGGAGCATTGCTACAAGGCCAAAGCACAAAGTCAAAACTCATGGTACCTTGATAGTGGATGCTCGAGACACATGACCGGAGACAAGAGTCGACTCATGGATCTAAAGCCAAAAAGTGGAGGAGTAGTAACATTTGGTGACAACTCCAAAGGCCACATTGAAGGTATTGGCTCCATTGGTAATCACTCTACTACTCTCATTGAAAATGTTTTATATGTCAATGGTCTTAAACATAATTTATTGAGCATAAGTCAACTATGTGATAAAGGTTTTAATGTTATATTTGATAAAACCGGTTGTAAAATTGTAGACATTAAAACTAATAATATTATGCTCATAGGTCATCGCATAGGGAATATATACATGGTGCATCTAGATGACATACATACATCTCATGCATGCTTAGTTGCTCAAAACGAAAATGATGCATGGTTGTGGCATAGGAAGCTAGGACATGCTAGCACAAGTGTTTTAGAAAAACTAGTCTCTCTAAACCTAGTTAAAGGTTTACCCAAGATAAAATTTTCGAACGATAAAATTTGTGATGCATGCTCAAAGGGTAAACAACATAGATCTTCCTTTAAATCCATTAATGACATTTCTACTAGTAGATGTTTACAACTAATTCACATGGATTTATTTGGGCCAATTAGGACTATGAGCTTGGGTGGCAAATCATATGCTTTTGTATTAGTTGATGACTTTTCTAGATTCACTTGGGTTTTCTTTTTAAGTACTAAGGATGAGGCTTTGGAAAAATTCATCACATTTTCAAAATTAATTCAAAATGATCTTGAACTTAAAATTTCACATATTAGAAGTGATCATGGAACCGAATTTCAAAATTTAGGATTTGAAGATTTTTCAAATGAAAATGGTATTAGCCATAATTTTTCAGCTCCTCGAACTCCTCAACAAAATGGGGTAGTTGAAAGGAAAAATAGAACTTTACAAGAAATGGCTAGAACTATGCTTTGCGAAAATAATTTACCAAAATATTTTTGGGCGGAAGCAACAAACACGGCTTGTTATATTATAAATCGTGTAACCATTAGGCCGATTTTAAAGAAAACACCTTATGAGATTTTAAAATCTAAAAAGCCTAATATTAGCTACTTCCACCCTTTTGGATGTAAATGCTTTGTTTTAAATAATGGAAAAGATAATTTAGGTAAATTTGATGCAAAAAGTGATGAAGCTATTTTTATAGGTTACTCTTTAACCTCTAAAGCCTATCGAGTATTTAACAAAAGAACTTTAGTTGTAGAAGAATCTATTCATGTTGTATTCGATGATAATCCCCTTCCTAGGAAGGATTCTTGTGATGATGATAATGTAGGAATCATAAATACCTTTGATGGAGGTCAAACTTCAAAGAAGGATGAGATTCAACCAAAAGAAGAAGACACACAAGATCCACCTCTTGAAGCCTTGAAGGACTTGGCTATTGAGGAAAAGGAAGTTAGCTATCCAAGGGAGTTGAACTATGTCAAAGATGGTGAAATCTTGGGTGATCCATCCAAGGGGGTAACCACTCGTTCTTCTCTTAGATTAATGAATCATATTGCATTTATCTCATGCATAGAGCCTAAAAATATCAAAGAAGCATTGAAAGATGATTTTTGGATTATGGCTATGCAAGAAGAGTTAAATCAATTTGAGAGAAGTAATGTTTGGACATTAGTTGATAGGCCTAGTAATCAATCTACAATAGGAACTAAATGGGTATTTAGGAACAAACTAGATGAGAGTGGTAACATTGTGAGAAATAAAGCTAGACTTGTAGCACAAGGTTACACTCAAGAGGAGGGAATAGATTTTGATGAAACCTATGCACCCGTAGCTAGAATGGAAGCCATTAGGATGTTGCTTGCATATGCATGTTATCATAATTTCAAGCTTTTTCAAATGGACGTTAAAAGCGCATTTTTAAATGGTTTTATAAATGAAGAAGTGTATGTAGAACAACCACCGGGTTTTGAAGACTCAAAATTTCCAAATCATGTTTTCAAACTTACAAAAGCACTTTATGGTTTAAAACAAGCTCCGAGAGCTTGGTATGAAAGGCTTTCAAATTTTTTGATTGAAAAAGGATTTGAAAAAGGTAAGGTGGACACTACACTTTTTATAAAAATGTATAAAAATGACATTTTAGTAGTTCAAATTTATGTTGATGATATTATATTTGGATCTACTAATGAATGTTATTGTCAAGAGTTTGCTAAGTTAATGCAAGGTGAATTTGAGATGAGCATGATGGGGGAGCTCTCATTCTTTTTGGGACTCCAAATAAAACAAATGAAGGATGGCACCTTCATAAATCAAGCAAAATACATAAAGGATATGCTCAACAAGTTTGGCTTGGAGAACACAAAGCCTCAAGCCACTCCTATGAGCTCATCTACAAAGCTTGACAAAGATGAAGGAGGTAAGTGTGTTGACTCTAAGCTTTATCGTTCTATGATTGGATCTTTGCTTTACCTTACCGCAAGTAGACCGGATATACTGTTTAGCGTTTGCTTGTGTGCTAGGTTTCAAGCTAGTCCTAGAGAGTCTCACCTTATAGCCGTTAAGAGAATCTTTAGATACCTTAGAGACACTCCTTGTTTAGGCCTTTGGTATCCTAGAGTCTCTACCTTCAACCTACATGCTTACTCGGATGCGGATTATGGGGGTTGCAAAATCGATAGGAAAAGTACTTCGGGAACTTGTCAATTCCTAGGTAGTATGCTCATATCTTGGTTCTCTAAGAAACAAAATAGTGTAGCCTTATCTACCACCGAAGCCGAGTACATATCCTTAGGGAGTTGTTGTGCTCAAGTCCTTTGGATGAAGCAACAACTCTTAGATTATGGTGTAAACATAGAAACCATACCCCTAAAATGTGATAATACTAGTGCAATATGTTTAACAAAAAATCCCATCCAACATTCTAGAACCAAACACATAGAAATAAGACATCATTTCATTAGAGATCATGTCTTTAAGAAAGATGTGGTTATAGAATATGTAGACACCTTAAATCAATTAGCAGATATTTTTACAAAACCATTAGATAAAGAGCGTTTTTGGTCCCTTAGGAGAGAGTTAGGTCTAACTAGCCTATCTTGACCTTATTGGGCCTCTTTTCAATCTTAAATATGCTTAATTTTGTGAAATATCATGTTTATATGTTTAGACTCCCAATTTCTTCCATGCATATAGTTAGGGGGAGTATGCTTATGCCTAAATATGTTTTGCCTGCTCATTCATATCATTTATGCATGTTTGGCCTCTTAGAAAATCATTTTTTTTGCATTTTAGAGCCTCATCTACACTTCCAGGCCCAGGTGTATCGAAACGGGTTAACCCGTTCCGATACGGATGCCTTAAAATTTGTCCTGAGAGAAGGGCGTTTCGAAACGGCCCCAGGCGTTTCGAAACGTTTTCGGTTCGATGTAAGGGTGTATCGGAACGCGTTCCGATACGGGTCAAATGTGTTTCGAAACGGTCATCCCCGTTTCGAAACGATCTGTCGAAGGTTTTAAGAAGGGTCAAACCCTAGCCGCCCCGTTCCGAAACGGTCATGACCGTTCCGAAACGGACTCGCGGACAGCCCTATTTAGGGCTTCTAAAAGTTCAAAAACCTAATTTTTTTTCAAACCCTTAAAACCCTAAAAACCCTAACCGACCCCCTTCTATAAATACCCTCATAAACTCTTTGTTTTTCACAAATTTGTGAGGGATTCTACTCTAAAACACAAAGTCTAAGCAAGCTTCATCAATTTTGTGCAAAGATATCACTCAAATCATCCAAAATCCCAAACTAAGGTAATTTTTCTTATTTTTCTTCTTTTTCAAATTATGTTCGAATCATAGGATAGAAAAATTTATTTTTGTATAAATTATATGTTTTTAGTTATGGGTTTCTCATATCTTGTAAAAATTTTCAAAATCTCAAATTTTTTTTATTCGAATATAAAATTTTTTAACCGTATTTTTAATTTTTTAATTTTTTTTTTCAAAAACCTAAGTGGGATTTCCTATTGGATTGATTTTAATTATCAATGCATACACTCAATTTTAAAACTCTTGCTTAATATTTTAGATGGCGGATCAAGCGAACAAAAAGCGCAAAGCCGTTCAAACCGGAGAATCAAGCATTCGTCCAAATATTACTCAACTCTTTCAGAAAACTCTAAAAACTCCGCAACAGCGTGCTCGCTTCTCCTACGTCAAAAATCTCGCTGTTCGTAAAGAAAGAGTTATTGATGTCGAATTCCTTAATTCCGAGCGATTTCTCTTTCGCTATCTTAATCGTTTGGATGAGTGGGATCTTCTTTTCTTCTTGAGCATTGAGGATGTTTGCTACAAAAACTTGGTACTTCTCTTCTACTCTAATGCTCGTTTCCTATACAATGAAACCAAAACAGAGATTGTAGGAATTGAGTCATCTTTACTAGGGCAAAAGTTTGTTATTAATATTGCTCTTTTGGAGTCGGCCCTTAAACTCAAGAATGAGGGCATTGAAGAAGAACGCCACTTTGGCACCTTTACCGGAAAAGCTCTTCATTTAGATGTGCACGATCGTGTGCTTCATTTGATGGTTTCTTGGTTCATTCGACCATCCGGAGGAAAATACTCCCACATCCGGGAAAAAGATCATTTTTGGCTCGAATGTTTCCGAAGAGGTGAGCGCCCAAATGTGCCCAAAATCATCTTTGCCGAGATCGTCAATAATGTCAAACTTATTGACACCAATGAGTTGACTTCATTCACCTACGGCATTGTCTTGAGTTTTCTCTTCGATCATCTTGGAATTGATTGTACCTATGATTCCCCGGAACCTAGCAAGACCAAAATTGGTGAGTCCTCTCTTCGAAAATCCGGATTCACATATTTGGATGGTTATTGGCAAAGAATTGATCGAGAAGCGATTCCTCCTCCCGTTGCTCCTCCACCTCAAGTTCAAAATCAAGATGCTCTCACGGTTTTTCTTACCGAGCGTTTCAATGCCTTGAATTCTCGTTTTGACACTATGGATACTCGTATTTCTTCGGGCTTTGACACTATGGGAAATCGATTGAAGAACGTCGAGGATCGTCTTCAATCCCTTGAGACTTCCAATGCCAACCTTGATCTTTCATTTTCTACTCTTTATGGAGAATGGACAAAATATCACCGTTCTCAAGCCAAGAACGATGATGATGATGAGGATGATGATGACGAGGCCTAGGATACTCATATCATATCATATTATATTATCTATGCATTTAGGATTCAGTTTGCTTCTTTATGTTTTCTCATGTTTTAGGAACCTATGCTTATGATCTTTTATTTTGGGATTTAATTATGAACTTATTGTTTATGCTTTGGATATTTTGATGATATTAATTATGATTGCTTATTATTGCTTATTGGTACTAATCTTCTTTCTGAGCTTGTTTCTTTTTTATCTAACAAAAAGGGGGAGAAGAAATTTAAGAGAATTGCCTTGCCTTGCCACCAAAACAAAAATTTCAAATTTTTCTTAAGGTTTTGTTAAACTTTACATTTTTGATTTCAAGACACAAGTTTTAAATTTCAAAACCTATCTTAAATTAAGGGGGAGTTAGAATATCTTCAAAACTTTCAAAATTCTTAAAAAAAATTCTAACTTTGGTTTTGTTATATCAAAAAGGGGGAGATTGTAAAACATATGCTTTAATTTTGATATAACTAAAAACCTAAGGACTAAAATGAAAATATCAAAACAAATTTTAAAGTCCTAAAAATTCCCTATATCTTGTTAAAGACCACTTCATAGCTAAAACCAAAGACTTACAAAATATTTTTTTAAGTATTTCAAAGTCAAAACAGTGATTTTTCAAGCCCCGTTTCGAAACGGACCAAGGTGTTTCGAAACACTTTCAGTTCGATGTGCACCTGTTCCGAAACGCATATCGGAACGGGTCAAGGCGTTTCGAAACGACATGACTCGTTTCGAAACTGTTCTTCATTTAAACGAACAAGGGCAACGGTCTTTAAACTGAAATTTGAAAATAAACAGGGCGTTCCGAAACGGGATAAGGCCGTTTCGAAACACCCCTTTGACAGTGGCAAACCTGTTCCGAAACGGGCTAAGGCCGTTGCGAAACACCCCTTTGGCAGTGGCAAAACCGTTCCGAAACGGCCCCTAGGCGTTTCGAAACGGGCTCTCGTAGACGCTCCAACGGCTATATTATTTGAAATCCGTTCCGAAACAGGTGACCCCGTTCCGAAACGGTAGGCGTTTGGAAGCTGAAAAGTTGTGAGAAAAACACCCCAACGGCTCTAATCTTTAGCCCATCATCCACAACGGTTGGAAATCATCAAGAGGCTATAAATAGACCCCAAGAAGCTCCAGCAATCTATAATTAAGCTTCAAATATACATCTTATCATCGAATACAAGCATTTGTGTTCAAATCCCATTTTTATCTAGAAACCCCAATTGTATCCTTCATTTACATTTTGTTCAATTGGGTTGAGTGCTTGATATTGGGCTATCATTTGTATTGAGAGATACTTTATTAGCCACCAAATTTCTTTGTTCTATTGTGTGAGGATTGGGTTAATTTTTGGGTAGAAAAATTAACCGAAATTGTAAAGGTTGCCTCCTTGTCCTGGAAAAAGGGGACGAACAATTTAGTGGAAATTGTTGGAAATCCTTGGTGAGACTAAGGTAGTGGATGTAGAGTTCGGTTGGTGAACTTGAACCACTCTAAATTCCCGTGTCAATATTTTTAAGTTGCAATTTCCGTTACAAAATCGTTAAAATTCCAATTCACCCCCCCCCCTCTTGGTTATTATCATTCGTGTGATCCACTCAACATATGTGTTTTTACTCCTAATTTCATCCATGCCTATAGCTAAGGGGTATGTTTATGTTTGCACATGTTATTCATGCTCATTCATGTCATTCATGCAAGTTAGGCCTCAAAAATTTCATTTTTCTGCACTTTTAGAGCCTCATCTGCACTTCCAGGCCCAGGTGTATTGAAACGGGTCCACCTGTTTCGATACGGATGCTTTAAAATTCTATCTGAGAGAAGGGTGTTTCGAAATGCCTTCCAAGGGTTTCGAAACGTTTTTGCTACTGCCAAGGGTTGTATCGAAACGTGTTTCGATACGAGTCAACGGGGATTCGATACGGTCAAAGTCGTATCGAAACGGTCAGTTGGTATTGGTAAGTCGGTCAACCTTCCGTGCCCGCGTTTCGAAATGGTCGACACCGTTCCGAAACAGGTTAGCGGATTGCTTTAAAAAGGCTTTTAATGTTAAAGTTTTACTTTAATTAAAACTCCCCCCAAACCCTAAAAACCCTAAAACGGTTTTTTCCCTATAAAAACCCTCTAAACCTCATTGTTTTTCACTAAATCTTGAGGGCTTTTACTCTTAAACACAAGTCTAAGCAAGCATCAACAACTTTGTGCAAGGATTTTCATCTATTCATCCAAAATCCCAATTTAAGGTATATTTTCATCTTTTTCTTTTTCCTTAAATTTGTATTCGAATCTTAGGTTAGAAAATTTTAATTTTGTATAGATTATGTGTTTTGATACTTGGGTTTTTCAAAACTTGTAAAAAAATTTCAAAATCTTCAAAATTTTGATTCGAATATATATTTTTTCATTCGTATTTCTCTTTACTGTTTTTTTAAATTTGCTTTTTCTCTTAATTTTTTTTGTTTTGTTTTGTATCTTTGTTTTTAAACCTAAGTGGGATTTACCATTGGATTGAATTAAGAAATTTCATGCATACACTTAAAATTTGTTTTTAATTGCTTGCTTTTATGTTTTTAGGATTGTTTCAATGGATCCCGTTAACAAGAAACGTAAGGCACCTCAATCCGGTGAAGGATCAAACCAAGCCGCTCTCCGTCATAACCTTACTCAATTGTTTCTCAAGAGTCTCAAAAATCCCGAGTTGAAGGCACGTTTCCAATATATCAAGACATTTGGCGTTCGTCGTGAGCGTGTTGTTGACATGTCGTTTCTTGACTCCGAGCGCTTCCTCTTCCGTTATCTCCACCGTTTACAAGAATGGAGCTTTATCGGTTTCTTGAGTATCCCGGATATTTGCTACAAGCACATGGTTCTTCTATTCTACTCGAATGCCCGACTCATCAACAATGAAGACAATTCTGAAGTTGTTCGCATTGAGTCTCAGATCTTAGGAAAGAAGATTGCTATTGACATACCTTACTTAGAGGATACCTTAGGTCTTAAGGACGAAGGAATCGAGAATGAGAATCACTTTGGTTCTCACACCGGTTTCGTGCTTGCCTTGGATGCTCACGATAGGTTCCTCCACTTGATGGTCTCGTGGTTTTTTCGCCCCTCTGGAGGTAAAGTTTCTCACGTTCGTCAAGTAGATTATTTTTGGCTTGAATGTTTTCGTCGTGGAGAGAAACCTAACCTTGTTAAGATCATGTTTGCCGAGATGGTGAACAATGTTAAGCTCCGTGAAACCGATGCGCTTAAGTCTTTCACTTGTGGGACTGTTTTGAGTTTTATTTTTGAGAAGCTTGAGATTGATTGCACTTATGACTCTCCGGAACCCCGCAAGTCAAAACTTTGTGAGTCCTCTCTCCGCAAGTCCGGATTTCACTACATTAATGGGCAAGGGGAACGTGTTGATAGGGAAGCACATCTACATCAAGTTGAACCTCAACCACAAGCTTCGGTTGCTAACAATGAAACTCTCACGGCTTTCCTTACCGAGCGGTTCAACACTTTGGACACTAACACGTCTAGAGGGTTTGGTGCTATCAATACCCACTTGCAATCCGTGGAGGATCGTCTTCTTGCAAATGAGAATCGACTCACATCCCTTGAGAATCAACATACATCTATGGACATGTCCTTCTCCACCTTTTATGGACAATGGATGGATTTTCGTCTCGCTCAAGCTAAAAATGATGATGATTCTATGGATGATGATAGTGCCGACGAGGCTTAGGATTCTCATGTCATCCCATATTAGCTATGCATATTAGGATTAAGTTTGCATCTTTATTTCCATTATGTCTTATGAACCTATGCTTTGATTTCTTTTAGTTTGGGATTATGCTTTGAACTTATTATTTAAGATTTATGTTTTGGATATTTGAATTTTATGGATTTATATTATGTTGCTTATTGCTTACTGATTATTGCTTTTAACCTTATCTCTTCTCTATGAGCCTTGTTTATTATTTTTGATATAACAAAAAGGGGGAGAAGTTATCTAAGAGCCAAAATTCGTTTTAAGTGTTTTTAAGTTTTAAAACATGTATTTAAATCTTTTTAAAACTTTAAAAACCCATCTTAAATTGAGGGGGAGTTAAAATGTATTCAAAATTTTCAAAACTCTTAAAAATTCTAACTTTGGTTTTGTTATATCAAAAAGGGGGAGATTGTGAAACCGATAATTTGATTTTGATATAACTAAAGAACTTAAGGACTAAATTGAAAATGTGAAACCGAATTTTTAAGTCCTCAACCCTCTCTATATGTTTTAAACAAAATTCCTAAGTTAAAAACTTACGTTATCAAAAGTTTTCTAAGTGTTCTCAAAGCCAAAGCAGTGATTTTCGAGTCACCGTTTCGGAACGGCCTAAGGCGTTTCGAAACACTTTTGAAACTGTGAGTCCATGTTTCAGAACGGGTATCGAAACGGTCAACACTGTCAACCCCTGTTTCAAAACGAGGTTCCAAACGGCTTAAGAACATCGAGACACCGTATCGAAACGATATTCAATGTTTCGAAACGGCGTTCAATCTGATTTGAAAAATATGACCGTTGAATGTTTTTAACTGATTTTAAACAAGTCGTTAAGGCGTATCGAAATGATCTCAAGCCGTTTCGATACGATCCTTGACAGTGGCAAAATGTTTCAAAACGGCTCTTAGCGTATCGAAACAAGTCTAACCGTTTCGATACGGGCTCTTTAATGCACCCCAACGACTCTTTCTATTTTGGTCAGTTTCGAAACAGGGTCAGGCATTTCGAAACGGTTGGTTGCAGACTGCATTTATGGAGGCAAGATAACATCTCCAACGGCTCTATTGATGTATGCAACAACCACAATGGCTAGAATTCAATGAGAAGGTATAAAAGGGACCTCTAAAAGCTTCAGCAACAACTATTGATCCTAAAGCAAACATCCAAACATCAAATCCAAGCATTTGTGCCTAAATCCCATTATTGTCTTGTAACCCCAATTGTATTTTTAATTCCTATCATTTCAATTGGGTTGAGTGCTTGTAATTGGGCTATATTGTGTATTGAGAGATACGTGTTTTAGCCAACAACTTCTTTGTTTCTATTGTGTGAGGATTGGGTCAAATTTTGGGTAGAAAATTTGACCGAAATTGTAAAGGTTACCTCCTTAGCCTAGAAAAGGGGAAGGGCAATTAGTGGAATTGTTACAAATCCTTGGTGAAGCTAAGGTAGTGGATGTAGAGTTCGATTGGAACTTGAACCACTCTAAAATTCCTTGTCTACCATTTTAATTTGTCAATTCCACCACCAAAAGCTTTAAAAATCCAATTCACCCCCTCTTGGTTTATTTCGATCATTCGATCCACTCAACAAAAATGGAATTCAAGGGAAAAAAACAAAGAAGAAGAAGAGAAGGATCAAATCATTTGCTACGAGTGCAAAAAGCCCGGTCACATTCGTTCGGAGTGCCCTCAACACAAGAAGAAGGGCTTTGAGAAGAAGAAGAAGCTCAAAGCCAAGCTTGCTACTTGGTGTGACGAGGAGTCATCCGTGGATGACGAACAAGAAATGGCCAACCTTTGTATCATGGCACTTGAGGAGGATTCCTCCATGGTAACCTCTAACTCATCATCTTTTGACTTTACATTTGATGAATTACATGATGCATATGATGAGTTGCAAGAGGTTTATGATGAGTTAGTTGAGAAGTACAAAGAGTCGGTCATTAGAAATAAGAAAATTATTTCGGAATTAAATGATAAAAATAACTCACTTTCTCAAGCTTACTTAAAATTTGAGAAAAAGATTTTAGGTTTAAAAGATGACCTTAAATTCTTCCAAGATGAAAATGTAGACCTAAATAATCTTCTTTCTCAATGCAATAGTGAACACAAAAAGGTGTTAGATGAGCTTAACAAGCTCAAAGAGTCTTTCAAAAATGTTGGTAATGTGAAGCATGAAAAAGGTGAATCATCTAAAACAAACCAACCTAGGAGAAAGACTAATAACTACAAACAAAGTGGCTTCCCTAGACATAATAGAACTAAAAAGATTAGAAGTGTATGGGTTCCTAAGGAACTTGTCAAATCTAATAATATTGTTGCTATGTCACCTTGGATTCCTAAGGGAACCAAGCTATTGGGAGCTAACACTCGTGGACCCAAAATGATTTGGGTATCAAAAACAAAAGTTTAATATCTTTGTTTGTAGGGGGAGCATTGCTACAAGGCCAAAGCACAAATTCAAAATTCATGGTACCTTGATAGTGGATGCTCAAGGCATATGACCGGAGACAAGAGTAGATTCATGGACTTAAAGCCAAAAAGTGGAGGACTAGTGACATTTGGTGACAACTCCAAAGGCCACATTAAAGGTATTGGCTCCATAGGTAATCACTCTACCATTCTTATTGAAAATGTTTTATATGCCGATGGTCGTAAACATAATTTGTTGAGCATAAGCCAATTATGTGATAAAGGGTTTAATGTCTTATTTGATAAAAATGGGTGTAAAATTGTTGACATTAAATCAAATAATATTATGCTCATAGGTCATCGTATAGGTAATATTTACATGGTGCATTTAGATGACATACATACATCATATGCATGTTTAGTAGCTCAAAATGAAAATGATACATGGCTATGGCATAGGAAACTAGGACATGCTAGCATTAGCGTTTTAGAAAAATTAGTTTCCCTAGATCTAGTTAGGGGTTTACCCAAGATTAAGTTCTCAAATGAAAAAATTTGTGATGCATGCTCTAAGGGTAAACAACATAAGTCATCCTTCAAATCCCTTAATGATATTTCTACAAGTAGGTGCTTACAACTTATTCACATGGATTTATTTGGGCCTATTAGGACTATGAGCTTGGGTGGTAAATCTTATGCATTTGTACTTGTTGATGATTTTTCTAGATTTACTTGGGTTCTATTTTTAAGTACTAAAGATGAGGCTTTAGAAAAATTCATCACATTTTCAAAATTAACCCAAAATGATCTTGAACTTAGGATTTCTCATATTATAAGTGATCATGGAACCGAATTTCAAAATCTAGGGTTTGAAGAGTTTTTAAATGAAAATGGTATTAGCCACAATTTTTCGGCTCCTCTAACTCCTCAACAAAATGGGGTAGTTGAGAGGGAAAATAGAACTTTACAAGAAATGGCTAGAACCATGCTTTGTGAAAACAATTTACCTAAATATTTTTGGGCGGAAGCCACAAACACCGCTTGCTACATTGTAAACCGAGTAATGATTAGGACACTTTTGAAGAAAACACCATATGAGATTTTAAAATCTAAAAGGCCTAACATTAGCTATTTCCATCCATTTGGTTGCAAGTGTTTTGTTTTAAATAATGGAAAAGATAACTTAGGTAAATTTTATGCAAAAAGTGATGAAGCTAGTTTCATAGGATATTCCTTAAACTCTAAAGCCTATCGTGTATTTAACAAGAGAACTTTAGTAGTAGTAGAGTCTATACATGTTGTATTCGATGATAACCTCCTTCCAAGGAAGGATTCTTGTGATGATGATGATGTAGGAATCATTAATTCCTTTGATGGAGGAAAAACTTCAAAGGAGGATGAGATTCCAAAAAAAGAAGAAGATACACAAGATCCACCTCTTGAAGCCTTGAAGGACTTGGCTCTTAAGGAAAAGGAAGTGAGCTACCCAAGGGAGTTCAACTATGTCAAAGGTGGTGAAATCTTGGGTGATCCATCCAAGGGGGTAACCACTAGATCTTCTCTTAAACTTATGAACCATGTTGCGTTTATCTCATGCATAGAGCCTAAGAATATAAAAGAAGCATTAAAAGATGACTTTTGGATTATGGCTATACAATAAGAGTTAAATCAATTTGAGAGAAGTAATGTTTGGACATTAGTTGATAGGCCTAGTAATCAATCTACTATAGGAACTAAATGGGTCTTTAGGAATAAACTAGATGAGAGTGGTAACATTGTGAGAAATAAAGCTAGATTAGTAGCACAAGTGTTGGGATTTTAGGGGCTCAATTTGATCAACCGTTCTTGCTCGCCAAGTGTGGAGAAGTTGGATAATTGGGTGTTTTAGTGGGAGGTGAAAAATTTGGCAATTTTACACAAGGATTTATAGTGGTTCAACCTTCTAACCAAGGTCTACATCCACTACCTTAGCTCCCCACTAAGGATTTCCAAACAAATTCACTAAGAATTTCGTCCCCTTTTCTCGGATTAGGAGGAAATCGTTACAACCCTCAAAGCTTTCTACCCAAAGCTTGAAGGAACACTCTCTTTACAAAGAAAGACCTAGCAAACTAGAAATCCCTCTAAATGGTGTTTGTTTGCAATTCTAAGCACTCACCCAAAACCTAAACACTTGAGCAAATTTAACAATGTAAGCTCACAAGTTTTGTCTAAGCAAGAAATGAACAATTAAAGCTCTAGACAAATTTTGACATCATAATGTTGTAACAATTGAAGCATTAACCATTACAAGATGCTTGGAGATCCCTTTTATACTCCCAATTGAGTTTGTAGCCGTTACTAGCCGTTGGGGATGATTTGGAGCCGTTGAGGACTTTATTTCCCTTCATAAATGTTGTTCTGCAGCTATTCGTATCGATACGCGTGGAACCGTATCGGTACGGCCTTCAACAGAAACTAGCTGTTGGGCTCTTGCTAGCCTGGGCGTATCGATACGCTTGAGGGCGTATCGGTACGGGTTCATTTTTAAAAGACCGTTGGGAAATAGCCGTTGGGGTTGGTTGAAAGGGGATCGGTACGCAGACTGGGCGTATCGAAACGATCCCGATTCGTATCGATACGGCCAAGCCTGTATCGATACGGGTTTTGGCAGTGACCAAACTGAGGCAAAAAGGTATCGGTACGGGTACAACCGTATCGATACGGGTACTTTGAAAACACGAGTTTGGCTATTAAAAACATGAAAAATCTTTGCCAAAAACCTCTTAAAATACCTCAAACATAATTCCAAGTTGTTTGGACTTAAAACCAAGTTTTAAATTCTTTTCAAATTAGTCCAACACATTTTTCAATTATTATATCAAAACATAGTTCTACAATCTCCCCCTTTTTGATATAATAAAATAAACTTGAAAAATTGTTTGGGATTCTCCCCCTTTAACTTTAAAATGTGAATAAGAGATTGAGGATATGAAATCAATTTAAAGCTCCCCCTTATTCATTTGAAAATGCAATTTTTCAAACCATTTCTCCCCCTTTTTGTTATATCAAAAAGAATTTAAAACATTAAGTTTCAAAATAACAATAGAGGTAAGGAAAATTTACACACTTAAAATTTTGGTTTAAAATTTGGCTCCCCCTTACTCAAAGCATCATAAGAAAGTTAGTTCAACATATATGATTAACTAGTTGACTTAAATGAAAATTAATCAAATAAAAGCAAAAGCAACTAGATTTTACCACACTTGAACTCAAGGGAGGATGTGAAGCCTTCCTTCTTCAAGTGTTCTTCCTATGTGTGCATGGAGCTCCCCCTATGGGACAAGCTTGAAGTCCCCTCAATGTTTGACTTGTTGAACATCTCCATCACACCTAGCAAAAGACAATCAAGTAATTTTTGGTATCCAAATTGCTTTGGATCCATAGACATTAGTAGCACAAAATTTAGTCCCCTTAGGAATCCATTTTCCAATTTCATCCTTTTTAGTTGAAGTGGTTAGTCCTTTTTGGGACCCAAACACTTCTAAAACATTTTCCATTCACAAATCTAGGGGCACTAGATTGTCTTACATAAAAATTTGATTTTCCAAAATTATTTTTCTTTTCAAGTTCATTGGAAATCAAATCTTTTTCTTTTTGAACTTTAAGAAGCAAATTTTGTAAATCAAGACATTTTTGTTCAAAATCTTTTAATTTTGCTTCAAGTTCAAGATTTGTTTTGGAAAGCAAATCATTTTCAATTTTTATTTTTGAAATCAACTTTTTGTTCTTGGAAAATGATGCCTTGAATTCCAAAAGCAAATCATCATAGGCATCCTGTAACTCATCAAATGTATAAGAATTTGAAATAGATGAGTTAGAAGTTACCTCCCCCTCATTGAGGGCCATCAAGCATAGATGGGCTACTTCATCATCGGTGGATTCTTCATCACTCCATGTGGCCACATATGCTTGTTTTGAAGATGATCCCTTCTTTTTGGATTTGTGGGAGTCATTCATCTTCTTCATCGATTCATGCTTGGATTTTTCCATTTTGCTCTTCATGAACCGGGCAAATTTGGTGAAGAGATAGGTCATCTCTTCATCCTCACTTGAATCTACATGATGGCATGTGGAGGATTTGAGAGCTATGGCACTAGCATTGATGCCTAGCTCCATGATTTTCTTCTTCCCCATTGCTCTAATCTCTTCCTTCTTCTTCTCCTCTTCTTTGTTTTTCTTCATTATTTGGTGAGTGAGAAGTGACCCCATGAGTTCATCAAGCTTCAAGGTCTTGAGATTCTTGGCTTCGATGATGGCGGTCCTCCTTGAGTCCCATGACTCGGGAAGGGAGTAGATGAGCTTTCGGACAAGCTTCTCTTCCGGGATGGCTTCTCCATAACCTTTAAGACCATTGGTGATGGTGGAGAACCTATCAAACATCTTCTCGATGTTCTCTTCCGGATCCATCTTGAAGTTCTCATACTCTAAGGTTAGGAGCCCAATCTTGGTCTCCTTGACTTCATTGGTTCCTTCGTATGTGACTTCAAGCTTGTCCCATACCTCCTTGGCACTCTCACAAGAAGACATCTTCTCATAGATGGTTGGACCAAATGCACAAAAGAGCATGTGCAAGGCTTTGCAATTTAGCTCAATCTTCTTGCGATCGTCGGCACTCCATTCTGCTTTGCTTCCTTGAGGCACGAACGGACCATCTTCAACTATGTCTCATAGCTTGTAATCCCTTGACTTCAAGAAGAATTTCATCTTTATCTTCCAATGGGCATAGTGATTTCCGTCGAAGAAGGGCGGTTTGTCGATTGATTGTGCCATTGAGCCGGTTGGTGAAATATTGATCGAGCTTGCCGGATCTTCTCAATAGGATATGAATCCCCTTCGATTGAGCCAAGCTCTGATACCAATTGTTGGGATTTTAGGAGCTCGATTCGATCAACCGTTCTTGCTCGCCAAGTGTGGAGAAGTTGGATAATTGGGTGTTTTAGTGGGAGGTGAAAAATTTGGCAATTTTACACAAGGATTTATAGTGGTTCAACCTTCTAACCAAGGTCTACATCCACTACCTTAGCTCCCCACTAAGGATTTCCAAACAAATTCACTAAGAATTTCGTCCCCTTTTCTCGGATTAGGAGGAAACCGTTACAACCCTCAAAGCTTTCTACCCAAAGCTTGAAGGAACACTCTCTTTACAAAGAAAGACTTAGCAAACTAGAAATCCCTCTAAAAGATGTTTGTTTGCAATTCTAAGCACTCACCCAAAACCTAAACACTTGAGCAAATTTAACAATGTAAGCTCATAAGTGTTGTCTAAGCAAGAAATGAACAATTAAAGCTCTAGACAAATTTTGACATCATAATGTTGTAACAATTGAAGCATTAACCATTACAAGATGCTTGGAGGTCCCTTTTATACTCCCAATTGAGTTTGTAGCCGTTACTAGCCGTTGGGGATGATTTGGAGCCGTTGAGGACTTTATTTCCCTTCATAAATACTGTTCTGCAGCTATTCATATCGATACGCGTGGAACCGTATCGGTACGGCCTTCAACAGAAACTAGCCGTTGGGCTCTTGCTAGCCTGGGCGTATCGATACGCTTGAGGGCGTATCGGTACGAGTTCATTTTTAAAAGACCGTTGGGAAATAGCCGTTGGGGTTGGTTGAAAGGGGATCGGTATGCTGACTGGGCGTATCAAAACGATCCCGATCCGTATCGATACGGCCAAGCCTGTATCGATACGGGTTTTGGTAGTGACCAAACTGAGGTAAAAAGGTATCGGTACGGGTACAACCGTATCGATACGGGTACTTTGAAAACACGAGTTTGGCTATTAAAAACATGAAAAATCTTTGCCAAAAACCTCTTAAAATACCTCAAACATAATTCCAAGTTGTTTGGACTTAAAACCAAGTTTTAAATTCTTTTCAAATTAGTCCAACACATTTTTCAATTATTATAGAGTAAACTACTGCATGGGTCACTTTCGTTTCTCGTTTGTACAGATTTAGTCACCACTTTTGAAAAATGCCAATAAGTGGTCATTTACGTTTTCGATGTGTAAAGACTTGGTCACTCCGACGTTATAGTCCGTTAGTCCCCTAACGGATTGAGAATTAATTAACGAAAAAATAAGGGTAAATTACTGCAATAGTCATTAAAATTTATCTCATGTACGTTTTTTCTCCTCAATTTAAAAAAGTAAACATTATAGTAACTGATAAAAATGTTTCTTTATAATTTCACTCTTAAATTTTTAAAAATTCATTTTTCAATCCTAAAACTTTACAATCAATTAGTACAATAATATTATAAATGCTTAGATGAAAAATAGGTGCCCAAAGTATACCCTTTGAAACTTAGGTGCCCAAATTTATCTTATTTAATAACTCAAACTTAAAAATTTAGTCCATTAACTACTAAAAAATTCGAGTTATTGGAATTTCTATTTTATAATTCAAACTTTATTTTGAATTTTTGAGTCGAATTTATGAAATTATGAGTCGAGTATTTTCACATCAAACCAAAAAATTTAATTTTTTCGAGTCAAGTCGAGTTATTGGAATTTCTATTTTATAATTCAAACTTTATTTTGAATTTTTGAGTCGAGTTTATGAAATTATGAGTCGAGTATTTTCACATCAAACCTAAAAATTTAATTTTTTTCGAATCAAGTCGAGTGTTGCACTTCCCTACATATAATATTTAATTTTAATTCGTGTTTGTCAACGGGCAGGTTCAGGCAAAGCTCCGACGAAGCCTTAAACGACAGCGAACCGATGATTGACGGTATGGGCTTTGTTCGCCTCGACACGAGGAACTCAATAACAGTGACGGCGCGGCGAGCCGACAGTTGCGGTGGCCAGAATCGCAGAAAAATAGAAGGGACGGACGAACCTTTGTCACAGCTTTCGCGGCAACCGACGGTGAACTACCGCGAGTGGCGGCTGGGGTTTTGTTCGGGGGACGATGGCGGATAAGAAGGTGATGACGGTGTACACCATCGTCGAGCGGTGGCCGAGATCAACGTGAAAACACAAGCGATGGTGGGTTTCCTCTCTAAGCTTCAAACTGCTCGCCATGGCTGACGACGGTGACTTACCGCGAGTGGTCACCGTGGTTGCGATCAGGGGGAGTGGGCGGACACCGTGGCAGTAGCGGTGAAGGCTACGGCCGGGCGGTGTGGCAGATCGAAGCAAAAGTCGGAGCGGGGAAGGTGAGGGGTTGAGAGAAAAAAAATGGAAGGGTCTGGATATTTTGGGTGTTAATTATCCCATGTGGGTTTTTGGTTCAGACATTTATTAAATTTCGATTTAAACAAAACAATTAGTTGGGACAAACACATATTAAAATTAAAAATTATATGTAGGGAAGTGCAACACTCGACTTGATTCGAAAAAATTAAATTTTTAGGTTTGATGTGAAAATACTCGACTCATAATTTCATAAACTCGACTCAAAAATTCAAAATAAAGTTTGAATTGTAAAGTTTTAGGATTGAAAAATGAATTTTTAAAAATTTAAGGGTGAAATTATAAAGAAATATTTTTATTAGTGATTATAATGTTTACTTTTTTAAATTGAGGAGAAAAAATGTACATGAGATAAATTTTAATGGCTATTGCAGTAATTTACCCTTATTTTTTCGTTAATTAATTCCCAATCCGTTAGGGGACTAACGGACTATAACGTCGGAGTGACCAAGTCTTTACACATCGAAAACGTAGATGATCACTTATTGACACTTTTCAAAAGTGGTGACTAAATCTGTACAAACGAGAAATGAAAGTGACCCCTGCAGTAGTTTACCCATTATTATATCAAAACATAGTTCTACAACAAGGTTACACTCAAGAAGAGGGAATAGATTTTGATGAAACCTATGCTCCCGTAGCTAGAATGGAGGCTATTAGGATGTTGCTTGCATATGCATGCTATCATGATTTCAAGCTTTTTCAAATGGATGTTAAAAGCGCATTTTTAAACGGTTTTATAAATGCGGAAGTGTATGTGGAACAACCATCGGGTTTTGAAGACTCAAAATTTCCAAATCATGTTTTCAAACTTACTAAAGCTCTTTATGGTTTAAAACAAGCTCCTAAAGCTTGGTATGAAAGACTTTCAAACTTTTTGATTGAAAAAGATTTTGAAAAAGTAAGGTGGACACTACACTTTTCATAAAAAGGTATAAAAATGGCATCTTAGTTGTACAAATATATGTTGATGATATTATTTTTGGATCTTCTAATGAGTGTCATTGCAAAGAGTTTGCTAAGTTAATGCAAGGTGAATTCGAGATGAGCATGATGTGGGAGCTCTCATTCTTTTTGGGACTCCAAATCAAGCAAAGGAATGATGACACCTTCATCAATCAAGCAAAGTACATCAAGGATATGCTCAAGAGGTTTGTCTTGGAGAATGCAAAGCCTCAAGACACACCCATGAGCTCATCTACAAAGCTTGAAAAAGATGAAGAAGGTAAGTGTGTTGACTCTAAGCTTTACCGTTCTATGATTGGATCATTGCTTTACCTTACCGCAAGTAAACAAGATATCTTGTTTAGTGTTTGCTTGTGTGCTAGGTTTCAAGCTAGTCCTAGAGAGTCTCACCTTATAGCCGTTAAGAGAATCTTTAGGTACCTTAGAGATACCCCTTGTTTAGGTCTTTGGTACCCTAGAGACTCAACTTTCAACCTTCATGCTTATTCGAATGCAGATTATGGGGGGTGTAAAATTGATAGGAAAAGTACTTCGGGAACATGTCAATTCTTAGGTAGTATGCTCATATCTTGGTTCACTAAGAAACAAAATAGTGTAGCTCTTTCTACCACCGAAGCCGAGTACATATCCTTAGGGAGTTGTTATGCTCAAGTCCTTTGGATGAAGCAACAACTCTTAGATTATGGTATTAAAGTTGAAACCATACCCCTTAAGTGTGATAACACTAGTGTCATATGCTTAACTAAAAATCTCATCCAACACTCTAGAACCAAACATATAGAGATAAGGCATCATTTCATTAGAGATCATGTCCTTAAGGAAGATGTTGTTATAGAGTATGTTGACACCTTAAACCAACTAGCGGACATCTTTACTAAGCCTTTAAATAAAGAGCGTTTTTGGTCCCTTAGGAGAGAGTTATGTCTAACTAGTCATTCTTGACCTTTTAGGACCCTTTTTGTGCTTAAATTACTTGATTTCTTGAAAATGCCATGTTTATGTGTTTTTACTCCTAATTCCATCCATGCTAATAGTTAGGGGGAGTATGTTTTTGTTTATACATGTCTTTTCCTGCTCATTCATGTCATTCATGCAAATTAGGACTTCATAAAATCCATTTTTCTGCAAAATTAGAGCCTCATCTGCACTTTCAGGCCTAGGTGTATCGAAACGGGTCCAACTGTTTCGATACGGGTGCCTTAAAAGATCTATCTGTGAGAAGGGTGTTTCGAAACGCCTTAAAAGGGTTTCGAAACGTTTTTGCCACTGCCAAGAGGTGTATCGAAACAAGTTTCGATACGGGTCAACGAGGATTCGATACGGTCAAAGCCGTATCGGAACGGTCAGCTGGACTTGAAACGTCAGTCGACGTTTCGATACCTACGTTCCGAAACGGTCGAGCCTGTTCCGAAACAGGTATGCGGACACTTTAAAGAGGGCTTTTAATGTTAAAATTCACTTTAATTAAAACTCTTTCAAAACCCTAAAAACCCTAGATCGATTTTTCCCTATAAAAACCCTTTAAACCTCATTGTTTTTCACCAAATCTTGAGGGCTTTTACACTCAAACACAAGCCTAAGCAAGCCTCATCAATATTGTGCAAGAGTTTCCACTCATTCATCCAAAATCCCATTTCTAAGGTATATTTTCTATTTTTTTCTTTTTCCTTTGATTTAATTCGATTCTTAGGTTAGAAAATTTTAATTTTTTATAGATTATATGTTTTTAAACTTGGGTTTTTCAAAACTTGTAAAAAAAATTCAAAATCTTAAATTTTTTTAGTTCGAATATATTATTTTTTACTCGTATTTTTTTCAATTTTTCAAAAGTTGTTTTTCTTTTAAATATTTTTCTAAAATCTTTTTAAACCTAAATGGGATTTGTTATTGGATTGAATTAAGGATATTCATGCATACACTTTAATTTCAAAATTGCTTGCTTTATGTTTTAGGAGTTTTTCAATGGAGAACGTTAACAAGAAATGTAAGTCGAGTCAATCAAGTGATGCCGGTATTCGTCCTAATCTCACCCAGCTGTTTCTCAAAAGTCTTCAGACTACAGAGATGAGGGAACGTTTCACCTATGTCAAGGAGATTGTCGTTCGTCGCGAACGTGTGGTTGATGTTCCGTTCCTTGATTCGGAGCGTTTTGCCTTCCGTTATCTAGAGTGTCTACGAGAATGAAACTTCATGGCTCTCTTGAACATTCTGGATGTGGTCTACAAGCATATGGTTCTCATCTTCTACTCGAATGCTCAGCTTGTTGATAATGAGGATCACTCCGAAGTTGTTGGCGTTGAGTCCTATCTCTTGGGGAAGAGTTTCGTCATAGACATACCCTTTTTAGAGACTACTCTTGGCCTTAAGAACGAAGGCATCGAGAATGAGACTCATTTTGGTTCTCACACCGGTTTCGTGCTTGCCTTGGATACTCATGATAGATTCCTCCACTTGATGATCTCGTGGTTTATTCGCCCCTCCGGAGGTAAATTCTCTCACGTTCGACAAGTTGATTATTTTTGGCTTGAGTGTTTTCACCGTGGAGAGCGCCCAAATCTTGTTAAAATTATGTTCGCCGAGATGGTCAACAATGTGAAGCTTCGCGAAACCGATGCTCTCAAATCCTTCACATATGGGACTGTTTTGAGCTATATCTTTGAGATGCTCAATTTTGATTGCACTTATGACTCTCCAGAACCCCGTAAGCAAAAGATTGGTGAAGCTTCTCTTCACAAGTCCGGGTTCCATTACAACATTAATGGCCAATGGGAACGAGTTGATAGGCATGCTCCTCCACCACAAGTTGAACCACAACCTCAAGCTCCGGCTCCCAACAATGAAGCTCTTATGGCTTTTCTCACCGAGCGGTTCAACACAATGGAGGCGGGTCTTGGTACTATCAATAATCACTTGCAATCCGTGGAAAATCGTCTCACCTCCCTTGAGAATCAACATCAATCAATGGACTTGTCATTCTCCACCTTTTATGGTCAATGAATGACCTTTCGTCGCTCTCAAGCTAGGAACGATGATGACTCCTCCGATGTTGATGGTGACGATGACGAGGCTTAGGATCTTTTTTATTGCATCGCAAATTAGACTATCATATTAGGATTAAGTTTGCACCTTTATTTCTTTATGTTTCATGAACCTATGCTTTGATTACTTTGTTTGGGATTGAGCTTTGAACCTTATTGTTTAAGTCTTATGTTTGGATTTGGATTATATGAATTTATATTGGGTTGCTTATTGCTTTTTAACCTTGTTTCTTCTCTTTGAGCCTTTGTTTATTATTCTTTTTGATCTAACAAAAAGGGGGGAAATATAAGAGCCAACAATTTGTTTAAAGTGGTTTTAAGTTTTAAAAACTTAAATTTTAAATCTTTTCAAAACTTTAAAACCCATTTTAAATTGAGGGGGAGTTAGAATGTATTCAAAAGATCAAAACTCTTAAAAATTCTAACTTTAGTTTTGTTATATCAAAAAGGGGGAGATTGTGAAACCGATAATTAATTTTGATATAACTAAAGAATTTAAGGACTAATTTGAAAAAGATAAAACAAATTTTTAAGTCCTCAAACCTCTCTATATATTTAAAGGAAAATGGTTAAGTTAAAAACTCAAGTTGTCAAAACTTTTCTAAGTGTTTTTGAAGCCAAAACAATGATTTTCGAGTCACAGTTTCGGAACGGCCTTAGGCGTTCCGAAACACTTTTGAAACTGTGAATCTTTGTTTCGGAACGGGTGAAGAACATCGGAACGGTTTGACCCGTTTCGATACTACCGTATCGAAACGACTTCAAACGTTTCGAAACGGCATTCAAACTGTGTTTTAAAAATATGACTGTTGAAGTTTTTAGCCGTTTTTATACTGGTCGTTAAGGCGTATCGAAACACCTTCAATCCGTTTCGATACGGGCTGTGACAGTAGCTAAGTGTTTCGAAACGAGTTTCGAAACGGCTCTTAATCGTATCGAAACGATCGTTCCCGTTTTGGTACGGTCTATTTAATACACCCCAACGGCTCTTTCTTTTTTGGTCTGTTTCGAAACAAGATCGGGCGTTTCGAAACGGGTGGTTGCAGACTGCATTTATGGAGGGAAGATAACATCCCAGCGGCTCTATTGATGAATGCAACAACCCCAACGGCTAGAATTCAATGAGAAGGTATAAAAGGGACCTCTAAAAGCTTCAGCAACAACTATTGATCTCAAAGCAAACATCCAAACATCAAATCCAAGCAGTTGAGCCTAAATCCCATTATTTCTTGTAAACCCCAATTTTGAAATTGTAATTTCCATTCCTATCCTTTCAATTGGGTTGAGTGCTTGTAATTGGGCTACTTTGTGTATTGAGAGATACTTGTTTAGCCATTATCTTCTTTGTAATTCTTGTGTGAGGATTGGGTCAAATTTTGGGTAGAAAATTTGACCGATATTGTAACGGTTACCTCCTTAGCCTAGAAAAGGGGAAGAGCAATTAGTGGAATTGTTGGAAAATCCTTAGTGAAGCTAAGGTAGTGGATGTAGAGTTCGATTGGAACTTGAATCACTCTAAATCCTCTTGTCTATCTTTTTATTTGTCAATTCCACTACCAAAAAGTCTAAAAATCCAATTCACCCCCTCTTGGTTTATATCGATCATTTGATCCACTCAACAAGAATTACAAACATTATTTGAAATATGGATATATACGGTGGTGAATTATAATAAACAATGTAAATTGAGGATTAATATAATAGAAAATTAAAGATTGGTTTAGCTGAAGAAGAATATGAAAGATGGTGGAGGAGAGAAAAAAACAAAAAATGTAAATGTGGAGGATTAAATGTGTAATTTTATAAATTATTTTTATTTCGGTGGTCAAAATAAGAGTGAAGTGATAGTTTAGGGACTGTCTAAGTAATTTATCTTTTTTTATTATCTCAGATCAACCTTCCGGTAACAAACGACTGAGTGACCAAAAATTTACGCCCAAAATGTAAGTGACTTTACTGGTTGTTTTTCAAAATTGGTGACCAACTCTGTATTAGGGGAAACATAAGTGACCATCCCAAATTTAAAATATTGTGAATATTTTCTAACACTCTCCCACTCGAGCAATGCTAATGGGCTCTAGTACTATACTGGTCACATTTATCAAACATCTTGGCACAAAATTTGGTTTCATGTAAATAATAAGGGTAAATATTTGATGTACGTGTGGTGGCAAAAAATTTCAATGCATAATTTAATTCTAAAATTTTAAATTTAAATATATAACTTTAAAATCTTAAAACTTAAACTTTAACCTATAAATTTTAACTATACACTTTAAATTTTAAACTCTACAACTTCAAACTCTAAACCTTAAAATAAACTCATAAACATTAAATTAGATCCACTTATAGAAAATTAGTCGAGCATGAAATATTTTCCCAAATCAGAATTGATTCAAGATCTTCCCCAATCAGAAGTATCAATATTGCATTCACAGGAATTCTAGTGTGATTTACATCTTGGAACACAACTCTTGAATTTTAGATAAAAATTTAATTCGATCCCTAAACTTTAAATAAAATATCAATTTAATCTTTAAACTTAAGATATAATATTAATTTAACCCCTGAATCTGATCAAAGTCTCTTTTCGTCGTTCGGTGCACACCACCGATTAACGACTATTGGACTCTAAAATTTTCAATTCACTCATTTTTGGATTTTTGAACGCGAATCTAATGTACGTTTCATCAAAAAATTGTCTCAAACTCCTTTTATGATATTATAAGCCACTAAATATATCGATGGTAACTGGTGGCGGTTGGTGGTGACTAACAGCGATGGTGAGTGGCAGCCAACGATAGGGGACTTTGGTCGAATGAGGGTTAAATCGATATTTTATCTAAAATTCAAAGATTAAATTAATATTTATCTAAAGTTTAGAGGTTAAATTAATATTTTATTTAAATTTGGGGGTTAAGTTAAAAAGCAACCCCTTTTACAGTGTCATGTCATCAAACTAATACTAACATTTAACATTCGATGACCAAAACATTATAAAATAATAATGTAAGTGACCAAAATGTTAGAAAGTGATAATGTAAGTGATCAAAATGTAATTTTTTAAAATTTGCTGAACAAAAATAAACATTTATGAAATGAAAGTGACAATTGGGATAACTTACCCAAAAAATTAATTAAATAAAATATAAAAGAAACTAAATAAAAAAATAAGAAGCTTCGATGAAATTAAACGAGACAATGACGTTTTAGTGTGACAATGACGTTTTCTAGTCATATTCATGTTTCATCTCTTTTATTTTTCTTTATTCCTAATATTTTACTGCTATGGACGGCGGTGATATTTACAAGTTGATTGACTCCTTGTTCAATTATTACCATTAGTATGATTAATTAATAACAAATTTGAAGATTCCAAATACCACCATTTTAATTTTATATATTTCACGAAACGAGTTTCCACATCCTATTCCAACCACAAGTCAGTGCTCACCGCTCTCTTATGTTGTCACTCAGCTTTCAGAGTGTTAATATTTTGACCACTCAAAATAAAATCCTTTCGATTTAGTCACTGTCTTTAAAGAAATTTATCATTTTACTCACTCAAGCGTTTAAACTCTAACAACAGTTAACGTTTGGTAAAACTCATTTTGACTGTCAGCAATCCTCGTTTCACTGCTACTTCAATCTTTTGAAAAGAATCATGAGGACTCTTGGAGCACGGTGGAGTGGATAAAATCTTTTTTGGCAGATTTAAGGTTAGAATCTATGAACACCCTTAGATTGCTAGTTCCTTGAGACATGCTAGGAAAAGAGACTCAGTGTTGAAAGTATAATTCCCGTCTTATTTTACAATCAAGTTGAAACTGTTGTGTTTCATCCTTGAGAGTTAACACTTCATAGCCCTCAAACAACTAAAATACAAACTTCATATCCATATAATATCATGAAGCAAAGCAAAAACTACAAAACCAATGATTTCCTATGTACCAATAAGAAAAATTACCATGAAAATGCTCGACTCAATGGACATCTACATTAAACATTTACTTTCCAAAACTATATCATTCATAGCGGAAATTCAAAAGTACAAAAAAACAAAAATCATCTGCCTTCTCGGTGTTCCTTTCTATGCTCAAACACTAAAACACACTAAAAATAATTAAATTCTAAGCCCTAACTCAAAATTCTAAATTCTAAACCCCACACCTTAACTATAAACCCTAAACCTAATTTTTAATGTAGGAATATAAATAAGGGCACAAAAGGAGTAAAAGATTTCTATTAAAAAAAACTCTAAATTATGTAGTAATAAGCCAAAACAATACTACATCTTTAGTTTTAGCCTTAGATCACTGGTCTATTTTCAAACACTCACTTTCAAGGTCGGTTTAAAGGATTACAAGACTATGTGCAGTTTGTTAAGACGAGATCCTTTAATTTATAATTTCAAAGATATATAAAGTTTTTTTAAAAGATATTTTTTATCTTAATAAAACATATATAATGGAACCATCTTTAAAGTCATTTTTTAATTTTTTTTCTTATAATTTCTTAAACCAAAACTTTTTGTTCCCCTAAAAACATTTAGTTCAATTCATTTTAGGCCCTCTTTTCTTGAGGACCATGTGCGATCGCTCATCTCGCACATGTCCAAAACCCCACTGCTCAGTTTTTGGATCATAATCCATAAGTCAAGAAAACAAAAAAAAAATCTTATTTTAGTAACAAAAATTATTAGTGTAAGTAAAAAATATGCATATAAGCAATAAAAATGGAGAGTTGTTATAAATTAGTACATGAACTTCGTAACTTTTTTTAAATTGATACTTGAATTTGAAAGAAAAAAAAAACGAATTGACATTGTGTTGACTTGACATCTCAACAACTAATCAGGTTGGTATGTGGTATTGATTGGTCAAAATGATAGTGTTACTAAGTGGTAACCCAATCAGTTGTTTTCTTGCTCAAGTATGATTCTATTGAAGAAAATCATACAAAGCACTAACATGTGCTTCGTTTAAAATCTCTATGTACCTAAATGGAGGAAAAAAATACACCACGTTTATAAAAACAAACCTAAAACAAAAGAATAATCACCCAAAACATAACCAAATACTCACACTAGCCCTGTAACAAAGGAGCAAACGAAATGCACATGTCCCAGAAAGACCACCCCAGTTAGCCCTCCCAGCAACCGATCCACTCCAACACAAGGAGTAAGGCAAACTAAACAATCACACCCTTTGATAATTCTTTCCAAACAATCACGAGTTGAATACATTAATAAATGGGAAAATAAATTGGATGATTCCAGTAGTAGGAGACATAGAGACCCACATGTCTGGGGTCAGTTCACAGCATGAAAACAAATGTGTGGGTGACAGCTTCAGATTTGGGATTCACGATGTTCGTTTTATTACGTGAGCGATGAGATCAAAACATGTTTGATCGCTGACTTTTTTTTTTTTTTTATCAATTCTATTCCCGGCCAACCAGCATTGAATCGACGGGGAGGTTCGGTCATTTTGCCGATGATATGGGAAGAATCTAAAGTAAACATCATGTATCGATATATAATATTAATTATGTTTACCGATATGTACCATTAATTATTTTAGTAACTTTTAAAATTATGAAAATTTAAAATGTGATTATTTATTTTTTTAAATAAAATACATTAACACGCATTTGTATCCTTTTGTTTTTTAATTAAAAACAATGAAGTTATTAAAATAAAAAGTGAAAAAAATTAAAAAAAATTAGTCAAAAAGTATTTTAACATATTTTATTCTTAAAAAAAAGGAATAATCACAATTTATGTTCTCATGATTTCAAAAGTTATTAAAATAATTAATGATACATATCAGTGAATATGATTAATGATACATATCGGTACATGGCGATTACTCTAAAATTTTCTGATGATATGAAGTTGGATTATTTTATTGATGATATGAAGCTCGGTCATTTTATGTAACATCTCAAGTTTTAGATGAGTATAGAGTAAATGTCATGTACCGATATGTATCACTAATCATATGTATTAATGTGTACAATAGACTGTTTTAATAATTGTTGAATTCATGAGACTTAAAGTGTGATTCTTCTTTTTGAGGCTAAAATATGTTAAAACGCTCTTTGTGCCACTTTTTTAGATTTTTTTTTATTTTTTAATTCTAAAATAATAAAATTTTATTTAAAAATTTTCTAATCTAAAATTAGTTGTCGATGCATATCATTACATAAAATTAATAGTACATATCAGTATATAACATTTACTCTAAAAATTTCCTCAAATTTTAAGGTCTAAATTCATGTTTTGACCTGAAGTCACTCTATTACTGAACTCTTTTAATGATGAGGGAATAAGAATATATTAATCTGAATAAGATTCGGCCTTAAATCGAGTTAAAAAGAGATTTTGACCAAAATAAATGACTTGGGGACTTGAAGTTCAATTTACCAATTTTGCAGAAACATGGGTTGCACGCTGTTCAACTTGTTTGGATGTGGTGTTTAAATTTTTTTTATTAAATAGAGATTACATTCGCATACTAAAATTTAAACTCATATAAGATGGGGTAATATGAACATTGTAAGCCACTAGGCCAATAAGTGGATCTATGTGGTGCATAACTTTAAGGGGACAACGCACACCAATGGAAATATTGCATTCTAAAAATAAAATTAGGGTCTCAATGAAAAAGAGAATATTGTTATTCTTAGGTGATTCAGGTTTGAGCAACATATATGCACGGTGTGTTATTAAATGGTTAGGATTGATGAATAAATAATATCTTATAATTATACCAGACAATTAAAAAATAGAAAAAAATGAAGTGTTTTAAAAATAAATTTAAGAAAATAAAATTAACAATATTTGTCAAAATAACAAATTTGACAAGGTCGTCCTCCACTGGTTTGAAAATTGTGGAAGTCATCTTGTGATGGAGAAAAATTAGGGGTTGTTTTTCGACCTAAGAAGTCACCGATAGTTGATGACAACTATAAACTTGTCGACAACTTTTATCGATTTCTACGGTTAAAAACAACCCCTAAACCAACCTACAACATTTTGTTGCAAATGAACCAAAATGAAAGAAAATAAAAACCGAAAAATAAAAGAAATAATTAAAAGGGGACATTGTCCAAAAATATACATACATGATGCATGTACGAGAGTCTTAATTCTAATTATTCAATGATATTAAGTTAAAATGATATATTTAAATACTTAAAAGGTCAATTATTGCATTACCAACAAATATCACATTGGTTAGATTTTATTTTTATAAGTGTTTAAATGGTCTTTTTAACTTATTACCATTAAATGATTATATTCAAGAACCTTGAATGTGTGTTGTCTCTGCTCAGTGACGGAGCCAAGATTAAACTACGAGTGAGAAAGATTGGTTAACTTTACAATGAATAGGTCTTAAAAATAATTAAACCATAAAAATTAAGCGAATTTAGGTTTAATTTCACAAATTTTAAAGTTGAAAGGTCCTGAAAAATAATTAAACCCAAAAAAATAAGAATCAAGATTTAATTTTATTAATTTAATCGATAGTGTCTAAAAAATAATAAACCATAAAATTTTAGAAGAGACAAAAGCTTAATTACATTAATTTTAAAACTCTTAGAGCCTACAATGCAATTACATTATTTTTACTTATCTTTTAATTTACAAAGGTGGGATTATTTATATTAGAAATGAAAATAAAGAAATAAAAACTAACTAACCAGCTAATTCCTAACAAACTAATATACAATGGTAAAACCCCTGATAACTGTAAGAAACACCTAACAAACTAGAGAATACAATATACTTTATTATCCCCTTTCAAGTCAGAGCATATAAATTTTATGTGCCCAACTTAAAATTTAACTCTAAAAAATGAGAAAGATGAAGAGCTTTAATGAAGCAATCAACGAACTGGTTGTGAGTTGAAAGAAAGCAATGTCATAAGTTCGTTTTAAATTTTTCTTTGATCAAGTGATAGTCAATCTCAATATGTATTGTTTTCTCGCGATATACTAAGTTTTCTACAATTTTAATGGCAGATAAATTGTCACAATAAAAATTAGTTGATCAAAAACGTATTTATAAATCAAAAAAAGAAAAAATTAAGCTATTGTATTTCACAAGTGATTGTTGTTAAAGCCGGGTATCCAGCTTCACTTGAAGATCTGGATATAGTCTGTTGTTTCTTTGATTTTCAAAATATTAATGCTACCCTTAAACAAAAAACACAAAGCCCGTAGTCAATCTTCTTGAATCTGGACAAGAGGCCTGATCTGAATTAGAAAAAATGCTAATTTAAAAAGTATTATTTGCAGAAAAAATAATTCTTGACCAGAAATTCTTTTGAGATATCTAAAAACTCTATGTGTTGCAGTTATATGTACATCAAAAGTTACATTAGATATTGTATTAGTTAAATAGAATAGCTTTCTAATTAATCTTCTATAAAAAGTAATATTTAATAAAGGTGTGCCTGTAGTTTTAGAAAGTCTGCTAGTAACAATAATAGGAGTAAAAATTAATTTAGAGCTCAAGAATCCAGATTCTTTTAAGAGTTTAAGAGTATATTTTTTTTTGGTAGAGATTAATTTCAGTATGAGAACAAGCAACCTCAAATTTTAAAAAAATATAGATTTTCTAAATATTTTATTTTAAGAGTATTATGAAAAAAGAATTTTATAGCACTAATTTCATTTATATTAAGGCTAGTAAAAATAATATTATTGACATAAATAACCATTTTGTAATGAACATGGTAGCCAGGTAACAGGTTATCCAAAAATTAATATATTTTATAAGGTGAGGGTTTTAGTGGGTGGTCAAAGTAGGTCGACTGGGAGTGGGAGGCAAGGCAAGAAATAAGATGCTGACCACCTACACATTGAGTCGCACCAAAAGACGGTCAACGAAGCTGAAGACCATAGGAAAGGTCCTCTCCCCCGGCCCCCATGGTCTGTGACGGAAGCCATGACACAAACATTCTCATTCTCATTCATTGGTCGCACGCATACACAAACACAGGGCTGCGTCACCCACAAAGCTGCTGTGGCCGACACCCACTCCTGCCTTTTCCCCCTATAAAACCTCTGCTCTCACCCATTCTCTGCGTTTCAACTCAACCAAAGTCCCCATACTAACAGTAACAACAAAGAAGAAAAAGGCATATATCTACCACTGTTTTTTAAGACAAAAGAGCAGAGTTAGACTGTTAGAATTAGAGAGAATGAGAGGAGAATTAGAGTTGCCACCGGGTTTCAGGTTCCATCCTAGGGATGAGGAGTTGGTGAGCCATTATTTGTGTAGGAAATGTGCTTCTCTCCCAATTTCTGTGCCCATCATTGCCGAGATTGATCTCTACAAGTTTGATCCATGGCAGCTTCCAGGTTAGTGGATAATGGATGTGTTTGGACTTTATTCCAATTTTTATGAAATTGGCCTCCCGGGTTTCAATATCGAGGAGAGAGTGATTAATTAATATGATATATATTTGACGTAGATATGGCCTTGTACGGTGAAAAAGAGTGGTATTTCTTTTCTCCACGGGACCGAAAGTATCCCAACGGATGTCGGCCGAACAGGGCGGCCGGAAGCGGGTATTGGAAGGCGACTGGAGCCGATAAGCCCATCGGAAACCCCAAGACACTGGGTATAAAAAAAGCACTCGTTTTCTACGCCGGTAAAGCCCCACGCGGTGTCAAAACCAATTGGATCATGCACGAATATCGGCTGGCCAACGTTGATAGGTCCGCCGGCAAGAAGAGCAACAACTTGAGGGTATACTGGCTGACCAATCCCGATTATATTTTATAGAGGCTCATTATGGGATTAACTCTCTTAATCTTATTTTTCTCATTCACAGTATTAGTATTCGTACTCCGACTTTACTTTTAGAATTTAGTGTCTCATCTCACTAGATTAATATGTTTTAATTAGTGGGTTTGTGTCTTTTTTTTTTCAATTACAGCTTGATGACTGGGTGCTGTGCCGAATATACAACAAAAAGGGGAGCATAGAGAAGCATTTCCCGAGTGAACAGAACTCGTTGAGTTCCCCGGAGATGGAGGATGAGAAGCCGGACATTAGAATGAAACCTTGGTCGACGATGTCCATGAGGAATGATCTGACGGATGGTTCAGTGTGGAGCTCCTCGAAGCAGGTGGTGTGGCCTGAAATCACGTGGAAGAAAGAGGGTGAGCTTGATTTCGAGTTGGATTTCATAGACGATGAGGCATTTGCGAGCCAAGTCGAGTACCAGATGGGGCAGATGTCACCACCATTGCAGGACATGTTTATGTATCTACCCTAGACCAGAATCCTCTCATTGTGGGGTCCAATTAATTAAGACAATTTTTATTACATTCATGCACACATGCAAAACGACATTCTTTCTAGTCTGGAGATTCTTGTAAGATACTTGTAGAAGATTTTTTTTAAAGAAAATATGCTGTGTTGCACTTGCAATTCAATAATGGATATTCCGATGCTTTTTAAAGTAGAATCGAGCTGTTTTCATCAAGAAGACACGTGTACTTGCCATCGAGGATAGATTTGTTTGATAAGCGAAAATTAATGATTATATCGGGATAGAAATCATCTACTCCTTTTTAGTGCCCCTACATATGCTCCACGCTCAAAATTAACTTTAGGGTTTATGTTGTAGTTAAGGTTTAAGGTTTAGGGTTTAGGGTTTAGGGTGTATTTTTAGGGTATAAGGTGTAGGGTTTATGATTTAGAATTTAATGTTAGGGCTTAAAATTTAATTTTATAATATTTTTTAGTGTTGGGGCATATGTAGGGACACTAACAAGGTGAGACGAATTTTATCCGTTATATCTAATGTAGGAAATGAGGAAAAAATACTAGGAAAAAAGTAGATAACCTTGAATTGAAAAGGTACAATATTCACTCATACAAACAATAAAAAAATGGGTAATGTTCACAAATAGTCCCTTTCGTTTGGTGTTTGTTCTAGTTTAGTCACCAGATTTCAAAACAGCTTATTGTGGTCCCTTACGTTTATAATCTGTTTTATTTTAGTCACTCTTCTGTCATTCTCCGTTAGAGGAGTAACGGCCGGCTGACATGACAATTTTAAAATTAAAAAATTCCACGTGTATAATACACGTGTATTATGTTTATACACATGGACTGCACCCTCACATGTATAATACACTTATCTTATGCTGTGATTTCCCCCGATTCTGTTGAAATTTTCCATTTTCCCTCATCTCGTTTCGATCAGCTCTGCAGCCTGGATTAGTTGGTCGATTATTGCCTGCTGAAGCTGCTGGTTAGCCAGTTCATCGCTAACAATTTTGGGTTTCATTGTTGAAGCCATTCCTATTGTGGTTGGCCGTTGCCGAAGCATTTGGATCTGTTGTTGTTGGTGCCTTAGATAAAAAACCATCTTTCTCAAGGAACTCCCGATCAAGTGCTTTCTTTACACACCCAAATACGCCAACATGGACTCTACATTCCAGGCCTTGTTCCTTTGATATTCAAGGCATGTGCTTCTGCTTCAGCCCAAACTTATGGGAAATCTTTGCATGCTGAGTCAATTAAATTTGGGGTATTCACCGATTTCCACATCGCCTCTTCATTGCTGAGCATGTACTCGAGATGCAGCAATTTGATTGATTCCCGGAAGGTGTTTGATGAAATGCCCGAGAGAAATGTGGTGGCATTGAACGCGATGATTGGTGGGTATTTGAAAAACGGGGATAGAGAATCTGCATTGAATTTGTTTGAAAAGATGGACATTGGAAGAAATTCAGTGACTTGGATCGAGATGATTGATGGGTTTGCAAAGAGTGGAGATACTTTAAGAGCAAGGCAATTTTTCGATAAAGTTCCATTAGAGTTAAGTAACGTGGTGACTTGGACAGTGATGGTTGACGGGTATAATGCAAATGGAGAATTAGAAGCTGCGAGGGAGATTTTTGAAATGATGCCGGAAAGGAATTACTTTGTTTGGTCATCAATGATTTCTGGGTTTTGTAAGAGAGGTGATGTTAAGGAAGCAAGGAAATTTTTCGATCGAATTCCGGTTAGGAATTTGGTGAACTGGAATTCGATGATTTCAGGGTATGCACAAAACGGATTCTGTGAGGAAGCTTTGGAAATGTTTAGGAAAATGGAAAATGAAGGTTTCAAACCCGATAAAGTTACCATCACTAGTGTTTTATCTGCTTGTGCACAGTTAGGTGAATTAGATGTTGGAAAAGAAATCCATTATCGTATCAAGACGAAGGGAATGAAGGCTAATCAGTTCGTTTCGAATGCATTATTGGATATGTATGCAAAATGTGGGGATTTAGGCCAAGCGAGGTCGATCTTTGAAGGAATGAGTCATAGGAAAACCGCCTGTTGGAATTCTATGATATCGGGTTTTGCCATTCATGGAAAGAGCGAAGAAGCTCTGGAGTTTTTCAAAAGAATGGAAGAGTCAAACGAGATGCCGGGCGACATCACTTTCCTTTCGGTCCTATCAGCTTGTGCCCACGGAGGGTGTGTAGATGAAGGAGTTGACAATGATGTTGGTGGAGTGGACAATGACGTGTATTATACACGTGGAATTTTTTAATTTTAAAATTGCCATGTCAGCCGGCCGTTACTCCTCTAACGGAGAATGACGGAAGAGTGACTAAAATAAAACAGATTATAAACGTAAGGGACCACAATAAGCTGTTTTGAAATCTGGTGACCAAACTAGAACAAACACCAAACGAAAGGGACTATTTGTGAACATTACCCTAAAAAAATTATATAAAATGAATATTCAGCAATATCGGCTAGCAGCCCTAACTGTGTGGTCTGGACTGAATGTTTGATTCCATATGTTTGAAACTGTATCATTATCCAATATCCATGCACCAAAGGAATTGCAGTCACAACATTTTCATACGTAAGGAATCTGACGTGCATTTACCAAGAAACAAGTGTAATGCAATAAATATTTAGAAAAATAAATTTTAAGAGTAAGTCTCTCAAAATAAATATTGAAATTAAATCGGTCTCTAATAAAAATTAAAAAAATGGCCTCTTAAATATAAGTATTAGAAAAAAAAAATTAAATTTTAAGAGTGTCCAAGATAAAAAAAAATATCGGGGGAAATTAGGCACTTAATAACAAATATTAGAAAAAAAATAATTTATAAGAATAGGCCCCTAATAATAATTTTTGAGAAAAAAATTAGGCCCTAATAATAAATATTTGAGAAAAATTAAACTCCTAATAACAAATATTGAAAATAATTAAGCTTTATATTTAATATAAAAAATTTTTATAAATATAATACACTATAAAAATTTTGAGCCCTGGGTGGTTGCCTCTCCTGCCCGGGCCTAGATATGGCACTGAATGCAATTGCAAGCTGCTAAATTTTCATCCTTTGAGATACATTCAGCACCCAGTTATTTCTCCCTTTAGATTCACAGTGAATGATCACCTTCATCCATCAGACATGAGACAACAAGGTTAAGTGGTGTAAACAAAGTCTATAATTGTTTGTATCTTCGTCTTTAAATCCTCCGCTTCCACTCATTCCCATGTAAGACCTTCCAAGCCTCCAAAGTTTTCTTGACATTTGTTAAAAACAATGGGGGCGTAGTAATAGTCTAAATATTATAAAATATTGTAAGAAAAATAAATAAAAACAAATCAATAAATTATTACTTTGACGGTATTAATGCATAACAGAACATCGAACGAAATATAAAAGAAAATTTTGAAACAGAACTTGAAATCGAACATAATTAAAAATTATAAGAATTTTATTAACTCCTATACAAACAGTTTCCTTAAGATAGATTTGTCATCTCTTTGGTACTCGAGTAACGTTGGGCGTCTATCTCACATGATACAACAATAAACGTTCACATCAGTAGCATAACTACAATGAACAATCAGACACAACCTTGTCTTCCTCTATCACCAAAAACAAAAACAAAAAAAGACTATGAAATGATTCCCACCTCTCTCCTACCAACTCACCTTTGCTCCAATTACTATATTGGCTGCGGTTCTCCACCTCAAATCAACTAGAGTAGACCGCCATCAATCACTTTGGTCTTTCTCTTCATCTCTCTTGATGTCTTATTATAATTTAGGCATCAACAAAAGTAATAAAATAAATTTGTTATGTCAAAATAAAATACTATAAAATTTCAAAACTCAAAGTTAATAACCGAAATTAATCCAACCAAAAAGTGACAGTCTATTCAAAGTTTACAAGATTGAACCATATACATTTTTTAGTTTAACCATCGGTATACGATCTATTGATCGACTAATTTAGATCAAATTTTACACATGCTTTTTAATTTTAGGGTTAGGATTTAAAGTTTAAGGGCTTACGTTGTATGGTTTAGAATTTAAGGTTATCGTTTAGAATTTACGGTATATAATATAAGATATATGATTTATGTTTATATGGTTAGGGTTAGAAATTTTAGATTTGAATCTTATAGTGTAAATATATATGCTTGTGTAAAACTAATTTTATATAGTCTGTGTACCAAAATTTCACAAATTTTCTTAAATTATGAATTTTAAACCCACTAAGGACATTCTCATTTCTTTTCTTAGAGTCTGACATCCCCTCCCTTCCTCTCCAGATAAAATTAGAATTATATTTTAGAATTATATATATACACACACAATACCAAATGGGAGGTGTGGAGATAGATGTGTGGGCCTTAACCTAACATTTGTTAGCTTGGGCGGTGATTCATTGAAGAGGTAATAAAATTGTTGTGGAAAGCCCAGCATTTGCAAGTGTAAGACCAGGCTTGAAGCTCAAGGCATTAAGAGCTTAGCTACTACACTCATGGCGATGGCCGATGGAGAAAGAATGGTAAGTAGAAAAGTGAAAGGCAAAGCCGACCAACAACAACGTCAATGCCAAGGGGGACCCATTTCCAGCATCAACAGTTGTTAGTCAAAGTAAGTATCCCAACTGGATCTTGTTGTTGTTTCAGTAACAATCTGAGTCAAGATTTCAAATTAAAGAATTTAATCTCTAAACAAGAAAACAAAAGATGCTCCCTCTCCCACTAAAGTTGGTACGACAAGCCCTTACCCATCACCCACTCCTCCTCTCCCAAAATACCCACCGCCGCCGTCGCCATCACCACCGCCATGATCTTGAAGAAGAAGAAGAGGAGGAGGACAGTGATGATCATGAAAATGATGCCTGCAATTCCAGACCCAGCTTTTACAACTTCCATCATCATTCCTCAAAGCTGGCGAAACCCAAAACCAAAACCAAAACCCCATTGCTTCTTTTTGTCCCGACGAGAGAACTCATCAGCGACACATACAGTTTAGCCAACATAGCTAGAGAAATGGGCATGGATTTGTACCCCACTCCTTCCCTTTCTCACATCATTTTCTCTTTCTCTTCTTCTTCTCCCTCCCCCTCTTCTTCCTCCTCTTCCTCTGCTTCTTCTTCATCCGCTTCTTCCTCTGCCTTGTCTCTCTCTTCTTCCTTTTCCATGCCTTTACCCAGTGGTGCAGTCTTGATTTCCTTCCCTTCACTCTCTTCCTCCTCCCTCTCCCATCTTCGATCCTTTGTTTCCCTCTCTAAAGGCCTTTTCAAGCTGGTCTTTCTCACTACCGATGACTCGGATTCTGATGCGAAACTCGATGATGCCCGCAACTGGGATTGCTGCTCCATTTCTCTGTTTTCAAGGCGGACAGGCGATAGGATCGATTCCATGCCGTCTTTTTCAAGGGCTTTAGCTGGAATGGGATGGACCCTCTTCACTACAAGGAAAACCCCTTCTCTGAATTCTCTTAATACAGCTACCAAATCGGTTTACTTGTTCCGGAAAGTGGATTCGGGTCGTGTTCGTGGAGGGAGAGGCAACGGGGACCGCAGGATAAGAGAGCTGAGATTGCCTTCGTTGGATTTCAGGAATGCTCCTCTGAAGATTTTGCAGTATGTTGTTCTGATGACTGATGATGTTTTTTATCTTGGGTAAAAAAATGGAAATGGCTTTCATCTTTTATTTTTCCTACTTTATGTAAATGTATTTATACTCGTTCAGAAATTATTAACTTACTCGAATGTTAAAATGCTCTGTAGAATTTTCCTGTGACTTGTTAGGTAGTGAAAATGTGCACATCTGCCTCTTATCACTGGTTTAAAGTTTTGTGTTCATAGAATTCTTGAGGTTAACCCTTTGCTCTGAGTTAAATTTCAAACAGAATAATGCTTCAGTTTGGAAATGATGGACTCGAGTTCATAAATTTATTGTTACATGTTTGCAATGTGCTCTTCAAATTGATTGACTAGATAAGGCTGGCTGATGTTCTTGCTGCTACCTCTTTCTATGTAAAATTTAATTCTTGAAAAATATGTCTATGAATGTTTTTATCAAGGATACATTCTACCAGGAAGTGATATACTAAAGAGTGAAGAAAATATGACAATATATATAGGAAGAAGCTAAATTCTTTTGCTGAAATGTTAATTAGAAACTTGATCTTTTTGAACAGAAATATTGATTGGAATGGTCGGCATGTGTACTACTGGTAAGATACACATGATAAGATGTCATTTGTAGTCGTAGAGGCAGCATATGCTGGAACTGTCAAAAAAAGTAGCGGTAAGCCGTTAACAGCTTTATTTTGTGATCAGCTTGTTTGCCTATGGCTTGGAACCTAGTTATGCATAATTTAGAGACTAGTGTAGCAAATGGAATGATGAGCATGAAAATGAATAGCTGCTGATTTTTTATGGAGGGAAATAGGAGGCAATCAAATAGGCAGATTTTCATGAAACGAAAACACATAATTGCCCCTTAGTACATGAATGAGTTAAAAGATACTTGTGTGCTTGGAACTTTAGCCTGGTAAACAATGCAGAGTTAGGCTGGAAATATCTTCTTTGTATGCCTCAGTCGGTGTGTAAGTTCTTGCATCATTTCGGAGGAAATCTTGGATTTATTTATTTTTATGGGGATTCTTTTATTTCCATGAGGGGAGAATGAGCTTTAGAGGAAGATGAAATTCTAGAACAGGAATACAAGTTAAAATCAGTGGATTACATTTTGCACACATCTGGATCTGCCCATTAATAGTTCATTGTTCCTCAGATCTCTCTATAGCCTGCTTATAGTGTTGAAAAGTGCAAAAAGAATTAGGTTATATGGAAAATCTTGGTCAGATTACTGACGATTAAGCCGCCAACTCTGTTCTGGATGACCCTTTCATGGTTGAGCGCTTACTTGGGTGGATGCTAGTACTACTAGTATGGGTTATTATTTTTTCCCTTGCACTTTTTATCTACCCACTAGGAAACAAGACTAACTTTTCACCTCTCAAGTGAATTTATATGCATCTCGTATCGTATATCAACAAATCATGTCGGTTGAGCACCGTGCGTTCTTGAGTCCCATATACCAAACACAAGAAGCCAGAACATAAAAAAATTGCCTAGTAGCATGCGGACGTTGGGTCGCTGAACGCAGAAACAAGGTCGAATAGTCATGCCAGACATGAAATACGCCCGTTTGAAACCCAAATCTTGCCTCAGAAACTGCAAAACGCAAAAGCTGGAAAATTCAACTTCAGTCAAACCCCTGGTTTTAGGCACGTCCGTTTCATAATCTGCATCGAACGAAGCCTTAATCCTTGTCAGCACAATCTTCAAATACCAGCCATTTCATACAAAACATCAATCATTTCAACCGAAATTTTAGGTGTAATTCCAAATATAAGGCAATGATGATGAGACTGCATCATTCTATTAATCTCGTGTCTATTATAAAGATGGAGCAAAGTTTAACTCTATTTTCCAACATGGCTGTTTCAATCTGCAACAAACCCAAGTTAGTTTACACTAACCTCAAAGGATGAGAAAAGTTTACTGAACAACAGACATGCAACTGCACCAACATAAAGAAAACAAGGCATGCCCTTTCTGAAGATATAGTAAAGTTTGTGGAGGAACAGAAACATAAACAACACATCATATATCAACAACTTCCAAATACTCAAATCAAATGCACATGAGTTTAGGAAACAACAACTAGAGATACAGAGCTAGTGTTAAAGCACATATGCCTCACAAGTGATATATATATAACTAGATAATGTCTTCATAAAACTTTTATGGACAAGAATATGTAATGCAGAAGCTATTACTGTTATAAGTTATCTCTATGATTTAAATCTTGGGCTAGAATTAAAACTTTATTTGTAACCCTAGTATAAATAAGTTGTAAAGTAGATTTACAATTTTACAACCAACTTCACCATATTCTCTTAATGACTAGACTTTAGAAACTAAAGTTTTTTTATAACACTTCATTTTCCCTAGAATGCCAACTTCCTCATTTTTCGGTCTTCTAATGGTATTCTTAATTTGTCCCCATCTTACTCTTGATTCTTCTAGGAGGTACAAAGTGGCTGCACAAGGTTAGACCTTGCACCGGCGACGCATGCTGTGTTATGCGCCTCAGATCCTGTGGTGCTATAATCGTCGGAAAGACCAATATGCATGAGCTTGGAGCTGGGACAAGTGGGATAAATCCTCAATATGGGTGAGAATTTTCTTTTGTTTCTCCCTTCTCTAATACACAAAATGTCAGATTTAATATACAGTGATATCATCTACTTGAATCAACTTTTCCATTTAGACCATAAAAAAACAACCTCATCATGTAGGAAACCAACTTCACTAATTTCAACACTAACTTTTCTTAATCTTGTCAAATTTATTTCCATTAAAAAACATTAAAGATGGTGGGATGTTTGTTTTTTTAATGCTGCAGGACTACTAGAAATCCCTAGGATCCCAACAAAATCACCGGCAGTTCTTCCAGTGGATCTGCTGCAGGATTATGCCCTGTTGCCCTTGGTGTGGATGGGGGAGGTAAATTTGTCACCTTCCATTGAAAAGTGAAACACCAAATCATATTGAAAAAATTAGGTGCAACATTATACCATGTCAATAAGTTCAAATGACCATTGTCGTTCAAATTCTATGATTTCGGTGTAGGATCTGTGCAGATGCCTGCATCACTTTGTGGTGTCGTGGAGTTCAAACCAACTTTCGGACGCATACCTCATTCAGGATGAGAAATTATTTTAGGGAAAATAATTCTATTGAGTTTCATTAGATGTAAGATTTAGACAATATATCGGACAATGCAGATGCTGTTTCCAGTGTTTTCTGTTTTCAGCTATGCTGCTATTAGTGGCCAACTTCATTCATATGAGCCAACAACTTTACCTGTAAGTGCCATCTCTATAAGATCACTAAAACGTTCGGGTATTTATCGTCGTTCTACATGCTGATCATATCCCTTTAAGAGAAAGTTGATTCTGATATTAAATTCTGAACCTGCCAACCCAAATTACATGTTCTGCTGCTGAACTCAATAAACCCAATATCGGACATCATGTTTGCAAGATATGGAGAGGTTAGCGATGTGATGATACGATCAATTAGATTAAGTTCAGTTTTATCATAGATTATAGCTTAAGAAGATGAGATTTCTAACCCCTGCTGTTCCATTTCTGAACCACTATTTGTCTCAATTAGTTCAATGACTCCAGCGACGAAATCAGAATATGCTGATCCAATGCTTTGCACTTGCTTTGTGAGCATTACAAGTGGAAGGTATTAGCAATGGAAAAATAGCATATTTAAGAAGTTTTTAACAAAACATTGGTGACTGCTCACTAATCTGCAAAGGTTTATCATTCACAAGACTGTAGAGGTTACTATGCCGGAGATAGAGGCGATGCGGTTGGTGCATTATCTGACCATTGGCTCCAAATGCACTACTTCACTGAGCTCTTACCTGGAAAAGCTGTATGTTATGTTCCAGATTCAACCACAAATTATATTCTTATCTTCATTTTGTTTGGGATTTAAAAGTTCAAATGCTGACACTATAAACTTGTTGACATACGGTGCTTTCTTCGGCAATGAGCCAATGAGTACATAAAGGCCAAGAGAGATTTTTTTTTCTTCTCTCGAAACAGTGTGACTGCATACTCGATATTCGATATGCTCTAAAGACTGGTGAGCTTGACTACATAAATGGAGGTATGAGTTTTGACAGAATTTTCAGCATGCGTTTAGGTTTAAATCTTCAAGCTTTTATCAGTAGGATAAGTTAATGAAGAGAGGCAACTGCATAATGGAAGTTAACCATTTCGCCGTTGTTTCAGCTGCCCTAGTTCGATATCAGATAGCAGGAGTATGAACCCAGTTTAATGCACATAGCATTTGCAATGCAGGTAAGCCATTAATTTGAGTTTCCGTATTAAGCGCATGATTGGATTGAATATATTCATTGCTGGTGAATAAGAATTGAGTTATGCAGGGAAGGAGCTACCGTAATTCTCCGGAGGCCGGGGCGGGGGGGGGGGGGGGGGGGTTAATGGATCACCACGATTCGTCCGAAAGTTTCCACAAGCGTCTTAGTTTTAGGGTATAGAGAGTTAGTTTAGGGTATAAAGTTTAGGGATTTAAGTGTATAGGATTAGAATTTAGGGTTTATAGGTTAAAACCTAAATCCTTACCATATTAGCCTAAAGACTAAACCCTAACCTATAAACCTTAAATTATAACCCTAAACCTTAAATTGAAACAACTATCCCTAAATTCTAAACTCCTACACCTAAACCCCTAAACCCTATACTCCAAACTAACTCTCTATACCCTAAAATTAAGGCGCTTGTGAAAACTTTCAGTTTCCACCGCCAGTATATAGTATATTAATCCTAATAATATATGGATTATTATTCTATACACAGGCGGTGAAAATTAAAAATTTCCACAAGCGCCTAAGTTTTAGGGTAAATGTCTTAATTTAGGGTGTAGGGGTTTAGAATTTATGGATAATTGTAAGAATTTAGAGTTTAGGGTTATAATTCAGGATTTATAGGTTAAAACTTAAATCCCCACCATATTACCCTAAAAACTAAACACTAACCTATAAACACTAAATTATAACCCTAAACCTTAAATTAAAACAACTGTCTCTAAATTCTAAACCCCTACGCCTAAACCTTATACCCTAAACTAACTCCATATACTGTATAACTAAGGCGCTTGTGGAAACTTTCAGTTTCCACCGCCAGTGTATAGGATATTAATCCTTATAAGTAAAACCTAAATCATAACCATATTACCCTAAAAATAAATCCTCAACCTCTAAACACTAAACTCTAAATTCTAACCACCATTCCTAAATTCTAAACCCTACACTCTAAACTAAGACACTAAACCTGAAACTAAGGCACTTGTAAAAATTTCAATCACTATCACTAAACTATAAATTTCAATTACTATCCCTAAATTCAAAAAACATACATTTAAACCCTAAAACTAAGGCGCTTGTGAAAACTTTGTAAGCACTCTAAACTAAGACACTAAACCTGAAACTAAGGCACTTGTGAAAATTTCAATCACTATCACTAAATTATAAATTTCAATTACTATCCCTAAATTCAAAACACATACTTCAATTACTATCCCTAAATTCAAAACAAATACATTTAAACCCTAAAACTAAGGCGTTTGTGAAAACTTTGTAAGTGTATCAAATAATTACCGTATATTATTTGTTTTATGGCTGTAATTGGACTAATTCTTCTGTTAAAAACTAGCAGATATGTCACTAGCTGCGATTCTTGACTATCAGTTTTCTGATCCAAAGCTTTAATAATTTGGAGTGTAAACTTTGCAGACTACTGAGATTAAAATATTTTTTCAAAAATAAGGTCCTACCGGGAGTCGAACCCAGGTCGCTGGATTCAAAGTCCAGAGTGCTAACCACTACACCATAGAACCCTGATGCTATTAGCACGTCAATTAAACTTATAATACCTATAAAAGTTTCTGACTAAAGGTTGGTTATACTTAATTGGTTTTACACGATAACTCGTTTCGTTTGTCACCTTTCTCATTTCCCCCAACATAATTACATTTAAAATTCTAATATCATCATTAAATTATATTCTCTAATTTAATTAATAACTAATACTAAATTGAAAATAGTTATCTTCAAATTAAGAAAAAGTGAATACAAAATATTAATAATTTTAACATTTATATTTACATTAAACGTAGTAAACATTAAATCATATTTGCATATATTTTATTTAGAAGTTTGAAAAATAAACTTTAATAAACATTTCAATTTTATTCACACTAGCAATATGTGATAATCATGTCTTACATTAATAAGATTATTATAAAATTTGTTAACTGATATGTATTATTCTATAATAAAATGTATAAATGATAATTAATGTTGAATTTAAATAAAATATTAATTTAACTTTAAAATGTAGAAAGAATCATAAACAACTTGAGAGAATAAAAATATGAACTAAATAATCTTTTAATTTCATTCTAAATAGCGATTTTTGGTGGACATGATACAACATTAATTATTGTTTACGTCACATCATATTAGTACATTATACACATCAATGTTTATATGGCAGTTTACAAATTTTTTTAACAAAAGATGTGGTTAGCATATATCGATAGTTTGTGAATGAAATTAAACGTGAAGACTAATTTAGAATGAGAGTCATAATTCATGAATAAAATTAAAATGTTTTAAAAGTTTAAGAACCAGTATAAAATGTAAATCATGATTTGAAATAAAATTAAAACATTCAAAAGTTTAGAGACTAGACTAAAACAAAGATCAAAGTTTAAGTACCTGTGGTAGTACAATTAACTCTTATAAATAAATTAAGTTTGTTGCTAAAATCCTGCCCTCCTTTACTCCTCTTTCATATAATTTCATCACACGACGACGTCGTTTCAGAAATTTTAATTCGATTATTTTTTTGGTTATTTTCTCTGTTTCCTTCACCTTCCCAATACTTGTTCTTTCTCCGGCCGGCAGATCTCGGATTATAAATATTTGATTTTTTTTTGAAAATTTTCTACATTTTATTTTGTTTATTGCCTATGGGATGGATGTTGGTGATTCTTTCAGTTTTCGTTGTTTGGGTAGCTTCTCTTTGGAAAATTTTCTTCTCCGATTCAAAACCCTCATTCTTAAACGAAGGTAGGTCCAACGTTTTTAGATTTATCTTCCAACTCAAACATGTTGTTAAGTTTGATTCTGTTTATTTACACAATGAAACCAGATTCACCTCTGCTCAAAAAGAATGTCTTGCTGGTTGTTGCCCACCCTGATGACGAGTCCATGTACGTTTCTGAACGCATCTCTTTAATTTCCCATTTCTAGATTGAATTGAACTCTTGCTTGGTTTTGCATTTTGTTTTCTGAGAACTAAAATCTAATGAATCACTGAATGCGTTTGATCAGTAACTATGTGAGTAATTAGTTTATGCAAGTGACAGCTTCACTCCTGCGGATCAGTTTTTGGATGTTGTTTAAACCGATTTATTATAATGATGGGGTATATTTGTATTCTGTTGCAGGTTCTTTTCACCAACAATAAACTACCTGACTTCAAGAGGCCACACTGTTTACCTATTATGCATGTCTATTGGTATTACATTTTCATCCTTATGTGGCCTCATCGTTTTTTACTTTTTAGTATTTCTGGCGTCTAGAAGTTTTTCCTTCTGAATCCTTCACATTTCAAATGATGTGAGCTCTCATCTCCATGAAAGTAAATGTCTAATCTAATGTAGACTTGTAGTCAACAAGTGAGAGTTTTGACTTTTCCTTAGGATCTGCATTACTAACTGTGGATCTTAGACACTTAGTTGCAAAAGAATTATGAAGTCTAGTGACAATAAAGATGTAGTTTGGATTGCTAGATGCAAGGCTTTAAGGATAAAGGATGGCATCTATTTCACAAAATGTTTTGTTCATTGCGGCTTCAGAGGGTTTATTAGGCAATACTAATGTAAAGTAGCCAACTCAATACCCCGGGATATGCATTAACAATACTCTAATCTGCTTCAGGGGGAGGTTCTATTTTCATATATCTCTTGTTTTAGTTTATGGTAGTCTGAATCCATTTTCCTATGCCAAGTGGTAGTTTTGTGTATTACCATTAGACTATATGCCATGCCACCATCTATGTCTCTTCAAAAGGGAAACGAATATGGTAGGAGTCAGAAACAAAAACATTGGCATGTGTTCTACAAAGATAGCATTCCTTTTTTCCCCACCCATGGGTTTATGTGACTTGATTTCTTCGCTTTGTGCAGGTAACGCTGATGGCATGGGAAGCAATAGAAAAGATGAACTTTATCGTGCTTGTGTAGTTCTCAAGGTGATCTTGTTATCCTACAAAGCATAGACGGGGTCTAACTGCTTAAGTAATCCATGTATTCTAATACCTGCAACAACCTGATTCTGGGTTTTTCTAGCTACAAGATATCCTTTCATTTCATGATATCATTACTGTTTTCAACTTCATCTTCCAACTATATGGTGCTTTTAGTGTTTTTAAATTTTTAAATTCAGGTTCAACTTGATCGAGTGAAGGTTTTGGACCACCCGGATTTGCAGGTTATACTATTAAGTCCCTTTATTTTGTTTATGGATTTTGAACCATTCTCTTAATAATTTGGTGTGTTTGCTTTTGGGAAATTGATGCTTTTTCATATGCGGTGAAAAATGCAAAAACTTGATTGGCTGGATATAGCATCAGGTATATGTAATCTTGAGCCTATTGTTAATTGATAAAATGAATTAACAGGAGTTTATAATCTGATTTTTCATATCAGGATGGTTTTGGCCAAGTCTGGAACCATTGTTTATTGGAAAACATCATTGAAGAGGAGGTTTACAGTCATGTGATTGATGTGGTACATTCTTGCTCTGTTGTTTTTTCTGCCTACATGCTTCGTTGCTTTAATTCAAGATGATTTTTTCCCGAAATTACTGTATAAATTGTCTAACTGTCCAAGTTAGGCTATGAGATGCATGCATTTGCGAGTGGGAGCAATATGAATCATTTGAGGTTCTGTTACTGCCTGTTTGTTAAGATCTTTCACTTCCTATTTCTCTTATTCGTGCTTCTATTTATTTTTCAGATTATTACATTTGATAGCTATGGTGTTTCTGGTCATTGCAACCATGGTGATGTGCATTATGGGGTACGGTAAGTTAAAATCATTTCATATTTTTCAACTCAATTGCACAAAAGTAAAAAAATTTAAATGTTCATACCATAAGGCATTAGAAGAAAATAGAATGTGATACTGCCTTCACGCAACTATTTAATGATGTGAGCTCTTAATTACAAGGGCTTAAGATTTATTCTTTCTCTGTCTTATCCTCTCGACTAATATTTCTACCATTTCTAGATGGAGTGTATATCCGTTATCTTGCTAAGAAAAATCAGATTGACTTTCTATCTACCTCAACAATACTAAGCAGCAAAACTAGGTCACCAACAATATTTTGGTTCAATCGGAAAGTTCTTTGCTAATAATAAACAAAAAGGGTCACCACTAATAATAATGGCTTTAGATTCCACTCTGAATTCTTTTTTAATTTTTGTCTTATATGCACAGCAAGTTCCTGAATGATTCTGCACCAGGAAATATTGAAGCCTGGGAACTTGTAAGTTGCCTTTCTACCTTTTTTAACATATCATGTTGAAGATGACACTAGCTAAGAAAAATAATTTTTCCGTTTTCCCTTTTACTTACTCTTTTGGTTGCTAATTTGGTTCCAAGCTGACTGCATGAGACCTGTTCATTATGTTTTTTTGACAAATTTCATTTCAAATCTCAGTTTGTTTCCTCCTTCAATTATTTAATTATATAAAAGTTAAGGGTTTGATATGCCCTAAATTTTTTTTAACCATTGCGATCATAAAAGTTTAGCAGCAATAGGAAAAGAAGCGGTCAACACGACCAGTTTCTGGTTAAGGTCTTGTAGGTTGCAACATTTTTTGTCCATGTTGACCTGTCTGTGTACAAGCTTTGCCTTCCTGAAAAGCAACACTGCTTTGCATTCTTGTACAGGGTTACCTAACTAATTTTTTCATGATCAAAGATTTACTAGCATCGATTTTGCCACTTTTAAATTCTCTTTCTAGTGTTTTATCCCTTCTATGTAATCTAATTTCAAGTTTAAACAACTTTCTTTCTTTCTTTCTTTGTTCTCTGGAATCCAATCAAATGATTTTCTTGTTGAGTTAATCTAGAAATTAGAGTTTGTTGGCCAAGTTTCCAGTGAGTGGAGGAGAAAGACCCTTGAACAAATTAGTGATCTTAATACTCTTTTTCTGTGTGATTTAACATATTATATTATTTCTGGGGTTTTCCCTTTATTTTTGAATTATGATACTTCTCCCCCATTGTTTCAGGTGAGTATTAACTTATTGCGCAAGTACACTGGACTGTTTGACGTTTGGATGTCAAATTTAGATGTCAAACGACATCCAAGGGGTGTAATACATTGCTTGCTTAATGAGCAACCACGGAAGAGCTTCCTGGCAATGGCGCAACACGTAAGCCAATGGGTTTGGTATGTATGTTTCCCAACAAAGTTTAAATGAATAGAACTGAGCGTGGCCAATGGTTGTTGACTTGTTGTGAAAACTCAACATTTCTTCTCTTTTTTCCTCATGTTTTGAATGTTGGTTTTGCAGGTTCCGAAAGCTTTTCGTTACGTTTTCTAGTTATACTTACATTAACACTCTTAGAAAGATGGAGTGATTATAGATGGACTTGAAGGACAAAGCTGCTTGGGGTTTGTGCCTGTTTATAATTGAGGTATTTCTCTGTAGTAACACAGGGGCTGCTGCCTGCTGCTTGTGACATGTATCACTTTAAACTCATGTCAGGCAGCCTAGTTTAAGTTTTTCACATTCTATGGTTCAACTCGGGCAAATTGAGAGCCCGTTGACAGGAAAACGGAACTCGTAATATTTTTCCAGATTACTTAGTGCCAGGATTTGCAATCTATACACACTTGTTTTTCTCCCTGTGATCCATAGATAGTGTAGGGATGAGAAAGTGAAGATGTTTGTTTGTTGCAGGTGTTGATTTTAAAGTATGATATACTTAAATCAGAAAAATAAAATAAAATATAATCTGCTGAGAACATTTTCCATCAAAATCTAGTAAATAGCTTTCATTTTAGATTATTAAACTTATTTTAAATCATTGAAAATATTAATTTTTAGTTCATTGAAACTTTTCAACAAGTTATCAAATAATGTTTCAGTGCAATTGTTTTAATAAGCTTCAATTTAGTTGAAAAATACTAAAATGTCATTATTTTACTGTTAATGAATAATATTTTGATGATGTTTTTGTCTTATCATTTTTTTATGTAATCTTTAAAATGGTAAACAATTAAAATTTACTTTTAAGTGATCAAACATTGGACTAATAAATTTGTATATAGACCATTTATTAATGATTAAGGTTTCATAAATATTATTTTATATAAACACTCATCGTATGTATGTCAAAATCTAGTTCATATTAATATTTTCATATGTCATAAATTATATTATAAAGTGAACTGTTTTGTTGAACATCTAACTATTGTTGTGTTTCTATGTTGGCCATCAAATTATTTTTTTATTTGGATGTTACTAAATAATTAACATAACTCTTGACATGTCTTATTTTTAACTAGTATAATAATAAATTTAACCCTCAATATTTATATTTTTTTTTGTCAATTTAGTTTTAACAAATTTAATATATATTTTTACAAATCCTATCAATTTAATCATCATTCATATCATCCTCCTTTCGATCATTTATTTTCAATTTAGACAAAAGGTGAATTTTCCTCTTTTTTTTCTCGAGCAATCATTCTAAATTTCCAAAGCAATCCATGTCCACATTCTATACCCTGTTTGATTAAACTTTAACCATATGTGGACTAAATTAATAGATTTAAAATTATGACTAAATTGATAGAATATGTTAATGTTGAGGGATAAATGTGTCATCATCTTATTGTGGTCAAATTTATTAAATAATTTTGAGTTAAATAAGGACCGAGTCTATAGGATTTTAAACATCGAGAGTTATATTTATTATAATATTTTTGAATTAAGATAAAATTGATAGAATTTATAAGTTTCGAAAACTAAAATTGTTATTATATTATGTCACATCACCATCTCTACTAAGTCAACAATCAAAATTAGCGACAAGTGGTCAAATAGAAAAAAGCGTAACATTAGTAACTATTCTTGCAAAAAACAGTAGTTTGGTGGTTAAAATATAAAAATAATAATAATTTGATGACTTTTGAAAGAAAAATATGTCATTAACTTATTTACACCAACGTAAATACTTGAAAAACGGTGAACGGATTAGGAAAATGGCTTACCAAAACAACTCGGTAAATCATTTTACAGAGACGTGCGTGTTTTTTTCATTGACTTGTAATTAATTTTATATCAATCAATCCATTTTACTTGAACCAAACACCCGGAAACAAAGAAAAGTATTTCACATGAAACAAACACACTCAAGTTAGTTTGAAACATTAGTGACTAAATCGATAAGATTTTTAATTTAGTAACCAACGTATAATCGACCACATGGTTTAGTAATTAATGAGACAATTTACCCTACAATTGAATTTCTTTTTGGAGAAAAGAATTAATAGATAATTTGTTATATTTAAAAATAGTTTATATTTATATATATTTAAATATTAATTTTTCATAATTTCAATCTTTTGTCAATAATAAGTTTTTCTTTCTTTCATTTTTTAATAAAAAAGAATAAAGTCCATTTTTCATGAAAATCAAGTACTGATAAAAATGTTTTTGATCATGAAATTTGTGCTTTTAATTTATGGATTTATTTAATTAATTATTGGCAACTCTTCATAGAATTTTAGCAACCGTTTTCTATGGTTGGCTCTCTCTCTCTCTCTCTCTCGCTCGCAGTTGATCATCGCCCACAAATTTGCTTTGAATACAACTGTAAGTAAATCATTTTTATTGTTTTTAAGAGAATTCATTGTTTCATTCCTTAGTAGTTAACATCTAAATCGAGACGCCAATGAAAAATGTTTACCAGAATCGTTGAAGGTTAAGAATTCCGATTTCCTTATTTTGATTAACTTTTTTGTTAGTGATTTTAAAAATTTACATTCCTTGCTTTGATGTTGTAATGTTACTCTGAATCTGGGTATTTAAACATGTTTTTGATTTTGGGTTTTCTCTTCTTTTCTTAAATTTCTTCTCAGAATTTCGATTAATGTGATGGAAATAAAGGATTTACAATCTGATCTCGAAGCTTTAAGAGAATTATATGGACTTATACATTGCGGCGAAGTTACCTGCAATGTGGTGGTAAGTTCTCTTGGAAACCTTCGTCTGCACCAGCACGGTGAGGAGTGCGAAGTTCTATATTTAGTAAAATTTTATGGGATTTAAAAACTCCAGGGGTGCTAAATTAGATCATCAAAATTTTCTAAATTATACGAGAATTTGAAATTTTCAGGGTACGGCTACCCCTAACACCCCTCGGTCTATCTTGCTTACAAGTTAGCAATTTGGAACATATACTTTCCCTTTTGATTGATTCATATTTGTTTTCCCTTTGCTGGTAAGCAGTTAGGTGAAAGATCGAAGCTTTTACTAAAGAATCTCCTAGATGGTGCTACAAAGAGAGTTTTGGAGACACATACGAAGGTATATGGACTATGTCAATGTGTGGACCTGTGGTCGGATTATTTACTTTCTGCTGTTCCTTTCCTATCATTTTCTCAAAGTTAGTAGCAAAATTATGCAACATTGATGCTTCCTTTGTTGTTATTCCAACTGTGATATGCTTTTTCGACAATGTGCTACGGCTTTATAGCCCTGTTCATGTTCAGATATGTTTTGTTGTGATGATTGTAACATTTTTTGTCAATCAATTTGTGTCCCAGATAATAGCAGCAGCAGAACATGGTTTCCGCGGCAATTCCTGCTCTTCTGAATCTGGAAAACGGAGGGCGTTACTGGAGTTTCAACCTTCTGTTTCATCGAATGTTTTGCAAGCATCACCAACACCGGATGTAATTCGCAACTTCGTAAAAGAACCAAATCATCCTGCATTCAGTTCATTGAAAGATGACGATTCTCCTAATCGGCTAAATACTCGGGAAGTTATCTCACAGCAATCTAGGCTCACCTTTTCCTTAGACAAACCAGAAAACAGAAAGAAAAATTGTGAGTTCAACAAGAAAAACAGTATCAAAGAGCACGGTACAGACGGGTTTATGAGCAAAGATGCCAGGCAACAAGGTTGGCGATGGGATCCTCTAGGATATTTTTATCGAGCCACTGGGGTTGACAAGAAATTGTTAGAGAGAAATGAAACAAATACGAAGCTATTGAAAATGAATGAAACAATGAGGCAGGGTAGTATATGTGGACTGCGAGGTGCTCCCAGTGTAGACAGATCAGTTGCCAGCTCCTCAAATTCTGTAACTTCTGGAGATAATGTTGGTAACCTGGATGAAAAGGAAGGGAAGGCGGTAAATATTTTCTCCAAAGACATTGATAACGCAGTCAAGCACATTGAATCCCACATTTCAGCTTTGCGTTTGTGTTCAAAGTTGGCAGGTGCTACCAAAGCCGCTATGCCTCACGGTGTGTATAAGATGCCTACATCACCGTGTCCTACAGTACAAGCAAAAGAGCATTTGGTTAAAAGGAATGAACTAAGCCACGCTGTTGATCCTTTTCCGGATAGGGATGATTTGCAGCTAATTGGACTGGTCAGTCGAAGAAACGAAAAGAAAGATAACTCAAATGGGAGTCATCATGTATTAGGTCAAAGTAAGAACGACTTCTTGGATGATATAATGAGCAAAAGGAGAAGGATTCAGCTCAAGGAGATAGATCAAACTTGCAAGCATATTGTAAGGAGTGATAGCAGGCTGAATAAGAAGGTAGGTAATTGGAATGTTTTTGGCATGCTAGAAGCAGACGGTCATAAACAGAATGAAACTACTGGTTGCTATGTCCACGGATTAAGGATTCCGACGAAGCCGGGTGATATCACAAAGAGGTCTCCCGTGCCTGTAAAAATGCCCTATCCAACCCCAATAGATAGTAGGGGGAAAGAATCATCACCAAACATGGCAAAATTGAGACCTTCAGTACCATCCCACTCAACAGAATCAATGCCTCGTAGTCATAAAAAGAGACTAGCACATGAGATTCTACGGGAACAGAAAAAAGCGGGTACGGGAATTTTGCGGAATCGGATTCAACTGCAACAGCAAGAACCAGAGGAGTCTTCTACTGCTGGAAGTGGTAGCAGTGACAGTGAGCCTTATTCTCTTTCAAGTGAGGGCAGTTCAGCTTCAATATCCAGTAGGTTTGATCATGGAGCACGTGAAGAGAGTAGTTCATCAACCAACGGTGACTCCAGGGATGTTGGTGAATCAGGTAGATTGTATGCTACCAGAACACACAAATTAATCCATCCGGAAAACTCCGAGCCCGAGAAAGGCGAGGGTGGAAGGCTGGGACGGCTGAGGAGGATTAAGAACAAGTTAGCGCTAATTTTTCATCATCACCACCACCACCACCACCATCACCGTTATGATCGCCACGACAGAGGTGATCACTCCCATGGGGCGGACACCAAATCTTTGTGGACACCTTTGCACAAGCTTTTTCATCCCAGAAACAGAAATAAAGAGGACGAAGATAAGTTAAGAAAAGCGAGGGCGAGTAATGTGCCGGTCAAGCATCAGGGGGGGCATTTTCCTGCACTAGTGGAAGGATTGATGCGGCACCTCAGGCACTCGAAGAAATCAAAGACTTCCAAAGGTGGAATGGGACGGCTAGGAAAAAACCAGCACAAGAAAAACATGAAGGTGAAGCAATTACATTGGTGGCAGATGTTTCAGGGTCATGGTGGGGTAAAATTACCTAATAAAAGGCGTGTCAAGGTAGGGTTTATGAGTAAAAAAAACAAGCTTAAAGTACCTAAGTTGAAATAGAAAACAGAGTAGGGTGCATAGCCTGTGGTTAGCATTGTTGGCGTAAATTACAATTGTTTGCTTTGATTCAACTGGTTATTTATTATTCTGAAAGAGACAAAGTTTTATGGTGTATAGATTTCTCAACTATAGAAGTAGAAACATGAGACAAATGTCTTATGGTGTATAGATTTCTCAACAAGATACCACACACATATAGAAGAAGAAGCTTTTTATTTCTGCCCTTTGCCTTTGCATTTTGACTTGTTATTGTTTATGTTTCCCTTCACCCCGTAAAACAACAATCGTGACTAACTAGTTTATAATAATAATGGATAAATATTCTATACACAGGCGGTGGAAACTGAATGTTTTCACAAGCGCCTTAGTTTTAGGGTATAGTGAGTTGGTATAGGGTTTAAGGGTTTAGGTGTAGGGATTTAGAATTTAGGGATAGTTGTTTCGATTTAAGGTTTAGGGTTATAATTTAGAGTTTATAGGTTAAAACCTAAATTCCCACCATATTACTCTAAAAACTAAACCCTAACTTATAAACCTTAAATTATAATCTTAAACCTTAAATTGAAACAACTATCCCTAAATTCTAAACCCCTACACTTAAACCCCTAAACCCTATACCCTAAACTAACTCTTTATACCCTAAAATTAAGGCGCTTGTAGAAACATTTAGTTTCCACCGCCAGTGTATAGGATATTAATCCAATAATAATTAGTTTAGGTGGTTGGCGCGCTCTACCAAACTCGTTTGAAAAGTGCTTTTGACAGACACATTCACCCTCCATGTAAAAAAAAGTAATCTACACCACATACCACTTAACTATGGCTCTTGAGTCGAAAATGTCACCAAACTTTAAAACTGTACAGAACTATCACTGAACTTTAATATACGAGTTGAAAATGCCACTTCTTCGTTAACCGTTAACTCTCTCGTTAAGTCCAAACGACGTCATTTTGATGCTTAAAAAAATATTAGAACCATGCTCTTGAGGGGTTTTGAATCTAGGACCTTTAGGAAAAAAAGTTAAGCCTTAACCACTAAATCAACATAATAATAAATAATATTTTACCACAAATATTATACATCTCAAACGACTTCAAGTTAATTCAAATTATTTTATGAAGTAAATAATATTATAAATAATATTAACATATAAATATATATTATTTGCATACATATATATAAATAAAAATATATTATTTATATATTATTACTAATAATATAAATATATTATTTTTAAAAAATCCCTCAAAATATTTATAAAAATAATATATTTATATTATTAATAATATATGAAAACTCTAAATCCTAAATTTTAACCCACAAACTCCAACCCTCGAACTTAAATTCTAAACTTTAGAGTTTAGGATTTAAGGTTTAAGGGTTTTTTATATTTAAATTTTATATTATTTAAAATAATATATTTATATTATAAATAATATAAAAATAATATATTTTTATTTAAATTATATAAACTTATCTATTTGGTTCAACCAAATTATTTTATAAAAAATAATTCTATAAATAATATAAAATATATTATTCTTACATATATCAATAAAAAATATATTGGCCATGTTTGGTAAAGAGAGGTTTGGGCAAAAATTGGAGGTTTGAGGCATAATTAGAAGTTTGACCAGTCAAATCCGCTAATATTGTTGTTTGATAAATAGCGGATTGAAAGAGCAGATTGGGGTGAAACCGCTAATTTTGAAAAAGCTCATAATATGAGTTTTTGAGATTAGAGGTTTGATATTAGAGTTGTAAATACTCTTTTGCCCTTACCAGTTACCAAAAATCTCAAAATAATCTAAATTAAATATTTTCTCACCCTATTTATAAGCTAATCTTATTTATTTTTTTCCTTTTTATTATCACATATTTATATGTGTATTTAAATTTATTAATTAATTAAATTATATTAAAATAATTATATAAATAATAAATTAATATATAAATCATTTGAATATGTTTAGAAAAGTTATATTAAAAATAATTTTATAGATCTAATTAATAATAATTAGATACAAAATATTGATAACTAATAAACTATTCAAACAAGTATTGAATATAAACATGTCCTTATATGTTATTTTATTTGTTTAAATAATCTAACAACTATAAGCTACCAGTTAATTTACCAAAACACTTTTATACAATCAGCTAATACAATCCGCTAGTCAAATCAGCTAATGCAATCAGCTATCAACTATCAGCTAATACAATTTGCTATCAGCTATCCGTTAATTGCCAAACATGGCCATTATTTTTTAAAAACAAAAAAATATTCATAAAGCAATATATTTATATTATAAATAATATATAGAAAACTATAAACTTCAAACCTCAAGTCATAAATTTTAGGGTTTGAGGTTTGGGCTTTGTAGTTTAAGGTTTAAGTTTTAGAGTTTAGAGTTTTTATATAATATTTATAATATAAATATATTATTTTTATAAATATTTCAGGGTTTTTAAATAACATATTTATATTATAAAATATTAGGGTAAAATACACAGACGGTCACTGAACTTTGGTAAAAAAAATAAAATGGTAACCAAACTTTCAAAAATCACAAAATGGCAATTAAACTTTATGTTTTATAACAAAATTGTAACTAGGCGTTAGATGCTGTTAAGTGACTGTTATAAAAGTTAGTATAATAACACATTTAGTCCTTCATATTTATACATTCAATCAATTTAGTCCTAATTCGAAACAATTCACTAAATTTAGCCCTCGTTATTTATGCATTCTTTCAATTTGGTCCTTAAAGAAAAATTCCAAAGTATGGTAACATGATAAATAATTACAATTAAATTTTTATAGGAACTCGAAAACTCGACTTGACTCGAATAAAAAAAATTCAAATAAAGTTTGAGTTGTAAAATATAACGCGTCAACTCGAATAACTCGAAATTTTTTGACTCGAATCGATCGAGCGCTCACCTCTATCTTAAGATATGACACGTCAACTCGAATAACTCGAAATATTCGAATATTTTAAATCATTTTTATTTTAAATCGATTATTTTTTAAAATAGAATATTTAATGTTTTCATATTTAAATCACAACGAATATTTAATAACTACTTTAAATATTCGATTTAAAAGAAAAAAATTGATTTAAAATATTAGAATATTTGATTAAAATTTTATAGGAACTCGAAAACTCGAATCGAATCGAAAAAATTTCAAATAAAGTTTGAGTTGTAAAATATGACGCGTCAACTCGAATAACTCGAATTTTTTTGACTTGACTCGATCGAATGCTCACCTCTATCTTAAGATATGACGCGTCAACTTGAATAACTTAAAATATTCGAATATTTTAAATATTTTTTTATATTAAATCACATCGAATATTTAATAACTACTTTAAATATTCGATTTAATTTAAAAAAAATTGATTTACAAGAAAAAAATTGATTTAAAATATTCAAATATTTAAAGTAGTTATTAAATATTCGAATATTTAAAAGAAAAATATTTAAAATAGTTATTAAATATTTGAATATTTTAAATCATTTTTTAAATCGAATATTTTGAATTAAATTAAATATTTAAAGTAGTTATTAAATATTCGAAGTGATTTAAATATGAAAATATTAAATATTCTATTTTAAAAATATTCGATTTAAAAGGAAAAAAATGATTTAAAATATTCGAGTTATTCGAGTTGACGCGTCATATGTTAAGATAGAGATGAGCGTTCGATCGAGTCGAGTCAAAATATTTCGAGTTATTCGGGTTGACGCATCATATTTTACAACTCAAACTTTATTTGAATTTTTTCGAGTCGAGTCGAGTTTTCGAGTTCCTATAAAAATTTAATTGTAATTATTTATCATGTTACCATACTTTAGAATTTTGCTTTAAGGACCAAATTGAAAGAATGCGTAAATAACGAGGGCTAAATTTTAGTGAATTGTTTCGAATTAGGATTAAATTGACTGAATGTATAAATATGAAGGACTAAATGTGTTATTATACCAAATTTTATAACAGTCACTTAACGACATCTAACGTCTAGTTACCATTTTGTTATAAAACATAAAGTTTAATTGCCATTTAGTGATTTTTGAAAGTTTGGTTACTATTTTGTTTTCTTTACCAAAGTTCAGTGACCGTCTGTGTACTTTACCCTAAATACTATATGCAAAATAAAAACAATATAGTACTTTTATTTATATATATTTTATATATACAAATAATATATTTTAATATTATTTATTTCATGAAATAATTTGAATTAATCTGAAGTACTTTGAGATATATAATATTTAAGGTAAAATATTATATAATATTATGTTAGTTTAGTGGTTAAGGCTTAGGTCTTTCTCATAAAGGTCATGGGTTCAAAACCTTTTAAACACATGATTCTAATATTTTTTCCTCCAGCAAAACGGCGTCGTTTGGGATTTAATTAGGCTTCAAAACAATCGCACGAAAACGATATCATTTTGAGTTAACAGCGGAGTGACATTTTTGAATAACATATTAAAGTTCAGTGATAGTTTTGAACGATATTAAAGTTCGGTGGCATTTTCAACTCAGGGGCCATAATTGAGTGGTGTGTGGTATAGTTTACCCTAAAAATGTCGTTTCGTTTTGAAAAATTATTTTTAAAAGTAATATCTAGGTAAAGAAAAATTGTCTAAAAAAACCAGCTTAGGCGTTAGAGTACCTAAGTTGAGATAGAAAACAACCGTAGAAAGGTGCATAGGCATAGTTGTGGTTCACTTGTTATAGTTAGTTGTTCAATAATTGAATTTGGATTAATTATGTATAATTATACAAGTCTAATATATTTAATTAACTATTATAATTTTTTTGATCTTATTGAATTAAGTGTCACACTTTTCAATTTTTAAGAGAGAATGTGAAAATATTGTAATTACACAGTTAAATACATTCTTCTGAGAGAGAATGTGAGTAATAAAAAATATTAAGTGTTTAAGCATGTTTGAAGCTATGTCCTTATACAACAATATCGTTACCAAGATAAACTCAATCAATTAGAACTGATTTGTTTACACGGATAAATACACTTTTGTCACAAATTTCATAAACGTACATGTCGTTGTTAACTTGCTATGTCATAGTTATGATTACTATTATTTGTCATGATTTCATTTATGCATAAAATTAGAATAGTCCTTATAAATATTATGTAATATATAAATGAATTATATTTTGAAACACAAGTTGTGTCAAAAAAAATTGGGTAATCTTCATTCGTGGTCACTTTTGTTTTGGGCCTGTTCTATTTTGGTCACCAGAATTCAAAAAAGATTATTCTGGTCACTTACGTTCGAAACCGTTTCTGTTTTGGTCACTGGACTGTTAATCTCCGTTAATTAAAAATAATAATTTTTAATTTAACCACCAAACTTTCAAAACTTCATTTTTTACCATCTTCCCCAAAATTCAATGAACTTTCCCAGCACATAAATCCTCCAATTTTACGTCCCCACATTTTTGCCATTCTTCTCTCTTTCTCTCTCCCCCTCTCCATCTTCTCTTTGTTCACTCACTCCCCACTTTCCAATCAATATTTCCCCATTAGGATTTGCTTCGCCAACACAAAACCATGGAGCCTGCGCCTCTGGATCTCTTTCTTTCTTTAACAACTACTTGACCGTGAAGCAAATCTAAGAAACTAAATCACCACATTGTTGCGAGGAATTTCAAGATTTGGAGAACAAAAGGAGCAAAAAGAATAAAGCTTTAGGCGATTAGGTATAATGCCGAAGAAATATGAGCGCCTCAAAATTTATCAAGTGCGTCACTGTCGGCGATGGTGCCGTCGACAAAACCTGCTTGCTGATTTCCTACACCAACAACACTTTCCCTACGGTGAGCCTTTTTGGCTCCCTTTCCTTTCTTTTTAATTTTTGCCATTGATGGTCATGTCTACATACCAGGTTCTTGAGGAGATGCTTTTGCCTTTCCCCCACGGAATGCACAGGAACAAATTATAAGCACAAATATTATAGCAAAAACTAATAAGCCAGCAGAAATACCAAAGGCAAGAGTCAAATCCGAATGCTTCCCCTTGTTTGAAGGGCTTGGTGATGTAGAATTGGAGGATTTATGTGCGGGGGAAGTTCATTGAGTTTTGGGGAAGATGGTAAAAAATGAAGTTTTGAAAGTTTGGGGGTCAAATTAGAAATTATTATTTTTAATTAACGGAGGTTAACGGTCCAGTGACCAAAATAGAAACGATTTCGAACGTAAGTGACTAGAATAGTCTTTTTTGAATTCTGGTGACCAAAATAAAACAAACCCAAAACAAAAGTGACTACGAGTGAAGATTACCCAAAAAATTTACATAACCCTTCATATTTAAGTTATAAAATATAAAACTTAAAACCTTAGCTCTAACACCTAAAACCTAAACCTTAAATTACAACCTAAATCTCTAAACTCTAAAATTAAAAGACTTGAGCTTACACAAGCTTATGTATCAAAACATTTTTCTATATAAATTAGTCAACGTGCATACTTGTTAATTTCAAAAATGGTGAATGAAATGTATAGAAAATATATCAAAACAATGTATATTGGTGGAAATTTTGAAAACCTTATGTTAAGTCCAAATTTTAAAGCATTTAAATTTTAATATAAATTTTAGACCCAATAAAATGTATTTTTAATACTCTTTATGTTAGCTTTTTTTAATAGTATGTTAGCTCTTTTTAATTAAGGCATAATGTAAAAAAAAGCTTCTAATGTTTAACTGGATTGTCATTTTGTCCTTTATTCTTCTTTTGAAGTACTTTAACTCTCAACGTTTAATTTAGGCCAAAATAATCTTTTCGTGAATGAAGATTGTTAGTCAACTAAATGTAAATAACGTGGCAAACCTACATGACAGTGCACGCTGACATAGCAGTATCATATAATCAAAGGTGCTGACTTGGCATAATAACATATTAGTAAAAAATAATTTTATAAAATTACATAAAATATTTTTTTGCTGACGTGTCATTTTGTCAAGTCATTTTAAGTTATTTACCGTTAGTTGACTAATAGTTTTCATCCACAGAGACACCGTTTTGACAAAAAATAAGATGTTGAGAGTTAAAGCACTTCAAAAAAGAATATGAACCAAAATAACTACTCAGTCAAATGTTAATAATATTTTTGACATTATATCTAAAAACAACATCTTAGGTGTCGTTTTCTAATTTAAATTTATGTAGTTATAATTTGTACCGTTAACCTAACATGAATAAAAATACAATTATACTATGCTGGTCAAAGTATATAATGTAACACATCGATCCCGATTCGGATCTGAAGTACTACATTCAAGTCACTCAAAATTCGACCATCAAATTTTCAATTTAAAACCATAAGTTTAGCTATCATTTAAAAAAATTAATCATCAATAATTTTGCATAGTGAAATCAATCCATATAAACCAGTTTACAAAATAGGAGCTCCGAGTTTAAAATATTGTATATCAAAATAGTAAAGCAAATAGAGTTTATAGGCTCAACATTTGTAAGGTCATATGAATACATAAGCCCAAAACGAAATACTAAGCATTGTACTTTGAAGCGATGTGGTGCTGCGAGATCCCTTTTCAACGTGTTCCTCACGATCAACCTACAAACCTGCAAACGAAAACAATAATTTCTAATGTCGAGCTTACAAAGCTCAGTGATACATTTCTACTCTACCACAATTCGTGATTATCATAAAATAAGCATGCAAGATAAATATAGTATAGAGAGCATAGATAAGGCTTCACTATCTATGAGTCATCACCCAGCCTATACAAACTAGAGTTCTCATATCACCTATCTCAAGGCATCATTAAATCTACAAGTCTTATGTAAAATCAATATTTGATTTTCATATAACAATGATTTTAAAGGACCAAATCGTAAATTTGAATAAATTTTTAAGTACTAAAAAATGCTCACAAAATGACAAGGATTCGAACTAAAATTGTTTCTAAGTCAAAAACTGAAACCTAAATATTTTCTAAGTGTTTTGTACTCAAATAGCTACTTTTGGTCCATGAGTACCGATACACCCTTGGATGTATCGATATGCGCCTTAGCTACTGGAAACGCTTTTATACATAATGGCTATTGGGTATTGATACATGTATAGTCGTATCGTTACGCCATTCAATCATGGAAACCAAATAATCTTTGAGTATCGGTACAACTTTACTCGTACTAATACAGGGTGTTTAGATTTACAAAATCTTGCATTTAATAATATAGCTGTTATCTTGTTAGTTTATTGGAATCAGAAGCTTTAAAATTTAGTTATATTGTACCGATACGCCCTTAGGTGTACCGACACGCTTTTGTGCTCTCAAATTTCTCAGATTCCAATGAGTAAAACCAGTATCAATATAATACAGCTTGTACCGACATGCCTTTGAAAATTTGACTTACCGTATCGATATGCCCTCCCGCGTAACGATACCCCTTTGTAGAATGGCTATTTCTTCTTTTGACAAGTACCGATACAGCAGCCCGTGTACCGATACCGAGGGTTGACAAATAACATTTATTGCTAGAAAAATGGTCTCCAACAGCTATAATTATGATCTTAGCTACCCAAACGGTTAGAAATCAATGAGGGGGTATATATTCAAGTCTCCAAAGCTACAAAAAATAACTATTGAACAAATCTTAAGCATTCAAGCACAAATCCAACAATCTTGAGCCTATTAGAGTCAAATCTTTGTAACCCACTTGAGTGATCTTTCTTGTAATCATTTTTATTCAAGTTATTGGGTTGAGTGAACTTGTAGTTGGGCAAACGGACTACATTTGAGAGGATTTTCAGTTTGCTATTAAATTTCTTGTAAAAGAGAGTGCTTGATCAAAGCTTTGGATTAGAAAGCTTTGATTATGTAAATGGTTGCTTCCTTAGCCTAGAAAAGGGGAAGAAATTCATAGTGAATTTGTGAAAATCTTTAGTGGGAAGCTAAAGTAGTGGATGTAGACCTTGTTAGAAGGTTGAACCACTATAAATCCCTTGTGTCTCAATTTTTATCTTTCCATTTGCTTCCCTTCAATTTTTAAATGTCCAATTCACCCTCATCTTGGCCAAATCACATCGATTGATCACCCTAACATCTTACATGTTCCATAAAGCTTCGCAATACTCGTGGTCACTCAACCAATCGAGTTAAATACATCCATAAGCTATCCTCTATAGCTCCCTATGACATACATAAATAAATCCATACATCATCTACATAATTGGCCAATGAAGCCCTACTTTACCCGTGCTCACACAGTCGTCGGGTTGAAAGGACCATATCCGGATTACCATAGTCACGAATACGTCCTAGACATACTTGGATCACATTAGCCACAAGTAGTCCTTACCTGAGGTCACTTAGCCTATCAGGTTACTCGAGCTTACTCAGTCTATCGAGTTAATTACCTTATCCGGATCACCATAGCCACGTATATGTTTCTAACCGCACCCATACCACTCAGCCCGTGGGCACGTTAGATGTATTTGTTCACTCAGCCTTAAGTACACACCCTCTTATATAAGTATCGTAGTACTGATTCTAGGACATCCAGATTCCTTTACACAACCATAAGATAATAAATGCTCCCTGAGCATTCTCATACACCTCACCAAGAGGTAAGTGGCACCAAGCCTAGATATCAAGCAAATGCCCCAAGACATTACACCCACCAACACGATTATCTCTTGATTTATCATCAACAACCCCTCAAGTGCCCACCAGGCACACAAGGAAAACATTATCCCATTTACCAAGCTCTATGGTTATTATCATAAACAAGTCACACAAGATTTACCAAGTTATTACATGTTATGCTCATTCATGAGGGTTAAATCTTGGTTTCTCTGTTTTACAATTCATTTTACCACATTTGAAGTCTCTTGGACCATATTCCTTGAATTATCAACCCTCGAACTCATTTTCAACATTTATGGGAAGATTGTCCAGTGGGTAATAATACCCAACCACGAGTACTGATACAGATCTCTGGGTACCTGTCGACTATGCTAATGCTTGGCAAAAGAGTGGAAAATGTTATGGAAATATATGAAAACATTGCCAAGATTGAGTCTTTTGTATGCAAGTATACACGGTCAGCAAGTAATACAATAGTAAGCTGAGTATCGAATCCATAAGGATTGACCAAGAGTTCTGCTTTGATTGTTTACTTGTCAAGAGAAAAATGTTGATTGATTTGAAGTTTGTTTTAGAAGATGATTTAAAGAAGTGCAATGAAAATAAAACAACGTTAGCAAGAAGAGTTTTCAAATGAGCGATAAGCGTTGGCAAGGGATGCCAGGTTTTCACGCTATTCATGACAGCCTTTAATAACATCCTGCCTTGGTATTATTGCTGAGTAGATTCAAAGGTGGCATTGCATGCAAGATAGGCATTCCAATTATGAGTACAACCCGCAATTGACGGCATAGCAGATAACTCCTCTGAATCATCTCCACTATCTGACAACAAATAAGTCTAAGTTTTCTTTCCCTGTCTTATGTTTATTTTTCAGTTTCTAATTTGTTTTTAATTTGATGCATTAAGGGCAAGACCCACCTCGAGTTGGGGGGGGGGGTTAACACTCATTTATTGTTTAGGCATTCTTAGATCATATAGTTGCATATGTACTTGCCTTTAAGTTAATCAAGAAAAAAATTTGTTAGAACTTGTGCCTATGATAGGATAGCCAATTCTAAATTTTTCGCACCATAAAAAATGAACTTAATTTTGGGGAAAATATGAAGAAAACTTAGAATTTTTCTATAATTTCCAAAAATCATAAACACTACTGTTACTTGCTGAATTTGAGTGAATTTCTGATAAACACTGTATGCTTGAATTATTTGTAAAATTCTAACATGGTTGCAGGTAGATGCCGCGGCAGACAACAAACAGAAAAAAGAAAAGCACTGCCACAGCATGAACAAAGAAAGATGTGTTGTTTTACCCTAGAGGTGTCCGAAATAGGCTCTAGGAAGAATCATGTGCCAAGGACACTCCGCTACTACCAAAGTTCATGTATCTGAAAATTTTCAAAGTGACGGACAAATTAACATGCGTGAATGAAAGTCTTCACGGGTGAATCTACTCAATGGGTTCAGGGTTTTGTAGTTTGCTCCTATCTTAATTTCAGACCTAAAGAGTAGTTGTGATGAGCTGAAGCCCTTACTGCCATGATTGTAAATTGTGCTGCCTCGGTAGCAACCTTATATTACCTTGACAACATCTTTGTTTACTTAGAATATTCTTCAGATTCAACATGTACACAGTTTCTGCACACACTACACTGGCATTATAGTCTAATTCTAAGGTAATTCATGTTATTTTCCTTTCACTAATCTAATGATAGGTGTCATGGCCTTGAGGTGCGGAATCAAGTTTAAAATAGGTTTTTTTTTTCTTTCGGATTAGTGCAAGGGCAAGTGTGTTTATGATTGCATTGCTTGAGGACAAGCAATAGTTCGAGTTTGGGGGTGTGTAAAGGGCTCATAAGTCTTATATTTTGTATGCATTCCATCTCATATTATTGCTATTCTCAAGTGCATTTTAGGCATATTTAGGTACATGTATGCATTATTTACAGTATTCTTTACTTTACCATGTTTCTAGTGAATATCTTTGATTTGGTAAGAAAATATACTATTTTAGTTTAGTTTTGGTTTCAGATGCTAGAAGCTGTCACGAGGAGGAGAAATTAGAGGAGCGGATGCTGAGGCAGCAAACCAAAGAGATGTATTGAAGCAGTTCAATACAGAGAGAGATGTTGTTGAGTAGTTGTCGCCGCCATATCTGCTACCTAGGGTAACAACTTGAGGAATTGGTGAATTGGAGTGCGATCGATAGAGCATAATCTGCTGAGTCCATTGAGCCCTTCCACTCAATTTACTGATGCCGGAAATAGCGGACATAGCTGCCAAAGAAGAAGATCAAGGCTTGCTTGCGGCACAAGGCAACGACAAGAGAAGTCCAAATTAAAGTAAAAAAGTTAGATTTAAAGGTTGCATTTAATGCAAAAGCTACTTTATCATGAGGAAGACTTCTACTCCAATGAAGACTTAACCTAGTCCATGCCCTATATATACTTGATCATATTTTGTATTTTAGACATCTTAGAATCTCCATAGTCGGCAATAGCTTGGGTTTCTCTTGTGCTTCCTTACTGCCGCTATGTTCTAATTTCTCTTAGTGTTTGGGTTGTGTTGTAGAGTAGTGTGAGAATGGTTGTTTAGGATTAAAGTTTGTATTTGCAATAAAATTCAAGGTTTACTTATTTCATGTTCTTCACTGTTTGCAATTAAGTTCGAAAGATTGATTGTGAGAAATCCATTTGTTTGGCATCGAGAGAGTCAAAATCATGAAGGAAGTAAGCACGATCACTTCAGAAGCATTTTGTCGAGCCTTGAAGGACTGCCGACCTTACCGCCGAGCCATTCATCCATTCCACCTGCCGAGGCAGCGAAATTTGTTGAAGCACCAATCTGCCATCATCCGCCGAGGTAGCATAGTCTGGCAGCGCAATACATCTTAACCTATTCAACGCAGTTTCAGTCTACGAAGCAGCATAACCTGGCTCATTCTATGAACCTGATCTCTTCCTTAAATTACTTGTGTTTATTTTCTTGTAGAGCGTTTGAGTGTTCTCCAATTATGAGCGCAAGTGTACACTCTTGTCAAGTTATAATATAAAAGATATCATCTCATACGAAGATTGGACAGCCTAAATTCGAATGTAAATCCCTACACAGAGAATATTTAAATGCAGAAGTAAATTTCAGTTTGTTTAAAAGAAAAGTAAATAAACACAAGTAATTTAAGGAAGAGATTAGGTTGATAGAATGGGCCAGGTTATGCTGCTTCGTAGTGTGAAACTACGTTGAATAGGTTAAGATGTATCACGCTACCAGACTGTGCTGCCTCGGCAGATGATGGTAGATTGGTGTTTCAACAACTTTCATTGCCTCGGTAGGTGGAATGGATGAATGGCTCGGTGGCAAGGTCGACAGTCATTCAAGGCTCGGTAGAACGCTTCTGAAGTGATTCTGCTTATGTCTAAGTCAGAATACTGTTCATGCCCGTTGTAGATAATACCCGTCGGCGTGAATCGTGGATGGAACAACAACCTTTGATTCGTCCTCTCTTAGCTACTTTAAACCCAAACCTATGTCTAGGCTTGATTGATCAACACCTGGTATGGATGAGATCGTGCTTACTTCTTTCGTGAGTTTGACTCTCTCGATGCCAAACAAATAGATTGCTCAAAATCAATCTTTCGAACTTAATTGCAAACAGTGAAGAACATGAAATATGCAAACCTTGAATTTTATTGCAAATACAAACTTTAATCCTAAACAACCGTTTTCACACTACTTTACAACACAACCCAAACGCTAAGAGAAATTAGAACATAGCGGCGGCAAGGAAGCACAAGGGAAACCTAAGCTATTGCTGACTAGGGAGATTCTAAGATGTCTAAAATACAAAATATGATCAAGTATATATAGGGCATGGCCTAGGTTAAGTCCTCCTTGGAGTAGAAATCTTCCTCATGATAAAGTAGCTTTTGCATTAAATCTGACTTCTTTGACTTTAATTTGGACTTCTTTTGTCCTTGCCTTGTGCCGCACGCAAGCCTTGATCTTCTCCTTTGGCGGCTCTGTTCGCTGTTTTCAGCATCAGTAAATTGAATGGTTGGGCTCAATGGACACAACAAATTATGTTCTACCGATCGCACTCCAATTCACCAATTCCTCAAGTTGTTACCCTGGGTAGCAAATATGGCGGCGACAACTACTCAACAACATCTCTCTCTGTATTGAACTGCTTCAATACATCTCTTTGGTTTGCTGCTTCAACATCCGCTCCTCTGATTTCTCCTCCTCGTGACAGCTTCTAGCATCTGAAACTAAAACTAAACTAAAATAGTATCTTTTCTTACCAAATCAAATATATTCAATAAAAACATGGTAAAGTAAAGAATACTGTAAATAATGCATGCATGTACCTAAATATGCCTAAAATGCACTTAAGAATAGCAATATTATGAGATGGAATGCATACAAAATATAAGACTTATGAGCACTTTACACACCCCCAAACTCAAACTATTGCTTGTCCTCAAGCAATGCAATCCTAAACATACTTGCCCTTGCACTAATCAAAAAGAAAAAAAAACTGTTTTAAACTTGATTCCACACCTCAAGGTCGTGGCACCTATCATTAGATTAGTGAAAGGAAAATAACATGAATTACTTTAGAATTAGACTATAATGCCAGTGCAGTGTGTGCAAAGACTGTGTACAGGCTGAATCTGAAGAATATTTTAAGTAAACAAAGATGTTGTCAAGGTAATAGAAGGTTGCTGCCGAGGCAACATAATTTACAATCATGGCAGTAAGGGCTTCAGCTCATCACAACTACGCTTTAGGTCTGAAATTAAGATAGGAGCAAACTACAAAACCCGGAACCCATTGAGTAGAGTCATCCCATGAAGACTTTCATTTACTCATGCTAATTTGTCTATCACTTCAAAAAGTTTCAGATACATGGACTTTGATAGCAGCGGAGTGTCCTTGGCACATGATTCTTCCTAGGGCCTGTTTCGGGCATCTCTAGGGTAAAACAACATATCTTTCTTTGTTCCTATCGTGGCAGTGCTTTTTTTATTGCCTGCCGCGGTAGCTACCTGCAACCATATTAGAATTTTACAAATAATTCAAGCAGGCAGTGTTCGTCAGAAATTCACTCAAATTCAGCAAGTAACAATAGTGTTTAAGATTTTTGGCATTTATGAAAAAATCTAAGTTTTCTTCATGCTTTCCCCAAAATTAAGTTCATTTTTTATTGTGCAAAAAATTTTAAATCGGCTATCCTATCATAGGCACAAGTTCTAGCAATTTTTTTCTTCTTGATTAACTTAAAGGCAAGTACATATGCAACTATTTGATCTAAGAATGCCTAAAAAATAAATGAGTGCTAAACCCCCCAACTCGAGATGGACATTGCCCTCAATGCATCAAATTAAAAACAAATTACAAATTGAAAAATAAACATGAGACAGGGAAAGAAAACTTAGACTTAGTTGTTGTTAGATAGTGGAGATGATTCGGAGGAGTTATCTGCTATGCCGTCAATTGCGGGTTGGGTAGCTGGCTGAGCAGTGCTGCCCTCTATTGTGCGCGACAACTTGATTCTTTAGGGTCTGAATCTAAATAAATAGTTGTGAGACGAGAATAAATAGTAACAACGCAGCTAAAGATAAAATCTAGTCCTAAGTAATTAAAATATAGTCCTAAATAGATAAAACAATAAAGATGTGGAAAAATAAAAATTATGTCACAGTGTGGTGGGCATCCCCCAAAGTGACTACTTCCTGTTCTCCTAGGACAGAATCTCCTGCATAATGCTTTAACCGCTGCCCATTAACTTTGAATTATGCCCCTCCGTTCATTGGATTTACTGTCACAGCAACATGTGGGAAGGCGTGGACCACTTCGAACGGTCCTGACCATCTAGACTTTAATTTCCCGGGAAACAACTTTAGGCGGGAGTTGAACAACAACACTTGTTGCCCGGGCAGGAACTACGTACCTTTGTTGGTTCTTGCTACCGTACCACCTTTTTACTTTTCTTTGTTCAACTTGGCATTCTCATATGCTTCCCGTCAGAATTCCTCCATTTCGGTCAGATCCAGCAATCTCTTTTCGCCAACATGCTTCCAATCCATGTTTACCGCCTTGATTGCCCAATACGCCTTGTGTTCTATTTCAACCGGGAGGTGGCAGGCCTTGCCATATACTAGTCAATAAGGGGACATTCCGAATGGCGTTTTGTACGCTGTTCGATATGCCCAAAGTGTAACACCCCAAAACCCGGTCTAGTCAGAATTTAGTTCCGGTGATCTGAAATTCTACATTGATAAAGTCTAAATATTTTATTGACCAGTTAATTATTGATATCGAACCCTAAGTGAGCTAAAAATATCTTCATCGGACTCTATTGAATAATATTGAACCTATATAGTGACTAAATTGAAAAAAAAGCAAGTTAGGGAGCAAAGTTGAATTATGGTGAGAATTGAGAGACTAATCTTGCGATTAACCTCTCCTTAATTCATTTTCGCTCACGTGGGATGGCTTGAGAGCTTTCTTTCAATGGAAGGAATGCTAAATAACAATAATTTTTATAAAACAAAAAGGAAAAAAAGGAATTAGGAAACTTACCGAAAATCCTTGAAGCATACACCTCTCCCAAACCCTTCATCTTCCCCATCTTCTTCAACTAAGCAAGCACCTCCATTGGAGATAATCTTAAGCTTGGTTATTCTTCGTTCCATAGATATCGAATCGTTGCTATCATTCGGGTAAGCAATAATCCTCAAACAATCGTGGGATTCCATGGATATATCGAGCTTAAACTTAAGCTAGGGTTTTGACCATCCATAGATATTTCATTGTTAGTGTTTATATTTAAGTCAAAAATCGATTTTGATATCGTTGTATTGATTTTGATATCGAAATATCGATCCGAATAGTTTTCTATTGATTTTCTAGCTCAAGAAGTGGAGAAAAAGGTTTCACTGTCTCCATCTCAAGCTAGGAACAAGGGGATCATTATCCGAGAGCCTTGAAAGCTTCGGATTCATAAAGTGAGTGTAGTCGGAGTCTCGGGTTTAGGCGAAAGGCCTTCCCGGATCATTATTCGATAATTTAGATTTCATCGCTAACATTGCTATTGAAGAAGTTGCATTGGATGGTTAATCGAACACCTTGGTAAGTGTCGGTAAGTTGTTATTGAAAATTGGACATAATCATTGTTAACGTCATTGTGCATTGTCATTGATATAGTCATTGTCATCGAATTATTGTATAGAGACCATTGGACATTGATATTGACATTGAACTATGAAATATTGATGATGAGAAACATATATTTGTCATTGGTAACATTGAAATCATCAAACATTGGAATACTATTGATTATTGAAATGTATATGAACATTGCAACCTTGGATTGGAATGGACATTGGATATAATTGGCATGCCATAGAATTCATGAGCTCAATGTACGAGTGGACTATGGTCCTAAGGCTACGACCTATATTGATTTGGTGAGGCGGAGGGATGTGTATTGATATTGGTCATATTGGCGAGGTGGAGGGATTAGACCACTCATTGATTTGGCGAGGTGTAGGAATTCGCGTTTCCATTATCTCGATTCAATCCAAGGATTTATTGATGAGTTGAAAGTGATAAACATAGTATATTGATGCATAGCATGACATTGATAAGCATGAGGTTTATGTACATGGATATTTGATATATGTTATACATGTTGTTTATGACTACCTCACTAGGAAAAGTACGCCTAACGTGTCTCATCTCATGCATTTTTAGGTTAAAAAGGATCGTGTGTCGGAAGATCAGATTGGCAAGCAAGACAAGTCACTACAAGCCTCAAGTAATGTGTTTTGACTTATAAACTCCTAGGAAGGTGACAAAGTAGTTGAACTAGTCATTTGTGCCTATTTTGATGTGTTGGTGTAATGCCTAAGTTGTAATATGGTATATGGCCCTAAATGGCTTTTTTGGTTGGCTTAATGTGGGATAAAAATGCATACTTAGTTCAAAAAGGTAAAAACATAGTAAACATATTTGTTTGATCATGAATTTTGGCATGCTAGTAGTTTATAGTATTGAAATATTGTGTGTAAAGTTACATTGCATTTGGACATTGTTCGATAGGCCAAATTGAATAAATACCAGCAAAAATCTGTCATTACAGGTCATGTCGTATCGAAACGGGTGTTGGCCTTTCGATCCGGGTAAGCATAATTTAGCCTGACGAATAGGGTGTATCGGAACGGTTCATGGACGCTTCGAAACGTTTTGCCACTTGAATCCCTCGTTTCGATACGGGTTTATAGCGTATCGAAATGGGTCAAAGTCAAAGTCAAGGGAGGTCAACCCATTTCGATAGAGGTCATACCCGTATCGATACAATCTATAGGGTAAAGTCAACAGAAGTTGACCATCATTCGCCCGTTTCGAAACAGCTAAGGGTGTTTCGATACGGGGTTAGTTAAGGGCCTATTAAACAGATTGTTAATTTCACAATTTAGTCACTGAATATGGTATGATTAAATCGAATGAGTTAATGATCTCCAAATTGAATGAAACTTATTGCACCAATTTCTGTATCGATCGTCGGTTACACCTTCCGACCCGGTTCTCGACCAGACTAGGAAGGGAGTGTTACACAAAGGGCATCGTCTAACTTCATCGACCAATCTTTCCTATTTGGGTTGACAACTTTTTCCAAGATGGTTTTAACTTTTCTGTTCGAAATCTCTGCCTGCGCATTTGTTTGCGGATGGTATGCCGCGGCAATCTTGTGTGTGACACCCTCTTTTTGAAGTGCCTTGGCAATTAACTTGTTGTCAAAATGGGTGCCCTCGTCACTAATAATGGCTCTTAGAATCCCAAACCTTGTGAATATGTTCTTGTATAGGAATCTATGGACGGTCTTTGCATCATTGTGAGGGGTGGAAATGACTTCTACCCACTTGGAGACGTAATCAACAGCTAGGAGGATGTACATGTTGCCACAAGAAGATGGGAATGGTTTCATAAAATCAATCCCCCAAACATCGAATAATTCAACCTCCAGGATGGTTTGCAAGGGCATTTCGTTCCTTCTTGAAATGTTTCATGTTCTTTGGCATTTGTCGCACTATTTGTAGAAGGCTTGGGCATCTTTATGCAATGTTAGCCAGAAAAAGCCCGATTGGAGTACTTTTGCTGCCGTCCGCTGTCTTCCGGAATGACCTCCATATGGTGTTTCATGGCATTGAGATAGTATGGCTTGTTGTTCATCCTCAGGGACACACCGTCTAATGACCTGGTATGCACATTTTTTAAACAAGAAAGGCTCGTCCCAAAAATAATGCTTAGCATCGTATTGGAATCGTTTCTTTCCTTGGTAGTTAAGGTCATAAGGTAAAACACCAGTTACCAAGTAATTAACAATATCCGCGTACCAGGGTGTTGTTGTTGACGTTGCTGCCGCGACATCTTCGTGTGCGGCAAGTGAGATGCCTTCAGCTTCCAAGGCTGCAACCAGGGCAGAGGCAAGTAACAGCTGTTCGTCAGGGAACACATCCTGGATTTGTTGTTGGGTGTCTTTCCTTGTTCATTCTCAAGCCGAGATAAATGGTCCGCCACTTGATTTTCTGTGCCCTTTCTGTCTCGAATTTCTAGGTCGAACTCTTGCAGCAGAAGGATCTAACAGATTAGGCGAGGTTTGACATCATTCTTTGCGAACAGGTATTTTAAGGCTGAATGATCCGTGTGGATGATCACTTTTGTTCCAATTAGATAGGGCCAGAACTTATCGAAGGCGAACACTACTACCAATAGTTCCTTCTCGGTGGTGGTGTAGTTGGTCTGGGCAGGATTCAGCGTCTTGTTGGCGTAGTAGATGACATAGAAGATTTTTTCCCTGCTCTGTCTGAGGGTGGCACCGACGATAGTATCACTAGCGTCACACATTAACTCAAAGGGCTGGCTCCAATTAGGGGGAACTACCACAGGTGTTTTCATGAGCTTCTCTTTGAGGGTTTTGAATGCTTCCAGGCATGCCCCGTCGAAGTTGAATGGTTTATCCTGTTCCAGCAAGGTACATAACGGTTTAGAAATTTTAGAAAAATTTTCAATAAATCGTCGATAATAACCTGTGTGTCTTAGAAAACTTCGAATGCTCTTGATAGAGGTCGGCGACAGTAAATTGGCGATGACTTCGATCTTAGCCTTATCCACTTCTATTCAGTGTGCCGAGATTTTATGTCCTAGTACTATGCCTTCATTGACCATGAAGTGACATTTTTCCCAATTGAGCACTAGGTCTGTATCCTTGCATCTGGTAAGTACTTTTTCGAGGTTACCGAGGAAACTGTCGAAGCTACTACCGAAGACAGAGAAATCGTCCATAAATATTTCCATGAAGTCTTCTATCATGTCGGAGAAAATGGCCATCATGCAACGTTGGAATGTGGCAGAGGCGTTGTATAGTCCGAACGGCATTCTTCGGAAGGCGTAGATGCCATATGGGCATGTGAATGTTGTGTTTGCCTGATCTTCTGGTGCAATGGCAATCTGGTTATACCCTTAATATCCATCCAAGAAACAATAGAAGGGTTTTCCAGCAAGACGGTCAAGCATTTGATCAATAAAAGGTAGAGGAAAGTGATCCTTTTTAGTTGTTTTATTTAACTTGCGGTAATCCATGCATATTCTCGAACCGGTTATTGTCCTAGTTGGAACTAACTCATTATTACCATTTCTTACCAAATTTATACCACCTTTCTTTGGTACGCATTGTACCGGGCTTACCCATTCGCTTTCGGATATAGGATATATGATGCCGACATCTAACCATTTTATTATCTCCTTTTCGACAACTTCCCTCATGGCATCATTCAATCTCCTCTGGGCATTGACAACTAGTTTTTGATCCTCTTCAAGCTGGATTTTATACATGTAGATTGCTGGGCTTATCCCTTTTAAGTCTGCAATGGTCCAACCGATTGCCTTCTTGTGCTACCGCACTAGCGCTATCAATTTATGTTCCTGTGTAGGCTGCAACTTGGAGGAAATTATTACGAACAGCGTATCATTGGGTCCCAAATAAGCATACTTAAGTTGCCCAGGTAAGGTTTTTAATTCAAGGGTAGGGGTTTGTTCAATAGATGGTTTGAACATTTTGCCACCCTTTTCTATATAATTCAAAGGTTCAAAATACTTACCTGGCCTGTTTGCTATCCAATACGCATCCTCTTGCTCCTTCGATTCATATTCTTTCCATTCACTGCATCGTTCATCTTCTGAGCAAGTATCTAAATGGTTGCCGAGACAGTTATCAAGGTTGCTGCCTCGATAGTCGTGCTACAGGCAGGGTCTGTTGGCTCCGAAATTGAATTTTGAGATGGCCTCCGTTAGCTGGCATTCTTCCGGATCATCATCTTGCCTCATGGTTCGGAAGACATTCAACTTTACTTGGTGATCATTGACCCTCATTGTAAGTTCACCTTTTTCGACATCGATCATCGTTCTGCCCGTAGCTAGGAATGGTCGCCATAGGATTATCGGTGCCCTTTCGTCTGCCTCGCAGTCTAGTACCAGGAAGTCGGCAGGGAAAATGAATTTGTCCACCTTCACCAGGATGTCTTCAATTTTTCCTTCCGGTTGCACATAAGTTCTGTCAGCTAGCTGTAGCATTACTGTCGTTGGGCGGGCGTCTCCTATCCCCAGTTTTTGGAAAACAGACTTGGGCATTAGGTTGATGCTTGCCCCTAGGTCACATAGCCTCTTACGGAATGGTTGTTGCCTATTTTACAAGGAATTATGAAGCTGTCCGGATCTTTTTGTTTGGGCAACGCCTTATTGTGCAACATTTCCATGCATCCTTGTAAAGTGCTCATTAGTTCTATATTTTGTGCGCATTCCATCTCATATTATTGTTGTTCTTAAGTACATATTAGGCATAATTAGGTTCATGCATTGCATATTACAATATTCTTTACTTTGCCATGCTTTTATTGATTGTCTTTTATTTGGTAAGGAAAAGATGTTGTTTTAGTTTAGTTCTAGTCTCAGGTACTAGAAGCTGGCAGAAAGAGAGAGGAGTTGATGGTGAGGCAGCAAACCAAGGAGCTGTACTGAAGCAGTTCAACACAGAGATAACCGTTGTCGAGTAGCTGCCGCCGCCATACCTGCCGCCTAGGGCAGCAAGCTGAGGAATTGGAAAATTGGAGTGCGATCTGTAGAGCAGAAAATCCTGATTCCAACGATGCCATCCACTCAATTTTTAACGCCGGGAGCAGCGGACAGAGCCGCCAAAGGAGGAGATTAAGATAACTTGCGGAGCAAGGCAACGAGAAGGTGTCCACATTCAACTCAAAGAAGTCAGAATTAAAGGTTGCATTTAATGCAAAAGCTACTTTGAAGACTTCTACTCCAAGGAGGACTTGACCTAGCTAATGCCTATATATACTCGACATATTTTGTAATTGTAAACATCTTAGGTTTTCCTTTGGGCATAGTCTAGGTTTTCTTGCCGCCAATCATGTTCTAAATTCTCTCTTGGGTTTGGGTTATGTTGTAAACTAGTGTGAGAACGGTTGTTTAGGAATTACGTTTGTATTTGAAATAAAACTTCAAGGTTTGCTTATTCCATGCTCTTCATAGTTTTCAATTAAGTTCGAAAGATTAATTGTTAACTATCTATTTGTTCGGTGTCGAGAGAGTCAAATTCACGAAAGGGATAAGTACGATCCTCACTCTAATAAGGTGTTGATCAATCCAGCCTAGACATAGGTTAAGGTTTAAGGCGGCCGAAAAAGAACGAACCAAGGTTGCTGTCTTTGCAAGATTCACGCCGTGACAAGTATCTTCTGCAGTGGGCAACAATAGCATTCTGACAAAGACATAAGCGAGATCACCATCGAAGCGTTTTACCGAGCCTTGAAGGACTGCCGAGTTTGCCGTCGAGCCATCCGTCCGTTCCACTATCGAGGCAGCGAAAGCGTCAAAGCAGCTAATCTGGCATCTTCCACCGAGGCAGCAAAGTCTGGCAGCGCAAAGCAACTTAACATACTCAATGCAGTTTCACACTACTAAGCAGTATAACCTGACCCATTCCATCACCCTGATCTTTTTTATTCAATTACTCGTATTTTATTTACTTTTCTTTATAAACTAAAATTTACTTGTGCATTTATTTTCCAGCCTAGACATAGGTTAAGGTTTAAGGCGGCCGAAAAAGAACGAACCAAGGTTGCTGTCTTTGCAAGATTCACGCCGTGACAAGTATCTTCTGCAGTGGGCAACAATAGCATTCTGACAAAGACATAAGCGAGATCACCATCGAAGCGTTTTACCGAGCCTTGAAGGACTGCCGAGTTTGCCGTCGAGCCATCCGTCCGTTCCACTATCGAGGCAGCGAAAGCGTCAAAGCAGCTAATCTGGCATCTTCCACCGAGGCAGCAAAGTCTGGCAGCGCAAAGCAACTTAACATACTCAATGCAGTTTCACACTACTAAGCAGTATAACCTGACCCATTCCATCACCCTGATCTTTTTTATTCAATTACTCGTATTTTATTTACTTTTCTTTATAAACTAAAATTTACTTGTGCATTTATTTTCTGTGCAGGAATTGCAACTCGAATTAGCTGTCCAATCCCAATGGGAGACAATATCTTTTATATTATAACTTGACAAGAGTGTTCACTTGCGCTTAAATTTAGAGAACACCTAAACGCTCTACAGTCCTTCTATTACCGCCACTGTCTCGAATTCCCTAATTCTTGTTCTTTTGGATACCATATCCTTTAGGAACTTAGCATAGCTGGGCATCTGTTCGATCAATTCCACCAATGGTAGATTGATTTTTACTTGCTTCAGAACATCCAAAAATTTCCTGAACTACATGTCTTGCTTCTATTTTTTTCAATCGTTGTGGGAATGGTGGTGGAGGTTTAGTATCTTCGATTTTCGCCTTGGACAGAAGCTTATTCTGGGGAGCAACAACTGGTTCAGATTCTGTTTGGTCATCTACAGTGTTGTCTGTCAGCCCTGTTTGTGTTTCCGTGTTGTCCTTCTCAGAGGCTGCCACGGTAGGGTTTCTGGCGGCATGAACTGGATTTTGTTTAACAGGTAAATTGGTAGGTGTTGTTTCCCTGGCAACAAGATTTGACGGCTCTTGTAACTTTATCCCACTCCTGGTTGTTATAGCCTTGCATTGCTCTTGGGTTTTTCCCTTCATGATTTCAGTATCACTAGGTAATCCACCCATTGACCTAGTGTTAACAATCTGGGCGACCCTTCCAAACTGAGTCTCCAGATTCTTTATTGCTGCCTCCTGGTTGTTCATTCGTATTTCAGTCCTGTCCATAAAAGACTCAGCCTTGTCAGTAAGTTTATTAGTATGAACAATAAAATCACTAGTACAAGACATAAAAGTTTGTAAAGTAGATTCGAGTGAATTATTGTTCGTATTCTGTTGCTGCTGAGGCTGTTGCCAGGACAGGTTCTGCTGATATCCTCCTGGTTGATGGGTTGGATTTGCAGCCGTGTTAGAGTTACTCCAAGAGAAATTTGGATGCTTTCTCCAGCCCAGATTGTACGTTTTGGTGTTGGGCCTACTGTTCCTCTCATATGTTCCCATGAAATTTGAAGATTCGTTGCATTTGGAGGAATCATGGTTGCCCCCACACTCGTCACAGAAGGGCTCCACAGCCTTGGCCTCATATGTTTTCCCAGTAGGTTTTGCCATGTTCATCACCAGCTATGTTAGTTTATCCAGGCTGGCAGTGAAAGATTTAGTGGTTTCTACTTCATTCGCAACAGCTAGCTGCCTCACACTGTGGCGGTGGGCTGTTGGGAACTTGTAGTCGTTTTTCGTGATTCTGTTCAAAATCTGTAGTGCCTCCTCGGGTGGTCTGTCTAGGATGATTCCATTGAATGAAACGTCAAGCATCAATCTCGTCAGTTCATTGACTCCATTGTAGAACATCGACACTTGAGTCTAGGTGGGGAAACCGTGAAGCAAACAGTTGTTTAGCATCTATTGGTATCGTTCCCACGCTTCATACATTGGTTCATCATCCCCTTGGTGGAAAGAAGTGATCTCGTTTCTTAACATGTCTATTATGTTTGAAGGGCTGGAACGATATAGGAAGTCCTTGCACAACTCCGTCCAAGTGTTAAACAATCCTGTCGGTTGGTTATTCAGCCACTATTTTGCCCTATCCCTCAGTGAATAGGGAAATAGTCTCAGCTTAAGCACATCTTGATGGACTCCATGTCTCTTAAATGATCTGCAAATGTCAAGGAACCCCTCAAGTGCTGCCGAGCATCTTCCGTGGCAGTTCTTCCAAATTGCCCCAGTGTCTTTATCATGTTGAACATCACTGGTTTCAGCTTCAAGTGGTCTGCTTCAATTTCAGGCTCTGTCATAGTTGGATCAAATCCTATGAATTTGTGCTCCAAGTAGTCCCTGGTGGTGCACATATATTTTTGCTGCCTGGGCTGAATTGAGGGTTGCTGCCCATGCGGCGGATCTTGCTGCCTGTCCATGCCGTCTCGGGTATTGTTGACTGGGTTGTCGTCTTGGCCGTTATGCATGGATGCCTCTGCTTTTCCTTTTTCCTTAGCTTTTCTGAGGGCTTCTATTGCTTCTTTCTTTAGTTTTCTTGTTCTTCATTCAATCTCGTCTATGTAAACGATTTCGGACGACGGGTGGGCTCTTGTCATAAATTAGACAAGAAAAAAAATTTGAATAAAAAGGAAAAATAAAAACTGAAATTAAATGCAATAAAATAAAAGTGCAGAAAAATAAAGACAAATTTACTGTTGCCAATCTCCGGCAACGGCACCAAAAACTTGTAGAGCGTTTGGGTGTTCTCTAATTATGAGCGCAAGTGCACACTCTTGTCAAGTTATAGTATAAAAGATATCATCTCCCACGAGGATTGGACAACCTAAATTCGAATGTAAATCCCTGCACAGAGAATATTTAAATGCACAAGTAAATTTCAGTTTGTTTAAAAGAAAAGTAAATAAACAAAAGTAATTTAAGAAAGAGATCAGGTTGATAGAATGAGCCATGTTATGCTGCTTCGTAGTGTGAAAATGTGTTGAATAGGTTAAGATGTATTGTGCAGCTAGACTGTGCTGCCTCAGCGGATGATGACAGATTGGTGCTTCAACAACTTTCGCTGCCTCGACATGTGGAATGGATGAACGGCTCGGCGGCAAGTTCGACAGTCCTTCAAGGCTCGACAGAACGCTTCTGAAGTGATTCTGCTTATGTCTAAGTCAAAATATCGTTGATTCCTGGTGCAGATAATACCCATCGGCGTGAATCGTGCAATGAACAGCAACCTTTGGTTCATCCTCTCTTAGTCGCTTTAAACCCAAACCTATGTCTAGGCTGGATTGATCAACACATGGTATGGATGAGATCGTGCTTGCTTCTTTCGTGAGTTTGACTCTCTCGATACCAAACAAATGGATTGCTCACAATCAATCTTTCGAACTTAATTGCAAACAGTGAAGAACATGAAATAAGCAAACCTTGAATTTTATTGCAAATACAAACTTTAATCCTAAACAACCGTTCTCACACTACTCTACAACAGAACCCAAACCCTAAGAGAATTTAGAACATAGCGACGACAAGGAAACACGAGAGAAACCTAAGCTATTTCTGACTAGGGAGATTCTAAGATCTCTAAAGTACAAAATATGATCAAGTATATATAGGGTGTGGCCTAGGTTAAGTCCTCCTTGGAGTAGAAGTCTTCCTCACGATAAAGTAGCTTTTGCATTAAATGCAACCTTTAATTCTGACTTCTTTGACTTTAATTTAGACTTCTCTATTCGTTGCCTTGTGCCGTAAGCAAGCCTTGATCTTCTCCTTTGGCGGCTATGTCCGCTGTTTCCGACATTAGTAAATTGAGTGGTTGGGCTCAATGGACTCAGCAAATTATGCTCTACTGATCGCACTCCAATTCACCAATTCCTCAAGTTGCTGCCCTGGGCGGCAGATATGGTGGCAGCAGCTACTTGACAACCTCTCTCTCTGTGTTGAACTGCTTCAGTACAACTCCTTGGTTTGCTACCTCAGCATCCGCTCCTCTGATTTCTCATCCTCGTGACAGCTTCTAGCATCTGAAACTAAAACTAAACTAAAACAATATATTTTCTTACCGAATCAAAGATATTCAATAGAAACATGGTAAAGTAAAGAATACTGTAAATAATGCATGCATGTACTTAAATATTCCCCTAGACTAGCAATAATATGAGATGTAATGCATACAAAATATACAACTTATGAGCACTTTACAATGGCATTGCCTCTATCGATGGCAATGCCCGAAATTAACCATGTTAAACATCTTTTTATTAATTAATTTGATTAAGTTCCAATCTATATTCCTAAGGGTTAGATTCACTTCAGAAGTAAGCTCATCTACTTGAACATCTTTTTTTTGAAGCTTCTCTCCTTAGTATCTGACAACTAATCGTCACCCTTCAAGTCTGTTAAGATATTAAGGTGTAATAAGTAAGTAATGTCAGCGGTCGCATGACAAAGAATTTAGAAAACTGAAGTTTATGACAGATAGAGAAATCAATGCCAAGGCAATTGAATTATTAAAAACCAAACATAAAACTAGCGTTAAATGCAAACATCCCCCAACCAACTATAAAAACTTAGTTCATGGTTGGGAGTCCATCCACAAAACATCATCGTATCTTAACATCACCGTTGAATAAAAATAAATAAAGTAAAGAGAATGGGCATGAAGGAGGTCCGTTGATGCAGCCTTTCGATGGCTCCAAGCCCTTGGTCTCTAGCTGGTCGAACCACGTTGATCTCGGTACACCACAGTGCATCCTCTTCTCACTCGAGCTCTCCTCAAATGCTTGCTTGATCTTCTGTAAATAGGCTTGCGTGGAAAACCCTAGGATAAGCCTTTTAAGTTTGAAATTTGAATGCGCAAGGGATAAGACGCGTGATCCTCTTATCCAAGGTCCAACGGCTACATGACCGGGCATTAGACTTCACTTATATGCCAACCAAGCTTGGCAATCTCTGGTCCAACTTTGCAAACTGCAACTCGACATTCCCTGCTCCTACGCTGCTCTTCCAAGCTTGTCCTAATCTTCCAAGCCTGTAATAACGCCAACAAAGCAACCCTTCATACTAGCGAAGTACTAAAAATCCCTATCTCTTTATGAAAATTGTAAAGTGTCCACAAGTTCTATATTTCATGCACATTCCATCTCATAATATTGCTGTTTTAAGTACATTTAGGCATAATTAGGACCATGCATTGCATTTTAAAGTATTCCTTTGCTTTGCCATGTTGTTATAGATTATCTTTTATTTGGTGAAGAAAAGGTATTGTTTTAGTGTATTTTTTGGTTTTAGGTACCAGAGGCTGACAGAGGGAAAAAGGAGCTGAGGATGTGATGCTGAGGTAGCGAACCAGAGAGCTGTAATGATGCAGTTCTAGACAGAGATAGCAGCTGCTGCCGCCCACCTTGCTGCACAAGGCAGTAGACTATGGAGTTGGAGAACCGGAGTGCGATTTGTAGAGCATAAAATCCTGATTCTATCGATGCTGTCCACTCGATTTTCCGACGTCTGTAGCAGCGGGCAGAGCCGTCGAAGCTAAATCTTGAGATTGCTTACGGAACAAGTCAACGTGATAAAGTCCACATTCAACTCAAAGAAGTCAAAGTTTAAAGTCACATTTAATGTGGAAAGTTACTTTGAAGACTTCTACTTCAAGAAGGACTAGACCTAGCTAAAGCATATATATACTCATTGTAATTCTAATTCAAAACATCTTAGGTTTTCTTGCCACCGACATGTTCTAAATTTCTCTTGGGTTTGGTTATGTTGTAATTAGTTGTGAGAACGATTGTTTAGGTTTTAAAGTTTGTTTTTACAATAAAATACTCTTAGTTTGCTTAATTCATGTTCTTCACTTCTTCAATTAGTTCCAAAAGTCTAGTTGAGGAAATCCATTTGTCAGGCACGAGAGTGTCAAACTCACGAAAGAATTAAGTACGGCCTCATCATGACGAGGTGTTGACTAATTCGGCTTAGACATAAGTTAGAATTTCAGCAGCTAAGAGGAGCAACCAAACGTTGACTGCCTATGTTAGGTTTACGCTGAGATTGCTAGGTGTTTCCTACATCACGCAATAATAGAATCCTAGCCTAGACATAGGTAGGGTCACTTCAGAATTGCTTCGTCGAACTTGGAGTATCTGCTAGACTTGCCGCCGGGACTTCTCTCCATCTCACCTGCCGAGACAACGAATGTTGCAAGAGCAGAGTGCCGCCGTGGCAGCGAAAGTTGTCGCTGCCTCAATCCGCCATTACTGCCAAGGCAGAAGATCGTGGCAGCACAAAACACATTTGACCTACTCAACGCAGTTTCACACTAAGCAGCAGCATAACCCTACCCTCTCTATCAAGCTGATCACTTCCTTATTATTACTTGTGTTTTTATTTTACTTGTCTTCTCAACAACCACCTTACTTGTGCAATTACTTTTCTTGTGCAGGAACAACAATTCGAATCAAGCTGTCCAATCCCTGTGGGAGACGATATCTTATATACTATAACTTGACATGAGTGTGCACTTGCGCTCATAAATAGAGTACACCTAAACGCTCTACACAAATGCATGAATTTAAAAACTAAATACAACTAAATGTAATCAAAGGCAAGAAAAGGAATTGTGAAATAAGCGTAAAAATCAGTACTTTTGATGAGTTAATAGTACTGATACCCAGCCTAAGCGTACTGATACTCGAGTTGCACAGGGAAGGGGGTTGTCTGTTAACCCCGGGGATTGGCAATAGCAACTGCGTTTGAATTCCTGCACCTCTACTTTTAGTTTTTGCATTTAAATTTTTGTTTATTTTACTTTTCAAAAAAATTATGCTTCTTGTTTGTCCTTGGTGTATGACCAGGGCAAAACCTAAATCTGAGCCCGTATATGAAGAAGACATCGATAAGAAGGAGAAAAAGGGAAAAAAGGTATGCTAGAAAATGGAAGCCCACCAACCCAACCCAGACACAAGCCCAACACCTAGTTGCCAGGGCGGCAAAGATGGCAACCAACACCCACCTGAGGAGAGAAAGGACATACCTAGACGAAAAGCCAAACACAAAACCCTCAGGAAGTGGTTATATTTGGGAGATGCACCTCCCAACATAACCTATTTTTTATTTTTATTTTTAATTTATTTTTACACATTAGGATTAGATTTAATTTTCCACATCTTTATTTTTCTTAAAATTTATTTAATTTTTAGTTATTTTCATTTAATTTTTGCATTTAAATTATTTCAGGTAAGGAATGAAGGTACGACCAAGAAGGATGAAGAATAAAGAAGAGGCCCAACTCAGCGGCCAAGGCGGTCCAAACGGGCAGATTAGCATAACGGCTAGCGGCTTCATAACGGCTAGCCGCAACAGCTACATTTGCAATAGCTGGCGGCAACGGCTATCTGCGTAACGGCTAGAATCCCGCAAAACGCACCGCAATTATTGCTGCCCATTGACAGCGTGCCCGCCAAGGCAGCATAGAGTAGCGGCTATATAAGGCCAACTATTCTCTCCTCATTCTCCACTTTGCTCTCTCCTTTTTCTCTCAATTCTTCTTGTCTTCTTTGCTTTCAAGATCTCATCTGCGTTATTTTCTTGTAATTTCTTTCTTTTCTTTAGGAAACACAGTCGTTCTCACAAATATGACAACATCAAAACCCACAGCCTCATCCTCCAAGCCAACCTTCCAGAGGTTCTTGAATGCTGACGTAGCCGCAACATATCGGCAGCACTTCACTGAGCGAAAACTTTGGGAAGAGATAGGCTTCCAGTACACGAGGCAAGAAGGGGATCTTGGCCTTAAACCCAACGTGTTTGAAAGAGTTCACACATTGGGATGACATATTTTTGCACGGCAGCCAGAGGAGATAAACACCAACTTATTAGAGAGTTTTATGCCCACAAACCTACCCCGGGAAACCCCTTCGTCTACGTTCGCGCCGAAGGTGTCAAGCTCACGGCGGCAACAATAAATAGCTTCTACGGAATTGAAATTAAAGAGAATCCGCATGAAAAATGGAGCTCAGGTTTAACGACATCATGCTGCAAAAAAATCAAAAGAGAAATTTGCCAGCACAACGCCAAGTGGCTCACCGGCAAAAATAACGGCTCAGTCAATCGTCGCGACTTGCTGCCAGAGGCCATTCTTTGGAGTAACTTCATCCAGTGCCGCCTAATGCCCACTTCGCATGGTTCCACAGTCAACAGGCCGCGGCTGGCCCTAATCCATAGCATAATGAAGGGACGACCAATCAACATTGGGGAAGTTATACTTGAAGAAATATATGCCCACACAGCCAAACCCAACTCCAAGGCACCCCTCATTTTCCCCTCACTCATCACCGGCCTCTGTGCCAATTTTCGTGTGCCGCCGCATCCCAACGATACTATCATCACTGCCAAGGAAGGGTGGAAAAAGAAGGCTTGCCACTAGATGATGCAAGAGCCAGAGCCTGAAACGCCAACAACCGCCCAGCCACCGTCTAATCTTGCCGCCACCCAGGCCGCGACAGGCAGTACTGATGCAGCTTTTTCTTTCGCCATGGTTTCTCTGCTTCGAACCCTCGTATAGAGCTGCCAGAGAATTGAATACAAACAAGTAATCTTTACGAGATACATTGCAGAGGTGAAAGAGGCCTTTGTGGCATACTTGCTAGACAAATATCACGACGCCGACCTAAGGTTTCCAGCCTTCCCGTCGGAGTTATCAGCTTCTAAACCAACCCAGATCACACCTCGACCAGTTGCCACTCCAGCCGCAGTAGACAACGAAGGGCCTCATATCCGCTCTAAAAGAAGAACCTCGCCCACTCCCATCCATCCATACAACCTCACCTCCTCCTCTGATTCTGAATAAGAGGAGATCCAGGCAGAAAAAGAGGATGAAACTACCGCCGCCTCCCCAGTAGAAAAGGAGGCAGCTGCCAAAGAGAAAGTCGAGGACTCAGATTCATTGGACATGGATGTATCTGATTCATCTGATGACGAACCGGCCGAAGCAACAAGGAAAAGGAAGTGACCCACCAATGCGACTGAGCCTCAAGGCGAAGGGTATGAAACTGAGCCAGAAGCACCAACTAAAAGACCCACACCCAGCTGCATTCAGCCACCATGTGGCCAGAAGAAGAGCCCAGCTGCCAAATCTCCCGCCTCACGACGCCTCATCCTCCCTGCCTCCTTAGAGTCCTCCTCCGACGCAGCAGCAGAAACGGAGGGGAACTCCCCTAGTTTATAACACCTTTTCTTTATTTTTCTTTCTTTTTATGTTTTCTTTTAATTTTCTGTTTTATTTTAATTCTTCTTTTAATTCTGTTTTTATTTTATATTTTGTGTAAGACATTGAGGACAATGTCAACCTTGAGTTTGGGGGGGGGGTAGTCCTCTTTATTTTCTTTTCTTTTAGTTGCATTTAGCCGCATGTAGTAGCATATGTAAATTCTGCCCTAGCACATAATGAAATTGAACTTAATATGGGAAAAACATGAAAAATGACTTAGAATTTTTTTTATTTGCCAAAAAAATGTCAAACACTACTGTTACTTGCTGAATTTGTTAGAATATCTAATGAACACTGCTTGGTTGCTTTTATAATTCTTTGCAAAGTTCTAACAATGGTTGCAGGTAGCCGCCAAGGCAGAAAACAGAAATAGAAAAAAAAAACAGCACTGCTACGGCAGCAGAAGTAAAGACAAAGAACATTGTTGTTTTACCCTAGAGGTGCCCGCAACAGGCTCTAGGAAGAATCATGTGAGAGGACACTCCACTGCTATCAAAGTCCATGAATCTGAAAGTTTTGATGTGATGGACAAATTAGCATGAATGAATGAAAGTCTTCACGGGATGACTCTACTCCATGAGTTCGGGGTTTTGTAGTTTGCTCCTATCTTAATTTCAGACCTAGAAGAGTAGTTGTGATAAGTTGAAGCCCTCATTTCTATGATTAAAATATTGTGCTTAATTGTGCTGCCTTGACAACAACCTTATATATCGTAACAACATCTTTGTTTATTTAGTTATTCTACATATTCAGCCTGTATGCAGTCATGCACACACTGCACTGGCATTAGAAATTAATTTTGAGTTATTTTCTTGCTATGTTCCCTTCACTAATCTAATATAGGTGCCACGGTCTTGAGGTATGAAATCAAGTTGAAAAACCGGTTTTTCTTTCTAGTTATTATAAGGGCAAGTATGTTTAGGTTGCATTGCTTGAGGACAAGCAATAGTTCGAGTTTGGGGGTGTGTAAAGTGTCCACAAGTTCTATATTTCATGCACATTCCATCTCATAATATTGTTGATTTTAAGTATATTTAGGCATAATTAGGACCATGCATTGCATTTTAGAGTATTTCTTTGCTTTGCCATGTTGTTATAGATTATCTTTTATTTGCTGAAGAAAATGTACTGTTTTATTATATTTTTTTGGTTTTAGGTACTAGAAGCTGACATGAGGAAAGAGGAGCTGAGGATGTGATGCTGAGGCAGCGAACTATGGAGCTGTATTGATACAGTTCTAGACAGAGACAACAGCTGTCGAGTAGTTGTCGTCGCCCACCTTGCTGCCCAAGGCAGTAGACTATGGAGTTGGAGAACCAGAGTGCGATTTGTAGAGCAGAAAATCCTAATTCTATTGATGATGTCCACTCAATTTTCTGACGTTTGTAGCAGCGGGCAGAGCCGTCGAAGCTAAATCTTGAGAGCAGAGGATTAATGCATCATCATGCATTGAAATCATCAGCCACACACCTAAACTCGCTGCTCTACTCAATCACCTCATTTCGGCTACCAAACACAACCGAAAACATCTCCAAACTCTTCCAAAACAAAGCCCAGCCAAGATCAATCACTTCTAAACATTTCTAAACATCAATTAACATCAAAAACCACTACAATCTCGTCCTTATACCTCCAGCTATGACAAAACACCAAAATCACCCCAAAAACCATCATTCTAGCATACAAAACTTAGGAAACCAAACCTATTCGGGATTTGATTGATAAAACCTCATTTGTAACATCAATTAACATCCAAAATACGTTAGAAAAACACCTCAAAACAAAGCCCAATCATTCACCACGAAAATCTTCAAGATCTCTTCCAAAATCTTGAGTTTTAAGACAATTTCTTGTTTCTAACATTAAAACCACTAAAAAATCATTAACAAAGGATTTGATAACTTGGGAATTTCAGTAAAGAACTGATCATTAGAGGAGAAGGACGAAGCTTACCTCTAATGGATGATTTCTCCTTGATTTGGACAAGTTTTCTTGAAAATTCAATGTAGAAATCAAGAGGATTTGATGAGGAATTGATTAAGAATCAAAAGAAGATTGAAATCTCATCAAATGCAGTGAAAATCAAAGTATAATTGCTGGAGAGAATGTGTTTGACTGAAAAGAATTTGAGAGAAAATGAAATGAGAAAAAATTTGTGAAAAGTAGTTATGAATAGTCAAAGGTAGTTTCTCATTTAATTAACCTTCATTTCCTTTAATTAAAACTTTAATAAAATCACCAAAATTAAGGAAAAATCTGATGAAAACATTTTGGTAAAATTAGCTCCTTAAAGATTCAAAGTTTCAATCCTTTACAAAACAGTCACTATTTAACTTTTGCAAAAATTGGATTTGGTCACTACACCGAAATGTAGTATTTCCAAACCTTATTTTGTAAAATTGATTTCACCATAATCTTTCACATATTAAATAAGGATTTTTAGATATTTTTCTATATTTTTAAAGTATCCCGAACTAGGTGTTCCCTAAAACCTCCTTTAAGATTTGAACCGTTTTCTGACCGGTCCGATTCAGACTCTAAAACATCTAGGCCCAAATTTGGGGTGTTACACATAATTAGGACCGTGCATTGCATTTTACAGTATTTCTTTGCTTTTCCATGTTGTTATAGATTATCTTTTATTTGCTGAAGAAAAGGTATTGTTTTATTGTATTTTTTTGGTTTTAGGTACTAGAAGCTGACATGGGGAAAGAGGAGCTGAGGATGTGATGCTGAGGCAATGAACCAGGGAGTTGTATTGATACAGTTCTAGACAGAGACAACAGCTGCCGAGTAGCTGTCGTCGCCCACCTTGCTGCCCAAGGCAACAGACTATGGAGTTGGAGAACCGGAGTGCGATTTGTAGAGCAGAAAATCCTGATTCTATCGATGATGTCCACTCGATTTTCCGACGTTTGTAGCAGTGGGCAGAGCCGTCGAAGCTAAATCTTGAGATTGCTTGCGGAATAAGGCAACAAGATAAAGTCCACATTCAACTCAAAGAAGTTAGAGTTTAAAGTCACATTTATTGTGAAAAGCTACTTTGAAGACTTCTACTTCAAGAAGGACTAGACCTAGCTAAAGCCTATATATACTCATTGTAATTCTAATTCAAAACATCTTAGCTTTTCTTTAGGCATAGCTTAGGTTTTCTTGCCGCCGACATGTTCTAAATTTCTCTTGGGTTTGGGTTATGTTGTAATTAGTTGTGAGAATGATTTTTTAGGTTTTAAAGTTTGTTTTTACAATAAAATACTCTTAGTTTGCTTAATTCATGTGCTTCACTTCTTCCATTATTTCCAAAAGTCCAGTTGAGGAAATCCATTTGTCGGGCACGAGAGTGTCAAACTCATGAAAGAATTAAGTACGGTCTCATCATGACAAGGTGTTGACTAATTCGGCTTAGACATAGGAGCAACTAAACGTTGACTGCCTATGTTAGGTTTATGCTGAGATTGCTAGGTATTGCCTACATCATGCAGTAACAGAATCCTAGCCTATACATAGGTAGGATCACTTCAGAATTGCTTCGCCGAACTTGGAGTATCTTCTAGACTTGCCACCGGGACTTCTCTCCATCTCACCTGCCGGGACAGCGAAAGTTGCAAGAGTAGAGTGCCGTCGTGGCAGTGAAAGTTGTCGTTGCCTCAATCTGCCATTACCGCCAAGGCAGTAGATCGTGGCAGCGTAAAACACACTTGACCTACTCAATGCAGTTTCACACTAAGCAGTAGTATAACCCTGCCCTCTCTATCAATCTGATCACTTCCTTATTATTACTTGTGTTTTTATTTTACTTGTCATCTCAACAACCACCTTACTTGTGCATTTATTTTTCTTGTGCAGGAACAACAATTCGAATCGAGATGTCCAATCCATGTGGGAGATGATATCTTGTATACTATAACTTGACAGGAGTGTGCACTTGCGCTCATAAATAGAGTACACCTAAACGCTCTACACAAATGCATGAATTTAACAACTAAATGTAATCAAAGGCAAGAAAAGGCATTGTGAAATAAGCGTAAAAATCAGTACTTTTGATGAGTTAATAGTACTGATACCCAGCCTAAGCGTACTGATACTCGAGTTGCACAGGGAAAGGGGTTGTCTGTTAACCCCGTACCAGTACAAGAGGATCGTGTACCATTACCCCTTCGGTACTAATACACCCCCAAGCGTACCAATACTATTTTTTGCTACTGGAATTTTGATGAAATATGGGGTATCAGTTCGGCTCGAGCTCGTACCGATACTCCCTTCAAAAATTGCATGTGTTCGTCATTCAGAACATAGGGTACCGATACGAGCTCCCTGTGTACGGTACCGAAGCCTAGAAATGGCTTTTAAGGCTCGAGAAATCACTTCTCAAGCCCCAAAACGTAACCTTTAACCCATTAACTCGATCCTATATCTTATGAAAGTTAATTAGGGTAGTTTGCTACCATTTTTTTACATATTATTAACGATTAATCCAGATTTTACCATTAACAAGGCTTTAAGCTACCCAAAACACCAACTAGCAATCATAAACCACAAAATCAAGCAAGACAATCACTTTATAATCTTCAAGAAGAGTATGAGTCAGAGATGTACTAACCTTAAGCCAAAAATCCTAAAATGCACTCTTACTCTAAGCTCCTTCAAGCTTTCTCCTTGACTCAAGCTTGGAAAAACCCTTCAACCTCTTCCACATGCCAAACAAACATGAATATTGAATCAAAGCTTGCATTGTCCATCATGGTGAGCTAAGCTACGAAAACACTATTTCAAAATTATGAGAAAACTCCATGGGAACCCCCAAAGCTTAAACTTTTTAAAAACCCATAAATACAATCATTACCTTTCCACTAGAAAATTATGCTTTTCTTGAAGCTCTTGAAGAGGGGATTTGTAACACCCCAAAACGGGGCTTAGTCGGAATTTAATTTCGGTAACTGGAAAACTTGCAACGGAAAGTTAAAATTATATAATTGACCTTTAACCAAGCGGTCTATTTTTGGATCCCAATTAAGCATCGATATTGTTTAAAGATCCCATTGTAAGCTTTAAATTACTTTAGCGACTTAATTGTGAAAATTGGAAGTTTAGGGTAAAGATATAAAGAATAGAAAATTGAGGGACTAACCTTGTGATTAGCCCCTCCTAAGTCTTGTCATTGCCCACGTGGGAGAAGGGAGTTCAATACCTTCAAGTTAAAGAATGCTAAGGAAATTTAAAATGAAAAGACGTGAAGGGATAAAAACTTGCCAGATAAACATCTCGAACAAGTTTTACCATTCTCATCTTCTTCTTTTAGTTTTGAACAAGTAAACACCTCCATTGAAGGATACATTGAGCTTTGATTGTTTTTTAAGTTTCTTAATCCTAGATTGTAGCTATCGATTGGGTAAGCTTTTCCCCTCAATTGGTTTATTAATTCCAAGGCCAAGATCATGTTTAATATCAATTTTAAGAATCAAGGAACCCTAGAAATTCTTTAGGGATATCGTAGCTTAATTGTTATTGTTTTTCATAGCTATTGAGTGGCTATGAATCTATTATCGGTATTGAAATCCTTGTTTCATTGTAGCTCAAGAAAATCAAGGTGAAAAATCACCAAATCCTTCGAATTCCATCAAGCCCAAGAACAAAGAGGTTGTCATTCGGGAGCCTTGAAAGCCTCGGAAGTATCAGTGAGTGTAGTCAGAGTTAAGGGATTGACTAGGTGCCTTTCTTGAATTCATTAATATTGAATTACTTTATCATCATCATTGACCAAGGTATGTTTGCATTGAAACCTCATGAAAGGTGCTATCAGTAAGGTTTGGTAAGCTCATTACATTACCAAGTTGATTATCGAATCTTTATACGATCATTGATATAATTAAATACTGAAAATGGCATTATTGAACATGCCATATGACTATTGCTATTTTTACCATATTGCTATTGCTACCGTTATTGTTATTGTTATTGGCATTGGTAAGCATTGAAATCCTTGGATACGAATGGACATGGGATACAATTGGCATGCCAAAGAATTCATGAGCTTATTTGTAACACCCCAAAATTTTCCCAAATTTGAAAACCTAAATTTCTTAAATCCCCAATTTGAAACCCTAATTTTTGGGAATTTGAATCGGAAAACCTAATTGAATTTTTGGGGATAAATTGTAAATTTTGGGATTCTCCGTGACCTTATAGAGTTGAAAATAAACCTTTGGGGCTATTTTGAACGGCGGGCTAAAGTTGGAGCCTTTAATGGGTAATTTACCCAAAAATTCAGGGGAAAACCCTTTTTGTCTCTTCACCTACCCAAAATAATTCCCCAGCCGCATCTTTCCCTCTCTCTCTGTTTCGTCAATCATCAAACACCCTTCGTTTTTTTATTCAACTCCGGCCAAAGGGCCATCATTGTCTGTTCGGCGTTTCGAGGTCACCGGTGTACTCACCGTGATCGCGCGATCAAAGCCCGTCCATCCAACTCTCACCGTGTTGTCGTTCTTCGCCGAAAACGGTTCAAAACTGTTCGAAAAATCGTCCTCTGTTGCCGCTCTGTCAGCATCGTTCCTTCGCGCGCGCCGCCTTCGTCACGGGTTTAGGTAAGTATCATGGTCGGGTATTGGATGGGTTTTTTACGGTCGCTGCCGTCGCGATGAACGGCCGCCGCCACCGCTGGTTTGTTGTCCATCGCTGCCAGTTATGGTTTGTGGATTAGGATAGATTTGGGGGAAAAGGGATTAGGGTTTTGTTAACTGAAATTGGGGATTTTGAGAACCGAATCGGAAAATATGGACTGAACCGGACCTGAAACTGAACCGGGCTGGACCCTTTGAACCGAACCAGACCGTTTGACCAAATTGGGTGACGTCAGCAGTGACGTCATCCGTTGTTGTTGATGAAGATACAGGCTGACGTCAGTGATGACGTCATCATTAACCATGATGATGTCAGCGTTGACTTTTTGAGCCGAAAGTCAACTTTATGTTTTTCAACGTCCTGGTTCCAGATTCACAGCCCGTTTTTCCAAATGCGATCCTGAACGACCATTTTTGACCCTTTGAATTATTTTATACTTAATTTGGAAATTGTATATTCAGAATTCTGAATCGAGTTATTTTTTTGTGTTCAGGTAATATCGATTTGGACACCGAGATTCTTCCACCTCCTCCGCCTGGTCGACCTATTGCATCTCAACCTTCGAGTTTCGCACGTATGTGAATTTAAATAAGTTTCTGTTTAGTATATTGTGGCATGGTAGTAGAGAATATTAACTTAGTGAACCTTTGTAGGTGCTGATCATGTTCCGCCTGCTTCTAGATCTGAGCGTGGGAGACGTCACTTCTGACGTTGAGCTGTTAGCTGTCTGAGGTGTGTTCTCTGCTTGTGCTATACTATATGTGTTGTTGCTGTGTGATGTTTGACTGTGAAATATGTTGTTGCCATGTGATGTTTGACTGTAAAATATGTTGTGATCTGAGCTATGTAATATGTTGTATGCCATTCTGTTAAGCATCATACATCGGAATCTGAATAATAATTATCGTACTAAATGCTCATGCATTTTCGGACTAAATGCTCATGCATTTTCGGACTAATGATGTTGCATTCGGATTGGAATCGGAACATTCATGTCATATCATTCGGGTGGGAAAATGTACGGCGAAAGTTCAGTGGTTTCATCCTTCGGGCTGAATTCCACTTTGGATCAGTGGTTCCACCCTTCGGGCTGAGTTCCACTTCGGATGGTGACGATGTAGAGAGTGGTTCAGGGGAACCTTACTCTTCGGACGGTGATGTAGATGGGTTCATGACATAGACTTAGGTGCATCGTGCTTTGCATATCTGTATATTCGATTGAATGTTGGAATGACTATATTGACTGTATGATTCTTGTGATTTTTTTTTCTGATGCACCTTAAAGACACACTGAGCTTAATAGCTGACTCCCCCTTAGCTTCTATTTCAGATTCTCAGACATAGGAGTTCGGTACTTGGAGGACCACAATTATCAGATTTATTACAGTTTTAGTATGAATATTTTTAGTTTTCAGATTTATTTCGGTTTTATTTCGGTTACTACATTATTTGGGGTTTTTATGTAAATTCGGTTATTTTTATATTTATTTGGGATTTTAAACTGTTTAGCATGCATGAGAATATTAATTGGATATTTTGCTACCTTATTTTGGACTGCTTTATCTATACGACTGCATTTTTGAAATATAGATTTTAATGTTAAATGATACCGTTTTTAATTAATATTTTGAATATTAATTTTTGAAAACCTAATAATTATGTACTTGAGGGACACGTTTTCAACCTGACTTCCTAGATTCGACCTATAACCCTTGGGTCGGGTTTAGGGGGTCACATTATTAGTGTAGAGTGGATTGCGGTCCTTAAGCTAAGGTTATATTTAGCGATGTTGGCGAGATGTGATTGTGTTGGTCTTATAGGCGATGTTGGAGGATATTGACCATTCATTGTTGGCGATTTTGGTTGGGAATTCGCGTATCCACATTACATGTCGATCCAAGGAAAATAAGTGAATAAGTATTGCAAGTATTGTTAAAATGTGATTTGAGATGCATTTACATTGATACACATGCCATCGCTTCCATTGATGTTCATACTATTGTTTATGACTACCTCACTAGGCTAAGTAAGCCTAATGCATCTCATTTCTATGCATTTTCAGGTTAAAGGTTGATTGGAACAAGGATCAGAGCAAGAAGTATTTTGAAGCAAGTCACACCACCCATATGTAAAGTTAATCTAGCCTTTGAACTCCTAGAAGGGTAGCATAGGGCATAGATACATCGGTTTAGCCCTATTTTTGTGTGTATATTATGCCTAATGTGTTGAAATGGTCGTGTTCCAAGCTATGGTATGGTTGAAGTTATTAAAAGGGACTAAAAATGCATATTTGGCTTAAATTAGGAAAAACTTGGTACATGGATTTGTATGCTTATGAAAATTGACATGCTAGTAGATTATATTGTTATAAACTAGCTGGTAAAGTTTCATCGAATTCAGACATCAGATGACAAGTCAAGTTGGATAAAAAACCATATAAAATATGTTATTTGGATTACCAATTTTTTTTCTAGATTACCAACTTGTTTTCTGGATTACCAACCTGTTTTCTTGGTTACCAACCTTTTTCTGGATTACCAATCTGTTTTTTGGATTACCACCTGTTCTCTTGGTCACCAACATGTTTTCTGGATTACCAACATGTTATCTTGGTCACCAACATGTTTTCTTGGTTGCCAACTTGTTTTCGTGTTTGCCAATTGTTTTCTTTTCATAATAGGTAACTCAAATAATAATTTGATATGAACTTATGAGATTTTCTATATCGGCCACTGATAGTTAATTGGCCTAATTGAATGAGTATTTGAACTCGGAATGACATGAAATTTTGCATGCCTCCTTATCTCAGGTTGAATTTCTTGGTAGTAAGGATAATTCCTGAAAGGGACCCTTAAAATATTGAAATTAATGATTAGTCCCCTAAACTTTTAAAAGTTTAAAATAGGCCATAAATTAACAATCATATTTTCGTATAGAGTTACCGACATGTTCTTAATGCATAGTATCGTAATTTATTATTGGTTGTTGATTAAAAGTTGCCTCGATTTACTGTATTCTTCATCAGTAACATACTCTGACCTGGTTCCCTACCAGGCCGGGAAAAGAGTGTTACATTTGTGGCATCAGAGCTAGTGGTTTGTCAATTCTAAGACTAAATCGAAGCCTATTGTATAGTTATTACATTGCATATGCCATCTAGGAGTCTATTTTGTTAAATTGTGACTTGCGACTAATCCGATCATTCTTCCTTTTATAGTATAAGATGTCTGACTCCGACAAAGCTCACGAAGAAGTTTAGCATACCGCTAGTTCCTCGACTAATGACGAGGAGAAAAGAGGGAGAACCCTCTTAATCTATAAGTACCTTCGCAAGAACCGTTGAATCCTGAACCTGTGTTGCAAACTGCTCAATTTGATTGTTATAAGAACATGACTGAGATGATCAAGCAGTTTATGGCTACCCTCAAATTAGAGTAGTCTACACAATCCTCTGTAGCTACCACTTTTGGGAATCGAGCCCTGTAGAATCTGTAGAAGAAGTGTAAATTGAATGCTGGAAAAAATGTATAAATGATATGTATTGGGCAAGTTATGCCAAGAGTCTTTTGCGTGCAAGTATACACGGTCTGCAAGTAATACAGCTTGGTGATCTGAGTTATCGATCCCACAGAGATTGACTTACAATTCGATTGTTTTAATGGTTTACTTATCTTGGGAAAAAGATGATTTGTTTTGGAGTTGTTTTAGAAACTAAATAAAAGAAAGAAAAATGAAGTAAAATGTTGGCAAGGAAGGTGTTTCTAAATGAGTGATGACTAATGGCAGGGAATGTCTGGATTCAACATGGCTCATGCTGACCTTTATTGGCAAAACTGTCTTGGAATTGTTTGCCGAGCAAATTCAACATTAGCAAAGTCTCTCTCGATGGTCATTGCCCTAAATTGGCCAAGTAAAAAACCGCTATATCTCTATAGTGTATGTTTTTCTTAAACCAATTTGATTAAAACCAATCTATACTCTGAGGGGGTAGATTTCACTTCCGAAGTAAGTTCATCTACTTGAACGACTTCTCTCGAAGCTTTTCTCCCAAGTATTCAACAACTTAGTCGTCACCAACCCAAGCCTGTTAAGATATTGGGAGGCAATAGGCGTACTATGCCAACTCTCTCTTGGTAGAGTGTTTAGGAAAAATTAGTATGCCAAATAGAAAAACTTTTCCAAAAACAGAATTACTATAAAGGAACTAAGGAATAAAGCCAATATTCAATCCAAAACATCCCTCACCAACTATGAAAATTAGTTCATGGTGTGGGGATTAACCAACAGAACCATAATCGTTTTCAAAAACATCACCATAAAAAACTAAAGATAAACAACTTGTGCCAAGGGAATAGGCAGAGGGGTCTCTCGGTGCAGCCCTCCACGCCAGGCTGTCGGCCAAGAGGTTGAACCACCCTTCCTTCCTGCAGCTGGCCGTCACTTGCTGAGCTCTACAACACCTCACTCAGATCACTCTAAGTCTTCACTTCGCTCCTTCCAATTGCTTGATCGGTTGGTCTTACATAGGCGTGTATAAGAAAGGATGAGATAAGCCTTTGCATTTGAATTTGAAATGATCAAGGGATAAGAGATCCGATCATTTTGATATCTTATTAGCTCGATATGATAACTTATCAGGCTAGGGATGACGTCATCATACCGATGTTGCCTTAGCATCCAAGCTTGGTACAACTTTGCCAACATCACTTGGCGCCACCTTATCTAATATTTTTCGGAAGTTGATCCATTCACGATCTTTTAGGAGCCTGATCCTTTCCTATTTTTTCTAGGGTTCATCATCTCTTAGCATGACATCACTGGCATCTCTTTGCTAACAAGTGCTTGGCACACCACTGGTCCCTCTGTGCCCACAACTCTTAGCATTCACCTTGGCATTCCTAATTGTGTTGCTTTCTTGTGTCCATTCCTCTGCCAAACCTACAAAATAGCCACAAAACAATCATTCACTCTAGCATAAACAACCTACTAACTCCTTGATGAAAATGCATGATCTTAACAAATTAATGCAACTTAATGTACCCGAAAGCAAGCAAAAGCATATCAATATATGCATGAAAAACAATACTTTTGAGGAGGTAACAAGCCCCTATTGATAAATTAGTCCAACACCGAGCCACTACCTTATTGGGTAAGGCGAGTGAGGATCCTGAAGCAGCAGAACACTGGTTAGATAATATAATGAGAATTCTGACCAAGCAATTATAGTGCTCAGACAAGCATAAACTTGAGTGTGCCTTAACCTTGATGACAGATGGGGCCTTGAGTTGGTGGGAAACCACAATACTTACTGCTTTCGAGGAAGCTATGACCTGGGAGTTCTTGCGTGAGTTCAAAAAGAAATATATCAATGAACATTATTTAGTTGAAAGGCGAGATATTTTCCTAGACTTGAGGCAAGGTGGAAGGCCGGTGGAGCAGTATATCCATGACTTCTGCAAATACTGCAAGTATGAGCAGAGTATATCAAGAAGGATGAAGAGAAATGTAAAATGTTTATCGCAGGCCTGAGTGATGAACTTTGGCCTTTGTTTACCACTCTGGAGATTAAGGATTTCCAGGAGCTTGTGAATTGGGCAATCTCTACTGAAGATGCTCAGAGGCCACACCGGTTTTGTGGGCTGAATCGATTCGAGAAAAGGCCTTGGAATGACTCTAGACCCCCTCTACCGTATAAGAAGGGTAAATAGATACATGGGAATAAGAAATCGTACCATCAGCAATCTTCCCGATCAAGCAATTTGCCAAGCCACAAGCCATGTCCCAATCTGTCATAAGAACCACCTCCATTGAGAATACTGGAGGATCTAGACGGGAATTACAATACCCTTTTTGTAATTTCTGCCAAAGAAGACACCCTACATGATTGTTCTGCAGGCAATCCGGAGCATGTTTCTTCTGTAGGGGAGCAAGGCCACTACATTAACGATTGCCCGATGGATGTTTCTAAGTCTTCTGTATCGGTGGTTCCTACGTCCCCTGCTCAATATTTCAAGGGTAAGAGTCAGAAAAAATATGTATTGAGAGCTTCTAAGAGATCTGGTGGCTCTGCAAAGAACTCATAACCGACAAGATTCCAAAGCTTCATCTCAAGTTTACCATGTGAGGAGCATGGAAGAGGATGAGGACCCAGATATTATTGTAGGTACTGTTGAATTGTATACTCATTCTGCTTATGCATTGATTGATCTTGGATCCACTCACTTCTTCATAATTACTGTACTGGTAAGGATATTTAGGTTGACATCCGAGCCTATAGCCTCTAAACTCACAGTGACTAATCCTTTAAGGGATAATGTTGTAATTGAACCAGTATGTAAGAATTGTCCCCTTGTGATACAAGGAATGCCTTTCTCGGCCGACCTTATAGCCCTCCCTATACATGAGTTCGAATTTATTTTGGGTCTTGATTGGCTCGGGGAGCATCAAGCTTGGGTGGATTGTTCCAAAAGGAAATTGTACCTTAGGGGTCTTGGCAATGAGGGTGTGACTCTTATGGATTCTAAGGGCAGTAGATCGTTATTGTATGCTACCGTAAGCACAGAACAATCAAAGTTGCAAGCTTTAGATACCACGCAAGAATTCCTCGATATGTTTCCTGATGAACTTCTGGGCTTACCACCCACCCGTGAGGTTGAATTTGGAATTGAAGTGCAACCTGGAACCACTCTGCTTTCCGTTGCACCCAATCGGATGGAACCGGTGGAACTCACTAAGCTTAAAATGTAACTCCAAGATTTTTCAGACAAGGGCTTCATTCGACCGAGTTCCTTACCCTGGGGAGCTCAGTCCTTTTTGTTAAAAATAAGACAGATCAATACATCTTTGTATTGATTATCGACAATTGAACAAGCTTACAATCAAGAATAAATATCTTTTACCGAGGATAGATGACTTGTTTGATCAACTTAAAGATGCAACCGTCTTTTCTAATATTGATCTAAGGTCTGGATACTACCAAATGAAATTTAAAGAATGTGATATGCCCAAGACGGCTTTCTGTACAAGGTATGGTCACTACGAATATTTAGTTATGCTCTTCAGGTTGACCAATGCACCGGATGCCTTTATGGATCTCATGAACCGGGTTTTTAGACCCTATCTTGATAAGTTTGTAGTGGTGTTCATAGATGATATATTGATTTATTTGAAGAATCAAACTGGACATCGTGACCATCTTTGTATTGTGCTTCAGACCCTTCGGGAGAAGTAATTGTATGCCAAGTTTAGTAAGTATGAGTTTTGGCTCACACAAGTCTCAATTTTGGGACATGTAATTTCTAATGAAGGTATTCAAGTAGATCCAAAAAATATTCAAGCTATAGTTGAGTGGAGACCATCGAAGAATGTGGAAGTTCGTAGTTTTCTCGATCTTGATGGTTATTGTAGGAGATTTTTTAAAAGGTTTTCTATAATAGCAGCACTATTAACTAAACTTCTACAGAAATATATTCTTTTTGAATGGATTGAGAAGCAGCAAAGAAGTTTCGACAAACTAAAGTAAGTTCTGACCCATGTACCGGTCCTGACCCAACCTGAGTCTAGAAAGGACTACACTGCGTATAGTGATGCTTCGCACCAGGGGTTAGGGTGCATTTTGATGCAAGAAGGCAAGGTTGTTGCTTATGCATCGAGATAACTTAAGCCACATGAAATGAACTACCCTACTCATGATCTTGAATTGGACGCAATTGTATTTGCAATAAAGATCTGAAGGCATTATCTCTACGGAGAAAAATGTTACCTATACACTGATCATAAGAGCCTTAAGTATCTATTGACACATAAAAAGCTTAATCTTCGTCAAAGGAGATGGATGGAACTTCTCAAGAACTACAACCTTGTTATTGATTATCACCTGGGCAATGCCAACGTTATAGCTGATGCACTCAGCCACAAACCTTTACCTGGTAAGTATCAGTGACTAAACATGTAAATTCTTAGTATTGACAAATGCATTGAGAGTCACAAGTATCCACAAGTATCGTTACTGCAATGTAGCTCCTCGAGCTATCAACACTCATTTCAAGTTGCAGAAATATCGACCTTTAGTAGCTGAACTTCAAGTTCAGTCTACCATCGTGTCGAGAATCAAGTCCTTACAAGACCAAGATCCTGAATTACAAGCCATTATTTCTAGACTTTCGAATAATCATGACTCCGACTTTAGAATTAATCCTGAAGGACTCTTGTGCTTTTATGATAGAATATGTATACCCAATGATGAGTCTCTCTGTGATGACATCCTCAAGGAAGCCCATTGTAGCTCTTTTTTAGTTCACCCAAGGTCAGTGAAAATGTATAAAGACCTACTTGAATTATACTGGTGGCCTAGCATGAAGAAGGCTATTACAGAATTCATATCAAGGTGTCTTACATGCCAACGGGTCAAAGTTGAGCATCGTGTTCCTATGAGATTGTTGCAATAAACTTCTTCAATAGAAATGGGAAAAGATAACCATGGACTTTGTCAGTGGTTTATCGTTGACCCCAGCTAAGCATGATGCTATTTGGGTCATTGTTGAACATTTTTACCAAGTTGGCACATTTCTTACTTGTCAAAATGGACTACGGTCTCCCTAAATTAGCTAACTTGTACATTAAGGAAATGATTAGACTCCACAGAGTACCGAAATCGATTATCTCTGATCGAGATCCACGTTTTGCTTCACAATTTTGAAGAGCTCTGCAAGGAGCATTGGGGACTGGAGTCAATCTTAGTACAACTTTTCACCCCCAATCCGATGGCCAATCAAAAAGGGTAATTCAAATACTGGAAGATATGCTTTGTGCATGTGTCATTGACTTTGAAGGAACTTGGGAGAGATCTGTGAAACTAATAAATTGATTTTGATATAACAAAGGATTTAAGGACTAAATTGAAAAGGAGAAAATGAATTTTTAAGTCCTCAAAACCTCTCTATGTGTTTAAAGAAAAATGTACAAGTCAAAACCTCAACTTATCAAATATTTTCTAAGTGTTTACCAAGTCAAAATAGTGATTTTCGAGTCAACATTTCGGAATGGCCTTTGGGCGTTTCGAAATGTTTTGAAACTGCTAACCTCTGTTTGGGAACGTGTTTCGAAATGGATGAAGAACAACAGAACGGTTTGAACTATTTCGATACAGCAGTATCGAAACGACCTCAAACGTTTCGAAACGAAATTCAAACTTGGTTTCAAAATATGACCGTTGAGCTTTTAAACTAATTTTTTAAGAAATAATTAAAGCGTATCGAAACGCCTCTAAGCCGTTTCGATACAGGTTTTGACAGTAGAAAAATATTTCGAAACGAGTTTTGGAATAGGCTTTTAGCGTATCGAACCCGTTTCAGTACGACCTATTTATTACACCCCAACGGCTCTTTCTATTTTGGTCTGTTTCGAAACAGGGTCGGGCGTTTCGGAATGGGTAGTTGCAGAATGCATTTATAGAGGGAAGATAACATCCCAACAACTATAATAATGAAGGCAACAACCCCAATGGCTAGAATTCAATGAGAAGGTATAAATGGGACCTCTAAAAGCTCCAGCAACAACTATTGATCTCAAAAGAATTATCCAAACATCAAATCCAAGAAATTATGCAAAAATCCCATATTTTATTGTAAACCCCAAATTATGTTGTGTGTAAATCCAATCTTATTTTCCAATTTGGGTTGAGTGCTTGTATTTAAAGGGGCAATCTTGTATTGAGAGATATCTTTCTTGCCTTAATTTCTTCTGTGTATCCTTGTGAGGGTTTGGTCAAATTTTGGGTAGAAAATTTGATCGATATTGTAAAGGTTACCTCCTAAGCCTTGAAAAGGGGAAGAGCAACTAGTGGATTGTTGGAAAATCCTTAGTGGTAGCTAAGGTAGTGGATGTAGAGTTCATTTGGAACTTGAACCACTTCTAAAATCCCTTGTCTAGCATTTTTTTAATTTTCCACTCCACCACCAAAAGTTCTAAAAATCCAATTCACCCCTCTCTTGGCTTTGATCAATCCATTGATCTACTCAACAAGATCCCTACCTCTTATCGAGTTTGCTTACAATAATAGTCATCAATCATCTATTGGTATGGCACTATATGAAGCATTGTATGGCAGGAAATGTAGAACATTGTTATGTTAGTCTGAACTTGGTGAAGGCAAGATGTTGGGCCCTGACCTACTTCGAGAAACCGAAGAACGGGTTACCATCATCCATGACCGTCTAAAGGCCGTCTTTGACCGACATAAAGCTTATGTCGACCTTAAGAGAAGAGACATACAGTTTGATGTTGGTGAAAGAGCATTCCTAAAATTCGCCCCGTGAAAGAAAATCCTTCAATTTGGCAAGAAAGGGAAATTCAGTCCTCGGTTCATTGGGCCCTTCGAGGTGACTAAAAGAGTTGGTCCTATGGCTTACCGATTAGCTTTTCCCTAGGAACTGATTAAGATTCATGATGTTTTCCACGTATCGGTGCTCCGTAAGTATAGATTCGACCCATCTCATGTTATTGAGCCTGAATCTGAGGAACTCCAGCCTAATCTAACGTATGAAGAGGAACCTATGTAAATATTAGCAAGGGAAGTCAGAGACTTCGAAATAAGAGTGTCCCATTAGTCAAAGTATTATAGAGAAGGCATAAAGTTGAAGAGGCTATGTAGGAACCGGAAGAAACCATGAGGAATCAATATCCACACCTCTTCGATTCAGGTAAAATTTGAGGACGAATTTTTCTTAAGGGGAGAGTTGTAACACCCCAAAACCGGGCTTAGTCGGAATTTAATTTTGGCAACAGAAAAACTTGCACTGGAAAGTCAAAATTATATAATTTACCTTTGACCAAGTGTTCAATTGTTAGATCCCAATTAAGCATCGATATTATTTAAAGACCCCATTGTAAGCTTTAAAATTATTTTAGCGACTTAATTGTGGAAATTGAAAGTTTGGGGTAAAGATGTAAAGAATAGAAAATTGAGAGACTAACCTTGCGATTTGCCCCTCCTAAGTCTTATCATTGCCCACGTGGGAGAAGGGAGTTCAATACCTTCAAGTGAAAGAATGCTAAGGAAATTTAAAATAAAAAGACATGAAGGGATAGAAACTTGCCAGATAAACGTCTCAAACAAGCTTTACCATTCTCATTTTCTTCCTTTAGTTTTGAATAAGCAAGCACCTCCATTGAAGGATAAAGCAAGCTTTGATTTTTTTAAGTTTCTTAATCCTAGATTGTAACTATCGATTGGGTAAGCTTTTCCCCTCAATTTGTTTATTGATTCCAATGCCAAGATCATGTTTAATATCAAGTTTAAGAATCGAGGAACCCTAGAAATTCTTTAGGGATATCATAGCTTAATTGTTATTGTTTTTCATAGCTATTGAGTTTCTATGAATCTATTATTAGTATTGAAATCCTTGTAAATCTTTGTTTCATTGTAGCTCAAGAAAATCAAGGTGAAGACCAAATCCTACCAATTCCACCAAGCCCAAGAATAAAAGGGTTGTCATCCGGGAGCCTTGAAAGCCTCGGAAGTATCAGTGAGTGTAGTCAGAGTCAAGGGATTGGTTAGGTACCTTTCCCGAATTCGTTAATATTGAATTATTGCATCATCATCATTGACCAAGGTATGTTTGCATTGAAACCTCATGAGAGGTGCTATCGGTAAGCTTTTGTAAGCTCATTATATTACCAAGTTGATTATCGAATCTTTATGCGATCATTGATATAATTAAATATTGAAAAAGGCTATATTGAACATGCCATATGACTATTGTTATTGTTACCTTTTTATTGCTATCGTTATTGTTATTGTCATTGGTAAGCATTGAAATCCTTCCAAACGAATGGACATGAGATACAATTGGTATGCCAAAGAATTTATGAGCTCATTAGTGTGCAGTGGACTACGGTCCTTGAGCTAAGGCTCTATTTATTGATGTTGGCGGGATGTGATTGTGTTGATCTTATTGGCGATGTTGGAGGATATTGGCCATTCATTGTTGCCAATGTTGGTTGGAAATTCATATATCCACATTACATGTCGATCCAAGAAAAATAAGTGAATAAGTATTGTTAAAATGTGATTTGAGATGCATTTACATTGATAAACATGTCATCGCTTCCATTTATGTTCATATTATTGTTTATGATTGCCTCATTAGGCTAAGTAAGTCTAATGCATCTCATTTCCATGCATTTTTAGGTTAAAGGTTGATTGGAACAAGGATCGGAGCAAGAAGTATTTTGAAGCAAGTCACACCACCCATATGTAAAGTTAATCTAGCCTTTGAACTCCTAGAAGGGTGGCATAGGGCATAGACATATCAATTTAGCCCTATTTTTGTGTGTATATTATGCTTAATATGTTGAAATGGTTATGTTCCAAGCTATGGTGTGGTTGAAGTTATTAAAAATACATATTTAGCTTAAATTAGGAAAACTTGGTAAATAGATTCATATGCTTATGAAATTGACATACTAGTAGGTTATATTGTTATAAACTAGCTGTAAAAATTCATTAAACTCGGACATCGAATGACAGGTCAAGTTAGATAAAAATTAGATAAAACATGTTATCTAGATTACCAACTTGTTTTCTTGGTTACCATCCCGTTTTCTGGATTATCAATCTGTTTTCTGGATTACTAACTCGTTTTTTGGATTACCAACATGTTTTCTTGATTACCAACATGTTTTCTGGATTACCAATCTGTTTTCTAGATTACCAACATGTTCTCTTGGTTACCAACTTGTTTTTTTAGATTACCAACATGTTATTTTGGTCACTGACCTGTTTTCTTGGTTGCCAACATGTTTTCTTGGTTACTAATTGTTTTCTTTTCATAACAGGTAATTCGAACAATGATTTGATATTAACTTCTGAGATGTTGCATATCGGTCACTGATTGTTAATTGGCCTAATTGAATGAGTAGTCGAACTCGGAATGACATAAAATTTGGCATGCCTCCTCATCTCAGGTTGAATTTCTTGGTAGTAAGGATAATTCCAAAAAGGGGACCTTAAAATATTGAAATTACATATTAGTCCTCTAAACATTGTAAAAGTTTAAAATATGCCCTAAATTGACAATAATAGATTCGTATAGAGTTACCGACCTGTTTTTACTGCATAGTATCGTAATGTATTCTTGGTTACTGATTAAAAATTGTTTCGATTTAATGTATTTTTCATCAGTAAAATACTCAGGCCCGATTTCCTACCAGGTCGAGAAGGGGTGTTACATGTTTAACATATCTTAATTTTGAATCTTGGATGTAGAAAATGAGTTAGAAAACTTGAACTTTTAAGCTTAGAAAATGAGGTTTGAGAAAGAGAGGAAAAAGTGTTTGGAAAAATATGAAGAGGGGAAGAAGGTGATATCACAATGTCTCCTCTTTCCACGTGATACTCAAGAAAAACAAAATAGATTTCAGCCTTTATTTGAAAAGAGGTATAATTACCTCATAAAATCCTCTACTTTCTCCCCTTTTTACAAAATGTTAATTTTCAAACCTACAAAACTCAATACTCATCCAACAAAGCCCAAATTTGGTCTCATAGGTCCAATTACTCCAACTAACATGAAAGTTTATAACATAGGTCAACGTTCAAATTGTTGACTCAAAAATTTAGTCGTTAGATTTAAAGACTGAATTAATAATTACACGTTATGTAATAAAGCTTAAACTTAAACATAAATTTTATTTAGCATTACTTTCGTAACCAATTCATTATTTTTGATCCAGAAGCAATGACAATCAATTAACTTTTCAAGCCAAATTAGTTTTTCACTTTGATTTTTTGTTGAAAAATATAACTTTTTTTTTAACTTTCTAAAATCATGTTTGGGCCCACTTATGGATTTTACGCATTTACCAAATATTCATTAAATATATTACTAAGCGCTTTGATATATTTAACAAACATAATAATATACATTATTTTGAAATATATATTTCATGTATCATATATTTTATCAATATAATAATGTTCATTATATATGCTTTATATATTCAAATTGAGTTTTTAACGATTTATATTTTAAAGTTGATATTTCATATATCATAATATTAATAAATTAACTTTTTTTTTATCTTACAACGTTATGTTTAAAATTAACATCTAATTTTCTACAATACTTTGGAAATGTCAATGTTTTATGGAGTATAGACTTCTCAAGTGTACAAGTAGAAAACTGTTTAATGCATTTTCTAATTTTATTTTATATTGATCCATAGTTCAGTGATAAGATAAGTTATACTTACCTTAAATACATTCCATAAAAATTGTAAAATATCTATATACCCACAAACCTCTAATTAATTAAATTAAAAAAACTACATGCTTAAACACACTCAACTTACATTAACAACCATGTCAATCTACAATCGAACTAAAACTCAATCAACGATTGTAAAATAATTTATTAATGTGGAATGACACTTTACTTTTTCTCATGAAAAGTATTTTTATTAAACTTAAATTTATTAATTGATTTATATAAACACGATTAAGAGACGATTATTAATAAGTTGTTTTTTTTAATCTCAATAACCGTGATTATTTTCGTTATAGTATCTACGCTTTTTTATGTGCTAAAAGGATGTATATGGTATGGGTTCGAGCAATTTTATTTACACGGTGTATCAAGGACTATAAAAATAAAACAAAGATTATCCATAAACCATATTAAGAATATATATATATATATATATATATATATATATATATATATATATATGGGTAATTATTCTATACACAAGCGCTTGTGGAATTTTTTTTACACAAGCGTCTTAGTTTTAGGGGTTAGGGACGTCGTTTAGGGTTTAAATTTTAGGGGTATAAGTGTAGTAGTTTTGAATTTAGGGGTTGTTGGTAGAATTTTAGGTTTAGGGTTAAAATTTAGGGTTTGTAGGTTAAAACCTAAATCCCTACCTATATTACCCTAAAACCTAAACCCTAACCCTAAACTCTACATTCTAACCATAAATCCTAAATTCTAAACATGAACCCTAAATTCTAAACATCTATACCAAAACCCCTAAACTCTAAATCCTAAACCCTAAACCTAAACTAAAAGTTTCCATAGGTGCCATAGCTTTAGGGTATATGGAGTTAGTTTAGGGTTTAGGGTTTAGGTGTAGGGGTTTGGAATTTAAGTATACTTGTTTCAATTTAAATTTTAGGGTTATAATTTAGGGTTTATAGGTTAGGGTTTAGTTTTAGGGTAATATGGTGAGGATTTAGGCTTTAACCTATAAACCCTAAATTATAACCCTAAACCTTAAATTAAAACAACCATCCCTAAATTTTAACCACTACAACTAAACCCCTAAACCATATACCCTAACCTAACTCCCTATACCCTAAAACTAAGGCGCTTGTGGAAACTTTCAGATTCCACCGCCTGTGTATAGAATATATATATATATATATATATATATATATATATATATATATATATATATATATATATATATATGGGATAGGATCAAATTACACTGTGTAAAACTCTCTAAGTTTTACACGTTTTTTGGATCGTTGGATGAGTGAAACGGATGGATGAGATTAACAGTAAAATATGTGAAGATTATCACTTGGGAATTTAAAACACGGAGTTAATCTCAACCATCCATTTTACTCATCCAACGATACAAAAAACGTGTAAAACTTAAAGGTTATATATATATATATATATGTTCAAGCAATTTATCAAGGACTGTTAATCTCATCCATACATTTCACTCATCCAATGGTCCTAGATTAGTGTAAAACTAACACCATGTAACTTGATCCCATCCATATATATATATATGGATTAAGATTCATTTACACAGTCTAAATTTTTTTAAGTTTTACACGTTTTTTAGATCGTTAGATGGGGAAAATGGATGGCTGAGATTAACTTTTTATTTTTTTTTTCAAATGATAATCTTCACATATTCTATTGTTAATCTCAACCGTCCGTTTCACTCATCCAACGATAAAAAAAAGTGTAAAAACTGAATCATAGGATATATATATATATATACATACATACGGAGAAAGGAGCAAGAATTAGGAATTGAGAGATGAAGAATTACGTTTTAGAAAGTGGAAAGGACGAGGTAAGAAAAGGAGAGGTCAAGATGCTTTGGGTTTGGCCCCCCGTAAAATTGTAATCCAAAGGTATTCGAAGGGACATAAAATCCTTTTTTTTTTTAAACAAAAAGGGACATAAAATCTTGAATTTTAGACTCTGATTCCTAGCCTCATGCATCGCACACCCACAGTCCATTTGCAGTCCTAAACCGAAGTAAACTATTTTGTATTAGAATTAAATTATGAATGTTGTGATTCATTTTCAAACAATTTAATTTTATCTAAATATAAAATTAAACACGAATATTATCTCATACTCGAATGAAATGATGGACAAAGAGATTGGGAAAGTAGTTGAAAAGAAGATGCTTATAAAGCATGCAGAGTCAGAAAAGTGAGTGCGCCACCTCCACCACCACCGCCCAAATCCCAAATCCTATTAGCACTCGGTCAATACCACACAAAAGGCTAGAGAGTATGGTGCCTTGCAGTGTGTTTTCGATCGCCTACCATTTTTTTTATCATTACTTGTTCCTTTTGGATAACGACTCAAGAGAGGTTATGAGTAGGGCTCGATGTTCAATTGAGTTGAGTCGAGTTAAAAAATTAAAATTTGTCGAATTTACGAATATTATTTTACGATTTAAATTTTATTTGAAACATTTTCGATTCAAATCAAATTTTTTCTTAAAATTTAAAGTGCTTGTGATTTTTTTTTGTTTCTATTTCCAGTGCATGCTATATTTCTCTCTTTATAAACATAGATAAATTAGAGTGAATTTAGAACTTGTATTTCAAGCCGAATTAAACTTAAACAAGTATTAATCTAGAATATAAACTAGGGATGACAAAATTACCTGACCTCGACCTAACCCGGTGCGCTCCGACCCGACTCGATCGGATTTTTATTTATAAATTTCAGAGATCAGGGCGGGTATTGAAAAGCATTGAGTCGAGGCGAGTTTGGGTATAACATAAAAATTCTCTGCCCCACCCCAGTATATTATTAATTTTTTTTATTTTTTTATTATATTTGTAAAAATATTACTATATATAAACACTTTTAGGGATTTTAAGTTATTTTTTTAGTTTGTGTTTAACATAAATTTTTGTTAGATATTGTTCCCGTTTTAACATATATGATTTTGACAATCAATGGTTCAAGTTTATTCTTTTAAATTTGTATTTTTTTCATGTGGGCAATTTAATTGATTTTATTTTATTTTTATATAATTTTAAAGTCACTTGAAACCTATATTTTGTGACTATAATGGTGGTTCGATCAGATCTAACATTTATCGTCGACAAAAATTAATATTTTTTAATTTTCAGGTCGAGTCAGGTCAAATTTTTTAGTTGATATATCAAGACGGGGCGGGCAAGTAAACTAATATTTATTCTCTGGGCAAGGCTGCATAGCCTAATACCATCATGCTTACGTGCAACATTAACCACTGAGATTACTTACATACATGGTCGAGTTTAGAAATTTATAAGTCGAGGTGAGTTTTTGCCATCCCTAATTTATAAACAGGTCTTAATCCGACCATGAACAATTTGGAAAGGTTATATATACAACTATCACATTTGTAAAAAATGACAAATTCATATATTAAATATGTAGCCTACTTAACAAATATAAAAACTAAATTGAGAAATTCAGGTATTATATTAAGAAAAAGAAAACAAATTGCAATTATGAGAAAGACCTCCGTACAGATGATGACTGATGACTAAGAATTCAACTTTGACCTGTTTTTATAATTTATTAATTATTAAAAGTACAGTACAGTATAGTACAATAGGGTGAAAGCCAAAATACTATAAACAACCTTGTCATCATCTCATTCATAAAAGATAAACAAAACACCACCTCCAACACCAACAATAAATTGTCGAGAAAAACAATAAAAAGTCTTTTTAAAAAACATAAGTCCGTATATTTATTTTAAAAATAAAATTAAAAACCCTAAACCTAACATATAACTGATAAAATTATATTTTAATACACAGCTCTATACAGCCCTTTTATAAAATTTAAAACTTAAATCACAAACTCTAGCACTATAAACCCTAAACTCTAAATTATAACTATAAACCTTAAATTCTTGCTCATAAACCCTAATCTAAAACTCTAAACCCTAAAATTGAAAGGTTTGTATAAGTTTACAGAAGTTTGTGTATCAAAGTATTTTCCTAATTAATATCTATAGACCCTAAAAATTTTAAACTCTACAAACTAAACACTTCAATTCTAACCCTAAATTAAATCTCTAACCTTTAAAACAGAAAGAGTTATTAGTCTAAAGGCTAAGCAATTTTTCTCATAATTAAATATGAGTAATATTTTGATACTTAGGCTGTGTAAAAACAAGCATGTATATTTATACTATAAAACTCAAATCTTAAAACACTAAACGCTATACCTTAGATTGTAAACATTAACCTTAAATTTTAAACCATAAAACCTAAACTTTAAACTCCTAAAACTAAAATGCTTGTGTAAACTAAAATTTACACGGCCCGTAAATTAAAAATTTTTCTATAAAATGTTTCGATTGGTTTAGAGTAATCAAATTCATATACGTCATGTCAGTCATAGAACACAGACAGAATAAATCGTGGAAACTGTGTATAGTGTTTTCCAAATTGGAAAAGAGAAAAGTTGAATTAGGATATAAGCAATGGATATCCGCCAAGATATTAGTAAGAGACATGGCAGATGGCAGTTGAACAGATTATTTGGTCGCCATCATCTCCCACTTCTGTGGTAGGTCCAAACTCCTCTCCGACCATTTCGCCTACTTCACAAAAATTCCCAAATTCCATCCCCGAACAAATTTGGAAAAGGGAAAGGACAACCCCACTTCATCATTGTTCCGTATGAAGTAGTACCACCACCTTGTATTTCCTACTTTTTTATTTAACCCTAACCACTATGATCTGCTATAAAAGCATAGAAGCACAAGCCTCAGACTCAAGACTCAAGACATCCAAGTAGTAGTAGAGTTAAGAGAAAATAGTAATGGAAAAGAAGCCGAAAGTGAAGAAAGGGTGGCTTGCCGTTGAGGTTGGATTGGAGGATGATGAACAAGGCTTCCAACGATTCCTGATTCCCATATCTCACCTTTACCACCCCCTTTTCCAGCAGCTCCTGGACAAGGCTCACGAAGTATACGACTACCACACCAGGGGGCCTCTAAAGCTGCCTTGTTCCGTCCACGATTTTCTCAATATCAAGAGGCGCGTAGAGAAGGACTCCAACCACCACCATCATCACCTTCCTCCCACCTTGGCCTTCCAGTTCCACCCCTGCTGAAATATTTCTTCTTCAAAATGATATTCTCACCCACATACACATACACATACACTTCTACTTTGTATATTAAATACATGCCTGTGGCTGTCTTTTTTTTTCCTGGGGGTTTGTGAGGTGCATAGTGTCTCAAGTTATATTTTCCAACTTCTTGTGACATGTACAACCTTTTTGTTTTTGGGGTAACAAGGTCGAGGTTGAAATATAGTAACGCCAGTCTTTAAATACACAAGTTTCAAGTTTGTTGATACCAATTTAAGACAATGAACAAGCATCCAGTGTAGTGTTGTATTCTATTTAACCCATATATTTTATTAGTATCTGAAGCTAAAGTAGTTTAGTCAATCTGGTTGCCTGGTGCAGCCGGCTGAGGCAAAAACAAGCAGCAAGTATGAGTTGGGAAGAACAAGGAGAAATTAGATTTGGTAGCTTAATTAGTGCTATAGCTCTACCCTCTGGTAGTACGGAAATAGAAGATAATGATGGAATAGAACCTAACCGTATGGCCATAGGTTTCAATTATTATGAAGTTGCAACCAGAATTCAACTCTCAGTCTCCAACTATTATTAAACAACAAAAAAAGCGATCCAACCATTTGACAATTAATAAATAAAAGTATTGAGTAGTCTTTTTCTAGATGGACTCAACTTTATCATAGTGGAAGGATCATTTGACACTTATTATTATATGATAAGGTTTGAATTGACAATTAATTTAACTGAAATCCACAACTATATTCTCAACTAATTATGTAGTCGTTGAATCAGAAAGGATAACGCATCATAAACATTTAGACTGCATGACTACCATCTATATTTATGTTTATAATTGTTTAGTATATTAATAGAAGTTATATATAAAAAAATCCTATATATTTTTCAAAATTTATATATTAAACCTAATTATATTATTTGATAATCCCAAAACTTGTTTTTTTTTTTTTTGAAAATTCTTTCTCAATGAAATAAAAATGTCAATATTTATGTAATAAAAATTTGGGAAAACTACCTAATTGTATCTCACCTATTCTCGTGTTACTGTTTTGATACTCACCTATTCTCGTGTTACTGTTTTGATACTCACCTATTTTTTCTGGCAAAATGGTACCTATCATTAGGAGTGTTCAAAATTACCCGACCCGAACTACCCGACCTGACTACCCGACTACCCGAACACAAATAATCGGGTATTTACTCGGAATTTTTTTTTACCCGGGTCGGGTACCCGGCCCGTCATTTCCCGGGTCGGGCCCGGGTCAAAAAATATGATTTTTTCAGGTACCCGGTTACTTTCGGGCACCCGGTTCCTATTTTTTATTTTTTATTTTTTATTTTATTAGATTACTTAATATTTTTACTTTAGAACTATATTTAAATCTCTAAATTCATTCTATATTTGTATTATATGCTTTCATGTTTTAAATTTTTCAACAAAAAAAATATTAATTTGTGAATATGTAAGATTCGATATGAAACAAACAACAAGGTTTCTCTATTGCATTTATGCATTAGTATGTTTCTTTAAAAAATATGAGATTAAAAAAAATCATGATCGAGATTAATATTTTTAATGTTTTTCTTATGGTTATAAACTTCAAATCATTATTATTTTTTTGTTTGGATCATGTGTTATAAACTTTTAAGATTTTTTTTTTAATTTAAAAATAAAAAATAAAAAAAAATAAGAACTGGGTACCCGGTACCCGGGTTTAACGGGTACCCGATATTTACGGGTCGGGACACGGGCCGACAAATCTAATACCCGAAGGTCCGGGTACCCGAATTTGAACACCCCTATCTATCATTACGTTTTTATTCTGTTTTAGTACCCTGGTCGTCTACAATTAACGGAGATGATGACGTGACATGGTATAATCACAATTTTAGTCCAAAACACTTCAATATTTTATCATTTTAGTCCAAAATCAATCCAATTTAAACATAAACTTTTTGAGATAAAATTGCATATTACCCATTTTATTTTATTTTTCAACTTTTTGAGGATTTGGGGTTGGAATTAAGTTTAGCGGTTGAGGTTTATGGTTTAAGGGTTATAATCATCATCCGTCGCGAGTAAAAATCTTCTGCCCCTAACCATGCCTCCTTATATGCCCCCTACTAAAAAACACCTAAAAATTAAATTCTAAGCCCTAACCCTAATTTTCATATCCTAAACTCTAAACCCTACAAAAATACACTCTACCCCTAATTCCCTATACCCTAACCCTAAGCCTCAACCTTAAACCCTAAACCCTAAACCTGTTATTTTAAAGTGGAAGCACCAATGGGGGCATAATTAAGGGGTAGACGATTTCTATCCATCCGTCGTTGTAGCCTCATCAGCTAGTCGTTGTAGCCTCATTGTCGCTTGAATCCGCAGTTGTGCAATGCAAACAATGAAGGTAAGATTTGCAAAAAAAGGGAGCAAAAGCGGCCGGACATTAGGAAGTGGGGAAGGTTAGATAGCAAGGGTGAAAATGAAGAAAGGTGTCGACAATGATGAAGTGCAAACGGCCACCGGTGACCGGTGGCGAATTAGGGTTGATGGGAAAAAGAGAGGCTAGGGTTTATGGGGAAGAAGAAAGGGAATTTTTTTTACAGTTTTAATCCAAAAATTTTAGATGATGATTAAATTGATAGAGTTAAGACCAAATTGATAGAAATATATAAGTTTTTTGGACTAAAATTGATATTATCCCAATTAAAAATGAGTCACGTCCTCATCTCCGTTAAATTTTAACAGTCGGGGTACCAAAATAGAATAAAAACATAACGTTAAGTACCATTTTGTCAAAAATTAGTTGGGTACCAAAACAAGAACACGTGTATAGGTGAGGTACTATTTAGTTAGTTTTTCCTAAAAATTTATGAAAAAAATTAATAATTTTATGAAAAACATTTAAAATTTTCTTTCACAATGAAATAAAAAATTTAATATTTCATCAACCACTAATTATAAAAGTGTATTTTGTCTTACTATTTGTATATATAATATATGTTAAAAAAACCTACCTATTATAAAAAAAACTAGGGTAAACTACACAAATGATCCCCCAATTATGACCCAATTCTTTATTGAGTCATCTGACTATGAAAAGTTACAAATAGATCCCCGACTAATTGCGACTAACAAATCAATCCAATACCGTTAAAAATTAAATGGTTGATTACGTGTCAGTTAATAAAATCTATATAATAACATATTTAACCCTCAACCTTTACATTTTATTTTAATTTGGTCCTAAATTTAAAATTTTAGCTTAAATTGTTAAAATTTTAGCTTAAATTGTTATAATCCCTCCCACTTCTTTAAGGGACTAAAATGTTATAATATTTAAATGTTGAGAGCTTAAATTTAGGATCAAATCAAAATAAAATGTAAAGGTTGATGGTTAAATCTGTTATTATACATATTTTATTAACTAACACGTCCTCAGCCGTTTATTTTTTAACGAAATTAGACCGATTTGTTAGTCGTCATTAGTCGGGGGACCTATTTGTAACTTCTCATAGTCAGGGGACTCAATAAAGAATTGAGTCATAGTCGGGGACCATTTATGTAGTTTACCCAAAAAACTATCAACTATTTTAAAAAATACTATTAAATATTATTTCTTCTTCAATTCAAAAATGTATTTTTTTTTTTTTTTGTTTTGAAATTACAACTTTTAAGTGTATCAACTAATTCTAACTTAAACCAAATCTAATGCACTCCACGGAAATTACACAATCAATTAACATTTTACTTCAACTTTGATTTTGGTTTTTAATGGATAGCTCACAGCTTGATTCCCTTCTCTCTGTTTCACTTCAAAAGGTTAGGGTTTCAACTTTCAAGTTTGTTTCAATATGGGAACCACTGCCTTTTAAGATCCATATCTATTTATAAGTGTCTAAACTAAAATATGGCAACCCATATCAGTATTTTGAAATATATGTATAAGAGGACGATGTTAATGAGAAAGATTAAATAGTTTTTTTTAGAAATGTTTTCAGAAAAACAAATAAATTTTATTTTATTATTATTGTAAATTAATTTTTAACAAAATTGAAGTGCACAGAGTAGTTTCAAAATGGAAGCAGATGTCTTGTATGAAGGCAAACGAAAATCTGAGAGAAATAGTAGGTACTTACTGTAGGTGTAGTATAAGGTAGCAGTGTGGTGCATAACACTTGAGAAGGCAACAACTCAACCGGATCCATTCATCTAATCTTCTATGGTATTTTGAACAAAATCTTCAGTCTTTGAACCAACCTCCACTCCTCCAGGCTCAGATCATCCTAACAATAAATAAACATTCTGTCATCAGACAATCTAAGCTAAGCAACCGCTATGGATAAAAAGAAATAATGATACTGAATTTAACAACCAAAAACTCAGATTGTAAAATCTATCTGAAAATTTTTGCTTAGTTTGAGTCATCTAACATATTAAAAACATAGTTTGGGGCCAGCTTTTCATGCAATTCAACAGATATCAGATCTACAGCATATAAAATCCATCACTACTTCTGTTACCAGCTTCTCAAGCTATGCCAAGTGGGCATCACATTTTAAATCCTAAAATACATCAAGATTTCCGTTATGCCTTCAAACACACTTTCCTAAGGATAAACAATGTTCTCAGCGAAATGCTAGATCTCTCGGTTATCTGGGGGCAGCTTTTCTAGCTATGCCAATCAGACATCACATTTAAATCCCACGTATCTCAATATTTCGCTCATACCTTTAAACACAGTTTCCTACGTCTAAACAACATTCTCCAGGCAACACCATATCCATCAATTATATGCTAGAAATGTTCTCGCAAATCAAACAACTGAGTTCTTCTTGCCTTTGTAAATGAAGCTTAAATGCAGGTTCAAGAGTATAAAGTTGGTACAGGCAGTGATCTATATGTCATGGTCAGCACTAGAGGGCTGAGCTTTATACCACTTATTTTGGAAAGTACAAACTATATGAACTGAATTAAGCAGTACCCTTGCAATGTCTTCAAGTATATCAAGCCCCAAGACATTAGGATCCTTGTTGAAAACACAGTTGGATAAAAATTTCAGAACACAAGGGAAGACTGCTTCATCAGCTGTGTCCTTCTTTCTCTCCTCTTTGAGACAATGTATGCTTTGATTTCGTCAAGTAAGTGATCAATGATATCAACAATGAAAATTCTCACACCAAGTCCATCTGCTGGTTCTCGAGCCTCCGGTGTCACCTTAACATCAACAGCCAATATGGCAGTATACTCGTTTTTCTTCTCAAGCATTACACTAACCTTCATTACATCTTTATTTTGCACAGGGCCTATGCTTATACCACTAACAGGAATATTTACTTCTTGTGTTTTTAGAAATTTCGGCAATGTTTCCAAAGAGCCAAGGGGGGATGCATATATTCCTTGGCTTCCTCTTCAATATCTTCCAAATCATCATCCGGCCCTATGACATAGAGACCGGTGCCAGAAATAGCATACTCAAGGCCCTACATAATGATAGACAGGAAACTAACCTGCAATGCAGGAACTCAGTTACCTGAAGTACTTAATCATGCAAATCTCTTGCAAAGTTTCAATCACCTGTGCAGCAATGTTGAATCTTGATTCCCTGTGCAACCTCGATCTCCTTATGCTGCAGATAAGTTCCCTGCAATTATCAAATAAAAGTAATCCTGCTGCACGTTTTTACATAGCAATGGTCATCAAATCTTCATAATGTAATTTTCTTTATTACGGAAGGGTGGGAGTGGCTCTGTACAGAAAAAGTTATTCTTCCAATCACACAGAATTTTCTTATTTTTTATACACGCGCAGACACACACATATTAGAATCACTGCTTACATAACTTATGCAAACAACATTTCGTTTCACGCACCTTTGCCTCGAAATGATACTAGCACCTAAAATGCACCTTTGACAAGAAAACTTATCCTTTGTGGTCCAAGGAACTTTTACACCTTTTAAAGTCCTCATCCTCAATTCCAGAAGTAGACTGATAAAGTGCTCAAAAAGATAAAATACAGTTTTCTATTCCAAACATTCAGTTCAACAGTTAGGCCTCAATGAGTGCAAAAATAAAAAAGATCCCGAACTTGCTCCATCATTTATTGGCAGAATTAGAATTTGAATGATAGAAAACTCGTCAAATAATCAGACTAGAAGAAAGCAGTGACCAATCATGAACGTATTAATGAATTAATGCACTAATAAATTATAGTTTCCTATGAACTTTGTCACCTAACATCCATGCAAATTCAGAGAAACCAAAAGACATCACTAAAAAGCAATAAATAGTGATTCCTATATAAGATGGAAAATTTTCCAATTAGCTGCCAAAACAATCCACAGTTCCTGCCAGAGAATTGTAAAGGATAAAAGAAAATAAATGTCCAACCAGAAAAACATACCTTCAATTGGATTTCCTTCATTGGGTGGAGTGTCAATACTGCTCTTATGGTGTTGACTGGTGACAATAGGAAATTAGTATTTGAGAATTTAACATCTAACAATCTAATCAAAATAAAATTCTTCAGCTAAATGAGAAGCTTAAGTCCTTGCCTGCAAGTTACAAACCACAATTTGATCTCCTTCCACTAACCAACACAACATCAATTTTTGTCTCGTAACATAATGATGAAATGTTGAATTATTCTGAGATATAAAGAAAGAAATAAAACACACTTGAGTGTAAGCTTTTCGATCATTGTTTTATGGGTCCATTGTACCCGTAATAGTAACAAATCAGGGATACCTTTGCCACCACTGCAAAACGTTTGGCCAGTGCCCAGGCGGAGTAGCCGCCAGCTTAGGTTCTATATGTAGGCTGATTTCGGAGTTTCCGGATAAAACTAAGCCAATAGAAGGAAAAGAATGAAGGGCAGAGATGAGCTAGACGGGAAGATTGTACGCTGGCTAATGGCATTAAGCAGCGGCTTTAGACGGAGCACCGCGACGACATGGTGCCGGATTTGGGCAGAGACACTGACGCTTAAGTGAATAAAAAAAATTATATTTATTATTAATTATTAAGGTAAAGCTCAATAGCTCACGCATGGTCACTAAATTATATTAAAATATTTTGGGTAAACTATAACGAAGGCCACTCAATTATGGGTAATATTACATTTGGGTCACTCAATTATTAAAAGTTACATTTGGGTCACTCAATCATGGGTAAGGTTACATTTGGATCACTCAATCATGGGTAAGGTTACATTTGGATCACCCAATTATTAAAGGTTACATTTAGATCACTCAATTATGGGTAAAATTACATTTGAGTCACCCTTCATATTTAAAAAAGTACATCAATTTAGTCATTTTTTCTTCGAAATCACGTGCATATCATCTTTAACATTAGAGTACTTCATTTGAAATCATTAATTAATCTAATACATAAATTGATGCACTTTTTTAAATATGAAGGGTGACTCAAATGTAACTTTACCCATAATTGAGTGATCTAAATGTAACCTTTAATAATTGGGTGACCCAAATGTAACATTACCCATAATTGAGTGACCCAAATGTAAGTTTTAATAATTGAGTGACTCAAATGTAACCTTACCCATAATTGAGTGACATCTGTTGTAGTTTACCCAAATATTTTTTAAACCTAAAATCTTAGGGAGGAGAGAGAAAATTAGTCGAGAGCTTTAACTATTTACTTTAAAAATTGTTATAATAAATATTAAACTTTAAATTTTTATTACAAATAGACATTGAATCATTAATAACCTAATTAAAGTATTATATTAATTATTACAAAATTATTATTGAACTTTTTAAATCTTATATAATGGTTATTTTAACTATTTACTTGTTACAAAATCATAAACTCACTTAATCATTGTGAAATAATTTTTAAAACCTTTTAATTGCTATAAATTGGTTGATTACTAAGATTATATCTTTTTGTCGTTGATCTCAAGAGACTTTTTTTCGAAACATTTTAAAATGAAGGAATGAAAGCGTTTTTTTGTTTCCTTCATTCGAAACGCTTCTGAAAACAAAACCCGTTAAAACTAACTGTAAAAAAAGTACAGTAAAATATGTAACAATCAACTATTTTATTCATAACTTATAAAATTTACGAATTTTTGTCTTGTGAGACGGGGATAGAGTCTAACAAGCTTAACCGTGCGGCCTTAATCGATGTTTCTTAGACAAACGACTAAGTCAGCCTGAATTATCATTCCAGAAGATCAAACTCTTCCAATGCACTAATAACGTTGAATCGTTCTAAGCGAAAACAAACTATGGATAATGGCCTCACTGAACAAAAGAAGAAAGCTCAAGAACGCTTAAGAACAACACAGAGGATTTAGATTAAATGCCTTGATTACTCAGAAGATAGATGATACAAAATGAGGTGAGGAAGGACTCCTGTTTATAGTTGAGGCCCCCTATATCCGACAATCCCTAATGATTTACATCGACGACTACGATCGAAGCACACAAACCACAATGGTACAAAATCAAAATATTTCTTAGAATAAATTTATTATATAAGGAAACAAATCTTATGTTTACATTGAAAGTTTACATAAGTCAAAGTGGTTGTGTCCTCTAGAATCCTCCACAGATCGGGCTAAGTCTGGTGGTCTCTTTAAGCTCAAAATCTCCTTCAGAACCTCTTGAGCAACCATGTGTGCATGCGACTCGGACTCGAACTGGCGGTCCATGACATTCTCTCCCACCAAACTTAGCGACGCCCTCGTCACGCCTTTAGAATGAAACTGAACTGGGCGATCTTGGATTCGCTTCCGCACCTTGGCTTGCTCCCAATTTAGAATCGGGCTTGGTTGTCCCCCATAAGAACCATTCTCCCCATAAAGAGCAGTCGACTATGTCACGATTATCCCCCATAAGAACTGTTTGCTTTTGAACCATCCGCCGTGTAACATCATTTGTCACCCCTTGTAGGGCGTATAGGTGTTCCCTTTTTGTAAGAGCGCAAGTGTACACTCCTGCCAAGTTATAGTATAAAAGATGTTGAATCCCACGAGAATTGGACAGCTTGTTTCGTTCGTAGTCCCTGCACAAGGTAAAATAAGAACACAAGTAAAGTGATTGTTGAATTGAAGAGTAAAGTAAAGTAAAGCAAAAATAATAAATGAGGTGATCATGTTGATAGAGCAGCCAGGGTTATGTTGTCACTTAGTGTGAAAACTGTGTTGTAAAAGGATTGAGTTGTTTCGTGCTGCCACGATATGCTGCATCGGCGAGAATGGCGGGCGGCAGGCTACGACCCTGTCACGCGGCCGCAGCGGGTCACTACCCTTAACTTTCGCTATCTCGGCAGGTAGAACGGAAATAAGTCCTGGCGGCAAGTCTGGCAGATACTCCAAGTTTGGCGGGATAGTCAACAGTGATCCTTCCTATTTCTAGGTAAGGATGCTCGAGAGCTAACGTGATGTAGGCAATACCTAGCAATCTCAGCGTAAACCTAACACAAGCTAGTCAACTCGGTTGGTGATCCATTTTAGCTGCTGAAACTTGTGGACTGGTTAGGAACCACGTTAGTCACGCCTCAGCACGTTGTGACCGTACTTAACCCTTTCGTAAGCCTTGCACTTTCGGGCCCGACAAATGGATTCTCTCAACTGACTGGTGTAGAATAATTGAAAGAATGAAGTGCACAGATTAAGCAAACTTGGAATATTTTATTGAAAAATAACTCAAAACCTAAAACAACCATTTCACAACTAGTTTACAACATAACCCTAAACCAAGTGGAGTTTAGAACATGGCGGCGACAAAGAACACTAGCAAAGTCTATAGAAAACCTAATATGATTTGAACTAGGAGTACAATGAGTATTTATAGACTATTGACTAGGTTAAGTCCTCCTTAGAGTAGAAGTCCTTGAAAGTAGCTTTCCATCTTTAATATGACTTTAAACTCTGACTTCTTTGCGTAGAATATGGACTTTATCTCATTTGCCTTAGCCCGCAAGTAGTCTTGAGATTTTTGCTTCGGCAGCCCTGGCCGCTGCTACAGACGTCGGAAAATTAAGTGGATGCCGACGATAGACTCATGATTTTTAGCTCTTTAGATCGCACTCCGGTTCTCCAACTTCCATAGTCAGCTGTCGTGGGCAGCAAGGTCGGCAACAACTCTACTCGGCAGCTACTCGGCAACAACTCTCTTCTGCTGGAACTGCGTCAGTACAACTCCAAGGTTTGTTTCCTCAGCCTTGAATCCTCATCTCCTTGGTTCCCTCTTTCAGCCTTTAGTACCTAAATACAAAAATACACTAAAACAGTATCTCTTGTTTACCAAATAAACGATAATCTATAAAAGCAAGGTAAAACAAAGAAATACTGTAAAATGCCATGCATGCACCTACTTATGCCTAAAATGTGCTTAAAATAGTAATAATAAGAGTTGGAATGTGCATGAAATATAGGACTTATGGACACTTTACACACCCCCAAACTCGAACTATTGTTTGTCCTCAAGCAATGCAACCTAAAATACTTGCTCTAATAATAATCAAAAGGAAAAATGTGTTCTTAACTTGATTTTATGCCTCAAGGCCGTGGCACCTATATTAAATTAGTGAATGGAAATAAGCAAGAAAATAACTTAGAATTAAATTTCTCATGCCTGTGTGTGTGTGTGTGTGCATGTCTGTAAACAGACTGAATATGCAGAATGAATAATTAAACAAAGATGTTGCTGTGATTTAAAGGTTGTTGCCGAGGCAGCACAGTTTAAGCACAATATTTTTACTCATGGCAATGAAGGCTTCAGCTTATCACAACTACTCTTCTAGGTCTGGCGTTGAGATAGGAGCAAACTACAAAACCCCGAACCCTTGGAGTAGAGTCATCCCGTGAAGGCTTTCATTCACTCATGCTAATTTGTCTGTCACTTTAAGGCTTTCAGATTAATGAACTTTGATAGCAGCGGAGTGTCCTCGCACATGATTCTTCCTAGAGCCTGTTGTGGGCACCTCTAGGGTAAAACAACATTATTCCTTGTTTTTTATTCTGCTGCCGTGGCAGTACTACTTTTTCTGTTTCTTTTGCCTGCTTCGGCGGCTACCTGCAATCATCGTTAGAATTTTGCAAAGAATTCTAAAAATAAACAGACAATGTTCATCAAATATTCTAACACATTCAGTAAGTAACAGAAGTGTTTAACAACTTTAGGCAACAAGAAAATAAATTTTTAAGTCATAATTCATGCTTTTCCCAAGTTTAAGTTCATTTTTAGTTAGGTGCGAAAATAAATTGACCGACTATCCTATCATAGGCACAATTCATAACAAACTTTTATTTTCCGATTATTACTAAGGCAAGTACAATGCAACCTAAAAATGCTTAGACAAATGATGTGAGAGCTATCCCCCCCCCCCCGAACTCAAGAAGGGCATTGCCCTTAATGCACAAAACAGATAAGATACAAAGAAAAATATACAAGTTAAAAATAGAAATAAAAGAAAATAGAAAAGAAAAATAAAATAAAAGAAAAGAGAAAGAGAAAGAAAATAAAATAAAATAAACTAAAAGTTTGCTGAGGGGTGGGAGGAGGCTGGATTCTTGTCAGCTGGGGAGGAGGAAGATGTTTGGATGACAAAGCATCGGCCGACAGATGCCTTGGCCGCGGTCTTAGCAGGTGAGGTTTTTGCTTTCCGCAGCGGCTGGACTCTTTTTGGCGTATGATGTGGCTCTTCTTGCGGTTTGGCAGGAGAAGCGGACGGAGATGCATCGCTCTCTTCTGACTCCGTCTCGAAGTCCACAGGTTCTTCGGCTATTATGTGCCTCTTCCTTTTCCTGGTTCCTTCATCCGTGGGTGCTGTAGAAGGGATGAATGCTATTGGGATGGCTGATGTGGCTGTTACCACTATTGTTTCTGGCTCCGGTGGTAGCTGCTCAATCTCATCTGATGAGGAGGTGTCTACCACTGTGTTTGCTGTGCAAGCAGGGGAGAGATGCTGCTGGTGCCTCTCAGGCGAGTCTGCCACTGTGTTGGATTGGGTGGCGGCTGAGTAAGTCGGAGAATACGTAGGAGAGGGCACATGGCAGTCAGTTTGGCGGGCAGTGGCGGCTGGTGGATCTCTTTGTGCTTGGGCTGCTGCTACAAGATCTGCAGGGTATGGCGGCATGGTGGGCACATCACCGGGGAATTTCTATAGAAAATAAGCTACAAGGGCTTCTTGGGCCTCCCCCATATAGTTCATGAAGGCCAACTGCTGCCGCTCGATGCGCTTTGTGCTGTCTAGAAGGGTGTGCAGTAGTGGGAGGACTTCTTTGTCTGGGACAACTGGAGTTTCAGGCTGTGTGGCTGAAGGCTGGCTGGGCGTTGTTGGTTCTTTCTTCGCATCCTGCATCATCTGAATGCGGACCTTTTTGGTCCATCCCTCTTTGGCACTCGTTAGCTTATTTGTGGGCTCTGCCGGGACACCGAAGTTGGTGCAGAGACCTGTGATGAAGGACAAGAAGTACAACCTGCCTTTCTTCTTTTTGAAGCAGTTGTGGATTTTTGTGTCCAGATAATTTCCCCTACGTTTATCGGCCGGTTCATCAGGATACTTTGAATTAGGGCAAGGCGCGACCGATCAACGGTTGAGTTGTGGGATGTGGGCAGTAGACGCCTTTTTACAAACGTGTTCCATAACATGGCCTCGGGCAGCAGATGACGGTGCTAGATAGATCCCACATGTTTACCACCCAGCCACGGCTTGTTGGGCTTGCAGAGTTTGGCCTTGATTTTCTCATACTCGGCAACCGTCAGTGACTGCCTCCACTCCTCGTGAGGGTTGTCGTCCATATCAAGGCCATAGTACATGTTGATGACAACAGCATTTAGTTTGACCGGCTCCCCGCGGACATAGACAAATGGCTTCTCCGGGCAGGGCTGATGGGAGTAGAATTCCCTGACTATAGTGATGTTCGCTATCTCTGACTACTGAGTAAACATCTCCCATCCCTTGTAGTGGATGGTTCGAAACAAGGCGGGCTCTAGACCACGGTCTCCCGTTTTTCGTGTGTAATGGAAGCCCTGCTCCTCCCATACTGTCTGCTTGGAGAACTTATTTCTGTATCTCTTCTCGTCTTCCTTGTAGCAAAATCTCTTGTAGATGGGTTTTTGGGTTGATGTTGATGCCATGTGAACGATTGTTCTTGACTGAAACTAGAAAGAAAAGGTATGAGAGAGCATGGGAATCAGAAAGAAGATAGCAAAAATGTGAAAGTAAAGTGAAATGAAGTGAGTGAGTGGGGTATATATAGGGGCTGCCGAGAGATGCTATGGTGGCATAAAATGCCCAACGGTCCGATTTCCCTGCGCACATTACAAATTTTTCAGCCCGTTATTTTCGGAGCCGTTGGAGGCCAACTTGTAACACCCCAAATTTGGGCTTAGAAGTTTAGGGTTTGATCGGACCGGTCTGAGAAACGGTTCGAATATAAAAGGAGGTTTTAGGGAAAGCCTAGTTCGGGATGCTTTAAAAATATAGAAAAATATCTAAAAATCCTCATTTAATATATTTAAGAGAGTGGTGAAATCAATTTTACAAAATAAGGTTTGGAAATACTACATTTCGGTGTAGTGACCAAAATGTGATTTTTGCAAAGTTTAGTAGTGGCTGTTTTGTAAAGGATTGAAACTTTGAATCTTTAAGGAGCTAATTACCCAAAATGTTTTTCTCCAGATTTTTCCTTAATTTGGGTGATTTAATTTATATTTTAATTAAATAAAAGAAAAGGAAAACTACCTTTTGATTTTCATAACTACCTTTTTCCTAATTTTCTCTCATTCTTTCTCTCTCAAAATTCCATCATCCAAACACTTTTCCTCCATAAACTTTCACATAGATTTTCACTTCAATTGATGAGATTTCCATCACTCATTGATTCCTAAACAATCTTGCATCAAATCCTTTTGATTTCCACATTGAATTTTCATGGAATTTGGCCCAAATCAAGGAGAAATCACCATTTAGAGGTAAGATTGTTCTTCTCCTCTAAATACTCAGTTCTTTACTGAAATTCCCAAGTTGTCAATCCTTTATTAAAGTTTTATAAATGGATTTAATGTTAGAAATAAGATTTTGGCTTAAAACTCAAGATTTTGGAAGAGATCTTGAGGATTTTCGTTGTAATTGATTGGGCTCTATTTTGAGATGGTTTTCTAATGTATTTTGGATGTTAAATGATGTTAGAAATGAGGTTTAATCAATCTAATCCCGAATAGGTTGTGTTTCCTAAGTTTTTGCTTGTGAAAATGATGGTTTTTGTGGAGTTTTTGGTGTTCTGTTATAGCTGGAGGTATAAGGAGGAGTTGAGAGTTGTTTTTGATGTTAATTGATGTTTAGAAATGTTTAGAAGTGATGGGTCTTGGCTGGGTTAATGTTTTGGAAGAGTTTGGAGGTGATTTTGGTTGTGTTTGGTAGCCGAAATGTTGGTTTTAGGTAGAGCAGCGAGTTTAGGAGTGTTGGCTGAAGATTTCAATGCACGATGATGCATTAATCCTCTTCTTTGATGTGTCTAAAACAGGGGAGACATCTTTGGACACTTTTGGAGTTGATCCAAAGGCTTAATCGGTGTTTCGGCGAGCAAGGCGAAACGTAATTGGTGAGTGGAGTTGGTTTTCCAGCTTTGAAACGGTTATTTGGAGGTTTCGGGAGCTTAGTTTAAGTCTAAACAACTTAGCTAAGCTCAAGAGTAAGTTTTCGGAAAAACTCCCTCGGATGTGCTAAGTTATGGTTTGATGCATTAGTTATGAAATGCATGTTTAATTACTGTTTTGAAAGCATGTTTTAGCATGATTAATGCTGGTTTTGAAAGCCATGTATTGAAGGATGCTCAAGGTAAGAGATCCTTGGTTTGACATGTTGTTAATTTGGTTATGTTGCATGGAGATGCATGATGATAAGTGGCTTTGATTAATGCTTAAAACAGTGAATTGATGATGGTATTTGATGTGTATTGGCAAGTGATGAAATGGTTTTTAAAGTACTTGAATCGGATATAGTTAGCCGGCTATAGGATTGGGTGCACCGTAAGTAGAGTCGCCTTGGATGTTGAGGGGTTGTGATTGTACCGTAAACTCCATCTAATTACCCTAAAGATTGAGGTAAGATCACAACGGTGGTTGTAAATTCTGTGTGTGGATCTTGTGTTATGTGTCCCTTACTCTCGTTAGTGGAATTATAGAACTACCGATGAGTGGTGTTGAGGGATTGAGATTGTACCGTTATACTCCACCACGGGTGTCACATCATTGGAGGGATTGCTCTTGAGTGTGAACCTTGTGTAGTCTGGTAGTGTGTATGAAGCGTGTGGGACAACGCTTGTAATCCGCGTATCCGATTGTGTTTTATGTTGAAATGGTTATGAACTATCACTTGGAAGCCAATATAATGTATTTAAATGTAACGAAGCGTGAGATGCTTGAAAATGATGCAAGGTAGCATGAGAAAGAGATGAGCATGTGGTTTTAAAGCTTTGTTGAAAGTGTTTTCTAAAAAAGCATTGTTGTATTGGTTTTATTTAGAGCTTGCCTCACTAAGCATTTGTTCTTACGCTCTCTTTTACCAATAATGCAGATAATTAAGGTGTTAAAGGGCATCAAGGGAGCTAAGTGTATCCAAGGGAAGCTAAGCTCATGTATGGTGAAGTTTTCGTACACTATTAGTTTTGATAATTTGGCAATGGGAACCTAAGTTTTGTTTTGGGAGATGTATTAAACTCTCTAAGGTTGTGGTATGTGTGCCTTGGTTGTTTTGAATTGTAATTGGCCTTTAATGCTTGATTGGAGGTTTGGTTACCCTTTTTGGTTTGGATATTAGGATGCATGCCTCTAGACTTATGGAATTTCTTGTTTGATGCTATGAAGGTGTTTTGGGGCTCTACATATGCACCTTGTATGTATGTTGACTTGTTGATATGCTTGGGAAGTCATTTGGATGTGTTTGATCAAGTTTATGCATGAAAAACCAGCAATTACTGCTATTTCTTGGCAAACCGTATCTGAACACTCCCTAGTGTTTCGAAACGGGGGCCTGAAATGGCATTCTTGTTCCGAAACGCCAAGGATTGTTTCGAAACAATTTGGCCACTGGAAGGCCTCGTTTCAGAACCAGTCTCGGAACCAACCTGCGTATCGAAACGGTCAACGCCGTTCTGATCCTGCATTTCGATACGACAGGTGGGTGTTCCGAAACAGGTGACCGTTGGGCACTGATTTGAATGATGCTGAAGTTTGCAAGCTTTACATTTTAGTCCCAAATGTTTAAGTTGCAAATGCTTGAGTTTGAGATGTCCAATTAAGTTGAAATTTGGCAGAGAAGCATGTAACATGACTAATTTCATTCTGATAACTTTAAAACTAGTAAAGACCTTCTAATTTTCAGAAATTATGTTTTGGTCCCTAAATTTGTATTTTGTGCAGTTGAATTCCTTTTTGAAATCCGATCGACGTGCCTTTCTCTACCGTATATCGTGAGTACTCACTTAGGGATAATATGTATCTAGGCAAGATTAAAAAGAAAAAAAGGGTCGTGAATTAAGGTTGACTTTCGAGTTGACTTTGGTTTTCCCCGTGTAATCTTCATAGTTCGGGTCAACCGTCTAGGCCGGGCTAAGGGGGTTATATTTTGTGGTATCAGAGCTTATTTCTCGTGTAAGTGGGAATTTTTATGTGGGTGATGTATGTGTATTTGCATGATATGCCTTCGGGTGAAGAAATGTTGTATGAATAGTGATGCATGGTTTCAATTGTGATGATATGCTATGTTAGAATGTGTTAGGGGATCCCATTGCCATATCAAAACTAATGAAAGGAACTTGTTTTCAAAAAAGAGCTTGAGTACTTGGATTACTTACCCTATTGAGCCTAATTATGTTTATTGCATTTGTGTCAGTGCATTGTTTTCTTGTAAATGGGGCCACGTAGGAAAATGAGAATGAATACAAGAGCTATGGCTCAGAATGAGAATGATGAGAACGCTGAGAATGTTGTGGATTTACCTCTTCCCCCTAGTGGTGGACCACCCGGTGGTGGTGGTGCTGGAGGTGATAATGCTGGTGCTGGAGCTGGTGCTGAGGTCGCTGGACCTGAAGGTGTGCAGGGGTAAGCTGCTCCTGACATGACTGTGTTGATTCAGGCTATTGCTGGAGCCTTTCAGGCAGCAGTAGCTGGAGCTCATGGAGCTGCGCATCAGGATAATGCTAATGTGAGATTGCCTTTGGAACTTCTTCACAGTCTGGGAAGGACTGAGTTCAGAGGTTTATCTCCGGAAGGATCTGAGTCTTGGTTGGAAAGTACCAAGAGGATTTTGGGGCAAATGAACTGCAATAATGTGCAGAAGTTGGGTTGTGCGGTGTCACTGCTGCATGATGATGCTTATACGTGGTGGACGACCACTATCTCTGGAATGGAGGACAACGATGTAACTTGGACGTTTTTCCTGAATGCGTTCAAGCGGAAGTATCTGAGTGTGCGGTACCTAGATGAGAAGAAAAGAGAATTTATGTCTCTTGTGCAAGGCAGTATGACGGTAGCTGAGTACGAGATCCAGTTTGTCCGCCTTAGTCAGTATGCACCTGAGCTAATCCCTGATGAGCATGAGAGGTGTGAATGTTTCCGTTATGGATTGGTAGCGGATGTGAAGACTTTTATGCTTGCGGCTAAATATACAGATTTTGATGTGCTTGTGTGTCGAGCGAAGGACATCGAGCAGAACTTGGGTTTGTCTTCCAGAGGCGTTAGTTCTAGCTCAGGGAAAAGAGCTGCTGATCATAGTTCTGGTGGTGGACGGAACAAGAGAGGACGAGATAGGAGGTATCAGTCTACTGCTAGGCGTGGTAACGGAGGACATGGTACGCCTATTCAGGGAGATAGGATGAGGGCTGATCAGAACACGTGCTGGACGTGTGGATCTCGTGGCCATTTGAGGTGAGATTTCCTCGAGCAGCGAGGGAGGTTCAGGCTCCTGTTGCAGCGATAGGTAACTCTTGATGGAATTGTGGTTCGGCAGACCACATGAGGAGGGAGTGTCCTTTGTTGGCCGGTGGTGGTCAAGGACGTGCTCCTGGGATAGTTGCACCTCAAAGAGGTTGGGGGCGTGGCCGAGGGAATTTCTAGAGAAGGGAAGAAGGACAGCAGGGTGTTGCTCACGTGGTAGCTGTTCGACCTGAGGGTGGAGGACTGGCGAGGGTGTATGCTCAGCGCAAGGAGCGCAACAACACTGATGTGATCGCAGGTACTTTTGCTCTTCAGTCTTTATCCTTGCTGGCTTTGATTGATTCTGGATCCACGCATTCTTATATTTTGAGCGAGCATGCACTTTTGCTTGATATACATGTGGAGATGCTTGGATTAGGGATGCAAGTGACTAGTTCTTTTGGTGAGACGGTGGTAACACAGAGGTTGTATAGGAGGTGTCCTTTAAAAGCGCAAAATCATGTCTTTCTTGTTGATCTCATGGAATTTCCATTCTATGGTTTTGATGTAATCCTATGTATGGATTGGCTTGTTGAGCATCGAGCTGTAGTGGATTTTGAGAACAAGCGATTTTCTTCAAAACTTGCGGATGATTATGAGGTAGTGGTGGTGGGTGAAAATGTAAAGTTTCTTAGTAATATGGTGTCTACCTTGGAAGCAAGTCGGATGTTTCGGCAAGGTTGCGAGGCCTATCTAGCCTTTGTTATGAATCCAAGTTCGAAGAGGTGCGCGTTCAAGATATAAGAACTGTTTGCAAGTTCCCTGGAGTGTTTCCGGAAGAGTTACCTAGGTTGCCGCCTAGTCGAGAGGTGGAGTTTGGAATTGAGTTGTATGAAAACACAACTCCAGTGTCCATTGCTCCCTATCGCATGGCACCTAAGGAGTTGTAGGAATTGAAGACGCAACTTCAGGAGTTGCTTGATCGTGGGTTCATTCGGCCAAGTGTGTCACCTTGGGGTGCACCGGTCTTGTTTGTGAAGAAGAAGGATGGCACTATGAGAATGTGCATCGATTATCGTCAGCTGAACAAGTTGACCATCAAGAATCGGTATCCTTTGCTGAGGATTGATAACCTTTTTGATCAGTTTCGTGGAGCGGTTGTGTTTTCCAAGATTGACTAAAGGTCAGGGTACTACCAGATTAAGGTGAAAGATGTGGATGTGCCAAAAACAACCTTTAGGACGAGGTATGGGCATTATGAGTTCCTTGTAATGTCGTTTGGCTTGATGAATGCTCCTCCAGCTTTCATGGACATGATCAATAGGGTGTTCCATGAATACTTGGATAAGTTTTTTGTGGTGTTCATTGACGATATCCTTGTGTACTCTCGTACTGAGGAGGAGCATGAAGGTCATTTGAGGGTTGTCTTGTAAGCGCTTCTGGAAAATCAGCTTTATGCTAAGCTGAGCAAGTGTGATTTTTGGCTAAAGGAAGTTGTGTTCCTTGGTCACGTGGTTTCGGCTGAGGGAATTCGTGTTGATCCCCAGAAGGTTGAGGCGATTATGAGTTGGAAGCCTCCTAAGTCTGTTCATGAAGTCCGTAGTTTCCTTGGGTTAGCAGGATATTACCGGAGGTTTGTGGATGGATTTTCAAAGATTGCTGCACCTTTGACGAAGTTGTTGCAAAAGGGTGTCAAGTATGAGTGGACGGAAGCAAGAAAACAAGCTTTTGAGAGGTTTAAGGCAGCTTTGATGCAAGCTCCAATCTTGGTTCAGCCTGAATTAGGAAAAGAGTTTGTGGTATATAGTGACGCATCCTATGTTGGTTTAGGATGTGTGCTAATGCAGGAGGGTAAGGTGGTGGCTTATGCATCACGACAATTGGAGGTGCATGAGCGCAATTATCCTACGCATGATATTGAGTTAGCTGCGGTGGTTTTTGCTTTGAAGATATGGAGACATTATCTTTATGGTGAGAAGTGTATTGTGTACACAGATCACAAGAGTTTGAAGTATCTGATGTCGCAGAAAGAGTTGAATCTTAGGTAACGACGTTGGGAGGAGTTGCTTAAGGATTACGATCTGACGATCGAGTACCATCCGGGAAAAGCTAATGTTGTGGCAGATGCCTTGAGCTGGAAGGTGGCGGTTGAGTTAAGGGCTATGTTTGCCAGCTTGAGTATTTCGCAAGATGTAGGTCTTGTGGCTGAATTGCAAGTGAAACCATCATTGGTTCAATTGATAAAGGATAAGCGGTTGTTAGATGATTCTTTGGTGCCACATGTTCAGGATATTGCTGAGGATAGACCATCGGATTTCTGTTTTAATGATGATGGAGTTTTATGTTTTGGAAGTCGGATAGTAGTGCCGAGTGATGCAGAGTTGAGGCGTACTATTCTGACTGAAGCTCATAGTAGTCCTTTTGCTATGCACCCTGGAAGTACAAAGATGTATCGTGATTTAAAGGATGAGTACTATTGGGTGGGATTAAAGAAAGATGTTGCGGAGTATGTGAGTAAGTGCATGGTTTGTCAGCGGGTTAAGGCTGAGCATCAGTTTCCTTCAGGGTTGTTGCAACCGTTGAAGATTCCTGAGTGGAAGTGGGAAGGAATTACCATGGACTTCGTGTCTGGGTTGCCTTTGTCGCCATCGAAGAAGAATTCGGTGTGGGTGATTGTGGATCGCCTTACGAAGTGTGCGCATTTCTTACCTGTGCACACTACGTATACCTTGGACAAGCTTGCAGAGTTGTACATTGCCGAAATTGTGCGTTTGCATGGTGTACCAAAATCTATAGTGTTAGATAGAGATCCGAGGTTTACATCGCGTTTTTGGGAGTGTTTGCACCAAGCTTTGGGTACGCGGTTGAATTTCAGTACTTCTTATCATCCACAGTCGGATGGACAGTCTGAGCGTGTTATCCAAGTGCTGGAGGATATGTTGAGGTGCTGTGTGATTGAGTTTCAAGGTTCTTGGGAGAAGCACTTGCCTTTGGTGGAGTTTGCTTATAACAATAGCTACCAGGAAAGTATTCAAATGGTACCTTATGAAGCCTTGTATGGAAGGAAGTGCAGAACTCCTCTTTGTTGGGCTGAAATGGGTCAGAAGTTGGTCTCGATGCCGACTTTGTTGAAGGGAACAACAGAGAAGGTGAAGCTCATTTGTGAGCGGTTGAAGGTAGCTTCTGATCGACAGAAGTCTTATGCGGATTTGAAGCGTAAGGAGATTGAGTTTGCGGTGGGTGACCGTGTGTTTTTGAAGGTTTCACCTTGGAAGAAGGTGATGAGGTTTTGTCAGAATGGTAGGTTGAGCCCTAGGTATATTGGACCATACGAGGTGATTGAACGTGTGCTCCTGTTGCGTACAAGCTGAGGTTACCACAAGAGTTGGAAAAGATACATGATGTGTTTCATGTCTCTATGCTTCAGAGGTATAGATCGGATCTTTCGCATGTTATGCCTGTGGAGGAAGTGGAGTTGAATCCAGACTTGACCTATGATGAAGAGCCGGTTGAAATTCTGGATTCGGACAGTAAATTTCTACGAGGTAAGACCATTGAGTTGGTTAAGGTGTTGTAGAGGCATCGTGGTGTTGAGGAAGCAACGTGAGAAAGAAAGGATGACATGAAGAAGTAGTTTCCTTACCTCTTTCCTCCATGTAAATTTCGAGGACGAAATTTCTTAAGAGGGGGAGAGTTGTAACACCCCAAGTTTGGGCTTAAAATTTTAGGGCTTGATCGGACCGGTCTGAGAAACGGTTTGAATATAAAAGGAGGTTTTAGGGAAAGCCTAGTTCGGGATGCTTTAAAAATATAGAAAAATATCTAAAAATCCTCATTTAATATATTTGAGAGAGTGGTGAAATCAATTTTACAAAATAAGGTTTGGAAATACTACATTTCGGTGTAGTGACCAAAATGCGATTTTTGCAAAGTTTAGTTGTGACTGTTTTGTAAAGGATTGAAACTTTGAATCTTTAAGGAGCTAATTACCCAAAATGTTTTTCTCCAGATTTTTACTTAATTTGGGTGATTTAATTAATGTTTTAATTAAATAAAAGAAAAGGAAAACTACCTTTTGATTTTCATAACTACCTTTTTCCTAATTTTCTCTCATTCTTTTTCTCTCAAAATCCCATCATCCAAACACTTTTCCTCCATAAACTTTCACATAGATTTTCACTTCAATTGATGAGATTTCCATCACTCACTGATTCCTAAACAATCTTGCATCAAATCCTTTTGATTTCCACATTGAATTTTCATGGAATTTGGCCCAAATCAAGGAGAAATCACCATTTAGAGGTAAGATTGTTCTTCTCCTCTAAATACTCAGTTCTTTACTGAAATTCCCAAGTTGTCAATCCTTTATTAAAGTTTTATAAATGAATTTAATGTTAGAAATAAGATTTTGGAAGAGATCTTGAGGATTTTCGTTGTAATTGATTGGGCTCTGTTTTGAGATGGTTTTCTAATGTATTTTGGATGTTAAATGATGTTAGAAATGAGGTTTATTCAATCTAATCCCGAATAGGTTGTGTTTCCTAAGTTTTTCTTGTGAAAATGGTGGTTTTTGTGGAGTTTTTGGTGTTCTGTTATAGCTGGAGGTATAAGGACGAGTTGAGAGTTGTTTTTGATGTTAATTGATGTTTAGAAATGTTTAGAAGTGATGGATCTTGGCTGGGTTAAGTTTTGGAAGAGTTTGGAGGTGATTTCGGTTGTGTTTGGTAGCCGAAATGTTGGTTTTAGGTAGAGCAGCGAGTTTAGGAGTGTTGGCTGAAGATTTCAATGCATGATGATGCATTAATCCTATGCTTTGATGTGTCTAAAACAGGGGAGACATCTTTGGACACTTTTGGAGTTGATCTGGAGTCTTAATCGGTGTTTCAGCGAGCAAGGCGAAACGTAATTGGTGAGTGGAGTTGGTTTTCGAGCTTTGAAACGGTTATTTGGAGGTTTTGGGAGCCTAGTTTAAGTCTAAACAACTTAGCTAAGCTCAAGAGTAAGTTTTCGGAAAAAATCCCTCAGATGTGCTAAGTTATGGTTTGATGCATTAGTTATGAAATGCATGTTTAATTACTGTTTTGAAAGCATGTTTTAGCATGATTAATGCTGGTTTTGAAAGCCATGTATTGAAGGATGCTCAAGGTAAGAGATCCTTGGTTTGACATGTTGTTAATTTGGTTATGTTGCATAGAGATGCATGATGATAAGTGGCTTTGATTAATGCTTAAAACAGTGAATTGATGATTGTATTTGATGTATATTGGCAAGTGATGGAATGGTTTTTAAAGTACTTGAATCGGATATAGTTAGACGGCTATAGGATTGGGTGCACCGTAAGTAGAGTCGCCTTGGATGTTAAGGGGTTGTGATTGTACCGTAAACTCCATCCAAGTACCCTAACGATTGAGGTAAGATCACAACGGTGGTTGTAAATTCCGTGTGTGGATCTTGTGTTATGTGTCCCTTACTCTCGTTAGTGGAATTATACAACTACCGATGAGTGGTGTTGAGGGGTTGAGATTGTACCGTTATACTACACAACGAGTGTCACATCAATGGAGGGATTGCTCTTGAGTGTGAACCTTGTGTAGTCCGGTAGTGTGTATGAAGCGTGTGGGACAACGCTTGTAATCTGCGTATCCGATTGTGTTTTGTGTTGAAATGGTTATGAACTATCACTTGGAAGCCAATATAATGTCTTTAAATGTAACGAAGCGTGAGATGCTTGAAAATGATGCAAGGTAGCATGAGAAAGAGATGAGCATGTGGTTTTAAAGCTTTGTTGAAAGTGTTTTCTAAAAATGCATTGTTGTATTGGTTTTATTTAGAGCTTGCCTCACTAAGCATTTGTGCTTACGCTCTCTTTTACCAATAATGCAGATAATTGAGGTGTTAAAGGGCATCAAGGGAGCTAAGTGTATCCAAGGGAAGCTAAGCTCATGTATGGTGATGTTTTCGTACACTATTAGTTTTGATAATTTGGCAATGGGAACCTAAGTTTTGTTTTGGGAGATGTATTAAACTCTCTAAGGTTGTGGCATGTGTGCCTTGGTTGTTTTGAATTGTAATTGGCCTTTAATGCTTGATTGGAGGTTTGGTTACCCCTTTTGGTTTGGATATTAGGATGCATGCCTCTAGACTTATGAAATTTCTTGTTTGATGATTTGAAGGTGTTTTGGGGCTCTACATATGCACCTTGTATGTATGTTGACTTGTTGATATGCTTGGGAAGTCATTTGGATGTGTTTGATCAAGTTTATACATGAAAAACCAGCAATTACTGCTTTTTCTGGGCAAACCGTATCGGAACACTCCCTAGTGTTTTGAATCGGGGGCCTGAAATGGCCTTCGTGTTCCGAAACGCCAAGGATTGTTTCGAAACGATTTGGCCACTAGAAGGCCTTGTTTCGGAACCAGTCTCGGAACCAACCCGCGTATCGAAACGGTCAACGCCGTTCCGATCCTGCGTTTCGATACGGCAGGTGGGTGTTCCGAAACAGGTGACCGTTGGGCACTGATTTGAATGATGCTGAAGTTTGCAAGCTTTACATTTTAGTCCCAAATGTTTAAGTTGCAATTGCTTGAGTTTGAGATGTCCAATTAAGTTGAAATTTGGCAGAGAAGCATGTAGCTTTACTAATTTCATTGTTAACTTTAAAACCAGTAAAGACCTTCTAATTTTCAGAAATTACGTTTTGGTCCCTAAATTTGTATTTTGTGCAGTTGAATTCCTTTTTGAAATCCGATCGATGTGCCTTTCTCTACCGTATATCGTGAGTACTCACTTAGGGATAATATGTATCTAGACAAGAATAAAAAGAAAATAAAGGGTAGTGAATCAAGGTTGACTTTCGGGTTGACTTTGGTTTTCCCTGTGTAATCTTCATAGTTCGGGTCAACCGTCTAGGCCGGGCTAAGGGGGTTACACAACTAGCCGTTATGTGTTGCTGCGCTGGCTGCTGTCTCGGCAGGATGGTGGGCGGGCTTCTTGCTGGGTCTACTTCTTAAACTTGCTCTTGTGTTCCTAAACCTAAAATAAAAATAATTAAATAATTTCTGAAAAATAAAAGTCTAAAAAATATTCTAATCCTAATGCATAAAAATAAAAATAAAATATTAAAGTAAAAATTAAGTTATATTGGGAGTGCATTTGGGTGCATCTCCCAAACATAACCACTTCCTGAGGTGGTTTGACTTTTTCTTCCCTCCTGGGGGGTCCTCATGTTCCTTCAGATGCTGCGTTACTGGGTCCTCAAGTCTGCCTCTAGGCCTGTCACGGCAGCTGCTGCCTTGGCCTGTTTCCATGCTGATTTTGGCAGCTCTTACATCCGGGCTTCCTTTTCCTTCCTCTGAGGGTTGTAGCACATTCATCTTTATGCTCTGGTCCTCTACCCTCATTGTCAGCTCTCCAAGTTCCACATCTATAAGCATTATGCCCGTGGCCAATAATGGTCGCCCAAGGATCATAGGGGCTTTTTCGTTAGCCTCGCAATCTAAGATGATGAAATCGGCAGGGAGAATCAAGTTGCCCACCTTTACCAGGATGTCTTTGATCTTTCCCTCCGGTTTTACAAATGAGTGGTCAGCAAGTTTAAGCATAATAGAGGTACGTTTGGAAGGCCCAATACCTAGTTTATCGAAGACAGCTGTGTGCATCAGGTTGATGTTGGCTCCCAAGTCGTACAGGGCCCTGGTCTCATGTTTGCTGCCTATCTTGAATGGTATAACAAAGCTGCCCAGATCTGTCTGCTTTGGCGGTAGCTTATTATGCAGCATAGCTATGCACTCTTTAGTGACAACCAATGTCTCGAATTCCCCAATCCTCTTCTTCTTAGAAACCATGTCCCTGAGATGTTTGGCATAGTTTGGCATGCTTTGAATGGCTTCTATCAGAGGTATATTGATATGCACATGTTTCAGAATATCCAGGAATGTTCTAAATTGGTGCTCTTGCTGTTGTTGCTTGAGCTTTTGGGGTAATGGTGCTGACAGATGGATGTCCTCTATGTGCTTCTTGCTTGGGGGCTTAGTCCGGGGAGGATCATCCGTTTTAAGGCCGCCGTCGTGCTCTGCCGCTGGGGCGACTGGTGTTGGTGCTGGGTCGACTAGTGTTTGTGTTGCTGTGGCAGGCTTTCTTTTCTGGTCCGGTTATACTTCTGGCTGTTCCATCATCTTGGGTTCATCCAACCGCTTCCCACTTCTTGTAGATATAGCTTGCAATGTTCATAAGTAGGTTTGGCTGCTATTTGTGAGCTACTGGATGATGCACCCATAGTCCGGTTGTTGTAGATTTCAGTGAACTGCCCAAATTGGTTCTCCAGGTTCTTAATGGCATCCTCTTGGTTGTTCATCTTCATCTTCGTCCTTTCCATAAAAGACTCAGTTTTTTTTCAAAAAAATTATTTCTATGAACAATAAATTCACCAGTTTGCTTCATAAAAGTTTGCAGAGTTACTTTTAGTGAATTATTGTGTTGTGGATGTTGAGCCTACTGCTGGGACTGGTTCTGCTGGTAGCCTCCCTGTAGCTATTATGGGTTTGTAGCTGTCTTTGGGTTGCTCCAGGAGAAATTGGGATGGTTTCTCCATCTAGGATTATTGGTGTTCTAGGCAGGCCTGCTATTCCTCTCGTATCCTCCCATATAGTTTGCAGATGCAGTGCAGGGATAGGAATCGTGGTTGCCCCCACATTCGCCACAGAATGACTCAACAACTTTTACTTCATAGGCCTTCCTAGGGGGCTGCACAATCTTCATCACCAGCTTTGTCAGTGTATCGAGGCGGGCGTTAACAGATTCTGAGGCTTATAACTCATTTGCGGTGGATGGCCGCCTTGTGCCGCCTCTGCGGGCTGTCGGGTACTTGTAATCATTTTTAGCGGCTATGTTCAGCAGCCGCAGTGCTTCCTCTGGAGGTATGTCTAGAATGATCCCATTGACTAAGGCATCTATCATCATCCGAGTTGGGTAGTTAACCCCGTTATAGAATATAAATACCTAAGTCCAAGTCGGTAGACCATGTAATGGACAATTATTTAGCATCTGTTGGTACCGCTCCCATGCCTCGTACATCGGCTCGTCATCCCCTTGTCTAAAGGCTGTGATCTCATTCCGCAGCCTATCAGTGACGTTGGACAGGCCGAAACGATCTAGGAAATCTTTTCAGAGCTTCGTCCATGTATTAAAAGATCCGGCTGGCTGGTTATTCAACCACTGTTTAGCCCTATCCCTCAGTGAATAGGGAAATAACCTCAGTACATCCTAGTGAACCCCATGTATCTCAAATGCTCGGCAAATGTCCAGGAATCCTCGTAAATGTTGCCGAGCATCTTCTGTGGCAGTCCCTCCGAAGTGCCCTAGTGTGTTTATCATGTTGAACACGACTGCCTTTAATTCAAAATGGTCCACCCCTATATCCGGCTCCGTCACTATTGGTTCGAACCCTCAGAAGTCATGCTCGAGGTATTCTCTAGTAGTTCGAGCGGGCTGGGGTTGCCTGAGCAGATCAGAAGGGTCATGCCGTGTTAGATATTCTGGACCTCAGAGCAGCAAGTCTTGCTGCCCGCCCCTGTCGTTTGTGGCATCATTTGGTGGGTCCTCATTTACCATTGTTTCTTCCTTTGATTATCTCTTATCTCCTTTGTTGTTCTTTAGGACTTCCCTGAGCACCTTCTTAATTCTTCTCGTTTCACGTTCGAGATCGTCGTAAATAAGGAGATTTCCTTTAGGGTTGAACCTGGTCATGCACTTGCAAAGGACACGGTAATTTTTTTCGATTAAAAATAAAATAAAAAGTAATTGAAAAGTGCAGAAATTAAAAAACGAAATTTGCTGTTACCAATCCCTGGCAACGACACCAAAAACTTGTAGGGCGTGTAGGTGTTCCCTTTTTGTGAGAGCGCAACTGTACACTCCTGCCAAGTTATAGTATAAAAGATGTCGAATCCCACAAGGATTGGACAACTTGTTTCGTTCGTAGTCCCTGCACAAGGTAAAATAAGAACACAAGTAAAGTGATTGTTGGATTGAAGAGTAATGTAAAGTAAATCACAAATAATAAAGGAGGTGATCAGGTTGATAAAGCAACCAGGGTTATGCTGCCACTTAGTGTGAAAACTGCGTTGTAAAAGGATTGAGTTGTTTCGTGCTGCCACGATATGCTGCCTCGGCGGGTATGGCGGGCGGCAGGCTACGACCTTGTCACGCGGCCGCAGCGGGTCACTAACACTGCAACATTCGCTGTCTCGACAGGTGGAACGAAAATAAGTCCTGACGGCAAGTCTGGAAGATACTCCAAGTTCGGCAGGATAGTCGATAGTGATGCTTTCAATTTCTAGGCAAGGATGCTCGAGAGCTAACATGATGTAGGCAATACCTAGCAATCTCAGCGTAAACCTAACACATGCTAGTCAACTCGGTTGGTGATCCCTTTTAGCCGCTGAAACTTGTGGACTGGTTAGGAACCAAGTTAGTCACGCCTCAGCACATTGTGACCGTACTTAACCTTTTCACGAGCCTTGCACTTTCGTGCCCGACAAATGGATTCTCTCAACTAACTGGTGTAGAATAATTGAAAGAATGAAGTGAACAGATTAAGCAAACTTGGAATATTTTATCGAAAAATAACTCAAAACCTAAAATAACCGTTTCACAACTAGTTTACAACATAACCCTAACCCAAGTGGAGTTTAGAACATGGCAGCGGCAAAGAACACTAGCAAATTCTATAGAAAACCTAAGATGATTTGAACTAGGAGTACAATGGGTATTTATAGAATATTGACTAGGTTAAGTCCTCCTTAAAGTAGAAGTCCTTGAAAGTAGCTTCCATTTTTAATATAACTTTAAACTCTGACTTCTTTGCGTGGAATATGGACTTTATCTCGTTTGCCTTAGCCCGCAAGTAATCTTGAGATTTTTGCTTCGGCAGCCCTGGCCGCTGGTACAGACGTCGGAAAATTAAATGGATGCCGGCGATAGACTTAGGATTTTTAGCTCTTCAGATCGCACTCCGGTTCTCCAACTTCCATAGTCAGCTGCCGTGGGTAGCAAGGTCGGCAGCAACTCTACCCGTCAGCTACTCGGCAGCAACTCTCTTCTGCTGGAACTACGTCAGCACAGCTCCTAGGTTTGTTTCCTCAGCCTTGAATCCTCAACTCCTTGGTTCCCTCTTTTATCCTTTAGTACCTAAATACAAAAATACACTAAAACAATATCTTTTGTTTACCAAATAAACGATAATCTATAAAAGCAAGGTAAAACAAAGAAATACTGTAAAATGCCATACATGCACATACTTATGCCTAAAATGTGCTTAAAATAGTAATAATAAGAGTTGGAATGTGCATGAAATATAGGACTTGTGGACACTTTACACCCCTCCACGTAAATCTCGATCGTAGGAACTCCTTCCTACCAGTTGCGGCTTTCCTCTACTTGGATCACCTCGATCCTTGCGCAAACACTTAGACGCCATCACGTTGAACACTAAACGAACTCTCAGAACTCTGAAAGGTTGTTTGTGTCCCCATCAAGTTTTGGCAACTCAACCATCTAAAGGGTTACGTTTTATGTTTCCTACACCCAAGGAACTAGGAAAACCAAACTGTAAAACACTATAATTGTGCCCGAGATATACCTCCTTTGGACTACTTCGATTGGCATTCACTCTAACTCGCATCAACCCTTCCTTACTCGCGAAGCTTGATGCATCATAGTCAACTGACAACTCGTCGCACATCGACACTTCTTCAATGTTGAAGTCTGACACCTTGTCTCGCATAGACACTCTGACCCACAACGTTGATATCCACGAACATCAACCCTCTCTACTTCTAGCCTTTCCACACCTTGGCAGAACTCAGCATCATCAAACTAAGCTTCAAAGCCTTGTTGTTCTCAGGCTTGTCCACCTTATTGGACGACTTGACTTGATCTAGGCACTCTTTCACCAAATGAGGCCCCTTGCATCGATATCACTTCAATTGCTTCACTTCTACCCTTGGCTTGACTACTTTGTAGCTTGCAATCGCACCAAGTCTACATTCCCCTGTTGGGACCATCGGCGTAGTGAAAACAAACTCGACGGTCTCGCCAGTGATTCATGTACGATAAAATCGAAATCGGGAAGAAGGGATACGATCACTTACATTGGGTTCCTTGATAAACGGCAAGACTACATTTGCGGTAGAGCAATCACGAACAGTTCGAATTGCAAGCCTCCACGACAAAACGTCTCGGCCTCTACTTAGTTCACTCGGTTGAAAAGCCGTTAAGAGCAATTTTCTTTTCACAAAAATTGTTCTTGAGTTCATTTAGCAAGGGATCAAACGGCTGCTAGACCAAAATTATCCTTTTATGTCGTGTTGCCCTAATACTTAAGAATTTAATTCCGTGAGTTTAAAAGAGAGTATAATTACTCTAATTAAATTCGGAATTCCATGTATAATTAAAATTACAACTGGTTACATATATATATATATATAAATTAATGTTAATTATACATTTTATACATGCACAATTAAAATTGTACATGTGTAACTCATTTATAAATTGCTCTTTCCAACCCTGGGGTGTGACCCTGTAGGTTCCTGTAACATTAGTAGTAATCATTAGAACCGTTCTAATATTACAAACAATGAGTGACATCTAGCAATATATCATTGTCACCTAAGTTACAGGAAGTGATGATTCAACACACCATCTTCGTGATTAACATTTTCTATTGTATTAAATCCTTTTGTCCTTTATATCTAGAATAGGCACAAGTCTTGGAATAGTCACACTTGTATAGCTCATCTATTATATCTTGAAATCTAGAGTAGACTATATTAAACGAATAATTTGTGATATCTCATATCAACTTATTCGAGCATGGCCATGCATTTCTAGTCTCGCTCAATCAAGTGGCATGTGATCTATTTCTTATTATGTAGGAAGGACAAATCCTATCTCAATCATTCACACCTCAGTACATAGATCGTGATATGTTCAATATCAGTTTTATAGTACATCCAATTACGGAGCATGTTTAACTGTATCAAAACATACAACAATATATGTTGAGATAGTAATGATCTCAAGTCTAAGGATCATACAAATAGTTGTGACCAAGAGCAATATCGTGACCTTTACATAATAATCCAAGACATATGCTCATAGCGGGTCAATCCAATATATTGTTCTCTAACAACATAATCATGCTATGATTCTGACATCTCTATGTCAATGACACCGCATTGTCATCAATCAACAACATGTTAGCTTTATACGTATTATTATTGTCCATGCCCATAATAATACTCAACTAATGATCTTTTAATAATAATATATTATTATATGGACATTATCTTCTTTTAGCTTATTTGATACACAAAAATATAACAAAAGGAATAATGGTAATGTCTTTATTCAATAAATGCGGTAAAGATAGTATGCCAATACAATCATCATATGATTGGTCTTTGGGCATACTCTAACAATCTCCCACTAGCACTAAGATCAATCACCCATATATCTAATACCAAGTGACTCAGTATGAAGATCATGCTTTTGCTGTGCCAGAGGCTTTGTCAAGGGATCAGCGATGTTATCGTGTGTGTGTACTCTGCATATCTCGACATCCCCTCGATTTATGATCTCTCGGATGAGATGAAAGTGCCTCATAATATGTTTGGATCGTTGATGAGATCTAGGTTTATTTGCTTGTGCAATGGCTCCATTGTTGTCACAACAAAGTTCTATAGCATCTGATATGCTGGGAACAACCCCTAGTTCAGATATGAACTTCTTGATCCAAACAACCTCTTTTGCTGCTTCACTGACTGCAATGTATTTAGCCTCTATTGTAAAATGAGCTATTGTGTCTTGCTTTGAACTATTCCATCACACAACACCTCTATTAAGACAAAACAAAAAACCTGATTGCGATCGTGAGTCATCCTTGTCAGTTTGGAAGCTGGCGTCGGTGTAACCTTTTACCCTAAGCTCCTCTTCGCCTCCATAGACAAGAAATTTATCCTTAGTTCTTCTTAAGTACTTAAGGATATTTTTAAATGCAACCCAATGACCTTTACCAAGAAAGAAACAATGCTCCCACTAGCCTTTTTGTAAACACAAGGCTCATCTTCGTTTATGATAAATCCAAACTCTTTGATTGCATCGTTGAAACGAAGATTCCAGCTTCGAGAAGCCTGCTTTAGTTTATAAATGGACCTTTGTAGCTTACAAACCTTTCCAAAATTTCTAGAAGCGACAAAACCTTCTGGCTGTGTCATATACACGTCATCTTCAAGTTTTCTATTAAGGAAAGCAGTTTTGACGTCCATTTGCCCGATTTCACAATCATGGAATGCAACTTTTGCAAGCAAGATCCGGAAGGATTTAAACATAGATACAGGGGAGAAAGTTTCATCATAGTCTATACCATGAACTTGTCGAAAACCTTTAGCGATCAATCGCCCCTTGTATGTCATTAAATATCGTCCATGTCGATTTTCTTCTTGAAAACACATTTACACCCTATAGGTTTGACCCCTTCAGGTGGTTCAACCAAAGTCCATACTCAGTGTTTAGACATGGAATCCATCTCAGATCTCATGGCTTCAAGCCATTTCTTAGAGTCTAGGCTCGACACTACCTCTTGATAAGTTCTAGGCTCATCTTGATCCATAAGGAGAACGTCTCCATGCGTGGTAATCAGAAATCCATATCTCTCAGGTACATGACGTTCTCTTGTGGATTTTCGCAGTAGTTGTGTTTCTAAATCTGTTGATTGTTCCTCAACAACTTGTGGAACGTGCTCAACCTCTGGTTCATTAATATGTTGCTCTTGAACTTCTCCAACTTCAATGTTTCTACCCTTCCCTTACTTTGAGAGAAATTCTCTTTCGAGAAAGACTCCTTTCGAGCAACGAACACTTTGTTCTCATTAGGGTTGAAGAAATAATACCCTTTAGTTTCTTTAAGATATCCAACAAATATGCATTTATGAGATTTAGGTTCGAGCTTTGTAGATATCTGATGTTTGACATAAGCTTCACAACCCTAAATATTCATAAAAGACATACTAAAATGTTTCCCAGTCCATATCGCGTATGGTGTCTTTTGAACGGATTTAGATGGGACATGATTTAGTGTGAAAGAGGCTGTTTCAAGTGCATGTCCCCAAAAAGAAGTCGGAAGATCACCATGACTCATCATCGATCGAACCATGTCTAACAATGTTCGATTCATTCTCTCAGAAACTCCATTCCACTGTGGTGTACCAGGTGGCATAAGTTGTGAGACAATCCCACATTCTTTTAGGAGCTCGTTAAACTCTACTCTCACGTATTCTCCACCTCGATCTGATCAAAGTGCCTTAATAGTCTTGCCTAGTTGATTTTGTACTTTATTTTTGAATTCCTTGAACTTTTCAAGTGCTTCAGATTTATGGCGCATAAGGTAAACATACCCATACCGACTGAAGTCGTCAGTAAACGTGATGAATATTAGAATCCACCTCTGGCTTGCATATTTATTGGCCCACATATATCACTATGTATCAGTCCCAATAAATCACTTGCTCGTTCACCTTTACTATTAAATGGAGCTTTAATCATTTTTCCCAACAAGCAGGATTCACATACATTATATTGTTCGAAAACAAATGAATCTAAGAATCAATCTTTATGGATCTTTGATATGTGTTTCTCACTTATATGGCCTAAACGACAGTGCCAAAGATAAGATTGATTTGAGTCAATTGTTTTTGATCTCTTCGTATTTATGTTATAAATAGTATTATCTTGATTCAAAATATAATGACCATTAACCAATTGTGCCGAACCATAGAAAACATTATCAAGATAAAACAAACAACAATTATCCTTTATAATTATCTCAAAACCTATCTTGTCCAAACAAGAAATAATAATAATGTTTTTAGTCAAACTAGGCACAAAATAACAATCCTCTAAATTTAAGTCAAGTCCACTAGGCAAAGATAAAACATATATCCCTATAGCTAATGCAGCAACTCTTGCTCCATTTCCCACTCGTAGGTCCACATCTCCTTTAGTCAGATTCCTTCTCTTTTGCAGTCCCTATACAGAAGTACAAATATGAGAACCACAACCGATATCTAATACCCAAGAAGTAAATGCTGATGAATTAACATCAATAACATAAATACCTGCAACACCCGTTCTGTTTTCTTTTGCTTTCTTGACCTCTTCAAGGTAAACATGGTAGTTTCTTTTCCAGTGTCCTGTCTTGTCACAGTGGAAACATTTTCCTTCCTTGTAACTCTTCCTTTGGGTTTCAATGCATTTTTCCTTTGGTCTTGGTCTTACCATTACCCTTAGACTTTGCTACTATTTTGTTCTTTTCCTTTCCTTTGTCCTTGTAGACCATCAGAATGGGCTTAGGTCTAACCTTTTTTCATGTTACTTTCAGCAGTTCGTAACATGCCAAGTAACTGTGGCAAAGTCTTGTTAATTTCATTCATGTTGAAATTAAGGACAAATTGGTTGAAGCTATGCGAGAATGATTGCAGGATGACATCAGTTGCTAGTTCATCCTTGAGTGGAAATCCAGCTTCTCCAACATTTGGATATATCCCATCATCTTGATGACGTGAGCTCCTACAGGAGATCCCTCACTTATTTTGCATTGAAATAGAGCTTCAGAGGTCTCATACCTCTCTTGACGTTCATGCCCTTCATATAATTCCTTGAGATTTTGAATCATCTCATATGCAACCATGACCTCATGTTACTTCTGAAGCTAAGGGGTCATGGTGGCAAGCATAAGACATCCCACATCTAGCATGTCATCCATGTGTTTCTTAAACTTGTCTTTGTCAGCTCTAGAAGCATTAGCTGCTAGTTCGACAGGAACTGGTTCTTCAATGACATATTCCTTTCTTTCTTGTTTGAGAAAAATTCTCAAATTATAGAACCAATCAAGGAAGTTCAAGCCATTCAGTTTACCCTTCTCAAGGATCGATCGCAATGAAAGTGTGTTGTTTGCCATTAAGTATACAACAATGAAATATATAAAGTAAGTAAATTTACCGAATTTAAATTTTATAAATAGGTCTTTATTTACAAAATGCTCCCTCTATTTTATTCAAAATTAAAAAATCTCTAGTTTTAATTTCAGAAAAATTCATCGAAAACTTTTCTAGTGAGTAAGGATCCATAATACACCATTTTCCTAAATCAGCTCTGGCTTTTCTTTTAGGATAGCAGTTATTTAGGTAAGTAACACTTTACTAATTACATCTCTTGTAACTCCTTCATTTGGTGAACAACTCTTGTTCAAATCATCTCATGACTTGTCCAAAAACTTAACCTCTAGGTTTCTAATCCTATTAGAATAACCTAGCTAAGTTATTACCAATATTTCAACCAACGAATATCACTTGCTTATTCTTCGTGTCTAACCAAGATAGATTTATGTGCCATTGCTTTGGCAAAACCCACATAATATCGATCGAAGCCTTAACAAGGGTAAATATTGGACGGTTAAATTAACTTAGATTATTTAGAGGGATTTCATAATTATCTCATCATTGTTCATTTAATATTAGGCCCTTATTGATCTCATTAATGTTCATTTTAACATTAGCATGCTAACATATCATTCATCGCATCACATACATGATAGATATAAACAGTAAATAAGGTACAATGGTTATAGCCCAAAAATAGAAACTAAGGTGGCCCATCCCAAGCCAATGGGAGAAGCAAGAATACTGAAACTAAGATTACTTCTCAAGAATCTCCTTTCCTTTAGGCCAAGCTGTTCTTCTGCTCTTAAATCTTCATAGGATTACAATTTTAGAAACTCATTTTACATACGAGGGGGTAAGATGGGAAGAGAAATAAAACAGAAGTGTAGAGAGGCATGACACGCAGGCCGTATTTTTAAAAAACCAATAAAAAAGGGTTATAACCATGCATGTCAAAAACCGTGCAAAACAAACATATCATACATATGTCATTACAGGTTTATTATTAATAACCAGTATGGACCTACAATCTTTGTTGCCTATGATGGGGTTAATGGGCGAAGCCCTTTACGGGGTCAAGGGGAGGAGCCCCTTGCGGGGTCAAGGGGTAGAACTCAACCCTCTCTACTTCTATCCTTTCCACACCTTGGCAAAACACAGCAGCATCGAACTAAGCTTCAAAGCCTCGCTGCTCTCGGGCTTGTCCATCTCATTGGAAAACTTGACTCGATCCAGGCACTCACCAAATAAGGCCCCTTGCATCGGTAACACTTCAATTGCTTCACTTCTACCCTTGGCTTGACTACTCTGTGGCTTGCAATCGCACCAAGTCTACATTCCCCTGTTGGGACCGTCGGCGCACCCCGTGGCGCAGCGAAAACAACTCGACGGTCTCACCAACGATCTATGTACGATAAAACCGAAATCAGTAGGAAGGGATACGATCACTTACATTAGGTTCCTTGATAAACGGGAAGACTATAGTTGCGATAGAGCAATCACGAATGGTTCGAATCGCAAGCCTCCACGACAAAATGTCTCGGCCTCTACTCAGTTCACCCGGTTGAAAAGAAGTTGAGAGCAATTTTCTTTTCTCAAAAACTGTTCTTGAGAAAATTCATTTAGCAAGGGATCAAACGGCTGCTAGACCAAAATTATCCTTTTATGTCGTGTTGCCCTAACCCTTAAGGATTTAATTATGAGAGTTTAAAAGAGAGTATAATTACTCTAATTATATTCTTTTAATTAAATTCGAAATTCCATGTATAATTAAAATTGCAACTGGATATATATATATATATATATATATATATATATATATTAATGTTAATTATACATTTTATACATGCACAATTAAAATTGTACATGTGTAACTCATTTATAAATTGCTCTTTTCAACCCTGGGGCGTGACCCTGTAGGTTCCTGTAACATTAGTAGTAATCTTTAGAACCTGTAGAACTAAGGTTTTGATATAATATTTGAAAATTGTTTTGGACTAAATTGAAAAGAATTTAAAATATGTTTTTAGTCAAAAACAACTTGAAAATATGTTTAAGGGTTTTAAAGGCTTTGGAATGGTTTTAAAATGTATTTAAAGGGTTTTTAAACTACCAAAATTCCAGTAGCCAAAACCCGTACCGATACGCCTAACCGTATCGATACGGTGTATTTTGAAATAGCCCAACGGCCATAAATGGTACTATTCCCAACGGCCATAAATGGTACTATTCCCAACGGTCATAAATGGTACTATTCCAACGGCTATAAACGGCTACATTCCCAACGGCTATAAACGGCAATATTCCCAACGGCTATAAACGGCTACAAACTCATTTGGGACTATAAATTGAAGGCTGGAACACTTGAAGAAAAAAAGAGATGATATCCAAGCTTCATGATCAAGAGAAATAGCGTTTAAGTCTTTACTTTCTTGATTTCTCTTGTATATATTGTATAGAGAGTGTTTTTCATTGTTTTTATTCTTTACACTCTTGTGAGCTTAATTCTCGTAAACACCCACCTTGTGAGGTATATTTGTTTACATCTTTCTACCCTTGTAAAAGGAGAGGTTCTAGTTTAGCCTTGAGAGAAAAACTAGAGTGGTTCTATCTTAGCCATTGAAAAGATAGAGTTGTAAGGTTACCCTTTGTCCTCAAAAGGAAGAATTCATTGTTGAGTGAATTGGGAAATCCTTAGTGGTGTGCTAAGGTAGTGGATGTAGACTCGGTTGAGTAGTCAAACCACTCTAAAATCATCGTGCAAATATTGTCTACTCTTTTCGGTTTTAGCCAATTCAACCACCAAGCAATTACAACCCTCCTTGACGGTTTCGGTGATCGATTCGAGCGTGCCTAAAAAACCCAACAATTGGTATCAGAGCCTCGTCTCCATCGAAGGACTAACATCCAAGAGTAAAGATCCAACGCTCGTAGTCCACCGTTCAAGAAAATGGCAAGCGGTTCTACAATGATTTTATTTGAAGAAGGTCGCTCTATCATGTGTCCTCCTCTCTTCAAAGGAGAAGGTTACTTCCAATGGAGCAACCTCATGAAGTATTTCATCCAAGGCTTCAACCTCGAAATTTGGATGATTATAAAAAATGGACATTTGGAAGCTCCTAAGAAGAAGAAGAAAAGGAGTGTCAATGACACAAAGAAGGACCATCTCAATGCAAAGGCTATGCACATTCTTCTCTGTGCCCTAAGTGAAGAGATTTCCAAGAAGGTCTCCCCATCCAAAAGTGCCAAAGAAATTTGGGAGAAGCTTGAGAAATTTTATGGGAAAGAAGAGAAGAAAGATGATGCTTCATCATGTGCAATCCTCCCCTCAACACCTAAGGTGGATGGTGTTTTGGCTCTCGATGAGCCCAAGGTATCTTCTAACTCAGATGAATTAAATTCATATTCTTTTGATGAGTTACAAGATGCATTTAATGAATTATATTTGGAATTTGAGACCATGAATTCCAAATTTAGGAAAATGATTTCAAAACTTGAAATTGAAAATAATTTTCTTTTAAAAACAAAAATGGATTTTGAAAATCAAAATGAAACTTTGAAAAATGATTTAGAATTTTCAAAAACAAACAAAGATATTTTAGAAAAAGAAAATCTTGATTTAAAAGTTAAGCTTGAAAGCTTAACAAAAGAAAAAGAAATCATTTTTAATAATTCATTTCATCCCATAATGACAAAATGCTCACATTGTCATTATCATGGTCATTCCTTGCATACTTGTCCTATAAAGAAGAGAAAATCTTATAGGATTAGACAAGTATGGGTTCCTAAGGACACTAGAGACATCGAGATTAATGTTAATGGATCCAAAGCAATTTGGATACCAAAACCGAAGTAAATGTCTCTTGTAGGTGTGTTGGAGCAAAGGCAAGAAAAGCAAGAATCTCATATGCTCTAGTCACACATGTGAAGAAGATGGGTAACCTCTAAGCTTAATGCTTTTATTTTTTATTTGGTTATCTAATTTCTGTTTGACTAATGTTCATGCATTTGAGCTTTTATTCAAATATCTAAACAAACATGACATTATTTGAAAATTTTATGCATATGAGTCTAATGGTTTCATTCATATGTTTGCATAAAATTTTTAAGTCTTGGATAAATTGAATTTCATATGCTCTTAATTTGATTTTATTTTGAAATTCAATGCCTTTAAATGTCAAGTTATGTGCTAAAAATTTAATGGAATGTTTGAGTAAGGGAAAGCTGTTTTTTTTTTTTTTTTTTTTTAAACCAAAATTTTAAGTGTGTCAAATTTTTTTTGCCTCCTATGTTATCTTGAACTTAAATGTCATTTTAAATTCTTTTTGATATAACAAAAAGGGGGAGAAATGGTTTGAAAAATTAAATTTTCAAATGAATAAGGGGAGCTTTATTTGATTTCATATCTTAATCTCTTATTCACAATTTTAAAGCTAAAGGGGGAGAATCTCAAACAATTTTTCAAGTTGGTTTTATTATATCAAAAAGGGGGAGATTGTAGAACTAAGGTTTTGATATAATATTTGAAAATTGTTTTGGACTAAATTGAAAAGAATTTAAAATATGTTTTTAGTCAAAAACAACTTGAAAATATGTTTAAGGGTTTTAAAGGCTTTGGAATGGTTTTAAAATGTATTTAAAGGGTTTTTAAACTACCAAAATTCCAGTAGCCAAAACCCGTACCGATACGCCTAACCGTATCGATACGGTGTATTTTGAAATAGCCCAACGGCCATAAATGGTACTATTCCCAACGGCCATAAATGGTACTATTCCCAACGGTCATAAATGGTACTATTCCAACGGCTATAAACGGCTACATTCCCAACGGCTATATAAACGGCTACAAACTCATTTGGGACTATAAATTGAAGGCTGGAACACTTGAAGAAAAAAAGAGATGATATCCAAGCTTCATGATCAAGAGAAATAGCGTTTAAGTCTTTACTTTCTTGATTTCTCTTGTATATATTGTATAGAGAGTGTTTTTCATTGTTTTTATTCTTTACACTCTTGTGAGCTTAATTCTCGTAAACACCCACCTTGTGAGGTATATTTGTTTACATCTTTCTACCCTTGTAAAAGGAGAGGTTCTAGTTTAGCCTTGAGAGAAAAACTAGAGTGGTTCTATCTTAGCCATTGAAAAGATAGAGTTGTAAGGTTACCCTTTGTCCTCAAAAGGAAGAATTCATTGTTGAGTGAATTGGGAAATCCTTAGTGGTGTGCTAAGGTAGTGGATGTAGACTCGGTTGAGTAGTCAAACCACTCTAAAATCATCGTGCAAATATTGTCTACTCTTTTCGGTTTTAGCCAATTCAACCACCAAGCAATTACAACCCTCCTTGACGGTTTCGGTGATCGATTCGAGCGTGCCTAAAAAACCCAACAGAACCGTTCTAATATTAAGAAACAATGAGTGACATCTAGCAATATATCATTGTCGCCTAAGTTACAGGAAGTGATGATTCAACACACCATCTTCGTGATTAACCTTTTCTATTGTATTAAATCCTTTTGTCCTTTATATCTAGAATAGGCACAAGTCTTGGAATAGTCACACTTGTATAGCCCATCTACTATAGAATAGACTATATTAAACGAATAATTTATGATATCTCATATCAACTTATTCAAGCATGGCCATGCATTTCTAGTCTCACTCAATCAAGTGGCCTGTGATATGTTTCTTATTATGTAGGAAGGAAAAATCCTATCTCAATCATTCACACCTCACTGCATAGATCATGATATGTCCAATATCAGTTTTTATAGTACATCCAGTTACGGAACATGTTTAACTGTATCAAAACATACAACAATATATGTTGAGATAGTAATGACCTCAAGTCTAAGGATCATACAAATAGTTGTCACTATGAGCAATATTGTGACCTTTACATAATAATCAAAGACATATGCTCATAGCGGGTCAATCCAATACATTGTTTTCTAACAACATATTCATGCTTTGATTCTGACATCTCTATGTCAATGACAACACATTGTCATCAATCAACAACATGTTATCTTTATACGTATTATTATTGTCCATGTCCATAATAATACTCAACTAAGGATCTTTTCATAATAATCATATTATCATATAGACATTATCTTCTTGGGTGAACTACATAAATGACCATCATACTATTGCAAAAGTCACAATTTGACCACCTTACTTTTTTTCGAAGCAATTAAACCATCATAATATTAAATTGGGTGCAATTTGACCACCAACCGTTAGAGGTTAACGACAGGGTGACGTGGCAGTTAAAAAATAAGAGTATAATTACACATTTGGTTCTTACTATTTACACATTCTTTCAATTTAGTCCTAATTTTAATAAAATAAAATAAATTGATTATTTAATTATTGGACTGATTTAATTATTTATATTTGATTAAATAAATTTATTTCCATCCTCCAATTAGGTGGTGACACGTGTCACCACCTAATTAAAGGAAGAAAATGGCGAAAATCACAAATGCGACTAAGGGGAATCAAACTCATGTCACCCAGCAACAAGGAGTGTTGGCTTACCACCACGCCAAATGTTGTATTGTGATATAATTCATGGCGAAAATCACAAATATGGTTACTCGATGACCTTCTCTATGTTGCTGGTTTAACTGTTCGAAAAAAATGATATTGTTGCCATCCATCTACTTGATTCTTGTGGGCAAGCATACAATGGTGTGGGGCTTCACACACACAAAAATTCCTTTGGAGGGACTCAGAGGGCTCTCACTGGTGGGACTAAGGATAGATTTTCTAGTTTATTTTCATTGAATAAATGTGACAAAAGTTATTCACAATGCTGCATTCTCCAAGTGGTCCAAGAAAGAGGTCATAAGATGCATGGAACTCAAATATAACATTATAAGCCAACATTAAAACTGGAATTTAAGTCAAGCATAGAACACATTTTTTTATTAAGAACCAAAGAATTGTAAATGTGATCACAGTCAAGATTGAGGATGAATGGTCCTTCTAACATGATAGCACTATTTCGAACCAGGGCATTCATGGCTCCGGGCTTCTTGCTTCGAACAAAACGTCGCTATTCTAACAAGACATGACAAATCACCATAGACAACTTTGATTGAGTTACCCTTGTGTCAATCAAGTTCTCTTAGTCTGGTTATATACCCTTAAAATACATATGCATGTGACTGCAACAACAACCCAAGTGGCACGCATTATCCGATCTCAAAGGTGGTTGGAGTGCATGGAACACTATTTTTAACTGGGGTCAATTGGATATCATCGTACCAGGCTTTGAAGAAGTCTACACCTTCAATGCAACCGGAGATGGGTTTTCGACCAAAGAATTGTTCAACGGAGAGGAATGCGCACTTCCCACTATACTTCCTAGCAAAGCTCCCATGGTCAGTTCAACAAGCAGCATTGATGGCTTTCTCTTCTATTCCTAATGCAGTACCGGTAAGCTTTTGAATTGCTTGCCTTTAAAATCTCCAAATTCTTTATTCAATCGCATTCATTCGCTCAATACATGTTTGGCCTTTGGTTTACCGGTGAACTTTTAGCATTGAACTATTGGTGCATATATAAATAGATAAAGTATGGTGAGAAGATATGTGCTATGCCAATTACCAAACAGTGTTCCATAATACCAAAAGAATATAGAAATTGCAGCAATGAGAAGAACAAGTCATGATGTCCAGAGCTTCCAAAATCAGTAAAATGTTCGAATCGGAAAACTCAATCAATTCCTATGCTAAGCTAGCTTCTTGTTAAGCTGAAGAAAAAACAAAAATGAACCTTTGAAAGAAAACATTTTAATCTAATTTTTTGTCAAACCAAAGCAATAGAATTGCAGGATGGCAACAATACATATGTGATTTTCGAATAGTTAAACCAACAACAAAGAGAAGGTCAGCGATTAACCGTATTTGTGATTTTCGCTAGGAATTAGATCACAATACAGCATTTGGTGTGGTGGTAAGCCAGCACTCTTTGATGCTAGGTGACACGAGTTTGATTCCCCCTAATTGTATTTGTGATTTTCACCATTTTCTTTCTTTAATCAGGTGGTGACACGTTTCGCCACCTGATTTGAGGGTGAAAATAAGTTTATTTAATCAAATATAAATAATTAAATCCCTCCAATAAGGTAGTGACACGTGTCATCACCTAACTAAATAATTAATTTATTTTACTAAATTAAAATTAGGACTAAATTGAAAGAATGTGTAAATAGTAAGGATAAAATGTGTAATTATACCCTTATTTTTTTAATTACCACGTCACACTGCCGTTAACCTCTAACGGCTGGTGGTCAAATTGCACCCAATTTAATAGTATGATGGTTTAATTGTTTCGAAAAAAAGTAAGGTGGTCAAATCGCAACTTTTGCAATAGTATGGTGGTTATTTATGTAGTTTACTCTATCTTCTTTTAGTTTATTTGATACGCAGAAATATAACAAGAGAAATAACGGTAATGCCTTTATTCAATAAATGCAGTAAAGATAGTATGTCAATATAATCATCATATGATTGGTCTTTGATCATACTCTAACATCCCCTTCTTCTTGCTCATTGTCCCCATCTATGATGGCATCAATGCAACTCTTCTTGGGACAATCTTTAACCAAGAGTGGACCATCACAATGGTAGCACTTTATGGGTCCTCGACCCTTCTTCTCCCATGGTTTGACGAACTTGTTGTCATCATCGTTGAAATGATGATCATCCTTGTCTCTCCCATCATTGCCCTTGCCACGAGGCTTGGAAGACTTGGACTTCCCAATTTCGAACTGAGTTATGGACTCTTTTGTGGTCAATGCTTTAGAAAGTTCTTCGACTCCCCTCCGCTTTAAATCTATTTGGGCCCATCTCTGGAGTCCATTCATAAAAGCAAAGAAGCCCTCGGCTTCGCTCAAGTCCGAGATTTGGAGCTTGAACTCGATGAACTCCCAAACATACTATGGGATGGAACCTTCATGTTTTAGTTGCCGCAACTTCCTTCGAGCCTCACGTTGAGCGTTCGTCGGGTAGAACTGTTCCTTGAACTCAACTTGAAACTCTTTTCATGTCTCAACGGGAATGTCCCTGCTCTTCTCCTCAGAGCATCTGCATTGCCACCATAAAAGAGCGACGTTAGTCAAATATATAGAAGCAATGTTTACCTTTTTCTTATTGTAAAATTAATATTTTATTTTGATATAACAAATAATTCAAGGACTAAATTGCAAAGTAAATAAATTTTTAAGTAATCAAAATACTTGTTTTTGACAAGTAAAATTTATACTTAAAATGTTTTAAAGTCAAAACTTAAAGCCCATAAATTTTTCTAAGTGTTTCAAAGCCAAAATATACAAAATGGCCCAAGCGTTTCCAAACACCCTCAAAGTGTTTCGATACATTTTGCCACTAGAAATGTCTGTTTCAAAACGGCTCACACCCGTTTCGATACTGCCTTCATCTGGGCTTTTGATTTTTAAGTATTGTTTCGAAAGGACTCATGCCCGTTTCGATACAGGGGTTAAGTAATTTTAAAATTGGGCATTAAATGAACTAGTCGTTACTTTTCATAAACTATTTTTTAAAGATTTGGTTAAGTGTTTCGATACACCCCTAAGCTGTTTCAAAACACCCATTTACAGTTTCAAAACGTTTCGATACTACCCTTATCCGTTTCGATACGACCCTCTTTTTATATTTTACAGTTTCAAACTGTTTTGATACGACCTATAGCCATTTCGGTACGGGCCATTTTTACACACAACAGCTCTTTCTTTTTTTGGTGTTTGTTTCGATACAGTGTCCTCGTGTTCTGATACGGGTAGTTGCAAAACAACATTTATGGAGGGAAGAGAGAGCCCCAACGACTATATTGATGATCTCAACCACCCAAACGGCTAGAAATCAATGAAAAGGTATAAAAACAAGTCTCCAAAGCTACATCAACAACTATTGAACCTTCAAACAACATCAAAACATTCAATCTAAACCCTTGTGCATTTAAAGTCAAATTCTTGTACCCAACTCATTTGAAATTTTTCATTGTAAATCTTTTTAGAATTTGGGGAGTGTTTATGTGTAATTGGGTAAACAATTAGCCTTTAAGAGATTGATCAATTTGTAAGGTTTCCTCCTAAGCCGAGAAAAGGGAACAAATTCAAGTTAGTGAATTGTTGAAATCCTTAGTAGGGGTGCTAAGGTAGTGGATGTAGAGCTTGTTCGAAGCTTGAACCACTATAAAATTGTCTTGTCTTCATTTTTAAATTATCGATTTGCACCTTTCAATTTTTATTCCACCAATTTGTTGGGAAACGCCAGTAAACCCCATGGCGCAACAGAAAAATTATTCTGTGAATTTCGCCAGTGATCCATGTACAAGGGACAAATTCGGGGAGATTAGGGATGAAATATTACCTTAATAAATCTGGTATCTTGATATCCTTAGGAAGTTAGGATAAACCAAATCGAATCTGAGTCATCACAATAGCGCTCCGACCTCTACGCAGTCCACCCAAACAAAACGAACAATATTTTTCTATTCTCTAACTGTTAGAGAGGTTTTCCGAAAAAACATACTTTGACTGCTAGACCTTATGCCTTTATATAGCATTCAAAAACCTAATTCTAATTAAATTCAGATTCATTAAATATACAATATATTTAACCGAATATAATTAAATATGTAGAATCTAATTCTATTTTAATTCGAATTCATTAAATATACAATATATTTAACCGAATACAATTAAATATGTAGAATCTTATTCTACTTTAATTAGGTTTGTTTAAGGATATATATATTTTAGTAGTGTTTAATAATTACAATAATTATCTAATTATTAAAATATAAACGAGATTATCTATAATTATATTAATTTCGTCTTTAATAATTATTATGTGTACAACAAGTTTGTACACGTGTTATATAGTCGATATTTGTTCGTTTCAATCATAGGGTGTGACCCTTGTAGGTTCATGTAACGTTAGTAGTAATATCTAGAACAATTCTAATATTACAAACAAAGAATGGCATCTAGCAATACATCATTGCTACCTAAGTTGCATGAAGTCGTGGTTCGACTTTACCTTTTTCCGTGATTAACATTTTTTATATATTACATCCTTTTTCCTTATATCTAGATCGAGCACAAGTCATGGATTAGTCACACTTGTATAGCCCATATAATATTTCTTCATATCTTGAGTAGTTTATGATAAACGAATAACAATGATATCTCATATCAATTTATTCGAGCATGGCCATGCATTTTCTAGTCTCACTCAATCAAGTGGCCTATGATATTACTCCTATTATGTAGGAGAGACAAATCCTATCTTGATCAATCATATTTCGCTATATAGAGTGTGACATATCCAATATCAGTCTTTATAGTGTAGTCTGTTACAACACACGTTTGACTGCATCAAAATATGTCGTTCTCGATATTGAAATAATGATGATCTCAAGTCTGAGGATCATACACTTAGTTATCACCGTGAGCAATGTTGTGAATGCACATAATAATCCAAGAAACATGCTCATAGTGGGTCAGTTCGGTATGTCGTTCTCTAACACATACTTATGTATTGATTTTGACATCTCTATGTCAATAACAACACTTTGTTATCAATCAACTACATATTAGTCTTAATATATTATTGTTGTCCACGCCTACAATAATTCTTGACTAAGGACATTCAAGAATAACTATATTATTCTAAGGACTTTATTATAATTCAGTTTATTTATAGATGCACAGAATAAGACTGAAATAATAATAATAATGGATTTATTAATAAACAAGATAAAATAAGTATGCCCTTTACAATCATCTCATTATTGGTCTTTGGGCATACTCCAACACAATTCACCCCCTCTTTGTGATTAGCCATCATTTGATCAACTCAACACGTATCATCTTTGATGTCTATGGCCCGAAAGTACTGCTCTATGCCCCACACGAAGTTCTCAACATCTTGGGTCGATATGTTCCCCTTGAATTCTTTTGATTTTTGAATGTCCTTTGACTTGGATACAATAGGCGCTACTCCATTCTTCATGGCAACCTTGTACACAAATAGGTCTACCTTCATCTCTTCCATCTCTATCTTCACAACCTACAACTCGGCCTCAAGCGTATCACCTCATTTACCCAACTTCTCGAACAGATCATTAAAAAGTTCCTTCATCTCTTTCTTAAGCTGGTCTCTCTTGTTGTCTTGCTCCTCGAAGCGTGTATCAACCGCATCAAGTCGCTCCCTCGAGTCTTTCACGAATTCCTCAAGCCATGTTACCTTTCTCTCCAATAACGTGAGGATATCCTTCGAACTCGCCATCTTGGGTTTGTCAGCTTAGGGTCTCTACACCCTTCTTTGCTGCAACATATTCTTTTGGTGGTGCCATCTCGATTAGTGCCTTCACTCGAACCTTCACTCTAATACAACTTGTCACGGGGCTAGAGTCTGAATATCTTAACCGTGCAGCCTTAGGCGATGTTTCTTAGACAAACGACTAAGTCAGCCTGAATTCTCACTCCGAAAGATCAAACTCTTTCAAGGCACTAAAAATGTTGAATCGTTTTAAGTGGAAGCAAACTATGGATTATGGCCTCACTAAACAAAAGGAGAAAACTCAAGAACGCTCAAGAACAACACAGAGGACTTAGAGTAAATGCCTTGATTACTCAGAAGATAGATGATACAAAATGAGGTGGGGATTGCTTCTATTTATAGTTGAGTTTCTCTACATTCGACAGTCCATAATGATTTACATCGACGACTACGATCAAAGCCCACCAACCACAATGGTACAAAATCAGAATATTCCTTAGAATAAATATGCTATCTAAGGAAATAAATCTTATTTTTACAAGGGAAATTTACATGGGTCAAAATAGTTGTGTCTTCTAGAATCCTCCACGGATCGAGCTAAGTCTGGTGGTTTCTTTAAGCCCAAAATCTCATTCAGAATCTCTTAGGCAACCATGTGTGCATGTGACCCAAACTCGAACTGGTGGTCCATGACACTTGTCTTAAACCATACAATAAGTGCATCCCACATGACGTGAAAAAATCATTTCAACCTTAAATAACCTAAAAATTTCTATTAACATTTATACCCGAAAAAATTTAAACCTTTAAAAACTATAATCCACTACAAACTCTAAACAACTTACATAAAACCACTAACCTAAATCAGTACTATAAATATTACTTCTTTTATCAATGAAAATTACGTTACACAACACGCTTTTGTCCTACCTAATACAATTGAGTGTCATTTAAAAAAATAATCTCAACTAAATGTTATATTAGTGAATAGTTTTTTTTTATATTTTGGTAAATAACTTCAAATTATTTCCCTAAAGCCTTAATATTAAAACCCCTACATATCCATGAACCCTAAATTTTACAAACCCTAAACCACCACAAACACCCAAAATTAAAAAAAAATCCTAGACCATTAAATAATTGGTTTCCAATATTGGAATACAATTTTTCAAAATGCATTTTGGGTCAGACGTGCCTTCCGTTTATAGTGTCACATCGACGAAAAAGTTACTAATCATAGATTTTATAGGAAATCTTTCCTATAGAAAATAGAATAAATTTTTCCGTTACTTAACATGGGTAAAAGCTCAATTAATAGATTCTATAGGAAATATAATAAATTTTGCTGAAGAAAGAATAACTAAACATTGTCTACAAACAAAAGCCTTTAAACAAGTAAAAAATAAACTTAGTGATAAAAACTGCACTAAGATCTTACGAAATGCATGGGAATTTAGATGTAAACAAGTACGTTCACAAACTAAAAAAATATCATAAAAAGAAAAATAGAAGGTATAAGTTATATAGATGAAAACCCATGAAACAATCTAGGTATCCTTATAATAATAATAATAATAATAATAATAATAATAATAATAATAATAAAAGGATTTGTTAGAAGAAAAACTGCTAACAATGTCAAGAATAACAAACTTATATGTAGATGTTTTGTATGTGAAGAAGATCATCTAGCACTCTAGTGTCCTAACAAAGGAAAAAATGCTAAGAAAATGATTAAAACTCTCGAAAAACAAAAATTAAAAATGTGTTTTGAAGAGAAAATAAATCCCAAAGAAATATTATATGAATTAATATCAGAATCGAACACTAATACTGATAGTGGTAGCAAAGACTACATATTTATGTTAAAAACAAAGAATAGTTGCCAAAACCAATTAGAAAAAATCTCTGATAATGAACAACAAGAAATAAAATTAGAAAATATTATAGGAAAAAATAAAGGATCTTCCATTGATATGGTAGAAAAGATTAACGAAAATCATATTTCTAAAGAAAAAATTTATAAAATATTAAAATTTAAAATATAGAGTCAAAGACATATAAAAAATTAGTGGTAATACCGTTGTTAAAGATACTAAAGGGGAATTAATAAAAATTCTTTTATTCACTAAGGATAAAATTAAAAAAATAAAACAAAAATATTCTCAAATTAGGTATATACATGTAGGAGTAATAATGATAACAATAAAACCATTATTTAGAAGAGGACATAATATACCAATCATAGCAGTACTTTTAAATAAAAAATTTGAAAATCAGTAAAGCACTTACTGGAGGAATTCAATCAAATCTACATACAGGGGTTGTAGGATTTAAAGTTAAACCAAACCACTTTATATTCATAAACGATCCTTTAATAGAATGATGTTTATGTTTAAGAATTTAGACAAAAAATTCTGATATAAAAGATCTAGCTGAAGATCTAGCAATTTGTTGGACATCTTTTAATGAATATACAAATACGGCTGAAGTAGACATAAAAGAAGTCAATAAAAAAACTATTGAACTTTTCGAACTTAATAAATTTATTAAAAAATACAACTTATTTTATTACATTTAAAAGATCGATCTATTCCTAAAGACTCGATGATAGAAAAAAATTACCGATGCGGGTAGTTCTAAATCGGTGCTTACAATAAAATATGTTGCATCAGGTGATAGATTTTATTTTAGGGATACACCTAACAACAACAACAACAACAACAACAACAACAACAACAACAACAACAATAATAATAATAATAATAATAATAATAATAATAATAATAATAATAATAATAATAATAATTTACTCTTACCATCGACCTCTAATGTTGAACCAGTAGAGGGAATTGAAGAAAATATGTCAACAGCGATAAGGATAAAAATAGTTCATATTACTATATTTCCTACCGAACCAAGTATAACATTTTTAATTCTAAAAACACTAGAATGGAAGAGATACAAACATCTACAGTAATATTATTTTTTAATTTTCAACAAAAAATTATTATACATACATAAAAATTACATTTTAATTTAAAGTATATAAAAAATATCTTCTACATGCATTTTTAGATGTTGGAGCTACAACAAGTAGCTCTAGAAAAAATGCTATACCAAATCAAAAACAATGGTAATCAATGAGGAATCCTATCAAAGTCATAGGAATCGATGGAAACGAGATAATTATTAAGTATAAAGCCAAAAATGTTCCTATTTACATAAATTGAGTTAAATTTGTAGTTTCATAGCTTTTATGTTTTCCTGACATGCATAGAGACATATTGCTAGGAAATAATTTTATCTATATTCCATAATTATTTACCTTTTTCCATAGATAATAATAGGTTTACTCTATCTGTAGAAAAAATATCGGTAGAAGTTCCTTTAATAAAAACCATAAATTTATATTTGATAAAAAAATTAGATCTTCAAAAAAAAGCAAATTAAACAAGTAGATACCAATCATTGGCTATTTAAATTATTAGAAAATAATTTTAGTGAAGAACCATTAAAGTTATAGAAAAACAGTCTAAGATATTGTATTATAAAGTTAGAAAATCCTAATAAAATCATATGGATGTGTTTTGTTCACGGAATGTAACGTTATCTCTGAGAATAAGATTCCTGGAATGTAACATTACCTGACATATTACTGGAATGTTACATTATCTTGTTTGGTTTATTTGGTAGGAATGTAAGATTGTTGTGTTTGGTTGGAGGTATATAAAATTATCTGGAAGTGAAATTTACTAAATTGGCCGTGTTTTATATTTTCTTTTTAACATGTTAAACTTTCAGTATTAAATTAATAACATATGTACAAAAAGTAACATAATTATTTTTGTTATATTATCTAAAATTTGCAAAAACTATATATTTATCATATTATTAATATACTTATTATATCAACTATTTTTTAAATATAATTTATATTTACATACCCTCGTTACCTTTTATTAAAATATATTTGTAAAATTTTAAATGCTAAACTTTTAATATGTTCAAATTTTTAATTTTTTATTACTTGTGACAAATTGTTAAGTAATTTAAAGTAAATAATAAAATAAATCTAAAAGTTGTATAATACTGAAAAGAATTTATATCATAAGTTTAACCTACTAAATTATTTTATAAGATGATAAACTTCTTATAAATCAAAGAATAAAATTAAAAACATCAACTCTTAACTTATTCATTTTCAAGCAATATGCAATCCCAACATATAACATATAAACATCATAAATATAATATTAATAAAAATACATTAAATACTAAAATAATATTTAAATATGTGTAACACCATTTAAATGTTAAATTAATATTGAATAAAAATATTTATTAATTTACATCACACATATTTAATTATCTAATTAAATTCAATAAAGAATTCATGTGAACAAAATTCATTAATATAAGGGCAATATGGTCTAAAGGGGTGGGAATTGACAAATACCTAAGAAATCCAAAGGAATCACATTCCCACCATTTAATGAAAAAAGCTTTATTGTTGGGAATACAATATTACCCCTTGGAGGGAATGCTCCCCAACCAAACGTGGGTTAGGGGTGTGCAAAAAAACTGATCCGATTAGCCGTTGATCCGATCCAAAATTTTGGATATCCGATCCATTTTTTATGTTTTGTATAATTCAGATCGAATATCTAAAAACTTCGGATCGAATACGGATAGTTATTTCACATTCGGATCAGATATCCGAAAATTCAAATTTTTATAGGTATGTATCTTGTTATATTCGATATTTTTACTTGTTATATATGAAAAATTGAAATTTCCATGGATACAAATATTGTTATATTCAATAATTTATTGATTGTTATATTCAAAAACCTAAATTTTTCATGGATAGACCGTCAAATTAAAAAAATAATCAAACAAAGTCATAAATTTCAGATATTCGGATATCTGAGTATCCGATCCGAAAATTTGGACATCCGATTTTTCAAATATCTGATATTTTTGGATCGGATACAAATCACTATTTAGGTGATCCAAATTTTTTGGATATCCGAAATTTCGGATCGGATTCAATCTGATATCCGAAAATGAACACCCCTAACGTGGGTATGTGATTCCGAAAAAGATCATTCCCCAAGTAATGATCTTTTCCACGAACCAAACGCCCCCTAAGAGTAAAACCTATGAATTTGGATATAGATGAATTTGATACTCAAATTAAAGAATTATTCGATAAATGATTAATAGAACACACTAATAGTCCACATTCTAGTCCAGCATTTATGGTAAGAAATCATGCAGAGATAAAAAGAGGAAAAACTAGAATGATTATTAATTATAAAAGATTAAATCAAAATATTATATTTGATGGTTATTTTATTTCAAGAAATGATGTTTTAATTAATCAGGCTAAACAAGCCCATATTTTAGTAGGTTTGATTGTAAATAAAGATTTTGACAAGTCATGCTAACTGATGAATCAAAACTGTTAACAACTTTTAGTGCACCCAATAGTCATTACCAATGAAAAGTAATACCTTTTGAATTATGTAGTACACCACAAGTCTTCCAAAGATGGATGGACTCAATTTTTAATAAGTATAAAAAATTTTGTGTAGTCTACATGGATGATATAATTATATTTTTAGAAATGTTAGATTTACATAGAAAACATTTAAATATTATCTTTCAAGAATTCATAAAATATGTAATTATATTAAACCCTAAGTAAATAGAGTTAAAAAAAACATAAATAGATTTTTAAGGTTAAAATCATTTTCAAATGGTCTCAAACTCTAAGATCATATTATAATTAAAATAAAAAAATTATGAAAATATTGAAGATAAAAAAGCAACTTCAACAATTTATAGGAATAACTAACTATGGTAGAAATTTCTTTTCAAAGTTGTCTGAAAAATAGGCATGTTATATGATAAATTAAAAATTGTTAACACTTTTATATGGTCTAAACAAGATTTAGAAATAGTTAGAAAAATAAAATCTGAAATTACAAATATCTCTCGAATCAGTTGAAGAATGGATTACTGCTTGAGAAAAATCCAACAAAGGGATTCAAAAACCACTATATCCTATGTTGGGTTGTATGGTGCTCGATTCCTTCAACCATTCTTGCTCACCATGGTGGAGAAGTGGAATTTTGGGTGATAGAGGTGTGGAAGCTAAAAATGATAAAGACAATATGATTTATAGTGGTTCAACCTTCTAACCAAGGTCTACATCCACTACCTTAGCTTTCCACTAAGGATTTACAATCAATCTACTATTGATTCGTCCCCTTTTCTAGGCTTAGGAGGAAACCCTTACAAACCGATCAAGCTTTCTACCCAAAGCCTTGATCAAACCCTCTTTACGAAGAGATAAAAATAAGCAAACTCAAATCCCTCTAATAGGTATTTGTTTGCACAACTAAGCTCTTACCCAATCCTAAAACACTTGAGCAAATATAACAATTTTGGCTCACTAGTGTTTGTCTATACAATAAATTGACACTTAAAGCACTAAGACATATTTGTGATCATATGATGTTTGAAAAATGAAGCATTAGCCATTACTAGATGCTTGGAGGTCCCTTTTATACTCCTCTTTGAGTTTGTAGCCGTTACTAGCCGTTGGGGTTGAATTGGAGTCGTTGTAGACTTTATTTCCCACCATAAATGCAGTTCTGCAACATCTCGTTTCGAAACGCTCGACCTTGTTTCGAAACACTCTCGAAATAGAAAGAGCCGTTGCAGTCTGATGCAGTGCCCGTTTCGAAACGCCCTTGGCCGTATCGAAATGACCGTATTGAAACGCTTGTCCCCGTATCAAAATGCCCTGCATTTAAAAGGTGGTTGGGAAATAGTTGTTGGGGGTTTATGAACGTTGAGGTCAATGCCACATAGGCGTATCGAAACGGAAGTGGCCGTATCGAAACTCTATACAAAAATCTCACCTAGGTTAAAGCCCATTTCGAAACAGACAAGGCTGTATCGAAACATTTTGCCATTGTAAAGACCCGTATCGAAACACCTACGGGCGTTTCAAAACGCCTAGATGGTTTTGTTGAATTTGGCTTTGAAAACACTTAAAACCTTTTTGAAATATCCCTTAAACATAGTTTCAAGTTGTTTGGACTTAGAAATGGTTTTGAATTCTTTTTAACTTTGTCCAAAATATTTTTCAATTATTATATCAAAATATTAGTTCTACATCCTACCCAAGGATTTCTTTCAGTACAAACCCAGTAATGTATTATCCTAATTCAGATATTATGTTCCTTATCTAATGGTAAGACAACCGATTAAAAATATGTCACAAATAGCAACACTACCAGCACCAAACCCACTGCAGTGTTCTCTAAGGTCTCAATGGCCTCAAAATCCAAACTCATTATATCAAGCCAGTTATACTGAAATTATAAAGAAAGCTGAAGAATTGTTGAAACCACAACAACCTCAAGAAACCAAATACTTTTATAACCTTGATTTAGATTTAAATCTATACAATTTGGTTAACGAGGTATGAAAAACCATATCACTAATCAAAGAGTAAACTTTAGAAGAGCTCTTACAAAAATTTCGAAAAATTTAGTCGAAGAAACAATTAAAGAAAATAAAATTCAATATCTACTACTAAATTCTATTTTATATAGAGATTGAGAAGAGCTTGAACTTAGTTTTCTGAAAATTGAGGAGATAAATAATCTTCTTGATATTTGGCAATATTTTTTTGATAATGGGATAACAAATCTTATATTAGTAAGAATATTTATATTATATCTATATAATAAATCTGGATTTGTTCTACCTAATGAGTTTGTTGCGTGTAAAAGGTGCTCCGCAATTAGTGCAAGTGTACACGCCTCAAGTAATATAATGATCAGTATTAGAGTATCGTCTCCACAGGGATTGGGATGGCTTCCTTCGTTTATCTTCTCGCACTTAAAAAGAAAAGTAAAAGTAAAAACACAAGTAGAGAAGTTTTGGGTTTTAATTAAACTAAAAATCATAAACTAAAGCAAGCAAGTAAAGGTTAAGAAATCAAGATGAGAGAATGGGACGGATTAGATTACGTCGTAGTGTGGAAAGCAATTGTCTTGTCTCGGTCTTTGAATACAATAAACACCAAACTACCTCGGTAGTAACCTAAATCCTTGCCGTGACAATAAGATGTGTTGCATCGACAATTCCTTGCTGGTCTACAGACGATGTCAAGGTTCCGCAAAGCGTCCTTTGATGGCTCCTCCTTATCCCTAAGTCGCAGCACTGTTGATGAATGGGCCTTGATAATGCCTCCCGGCGTAAACTAAGGATGAACACCAACTAATCTCACGCTTCTTTTAGCCATTGAAACTCTAACTTATCACTAAGCCGAGTTAGCTTCCATTGTTGGGATGAAAATCGTGCTTATTCGTTTCTTGAGTTTAATTCTTCCGATATTAAACAAATAGATAACCTCACAATACTCTCTCTCGATAAGATTGCAAGAATAGAATTAGTACCAAGAATAAGCAAACCTTGAAATAAATTGCAATAACAAAAACTTAAACAAAGTACAATTATTTTCTCACATCTACTCAACAAAATAATCCTAACCCTAAGAAAACTTAGAACATGATGAACATGGAGAATACTCAACCAAACCCTAATCTCAAGCTCTCAATACTCGACCCCTTTCATGTGTGCGGAAAGCCTTGTTTAAATAGGAAAATGAGTAGGGCAAAGTCCTTCTTGGATAGGAAGTTAAGTTGGACTTGGACTTGTCTTCATTAAAGAGATGAATCTTTTTAATTTTAATGCCTTTATCCACTTTAGCCAAAATTCGTCTTTAACCTTCCTTCTATGTTTCCACCATCTTCTCGTGCTCCGATTTCCATGCAAAGTATGTAGAAAAATCTAGCATTTTATGCTCTTCAAATCGGCTATCACTTTGCATGCTTTACCCTCCTACAGGTTGATCTGTGCACTGCCTCGGCAAAGAATATCTGCTACCTCGGCAAGGGTCTGTCACTTGTTCTACTTCGTAAGGCTTCATCTTCATAATTCAGCTTCCTTCAGTAGAAGCTGTCATCTTTGGCTTAGCTTTATCTGGACCTGTCACGAGCTCGTTCTGCACCATCTTCCCTTTTCTTCATTGCCCACTTCGCATCACTTGCCCCGACAGTGAGTAAATCTGCGCAAGCATCAAACATGCATTAAAACAGTACCTTTTCATCAAATATTAGGATCAAAGGTCAAAGCAGTGTAATTAATGCATATAAGGCCATAATGCCACTCGAATGGGTGTAGGTTAAGTAATAATTGCCATGTAAAAAGGGTGAAAACATAGGACTTTTGGGCACTTATCCCACCTTCAAACTTGAACTATTGCTTGTCCTCAAGCAATGCAAACCATCAATTTCCAAAACATTAATCTTCATGAAAATTCTCCTTGGTCTTACTTTTCCTTCTTCTCTCCAAACCACAGCAATGAATGCTCGACCCTCAAGTCTTCGGATGCCTTAGGAATTCTCTGGAGTAAAACTATAAGATTTGTGAGTGTGTGCATGATTTGTGAACAAGATGATTATTCAGGTTCTAAGTAAACACTTAAGCACTAATCTACTTAACTCGAGTATGTACCCCTCTTAGCCCGGTCTAGACGGTTGACCCGAACCAAGGTGATTACACGGGGAAAACCGAAGCCAACTCGTTAAAACCGACTCCGATTAATGACCTTTTTTTCTTTTTATCTTTCCTAGATGCGAATTAGATCCTATGTGATCAACAAAGAGTAAAGGAGAAAATGGTGCCGTGATCAAATGTCGTTTAGGGGTTCAATTGCACAATTTAAGCTTTTAGCGACCAAAACATAATTTTCATAAATTACAGGGACCTTTCCAATTTTTAAAGTTACTAATGTGCAACTAATCATATTTCATGCTTCTCTACAAAATTTCATCTCAAACGGATCATCCAAACTCATTCAATTGCATACACAACATTCAGATACCAAAATGTAACATTTCAGACTTTTAAGGCTCCATTTAACTAATTTAACGGTCATGTATCGATACCCTGCTACCCCGTATCGATACGCGGGGAGGCAGTAGCCAAAGTTGAATGAGGGTATCGATACACTTCCCTCGTGTATCGATACACCCTTCAAAGTTTGCACAGGCGTATCAATACACCTGATGCTCGTATCAATACACCTGCACCATTTTAGCTTAAGGGTAACGATACATTTCCCCCGTGCATCGATACACCCTTCAAAGTTTGCACAGGTGTATCAATACACCTGCATCGTTTTAGCTTAAGGGTATCGATACACTTGCCCGAGTATCGATACCAATACCAGAAATGCTCAAGAAATAGCCCCAAAAATGCATCATACATCATCCAATCACACCCAAAACTCATATACATACTCATATCATCATGTCCAACATATTTGCATAAAAAACTAACCACATTGCAAGCATTAGGCACAATATCTCATATAGCATATGCAACTAGAATAAACATGCTTTTAACCATAAGCCATAGCAAAACTAAAATGCAAAATGAGGATCTAAAGACCACATAATGGCCATTTACAAGTCATAAACCATAAACCAAACTTGTTCTAGGTAATCAACCACATCACACATCAAAGTAAAGGATTTCCCCCATTGTCCTTATTATCTATAGCTAGTATCCAAAACATACTTTCCAAGTGGAGTTCTTCTTGAATCCCCTGCTTCTTGTTGTTCCAAATTCAACTATCTGCATTGATGGACAAAAAGGAGCGAAACCATAAAACACCATTTACTTGAAATCACATTTCTATAAACCAATGTATTGATTGAAAACTTCATTTGAAAACTTCACTGCCTTAAATCATGCATCGCACAACATATAAACCAGCATTAAAACCCAAATGCAACATGTATCTCAATCTTAAACATCATCCTTGTAATTACTTCCATTTAAACCTTCTCATGCATAAACACTTCATGCAAAGTTTAAACCCTTTTTTTCTTGGAAACCATTTCTACATTATGCTCTTTCTTTCTCATGCTTGAAAATCATTTCAAAGCAATTCTCATCTTGAAAACCACATGTATCATCTATCTATCTCATGCATTCAACCAATACAATTCTCATGGCAAGGCCACACATGCTTGATGCACAAAAGCATTTTACAATCTCATTAGCTCATATGCATTTCTCATTGCATAAAATCATTCAAAACATTGGTACATGCGAAACACACTTCATTCTCATATGTTGGCATTTACATATTCTATTTACACGGATATGTGGATAGCTTGACTCGAGGTCAAGTTCTACCCCGGTGGGATCTCGCCACCGGACTCACATGGTGGTATCTACCTTTGCCACTAAGCTTGGGTATTTCACCAAGTCCTACCCCGGTGGTATCTTCCTTACCGGTCTCTCATGGCGATAACATTTGTTGCCATAAAGCTTGGGTCCTTCACCAAGTCCTACTCCGGCGGTATCTCCCTCACTGGTCTCTCTTGGTGGTACCATACAATGCCATTAAGCTTGGGTATTTCACCAAGTCCTATATGATGGAATTCACATCATCCACCTCTCTCTTTGGAACGAATCCACAGAGCATGTACGAATTTTATTGTTTAAAGTGCACTTTATATCCTATTGGTCGACCAATTATATCTGGTAACATCTCATCATTAATGCATATATATATATCACAATTTAGCCAATAATTCATTGATTTCAAAGCATGCAACATCATCAAGGCTAAAACGTCAAACCATGCCTTTAGAACACAAGTTAAAACCACATCCTTTCAAGGGTCATTAGTTTCATGCACCCTTCATCAAACCAAGTTTAATAATCAACTCTCATGCTTAAAAATCATGCTTAAACAGCAAATCAAACCACATTGCTAAACCAGGTACATCAAAACAAATTTTGATATTTTCAAAACCATAATAACACAAATCGAGAGAGCAATCAACTTCACTTACTTCTGAACTTAAATAGACGTTTCAAGCCTAAGTTTAAGTTCCCAAACCACTTTTCAAAATCATTCCAAGGCTGGAAAACACGTTCTCACTCACCGATACGCGACACTATGCTAGCCGATGAGCCAACTAAGCGTCTGAAGCCTCCAACGCTACCTTGTTTGCTTCCGGATCAATATCCCCTGTTTTGGCACATTAAAAATAGAGATCCAAAGCATCAAAATGCATTCAAACACCAGCAACAAAACAAAATCCCGCAGCCCTGCTCTAAAGCATCAAAATACACATCCGGAACAACCGAAAACACCTCCAAACTCTCACCAAACAAAGCCCAGCCAAGATCTATCAATTCTAACCTTTTCTAAACCTCAATTAACATCAAAAATCAACATAAGCTTGACCTTATACCTCTAGAAATAGTAGAACATCAAAAACACCTTAAAATCTACAAATCTAGCATCTTAAAATTAGAGACCCAAGCCTATTGGGGATTTATTTGTTAAAACCTCATTCTCAACATCAAATAACATTCAAAATATGTAGAAAATCAACCTCAACTCAGATCATAACATAGAAATACGAAAATCATCATCATAAATCTTGAATTTAACAATTCTTTCTTGTTTATAACATTAAAACAACTCAAAAACCATTAAAAAGGATTGATAACTTGAGAATTTTAGTACAAAACTGATCATTAGAGGAGAATAATGAAGCTTACCTCTAATGGTTGATCTCTCTTCAATTTGGGCAAGTTTTCTTGAAAAATCCAAAGCAAAATCAATGTGATTTGATGAAACAAAGATAGAAAATCATTTGAGAGATGAAATCTCAGCAATCAAGGTGAAAATAAAAGGTTTTTTGATGAGGGAAAAGTGTTTGGCTGAAGAGAAGTTGAGAGAAAATGAGAATAGGCAAAACTAACGTGAATTTAGTTATGAAAAGTCAACCTTAAGTTTCCTTTTTACTTTCCTTTATTTTATTATAAAAATCATTTATTAAAAGCTCTCAAATTAAAGAGAAATCTGATGGAAACAAATGGTAAAAATAACTCCTTAAAGATTCACTATTTCAATCCTTTACAAAATAGTCACTAGCCAATTTTTGCAAAAATTGCATTTTGGTCACTATACTAAAATGTAATATTTCCGAAACTCATTTTGTAAAATTGTTTTTACCATCATCATTTACATAATAAATAATGATTTTTAGACATTTTTCCATATTTTTAAAACATCCCGAACTAAGTTTTCCCTGAACCGACCTCAAGGATTCAAATCTCTAATTTGTGATCGATAAACCATTAAACTGATCCCAAAACCTTCTAGGCCAAAAACCAGGGCGTTACAATATATATATATATATATATATATATATATATATATATTTCAAGCAATCTAACCTACTAGAGCCAATTTCGGGCACCTCTAGTGATTAGCCTAGAGCCGGTTTCGGGCACCTCTAGGGCTTCCTAAAGCTAGAGCAAGTGTTAGGCACCTCTAACTTTTTACCCAAAATTTTCTTTCTAAGTAAGTCTATGTCCTAAGTGTCCTAGAACTCCTTAAATCATACAAGTCACAAAAGTGTATTAAAGCTCTAATCGCATAGTATGATTCTAAGCTATCTTCCTTATGCATCCTAAAATTAAAGGCTCTAAACAGTTCAAAGCAATGGTAAGAAGAGAGATATCTATGGCCAAGATGGAAAATTCATTTAAATTAAACTAAGGCAATTGATGAAGAACATTGTCGAGGCATAAGCTTCATTCGGCTAAGGCAATATGTGCAGTAAAATTTTTTGACAAATAATAGACAAAACAGAACTACATTGCAATATATTGATATGCCACGGCAAAGAACTGCCTTGGAAACAGAACCTACACCCCCAAACTTAAGACAAGCATTGCCCTCAATGCATTAACAACAGATGCAATAATAGAAAAATTAAGCACAAAAATTAAGGGCGTAAAAATAAAGGCAAGAGAGAAAAAAATTAGATCGACTCAGATGAGTCATCGCTTTGCAGGATCAGTTTTCTCCCTTTGCAGGCCGTATGCTTGACTCTCTTGGTTTCTCTTGGCGGTTGGATGCGCGTTGGGGGTTGGCTTGGCCGGAGCGGTTACTTCTTCCTCTACATCCGTTTCAAGGTAGAGCTCCTCCATGGCCTCCAAGGCGGATGCCTTGCGTTTTGTAGCTTCGAATGTTCGGAGGATGGATTGGGCAGTTTCGGTCCAATTGGAGAAGTCTTCTGTTCTGACCGGTGAACCCATAGGAGTGTCTAGATGGGCTTTGCCCTTGGCCTTCCTGGCCGCGGCAGAGGAAGTGGTGGTTGCGGCGGCAGAGTGCCTTGGTGAGGCCTGGGAAGTAGCGGTGGTAGGTGTGGCTCTGTAATGGGGATCTGAGGCGGTTGCGGCATGGGGCTCTAGGGCAGCTGCGGTAAAGATGGCGACAGGGAACTGAGGAAACTAGACGGTATGGTTAGGGAACTTCTCTTGAATCAGTTGGACAATGGAGGAGTTGAACTCCCTTGTGAAGGCCATAAAGAGGTGTTGCCGTCTGTCCATGTCCTCCAACTTCTGGGCAATTTGCTGGAGGGTGGCTGCCGAGGTAGTGATTTTTGGAGTCTCCGGAACATCTGCCGAAGATGCTGTCGCGACATGGCCTTGCATCGGTGTAGATTGCCATTGTTCAGCCTCCGTGATCTGCATTAGCCTGTAGTATGCTTCTCTGTCCAATCCTTTCTCTGGAGGTGTATATTCATCGGCTTCATCGGTTGGTATCTCAAGTCTGGTGCATAAGTCGGTGATGAGTGATGGGAAGTAGAGGGGGTCGCGTTCCTTCTGGCTGCACTAGTGAATCTCGTGACATATAATGTTACCAACATTACTGATACGATTATTTAAAATAGAGTGTATGAGTACAAGCCTGGGTCGATCGACAGTGTTGTTGTGCGATGTGGGCATGAGGCGGTGTTTGACAAATGTGTTCAATAGCTTAGCTTCTGGCCACAACTGTCACCGATTAAGTGAGCCTTTGTGGGCCCCGGCATTCCATGTCCTGCTGGCATAGCAGAGTTCTTCCTTTATGTGTTCGTAGTCTTCCTCCGTCAATGACTCGACAAATTCTTCATGCTCGTCCCTCTCTACGTGGATGTCATAAAAGAGATTTATGGCATCGGCATCCACCTTGATTGCTTTTCCCCAAACATTAACAAAGAGTGTGGTTGGGCTTGGATTGTGAGCGTAAAACTCTCGTACCACTTTTATGTTGGCTCGTTCGGGTTGAAGGCACAATATTTTCCACTTTTGGTGATCTACCTTGTTGAAGAGGTAGTGGTTGAGGTAGAAGTTTTGCTCATCGGAGCATTGAAATCCTTACTCCTCCCATACTTGGCGGGCTATGAAGTGCTTGTTGAAGCGCTTCTCTACCTCCGGCGGTGCGAAGCATTTGTATATTGGTGCCTTGGCCCATTGGTCTGCGGGTGATATGTCGTGGTAATCTTGTGTGTGACACCGAATTTCTTCAATGTCGCGGCAATGAGCCTGTAGTTGAAGTGTTTGCCTTCGTCACTGTTGATGGCTCTAGGTACTCCAAACCGTGTAAATATGTTTTTCTGTAGAAACCGATGCACGGTTTTGGAGTCACAATTTGGTGTGGCAATGGCTTCGACCCATTTGGACACATAATCGACGACAAGGAGTATGTAGAGGTTTCCACACAAGGATGTAAAGGGTCCCATGAAGTCAATTCTCCAAACATCAAACAGCTCGACCTCGAGAATGTTTTGCAAGGGCATCTCGTGTCTCCTTGATATGTTGCCCGTCCGTTGACATCGGTCACACTGCTTATAGTATTCTTGGGCATCTTTGTAGAGTGTAGGCCAATATAAGCCTAACTGTAGCACTTTGGTAGCGGTCCTAGTTCCTCCAAAATTTCCTCCATAAGGTGAGGAATGGCACTGGTGGAGTAATTCGTTTTGCTCTTCTTTTGGGACACATCTCCTTATAACCTGGTTTGCACATTGCCTAAACAAAAGAGGTTGGTCCCAAAAATAATGCTTCACATCATGTTGGAACCTCTTCTTTCCTTGATGGTTAAGGTTATAAGGTAAAACACCATTGACTAAAAAATTAACAAGATCTGCATACCAGGGTGTTGTTGCGAAAGACTGTGTTGTCAAGGGCAATGTCGAGGCAATGCAGTCTGACAATGCCGAGGCAAGGGTGTTCGTCACTTCCGCGGTAGACGTTGTCGCGGCGGCTAAGAGCTGCTCATCTGGGAATGGATCTTGTATGTCTGGTCATGTGGTATCTCCTTCCCGTTGTTCCAGTCTTGATAGGTGATCGGCCACTTGGTTCTCTGTTCCTTTTCTATCCTTGACATCAACGTCGAACTCTTGTAGTAAAAGAATCCATCGGATCAACCGAGGTTTTGCATCATTCTTGGAGAACAAGTATTTGATCGTCGAGTGATCCGTGTGGATAGTCACCATGGTTTCAATTAGGTACGACCGGAACTTGTCAATGGCAAAGACTACCGCTAGCAACTCTTTATCAGTGACAGTGTAGTTGACTTGGGCCTCGTTTGGTGTTTTGCTAGCATAATAAATCACGTGGAAAATTCTGTCTTTTCTCTGTCTAAGGACTGCCCTGACGGCATAATCGCTTGCATCGCATATGAGCTCGAAGGGGAGCATCCAGTCTGGTGGGACTACTATTGGTGCGGTCACAAGCTTTCGTTTCAGTATCTCAAATGCTTTAGTACATTCTTCATGGAAGTCAAAGGTCTTATTCTGTTTAAGCAGAGAACACAAGGGTTTAGTAATCTTATAGAATTTTGCAATAAATCTCCTATAAAAACCTGCGTGTCCTAGAAAACTCCAGATTCCTTTGACTGTGGTTGGTGAGGGTAGCTTCTCGATCACATCAATTTTGGCTTTATCTACTTTAATTCCTTTTGATGAGATCTTGTGGTCGAGCATGATGCCCTCATCCACCATGAAGTGGCATTTCTCCCAGTTTAGAACTAGATTGGATTCCTCACATCGTTCGAATACCCTCTCTAAATTGTCGAGGCAATTGTCTAAGTTGTCGCCAAATACGGAGAAATCATCCATGAAGATCTCCAAAAAGTCTTCTACCATGTCGGAGAATATTGTCATCATGCATCGTTGGAATGTTGTCAGGGCATTGCAAAGGCCGAACAGCATCCTCCTAAATACATATATGCCATATGGGCATGTGAATGTGGTTTTTGCCTGGTCATCTGGTGCAATGGAAATCTAATTATAACCTGAGTAACCATCAGGAAAACAATAAAATGGTTTACCAGCAAGTCCTGGTTGGGATTAACTCATTTTTCTTGTTGGTTACCACTGTTATTCCACCTTTCTTTGGTATGCATTGTATCGTGCTTACCCATGTGCTGTCATAGATGGGATAGATAATTCCAGCATCAAGCCATTTAATGATCTCTTTTCTTACCACCTTCTTCATGGCATGGTTAAGCCTTCTTTGAGCCTCAATGGTAGGTTTATGGTCATATTCCAAAAGGATTTTGTGCATACATACCGCTGGGCTTATCCTCTTTAAATCGGAAATTGACCACCCTAATGCCCGTTTATGCCGTCCCAACATACTGATCAAACTTTGTTCCTATTTTAGCTGCAACATAGAAGAAATAATTACGGGAAATGTATCATTGGTTCCCAAATAAACATATTTTACTTTATCAGGCAATTGTTTTAATTCAAGAACCGATTGTTGCTCGATTGAGGGTTTTTCAATCTTTCGTTCCTCTCTAGAATAATTGAGGGGTTCGAAATACTTACCTAGACGAGAGACTGTCTAGTGGGCTTCCTCAATTTTGCCTCTTCAGTTTCTTCAGTGTCGGGAAGGTTTTCTAGTATATTACCAAGGCAGTCGTTAGAGTGCATGCCGAGGCAGTGGCCATTCTCATTGCTGAGGCAGTGTCTGCCGAGGCAAGGTGCATCGATGTCAAATTTGAATCCGGTGGTGGCTTGCATCATTTGACATTCTTCTTGATCATCAACACGTTTGAGGGTTTGGAACACATTGAGCTTGACTTGTTGGTCATTCACCCTCATTGTTAGCTCACTTTTTTCTACATCGATCAATGTCCTCCCAGTGGCTAAGAATGGTCGCCCAAGTATGATGGGTGCATGTTCATCTGCCTCACAGAGTCACAGTCAAGAACAAAGAAGTTAGCGGAAAAATAAACTTATCAACTCTTACCAGTATATCTTCAATTTTTCCCTCTGGTTGCACATAAGAGCGATCGGCCAGCTAAAGCATGACTGTGGTTGGTCTTGCCTTTCCAATTCCTAACTTCTGGAAAACCGATTTGGGCATCAAGTTTATGCTTGCCTCTAAGTCACACAATGTCTTCCCAATATAATGATTCCCGATTGCACATGGTATTGTGAAGCTTCATGGATTTTTAAGCTTAGATGGTGTTCAGTTGTGGTGTTCGGTTGTGTAACATGGCCATACACCCCTCTATTACGGCAACTGTTTTGAACTCCCCTATTCTTGTTCACCTTAACACATGTCTTTTAGGAACTTGGCATAATTCGGCATTTGCTATATCGCTTCTACAAAGGGTATGTTAATGTGGACCTACTTCAAGATGTCTAAGAACTTCTTGAACTGGTACTCGTGCTTCTACCGTTTAAGCCTTTGTGGGAATGGTGGTGGGGGTCGAATATCCTCAACACATTCTTTACATGGAAACTTGATTTGGGGTACCATATCTAATTTTTCAGCGTCCTTCTGATCTTCCTCGGCATTTTTTTCTACCGTGGTTTGGTCAGGTACTACCGTGGTAGTAGAATTGCGTACTGTCAAGGCGAGCTCTGCCACAACAGAGGCTTCTTTTTCTTTGGTCTCTCCTTTTCCACTGGATTGGGGTTCTTTAAGTTGTTTGTCACTCCTAGTGTTGATTGCTTTGCATTGTTCATGACTCGATCCCTTAGTGACTTCAGTATCGCTTGGGAATCCTCCCCTCGGTCTGGAGTTTAGAATTTATGCGAACTGCCCGACTTGAGTTTCCAGGGATTTCAATGTTGCCTCATGATTTTGCATCCACATCTCCATCCTGTCCATAAAAGCGTCAGATTTCTTTATGAACTTATCAGTATTAGCCATATATGCACTAGTTTGAGACATGAAAGCGTTAAGAGAGTTTTCTAAAGAACTAGTTGGCCTATGCTATTGTGGCGGCAGAGTTTGCTGTTATGGCATAGATTGCCGAGACATGTTTTGTTAAAATCCTGTTGCTGGAGCATTCTGATTGTTCGGGTTGAGTGTGTGTTGGGGTTGCTCCAGGAGAAATTCAGGTACTTCTTCCAGGCCAGGTTGTAGTTGTTGGACATCATGTTGTTGTTCCAGTTGTAATATCTAACATAACACCCCAACTCTGTATTATGTGGACATTCAGAAGAAACATGGTTATCCACATAGTTTTCACAAAATAAATCCATTACCTTGACCTCTTAGTGATTGTTTTGTAGCTGCATGTTCATGACCAACTTTGTCAATGTGGCAATTTAGGATGAAATTGAGTCTGAATACCCTATTTTGTTTACTGCGGGTTGGCATCGGATTCCTCCTCTTCTGGTCGTTGGGAACTGATAGTCATTTTTGGTTGTCCTATTCAGTATATCCATCGCTTCCTCTAGTTCTTTGTCTAGGAGTATGTCGTTTGCCGAGGCATCAAGCATCATCCTAGTTGCCGTGTTGACAACATTATAGAACATGGTTACCTGTGTCCACAATGGGAATCTGTGCAAGGGGCATTTGTGTAGCAGCTCTTTGTATCGCTCTCGGGCCTCGTGCATTGATTCGTCATCAGCCTGTCGAAAAGAAGTGATTTCTTCACGCAATTTATCAGTTAAATTTGTAGGATTAAAACGTGCTAGGAAATCACAACATAAATCACTCCAAGATCAAATTGATCCTGCTGGAATTCTATTTAGCCAGGTCTTTGCCCTATCCCTCAGTGAATAAGGAAACAATTTAAATCTTAAAATATCCTCATGTACTCCTTGTATTTTAAATGAATTGCAAATTTGCATGAAGGTTTTGAGGTGCTGTCTGGCATCTTCAGTTGCTGAGCCGCCAAATTGCCCCATAATATTGATCATGTTAAACATTAAGGGCTTCAGTTCAAAGTGGGCGGCTTCAATCTCTGGTGTGACTACTCCCGGATTTAGTCTGTTCAGATCTTCTTCTAAGTAGTCTCGGACAGTTAGGTTTCTTACTGGCTCAAACTGAATTCTCGAATTTTCTCCATCTACTATCGGGGCATCTTGCTGCCCATCAACAACTGGCTGCCCGTCGGCAACCCGCTGCCCATTGGCATTTCGATTGTTGTTGGCATTGTTGCCGCCAACTTGATGTGCCATCTTTTGTCTTATCTGTTGCTTGAGTCTTTGGAAACTTCGATCGATTTCTTGATCAAGGTCATAGAATGGATACTTCGTGTTCGTCCTGGTCATGCACCAATGCAAACCAAAGTTGATTAGTGCTCGAGACACTTAAGCAAATAAAAGTGCAAGAAAATAAAATTGAAAGTCGTTATTGCCAATCCCCAGTAACGGCGCCAAAAACTTGTTGCGTGTAAAAGGTGCTCCGCAATTAGTGCAAGTGTACACGTCTCAAGTAATATAATGATGAGTATTAGAGTATCATCTCCACAGGGATTGGGATGGCTTCCTTTGTTTATCTTCCCGCACTGAAAAAGAAAAGTAAAAGTAAAAACACAAGTAGAGGAGTTTTGGGTTTTAATTAAACTAAAAATCATAAACTAAAGCAAGCAAGTAAAGGTTGAGAAATTAAGATGAGAGAATGGGTCGGATTAGATTGTGTTATAGTGTGGAAAGCAATTGTCTTATCTCGATCTTTGAATGCAATAAACACCAAACTGCCTCGGCAGTGACCTAAATCCTTGTCGCGGAAATAAGATGTGATGCCTCGGTAATCCCTTGTTGGTCGGCAGACGTTGTCAAGGTTCGGAAAAGCATCCTTTGATGGCTCCTCCTTATCCCTAAGTCGTAGCACTACTGATGAATGGGCCTTGATAATGCCTCCCGACGTAAACCAAGGATGAACACCAACTAATCTCACGCTTCTCTTAACCGTTGAAACTCTAACTTATCCCTAAGCCAAGTTAGCTTCCATCGTTGGGATGAAAACCATGTTTATTCGTTTCTTGAGTTTAGTTCTTCTGATATTAAACAAATAGATAACCTCACAATACTCTCTCTCGATAAGATTGCAAGAATAGAATTAGTACCAAGAATAAGCAAACATTGAACTAAATTGCATTAACAAAAACTTAAACAAAGTACAATTGTTTTCTCACAACTACTCAACAAAATAATCTTAACCCTAAGAAAACTTAGAACATGATGAACATCGAGAATAATCAACCAAACCCTAATCTCAAGCTCTCAATACTCGACCCCCTTTATGTGTGCGGCAAGCCTTGTTTAAATAGGAAAATGAGTAGGGCAAAGTCCTTCTTTGATAGGAAGTTAAATTGGACTTGGACTTGTCTTCATTAAAGAGGTGAATCTCTTTAATTTTAATTCCTTTATTCACTTTAGCCAAATTCCGTCTTTAACCTTCCTTCTATGTTCCACCATCTTCTCGTGCTCCGATTGCCATGCAAAGTATGTAAAAAAATCCAGCATTTTATGCTCTTCAAATCGGCTATCACTTTGCATGCTTTGCCCTCCGGCAGGTTGATCTGTGCACTGCCTCGGCAAAGAATATCTGCTACCTCGGCAGGGGTCTGTCACTGGATCTACTTTGTAAGGCTTCATCTTCATAATTCAGCTTCCTTCAGTAGAAGTTGTCATTTTTGGCTTAGCTTGATCTGGACCTGTCACGAGCTCGTTCTGCACCATTTCCCTTTTCTTCATTGCCCTCTCCGCATCACCTGCCTCGGCAGTGAGTAAATATGCGCAAGCACCAAACATGCATTAAAACAGTATCTTTTTCATCAAATAAATCAAATATCAGGATCAAAGGTAAAAGTAGTGTAATTAATGCATATAAGATCATAATGTCACTCGAATGGGTGTAGGATAAGCAATAATTGTCATGTAAAAAGGGTAAAAACATAAAACATTTGAGCACTTATTAGAGTTATTCTCTAAAATAAATAGAGCTATTTGCAACCAGCAAGAACAATTTAAAAACGCATTTCTGAACATTTTCTACGGGCCTACCTTCATGGTATTAATATAGAAACAATATATCTTGTGCTAAAATATATGCTTGATCATGAACTATTTAATATAAGCCATATTGAATGGAGATTCGTCAAAGAAATAATTGTTCAAAACTTTTCTTTCAATCTACTAAAAGATTTTTCAGTTTTTATAAAAGCTAAATTGCATAGTTTTCTACAAGGTGATGTATATTTTCAATATTTTCATTTTAATTTGATTGGAATAGCTGAAACAGAAAAGTTTTATCAGCCGTATCAATATGGACTATCTCAAGACCACTGAGAGGATCATCTCTTGGTGTTGTAAAAGAAGATGCAAAAAGGTTGAAACTCTACATTAATAAATGTTACAATGATCTAGTTTATTATCAAATATAAGCTGGTGTAGAACTCAAAGACACGGCCCAGAGTCTACTATTAAGAACATTCTATAAATTCTGAATTGATGGAAAAAAATATTAGCATATGATACTTTTTTAAAAGAACAAGGACATCAGAGAAATTGTGGCACTACTATAGAAGATAGCCGACATAGAAATTAATGACTATTCTTCTGACATAATTGAAGTCATAAATAATACATGAGAATACTGAAACTCATAGGAATCACTCGTCTCCAACAATTCAATAAATTTGGATGAAATAAAATAAATAAATTTAGCAAATGCTCAAGAAAGCTGAAAAGACAACACATCAAAATGAACAAGAACTGAAAACACAACAAATCAGATGAATAGGAACTTAAAGGATAATAAAGTCAGACGATAAGCATCAGACTTCAATGAGAAATTAAAAAAAGTTCAAAAAATGAGGCTACAAGAAGAGGGAGCTTGCAACGAAGCAAGACAACTTTTGTTACCTACATCTTTTTACTAAAAGTTTTTCTTTTGTAACATTTCTTTCGTTCTTAGTTATTTAACTTTCTATCATTTTTTGAATCTTTTCACTACTATTATTTTTGTAATATTTTCATCATCTTTATATAAAATATTTCTTTCCGTCATCTTTATATAAAATATCTGCCACAATAGTCGAGTTACTGGTATCAGAGCTTGCCTCTATATGAACGAAATAAGTGTTGATCGAACGTGCTTGCCCATATGTGAATAAAATGAGTGTCATTTTTATAAATTTTTGAATAAATCAGTTCAATCTAAAAAAATCCTACAAAAGAAAAAGAAAAATGATAAAAAAAGAAATTATAATTAATCCATTTAAATCTTTTAAAGAGGATGGTGCTAATTTGTTTTTGTTATTTGGGCTTCAACGAATATACTGGTGCTAATTTTTTTATGCATATATTATTTAAATTTTAGTTTACACAAGTCTGTTAATTTTAAAGTTTAGAAGTCCTATTTAATGTTTAAAGTACACAAATTTGTTAATTTTAAGTTTATGATTTATAATTTAGAGTTTAAAACTTAAAATTTAAAAAATTTAAGCATAAAATAGATAGATTGTGTAAAATAAAATTTACACAACCTGTATAAAAAATTTAAGCTTAAGTTAATAACTTTAAAATTAACTAATTTCCATTTATTATAAACTATATGAATTATTTTATACCTCATTTGTTGTTTTTTCTTAATTTATTTTCAATCATAGTTTTAAAAACACTTCATTTTCTATGACAAAATGTAACCTCCTTCAACTTGGCCTCTCTATTCTTCGTTGATTTTCAAGGTTGGAACAAGCAATACGAAGCCTGCATGAATCGAATAAGCCAGGTAATCACAATCATAGACAGAATTACAAGCATACAGAGTAGAATTGCAAGGGAAAACGATGTTTCTTAAAAGTAACTTAATGTATACATTCAAGTGTTCTACTCTTAATTTAATACATGCATGATAAACACAAATACATCATCTCCCTCCCCCTCCATCTCCGGTCCACATCGGTACGATATCAAAAACCTTCAGACAATGTCAACCAAAATCCTGGTAACACCATTTGGTTCTTCCCCAACATTCAATTTTATTGGATGTCAACCACTTCAACTGAGAGAGGAAGAGGAGAGGGAAGGAGTATAACTTCATGAGCTATGCGGGACGAGTTCCAAACAAGACTCTTCATATGATATAAGTGTGTCAATATAATATCCAAAGAAAGGGAAAAAAAGTACTGTTTCAAAGTTAAATGGAGAAAACTAGCCCCCAGATTCACTGGCATAGAAGCAATAGTTGAATATTTGCATTTTATTCCGGTGCCCATCGGTGACCTAACCATGCCTTTGCCTGCCAAATAAAAACATGGGACCAACCACAGATGATTATTTGCAAAGCTTTATACAAGAAATCAACTATCTGTTAGATGCATCCCGAACTTCAGCGAAAAGTGGGCGAACTTTTATAGAACCAAGATGTTAAATTCATTCATTACAAAGCCATCAGTAAAATATTATTTATCTCGCCTGAACATATCACGGACATTTTCTCTTGCTCCCCCACCCCCCTTGAACATGGTAATTTAGTACAAGTATATGAACATAAAACTATCACATATATACATTTCAAGTGAAGTGAGAAACAAATATAAAAAAACTGCAAAGTTGAACCTAACATGGTGCATATTTTGAGGATGGAGAGAGATGGAACAGTTAAATTACCAAAGTGAAAGCCAGGTCAAATATATAAATTACTTATCAAGCCATACTTAATCCACTTGACCTATTATGTTAAAAAAAATCCACTTGATCTATACAAAGAAACTAAGCCAAAACATGAAAAATCAAGAGAAAGTTGTTTTGCCAATAATTAGAAAGGAATGACCAAATTCATTATACCATTGACTGAGCAGTTCCTTAAAAACTCAGTAGTCAATCAACTGACTGTAGTTCTCCAATAAACAAGACATATTCTAGAAGACTCTAACTCATCAGATCATAACTATTTTGCAGACTCGTAAAGCGAATATGACTGAAAGATCAGAAGATAAAGCAAGATAGATAATCTAACAAGAAGAAAGTTGTAGCCTTGTAGGAATACAATTGAAAGTAAATAGAGATTGGAAACTCATAGCAGTATAAAAAGCCCAACAACATCATTGTTTGTTTTGCTCTCACAAGTCACATCCCCCATCCCCAGACTACTAAAGCAAAAAAACAGAACCCAATGTCTTTTTTATTCTCATGCCAAATAACCATAACAGAAATTCATTGTTTATGAATTAAGCATATAGCATGAGTGCAATAAATTGTGCAAACACAGAATAATATTCATTAGCTAAGGGGTAGTTTGGGAGAAAAGAGAGCAAACACAGGACATAACACATACCTTAGAGAAGATGAACTCGTTGAGGAGTTTGAGAAACCGGCAAATACATTCGAGTAGGACTTGGTCAAATACGAAAAGTTGGGAATTGGAGGTAGAGCTGGCACCTGTTCACCTTTCTTCAAAAGGTCTTGCAAGCTGAGTCTTTGAAGGGTCAAGACAACCCTTGATTCCTTCCATATGAAAGCAAGCAGACCATTTTGAATGACAAAAAGTGAGCCAGGCTTTGAGCCAGGATATCTAAAACCATATCCATTCGCAATACCTTCTCCCGCAAAAGCATGCTTCACATTCACAGGATGTGAATCTGCATCACTATCCCAGGGAAATAGGTCCAGTGAAGGCTCGTCAATATTCACTATGAACATTGCAGAACCATTTGGGTGCAGAACATAGTGGGTGCCTTCCAATATTTTAGTTGCAATGAGAAGCTGTTTTCCCTCCGTCTCTTCGTAAGAGAGCAAAAGAAAGAACAGAGCTTTCCCAGGCTTGTCTTCAGTCGGCCTTCCAGGCGGCCAACCAAATGTTCCTCCCCATAAACCGGCATACTCTTGATCCTCCCTTGGAACCCGCATGGGCAGCTTGTAAAGAGCAAACCGTGTATCATGCATATTAGGCCAAGCTCGATAAGATGATAACTTCATTGTAGAGGCATGTAATGTCAGCTCTATAGTATCCCCGGACTTTAAAAATTCATGAAGTAGAGCATGCCTATTCTCACTGCTAGAAGAATTGCATTTTGAAATTGCCCGGCCACCATTGACAGAACTAGGTTTCCGAAGAATTTGCTTAATGCTAGCTCTGAAGTACCCGCCTAGACTTTTCCTATTGTTTCTTTGTGTCTGATCATCATCTCCGTTCAGAGAATTAGAAAAACTAGAACGGTCAAAGCTCTTTCTAATGTCACTGAGTTCCAACTGAATAGGACCAACAGGCATTGCAGTACTTGCCTTCAAATCCGTGCAACCCTGTTCGCTACCAAACTTATACATCTGAAGAAGCAGTGATCTTCGCTGCAACATAAGCACCAAATCTTTCTGGAAATTCTCTGCATCCTCCCTCGACCGAGGGAATAGAGGCCCACTTACAGAATCAGTAACCTTATGACGAACTTGGCTAGTAACAGTCTCAAGCAACTTTCTTCTATCACCAAAATTCAATCGACTAAAAGGAACCACAGCCTCACTCTGTCCTGAGGATCTCGATAAACCACTATTTGATCTACAAACCTTTCTTGAAATCTCCTCATTAGTATGATGGGCAAAGCTCTTACTAGGGAACAGTTTACACTCATTCCTTTTTGCTTTAGGCCCAACCTCAAGCAATAGCACGTTGCAATTCCGCTCAACAGATTCCACTGAACCAGGATAAAAATAGTCACATCCTTTCTCCCTACCATGAAGAATAAATGTGGTGGAACCATCAAAATCACCAATAATTTCGAACACTGGTGCCCATAAAATGGGGCCATCCTCAATTCCATTAGGACCAAGCTCTTGCGGAATTATTCGACATCCAACAACAGAAACAAAACCAGGCATGACATAGACTACATTGCCAAGCTCAGGGTTCTGATGAACCCAAAGGCCGATCAACGGATTTACTCTAACAAGGAAGCGACAAAGCGCCTTATAAGATACTACACCTTCCCTCCACTCCACAAGGTCCCTTGTAGGCACAATTCCAACTACATCACATTGACTGAGCCAAATCTTTTCAGAGGCAACAAGTGCACAGAGACTTTTACAACATATACTGAGATTACATATGTCCTTTGGAGAAAGGGACCAAGATATAATAGCAAACACATCATCAGGTAAAGCAAGAAACAAGCTAGAACCACAAGTTTCAGGCAACATAGCAGTGTCTCAGTTATTTGTCCTTTGAGGTTATCAAGATATCTTTTTTCCCACAAATTGAGCTACAAATCAATATTCATGAAAAAAAAAACCCAATAATTCTGAATCTATACATAAATAACCCCCAAAAAAACCAGAATTCAGAGAGAGCATGTTACCCAATACACCAACCAAATTCTCCCAGCTTCAAATCAGGCCTTGAATGGAAATGGGTTTTTGATTTCCCCCTTATTCTAAAGCTGGAGAAGAAAACCAAAGTGGGTTTTCATTCAAATTCCCCAATTTTTTATTTAAAAAAAAAAGAGAGTTCCCTTTCCCTTTGCATCTACAACTCAAGAAATATAAGAAAGAGAAACAGAGCTAGGTTAGACACAGCATGTAGATTTGGAAACAACGTAAACAGTAGGGAGATTTGTGAAGTCGTCGGCACCAAAAAGAGAGAAACTTTAAATTAACTAAAGCAGCTTATGCACTTGTTTTCTTCTTTGGTTTTGCAGTGAAATTGAGATTGAAGGATGAGGAAATAATGGGGAAAGTGATTGTGGCAGCCAACCAATGTTGAAAATTTGGGGGTTAGAGTAGAATTATTCTGGCACTGTTTCACACTCCAATTATTGTCGACCTTGGATTGCAAATTGGAATATATACATTGACTCACGACTCACTTAGTAAGTGGATCATTCTTAACACTGAAAAACTTCGATATTACACAAATTTAGTTTTAATTATTTTGTAGATAAAATAATTTCACTTCGGTTTTTTATGATGATGGTTTTTTTTTAGAATTATTTGTAGGTTTCTTTTAGTTTATACAAATTTTTAACTTTAAAAGTTTGGGAATTTAAGGTTTGGTTGAGAAATTAAAATTTAGGTTTAAGATTAAAGTTTAAAGTTTATAATCAAGAATTAAATATTTTTTTAACAATTTTTATTTAAGAGAAGGGGAGAAATTTGATCATAATGAGTTTTTAACCCACAACCTAAAGATTGTTGACAAAAATTAGAGATTTAAAATTTAAATTGTATGCTTTAAATATTAAAGATCGTATAATTTATTTTACGCATATTATATATCAAAATATAACTTCCAATTGTATGATTTTTAAAAATATTCATAACAATGTTTTTTAGTGTGAACCAAATAAGGTACTATTGAACTTTAGTTGAATTATGATATTAAAATTTGATATTAATTTGAAGTTAATAAGTGGTCTCAGTAGAAAAGCGGATAATATTTATTCTAATAGACATAGGTTTAATCACATTATTAAAAAGTTAAAAAAATATGTGTGAATAAATATTGCCTTTTAATCACTTTTAGTCTTGACGACGTGATTATAATGGCATCGTTTTGATGTGATTATATTTATGATAAAATAATGTATTTTTTGTTTTTAAGTTTCAAAGTGTATCAATTGTATCGCTAAATTTTAAAACACATCATTTTAGGGACTAGACTTTTTGGTTGCCGCATGTGGTTGGGCGTAGCTTGTCATCAGTCGTCTTTTTCGACAAGATTAGTATCAAAATATACACATTTCACTCATTTTCCTGTTGTTCGGAATGATTTTTTACAAAAAAACCCACTCAAAAGGCGATAAGTGAAGTCACAAGTCTACTACTTGATATGTAAATTTATATTTTTGTCGATTCCTAGTGTCGGTGGCATTCATTTTCTATTCGATTATACTTTACAAGTTTTGCTTATTTGTTGGAGTATTGATTATGTTGTGTGTGTGTGAGATGATGTAGTGTAGTGTGTACATGTATGTGAAATGGGTTGAGATGCCATGACATGCTAATATCAAAGCATGGAATACTAATTGATATAAGTATGTACAAGTGATATGGTTAGAAAATAATGAATTAGTAAACTTGTGTATGCCTAGGGAGTTGGTAGATGTATGTTCAGATGTTGTCGCAATAAATGGTGAAATGTGCATGCTTAACGAATGTTCTAATAGATGGTGACAGGGATAATTACAAGCTTGTATGGTTGCACATAATTGTAAGTTTGAACTCGTTTTTGAAATTGCTTGTTGGATGATGATTAAGTAAGTTGGAAGCATTTGGAAATACGTTTAATTTGATGCTTGTTTAAATAAGATATCGATACTCAGCCTCTAAAAAGTGTGTAAATTACCTTCTTAAGCCCTTAACTGATTTATAATGTAGTTGTAACAAAATGATTGATAAAGCTCTTTGTTTAATTAAGAAGGATTGTTCTTAACACTTGGATTGAATTGTAATACACACTTCACTCTCCAACTGAACCTACCTTATTGCCATAACATCTACTCACTAATGCACAATGTTTAAGTATTTTCAATCATCACCATTATGAAGATTATGGGGTATTTATACAAACTGATGTGGAAATAATTGACCACCAAATTCAACCCATCACATACACATAACACAATCAACAGATCAGTTTAAATATATGACGAAGCACCCAGGAGGTGGTCATTAATAAATGGTAAGCTGCTTATCACGAAACAGTCGCGTCGTTTTCTCAATCATGCAGGTAGGGGTTCCTCCATAACTGTGTTGGAAAAAAAATGGTCAGTTGTTTGAACTTCTCAATCATGCAGAGAGTGCATGCATGTGTGATGTGTGTGCAAGCATGGGCATTTGGAGGAATGTGTAACCGCTTGTGTTGGTATGTGTATGTGTATGTGTAGAGAGAGAGACAGAGACTTCTTTTTGTAGAAACTTCAGCTGATGCAATTTCAGCATCATCTCCAGCTGCAACGGGAGCGACTGGTTTCTTGGTTGGCACATCAGGAAGATCCAACTTTTGTTCTTCAGATTCTGCTCTAGTAGGCACTTCTGGCATGTCTTGAACGGCCATCTGACCAACATACAATTTGCCATTCAAACAGAAAATGGGTGAGAGAAAGATGCCATATGTCAGATAACCAAAGATAAATCCAAAGTGAAGCATTAAACAAAAGACCTTTACATGCTTACACACCACCAAAGAATTCAATCAAAAGGAAGAAATAACCCAAGCTTAACATAAGCAAAATCTCACAATTCAACATATAATTCATACTAATATCATGTCTGGGCGAAATACTTATAAAACAGATGGAATGTTCTTAAACATCATACTCAAATAGGGGCTCAGGGTAAAGAGAACAATTTGTCCAAATCCAACTACTTACTTATTAGCAAGCCAGAAAAGAGGATAAATAAGATGCAAAACATCATAGACGTCCCTAGCCCTCAAACAGAGCATTTTCCATGAAGGGCCTTGGAGTTTAGGAGTTCAGGGGCTGGATATATTGGATGGTCGGAAGCAGGAAACACTTCATACCATAGATAGTGAACAAAATGTCCAAAATTGGGAGAGAGAGAGAGGGGGGGGGGTGAAATGACAAAAGTAAGTCTCAACTGTCGCTTTTACGCATAAACTAGCTTCATACCACCCAGATATGTAGCTGAAACGGTAACTAAAAATGCAAAGTTGAATTACAAAATAGAAGGAAAAAAAGAGGAGTTTGATTAGCATGAAAATGTCCACTTCACTCTAGCAATTTTATTTAAAATGTTATTTTCATCTTGCGTTATCTTTCATCTAATTTAAATAGTTGAAGATATATCTCCAGGGGGTTAGCATTTGCACTTAAGAGGGTTTTCTGCTATTTAAAATACCATCAGTCATGGATTTTAAACTTTTTGAAAGAAACTAATTGCTTTCTTCATTTTTCTGGCATTATAAACCAGAAGAAAGCTCTCTCCCAAGATCCCCAAGTCAAACAAATTCTAATTTTAAATTCTTTTTCTATGTAATTTGGTTTGACATGGTTGAGACAAGATTTATTTCAAGGATTTGGATTTTTACCTGCAAGGCGTTTTGATATTTAAAGTAAAAGCATTATTTTTATGAGTAGGTCCCCTGTAAGATCTATGTATCGGAGCAGGATATTTTTGTTATTTCCTAGAACTAGAAACAAGAAGAAGAACCTTTTAGTTTACTTCACCTCAATTCCTCCATCCCTAATTTCTTTTAGGCCTTGCTTGGTATGAAGGATGGAAAATTAGTTAATCAAATGGTTAAGATTTATAGCCACTTTCTTACTTTGAATCTTAACCATTTGATTAACTAATTTTCCATCCTTCATATCAAGCAAAGCCTTAATCTCCAAATTAAACAAAAGCAGAAAAACAATGGAGAGGAAACTGGACAAATAGTGAGGTAGCTGTTGCAAATCATAAAAACTTCTAACTTACACTTTTTTAATAAATAAACGAAGTATGGTGCATTTTAGCCACTAGACCTATGGAATTTTAGCATTACAAAGCCTAGGGCCATTTTTTGGCATATTTTTGAAAAAATTCATAAATTAGTACTCTTATACTTTTTGTTTATTAATTGAAGAAATAAGATCATCTGGGAGCACCACCTAAAGATTCAATCAAATCATAGATCATATTTCATGCAATTGTACTTTTACCAGTTATAACTGAAACAAATACCTGAGTTTCCAAGTTTTCAAATTCCGCCAAAATTTCCTCTTCATCTTCTGCTGATAATTTCTCCCCCAAGATCGCATTAATTTCCTATAAAATTACAAATATGCAGCCCATTTCAGAAGCAATAATGGAGAAGAAGCTGAATGCCCATGTGAAGAGGAAAAACTCATGTTATAATTTAATCAACAAAAATGCTTCTGACAGATAAAGCAAAAGCTGAGTTAATAAAATCAACATGAAAAAAGGGAAAATGCAAGAGATTCTTCAAAAAAATGAGAGAACATGTTTTATTCTCCATCAAGGATCATAAATTAAAACACAGTGATCCGTATGGAACAATCTTACAGCAGGATAAACATCTTAAGTGTACAAGTACATGCAAATAAACAATGAAGGAGAGCGAGTGAGACAACAAACAAGAGGGATCAACATGAAGGATCACAGTTCATTTTCGACAGAGAACTCAAACAAACGAGCAAGGGCAGGATGACTTAATAGGAACAAAAATTAGTACGAATTGAAATGAAACTCACATCTTGGTAAGCCTTAGCTTCTTCTGTGTCATCCATTAACTTCTGGACATCATCTATGTTGATCTCACTCTGTATCGCCTTAATTGCATTGTTACCGGCTTTCAAGCTATCGAAGACTGCCTTTTGCTTGCTTGCCAGTTCAATATCTGCCAACTGAGAGAAGAATTAGTATTTTAAATTCATCTATAAATTTTTCAATAGTAACACTAGAACCCAATACATTATAAAGGATTGAATTCATATTTGATCAAACCAGTTACACTATTGCCTGATAAAAAATTGTAGCATTAAAGAATGAGAAAATTCAAAGAAACTAAATTGGCAAAAATCTCGGATAAGAAATCAAATTAAACAAAATCCAACACTATGAAAATTTCAGTTTCAATTACTTGCTGCTCAACATTAATAAGCCAGGCATCAACTTGCTTCAACAGTTCTTCTTGAGCTTTCTTCTTCTTCAAAGCTAGCAAAGCTCTATCCTTTCTCTTTTCACGAATCAAGTCTTTCGCGGCTTGCTTTTCTGCTTCTATAACAGCCTCAAGCTAAGAAAGAGGGAAAATATATAAAAAAAAAACAGTAAAAATACAGAAATTCACAAAAAGGGTAAAATGGAATGAATTTATAAACACAAATTGGCAGAGAAACCTGTTGCTGGTATTGACCAAGCTTACGCCTCTGAGTCTTGAGCGAGAGAATTGCTCGATCGACTTCGGTGATCTTGGGTTTCTTCGCCAATAAATTCCCCATCTATATCTGATTCAATTAAAAAAAGAATCTATTCTGTCTATTTGGGTTATGCTCTGAAGAGAAACCAAATCTCTCCGCCGGTCAGCTTTAGCAGCGGAGCGTCATGTCCAGATTTATGGATTTCGGGCACAAGGAGCCAGGAGGGTTCTGAATTCTGATCCAGAGAAAATATTTGGGGAAAAGGGAGTTAAAACTGATGGACTAAACGACGGTGGATTGAATGCTGATATACTTATCTTTGAGAATAGCAATATAGCATTTCCGAAATATAACTTTCCCTTCAGGAGTTAAAACAGTATTTGGTTGTTAGAAATATAAGATTACTTAAATGTATATTTTATTAAATGGTAAACTATTGTAGGGGTCATTTTCGTTTCCCGTTTATACAGATTAAGTCACCACTTTTGAAAAGTGTCAATAAATGGTCATCTACGTTTTCGATGTGTAAAGACTTGGTCACTCCGACGTTATAGTCCGTTGGTCCCCTAACGGATTGTTGATGTGGCAGAATTAATTAACGAAAAAATAAGGATAAATTACTGCAATAGCCATTAAAATTTATCTCATGTACATTTTTTCTCCTCAATTTAAAAAATTAAACATTATAGTCACTAATAAAAATGTTTCTTTATAATTTCACCCTTAAATTTTTAAAAATTTTATTTTGAATTTTTGAGTCGAGTTTATGAAATTATGAGTCGAGTATTTTCACATCAAACCAAAAAATTTAATTTTTTCGAGTCAAGTCGAGTGTTGCACTTCCCTACATACAAACACGGATTAAAATTAAAAATTATATTTCTTCCCTACACACAAACATAAGTTAGTGAACATCTTATCTTGCTTAAAGGACCTAGTGTCTCATTCTACTAGAATAAAAATATGTTCAATATAACATTTCCTTCTGTTTGGGTAGAGATGACAATGGGTCGAGCTTTTAGTAGACCCAAACCTGACTCGACAATAACACAACAAAATATTACTTCGATCCGCCCCCCTTTTAAAATACATTTACACGATCTTAATCCGAACCGAAAATAAAATTAAAATTATGATTCGTATCCAATCCAACCACTGTTTAGAGAAAAAAATCAATCCCAAAACCATTTTTTCAAAATACGATCCTATAAAATTGATCGAATCGAACTTATTGAATTTGGATAAAATTATCATCTTGTGTTAATAAAAACTAATAACTATATTAATGATGACCAAGTAAATATTCAGATGTTTGAGCGAGTATTTAACTTGAACTGAATTTAATTTTTGGAGATGTTTTTGGAAGGAATATTTGCTTTCGTATTCCCCATGGGTTGTAATCAGTGAAGGGAAGTGCAACACTCGACTTGACTCGAAAAAATTAAATTTTTTGGTTTGATGTGAAAATACTCGACTCATAATTTCATAAACTCGACTCAAAAATTCAAAATAAAGTTTGAATTATAAAATAGAAATTCCAATAACTCGAATTTTTTAGTAGTTAGTGGACTAAATTTTTAAGTTCGAGTTATTAAATAGGAGCAATTTGGGCACCTAAGTTTCAAAGGGTATACTTTGGGCACCTATTTTTCATCTAAGCATTTATAATATTATTGTACTAATTGATTGTAAAGTTTTAGGATTGGAAAATGAATTTTTAAAAATTTAAGGGTGAAATTATAAAGAAACATTTTTATTAGTGATTATAATGTTTAATTTTTTAAATTGAGGAGAAAAAATGTACATGAGATAAATTTTAATGGCTATTGCAGTAATTTACCCTTATTTTTTCGTTAATTAATTCCGCCACATCAGCAATCCGTTAGGGGACACTATAACGTCGGAGTGACCAAGTCTTTGCACACCGAAAACGTAGATGACCACTTATTGGCACTTTTCAAAAGTGGTGACTAAATCTGTACAAACGAGAAACGAAAGTGACCCCTGCAGTAGTTTACCCTTTATTAAATTATCCTTCTATATATTTTTTAACAAGTTAAACTTTAAAAAATAAATTATAAATATTTGCATAAAAAATTATAAAAATATCTTTGTTACACTAAATTTAGTACAAATTTCATATTTAGTAGAAAAATTACATAACTTTTTTGGCTTCATGCTATACATCGTTTGAGAATTGCTATTTGCAAGTTCTTTGTTCTTTTTAATACAAGATCAAGTTTTTATTTTTGATTCTTTAATTAGTTTAAATATCAGATGCTAATCACATTTTTTAAATCTTTCATGTTATATTTTAAAAATAAAATTAAGTATGATATGTTAATCACATCTTTTAAACCTTTCATGTTAAATTTTAAAAATAAAATTAAAAAGAATACAAATAGAGTTTTGAGGTTTACATAAAAGCACATAATTTCAAATTATATAATAACTTAAATAAAAAGTTAAGAATATAACCCACAACTCATATATCAAAACATGCATGGATGTATGAAAGTCATCTAGATGCACCATATATATGTTTCCTATGTGATGACTAATGAGCATTATTTTATTAGAGTTAATGTCAACAATTTTGCATCCATTTTTATCAAATAAGACATTAAATCATTTATCACACAATTGACTAATGATAAACAAATTATGTTTTAGACCATTGACATATAACACGTTTTCAATGAGTACGGTAGAGTGATTACCTATGGAGCCAATACCTTCAATGTGGCCTTTGGAGTTGTCACCAAATGTCACTACTCCTCCACTTTTTGGCTTTAAACCCATGAAGCGACTCTTGTCTCCAGTCATGTGCCTCGAGCATCCACTATCAAGGTACCATGAGTTTTGACTTTGTGTTTTGGCCTTGTAGCAATGCTCACCTTACATACAAAGGGATTAAGCTTTGATTTTTCATACCCAAATCATTTTGGGTCCACGAGTATTAGCTCCCAAAAGCTTGGTTCCCTTCGAAATCCAAGGTGACATGGCATCAACATTATTAGATTTAACAAGTTCCTTAGGAACCCATACACTTTTAATTCTTTTAGTTTTAGTATGTCTATAGGAGCCACTTTGTTTGTAGTTATAATTCTTTCTCTTAGGTTGGTTTGTTCTAAATGATTCACCTATTTCATTTTTCAAAGTACCAACACTCTTGAAAAACCTTTTGAGCTCATTGAGCTCATCTAACACCTTTTGGTGTTCAATGTTACATTGAGAAATAAGATTATTTAAATCTATATTTTCATTTTGAAAGTATTCAAGTTCATCTTGTAGACCTAAATTTTTTTCTCAAATTTCAAGTTAGCTTGAGAAATTAAATCATTTTTAGCATGTAAATCTGAAATGACTTTTTTTATTTTTTAAAACGGACTCCTTATACTTCTCAACTAACTCATCATACACCTTTTGTAACTCATCATACACCTCTTGTAACTCATCATATGCTTCATGCAATTCATCATATGTAAAATCAAAAGTAGACGAGTTATAGGTTACCATAGAAGAATCCTCCTCAAGAGCCATGAGGCAAAGGTTGACCACTTCTTGTTCCTCATCCTCGGATGACTCCTCATCACCCAAAGTAGCAAGCTTAGCTTTGAGCTTCTTCTTCTTCTCAAAGCCCTTCTTCTTGAGTTGAGGACACTCGAAACGGATATGACTCGATTTCTTGCACTCATAGCATATGATCGGATATTTTTCTTCTTTTTATTCTTGGTCTTGAAGTCCGTCTTTCTTTGAAACTTTCTACCTCGGTTGGACCTCATAAACCGTGAGAATCTCTTGGCTATCATAGCCAATTCTTCAAGATCTTCCTCCTCATTAGAAGTGCTCTCCTCATGTAGAGAAGCTTTGAGAGCCACTTCTAGTTTCTTCTTCTTGTTTACCTCAAGCTTCTCCACTCTTCTTTCTTCTTTTCATCTTCCCTTCCTTGCTTCATGATTTCATGAGTTAGGAGAGAATCAACTAGCTCATCAAGCTTTAGTGTCTTCAAGTTCTTTGCCTCGATGATAGCGGTTTTTTCCCATCCCAAGACTCGGGAAGAGAGTAGAGTAGCTTCCGGACTAGCTTGTCCTCCGAGATGATCTCTCCAAAATCTTTTAGCCCATTGACAATATTTGAAAAACGATCAAACATCTTCGATACAGTTTCATCGGGCTCCATCTTGAAATTCTCATAGCTAAGATTGAGAATTTCAATCTTTGTTTCCTTTACATCACTTGTTCCTTCATAGGTTGTGTCAAGTGTATCTCACACTTTTTTATAACTTTCTGTTGGGATTTTTAGCACGCTCGAATCGATCACCGAAACCGTCAAGGAGGGTTGTAATTGCTTGGTGGTTGAATTGGCTAAAACCGAAAGAAAGGTAGAAAATTTGCACGATGATTTTAGAGTGGTTCGACTACTCAACCGAGTCTACATCCACTACCTTAGCACACCACTAAGGATTTCCCAATTCACTCAACAATGAATTCTTCCTTTTGAGGACAAAGGGTAACCTTACAACCCTATCTTTTCAATGGCTAAGATAGAACCACTCTAGTTTTTCTCTCAAGGCTAAACTAGAACCTCTCCTTTTACAAGGGTAGAAAGATGTAAACAAATATACCTCACAAGGTGGGTGTTTACGAGAATTAAGCTCACAAGAGTGTAAAGAATAAAAACAATGAAAAACACTCTCTATACAATATATACAAGAGAAATGAAGAAAGTAAAGACTTAAACGCTATTTCTCTTGATCATGAAGCTTGGATATCATCTCTTGCCTTCTTCAAGTGTTCCAGCCTTCAATTTATAGTCCCAAATGAGTTTGTAGCCGTTTATAGCCGTTGGGAATATTGCCGTTTATAGCCGTTGGGAATGTAGCCGTTGGGAATATAGTCGTTTATAGCCGTTGGAATAGTACCATTTATGACCGTTGGAAATAGTACCATTTATGGCCGTTGGGAATAGTACCATTTATGGCCGTTGGGAATAGTACCATTTATGGTCGTTGGGAATAATACCATTTATGGCCGTTGGGCTATTTCAAAATACACCGTATTGATACGGTTAGGCGTATCGGTACGGGTTTTGGCTACTGGAATTTTGGTAGTTTAAAAACCCTTTAAATACATTTTAAAACCATTCCAAAGCCTTTAAAACCCTTAAACATATTTTCAAGTTGTTTTTGACTAAAAACATATTTTAAATTCTTTTCAATTTAGTCCAAAACAATTTTCAAATATTATATCAAAACCTTAGTTCTACAATCTCCCCCTTTTTGATATAATAAAACCAACTTGAAAAATTGTTTGGGATTCTCCCCCTTCACGTTTAAAACGTTTAAAAATGTGAATAAGAGATGAAAAACTGAAAAGTAAGTAGCTCCCCCTTATTCATTTGAAAATACAATTTTTCAAACCAAATTCTCCCCCTTTTTGTTATATCAAAAAGAATTTAAAATACTTTAAGCTCGAAATAACAATGGAGGTTTAAAAATTTTGATTCAGTTAAAAATTTTGTTTTAAAATTTGGCTCCCCCTTACTCAAGCATTCCATTAAATATTTAGCACAAAACTTGACACTTAAAGGCATTGAATTTCAAAATAAAATCAAATTAAGAGCATATGAAATTCAATTTATCCAAGACTTAAAAATTTTATGCAAACATATGAATGAAACCATTAGACTCATATGCATAAAATTTTCAAATAATGTCATGCTTGTTTAGATATTTGAATAAAAGCTCAAATGCATGAACATTAGTCAAACAGAAATTAGATAACCAAATAAAAAATAAAAAATAAAAGCATTAAGCTTAGAGGTTACCTATCTTCTTCACTTGTGTGACTAGAGCATATAAAATTCTTGCTTTTCTTGCCTTTGCTCCAACACACCTACAAGAGACATTTACTTCGATTTTGGTATCCAAATTGCTTTGGATCCATTAACATTAATTTCAATGTCTCTAGTTCCCTTAGGAACTCATACTTGTCTAATCCTATAAGATTTTTTCTTCTTTATAGGACAAGTATGCAAAGAATGACCATGATAATGACAATGTGAGCATTTTGTCATTATGGGATGAAATGAATTATTAAAAATGAATTCTTTTTCTTTTGTTAAGCTTTCAAGCTTAACCTTTAAATCAAGATTTTCTTTTTCTAAAACATCTTTGTTTGTTTTTGAAAATTCTAAATCATTTTTCAAAGTTTCATTTTGATTTTCAAAATCCAATTTTGTTTTTAAAAGAAAATCATTTTCAGTTTCGAGTTTTGAAATCATTTTCCTAAATTTGGAATTCATGGTCTCAAATTCCAAATATAATTCATTAAATGCATCTTGTAACTCATCAAAAGAATATGAATTTAATTCATCTGAGTTAGAAGATACCTCGGGCTCATCGAGAGCCAAAACACCATCCACCTTAGGTGTTGAGGGGAGGATTGCACATGATGAAGCATCATCTTTCTTCTCTTCTTTCCCATAGAATTTCTCAAGCTTCTCCCAAATTTCTTTGGCACTTTTGGATGGGGAGACCTTCTTGGAAATCTCTTCACTTAGGGCACAGAGAAGAATGTGCATAGCCTTTGCATTGAGATGGTCCTTCTTTGTGTCATTGACACTCCTTTTCTTCTTCTTCTTAGGAGCTTCCGAATGTCCATCATTGATAATCCTTCAAATGTCGAGGTTGAAGCCTTGGATGAAATACTTCATGATGTTGCTCCATTGGAAGTAACCTTCTCCTTTGAAGAGAGGAGGACACATGATAGAGCGGCCTTCTTCAAATGAAATCATTGTAGAACCGCTTGCCATTTTCTTGTACGGTGGACTACGAGCGTTGGATCTTTACTCCTGGATGTTAGTCCTTCGATGGATACGAGGCTCTGATACCAATTGTTGGGATTTTTAGCACGCTCGAATCGATCACCGAAACCGTCAAGGAGGGTTGTAATTGCTTGGTGGTTGAATTGGCTAAAACCGAAAGAAAGGTAGAAAATTTGCACGATGATTTTAGAGTGGTTCGACTACTCAACCGAGTCTACATCCACTACCTTAGCACACCACTAAGGATTTCCCAATTCACTCAATAATGAATTCTTCCTTTTGAGGACAAAGGGTAACCTTACAACCCTATCTTTTCAATGGCTAAGATAGAACCACTCTAGTTTTTCTCTCAAGGCTAAACTAGAACCTCTCCTTTTACAAGGGTAGAAAGATGTAAACAAATATACCTCACAAGGTGGGTGTTTACGAGAATTAAGCTCACAAGAGTGTAAAGAATAAAAACAATGAAAAACACTCTCTATACAATATATACAAGAGAAATGAAGAAAGTAAAGACTTAAACGCTATTTCTCTTGATCATGAAGCTTGGATATCATCTCTTGCCTTCTTCAAGTGTTCCAGCCTTCAATTTATAGTCCCAAATGAGTTTGTAGCCGTTTATAGCCGTTGGGAATATTGCCGTTTATAGCCGTTGGGAATGTAGCCGTTTATAGCCGTTGGGAATATAGCCGTTTATAGCCGTTGGAATAGTACCATTTATGACCGTTGGAAATAGTACCATTTATGGCCGTTGGGAATAGTACCATTTATGGCCGTTGGGAATAGTACCATTTATGGCCGTTGGGCTATTTCAAAATACACCGTATCGGTACGGGTTTTGGCTACTGGAATTTTGGTAGTTTAAAAACCCTTTAAATACATTTTAAAACCATTCCAAAGCCTTTAAAACCCTTAAACATATTTTCAAGTTGTTTTTGACTAAAAACATATTTTAAATTCTTTTCAATTTAGTCCAAAACAATTTTCAAATATTATATCAAAACCTTAGTTCTACACTTTCGATGGAAGAAATTTTGAAGTAGATATCCGGTCCAAAAGCATAAAATAGCATGTGAAGAGCCTTGTCGTTGATTTGAAGTGTAACACCCGGGTTTAGGGGTTGGGTGAAAATAATATTTAAATGATATTCGAGTTTCGGTTTTCTAATTAAAATGATAATATGTATTATTTTAAGGCTTCTTATTCCCAAATTGAAATTGAAATCAAATTTTCATGGAAATTGCAATTACATGAGATTGTCATCTCATTAATGACATTTTCGTAATAAAGTAGACTTCTTTTAAAACCCCTTTCTAATTAAAAGAGAGTTGTCTTCCTCATTTCCCATTTTCATTTTTGAACGACAAAAAAGCTCTCCCCTCTCCCTTTCACTATTTCATTCCATATCTTGCTCATTTTTAAAGGTTTTGCGAAGGTAACCTCGTTTTTGACTTGCCCTCGTTATTCTCTACAAGCTAATGCCTTTAGTTTTCATTTTTGTACATGTTTTTTTGAGATTTGAAGTTTGGAGGATTTTGGTTAAAAATGTTGCCTTTATGGTCTTTAGCTAAAGTTTTTGGTTTGATATTGATGTGTGGGTTGTTTACTATCCACGAGGTCCAATATATGTGATTTTTAAAGAGTTTTATATAAATTCTCGGATTTGGGTTTTGAGGGGTTTTGGAAGGGTTTTAAGGTTGGGTTTTGGGGGTGTTCTATGTTGGAAATTGAAGGCTGAAGTTAGTATGATAGTTAGGGGTTGCGTTGGAGGCATTTGAGTGTGTTAAAGGGGTCGAAATCAAGGGTTTTGATATGTGCAATAGGGCTGGTCGGAAATAGGAGTTTTGTGGGTGTTCTTGGCTTGGTTTGATGCTTAATTGGTGTTATGAGTTACAACAGTGGTTTGTGGTTGTTTTGGTGATTAATAGAGTGTGTTTGATTGTTTAGAAACAAAGAATTTGGTTGGTGAAGCTTCGGGGACGAATCTGAAGGTTTTGGAGTCTTGAGCTTGGTCTTCGGTCCTCTTTTGGTTAGCATCGGTGAGTAGAATTGTTAATCTTTGTTTTGTGCTCGATATGGGACCTTTGGGGGTTTGGGTGGGACCTTGAGGGTTCACCTAAACCCGAGTGTAAGTCTCTACTCATATGCTTTGTTATGAATGGATGAATGGCTGTGTGTTGTGATTATCATGTGCATCTTGAGTTGTTCATACAATTGTTAATGTGTAGTCAAGTTGAAGTCGAGCCTCACGTGATGGTGGTCTAAACTACGGTGATGTGTAGTCCCACCGGTAGTGACTAGTAGGAAAGTACTTTGATGTGTAGTCCCATTGGAAAACTACTAGTCGAAACGGTGATGTGTAGTCCCACCGTGTGTGTATGTTGGTTGTTCTTGTGCAAACCATGTGTAGTTGTTGAGAAAGTCATTCGTGCATCCATTGTTTTATTTCCATTTATGAAAAGTGTTTTGAAAACTGCATGTTTGTTGAATTGTAGAGCTTCTCTCACTAAGCTAGTTAGCTTACGCTCTCTTTGTTTCCAACATGCAGATCGTTAGAGTTCGGGAGGCAAGTGGGCAAGGGAGGAGCTTTTGGAGTTCTCAAGCTAGCACAAGTATGATTTGCGTTTTGTAATAATGCCTAAACGATGGGGTATAGACTTGTAGGAGTCGGTGTCAAACTCCCTAGGTGATTTGTGTTAGTTGAGTATGTTAAATTATGGATGTGATATGTTTCGCCTCGTGGATTGTGGACCATGCCTATTTTGCTGCTTAATTGTATGTGCCATTTGGCTTTTTGAGCTTTCAAGCATGTCTATTTATGCAATATCTATCCTCTATGTGTTCGCCATGTGTAAGTGCATTATTGTTCATCTAGATTGCTCTATATGTTTGCTCTTGGCCATGAAATGTGTATGAATGCTTGAATGTGGATAGGGGAGTCTTAAAACGCATTTAGAGTTGTGTTTGAGGGTCTTTTGCTGAAATTTGGAGACTTGCAGTGCAGGGCGTATCGATACGCCTAAGGGCCGTATCGATACGGTTTGCCCTCCAGGACTCAGTTTTGGCTTGGTGTATCGATACACGAGAGTGTATCGATACGCTCAAAGCTCACTGGAAATCTGATATTTTGGTGAGACTTTGGCGTATCGATACGGGCTCTACGCGTATCGGTACGGGTTTGTCTCGTTGACCACGAGATGTTGACTGAGAAGGGCGTATCGATACGCTCAAGGGATGTATCGATACGGTCTTCCTGTGTTGACTGAAGGGCGTTGATTTGGTCAAGGCGTATCGATACCCTTGATTGGTGTATCGAAACGACCTGCTCTATAAGTGTAAAATGGACTGTTAACCTACTGTTTTGGGTTCGAATGTGTTTCTTTCTTGAAGTTTTCCGCTGTCGTGATCACTTAGGAAATAATATGCCTTTAGACAAGATTTACTTAAAATAAATTTTAGGGTAAACTATATCATTGGCCACCGAACTAATTCGGGATTCCTATTTTGACCACCGAACTAACGAACTCGTCAATCAGACCACCGAACTTATAAAATCAACCTATTTTGACCACCGCCGTTAAAAATCTAACGGTGGAGTGACGGAACTGCCACGTGGCAGCTAACAGGAGAATTTTAAAATTACACATTTGGTCCCTGTTATTTACACATTCTTTCAATTAATCCTAATTTTAAATTAATAAAATAATAAATTATTTAATTAGGTAGTGACACGTGTCACCACCTATTTAGAGGAGGAAAACGAAATTAAGCGTAAATGCCACCCAGGGGAATCAAACCTAGGTGGTGTAGGTGAAAGGCAGTGGTTAAGCCACTGCACCAAGCCCAAGATTGTGCTTTAAAACACCCAACTTAATATATAACTCTTATTGGTTTCTACATTTATAACCCAAAAGCTCAAACCCTAAACACTAATTTCACATATATAGCCATAAACCTTAAACCCTAAATATTTTAAATTAATTTTACACTCAACATTTCAAATTAATTTTACATATATAAACCCTAAACCCAAACCCTAAACTTTAAAATGTCCTCCAATAAGGTGTTGACACGTGTCACTACCTAATTAAATAATTTATTATTTTATTAATTTAAAATTAGGAGTAAATTGAAAGAATGTGTAAATAATAGGGACCAAATGTGTAATTTTAAAATTTTCCCGTTAGCTGCCACGTGGCAGTTCCGTCACTCCACCGTTAGATTTTTAACGGCGGTGGTCAAAATAGGTTGATTTTATAAGTTCGGTGGTCTGATTTACGAGTTCGTTAGTTCGGTGGTCAAAATAGGAATCCCCAATTAGTTCGGTGGCCAATGATATAGTTTATCCTAAATTTTATAGGGTTGCTAACCGAGGTGGGACTTTAACGAGTTTCACTTCGGTTTTCCCCGTGTAGCCTACTCGGACCGGTCATCCATCCAGACCGGGACGAGGGGGTTACATGAAGCTTCTTTCGATCACCTTCACTCATTTCTATTTTTCTTTTCGGCACAAGTCTTCCTTCATCGTCTCTCTTTATTGGTATGATGGGGCATCCTCTATAGCATCCCAAACAAGGTAATCACTTGACTTTATGAAAAGACGTATCCGTGTCTTTCAAAAAGAATAGTTGTCACCGTTGAAGAAAGGCAGTTTGGTGACCAGTTTGAGACTCGTACATACTAGAGCCGGAGGTAAATGTCATGGCTTGCTTTGTTGATGATCACACTCTTCCTAGAATCTCCTATTTCGGTTGTTAATTCTTCAAAGAGGTTGGCTCTGATACCAATTGTTGAGTGGATCAAGGATTGATCAAAGCCAAGAGGGGGTGAATTGGATTTTTAAAATTTAGGAAGTGAAGTGGAATGAATAAAAATGAAGAACAAGGCAATTATAGTGGTTCAAGTTCCAAATGAACTCTACATCCACTATCTTAGCTCCCACTAAGGATTTTCCAACAATTCCACTAATTGATCTTTCCATTTTCTAGGCTTAAGAGGAAACCTTAACAAGACCGATCAATTTTCTACCTAAAATTGACCAAACCCTCACTTGGTTACAAAGAAGAAATTGAAGGCAATAAGAATATCTCTCAATACAAATTTGCCCCTTTAAATACAAGCACTCAACCCAAATTGAAATACAAGATAAGAATTTCACTCAATACAATTTGAGATTTTACAAGAATGAAAATTTAGGCACTTGAGCTTGGATTTTTTGTGTAGATGTTTCTCTTGGATGCAATAGTTGTTGTTGGTCTTCAATAGACTTGTTTTTCTACCTTCTCCATTAATTCTAGTCGTTTGGGTGGTTAGGGAATTGATTATAGTCGTTGGAACCCTCTCTTTCCACCATAAATGCACTTCTGCAGCCTACCGTATCGGTACTCGAGGAGGCGTATCGATATCTGTCTCAAAAAAGAAAGAGCTGTTGCACAATTACAAGAGAGGCGTATCGATACGCGTGTAGGCGTACCGGTACGGGTTAGGAAACCGTTTCGATACGGGCAAGACAGTATCGATGCAATTTTTCCAACATAACTCACTGGAGGAATTAGTATCGATACGAGTAAGAGCATATCGATACTCATTAACCACCTCTTTAAAAATTGGTTACCTAACAACTGACAAAGCAACGGTCAAAACATTTAAGGCTCTGAATTTAAAATTACTTTTAAACCGTATCGGTACTCGATTCAAACTCCTTGGGATTTTAAGAAAGAGCATATTGATACAAATGGAATCTGTTTTGTTACCCTGTTTCGATACGGTAAAGAGCGTATCGAAACGTTTGTCTCTAGTAGCCAAGTTTGTAAAAAATGTATTGATACACAAGGAACGTATCGATACACATAGACGTTTTTGAGCAATTTGGCCTTGGAACACTTAGAAAATATTTTAGAGTTTTAGTTTTTCAAACTACAGCAAAGCCTTGTTGATTTGAAACCTTTTAGAGACTTAAAAATTCATTTCAAATTTTACAATTTGGTCCTTAAAACACTTTGTTATATCAAAATCAAACATAGGTTTTACATTTAGGGACTTAGTTTAGGCTGTACGGTTTAGGGCTTTATGTGTAGTGGTTTATAATTTAGTAGCAATGGTTAGAATTTAGGGGTTTAGGGTTAGGATTTAGGATTTAGGGTTTAGAGGTTAGAGTTTAGGTTTTAGTGTAATATGTTGAGGATTTATGTTTTAACCTATAAACCATAAATTTTATTCACAACCCCTAAATTCTAAACTACTGAAGCTAAACCCCTCAAGCCTACACCCTAAATTGAGTCCCTAAACCCTAAAATTAAAACGCTTGTAGAAACTTTTAGTTTCCACCACCAATGTATCAAATAATTATCCTTGTTATATTTAGTAATTTAAGGCTTGTTATATCCGAAAAATCAAAATTTTCATATATGTTATCTTGTTATATTTGACAATTTGTTAATTTTTGTATCCGAAAATCCAAAATTTTCATAAATACGATCGTCAAATTCGAAAAATACTTAGGCCCTGTTTGGCAATTAGCGGATAGCTGATAGCTGATAGCGGATTACATTAGCTGATAGCTGATTGCATTAGCTGATTTGACTAGCGGATTGTATTAGCTGATTGTATAAAAGTGTTTGGTAAAATTAACTGATAGCTGATAGCTGTTTGATTATTTAAACAAGCGAAATGACATATAAGGACATTATTATATTTAATACTTGTTTAAATAATTTATCAGTTATTAATATTTTGTATCTAATAAATATTAATTAGATTTGTAAAAATTATTTTTTAATATAAATTTCCTAAACATATTTGAAAGATTTATATATTAATTTATTATTTATATAATTATTAAATTTTTTATATGCACATATAAATATGTGATAATAAAAAAATAGAATTAACTTATAAATGTCACCATATAAATTAGTAGTAACAACAAATAAGTCTAATATTTAATATGTTATTATTTATATTAAAAAATATTATTATTTAATTTAGGTTATTTGGAGGTTTTTGATAATTGTTAAAGGTAAAAGAGTCATTACAACTCTAATATCAAACCTCTAATCTCAAAAAGCTCATATTAAGAGCTTTTTCAAAATTAGCCTTTTCATCCCAATCCGCTCTTTCAATCCGCTATTTACCAAACATCTATATTAGCGGATTTGACTAGTCAAACCTCTAATTATACCTCAAACCTCTAATTTTTGCCCAAACCGCTATTTACCAAACAAGGCCTTAAATTAAATTATATAACCGAATATCTAAATATTCGGTTTGAGTATGCGATATCCGAATATTTAATTTTTCCGAATCGATATGAATAGCTATTTTATCAATTCGAAATTTTAGATATTCGAATTTTCAGTTTAGTTCAGATCCGATAACCGTAAATTAACACCCCTAGACTTGCCATCCCATTTTCGATCTCTTACTTTCAAAACCCAAACTGCCAATATCAGTAGATCCATTGAAAGATAAAACACTAATATTCAGCTGAGGAGGCTCCAATTCAAATTATACTTTAATTTTCTTTTAAAAATAGTGATTTTCCTTGAATTGGTTTTTGTTTCTCTTCGGTATACAGCCGAAGCCTCCTTAAATAAGGTTGAAATTACACCAGTATATTTTTCAAGGTGTTTGAGAAGATGAAAGGGTGCAAATTTACTGTACTGAAAGGAATCCATGTTTCTACTGCTTTGCTTAATCTGGGTTTTGTAGCTATTATCCTCTGCTCACGGGAGAATAATCCTTTTCTTACTACATTTTTCTTGGCCAAACAACGTTTTAGACACCCTTCTTCAGGTTTGTTTTCCCTCACTCTACCTATTCCAATTTGCATATCTCCGTGCTTTGTTTTTTCCTTGTAAATCTGAATGTTTTCCATGGGGAATTGTTCAGTTCTTTAGCTGGGGTGAACATTAAAACAATGTAAATTTAACTTGATTTGGTCACTGTTTGAGAATAAAACTGGAACACTTAAGCTTGTAACTAATTAGGCTGTTTAAACATGTAAGATTTGTATTTAACTAAATGAGTAGATGGTGACGAAATTTCTGTGCCTGGAAATGTAATCTGGAACTGCAATTTGTTAGGGAATTGAAAGTGTATTATAAGTGTAAAGGCAGGCACAAGAGGATGTCCAAGGCAAAGAGTCGGTAAGGTGAAAAATTATAGGGTGAACTACCTATTTTGTATCCCGGCTTATCTCGTGTTTCTGTTTTGGTCACCCAACTGCTTTTTATAAAACATTACGTTTTGTTTCTATTTTGGTTATGGTATCAGCCGTTAATTTGACAAAGCTGATGTGACAATTTTTCATGAGAGAGAAAATGAAAAGTAATAATAATAAATGCCAGTAAGCTTTGCTATTAATTTTTAAAGGCAGAGGTACCAAATTAGAAACAAAATGTAATGTTAGGTGCTATTTTGCAACAAAAAAAATAGTTGGATGACAAAAACAACCAAATAGGTAGTTTACCCAAAATTATATGATGGATGTTTTATATTCTATTGTAAATCAACTTTGATATTTTTGTGTAGCATATTTTCGTGGCATTAGTTAGTGTTGAGAGTGCTTATAATATGTGCTCTTTTGAAGAAGCTAAAGAGGATATTAATCAGAAGAAAATATTGCTAAGAACATCATAGTATTGTGTAGCAGTCACTAAGTTATCTCTATGTATACAAGCGCAAAGTAGCAGAGTCATATTAGTATTTGCCGCTTGATTCATGAGCTTTCATTTCCTTGTATCTTTTAATGGGAAAAATCAAACCGAATGCTAAGAGAAATTTTTTAAGACGGTGTCGGTCCTATTTTGGTTGTAGTTATGGAGTATGTTTCAACTGGGATGAGTAAATGATTCAAGGGTTCTGGATACTAAAGGTTGTAAAAGTAGCTAGCACAACGCTACACTTTTGCTGCTGGGTTATATTTGATGGATACATGGACCACAGTTTACTACATATTAATGTATGGAATATTTGAATGGAACAACATTTTGTTAAACTTACTTTTAAATCACTCACTTTAATTTTCTTGTTGCATTTAGATGTTCTTGTAAATGCACCAAATGTTTCCAGTAGCTCTGGAGGGCATACAGAGGATGCCAATAAGCCAATTTTGAAAAAAGCACCAATGACAGGAGAACATCATAGTCATTCATCAAAAAAATCTGTGACCATGTTCACTTCTGATGTTGAAGATAGTGATGAAGAGGAGTTATTCGCCCAAAATGCAGGTGGAGTGCGAAATAAACATTTCGTTTTAAGTAAATCTTCCAACTTTCTTTATGAAAAGTCAACTTATTCTTTCCACTAGACTTCTTGTTTTAAGTTCTTAATCAACCTAAATTGCATATGTTGACACCGTCAGCTTTTAAGCAGTCTGTTTTAACATCAACAGATGACATGGGAATAGAAAGTGTTTGGTTGGAAGCTAAGGCAGGCTGAGTGAAATCTTTTCACATGCATTTAGGTGATTGCAGTGCTTTAGCTTAGATTAAGAAAATTGCTTTACTGAAAGCCGTTATTAAAATGGTTGAATCCCAAAATCAAATGGTGATCGTGGGAAATATGGGTTTCCGATGATTAAAGGAGCAGAAAAGTATATAATACATGAGAGTTGATTAGCTTATTGGGGGATCTACTTTCTACTTATAATTGGTGCTTTTTGTTTCCTCTTTCTCCCACTGGATCACTTTAATACAGGGAGCAAATAATTAATTACTTGTTTGTCAAAGGCTTATGCTGTTGAGTTGTTGTTAGGGTGAGAGTTGATTAGTGTTTTATGTATGACTGGATATAAAAGATTCAGCTTTCATGCACGGTTTCTTGAAATTTTACAGACATTTGCTCTAAATCTGCTTACGTGCTAAAATTGGGGATCACAGCTACTAATTAGTGTCAAACATGTGCACATTAAAGGTTTTTATAAGGGGTATGGTTTTATAAGAGTAAAACGAACATTTTGCTAAAATGCAAATATGAAATGACTGATAAAGAGTAGGGAAGTTATATTCATGGCATTACTTCTGAGATCCATCAAGTGTCAAAAACTCGTTTAGGGATAGAATTACATAAAAATTTTTGTACTTTTTGATTGAGCTAGAAAGTCTTCTAACTTTCTCATGTCTAAGAACTTGGATTGTAGAATGAGAAGGTATGAACTTGATTGATGAATTTGTCCTGGAAGAGTCAATAACAGGACATAGAATTTGACCGGAAGTGCAATACATGAAAGAGAGGAATTATCCTCATCTACAGAACTGAAACAAACATTAATGAATTAGGTCCACTATATGCCTAATGAGAAAATCACAGAGTATTAATGGCTTGGCAATTCTAGGTAGCCAAATAGCTCAAGGAGGCCATTATCTGTTATAGGGAATAATGCTTCTTCTTTTGCATCAATTGTCTTGCATAAGGAAAGGAACGATAATAATGTTCATAAATTATATGCCATATTATTAAATAAACTTCATTGAAGTTTAATAAAATTTGGGATCCTTAAACATCTACACGCTCCTGTATTACTGCTATTTCTTTCTTCATTCCTATCATGATTTTTATGCTCAGTTAATAGCATATTAATTGCAGTCTTAAATGTTTCTAGCATTCAAATTTATTGAGAAGCTTCAATGGATGGGATGTAAGTTTTTTAGGCACCTGTATGATTTATCACCAAGTTTGTCCACTTTTTAATCACTCAGATTGCAACTATGCCAAGGGTAGATGGGTTGCTGACAGCAGGCGGCCATTGTATTCTGGGTCTGGATGTAAACAGTGGTTATCAGGAATGTGGGCTTGCAGACTAACCCAACGGACAGACTTCTCTTTTGAGGGATATCGATGGCAGCCTAAGAATTGTAAAATGAAAGAGTTTAACCGGTTTTCATTCTTGAGAAGGTATGTCTTGTGTATGGGTTCTTGTTAGTGCTTCTTCCTATGCCCTTTCACAACACAGCTCACTTAAAGAGCTTGTCATAAAACAATAAGAGGAGATTCTTTGATGTACCTTTACTGATATCAGGACTGTAGGCTCCCTCCACCGTTTTTCTTATATCCTCCAATGTTTCCTGTCAAAACACAATGCTCATCTCTCATCTTGCTATCTGTTTCCTATTTGGTATTAAACGCATCTCACCATTCACAACTGACTAAGTTCAAGATGTTTTGGAACACTAAGATTAATGAAGATTAACACTGGTAACACTGCCAGCTGGAAATTTCTCGTTTTGTTATGCCTTTTCTTTGCTATCGTCTTAAATTATTTTCAGTTATGTGAAATTTCAGGGTTTTAGGTATTGTTAAGTTATCTAAGTTGGTGTTCTTTTTCTATTCTAACCGTGGTTGTATTTTTCAGAATGCAGAATAAAACAATTGCTTTCGTAGGAGACTCATTAGGCAGGCAGCAGTTCCAATCCATGATGTGTATGGTCTCAGGTGGGGAAGAGATGCCTGAAGTTGAAGATGCTGCAAGGGAATATGGGCTTGTCAAACCTCGTGGAGCCAAACGTCCTGATGGATGGGTTTATCGTTTTCCAAGTACAAATACCACCATCTTATATTACTGGTCAGCTAGCCTCTCGGACCTAGTACCTTTTAACAGCACAGACAAAAACTCCAATGTTGCCATGCATTTGGACCGTCCACCAGCTTTCCTAAGACGATACCTTCATTGTTTTGATGTATTAGTTCTCAATACTGGTCACCACTGGAATAGAGGGAAGCTGGAACTAAACCGTTGGGTGATGCATGTTAACGGGAAGCCCAATGAGAACAAAGAATTTGAAGATATTAGGAATGCCAAGAATTTCACGGTGCATAGTTTTTCCAGGTGGCTTGATTCACAACTTACATCACACCCTCGACTGAAAGCTTTCTTTAGAACAATCTCTCCGAGGCACTATCGTGGCGGAGATTGGAACACCGGAGGCACTTGCAATAATACCATTCCCTTAAGTAGAGGCAGCGAGGTCTTGCAAGACGAATCCAACGACAAAGTTATCGAGAGTGCCGTTAGGGGTACAAAGGTAAAGATTTTGGATATAACTGCGATTTCCGAACTCAGAGACGAAGCTCACATGTCTAGTTATGGTGTTAGGCCAACTCAGGGTATCAATGATTGCTTGCATTGGTGCCTACCTGGTGTACCCGATACATGGAACGAAATCCTTATTGCACAGATATAGGACCCTCCTTGCATACGTATGAGAAGGCAGTTTTACGAAGATACAATACGGAGCCGGTAATCAAATCACCTTGATTCCTTTTACCTTCATATATATTCTCTCTTTTCGATTACAGAACAGGTAAATCATCTCCTTTTTCTCACCCCTGAGATTGTTGAAACCAAAATGTATTTTTCAACCAGTTTTATGTGTACGGAACTCAACTAATAAACACATGCAATTCGGCATCTGATTTCATTTGTATTGTATGTACATGTATTACCTTAATCACAATTGTTTTCCTTTTACAACAGGTTTTGGTTCCAAAAGTGTGTCAAGACAGTGAAAACTATTTCGAAATAAATTCGTGTATCGAAAAAGTAACGAAAAGAGATTTTCAGAATTTAGTTCTTAATATTCATGTTATATTTATATAATATATGAGATTTCGTTATTGATGTTACATTCTATATTATAATTTGATTAGTGTGTCAAAATTAGCCTACAGGGCTTTCATATTATTAATTATATCATTAAGTACCGAAAGTAATTTTGATCCAAATTCATACTGATTTTAACAATTATTTTTAATAAAGAATTATTTGATACACTTATTGTATAAGTTTTAGTTTATATAATTTTGTCTTTTAGGGTTTGGAGTTTATAATTTAATATTAGGGTTTTAGAATTTGAGTTTTATGATTCAAATAGGTAGGGTTGTGTAAACTTTAAATGTAGTTTAGTATAAAAAATTATTATTTTTAATATATTAAAATGATTCAACTTGAATAAAAATTATGAAAAAACCTAAAAGTCCATTCTGATACCAACCAAATTATTATAATGCAGAATGTAACATCAATTATGCAATCTCATTTATGTATTACATAGAAATATATTAATTAGGAAATAAATTCTGAATATTTCTTTTCAGCATTTTTTTTCAACATTAAATTTCTATTAAAAATAGACTTTATGTATTTGAAACTTACTCATAATATATCTCAGCACATTTTTATATATAATTGAGATGTACAATATATCCAAAAGGAGAGCAGAGGAGGCTCTTCCTGCTAACTAGGTACATTCTTATTTCCTCCTAACATTTCTCCATATACCATGATTTCTTCTCCTTACATGCATGCAAAATACTGATGAGAATACTGGCAGCCGAGAGGATCGAAATCGCAACGTTTGCGACTGTTATTTAAGTCTCTGGTTACCGAGGATCTGATTCATCGTAATGTTTGCAGTGCAGAAATGGAGATGAAAGGAGGCATAGGAGATGCTTTCAGAGTAACTGGAAAACAGATCTCTCTTGCCCTGCTTGCTCTGGTATTGACCACCCTTTTGCTTTTGGATTGGGACAGAAATCCTTTTCTCGATACACTTGTACCGACCCAACATCACTCCGACACTCTCCTTCCACCTCCAGGTTTGCATTTGCATACGTACCGTCGACCCCGTAGCGCTGCCTGCATGAATAACTGGACTAACCACAGGTTTACATTTCACTTTGCCGCAGCGTGCTTTCATCACGACTCGAATAACTCCACAGCGTGTATGGAGCCTGCCGAGATTAAAACTGAAGGACAAAAGTCTCAATCAGTTCAGAAAGAAGAAAGGAAAGAGCCGGAGGCAAATGTTGATGATTCTGAAACTGAGATAACAGATGGTGACTCTGAAAATGGGACAGCCTCGGTGGAAACAAAAGGTACATATACCATATGCAAATGAAATGGTATGAAAGTTGTTCTAACATAACTAAATGTTGCATTCTATTGTATTTGCAGTCTGTAATTATGCAAAGGGTAGATGGGTTGCCGACAGCAGGCCGCCTTTATATCCTGTTCAATGCAAGTACATACAAAGAAATTGGGCATGCAGACTCACCAATCGAACAGATTTCTCGTATGAAGGTTATCGATGGCAGTCCATAGATTGTAAAATGCCAGAGTTTGAGCCCTCTCATTTCTTGGAAAGGTAAACAGTCCATAGATTTATCCTATGAAGGTTATCCATTGCAGGTCTTTTAAATCTTAGTGAATGGTTGTGTCGTCTAAAGAATAGTCTCATACCATATTTAACAGGATGAAACACAAAGTAGTTGCCTTTATAGGAGATTCCTTGAGCAGAGAACAATTTCAATCTATGATGTGCATGCTCACCGGGGGGCAAGAGAGCTCGGACGTTGAAGATGTTGCAGAAAAATACGGTTTCCTTCAATTCTTACGCAATGGAGCTATCCATCACCATGGCTGGGCTTATCGGTTTCAGACTACCAATACCACAATCCTGCATTCTTGGTCAGCAAGACTGTGTGACCGACAGCCTATTAATGCCACCGATCCAGATACCCTTTACGCCATGCATTTGGATCGTCAGCCTGATTTCATTCGTGAAAACATCAATCAACTCAATGTCTTAGTCCTTAACACAGCTCACCATTGGAGCAACCGGATGGTTAACATGGACAAAGAGGTGATGTACGTGAACGGGGCGCCGGTCCAAGACAGAAATCTCAAGAACATCGAGAATGCCAAGATCTTTAAAGTGAACAATATAGTGAAATGGCTTGATTCTAAGCTGGCACTGAATCCCAACTTACAAGTTTTCTTCAGAACAACATCTCCAAGGCACTTTTTTAAAGGCGAATGGAACACCGGCGGTAGCTGCGATAACACAGTTCCAATGAGCAGAGGGAGTGAAGTCCTACAAGAGGAATCAATAGACAAAGTTGTTGCAGATGCTGTTAAGGGCACCAGGGTGAAGGTTTTGGATATAACTGCCCTATCCGATCTGAGAGACGAAGCTCACATTTCGCATTATGGTAAAAAAGCCAATGACTGCTTACACTGGTGCTTGCCTGGTGTTCCAGACACCTGGAATGAACTCCTCAGCGCACAACTCTAGACATATGCTTGCGTTTGTGTGACATTCTTTTGATTCATTATGATGTAATAGATTAAAATATCAATGAGGGAAAAAAAAACAGTAAAAGCAATTCAATGAATTCCTTTTAATCCACCATGCACCATGTTATTACAGGATATATAGTTTTTCCTTTAAAAACCTATATAACATATACAAAGTATGGGAACAAAACTACCTGTTGCTGTTATCTTCTCTGTTTTTATGATTCCTCTGGAAGAAAATCCTTTTAATCCACCATTTCTTACCCACCGGCTTCTCGGATCCCTCACGCGAGTTCTTTTCAGCCGTTGATTTCTTCTTGAAACTCAGACAAGTTGGGAAAAACATCTTTAATAAGAAATGATTAGCTTCCATACTTGCAGTTCTGGATAATGAACCTGCCTTGGCCTTCCTTTTCTTCGTTTCAGTTTCCATACGAAAGCTTTTGTGTTCATAAACAACTTTCTCCTTGATCGTCTCCGGTGAATTTTGTTGATCAACTAAATCTTTCAAGGAAAGCTCGTAGCAGGAGTCGGGCATGTTACGGACCATGTCCATGAGTTGTTTCCGACCGTGTTCGATTATTTGTCTTCGTCTTGTAGGAGAAAGGTTGCTGGGGAGAAGAGGAGAAGTATCTGTTAGCTTATCAGCTCCCCATAATGGCGAGGGGCAATCCCCGACACATCCTGCTTCAACTTCAAACTCAACTTCATCCAAGTTGTTGTTATAATACCAGGTTTGACGCTCACCCCAGAAATCAAATTCAATATCTCCCGGTTCATCACGGTTATTATGTGTACTGTAGGCCGGATAGAATGGAGAAATCTGGTGTCCGGTAACTCCATGCCGCCGATCAAGCATCATTCCGCCAAGGACCGAGTGAAGCTAGAGTTTCAACTTTCAATGCCAGAGAAAATATATGCTACGAATTAGGCCAAGTTTTGGTCAAATTTGAATACAAGGTCCCTGTGTTACAAGTTTTTTACAGATTTAATCCATTTATTATAATCTCTCAAAATGAGTATTTTGTCTTGAAGTAATTCTTTACATTAATTAGTAAAATAAATTAGAAAAAAATATCGTGATGTGATTTATATATATATTTTGTATATTTATTTTTGAACATACAATATATTGTTCAAACTCCTTCCCGCGAAGGATGCTGAGCATTAAACATGCTCCACCCCATATTCTCATGTATATTGTAGCAGTGACATGTCAATTGAGTAAAAGTCAATCGATTACATTTTATACATTTTAAGAAGACAAAAAAGTGTAACATTTGTCCAATTATACATACCTTAAATCATGTATTTAAGGGTAAAGTTTAGAAATACTCACTAAATTTATGTTGAAATGACCATTTTAGATAATAAACTTCTAACACTTACAAAATGATCATCGAGGCGTAGTTGTCGCCTATTATCGTCACATGTGATGATGTGATATGTTAAATTAATGGATAATATTTTATTTGATCCTTTAATTATAACTAAAATTTCACTCTGGTATTCCCCCCCCCCCCCAATATTACTAAGTAATAGAATGATGAAACTAGTAACGTAATATTATTTGATAGAATTGTGAAAGAAGTTGAGTAAGTATACATTATAAAAGAGAGAGAATGAATTAGGCATAAACACATAATATAGGGACCTTTTAAAGAATTTGACCGCGTGTAGAGGGTGGCTAAAGTCGTTGCCGTCCAGGATGGGAGTTGTAGTTCCAAATGTCTTGCGGAGGAAATCTGTGATTTGACCATTCGTGCTTTGGTTTCGGACTTCACCCCAAAAGTCAATTATATGACATCAATATAAAAAAAAAAAGGATGACAGACAAGTACACGTTTGGTTTCAGTTTTATAAAAGTACCCAATATTAGCAGCCACTGAACTTGTCCAAAATAACTAAATAAATCTTTCTCTTGCAGAACTTACTTACATTTAATAATATTTAATAGTTTTATTATTCTAAAATAAATTTTAAAATCTTCAAAAAATCATTTAATCTTTTTTATAAAATTAAAATATTTGAATTTTTTTTTACAAATTTTTTACAAAATTTTAAACATTTTTAAATATGTTTCTAAAAAATAATATGTTTTACAATTTTAATAATATTTAATATTTTTAAATAAATTCAAAATTTTCAAAACATTATTTTAATATTTTTTAATATTAAAATAATTTTAATGTTTTTTAAGAATTTTTTAAATATTTTTGAAAATAAAATTTAAAATTTCTGAAAATACCACGTTATAGACAACATAAAACCGTTAAGACTTAACGGTTAAAATTAGTGAAACAACTTAATTGATGTATATTTTATTTTGAGAGCTTAATTAGGTGCAAAAATAATTTAAGAGCTTAATTAATTTTTTTCCTTCAAAAATTCATTGGCTTATTAAACCCTTAAAGCCATATAAAATTACATTCAAGTACCAAAATAATAAATTATTATTAGATAAATCCAAAATCTTTTAATCCATAAAGAACAATAATTTGTTACATTGCACTTCCTATACCTCTTACTATAAGATCTATACAATTATAACTCCTAAGCTGCACAAATTTGGCTACTGACAAAATCATTTCAATTAATCTTAACACTTTACAGTTTCTTTTATAAATCTCATAAAAGAAAAACAAATCAGATCTTTGTGTATTTCTAAAACGTTTATCATTAATCTCCCTCCAAATCCAATAAATGAATAAATTCCTAGTTAATCGTAATACAATTATCATAAGCGATTTACCTTTGAACTTTTGAAGGCTTTGTTTAAAGGTTAAGATGTTTTTAATAACATTAATTAAGTAGAAGATTTTATTGTTGCATTTAATAAAAAATTATTTAATAAGAATCTCATTTTAGATGATTCTTTGATTATTTAACTCATTTAATAATATTAATTCTCACATAGAGACCCTACCCCAAACCCTAAAACAACTTTATGCGAGAATTAATATTATTGAATAAGTTAAATAATCAAAAAATTCTCTTAAATGAGATTCTTATTAAATAATTTTATTAAACGTAACAATAAAATCTTCTACTTAATTAATGTTATTAAATTCTCCCCTTTATCACATAATTATCAAAATAGGATGTTGTAACATGAATTCTCCCCTTTATCACATAACTAACTATTTTTCCAAACAACCCACAATAACCCAAGTTGAATAAGAAATTTTCAAATTTGTTGCACCACACACGATCTATATTCTATTCGAGCTAAACAAGTCTTTAAGGCGTAATACACATTTACTTTTAGGCCTGCATATATACTTGCCCTATTCACCTTATCTTGATTCTCTTTCCACAAAAACCTCATATAGATCTGATTAATCATCTCCAGAACAACTTTCGGCAGTAAAAATGTCGAGTCTAAGAATTTCAAATATGAAACAAAACTATTTGAATTAATTGTGCTCTACCTACAAGAGAAAGAGTCCATTAACTTTAGCCTTCACTTTTTCAAGAAGTGATCCCCAATATTTTATTTCCAACTTTGAACCCTTAGATATCTCATACATAAGTTGTCAAGCCTGATTCCTATTAATTGATGAACTTAAAGTTGTTCATTTGACATGGGAAAATTACATTCAAATTTTTTATTTTCCAAATTATTTAAAAATCTATGGTTGTTTCTACAATGGATTTGAATTCAAATTGCATGCAATCCGATGAACAGTAATATAATTTTTTGAATTAAAAATTAAAAAAACAAAAGGAAGACACGCCGTAAAAAATTTCAAAATTTAAACCGGGTAGAAAAACACACCGAAAATGAACGGTGCAGATTCTTGCACACATGGAAGGTGGCAGCGGACAACCATGCTTAGAATCTGATTCGAATGAAAAAAAGCATGCGCCTACAATGGAGGCCTGCTTTCGGTGTGCATGCTGATTCAACATAAGCAAGGCACCATGCAGGGTGGCAGCAACAGGGCCGGTCCTGAGTTTTTGGACGCTAGAGCGAACTTAAAAAATGAGCTTTAAATTGATGATTTAAATTATAATTATAATTACAATCGTATTTTCGGTTGTGTTGTGTTTATCATGATTGTGGATATAATAGATGTTATTTTATTTATTGCATTATCGCGGTTATGAAATTTTTTTAGTAACATATGCTATTGTAGACATAATGGTTCCATATATCGCGGTTTTAGATGATGCCACTACCGTCAAATAACGATCGTTGTTGTGGTTGCATGCCGCTATTTAAATCTTTGTCCCTAATAACAAGTAATGAAAGAAATTAAATTTTAAGAGTTGGTCCATCGTAACAAGTATTGAAAAATTGGTCCCCTAATAACAAGTATTGAAAAAATTAAGTTTTAAAACTATTAAAAAAAAACTTCGATAAACATGCCGTGTAAACTTTAGTTTACATGTGCCTTTTAGTTTTAGGGGTTAGGGTTTTAGTTTAGGGTTTAAAGTGTAGGGGTTTATGTTGTAGGGTTTAAAATTTAAGATTAGTGTTGAGAACTTAGTGTATAAGGTTTAAGGTTCATGGTTTAGTTTTTTAGGGTTAGGGTTAGAATTTAGGATTTGAGTTTTATAATGTAAGTATGCAGACTTGTGTAAAATTAGTTTTACCAGCATTTATATCAAATTTTTACTTTAAAACTATGCTTATAATAACAAATATTAGAAAAAACTAGAGCCCTAGTAACAAGTACTAGAAAAAAATTGAATATTGAGAGTAGATCCCTAATAATAAATATCGGAAAAAACTCAGCCCCTAATAACAAGTATTAAAAAATGGGCCCTTAATAACAAATATTAGAAAAAATTGAATATTAAGAGTAGACCCCTACTAATAAATATTGAAAAATACTAAGCCTCTAATAACAAATATAAAAAAATAAGCTACTAATAACAAGTATTAAAAAAAAATAAATATTAAGAGTAGATCTTTAATAATAAATTTTGGAAAAATCTTAACCCTTATTAACAAATATTAAAAAATAAGCTCTAATAACAAATATTAAAACAAACTAAATCTTTAAATATAATTCAAAAATATACAACATGAGCAATGGGCCCTGGGCGGGCGCCTTTGTTGCCCCTGCCCAGGGCCGGCCCTGGGCAGCAATCACATGCACTTGGATTTTTTTTTTACTTTGTTACATATTATGCATCAGAAATTTTAAATTAGGGGGGAAAGTTGGTGTTTTATATTTAAGTGACGAGTAGGTAAAGTAAATGTATGTTGTAGATGTGATTTTTTGGTGTTGAATAAGGAAGGTTGAAGTGAAAATAGTAGAAGAAAATTTGAGAGAAATATATTGAGTAAAGAAGAAGAAGGAAGAGGATGAAGCTGGTTTAGAGAAAATAGAGTAAGTATATTATATTTTATTTTTAAAATTAAGTAACATTATTTTGTTAGTTTTATTAATTTTTAAATGGTACATTATAGTTAATTTTATTAACTATTATTGATAATTTTGCATAATTTTAATGTTATCCATGTAATTTGGAAGGATTTAAAGATTTGGAGAAAAAAAGAGTAAGGGCAAAATTGGTGAAATTTGTTGGAGCAAATTGTAAACTAGTTATTTTGCATAATTTTTTTAGAATTTTAGTTTAATTTATTTCATAAGTTTTGTAGTATTTTTGGAGCTGAAGAAGAAACATTTGGAGCAAGTTTGGTGTTTCGAGCACATTCTAAGTAGTTTTAATTTATAGTTTTTTAAATTGCATATTAATTGTTGTTATAATTTAAATTGCATGTTATAGATAAAAAAGGAAGATTCGAAACAAATTTGGTGGAATTTTTTGTAGCATCAAATAAACTAGTAAACAAATTTAGTTATTTTTATTTTAGGATCATTAATGAAAAATATTTTAATGTTGTGTTTTTATTTGACTATGAATATTTTTTTATTTATTAATATTGTAAAGTAGTATTTCAATTAGATTTAGTGATATTTGTTATTACTAATATTTTCTTACTTTGTTAGAAGAATGACACATCAAGCTCATCGGTTGAAATTACAAAATGTCCGCATAAGTAGTGTTACGATTGATGAGATGATACAATTTTAGTTTAAGTGATTTTAAAATCAATCAATTATGTAGTTTTTAATTATTTTTAAAACGAATGCATTAATTGCAGGATACAATGGATGCCTTTAAACATCAAGGAATAAGGAATGATCCTCCACACGATGCCATGGTTCCATGGTTGCAAACTGCGAGATTTATTATGCCACATTTCTTCGTGTTTACAAGTTGATTCCCTTATTAATTACTGCACTAATTGAACCGTAGAGACCTAAAACACATACATTTTATATATCGTGCGGAGAATGCACCATCATACTAGAAGACGTGGTCATACTAATCGAGGTCTCAATAAATAGGAAGCCATTGATTGGGAAGCGATTGATTGGGCATTCTAATAATGAGAGTGTAGCTAAAAGTCTTTGCGAAACATACCTTAGGAAGGTGCCTGAAGAAAATGATGTAGCGGGGTCTCGCATCAAAATGACTTAGTTGCAGAATGAATTTAAAGTCAATAAGTATAATACATTTGAGGAAATTTATATTGGAGCTTGAGCATATATTATGTAGCTCATTGGAGGGATATTATTTCCAGATAAAAATTATAATCGGGTTCACACATCATCTATTATTTTTGAGTAAGCCTCATGAAGCTGTTACTTACAACTAGGGATCGACGATATTATTGTGCTTGTATTGTGAGTTGTGTAAGGCTGCTACATTAGATAAAGGTGAAAAGGTAACGGGTGTTGGTGGAAGTCTGTTGTTATTGCAAGCGTGGGCGTGGCAACAATATTTTTTTACACCGATTTTTCGAGGTTCGATTGTTTTTCCTCTTGTTGGAAGGTAATATTTTTTTTTTGATTTGAACGTTTAAATTAAATTTATTTGATTTTAAAATATCTTTTATTTGAAAAAAATCAAAAAAATGTTATTTCGATTTGTTTGTAGATGGTATGTGAAAAAAGCTCACACGGGGTTGGTCTATAATAGTGTCAGAGTCTTTAGATCTTTGATTGATTTGCATTGCAAAAAAGAGGTAGCTGAATGGAAAGTTAGTTTCACATATTATTTATTTGCAATTTGCTTTAATATATTATAATCATATATGATTTTTATAGTTTATTTAGATGCCATACAACAATTTCAGTATACATGTACCAGATGAGTTGATGGTGGATTCTGATTTTTGGTGTAGCGTTACACCGATGATCTACTTTGGTGTTGTCGAGCACCAATTTGGAGATAGGATGCTGAGGCAGTTTGTTTTCCCCTAATTTATTCCGCCTTCTAATGCAGACCCCATCTTCTTAGACAACATGCTCACGTAAATTTCTCAAAAAGAAATTCTATGATTCCGATGTCTCCTACTAAAAAATTGTGAATGAAATCAGGAAGACATTATTCTCACAATCTTGCGCAAAGACAGTCAACAATACATGTGAGTATCTTCCGTACAGTCACGTGCCATCGACTTGGACCATACGTTTGCAAAATGAAAAGCCTTCAATGCATGGCTTGAACACCCAGAATAGTCGATGGAAAAATTTATGCCCTCCAACAAGTTGGCCTTCTCGGCCATATGCATCCGAGGTTTGATACCTCACTATGGTGCCTGGGTTGAAATGTGTCATTGTTAGTAATAAAGTCGATAGCTCATTGTATAACTTATCGTAACCAACATACACCGACTGCATTTCTTTATCCCTTGCACGCCACCACTTAATGTATTTTAACTGATATCCAAACTGATGCACAATGGTTGTTTGAATCACTAAAACAGGAACACTTAAATTTGCTTCACCCAACTTCATAACATGATGATATAAGGGCTTCTATGAAGTGTCACGCCTCGCCGGAGTGTTGTAGAAGGCAGCCCTTTGATTGTTGGATCTATGAAGGAAGAAAGCAACCTGCAACGTAATGTTTCTTTGAAAAGAGATGGTTTGGAAGGTGATGTTTGTGATGCTGAATAGTGAAGGAAAGGGGTAGATTTGGTTAAGTGTTTGGGCGAATGGTTGTGGTGGATGTAGGTATGAAAATGTGAAGGATGAAGATAGTATCTTAAAGAATCAAATAATGAAACAAAGGTATATGAAATCTTAGCCCCAGACCTTATATGATTACTTTAAGAGGTAGAAAAGGACTTTGACCCTTTGGGTATATTAAACCAAAAGAACCAGAAGTATCAGGGTGGAAAATAAAAAGATTGATGCCACAAGTACAAGTACTTGATAAGTCGATAAAGTTCAATTAAGAACTAAAAGAGAGAAAATTTTCACAAAAGAAATTATATTGATATGAATGAGATGAGATGTTTACAAACTGAAAATACAACTTATATTTATAGTGAATGAAATGGCATGGCCGAAAAGGCATCTAAACTATTCGGCTAAGGTGGTGCCTCCCTCCAAAGGTCATGTGTTGTTTCGGCAGAATTGAACCCCCCTCCAAGTGATTTTGGCGCACAAAACATTTGGTGAAAAGTTGTAATTTCTCGTATAAAATTTCAGCCTGCATTTCCTTCGGTAATCTGGACATATCTCGAGCTCCCGATATCGGATTGACGCGATTCAACATGCGTTGGAAAGATAAGAGATATGAGAACAAGTTTCATGAAGAATTCTCAACCTAGTTATGCTTAGATTTTTCTCGAAAATGGCAAACAATATGAATGACGTTTTTGGTATTGAATCTGCCCAATGAAGAGTGATTTGGTTGGAACTCTTCATTTTGGCGCACTCATGCTTTTCCTCCATGTCATTTGCCGCCCAATCTTGTTTTCCCTCCAAATGTCTAAGGACATGTTCCTTCGGAGGGGACATGACCTTTGGATGTTGAGCTGGTATGTGTAGGTGGAGCTGGATGAGCTAGCTAAACCTTTGAGCTGATTTGAGCTTCTATGAGCTGGCCTTAGCTAGGTGAGCTAGTCATTTAAGATTGTGAGCTTCTTTAGAATGATCTCCTTTGTCCTTGAGCTAATCCGAGCACTCCTAGTAGCCTTTGAGCTAATCCGAGCTCCTAGTGATGTCCTTGAGCTGCTTCAAGCTGTCCTTAATCTCCTTAAGCTAATCCGAGCTTCTTTTGAGGTCCTTAGACTTATGCCTTCATCCTTAGTACCTAAAAGAACAATAAACAATGTGTAAGCTGATTTTAGAGCTAAAATAAGATGCATGCTTAAGCTAAAAAGATGCAATGCAATGCAAACATACTTAGATGGTTTTAAACTAAATACAAAGATGTGTATTAAAGGAATGCATGAATATCATATGATATGCATTTCATAATGTATAATGAATGGAAACATATAATAATAATATCCTAAGAAATGATATGCAATCATGGCATATATAGGAATGATATTAATGATTTGATATCTAAAGCACATAATAACTTGGAAATGCATAAGTACGAATAAATATGATGCATAAATGAAATAATTTAAAGTAAAGAATGAAATAACTCTCTTAGGATTCATCATGGCACATGTCCAAGGTATGAGAAGTGTATGGGAAATGTTGGGGCTGATTAAGATTACAACATCCTCCCTTTCTTTGAAGCGATTTGTCCCTAAAGTGAAGAATGGTTTGAAAGGGTAGTAGGTAGATGTGTGAATGGTTGAATCATCATTCTCCCTTGCTATTGGATAGGCACCTTCAAGAGTCACCTCATCGGAAGTGTCATCTTTAAGAGACACGTCTTTTAGATAGACATCTTCAAAAGTCACCTTCTTTGGATCTTCAAGAGGTGCGACTTTTGATTCTTGAGGAGTCATGTCATTTGGACAATCATATAGAAAAGACATGTCCCTTGGAACAACCTTTTGAATGATGGCCTTTTGCTTCTCTTCCTTGAATAGACCAATGATGGCATAATGAAGACTTGTAATTTGATATACAATCTCCTCCCAAAATTGCAAAGAAACATATCCTTACAATTTGATATGACAACTCCATGTAACCGAATCATCCCACTAAAAAGTAAATCAAGGGTAGAGGTAGAGAATTTGGTAACAAGGAAATGGAAATATCAAACCATGGTGGGTGTTTAATGTGCGTTGGTTGCTGAATTCTTTTCATGATTGGCAAGGCACTTGGAATGTCAACAATCACATTTCTTGGAACGTCAAGTGACATATCTTGTGGATCACCAAAACTCACGCCCATTGGTTCCTCAAAGGACATGTTTCTTAAATTATCAACTTGAAGAGATACGTCTCTTGGAATATCAATCTCTCCATTTTCAACTTCATCTGTTTTTCCTCCTTCAAAATGCTCTTCTCTGTGGATTTATTTATCCTTTTTTCTCTCATTCCAAGCTGCAATCCTCTTGTTCAATTGAATCTGATCATGGTGTACTTGGCTTGGAGGTAGAGGTACCAAGATGAACTTCTTTCCCTCGAGCATGAAAGAGAATCTGTTGGTGAACTCGTCATGGGTGGCTCTTTTATCAAACTGCCACGATCTTCCCAATAGGATATGGCTCACACTCATGGGTACTACGTCACACAAGACTTCATCTTTGTATTTTCCAATTGAAAATGGAATGTGCACTTGCTTGTTGACTTTGAGTTGGTATCCATCGTTTAACCACTGTAACTTGTATGGATTCAGGTGCTTAATAGTTTGTAGGCCAAGTTGTTAAACCATCATAGTGTTGGCCACATTGGTACTACTTCCTCCATCGATGATCATAGAATATATTCTATCATTCACATGGCATCGGGTGTAGAAAATGTTCTCCCTTTGCTGGTCTTCGTCCATGGCATATAGGTACAATGTTCTTTTCACAACAAGAGCTTTGCTGGAAGTAGATGGAAAAGAAACTTGTGCCAATTGTTAGTTAAAAGAAGAAAACGAAATAAAAACCTTACCAAAAGTCACTCAACAAAACCTCACAATTTTGCTCCAAGGAAAATGCATTCCACTCACTTTCGTGTTTGCACTCTAGGACTTTTATAAGCTTTTACTTGTCCCCTTCTGGTCTCACACACTTAATTACCCTTTTCCACTCCTTTCTCTCTTGTGAAGTTCTTTAACGAACTTACTCAAGACTTAGGCAAGTATAGTGCTTGTGTGTCACTGAAATGGTTAGCTTAAAAGAAAAAAAATATGGTGTAAAGGTAAGTTTAGAATATGAAAAAAAAGAAGAAAATGGATTGCTTACTTGGCAAGAAAACTCACAACCTTTCTTCACCAACAATCAAAGTCTCGAAGAAGATGATACGACTTTCAGGCTTGATGTTGTTGTGCTTTTCACCCTTGAATTTGTGCTTGTTCGAATCTAATTTTTCTTTTTCTGATTCGAATTTATTTTCTTTTCTTCTTCTTTTTTCCTTTCCTTTCATTTTCTTTTTTTTTTCTTTTTTTTTTGAACAAAAACGAAATAAAAAAGATAGTTACCTAAAATTCTTTTTTTTTTGCTTAAAACATGCTTAAAATGATACACTTGCTTCTTCTACCAATAGCTCTGATACCATATGATATAAGGGCTTCTATGAAGTGTTGGATCTAGGAAGGATGCAAGCAACCTGCAAATTAATGTAGGCTTTGAAAAGGGATGGTTTGGAAGGTGATGTTTGTAATTAAGATGAGTGAAGGAAAGAAACAAATTTAGGTAAGTGTTTGGGCGGATGTTAGTGGTTGATGTAGGTAATGGAAAATGTGAAGGATGAATATAGTATCTTAAAGAATTGAAGGATGAAACAAAGGTATATGAAACCTTAGCCCCGTACCTTATATGATTACTTTAAGGGTGGTAGAAAAGGACTTTGACCCTTTAGGTATATTAAACTAAAAGAACCAGAAGTATCAGGGTGAAAAATAGAAGGGTTGATGCCACAAGTACAAGTACTTGATAAGTCGATAATGTTCAATTAAGAACTGAAAGAGAAAATTCTCACAAAAGAAATTATATTGAGATGAAATGTTTACAAACTAAAAATACAACTTATATTTATAGTGGAGAAAGGGCATGGCCTTTAAACTATTCGGCTAAGGTGGTGCCTCCCTCCAAAGGTCTTGGCGTTGTTTTGACAGAATTGAACCTCTCTCCAAGTGATTTTGGCGCACAAAACATTTGGTGCAAAGTTTTAATTTCTCGTAGAAAATTTCAGCCTACACTTTCTTCGTTAATTTGGACATATCTCGAGCTCCCGATATCGGATTGACTCGATTCAACATGCGTTGGAAAGCTAAGAGATAGGAGAACAAGTTTCATGAAGACTTCTCAACCCAGTTGTGCTTGGATCTATAATTGGATCCTCCTATTTCTTCCCATTCTTCTCTCTTTTTAGCTAAAATTTTCTCTGATTTTCCTACAACAACTTACCTTCAGCTATACATATTTAACACAAAACATAATTTTCCCTTACTTACCCCTACCCTCTCTTTTAATAACACTAATAACTTTCTAACTCTCAAACTCTTATACCCCTACACAATTTAAATTATTTTCTTTTATAAAAAAACTATTTAACCCCAAACTTTATAACACCAACTTTGCACTAATTTTCCCCTTAATCTAACATTCACAATGCATGAAATGAAATAAATTAAAAAAAGTTCCAAGTGCATGTGATTGTCGTCACCCTGCCACCCTATATGGTGCCATGTTTATGTTGAATCAGTATGCACACCGAAAGCAGGCCTCCATTGCAGGCACATGCTTTTCTTCCATTTTAATCAGATTCTAAGTATGGTTGTCCGCTGCCACCTTACATGTGTGCAGGAATCTGCACTGTTCTTTTTCGGTGTGTTTTCCCACCTGTTTTAAATTTAAAAATTTCGGCACTATTTATTTTTAGCTCGCTTTCCCAGCGAAAATAATTTGGGATATAGCATTGTTCATTTATGGCATGTTTTCTTTTTCTTTTTTCTTTTTTAATTCAAAAAATTATATTACTGTTCATATTTGAATTACATTTAATTCGAATTCAAAACCACTGTAGAAACAACCATAGATTTGTAAATGATTTGTGAAGTACAATATATTAGAAAATAAAAAATCTGAATGTAATATTCTTATAATTTTTTTATTTGACATATTCACTAAAAAATATCAAGGATTCAATCTCAATCAAAAAATTATAAAATAATTCTAGAACACATTTACTCCCGCAATAGATTCAATCTTTCTCTTAGTGAAAATGAGAAGGTCATCAAGAAAAACATAAATGGATGAGCTTAATTTTATTAGTTTTAGATGATAAGAAAATCATTATAGAATGATGTCCGTTAAAGATCAATCATGAGATGATTGTAATAACATACTTATTTACCCTGTTTATTAATAAAAGACATTGTCATTATTATATCAGTTTCTTTTCTATATTTATAAAGAAATTGATTTATAATAAATTCCTAAGAATAATATGACTATTCTTACAATATCGTTAGTCAAAATTGTGGAGCTCGATCACAACCGAATTACTTGTCAAGTGGTGGAGAAGATGTAATTTGGGTAATGGTGGTGGAAGCAAAAAATATGTAAAATAGACACACGAATTTAGAGCGGTCTAGCTTTCTAACCAAAGCCTACATCCACTACCTTAGCTTCCCCACTAAGGATTTCAACAAATTCACTAATGAATTTCTTCCTCTTTTCTAAGCTTAGGAGGCAACCATTACACATTCAAAACTTTCTATCCCAAAGCTTGAGTAAACCCTCTATACAAGAGAAAAAATAAAAAAAAACTCCTAAAACCCTCACAAGGTAGATTATTTGCACTCTTAAGCACTCACTCAATCCTAAACACTTGAGCAAATATTACAATTTAAGCTCACAAGTTTTGTCTACACAAGAATGAGAAATTTAAGCACTATGACATAATCATATGATTGTTGACTTGAGGATCATTGGTTGCTTCAGATGCTTCTTGAGGTCTTTTATACTCCCAATTGAGTTTCTAGTCGTTGGAGACCGTTGGGGCCTTTATTTCACGCAATAAATGTTGTTCTGGAGTAGTCTGTATCAATACACAGATAGCCGTATCAGTACAAGTTCTTCAGAAAACTAGCTGTTGAAGACCAATGCAGCTTTGCGTATTGATACGCATTGTTGCGTGTCAGCACCTAAGATTGGTACACCTTTGTACCGTATCGGTACGAGGTTCGTTAAGCTACATAGAACTAACTGTTGGGGGTTGTTAAAAATAGATGTTGGGCATTTAAAACATAGGGCATCGGTATGCCACATAGCGTATCGGTACGACCATATCCGTATCGATACGCCTAAGCTATACCAGTACATTTTTTGGCTACTGGAAAAATACTATAGCTGAAACCCTACAAGGTATCGATACGGTGTATACCGTATCGTTACGGTCTTATTGAAAATAAGAGTTTAGCTACTTTAAAACCTTTTAAAAACTTCAAAAACCTTATAAAAACATCTCAATCATATTTTCAAGTTGTTTGGACTTTAAATCATTTTTGAAATCTTTTCAATTTAGTCCAAAACTATATTTCAATTATTATATCAAAATAAATATCATAACAATCTCTCCTTTTTGATATAATAAAACCAACTTGAAAATTTGTTTTTGAGATTGCTCCTCCTTAGTAATATAAAATTTGAATAAGAGAATAAAATTTGAAGATAGTTAAAGCTCCCCCTTATTCACTTGAAAATTCAATTTTTCAAAACATCCCCCCTTTTGTTATATAAAAAAATATTTCAAACCAAATTTTAAAAACTTTTAAGTACATAACAATGGAGAGTTTAAAAAATTTGAAAAAATTAGTTTTTGTTAAAATTGGCTACCCCTTACTCACACATCACATGAATGTTAGTCCAACAAATATATGATTAACTACTTGAATTAAAATAAATAAAATAATTTAAAAACAAATAAATTCAACTAAATTTTACCACTTGAACCAATGAGTAGGATGTGAAGCCTTCCTTCTTTAAGTGATCTTTCTTGTGTGTATAGAGCTCCCCCTTAATTTTATCATTTTTTGATCATGCTCCATTTCAACTAAAAACAAGACAATCAAGTAATTTTTGGAATCCAAATTGCTTTGGATCCATATGCATTAGTAGCACAAACTTTAGTCCCCTTAGGAATCCAATTTATAATTTCATCCTTTTTATTTGAAGTAATTAGTCCTTTTGGGACCTAAATACTTATAAAACATTTTTCATTCAAAAATCTAAGGGCACTAGATTGTCTTTGATAAACGTTTGATTTTCCAGAATTATTTTTCTTTTCAATTTCTTTGGAAATCAAAATTTTTTCCTTCTTAAGATCATCCACCTCTTTTTGATGACATTTTTCTAAACTTTAAAGTAAATTTTGTAAATTTAAGACTTTAAGTTCAAAATCCTTAATTTTTGCTTCAAACTCCAAATTGATTTTTAAAAGCAAATCATTTTCGGTTTTCAATTTTGAAACTAACTTTTTGTTTTTTTGAAAATGAAGCCTTAAACTCAAAAACCAATTCGTCATAGGATTCTTGTAACTCATCAAATGAATAGGAATTTGAGCTAGATGAGTTAGAAGTTACCTCACCCTCTTGGAGGGCCATGAGACATAAGTGGGCTACCTCATCTTCATCGGTGGAGTCTTCATCACTCCAAGTTGCCACAAATGCATTCTTTGAAGATGATCCCTTTTTGTTGAAGCGAGGGCAATTGTATTTGGTGTGTCCTTGCTTCTTGCCTTTATAACTCTTTAGGGGATCATTTATCTTCTTCTTCGATTCATGCTTGGATTCTTTCATTTCTTTCTTCATGAATCGGGCAAACTTCATGAAGAGATAGATCGTCTCTTCATTTTCACTTTCTTCCTCACTTGAATCTTCTTGATGATTTGTGGATGATGGAAGAGTAACAACATTAAGATCTTCAATACCTTGCTCTTTTATCTTCTTATCCTTCTTCTTTCTCAAGGGTGTAGACATCAACTCATGGGGTAAGAAGAGATCCAATTAGCTCATCGAGCTTGAACTCCTTTAAGTCTTTGGCTTCAATGATAGTCGTCTTCTTGCTTCCCCATGATTCGTGAAGTGAATAGATCAACTTTCGAACGAGTTTGTCTTTCGAAATCTCCTCTCTAAAACCTTTGAGTTGATTGAAGTTCGTGGAGAAGCAGTTGAACACACTCTTGATGTATTCATCCGGGTCCATCTTGAAGTTCTCGTACTAAAGGTTGAGAAGACCAATCTTGGTCTTCTTTACTTCGTTTGTTCCCTCGTATGTGACTTCAAGCTTGTCCTATAATTTCTTGACACTTTCAGTGGAAGACGTGTTTGTGTATACATCCAGACCTAAATTACAAAAAGAAAGTGTAAGGCCTTGCAATTTAGCTCCATCTTATTGCGATCATTCACACTCCATTCTGCCTTGCTTCATTGTGGCACGAACGGTCCATCGAGAATTATATCCCAAAGATGATAATCCTTTGCTCTCATGAAGAACATCATCCTATTATTCTAATAGGAATAATGTTGACCGTTGAAGAATGGTGGCTTGTCAATGGATTGCGTCATGGAAACCGATTGATAAAATGGTTGACCGAGCTTGCCGGGATTGCATCAATAGGATATTAATCCTCTCGATTGAGACTTGCTCTTATACCAATTGTGGAGCCCGATAATCACAACTGAATTACTTGGCAAGTGGTGGAGAAGATGTAATTTAGGTGATGGTGGTGGAAGCCAAAAATATGGAAAATAGACACACGAATTTAGAGTGGTTCTTCTTTCTAACCAAAGCCTACATCCACTACCTTAGCTTCCCACTAAGGATTTCAACAAATTCACTATTGAATTTCTTCGCCTTTTCTAGGCTTAGGAGGCAACCATTACACACTCAAAGTTTTCTATCCCAAAGCTTGAGTAAACCCTCTTTACAAGAGAAAAAAAAAGAAAACTTGTAAAACCCCCCACAAGGTAGATTGTTTGCACTCTTAAGCACTCACTCAATCCTAAAAATTTGAGCAAATATTACTATAACACCTCGGTTTTAGGCCCGAGAGTTATCGGTTTTGATCTAGGATTAGTTTCGGGTTAAATTTAAATTAAAGAGTTGATTTTTATAAAAGTTCTCATTATTTACGATAACACCGTTAATGAAATTTTAAGAGGGTTTTGATTTTTGAAAATCAAAATCACTCGTCTTCTTCCAAAAAAACCATTTTCTCTCATTTTCATCTTCTTTCCTCTATTGAAGACCTTTGAAGGTAAATCCTCTTTTTCTTTTCATTGTTTAACTTAAATTAAAGTTGAATTTGCAAGGCCCATTAATTCTCAACCTTGAAATTTTAAGATTTATGAAAAGTGGGGATTTTGGGTGAAATCTCGTATGGGTCTTTTAGGGCAGTGTTTTGAGGTGTTTTTAAAGTTTATTTTGAAGTCATAACATGTTAAAAGGTTGCTTAATTATAGTATACCCGAAACTAGTCTTAGGGGTGGATTTTAGCAGTGAAATGAGTGAGTTTTTGGCTTGATTTTGTGGTAAAAAGAGGGCTGGAGGTATATGGACCTTGGAAAGGTGTTTTTAGATGTTATTTGATGATTTTTGAGTGGTCATAGTGTTGGTTTGATTGGATTCCCGAAACCACTGCTGTAGGTGATTTTTAGAAGTAGAAAATAAGAGTTTTTAAGGTGTTTATGTGGGGAAATGAAGGGCTGGTGGTTGTACAGCCTTTGGGTGATGTTTTGGACATGTTTTGGAGTGTTTTAAGTGTTTAAATTGAGGGGTAATAGCTGGGTTTTGCTGGAGTACGAAAATGAGAATATTTGGGAGGAATTCGACTTTGAATTGTTGAAAAAATATTGTGGAATTGTGAGCTGATGTATAACAGCAAATTTGTGGTTGATTAAGAGGTTAATACATTGTTTTTGATTTGTTAGAAACAGCGGATTTGGCCTTGGGTGGTTCGGACGCGGTCCTGGAAAGTTCGGAAGCTTGTAACGACTTTGTGGTTTGCATTGGTGTGCGAATGGTGAGTGGAAATGTTTTTAAGCAACGTTTTGGTTCAAAGATGGTTTTGAGAGAGTTTAGATTGAGCTTGAAAGGCCAGTTTAAACTCAAAAGTAAGTTGATGTGTATCACCTCTTTAAACTCCCCTTTTACCATTTTTTTTATTACATGAGGTGATAACTTGTTATGCATGAAATTTCAATACTTTGGAAGGAAACATGTTGTTTGTTATTATGATTTTGATCATGCATGATGAAATCAATGGTGTTGTTGATATGCCTTGTAAAGTATATGTAAGTTGGTGCAGGTTGTGCACGGAAATGGTAAGTAAGACCATTTGCGGTTGGTAAGATTGTAAGAAGTAAGATTGTGCATTATTGTGGATTTTGTTACAAGCTGTTTTTGGTCATGCATGATATAGTGTATCCATGTTGCATGATGGTGATTTGTATATCGTATTGCATGATTGGTGGAATCTTATTTATGTTCAACGAAGGTTTGGGGTTTGGGTGGAGTCTTAGAGACTAACCTAGACCCAAGAGTAAGTTCACCTAATCTCGTTTGTTGGTTGATTTTCGATTCTCATGATATGTGTGATGTGATGATGTTTTTAGATTGTTTCTACTCTCCATTTAATATTGTTGTGTAGCCGTTGTTGGTGTCGAGCCTCACGTGATGGTTGTCGTTACTACGGTGATGTGTAGTCCCACCGGTAGTGACTAGTAGAAGAGTACGGTGATGTGTAGTCCCATCGGAAAACTACTAGTTGAACGGTGATGTGTAGTCCCACCGGTAGTGACTAGTAGAAGAGTACGATGATGTGTAGTCCCATCGGAAAACTACTAGTTGAATGGTGATGTGTAGTCCCACCGGGTTTTGGGTTATGTATGTGCATACCTTCTATTGTGATGATTGTGTTTCGTTACGTCTTTCTTTAAATGGTTTTGCTTTAAAACTAAGATTTATGTTTTAAAAACTGCATTGTTGTCGTGCTTTTAGAGCTCCACTCACTAAGCTTTATGCTTACGCTCTCCTTTTTCAACAATGCAGATCATTAGCGTGGAGTTAGCAAGGAAAGGGCGTCCAAGTGTGTGGTAGTTGCTCAAGTATAGTTTAGTAAATAATGTAGTAGTTTAACAATAAGAAATGCTACATGTTGTAGGAGCGTGTATCTAGACTCATATGTGCTGGCTTTATGTTGTTAATACCTTGTGTTGATGGATTTGCAAACCATGTTTTTGTTGATGCCTAAGTGTTTTGTACTTGAAGGCTTTTAACCATGTCTTATGAATGCTTAAGTGTTTTTCTTTAAAGGCATGTAAATCTTGTTATGCAATGTATTTGGTGGGTGCTTGTTTTCTTTAAATGAATGACCTTGTCATGTATGCCTTATGGTTGATCATGTTTGTAGTAGGATGGATTGCCTGTAGATTGTATGTTATGGAGTTGGTGTTCAACTCCCTTACTATGGGTTGTTTATGTTTCAAGCATGTTCTAAATGGTGATACTATGTTAAATTTGGACTTGGTGTGGTCTTGTGTGGATTGCTAAGAATATTGACTTGTTAGTTTTTTTGTATCTATGTGTTCATGTAAGCTTAGAGCTTGAGTTCTAAATTGTTGCTTGAATGCATATCAAATGTTGTGATTAGAACTTTTTGCATCTAGAATGTATATACGATAGCTTGCCATGTTGTTGTTTCTTGATTCTTGAGGTTTTGAGGCTTGTTTGGGAACTTTGGAGATGCAGAAAACCGTTTCAGGGTCACACAGAGTGCAGGCGTTTCGGAATGCTTGTGGTTATTTCGGAACGGTGATAACTCCAGGGATACCCGTATCAGAACGCATTTCGATACGGATTGACACTGTGAGCTCATGTTCCGATACGCGTGTCGAAATGGTTTGCCACTGTAAGGGCCTGTTTCGGAATGAGTTCCGGAACGCTTTGACAAAATGGACCCCCGTATCAAAACGAGGTGGACCGTACCGGTACGACCTGGTCTGGTTTTTAAACTGGGGCCCGTGTATCGAAACGGGCAAGCCTATTTCGAAACACAGGCCTGTAATTTGAGCTTTTGGCATCTTTAAGGATTTTCAAAGGTTGGGCTTTGGTCCGGTTGGTTGTATGCTTCCTGGTTATGTTTGTGCACAACGTTTATGTATGATCTTGGTTTCGTAAGCATGCAAAAAGGACTAACTTGACACTCGGTAAATTTATGTCACCTTACGTCTGTTTGAATGTTTCTTTATTGTTTTCGCTGCCGTTGAAGCATAGGACTAAAAGATACATTTAGATAAGATAAATAAATGAAAAATTTTCTAGGGTTTCTAATCGAAGTGGAGCCTTAACGAGTTTCGCTTCGGTTTTCCCCGTGTAACCTGTTCAGACCGGTCAGTCGTCCAGACCGGAACGAGGGGGTTACAATTACAATGTAAGATCACAAGTGTTGTCTATACAAGAATGAGAAATTTAAGCACTAAGACATATTTTGATTATATGATTGTTAACTTGATGATCGTTGGTTGCTTCAGATGCTTCTTGAGGTCGTTTATACTCTCAAATGAGTTTCTAGCAGTTGAAGACCGTTGGGATTGAATTGGAGCCGTTGGGGCCTTTATTTCCCGCAATAAATGCTGTTCTGGAGCAGTCTGTATCGGTACGCGAGTAGCCATATCGGTACGGGTTCTTCAGAAACTAGCCGTTGAATTCTGATATAACTTTGCATATCGATACACGTTGGTGCGTCGGGTTGAAAACGTGTCCCTAAAGTAAATAATTATTAGGTTTCCGAAAATTAATATTCAAAACATTAATTAAAAACGGTGTCGTTTAACATTAAAATCCATATTTTAAAAACACAGTCGTATAGATAAAGCAATCTAAAATAAGGTAGTAAAGTATCCAATTAAAATTCTCATGCATGCTAAACAGTTCAAAACCCCAAATAAATATAAAAGTAACTAAATTTACATAAAAACCCCAAATAATGAAATAACCGGAATAAAACCGAAAACTAAAAATATTCATACTACAACTGTAATAAATCTGATAACTGTGGTCCTCCAAGTACCGAACTCCTATGTTTGAGGATATGAAATAGACGCTAAGGGGGAGTCAGCTATTAAGCTCAGTGTGTCTCTAGTGAATAAATCAAAATAACACAAGAATCATTCGATCACAAGTCATTTCAACAAACAATCAAATACACAGATATGCATAACACGATGCAACTAATTCTATGCCATGTACCCATCTACATCACCGTCCGAAGAGTAAGGTTCCCCTGAACCACTCTCTACATCGTCACCAAATTCGAAGTGGAATTCAGCCCAAAGGGTGAAACCACTGATCTTCCTCCGTACATTTCCCACCAAAATGATATGCATGAATGTTCCAATTCTAATCTGAATGCAACATCATTAGTCCAAAAATGCATGAGCATTTAGTCTGATATTTATTATTCAGATTCCGATGTATGATGCCTAACAGAATTGCATACAGCATAACACATAGATCAGGTCACAACATATTCCGCAAATAGACATCACACAACATATTCCGCAAACAGACATCACACAACAACAACACATATAATATAGCACAAGCAGATAACACACCACAGACAGCTAACAGCTCAACGTCGAGAGTGACGTCTCCCACGCTCGGATCTAGAAGCAGACGGAACAGGATTGGCACCTACAAAGGTTCACTAAGTCAAAATTCTCTACTACTATGCCACAATCTAATAAAAAAACTTATTTAAATTCACATACGCGCGGAACTCGAAGGCTGAGATGCAGGAGGTCGTCTAGGCGGAGGAGGAGAAAGGATTTCGGTATTCGAATCTATGTCACATGAACGCAAACGAAATCCGATTTTAGAAACTAATTTACACTTTCATTTTAACTAAGCATAAAATTGAATAAAAAGGCCAAAACAGCTGTTCGGGATCGAATTTGGAAAAACGGGCTACGAATCTGGAATCTAGAATCTAGAATCGGGCTGCGAATCTGGAATCGGGACGTCGAAAAATTCAATTAGGTATTCTGATTAAAATTCCCAAATTTTAGGTTACGAATTAGGGATTTAACTCGTTTTAGGGTTTTTAATTTCAGGGAAAATTTGGGGTGTTACAGTACCGGTACCTAGGATCGGTATGCCTTTGTATTGTATCGGTACGGGGTTCGTTAAGCTGTAGGGAACTAGCCGTTGAGGGTTGTTGAAAATAGATGTTGGGCATTTAAAACATAGGGTATCGATACACTACATAGAATATCGGTACGACCCTATCCGTATAGGTACACCTAAGCTGTACTGGTACGGTTTTTGGCTACTGGAAAAATATTGTAGCTGAAACCTTAAAAGGCATCGATACGGTGTATACCGTATCGGTACAACCGTGTTGAAAATAAGAGATTGGCTACTTTAAAACCTTTTAAACACTTCCAAAACCTTATGAAAACATCTCAATCTTATTTTCAAGTTGTTTGGACTTAAAATCATTTTTGAAATCTTTTCAATTTAGTCCAAAACTATTTTTCAATTATTATATCAAAACAAATATCCTAACAAAAATATTATTGTGGGCTTGGACAATAGTAATGCCTTAAGATTAATATGTAATTGACTGATGACAAGGTGTTGTCTTGACATATGGATGTAAAAGTCAACATGTGAATATATGGTAGAGAACAACATATTACTCTGCCCTGCTATGAGTATGTTTCTTGGATTGTTATACGATTGTCACAACATTACTCATAGTGATACCAATATATATAATCCTCAAACTTGAGATTATTGGTATCTCAACATTGTAAATCATATATTTTGACACATACGAACGTCCACCATAATGAGTTGTGCTATAAAGATTGATGTTGAATATATGATGAGATGTGTAGTGAGATATGATTGATCAAGATAGGATTTTTCTCTCCTACATAATAGAAGTTATATCGTGGTCATTTGATTGAGTGAGACTAAAAATGCATGATCGTGCTCAATAAGTTAATATGAGATGTTTACTTATTTATTATCACAATCTATCCAAGATATCAAAGAGCATTATATGAATTATACAAGTATGAATATTCCATGACTTGTTTCAAATATATATGTCACTCATTGTTTGTAATACTATAATTGTTCTAATTTTACTACTAATGTCACAAGAACCTACAAGGGTGAATTGCATTTGAAGCCTATACTTGTATAACCTTGAAAATGTCACTCATTGTTTCAAATATAGCAGTCGTCACACATTATTATAGTAAAATTTCTCTTAAAGTTATATCGTCCGTTTGAAGCCGGGTGAACTGCATAGAGGTCACGATACTTGTTGTGTCTAGATCAACATCACATCACAAGAAAACCTTGTATACAACAACTCACCTACCTTTCCGGCTGAAAAAGGTAATTTTTCAACCCTATACTCGCCGCGCTTCACTCCTTGTACATGGATCATTATTAAAGATCGCGAGATTAATTTTTTCTATTGTGTCACGGGATGTACTAGTGTTTTTCAACATTGTCATATCCAATATTCTTGACAGTATATTCATACAAAAAGATAGAGAGATAATGGATCACCTTGTCTAATCATTCTCTTCCCTTTAAATTAACAAATCAATATTTCTAAAAAAATACAATAAATTTTTTTGGAAAAAGAAAAAAATATATAGGGAAATAAAATGAATATTTTTTTTCTTTTTACAAAGAGACTTAGTGGAGAGAATGAAAAAATTAAAAGAAAATTAAGTTTCTGTTGTGAATATTTATCTATGTGGATGTCTATTATGATTAGAACTCTATCTCTATTTATTAAATAGGAATTTGATGTACTTAGAGTTTTATATGATAGTTACTTCTCATGCCTATAAATATAGAGCTTGAAAAAGGCATTCTAGACACTTCAATTTGAGAATACAATACAAGGTTCTCTCTTTATTTTTCTTTACTTTATTCACAACACGTTATTAGCACGATCTTGCTCAATTATTGTGGTTCTTGTTGGTGATTCTCGGAAAGAATTTCAATTTCATATAAGTGACTACATCTACTATATATTCAACTTAGCTTTGAAAGTATAATATGTTTTGCTTATTTATATATCGGTATAGTGATATGTATATCGATTGGTTTATCATTCTTAAAATAAGGTCAGTGTATTCTGATATATTATTTGATTATTATTTCATTATAATATTTTTTTGTTGTTGTTTTAGTCTAATATTTTATGCCTTAATATTTAATTCTTGATATATAAGTGTATTTTGAAACATTGTTACATATTAATTATCTTATTTTATAAAAGCATCATATTGAAGAAAAAAAAGGTTTTCATGCTAGATTATCACTAATGAGGATATGTTAGAAAAAAATATGACACACTTTTCATGAAAATAATATTGCCCTGCAGACAAAATATCATGAAAAAAATTTAAGATGTATTCTGAGTTACTATATTGTCTTCTTGTGGTCGAGAAAAACAATGAATTGTTAATGAAAAAATCAAGAGCCTCATCTCACGGATCTCACTCCATTCCCTGAAGTGAATGTGACATTATATGACGGAAAAAATAAAGGCTACATTAACAGTCGCGGTCACGATCGATGCCATGAACATAAATATAGACAATATAATCATTTTAAGAACGTTTATACTCACAAAAAGTGAGATTATAAGGATGATAAGAGTGAATAAAGATCATATTAAGTGAAAATTTTATATAGTGGTACAAACCATTAGTTTTGTACTTGTCGTACACAGAAGCATGTTAGGGAACCTTATCAACAATTATTGCATGATAAAGGGAAAAACTAGAAATATATTATTATTTGCGAAATGAAGAAAATGATTATGACGTTGATTTTTTCAATAACCACCTAAGGGAATAATTGTCTTCTATTTTATTTTCTTATAATTTCTGAAGGGAATAGTTCAAATTTTAATTTATTCTCATAACCTCTGAAGGGAATATTGATCTTTTAATTTATTTATTTTATATCAATTATTGTACATAATAGTTGTTAAGTTTTATATTTTTATTTTGACTATTTTCATGACATTTATTTATTTTCTTTGAATCACACACACACACACACACACACACACACACACACACACACATATATATATATATATATATATATATATATATATATATTTGTAATCACTAAATTTGTCCCGGTGTTTAATTATTTTATGATTTTCGGGCTTTTTGTGTTTTAAAAAAAATGTTAGCACTACTATTGCATTTTTAATATTGTAAATTATTATTAATAACATTATCATTATTATTATCATTATTATTATTTATTATGTAATACCATTATTATTATTATTGTTATTTACTATTATTATTATTATTATTATTATTATTATTATTATTATTATTATTACTAGTGTTATTACCTCTAGTATTATTAATTATCTATTACCTTATATTATCACATTTATATAGTTATTACTAATAACGATACATTAATATTACTATTACTAATTATTAGGGATATTATTATTATTATTATTATTATTATTATTATTATTATTATTATTATTATTATTATTATTATTATTAGAAACACATAAATAAAATAAATAATGAAAATTATGTTATAAATAAAGTCCATTACAAAGTATAATAAAACACAAAGTCCAAATAATAAAAGCTACAAGCCCAAACAACCCGTAAGCCCTTCACAACCAAAATTCTAATTTCACCCTTTCTTTTGCGCAGCCCTATCGTGACCGTTAGATCAGGCAAGGATCTAACGGTCCAGATTGTATTTGAAGGAAAACTCTAGCAAGGGTCACCTCAGCTCTAGCGACACGTCGATGCAAGCCGTTGGATCAGGGGATGCATCGGATGATTCAGATCCAACCAGGGAAACTTTTGGACCCGCATGCGCCCACGTGCGCCCTCCCAGCAACCCTTCGAGTCCCCACGCGCCTGACGCTTTGCCTGCAACCTTCACGCGTTTGTCGTTTCAGAGGCCTGTCTCCTCCTCGTTCTGCCACCAGCACGCCTCGGCACTCCCGATTGAGCCATTTCCGACATGCAAACACAAAAGGAGCAGCAGTCAGACACCAAAAAATGGCAACAAAAACAAAAAAAAACAACTCGAAAGTCAACCAGACATTTCCAGCAACAAAAAGCAGAGATCAGCAACAAATCCAGAAACCACGTGCAAAGGCTACAGAACTCAGAGACAACAACAAAGTCAACCGACATTGTCAGATCCCCTCCCCTTTGTATCAATTATGTATTTCAACCGAAAGGAAAAAATGTAAAGAGGAGGCTTTTCTTTTCGAACTGAAGCAAGAATAAAAAAACATCAAAGTTTAGAGGTATCTCGTCTTCTGATTTCTTTTTCATTGCATGCAAAATCAAAAAGAAAAAAAAGAGTTCTTTGGGTTTTACCGTTCGTCGTTTTGGTGTCTTCTTCGCATCGTTCCTTCTCCCCCCGCCGACAAGCCATCGAGCCATTGACCAGTTCACATGTGGTGAGACGCCGGTGAGGAAAACAGAGTTTTTTTCCTTTTTTTCGTTGTTTCGAAAAGAGGGGCTTGGTTTTTGTCTGACATCGAAACGAGAGGGGCTTCCTCCTCTCTGGTCTGAGAGTTTTGCAAAAAGAGTGAAACTGAAACAAAAATGGTTCTTTATAATGTTTTGACAAAAAAGGTTTAATCACTCGTCAGCCCCTACGAATTTTAAAATTACCCTATAAGGGCTTCCGTGTTTTTAAACCCCCTCCGTAGTCCATTATGTTTTTCAAGAATTTTTAATTTCGTCCCTTTATTGTTTCGGTTGATTTTTTATTGGGTTAATCACTCTTTCAGTCCCTTGAATCTCCCAAGTTCTTCTAATTGGATCCTCATTTTCATAAATTAATTAGATTTTTCTTTTGGTTTATTTACCATTTTGGTCCCCCTGTTTTATTTACTTGCACCATCTTCCATCTTCCATTTATCTTTTTTATTTTTGTTTTGTTTTATGTTTTTTTGTCATGTACGATATGTGGCATGGGATTTATTGCATGGTCGTATGTTTATGTTTTCTTTGTAGTATATGTGTAGCTTCTATATATAATTGTGTTTTATTATGCGTATAACATATGGTTCTAATGTACGCGGATCTTAGCCTTTTACATCATTCGAATATATTTTAGTATGCACTTTTTTAATTGTCATTTTAATTATAGCACTCACGGTCCCGGTTTCCGCGTGGGAACGGTATTCCGAATACTCAGATATCGACTCCTTTGGCGCCGTATGACTTTAGATTAGATTTAATCTTGTATTCATGCATTTAGTTATTTTCTTTTAAAAATCTAAAATTGTTTTCAAATGATGTGATGTTCTTTTATTCGGAAACGAACGAGGTCAGTACCAGTCGTAGTGGTGGTAGTTCGGACGTTCGCTCTCGAATATTAGGGTTTTTGGAATTTACTCGTGTGTATAACCCAGTTCCGGTTAAAATTGTCACTTTAATTCATAAAATTTGATTTTAATTAAGCGATAAAGTTTTGGTACCGATTTTGGGCACGTCGAGGGTGCTAACCCTTCCTCGCGTGTAATCGACTCCTGAACCCTTTCGAATCTCTGGTTTCTATTTCTGGTGTTCTTTCTACCATTTCAAAATGGTCGGTGGTGACTCCTCCTATATTTTACAATATTCTTCTAAACTCCCTTCTATTTTTAAAACCTTTTTCAAGTTCCCCCTATTTTCAAATATATTTTTTTAAAATCCGAATATTTTTCCAATAATTTTCAAAATCCATTTTTTACCCCTCAGACTTTTCCCAATAGTTTTCTAAAATCCATTTTTACCCCTCAATTCCCAAAAATTCTCTTTTAACCCATGAATTTTAATTTCTAAAATACCCTCTCCACCATACTCATACTTATATTTGTTTTTCAAAAAAAATAGTCGCTACAGATGGCGATTCCGCTAGGAAAAATTTTTTGTTTTCAAAAACAAAAAAAAGAGAGCCAGGCCAAGAAAAACTTTACCGCTTAATTAATATCGAAGGTTGTGGATTGAAGTGACAAATTTATTATTTATAAACGCGAGTTTATTTCGAACGCATTCGTTTTTTGTCATATGCACCCTTTCGTCTAAGTGAGGGGAAAACGCTATTGCTTTCGCGAGGATACCATTCCTTCGTATGGGCCTAGTAAGTACCTTCGGGGCTCGACTACCCTATATCTTCATGGGAATATCGTTTCCCCGTACGGATATAGAAAAAGGGTCCCCTCGGATTGAACTCGGTTGAAATGAGCCTATAATGGGTGATGACCAAGGGCCTTGCTACCCTTAGAAGGGGACAACGAGGACAATTCGAGTACCTCCTAGAACCAAAACTGCATATAGCGAACTAGAAAGCCTACCCCTTAGAGCCATGCAGAAGACTTAGGTGCTAGACAAAATAGGTGTATTTGTGCTTGTTTATCTATGTTTTATTTTACACCAACCCGATTGTTTTGCTGTTTTCATACACCACATTTATTTTTTTCATATCATAATTGCATAGCATCATCATAAGCTTTACTCATCCATTTATAGTTGCATCATCACATTACGACATTCATCATGCATTTTCATGCATTTACTTCCAAGATGTTATGACTAATCATTGGGATGTTCCTTAGGAGTGATACTGGGTAAGGAAAAAGTTCAACCGATTCAGCACCCTTACAGAACTCGACGAAGGACTAAGATGGTGAACGAAGACCGATTGGACCAAATTGAACAGACTCAAAGGGATATGCAAGCAGATTTGACCAAGAAGTTGGAGGACTAGTTAGCTATGGCCCAAGAGGAAATGAGGGAGCAGCTCAGGAAGTCCCAAGAGGATATACTAGCCCAGATAGGCCAGATGCTAGGAAACCGACCTTCCGCACGAGAGGAAGCCTCGAACGGTAATCCGGTGACAAGGCCCACCGCCGAGAATGAAGATCTCTTGTATCCTCCAGGATTTACCCTCACTCATGTTAGGGTCCAAGCTACCCCTCAGGTGATACTCGATCGAGGAAAAATGCCACTTCATCAGACCGACACCCTTTTCCCCGCTAATGTGCCTTCCGAACCAGAAGAGAGACCCGGAGGAAACCAAGCCGAGAATTTCATCTCAGACATTGATCAGTTAATAGAAATCGAGAAGCCAAGGTTTGAAGCCTCCAAAGAGACCGCGGACCGTTGCAAGCGACTCGAGGAAAAGTTGGAAGCCATTGAAATGGTCGATGCTTTCCCCGGCTTTGACGCCGCCGAACTCAGTCTTGTCCCAGATCTAATGCTACCCCCTAAATTCAAGGTCCCGGAGTTTGAGAAGTATGATGGAACAAGTTGCCCTCGTGCTCACCTCACAATGTTTTGTCGAAGGATGACCGGGTATGGCAGGGATGACAAGCTGTTAATCCATTGTTTCCAAGACAGTCTCTCGAGATCCGCCATCCGGTGGTATAATCAACTAAGCCATCACCAGATCAAGATGTGGAAGGATTTGGCGAAGGCGTTCCTAGCACAATACCAGCAAGTCAGTGACATGGTACCGGACCGATGGACCTTACCGCACATGAAACAAAAGTCGAATGAGAGTTTTAGGCAGTATGCACAACAGTGGAGAGATATGGCAGCTCAGGTGCAACCCCCACTTGGTGAAAAAGAAACAATGGTCATATTTATCCAGACTTTAGAGGGGCCAATCTTGGATCGCCTCATAGGAAACGCAACCACCAACTTCGCCGACCTAGTGCTATCCGGTGAGCTTATTGAAAATGCCATCAAGAGTGGTAGGATTGAGACAAGGGGAAGCTCGTCCCATAAGAGGCCACCTCACGGAAGGAAAGACAGCGAAGTGAATGTTTCAGACGTCTACAATGTTAAGCCAGTGGCGGTTATACAACCTAAAGCAACCTCAAATGTCCAAGATTCCTCAAGCCGAAGCTTCAATCAACCGAAAAATAATGAAAGAATTGAGTTCACTTCGTTACCAATCTCGTACGGAGACTTATACAAGCAACTTTCTGATATCCACGTAGTGGCACCTTTCTACCAACCTCCTTAGCAGCCTCCATTCCCGAAATGGTATGACGCAAATGCAAAATGCGCGTACCACGACGAGCAAGTGGGGCGTTCGATCGAGAATTGTTTCGGTTTTAAGAAGAATGCATAGAGGCTCATTCAGCTTGGGGTCATAAGCTTCGAGAAATCAGGTGGACCGGCTACAAACACGAACCCTCTACCAAATCACGCAAAAGGAGTGAATGCCATTTCCGAGAAAGAAAATTGGACGACCAAGACTAGTGTATCTAAAGTCAAATCACCCCTCAGTCGGGTATGGATGGAGCTCTACAAAGCGGGTCTAGTCAGCCAAGGGGCAATGAAGCCCGAAGGACATGTCGGTCCTTATTGCGAGTTCCACGCCAAAAGCGGACACACTATTCAAGACTGTCGTGAGTTCGCAACAATAGTTCATGGGCTAATGGATAACAAAGAGATCGAATTCTGTGATGAAGTCAAAGAGACTGTTGAAGAGCCAACCCCGGGGCCTATAACCGCTTCTGTTAAGGGAAAAGCCCCAATATCTGAGTTTGGGGCAAACATGGTTGCTAAGAGAGACCTCTTCGGATTAGGCTACGAGCCTAAGAAAGGAGAAGAAACAAAAGACCAAGGGGAGGTGGAGCCCGTGTTTTCCCCCTCTAGATCAGATCTTTGTGCCGGTAGGATTCTTTGGTCCAATCAGGCAATTTGAAGCACCATTTGGGGACATTGTTAAGAAAATGGATGAAGATGGTGCCGAGGAACCAACAGTGGAAGAACTCCTAGAAAATTTGAGCATTGACCTGTCATTCCTAGAAATGGAGGCCTAAGAGTAGGATCTATCCAAATTTGCCCGTACTTATCAATCTAAACTCACGTAGGTTTCCCTGTTGCTTATAACCTCTTTCGAAGTAGTGCATTGAATCAAACTCACCCGTTTAAGCCCGAAGGCGGTGATGATCTTTTGTAAGGGCCTATGACTCCATGTTTTTTATTTTCAATGAAAGGATGCATCACATTTTGTGTCTCAATTATCTCTTCTTTTCATGTATATCTGCTTATCGGACCCTCGTATATCAATTGTGCGAGGGACATTGATTGTGACCCGAAGGTTGAATTCGAGCAGCTTGTGTCTACTAGAAATCAGAAGTTGCGAAGATAACTAATTTATGACTAACATCCAGACTTAAGTTGGACTTTTTTTAAGCTCATAGGGCATTAATGCATCAAGATTAGTCTCTTTAAAATAAAATGGTCTAAATTGGGACCGAGGTCAAAAATAAAATAAAATAAAATATAAAAAATCAACAAAAAAGGGAAAATGAGTGAAAAGAAAAAAGCACTCCAATGTCCGAAGCCTGGTAATAGGAATTTCGGATAAGAGTGTGGCAATTTTGGGGCACTCCCCTGTAGCAAAAGGGCTAATAAGGTTGCATTGCACCATTTAAATTCAAAAACCTTAGCTTCACGAGTGATGGTAATATTTTCAAATCATGACAATGCCGAGTAACTAGGGGTTTCGGTGTTTGCTCCATCTTTAACTTCAAGCCAAATGAATATGATGATTTGATTTTCCCAAAACTCTACTAAGGCGAAATAACACCAAAATCTGTAAATGGTACTATGAAAAATCAAAAAATAATAAACCGAAATAAGTCAAGTTGTACTTTGCATTTTAGATATCAACCCAACTTACGAGGTCTTCTAGACACAACAGATGCTTGGGGCATCCCCAGTAAGTCACTTCATTGTCGTTCCTACACTTGATATTCAAGGTATCTGATCTAGCCTGGGCTATCCATAATCCGAAGAGAAAAACTTGTTTTCTCTAACAAGCATCTCATATTGGAGTAAATAGCATGTAGTCTAAATTTTGTAGTGAAACAAAAGATTTCTCTGCATTACTTTATGAAGAGGTTCAAAAGTACAGGGACCGACGATAAGTACGCCAACCATTTACACGAGTGACGAACTCTAACCAAAGAGACACCCGTAAGTTGACCTCTCCCCCCAAGGAGGTGACATTTCACAAGAATATGGTTAAGACCACGAAAATTCAAAGGGCATCTTCGCACAAGGCAGCACTAAGGCTACAAGACCGAACTAAAATAGATAAGACCGAGCTAGTATGACTATGAAATCAGGGGGCATCCCTTTGAACATCAAACATCAGGATCAACTGCATTACATATCATCCGCATCAGCATTAGTACATTCATCTTGCATTCACGTCAAGCATCTACCCCATGCATCAAATTACATACATCCATACTAAGCACACATACTTCATTCATACATAAAACAAACAGGTCAAAAACGAAAAATGGTGAGCCCTCAAAGGAAAGCCACACCAACAAAAAACCGGATCAATAAAGAAGTTGAACCCACCAAGAGGGGCAACTACAACACCAGCTCTTCTCCCTTCAGATCTCGTCATGTCGTTGATGGTAGCGGATCTACTCCAACATGGATCTTGGTGTGCCGTTGATGGTGTATCGGATCTCCTCCTCTTCAGGTTTCATCTTACCTTTGATGGTGTAGCGGACCTTTGATCATGCCTCTTCATCAGAGTCATAGCCCGATCAACCCTTCTATTTGGATTTCGGCTTGTCGTTGATGGCGTAACGGATCTTCGGTCATGCCTCTTCGTCGGAGTCGTAGCTTGACCACCCCATCTAATCGGACCATGCCTCTTCATCTAAGTCGTAGCTTGGTCTCCAATCTAATCGGATCATGCCTCTTCATCTAAGTCATAGCTTGATCTCCAAACTAATCAGATCACGCCTCTTCATCTAAGTCATAGCTTGATCTTCACTAACTCTTCAGATCATGCCTCTTCATCTAAGTTGTAGCTTGATCTTCACTAACTCTTCAAATCATGCCTCTTCATCTAAGTCGTAGCTTGATCTTCACTAACTCTTCAGATCATGCCTCTTCATCTAAGTCGTAGCTTGATCTCCACTAACTCTCCGGATCATGCCTCTTCGTCGGAGTCGTAGCTTGATCCAATCCAATCTCCCAATCTTGTCTCGCCTTCGGTGGCGTAGTAGATCACCCACATCCAACAGGGAAGTGGGACAAAATTAGTGCTTATGGTCTTTACTTTATCATTGTTCCACAAGTATAAGCAAAGAGGGGCAACTGTAATCACTAATTTTGTCCCGGTGTTTAATTCTTTTATGATTCTCAGGCTTTTTGGGTTTTTAAAAAAATGTTAGCACTACTATTGCATTTTTAATATTGTAAATTATTATTAATAACATTATAATTATTATTATTATTAATTATGTAATACCATTATTATTATTGTTGTTATTTACTATTATTATTATCATTACTAGTGTTATTACCTCTAGTATTATTAATTATCTATTACCTTATATTATCACATTTATATTGTTATTACTAATAACGATACATTAATATTACTATTACTAATACTAATTATTAGGGATATTATTATTATTATTATTATAAACACATAAATAAAATAAATAATAAAAATTATGTTATAAATAAAGTGTATAATAAAACACAAAGCCCAAGTAATACAAGCTATAAGCCCAAACAACTCGTAAGCCCTTTACAACCTTTAATTTCACCCTTTCTTTTGCGCAGCCCCATCGTGACCGTTAGATCAGGCAAGGATCTAACGGTCCATATCGCATTTGAAGGAAAACCCTAGCAAGGGTCACCTCAGATCTAGCGCCGCATCGATGCCAGCCGTTGGATCAGGGGATGCATCGGACGGTTCGGATCGAACCGGGGAAGCTTCTGGACCCGCACGCGCCCTCCCAGCAACTCTTCGAGTTCCCACGCGCCTGACGCTTCGCCTGCAACCTTCACGCGTCTACCATTTTAGAGGCCTGTCTTCTCATCGTTCAACCACCAGCACGCCTCGGCACTCCCGATCGAGCCATTTCCGACATGCAAACACAAAAGGAGCAGCAGTCAGACACCAAAAAACGGCAACAAAAACCAAAACAAAAAAACAACTCGAAAGTTAACCAAACATTTCCAGCAACCAAAAGCAGAGATCAGCAACAAATTCAGAAACCACATGCAAAGGCAACAGAACTCAGAGACAACAACAAAGTCAACCGACATTGTCGGATCCCCTCCCCCTTTGTATCAAATATATATTTAAACCGAAAGGAAAAAATGTAAAAAGGAGGCTTTACTTTTCGAACTGAAGCAAGAATAATAAAAAAAACATCAAAGTTCAGAGGTATCTCGTCTTCTGATTTCTTTTTCATTGCATGCAAAATCAAAAAAAAAGTTCTTTAGGTTTTACCGTTCGTCGTTTTGGTGTCTTTTTCGCATCATTCCCTCTCCCGTCGTCGACAAGCCATCAGGCCTTTGACCAGGTCACATGTGGTGAGACGCCGATGAGGAAAACAAAGTTTTTTCTTTTTTTTGTTTCGAAAGGGATATCGACGACAGGGTTTCGAAAAGAGGGGCTTGATTTTTGTCTGACATCGAACCGATAGGGGCTTATTCCTCTCTGGTCTGAGAGTTTTGCCAAAAGAGTGAAACTGAAAAAATGGTTCTTTATAATGTTTTGACAAAAAAAGGTTTAATCACTCGTCAGCCCCTTCGCATTTTAAAATTACCATGTAAGGGCTTCCGTGTTTTTAAACCCCCTCTGTAGTCCCTTCTATTTTTCGAGAATTTTCAATTTCGTCCCTTTTTTATTTCGGTTGTTTTTCGATTAGGTTAATCACTCTTTCAGTCCCTCGAGTCTCCCAAGTTCTTCTAATTGGGTCCTCATTTCATAAATTAATTAGTTTTTTTCTTTGGTTTATTTACCATTTTGGTCCCCCTGTTTTATTTACTTGCACCATCTTCCATTTATCTTTTTTATTTGTATTTTGTTTTATGTTTTTTAGTCATGTACGATATGTGGCATGGGATTTATTGCATGGTCGTATGTTTATGTTTGCTTTGTAATATATGTGTAGCTTCTATATATAATTGTGTTTTATTATGCGTATAACATATGGTTCTAATGTACGCGGATCTTAGCCTTTTACATCATTCGAATATATTTTAGTATGCACTTTTTTAATTGTCATTTTAATTATAGCACTCACGGTCCCAGTTTTCGCTTGGGAACGGTATTCCGAATACTCGGATATCGACTCCTTTGGCGCCGTAGGACTTTAGGTTAGATTTAATCTTGTATTCATGCATTTAGTTATTTTCTTTTAAAAATCTAAAATTGTTTTCAAATGATGCGATGTTCTTTTATTCGGAAACGAACGAGGCCAGTACCAGTCGTAGTGGTGGTGGTTCGGACGTTCGCTCTCCAATATTAGGGTTTTCAGAATTTACTCGCGTGTATAACCCAGTTCCGATTAAAATTGTCACTTTAATTCATAAAATTTGATTTTAATTAAGCGGTAAAGTTTTGGTACCGATTTTGGGCACGTCGAGGGTGCTAACCCTTCCTCGCGTGTAACCGACTCCCGAACCCTTTCGAATCTCTAGTTTCTATTTCTGGTGTCCGATCTACCATTTCAGAGTGGTCGGTGGCGACTCTTCCTATATTTTACAATATTCTTCTAAACTCCCTTCTATTTTTAAAACCTTTTTCAAGTTCCCCCTATTTTCAAATATATTTTTTTAAAATCCGAATATTTTCCGATAATTTTTAAAATCTACTTTTTACCCCTCAGACTTTTCCCAATAGTTTTTTTTGAATAGTCTAAAGGTGATTACAAGGTAGTATCTGTTGATAGATATTCTTAACCTTTCGACATGCACACACACCTTGCAGACAATGTGATTGAACTCAGGTCTCCTACGATAAACATCATTCGCTTTTCCACTAAGACCACTTGTTGAGTTCCCACATTATGAAAAGTTTTGATATAATTTCAGTAGATGCATCTGCTCACAACTTATAGTTTGTGAAATTATTTATTCCAATAAATAGAAAATGAGAAGTTTCATATTATTACAATTAGGATTAATTTGGTCCTAACTCTAAAAAATTAATTATCGACTTTTCAATATTCTATTAATTTATCCCTATTTCCTTTTTTTGTTTTTGTTTTTCTATCATCATCTTCTTTATCAATCTAAGCACCATTAAGCTTATCTTAGCAACACAACCATCACAAATAACTCATTGAAACACACACAAAAAATTATATAACCTTGAAAATGTCGTAACACAACAACTAAAATAACACATTTCATGAATTGAATTGTTTTGTCAGTTAGTATAAATTCAAAGAACACATCAAAATGGATGGTCTAAATATGTAATATTTTTATTAAGAATAAAAATTATTTTCTTTTTTTATTGATTTTAAAGCCTTGTTTTGTATAATCATATGTATTCTTTATAGTTATAATAATATTTTTTTAATAACTATATTTTAATTTAATTATTGAATAATTATTTATTCATTTCTATTTTGAAAACTATATATTAAACACATTATCACTTTCAAAAATTAGTTTTCACTTCTATTAAGTAAACATAATTTCTGTTTTTTAACAATTGAAAATGAAAATAGAAAACAATTTTTACTTTTTTAGAACCAAATAGTCTCCTTTTATCAAATTAGCTAAGACGCATTAGAGGTGGATCACAAAATTAGGTAAGACGGAGTCCTGATTTCAAAATTAAAAAAATATTGATTCTTTTAAAAATTTAAAACTTTTAATTTGAACTCAAAATTTTATAAACTTTTTATTATGTTTAAAATATTTAAATATTTTTAAACGAGACGTCTCTTAAATTTTTCAGAACTTTTCATTAAGCCTCATTATTTTTATAAAAATTTATTTAGACCCCAATATTTTTTTGAAAAATTTAAGTTAGACCCTTTATTTTTTTAAAAATAATTTAAATCTTCAAAAAAAAAAAAAACACCCGTCCAGAGCCATATTATCAAGATCCGCTGCTATGTGTTTGATAAAAAGAAATTAATATGTGTGGGTTTTAAACTATTGTGGATAAACATTTTTTTAAATAATCGTTATCCATTATCTTTGAACATAAATAGTTGTGGATACAAATTTCTCACCAAAAAAATCTTTCATTTCCGCCCATCCTTTACAAAAATATCCAAAAAAAATTTGGTAATTTGATTGAATATTTCCTTTTGAATTTTATTGAAAAAAAAAACACTCTTTTAAATAATATTTAAAAAAATACCCAATTTAGGCCATGTAAGGTAAACTCACGTTTTGCAGAACGAGAATTTCAAACTCGCGTTTTGTAAAATGAGAGTTCAAACTTAATAAATAATTTTTTTTCTTCACTATCCACTCAACACGGAACTTGAGTTTTGTAAAAAAAAAAGAGTTCTAAACTCATGTTTTACGCGAGTTTGTCCTACATGACCTAAATGAGAGTATTTTTCTAAATGTTATTTAAAGGGATATTTTTCTAATAAAATTAAAAAAAAAGAATATTTAGCTAAATGTGACATATTTTAAAATATAATACTAAATAAAATATCAGCCATCAGGATACTGCCAGATATGTATCACAGTTGAAGCTGTATGCCGCTCAATCATCTAATGGAGCTTCAAACTTTCCGCCCACCCTGTTTTGCAGGTGACCATATCTCTCTTTTTTCTTCCTACTAACTTGGAACCTTGCTTAGCTTTAATTTTCTAACAACTCCCATAGATTCTTACATGCATGATCAATAGGGAACTTTGGATATCAGTATCACTACAAGGTTTATTGGACCTTGGGTTGGATACGTAAGAATATAAAGAAAAGAATCTTGTTTCAACCAAATTCAGAACCAGTATGCTAATAATAAGGTGGATATGTAGTTCTAATTATCAAAACCAATGGCCATTGTTGTAGGAACTATGATGTTTTTGGTCCGAAGCCAAGTTCAGCAATGGAAGAATCATTGTAGGTTTAGTGTGAGTTCCATGGTTTCGGGGCATAGATTCTATAAGCATTCGGTATCTGGGAAGAAATGTGTCTCAAGAAATACCAAATCTTTGGTCTATTGTTCCTATAGCACCGAGAAGAATGATTCTTTGCCATCCTTAAAACAGCTGAGTGATGCCAGAGTGATTTATGCAGCGGCTCCTGCCCTGGGTCATAACAAGGTATAGTTATTGAAGTTGTTGACTTCATACTAATGAACAAGTTTAGGGCTTATAAATTTCTTATGTAAAGAATTTGTACTGTACTTTTTGGTTCTCTATTTTCTTTTAATATATTTAGGGATAACTTGATCTTGGCTTTGTTTTCTTTTGGTACATAAAACTTAGTTTAGTTTTAAGACATGAATTTCTATGCATTTCATGCTTGAACATCGCCTTTTTTTTATAATTAGAGATAAACCAAATTCATCTTCAAAATATTTTTCATGGTATGCGCTGTTGTAACTATGCTGGTGTCCTTTTGATGCATATCGCCAATTTTGTATAATTTTTCCCCATTTTTTCTTTTACAGAAACATCATTTAGGCATCCATTTTAGGCACAAGACTAAAATGTTCAAATTGGAGGGAGCTCTTATCTGTTTACCTGTTTCAAAGCTTATGATCTTTCATGTTGGTTAACTTGGAATATCAGAAAAATAGTTTTATATGGAATGCATATTTTTCAGTCAAACTCTTCATTCTCAAGAATAAAGCTTTTGTTTCTAATTTTGTTGTTTGTCTTTCATGGAAAGTGCAACATAATGATTAATTTGATTCTCATATTTGTAGTCTATTAAATATAACACAGTTCCTCTAAGGTTTGTTTATTCCTTTTATTATGGTTTCTTACTTCTATAGGAGGCACATCCAGAATCCAGTGCTAGAGTTCCTGCAATTGTGACTGCTCTTGATAACATGGAGCTTACCTCAAAGGTGTAGAAATGAATTATTTTCTGCCCCTATTTATTTCCGTGTCATCTGTCTCCAGTTGTTCATGTTCCTTGTTGATGCATGATTAATTTGAGGTTGTACATGTCAGAATGCTTGTTAACAAAAAGGATGGGCTGTTCTTTCTGAAATAGGTTATAAATAGGTTTGCCACCATTGCCATACCACCGCTTCTGGCTGACAGTCAAAATAAATGTTCATGGCAATAGGTACTAAAGACCGGGTGTTCGAAACAAAAGTATAGTTTGCTATTTAGAAAAACTTTTTTGTGTTTTATTACTTAAAACAAAGTCGATTATAAGATATTTCATTTGGGACTAGGATAGCATTGATATTAACCATTGTCTTTTTGTTGTTTGATTCAAATTTATTCTTTAAAATAAGAATGTACAAGGAGATTTTGCTGGTGAAGAAAACCATCCCTATCAACGAACTTTAATTTCCATTGGTAGTCTATGGCTTATTTGATTGTTTGGTTTTTTCCCCATATTTTAATTGGATTTGGAAGTTAAAATATCCAATGATTTAAATGTAATTCATTTCCCTAATGGCTGAAGCAAGGGTTGCTCATATCTCAGCTTCTCTAAAAGAAAGAACAAAAAAATCCTGAATGAACTGTGGATGGAATGGAAGAGAGAGAGGTGGCACCCCTTTTTATTAAAAAAAGTATGAATAATAGAGATATGTAGTTTGAAGAAAATTGTAGTGGATTAGATTGATAGTAGAAAGCTTAGTACAGTTCTATAATGATGTTATTTTGAAAATTTCCTTTGTGTTAATTTTTCTTGTTTATGTCAGTTTCGAGGCTCGGACATCCTTGAGCTTCAAAATTTCAATCTTGCTTCAGTTGATGACATTGCCAGTGTTCATGCAAAGGCCTATGTATATGGCCTTGAAAAGGTGGCTTCCTAGTCACATGCTACATTTTCTGTTCCATATATTATTTGAAAAATGAAACTTAATTGGCTGCACGCTTTATGCTATAGGCTATGGATCAGGCTTCCGAGCAGGGTCTTATTGTAATTGATGGCTCTGGACCAACATATGCTACTTCCACAGTAAGTATATATTGTGTTGGATGTTCTTGCTTTTCTTTCCTAAGCTTCTGCAGACGTACAAGCAGTAAAAGGGATGCATCTAGGATTTATGCTAGTGGATGAGCAGGCATACTAACAAAAATAACATATGAATACATCATTACAAATGTTTGTCCTTTTGATGATTAAAATCCGTAGATTCAAGATTAGTCTGACATATTTCCTTTTATTAAAAGAAGAAGAAGACATTTCCTGTATGCAAACTCTGTAATCGTTCCCAACAGATTCATTACAAACATTACGAGAGCTTTTCCTTCTTTAATAAGCAGTATTCTTACGTATTTCTTTCGCAATGTTTAACAAGATAACTATTCATTCAAGAAATTTCCTAACTTGTTAAACAAGCAAATTAGTACAGTCTTCATATGTCAATTTTGTCAACAGATTCCATGTCAATTACTATATCAAAGCTATTCATATAGTTTTATGTATTTTCTCTATTAACTGTGTGCATAGCTAATTGAAGTTAATTAGCTAAGTCTTAGATATTCTTAAGGAAAGGGCAATACGTTAATATGCTAACAAAGACCTCTATATTCGGTTCATCATGTGTTCTTAACTAGGAATATCGACTGTATTTCACATTTTACACATCTCAGAAAAGAAAAAAATGGATCTTCAATTAGTAAGGAAAGAGAGAATAAGATATCCCTGAATTTATGTAATTTATAAGATTATTGATTATAATTTTGTATGGATTTATTTATTTTTTAATTCAATTAGTATTTTATGCATATTCCCTTTTTAAAACTATGAATGCTGCTATTTTCCCAATTCAAAGGAAATGGAGCTAAATTTATTTTAATATTCTGATGTTCTCTTAGCATTCTTATTAAAAAGGAGTGAACAAGTAATTGGTTGAAGGCACGCAGTTGCTTAAATTGCTTTAGGGTCTTAAATATCTGTGTTCATATGTCTTATATCCTCCTCTTTTGTGATGCAGACATTCCATGAGTCGCTAGTTGCAGCTGGAGCAGGACTTGCCTTAGTTGATTCAGTGGTGATGTCTCAACTTAGAACGTTAGTTGCTTAAATGGTCATATCTTTCAATTTTTTCTTGTTAGCTCTTCCCCTCTTGACTTTCAATCGTTACATTTCTAGAAGGTGAAAGTTCTATTCTCCTGTATTCGCTTTAAAGCAATCAAACACATTTCTAAGATTTGGAACCAAAAATAGCTGTAAGTGCATTAAGTTGAATGATGAGCCGCAAGAAGGTATCTTGGAATATGGCTTTCTTCCTCAAATAGGTGAGCCATATATGCAGGAGTAACTTGTGAGCCTAGAATCGTTGCCTCAAAAGGGGGACCGAGGAATTTTATAATGGAGAGAGTGGTAGAATCTGTCTTGAAGAAGCAGAAAGAGATAGCGGGACTGATCTTTTAGGCCTAAGATCAGACCGCAAAATGCTTTGGCCTATAGATCAGATTGCATTGTATGAAACTATGTGGCAATTGATGAGGTTTCTTAAGGCCTAAGATTGGCTTGCGAGTTGCTGACACTGTCATTCCGGTACACGAGAGTTTTGAAACTTCTCATCTTTCTTCTTGTCCTCTTAATTTTGCCACAACTATATTGTAGCCGATGTTAGGTATATGATGGTTGTAGGAAATTCCAGGTTGCTTAACACGATATGCTCTTATTGATGGCTCTAGGCCATTGTTTTAGCTTCAAAATGTGTCTTACATACACCTAGGACCAACTCCTAAAATCTAGATGGATCTTTTTTAAAAACTTCTTTTAAGATCCGATATATACAAATCTTATAGGCTTTTGTTTGGTTAATAACATATAAAATGTTCTAAACCCTAATGCTTTGGGGCATGTTCCCATACTCTTTGAAATTTGGAAACGTTGCTCAATGCTCTACAGACTAACACACATTCTTATTGTGAGATGGGGAAGTTATTGCTAAATACCCAAACATGTCACATTCAGGTTGCAGCATCAAAGAAGCAACTAGATCCACCTACTGCTTTTGCTTTGATAAGACCTCCAGGACATCACGCTATTCCGGAAGGTCCCATGGGTTTCTGTGTTTTTGGCAATGTGGCTATTGCAGCTCGTTATGCTCAGCGTGTACATGGATTGAAGCGGGTTTTTATTATTGATTTTGATGTTCACCATGGTAATGGAACAAATGATGCCTTCTTTGATGATCCAGATGTATTCTTTCTTTCAACCCATCAGGTACATATCAACACTTGTTTAACTCTTCATTTTGCTGCCTTTGTATCTTGCTAAATGCTATAGGTATAGACAATGCCAAGTAGGCAAGTATTTGTAATGCTGTGTTTTTCTTTTCAAACCGGCACAAATTGGTGTTAGTGGGGACAATGCATCTTTTATAATTTTAAAGCAGAACATATTAGTAGCTAATAAATAAATAAATCCCATTTTTATTAATGTTGATACAGGATGGAAGCTACCCTGGCACCGGAAAAATCGATCAGATAGGTAAAGGAGCTGGTGAAGGAGCGACACTTAATCTACCTCTACCTGGAGGCTCAGGCGATACTGCAATGAGAAGTGTTTTCGATGAAGTCATCGTGCCCTGTGCTCAAAGGTTCAAGCCAGATATAATCCTTGTCTCTGCTGGGTAAGCTATCTTTGTCCCTGAATGTTAAATTTTGAACAAGATTATATCCTCAGCATGGGTTTGATTTGGCAGGTATGATGGTCATGTATTGGATCCACTAGCCAACCTACAGTTTACGACAGCAACGTACTACATGCTTGCATCTAACATCAAACAGCTTGCCAAAGATTTATGTGGCGGTCGCTGCGTATTTTTCCTTGAAGGAGGATACAACCTCAAGTCACTTTCGTATTCTGTGGCAGACTCGTTCCGAGCATTTCTCGGTGAACCAAGTTTGGCACCCGAGTTTGATAACCCTGCATATTTATATGAAGAACCATCCACCAGGGTGAAGCAAGCCATTCAGAGAATAAAGCACATACATTCACTCTGACTCTGCACACATCTAAATCTGGATAACTATATATCAAAATTCAAAATTCAGTTCATACATCACTTTCCTTTACTTGTGCAATGAAAATATTGTGGTAAAGAAAGGAGTTTGTCGGTGCCACTTTTTGTGTCGGTTGAAAGTTAGGGCCGTAATTGAGACCAGACAAATCACAAGCTATTCGGGTCCGACTCGGTTAAAGTTCAACTCAAGCTCGAATACAGCTTGATTTTTTAATGAGCCGAGCTGAACTACTCGATACCCGATTTAAAAAGCTCGCGAGCTCAAAAATATAATTTTTTAAATTTTAGGGTAAACTATGCAAAGTACCACTGAACTATAGAGAGTCTAAATTTACCACTAAACTTTATTTTTTGACTCGTTTATACTACCGCACCGTTAAGTTTCTAACGTTGTGATGACTTGGACGCCAGACCAAAACGACGTCGTTTTGGTGACGCTATTTTGATACTAAATTGCCTAAAACAATAGGATTCAAACCAGAAACCTTTGAAATCAAAGGCATCATCTTAACCACTAAGCCAACTTAGCATCTTTGTTTTATTTTCAGTACAAATGGCATATATTCTAAACTGCAGTTTATCATATAAATAATATAAATATATTATTTTTAATATAAATATATTAGAAATATATTAATATATAAATAATAAATAAAATATATAAATATATAAATATTTTTATATTATAAATAATATTAAATAGATAAATATATTGTTGAGTTGTGAGGAGCTCGATTCGTTCAACCGATATGGCTCACCAAGTGGTGGAGATGTGAATTTTTAGGTTGAGGGGTTGTGGAAGCTTAAAAGTAAATGACACATTGATTTTAGAGTGGTTAAACCTTCTAACCAAGGTCTACATCCACTACCTTAGCTTCCCACTAAGGATTTCCAATCAATCCACTATTGATCCGTCCCCTTTTTTAGGCTTAGGAGGAAACCCTTATAAACCGATCAAGCTTTCTACCCAAAGCCTTGATCAAACTCTCTTTTACAAAGAGATAAATAAAACAGACACAAATCCCTCTAATAGGTGTTTGTTTGCACAATTAAAGCACTCACCCAAAACCTAAAACACTTGATCATTCGTTGACAATTTTGGCTCACTAGTGTTTGTCTATACAAGAATTGACAATTTAGGCACTAAGACAATATTTGATCATTTGTTGATCGACAATATGAGCATTAACCATATCTTGATGCTTGGAGGTCCCTTTTATACTCCTTGATGAGTTTATAGCCGTTACTAGCCGTTGGGATTGAATTGGAGCCGTTGAAGACTTTAATTCCCACCATAAATGCAGTTCTGCAACTCCCCGTTTCGAAACACTCGAACCCGTTTCGAAACACCCTTTAAGTAGAAAGAGCCGTTGCAGTTTGATGAGGCACCCGTATCGGAACGCCCTTTGACGTTTCGGAACACATATCGAAACGCCTAGTCCCGTATCGAAACGACCTGCATTTAAATATTAGTTGGGAAATAGTCGTTGAGGTTTACGACCGTTGTGGTCGAAGCCACGTAGGCGTATCAAAACGGCATAGCCCGTTTTGAAACGCTGGGCAAAATTCACATCCAGGGGAAGGCCCGTTTCGATACCCGTATCGAAACACTTTTGCTACTGGAGTCCCCCATATCGAAACGCCCTAAGGTGTTTCGAAACGCATGTACGGTTTTTTGTAGTTTGGCCTTTGAAAACATGTAAAACCCTTTGAAAATGTCCCTAAACATAGTTTCAAGTTATTTGGACTTTGGAAATTGTTTTAAATACTTTTTAAATCAGTCCAAAACATTTTTCAATTATTATATCAAAACATTAGTTCTACAATCTCCCCTTTTTGATATAATAAAATCAACTTGAAAAATTGTTTGGGATTCTCCCCCTTTAACTTTAAAAATGTGAATAAGAGAATTAAAGATATAAATCAAATAAAGCTCCCCCTTATTCATTTGAAAATTCAATTTTTCAAACTATTTCTCCCCCTTTTTGTTATATTAAAAAGAATTTAAAACATTAAGTTCAAAATAACTATAGAGGAAAAATTTTGACAAAAATAAGAATTTGTTTTTAAAATGGCCCCCCTTACTCAAAGCATCATTAAAGATGTTAGTCCAACATATATGATCATCTAGTTGAAATAAAAAGAAATAAATCAAATGAAATAAAAAACAACTAGATTTTTACCAACACTTGAACCCAAGGGAGGATGTGAAGCCTTCCTTCTTCAAGTGTTCTTCCTTGTGTTCATGGAGCTCCCCCTTAATATTTGACTTGTTGAACATCTCCATCACACCTAGCAAAAGACAATCAAGTGATTTTTGGTATCCAAATTGCTTTGGATCCATGAACGTTAGTAGCACAAATTTTTGTCCCTTTAAGAATCCATTTTCAATGTCATCCTTTTTAATTGAAGTGCTAAGTCCTTTTAGAACCCAAACACTTCTAAAACATTTTCCTTTTACAAATCTAGGGGCACTACATTGTCTTACATAGAAATTTGATTTTCCAAAATTGTTTTTCTTTTCTAGCTCTTTGAAAATCAAATCCTTTTCTTTTTGAACTTTTTGAAGAAATTCTTGTAAATCAAAACATTTTAGTTCAAACTCCTTGATTTTTGCTTCAAGCTCAAGTTTGGTTTTAGAAATCAAATCATTTTGAATTTTCAACTTTGAAATCACTTTATTGTTTTTCAAAATGTGATTTTTAAAGTCTAAAACCAAATCATCATAGGTATCTTGTAATTCATCAAAAGAGTAAGAACATGAAGTAGATGAATTAGAAGTTACCCTTGAATCTTCTTCGATGGCTATAAGGCAAAGGTTGGCTTGTTCTTCGTCGGTGGAGTCCTCATCACTCCAAGTAGCCACATGTGCCTTCTTCTTATGGCTTGAAGTGCTTGCCCTCACCTTTTTCTTGGAATCACGTTCAAGCTCCCCCAAAGCTTTCTTCATGAACGGGGCACACTTCTTGAAGAGATGAACTATCTCTTCATCTTCATCCCCCTCTTCACTTGAACAGACATGATGGCAAGTGGAGGACTTGAGAGCCATGGCATTGGTGTTGATGCCAAGCCCCTTGAGCTTCTTCTCTCCCATAGCTCTAATTTATTCCCTCTTCTTCTCATCCTCTTTGTTCTTCTTCATGATTTGATGAGTAAGGAGTGACCCCATGAGTTCATCAAGCTTCAAAGTTTTCAAGTTCTTAGCTTCGATGATGACGGTCCTCTTTGAGTCCCATGACTCGGGAAGTGAGTAGATGAGCTTTCGGACAAGTTTCTCCTCCGGAATGGCTTCTCCATAGCCCTTGAGACCATTTGTGATTGTGGAGAACCTATCAAACATCTTCTCGATGTTCTCTTGATTTGTTGAGGCACGAACGGACCATCTTCAACTATGTCCCATAGCTTGTAGTCTCTTGATTTGATGAAAAACTTCATCATTGTCTTCCAATGGGCATAGTGAGTTCCGTCAAAGAAAGGCGGTTTGTCGATTGATTGTGCTATTTGAGCCGGTTGTTGAAATAATGATCGAGCTTGCCGGATCTACTCAATAGGATGTGAATCCCCTTCGATTGATCCAAGATCTGATACCAATTGTTGAGTTGTGAGGAGCTCGATTCGTTCAACTGATATGGCTCACCAAGTGGTAGAGAGGTAGATTTTTAGGTGGAAGGGTTGTGGAAGCTTAAAAGTAAATGACTGTTGAGTGGATCACACGATTGATAATAACCAAGAGGGGGGGTGAATTGGAATTTTAATGATGTTGTAATGGAAATTGCAACTCAAAAATAATTGACACGGGATTTAGAGTGGTTCAAGTTCACCAACCGAACTCTACATCCACTACCTTAGTCTCACCAAGGATTTGCAACAATTCCACTAATTGTTCGTCCCCTTTTTCTTAGGACAAGGAGGCAACCTTTACAATTTCGGTTAATTTTTCTACCCAAAAATTAACTCAATCCTCACACAAATGAACAAAGAAGTTTGTTGGCTAATAAGGTATCTCTTAATACAAATGATAGCCCAATATCAAGCACTCAACCCAATTGAACAAAATAAGAATGAAAAATACAATTGGGGTTTCTAGACAGAAATGGGATTTTAATACAAAATGCTTGGATTTGATGATAGGTTGTATTCTTGAGGTTCAATGTTGATTGCTGGAGCTTCTTGGGGTCTTTTTATAGCCTCTTGTTGATTTCTAACCGTTGTGGGTGTTGGGCTCGAGAATAGAGACGTTGGGGATGTTTTTCTCACTCCTTTAAAGCAGTCTGCAGCCTACCGTTTCGGAACGGGTCAACCTGTTTCGGAACGGCTTTTCAAATAATATAGCCGTTGGAGCGTCTTATGAGAGCCCGTTTCGAAACGCCTTAGGGCTGTTTCGGAACGTTTTGCCACTGCCAAAGGGGTGTTTCGAAACGGCCTTAGCCCGTTTCGGAACATTTTGCCACTGCCAATGGGGTGTTTCGAAACGGCCTTAGCCCGTTTCGGAACGCCCTGTTTATTTTCAAAATTCAGTTAAAATCGTTGCCCTTTGTTCTTATGAATGAAGAACAGTTTCGAAACGAGTCATATCATTTCGAAACGCCTTGACCCGTTCCGATACGCGTTTCGGAACAGGTGCACATCGAACTGAAAGTGTTTCGAAACGCCTGGGGCCGTTTCGAAACAGGGCTTGAAAATTCACTGTTTTGACTTTGAAATACTTCAAAAAATATTTTGAAAGTCTTTGGTTTTAACTATTAAGTGGTCTTATCAATATATAAGAAATTTTGAGGACTTTAAAATTCGTTTTGACATTTTCATTTTAGTCCTTAGGTTTTTAGTTATATCAAAATTAAAACATATGTTTCACAATCTCCCCCTTTTTGATATAACAAAACCAAAGTTAGAATTTTTAAGGATTTTGAAAGTTTTGAAGATATTCTAACTCCCCCTTAATTTAAGATAGGTTTTGAAGTTTAAGAGTTTTGAATTGTAAAGATTAACAAAACCTTTTAACAAAAATTGAAAAATTGAAAAGGAATTTAAAACGAATTTTTTTTTTGTTTTGTGGCAAGGCAAGGCAAGGCATCTCTCTTAAATTTCTTCTCCCCCTTTTTGTTAGATCAAAAAGAAACAAAGAAAGCTCATAAAGAAGATTAGTACCAATAAGCAATAATAAGCAATCATAATTAATATCATCAAAATATTCAAAGCATAAACAATAGATTCATAATAAAATCCCAAATAAAAGATCAAAAGCATAGGTTCTTAAAACATGAGAAAACATAAAGATGCAAACTTAATCCTAAAATGCATATATAATATAATATGATATGATATGGAGTCCCTAAGCCTCGTCATCATCATCATCATCATCATCATCATCATCATCGTTCTTGGCTTGAGAACGATAAAACTTCGTCCATTGCCCATAGAGTGTTGAGAAGGAAACATCAAGGTTGGAACTTGAAGTCTCAAGAGTTTGAAGACGATCCTCGACGTTCTTCAACCGATTGCCCATAGTTTCAAAGCCCGAAGCAATTCGAGTATCCATAGTATCAAAACGAGAATTCATGGCATTGAAACGCTCGGTGAGGAAAGCGGTGAGAGCATCTTGGTTTCCTATTTGAACTTGAGGTTGAGGAGCAACAGGAGGAGGATCCGCTTCCCTATCAACTCTTTCCCAATAACCGTCCAAATATGTGAATCCGGACTTGCGAAGAGAGGACTCACCAATTTTGGTCTTGCTAGGTTCCGGGGAGTCATAGGTACAATCAATACCAAGATGATCGAAGAGGAAACTCAAGACAATGCCGTAGGTGAAAGATGTTGTAGAACTAAGGTTTTGATATAATATTTGAAAAATGTTTTGGACTAAATTGAAAAGAATTTAAAATATGTTTTTAGTCAAAAACAACTTGAAAATATGTTTAAGGGTTTTAAAGGCTTTGGAATGGTTTTAAAATGTATTTAAAGGTTTTTTAAACTACCAAAATTCCAGTAGCCAAAACTCGTACCGATACGCCTAACCGTATCGATACGGTGTATTTTGAAATAGCCCAACGACCATAAATGGTACTATTCCCAACGGCCATAAATGGTACTATTCCCAACGGCCATAAATGGAACTATTTCCAACGGCTATAAATGGTACTATTCCCAACGGCTATAAATGGTACTATTCCAACGGCTATAAACGGCTATATTCCCAACGGCTATAAACGGCAATATTCCCAACGGCTATAAACGGCTACAAACTCATTTGGGACTATAAATTGAAGGCTGGAACACTTGAAGAATGTAAGAAACAAGATACAAGCTTAATGTTCAAGAGAAATCGAGTTTAAGTCTTTATCTTCTTCATTTCTCTTGTAAATATTGTATAGAGAGTGTTTTCATTGTTTTTATTCTTTACACTCTTGTGAGCTTTAATTTGTGTAAACACCCACCTAGAGAGGTATTTAGTTTACCAAACAAATCCCTTGTAAAAGGAGAGGTTCTAGTTTAGCCTTGAGAGAAAAACTAGAGTTGGTTCTATCTTAGCCAAGTTCAAAAGATAGGGTTGTAACGGTTTCCTCCTGAGCCGGGAAAAGGGGATGAATTCATTGTTGAGTGAATTGGGAAATCCTTAGTGGTGCGCTAAGGTAGTGGATGTAGACTCGGTTGAGTAGTCGAACCACTCTAAAATCATCGTGCAAATTGTCTACCTTTCTTTCGGTTTTAGCCAATTCAACCACCAAACATTTACAACCCTCCTTGACGGTTTCGGTGATCGATTCGAGCGTGCCAAAAAATCCCAACAATTGGTATCAGAGCCTCGTCTCCATCGAAGGACTAACATCCGGGAGTAAAGATCTATTGCTCGAAGTCCAACCGTTCAAGAAAATGGCAAGATTTGAAGAAGGCCGCTCTATCTCGTGTCCTCCACTCTTCAAAGGAGAAGCATACTTCCAATGGGCAAATATCATGAAATTATTCATCAAGTCTCAAGACTATGAGGTTTGGGACATCGTTGAAGATGGGTATTTGGAAGCTCCAAAGAAGAAGAAAAAGCAAAGGAGTGCCAACGACACGAAGGCAAAGCTAAACACCAAGGCGATGCACATTCTCTATTGTGGCCTTAACGAAGAAGTTTCCAAGAAAGTCTCCACATGCAAAAGTGCCAAAGAATTATGGGAGAAACTTGAGAAGCTTTATGGCAACAAGAATGGAGAAAAGAAAGATGATGATCAATCATGTGCAAACCTTCTCTCCAATCCAAAGGTGGATGGTGTTTTGGCTCTCGAGGAGCCTAAGGTATCTTCTAACTCAAGTAAGCTTTATTCTTACTCTTTCGATGAGTTGCAAGATGCTTTTGATGAATTATTTTTGGAATTTGAGACCATGAATTCCAAATTTAAGAAAATGATTTCAAAACTTGAAATTGAAAATGATTTTCTTTTAAAAACAAAAGTGGATTTTGAAAACCAAAATGAAATTTTGAAAAATGATTTAGAGTTTTCAAAAACAAGTAAAGATGTTTTAGAAAAAGAAAATCTTGATTTGAAAGTTAAGCTTGAAAGCTTAACAAAAGAAAAAAAAATTGTTTTCAATAATTCATCTTGTCACATAATGGAAAAATGCTCACATTGCCATTATCATGGTCATTCCTTACATACTTGTCCTATTAGGAATAGAAAGTCTTATAGGATTAGACAAGTATGGGTTCCCAAGGGAACTAAAGACATTGTGACTAACGTAAATGGATCCAAAGCAATTTGGATACCAAAAATCAAGTGAATGTCTTTTGTAGGTGTGTTGGAGCAATGGCAAGCAAAGCAAAATCAAAGAATGCTCAAATCACACATGAGAAGAAGATTGGGTAACCTCTAAGCTTAATTACTTCATTTTATACATTTGGTTATCTAATTTTTGTTTAAAGTCTTGGATTATCTGTTAAGCCTAATATGATGCAATGAGTAAGGGGAGCCAGTTTTTTTTTAAACCAAAATTTTAAGTGTGTCAAAATTTTTTTTGCCTCCTATGTTATCTTGAACTTAAATGTCATTTTAAATTCTTTTTGATATAAAAAAAGGGGGAGAAATGGTTTGAAAAATTGAATTTTCAAATGAATAAGGGGGAGCTTTATATGATTTCATATCTTAATCTCTTATTCACAATTTTAAAGCTAAAGGGGGAGAATCCCAAACAAATTTTTCAAGTTGGTTTTATTATATCAAAAAGGGGGAGATTGTAGAACTAAGGTTTTGATATAATATTTGAAAAATGTTTTGGACTAAATTGAAAAGAATTTAAAATATGTTTTTAGTCAAAAACAACTTGAAAATATGTTTAAGGGTTTTAAAGGCTTTGGAATGGTTTTAAAATGTATTTAAAGGTTTTTTAAACTACCAAAATTCCAGTAGCCAAAACTCGTACCGATACGCCTAACCGTATCGATACGGTGTATTTTGAAATAGCCCAACGACCATAAATGGTACTATTCCCAACGGCCATAAATGGTACTATTCCCAACGGCCATAAATGGAACTATTTCCAACGGCTATAAATGGTACTATTCCCAACGGCTATAAATGGTACTATTCCAACGGCTATAAACGGCTATATTCCCAACGGCTATAAACGGCAATATTCCCAACGGCTATAAACGGCTACAAACTCATTTGGGACTATAAATTGAAGGCTGGAACACTTGAAGAATGTAAGAAACAAGATACAAGCTTAATGTTCAAGAGAAATCGAGTTTAAGTCTTTATCTTCTTCATTTCTCTTGTAAATATTGTATAGAGAGTGTTTTCATTGTTTTTATTCTTTACACTCTTGTGAGCTTTAATTTGTGTAAACACCCACCTAGAGAGGTATTTAGTTTACCAAACAAATCCCTTGTAAAAGGAGAGGTTCTAGTTTAGCCTTGAGAGAAAAACTAGAGTTGGTTCTATCTTAGCCAAGTTCAAAAGATAGGGTTGTAACGGTTTCCTCCTGAGCCGGGAAAAGGGGATGAATTCATTGTTGAGTGAATTGGGAAATCCTTAGTGGTGCGCTAAGGTAGTGGATGTAGACTCGGTTGAGTAGTCGAACCACTCTAAAATCATCGTGCAAATTGTCTACCTTTCTTTCGGTTTTAGCCAATTCAACCACCAAACATTTACAACCCTCCTTGACGGTTTCGGTGATCGATTCGAGCGTGCCAAAAAATCCCAACAGATGTCAACTCATTGGTGTCAATAAGCTTGATATTATTGACAATCTCAGCGAAAATAATTTTGGGCACATTTGGGCGCTCACCTCTTCGGAAACATTCGAGCCAAAAGTGATCTTTTTCCCGGATGTGGGAGTATTTTCCTCCGGATGGTCGAATGAACCAAGAAACCATCAAATGAAGGACACGATCGTGCACATCTAAATGAAGGGCTTTCCCGGTGAAGGTGCCAAAGTGACGTTCATCTTCAAGACCCTTATTCTTGAGTTTAAGGGCAGACTCCAAAAGAGCAATATTAATAACAAATTTTTGCCCCAATAAAGATGACTCAATTCCTACTATCTCGGTTTTGGTTTCATCGTAAAGGAAACGAGCATTAGAGTAGAAAAGGAGTACCAAGTTTCTGTAGCAAACATCCTCGATGCTCAAGAAGAAAAGAAGATCCCACTCATCCAAACGTCCAAGATACCGAAAGAGGAATCGCTCGGAATTGAGGAAATCTAGATCAATGACCCTTTCTTTACGAACCGCGAGATTTTTGACGTAGGAGAAGCGAGTACGCTGCTGCTGAGTTTTAAGAGTTTTCTGAAAGAGTTGAGTGATATTTGGACGAATGCTCGATTCACCGGTTTGAACGGCTTTGCGCTTTTTGTTCGATTGATCCGCCATCTAAAAATATTAAGCAAGAGTTTTAAAATTAAGTGTATGCATTGATAATAAAAATCAATCCAATAGGAAATCCCACTTAGGTTTTTGAAAAACAGAATTAAAATAAAAAATACGATTAAAAAATTTTATATTCGAATCAAAAATTTTGAGATTTTGAATTTTTTTTACAAGATATGGAAAACCCACAACTAAAAACATATAATGTATACAAAATTATAATTATCTAGCCTAAGATTCGAACAAATATTGAAAAAGAGAAAAATAAGAAAAATTACCTTAGTTTGGGATTTTGGATGATTTGAATGAAATCTTTGCACAAGATTGATGAAGCTTGCTTAGATATGTGTTTTAGAGAAAAATCCCTCACAATTTTGTGAAAAACAAAAGGGTTTGAGAGGGTATTTATAGAGGAGAATCGGTTAGGGTTTTTAGGGTTTAAGAGTTTGATAAAAAATAAAGTTTTGAACTTTAAAAAGCCCTAAATAAGGCAATCCGCGAGGCCGTTTCGGAACGGTCGGGTCCGTTTCGGAACGGGGCGGCTAGGGTTTTGACCCTTCTTAAAACCATTGACTAATTGTTTCGAAACGGGGTTGACCGTTTCGAAACACGTTTGACCCGTATCGGAACGCGTTCCGATACACCCATACATCGAACCAAAACCGTTTCGAAACGCCTGGAGCCGTTTCGAAACGCCCTTCTCTCAGGACAGATTTTAAGGCACCCGTATCGAAACAGGGGGGCCCGTTTCGATACACCTGGGCCTGGAGGTGCAGATGAGGCTCTAAAAGTGCAGAAAAATGAAGTTTTAAGAGGCCAATCATGCATAAATGTTATGGATGAGCAGGCAAAACATATTTAGGCATAAACATACTCCCCCTAACTATATGCATGGAAGAAATTGGGAGTCTAAACATATAAACATGGTATTTCACAAAATCAAGCATATTTAAGTTTAAAAAGAGGTCCTAAAAGGTCAAGATAGGCTAGTTAGACCTAACTCTCTCCTAAGGGACCAAAAACGCTCTTTATCTAATGGTTTTGTAAAAATATCTGCTAATTGATTCAAGGTGTCTACATACTCTATAACCACTTCTTTCTTTAAGACATGATCTCTAATGAAATGATGTCTTATTTCTATATGTTTGGTTCTAGAGTGTTGGATGGGATTTTTTGTTAAACATATTGCACTAGTGTTATCACATTTTAGGGGTATGGTTTCTATTTTTACACCATAATCTAAGAGTTGTTGCTTCATCCAAAGGATTTGAGCACAACAACTCCCTAAGGATATGTACTCGGCTTCGGTGGTAGATAAGGCTACACTATTTTGTTTCTTAGAGAACCAAGATATGAGCATACTACCTAGAAATTGACAAGTTCCCGAAGTACTTTTCCTATCGATTTTGCAACCCCCATAATCCGCATCCGAATAAGCATGAAGGTTAAAGGTAGAGACTCTAGGGTACCAAAGACCTAAACAAGGAGTGTCTCTAAGATACCTAAAGATCCTCTTAACGGCTATAAGGTGAGACTCTCTAGGACTAGCTTGAAACCTAGCACACAAGCAAACACTAAACAATATATCCGGTCTACTTGCGGTAAGGTAAAGCAAAGATCCAATCATAGAACGATAAAGCTTAGAGTCAACACACTTACCTCCTTCATCTTTGTCAAGCTTTGTAGATGAGCTCATAGGAGTGGCTTGAGGCTTTGAATTCTCCAAGCCAAACTTATTGAGCATATCCTTTATGTATTTTGCTTGATTTATGAAGGTGTCATCCTTCTTTTGCTTGATTTGGAGTCCCAAAAAGAATGAGAGCTCCCCCATCATGCTCATCTCAAATTCACCTTGCATTAACTTAGCAAACTCTTGACAATGACATTCATTAGTAGAACCAAAAATAATATCATCAACATAGATTTGAACTACTAAGATGTCATTTTTATACATTTTTATAAAGAGTGTAGTGTCCACCTTACCTTTTTCAAATCCTTTTTCAATCAAAAAGTTTGAAAGCCTTTCATACCAAGCTCTAGGAGCTTGTTTTAAACCATAAAGTGCTTTGGTAAGTTTGAAAACATGATTTGGAAATTTTGAATCTTCAAAACCCGGTGGTTGTTCCACATACACTTCTTCATTTATAAAACCATTTAAAAATGCGCTTTTAACATCCATTTGAAAAAGCTTGAAATTATTATAACATGCATATGCAAGCAACATCCTAATGGCTTCCATTCTAGCTACGGGTGCATAGGTTTCATCAAAATCTATTCCCTCTTCTTGAGTGTAACCTTGTGCTACAAGTCTAGCTTTATTTCTTACAATGTTACCACTCTCATCTAGTTTGTTCCTAAAGACCCATTTAGTTCCTATTGTAGATTGATTACTAGGCCTATCAACTAATGTCCAAACATTGCTTCTCTCAAATTGATTTAACTCTTCTTGCATAGCCATAATCCAAAAATCATCTTTCAATGCTTCTTTGATATTTTTAGGCTCTATGCATGAGATAAATGCAACATGATTCATTAATCTAAGAGAAGAACGAGTGGTTACCCCCTTGGATGGATCACCCAAGATTTCACCATCTTTGACATAGTTCAACTCCCTTGGATAGCTAACTTCATTTTCCTCAATAGCCAAGTCCTTCAAGGCTTCAAGAGGTGGATCTTGTGTGTCTTCTTCTTTTGGTTGAATCTCATCCTTCTTTGAAGTTTGACCTTCATTAAAGGTATTTATGATTCCTACATTTTCATCATCACAAGAATCCTTCCTAGGAAGGGGATTATCATCGAATACAACATGAATAGATTCTTCTACTACTAAAGTTCTTTTGTTAAATACTCGATAGGCTTTAGAGGTTAAAGAGTAACCTATAAAAATTGCTTCATCACTTTTTGCATCAAATTTACCTAAATTATCTTTTCCATTATTTAAAACAAAACATTTGCATCCAAAAGGGTGGAAGTAGCTAATATTAGGCTTTTTAGATTTTATAATCTCATAAGGTGTTTTCTTTAAAATTGGCCTAATAGTTACTCGATTTATAATATAACAAGCTGTGTTTGTGGCTTCCGCCCAAAAATATTTTGGTAAATTATTTTCACAAAGCATAGTTCTAGCCATTTCTTGTAAAGTTCTATTTTTTCTCTCAACTACCCCATTTTGTTGAGGAGTTCGAGGAGCTGAAAAATTATGGCTAATACCATTTTCATTTAAAAAATCTTCAAATCCTAAATTTTGAAATTCGGTTCCATGATCACTTCTAATATGTGAAATTTTAAGTTCAAGATCATTTTGAATTAATTTTGAAAATGTGATGAATTTTTCCAAAGCCTCATCCTTAGTACTTAAAAAGAGAACCCAAGTGAATCTAGAAAAATCATCAACTAGTACAAAAGCATATGATTTGCCACCCAAGCTCATAGTCCTAATTGGCCCAAATAAATCCATGTGGATTAGTTGTAAACATCTACTAGTAGAAATGTCATTAATGGATTTAAAAGAAGATCTATGTTGTTTACCCTTTGAGCATGCATCACAAATTTTATCGTTCGAAAATTTTATCTTGGGTAAACCTTTAACTAGGTTTAGAGAGACTAGTTTTTCTAAAACACTTGTGCTAGCATGTCCTAGCTTCCTATGCCACAACCATGCATCATTTTCATTTTGAGCAACTAAGCATGCATGAGATGTATGAATGTCATCTAGATGCACCATGTATATATTCCCTATGCGATGACCTATGAGCATAATATTATTAGTTTTAATGTCTACGATTTTACAACCGGTTTTATCAAATAAAACATTAAAACCTTTATCACATAGTTGACTTATGCTCAATAAATTATGTTTAAGACCATTGACATATAAAACATTTTCAATGAGAATAGTATAGTGATTACCTATGGAGCCAATACCTTCAATGTGGCCTTTGGAGTTGTCACCAAATGTTACTACTCCTCCACTTTTTGGCTTTAGATCCATGAGTCGACTCTTGTCTCCGGTCATGTGTCTCGAGTATCCACTATCAAGGTACCATGAGTTTTGACTTTGTGCTTTGGCCTTGTAGCAATGCTCCCCCTACAAACAAAGATATTTAAACTTTTGTTTTTGGTACCCAAATCATTTTGGGTCCATGTGTGTTAGTTCCTAAAACTTTGGTTCCCTTAGGAATCCAAGGTGACATAGCAATAATATTATTAGATTTAACAAGTTCCTTAGGAACCCATACATTTCTAATTCTTTTAACTTTACTATGTCTAGGATAGTTACCTTGTTTGTAGTAATTAGTCTTTTTCTTAGGTTGGTGTGCTCTAGGGGATTCTCCTAATTCATGCTTGACACTACCAATATTTTTTAAAGACTTTTTGAGCTCATTTAGCTCACTCAACACCTTTTGGTGTTCACAGTTAGTTTGAGATAAAAGATTATTAAGATCAATATTTTCATCTTGAGAGAATTTAAGTTCATCTTTTAATCCTAATATCTTTTTCTCAAATTTAGAATTAGTTTGAGTAAGTGAGTCATTTTTCTCATTTAATTCTAGAATAATTTTTCTATTCCTAATAACCGACTCCTTATACTTCTCAACTAATTCATCATATACCTCTTGTAACTCATCATAAGCATCATTTAATTCTTCATATGAAAAATCTAAAGTAGATGAGTTAGAGGTTACCAAGGAGGAATCTTCCTCAAGTGCCATGAGGCAAAGGTTCGCCACTTCTTGTTCGTCATCCTCCGATGACTCCTCATCACTCCAAGTAGCAAGCTTGGCTTTGAGTCTTTTCTTCTCAAACCCCTTCTTCTTGAGTTGAGGGCACTCCGAACGTATGTGACCGGGTTGTTTGCACTCATAGCAAATGATAGGATCATTTCCTTCTTCTTTGTTCTTGCCTTTGAAGTCCATCTTTCTTTGGATTTTTCTTCCCCGGTTGGACCTCATGAGGCGTGAGAATCGTTTGGCTATCATAGCCAATTCTTCGAGCTCATCCTCATCGCTAAATGAACTTTTATCAATTTGGGAAGCTTTAGCCTTGAGAGCTATTCCCATTTTCTTCTTTTTCTCCACTTCAAGCTTCTCTATTCTTTTTTCTTCTTTCTTTTTCTCATCTTCCCTTCCTTGTTTCATGATCTCGTGAGTAAGGAGAGATCCCACAAGTTCATCAAGCTTTAAAGTTTTTAAATTCTTTGCTTCGATGATAGCGGTTCTCTTCCCATCCCAAGATTCGGGAAGTGAATAGAGTAGCTTTCGGACAAGTTTGTCTTCCGGTATAACTTCTCCATAGCCCTTTAGACCATTTACAATAGTGGAGAACCGATCAAACATCTTTGACACCGTCTCATCGAATTCCATCTTGAAATTTTCATAACTAAGATTGAGAATTCCAATCTTAGTTTCTTTAACATCGTTGGTGCCTTCATAAGTGGTTTCAAGAGTGTCCCATACTTCTTTGGCACTTTCAATTGATGAGACCTTTGAATAGATGTCCGGACCGAAAGCACAAAATAACATGTGAAGAGCTTTGTCATTTACTTGAATCTTTTTCCTTTCCTCTTCACTCATTTCTATTCTCCTTTTTAGCACCATCTTGCCTTCATCATCTTGCTTCAATGGAATATATGGTCCATCCTCAATGACATCCCACACAAGATAGTCACTTGATTTGATGAATAGACGCATTTTGTTTTTCCAAAAAGAGTGGTTCTCACCATTGAAGAAAGGAGGCTTTGTAGTAGATTGTGAGTCGTACATGCCGGGAGCGGAGGTTGAAGCCATCTCTTGATATTTTGATGATCACACTTCTTCCAAGGATCTCCTCTTGTGGTTGTTAATCCTCAAAGAGTTAAGCTCTGATGCCAATTGTTGAGTGGATCACACGATTGATAATAACCAAGAGGGGGGTGAATTGGAATTTTAATGATGTTGTAATGGAAATTGCAACTAAAAAATAATTGACACGGGATTTAGAGTGGTTCAAGTTCACCAACCGAACTCTACATCCACTACCTTAGTCTCACCAAGGATTTGCAACAATTCCACTAATTGTTCGTCCCCTTTTTCTTAGGACAAAGAGGCAACCTTTACAATTTCGGTTAATTTTTCTACCCAAAAATTAACCCAATCCTCACACAAATGAACAAAGAAGTTTGTTGGCTAATAAGGTATCTCTTAATACAAATGATAGCCCAATATCAAGCACTCAACCCAATTGAACAAAATAAGAATGAAAAATACAATTGGGGTTTCTAGACAGAAATGGGATTTTAATACAAAATGCTTGGATTTGATGATAGGTTGTATTCTTGAGGTTCAATGTTGATTGCTGGAGCTTCTTGGGGTCTTTTTATAGCCTCTTGTTGATTTCTAACCGTTGTGGGTGTTGGGCTCGAGAATAGAGCCGTTGGGGATGTTTTTCTCACTCCTTTAAAGCAGTCTGCAGCCTACCGTTTCGGAACGGGTCAACCTGTTTCGGAACGGCTTTTCAAATAATATAGCCGTTGGAGCGTCTTATGAGAGCCCGTTTCGAAACGCCTTAGGGCTGTTTCGAAACGTTTTGCCACTGCCAAAGGGGTGTTTCGAAACGGCCTTGGCCCGTTTCGGAACATTTTGCCACTGCCAATGGGGTGTTTCGAAACGGCCTTAGCCCGTTTCGGAACGCCCTGTTTATTTTCAAAATTCAGTTAAAATCGTTGCCCTTTGTTCTTATGAATGAAGAACAGTTTCGAAACGAGTCATATCGTTTCGAAACGCCTTGACCCGTTCCGATACGCGTTTCGGAACAGGTGCACATCGAACTGAAAGTGTTTCGAAACGCCTGGGGCCGTTTCGAAACAGGGCTTGAAAATTCACTGTTTTGACTTTGAAATACTTCAAAAAATATTTTGAAAGTCTTTGGTTTTAACTATTAAGTGGTCTTATCAATATATAAGAAATTTTGAGGACTTTAAAATTCGTTTTGACATTTTCATTTTAGTCCTTAGGTTTTTAGTTATATCAAAATTAAAACATATGTTTCACAATGACACAATGATTTTAGAGTGGTTCAACCTTCTAAACAAGGTCTACATCCACTACCTTAGCTTCCCACTAAGGATTTCCAATCAATCCACTATTGATTCGTCCCCTTTTCTAGGCTTAGGAGGAAACCCTTATACACCGATCAAGCTTTCTACCCAAAGCCTTGATCAAACCCTCTTTTACAAAGAGATAAATAAAGCAAACACAAATCCCTCTAATAAGTGTTTGTTTGCACAATTAAAGCACTCACCCAAAACCTAAAACACTTGAGCAAATTTGACAATTTTGGCTCACTAGTGTTTGTTTATACAAGAATTGACAATTTAGGCACTAAGACAATATTTGATCATTTGTTGATTGACAATATGAGCATTAACCATATCTTGATGCTTGGAGGTCCCTTTTATACTCTTTGATGAGTTTATAGCCGTTACTAGCCGTTGGGATTGAATTGGAGCCGTTGAGGACTTTAATTCCCACCATAAATGTAGTTCTGCAGCTCCCCGTTTCGAAACACTCGAACCCGTTTCGAAACACCCTTTAAGTAGAAATAGCCGTTGTAGTCTGATGAGGCACCCGTATCGGAACGCCCTTTGCTGTTTCGGAACACGTATCGAAACGCCTAGTCCCGTATCAAAATGACCTGCATTTAAATGTTAGTTAGGAAATAGCCGTTAGGGTTTATGACCGTTGTGGTCGAAGCCACGTAGGCGTATCGAAACGGCATAGCCCATTTCGAAACGCTGGGCAAAATTCACATCCAAGGGAAGGCCCGTTTCGATACTCGTATCGAAACACTTTTGCTACTGGAGTCCCCCGTATTGAAACGCCCTAATGTGTTTCGAAACGCCTGGACGGTTTTGTGTAGTTTGGCCTTTGAAAACATGTAAAACCCTTTGAAAATATCCCTAAACATAGTTTCAAGATATTTGGACTTTGGAAATTGTTTTAAATACTTTTTAAATCAGTCCAAAACATTTTTCAATTATTATATCAAAATATTAGTTCTACAATCTCTCCCTTTTTGATATAATAAAACCAACTTGAAAATTGTTTGGGATTCTCCCCCTTTAACTTTAAAAATGTGAATAAGAGAATTAAAGATATAAATCAAATAAAGCTCCCCCTTATTTATTTGAAAATTCAATTTTTCAAACCATTTCTCCCCTTTTTTGTTATATCAAAAAGAATTTAAAACATTAAGTTCAAAATAACTATAGAGGAAAAAATTTGACAAAAATAAGAATTTAGTTTTAAAATGGCTCCCCCTTACTCAAAGCATCATTAAAGATGTTAGTCCAACATATATGATCATCTAGTTGAAATAAAAAGAAATAAATCAAATGAAATAAAAAACAACTAGATTTTTACCAACACTTGAACCCAAGGGGGGATGTGAAGCCTTCCTTCTTCAAGTGTTCTTCCTTGTGTGCATGGAGCTCCCCCTCAATGTTTGACTTTTTGAACATCTCCATCACACCTAGCAAAAGACAATCAAGTGATTTTTGGTATCCAAATTGCTTTGGATCCATGAACGTTAGTAGCACAAATTTTTGTCCCTTTAGGAATCCATTTTTCAACGTCATCCTTTTTAATTGAAGTGCTAAGTCCTTTTGGAACCCAAACACTTCTAAAACATTTTCCTTTTACAAATCTAGGGGCACTAGATTGTCTTACATAGAAATTTGATTTTTCAAAATTATTTTTCTTTTCTAACTCTTTGGAAATCAAATCATTTTCTTCTTGAACTTTTTGAAGCAATTTTTGTAAATCAAAACATTTTAGTTCAAACTCCTTGATTTTTGCTTCAAGTTCAAGTTTGGTTTTAGAAATCAAATCATTTTGAATTTTCAACTTTGAAATCACTTTATTGTTTTTCAAAATGTGATTTTTAAAGTCTAAAACCAAATCATCATAGGCATCTTGTAATTCATCAAAAGAGTAAGAACATGAAGTAGATGAATTAGAAGTTACCCTTGAATCTTCTTCAATGGCTATAAGGCAAAGGTTGGCTTGTTCATCGTCGGTGGAGTCCTCGTCACTCCAAGTAGCCACATGTGCCTTCTTCTTATGGCTTGAAGTGCTTGCCCTCTCCTTTTTCTTGGAATCACGTTTAAGCTCCCTCAAAGGTTTCTTCATGAACGGGGCACACTTCTTGAAGAGATGAACTATCTCTTCATTTTCATCCTCCTCTTCCCTTGAATAGACATGATGGCAAGTGGAGGACTTGAGAGCCATGGCATTGGTGTCGATGCCAAGCCCCTTGAGCTTCTTCTCTCTCATAGCTCTAATTTCTTCCCTCTTCTTCTCATCCTCTTTGTTCTTCTTCATGATTTGATGAGTAAGGATTGACCCCATGAGTTCATCAAGCTTCAACGTTTTCAAGTTCTTAGCTTCGATGATGGCGGTCCTCATTGAGTCCCATGACTCGGGAAGTGAGTAGATGAGCTTTCAGACAAGTTTCTCCTCCGGAATGGCTTCTCCATAGCCCTTGAGACCATTTGTGATTGTGGAGAACCTATCAAACATCTTCTCGATGTTCTCTTCCGGATCCATCTTGAAGTTTTCATACTCTAAGGTGAGGAACCCAATCTTGGTCTCCTTGACTTCATCGGTTCCCTCGTATGTGACTTCAAGCTTGTCCCATACCTCTTTGGCACTCTCACAAGAAGACATCTTCTCATAGATGGATGGGCCAAAAGCACAAAAGAGGATGTGCAAAGCTTTGCAATTTAGCACCATCTTCTTGCGATCGTCGGCACTCCACTCCGCTTTGATTCGTTGAGGCACGAACAAACCATCTTCAACTATGTCACATGGCTTGTAGTCTCTTGATTTGATGAAGAACTTCATCTTTGTCTTCCAATGGGCATAGTGGGTTCCGTCAAAGAAATGCGGTTTGTCGATTGATTGTGCCATTTGAGCCGGTTGATGAAATAATGATCGAGCTTGCCGGATCTACTCAATATGGTGTGAATCCCCTTCGATTGAGCCAAGCTCTGATACCATTTTTTGAGTTGTGAGGAGCTCGATTCGTTCAACCGATATAGCTCACCAAGTGGTGGAGAGGTGGATTTTTAGGTGGAAGGGTTGTGGAAGCTTAAAAGTAAATGACACAATGATTTTAGAGTGGTTCAACCTTCTAACCAAGGTCTACATCCACTACCTTAGCTTCCCATTAAGGATTTCCAATCAATCCACTATTGATTCGTCCCCTTTTCTAGGCTTAGGAGGAAACCCTTATACATCAATCAAGCTTTTTACCCAAAGCCTTGATCAAACCCTCTTTTACAAAGAGATAAATAAAGCAAACACAAATCCCTCTAATAGGTGTTTGTTTGCACAATTAAAGCACTCACCCAAAACCTAAAACACTTGAGCAAATTTGACAATTTTGGCTCACTAGTGTTTGTCTTTACAAGAATTGACAATTTAGGACCTAAGACAATATTTGATCATTTGTTGATTAACAATATGAGCATTTACCATATCTTGATGCTTGGAGGTCCCTTTTATATTCCTTGATGAGTTTATAGCCGTTACTAGCTGTTGGGATTGAATTGGAGCCGTTGAGGACTTTAATTACCACCATAAATGCAGTTCTGCAGTTCCCCGTTTCGAAACACTCGAATCCGTTTCGAAACACTCGAATCCGTTTCGAAACACCCTTTAAGTAGAAAGATCCGTTGTAGTCTGATGAGGCACCCGTATCGGAACACCCTTTGTCGTTTCGGAACACGTATCGAAACGCCTAGTCCCGTATCGAAACGACCTGCATTTAAATGTTAGTTGGGAAATAGCTGTTGGGGTTTAGGACCGTTGTGGTCGAAGCCACGTAGGCGTATCGAAACGGCTTAGCCCGTTTTGAAATGCTGGGCAAAATTCACATCCAGGGGAAGGCCCGTTTCGATACCTGTATCGAAACACTTTTGCTACTGGAGTCCCCCGTATCGAAACGCCCTAAGGTGTTTTGAAACGCCTGGACGGTTTTGTGTAGTTTGGCCTTTGAAAACATGTAAAACCCTTTGAAAATGTCCCTAAACATAGTTTCAAGTTATTTGGACTTTGGAAATTGTTTTAAATACTTTTTAAATCAGTCCAAAACATTTTTCAATTATTATATCAAAACATTAGTTCTACATATATTATTATAAAAATAAAACACTAATTTTCAAAATCCTGAAATTTTCAAAAAGCTCAAATCCCATCAAAACTTTAAACTTTAAACCCTAAATTATTTATAAATTTTAAGGTGTAAGGTTTGTAGTTTAGGGTTTAAAATTTTGTTGGATTTTTTGAAAATTTCGGGGTTTTGAAATATTATTATAAAAACTAAAAGACTAATTTTCAAAACACCGAAATTTTCAAAAACCCCAAAAATCCAACAAGCCCTTAAACCCTAAACTATAAACCTTAAACCCTAAAATTTATAAATAATTTAAGGTTTAAGGTTTTGTTTGAATTTGGGCTTTTTAAAAATTTCGAGGTTTTGTAAATTAGTCTTTTATTTTTATAATAATATATTTATCTATTTAATATTATTTATAAAATTAAATATATTTTTATATTTTTTATTTTATTAATTATTTATATATTAATATATTTCTAGTATATTTATATTAGAAATAATATATTTATATTATTTATATAGAGTAATATTATTTATATGATAAACTGCAATTTAGAATATATACTATTTGTGATGGAAATAAAACAAAGATGCTAAGTTGGCTTATTGGTCAAGATGATGCCTTTGATTCCAAAGGTTCTTGGTTTGAATTCTAGTGTTTGCATGATTTTTCATATTTTCCTCCAGCAAAACGACGCTGTTTTAGGCAATTTAATATTAAAATAATGGCACCAAAACGACGTCGTTTTGGTCTGGCATCCAAGTCATCACAGCGTTAGAAAGTTAACGGCGTGGTGATATAAACGAGTCAAAAAATAAAGTTTGATAGTAAATTTAGACCAATTTAAAGTGCAGTAGTAAAAACGAGTCACTCTCTATAATTCAGTGGTACTTGACATAGTTTACCCTAAATTTTAAAAAGGTGAACTAAAAATGTATGTTGTTGGATAATAATAATAATAATAATAATAATAATAATAATAATAATAATAATAGTAATAATAATAATAATGTTGTTGTTGAATAAATCCACTCAACCTTTATTATTATTATTAGGGCTGTAACTATTCGAATCTGGCTCAATCAAAACTCGATCAATACTTGACTTAATTAGACTCGTACTTGAGTTCTTAACGAACCGAGTCAAATATGATATTAACTGAATCCGACTCGAGTTTAACTCGGCTAGTTTACACCCGCAAAAAGAGGAGATAAATATGGTGAGGAAGAGGCACTTTTAACCAAAATATTAAATAGTTTTTTGAAGAAAAAAAATTATTTTCATTTAGTTAAAATATACCTTTTGAATTTTTTATTTTCATTTAGCCAAATCAAAAAAAAAAAAAAGAGCTAGTGTTGGCTAACAATGCTGTTATAGTTCTGTCATCAATAAAAAACAAAAGTTGAAGAGTTAATAAAAGAGAGACAAAAAACGTTCAAGGTTAAAATAATTAAAGTGGTAAAGTTGTGGGGTCGAAAAGGTAATTATGTAAAAAAAAAAAACTACATCTGGAGACTGGAATACCCCACTACTTCTGTGACTTGATCAATTATCTTCCTCATCGTTCCTTCTTCTCCACTAAATCCTGTCTAAGGATGTTCACTCTAACAGTTGAATTTGTTCGAAATCCTGCTTCATCCAAGATCAACATGTATGTTTTCTTCCCGTTTATTTCATGCTTTATTTGCAGGATTTTTTTAATGAAATGATAGGCGGACTTTCCTGCTTTGCTTGTTTCATGCATAATCTGATTCTTAAGGTTTCCCTCTACTCACTGACCTGCCTCCGAATAGATGAAAAGTAAGTATTAAATGAATACAACATTCGATTAAGTGATTAACTGTTCGTTTATTAAGCTAAATAAACGAGTACGAACAATTTTTTTTATGTTCATATAATAAACCAATAGACACAGACATAGGTATGTTCGGTTCATTTATGTTTACGAACAAGCCGTTTATCAACTAGTTCATTCGGTTCCAATTTTCCTTTTATTTTTATTTTTACATTTTAGATATCGGTGAAGATAGAGATAAAACTGAATTCAGGATGAACTTTAGAGTTTAAACTATAAAGCCTAAAAAGTTTAAGGACTAGTGAAGTAATTATATTATTTTTCTTTGGCTCACAAATGAAAGGATAAAATAGATAAAAATACACTACACCAGAGTTGTTCTGTAGCGGCATTTATTGCGGCGTTTAAATGACAAACGCCGCTAATATTTCGCATATGCCGGCGTTTTAAATGACAAACGCCACAATAGAAACAATTAACGGCGTTTGAAACAAAAACGCCGCAATAAGTCTGTTATTTACGACGTTTGGCTTTCTAAACGCCGCAATAAGTTTCGTGTTGTGACGTTTTTCAATAAAACGCCGGGGTAGAAAAAACATTTAGTGGCGTTTATATTAAAAACGCCGCAAAAGGTCTTTATTCGTGGCGTTTTCTTTAACAAACGCCGCAATAAGTTTCGTGTTGTGGCGTTTTTCAATAAAACGCCGGGGTAGAAAAAAACATTTAGTGGCGTTTATATTAAAAACGCCGCAAAAAGGTCTTTATTCGTGGCGTTTTCTTTAACAAACGCCGCAATAGGTTTTTGTCGTGGCGTTTTCTTAACAAACGCCGCAAAAGGTGGGTTTTCAAAACTCACCGTTTTGTTTCTCCCAAGCTCAGACTTTCATATTCCCAAATCTATCGTGCCCTAACTCAGACTTCCATGCCTCTCCGTCGTGCTGCAAAACTCACTGTCGTTCCCGGCCACCACTGAAAATTCGTTCCCTGCCGTCGCAATTGGTTAGTTGGACTGGATCGACCCATGTTTTTTTTTCTTGTTATCTTAAATTGATTTCCTTTTGAAGTTGTTTATCTGGGTTTTGTTTTGGATTTTAGAATTGAAACTAAAACTGAAATTGCATACTTCTGAAGTTGTTCTGCACTAATCGTTTCGAAAAATCGAAATTAGCTTATCCCCAACTTTCCTCTTCGTTCTGCTATTTGAATAAATTGATTTGGTTTATTGTTTCCATTCTACTGACCCCTTTGGTTGGTTCAGAAGCAGTAAGCACCACCATAATGGTGGATGGCAAAGATCAAATAAAAAAATTAAAAGACTTTGGCATTAGGAACATCAATGTGCATTTCAGCGAAACAAACACTAAATTTTCTTGTTTAAGAAAAAAAAAAAGCAGGGGAAAGGAGGTGTCGAAAAGAGATTGATTTTTTTTTGTTGGACACCCTCATTGTTGTAGCTTTAATTAGATTCCTTTTTCCTCACACAACGGTGCATCGTTTTTTTTTATAGAGATTTTCAGGTAATAATGTTAATTTCAGGGGCATTGGACACATTACATATTTAGAAAGTACAAACATTGCATTGAAAATTTTACACAGTTGGGGATAAGCTAAATGTATTTAAATAAGTTGGTTATTATGGTTTATTGTTTTCATTCTAATGACCCCTTTCAATATATGTTCTTTTATTGCTTTTTTATAATCTCTCTAACATTGTGAGGTCTGATTTTTAAATATATGTTCATTGTTAATTTTATTGCAATGTAAACCATGTTGATGTTTTCTGTAGGATACAGTTTTTTTGCAATGGTAATGGGGTTACATCGGCTGTTATTTTGAGGTGTAGTTTTCATAAATTAAGTTGCTCCGCTGCTTTTGGTACGAAACTGAAATGCATTCGGAATTTAGTGTTGTCAATTGATCAATTTGTTGTATGCATGTCTTGTGAATTGTTCTTGATGGTTTTATTACCTTTTGTTAATGCAGCCTGGTCCGAGTGATTTTTCAAACCAGTGTATTATAAAGCGGGACAAAAAGAACTGGACATTCTACCTTTATCTTTCTCTTACACCGTGTAAGTGATTTTTTGGTTTTAAAAACAAAGCATGATAACAAGTTGATTAACTCTTATGCGCACATACATGCAAGCAATGAAGTTGAAAAAAGGGAAATTAGGTCCAAAGTGATTTTTAAATAAGAGAAATTAGGTTAATCAATAACTCATCTTCTCCATTATGTTTCTTGTTGTTGCATCGACTTCTATTATTTTAATACATTTTATAATTGTATCAATTTATGCGCACATACATGCATTATGCTTTTCTGTAGTTTTTTTTTTTTTTGCAAGTTTCTCCTGCATATAAACATGGAAAAGGATCATATCAGTATATATTATTATGTTTTCCATTGGTTTTAAATTGAACCACATGACACATTCATTCTTCAATAAGATAGGAAACTTTATATGTTTATTATGTTACTTCATGCTACTGATAGCCACTTACTCCCGCAATTACTTTAAATAAGGGAAATTAGGTTAATCAATAACTCATCTTTTTCTGCAAGAATTGAAAGCTTTTCCTTGAAGACGTAGGCTTGTATTTTTCTGCTACTGATAGCCACTTACTCCCACAATTACTTTAATTTGGATATGACAGAAATTGAAAATGGATAGGAGTTGGATGAATTTGCCAAGGGTAAACGCCGACTATCGAAATGGGGTAGAATATTTTCTAAATTTAGCTTTTGCAAATGCAAGCCAAGAAAATATGATTCTTTGTCCCTGTAAGAAGTGTGGTAACGTTAATTGGCACATTCGTGAAGTTGTGCACGAACATCTAGTTATTTTTGGCTTTGTTCCGGGTTATAGAAAATGGACATTCCATGGAGAGTTGACATCTCGTACATCTTCTTCCACGAGCAATCCACCTTTTCATCATAATTCTCATCGTGGATCTCTTAGAGAAGATGACATGGAGGGTATGTTGCGAGATGTATTTAATATGCACGATTATCATCAGTCTGTTAGAGAAGATTGTGATATTGGTGTTACTGATTTCACCGAGATGAGAAGAAGTGGATGTGATGAAGAGCCAAATGGAGAAGCGTCAAAGTTTTACAATTTGCTTAATGAAATGAATGAACCACTTTACGAGGGATCAAAGTATTCAAAGCTCTCCTTTTGCATTCGCCTTTTCCATTTAAAATTCTTGGGAGGGTGGACCGGCAACTCTTTTACACAATTATTAGAGTTGTTGACTGAAATTTTTCCTTTTGCAAAAATTCCTCAATCTGGCAAAGATATGAAAAAAATGATAAACGATTTGGGGCTTGGTTATGAGAAAATTCATAGTTGTCCGAATGATTGCATGTTGTATTGGGGTGATAGAAAAAACCAAGAGTCCTGCCATGTATGCGGTAAATCTCGGTGGACGAATGGGGACACAGAAAATGTGAGTGAAGACGAAGTTGCAACACGAGCAAGAAAGAAGCCAATAAAGATTCTGCGATATTTTCCTCTAATACCCAGACTTCAAAGACTTTTTATGTCTTCAAAGACTGCTGAGTCTATGAGGTGGCATCACGATGGACGAACAGATGATGGATTATTAAGGCATCCTGCAGATTCTTTAGCTTGGAAGACATTTGACCAAAAATTTCCAAGTTTTGCAGGAGATCCTCGCAATGTTAGGCTCGGTCTTGCATCTGATGGGTTTAATCCTTTTAAAATCATGAGTACTTCATACAGTACTTGGCCTGTTATACTTGTTCCTTACAATTTGCCTCCATGGATTTGCATGAAACAATCATCATTTATTTTATCCATGATAATCCCAGGTGAGAAAGGTCCAGGGAATGATATTGACATCTACATGCAACCTCTTATTGAAGAGCTGAAACAATTATGGGTGGGTGTCGAAACATATGGTGTGTTGAAGAAAGAGAACTTTAATTTGCGTGCAGCTTTATTGTGGACTATTAATGATTTTCCCGCTTATGCAAATTTATCTGGGTGGAGTACCAAAGGCCGTTATGCTTGTCCTTGTTGCGCTGCACAAACATGCTCGAAGTGGTTGTATAATGGAAAGAAGTTCTCTTACATGGGACACCGTCGGTGGTTAGATGAAAATCATACATTTAGATATGAAAAAAATTTGTTTGATGGTACTGAAGAGTTCAGAAAAGCTCCTGAGCAAACAATCGGGTCTGATATCTTGTCGATGTTGAAACACATCAAGTTCACTTATGGAAAAACGACCCAACCACCAAACCCACGATCAAAGAAGAAGACAAAAGAGGTGTATGACCGTGAGCTTGAGCAGCTTAGTGATGATGACTCTGATGAAGAGGATGATCCAAATGAGGCGGAGTTGTGGAAAAAGAGAAGTATTTTCTTCAAATTGCCTTACTGGAAGCATAACATTTTGAGACATAATCTTGATGTAATGCACATTGAGAAGAATGTTTGTGAGAACATTATTGGGACCATTCTCAATGTCGAAGGAAAATCTAAAGACAATCTAAAGAGTCAACTTGACTTAGTTGACATGGGAATTCGGCATGATCTTCATCCTCAAGAACTTCGTAATGGAAAATTTTCTTTGCCGCCTTCTATCTTTACGATGTCGAAGAAAGAAAAAGAAGTATTTTGCACGGTGTTGAAAGATATAAAGGTCCCAGATGGATATGCATCAAATATATCTCGATGTGTCAGTGTTAAAGATCGAAGACTTTATTCTCTAAAGTCACATGATTATCACATATTGATGCAAGATTTAATGCCAGTTGCATTACGCGGTTGTATGTCAACGGAGGTGACATCTTGTATTATTGAACTTTCTAATGTAATGAAAGCTATTTGTGGGAAAGTTTTGATGGTTGAAGAACTTGACAAATTACAAGATCGAGTCGCGTTGACTTTATGCAACATGGAAAAGATATTTCCACCTTCATTTTTTACAATTATGGTGCATTTGTTGATTCATCTCCCTCACGAAGCTAAAGTTGTGGACCTGTTTTCTATCGGTGGATGTATCCTATTGAGAGGTACAAATTGTTTAACATATAATCATACCATTTAAGAAATCATTTAATTACAACTACTTATATAATGTTTTGTTTATTACGGTATAGGTTCTTGAGCAAGTTGAAGTCTTACTGTCGTAATAAGCGTTATCCAGAAGGATCAATTGCTGAAGGGTATTTAGCAGAGGAATGTTTGACTTTTTGCTCTAGATATTTGGAAGATGTTGAAACGAGATTCAATAGACCATATAGAAATGAAGTGTGCATCAATAGTAACTTAGCTGAGACTTATTTGTTTCAAAGTTTTGGTGAACCACTCGGCAAAGTTGAAATTGCACAGTTAGATGACAAGTCTTGGGTACAAGCACATCGATATGTTCTCTTCCATCATGACTCAACAGAGCCCTTACGGACGTAAGTTTATATAAATTCTAATGTATTCACTTCATCTTTTATATTACCCCCATTTTTTAACCACTTAGCTTACTTTGTAGTGAATTTAAAGAAGAGCTACAATCTCAAGTACGCTCCCGAAGATTACATCAAAGAGAAATTCATAAGTTGTTCATAGAAAATTTCCATGATTGGTTAGCGAAGATGGTAAGCAATTGAATCTTTGTACTACACGTACTTAATAACTTTTCTTCATTTGCTTCATCGATATAAATGATAACTTATTCACCTTTTATGTGTAATAGGTTTGGTGTGGGAGAGAAGTTAGTGAAGAGGTTAAGTGGCTTTCTCAAGGTCCAAATAGAATTGTTAAAAGATATAATGCCTTTCTCATTAACGGGTTTAGGTTCCACACGAAATCTCGAGAAAGATTAAGGAGGACACAAAATTGTGGAGTAGTTGTAACTTCTTCAACTACAAGTTATGCTAGTGCTAGGGACAATCATCCTGTGGTGGGAGATGTAGAATATTATGGAATTCTTACGGATATTATTGAGTTGGATTATTATGGCAAACAGAAAGTTGTGTTATTTCGTTGTGACTAGGCCGATGTAAATACGGCTCGAGGCATTAGAAGAGATCAATTTGGTTTTACAATGGTGAACTTCTCTCGGTTAATTCACACAGGTCACCAATTGATTGACGAACCATATGTATTTCCTTCTCAAATCAAATAAGTTTTCTATTGCCCTGATCCAACAAAAGAGGGTTGGTATGTTGTACTCCGTAACACTCCTAGAGACTTGATAGACATCGGTGAAGGAAATAGAGATGACATTGAAATAAGATCAGAAACTCTACCTTTTGCAGCGCAAAACCTAGATAGAACAATCCCTAGTTCTAGTTCACAATTCCAATGGGTTCGAGAGGACATGGATGAAGATTTTAATGAAAACTAACTGCATAACAATGTAGTAAGTTTTATATCTTAACTTATTAATTTATAATAGTATTGTTGTCTCTAGTTACTAAAATGTCTTTTGTTTATTGTAGATACTATGCCTAGGAGGAAATTAAGTGATCTGCGGATAGTTCAAGCACCGAGAGAGGGGGAAGAAACAAATGATGATGATTTGTCTGGTGTTGGATCCTCGCAAGTTCCGGAGACAGTTCCGGAGACAGTTGAAAATATAGAGATTGATGGTAATGTTCAACACTTTATTTAAATGCTAGTTGTTTGTTATTATTGACTTTATTTTAAAAATTGAATATAAACAATTATTTCTTATATAGGTGGAAATGGTCGAACTCGTAAGAGTAGAGGGCGCACGACGTTGAATGAATTATACAATCTTCCCGCTGGTGAACGCGTGAAAGTTTCAAGAAACGATGTCGGCCAACCCATTGGGGCAGAAGCAGGTGTTCTGGGCAGTTACTTAGGCATTGTTGCACGCAATCATGCGATTTTGCCGATTAATTATGAGTCATGGCGTCAGATGCCGAATGGTAACAAAAATCAAGCTCTGGAACTTGTTAAGGTAATAATGTCATTGTAATAATAATCTATTACAATTCAAAATAATAATTATATTTACTTTGATTGTATCATTTGTAGGATAAATTTTCTTTAGAAGTCTCAGATGATTATCTGAAGCATGCATTAGGGAAAAAATGGAGAGACAGTAAGAGTTTCTTGAAGAAGACATATTTCAAGAAGGATCTCACTCTTCAAGAGAAGCTGCAAAATATTCCGCCGGAAATTATGCGACATCAATGAGAAGATGCAGTCAGGTTTTGGAGTTCAACAAAAGGAGAGGTATGATCGATGCACTTTAAAAAATTGTCATTATAATATTGACTTTATATATAATGCAAATTTTAAATTGTAGGATCGAGAGCGCGTTGGAGTTACTAGCAGACAAAAACAGAAGTTTACTCACACCGCTGGATCGAAGAGTTTTGCTCGTTTAGCTAATGAGGAGGTATTATTATTTTTAATTATTGATTAATTTTTAATGAATTACTTTATTGGTTTAGTATTAATTTTTATTATACGTTGTAGCAAATTAAAACTGGCACTAGCATTGGACGAATAAAGCTCTTCGACATTACGCATACAAAAAAGGATGGCTCTCCTATAACTCCCGAAGCTGCAGAAATTATGGTATGTTAATTAGACAGAAAATTTTGATTATATTATAATTAATATCAATTGTATAAAATTTTGATTTGATTGTCAGGAGAAATTGAGGGAAAAGAAGACCGAGTATGAAGCTACAGCTTCAACTAATGGTTCTGTTAATATGGAAGAGATCGAGAATCAAGTTATTGTTGACGTCTTGGGTCCTGAAAGATATGGTCGGGTTCGCTGTCAAGGATCATTCGTTACCCCGACAAAATATTTTGGGGCTAACTCGTCTCAGTACATGCCATCACAGAGCCAATCTTCTCAAGCAGAAGTTTATCGGTTAAAACAACAGTTATCTCAATTTCAAGCCGAGGTAGCAGCGAGAGAAGCTGAAAGAGAAAGAAAAGAAGTTGAGAGAGAAGCTGAAAGAGAAAGAAAAGAAGCTGAGAGAGAAGCTGAAAGAGAAAGGAAAGAAGCTGAGAGAGATGCTGAGATAGCAAGAAAGGAAGCCGAGAGAGAAGCAAGAGAAGCTGAGAGAGAAGCAGCACACCAAAAGCTTCAAGAAAAATTTGAAAAAATGATGGCGATGTTGCAGAACCAACCAAAGAAATGATGGCGATGTGTGAATTTAAATGAAAATGTTGGACTACATTTTATGAACATCGTTTGAACTATATTTCACTTTAATGCTGTAGACTTTGAATTTGTTATTGTTGTGTTTACTTAATTGTTGGAGTTTTATGGATTTGATGCTGTATACTTTGAATTTGATGTTATTATGGATTTATTTTACAGGTTATTTGGGTATTTACATTTTTAAAATTTATTTTTATAGAAGCAGTGAGTTTAGCGGCGTTTTCAAGGAATAAACGCCGCTAAAATCCATAACATACTGTGGCGTTTTAAAAAAAAACGCCTCCAGAGAGCAGCCAATGCCGGCGTTTATGAACACAAACGCCGCTATTGAAGCATCAGTCCCGGCGTTTTATTTCACAAACGTCGCTATAGACCATTCACCTTTTGCGGCGTTTGTATATTGAAACGCCGCTATAGAATTGAATTACCGGCGTTTTGAAATACAAACGCCACTAAAGAACATTGACTGTTGCGGCGTTTGTATATACAAACGCCGCGATAGATCAAAACCTTTAGCGGCGTTTATGCGATATAAACGCCGCTACCTATTGCGACGCTACTTCTTGCGGCGTTTTTGGCGGCGTTTTTCTTAACGCCGGGAGTGTTTTTAGCGGCGCTAAAAAACGCCGCTATAGGGTTATAAAAACGCCGCGAAAAGCCTGTTTTGCTGTAGTGATAGAGTGTTAGCGAAAGTTAACGAACATGTTCATTAACATATAAAAACATGTTCATGAATGTTAAATAAATATGTTCGCGAACATTAAACAAATGATCACAAACACCCAAATATGAACATGATATTAAAAATTTAAACGAACACAAACTGAACATAAACGCATTTGAAAATAAACAAACGAACATGAACATAACCTTATTCGTTCAAACTCGGTTCATTTACACCCCTAATAAATTGAGATAGATTTGTGGTGAACCAGTGTAACAAGTTTATGTTGGAAACAAAGGGATTATGTTATAGGCCATGGAGTATAATTTTATTTTGCTTGTTACTATACATTGTACTATTTTGTCTCAATTTATTCGGCATATGGCCATTATTTAGGTTCATCATATCAAAAATGAAACAAAAAAATAGCTTTACTTGGAGATATCGGTATGCACTGATACTGTATTGGGTTCAACAAGTCAATCTGGAAGGAAGCTAAGCTTGGTTAAACCTCTCAATATTACACTAACCAAATTTGGGGGTTTCTTAGACTCTTCTAAAACAATCTTCTCGAGTGCTTCCATTTCGAAGTATTTCATTTCATAATTTATGCAATATCTGAAGTGGGTTCTGAATATGATTTCTAATATCACATTATCTTTGTTGTGTTACAAACAAAGGGAAAGTTTTACATTAATGTGCTTAGTACAAGAAACTTGGATTTTTATGAACAAACAAAAACCATAACTTTTTTAGACTTATTTTATGAACTATACCAACTCGCTGAAATGGAAAATGTTTATGGCTTTATGCCTTTATTATTTGGCACAGCTGAAGTGTGGGAAGTTCTGCTAGCTTGTACTACAAAATGAAGGTTGGAAATGGAGTTTTACAATATTCTTTTTCCCTAGTATTTCTTAAATGGTAATTAGGCTTTTATACCTATTGTGTATTTGCAGATTATGAGCCATAGTTGTCGCGGGGGAGGGGGGGAGGAACTATGACCCTAAGTTTTATGAATAGGATGATTGTAGTTGTAGTGGGGATCTTCTAGAGGTTTACCCAGGCTGATGTGGACGGAGAGTCACGGTTAGTAGTGACGGGGGAGATGAAAAAGGAGAAAAATGGTGTTTGGATGGACCCTTTATGTGATATTCAGTTTGAGGGAAGCTGATAGCCCTGCTTGTACATACATTTGGGGAGGTGACGAGGATGTCAATTTTAGACTTCTTAGGATATTGTAGATGAGACATAGTAGTCATGTTTGTCAATTAATAGGCTTAGCTGTTAAGTCAATGGACTTGACATATGTATTGTCAAGGCCAGTGTAGCTTCTAGATAAGGTACTTGAGAGGACATCAGTACGTCATACTCACGTTTGGCTGGTGACATTGAGCATGATCAGATAAGTAGATCCAAAAGGATATCTCCGAAGAGCTTAGTGAGTGGAGGATGGTAATGCAGATAATGAGTATAAGTTTTAGTAAAATAGAAAGAAGTAGCCTATACATTCAGTTTCTAGGAATATTATTCCATTTTTCTCAGTGTTAACTAACATTTATTACTTTTAATTGTTTCTTTAAGCTCATCATTGGCGCCAAATCTGAGTCAATCAAGCTCTACGGGGTGCATATAAACTCAAATGCTGATCAACTTCTGTTTTTTTCTTCGATTGAAAGACAATCATACATCACTTATTAATGGAAGTTTTGACATTCAAAGAAACAAACGATTTGATCCAGGTTACATTGCTAGTGGTTCAGATATCAATATTATTGTCAAAAGCTAAAGACTTTTTCATATGCTTGAGTCCAGGGGCTTCTTGGGTTAAAACTTAAAAATATTGTTTCTTTTACTTCATATGACGATAAAGCATTAGATTAATAAATACCTCGTGTTAATATTTTAGATATAATTGCGTTTGAGCAATATTATTAAAAAAATGTGTTATAATGACTTAAATTGAATTGTTTTTAATTTTGAAACCTATGTATAATGGGTGCTGAGCTTGTAATTGTGTTTAATAATTGTTCAACACAGTTTAAGTAAATACAACGTTAAGGCACTACAAAGTGTTGTATATCGACACCTCAAAAGCTGTCGATAGTAAGCAGAAAACGAAAACGTCAGTGTACGTAACATTATACAATATTATGACAAATCTTGAGCGTCGCTAAATTTAAGTGCCGGTATCAAAAAATTGTATTGTGTACCATTTTTACCACATCATAATGGTCCTAATTAATCTAAACCACTCATTTTATTATGTTTTCATGTCATCATTTCACTCGTATAGTAACTTTTAAAAAATTGTTTTTAAAAATTAATATAAAAATATGAATAAAAATTCACTTGATAAAACTGTGATATAAAATAAAAAAGAAATAAATGATATTTATTAATTTAAATCATTATTGATGTTGTGAAAATAGCTCGTGCATGATATAATTTTTCTCGGTGCCTGGCTGTATACAACAACAATTTGCTTGTAGTGAGAATATACATGGATGTCAATGAAGACCATCCAAATGAAAATATTGATTATGAGTACAACATTGCACCTTGAGTGTCCGTCTAACCACACCTTCCATTAACCGGAGCGGACGATGTGGAATTCCGCAATTAAGGGATGTTTTATTATCATTTGTGATAAATTTATTTCTTTAAATATGTCTGGTTGAAAAAAAAAAGTATAATGTACTTATTTTTTTCGGATTAATTCTAATGTCTAAACTACTCGCATCTTTCACTTTTAAAAAAATTAAAGTGATTACAATTAGTATATGTTCTGAATATATTCTCAATCATTTAATAATGTAGGCTCAATCACCCTGGCTATAGTTGCTGGTGCTCGAACCTATGAGCTCTAAAAACAACAACTATTCTCTTAACCACTGAGACAAATTAATTTATGTTACTCACATCTCTTTTTAACCCTTCAATTATAGATAAATGTTAAGAAAGTAGAAAGAAGAAGAAGAAATTTGTTGAAACTGTATTCATGAACTTAAGTTTTACACCAAGGCTATACATGTATATATACACTTACATGAAACCCTAGTTGGCTAACTAACCAACCAACCAACAACCTAACAACTTTATATTTTCGTTTTAACAAAAAATTAACAGCTTTCATTTACAGCTTTCATCTACAAGCTTAACATTTCCCCTACTCTTTTCGTTCTCCCCACAAATTTGACTGAAAGTAACAACATTAAGGCGTTGTCGAAACAAATCAAAATACGAGCAGGTCAGAGCCTTGGTGAATCCATCAGCAGTCTGGTGTGATGCTGGAACATAGTTGACACGCAGAGAGTTGTCAGCAATCTTCTCCCGAACAAAGTGAACATCAAGATCTACGTGTTTGGATTGAAAGTGAAAAACAGGGTTCAAGCTGAGGGATATTGCACTGGTACTATCGCTCCACACCACAGGGATATCTTTTTGTTTGATCCCCATGTCTATAAGTAACAAATGTAGCCATGTTATCTCTGATATAGCATCAACAATGCTTCTATACTCAGCTTCCATTGTGGACCTGGACACACCTTTTTGCTTCCGAGAGCTCCAAGTGAGAATTTTATTACCCAGATAAGCACAGTAACCAGAAGTGGAACGTCTGTCATCGGGACTGCTTCCCCAGTCTGGATCCGAGAAGGCAACAAGGCTAGCATCAACTTTAGAAGGCCGGAACACAAGACCATAATGAAGGGTGCCATTTAGGTATCGAAGAATACGTTTGACAGCTGCAAGATGTTCTTCACAAGGACTATGCATGTACTGAGCAACTCGATGAACGTTGTACATCACGTCTGGTCTCGTATGACAGAGATAAAGCAATGCACCCACAATGCTCCTGTAGCCAGTAACGTCTGCAATGGGACTCCCTCCATTCTCACTAAGCTTGACTGAAGGAAGCATTGGAGTAGAGGCTGAATTGGCTTTATCCATATTGGTGCGTTCAAGTAACTCTTGAATGTATTTGCGTTGACTTAAGAAAAGGCAACCATTTGAACGTTGCACTTCAATACCAAGAAAATAATTGAGTTGGCCCAGGTCTTTCAGTGAAAACTCATTGCCAAGTTGAGTAATAACAGTGGAAATAAAAGACTCAGAACCTCCTGTGACAATTATGTCATCAACGTACACCAGGACATATGTAAACTCTCCAGAATTATCATGAATGAAGAGAGAAGAGTCAGCATTAGATCGCCTGAACCCAATTTAGAGCAGAAAGTCCTTAAGCTTAGTGTACCAACTTCTAGGTGCCTGTCTCAAACCATAAAGAGCACACTCAAGTTTACAGACCATTGGAGCACCATCATTAGCCACTGTCTCGAAGCCAGGAGGTTGGCACATATACACATCTTCACGCAACTCACCATTGAGGAAAGCGTTGTTGATGTCCACCTGCCGAAAAGGCCAATTTCATGACACAACTAATGCTAGAACAACATTAATTGTAGCAAGCTTAATGACCGGACTGAAGGTGTCATGAAAATCATGTCCAGGGATCTGATTAAAGCCTTTCGCCACTAGTCTGGCTTTGTATCGAGCAATAGAGCCATCATCATTCTTTTTTATGTGAAATATCCACTTACAACCAACAATCGTACGACCTGTGGGCATCGGAACAAGCTTCCAAGTTACATTCTTCTCAAGAGCTTCATATTCAGCCAGGACTGCCTCCTTCCACTTGGGATGAGCAAGAGTCTGTTGAATGGAGGACGGGACATCATCATCGAGTGTAGCCACAAAAATCTTAGGCTTGAACACGCCTGCTTTAGTACGTGTTGTCATATGATGAAGATTGAGAGGATCAACAGACAGTGTTTGATCAGTAGGTAGACCATCAGGCGCACATGCAGGTACAAAAGATGCCATCCACAGGTTCAAGAAGAAGATCATTATCAATAGGAGGCTCACAGGACATACTTGCACCACCATTCTGAACATGCATTGGTGAATAAGAGTTTGAAAAGACTGTATCAGGTAATTCTGAAGTTGGAGCCATGGAAGAGGAAATACCATTTGGAGCAGTTGAATCCTCATGTACAAAAGGAGGGACACACCCAGTGCCAGCATCATCACGAGCCTGAGAAACAGGAGAGACTGAAACATGCGTTGATCCACTAGAATGGAGACCATCCACCATAGGAGAAGACTCACGATCACAACCTTGAGACTGGGCAGCAGACTGAGGATTCGCAGAGGTAGGTGATGAATCACTAGACACACGTACCGATGTTGATAGATTTTTTAGAAGATGATCAGCCCCTGGAACTATTGGAATTGACATGTCCTCAAGAGAATGCTGAGTTGAAACATTAGGGAGATTAACAGATTGACTCGCAAATGGAAAAACAGACTCATCGAACACCACACTTCGAGAGATAAACACCCTGCCATGAGAGTCAAGACATTGATAACCTTTGTGTATGGAATTGTACCCTAGAAAGGTGCATGAACGAGATTAAAACTCGAGCTTATGCACATTGAAAGGTCGTAAGTGAGGAAAGCATCTGCAGCCAAACACACGCATCATATCATACCTAGGTTTGGTGCCATACAGCTTCTCAAATGGTGAAGATCCCTCCAACACCTTTGTAGGCAACCTGTTTATAAGAAACACGGCTGTAACCACTGCATAAGACCAGAATCGCAATGGAAGAGAGGCTTGAGCTAATAAAGTTAACGCCAGCTCGAGTATATGCCTATGTTTTCGTTCTACAACCTCATTCTGTTGGGATGTATGGGGACATGTAACTCTGTGTATAATACCTTGTTGCACCAAAAAGGAAGAGAGACTGCGAAATTCACCTCCCCAATCACTCTGCACAGCCTTGATATCCCTGTCAAACTGAGTTTTCACCACTCTTTGAAACGATTGAAATGCCACAGTAGCTTGAGACTTAGCCTTCAGCAAATAAACCCAGCAGTGCCTGGAATACGCATCTACAAATGAAACATAATACACAAAACCTTGACTAGAAACTTGAGCATGTCCCCATAAGTCAGTGAAAACTAATTCAAAATGAGCACTATATGTTGTAGTGGAGGTAGGAAAAGGAAGACAATGGCTTTTGCCCATTTAACAAGCAACACACAAAGGTAAATTTTTATTAATAGCACCATGAATAGGTACATTACACTCATTACAAACTGCTTTTAGTGTATCAATGGCTGGATGACCAAGCCTGCGATACCAAAGAATGAAAGTATTGACTGCATTAGGTGAATTCGAGACCTCAACTACATGAGCAACTGGAGCAGAATTGAATCGATACAAGCCCCCAACTTCATCACCCTGAAGAATCACCTCCTTTGTGACTTCATCTCGAACCAAACACGAACGAGCATGGAACTCCAAGAAAACGTTATTATCACTAGCAAGCTTAGACACGGAAACTAGATTTTTAGTAACCCTTGGTACATGCAAAACATTCTTTAAAGATAAAGATCGTGATGATGAAGTAATTAAAGAATTCCCAATATTAGAAATGGGCAGAGCGGAGCCATTACCAACAAGTAACTTACCAGGTCCAGTATACGCTGAGTTGGTGCCTACATTTTCTGCATCAGGGGTTACATGCTGGGAAGCCCCTGAATCAACGAACCACTGAGTTTCATCAAGGGTGGCAACATTGGCACGATCATTAGCTTCATCTTGCGTACCACGATCAGTACTACGAGCAGTGACACCAGGAAAGTTCTCATCGAACTTGTGCCAACACCTGTCCACGAGATGCCCAATTTTTCCACAAAGTTGGCATTGAGGTTTCATAGTGGACTTGTAGTTCATATGACCACGTCCCCGTTGACTCATTGAAGCACGATAAGGTCTGCAAGGTGCTCGATTATTTGCCTAAGAATCATCTTGATTAGAGTTTGTAACATGAGCTACATTTGCAGAAGGAGTAATATCTGAAAATTGATTGAAATTGAGAAGTTGTGTCTCAGCATCCATCAAGACTGAGATTGATGCATCAAGCGTGAAAGGAGATTGACTTGCTGTTATTACAACAACAAAAGGTTGGTACTCCGCCGGAAGACCTTTGAGAATGGAGGCCACCTTTTCAAGATCGGAGATAGGGCTGCCACAAGAAGAGAGCATATTGCAGACTTCTTTGATCTGAGCAATATATGCCCTCATGCTAAGATCACCTTCGTGAATTGATCGGAGTTTATAGTGTAAACTCATAGCAGTGGTCGTTGATCGACTGGAAAAATATGTGACCACCGTCTTCCAGATTTCAGCCGTCGTCTCCGCGCCAACAAACTCAGATAACAAATGAGAGCTTATCGTGGAAAGTATCCATGACGCAAGAGCACTATCTTGCGCAACAAAAATCTCGTACGCTTCATTCTCAACCTTTTCTCCTTGCTCGTTGGTGATTTCAGCCGGAGGAGCCTTTAACGCACCAGTCAATAATTTTTCAAGACGGTGGCTGCGAACGGCGAGCAACACTTGCTATTTCCAGAGAAGGAAATTTGTTTCGTCAAGAACCACGCTAATTTTTTTGTTGGTGGAGACTTTGCCGGAGCCGGACGAGCTACCTGAGTTTGCCATTTGAGATTACACAGAAAAACGAACAAAAAAAGCAGCCAAAAAAGGATTATGCGGAAGCAGGAAACCAGAATTTCCCGGCGATTGATACCATGTTAAGAAAGTAGAAAGAAGAAGAAGAAATCTGTTGAAACTGTATTCATGAACTTAAGTTTTACACCAAGGCTATACACGTATATATACACTTACATAAAACCCTAGTTGGCTAACTAACCAACCAACAACCTAACAGCTTTCTATTTTCGTTTTAACAGAAAAGTAACAGCTTTCATTTACAACTTTCATCTACAAGCTTAACAATAAACATATCTACACATACTCAAACCTACGATATCTTAAATATATTACAACAATAACTACACTTCTTTAAACAACTTTTAAGTAAGTTAAATATTTTTAACATGATCATTCAAAATCAAAATTTTGTTCAAGTTAATTCTTTTGAATAATAGTGTGGAAGTCCAAATTTAATATGAATTTTTCTTCGGGTTATGAGTTTATCACACGTAGACAAGACTCAAGAGTCACCATTATCTTGAATCATCCAAGCCATAGGCATGCTTGGAACTGTGGCCATGTTGTGTTTCTAACACCAGTCTGCCATAGTTTTCATCTTTCATCAACAAAGAAAGCAAAGTTACCACATAAACATTTCCCAAGTGTGAAAAAGAAATGAAAGTCTAGCATTCAAAGATTGACACGATGAAAGAATAAAGCAAGAAAGCAAAAGCTTTCACATCAAGCAATGGCAATGATGAACAAAAACAAATATGTGTGTGGTCATTGGACTCTCAAACCTTTCGTGTTACTCGCCCACTGCTACATATGGGAGATTGCGATTTGCCAACTTTAGTAATTTGCAATCATGCCAGCAGCTGCCACTGTTTTCTTTTTCTTACATAAAATTATAGTCGGTTTCTTTCTTTCTTTCCTTCTCTGTGTTTCTACGCTGGGTTCTGGATGATTCACTGTATTGCCCACTTTTTGTATTAGAGCAGACATCGTCTGTTTTCTTTTTTATCTTCTTATTATTTTTCATCATTATAAAATTAAATTTAGAGTTTAAAATTAAAATTTAAAGTTAGGATTTAAAGTATTAAGCATAGGATGTAGAGATTAGGACTTAAAATGTTGAGTTGAGGTATAAGATTTGACTTTTTAGTGTTGAGGCAAAGGAACACCAAAAATGGACAAATGTTTTCTATCCTTGTATTGGCGGCAAAAATCCTCCCCTTTTTTGGTCTCATTTTTGTGCCCAAACATTAAAAAATCAAATCTTAAGCTTTAACTTTAAATCTTAAATCATAAACATTATATTTTAGAATATACACTCTACACCTAATATTCTAAACCGTAATCTTAAACTCAAACCTAAACTTTAAACTTAATTCTGAGACATCAAAAAGTATAAAAAAATAAAAGATTTTTACTCTCGTATAGGAAAGAGAAGTAATTTCCTCGGCTCAAACAAAATAAATGAGTATCAATTATAAGAAACATACTCATTGTACAATTTGACGAAATCTCCGCCCTTACCCACTTTAGAAATACCTTGACGTCTCTTTCTTGGCATTTTTTCATGATTAATTAGTATATATTGTTATTTCACCAAAAAAAATAGTATATATTGTTAATTAGGCCATCTCCGTCAACTATTTATAGAAATTTGACATTTGTTTATTTTTTTATTAGAATAAGGAAAAGAAATGGCAATTAAGATAATGTTTATCTTAATTTTTTTAGTTAGGTCAAAGTTTTATTAAGATTCCATAAGGAGTACGCTGATACTAACACATCGATGATGGAGTAACTATTGCGACATAATTCAGCAAATTAATCACCATGAAATCACCAAGTTGCTGCCCAAACATGATTTGCATCTTGAAACTCGCCAATTTTCCAATGAATTTTCCTACCCGAAACTGATGTCCTAATAGTATTTTAGTATTGATTTAACCATTTTCTTGAAGTTTGTTGATGGTTGAAGGGTTTAATTTTAGACGATTCATCTTTTTTGGTTCAAAAATAGAGTCACAGTTGATGATTTTAGGAGATGAGAGAACAAATAGTGGTCTAGGATGCCAGAATCCTCTCTCCAATGTAGCTTGTATGAGTATTTTTATGTCCTTAACAGTGTAGGTATGGTTCGTGTCAGACCTAGGGTTGATAGTTGTTGATGGATTGACATAAATAAACTTAGTTGTCATGTAGTAGAATCAAATAGTGAGTCAAATAGACTCGACAACAATCATGTCGAGAGATTATAATTAAGGTAAATATAACGGGGAGTTCTAGGGAACAACCTTTAAATACAGGCTAAAAAACGGCAGACCTGTTTACCGGGTAAAAAGAGGTACACAAATTGTTACATGAAGTGGTACACAAATTGGTACAATTTTGTAATAGAAGAATGTATATACCTTTTTATTACAAAGATGCACTGTTTACCTGGTAAAAAGCAGTACACAAATTGTTACATGAAGCGGTACACAAATTAGTACAATTTTGTAATAGAAGAATGTATATACCTTTTTATAACATATGCACGAAATTTTAGAATGGATCCTGTACGTGTAAGAAATGTGTACATACACAAATTTTTACCTAAAAGCATACTTTGGTACAATATTTGTAAGGAACTATGTATATACATATATTACTAGCAAATATACAGAAATTGGTACAAATTTGTAAGGGGAAAAGGTATATACCTTTTCTATTACACGGTTTCACGAAGGTTGAAAATGGACTTGTACTTGTAAGGAAATGTGTACATACAGAAATTCTTACCCGAAAAGCATACTTTTGTACAATATTTGTAAGGAACTGTGTATATACATATATTACTAGCAAATATACAGAAATTGGTACAAATTTGTAAGAGGAAAAGGTATATACCTTTTCTATTACACAGTTTCACGAAGGTTGAAAATGGACTTGTACTTGTAAGGAAATGTGTACATACGGAAATTCTTACCTGAAAAGCATACTTTGTTACAAGTTTTGTTAAGATTTGTGTATATACACTTATTAGGACGAACTGTACACAAATTGGAACAAAATTTGTAAGATGAAACGGTATATACCTTATATATTACATTGTTACGAAGGTTGAAAATGGCTCATGTACTTGTAGGAAATGTGTACATACACAATTTCTTACCCGTAAAGCATATTTTGGTAAAAGTTCTGTAAGGATTTGTGTATATACACATAATAGTACACAATGTACAGAAATTGGTACAAATTTGTAAGAGGAAATGTTATATACCTTATTTATTACAAAGTTCTGCGAAGGTTGAAAATTGCTCTTGTACTTGTAAGGAAATGTGTACATGCATAAATTATTACCCGTAAAGCCTACGTTGGTACAAGTTTTGTAAAGATTTGGGTATATACGCATATTAATATCAAATGTACACAATTTGGAAAAATTTTAATGAGAAAACGGTATATACAATTTTTATTACACGTTTCACGAAGGTTGAAATGGCTCTTGTAATTCTACGGAAATGTGTACATACACAATATCTTACCGAAAAGCATACAAGTTTTATTAGGATGAGTGTATATACGATTATTAGTAGCAAATATACACAAAATGGCATCGAAACATACTTGCGTACAAGTTTTGATAAGGGCATCGAAACCACCTAAACGTGGTTTCAGTTCTGGTTTTTCAGAATGGGCAACAGTTAAAGTCTTTTATGTAGCATCGAAACCACGTATATAGGGTTTCGGTTCTGGTTGAGGACGAAAATATTTGAAGGTCTTCAACCTTATGAGTTGAAAATTAACATTTGGTTTACGAGAGAATGATCATATGAAAACTAAAGATGAAGTAATTTAGGAAAGAAATATAATGTATTCCAAAGTTTTTCAAATACAAATTGAAATAAAAAAAAGTAACATAATGGCGCCTCGTAAATCCTCATCCCTGCCCCGGGAAACGACCTACATGCCCTCTGCCACCCATGGCACTGGAACCAGCCTCTCGTTGGTGCTGACCAACCATCTGTGCATATGATCGGATCTCATATCTGACCCTATTGTTGCCTAATGAACAAAACATGTATGCATTAGTATGAGAAGAAGTTCATCTTGTATAAAAGAAGAAACTGATGATAGAGAAAACCTTGAGAATGGCGGTTGAAGTCGTCTATGTCCTCTTTGGCAGGCATGTAACCATAAAGTTGGCGCTCTCTGCCTGGACCATACAAGAAGCCTTGACATTGTTCCCAAGCATTTCTATCGAAACCTTGGGCAGCAAACTGGTTATGCAGACGCTGAGCGTCGAGATAACCTGTTGTCGTGCTCTCAAAAATCAGAAGGCTCATTCCACGATGGCCGTGAGGACTGTAAGATTGGCGAGCCCTAACAATAGTATCGTAGGAGCTGAAATAGTCACGAAGCTCTTGGTTTCCCATACCAATCCACTGAAGCAGAAAATGCAAGAGATTAGAAGTTAAGCAATTCTAATATTATTGAAAACATAATTCAAAATTCTTAAATAACTACCTTCCCAGCATCATCTATATGCAACCTTGTGTTCATTATCATCACCATGGGTGGCCAGAGTATTTGGTGATCATCATCCTCGTCGTTTTCAGGCAGGGGGCAGGCAGTATTAGCATCATTCAGAGCATCTTTCAAACCAGTCCATTGGCCAAAAGCTTGAACCTGAGGAATAGCCGAAGTACCCCTTCTACGCAATTCCTCATCCAACAGCTCAACAAGTTGGCGATTGAGTTTGAACTTTGGTCCTGGCATGTGTCAGTAGGGACTGAATGCCATTAAACCTGTGAGAGGCACCAAGACCTCCTTGGCATGCTGGACAAAGCCATGTAGTAAAAGGGTCAGTGATTGTCTGCATTGTATCGATAGTCTGGAAAAACTTGTTGAACCATTTGCTTCTTTTGAGTGTGTCATGGCTTGGTTGATCCTTCTCGTCAGAATCGAAATATAAATCATCCTCACTGTTTGAGTCTGATTCAAAGTCTAGTTTTCTCTTTGGGACTTGGTGAGGATTGTGACTCGAGGATCTGCTTGAACTCATTTTATCTGAAGGAATTTAAAAGGATTTGGTGAAGAACTGAATATAGAGCGAAGGGTTGAGTTGAGTATAGAGAGTTTTTTATGTTTTAAAGAGTAAAGAGAAGAGTTGTTAATATATAGGGAAATTCAGTTGGGAGGGAAAGGGAAAAGTCTATGGAGGGAAACTAAGAGAGAATCTCGGAAGGCACAATGTGTGTCTGTTCATTGAACCATGTACATGAACATGAAGCTCTTCATTAATGAAAAGATAGGAAACTGAAAAGGCTGATTCGTTCTGTTTTGGTTTCGAAACAAGTTGTATACACGATGAGGAAGATGAAACGATTCTTGTGATTCTAGTGAAAAGACATAACACTGAAAAGCAAGATTCCTTTTACTGGGTTCGATACCATCTGAAGGGGTTTCGAAACTATATACACTTAGTAGTAGCATAATGTACACAAATTGGTACAAGTTTGCAAGAGAAATCGGTATATACATAACTTTATTACACAGTTTCACGAAGGTTCAAGTTGGGTCATTTAATTGTTAGGAAATGTGTACATACATAAATTGTTATCCAAAGGCAAAGTAAATCATTTATAGGGGCATCGAAACCAACTAAACGGGGTTTCAGTTCTTTAGTTCCAGTAGAGGGCATCGAACCTAGCTCTATGGGGTTCCGGTGCCTGTTTGAAGTGCAGAAAAAAGTTACTACCTTTTTGGTACAAGTTTTATAAGGTTTTGCGAATATACATAAAATATTAGCCCCTTCATGTACTTGTAAGGTTTAAAATGCCTCATGACATGTCTGTTCATTGAAGCAGGTACATGAACATTAACCCATTCATGTGATTGTAGTGAAAAGACAGGAACTGAAAAGGCTGACTTGTTCTGGGGGGTATTGAAACTAGCTTTATTTTTTGCGAACACGAAACGGTTCACGTGATGACAGTGAAAAGACAGAACACTGAAAAGGCAGATTCCTTTTACTGGGATTGAAACCTTCTTAAGGGGTTTAGGTACTTTATACAGTTAGTAGTAGCAAATGTACACAATTGGGGACATCGAGAAAAAATGATATGTGCACATACACAATTTCATACCGAAATGTGTACTCTTTGTACATGTTGTGTAGGGGCATCGAATCCACAGCTAAGGGGTTTCGGTGCGGGTGTGACATTGTGTTAAAAAAGTTTATACCTTTTGTAGGAGAAAAATAATATGTGGACATACACAATTTCATAGCAAAAAGCATACTTTTGTATATGTTTTGGAGGGGGCATCGAACCCACGCTTATGGGGTTTTGGTGCTTTGTTTTCCTACAGGGGGCATCGAACCCACACCTATGGGGTTTCGGTGCGGGTGGGACATTGTGTTAAAAAAGTTTATGCAGACGCTAGGAGAAAAATAATATGAGGACATACACAATTTGCATACCAAAAAGCATACTTTTGTACATGTTTTGTAGGGGGCATCGAACCCACGCATATTGGGTTTCGGTGCTTTCTTTTCCTACATGGGGCATCGAACCCATACCTATGGTTTTTCGGTGCTGGTGTGACATTGTGTTAAACAGTTTATACCTTTTGTAGGAGATAAATGATACGTGGACATACACAATTGTATACCCAAAATTTTATGTCCTTTAGGGGTTTTATACTTTTTGGATATGTGTGTTGTTTTTTGTACAAACTTGTAAATTTATCATATAATAAGGACGAATTTTTTGACAATGAGATATGTACATATTTAACATTGTATGTTGTATTTACAGAAATACAAAAGACGAGCAAACATATAATACAGAGGAGATTATCAGAGAACAATATGTTAATTCAATTGACGAACTCTTTCAGCTGCATTTAATCCAAAAACGTATGATGCTTCACGTACTCTTGTACATTGTCTACTGCGGCCAAGTTTTGTAAATATACCCGAATGGAACCACATATTTCTATGATCAAGTGCAAGTACAGAAAATACATAATTAGGTTTGAGTTTAAGAAATTGCTTCATTTTTATAATGAATATGTTTGATTTAGGGAGTTTTACCTAATGTGTTATGAGTTGTCTCATATTCTACCTTGTAGGATTTAGGACATATGTAGGTGTTCTCCTGAAACATGAACATAATCGAAAACATAATTAGTTTCTACATATTCATTGATTATATTGCTGCAAGTAAGAGCAAAATAGGTGCGTTCTTCACTGACTCGATTATTAATCATTTTAGCTTCGGATTCGTCAACCAATAGCGTGTTTCCTTTGTTATACTGAGGCATATTAACCCGCACGCGCCTCAGATTTTTTGTAAATATATGTGGATCGGAGGGATGTTGTTCGCAGTGACTTTGATCCTGCAATATTCAAATGAAGTCCATCAAATTTGTCAAATTCTATTTAGATGCTTTAACGAAGATAAATTTTGAAGTTATCCAAATGAAGGCAAGGCTTGATTTAAGTTCGCTAATTCTCCAAAGTGCCCACTCTAGGTTGTCTCTGCATTGATGAACAGTTCAGGCACAAATAAAGTAAGAAAACAAATAATCTTAAAGGATCGGGTAATTCAGTTGATTTAGGGGGTGGCAGAGGTCCACATTACCTTCTCCTTGAAGACCAAATAGAAACCTCATACGCAGTAAAACAATAATACAGAAACTCAGAAGCCCCAGGTCTGAGTTCTACACCTGCATACGTAAAATATTCATTTCGTAATCTAATTTGTAAACATTTTTACTAAAAGTGAGACAGAAAAGGAATACCGTCTCTCCTAACACTGGCAAGCACGCCATTGTAATCAAGAATAAGAAACTTCTTATTCCCCATGGTAGTTGGTACGTTCCTGTACCACTCGCCATACATTTGAGGAGGACGCCTGAGTCTCTGAATTTCAGAGTCTATTTCATTACTTGGCGTTATGCCATGGCGATGAAGTTTCTTTCGCATGTAAGTGCGAGTCACTTGAGGCATATTAGCACGCACATGATCATGGCCTTCTGTTGGAGCAGATGCCTAATCATGAACTGCAGGTGCAGAATATGCATCATAGTGCTCTTTTGCAGAAGTACCTGGGACATTTTCTGTTGGAGCATCTGCCTGATAATGCCCTGCTGGTGCAGAATATGCATCAAAGTGCTCTTCTGCAGAAGTACCTAAGACATTTTCTGTATACAAAAATCCAATGTTATGTCCACGAACACAACCAACTTGTCAAGGGAACTAAACACAATGCAACACGAAATGCAAGGGAGGTGTACATACACAATAGTCTAACAAATGAGTCAAACAATGTTCATGAAGCAGTCTAAAAAATTCAACAAAAGTTTATTCATGTAATACAAGAAACTCCATATACTATGCATACTAGCCTAACCATCTTCAGGCTCTGCCGCATCCTGAGGCGATGTCGGTCGAAATACATGCCGATTTCGTTCATGTTCCAATGCATACACACGAGCTTCTAGTTTCTCAAATCGGGAATGAGCCTCTGCCTGACTACTGCGCATAAAAGCATCCAAGTTCTTTAGTGTGTCGTAGATGGAGTCAAGTGTCACGGGAGGTGGAGCATCGGGTGCATCATCATTTCCTCTGGCAATTCTTGCTTCATCTTCATCTCTTTTATGGACCCATTCACCCTGAATGAACGTCCACCCCGTCTTCTTAGTTGTTGTTTCATCAATTTTACTCGGTAGCGGGATTTCAGGGTCCATAGAGGTGTCGATCCCTAAACATTCAAATATGTGACTTAGCACACATCCATAAATGAGGGAGCCTCTTGAAGGGTTGCTAATGATTTCCACAACAGATTTGAAGATGGTTGTTGCTATATCGGGTTTATTTTCCGACCAAAATTGGTGCAACCACCAATAATCAGTATGACGCATGCGAGTGCATCGTCCACCTAATGGCCGAAAGAACCAATTTGCCATAAGATGCAGAAGCCTTTCATGGATATGAAGATGAGTCGGGTTGTCATCATCAAACTTCAAGGGGACACGCTCGAATTCTTGACGTTCACCAGTAGCTTCCACACCAAGGTGTTGGGCAATAATTGCCGGAGTGATTGTAAATTCAACTCCCATTAGATACGACTCGATGGCTACAACCTCATTTTGGGTTCTGCCATCATGCTCAAGGGTAGCATTTGCATAGAAGAACTTCACGAGGTTGTGATAGACACGGGGTTTAATATCAAGATATCTAATCCAACCCCATTCCACAAATAAAGGCCAAAAGTTGAATTGATATTCATGGGACATCAAAAAATCCAAATCAACGGTTCGCTCCTTCCTAATCTTTTTCGCCTCGTACACATCATGGTATCGCTGAAGACAATCGGGATCATGAAAACAATGGCTCAAAATATTTGGAGGTTGTGGCGCTTCCCCTTCATTTGAACGGATAGAACCACCTGTTTGAATCCGACCTCGTTTACCTTTACCGAGTTTGTTTTTAGGAGCCATTTAGGAGTTTTGGCCAGTAGATGTGAAAATTTGTGTAGAAATCGAAGAAGAAGAAATGAACGATCTCAGGTTTCGAATATGCCTGAAACACGAAGAACAAAAAATTATATGCCTCAAAATTCTAGGGTTAGGGTTAGAAAATTGTGTTTCCGAGATGAAGGAGGGAAGTTTTCATTTACATAACTTATTTCCCGCTATTTAGTATTTCAAACAGGTTTCGAATCCCCACATTGGGTTTCGATGTTGGTTTGGCAGAACACTATTTTGAATGTCCTCATTGTGGTGTCGAAACCGGGAATGGGGTTTCGATGCTGTTTTTCTAGAGACGCCCAATTGCATTCTTCTATATTGGGATTCGATACCTGAAGTTTCGTTTTGATGCCGGTTTGGCAGAGACGCCCAATTTCAGTCTTCTTCATGGGGGCTCGAAACCAATAAATTAGTTTCGATGCTGTTTTGGCAGAAACGTCAATTTTTAGTGGATGTTAAATGGGGTATCGAAACCTCCATAAAATTGTATCGAAACCCATTTCAAGTTATAGCATTTATTGTATTACCTACCAGACCATCTGTCAAGTTATTACAATTTAAAGTGTTAGCTGATAATAAAGGTTTTCCACAACTACTTCTCCTTATTTCATCATCAACGTCAGACGTAAGAAACGAAGGAAGAAACAATATATCGATGTAGAGATTTTTTCCATCTTCCGTGTCGAAACATGGCTGGTGTAAGAGTGGAAGAAACTCAAATTGGTGAACCAGATGAGTGCAGAACAAATGAAGTTGGTGCTTCAGAGAATTTGGTTGGTATGGTGTTTAACTCTCGTGTCGAGGCATGGAACTATTATCGGGTATATGCGAAGAATAACAGGTTCAGTGTCAGTCGTGCAACAACTAGGCATGATGGTATGGGAAATGTACATACACAAGAGTTTTGTTGTTCACGGGGAGGACAGCGCAGACGGAAAGTTCATGAGTCCGACCGGAAACGTGCGCCACGTGATATAACATGAATTGGTTGCAAGGCAAAGGTTATTGTCAAGTGCAGAGAAGAATCAAGGTGGGAGATAGCAGTATGTCACAGTGAACATAATCACCCGTTGTGCCCACCTATAATGCAGCTGTATCTTCGGTCGAGTAGAGAAGTTAGTAAGGATGATGTACTTGAGGCACATGCTTTGAAAAGTGTTGGCCTGCGAACATCAAAAGTAATAAATTATTTCACGCAATAGTCGGGTGGTTTCCACAATGTTGGTTTCATTCGGAAAGACTTGTACAACTCCCTTCAAAAAGCGAGGGTGGATGAATATCGTGACGGTGATGTCAATGCTCTTCTTGCTTACTTTGACTTCAAGAAAGATCAAGATACATGATTGTACATGCAGTTCAACACTGACCAATCAGGGGGATTGCATAATATATTTTGGTCCGATTCGACATCCAGGTCCGACTACGTATGCTTCGGTGATGTCATTGCATTTGACACAACGTACAAGGGTAACATGTATGGCCGGCCTATAATTCCTATTGTTGGTGTTAATCACCACCATCAAACCATTGTCTTCAGTGTGGCAATTTTAGCTGACGAGACTGCAGACACATTTGAGTGGGTACTTAGGGAGTTTTTGCAGGCAATGTCTAACAAAGCTCATGTGTCAGTCGTCACGAATGGTGATAGGGCCATGCACAGGGCTATCAAGACAGTGTTCCCATGTGCACATCATCGAATATGTTCCTGCATCTTTCTCGAAATGCCCAGGCAAACGTAGGTGATCCCAAATTTATATCCGCCTTTACACGGTGCATGTCCTCTTGGTGGACAATTGAGGAATTCGATCGCGAGTGGAGATCAGTTATGAAAGATTTTAACGTGGAGCAACATCCGTGGGTTGTGGAGAAGGATCACACGGTTGGTATGTGGGCACAAGCATATCTTACATGACATTTCTTCGCAAATGTTCGCTCCACACAACGCTGCGAATCTATGAATTCCGCCCTCAACATTATCCTCGAACATAAGAAGACATGTCTTGAAGTTGTCTGTGCCATTGACTAGGGTATAAATGACATGCGCATAACTAAGTTGAACCAAGAATACAAAAATTCTTCCTCCAAGCCTTTCCCAATGACCAAATTGCATGACCTTGAAGGGAGTGCAGCTGACATCTTCACCCGGGCATCCTTTGAAATTGTCTTCCACCTAGGTCAGCGCATATTGTTGGAATAACTAGTAGATTCCATGTTGATAACATATCTCCAACCACAACATAGAAGGTATTAATCAATATTCAATCAAGTTCATTCACTTTTCGTTCATACTTTACCTACAAATTTATAGTGTTTCCAAATGACAATTTATTATTTACTGTTATGCAGATTTCAAACGTGTATAGAGTTGATCCTCTTCAGACATAAAAATTCACTTATATATGATTCAAATCACTGTAAGTACAACCAAACAATTATCTCACTCGAATATGCTTCAAAAACCTATACATACAACCAAATATATCGTCTGCAGACATACAAAATCATGTGCATATGCTAATTTTAGCTACTGAAATTTATCATATATTGCAAAATTTCTGTACAAGCGTTGTAAGACATTATGGCCCCAAAATTGCATAATATACATTCAAAATGTGTACAGTTTACTCTTACCTAACCTATTTATGCTTGCACCACATGTCAACTACAAAATGTTTTCAGTACATATACATACAAACATGGTTACGACCCATAAAAAAGTGGGTTCCTTTACGTAATGCCACGCCACAAACAAAAAGTCAAACATCCGTTTCCATCCACTCACATGTGCCTCCCTTGACATGTTCTTCACCAAACAAAATTGCATTAGATTACAATAATCAACAACACGTCATAATGCATTCAAATACATAATAAACAATGCATTCCTTCCTAAACCCTTACCATTGTGGACGCTGAAAGGTGCCATGTTTTGGAACTTTTGGTTCATTTGCCTTGAAGTTAAACCATTGACCTACAACAGCATTGATTGTCCTCCGCAAAAGATTCTTATCATGACTGATAAGATCATACAACAGAAATATTCGATCCCATTTTCCAACGGTCTAGTAAGACAAGTATAAACAAATTAAGCATTTATTAAAGACCATTTTTTCAGTATAGATGACCAACGTAAGGAAAGTTTAATGAAGATTAACCTAAACCCTTACCACTTCCCATATAGGCTTATCATTCCAAAGCTGTATCCATTTGATACAAAACATACCACAATCATCTCTGTTAGAATACAAATCCATGTTAACATAATACCACGAGTAATCATTTCGAATTTGTTAAACAAAATTAACACAAAGTACTATAATATAAAAACTCTGTACCCATTATCCTGATGTTTGACTTTTTCCACCATCACGCGCAGATCGCTCAACGGCCTTGATGGTGAGCCAAACACTTGGACAAACTTCTTATCTTTTAAACATTCTTTTAGACTATTGGTCTACATGCAGAAACATTTTTATGTTTTTACATACTATGTCACATCTTAAACAATGGAAGAATAAAAGTTCGTAGTTCTCGCTTATTACCAGGTTCTCGGCCATACACACTCTTGCACCATTGGATCAGGTCGTTGGCAAGCTGTCCAATAGCTTCACTACACCAGCATCAATATCGACGACACACATAAACCAATGAGTGTTGTTGTCATTCACGGGGATAAAGAGCTGAAACAAGCAACGATTTCCATTGTAATATACAGATGACATGAAAGTGCATGGGATGTTTAATATATTAATGCTTCTTCGTACCACTTTACAGTCCGTCAACCCGCCATAAGGATTGCCAATCTTACGTCAATACTCAGCAATTGTACCAACATTTACCCCTTCTAGAAGCTGAGACTACAATACATCATTTATTATTAACCATGTATCCTTACAAAACCACGTCCACTTGTTCATAATAGAAATAAGATTCTTTAATATTAAACTTACACTCAATGTACACGGGATGTACCCTCTCCTTCTTTTAGATTGCTTCCTTATATCTTCATCAACAATGGTAAAACCAACAACATCTATAAACTAAACCAAAAACATATAGCAACTATCATACTAAATTTCTTCAAATATACTACAAAATGCTTAAAAGGAATAGTCAAACCTACTAACCATTGAACCCACCCAACTTCCAGGTCGTATCGTATCTACATCGCTTACAGACAAATATGAGTGGCCAAAATCTGCAATGACTTCACTGCACCCATACAAAAAACTTACAATTTATATTGAACAGAACAACATCATTGTAGAATACTTTCAGATTCAGATTGCTTACCATTCACGCAATGATGTATTCCATATATAGTCACAAGTGTTTTTCGCTGACGTGCCTACTCCATCCGGTACTTGCGCGTATGTCAGTATCTGCAATGCTTACACATTTGTTGTTCAATACTTAATAACACAAATAAGTACTGCTCGTTCAAAGAAATAAGTTTTATTAGAAAACCTCATTAATTATTCAACCCCTACAATTAGTTTGAATAACATTCGAATTTCATCCATATTTGTCTATAATAAATGTAATCAAACACACACAACATTTAATGTTCTAAATAAATCCTACTTAAACCAAACATTTTCGCACATCATTCGTCATTCAATGGCTGACTTTATTCATGTTCCGAGTTGTGATTCCTACTCTTATTCCTTTGCCACTAACCTTTGCAGTAGCTATTGCTATTGTCTTGCCCTACAAGTTAACACAAACAATATCAACAATAATAATCTCATACCTTAACTTCATGAAACATTGATCAAAAGAACTTATTATACCTTTTTCTTTGTTTTCGGGACAACAACGGATTCTTCATTCAACCACTCGACATCGTCCTCCATCATTAGGTCCTCGTCAATATCAACTCTTTCGTTCGGATCAGACACTTTGACTTGCCCTTTGTCAACCACTTCTTCTTCTTCTTTAACAGCAACAACAAGTTCCCAATTAGATTTCCTCAACGACTTCTGCAATTCTATCATGTTGGCATTTAAATTCTTGCATTCCTCCTTCAATTCCCTTATACTCTCTTTGATTTCTTTTTCCTTCTCCACACGGGCTTGCAGACTATCTTTTATTCTACCCAACTCTAACAGTACAGTCTGTAGCATCTCCATAAAAACATCATTTGTTCCATTCTTTTGATCCCCTTCTTCCCCTTCCACTTTCTCATCATCATACCCAAGTACCTGCAAACATCATCAGTAAATCATTTCATATAACCACAACATCCTATATAATACCAAATGGTTTAACTCACTTACCTTGGGGGTTTTTTGGATGCCTTTCTTCCTTGAGGCTGTTTACAATCTTTCTTACTTCCTTCTTGTTGCCCCATGCATGTATGCGACCGCGACCTTCAGAGGCAGCAACTCTTCTGCTCGCGACTCCACTCCAAAAATCAAATAACCTCACCTACATTTATTATTCATCAAAACATTATAATATAACTCAATAAACTCAATCCCATGAAACAACTACTACGTTCGAACAAAACATACTTTTAAACATATATTATCTTTAATATCGCTATGCATCCGGTCATGTATGCCAAACCACCACGAACTTTCCAGTTCCCTACTCCATCAAGTAACCTCTTGTATGCATATTTGCACCAATTGAGATTTCCTTTCAACCCCTCTGGGCACAACAACCGCAAATGTTCCGAGGAAGGCATATAGTTCGCATTTGGACTTATAAAAACACCAACAATGAAAAGAAGAACGCAAGCTTTCAACTCGTCTCCCTCAAAATCACCGCTACGTATATCCCCCTCAAGTTCCTTCACTGTGGTATCCCTCTTTATTCCGTACTTCGATGCCATTTGTTTTGCATTAACATTTCTCGTTCAATTTCAACATCGACTCCTTCATTCTTCAAACCCAAAACAGCCTCCACATCTTCCACCAACACTGGAATTTTATGTCCATCAAATTCCATGATCGAGCTCTGGACATCAAAATTCTCTACTAAAGTGCGACATAGGTCGCGATGAATTGCTCTCGATTTTATTTCAATTAAAGGACCAAACCCTAACTCATGTATCATACCCTCAATATTCAACTTCCTCATCTCTTCAAACACCTCTGAAACCTTAATTAGGCTACATCTTGAAGATATCTCCTACAACATTTCATAAAAACATTAATTACTTCACTATTACACGAATATACATCATGTTAGAACATTTTCATCTCTTTCTCCATAAATAATTTCAAAAATTCACTTACCTTTTTGTCTTTCTCAGATACTACAATATCCTTCACATTGGAGGCATTCCATTCAGCCAGAGTCTGCTTCTGCTCCTCGAACATTTTTTTATAAGGCTTCTTCTCATCTTCACTCATCTGCTTCCACCTCAAACCCAATGCTTTTCTTTCCTGTATCACTCTCACAATTAGTCCAATACAAATATCATGTACACTTAACAAACCATTACACAACACACTTACTCTGTTGTTCATTATCTTCTCCCCCTCCAAACGTTTACATTCTCCTTTACTGTAAAACATAATTTCACTGTTAGCTTATGCAACTCATATTTAATAAATTAGATAGTTCTATATACATTCAACTTCAACTTACTAGAAATGGAAATATGATGTACATATCTTAGGTGCTTTAGCCTTTGCCTCCCCTTTATCGGACTTCTTCTTATGTTCCATTGTCTCCAACGTGTACCTAAAATAATCAAAGATGGAAATCAGTTTTTTACATACTACTTTCCCAAATTTACATACTACTTCGAATCACCTATTTGATCTTAAGAAACAATCATACCTTCCAACACATTCAATACTAGAGCTGTAGAGAATATGCAAACCAGTTTTTTAACCAAAAACAAGAACCATCTCAGCCAACAATCATAACCATTACATGTATTTCAACTAAATCCAACTTACAAATCCAATCTCCTCGACAATATTTCTTTCTCCTTTTCGTACCTTATCAACTACAATTAAAAGGAGGGGAAATTGAAGGAACTACCACTAACTAACCTAAACATTCCTTCTTCCAATCCAATCTACTCTACATTTGTAACATTTATCACTCCCAACTGAAACATCACTTAATTATTTAACCTTATTTCTTTTGTTATTCAAGAACAAAGTGAACGAGTTATTCAAGCCTCTAAACTACTTAATAAAGATGTTCAACACTTCTTTTAACTATTGTTATCTTTGTTCCTACTTTCTATATGAATTTTCTTGCTATTACTTTTTTATTGCAGCAGAACCCAAAACTGCCAATAACCTAAAACCCTAAAAATTCCTTCTTTCAATCCAATCTCCTCTACAATATTCATTATAAAGTACAAAGAATTTTTTATGGAACCACATTCAAACGGTTTATACAAAAACCTTCATCATTTGCAATGTGATTTCGCTCAAATAAAAAAAAACGACAATAAAGGAAGCAAGAAGCAAGAACTAACCTACAAACCGTGCTCAAACCCAACCTCCTCGACAAATTTCCTTCAGATTTTCTTCTTTGGTAGATGCAAAAACCGGCTTCGTCCTCTTGGTTTCGATGCCCTAATATTTTGTTTTCCTTTTCCCGCTCCTCGTTTTTTTTCTCTAGTTATACCATCATAAAAGGGTTACCGGTTCACCGGGTAACCATATCTCCTTTTTTTTAATCCAACGGCCACTTTTAAATCGGCTTCATCCAATGATCTTTTTTCTTGGTTTGTATTTAGTCGGCTTTTAAGTCGTTTGTTTTTAGAAAAGCCCAAATATAACAAGATTTTCTATAGGCAAGTTTTGAGATTTCTCATGAAAAACACTCTAAAAACATCAAAACCCAACACGTAAAGAACAAAAAATTTGTCCCCTATGCCCTAACACTAAAAGACATTAAAAAATAAATTTTAACCCCTAATCTTAAACATAAATCCTGCCCTCTAAAAAATATACCCCTAATTCTTTATACCCTAACTTTAAATTCTAATTTTTAAATTTATTTTTTAAAATGGTGGCACCGAGCAAATGATTTTCATCTGAAAGTGGAACTTGGAGATCGATAAAAAAAAATAGAAATCCAAGTACTTCAAAGACTGAGGTACAATGAAATTCATAAGAAAAATATGTAGGAAATATCTAGTGTTTTGAGTCCTACTTCTACAATTTTCTTAATGAACTCTGTAGAAACAAAAGTAAAAGCAAAAGGGGAAAAGGAGGTAATTGTAATAGCTGTTTTCTTTTCTTCTTTTTTGGCTTTTAGAGAAGATGTACGTGTTATTTAAAGGGCAATGGGAATGTGCCCTAGTCAGGAGTCACCTTCCTAGGTCTCAATGATCACCAACCCCAAGTTTACCCTTTTCTCTTCTACTTTAGAGAGTGCCCACTTTTTTATATGCAACGTTAACAAACCCAACTTAAAAGGATTTTTCTACGGTGCGGCAGCCTAATATGCGGCTAATATACGGCGTTACCGGAAACATCATTAAGAAATACCGGAAACATAGATTGATATACCGGAAACATGAATTTCAAAAGTATCGATACTTTTGGATATGTTGATTTCGAAAGTATCCATACTTTCGAAAGTATCCATACTTTCGAAAGTATCCATACTTTTGAAATCCATGTTTCCGGTATATCTTATCATGTTTCCGGTATATCAATCCATGTTTCCGGTATTTCTTAATGATGTTTCCGGTAACGCCGTATATTAGCCGCATATTAGGCTGCCGCACCGCAGAACTACCCAACTTAAAAAGAAAAAGGCAAAAAAAAAGTTAGAGTTTTGAATTTATAAAACTTTTGCATGACACATGCATGCCCATTCATTCAAGACTTCAACCTCAAACCATGTTTTCTAAGTTCTCCTACAAACATAGACTCATATATTACTGTATTTGATGAAGAAAAGCAACGTTACTATACCTAAAAGTTATCAAGAATTCTAACTATAAAATAGACATGTACTTTATAAAAAAAAGTTAAAAGTCTATTACAATTTACAAGTACTTGGACTATACTTAAAAGTTTTTTTTTAGTCTCTCAACTATATAAAAAAATATTTTAGTTCGTATGTTTGAAAAGGTTAACATTTTGGTAAAAAAACTATAGTTAATGTTAACTTGCTTAAATATTTTATAAATACTCTTTAAGTCCCTTTCAATTTTGAACCGAGCATATTAACCCTCTCAAAACATTTCTTTGTGTATTTACATAAATTTTCTTAAACATTTCGATTTTGCAAAATAATTCCAATCTTATTTTTAAACTTTACCGTCCTCACTTACAAAAATATTTCAATTACAAACTAGCAATGCTACACAGAGACTTCAAGTCATGATCAAAGGCCTGCGAGAAACAAACAAATGGAAAACAACGTTAAGAACCCTATTTAGTTTCATAAATGTTTAGCAAATTTCCTGTAAAATTTTATAAAAAATTAAATAAATTAATAATAAAAAACGAACGATAATTTAATTAGAATTTTTTAGGTTTTGAGAGTAAGGGTTTAATATAAAAAGGTGATAAAAATCATAAAATAATTTAAAATTTTAAAATTAAAAAAATAATTTGAGAATATATAAAATTTTGAATTAGCTATTTGTTAATAAATTATTCAATCACATTTGAACACATATCATGTACTAAGGGAAAAAGTCAACACCATCACTGATCGTTCTTATTCATTCTCTTTCAAAATGTACATGGAATAATTAGTAATCCTTTTCAAGAGGTTAGAAGTGCTCAATTTTAAAATTGACAATCACTTAAAAGGTCTTTAAACTAAAATATTTGAGCCAAGTAACTATAATATTTTTGTTCAAAATATTTATTTTTTCAAACGTAAATGGGCTAAGATGTTTTTTTATTATAATAGATGAACTAAAATAAAGTTTTTAATGCACATAAGATGTTAGGTTAGTAAAAACACGAGTTTTTTACTTTCCGAGGACGATAATTTTTTTAAAAAAATCTAATTGAAAAAAAAATAAAAGATTAAAATTTTAATTTTTTCAATGAATAAAACTCAAATAAATATTTTATAAAAATAAAGATAGATATCTCTAATTTAGCATTTACATAAATGTAATAATGAGAGATTGACTTAGTATTCAAAGTTGATAAGTAGACGTTGCTTTTTCATGTGCTACAGAAATATCTGATGTTGCATTCTATCTGTCCATGGTGACATGCAAGTTCATCGTTACCATTATACTTTATATGATATATAGTCGAAGTAAAAAGGGAAAAAATATTGAAACAATTGTTTTATTTGGTTGGTTAGATATATTTAAAGCAAATAAAAAATTGTAAAGCTTTCGGTTGGTTGGTCTAATTAGATGAACCGATAATTTTTTTAAATATGATCAAATGTTGAAATCTTGACTTATGAATGGAGCAAAGTAAGCGGAAAGGATTAGGGGTGTAAACCGAGTCGAGCTTGAGTAGTGTTGAGCTTGACTCGGCTCGTTAAGAACTCGAGCCGAGTTCGAGCTCGAATCAAGTACAATCGAGTCGAGTATAAATCGGACTTTGACTGAGTTAAACTTGAGTAGCTTGCGATCTATCTCGTCTCATTTACAAGTTATAACAACAACAACAATAAAATAATAATAATTGTTGAGTGAATTTATTCAACAATATTATTAATATTAATATCCAATAACATAAATTTTAGTTCACTTTAATTTTAAAAAATATAAAATATATATAATATTTTAGTAGTTCGTGAGTTTTTTGAGTCGGTATCGAGTAGCTCGTCTCAGTTCTTTAAGAACTCAAGCGGAGTTCGAGTCAAGTTAAATCGAGTCCAATCAAATCAAGTGTTGACCGAACTTTGATCGATTTAAACTCAAGTAGCTCGTGATTTGTGTCGTCTCATTTACATACCTAAAGGATCATTATCATAATAAACACCCAATCCCAATTAATATATTAACAAATCAAATAGAAATAATTATAAAAAAACAAATTAAAAAGAAAATACCAATTATGAATTTTCATTTCAATCATAATCATGGGAATTTGACTTTATGAAACGTTAACAACAATGTGAACGGCTCATAATTTTACTTAACCAAATATTCTGTTCTTTTCTAGCTTTCTTAACATCATGCATTAAAAAAATAGATTTAATGGTGGTTTTAAGTTTCTACGCTTAGCGACAGAGCCAAGATTTAATGTTAAAAAAACAAAGATAAATATTTATAAGTGGGGAGGACAAATTAAAAAATAAATTAATTTATAAAAAATATTAAATAAAAAGACAAAGCTAGAAAAAAAACTTTGGGGAGTAAGGGCAATTGCCCCTCCCCACCCCCCACATACCTTCGTCATTGTCTACACTTTTAAAAAATTAATGAAAATCATAATTATTTACATTTAATTAAGTTTTTATACTTTAAAATTTATTGATTCATCATTTTGATCAATATTAATAGTCAAATCTAACAATTTTATCAATTGGTGCAATATGTCACGGACCAACTGATTCGGACCGAGGCATTGGCGCAACACAAAAGCCCAAGGGGTTGTACATGGAGCATTGGGCTCGCCAAGACCATCAGACGTGGCCCAACACTTGGAGAATGCTAGAGAGCCCGTTCACACCAGCTTTTCAGATAAGGCAAGAGACAACAATTCAAAGGAGGAATCTTGCCATATCGGGTGTGATCGCCTATCGGAGGAAAGAAGACTATGACTTGTTAATCTTTCCTTAGTTAGGGAATTTTGTATTGATTACGGCTTAATCTTGGTCATCCATGTAATTCGATCTAGATCGTTGGTTAGGTGGGAGCTCAAGTATAAATAGAGAGCCTCACACCCTCATTTGTATCCATCTCATTCCATTCATTCTCTCTTGAGAAGAGTAATAGAAGCTCTTGGCATTTGCTCTACTTTCTCTCGTCCCTTTTAGTTGTTCTCGTGCTTAGTTCTCTTTTGTTCATGTTGTCTCTCGGGTGGCTAAGAGTAGCCACACTAGTGCTTAAAGCGCTTCCACATCCATCGAAGCCTTGAGGGCTTGTCCGAGCCGTTGTGAGCAAGAGTACTCGCAAGGCGTGGTTAAGGCTGACTTAGACGCAAGAGTTTGATCAATTAGCGTCAAAGCGTCTAAGGACCCCGACGGTGTGAATCTCTAGGGGCATGACAAATATGTATTATCATGATATTTTTTTGATAAATAACACTTTATTCATCAAAAACCTCAAAATAAGCAAAACAAAGGGCCAAAAAACTGGCCAACCCTATACAAACAAAATAACCAACTAACAAATGTCCCATTAAGCAGCTATACAATTATCAATAAAGTAAATTTTGGATGGCAAATGGCGGCCGATCAACCGACGAACGATGTTCGAGTCTTTGAGCAAAAAAAGAAAGCTTCATTTCATCGTCGGCAGCGTGATGAACGGGACGAAACTGGTCGAATTTAGGGATCTAGAAATTTTAATGTTATTTTTTAAAGTATGTTAACAGCGGAGGATCTAAACGTATAACTTTGAAAACGTTAGACACCTACTTGGCCCGAAATAATTTTGGGCAACTATCTAGAAAAAAAAGGTATAGTATGAGTACTTATTTGACACTTAAGCCTATTTTTTAATACAATTTTATTAATTATTAAATTTAAATTGTATTTGAAGCATATTGTCACGGGGTCATTACCCTCTTCCCAAAAGACATGTCTCATAGGATGTGGTTGAATTTAGGGATTTATAAATTTTAGGGTTATTTTTTAAAGTAAGTTAACAGCGGGGCATCTAAACGGGTAACTTTGAAAACGTTAGGCACCTACTTGGCCCGAAAAAAATTTGGGCAACTATCTAAAAAAAAGGTATAGTATGAGCACTTATTTGACACTTAAGTCTATTTTTTAATACAATTTGATTAATTATTAAATTTAAATTGTATTTGAAGCATATTGTCACGTGGCCATTATCCTCTTCCCAAAAGACATGTCTGATAGGATGTGCAGTGCCACCGTTTATATATCCCAAGATCTCCCTTTTCCTTTCTGATGTGGGATTAATGACGACGCCTCTTCTCAGGCGTGACATTCTCCCCCACTCAACCTCGTGACGCCCTCGTCACGAGCTTCCTCTCTCGTGATCGGTCAATTGTCACGGTTATCCACCCTGCCCACCCTACTCAGGGGCGCTCGGCGTGAAATCAGGCAGACAAAGGGTTGCTTTGATACCGTTTAAATTGTTTTCTGCCTACCCTGCCTTTATATAGAATTAGAAAAGACAACGGCTAGTAGAACTTAGCAAGTGGTTTCGGTGGAAAAATAATGATATGTTCATCTTAGGAGATCCAATTTTAAATCGTTTTATCTATAAAGTGTGTGTGCATTGTCAAAAATTTAAGAATATGTATGAACACATACTATCTTGTAATATAAATACTACCTTATAATCACTTTAAACTTAAAAAAAAAACAGCAGCTAGTAATATTAAAAAGAAATATAAATGAAACGAAACATCACTTGAAATAAGTCAAGTAATAAATATGGTAAACTAATTAATTAGCCATGAACGTGAGTATACCATTGAAATAAAATCACATTATCAACTAACTAAATTTATTTTGAATAAAAAAATAAGAGAATTTTAAATTTTAAGTTAATTCAATCGAGTGATTCGAGTTATTTAGTTTTTTTAAATAACTTCAATAAGTATTTTATTTTTGGAGTTCGAGTCTAATTGAACTTTTATAATGCAAATATATGAAAAATCAAATAAGTAGTGTATATACTCATTGAGCCACTATAAATTTTGAAAAGTAACAAATTGGTTTATCTCTACAAAAAAATTCAAAATAATCTTCAAATTGTTAAAAAATATATATAAATCTTTTCATAAATTTATAAAAATATAAAATTCCATATATATATATATATATATATATATATATATATATATATATATATATATATATATATATATATATATATATATATATATATATATATATAAAACTCCCATAAAAAATCTTTAAAAATTGTAAAATATTTTTTTGAACTAAATTAAGTTGTATAATAATTAATTCTTGAGTTAATTGAAATTTTATTACGTTTAAACATTAAACAATTAATTTGTAAACCAAGTTTATGATATTAAATTCTATTCTTCTTTTGAAAGAAGATTATATATGTATCCTTTATAATTTATGTGCTTTAAGTTGAAATTTATTTTGATTGTCAACAAAGTTTTAATTCGACATATTTAATTTTTTTTTAATTTAACTTGAATAAACATATTCAATTCAACTCAAATTTTTTAAACTCGAATAAACTTCAAATAAATTTTAAATGATAAAATGAGATTTGTTAACTCAACTAACTAAAAAAAATTCGATTCAACTCAAAAAAATTTCTATTGATGTGTTCTTTTTAGTGCAATTGCGCGCATTTCATAGGGTTAGAATGTTGTCTGAAGAAGTTTATATCGATGAGGCGCAATGGTGCTGGTGTTGTTCGCTGCTTGTAGCTTGCTTGTGTGTGCTTCGAGGCCGAGGGTCGGGATTGTTTGGGTACCTCTACCAGGTTCAGCTTTGAAATTTAATGTTGACAGAGCGATAAGGGGTAAGCAGGGACCAACTGGCTTTAGGGAAGAGTTGCGCGATAGTGAGAAGCGGATTTTGGGAGTCTTTTCTGGTCCGTTAGGCGTAATGGACTCAAATGAGGTGGAGGTGAGAGCGTTGGCGTATGCTTTATCTTTGTTGATGCGTTCACATTGGCAACATGTAGGGAGTTTAATTGTTGAATCTGATTCTCGTGTGGCAATTAGTTGAGTACTAAGTAAGGAGCGTCGACTTTGGCGACTTTGGGATGTGTTCAAGGAGATTGATTCGGCTTGTTCGGATATGTTGTGTGTGTGTGTTTTTCCCATGTTTATCGGGAAGTTAATAAGCTTGCAGATATTTTCGCTAAGGGTGGTGTAGATCGGTTATCCGTTTTCATAGATGGTTTTGACTTTGAGTAGGTTCGGATGGGGAGTTGGTGGTACATGTATTGGCTTTGGATGGTCGATGTTGTGTTGCGTTGGGAGGGGGTGTTGTTTTCCTGTGGTTTATCGAGTGAGTTTGTGGTTTTGTTTTGGTTTGATTCTTGGTTTTTTAGTTGGTTGTATCCTGCATGTTCATGTTGTACTCTTTTCTTCCATTCAGGTTTAGAGAAATTTTTAACGAGGCACATGAGCATGTTTTGGCTTATATGATTATCATTCAACAAAAATCATACTGCTTGTTGATAGAAAAAACCCAATTTTTATAAACTCAAATAAAATTTGAATGATAAAATAAAATTTATTAACTGAAATAACTCATTTTTTTAATTTAATCTGATCAAATACACAGTGCTAATCAAAACAACTTGTAGATGAAGCATGGTCTGTGATAAACTAGTCCTCCATAAAATAGTATTCAAATACCCAACTTAAGAAACTCCGATAGGTTTGCTTAAAAAAACAGTAATCCCACAATATTATCCATTTCTTTTGGAGTTCATCCCATAATATACAGTTATGGAGTATTGTTTCCCTTTCTTTTACAGCCGCCTTTTTATCAGTTCAGCGTCATCCATTCCCAGCTTTATAAATATTTGGGAAACAAACATAGCCAAGATCAAAAAAGTAAAAGAAAACTACCAACAACCCCCAAATTAGTATTGACTTGTTCTGCTTAATCTTCATATAGATTAATTACTGTTAACAGCCAAGCCAATGGAAGACGGCTGCCTCGTCCTCAACCAGCTCCCTCCAGGCTTCCAGTTCTGCCCTACCGACGAAGAACTCCTTCTTCACTTTCTCTATCCCAAGTCCTCGCGCTTGCCTTGCTATCCCAACATCATTCCCGAGCTTGATCTTCATCTACTTCACCCTTGGGAACTACATGGTCTGATATTCTCTCTCTAACGTTACCATCAAGGATTCAAATACCGGTCGTTACCGCAATAACGATTACAGCACCGTCTGAAACTGTTATTGCGGAAAAAAGCGGTCTACGATGACCGCAATAATATCCGTTATGTCTTTAACCGTAGCAGCCGCGGTTACGATTGTTATTCTATGATTTCAACTTCTGTGGCCGAACAATTAATGTTTAATGTTTTGCAAAGTAAACGTTTTTTCATGGTGATAATATGGGTTTGTTGACTGAATAGGTAAGGCTCTGTTGAGCGGGAACCAGTACTTCTTCTTTAGCCAAATGATGGAAAATCGAGTCCTGGAAAATGGGTATTGGAAGCAACTGGATAATGTTGAGGAGCCGATCTTATGTGCCGGTTCAGGGAAGAAGGTTGGGGTGAAGAAAGTGTTGGAATTCTACATTGGTGAAGCTCCCTTTGGTATGAAAACAAATTGGTTGATGCAAGAATACCATCTTTGTAATTGGGGCTCAGGCTCAGCCTCAGCTCTCTCATCACACTACTGCAAAACAAAAGGACACAGAAAAGCGGTAAGTAGAACTGTCTTATCAACAAGTTTGCATTATGTAGTAATTTGTAATTAACTTGGGATTTGATTATCTTGTTTTTGTTAATATATAGGATTGTAGTAAATGGGTTGTGTGTAAAGTTGAAGAGAAAAAGGGAAATGCTCAGAGCTTGAGCTGCAGCGATGAAGATGGAAGTGAGCTATCATGCCTTGATGAGATGTTCTTGTCATTGGATGATGATCTTGATGATATATCTTCTTCCAAAATTGATCTTTTGAACACAATTTGCTAGTTTTATATCTAGTTTTGATGTTTTGTTATTGTTGTAGATATTACTAAAACTAAATGCTTTTGTGGAATCATATGTATAAATTCATAAAGTTTATAAATTATGGAATATGCATACATACATAGTTTCTTGGGGAGTGAATCTGGGATGCAAAATATTTTTAACTTTTTCGGTGTTCTTACGTATGCTTCACGCTTAAGATTAGATTTATAGTATAGCGTTTAAGAAATTTAGGGTTGAGTTTATTTTTTAGGGTGTAAGGTGTAGGGGTTTATGATTTAGAATTTCGGGTTATGACTTGAAATTTAATTTTGTAGTGTTTTTTAGTGTTGGAGCATAAGTAGGGCCACCGACAAAGCCGGCATTGGGGCAAGTCGAACCGGTCGACCACCCAGGGCCTATTTTCCCTAATTTTTACTACTTAAAAATTATAATAGAAAATGTCCCAAAATTTAATTATAATATTAGATAGAAGCCTCCACTTTGGGCGATAAATAACAAGTAAACCAAAAAATAGTTTAGTAATAATATTAGATTGGCCCCGTCTTTTTTTTAATTTTTACTACTTAAATAGTTATAGTTTATTTTTTTCTAATAGTTAGTATTAAGGGTCCAATTTTTTCAATACTTGTTATTTGAGGCCCAAATATTTTTAATACTTGTTACTAGAGACTCAAATTTTCCAATATTTGTTATTATGGGCTTACTCTTAAAATTATTATGGGCTTACTCTTAAAATTCTTTTTTTTCAATATTTGTTATTTGAGACCCAAATTTTCTTGATATTTATTATTAGGAACATACTCTTCAAATTCATTTTTTCAATACTTTTTATTTTGGTCTAATTTTTTCAATATTTGTTACCAGAGGCTCAATTTTCTCAATATTTTGTTATTATGAGCTACTCTTAAAATTCATTTTTTTCAATACTTGTTATTAAGAGACCAATTTTTTCAATACATGTTATTTGATGCCCAATTTTTCCTGATATTTGTTCTTAGAGACCTACTCTTAAAATTTATTTTTTCAATACTTGTTATTTAGGCTCTAATTTTTTCAATACTTGTTATTTAGGCTCCAATTTTTTCAATACTTGTTATTATAGACTCGTTTTTCCCAACATTTGTTATTAGAGGCATACTCTTAAAATTAAAATTTTTCAATATTTGTTTAAGGCAAACTCTTAAAATTTATTTTTTAATTATTTGTTATTAGGGGTTTACTATTAAAATTTAATATTTTTAAAACTTATCATTAAGTGACTAATTTTTCAGTTCATCTAGGATCTCTAAAATCTCAGGACTGGCTCTGTGCACCGAAAAGAGTCAGATGGTTTTTATTTGTAAATCTGAGGCACAAGCACCTGGAACCGAAGTTTAAAGTTTGTTGTTCCAAGTGTTTATGATTATGGTGTTGTTGGATTAATTAAACATGGGTTCTTCTTTAAAGAAAAGCTTATGCATGCATAGTACAAGGACAAATGGTAAAATTTAATTGATATTTTATCTTTTTTAGAGATAATATGTTTATTTTAACTTGCACTTCCCAAGGCTTTGAAGTGCTCCTAGTTCAATCCGATTGTTTTGAGGCAGTGAAGCTCGTCAATGAGGTTGACCCAGGTTATTTGGGTTCCTAGAGAAAGCAATATGCTTGCCGACCACATTGCAAACTCCACTTCATCTTCAACGTATTAGACCATGATCTTCTCTTCGCCGCCCTTGTCTCTAAGTGATATTCTTCGTCGGGATTGGTTCTCCTTAGAATTGGTGTTGTTTTAAGAACATAAACAACACCCCATTTAAAACAACTGTTAGCTTCTTCTTTTTTTGTCAAGAATAGTTATTGTTGGTAATAGTTTATGCCAACAACAGTACTGCTACAATTAATTATAGAAAATGATTTTCCGGAAAGGCATGTTTTTCAACAGATTTTTTGAAATAGTCTATTCATAATGGAGCCTAGTTGGTTAAAAGATCGGCTTTTAAGGCAAGTATATAGTGTTATGTTTGAGAAAAGTCCCGCATCAAAAAAAAAAAAAAATCTTGAGATATATAAACGGTAATGACCTCGTAACAATAACTTGGGCTACGTTCATGTGTCACTATTAGTTTTACAACTTAAACCCAATCTTAGCCCATCGAACCATCTTTCAATTCCAAATTTTTGCTGTGCAGTTGCTGGGATTCTTCAACTGGGCTACACGTATTTAAAGAACTCAAAGTGGGCTGAACAGATTTGATTTCTGTATTACCCCCTCCAATTGGATGAACCCTCCCGGTTAAGACTTAATTGCCTCTCAAAATTCCAATTTAGTTATAAACATCTTACTTACAACGTCATACGTTAAAAATTTAAACAACCCTTTGATTTAAACTATATGCTTTGAAATTTAAATCCCTAATTTTAAAACACTAAATTCTAAATTCTAAATTCTAATATTACGGACAAGAAGAAGCTTTCTTTGGCGGTAAAAGCTCCGCGTGTCAGAATCTCTAATTTTTCAGCGAAGGTCCCTTTACACCCAAAAGTTTGTGAGGTTAGTAGATTTAGTTGTGGTTGGGTTCTGAAGCTTGTCTTTGTCTGAGCTCCTGATTTTTCTGTACTCGCGATATTTTGGTGTTTCGAAGCTATTCTCCCTCTCAGTTGGAAGCGGGGGTTTTCAATTTCTTGCGCTTTTTCCTCCTTCTAGATTTCGGTCTTGTATTTTCTCGTACGTATTTGCTAGAGTGCTCATGTTTTTCAATTTTTGTTGAGAGGTCAGAATTCCTTATTTCTTCAGTGAAGCTTCATCATCTTTGTCGATGGGGAACTTGATTTCATGTATATGGTTCCCATTCTTAACTCCCGGTGTGTGAAGGAAGGCTCCCATGCCTTTTCTTTTTTGGTTGTTTTGGTTGCCAAGGGCTTTTGTTTTTGCCATGGGTGAGGCTTTCGATTCAGCGTGGGAGCAATGTGACCACACGCCGTTAGCCACCAAACTATTTAATTGGGAGCAATGTGACCACACGCCGTTAGAAACCTAACGGTGTTGCTGACGTGGCTATTATTGACTAACAGTGTATGTGATGTGTAAATTAAAAATAATATTAGTGCCATGTTGGATAAATGGAAAACAAAAAGCCCTAAACACTTTACCCTTAATCATTCTCATTCTCGTCGTTTTAGTTTTTAACCCCAATAATCTCTCTGGAAAGCTTCAAGATTCAAAAAAAATTGGCCATTCGTTCTAAGGAGGTTGAGAAATTGTTAGAGATAAAGACAAGATGAGTGGATTTCTTCGCGAAAAAGGGAAACCCAATCCAAAATACGGTAATTAGATGTATTGTTTTTTGTTCTGAGATTAGGTTTATTATTTGAAATTAGGGTTTATTATCTAGGTTAACTAATTTTTTTACCCTAAATGAATGATTTGGGGTTATTAATTGGGATTACAATAAAGTATTAATTTTAGGGTTAAAATTTGAGATTCGGGTTAATACACAATGTTAGGGCTAAATATTTGGGTTTAGCGATAATAATCGATACTAAAGTTAACATTGATAGATTTTGTATAGGTTAAAATTACAGATTATCAGTTCAAAAAGTTTAATTTTGTTTTGTTCTTATAAATAAAGTTAGGGTTTGTCTGTTAGTTGTTGGTTGGTTTGTACTAAAGAATGATTCATTTTCAACAATAAAATAGTCACACTTTTGATTGGTTTGCACGTGGTTTGTTTGTTCAAATATGAAACTGGAATTTACTTGTGGGGTCTTTATTTGGTTGTTGTAGGGGACCTCCCAGACCACCATTAATATGTGTTAGCACATGGTTTGCTTTGCACGTGTTAGCACATGCTTTTATTTACCTTATTTTGCATGATCCGTCTTTATATAATGTATGATTGTAAACTGTATATTGTATGAACATGAGTATTCTGATTGTATAATGTATATTGTTTTTTATTGTATACTATATAAGATAGTATATTATATTGTATGACTCCATTTTTGATTGTATACTATATAATGTTTGACTTAGTTGACTAAAAAGAATCTGATTGTATAATGTATATTGTTTTGTTAGGAGACCTAGGGTAAAATATACTAAAACGAATATGATTGTATAATGTATATTGTTTGACTTAGTTGACTAAAATGTTTGACTTATTTGTATTTTTTAACAGGAATTAATTCAGAGAAATTTACTATTGTGGTACATCGTGATGGGTTTTTTGTTAGGAGACCTAGGGTAAAATATACTGGACAGTTAGTGGATTACTTTGATAATTTAGATGTAGATACAATGTCTATGTTTGAAATTATCAGTGTGGTTGAGAAATTAAAAATTACTTCTGGTGTTTATGTGTTTTGGCAGTTTTCAAATAATCCACTAGAGGTCAAACAATTAAAAAATGATAATGATGTTACTGAGATGGTTAGAAATTTACCTAGAGACCATTATCTTCATATTTTTTTTGAAAGAAGTTGTACATGATAATGAGTTTGAGACTAGGGCTGAGGTTGAGTCTGAGACTGAGACTAGGGCAGAGTCTGAATCTGACTCAGAAGATGATGAGTATCATGTTGAGTCTGATACATCCAGTGATAAGTCAACATTTAGTGACAGTGAAAATGAATTAGTTAGTTCAGAAGATGAAATGTTCACTGTGAATGTTAGGTTGGGCAGTAAGGAAGTAGAAGTTGAAAGTGACAATGACAATGGACATTCTGACTCACTACACAGTGTAGATGAGTCAGATTCATATGGTCCACCAAAAAACCTAGATTTCCTCAATTTAATAGCGAGTCAGACTTATCTAATCCTAAATTGAAGGTTGGTTTGATGTTTGCAAGCAAAAAAATACTTAAAGATGCAATTAAGATGTACAATATTAATAATAGATATTGTGTTAAGTTAAAGAGAAATGACAATATAAGGATCCAAGTAAAATGTAAGGGTGAGTGTCCATGGGTGTTATGAGAGTTTCAAAATTCCAATGTCACATTTGTCTTAGGGAGTTTCAAAATTCCAATGTCACTGCCAAGTGACTAGCTGAAAATTACTTTAGTAGTTTTTTGTTGATCCCAATTTCTCAAGTGCTTCACTAAAACAAGTTGTACACAAAAATTGGGACATAGTGGTACCTAAATGTAAATGCATTAGGGCAAAAAATTTGGCCCTTGAACACTTGAATGGTAACCACGAAGAGCAGTATGCAAATCTGTATGCTTACCTAGGTGAATTGTGGCACTCTAATCCAGGGACAACAACAGTTTGCAAGTTAGATGAAAGAAGATTTGAGAGACTTTATATCTGTTTACAAGCAATGAAAGATGGCTTCAAAGCAGGTTGTAGGCCCATTATAGGACTGGATGGATGCCACTTGAAGGGCTACTATAAAGGCCATCTTTTGGCAGCTGTAGGAATAGATGCAGATGACTCAATCTATCCCATATCCTTTGCATTTGTGGAGAGTGAGAATGAGTCATCTTGGGGATGGTTTCTGGAATTATTTGCCATTGATATGGATATTGAAAATTCAAGCAGTTTTACCTTTATGAGTGACAAACATAAGGTATGAGTAATTTTTTTTAAAATATTTTAATTTTTAAACTTGTAATAAATTTGTACTAATAAATTATTGTTTTACTTTGTTTTGTGCAGGGACTAATGAATTTTGTGCCAGAATTGTTCCCCCATTCAGCACATAGAACATGTGTTAGGCACTTTGTACTCAAATGCAAAGACCAGTGGGGTGTTTATAGGAAAAGCAGTGAAGGACCAATTGTGGAAAGTTGCAAAGGATACATATGTCAGAGAGTTTCAATTTTTCATGGATGAACCGAAGGTATTAACTTGTTAGATTCAAAAATTTTATATGTTATTAACTTTATTATGAACACTGTCACTTTTTTTTGTAGGTTTTATCAAAAAAAGCTTGGAAGTGGCTCTCACCTAAAGACCCAACCAGCTGGTCAAAGTCACACTTCTCTTTTGGGTGTAAGTCAGACATGCTTCTAAATAATAACTGCGAGTGTTTTAATTATACTTTCTAACTTTGTTAATTAGTTTCTAACTTTATTATCTATAAATATTCAAATGCTTTCTAACTTTGCTAATTACTACTATTAATATATGACAACTAATACTTGATGCTAGAGACAAACCTATCATTACATTGGTGGACTCCATTAGATCAAAATTGATGCAAAAGCTTGCTAAAAGAAAGGATCTAGCTGAAAAGTGGACATGACTTCTATGCCCTAAGATTCAGAAGAAATTAGAACATCAGTAGCATATAGGTACTATTTAATGCTAATTTTTTCATGTTTTAATGCTAACTGCCAAAACATGCTAATTGCTCAACTGTTTAATGTTAACTAGTTTTAATATTTAATGGTAACTGTTTAATGCTAATTGTTTTAACTATTTATTGCTAATTTGTAAAACTAATGTTTTGATATAATAATTGAAAATTATTTTGGACTAAGTTAAAAAGAATTCAAAACTATTTCTAAAGTCCAAACAACTTGAAACTATGTTTAGATGATGTTTTTAAAAGGTTTTTACATGTTTTCAAAGCCAAATTAAACAAAACCATCCATGTGTTTCAAAACACCCCTAGGTGTTTTGATACGGGGTCTTACAGTGTCAAAACGTTTCAAAACGGGTTTTATCTGGGTGAGATTTTTGCCAAGCATTTCGATACGGCCTCTGTCGTTTCGATACGCCTACGTGGCATAGACCTCAACGGCCATAACCCCCAACAGCTATTTCCCAACTAACATTTAAATGCATATCGTTTCGATACTGGGACAAGCATTTCGATACAGGCATTTCGATATGGCCAAGAGCGTTTCGATACGTGTGCTGCATCAAACTGCAACGGCTCTTTCTACTTGAAGAGCGTTTCGAAACGAGTTCGAGCGTTTCGAAACGGAGAGCTGCAGAACTACATTTATGTTGGGAAATTAAGTCTCCAACGGCTCCAATTCAACCCCAACGGCTAGTAACGGCTACAAACTCATTAAGGAGTATAAAAGAGACCTCCAAGCATCAAGTAATGGTTAATGCTTCAATTGTCATCAACAAATGATCAAGAAATTGTCTTAGTGCTAAATTGTCATTTCTTTGTATAGACAAACACTAGTGAGCCAAAATTGTTAGATTTGCTCAAGTGTTTTAGGTTTTGGGTGAGAGCTAAATTGTGCAAACAAATATCTATTAGAGAGATATGAGTTTGCTTATCTTTTCTCTTGTAAAGAGGGTTTGATCAAGGCTTTGGGTAGAAAGCTTGATCGGTGTATAAGGGTTTCCTCTTAAGCCTAGAAAAGGGGACAAATCAATAGTGGATTGATTGGAAATCCTTAGTGGGAAGCTAAGATAGTGGATGTAGACCTTGGTTAGAAGGTTGAACCACTATAAATCATTGTGTCATTAATCGTTTTAGCTTCCACACCACTTACACCCAAAATTTCACTTCTCCACCACTTGGTGAGCAAGAATGGTTGAAGGAATAGAGCACCGTAAAATCCAACAATTGGTATCAGAGCTTGGCTCAATTGAAGAGGATTAAAATCCTATTGAGAAGATCCAGCAAGCTCGATCATCATTTCAAACAACCAGCTCAATGGCGCAATCCATCGACAAATTGCCCTTCTTCAACGGAACTCACTATGCCCATTGGAAGACAAAGATGAAGTTCTTCATTAAGTCAAGAGACTACAAGCTATGAGCCATAGTTGAAGATGGTTCGTTCGTGCCTCAACGAAGCAAAGCGGAATGGAGTGCCGAAGATCGCAAGAAGATGAAGCTTAATTGCAAAGCCTTGCACATCCTCTTTTGTGCTTTTGGCCCAACCATCTATGAGAAGATGTCTTCTTGTGAGAGTTCCAAGGAGGTATAGGACAAGCTTGAAGTCACATACGAAGGAACCGATGAAGTAAAGGAGACCAAGATCGGACTTCTCAACCTAGCGTATGAGAACTTCAAGATAGATCCGGAAGAAAACATCGAGAAAATGTTTGATAGGTTCTCCACTATCACCAATGGTCTCAAATGCTATGGAGAAACCATCCCGGAAGAGAAGCTTGTCCGAAAGCTCATCTACTCACTTCCCGAGTCATGGGACTCAAAGAGGACCGCCATTATCGAAGCCAAGAATTTGAAGACCTTGAAGCTTGATGAACTCATGGGGTCACTTCTCACTCATCAAATTATGAAGAAAAACAAAGAAGATGAGAAGAAGAGGGAAAAATTAGAGCTATGGGAGAGAAGAAGCTCAAAGGGCTTGGCATCAACACAAATGCCATTGCTCTCAAATCCTCCACTTGCCACCATGTAGATTCAAGTGAAGAGGAGGATGAAGAAGAAGAGATAGTTCATCTCTTCAAGAAGTGTACCCCTTTCATGAAGAAAGCCTTGAGCGAGCTTGAACGAGATTCCATGAAAAAGAAGAGGGCAAGCACTTCAAGCCATAAGAAGAAGACATATGTGGCTACTTGGAGTGATGAAGACTCCACCGACGATGAACAAGCCAACCTTTGCCTTATGGTCATCGAATAAGATTCAAGGGTAACTTCTAATTCATCTACTTCATGTTCATATTCTTTTGATGAATTACAAGATGCCTATGATGATTTGGTTTTAGAGTATAAAAATCACATTTTGAAAAACAATAAAATGATTTCAAAGTTGAAAATTCAAAATGATTTGATTTCTAAAACCAAACTTGAACTTAAAGCAAAACTCGAAGAGTTTGAACAAAACTGTTTTGATTTACAAAATTTGCTTCATAAAGTTCAAGAAGAAAAAGATTTGATTTCCAAAGAGCTTGAAAAGAAAAATAATTTTGAAAAATCAAACTTTTATGTAAGACAATCTAGTGCCCCTAGATTTGTAAATGGTAAATGTTTTAGAAGTGTTTGGTTCCCAAAAGGACTAACCACTTCAACTAAAAAGGATGAAATTGAAAAATGGATTCCTAAGGGACTAAATTTTGTGCTACTAACGTCTATGGATCCAAAGCAATTTGGATACAAAAAATTACTTGATTGTCTTATGATAGGTGTGATGGAGAGTGATCAACAAGTCAAAAATCGAGAGGGAGCTCCATGCACACAAGGAAGAACACTTGAAGAAGGAAGACTTCACATCCTCCCTTGGATTCAAGTGTGATCTAGTTGTTTTTGCTTTCATTTGATTTATTTTTCTTTTATTTCAACTAGATGATCATATATGTTGGATAACATTTTAATGATGCTTTGAGTAAGGGGAGCCATTTTTAAAACCAAAATTCTAAATTTTTGTCATCTTTTCAAACCTCCTAAGTTAGTTTGAACTTAATGTCATTTGAATTCTTTTTGATATAACAAAAAAGGGGAGAAATGGTTTGAAAAATTGAATTTTCAAATGAATAAGGGGGATCTTTAATTGTTTTCAAAATTTTCATCTCTTATTCACAATTTTAAACTTAAAGGGGGAGAATCCCAAACAATTTTTCAAGTTGGTTTTATTATATCAAAAAGGGGGAGATTGCAGAACTAATGTTTTGATATAATAATTGAAAAATATTTTGGACTAAGTTCAAAAGAATTTAAAACTATTTCTAAAGTCCAAACAACTTGAAACTATGTTTAAGGGATGTTTTTAAAAGGTTTTTACATATTTTCAAAGCCAAATTAAACAAAACCATCCAGGTGTTTCGAAACACCCCTAGGTGTTTCGATACAGGGTCTTACATTGTCAAAACGTTTTGAAATGGGTTTCAAAACGGGCTTTATCTGGGTGAGATTTTTGCCAAGCGTTTCGATACAGCCTATGCCGTTTCGATATGCCTACGTGGCATCGACCTCAACGGCCATAAACCCCCAACGACTATTTCCCAACTAACATTTAAATGCATATCGTTTCGATACGGGGACAGGCGTTTCGATACGGCCAAGAGCGTTTCGATACGTGTGTTGCATCAGACTACAACGGCTCCAATGGCCAAGAGCGTTTCGATACGGGGAAATTAAGTCTCCAACGGCTCCAATTCAACCCCAACGGCTACAAACTCATTAAGGAGTATAAAAAGGGACCTCCAAGCATCAAGTAATGGTTAATGCTTCAATTGTCAACAACAAATGAGCAAGAAATTGTCTTAGTGCTAAATTGTCATTTCTTTGTATAGACAAACACTAGTGAGCCAAAATTGTTAGATTTGCTCAAGTGTTTTAGGTTTTGGGTGAGAGCTAAATTGTGCAAACAAATACCTATTAGAGAGATTTGAGTTTTCTTATCTTTTCTCTTGTAAAGAGCGTTTGATCAAGGCTTTGGGTAGAAAGCTTGATCGGTGTATAAGGGTTTCCTCCTAAGCCTAGAAAAGTGGATGAATCAATAGTGGATTGATTGGAAATCCTTAGTGGGAAGCTAAGGTAGTGGATGTAGACCATGGTTAGAAGGTTGAATCACTATAAATCATTGTGTCATTAATCCTTTTAGCTTCCACACCACTTACACCCAAAATTCCACTTCTCCACCACTTGGTGAGAAAGAACAGTTGAGGGAATCGAGCACCGTAAAATCCAACATAATTTTTTTAATTGTTTAATGTTAACTAGTTTTAATGTTTAATGATAACAGTTTAATGCTAATTGTTTAACTATATAATACTAAACTGTTCAACTATTTTAATACTAATTGTTTAATTGTTTAATGTTAACTTTTTAACTATCTTATGCTAACTATTTTGTCTTAATTTTATATAATTGTTGACATCTTTATGCTGGTGGACACATGTATCAGATTTCATGTGGTCCTTCAAGCCAGCATTCAGTTAACATTCAAGCATGGACATGCTCATGCAGAAAATGGCAACTAAAAGGTTAACATTTTCATTTATTTAGCATTCTCTTTTTTTATCTTCAATTATTGTACATGCTATTTTTGTGATATTGTCAAATATTGTTCATATTATTTCTGTGATATAGTTACTAATCAATTATTGTTCTATGTAGGCATTCCATGTGTTCATGCTATTTCTGTGATATTGTCAATTGAAGATAGGCCAGAAAAATATGTTGACCCTTGTTACTTTGTGTCAATCGAAAGGGCAATATATTCTCATTTGAAAAGTCCTGTAAGAGGTGAGAAACAATGGACAACTGATCACACAATGGAGCCTATTCTGCCACCACTCTTTAGAAGACCCCCAGGAAGACCACACAAGAAAAGAAATAGAGAGGCTGATGAAGCACCACCTCAAAATAGTCAGGTGCCAAGGAGGGGTGTCAAGATCTTTTGTAAAAGATGCAAAGAGAGTGGCTGACACGCGTCGTAACGTGTCAAGAATAATTTCATTCTTCCAAATAAATAAATAAATAAACAAAGGAATTAAATTAAATATAGATAGAGAAGTAGGAGTTAAAACCACAAGGACTTGGACTTTCCTTGTTGTGCCTTTGGCGTTTCTGAACCAAGAGATGATGAAATTGAATTTGTGTGATTGGGGGGGGGGGATTGCAATGAAATAATTTAAGAGTGCAAGAAGAATGGTTTAAAGATTTAAAACTAACAATAGAGATATTCAACCTTGGCTAAGCTTTGACTTGTTCTACTCGGTTCATTGGTAGAGATTTTAATTTCGAAAAACTTGTTGGCGAAATTACTTCAAGGTCAATCTTTGGATTTTCTTTGTAAACTGAATTTCCAAAACCTATGTTTAGCTTCAATTTTGATAATTTGTTTAAACCAACTCAATGTTTGAGAAAACAAATTTTTTATTTCAATAAAAACGATTCGATCTCAATTTCCCTTAGTAATCTATTTACTAAGTGTGTTCCCTGGAAGTCGGATTTGTTTCAATAACCGATCCTCCCTCCCACTTGATAGATCAAAACAATTATTTTCTCCAAAGTCAATCTTTGGGTTTAAAAATCATTTTGATTTTGAAGATAAAGTGCGAAGAAATCGAGAAAAGTTTCCGAAATGTTTGAAGCTTAATTCCGAACCTCGCCTTGAGAACACGTCATTGCATAAGCCTTTGGCTTAAGAAGATCTAGTCGAGCATGGTTATTAAATTAATCATGCTCGACATTTTAGAAATAATCTCGAGAAAAATAAGAAAAGAACTAAAGGGAAAAAAAACTAAGAAGAGTAAAAATTCCAAGAGAAAGATGAAATGCTATTCAAATTGATGATGAAGTCTTACCCCAAAAGGAGTATTTATAGTACCTCAAATAACATAGGTAAACCTAAAATGATAATTAAAAATTAAACAAAATAATTATCTAAAGTTTAAAAATCCGGAGATAGGCTATCTGATAAGCTATCACTGCTGCTGACGTCAGCTTCTAGAAGACGCTGACGTGGTGCCCAATCAGCATTCATGCCCTGATTCATGCCCATGAATTTGCCCATGACTCCAGCATTTCCTGCAGCATTCCAGCTTATTCCCAGCATCACGTCTCCTGCATGAAAAACCATAAAACATCCTAGTTAAGTCCCTCAAACTTATATTTAATCGAAATAAGGACCAAAAACACAACCAAAATAAATACTCATCAAATTCCCCCCACTTATCCGATGCTTGCCCTCAAGTATCAACAATTTAAGTTCAAATCCTCATCCTTAAACATCTAAGTCCCTTAGCTTACAACATGAAATAATCACTTTAACTCAACAAGAAACTAAGCATGCAAAAAATTTAAGTAAGATGGCAATAAGAATAAATCCCACAACTTATTAACAAAGCAAAGATCACTTAAGTGTTTGCTAAAATTACTCAATGTTCTCAGAAAATATCAAACTAAGCAAGCATGCATAAATTTTGCAAAAAAACTCAAACCTAAACCTTAAATGCAAAAGAATTTTCTTCTTCTTCTTTTTCATTGCTAGAACCAGTGATAGGCACTTCTAGCTTTTATTTTTTTTCTTTTTTTTTAGCTAGAGCCAGTGATAGGCACCTCTAGCTTTTATTATTTTTTTTCTTTCTCATGCAAATAAGGCTAAATATGAACTTCTTACAAAAATTAAGTATACAAGCATTAATTCAATAAATTCCAAGAAACAAGAGTAACAAAGCAATCCTTTAGTGCACCCCTTTTCTATTAACAAGTATGGAACATAGGTTATGCCATCAAATAAAATCATCATGCAAGCAAAGCTTCTAGCAAGTCCAGGTTTTTTATTATCACAAAGTAAGCATAGGAACACATCAATCTAAGGGATAAAGATTATCATAAAATCAAACATTAGACTAACATCGGACAAGCAAAAAGAAAATTTGACAAGCATATCTCCCCCTCACTTAATGAATTTTGTCCCAAAATGATAACTAGAGTAAAAGAGAGGAAATGAGAGACTCCCATGATTAATTGCACGCGGTCGGGACTCGGGAGGTTGCTGGCGTGGTAGGAGGTTGGCCCTGCGGTAGTCGTCGCGCTTGGTCGCGGGTCCGCACCATGCTGGCTCGCTGGAGAAGATGGGGGTTGGTCGAGCAATATCTGGTTCGAAGGTTGGAGGCTTTGCGTGCGTGAAGAAAGAAGGGTGTGACGGCGGCTGCAGAATAAAGAAAATGTAGGGGGAAATTATGCTAGTTTTTTTTTTTAATTTTTGAAATAGAAAGATAATTAAAAATTTGTAAAAGGATAATTTTATTTTAAAATTTTAGATATAGTTGATATATATATATATATATATATATATATATATATATATATATATAGATTAGTAATTTTAAAGATATATATATATATATATATATATATATATAGATTAATAATTTAAAAAATAAATAATAATTTAAGATAATAAAGATAAACCACCAAGGGTTAAATTTAAAAAAAAAAGATAATAGATAGATAAAGATATATATATATATATATATATATATATATATTTAACTTACGTAAATCTAAAAAAAGAAAATATATAATAAATAATATATAATAAATTTAAATTAGTAATAATAACTATATTATTAGGGGGAAGTTAATACAAAAATGCTTAAAAGAAAAGATAAAAGAGAAGTAGATGTGGGTTTTGAAAATAATAAAGTGATAAAGGAATTATTTTATTTAAAAAGTGGGATAAGGAAAAAGGTAAAAATCGGCTGAGGGATAATGATATAGAATTTTTTTGAGTTCTAAAAATTTAAAATGGGCCCACAAAATCTAGCTGATAATGATATCTTCCCATGCCTTTTATTCGATCAACCTGTATTATTTGCGAATAAAATAAAATAAAGATCAGATAAAATAAAATTAAAATAAAGAAAATAAGACTAAATTTGAAACTGAAAAATTAAAATAAAGAAATAAATAAAGAAAATGGGTTGCCTCCCATCTAGCGCTTGTTTATCGTCGCTAGCTTGACGACCACATTTAAGTGACAGGTTCGATTAAACGAATTTTCTCGACTAGACCAACCGGAGCATTGTCATAGTACGGTTTAAGCCGTTGACCGTTAACTTTAAATGGCACTCCGGAATTACTTTTAATTTCCACTGCACCATGTGGAAAAATATTTGTAACACCCGTGTTTTGGGGTTAGGAGTTAGTCTGGTTAGTTGGTCTGAGTCGGTAAAATTAATTTTAATCAAATTGACCTTAGTGTGAGCAAATTGAATTTAGAAAGAAAGGGAGGGATCATTTTGGTAATTAAACCAAAATAAAAATAAACACCACCTTATCTATCATCTTTTCTCATTTCTTCTTCTTTTTCACCGTATAACCATCCCAAATTCTCTTAAACTCTCTTTACTATTCCCTTTGATTTCTTCATCAATTCAAGGGGTTTTTGAAAGGTAATTATGTTTTCTTAATCTCCTCTTCATCCTCTATCTATCTATAGTCTTAGATTTCAAAGTTATGGAGTTTTGAAAATTAGGGTTCATATCAAAGTTTGGGTTTTTAAGGGGTTTTTCATCTTGTTTTGATAAATTGAGTTGGGGCTTTGTTTAATCATGTTAAAATACACATAATATGTTAAAATGAGTAATTTTGGGTAAAAATCCGAAATGGGTATTTATGGCCATTTTTTAATAGTCTAAAACTTGAAATTTGGTGAGTTTTAGAGTTAGGTTGAAGGGTTGATGGTTTATATATGTTAGGAGGATGTTTTGGAATCATTTAGATATCATTTGGGTGTTTAAAAACATAATTTTCTGCTAAGTAAAATAGGAGTACGAAAATGGAGTTTTGGAGGGTTTTGAGTGAGTTTTAGGGGTTGTTTTAGGTGGGAAATTGATAGCCAATGGTAGTACTATGATTAGGGATTGATTTGGGATCATTTGTGGGTGCAATGGATGTTGGAAACGTAACTTTTGGAAGAGGTATTGGGGCTGTCCGAAATTGCTAAGTATGGGGTTTGGTCATGGTTTGCAAAATGGTAATTTGTACTTGAATTGTATTCCGGGTTGATAATTTGATGTTGGGCTGATTTGAGGTTGTTTGAATTGTATTAAGGTTGTTTAGAAACAAGAATTTGGGTCGACAAAGCATCGAGAAGAAATCCGGAAACTTGGAGGTGATGGTTGCTTGGTAGTTGAGCTTGGAGGTAGAGATGAGTGGTTAAAATATTTTAAATGGTTTTGAACAATTGGTTCGAGCATGTGGACTAGGTTGAGATTGGTAGACTCACCTAGAATTAAGATTAGGGTGGTAGCCTAATCTTAAGCTTTAGTTAGAGACATTGGATGATCTCTTTAATTGATGTTATGCCTCATGATGATTTGTGTATGTATAATGTGTTATACATGTTGTTGAGGCATGGTTTGATGCATTGCTATGCATGTGGTTTGGATTGTAAACTGTGTATGATAATGTTGAGTTTAATATGATGTAGGATGCCATATTATTACTCTTGAACATGACATTATGATGATTATGTATAATGTGATATACATGTATGTTGGGCATGATTTAATGCATTGTTATATGCATGTTGTTGAGATATTTGATGTTGAGTTTAATATGAAGTAAGATGCCATATTATGACTCTGAACATCAAAGGTTGTGGAATTTGATTAATATTGGCACTAGTATGCTTGGGTACAATGATCGATCATTAGGATGAGTGTGCACACAAATTGAGTCAAAACGTACGTGGCATTGGTGGCGTTAAGGCACCAAGGAGGAGTACGGTGATGTAATATTCCACCGGAAATTTATATATATTCTACGTGGCGATGAGTGGAATCCCGTCCGTAGGGCATGTGGCGATGAGTGGAATCCCGTCCATGCAAGGCCGGTGATAAGTGTAATCCCACCGAGGTAAGGTTGATGTTGGAAAATGCGTTCCAACATGTTATCCGCGTATTCGAGTCATAGCTAGGTGCCAATATGAGAAAGTATGTTTATGCCAATATGAGATTATGCATACATGCTAATATGAATTGATATGTGTATCAATGTGTTATGAAATGTGTTTTCAAATGTGAAGCGATATATGATGTGATTAATACATATGTTATGTATTGAGCCTGTTGAGCATGACATATTAATGAATAATTGTGCATGCATCATCTATGTTTATGGCTCATGTGGATCGAAGGTAAAATCATGTATAACATCATGATAGTTGCTCGAGCTTGGACCCTGCATTGTCGAAGGTTTGTTTAATGAGCTTACCCTCACTAAGCTTTTATGCTTACGCTCTCTTTTGTTCGACAATGCAGATAAATAGCTTGTGGGTGGCAAGGGCAAGGAAAGGTCTCCAAGTGTTGCTTTTGGTGAGCTCAATGTATGATTTATAAATTGAAAGATTGTAATAGTAAAGCAATGGGATAGGTGTTGTTATTTTTGATGCTTTGATGTGTGTTGATTTGGTTTGGCACTTAGATGCCTTGTTTGATTTGTAAACATCACTTATGATGCATGCCTTGATGAATGCTTGAGTGATGTATGTTTGGTAGATGTTTAAATTGCTTATCATGTGTGTGGGACATATGCCTTGTGAGGATGCCTAAGTGTATGGATGTTGAAGCATGAGACTTTATGTGCTTGTTTGCCTTCTTTTGATCGAATGCATAATTTTCCTTGGTTGATTAAGGTATGCTCATATTGAGTATCATGTATGAAAGGTTCTTAATGTATAATTTACCATGTATGTTTGATAGTTCATATTCATGTTTTGAGTATGTTGGAGTACGTTTAATCTAGGACGTATGCATCTAGGCTTGGGTGGCTGGTGTTGAGTGCCTTTGCCTCTTTTAAACTTATATGTATGAATATGTATGATTCTAATGTGTTTATATCATTGAAAGTCATTAGAATGAAGCAAAATATGCTCCCTTGCATCTAGGTTTCGAAACTAGGGGTAAAGTTTCGAAACCTTTGCAAATTTTTGGGTTCCAGGGGCTACTGGAGGCCAAAGTTTCGAAACCTTTGGACAAGGTTTCGAAACTATGGTCAAAGGTTTCGATTGGGCATAAAATTTGAGGTTTGCAAGCTTTACGTTTTAGTCCTGATTCTCGTATGTGCAATTGCTTGAGTTTGAGATGTCCGTTTGAGTTGAAATTTGGCAGAGAGGCATGAAACATGACTAATTTCATAATGGTAACTTAAAATTTGGTAAAGTCCTCTTAATTTCCAGAATTTACAAATTGGTCCCTAAATTCGTATTTTGTTCAATTGAGTCCCTTATTGTTTTCCGATTGCTGTGATTTTTGAGTATGCTTATCTCAAGAGTATGCCTAGGTTTAATGTGCATCTAGACAAGTTTAAAAAGAAAAAAAAGGGTCGTTAATCAAGGTTGACTTTCGGGTTGACTTTGGTTTTCCCCGTGTAATCTTCGTAGTTCGGGTCAGCCGTCTAGGCCGGGCTACGGGGGTTACATTTGTTGGTATCAGAGCTTAAGGTTTCCGAAACCTTGGGCAAGTAAGTGAAGTAAGTTGTGTTTTATGATTGATATGCACGGTGTTTGCTTATCATGTAAGCATGTTGCTTGTTATTCGAGTATGTTGTAATGAATGATTGCTTGCTTTGTAAGTATGATTGCTTGTGTGACAAGAATGTTGATTGTTTGTTTAAAAGCATGTTGCTTGTTATCCGTGTATACTGGGATGTATGATTGTTTGATTGAGAATGTATGTTGTTTGATCGTACACATATGTTTGTTTGTTCAGCAAGTATGCCTTGTTTTATGCATGATTGAGCATGTATATGTGTTGAGTTGCTTGAAGCATGTTGAGTAGAGTCCCATTGCTTCTATTACATCGGAAAAAGAGATTTTAAGTGAGGAAATCATACTTGAGCCACTTGGACCTTTTCCTTTGCTAACCCAGTTTGTATGTTAATGTGTTGTTGTTGTTGTTAGTTTATTGCTTTTTGGTAAGTTTGAGGTCAAGGCATGGATTGTGAATCTGTAAGTGGAAACGGTGGATTCTGAAAAAGGTGAATGATGTTGAGGGAGTTCATCGCTTTAGTTAGGGAAGTATGGTTATACCAGAGTTGAGGTACAAATTGTTTGACTGAGTTAGTGTGTATATGGGTTGGTTCCTGTTGATGAGGAACGATGTGATTGGTTCTGGTGTTAGTGGTGAAAGAGGTGACGACCTATGAGTGGGAGTCAGAGTAGTATCGATGTCATAGTATATAAGCCTTGGTACAGTTTTGAGCTTGTTCCCTTCTGGTTGATTCTAAATCTGTACATTGTTAGCAAGCATGCAAGTATGAATGAGCCGATGAGGTGTCAGAGGTAGGTATGAGTACCTTAGTTCTTTTGGCGAGATCTAGGTAGGGGTCTCGTGTGAGTGATATGAATTTCAGAAATGTTAGTTGGTGATCGTTGGGATTTAGCCTATGGTTTTAATGCAAGACAGCCGGTCAGTGTCCGTGAGTGGAAATCAAATTGTATGATTGGGCCAGTGTACGTCTGAGTTGTCTTTCAGTTAGAAGGAAGGATGAAGATACTTCTGATATAGTTGAGCCGAGAAGGAAGTCTTGAGTTTTAAATTCAGATTGTTTGGTAGTGGGATGTTATGAGTCGTCAAGACCGATGTTACAGAACAAGTTCAAGCATGATTGTTTGTGTGTGATTAGAACTGCCTTTTGAAGTTTTAAGATGCTCTAAGAACAGTCTAGAAGAATCAGATGTTGTTGAAGAACCAGTTTGAAAACAAGAGGGTCGAAGATTATCAGCTGTGCACAGGTGTAGTTACAATTTCTTCGGATTTGTCTTTTTTTTTGTGAGCATGCGAAGAAAATTTGAGGTACGTGTTGAGACCTTGGAAGTAGGGACACATATGACTAGACCTTGTGGTGAAATAGTGATGTCCATGAAGATGTACAGAAGTGTTTGTTGGTGGTTCGGAGTTACTAGTTTCTAGTAGATGTGAAGTGATCGTCTTCCTACAGTTTTGAGGTACGTTTTGACAAGGTTTGGCTTGAAGAGCACAGAGTTAGTGTATACGTTGAGACAAAGAGAGAGTTGCCTTGAAGTTGCAGGTTCCTGTGTGACTGTAGTAGTAGGTGAGGAGGTGAACTTATTGTCGAATGTTGATCCAGCTGTGGAGGTCGAAGATTTATTGAGTTTAGATGGCAGGCTTGCTTACCAAGTGTAATGAATTTGATTTTGAATGAAGATTAGACCGCAGAAGGTTAAAATGGTTTGTGATTCTTCCTAGAATTGTTTGGAAGAATTGCCTGGTTTGTCTCCTGACAGAGAAGAAGAGCTTATTATTGATACCGTCTCCGAGTTTGCTTCTGCTTTGATTTTTCTGTGTCTTATAGTTCCCGAAAGAATTGAGAGTGTTGAAGAATCAACTATGATGTTTGTTAGACCATAGGTTCATTAGGCCTAGTACGTCATATTAGAGGATGACAGCACAATTTGTGAAGAAGTGAGAGTGGCAGTACGAGGATGTGGTTAGATTCAGACAGTTGAAACCAGTGGCAGTGAATGATTAGTATCCATTTCCAAGTGTCAGCGATTTGTTGATCAGTTAGTGGGTGCTTCAGTCTTTCCGAAGATTAATTTGAGATCCAATTATTACCAGTTGGAAGTGAGAAAAAAATTGAAGTAATGAAGACAGCTTTTGGGGCAATATATGATCACTTTGAGTTCCGAGTTATGCCGCCTCGCTTGACTAGTGCGTTAGTTACCTTATAGAGATATTGAGCAGAATATTTTCCCGAGTTCCTTGATCAGTTGTACTTGCTTCGAAGAATTGGGGACAAGCTTGTGTAGTAGGAAATATGCAGTATGTATGTACGTATCATCTGAACTAAAAAAAAAAATTGAAGACTTAGGAAGAGTTGCAACTTGAAGTGCATAAAGTGCTAGAACTGCTTGAAGACTGTAAAATCGGGATTGAGTACCATCTGAAGAGAGAGTTAACGCAGTAAACGATGCTCCGAGTTGTATTTGTTGTTAGATTAGTAGTTGAGTTGCGAGTTGTAATTGCCGAAATTCAGTTTACCGAAGGATAACAGTTTTGTGGCCGAGTTTCATGTTAAACCTACATTGAGTCAGAGTGTTTGAGGAGAAACAGTTGCAAGACAAATTCTTGGCACCTCACGTGCAAGACATTGTGAAAAGAAGATTTCAGAATACAGTTCAGAAAGGATAGAGTTTGCATTGTTAGAGACAGGATAGTTGTACCGATTGACATAGTGTTTTGAGACGTATTGTGTTGGCCGAAGCAAACGGCAGTTCATTTGTGTTGCATCAGAGTAGTATGAAGGCGTATTGTGGGTTGAAGATGAGTACCTCCGGATTGAGATGATGTGTAATATTGTTCAGTATGAGAGTAAGTGTGAAAAGTTGTCAGCATGTCAAGACCGGACGTCATTCTTCTTCTAGTGTGTTATATCCGTGGAAGATTCTTAATGAAGATGGGTAATAGAGATTCGAGGTTTCAACTAGATTATTTTTGAAGACGTTTGTATAGTGGTGGGTTATCTGTTGAAGTCTGATGGTCAGATAGAGAAAGTTATGAGTCGAGTGTTCAAACAGTGTTGTATGAGATTGTGAATCGGGTTAGTTCAGATGTTTATTTGTTGCGGTTACCACTAGAGTTAGAAAGGGGTTGGTGATGTGACTTGGGTATCTATGATTCGGGAATGTGAGTCAGATCTATTCCGTGCTATGTTTATTGAAGAGATTGAGGTGAGTTGAAATTGCGTGCAACGAAAAAAAAAATCAGTTGAGATCTTAACATCAGATATCTATAGACCTGTGGTAAGTATACCAAGTTGGTGAGTATGTTGTGGTAAAAAGGAAAGTGTGGAGTAGCATGCTCCCGTGACTCTTTATGTTCGATGAATTTCGGGGACGAAATTTCTTAAGTGGGGGAGAGTTGTAACACCCGTGTTTTTGTTGAGTTGATCAAACAATTGCAAATGGCCAAGAGGGGGGTGAATTGGCAATTAAAATTTTTTGTGAAGAGAATATTGGAAAATAAAATGACACAAGGGGTTATAGTGGTTCAAGTTCAACAACCGAACTCTACATCCACTACCTTAGCTCCCACTAAGGATTTTCCAAAACAATTCACTACTTGAATTCGTCCCCTTTTCTTGGATGAGGAGGAAACCTTACAATCTCGATTAAGCTTTTCAACCCCAAGCTTAATCCACTCAAATACAAAGAAGATTTTTGGTAAACTCAAGTATTTCCTCTCAAAGGATGATTGTCTACCCACTTACAATTACAGCAACCCAAAAACTCTCAATAATATAACAAAATGAAATACAAGAGTTGGGCACAAGAATATAGCTTTGAATAGCTCTAGGATTTGGATTTTTGCTTTGATGATGCTTGAATGTGTATTGTTGATCTTCCTGGTGAAATGAAGCTTGTATTTATACCCTTGAATCAGTTTCTAGCCGTTTGGATCATTTGACTTGTTGAAGGAGCCGTTGGGAACATTTTTCCATCTATTAAGGCAGCTCCCCAGCACCGTGTATCGATACACGACAAGGGTGTATCGATACGCTAGTTTAAATTTAACTAGCCGTTGTGCATAAAAACAGGGCGTATCGATACACTAGGCGTATCGATACGGTCCAAACTCTCTGCCAAGTTTGTTGCATCAAAGCGTATCGATACAGGGGTCGTATCGATACGGTCCAAACTCTCTGTTAAAAACATTAATTTGTTGCATCAAAGTGTATCGATACTGTGACCAAGAGTATCGATACGTTGTAACGGTCAAAACAAATTTTCAAATAATTATGCTTGGCGTATCGATACGGTTATTACGCGTATCGGTACGGTTGCCCAGATGAACACGGTATCGATACGTATGGAAGGCGTATCGATACGCTATATTCATTCAGAATTACAGTGAGTTTCAAGTGTATCGATACGCTGTGTGTATCGATACGCAGGGCCATTTTTGCATAATTTGGCTTTGAAAAACATGAAAAAAGTTTGAGAAACTTAATGTTTTGAGATCCAATCTTCAAACATTATTTTGTAAAAACATTTTGTTAATTTTTGAAACTTGAAAGAGTTCTTAAAAATTTATTTGTTTTGCAAATTGGTCCTTAACTTTTTATGTTATATCAAAATCAATTTTAGTTTTACAATCTCCCCCTTTTTGATATAACAAAACCATAATAAATTTTTAAGTTTTTGAAAAACTTTGAAAAAGGCTTTTCTCCCCCTTGCTTTAAGATAAATGTTTCAAAACAAATTTGTTTCTCCCCCTTACTTAAAGATATAGAAATTTTGAAAAATTTTGACCTTTACAATGAATCCAAACAAAATTTTTGACCTTTACACAATGAGTCCTTCTCCCCCTTTTTGTTAAATCAAAAAGAAACACAAGGATTAGAATAATCAAGCATAGGATAATCAACCATAAGAATAAACATAAAGCTCCAAATTCATAAACCAAGCAAGCAAGCATAATAATCCAAACCTTAAAAATCCTAAAACATAGAAAATAGGCATAATTCATGTTCTAATAAAAATGCAATGAAATCCTAAAATATCCTAATATGAGATGCATCATCTATGCGTCTCCACCATCATCATCATGATCATCCTCATCATCTTCTTCCTCGTCTTCATCTTCTTGAGGTGGTTGGTTCCTTCGATTTTGGTTGATCCAAGCACCATGGAAAGCTGTAAGAGAAAGATCCATTGAGTCTTGGCGAGCACTCAAGGCATCTATTTTCTTGTCCATGCCTTGGAGTCTTTCTTCCATCGATGTAAACCGATTATCTATAGCGTTGAAGCGACCGTCCATAGCATTGAACTTTTCATTGAGGAAAGTCATGAGATTTGCCATGGAGGAGGAGGAGGAGTCATGAGAAGCACGGCTAGAGGATGCGCGAGAGGCATTGACCGGGGCAGCGGGAGGATCAGCTTGAGGGTTGCGAACCCATTCATTGCCGACAAAAGAGAAACCGGAGCGAGAAAGGGAATGCTCATCTATGGGTTGACCAAGGTTTTCGGGAAGGTCATGTGTGCAATCAACACCAAGGGAATGAAATAGACAACTTAAGGCCGTAGTGTAGTAAAAAGATTGAACAAGTTTGGTGTGACGATTTTGAACCAAAAACACAAGATCGGCAAACATAATTTGACAAAGATTTGGTCGTTTACCCTCCCTAAAGCATGAAAGCCAAAAATCATCAATTTGACGAATGGTAGAATATCTACCACCCGAGGGACGAATGAACCAAGAGATAATAAGATGAAGTATACGATCATGAGCATCTAAAACTTTTGCCGGACCTATGTAACCCGAACCTAAAGAGTGTTCATCATCTATCCCAACATCCTCAAAACCAAAAACATTGCACAAGACTTTTTGATCAATTAGAATAGGAGTTCCCATAACCGAGGATTCAATGGCAATAACATGCTCATTGGCTTCATCATTGACACAACAAGCATTTGAAAAGAAGACAATGACAAGATTCCTATATAAAATAGGAGGAATATTCAAAAAGGTTAAAAATTTCCATTGCCTAATTAAAGGAAGATATTTAAATTTGAATTTTGCAGAGTTTAAAAACGGAATAGACACGATTCGTTCTTCCCTAAGATTGATTCCCATACAGAGCTTATAGGTTTCTCTAGCTACGGGTGTGGGAAAACTAGTTTGGATAATATGAGGAAGGTTAGGAGTAGGATTACCCTCATCCTCATTAGAAACGGAAGCGGTGCGATGTCTCTTATTCCCTTTTTTCGGTGCCATAATCCTGAAAATACATCAAAAAGGATTCGAATATGTATGCAATTAACATCCAATTTAATCCAATAGATTCTAATAATTCAAGGTAATTTGTTTTAAAAAAATTGTTTTAAAGAATATTAAAAAAAATTTTAGTTTTGAAAAAAAATTTATCGAATATAAAATATATTCGAACCAAAAAAAATTTATTTTTGAAAATTTTATGAACAATATGAAACCCATAGTAAGTTAATCATAATGTATATAAAAATCAGTTGAAATAATAATTGAAAATTAACGAAATTTAAAGAAATTGAAAAATAAAAAATTTACCTTGATTTCTTAGAGTGGATGAAAGAGGGTGTGTTAGTGCACAAGATTGATGCCCAAGGATAGCCTTGATGTATGAAGAAAAATCCCTCAAGAGATTTTGAAGATTTGTGTAAAATTTTGAAGAATTTTGAGGGTTTTTATAGGGGTTTTCGGTTAGGGTTTTTGAAGAGGAGAAGAGGTGTTTTAAAATTGTGGGATTTTGATTAAAACAGCCTAAATAGGCTCTCCGTCCATCGAGTATCGATACGCTATGCATGCGTATCGATACGCTATAACCTAATATTATCTTTGTCGTTTTATGTGTATCGATACAGTTGACGTATCGATACGCACCGGTGTTGACTTTTTCCCTTGACTCTGACCGTATCGATACACTATGATGTATCGATACGCATTCATCTGCAAAAATCCCAGATTTGAATACCGTATCGATACGCTGATATGCAATATCGATACACGCTTGCCTGTTTCTGCAATTTTGGTATTTTTATGTGCAAAAATCCAATTTGAGACGCCCCTAAATGCATGTATGTGTTATATGAACAAGTTTTAATGACTTAATATGATACATACTTCCCTTAGCAATATGTGTAGAAGCAAAAAGAACAAAATTAACATAAACATGAATCACAAACAATCTCAAGCAAATTTTTGTCATTTTGGGACCAAAAAAAAATTAAGAGAGACAAGATAGACCTAACTCTCTTCTAAGGGTCCAAAAGCGCTCTTTATCTAAAGGTTTAGTAAATATGTCCGCTAATTGGTTCAAGGTGTCAACAAATTCTATAACAACATCATTTTTCGAAACATGATCTCTAATAAAATGATGTCTAATTTCTATGTGTTTAGTTCGAGAGTGTTGAATGGGATTCTTAGTGAGACAAATGGCACTAGTGTTGTCACACCTAAGGGGTATGGTTTCCATTTTAACACCATAGTCTAAGAGTTGTTGCTTCATCCAAAGGACTTGAGCACAACAACTCCCTAAAGATATATACTCCGCTTCGGTGGTAGATAAGGCTACGCTATTTTGTTTCTTAGAGAACCAAGATACGAGCATACTACCTAAGAATTGACATGTACCGGAAGTACTTTTCCTATCTATCTTACATCCCCCATAATCCGCATCCGAAAAAGCATGAAGACTAAAAGTTGAATCCTTAGGATACCAAAGACCTAAGGTTGGTGTGTCTATTAGGTATCTAAAAATTCTTTTAATGGCAACTAGGTGTGATTCTTTAGGACTAGCTTGAAACCTAGCACACAAGCAAACACTAAACATAATATCCGGTCTACTTGCGGTAAGATAAAGCAAAGAACCTATCATGGATCTATAAAGCTTAGAATCAACACATTTACCTCCTTCATCTTTGTCAAGCTTTATGGAAGAACTCATAGGTGTGGCTTGAGGTTTTGCATTCTCTAAGCCAAACTTCTTGAGCATATCACTTACGTATTTAGCTTGATTTATGAAGGTGCCATCACTCATTTGTTTGATTTGGAGTCCCAAAAAGAATGAGAGCTCCCCCATCATGCTCATCTCGAACTCACCTTGCATTAGCTTAGAAAAATCTTTACAATAACACTCATTAGTAGAACCGAAAATAATATCATCAACATAAATTTGAACTACTAAGATGTCATTGTTATATCTTTTTATGAAGAGTGTTGTATCCACCTTTCCTTTTTCAAAACCCTTTTCAATTAAGAAAGTTGAAAGTCTCTCATACCAAGCTCTTGGAGCTTGTTTTAAACCATAGAGAGCTTTTGTAAGTTTAAACACATGGTTTGGAAATTTTGAATCCTCAAAACCTGGTGGTTGTTCAACATATACCTCTTCATTTATAAAACCATTTAAAAAGGCACTTTTTACATCCATTTGAAAAAGCTTGAAATCATGATAACATGCAAATGCAAGTAACATTCTAATAGCTTCCATTCTTGCTACGGGTGCATAAGTCTCATCAAAATCAATTCCCTCTTCTTGAGTATAGCCTTGAGCAACAAGCCTAGCCTTGTTTCTCACTATATTACCGTTTTCATCTAATTTATTCCTAAAAACCCATTTTGTACCTATAGTAGATTGATTATTAGGCCTTTCTACTAATATCCAAACTTTACTTCTCTCAAATTGGTTTAATTCCTCTTGCATGGCCAAAATCCAAAAATCATCTTTTAAAGCTTCTTTAATGTTTTTAGGCTCAATGCATGAAAGAAACGCAACATGATTCATTAATTTGAGAGAGGATCTAGTGGTTACCCCCTTGGATGGATCACCCAAGATTTCACCATCTTTGACATAGTTTAACTCCCTTGGGTAAGATACCTCTTTTTCTTCATGAGCTAAGTCTTTTAAGCCTTCAAGAGGAGGTTCTTGTGAGTCTTCTTCTTTAGTTGGAATCTTATCCTCTTTTGATGTTTGTCCTCCATCAATAGTATCAATGATTCCTACATCATCATCATCACAAGATTCCTTTCTCGAAAGGAGGTTATCATCGAAAACAACATGTATTGACTCTTCAACAACTAGAGTTCTTTTATTAAATACACGGTAGGCTTTAGAGTTTGAAGAATATCCTAAGAAAATGGCTTCATCACTTTTAGCATCAAATTTACCTAAGTTTTCTTTACCATTATTTAAAACAAAACACTTACATCCAAAAGGATGAAAATAGCTAATGTTAGGCTTTTTGGACTTTAAAATCTCATAAGATGTCTTCTTTAAGATTGGCCTAATCATTACTCGATTTATTATATAGCAAGCGGTATTTGTAGCTTCTGCCCAAAAATATTTAGGTAAATTATTTTCGCAAAGCATGGTTCTAGCCATTTCTTCTAAAGTTCGATTTTTCCTCTCAACTACCCCATTTTGTTGAGGAGTGCGAGGTGCAGAAAAATTATGGCTAATCCCATTTTCATTTAAAAATTCATCAAAACCCAAATTTTGAAATTCACTTCCATGATCACTTCTAATATGAGAAATTTTAAGTTCAAGATCATTTTGAGTTATTTTAGAAAATGTGATGAATTTTTCTAAAGCCTCATCTTTTGTACTTAAGAATAGAACCCAAGTATATCTAGAATAGTCATCTACAAGCACAAATGCATATGATTTTCCACCCAAGCTCATTGTTCTAATTGGCCCAAAAAGATCCATATGAATCAATTGTAAACATCTACTAGTAGAGACATCATTTATGGATTTAAAAGAACTCCTATGTTGTTTACCTTTTGAACATGCATCACAAATTTTATCATTTGAAAAATTAAGTTTGGGTAAACCTCTAACTAGATTAAGGGAATTTAATTTTTCTAGAACACTCATGCTTGCATGTCCTAACTTTCTATGCCATAGCCATGAGTCATGTTCATCATGTGCAACTAAACATGCATGGGATGAATGGATGTCATCTAAATGCACCATGTAAATATTGCCTATTCTATGTCCTATGAGCATTGTTTGATTTGTTTTAATGTTTACAATTTTACAACCACTTTTATCAAATAAAACATTAAAACCTTTATCACATAACTGACTAATGCTCAACAAATTATGTTTAAGACCGTTGACATACAAAACATCTTTAATGTAGATAGAAGAGTGATTACCAATAGAGCCTATTCCTTCAATGAGTCCTTTTGAGTTATCGCCGAAGGTTACTACTCCACCACTCTTAGGCTTTATTTCCACAAATCTATTTTTGTCACCGGTCATATGTCTTGAGCATCCACTATCAAGGTACCAAGAATTTTTGCTTGAAGCTTTAGCCTTGAAGCAATGCTCCCCCTTTGATTCATCATCGAAGGCCATGAGACATAGGTTGGCCACTTCTTCCTCTTCCTCGGAAGACTCATCATCACTCCAAGTTGCAATTTGTGCTTTGAGCTTGTTCTTCCTCCCAAAGCTTTTCTTTTTCAATTGAGGACATTCGGAACGAATGTGACCCGGTTTGTTGCATTCATAGCAAGTAATTGGGTCTATTTCCTCTTCCTTGTTTTTACTCTTGAAGTCTCTTCTTCTCATGAATTTTCTTCCACGATTTGACTTCATAAACTGAGTAAATCGTTTGGCCAACATAGCCATTTCCTCTTCTTCATCCTCACTAGAATCGTTTTCTAATTGTGAAGCCTTTAATGCGACTCCAACTTTCTTTTTCTCAGCTTCCTTCTTTTCTACTATTTTCTTCTCTTGTTCTCTTCCCTTTCTCATAATCTCATGTGTGAGTAGAGATCCAACAAGAGCATCTAATTTAAGAGTCTTCAAATCTTTGGCTTCAATTATGGCCGTTCTCTTGCTATCCCATGATTCCGGAAGAGAGTATAACAACTTTCTCACTAGCTTGTCTTCGGGAATGATTTCTCCGAAACCCTTTAAACCATTGACAATGACCGAGAATCGATCAAACATTTGGGAAACACTTTCATCGGGATCCATCTTGAAGTTTTCATAGTTTAGATTGAGTAGTCCAATCTTTGTCTCCTTTACATCGCTAGTCCCTTCATATGTTGTCTCGAGAGTGTCCCAAACCTCCTTGGCATTTTCGATTGAAGACACCTTAGAGTAGATATCCGGACCAAGTGCACAAAATATTACATGAAGAGCTTTGTCGTTCACTTGCATCCTTCTTCTTTCATCATCGGTCATTTCGGCTTTGATTTTTGGAACAAGCTTTTCTCCATCTCTTCTCATGGGAATGTATGGACCTTCTTCAACTACATCCCACACCATAAAGTCGGTAGATTTAATGAAGAGCCTCATCCTATTCTTCCAATAAAGATAGTTATCCCCATTGAAGAATGGTGGCTTGGTGGTGGATTGAGATTCATAGTTGGAGGTGGATGCCATTGCTTGACTTGTTGTTGATCAAACTTTCAACTTTCCAAGGATCGACTCAAGAGGGTTGTAATCCTTCCAATGAGTGTAGCTCTGATACCAATTGTTGAGTTGATCAAACAATTGCAAATGGCCAAGAGGGGGGTGAATTGGCAATTAAAATTTTTTGTGAAGAGAATATTGGAAAATAAAATGACACAAGGGGTTATAGTGGTTCAAGTTCAACAACCGAACTCTACATCCACTACCTTAGCTCCCACTAAGGATTTTCCAAAACAATTCACTACTTGAATTCGTCCCCTTTTCTTGGATGAGGAGGAAACCTTACAATCTCGATTAAGCTTTTCAACCCCAAGCTTAATCCACTCAAATACAAAGAAGATTTTTGGTAAACTCAAGTATTTCCTCTCAAAGGATGATTGTCTACCCACTTACAATTACAGCAACCCAAAAACTCTCAATAATATAACAAAATGAAATACAAGAGTTGGGCACAAGAATATAGCTTTGAATAGCTCTAGGATTTGGATTTTTGCTTTGATGATGCTTGAATGTGTATTGTTGATCTTCCTGGTGAAATGAAGCTTGTATTTATACCCTTGAATCAGTTTCTAGCCGTTTGGATCATTTGACTTGTTGAAGGAGCCGTTGGGAACATTTTTCCATCTATTAAGGCAGCTCCCCAGCACCGTGTATCGATACACGACAAGGGTGTATCGATACGCTAGTTTAAATTTAACTAGCCGTTGTGCATAAAAACAGGGCGTATCGATACACTAGGCGTATCGATACGGTCCAAACTCTCTGCCAAGTTTGTTGCATCAAAGCGTATCGATACAGGGGTCGTATCGATACGGTCCAAACTCTCTGTTAAAAACATTAATTTGTTGCATCAAAGTGTATCGATACTGTGACCAAGAGTATCGATACGTTGTAACGGTCAAAACAAATTTTCAAATAATTATGCTTGGCGTATCGATACGGTTATTACGCGTATCGGTACGGTTGCCCAGATGAACAAGGTATCGATACGTATGGAAGGCGTATCGATACGCTATATTCATTCAGAATTACAGTGAGTTTCAAGTGTATCGATACGCTGTGTGTATCGTTACGCAGGGCCATTTTTGCATAATTTGGCTTTGAAAAACATGAAAAAAGTTTGAGAAACTTAATGTTTTGAGATCCAATCTTCAAACATTATTTTGTAAAAACATTTTGTTAATTTTTGAAACTTGAAAGAGTTCTTAAAAATTTATTTGTTTTGCAAATTGGTCCTTAACTTTTTATGTTATATCAAAATCAATTTTAGTTTTACAGTTTTGGGGTTAGGAGTTAGTCTGGTTAGTTGGTCTAAGTCGGTAAAATTAATTTTAATCAAATTGACCTTAGTGTGAGCAAATTGAATTTAGAAAGAAAGGGAGGGATCATTTTGGTAATTAAACCAAAATAAAAATAAACACCACCTTATCTATCATCTTTTCTCATTTCTTCTTCTTCTTCACCGTATAACCATCCCAAATTCTCTTAAACTCTCTTTACTATTCCCTTTGATTTCTTCATCAATTCAAGGGGTTTTTGAAAGGTAATTATGTTTTCTTAATCTCCTCTTCATCCTCTATCTATCTATAGTCTTAGATTTCAAAGTTATAGAGTTTTGAAAATTAGGGTTCATATCAAAGTTTGGGTTTTTAAGGGGTTTTTCATCTTGTTTTGATAAATTGAGTTGGGGCTTTGTTTAATCATGTTAAAATACACATAATATGTTAAAATGAGTAATTTTGGGTAAAAATCCGAAATGGGTATTTATGGCCATTTTTTAATAGTCTAAAACTTGAAATTTGGTGAGTTTTAGAGTTAGGTTGAAGGGTTGATGGTTTATATATGTTAGGAGGATGTTTTGGAATCATTTAGATATCATTTGGGTGTTTAAAAACATAATTTTCTGCTAAGTAAAATAGGAGTACGAAAATGGAGTTTTGGAGGGTTTTGAGTGAGTTTTAGGGGTTGTTTTAGGTGGGAAATTGATAGCCAATGGTAGTACTATGATTAGGGATTGATTTGGGATCATTTGTGGGTGCAATGGATGTTGGAAACGTAACTTTTGGAAGAGGTATTGGGGCTGTCCGAAATTGCTAAGTATGGGGTTTGGTCATGGTTTGCAAAATGGTAATTTGTACTTGAATTGTATTCCGGGTTGATAATTTGATGTTGGGCTGATTTGAGGTTGTTTGAATTGTATTAAGGTTGTTTAGAAACAAGAATTTGGGTAGACAAAGCATCGAGAAGAAATCCGGAAACTTGGAGGTGATGGTTGCTTGGTAGTTGAGCTTGGAGGTAGAGGTGAGTGGTTAAAATATTTTAAATGGTTTTGAACAATTGGTTCGAGCATGTGGACTAGGTTGAGATTGGTAGACTCACCTAGAATTAAGATTAGGGTGGTAGCCTAATCTTAAGCTTTAGTTAGAGACATTGGATGATCTCTTTAATTGATGTTATGCCTCATGATGATTTGTGTATGTATAATGTGTTATACATGTTGTTGAGGCATGGTTTGATGCATTGCTATGCATGTGGTTTGGATTGTAAACTGTGTATGATAATGTTGAGTTTAATATGATGTAGGATGCCATATTATTACTCTTGAACATGACATTATGATGATTATGTATAATGTGATATACATGTATGTTGGGCATGATTTAATGCATTGTTATATGCATGTTGTTGAGATATTTGATGTTGAGTTTAATATGAAGTAAGATGCCATATTATGACTCTGAACATCAAAGGTTGTGGAATTTGATTAATATTGGCACTAGTATGCTTGGGTACAATGATCGATCATTAGGATGAGTGTGCACACAAATTGAGTCAAAACGTACGTGGCCTTGGTGGCGTTAAGGCACCAAGGAGGAGTACGGTGATGTAATATTCCACCGGAAATTTATATATATTCTACGTGGCGATGAGTGGAATCCCGTCCGTAGGGCATGTGGCGATGAGTGGAATCCCGTCCATGCAAGGCCGGTGATGAGTGTAATCCCATCGAGGTAAGGTTGATGTTGGAAAATGCGTTCCAACATGTTATCCGCGTATTCGAGTCATAGCTAGGTGCCAATATGAGAAAGTATGTTTATGCCAATATGAGATTATGCATACATGCTAATATGAATTGATATGTGTATCAATGTGTTATGAAATGTGTTTTCAAATGTGAAGCGATATATGATGTGATTAATACATATGTTATGTATTGAGCCTGTTGAGCATGACATATTAATGAATAATTGTGCATGCATCATCTATGTTTATGGCTCATGTGGATCGAAGGTAAAATCATGTATAACATCATGATAGTTGCTCGAGCTTGGACCCTGCATTGTCGAAGGTTTGTTTAATGAGCTTACCCTCACTAAGCTTTTATGCTTACGCTCTCTTTTGTTCGACAATGCAGATAAATAGCTTGTGGGTGGCAAGGGCAAGGAAAGGTCTCCAAGTGTTGCTTTTGGTGAGCTCAATGTATGATTTATAAATTGAAAGATTGTAATAGTAAAGCAATGGGATAGGTGTTGTTATTTTTGATGCTTTGATGTGTGTTGATTTGGTTTGGCACTTAGATGCCTTGTTTGATTTGTAAACATCACTTATGATGCATGCCTTGATGAATGCTTGAGTGATGTATGTTTGGTAGATGTTTAAATTGCTTATCATGTGTGTGGGACATATGCCTTGTGAGGATGCCTAAGTGTATGGATGTTGAAGCATGAGACTTTATGTGCTTGTTTGCCTTCTTTTGATCGAATGCATAATTTTCCTTGGTTGATTAAGGTATGCTCATATTGAGTATCATGTATGAAAGGTTCTTAATGTATAATTTACCATGTATGTTTGATAGTTCATATTCATGTTTTGAGTATGTTGGAGTACGTTTAATCTAGGACGTATGCATCTAGGCTTGGGTGGCTGGTGTTGAGTGCCTTTGCCTCTTTTAAACTTATATGTATGAATATGTATGATTCTAATGTGTTTATATCATTGAAAGTCATTAGAATGAAGCAAAATATGCTCCCTTGCATCTAGGTTTCGAAACTAGGGGTAAAGTTTCGAAACCTTTGCAAATTTTTGGGTTCCAGGGGCTACTGGAGGCCAAAGTTTCGAAACCTTTGGACAAGGTTTCGAAACTATGGTCAAAGGTTTCGATTGGGCATAAAATTTGAGGTTTGCAAGCTTTACGTTTTAGTCCTGATTCTCGTATGTGCAATTGCTTGAGTTTGAGATGTCCGTTTGAGTTGAAATTTGGCAGAGAGGCATGAAACATGACTAATTTCATAATTTCTTCCAACTCTTGGATTTCGAACTGTCGTAGGCATTTTTTTCGAATTTCTTCCAACTCTTGGATATCGAGTTTACGCGTTTCGCCAACTAGATCCATTTCCATGTTGCATTTTTGGACTTCCCAACGCGCGCGGTGCTCCAATTCAACCGGTAAATGGCACGGCTTACCAAAAACAAGGCGATAAGGAGACATCCCAATAGGACCCTTATACGCTGTCCGATATGCCCATAGTGCGTCATTCAGCTTAACGCTCTAATCCTTTCGATCGAGTTTCACGATCATTTCAAGAATGGTCATGATTTCGCGGTTTGATACCTCCGCCTGACCATTCGTTTACGAATGGTACGATGTCGCGATGCGTTGGGTGACGCCAAATTTTTTCATTAGCACATCGATGACTCGATTGATAAAATGTTTCCCTCTGTCGCATATCAGCGCTCTCGGTGTGCCGAACCTGGAAAAAATACAATCTGTCAGAAAATTTGACAGTGGTTTTAGCATCATTATTTTTTGTAGCTTTCACCTCAACCCATTGCGAAACATAATCAACAGCTAATATAATATAAAAATTACCGAACGATGATACAAATGGCCCCATATAATCTATCCCCCACACATCAAATATTTTGCAAACATGAATAGGACTTAGGGGCATTTCATTACGTCGGATTAAGTTACCAACTCTTTAACACTTATCACATGATTTGCAAAATAAATATGTGTCACGAAAAATATTCGGCCAATAGAATCCACATTCAAGAATTTTATGAGCTGTCCTTTTAGGTCCATAGTGTCCACCGCATGCATATGAATGACAGAAATTAAGGATAGATTTTACCTCGTCTTCGGTTACACATCATCGTATTACCTGATCAGAACAATGTCTCCAAAGATAGGGATCATTCCAAATATAGAACCTGGATTCCCTCCTGATTCGGCTAATTTCTGACCGTGGCAAGTCAAGGGGCAATTCACCTGTAGCCAAATAATTCATGATGTCCGCAAACCAAGGTGTTGAAGCTTGCGCCATCATCAAATTTTCTTCAGGGAATTCGTCATTAATAGTCGAACCCAATATTCATAAAGTGTTTCATTATCCTTTTGTCGGATACTTAGAATATTTCGCCTCATTTCGCTTGCTTTAGCGGCTGGGAAGAACCTGTCAAGAAACAAGCAAGCCATTTCAGTCCATATAGTAACTGAGTTAGAAGGTAAATCATAAAGCCAATCCTTAGCAATATCAGATAAAGAAAAGGGAAAGGAATGGAGTTTAATTTGATCCTCAGATACTCCATGTGGTTTCGTAGTTGAGCAAACCATGTGGAACTCCTTAAGGTGTTTGTGTGGGTTTTCGCTGGGCAAACCGTGGAAGGTTGGTAGGAGATGAATCAAGCTCGTTTTTAGTTGGAACGACGTTTTACCATTCGAGAAGGTTATGCACAAGGGCTGATTGTCATCTAGTGCCCTGATCAGTTGCTGGATCGTTTGTTCGTTGTCTCCCATTTTGTTTCGTTCTTCAAAGTGTGTTTCGGGTTGGGATGATTCGAGATCTTGTTGGAATCGTTGTTGGCACAGCTTATATTGCTTCTCTCGGTTTTGTTGTGCGTTTTGTCGTTTCGCAAATGCTTCAATTTCCGGAATGAATTCAGCTTGTTCTCCCAGATTTCTCCTGGTCATAAACAATAAAAACAAACAATAAAAGTTACCGAAGTCCCAGGTAACGACGCCAATTTTGACACGCGTCGTAACGTGTCAAGAATAATTTCCTTCTTTCAAATAAATAAATAAATAAACAAAGGAATTAAATTAAATATAGATAGGGAAGTAGGAGTCGAACCCACAAGGACTTGGACTTTCCTTGTTGTGCCTTTGACGTTTCTGAACCAAGAGATGATGAAATTGAATTTGTGTGATTTGGAGGGGGGGGGGGGGAATTGCAACGAAATAATTTAAGAGAGCAAGAAGATTGATTTAAAGATTTAAAAATAACAATAGAGATATTCAGCCTTGGCTAAGATTTGACTTGTTCTACTCGGTTCATTGGTAGAGATTTTAATTTCGAAAAACTTGTTGGCGAAATTACTTCAAGGTCAATCCTTGAATTTTCTTTGTAAACTGAATTTCCAAAACCTATGTTTAGCTTCAGTTTTGATAATTTGTTTAAACCAACTCAATGTTTGAGAAAATAAATTCTTTAAGCTCGTAACCAACTCGAAAAGTTATTTCAGTAAAAACGATTCGATCTCAATTTCCCTTAGTAATCTATTTACTAAGTGTGTTCCCTAGAAGTCGGATTTGTTTCAATAACCGATCCTCCCTCCCACTTGATAGATCAAAACAATTATTTTCTCCAAAGTCAATCTTTGGGTTTAAAAATCATTTTGATTTTGAAGATAAAGTGCGAAGAAATTGAGAAAAGTTTCCGAAATGTTTGAAGCTTAATCTCGAACCTCGCCTTGAGAGCACGTCATTGCATAAGCCTTTGGCTTAAGAAGATCTAGCCGAGCATGGTTATTAAATTAATCATGCTCGACATTTTAGAAATAATCTCGAGAAAAATAAGAAAAGAACTAAAGGAAAAAAAAACTAAGAAGAGTAAAAATTCAAAGAGAAAGATGAAATGCTATTCAAATTGATGATGAAGTCTTACCCCAAAAGGGGTATTTATAGTACCTTAAATAACCTAGGTAAACCTAAAATGATAATTAAAAATTAAACAAAATAATTATCCAAAGTTTAAAATTTAAAGTTTAAAAATCCGGAGATAGGCTATCTGATAAGCGGCTTGATAAGCTATCGCTGCTTCTAGAAGACACTGACGTGGCTCCCAGTCAGCATTCATGTCCTGATTCATGCCCATGACTCTAGCATTTCCTGCAGCATTCCAGCTTATTCCCAGCATCACGTCCCCTGCATGAAAACAACATAAAACAACCCAGTTAAGTCCCTCAAACTTATATTTAATCGAAATAAAGACCAAAAACATAACTAAAATAAATACTCATCAGTGGCCATAATATTAGAACATGCAAGGAAAAGGTTGGTGACAATCCTAAAAGAACTGGACAAACTCCCAAAATTCCAAAAACTGCAGTAAGTTCCATTAATTACTTCAAGTAATTTTTTGCTTACTTGATTTGGTTTTTGTTTGATGAACATGCAATGGAAACACATTCTAAGATCTTTTGCTTAATTGTTTGTTCTGAATTGTTTTGCAGATTAGAAGACCTGGAACTACCCCAACATATCAGACTTGTGTCACTCAATAATCTCTAAATCTAAGTCCAATACCAACTCAATATTCACAAGCAAATACTGTCACATGGATGCCCGTACCCAGAGTACCTATGAGTCAAGAGAGTTGTGGCAGTCACTCATCTCCAAGGATTGATCCTTGATTTGATTCTGTTGGCACCATAATTTTTTTGTGAACACATTTGTGTTTTACATACATTTGACCAACTTTAATGTCATTGTCACATTTTTTGTTTGACTTGCTTTAGTGGGTCAATATCTTTTGTTTCACATATGTATTGGCCAAACATATGATGTATGAATTACTTTTCAACTTTAATGCATTATGAATTAATGTTTTTTTATTTACTCTACTGTGTTTTAGGTTCAAATAATGCATTGTCTTTTGTTTCAAAAGTTTAATATAACACATTTTTCAATTTCTAATAATAAACATTACATGACATTTCAAATACTGAAAATACATTACAATAACTGAAAATTACATTATCATATTGTAGTGGGTTAATATATTAGAATCTTACAAAAAAACCCTAAATCCCCAAAATCCCTATTACAACCTAATTTCAGCAACCGAAATCTCAAGCATTAGGAGAAGATTTTCCTTAAAATAAAACCCACCCAAACCGCAGCACCAAGAATCAAACTTCCAAGAATTCTTTCCTTCTTTCTTACTTGCTCCATTGCATCAACTTTTTTAAGAAGACCAACAATAACTCCTTTTGACCTATCACTCACCGGTGGATCATACCAACAAAAAATTTTACAACCCCTAACCCTATTTCAATAATTTCCACACCCCAAAACATCCTACATGAGTTTTCATAAGTCCAACTTGTTGTTAGCTTCGAACGAACCTCACAATAGCACGCCTGATCCATCTTTGCATCTATTTTCTACTACAACCCTTAGAAAATTTCTTTTTTCGGCAGAGTGGAGAGAAAGAATAGAGAAAATGTTGAAATGTGTCTAGGTTTCTTCAAATGCACAATATTTATAACTTGTTTTTTTTACACCCCTTAGGTGGCATGATTAGCGGAGAAACACTTTACCAACGTGGAAAAAAGACCCATTTAATTTTTTTACAAAAATGCACGTCATCAATGCCGTTAAGTTTCTAAAGGCGTGTGGTCACATTGCTCCCAATTAAATAGTTTGGTGGTTTAATTGCTGCGAAAAAAAGTAAAGTGGTCAAATCGCGACTTTACCAATAATAAGGTGGCCATTTATGTAGTTTACCCTTAATCCTATAATATATTTTGTACTTAAAAATATGATAATTATGTTATAGATGTTAAAAGATTAAAATATTTTAATTATATGTAAATTTTAAAACTATTAAAAATAAATATATTAAAATATTAATAAATTATATTATTTTAATATGTAATTTTAATATTTTATTTAAATAAATAAATATTTAAAAATCAATCTTAGTTTATTATATTGATTAATATTAATATTAACTTCTTGATCTAGAATGAGTATTTGGGTAACAATTTTTTTTGCATAACTTGGGTAACAACAACAACAACAACAACAACAACAACAACAACAACAACAACAACAACAACAATAATAATAATAATAATAATAATAATTAGGGGTGTTCATTCATGGGTTTCCGATTTTTGGGTTCCCAAAAAATCGAGTATCCGTTCTTCCGGGTATTACATATGTCAGCCCGTGTCCCAGGTACCCGCTATTTGGGTACTCAAAAAATTGGGTAACAGGTACACTATTCATATTTTTTATTTATTTATTTTTAAATTTAAGAGTTTTTTTTTTAAAAAAAATTACATAGTAAACACATAAAATTTAAAAGTTCATAATACATAATCCAAACACAAAAATTAGTGATTTGAAGTTAATTTTAAGATGAATATTTGAATATATATAGATTAAAGTTTATCACCAAAAAGACATTAAAATATAAATCTCATTTTTCTTTCGAATCTTATATTTACAAATTAATAAAAATTCATTTGAAAAATTTAAAACTAAAAAGTACATAATACAAACATAGAAATAATTTAGAGATTTAAATTTAATTTTACGTAAAAATATTAAGAAACCTAAAATAAAAATATAATTTAAAACTAAAAAGTAGATATATTAAAAGTATAAAGTCGAATCGGGTACCTAGTTACAAAAAAATCGGCCCAAACCCGGCCCAATTACCCGAAAAAAATCCTGGGTCGGGTACCTGACCCGATCAAGTAAACTTTTTAGTAAAATACCCGATTTTTTCATTTCAGGTCGTTCGGTAGTCAGACCAGGTCAAGCGGGCCGGGTTATTTTGAACACCCATTGTAATAATAACAACAAAATCCTAATAAAATATCCTAATTTGTTTTATAAGTCTTTTATTCAATTTTATAATATATTAAGAAAAAGGAATTAAAATAGTAAAACCATATGTACCTCGTCCCGTCTCGGTACTTGGAGGCGATTTTTTGCGCCTTGCGCCTTATTTGGTTCAGTGTATCCCCTGTCTTTTAGTTATGAATTTTTTCAGTACTTTATTTCTGTTGTTGGGTTGCCTCTGGTGTATCTAATATGTCTTTTGTTAACTGGAATGTGGAAGGATTAGGTAAATATGAAACTTTTAGAGCTCTAAGAAACATTATCTTTAAAATTAAGTCTAACATTGTCTTCTTGTGTGAGATTAAGCAAAAGAAATAAATAATAGATAACAAACGAAGCAAGTTAAAAAAAGGAACAACAAAAAAAATATTAAACAATTTCTGTAAATGAAATTAAAATAAATCGGAAATTCAAAGATAATAGAAACCAAAGGAAAAACTAGTAGCCGATCAAAAAACTTAGATCGAGGCATGTGCTATCACAGTGTCCTTAAAACAGATTCGTCACCTCTCTGTGCTGGAGTTACAATGGAACGTCTGTCTCCCAGGATACAACGGTAGAATACAGCCAAAGGAGAAATGCAACCTTGACTGCAACAACGAACTTTACAGAAGCAGAACACTACTAATAATCTGGCTAGAGGATTTTTATGGTGTGTTTAGATAGAAACATGAGGCCTCCTTTTATAGTGTTCAGGCAGGGGACATGATTAATTACATAATTAATCTGCTACTTAAATTTCTGAAGAGTTACAATTTTCAGAAATCAAAATGGTAATTATCACAGAATTAATCCAAATAAATTGGAAGTTACAACCAGCTGAAGGGTCTGTAACTCCATAAAAACCGTGGGTGTTACTTTGAGCAACAATTTCTCATTCACCCATTGAACATTTTGAGCATGTAAATATACACATTTTATCTACTCTTGTAGTAGATTAATAATCCACTTAGTTCCAATTAATTTGACTAATGGAACCCACTCAAATTCAAGCTCTAAAATGTCCATGTACCATATCATTTTTCTAACAGTAAAAACTTGTGAAATTAAAGAATAAGATACATTTTGGAAATTGTTTCTATGTTGAACCTGAACGAATTGCTGGTGGTTTGGCTTTTTGGTGGGATTCTGATATTCAGATTAATGTCATCCATATGGACATGAACGTTATCTACTCTTACATCTCCATTAATGAGGGTTTGAAATAGTTTTATTCTTTTATCTATGGACCTCTTATAAGGAGAAGAAATAAAGTTTTTGAGAAAAAAATGAAAAACTTGAGGAGAAACTTGAATGTTCCTTGGTGCATTATAGGAGACTCTAGCATAGTTATTAGAAAATAAGAAAAACAAAGGGGGAGATATATATATATATATATATGACCTTATTCAAGTGAATTAGATCTTAAACTTCATTAAAGAGTGTGGTTTGATAGAGATGAATTTGAAAGGGAGTCCATTCTCTTAGTCGAAACAACAGGCAGATTGTGAGGCTATAATAGAAAGAATTGATAGAGTTCTTGTCAGCTCAGCTTGGTTTAACTTGTTTAATAGAGCTTATAGATTTCTTGAGACCAATGTCCATTGTTTGCAATCTACTTGACTCATGTAAAAGAAGTTAAATGGATTTAAGTTTGAGCCCAAGTGGCTTCTTGAAAACAATTGTAAACCAGTGATTACCGACACTTGAAATTATTCAAGAGGCAAAAATGAAGATAAATTAAACTTGTAAAAAGCTGACAAGAACTCGAGGTAGCTCTTAGGTTGGCGTAAAGATAAATATGTAAAGCAGAAGAGAACATCATGTGACCTTTAAAAGAAGATATCAGATATTCAAAACTGCCAACTACTAATGAATCAAAATAGCAAGTTAGGAAGTTAAAAGAGAAGCTTGAAAATGAGTAAAAAAAAAGATGAGAGATACTAACACTAAAGATCTAGAGTAAAGTGGTTGGATCTAGATGACTGTAACACTAAATTTTTTCACACTACAACGCTCCAAAACCGTGAACGGAATGCGATAACAGGATTGAAGAATCCCTTTTGGATCTAGATGACTGTAACACTAAATTTTTTCACACTACAAGCTTGGTTTGAATGCATGCATGTTATAGTTTGCTCATGTTTTTAATATAACGTTTATTTGTGACATACATTTTAAATTGTTATTCATGTGAAGTTTAATGTCCTAATTTGCATGTTAATTAATTCTAATCATAAAAAGGAGATACTTATTAATTTGAGTATTCAGGTCGAAATATCCTAGTTTATTGGATATTCCTCGAATATTCGGATCAATTTGTATCGCCTAAAGGCAAAGTCGTAAATAATTAAAACGACCAAGACCATGGCATCATACTTTATCCGCTTGCATCATGCATAAAGGTGACGTACGAGATCCGAACCCTAAACTAACACGACAGTCAGACTTATTTGATGTCGGTTTAGTCTTTGGTCTGGTGTACCGTCATCCTTTTTAATTAAATGCCTAATTAGATTGAAGACACCGATTTGATAAAGCTCGTACAATTAAAGTTTAATTTTCAATCAAGAACCCCTAATTAAATTCATTTCAAATTTTAAATAATTTCCATCGATTAAAAGCAACAATTAATTTGGTACCGATTTCCAGGCGTGATGGGGTGCTAACCCTTCCCCACACATAACCAACTCCCAAACCCTTTCAAATGAATCTCTGGTTTAGTTTTTATGGTGTCCGGCCTACCTTAGTGGCCAGTGGCGACTCTCAAAATATTTTACTATTTTTTTTAACTCGAATTTTCCTCCTTTTAATCGAATTTTTCAAAAAGTGGAGACATTTCAAAGTTTCCTTAAAAAAACCTTATTACACTAATATGTTTCAATCTCACCTTCGACAGCTCTTCACCAAAGATGATCAGATCAATTTAGAAGGATTCTGTGACTTTAATCCTATGATTGTTTCAAGGGAGATGGATGATTTGGTAAGTAAGGAAGTTAATGAATATGAGATCAAGGCAGCTAGTTGTCTTTAATTTGGGAGCTACAATAGCCTCTAGCCCCGATGGCTTAATAGGTATTTTCCTTCAATCCTTCTCGGATACCACACGTTATGTTCTCATTAACCTTATTTTGAAGTTCTTCCATGATGGGGTGCTACTTACTGACCTCAACAAAACAAATTTATTTCTGATTTCAAAGAGAAATTGTTTAGAAACTATTGATCATTTTAAGTCAATTAGTCTCTGCAGCTTTGCTTAAAGGTTATTTCGAAGATCCTCGCATCGAGAATTAAATGTTTCCTTCCTGATGTTATCTCACAAGCTAAATTTGCTTTTATTGGGAAAAGAAAAATACAAGATAACATAATAATTGCACATGATGATTTTCATGCCTTAAAATAAAGAATAAATGATCTTGTAACTTTATGGCTCACAAGCTTGACCTCGAGAAAGCATATGACAAAGTTGACTGGAATGTGTTAAAAATGCTTATGAAGACTATGAGTTTTTGTAAATGGTGACTTAATCACATTATGAGATGTGCCACATCCCCAACTTTTTCTGTTGTTATGAATGTAGAAAGGAAAAGTGAGCTAATTTCTAAGAGAGGAATTAGACAGGAGAATCCTCTTTACATTTATTTGTTTCTTTTTATCATTAACATTCCATTGTGCCTTATTGAAAATGAATTCGAAGCTCACAAGCTTGACCTCGAGAAAGCATATGACAAGGTTGACTGGAATGTGTTAAAAATGATTATGAAGACTATGAGTTTTTGTAAATGGTGGCTTAATCACATTATGAGTTGTGCCACATCCCAACTTTTTCTGTTGTTATGAATGTAAAAAGGAAAAGTGAGCTAATTTCTAAGAGAGGAATTAGACAGGCGAATCCTCTTTATATTTATTTGTTTCTTTTTATCATTAACATTCCATTGTGCCGAATGAAGGGATTTTAGTCACACTCCTAATAAAATATTTAAAGTTAAAAAGGAAGGAAAAAAAATATGGAAAAGTGTTGTTGTAAGGAGTTGAACCTATGCCACTTAGTCTAGTAAGCCTAAGCCTTAACCAACTAAGATAAGACCAATTCTAGTTTAAGCTTACCTCGAACTAGTGTTAACCTAAGCCTTAAAGTTTAGACCAAAAATAAGTTAGACTCGATATACCTTTTTTTACCTCGTTAATGCCCATTTGTTTAGGGGTGAGCAAAACTCGACTCGAAAAAATCGAATAACTCAACTCGAGGCGAAAATACTCGACTCGCCTTGACTCGAAATTTCATAAACTTAAATGACTCGAAAAAATTTCAAATAAAGTTTGAGATGTGAAATGAAAATTCGAATAACTCAAAATTTTTAGTAATTAGTGGATTTGTTTTTAAGTTCGAGACGAGTCCCTCAATTTTTTATGATATATACATACTAATATATAAAAATATGAAGAAATATTATCACATGTGAAAAATATGAAGAAATATATATATGCATATCTTATATGATTAGAGAAAATCGTTTAAATTGGAATCAAATCGTACTATAACATGATAAATAATTACAATTAAATTTTTATAGGAATTCGAAAACTCGATTCGACTCGACTCGAATTTCTTAAACTTGACTTAAAATGGAAAATTTTTAAAAAAAGTTTGAGTTGTAAAATATGACGTATCAACTCGAATAACTTGAAAATTTTTTACTCGACTCGATCGAACACCACCCTTACATTTATTTATGAAAATATCAGAGATATCTAGAACACTATCCCCTGACCTTTCATGTACCCAGATCGTCGCCACCGCTCGATCTCAGCCACCGCTGGACCGTGGTGGTCACTACCTATACTGTCGGAAGAGCCACGACGTCTCGATCAAGACGTCGACCACCACTTGCTCTAGTTCGCTTTCGTTGCCTTTAGATCCCGATTGAAAGCCTGACGAAAACAACCCTTCAATATCCTCTATTTCTCGACGTTTCCGGCGTCGTTTGACGGTCGTTCACCATACCGTCACCACGAGCGAGATCCTCGTGACGAGCTGAACAATACCTACCCCTTATATGTTCCGTCCGTCACCGTTTGGAGCTTCATCGGAGTTACGAGGAGACTCTCGATTTCTCCCTCTTCTTTCGTGCTCCGTCATTTCAAGGCATGGTAAGCCTCTGGAAACTTGAAATTGTTGAGTTTCGGGTGTTTTCCTCCTGTCGGAGTGCTTTCCGGCCAATTTAGGCCACGCGTCGCACTCACGCGCTGCCGAAAGCGACTTCAGGTGGCCATAATGGTTACACCCGATCTGGACCGGTCCAACCGGTTATGGATCAATCCAGCCTTGAACCGAGTTGGTTGGTTTCAAACCTGGTTTGCCTGATTCAAACCAGCCTGGCTCTTGAACCGGTAGTAAGGCTTGCTCAAATTGTTGGACTGGCTTGTTTGAGGCCTAATAACCCGTTTAACCCAATCTCAGATATCCAACCGACCTGAACTGATAACCGACCCTGCCCAAGCCCGAACTCGTCTGCTCGACCCGCTAAAATGGTTTGAGTGAACCCGTTCGAGTCAACTTAGTGAGTTAACTCGTCTGAGTCAACCTGGTTGACCGTTGACCAGTTGAATGCTGATATCAGCGTTGACCAATGATGACGTTAGTGTTGACTTTGCCCGTTGACTTTGTATAAAAAGTCAAATTTTTTGAAAAAACCATACTTTATGTTTTTTGGCGTCCTGAGTCCGTTTTTGAAGTCCGTTTCGTAAAATTCTAACATGAAAGCCTCCAAATCGGACCTTGAACTCGAGCATGCTTACGTATTTTATTATTCAATTATGAGCAATATGAATAAGGACTGAAATTAGAATTTGTGCAATTGAAGGTATTCACAGTTCCTTGTATAGGAGATGTCGAGGGACGTCGAATTCGAGGTTCAAGAGTAATCAAATGGAGCATCATGAATCGCCCGTATTAGGTTCCTAGCTTCGACCAGGATAATTCTGCCTGGACCTAAGGTATTTCCTTAGAATGGTATCCACGCCCAAGAGGCTCGGGCTAATGCCGATATATGATACCGTTATGAGGAAACTGTATATTGAAATTCGGTTAGAAGATAGATAAGAGTTTAAAATGAACCTTGCTTCTACTTGAACTATGTGCTCGTGAAATATAATGTTTATTACAGTGTTACAATCGTATGTATTAACTTAGCATTATTGGAACACACTAAACTTCATGGTTTCATTTCCATAATCCATAACTCTTCTGATTCACTAGACGATAGGTTTCTCGCCTGATACTCGGCGAGTGAATAAAGAACAAACCTGTTATCTTAACTGTTGGGTCACGTCGGCACACCCCGTGGCGCAGCGGAAAAATTAATCCGACGTAATCCAGCTAGGATCCATGTACAGGAACGAATCCGAGGTGAAAAGATGAAGAGTTACCTTTTAAAACTCTGGAAACTGGAAAACTGACGGTATGTCGGAATAACCACGTCAAGTAAAACCGGAATCGTCACAGGTTTGCAACGATCTCTACGGAGTCCACCCGAATAAAACGAACAAAGTTTTCGCCTCCCTAACACTTAGGGATAAATTTCGACAGGTTTGAACACCTTCTAGGGAGAAGTCGAAATCCCTTCAGGGATTCCTAAGGGAGTCTGAAATCGACTAGGAGTTCTACCGGGACTTGGATTCGAACTAGGAAATCACCAGGAATTTGCCAGGGGGCAAGAGGAACACCAGGAAAATATCGAACAACTTCTCAGAAGAAATCTGGGACTTGTCGAAAATTCCAGAGGGAAATTCCCAGGGATATGTCGAAATTTGCAATGAGGAATAGGGATGATTTGGTTGCTAGCCCTTGTCCCTTTAAATAGTATTCAGAGACTTAATTCTGGTTGAATTCCTTAAATCCAAGTTCAACCAAAATTCATAGAATCTAATTCTACTTGAAATTGGTTTATATTAAATATACATTATATTTAATAATATTAAATGAAATATATATTTAATTATGTAGAATCTTATTCTACATAAAACATGGATTTAAATATACATTATATTTAATCCAAATATATATTTTTAATTATGTAAAATCTAATTCTACATAAACTTGGAATTAAATATACATTATATAAATTCCAAATATATATTTAAATTTCTAGAATCTTATTCTATAATATTTAAGTCTCTAAATATTTTCTATACTCTAAATAATATCTGATAAATACAATATTTATCTAATATTATTCTCATTTAAGGGAGTTGTCGATTTCCCTTATCCCATAGGGGATTTTCGGCAACCTCCCTAAAATATGGAGTATGGTTTCCAATTTTTTTTTGTTTCATTCGAAGGGTGTGACCCTTGTAGGTTCATGCAACGTTAGCAGCAAAATTAGAATTGTTCTAATTTTACAAACAATGAGTGACATCTAGCAATAAATCATTGCTACCTAAGTTGCATGAAGTCATGGTTTGACTTTTCTAATTCCTGAATAAACTTCCTTTATGTATTTCATCCTTTTGTCCTTTATATCCTAGATGAACACAAGTCATGGGATAGTCACACTTGCGTTTTCCATCTAGTGTTTCTTGATGTCTTGAGTAGATTATGATAAACGAATCTCTATGATATCTCATATCATAATATTCGAGCATGGCCATGCATTTTCTAATCTCACTCAATCAAGTGGCCGAAGATATTTCTCCCATTATGTATGAGGGACAAATCCTTTCTTGATCAACCATAATTCACTACATAGGTCATTACGTATCCAATCATTAGTCTTTATAATGTAGTCAGTTACGACACATGTTTGACTATGTCAAAATACGTAAATCTTTTTGTTGAAATCATGTTGATCTCAAGTCTGAGGATTATACATATGTTTATCATGAGCAATGTTGTGACTGTCACATAATTACCCAAGAAACATGCTCATAGCGGGTTAATCCATTATGTTGTTCTCTAACAAATACTTATGTGTTGATTTTGACATCTCTATGTCAATGACAACGCATGTCATCAACCACATATTAGTCTTTATATATTATCATTGTCCATACCCGTAATAATATTCGACTAAGGATCCTATTTAACAATAATCGTATTATTGTATGAACATTATTATCCAATGGTTAGTTTGATGCACAGAAACATGCCAAATGATAATAACGGCAATGCCATTACTTGATAAATCTAGTAAAATACTATGTCTATTCAATCATCATATGATTGGTCTTTGGGCATACTCCAACAATCTCCCACTAGCACTAAGACCAATCATTCTCGTATCTAATACGATATGGCTTAGTGTAACTGACATGCTTATGCTGTGTCAAAAGCTTTGTCAGGGAGTTGACAAAGTTATCAACTTTGTGCGTATGTTGCATACTTTCACATCTCCAAGATGTAAGTACTTTAGAATATGTTTGGATTTATTGATGAGATCTGGGTTTTATTTGCTTATGCAAAGGTTCCATCATAACAGAGTTATGTAGCATCTAATATGCTGGGAACAACCCTTAGTTCAGAAGTGAACCCTTTAGATCCAAACATCCTTCTTTATTGCTATGTCGACTGTAATACATTCAGCCTATGTTGTAGAGTTAGATACTGTCTCATGTAGCTAACTCGCGGTATCTTTTATTAATGCAAAACGAATTGCGATCTTTAGTTCCTTTTGATGAGTATGTCATCTACATACAATACTTAGGAAAGTAACAATGCTCCCACTAGCTCTTTTGAAAACAAGACTCCCCTTTGTTTCTAGATAAACCAAACCTTTTGATTGTATCTTCTGAAACAAATATCCCAACTTCGAGAAGCTTGCCTTAGTCTACGGATAGACCTTTGTAGCTTACATACCTTCCAAGTGTTTATCGGAGTGACAAAACCCTCTGGATGTGTCATGTACACATCTGTTTCAAGTTTTCCCTTAGGAAAGTGGTTTTGACATTCCTTTATTTGATTTCATAATCATCGTATGTAACTACTTACAAGTGAGATTAAGATGGATTAAACATAGCTACAAGGAAGATGCTTTATCATAGTCTATACTATGAATTTTTTCGAAAACTTTTAGCGACGAATCATCCTTTGTATGTTTTATCATCCATGTCGGTTTTTTCTTTTTGAAAAACTCATTCATACCTCTTAGGTTTTACCCTTTTAGGTAACCAAAGTCTATACTTGGTTTTAGACATGGATTCCATCTCATATCTCATGGCTCTTAGCCAATTCTCGAATTTTGGGCTCACCATTGCTTTCTGATAAGACCTAGTTTTTATCTTGATCCGAAAAGAAGAGTGTTTCTATGTAGGATAGTGAGAAATCCATATTTCTCAAATATATGGTATTCTCTTAAGGATCAACACAATGGTTGTGTTTTGTTCCAATGTTCCTTGATCATTTGTGGAACATTCTCAATCTTTGGTTCATAAATCTTTTGTTTAAAATTTCTTCACAATCCAAATTCCATTTTTTCCTTTTGAGAGAGGTAATCTCTTTCGAGAGAAACTCTCGTTTGAGCAACAAACATTCTGTTCTCGTTGAAAAATGAAAACTATCATTTGAGCAACAAATATTTTGTTCTCGTTAAAGTTGAAGAAATAATATCCCTTTGTGAGAATTAATCTCTTTCAAGATAAACTCTCGTTTGAGAAACAAACGCTTTGTTCTCGTTAGGATAAACAACAAATGGAGTTTTTAAGGGTCGAACTTTGTAAACATTTTAACATGTAAGTAACCTTAAAACTTCAAAGGTATTCTAGAACAATTCTTAGTCCATATCTTATATGACGTTTCGAGAAAAAAACACGATTAAGTATGAGAGTTGTTTTTCTAGTGTGTAAAGAAGTCGAAAATGACTTGTTCTGAATCAAAACATGTCTAACATATTTGATTCTCTTTCAAAGACTTTTCGTTCCACTTGTGGGATTTAATTATGGGACAATCCCATATTCTTTGAAAGTTCATCAAACTTTAAATATTCTTGAATTTGATCTCATCAAATTACCTTAATACTTTTATGAGTTTGAGATTAGTCATTTGTTTTATTTATCTTATAAATATTATTGATTTAATTAGTTTAAAGATCATTGATTCGTTGTGCCATAAGAGATTAAAAGAATAACATTTATTTAAATAATCTCAAAATTAAAAATATCTTGTCCTTACAAGATAACTAAAACTTAGGCACAAAATAATAATCTTAAAAACTAAAACAAATCTATTTAAGCAAAAACACATGTCCTAATGGATGATGTAGCAACTCTTGATTTATTTCCATTCGCAGGTCCATGTCTATTCTGATGCCTTCTCTTTAGAAGCCTCTAAGGTTGATGCCTCACTCATTTTTGCTTTCTTGACTTCTTGTAGGTGTGTGGGGCAGTTTCTCTTCCAATGTCCGGTCTTGCCGCAATGGAAACATTTTCCATCGTTCTTGATTCCCTTCTTAGGTTTCAATGCCTCTTTTCCATCGGTTTTGGTCTTACCATCACCTTTAGACTTTGCTGCCGATTTACCTTTCTTCTTGCCCTTGCGGACCATCAGAACAGGTTTAGGTCCTACCTTCTTCAGGTTGATTTCAGCAGTTCTCAACATGCCGAGCAACTGTGGCAGTGTCTTGTTAATTTCATTCATATTGAAATTAAGGACGAACTGATTGAAACTATCCGGCAACGATTACAGGATGAAATCAGTAGCTAATTCGTCTTTCAGCGAAAAGCTGAGCTTCTCCAACGTTTGGATGTAGCCCATCATTTTGATGACGTGAGCTCCTACGGGAGATCCCTCACTCATCTTGCATTGAAACAGAGCTTTAGAGGTCTCGTACCTTTCTTGACGAGCTTTCCCTTCATAAATCTCCTTGAGATTTTGAATCATATCATAAGCTACCATGTCCTCATGTTGCTTCTGAAGCTCAGGGGTCATGGAGGCAAGCATAAGACAACCGACATCCAGCATGTCGTCCATGTGTTTCTTAAACTTGTCTTTGTCAGCTCTGGAAGCAGTGGCAACCGGTTCATCAGGAACATGTTCTTCAATGACATATTCCTTCTTTTCCTGTTTGAGAACAATTCTCAAATTGCGGAACCAGTCAAGGAAGTTTATGCCATTGAGCTTATCCTTCTCAAGGATAGATCGCAGAGATAGAGTATTATTTGCCATTAATTCTACAACAAAGAAAATATGCTACATAAGTTTTACTAAATTTTAAAATTTATAGATAGGTCTTTGCTATAAATTTACTCCCATTATTTTCTTCAAAATTAAAAACCCTCTAGTTTTAATTTCAGAAAAACGTTTCGATAGTTTTTCTAGTGAGTGAGGATCTGTATTTCACCATTCCTAAATCAGCTTTGGCCAGTCTTTTAGGAAATGGTTATTTAGGTAAGTATCACCTTACTAATTACATCTCATGTAATTCCTCATCTTTTGGCGAACAACTCTTGTTCTTTAAATCATCTTATGATTATCCAAAACTTTTAACTACTAGGTTTTCTAATCCTATTAGAACAACCCAGCTAAGTCAATACCAATATCTCAACCGGCGAATATCACTAGCTTATTCTTCGCGTTTAACTAAGATAGATAAATGTGACATTGCTTTGGCAAAGCTCGCATTATATCGATCGAAGCTTTAACGAGGGTAAATATTGGATGGTTAAAACATACTTAGAATTATAGTAAGGGATTTACTTAATTATCTCATCATTTTAACATTGATCCTATCAATAGAATTATGTTTAATCATGCTTATAAAACATCCATTGCATCACATACAAGGTAAATATAAGCGGTAAATAAATATGCAATGATTATAGCCCTTCTTAACCTAAGGCGACCCGTCCCAAGCCAATGGGAGGATCATTCTACTGAAGATAGAATCTGCTTCTGAAACACCTGGTCCACCAGGGAAGGACCACCACGCTGCTATGTTGGTCCTTGCTTTATCTCCATGAGTACTTACAATTTTCAGAAACTCGCGTTACATGCGAGGGAGTGAGATAAGAAGAGAAGTACAATAGAAGATAGAGAAAGGCACGACACGCATGTCGTATTTATAAAAACCAAAACTATAAAGGCTATGGGCTATAACCATGCAAAACAAACACCGTGCAATCAAACATGCATTTCAAACATCGTGCGAACAAACTAACGATATGTTTACGGAGTTTTAAACTGATTATCCCTATGTTGCGGTTAATGGGCCAAAGAAGGATCACGAGGTTTCATAAACCATTTGCGTTAACGAACAAATGCGCCAGGTAGGTCAACATGAAAGAGAGGTGGCGCACTAGGCACACTTAAGTACCAGGTCTTTGATGATGCCAATCCTAGACATGCATTTTTCATAACGTCTAACCATAACTCTTATGGATTCACCGTGAAAGATAGTTCGATAACTTTTATCAAATTAGAAGCCCTTTCAGAGATTTCATAAATCTATGAAACTACGAACAACTACTTGTTATCTAGACTAACTATTAGTCTCAACATGTTAACATTGAAGCAACCTAACATAGTTATGATTAACTCTTAATCATTCAGTGATAATCGCAATAAGTCTTTATTAGGTGTGATACGAAAAACGATAAATATCTAAATCGAATCAAACAACATGCATCTCATACATAAACATCACCCAAGAATTTAAGTCCGAATTCGTATGATACAAGTGGCTCTGATACCACTGTTGGGTCACGTCAGCACGCCCCACGGCGCAGCGAAAAATTAATCCGACGTAATCCACCCAAGATCTATGTACATGAATGAATCTGGGGTGAAAAGATGAAGAGTTACCTTTTAAAACACTGGAAACTGGAAAACAGACGGTATGTCGGAATAACCACGTCAAGTAAAACTAGAATCGTCACAGGTTCGCAACGACCTCTACGGAGTCCACCCGAATAAAACGAACAAAGTTTCCACCTCCCTAACACTTGGGGACAAATTTCGACAGGTTTGAACACCTTCCAGGGAGAAGTCGAAATCCCTTCAGGGATTCCTAAGGGAGTCTGAAATCGACCAGGGGTTCTACCGGGACTTGGATTCGAACTAGGAAATTACCAGGAATTTGCCAGGGGGCAAGAGGAACACCAGAAAAATATCGAACAGCTTCTCAGAAGAAATCTGGGACTTGTCGAAAATTCCAGAGGGAAATTCCCAGGGATATGTCGAAATTTGCAAGGAGGAATAGGGATGATTTGGTTACTAGCCCTTGTCCCTTTAAATAGTATTCAGAGACTTAATTCTGGTTGAATTCCTTAAATCCAAGTTCAACCAAAATTCATAGAATCTAATTCTACTTGAAATTGGTTTATATTAAATATACATTATATTTAATAATATTAAATGAAATATATATTTAATTATGTAGAATCTTATTCTACATAAAACATGGATTTAAATATACATTATATTTAATCCAAATATATATTTTTAATTATGTAAAATCTAATTCTACATAAACTTGGAATTAAATATACATTATATAAATTCCAAATATATATTTAAATTTCTAGAATCTTATTCTATAATATTTAAGTCTCTAAATATTTTCTATACTCTAAATAATATCTGATAAATACAATATTTATCTAATATTATTCTCATTTAAGGGAGTTGCCGATTTCCCTTATCCCATAGGGGATTTTCGGCAACCTCCCTAAAATAGGGAGTATGATTTCCAATTTTTGTTTGTTTCATTCGAAGGGTGTGACCCTTGTAGGTTCATGCAACGTTAGCAGCAAAATTAGAACTGTTCTAATTTTACAAACAATGAGTGGCATCTAGCAATACATCATTGCTACCTAAGTTGCATGAAGTCATGGTTTAACTTTCCTAATTCCTGAATAAACTTCCTTTATGTATTTCATCCTTTTGTCCTTTATATCTTAGATGAACACAAGTCATGGGATAGTCACACTTGCGTTGTCCATCTAGTGTTTCTTGATTTCTTGAGTAGATTATGATAAACGAATCTCTATGATATCTCATATCATAATATTCGAGCATGGCCATGCATTTTCTAATCTCACTCAATCAAGTGGCCGAAGATATTTCTCCCATTATGCATGAGGGACAAATCATTTCTTGATCAACCATATTTCACTACATAGGTCATCACGTATCCAATCATTAGTCTTTATAATGTAGTCAGTTACGAATCACGTTTGACTATGTAAAAATACGTAAATCTTTATGTTGAAATCATGTTGATCTCAAGTTTGAGGATTATACATATGTTTATCATGAGCAATGTTGTGACTGTCACATAATTACCCAAGAAACATGCTCATAGCGGGTAAATTCAGTATGTTGTTCTCTAACAAATACTTATATGTTGATTTTGACATCTCTATGTCAATGACAACGCTTGTCATCAACCACATATTAGTCTTTATATATTATCACTGTCCATACCCGTAATAATATTCGACTAAGGATCCTATTTAACAATAATTGTATTATTGTATGGACATTATTATCCAATGGTTAGTTTGATGCACAGAAACATACTAAATGATGATAACGGCAATGCCATTACTTGATAAATCTAGTAAAATAGTATGTCTATTCAATCATCATATGATTGGTCTTTGGGCATACTCCAACATTAACATATAATACTTCACTAAAATATCGAATCGTAAATGAATATTGTTGCTGCTTGAAACATAATGATAGTGTTATGCCTGCCATATACCTGCATGTGCTTGCAACATCCATTGGTAGTTTTGAATTACTGAGGTTTTCCGAGCTCATGTTGTTTTTACCATCGTAGGTTAGATGAAATTTGTCATGGTAAAGTGACCGACATCAGTATTTGGAGTTCTTTTGGCGTTGCTTTTGGAGTACAGTTCTTGCATAGTTAGTGGGCATGCATGGCGTGTATTGTTTTATACTAGTGTCTGTGATATGCTTTCTGAACTACTGTTTTATGTTTACATGATTTTTCAAAAACGATATTTTATACAGAAGTTTGTTTTACAGTTTTAATGTATTTAAAGAAAATAATTTTATACGGGTTTAACTGTGGGTCGCTCTTGTGACTATAATGTGACTTCATAGGATCCGTGGTAACGCATAGGCAGGTCTAGAGGGTTACATTTAGTGGTATTGCGTCTCTCTAGGTTGATCGGTCGATCATATGTCATAGGGTGTCTGGTCTGTGCATGCCCCTAGATCTTAATCGTTCGGCATGTTCATGATTCTAAAGTCATACTAGAATGGACTACAATTCAGTGTCTTCTATATGTAATTAACAAGGATTCTCGAGTAATAAATTAGACCATTTAGTGTGTTCCATGATTACATGATTAATCTACTTGATTGGAAGCCCGTCTATCCATGACTACAATTCAGTGTCTCCTATACGGGTTTTACTATGAGTCGCTCTTGTGACCCTAATATGGCTTCTTAGGATTTGTGGTAACACATAGGCGGGTCTAGAGGGTTACAATTTTTCTTATTTTAGATTTAGAAGGAGTATCCCGTTGTTAGCCATTTATTTTTTCTAATGAGTACTTATTATTCACCGAAGTTGACAAGAAAATTTGTGATAGCGTTAAGAGAATTATCGAAGCTTTTCAAGTTGTTACAAGGAAAACTGTGAAATACTCAAAACCATCAATCTTTTTTCTCTCAATATGAGCTCTAATTTGAACCATCACCTTTCAAATCTACTGAGATTTCAGCTAATGGAAGAAGGAAGCAAGTATTTAGGCTTACCCTTAGTTTAGGGTAGAGGTGAGAGAAAAGCTCTGAGATTCTTTCTTGATAGAATCAAAGGGAAGCTCCAAGAATGAAAAACCAACTTGTTTACCCTTGCAGGTTAGGAAGTCCTGATTAAGCTTGTGGTGAATGTCATCCCTACCTTTACCATGCAATGTTTCCTCCTCTCTAGTTTTTTTTGTGGGGAACTCCACAGAGCCTAATAGTAGAATTCATTGGGTTAATTGGAAAAATGTGCAATTCTAAGGAGGAAGGGTTTGCGGTTTAGATACCTTAAAATTTTCAACAAAGCTCTTGTTTGTTTTTAAGCAAACGTGGAGAATCGCGAAGGACTCTGTTAGCTCTGTGCTAGAGTCATGGGGGGTCTTTATTTTCCCAATGAAAATATTCTCACGAATGGTAAATGTCCTAATTCTTTGTGGGCTTATCAAAGCTTGCTGAGTAGAGTGGATACTGTTAGGAAAGACTCATTATGGTTTATCAGTAATAAGAAAGATATTGTGATTTGATCTAATCCTTGAACCCCAAACAATCCTTACTTCAAAGTGAGATCTGTTAGACCTATTGCTAATTCGGATGCTCTTGTTTCTAATTTAATCCTCATGGAGGAACAAGAATGAAATTGAATGAAAATTGATGAACTTTTCTCGGATGAAGAAAATGAGAAGATCTTAAAATTCCTATTGGTGGAACTACTATCAAGGATAACCTTACCTGGAATGAAAACAAGAATGATATTTATTTGGTGAAATTGAACTATTTTCTTCTGATGAAGAGAAAGAAGATGAGGATCGATTATCCTCAAGTAATGATCCTGAAACTGACAAGGAGTTGTTAAATTTTATTCGGAACCTGAAGATTTCTCTGAAGATAAAGATTTTTTGTGTGAAAATCATGTAATGGTTGTGAAAAGGAGGCCATGGTGGCTAGAATAGGAGAAAGATCGGTGATGAAGAGAAGATGAAAGCAACGACTGATTAAAGTTGAACAAGAGAGAATAGTGAAGAAAGGGGAATTTTCATTAACAAAAGAATGAAATACAATCGGTGCTTTCTTAAGCCCATTTACATTTGTTATATAGGCTTGAGGTTAAGAAACTCATGACAGCCCAAGAAACTAACTAATTTTAAACTAATATAAAACTATAGCCGGAACGTTAATGCTTAACATTCTCCCCGTGTTGCGTGCAAAAGTGATGCGCAAATTGCGTGCAAGTATACACGATGTCAAGTTATAGTATTTAAAATATCGTCTCCACATGGATTGTGACAACCTTTGGAATTCACCTTTCTGTACAAGTAAAAGTAAAAACACAATTATTAGGAGTTGGTTTGATTAAAGCTAAACTAAAGCAAGTGAGCAAATAGAGATATCATAGTGAGAGAATGGGCCGGTATTGGATGCTTCGAAGTGTGGAGATTGGATGTACTGTCTAGGCACAGTTTTGCAGATCGACTTAACAACTTTCAACAGCCGCCCACGACTATGCCTCGGCAGGCGCCCGCCTCGGCAGAGACCAAGTGACTGTCTAGGCAGTTAAGCGATGATTCAAGGTTCAGCAAGGCTCCCTTTTATGACTCCCTCTTCTCCCGAAGCTTGAAGTACTATTGGCAAACATGTCTTGGATGATACCTCCCGGAGTGAATCTAAGGGTGAACACCAACCGATTATGAAACCTCTCTTAGTCGTTGAACTTCTAAACTTATCCCTAAGCCGAAGTAGCTTTACCTTATGGTTGGATAAAACTGTGTTTACTCGTTTCATGAGTTCAACTCTCTCGATATTGAACAAATAGATTGTCGCCCTCTTCTCTCCCGATAAAGATTGCAACAATGAAGAACCAAGAGTAAACAAACTTTGAATTTTATTGCAAACTAAAATCCTACACGAATACAAGCAAACTCTCAAAACTACTACACAACCAACCCTTAGCCCTAGGGAAGGTTTAGAAAATGGTGGGGGTTTGACGGCACTAGGGTTTCGACAAAAAGGAATTTCTCTCAAATCTCAATTGTGTTCTCTCCTTCAAGTCGATTACATATATGTAGGGGAGGAGCCTAGGCCTAATTCGGTTTAGGGTAAGAATACTAGTTAGAGTATGATTATAACTCATTAAAAGATCATATATAACATTAAATCTTCCTAGATTCCCGTTTAACTTTTTTCCAACTTGACTTTTACCTTGGATTTTCTTTGTCTGCTGAGCTCCAATGCACGTGCAAGTGGTCTCTAAAAATAAGGCTTGATGAGCTCTTTCTATCGCATACCACTTTGCATTTTCCCACTCTTCCTCAAGTTGCTGCCTCGACGGCACTTTGTTGACTGCCTCGATAGAGGTGTGGTCTGGTGTGCAGGGGTTGGCACAGCTCTGCATTATGGTCCTTTCCTCCTCGTCAGTTCTCGAACAGCTCTCCAGATGGTCTATCATCTTTCTCCATCAGCTTCCAGCTTCTCATATGCTGCCTCGGCGGCATCTACCTGGGCGGGTACCTGCGTACAGTAAGAGAACACGCCTAAGCACTATCTTTTAGATAAAACAATTAAGTGCATCAAATAAGACATATTATCTAATCTATGCAATTTTGTGTATGTTTACCTAATAAATGCAACTAAACTAAACTTAAGAACAACAATAATTGAGCTCAACTATGGCATAAATATAGGACTTTCGCACACTTAACACACCCCCAAACACGAACTATTGCTTGTCCTCGAGCAATCTAATCTAATAATAACATGCCAAAACTTAAAATCATATGTAAACTAAGCCGAGAAAGCACCTTGAGCAACCTTTACATACCGTGTAGATTTACGCCTAATTAGCATCATTTTGAATGACAATAGACTTACCCGGAACTGAACTATGTATCTCGTGAGTGTGTGTGTTCCTTGTGATAAGAATGATTCTTCGGCTTCTAAGTAAACTTTCGATAAACACCTTAATTCCCTTGGGTTTCCCTCTAGTTTCTTTTGCATTTAAACCACTAGAGCTGATGATAGGCATCTCTAATGATTTTTTTCTCTAGAGCCAGTTTCGGGCACCTCTAGCTTATCCTAGAGCCAGTTTCGGGCACCTCTAGAGCGTCTATTTTTTTCTCTTTCTTTTTTTTCGAAAACATCAAGTTCTTCCCAAGTTTACTAGATGAAATACTTAATTTTCCTAGAAGTCCTAAAATCAAACTAGTCACAAAGAGTGTTTTCTTTTAACTCTAGAGCATAGCATGATTATAAGTTAATCTAAAGTCTTGCTAAGGTTGCCGCCTAGGCGGGCCGTCTACCATGTCGGGTAAAGGATACTCAAGAATTTTCCTCAAACTTAAGAATTTATTAGACATTAAATAGAGGCATGTTACATTAGATCCTAACCTAAATACAACTAAAAAAACAAAACAGAAGAAATAAAAACAAAAAAATAAAGAAAAACAACAAAAGAATAATTAGAGGACTAATTTCCCCCCAAACTCGAAAGGAGCATTGTCCTCAATGCATGCCTACATACACAAAAAGGTGCATAGATTAGATAAAAACAAAGTAAAAGAATGGGAAAAAAGCTTAGATTGGTTGTGATTCGGAGGAGCTGTCGTCGTTGTCGTCAGGAATGATCACTTGCTTCCGTGCTGCCATCTTAAACTGCTTAGCCACCCTCGGCGGCTGCTGGCGGGAAGGCGGACTGGGTTGAGCTTTTTGCATGACTTCTCGTTTGCCGCCTTCTTCATTGACGGGGCAAACTTCGGTGGTAGAGTGTGTTCTCTTTGCACTTGAGGAGAATGATGGTTTGAGCTTCTTTGTGACTGATCGAACCGTGTCGTACCATACCGAGTCATCCGATAAGAAGTCGCTGAGGTAGGTGGAGTCAGATGGTCCTGGTGCGTTGGCTGCTGCTCTTGACATCTGCCCTTGTTCTCTGATTGGGGCTGCCGATGTATCTCCACGGTTGTCGAAGATGGAGAGGACTTCGGTGGTCGTGGCTGCTCGGGAGGCTTCAAGATCGCTTGAGATGGGGGCAGTCGGAGTTGCGAAGGCTGCCGAATGTGTTGCCAAGCAGAGGGTGCGACAGTTGTGTCTGGTGCTGCCGGGGTAAATATCTCGGCAGGGAATTCTGGAAAGTTGGCCGCTGGGAACTTTTCCTTTATTGTGGTGGTGGTGGCGTTGTTGAAGTCCCGGATGTAGGTCATAAACTTCAACTGACGTCTCTCCATTAGGTTCAGCTGGGCTGCCAAGCCGCCGATGGTGGTTGCCGGGGCGGGTTGCTGAAATTGTTGTTGACTGCCCATCTCCGACTCTTGGGCATAATATTTTGGGGTGGCTGCGGTGATCTCCATTTTCCGCAGGATTATTTCCCCCGTCCACCTGGTTCTTTCTGGTGTCATGGTGTCGGTTGGGGCGGCTGGAACATGTGTCTTCTCGCACATCGTCGTGATGAGGCTGGGGAAGTAGAGTTGCCCCTTTGTTTTCTGCCCGCACTCATAGATTTCGTTAGCAATAATCGAACCAACATTTATATACCTCTTGTTGATGATGGAGTGGATGAGTGCTAATCTCAGCTTGTCAACGGTGGAGTTGTGGGTCGTGGGCAGCAACCATCTTTTCACGAATGTGTTCCAAAGTTTGGCCTCGGGCAGCAAATTCCGCCAGTTGACGGTGCCTTTGTTTCTGCCCTAGTTCCAAACCGACCCCGGTATACAGAGTTCTTCCTTCATGACCTTGTAACTATCTGATGTGAGGGAGGCAAGGAACTTCGCGTGCTGATCTTCACGAATGTGGAGGCCGTAGTATAAGTTGATCTTGTCTTCGTCGATTAAAAATGGACGCCCGCGGACATTCACTGTCGGCACGTCCTTCGTCGGCCCATGTGCATAGTAGACGCGTACCATAGTTTGATTTGCCGGCTTTGGTTGCTGGGCAAAGATTTTCCATCGTTGGTGCGCGATTTTAGAGTATATGAACTGTTCGAGCCCTAGATTTCACTTCCCTGGCTCGTAGAAAAATCTTTGCTCCTCCCACACCGATCTTTCTTTAAACTTCTCGTTATGGCGGGCTTTAATTTCTGGTGTGGCGAAGCGGTTGAGTGACTCCTCTAATTCTGCCTGGGAAGCGCGGTGGCGGGGGGTTCTTGCCATTCTTGAGTTGGGCTTTAGGTTTTGTGAGAGGAGAGTTGTGAGAGTTGTAGAAAAACGAAAGAAATCTGAAAGCAAAAGAAAGCTGTGAAACAATATGCAAGAGAGGGTAAAGAAGAGTGAATAGTAAAAAAAATGAGGGGGGTTTATATAGGAGTGAATGGTGCTACCGTTTCATCTGCCGAGGCAGACGTTGCCCGAGCAGAGAGTTATTGGAACAAAACAGGCTTCTCGTGAACGGCTAGTCTGCAACAGCTAGTTTTGGCGAGAAGCAATGTCTATCTACCGCGACAGACTCGGTGGGTGGGCTGGAGCGGTTGATGGATTTGGGCTTTCTTCTTCTCCCTTCTCTTGGTCCATTGTCTCTCCTAAAAAAACTAAAGGGTTAACTACTGGGACGGTCACTTATGTTTCCCCCAGTACAAAGTTGGTCACAAATTTTCAAAAAACGACCAGTAAAGTCACTTACGTTTTCGATCTGTAAACTTTTGGTCACTAAGACGTTTATTGCCGTTAAACTTAAACGGGAGGCTGATCTGGCATAATAAAAAAAGGATAATTTACCTAGATAGTTCCTAAACTATTACTTCACTTCTATTTTGACCACCAAAATAAAAACAATTTGTATAATTTCACATTTAATCTTTCATATTTACAATTTTTTTACTTCTTCTTCCCTCAACGCCTCAACCTAACTCGCAATAGATGATCAAAATTGTAGTACATAAACTCAGTGAACTGAACCTAAGCAAATTTCATCAATTTCAAACTATGGTTTCCAAGAGTAATTTTCTCACGTACTGACACATTTATATAGCAAGCAACCCAGTTAGTTAGGGGCTTTAGACTCTGGTTAGGAAAAAAAATAATGGTTATAATTCCACCAAGTTTCACCATGAATTTGGCGTCTCCCGTTGCCACCTTGTCTGGACCGAACAAATGGTCATCCTTAGGAAGGATAAGCAAATATCCTCGGACGCTACTGGATGATTCATGCCATGAGATCTAATTTGCCAGGCTTTAGAAATGTCATGCGAGAAACACTCGAAGGTAAAAGTCAACTTTGGATTGCATGTCTCAATGGCCTTCACCCGTTGTCGTCCATATTGAATACTGTACACTACGAAACGAGAAAAAAATCTATCGAAAGGGTTTGGTCTTCAAGGAACCGGAGGAGTGTTCTTGTGATATCTACCGGAAGAAGGCATGCGCTGTAGACCTCTTGAAAAATCTGGCTTTAAGCGTTTTCTTTGCATATCTTGCAATGACCTTCGGCTTGTCCAATATAACAAAATGATACAGCAAATAAGTAAACAATAAACATAAATGAAGTAACAACGTTCTTTTTCCAACAAGATCACATACCTTGGAGAACCCTGACGTTTCTGAGTAAACTGACCCCCGGGCATTGATCTTAGACTTCCAAGGGCCTTTTCAGCAGCCTGGGAAGGATAAAAGAGCCCAAACAGGAAAAAAATTACCATATGAAAGATGGTGAAGGGGAGAAAAATAAAAAAATTGTAAATGTAATGGATTATATGTGAAATTGTACAAATTATTTTTATTTCGGTGGTCAAAATAGAAGTGAAGTAATAGTTTAAGGACTATCTAGGTAATTTATCCCTTTTTTTATTGTGCCAGATCAACTTTCCATTTAAGATTAACGGCAACAAACGTCTTAGTGACCTGAAGTTTACAGATTGAAAACGTAAATGACCTTATTAGTCATTTTTGAAAATCGGTGACCAACTTTGTACTGGGGGAAAACATAAGTGACCATCCCAGTAGTTAACCCAAAACTAAAATAAAAAATTATTAGAAAATAAACAAATACTGAAATTAAATTTACTTTCTATGAACTAAAAAATGCAAGAAAGTAAAATCTAAATCCTAAAACATAAAAATAAAATAAAATAAAGAAAATTTAAGTTATGTTGGGAATGCATCTAGACGCATTTCCCAGCATAACTACGTCCTGGGTTGCTGCAACATCTGCTTCACCCCCTGCCAAGGCGGGTCTTTGTGTTTTTCTGGATCATTGGTATTGCCAGGTTGCCCGCCCAGGCGGCTGTAACTGGAATGCTCTATCTCTGTGTTGGGTTTGGTGTCTGCTGAGGCATGAATGTCTTGACATTCTTCTTTGTCGTCAGCTTTTTCCAAATATTACAAGACATTCAGCTTGTTTTTCTGATCGTCCACCCTTATTGTAAGCTTCTCATTCTCCAAATTTATTAAGGTTTTGCTCGTGGCTAGGAATGGTCTTCCCAGGATGATGGGTGCTTTGTCGTCTGCCTCACAGTCCAGAATTAGGAAATCAACCGGAAAAATAAGATTGTCCACTCTTACTAGGATGTCTTCAATTTTTCCTTCTGGTTGCACGTAAGAGTGATCGGCTAACTGGAGCAAATAGTGCAAGTGTACACGACGCAAGTAGTAAAGTGATACGAGAGTATTGGATATCGTCTCCACAAGGACTGGAAATAACTCTATCCTTGAATTTCTGCACAAGAGAAAGAAATAGTTTATTTGAATTGGTGAAGCAATCTTGAGAAACAACTAAAGTAAAAGATGAAGGAATCAGATTTAAAGAATAGGCTGGTATTGATTTGCTCAGTAGTGCAGGTGTTGCACTGTTAAAGGAAATTTTGTTTCTGTCGTCGTTCCTGTTGCGACAGCACCTGTCGCGGCAGAGGTCTGTTGACGTCGCGGCAGCGATCAACAACTCTGTACTTCAAGCTTGGCAAGAATCCCTGCTATGACTTGTCCTATCCCTAGGCCCAAGTTCTATTGATGAACACTTCTTGGATGATACCTCCTGGTGTGAATCAAAGGGTGAACATCAATGTTGTTGAATTCTTCTTTACCCACTTAACCTTGAACTTATCCCTAAGCCAAGATGGTTTAACCATAAGCTGGAAAACGCGTATTTACTCCATTCGTATGCTTGACTCTCCCGATATCAAACAAATGGATAACCTTATAATGCTCTCCCGATACTCTTGTGAGACATGAAAAACCAGAATAAATAAACTTGAAGTTTTTATTGCTTGACAGAAAATTCCTAAAACAATACAATCCTTGCAACTACTTTACATAATCAACCCTTAGCCCTAGGGGGAGTTTAGAACATGGTGGAGAAGGGAAAACGACAAGGGTTTAGGGGAAGACGGCTAAGAATGAGATATCCTTCCCTAGGTCGAATTGCGTGCCTTTATATAGGCCTTGGGTCCAAGTTTTCTAATATGGCAAGAATACAATTTCGAATTAAAGTGCAACTCTAATTAAGACTAAATCTTCTTAGTAGATGCCTTGAATTCGTCCTATTTTCTTGCCTTGAGTTTCTTCCTTGAACTTTGGGCTTGGCCTTCATTCTGCCTTAGGGCTCAGAAAAATATGGGAGTGGTCCACGACAGGCCAGCTTCAAATTCTCTATCTTTCGAGCTCCACTTCACTTCTCCACCTCAGCATTCTGTCGTCATGGCTGCCACAGCAGATGCCAGGACAGCATGTGCTTCTCGACTCCAGCTCTGCACTCCGTCTCTCCTCCTTTGCTGCCTTGGGTCTGCCGCAGCAGATTCCTACAAAAGTAACCAAAATCAGTAGCAATTGTGCAATTTTATCTAATCGTGATGTATATGCAAAAATCTATCCTAAATGCAATGCATTATGCTTGAATGCAGCAAAAATATGGGTAAATGAGGGGTAAAATATAGAACTTTTATACACTCAACACACCCCCAAACTCAGGTTTTTGCTTGTCCTCAAGCAAATACGACCTAACTAAAAAAATAAAAACTTTTTGGCTTGGCTTAATTCAGTGAACTTTTCATTACCTACCACACATTCACTATCAAGAGCAGTACCTTGTTGGGTGTTTCTGGATTTATCCGGAACAATGTTATAGTTCTTGTGCAGTGTGTGCAGGTTTTTGTGAACAAATATGTGCCTAGACTCCCTTAGCTTACCAGAATAGTTATGCTTACAGACTTGAGTTTTATGCCAATTCATTTTTTCTAGAGGCAATTCTTAGGCTCCTTTAGTTTTTTCTTACCTTAGACTTCATCTTTTATGGAGGCAATTCTTAGGCTCCTTTAGTTTTTTTCTAACTTAAGCTCAAAGAAAAATCTTCTTAAAATCATTGTAAGGCAGTTTTGTGGGCAAGTGAGTCTAAAATTCTTCTTTTCTTTTGTTCCTTTCCTAGAGCCAGTGTTAGCCACCTCTAGGGGCAACTCAAGTGGGTAAACCTCCCTATTCTAGTTCACTACTGAAGTCTAGATAGCATAAGTGTCACAAAGGGTGTTATAAGGATCAGAACTATAGCAAGGCTCTAAATAGTTGGTAAAAACATCCTAAAGGCACTGTCACGACAGCGTATGTCGCGACAGGTAAGTTCAGTTCAAAGACTTAAGCCATTTTTTTCATCATTTTTTTGACACAAAAATAAACTTAAAAATAAACTTAAAATGAGACATAAATTAAAGACATGACTGATAAGTTCATTAATGGAGAGATGCCCACCCCCAAACTCGAGGGTTGCATTGCCCTCAATGCATGACAGGATAAAATGAAAAAAAACAGAAAATACATCACATAATAGATAAAATAGAAAAGACAGCAAAATATAAGAAAAAAAACTTAAGTTGAGGAGCAGTCGTTGCTGCTGCTGCTGACTTGGAGCTGCCAGCGGGCAGTGGCCTTGACGGCCGGGGTTGGCAGGTTGCTGAGGGACGCAGAGGCCATTTTCTTCTTAGCCTCTCGAGGTGGCTGGACGCGGGTCGGTAAGATGTGTGGGGTATGGTCCAAGACCTCGAGATCATCATCGTTGCTGCTGCTACTACTGGCAGATCTGTCGTGGCAGGGTCTTTCGACAGTCTTGTTCAGCTTCTTCCTTTTCATCGGAGGGAAGTCCTTGGAGATGTCTAGGGCTACGGATGGCTCTGAATCAGAGTCCTTGGGTCGATCTCCGGTAGGGGGTCCTTCCTCTTTTCTCCTCTGAGAGTGACAGATCTTCTGCCGCCAGCTCCGGTGGCGGCAGGTGTGGTTGTGGAGGCGGCAGAAGGGGTTTTGGGGCTGGCAGCAGGTGTGGGTGCAGCAAAGAAGGTTTCTGGGAAAACAGGGAATTGCACATCGGGAAAATTTAAATCTGACTTGATAAAATTTACCGTGGCGGCAGTGAAGTCCCTTAGAAATCCCATCAGTCCGAGCTGTCGTGCTTCCATCTGTTGCAGTAGCGTCAGAATTTGGCTAGAGGTGTCTGCCGGTGGTGCTGCTGTCGGCTGCTCTGGTCCTGCGGTGATAGGTTCAGGGGAGTCAGGGTCTGTTGTTGGTTCTGTGGTAGCAGAGGGGTTTATATACGATAGAGAAGTGGCAGCTTTCAATTTCATAAGGCTGTAGATATTCTGCTGCGTCCACCCTTTCCCCCGAACCTTGACATCCTCGTTGATTTTTGGCACGTTGTTGCCCCGGCAGATTGTGGTGATGAGATTGGGGAAAACTAGGGGGCTTGATGGTCGGAGAGCACACTCGAGGATTCCGTCTCGGATGTAGCGGCCGACGTTAATTTTCCTCTCGTTTAGAATGGAGTGGACGAGGGCTAACCTCTGCCAGTCGACAATGGTGTTGTGGGAGGTAGGCATGAGGCGCTTCTTGACAAAATGGTTCCACAGCTTGGCTTGTGGGGTCAGTTGGGTCCTTCTCACATTCCACTGATGCTTTGGGTCTTCGTTCCACTCCGTGCCCTCCTCTGTCACTTCTGCCATAACAACATCATAGTCTGCCGGCGACAGACTGTTCACGAACTTCCGGTGGGCGTCCTTCTTCCTACTCACGTACAGCCCATATAGCGTATTGATGTATGCCGGCTCAAGAGAGATTTCCTTGCCTCAGACTGTCACTGTCGTGGCATTCTTATCGGTGACGTCAACGTAGAATTCTCGAACGAGGGTTACGTTCATTTCCTTGGGATGGGCAGCAAACTTCTGCCACTTGAGTGCTTGTATCTTCTTGGCGATGAAGCCTTCTAGCCCTAGCTCTCCCGTCTGTTGGTTATAAATAAACCCTCGTTCTTCCCGCATTTCCCTCTTCTGGAAGAATCGTAGTACCTCCTTGCTGAATCTGTGGATGCGAACCGGTTGGGTATGCCGCTGTGGCTTGGTGTTGACACTTCCGTGGCAGAGGTGGAGGCAACGCTGCGTCGGGTCATTCTGCTGGCCATTGCAAGGAACTGTAGCAAAATGAAAAAGAAATTTTTCTGAGATCTAAAATAGGGGAAACAAGTTGAGAGAATGAAAATGAGATGAAAAATGAAAAGGGAGTGGGGGTTTATATAGAACGGGGTTTTTCTGCCCTTTGAGACTGTAACGGCAGGTGCGAATAACGGGGCAAGCTATTACGCGGTTTTTGACGCGTCTGTCACGCGTTTCCGTGTCTGTTATGCGTTTCCGTGTCTGTTGTGATAGCTCCGTGACAGGCTGTCTTCTCCGCGTCTATCGCGACAGCTGGTGACAGGTTGTGACGATAGGCTTGTCCGTTGGGCTTTTTGGGCTGTTATGAATGTAGTGGGCTGGTTAATTCCTCCTCTTTGCTTTGCTTCCTTTATTTCCTAAAAATAATTAAATAAACTGAATTAAAATCTTATTTCCTAAAATAAATAATAAATAAAATTCTTAATTTCTCATAAATAAATTAAATAAAATAAAACTAAGTTAAATTAGGGATGCCTTAAGGGGCATCTCCTAAAGTAACTACTTCCTGCATCCTTGGAGCTTCAGTCCCCTGATAATGCTTGAGCCTCTGTCCATTGACCTTGAACTGGTGCCCATCTTTCAGTGATTTGATTGTAATGGCATCATGGGGGAAAACTTGGACAACCTGGAAAGGACCAGACCACCTAGATTTAAGCTTTCCTATGAAAAGCTTCAACCTAGAGTTGAACAATAACATCTGCTGCTCTGGGCAGAACTGTCGTGGCAGCAGCTTCCTGTCGTGCCACTTCTTGGTTTTGTCCTTATAGATCTAGGCATTGTCGTAGGCCATTGCTCGAATTTCCTCAATCTCATTCAAGTCTAGTAGCCTTTTATGTCCTGCCTTGTCCAAGTCCATGTTTACAGCCTTGATTGCCCAATAAGCTCTATGTTCTATCTCAACAGGTAAATGACAGGTTTTCCCATAGATGAGTCGATAGGGTGACATCCCCAATGGTGTCTTGAACGATGTTCTGTAGGCCCAGAGTGCATCATTGAGATGTAGAGACCAATCCTTTCGAGTGGGTTTAACCATCTTCTCTAGTATGTTCTTTACTTCTCTGTTGGATATCTCGGTCTGCCCATTGGTTTGAGGGTGGTACGTTGTTTCAATTCGGTGCTTTACTCTGTATTTCCTTAATGCAGCAGCAATCACCCTGTTATCGAAGTGTCTCCCCTCATCACTAATTATCGCCCTTGGAATGCCAAATATGGAGAAGATGTTCTTGTGAAGAAATCTTTGCACAGTCTTGGCGTCGTTCTTTTGAGTGGCGGTCGCTTCTACCCACTTTGACACGTAGTCCACTACCAGTAGGATGTACAAATTCCCACAAGATGCTGGGAATGGCCCCATGAATTTGATTCCCCATACATCGAAGATTTCGACCTCCAGTATGTTCTGTAGTGGCATCTCATGCCTTCTCGATATGTTCCCAATCCTTTGGCACTTGGCACAGCTCTTGTAAAAGGCTTGTGCATCCTTGAACAGTGTGGGCCAATAGAGACTGAATTCCAGAACCTTGGTAGTGGTTTTGTTTCCCCCTAGGTGTCCTCCATAAGGGGAAGCATGACAGTGGTGAAGCACAGCTTTTTGTTCGTTCTGTGGTACGCATCTCCTGATAATCTGATCTGCACAGTGTTTGAAAAGAAGAGGTTCGTCCCAATAATAATGTTTTGCATCATTTTGGAACATCTTCCTTGCTTGGTAGTTAAGCTCAGGAGGTAATAACCCACTTACAATGTAATTAACAATGTCAGCATACCACGGGGTTTCAGAAAGCTTACCTGCCGCCATGGCTGTCGCGGCAGTGCTAGTGGCAGCAAACAACTGCTCATCTGGGAAGGTCTCTAATATGTTGGTCTTGTCTGTTGATTGGATCCTTCCCGTTTCTAGCCTTGACAAGTGGTCTGCTACTTGGTTCTTTGTTCCCTTTTTATCCTTGATGTCAATGTCAAATTCTTGCAGCAGCAGAATCCAACATATCAATCTAGGTTTTGTATAATTTTTCGTGAACAAATACTTTAGTGCTGAATGGTCTGTATGGACCACCACCTTTCTTTCAAGTATATACGGACGGAACTTATCGATTGAAAACACCACTGCTAATAGCTCCTTCTCTGTCGTGGTGTAGTTGATTTGGGCATCATTCAGTGTTTTGCTGGCATAGTAAATCACATGGAAGAGCTTATCCTTCCTTTGCCCTAATTCTGCCCCAACAGCGTAATCACTGGCATCACACATTATTTCAAATGGTAAACTCCAGTCTGGTGGATGTACGATCGGGGCTGTTACCAGCTTCTCCTTCATTATTCTGAACACCTTAGTACATTCAACATTAAAATCAAAGGGGCGATTCTATTCCAACATGTGGCAAAGGGGCTTGGTAATCTTCGAAAAAGTTGCTATAAATCGTTGATAAAACCCTGCATGCCCTAAGAAACTTCGAATACCTTTGACTTTGGTGGGTGGCGGCAGCTTTTCGATGACCTCTATTTTAGCTCTGTCCACCTCTATGTCGCGGCAGCTCACCTTGTGGCCCAGTACTATTCCTTCATCCACCATAAAGTGGCATTTTCCCAGCTCAAAACCAAGTTCGCCTCTTCGCGTCTCTCAAGAACCTTGTGTTAGTTGCCTAAACAACCTTCAAAGCTGTCTCCAAAGACGGAAAAGTCGTCCATGAAAATCTCTAGGAAATCCTCCACCATGTCGGAGAATATTGCCATTATGCACAGTTGGAAGGTTGTTGGTGCATTGCAGAGCCCGAATGGCATTCTCCGAAAGGCATAGGTGTCGTATGGGCATGTGAAGGTGGTTTTCTCTTGGTCCTCCGGTGCGATTGCTATTTGGTTATAACCTGAGTAACCATCAAGAAAACAATAGTAAGGTTTCCCCGCTAATCTATCAAGCATTTGATCAATAAAAGGTAAGGGGAAGTGGTCCTTCCGGGTAGCATTATTAAGCTTCCGGTAGTCCATACAAACCCTTCAACCGGTCATAGTCCTGGTTGAGATTAGTTCGTTTTCTTCGTTGGTTACCATGGTTATGCTTCCCTTTTTGGGCACACATTGTACCGGGCTCACCCACTTGCTATCCGAGATGGCGTATATGATTCCAGCGTCGAACCACTTGATAATTTCTTTCCTCACCACCTCTCTCATAGCCTCGTTTAGTCGTCTCTGTGCATCAATGGTCTGCTTATGATCATCTTCCAAGAGGATCTTGTGCATGCATAACGCCGGACTGATGCCTTGGATATCTGCTATAGTCCATCCAATGGCCATCTTATGATGTTGTAGCATTTTGATTAGTCGATGCTCCTGTTCCTGCATTAACTTGGAAGAGATGATTACGGGAAACGTATCATTTAAACCAAGAAAGACATATTTAAGTTACCCTGGCAGGGGTTTAAGATCTAGAACATATGGCTTTTTAATGGAAGGCTTTTGGATTACATGTTCATTCGAGGTATAATTTAGAGGCTCGAAGAACTTACCTGGACGTGTGCCTATCCAATTTACCTCCTCAGGACCTTTAGTGTCGGATGTTTCTATGTCTGAAGAGTCACTATCGTCGTTGCTGCCGTGACAGTCTTCCGGGTGACTGCGGTCGTAGTGACCAAACTATCTGTCGTGGCAGCTCGACCTGATGCAGGGTTGGTCAAGGACTACTTCAGAGATTGCCTTGCACTCTTCTTCTGCATCAGCATGTTTTATTGCTTGGAGAACATTGAGTTTGATTTGCAGATCATTCACTCTCATGGTCAGTTCTCCTTTCTCAACATCAATCACAGTTCTGCCTGTGGCTAGGAAGGGTCGCCCCAGGATGATCGGTGCATTTTCATCTGCTTCACAGTCTAAAACAAGAAAGTCAGCAGGAAAAATAAATTTATCCACTCTTACCAGAATATCTTCGATCTTCCCTTCTGGTTGTACGTAAGAGCGATCTGCCAGCTGCAGCATGACTGTCATGGGCCTTGCTTGTCCAATACCTAATTTCTGAAACACAGATTTGGGCATTAGATTTATGCTAGCAACAAGATCACAAAGTGCCTTACCCATGAACTTATCGCCAATTATGCACGGTATGATGAAGCTCCCATGATCCTTCTTCTTTTGGGGTGGATGCTTATACAAGATTGTCATGCATCCTTCTGTCATCTTCATTGTCTCAAATTCCCCAAGTTTAGACCTTTTGGACATTGCGTCCTTGAGAAACTTAGCATATCCAGGCATCTGCTTGATGGCCTCTAGTAGCAGTATGTTAATGTGTATCTGCTTAAATATATCATAAATCTTTTTAAGCCGGTACTCATATTTTTGTTTCTGTAACCGTTGTGGAAAAGGAGGTGGAGGACGGTAATCTTCAAGGCGTCCTTCACATGGAATTCAGATTTGAGGAGGCTTAAGTTCTTCAGTATCTTTTGTTTGCTCCTCTGTCCCTTCTGTTGTCGCGGCAGGTGTGTCGACAGCAGGTTGTTTCTCCTTTGTCGGGGCAGTGTTCACGGCAGGTGTTTCTAGAGTCGGATCCTTACTCGGTATGTCTTTCATCTTCGGCCCTTGTAACTGTTTCCCACTCCTAGTTGTGATTTCTTTACACTGCTCATGTGTGGGTTTTCTAGTGACCTCAGTATCACTAGGGAATGCTCCGTTCTGCCTTGGTTTGATATACTGGGAAACTTGGCCCATTTGTGTCTCTAGAGATTTTAGTGTAGCCTCATGGTTTGTCATCCTCATCTCTGTCTTGTCCATGAACGACTCAGTTTTCTTGACAAAGTGATCCATGTTTGCCATGTATGCTCCCGTCTGTGACATAAAGGTTGCCAAGGTCTGTTCCAGTATGCTAGGTGCTACTGCCGGCTGCTATTGTGGTTGTTGTTGTGGCTGCTGTCGTGATAAGATTCTGGGTACCCCTTGGTTTTGGTTGTTCTGCACTGGAGGATTTAGTGCGTTGTTCGGATTGCTCCAAGAAAACTTTGGATCCTTACTCCAGTTGGGATTGTAATTGTTGGAATCATAGTTTCTCGGCTTGTTATAGTTCCCAACATACATCCCTTCTTCTAGCTGTAAAGGGCAGTCTTCTGAACTGTGGTTCCCACTACAAGTTTCACATACCTCTTCTACAGAATATACGGCTTTAGAATCTTTCCACTGCAGATTTTTGACTATCTTTGTGAGGTATACAACTTGTGATTTCATTGAGTTATCAGTTTCATAATCCATTACAGATATTCCTCGTTTGCCCCCTCTCCTAGCTGTAGGAAATTGCTCATCGTTCTTTGCTAATTTCTTCAACACTATTATTGCCTCCTCTGGTTCCTAATCCAGTAATAGCCCATTTGCTGTTGAATCTATTCTCAGTCGAGTGTGTGCATTGGCAGCGTTGTAGAATTTGACAACCTAATTCCGCACGGGGAATCCATGCATCGGGCAGTTCCGTAGAAGAGTTGTAAATCTGTCACACGCCTCGTGCATTGGTTTGTCATCTTCCTATTGAAAGGTAGAAATCTTGTTACGCAATCTTTTAGATAAATGAGAATGATTAAAACTAGAAAGGAATTCACGAGACAGATCTGCCCAAGTTCTTATTGAACCCGACATTAATTTATTCCACCAAGTTTTAGCTCTATCTCTCAATGAATGGGGGAATATCCAGAGCCTCAGTACTTCCATATTTATTCCTAGCAGTCTGAACGATCCACAGATTTCTTGGAACGTTTTAAGATGTTCTCGGGCATCCTCAGTTGCAGAACCACTAAACTGGCCAGCGAAATTTATCATGCTGAACATGACAGGTTTCAGGTTGAAGTTTTCAGCTTCCACGTCTGGCAAGGTGGTTTCCAGTTCAACATTGTCATTGTCCATGTAGTCGTGACAGGTCTGCCGTGCGGCAGCAGACCGTTCGTTCTAGGCATCATGGGGAGGATCAACAATAACTCTCTGCTTATTGTTGTTGGGGTCATCTATCACGTCGTTTTGCCTTCCGTTCACTATTGCTTCTAGTATCTCCTCAAGATAGTTGTTTCTTGCTATCAAGAGTCGGGATTGGTTCCTGAGTTGGCACGTGCGTTCGATTTCTGGATCTAGTTCGTACTCAGGTTCTTTACCTCGTTTAGATCTACGCATAAGCAAACATCAAACCTTGTGAAAAGCACAGGGTAAATAACACCACTAAAAATAAACAGAAAAATAAAAAGAAAAAGTGCAGTAATAAAAAGGGTAAAGATATGTTGCCAATCCTCGGCAACGGCGCCAAAAACTTGTTGCGTGTAAAAGAGTCCTATCGCAAATAGTGAAGTGTACACGACGCAAGTAGTAAAGTGATACGAGAGTATCGGATATCGTCTCCACATGGACTGGAAATAACTCTATCCTTGAATTTCTGCACAAGAGAAAGAAATAGTTTAATTGAATTGGTGAAGCAACCTTGAGAAACAACTAAAGTAAAAGATAAAGGAATCAGATTTAAAGAATAGGCTGGTATTGATTTGCTCAGTAGTGCAGGTGTTGCACTGTTAAAGGAACTTTTATTTTCTGTCGTCGTTCCTGTCGCGGTAGCACCTGTCGCGGCAGAGGTCTGTTGACGTCGCGGCAGCGATCAACAACTCTGTACTTCAAGCTTGGCAAGAATCCCTACTATGACTTGTCCTATCCCTAGGCCCAAGTTCTGTTGATGAACACTTTTTGGATGATACCTCCCGGCGTGAATCAAAGGGTGAACACCAATGTTGTTGAATTCTTATTTAGCCACTTAACCTTGAACTTATCCCTAAGCCAAGATGGTTTAACCATAAGCTGGAAAACGCGTATTTACTACGTTCATATGCTTGACTCTCCCGATATCAAACAAATGGATAACCTCACAATGCTCTCCCGATACTCTTGTGAGACATGAAAAACCAGAATAAATAAACTTGAAGTTTTTATTGGTTGATAGAAAATTTCTAAAACAATACAATCCTTGCAACTACTTTACAGAATCAACCCTTAGCCCTAAGAGGAGTTTAGAACATGGTGGAGAAGGGAAAACGACAAGGGTTTAGGGGAAGACGGCTAAGAATGAGATATCCTTCCCTAGGTCAAATTACATGCCTTTATATAGGCCTTGGGTCCAAGTTTTCTAATATGGCAAGAATACAATTTCGAATTAAAGTGCAACTCTAATTAAGACTAAATCTTCTGAGTAGTTTCCTTGAATTCGTCCTCTTTTCTTGCCTTGAGTTTCTTCCTTGAACTTTGGGTTTGGCCTTCATTCTGCCTTAGGGCTCAGAAAAATATGGGAGTGGTCCATGACAGACTGGCTTGAAATTCTCTATCTGTCGAGCTCCACTTCACTTTTCCACCTCAGCATTATGTCGTCATGGCTGCCACGGCAGATGCCACGACAGCCTGTGCTTCTCGACTCTAGCTCTACTCTCCGCCTCTGCTCCTTTGCTGCCCTGGGTCTGCCGCAACAAATTCCTGCAAAAGTAACCAAAATCAGTAGCAACTGTGCCATTTTATCTAATTGTGATGTATATGCAAAACTCTATCCTAAATGCAATGCATGATGCTTGAATGTAGCAAAAATAAGGGTAAATAAGGGGAAAAATATAGAACTTTTATACACTCAACAAGAGTGATCGGCTAACTGGAGCATGACGGTGGTGGGTCTAGCTATACGATGTAAATGTTACCTATACGATGACCTATGAGCATAATATTATTTGATTTAATGTCAACAATTTTGCACCCATTTTTATCAAATAAGACATTAAATCCTTTATCACATAATTGGCTTATGCTCAACAAATTATGTTTAAGACCATCGACATACAAGACATTTTCAATAAGAATGGTAGAGTGATTACATATAGAGCCAATACCTTTAATGTGGCCTTTAGAGTTGTCACCAAATGTCACTACTCCTCAACTTTTTGGCTTTAAGTCCATGAATCTACTCCTCAAGTGCCATGAGGCAAAGGTTGGCCACTTCTTGTTCGTCATCCTCGGATGACTCCTCATCACTCCAAGTAGCAAGCTTGTCTTTGAGCTTCTTCTTCTTCTCAAAGCCCTTCTTCTTGAGTTGAGGGCACTCCGAACGAATGTGACCGGGCTTTTTGCACTCGTAGAAAATGATTTGATCCCTCTCTTCTTCTTTGTTTTTACCCTTGAAGTCCATCTTTCTTTGAATCTTCCTTCCTCGGTTGGACCTCATAAATCGAGAGAACCTTTTGGCTATCATAGCCAATTCTTCAAGGTCATCCTCCTCACTAGAAGAGCTCTCATCATTTAATGAAGCTTTGAGAGTCACTCCTATCTTCTTCTTCTTTTCTACTTCTAGCTTCTCCACTCTTCTCTCTTCTTTTTTCTTTTCATTTTCCCTTCCTTGCTTCATTATCTCATGAGTAAGGAGAGAACCCACTAGCTCATCAAGTTTGAGTGTCTTCAAGTTTTTGGCCTCAATGATGGCAGTTCTCTTCCCATCCCAAGTTTCGGGAAGTGAGTAGAGTAGCTTCAAGACAAGTTTGTCTTCCGGGATTGTCTCTCCAAACCCTTAAGCCTGTTGACGATGGTTGAGAAGCGATCAAACATCTTGGACACCGTTTCGTCGGGCTCCATCTTGAAATTCTCATAACTAAGATTGAGAATTCCAATCTTGGTCTCCTTCACATCATTGGTTCCTTCATAAGTGGTCTCTAGAGTATCCCACACTTCCTTGGCACTCTCAATGGAGGAGACTTTGGAGTAGATGTCGGGACCGAAATAAAAAAAGAGCATGTGAAGAGCTTTGTCATTTATTTGGATCTTCTTCCTCTCATCTTCACTCATCTCAATCTTCTTCTTTAGAACCATCTTTCCTTCATCATCCCTCTTCAAAGGAATATAGGGACCATCTTCGATGACATCCATCACAAGGTAATCGTTGGATTTGATGAAGAGGCGCATTCGGTTCTTCCAAAATGGATAGTTGTCACCATTGAAGAATGGTGGTTTTGTGGTGGATTGAGACTCGTACATGTTTGAGCTGGAGGTAGATGCCATGGCTTGATTTTTGGATGATCACACTCTTCCTAGGAACTCCTCTTGTGGTTGTTAATCCTTCAAAGAGGTAGGCTCTGATACCAATTGTTGAGTGGATCGATGGATTGATCAAGACTAAGATGGGGGTGAATTGGGATTTTTAAAATTTGTTGGAGTGAAATGATAGCTAAAAATGAATAGCAAAGGATTTTAGAGTGGTTCAAGTTCCAAATAAACTCTACATCCACTACCTTAGCTACCACTAAGGATTTGCAACAATTCACTAATTTGTTCTTCCCCTTTTCAAGGCTTAGGAGGTAACCTTTACACAACCGGTCAAATTTTCTACCCAAAATTTGACAAAACCCTCACAAATAAACAAAGAAGAAATTGGGCAAGAAAGATATCTCTCAAATACAATATTGCCCCTTGAAGTACAACACTCAACCCAAATTTTGAAGATAGAATAGGAATTGAATATAACTCAATTTGGGGTTTACAAGAAATTAGAAAATAGGCACACTTGAGGTTGGATTTTTGCTTGGATGTTTATCTTTTATGCAATAATTGTTGTTGGTCTTCAAAGAGCTTCAATTTATACCTTCTCTATCAATTCTAGCCGTTTGGGTGGTTAGGGTATTGATTGTAGCCGTTGGGACCCTCTCTTTCCACCATAAATGCACTTCTACAGCTATCTGTATCGGTACACGAAGACCCATATCGATACCTGTCTCAAAACAGAAAGAGTCATTGCACATAATAAAAAGGGCGTATCGAAACGCTTGTAAGCGTATCGGTACGGGACATGGACCATTTCGATACGGAAGAGACCGTATCAATACCTTTTTCTCAACTTAGCTCACTGGAAGTTTCTGTTTCGATACGGGTAACATTGTATCGATACGGGACAACTACCACTTTAAATGTTAGTTACCTAACAACTGACACCAACGGTCGAAAACATTTAAAACACTTTGAGTTAAAAATTCAGTTAAAATCGTATCGATACGGGTAAAGCCATATCGGTACACCATTCAAACTCCTTCAGTTTTTACAGAGGGGCGTATCGATACAGATTGAATCTGTTTCGATACGGTTAAGGGCGTATCGAAACACGTCTTTCCAGTAGCCAACTTTGTAAAAAAGGTATCGGTACGGCTGGAGGCATATCGATACACCTGGACGATTTTCAATACTTTGGCCTTGGAACACTTAGAAAATATTTGGAGTTTGAGTTTTTCAAATCAGTTTAAAGTGTTGGTGATTTATAAATCATTTAAGGGACTTAGAAATCTATTTCAAGTTTTCAATTTAGTCCTTAACATACTTAGTTATATCAAAATCAAACATAGGTTTTACATAAACGATTGACCTTGCTTATGTTGGCGGATCGGTTAGGAGATGGCGACGTTGGTGTTAGTTTTGTGTGGAAAGTTATGGTTCCTCTTAAAGTGCAAGCTTTCTTTTGGTTATTGTGGCTAGATACCTACCGGGAGCTTCTAACGTGCGCGAGGTATTGTATTCTCCGAGGATCAAGGGCGTTGTGTTTGGTGCGCAGGATCTACGGACGAAGCGAGTCATTTGTTATTTGATTGCTCGAGAGTTCATGTAGTTTGGGATTGGATTTTGAGTTGGTGGGATGTGTGCATTCCTTTTTCGCGGCTGTTGCCCGATTTTCTTGTTCTAGGATTTCATTAGTCTTTTTCGGACACTTTAAAGCAGTGGTGAGTGGCGAGTGTGGCTTCGGTTTTGTGGTCTTTGTGGTTAGCTCGGAATGAATGTGTTTTTAATAGGAAACATTTGACGATGGAAGTGATATAGGTCTTTTTATTGGGTGAAGGTGTTATCGGATGATGTTTTGTAGTTATGAATCGTAATGGTGGGATTGTCCGAGATGGTGCATCTCTATTGCTGGTCGAATTATAATAAAACGTTGTGTGACGTGGTCGCCTCCTCCATTGGGGGGTCCTAAAACTTAATACGGATGGTTCGGCGCGTGGGAAGCCGGGACTTGCTGGGTTTGGAGGTGTTTTGCGAAATTTGGAGGGTATTACTTTGGCAGTATACTCGAGAGCTTTGGGGATAATGGAGTCTAATGAGGCGGAGTTGCGTGCCATGGAAAGTGCACTTCATTTTTTCGTTACTCCGCAATGGCGTACATGGGTGAGCTTGATTGTTGAATCGGATTTGATCGTGGTGTTGAGTTGGATTTCACAAGGATCATTGCCCTTGGATTCATTGGGATATTTTGATTTTGATTGATGCTCATGTAGAGGCTCTATCTTGTATGTGTTTTACACGTGTTTTTTGAGGGGAATGGGTTAGCTAATGCCCTTGCTAAGGAGGGAGTTGAACGCGCGACGGTGTTTTGTGAAGAGTGATAGTGTGGATCGGCTGGGTTGAGGGGATTTGCACTGGTTGATGGTGTTTAGAGCGCAGGCTGGTCGGGACTTCTTTTGAAGGGCGTGACTATTTTGTTTTGTCAATTTATGCTTTGGGTGTTTGTTTGCTTTTGTTTTGGTGCTTTATTCTTGTTTTTAATATTCGTATGGGTACTCTTTTCCTTCAATAGGTATAGGGAGGTTTTTAACGAGGCTTATGCGAATATTGGTTGCTTGTATGATCCTTGAATAAAATCGTACAAGTTTGTTGATCATTTTTTTACTATTATTCAATAAAAAATAATTAAAATATATGATACATAATAATTCTTTTATTTAAAATGTATAATAAATACACCAGCATATTCAAAAAATGTATAGTAAATAGACTTGTAACGAAACTTATATGATTATCTTTAAAAAAACTAACTTCCAACATTTGTATGAACTTAAATTTCAGATAATTATTTTTAGGGTTAATTATAAAATAAGTGTCTAAACTATATTTTTTGTAATCGGTGTCTAAAATATTTTTTGGTAATGTTAAAATATGTGTTTAACATTTCATCCAATTACCATTTAAAGTCAATCCATTAAAAATTTCTACGTTCAATTATTATTTGACATGTTATTTTGTTTGTTTACTTTCTTTCAATTTTTAAAATCTAACTTTTTTTAAATAAAAAACTAAAAAAATAATTTATCACACAAAACCTAAAATAAAAAATCTCAAAACCAACCCTAAATCTCTGAAACCATCCATTGTCATCCCCGATCTCCAAGTCATCACCACCACACTGAGGCTTCTCTTCTCGCCGTAGGTTACACAATATCGTTCGTCGTTTATATGTTCGTCATACGTTGTTCGTCGCTCGATTGGAAGACTTTGAGTTTTAACGTTCGATTGACATGTTATTTGCTGGTTTATAACGACAGAAGAGTGGGGTAATCGGTGGTGTAGGATTCGACGACAAAAGGAGAGATGATAGTTAATATGGCGGTGTGAGTGGATGAATTTGGATATTTAGGGATTTGAGATTTTATGAAATAAATAGAAATTTTGGAGTATTTTTGAGAAATTTAAAGTTTTTTATGATTTTCTTTTATAAAATTAAATAAAAATAATAAATAAACTACACGTCATTGGTTTAGTTGGATGATGAATTTTTTGGATCGATCTTAAAATATAACAGAAAAAAATATTAGTCATTTATTTTGATAAAAAAATATTCTAAACACCTATTGTAAAAAAATATAGATTAAATACTTATTTTATAATTTAACTTTTTTATTAAAAATATATATTTAATAAGACCCAAACTTAAAACATTAAAATTAAAGAAAGATTGTTTACTTTTTTAACTCAAGTTAGTTGGAGAAGTTTTATCATATTTTATCAGAAAATTAAAGACTTCTTTTATCAATCATTAAAATTAAGATTATTATCTCGTATACAGACGGTGGGAATATTTTTGTTTCTACAAGTGTCTTAGTTTTAGTGTATAGGGTTTTAGTTTAAGTTTAGAGTTTAGGAGTTTAGTGTAGAGGTTTAAAATTTATGGTTTATAGTTAGAATTTAGGTTTTAGGGTTAAGGTTAGAGTTTATGTTTTAAGGTAATATGGTTAGGGGTTTAGATTTTAACTAACCTATAAATTTTAAATTTTAACCCTAAACTCAAAATTTTATTAATAACCCTTAATTTCAAAACCACTACATTTAAACTCCTAAACCTTAAACCCTAAATAAAATTCTTAAACCTTAAAACTAAGACGGATGTGTAAATAAAATTTCTACAATTGTGCATATAACGATTACCCTTACAATTATTTTGATTAAAAACAATGAAACAAGGGATGATGTAGGAGTCTATGTGGAGCAGTTATCGTGGAAGTCGGTTTCGACGTTGAATTATTTTTTACTCTACACCTGATTTCTCTTTCTTAATTAAGAAGGCCCACGCTCCTACAAATCACTTGCATTATTTTTTAATAAAAAAGAATATTATTATAGATCTTATTAAAAAATTTCCCAAAATAATATCCATAGCCACAACCACTTGCATTATTTTGATTCATAGGCCACTAGCATTACTTTGATTAAGAGAATAAATTATATCAGATTTTATTAAATTTTAGAATATAAATCATTTTTATTATATTAGTAAGCAATTAACGTCCCAACGATGTGATTTTAGGCATTAAATTTTAAAGATATTTTAATTTTTTCACCAAACTTTAAAATAATTCTATTTTAGTCACTAAACATTATAGTCATCGTTGTCGGTGAATCGTTATCCATCGCCGACCTTCATTCACTACAAGATTAATATCATTAAATTTTAAAGTAAGTTATATTGAATATCACTCAAATTTAGGGTTTTTATTATTTTATCACTTAACGTTAAAACACTTCAATTATAGTACTAAACATTCATTTTACTTCAATCATACCACTAGGCCGTTAACGTCCAAACGACACGATGGTATGAAAAAATGACATCGTTTTAGTGTGGCTATTGATGCTTAAAATAAAGTTGTTTTAGGCACTGAAGTCTGAACTTTAAGATTATATCAATTTTGCCAGCAAAATTTAAAACGATTCTGTTTTAGCCATTAAACATTTTAATTGCCATTACATGTCAATTGTCGCCCATCACCGGTCGTCATTCACTGCAAAATCAGTATCAAAATGTTCATATTTTAAGTGACTATTTTATAATTTTTCAAAGGGAATCCTCGATAAAAACACACACTATAATACAAGGATTAATTGCTTATTTTACCCAAAAAATTGATTTTAAAAAGAAATAAGGAAATCTGTGAGTTGGCTCACTAGCGAGTATGTTGTTTTTTGTTTTGTTTTTTGATAAAGCAGTAGCGAGTATGTTGTTATGCTCAAACTCGCGTGTGGTAATAGAAATAAAGTATATCTATCCGATTCCCATCTCGTTGTAGAAATCAAAATAAATAATATTAATCAATACCCATCCTCGTCAGCTTTAATCCATCTAAATAAGCTTCCTTTACGAATTTGTCATTTTGATTCTTACAAATTACAATCTATTTCAATACTTAACATCTCTCTTTCCCATGGCTTTCTGCTCCAAAAATTCAAGAAATATTATCAAAAACCTCAAGTCAAAGGCCGGTTTATCCAGATTAATCAAGCAGAGCAGTGATTCTCGTTACGGCTCTTGCCTGAACAAAACTAATCCTTGCCGCATCATCCCATTAACTACTCTACCTCAACTCGGAAACCCAGATTCATATTCCCATAAAAAGGGTCTGTCTTTCTGTTTTCAGCGATTACAGTCCACCACAAGTGAACAACAGTTTGCTTCTCTCCCAAACGGCGAACAAAATCAGGTTTCTTATGTTTTTTTGCCATAAATAGAAAGGGTTGTTTCTAGAATCTGTTCAAGTTCATGTTTTTTTTTCTCTTGCAATGCCCTTTATCTGCTGTATGCAACAATGGTTTTGGCTTAATCTGGATTTGCTTTGGAGCTTTTCGTGTTTACTGATATTGGTAATGGGTATTTTGGTTGGATATTACTATATAATTATGCCGTTTAAATATTAGAAAATACCATTGGTATAGTAGGACTCTGTTTGTGTACCTTTGGTTCTTGAATGTCTTGGGAACTTTGAGTGGTTTTAAATATTAGAAAATACCTTTTTCTTCTTCTAATGATGATGATGATTTCTTCAAACCAATTCCAATTCACAAGTTACATATGTTAATCCTCACCAACGCTTTCTTTTCTTGGAAGGAATTGGATTTTCCAGGAGGAAAAGTTGTGTTCTCTCCCGAAATGCGGTTTTTATCCGAATCTCCCTGTGTGTATAACCAATGCTACCGAGTTCTTGATGATAATGGTCAGCTAATTTGTAACAGCAACTTTGTAGAGGTAGATTCACCTGCCTGAAACAATCATTTCGTTTTTGTTTTCCTTTAAATGCATCATTCGGCACAAAAGAATCTTAAAAAGTACCTACTGATACAGGTCAGTGAGGAAATTGCTGTTAAAATGTATAGCAGCATGGCCACCCTTCAAATTTTGGATACCATATTCTATGAAGCTCAAAGGCAAGGAAGAATTTCCTTCTATCTGACCACCATCGGAGAAGAGGCCATCAACATCGCATCGGCAGCAGCACTTACATCAGATGACATTGTTTTCCCTCAGGTTAGATGAAAATACGCGGACATACATACATCCCTTTACGATTCCTTCGAGCTTCATTTTCCATTTCTATGGATAGAGCATAAGTTTAACCATTGACAAATTTATTTCAATCCCACATCTTGTTTTATAACCCTATGTTCAAAGCATACAGTTTCTCATGTAGATTTTTAAAGATATGGGCAGCATATTTCATTAAATTACAACTCTTGAGACGTTAGATGTGGCCATCCTGGTTGAAAATTAAATGATGTGGTCTTCAGTACAGGGAGCCAGGAGTTTTACTATGGCGCGGTTTCACCCTTCAAGAATTTGCAAACCAGTGTTTCGGAAACAAAGCTGATTATGGGAAAGGCAGACAAATGCCTATTCATTATGGATCTAACAAGCATAACTACTTTACCGTATCATCAACAATTGCGTATGAGATTAAACTTGTCTATGAAGGAGTTTGACAGATAGAACTTTCTTAAAAGATCTAATTATGTAAATCAGGGTTATAACCATTCTCCACTGTATTGCAGCACACAAATTCCCCATGCAGTTGGTGCTGCGTATTCTCTGAAGATGGACAAAAAAGACGCATGTGCGGTTACTTACTTTGGCGATGGTGGCACAAGTGAGGTGAATACGTCGATTGAGAAAAATATTTGGTTTCTTTACATTTGGAAGGGTTTTTAAAATCTATAGAATTGCTTCATATGCTTATTGTAACTAGACATGGTGGGAATAGATGGAATCACTGGTTTTGTGTAACTCCATTTTAGGGACAGGACATTAGAAAACCTTTTGTCCTTTATTTCTTTCTTGAACCTTTGTGTGTGTTGTTGGGTAGCAGGATATATATATATATATATATATATATGAGTTCATTGCCTAGCTGCTAAGCCTCACTGAATTTCAGCTTCTGGTGTTTGGTTTCTAACACAAAAAATAATGGTAGGGAGATTTCCACGCTGCTTTGAATTTTGCGGCCGTAACAGAGTCTCCGGTCATTTTTATCTGCCGGAACAATGGTTGGGCAATTAGTACACCCACTTCAGACCAGTTCCGAAGTAATGCTCTATCCTTTTGTTTTGATGTTCATTCTTATATTTTAACAGCCCCTGAATCTATCAACAATCTGTATATGTTCGCCATCGTATATTTAAGTTTTGCACATGGGGTAGGTGACGGTATTGCTGTTAGAGGGCAAGCTTATGGAGTCAGGAGCATTCGTGTAGATGGTAATGATGCACTTGCCATGTACAGTGCAGTTCATGCTGCTCGTGAAATGGCGATAAACGAGCACAGGCCCATTTTGATCGAAGTAAGTCTTCTTTTACCAAGTCTTTTTTCATCAGTGGCTTTTCAGCAACCAAGAGGCATATGCATAATAAAGCTGAACCGTAAATGGATTGTTCTTCATCTTTTCTTCTATCATTTCACTTAAGGCCGTTACATATCGAATTGGACACCACTCCACATCAGATGATTCCACCAAGTACCGTCCTGCCGATGAAATCGAATGGTGGAGAATGGCAAGAGACCCTGTAACAAGATTTAGAAATTGGATCGAAACTAATGGTTGGTGGGGTAGTGAGGCTGAGTCGCAGCTCAGAAGCAGCATTCGGAATCAGGTAAAACACTTAAAATGTGTCATATGTTTTTCAAGGTGCAATGTATGTGACATGGTTTGATGAGCCATCAGAACTGTGAAAGTCTGAAGGCTGTTTGAAGTCATTGCTCGGTTTTTTTGCTTGTTTATGTTGGTTTTACGTCCCTTTTATTATCCCTGTGGTTAAATTATCGTATACTGCTGCTTGGAACCTAAATTCTGAAGTTTCTTACCAAAAGTTACTATTCATGACAGTTATTGCAGGCAATTCAGATAGCAGAGAGAGCTGAGAAACCTCCGGTGAATGACTTATTCACGGACGTGTACGATAATATTCCGTCCAATCTGCGTGAGCAAGAGAAATTGCTGAGGGAAACCATGAATAGACACCCCGAAGATTACCCTGCAGATGTTCCGTTTTAGGTGAACCATATCTACTTAGAAGCAGTAATTTATTCTCTCTAAAATCTTGAACTTGTGATCCTGCAATTAATCACGGTAATAAGAAGCAGACCCTAGTTATGATGAAGTATTAGAAAGCAAGCAAGCTTTCTTTGATTCGAATGACTGGACGATTATACCTACTAGATTTGGCATATAGTGAAATAAAGAGAGAGAAATTTTATGGTAAAAGTCTAAAAGATATAAATGCCTGTTCTATACTCTTACTATTTCTTTTTGGTATTTTGATTATATTTTTAGAGTTATATATTTTGGTATATGTAAAAAAAATTACACAACCCTTCGTATGTACACTTTAAAAATCTAAAATATAATTTCTAATTCTAAAAATCTTAAATCCTAAACTCAAAGTGCTCGTAGCCACCCTTTCTAGGCTCAAACAATTCAAATATTGAAACCGGAAGGTGGGCGTCCATACCCCTCGTCATGTACCAACAACATCTCCAAAAAAGTAGTTTATGCGTTTACGTGCTCCATCTCGTTGAACCCAGTGGCTGTGCATCTGCGATGCTCATTGTCTGTAACACTAGGCAATGCAGTCGGCCAGCTTTAAACCGAAGTCAAGCTCAATCCGATCATATAAATTATTATCCATGGTTTTGAAAAATTCGAGTTTGTTATCCGTTGAGCCCTTCTGACAGCCATTACCCCTTACTCATCCATGCATGAAGATATTTTTGGGTTAGGAAGAACAAACTGTTGCCCTCGTAATCTTCCCTTCCCATAAACAAAAAACAGTTGATGGAGGGATGAAAGTAACGAACCCGACATTATTAGCAATGTTAATGGGATATTTTAACAACCAATCAATTTCTAACATACGATATTTAATAAAATCATTATTTTGATCGTTAATATTATACTAGTAATTTAATTAGGTGTTGAGATGCTAAATTGTATTCAATTTGTATAATGAGAGTATTGTTTTCATCATTCGAATGTGCTCCGATCATGATTCATGGCCCGTCGACCCACATGTTGGATGATTTTAGTTGAAACCCCGCTGACAGTTGGACCCATCATCATTGTAAAAGGGGCCTATTACAAGGCGGAGCTGGAAAGTCTACAATTTTTATTACAGCATGCTCTTAAATTTTTTTTGGAAATATGAATGTCAATCTTATGGTTCATGTTCATGGTTTAAAACTACTTTTTTCAATAATTAGTGGTGGAGCCAGAATTTTCATATAGTGAGGTTAGTGCAAAGCATGAGGAATGGAGAATTTTTATACAACTACAGTTAGGGTTGTAAACAAACCGAACGTTCAGCGGACTGTTCGTGAACCGTTCGACAGGAAGTTCGTTTATGTTCGTTTATTTATTAAACGAACGAATATGAAGAAGATTTTTTGTTCATTTAATTAAATGAACGAATACAAATAAAGGGCTCGTTCGTTTAAATTTATTCACATATATCTAGGGGTGAGAATTAGATCGAGTCGAGTAAAAAAATTCGAGTTGGCAAGTCCTATTTTATGACTCGTTAAAAATTTCCTTCTTATTGGCTAATTTTAGGTTTCGGCTAACCTCAAATACTAATGTAGATCCGCCCATGCCAATAATATCGTCTTCAAAGTTTGAACCTACGTCCTCACCTTAAGAATACAATGTGTCTTACCAATACACTCAACACTTGTCGGTAGCACGCTCTTAATTTTAAATTACGACTTTAATAACATAATTCTTATACAAAAATCAGATCCTCAGAAAAAGAAAAGCAACATGATCTTTAATTATATTCATCAAGCTAGTTAGACTTCAAATTCCTATATTAATTAATATAAATATATTTAAAAACTTAATTAGACTAAATACTTGACTCAGTAATAATTAAGTTTCGATATCTCTCTCTCTCTATATATATATATATATATGAAAATACTTTGATACACAACCCTTTTAATTTTAGGGTTTATGGTTTTAAGTAAAGATTTAGTGTGTAGGGTATAGAATTTAAGGTTTATGGTTAGAATTTAGAGTTTAGTCCTTATGGTTTAAGGTTTAAGTTTTAGGGTGCTAGGGTTTGCGATTTAGGTTTTAAATTTTATAGAAAGGTTGTGTAAATTTTTTTTACACGACTTGTGTATTAAAATATAACTCATATATATATGGCTATATATATAGGAAAATACTTTGATACACAAGCTTGTGTAAACTAAAGTTTATGCAAGCCTTTCAATTTTATGGCTTATGATTTTAGGTTATAGTTTAGGGGTTTAGTGTGTAGGGTGTAGAATTTAAGGTTTGTGGTTAGAATTTAGAGTTTAGGGCTTAGGGTTTAAGGTTTAGGTTTTAGGGTACTAGGGTTTGGGATTTAGGTTTTAAATTTTACAGAAAAGTTGTGTAATTTTTTTTACACAACTTGTGTATCAAAATATAACTCATATATGAGATAGGATCCTTTTACATTATGTAAAACTTAAAAGTTTTATACCTTTTTTGGATCATTGGATGAAGGTAAATGGATGATTGAAATTAACAATAGAAATTGTGAAGATTATCGCTTGAAAAAAAAAATCTTAGCCATTTATCCAGCGGTCTAAAAAGTGTATAAGTAATTAAGTTTTACACAATGTAAGTGGGTCCTAACCCTATATATTACACAAAGTAATGTTTTTTTAAGTTTTACACGTTTTTGGATCGTTGGATTTGGGAAATTGATAGCTGAGATTAGCTATAATCTTCACATATTTTACTGTTAATATCAGTCATCCGTTTCACCCATCCAAAGATCCAAAAAACATGTAAAACTCAAAAACTTTTACACTGTGTAAACGGATCTTTGGATGAAAGTTTTACACTTTTTTTGGACCGTTAGATGAAGGTAAATAGATGGATGAGATTAACATTAGAAAATGTGAAGATTATCACTTGAAAAAAAATAAGAAAAAATCTTAGCCATTTATTATCATCGTCCAACGGTCCAAAAAATGTGTAAAAGTAAGGATGAGCCTATAACGGGCAATGCATACCGCTGAACACCACTAATGCTTTAATACACCACTAAACACCATTAATTTTTTATTTATGACTTTTAAATAATTATTAAAAATCTTAAACGCTCGACATGTAATTTTTTTTTTGGAAAGAATACATTGTATGACTTTATTCTAAAACATCATACAATAATAAGCACACATATGAGCCTCATTAAAAATGTTCTTAGACCTAGTCATAGAAAAAGAATGCATCATATGTATGCCACTGAAAATCTAACATACACTTAACTCCCCAAACCAATCTCCAACAACTCAAAGCACACTATACAATACAAGAAAAACTTTAGAGATATTAAAATACACACAAGCATATTACCAGACATGTTGTTATTAATCATATTTTAAAATAAAATTAAAAAATTACTTTTTGAATCACTCACCACCTCATTTATAATTTTACTCAATTAAATAGAACCACATCATCTTAATATTTCACATAATATTTTTTTTAAATTAAATCTTACAAATCATCTTCTGAATTTCAGCTTTAAAAAGATTTTAAAGCTTTTGGTACACTGGAAATTTTGAAGGCTTCGATGGAGGTGAGTTCTTAATAGAAATTTTCTGCCCTTATTTATGTTCTCATACTAAAAATTAAGTTCAGGGTTAGAAGTTATGATTATGGTTTATAGAATTTAGTGTAGGGTGTGTCTTTTAAAGTATAGAGTATAGTGTTTAGGATTTAGAATTTAGGGTTAAAACTTGGAAGTTATTTTTTCAGTGTTTGGGGATAGAAAGAGACATCGAAAAGGGGCTGAGGATTTTTATTCGTAAGGTCTTGTCTTAGTTGTCGAACGCTTTTATGGTTTATCAGTTTCTAGGGTTCAAACAAATATATTAATCTTAGGGTTTTTACCATATTAGAGTTAATTATTTTATTTTGATCTCTTTTGATTCGTGGGTTAAGTTTTTGGATGTTTTTTTTTATTTTAACGATTTCATTCATTAACATATTAGAATAAACATATGAGGCATGAAGAAGAAGATGATGATTTGTAAAATTTAATTTAAAAAATATTGTGTGAAAAATAAAGATGATGTGGTTTTATTTAATTGGTATGACCATCGTTGAGGTGATGATAATGATTCATGAAATAATTGATTAATTTCTTCTAATTTCATTTTAAAATATGATTAATTACATGTCCAACTTTTGAGATTTTTAATAATCATTTAAAGTCATTCAAAAATTAATGGTGTTCAGCAGTGTGCGTCACCCATTTAAAATTTTTTTTAAAAGTAATTAAGTTTTATATGATATAAGTGACTAAGTGGATCCTAACCCTATATATATACCTTATAAGTTTTGTTATAAAATAATATATGTAAAGTAAACTAGTGGGAAATTAAAAAGAGTTAAAACGAGAGACAAGATAGTGTTCAAAGTCCAAAAATAAATAAGATGTTGGAGTGCAGGCCGAAACAAAATAAATAATTTTCTTCGATTCAATTCTCCTTGTAGAATTTTATTTTGGGACTTTTTGTTTTATCCTATTGTCATTGCATTATGGATCTCCCCATTTCCCTCTATTCAACTCATTTCATACATGCATGCATACAAATTGGGTATTCATAGATATTGGGTTACATAAGAATTTGTCTTGCCCCTCACAATTTTGTATTTGGGGATTTGCATAATCTAATAAATTATGGATTAGATTTGCACATTAAGTAATTAGGGGAGCAAGGGTGACATAAATAAAGTATATAGAATGATTAGGTACTAGAAGACAAGAGATGAATTAAAATGAATCTTTATTGTTTCTACTCTTTTGTTTTTTGTTTACTTTTATGATATGCTAATCTTAACTTAAGTTGGTCCTTGTTTGAACTTTGTTAATATCCACCCAACTTCTTTACTTTCTTCATTGGGCTTTAAAGGCCCAATTGACCCCTAAACTATTTTTTTTTTCGAGTAAATTGGCACATTGTAATGGAGGAGCACTATCGGAGTATGATTTCAGCGTATCGACTTATTAAGAATATAGTATTTAGATTTACTTGGACTATGTATTCGTAGGACTATATTGTTGTATTGTAACTCATATTTTGAAAATTATGTTTTTTGAGTAGAATGTTTTTAAATGTTTTACTTTTAATTAGAGCTCATATGTAAATGTTTGAATTGTTTATCTATGTTGTAAAATGTTTGGACTTGAATGGATTTGAAAGTGAACTATTTTGGGCTAAATTAGGTCAAATTTTATGGATTGTGGGTTGGGCTTGGGGCTCAAATGTGATATTCAAGTTTAAGGTTTTACAGTAAAACATAATCATAAACATTAAAACTTTAACCCTAAACTCTAAAAAACTAAGCACACGTGGAAAACAAATTTTTCACCTCCAGTGCATAAAATAAATTATCTAAAAATATATATAAATATTTTCCAAATATTATTTAATATGTTAATTACATTAATATTATGTTAAATGTAAAATTTAGATACAATCCAATGAAAAATATTCTATGAACTTTTTTATATTGATATTTTCTATTTTAATATTGAATGTTATACTTATTAAAAACAAACTATTACAAGGATAATTTAGTAAATTGTTCTCTTAGATAATATTACATTACATCAATTTGTTAGAGTTTGTGACCTGAATTTTGTCTTGATTTGACATAAAAAACTTGTTGTGCGACCTAATTGCTTAAAAACAAAATTAGGAGAAAAATAATGTGTACGAAGTTGGTGCCACGCAGTACAAACCTTTCTACTTATCAAGTTCGTACACGATTATATTTTTATATATTTTTTTTGAATGAAAGGGAGAGGAGCCTAGCTAGTGCAAAGGTTTACAATAAGGTGGTCCATAGATATCTCGATGTAACAAGGGGTGATCCAGGAAGGTAGGAGAACGCTGCATAGGATCAGCAAGTCTCGCAAGCTTGTCAGCCGGCATGTTTGCTTCTCGTGGAACCCAGCGGAAAGAGATAGTCCAATGTCGACATGCTAAAGCATGAATGGCGCGAACAAGGGAGAGGGGGCTATGCGATGCATTTGGTGCTTGAATCATCTTCACAGCCTCTTGGCTATCGGATAGGACTGTGAGGCAAGTCAGTCCTTTGCTCCAGGCGAACTGCAGACCCGTGAGAAGTGCCCACAGCTCAGCATGAAGAGGCGAAACAATACCAATCGACTTGTAGAAACCAAAGTACCACTCACCATGTTGGCTACGAACAAGGCCTCCGATGTATCCAAATCCGGAAGACAGCTCAACTCCTCCATCGACGTTCAAACAAGGACCATTTAAAGGGATGATCGGCCATTGAATTTCTGAAACAGCGCTGCTTGTAATAATTGCCGGTGTTGCGCGCGCGCTGTCATAGTATCGAGCCCAAATTAAACTCCGATGTAACACTGATTCAGCCGGCTCATGAGTTCCATTGAAAACCATATTGTTTCTATTCTTCCACACATGCCACAAAATGGAGAGAAAAATAATGTGCCATGGGAGCTTATGGATGGTGCAAGGTGTTGTACTGTGTAAATTCTCTATGAGCCAACAGTGGAGAGGATGCGTAAAGAAGTTTGCACTAGCAGTTTGTGGAATTACCTGCGACCATAGTAGTTTCACAAACCTGCAGTCACGAAGAGTGTGAAGGAGAGATTCATCCGACTCATGGCAGCACGGGCAGAACGGGTTATCACCAACGAGACGTCGACATCGCTCAAGATTGGTCATTAGCCGCTGACGAGAAACAAGCCAGATAAAAAGTCGGAGACGTTGCGGCACAGGGAGCTGCCATATTTTCTTCCAATAAGGTTGTCGTGCATCCCAATTTGTTTCCGAGATACGAGAGTAAGCAGATTGCACCGAGAAAATGTGCTTACGATCATCCTTCCAAACGCAGAAATCGGCCACATCTTGGAAATCAAGACATTTGATACCCAAGATATGTGAGACTGCATTTTGAGTGAAAAAAAGAGCGAGCTTTGCGTGGTCCCAAGTCCCAGCATTTTTATATTAGTTATTGATTAAAAGTAAAAAAATTAATTGACATAAATTTCTTGCTACATAAGTTTTCTTTCTAATCAAGTAATTAACTCTGTAAAGAGTTAATGTTGTTTAGGGTTCTAGGTGTGCAAATTAGAATGTGCAATCAATGAGCCACTTAGATTGTTTTGGGATCCTCTTATATTCTTGTTATTTGACATTATACTGAATTTCTCTCATTTGTAAGTAGGTTTTTTTCTTTTTGGATTTTGCGTAAAATCTTGTTTTTTCATTTTCTTTTCGTATATTATGTAATCTATGGATTAATACAATCAAACAAGGAAAATATCATTTTCTTTATTTAAACAAATCATGTAAGTGGTTAAAAATATCTAAATATATAACACTCCACATGTAACATGAAAGCTCTACAAAATAAGAAAATATCAATTTAAACATAGTAAGACCTCCTCACTTGATGAAGGGTTATATTTTGTGTCCCATTCAAGTCCCAAATGTGGTGTCATAGCCCACATTTTTAATTTTCAACCTACTGCTGCTGCATTCAATTCAAACTTTTTATACAAATAATTAAAGAATTATTTATGTTTTTTTTTTTCTTTTGTAGATGGGTCAGTCAGTTTGACTGGCACCTATCTCCATACGGGAAAGGCCGAAAGGTGAGGGCCTGAGGTAAGTAGGGGACCATCTCCCACAATTATTCTAAACTACTACTATTAGTTTTCGATCTCTTACAATACGAACTTATAAAATTTTATAAAGTAAATTTATTTACGAATTTCAAATTTTTAAGAGGACGACCGTCCTCAAGGCTCACTCGGTCCATCCCTGCTTATAACCATGGGTATGAAATTATGAATAACCCCAGTTTTTATCTTCCATTTTGGCTTTCTCTCACACTGTGAACTCCTCCTCTGCTGCTGCAAATCCTCAAGCTTTCAGTTCATCTTTTTTCATCACTTTATACTGTTTATTGCTTGGTTTATATAGTTGTACTGATAGCTCAGTTTCACTTTCCCAGTCTCCTGTCATTTCTTCACTTTTGGGTCTAGAATCTGATTTCACAAAACACTACTATGTTCAGTATTTTTTACAGAAAGGAAAACTTTTGTGTTTTAGAAAATCCTCCAGCGTTGGATTGTGCAAAGGGATCAATTCAGTTTTCTTGTTGAAGCTCTTGGGGGTTCTGTTCTTCCTTGAGAGAAGGTGAAATGACGATACCTCATTTATTTAGATGTCCAATCAGCCTGGACTTGTTCACGGATCCTGTCACTCTATGTACGGGCCAAACCTACGACAGATCGAGCATAGAAAAATGGTTAGCTGCTGGTAATCTCACTTGTCCCGTTACAATGCAAAAGCTCCACGATCAATCTCTTGTTCCCAACCATAATCTTCGTCATTTGATCCAACAATGGCGTCAAATGGGTCACCGCTTAGACCCTGATTACTTCAAAGCAATCGACCCTTTAGTCGCCCTCAAACACTCCCTTGCATCTCCGTCAGCAACCTTCCGAGAGAAATTCCAAGCACTGCAGAAGATCCGGGTCCTAACCGATGAAACACCGTCCACATGTTCCTTTTTGATCGAAATGGGGTTCTTGCCTTTGCTTTTGGAACTGGTTTTCGAAATGGTAGACCCTGGATTCTCCCAAGACTACGTCAACTTCGTGGAGCAAGGGCTTGCTTGTATTCTTAGATTGCTTCCTTTTGGAGAATTGGAGTGTTTGAATATACTTAAAGAAGGGTCAAAGTTTGAATCTTTCGTGCTTCTATTTGAGCATGGCAGTGTGGTGATGAAGCAAAGCTTGTGTCATATCGTGGGGCTGATTTCATCATCCTCGGCAACAAGGGAGGTCTGTGCAATGATTGGAAAAAACCAGAGATTCTTGAGAATGATTATCTGTGTTGTGAAGCAAAATAGTGAGATATCCGAGGCTGGAATCCGAGCCATTTCAGCATTGTGTTGCTTGGAATCAAACAGGGAAGAACTGGTCCAACAGGGCCTGATCGATGGGCTGGTGACATACATTTTGAACTCGGAAAGGAAGGAGAGAAGCTTGGCAGCAATGGCGATGGCGAGAATAGAGCAGGTGCTGGGGAACGGGAGGGCGAAAGAGGCGCTGATAAAGAATCCGGACGGCGTGAGAGCGGTGGTGAAGATGGTGTTCAGGGTGTCGGAGCAGGAGGGGAGTGAAAGCGCGGTGGAGTCGCTGATGAAGGTGTGCGAGGAATCATTGGAAGCGAGGGAAAAAGCGGTAGTGGGTGGAGTTTTGACGCAGTTGCTGTTGCTTCTGCAGAGCCAGTGTAGTGGTAGGACCAAAACCAAGGCGACTACATTGCTGAAGCTGCTATGAATTCATCCCGACCAAACCATGTGTTCTTTTTAGGACAATTCATCTCTGTGTGGGCTCTTTTATTTATGTTGTATACTATATATGCTTGTATGTAAATGTGCTTGTGTGGTGTATTCAGTTATCAGTGAGGTCTGTGTAGGTTCCCTCTTCCCCTTATATCAGTTCACATATGCACAAAAATGCCAGTTTATGTAAGCTTGGGAATGGCAGTTCAACTTTGAAATCATTTTCGACCTTAATATCATTTGATTTGCATGTTGGGCGGATTGATTTGAGAATTTAACTCTTGCGTTTATTTTTATTTTTGTTTTATACTTATTTGTAAAATAAATCTTAAATTATATTTTTTATTTGTGGCGTCTAAAGTTTTTTTTTTATCTGTCTAATATTTTTTTATCATTTGAAGGTCGAATCATTAATATCCTTTAAAAAAACATTCACTCAATCATTAACACATGATATGGTTTTATTTTTATTTATTTTTTTAAATAAACCTTAAAATCCTTACTTTTTTAAGAAAAAAACGTAGATCCATTTTCCAATCTCTTCTATGTATATTAAAAATAAATAATTTTTTTCTTTGTCATCGTCGAATGCCACATTATTGTCGCGTAATAAAGTATTGTCTCATTACGATATTCGTAATGCCCAATTCATTGTTTGTTTGTCTTTTCTTTGATTGTTAACATTTGTGTTCATCATTCGATTAATATTTTATTCGTCGATTTACAACATCATAAAATGAGATAATTAATAGTGAAGAAATGAGAGGTGGTGGTTGTTTCGGCAACAACAAAACAAGTAGGATAATTGATTTTGGATGTTTTAAAATTGACAATTTTAAGGTTTTTAAAAAATTAAAGATTTTATGATTTTTTTAAATAAATAAAACTAAGAAATAAGTCATGTATCTTACATTTATTGGATGACATATTTTTAAGGGATGTTAAATGGCTTGACCTTAAAGTGATAATAGAATGAAAGGTTAAACACTCACTTTGACCCAAAAAATAAACACTTAAATAAAAAAGAGAGGTATAATTTATATATTTATTTTGCAGTTAAATCTTTTACTAAATTTTGTTTTTAAATTAATATTTGATACTTTTTAATATACAATTTGATACAATGTCCATACTACCCAAACTCCTTCCCACACATAAATCGTATGATATGAGCACTTAAGCATGCTTGAATTCAAGGTCCTCTTGTATATTGTACCAGCAACATAACAACCAAATTAAATTCATCGACTAATATTTAATATATTAATTGTATAATTTTATATTGGCTTAAATGAAAAATAGGTGCCCAAAGAAAATATTTTCTGAACTTTAGGTGCCTAAAGTATTTTTTGTAAAATTTAGGTGCCTAAAGTTTCAAAAGTTACAATTTTAGGTGTCTGATCGTTAATGAGTGTTTAAAAAAATTTAACCAATCAATGCTTGACACATGGCACTAGTTTAATTTTTTTTATTAATTTTTAAAGAAAAACACCAAAAGATTTTCAGTTTTTCATAAATTTTTGAAAATTTACAATTTTTACAAAATAGACCCTAAATCCCTAAAATCTCCCATGTAACCCCTAAACTCGGCCTAGAAGAAATAGCCGAGTTTAGGAAGTCACATTTGAAAATTTTACCCTCAAGAAACCAATTCAAATTATAATATATTAAAATAGCGTAAAATAAATTATTTCTTATAATAATATAAAATATCTCAATAATTTTAAAACTCGAACGTTAAAATAATAATCATATAATTTAAATAAAATATTCAAATTTAAGTCTGAAAACGCATGTAAAAATAATAAGTGTCAATTCCGAAATTACATTAAAATCCCAAAATAATCTTAATAATAAAATACTCCTGAAAGTAAAGTATATCCATACTGAAGATAAAATAGATTTGATAAAATAAAGAGATCCTCTGAGTACCAAGTCACCTAGAGTCCAGGATATCTGAAAAAGGAAAACTATGGGGGAGTAAGCTAAAGAACTTAGTGTGTCTCTAAAGTGCAAGAAAATCATAGTCGTAAAAACATAGTAATATTTTCTTAAAATTCTTTAAAGAATAACACATAAATCACAAGCGCAATGCAACGCACCCAACTACAGCCACCAAGAGAAAAGTTCCCTAGAACTCCTTACTACAACCGCTAATCTGAAGTGGAATCCAGCCCGAAGGGTGAAACCACTGAACTTCCCTGAACAAATCCCAACTCATGCTCATACAATGATATGATGATTAGAAATCAAATTTCATAAACAAATCCGATATTCCATAAACATACTTCATAAATCATAGTTCATAAGTCCATAAATCATAGTTCAAACATCGTAGTCCATAAATCACAGTTCGTAAATCATAGTAAAAACATATTCTGAAAACGTATGCATGTGATGTCAACCATAAAAATCATAATACATATAAATAATCACATAAAGGGTAAAACACCAACACATAGAAAAATAACATATAATTTAATTATAGCACCAGAAGAAACACACCTTAAGCAGCAATAGCTCTAACGTCGGGACGAACGCCTCTCACGTTCGGATCTAGTTGAATCAGAACCTATGATATAAAATTCTACATCAAAATCTAACAATATGCCACCAAACTAAACACTAATATTAACCTGAAAGAATACGCACGTGTAGTCCTTGCGGTATGTGCTCGGTTAGATCAAACGGGTGAAGGGGGTGGTAGTTCGTCTTCCTCAAAATTGATGTCGTCTACGAGACGAAGGAAAAAATAATGATTATGGTTGTGTGATGCTAGAGACTCACTAAAGTTCGATCGAAATAAAAATATATATAAATAAAAAATGATTATACTTGTTGAGACGGAGAAAGGGATGTGCGGCAGCCAAATTGAATTTGAAAAAAAAGGTTTAGAGTTGATGTCGTTTAAATACCCTACTTAGAGAGTAAATCGCACAATAGACCATCCAGCTATTTAAGGGTTTGTAGCATAGCACCCAAATTTACTCGATTTATAGTATGACCCATAAAATTCTGAATTAAGCCATACAATTTTAAATTAACTCAATTTAATCCTTTAACAACAATTAGGTTCCCAAATTTAAATCCCTAAAATTAATTTAGGGTTTTTAACCTAAATTCCCATAATCTAGGGTTTTAAAATTGGGAAATTTTTTGAGGTGTTACAACTCTCCTACCCTTAAAAGAAATTTCGTCCTAGAAATTTTCAGACTTAGCGATAGATCCCTAAAATTAACTGACACAACTTAAAATTCTACGCTCTTAATTTTTCACTCTTTAACATAAAAGTAAAAACTAAAAACATCATAAATGCACATGCTTTATCCTCTGGCTCATCATCATAACCCTCATGAGCTTTAGTTGCATAAGCCAACCCTGATCATCGAGTATCTAATCTATTACTTTGTGTAGGTCCAGCTCTACTAGCATTACCCGAAGCAATATGCCTATTCTGGCCACTACCTCTAGATGGTGCTTGTACTAACCTTTGAGATTGTGTCAGGGCTTGATTGCTTCTATGAGCGAGAGGACACTCTCCACGAAAGTCCTCTAAAGAACCACATAAGAAACATGCTCCCAATTTCTTTCGACACTCACCAGCGTGTCGTTTGTTACAGTAAGAACATATGGGAAAAGAACGAGAACCTGTCGAACCACCTACACTAGTGGTCGGAAACGTAGAAGTCAATGGTCTAACTCTAGAATAACCCTGATGATCGAACTCCTCTAAAGCCCTCTTCCTAGAATGATTCCCCTGACTATGCTGAACTGATGCGGTCGGTTGTTTACTAGCTTGATCGGTCCCCTGAGATTCAAGTTGCTTCATCTCTGCCTCATTCCGCTCAGCAGTCCTAGCTCGTTTGGTAATCTTCTTATACTTCTTATCCATATGTAAGGTGACTCCTACCTTAATCGTTGGACGCAACCCTTTTAGAAACCAATCACATTTTTCTTTCTTTGTGGTCACTAACCTTGAAACATACTAAATCAGCCTCATGAACTCTATCTCATAATCATTCACGGACATGTCATTCTGCTTCAAATTCATGAAATCATCTCGACACTTTTGCTAAATACTCTGCCCCAACATAACGGTCACAGAAAGCCTACCAAAAATGGTCCCAAGTGATCTGACTGGCTGGGATAACATGTTTCTCAGCCTCCCACCAATTTTGGGCTTCACCCTGCAATAGTGATACAACAGCCCTAAGTTTTCGATCGGCAGGATAATCCATCTCAACAAACAATCGTTGAAGCTTCTTCAACCAATATTCTGTATCAGCTGGATTCGTACCCGTCTTCCCATCAAACATAGTCATCCCAACGGCTAAAAACTCAGTAGATATAGGTTTCCTCACACCCTCAGACTGACAGAGGTAATGGAATAACTCTCAATGTACTATAGCGGTATCCAAGACATCAGTCTCACTATCACCGGAACCATGCGGTCCCCCACTCCGAGTCTGTTGAACATGTGGATTCCTATTACCAGTCTGTTGAGCTCCAGTCTACTGAGCTCTAGTCTGCTGGACTCTGGTATGATCCACAGGTTATTCTTCCACATTAATATCATGAATATCATCATGATTCTGTGGCAATTCCTCATATTCTAAAGCACCGCTCTCTGCTACGGTACAACCTCGACCGCGACTACGACCTCGACTGGCCGCTAATCTAGAACTCCTACGTGGTGGCATAATAGTCTATCTATAAAAGGAATTAATCCTAAAGTTAGAGTTGGTACTTGGAGTCTCTATTCAAAATACATCTTTAATTCTTTAAAATAATAAATTTATCAAAAAATCTCATTTTGCATAAAAATTATTTAATATGTATGTAAAAATTATTTTCGACTTAAAATTTTATGTGAGCCTCACAGTTCGAGGGTTGAACTTAGCTCTGATACCACTAAATGTAACCCCCTAAACCTGACCTAGAAGAAATAGCCGAGTTTAGGAAGTCTGTAACACCCGAGTTTAAGGGTCAGAAGTTGAGTGAGTGAATCGGGTTCGAGTCGTTGGGCCCATTTTAATTAAAGTGGGCTTTGGTTTTAATTAAAAAGAGCTTGTGGTTCATTAAGGGTAAAATAGTAATTTTGAAATGTTTTCATCATCTTCTTCCTTCAAGTTTTCCACGACAAAAACCTCCCCTAACCCCCAAAAACACTATTCCATCAACTTCCTTCACCATTTCAATAGCTCTCTTCAAGGTAAAATCGTTTTTAACTTCTCCTCATCATTCCTAACACTTCTATGGTTTTAGTTTTTAGAAAACTCCATTGTTGAAGTTTTTCAAGTTTTCAAGTTTTGGGGAAAAAGGAAGAAGCTTTAATGGTTTTTCGTTTAGCTTTTGATTTGTAAAGTTAATGTATGTTTTAATCTTGCTCTAAAGAGTATTATATGTGAAAATGGTGGGGTTTTGATGAAAATCCCGAAATGGGTTTTTGTGCGTATTTTAAATGATTAAAAACTTGGGTTTTTGAGGTAGTTTGGTGTACGGGAGTTGGGATGATGTTATATTGATGCTTGAAGGTTGTTTTGAAGGTGTTTAATGATGATTTGAGTGTTGAGATTGATAGATTTCTGCTGGGTTGTGTGTGAGTACGAAAATGAGGGTTTTGGGGTTACATGGCTTGGAAGTGTAGAGAATTGGCCTTGTGTTGCAATCTGAATTGTGACAGTGTTTTATGGAAGATTGATTGAGCAATATGTTGTTTTTGATTGATTAGAATCAAGGGAAATCGTCGGAGAAGCTTCAGGCTCAATTCTGGGAAATTTGGAAGCTTGAACGGCTTTCTCGGTTTGCTTTAAGGGTGTTCGGTGAGTGGATTATTTAAAATGGTTTTAAATGGGTTCAAGTGTGTAGTTGAAGTGTTGGATTGTGCTTGGTAGGCCTATCCAAGGTGGAGATTAAGTTGGTAGCTTAATCTCATGTTTGGCTTTATGAGTTCTTGCTTAATGTGCTTAACTGTGGACTTGTGTGGTATGTGTTGTTTATGCATGTTAATATATATTAATGATGTATATGGTGTTGATATGTTGAAATGCATGATTATGAAATCATGGTGAGACTTGTTAGTATGTTGGCACTAGTTAATTACCATGTATAAATGATCGATCATTAGGATGAGTGTGCACACGGTAAGAGTCAAATTCACGTGTGGCCTTGGTGACGTGTAGTCATCAAGGAGGAGTACTGTGAGGTAATATTCCACCAGAAAATATTAGCATGTGATGATGAGTGTAATCCCATCCATGAGTGAAAATGATGATGAGTGTAATCCCATCGGAAGGTAATTGCTGTTGAGTATGTTAGGGGTGAAAATCCCAACGAAAGTTATCCGCATATCCGAGTAAGCTAATAGTTGCCAATATACTTGTTCATGTGTGGATGTTGTGTAAGATATTTGTTATATATTTGTTTAGCATAACATGAGGTAAGATGTCATGTTCATGCATTCTCTTATCGTTTGGCCATGTTGTTATGTTAGCGTAAATGTAAGCCTTGTGAATGCCTAAAGAATATCATGCTTTGAATCCTGCATTGTCGTTGTTTTGTTTTAGAGCTCCCTCACTAAGCTTCCAGCTTACGCTCTCGTTTCGATAATGCAGATCATTAGTGTGGAATTAGCGAGGGGCAAGGAAAAAGGGCATCCAAGCGTGTGGTAGTTGCTCAAGTATGGTTTTATGGAATAATGTAGTAGTTTAGCAATGGGAATGCTACGTTTTATATGAGCGTGTATCTAGACTCCTATGTGTTGGCTTTATGTTGTTAATGTTGTTATGTTGTCGACTTGTAAACCATGTTTATGTTGATGCCTAAGTGTTTGTATTGAAGGCTTATAACCATGTTTTATGCAATGCTTATGTGGATGTATGTTTCTTTGAATGAATGACCTTGTTATGTATGCTTTATGGTTGATCATGCTTGTGGTAGGTTGAAATGCCTCTAGATTAAGTGTATGTATGTTGTTTCTTGAATCTTATTGTTTTGGGGTACGTTTGGGATCATTTGGAGATGCATAAAACTGTTTTTAAGGACACTTAGAGTGCAGGCGTTTCGAAACGCTCGTGGTTGTTTCGGAACGGGTGTAGCTCTAGGGATACCGTGTCGGAACGGGGGTGGTGTCGTTTCGATGCGATTTGACACTGTGAGTGCCCGTTTCGGTACGCGTTTCAATACGGTTTACCTCTAGAAGTGCCTGTTCCGTAACATTTTGTTACTGGAGACCCCCGTACCAGAACGAAGTGGACCGTATCGGTACGGCCTGGTCTGGCTTTTGAACTAGAGCCCGCGTATCGAAACGGGCAAGCATGTTTTGAAACGTAGGCTTGTAATTTGGCTTTTTGGGCATCTTTAAAGGTTCTCAGATGTCGTGTTTTATTCCGTTTGTTTGTTTGCCTCCTTGTTTAGTTTGTATGCATCTTTTATGAATAGTTTGGGTTCGTAAGCATGCAATCGGACTAATATGACACTTGGTAAATTTAAATCACCTTACGTTCTGCTTGTATCTTTACGTATCGATTTCCGTTGTCATCTCACATATAGGACTAAATGATACATTTAGACAAGATAATTAATGAAAATTTTTCTAGGGTTGCTAATCGAAGCGGAGCCTTAACGGGTTTCACTTCAGTTTTCCTCATGTAACCTGTTCGGACCGGTCTAACGTCTAGCCCGGGACGAGAGGGTTACAAAGCCACGTTTGAAAACTTTACCCTCAAGAAACCAATTCGAATTATGATATATTAAAATAGCGTAAAATAAATTATTTCTGATAATAATATAAAATATCTCAATAACCTAAAAACTCGAAAGTTAAAATAATAATCATTTAATTTAAATAAAACATTCAAATTTAAGTCTGAAAATGTATGTAAAAATAATAAGTCTCAAATCCAAAATTACATTAAAATCCCAAAACAATCTTAATAATAAATAACTCCTGAAAGTAAAGTATATTCATACTGAAGATAAAATAGATTCGATAAAATAAAGAGATCATCTGAGTACCAAGTCACCTAAAGTCTAGGATATCTGAAAAAGAAAAACTATGAGAGAGTAAGCTAAAGAGCTTAGCGTGTCTCTAAAGTGCAAGAAAATCATAGTCGTAAAAACATAGTAATATTTTCTTAAAATTCTTTAAAGCATAACACATAAATCACAAGCGCAATGCAATGCACCCAACTACAACCGTCAAGAGGAAAGTTCCCCAGAACTCCTCACTACAACCGCCAATCCGAAGTGAAATTCAGCCTAGAGGGTGAAACCACTAAACTTTCCCAAACAAATCCCAACCCATGCTCATACAATGATATGATGATTAGAAATCAAATTTCATAAACAAAGTTCCATAAATTCGATATTCCGTAAACATACTTCATAAATCACAGTCTATAAATCATAGTTCATAAATCGTAGTCCATAAATCACAGTTCGTAAATCATAGTAAAAACACATTCTAAAAACGTATGCATGTGATGTCAACCATAAAAATCATAATACATATAAATAATCACATAAAGCGTAAAACACCAACACATAGAAAAATAACATATAATTTAATTATAGCACCGGAAGAAACACACCTTAAGCAGCAATAGCTCTAACGTCGGGACGAACGCCTCTTACGTTCGGATCTAGTTGAATTGGAACCTATGATATAAAATCCTACATCAAAATCTAACACTCTGCCACCAAACTAAACACTAATATTGACCTGAAAGAATACTCACGTGTAATCCTTGCAGTATGTGCTCGATTAGATCGAACAGGTGAAGGGGGTGGTAGTTTGTCTTCCTCAAAATCGATGTCGTCTACGAGACGAATTGAAAAATAACGACAATGGTTGTGCGATGCTAGAGACTCACCAAAGTTCGATCGAAATAATATATATATATATATATAAATAAAGAAAAAGATGATTATACTTGTCGAGACGGAGAAAAGGATGTGCGGCAACCAAGTTGAATTTGAAAACAAGGGTTTAGGGTTGATGGGTTTAAATACCCTACTTAGAGGGTAAATTGCATAATAAGTCATCCAGCTATTTAAGAGTTTGAAGCATAGCACCCAAACTTTACCCGATTTACAGAATGGCCCTTAAAATTCTAAATGAAGCCATACAATTTTAAATTACATTAATTTAATCCTTTAACAAAGGTTCCCAAATTTAAATTTCTAAAATTAATTTAGGGTTTTTAACCTAAATTCCCAAAATCTAGGATTTTAAAATTGGGAATTTTTTGGGGTGTTACATCCCAAACCCAAACTCCCAAATTGCGACCACTTTCGCCGCCCCTAAGCCTACTCCTTTGGTCTCCGGAACAAGCCAGTCATTTCCCCCATCACGACGTCGTCGAAAACGACAAACAGCGTGGCAACCGAACATCAATTTCACGTTCAACGTTTGACGTTCGGCTACTACGCAGTTAGTCCTTTCTGACGATGTCGTGATGGGGGAAACGACCGGCTTGATCCGAGGACCAAAGGGGTAGGCTTAGGGGCAGCGATCGGTGGCAGAAGCGACGACAATTTAGTGGTTTGGGAGATTTTAGGGATTTGGGGAGTGTTTTGTAAAAATAGCAAAATTTCGAAAATTTATGAAAAAATGAAAAAAAAATATTGTTTTAAGTTTTTAATTTTGAAAAAAAATGCTATGTATCAAGCATTGATTGGTTAATAATTTTTAATACCCTTTTTACGGCCAGACACCTAAAATTACAACTGTTGAAATTTCAGGCACAAAGTTATAACGGTTGAAACTTTGTACACCTATTTTTATAAAAAAAATATTGTAGGCACCTAAAGTTCAGAAAAGAAATACTTTAGGCACATATTTTTCATTTAAGCCTTTTGTATTTGATGATATATTCATTTAAAATTTTTAAATCTAAATTTATTTAATTCTATTTTAGGTAATGTATTATTATCTTGCTTCCTTAGAGGGTATGAAATCATATTACCCATAAAATATATAAATATTTTTATTTTTAAAAAATAAATGAAAATTTTAAATTCATCACATGACAGTCTTACCAATAACTAATCAGTCCAGTGTGATAAGACTCTAGATGCCTTAAGTAAGATCAAAAGTTTAAATTATGACATCGTAAATAAAAAAAATAAAATTAAAAAAATTACTCTCATAGTAAACTTTTATAGTATTCGAACCACATTAGTCAGTCAATAGATATGCCAAAAAAAAAAATCAAATGACAGTCTTAGCCTCCCCAACTTGATGGAACGTCAAAGATAGATAAGAAAGTGGAAGGCAGGTAACATGTTAGCAAATGGATGCAAACTCAATCCCCACAACTAATTTTCTTTTCCTTAATTTTATAGAATCAAGTGCCCCTTGGAAAGTCAACCTTGAATTATTCTACAACTTTAGTGGAAAATTGAAAAAAAAAATGATTAATGGCAACATTAATCACTCCATCACTCCATCGTATAAAAAATACCTTTAGGGTTTCTACATTAAAAAATGAGATATAAATTAATTATTAATTGATCTTGTAAAATAAGATGTTCCATCTTTTAAATAACATTTGCTTTAGGGTTTGAATCATTGGAAGAACATCCTTATAATACGTCTTTACAATATTTAAATTTTGATTAATTGACTAATAGTTTGAATGCAAGATGATTATAAAAAAAATTAAAATATAAGATTCAAAATTTGAGTATAATGGATCAAAAATACATTGTTGTGAGACCTTCATTTCTCATCTAAGATTTTGACCCACATTGAATAATAAAAATTTAGATTATTATTCTATACATTGACTGTGGTAAGAATCGAGCCAAGTGCTACTTTTAAGCTCTACTAACAGAATTTTCGATTGTTCGTGTTTTTATCCCTCACCAGAGCTCCAGAGTTGCAATCTGGTTCAAAGCAAGGAAACCAACTGCTTTCACACCGGGGGAACAACATCCCGAGCAAGGACCCCCAAGAGTTTGGCGGTGAAAAAAATCACAAACGTGATTATTTAGGGGTTAATGTTTTAGTTTAAGGTTATGAGTTATGTTATAGGGTTTAGAATTTAGTATTTAATGTTAGAATTTTTCTTTTTTGAAGAGCTCAATGTTAATATAAGAGTTTAGAGTTTATGATTTAATGATTTAAGATTAGAAATTTATATTTTAAATTTTAACGTGAAAATATACATGTTTGTATAAATATTTTTTACACCGACAAGTATAAGATATTCACAATAAAACTTACGTAATTATTTTTTGGGTAAAATTTTGATACACAAGTTGTGTAAAACAAGCATGCATATTTACACTATTAAACTCAAATCCTAAATTCCTAATCATATATTCTAAAATCTAAACCATGTACCCAAATTTCTAAACACTAACCTTAAATTCTAAATCCTAAGCTTAAACACTTAAATTTTAAACCCTAAACTAAACTAAAATTTACACAATATATATAGATAATTATTTGATACACTGGCAGTGGAAATTTTTAGTTTCCAAAAGTGCCTTACTTTTAGGATTTATGGACTCAATTTAGGGCGTAGGGTTTAAGGGTTTAGGTTTAGTACTTTTATAATTTAGTGATTGTGAATAGAATTTAGAGTTTAGAGTTAGAATTTAGGGTTTATAAGTTAAAACCTAACTCATTAACATATTACCTTAAAACCTAAAGTCTAACCTCTAAACCCTAAATCAAAACCTTAACCCCTACATTTTAACCAATACTTCTAAATTCTAAACCCCTACACCTAAACCCCTAAATATTACCCTCTAAATTAAGTCCGTAAATTTTAAAACTAAGACATTTGGTAGAAACTTTTACCGTCAGTGTATTGGATATAAATCTTATATATATAAATAATTTTTTTCTTATGTTTTTTCAAAAAAAAATCAAAAGAGGGAGAGACGGCCACAAAGAATCATGGTGGGAAGGAAGTTTCGAGTGGCATGCAATATGACAAAGAAATAGCCAACAGCTACTCCACAACTCCATGATGGTATTGATTGATATGCAGGTTGATTGGACATTTAAGTTTGGTATATTCGTTTCTTCTCTTTCTCTACATCTACGTGCATACTACCACCCTCGTTTGTCTGCGAAACATAAAAGAGACCCCATAAAAAGTTTTAACTTTAACAATAAAGGTTATAAATAATACTAATGTAATCCAACACTGCACAAAACCCTAAATGCTCCATTTTTTCGGCTACGCAAGAGACTGAGAACTTTCCTTTTCGTTTCTAACCCCACATATTAACTATTCACACTTCTGTCCGAATAACAGTAAATTGCGTGCATTTCTATATTTATCTCCTTTTTTTATACTTCACTGTATAAGTATCGCTCATAATTTAGTTCAGTTGACATCATGTTTTATTATTTTAATATTTTCAAATGTTGAGACAGAATTAAAATCACATATTAGAAGAAATAAAAATTTATTAAGACTTTAAATCTAAAAATTAAAAAATTTTATTTAATTAACATTTAAACTAAAATGACATAAAATATTATATTATTATAACAAAATTTTTGAGAGCCATACTAAATGACTCCGTCTCTACTGGAATGAAAAAAAAAAAGTTATACGAACATTGTATAAAAACCAAAATTTAATGTATTTACAAATGTAGTTGTATAAAAAGATAGGCTACTTATAGAGCCCCTACACTAAAAAGTTGATTGTGAATTTGTTTAAAGAAGTTTGCAACTTTATCTTAATAATCTTATTTTAAAAATAGCTGATTCCACGGTTCTCTCTCGTTTTAATAAAAAGAGGCATTAAAGATTCTTGATGTTGCTCTCAAAACTCAATGCCTTTCATTTTCATTCGTAATTTTAGTTCTAACCCCAAACAAACCCACTTGGTCATTGCCCTGTTCAGGGGCTGTTAGGTTGGTAATAGACAAAATATGATACATTTCAACTTGAAGATGAAATAGGTGACAGAGGGGACAAAATCTCTTGTTCCTTTTTTTGTACATCTCTGTACCCAACACTAAAAATTAAATTCTAAACATTAATCATAACTTTTAAATCTTAAACTCTAAAAATACATTCTACCCCAAACTCTCTAAACTCTAATATTAAACCATAACCTTAAACATTATCCCTAAACCCTAAATCTAAATTTATAGTGAGGAGACGTAAATAAGAGCATCAAAACGAGGGCAGATGATTATTTAATAGTTTTTTAAAATGATTTAAGTAAAAGTCAAAGCAGTATTAATTGTTTTAATAAAATTTTATTATTTTTAATTAAAAAAAAGGCACAAAAGTGATTCAATGTATTATATTCTCGGAAAGGGATAACCATAATAGTGCATATGTACATATAAGTACATATGGTTAACTTGAGAAATAATTGTAAAACGTCCTTTTTTTCTTGTCTCGCAAGATATTCATGGCTCATTTACTTCAGTTTTAGATCCCAATCAAAGTTTTTATTCTACTTGCGTCATGGGTGGAATCGATTTGAACCGCTCTAAGAAATACTACAAAAAATTGATGTTCTATCTCATAATTGGCATGCCTATATGGTAAAATTACAAGGAAAAGCAATATTAAGAAAAGGGGAGAAAATCTTTCTTTCGTTTTTTAATGCACAAGGAAGAGCTCGCATGGCTTAATTGGTACCATCATTCAAAATAACAGTCATAAATAAGTAAGTTCAATTGATCAGATGATGGTTTTCAACATGCTATGTTACATGGAAATTGAGTTTCATATGAACAGCTGAAATCAAGGACAAATAATTATATAATGTAAAGTAAAATAGGAATATCAGCAGCAAGCGGTTGCAGCATCGGGTTCCGGCGGCTTCTGGTTTAACATGTTTTTTTTCATACCTTTGGAGCCCTCAGCTAAAAGGCTAGGTGTATCCACAATCTGCACAATGTATGAATCAACATTGGGCTCATTCCTAATATAATGTTGGAAGTTCATTTGAATACCTTTTGAACAAGCTCATCAAAGCACTGCTGTACGTTGACATGCGTTTTAGCACTGCATTCAATGAAAAGGCAACCATAATCTCTTGCAAACTCTATCGCCTCTTTCTTTGTCACAGTCCTCTGACTTTCCTGAGTTTCGTTACAGACCGATTAGAAAAGGAAATAACCATAGATGTGAGTAAATTTATTTACCTTGTCAACTTTGTTCCCAACAAGCATCCTGATGCTGTCTGGATTTGTTGAGTATTGTTCGAATTCCTTGTACCACACTTCTTGAAGGTTTGTAAATGTTTCCCTTCGTGTTACATCGTAGACTGTTACATTAACATGTTAAGAGCATATAAATGTTATTCATCACTAAGCTAACTGATAAACAACAGATGACTGCAAACTTGATGAGTTAGACTCAAAAAGTGAATTTTAAGTCGGCATAAACATGATTTTATCAACTTAACAATTTCATGGTAGAGGCAAAACATTGTTTACTTTCCATTCAAGGGTTTTACAAAAGGATCTATGAACATGTTAGAAAAAAGGGGGGGGGGGGGGGGGAATAATTACCAAAAACCACCCCTTGGGCGCCTCTGTAATAAGAACTTGTCAATGTTCTGAATCGTTCCTGCCCAGCTGCATGATCCACGCATTCAGCAAATATAAGTTAGATCAACCAAAGGAAAACTCACTCCAAACTATAAAATACAGACTTGTCCAAGTCTTTAGTTGTCCAAAAATGAGCTTAGTCCTTATGTTTTTAGTGAAAATTCATGAAAAGTTAAAAGGTTGTTGGAGCTCGAGTGATCAAAGCTTGAAAGTAGCTTCATGAACTCTGGATTTGATGATTGGTTTACTCTCCCTAGAATATAGTATGATTTTGTTTATACAATTCCAATCTTTTTTATATAGAAAAAGAGTATTTATAATTCTAGATCAATGTCCCATATTAAACTCTTCTTCAAGTTAGGACTGTTTTGGATAATTGATTTGTGAAGATTTTAGACAACGTGAAAATGGAAAGTTGGCATATTCATAGATAACTTTACCTATCATTTTATTACTTATACATGTGCACTTGTGTGTAATCCCTAACTCCGCATAACTTCATTCTCAAATATTCCCACATAACTTCAGAGAAACACAACAAAGAAAAGACTTGTCCTTTGGGGTTGCGCTGGGCAAACGCCCGTTCAGGACAAACGGTCATTGGTTAAAAGCTGGAAAATTCAGCTGTCTCGAAACACCCGTTTAGGCGCTAAAATAAGTAGGCAAACGCCCGTTGAGAGCTAATTTGGGTTGTTTGAAGTTGCTATGGCCGGTAAACGACCATTTGAGACAGCAACCCCAACAAAAAACGAAGATAATATCCCTTTAACATAAAACATTTTCTATCTAGACTAATTAAGAAAAGTCCTAAAATCTATGAAACATGTCAAGTTTTATGGCACGGAAGTAGGGAATGAAGTAATCATCAAAAACCCACTTCCATCACATTAATATTAAAATGGAATAGAAAAGAAAAATACATTATCAAGCTTTAAGTTTTACCTGTATCCCAAATTGCAAGCTTTAGCTTCTTACCTCCAACAGTTGCATATTTCACCTTAAAATCAACACCTACATAACCAAAGAAGTTCAGTAGTTTAATAGGCAATGGGATTTTACATGTGGTAACTGGTAGGCTAATAATTATATAGGGCACTGATTCTAACATCAAAACATGTTTTAAAACTCGCTGGAACATACTTGATTTTACATATTTCACCTTAAAATCAACACCTACAGAACAAGCTTACCATTCTTTCATCGTATTTCCTTTTTATAGAACAAAACTATCCAAAGACTACAAAAATTGTAAACATTCGTTAATAAAACTGTAAACAAATATTAGAATATGTGCAACTATATATCTAAAACAGATATAGACATATAAAAAGTTTAATTGCATCACACGTCCACAAACTATGAGACTCATTCTAAATTGATCCCAAACTTTTAAACATTTCAATTTCATCCTCAAACTATGACCTTCATTCTAAATTCGTTCCTAAACTTTAGAGCATTCCAGTTTCATTCAAACTATGACTCTCATTCTAAATTAGTCCTCAAACTTGTTGAACATCTTAATTTCATCCCCAAATTATCAATATATGTTAATAAAACCGTTATAAAAATTGTTAGCTGTCATGAAAAATTGATGTGTATTATGTAATAATATGATGTGGTATAAATGAAGATTTGAGGATGGAATTAGAATATTCAAAAAGTTTAGGGACCAATTTAGAATGAGAGCCGTAGTTTGAGAATAAAATTGGAACATTTAAAAGTTTAGGGACCAATTTAAAATAAGTGATATAGTTTGGGGATATGTGGTGCAATTAAAACGTTATTAAAATATGTTAAACCTAATTCATATGGCCTCCTCCATTAACAAAACAGCTAATAGAATTTAGATGAAGCCTAGAATTTAGATGAATCCAAAATAAATGATATGAGGTGAACAAAATTTAAGAATGAAATAGTGTGGATGAGCACTGACCAATAGTGGGAGAGAGTTCATCAAAGGTACCGGCGGTAAAACTTAAAAGAAGACTACTCTTTCCAACGCCCGAATCTCCTATCATCAGCAGCTTGAACAAGTAATCGAACTCTGCCTCCATCTTCTAAGTTCTAATTACTATACACTCCTTGATTTCTTTCTTTCTTTCAAATTACACCAATTATTTTACGATTAAATCTCCCAAATCCAGCTTTCTCTTCTCTTCTAATCCAACAAGTCGGAACCTGAAAAAGAAGACAGAATCAGATCGTAAAGCGAGATAAAAGATTGACGCTAAAATGATCCTTACAGATCACGTTTGGTCATAGGTATTGAATTGATGATGAGAGAGAGCGAAAGATGACGATTACCTTTTTCTTAAACGAAAGAAATGGGGAATTAAACTTACAACTTGTAAAAGCAATCCCGGTAGAAATTGTAGAATGGGGAGGATTGGCGAAACCAGATCAATATAATATATAATTTCTATTATCCCGAAATTTGGTATTCAAAGGCACATTTGCAGGTCGTCTTCTTCATTTCCCCCCTGCCCTGGATATATATATTTATGAAAATACGTCGTCTAAAAATAAGGCCAAAGTTTTCGGTTCCTTTCTCGCGCTAACCCGTTTAAGTTTTAACTCTCCTAAAAATAAAATACGGTAAACTATTGTAGAAGTCACTCAATTATTAGTAATGTTATATTTGGATCACCTAATTATTAAATTTATAATTGGGTCACTCAATTAATATTCTAGTTACAATTGAGTCACTTCCTGTTAAAAATGTTGTCGTCAAATAACAAATTGGTCACCCAAGTGCTATTTTGAAGTTACAAACAAGTCACTCAATTAGAATTTGGTTACGGGCCACTTTTTTGTTAAAATTTAAACATATATCTAACAAGGTTTGGTATAATGATAGTTTTAGTCCTCGAAACACATATATATATATATATATTCTATCAAGTAAGTCCTAATTCAAAATAATCCAATAAATGTAACCCTTCATATTTTAAAAATATATTAATTTAGTCATTTTCTTTTTCCAAATCACTTGTATACACTCGTTAACATTAGAATAATTCATTTGAAAATATTAATTAATCTAATACACAAATTTATAAATATAAAGATATTTATAATTATTGTAGTGTTAGATCTGTAATTCGTATCTACATTAAATTTATAAATATAAAGATATTTATAATTAATTTTTTATGTTAGATATGTAATTAGTATCTAAATTAAATTAAACTCATTAAAAACTATTTAAAAATATTTATGAAAACTTTCATGTTTTAGTTATTGTTATCACATAATTTTCTACAAAAGTTTTAGTTTTAGTTACTATTACTACGTAAGTTACTAAGTTTTTATTATAATGCAACTCTATATATTTTCATTAAAAAGTTGTATAATTTTTGCAATAATTTTAATTTTTTTCTTATTTACAAATTTATTAATTGTTAAACGATTTTTATTATTATGAAAATATATAATTTTTTATTCATGTTTAAAACATGACACATAAGTTATTTTCACATAATAAAACATAAGCATGCACGAAGCAATGACAAATATATTTTCATTACATTAATATCTAATGTTTTTTATACGATTCAATTGTGTAATTAATTCTAAGCTTCTGATAAATTAATCAACACAAATATTAATTGATGTATTTGTTAAATATGTAAGGTTGAATTTATTAAATTATTTTGAATTTTGACTAAATTGATAGAATATATAAGTTTCGAAGATACGAATTGTCATTTCACCAGGCCTTGTTAGATATTCGTTTGAATTTTTTAACGGAAGAATGACTCGATTGTAACCAAATTTTAACTGAGTGATATGTTTTTAATTTCACTGATAATTGAGTGACATGTTTCTTACCTGACAACAACATTTCTAATGTTCGTTTGTATTTAAATGGAAGAGTGACACAATTGTAATCAAAATATCAATTGAATGACTCAAATATATCCTAACTCATAATTGAGTGGTTTCTGTTGTACTTTACTTAATAAAATATTAGAAGCCCACGAAGTGCTCATAAACATTGTTAAAATATTAAAATGAAAGTTCATTTCCCATTATGATTTAATTTACATTCTACATAATATTTATACTTACAAAAGGAACTAACAAGAATCATAACAAACTAACTATACTAGTTAACTAATTAGCTAATAAACTTCTAACTTCTTCTTTCAACACTCCCTTCAAGTTGGAGGAAGAAAGATGTTCTTCATCCCTAGCTTGGACATCAGTTTGTCATGTTGTAGCGAGCTCAAACCCTTAGTCATAATATCTGCAGTTTGTTCTGTTGTAGATAAAAGATCAGTTTTAATGAGACCCTCGTGTATCTTCTCACGCACAAAGTGACAATCTATTTCAATGTGTTTTTTATGCTCATGGTATACATGATTAGCTGCAATCTGTAGTGTTGCCTTATTGTCACAATATAGCAGTGCTGGATCATTCTTCTTTACTCCAAGATCTTCAAGAAGTCCTTGTATTCAGACTATTTTAGAAGTTGTCATGGCCATGCTTCTATACTTCGCCTCTGTTGATGATCTCGCAATGGTACTCTGTTTTTTTAATTTCCATGAAACAAGTGAATCACCAATTTTAATGCAGAACCTTGTAACCGAACGTCTTGACATTGGGCAAGCAGCCCAATCAGCATCACAAAAGCCACAATCTTGCAATCTCTCGCAGCCTTGAAAAATAAACCCTTTCGAAGATCTTTCTTAATATATCTCACAACTCTAAGTGTTGCCTCCATGTGAGAAGCCTTAGAATTCTGTATAAATTGACTAAGATGGTGTACAGAAAATGTTATATCTGACCGTGTATGAGTCAGATATATCAATCTCCCTATTAGCCTCTGAAAAATTACTTTGTCTGTCAGCAACTCATCTTCATGATTTCCTTTAAGACTCTCATCAAACTCAACAGTTAACTTCTGATTTTGCTCCAAAGAAGTCAGTGCATGCTTAGCTCCCCCTAATCCAACATCACTTATTAATTCTAAGGCATATTTTCTTTGGTTTAGAAGTATCCCTTCCTTGGTTCGCAATACTTCAATCCCAAAAAAATATTTCAAACTACCAAGGTCTTTCATCTTAAAATTTTGATTCAATGACTCATTTAACTCCTGAATTAACTTGTCATCATTTTTAGTTATCAACAAATCATCCACATACACTAACAATATCACAATTCTATCTTTTTGCCTTTTTGTGAACAATGAATAGTCTATCTTGCTCTGAGAATAACCAGCAAGGGATAACACTTCTGTCAACTTCAAATTTCATTGCCTCGAGGCTTGCTTAAGTCCATACAATGACTTTTGCAGCCGATAAACCATCCTCTTCCCCTAGCTGCAAAAACCCTCAGGCATATCTATAAACACTTCCTCATGAAGATCTTCCTGAAGAAAAGCATTGTGGACATTCATTTGATAAATGGGCCACTGGAAGAGAGAAGCAAGTGCAAGAGTAGTGCGCACAGTAATCATCTTGGCAACAGGAGAAAATGTGTCCAAATAATCAATACCATGCTGCTGATTATACCCTTTAGCCACCAATCGAGCTTTATAACGCTCAAATTCTCCAGAGGCATGATACTTAACCCTATACATCACTTTGCAACCAATAGTAGATTTCCCAGCTGGAAGAGGAACCACGGACCATGTATTATTAGATTGTAAGGCCTGAATTTCATCCTTCATTGCTTGAACCCAAGCTGGATCTTGAGCAGCCTCAGAAAAAGAACGAGGCTCAAGAATAGAATTGGAAGAAAGAAAAATTTGAGTGGACAAAGGCAAATGATAATAAGAAAAATTAGAAGCAAAAGAAATAGAGGAACGAGAGGCAAACAAAATTCTTTAACCATCATGGCTGTCGTGACACACGAGAAGATTTACGAGGTCATCATGAACAAAAGATTGTGGAATAGCAGGCAAGTCAGATATAGGAGGAACATGCCCAGAAACAGTATCAGTAGACACAGAGTCAGTAGGCAAAACAGATATAACATGAGTAGAAGAAGGAGTCTTAATAATAACAGGATCACTTGCAGAAGAAGTAGAAGAAAGAGTCTCAACAATAACAGGATTACTTGTAGAAGAAGTACAGGAATGAGTCTCAACAATAGTAGGATGCAAACAAAGAAAATCAGAATCAAAAGATGAAGAGGAAAAAGGAAAGAAAAGAGAAATGGTTGGAATAGGAGAATGAAAAGGAAAAACATCCTCAAAGAATTTAACATCTCTATTGACAAAAATAAACTTATCTGCCAAATTGAAAAGGACATAACCCTTTTGAGTGGAGGAATAACCTAAAAAGACAGAAGGAATGGCTCGAGAAGCAAATTTATCAGAAGTTTTAGGAGTAGTTGCAAAGCAAAAACAACCAAAAACTTTGAAATAAGAAAGATCAGGGGGTTTTGGAACAAAATTTCAAAAGGAGATTTAGAAGATAAAACAGAAGAAGGAAGATGATTGATAATATGACACGCAGTTTGAACACATTCACCCTAGAATTTTAAGGGAACATTAGAATGAAATTTAAGAGCACGAGCCACTTCAAGAATATGTCTATGCTTGCGTTCAGCCACACCATTTTGATGTGGTGTGTGAACGCAAGAACTTTGATGAATAATACCATTAGAACTAAACAAAGCAGAACATTATGAATTAAATAATTCAAAGCCATTATCTGTAACCCCCTAAACCCGACCCGAAAGGACTGGGTCGAATATAAGGAGTAAAACTCAAAGCTTATCTCTCACACGTGTAACCTGGTTCAAAACTTTAATTTCCAAAATAGATAATAATAATATCGCATATTATATACTGATAAAATATTCCTGAAAATATTAAATATTCAAAATGTGCATGCATGATAAAACGCAATAACCCCAAATAAAATATCCAGAAATCATAAATTATATACAATATGATAAAACATATAATAAAAATAAGTCCAAGTCTCATACTGATAATAGTAAATAAATAAGCTGGAAAACGAGGTCCTCCAAGTACCGTAGCCTAGACCTGAGTATCTGAAAATAGAAACTAATGGGGAGTCAGCGATAACGCTCAGTGTGTCTCTACAGTGCAGACAGGATTAACAGAATCGTCATATCAACAGAGTCAGTCAGATATTATCAGAATACAATTTACCATCATAAATCAGTTCAAACACATAAACAAATGTGAATGAATATGCAACACAATATGACATGCACCCAACTACATCACCATCCAAAGAGTAAGGTTCCCCAGAACCACTCTCTACCTCGTCACCATCCGAAGTGGAATCCAACCCGTAGGCGAAACCACTGATCCGAAGTAGACATCATCCCGAAGGATGAAGCTACTGAACTTCCCCGTACAGAATCCCACCCATAATGAGATGACATAAAATCTGAGTTCTGAATCTGAATGCATTGTTTATCAACAGAAATGCATAATCATATAATCTGATATACAGTAATCTGAATCCGAATGTATATACAAATATTTCATAATGTAACAGAATGTTGAACAAGTCAACATCACAGATTAATAGAATATTACAATCATATATCATCAAACCACGTCATATATACATTTCAGCAAATCAACACATTTATATACAGAGCACTGTAAACAGACAGCACAGAAGAGAACACACCTCAAGTAGCTAACACTCAACGTCGACGGTGATGTCTCCCACGCTCAGCTCTATCTCTAGGTCGGTCAGAGTCAGCTCCTATAACAATTAAATACTCCATCAAGAAAACTACTATTATGCCAAGACACTGATAATATAAATATCGAATATATATTAACAAATAAAATCACGAGCGGATCCCGACGTCTGAGCAACAGGAAGTCGTCCAGGTGGATGAGGAGGAAGGATCTCAGTATCCGAGTCAATATCGTCTGCAAATACGAATAATTCCAATTAATTTTTCTGGTATTCAAATCTTTAAATACATGTATAATCGAATAAAAGCGGTCAAAAAAGTCTTTCGGGTTCGAATTTAGAAAAACGGGCAGCGGAAACGGAATCATGACGTCGAAAAACATAAAATAGGCCTTTTCTGAAAAAGTCAACGGCCAATGGTCAACGGGTCAACGGTCAACGGGTCAAATGGGTCAATGTTGACGTCATCGCTGACGTCAGCCGACTATTTTATAATATGAACTGGTTCGGTTCTGTCAACCCGGTTCAGCCCCCTGGACCGGTTCAGGCCGGTTCAAGCCCAAAATCCCCAATTCGAAATTAGGGCTTAAAAACCCATTCTCGATTTCTCACCGGCGGTGACGCTCCGGTGGCCTCTAAGGTCGTTTTTCCGACCAACACACACACACACACACGGATAATCTCAAAAACAACCAACCCTTACCCCTAAACACCCAAACAACGAGGAACACGAACGTCACGAGTTTGAACGGTTTTCGAACCGTTTCCTAACGACGGCGGACGGAAAAACAATGATGACGACAAGGGTTTTGACCGTGCGGCCACGGAGAATTGAATGGTGGCGTTAGACCGTCGAACGGACGACGTTTGGGCCCTTGCCGAACGATGAACGGAAAAACAAAAGGGGTTGGGGAAAAGCTCTGTTCGCACGAGAGAGATGATAGAGAGATCAGGTGAGCGGCGCAAAAAGTCTCAGAAATGAGAAAATGAGGCTTTTAAATCACGCAAAAAGGGGAAATCACAATGCGTGCCACCCAACTTCCTAGGGTTTATGAAACGGCACCTATATTTTATAATATTTACAATTTGGTCACAGAAATTCCGAAAATCCCCTAATTTAAACACTGAAATTCAATTAGGTTTTTAAAATAAAATTCCCAAATATTAGGGTTTCCAATTAGGGCAAAATTGGGGTGTTACAACTCTCCCCCTGTAAAAAAGAAATTCCAGCCTTGAAAATTTTTACCTGGAGCAAAAAGATGCGGATACTGAGCTCGGATGACAGTCTTGGGCTCCCACGTAGCCTCATCATGACTACGACCACGCCACAGGACTTTGACCATCTTAATGGTCTTCCTTCTGAGAACCTTTTTATCCTGAGCAAGAATCTCAATAGGCTTCTCCTCAAAACGCAAATCAGGACAGACCTCAATATCCTCAACATGTATAACATGTGACGGATCAGGATGATAACGTCTCAACACTGAAATGTGAAAAACATCGTGAATACGTTGAAGCTCTGGTGGTAACTCTAACTGATAGGCAACTGGTCCGACTCGACGAATAATCCGATAAGGGCCAATGTAACGGGGACTCAGCTTGCCCTTCCGACCAAACCGAAGTACCTTCCTCCAATGAGATACTTTCAAGAAAACCTCATCACCCACCTCAAACTCAAGATCACGACGTCTCAAATCGGCATAAGACTTCTGTCTGTCAAAAGCAGCCTTAAGCCGATCCCGAATCAATCTGACAGTCTGCTCAGCCTCGTGCACAATCTTCGGTCCCAATAATCTGTGCTCATTCAACTCAGTCCATCCAATAGGTGAACGACACCTACGCCCATATAGAGCATCATACGATGCCATCTTGATACTGGCCTGATAACTGTTATTATAAGCAAACTCTGCAAGCGGCAGGAAATCCTCCCAACTGCCTCTGAAATCAAGAATACAGCCTCTCAACATTATCACTACGAATGGTATGAATTTTGGCAGAAAAGTGTGTTTGAATATAATTGAAAAAAACACTTAAGATGCAAAACAATATCATATTTAAGTCGCAGAAAGTAAATCCAAGTCATTCTAGTATGATCATCAACAATGGTAAGAAAAAAACGATGACCCTGATGAGTAGAGACTATATACGAACCCCACAAATCAAGATGAATAAGTTGGAAAGGTTTATCAGCCCTAGAAGAACTAAGAGGAAAATACAATCTAGTATGTTTAGCCTTATGACAAATAGAACAATGATGAAAGCAATCAGAAGCAATATGTAAAGAAGAAAAATAAGGCATTAGATTCATCTTAACAGCAGAAACATGCCCCAAACGTGCATGCCAGACAGAAGTTTTATTCAGAGAAGTAACAACATTACTGTGAAACAAATATTTTAATTTTGATATAACTAAAAACCTAAGGACTAAATTGAAAAAGTCAAAACGAATTTTAAGTCCTCAAAATATCCCTATATAAGTTTAAGATTATGCCTAAGTTAAAAACATGCTTTTCAAATATTCTTTTCTAAGTGTTTCAAGCTAAAAACAGTGATTTTCAGAGTCCTGTTTCGAAACGGCCCTCAGGCGTTTCGAAACGTTTTCATCACTGTCGACCATCGTTCCGAAACGTGTATCGAAACACTTTAACTCGTTTCGAAACGGTATCACTCGTTTCGAAACTGTTCTTCATATTTGATTTGAAAAGGACCAACGGTTCAAATATTTGCTGAGTTTTATAAAGATTAAAAGGGTGTTTCGAAACGGATCAAGCCCGTTCCGAAACGACCCTTGACAGTAGCAAATCCGTTTCGAAACGGATCCAAATCGTTTCGAAACAGGTGCTAGGTTTAATTTGAAAATATGACCGTTATGAGTTTTTAACTGATTTTCTGAAAGTAGTTAAGGCGTTTCGAAACGGGATAAGACCGTTCCGAAACAACCCTTGACAGTGGCAAAATCGTTCCGAAACGGCCCTAAGGCGTTTCGAAACGGGCTCTTAAATGCACCCCAACAGCTCTTTCTATTTTAGTCCGTTCCGAAACAGGTACCCCGTGTTCCGAAACGGGTTGGTGCAGACTGCATTTATGGTGGCAAGAGAGGGTTCCAACGGCTCCATTTATGTTCCCAAACGGCTAGAAATCAATGAGAAGGTATAAAAGAGACATCAAAAAGCATCAGCAACAACTATTGATCCTAAAGCAAACATACAAACATCAAATTCAAGCAATTGTGCAAAAATCCCACTTTGTGTAGAAATCCCAATTTGTAATCTTCATTCATACTTTGTCAAATTGGGTTGAGTGCTTGTATTGGGGCTATCATTTGTATTGAGAGATACCTTATTAGCCTACAAATTTCCTTGTTCTCTTTTGTGAGGGTTGAGTTGATTTTTGGGTAGAAAAATCAACCGAAATTGTAAAGGGTTGCCTCCTTGTCCTAGAAAAGGGGAAGAACGATTTAGTAGAATTGTTGCAAATCCTTAGTGAAGCTAAGGTAGTGGATGTAGAGTTCATTTGGAACTTGAACCACTCTAAATCTCTTGTCCATCAGTTGTTAATTTGCCAATTTCCACCACAAACCTTTAAATTTCCAATTCACCCCCCCTCTTGGTCAATTTCGATCTTGCGATCCACTCAACAATTGTTATCAGAGCTTAACTCTTTGAGGATTAACAACCACAAGAGGAGATCCTTGGAAGAGTGTGATCATCAAATTATCAAGAGATGGCTTCTACCTCCGGTTCCGGCATGTACGAGTCACAATCGACCACAAAGCCTCCTTTCTTCAACGGTGATAACTATTCTTTTTGGAAGAATAGAATGCGTCTATTCATCAAGTCAAATGACTATCTTGTGTGGGATGTCATTGAGGATGGGCCATACATTCCATTGAAGCAAGACGGTGAAGGCAAGATGGTGTTGAAGAAGAAAGCTGAAATGAGTGAAGAGGAGAGGAAAAAGATTCAAGTCAATGATAAAGCTCTCCACATGCTATTTTGTGCTTTCGGTCCAGACATCTACTCAAAAGTCTCATCAATTGAAAGTGCCAAGGAAGTGTGGGACACTCTTGAGACCACTTATGAAGGCACCAATGATGTCAAGGTAACTAAGATTGGAATTCTCAATCTTAGTTATGAAAATTTCAAGATGGAGTCCGATGAGACGGTGTCAAAGATGTTCGATCGATTCTCCACGATCGTCAATGGTCTAAAGGGATTTGGAGAGATCATACCGGAAGACAAGCTTGTCCGGAAGCTACTCTATTCACTTCCCGAGTCTTGGGATGGGAAGAGAACCGCTATCATCGAAGCAAAGAACTTGAAGACTTTGAAGCTTGATGAGCTTGTGGGTTCTCTCCTTACTCATGAGATCATGAAGCAAGGAAGGGAAGATGAGAAGAAGAAAGAAGAGAAAAGGGTAGAGAAGCTTGAGGTAGAGAAGAAGAAGAAGATGGGAATAGCTCTCAAGGCTAAAGCTTCACAACATGATGAGAGCTCATCTAGTGATGAGGATGAACTTGAAGAATTGGCTATGATAGCCAAACGATTCTCACGTTTTATGAGGTCCAACCGGGGAAGAAAAATCCAAAGGAAGATGGACTTCAAAAGCAAGAACAAGGAAGATGGAAAGGATCCAATCATTTGCTTTGAGTGCAATAAACCCGGCCACATACGTTCGGAGTGCCCTCAACTCAAGAAGAAGGGCTTTGAGAAGAAGAAAAAGCTCAAAGCCAAGCTTGCTACTTGGAGTGATGAGGAGTCATCGGAGGATGACGAACAAGAAGTGGCTAACCTTTGCCTCATGGCACTTGAGGAAGATTCCTCCATGGTAACCTCTAACTCATCTACTTTAGATTTTTCATATGAAGAATTAAATGATGCATATGATGAGTTACAAGAGGTATATGATGAATTAGTTGAGAAGTATAAGGAGTCGGTCATTAGGAATAAAAAGATTATTCTAGAACTAAATGAGAAAAATGACTCACTTACTCAAGCTAATTCTAAATTTGAGAAAAAGATCTTAGGATTAAAAGATGAACTTAAATTTTTTCAAGATGAAAATGTTGATCTTAATAATCTTTTATCTCAATGTAATTGTGAACACCAAAAGGTGTTGGGTGAGCTAAATGAGCTCAAAAAGTCTTTAAAAAATGTTGGTAGTGTCAAGCATGAAGTAGGAGAACCCTCTAGAACACACCAACCTAAGAAAAAGACTAACTACTACAAACAAGGTAGCTACACTAGACATAGTAGAACTAAAATAATTAGAAGTGTATGGGTTCCTAAGGAACTTGTAAAATCTAATAATTTTATTGCTATGTCATCTTGGATTCCTAAGGGAACCAAGGTTTTGGGAGCTAACACTCATGGACCCAAAATGATTTGGGTACCAAAAACCAAAGTTTAATATCTTTGTTTGTAGGGGGAGCATTGCTACAAGGCCAAGGCACAAAGTCAAAACTCATGGTACCTTGATAGTGGATGCTCGAGACACATGACCGGAGACAAGAGTCGATTCATGGATCTAAAGCCAAAAAGTGGAGGAATAGTAACATTTGGTGACAACTCCAAAGGCCACATTAAAGGTATTGGCTCCATAGGTAATCACTCTACCATTCTTATTGAAAATGTCTTATATGTCGATGGTCTTAAACACAATTTATTGAGCATAAGTCAACTATGTGATAAAGGATTTAATGTTTTATTTGATAAAAATGGATGCAAAATTGTAGACATTAAATCTAATAACATTATGCTCATAGGTCATCGCATAGGAAACATATACATGGTGCATTTAGATGACATACATACATCTCATGCATGCTTAGTTGCTCAAAATGAAAATGATGCATGGTTGTGGCATAGGAAGCTAGGACATGCTAGCATAAGTGTTTTAGAAAAACTAGTCTCTCTAAACCTAGTTAGAGGTTTACCCAAAATAAAGTTCTCAAATGATAAAATTTGTGATGCATGCTCAAAGGGTAAACAACATAGGTCTTCCTTTAAATCCATTAATGATGTTTCTACTAGTAGATGCTTACAATTAATTCACATGGATTTATTTGGGCCAATTAGGACTATGAGCTTGGGTGGTAAGTCTTATGCTTTTGTGCTAGTTGATGATTTTTCTAGATTTACTTGGGTTCTCTTTTTAAGTACTAAAGATGAGGCTTTGAAAAAATTCATCATATTTTCAAAACTAACCCAAAATGATCTTGAACTTAGAATTTCACATATTAGAAGTGATCATGGAACCGAGTTTCAAAATTTAGGGTTTGAAGATTTTTTAAATGAAAATGGTATTAGCCATAATTTTTCGGCTCCTCGAACTCCTCAACAAAATGGGGTAGTTGAGAGGAAAAATAGAACTTTACAAGAAATGGCTAGAACTATGCTTTGTGAAAACAATTTACCTAAATATTTTTGGGCGGAAGCCACAAACACCGCTTGTTATATTGTAAATCGAGTAATGATTAGGCCAATTTTAAAGAAAACACCTTATGAGATTTTAAAATCTAAAAAGACTAACATTAGCTATTTCCACCCTTTTGGGTGCAAGTGTTTTGTTTTAAATAATGGAAAAGACAACTTAGGTAAATTTGATGCAAAAAGTGATGAAGCCATTTTTATAGGTTACTCTTTAACTTCTAAAGCCTATCGAGTATTTAACAAAAGAACTTTAGTAGTAGAAGAATCCATTCATGTTGTATTCGATGATAACCTCCTTCCTAGGAAGGATTCTTGTGATGATGATGATGTAGGGATCATAAATGCCTTTGATGGAGGTCAAACTTCAAAGGAGGATGAGATTCCAACAAAGGAAGAGGACTCACAAGATCCACCTCTTGAAGCCTTGAAGGACTTGGCCATTGAGGAAAAGGAAGTGAGCTACCCAAGGGAGTTGAACTATGTCAAAGATGGTGAAATCTTGGGTGATCCATCCAAGGGGGTAACCACTCGTTCTTCTCTTAGATTAATGAACCATGTTGCATTTATCTCATGCATAGAGCCTAAAAATATAAAAGAAGCATTGAAAGATGACTTTTGGATTATGGCTATGCAAGAAGAGTTAAATCAATTTGAGAGAAGTAATGTATGGACATTAGTTGATAGGCCTAGTAATCAATCTACAATAGGAACTAAATAGGTCTTTAGGAACAAACTAGATGAGAGTGGTAACATTGTGAGAAATAAAGCTAGACTTGTAGCACAAGGTTACACTCAAGAAGAGGGAATAGATTTTGATGAAACCTATGCACCCGTAGCTAGAATGGAAGCCATTAGGATGTTGCTTGCATATGCATGTTTTCATAATTTCAAGCTCTTTCAAATGGATGTTAAAAGCGCATTTTTAAATAGTTTTATAAATGAAGAAGTGTATGTGGAACAACCACCGGGTTTTGAAGATTCAAAATTTCCAAATCATGTTTTCAAACTTACCAAAGCACTTTATGGTTTAAAACAAGCTCCTAGAGCTTGGTATGAAAGGCTTTCAAATTTTTTGATTGAAAAAGGATTTGAAAAAGGTAAGGTGGACACTACACTCTTTATAAAAATGTATAAAAATGACATCTTAGTAGTTCAAATTTATGTTGATGATATCATTTTTGGCTCTACTAATGAATGTCATTGTCAAGAGTTTGCTAAGTTAATGCAAGGTGAATTTGAGATGAGCATGATGGGGGAGCTCTCATTCTTTTTGGGACTCCAAATCAAGCAAAAGAAGGATGGCACCTTCATCAACCAAGCAAAATACATAAAGGATATGCTCAAGAAGTTTGGCTTGGAGAATGCAAAGCCTCAAGCCACTCCTATGAGCTCATCTACAAAGCTTGACAAAGATGAAGGAGGTAAGTGTGTTGACTCTAAGCTTTATCGTTCTATGATTGGATCATTGCTTTACCTTACCGTAAGTAGACCAGATATCTTGTTTAGTGTTTGCTTGTGTGCTAGGTTTCAAGCTAGTCCTAGAGAGTCACACCTTATAGCCGTTAAAAGGATATTTAGGTATCTTAGAGACACTCCTTGTTTAGGTCTTTGGTACCCTAGAGACTCTACCTTCAACCTTCATGCTTACTCGGATGCGGATTATGGGGTTGTAAAATCGATAGGAAAAGTACTTCGGGAACTTGTCAATTCTTAGGTAGTATGCTCATATCTTGGTTCTCTAAGAAACAAAATAGTGTAGCCTTATCTACCACCGAAGCCGAGTACATATCCTTAGGGAGTTGTTGTGCTCAAGTCCTTTGGATGAAGCAACAACTCTTAGATTATGGAATTAAAGTTGAAACTATAGCCCTAAAATGTGACAACACTAGTGCTATTTGTTTAACAAAAAATCTCATCCAACACTCTAGAACCAAACATATAGAAATAAGGCATCATTTCATTAGAGATCATGTCCTTAAGGAAGATGTGGTTATAGAGTATGTAGACACCTTGAATCAATTAGCGGACATATTTACAAAACCTTTAGACAAAGAGCGTTTTTGGTCCCTTAGGAGAGAGTTAGGTCTAGCTAGCCTATCTTGACCTTTTAGGACCTCTTTTGTGCTTAAATATGCTTGATCTTGTGAAATGCCATGTTTGTATGTTTAAACTCCTAATTTCATCCATGCCTATAGTTAGGGGGAGTATGTTTATGCTTAAATATGTTTTGCCTGCTCATTCATAACATTTATGCATGTTAGGCCTCCTAAAACTTCAATTTTCTGCACTTTTAGAGCCTCATCTGCACTTCCAGGCCCAGGTGTATCGAAACGGGTGACCCTGTTTCGATACGGATACCTTAAATTCTGCTCTGAGAGAAGGGCGTTTCGAAACGTCTCAAAAGCGTTCCGAAACGTTTTTGCTACTGCCAAGGGGTGTATCGCAACGCGTTTCGATACGGGTCAAAAGGGTTTCGATACAGTCAACACCGTATCGAAACGGTCAGCCTATGGTCTCAAAACGGTCAAAACCCTAGCCGCCCCGTTTCGAAACGGCCTTGACTGTTCCATCAATCTTGTGCAAGGATTTTAATCAAATCATCCAAAATCCCAAACTAAGGTAATTTTTTTTCTTTTTTCTTTCTCTTGCAATTTATGTTCGAATCTTAGGTTAGAAAATTTTATTTTTGTATACATTATATGTTTTTAGTTGTGGGTTTTCCATATCTTGTAAAAAAATTTTCCAAATCTCAAAATTTTTGATTCGAATATAAAATTTTTCAGTCGTATTTTTTTCTGTTTTTTTATTTTAATTTTGTTTTCAAAAACCTAAATGGGATTTATTATTGGATTGATTTTAAATATCAATGCATACACTTAATTTTAAAACACTTGCTTAATGTTTTTAGATGGCGGATCAAGCTAACAAGAAGCGCAAGGCCGTTCAATCCGGTGATTCGAGCATTCGTCCGAATCTCACTATGCTTTTTCAGAAATCTCTTAAAACTCCGGACCAGCGTGCTCGCTTCTCTTTTGTCAAGGATTTCGCAGTTCGTAAAGAACGTGTCATTGATCTTGAGTTCCTCAATTCCGAGCGATTCCTTTTCCGTTATCTCGATCGTTTGGATGAATGGAATCTTCTCTTTTTCTTGAGCATTCCGGATGTTCACTACAAAAACATGGTACTCCTTTTCTACTCTAATGCTCGTTTTATATATGATGAGACCAAAACCGAGATTGTTGGAATTGAGTCATCCTTATTGGGCAAAAAGTTTGTTGTTAATGTTGCTCTTTTGGAGTCTGCTCTTAAACTTAAGGATGAGGGTCTTGAGGATGAACGCCACTTTGGCAATTTCACCGGCAAAGCACTTTTCTTGGATGTGCACGATCGAGTTCTTCACTTGATGGTTTCTTGGTTTATTCGGCCTTCCGGAGGTAAATACTCTCATATCCGTCAAACCGGACATTTTTGGCTTGAGTGTTTCCGTAGAGGTGAGCGCCCTAATGTGCCTAAGATAATCTTTGCCGAGATAGTCAATAATATTAAGCTTATTGACACAAGTGAGTTGAAGTCGTTTACCTATGGTATTGTCTTAAGTTACCTCTTCAATGATCTTGGTATTGATTGTACCTACGACTCTCCGGAACCTCGCAAGACCACAATTGGTGAGTCATCCCTTCGCAAGTCTGGGTTCACATATGTGAATGGTGTTTGGGAAAGAGTTGATAGAGAAGCGGTTCCTCCTCCCGTTGCTCCTCCACCGCAAGTTCAAATGGCAAACAATGATGCTCTCACGGCCTTCCTTACCGAGCGATTCAATGCTTTGGACTCTCGATTCGATGCTTTGGACACTCGCATTGCTTCAGGTTTTGAATCTATGGGCAATCGGTTGAAGAATGTCGAGGATCGTCTTCAAACTCTTGAGACTTTGCATTCCAACTTGGATCTCTCCTTCTCTACTCTTTATGGGCAATGGACGAAGTTTCACCGTTCTCAAGCCAAGAGCAATGATGATACTTCGGATGATGATGACGAGACTTAGGAACTCCATATCATACCATATCATATTATCTATGCTTTTTAGGATTAAGATTGCATCTTTATGTTTTCTCATGTTTTAGGAACCTATGCTTATGGCTTTTTATTTGGGATTTTATGTTTGAACTTAATGTTTGATTTATGTTTTGGATATTTTGATATTATGAATTAATATTATGGTTGCTTATTATTGCTTATTGGTACTAATCCTTTATCTTCTCTATGAGCTTTTATTGTTCTTTTTGATCTAACAAAAAGGGGGAGAAGAAATTTAAGAGCCACACTAAAATTCGTTTTAAATTTTAAAAGGTTTTTTAAAAGTTTACAACTTGGATTTCAAATCTTTTAACTTTAAAAACCTATCTTAAATTAAGGGGGAGTTAGAATATTTTCAAAACTTTCAAAATTCTCAAAAATTCTAACTTTGGTTTTGTTATAGCAAAAAGGGGGAGATTGTGAAACAAATATTTTAATTTTGATATAACTAAAAACCTAAGGACTAAATTGAAAAAGTCAAAACGAATTTTAAGTCCTAAAAATATCCCTATATAAGTTTAAGATTATGCCTAAGTTAAAAACATGCTTTTCAAATATTCTTTTCTAAGTGTTTCAAGCTAAAAACAGTGATTTTTAGAGTCCTGTTTCGAAACGGCCCTCAGGCGTTTCGAAACGTTTTCATCACTGTCGACCATCGTTCCGAAACGTGTATCGAAACACTTTAACTCGTTTCGAAACGGTATCACTCGTTTCGAAACTGTTCTTCATATTTGATTTGAAAAGGACCAACGGTTCAAATATTTGCTGAGTTTTATAAAGATTAAAAGGGTGTTTCGAAACGGATCAAGCTCGTTCCGAAACGACCCTTGACAGTAGCAAATCCGTTTCGAAACGGATCCAAATCGTTTCGAAACAGGTGCTAGGTTTAATTTGAAAATATGACCGTTATGAGTTTTTAACTGATTTTCTGAAAGTAGTTAAGGCGTTTCGAAACGGGATAAGACCGTTCCGAAACAACCCTTGACAGTGGCAAAATCGTTCCGAAACGGCCCTAAGGCGTTTCGAAACGGGCTCTTAAATGCACCCCAACGACTCTTTCTATTTTAGTCCGTTCCGAAACAAGTACCCCGTGTTCCGAAACGGGTTGGTGCAGACTGCATTTATGGTGGCAAGAGAGGGTTCCAACGGCTCCATTTATGTTCCCAACCACCCAAACGGCTAGAAATCAATGAGAAGGTATAAAAGAGACATCCAAAAGCATCAGCAACAACTATTGATCCTAAAGCAAACATCCAAACATCAAATTCAAGCAATTGTGCAAAAATCCCACTTTGTGTAGAAATCCCAATTTGTAATCTTCATTCATACTTTGTCAAATTGGGTTGAGTGCTTGTATTGGGGCTATCATTTGTATTGAGAGATACCTTATTAGCCTACAAATTTCTTTGTTCTCTTGTGTGAGGGTTGAGTTGATTTTTGGGTAGAAAAATCAACCGAAATTGTAAAGGGTTGCCTCATTGTCCTAGAAAAGGGGAAGAACGATTTAGTGGAATTGTTGCAAATCCTTAGTGAAACTAAGGTAGTGGATGTAGAGTTCATTTGGAACTTGAACCACTCTAAATCTCTTGTCCATCAATTGTTAATTTGCCAATTTCCACCACAAACCTTTAAATTTCCATTCACCCCCCCTCTAGGTCAATTTCGATCTTGCGATCCACTCAACAATTACAAAATGTAGAATTAAAAATAGAATGCAAAGAGGAAACAGACAAACCAGGATGCGAAACAAAGGTATTGTAACACCCCAATTTTGGGCTTGGAAGTTTAGGGTCTGAACCGGACTGGTCTGATTTTCGGTTTGAATATAAAAGGAGGTTTTAGGGAAAGCCTAGTTCGAGATGCTTTAAAAATATGAAAAAATATCTAAAAATCCTCTTTTAATATATATAAGAGAGTGGTGAAATCAATTTTACAAAATAAGGTTTGGAAGTGTGACATTTTGAAATAGTGACTAAAATGCAATTTTTGAAAAGTTCAGTGGTGACTGTTTTGTAAGGATTGAAACTTTGAATCTTTAAAGAGCTAATTTACCCAAGAAAGATTTCTCCAGATTTTTCTTAGATTTTAATGATTTAATTAATGTTCAATTAATTACGTGAAAAGTGGAAAATCATATTTTAGATTTTCATAACTAACTTTTGTTAAAACTTTCTCATCTCATTTTCTCTCAAAATTCCCTCAGCCAAACACATATCTACAACAACATTTCTATTGATTTTCACACTAAATGATGAGGTTTCAATCATCAATTGATTCATAATCCTTTCTACATCAAAACCTCTTGATTTGCTTATTGAATTTTCAAGGATTTTGGCTCTAATCAAGGAGAAATCTATATTTAGAGGTAAGGATGTTCTTCTCCTCTAAATACTCAGTTCTTTACTGAACTTCCCAAGTTCTCAATCCTTAAATTTAGTTTTATAAAAGGTTTTAATGTTGTGATCTTGATTTTGGCTTAAAACTCAAGATTTGGAAGAAATCTTGAAGAATTTCGTGGTGGTTGTTTGGGCTCTGTTTTGAGATGATTATTAAATGTATTTTGGATGTCTAATGATGTGTAAATGAGGTTTGATCAATGCAATCCTGAATAGGTTATGTTTCTTAAGTTTTTGCTTATGAAAATGGTGGTTTTTGGGTGATTTTGTTGTTCTGTTAATGTTGGAGGTATAAGGACGAGTTTGGGTTCTTTTTGGATGTTAATTGATGTTTAGAAATGGTTAGAAGTGATGGATCTTGGCTGGGTTATGTTTTGGAAGAGTTTGGAGGTGATTTCGGTTGTGTTTGGTAGCCGAAATGTTAGATTTATGTAGAGCAACGAGTTGGGTTGTGTTGCTGGTGTTTTTAATGCATGATGATGCATTAATCCTCTGTTGTTATGTGTTTAAAATAGGGGAGAATGATCTGGAAGCATTAGAGGTGGCGTTGGAGGTTTCAGATACTTGGAAGGCTTGTCGGCTAGCATAGTTTGTGTATCGGTGAGTGGAAAAGAGTTTTCCAGCTTTGAAAAATTTTGGAAGAGGTTTTGGGAGCTTAGTTTAAGTCTAAACAACTTAGCTAAGCTCAAGAGTAAGTAAATGGAATTTCTCTCTTGGTTTGTGCTATGATTTGGTTTCAAATGCACTTGGGGTGGTTGTGTTTTAATTACTATTTTTAAGCATGTTTAGTCATGGTTTAATGCTGATTTTGAAAGCTATATGTTGAAGGATGCTCAAGGTAAGAGATCCTTGTTTTGGCATGTTGTTAAATTGGTAGTGTTGCATGGTGATGCATGGTGTTTAATAGCTTTGTTTGATGCTTTAAAACAGTGAATTGATGATGGTATTTGATGTGTATTGGCAAATGATGTAAGTGGTTTTTGGTTACTTTAATCGGATATAGTTAGCCGGCTATAGGATTGGGTGCACCGTGAATTAAGTCGCCTTGGATGTTGAGGGGTTGTGATTGTACCGTAAACTCCATCCAAGTATCTTAACGAGAGAGGTAAGATCACAAAGGTGGTTAAAAGTCCGTGTGTGGATCTTGGTAAGCTCACAACGGTGGTTAAAAGTCCGTGTGAGGATTTTGGGTAAGATCTTAACGGTGGTTAAAAGTCCGGGTGAGGATTTTGGTAAGATCACAACGGTGGTTAAAGTCCGTGTGTGGATCTTGGTAAGATCACAACGGTGGTTAAAAGTCCGTGTGTGGATCTTGTGTGATGTGTCTCGTACTCTCGTTAGTGAGTTATACAACTACCGATGAGTGATGTTGAGGGGTTGTGATTGTACCGTTAAACTCCATCACGGGTGTTGAGGGGTTGTGATTATACCGGTAAACTTCACCTTGTGTTGTTCGGTAGTGTGTATGAAGCGTGTGGGACAACGCTTGTAATCCGCGTATCCGATTGTGTCTTAAGTTGAAATGGTTTGTGAATTATCACTTGAAAGCCAATATAATGTTTTTGAATGTAATAAAGTGAGAGATGCTTGAAATGATGCAAGGTTGCATGGGAAGTGTGTAATGGTTTAAGAGTGCATGTATTACTTGTTAAGCTTGAGCAAGTGTATATCTTCTATTGTGAGTGGTGCATATGTGCTTAGAATCTCTTTAGTGCATTGAAGTCTTGTGAAGGCTTGTTTAAAAACGCATGAAATGTAGATGTTGCTTTTGTAGTTCATTTGTTTTGCATTTGTGGAATGCATGAGATTGTTAGAAGGAACAAATGGTTTTCAAAAGGTATTTTGCTTTGAAATGATCATCAAGCATGAGGAAAGTATGTTGTGAAGTGGAAGTGTTTTTCAAGGAATTGGAGTTTAACTTTGCATGTGGTGTTCATGCATGGAAGGGTTTAAATAATGGTTTTTGCAAGAATGTGTTTTGGGGTAAGTTGTTTAGCTCTTCTAAGCTAAAGGTTGGATTTCATGTCGAGCAATGCATGGTTTAAAGCATATTGTTTCAAAGGAGGTTTTTCAAACAATGCTTTGGTTTATTGAATTGCATCTACTTTTAAAGGGAGTTTTATGATTCGCTACATTGATGGTGTTTTGGTTTTGAGCATTCCTCACTAAGCATTATGTGCTTACGCTCTTTTTTTGTCCATCAATGCAGATACTTGAAGTTGGGACAGCAAGAAGCAAGTGATTCAAGAAGAGCTCCACTTGAGAAGTATGTCTTGGTTTATAGCTATAGATAATAAAGGCAATGTGGGAAGGGTCTTTTATATTGATGTGTAATGAGATTGTGTATGTTGAACAAGTTCGGTTTATGGTTTGAACTATGTGGTTTATCGCTTTGCAACATTTGAATCTTCTTCTTCATAAGTTGTTATGCTATGCTTCTTGTTTTAAAAGCATGATCAAGTGTTGGATGTGTTGAATGAGTTGGTGCACCTAAGGTTTGTTTTGTATCTAGTTTTTAATGCAATTTGGTAGTTATGATATTTGGCATGTGGCTGATGTGTTGAGGAATGGTTTAAAGTGTGCTTGTTGGTGTTTGGATGTGTAAAACCAGAAAATTCTGCACTTTCTGGGCAATCTGTATCGGAACGGGCACTAGCGTTTCGAAACGGGGGCCTGAAATGGCCTTCGTGTATCGAAACGGGTAGAGGCTGTTCCGAAACGTTTTGGCCACTGCCAGGCCCTGTTTCGATACAGGTCTCAAAACGAACCCGTGTTTCGGAACGGTCAACCCCGTTTCGAAACAGGTGACCGTTGGGCACTGATTTGAATGGTTTAAAGGTTTGCAAACTTTACGTTTTAGTCCTGAAAATCGCTTTAGCAATTGCTTGAGTTTGGGATGTCCATTTGAGGTGAAATTTGACAGGGAAGCATGTAATATGATTAATTTGATATTGGTAACTTAAAAATCGATTAAGTCCTCCATCTTTCCAGAAATTACAATTTGGTCCCTAACTTTTATATGTTGTGCAATTGAGTCTCTTAATGCTTTTCGATCGTTGTGCTTTTCAAGTATGCTTTTCTCAAGGGTACTCTTAAGGTTAATGTACATCTAGATAAGATTAAAAAGAAAAAAGGGTCGTTAATCAAGGTTGACTTTCAGGTTGACTTTGGTTTTCCCCGTATAATCTTCGTAGTTCGGGTCAACCGTCTAGGCCGGGCTAAGGGGGTTACATTTGGTGGTATCAGAGCTATGTTGCGAATATTTGGGGCGATGGTAAGTTTGTGGTAAGTTGTTATAATAAGTGTTTGATGTTTGTTCTGATGTGTGGTTGAAAGTTGGTTGAAAAACGTGTCTTTGAGCGAATTGTTAATGTTTATATCATGCATTTTGGTTATGAATCTTCTGTGAGCTAGTGTGAACATGTATTGGTGATATGCTGGTGTTGTGAGTTGATTTTCTGAGTAATGAAAATGTGGTGGGTATGATATGTTGATATTATGTTGTTGAGGGTGAATAATGTTTGATGAGAGCATGATTGAAGTTTGCTGATTGATATGCTCGATGTTTGTGATATCCATGTTTTTGTTGATTGTTATGTCGTATAAAAGGGGGGGAATTTGGGATACCTATTGCCTTATTATTATAGCTATTGTGTTACGTTGGAGTTGGAGTCTTGAATCCTTGCTTGAAGCTGGCCTGATCGTTTTGTTTGTTTTGTTATCATTGCTTTGTTATTAATAGCACGATGGAATCGATGAAAGAATGGCAGTTGGGTGAGATGGTTGCTGCTTTAGAGCAGGTGGTTAAGGCGTGGAATTCACCTTTTGGTGGAGGTGTTTTGTTTCAGTCTACAGTGCCTGGAGTTGAGGAAGTAAGGCAGAAGGAGGAAGCTGGTTTTGTGATGAAGGGTTCATCACCTGTAGTTCAAGAGGTGTCGGGAACATCTCAGGCCGCTGTGAAAGTGAGGCCTGAGGACGTGCCGACTGAAGGACACGCGAGTTTGTCAAAACAACGTTTATTTGATTTGGGAGATGTGGAGTATCATGGTTCGACACCTGAGGCGTTCGAGGCCTGGTTAGCCAATATAATTCTAATTTTGGATCATGAAGGGTGTGACTATGCCTGCAAGCTGGGAAGTGTCGTCTCGTTGATGTTGGAGGACGCTTGTGCCTGGTGGACATCTGTGGCGGTGGCAACGCATATCCACGATATAAACTGGGAGTTCTTTGTGTCTGCCTTTAATGAAAGATACCTTGGAGAGAAGTTCTTTGACTTTGGTTTTTCTCGTGTAATCTTCGTAATTCGGGTCAACCGTCTAGGCCGGACTAAGGGGGTTACAGGTATCAACAACATAAAGGGCCCCAACAGCCTTACCAATATCCCCTTGATCTGTCCAATGGAGAGATCCTGCAACAGACAAAAATCAGCATAGAAGACAACAACATAATTCAAATCTGTAACTAATCTAGAAACAGAAAGGAGATTATGATGAAAATTTGGCACATAAAGAACTTTAGAAAAAAAATTAACAGAATCAAAAAAGAAAGAACCCGAATGTGTAATTGAAGCTGTGTGTCCATTTGGAAGATGAACCAGACGATGAGAACGAGCAACAGGATTAACCAGATACTTAAAATTAGACAAAACATGGTCAGAAGCACCAGGATTCAATATCCAAGAAACCTTACCACCACTACCTGCTAGATTAACAGAAGGCTGATGCAACAGATCCAAGATCTGACGATACTGAGCATGAGTGAATGTAAGAACCACCGAAGTTTCAGAAGCAATAGGTAGTACAGACGTTCCAAAAACGCCATCAGAAGCAGCTTTAGAAACCGGCGAAATAGAGTCAGAGGCTACATTCATGGCAGTCGGTGTGATTGGTGCATTTCGCTTGCGGCCAAACTTATAATCTGGTGGAAAACCATTAAGGCGATAGCATTGATCGCGCTTATGGCCCTTGACACCACAGTGAGCACACAAACCAGAAAAATGACGGCGAGAATTCGAACCGACGGAAGCATTGGAAAACATGGCTACAGAATCAGAAACAGGGGAAACACCAGAAAGATGAAGGCGTTGTGACTCCTCTTGTACCACCATGGAGTAGAATTATAAAAAAAATATAAAGATAATTTTTAATTTTTATGTATTTATATTTTTTGTTTATAAATTGTGTCTAGTATTAAAATGCGGTCGCAACGCAATGGATGTATCGTAACGGTTTTAAAGGTAACCACAACAACGTAAATCGTAATTGCATTTAAAATCATAATTATATTTTAAAGAAAGATCGATGTAATGTCCACAACCCCGACATGGCAACCACAATTTAACACTGTGATTGCGTCTTTAATCCATAGATGTTCACACGAAGTATGACCACAGAGTGCATATGGAATTTCAGCCATGGCCACAGAGGCTTCGAGCAAAGTGGAATTTCACACGAAATTAATACACTGAAAAATGGGGAAATTAGATAGATGGTTGAGGCAGAGTGGGTGGTTTTAAAGTGAAAATTACATCACCATTTCCAGAAAACATTGTATTTGTCCTTCCCTTCACACTCAAGGCCAAATCATCAGAGATGAAGGCTACTTTCTGGTGCATGAAGAGATGATGATTTGGATAAAACATTGTGGTTGGAGACTTGGAGTGTGGATAAGGTGAGATTGCCTCACTCTTATTGCCAAACTCCACTCTTCATGGGGTTTTTCTGGTGCAACCTTTAATTTAATCTAAAATCTGTGCCTTGCAGGGTCAGAATTTGTTGTAAAACTACAAGTACATAATTTATATAGCTTGTACTGTTCAGCATTTATGTTCTCCATCGTGTTAAAAACTACTGTGAATCATCATTAGCTCTCTTGGAAACCTTGACTTGAATATTGTAAAACCACAGCCACCAACTCCTCCATTGAAAAAGTGAGCCAAAATAATACACCAAAATGATTCCTCTACACAGGTTATTGCCACAATCTCTACCAAATATAATTTATCAAATAAGAGTAGACCAAGAGCCAAGCAATTTTTTTTAAAGGCATTTCAATTTTCCCCTCTTTCCCACGCCCAGCTACAAAAAGGGCTTTGCATTTTGACCATCATTTAAATAAAGAGAAACGAACATCAAACAATACTATAAAAAGGCTCTCATGTTCGAGTTTGACTGCATTCCTTCTACATATTAAGCTCTTAAGCCTCTACAAGTCCGACAATTTTGATTACAAAAGCAGAATTGGTTCAACAATCTGAATATACACATCTTGATTTCAAATGCAACGTTTATATACGTATATAAACGCCTTTAAACAATTCTTTCCACACACCATCTTTTTCCTTCTTTCAAGATATATAGTTCAGGGATTGATAAAAGCAAAAGCAGCCATAAAATTTTGGAGGGGCAGATGACTAACTCCAACCTGTCAACCCTAACCGATCCGCAACATTATACATTACCAGTTGATCCCAGGTAGGACCAAAAAGATGCTCTCCTCCTATGGAAAATGTTAACACCCAAGAACACAAAAGAACTGAAAACACTGAAAACCCAATTGCTGATGCCACAACATCTGCAAAAATAAATGTTTATTATAACAAATGAACAATAATCCCAGACTTCACAAGAAAAAGAAGTAAAGAACCTGGAAGAACAATATGGGAAATTTAAATGATAGATTTCATATTGGTATTCTTCACAATATCACCCTCATCTCCCCAAAAGAAAAAGGTGCCATCTTCTTAAAAATGCCCCACTCTCTTTAATGCCCCGAGAGTAAATTGAAGGAGATATAAAATCAAAAACTTCTAATAATATTGAAAAGTTATTTGGAATTAATATGTGTTTGCCATGAGAAAAAAAAAAGTACACAACTTTTGATGGAGAATAAAAATATTCAAGGATAAATTAAGTTGCAAAACATACAAAGTAACATTTAAACTTTCAACTTTCACTCAAAAGAAGAAAAAAAACGAGCTTAGATTAAACAAGATCTGCTATCAAGAGCACAAGGCGCACTCTTAGGTACTAAAACTCTTCTATTGCCTAGAGTGTAGAAAATAAGACGTTCATTGAGTGGAGTAAGGAGCATGCGCACACACACATTTCCCTCTTCTAATAGGGATTATATTTTGTCCTCGTTTTATTAGATAACAACTGAAAAAAAAAAGAAACTTAAAAGAAATCAAAGAGACTAGAGTTAGATAAGCTTTCTATGCGTTTTGCCTAAAAAATCTGCATCCAAGTACACAAGGCATGCAGCTCATAACAAACAACTCTTGTAGTCCTTGATAGGTGCACGATGCTTATTACTTAGTGCTGCACCTTAGCAGATAAGCTTTCTATGCGTTTTGCCTAAAAAATCTGCATCCAAGTACACAAGGCATGCAGCTCATAACAAACAACTCTTGTAGTCCTTGATAGGTGGTGCATGATGCTTATTACTTAGTGCTGCACCTTAGCATCAAGGCATATGCCTTAACAACTTATTGGGCTGATTGAAGCATTTCCCAACTTCTATTCAAGGAAAACAGTATCGTACACACACAAAAAAACTAGTTACTGTATTTGTCAAAACAAAAATCAACTAAGCAATTCATGTGTCACACTGTCAATACCAATTCCACATGATTCCTACCCTAACCTTTATTTTTCGGTGTTCATAAATGTATCTGTCATAAAGATAGTCTTTTCAGTTACTTTTACCAACCAAACTACCAAAGTGGAAAAAAAAACCTTCATACTTATATAAGCTATATAGAGGATTAATTGAACCCAACAATCAACAATAAATATCAGAATTTTAGAAAGCCAATAGAAAGGATTTAGTTAAAGAACCTTCTCAAAGGCTACATTATCTGCTAATACAGCTTTACACTGTAGAACCTAATAACCTATGCTGTTAACATGTGCTACCAAGGGCTAAGGAACAGCTAGATAATGTTAAGGTGCAGCACTAAACAGCAAATGCACCTTCTAAACCTGAAAGCTGAGGTGCCTTTGATAACTCCATGCCCTGTACCGCAATTCTTAGTAGCAAACCAACTAAGCCTACCTCCTTGTACCGCAAATTAACTGGATGATGTACGTACATATCAAGTTCCTTGTAACTACGGAAAATGATAAATTGCACTAGTTCCTTGCTTCTCCACAGCATCAAAGGCAAGAGAATGGATGAGGACACTGGTGTTTGGCAAAACCAAACAATTTAAACTATCCATCTCAGCAATGCCAATTATGGAGCAGAATAACTGAATAAGTTAAATGGTATGACTTTCTACTTTGCCTATTAATCATTACAATTGGGAAACCAAATCCTTAGCAATATTCCAGATTCTGAATTGTGATGTTGCACCTTAAAATAAGGCTATTAGATTCCACTGAAACTGTGTGGAAGCTCTGATTTATATGGTTCCAATAGACCCCGCAAAGGGACAATAGCTACTGACTTGCAATTATGTAGGCCAAATCCACTTACATTAAAAACGCAAATGATTGTTGCAGTCATAATTGTTCAATAGAAAAGTAAAATCACATACTTCTGTTATTCAAAATACTGAATTTACCATTTTAATTATATAAAATTAAATTTCTTCTCATCCATATGAATCCTAGGATTTACATAGATTGATATGGCATTAAGGAACTTAAACTAATATGCAGCTCAAGCTTCCATAAAGAAGCACAAAAAATAAGTAAAATGGTTTTTTACAACGAGGAAAAAAACTAAACTTGAACCTTAATCAAGTCGCTAAATGCAAAACATCAACAAGAATTTGGAAAAGAAATCGAAAATTTCTCAAATAAAAGAATATACGAAAGATTAGAAAAATATGAGTAGAAAAGGATAATTACAGGGGCGAAGGCGAGGGAAGGAGCGAGAGTAACGGAGAACGGGCCAGAAGTAGAAGCAATTAACGGCCCAGAGCAAAGGCAGAAGCGCATAACCGAACTTGTAGAACCTCCGAGCGTAGGATAACGATTCTTCCTCCGACAGGCCCAAGGGACCGTCGATCGTGGGCCAAACCGGCGTCGATGACAGTATAGAATTGCTATTGTTTGGGTAATTGTTGCTAGGGTTGGGATTTTGCGTTGAGTTCGTTGATCCCTGGGACTGTGAGGGTTCCATTTCCGATCTACTATTCCGATACGATGTCGTTTGAGCTCAAACGCTCTGACTTGCTTTCGGGAGAAGAGAAGACCCGCCACCCTTTCCGTTTTCTTTTGGCACTTAAAAAACAAAAAAGAAAAGGAAAAGGGTAAACTCCTAGTTGGTCACCCAACATTTATGCTATTTTCCTTTTGGTCATCAAAAAGGGTAAAGAACAAGGATGGTCACCCAACTTTAGAGTCACTTCTATTTCTATCATCCAATTTTAAAAAGTTATAATTTCGCTGCTCAATTTTTTTAATTTTAGTTTTTGGTCAATCATCGTGACCTTTGTTTTAATCGTTATAATAACACATTTAGCTCTCAATGTTTACGCATTGTATTAAGTTGGTCATAATTCTGAATCAACTAATAAATTTAACCCTCCACATTTACAAAGTCTACCAATTTGGTCATAATCCTAAAAATTCAAAAAATATAGGGAATTTGGATGCAGTTACCTCAAAGATGGAACCAAAGTTGGAGCACCTGATTCCTTAAGAATTGCCTATGAAGCAGAACCAAGACTTGTGTTGTTAAGTGAGGGGAACTTGTTTGATTCCATGTTGTGTTACTCATGCATTGCCCCTAAGCTCAACTCATAATGGTATGAAAAAACTTATTTTTATACAAAAAAAAAATTGAAGTTATTTTTCAAGTATGGAACATCAGCTGACATTCAAACAAAGAAATGAAATTACAAATCTTAAAGTACAGAGAAATGAAAATGACATGATTTTTTCTTTAATCTCTTCAACTCTATTAAAATCTCTTTCAAGTCCCTTTATACCAAACGTGAAGATGATGAATTTTTATTGAATCTCTCATGAAACTGAGAATGATTCTTACTTTAGATTAGCTTGAGCTACTGAATTTATCCACCAAAATTGCTCCTTTGGTAAACCTTGGTTAATGAAGAGGAATAGAGTGATGAAAAGAGAGAGAAAAAGGGTGAAGGGGATGACAACAATGAGCAATGGTTTGTATATGCAAAATAATAATGTGAGTGAACTTCTCTTTTCCCTCTTTCAAATTGAAAGTTGACTAAATGATGCATAAATTACATTCAAGAATATTATAAAAAATGCAAAGGAAAAAAGAGAACAACAAGGACCCCCAACCAATACAAATACAACATAAAACCTTTGATTTAGCATCAAAAACAGATGCTAAACTCAAAGTAACTCCCAATTTTCCACCACCCCACTCTGCTGTCTTCCATGAGAAACAATGCTCAAAAGTTGTCCCTGTGTATGCTACACACTTGCAAATCTTCATTCGGAGGATGGATGCAAGCACCGTATAAATAATGCTACAATAACACTTAAGATTGAGATTTCTCCCGCATTTTGGCTCTCGCGAAAAAAACTCCTGCCAAAAGACCTGCGAAATGCAATGGCAATGGCATCTTATAAAAGGAACTTGGGAAAAGAGGTCCAGGAGTGTAGAAAGAGTTTGATGATAACATCGGGAGAAACATAGTTCCATTCTCGAGCCTGTTCAATATAATAGAGCTTACCGAAGAAAATGCTGGCAGAGTTTTCCAAACTTGTAGGGACCTTGAAAAGAACGATCCCGGCTATAGAGAGAGGGATTTTATTCAACGATCCTACGAGGCTGCGGATAACAAAATAAGTGAATCCATCTACTATAAATATTTTTAACCACTAATTACACGAAGTACACAGTAATTTCAGTGGTCCCAGCAACAGAGGAAATTTACTTGATGGTCCCACTAGGCGGCAGATAACAAAATAAGTGAGTCCATATACTATAAATACTTTTTTAACCCCTAATTACACAATTACAAAGTAACTTCAGTGATCTGGCATTTTAATTCCATAAACCGGTTCAGCTTGAGGACTACTGATTCTTCTCCTAAATCCATAATTTAAAGAATTCAAGCTTGCAGCAATGGGTCAAAGTGCAAACTACAGCGAACACGAATAGCATTTTTCAATGATGGACCAATAAAAGAACATTGCATCTACTCCAGCATAACCTAACTTCTAAAGAAAGTGCACTTTGATATGCAGTGTAACACCGTCAATTTCAAAAGCTAGAAATATTTGTTTGGAATTTCATTCCAAGCAAGAAAGCTAAATGTAACTGTAGGCATTGGCCTTTAAGCCCTTTTTCATCTTACCTATATGTGGTAGCTCCTGTTTGATGAAGAAACCACATTGAAGTGAAGCTGATCGCCAGGCCCAAAAATCCACTTAATGTCGTTACCAACCAGAAGTCGGGCCTTCTTAGAAGTGGTCTGTCAAGTAAATTAAAGATGGTGAGATTCCAAAGAACTCTAAAATACGAGAAGTACCAGAATCCATAGTTAAGTGAAAGTAAAAACTGGTCATTGGATTATTTGCTTGATGGGATGGGAACTACCATGGTTTTCAGTTCAACTAATAAAATCAAAGGCTGAAATTAAGCCGCATTTGTTTGGTGAAGCTTGAAAGTTAAAAGAATTGACTTATTTCAATCCTAGAATGAAAATATTTGTCCTTCGAAAACAATCTTGCAATGTGACTGAGAAGGAGGAGTTAGGTGCATTTGCTTGTTTTGGGAGGATCAAAACTGGAGACAGGTGCAGAAGAACTTGGACTTGAGTTAAGAATATCCACAAAATTATATTTTGATGAAACAAAAAACTCTGGAAGATGCAATCTTTGGTCTTATAAAGAACAAAGGTAGAGTAAAAAAGGCTGAGAATAATGAAAGAAGGGACTAATGAACAAAGATAAAGCAAACAACATGATAACCGGTACAAAAAACTAATAGAAAGTCCAGCATACTATCTAATGTCACTGTAAACTTTTAGAATAGAATATGTCAACATTATAATGAAAAATTAAAGTGAATGAGTACAGCCAGTTAATGCAAACCATAGAAGGAAAAGAAAAGGTATAGTATTATCCAAAAAAACAGGCTACTAGTCGAACAATTGATGAAATAAGTGTTTATATTTTTTCACATCTAGCAGAGAAGTCAATTCAAATTCAGGATCTACGCTTGACAAAACCCATTCGCAACAAGTTGTCTCTCATGAATTATCAGACTAGAGAGTTGTTAACTAGGGGAAGGTCTAAAATTAGGCTAAAATTAGGCACATTTTTGTGTAGCTACATAAATTCTTACCATTTTGGTAAGGATTTGTATAGGATAGATAAGAAATTGTGTAACTACAAAAATCCTTACCATTTGTGTAACTACTTAATTACTGTGTAACTACACAATTCTTTTATGATAACCTAAATTCTTAGCATTTGTGTAAGAATATGTGTAGATTGTGTTGATTGTAAGGAATTGTGTAACTACATAAATCCTTACCATTTTTATAAGAAATTGTGTAATTCGCGCCTAATTTTAGCCTAATGGTAAGGGTGCCTAACCCTAGAAGCTCCCGTTAACTAGTCATAACACCTATTACTTAAAAAATAGAAATGGAAGCATTTACACTAAAAGTAATTAAGAATCAGACAGTACACCGCACTGTTTTTCATTGCCTTGTTTTTTGAATCAATCACAAAAACTGATAACTAATATATGCCAACCAAGATCATGTGAATTAAAACATCAGACCATGAAAGAGTGGACATCTATATTTGTCTACAATGAAAATTACAAAAAAGCAAATAAATAAAGGATTCTACAAATTTGTATCATGAATAAAGATGGGAATAAAAACACTCACGTTGTGTATAGATAATCAACCTCGTTGAAAACAAAAATAAGAAGAATCCCCAAGGGCAGTGAAAGTGTGTTATTTAGCAAGACCATTGTAAATTCGTTCAAGTTTCCAGATTTGGTGACCTGCTTTGCAGTATCCATGACCCTACGCAAAGTCAGCTGCACCAGTAATAATAAATAAATGGACAATTAATCGTTTATGATTTTATATTTAAAAGAGAATGAATGAACTAGAGATGAATAAACAATCTGCAAGAAATATTTGCATAAGTAGGAGGAGAAAATCACAAATCCAGGACTAAATATAGCAAGTACCAACAAACCGAACTTGCGACTATATCCTAGTCTAGTTTTGAGAGTTTAGGACTGAGAGTAGAAATTCAAGGCACAACTTATTATAACATTTAGGATGCACAGGCAATTGAAACTTCAGTAAATACCCCAGTAAATCAAAATAATTTGAAATATTAGATCCCAATGATGTCTTAACATCTCAAGTCTCAACTATCACATTAAGGTTACTCTATGTGCACATGCACCTTCGGCCAGAAGAAGCTTCTCCAAGAAATATTCATTTCCTTAACACAAGCTACTGATATCACTTACACTATTATGATTTTAGACACTTACCATACTGAAGACCTCTAATACACATGAAATTTTGCACAATATATGCAAAGACAATACGAGTAATGGTATGTTAACGTGATATTTGCTTTATTACCTAGTGATGTCTCTTTTTAATCTCATATTATATTATTGTGAAATAGAGATAGCAAAGAAATTCAAGACCCATATAAAAATTTCAAAAGCACTAACATGAGGCAAAAAGTCTGCATGTATAAATTTAATCCTATTGCTGCAATTTGATAATTTTTTAACCCTTCTTCCTACAAGTAGGCTTTTAATTTGCAGACACCAAACATAGCTTGAAACATCAGCAATTGATTTATGAATAGATATTGGCTAAAGGAGTTTATTAAATTAAGCATAAAACATCCTGTTTCATATTTCACACAATCTCGTTATATACTCACAGAATATGATGCAGTTAAGAAGCAGTTTATAATCTGCCATGCATATCCAACGGCATGAAATGACAGGTCCGTTATCCCTCCAGAAACTGCTGAAACGATCTGCACAATATAGAATCAAGATCTTGTTATGCTGATTAATCTTTATAACTGAGCCTGTAATGAGATACTTCTTTTAGATAAGACAATCTTCAAAATAACCCAATTTCTTATGAAAATAACTTGATAAGAGCTCTAAAAGTAATAACAGACCAAGTACAATGGACACATCATGTTAAGCTGAGTACTTCCAGATTGGTTATGTTTTAAACTATCTCTCTGGTAGATAAGACCATCATAATAAAGAAACAAGTTCTTTATACATACTCCAATTCATGAAAAATCCTTTTGAAGTTTACATAAAAGGACAAACCCCCAAAGCACCATGGCATTGTATTCCTAGAAAGTAACAATTTAAATGGTATGAGTTATTTGAAATTATTTCTTTATTTAAAAAATGTGTTTAACTGGAAATGAATATTGGTGGGAAATAGAAGTGATTAAAGCAAAACGAGATGAACCATGAGATCCAACTTCAAGCTAATATAAGAAGTGCAACATGTTGCTTAAATTATTCTGAGTCTCGTATTCTCTTTTCTCAAATAAACTGATCCTATAAACATACCATTAAGAACAAAGCAGCCCACACTCTGCTATCATGATGCTTCTTGAACAAATACATTTCACCTACTGCGGTAATTACATTAGTAACGTTCTTCAAGACTGTGACCATGGCTACATTGATATATTTCAAACTGCAGAAAGCAACAAAAATCATGGTTAAGCTACAATAAGATGAATTTACTACTTTGAGCTTTCACCAATCATTCATGACAGCTTCTCTTTTATAGAAATAACATTTTTTTTTAAAATGCAACAAAGAGTGGCTATGCACTGACAACTGAATGTTCCAACTACTTCCACCTAAGATAATCACTGAAAAATAATAAGTAAAATGCTATAGATCATATTCAGGAGTTCTTTAAGGAGTTATAAAATAGAATATCTAAACCGAGTACTGAGTATATGAAGTGCATGTTTAGTAAAACAAGGAAAAACAATTAAGATGTGATCAAATTTGATCATCAAGTGATACCAATCGCACAGCACTTTAAGTACCTAGGGGGCGATAATTCAAAAAGCCGTAATGATTGGTGGAGATGCTATTTCTAACCATACAATTAAGGCTTTGTGGCCTAATTGGAGAAGTGTGAGAAGGGTTTTTTTTGTGATTGCAATATCCTTTTTGTTTGAAGGGATGTTCTATAGGACAGCAGACCTACTTCACTATATGGTATGAAATGTTGGGCTAACAAGAAGCAACATATACAAAAAATGACCGCAATTGAAATGCGCATGTTAAGGTGGATGTGTGGCAAGAGCAGAAATGACAGGGTCAGAAATAAGCATATTTGTCTTGAAATTGGGATAACACCTAATCACCTATAGGCGGGTAAGATTAGAAACCATTGAGCACAAATGTATTTAGATACCAAATTCAACTCTTACTCAAGTCACATAATGCAAAATTAGCCATAACAATGAAATGCCCTGACAAGGCTAAGCAAAACGGGACTAATTTCTTCAAATGTTAGCAAGTTACTGATTCACAGGCATAGAATTACAGGAAAGAATCTTAGATATTCTTTCAGCTGATGGATATATAAAAGTAATATCAAACACAGATTCACCTAGATGACCATACAAGAAATACACTTCATACCTGAACATGCTTGTAAGAAGCATTCCAACAAATATGACATTCACAGGTAACCAGACTTTAATCAACCTCCATGTTAGTGGCTCTCTCGATATTAGGCCCATAGAACTCAGTATAGACACAATTACAACAGATATAAAGTTCTGCAGGCAGACAATTAACAGCTTGTAATGAGATCAGAAAAACTTTTTAACCAGTTCATTGAATCACGCATAAAAATCTGCTGCAATGATACAAAAACAAAAATCCTTGACTGAATCAGTTTCAGTAAAATACCTGGTATAGCATCAAGGATATCCCAGCATTGAAATCGTATCCAGAGAGCACAAATTTGTTTACCAGTATCATACTGCAAGAGGATAAGCAATATGCAAGGCCAGATAATAAGGCCTGATTTTGTATTTTAACGACCTTATTACTGCGTACCATTTTATTCCTGTCCTTCTCCAAATTACCATCCTCCAAATCCATATCATCATTTTCAAGAAACTTCACTCCAGATAATGACCTATAGTAGCAGAAAAAGTTTTTCAATAACCACACCGTTAACGATCTCACTTCATTTTATTTTGCCAACAAATATCCAAGCTAAAAACGTGTTGAACCTGCTGAAGTTCACATGCCAGTTAAAAAGAAGAGAAAAAGAAGGGGGGAAACGGACTGGAACCCTTAGGGAATGATAAGACCTTAGAATTACAATAAAAATACTTCCTCTTTACTTTCAAGTCGCATAACAATCAAGTTTCTTTCCTTCAAAACTTCAACACCATTTGGAAGCAGAATCCAGTTTGAAACTTATGTGGCAACTAGAAAGAACTTATCTTTCGACGGACATTCCTTCCTATCTCTATCCTCTCTTCTCCATACCCAAACATTATCTTTGTAGTCACATAACAAAGCTATAATGTTCATTACAAAAAAAAAAAAACTGTAGTTTCCATGCATCAGAAGCATTTTTTGAGAATCAGTATACAGGGTGGAATCAAATAAATGGCCTAGAAGGAGAAAGAATTTCTTAAAAGAACCATACATTATCTACTTTCAAAAACTTAAATTTGGAGAACCAGTAAAGTATAAATTTGTAATATGAGAAGCTTTCTTAGAAATACAAAAGTAAAATAAACCATGCTAGTGCACCAAAAGTCCAAAATTCAGTTAAATAACCAAATAATACCTGTTAACATCTCTTCTCACTGGACTAGATGTTTGATGGCCCTGATCTAGCACCCCATTTGGCTCATGAAACTTAAGGGAAACCATATTGACATTTTCGGTGAGATTCCTTTCGAAATGAGCATCGAGAGAATCTAGAGATGCACCTAATGACAAAGGTCTTCCAAACAAAAGAAATATTCAAGACTCAGTCTTGCGCTCTAAGCAGAAAACCATGTATTACATAATAAAGGATAGACAGTACCAGTAGTAGAAACAATGCTTAAGTAATCATGTCTATATTTCATATTACACAAACTCCAGTACTAAGAACCTATTGCTGCTAGAAATAATGCCAACTTGAATGTGCAATGAATCAGGAAAAATAAAGGACCTAGAAACCCGGAGTAGAAGTCGGGAGGGAATTTAAAGAATAAGAAGTGCTTCAGTTTCCTATTTTAAAAGATTCTGATGGAAAACAAAGTAGCATATAAACAACAGTATTTGTTAAAGTAACAAGCACTGCTAAACCTTCAGTTCCAGTTTCCTTATTTCTTTTGGGGTGGAAAATAATCTTCTAAGTTACATTCATTTTCACTTTGACTACAATAACTCCAAAATTATTAATTATACCTGCAACAGGTTCTTTTCAACATTGCGACTTATGAGATTCAGCACCAGCAGATTAGGGAAATTTGCATAACAAGGATGCACCCAATAATGGTGATCCATATGCTAAGTATGCACTATGCAACGGAACTAGATAAACCTTAAAACAATTATGAGTTTACCAATAAGAAATTCCTTTCTCCCAAAGTCATAAACATAGTAAAACAGCCATTATTTTCTATCCCTTATGTCTATCATCAAACAAGACCTAAACAACATGCCCAAACCCAATCAAGCTTGATCCATGTTCTCTTATTAACGACTATGTATATTTGATACGATAGAAGATTAAAATCGCTGAACCAACTTAATTGATACCTACAAACAGAAGTAAGCAACGAGATGTTAGAATGAAATAGTTACCAAACCAATTTTCCAAATAATTGAACTTCCCTGTTTCGGTTCTGAGCTGATATACCTCAAAAGAAAAGCCTTTTTTATACTACAGGCAACTAGATCAGCTGGTATAATTTGTTATCAAGCACAAAGGGTAACTTGCCAAGTTAAGAATTATATATTAGTACTAGCATTAAATGCAACATACACTTCAAATACTGATCAGCGCCTTATTTTTAATAAAAAAGAATACAGATAAACTTATTATCCATATCTAAAATTTATAATTCAACAACAGCTGGATAAAACCCAAAGCTAGATAAATTTGCCCACTTGATGTTCATAAGCAAAGAATCAAATTCCCATCTTCCCCCTCAGATTAAAGAAAAATAGGGAAACCCCAGAGAGAAGAGAGAAAATACCTTGAAGAACCCATCAAGCTCGGCAGTTGATAGCTTGGGAATTTGAATGCATAAAAAGCATTCAAATTATATATTCTAAAGATCAATCACTCAAGAAATAAATAAAGAACCCACCACTGAGAAGCCAAAAAAAAAAAAAAACTGGAATAGATTTGAGAAGCTGAGAGAGAAATAAGTGAGACCCTTTTGAGATTTGAGCGAGAAAAGCAAAGAAGAAAAAGAAGAATATAAGAAGGGAAGTTGAGAGGGCTAAGAGTTGAAAGAGTTTGTTTAATAACGTACACAAATAATTATACAAAACAAACAACCGGCCTTCCTTCAAAGGAAACTTCCCCAGATTTTCATTTTCATTTGACTTATTTAAAAAGGTTTGGGATTTTATTTTTCCTCTCTTTTTTAGCTTTTTGAAATTTCTTTGTTTTCGTATAGGGTGGTTGAATGTTTGGACTTCATGCTTGTTTGACGCTGGTCTTAATTCCGTAATGAGTTGCCTTTGTTGCCTACTTTTTTCCGCTAGCTCAAAGTAAAGCCACGCTATTATATTCAAAATTAATTTTAGAGTTTAAGATTAAGATTTAGAGTAAAGTGTATTTTTTAGAGTTTAGGATATAAGATGTAGGGTTTAAAATTTAGAGTTAAGACTTAAAATTTAATTTTTTAATATTGAGGCATTTATAGGGGCACCGAAAAAGACAGAGGATTTTTATCCTTTCTTGATTCATGCCTTTTTTATAGATTAATTAATTGCTTATTTGATTGCAAAAATTAATTATCTTTATATTAATTAATTATTTTTTATCTTTTTTTTCGCCGGCTTTAATTAATTATTTTCGAGTTTCGGACTTTGTGTATGTAAAAATTGTATGTTAAAAGACTAACCCACTAAAATTAGGTGTACGTCACTTGTCAATTCAAATTAGTTACAACAAAAAAATTGATTGAAACGGAATAAAAATGTTGAAATTGATAAATTTTTATTGGAGAATTAATTCACTCTCAAAAGTGTAAGGATCTCAAATTGAGTTTATCTAACACATAAAAATAATTAGTTTGAGATAAGTTATATCTAAAATGATTTCATCAAAATATCAAGAAATTTGAATAGTCTACGACAAGTGAGGTGGTGATTAGTGGTGGTATGATGGGTTATTGATGATGATGAATTTGGAGGAGTTTTCTCAGGAAAATAAAATAGAGAGAAAAAGAATATTACTAATTTAATTTCATAACATTAAACATATTCAAACGACAATTCTCTTAACATTTAAACAACTCTTAACGTTATGACACATAATTAGTAGTGATTAATGTGATAATTACGTTCTTACTCTATCGTAACATATGTTTTTAATGGATATTTTATTATATTATTAAACAAATTCTTATAATAATTTTTTGAAACCTAGAACCAGACAGTTTTATCAACAAATAAAAAAATTAAGAATATAACATTTCAAAGGTTTTAAACATTCAAAAAATAACAAAACAACAATAAATGCAAAAGGAAAGCTAAAGGACTGTTCCGGTTAAATTAGACATTTTATTTTTGTACCGCATCAAATTTTTTAAGTTTGTTGTAGGAAGAGTCCTTTTAGGAGTTGTCAAAACATGAACTAAATGAAATCCTCAATAGTAAATTTGTAAATACCTTCTACGTCGATTCTATAGGCTCCGATCCGCTACACGTTTATAATTACATAGGCAAGCAACCACAAAAGGAGATCAAGCTATTCAAAACCACAGACAAACTCAAATCAAGAACAAACGTCATGAGGAACACTACACGAGCATTAAGCGGCCGTAAAGGTATCTAAAAAATGTGTAAGACAAAGACGCGCCATAAAGACAAAGAAAATACGTGATATAAAAGCCGAGAAAACAAACGCAACAAGATTTATAAAAAATAGATAACTAAAACACATAGAACTTTATTAAAAACTAAAGCGAGGTATAGAAAAATATAAAGAAAATTGAACACCTACGATCAACGACCAACACCAAAACTTGATGCTACCGATCACCGACCAAAACAAGATAAAAAAAGAGAAGCAAAACGATTGAGTTGGAAAAATTAGCAGCTACGACTTTTTGGGTTTGAGAGAAAACTAGTGGCTAGAGCTTTCAAATAACCAAAGTTGAACAAATTCACATATGACTCAAACTCTTATACTCCATCCGTCCTACTGAATATGTCAAATATTAATTTTTTTGGTCAATTTTTTTTTTTAATTTTGACTCGTTGTTGCTTTAAATTTATTATTGATAAATTATGAAAAAAAAATATTTTAAAAACTTTAAATCAAGTACTTTAAAAATATATATTTTTTAAATTTTAATTAATTAAAATATTTAAAATAATTACAATCAAAATTTAAAAGTTTTAATTTTTGAAAAGTCAATACTAAATAAATTTAATAGGAGAAAATGAATAATAATTAATACGACAACTCTTATAGTATATAGTATTATTTATCTGTAAAAATAATTATGCATGTGAGGAAAAAGTAAAGAACTTAAACATGCTTAGTTATGAACTGGATGTTTCAGTAAGTGATGATTGTGGGAATTATTAACAAAATTAATTTAATGGTTTATATATTGTGGGAAGTGACCTAAATAAAGTGGGGAAGTGGCCTAAACTAAAGCTTGAAATGAGAATATTCATTCATCCAATTTTGAACGGGTGATTGGTCATACGGAGGGAGCAAGTCAAAGTGCGACTTAGCCTATCTGGTCCATTAAGACAACAAATATCTCATTTACTCCACAAATATCACATTTTCATTTTTAAATATTTAATCAAAAAAATTGAATATTAAATATTATAAGTTATTCCCTTTTCCCAACTAGTTTGTGTCGTAATTTTGGCACGAACCAACCAATCAATTAACTTTGCAATTGTGGTGAGTGGCTATGGCTTGCATGTGTCATATTTTTTATGCTCAAAAAGTGTATCATCATTCAAATTAAAAATTAGAAAGGCCAGGAATTTATTACTCTCCGCTATGGCTGTGTATTTTCGGATTCAGATTGGATAAGATTCGAAAATTTTATATATCTATTTTTTTGGACCAGTAAAATAATTATTTTTATCAGAATAAAAAATATTATATATTTATATTTTTGGATATCGGAATTTTTTGATTTTAGATCAGATATTTGATTTTTAAATTATTATTAGTAAACTATTTTTTTAAAAAATAGATAAAATAATAGTAATTAGTAAAACAAATAATAATATGTACGGTTGGAGTATTAAGGACTCAATGGTAACATTGAAGTTTAATCTAAAATTTGATATTAAAATAGAATTAATTTTTAGTTTAGTAGTATAATCGACACACGCCTAAAAGTTTAACATTGATGTACTTTTTAATTTTTTTCTTTTTAGATTCATTTGTTACAAAATCCACTCAAAATCGATGAAATGTATTTAAACATCGGACCTTCTAATGCTATGATTTAATTTGGTGAGACTAATTTTGAGGTATGTTGTTAGTTTTCTTAGAAGAATACTTATCATTATTATAATTTCGAACGAACGCCCTAAACCTCTCAAATCCGATAAAACCATTATACCCCAAAATCTATATTTTTATGCTTAGTTCCGCATGTTTTAAAAAGATTTTAAGAAAATTTAAATTGATAGAGTGGTGGAGGACAATGAAACAAGTTTAGTGTATAATGTGGTTGTAAAAGACGTTGAAGAACGGCAATTCCTGGCCGGGTGCAACCAAAAATAGGTGACCCCCAAGTCTTTATGAAGAAGATGAAGAGGAGAGGAAAAAGAGAAAATGCCACAACAACACAAAATGAATAAAAATATTTTTGGCTTCCACATCGTATAAAAAATGCAACATTTTCTTATGATTAATGATTTAACGATTTAATAATAAAAACAAATTAAAAATTTTAGTGACAAAATTAAAAAATATATATTGTTCAACGACCAAAACGAGTTTGACCCTAAAGTTCAGTAACTAATGGCGTAATTTATCTTTTAAATATACACTAACAATTTATTAACATTTTATTATAAAGTAATATAATCTTATTGACTTGTAAAAGATGGGAAAATGGTGAAAATTTTATTCAGTGAAATGATGTATTCTCGAACTTATTTAGGGATGTATAGTAATTTCTAAAGAAATGATACAGTTGTCAAAGTTCTGGGCAAAGTAACTACTTTTTTTTATAATCTATAATTTACCTATAAAATTGTAATATTTTGCGCGTATGGGCAAAATCAAAACAACATGGTTTCTTTTATAATCTAATGGTTTAAATACGCTAAAGATTTTGTTTCTTACTCCTTTGAAATATGGTATGTAACTTCCATACTTTAAATAATTTATCCCTTTTAGTGTTCTTAGTGTTAAATTACTTTTGACCATAATCCAGAAATTTTTTTTAAAAACATTTTCCCACCACAATTTCAAAAATAATGTTAAACTGATATTTAATATTTGTTTAAATATGGAGATTCACTAATTGGTTTAGTAATCATAGATGTTTATTCGCTTTATCTCTTGTGTGGGTTTGAATTTCGATATTTGTTTTAGAAATATTATTGTAACACTGCTTAATTAAAAGTATCTATTTAAACATGGATTCAAGCGTGGGAGAAGATCAAGGAATTCACATGTCTTCCAATATGGCAATCATTTTCTTATTATTCTTGTCAATGAGAATGGAGCTAACTAAATTTGCACAGCCAAAATATGGAAACTAAAAAAAACAAGAGGAGAATCCACTGGCAGCTAGTGGCATGAAAAGAGATGATCAAATTGGCAAAGTGCTAATACCTAAAAAGTGTTGGTGCTCACCAAACCCAGTATACATAAGTGGGGTAATGGTGAGTGGAAAACGAGCAATATACAGAGTTGGTGTGATGTGTGTTCAATTAAAAAATGTTGGTCGAACGGGTTGATTTAAGTGGTAAACAACTTAGTATCGCTTAAGCAGATCTCGAGTTCGAGGACTTGTGTATGCAGAAAATTCTCGCCGGAAGACTCACCCGCCAAAATCATGTGTGTGACGCTGCTCGATCTAGATTAGTTAGGGAAAAGCCCTCAAAACCGAAAGTTCAACCAAAAAATGTTGGCGCATTATAAAGATTAACCAGAGGTCAACCCTGCTTTCTAAAAGTGGTAAAAAATAATATGAAATGAAATTATTAAGTCAAGACAACTCTGTAATATTTCAAAAGATTTCTTTTATATTTTATGAGTTTAATATACAATTTGATATATGAATTTTTCCAATTTTCTATTATGATACTTGTGTTTTATGGAAAAAACTTTGATACACAAGTCATGATTAGGGTTTTAGTTTAAGGTTTAAAATTTAGGGATTTAAATTGTAAGGTTTAGAATTTAAGGTTAGTGTTTAGAATTTAGAGTATGTGATTTAAGGTTTAGGGTTTAATTTTTTTGGGTTAGGATTAGAAATTTAAAATTTAAGTTTTATAATGTAAATATATAAGCTTATGTAAAATTAATCTTACCTAGCATGTGTATCAAAATTTTACTTATGTTTTATTGTACAATGTGATATCTAAATTTGAAAAATGAATTCTAATAAAAATTTAATATATTATTTGGTTACTGAAAATTTTTATTATGGTATTTGTGTTTTATCCCACAAAGTGTTGTCTAAATTCGAAAAAAAATTAATGTGATACATGAATTTAACTGTTTAACACAGATTACATGATATTTTGTCACATGATAGAATATGGACGAAATCAAGATTAAATAGTAAAAAGTCAAATCACCTAGTTATCTATATGTTAATTACCTATCCTAACTCATGTCATCTATGGCCCTGGTTGACAATTAGCATATATCTTATAGCAGATTATATTAGCTGATAGCGATTGCATTAGTTGATTTAATTAACAGATTATATTAGTTGATTGTATACAAGCATTTGATAAAATTAACTAATAGCTAATAGTTGTTTGATTATTTAAACAAGTAAAATGACATATAAGCGCGTGATTATATTCGACCCTTGTTTGAATAGTTTATTAGTTATCAATATTTTGTATCTTTTAATATTGATTAGATTATGAAAAATAATTTTTTAATATAACATTACTAAACATATTTGAAAGATCTATATATTAATTTATTATTTATATAATTATTTTTAATACAATTTAATTAATTATTAAATATAAATATAAATGTGTGAGAATAAAAAAAATAAAAAAATTAATTTACAAATGTCACAATGTAAATACACGAGGGTGAAGAATTAAAATAGAAAATGTCACAATGTAAATACATGAGGGTGAAGAATTAAAATAGAAAGTGTTGGTTATGCTAACAGCATCAACATACCTGAGTAAATTGTTTTCTTACGTTTTAGTCGGTTTGTTATCGTTCGGTTTGTAAATTAAACCAAAAGCATTATTTTTCTTTCATTTAGGTTTAAGAAGGTTTTTTTGAATGTGGCTCTAGGTTTACTTCCCCATTAGTAATAAAATATGTGAAATTTAGGTTATTTAGAGATTTTTTATAATTGTTAAGGGTAAAAGGGTCTTTTATACTCTTATGTCAAAACTTTTAATTTCAAAAAGCTAATATTATCCACTGGGTGTTCATGGACAGTTAACCGTACCGACACGGCTTATCGGTACAGTTACCGGAAGTCTTGGTTTGACATTTTAATGAACCGTCACCCTCCCATTTAAACCGGTTATCGCCTTAACGGCTAACCATTTTATTCGGTACGATTACTCAGTTAACCATGAACTGTTTTATATATTTATTACTACTAAATTTAATAATTTAAAAAAATCAACTGAATAAAATCTTCAATAATTATATTTAAAAAGTCTTCAAAGTTTAAAACAATTAAAATTTTAGAAAAATTATATTAATTTCACAAATATTAGTAATAATCAATAATTTATATTAATTACACAAATATTTGTATAATCAATAATGTAATATCATTATAATTTTTCTGAAAACAAAAAGAATTTCGTTAAAACTCCCTTCGGCAACATGTATTTATTCTAGTATTGAGATATAGTGAGATATGTGTTACATCCTTTTGTTTATGTTGGGTTTCCAATAAAGTTGTGAGCAGTTTGTGTTTTGGGACATTAATTTGATCTTAGAGCTCCTTTTACAGTTCATGTTGCTGTGTTTCTATTTTATTTACATTAGCTCTTGAACAACTTTATTAAGCTCGTGTTCATGTTATTGTGATTATAAAATAAAATAAAATTTAAAATACTTTTTTCTCAATCGATGTTCTTGTATCAATTTTGGTTGACTGAAATGGCGAGGGCCATAGGAGTACTTTTCTGCCATTATTGGCTTCCTAATTTTGTTGCACTGCAGGTCAGACTGGATCTAATTAGTTTGAATCAAAGGTGACTATATAAGAATCGATTAAAGTTCAATCAATAAAAGGTCGAATTGAATCGGTAAAAGGATTTGGGTATATATATTTATTTGGAATTAATGGAATTTGAACTTTTAGGCAGTAAAAAACCCTATTTTGTTGCGCCTTTCAAAACGGTGTCGCTTTTATAATTTCCCTTTTTTCTCACTTGTTAAATCCCACACCGGTAAGTGATGGGAGTGTACAAAGCGGTGAAGCTTATAAATAAGAAGTATGGTGCAGCGTTGGAACTTACTTACCTGGATGGGGTCAATGGGCGATCAGCAAGGCTCATGGCCTCCATTGCACTTGGGAGGGGTGCTGCCCTAAGGTCTCCCCAAGTGGGAGAGTCTACATCATAATTTGTGGCAGCGGGGGCCTGCCATTTCCAGTCCCAAACTATTTTTGTTTCACTCTTACTGTATGGCTTTCTCCCATTTGGTTCCCAACTCTTACTTGTGAAAATCAACAATGGAATCTGAAATACATAGGACTGGAATATTCACTAATTGTTGCCATAGGAAGGAATTACAATGGTGCGATATTAATCCTAAAGTAATAGGAGCCAACGCCCAAGTTCTAACAAAGTCTGTACTTCTTGCTGAGGCCTTGACTAATAAGGTTAGGTCCGAATTTGTCAAAGGAACAAGGTTGGCAGCAATCAAACCCTAATCCATGGCTAAAAATGGAGGAAATGGGTACTTAGCTTTTTGTGAAAATCGGTTGAATGGTATGAATTAAAGCGATTAATGGGACATATAGCATATTATATTGTTTGTCAATTTTCCTGTGACAGATCGAATGCCATGTAATCTCACCAACAAATTGGAAATTTGAAAGTTAATTTCATACCTCAGTTGGATGGATGTTAATCTCACACCGTTTTTTAAAGAATAAAGAAGAAAAGGAAATTTTCAGGGCGCGCCGCCTATCTCATCCGGAACATTATTGACAACATTGTGTCGTTATAGTGAGTGTGAGTTGAGCCTTGGAATGTGTTATTTTTGCAGACATGCTCATTGTCTCCGTACAAAGGCACAATATATGACCCACACCACCTGCTTCACAATGACTGGTAGTGGTATTAACTATTAACTACATTTGATGAGCTAATAGTATACAACAGCGTCAACGTTACAGATGAAGTCACCACCTTCAATATACAGCGAAAAAATCAACTATATACTGTTACAATATATGACGAAAAAATCCATCCTACCATATTCATCTATTTCCATGCAACAAGTCCCATTGTCCCCAAATATTCCCCCTTCCAAGTTGCCTTAAGTTGAAATATGCAATCACTTGGTTCTACCGACATGGGGGGGCGTTTCCTTTCATGCATCAAGTATACTTGATTCCATTAGCATTTTCGGACAGAGTGGAAAACAATATTTATCCTACTGCTATTTACAGTAACCTCAAAGTGGTCTCGTTTCTTGGCGAGGTGCCTGGTGTTTGAACTTTTACATGTGAAGGTTCGAACCAAGGATCCTGAATGTATCTCGGGTTGTGTCTCAATGCATTCTCAGAGAAGTCGCCTAAGTTACGACCACTCTGCCCTACAAACTGATAGGCTGGATGAGGGGGAGACAGATAACAACTCTTGTGTGCTGGACCATATCTTAAGGGGCTTGAAGAAGGAGATACAGGCAAAGATGTGATTGTTCTTGCATTATCTCTGTGCATTAATACATGGTAGGCAACTTACTTTAGAACTTCATGCATGTATTTTAAGTAAAGAAAAATGAAGACAATGTGTTAGATTGTTAGTACCTTGGACTTCTCAATGCTCTTGAAGTTGTAGTCATTCCTCCCATTCCATAATCTCCATCAAATGAGAGGGTATTATTTCTCTTCGACTGCATTTCTAATATAGGCTGCTCAGAAAGTTAAAATAACAACAGAGATTTTAGCTTAAATCAAGCTTTAGTCACTTACAAGCAAACTTCAATTACATGCGTCCAATGATATACAAGATAATGGTTTAGAAATGGCAAAGATAAATCTGGCTTAAGAGTAGAGCATTGCTGTGAAAAGTGCTGCTATTTGTTGAATTGAAATGTCAAAAAAGTAGCATAAAACAATAAAAGTTTAGAAACGTGAGAGTAACAAAGTAACTTCATCTTCAAAAGGTGGTTTTAACCGTAATAGTAGGTTCTTATTTATGTAGTTTCCATGTCCAAAAAACGACATGCTTTTATATTAAAACCAAGAAGTTGAAGTTGTTACAGTAAGCATTTTCTAAGTCAATCAGTTCAGAATGTGCTAATGAAGTCTTCATTAATGCAAGTCCAAGTGTGTGCAATAAGAGTAATAAAACCATCAGAAAGAAAAAACGGAAACAAGCATCTTAAGAATATATACCGGAGTGCGGCTTCCATCAAAAGTGTAAGGAAATGCATCCTTGGTTATGCTTATGTTGGCAACTCTTGTTGTTGCTTGGTCACAAATGAAAGGGTGATCTTGCAGTTGAAAGGCAGTAGGGCGTGCTGATGGATCTCGTTGCAAGCAAAGCCTAATAAAACTTTTTGCTTCATTAGAAAGGTGATCAGGAATCTCAGGCATATCTTTGCTGTTTCCAATCTTAAATATTGCAGCCACCTGTTGAGTCCAGAAATATCAAAAGGATTACTCCTCAGTTCAGAGCGAGCCAGAAAAATACATTATCTGAGAGATGTTTCGAATTAGTATGCCGCACCCCTTCATACCGACTCCATGGTGGTTTTGATGTTGCCATTTCAAGTATAGTACAGCCCAAGCTCCAGATATCCACTGCAAGGTTGTAGCCATTTGTGTTCATTACAACCTGAGATCCGAAAATATTCACATAACTAGCCATACTTGGAGAACCGGTGAGAAGCAGTTAACAAGTTTATAACAAGAGAGACAGGGAGAGATTCAGTGATCATGTAGTCGAGATAGAGGAAAAGCAATACCTCAGGTGCCATCCAATAAGGACTTCCCTTGAAAGAAAGCATTGTACCACAAGCTGTTATCTGGATCAGAAAGGAGGAAAATAAGTGGTCTATCTTGATCACTAACCGGGATAAAGAAAGATGGGACAAAAGATCATTGGCATTTGCAGTTTTCGGTCAAAGGTACCCAAGTTGTTAGATTCATGTCAATCTTAATTTTCAGCCTACAAACAGGGAAAAGGAGGCAGGTTTCTACTTTTACTTCACTGGCACCCATTTTCAGTTTTGATTCAAATGTATCTAATTTGTTAATTTACATTGAAGTCTTAGATTTTCTGCCTAAAGACTACAGCCAGTCCCATAAAAGGAAGAAAATAATAAATAAGAAAATATCAACTTTGCAGTCAAACTGGGGTTTAAGGAATTACCGGAAGGACACAATTTTCTATAGAAAAACATAATAAAATCAGCATCCTATCAACGCCGTTTAGTAGATAGTTAACATCTTAGCCACAGCTATTTTTTTAGAGATGCTGAAGCTTCAGTAATAGAACTAAGACCATCTTCCCCAAGATGAGATTAGGTAACATACATGTTTTGCCATGCCAAAGTCAGCCAACTTGATTTCTCCAGTAGGATCCACTAGTATGTTTGCCCCTTTTATGTCTCTGCAATACGAAATTCACAGCTTTAAAACATAAGATACAGCTGAAGCCTCCATACTACTAAGCATCCATAACTAGAACTACATCCAAGTACCTGTGAACTGTATTTATTCCATGTAAGTAAGCAAGCCCAGAAAGAATTTGTCGTGTATAGTTTTGAATAACAGGTTCCTTGAAGGCACCGTATTCTTGAAGCAATTTATGGATTGAACCACCAGAGACATACTCCAAGTAAACAGAGAGAGCTTCTTCACCCTGGAAAATGACAATTAGATTTACTAAGAAGCAAGGTCCATTTAATTGGCACAGGAGAAGGATTCCAGTGATCATTTTGCCTTCCCCTGCCTGTTATGCAAGTAAATCATTTGCATGTTATGTCTCTACAGCTGTATCTAGAATTATACCAGTTCACTTCCATAGTATCGAACAATGTTTGGATGAGATAGCTGACTCAGCAAATTGATCTCCTGTTTACATTAAAAGGGATTAGAAAACCAAACATGGTAACTTGCAAATGGTTTCAATATCAACTAGTTAAAACATACTAAAAAGTGAAATCAGCCAGATGTTGTTTGTACTTTGTATAATGTTGTATTCAGAGAGAACCAGACAAAACTATTACCTGGTTCAGTTGCTTGAGGCATTCTTTTGATGTCTGATCATCAGAAACAAACCTGACTTCTTTTATTGCACACATCTGCCCGCTTTCACTGACAAGCATGGATACACAACAGTTAGAAAAGCTAATTGGAAAAGATTACAAACAAACTTAATCTAAATATTTGGAATTTGAAGTCAAAATGCTTGATAAATATCTTTGTTATATTGCATATTAGCAGAATGCATGATAACAGCTATTTACTTTCACTAATAAATTCTCTTTTAAGCATTAATGAATTTTACGTTGTATGATACCACCTCTACAGAAAGCAAGTCCAACCTATTAAATCCAAGATAAACATGTCCAAAAGTTCCCCTCCCTAATAGTCTCCCTTTACGCCATTTCGATAGATTGCAAGGTGTGTTTTCATTCACTCCACAAGTTCTTGTGCTAGGCAAGGCAGAAGGACTAGTTGGAGAACCTGGTGGAAGAGGCAACTTATGACACACAGATTTCCCATCTTCCTTCTTCCCGGTTGGAGATTCGAGACTCACTTCAGACAATCGATGATGAAGAGGTGATGTTGGGCTGGTTGGGCCTCTAGACCTTGGACCGGGGCTTCTTGACCTCATGTTGCTTCTAGTTTCACCTTGGCCTCTCATATCAATAGATGACCTGTGTTTCAGTTTATTACAGAAATCCTTAATCTCTTGTCCGCAAAGCTAAATACCATATCACGGTTCTGAACTTTTGACTCACTATAGCCTGCCTTATGCTATATTGCGTATAGGTGCCAAAATCCAACACTATATCAATAAAGAATTACCTTCAAATTTGCAAACACAGTGGTGAAGAATTTGCAGGAATTAGAATTATAATGCAAAAAAAAAAAAAAGTTTGGCCTTTTTTTGTGGGGAGGGGGTGGATGTTAAATAGTCCTAAATTCAGTGAAATAAGAATCCCAAATATTGATAAAATAAAATATAAATCATGTGTTCTGAATCTACCTGAAATGAGAGGAAAAGAAAACCCAAAACCAATATAAACAAACTCTGACAGCAAATCAGAGAATTTCAGTTCCAAAAGCTGAAAAAAATAGCTGATGGCAGACCCAAATCGATACTCTGATAAAATCGTGAAGAAAAACAAGCAATCAAACCGACACCCAAGAAGAGAGTTTTTTTTCCTAATAATTAATCAATGACTTCTTTCTATTAAAAAAAGAATGAACTGCTCCCATTAATTCAGAGAATATTTAAAATAAATTAAAATTTCTCAAAATTCAGAATCCAATATACGTTAAGAGAAGAGGAGGGGGGGGGGGGGGGGGACCTGCAGGCAAGGAATTGAACCGGATCATTTGCAATCTGATTATCTTCGGAAGAACCAGAAGAGCTAAAACTAGAAACCGGCGAGCCAGATACCAAACCGACAACATGATCACTTGAGGCAGATGGTCTAGGCAAAGGAATCCCTCTCCTTTCCCCTGAATCCGAATCGAAACCCGAGAACCCGGAATACCCATAGGCGGAAACACCACCACCAAAAATCCTTGCTTGAGCGCGGCGAATTACGGGTGGATAAAACAAATCCCCCTCCATCATCGAAGCCCTTTGAGTAGCTGTTATTGCTCCTGTTGTTGTTGTCATCGACGGTTGCTGCTGCAGGTGGTTCTTCTTTCTTTCTCCCACCAGCGGCGGCGACAGCAACGCCGGTTTTATTCTGTGAAAAGTTAATTAGTCCATCGGAGCTGCCGGGGAGAGTTTGATTACGAGGACTGTTTTCCTTGCTCTTACTGGACTTTCTACCCCTCCCACCCTCACCCCCCAAATTTTCTTCCCACCCTGTGAATTGTTGCCAAATTCAAATACAATCCCAGTTCCCATTACAGTTCTTATCCTATCAAAGGGCTAATTTATATACATGCAAAAGGAGGCGAACAACGGAGATAAGAATTGCAGGAAATCATTTCTTCAAATTTCAGCTGTGGTAGTTATTATCATAAATAATTAAGTGAACAAAAGGGAAACAAATGAAATTTCGTAGTGCTTAATTCATTGGAAATACAATAACTAGTGATGAATGAAACAACCAAGAAACTGAGGTTTCTCTGCTGCGAAAAAGGGTGGTTCTTCAGCTAAACTATACACATAATCTGGGTTGTCACCATAGATCACATCAAAATATGCCGGGTTTTTTGGGTCTCGTTTTCTCTAATCTACCTTCGATTCAGCGGACGAAAAAAGAAGAAGAAATTTCTAGCTTTTTTCCAGTTGGGCGGTCGGCGTATACAAAAAAATCAGGCGATTTCCGACAGAGCGAGCTGGTTGTGATTGATATCCAGAAGCATGCGAGATTTGACCTCGTGATGGCTCAAATCGACAATGGATGATGAATCAGAGTTACTTTGTACACCACCGTTAAACATCGACGGGTTAAAATCATGATGATCGAATCTCACCGTTCACTACACCGAGTCGAACGAAATTTGCTGATAAGCGATGGAGAGTCGTATTTTAAGAGTGAGAAGTAACGCCGGTGAGTGTAAGAGAGGTTTGGGATGTTTGGAATTTTTATTTTAAATTATTTTTATCTAATAATAAATGGAATATATTTTATTCTTATTTTAAATATTTTTATATTTAATAATAATAAAATATGTGAAGTCATATTAAAATATTAATAAAATAATTCCGAGGGATTAAAATAAGTTAGAAACTAAAATATAGTGATTAAATTGGTCGTTTTTAAAATTTAGTGATCAAAATATGTCAAAAAGCAAAATTGAGTGATGATTTAAGTATTTTACTTTTTTTTAATTTCATTTAAAGGGTAAATTACACAAGCGGTCACCGAGCTTTGGTAAAAAAACATAAAATGGTAACTAAACTTTCAAAAATCACAAAATAGCAATTAAAGTTTATATTTTATAACAAAATGATAACTAGACGTTAAATCTAATTAAGTGTATGTTATAAAATTTTGTATAATAATACATATAGTCCTTCATATTTATATATTTAATAAATTTAGTCTTAATTCTAAACAATTTACTAAATTTAGCCCTCGTTATTTACACATTCTTTCAATTTGGTCCTTAAAGCAAAATTTCAAAATATGATAACATAATAAATAATTACAATTAAATTTTTATAGGAACTCGAAAACTCGACTTGACTCGAATCGAAAAAATTTCAAATAAAGTTTGAATTCTAAAATATGACGCGTCAACTCGAATAACTCGAAATTTTTTTACTCGACTCGATCTAACGCTCACCTCTATCTTAAGATATGACGCGTCAACTCAAATAACTCGAAATATTTAAATATTTTAAATCATTTTCTTCTTTTAAATCGAATATTTTTAAAATAGAATATTTAATATTTTCATATTTAAATCACATCGAGTATTTAATAACTACTTTAAATATTCAGTTTAATTTAAAAATATTTAATTTAAAAGAAAAAATTGATTTAAAATATTCAAATATTTAATAACTACTTTAAATATTTTTCTTTTAAATATTCGAATATTTAATAACTACTTAAATATTCACTTAATAACTACTATAGATGATTTCCATTTTCTATGTTTAAATGAAACATTGAATCTCTTACTTAAATATTCCCTTAATTAACACCACTGTTGAGATTTAAGGGGCTCGATTCGATCAACCGTTCTTGCTCGCCAAGTGTGGAGAAGTTGGATAATTGGGTGTTTTAGTGGGAGGTGAAAATTTGGCAATTTGACACAAGGATTTATAGTGGTTCAACCTTCTAACCAAGGTCTACATCCACTACCTTAGATCCCCACTAAGGATTTCCAAACAAATTCACTAAGAATTTCGTACCATTTTCTTGGCTTAGGAGGAAACCGTTACAACCCTCAAAGCTTTCTACCCAAAGCTTGAAGGAACACTCTCTTGTACAAAGAAAGACTTAGCAAACTAGAAATCCCTCTAATAGGTGTTTGTTTGCAATTCTAAGCACTCACCCAAAACCTAAACACTTGAGCAAATTTAACAATGTAAGCTCACAAGTGTTGTCTAAGCAAGAAATGTACAATTAAAGCTCTAGACAAATTTTGACATCATAATGTTGTAACAATTGAAGCATTCACCATTACAAGATGCTTGGAGGTCCCTTTTATACTCCCAATTGAGTTTGTAGCCGTTACTAGCCGTTGGGATTGAATTGGAGCCGTTGGAGCCTTTATTTCCCACCATAAATGCAGTTCTGCAGCTGGGCGTATCGATACTCGTCACACCGTATCGATACGGTCTCAATGAGGAAAGAGCCGTTGGCTTCTTCAGCTGATGCGTATCGATACGCTTGCCTAGCGTATCGGTACGGTCCTGCAAATTCAAATGACCGTTGGGAAATGACCGTTGGGGTAGTTAGGCGTATCGGTACGCGATACAACCGTATCGGTACGCGACTAGCCGTTGGGCTATTTCAAAGCACACCGTATCGATACGACTAAGCGTATCGGTACAGGTTTTGGCTACTGGAATTCTGGTAGTTTGAAAACCCTAAAGCGTATCGGTACAGTCACTGTAAAAGCATGGTTTTGACTACTTTAAATACTCTTTAAATCATTCCAAAGCCTTTTGAAAACCCTTAAACATATTTTCAAGTTGTTTTGACTAAAAACTTATTTTAAATTCTTTGTAATTTAGTCCAAAACATTTTTCAAATATTATATCAAAACTTAGTTCTACAATCTCCCCCTTTTTGATATAATAAAACCAACTTGAAAAATTGTTTGGAATTCTCCCCCTTTAACTTTAAAATTGTGAATAAGAGATTAAATATGTGAAATCAAATAAAGCTCCCCCTTATTCATTTGAAAATTTAATTTTTCAAACCAATTTCTCCCCCTTTTTGTTATATAAAAAAGAATTTAAAATGACATTGAGCTCAAAATAACTTAGGAGGCAAAAAAAATGACACACTTAAAATTTTGGTTTAAAAATTGGCTCCCCCTTACTCAAAGCATCATAAGAATTTTAGTTCAACATATATGATTATCTAGTTGACATAAATGAAAATAAATCAAATAAACACAAAAGCAACTAGATTTTACCACACTTGAACTCGAGGGAGGATGTGAAGCCTTCCTTCTTCAAGTGTTCTTCCTTTGTGTGCATGGAGCTCCCCCTCAATTTTTGACTTGTTGATCACTCTCCATCACACCTAGCAAAAGACAATCAAGTGATTTTTGGTATCCAAATTGCTTTGGATCCATAGACATTAGTAGCACAAAATTTTGTCCCCTTAGGAATCCACTTTTCAATTTCATCCTTTTTAGTTGAAGTGATTAGTCCTTTTGGGACCCAAACACTTCTAAAACATTTTCCATTCACAAATCTAGGGGCACTAGATTGTCTTACATAAAAGTTTGATTTTCCAAAACTATTTTTCTTATCAAGTTCGTTGGAAATCAAATCTTTTTCTTTTTGAACTTTAAGAAGCAAATTTTGTAAATCAAAATATTTTTGTTCAAAATCTTTCAATTTTGCTTCAAGTTCAAGATTTATTTTGGAAAGCAAATCATTTTCAATTTTTAATTTTGAAATCAACTTTTTGTTTTTGGAAAATGATGCCTTGAATTCCAAAAGCAAATCATCATAGGCATCTTGTAATTCATCAAATGTATAAGAATTTGAAATGGATGAGTTAGAAGTTACCTCCCCCTCATTGAGGGTCATCAAGCATAGGTGGGCTACTTTATCATCGGTGGAGTCTTCATCACTCAATGTGGCTACATATGCTTGTTTTGAAGATGATCTCTTCTTTTTGGATTTGTGGGTCCTTCATCTTCTTCATCAATTCATGCTTGGATTTTTCCATTTTGCTCTTCATGAACCGGGCAAATTTGTTGAAGAGATAGGCCATCTCTTCATCTTCACTTTCCTCCTCACTTGAATCTTCATGATGGCATGTGGAGGATTTGAGAGCTACGGCACTAGCATTGATACCTAGCTCCATGATCTTCTTCTTCCCCATTGCTCTAATCTCTTCCTTCTTCTTCTCCTCTTCTTTGTTTTTCTTCATTATTTGGTGAGTGAGAAGTGACCTCATGAGTTCATCAAGCTTCAAGGTCTTGAGATTCTTGGCTTCGATGATGGCGGTCCTCTTTGAGTCCCATGACTCGGGAAGGGAGTAGATGAGCTTTCGGACAAGCTTCTCTTCCGGGATGGCTTCTCCATAACCTTTAAGACCATTGGTGATGGTGGAGAACCTATCAAACATCTTTTCAATGTTCTCTTCCGGATCCATCTTGAAGTTCTCATACTCTAAGGTGAAGAGCCCAATCTTGGTCTCCTTGACTTCGTCGGTTCCCTCGTATGTGACTTCAAGCTTGTCCCATACCTCATTGGCACTCTCACAAGAAGACATCTTCTCATAGATGGTTGGGCCAAAAGCACAAAAGAGCATGTGCAAGGCTTTGCAATTAAGCTCCATCTTCTTGCGATCGTCGGCACTCCATTCCGCTTTGTTTCCTTGAGGCACGAACGAACCATCTTCAACTATGTCCCATAGCTTGTAGTCTCTTGACTTCAAGAAGAATTTCATCTTTGTCTTCCAATGGGCATAGTGATTTCCGTCGAAGAAAGGCGGTTTGTCGATGGATTGCGCCATTTGAGCCGGTTGGTGAAATGTTGATCGAGCTTGCCGGATCTTCTCAATAGGATGTGAATCCCCTTCGATTGAGCCAAGCTCTGATACCAATTGTTGAGATTTAAGGGGCTCGATTCGATCAACCGTTCTTGCTCACCAAGTGTGGAGAAGTTGGATAATTGGGTGTTTTAGTGGGAGGTGAAAATTTGGCAATTTGACACAAGGATTTATAGTGGTTCAACCTTCTAACCAAGGTCTACATCCACTACCTTAGCTCCCCACTAAGGATTTCCAAACAAATTCACTAAGAATTTCATCCCCTTTTCTTGGCTTAGGAGGAAACCGTTACAACCCTCAAAGCTTTCTACCCAAAGCTTGAAGGAACACTCTCTTGTACAAAGAAAGACTTAGCAAACTAAAAATACCTCTAATAGGTGTTTGTTTGCAATTCTAAGCACTCACCCAAAACCTAAACACTTGAGCAAATTTAACAATGTAAGCTCACAAGTGTTGTCTAAGCAAGAAATGTACAATTAAAGCTCTAGACAAATTTTGACATCATAATGTTGTAACAATTGAAGCATTCACCATTACAAGATGCTTGGAGGTCCCTTTTATACTCCCAATTGAGTTTGTAGCCGTTACTAGCCGTTGGGATTGAATTGGAGCCGTTGGAGCCTTTATTTCCCACCATAAATGCAGTTCTGCAGCTGGGCGTATCGATACTCGTCACACCGTATCGATACGGTCTCAATGAGGAAAGAGCCGTTGGCTTCTTCAGCTGATGCGTATCGATACGCTTGCCTAGCGTATCGGTACGATCTTGCAAATTCAAATGACCGCTGGGAAATGACCGTTGGGGTAGTTAGGCGTATCGGTACGTGACTAGCCGTTGGGCTATTTCAAAGCACACCGTATCGATACGGCTAAGCGTATCGGTACGGGTTTTGGCTACTGGAATTCTGGTAGTTTGAAAACCCTAAAGCGTATCGGTATGGTTCAATACTGTATCGGTACGGTCACTGTAAAAGCATGGTTTTGACTACTTTAAATACTCTTTAAATCATTCCAAAGCCTTTTGAAAACCCTTAAACATATTTTCAAGTTGTTTTGACTAAAAACTTATTTTAAATTCTTTGTAATTTAGTCCAAAACATTTTTCAAATATTATATCAAAACTTAGTTCTACAACCACATTAAAATGTAATACTAATTAACTTAGAATATTTAAGCCTTATTTATAATTCATTTATTTGTCTACAATGTCCTTTCTTATCAAATTTAATTAGAGAACTTAGTCCTAAAAGGCTCTAATTTATTATTTTTAAGTGATTAAAATCCCCAAAACAAATATACTATAGGCTTATTTAAAAAAATCATGCAACATAAAAACAATTAGAAGCAATTAAATTAAACTAAACAATTAAAGAAAGAGGGTTAAATTGAATTGAATTACAAACAAAAGAGTCAATTTACAACGGTCCAGGACCAAATTGAAAAGGATACAAAACTAGATAGCTCAAACTATAAGACTCGAGAAGTAGGGCGCGAATCTACCATGCCCGACCCGACTCGTCCCCGCGGGTCATCCAAACTCGGTGCCAAAATGGCACCATTTTGGGCCGAGTTTAAAAAGGACCAAACCGAGTTATATCGGTTATTTGGCCAGTTGCTTCTCTCTCTCTCTCTACCCTCTCTCCTCCCATTTTTCTAGGGGAGTTCTAGGGAACAACCTTTAAATACAGGCTAAAAAACAACAGATCTGTTTACCGGGTAAAAAGCGGTACACAAATTGCTACAAATTTGTAAGAGAAAACGGTATATACCTTTTTTATTATACAGTTTCATGAAGGTTCAAATGGCTCTTGTACTTGTACAGAAATGTGTACATACATAATTTCTTACGCAAAAACATATTTTGGTACAAGTTTTATAAGGATTTGTGTATATACACATATTAGTAGCAAATCTACACAAATCAGTACAAATTTGTAAGAGAAAATGGTATATACCTTTTTTATTACACAGTTTCATGAAGGTTCAAAATGGCTCTTGCACTTGTACAGAAATGTGTATATACATAATTTCTTACGCAAAAACATATTTTGGTACAAGTTTTATAAGGATTTGTGTATATACACATATTAGTAGCAAATCTACACAAATTTGTATAAATTTGTAAGAGAAAACAGTATATACCTTTTTTATTACACAGTTTCACGAAGGTTCAAAATGGCTCTTGTACTTGTAAGGAAATGTGTACATACACAATTTCTTACCCAAAAGCATACTTTGGTACAAGTTTCATTAGGATTTGTGTATATACACTTATTAGTAGCAAATATAAACAAAATGGTACAACTTTTTAAGAGAAAATGGTATATACCTTTTTTATTACACAATTTCTCCAAGGTTCAAAATGGCTCATGTACTTGTAAGGAAATGTGTATATATACAAATGAGTACAAAATGTACACAATTGTAACAATTTTGTAAGAGAAAAAAATATATATATTTTTAATATGCTATTTCATAGGGGTGGGAAAAAATACCCTACCCGAAAACCCGACGACCCGAACCTAAAATGTCGGGTAATTCCTGGAAAAAAAAAATTACCCGGCCAGGCCGGGTACCCGACCCGACAAATTTACCGAGACACGGGCCGAAAGTTTCCTCTTACTGGGTACCCGACCCGATAAAAATTAATATATATTTTTTATATTTAAAATTATATTTTTATTTTATATTTCTTAATATTTTCACTCTAAATTTAAGTTTAAATCTCTATATTTTTTCTATGTTTGGATTATATTCTTTTAAGTTTTAAGTTTAGTTTTTTTAAAAATATTTTTGTGTTTAACATGTGATTTTTTTTAATTTTAGAATTAAAAAAAAGGAACCGGGTACCCGACAATTCCCACCCCTACTATTTCACCAAGGGGGCATCCATACCACCTTTAGGTGGTATCGATGTTGGTTTGGCAGACATGAAAAAAAACTATTTTACCAAGGGGGCATCCATGAAAAAAAACCTATTTTACCAAGGGGGCATCCATACCACCTTTAGGTGGTATGGATGTTGGTTTGGCAGACATGAAAAAAAAGGCTATTCACCAAAGGAGCATCGATACCACCTTTAAGTGGTATCGATGCTGGTATGGCAAACATGAAAAAATTGATATATTTGTTATACAAAATGTGTATGTGCACAAAATATTACGAAATGTGCACCAAGGGGCATCGATACACAAATTAGTACAAAATGTTACAACTTTGTAAGAGAAAACGATATATACTTTTTTTACTACGAATTTTCATCAAGGGGGCATCGATACCACCTTTAGGTGGTATTGATGCTGGTTTGGCATACATGAAAAAATTAGTACATTTGTTATACAAAATGTGTATGTACACAAAATATTACACAATGTGCATATACACAAATGAATACAAAATGTACACAAATTGTAACAATTTTATAAGAGAAAAAAGTATATACCTTTTTTAATATGCTATTTCACCAAGGGGGCATCCATACCACCTTTAGGTGGTATTGATGCTGGTTTGGCAGACATGAAAAAATATGCTATTTCACCAAGGGGGTATCGATACCACCTTTAGGTGGTATCGATGCTAGTATGACAAACATGAAAAAATTGGTACATTTCTGTTCTTTGATTTTCCTTTCATCTACGGATCATTTTTTTCGAGGATTTTTCTTGGGCTATTTATGTTCTTCTGCAGACTTCCAATGATGGTTTTTTTCTTTTTCTTAATTAACTTAAAAAAATCTTTGCAATTTTTTAGGTGTGCTCAAGAAGAATGGACAGACGCGTCAATGGCGGGAGGGGTTTTTTGTTTTCTTTAGCAGCGCAATCTGCTCGTCCAGGTTCCCATGCGAGTTAGAATTCACCGAAGACCCCATCGTTTCTTCTCTTATAACTTTAGATTCTGAAATTTTTTCTTCAAAATGAGAATTATTCAAGAGATTTCTGGAAAGAGAAGTAGAAAAGGGTAAAGGAAAAAGAAATGAAGCGTTGGTGAAGAAGAGCCAATGCTTTTGTGAAAGATAGAAACGAAAACATAAAGGTTACCGGTTTACCGGGTAACTTTTTATTTATTTATTTTTAATCCAACGGCCACTATAAAAGTGGCTTTATCCAATGGCCTAAATTAAAGGTTGGTATTTAGTTGGTATTTAAGCCGCCTGTTTTTAGAAAAGCCCATTTTTCTATGAAACAAACATAAAAAACCCAAAATTTTTCCCTTTTTCGGATCAAAACTCGTTTTTCCAACCATGTTCTTCGCAAGTTCATCCAAATTCAATTGTTTGATCCAAAAAAACCCCAGCTCTGGTCTCTAATCGTGTTTCCTGGCCGTTGCAAATAACCTCCGACCACCGCGCGAGTCGGCACCGGCTGTCGCAAGGCGATTTTCAAATGCCACTCGCTAGAACCCTAACCATAAAAAATTCCAATTTTTCACCCTATCTACCTCGATCCGACCGGATCTAACATGTTCTTCCCCGAATCGATCCTAAATATACCTGGATTCGGAAGAATCTGCCCGAACTCCCCCAAACTAGATCTAAGCTACCCAAAAATCCATTTTTCAACTCTGCCGCACCTATAACTCGTCAGCAACCGCAAAATGAATCTCTATCCACTTTCCTTTTCGAATCTTATTATTTTCAGTCAAGTGTTTCAACATACATGCGTTTAAAACTGACTTTACTATCTATCTTTTTTGCAGGAAATGAGAATGGATGAAGGATTTTACCTTCTCGGTGTTTGATGGTGGTTCAGTTTTGGATTCCGACGATGATTAGACATCTCCGGCGACTGGCCACGGCTCCGATAATCACTCGACGACGTTTCATCTCTACAACGACGACTTCTCAGCTATGCGACAATTCGGTAACCAAGTAGCTCTTTCTCTCCTTATTATTATTATTATTATTATTATTATTATTAGATTTGGTAGGTAATTATTAGGGGTATTAATTATTAGTAGTTAATGAGGATATTAATTTTTTCTCTCTTTATTTATAGGGATGTCAGATGGTGATGTATGGGTGATGTCACAGCTACAGCTGGATCCAACTAAGGGCTGGAGAAAATCATGATCATGTTAAAATTAAATGTGCCAATTAGAGAGTGCCACGTGTCCTAGTTTAGGCGGGAAAGAGAGGTTTTGTGTTTGTTTACCCGGTTTGAACTCTAAATGAATAGGATTTTGGGCTTTGTAAATTGCAACTTGGGCCTTATGGGTTATTGTATGTGTAAATGGACATTTGTATAGTATAAATGGACTCTAATTTTATTATTTTTTGTTGGTCTTATTTATTATCTATTTATTTATATTTTTTGGTTTTATTTATAGCGAAATATATGTATATATAGGTACCCGGACAAAATACGGTTATTATAACTATAACAAAACATGTTTTTAGCGGTGTTTTTCGAGTAAACGTCATTAAATTTGTACTTTTAGCAATGTTTGTTGAATAAACGCCGTGAAAGACTAATATATAGCGGCGCTTTTGGGAAAACGTCGCTATAGACACGTACTTTTGTGGCATTTGTTAGACAAACACCGCTATAGACATGTACTTTAGTGGTGTTTGTTAGAAATAACCGCTATTGACACGTAATTTAGCGACTCCATTTATATCTTACTAAAACTTTATAAAGAAGCGAAACACAAGTATAGATCGGCGAGCTAAGTAATGAGTTGAGGGAAGCGGAAGATACAAAGTCTTTAGTAGCGTTTGGAGGAACAAACGCAACTAAAAACAAGGTATATAACGACGTTTGAAGAAACAAACACCACTAAAGAAAGGTATATAGCAGCGCTTGTTCCTTCAAACGTCGATATATAAATCGACTTTTTGCTGCATTTGTAAACTATTTTGACGTTTGATCTAGCGGCACTTCTTGCGGCGTTTTTTCTAGCGTCGAGAAGGTTTTTAGCGGCGCTTAAAAACGTCGCTATAGTGCTAAAAATGCCGCTAAAAACCTATTTTGTTGTAATGTAATAATAATAATAATAATAATAATAATAATAATTTGTACAATTAAATTGACTAATTTTACACTTACCTTGAACTCATCAAAATAAATTTGTTTAGTCTCTTTTGGATTAGCTCTCTAATTAAAGCCATCTGGATGAAAATTTTGCTTAATAGCCACTTCAATTGGTATTTTGTAATAACTACACTTTTAGACTTCATATTCCCCACTATACCAAGTTAAAATTTATTTTTATTTAGAAATATATATATAGAGAGACTTATTTGATCTAGAATTATAAAAAAATATTAAAATATACTTACTCAGCAAAAGGATCGTGCAGCAAAACGTGCACTCATCTAGACAAATCCAATATCGCATCGGGTGATGGCACACTAAAGTCAGCTATTGACGCAATGAACCAACATGAGTAGTGGGCTGAACTGTATGCGAAGTATAGCCATCATGAGAAGTGGTATGAAATGCCTCTGAAATTGTCTCTAGAATTATATTTGTATCAGTATCACGAGAAATCTTTTATCTAACATCAACTGGTGAGTGAGTCCCCGTAAGGGGTGAGTATGGAGTAGTTGGACGAAATCTTCTACCTCTATCCCCAGACATAATACGTGCACAAAAACACATTATTGTAGGTCTACTGTACATTGATAAGTTAAATACACAAATGAAGAAAAAATTGACAATACATAGTTATGTCTAGTCATCTTTTGTTAAGTCAAAATACTCATTCTCATTTTCATCTTCGTCTGAATCATCTTCAACTTCGACATCCATAATATTTATTTGTGTTTTTTAGTCATCAATTAATAGTTCATGTTCACTATTTGTCATTATTTGTATTGGATGAGACTCATGCTCGTCATCTTGGTATAGATCTAGAGCCGATTTAAGTTTCACATTATTTAAAATCGGGATATCAACAATTGCTCTAGCTTTAATTTTAGTAATCGCTTGTCAATATTGCTTATCACGTCTGAGACTAGGATATTGGACGTTATAAACTTGAGTTGCTTGAGAAAATATGTCATTTCTACTGTATCTTTTTTATTGTTCTCTTCTACAAGAGATAGGTATTTGGATGGAATTTTTTACCAACATTTGGTCTCGTTTCAAACGATTCACTCTTGAACAAATTAATACTCTTCACAAGTCAACCCGAATATTTGAACCATAGGACATTAAGTAAAATTTAAAACCATTTATTTTATATTTCGAGAATGATTTCACCGATTGAAGCGGGCCCATGGCAAGTGCTTTTAAGAATATGTTTGTGATTTTATTTATCGAATCTTGAACCTATAAAATGTTACCAGAAATTAACCTTTGTGGCATATTTCCACAATTCCATTCAAGTAAAAAAAATATAATTTGACTTACAAATCCGTTGAAATATTTTGAGAATTCAACATAAGTGTAGTGTCAATTTGCATGTCACTCAAATGAGGTTGACAATATCTCTGATAGGTCGTATAAATCTTATTCAATTAAAGATGGACTATGGTTAATAAAAATTTAATCATCATCGAAATTCAGAGTTTAATGGTAGCTGCGACATGTACTCAATGAATGGCCACACCTTTGTACAATTCAACAATATGTAGGTGCAAGTTGTTGTAATTTCTTCGTCGGAAAGATATTTTTTATTTTCTTTCCCAATTGGCTCTTTATGTTGTAAAAAATAGAAAGAATGTCCGGGTGTTTTTCATAATTGTTTGGCACGGGTTGCGCGCTTGAAGTATTTGCTAGCTTGGAAAAGTAATAATGAAAGAATTTGGATCCTTCTATCGTCTCGTATAAATTGCTAATTGAGCCTTCAACATAAGCTTTATTGCCTATAGAATCTTTTAGTTTTCGAAAAAATCTAGAAAGGAAATAAAAGGTTGTAATGTAAATAAAAATGCTTATTCACTTTTTAAACAAAACTTGATAAATTAGATTGAGAATTACCTTTAAATGGATACATCCAACAATAATGTATTAGTCCACCAATTCTTGCTTCATATTTCATGTGTATCGTTAGATGCTCCATTGAATCAAAAAAATTAGGAGGAAAAAAATACTCAAGTTTGCACAAAATGACGTAGGCTTAATATCATTTGATACAACTAAACGCATGCCTAAATTATAGCAACACAGCAAAAGTGTTTTTTATACAACAAAATGCAAGCTGCATTGTATTCTCAAAAATGTTCAACTGTCACAATAACATTATATATATATATATATATATATATATATAAATTCTCAATTTTCAACAAAATAGCATCATAGATATCAAAATAAACAATGAATTCAAAGCAGCAAAAATGACAACAATTCATAGTTACTATGCATGCAAATTTGTCGTCCCACCGGCAGTAGACATATGAACTAAAGTTCCTGATTCACCCTCTCCCTCTTTTCCATGAAGTCCCTTCTCAATTATCGACCTGCCATCCTATGCTTGGCCTACATAGCAAGAGTGAACAACGCAATGAGAGGTTTAAAAGGTGAGTTAATGGGTAATTATTTTTTACCGTTGGTTGAAGGTTGGGTAGTTAATAGGATTTTAATTACATTTATTACTATTTGTATTCAAAAGGAAATTAAGTAGTTGGGATTAGAAAGCTGGAGCTAGACAATTATTTTCTTGTTTCTGACGGAACTATTGATCCATTACAAATTAAATTAATATTTTATATTATTTTCGACGAAACTATTGTTCCATCACAAATTAAATTAAAATTTTTTATTGTTTTCGTCGGAACCATTGTTCCATTGTAAATTAAATTGACATCTTTATTGTTTCCGACAAAACCATTTGTCTATTACAAATTAAATTGGTACTTTTTTATTATTTCCAACGAACCCATTGTTTAATCGCAAATTATATTAGTATTTTTAATTGTTTCTGACGGAAAGAGCAATTCTATCGAAAGCTACAACCTAAATCAAAATTTTATGACGAAATATTTTATTTTCATCGATAAATTATGACAGATCTTAAAGTTGTTAGAAATTTTCCGTTGATAATTTAAATTTTTTTTGTTGTGTAATTAGTATTTTCCACATGTCATGAGATGCGTGAAATTAAAGGCTTCGCTGACTCTTTTTTAGGGATGGCCATTTGACCCAGACCCAATGGGTTCTGACCCGATCCTATAGGGTCAGGTTTTTTAAAGAGAATTTTGAGTTTGGGTCTGATTTTTTGAGGATGATGTTGGATCGGGTTTAAGTTTAAGGTGAAAAATACTCGACCCGACACAACCTAAAATAATAGTTTAATTTTATTCTAAATATTTAAGTGTAATTGCTACAATGCCCCTCTCTTTATATATAATTTTCAATTATATCTCTATTTTGTCTAATAAAAATAGAATAATTATTATAATGCTCTCTCTATTTGTATTTTTTCAATTAGCTCCCTATTTCATCGAATGATAATGAAAATTGATACTTTTTTATTTATGTCGGGTTGAGTTCGGATTGGGTTCGAGTTTTTACTCTAAAATTCGGGTCGAGTTCGAGTAAAACATCCTAAAATGTAGGGTCGGATTTTGGTGAAAGTGTTAAAATTTCGAGTTGTATGCAAATCGAACAAAAACTTGACCCATGGTCATCCCTACTCTTTTTGCTCATTCTCTCATGGGATATAGCATCAGAAGACTCCTCAAACGAGTAGACTAACACACTCAAACAGGACCAGGAAACACCATAGAAATCCTCCTTATTGATGTCGGGTTGCTCCTACTCATAGACCGAGTGACTTCAGCTCATGTCAGTCGAGTAATGGACAAAGAGGGAGGGAAAGTTGTAGGCGCCAAATTTATTTGGGTCAACTCGGCCCAAACTCAATCCAAAAGCGCAACTACACCAAACCAAGATGAAACCATAACTGCCAACCCAAACTCTTTCCCCTACTCAACATTTCAAATTTTAAATCATAAAACTTTATCATCATTACCCTTATCCCTGAATTTCCAATTACCATAAACCGATGATATAACTGATGAAATGAGGATTGAAATGCCGATGACGTAGACATATTGAATTTGAAGAAAGATATGTGAAATAACAAAGGGTTAGAGAAAAGGAAAGGAAATCGAAAGGAAAAACAGGCAAAAAAAAAAAGAATTTTCCTTCAATTCGACAAACGTTCACAACAATCCAGACAATGAAAGCAAAAACAACAGTGGGAAGAATTTTTGAGATATTAATTTTGATATAACTTAAATGAAAAAAATATTTTTGAACTTAAACAAATTTACAAAAATAATTTAAAGTCCAAATAACTTGAAAAATATGTTCTAAAGGTTTTTGAAATATTTTTAAGTGTTTTTGTCTTGAAAAATGCTTTCGTAATACCCTAAGAGTCAAAAACAGGCTTTGAATATCAGTACGATACTCTTCGTACCTATCCTCAACAATTCGTATCGGTACGGTCGTAAGCGTACCTATACGCAGTGTTTTCTCCAATTTCTAGTGAGTTATTCTCCGTACCAAGCTCGTACTGATATGTAAGGGCCTGTACCGATACCCATGTATCGTGCACTGGTACACCCTGCTTTAAATGTGTCTAACGACTCATGCTTCTCTAGGCATGTACTGATACTGAGACTCGCGTACCGATACTCTGCACCATAAGTGCATTTAATGCCGGAAATAAAGTCTCCAACGGCTCTTAATAACCTCCAATGGTTAGAAACTATCACAAATTCCTTAAAGGGTTTAAAAGACTCCTTCAAACAACCATGAAACAACAATAAACTAACTACCAACATTTAATTTTAGTGCTTAATTTTGTTATATTTATTGTAGAAAACACTAGTAAGCTCGATTATTATATATCCTCAAGTATTTAAAATTTGGGTGAATGTTTAAATTTACAAACAACTTGCATTGTGAGGTTTTTCATTTGTTAGCTCATTTGTATTTTCTTTTTGGTAGAGAGTGGCTCAAAGTTTTGGGTATTGTAAAGGTTACTTTTGATCCATAAAAAAAGATAAATTTGTAAAAAAATCCTTAGATAGACCTTTGTGAATAAGCCGAAGAGTTTAACCTTAGATCTACACGACTACACCATTTGAACCTTTTCAGACGAAACAAACCCTGAATTTGAACTCATAGCGTTGAGAAATATTAAACTTTTAGGATTTATCAGAATACGAAGACGGCGACTAATGGTGACAGTAATAACAATGACAACGACGGAGAGTGGCGATAGCTATTCAAAGTTTTAGACAAATAAGAGAAAAAAATTGAGTGAGAGAGTGCATTAGGGATGAGCATTCAATCGAGTCGAGTCCACTTAAAAAATTCGAGTTAGTCGAGTTTACGAGTCTTATTTTACGATTCAATTTTTTTTTTAATTTTTTTTCCGATTCAAGTCGAGTTTTCAAGTTTGTACTAATTTAATTTTAATTATATACAATGTTATGGTAGACATATTTGAGTGATTCGACTCGAACTTAAAAAAATTATTTACTAATTACTAAAAATTTCGAGTAATTCGAATATTCATTTAACAACTCAAACTTTATTTGAATTTTTTTCCCGAGTCGAGACGAGACATTGAAATTTTGTGTCGAGTCAAGATAAATCAAATTTTTTCGCGTCGAGTCAAGTCGAAAATTTTAATTTTTTTCGAGTCGAGTCGATTTTTATTACCCCTAAGGGCACGTTTGGTTCACGGAATGAAAGATTACCTCTGGGAATAAGATTCCTGGAATGTAACATTACCTGATATATTACTGGGAATGTTACATTACCTTGTTTGGTTTATTTGGTAGGAATGTAAGGTTATTGTGTTTGGTTAGAGGTAAATAAGATTATCTAGAAGTGAAATTTACTAAATTGACCGTGTGTTATATTTTTCTTTTTAAATGTTAAACTTTTAATATTAAATTAAAAACATATGCACAAAAAATTGTAGAATTATTTTTGTTACACTATTTAAAATTTATAAAATTTATATATTTATCATATTATTAATATACTTATTATATTAATTATTTTTAATAAAAATATAATTTATATTTACATACTCTCGTTACCTTCTAGTAAAATATTTTTGTGAATTTTTTAAATGTTAAACTTTTAATATGCTCAATTTTTTAATTTTTTATTACTTGTAACAGATTGTCAAGTAAATTAAAGTAAATAAGTTGTGTAATACTGATAAGAAATTATATTATAAGTATCTACTAAAATATTTTATAAGATGATAAACATCTTATAAATAAAAAAATATTCTCTAAAAATATTACATCTTAACTTATTAATTTACTTCACACATATTTAATCATCTAATTAAATTAAATAAAGGATTCATGTGAACAAAATTCATTAACTTGAGGGTAATATGGTCCAAATGGTGGGAATTGACAAATACCTAAGAAAACCAAGGGAATCACATTCCCACCATTTAATGAAAAAATGCTACTATTGAGAATACAATATTACTCTTTAGAAGGAATGCTCTCCAACCAAACGTGGGTATGTGATTCCGGAAAAGATCATTCCCCCAAGTAATGATCTTTTCCGCGAGCCAAACGCACCCTAAAGAGCATAAAACGAAAATGAAAAATGGGGGTCTTAAAGTCCCAAACGGTGACGTTTTGGGAGGTATGTCCAAACATCAAAACAACGTTGTCCGGGGGCACACGACTCGTGCCTAGACCCGATCCGACCGATGGATCCGCACCTTTTAATACTTTTGGGTAAATTTCCTCTGTGGTTCTCCCACTTTTGTTATATAATTCAATATAGTCCATATTTTGTAATTTATTATCATTTTGACCATTTTAACTTCTATTTTTGTTCAATTTAGTCCATTTTACATAGGTAATGTTGTTGTGTTACAATGACTAACGGGTAGTGTCCAAATTGTATGGATTGCAAGTTGCAACCTTTATGGTTATTTTCAACATAAGAGCATCCTTCGCAAATTACTCATATTTCAAATAGTCAAGGCAATATTGTTGTGTTACTTTAATTAAATGATGTAGTGTCAAACTGTCTAGATTGCCACTTTCATAATTATTCGTGAAAAAAAATATCCTTTATAAAATTGCATTCACATACAAGAGATCACATTTTAAATATAAATTCATAATCGTAACTTTTAAAAAAACCGAAACAACGAAATGTGGGTCACGTGCATGAAATTCCACGCTAATCACGCCCTATCTAACTCGGGAGTGGACCCAGGATGAGAAAACCCACCCACGTGTACGACTTGGGTGAATCCAACAAGAAAGCGTGGTGATGGCTGATTGGCTCAACTTCCAAACAACAACACGGAATTAAATCCGGGAAAAAACCTAACCTCGTATCTGACCAGGACTTTCTTCATCCGCCACGTGGTACGTGAACCCATCGAATAATTAAAACGTAAAACGGTGCCACGTTACAAAATGCCGTAGTGCAGTTTAACTAGAATCCCAACGCTTTGTATATATATCATATAAGCATGTTTAGGGTATAGGTGGAAATCTAACATCAACTGGTGTTGTAGGTTGAGAAAAAGAGTGTGAAAAATGGAAGCTGAGTATTGATCAAATCCAATGTTTAGGGTATGTGTGTTTCCTTTATCTTTTTGATTGGTTGGATGGAGTTTTGAAACAGGAGGGTGCGGTGTATGTGATGAATAGCAGCAGCATCCAAGAAGCCCTCAGCATTTTCACACAGGTATCATGATTTTGCTTCCTCCTCCCCAACCTCAACCTTATTTGGTAATGAATTGGTATGGCAGGGATTAGAGCCGGTGGTTAGCGTGGCAAGCCATGACACGATGGATGTGGACCTCCAACGCCTACACCTGCAAGGGATCCGCGACGTCGCTTCTGCTCCTTTCTAGTTTACCCCTTTCTTTTTGACATCCATCGTAGGGAATAATATTATTTCGGTGATTATTATCAAACACGAAACAAATGAATTTGTTAAAGATGAAAGAAACTGTTTGAGTAAAGTTAAAAATATGAATATTTTTAAAACTTTATTAATTTGGACCTTCGATAATAAAAAAAGGACCGTAACAACATAAAAATTAAGCGTACAAATAAACTTTTTAATTTGAGTTGTAATAGTTCTTCGATGTTGTTCTTTAATTACATTATATAGATATATTTTCCTTCTCAGTTATACTTTACTTTTCCTTTATCTATTGGAGGAAGACCTCCCTCTCTTAAAAGGAAGGGTAAAGTATGAGCTTTTTTAATAATTATAGTTATCTTTACTTTTTAATGATTAAAATTTTAATACGTTCAATTTATTTATTAAATTTAAATATTGAAAATTTTTTGTTATTAAAACTTAGACATTTTATCACTCCTAAACCTTAAATTATCATAAATAATATCATTCAATCTCAAATTTTACCAATCACTCCCTGAATATAAATTCAACTTTCATTCTATTAGACATTGCTTCGAAGCTCACAAATCAGCCAATAAATTTATATTTTTTCGTCCCTTCGCCATCAAATAGAATCCGCTTCTAAGAATATTATTTTTTTCATGTCGAGTTTGAATTTTGAAAAATTTCTTTCATTCGTTTTAAACGGACGTCGTCAAAAAATTAATAAAAGAGTGCCAAAAATATTCAATGAGTAAACAAGACGTTTTAAAATTTCAGTAACCAAAATAAATTTGAGAATAAAGTTCAGTAATAATTTACGCAAAATGTAGCACGAATTGTTTGGACTATAATACAAAATATCAGAGAGAAATCATACTCAATAATAACAAAACCAAACCATGTTTTGTATAATAAGGAATACATGTTACCACAATTGCAATATACAGAAAGTCACAATCATGGGTACAGCCATTTCTCAAATGTCCACCAATTAAACCCTCCAAAATTGACAAGTTATCTAATACTTCGAGGCAACCCAGTTAAAGATCTGCGAAAAAGTTGTTTGAACCGCTCAAACCAGCTCCTTTATTTGCAATTTTAGTCTTCATCCCTGCAAACAATGAGAAACACAAAACTCAATTAATCACAAGTCAGGTCATATAGCATGAAACCATTCAACAAACTGCATGCCAACTTTTTCTATTCTCGGTACAAGGAAAACGTGATCCGTAAATAGAAATTCAACATTCTAAGATTATGCTCGGATGTTTATTTTTATGTTAGCAAAAAATGTTAACAAAAGTCTTCAAATGAAAATGTCATTACAGGATTTTGCAGTGACCCAACAGTTGCATGGTTTATGCAAAAAAAAAAAAAAAATCTCATCAAGGTCAACAAGAGAGCTAGCGTACCTTTCGTAGAACGAGGAGGATTATCATCCACTTCCATGTCATCACTATCGCTGTCTGAACTAGCATCTTGACCTTTTGCAGTGTTTTCAGAACTTTGCAATGTATCATTTAGATCCCACAACTGCATTAAAGAAAAAAAAATAAACACATTAAGTTGGATCTTAGTTAGATGTAAAGTCATCCACCAAAGCAGCTGGATTCTCCCAACCTACTGAATCACTTGTTACAAGTGCTAACCATCAGACCTACTTTTGCAGCAAATCACCTCCATATTGTTAATGACTATGCCAAAGAAATGTTCTCCATGCACATGCAATCATTTATATGCCATAGAATGTACCAGAAACATTCTAATATCCAATTGAAATCTCATAAATAAAAGGAAGGCAATCAAAGGGGGAAGAAATGCACACCTTCAACATCTGATCATGTGATATGCTACCAAGAAATCTTCTATCATGAGAAAAAGCTACAAATAAAAAACACGGAAGCATTTTCAGCAATCAGGGAAAAGGAAACAAAAACAAATCAGTGAGCAAAGAGTACAAACAAAATAACCAACTTTTTAAGAGCAATAAATACAAATCTTAAAGGACAGATCCGCCGATATTGAATTAAGATTGTATTATGTTGTTCATGAGAGCACCAATTAACAACACTGTCTATACCATTATATAAAAGTAACACTCAAAGGATAAGAGAAGATGACGTTTGTTTGCATTAACAAGCATATATAGCATGCTAATATTAAGTGTAACCAGCATCTCACTTTTGCCACGAGCTTTTAAATATAGGACTCTTGCCTTCTTAGTTTAGTAATAAAGCAAACAAATTTGACATTCCCTCAAATTGACAAAAGCGTATAAAACATGCCAACATTAAACAGCTATAAATATAGCCACCACAGGCTCTGCTTTGTTGCAACTTTTGAGACCAGCATTTCTATGTTTGCCATTTGCTTATCTTTTGTGATAAAGAAGATAAACAGAACAATTTTACATTCAGTTAGAAGGAAGTAGTAAAATGACATTTTTCTTTGTCAAATTCTGAAATTTGAAATTCTAGAAAGAGAAATTGCTTTTGCATCAAAGTGCTACGTTTTGCTATTAGCTTTTGAAATCAAAAGCAGGCAGTTATAATAGAAAAGTAAAAGCAGCCTACATAAAAATTAGCCATGCCCAAAGATCCGATTAATTCTACCTCAAAGAGAACATAGTTAAGTAGTTAACTAAAACGTTGATAAGAAAGGGGGAAAGAAATGTACCAAGGCCCTCAACTGGATATTCTGAATGCTCTGCAATTGGTTGTATGATTCTGTTAGGTAATATGCCTACTAGGCTGGGGGAAAATTCAAACAATTGTAAATCAATGGTAGAGCACTAAGAGTAGGTAGAGCAAATCAACATCTAAACAAACATCTCCTATGCTCAAGACTCACCTGATGAGTCCATTCTCAGTTCCAGTAATGAGTCTATCTTCGTCAAGCTGACACAACAAATATTAAAATGCAAAATGTTTATTGATTATTTTAATCGAACCGATATTAGAAGAACATGGAAACCAGCTTACCTTCAACAAAGCCTCAACAGAATTTGGAGAAAGATCAACAAAACGATCACTAGACAACCGAATGTATTATTTAGGGAACAATATACGATGAAAACATCATAGCGAGGGACGAAGGTTGGGTGGAAGAGGGAAGAGAAGAAAGAAATTCAAAATCATGGAGGATTCAGAGAAATAATAAGCGATATTTTGTAATGCACAATACCTGCAGTCCTTAAAAAATCCCCATGAATATAACAGCAAAGTTCCACTTTGTGATCCACAAATAACTTTCCGACCATTCTGATATATACAAGGCATATGAAGATAAAGTTAGGACATGAAAGGAAAAGCTAGATTATGAGAACCATTTTCAAATTCTCATAATAATGAGTTATTATAACCAATGCATTTATTTGTTTTTAATACCAAATATCATTACTCATGAATTAAAAGACAAACAATTTCTCTCGGAAAGGAAAGAGTTTCGCTCATATCTACAGACGAAGCGTAGTTGAGCAACCGAAATAATCCCAGAAATGAATTCCTTAACAAAACACTACAGTTTGTTTCATTCATTAAAATTTATTATCCAAAAAACTCTAGAAGAAAAAGGTTCAAGGCAACTTTGCAATTAACTTGCCATAAAATCTATGCTGATGTACAACACAAACAAGGATTCCATATAAAGTACAATTTATAATTTTATGGTGATTGGTGTTGGGAAATGGGCAGAGCTCCAAAACATTTAACATTTGCAAGTACGGCACCATAAATCCAACACTTCTAAAAGCCACTCAACTTCCATTAATTGGCTACTTAGCCCCTCGATTGTATCCCTTTTGTTTAAGCCATTACACTTTTACAAACAAGTCAATTAATCCATGCATAGGGAACACTGTTCATTCTCCATTATGTTTGATAACTGGATTGCAGAAATTTACTAGGTGATGTGATAAAAGAAAATAAAATTTCGATCTAAATGCCATTTTAAATGATGAACTAAGTAATAATGTTTTGTAAACTTCATACAACAGCTTAAAAGTTGAGTATAATCTAAACATTGGAAAAAATAATTTGATTTGATTTTTAAGGAAAAGGGAGAGAAGGTTCTATGAGAGAAGAGAGAAGGGGGGGGGGGTGGCTGGCACTGGATCGGTTCTGTTGAGCTGACCAATGCGGCAATGCCTAAAATCAGTGTTGTCAAGGCAATCACTTAGGGGGTGTATGCCTTGCCCATTAGCACTGGACCAAAAAAGTGCTTCAAACCCTTTCGGGAGAGTTGCATTTGAGAACCCATTGAGTGGTCCTAGTGGTAAAGGATGGCGTTCCTCTTAGGTGACCCGGGTTCAAGCAACGAAGCTGCAGGTGTGTGTGCGTTTTCAAAAGCTAAGAGTAAAGAACATATACTACCATGCAATCAAGCCAAAATGTTCAAGAAAAATGAGATGCAATTGACCAAGCACTCACATTGTATGCGTAGACACACTTTTTTTGTAAGGTAAGGATATAGGCATGAAATCTAAGTTGCACAGATACAAATACGGGGACGGGGACAGAAAACGGCAATTTTCAAAATTAGAGGGTACGGGTACGGCAAATATAAAATAAATTTTAATATATATAATAATAAATATTAAAAATTATAATACAATAAGGACTAAAATTATAATTGTATTAAACAATAATTATAATTGTAGTTATTTAAATTCACTTTTAATGATTTTAAATTTCTTTTTAACACTTAGATTAAAAGATTACTAAAATTAAATGACTAAATTGAACGAAAATTTAACTTTACATTCTAAATAAAGAGAAAATCAATGACTAAAATAATAAAATTAAAAGATGACATGGCTGAAATAAATATTTATCCATTCCTATTTAAAGCTTGAGTAATTAAGCGTTAAAACAGGCTACAAATACAATACACACCTAATATCCCACATCCTTAAGATACATAAAGCAAGGAGAGAAAGCAACCTATAAATAGACATTTATCAGATAGAACAAGGAAGCAATCTAGTCTTGGCCTCTTGGCTGAGATTAAGTGTTAAGTTTATAGTTTTTAGGTTGAGTGTTTAATTTAGTAGTTTTTTAAGGATAATTTTTTAGTTTAATTATCCTTGAGTTTTTTAAGTTCTGATTAGTTTAATGATTTTTAAAACCCTGCTCACAAAGAAGATGGGGATTTTAATTTCCATTTTTAAGTAAATATACTCAAGTACGTCCCCGGGTACGTCCCCAATAAGCGTTGACCGTACCCAATATATATTTGACCGTCCCCGGTAAAGTTGAGTCGTCCCCGGGACGTCCCCCAGCCGTCCCCGTCCCGAAGACGTATTGGGGACGCGAGTCAGCCTTAAGGTGGCGTCTCCGTGCTTCATAGCATGAAATTATAAGAAAGGAGATGTCGAAAGGCTGATCAAAGACTGATCTTTTTATTATATTTTCGACTGTTAAATTGCTACTGATTTACAGACTAAATATATAGACTTATGCCTTAGCTAAGGAAACTCCTAACTAGGAAAGAAACTAATTTTAGTAAAGAAATACAATCCCTTATAAATAGGGATTCTAATAAATAACAAAATATTTACAGATCTTCTGAACTTTAGGAAACAATCTCTGACACTCCCCCTCAAGCTGGGGCATGGATGTCCTCCATCCTCAGCTTGCTTGTTAACTTCTGAAAATCCTTGCCAAGTAAACTCTTGGTGAGAATATCTGCAATCTGATTACCAGTAGTCACATAAGGAGTACAAATCAAACCACTGTCGAGTTTCTCTTTTATAAAATGTCTGTCCACTTCAACATGCTTTGTTCTGTCATGTTGAACTGGATTATGAGCAATATTGATTGCTGATTTGTTATCACATTACAACATCATTGGTCCATTCCATTCTACTTTCAAATCTTCTAGAATGATCTTTAGCCATAGTAACTCACAGATTCCTAAAGCCATAGCTCGAAATTCAGCTTCTGCACTGGATCTAGCTACCACGTTCTGTTTTTTGCTTCTTCAAGTAACCAAATTTCCTCCAAAAAAGGTGCAGTAGCCTGAAGTTGATCTTCTGTCCATTCTGGAACCTGCATAGTCTGCATCTGTGTAGGCTTCCAGAGTCAGGTTTCCTCCTCTTCTAAACATGATTCCTTTACCTGGTGTACCTTTCAAGTATTGCAAGATTCGCATTACAGCTCTTAGGTGTGACTCCTTAGGATTGTGCATGAATTGGCTTACCACTCCAACAGCATATGCTATGTCTGGTCTGGTATGTGATAAATAAATAAGTCTTCCCACAAGTCTCTGAAATGAACCCCTATCAACTGCCATATCATCTTCATCTGAATCTTCAAGTTTGTGGTTAACTTCTATGGGCGTTTCTGCTGGTTTGCATCCAAGCTTTCCAGTTTCCTTTAAAAGATCCAGGGTATATTTTTGCTGTGATATAAAAATTCCCTGTTGTGAGTGTGCCACCTCAATACCCAGAAAATATTTTAATCTCCCAAGTTCCTTCACCTCAAACTTTTTTACAAGACACTTTTTCAGATTGATGATTCCTTCTGAATCATTACTTGTAACTATGATGTCGTCCACATAAATCAGTAGTATGGTTACTCCCCCTGAAGATGAATGCTTCACAAATAAGGTATGGTCACCTTGACTCTGTTTGAAACCCTGCCCTACATTACCTTAGCAAATCTTCCAAACCAAGCTCTTGGGGACTGTTTTAATCCATATAGAGCCTTTTTTAACTTGCAAACTACCCGTCCAACAGTCGAATTAAACCCTGGTGGAACATCCATGTATACCTCTTCTTCGAGATCTCCATGCAAAAATGCATTTTTAATATCAAACTGCAGTAAATTCCATCCCTGGTTAGCTGCTAAGGAGAGTAGAACCCTCACTGTGTTCATCTTTGCAACAGGTGCAAATGTTTCCAGATAATCTATCCCATAGGTTTGCGAGTACGCCTTTGCCACCAACCTTGCTTTGTATCTTTCCAAGGAGCCATCTGATTTGTATTTTACATTGTATACCCATCTACATCCCACTGTTTTTTGTCTCCTGACAGCTTTACTAAATCCCAGGTTTCTTTTCCAGTGCATCCATTTCCTCCTGCATAGCCTTTTTCCAATTCTCATTATCTAATGCCTCGGCTACTGTTTTAGGGATGACAATATTGTTTAAGTTGGTAAGAAAGGTTCTGTGATTCAGAGACAAATTATTATAGGTCATAAACAAATATGAAGGGTGTTTAGTGGTGCAGGTTCTTTTTCCCTTTCTAATAGCAATAGGAAATTCAAACTCAGAATTAGAATTCATATCATTATGATCAGGATCAGTTTCAGAATGTACCTCAAAATGTATGGGAATGGGAGCAAGAGCAGGAGCATGAGATGATTGAGTCTGCATAGGTATCTTCCTTCTCGAATATGTCTTTAGAGGACCAGCAGTTTCTTGAACATTGGGCTGAGAAATATTTTTGTTTGGTTGAGGAGTTTGAGGACTATTGGGTTATGTTTGTAAGGACTGTGAAGGCGGCTGGATTTTTGCAGAATGAGAAGGCTGAATTTCTGCAGAATGTGAAGGAGGTAGATCAATGAGGGACAAAGGTTGCTGAAGTAAAAACAGATCTGCATCCTTATCTTCCCTAAAAGACATCTCCCCCTGAAGATAAGGAGCAGTGAAGTAACTCTCTCTTTCAACAAAAGTAACATCAGCAGTGACATAGACCTTTCTAGTAGGTGGATGATAGCATTTGTAGCCTTTTTTAGTAGAGGAATACCCAAGAAAAATGCACTTTACTGCCCTAGGATCAAGCTTACCTCGGTTTGGAGAATGAAGATGAACAAAGGCAACACACCCAAACACTCTTGGCTGAAGGTTAAGAGATAGGTTCAAATGTGGGAAAATTTTTGTAAGGGTTTGAATAGGACTTTGGGATCCAAGGACTTTAGTGGGTAGTTTGTTCATCATAAATGTAGCTGTTAAGACAGCTTCCCCCAAGTATATTTTTGGAACATTATTCTGAAATAAAAGGGCTCTGGTTATAGCAAGAATATGTCCATTCTTCCTTTCTGAAATTCCATTCTGCTGGGGAGTGTTTACACAGGATGATTCATGTAAAATACCTTTTTCTAAGAGAAAAGGAGACAAGATTTGATTAAAATAATCCTTGGCATTATCTTATCTAATTCTTTTAATCTCGGCTCCAAACTGGGTTTTTATCATGGTGTAAAAGTTTTGAAAGGTCGATGCAACATCAGATTTCTGTTTTAACAAATAAATCCAAGTAACCCTAGTGTGATCATCTATAAAAGATACAAACCACCTTGCCCCAATTATGTTAGGAACAGAAGAAGGTCCCCATACATCACTATGAATAAGACTAAAAGGAATATTGGTTATATTATTACTTGCTGGAAAAGAGGAGCGTTTGTGTTTAGCAAGTTCACCACATCGCAATGTAATTCCTCAACATCTAAGGTTTTACATAAAGAAGAAAACATAGTCTTTAGAAGTTTAAAAGGTGGATGACCAAGGCGAAGATGCTGGAGCCAGATTTGGTCTTTATTGTTTGTAGAATTAGATAAAAAAGATGAGGGTGGAGTGTTCAAGATTCTAACTTGTCCTCCAAGATTCTCAAGATAATAGAGTCCATTGATCTCCTTAGCACGCCCAATCATCTTCGTTTCCTGCTCCTGGAAAAAACAGTGTGTAGAATGAAACAAAACACTGCAATTAGTATCCCTGACAAGTTTTGGTATTGAGATAAGGCTGATAAATAATTTTGGAACATGTAGAACTTTTCTAAGCAAATTTTTTTTACTAATGGCAACATCTCCTTCACCAGCAACTGTTATCATGGTACCATCAGCAACTGTAATTTTCCTATTGCTAGGGCATGGTGTATAATTGAGAAAGTTGAGAGGGGAATTGGTCATATGATCAGTTGCTCCTGAGTCTATTACCCAGGAGGTTTGATTAGGTATGGAGGATTCTAAGGCATTAGAGTTTTGAGAAGAGGAAGAGGATATACCTGAGAAAACCAGATTACCTGTACCAGCAATTGATGATTTTCCTAAGGACTCCAGTAGAGTCTTCAACTTCTCTGCTTCCTCTTGATTGAACTCTCCAGATTGTTTAGTGGATTCCTTGGCTACTTCTCTAGTTGCATGGGCTCTGCTCTGCCCCCTCGTTGATCCTTCCCTTTCTATGAAGTTTTTGTTTGTGGACTGAGGCTTCCCATATAACTTCCAACACCTCTCTCTAGTGTGTCGAGGTTTTTTGCAATACGTACACCACATGGAATCTCGATTCACTGCCCTTGTTGTTTCTGATTTTCTTTCAAAACTTTCCAAACGTGTTGGCTTTTCAGAAACTATTTGAGTCACTAGAGCCGAGCTTTCTACTTGATTATTTCCAATCATCATTACTTCTCTAAGGGAACGAGAAATCGAACAAATACTGTCTAACAGAACAGTTAAAGCCTAAAGAAAAAGAGGCTCTGATACCATGTCGAAAGGCTGATCAAAGACTGATCTTTTTATTATATTTTTGACTGTTAAATTGCTACTAATTTACATACTAAATATATAGACTTATGCCTTAGCTAAGGAAACTCCTAACTAGGAAAGAAACTAATTTTAGTAAAGAAATACAATCCCTTATAAATAGGGATTCTAATAAATAACAAAATATTTACAGATCTTCTGAACTTTAGGAAACAATCTCTGACAGGAGATACTATCAAACTCTCTACTTCTTGATACTTGAGTATTCATCAATATACATGGGATCATAAGGAAATCATACACAGCCAACAAACAACTGCATGTTTAGTAGATAAAATGGAGCTCTCTCTCTCTCTCTCTCTATATATATATATATATATATATATATGGGATGAGATCAAGTTACACAATGTAAAATTCATTTAGTTTTACACTAATCCATAGCCATTGGATGAGGGAAATGAATGGATGAGATTAAAAGTAGGATATGGAAAGATTATCACTTGGGAAAAAAAGTAAGGAGTTAATCTCATCCATTCATTTAACCAATCTAATGGCCATAAATTAGTGTAAAACTAGTTGAGTTTTACATTGTGTAACTTGATCCTAACCCTATATATATATATATATATATATACACACACACATAACTACAAATACATATGCATATTGTGCCTTACTTTACCCAAGTGAGCGCTTCTTTTGCACCTGAGGCAATATAAAGGTTCTAGCTGCTAGGAGTGCACCTTGCACCCTTGACATCACCGTCTAAAATGGCAAAAGCAACAAAAAACCTGGATTTCGCTGAATCCTACTTGAATATTTTCAAAGATGAAAAGAAACCTCTCATGCCCCTAGAATCCGATTCTCAATCTTCAGAGATCTGGATTCAAAAAGTTCACTGATTGGAAAGTCTATGTTTGGTCGTTGCTACTTTTCGAACCTTTTTTTGTCTTCTTAAATGAAACTAAATTCAATACTGGTCTCCTTTGATCTAAATTAAAAATACAGTTGTTAAGCCATGTAATTAAGTTTAACTAAGATTAAATGAAAATTTTAAATATAAATATATATATATATATATATATATATATATATATATATGATTTACTTAAGAATAAAAGATTATCAGTGAAAAACAATATAAGTTTCATAAATAATCTATTTTATGTAAAATACGGTAACTTGAATGCAATATCTTCTTTCCTACCACATCACATGCTAAATGGGGTTCTCCCTTCTCATGTCACTACTTTGAATTTCTTTATCTACACCATTTTGTCACATATTTTGTTATCCAAGATATTTAACCGATGGCAGAAATCATAAACTATAGAAACATGGTTAAAATGCAAATTTAGTAAGACAGAATGGAGTTTAGAGAGAGATTTGGCCAAAAGTACATTAGACGCAACTATAAAATCTGATCACTGAGCAATTAAATGAATGCCCATACCTTCATAACAACAACAGAAGTAAGCTCATCTTCAGAAAATTCAGAGCGTGTTTGAATCTATGATAAACAAAGAAATGAATCAATAAATCAATTTTCCAAATCCATACTGCAATCAGATGTATAAAACATTTTAGAAAGGCTCCAAGCAAGAGCTTACTTTATAAGTTCGAAGATTGCAAACAGAGAGAGTCCCGTCTCCACTTAAAAATGAAAAATAAAGATATGTTAAACGCGGAATAAACCATTAGGAAGGACGTTCATAGAGATGAATGACAGAGTAATTGAGAACGATGAAAAGAAGGAAAATAAAATAAATCAGGTATATTGCAAAAGGAGAATATCGAAAGAAAGAATCATAGTCATTCTTATCCTTTATTTTTTATTAAAATCTTCCCAATAAAAAAACTCATTTATCTCTTAAACAAGCATATTCTTAATCTACAAATTATTTCAATTGCCATTTCTTTAGCATATTCTTAATCTACAAATTATTTCAATTGCCATTTCTTTAGCATATATCACCTCCAATTGGAAAGCAAGTGTTAGTTATGTAGGAATATACGTGTAGAGTAAATTAAGGATTACGAGAATATTTCTTGTATTTACAATCCCTTACTTTAAGGGATTATATCTTTTCCTAGAATTAGTCTCTTTCCTAATTTAAAGTTTCCTACGATAGAGATATAGCTTGTATATAAATATGTAACAGATCTTTCTAATAAAATAAGAGAATTACTCTGATTTACTACATGGTATCAGATGCGGGTCGATCCTCTCTTCCAAATTTCAATTTTTTTCTTTTTTCCCTCTTCTCTCGACCTTTCTTCCCTATTTAGAAAATATGGGTACAGCAGAACCTGCTGCTTCTGCAATTAGCTCTCCAGTGAGCCCTCGCCCATCTAATTTTACCCTTTCGGATGCGTCTCTTTCTCCCATTCCGTCTCAATCAGCGAGACCAGCAGATGTTACTGCACATGACAGTCCTTCCAGCAATTTCAGTAAGCAACAGATTGTGGAGCTCCAACAGATGTTTGGTCCAATTTCCTCCCAATCAGATTCTACTGCATTTCCTGCTACAGAAGTTAGAATTTCCTCTTTGGCCACTTCTAATCCTCTCTCCTGGATTATAGATTCTGGTGCCTCTGACCATATGACAGGCAACCTTCAGCTATTTCGCACCTTTAACCATTGCAACTCTAAAACTTCCATCAAAGTTGTAGATGGGTCTCTCTCCCAAGTAAAAGGAAGTGGCACTATTCAAGTGGGTGATAAATTGGTTTTGCCTAATGTGCTATATGTTCCTAATCTTGCATGTAACTTGTTATTAGTTAGTAAGTTAGTTCAAGATATTAAATGTGATGCTCACTTTGGAATTAATGGGTGTGTATTTCAGGAACAGGGCTCAAAGAAGGTGATTGGCAGTGCTAGGCTATCCAATGGTCTCTATATCCTTGATGAATTACCAACTCAGATTTTTTCAGTTTCACGTTGTTTTAAGACTTCATCTTCTTCTTCTTTAAGTAACCCTGATGAGATTATGTTGTGGCATTGTAGGCTAGGACATCCAAATTTTGTATATCTTTCAAAATTGTTTCCCAATTTATTTAGCCACAAAAAGCCTAATTCTTTTAACTGTGAAGTATGTCAAATTGCTAAAAATACCAGGCAAACATATGCTCCTTCCTCATTTACACCCACATCTCCTTTTTCTATAATCCACAGTGATAGTTGGGGTCCGTCTAAGGTCAGAAGCTTATCTGGGTCTAGGTGGTTTATTACCTTTATTGATGACTATTCTAGGACTACTTGGACTTTTTTAATGAGGGAAAAGACGGAAGTTGAGTCAATTTTCAAAACTTTTTATCAAATGATTGAAAATCAGTTTGACAAACGTATTAAGGTTGTGAGGAGTGATAATGGGCGTGAATACCTTAGTCAATCTCTTGGGTGTTATTTTCGGGAAAAAGGTATTGTCCATCTTACTTCCTGTGTCAACACTCCACAACAAAATAGAGTTGCCGAAAGAAAAAACAGACATCTACTAGAGGTTACGAGGTCTCTTCTTTTTTCAGCCAAAGCACCTAAATATCTTTGGGGGGAAGCCTTACTTACTGCCACCTACCTTATCAACAGAATGCCCAGCAAAACCTTAGGTTTTGTAGCACCAACAGAAGCCTTATTCAAACATTTTCCTCACTTTAAACCACTGTCATCTGTTCTTCCTCTTAGGGTATTTGGCAGCACAGCTTTTGTTCATGTGCATGATAAAAATAGAAGTAAGTTGGACCCTAAATCAATCAGGTGTGTGTTTATAGGATATTCCTCTAGTCAAAAGGGTTAAAAATGCTATTCTCCTATTTCTAAAAAGACCTATGTCTCTTTCGATGTCACTTTCTTTGAGGATAACCCATATTTTGCAGGGACTGGACTTCAGGGGGAGAAAAATGAGGAATTTCAGCCCTTTGTTTTTCCACCTTCCAACATTTCTCCTCTACCAGACATTCCTCTCATATCCCATCCTGAAGCCACCAGAAAAGAAAACACTATGCCGACAGAAATGCACTCTCCTCAGACCAACAAATCACCAAGTCCTTGTACAACACCTCTTCCAGCACCTAGGGCTGTAGCACAAATTTCCCCTACTTCTGTGCATCCACAACCGGCTGACAGTCAAATTAAGGTGTATACCAAGAGAAGAAGAGCCCCTAATGAAGTAAATAACCAGCCTAGCACTTGTCAAGAACCAGACTCAAGTCCTGTTGCTGTTGAACCGGGCTTAAATCCTGCTACTGCTGAGATTGAAGGTAACATTACTCCTCAAGATTCTAGTGACCTTGGTGACTTTCCTATTGCTATTAGAAAGGGAGTACGAAAATGTACTATGCACCCAATTAACAAATTTGTTGCCTATGGTAGACTTCAGCCCACTTTTAAGGCCTTTACAGCCAGCCTGGACAGTGTGCATATTCCTAAAACCGTGGAGGAGGCCTTAAAGAATCCCAAATGGAAGAAAGCTGTAGAAGAAGAAGGGCCCTTGAGAAAAATGAGACATGGTGTTTGACAGATCTACCAGAGGGAAAGAGAGCTGTTGAATGCAAGTGGGTGTTCACCATCAAGTACAACTCAGATGAGAGCATTGAGAAGTATAAGGCAAGGCTGGTGGCTAAAGGTTTTACACAATCCTATGGGGTGGATTATCAAGAAACCTTTGAACCAGTGGCTAAATTGAATACCATTAGAGTCTTGCTGTCCATAGCTGTGAACAAGGACTGAAAATTACACCAACTAGACATCAAAAATGCCTTTCTCAATGGGAGGCTCGAGGAGGAAGTATATATGCAAATACCACCTGGTCTAGAAGGTAAAACAACTAGAAATACAGTGTGCAAACTCAACAAATCACTGTATGGACTTAAGCAATCTCCAAGAGCCTGGTTCGAGAGGTTTGCAAAGGCTATGGTAAAGAATGGATTCAAACAAAGTCAAGCTGATCACACCCTGTTCAGAAAGGTTGCAACAACTGGTAAAATGACCTTATTAATTGTGTATGTTGATGACATAATTATTACAGGGGATAATAGTAGAGAAATTGAGAATTTGAAGGTTGTTCTTGCCCGAGAGTTTGAAACAAAGGAATTGGGGAGTCTAAGGTACTTTCTGGGTATGGAAGTAGGAAGGTCAAGTGAAGGTTTAGTCATCAACCAAAGGAAGTACATCCTAGATCTTCTTACAGAAACCGGGATGCTTGGGTGCAAGCCAGCCGAGACACCCATGGACCCAGGGTTGAAGTTCAACAAAGAAGAAGCTGGTAATCCAGTTGACAAAAAACCCTATCAAAGGTTAGTTGGAAAACTGATTTATCTTTCTCTAACAAGGCCAGACATTGCATACTCAGTGAGTGTTATAAGCCAACACATGAGTGATCCTCGAGAAGAACATTTGGAGGCTGTTAACAGAATTCTGAGGTACCTAAAATTCACCCCTGGTGCTGGGCTAATTTTCATGAAAAATTCAGACAGAACAGTGAAGGTATACACAGATTCAAGCTGGGCAGGAGAGCTCACTGATAGAAGGTCAGTTAGTGGATATTGTGCTTATGTTTGGGGCAACTTGGTTACTTGGAGAAGCAAAAAACAGGCTGTGGTGTCAAGGAGCAGTGCTGAGGCAGAATTTAGAGCATTAGCTCTTGGAATATGTGAAGGAATGTGGATAAAGTTTGAGGGGGAGTGTTAGTTATGTAGGAATATACGTGTAGAGTAAATTAAGGATTACGAGAATATTTCTTGTATTTACAATCCCTTACTTTAAGGGATTATATCTTTTCCTAGAATTAGTCTCTTTCCTAATTTAAAGTTTCCTAAGATAGAGATATAGCTTGTATATAAATATGTAACAGATCTTTCTAATAAAATAAGAGAATTACTTTGATTTACTACAGAAGGAAACAAAATCTCTTTTAATAGTCAGTTCACCTAAATCAGAATATTTTTTAAACGTACAGCTGAAGTACAGAAATGGGAAATGTTTTAAGATAATTGCAAAGACAAATACCTTGTCGTTAGCAATTTCATGGAATCAGGTACAAAATTCATATCTGAAATGTAGTCTTCATGAGCATTAAAGGAGCCAGAGCATGATCGTTGTCGGGTATCCCATACCTGCAACGAAGGAAAGTGATAGATACATGTTTAACATACCATTTGCACCACGTAGAATCCACAGAATCAAGTAATAGGGAACCTTAATACAGCCTTCGTCATCTCCAGATGCTACAGTTGACTCTGTAAGATTGATCAAACTATTGATGGCATTCCTGCACATCCAAATAAAAATTGCATTTCAATAACCAATTCAAAAGAAGAAAAAAAAGTACACCAAAAAGCAGTGAGAACATACTCATGAGCATTTTCAAGACGAGCAATTACTGATCCAGTTTCAACATCAGTTGCTAGAATAGAACAATCTTTTGATCCCGTCGCCACAGCTGAACCCACAATCAACCATCATTAGGTCAAATCCACAGAGAGAAATAAGATAACAAAAGAAATGCTTTACCTTGTCCACCATTGATAAACCGAACTGTTCTACAGGACTCAGCATGAGCACGAAAATCCAAGCATCTTAACAGCAAATAAATTAAAGAAACTTTTAGAACTCACCACCAGAAATTTCCATCCGTCGGTATTAACTTAATTATGGAAAGAAACGGAAATTATTTAAAAAACAAAAACAAAGATAGAATTTGTACCTTTGTAGCGAGGAATCGTCTGTATTATATTTGTATCTGTAAAAGAGAAACGAACTGAATAGATAAGTATATTTGAAACAAACTGGAAGGAGAAAATAAATAAATAAATAAAAATGGAGGGGAGAGAGGGATACAGATGAAGGTCGCCGGTAATGAGAGAAACGGCGACCAATTCTTTTGAAGGATGAAAATCGATTCCAAAGGGGATTTCACCTAAACTAGCCTCCATTGCAGTAAATATTTCACTACTTCTTTCAATTCCTAAACCCCTTCTTCTTCTTCTACCTCCAACGGCTGCAGCACCAGGGTTTAAGGGTATCGGCCTTCTCAATTTTGTTTTTATTATAAAATAGGGTAAACTACGTTGCAGGTCAGACAATTATTGATAAAGTTACATTTGGATCACTCAATTAAATTTTTATTTACATCGGCCACTCTTCTTCTTATGTTACAATACAGACCGACATTCAAAAAGATTTGGTATAATGACAGTTTTAGTTCTCAAAATTTATATATTCTATCAATTTAATCTTGATTCAAATTAATTCGAAAAAATATAACCCTTCATATTTAAAAATATATCAATTTAGTTATTTTTTTCTCCCAAATCATTTGTATACCCTCGTTAACACTAGAACATTTTATAAATTTATAAGTGTAAAGGTATTTATAATTATTTTTTTATGTTAGATATGTAGTTAGTATCTACATTAAAATTAAATTCATTGAAATACATTTAAAAATATTTATGAAAATATTCAGGTTTTAGTTACTACTACCACGTACGTAATTTTTTTTTATAAAACTTCAGATTTTCGTATTATTATAAAGTTTTCTTAATAATTTTATATTTCTAAATGACTTTATTATTTCTTTTTTATTTTTAAAATAAACTAATAATTAAAATGTTAAGTAACTAAATTTTTATTATTAAACAAATTTCTAAAAAATTCCCTACAACTGCAAGTATGTGTATTTTTATTAAAAATATTGTATAATTTTTGCAATAATTTTAATTTTTTTTCTTATTTACAAATTGACTAATTGTTAACCAATTTTTATTATTAAAAAATTATAATAAAAAACTATTCATGTTTAAAACATGACACATAAGTTGTTTTTATATAATGAAACATAAGCATGTAGGAAACGATGACAAATATATTTTCATTACAATAATACCTAATTTTTTATTATATAATTCATTTATGTAATTAATTATAAGCTTCTTGTTTAATTAATCAACACAAAATTTAAGTTTTTATTCTTATATTTTATGTGTATGTTATTAATTATTGATTTTATTTATCTTATAATTTTTAAAATACCTATTATAAAACTAAATACACTACAACAAAAACAGGTCTTTCGCGACGTTTTTAGGCCAATAGCGGTGTTTTTTAACGCTGCTAAAAACTCTCCCGGAGCAAATGAAAGCGCCGCAAGAAGCAGTTTGCGGCGTTTGTAGGCAAAAACGCCGCAACAAGTCAAGATATATAGCGGCATTTTGTATATCAAACGCTGCTAAAGGTTATGGGATATAGCGGCGCGAGGAAACAAACGTCGCGAGTAACATGTTCTTTAGTGGCGTTTGTGTTTGTAAACGCCACTAATGACCTATTTTTAGTGGCGTTTTTATTTACAAATTCCGCAAATGACCTACTTTTTAGTGGTGTTTTTGTTTACAAAACGTCGTTAATGACTTGTTTTTATTGGTATTTTTGTTTACAAACACCGCAAATTAGGGATGTGCACAATCAAGTTCGGTTAACCGTTAGAAAGTTAATCAGATAACCGGTAAATTCGGGTTGCTTAATTCTTGACCCTAAACATTAATCATTAAACCAGTTAACCGATTGACCAGTTGACCAAAATATTCGGTCTGGGTAATGGTTTATTAACTTTCCGTGGTAAAAATATCAAATCTAATAACATAGTGAAAAATAAGCTAGAGTTTAAATTTTGAAACATTTGAAGAAGAAAAATATTAATGTATGAAACTGAGAATAGAAAATAATTGACAATTAAGGTTGAATTTTTTACTTCCCAAAGTAAAATAAATCTGCTAATATTTGAGAGGGAAATATATTAAAAAATTACTGCTAATTTTTCTTTTTTCAAGATAATAAAAATATTCGAAAAATATTTGGGGAAGAGAATAAATTAACAATGGTGCTAAAATATTGCCAATATAATTGTATAAATATGCACCTTTTATATATTATATATTATGTAATTGGTCAGTTTGGTTACTCACTTTTGTTCAAAACTACGAACCGTGTCCAAACCAAAATAATATTTTTCTAAAAAAACTACCGAAATTAATTTTTTCGGTTATTTCATATATCTGTCGGTTCGGATCCCTACGGTTTTCGGTTATTCCCCACTCGATTGCCACCCCTAGGTCCAGTCCTCTTCGTTACCACCGAACTTGCTTGATGTGCGAAGGTTAACAACGATCCAATCTGTAGAACTAAGTGTTTTGATATAATAATTGAAAAATATTTTAGACAAATTTGAAAAGAATTTAAAACTTGTCTTTAAGTCTAAACAACTTGAAAATATGTTTGAGGTATTTAAAAAGGTTTTTGGCAAAATTTTTAATGATTTTAAATAGCCAAACTTAACTTTTCAACAAGCCCGTACCAATACGGTGTACCTCGTATCAATACCTTTTTGCCCAGGTTTTGATTCTGCCAAAACCCGTATCGAAACAGGCTTTGCCGTATTGATACGGATAGGGATCGTTTCGATACGCCCCTTAAGCGTACTGATCCCTATTTTAACGATCCCAACGGCTATTTTCCCAACGGTCTTTTAAATGTCATATCGTACCGATACACCCTCAAGCATATCGATACGCTTAGGCTGGCAAGAGCCCAACGGCTAGTTTCTGAAGAAGTTCGTACCGATACGGGTCCTCGCGTATCGATACGGAAGGCTGCAAAACAGCATTAAAGATGGGAAATAAAGTCTCCAACGGCTCCAATTCAACCCCAACGGCTAGTAACAGCCACAAACTCAAAGATGAGTATAAAAGGGACCTCCAAGCATCTAGTAATGGTTAATACTTCAATTGTAATACAACATATGATCAAAATGTGTCTTAGTGCTTAAGTGTCAATTCTTTGTATAGACAAACACTAGTGAGCCAAAATTGTTAGATTTGCTCAAGTGTTTTAGGATTGGGTGAGAGCTTAATTGTGCAAACAAATACCTATTAGAGGGATTTGAGTTTGCTTATCTTTTCTCTTTGGAAAGAGGGTTTGGTCAAGGCTTTGGGTAGAAAGCTTGATCGGTTTGTAAGGGTTTCCTCCTAAGCCTAGAAAAGGAGACAAATCAATAGTGGATTGATTGGAAATCCTTAGTGGGAAGCTAAGGTAGTGGATGTAGACTTTGGTTAAAAGGTTGAACCACTATATATCATCGTGTCTTTATTCAATTTTAGCCTCCACACCTCTTACACCCAAAATTCCACTTCTCCACCACTTGGCGAGCAAGAACGGTTGAACGAATCGAGCACCACACAACTCAACACAATCCTGCAAAGACATGGACATAAAACTGTGGAACTTATTAGTAGGTATTAAACTTACCCAAATCGAGTATGCCTTTGGAAATTTCCGGAGGATATGATCGATGTCCTTCTCAGTCCTATGAAAAAGTTGGCAAGTACTCGTATCAGTCATGTGATGTCTCTTACGCTCAGTGTTGGTCAATAGCCCTTCGAGCATGGCAAGCCAAATGAGCACATGAATTCGTTGAAGGACCTGTGCAGCCCATATGGCCTTTCATTGAGCTTTATTGCGTGTTACCTTTGTTGGTTTTAAGAAAGTGTAGGTCGATCTTGTAGGAAACACATGATTCTCCTCCCATATTCACATTGGTGTGTTGTCCCCCACCATGGCATTGAGAGGCTTAACTACCACTATCCTCCTTAAAACATGGTTCGAAACACATTGTGCAAGCCAACTCTAGTCCCAATCCCTGGATGCTGTTGCAAAGGACGCCACAGTCATAGATTCCGGGGCTTCATGGAGTGTACATTCCATGACTAGAGGGTCTGTCATGTCGAGCCAAATATCATACCAGAAATCGGTTTGTTTCCCGTCTCTAATATTCCAGCAAATGCAATTACAGAGACTCAACCAAAAATTACTAATCTCACGCCAAAGTCTAGAACAATTATGGCTTTGTAACGAAATAAGGATTATAGCCTGTTGTTGCTTGCGTGCGATGTACTATAAATGATACGCAAATATGGTGCAAGTATACACATCGAACGAGTAATAAAGTGAGTGAGTGAGTATCGTCTCCACGGGGATTGGAGGTATTCACGGTTTGCTGTAACAATATTGAATGAACTTTTTGCAGGTGAAAATGCTATAGTAAAAGAGATGGTGTAAAATAATGTTGTAGCAAAACAATATAAAGAAAGCTGAGATAACAATATGATGAACATGTCCCCTTTCGTATGTAAAAATCACTATGGAATGACTGGCTGGGAATGATAGACAACCTAAACTAAGCTTCTTAACGATACTAAGGCTCTTCAGCTATCTTCTATGCTAGGTGGGATTTGCTAAAAGTGTTCCTAAACTATCTCTAGCCAGAAAACTAGGAGTCAGAAATGCTACAGCCATACCTCTCGGCGTAAACTCTTAACACTCCTCTACCCTTCATGAACTATCCTTTTTAGCCTTTGAAACTTATCACTTATCTCTAAGGTAGGTTAGAGTCTGCCTCTCGACAACCACTCCATTGCTTATGGGGGTTCTAAGGCTAGCTCTCTCGATTACCAACCTCAACAAACACTTAAAGAACGACCAACTCTCGAGGGCTTTTACAACTTTAAGGAAATAAAACGCATAAGAAAAGCATAGAACATGATAAACACTGGAAAACTATAGCATGCATTAAAAGGTACTTAAGAATAAAATTATCCATCAAACCCACGCCACCTAAAACAGTTCGTGGCTGGGCAATATCATCCAACGTATCATTGTGATAACATCCCAAAAGATAAAGATATAATCAGGAAATGCTAAAGTGACAGAAAGAAAGGTGAATTCCCTCTCTGCCATGGATTGCCTGACTGTCTTAAGCCCACCGACTCTCTCGAGGCTGGCGAGGCCAATCTTTGGAGCCTCAACGATGGAGGACACCAAGTTGGAGAAGATGAAGAAGGACGTTTCTCTCTCCTTGTTCAGCACACACCTCTCTCTCTCTCTCTTTTCACGCTCTTCTGCCTCCTCCTCTCTCATTCTTTATATAGTGGAGGCTCTTAGGGTTTTGTGCCCTAAAGATTCCTTGATAATCCCAAGGCATATCAACTGACAAGCTCTGCCACGAGGGAACAAGGAGGATAGTCTGCAGGTGGGTACCGGCTGCTGCACATGTCAGGTTGTCCTTTTCTGCATATTCACGTGCTTCTGCAGCTCACGTGTTGGCCAATATCCACTTCCACTATGCTATAGCAATTCCCGACGCCAGCTTTCTCTCGCTAGACTCCCTTCCTGCGCATCATCAAACCCAAAACCAACCTTCCGAGCAGTACCCCTCAACATGGACTAATAACCAGTAAAAATGAAGATGCACCCAGAAGAAGAAAATGCAATCTAAATGTAGTCTAAATGCTATGATATGGGCTCAAGAACAGGCAAATGCTATAGCAAAAATGTATGAAAACAAGGATATTCATGCAGTTATCACACCCCCAAACTTAAGCTATTGCTTGTCCTCAAGCATTGAGTAGAACAAAACAAAAGAAATACTATGTCAAAGATTTACCTTAGAGAATTGCTATGGAAAAATCCCAGTCCTTAGAAACGACATAGGCAATTAAGATATAAACAACTAGAAGTGAGATCCTTTAGAACATTCCTTAGGACTAAGTTGTGTGCGTGTGTGCGTGGCTGCCTTCCTCCTATTCTTAAGCTAGTAAGACATATTTTCAAGGAAGCTCCCTAGTTATACCCTAACCATGTTCTCTAGCTCTTTTCTAATTTTCAGACTCACAGAGATATAGGTTTTCTGCTACAAAGGGTGTCGGCTCATCACACCTACCGTCCTTAGCTCTAGATGAGTAGGGAGCAAACCTCTCACCCCCGAGCTAGTAGGTAGAGTCATCCCGTGACAACTTTCATTCACTCGTATGCTATAGCAAAACTTTATCTCTCTCTCTTTTTTAACATATTATTATGCTATGGCACAACGAAGTGTCCTTCTACAGATATTCGTTTTAGCATAGGGCCGTCTAATTTTTTCATATATATATATATTTTTTAAGATCTCTAGAGTTTACATACCAGGGTTCACTAGGGTTCTTCCCTAAAAAAAATTTCTAACGAACTTACTTATAGAAAGAGGGCAGCTGTGTAAAACTTTTTTAACAACTAGATCCTAAGGTCAGTTCTACAGATCTCAGTTAGTTGTGCTTGTTCTAAACTAATTCAAGCCTTTAAGTTTTCGTCATTAGACATCATAGATATATTCATAAGCTCTCTGTTGAGAAATATTTTGATATAACAATTATGTGAAAAATGTTTTAGGACTTGTTTAAAGACTTCAAAAATAATTCAAAAGTCCTTAAAACTTGACAAAATGTTTTAAAAGAGTTCGATTGAATACCTATATCGAACTACTCTTTTGAAAGTCGAAAAATGCCCAAAATACATGTTTTTAGAGTAAAAGTTTCGAAACCCTAAACAAAGGTCTCGAAACTTGTCAGGGCAGTAGCCAAATTTGGAATGACTTTAAAACGTTTTTAAAAGGTTTTTAAATGTGTTTAAAAGGCCAAAATTCACAAAAACCATAGGCCGTTTCGAAACACCATAGGGCGTTTCGAAACAGGGGGATTCCAGTGGCAAAACGTTTCGATACACGTATCGAAACGGGCCAAGCGTTCCGAAACGGTATAGGCCGTTTCGATACGCCTACGTGGCAACGACCCTAACGGCTATAAACCCCAACGGCTCTTTCCCAAATAATATTCAAAATGCAGGCGTTTCGAAACAGGGTTAAGGCGTTCCGATACGTGTTCCGAAACGGCTAAGGATGTTCCGAAACGGGTACCCCGACAGGCTGCAACGGCTATCTCTATAAAGAAGGCGTTCCGAAACGGGCTTGAGGCGTTCCGAAACGGGTAGCAGCTGAATTGCATTTTGGAAGAGATTAAAGTCTTCAAACGGCTATATTCTGATCCCAACGGCCATAAACGGCTACAAACTCAATTGGGACTATAAATAAGGCCTCCTAGCATCAAGAAACATCAAGAGACAAGATCCAAGATTCATGATCAAGAGAAATAGCGTTTAAGTCTTTATCTTCCTTATTTCTCTTGTAAATATTGTATAGAGAGTGTTTTGTTTTTCATTGTTCTTATTCTTTACACTCTTGTGAGCTCAACTCTCGTAAACACCCACCTTGTGAGGTATATTTGTTTACATCTTTCTACCCTTGTAAAAGGAGAGGTTCTAGTTTAGCCTTGAGAGAAAAACTAGAGAGGTTCTATCTTAGCCATTGAAAAGATAGGGTTGTAAGGTTACCCTTTGTCCTCAAAAGGAAGAATTCATTGTTGAGTGAATTGGTAAATCCTTAGTGGTGTGCTAAGGTAGTGGATGTAGACTTTGGTTAGAAAGTCGAACCACTCTAAAATCATCGTGCAGATTTTCTACCTTTCTTTCGGTTTTAGCCAATTCAACAACCAAGCTTTTACAACCCTCCTTGACGGTTTCGGTGATCGATTCGAGCGTGCAAAAAACCCAACAATTGGTATCAGAGCCTCGTCTCCATCGAAGGACTAACATCCAGGAGCAAAGATCCAACGCTCGTAGTCCACCGTACAAGAAAATGGCAAGCGGTTCTACAATGATTTCATTTGAAGAAGGCCGCTCTATCATGTGTCCTCCTCTCTTCAAAGGAGAAGGTTACTTCCAATGGAGCAACATTATGAAATATTTCATCCAAGGATTCAACCTTGACATTTGGAAGATTATCATAAGTGGACATTCGGAAGCTCCTAAGAAGAAGAAGAAAAGGAGTGTCGAAGACACAAAGAAGGACCATCTCAATGCAAAGGCTATGCACATTCTTCTCTGTGCCCTAAGTGAAGAAATTTCCAAGAAGGTCTCCCCATCCAAAAGTGCCAAAGAAATTTGGGAGAAGCTTGAGAAATTATATGGGAAAGAAGAGAAGAAAGATGATGCTTCATCATGTGCAATCCTCCCCTCAACACCTAAGGTGGATGGTGTTTTGGCTCTCGATGAGCCCGAGGTATCTTCTAACTCAGATGAATTAAATTCACATTCTTTTGATGAGTTACAAGATGCTTTTAATGAATTATATTTGGAATTTGAGACCATGAATTCTAAATTTAGGAAAATGATTTCAAAACTCGAAACTGAAAATGATTTTCTTTTAAAAACAAAAATGGATTTTGAAAATCAAAATGAAATTTTGAAAAATGATTTAGAATTTTCAAAAACAAGCAAAGACGTTTTAGAAAAAGAAAATTTTGATTTAAAAGTTAAGCTTGAAAGCTTAACAAAAGAAAAAGAAATCATTTCTAATAATTCATCTCATCCCGTAATGGCAAAATGCTCACATTGCCATTATCATGGTCATTCGTTACATACTTGTCCTATAAAGAAAAGAAAAACTTATAGGATTAGACAAGTATGGGTTCCTAAGGGAACTAGAGACATCGAGATTAATGTTAATGGATCCAAAGCAATTTGGATACCAAAATCGAAGTAAATGTCTCTTGTAGGTGTGTTGGAGCAAAGGCAAGAAAAACAAGAATTTTATATGCTCTAGTCACACAAGTGAAGATGAAGAGATGTCCTATCTCTTCAACAAATTCACCCGGTTCATGAAGAACAAAATGGAAAAATCCAAGCATGAATCGAGGAAGAAGATGAAGAATTCCCACAAATCCAAAAAGAAGGGATCATCTTCTAAACAAGCATACGTGGCCACTTGGAGTGATGAAGACTCCACCGATAATGAAGTAGCCCACCTATGCATGATGGCCCTCAATGAGGGGGAGGTAACTTCTAACTCATCTATTTCAAATTCTTATACATTTGATGAGTTACAAGAAGCCTATGATGAATTGGTTTTTGAATTCAAGGCTTCATTTTCGAAAAAAAAAAAAAAAAAAACTGATTTCAAAGTTGAAAACCGAAAATGATTTGCTTTCTAAAACCAATTTAGAGTTTGAAGCAAAAATCAAAGATTTTGAGCTTAAAGTTTTTAGATTTACAAAACTTGCTTCAAACGATGGAAAGAGATCATCAAAAAGAAGTCGATGATCTCAAAAAGGGAAAAAGATTTGATTTCCAAAGAACTTGAAAAGAAAAATAATTTTGGAAAATCAAATTTTTTGTAAGACAATCTAGTGCCCCTAGATTTTTTAAATGGAAAATGTTTTAGAAGTGTTTGGGTCCCAAAAGGACTAACCACCTCAACTAAAAAGGATGAAATTGAAAAATGGATTCCTAAGGGGACTAAATTTTGTGCTACTAACGTCTATGGATCCAAATCAATTTGGATACCAAAAATTACTTGATTGTCTTTTGCTAGGTGTGATGGAGAATGATCAACAAGTCAAAAATTGAGGGGGAGCTCCATGCACACAAGGAAGAACACTTGAAGAAGGAAGGCTTCACATCCTCCCTTGAGTTCAAGTGTTGGTAAAAATTTCTAGTTGTTTTTGATTTTATTTGATCTATTTTTTTTAATTCAACTAGATATTCATAAATGTTGGACTAACATTCTTATGATGCTTTGAGTAAGGGGGAGCCAATTTTTAACCAAAAATTTAAGTGTCAAAATTTTTTTTGCCTCCTATGTTATCTTGAACTTAAAGTATTTTAAATTCTTTTTGATATAACAAAAAGGGGGAGAAATTGGTTTGAAAAATTGATTTTTCAATGAATAAGAGGGAGCTACTTACTTTTCAGATTTTCATCTCTTATTCACATTTTTAAACGTTTTAAACTTGAAGGGGGAGAATCCCAAACAATTTTTCAAGTTGGTTTTATTATATCAAAAAGGGGGAGATTGAAGAACTAATGTTTTGATATAATAATTGAGAAATGTATTGGACTGATTTAAAAAGAATTTAAAACATTTCCAAAGTCCAAACAACTTGAAATTATGTTTAGGGAAGTTTTCAAACCGTTTTCGATACTCCCACATAAACCCCATTGTTATTATGCACTATAAAGATTTGAATTATTTTTGATATAACAAAAAGGGTATCAAAATAAGTGAAAAATTAAGGGGGAGCTTTTTGTCAAAAACAATTTTTCAAAATGTTTTGTTATATCAAAAAGGGGGAGATTGTTGAGAAATATTTTGATATAACAATTATGTGAAAAATGTTTTAGGACTTGTTTAAAGACTTCAAAAATAATTCAAAAGTCCTTAAAACTTGACAAAATGTTTTAAAAGAGTTCGATTGAATACCTATATCGAACTACTCTTTTGAAAGTCGAAAAATGCCCAAAATACATGTTTTTAGAGTAAAAGTTTCGAAACCCTAAACAAAGGTCTCGAAACTTGTCAGGGCAGTAGCCAAATTTGGAATGACTTTAAAACGTTTTTAAAAGGTTTTTAAATGTGTTTAAAAGGCCAAAATTCACAAAAACCATAGGCCGTTTCGAAACACCATAGGGCGTTTCGAAACAGGGGGATTCCAGTGGCAAAACGTTTCGATACACGTATCGAAACGGGCCAAGCGTTCCGAAACGGTATAGGCCGTTTCGATACGCCTACGTGGCAACGACCCTAACGGCTATAAACCCCAACGACTCTTTCCCAAATAATATTCAAAATGCAGGCGTTTCGAAACAGGGTTAAGGCGTTCCGATACGTGTTCCGAAACGGCTAAGGATGTTCCGAAACGGGTACCCCGACAGGCTGCAACGGCTATCTCTATAAAGAAGGCGTTCCGAAACGGGCTTGAGGCGTTCCGAAACGGGTAGCAGCTGAATTGCATTTTGGAAGAGATTAAAGTCTTCAAACGGCTATATTCTGATCCCAACGGCCATAAACGGCTACAAACTCAATTGGGACTATAAATAAGGCCTCCTAGCATCAAGAAACATCAAGAGACAAGATCCAAGATTCATGATCAAGAGAAATAGCGTTGAAGTCTTTATCTTCCTTATTTCTCTTGTAAATATTGTATAGAGAGTGTTTTGTTTTTCATTGTTCTTATTCTTTACACTCTTGTGAGCTCAACTCTCGTAAACACCCACCTTGTGAGGTATATTTGTTTACATCTTTCTACCCTTGTAAAAGGAGAGGTTCTAGTTTAGCCTTGAGAGAAAAACTAGAGAGGTTCTATCTTAGCCATTGAAAAGATAGGGTTGTAAGGTTACCCTTTGTCCTCAAAAGGAAGAATTCATTGTTGAGTGAATTGGTAAATCCTTAGTGGTGTGCTAAGGTAGTGGATGTAGACTTTGGTTAGAAAGTCGAACCACTCTAAAATCATCGTGCAGATTTTCTACCTTTCTTTCGGTTTTAGCCAATTCAACAACCAAGCTTTTACAACCCTCCTTGACGGTTTCGGTGATCGATTCGAGCGTGCAAAAAACCCAACACTCTCTCTAGACTAAACATAATGCCATATTAAAAAATTTTATTCTTTCCTACTATGCGTATGCTAAAGCAAAATACTAATTATGAAAAATACTAACTATGAACACCAACACCCCCAAACTTAAGGGATGCAATATCCTCAATGCATGAACTAATCTATACTAAATGACATACAATGATGAAAAATGAAATAAATGCAAAGAAAAAGAAAAATTACCTCATGGGTGTGGAGGTTATGTGGTGTTGCTGGTGTTGTCCATGGAAGTTTCAGAAGAGTAGTGGTGGGGATCTGGGAGATCGTCCATACTATCGTAGGAGACTTGCTGAGCACTGGGTGAAGAGCGGGTACGACCAGCGGTACGCTTGATGCGTGTCTTAGTTCTGGATGTTATAGTATCCTCTGTTTGTGCGGGGGTATGCTTAGGCGTGGGTACTGGGGTTGTCTTCTTTTGAGGGGGGTTCTCATAATCACTCGGTATATGGTCCGACTTAGATATTGGGTTATCTGTTCGTGAAGGCGCAGGGTTGGTTGCCTTTCTACTGCGTTTTCTCTTTTTGGTCGGGGTAGTCGCAAGGGCAGTTTCTTCGATAGGAGGTGGAACCGAGGAAGTTGCCTTTTCAGGTTGGGCAGGAGGAGTCGCAGACGTTTTCTTTCTTGCAGTCTTTTTCTTAGCAGGGGGCGGGATTGAGCTAGGGTCAACTTCGCTTTGACTTGGAGGGGCTGGGCCTGCTGTGGCAGTGGTGGGGGCTTGCAATAACTCCAAGGGAAATAGAAGGAATGAAATGTTCTGGTCCGGGATGAGTTTGGTGAAGCAAGATGCTATAGCACCATCACGATGGTGGGCATACTTAAAGTACGTCAGCTGATGTGCTTTTATCAGATTGAGCTCAGCGCTCAAGTCTTTTGTCGTGGCCACCAATGCAGCTACCCTTGCTGCAGCAAAACTTTTAGCGCCCCCTCCACCGTCTGCTGAGGGACATCCTCGTTAAATCCTCGGAGCTCCGTGACTAGGGCTGGTGTGAGATATGTTTTTCCTGAAATTTTCGCATCTACAAGATCGTCTACAAAGACGCCCTTCCTCTTACACAGGGCTGTTATCAGGTTAGGAAACACTAAAGGACTATGAGGCCTTTTTAAGCAAGCATAAACTTCATCCACAATATTTTTTCCTATATCAATCGGTCTACCATGCAATATAGAGTGGAGAAGAAATAGCCTAGAAATATGGACAGTGGCTGTGTGCAACGTGGGCATTATCTTGTGTCGCAAGAAGTGATTCTATATCTTAGCCTCTGGCTTGAGGCAACCTCTTTCTACAGATCTGCTATTGTCCAGCACTGTGCTCTCGAAACAGATGTCTTCCAAAACCTCGCGCCGTGTTTGCGGGTCCATGGTCGTCACGAATGTGGTATGATGGTCCACGGTATGCTTTAGCCTGTATTATTTGTTGATTGTTGCAGCGGTGAACTTGATCTGCTCGCCACGTACATAGACAGTGGACTGAGTAGGGCTTGTAAGATGGGCATAGAACTCCTTGACCAGTGAAGTGCAAATTTCATCGGGGTGGGCAGCGAATGACTTCCGTTCATGCCTACCGATGATATCCATGACGGCTTGGTCGAACTGGTCTTCTCATTCCTTAGGGTATTTTAACCCTAACTCAGGAAGAACATTTCTATCCTTCTGTTTCTTCCACCGTTCTTTTGCAGCGTCATCGACGAACTTGGTAATCTTCAGGACTTGGGGTTTTTTAGGGCGATCAGAAGTTTCAAGAGTGTTTTTGCAATGTGCCATGGAGATTTTAGTGAAAGTAAGGGTGGAGTGAATGTTTGAAGGGAAAGTGATGAAGACTTTTCGGTGTTTGGAGAAAATAGAAAAATAGAAAGGAATAAGAAAAAAAGGTTGAGTGTTGAAGAAGATTATGAAGAAGATGAAGGGACTAATGATGATGATAACATGTGGGAAGTTGAAAAAGGTGAGGGGAGGAAACAGACGAATTAAATGGAAGAGGAGAGTGATGGCGACGTGTGTCGGCTTTAAGGGAGAGAGAAAAAGCTGGGAGTTAATGTGATGGGTGGAGAGAGAATAAATAGGTTTTGTGGCTAGGGTTTTACCACATTAATTCGATGAATATTCTCTCTCTCACTTTTCCCTTGTTTTTTGTTTTTTTTCTCTCTCTTTTTTATTCACCCTCCCCACTTTTCGGGTAAAACCTTTCCTCCTTTTTTACTCCCTAAAGTGGATAAAAACAAAACTCCATGTCCTTTGCCTTTGTGCTACCAACCCTGTAGGCGACCATGCTCACCTACCTCTGCCCCTAACATTGTACTATGAAAGAGAAAGCTTGTACGAGGGTCATGTGAAAAGATAAGAAAATAAAGACAAAGATAACACAAAAACTAAACTAAAATGAAAAGCATTATTTATGAACATACTATAGCATAAAGGATAGAGTTTAGAGAAGCAAACTCTCAAGGATCGTGTAGATCCAGGTGTGACTTATCTCTGAGGATAGGGGCTCCACTGTACACCTTCAGGCGCTGGCCATTGACCTTGAAGACTTCATCATCGTCCAATTTCTTGATATCAACCGTGCCATGAGGGTACACCTTGTGTATAATGAATGGTCCTAACCATCTCGATTTCAGCTTTCCAGGGAAAAGCTTTAGCCTGGAATTGTAGAGAAGCACTTGTTGACCTTCTGAGAAATGCCTTGGCAAAATATGTTTGTCATGCCACTTCTTGGTTTTCTCTTTGTAAATGCGGGCATTCTCATATGCTTGGGCTCGAAATTCTTCCAGCTCATTAAGCTCTAGCAACCTTCTTTCACCAGCTAGTTGGGCATTCATGTTGAGTTTCTTAATTGCCCAAGAATCCTTGTGTTCAAGCTCAACGGGTAGATGGCATTCCTTGCCAAATACGAGCTTGAAGGGTGACATGCCCAAAGGCGTCTTGAAGGCTGTTCTATAAGCCCATAATGCTTCATCCAACTTGAAGGACCAGTCTTTTCTCCTAGGGTTGACCACCTTCTCCAAGATTTTCTTGATTTTACGATTGGAAACTTCACCATGTCCGTTCATCTGCGGATGATATGATGTAGCAATCTTGTGCCTAACTCCATATCGATGTAATGCTTTAGCAATAAGTTTGTTGTCAAAGTGAGTTCCTTCATCACTGATGATGGCTCGAGGTGCTCCAAACCTCGTGAAGATGTTCTTGTGAATGAACTTCATGACCGTCTTGGAGTCGTTCCTCGGGGTGGCAACAGCCTCCACCCATTTTGACACGTAGTCGACTGTTAGGAAAATATATAAATCTCCATATGATGCAGGAAACGAGCCTATGAAGTCAATTCCCCACATGTCAAAGATTTCAACCTCCAAAATATTTTGCAGTGGCATTTCAGTCTGCCTGGAGATGTTCCCTGTTCTTTGGCATCTATCACAAGTCTTGTAGAACTCGTGTGCATCCTTGAAAAGTGTAGGCCGATAGAATCATGCTTGAAGAATTTTTTTAGCAGTCCTAGCACCACCAAAATGCCCTCCACACGGTGATGAATGACAATGGTACAAAATGCTATGGTATTCTTCTTCTGGAACACATCTCCTTATGATCTGATCCGGACATTACTTGAACAAGTATGGTTCATCCCAATAGTAGAATATTGCATCATGTCTGAATTTCTTGAGTCCCTGGCTAGATAAATCAGGAGGCAAAATACCACTAACAAGATAATTAACCATATCAGTATACCACGGAATTGCCGTAGCGGACAACAGTTTCTCGTCAGGGAATTCCTCCTTAATTTCAGATTCACTACCTTGTGCGATAGCGTTTTCTAGCCTAGATAGATGATCAGCTGCCTGGTTCTCACATCATTTCCTATCTCTAACTTCTAAATCAAATTCTTTTAGCAAGAGTATCCATCTAATAATTCTAGGCTTAGCATCCTTTTTAGTCACTAAGTACTTAATGGTCGAATGATCGGTATAACTATAACCTTAGTGCCTATCAAGTATGACCTAAACTTATCAAAGGCAAATACTACAACAAACAATTCTTTCTCAGTAGTGGTGTAATTGATTTGTGCATCATTCAAAGTGCGACTAGCATAATAAATAACATGAAAGAGTTTACCTTGGCGTTGTCCAAGTGCTGCACCGACGACGTAGTCACTTGCATCACACATTAGTTCAAATGGCTCATTCCAATCAGGTGGAATGACAACCGGTGCTGAGATAAGCTTCTCTTTCAGTTCTTGAAACGCGCTATGGCAATCTTTGTCAAAAACAAATGGTTGATTTTGTTGTAGCAAATTGCATAGCGGCTTTGAGATCTTCGAAAAGTCCTTGATGAATCTCCGATAGAAACCAACATACCCCAGAAAGCTTCTTACTCCCTTGACAATAGTGGGGGAGGTAGTTTTTTAATGACCTCGACTTTTGCTTTGTCAACTTCTATCCCTTGCTTCGAGATCTTGTGGCCTAATACCGTTCCTCCCGTTACCATGAAATGGCATTTTTCCCAATTGAGCACCAAGTCAGCTTCCTCACACCTCTTTAAAACCTTGGCGAGATTGCCCAAGCATGTGTCGAAGTCATCTCTGGAGACCGAGAAGTCATCCATGAAAATTTCTAAAAAATCCTCGACCATGTCTGAAAAAATAGCCAGCATACATCTTTGAAAAGTTGCTAGGGCATTGCAGAGACCAAAGGGCATTCTACGGAAAGCGTAAGTTCCATAAGGGCATGTGAAAGTTGTATTCTCTTGGTCTTCGGGTGTTATAACAATCTGATTGTACCTAGAATACCCATCGAGGAAGCAGTAGAATGTCTTGCCCGCTAATCGATCTAACATCTGATCAATGAATGGGAGGGGAAAATGGTCCTTCTTGGTTGCCTTGTTGAGCTTCCTATAGTCCATGTAAATCCTCCACCCCGTGACGGTTCTAGTAGGCCATAGCTCATTCTCCTTGTTGCTTAACACGGTCACACCTCCCTTCTTCGGTACACATTGCACCGGGCTGACCCATGAGCTATCGGATATCGGGTAGATTACTCCAGCATCAAGCCACTTAATTATCTCTTTCATTACCACATTCTTCATGATTGGGTTTAATGTTCTCTGGGGCTCAACAGAATTGTTGTGACAATCATCAAGCAAAATTATGTGCATACATATAGCATGTCTTACACCCTTCAAATCAGCCATAGTCCACCCTAGCGCATTTTTATGGTGTAACAACATATTTACTAAGCTAGTTTTTTGCTTAGGTGTGAGACTAGATGAGATTATCACAACCAAAGTTTCATTTCTCCCTAGGTAAACATACTTAAGATGTGATGGCAAAGGTTTCAGTTCTAGAGTAGGTGCATGCTCAAGGGAAGGCTTGGAGGTACAAATTCTGAAAAATCGAGAGGCTCAAAGTGCGTACCTGGTCTAGCTTCGAGTTGACTAGACTGCTCCAGTTCCCTTAAGAGTTCTTCTAGGTCTGAATCATCATCTTTGCAGAGTGCTTCAAACTCTTCCGTTTGCATCTCATTGCTACAGCAAAACTCATCAGTTCTATTCTGTGCTGTAGCATCTATATATTGGCATGCTCCCAGATTGTCTGCATACTTGAGGGTGTCATGAATATTGATCGTGACCGTTTGATCAGCCACTCGCATCGTGAATTCACCCTTCTCACAATCGATTAAAGCTCACCCGGTGGCTAAAAATGACCTGCCCAAGATAATGGGTGTGTTGCTGTCAGCTTCACAATCGAGGATTAAGAAGTCGACTGGAAAGATAAATCGATCTACTTTTACCACGACATCTTCAATTCTTCCTTCAGGGCGAACATGAGAGTGATCTACTAGCTGTAGCACAACCTTGGTGGGTTGTGCCTCTCGTATTCCTAGTTTCAGAAAAATCGACTTAGGCATCAAGTTAACACTTGATCCCAAATCGCAAAGTGCTCTTCCAACAAACTTATCGCCAATAGAGCATAGGATGACAAAGCTACCTGGGTCCTTCCTCTTAGGTGGCAGCTTACTCCACACAGAGCAACATTCTTTTGCTATAGAGACAGTTTCTTGCTTCTCGACCTTCCTCTTTTTTGTAACTATATCCTTAAGGAACTTGGCATATGTTGGCATCTGATCAATGGCCTCCAGAAATGGGACATTGATATGTAATTTTTCCAGGATATCCACGAATTTCTGGAATTGAAGGTCTTCTTTCTGCTTCTTGAGTCGTTGAGGAAAAGGAGGTGGGGTCTACTTCATTTATCTGGACTGGTGGAGTTGCATCTTTTGCTGCAGCAAAAGCAGGCTCCTCTTCCGATGTTTCTTTTGCTATGACTTCCTTCTCACCCTTCTCTTCAGCTGGATGGTCTTGTGAGTTATCTTCTTCATGAGGCAATTTTAGCTGAGAATCCTCTTTCTCTTTTCCCCCAAACTTGTCTTCTTTGTTAATTTCCTTTCCACTCCTTAATGTGAGTGCGCTACATTGCTCCTTGCTATGGTGCTTAGTGGCTTCAGTGTCACTAGGTAGACTCCTTTGTGGTCGCGCATGTAAGGTTTGAGCTATCTGACCAACTTATGTCTCTAAGGCTCTGAGAGAAGAATTGTGGCTTTGCAATAAGGCTCCTTGATTCTTAATGTTTGGTGCATGGTCTTGTAGCAAAACTTTCGTGGTTCCCATAAATTCTTTTGTCATAGCCATAAATTCCTTGAATGTAGTCTCCAACGAACTGTTTGATGAAGATGTTGCTCCCTTGTGACCTTGCCATGAAATCATCTGGTTAGAAGGTGGTGCTTCGATCAGATTTTGATGTGGCACTAGCTGTGTAAAATTGTTGTGCCCTTGATTACCCCAACTAAAATTTGGATGCTGACGCCATCCTGGGTTGTAGATATCAGAGTATGGATTGTTGTTGCGGTTATAATTCCCCATATAGTTGGCTGACTTTTGATTGTCAGGGCATTCACTCAAATGGTGATTGCCATCGCATCTGAGACATGAGGTTGCAGACTTCACTTTCTTGACTTCGCTGGGACGTTGGAGGTTCTTTAGCATATTAGTGATAGCAACTAATTGGGTGGCTACCGAGTCATCAGCTTCACTCTCTCGAACTACTTGGTTTCTTCTCCTCGTTCTAAGCCTTGTGGTCGGAAACTGGTAGTCATTGTTGGTTACCCTATCAAGAATGTCGAATGCTTCCTCCGGTGATTTGTCTAACAAGGCCCCATTTGCTGAAGCATCTAACATCATCCTTGTAGAAGCATTCACTCTATTATAGAACATAACCACTTGGGTCCAATCATGAAAACCGTGATTTGTGCACTTCCTCAATAATCCCTTGAATCGATCCCAACACTCGTACATGGATTCGTCATCAGCTTGAAGAAAAGAAGCAATATCATTTCTCAACTGAGTGTTTCTATTGTGTGGATTATACCATAGCAGAAAACTTTTGCATAGATCTGTCCAAGTCTCTATTGATCCAGCTGGCACTCCACTTAGCCATGTTATAGCACGATCACGTAAAGAATATGGAAACAGTTTAAGATTTAGCACATCCTCGTGCACTTCTTGCTGTCTGAATGAGTCACAAACTTCCAAGAAAGCACAAATATGTTGTCTTGCATCTTCGTGAGGCATACCTCCAAATTGACCAATAGTGTTCAACATGTTGAACATAACATGTTTAAGCTCGAATTGGGCAGCCTGAATTTCTGAAGCTACTATTCTGGGATAAAGATCGTCCCAGATATGAGTCAAATGATCTCTAATGGCTCAAGGTCGAGCCGCTTCTCCTGGCCATTTGCCATAGCATCTCCGTTACCTGGAGGTTGTGGTATTTCTCAGTTCATGTTTCTGGGGTCTTCTCTTCGAACACGTCTCTTGAGTCGCAAGAAATGCTCAATTTCAGAAATAGGTGATTGCAGAGGTCCTTTAGGTCTTCTTCTGGTCATGCACTAGCAGGACGCCTGAAAAGAAAAATGAAAAATCTCAAATAATTATGTACAAAAACAAAAAGAACAAGCAATATAAACAAAAAACCGTAAACAACCAATTGTCAATCCCCGGCAACGGTGCCAAAAACTTGTTGCTTGCGTGCGATGTACTATAAATGATACGAAAATATGGTGCAAGTATACACCTTGAACGAGTAATAAAGTGGGTGAGTGAGTGAGTTTCGTCTCCACAAGGATTAGAGGTATTCACGGTTTTCTGTAACAATATTGAATGAACTTTTTGCAGGTGAAAATGCTATAGTAAAAGAGATAGTGTAAAATAATGCTGTAGCAAAACAATATAAAGAAAGCTGAGGTAACAATATGATGAACAGGTCCCCTTTCGTATGCGAAACTCACTACGGAATGACTGGATGAGAATGATGGACAACCTAAACTAAGCTTCTTAACGATACTAAGGCTCTTCAGCTATCTTCTATACTAGGCGGGATTTGCTAAAAGTGTTCCTAAACTATCTCTAGCCAGGAAACTGGGAGTCAGAAATGCTACAACCATACCTCTCGGCGTAAACTCTTAACACTCCTCTACCCTTCACGAACTATCCTTTTTAGCCCTTGAAACTTATCACTTATCTCTAAGGTAGGTTAGAGTCTACCTCTCGACAACCACTCTATTGCTTATGGGGGTTCTAAGGCTAGCTCTCTCGATTACTAACCTAAACAAACACTTAAAGAACGACCAACTCTCAAGGGTCTTACAACTTTAAGGAAATAAAACGCATAAGCAAAGCATAGAACATGATAAACACTGGAAAACTATAGCATGCATTAAAAGGTACTTAAGAATAAAATCATCCATCAAACCCACGCCACCTAAAACAGTTCGTGGCTGGGCAATATCATCCAACGTATCATTGTGATAACATCCCAAAATATAAAGATATAAACAGGAAATGCTAAAGCGACAGAAAGAAAGGTGAACTCCCTCTCTGCCATAGACTGCCCGACTGTCTTAGGCCCACCGCCTCTCTCGAGGCTGGCGAGGCCACTCCTTGGAGCTTCAACGATAGAGGACACCAAGTTGGAGAAGATGAAGAAGGACGCTTCTCTCACTTTGTTCAGCACGCACCTCTCTCTCTATTTTCACGCTCTTCCACCTCATCCTCTCTCATTCTTTATATAGTGGAGGCCCTTAGGGTTTTGTGCCCTAGAGATTCCTTGACAATCCTAAGGAATATCCACCGACAAGCTCTACCATGAGGGGACAAGGAGGACAGTCTGCAGGTGGGTACCGGCCGCTGCACATGTCAGGTTGTCCTTTTCTGCATATTCACGTGCTTCTACAGCTCACGTGTTGGCCAATATCCACTTCCATTATGCTATAGCAATTCCCGACGCCAGCTTTCTCTCGCTAGACTCCCTTCCTGGGCATCATCAAACCCAAAACCAACCTTCCGAGCAGTACCCCTCAACATGGACTAATAACCATTAAAAATGAAGATGCACCCAGAAGAAGAAAATGCAACCTAAATGTAGTCTAAATGCTATGATATGGGCTCAAGAACATGCAAATGCTATAGCAAAAAGGTATGAAAACAAGGATATTCATGCAGTTATCATCTGCCAACTGTATTTCTTTTTAATACTCGAACCCACAGCTTATCCTCATAGAAAATTAACTGGAATCTGATTTTCATAAGAAACGACATGTTCTGTTGGTGAAGATCTTTCAGACCAAACCCACCAGCCTCAACAAGTTCTTGTACCAAACTCCATTTGACAAGCGAGAGTTTGTTTCTATTAGAAGATTTTCTCCAAACAAATTGTCAAATTAATTGTTCCAACTCTTCATAAAAGGCCCTTTGGTAGCCAAGAAGATTGCATTGCATGGACAAGAATGGCTTGCAACTGTGCTTTCGTAAGGGTGATCCATTCAGCTAGAGATAAAGATTCTGCCACCCAGCCTGAAAGTCTTTGTCTCACGTTCTTAATTAGGTAAGAGTAAGTTGTCATGGTCATTCTTGTATGAAGTAAGGGGACTCCAAGGTACTTACTTAGGTCCAAGACCTCTTCAAATCCTAGGACTTGAACGATATCATGTCTCAAGTTAGAAACAACATTTTTAGAAAAATAAATCCGAGTCTTTGAGATACTGACCCGGTGACCTTGCAAAACTCCTCGAAATATCTTTTGGCCACCGTCATTTGCTCCATTGACGCCTCTATATAAAGAACAAGGTCGTCGACAAAAAAAGAGATGCGACAATTCTGGACCCTGTTTTGAAAGATGTATTTTCTGCCAACTCCCTTCATTCACCTTCCACGTTATGGCTTGCGACAAACGTTCCATGCATAGTGTTGAGTTGTGTGGTGCTCGATTCGATCAACCAATTTAGCTCACCAAGTGGTGGAGAGGTGGATATTTGGGTGGAAGGGTTGTGGAAGCTAGAAAGATTAAAGACACAATGATTTATAGTGGTTCGGCCTTCTAACAAGCACCTACATCCACTACCTTAGCTTCCCACTAAGGATTTCACAATCAATCCACTAATTGATTCGTCCCCTTTTCTAGGATTATGAGGAAACCCTTACAACCGATCAAGCTTCTACCCAAAGCCTTGATCAAAACCCTCTTTTACAAAGAGATAAATAAAGCAAACTTAAACCCTCTAATAGGTGTTTGTTTGCACAATGAAGCACTCACCCAAAACCTAAAACACTTGAGCAAATTTGACAATTTTGGCTCACTAGTGTTTGTCTATACAAGAATTGACAAATTAAGTACTAAGACAATTTCTTGATCATTTGTTGATTGAAAATTGAAGCATTAGCCTTCTCTTGATGCTTGGAGGTCCCTTTTATACTCCCAATTGAGTTTATAGCCGTTTAGGACCGTTGGGGTTGAAATAGAGTCGTTGGAGCCTTTAATTCCCTCCATAAATGCAGTCTGCAGCTCCCCGTTTCGAAACACTCGAGCCTGTTTCGAAACACCCTCAATATAGAAAGAGCCGTTGCAGTCTGTCAGGGTACCCATTTCGGAACACCCCCTTGCCGTTTCGGAACGCGTTTCGGAACGCTATAAGCCCGTTTCGAAACGACCTGCATTTAAAAGTTAGTTGGGAAAGAGCCGTTGGGGTTTATGACCGTTGTGGTCAGTGCCACGTGGGCGTATCGAAACGGCCTAGCCCGTTTCGAAACGCTGGGCAAAAATTCAGTCCAGGGTAAGCCCGTTTCGAAACAAGTTTCGAAACGATTTTGCTACTGCAATCCCCTGTTTCGAAACGCCCTAAGGTGTTTCGAAACACCTGGACAGTTTTGAGTAGTTTGGCCTTTGAAAACATATTAAACTCATTTAAAAACATCCCTAAACATAGTTTCAAGATATGTGGACTTTGGAAATTGTTTTAAATACTTTTTAGATAAGTCCAAAAACATTTTTCAATTATTATATCAAAACATTAGTTCTACAATCTCCCCCTTTTTGATATAATAAAACTCACTTGAAAAATTGTTTGGGATTCTCCCCCTTTAACTTTAAAAATGTGAATAAGAGACTAAAGAAATGAAATCAAATAAAGCTCCCCCTTATTCATTTGAAAATTCAATTTTTCAAACCATTTCTCCCCCTTTTTGTTATATCAAAAAGAATTTAAAACATTAAGTTCAAAATAACAATGGAGGTAAAAACTTTGACAAAAATAAAAATTTGGTTTAAAAATGGCTCCCCCTTACTCAAGGCATCATTGAAATGTTAGTCCATCATAAATGATCATCTAGTTGAATTTAAACTAAGAAATAAACAAATGAAAGAACAAAACAACTAGAAATTTTACCCACACTTGAATCCAAGGGAGGATGTGAAGCCTTCCTTCTTCAAGTGTTCTTCCTTGTGTGTATGGAGCTCCCCCTCAATGTTTGACTTGTTGAACATCTCCATCACACCTAGAATAGACAATCAAGTGACTTTTGGTATCCAAATTGCTTTGGATCCATAAACGTTAGTTGCACAAAATTTAGTCCCCTTTGGAATCCATTTTTCAATTTCATCCCTTTTTGTTGAAGTATTAAGTCCTTTTGGGACCCAAACACTTCTAAAACATTTTCCATTTACAAATCTAGGGGCACTAGATTGTCTAACATAAAAATTTGATTTTCCAAAATTGTTTTTCTTTTCAAGTTCCTTGGAAATCAAATCTTTTTCTTCTTGAACTTTTTGAAGCAATTTTTGTAAATCAAGACATTTCAATTCAAACTCTTCAAGTTTTGCTTCAAGTTCAAGTTTGGTTTTAGAAAGCAAATCATTTTGAATTTTTAACTTTGAAACCAATTTTTTGTTTTTCAAAATGTGGCTTTTAAAATCTAAAACCAAATCATCATAGGCATCTTGTAATTCATCAAAGGAATAAGAACATGAAGTAGATGAATTAGAAGTTACCCTTGAATCTTCTTCGATGGCCATAAGGCAAAGGTTGGCTTGTTCATCATCGGTGGAGTCTTCATCACTCCAAGTAGCCAAATGTGCCTTCTTCTTATGGCTTGAAGTGCTTGCCCTCTCCTTTCTCTTAGGTTCTCGTTCAAGCTCTCTCAAGGCTTTCTTCATGAACGGGGCACACTTCTTGAAGAGATGAACTATCTCTTCTTCTTCATCCTCCTCTTCACTTGAGTAGACATGATGGCAAGTGGAGGATTTGAGAGCCATGGCACTAGCATTGATGCCAAGCCCTTTGATTTTCTTCTCTCCCATAGCTCTAATTTCTTCCCTTTTCTTCTCCTCTTCCTTGTTTTTCTTCATAATTTGATGAGTGAGAAGAGACCCCATAAGTTCATCAAGCTTCAAAGTCTTCAAATTTTTGGCTTCGATGATGGCGGTCCTCTTTGAGTCCCAAGACTCGGGAAGTGAGTAGATGAGCTTTCGGACAAGCTTTTCTTCCGGGATGGCTTCTCCAAAACCTTTAAGACCGTTGGTGATGGTGGAGAACCTATCAAACATCTTCTCGATGTTCTCTTCCGGATCCATTTTGAAGTTTTCATACTCCAAGGTTAGGAGCCCAATCTTGGTCTCCTTGACTTCATTTGTCCCCTCGTATGTGACTTCAAGCTTGTCCCATACCTCCTTGGCACTCTCACAAGAAGACATCTTCTCATAGATGGATGGACCAAATGCACAAAATAGAATGTGCAAGGCTTTGCAATTGAGCTCCATCTTCTTGCGATCGTCGGCACTCCACTCCGCTTTACTTCTTTTAGGCACGAACGGACCATCTTCAACTACATCCCATAGCTTGTAATCTTTTGATTTGATAAAGAATTTCATCTTTGTCTTCCAATGGGCATAGTGAGCTCCGTCAAAGAAAGGCGGTTTGTCGATAGATTGTGCCATTTGAGCCGGTTTATGAATATGTGATCGAGCTTGCCGGATCTTCTCAATAGGATGTTAATCCTCTTCGATTGAGCCAAGCTCTGATACCAATTGTTGAGTTGTGTGGTGCTCGATTCGATCAACCAATTTAGCTCACCAAGTGGTGGAGAGGTGGATATTTGGGTGGAAGGGTTGTAGAAGCTAGAAAGATTAAAGACACAATGATTTATAGTGGTTCGGCCTTCTAACAAACACCTACATCCACTACCTTAGCTTCCCACTAAGGATTTCACAATCAATCCACTAATTGATTCGTCCCCTTTTCTAGGATTAGGAGGAAACCCTTACAACCGATCAAGCTTCTACCCAAAGCCTTGATCAAAACCCTCTTTTACAAAGAGATAAATAAAGCAAACTTAAACCCTCTAATAGGTGTTTGTTTGCACAATGAAGCACTCACCCAAAACCTAAAACACTTGAGCAAATTTGACAATTTTGGCTCACTAGTGTTTGTCTATACAAGAATTGACAAATTAAGTACTAAGACAATTTCTTGATCATTTGTTGATTGACAATTGAAGCATTAGCCTTCTCTTGATGCTTGGAGGTCCCTTTTATACTCCCAATTGAGTTTATAGCCGTTTAAGACCGTTGGGGTTGAAATAGAGTCGTTGGAGCCTTTAATTCCCTCCATAAATGCAGTCTGCAGCTCCCCGTTTCGAAACACTCGAGCCTGTTTCGAAACACCCTCAATATAGAAAGAGCCGTTGCAGTCTGTCAGGGTACCCGTTTCGGAACACCCCTTGCCATTTCGGAACGCGTTTCGGAACGCTATAAGCCCGTTTCGAAATGACCTGCATTTAAAAGTTAGTTGGGAAAGAGCCGTTGGGGTTTATGACCGTTGTGGTCAGTGCCACGTGGGCGTATCGAAACGGCCTAGCCCGTTTCGAAACGCTGGGCAAAAATTCAGTCCAGGGTAAGCCCGTTTCGAAACAAGTTTCGAAACGATTTTGCTACTGCAATCCCCTGTTTCGAAACGCCCTAAGGTGTTTCGAAACACCTGGACAGTTTTGAGTAGTTTGGCCTTTGAAAACATATTAAACTCATTTAAAAACATCCCTAAACATAGTTTCAAGATATGTGGACTTTGGAAATTGTTTTAAATACTTTTTAGATAAGTCCAAAAACATTTTTCAATTATTATATCAAAACATTAGTTCTACACATAGAATGAATAAGTACGGCGATAAAGGGTCCCCTTGACGTATACCACGAGTTGGTTTGAACTCTATCGTCAGTTCCCCATGCTAGAGAACCTATGTTGAAACATAGCGAACACATCTTATTATTAAATTAATCAAATGACTAGGCATACCTGTGAGCTGGTGGGTCTCCTCGACGTAATCCCACTCAAGACTGTCGTAGGCTTTCTCAAGATCCACCTTAACCGCCAACCATCCCTTCTTACCAGACTTACTATTCACAGTGTGAATAACTTCTTGAGCTAGAATAATGTTATCAATTATATGTCTTCTAGGAACAAAGCTTACTTGTATTTGTGATATCCAATTAAGGAGAAGGGGCTTAAGGCGTTCCGTAAAAATCTTAGAAATGATCTTGTAGGCAACGTTACAAAGGCTTACTGGGCAGAACTGAGTAGTCAAAGTAGGGCAACCTACCTTGGGGATTAACATCATGGGAGTTTTGTTAATCCAGCTTTCTAAGTTACCCCCCTCAAAAAATTGTCAGACTATGCTGTAAATCGAAGGACCCATAACAGGCCAATTTTTCTGATAAAATAAGACAGGGAGCCCATCATGGCCATGAGCCTTCATAGGAGACATTTGAAAAACAACCATGTTTACTTCCTCCATGGTGACCGCAGCCACTAAGGGACGCATGGCCATGTCATAAAACATAAAGAAATCTCCCACTAGAGCATCAGTTCTTGGTTGAGAACATTCACTCTTGAAAAGTTCCTGGAAGAAATTGCAAGCGTGTTCTTTAAGAATACGAGGTTCATCACACCAAGTGTTTTCCTCTAATTGCAATATTCTCACGGTGTTTCATATCCTCTTTACCATTATACTCGCATAGAAAAAGGAGGTGTTCGCACGCCTTTATCAATCCAATTCTGCCTAGACTTTTGGTGCCAAAGGCTCTCTTCATGTTCAAGAACATTGTTCAATTCATCTTTTAAATCATCTTCAAGGTTCATTAAGAATGTGGAATTAGAATTCTCCAGAGACCGCTCAATGCCTTTAATACGAGCAGGCAACTGAGTTTTGCGTTTGCTAGTATGCCCCAAAACAAATTCGTTCCATTCACGACTACTTTGTTGGAAAGCTTTAATTTTGTCCTCCAAAGATTTTCATGCACACCATACTTGTTCAAGCATTGATCGAAACTCATCACGATCATTCCAAGCTGCAAGGAAGCGACACGACCTAGTGTTACCCTACATCCCACGAATGCCCAAATCCAACATAATTGGCCGATGGTTCGAGCCAAGACGCGGAATGTGGAGACCTTCTAAATTGGGAAAAGTATTATACCATTGATTGTTGCAAATGTAACAATCCAGTCTTTGGGAAAGATCACCTCTCTTCTAAGTGAAGGATGGACCATTGAAACCCATGTCGATAAGCCCCGAATTAAACATAAAATCATTATATCGCGGGCATATTCCAGTGCATTTCTGAGACCCCATCCCTTTCAAACACACTACTAATCACATTAAAATCACCTCCTATAGCCTAAGGCTATCCATCCCCAGGGTCCAAAGCACATAACTAATTCCATAACCCCTCCTATTGGCATTATTAGGGCTAGCGTAAATTGGAAATCATAGCAAGTAGCAGAAATGGAAAGACCTTGAAACATAAAGTTCTTTGAACAATGATCATTGGCATTCAAACAGAGAATAAAAACAACATCGAAGAAACAAACACAAAAAAAAAAACATGAAAAGGGAGAAAATAACAGAGGGGCGAGATTTAAAAACAGATCTAGAAAGAGAACACAAGATAAACAACAACACAACACAAAACAAACAGAAACACAAACATATAAAAACAGAAACTAAAACGAAGAATCAAGACAACAGAACAACGGACCAAATCGAGAAGAAAGAAACCAACAGATTCAAATTCTTCATCTACATGTCAAATATGGGAACACATAAACATGAATACCTCTCTTTGTTTCTTTGAACTGAGAAGCTCTGAATCTTCAATTGAATGATCCCGGTCTCTAAAAAGTTTATGGAACAAGTTTTCATCCCCTAGATTGCTCTCAAACAAGCTGCTAGAATTGTTGCATTCATTTGTTGTACTAGTTTTATTCTCCTGAGGGTACACTCAGAACAATCGTTGGAACAGTGAGAAATCTGAAGAATCTTCCTCCTCATCATGATCATTCCTATCTTTGTTGTCCTCAAATTTATCTTTTAGTAGCTTCTTAAAGAACCCATCTTTCTGGTCATCATCTGCCGACTTAGAAACTGGTTCATCATCAGAATCACTCCTACTAATCCCCTCATTATCATCCAAATCTTCTAACAAAATTTAATACAAGTCTGGACCATTATTCTTTATCACTTCTTTTACTCAATTATTTCTAAATAACTGTTAACCACAGCTGCATTAAAAACCAAATGAATGATTCCCATTTCCCATCCTTGAAAACTAAGTGCAGTAAAAAAAACACTAGATGACAACGAAAAGCATTGGTTATGTCAAATGTCATTACGAATCTTTAGTAGTAAACAAGAAAACCATTAAATTTAGATTAACATCAAGATTAAAACTAAAAAAAGGTACACTTCGGGATTTAGATGATCAAAACTAAAGAATCTATCTGCCAAAAAATTTAGAACCCTGAACCATATATCAGCAACAGTCGATGCCCATGTTCGAAAACTGACTAGAAAAGGCAGACCCACCCCCTCCCAATCCCCTACTCTTCCCCTTTGGCCTTACCATTGGAGGTGCCCATCTGCCTAAACCCACCGCTCCACCAACTTCACGAGTTGCAGACAATTATTTGGAGTGCATGTACGTGGTGGTCCTCCACGGTGGTACATGGAGTCCCGCCTCTCTAAACGACTGTTTGGAGGCGGAGCAAACCACTGATACAATACTCTCCAGCTTTTCTTCACTTTCAACAAAGATGGATGGAAGTGCGTCCGTCAACTCCTTGTACGTTGGAGAAAACCTTGCGAGTTCAAATTGGGACTTGAAATCTATGTCTACTATGAACCTCTCGGTGTCACCATTTTCATTCTCCGTTACTAGGGATGGGCACGACACCCGGACCCGACGGGTTCCGACCCGACCCGGCCCAATCGGGTCGGGTATTTTTATGAAAAAATCGGGTTCGGGTCGGGTTTTTGTGTATGGTGAGGTCGGGTCGGGTTCGGGTTTTAGGGTGAAAAAATCTGACCCGACCTGACCCGGGACTAATAGTGTAATTTTCCCCTAAATTTTTTAGGGATATTTGTAATAATGCCTCCTCTTTATATATTTTTTTATAATTAGGTCTTAAGATTAATTTTTATAGTTACATTTTAGTCCTTAAAATTATTATTTTTTATAATTATGCCTCTTAAAATTATTTTTTTACAATTAGGTCCCTAAAATTAATATTTTTCTATAGGCCGGGTCGGGTCGGGGTCGAGTTTAGAGTATTTATTTTCGGGTCGAGTCGGATCGGTTTTAAGATAATTAGTTTTGGGTCGAGTTCGGGTGGGCCAAAAACCCGACCCGACCCGTGCCCATCCCTATCCGTTACTATCTCGATGTACTCACAATCACCTGCTCATATAAAAATTAGAATCAGAATTCAAAAACACCATATATATTCCTATGCAAAGCAAAAACTGGGGAGAGAGACACACCGGCATGACATTCCGAGGAAGTAACCCAGGAAGTTTGACAAACAAAAGCATCAAAACCATTCATTTTGAGCCTCACGACCAAACACTTCTTCAAGCCACTACTTCTTTGGACACCCTTTTTACTTCTGATATGCTTCAACACAATCTCCAGAACCCCACTCTCAAAATTCGTTCCACTCCTAAGAATCTCTTACAATGATACAGTAAAAAAAACCACATCATAAGGACACATAAACCAACAAAACCTTGAGGAAACTATATATACAACAATATATATTTGTAGATATACCTGTAAAGTAGAAACCTGAGATGGAAGTTGATTTGAGAGAGAAGAAAGAATGGGTGAAGATGGTTCTGATTCTATGAAGTCACGAACCATTTGAACCAGCTCTTCCTCTTCCAAGCTTCCCAATTCCCATATTATAATTTCTTGATGTGTATAGATGAAGTCTTAGCGGTGGTGACAGATGAAGTCATTGTAAACTTACTAAGCAGCTGCTAGCTTTCACTGTGTAGGAATTGGTTTATATACTTGGAAGTTATTGAAAGGGGCTGAATGAGGAATATGGGCAATGTTTTTTGCTTGGTGAGAAAGAATGTGGGGATTGAAAATGACAGTTTGAGATGGAGAAGCTTTTGTTGAATGTTTCCATATTTTCAATGTATTGTGGGACATGCTTGTTTGATCCACAAGAAAGAGATGTAGCTTTTGTGGGAAATTCTTGTTGGATTAATATCCGCAATTGTGGGCACATATGTAAAATGTATGTTGCTATTATAAATTATGGCACAAAATTAAGTGACCAATTATATTAGGCGTGTCATAAGTATTAAAGTGTCATGAAAATAAAAGTCTAAACCAAATTTTTTCTAATCAAGTACTCGACTCAACCTAGTATTTTTATACATATGTTAAGTTGAGGCATCCCTTCGCTTCAACTACAAAACTAATCGCATTTTATGTTTGATTGGCTAAATTATTTTAAGGAAAACGTTTTTTTTATGTTTGGCTGGCATAAAATTAGTTGGCATTATAATTTATTCTAGACAATATAATTTTTTGTAAAAATATATTTTTATCTTAACCTTTTCCACTTAAGCATAAACACCCAAAAAATATTATTTTATGTATTTAATATTAATATAAAATTATAATATCATTTTAATAAAAAATACCAATGATCAAAATATTTTAATATATTTCAATCAATAGTGAGAGAAACCACGGCGAAAAAGATTAGTCACTGTTATTCTTACCTATAAAAATGGAGTACATTTTATGATTAGCCGTTTACTAGTTAGTGCGAGCACTCACGACTAGGGATGTTCAAAAATACTTGACTCGGATGACCCAACCCATTTACTCGCCAAACCAAAACCCTAAAAATAGGGTATTTCTTTAAAAAAATACTCGACCTGTTATTTTTCCTAAGTACTCGGGTTGAGTATGGGCCAAAATTTTTTCTAACCATGTACCTGACCCGACCTAGTACTTTTAAGGATAAAATTTTGATATACATGTTGTGAAAAACTAATTTTACACTATAAAAATCTAGATCCTAAATTTCCAACCCTAAAATTTAAACCATATACCCTAAATTCTAAACACTAACCTTAAATTCTATCTAAACCCATACAACCTAAACCCTCACTATTATCAAGTTTTTTTTATCAAATTTTTATTATTTTTAAAATAATATATATTTAAAAATCCATTTATAAATATTTTGAATTATTTATCATTCATATATATATATTTAAACTTTTATATTTCATAAAAAAATTGACAGTGTCACATGAAGTTTTTTTATTGTGTTATATCAGCTTAAACTGTGGAGATAATAGTGAGCCTAAAATTGTTACATATTATAGCTTAGAAATCTGATGAAAAAAAAAAAGTGTAATTCAGAAAAGTGATATGGTTTATTAGCCACATAGTTAAGTATAGGGTAAACTATTGAAATTGTATTGTCATTTACGTTTAGTAAGTGTATAAATTTCAAATAAAAAAGAACGTTATGGTCACTTATGTTTTTTTGTGTAAACTTATGGTCACTTAACCTTTTTTGTCGTTAAACGTTAACGAGCTGGTAAACTATTGAAATGATCACTTACATTTAGTAAGCGTACACTTTTCTTCATCGATTTCAAAAAATGAACGTTATGGTTACTTATGTTCTTGTTGTGTAAACTTATAGTCAATCGAACGTTTCTTGTCATTAAATGTTAACCTTGTCTTCATGAGCCACGTGTAATCACTTTATGGGTCTGGAATTGTTGAGTAAACACTCTTAAAAACTTAAATCTTGTCTTCATGAGTCATGTCTGTTATCGCAGTGCTATGTTCGCTTTCTTCGAGAAATGTCAATTCTAAATAGACCTTTTTATTGTACTCATCTTTTTCGTTGAGTTGAATCTACCTAAACAAACCAAAACTCTCGTGCCATCGTATAACCATTATATTTCAATCACCATTTACGTCAATATTGGTGCTAAAATCAAAGCTTAATATCTACGCCAATAATGGGTTGAATTAGGTGGGGTTTGAGGAGCTGATGGTCGGATTTTGGGTGATGGCCTTGCGACAATGAGTCAAGGCATGAAATAGTGCGTGTGTGAGATGGCACGGTAGTGGGAGTGGTGATAATCACTGGGTGCGGGAGGGCTTTTGTCTTGTGGTGCAAGTGCACAAGAGGGTTGTGGGTGTTGAGCTTCAGAAGTTGTTTGTGAGAATAAGGTGCTCGATAGTGTGGTATTGTGGTGTGTGGAGGCCTCAAGTTTAGTGTGGGCATGAATGTCGGTTTGTGATTGGTAAACTATAAATTGATTTAAGGGTTGTGAGGCTCAAGTGAAAGGGCGCTCGGTTTAGTGCAGTAGGTGATGCATCGAGCTGAATAGTTGTTATGAGGACTATGCAGCGTGTGTGAGTCATGGATTATGCGTTGTAGCTGGTTTAGGTTTTTGCTAAGGGTGAGCAGTGTGGTTATGAGAACTAACAGAGAAGTCACGATTAACAAAGGAAAACTCAAAAAAATTAATTTTTTAGTCGGGGTTATTTACGAGCACATAAGGGTGATTATGAATTAAGAGGAAGTTGTGATGGAAAGAAAGGGAGCAAAAGAAAAGCTATGGCCTCTTGGCTATAGTGCCACATAAACCATTCTTCTCGGTCACCCTCTAGAGTTTTGAAACCAATTCTCATGTCATTGGCCATGCATCCGAGCCTTATCATACTCGAAGTCCCGATACTCTAAACCCACACCACACTGCTCACTCTTAGTCAAAATCTAAACCCACTACAATACACATGGTGATTGAAACACAGTGGTTATACCATGACACAAGAATTTTTGTTCGTTTGGGTAGATTGAACCCAACGAAGAAGATAAATGCGATAAAAGGGTTTGTTTGAGACCATTGTTTCTATGAGAAGGTGACCGAAGCACTATGGCAACATATATGGCTTATGAAAAAACGTTTAACGGGAAGAAACGTTCGAGTGACCATAAGTTTACACAACGAAAATGTAAGTGACCATAACGTTCATTTTTTAAAACCAGTGACCAAAAGTATACACTTACTAAACGTAAGTGGCCATTTTAGTGTTTACCATATTTTTAGCCCTTGCCAGATTTACTTATTAACATTCAACGATAAGAAACGTTTAAGTGACCATAAGTTTACACAACGAAAATGTAAGTGATTATAACATTATTTTTTTAAAAATCAATGACAAAAAATATACACTTATTAAACTTAAAAAATATACACAAAAAATATACTATGGTAGGCCTCGTTAAAAACCTCCCTAACCTAAATGGAGGAAAAGAGTACCTACCATAGTATTACATAAAAGCGGGAACGCCCCGGCACAAAAAAGCGAAACTAAACCACAGGATTAGGTATGTCCTCATGTAACAAAACAAAAACCGCATCCGTTTGGCTATTAAAATAGCTCACCTTATACCCATTCCAAGGACCTAATTTAGCTAGAGTATCGGCAATGCGGTTAGCGTTCCGAGATATATGACGAATCTCATACGCACGAATTCTCACTAGCAAACAACGATTAGCGCCCAACAAAGACAACTAACCAATGCTACTACTCTCCATTCGCAATAGGCGAGCCACCTCAAGACAATCGGTCTCAATTATCACCGCCCCAACATTACACTTTAGCGCATATAACAAACCCTCATGTATCGCCCAAAGCTCCTCCTCAAGCGCATTACATCGGCCGATAAGTTTCGAAAAGCCACCAATCCAATTCCCTGTAGAATCGCGGATAACTCCCCCACAGGATGCACGTCCTTCATATCGATCACACGAACCGTCAACATTGAGTTTCCAAAAACCATCGGGTGGTGGACTCCAAATCTGCTGGCATCTCGCACCAGCCTGCGTGTTATTACCAACACCACGTCGTACCACTGCCTGTCGACTCGCCAAAGCTCGACTCGCCTCTTGTACCAAGCGTCGGCTCTTCTCCAACATCTCTTCCACATTCGGACAAATGTTGCTAAACACCAGCCTATTTCTTGCCAGCCAAATCTGCCATAAAATCGAGCCAAACAGCAGGCCCCATTGCTCCACTCCACTGCACGCATTAGCGCCCGGCTGTAGGTTCGCAGCCACCCAAGCTTCGGTCGAACAGCTGAAGAACCACCTTTGGTTAGCGATCGAAATCAGTCGCAACCAAAGGCTCTTAACAATGGGGCAATGTCGGAACACATGGTCAATTGTTTCGTCAGTATGTCCACACGCCAAGCACACCGCTGTGTCCGCAAGGTGCCGTCGAACACGCTCACTGTTAGTCAGCACACGACCTTTACATAAAAACTACAAAAACAAACGAATCCGTTGAGGTCCCATAAACTTCTGGAGCTGCTTCCAAATATTGTGACCATCATGCTCAATTTCCGATCTTTTCACAGCATAAGCGGATCTAACCGAAAAATTCAAGTTTGCACTCCACCGCCATCCAATTTCATCCGCACCATCAGAAACAACAGGGGGCTTAACGACAGCAATTCCATCCACGATGTTCCTAGGAAGCACTTGTTCGATCCGTGTAAAATCTCATTGCCCCTCAACAGTAGTCATATTATGCAATGAGACAAAGCGATTCTGCTGATCGCTCGGCATTGTGACAATATCCGCAAGCGGACTAACGTTCCGGAGCCAATTATCGAGCCAAAAATCGATACACTTTCCATTCCCAACTTTCCACACCAGCCCATCGCGCACGTCCGACCAAATCGACATCAACCCCCGCCACAAATGGGAGCAACCTCGCCGAAACAAAGTATCCGGTGTAAGTTCATTACACTTATATTTAGCATGGATGAACCGAACCCAAAGCTGTCCCCGCTTCTCAATTAAATTGAACGCTATTTTCATTAAGAACGCATCATTCTGATCTCGCAACCGTTTAAAACCCAAGCCACCTAGCGATGACAGCTTACACAACTCCTCCCAATTCAACAAATGCACCCGTTTCCTATCGTCACAATGCCCCTAGACAAAGTTGCGTATCATTCGCTCAATCTCATCACACACACCCAGAGGCAATTTTGTCGATTGCATTACGTAGTACGACAGCGTCGACAAAACCGCTTTTGCAAGCGTAACACGGCCCGCAAAGGATAAGTATTTAGTCTTCCACCCTGATAGACGATCACGCACTCTCTGAACCAAATAGGCATATGTCGATCGAGTTACCCGTTGATGCAGCATAGGAACCCCAAGATAACGGCCAAGGTTCGATACCTCCGAAAAACCAATCACAACACTCAAATCCCGTCGCAATTCAATATCCACATTCTTGGAAAAAAATATATTTGATTTTTGCACACTAACCTTCAGACCAGAATATTTGCAAAACTCAATTAGCACCTCCCGGATCACATCTAGCTGTTCCGGCGACGCCTCCGCAAAGAGCACCATATCATCCGCAAACATCAAATGGGAAATTACCGGGGCATTCCTAGACGTACAAAAACCTTTCCACTGCCCCAAATCCACTCTCTAATTAATCGCCTGGCTAAGACGTTCCATGCAAAGGACAAAAAGGTAAGGCGAAATAGGGTCCCCTTGCCGAATACCCCTAGTAGGCGAGAAAGCCTCCGTCACATTACCATTCCAAATTATTTGGGTCGAAACACTAGAGACACAATCAAGAATGAGGTTTCGAATGTCCGACGGAAACCCAATATCCTGTAAAGTGTCATCAATGAAATTCCATTCCAGCCTATCATAAGCTTTTTCTAAATCAATCTTCAAAGCCATCCAGCCCCGTTTTTCGGTCTTCCGTTTCATAGAATGAACAATTTCATGTGCAATGATGATATTATCCGAGATAGCTCACCCAGGAACAAAACTCGTTTGGCTATCCGAAACCCAACTTGATAGGAACGGCTTGAGCCGGTTAACCACCACCTTGGTTATAGCTTTATACAGAACCGTACAGAGGCTTATCGGTCGAAACTGGCTCATTGACTCCGGAGAGGTAACTTTAGGAATCAAGACCATAAGAGTTCTATTAAGAGATGCTGGTAACGGCTCGCCCTCGAAAACACTTCTTATGCACTGGCAGACACTCTGTCCCACAATATCCCAATTCCGTTGATAAAAACCCGCATGCAAACCATCAATACCCAGCGCTTTCCACGGATCCATATAAAAAATAGCCGATTTAATCTCAGCATCCATAAGTGGCCCAGCAAGAGTTCGACGCACATGCTCAGTCATACTGGGAAACACACCTCGAATAAGATACCTACATGTGCAACTTGTATCAGCTGTAAATAAAGTGCTGTAGAAGTCAATCGCATGCCGACGCAAAACCTCCTGATCAGTACTCCATCTACCGTCACTCAGCTTGAGAGCAACAATTGCGTTTGCTCTCCGACGCGCCATAGTCGAAGCATGGAAATAACGGGTATTTCTGTCCCCGAACAAAATCCATTGACTCCGCGATTTTTGGAACCACAAGGATTCTTCCTTCTCAAGAATGATATCCAACTCCTCCCGCAACTTATGCATTAACTCAACCAAAAAATCTGATGGATGCCTCCGTAGAGCCCTATCAATACCTCGGAGCCGTGCTAACACTCTTTTTTTCTTTCGTCCAATATGACCAAAATCCTCCACATTCCAGCGTTTCACCTCATCCTGAAACCGCTGAACATTGACCCCCACCGAGCAGGAATTATCCCAGAAAGATTCCAACAACGTCCTGAAATTCGGATGCTCCTGCCACGCCGCCAAAAACCTAAAAGGACGCGAAACGTTCGCAACCCTTGCACCACCCAGAAGAACAAGGAGTGGACAGTGATCGCTACCAACCCGATCCAAATGCACAACCAACGACATAGGGAACTCCACATACCAAGCCATATTGGCTAAACAACGATCAATCCTCTGATAAAGATTGCCCCCACACCATGTATACTCATCACCCTTGTAATCCATTTCAATCAGATTCACACTAGTAATAAAGTCCCGAAAAAGAGTACTAATACCTAACGCAGCACTCGAGCCTCCACAACGCTCCTCCTTGCGAACAATAGCATTAAAGTCTCCGCCCAAAATCCACGGGATATCCTCCCCCGGATTTAAACAAAGCAACTTGTCCCACAAATATCGACGAACACTCGCGTTAGGACTTGCATACACCGCTGTAAAGAACATCCATTTATCGCCGTTAGCCTTCCTAAATTTCCCATGCACAAACTGATTGGAAATAGAAATGAAATCCACATCTAGACCATCCTGCCACAAAATCCAGATACCCCCACTAAGACCACGAGCTTCCACGCGAAACGAATTTGGGAAACCAGACCTTTGCACCACTCTATCCGCTTCACCAAAGCTTACACGTGGTTCAAACAACGCAACCACCTGCGGATTGTTAGCCCTCACAAAACTCTTAAAGTGACGGCGAAATTCAGCGCTCGCCGCACCCTGAGTATTCCAGAACATAATATTATTCATTTAAAACAACAAAGAAAGAGAGAAAAGACCTTACTGAGCGGAAGGAAGATTTTCTTTCCCAACACACAAGCCTGATCCCGCACCCGAATCCACACCTGCACTAGCATGCTGCACATAATCACTCTTTTCAATGTTCTCCGCTTGCCCAACACCAGGGGCTGGAGGTTGTCCAACTTTGCTGAAAGCGACTGAACCCATTCTGTTAACACAGGGCGAGGCGGAATCCGTGGTTCCGTCTTTTTTGAGACCTTTAAGCTTTTCTTATTCACCGCTTTTATTGCCGATCCACCCTTACCCTGGCTCTGACCATGCTTCAACCTTGTCGTAGATTTAAAATCCTTGTTCCCTTCCACAATCGAAATAGCTCTATGAGCTCCTGATACAATTCCCGGCGAGTACTCAACCGTGTATGGCTCTACGCCCACAACCGATGGGATGACCCGCATCTCCTTACTCCCAACACCCTCTGAACTGCCCCGTTCACCAACATTTGTGACCTCCTTGAGCGGAGCACGCTCCACCGTTTCATCCAAAACCTCACCCGACACAACTCCTTTCCCTTTGTCCACCGGCCCGACAGCAACACTCTCGCCTTTTGCCCTCTCCCCTAATTTTCCAACGCAACTAGCACCACGATGGCCTATCGTAATTCCACTCACGCTTTTACTAGACGACGCAGCCACAGTCTTCCTATGCTGTGGTGTTCGTTTCGCTGCTGGCAAAACAACCTTCCCCCCTGCTACTTGTCCTTGTCCCGTACTCGGTGCAGCAACATCAACATTCCCTAAACCATCCTCCTCCGTAACATCCTGCAGTGCATGAAACCGTGATCCGTTATGGCCCTCACGAGGTCCCACATCCCTAATGCCGTTGTTCTTTGATGTACGTCGACGGTACCTATCAACAACCATCCAAGGCCCAAACAGATTATCCTCCGACACCAGTTCCTCAGTCATCGCACTGGGAACATGCTTTTTCGATTGTCTCCCCTCATCAACTCCACAATCCTTGACGTTAAGCCCACACATCTCATGTGAATGCCCATATCGACCACACTTGAAACAAATTAAGTGGAGTCCCTCATATTCAAGCTTTTGGACGAAACCATCAATACCAATGCACGACAACAACGGCTTACTAAGGTCCACCGCCACAGCTAGGCGTGCAAATCGACCGCGCTCGCCCAAAGATGTACTGTAATCAATTTTTATAACCCGCCCGATAACATTGGCAATCCTCCTGAACAGAGACTTCGAGTAATAGCGATATGGGAGTCCCGGTAAGCGAATCCACACCACTACTTGGGAGGGATGTTTCTCCGACGTCGAGAAATTCCTCGACCACGGTTGTACTGTTAGATAACAACCAAACAAAGTCCAGGGTCCACCCGTCAACACCTTAGTATAATCTTCGCCGGATTCAAACTTGACTAAAAAGTAGTTGTTATCCAAGTTTATAACCTGGAAGTTCTTCTCTGTTTTCCACAAGGCGTGCACGCGGTTGACCAGAGTCTTGAAACCAATTGCTCGGCCAAGAGGACGAACGATAATAGTACGCTGCATGCTGTCATCAATTCTTGAGTGAACACGTTCAGAGAAAGTAATTTTAGGAAAAACTCCACTCCGATCGATCACAAAGTCCGTATCTAGAACCTTTATCCCATCATCAGACCCACCAGTCATAGCATGCCCGCCGCCGGTCGACGCACCCGCCACCGTGGCCGCATATGATCTCCTAGGTCCATCCCCGACCTCCTCCTGAATTTCCATCGCTACAGAATCCTCACCTCCAGTCGCTACTGCCCCAACATCGGACGCAGACGCTGAAACCATCGCACAAGTCTTCTTCTCCGCTGGCTGCTCTTCCATCAAGGCAAGGGATCCTGGCCGCTCCAGCGGTGGCGGCACTACCACATCCACTCTCCCTGACGGCTGGCCACCGGGGTCATCGTACAAAGCTGCAGGCGGCCGCCCATGCTGCTCCGAAATCTTTGGAGGGAACGTGAAACTCATGCTAGGGTTTTTCACGGGTCTCTCAAGTTGTTTTCTAACATCTTTTACAAATGAGTTAATAGTTTATCCTTTAAGTATATACTAATGATCTCCATGGGTGATTCATCAAAAGAAATTATGTCCATTCAAGGGGACATGTACGCTTTAAACTTTATGATGAGCTATGATCCTACTGAGAGAAAAGGAAAAAAAAAGGAAAGGAAAAGATGATCAAGTGAAGTTGTTCTTCCATCATTATCTTCTTTAGCAAGTAGGACCTTAGGATTAGATGGTTTTGTACCATCAATAAATCCTACTTTTTTCTTCTAAGTAGCTTTTCATTCACTGTACCTGGTTTCCTCCACAGCAAAATTTGATCTTCTGCTTGGGAATTCACTTACATGCTTTATTATTCTTCCTCTTATTCCCTTTCCTTTTTTTCTCTTCCACATCTTTGTGTTCATACTTATTTCTTAGGTTAAATGTGCAACGAGAGCTGAGTAAAATATTGCTTTGAATAGAAATGGAAAAAATTTGAAACTTTATATACGACATTTGGAATACATTTATTTGAGTGCAGTCAAAAACATTTGACCTTGACTATTTTGAAAGATTTAACTCATACTCTATTTGTCCCAATAAAATTGTCACTTTTGTATTTTAAATTTATCACACTCAAATTGTCGCTTTAAAAAATTCAATTATTTTTATAAGACAAATTTACTTTTTTATTCTTTTTAGTTTCTCAACAAAAATAAAAAAATTACTTTTTAAGGGCAAATTTATCATTTAAATTGTAGATGATTAATAATAAAAGTTATTTAGAAAGAGTATAATGTCATTACCACTCATTTCTTAGGTAATGTTATATTTTAACAATTTTGTTAATTTAATCCTTTTTAAAAAGACTTATTAATGGGTCAGGTGACGAGTTTGTATATAATTTAAATAAATTAAAGAATTGTTATGAGTATTTATTTATGTGGATGTCTATAATGATAAGAACTTTACCTAGGAGATTTAATTTACTTTATCATTAGAAATATTATCTCTATTAATTAGAGTTTAATGTATTATGTACTTCTTATGCCTATAAATAGACGAAGACATTGTACACAATTCTAGTTTGGATAATAATACGATTCTTCCTCTTTCTCCCATCTCTTTATTATTTTATTCTTATTCGTTGTTCTTCGTTATTTTATTCACAACACGTTATCAGCACAAGCTTCTAATCAACTAAGATCTTCGTCGTTCAAATCTAAAAAAAATTATTAGAAAGAATTCAATTCCAAGGTGAACCAAAGATAAGTTTCTTTTTTTCTTCTTCAATTTTCTTTTTGTTACTTATTACCTTTCTCTTTATATTTTAACTTGGTTTTTAATTTTTTTTTTTCAAAAACCAAAGAAGTGCGTGTTCGATTGTATTTAAGCATTGGGTAAAGATGAATTTGTGGTTTCTCACAAATCAAAGGACGAATTAACAGAGATGGGTATACCACGATTGAATGTATTTTAATTTCAGTATCAATCGATTATTTTTTTATTTTGTTAGTGCTTTTCACTGTTTCGATAAAAAAATAGTTTCCTATGTTGTGTTTTGCATATGCGTAAACTTTAAGAGAAAAGGGTAAATTTCTGTCAAGTTCTTCATATTTTTTTGGTTTATTTAATTTAGTCCCTACATACTTGTTGTGATTTATTTATCGATATTTAGTTTATTTTATCCTATTGATGATATTTGATATTTTTAATTGTGTTTTGAGTTTTACATGATATGTTTGAATGGCGTGGTAAGAGACATGACATAAAGAGATTATGAGAAGCCGTTTTGACCGTTTGCTACGTCTCCATTGTCCTTAAGAGGAAAATCAACATCGGTGAATTCTAATTTTATTTTTTTCTTTAAATTATTATTTTAAAGTATAAATCATGGTGATTTTGCTCAAAAGCAATATTTATTCTACGTCGGAAAAAATTGACTATAGACTTCTCCCAAGTTCATGTTACAAAAATTCATCTTGACAAGAATTTTTGTGGGAGGTATTCCCTGAAGTGAATGCAAAGCATGATGTTTATTCCATACGATTATCAATGATGGGGCTTTACCTGAAGTGAATGCAAGTATGATGTTTATTCCATGTGATTATTGGATCTGTTTCATTCCTTGAAGTGAATGCAAACATGGTAAATCATTATTCAATTAGAGACATAACTTCGATATAATCTACGTATATTGGCTGGACATCTCGTTCTGCGAGGCTACTGGTCTCAAAGGAGGTTTTTAAAGGACCATGTGAACTGGTTTAACAATGCCGCGTATGAAGATTAAATCATTGTTCTCTGTGATGAGGATATGTTAATAAAAATATACTCCACTTTTCATGACAAATAATGTTGTTCTCAGACACAATATCGTGGAAAAGATTTTAAAGGCCCACTGGCTCTACTCCATTCCCTGAAGTGAATTGTGAGATTTTATAATGGAAAGAATAAATGCCACATTAGTAGTTGTGGTCATAGTCGATGCCATGGATATAGACATTATGGTCATTTTAAGAATACTGCTACCCACTGGTAGTGAGGTTATAACAATGACAAGAGTGATAAAAGATCATTCTAAGGAAGTAAAATCCTTTTTATTACCAATGTGATGTAATAACACATTGGTCTCGTACTTGTCGTACGCTGAAAAATCAACAATCATTGAATGATAAAAAAAAGAAAATAAAAGCAACTTTTGTTTGCGAAAAATGATAAAGCTAATATTGGTCCAACTTATTTGGACATTGCTGGTCCAACTCATTTGGACGTTGTTGATTTCCTTATAACCCTCGAAGGGAATAAATCATCTTCTAATTATTCTCATAACTTTGAAGAGAATTATTTATCTTTTTATTTATTTTGTTGTTTATTTACTTTACATATTAATTATTTACGTTTTATATTTATACATTATGATATTTTATTATTTTGTTTAACATGATTACTTATCAAATACAATTTAGGGTGACGATTTATGTTTAGTAGAAGCATAAGATATATTTCCCATTTAATGCAAGGGAACATGTGAGTACTATATCTCAAAGTACTGAAAATATTGATGCTCTAGAAGAGCAATAAGTTTTTGAGAGAAAGCACATTATGAAAAGTGCAGAATTACGAATATTGTAAAAATTACCGTTGATGGTAATAATATCGTCACCACTAGAAGTGAAAATTTTAAGAAAGTAATATGAGTTCGCAAAATAATCCTTCGAGAATTATAGATAACATATGTTATCAATTGACATTTGAAATAAGCCAATATGGATATAAGTTCTGCTAGCCAAAAGTCAGTGGAAAGCTCTAGAAGAGCTATAGATTGCTACCAAAAGATAATTTCTATTGAAAGCTCCGAAAGAACTAAATATATTCCTATTCAAAGGAACAATTTTGATGGTTGTACTAGACATGTACGTGTGAAATTGAATCACATGTTATGATAAACTAGAAGTTTACCAAAATCAGAAATATATACACACACATGTATATAGTTGGCATGATCAGTTAGACCACCCTGATCAATAATGATACGTAAATTATTGAGATTTACATGCACATGTATTAAAAGAACCTAGAATTCTCGTGGTGCTTATTCTCAAAGGAATTAATTAAATTTTGCTTATTAAAGAACATGAAGTTCTTGTGTTGCTTAAAGGAATTGATTAAATTCCACTTACTAAAAGAACCTGAAGTTCTTGTGTTGTTTGTTTTCAAAGGATTTAGTTGATCTCACTTACCAAAAGAACTAGAACTTGAAGTTCTTGTACTGAAGTTGAGACTGCATGTCTTGTATATCTGAATAAAATATGGACTCATATATCCACAAATGTGGAAAGTTTTATATGATTTTAGTAGACGCATCTACATTGTTTTATAAACTTACAACCAGAAGTTTGTGAGATTGATTCTAAAAGGATTCAGATTATGCAATTAGACTATTCGTCTTGCAAAAGTTAGTGGGTTTATATTTTAGGCTATATTAGTTGTTAAAAAGCCTATTGATTATGAAAAATACAGTCTAGCAAAATTTCAATTGGATGCCTCCTCTTTAATAGTTAAATTATGGGATCAAAAGAGTTATTATTTATATAGTGTTTCCATATAGCAACACTTGTACGCATCAAGCCAACGAGTTATAATAAACTCTCCGTTATGATTGGTTTTTGGTCAGAAACCATTCCTTTTCCATTTTATAATTTTTGAATGTGTGATATGAATTGCTCCACCACAACACACAAAATGGGTAAATAAAAAGGGTTGAGAATATATATTGAGTACAAGTCTCCTTTTATGTTTAAACTCTTAAACATTAATTAGAGAATCATTTAAGAGATTATTTTTCTCAATATTAGGGGGAGAGAATAATCAGCTGGATGAAGAAGGAAAATAAATTATCATTATCTAGATCCTCGAATATGAACTAAAAGTTCATAAGATAATTCAAGTTATTGTATGTCAACTGCCAAACATATTTACTGACTTAATGAGAGTAATCAAGTCTCATATACCAACTAAAATTACATGTTAGAGCGAATGGATGTAAATCTTGCCTGAAGCATGATAGTTAAAATTGGTTCCAATGATCAAAATTCTCGTAAATAGAAAGTAGTATGAGATGGTCATATATTGGAGGCGAGTGCTCTTGAAGAGACCCAAGACATAACTAATTATAAAACTCTTGAAGAGTTTCAAGTACCTGAAATAAAGATTGAAATCTTGAAAAGATCTCGATGAGTTATGTCACTACGAGAATGGAATCAGAAAATTGAAAAGTTGTCGACAACATTTTTACAAACAATTTTACATAGTATACTTCTGTAGAAGTAAGAAAGAAAATGAGGATCTTGTATGAGAATCTATAAATATTGAAATGATTGACCAATATAAAAAGACGCTTTGAACTTCCAAAAGAGAAGTATTTGGACCAACAGTCCAAACACCTAAAGGTGTAATGTAAGTGGGGCATAAATAAGTAGTCGCAAATACGACTGAATTATGATTTATGAAGAATTCTAATTACTTTATGGTGGATGCAGTTACATTGACAGTTATGAAATATTATATATGAGTCTAATCATTTTGTGGATCCTTATAAAAGGAAAGTTATCCATGACGGATTTGAAAATTTCCGACGAAATTTATTTAGATATGTCCTCTTGAATATTCATATTTTGGAGCATTTGATATAATCGCCTTAGTGGGTACTAATTGAGGAAATACTATAGGAATGATCATGTTTCTTTATGTATTTTATAAAGGAGTTTGGATCAAGATTTATTATATCATTAGCACTCCTGAAGAGCTTCAAATTGGAAACTCATGAAGAGATTTGAAAGTATTTAATGAAAGTATTTGAGAAAAAAATCTTGAGATGTGGTTTTGTCTCGACCTAAAGATCGAGTATGAATGGACATAAGTTGAAAGAATCTTAAAGAAGATTCAATATGGATAAAACATATCTATTGTAAGATTGTTGGATGTGAATAAAGATAATTATATCTTTTCTTGGTCTTAAGACACCATATATTAGTTGGTCAAGAAATATCCATGGATATGCAAAGATCATTACCTTTAGATCATCAAACATTCGACGATGCCTCCTCAAATCTTGTTAAAATAATTGTTATGCACGAGGCAAGCCAAAAATGTGTTTGGCTAAAACCATTGACCCAACATATCCAGAGGATATGTGATTTACTTTCACTAGATATGATACAAATGCTATTATGTGTAGAGATAATGAAAGATGGATACATCATGAAACATATTACTCCAAAGTTCCATCCCTCACGATATTTAGAAAAATAGTATTTAAGATTGAATTATGAAGATTCAAAGATCTTATGTGATGTTTTCATAAGGGGGTAAATACGCGTTGCACTCTTTTCCCCTTAACCGAGGTTTTGTCTCAATGAGTTTTCCTGGTAAGGTTTTTAATGAGGCAACATGTTATGAGTATCAAAGATGTGTGTGCTCTTTTTCCTTCACTAAAGATTTTTTTCCCACTGGGTTTTTGTCTTAGTAAGATTTTAACGAGGCACATTATCTTCATAGACATCCAAGGGGAAGTGTTATGAATATTTATCTATGTGGATGTCTATAATGATAAGAACTTTATCTAGGAGATTTGATTTACTTTATCATTAGGAATATTATCTCCATTAATTAGAGTTTAATGTATTATGTACTTCTTATGCCTATAAATAGATGAAGGCATTGTACACAAGTCTAGTTTGGATAATAATATGAATCTCTCTCTCTCTCTCTCTCTCTCATCTCTTTGTCATTTTATTCTTATTCGTTGTTCTTCGTTATTTTATTCACAACAAGAATATATATTTTAATTATATTCAAATATATATGTAGTTAAATTTAATTATAAGAATATATATATAAGTATTTTCATTATTTTATTACTTTTAAATTAAAATTAGATAATTTGGGAAAGACAAACTAAGTCTGAGCTCGAGCTTGGAATTTTTTAATTCGAACCATAACTTTGTCCAACACATGGCCTGAACACTTTTGTTAAAAAAATAGAAACATAAAAATATTTTTTAATGTTTTTAGAATGATGATTATTTTATAATTTTTATATAGACACGATAATATTAAACATGACATGAAAATATATTGACATATGTATTATAATTGTATTAATAATATGTGTATTTCTCAAAATATTATTTAGTACTCTTAAACATAAAATTTAGATAGAGTCTAATGAAATGAGTTTTATGAATTTTTATACTAGTATAATTCAATTTAATATTCAATGTAGTCTTATTTGAAAAAAATTTATCACGAAGATAATTTAATATTTTCATAATCTAAATTTTAAAGATAATTTAATATTTCGATAATCTTATTTTAAAAAAATATTATATTTTATGAATCTAACGTTACTAAAAAAGGGGACTAAAGGGGTATTTCTACCCTTGAGTTCGATCCAAAAAATCAATTTCGCCCATCGCTGAAAAACGAACTCAATGTGGCCCTTATTTCTGAAAAATCGTTTAATGTAGCCCATTGACTAATGTTAACCAACATTTTCATCAATTTCTGGGTGACAGATCGTTAACTCCTGCACGGTCAGCTATCCCAGCCAGCTCGCGTGCCCAAAGCTGACGTGGCACTTTTTTTTAAAAAATGACATGAAAAAAATATTAAATTATTATATTAATTAAAAAATTAAAATTAATTAAAATAAAGAAAATACTCTGACTATAATGAATGCTGAAGGGACTTGAAAACTAATCAATTTTCTGAAAAAATTGAAGAAAAAATCAAACCTTTAGAGAAAAGAACTCTTTGAAACCCGAAACCCTTTGGCAGCCATCTTCATCATTTTTTTGCTTATTGAAGGTTGTTTATTGAGAAGAATTTCGTTGATTCAAAACTCCATTCTTGTCACTTCATTTGTAATCGGTAAGTTTTGTATACCTAAGACAATGTTTTACTTTTTGGATTTTTAGGGTTTGTAAATTTTTCTTGATTTTCATTTTGTAAAAATTTTGGGTTTCAAACTAGAAAAGAATATTTGGGGTTTAAAAGATTTGGTCAAGTTGGTGAACAAAAGAAAGGTAAGAAACGAAGCTTGTTTTAATATTAAAAGTTACAAAGGTAAGAATATTTGGGGTTGAAAACCCGAATGAGACAATGCAAGGTGATCCTATGTGACATGAAATGTTTATATATTCTAATTTTTAATATTTTAATATTTTGTTTGCGTAAAAGTTAAAGGTTCATATTGAATACTTACTGGAAATTTGACATTGACTAAGCTTATATTTGTTAGACTAGATTTCTTTCTGCATTGACATGAATATAGTAAAGTTAAGTCTGAATGTGATTGAATTTTGAGATTGACTGAGTTTAACTGGGAATTTGACATTGATTGAGTTTGTATTGGGATTTAACGAGTTTATAGTTTTTAGACTGAAATTTTTATAGCATTGAGATGAATATAGCAAAGTTAAGTCTAAATGTGATTGAATTTTGAGATTGGTTGAGTTTGATTAGGTTTATCATATTGAATCTTTTTTTTGAAAGGTTATTATATTGAATCTTAACATGAGCTTGTTTTTTATAGGATGGACAATAATAGAAACTTATTTGTGTTAGAGTATTTTTATGGCGGAAAATTTGTAAGTTCACCTAAGTTTGAGTATGTCAATTACAAGAGTGAAAAGCTTCAAGTTAACCCTGATAGACTATGTTATTGGGATATAATTGGTCACATAAAGAAGTTGGGGTATGATAATGATGCATGGGTGTATTATAGGGTACCGTGGGTTCCATTTAGCATAAATGCATTAGTGCTTGTACTGGATGGTGTAGTAGTTAGGCAGTGTGTGTGATTTTTAAACACTAGGGGTATTGTACAATTTTATGTGAACCATACACATAATTATGCAAAAATTTCAAAGGGTAATGAAGTAGGTGAAAACATTAATGTGGTTGCTGATGGAAATACATCAAATGTTGAAAGTGTACAAGTAGGTGAAGACATTAATGAGGCTGGTGCTGGTAATACACCAAACATTGAAGACGTAAAAGATGTGGACGAGTTTGAAAATGTTGCTATTGGTCATGGTATTGGTATTTCTGTTGAGTTGCTCCACATTGAAGATTTAGGCCATCCAACAGATGAAGTTAAAGTTCAGGTAGGTGAAAAAGAAATTTCACAAGACTCGGCATATTTTTTTTGGTTAATGTTGAAGTTGCTTCTAATGTAGATGATGAGGTTGAAGGTATTAGAGAAAAGTTAAGGGTTGATAGAGTAGAAAGTTCAATAGATGTTACTGAAACGAAGACAACAATGATTCTGAATGTGAGGGTCAACCAAATGTGGAAAATGATTTAGTGAATGAAGATGAATATGTACCGGAACTTGAAGGCAAATTACAAGATCATGAAAGTGACTATATAGAGTCTGATGACCCAGGAGAGTATAGGAAAAGTGATGAGGAGTCCAATGATAGAATCTGTGGAGCGTATAGAGGCAGAGGTAAAAAATCAACAGGACATAAATATGATCTCAAATGTGCCTTTTCTTTATAGGAACTAGTACTTAGATTTGAGGATCACAAGCAGTTCAAGGAGGCTATGAGAAAATATGCCATTGCCAAGGGTATTGCTTTGAGGTTCAAAAAGAGTGAACCAAAAGAGTGAGGGTGTGCTGTAAGGCTGGTTGTCCTTGAACTTTATTTGCAAGCATAGATAAAAGGTATGAATGTTTTGTTGTGAAAATATATTACCCTGTCCACAAATGTGTTAGGACAAATAAGAACCCAACACTGACTACTAAACATATTCAGAGATAGAATCTTAGATGACCCAATTATGAGAGTTGAAACCTTGAAGCAACAATGCAGGCAACAGTTAGGGGTTTATGCTAGTTTTAACAAGTGTCAAAGAGCTAGGTCAAATGTGCTGAAGAAGAAGAGAGGTTCTTATTTTGATGAGTATACCAATCTTTGGAGGTATACTGCTGAGTTGCTTCATAGCAATCCTGGAAGCACAATCTCAATTCAAGTTCATAAAGACGAAGATAACAAAGCTATCTTTCGTAGAATGTACATTTGCTTTGTTGCTCTCAAAAAGGTATATTTTCTATAAAATGTTCATCCTATTTGGGTAATTTATTGTTGAATACTAATTAATTTTTATTTATAGTTTGGAAGGAGAGGTGTAGACCTTTATTGGAGTTGATGGTTGTTTTCTGAAAATTGTCACCCAAGGAGAACTTCTAGTTGCAGTTGGCAAAGATGAAAACAATCAAATATTTCATGTAGCATGGGCAGTTGTGGAAGGAGAAAAAAAAGAGTCGTGGAAATGGTTCATAAGCAAGTTGATGCAGGATTTAAATCATCTAGAAGTTTAAGGTCTGACACTAATGTCAGACCAACAAAAGGTATGTTTTTTTACTTATTTTAATTAGTAATGCATGTGTGTCTTATATTGATATTTACTAATGCATGTGTGTCTGACATTACTAATGCATGTGTCTTATATTGATATTTATATAACTTAATGAAATTAAATTTGTGACAGGGATTGGTTCCAATTATCAATTAGTTTTTATATTATTGGATAATAGGATATGTGCAAGGCACATCTATTCAAATTGGCACAAGAAATAGAAAGGGATGAACATGAAGATTCAATTTTGGAACTGTGTAAGATTGATCTTTGTAGAATATTTTAATGATCAGCTGAAAATATTAGAAGCAATGAGAGCCACTTCTACTAATGACGTACTTGCAATTCCTCCACATCATTAGAGTTGTGCGTATTTCATAGGAGCTTCCAAGTGTGATGTGGTTGACAACAACTTAGCTGAGACTTTTAATGGGTGAATTGTAGATGCAAGATGCAACCCAATTATAAGCATACTAGAAAATAAGGAAAATGGTAATGTAAAAAATGCATGTTAAGAGAAGTTGTGTAAGTAAGTAGAAAACCAACATTGCACCAAAGGCTCAACAAAATTTGGAGAAAAATATGGAACTTTTCACTCACTGTAGGTTGGTTTGAAATGGTGATGGAGGATTTGAGGTGACTCATGGTGAAAATCAACACACGATCAATTTAAATAGCCTGCAATGGACTTTTCGAGAGTGGGAGTTAACTGGAATACCATGTTTTCATGCAGTATGTGCAATATACCATGATTCAAAGGAGCCTAAGAGACATATATTTCAGAATAGTACACAAAAGAAAGGCATCTTGCAAGCTGCAATCAAGTCCTACAATCAGTTAGGAGAGAAAATTTTTGGCAAAAAAATGATGATTCAATTGGACCCCTAAATTAAAAGTTATGCCAGTAAAAAGAAGAGGAGAAAGGATAAGGATGAGCTTATGAAGCAAAAATATGACAAACTTAGTACAACAAGGTTTAAAATCACATGCAATAACTGTAAGTAAGTGGGGCACCAGAAAAATAAATGTACCAACCCTGGACATGTATACCTTCTATCTTTGTCTTTAATTAATATCTTAGGCATATGTCACTGAGTGTATATTAATCAATATATAACATTTTTTTTAAATTAGGCATCTGCCACTGATGTATCGAATATAGCTGCAAGTACTATTACAAAGATCGATGGTTGAACTAACAATATATATCAAAGTATCATTGCTAAAAGAACAAAGTCTGCTACTTTAAATTATGAGGTATAATATTAATAACTTCAATTATTATGGTTGGTTAATTATGGGAGAACTACAAGAAGCATGAATACACCTTTTTTATGCATTTCAGATTGATATCAATGGTAGAACTACAATAAGCATGAAGAAAAAGTCTAATGAAACATAAATATCAGCTAATTATCATAACTTATACTTCATTGAATTTTATATTTTTAGCCTGATTTTCTTAGTGAAAGAGTTGTTATAAGAAGTGCAAAAAAGAAAGATTATGGCTGATACTTCACAATACAATCATGCATAAAAAAGACCTGGTCTAAAGTGGAAAGGAAAGCAAATTGTTACTACAAGGCAACTCAAGCAGCAACAATCTGATGAGCAAAGAAAAAAAGACAAAGATTGAACAAGCCCATTTGGGTACACAATCAAGTCAGACAGATGTTGCTAACAATTAATGTGATGTTGCAAGTCTTATTGGATAACCGTTATTTTTTTATTGGGATGGTTTATTTTATGTTACTAAGATGGTAATATTTTGTTTCAAATACCCCAAATTAATGGTTTGTTGAATACTATCCAATCATGTAATTTAGGTTATAGTACCATCCGAGTAATATTTTGTTTCAAGTAGCCAAAACTTATGCTACATGTTACGTTATGTCTTTATATTATGAAAGATTAAGATATTTTTTTTATATTTTTTGTGTACACTACATGATATGTCTTTTTGTTTGAAACACTTGATCTTTTTTGTACCGCTTATGACAGTTTACAAGAACATTGAATGAAAAACTTGAACACTAATTATAAAGCATAACAAAATTTATTCCATTCAAACATATTTTAGTACACATATGATCTAACTAAATCAACAAGCATATCATCTACGCAATTACTATCCATTTGAGTAACATTTTTTTTCTCTTTTACGCAAAGCAATAATCTCAATTGCCATAGACACCTACTTCTGCATTTTGATAATTTTTGCCTTTATTTCTTCTGTTGCATCATCTTCCTTACTTTTATACAATTGCTTCAATTCATCATTTTCTTTTTTTTTCAGCTCGTAAATGAGAAACTGAGCCCTTTCTGACATCAGCTCATCAATCCATTTAAAAAATTCACATTTTTTACGCCTACAGTTTGGACAGCTGAAAAAACTTTTCCTAATATTTTTAGTATTCTTCCAAGCGGTCCACAGTGGACATTTTCACCACAATCACAAAATATTTCTTCTCCATCGTACTCCCAATTCACCCCTGACCAAACTTTACTTTGACTATTTTTAAATGATGCACACGATGATGATGATGTCATCCTCAACCTACAAATTCAGTATACTCAAAATACAATAACCCTAAACCCTAAAATTTGAAGAACACAAAAATTGAAAAGGGGCTAAACAAACCGATGAAAAGAACGATTGATTGCTTTCAAATGTTGAAATACCCAAAAAAAATTTGAAACCAGAAAAATAGTGTAATACATTACCTGGCAATAAGGGCCACATTGAACGATTTCTCGGACATAAGGGCCATATTGAGTGCGTTTTTTGGCGAGGGACGAAATTAATTTTTTGGGTCGAACTCAAGGACAAATACCTCTTTAGCATTACTAAAATATTTTGATAATTTTAATTTTAAAGATAATTTAATATTTTAATAATCTTATTTTTAAAAATAATATTATATTTCATGAATCTAACATTACTAAAAAAAGTTTTACCCTTACATGAAAAATCCTAAAAAGATAAGACTTTTATTGGAAAAAAACTTTGAAGTATTGTATTTAAGGTGGGCAAAATACGTTTCGGTCTGAAAAAAATCGAACTATTCGTCTAGATGTGAAAAAATTTGATTTGACCTGGAAAAATTTTCAAATAAAGTTTGAATTATAAAATAAAAATTCAAATAAATCAAATAACTCGAATTTAGTAGTAATTAGCGGATCAACTTTCAAGTTTTATTCGATTCCCTCAGTTCTGCATGATATATATATATATATATATATATATATATATATATATATATATCACATATGAAAAAGTATGAAGAAATATATATGTTTATTACAGAAAGCAGTTTAAATTGGAACTAATTAATATCATAGCATTATAAATGTTTACAATTAAATTTGAACAGAAATTCGAACAACTTAACTCAATTTGAGTAAACCCTACTAAAAAATTTTAAATAAAATTTGAATTATAAAATAGAACTCATCAACTCGACTAACTATAAGTTTTTTTTTTACTCAGACTCGTTCAATTGAATGCTCTCATCTAATTGAATTGATAAAAATAAGAAAAAAATGGTGTGATGTAGTGTTAACGTATGACTTACACTTAAAAGAGTAGAAGAGTTGTTAGCGCCTACTAGGCTGCTCATCATCTCAGACTTAACTTTTCTTTTCCAACTAATTCACCCCTCATATATTATTGAAAGAGTGAAAAAAGCAAGAAATCCAAATAGTATTAATTTCCCAGGATGTGGAGGAGGAAAGCTCTGGTTATTATTATTAATGAACCTCAGTGGCTATTTGGTCTTCCCGAACCCTCATCTACCTCACATCTGCATTTACTTCTCACTCCTGTTTCCAAGCTTATCCATAGTATTAATAAAAAATAGGGTTCTTACCAGGTACTTAAATTTTACATTAATAAGTATATTCAGGACTGTCTTTAATATTTTCGAGGCCCGGAGTGAAAACTCAAAAATAAACTCTTATGGAACGAAAACATGTTTCATCTATTTGAACAATTAATTTAAACTTTCATTAGTTAATTAGAAACACGATTAAACTCTTTTGACATATTATTTTCATTGTTTTGTTAAGAAATCACATTAAATACAATTAAAACAATAGAAGGCAAACACTAACTTAGAAGATTGTCACTTGAAAAAAATCGTAGGTAAAATTAAAATTGCAAGAAAAAACTAAAAAGGTAATTAAAAAAGTAAGAGTAGGAGCAACACGACCTGATTTTTTAGTCAAATAATTTCAAAAATTAAAGGAGACTGATTTGGTTCTTCGAAGAACTAAGAGAGTGACATTGGTAGGTAATCATTCGCAGCAAGTGTATCAGAGGCAAAGCAAACTCAAGTTTGAAAAAAAAAATTATCCCTTTTTTTGAATAATTATAGTGTGGATACACTATATTTTAAGGTAATCACTCTTAATATTTTTTGAATATTCAATTAATAAAGATTAAATAGAAATGAAATGTCTTGGAATTTAAAATATTTTTTAAGATCAATCTTCAATTATATTACCGTTTATTTTTTAAGGTAATTTGAATTAATTCTTTTCTGTTTTCAATATAGTACCGTTTGTCTATAATCAATTATTTCCTGTTTTTAATATAATATTGTTTGTTTATAATCAATTGTATCCCATTTTACATAAGTTTTGTAAGTTTAAATTTTTATAATGGAATACAAAAGCCTTTTAATTTTAGGGTTTAAATATTTAGGTTGTGGTTTAGGGTTTAGGGCTTTATTTTGTAGTGTGTAGAATTTAAGGTACATGTTTAAAATTTAGAGTTTAGGGTTTAAGTTTTAGCTAGAGATTTATGTTTTAGATTTTATAGCGTGAATATGAAAGATTGTGTAATTTTTACGTAGCTTGTGTATTAAAATATATCCCTTTTACAATATCCTTTCTATTATGTATACATGACTATCCAATGCCAATAGTAAAAGTAGTAAAAGCAATGAATGATGACAGCTAATGAAAAGGTGGGACCCATGTTATGAAAAAATTTCAAACAAATGCTCATTCACAATTTGATTTGTTGAAAAACTTGTTTTAAAAAATTTAATTTGTCTTAAGCATTTGCTTTGGATTATGAAACTTCAGCCCATTTAGGAGGCCCCATGACAGTAGGGCCCTGAACAAGCGCCAAGGCTGCTCATGCTGTTAGTCAACTTTAAGTATATTCATAAAATTTTATATAACAAATGATTAGAAGGATTATATAAATTCTGATTTATATTTGATTATTGACCATTTAGTTTATCTAATTTCTAATTATCTTATTCAATGATTAAATAAGAGTATAATGATAAAAAACACTATTATTATATTTGGATAAAAATTCTCTGCTCTTTTTCGGTGTCACTTTCTATGCCTCAACACTAAAAATTAAATTTCAAACCCTAAATTTTAAATCCTAAACCCTACACCCTGTAACGCCCGAGTTTAGGCCCCAGGAGATATCCAGGTTAGATAAGCCGGTTCGAGTTAAGCAATTTTGGGAAACAATTTAAATTATAACCAATTTTAGAGCTTTTGAAGGAAAGAGATTTTAAAAAGGGGTCTTTTGGTAAAATGAGGAAGAATATGTTTTTAAGATAAGTTTTGAATTAAAATAAAATAATATTTTTCAAAATTTTGTCATCTACCCTTCTTCCCCAAAATCCCATTTCACGTTAAACCCTCCAAAACCATAGCCACACCCATTTTTTCACCAAGCTTCATCATTTTTGGAGATTTCAAAGAGGTAAGCACTTGTTTTTATTCCCTTCTTCATTCTAGTCTTGTTTTTAGCATTATTCTTTCAAGTTTTGAAGGTTTTCTCAAGTTCTCCATTGAGAAAAAATGGGGGGTTTTGAAGAGTTTAAGCTTTTTGATGAAAATAACGTTTTGGGTTAGTTGTAAATCGTATTTTGGGGGTAAAATGGTGTTGAGATATTGGGTTTAGCTTAAAATTCTAGATTTTGGAGAAATGAGTATTTTTGACTAATGGGTATTTGAGTTTTTGGCTTAGAAATGGTGGAGAAGGGTTCCTAATGTTTTGGTGTCGTTGGGTCGATGTTTTTAGAGTGTTTGAATGTGTTTTGGATGGTAAATTGATGTGGATATGGCTGACTTGAAGTTAGAGTAGGTTTGAAGATGGTTTTTGATAGTTTGGAATAGAAATAGAAATAGATGGCTAGTTGTTGTCAGATTTTGATGGAAATGATTTCAGCAAGTTTGAATGTTGAAAGTTTTATTAATCCCTTGTTTTGATTTGGGTAGAAGCAGCAGATAACGATTCGGGTCCTTCGGACGTCACACCGGGAGTTGCGGAAGCTTGAAGGAGAACCTTTAGCTTGTTTCGGGCTTTTGAGCTTGTGAGTGGAAATTGTTCTAAAGCTTTGTAAAGTTTAAGGAAGGGTTCTTGGGGTTTGGGTGGAGCCTTAGGGGCCAACCTAAACCCAAGTGTAAGTGTAATTGTTTTCTTGCCTTGTTTCGTTAAGTGTCGATGAATGTGTTTATACACGTTGTTGGTTGAAGTGCAATTTGCTTTTATCACCTTTTAATGTTGTTGTGTTGTCGTAGTTGTTGTCAAGCCTCACGTGATGATTAGTTGTTGTTGAATACGGTGATGTGTAGTCCCACCGGAGAGGACAAGTAGATGAGTACGATGATGTGTAGTCCCACCAGAAATATGCTGGTTGTTGTGTACGGTGATGTGTAGTCCCACCGAAATTGGTTATGCATGTCCATACCATGTTTTGTCTATGTTTCTATTTATCGTACTTCCCCCCTTAAATGGTTTTATCTTTAAAACTATATATATATATATATATATATATATATGTTTTGAACTGCATTGTTGTTGTGTTTTAGAGCTCCGCTCACTAAGCTTTTAAGCTTACGCTCTCTTTTCCAACAATGCAGATCGTTAGAGGCTCCGGGAGGCAAGTGGGCAAGGGAGGAGTTCTTGGAGTTCTTTGCTAGCTCAGAGTATGATTTTCTTAGTTGTAATAATACATAGGCAATGTGAATGCTAGACTTATTGCTATGGAGTTGGTGTCCAAACTCTTATGTTTTTCTATTGTTAATGTTGTTAACATGTTAAAAGTGTTGAAGTATGCTTGATATGGCTTTTGACCTTTTTGGTGGATGTTAAGCATGTTTGGTTGCTTATTAAACCTTGTTTGATGAATTGAGCCTTGTTGCATGTTTGATTGCCTTAAATGAGTGTTTCTTGATTTCTCTATGTTGGCTCGTGTATGTATGCATGTTTAGAGGCCTTAAGTTGGTGTTATGGGGTTTCTTTTTGGCTTAAACTAGTAAAATTCTGCATTGTCGAGTCAGGGGTATCGATACGATTGGGGCCGTATCGATACACGGGAAGACGTACTGATACCATTTTTGCTACTAGAAATCTAAGAATTTGACGAGAAATTGAGGGTATCGGTTCGGGCCTGAGTGTATCGATACAGTCCTCTGAAGTTGACTTTGAGAATATGACTGTTGGCTGCGTATCGATACCAGCTTGTAGGGTATCAGTACAGACTCTCAAAGTTGACTTTAGAGAAGGTTGACCGTTGAAGGCGTATCGATACGGTCGCTTGGAGTATCGATACGACCTGAGGTAAATGGCTAAAACTTGTCATTTATTGTCTGATCTGTTTGATTTGTATTCTTGTTGCTCTTCCGCTATTGGCTTTTCTCACATAGGGTCAATGAAGCATATAGACAAGATAAATAAATAAAAAAATAGGGTTACTAATCGGAGTGAGATCTTAACGGGTTTCACTTTGGTTTTCCCCGTGTGACATGTTCGGATCGGTCTGTTGGCTAGACCGGGATGAGGGGGTTACATTTGGTGGTAACAGAGCCTCAGTTACGAGGTCTCCCTGGAAGTTTAGTTAGGTAAGTTGGTTTGTTTGCCATTGCACGGTGTGTGAATGCATGCTTTATTGTTCTTGCTGTTGGTTGAATTGTAGTCGAGCGTCCCCAGTGCTAAGTATTATTATTGGAAAATGGTTTTGGTTAAAGAGCTTGAGCACTTGGATCCTTTCCCTTGCTAACCCAATGTTTTCTTGTGTGTGATGTGTTTATTGTTTAGATTTTATCTTCGTTATGGTAAGACCGAGAGGAAGACCTAGAGCGGGTGACCAGGAACTCAAGGATGTGCTTCATGTTCCTCATGCTCCCGATGGTAATGGGGCGGATGTCGGAGATAATGTAACTCAGGCCGGTGCGAATGTTGGAGGTGATGGTAATGGACCTCAGGATGGGGCGAACGTTGGGGTAATGGAGCACATGCTGGTCAGGGTCCGGTAGGTGCGGACATGACTCATTTGATTCAGACTATAGTCGGGGCTTTTCAGACATCTTTAGCCGGTATACATGCTGCACCACCACCTCAGGGTGCGAGGACTGGTTTACCCCTTGAGAGACTTCGTAGCTTGGGCGGAGTTGAGTTTCGTGGTTTGACTCCTGAGGGTTTAGTGACTTGGCTCGAGATTACTACACGCATCTTAGGTCAGATGGAGTGCTCAGACGCTCGTAAGATGGGTTGTGTTGTCTCTTTGCTTCGGGGAGATGCGTATGCTTGGTGGACTACTGTTACTTCAGGAATGGCAGAAGCGAATGTCACTTGGGAATTCTTCCGAACAGCTTTTAGAAAGAAGTACCTTGAAGCCCGATATCAATATGAAAAGAAGAGGGAATTTATGGCTTTGGTTCAGGGTTGTAAGACAGTGTCAGAATACGAGGTACAATTTGTGAGGTTTAGCCAGTATGCTCCCGAGTTGGTTCCTAGTGAGAGGAAACAGTGTGAGTGCTTCCGTTATGGTTTGACTAGGGATGTGAAGACATATATACCCACTTCTAATTACACCGCGTTTGATGTTTTGGTCTCTAGGGCCAATGATATTGAGCAAAATTTAGGCTCGAGTACTCGTGCTAGTGGGTCCAATTCTGGGAAGAGACATGCGGATTGGGACAGAGAGCATGCCAAGAGGCACAGAGATAGGAGGTATCGGCCCGATTCGAGACATAGGGGCGGTAACCATGGACGTGGCTATCAGGGTCGAGGAGCTGTTGTTCACACTCCCGATTGCACTAGATGCGGGAGACGCCATCCGAGCGAGTGTATGGGTACCTTTTGGGTATGTTGGAACTGTGGTTCTCGAGATCATCTGAGGCGTAACTGTCCACACCCAGCTAGGGGCGGACATGCTCCAGCTACAGGGTTTGAGTATCAGAGAGGCTGTGGGCGCGGTCGAGGTAATTTTCAGCAAAGGAATGATGGTCAGAGGAACTTAGCTCGTGTGGTGGCAGTTTAGCCCGAGGGTGGAGGAACGACTAAGGTGTATGTACAACAAGAGGCTGGGAATGACACAGATGTCATCGTAGGTAATTTCTCGTTACAGTCTTTGACTTCGCTTTCTTTGATAGATTCGGGTTCGACACATTCGTACATTTTGGGTGAACAAGGAAGATCTCTAGGTTTATCGTATGAGTGGTTAGAGGTGGGTGTGAATGTTACTAGTTCTTTTGGTGAGACCGTGGTAGTTAGGAAGATGTATAGGAGGTGTCCTTTGATGATTTAGGGCCATGTGTTTCCGGTCGATATGATGGAATTGTCGTTCTATGGGTTCGATGTGATTTTGGGCATGGATTGGCTCGTAGAGCATAGGGATAAGGTAGACTTTGAGACCAAGAGAGTCTCCCTAAGACTTACGGATGATTTTGAAGTTGTAGTAGTTGGCGAGAACATTAAGTTCTTGTCCAATGTTGTTTCGGCCTTAGAAGCTCAGAGATTGATGGGTATGGGTTGTCAAGCGTATTTGGCTTATGTGATGAATCCGAATATGAGTGAGGTTAGATCGCAAGACATCAAAATAGTTTGTGATTTTTCAAGTGTCTTTCCGAAAGAGTTGTCGGGTTTGCCTCCAGATAGGGAAGTTGAGTTTGCTATTGAGACGTATTCAGATTCTGCACCCGTGTCTATTGCTCCATATAGAATGGCACCTAAAGAGTTGAAAGAGTTGAAGACACAGCTTCAGGAACTATCAGTTAGAGGTTTCATTAGGCCTAGTATTTTTCCGTGGGGTGTTTCGGTCTCATTTGTGAAGAAAAAGGACGACAATATGAGGATGTGTATAGACTATAGGTAGTTGAACAAGGTAATAATGAAGAACAAGTATCCATTATCGCGGATAGATGATTTTCTTGATCAGTTGAGAGGTGTTTTAGTGTTTTCGAAGATCGATTTGAGATCGAGTTACTATAAATTGAAGGTAAAGGATGTGGACATACCGAAGATAGTCTTCTGTACACGATATGGGCACTACGAGTTCTTGGTAATGCCTTTTGGTTTGACTAATGCTCCAGTTGCATTTATGGACATGATGAACAGAGTGTTCCACGAGTTTTTGGATAGGTTTGCAGTAGTGTTCATAGATGACATCTTAGTGTACTCTAGGACCAAGGAAGAGCATGATGAGCATTTGCGACTAGTTCTTCAGACTTTGCTTGAAAATCAGTTGTATGCCAAGTTGAGTAAATGCGAGTTTTAGATTAAGGAGGTAGTCTTCTTAGGTCATGTAATCTCGGCCAATGGAATTAGTGTGGATCCCAAGAAGATAAAAGCCATAATGAATTGGAAACAACCGAAGTCAGTGACAGAAATCCGTTGTTTCCTAGGCTTGGCGGGGTACTACCGAAGATTTGTCGAGGGATTTTCAAAGATTGTGACACCCTTGACTAAATTGCTTCAGAAGAATGTTTCGTATGAGTGGACATATGCAAGGTAATAAGCGTTTGAGAAGTTGAAGAAAGCTTTGACCGAAGCTCTTATTTTGATTCAACATGAACCATGGAAAGAGTTTGTGATTTATAGTGATGCATCGTATGTATGTTTAGGTTGTGTGCTTCTGCAAGAGGGTAACGTTATAGCTTACGCTTCGAGACAGTTGAAGGTTCACGAGAAGAATTACCCCACTCATGACATAGAGTTAGCCGTCGTAGTGTTTACTTTGAAGATTGGGAGACACCACCTTTACGGTGAGAAGTGCATAGTTTATACCGACCACAAGAGCTTTAAATACTTGATGACTCAGAGAGAGCTGAACCTTAGACAACGTAGGTGGATAGAGCTCCTTAAGGACTATGAACTCACGATAGAGTACCATCCGGGTAAGGCAAACGTAGTGACCAATGCTTTAAGTAGAAAAGTGGCAGTTGAGTTGCAAGCTATGTTTGCGAGATTGAGTGTGTCATGAGATGGCGGTTTGATAGCCGAGCTACAGGTTAAACCTTTGTTGGTTTAGTTGATTCGAGAGAAAAAGTTGCAAGACGAGTCTTTGGCACCTCACGTGCAAGATATAGCCGAGGGTAGGCCTACAAATTTCTGCTTTGGTGATAATGGAATCCTATGTTTCAAGGATAGGATAGTAGTTCCAGAAGATGCCGAGTTAAGGTGTACCATCTTGAATGAGGCACACAACAGTCTTTTTGCTATGCATCCGGGTAGTACGAAGATGTACCGTGGGTTGAAGGAAGAGTACTACTGGATTGGGTTGAAGAAAGATGTGGCCGAGTTTATGAGTAAGTGTATAGTTTGTCAGCAATTTAAGGCTGAGCATCAGTTTCCTTCAGATTTGCTACAGCCGTTGAAGATTCCGGAATGGAAGTGGGAACGTATTACCATCGACTTTGTGTTGGGATTACTGTTGAATCCATCAAAGAAGAATTCGGTATCGGTGATAGTCGACAGATTCACTAAGTGTGCCCATTTCATACCTGTTCATACTACCTACACCTTAGATAAGTTGGCTGATTTGTACATCAGTGAGATAGTGAGGTTGCATGGGGTACCGAAATCGATCATATCATACCGAGATCTAAGGTTTACAGCTAGATTTTGGGAGTGATTGCATCGTGCCTTGGGTACTTGGTTGAACTTCAGCATTTCGTATCACCCACTGTCAGATGGTCAGTCAAAGAGAGTGATTCGGGTGTTAGAGGACATGTTGAGGTGTTGCATCATCGACTTTCAGGGTTCTTAGGAGAAACACCTACCGTTAGTAGAGTTTGCGTACAATAACAATTATCAGGCTAGTATTCAGATGGCATCGTATGAGGCTCTGTATGGTACGAAGTGTAGAACACCTATTTGTTGGGCCGAGGCTGGGCAGAAGCTTGTACCTATGTCCAACTTGCTTAAGGGCACTACCGAGAAGGTAAAATTGATTTGTGATCGCTTGAAGGCGGCTTCGGATAGACAGAAATCGTATGCCAATTTGAAGAGAAAGGAGATAGAGTATGTTGTGGGCGACAAAGTGTTTTTGAAAGTCTCAACTTGGAAGAAGGTGATGAGGTTTGGTTAGAAGGGTAAGTTAAGCTCGAGGTTCATTGGTCCTTATGAGGTAGTTGAGAGGATTGGCCCCGTTGCTTATAGATTGAGACTGCCGATAGAGTTAGAGAAGATTCATGATGTGTTCCATGTCTTGATGCTCCGAAAATATAGATCGAATCCGTCTCATGTAATGCCAGTGGAAGAAATCGAGTTGAACCCAGATTTGTCGTATGATGAAGAGCCCGTTGAAATTCTTGCTATGGATAGCAAAGTGTTGCGTGGGAGATCTATCGAGTTAGTCAAAGTTTTTTGGAGACACCGAGGTGTGGAAGAGTTCACTTGGGAGAGGAAGGAAGACATAGAGAAACAGTTTCCGTATCTCTTTCCGTCAGGTAATTTTGAGGACGAATTTCCTTAAGTGGGGGAGAGATGTAGCGCCCGGGTTTGAGGGCCGAGAGATATCCGGGTTAGATAAGTCGGTTCGGGTTAAACAATTTAAATTAAAACCAATTTTAGAGCTTTTGAAGGAAATAGATTTTAAAAAGTGGTCTTTTGGTAAAATGAGAAAGAATAGGTTTTTAAGATAAGTTTTGAATTAAAATAAAATAATATTTTTCAAAAGTTTATCATCTCCCCTTTTTCCCAAAAATCCAATTTCACGTTAAACCCTCCAAAACCATAGCCACACCCACTTTTTTCACCAAGCTTCATCATTTTGGAGATTTCGAAGAGGTAAGCACTTGGTTTTATTCCCCTTTTTATTCTAGTCTTGTTTTTAGCATTATTCTTTCAAGTTTTGAAGATTTTCTCAAGTTCTCCATTGAGAAAAAAATGGGGTTTTTGAAGGGTTTAAGATTTTTGATGAAAACGTCTTGGGTTAGTTGTAAATCATATTTTGGGGGTAAAATAGTGTTGAGATATTAGGTTTACCTTAAAATCCCGAATTTTGGAGAAATGGGTATTTTTTACTAATGTGTATTTGGGTTTTTGGCGTAGAAATGGTGGAGAAGGGTTCCTAATGTTTTGGTGTCGTTGGGTCGATGTTTTTAGAGTGTTTGAACGTGGTTTGGATGGTAAATTGATAGAGATATGGCTGACTTGAAGTTAGAGTAGGTTTGAAGATGGTTTTGGATAGTTTGGAATAAAAATGGATGGCTAGTTGTTGTCGGATTTTGATGGAAATGATTTCAGCAAGTTTGAATGTTGAAAGTTGTATTAATCCCTTGTTTTGATTTGGGTAGAAGCAGCAGATAACGATTCGGGTCCTTCGGACGTCACACCGGGAGTTGCGGAAGCTTGAAGGAGAATCGTTAGCTTGTTTCGGGCTTTTGAGCTGGTGAGTGGAAATTGTTCTGAAGCTATAAAGTTCAATGAAGGGTTCTTGGGGTTTGGGTGGAGCCTTAGGGGCCAACCTAAACCCAAGTGTAAGTGTAGTTGTTTTCTTTCCTTGTTTCGTTAAGTGTCGATGAATGTGTTTATACACGTTGTTGGTTGAAGTGCAATTTGCTTTTATCACCTTTTAATGTTGTCGTAGTTGTTGTCAAGCCTCACGTGATGGTTAGTTGTTGTTGAATACGGTGATGTGTAGTCCCACCAGAGAGGACTAGTAGATGAGTACGATGATTTGTAGTCCCACCAGAAATTTGCTAGTTGTTGTGTACGGTGATGTGTAGTCCCACCGAAATTGGTTATGCATGTGCATACCATGTTTTGTCTATGTTTCGATTTATCATACTTCCTCCTTAAATGGTTTTGTCTTTAAAACTATATATATATATATATATATATATGTTTTGAACTGCATTGTTGTTGTGTTTTAGAGCTCCGCTCACTAAGCTTTTAAGCTTACGCTCGCTTTTCCATCAATGCAGATCGTTAGAGGCTTCGGGAGACAAATGGGCAAGGGAGGAGTTCTTTGCTAGCTCGGAGTATGGTTTTCTTAGTTGTAATAATACTTAGACAATGAGAATGCTAGACTTATTGCTATGGAGTTGGTGTCCAAACTCTTATGTTTTGCTATTGTTAATGTTGTTAACATGTTAAAAGTGTTGAAGTATGCTTGAAATGGCTTTTGACCTTTTTGATGGATGTTAAGCATGTTTGGTTGCTTATTAAACCTTGTTTGATGAATTGAGCCTTGTTGCATGTTTGATTGCCTTAAATGAGTGTTTCTTGATTGCTCTATTTTGGCTCGTGTATGTATGCATGTTTAGAGGCCTTAAGTTGGTGTTATGGGGTTGCTTTTTGGCTTAAACCAGTAAAATTCCACATTGTCGAGTCAGGGGTATCGATACGGTTGGGGCCGTATCGATACAATCTTCATTCTTTAAGTCAATCGTATCGATACACGGGAAGGCGTAACGATACCATTTTTGCTACTAGAAATCTGAGAATTTGACGAGATATTGAGGGTATCGGTACGAGCTTGATTGTATCAATACGGTCCTCTGAAGTTGAATTTGAGAATATGACCGTTGGATGCATGTCGATACCAGCGTGTAGGGTATCAGTACGAACTCTCAAAGTTGACTTTGGGGAAGGTTGACCATTGAAGGCATATCGATACGGTCCCTTGTAGTATCGATACGACCTGAGATAAATGGCTAAAACTTGTCATTTATTGTCTGATATGTTTGATTTGTATTCTTGTTGCTCTTCCGATGTTGGCTTTTCTCACATAGGGTCAATGAAGCATATAGACAAGATAAATAAAGAAAAAAATAAGGTTTCTAATCAGAGTGAGTTCCTAAAGGGTTTCGCTTTGGTTTTCTCCGTGTGACCCTTTCGGATCGGTCTGCTGGCTAGACCGGGATGAGGGGGTTACAACACCCTATAGCCTAAAAATACACCATGCCATAAATTCCCTAAACCCTAACCACAAACCTTAAACCTAATTTTTAATGTGGGGCATAAATAGGAGCACCGAAAGGGGCAGAAGATTTCTATTTATAATATTTATTATTATTATTATTAAAAAAACAATATCCAATTAAACGAGAGATTTGTATATTATGTCCACTATAAGAACTCATACATATACAATAAAATAACGTAAAATCCAAAGGTGCAAAGAACATCGAATCCTTCTCTCATGACAAAAAAACAATAATCGTTATAAGATCCCCTTGTCTCTATCTAATGAGACACACAAGAGGTGGTGATGTAAGAGTGGTGAGTGAAACAAGAAATCATGCTGGCCGCTCCGCTGTATATTCCTGATTACATTGATAAACAACTACAAAAGATGATCATGTTATTCGCAACCACCAACAATCCTAAATTAGAAACTAGGGTCGTGAGGATCCTTGTTTGAGCATCAAACGATTGCAAAGATATACATATAACATGTCATAAGGCAGAGACTTACATATTTGTGAAGAATAGAAAAACAAAACAAAGAGTTTCTTATTAAAAATTGAAGAATAACAAAGAAAAGGAAAAAAAAACAAAAATGAAATATGAGAAAACAAAGTGAAATATAAGCCATTGACGGTTGGTGACCAGTATCAAGACTAGTACGGGTGTTATTGTCATCCGAAAAAAAGAAGTAAAGATAGACGACTAGGTAAAAAAAAGAGTAGCTAGGTTAATTAACTAGTAAACCTGACAATAAAAAATTTAAAGTATATAAAGATATGCAAATTCTCAATTATATGGATCCAATATTGATTGACTTACATATTTGTAAAATATAAAAGATTATATTGTTGTCTAAACATTGTAATCATGTGCGGTTTAAAGATTTCAAGGGTCCTGTGCAATTTATTAAAATGTGACCCTTAATTTATAGTGTGTAAAAAGTAACTTTTTAAAAAAAAATTACTTTAATACAAAAAAATATTGCTTAAATACTCTCTTGAACAATAAAAATTCACTTATAAACATCTAAAAATCTAACATTTTCACTTTAAAAGTTCCTGATAGGCTCGATGCACTCCAGCCGAATCACCAATGAAAGGTGCAAAGGTCTCCATTGAATTTGGAAAGCAAAAATTGAAATAAAAATGACAATTTTGCACGATCAATTTTAGAGTGGTTCGACCTTCTCAACCAAGGTCTACATCCACTTTCTTAGCATCTACACTAAGGATTTCCTAATTCCTAATGAATTCTTTCCTTTTTACATGCTCAAGGAGATAACCTTTACAACCTATCTTTTCACGGGCTAAGATAGAACTCTCTCTCTAGTTTTCCTAAGGCTTAACTAGAACATATCCCTCAATTTCAAGGTCTTTACATTTGCAAACTTAATACCTCTCTAGATGGGTGTTTGCACATTTTTCGCTCATTAGGATTGGACTAAAGAATTACAAGTGATAAACAAAATATACAATGAAAAACTTTACTCTCTTGATCTTTAAGCTTGAATGTCTACCATCTTATTCTTCAAGTGTCTCAAGCTTGTATTTATAGTGCGGAATTAAAAACTAGCCGTTGGAGATGAAATATAGTCGTTGAGGCCTTTAATTCCAGTCATATATGCATTTCTGCAACCTTGGGTACCGGTACTTGAAAATGCGTATCGGTACCTTCCAAAACAAGAAAGAGCCATTGTGTAAAACCTAACTTGATTTTGATATAACAACTTGATTAAGGGACTTATTTGTAAATCCAACAAATTTTTAAGTATTTCAAAGTCTCACCAAATTGACAAGCCTTTTGAACCAAATAAGATCTTCAAGTCAAAACATATAAAGTGGTTCAAATTTTTCTAAGTCTTTTCAAGAATTTTAAAGCTATACTTCAACTATACACCCAAGCGCATCGATACCCTTATGGCGTATCGATACAGATTTACGTTACTAGAATTTCAAAAGACCATAGCGTACCGATACGGTTAAGCCCATATCGATATGACATTTAACTGAGTAAAGTTTTAAGCTATAGCGTATCGATACGCATTGTGACCGTATCGATACAGTTTTAGATGAAAACATATTTTATTGCTATACCGTACCGATACGGTTAGTTACCGTGTCGATACGATATACTGAGGTTTGCAAAATCTTTTAATTAATATTCGAATGTTGTTTTTCGGTTATTGGAATCCCAAAATTGTTGAACGACCGTTAACTGTACCGGTACGCCCAAGAAGCGTATCGATACACTTTTTGTAAAAGGATTCTAGTGAGCAAAAACCGTATCGATGCGGATAAGCGTATCGTTACGCCCCTTAATTTACACTAGAACAGTACCGATACGCATCGTGACCGTATCGATACACCATGCTTTTTGTGTCACAACGACTCTTTCTTCTTTAAGATAGGCACCGATACGCTAGATAGCTGAAGTGCATTTACTGCGGGAAAGGACCAGCCCAATGGCTATAATTAAGTCTCCAACCTCCCAAATGGCTAGAAATCAATGCAATGGTATAAATACAAGCCTCAAAAGTTTCAACAACAACTATTGAACCTAAAAGCAACATCCAAGCATTCAAAATTAAACCTTTGAGCATAAGTGTCAAATTCTTGTACTCAACTCATTTGGAGTTCTTTATTGTAAATCTTTTTAGAGTTTGGGGAGTGTTTATTTGTAATTGGGTAAACAATCAGCCTTTGAGAGGTACTTTTAATGTTTGTCTATCTTTCTCTTGAAAAGAGTGTTCTTGGGTAAATCTTTGGGTAGAAAGATTGACTGGTTTGTAAGGTTTCCTCATAAGCTGAGAAAGGGGACGAATTCAAGTTAGTGAATTGTTGAAATCCCCAGTAGGGTGCTGAGATAGTGGATGTAGAGCTTGTTCGAAGCTTGAACCACTCTAAATTGTGTTGTCTTCATCTTTTAAATTTCCTACTTGCACCCTTCAATTTTTATTCTACTAATTTACCCCCTCTTGGTGTTCAACTATTGTTTGATCAACTTAACAATTGGTATTAGAGCTACACTCATTGGAAGGACTAACATCCTCTTGAGTAGATATTGGAAGAGTTTGATTAATCGCACTTCAATCAACATCGTGCTATGGCATCAACCTCTGACCAAAACCTCTATGAGTCTCTATCTATCACCTAACCACCATTCTTCAATGGGGATAACTATCCCTTTTGGAAGAACCGGATGCGACTCTTCATCAAATCAAATGACTACATGGTTTGGGACGTGGTAGAAGATGATCATTCTTTTCCGATGAAGAGAGACTGTGAAGGAATGCTTGTTCCGAAGACCAAAGCTGAAATGATCGATGAAGATAGAAGACGTTTGCAAGTCAACAAAAAAGCCTTGTGCATGATATTTTGTGCTCTCGGTCCCGAAATATACTCAAAGGTGTCTTCAATCGAAAGTGTCAAAGAAGTGTTGGACACCCTAGAGATTACATATGAAGGAACAAGTGACGTCAAAGAGACAATGATCGGGTTGCTCAATTTGAATTATGAAAACTTCAAAATGGAAGCCGGTGAAAGCGTCTCCAAGATGTTTGATCGGTTCTCGGTCATCGTCAACGGACTAAAGGGCTTCGGTGAAGTTATTCCCGAAGAAAAGCTAGTCCAGAAGCTACTCTACTCTCTTCAGGAGTCTTGGGATGGCAAGAGGACGACCATCATCAAAGCTCGAGATTTGAAGACTCTCAAGCTAGACGCCCTTGTTGGATCTCTACTCACCCATGAGATCATAAAGCAAGGGAGAGAAGAAGAGAAGAAGGTAGAGAAGAAAGAATTTGAAAAGAAGAAGCTAGGAATCACACTCAAAGCTTCATACAACGAAAGCGATTCTAATGATGAGGAGGACGAAGAGATGGCCGTGTTGGCCAAACGATTCACTCGATTCATGAAGTCCAATCGAAGAAGAAATTCAATAGAAGAGGGGACTTCAAGAATAGAGGAAAAGAGGAAGAAAAGGACCAACTCACTTGTTATGAGTGCAAGAAGTCTGTCCATATCCAAACCGGTTGTCCTCAATTGAGGAAGAAGAGCTTTGGGAAAAAGAACAAGCTCAAATGGAAACTTGGAGTGACAAGGAGTCATCCGAGGAAGAGGAGAAAGTGATCAATCTTTGCCTCGTGTCCTCTAAGGAGGATCGTATGGTAAACTCTAACTCATCTCTTACTTATGATGAATTATATGATGAATATGATGAGTTAAAAATGTTTATGATGAATTGATTGAAAAATACAAGGAGTTCATTTTGAAAAATAAGAAAGTCATTTCCGATTTAAAACTTCAAAATGAATCTTTTTCTAAAACCAATTCCGAATTGGAAAAGAAGGTTTTATACTTGGTAAATCTTTCTAATGAACTTAAAATAAACATAGACCAAGAAACTTCTTTACGATTTCCAAGATTATCACACAAAGGAAGTGAATAATCTTAAAAATTCTCTTACTATTGGGAAACATGCTCTTAAAAAGGAAATTCTTCAAAAACCCAATATGTTAAGAGAAAACCATTTTACCCCAAATGAAGAGGTTTTCAAAAGCAATCTAAAGTTAAAAGAATTAGGAGTGTATGAGTTCCTACATAACTCATTGTTTCTAATAATGTAAATGCAATTACTTCTTGGATTCCTAAGGGGACCAAGCTTTTGGGAGCTAACTCCAAAACTTAATCTCTTTGTTTATAGGGGGAGCAATGCTTCAAGGTGAAAGCTTCAAGTAAAAACACATGGTGCCTTGATAATGGTTGCTCGAGGCACATGACCGGAGACAAGAGTAGATTCTTGGAGCTTAAACTAAAAAGTGAAGGAATAGTGACATTTGGTGACAACTCCAAAGGCCACATTGAAGACATAGGCTCCATTGGTAATATCTCATGTACATTTATTGAAAAATATTTTATATGTCAATGGTCTAAAACATAATCTATTGAGCATTAGTCAACTTTGTGATAAAGGTTTTGATGTTCATTTTGATAAAAATAGGTGTAAAATTGTGAACATTAAAACAAATAAAATAATGCTAATTGGTCATCGCATAGGAAACATTTATATGGTGCATTTAGATGACATACATTCATCCCATGCATGTTTAGTTGCACATGATGAGAATGATGCATGGTTGTGGCATAAAAAACTAGGGCATGCTAGCATAAGTGTTTTAGAAAAATTGGTTTCCCAAAATCTAGTTAGAGGTTTACCCAAACTAAAATTTTCATTAGATAAAATAGTGATGCTTGTGCTAAGGGTAAACAAAAGAGAACCTCATTTAAACCCATTAATGATGTTTCGACTAGTAGGGTGTTACAATTAATCCACGTGGATTTATTTGGGCCTATTAGAACTATAAGCTTGGGTGGTAAGTCATATGCATTTGTATTGGTAGATGACTTTTCTAGATACACTTGGGTTCTATTCTTAAGTACTAAGGATGGGGCTTTAGAAAATTTCATCACGTTTACATAAATTACCCAAAATGATCTTGATCTTAAAATCTCACATATTAGAAGTGATCATGGAGCTGAGTTTCAAAATATGGGTTTTGAAGATTTTTGTAAGGAAAATGGTATTAGCCATAAATTTTCGGCTCCTCGCACTCCTCAACAAAATGGGGTAGTTGAGAGGAAGAATAGAACTTTAGAAGAGATGGCTAGGATCATACTTTGTGAAAACAATTTACCTAAGTATTTTTGGGCAGAAGCCACTAATAAAGCTTGTTATATTATTAATAGAGTAATGATTAGGCCTATTTTAAAGAAAACACCTTATGAGATTTTGAAATGCAAAAAGCCTAACATTAGCTATTTCCACCCTTTTGGTTGTAAATGTTTTGTTTTAAACAATGGAAAAGATAACTTAGGAAAATTTGATGCTAAAAGTGATGGAGCAATATTTTTGGGTTATTCCCTAAACTTTAAAGCCTACCAGGTATTTAATAAAAGAACTTTGGTTGTTAAAGAGTCTATACATGTTGTTTTCGATGATAAACTTTTTTCGAGGAAGGAATCTTATGATGATGATAATGTATGGATCATTGAAGTCATTGATAGATGACAAACATCAAAGGTGGATGAGATTCCAAATAAAGAAGATGACGCACAAGATTCACCTCTTGAAGCCTTGAAGGACTTGGCTCTTGAGGAAAAGGAGGTGACATACCCAAGGGAGTTTAACTATGTCAAAAGTGGTGAAATCTTGAGTGATCCATCCAAGGGGGTAACTACTAGATCTTCTCTCAAACTTATGAATCATGTTGCATTCATCTCATGCATAGAGCCTAAAAATATCAAAGAAGCATTAAAAGATGATTTTTTGATATTGGCTATGCAAGAGGAACTTAATCAATTTGAGAGAATTAGAGTATGAACATTAGTTGATAGGCCTAGTAATAAATCTACTATAGGAACTAAGTGGGTATTTAGAAATAAACTAGATGAGAGTTGTAACATAGTGAGAAACAAAGCTAGGCTTGTTGCTCAAGGTTACACTCAAGAAGAGGGAATTGATTTTGATGAAACATATGCACCCATAGCTAAAATGGAAGTTATTAGGATGCTTCTTGCATTTGCATGCTATCTGTTGGGTTTTACGGTGCTCGTTTCCTTCGACCGTTCTTGCTCGCCAAGTGGTGGAGAAGTGGAATTTTGGGTGCAAGTGGTGTGGAAGCTAAAAGGATTAATGACACAATTATTTATAGTGGTTCAACCTTTTAACCAAGGTCTACATTCACGACTTTAGCTTCCCACTAAGGATTTCCAATCAATCCACTATTAATTCGTCCTTTTTCTAGGCTTAGGAGGAAACTCTTATACACCGATCAAGCTTTCTACCCAAAGCCTTGATCAAACCCTCTTTACAAGAGAAAATATAAGCAAACTCAAATCCCTCTAATAGGTATTTATTTGCACAATTTAACTCTCACCCAAAACCTAAAACACTTGAGCAAATCTAACAATTTTGGCTCACTAGTGTTTGTCTATACAAAGAAATGACAATTTAGCACTAAGACAATTTCTTGATCATTTGTTGTTGACAATTGAAGCATTAACCATTACTTGATGCTTGGAGGTCCCTTTTATACTCCTTAATGAGTATGTAGCCGTTGGGGTTGAATTGGAGCCGTTGGAGACTTTATTTCCCATCTTTAATGTTGTTCTACAGCCTTCCGTATCGATACGGGTGGACCCGTATCGGTACAGCCTTCATCAGAAACTAGCCGTTGGCTCTTACCAGCCTAAGCGTATCGATACGCTTGAGGGCGTATCGATACGGTATGACATTTAAAAGACCTTTGAGAAACTAGCCGTTGGGGTTGTTAAAATGGGGATCGGTACGCTTACCAGGCGTATCAAAACGATCCCTCACCATATCGAAACGATAAAGCTTGTTTTGATACAGGTTTTGGTAGTGACCAAACTTGGGCAAAAAGGTATCGATACGGGTTAGACCGTATCGGTACGGGCAACCTGAAAATTCAAGTTTGGCTATTTAAAATCAATAAAAACATTTCCAAAACCCTTTTAAGATCCCTCAAACATAAATTCAAGTTGTTTGGACTTAAAGACATGTTTTGAATTCTTTTCAAATTAGTCCAAAACATTTTTCAATTATTATATCAAAACATTATTTCTACAATCTCCCCCTTTTTGATATAATTAAACCAACTTGAAAATTTGTTTGGGATTCTCTCCCTTTAAGTTTAAAAATGTGAATAAGAGATGAAAATTTGTAAACTAATTTGAGTTCCCCCTTATTCATTTGAAAGTTCAATTTTTCAAACCATTTCTCCCCCTTTTTGTTATATCAAAAAGAATTCAAAAGACATTAAGTTCAAAATAACTTAGGAGGTTTGAAAAGATGACAACAATAAGAATTTTGGTTTTTAAAAATGGCCCCCTTTACTCAAAGCATCATAAAAATGTTAGTCCAACATATATGATCATCTAGTTGAAACAAATGAAGAATAAATCAAATAAAAGCAAAAACAACTATATTTTACCACACTTGAACTCAAGAGAGGATGTGAAGCCTTCCTTCTTCAAGTGTTCTTCCTTGTGTGCATGGAGCTCCCCTTTAAAGTTTGACTTGTTGATCACTCTCCATCACACCTAGCAAAATACAATCAAGTAATTTTTGGTATCCAAATTGCTTTGAATCCATAGACGTTAGTAGCATAAAATTTAGTCCCCATAGGAATCTAATTTTCAATTTCATCATTTTTAGTTGAAGTGGTTAGTCCTTTTGGGACCCAAACACTTCTAAAACATTTACCGTTTACAAATCTAGGGGCACTAGATTGTCTTACATAAAAGTTTGATTTTCCAAAATTATTTATCTTTTCAAGCTCTTTGGAAATCAAATTTTTTTCTTCTTGAACTTTATGAAGCAAATTTTTTAAATCAAAACATTTTTGTTCAAACTCTTCAAGTTTTGCTTCAAGTTCAAGTTTGGTTTTAGAAATCAAATCATTTTGAATTTTCAACTTTGAAATCGTTTTATTGTTTTTCAAAATGTGATTTTTAAACTCTAAAACCCAATCATCATATGCATCTTGTAATTCACCAAAAGAGTAAAAACATAAAGTAGATGAATTAGAAGTTACCCTTGAATCTTTTTCGATGGCCATAAGGCAAAGGTTGGCTTGTTCATCGTCAGTAGAGTCCTCATTACTCCAAGTAGCCACATATGCCTTCTTCTTATGGCTTAAAGTGCTTGCCCTCTTCTTTTTCATGGATTCTCGTTCAAGCTCTCTCAAGGCTTTCTTCATGAACGGGGCACACTTCTTGAAAAGATAAACTATCTCTTCTTCGTCATCCTCCTCTTCACTTGAATCAATATGATGGCATGTGGAGGATTTGAGAGCAATGTCATTTGTGTTGATGCCAAGCCCTTTGAGCTTCTTCTCCCCCATAGCTCTAATTCCTTCCCTCTTCTTCTCATCTTCTTTATTTTTTCTTCATTATTTGATGAGTGAGAATTGACCTCATGAGTTCATCAAGCTTCAAGGTCTACAAATTCTTAGCTTCGATGATGGCGGTCCTCTTTGAGTCCCATGTCTCTGGAAGTGAGTAGATGAGCTTTCGGACAAGCTTTAGGATGGCTTCTCTATAGCCTTTGAGACCATTGGTGATGGTGGAGAACCTATCAAACATCTTTTCGATGTTTTCTTCCGAATCCATCTTGAAGTTCTCATACGCTAGGTTGAGAAGGCCTATCTTGGTCTCCTTTACTTCATCGGTTCCTTCGTATGTGACTTCAAGCTTGTCACATACCTCCTTGGCACTCTCACAAGAAGATATCTTTTCATAGATGGTTGGGCCAAAAGCACAAAATAGGGTGTGCAAGGCTTTGCAATTAAGCTCCATCTTCTTGCGATCTTCGGCACTTCATTCCGCTTTGCTTCATTGAGGCACGAACGTACCATCTTCAACTATGTCCCATAACTTGTAGTCTCTTGACTTAATGAATAACTTCATCTTTGTCTTCCAATAGACATAGTGAGTTCCGTCGAAGAAGGGTGGTTTGTCTATGGATTGCGCCATTGAGCCGGTTGATTGAAATAATGATCGAGCTTGCTGGATCTTCTCAATAGGATGTTAATCCTCTTCAATTGAGCCAAGCTCTGATACCAATTGTTGGGTTTTACGGTGCTTGATTCCTTCAACCGTTCTTGCTCGCCAAGTGGTGGAGAAGTGGAATTTTGGGTGCAAGTGGTGTGGAAGCTAAAAAAATTAATGACACAATGATTTATAGTGGTTCAACCTTCTAACCAAGGTCTACATCCACCACCTTGGCTTCCCACTAAGGATTTCCAATCAATTCACTATTGATTCGTTCCCTTTTCTAGGCTTAGGAGGAAACCCTTATACACCGATCAAGCTTTCTACCCAAAGCCTTGATAAAACCCTCTTTACAAGAGAAGAGATAAGAAAACTCAAATCCCTCTAATAGGTATTTGTTTACACAATTTAGCTCTCACCCAAAACCTAAAACACTTGAGCAAATCTAACAATTTTGGCTCACTAGTGTTTGTCTATACAAAGAAATGACAATTTAGCACTAAGACAATTTCTTGATCATTTTTTGTTGACAATTGAAGCATTAATCATTACTTGATGCTTGGAGGTCCCTTTTATACTCCTTAATGAGTTTGTAGTCGTTACTAGCCGTTGGGGTTGAATTGGAGCCGTTGGAGACTTTATTTCCCATCTTTAATGTTGTTCTACAGCCTTCCGTATCAATACGGGTGGACCCGTATCGGTACAGCCTTTATCAGAAACTAGTCGTTGGCTCTTGCCAGCCTAAGCGTATCGATACGCTTGAGGGCGTATCGGTATGATATGACATTTAAAAGACCGTTGGGAAACTAGTCGTTGGGGTTGTTAAAATGGGGATCGGTACGCTTACCAGGCGTATCGAAACGATCCCTCACCGTATCAGAACGACAGCATGTTTCGATATGGGTTTTGGCAGTGACCAAACTTGGGCAAAAAGGTATCGATATGGGTTAGACCGTATAGGTAGCAACCTGAAAATTCAAGTTTGGCTATTTAAAATCAATAAAAACATTTCCAAAAACCTTTTAAGATCCCTCAAACATAAATTCAAGTTGTTTGGACTTAAAGACAAGTTTTGAATTCTTTTCAAATTAGTCCAAAACATTTTTCAATTATTATATCAAAACATTATTTCTACACTATCATGATTTCAATATTTTTCAAATGGATGTGAAAAATGCTTTTTAAATGGTTTTATAAATGAATAAGTATATGTTGAACAACCACTAGGTTTTGAAGATCCACAATTTCCAAATCATGTTTTCAAACTAACTAAAGCTCTTTATGGTTTAAAACAAGCTCCTAGAGCTTGGTATGAAAGGCTTTCAAACTTTTTAATTCAAAAAGGTTTTGAAAAGGCAAGGTGGATACTATACTTTTCATTAAAAGTTATGGCAATGACATCTTAGTAGTTCACATATATGTTGATGATATTATGTTTGATTCTACTAATGAATTTTATTGCCAAGAATTTTCTAAGCTAATGCAAGGTGAATTTGAGATGGGCATGATGGGAGAACTCTCATTCTTTTTGGTGCTCCAAATCAAGCAAAGGAAAGATGACACCTTCATCAATCAAGAAAAATACATAAAGGACATGCTCAAGAAGTTTGGCTTGAAGAACGTAAAGCCTCAAGACACTCCAATGAGCTCATCAATCAATCTTGACAAAGATGAGGGAGGTAAGTGTGTTGATTCTAAGCTTTATAGATCTATGATTGGCTCTTTGCTTTACCTTACCGCAAGTAGACCGGATATTATGTTTAGTGTTTGCTTGTATGTTAGGTTTCAAGCTAGCCCTAGAGAATCACACCTAGTTGTCATTAAAAGAATTTTTAGATACCTTAGAGATACACCTAATTTAGGTATTTGGTATCCCAGGGATTCCTCCTTTGATCTTCATGCTTTCTCTGATGAGGATTATAGGGGATGTAAGATAGATAGGAAAAGTACCTCTGAAACATGTCAATTCTTAGGTAGCATGCTCGTATCTTGGTTCTTTAAGAAACAAAATAGCGTAGCCTTATCTACCATCGAAGCGGAGTACATATCCTTAGGGAGTTATTGTGCTTAAGTTCTTTGGATGAAGCAACAACTCTTAGACTATGGTGTTCAAGTAGAGATCATACCCCTTAAATGTGACAACACTAGTGCCATTTGTCTCACCAAGAATCCCATCCAACACTCTAGAACCAAACATATAGAAATTAGACATCATTTCATTAGAGATCATGTCTTGAAAAATGATGTAGTTCTAGAATATGTTGACACCTTGAACCAATTAGTAGACATATTTACCAAACCTTTAGATAAAGAATGTTTTCGGACCCTTAGGAGAGAGTTAGGTTTAACCAACCTTCCTTGACCCTTTTAGGTCCCAAATGACCAAAAATGTGCTTGAAATTATTTGATGTTCATGCTTGTGTTGATTTACCTCCTTTTGCGTCTATTCTTGTTGTTATGGGGAGTATGCAACAGTTTTGGTCCATATAACATGCTCATATATCATTTACATGCATTTAGGCTCGATCTAAGTTGGATTTTTGGACATAAAACTGTCCAAAATGCATTTTTTGGCAAAGAGGTATCAATTAGGGAAGTATCCATATCGATACGTTCTGCAATATGGGCAAAATTCAAACACGCATATCAATACGGCCTAAAATCGTACCGATACGGGTGTATTGATACACCTCGTAAGCGTATCGATATGGTTACAGCTGGAAGACTTTTTTGGGCTTTAAAAGTGATTTAAATGCAATTAAATTCAATATCCCCTTTTTATCAAACCTTAACCCGATTTCCATCTATAAAAATCCCCTCAATCTCTCTAATTCTTCACATAAAACCTAAAATCAATTGAGGGTTTTTTAAAAACACATCAAGGCTCTAGCTTTGCAAGAAAATTGTTCATCAATCATCCATTGTTCATCCAATTTCCTCATTCAAGGTATAAACCTCTTTCTTTTCTTTTTCAAATTTGTTTTAATTACTTTGTTGTTTTGAATCAATTTTTGTACATAAATTATACTTATAGAATTCGTTTTTAAGATTTGTCAAAATTTCTTTGAAATTTGAAAATTTTGTTTCGAATATAATAATATATCGTATAGTTTTTTCTTCTGTTTTTCAAAAATTCTTTTTGCCAAAATTCATTTTTAATACTTGTATGTATTTTTAACCCATACAATATAATGTTTTAACCAATACCTTGAATACTTGGAATTTTATTTGGATCGAATATGATGAATAATTGCATACATGTTTTTCGATTTGTTTTGATGTCGTTTTCAGGATTATGGCACCTAAAAGGAGACAAAGAAAAGATTTAGCCTCTAGCTCTTCAAATCCTATCCAAGATGATGATGGTAATCCTAAGCCTAACCTCCCTTAAATTCTCTAACGTAGTTTTAGAACCGCGTCAGCTATGGAATTTTATAAACAATTTCAAGGTTTTACCATTCGGGAAGAAAGAATCGTATCAATCCCTTTTCTAAACTCTGAATGTTTTAAATTTAAATATCTTGGTTTGTTTCAAAGATGGAAGTTCATGAAATTTTTTGGGCTTTGCCCAACTTTATATCGAAACCTTGTTATCGTCTTTTTTTCCAATGCTCGTTGTATCCATGATGAGAAAAGAGAACATGTCATGGCTATTGAATCTCATCTCATTGTTAGAGTATGCCTAAAGACCAATCATATGATGATTGTATTGACATACTATCTTTACCGATTTTATCAAATAAAGGCATTGCCGTTATTTTCTTATGTTATATTTATGTGCATCAAATTAACAAAAGACAATAATGTCCATATAATAATATGATTATTATTAAAAGATCCTTAGTTGAGTATTATTATGGGCATGTATAATAATAATAATACATTTAAAGCTAACATGTTGTTGATTGATGACAATGTGTTGTCATTGACATAGTGATGTCGAAATCAAAGCATGAATATGATGTTAGATAACAACATATTGGATTGACCCGCTATGAGCATATGTCTTAGATTGTTATGTAATTGTCACGATATTGCTCATAATGATAACTATATGTATGATCCTTTGACTTGAGATCATTACTATCTTAACATATATTTTTGTGTGATTTGATGCAGTTAAACGTGCATCGAAAATGGTTACACTATAAAGACTGACATTGAGCATATCATGATATGTGTAGTGGGGTATGAATGGTCGAGATAGGATTTGTCCTTCCTACATAATAGGAAACATATCACAGACCACTTGATTGAGTAAGACTAGAAATGTATGGCTATGCTCGAATAAGTTGATATGAGATATCACATATTATTCGACTATTGTCTACTCTAGATATCAAGAAATAATAGATAGGCAAAACAAGTGTGACTATTCCAAGACTTGTGCCTATTCTAGATATAAAAGACAAAGGATTATAATACATTAGAATAGTTGATCACGAAGATGTTACATTGAATCTTTACTTCCAGTAATTTAGGTGACAATGATACATTGCTAGATGTCACTCATTGTTTGTGATATTGGAATAGTTCTGATAATTGCTACTAATGTTACTGGAACCTACAGGGTCACACCCCAGGGTTGAAAAGAGCAATTAATAAATAAGTTACATATGTACAATTTAGTTGTACTTATATAACATGTATAATTAATATTAAGACATATATATTTTATATATATGCTAAAGCATTTTATTATACATTGTTGAGTTGATCGAACACTTGCAAATGGCCAAGAGGGGGGTGAATTGGCAATTAAAACTTTGGTGAAGAGAAAGATTGAAAATAAAAATGACACAAGGGGTTATAGTGGTTCAAGTTCTCCAAATGAACTCTACATCCACTACCTTAGCTCCCACTAAGGATTTTCAAACAATTCACTAATTGAATTCGTCCCCTTTTCTTGGATGAGGAGGAAACCTTACAATTTCGATTAAGCTTTCTACCCAAAGCTTAATCCACTCAAATACAAAGAAAGATTTTGGTAAACTCAAATGTTTCCTCTCAAAGGATGATTGTCTACCCAAATACAATTCAAACAATCCCAAACTCACAATACAAATTGACAATTTGAAAATACACTAGAGTTGGGTACAAGATTTGACTTTTAATAGCTCAAGGGTTTGGATTTTTGCTTTGATGATGCTTGAAGGTTCAATAGTTGTTGCTTGGTCAAATGAAGCTTGTTTTTATACCCTTGCATTGATTTCTAGCCGTTTGGGTAGTTAGGATCATCAATAGAGCCGTTGTGGACATTTTTCCCGCATTAAATACAGCTCTGCAGCCTACAGTATCGGTACTCGGGAAAGGCGTATCGATACCTGCATCAAAGAAGAAAGAGCCGTTGTGCCTGAAAACAGGGCGTATCGATACCCATATAAGGCGTATCGGTACGGTTTTTAAGGGGCGTATCGATACGAGGGCAGTATCGATACGGTCCAAAGTTACTGGAATCCCAAGTTATGTTTGTATGAAAAGTGTATCGATACGCATATCAAGCGTATCGGTACGGTACAACTACCTTTTGAAAATTGGGAAACCAACCAACTAACAAGTAACGGTCAAATAATTAAATGCTCGGATTTTTCAAAGATATGCTTAGCGTATCGATACGGTTACCATGCGTATCGGTACGTGTTCATGAAAACAATTGCCCAGATGCATATCGTATCGATACGGTTTCAGGGCGTATCGGTACGGTATGTTCAATAAAATTACAGTGACAAAATAGGGTATCGATACGCTAAGGGTATCGATACTCCTGGGCGTTTTTGCATACTTGTGCTTGGAAAACATAGAAAAGGATTTTGAAAAATATATATGATTTAAGAGCAGGTCTTTAATTATTATTTTGTTTTAAAAACACTTGTCAATTGAGAGACTTTAAAGAGTACTTAAAAATTTATTGTTTTGCAAATTGGTCCTTAAGATTATGTGTTATATCAAAATCAATTTCGGTTTTACAATCTCCCCCTTTTTGATATAACAAAACCATAAATAAATTTTTAAGTTTTTGAAACTTTGAAAAGCTTTCTCCCCCTTACTTTAAGATAGATTTTCAAAACAAAAATATTTTGACTCTATGATCCTTCTCCCCCTTTTTGTTAGATCAAAATGGAATACAAGGATAATAAGAATATAAAGCAACAATAATTCATTAAACTAAAGGCAAGCAAAGAGTTCAAATTCATAAACTTCAAAATAAGCATAAAGGTTCAAATGCATAAATGTCAAAGCAACCATCATAACCCAAACTCTTAAAATCCAAAAAAAAAATGCAATAACAATAATGAAAGACTAAATGGCCTAAGATGAGATGCATGAACTACTCGTCCCCTTCGTCATCATGATCGTCCTCATCATCTTCTTCATCTTCTTGAGAGGGTTGATTCCTTCGGGTTTGATTGATCCAAGCACCATGGAAGGCGGTAAGAGAGATATCCATGGAGTCTTGGCGAGTGACCATGGTATCGATCTTCTTGTCCATGCCTTGAATGCGATCCTCTAAGGATGTGAAACGAGCATCCATCGCGGTGAACTTCTCATTGAGGAAGGTCGTGAGAGTATCCATGGAGGAGGAATCAAAGGAAGCACGATGAGAACTCGAAGAAGCACGAGAGGCATCGACCGGAGCAACGGGCGGAGGATCTTGAGGAGTGCGAACCCACTCATTATCAACATAAGTGAAACCGGAGCGAGCTAGGGAATGCTCATCAATAGGTAGGCCAAGGGTTTCGGGAAAATCATGTGAACAATCAATGCCAATGGAATGAAATAGAAAACTCAAGGCCGTGTAGTAGTAAAAGGATGAGACTTGTTTGGTATGGGCGTATTGAACTAAAAAGACAAGGTTAGCAAACATGATTTGACACAAATTTGGACGTTTACCTTCTCTAAAACACTTAAGCCAAAAATCATCCGTTTGACGAACAGTTGAATATTTCCCACCCGATGGACGAAGAAACCAAGAAACAAGAAGGTGAAGGATACGGCCATGAGCATCTAAAACTTTTGCGGGACCTAGATAACCCGTACCCAAACATTGCATAAAACTTTTTGATCAATTTGAAAACGTTTGCCCATAATGGAAGATTCAATGGCAATAACATGCTCCCTAGATTCATCATGTTTACATACGACGTTAGAAAAGAACACAATGACTAGGTTCCTATATAGGATAGGAGGAATATTCAAAAAGGTCAAGAATTTCCATTGCTTAATCAAAGGTAGGTATTTGAATTTGAAACGGGCAGAACTTAAAAAAGGAATGGACACAACTCGCTCTTCCCTAAGGTTTATTCCTAGAAAAAGTTTATATCGTTCCCTATCAAGAGGTTCGAGAAAACTTGATTGGATGATATAAGGAAGGTTAGGTGTAGGATTACCCTCGACATCCTCGGTAGGATTGGAAGTAGAGCGATGACGCTTAGTCCCCTTTTTCGGTGCCATAATCCTGAAAATACATCAAAAAGGATTCGAATATGTATGCAATTAACATCCTATTTGATCCAATAAAATCTGATAATTCAAGGTAATTTGTTAAAAAGAATTTTTTTTAAAAAATATTAACAAAACAAAAACAAAAAAAAACAGTTTTAAAAATATATCGAATATAAAATATATTAAAAAAATTTAACTTTTGAAAAAAAATTTGTGAAAAAGGTGAAACCCACAACAATTAAACAAGGTTTGTACAAAAATTCAGTTGAAACAACAATTAAAAGCAAACGAAAATAAAAAAATAAAAAAAGAAAAAGAAAAATTTTATACCTTGAATCTTAGAATGGATGAAAGAGGGGATGTGAATGCACAAGATTTGATGCCCAAGGTTTGCCTTGATGTGTAGAGTAAAAACCCTCAAGAAATTTTGAAGATTGATGGTAAAATTTGATGGATTGAGGGGGTTTATATAGGGTTTCGCGGCTAGGGTTTGTGGAGAGAAAAGAGGGGTTTTGAGTTTTAAAGAGTTTTAAAAAAAGCAACCCTAAATACCCTCTCCGTCGAGGCCGTATCGATACTCTATACACGCGTATCGATACCCATTAACCCTAATTTTATATACGTCAATACTACCGTATCGATACGCGGGGACGTATCGGTACGCTTGACTTTGACTATTTCCCTTGACTTGTTCCGTATCGATACGAGGGGGTCGTATCGATACTTGTTCATCCTCAAGAATTCCCAGAAAGCATACCGTATCGATACGCTTTAGCCGTATCGATACACCTTTGCCAGTTTGTGCAAATTTGACAGATTTAAGTGCAAAAAACCAATTTGAAACGTCCCTAAATGCATGTACATGTCATATGAACAAGTTTTAAAGGCTAAATTGAATATATACTCCCCCTAGCAACATGCATATAAGCAAGAAGGAAAAAATTAACATAGGCATGAATCACAAACAATTTCAAGCAAATTTTGACATTTTGGGACCAAAAAGGTGTCAAGAAAGGCTAGTTAAACCTAACTCTCTCCTAAGGGTCCAAAAGCGCTCTTTATCTAAAGGTTTTGTAAATATATCCGCTAATTGGTTCAAGGTGTCAACAAACTCTATAACAACATCATTTTTCAAAACATGATCTCTAATGAAATGATGTCTAATTTCTATGTGTTTTGTTCTAGAGTGTTGGATGGGATTCTTAGTGAGACAAATGGCACTAGTGTTGTCACACCTAAGGGGTATGGTTTCTATTTTAACACCATAATCTAAGAGTTGTTGCTTCATCCAAAGGACTTGAGCACAACAACTCCCTAAGGATATGTACTCCGCTTCGGTGGTAGATAAGGCTACACTATTTTGTTTCTTAGAGAACCAAGATACGAGCATACTACCTAAGAATTGACATGTCCCGGAAGTACTTTTCCTATCTATCTTACATCCCCCATAATCCGCATCCGAAAAAGCATGAAGGCTAAAGGAAGAATCCTTAGGATACCAAAGGCCTAAAGTAGGTGTGTCTCTAAGGTATCTAAAAATTCTCTTAATGGCAACTAAGTGTGATTCTCTAGGACTAGCTTGAAACCTAGCACACAAGCAAACACTAAACATAATATCTGGTCTACTTGCGGTAAGGTAAAGCAAAGAACCTATCATGGATCTATAAAGCTTAGAATCAACACACTTACCTCCTTTATCTTTGTCAAGCTTTATGGAAGAACTCATAGGAGTGGCTTGAGGTTTTGCATTCTACAAGCCAAACTTCTTGAGCATATCATTCACGTACTTAGCTTGATTTATGAAGGTGCCATCCTTCCTTTGCTTGATTTGGAGTCCCAAAAAGAATGAGAGCTCCCCCATCATGCTCATCTCGAACTCACCTTGCATTAGCTTAGAAAATTCCTTACAATAACACTCATTAGTAGAACCAAAAATAATATCATCAACATAAATTTGAACTACTAAGATGTCATTGTTATATCTTTTTATGAAGAGTGTTGTATCCACCTTTCCCTTTTCAAAACCCTTTTCAATTAAGAAATTTGAAAGTCTCTCATACCAAGCTCTAGGAGCTTGTTTTAAACCATGGAGAGCTTTTGTAAGTTTAAACACATGGTTTGGAAATTTTAAATCCTCAAAACCCGGTGGTTGTTCAACATACACCTCTTCATTTATGAAACCATTTAAAAAGGCACTTTTCACATCCATTTGAAAAAGCTTGAAATCATGATAACATGCAAATGCAAGTAACATCCTAATAGCTTCCATCCTAGCTACGGGTGCATAAGTCTCATCAAAATCAATTCCCTCTTCTTGTGTATAGCCTTGAGCAACAAGCCTAGCCTTGTTTCTCACTATATTACCACTTTCATCTAATTTATTCCTAAAAACCCATTTTTTTCCTATAGTAGATTGATCATTAGGCCTTTCAACTAATGTCCAAACTTTACTCCTGTCAAATTGATTTAATTCCTCTTGCATGGCCAAAATCCAAAAATCATCTTTTAAAGCTTCTTTAATATTTTTAGGCTCAATACATGAAATAAATGCAACATGATTCATTAATTTGAGAGAGGATCTAGTAGTTACCCCCTTGGATGGATCACCCAAGATTTCACCACCTTTGACATAGTTTAACTCCCTTGGGTAAGACACCTCCCTTTCCTCAAGAGCCAAGTCCTTCAAGGCTTCAAGAGGTGGATCTTGTGAATCCTCTTCTTTGGTTGGAATCTCATCCACCTTTGACGTTTGTCCTCCATCAATGGCATCAATGATTCCTACATCATCATCATCACAAGATTCCTTCCTCGGAAGGAGGTTATCATCGAAAACAACATGTATAAACTCTTCAACAACTAGAGTTCTTTTATTAAATACACGATAGGCTTTAGAGTTTAAAGAATACCCTAAGAAAATAGCTTCATCACTTTTAGCATCAAATTTACCTAAGTTTTCTTTACCATTATTCAAAACAAAACACTTGCAACCAAAAGGGTGAAAATAGCTAATGTTAGGCTTTTTGGATTTTAAAATCTCATAAGGTGTTTTCTTCAAAATTGGCCTAATCATTACTCGATTTATAATATAGCAAGCGGTATTTGTGGCTTCCGCCCAAAAATATTTAGGTAAATTATTTTCACAAAGCATGGTTCTAGCCATTTCTTCTAAAGTTCGATTTTTCCTCTCAACTACCCCATTTTGTTGAGGAGTGCGAGGTGCGGAAAAATTGTGGCTAATCCCATTTTCATTTAGGAACTCATCGAAACCTAGATTTTGAAATTCGGTTCCATGATCACTTCTAATGTGAGAAATTTTAAGTTCAAGATCATTTTGAGTTATTTTAGAAAATGTGATGAATTTTTCTAAAGCCTCATCCTTTGTACTTAAGAATAGAACCCAAGTATACCTAGAGAAGTCATCTACAAGTACAAAAGCATATGATTTTCCACCCAAACTCATTGTTCTAATTGGCCCAAAGAGATCCATATGGATCAATTGTAAACATCTACTAGTAGAGACATCATTTATGGATTTAAAAGAATTTCTATGTTGTTTACCCTTTGAACATGCGTCACAAATTTTATCATTGGAAAATTTAAGTTTGGGTAAACCTCTAACTAGGTTAAGGGAAATTAATTTCTCTAAGACACTCATGCTAGCATGTCCTAATTTTCTATGCCAAAGCCATGAGTCATGTTCATCATGTGCAACTAAGCATGTATGGGATGATTGAATGTCATCTAAATGCACCATGTAAATATTGCCTATTCTATGTCCTATGAGCATTAGTTGGTTTGTTTTAATGTTAACAATTTTGCAACCACTTTTATCAAATAGAACATTAAAACCCTTGTCACACAATTGACTAATACTCAACAAATTATGCTTAAGACCGTTGACATACAAAACATTTTCAATGAAAATAGAAGAGTGATTACCAATGGAGCCTATTCCTTCAATATGGCCTTTGGAGTTGTCACCAAATGTTACCACTCCACCACTTTTAGGCTTTAGTTCCACAAATCGACTCTTGTCACCGGTCATGTGTCTTGAGCATCCACTATCAAGGTACCAAGAATTTTTGCTTGAAGCTTTAGCCTTGTAGCAATGCTCCCCCTACAAACAAAGAAATTAGGCCTTGGTTTTTGGTACCCAAATCATTTTGGGTCCATGAGTGTTAGCCTTCAACAATTTGGTTCCCTTAGGAATCCAAGAAGCAATAGCATTCAAATCATTAGAAATAATGAGTTCTTTAGGAACCCAAACACTCCTAACTCTATGACCTCTAGCTTGCTTATTAAAATTTCTTTGTTTAGGTACAAAAGGTTTTCTTTTTACATATTGGGTTTTAACGTGATTTCCTTTTTCAAAATTATTTTTCCCAATAGCAATAGACGTTTTAAGATTATCCACTTCCTTTGTGTGATAATCTTGAAAATCGGAAAGAAGTTTTTCAAGTTCAATATTTTTAGTTTTAAGATCATTAGAAAGATTAACTAAAAACAATACCTTCTTTTCCAATTCGGAGTTAGTTTTTGAAAATGTCTCATTTTGATTTTTTAAATCGAAATTGTTTTCTTGTTTTTCAAAATGGACTCTTTGTATTTTCCTACTAACTCATCATACACTTCTTGCAATTCATCATAAGCATCTTGAAGTTCCTCAATTGTAAAATCGAAATTAGATGAGTGAGAGTTTACCTTAGGTTCATCATCGATGGCCATGAGACATAGGTTGGCCACTTCCTCCTCTTCCTCGGAAGACTCATCGTCACTCCAGGTAGCAATTTGTGCTTTGAGCTTGTTTTTCTTCTCAAAGCTTTTCTTTTTCAATTGAGGACACTCGGAACGGATGTGACCCGGTTTCTTGCATTCATAGCAAGTAAGTTGGTCCTTCTCCTCTTCCTTGCTCTTACTCTTGAAGTCTCCCTTTATAATGAATTTTCTTCCATGATTTGACTTCATAAACCGAGTAAAACGTTTGGCCAACATAGCCATCTCCTCATCTTCATCCTCACTAGAATCGCTTTCTTGTTGTGAAGCCTTTAGTGCGATTCCAACTTTCTTCTTCTCAACTTCCTTCTTCTCCACTATCTTCTTCTCTTGTTCTCTTCCCTTCCTCATAATCTCATGTGTGAGTAGGGATCCAACAAGAGCATCTAGCTTGAGAGTCTTCAAATCTCTAGCTTCAATAATGGCCGTTCTCTTGCCATCCCATGACTCCGGAAGAGAGTACAACAACTTTCTCACTAGTTTGTCTTCGGGAATGATTTCACCGAAACCCTTCAACCCGTTGACAATGACCGAGAACCGATCAAACATCTTAGAGACACTTTCTTCGGGATCCATCTTGAAGTTCTCATAGCTTAGATTGAGTAGCCCAATCTTTGTCTCCTTGACATCACTAGTTCCCTCGTATGTTGTCTCGAGGGTGTCCCAAACCTCCTTGGCATTTTCGATTGAAGACACCTTGGAGTAGATATCCGGACCAAGTGCACAAAATATAACATGAAGAGCTTTGTCATTCACTTGCATCCTTCTTCTTTCATCATCGGTCATTTCGGCTTTGATCTTTGGGATGAGCCTTTCTCTATCTCTCCTCATGGGAATGTATGGACCTTCTTCAACCACATCCCACACCATGTAGTCGGTAGACTTGATGAAGAGCCTCATCCTATTCTTCCAATAAGGATAGTTATCCCCATTGAAGAATGGTGGCTTTGTGGTGGATTGCGACTCATAGTTGGAGGTGGATGCCATTGCTTGACTTGTTGTTGATCAAACTCTCCAAGAATCGACTCAAGAGGGTTGTAATCCTTCCAATGAGTGTAGCTCTGATACCAATTGTTGAGTTGATCGAACACTTGCAAATGGCCAAGAGGGGGTGAATTGGCAATTAAAACTTTGGTGAAGAGAAAGATTGAAAATAAAAATGACACAAGGGGTTATAGTGGTTCAAGTTCTCCAAATGAACTCTACATCCACTACCTTAGCTCCCACTAAGGATTTTCAAACAATTCACTAATTGAATTCGTCCCCTTTTCTTGGATGAGGAGGAAACCTTACAATTTCGATTAATCTTTCTACCCAAAGCTTAATCCACTCAAATACAAAGAAAGATTTTGGTAAACTCAAATGTTTCCTCTCAAAGGATGATTGTCTACCCAAATACAATTCAAACAATCCCAAACTCACAATACAAATTGACAATTTGAAAATACACTAGAATTGGGTACAAGATTTGACTTTTAATAGCTCAAGGGTTTGGATTTTTGCTTTGATGATGCTTGAAGGTTCAATAGTTGTTGCTTGGTCAAATGAAGCTTGTTTTTATACCCTTGCATTGATTTCTAGCCGTTTGGGTAGTTAGGATCATCAATAGAGCCGTTGTGGACATTTTTCCCGCATTAAATGCAGCTCTGCAGCCTACAGTATCGGTACTCGGGAAAGGCGTATCGATACCTGCATCAAAGAAGAAAGAGCCGTTGTGCCTGAAAACAGGGCGTATTGATACCCATATAAGGCGTATCGGTACGGTTTTTAAGGGGCGTATCGATACGAGGGCAGTATCGATACGGTCCAAAGTTACTGGAATCCCAAGTTATGTTTGTATGAAAAGTGTATCGATACGCATATCAAGCGTATCGGTACGGTACAACTACCTTTTGAAAATTGGGAAACCAACCAACTGACAAGTAACGGTCAAATAATTAAATGCTCGGATTTTTCAAAGATATGCTTAGCGTATCGATACGGTTACTATGCGTATCGGTACGTGTTCATGAAAACAATTGCCGAGATGCATATCGTATCGATACGGTTTCAGGGCGTATCGGTACGGTATGTTCAATAAAATTACAGTGACAAAATAGGGTATCGATACGCTAAGGGTATCGATACTCCTGGGCGTTTTTGCATACTTGTGCTTGGAAAACATAGAAAAGGATTTTGAAAAATATATATGATTTAAGAGCAGGTCTTTAATTATTATTTTGTTTTAAAAACACTTGTCAATTGAGAGACTTTAAAGAGTACTTAAAAATTTATTGTTTTGCAAATTGGTCCTTAAGATTATGTGTTATATCAAAATCAATTTCGGTTTTACATACATAGAATTCCAAATTTAAAATAATTAAAGTAATTATAGATCGAAATTAATTAAAAACCCTATGTAGTTAGGGTAACATACTATAAAAAGGGTTTAATGGTCTAGCAGCCGTCTAACCCTTTGAAACGTATTTTTCTCAAAACGTTTTGTGAAAAAGAAAATTGCTCTCAATTTTTCAACCGAGTGAACTGAGTAGAGGCTGAGACGATCTATTCGTGGAGGCTAAGATTCGTATCGTTCATGAGATCGTTAGACGTTTCTGTTCGTGTTGTTTATCAAGGAACTCAATGTAAGTAAACCTATCTCTTCCTCCTGAATTCGGATTAAACATACATGGATCGCTGGTGAGATCATCGTGTTTGTTTTTTCCGCTACGCCATGGGGTGCGCTGATGATCCAACAATGGTATCAGAGCCACTTGTACGATCCGGATCCGGGTTAAATACTTGGGTGATGCGATATGTTTATGATGTATGCTCTGTTTTATCGTTTTCGGCATATATGTATGATATATTTGATCGATTCGATAACTGGTATGATTAAGATGTTAATCTGTTTTAATGAATTTTGCAATCAATGATTAAGAGTTAATCATGAATATGTTGCTACAAGGGTTTATATGTTAATTGTTATCATATAGATCGACGGGTATGCGATAGTAGATCGCATTCAGCGGTGCCGGACCCCCGCGAGGGGCTCTGTCCCTCGACCCCGCAAGGGGATTCGCCCCTCGACCCTTTCCTAGGCAACATAGATCGTAGGCCCACATTAAAATCTTTAACAAATGCGTACCAATGTATATGTATGATATGCTTGTTTTGTATGGTGTTTGACATGCATGGTTATAGCCCTTTTGTTTTACAATAGTTGTAATTTAAAATACGGCCTGCGCGTCGTGCCTCTCTACTCTTCTGTTGTATTTCTCATCTTACTCCCTCGTATGTAAAATGAGTTTCTGAAAATTGTAATCATATGAAGATTCGAAGGAACAGACGAATAGACTAGTTAAAGACGAGAAGATGCTTGAGAGTTCATTTTCTTCTAGGATTCTTGGTTCTCCCATTGGCTTGGGATGGGCCACCTTAATTTTTCCTTTGGGTTATAACCATTGCATCTTATTTACTGCTTATATCTATCATGTATGTGATGCCATGAATGTCGTGTCTGCAAATTTTATTATTATACACTTTGATGAGATCAATAAGGGCCTAATATTAAAATGAACAATGATGAGATAATTATGAAAAACCCCTCACTACAATCTAATTTAATTTAACCATCCAATATTTACCCTTGTTAAGGCTTCGATCGATATCATGTGAGTTTTTCCAAAGCAATATGACATGAGTCTGTCTTGGTTAAACGCGAAGATAAAGTAAGTGATATTCGCAGGTTGAAATATTGGTGATAACTTGGCTAGGTTATTCTAATAGGATTAGAAACCTAGAGGTTAAATTTTGGATAAATCATGAGATGATTTGAACAAGAGTTGTTCACCGAATGGAGGAGTTACATTGGATGTAATTAGTAAGGTGTTACTTACCTAAATAACCCTTTTCCTAAAAAAAGCCAAAGCTGATTTAGGAAGAAGTTGAAATATGGATCCTCACTCACTAGAAAAACTATCGATGTGTTTTTTTCCGAAATTAAAACTTGAGGGTTTTTAATTTTGAATAAAATGGTGGGAGTAATTTATTAATAAAGACCTATTTATAAATTTCAAACTCGGTAAATAAACTTACATTACATATTTCCATTGTTGTAGACTCAATGGCAAACAACACACTTTCACTGCGATCGATCCTTGAGAAGGATAAACTCAATGTCTTGAATTTCCTTGACTGGTTCCGAAATTTGAGAATTGTTCTCAAGCAGGAAAATAAGGAATATGTCATTGAAGAATATGTTCCTGATGAACCGGCTGCTAATGCTCCTAGAGCTGACAAAGATAAGTTTAAGAAACACATGGATGACATGTTAGATGTCAAATGTCTTATGCTTGCCACCATGACCCCTGAGCTTCAGAAGCAACATGAGGACATGGTAGCCTATGAGATGATTCAACACCTCAAGGAAATATATGAGGGGCAAGCGCGTCAAGAGATGTATGAGACCTCTAAAGCTCTATTTCAATGCAAAATGGGTGAGGGATCTCCTATAAGAGCTCGTGTCATTAAAATGATGGGTTATATCTAAACGTTGGAGAAGCTGGGATTTCCACTCAAAGATGAATTGGCCACTGATGTCATCCTGCAATCGTTGTCGAAAAGTTTCAACCAATTTGTCCTTAATTTCAACATGAATGAAATTAATAAAATTTTACCACGGTTACTTGTCATGTTACGTACTGCTGAAAACAACATGAAAAAGGTTGGACCTAAGCCCATTCTGATGGTCCGCAAGGACAAAAGGAAGGGAAACATTGTAGCAAAGCCTAAGGGTAATGGCAAGGCCAAGACCAATGGAAAGGATGCATTGAAATCCAAAGGGGGAGTTAGCAAGAAAGGAAAATGTTTCCATTGCGGCAAGACTGGACATTGGAAGATAAACTACCCTTCTTATCTTGAAGAAGTCAAAAAGGCAAAACCAAACGGAGCGTCTACTTTAGGTATTTATGTCATAGATGTTAATTTGTCAACATCTACTTCTTGGGTATTAGATACCAGATGCGGTTCACATATTTGTACTTCTGTACAGGGACTACAAAAGAGAAGGAATCTGGCTAAAGGAGACGTGGACCTACGAGTAGGAAATGGAGCAAGAGTTGTTGCATTAGCTATAGGAACATATGTTTTGTCTTTGCCTAGTGGACTTGATTTAAATTTAGAAGATTGTTATTTTGTGCCTAGTTTAACTAAGAACATTATTTCTATTTCTTGTTTAGACAAGATAGGTTTTGATATTATTATTAAGAATAATTGTTGTTCCTTTTATCTCGATAATGTTTTTTATGGTTCGACACAATTAATTAATGATCTTTACATTTTGGATCAAGATAATACTATTTATAACATAAATACAAAAAGATCAAAGACAAATGACTCAAATCAAACCTACCTTTGGCACTTTCGTTTAGGCCATATAAGTGAGAAACGTATATCAAAACTCCATAAAGATGGACTTTTAGATTCATTTGTTTTCGAACAATATGATATATGTGAATCTTGCTTATTGGAAAAAATGACTAAGGCTCCTTTTAACGGTAAATGTGAAAGAGTAAGTGATTTATTGGGATTAATACATACTGATGTATGTGGGCCAATAAATACGCAAGCTAGAGGAGGATTCCAGTACTTCATTACATTCACTGATGATTTTAGTCGGTATGGGTATATCTACCTTATGAGCCATAAATCTGAAGCACTTGAAAAGTTCAAGGAGTTCAAAAATGAAGTACAGAATTAAACATGCAAGAGTATTAAGGCACTTCGATCAGATCGAGGTGGAGAATACTTAAGCATAGAGTTTGTTGAACTCCTAAAAGAGTGCGAGATTGTCTCATAACTTACCCCACATGGTACACCACAGTGGAATGGAGTTTCCGAGAGAAGAAATCGAACATTGTTAGACATGGTTCGATCCATGATGAGTCATAGTGATCTTCCGACTTCTTTTTGGGGACATGCACTTGAAACAACTACTTTCACACTAAATCGTGTTCTAACCAAATCGGTTCAAAAGACACCATATGAGATATGGACTGGGAAGCGTCCTAGTATGTCTTTTATGAAGATTTGGGGTTGTGAGGCTTATGTTAAACATCAGATGTCTACAAAGCTTGAACCTAAATCTCATAAATGTATATTTGTTGGATATCCTAAGGAAACCAAGGGATATTATTTCTTTAACCCTAACAAGAACAAAGTGTTTGTTGCTCGAACGAGAGTTTTTCTCAAAAGAGAATTCCTCTCAAAGAAAGGGAAGAGTTGAAATATTGAACTTGGAGAAGTTCAAGATCAACAGATTAATAAGCCAGAGGTTGAGCATGTTCCACAAGTTGTTGAGGAACAATCAACAGATTTAGAAACACGACCACTGCGTAGATCCACAAGAGAACGCCATGTACCTAGGAGATATGGATTTCTCGTTACTACACATGGAGACGTTCTTCTGTTGGATCAAGATGAGCCCATGACTTATCAAGAGGCGGTGGCGAGCCCAGACTGTAAGAAATGGCTTGAAGCCATGAGATCTAAAATGGATTCCATGTTTGAAAACAAAGTATGGACTTTGGTTGAACCACCTGAAGGGGTCAAACCAATAGGGTGTAAATAGGTTTTCAAGAAGAAAATCGACATGGATGGTAATATACAAACATATAAGGGGCAATTAGTCGGTAAAGGTTTTCGACAAGTTCATGGTATAGACTATGACAAAACCTTCTCCCCTGTAGCTATGTTTAAATCCATTCGGATCTTGCTTGCAATAGTTGCATTCCATGATTATGAAATCTAGCAAATGGACGTTAAAACTGCTTTCTTTAATGGAAAACTTGAAGAGGATGTGTATATGACACAACCAGAAGGTTTTGTATCTCCTGGAAATGCTAGAAAGTTTTGTAAGCTACAAAGGTCCGTTTATGGACTGAAGCAGGCTTCTCGAAGCTGGAATCTTCGTTTCAACGATGCAATCCAAGAGTTTGGATTTATAAGAAATGAAGATGAGCCTTGTGTTTACAAAATGGCTAGTGGGAGCATTGTTTCTTTCCTAATCTTGTATGTAGATGACATACTCATCATAGGAAATGATATACCTACTCTACAGTCTGTTAAGACTTGGTTAGGTAGTTGTTTTTCTATGAAAGATTTGGGTGAGGCAGCGTATATCTTAGGAGTTAAGATCTATAGAGATAGACCAAGACGACTCCTAGGTCTAAGTCAAAGTACATACATAGAAAAGGTGCTGAAAAGGTTCAGTATGGAAGAATCTAAGAAAGGGTTCTTGCCCATGAGACATGGTATTTCTCTTTCGAAAGATATGTGCCCTTCAACTTCACAAGAAAGAGAAAGGATGAATAAAATTCCATATGCTTCGGCTATTGGTTCTATCATGTATGCCATGATATGTACTCGACCAGACGTATTGTATGCCTTAAGCATGACGAGTCGATATCAGGTAAACCCAGGTGAATGTCACTGGGTTGCAGTTAAAAACATCGTCAAGTACTTAAGAAGAACTAAGGATACATTTCTTGTCTATAAGGGTGAAGAAGAGCTTAGTGTAACAGGTTACACTGACGCCAGCTTCCAAACAGACAATGATGACTCGTGATCGCAATATGGTTTTGTGGTTTGTCTTAATGGAGGTGCTGTGAGCTAGAAAAGTTCAAAACAAGACACAGTAGCTGACTCTACAATAGAGGTTGAGTACATTGCAGCTAGTGAAGCGGCAAAAGAGGCTGTTTGGATCAAGAAGTTCGTAACTGAACTAGAGGTTGTTCCCAGCATATCAGATGTTACAGAACTCCATTGTGACAACAATGGAGCCATTGCACAAGCAAAAGAACTCACATCTCATCAACGATCCAAACACATTCTGAGGCGTTTCCATTTCATTCGAGAGATCATAGATCGAGGAGATATGGAAATATGCAAAGTACACACAAATGATAACATTGTTGATCCCCTAACGAAGCCTTTGGCACAGCAAAAATATGATTGTCACACTGAGTCACTTGGTATTAGATATGTGAGTGATTGGTCTTAGTGCTAGTGGGAGATTGTTAGAGTATGCCCAAAGACCAATCATATGATGATTGTATTGACATACTATCTTTACCGATTTTATCAAATAAAGGCATTGCCGTTATTTTATTCTGTTATATTTATGTGCATCAAATTAACAAAAGACAATAATGTCCATATAATAATATGATTATTATTAAAAGATCCTTAGTTGAGTATTATTATGGGCATGGATAATAATAATACGTTTAAAGCTAACATGTTGTTGATCGATGACAATGTGTTGTCATTGACATAGTGATGTCAAAATCAAAGAATGAATATGATGTAGGATAACAACATATTGGATTGACCCGCTATGAGCATATGTCTTGGATTATTATGTAATTGTCACGATATTGCTCATAATGATAACTATATGTATGATCCTTTGGCTTGAGATCATTACTATCTTAACATATATTGTTGTGTGCTTTGATGCAGTTAAACTTGCACCGTAAATGGTTACACTATAAAGACTGACATTGAGCATATCACGATATGTGTAGTGGGGTATGAATGGTCGAGATAGGATTTATCCTTCCTACATAATAGGAAACATATCACAGGCCACTTGATTGAGTACGACTAAAAATGCATGGCCATGCTCGAATAAGTTGATATGAGATATCACATATTATTCGTCTGTTGTCTACTCTAGATATTAAGAAATAATAGATAGGCAAAACAAGTGTGACTATTCCAAGACTTGTGCCTATTCTAGATATAAAGGACAAAGGGATATAATACATTAGAATAGTTGATTGCGAAGATGTTACGTTGAATCTTTACTTCCAGTAATTTAGGTGACAATGATAAATTGCTAGATGTCACTCATTGTTTGTGATATTGGAATAGTTCTGATAATTGCTACTAATGTTACTAGAACCTACAGGGTCACACCCCAGGGTTGAAAAGAGCAATTAATAAATAAGTTACATATGTACAATTTAGTTGTACGTATATAACATGTATAATTAATATTAAGACATATATATTTGATATATATGCTAAAGTATTTTATTATACATAGAATTCTAAATTTAAAGTAATTATAGTTTGGAATTAATTAAAAACCCTATGCAGTTAGGGTAACATACTATAAAAAGGGTTTAATGGTTTAGCAGTCGTTTAACCCTTTGAAACGTATTTTTCTCAAAATGTTTTGTGAAAAAGAAAATTGCTCTCAATTTTTCAACCAGGTGAATCGAGTAGAGGCTAAGACGATCTATTCGTGGAGGCTAAGATTCGTATTGTTCGTGAGATCGTTAGACGTTTCTGTTCGTGCTGTTTATCAAGGAACTCAATGTAAGTAAACCTATCTCTTCCTCTTGAATTCTGATTAAACATACATGGATCGCTGGTGAGATCGTCGTGTTTGTTTTTCCCGCTGCGTCATGGGGTGCGTCGGTGATCCAACACTCATTGGTAAAACTTTTCAAATTGATCAAACAACTCTTTGTAACGTATTTGGTTTTGAAAATGGTGGGATTGATGAAGAGTCTTCCTTGGGTCATGGCCAACTTGGTTCCGTAACCGTTCTTGATGCCCAAGATCGTATCCTTCACCTCATCATCACTTAGTGGCTTCGCCCCTCCGATGGAAAATTTTCAACCATCCTCCAAGTTGATTACTTTTGGCTTCGTTGTTTCTGTGAAGGTAAGTGCACTAATCTTTGTCAAATTATGTTTGCCGACTTGGTTTATCTTGTCCAACACCGCCACACCGATCAATTTAAGTCTTTTTATTATGGGACGGCCTTGAGTCATTTGTTTCATGCCTTGGAAATTGATTGCACCCATGATGTCGTTGATCCCCTTGGTCTACCCATTGATGAACACTCCCTTAACTGAGCCAAATTTGAGTTCATCAACTATGAATGGGTTCATGTTGCTAGACCTCGTCGCCAAGATGATCAACCGAAAGCTCCACAAGGTGCTCTCATCGCTCAATCCTCAATGGATAACCTCATGACGTTCCTCAATGAGAAATTCACCACCTTGGGGTATAACATGAATGCAAGATTTTCCGCCATTGATACTCGATTTGCATCATTAGAGTATCGAGTCAAGGCCATTGAACATCAACAAAATTCCATGGATATCTCTCTCACCGCCTTCCATGGTGCTTGGCTCAATCATACTTGGAGACGGCAAACCAATCATGATGATGAAGACGAAGAGGACGATGATGAAGATGATGGTGGGGACGAGTAGTTTGAGCATATCATGTCATTCATATTAGGATTTTTTTTGTTTGCACATATGCTTTTATGTTTCTTGAACCCTATACTTTGATTATTTGGTTTTCGGATTAAGTATTTGGTTTGGTTTATGATTGAACTTCTATGCTTTGGATATTTGATCTTTCAATAAAATTATATTGCTTATTATGTTTATCTTATACTTCATTTGCTATATTTATATCCATATAAATGTACAATGTTTCTTTTGATCTAACAAAAAAGGAGAAAAGTGTGTGAAAGGGCAAATTTTTTAAACCTATCTTAAATTAAGGGGGAGTTTGCTTTCAAAAGTTTTCAATGTTTTTTATACTTAAAAATTTTAACTTTGGTTTTGTTATATCAAAAAGGGAGAGATTGTAAAACCTAAATTGTTTTGATATAACAACTTGATTAAAGGACTTATTTGTAAATCCAACAAATTTTTAAGTATTTCAAAGTCTCACCAAATTGATAAGCCTTTTGAACCAAATAAGTTCTTCAAGTCAACACATATAAAGTGGTTCAAATTTTTCTATATCTTTTCAAGAATTTTAAAGCTAAACTTCAACTATACGCCCAAGCGTATCGATACCCTTATGGCGTATCGATACAGATTTACATTACTGGAATTTCAAAAGACCATAGCGTACCGATATGGTTAAGCCCATATCGATACGACATTTAACTGGGGTAGAGTTTTAAGCTATAGTGTATCGACACGCATTGTGACCATATCGATACATTTTTAAATGAAAACATATTTTATTGCTATAGCGCACCGATACGGTTAGTCACCGTATCGATATGATATGCTGAGGTTTGCAAAATCTTTTTAATTAATATTCAAATGTTGCTTGTCGGTCATTGGAATCCTAAAATTTTTGAACGACCGTTAATCGTATCGATACACCCAAGAAGCTTATCGATACACTTTTTGTAAAAGGATTCCAGTGAGTAAAAACCGTGTCGATACAGATAAGCGTATCGATATGCCTTTTACTTTACACTAGGACCGTATCGATACGCATCGTGACTGTATCGATACGCCCTGCTTTTTGTGTCACAACAACTCTTTCTTCTTTGAGACATGTACCAATACGCTCTCAACCATACTGATACGCTAGGTAGCTGAAGTGTATTTATTGCGGGAAATAAGCAGCCCAACGGCTATAATTAAGTCTCCAACCACCCAAACGGCTAGAAATCAATGTAATGGTATAAATACAAGCCTCAAAAGCTCCATCAACAACTATTGAACCTAAAAGCAACATCCAAGCAATTAAATCCAAACCTTTGAGCATAAGTGTCAAATTCTTGTACCCAACTCATTTGGAGTTTTTCATTGTAAATCTTTTTAAAGTTTGGGGAGTGTTTATTTGTAATTGGGTAAACAATCAGAATTTGAGAGGTACTTTTAAAGTTTGTCTATCTTTCTCTTGTAAAGAGTGTTCTTGGGTTAATCTTTGGGTATAAAGATTGACCAGTTTGTAAGGTTTCCTCCTAAGATGGGAAAAGGGGATGAATTCAAGTTAGTGAATTGTTGAAATCCTCAGTAGGGTGTTGAGGTAGTGGATGTAGAGCTTGTTCGAAGCTTGAACCACTCTAAATCGTGTTGTCTTCATCTTTTAAATTTCCTACTTGCACCCTTAAATTTTTATTTTACCAATTCACCCCCTCTTAGTGTTTAGCCATTGTTTGATCAACTCAACACATTGCACATAAATGCAGAGCGTAGCGGTATGATACTTCGGGTATCAGTACTGTGGCTTCCATATCAGTACGCGAAGTGCTCACTCAAAAACTTAAACCAAAAGCGTATTGATACAAGACAAAGTCTTCGGTACGAGCATCTTCGTATCGGTAATAGGAGTATCGTATCGGTAACGAATGCCTATTTTTGACACATAAACTATTTTGAAAATGTTTTTTTCAAGTCAAAAACACTTTAAAATAGTTTCAAACATATTTTTCAAGTATTTTGGACTTTGAATTATTTTTGCAAACTTGTTCAAGTTTAAAAATATTTTTCATTAAGTTATATCAAAATAAAAATCTCAATAGTGTCGCTCTTTTAGCATGTATTGAAGCAAAATAATTTATAACATTTTCAATATCAACTTCTTCCAAAAAATCACTCTTGATTGCCATCAAAACAAATCCATTTAATGTTTCTTGTGACATAGTTGTCCGTAAGTATGACTTCAACAACTTTAATTTTGAAAAAAAATGTTTTAAAAATCTTAATAAATCTATTGCTTCCATTTTCGTATTTGGGAAACAATTGAAATGTTTTAAAAATCTTAATAAATCTATTGCTTCCATTTTGCTTTATGTTTTAAAAATGTTAATAAATCTATTGCAACGAACCTGATTTTGAAATCCGAGGGTCATTTTAGTTTGGAGTGTGAGCTTCATGTTTTGGCCGAGAATTGGGCCTTCGAGAGCTTTTGTGGGCTTGTTTTTTGTTGTTAGAGCTGAGGTCTTAGTTGGGTGATGAGTTGGGAGTATGAAGGAGGGGTAATGACTAATGAGGTAATTTCCTCTTTTTGAAGAGAGATTGAGGAGGGTTTCTTTGTTACTCTACAGAAAAAGCTTGTTGGTGATATCACCATGTCCCTTTGTCTTCTCTCTTCATCCATGCTCATCTCCCTCCCAAGAACCAAAGTCTAAAGGTGTAATCTTTGTGTTTTGGAGCGTGGATCTTGGATTCTAAGTTTGAGACAAGTTGTTCAGTACCTAAGGATCTACATTTTGAGGTAAGAATCATAAATTTTGGTGGAAAATGAGTTTTGGTAGGGTTGAGGGTGAAGAATGGGAATGAAAGTTTTGACTCTGTTATGAAGGCGGTCAAAAGGCAGGGGATGAGTTTCAAAGACGAGAGAAAAGAACAAGTTAATTGAAAAGAAAAAGTAAATAAGATATTCAATGAATGGCCTTTAAGTTACAAGTGATGAACAACTGTCACCTGCTCAGAAAGATGGAACGTTACAAAAGGTTCTAGAATAAAGAAAAATAAATGTAGGCCTTTCATATTTTCAAACTTAACAGGCCAAGGGTCAAATGACCTCTTTTTATAGCCCAATGAGACTTAACAGAATTGATACAAACTAACCAATCTGTTAGGCCTGAACGGGCTTAACAATATAACAAAATCCAAATCTAATACTAAACAGATTAACAGACTCAACACCGACTATATTCTATAATAGACTCAGAAAGAGGAAGGCTTGAGCTTGGAAAATGGGCTATTTTTCTAGTTTCAAGAGGAAGGTTAGTACACTACTAACTCATATGCCTTTATGGGTATCATAATTTTGATTGCTTTGTTGCTTGATATGATATTATGGTTGTTTGAGTGTTTAGAGACCTTTAATGGCATAATCCGAATTACATGTTAAAATCTTGTAAAAATGGTAGTAAACCACCATAAACACTCCCATAAGATGTAGGATCGAGTTATGGGGCCGATGGTTGCGTTTTGAGGGCTTGGGGAAGCAATTTCCTGAGTCTATGAAGCCATTTCTAGGCTTCGATATCAGTACACAAAGAGGTAATACTGATACCCTAGTGTTCTAGGTTTAAGAACATTGTTCATCGAGGATAAATTATTAGAGGGGCACTGGTACCGTGTTCAACTCGTACTGGTACGCCCTTCAAGAAAGTATCTGTACGAGTTGACCCGTACTAGTACACCTACGCTTTGTGAAATTCTAGTGAGCTCAATTCATATCGATACACATGTGTGACCGATACCCAAAGGGTACTGTTTTGGTACGCGAGGGCCAGTACTGACACTACTAGGCAATCTGCCCAAAAATATGTTTTGAGTTTGAAGGGCTTATAATTTGAGGACTATGGCCCAATGGGCTTCTAATATGATAAAATAAATAGTAAAAATGTGAAACCGAGGTTTAACCTCCATACACGAGCATTATGTGTAATAATTTGGTAAAACTTTGGTGACTTGTTTGTAATAGTAAAAATAGGGATCCTTGGTGGATCGAGTATTGTTGTGTGCCACGTAAGGGCACTTGTGTGGTAGAGTCACCTTGGTTGATGGGATCCGGATAACCAGAGAGCGTGTTGCAACACCATGGTTAGAGATGTCGAATGTAAGTTCCCGAGGCTATGTAACACCGGGCCTCACTCCAGGTTTGTTGGTATGATACATATGTGTTGTGTGAGATTAATGAATCCTTGTTGTTTGCTATGTGTTTAGGCGGCTAGAGGTAGTACCATATATTGTTGTATTGTTATATTATCATATTTAGCTACATGCTCATATTTATGATTTGCATGAAGCATGGTTGAGTGGAAGTCTATTCACTGAGTTTCGTTAGCTCAGCGTTCGGAATTGTTGTTTCTGTTCGCATGTTAGTTGATTGACATGTATTGTTGGAGCACCATCTTTGTAGGACTTCAGCTTCGACTTGTGTCCGAGTACAATACTTAGATTATATTGGGCTATGTATTCGTATGACCCTATGTTGTATTGTAACTGTATTTTGGATTTTATGTCATGAGTCGAATGCTTTCAATTATGTATTTTAAATGGAGCTCTCATGTAACGTTTTCAAATACTTATTTATGTTGAAATATTTAAACTTGATGGTTTTCATAGAAATGAATGTGTTTGGGCTAAACTAGGTATGGAAATTTTATGGAAATGGGTCGGGCTTGAGGCCCAAATGTGACTTCCGGGTTGAGGGTATTATTACACATGTTCCCTTTGGGGAACTTTTTAATTTTTATCAATAAATATTTATTTGCGGAGTAAAAAAATAAATATTTTCAAAATTATTACAATGAATTTTGAGATTAACGTCAACCAATAAAATTGATTTATCATAATGTGTTGAGTTGTGTGAGGCTCGATTCGTTCAACCGATAAGGCTCACCAAGTGGTGGAGAGGTAGATTTTTGGGTGGAAGGGTTGTGGAAGCTAAAAAGAAAATTGACACAATGATTTATAGTGGTTCAACGTTCTAACCAAGGTCTACATTCACTACCTTAGCTCCCCACTAAGGATTTCCAATCAATCCACTATTGATTCGTCCCCTTTTCTAGGCTTAGGAGGAAACCTTTACACACAATCAAGCTTTCTACCCAAAGCCTTGATTGAAACCCTCTTTTACAAAGAGATAATATAAGCAAACTTAAATCCCTCTAATAGGTATTTGTTTGCACGATTTAGCACTCACCCAAAACCTAAAACACTTGAGCAAATTTGACAATTTTGGCTCACTAGTGTTTGTCTATACAATAAATGACAATTTAAGCTCTAAGACAATTCTTGATCATTTGTTGATTGACAATATGAGCATTAGCCTTTACTTGATGCTTGGAGGTCCCTTTTATACTCCTTGATGAGTTTATAGTCGTTGATAGCCGTTGGGATTGAATTGGAGCCGTTGAGGACTTTAATTCCCACCATAAATGCAGTTCTGCAGCTCTCCGTTTCGAAACGCTCGAACCCGTTTCGAAACGCCCTTTAAGTAGAAAGAGTCGTTGCAGTCTGACGTGGACCCGTATCGAAACGCTATTGTCCGTTTCGAAACATCCGTTTCGAAACGCCTAGTCCCGTATCGAAACGACCTGTATTTAAATGTTAGTTGGGAAATAGTCGTTGGGGTTTATGACCGTTTCGAAACGCTGGGAAAAAATCCTTATCCAGGGTAAGCCCGTTTCGATACTTGTATCGAAACACTTTTGCTACTGGAATGCATCGTATCGAAACGCCCTAAGGTGTTTCGAAACGCCTGGACAGTTTTGTGAAGTTTGGCTTTGAAAAACATGTAAAACCTTTTAAAAACATCCCTAAACATAGTTTCAAGTTATTTGGACTTTGGAAATTGTTTTAAATACTTTTTAAATCAGTCCAAAACATTTTTCAATTATTATATCAAAACATTAGTTCTACGTAATGAAAAAAGAAACCAAAAAGATTCTCATATAATTGATAGTATTCAAATCTCTTATCCAAAGAAATAATGGTTTGACCGACAATGTACAAGAAGTATTCAATTCTAAATGACTCCTCAAGAGATATTAATGTTCGTATTTTACAATTAATTTGAAGGACGGTGTAAGTTGTTAATTATCAAATATAAAAATTTATAAATATTTAAATCATGTTTGATCCTTATTTTTGGACATGTACTTTTTGGGCCCGATACGGTCGCTGCACTTGCGCATGTCTAAAACTCTCTGCTTTAAATTTGCAAACTCTTATAACAAAAATTCAACTATTTAACATATGTAAGTATTTTCTGTTGACGGAATATTGATTTAGTTGAAACAAAATGTTACCGTGGTGCACCCTAGGGCCCAATCTGCCGCACACCTAGGGGCCATTTCCAGCACCCATGGGGCCTCAATCCGTTCAGCCCACTCTACCGCACCCATGGGGCTACAATCCAGCCGAGCCGTCCGCCCAAGGGGGCCTTGTCAAGCACCCTGGGCCTGTCCGTGCAGCCTTGTCCGCGCACACCGTAGGGCCTGTCCGACCAGCACCAAACAGGCCGCCTAGCAGCACCCGAGGGCCTGTCCGCGTAGCACCCAAGGGCCTGACCGAGCAGCCCGGCCAGCCACCCCTATGGGCCTATCCAGATTTTTACCATCCATGGCCATCCAAGCCCACTCCTTGGGGAATATCTCTAATAATCAAGCATCCACTCATCCCTTGATTTATGGAGAATCAAAACCCATGTTTCATGGAAAGAGGACCCACATAATAGTCAAGCATCCATTCATCCCTTGAATCAAGCATCCACTCATGCCTTGATTTATGGAAGACCAAAACCCATGTTTCATGGAAAGAGGACCCACCATGATTGAAGGAATCATGGATAATTATCTCTTACTTTATTAGGTGGCTTAGGCCAATCTTGGCCATTGGATGTAAACATTAGTGACCGTTAGATCGGGAGGTGCTAGGCTATAAAAAGGGCCTCACCCCCTCATTTGTAATTATCCTGAATTCTCTTTGCTTTCATCTTTCTTTCATTAATAGAAGTTTAGCAACGTCGAGTACTCTTTTCCCCCTAACTAGGCTTAGAGGGGGTTTTTAACGAGGCTCTTCGTTTTGCAATTACTCGAGCCATCTCCTTTCTTTCTTTCTTCGCAACGCTTCCGCAACTCTAGCCAAGCCAAGACTTAGCTTCAAGGCTTACTTGGTCCCTTTCAAAGTTCCTTTCCCGACCAAGTGCCGCACGAGCTAGCCATATAAGTCTAGCCCCGTGACAAGTGGTATCAGAGCCCACGTTTTAGCGAAGAATTATTCGAGATGACGAACCCAAGTGATGTTGCCGCCGACGGCGCCTCAAAGCCTATGGAAACTCGTGGTGGAAAAGCCAAGAGGAGTAGTTCGAGATATGCCATCTCAACCTTGCAAGACAAAGTTACCCGTTTGGAAGACAACGCGAATGAGTCGAGAGATAGACTCGATGTTGTCGAGAGCCGACTAGATACGTTGGAATCTCGGGGTGATGATTGCAAGGATGATTCCCAGGATCTCGAAGATAGACTCGAGACCGTGGAGTTGGAGAATCGTTCTCTTAAAGATGGGCTAACCGAACTAGAGAAGGCGATGAATGTGCTAAGGGCCGTGCTCAACATCTATAAGTCCGCCGTAGCCAACGGACTTGTTTCAAACCCGAGTAGAGTGCTAGCCGATGTACCGAAACCAAAGGAATTCAAAGGATCGAGGGATGCTCAAGAAACCGACACTTTCTTGTGGAGCATGAACCAATATTTCCGCAACACCAACATCATGGACGAATCCACTAAGGTAAATATTGCTTCAAGTTATTTTACTCACGACGCTCTTTTATGGTGGAGACGTAGGTGTGCCGAGGAGTCCGATAAAGACGTCCCCGTAGAGACTTGGGAAGACCTTCAAGATGAGATTCATGAAGCGTTCTATCCCAAGAATGCTCAAAGAGAGTTGCGCTCAAAGCTACGCCAACTCAGGCATGACAACAACATCCATGAGTACGTGAGAAAGTTCATCGAATTAAAGCTTCAAATCACCAACTTAGGAGAAGATGAAGGCTTCTCGATTTTCATGGATGGGTTGAACCGATGGGCTAACATGGAGTTGGAAAGACGTGGTGTCAAAGATCTTTCACATGCCCTTGATGAAGCCGAGGCGATAGCTAAGTTTGAAAAGCGAGACTCACCCAAACCAAAGCCAAAATCCAAAGGTTGGGGAGACAAGAATGCCAAAGCCGGAGGTGAGAGAGTTAACCATGAAAAGATTTCCAACAACAATCGACAAGGCCGATTTACTAAGCCACATGAGAGACGAGGTTTGGAATGCTTCCATTGCAAAGGACCTCATCATATTCGAAATTGCCCACAAAAGACAAGCCTTTATACCGTCAAAGTCAACGATGAGCCCACAACCCAACTTGGAGCCATTGTAAGTAATCTCCAGGTAAATTCTTTATCTAACAAGCCCAAAAGTGGTCTTATGTTTGTAAAAGTCACGATTGCCGGAAAGCAATTGCGTGCACTTGTGGACACCGGAGCATCCGAGTTGTTCATTTCTGAAGGAGCCGCCCAAAAACTCAATCTCACTGTGTTGAAGACGAGTGGGTGGATTAAGACGGTCAACTCGAAAGAAGCGCCCATTGCCGGAGTTGCAAAGAGGGTCGAGATCCAACTTGGTAGTTGGAAAGGCCGCGAGGATATTAAGGTAATTCCTCTTGACGATTATGATCTTGTGGTTGGATTATCCTTTTTGGACAAGATTAATGCACTTCTCTTGCCATTTGCCGATGTATTGGTTGTGCTCGACCGCACCCAACAATGTCTGGTCCCCGTGAGTCGAGATGTAGGTATCCAATCCAAGATGTTATCTTCCATCCAGTTCCGCAATGGTGTGCGAAAGGAGGAAGAGTCTTTCCTTGCCGTGCTCAAGGAAGACGAGACGATAGAAGCCGAAGAAGTTCCCGAAGAAGTGGAACGTGTCCTCGTGGAGTTCAAGGACACTATGCCTTCCGAATTGCCGAAGGCTTTGCCACCCAAGCGTGAGGTGGATCATCACATTGAGTTGGTGCCAAATGCCGAGCCGCCGAGTAAAGCACCTTATCGAATGGCGCCACCGGAGTTAGAAGAACTCCGAAAGCAACTTAAAGAGCTCTTGGATGCCGGGTACATTCGCCCATCCAAGGGTCCGTTTGGAGCACCCATCCTCTTTCAAAAGAAGAAAGATGGTAGCTTGCGCATGTGTGTCGACTACCGCGCTTTAAACAAACTCACGGTAAAGAATAAATACCCTATTCCTTTAATTACCGATTTATTCGATCAACTTGGAAGTGCTAGATTCTTCACAAAGTTGGATCTACGTTCGGGGTATTACCAAGTTCGCATAGCCGAAGGTGACGAGCCCAAAACCGCGTGTATCACGAGGTATGGTTCTTTTGAGTTTCTTGTAATGCCATTTGGCCTTACAAACGCTCCCGCAACATTTTGCACTTTAATGAATAAGGTACTTTCACCTTTTCTTGATCGCTTTGTTGTTGTCTACTTAGATGACATTGTCATCTATAGTAAGACTTTCCATGAACACTTAATGCACTTGAGGAAGGTTTTGCAGGTTCTTCGTGAGAACGAACTCTACATCAAACGCGAAAAGTGTAGTTTCGCTCAACAAGAGGTTCCGTTTTTAGGCCACATCATTGGAGGTGGTAAGATCCGAATGGATCCAAGCAAAGTTCGAGCCATCGACGATTGGGAACCGCCGACTAAGGTAACCGAACTTCGTTCTTTTCTTGGTTTAGCTAACTATTATCGTAAGTTTGTGCAAGGTTACTCCGCCATAGCTACGCCTTTAACCGAACTCTTGAAGAAGGACAAAACTTGGGAATGGAGTCCAAGTTGTCAACAAGCGTTCGAACGGCTTAAACAAGCCATGGTAAGTGACCCCGTTCTTGCCTTGCCCGACCATTCCAAGCAATTCACCATCCACACCGATGCATCCGATTATGCCATTGGTGGAGTTTTGATGCAAGAAGGCCACCCCATTGCCTTCGAAAGCCGAAAGTTGAACGACACCGAAAGGCGCTACACCGTTCAAGAGAAGGAGATGACAGCCGTCATCCATTGCCTTCGCACTTGGCGACATTATATATTGGGTTCCAGGTTTGTTGTCTTTACCGATAATTCTGCCATTTCTTATTTTCTAACCCAAAAGAAATTGTCTCCTAAGCAAGCTAGGTGGCAAGATTTCTTGGCGGAATTCGATTTTACAATGGAGTACAAGCCCGGAAAGACTAACACCGTGGCCGATGCGCTTAGCCGAAAAGCTAGCCTTGCCTCCATTAGCCAACCAAGTGGTGAGTTGTTAGAATCCATCAAGGAAGGCTTGACGCACGACCCCACCGCAAAGAATTTGATCACCTTTGCCAAAGAGGGTAAGTCACGCCGATTTTGGGTCGAAGATGATCTTCTATTCACAAGAGGCCAACGCATTTTCGTCCCCTACTTCAACAATTTGAGAAGGACATTGATGAAGGAATGTCACGATTCGAAGTGGGCCGGACACCCAGGTATGCATCGTACCTTAGCTTTACTTAATGAGCGTTATTATTGGCCTCGTATGAATGAAGATGTAGAAGCATACGTGAAGACTTGTCTTGTTTGCCAACAAGACAAGATCGAAGCAAACAAGCCGATGGGACTTCTCCAACCTTTGCCAATACCGGAAAGACCATGGGAAAGTATTTCTCTTGACTTTATTATTGGTTTTCCTTGTGTTTATAACTTTTCGAGTATCATGGTTGTAGTAGACAGATTTTCGAAGTATGCTACCTTCATTCCCGCCAACAAGACATGCCCCGCCGACGAAGCCGCTCGCCTTTTCTTAAAGCATGTCGTAAAGCTTTGGGGTATTCCAAAGTCAATAGTAAGTGATCGGGACGCTCGGTTCACGGGTAAGTTTTGGACCGAGTTGTTCAAGTTGATGGGTTCCTCCTTGAACCTTTCAACAAGTTTTCATCCACAATCCGATGGGCAAACCGAGAGGGCCAACGCATTATTGGAGATCTACTTGAGACATTTCGTCAGTGCATCTCAAAAGAATTGGCCCGACTTGCTAGACGTGGCCCAATTCTCCTACAACTTGCATAGGAGCGAAGCCACGAACCAAAGTCCGTTCGAGATAGTGATGGGACAACAACCGCTCACACCCGATGCGATCGTGACCAAGTACCAAGGTCCGAATCCAGCCGCCTTCCATGTAGTGAAGGACTTGCAAGAGCAACGAGACTTAGCCAACGCTTGCCTCCACAAAGCAAGCAAACGCATGAAGAAGTGGGCCGACAAGAAGCGACGCGACGTCGAATTTCAGGTAAATGATTTAGTTTTGGCCAAACTTAATCTAACACTTCGAAATGCTTCTGTTCACAGGGCTCTTGTAAGAAAGTATGAAGGCCCATTTCGTGTGATCAAGAGAGTAGGAAAAGTGGCCTACAAACTAGACTTGCCGCCCAACATTCAAGTTCATCCTGTCTTCCATGTTAGTGTCCTTAAGCCATATCACAAGGACGAGGAAGATCCGGAGAGGAACACTTCCAAGCGAGCACCCGTTGGAATTAGGGCCTCGTTCGAGAGAGAAGTCGAAGCCATCAAAGCCGATCGAGTCATTCGACGCAAAGGCTACCAACCAAGGCACGAATACTTTGTGCTTTGGAAGGGTCTAACCGAAGCCGAGGGTAGTTGGGAGCTAGACAAAGACTTGTGGCAATTTGAAGACAAGATTGCCGATTTTGAAGCCCAACGAGCGACGAGGGCGTCGCTCAATTCGGTGGAGGAGAATGTTACCGTGGTGCACCCTAGGGCCCAATCTGCTGCACACCTAGGGGCCATTTCCAGCACCCATGGGGCCTCAATCCGTTCAGCCCACTCTACCGCACCCATGGGGCTACAATCCAGCCGAGCCGTCCGCCCAAGGGGGCCTTGTCAAGCACCCTGGGCCTGTCCGTGCAGCCTTGTCCGCGCACACCGTAGGGCCTGTCCGACCAGCACCAAACAGGCCGCCTAGCAGCACCCGAGGGCCTGTCCGCGTAGCACCCAAGGGCCTGACCGAGCAGCCCGGCCAGCCACCCCTATGGGCCTATCCAGATTTTTACCATCCATGGCCATCCAAGCCCACTCCTTGGGGAATATCTCTAATAATCAAGCATCCACTCATCCCTTGATTTATGGAGAATCAAAACCCATGTTTCATGGAAAGAGGACCCACATAATAGTCAAGCATCCATTCATCCCTTGAATCAAGCATCCACTCATGCCTTGATTTATGGAAGACCAAAACCCATGTTTCATGGAAAGAGGACCCACCATGATTGAAGGAATCATGGATAATTATCTCTTACTTTATTAGGTGGCTTAGGCCAATCTTGGCCATTGGATGTAAACATTAGTGACCGTTAGATCGGGAGGTGCTAGGCTATAAAAAGGGCCTCACCCCCTCATTTGTAATTATCCTGAATTCTCTTTGCTTTCATCTTTCTTTCATTAATAGAAGTTTAGCAACGTCGAGTACTCTTTTCCCCCTAACTAGGCTTAGAGGGGGTTTTTAACGAGGCTCTTCGTTTTGCAATTACTCGAGCCATCTCCTTTCTTTCTTTCTTCGCAACGCTTCCGCAACTCTAGCCAAGCCAAGACTTAGCTTCAAGGCTTACTTGGTCCCTTTCAAAGTTCCTTTCCCGACCAAGTGCCGCACGAGCTAGCCATATAAGTCTAGCCCCGTGACAAAATGTTATTGTAAACTTTTGAAGGCCGAATTTAAGTATATTTGAGTGCACAATATTTTTTTCGTATCAGCATAAAAAAATTTAAAGTTTGATTAAGAAATGTTTAAAAAAACTTTTCAAACATTATTATATAATTTTAACTTATAAATTTGGATATGATATATATTTTTTATACAACATTAAATTATATATATTTCAAACTCATCTCCACCCATAAATTAAAGAATATTATATGTTTAAACACAATGGAACCCACATCTTTTGTATGTTGTAACATCAACGATATTTACCGAATTAAAACTCAATTAGTATACATTAATCTTAGGCATAAAGGTAAATTTAGCATGCAACATTATACATTTTTATGTCAAATTAACCTTTATTTCTTTTTGAGCTAAATTTAACCCTCAAAATTTTAGAAAAAGTCAAATTCGATCATCTTTGTAGAAATATATTGACAAAACATTAAAATTTAATGTTTTTCATGTGGGAAGCTTCATTGTAGTTTACATGTGAACATAACACTATTTATCTTATATGTCGCGTCAACAAAAAAAATTAGAATTATAAAATATTTATAATATAAAAATACAAAAAAATTGCACAAAACATATATAAACTGCTACGTGTGATGTCATATCAATGATGTTAAAATTATAACATTTTAATCATCATTTCTGTTAATAAATTAACTATTTGACTCTTTTTAACAGAAAAATAATAATATCAAAATAAGAAACATTACAAATGTTGTGTGTAAAAATTATATTTATACCTTAATTTTATTCGATTTTTTTTTGGGAAAAATGACATTTTACTCATCCAAAAAATTACAACAATAATTCTTATTCAAATTCCATTATTTCAAAACATTAGAAATATTGAAATGTGGTGCCAATCCTACATAACCGGATTGTGATGAAGAAAGTAAAGTGCCTCCTAAAAGTTGCAAGTTGAGCCCAATTCTTTGCATATTCTCGTATTCCCCTTTCCGCCAGTGACAAGCTAATCTTCTTTCAAACACGAAAAAAAGGGAGGTCTGTCCCCTAACGCGAAACACCAATTCATTAAATCCAACAAAATCAGAATTAATAAACTACACACACCCTTTTATTTTAATCTGGTTCATGAATCCTATTCCTTTGATTGGAGCAACCACATGAATCGTGGTCGATCACCACCAGATTCACACCCCTCTGAAATTCCTGTGGTTTCTGAAAAACAGGAACGGTAGCTGTCCATCGACATGGAAATGGATTGATGCGGTATATATTACACCATTAAGTTTTTGTATATCGAACACGGATATAGATATGTATTCGATACGAGAATATTTTAACTTTTTTTTCATGAATTTGAATGACCATACATATGTATTTCTTTATTCACTGTTATTGTACAATGACAGTGCTGTGATGTCCCCTTGAATTAGGGAGTATTTTATATTCTTTTATGTTTACATTATTGGAAGTATAGTATCTTCATTTTCATTTATAAAAAATAGATTTTATGGACGTAAACTTCAAAACAAAGGCATACTAAATAATACAGGGATGGGAATTGGGCAAGAAACAACATACACAAGCTATCCACATATGGGGGGGGGGGTCTAAAATAACAGTGGCATTTTCCTTGTAGTCGGCCATTAAATTCCAGTGGGACCAAACACTCACCTAACCATAGGGAAAAAACATGTTATATTGAGAAATATTATCATAGGTTTCATTTTTCACATCAGCCATAATCACAATTGATAAAAGCTATTTAATTTATCGTATTTTTTATATAATAACTTAAAAAAATTGTTTTTCATATCATCAACACAATTTTCTTGTAGTCAGTCGTACTCTCATTCTTTTTCTTAGAGTCTTCTTTTCTTTTCATATATATATGTTTAGGATTAGATTTAGAATTTGTTAAAAAAAATATTTTTAAAATGACATAAAAAATAGCTAAAATTCACTAGTTGAAAAAAATAATGACGAAAAAAAAGATAAAGTGAATAATTTTCCCTGCATGAGACCATGGGCTATAATTGATGTGGTGAATCAAGCCTATGATATATTTTTTTATACATAACATAACCCAGTTCACTTTCAAGATTTTAAAACATCAAATATAACATAATCAATAATATTATAAAAAATTAAATCGAATAAAATCTATATGACATAGTTTTATTTATTAATAGTACTTTTAATATATTTATGTTTATTTTGTGATTGTAGTATAATATGTTTTAATATTACATGTAACTTAGAGCAAAAATTTTAGTTAACATCCTCTCTTTTTATGTCAGGTTGTAAGTTCAATACGTATTAAGAGTAAAAGTTTTTCTTCTTCTCTTCCTACGTAGGAATTGTTCAAAATAAATTTTCTTTTTTGACAATTTTATAGCTCTGCTCGTTTACTAGATTCAGTGGCGGATCCACATATATGGGTTCAAAGTTCACACATTTACAATTTTTTTAATTTTTATGTACTAATCCTTAAATTTTATAATTTGTCCCTACTCTAAAATTTTGAGAATTTTATAATTAGTGTCATCTTCAAAAATATTGTGGCTTGTGTCCACTTAAAAAAAATTTAGCTCCGACCACTGGTTAGATTAAACCAATTCAAATACAAAATTCTTTTTTTTGGACCCAAAGCTATTAAACTATTTGCTTCTTCATACTCCTCTACTTGTAGAAGCATTTGATTTTCTTTTGGAAGTCACCTCTTTGTTTTCATTTATTTCCTCTCTTTCTTCGTCTTCACCTCAGTACACAAAGAAAACCCCAAGGCGTCAATCTTAAAGACGCACGATCTAATTCCTCTCGCCTTGTGCTTGTCCATATCTTCATTCATTGTTTTCTCCTTTTTCTCCTAAACAACAACTATACAAGCCTACCGTTTCACACCTCTGCCCTTTTGCTACTCCGGACAGATCAGCTGCATGATGTTTCAATGTACAAGGCCACTGGTTGTACTCGTGTGGGTGTTCCTAGCGTTGAGCTTCATCGCCTGCCTTCAGTGCCACGGTTCAAGAAGCACCGCCACCGACGTTTTCAAGAGCAGGCCGAAATCTCAGCACACAGGCAACTTCTTCGGGTTCTTGCCCAGGCATTTCCCTATCCCGGCTTCTGGTCCTTCAAGGAAACACAATGACCTAGGCTTACAAAGCTGGAAATCGCCCTGAACATCAACACCAAAAAAGAAGAAAGTGACGATGACTTTGTTTTTAAGTTTCATTTTTGGAATGAATGAGATGGTGGTGGGTGGCTGCTGTATACGGGAGTTGTTGGGTTAATCAAAAGGAAACATATCAACCTTCTCCTTTGATGCTCAAACAAGGAATAGATTAGTTGCTTTAATCTCTTTTCCCCCCTATTTTTGAGTGTGAATCAGATATTCAGATGTAGAGAAAAAAGAAGGAAAACTAATAGCATGGCAGAAGATCTAATTTCTGAATTCTTTTGGTTTATATATCCTCTGTTTGTATGAGGAGAAATCTTGTGTATAAAGAAGACATAATTATCAAACATTAAAAACTTTTGGTTTCATTTTCGCTCTTCTTTTCTCCTTTTTAAATCTCATTGTCCCGAAGCCTTTCTTCTTTGAATGGAAAAATATTGCAGATATGTTGAGCGTTGAATCGTATATTTCGTTATACATGCTTTAAAATGTCAGTATTACTTTCAAAAGAATGGGTTATTCTCAAGGTGGATGTTTTCTTAATTAGAATTTATTTCATAGGAGTCTTCATTTATTACCTTCTTTGCTTGAATTTGGTTATGTTGTTTTGTGAATCTTTTCAAATTTCAAAAAATATTAATGTGCCAAATAATGAACTGCCTTAATAAATTATTCAAGTACCTTGTTGTCAAAAAATTTAAAACTGTGAATCAATTAAACTGACTTGAATGAATTATCCTTATAATTATTTTTTGTAGTATTAAATTTGGGTTACTTAATTAATAAATCAGCTACAGGTAATTATATATATATATATATATATATATATATATATTATTATTCATAGGTAACACAACAACCTCAAACTCACGCCATGCATATCAAGTTTGCAGTTACCCTTTGATTTTTCTTCTAAGCTTACAAGACAGGTTGAACTTATGCAAGACTTTTGCCACTACTTGTTACAAGAAATTAATTTCTACTTTTGGAAATAGTCAACATTTTTTTAAAAAAAATACATAGATATATTAATTTTTATTTTTATTTTTCATATTTTTATATAAAGGAGTTGAAAAACACAGATGGAGACTGATGTTAGGTCTAAAAGATTATTAAGGAATCAAATTAAATTCAAATTTTTAAAAAAGCATAGACATGCATCAGAATTATAAGATTAACATCAAATTTTAATAACCATGTATTTTCCTTGAGGTACAATGATGAAGAAAAAGTTGGAGTAATGAATTGAACATGAGGTTGGTCCAAGTATAATACAAGGGGAAACCAACAAATTGGGCACAAAGATTTTATTTTACATGTTTCACATCAAATTATGATAAGTAATGCAAAGATGGCCTCTATCAATTCCAAGTTGCCAAAGTGGGGTTTTTGTGGGATACAAAGTTTTTGGTCATTATTCAAGGCTCCATTGGATTATATTGATGCTTTTAAGATGAATCCTTATCTATCATGATTTTCTTGTTGCTTCCATGTCAATAACATTATTTTCCTCATAGTGTAAATTAAAGTTTACATAAATTTTTTAGTTTTAGGAATTAGGGGTTTAGTTTAGAATTTAGTTTTTTGGGGTTTAAAATTAAGGTTAGTGTTTAGAATTTATGTAAAATGTTTAAAACTTAGGCTTTAATCTTTTAAGGTTTAGGGTTAAAAATTTAAAATTTGAGTTTTATAGCGTAAATATACAGACTTGTTTATTTTACACAATTTGTGTATAAAAAAATTATCCTTATTTTAAAATCAAATCAATTTTAAGAGGACAATTAAATTCGATGTTTAATTAAAATAGAACACATATATAAAATTAGTTTTATAGTCATTAGGTAGGCTCATAATCAAATGCTTGTTGCTTGATGTGTTTGGAATCAATGTGGAGTTTTGGTCAAATTGCTATTTGCATATAAAAATTGATTCTATGACTAATACTATCTTTCCTTTGAAAAGTTTAGGGGTGGCTGGATTTTAGGACTGTTTGGCGGTCGGTGGGTGGAAAATTGGATTTCAGACTTTGGTTTTTGCCTGCAATCTTTCCATATTGTGGTATTTATTTAATACTCCCATGTGACCTTGCTGACTTTTTTCTTTATCAACGTTTTCTCCTTATTAAATAAATAGGTTAGGCCACGTTTGGGAGTTTTGTTTAAGGTCGGTTTTAGGGGCCCTTTGTTAAAATTCTCTATCTTTCCTTTAAAGTTTATTTATTTATTTATTTATTTGGTATTCCTTTGACTGAGAATAAAATAGGATTGCAATCAATTTGTTCCCTGTTTCATGGCGAAAGGAAAGATAAAGAATGCAAAAAGAAGTCTCAAATAGTAACGATATTAAATAAAGAGCTGGGAATTATAATGATCACAAATGCACTAGAAAATGTCGGTCCAAGTTTTTTTTCTTCTGTAAATTAAGTGTGTATTTTATAGTTTATGTTTGGGATTCATAGCTCTTTTTTTAACAATATTTTTTTTAAGATTTGAATTCAGGTCATCTCTTTAGGAGAGCAATGTGTCTTGTCATTACACTCAATACTTGTTAGTTCAGTCTTAGTTATTTCGTTTTCCATCCCAACATTTTTTTTTTGAATTAAAAAAAATGAAATTAACTATGTCCAAGGAATTTTTATTTAATTGCTAATCATGATATTTTAAACCTAAGACGATTGCTGTTAATTTTTTTAAAGAAAAACTGCAATAACCTTAAGTGCAGGAATTGAAAATTAAAACATTATGTTAATAAAGAATCAATTTCATATATTAAAAGGAAGTTTATTTTATTGATTAAGTATTAATTTAAGAGTTTTATTTTGATGCACAAGCTGTGTAAATTTTTTTTACACAATCCTTTTATAAAATTTAAAATCTAAATCACAAACCCTAGCAACGTAAGCCCTAAACCCTAAGCCCTAAACCCTAAACTCTAAATTCTAACCATAAACCTTAAATTATATACCCTACATACTAAACCCCTAAACTCTAACATAAAACTCTAAACCCTAAAATTAAAGGGCTTGTGTAAACTAAAATTTACACAACTTGTGCATCAAAGTATTTTCCTTAATTTAATTAGTGTTTTGTTACATTAATAATATAAAAGATGTAAGCTCGAATGTACTTAAGCTCTCCTAAAAGAGTAATGAATAGTTCAAACATATTAAACAAGTTTATTTTATTGATAAAAATATATACTATATTCTGAGCAATTTAGATAATAAAACTTTGCTTTAATATCAAGGTCTAGGCTCTCGAATTCATATTTTATGTAAAATATATGTGAGTTTTGTTTAGAGACTTATTTTTTAGATTAATGGCAACTAGATTTTATTAAATACCATGAAAGATATTACAAATATAATGCATTAAAAAAAGAGATTAGCCCACTAAAAATTTTATACAAATGTGCAAAGAAAAACAAATATTTTTATAGAGATTAGCATACCATCAAAACCTAGAAACCTTCATAAATCTCCTTGTCTATAGCGAAACGAGACGCTTTACAGGATGAAAAAGGAGTGGTGAGCGAACCAAACTATCAGGCAGATTGCTCCGCTACACAATTCTATTTACATCGGTTAATAAACCATCAAACGAGTGGGGATCAATCTTTTTCATGACCACCGGCAGAATCAAATCAGAAAAGTAGCGGAGCGAGGATCTCTATACGAGCATCAAACGACCGCTAAGGTATGCTGAGATTGTGCCAAACGACAGATAAAACGAACCATAAAAACAAATGAAAAGCGTGCCACAAAGACAAATGAAATACGTACAAAAGCAGAAATTTTTATTAAAATAAAGGAAAAACTCAAAGAAAAAAACTAAAAATATCACAAATAAAATAAAGAGAATAATAAACACTAACGATCGACAATCAACACCTAAATAATTGTCGGTCGCCGACTAAATTAAAAATAAGAAAATAGCACCGCCGCTTTTTTATTATTTTGAAAGAAAAAACTAGGGTTGGAGAGTTGTTTAGATACTTGTTAATTATTATTAATCTAATAAAAAGTTTATTTTTTAATTATTATTTCTATCGTATTTTGAAAGTTATACTTGTAACATTAAAAAGGATAAATTACACAAATGGTAACTAAACTATCCCAAAAATACAAATTGGTCACTAAACTTTCAAAAGTTACATATTAGTCATTAAAATTTAGTTTTTATTACAAAAATGGTCACTAAAGTAAGCCGTTAACTGTCGTTAAACGGGTGACGTTGGAATTATAAAAATCTGTAAAATAGCACATTTAGTCCTCTATATTTACAAAAATGATCAATGAGCACTTAATTAAATGTATAAATATGCAGGGTTAAATGTGCTATTATACAAATTTTGTAACTGTCATTGAGCAAAAAAAAAAGATTCAGTGACCATTTTGTAACAAAACTAAAATTTAATGACCATTATGTAACTTTTAAAAGTTTATTGATCATTTTGTATTTTTTGGACTAGTTTAATGACTATTTATGTACTTCAATGGAAATAAGGTTGTGTGCGATACATTTTTTAAATAGTCTTAATTTAATTACAATGTAGTTTTTTTAATACACATTCTTAATTTTTTGACAATGTACACGTATCTTACAGACAAAACGATTTAAACTCGGGTCTTTTAAGAAGAACACCATCCACTTTTATATTAAAACTATTTGTTGGGTTATGTGCGTGAAACGTATCTAAATATGCTAAAAATTTGAATTGTAATAAGTTTATATATATATATATGTGTATGTATGTATATCATAAATTGAGATGTAATAAGTAGGTGCATGGGCCATGAGGTTTGAGATGAGATGTTGTAGCAATTGCTTTGGCTGCATTACAACAGCTACTGATAATTCCGTTTCATTTTTCACATCATATACAGTCATGTCATGTCTTCCACTTTTCTTCTTCATGTTGCTCGTGTGTACAGCACGCCATCATGCATATTATTATTATTATTATTATTATTATTATTATTATTAAACCGCACTTAAAATTTTTAAGATTTTGAAGATGCGGATAGGTGTGAACAAAATATGACTCGACTCGAAAAAATTTCAAATAAAATTTAAGTTGAAAAATAAAATTTGAATACCTCGAAATTTTTAATAATTAGTGGATTAATTTTTAAGTTCGAGTTGAGTCCCTCAATTTTTCTTGGTATATATTATATATACCGATATAAAAAAATATAAATAAATATATGCCACATATGAAGAAATATGTATGCATATTTTAAATTGTACTATAACATGATAAATAATTATAATTAAATTTGTATAGGAACTCGAAAACTTGACTCAAATAAAAAAAGATTCAAATAAAATTTAAATTGTAAAATATGATGCGTCAACTTGAATAATTAAAAAAATTTAACTCGACTCAATTAAACGCTCACTCTTAACTGAGAAATGAGGCAGCTCATTCATTTTATACTGGATTCGTGAATATCTGATTTTATTCATAAAGTTAGACGCTGTTCATTTATAATAATGAAATGAACTTTTTTTTTTGAAAATATTCTCAATCTATCTTTTTGAATATATAATTTTAAAATATCCCTTAAACTTTTAATCAAAAGTATAATGATATCTTTTAAAAATATTCTTAATCTATCTTTCAACCCTCTAGCCCTTAATTAATTATATTATTTAAAAAACGTCATACACTTGAGTCCATTTGAATTTATAAATTCTAAGAAATTGTAATAACAATAACATTTGTTATTCAGGTATGATCAAAATGTTCACAATTTTTGACTGAGTTAACAAGAAATTTCTATAAACTTTTGAGGGTATAATTATTATTTTTAAATTGGGAGGCTGAATAAAAAAATTAACAATTTTGAGAAAAAATTAATTAAAAATATTTAAGAAATTTAAAACTGATGATTTTGAGAAAGCCTAATTAAAACTTTGAAAATGTTTATAGATACAATGCAAAATTTCTAAAACTTTGGAGGGCAATGCAAAGTTGGTGCCTCTCAATATTTGTCAGTCAAATTATGGTAAATCATTGTGCATTTCCCTTTTGCTGAAAGAATATGGAACAACACATCATTTACGCTTACATTTACATTTCAATTAATGTGCATTATTACAATCTGAGTAGCCGTAATTTCAGTACTGCTGTAATGAAATATACATTTATATTCCATACAATACAATTAGGGTACAAATCCATTAATTGGAATATACATCATATATATCAGTCCTTTTTTAATCATGAACTTGGATCATTATAAATATGCATGATTACTTACAATATGTAGTGGTAGAAATTAACATTTGGATACTTTAGTCGATAAGAAAAAGAAAGAAAGTAACATCAATGGTAACAATCATTCTATATAAAATTAAATAGTATTTTATTCTCTAAAAATTATAATTTTATTTTTTACTATTTATTAATAATTACCTTTAATTGAAATATGTTTTTAACAAATAATTGTGGCTAATTTTATTAATTAAATAAAAAATATAATAAAATAACAAGAATTTACAAAGATAAGAGTAAACTAATCACATTAATTTACCATTTCCTCTAAAACTATTAAAGTGCACAAACTAACACTAAATAATAAAATATAACAGTACAAGGAAAGAGTACTGAAAATTTAACCAAACAACTCAAAAAATAATAGATAAAAACATACATCATTGTCGTCAATGAAGAATAAACATCATCAACATTAACATAAAAATGCATATAACAATGATGACATGTCGGGAAACTAGTTTTATCGCAACTTATTCGCGATTTATCTTTGGTGATTGCGATCACCAATCAATATGAGAGAACCAATTTGAAGATTCAAATCAAGTGTAAATCAGAAAAAAAAAATCAAATAAATATCAACTAGAGATACAACGTCTAATCAAACTCTAAAAAAAGAAAAAATATGTTATAAGAATAGGAGATGAAAGAGAACATAGTAAGGATTATGATAAGACACTTTGGTCAAGTGAGTATTTTAGTACGATTTAATATTAAATATGTTTTTTAATTGGAACATATTTTTTATTTATATTCTTATCTCATTACAAGATTGTATTTTAGGTTGATTTCATATATTGATAAATTTATGCACAATTTTGAAATATGCTAATCAAACTCGAGTCGCTTAAAAGAATATCCCACACTTTACTATTAAGACCATTCAATATGTTTAATTGAAATATATTTTAAAGCTTTTATTTACAGAAGAAAAATAAATGAGTAAATAAATAACAATAGTAACGACCTTTTCATTTAATTAGAACAGAAATAAAAAAGTATTCCATAAAATCATCTTACTAAAATAATGTTAACGAAAGCACAATTTGTTAGTTATCCTCAAAATTTCTTTTTAAAATTTCAAAAGTTACTTTAATCATTTGAATATGAGACCTAATTTTAGCAGTGGGTTATTCTACATTATGATTTGATCCATATACTCCAGGAAAATAAGTAGTACACAGTATGATTTGCCTCATAATGCTGAGAGTATATACACCATGATCTCTAATTAATTAATTATTATACCAATGGCAATAAATGAACCATATATTTCTTTCGTTTTATGTTTTTTACAAGCAAAGAAAGGATCCATCATTTAGGTTGTAAAAGAAAACTTGAATAAAAATCTAACATGGGAGAAAAGTGTAAATTACAGCAATGACTTGTTTTTTGTGCTACATGTGTTGTATGCTATTTTATGCGTCTAGTTTTTAATTTCATGAATTTAATATAAATTAATTATCATTTAAACTGTCAATATATCAATAAATTTAATTAATCAAATCATATAATTGTAATGATTCGAATTTCGGAGTGAACCTCTAAGTATTGACTCAAACTTTAGATGACTGGTTTATAAGTGTCGGGCTTGTTGGGTCAAGTATTGAGTGAATTGAATTAGATTTGGTCAAAAGATGATAAAAATGAGATTTTTGAATTACATTGCATAGTTGAGGGATCAATAAAAAAATTTAACCTTAGATGTAAAAGTTGGCTGAATTTTTTTTTACATGAGCTTTTTTCTGAAAAGAGCTAAGTACTCTTTTGCTCTAGCTCATTTGTATCCCCAATATTACCAAGTGTCAAAATCAGTTTTTCAGTACCAGGACTTTACCTTTAGTGCTGATACCCTAACATTTGTACTAGTATAACCATGTACCGATACGAGGGGATTTTTTTAAAGATTTTAGTAAGGAATTTTGATACTGGTACGCCCCTTTAGTACCAGTACCTCAAGGTACCATACTAATATTTATGTATCGCGTATTAGTACGTCATTTAATTTTGTAAGGACTCTTTCTTTTTTTAAATATGTACCGATACCTATAACTGTAGAAGTGCATCTATAGTCGAAAATCACCTCCAACGGCTCTTAACAACCCAACAGCTAGAAAGGGTCATAATCCATTAGAAGACTTAAAAGGGACCTTCAAGTTGGTCCAGAACAACAAGAAAACTTACACCAACACCCATGTATAAAGGGATTTGTTTTTGTGCTTAAAAGTCAATTTCATTTGTAAAAATACTTGTGAGCTTCTATTGTCAACTTGCACAAGCATTTAATTTTTGGTGAGTGTTTTATTAGTGCAAACATTTAGGCATGTGAAGTTTTTCTTAAGTTTGCTAAAATTGTATTTCTCTTTGAGAGGGAGAGAATACAAGGTTTTGAGTATAAACCTTGTGTGTTATAAGGTTACTCTTTGTCTAGTGAATTTGTGGAAAATCTTTAGTGTGAATAGCTAAGGTAGTGAAAATATACTTGAGTTAGAAGTCAAACTATTATAAATCATTGAGTCAATCTTTTTATACTTAGTTTTTTCATCCACAAATTTTAAAAGCCAATTCAACCTTACGTAACACATTCAGTTGATAGGCCCGTGCCTAACAATTGGTATCAAAACAAGGCTCAATCAAAAGTCTAACTACTGTTGAGAAAATTATTGGAGTGCTCGATCGATTCCTACATAATCAAAGGATCTGAATAAACTACTCAAAGTACAATAATATTTTACTTAATGACATGTACAATATGGAACTTCAATGAGTCAAGCTTGTAGGCCAAAGGGGTTATTTTGCCCCCGAATTCATCCCAAATTAGCAATGTTTCCCCTCGCGCGAAAACGCGTTCAATTAGGTCTTTCAGTTCGCATATTGTAGCAAATTAGCCCTTTGACTAGCGTTGACCGACAAAACCGTTAATTTAATTGTTAATTTTTAACTCGTCAGCTATCTTCGCCACATGACACTTGTTGTTTTTTCTTCTCATTTTAGCTTTATTGTGTTTTTATATTTCTTCTACAATTCCATTTTTAGACTGTTTTTTATTTTAATTTCTAATAAAATTTAGCATGTATTTTGTAAATAAAAAAAATAAGGTTTTTAATTTTTATTAGGCCTTAATCATGAAATCTTGCCAAAAAATTTTGTATAAGGTGTTTGATTTACAAACAAAAATTATATTCCCTTTTTGGTACCGTTTTTTATATCTTAACATTAAAAAAAATTAAATTTTAAGTCATAACTTTTTTTTTGAAAGGTAAAAAGCTTTTATTGCTATAGAGAAAATTTTGCATTGATATAGGCCTCATTAAAAAACCTCCCTAAATCCTAATTGGAGGAAAAAGAGTGCACTATATGCAATACATTAAAGGTGTACAATGAGTTATTCACTAGCCACTACAAGGCGGATTCAATGTTGAACCCCCTCAACCAACATATGATGTTTCTCGATTACCCAGATCAGGAAAAGAAAAGATACCCATTGACCGTGACTCTTGTGCCAGATCACACTAGTCTGCTCCCTTCATAGCCTTGTGGTGAATTGTGTAGCTTTTATCTGTTACTCCCTTCAACTGTTGTTTCCATCGTCACACCATACCTGCATATTTGCACACCTCACTGCTTTCTTAGCCAATTTGTGCGCTAATGTGTTGGAATCTCTATATGTAAAGTTCAAAAGCCACCCGTGTTTATGGAGCATCTCTCTGCACTTGCGCACAGTCGCGGCAAATGGTCCTGGGGCCTTACTTGGGTTTTCAATCCAGTTTACACATAGTTGGCAATCTGTTTCTATTGTTAGTTCATACAAGTTCAACCATTTAGAGTTTTCAAAGATCACACCTGCTTCAACGATGGCCCTAAGTTCCGCGCCTGTAGCTTCCATCACGCCTAATGGCTTAACAAAAGATAGAAGTATTTTTCCTGAATGGTCTCTCAATATTCCCCTACTCCGGCTTGGCCAACACTCCCTAATACCGCGGCATCAATGTTGAATTTAAGTCTTCCCGTTTGAGGCGCTACCCACTTTGCTGCAATGCCACCTTTCTTTGCACTTGATACTATGGACACTAGTTTGGGATTTGCCACAAACGTGTGGATTTGGTCAGGCGTATCGGGCCATCTCGCTTTGCACCAATATCCCACCCTTGTTAAGACTGCTGCGAATAGGCTTCTTGATTCCCACCTTTTCTTGTTGAAAACTACCGCGTTTCTATGTAGCCAGGTTTCCCAAATGATTGCGAAGAATGCCAATCTGAACAAAGGAACATCTGCTGGTTTTATCGGCAATTCTCTCCATATGTCCCATAGCGATGGCAGATTATTGGGGGTCACCAGATTTAAGTTCCAGAAATTGCACCAACCCTGCCAAATAACCCAAACCTCTTTGCATAACACAAAGAGGTGTTGCGTATTCTCATCATCTATACCGCAGGCGCAGCACACTATTCCACCTTCAAGTTGTACTCCGCGTTTGACTAACTCCGTCTTCACTGGGATTTTATCTTGTATAGCTCTCCAAAAGAAACATTCGACTTTTGGGGGTACCGCATTTGACCAAATATCAGTCCACACTTTGCTAGGGCTAACGCCTTGTGAGGCTGTTACATGGCAGTATCCTCTAGGACTGTAAATACCCGAGTCTGCTGCCACCCATCGCAACTTGTCTTCCATCGAAGTAGATCCCGGCACAGATTCAAGTAAATTTACAAAGTTTTCCCATTGGCTTCTTTCCCAATTAAATACCCCTCTTCTAAGCTCAATCGACCATGACCACTTCGCATTTGTCTTACTCCCAAACTCCGCCACCTTTCCCTGCTTCTTTTTTGCTAGCGCAAAGATCCTCGGAAAGGATTGATTAAGTGGAGCGGCTCCAACCCACCAATCTGTCCAAAAGTTGATCTTCGATCCATCACCTAATACAACTCTTAGATTTTTCACAAACGTATCCGCCGGATCATTCAAAGGTTCCACTATGTTGCACCATATCCACGATAGTTCTCTGGGATTTTTTTGTGTAGGGGTTAAGCTCTTCGGATCATACCCGTACTTTGCTATTATCACCTTTCGCCAAAGACTTTCTTCTTCGAAGCTAAATCTCCAAATCCACTTGTTGAGCATTGACCTATTTCAAACTTTTAAATCAAAGAAACCCAAACCTCCTATCTCTTTCGGTCTAGCAGCCATCTCCCATCTCACCCAGTGGATTGTCCTTTTATTCGATGAACCCCACAGAAATTGGGCGATCATCTTGTTCAATTTCGCTGCAATGGCCTCTAGCATTTTCCAAAGTGTTAGGAAATAGCATGGTAAATTACTTAAGACAGCTCTAATCATCACCAATCTCCCCGCAAATGACAGCAACTGGCCTTTCCAACCTCCGAGACGATTCTGGAATTTTTCTAACACAGGGTCCCAAATAGTTTTCGAGTTACGGGTATGACCCAGAGGCATCCCAAGATATGTCGTAGGTAAGTAATCCAGTTCGCATTTTATCGACGCTGCCCATGCTCTTATAACATCATTCTCCATATTAATCCCATAGATCTTGGTCTTTTTCAAATTCAGCTTTAGGCCGGATACAATTTCGAAGATTCTGAGCACACGCTTTATGTTCCTGACTTTTTCTTCTTTCGCCTTTGAGAACAACACCAAGTCGTCTGCGAACTGAAGGTGGGAGACCACCAGGTTACTGTCTCCCAGCCTTATTCCTTCCACTAACCCGATTGCCAAGCCTTTTCTAATGAGTATGCTCAAAGCTTCCCCTACTAAATTAAATAACATCGGTGACAGTGGGCATCCCTGTCTCAACCCTCTACTTATGGAAAAGCTGTTTGTAGGTTGACCATTAACAAGGACAGCAACTTTCGCTGTGGTTATACACATTTTTACCCAATTTCTCCATTTGCTTCCGAATCCCATCTTCATTTGAACATAATCCAGAAAGTTCCAATCTACCGTATCGTATGCCTTCTTGAAATCTGCTTTAAACACAATGACACTCTCCTTTTTCTTTAGTACGAAATCTATTAACTCATTCGCAACGAAAGAACAGTCGGCTATTTGTCTTCCCGCCACAAAAGCAAACTGTGTTTCTCCGATCAATACATTAAGGTATCCCACCAATCGTCTTGCTAGTACTTTGGCAATCACTTTGTATAAACTCCCAACTAAACTTAAAGGCCTGTACTCTTCTACAATCTCTGGCGCAGACACTTTTGGGATAAGAGCTATAAATGACTGATTGATTTTTTCCATGGACAGCTTACATTCATAAAAATCATTAAAGAGCTCCATTGCCTCATCTTTGATCTGATTCCAGTACCTCTTGTAGAATTCTAGATTGAAGCCGTCGGGTCCTGGAGCACGTGTGCCATTCGTAGTCTTGATGACCGCCCACACTTCCTCTGTGGTGAATGGTTCCTCTACTCGTCTTGCATCAACTAGGCTCAGTTTCGAAAACTCCCCAACAAATTTCTTCACTTTGATAGTATTGGAGCTGTTATAAGCATTTTTATAGAAGGCTTCAAATTGGCTAGCAATTGCTTTGGGGTCTTCGACTATGCTATTTCCCACTTTCAATTTCAGAATGCTGTTGGATCTGCTTCTCATCGATGCTACAGTGTGAAAAAAACGCGTGTTTTTGTCTCCCTCGAGGAGCCATCTAATTCTTGATTTATGGTTCCACTCCCTTTCTTCTTTTCTGTAGAGATCCCATAGTTTACTCTTTAGTGTGCCCATCTCAACAATAAGCTCTTCCTTATTTGAAAGGTTCTTGGATTCCACAAACTTGCTTTCAATTTCATCAATTCTTCTCTCAATGTCCTCAATGCTGACTGTTTTTTTGCTCTGTTGATCCGACACCCAGGACTTAATTTCCGATTTTAGAGCCAACAACAGCTTCTCAGCTCCCTTGCCTCTGTTTTTTGCAACTGTTTTACCTACCATACTGCTGAATTCGCTGTTATCCATCCAATGTGAGAATAGTTTGAATGGTCTTCTCCAACTTACTGCTCCTCCCATCTTTAAAATAACCGGACAATGATCTGAAATGCTTCTTGGTAGAATGCTTTGGGACATCAGTGGGAACATCGTGACGAACTCAGAGTGCATCAGGAACCTATCTATTCTACTGGCTGAAACCACATGATTGCCCCTAGCCCAAGTGTACTTACCACCAATCGAAGGGATGTTTATCAGCATGTTTCTGTTAATAAACTCATTGAAATTTCTCATCCCACTTTGGCTCGGACTACCACCGAATTTCTCTTCTTTTGACAGAACTGCATTGAAGTCTCCAGCCACCAAAATTGGAATCGCAATGCTGCTAATGATCTCTCCCAAATGATCAAAGAATTGATGTCTATCCGCTTCTGAGTTTGGAGCATACATGTTAAGAAATCCGCATTTGAAATTTACCTCCTTTAATGTGCCTGTTACTAGTATGTATCTGCTCTGGATGAGTTTGGTTTCTACTTCAAACACTCTATTGTCCCATAGGGTTACTAATCCTCCCGATAACCCTTCTGCTGGTGAAACTAGCATGCTCCCATTCTTGCCTGGCCATAGATTACGCAGTAGCCACTGCTTGTGGCTTTCAAGTTTGGTCTCTTGAATGAAGACTATATTCGCCTTTGAACCCGTTATCACTCTTTTCACTGCCCTCCTTTTCTCCGCTCTACCAATCCCACGTATATTCCAACTCGCAAAGCTAGGAAGATTTTGTGTAGACATATATGAAAATCAGATCGCACTTACCGTGGTATCACTGCGCACCTTTGCCCCTCTGCGGTCAACATTCATCCACCGCTTCCATCTCAAAAAGTTTATTAATAACCGCCAAATCTCCTTCTTCAAATTCTACACCCAAAGTCTTCCCCAAATTGAAGGCTTCTTCCGCTTCATTCCAAAGTGGACTTTCCTCCTGTTGTAGCGTTCTAACTGGGCGATGGAAGACTTGATGAACAGTAGAAATTTCCATATTCTCTATATCCTCCATTCTGCTGCTCTTCTTTTTAAATTTCCCAGCGTTTTTAACTCCTAAGGACAGTTTCTTCGCCTGACTTCTCTCTCCTTTCTTTGCTATTTTTCCCCTTACTGTCTTCATCGTGTTCTCTGTTTGACCGGTGAGCTCCTGCCTTGACTCAATTTCTGGATAAAGCTCGACCGCCCTTGCTTTGTCCCCCACATTCACCTCCCAGGGCTTTTGAGTGTCTATTAGTTGAATCGAGATGTCCTGCAGCCTGGATCCAAACGACAGAGATGGGCCCTCGGCCCAAGAGGTTTTATTCCGGTTTTCACACGCCTGGGTTAATTGTTTTTCTAGCCCATTCTCACTTATAATTGGCACTTCAATTAGTCCAACACCGCTCGATTCAGAGTGCGCCGTTTTTTGCATTGTTTCTGTCTGGGTATTCAAAGCCACGTGATTAATGTTTATATTTTCTGCCGCCTCCATAATGGGATTCTCGGGGTTTTCGTTGCATGGAGGCTCATTACTGCATGGAGCAGGAGACGAGGCGTTCCCCCGAAATGAACCGAGAGGGGTGAACGGAGAGTTGCCGTCGATGAAACGCCTGTCGCCGTCATAATCTTCCACTCGTAGTCTGATCTTGTGCGCCTTGCCATTGACGATAATCTGAATCTTGTCCGGAACACTAGACCTTGACTCAACCTCCATAAGAAGTTTGGCCTCGTCGAACCGATCATGATTCCTTGTTTCTTCATCCATTTGAAGTAACATACCCCATCCGCTTGAAATTTTTCTGAAAAAGCTTTCTTCCCAAACGGCTAATGGAACATCCTCCATAAGGACCCAAATCTTTAACTTCTTCCTGTTTTCATAACCTTCCAGCATTTCAACTTCATCGAACCACGTTCTTAGTAACTCATTTCTCTCTGCCCAAGCTCTTCTCCTATCGTTATTTGATTGGAATTTAACCACTACCACGAAACCAAACCATGGGCATACTTTTGCGTCGTACCCGTCTGACCTGAGGGCTTCTTCCACAAGCTCTATATTATACATTGATTTGATCTTTCCTGCTAAGCAACAGTCCCTCCATTTCATGTTCTCCTTTGGGATGGCAATCATGCTAGATTTTACGCTGCGAGTATGGTTCTTGTTTTCCTTTCTTTCCACAACTATCTGAAACACAGTGTCTTCTCCACCATTTAAATCTTCTGCTGGCTCTTCCGATGGCTTAGATTGGGTGTAGAACCTGTCACCAACAAGAACTTCTCTGAAAGTTCTGGCGTCCCTGAAAGACTCTCCTCCCCTTTGCCTGGGTTCTACGATCTTGTTAGGGTTCCCCCTTCTTTCAGCACCTTTGCTTCTCCTTTCAGGATGCACTCTAATCTTGAAACCATCCAACACACGACCATCGCCTTTGGCAATCGCTAACTCAGCCCCTAACTGCGTCTTGAAGCGTATGAACGCAAAAGTTGTTTGACTTGATCTCCTAGCTACGTTCCGGTAAGCTATATATGTATCCACGACCTGGCCGTAAACGTTAAATGCCTCCTTTAGAGCTGTGAAATGAATCTTCTTGCTAATGTTGTTGACGAAAACTGTAAACCCTTGGTTACGATGGATTCTTAGGTTCCTGCTCCGTGCCAGACCTGCCCTGCTCCAGGATGCCCTACCCGCTCCACTCCTAGCTTCCTATCCGCCCCTTGCGGCCATTGTCAGGAGAAGTGATTACGTCCCTTGGACCACCTGATACTCTTTAGTAAGTGTTGATTTTCTTTGTATTTTCTCCTTTTGGTTGGGTTTTGTTTAAATTTTAAGTCATAACCTTAAATTTTAAATCATAAACTCTAAACGTTAAACTCAAAAAATACGCCATACCTCTTATCTCTAAACCCTAATTTAACCTTAAACACTAAATTATAAACATATTTTTTAATGTAAAGCATAAATAAAAACACTGAAAAATGCAAATAATTATTACTCTTGAGTTAATAGTTTTAAAGTTTACTTTATTTTTTATATTTATAGCTATTTATTGACGGGGTAATTTAGAATGAATTTCGTAAAACTCAACATGAAATTTTTCATATTTAATAAATTATTGGAGTAAATCAGCAACATAGATAAAAATAAAATAAAATTTAAGACTTGTTCAATTGTATCACGCAACCGTTCATAAAAAACAGAGGTTACAATCTAAGTAAAAATAGTTATTTCCTAAGGCTAATATTATCAAAGTTTAACTCTTGACGTCTAGAACTTGTAGTTCATATATTCTACGAGTCAAAGATAAATCGAGATAAAACGTTGAGGATTAAACTAAAGAAAATTTTAGAGTAAATATTATGTACTGATATGTGCTGTTATTCATACGCATTGATTTTTTTAATTACTCTACGTACCAATAGTTTTGAAATCATGATAACCTAAAACGTTATTATTCTTTTTTTAGAATATAATATGTTAACACGCTTTTCGAGCTACTTTTTCAATTTTTTTTATTTTGTCCACTTTTTATTTCAATAACTTTATTATTTATTATTTATGAATTAAAAAAATCTGAAAAAGTGTTTTAAACATTTTGTTCTAAAAAATCAATAATCACATTTTAGATCCTATAATTTCAAAATTTATTAAAATAGTTAATGGTGCATATCAGTGTATATGATTGGTGGTACATGACGTTTATTCTAGACTTATCCATTAACCAATAAAAACTACGTGCGTCATATTTTCTTCCATATGATCAACCCATTCAAATTAAAATTTCAAATAATTTTTTTTAAAAATGATGTGAAGAAAACGAGCGTGGCTTCACTGGTAAACTGATACATAAAAAGAAATGACGTAGATTATTTTTTTGTTAGCACCATAACAAACGTGGTGCAAAAAGTTCATATAATATTTTTAAATTATAGATATTTTATAATGCTAAAATATAATTTATTATCTACGTTTCATGAAATTAAATTAAATTTCTAAATTAACCTAATATTTACATTAATGCAAGGTAAATATAATTATTAAAAATAAATTCAGAATTGAATTACCATGAAAATTCTACCAAAATGTCAAAAATATTTAAACGGATTGCGAGAACTCATGGTTACATTACAAAGGGGTTTTTTTCCCTCGGCAAAATATTAAAAATCCGACCTGCCTGATTCGAACCAGCGACCTAAGGATTACAACAGAGGGAAACAACTACAGTCCTCCGCTCTACCAACTAAGCTAAGGTCGGTTCGTGTGGTTTATGATCTTAACCTTAATTGGCATTGAATAGAAGCAATTGAAAAGATTTCTATTAGTAAGGTTTTAACGCTATGTTTAATAAGAGTTCAAATAGGTGGTAATTACAAGGAAAGGTCAATGAGAGTTCTTTTAAACTATCTCCATGGGCAATTTTAAATCAAAACCCCTTTTAAATACTTATTTACGAAAATTACCCCAAATCTGCCACGTAGGGTGTCCTCGCGTTTTGCACAATGTGATTATAGATCTCACATAATACAAAAAGTGAGTTTTGTCGTCCCCGAGAAAATGAAAATATCGCGTCTAAATTAAAATAGACCTCATGTTTTGAAGAAAGCGAGGTCTTCGAAAATCCAGGCTTGAATACAATGGTTTATAGGCATGTTCGAGGCATTTCATCGTGCCATTAGCCCGACAATTTTGGTAATTTTTAAGCTTAGATACGTAGTATTAGAACTTATCTTCCATTTGAGATTGATATTGGCACGTACGAGACATTGCACATTGTAATAAAAGTGCATTGAAAATGTTTCCAATGCTTGTTTAAGAAGTTGAAATGGCTTGGTAGGCATGTTGGAGGTGTTTTCCCAGGTTATTATTAGAATAATCTTCGTAATATTTTAGGTTAGGTGCATAGTATTGAAACTTATCTTTCATTTGAGACTGATATTGGCACATAATAGACTTTTTGAATGGTATAAAAATGGCCATGAAAAAAGTTCCAAACCTTAGTTTTGGGCATGAATAAAAAGGTAAAATCCTTTGAGAATCATGTTTGATGGGTTTATCCGGAAAGTTAATCGTCGTATTCGTGTAATCCTTGAGAATTATGTAATATATTTTTATTAAAAAAGTGAAAAAAGTGACCTCGCTCACTGTAGAAAATGAGGTCATTTTGAACGTTTTAATTAATTTCCTAATTATTTTGATGATTATGCCAAAATTAAGAATAATTTGGCAAATTTGTCAATATTTTCCTTTAATAAGACCTCGCGCTTTGCATATAGAGAGGTCCGTTAAGCCTATAAATTGAGGACGACGGTCTCCGTATATTCTCTTAACTCATATTCGTTCTTTGTTCCTCTTCTTCTTCTTCTTAGTCTACTATTCAATATTATTTGTAAATAGTTCGATCGATATAATATGTCGAGACCATAAACTATTACAGCTTTGCTATACTACGATGGGCAGATAGTCGATGATGTATCTATCAGCATCGTATTTCAGTCATCAAGTAACGCCCTGGGTTTAGGGACTGTGAGTTCGGACTGGGACTTGGGAAAGGTTTGATATTCGAATTTTAGGGTTCGGGTTGTCTTTAAATAAAAATGGTTTCATAAAAGAGTTTTAAAATGTTAACTGAGTTTTTAAGGATAAATGAACATAAATTAAGGCAAGAGAGGATTTTTGTGTCAAAGAGAGTTTTAAAATAAAAGTGGAATAATATAAAATATTTCAAAAAGAAAGAAAAAAAAGAAATCCACTTTCTATCTTCTTCCCATCTCATTTTTCATTTCACGTCAAAAACTCCCAAGTGCCTATCCACCATCCATTTTCACAAATCTCCACCATTTTGAAGGTTTCAAAAAGGTAAACAACTTGCTTTTTTACTCTTCTCTTCATTTAAATCTTACTTGTAGCATTCTCTTTCCAAAAGCTTGAAGATTTCTCAAGTTCTCTCATTTTGGGTAAATTGGGTTTTTGAAGGGTTAAAGCAACTTAGTGAAAACAATGGTTTGTGTGAGTTTTAAATCATTTTTTGAGTACAAAATAAGGTTAAGATGATGGGTTTATCAAGGAATCCTAAAATGGAATAAATGGGTAAATTTTGAGTTGGGGAAATATGGGTTTTAAGGTTGTTTATGGTTGGAAATGGTTCCTAATGGGTTTGTGGATGTGTGTTGGAGATTTTGAAGCTTTTGGGTATGTTTTGGATGTTAAATTGATGAGATTTTGACTAATTTTTGGTTAGAGTGGAAATGTGATTGGTTTTGATTAGTTTCGGGTAAGAATCGGAAATGGTTGTTGTTGAATTGAGATAGAGTTGATTTTAGTGGGGTTGGTTGTTGAAAAGTATGTTAACTCTTTGTTTTGATTTGGGTAAAAGCAACGTATAGAGATTTGGGTACTTCGGACGCAACACCCGGTGTTACGGAGGATTGAAATAGGTGTTTTGGCTATCGTTGGGTTCTACCGGTGAGTGGAAATGTTTTGAGAGTTTAGGTTGAGCTTGAAAAGCCAACCTAAGCTCGAGAGTAAGTACTTAAAGTTTACGTTTTACTTTTCTCGAAATTCTATTTTTCAACCTTGTTATGCTTTGTTGATATAAGATGATTGTGTGTATGTGATTAAAGAGTGTGATGTTGTCATGTTAGTTTACATGATGTTGAGTATTGGTAAATATGAGAGTCTTACCGGGTATAATTGGTCAACCATAGGATTAGAGTGCACTTGTAAAATTCGTGCGTGGCCCTAGTGATGTAAGATGCCATTAGGGAGAAGTACGATGATGTAAGATGCCATCGGAAGCTTTATTATTAGACCTCGGTGATGTAAGATGTCATCGTGAGTCTTGTTGTTCTTATAGACTCGGTGATGTAAGATGCCATCGAGTCCAATCTGCGTATCCGAGTAACGTAACCATAATTGCCATAATACTCTTGTGTTGGAAAGTTGAATGTTATCGTGTTGGTATTTGAGAGTCATGCCATGTTGTTATATGTTGTTGCATTGCTTGATGTAAGATGCCAAGCATATGTAAGATTGTTGATAATTATGTTGATGGAAATCATGCTTGTGGTTTTGTTCTTAATTTTGTGAATGGTTTCATTAAAACTGCATTGTTGTTGTTGTGGTTTTGAGCACCACTCACTAAGCTTTATGCTTACACGCTCCTTTCCAACAATGCATATCGCTAGCGTTCTACGAAGCAAAGGAAGGCGAGGGAAAGGCTCCGGTGATCGTAGCTTAAGCTCAAGTATGGATTTTAAGTTGTAATAATGATTTAGCAATGGGAATACTTGTTTTTTGTGTTTAGGAAGGTTGTTGTAAACTCCCATGTGTTAGACCATATTGCTACATGCTTTAAATATTGATACCATACTATGTTGAGGCTTGCTTTGGCTTTTGGTTAAATGCTTGATGTTTTGGCTTGTTGGTGTTTTAAAGCTAAAGTGTTCCTTATGAGCTTTTGAGTTTGAGATCCATGTTTGTGTGTATACATGTTAGAAGCATGTTTTTAGGGTGTTTTGCCTTTAGAATGTTTGCTTAATATGTTGCCATGTGGTTTGTGATCTTTCGGGGTAAGTTTAGGAATGTTTGGGGATGCCAAAATGCATTTTTGGGCCAATATGTGCCCAGGCGTTTCGAAACATATGGTATGGTTTCGGAACGACTAGGCTTTTGATGTCCTCGTATCCGAACAGGGGTGGTTCCATTTCCGTATGTTTTGTCACTAGAGGCTCTCGTTTTAGAACCATGAGAGACGTTTCGAAACAGCCTAGTTTTGCTTTTTGCTGAGAGCTCACGTTTCAAAACGGGCAGTCATGTTTCGAAACACACGTAGTTAAAGTGGTTAAAAGGCATCTTTGAAGGTTTCCAAATGTTATGTTTTAGTTCCTAGTGCTTGGATGCTTCCTAAGTGAATTTATATGTATCGTTTGCGTTGGTTTTGCCTCGTGGGCTTGAAATTTGACTAATAAACTTTTTGGTAAGGTTAAGTTACCTTTTTGCCCCTGTTTAGTGTGGTTTTTGAGAAATGGTCCTTCGTGGCCGTTTGTCTCCAATTGGACATCCGATTTATGTCCGATTAAGACGTTGTTATTCCCCTGTGACCCTTAACACCATAGGACTGTTAAATTGCATTTAGACAAGATAAATTTTAATCTAGGGTTGTTAATCGGAGGGAATTGCGACTAGACTGGGCTGAGGGGGTTACATTTGGTGGTATTAGAGCATTTGTTGTGAGGTCTCCTTAGGAAGGTAAGTCAAGTAAGTTGATTCTTCATGCTGCAGCACCACCTCAGGGTGCAGGGACGAGTTTGCCCCTTGAGCGATGTCTTAGTTTAGGCGGAGTCGAGTTTCGTGGTATGTCTCTCGAGGGTTCGGAGGCATGGCTTGAGAGTACTACACGCATCTTGGGTCAGATGGAGTGCTCGGAGACTCGTAAGTTGGGTTGTATTGTCTCGTTGCTTCAGGGAGACGCGTATGCTTGATGGACCACCGTTATCTCAAGTATGCCCGAGGCCGAGGTTACTTGGGAATTCTTCCGTAGTGTGTTTCACAAGAAGTACCTTGGTGCTCGCTATCAGGATGAGAAGAAGAGAGAGTTTATGGCTTTGGTGCAAGGTAGTATGTCCGTATCTGAGTATGAGGTGTAGTTTGTGCGCTTGAGTCAGTACGCTTCAGAGTTGGTTCCCACTGAGAGGGAAAGGTGTGAACGATTTTGTTACGGGTTGGTTACGGAGGTGAAAACCTACATGCTTGCTTCCGATTACACCGAGTTTGATGTATTGGTCTCTAGGGCTAAGGACATTTAGCAAATTCTAAGTTTGGCTACTTGATCGGGTGGATCCAGTTCAGGGAAAAGGTCCACTGAGTGGGAGCGAGACCGTAACAAGAGGCACAAGGACAGAAGGCACCAACCAAACTTTAGGCGTAGAGGTGGTAACATGGGACGAGGCCATCAGGGTCAAGGTTTTGTTGTTCGCACACCTGAGTGTGCTAGATGTAGAAGGAACCATTCCGAAGAGTGTTGGGGTACTTTTCGTGCTTGTTGGAACTGTGGATCTCAGACGCATTTGAGGCGTGAGTGTCCTCATCCGGCTAGGGATGGTCAGGTACCTGCTAGAGCCATTGAGTATCAGAGTGGTCGTGGGCGCGACCGAGGTAACTTCTAGCTGAGGAACAACAGTCAGAGAAATGTGGCTCATGTTGTCGCGGTACAGCCCGAGGGAGGAGGACCGGCTAGATTTTATGCACAGCGTGAGGCTAGGGATAACACGGATGTGATCGGAAGTAATTTTGTGTTACAATCCTTATCTTTGCTTTCGTTGATTGATTCTGGTTCGACACATTCATACATTTTGGGTGAGCATGCAAGATAGTTAGGTTTGCCTTTTGAGTTGTTAGATATAGGTATGAATGTTACGAGTTCTTTTGGTGAGATAGTTGTAGTCAGGAAAGTGTTTCAGAGATGTCCCTTGATGGTTCAAGGTCTCATGTTTCCCGTTGACATGATGGAGTTACCCTTTTATGGTTTCGATGTAATTCTGGGTATGGATTGGCTTGTAAAGCTTAGAGCTAGGATAGATTTTGATACTAAAAGAGTTTCCTTGAGGCTTTCCGATGACTACGAGGTAGTAGTAGTTAGCGAGAACGTTAAGTTCTTGTCCAATGTTGTTTCAGCATTAGAGGCTTAGAGGATGATAGATTTGGGTTGTCAAGCTTACTTAGCCTATGTGATGAATCTGAATATGAACGAAGTTAGACCGCAAGATATTAGAACAATTTGTGACTTTTCGAGTGTTTTCCCAAAAGAATTGCCTGGTTTGCCTCCAGACAGGGATGTTGAGTTTGCTATTAAGACATATTCATATTCTCCTCCTGTATCGATTGCTCCGTATAGAATGACACTTAAAGAGTTGAAAGAGTTAAAGACACAGCTTCAGGAGCTGTCAAATAGAGGTTTTATTAGGCATAATATTTCACCTTGGGGTGCTCTGGTTTTGTTTGTAAAGAAAAAGGATGACAGTTTGAGGATGTGCATAGATTATAGGTAGTTGAACAAGGTAACGGTGAAGAACAAGTATCCTTTGTCGCGGATTGATGATTTGCTTGATCAGTTGAGAGATGCTTCAGTGTTTTGAAGATTTATTTGAGATTGGGTTACTATCAGTTGAAGGTAAAGGATATGGGCACACCGAAAACAGCTTTCCTACGCGATATGGGCACTATGAGTTCTTGGCAATGCCTTTCGGTTTGACTAATGCCCCAACTGCATTTATGGACATGATGAACCGAGTGTTTCATAAGTTTTTGGATAGATTTGTAGTAGTGATCATAGATGACATTTTGGTGTACTCTAGGACCGAGGAAGAACATGATGAGCATTTACGATTAGTGCTACAAACTTTTCTTGAAAATCAGTTGTATGCCAAGTTGAGTAAATGTGAGTTTTGGATTAGGGAAGTAGTCTTCCTAGGTCATGTGATCTATGCCGATGGGATTAGTGTGGATCCTAAGAAGATAGAAGCAATAGTGAGTTGGAAACAATCAAAGTCAGTGACCAAAATTCGTAGTTTTCTAGGTTTAGCCGGATACTATCGAAGGTTTGTTGAGGGGTTCTCGAAGATTGCAACACCTTTGACTAAGTTGTTACAGAAAAATGTTCTGTATGAGTGGTCAGATTCAAGGCAACAAGCGTTTGGAAAGTTGAAGAAAGCATTGACAGAAGCTCATATTTTGATTCAGCCTGAACTAGGGAAGGAGTTCGTAATCTACAGTGATGCGTCATATGTAGGTTTAGGTTGTGTGGTTATGAAAGAGGGAAGAGTTGTAGCTTATGCTTCGAGACAGTTGAAGGTTCACGAGAAGAACTACCCTACCCACGACATAGAGCTAGCGTCTGTGGTCTTTGCTTTGAAGACTTGGAGACACCACCTTTATGGTGAGAAATGTACAGTCTACACTGACCACAAGAGTTTTAAAACATTTGATGACTCAAAGAGAGTTGAATCTTAGACAACGTAGGTGGTTAGAGCTTCTTAAAGACTATGACCTTACAATAGAGTACCATTGTTGAGTGTGTAAAAGTTCTATTATTTACACCCTTTTTAACCCATATTTCTGCTGCATTCAAGCATCATTGCATTGCATTTAGGTTAGTTTTTAGTAAAACATCACAATTATACAAAAGGCACGGATTCTACTAAAAGATGGATATTTTCGCAGGTATCTGTCATAGTAGACGATGAAGGCAGGCGCAGGGCAGAGAAGCAGGAGAGCGGAACTGGACAAGCAACCAAAGGAGACGAACCTGTCAAGGACCTGTCGTGACAGCATGGTGACAGCAGATTTATGAAGAGGAAAAGTCAAGTGGACCTCGATAGATAGAGAAAAATCTGCTCGTCTGTCGTGTGAAAGCCAAATATTTTTCCAAGCCCCGGATCAAAAGATATGTCAAGCCAAAGCTCAAGGAGAGGAAATTCCTAGAAACAAGGATGGCGGCTGCAAAGTAGGAGATTTAGAGATTAAGTCTTTATTAGAATCTTACTTCTAATTAAAGTTGTAATCCTTGTTACCTTAGACAACTTGAGCCCAAAGCTTATATAAGGGCATAGTTTTGACCTAGGAGGGGATCATCCCGAATTCTACCCCATAACCGATAACCAAAACCCCCCTGCCGTTTACCTGTCACCGATATGTTCTAATTTCCCCCAAGGGCTACGGGTTGTTTTGTAAAGTAGTTGTAAGGGTTGCGTTGTTTTAGGATTTTTCAAGTTCAATAAAATAAACTTCAAGTTCTTTTATCTTGGTTTTAATATCTTGCAAGAGCATCGGGAGAGCATTGTGAGGTTATCCATTTACTTAGCATCGGGAGAGTTAAGTATACGAAAGAGATAAGAGCGCGTTCTCTAGTTCATAGTTGAATCATCTCGTGCCTAGGGATAGGGCGAGGTTAAGTGGCTAAGGAAGAATTCATACACATCGGTGTTCATCCTTCGATTCACGCCGGGAGGTATCATCAAAGACGTGACCATCGACAGACTTGTGCCTAGGGATAGGGCAAGGCAGATCTGGGATTCTTGCCAAGCTTGAAGTACGGAGTTGGTGTGTCTGCTGCCGCGACTGCCAACGGACAGACGCCACGACAGGTGCTGTCGGCGACGGGAGCGACGACAGAACTGGAGATCCTAAGCAACTCAATTCCTGCACTACTGAGCAACTCAATACCAGCCCATTCTCTCTATCTTAATTTCTCAATCCTTTATTTTACGTTTTTACCTTATTATTCTCGTGACAACTCTTAATTATTTCCTTTGCTTTCGTGCAGTAAACAAGGTGAAGTCATTAGCCCAATCCCTGTGGAGACGATATCCGATACTTCGTATCACTTTACTACTTGCGTCGTGTATACTTGCACTGTAATTGCGATAGACTATTTTACACGCAACAAGTTTTTGGCGCCGTTGCCGGGGATTGGCAACATAACTACATCTTTCTTTTATTGCACTTTTTATTTTTATTTTTATTTTTTTTTATTTTATTTTCCTTTAATTTTTCTTTTGTGTTTTCAACTCTTGCTTTTCACGAGGTTTTCTTGTTTATGCGCAGATCGAAAAGAGGTGAAGATCCTGAATATAAATTAGATCCAGAGATCGAACGTTCCTTCAATCTCAAGAAACAACTTCGCCGACTTTTAGACAGAAACGAATATCTCGAAGAACAGCTAGAGAAGATGGCCCATAACCAACCTGCTGGTGGACCTGCCGCCAATCCGCCCGCAGCAGGTGGACGACGGTCATGTCGTGACTACATGCTGAATGATCATGTAGAGCTGGAGACCACGCTGCCGGATATTGATGTTGACAACTTTGAACTTAAACCTGTCATGTTTAGTATGATCAACAACGCCGGACAGTTTAGTGGTTCTGCGACAGAAGATGCTAGGGAGCATCTCAAAACGTTCCAGGAGATCTGTGGTTCGTTTAGACTGCCAGGAGTTAGTCCGGAGATACTGAGGCTTCGGTTATTCCCCCATTCATTAAGGGATAGAGCTAAAACTTGGTGGAATAAGCTTACACCGGGTTCTATTATGACTTGGGCAGATCTAACTCGTGAATTCTTATCTCGTTTTAATCCTTCGCATTTATCTGAGCGATTACGTAATGAAATTGCTACTTTTCAACAGGAAGATGACGAGCCAATGCACGAGGCCTGGGACAGGTTTACCACTCTTCTTCGGAACTGCCCTATGCATGGATTCCCCGTCTGGAATCAGGTTACAAAGTTCTATAACGCTGCCAATCTACAAACTCGCATCCGAATTGATTCTGCAGCGAATGGATTATTATTGGATAAAGATCCGGATGAGGCCCTGCAAGTTTTGAAAAACCTAGCCAAGAATGAGGAGCAGTTTCCGACTGCTAGAAGAGGGGGTAAACGGGTACTAGCTGTCAAGGACTATGAGGCCGACAGCACTATGAAATCACAGGTAGCATTCCTTACTAAAGCCATGAAACACTTATTGAATGAAGAGGATATACGAGGATTTGCTGTCGAGGAAGTTTGTACTACTTGTGAGGGAAATCATAGTAAGGATGAATGCCCTATAAATATAGAAGAGGGAAAATATGTTGGAAATTACAAGCCAAACTACAACTCCAACAACTACAATCCTAATTGGAGGAAAGATCCCAAATTTTCTTGGAGTAACCCTAACAATGCGCTGAATCCACAAGTGCATAATCAGAATCAAGGGGGTCCCCGATTGTTGACGCGACAGCAACAGCAGCCGCAACACCTGCCACAGAACCTGTCGCCGCAACAGCAACAGCAGCCACCACCTGCCACAAGCAGTGTATTGGAACAGACTCTGGCCACTTTTATGTCTCAGACTGGTACATATATGGAGAATATTAATCAGTTTGTCAAAAAGACGGAAAACTTTATGGATGAAACCAAGATGAGGATGACAAATCATGAGGCGACCTTGAAATCTCTAGAGACACAAATGGGTCAGGTGTCCCAGCACATTAAGCCGAGGCAGAATGGAGGTTTCCCTAGCAATACTGAAAATGCTAGACCGCCCCCACATGAGCAATGTAAGGCGATTACTACTAGGAGTGGGAAAAAGTTACCAGGGCCGGAAAAAGAAGCTGAAACAGAAAAGGAACCTGCCTTGGATAAACCTGCCGAGGAAGCTGACCCGACAGGTGACAAACAGACTGCTGCCGATAGGCCTGTCACGACAGCAGAAGCGACAGAGGAGAAAAATGAAGAACATCGTCCTCAGATTCGTATGCAGTGGGAAGGACGTGTAGCTGACTACCGCCCCCCACCACCCTTTCCTCAACGGATAAAGCAAGCTAAGCAAGAATCTCAACTTAAAAAGATTTATGATATTTTTAAACAGGTTCAGATTAATATTCCATTGTTAGATGCTGTTAGGGAAATGCCCGGTTATGCTAAATTTCTAAAGGATGTCATGTCCAAGAAATACAAACTTGGGGAGTTTGAAACGGTAAGGATGGCAGATGGTTGCATGAGTATTCTTCATCGGCAGCCACCCCAGAAGAAGAAGGATCCAGGGAGTTTCCTCATACCTTGTGTAATCGGTGACAAATTTGTGGGTAAGGCACTTTGTGATCTAGGTGCTAGTGTTAATCTAATGCCCAAATCTGTTTTTCAGAAATTAGGTATTGGCAAGGCGCGGCCCACGACAGTTACCCTACAGTTAGCCGACCGCTCTTACGTTCATCCAGAGGGAAAGATTGAAGACATTTTGGTAAGAGTGGATAAGTTTATTTTTCCTGCTGACTTTCTTATTTTAGATTGTGAGGCAGACGAAAATGCACCAGTCATCCTAGGACGACCCTTTTTAGCCACGGGAAGGTCATTGATTGATGTGGAGAGAGGAGAACTCACCATGCGAGTAAACGATCAAGAGATCAAGTTGAATGTTCTCCAATCAATGAAACGTGCTGATTTAGACGAGGAGTGCAAGGCCATCATTGAGGTGACTTTTGATTACCCCTGTTTCAGGTCGGGCTGCCGTGATATAAAACTTGGTCACTGCTGCGACAGCCACTTAAAAACCTGTCACGACAGCGACGACGACAGCTTCGACGACAGTGACTCCTCTGCATCCGATACATCTGACACTGCAGGTCAAGAGGAGGTCGACTGGTTAGACCATCGTCCAGGTAAGTTATTCGAACCCTTGAATTACACTTCGGGTAACCATTTAATCCAAAAGCCATCTACTGTTGAACCACCTGTCTTAGAACTTAAGCCCCTGCCAGGGCAGCTTAAATATGCTTATCTTGGTTGTGATAAAACACTGCCCGTAATTATCTCTGCTAAGCTGCCGCAGGAACAGGAACGACAGCTGGTCGACATGTTAAGACAGCACAAAAAGGCAATTGGATGGACGATAGCAGACATTGAGGGCATTAGTCCGGCAATCTGTATGCATAAAATTCTATTAGAGGAAGACCATAAGCCGACTATTGATGCCCAAAGGCGGTTAAACCTTGCGATGAAGGAGGTAGTGCGTAAAGAGATAATTAAATGGTTAGATGCTGGTATTATTTACGCCATCTCCGACAGCAAATGGGTAAGCCCGGTGCAATGTGTCCCAAAGAAAGGAGGAATGACAGTGATAACCAATGATAACAATGAGCTAATCCCAACCAGGACTGTGACCGGTTGGAGGGTTTGTATGGACTATCGGAAGCTTAACAAAGCTACCCGAAAGGACCATTTTCCTTTACCCTTTATTGATCAAATGCTTGACAGATTAGCGGGTAAATCTTATTATTGTTTTCTTGATGGTTATTCAGGTTATAACCAAATTGCTATTGCACCGGAGGATCAAGAGAAAACAACTTTCACATGCCCCTACGGAACATACGCATTTAGGAGGATGCCATTCGGCCTCTGTAACGCACCTGCCACCTTTCAAAGGTGCATGATGGCAATATTCTCCGACATGGTCGAGGACTTCCTTGAGATTTTCATGGATGATTTTTCCGTTTTTGGAGACAATTTTGAGAGCTGCCTCGGCAACCTTCAAAAGGTACTTGAAAGATGTGAAAAAGCTAATCTTGTTCTTAATTGGGAAAAATGCCATTTTATGGTAGATGAAGGGATAGTTCTAGGCCATAAGATTAGCTGCCGTGGGATAGAAGTCGACAGGGCGAAAATAGAGGTCATTGAAAAGCTGCCGCCACCAACAACTGTCAAGGGCATTAGGAGTTTTTTAGGGCATGCAGGTTTTTACAGGAGATTCATTGCAAATTTCTCAAAAATCACCAAGCCTCTATGTCATCTCCTAGAGCAGAACCGACCCTTTGACTTTAACAAAGAATGTACTGAAGCATTCAAGGTTCTGAAGGAAAAATTAGTGACAGCCCCCATAGTACAGCCACCAGACTGGACACAACCGTTTGAGATCATGTGTGATGCTAGTGACTATGCTGTCGGGGCAGCACTTGGGCAGCGCACGGACAGGCTGTTTCACGTCATATACTATGCAAGCAAAACATTAAATGAAGCCCAAGTGAACTATACCACCACAGAAAAGGAGCTGTTAGCTGTGGTGTTCTCCATCGACAAGTTTCGTTCTTACATACTTGGAACGAAGGTTATAATACACACCGATCATTCTGCCCTAAAGTATTTGTTTGCAAAGAAGGATGCGAAGCCTAGGTTGATACGATGGATTTTGCTATTACAAGAATTCGACCTTGAGATCAAAGACAAAAAGGGGACAGAAAATCAAGTGGCAGACCACTTGTCGAGGTTGGATATGGGACAGAGTCTACCTTTAGATGAGACACAAATACTTGAGACCTTCCCAGATGAACAGCTCTTTGCTGCCGCAATAGCTGTCGCGACAGCCATGACGGCAGGTAAGTCTTCTAACCTTCCTTGGTATGCTGATTTTGTTAATTTTATAGTTAGCGGAATATTACCTACTGATCTTAATTATCAAGCAAGGAAGAGGTTCCAAAATGATGTTAAACATTATTATTGGGACGAACCTCTCCTTTTCAAAATGTGCGCAGATCAGGTTATAAGAAGGTGTGTACCACAAGAAGAACAAGAAGACATTCTCCATCACTGTCATGCTTCACAATATGGAGGTCACTTAGGAGGCAATAAAACAGCTGCCAAGGTGCTGCAGTCAGGGTTCTACTGGCCGACACTCTATAAAGATGCACAGGAATTTTACAGAAACTGTGACAGGTGCCAGAGGACAGGTAACATCTCGAGGAGAAACGAGATGCCACTGCAGAATATTTTAGAAGTAGAAATCTTTGATGTTTGGGGGATTGATTTTATGGGACCTTTTCCATCCTCGTGTGGAAACCTTTACATTCTCCTAGCAGTGGACTATGTCTCCAAGTGGGTAGAAGCAATCGCAACGCAAAAGAATGATGCCAAGACGGTCCAAAAGTTTCTGCACAAACACATTTTTTCTAGATTTGGCATCCCTAGAGCGATTATCAGTGATGAAGGGAGACATTTCGATAATAGGGAAATTGCTGCCGCTTTAAAAAAATATGGTGTCAAGCACAAGATCGCGACAGCATACCACCCACAGACCAATGGACAGGCTGAGATATCAAACAGGGAAGTGAAGAACATCCTTGAAAAGATGGTTAAACCAACTAGGAAAGATTGGTCTTTACTTCTGAATGATGCATTATGGGCATACAGGACAGCTTTCAAGACTCCATTGGGCATGTCTCCATTCCGACTGATTTACGGGAAGACCTGCCACCTGCCTGTCGAGATCGAGCACAAGGCATATTGGGCAATTAAGGCAGTGAACATGGACTTGGACAAGGCCGGCCAGAAAAGGTTATTGGATCTGAACGAAATCGAAGAATTACGGACAATGGCCTACGATAATGCAAGAATTTACAAGGAAAAAACTAAGAAGTGGCATGACAAGAAGCTGCTACCACGACAGTTCTGCCCAGGGCAGCTTGTGTTGTTGTTTAATTCGAGGTTGAAACTCTTTCCAGGGAAGCTAAAATCTAGATGGTCTGGCCCGTTCCAAGTGGTTCAGGTTTTTTCCCATGGTGCCATTACAATTCAATCATTAAAAGATGGGCACCAATTCAAAGTCAATGGACAACGCCTCAAGCACTACCAGGGGACTGAAACCCCAAGACTACAGGAAGTGGTTACTTTAGATGATGCCCCACAAGGCATCACTAATTTAACATAATTTTTTTTTATTTATTTTATTATTATTAGGACATTAGGTTTATTTTATTCAAATAATGTTTGGTTTTTATAATTTCAGTTTTTAGGAAATAAAGGAGTCAAGAAGAAAAGAAGAAGTGGCCCAAGCCCACTGCCCATCCATCAAGCCCACTAAAACCCATTCATTAAAGCCTGCCGTTCCAGCTGCCGCAACAGACGGACAAGACAGGCTATCAACAGACTGACACGGCAGACGGAGAAGCGTGCGGCAGACGCACAGCAGACGCATTAATACGTGTCAGACGCGTCAGACACGCTATATTCAATCTGCCGCCCCGTTATTCTCGCCTGCCGTTGCGGCATTAAACGGGCAGCTCCCAAACAGCTATAAAACCCCCTTCTCCCTTTCACTTTTCATCACTTCAGATTTTCTCTCTTGCTATTCTCCTCTAGTTTTATCTCTTTTTCTTTCATTTGCAGCCCTAGCAACCAAAACATGTCTTCAAGACAAACCCGACAAAACACCGCTGCCGCTTCCTCTTCCGCAGCAGCAGCCCCGTTCGCCAACAAGGAACTATGGGAGGAGCGGAGCTTCATCTATAACAGAGATGCCCCCCATATGGGACTCCGGCCGTTCATAATGAGGGCCATAACAGCACAACTTTGGGAGGATTTTGCCGAACAGCCGGCAGAGCTTAATGACACCCTGGTCAGGGAGTTTTATGCGGCGATCGACAGCAAGACGGCGACATCTGTCACCGTTCGAGGAGTGACAGTTCCTTTCACCGCCAGCAGCATCAACCATGTCTTTGGCCTCTTCCTTGGCCCCAACGATGATGCTCATCAACAGTTCTGGGACACCCTCGACGCTGCCGGCCACGATGCTGTCATGAGGGAATTGACAGAAGCAGGCACGACATGGAGCACCAGCAAGAAAAACCCCCACTCTGTCAACAGAGGGCAGCTACTCCCAGAGGCAAAACTATGGAACGCGTTTATCAAAAAGCGTATCCTGCCCTCATCTCACCACACAACAGTCAACAGGCAGCGGTTGGCCCTCATCCACTCTATCATGCACGACAGGCCCATTAACGTGGGCAGGTACATGAGGGACAGCATCCTTGATTGTGCATTCCGCTCGGACTCGCGATTATGCCTACCGTCGACCATCACTGCCCTCTGCCGCTGTGCTGCCGTACCCGAAGAGCCATCCGACAAAATTAAGAAGGTTAGCGGCTGGACAGACAGCAACATCTCCAGCCTCATGGAGGTCGTAGCTGCATCTCCCATCAACGCCTTCGACCCAAACGCCCCTCCTGCTGCGTCTGATGATGAGCCGGCCACTGAACCTGCCCCCGAAGCCGCCACCAACACTAGTCCGACAGATCAGAACGCCCAGATCCTTGCTGCCATCTTGAGGGTAGAGGAGCGTCAGATGGGCTTAATGACATTCATCCGTGACTTCTCCAATTCTACGGTAAATTTCATTACCAATACTTTGAATTATACGGATGTCAATTTCCCAACCTTCCCCGCCCATTATTTCAATATACCCTCCCCCACTCCCACACCACCTATCTCTCCCCACGGAGAATCGGCCTCCTCCACACCATCCCCAACGGCAGCCGGCAGCCCCTCGGCAGACACTTCACCTCGAGGAACAAAGCGAGCTGCCACTGATGACAGCCCTATTGTCGGGAGGAATTTGGACAGCGCCTTCACAAGAGTGAAACGCATTAAACATGTGGCCGACAAAAGAAGACTGTCCCAAGCCATCACAAGCGACAGCTGGGACAGCAGCAGCAGTTCCGACGTTCGACTAGTGGAAGAAACCGCCCCTCAACAGACCGATGAACCTGTTGAGCAACCTGCCGTTGAACCTGTCCAGCCACCACCTCAGCGCAGGCGCCGCTATCAGATCCGCGTCAGCAGCAGTAGTGAGAGCAGCAAGTGAAAATTTAAGTTTTTATTGTCTCTTATTGCTGCCTGCCTTTATATTTTGTGATGTACTTTTTTTTCATGTCATTTTGCATTGAGGGCAATGCAACCCTTGAGTTTGGGGGTGGCAACCCTCCATCATTAATGGAGTCTTTAGCAAATCTTTTAATTATTGTTGTGTCTTTTTATTTAAGTTTGTTTTTTTTTGAAAAAAAAAAAAAAAAAAAAAAAAAAGAAAATTAAAACTGTTGGCTTAAAACTGTGAAGTTAACTTACCTGTCATGACAGCTCTGTCGTGGCAGCATCTTTAGGACAGGTTAAGGAGAAGTTTAGAGCCTTTCTATAGTTCTGAAAATTTAAACACTTTTGTGACTATTATACTGCCTAGATTTCTTTTAGCCAAACTAGAATAGGAAAACTTAGCACTTAGAGTAGAAAAGAGACTAGAATCTCAGGAAACCTAGAGGTGCCTACCACCGGCTCTAGGCAGATAACCAGAGAAAAAACTTCTAGAGGTGCCTATCACCGGCTCTAGACAGTTAACTAGAGGTGCCTGAAATACTGGCTCTAGTAAAAGAGAAGAAGTTTGAAAAAAGGAAATAACTAGAGGTGCCCAATTCTGGCTCTAGTAAGAAAAAGAAAGAAAACAGTCTCGTAGGAAAACTCTAAACAAGCTAAAGTCAATTATTCTAGTGAAACTAAGAGAGTCTTGGCATATAACTGTTCACAAGCATGCACACACTGCACGAGAGCTATAGGGAGATTCCGGACAGATCCTAACTTTTCCGACAGGTTGCTGCCACCATAGAGAATGAGCGACGGGTAAGGGACAGTTCACTGTTTGAAGGCCAACACAAAAATTTTCATTTTTCTTTTAAGTCTTAATTGCTTGAGGACAAGCAAAAACTTGAGTTTGGGGGTGTGTTGAGTGTGTAAAAGTTCTATTATTTACACCCTTTTTAACCCATATTTCTGCTGCATTCAAGCATCATTGCATTGCATTTAGGTTAGTTTTTAGTAAAACATCACAATTATACAAAAGGCACGGATTCTACTAAAAGATGGATATTTTCGCAGGTATCTGTCATAGTAGACGATGAAGGCAGGCGCAGGGCAGAGAAGCAGGAGAGCGGAACTGGACAAGCAACCAAAGGAGACGAACCTGTCAAGGACCTGTCGTGACAGCATGGTGACAGCAGATTTATGAAGAGGAAAAGTCAAGTGGACCTCGATAGATAGAGAAAAATCTGCTCGTCTGTCGTGTGAAAGCCAAATATTTTTCCAAGCCCCGGATCAAAAGATATGTCAAGCCAAAGCTCAAGGAGAGGAAATTCCTAGAAACAAGGATGGCGGCTGCAAAGTAGGAGATTTAGAGATTAAGTCTTTATTAGAATCTTACTTCTAATTAAAGTTGTAATCCTTGTTACCTTAGACAACTTGAGCCCAAAGCTTATATAAGGGCATAGTTTTGACCTAGGAGGGGATCATCCCGAATTCTACCCCATAACCGATAACCAAAACCCCCCTGCCGTTTACCTGTCACCGATATGTTCTAATTTCCCCCAAGGGCTACGGGTTGTTTTGTAAAGTAGTTGTAAGGGTTGCGTTGTTTTAGGATTTTTCAAGTTCAATAAAATAAACTTCAAGTTCTTTTATCTTGGTTTTAATATCTTGCAAGAGCATCGGGAGAGCATTGTGAGGTTATCCATTTACTTAGCATCGGGAGAGTTAAGTATACGAAAGAGATAAGAGCGCGTTCTCTAGTTCATAGTTGAATCATCTCGTGCCTAGGGATAGGGCGAGGTTAAGTGGCTAAGGAAGAATTCATACACATCGGTGTTCATCCTTCGATTCACGCCGGGAGGTATCATCAAAGACGTGACCATCGACAGACTTGTGCCTAGGGATAGGGCAAGGCAGATCTGGGATTCTTGCCAAGCTTGAAGTACGGAGTTGGTGTGTCTGCTGCCGCGACTGCCAACGGACAGACGCCACGACAGGTGCTGTCGGCGACGGGAGCGACGACAGAACTGGAGATCCTAAGCAACTCAATTCCTGCACTACTGAGCAACTCAATACCAGCCCATTCTCTCTATCTTAATTTCTCAATCCTTTATTTTACGTTTTTACCTTATTATTCTCGTGACAACTCTTAATTATTTCCTTTGCTTTCGTGCAGTAAACAAGGTGAAGTCATTAGCCCAATCCCTGTGGAGACGATATCCGATACTTCGTATCACTTTACTACTTGCGTCGTGTATACTTGCACTGTAATTGCGATAGACTATTTTACACGCAACAACCATCCAAGTAAAGCGAATGTTGTGGCTGATACTTTGAGTAGGAAGGTGGCAGTTGAGTTGCGAGCTATGTTTGCGAGATTGAGTGTGTCACGAGATGGCGGTTTGATAGCTGAGCTACAAGTTAAACCATCGTTAGTTTAGTTGATTCGAGAGAAATAGTTGCAAGTCTGATCTTTGGTACCTCACGTGCAAGATATAGCCGAGGGTAAACCCACAGATTTCTGCTTTGGTGAGAATGGGATCTTATGTTTTAAGAGTAGAGTAGTTGTTACAGAAGATGCCGAGTTGAGACGTACTATTTTGAATGAAGCTCATAACAGTCTTTTTGCTATGCATCCGGGTAGTACGAAGATGTACCGTAGATTGAAAGATGAGTACTTCTGGATTGGGTTAAAGAAAGATTTGGCTGAGTTTGTGAGTAAGTGTATGGTTTTTTAGCGAGTTAAGGTCGAGCATCAGTTTCCTTCAGATTTGTTACAACCGTTGAAGATTTCGGGATCGAAGTGGGAACAGATCACTATGGATTTGTGTCGGCTTTACCGTTGACTCCTTTGAAGAAGAATTCAGCATGGGTAATAGTTGACAGATTCACTAAGTGTGCTCATTTCATACATGTTAATACTACTTATACCTTAGATAGGTTGGCCGAGTTGTATATCAGTGAAATTGTGAGGCTACATGGTGTATCGAAGTCGATTGTGTCTGATAGAGATCCGGGGTTTACAGCTAGATTTTGGGAGTGTTTGCATCGTGCCTTGGGAACTTGGTTGAACTTTAGAACTTCGTATCACCCACATTCAGATGGTCAGTCAGAGAGTTATTCAGGTGTTAGAGGACATGTTGAGGTGTTGCATCATCGACTTTCATGGTTCTTGGGAGAAACACCTACCACTAGTAGAGTTTGCGTACAATAACAGTTATCAGGCTAGTATTCAGATGACACTGTATGAAGCTCTGTATGGTAGGAAATGTAGAACACATGTTTGTTGGGTCGAGGTCGGACAAAAGATTGTACCCATGCCAGACTTTCTTAAGGGAACTACCGAGAAGGTAAAATTGATTTGTGATCGCTTAAAGGCAGCTTCAGACAGACAAAAATCGTATGCCAATTTGAAGAGAAAAGAGATTGAGTATGTTATTGGCAACAAAGTGTTCTTGAAGGTTTCCCCGTGGAAGAAGGTAAAGAGGTTTGGTAAAAAGGGGAAGTTAAGTTCGAGATTCATTGGTCCTTACGTGGTAGTTGAGAGGATTGGTCCTGTTGCATATAGGCTGAGATTGCCATCCGAGCTTGAGAAGATTCGTGATGTGTTCCATGTTTCGATGTGCCAAAAGTATAGATCAGATTCGTCTCATGGTATGCTAGTGAAAGAGATTGAATTGAATCCGGATTTTTCATATGATGAAGACCCAGTAGAGATTCTTGCTACGGATAGTAAGGTTTTGCGTGGGAGGACCATCGAGTTGGTCAAGGTTTTGTGGAGACATCGGGGTGAGGAAGAAGCCACTTGGGAGAGAAAAGCGGACATGGAAGAGCAGTTTCCATACCTCTTTCTATCAGGTAAATTTTGAGGACGAAATTCCTTAAGTGGGGGAGAGTTGTAACGCCTCAGGTTTAGGGTCTGAGAGTTCAGACTGGGACTCGAGAAAGGTTTGATATCCGAGTTTTAGGGTTCAGGTTGTCTTTAAATAAAAATGGTTTCATAAAAGAGTTTTAAAATGTTAATTGAGTTTTTAGGGATAAATGAAAATAAATTAAGGTAAGAGAGGATTTTTGTGTCAAAGAGAGTTTTAAAATAAAAGTGGAATAAAATAGAATATTTCAAAAAGAACGAAAAAAAAGGAAACCCACTTTCTATCTTCTTCCCTTCTCATTTTTCATTTCACGTCAAAAACTCCCAAGTGCCTATCCACCATCCATTTTCACAAATTTCCACCATTTTGAAGGTTTCAAAGAGGTAAACAACTTGATTTTTTACTCTTCTCTTCATTTAAATCTTACTTGTAGCATTCTCTTTCCAAAAGCTTGAAGATTTCTCAAGTTCTCTCATTTTGGGTAAAATGGGTTTTCGAAGGGTTTAAGCAATTTAATGAAAACATTGGTTTGGGTGAGTTTTAAATCATGTTCTGAGTACAAAATAAGGCTAAGATGGTGAGTTTATCAAGGAATCCTGAAATGGAATAAATGGGTAAATTTTGAGTTGGGGAAATATGGGTTTTTGGGTTGTTTATGGTTGGAAATGGTTCCTAAGGGGTTTGTGGACGTGTGTTGAAGATTTTGAAGCTTTTGGGTATGTTTTGGCTATTAAATTGATGAGATTTTGTCTAATATTTGGTTAGAGTGGAAATGTGATTGTTTTGATTAGTTTCGGGTAAGAATCGGAAATGGTTGTTGTTGAATTGAGATATAGTTGATTTTAGTGGGGTTGGTTGTTGAAAAGTATGTTAACTCTTTGTTTTGATTTGGGTAGAAGCAACGAATAGAGATTTGGATACTTCGGACGCAACACTCGGTGTTACGGAGGCTTGAAATAGGTGTTTCGTCTATCGTTGGGTTCTACCAGTGAGTGGAAATGTTTTAAGAGTTTAGGTTGAGCTTGAAAAGCCAACCTAAGCTCGAGAGTAAGTACTTAAAGTTTACGTTTTACTTTTCCGGAAATTCTATTTTTCAACCTTGTTATGCTTTGTTGATATGAGATGATTGTGTGTATGTGATTAACGAGTGTGGTGTTGTCATGTTGGTTTAAATGATGTTGAGTATTGGCAAATATGAGAGTCTTACCGGGTATAATTGGTCGACCATAGGATTAGAGTGCACTTGTAAAATTCGCGCGTGGCCCTAGTGATGTAAGATGCCATTAGAGAGAAGTACGGTGATGTAAGATACCACCAAAAGCTTTATTATTAGACCTCGGTGATGTAAGATGTCATCGTGAGTCTTGTTGTTCTTATAGATTCGGTGATGTAAGATTCCATCGAGTCCAATCCGCGTATTCGAGTAACGTAACTATAATTGACATAATACTCTTGTGTTGGAAAGTTGAATGTTATCGTGTTGGTATTTGAGAGTCATGCCATGTTATTATATGTTGTTGCATTGCTTGATGTAAGATGCCAAGCATATGTAAGATTGTTGATAATTATGTTGATGGAAATCGTGATTGTGGTTTTGTTCTCAAGTTTGTGAATGGTTTCATTAAAACTACATTATTGTTGTTGTGATTTTGAGCACCACTCACTAAGCTTTATGCTTACGCGCTCCTTTCCAACAATGCATATCGTTAGCGATCCGGGAAGCAAAGGAAGGCGAGGGAAAGGCTCCGGTGATCGTAGCTTAAGCTCAAGTATGAATTTTAAGTTGTAATAATGATATAGCAATGAGAATACTTGTTTTTTGTATCTAGAGAAGTTGTTGTAAACTCCCACGTGTTAGGCCATATTGCTACATGTTTTAAATGTTGATACCATGCTATGTTGAGGCTTGCTTTGGCTTTTGGTTAAATGCTTGGTGTTTTGACTTGTTGGTGTTTTTGTGCTAAAGTGTTCCTTATGAGCTTTTGAGTTTGAGATCCATGTTTGTGTGTATGCATGTTTGAAGCCTGTTTTTAGGGTGTTTTGCCTCTAGAATGTTTTCTTAATATGTTGTCATGTGGTTTGTGATCTTTCGGGGTAAGTTTGGGAATGTTTGGGGATGCCAAAATGCATTTTCGGGCCAATTTGTGCCAGGGCATTTCGGAACATCTGGTATGTTTCGGAACGACCAGGCTTTTGGGGCACCCGTATCGGAACGAGGTTGGTGCCGTTTTGATACTTTTTGCCACTCGAGGCTCCCATTTCGGAACCATGAGGGACGTTCTGGAACAACCTAGTTTTGCTTTTTGCTGAGAGCCCGCGTTTCAAAACGGGAAGTCCTGTTTCGAAACACAGGTAGTTAAAGTGGTTAAAAGACATCTTTGAAGGTTTCCAAATTGTTACGTTTTAGTCCATAGTGCTTGGATGCTTCCTAAGTGAGTTTATATGTATTGTTTGCGTTGGTTTTGCCTCGTGGGCTTGAAATTTAACTAATAAACTATTTGGTAAGGTTAAGTTACCTTTTTGCCTCTATTTAGTGTGGTTTTTGCGAAATGGTCCTTCGTGATCGTTTGTCTCCAATTGGTCATCCGATTGATGTCCGATTAAGACTTTGTTCTTCCGCTGTGACACTTAACACCATAGGACCATTAAATTGCATTTAGACAAGATAAATTTTAATCTTGGGTTGTTAATTGGAGGGAAATTCTCAGATTTTTCTCCGGTTATCCCCGTGTAACTCTCCCGATTCGGTCTTGCGACTAGACCGGGCCGAGGGGGTTACACCTCAAGTACTATATTACTTCCGCTGCCATACAATTTATCATATAAGAATTTGATGAATGAAGTGAAGAAACATGTTCCACATGGTCATGGAAAAAAGTTGGAACCGTTGAAGTTTTGACTACCGACGTCGTTAGAACCATTAACGTATTCATTATACCACGTTGTGGACAACGCTGATGTTGAATTGATGGTGGAATCTCACCTACAATTTTCTTTAGGCGGAGCCCTTGAGTTTGAGTTGTATGCAATGTTTTCTGATGATGATGATGTACTTATGTAATTTAATGTTGGTGTACTTATTTCAATCAACAATCTTATAGTACATATTCTTAATATAATTTTTGTTAATATAATTTTTGTTAATATAATTTTAGAAATTGGTCTTTCATTTATTTATTCAAAGTATAGTATTTATAGCAGACATGCATTGAAACACGTAAAATATTACATAAATAAACACATTAATTTGATACAATTAAATTGTACAATTGTACCTCTTGGGGTATGCATCTTTCGAAGTTTTTGACGAAGTGGGCAGATAAGTAAGCATCTTTCGAAGTCTTTATTGAATTGATTTAGACAAGAGATGCAATAGTTTGTCCAACTTGTATGGTCGCCGAAAGATGTGTCGTTGTTGTAGACAAATGGCGCCATAGTTCTTCATAGTTGTTGGAGCCCTAAAACTTCATGGATTTCATGAGTATCCGATAATCATCATCATCCACGATACATTTGTAACACCCGTGTTTTGGGGTTAGGAGTTTGGTGTGTGTGTTTGGTTCGAGTCGTCAAAACCGATTTAATTTAATTAGACCTTAGTTTTGATTTAAATGAGATTTAAAATTAAAGTGATGGCATTTTGTTGAGATTTAAGGAGCTCGATTCGATCAACCGTTCTTGCTCGCCAAGTGTGGAGAAGTTGGATAATTGGGTGTTTTGGTGGGAGGTGAAAATTTGGCAATTTGACACAAGGATTTATAGTGGTTCAACCTTCTAACCAAGGTCTACATCCACTACCTGCTCCCCACTAAGGATTTCCAACAAATTCACTAAGAATTTCGTCCCCTTTTCTCGGATGAGGAGGAAACCGTTACAACCCTCAAAGCTTTCTACCCAAAGCTTGAAGGAACACTCTCTTGTACAAAGAAAGACTTAGCAAACTAGAAATCCCTCTAATAGGTGTTTGTTTGCAATTCTAAGCACTCACCCAAAACCTAAACACTTGAGCTAATTTAACAATGTAAGCTCACAAGTGCTGTCTAAGCAAGAAATGTACAATTAAAGCTCTAGACAAATTTTGACATCATAATGTTGTAACAATTGAAGCATTAACTTGTTCTTGATGCTTGGAGGTCCCTTTTATACTTCCAAATGAGTTTGTAGCCGTTACTAGTCGTTGGGGTTGAATTAGAGCCGTTGGAGCCTTTATTTCCCACCATAAATGGAGTTCTGCAGCTTGGCGTATCGATACTCGTCCAACAGTATCGATACGGTCTCAATGAGGAAAGAGCCGTTGGGCTTCTTCAGCTGATGCGTATCGATACGCTTGCCTAGCGTATCGGTACGGTCCTGCAAACTCAAATGACCGTTGGGAAATGACCGTTGGGGTAGTTAGGCGTATCGGTATGCGATACAACCGTATCGGTACGCGACTAGCCGTTGGGATCTTTCAAAGCACACCGTATCGATACGGCTAAGCGTATCGGTACAGGTTTTGGCTACTGGAAAATCTGGTAGTTTGAAACCCTAAAGCGTATCGGTACGGTCCAATACCGTATCGGTACGGTCACCTGAAAATCATGGTTTTGGCTACTTAAAATACACTTTAAATCATTCCAAAGCCTTTTGAAAGCCCTTAAACATATTTTCAAGTTGTTTTTTACTAAAAACTTATTTTAAATTATTTGCAATTTAGTCCAAAACATTTTTCAAATATTATATCAAAACTTAGTTCTACAATCTCCTCCCTTTTGATATAATAAAACCAACATGAAAAATTGTTTGGAATTCTCCCCCTTTATCTTTAAAATTGTGAATAAGATATTAAAGATGTGAAATCAAATAAAGCTCCCCCTTATTCATTTGAAAATTCAATTTTTCAAACTAATTTCTCCCCTTTTTTGTTATATCAAAAAGAATTTAAAATGACATTTAGCTCAAAATAACATAGGAGGCAAAAAAAATTGACACACTTAAAATTTTAGTTTAAAATTGGCTCCCGCTTACTCAAAGCATCATAAGAATGTTAGTTCAACATATATGATTATCTAGTTGACTTAAATGAAAAATAAAACAAATAAAAACAAAAGCAACTAGATTTTACCACACTTGAACTCAAGGGAGGATGTGAAGCCTTCCTTCTTCAAGTGTTCTTTCTATGTGTGCATGGAGCTCCCCCTCAAAGTTTGACTTGTTGATCACTCTCCATCACACCTAGCAAAAGACAATCAAGTAATTTTTGGTGTCCAAATTGCTTTGGATCCATAGACATTAGTAGCACAAAATTTAGTCCCCTTAGGAATCCATTTTTAATTTCATCCTTTTTAGATGAAGTGGTTAGTCCTTTTGGGACCCAAACACTTCTAAAACATTTTCCATCCACAAATCTAGGGGCACTAGATTGTCTTACATAAAAGTTTGATTTTCTAAAACTATTTTTCTTTTCAAGTTCATTGGAAATCAAATATTTTTCTTTTTGAACTTTAAGAAGCAAATTTTGTAAATCAAAACATTTTTGTTCAAAATCTTTCAACTTTGCTTCAAGTTCAAGATTTGTTTTGGAAAGCAAATCATTTTCAATTTTTATTTTTGAAATCAACTTTTTGTTTTTGGAAAATGATGCCTTGAATTCCAAAAGCAAATCATCATAGACATCTTGTAACTCATCAAATGTATAAGAATTTGAAATAGATGAGTTAGAAGTTACCTCCCCCTCATTGAGGGCCATCAAGCATAGGTGGGCTACTTCATCATCGGTGGAGTCTTCATCACTCCATATGGCCACATATGCTTGTTTTGAAGATGATCCCTTCTTTTTGGATTTGTGGGAGTCCTTCATCTTCTTCATCGATTCATGCTTGGATTTTTCCATTTTGCTCTTCATGAACCGGGCAAACTTGTTAAAGAGATAGGCCATCTCTTCATCTTCACTTTCCTCCTAATTTGAATCTACATGATGGCATATGGAGGATTTGAGAGCTACGGCACTTGCATTGATGCCTAGCTCTATGATCTTCTTCTTCCCCATTGCTCTAATCTCTTCCTTCTTCTTCTCCTCTTCTTTGTTTTTCTTCATTATTTGGTGAGTGAGAAGTGACCCCATGAGTTCATCAAGCTTCAAGGTCTTGAGATTCTTGGCTTCGATGATGGCGGTCCTCTTTGAGTCCCATGACTCGGGAAGGGAGTAGATGAGCTCTCGGACAAGCTTCTCTTCTGAGATGGCTTCTCCATAACCTTTAAGACCATTGGTGATGGTGGAGAACCTATCAAACATCTTCTCGATGTTTTCTTCCGGATCCATGTTGAAGTTCTTATACTCTAAGGTGAGGAGCCCAATCTTGGTCTCCTTGACTTCATCGGTTCCTTCGTATGTGACTTCAAGCTTGTCCCATACCTCCTTGGCACTCTCACAAGAAGACATCTTCTCATAGATGGTTGGGCCAAAAGCATAAAAGAGCATGTGCAAGGCTTTGCAATTAAGCTCCATCTTCTTGCGATCTTCGGCACTCCATTTCTCTTTGCTTCCTTGAGGCACGAACAAACCATCTTCAAATATGTCCCATAGCTTGTAATCTCTTGACTTCAAGAAGAATTTCATCTTTGTCTTCCAATGGGCATAGTAATTTTCGTCGAAGAAGGGCGGTTTGTCGATGGATTGCGCCATTTGAGCCGGTTGGTGAAATGTTGATCGAGCTTGCTGGATCTTCTCAATAGGATGTGAATCCCCTTTGATTGAGCCAAGCTCTGATACCAATTGTTGAGATTTAAGGGGCTCGATTCGATCAACCGTTCTTGCTCGCCAAGTGTGGAGAAGTTGGATAATTGGGTGTTTTGGTGGAAGGTGAAAATTTGGCAATTTAACACAAGGATTTATAGTGGTTCAACCTTCTAACCAAGGTCTACATCCACTACCTTAGCTCACCACTAAGGATTTCCAACAAATTCACTAAGAATTTCGTCCCCTTTTCTCGGATGAGGAGGAAACCGTTACAACCCTCAAAGCTTTCTACCCAAAGCTTGAAGGAACACTCTCTTGTACAAAGAAAGACTTAGTAAACTAGAAATCCCTCCAATAGGTGTTTGTTTGCAATTCTAAGCACTCACCCAAAACCTAAACACTTGAGCAAATTTAACAATGTAAGCTCACAAGTGTTGTCTAAGCAAGAAATGTACAATTAAAGCTCTAGACAAATTTTGACATCATAATGTTGTAACAATTGAAGCATTAACTTGTTCTTGATGCTTGGAGGTCCCTTTTATACTCCCAAATGAGTTTGTAGCCGTTACTAGTCTTTGGGGTTGAATTAGAGCCGTTGGAGCCTTTATTTCCCACCATAAATACAGTTATGCAGCTTGGCGTATCGATACTCGTCCAGCAGTATCGATACGGTCTCAATGAGGAAAAAGCCGTTGGGCTTCTTCAGCTGATGCGTATCGATATGCTTGCCTAGCGTATCGGTACGGTCCTGCAAATTCAAATGACCGTTGGGGTAGTTAGGCGTATTGGTACGCGATACAACCGTATCGGTACGCGACTAGCCGTTGGGCTCTTTCAAAGCACACCGTATCGATACGGCTAAGCGTATCGGTACGGGTTTTGGCTACTGGAAAATCTGGTAGTTTGAAACCCTAAAGCGTATCGGTACGGTCCAATACCGTATCGGAACGGTCACCTGAAAATCATGGTTTTGACTACTTAAAATACACTTTAAATCATTCCAAAGCCTTTTGAAAGCCCTTAAACATATTTTCAAGTTGTTTTTGACTAAAAACTTATTTTAAATTCTTTGTAATTTAGTCCAAAACATTTTTCAAATATTATATCAAAACTTAGTCCTACACATTTTTGTAAATAGCTTGAAATAAAGGAAGACACCTTTTTGAATCAAAAAGAACAAAAAAAGAAAGCCATCTTCCTCCCCTTTGTGCTTCCAACGTGGAAAACCCCCAAACCCCTCCCAAAACCCCAAGTCTACTATTCCATCCATTTTCTCCATCAATCCAAGAGCTTTTTCGAAGGTAATTTCATTTTTGAACTCTCCTCATCATCCCAATCATTTCCATGGTTTTAGATTTCAAAACCATCACCATTTATGTTTTTCAAGATTTTCAAGTTTGATTAAAGTATGGATTTTTAATGGGTTTTCCCATTGTTTTTGGTTTGTTGAGTTATGTTTTGAGTTAATCTCACTTAGATACACCTAATATCTTAAAATAGGAGGATTTTGGGAAAATCCCGAAATGGGTCTTTGGAGCATTTTACAAAGTGTCAAAACTTGAATTTTTGGTGTGTTTTTGTGTTGGGTTGAAGGGCTAATGGTATAGGGTTGTTAGGAAGGTATTTTGGAAGCCTTTAGATGTCATTTGGGTGTTGGAAATGGTGGATTTCATATGGGTATTTGGGGAGTACGAAAATGAGAGTTTTGTGGTTAGTTTGGGTTTGGAATTGTGAAGTTTTGGCTTGTGATTGTGAGTTGGGTTTGTGGCTGAGTTTAGCATTGAATTGGTTGAGTAATACTTGTCTTTTGATTGGTTAGAAGCAAGAGGAAACATCGGAGAAGGATCGGGATCGAATCCGGAAATTGTGGAGGCTTGACTAGCTTTGCTTGGTTTGCTAAGGAAGGGTGGTGAGTGAAACTTTCAAATTTGGTTTAAATTGGTTCAAGTGTGTGTAGTGGAGATGTTGGAATGAGCTTGGTAGGCCATTCTAAGGTAGAAGTTAAATTGGTAGTTTAACTTCTTGTGTGTTAATAAGCTTTAGTTGTTTATGCTTATATTGATCTTGTAAGGCATGAATTGATTATGTATGTTTGTGCATTGATGTGTGTGATGATGGATGTGTGCTATAAATGATGGATATGTGATGTGGTTTAAAAGTAATTGGCACTAGTTAACTTACCGGGTATAAATGATCGATCATTAGGATTAGTGTGCACACGGTTGAGTCAAATTCGTGCGTGGCCTTGGTGGCGTTAAGTCATCAAGGAGGAGTACGGTGATGTAATATTCCATCGGAAATTATTTATATTATACGTGATGATGAGTGGAATCCCATCCGTAGGGCATGTGATGATGAGTGGAATTCCATCCATGCATGGTCCGGTGATGAGTGTAATCCCACCGAGGTAATGTTGTTGTTGAGAGTAAATCCGCATATCCGAGTAAACTAATAGTGGCCAATGTACTTGCTCTTGTGGTTATAATGTTGAGATATTTGTTTTTATATTGTTGAGCCTAATATGAAGTAAGATGTCATATTATTGACTCTTGTGATGTTAGCTAGTTTGCTATGTGATGCCTATGTATGTTGTGTGTGACGATAGGGATTATATGCTTGAACCCTGCATTGTCGTTGTTTTGGTTTTAGAGCATCCTCACTAAGCTTCTAGCTTACGCTCTTATTTTCGAAAATGCAGATTAGTAGCGTGAAGTTAGCAAGGAGCAAGGCGAAGGGGCAATCCAAGCTTTGTAGTTGCTCAAGTATGGTTTAGTAAATAAAGTAGTAGCTTAGTAATGGGACTGCTATGTGTTTTGTATGAGCGTTGTATGACTCATAGATGTTGATGATGTTCATGTTTTGCTTGGATTTTTAAACCATGTTATGTCTTGTTGAATGCTTGTGATGAGAGGTCATGCCTTGGATGTTTATGTTGCTTTTGGTTGAGCATGTAAACCTTATATGTGGAGACATGTGCCATTTGGCTTTTTGAGCTTTTAAGTATGCCTTTTTATGCATTATCTACCCTTATGTGAATGCCATGTGTAAATGCTTCGTTGATCATCTAAATTGCTCTCCATGCTAGTTCTTGGTTGTGGATGTTGCATGAATGCTTGAATGTGGATAAGGAAGTCTTAAATTGCATCTAGAATTGAATCTTGTGTTGTTTTGCTGAATTTTGGAGTCTTGCAGTGCAGTGCGTATCGATACTCCTAAGGACCGTATCGATACGGTTTGCCCTCCAGGACTCAGTTTTGGCTTGGTGTATCGATACACGGGGGTGTATCAATACGGTCAAAGCTAACTAGAAATTTGAGATTTTGGTGAGACTATGGCGTATCGATACTGGCTCTAAGCGTATCGGTACGAGTTTGTCTCGTTGACCACGAGATGTTGACCGAGAAGGGTGTATCGATACGCTCAAGGGCTGTACCGATACGGTCTTCCTGCGTTGACTAAAGACAGTTGACTTGGTCAGAGCGTATCGTTACCCTTGGCAGGTGTATCGATACGGCCTGCCTTGTAAGGTTAAAATGGGCTTGAAATGTCTTGTTCTGGTTTGGTGGCTTCTATCTCGTGATGTTTTCCGCTCTCGTGATCACATAGGAAATAAATATGCCTTTAGACAAGATTTAATTAAAAGAAATTTTCTAGGGGTTCTAACCGAGGTGAGACCTTAACGGGTTTCACATCGGTTTTCCCCGTGTAGCCTACTCGGACCGGTCAGTCATCCAGACCGGGACGAGGGGGTTACATTTGTTGGTATCAGAGCCTGAGGTTACCGAGACCCCGGGCAGGTAAGTGAGGTGAGTTTGATGTGTTAAGTAATTGTTATGCCTCGGTGTATGCTATGCCATGTATTCTTGTTGTTTGATCGTCCGTATGGTGTTTGGAAGCATGATTGTTGCGTTTGGTATAGTGTCGAGTTCCCATTGCTACTATTACTTAATTTGAAAAAGTTTTGTAAAGGAAAATGCTTGAGCACAGTTGGAGCCTTGCCTTTGTTAACTTAATCCTTCTATGTTTTGTTTGTTGTAGATGTTATCTTGCTAGCTGTAACATAAGACCACGAGGGAGGTCTAGGATGGTTCAACCGGAACCACGGGCACAAGCTCCGGGAGTTGAGCAAATTGGTGGGGCGCAGGCTCCTCAACCTCCTCCTCACCAAGAGGGAGGTGAGGCGGGAGCCGTGGGCGTAGGACCTCAAGTTGGCCAAGGACCGGCCGGAATAGATTTAGCTCCCTTAGTTCAGGTGATAGCCGGGGCTTTTCAAGCTGCAGTGGCTGGGGGTCAGGCAGTGGCACAGCCCCATGGAGAGGGTACTGGTTTGCCATTGGAGAGACTCCGCAGTTTAGGAGGTGAAGAGTTCAGGGGGTCGACACCTGAGAGATCTGAGATGTGGTTTGAGAAGACCGTTCGTATTCCGGCACAGATGGGATGTACCGGGGAACGTAAGCTAGGGTGTGTTATATCTCTGCTTCATGGTGATGCCTACACTTGGTGGGTCACCATCACTGCGGGTATGGAAGAGGCTGAGATTACTTGGGAATTTTTCGAGTCAGCTTTCCGTAAGAAATATCTGGGTCCTCGATATCTCGATAAGAAGAAGAGGGAATTTATGGCTTTGCTTCAGGAGAGTATGACTGTGACAGACTATGAGATCAGATTTGTCAGGCTGAGTCAGTATGCGTCTGAGCTTGTTTGGGTATGGAAGAGGCTGAGATCACTTGGGAATTTTTCGAGTCAGCTTTCCGTAAGAAATATCTGGGTCCTCGATATCTTGATGAGAAGAAGAGGGAATTTATGGTTTTGTATGTAAACCGTTTTTGCTATGGGTTGAATGAAGAGATCAAGAGGTACACTTTAGCTTCTAACTACACAGATTTTGATGTCTTGGTCGTTAGGGACAAGGACTTGGAGCACAGTTTGGGCTTGACCAAATGATCCGGTGGTTCTAGTTCTGGTAAGAGATCTAGTGACTTTGATAGAGGTGATGCCAAGAGGCATTGGGACAACAGGCATCACTATGACCATAGACGTGGTGGAGGTAACCACGGTAGGGGCCATTAGGGCCATAGGGCTAGTGGGAGGTTACCCACGTGTGCTAGTTGCGGGAGGAATCACACCGGTGAGTGTTTGGGAAATTTCCACTCATGTTGGGGCTGTGGAGCTAGGGATCATATTAGGCGTGACTGTCCACATCAGGTGGGGCAGGCACCAGTTCAGGCTCCTGCTAGAGCTAATGACTTTTAGAGAGGCTGCGGGCGCGGTAGAGGTAACTTCCAGTCGAGGAATGATGGCCAGAGAAACATAGCACATGTTGTTGCAGTCCAGCCAGAGGGCGGAGGCCAGGGCAGAGTTTACGCTCAGTGTGGGGATCAGCATGACACAGATGTGATTGCAGGTAACTTCTCGATACAGTCTTTGGGTTTGCTTTCTTTGATTGACTCCGGGTCTGCACATTCTTATATCCTGAGTGAGCATGCAAAGTTGTTGAAATTGCCTTGTGAAATATTAGAGATAGGAGTTAGTGTTACTAGTTCCTTCGGGGATACGGTAGTAGTTAGGAGGATGTACAGAAGATGTCCGCTTATGGTTCAGGGACATGTGTTTCCAGTGGATATGATGGAGCTACCATTTTATGGCTTTGATGTGATTCTGGGTATGGACTGGCTCACTGAGCATAGAGCTAGGATAGACTTTGAGACTAAGAGGATTTCTTTGAGACTCACAGATGATTATGAGATAGTGGTGGTATGTGAGAACGTGAAGTTCTTATCGAATGTAGTTTCAGTTCTAGAGGCTAAGAGGTTAGTTGAGATGGGTTGCGAGGCGTATTTGGCCTATATGATGAATCCAAACATGAGTGAGGTTAGACCTCAAGATATCCGGACAGTGTGTGACTTTCCTAGTGTGTTTCCGGAAGAGTTGTCGGGTTTACCACCTGATAGAGAGGTAGAGTTTGCTATAGAGACTTATACAGATTCAGCTCATGTTTCGATTGCTCCGTATCGTATGGCACCGAAAGAACTGAAAGAGTTGAAGACTCAGTTGCAAGAGTTGACAGATAGAGGCTTCATTCGACCGAGCTCTTCACCTTGGGGCGCTCCAGTTTTGTTTGTAAAGAAGAAAGATGGAAGCATGAGAATGTGTATAGATTACAGATAGTTGAATCAGTTAACAGTGAAGAACAAGTATCCGTTACCGAGAATTGATGATTTGTTCGACCAGTTGAAAGGGGCGTCAGTCTTTTCGAAGATTGACTTGAGATCAGGTTACTACCAGCTAAAGGTAAGAAATGTTGATGTACCGAAGACGACCTTTAGGACTAGATATGGACACTATGAGTTTCTAGTCATGCCTTTTGGGTTGACTAACGCACCGGCTGCTTTCATGGATATGATGAATAGGATTTTCCATCAGTACCTAGACCAGTTTGTAGTTGTCTTCATAGATGACATCTTGGTGTATTTGCGTACTGAGGAATACCACGATCGATACTTGAGGTTAGTCTTACAGACTTTGTTAGATAATAAGTTGTATGCGAAGTTGAGCAAGTGTGAGTTCTGGATCCGAGAGGTAGTCTTCCTAGGGTACATAGTGTCAGCCGATGGGATTAGAGTTGATCCGAAAAAGATAGACGCCATTGTTGAGTGGAAGCAACCGAAGTCAGTAACAGAGATTCATAGCTTTCTAGGCTTAGCTGGATATTATAGAAGATTCGTAGAAGGTTTCTCGAAGTTAGCCACTCCATTGACACAGTTACTTCAGAAGAGTGTTTAGTTTGAGTGGTCAGATGCAAGACAGAGAGCCTTTGAGAAGTTGAAAGAAGCTTTGACCCAAGCACCGATTTTGATTCAACCAGAGTCGGGGAAAGACTATGTAGTTTACAGTGATGCTTCCTATGTAGGCCTAAGTTGTGTTCTCATGCAAGACAAGAGAGTAGTGGCTTATGCCTCAAGACAGTTGAAGACTCACGAGCGTAACTATCCGACCCATGACATAGAGTTAGCTGCATTTGTGTTTGCTCTGAAGATTTGGAGACATTACTTGTACGGTGAGAAGTGCACAGTGTACACAGATCACAAGATTTTGAAGTACATCATGACTCAGCGAGATTTGAATCTCAGACAGCGTAGGTGGTTAGAGTTGCTAAAGGACTATGATCTTACGATTGAGTACCATCCGGGTAAGGCCAATGTGGTGGTCGAATGCTTTGAGTAGAAAGGTAGCTGTAGATTTGAGGGCCATGTTTGCTAGATTGAGCTTGTCCGGAGATGGTGGCTTGGTGGCCGAGCTTCAGGTTAGACCTACTTTAGGCCAGTTGATTAGGGAGAAACAGCTCTTAGATAGATCTTTGGCACCTCACGTGCAAGACGTAGCTGAGGGTAGATCTTCAGATTACAATTTTAGTACCGATGGGGTCTTGTGCTTCAGAAATAGGATAGTTGTGCCAGAAGACAGTGACTTGAGACATACGATCTTGGCTGAAGCGCACAGTAGTCTGTTTGCTATGCATCCTGGAAGTACGAAGATGTACCGCGATTTGAAGAATGAGTACTTTTGGGTTGGTTTGAAGAGAGATGTAGCCGACTTCGTGAGTAAGTGTATGGTGTGTTAGAGAGTGAAGGTGGAACATCAGGTTCCCTCAGGTTTGTTGCAACCGTTGAGAATTCCGGAATAGAAATGGGAGAATATCACCATGGATTTTGTTTCGGGCTTGCCTTTGACTCCTACGAAGAAGAACTCAGTTTGTGTTATAGTATACCGTTTCACAAAGTGTGCTCACTTCTTAGCAGTTAATACGACTTATACATTAGATAGATTGGCCGATCTGTATATATTGGTAAGATTGTTAGACTGCATGGTGTGCCGAAGTCTATTGTGTCCGATAGAGATCCGAGGTTTATAGCTCGATTTTGGGAGTGTCTGCATACAGCTTTGGGTACCCGTTTGAATTTTAGCACGTCATATCATCCTCAGACTGATGGTCAGTCAGAGAGGGTTATACAGATTTTAGAGGATATGTTGCGTTGTTGCATCATTGATTTTCAGGGTACGTGGGAAAAGCACTTGCCTCTAGTTGAGTTTGCTTACAATAATAGTTTTCAGTCAAGCATTCAGATGGCTCCGTATGAGGCCTTGTATGGTAGGAAGTGTAGAACTCCAGTTTGTTGGGCTGAAGTGGGACATAAGTTGTTACCTATGCCAGATTTGCTTAAGGGGACAATCGATAAAGTGAAATTGATTTGCGATCACTTAAAGGCAGCTTCGGATAGGCAGAAGTCCTATGCCGACTTGAAGAGGAAGGAAGTTGAGTTTTCAGTGGGTGAGAAGGTATTCCTAAAAGTGTCTCCGTGGAAGAAAGTAATGAGATTTGGCAGAAAAGGGAAGTTGAGTCCTAGGTACATAGGAGCGTATGAGATTGTGAAGAGGGTTGGCCCAGTTGCTTATTAGTTGCGTTTGCCATCCGAGCTAGAGAAGATACACGATGTGTTTCATGTTTCGATGCTCCGTAAGTATAGGTCAGATCCATCACATGTTATGCCTGTAGAAGAGATTGAATTGAATCCGGATTTGACTTATGAAGAAGAACCATATGAGATCTTAGCTTCTGACAGCAAGGTGTTGCGGGGTAGATCGATTGAGTTAGTAAAAGTGCGGTGGCAACATCAAGGGGTGGACGAGGCCACTTGGGAGGGGAAGGAGGATATGAAAAGGCAGTTTCCTCATCTCTTTTAGTCAGGTAATTTCGGGGACGAAATTCCTTAAGTGGGAGAGAGTTGTAACACCCGTGTTTTGGGGTTGGGAGTTTGGTGTGTGTGTTTGGTTCGAGTCGTCAAAATCGATTTAATTTAATTAGACCTTAGTTTTGATTTAAATGAGATTTAAAATTAAAGCGATGGCATTTTTGTAAATAGCATGAAATAAAGGAAGACACCTTTTTGAATAAAAAAGAACAAAAAAAGAAAGCCTTCTTCCTCCCCTTTGTGCTTCCAACGTAGAAAAACCCCAAACCCCTCCCAAAACCCCAAGTCTACTATTCCATCCATTTTCTCCATCAATCCAAGAGCTTTTTCGAAGGTAATTTCATTTTTGAACTCTCCTCCTCATCCCAATCATTTCCATGGTTTTAGATTTCAAAACCATCACCATTTGCGTTTTTCAAGATTTTCAAGTTTGATGAAAGTATGGATTTTTAATGGGGTTTCCCCTTGTTTTTGGTTTGTTGAGTTAGGTTTTGAGTTAATCTCACTTAGATACACCTAATATCTTAAAATGGGAGGATTTTGGGAAAAATCCCGAAGTGGGTCTTTAGGGCATTTCACAAAGTGTCAAAACTTGAATTTTTGGTGTGTTTTTGTGTTGGGTTGAAGGGCTGATGGTATAGGGTTGTTGGGAAGGTGTTTTGGAAGCCTTTAGATGTCATTTGGGTGTTGGAAATGGTGGATTTCATATGGGTATTTGGGGAGTACGAAAATGAGAGTTTTGTGGTTAGTTTGGGTTTGGAATTGTGAAGTTTTGGCTTGTGATTGTGAGTTGGGTTCGTGGCTGAGTTTAGCATTGAATTGGTTGAGTAATACTTGTCTTTTGATTGGTTAGAAGTAAGAGGAAACATCGGAGAAGGATCGGGATCGAATCCGGAAATTGTGGAGGCTTGACTAGCTTTGCTTGGTTTGCTAAGGAAGGGTGGTGAGTGAAACTTTCAAATTTGGTTTAAATTGGTTCAAGTGTGTGTAGTGGAGATGTTGGAATGAGCTTGGTAGGCCATTCCAAGGTAGAAGTTAAATTGGTAGTTTAACTTCTTGTGTGTTAATAAGCTTTAGTTGTTTATGCTTATATTAATCTTGTGAGGCATGAATTGATTATGTATCTATGTGCATTGATGTGTGTGATGATGGATGTGTGCTATAAATGATGGATATGTGATGTGGTTTAAAAGTAATTGACACTAGTTAACTTACCGGGTATAAATGATCGATCATTAGGATTAGTGTGCACACGGTTGAGTCAAATTCGTGCGTGGCCTTGGTGGCGTTAAGTCATCAAGGAGGAGTACGGTGATGTAATATTCCACTGGAAATTATTTATATTATACGTGATGATGAGTGGAATCCCATCCGTAGGGCATGTGATGATGAGTGTAATCCCACCGAGGTAATGTTGTTGTTGAGAGTAAATCCGCATATCAGAGTAAACTCATAATGGCCAATGTACTTGCTCTTGTGGTTATAATGTTGAGATATTTGCTTTTATATTGTTGAGCCTAATATGAAGTAAGATGCAATATTATTGACTCTTGTGATGTTAGCTAGTTTGCTATGTGATGCCTATGTATGTTGTGTGTGACGATAGGGATTATATGCTTGAACCCTGCATTGTCGTTGTTTTGGTTTTAGAGCATCCTCACTAAGCTTCTAGCTTACGCTCTCATTTTCGACAATACAGATCAGTAGCGTGGAGTTAACAAGGAGTAAGGCGAAGGGGCAATCCAAGCTTTGTAGTTGCTCAAGTATGGTTTAGTAAATAAAGTAGTAGCTTAGCAATGGGACTACTATGTGTTTTGTATGAGCGTTGTATGACTCATAGATGTTGATGATGTTCATGTTTTGCTTGGATTTGTAAACCATGTTATGTCTTGTTGAATGCTTGTGATGAGAGGTCATGCCTTGGATGTTTATGTTGCTTTTGGTTGAGCATGTAAACCTTATATGTGGAGACATGTGCCATTTGGCTTTTTGAGCTTTTAAGTATGCCTTTTTATGCATTATCTACCCTTATGTGAATGCCATGTGTAAATGCTTCGTTGATCATCTAAATTGCTCTCCATGCTAGTTCTTGGTTGTGGATGTTGCATGAATGCTTGAATGTGGATAAGGAAGTCTTAAATTGCATCTAGAATTGAGTCTTGTGTTGTTTTGCTGAATTTTGGAGTCTTGCAGTGCAGGGCGTATCGATACGCCTAAGGGCCGTATTGATACGGTTTGCCCTCCAGGACTCAGTTTTGGCTTGGTGTATCGATACACGGGGGTGTATCGATACACGGGGGTCTATCGATACGCTCAAAGCTCACTGGAAATCTGAGATTTTGGTGAGACTTTGGCGTATCGATACGGGCTCTAAGCGTATCGGTACGAGTTTGTCTCGTTGACCACGAGATGTTGACCGAGAAGGGTGTATCGATACGCTCAAGGGCTGTATTGATACGGTCTTCCTGCGTTGACTAAAGACAGTTGACTTGGTCAGAGCGTATCGATACCCTTGGCAGGTGTATCAATACGGCCTGCCTTGTAAGGTTAAAATGGGCTTGAAATATCTTGTTCTGGTTTGGTGGCTTCTATCTCGTGATGTTTTCCGCTGTCGTGATCACATAGGAAATAAATATGCCTTTAAACAAGATTTAATTAAAAGAAATTTTCTAGGGTTGCTAACCGAGGTGGGACCTTAACGGGTTTCACATCGGTTTTCCCCGTGTAGCCTACTCGGATCGGTCAGTCATCCAGACCGGGACGAGGGGGTTACAACATTTGTCACAAACAACGTTACATGCGGTGGACTTCCTGTAGCCTTCATGATGAAGGCATACGAAGAAGCTACCGGGAACCTCGAACAAAAGTTCAAGACTGATTCCGACACTTTAAAAGGATCACTCATTTCCTGATATTGTGATTTGTCGTAGATCTTGAACCAAAACAAGAAAGATACATATTGCCAAATATTATTAACCGACCAAAATAATGTAGTCCGTGTATAAATGCAACTACTTACAACAACATATCACAATATCAGGGAAATTAATTTGTAAAACAATTTTTCTGATATGTGATATGTTGCCATTAATAGCAACAATTGTATCTTTTCTTCGAATCTGACAAAGATTTGAATGGAGCGATAGCAAATGCTGATGAGTTTGTTTGCCCTCGATTCTGCCTTATATAGGCAAACATTCGCGCTCTTTAATTCGCGAGGTACTCAGTCACGTTGATAAGCTCGCCTCAGTCCAAGCAAGGCTTCACACACACTCGCCCAGTCTGCCTCCGCAATCCCGGTGATAAGCTCGCCGTCAACGGGTAAACCGAGAATAAATGCAACATCTTGCAAGGTAATGGTTGCCTGACCACATGGAAGATGAAACGTGTGTGTCCCGGGCCTCCACATCTCTAGTAACGCGTTAATCAACGAAGGGTTCAACTTCGGACCGCCAAACATGTACGAAACATGACCAAAACCGAACGCATGCAAATAGCCGTCAAGATTCGGATGCAGTCATCTCGTGTGATTGATGTAACACTGCAACGCATGTTCATACCCCTTCAAAATAAAACTTTAAATTCATAATTAGTAAATAGAATATTAGCAATTAAAAAATAATAAAAATTTAAAATTTAAAATTTAAAATTTAAAAACTTACATTAAGGTCTATGCGCCAAAAATTCCACACGCGTTTGCTTCGAGCCTCAATAATCGTTCCATACCACCACAAATTGGAAGACTTTAAAAATAAAACCAAAGGAGAATAGTAATTGATGAGAAGAGAATTTGATATGAAAATAGATAAACAATAAGTCATATTTATAGAGTCCTCGCATCTCATACGAATCGATGTTAAAGGGACCTCGCTATCTGCAATGTGAGGTCCTTTGTAAATCAGCGATGATTCGGTTCAGTCGATTCGATTCGTTTCAGTTTGAACGGAATCAAATTCTTTGACTAGACCTTACTATCTGCAAAACGCGAGGTCCATTTTTTATTTAGATAATATTTAGATTTTTTACTTTCATTCATTACAAATTATGTTTTAATAAGATTTAGATTTCTTACTATAATTTAAAAATAGCAAATATTTTTATTGGGATAATTAATTACAAATATAACATACATTAAATACAAATAAAATTTTACATTCATTACAAATATGTTTTAATAAGAGTTAAATTTCTTACTGTAATTAAAAATAACAAATATTTTGATTGAGATGATTAATTACAAATATAACATACATTAAATACAAATAAAATTTAAATACATTATTTTCCTTTAAATAATATCTTCTCCTAGACAATATATTGATCCTAATAAATATGAAATATTTTAGAATTTGTTCAAATAATTAGAATATTGCATCTACTAAAATTAACTTCCCAAAAATTAATATCTTTCGAATAATTAGATCAAATTACATTTTATATACGGTTAAATATCATTTTTTGAATATTGAACCGATTTCAAATGATTATTTTTTAAGATTTCAATTTTAACTAAGTCACATAATTATCACCTAAAATAAATTTCAAAAGGTTAAAGGAACCTCGTTATGTGTATACCGCGAGGTCCCTGCATAGTAATTATCGCGGTCCAATAATGTGACTCTTCAATTTCTCGGGAACCTCGCGCTTTCCAGAACGCGAGGTCGTATCTAGCCCACATCGAACAAAACTCGCTCTTTTATCACGTGAGGTCTATAATCGCATTGTGCAAAACGCGAGGACGCCCTACGTGGCAGATTTGAGGGTTATTTACGTAAATTACTTTTTAAGGGGGATTTTGGTGTAAAAATGTCATCTTTATGTGCAATTCATCAAACTATGTCCTGATAATGAAACTAACTTAATAATACAATGGTTTTCCTTTTGAATAATGATAATTGTTATATATCAAATAGAACCGACCCGAATTAAACTTGAACGTTTTTATATTTAATATCAACTTATATCGAGAAAAAAATTAACTACAAATTACTCTAGTGAGATGAAAAGCTAGGTTTTTTGGGTAAGGTCAGAGATACAAATCTTGACGTTGTGAATAGAGCAAACTAAGTTGGGAGGTTCGCCTCATATTAAACCTTTGTAGTACAAGATATGAATTAGTCGGTTAATGGATCGAATACTAGTAATTATACCAAAAATATTTTCTCCAACGTAATTAGAATAGAAAGATATGCCTTCCACTTGAAGCAACACATCAAATCCTTGTATATGTAGTCATTAAAACCATAAACACATTTTTCACTAATTTAGACCACTATCTCATGAAAACTCCCCTTCCCCTCTCTCATTATCACACATTTTTCAATAAATATATTCTTTGCATAACAAAGGGATTACAATCACTTGTTCATGCAATATTTCATGAAAGTTTAGGTGACTTGTAGGATTCACATTGACAGGAGTGTATGTATCTATAAGATAATCACTTATTCATATATGTTTTTTTAAATAGAAAATTCATTACCATAAAAAGAAAAAATATACACATACGAACATATGTCTAAGAACAAGCAACCAAAATGGCTATGACAAACAATGGAACATAAAGCCCTAAAGGAAATCCTAAACAGATAGGGGAGAATACATTGTGAACGACAAAGGAAACAACGGGCCACCACAAGCTAAACGATCGACATATGCAGCTCTGGGGCATGTAGATCTGGACCGAGAGAGCTTTTCGGTTGAAAATGACATTGTAAACCCTTGGGTTAATAGCCCGCATCACCGGATGATCACCAACAAAGGCCACAAAGAAAAACATAAAACGAGACATCAACACTTGTTGAGAAGACAGACAAAGCCATCGAGCCACAACTGAGAAAGAGATGAGCATACGACCACTTTAAATCTCCAAAAAAACACTTAACGACATGTGGATGATACTTGAAGGGAAAGAGGGACTAGCCCAGGAGATCCCCAGCATCACAAGCAATGCCAAAATTTAGCTTTAGAGGCGGTCGACGAGAAAAAGTTACCGTCAGAGAGAGAACAAATACACGAAACGACTGCATTGGAGGATGCCACTGGTCCATACCCTCATCACTCATATATTTTAATTATTACACTTATGTTTCGTTCGACTCCGTATTGATACAAATAAAATTTAATTATCATATCGGTATACAAATAGTTTGTCTTAACATAAAAAAAATAGTATAGTTTTAAACTTAAAATTGGAAGAATGAGTAAAAATCCTAGTAAAAAATAAGACATCTTCAAAATAAGTATAATAGTTTCCTTTCCTTTGTTCAAACCTAACTAAGACATGTGAGTGAAAAATCACTATACGAGACGCAAAAAAATATTGGTAAATTTCAATTAAAGCTTGAAAAAGAAATTATTTGTTTAGACACAAATTTGACATGATATAGAAACCTTATTTTATCATTTAAAAATAATTTAAAAGATATTTAATTATAGTTAAATCAGATGTACTAAAATTACTAAAAATATATTTTGAATCATATTTAATTCCAATTGAACTCATGTATAAATTCGAGGTTAGGGAGTGAAAACAGTAATACAGGGTTCTCTTCGATTTTTTTATTTATATAATGATATTATTTGATTTGACATTTTAAAAAAATAAGATTATTCTAAAGTTATAATATTGTTTTATTATACTTTAAAGGGATACAAATATTATTACATTAAGAAACTTTAATCTTCTACGGTCCTCGTACAACTTAGCTAAACCAAATGATTTATTCATTTTCAGTAATGTAATAATAAACTATCACATTGTGAAACATCAGTTGGAAGTTCAGTTGGTTAGAGCATGTGGTTATTAACCATAAGGTCGGAGGTTCAAGCCCTCTTTCTAATGTTGGCTTTTATGTTTTTTTCCTTACCAATTGACCCGAAGCAAATAATTATTATGTATTAATAATATAATATAATTTTGTAATTTTAAACCATTGGCCTATTAGCTCAGTTGGTTAGAGCGTCGTGCTAATAACGCGAAGGTCGTAGGTTTGAGACCTGTATAAGCCAAATCATCTTGTGTTTAAGGTTTTTTCAAACGACGTCGCTTCCTTCATTTCAGACACTCAATCCTACATATTTTTTTGATAAACTCTGAATTTAGCACTTGTATTTTAATTTGGTCGATTTTAGATTCTATATTTTTCAAAACCTAAATTTTTAATATTGACTTTAATAATATAGAGACAATATAATTAAATTTCTTGAATTTAAATCATCAAATATGAAGAACATGAACTAAATACACAAGTAACCTATAAATATAGGCACTAATAACATAATTTAATAGATTTTACTAGGGTGAGCAAAACTCGACTAAAAAAAAAATCAATTTCGAGTTAATTGAGTTATTCGAGTCGAGTTGAAATTTGACCAACTCAGAATTTTAGAGATTTGCGATTTAGCCCTTTATTTCATTTTTTCTTCAATTTTTTCTTCATTTTAAGTTCATTTTTGACCAAATTTGAACCATATGTTCCTAAACCAATGTAGAATACATATTTAGCTTCAATTCATATTTTTGAAAATAAATTTCATCCTTTTACAACTTAGCTCCTAAACTTTGTATGATTTTCTCATTTCTTCAATCCCTCTTTCGTTTTAAGTCCATTTTGACCAAATTCGAACCACATGCTCCTTCAAAAATGTAGAATACCAATTTAGCTCCAATTCGTATTTTTAAAATAAATTTCCTACTTTTTTTCAATTTAACCCCTCAACTTTGAATTATTTTCCATTTCTTCAATTCATCTTTCGTTTTAAGTCTATTATTACCCAAATTAAACTACATGATTGACTAATACTATATAATTGTAATCACTAATTTTGTCTGGGGAGTTAACCCGTTTTTATATTTTTGCAATAATGGGCTTCGATTATCTTAATTATATATCATATGATTAAAAAGGCTAAAACAAACAAAAATATTATTAGTAATATATATAAGTATGATGTTATTAATTATTATGCGTGGTCATTGTTATTCGGTTGAAAAACCCTAAACATTACTAATATATTATGTTATCTTATCATCTTATTATGTTAGTATTGCTATACTATATTATTATTATTATTATTATTATTATTATTATTATTATTATTATTATTATTATTATTATTATTATTATTATTATTATTATCATACTAAACTGAGAAAAAAAGAGAAGACAATTTAAATGAAACTGCCTATATATATATATTCGGCCCATTAAATAAATAAAAGCCCAGTTTATTAAAACAGTCCATTTACATAAAACCAAAAAACAATACATATTATATTTTGGCCCGATAAGGGCCCAAGCTTGAAACTCTAATCTGATACCTATCTTTGCTCTCTGTGCAACTGGCTACCAACCGTCAGATCTAGTCCAGATATGACGGTCCAGATCGTGTTGATGGATGAAGCCCTATCTAGTCATTTGCTCCTCTAGCGCCGCATCGAGAGTAGCCCTTGGATCGGGAGCACATCGAACGACTGAGATCAACACGGAGAAGCTTCTAGAGCTCTCACGCGCCTGCGCATTCATCGTTTCAGCTCTCCACGCGTGTCTGTGCTACACGCCCGAGCCTTTCCGGCTCCTCTCCAACGTCCTCTGGTCCCCCTCTTCTCCTCCAGCGGCCACACATGCAATAAAATAAAAATAGAGGATGTCAGAGTCGTTAAGAGGACAAACAAATACAAGAATTATAGGGGAATAACATAAATGTACGAATTTCAGAGGCAAACCGAAAACTACAGTGAGGCACCAAATTATCAGAAACAACAGACCAGCCAATAGGAATTTTTGATGATTTTATTTTTATGTAAACAAATATGTAATTTTTGGGTATAAAATGAAACCCATCACAATGTAAACCGAAAAGAAAAAAAGAAGTAAGAAACGGGGGGGGGGGGGGGGGAATTCGCAAGCATCAATACGAAAGAGAAGAATTTCAGAGGTATATTACTTCCATTTTCGCTTCAAAGCATAATCATAAAAAGGGGCTAGGGTTTTGATTTTACCTTTGTTGATTCATCTTCCCCGTGTCTGCTCGTTTTCCTCATTGGTGACAAGCCTTTTGGTCTCTCTCGAGACCATACATGGTGAATCGGTGGGAAGAAAATATTAAAAAGGGTTTTAAAAGTGTTTTTTGGTTTCAGTTTTTGAAGGACAAGGAAAAAGAGGGATGGTGTTTTCAATTTTGGATGCCAGTTAAGTGTCGAAACGTTAAAAAAGGGTTTTTGATTTGTTTAGGGGTCCGTCGGCCGACGCTAATGTTTAGGGGTCCGCCGGCCGCCGATTAGCGTCGGCCGACGTTTCAGCGTCGAGAACGAGAGTGGAGAGGCTGAGAGTTTAGGGTTTGTAAAAGGGGGGCTGAAATGATTTAAATGCGAATTTATAGCGTTTAAATGATTTAAAACTTGTATAATCCCATTTTAAAGGACTTCAGTGTCCCTTTAATCACGTAACAAGCGATTTCGCATTTTGAAACTCTCTCCGCAGTCCCTCCATCTTTTCAAAAGCTTTTAATTTTGTCCTTAAGTTGATTTGAGCCGAATTATGAGTGATTTAATCGTCGTTTGGGTCCTGGGATTCTGGTTTTTGTTCATTTTAGTCCCTTTTCTAGTGTGGTGTTTTCCTATTTATCATGCATTTTAATTTTTGTCTTGCATTTTACATTTCTTTAATTTCTGTCCTTTTTGTGTTTTTTTCCCATGATGATATATGTATGTTGTTTATACTTAGCATTGTGGATGACAATATTTGTTTGCTTTGATTTGTTTATGTTGGTTGTTATATTGTTATTGTTATAATATATAGTTTTTTAAAGTAATATAAAATATAATATACGATTTTAATGTGTGCATAGCTTAGTTTTTTATTGCTCAAATGTGTATTCGTGACTTGCACCCTTAATTTTCATTCACGTGACTTTTAATATTTTAATTTTCATAATAATTAATTTTCATCATAAAAGGAGATACTTATTAATTCGCGTATTTGGGTTGTAATATCCTAGCTTATTGGATATTCCCCGAATATTCGAATTGATTTGCATCATCTAAAGGTAAATTCGTAAGTAGATAAAACGAACAAGACCATGACATCATATTTTATCTGCTTGCATCATGCATAAACGTGACGTACGAGATCCGAACCCTAAACTAACATGACAGTTAGACTTATATGATGTCGGTTTAGTCTTTGGCCCGGTGTATCGTCGTCCTTTTTAATTAAATGTCTAATTAATTTGAAACCACCGATTTGATAAAGCTCATACGGTTAAGGTTAATTTTAAATTAAGAACACCTAATTAAATTCATTTTAAATTTTAAATAATTTCCATCGATTAAAAGCAACAAATATTTTGGTACCGATTTCCGGGCGTGATAGGGGTGCTAACCCTTCCCCACACGTAACCAACTCCCGAACCCTTTCAAATGAATCTCTGATTTTTATTGTGTCCGACCTACCTTAGTGGCTGGTGGCGACTCCAAATTTTTACTATTTTTCAAAACACGAATTTTTCAAAAGAAACTCCTTATTTAATCGATTTTCTAAAAATGTGGGATATTTAAAAGTTGTTTCTTCAAGAAACGTCGTTACAATAATATGTATGTAACTTCAATCATTATTTTAACAATATATATATATATATATATTTAATTTAGTCCTTTAACTTTACATTTTATTCAATTTGATCATTTAGTTGAAATTTTTTGTAAAGTTTTTCTTCACATCAAATTATTGACTCATTTATACTCCCATCAATACTTTATTCCTAAAAGTTCTTTAATTAAAAATAACATTATAAATATATTTTAGAAGTTTAAATTATTTTTTTATTAAATAACATTACAAATCTTATTTATATATGTGGAAAATAATATGAAGAAATATATATATGCATATTTGATATTGTTAGAGAAATTCGTTTAAATTGGAATCAAATCATACTATAATGTGATAAATAATTACAACTATATTTGTATAGGAACTCGAAAACTCGATTCGAATAGAAAAAAAATCCAAATTAAGTTTGAGTTGTAAAATATGATGCATCAACTCAAATAACTCGAAATTTTTTGACTCGACTCGATCAAACGCCCACCCTTAGATTTTACAAGTACTATCTTTATCTGGATCAAGACCAAAATTTAATTATTTCACTACACCAAGTTTGGTATATAGCGGCGTTTTTAGGTCAAACGCCGCTAGTTTTATACATATCGCGGCGTTTATGGAGAAAACGCCACTAAATAACAAACTTCGCGGCGTTTTTAGAATAAATGCCGCTAATTTTATACCTATAGCGGCGTTTTTAATAAAAACGCTGCAATATACTAATAAAGGGAGTGATTTAGTGGCGTCTATTTTGTCAAACGCCGCAAATGTTAGCCCTTTAATAGCGTTTGGTTTAACAAACCCGTAATAGTTTCATTTGCCTATTACTCTTCCTTACACACGATCTCCCAATATCAAATATCAAATCCCTAAATTTTTGTTTCTCTCTCACCAATCTCTCGTCGTCGGGAATCAGGATAGCAAACTGCGATTAGAAACTTCTGAATTGATAGAGAGAGGGGAGAAAGCTGGTGGGAGAAACATAAGCACAAAATCGACAGGGCGGGGGACCATTCCCACCATCGGCGAGAGGTCCACCTCCGCCCCTTCGCCCTCGCTTTGAGCCTGCTGATCGCGAAAAGGTAGTCATCTCTATTTTTATATCCCTAAATATTTGAAATTCTAGGGTTTCAAAGCATTTAATCTACGTACTTTTTATTTGGGAATCTCGAATCTGTGATTGTTGCATAGGGATTCTAGGGTTTCAAATCTGAATTTGTGTTTGTTTCTTTGGTAAAACTGTAGTGGGCAGAAATCATTCACATGGGCGGATCTTCCTTCAAAATTTCCGATAAAATATGTACAATTTCCTGTGAGTAGCTATTGTTTTTCTTCTCTATGTAAATCATGATTGTTGCTCTAATACTTTAATGATTGCATCTATTATTTGCAGGTGTTCTTAGCTTCAACTCATTTAAACTATGTGGACTGTAATCGATGGCTTGGTGATTTCATATTGACATTGTCAAAGGTAAACTATTTTCCCTATATATTGTTAATTGTTATAGCATCTTTCATGGAAAGCTCAAGTATGAATTACTAAGCATTGTCACGTTGTTGTTGTTGAATGGCCTTTGGATACATGACTTGCCCAAGTAGTATAAATTGCAAGGCAGCTTTCGGATGTCTTAGTTTTATTGTCATTTGGCATTATATTTCCTCCTTTTCTAAGGTCACTGTTGGTACTTGAAATATAGATCTGAGATGAAGACCACTTATTTGCATCCTACTTTAGCCGTTAGGTCATTTTTTAAATGGCATCTCGTCTTCTTTTAGAAATTAAGTTACATTGTTAGAGATGCAATATTTATGTTACTTTTTCTTTCTTAAGTTAGAACTCATATATATACCAGCGGAAAGCTTGAGTTGAGGTCATTTTGTTGTGTTCGAGAGATCCTTTAACTTGCATAATCTGAAGTTGGTTTGTTGATCGGTTTTATTTTCCTTTTTTCGTTATCATCTTCGCTCCACTTTTTATTTCTGTAAATTGAATCCGAACTTCCCTACCTTTGCCACTGTGTATAATATGCCCTATAAGCAATTTCAGCTGTGAAATTGTCTCTCTTGTATATAATTGGATAGAAAGTATTCATTTAGTGTGGTATAATGTTTAAGCAGGTATGTCACTTTGTTTAATCTTTCAATCTGAACAAGGAGAGTTTGGATGTTGAGCAGTTCATGTCCACTGTAAAGGACACATGCATACATGGTAAATATGTTATGCTTTTGCTTAATTTAAAATTTCTTTGCTATTTTATCATCCTCCATGACTTGAGTCAATTTAAAGCATATAGAGTTTTGGATGCAGGCTTCGAGGAGGAACTAAGAGTAGTTTTCCAATGCTTGCCAAAGAATCGGCAAACTTTGTTATTTTCTGCAACAATGACCAGTGATCTGCAAACACTGCTTGAACTTTCTGCCAACAAGGCCTATTTCTATGAGGCTTATGAAGGCTTCAGGACAGTTGAAACTCTTAAGCAGCAGTATGTTTTCATGCCAAAGATTGTGAAGGATGCTTATCTTGTTCACATTTTGTCTAAAATGGAAGACATGAATATCCGCTCAGCCATGATATTTGCCACAAGATACAGGTATCAAAATCTTTGAGTTGATTGGTTCTTTTCCTTTTTATGATTAGTATGTCATCTTATTATTGTTGTTGTTGTTCTAACAACTACAATTGGTTAAGCTGTGTACAAACTACAATATTCCACCTTCTAGATGTTATAGTAGTTGTGATTCTTTTCTCCTTAGTAGCTTTATCAGAATTTATTTAAGATGATATTTACCTTTTTTTTCTTTCTTACTCATATATTTGAGATGTTTCCTATCTCTGATGATCTTTTGCTTATATTTCTTTCTAATATGTTTCTTCTAACTTTCTATTGTTTTTTTTGCTTTGTTACGCATCTTACTTGGCCATAGAATCTTTGGCATGGGCATTTTGTCTTACTTAGCCATAGAATCTTTTGCTTCTATGTAGATGATGTAACATGAACAAGCTTAATGTGGTTGACAGGTAGCCAGATAGGGATTCGAGATGGTGGTCGGTAGTTGTGTTGACCAAGAGCTAGTGGATCGGGAAAGAGAGGCATAGGAACAAAATATGTAGAGGGATTAAATTGTGAAAAATGTATTTTTTGTAATGAAATAAATATTTTGTTTAACTAATATTTTTTAGATGAAATAAATATTTTATTTAACAAATATTTTGAATCTGTAATTTACATTTTTTGACGAAATAGAAATAGAGAAAAAATAATTTTTATTATTAATTTATTTCTCCTACAATCAAGTTTAGCGGCGTTTGGTCACTAAAAGTCAGGCTATTGCGGCGTTTGTAAAATAAAACGCCACCAAAGGTCAGGCTTTCGCGGCGTTTGAAAATTAAAACGCCACTAAAGAATAGTTATTCACGGCGTTTGTGTTTACAAACGCCGCTACAGAACTTGGCTTTTTGCGGCGTTTGCAGAAATAAACGCCACTAAAGAACAGTTATTTGCGGCGTTTGTGTTTACAAACGCCGCTATAGATCTTGACTTTTTGCGGCGTTTTTTACCTAAAAACGCCGCGAACTATTGCGGCGCAGCTTTAAGCAGCACTTCTTGCGCCGCTTTTCTAAGCGCCGGGAAAGTTTTTAGCGGCGCTAAAAAACGCCGCTATAGGGTTAAAAAAACGCCGCTAAAGAACTATTTTGTTGTAGTGTTTGAAAAGTAAATGAATTAAAAATGATCAAATTAAATATGTATGAATAGATACTACATTGTAATCACTTTTAGATCATTCAAAAAAATGATCAAATTAAATATATGGACTAAATGAGAAGGTTAAATCATAATATTAGTACTTGTATTATGTATTGGTTGTAGATTTAGTACTTGTATTATGTATCCGTTGTAGATTTAGTACTTGTATTATGTATCGGTTGTAGATTTAGTACTTGTATTATGTATTGATCATTTCAATTTTTTGGTATTTTTAAAATATTTTTAAAAAATTTGAGGGTCAAAAATAACATTAGGCCAGAAAGAATTTACACAATAAAAGTTTAAGCTACAATTAATGGGTCAAGCACTCAAGTTGTCCATTAGATACTTTTTTACTCATTATCATCTAATACAAATTTAATCACCATTCATAAATAACTTATGTAATTTACAATTTTTTCCACAGAAAATTATTACATCATGAGAAATTTCAATTACATGTGGTACGTTATTATTGGAGATCAATCATTTTGAGGCAAAATGAGATGAAAATTTGATAGTTTAAGGGACAATCTAAGAGAAAATAGTTTAGGGTGCAAAGTGAGAAAGCATGTATTCTTCAAAAGCTAAATTAAGAATAAAGCTGCTTTTGTAATTTCACCATTTTATGTTATGTTTTTAACATTTTCTTATCATGTTATTTATAATTGATTGAATGCTAATTTGATTACACCATTATTATTGCAGCATACCAGAGAATGTGGATATATTTCAAGGGATAGGGTCTACTTACACACAATGTAAAACTCATAGTTTTACCCTTTTTTTTGGTTCGTTGGATGGGTGAAATTGATGGCTAAGAATGCTCATATTGTCTCATCGTGTATGAGTTCGAATCTCGGCATAGGAATGTAATATATCTCTATTTAATGAAAAAATTACTCATATTCTTAACATCAAATATCATTTCGAAACTAAGAGACCAAGTATTCGATTCTCATTTACAGAAAAATAATATATTTCATGACCAGTCGTTTACCTCTCGGTAGACACCAAAAGTTGGCGACAATATCCAAATGATTAGGTTTAATTGAAGTGCACACATAGCCTTGCGATCCCATTTTACTTTTTATATATAATCATAATTAGCTGTTCTTAAGTAAGGGTTTGGTGTATCTCTACCTCACAAAGGGGATGCAATAATCTGTGAGCCTGCCATTGATTAACTGTGCTAAATTTAGGAGTTGAGTCGTCAATTATTTTAGCTAAATTAAAAGATGCAACTTGTGAGGTTTCGAGCATGATAATGTGCCAAGCTGTTTTAGAATAATAGTCGGTGACCGAACTTGGAGTAAAAGTTTGAGAGGGCCAATTTAAATTTTTAAAAGATTTCGAGGTTCAAAGAAAAATTTTCAAAAAGTTTGAGAGTTAACTAAAAATTTTAATAATTTGAGAGATTTAAGAAAAGAAAATTAAAAACTTGAGAGGGAATTTAATTAAAAATATTTAAAATTTAAAGATTAATATGATTTTTAAAAATTTTAAAGGGGCCAAATTAAAATTTTTAAGAGAAAAATTTGAATTTCCCAAAATTTGAGGGTCGTACCCCACTAATCAATTAATTTCATACTTGTAATCTAATTAGAGATTCAGAAAGTTGAGGGTTTAAAGAAAAAAACCTAAGCGTTGCTCTCTCAATTCTAGCCCAACCTTTTTTCTTTAGTTTTGATTTATCTGCGGTGACATCAGTTGTAGTGCTAGTCGTCACTATTGGTAATCATTTTCTTATTTTTTATATCAAGTTCTTATTTTCTTTTATATTTTAGTGTTTTTTTTAGTTTTTATTTATATTGTAGGATGTTTTTTCCTTTGCCTTGTGGCACGCTTCTGCCTTATGGCACGTTATCGTCTACCGTTATGGCAGACTTGCGTTCGTGGAAACATTTTTACAATGTTTTGGATCTGATTTGCATATTGTTAGTGGCTTCGGTAGATTCCCCCTTTTTGTGGTTCGTTTGCCGATGCCGTCAAATATGTTTTACGAAGCAGCCTTCAAGATTGTTGGTTTTACATACCACTCCTACTTCAAGCCTGAAGCCTGTAGGTGGATAAAGACAAAAAGTTTTGTTCTCTACTTATATTTCTCCGGTGTTTCATCTTTATCATTGTTTTGCACCCCATTGGAGGTGTTTTGTTGGTCTGATTAGGGGTGTGCAAAAGAAATCGTAATCATTAATAGTAATCATTAACCGGTATAATTGATCATTTTATAGGTTAATTAACCTAACCATTAAAGTTAAACGATTTCAATTAACCGAACCGCTAAAAAAGATAGTTAATGGTTAACCTATATGTACTTTATTTTAACAAAGTTTGAAGTCTATGTTTAAAATTTCTCTAAGTAAAAAAATTGAAAATTTTAATATAATATTTATCGGAGAGATAGATTTATTATTCTAAAAAGAAATAATGAACATTTAAAAAGAAAATCGTAATAAGTTACAGGTTAACTTGTAACCGAACCGTTTCATAATGGTTAACTACTATAATGGGTAACTATATAAAAAATTAACGGTTAATCATTTATGTAACACCCTAATTTCCCCCTAAAATTAAAAACCCTAAGTTATTAAATACCAAATTTGAAACCCTAAAATTTGGGAATTTTAATCTGAATACTTGATTGAATTTTAATGGCTTATCTGTGATAAATCAGAACCTCGGGGATAATTTTGTAAACGAGCCGCTCTTAGAGCCCTTATTTCGTAAATTACCCCACTAAGTAGGGTATAAACCCACATTATTTCAGCCTTAGAGGCTTTTCGGCTACCAAATCTCTTGTTCAGCCGCTCATTCCCTCTCCCTCAGTTTTCCCCCGATTCCAATCAACCCAACCCCTTCGTGTTTTCCGTTCACCCTCCCGCCAAGGGCCATCGCCGACCGTTCTTCAAAATCGCGACCACGGTTGTGCTATCCGTGATGGCGCGACCCAAAACCCTCTCCTCCCTCGTCCTTGCGCCGCCATTCTTCACCAGGAAAAGAGGTCGAAGCCTCGGGTTGCCGCACGCCGCCACCTTCGTTTTTCTTCTTCCGTTTCAGATGGGTATGGTTGTGGCCACCGTGGGTTGTTGGTTGGAACCGGGGTAGAACTCTGGCGCGACCGTCGTTGGGTTGTTGGCCCCCGCTGCCGGGATCCTAGATCTAGGGTTTGTGGATTTGGGGGGAAATAAAAGAATTTGGGGATTAAAACCCAATCTAATTTTAGGAGAAAAGGACCAGACCAAATCTTCAGAGAACTGAACCGATCTAGACCCTTCAAACCGAATCGAACCAGACCGTTTGGACGTGACCAGATGACATCAGTAGTGATGTCATCCACTGATGCTGATGCAAGCATGCTAACGTTAGTGGTGATGTCATCGTTGACCAAGATGACGCCAGCGTTAACTTTTTTGGGTCAAAGTCAACTTTATGTTTTTTGACGTCTCAGTTCCAGATTTGTAGCATGTTTATCCAAATCCGAACCCGAACGATCATTATTGGCCTTTTTAATTAAATTATGCTTAGTTGAGAAATTGTGTAAATTGGTTTCTGAATCGAATTTCTTTTGTGTTCAGGTGACATATATGGACACCGAGATTCTTCCTCCTCCTCCGCTTGGAGGACCTCCTGCATCTCAGCCTTCGAGTTCTACGCGTACGTGTAATTAAATAAGTTTCTGTTTAGTAGCTTTTGGCATAGTAGTAGTGAAATCTTACATAATGTTACCTTTGTAGGTGTCGATCATGTTTAGCCCGTTACTAGATCTGAGCATGGGAGACGTCACTCCCGACGTTGACCTGTTAGCTATCTGAGGTGTGTTTTTCTACATGTGCTATATTATCTGTGTTGTTGTTGTATGATGTCTGACTTGTGAAAATATGTTGTGATATGAGCTATGTGCTATGCTTTGTGTAATTATGTTAAGCACCGTACATCAGAATTTGAATAACTTCTATCGGATTAAATGCTCATGCATTTTTGGATTAATAATGTTTGCATTCAGACTAGAATTGGATTTCCATGTCATATCATTCGGGTTGGGAAATGTACGGAGGAAGATCAGTGGTTTCACCCTTCGGGCTAAATTTCACTTCGGACTTGGTGACGATATAGAGAGTGGTTCATGGGAACCTTATTCTTCGGACGGTGATGTAGATGGGTTCATGACATAAACTTAGGTGCAGCGTGCTTTGCATATCCGTGTACTTAAATGACTATGTTGATTGTATGATTCGTGTGGTATTTTGTCTGATGCACTTTAGAGACATATTGAGCTTAATAGCTGACTCCCCTTTAGCTACTATTTCAGATTCTCAGACATAGGAGTTCGATACTTGGAGGACCACATTTTTCTCAGATTATTTACAATTTTCAGTATGGATATTTTTAGATTTCAGATTTATATAAGTTATTTTATTATTTGGGGATTTTCTGTAATTTCAGTTACTTTTACATTTATTTGGGACTTTAAACTGTTATAGCATGCATGAGAATTTAAATTGGATATTTCTGATAATTTATTTTTTGTTATTTTTACCTTTACGACTGCGTTTTTGATTTGATGAAATTTAATGTGAAACGATACCGTTTTCAATAAATAATCTAATTATTTAATTTTCAAAACCTAATAATCATTTTACTTGAGGGACACGTTTTCAACCCGACTTCCTAGATTCGACCCATAACCCTTGGATTGAAATTAGTGGGTTACATTTAGTGGTATTAGAGCCTAGGTTCAACCCTCGGACTATGAGGCTTAAACAAGGTTTTAAACTGAATTTGAATTTTTGCATGCATGATAATGTTTTCGGGCAAATGGGTATTTTTGGGAAAGTAAATATTTTCAAATTTTTGATATATTTTGAATAGAACTCCAAGTACCGAAACTGATCTTAGGACTCTTTAACTTTTTTAGATAAACTACTATGCTATCTCGTAGGAGCTCTAGATTTGCAGCCGATCCTGGTCGTGGTGGAGTGCGTGCTCGAGGTCGTACTGCAACAGCTGAGAGCGGTGCTTCACAATCCGTGGGAGCGCCACCGAATCAAGATAATATTCATGATGTTAATGAGGAAGAGCAGGTCATGGATCAACAGCTTGGAGTTCAACAGACTGGAGCCCTACAGATCGGGGCTCAACAAACTGGGGCTCAACGGGTTGGTGGTAAGGATTAGCCAACTCAGCGAGCATAGGGTGATGGACCACGTAGTTCTGGGTACAGTGATACTGCAGGCTTGGATAGTGTTGTTGTGCATAGGGAGTTGCTCTGTTACCTTCGTTAGTCTGACGGTGTTAGGAAACCCTTATCTATCGAGTTTCTGGCTGCCGGGATGACTATGTTCGATGGGAAGACAGGTACAGATCCAGTTGATGTTGAGTACTGGCTGAAGAAGCTTCAGAGGTTGTTTGTTGAGATGGACTATCCTACTGACCGGAAGCTTAAGGTTGTTGTATCACTGTTGTAGGGTGAGCCTCAGAATTGGTGGGAGGATGAGAAGCATGTTATTTTAGCTGGTCAGATTTCTTGGGACTATTTTTTACAGGCTTTTCGTGTCCAATATGTTGGGGCTGAGTATCTAGCAAAGTGTCGGGATGGCTTCATGAATCTGAAGCAGAACGACATGTCTGTGAATGATTATGAGATTGAGTTTATGAGACTGATTAAGTATGTTCTGGGGCTGGTGACTACAAAAAAGGAGAAATGTGACTGGTTTCTAAAAGGGCTGCATCCTTCGATTAAGGCGAGTGTGGCTCTTCATATGGACAGTGAGTATAAGGAGTTCACCAGGCGAGCTAGGACAGCTGAGCAGAATGAAGTAGAGTTGAAGCTACTTGAGTCGTATGGTACTGATATTGGTAGGAGGCAGTCGACTGCAACAATTCAGCACAGTCAGGGTAATCAGTCTAGGAAGAGAGTCAGAGTCGAGTCTGATCATCAGGGTTATTCCAGAGCTAGACTGGTGTCTTCCACTGTTCCAACCGTTACTGCTGGAGGTTCGACTAGTACCCATGGGGTGCCACAGTGTTCCTTCTGCAAAAAGTGGCATTCGGGTGAGTGTAGGAGGTAGTATGGGGCTTGTTTCCAATGTGGATCTTTTGAGCATATTTTCAGGGATTGTCTGATTTCGCCTCCATCATCTTATGCCCCGAGTCAGTCTCAGGCATCTGTGCAGACTTCTGCTAGAGGTAGATGGTATGGTAGACCTGCTGCTTCGGGTACCGTTGGTAGGGGTAGACCTACTCAGAGTAGAGGATCTTCTGGTTCTGGGGTGAGACAGCCAGGGTTAGTCTATTCTACCAGGAGACATGAGGATCGCGATGAGCCAGACGTTATTGCCGGTACTTTTTCTATCCACTCTATTTTGTATTTTGCTCTACTTGATAATGGTTCGACTTATTCCTATGTTGTGAGTTATGCATTTGGGGGTCTTGAAATTCCTGTTGAGAATACCGATAATGTTGTCACTATGCACAATCCGGTGGGTAATCCTATTGAGGTTACCAAAGTGTACAAGAATTGTCCTCTCAAGCTTCAAGAAGAGATCTTTCTGACTGATTTGATGGAGTTACCATTCGGGGAATTTGATCTCATTCTCGGTATGGATTGACTATCTGCTCACCGAGTCACTTTAGATTGTGAAAAAAAGAGGGCAACTCTGAGGACTTCTGTTGATTATGAGGTGATTCTTGTTGGGGAGCGTAGAGGTTTTCTATCTAATGTTGTATTAGCTCTCAAGGCTGAGAAGATGATCAAGAAAGGGTCCATTGTCTATCTTGCTTACATTCTTGATCCGAGGCAGTCTGATGCTGGGATGGATAAGATTCAAGTTGTGAGAGACTTTCCGGATGTATTTTCGAAAGAATTACCTGGTGTTCCGTCAAAGCGTGATGAGGTTGAGTTTGGCATTGAAGTTTACCCGGTTCAGCTTCTGTGTCTATGGCTTCTTACCGGATGGCATCGAAGGAGTTGAAAGAGTTGAAGGTACAATTGCAAGAGTTGTTGGACAGAGGGTTCATTCAGCCTAGTGTTTCACCATGGGGAGCTCCTATTCTATTTGTAAAGAAGAAGGATGGGACACTTCGGCTTTGTATCGATTATCGGAAGCTGAATAAGCTGATGATCAAGAACAAGTATCCCATTTCTCGCATTGATGATCTCTTTGATCAATTCCAGGTTATTCCTACATTGATTTCTAATATTCGAGTTGATCAACCTAGTGATCCGTTTTTGATGCATCGTATCAGAGAGGTGCAGGAAGGTACATCTCAGGATTTCTCTATTGATCAGGATGAGGTATTATGTTTTCGTGGCCGGTATTGTATTCCGAGGAAATCTGGGTTAAAACAGGTTATTCTTCATGAGGCCCACAACAGTCCTTATTTTATGCATCCTGGTTGGGACAAGATGTATAAGAATCTACGTGTGAGGTATTGGTGGAAGGGTCTCAAGCGTGATGTTGTGGGATTTGCGTCCAAGTGTTTGACCTGCCAGAAGGTCAAAGTAGAGCATCAACGTCCATCTGGGTTACTTCAGCATATTGAGATCCCTCAGTGGACATGGGAGCGCGTGACCATGGATTTTGTCAGTGGTCTTCCTTTGACTCCATCAAAGAAGGACTCTATTTGGGTTATTGTGGATCATTTGACTAAGCCCGCACACTTCATTCTTGTTCGAGTTGACTATCCCTTGAGCAAGTTAGCCCTGCTCTATATCTTTGAGATTGTTCGCCTTCATGGGATACCGTTATCTATTATTTCCGACCAGGATCCGAGGTTTACATCAAAATTTTGGAGAGCTCTGCATACTGCTTTGGGTACTCAATTGAGTTTTAGCACTTCTTTTCATCCGTAGACTGATGGTTAGTTCGAGTGGGTAATCAAATTATTGAGGATATGTTGAGAGGCTGTGTGGTGGATTATAGAGGCAATTGAGAGGATTTCTTGCCGCCTGCTGAGTTCGCCTATAATAACATCTATCAAGCCAATATTAAGATGGCACCATATAAGGCTCTGAAGGGCGTAAGTGTTGTTCCCCTATTGGTTGGACCGAGTTGAATGAGCATAGATTGTTGGACCTAAGATCGTACATGAGGCTGAGCAGACTGTCAAATTGATTTGGGATCGGCTTAAGGTTGCTTTTGACTGGCAGAAGTCTTATGCCGATTTGAGACGTCGGGATATCGAGTATGATGTGGGTGATCAGGTTTTCTTGAAAGTATCTCCGTGGAGGAAGGTACATCGGTTTGGTCGGAAAGGCAAGCTGAGTCCTCATTACATCAGACCTTATCAGATTATTCGTCGGATTGGACCAGTTGCCTATCAACTTGAGTTACCACATGAGCTTTAGCGTATTCATCATGTCTTCTACGTCTCTGTGTTGAGACGCTATCATGCTGATCCGTCTCGTGTTCTTTCAGTGGAGGAGATTGAGATCCGTCCTGACTTGCGTTTTGAGGAGGAACCCGTTGAGATTCTTGCTCAGGACAAGAAGGTTCTTAGGAGGAAGACCATTAAGATAGTCAAGGTCTTGTAGCATGGACGTAGTCATGATGAGGCTACATGGGAGCCCAAGGCCGTTGTCAGAGCCCAGTATCCGCATATCTTTGGTGTAGGTAAATTTCGAGGCCGAAATTTCTTTTAAAGAGGAGAGAATTGTAACACTAATTTTCCCCTAAAATTAAAAACCCTAAGTTATTAAATCCCTAATTTGAAACCTTAAATTTTAGGAATTTTGATCTAAATACTTAATTGAATTTTAATGGCTTATTTGTGATAAATCAAAACCTCGGGGGTAATTTTCTAAACGGGCCGTTCTTGTATTCCTTATTTCGTAATTTACCCACTAAGTAGGGTATAAACCCACCTTATTTCAGCCTTAGAGGCTTTTCGGCTTCCAAATCTCTTGTTTAGCCGCTCATTCCCTCTCCCTCAGTTTTCCCCGATTCCAATCAACCCAACCCCTTCGTGTTTTTCGTTCACCCTTCGGCCAAGGGCCATCGTCGGTCGTTCTTCAAAATTGCGACCACGATTGTGCTCACCGTGATCGTGCGACCCAAAACCCATTTCTCCCTCATCCTTACGCCGCCATTCTTCGCTGGGAAAAGAGGTCAAAGCCTCGGGTTGCCACGCACCGCCGCCTTTGTTTTTCTTCTTCCATTTCAAGTGGGTATGGTTGTGGCCGCCGTGGGTTGTTGGTTGGGACCGGGGTAGAACTCCAGCGCGACCATCGTTGTGGATTTAGAGGAAAATAAAAGAAATTGGGGATTAAAACCCAATCTGATTTTGGGAGAAAAGGACTAGACCGAACTGGTCAAAGAATTGAACCGAACCAGACCCTCAGAACCGAATCGAACCAAACCGTTTGGACAAGACCAGGTGATGTCAGCAGTAATGTCATCCGCTGATGCTGATGCAAGTATGCTGACGTCAGCGATGATGTCATCGTTGACCAGGATGATGTCAGCGTTGACTTTGTGGGGTCAAAGTCAACTCTTTGTTTTTCAACGTCCTGGTTCCAGATTTGTAGCCCGTTTTTCCAAATTCGAACTCGAACGAACGTTATTGGCCTTTTTAATTAATTTATGCTCAGTTGAGAAATTGTGTAAATTGGTTTCTGAATCGGATTTCTTTTGCGTTCAGGTGACAAAGATTTGGACACCAAGATTCTTCCTCCTTCTCCGCCTGGATGACCTTTTGCATCTCAGCCTTCGATTTCTACGCGTATGTGTAATTAAATAAGTTCCTGTTTAGTTGCTTGTGACATAGTAGTAGTGAAATCTTACACAGTTTTACCCTTGTAGGTGTCGATCATGTTCAACCCGTTACTAGATATGAGCGTGGGAGACGTCACTCCCGACGTTGATCTGTTAGCTGTCTGAGGTGTGTTCTCTACTTGTGCTATATTATCTGTGTTGTTGTTGTATGATGTCTGACTTGTGAAAATATGTTGTGGTCTGAGCTCTGTGCTATGCTTTGTGTAATTCTATTAAGCATCATACATCAGAATTTGAATAACTTCTGTCGGATTAAATGCTCATGCATTTTCAGATTAATAATGTTTGCATTCAGACTAGTATCGAATTCCCATGTCATATCATTCGGGTTGGGAAATGTACGGAGGAAGATCAGTGGTTTCACTGTAACGCCCCGGGTTTAGGGGTTGGATGTTACCCGGGTAAATCGGGTTTGGGTCGTGGGCTTGATTTAAATTAAATTGGGTCTTGGTTTTAATTAAAAGAGGTTTGAAGTTCATTAAGGGCATTTTGGTAAATTTTTAAATAAGGGGGAAAAGGATGAGTAAAAGGGGATTTTTGGAAAATCTTTCTCTTCTTCTTCTTCCCTTCAAATTTCACGTTAAACCTCCCCAAACCCTCTTGTTACTATTCCATCAAATCCTTTCACCATTTCAAGTGTTTTCATCAAGGTAAGACTATTTTTGACTTGTCCTTTTCATTCCTAACACATTGATGGTTTTAGTTTTTGAAAAACACCATTGTTGAGATTTTCTAGTTTTCAAGGTTTTAAAGAAAATGAAGGAGCTTTAGTGTGTTTTTGTTGGATTTTCATTTTGTAAAGCTTATTTATATTGAACCCTTGCCCTTAGATGCAATATATTTCAAAATGGAAAGGTTTTAACAAGAATCCCAAAATGGGTTTTGTGGGTGTTTTAAAAGGGGTGAAAACTAGTGTTTTTGGTGTGGTTTTGTGAAAGGGAGTTGGACTGAGGTTATAGTGATACTAGAAGGTGGTTTTGAAGGTGTTTAGAAATGTTTTGAGTGTTGAAATCATTGGTTTTCTGCTGGGTTGTTGGAGAGTACGAAAATGGGAAATTTTGGTATTGGCTTTGGCTTGAAATTGTAGGAATTTGGCTTGTGGTTGTGGTTTGTGGTTGTGACTGTGTTTTGCGATGATTTGGTTGAGTAATGTATTGTTTTTGATTGGTTAGAATCAAGGGAAACCGTTGGAGATGCTTCGGGCACTAATCCAGGGAATTTGGAGACTTGAGATCGGTGTTTTAGCTTCCGTTTGGGTGTCATCGGTGAGTGGAAATGTTTTGAACTTGTTTTGCTTTCAAAATGGGTTCTTGGGGGTTTGGGTGGAGCCTTGTGGGCTAACCTAAACCCAAGTGTAAGTTTATTAATCCTACCTTGATGGTTAAGTGATTATGTATGATTAATTGTTGTGATATCATATGCATTGTGGATTGTTTTTACATCCGTTGTTGTGGTGTTGTCATTGTTGGTGTCGAGCCTCACGTGATGGTTGTCATAACTACGGTGATGTGTAGTCCCACCAGTAGTGACTAGTAGAAGAGTACGTTGATGTGTAGTCCCATCGGAAAACTACTAGTCGGAACGGTGATGTGTAGTCCCACTGTGATTTGGGTTGTGCTTGTGCAAACCTTGTAATTGTGTTGTTGTGCCTCATTTCGTGCATATAAATGGTTTACATATCTTTTAAAAAATGTGTTTTGAAAACTGCATTGTTGATGAGTTTTTATAGCTTCGCTCACTAAGCTGTCAAGCTTACGCTCTCCTTTTTCCAACATGCAGATCATTAGAGTTCGGAAGGCAAGTGGGCAAGGGATGAGCTTTTTGGAGTTCTCGAGTAGCTCAAGTATGATTTAAGTATTTGTAATAATGCCTAAACAATGAAGGTGTAGACTTGTACGGAGTTGGAGTTCAAACTTCTTAGTTTGGTTTGTTGGTGTTCAAGCATGTTTGGTTTGATGATACTATGAGTTTTTGTATGAGCGTTGATAGACTCATATATGCTTGGTTTTAATGTTGATGCCTTGGATGTGGAATTGTAACACATGTTTGTGATGTTGCTTAAATGCTTTGTGTTTTGAAGGCCTATAGCCATGTTCCATAAACGCTTATATGTTTGTTTTAAAAGCATGTGAAACCTTGTTACGAAATGTTCATGTGTGTGTTTATTGCCTATGAAGGATGTGGTGTAGTTATGTATGCTTTCATGTAAGTTCCTACCTAATTGCCTATCTTGTGTTGGATGCCATGTTTGTTCGGTTATGTTGAATCGCATGATATGTGTAACACCCCAAAATTTCCCCTAATTCGAAAATCAAAAATTTGAAAACCCTAATTCGAAAACTCTAAAATTTGAGAATTTTAATTTTGAAACCCTAATTTGATTAAGGGATCAAATTGAACAGCATCAGAATTTTAGGGCTTAATTTAGGAAGTTTGGGGGTTATTTGGTAAAGTTGGGGAAATTTTAATGTTATTTTCGTAAACCCTAAAAAGCTTGGTGACCACATATGTGATTTACCCATTTATTAGGGTAATTTATACCCGTAAACCTATTCAGATTCATTTTGGAAGTTCGACAGCCACTCTCCCTCACCCTCTCTCTCGATGTCTCCCTTTCCTCTCCCGCACCATCTTCGGCGAAGCCCCGACCAAGCCTCCACCGCCGTTTTTGGCTTGCATGGCCACTATCGTTGAGACCGCCTTGGACCCGCAAACAAACCCCACCCACTAATCTAGCTTCATCGGCCGTCGTCTGATCAGAAACGGTAGGAAATCGTTCAGCTTTTTCGTGCACCACCGTTCGCCGCCGTCCTCTTCGACCCTTCGTTCACCGTCTGTTGCTTGCACGGCTAGTACCACAGTGACCGCCATCATTCCGCGAACAGTTCCACCCTCCATCATTCCCTCGACGTTTGTTGTCCGAATCGAATCGAAGAGGAACCATTCAGATCTGTCTCCCTCGCCGTCGTTCTCTGTTTAATGTGTGTAGGTAAGGTTTGAATCCATAATTTTTGGCTATAAATCAGTGATTTAAGTTGTGGGTTGTGTTTGATTTCAGATCCATTTGAGTGGTGGCCGTGAGTGACCATTGAGGTCACTTTTGTATGTGTTCCAATGAGCCGCTGCCGTCCTTGTCACGGTTGTGCCGTCGCTGCCGTCGGTCTATTGCCGCTACCATTTTAAGTCTGCGCCAATGTCGCGGTGTTGTGCCGCCACCACCTTTTGGTTGCTGAAAACCCTAGCCCCCATATCTGATGCAAGGGTTAGGGAGTTGGGTTGCTCCTGTGTGATGAATGGGTTGTGTGATGAGGTGGGTTGAGCCCAAATCGGGGGGCCCATGTGTGTGCATTAGTTCAGCCCAATTTTGAATATAAGCCCATGTGGTTTGAAACAAACCAAACCAGTTTGTGAACCAGACCTATATGTTTATTGGGCCGAACCGGATTAAGTTGTGAACTGAACTACTCTTGTGGATCGAACTGTTTTGACTGAACCGTTGATCGTGTTTGACTAGTTGACCTGTTGACTTTTGACCTTGGACCATTGACTAGTTGACCAGTTTGACCTTTGACTCTTGAACAGTTGACCGAAAGTTGACCAGATTTGACCTTTGACCTTAGTTACCCGGAACTGGGATCGACCCATCGTACGGCGTTCCGAGAACGACGACTTCAATCGGAGAACGAAACGGCGCGAGACGCGATCGGAACGCGCAATATTATCTTCACTGTGAGGAGTTGTAGAGATGAAAAAAATGGTGAAAGAGAAAAGAGGAAGAAACTTTATTATTTTATTTTATATGGTAATAGAAAAAGAGAGAACACGTTAACCTTTCATAATTAATTTCTGACATGGCATGGGAATCAATGAAGCATAAATCTTGGCCCTTGATTAACGCAAGCAATCCAACGGTCAACAATAGTCTGACCCTTGGTATCTGCGCGAAATTAATTATTGGCGGCTAGGGTTCAGGACCTTAGTTAAATGTAATGAGGCTTTAGTCACTGGGCTTCAATCTATAACAGGCCTTTTAGTCATAATATCTAATAGACTTTATTAATTGTAATATACCCTTTTATTTAATATAATACTGGATTTTTTATATTATATTTGGGCTTAATACAATAATATTTAATAAATACTAATATTAATAATAATATTTATTTAATAATACTAGCCGTACCAGATTCGGTAAGGTGACGTTCCACGTTCCCGTTTTCGTTTCACGTTTTGTATCGTATTACGTTCCGGGTAACTATGCCTTTGACCGTCAGAGTTGACTTTGACCAGTTTGACCTATTGACTTTGACTTTGATTAGAGTTGACCAAGAGTTGACTTTTTCAGAAAATGTTCACCTTAACCTTTCTCGACGTCCTGAGTCCGTATTCGCTGCCCGTTTTGTCAAATTAGATCCCGAAAGCTCCATTTTGCTCATTTTAAGTAATTGTTATTGGAATCTGATAAGTTATAGATTTCAGAATCTAATTCAGAATATTCATGTGTTCAGGTGATAACGACTTCGAGGCCGACGAGTTACCTCCAGTTGTACAGATCGACCGTACATGTTCTCCGAGATCTTCACGTGTGTATATCTTCAGTTTAGTTATTAGTGTTTTATTCGGTGACTTAGTGTTAGTAATAAATACTAATATAGTATTCATACCTTCGTAGGTCCTGATTCAGCTAGATCTGAGCGTGAGATGCGTTTTCTCGGTATTAGAGCTTCTGTTGCTTAAAGGTGTGTCTCTTCCTGTTTTATAAACATGTGTGTTTCTTTCTGTGCTATAAATTTTATGTGTCTTTCTGGTATTAATATAAGTAAATATTTTGAACATTTTGTGTGCATACTCTGTTGTGATTAGATGAATGTTTTCCGACATCATACATAACATGTCATTCTGTGATTTAAGTGAAATATCAGATTTTCAGAATCGTAAAACATCGGATTTATAGTATTGTGCAACTTGAATTTTCATAATTTAAGTTTCGGATCAGACTCAGATTTTAAAATCTGCATCATATCATTGTGGGTATATGGTTTGGGATTTGTTCGGGGAAGTTCAGTGGTTTCACCCTTCGGGCTGAATTCTGCTTCGGATCAGTGGTTCCACCTTTCGGGCTGAGTTCCACTTCGGATGGTGACGATGGAGAAAGTAGGTTCTGGGGAACCTTACTTTTCGGTGTATCGGAGATGGGTACTATGATTCATGTGCATCAGACATCATATCATCATGATTCGATTTCGTTGTGTTTTCAGAAAAGTCTTTATCAGAAAATAAAATATTGTTTTGATTTGTTTTGTTTTGTTTTCGTTACACTTTAGAGACACACTAAGCTTTTTAGCTTACACCCTTTAGTTTTTACTTTTCAGATATCTCAGACTTTTTAGGCGATCGGTACTTGGAGCATCTCTTGTTTATTCAGATAAATTATTACTCAGTACGAACTTTTCTGTTTCCTAAGAATTATTATTTTAATATATTTTGGAATATTTGTGTAATATGGACATTGGAACTGTTTTTGATTTGGGTTTTATTAAATGCATGCATCTATGAAGGTACTTTCGGATTTTTAATTAATTATCAGAACATTGTTCAAAAGATTGAGTTTTATTTTAATCGGAATATTTGTTGAGTTTTACTTATTTAATCGATTCTTTTGAATTACAAAATATTTTAACCTAAATTGTTTCTTGAGGGACAATTTTTCCAATCGATACTTCCTAGATTCGACCCATTTCTTCTGGACTGGGTTTAGGGGGTTACATTTAGTGGTATCAGAGCTCGGTTCAACCCTCGGACTGTGAGGCTCACAAAAGTTGTTTTCAACTTTTGCATGCTTTTATAATATTTTAGGATGGATGAGAATTTCTAAAAAAAATAATAATATTATGGTATTATGTGATTTTGACTTCAACGTTTCCTATGTGTTTTAAATCTGAGACTCCAGTACCGATTCTGACTCTAGGTTATTAGCTTCTGGTATGTAGTTCTTTATGCCACCGTGTAGGAGTCTTAATCTATCGTTTGTTCGAGGTCGTGACCGAAGCCGTACTACTGCTTCTGGTAGTGATCACTCACCTTCTGTTGGGCAAGCTAAAATTCAGAATAAGTTACATGTTGATGAGAACCATTCGTTAGGAGGATATCAAATCGGAAGTGATAACTCACTTGATATTGAGAACACTGGTCGATATGTAGGAGCCGAGCTCGTAGTGAAGTGTTAAGATTATTTTATGAATTTGAAACAGAATAGCAAGCCAGTAAATGATTATGAGATAGATTTTCGGAGGTTGGTCAAGTATGCTCCTGAGTTAATTGTGACTGAGAAAGATAAGTGTGATTTTTTAGGAACTTCGACTACCGATTCATAGAGATGTTGCAATACACCATGATAAAGTGTTCAGTGTGATGGTTGATCGAGCTAAAAACTGCAGAGAGGATTCTTGCACTATTAAAAAAAAAGGAACTTCAGAATTCTGACCAAGTCGTTAAGCAACCAGACATATATGCTCAGCCTAGTTTTGTCAACTCGTCTGGAAAGATGCCTAGAGATGAGTCTATCCCTCATAGTTATCGAAATGTAAGACCCGCAATATCGACAGTTTCGTTTGGTAGTCAGGGTAGTTCAAAAGTTTGTCGGCCTATTTCTGTATGTGGTTTTTACAATAAAAAGCATAACAGAGAGTGCAGATTGATGAATAGAACGTGTTTCAGATGTGGTTCTCAGGATCACTACTTAAAGAATTGTCCACGTTCAGCTACTGGATCATTCGTTCAGATTTAGAGTCATGCATCAGTTCAGACACCTCACCGAGGTAGAGGACAATTTAGTTCAGTTGCTTCAAGTACTGCTAGTAGAGGTAGACATGCTCCGGGTGGTGGATCAGCTAGATCAGAGATTAGACGTCCAAGTTCAGTACATCCAATCGGAGCTCGTGTTGGATACGATGGTATACATGATGACATGGAAGGTACATCTTAATATGTTTTGGTTCCATTTTCAGTTCTATGTTTCAGTAATTTCCGTTATGATATATCATGAATTCAGAATGGGAAATTTATGAATGTTCAGTTGGTTTTGGGATCTTTTGTTAAGTCTGGAAATTTTGAGGACGGAATTTCTTATAAGGGAGGGAGAGTTGTAACACCCCAAAATTTCCCCTAATTCGAAAATCAAAAATTTGAAAACCCTAATTCGAAAACCCTAAAATTTGGGAATTTTAATTTTGAAACCCTAATTTGATTAAGGGATCAAATTGAATAGCAACAGAATTTTAGGGCTTAATTTAGGAAGTTTGGGGGTTATTTGGTAAAGTTGGGGAAATTTTAATGTTATTTTCGTAAACCCTAAAAAGCTTGGTGACAACATATGTGATTTACCCATTTATTAGGGTAATTTATACCCGTAAACCTATTCAGATTCATTTTGGAAGTTCGACAGCCACTCTCCCTCACCCTCTCTCTCGATGTCTCCCTTTCCTCTCCCGCACCATCTTCGGCGAAGCCCCGACCAAGCCTCCACCGCCGTTTGTGGCTTGCATGGCCACTATCGTTGAGACCGCCTTGAACCCGCAAACAAACCCCACCCACTAATCTAGCCTCATCGGCCGTCGTCTGGTCAGAAACGGTAGGAAACCGTTCAGCTTTTTCGTGCACCACCGTTCGCCGCCGTCCTCTTCGACCCTTCGTTCACCGTTTGTTGCTTGCACGGCTAGTACCACGGTGACCGCCATCATTCCGCGAACAGTTCCACCCTCCATCATTCCCTCGACGTTCGTTGTCCGAATCGAATCGAAGAGGAACCATTCAGATCTGTCTCCCTCGCCGTCGTTCTCTGTTTAATGTGTGTAGGTAAGGTTTGAATCCATAATTTTTAGTTATAAATCAGTGATTTAAGTTGTGGGTTGTGTTTGATTTCAGATCCATTTGAGTGGTGGCCGTGAGTGACCATTGTGGTCACTTTTGTATGTGTTCCAATGAGCCGCTGCCGTCCTTGTCACGGTTGTGCCGTCGCTGCCGTCGGTCTATTGCCGCTGCCGTTTTAAGTCTGCACCGCTGTCGCGGTGTTGTGCCGCCACCACCTTTTGGTTGCTGAAAACCCTAGCCCCCATATCTGATGCAAGGGTTAGGGAGTTAGGTTGCTCCTGTGTGATGAATGGGTTGTGTGATGAGGTGGGTTGAGCCCAAATCGGGGGGCCCATGTGTGTGCATTAGTGCAGCCCAATTTTGAATGTAAGCCCATGTGGTTTGAAACAAACCAAACCAGTTTGTGAACCAGACCTATATGTTTATTGGGCCGAACCGGATTAAGTTGTGAACCAAACTACTCTTGTGGATCGAACTGTTTTGACCGAACCGTTGACCGTGTTTGACTAGTTGACCTGTTGACTTTTGACCTTGGACCATTGACTAGTTGACCAGTTTGACCTTTGACTCTTGAACAGTTGACCAAAAGTTGACCAGATTTGACCTTTGACCGTCAGAGTTGACTTTGACCAGTTTGACCTGTTGACTTTGACTTTGATCAGAGTTGACCAAGAGTTGACTTTTTCAGAAAATGTTCACCTTAACCATTCTCGACGTCCTGAGTCCGTATTCGCTGCCCGTTTTGTCAAATTAGATCTCGAAAGCTCCGTTTTGCTCATTTTAAGTAATTGTTATTGGAATCTGATAAGTTATAGATTTCAGAATCTAATTCAAAATATTCATGTGTTCAGGTGATAACGACTTCGAGGCCGACGAGTTACCTCCAGTTGTACAGATCGACCGTACATGTTCTCTGAGATCTTCACGTGTGTGTATATCTTCAGTTTAGTTATTAGTGTTTTAGTCGGTGGCTTAGTGTTAGTAATAAATACTAATATAGTATTCATACCTTCGTAGGTCCTGATTCAGCTTGATCTGAGCGTGAGATGCGTTTTCTCGGCATTAGAGCTTCTGTTGCTTAAAGGTGTGTCTCTTCCTGTTTTATAAACATGTGTGTTTCTTTATGTGCTATAAATTTTATGTGTCTTTCTGGTATTAATATAAGTAAATATTTTGAACATTTTGTGTGCATACTCTGTTGTGATTAGATGAATGTTTTCCGACATCATACATAACATGTCATTCTGTGATTTAAGTGAAATATCAGATTTTCAGAATCGTAAAACATCGGATTTATAGTATTGTGCAACTTGAATTTTCATAATTTAAGTTTCGGATCAGACTCAGATTTTAAAATCTGCATCATATCATTGTGGGTATATGGTTTGGGATTTGTTCGGGGAAGTTCAGTGGTTTCACCCTTCGGGCTGAATTCTGCTTCGGATCAGTGGTTCCGCCTTTCGGGCTGAGTTCCACTTCGGATGGTGACGATGGAGAAAGTAGGTTCTGGGGAACCTTACTTTTCGGTGTATCGGAGATGGGTACTATGATTCATGTGCATCAGACATCATATCATCATGATTCGGTTTCGTTGTGTTTTCAGAAAAGTCTTTATCAGAAAATAAAATATTGTTTTGATTTGTTTTGTTTTGTTTTCGTTACACTTTAGAGACACACTAAGCTTTTTAGCTTACACCCTTTAGTTTTTACTTTTCAGATATCTCAGACTTTTTAGGCGAACGGTACTTGGAGCATCTCTTGTTTATTCAGATAAATTATTACTCAGTACGAACTTTTCTGTTTCCTCAGAATTATTATTTTAATATATTTTGGAATATTTGTGTAATATGGACATTGGAACTGTTTTTAATTTGGGTTTTATTAAATGCATGCATCTATGAAGTTACTTTCGGATTTTTAATTAATTATCAGAACATTGTTCAAAAGATTGAGTTTTATTTTAATCGGAATATTTGTTGAGTTTTACTTATTTAATCGATTCTTTTGAATTACAAAATATTTTAACCTAAATTGTTTCTTGAGGGACAATTTTTCCAATCGATACTTCCTAGATTCGACCCATTTCTTCTGGACTGGGTTTAGGGGGTTACAATATGTTTTGGTTGCTAAACGATGTGTGAGAGTTGGTGTGTTGCTAGGCGAGTCGTAAAATGCATCTAGAGTTGAGTCTTGGTTCGTTTTGCAACTAAATTGAGTCTTGCAGTGCAGGGCGTATCAGTACGCCCAAGAGTCGTATGGATACGGTTCTACACTTTGGGGCTCAGTTTAAGCCTAATGTACCGGTCGACGGGGGTGTATCGATACGCCAAAAGCTCTCTAGAAATCTAAGAAATTGACGAGATTTTGGCGTATCGGTACGGGTCTTGGGCGTATCGGTACGGTTTTTTATTGTTTGACCGTGAGAAGTTGACCGTTGAGGGCGTATCGGTACGGTCAACCAGTGTACCGATACGGTCCCCCTAGGTTGAATTTGGGTAATTGACCAAGTCAAAGATGCATCGATACTGTAACAATCTCAAATGGGGCTAGTAAAATTTTAAGAATTTTTGGGAGATTTAATCTTCTTTTTCCCTAAAATAATAAGTTTTGGGACTTAATTGAATGAATTCAGGTTTGGGAAGCTTGATTTATAAGAAATTGATGACCAATTTGAAAATGGAATAAAGTTTGGAGACAAAAGTGTGAACTCTCCAACAATTAAATGGCTAAGAGTGTAATTTGACCTTTTTTCTTTGAAGGATAATATATCTGCCAAGTTTAAGCGTTCGCAGAAGGGGAAAAAAAGAGAAAGAAAAATGAAAGTGAGAAAGAAAGAAATAGGTAGAGATTCAATCTCAGATCTACCGAGATCCGACCTTTCATTTTCGACACCTCCACCACCATTTCGTTCATCATGTCGAGTCGAGTTCACCGGTACCAACGACATCATCATCGGAGTCACCGTTGGAGGGGGTGTTTGTTTATCGTCGGAAAACTTAAAAGGTTAGTATTCGAACTTTGAGTTTGAATTTTGAAAATCCGAGGCCACCACCGTGTTCAGAAGGTCGAAAACTATCGGCCTGTAAAATTTGGTGGCCAACGGCCGCCCACAGCCGCCGCACGCGCCCCACGCGCCGCCGGCCGCGAGTGGGATTCGTCTGGGTTGACCGAGCCGGTTGACCGAGCCACTCAGCCGGTTGACCGAGCCGGTTGACCGAGCCGCCGAGCCAGTTGACCGAGCCACTAAGCCGATTGACCGAGCCGGTTGACCGAGCCGGTTGACCGAGCCGGTTGACCGAGCCGCCGAGCCGGTTGACCGAGCCACTAAGCCGGTTGACCGAGCCGGTTGACCGAGCCGCCGAGCCGTTTGACCGAGCCGCCGAGCCGGTTCCGACCAGTGACGTCAGCATGACGTCAGCGTTGACCGTTGACTTTGACCGTTGACTTTGACCAAAAAGTCAAATTTTCCGAAAACTCATATTTTATGTTTTTCGACGTCCTGAGTCCGTTTTTGAAGCCCGTTTTGCAAAATTCTGACCCGAAGGCCTCCGAATCTGACCTTGAACCCGAAAGTGTTAAATTTTGTTTAGAGCTCTACGGATAAGAACTGAAATGTTAATTTGTGTATTTGAAGGTATGCAAGTATCTTGGTATTCGAAATGTCATGGGACATCCAGTCCGGATTCGAATGCGATCGAACGTAGTATCATGAGTCAACCGGTATAACTCGAAATTAAGGTAATACACTACTACCTCTTGTATGCTTTGAGATCATGTTGGTATTTGTTAGTGCATGCATGAAAATGATAAGAAGTGTTATTAGCCCTACTTAAGTCAAACTAAATATGAAATTGAGTATGGTAATTTATATAAGACCGAAATGCTCGAACGAGGAAGCTAATAAATCTGAAGTATCTGAAGTTCATTAAGTAATTAATGAGACAGCTAATCTCCAATTCTGAGCATTAGTGTGAAATGTTTAAATGCGAAAGATACATGGACATGAGATTACGAAAATGCCCTCAAGGTCTTTGAATGACTAAAATATCATTGAAATCCGAAGCGATCTAGAAATCTACGTTAAATATGGTAAAACAATATGATTCATCTAAAAACCTCGAACTACTTGGAAAGCTATGGAAAGGTGTTAGGTCTTCTTGGATTTGGAATGAATCTTCGACTATAGATTCAGGGGAATCTATATATATACCCTGAATTAAGCGAGTGGCTCAAAATACAGAATAGATCGAAATGACTAAAAGTATTGAATATACCGATATGGTTAAAATAGTCGGAAGAATGATATTGACAAAAAGGAGTTGAAGTATCCTCGGACACCGAGGTTTACAAATGAACTGGAAGGATGGATAAACCCTTGAGTTCTGAAATGAATGGAGTGGTTGGAAGTACCGAAATTTCTTGAATGGCTGAAACACCCATGAATTTTTAAATAATTGAAATACTATAAATGGTTCAATTGACAGAAATGATGGATATTCCGAGTCTCAGAATAACTGGAATACCCCCATTGACTAGAATAAATAAATTGTCTTGATAAAATTCTAGAAATGTCGATAAAGCTGAAATTGACCGAAATGCCCTCAAGGGTTGAAGCATGACTTGTGTACGTCAAACACTCTTGAAATTAATATAAGGGTAGAAGTCTTCCCGCACAGAGTATTAGTTCGACTACTCCGTGGCAGGTCCTGTGATGAGATATGAAAGTAACCGTTCAGATATACGATACAGTTTAGATGCATCAGAAGCGTTGGTTAATACTGCAAGGTTGGAATATGTTAGTTCGAATGGTTTTGGAGACTCGATAAACTTCTGGGAATCTTAAATATTGCAAATTGTCATTTCATCATTTTTGGGCTAAATTACAAATCACCCATAATTGTTAAATGACCAAAATGCCCTCGTTGGCCAAAGTGATCAAAATAGCCCCGAACGTATCTGATATAGTTAGAGGTCTTGATGTAGAAATCTCTGGATACTTGGTTGGATACCTGATGAACAAGTAGAATTTCTGAGCTACCGTTTGCGCCTTGTTGGTATAAATTACCAAAATGCACGTGTATGATAAAATGATCGTAATGCCCATGGTAGGCTTAAATGGCTAAAACACTCGTGATATGCCTAAACTCTCAAGATCTTGATGTATCATCTCCTGACTATCTGGTTTGAACCGTTAGTACAAACCCCTCTTTTAATAGGGGTCTTGTTTCAAAGATCCGTTCAATTGTCAAAAGTTAATGTGTTCTCTCCGAAAATGTCAAGTATCTCCAAGAAGTAAATTGTTCCACCTAGTGTGTTCCATGTGTTCTACACAACTGTTTTTGCATACTGATTTACATGTTATAATACCGATTATGTGCACACGATAGAATACTTGAACTCACATGAACATGACATGTTTTATAATTAAACATGACCGTACTGTATTTTTGATATATGCATATGTACCTGATATGACCAACATGCTATATGGATAATGTATTACTAAAAAAAAATACAGCTATTGATTGACCGAACCGTTACATAAATTGTTACCGGGGTAATTGGGATAAAATATGAAGTGACCGTAGGTTCAGCCCTGATCCAGCTGGTAATTCCTTTACCGTTACAGGTTCCTATGCTTCGGCTAGGGTAATACCTACCATACCGTACCGTACCGTTCCTAAGGTAATCCCTTAGGATGGCACCTATGTCCAATGGGCACTGGTTAACGCCTTTGACGCGGTTTTGGGGAACTGCCTCTTGGAGTGTGGTTGGAGGGTTGATAAAAGATTAAACCGTACCGTATTGTTACTTGAACTGTATGTTTTAAACTGAAAATGTATATTATACTGTTGTTGTACATGTTTTACTTATACTGTTGGAACACACTAGGAACCGAACTCTCTAATTCCACCTCCGTACATTAATAGCCTATAATTACCGTCTAATTCTTGATGATTGAATAAAGAACAAGAACCGTTATCCTCAAGTATAACGTTACCTGAAATATCGAAAAAAAAAAATGAAGACCGTTACTGCGTAAAGCATCATGAAAATGTTATGCCTACCATATATCTGCATGAGCTTATAGCATCTTTTGGTAGTTTTGTATTACTGAGCTTTTCCAAGCTCACGTTGTTTTTATCATCACAGGTTAAAGGAATATATCTTGGTATAACGTTTGACATCAGTGTTGGGAGTTCTCTCGGCGTTGCTTTTGGAGTACGGTACCGACATAGTTAGTGGGCATGCATAACATTTTTGTTTCATGATAGTGTCTGTAAAATGTTTTCTGAAATACTGTTATATGTTTAAATGCTTTCATGAAAGAGTATTTTCAACTAAAGTTACTGTTATAATCTAATATGTATTTTTCAGAGAAAATGTTTTATGTGTATTTTTACCGTGGGTCGCTCCTGTGACCCTAATGTGGCTTCCTAAGATCTGTCATAACGCATAGGCGGGTCTAGGGGGTTACATTTAGTGGTATCAGAGCTTAGAGTTGCGTCTTTTTGGGTTGATCGGCCGATCGTCTGTCGTAAGGTGTCTGGTCTGTGCATGCCCCTAGATCTTAACCGTACTCCATCAAGCCGAGACTCCGATGTCGAATCATTTCCTGTGATAAGTGCAATTAACCGTTCTATCCATAATAGCTTGATCTATACTGGAAAGGAATATTGGTAATGTCTGTCTACGAATTGGATTAAATTGATGGATTTGAATCTGGATAGAGAACCTGAGATGGTTTATGCATGTGAAATAGAAGATCTGAAACAAATTAAGAATAAATGTTTGATCGAACGAAGAAACCGATATAAGATTACAAGTAAAGTAGCTCGGTGATAATGAGTGTGATTGAGAATGTTCTGACAAAAATTTGATAAAAGTATTACGAATTTAAAAGAAAAGTGTCTGTGAGATCGGTGGAAGTATAGATTATGTGGTGGCTCTGTTATGCACGAAGGAAACAATTATCGGAGTATTTTAATGAATGTAAGAGATATTCGTTTAAAACCTTTGTTATACTTGTCCGGTATGAAGAAAGACATTTTGGGGAAAAGTGACGCAATGTACCGTTATGTGTATCATACTTATGGAATTTTATTGTTTACATCTTGATTTTGGAAGACTCTCTTTGGGGCCTTGAATACTTGTCTAAGCTACAGTTACAGACGTTCATCCGCAAACCGTTAGTTAATTCGTATGAGTTATGTCTATTATAGAAAATACGCAATGGGTCGTATGAGTGACCTCTGTAATAGTAGGAAAGGTTTTCTATCCCCGACCGAGTCTGTTTAAAATAAAAGTTATGAGACAAATATTTTCTTGGCACCGTACAAGATTCCGTATGGGTGCAATTACCGTATTCTGATAAACAGGTCTGAGATGAATTTGAATATAAAGTTACTTCGCGTGATTAAGGATATAACCGTCTGTGAGACACGAGGAATAACCATAATCTGATGGACAAGTTTCAGCGGGTAAAAAAAAACGGAATTACAGTTTTGCTTTGATCCAACTCTGGTAAATTTCGAGGACGAAATTTCTTTTAAGGGGGAGAGAATTGTAACAATCTCAAATGGGGCTAGTAAAATTTTAAGAATTTTTGGGAGATTTAATCTTCTTTTTCCCTAAAATAATAAGTTTTGGGACTTAATTGAATGAATTCAGGTTTGGGAAGCTTGATTTATAAGGAATTGATGACCAATTTGAAAATGGAATAAAGTTTGGAGACAAAAGTGTGAACTCCCCAACAATTAAATGGCTAAGAGTGTAATTTGACCCTTTTTCTTTGAAGGATAATATATCTGCCAAGTTTAAGCGTTCGCAGAAGGGGAAAAAAAGAGAAAGAAAAATGAAAGTGAGAAAGAAAGAAATAGGTAGAGATTCAATCTCAGATCTACCGAGATCCGACCGTTCATTTTTGACACCTCCACCACCATTTCGTTCATCATGTCGAGTCGAGTTCACCGGTACCAACGACATCATCATCGGAGTCACCGTTGGAGGGGGTGTTTGTTTATCGTCGGAAAACTTAAAAGGTTAGTATTCGAACTTTGAGTTTGAATTTTGAAAATCCGAGGCCACCACCGTGTTCAGAAGGTCGAAAACTATCGGCCTGTAAAATTTGGTGGCCAACGGCCGCCCACAGCCGCCGCACGCGCCCCACGCGCCGCCGGCCGCGAGTGGGATTCGTCTGGGTTGACCGAGCCGGTTGACCGAGCCACTCAGCCGGTTGACCGAGCCGCCGAGCCAGTTGACCGAGCCACTAAGCCGGTTGACCGAGCCGGTTGACCGAGCCGCCGAGCCGGTTGACCGAGCCACTAAGCCGGTTGACCGAGCCGGTTGACCGAGCCGCCGAGCCGTTTGACCGAGCCGCCGAGCCGGTTCCGACCAGTGACGTCAGCATGACGTCAGCGTTGACCGTTGACTTTGACCGTTGACTTTGACCAAAAAGTCAAATTTTCCGAAAACTCATATTTTATGTTTTTCGACGTCCTGAGTCCGTTTTTGAAGCCTGTTTTGCAAAATTCTGACCCGAAGGCCTCCGAATCTGACCTTGAACCCGAAAGTGTTAAATTTTGTTAAGAGCTCTACGGATAAGAACTGAAATGTTAATTTGTGTATTTGAAGGTATGCAAGTATCTTGGTATTCGAAATGTCATGGGACATCCAGTCCGGATTCGAATGCGATCGAACGTAGTATCATGAGTCAACCGGTATAACTCGAAATTAAGGTAATACACTACTACCTCTTGTATGCTTTGAGATCATGTTGGTATTTGTTAGTGCATGCATGAAAATGATAAGAAGTGTTATTAGCCCTACTTAAGTCAAACTAAATATGAAATTGAGTATGGTAATTTATATAAGACCGAAATGCTCGAACGAGGAAGCTAATAAATCTGAAGTATCTGAAGTTCATTAAGTAATTAATGAGACAGCTAATCTCCAATTCTGAGCATTAGTGTGAAATGTTTAAATGCGAAAGATACATGGACATGAGATTACGAAAATGCCCTCAAGGTCTTTGAATGACTAAAATATCATTGAAATCCGAAGCGATCTAGAAATCTACGTTAAATATGGTAAAACAATATGATTCATCTAAAAACCTCGAACTACTTGGAAAGCTATGGAAAGGTGTTAGGTCTTCTTGGATTTGGAATGAATCTTCGACTATAGATTCAGGGGAATCTATATATATATACCCTGAATTAAGCGAGTGGCTCAAAATACAGAATAGATCGAAATGACTAAAAGTATTGAATATACCGATATGGTTAAAATAGTCGGAAGAATGATATTGACAAAAAGGAGTTGAAGTATCCTCGGACACCGAGGTTTACAAATGAACTGGAAGGATGGATAAACCCTTGAGTTCTGAAATGAATGGAGTGGTTGGAAGTACCGAAATTTCTTGAATGGCTGAAACACCCATGAATTTTTAAATAATTGAAATACTATAAATGGTTCAATTGACAGAAATGATGGATATTCCGAGTCTCAGAATAACTGGAATACCCCCATTGACTAGAATAAATAAATTGTCTTGATAAAATTCTAGAAATGTCGATAAAGCTGAAATTGACCGAAATGCCCTCAAGGGTTGAAGCATGACTTGTGTACGTCAAACACTCTTGAAATTAATATAAGGGTAGAAGTCTTCCCGCACAGAGTATTAGTTCGACTACTCCGTGGCAGGTCCTGTGATGAGATATGAAAGTAACCGTTCAGATATACGATACAGTTTAGATGCATCAGAAGCGTTGGTTAATACTGCAAGGTTGGAATATGTTAGTTCGAATGGTTTTGGAGACTCGATAAACTTCTGGGAATCTTAAATATTGCAAATTGTCATTTCATCATTTTTGGGCTAAATTACAAATCACCCATAATTGTTAAATGACCAAAATGCCCTCCTTGGCCAAAGTGATCAAAATAGCCCCGAACGTATCTGATATAGTTAGAGGTCTTGATGTAGAAATCTCTGAATACTTGGTTGGATACCTGATGAACAAGTAGAATTTCTGAGCTACCGTTTGCGCCTTGTTGGTATAAATTACCAAAATGCACGTGTATGATAAAATGATCGTAATGCCCATGGTAGGCTTAAATGGCTAAAACACTCGTGATATGCCTAAACTCTCAAGATCTTGATGTATCATCTCCTGACTATCTGGTTTGAACCGTTAGTACAAACCCCTCTTTTAATAGGGGTCTTGTTTCAAAGATCCGTTCAATTGTCAAAAGTTAATGTGTTCTCTCCGAAAATGTCAAGTATCTCCAAGAAGTAAATTGTTCCACCTAGTGTGTTCCATGTGTTCTACACAACTGTTTTTGCATACTGATTTACATGTTATAATACCGATTATGTGCACACGATAGAATACTTGAACTCACATGAACATGACATGTTTTATAATTAAACATGACCGTACTGTATTTTTTATATATGCATATGTACCTGATATGACCAACATGCTATATGGATAATGTATTACTAAAAAAAATACAGCTATTGATTGACCGAACCGTTACATAAATTGTTACCGGGGTAATTGGGATAAAATATGAAGTGACCGTAGGTTCAGCCCTGATCCAGCTGGTAATTCCTTTACCGTTACAGGTTCCTATGCTTCGGCTAGGGTAATACCTACCATACCGTACCGTACCGTTCCTAAGGTAATCCCTTAGGATGGCACCTATGTCCAATGGGCACTGGTTAACGCCTTTGACGCGGTTTTGGGGAACTGCCTCTTGGAGTGTGGTTGGAGGGTTGATAAAAGATTAAACCGTACCGTATTGTTACTTGAACTGTATGTTTTAAACTGAAAATGTATATTATACTGTTGTTGTACATGTTTTACTTATACTGTTGGAACACACTAGGAACCGAACTCTCTAATTCCACCTCCGTACATTAATAGCCTATAATTACCGTCTAATTCTTGATGATTGAATAAAGAACAAGTACCGTTATCCTCAAGTATAACGTTACCTGAAATATCGAAAAAAAAAATGAAGACCGTTACTGCGTAAAGCATCATGAAAATGTTATGCCTACCATATATCTGCATGAGCTTATAGCATCTTTTGGTAGTTTTGTATTACTGAGCTTTTCCAAGCTCACGTTGTTTTTATCATCACAGGTTAAAGGAATATATCTTGGTATAACGTTTGACATCAGTGTTGGGAGTTCTCTCGGCGTTGCTTTTGGAGTACGGTACCGACATAGTTAGTGGGCATGCATAACATTTTTGTTTCATGATAGTGTCTGTAAAATGTTTTCTGAAATACTGTTATATGTTTAAATGCTTTCATGAAAGAGTATTTTCAACTAAAGTTACTGTTATAATCTAATATGTATTTTTCAGAGAAAATGTTTTATGTGTATTTTTACCGTGGGTCGCTCCTGTGACCCTAATGTGGCTTCCTAAGATCTGTCATAACGCATAGGCGGGTCTAGGGGGTTACAGATACGGTCTTCTAGCGTATCGATACGACCTTTTGTAAAGGATAAAGATGGGATGCTCCAATTGCTTGTTCTGTATGTTTGCATCGTTTCGTTATCTTTCTGATGTTGTGTCTCACATAGGAAGTATTTAAGCCTTGAGACAAGATAATGTTTAAAAAAAATTCTAGGGTTGCTAACCGAAGGGGAGCCTTAACGGGTTTCACTTCGATTTTTACCGAGTAGCCTACTCGGACTGGTCAGTCGTCCAGACAGGGACGAAGGGGTTACATTCACCCTTCGGGCTGAATTTCACTTTGGACTTGGTGACGATGTAGAGAGTGGTTCAGGGGAACCTTACTCTTCGGACGGTGATGTAGATGAGTTCATGATATAGACTTAGGTGCATCATGCTTTGCATATATGTGTACTTAAATGACTATGTTGACTGTATGATTCTTGTGATATTCTGTCTGATGCACTTTAGAGACATACTGAGCTTAATAGCTGACTCTCTCTTAGCTTATATTTCAGATTCTCAGACATAGGAGTTCGGTACTTTAAGGACCACATTTTTCTCAAATTATTTACAGTTTTCAGTAGGGATATTTTTAGATTTCAGATTTATATAAATTATTTTATTATTTGGGGATTTTATGTAATTTCAGTTACCTTTACATTTATTTGGGACTTTAAACTGTTTTAGCATGCAAGGGAATTTAAATTGGATATTTCTGATAATTTATTTTCTGTTATTTTTACCAATACAACGTTTTTGATTTGATGGAATTTAATGTTAAATGGTACCATTTTCATAAATAATCTAATTATTTAATTTTCAAAACCTAATAATCATTTTACATGAGGCACACGTCTTCAACCTGACTTCCTAGATTCGGCCCATAACCCTTGGGTCGGGTTTAGGGGGTTACAGTTTCTTAACGTTAGTAACGGTTAGATTACGATTAATAACCGCTATAATGATTAATCAACCGGTTAAGCTAAATGGTACGATTAACCTACCATAAACACCCATAGGTCTGATGTTTTGTTTTTAGTTGTTTTTAGGGGTGTAAATGAACCGAGCTTGAACGAACAAGACTATGTTTTTGTTCGTTTGTTTATTTTTAAAGGTGTTCATTTCGGTTCGTGTTTGTTTAAATTTTTAATGTTGTGTTCATGTTCGTTTATTTATTTTTAAAGGTATTCGTGTTTGTTAGTTTAGTGTTCACGAACGTGTTCTTTTAAGTGTTCACGAACGTGTTCATTTAAGTGTTCGCGAACGTGTTCGCAAACATGTTCGTTTATATATTAAAAAATGTTAACTAAATTAACAATAAATGAATAAATAAATTAATAAATAAATAAAATAAAAACAACAAAATAAAACTTACACTTCAACATGAACTTATATAACATACTTAGCAACACAACAAAAAGTAGTATTTAGATACATCCACAAGTATTTTCATCATATAAAAGAGCTTATAAACAAACTTATAAACGAGCTTATGAACGAGCCTATAAACGAGCTTATAAACGAAGTTGTTCGTGAACATAAACGAACCGAACACACATTTGTTCGTGTTCGTTCGTTTATTAAACGAACATAAAAAATTTGTTCACACTCGTTTATTTAGCTTAATAAACGAACATAAACGAACGGTTCGTCGAACGCTCTGTTCATTTACACCCCTAATGTCATGTCAGCGTTGAAAAGTCAAAATGCTAACGTAACAAATAAATAAAAATATTATTTTTTATCTTATTTTTTAAATTTATTTTTATATTAAATTTTAACCAATCATATGATAACACGTGGTATCATCTTAATGGTTTAAAGTTAATAGTTACAATAACTCTTGAATTGAAATGGCTAAGAATCAAACCTGGCCTTTGTGAAATAAGGCTCAATGCTTTACCACCAGACCAACCTTTAACTTTGTCAATAAACACCAAATGTAATATATAACCGGACCAACCTCTTAACCTTGTGCCTGCTCTTCTTCTGCCGGAGATATTTGCCTCCAGAATCAGAGCTAAAGCAGTGGCTTTATCGCTTGGCACACATTGGGTAAGTCACTATAGAGAACTTGCCCAAAGATGTTGATATTTATTTATATCCCTAAAAGAAGAAATGTAAATGCAGAATTGTAGAAACATAGACAGGAGCAAGGGTTTTCGTTCTTCCTTATATGTGTTACCTAGATTCCTTAATTCCATTAAGTACCCATAGTTGATTCTCTTGGAACATGAGTAGAGGAGTATCATTCTCCAAATATACGGAGAAACTTAGAGAACTTGAGAATGCTTGAAATATCAACACCTCCCAACCGTGTAACATGTTCTGAAAATGTTTTTGTTCGTATCATTGCATTCTTCTACCAACTGGGTATTTATTGTTTCATCTCTGCCTTATGTTCTTGTTCCAACGGATCTCCAACTTTGTCATTGGCCTGTATTTCTCGAGTGTCGTGAACAAGTTGAGTTTTACAACATCCGTAGGTATGCAGAAATAATATCTGAATCTGGTTAATGTACATGTCATGAGCACTCCATTATTTTCCTTCTTTCGGTTAAGGCCAGACAGAAGCAACCAGTTTTAGTGAAGTGTTCGTTTGTTGATTGAATTCTTGAATTCTAGTTGAACTGTCCATTTATGGAAATTCAAGATGCTGCGCAAGAAAATACCAGCCCCATGTATACTCATCTCTGGTTTGGTCCATGGCAAAAGCAATGTACTTTTGTTGGTCCAGAGGAATCCGGGTCTTGGTTATATATTACATTTGGTGTTTATTAACAAGATTAGAAGGTTGGTTAGGTGGTGAAACATTGAGCCTAATTTCACAAAGACCTAGGTTTGATTCCCATCAATTCCAATTAAGAGTTATTTTTAACTCTTTACTTTAAAACCATTTAGATAATGTCACGTGTCATTATCTAAATATAAAAAATAAGATAAAAAAATTATTTTTTTTATTTTTTTGCCACGTAAGCACTTATGCCACATCAGCATTTTGACTTTTCAATGCTAACATGGCATGCGATGTGGCAAAAACGGTTGACGCGTTAAAAGTTAACGGCCAAATTAACGGTTCTGTCGGTCAACATTAGTCAAGGGGTTAATTTGCTACAATATGCGAACTGAAGGATCTAATTGAACGTGTTTTCGCGCGAGGGACAACATTACTAATTTGGGTCGAACTCGAAGAAAAAATAACCCCTTTAGCCTTTATTCAAACACTAATTTGTTTGTGCAACCGATTTTAAAGTAATGTAGCTCCAAATTTTACATAATTGTTTTACATTCATATTCTACCATCGACTTCATTCAGTTTACAAAATTAATTTATTTAACGCGGTAATTTTAAATTTTAAATGGTAGATCGTTCCGGTGGTCCAAATGTGACATTAGCAGACCTATCAAGTATTCCGAGTTGGATTCGAGGTGTTATAATAATCATAATATAATTTTAAATTATAATTAAAACACATTATGTAAAATGAATTACTAAAAGTGCAAAGTGCAAGAAAAATTAATACATATTAAAATTCATGATAACATTATTTAAATAAAAAGTAATAAAATGTAAAAATTGACATATTAAAATTCATAACAATATAATTAAAATATGTAACACAAATTAAAATATGAAGTGCATTTCATTTCTTTAATACATAAGAAAATGATAAAATCTAAAATTTGATGCCAAACAATTCATAGCTACAAAGTTACTCTCCATTTCCTAAAGTTTCTTCTTTATATAGGTTTTGGTCATGTTACTCTATAATTTGGCTATTAAAATCAAATAGAAAACTATTGGAGCTATACAAAACTTGGTAATACCCTAATTACTCCAAAAATACTAATAAACTCAGGGCATCAAAATGAAGAACAAACTTCAAGCAAAATGTTGTATTTAACAATGGGTCTCTCTTCCTAGTTCCTAACACTCAGCAAGACGGGGAAAAAATAAAAGGAGCCTATGTATGTACCCATGTTAGAATATGTACATTTGAAGGGCCATTTACCTTTTCTCTCATGTGGTGGGGGATGGAGATGAATTAGTTATCATCCGACTGCATCTTCTTTGTGTGTCCATGTCTTCTCTTATATATTTCTTTCATTGCCTCCTGATACTGCAGCTCAATCATTTCCAGCTCCATTCTTAACTCCTCATCACAAGGAGATGAACATACCGGATTCATCAACTTACTCTGAGCGTCAGCAGATAATTCTGCTCTAGATATACTTCCTTTGAACCCACATCCATCACTACCCATAGGCCTTGATTCAGCAGACATTATAGATTGAATGGAGCTAGGTTTACCATTCAATTCGGTAGAGTTTGCAGAACCTAATGACATCTCAGAACCAGAATTTTCTGCCATCAAATTGGCATGGGACGCTTTTCCGTTATATTTTACGGAACAAGGACCTTGCTTTGTTGATTCATCAGATGCTCCTAAAGTGATAGTGTCATGTTCTTGCAGAGAGCGCCGCAGTTTATCTCTTGAAGATCGTCTTCTAGTTGGAGGAACCAGATGCTTAACGGGAACACAAGGTTTCCAGCTGGGAATGAGATTCAGCAACAACAAATCAATCAATTCTGCTATGAACACAACATTTTGATCCGCTAGTTCCAGTTGCTCAACCATTTCACTTGAAACGGAGAGGGCAGTATCACTATCAAGGAAGAAGAGAAAATGAATATTTCTCACACGACCTGCATATATGAAACAAAGTAAAAAGTAATTAGTGTACAAGTACAGAGAATGTGAGAGTTGAGATGATTCCCGTTAAGACTATTTTATTACCATTCCGATCAGCTATTCTAAGTACTAATGATACAGAGTTTTCATCGTTTGTCTCTCCTTTTAACATGAAAATGTTGCCTTTGTTTGTCCTTCGAACTTCAATGCCCAAGGAATTATCAAGAAATTTGATAACAGGCAGCTCACTGTCACTATTAAGATCCTTCGAGGAAGGTCTATTCTTTGTGGAAGCAGGTGCTTCTGACATGAGACAGCGATCTCCAAAGCCTCCCATTTTCGGCATAACGATATCAGGGAGTGATAAAGGGTGATTCTTTGCTGATGCATTTGCTTGAAGAAAGGGGTCCATTAAAAGCTCCTTCGCGGGTAATCTTTGAGGCACTGGAACCAAACACTTCTCAATAAATAGTTTCATCTCTTGATCATTAACCTTAGAAAGGGCAGCAGGCTTTATTCCCTACAAAGTTTGAAGAAGTAAAAGCATATACAAGTGTAGGGTTAACCAGCATTCTCAAGTTAAAGTAAACGAAGAACTTACGGATGAAACTTTTTTATATATCTGAGCTGAGTTTCTACACTCGCTGTAAGGATATTCAAAAGTCACCATCTCCAGCATGCACATTCCAAAGGAATAAATATCAACCAACTCATTGTAATTCTCATCATACAGCTCAGGTGCCATAAACTCAGGGGTCCCTATCTCATAAAAAGATTCAGGGATTCTTTTATGCGTGGCAGTAAAAAACAGGATCGATCAACATAAATGTGAATCAAGAAAATGAACATACAGATATAAGTAATAAACTGAGGCAAACTGAAAATATACCTATCACACTTTTAGCATTAGATTGCTCCAAAACAGTAGCCAACCCAAGATCACCAATTTTAACTTCACCTTGGTTGCCATTGATGAATATGTTATCACACTTCAAATCCCTATGTATAACCGGTGGGTCATGACTATGCAGATAGACTAAACCAGCTAAAATCTGTCTTGCCCAACTCTTCACTGCTTTCATATCAACCTTCTTGTGTTTCTTACGGTACCTAAATCAGATATTACACATTAACCACAAGGATAATTTAATCATAAAAAAGGGTGGAACTTCAGCAGGGATATGAATATGATAAGAGTAAACTCACTGCCTGAGGCTGCCTGAGGTGAACAACTCAGTTATAATATTGACAGTCTTCTTTTTATCATCAATCCAAGAATTAAAAAACCGCACAATATTACTGTGTTTCAACGATTTCAAGAGTCGCACTTCAGAATACAGTTTCTCCAAGTCTTCTGGCTTCTGTAGGACCTCATCAATTCGAACTTGGCTCCATGCAACTTCAATGCCATTAGCTTCATCAAATGCTTTGTAACTGGTTGGTTATAAAATTAAGGAAAAGGGTGCCAAGAAACGATAAATCCAATTGTAAAATGATTAGCTTGTTTCTGCTTATATCATTACTTTATCACCAAATTTATTAAACAGTACAAACAGGCATATTTGCAAAAACAAAGTAATAATACCCTCAATCCCACAGATTCAGGTAACGGATACACTGTCTTGAAGGCACCTTTCCCAAGCATTTCATTATACTGTTATCAAATATATCAGTCAAAAAGGTGAAACAATTGTGGCCAACAGTATAACATTTAGTTTGGTTATAGCAAGAATGCAGGATAATTGAATAATTAAAAGACTATAAAATTCGAATATTGTAAGCAAAAGATAACCAAATGAACGAACTGCAAATAACCCAAGATTTCTAGTTGAAATATTCACCTCCTCTTTTAAATGAAAAGCCAAATAAGCTTCAAAGCATTATTGAAAACTTCAGTCTCTCATTTTCACATGCCCCCACAACAGTCGAATAGAAGTTAATTAAAATTTCAACTCAACTGATCAAAAAATAATATTTACCCTTATGTATCGAGAAGTTGGATCAATCTCAAGAATGTCAGGATCAGGGGGCTCCGCATGTGCACCACCATCTTCTACAGTTCCTGTTCCTACCATTTTCTACCCCTAAAATTGCAAATCCTGTATTGCAAAATCATCCCCAAAAAAGAATCAAAATCAACAATTAGGGTCACTTCACTGTTACCAAAATCGATCAATCAAATTAAATCCTAGGCTTATTTAGCTACCATTATATTCTGCAAAATTACATATCAATTAACAGGCAGATTAGCTTAAACACATTGTGCATTTGTAATCTTTATACAACAACATTCAATGAAAGAAAGAAATAAAATCTAAAAAGAAGTTCCCAAGGCAATTTTGGTTTGTAAATTTAGCTTTATATGTTCCATTTCCGTTGCCTCTCAAATAGCACACGGTGAGTCAAAAAGTAAATAAATCAATAAATCAGAAAACAATACCCATTCTTACGTAATGGTTCTATGTTAAAGTAAATTTATGTATTTTGATTTTCATGCACTCTTTTACTTCTCGATCAAGGAACCAAAACAAACAAACAATCATAAAACATTAAAACCTGATCAGAATTAAATAAATTGTATAAACCAATTACATCTCCATTCGCCAACCGAATCGCCCAAAATTAAGGCAAAAAAGCATATAAATAATAAGTTAAATTTCTGATTACCTGGAGAGAAAAAAAGGAGTTCGATTTTCAGCTTTTCTCAGCAATGCAAAATCAAAGAAAGATTAGGAGAGGAGAGAAAAGAAACCTAACCCTAATGAGGGGGAATTGGGAGAAAATATAGAGATGGGAACAAAGTGTCATTTTGGTAGTTGAATTGAAAGCAATCTCTCGATTTTTAATTTTTATTTTTCTCGAAAAACCAGCAGAAGCTGGCCAGCTGAAAAAAAAAGAAACTACCTCTATTTATACCTTTTGCTAATGTCATTCACCTGTCACAAAACTTGTCTCCGTTGCTACCCAACTACTATCTATGTTGCACTTAGGGATGTAAAAACAGGTCAACAGTTGGGTTTCAGGTCGGGCTCTGTCAGGTCGGGTCAAATCGGTTACAAGTCATTTCGGGTCATTTTTTGTTTTGACTCGATTCGGTTCGGGTTCGGGTTCATTTCAGGTCTGGTTCATTTCAGGTCGGGTTCAATTCAGGTCGGGTTCATTTCGGGTCGGGTTCATTTCAGGTCGGGTTCATTTCAGGTCGGTTCATTTCAGGTCGGGTCAAAACGGTTAATTGACAGGCTGATTTCAGGTCGGTTTCGTTTCAGGTCGGGTTCATTTCAGGTCGGTTTCGTTTCAGGTCGGGTTCATTTCAGGTCGGTTTCGTTTCAGGTCGGGTTCATTTCAGGTCGGTTTCGTTTCAGGTCGGGTTCATTTCAGGTCGGTTTCGTTTCAGGTCGGGTTTATTTCAGGTCGGTTTCGTTTCAGGTCGGGTTCATTTCAGGTCGGTTTCGTTTCAGGTCGGGTTCTTTTCAGGTCGGTTTTGTTTCAGGTCGGGTTCATTTCAGGTCGGGTTCCTTCGGGTTTATGGTTTATTGTGTTATGTGTATTATATATATTGACGGATTATGATCTTTATTTTTACGGTTTAGGGTTTAGGGTTTATGGTTTAGGTTTAGAGGATTACATATATGTGATATATATATATATATTTAGGACTATTGGATTTATTTTTAGGGTTTGTGGTTTAGGGTTTAGGGTTTAGGGTTTGGGGTTTAGGGTTTACTGATCTTAAATTAATACAAACATGCCTACATTCATTATATATATAATGATGGATTATGATTTTTATGGTTTAGGGTTTACGGTTTAGGGTTTACGGTTTAGGGTTTAGGGTTTACTGATCTTAAATTAATACAAACGTGCCTACATTAATTATATATATATATTGATGTATTATGGTTTTTAGGGTTTAGGGTTTAAGGTTTAAGGTTTAGGGTTTAGGGTTTATGGTTTAAGGTATAGGGTTTACTGATCTTAAATTAATATAAACATACCTACATGTATTATATATATATATATATTAATGGATTATGGTTTTTAGGGTTTAGGGTTTAGGGTTTAGGGTTTACTCATCTTAAATTAATACAAACATGCCTATATTAATTATATATATATTGATGGATTATGGTTTTTAGGGTTTATGGTTTAGGGTTTAGGGTTAGGGTTTAGGGTTTACTGATCTTAAATTAATACAAACATACCTACATTAATTATATATATATATATATTGATGGATTATGGTTTTTAGGGTTTATGATTTATGGTTTGGGGTTTGGGGTTTAGGGTTTAGGGTTTAGGGTTTAGGGTTTACTGATCTTAAATTAATACAAACATACCTACATGTATTATATATATATTAATGGATTATGGTTTTTAGGGTTTAGGGTTTACTGATCTTAAATTAATACAAACATGCCTACATTAATTATATATATATTGATGGATTATGATTTTTAGGGTTTAGGGTTTAGGGTTTAGGGTTTACTGATCTTAAATTAATACAAACATACCTACATTAATTATATATATTGATGGATTATGGTTTATGGTTTATGGTTTAGGGTTTAGTGGTTAGTGGTTAGTGGTTTAAGGATTATTATTATTATTATTATTATTATTATTATTATTATTATTATTATTATTATTATTATTATTATTATTATTATTATTATTATTATATACTTAAATACAATTATTATTATTATTATATATTTACTATGCTTATTATTATTATTAGTTTTTATTATTATTATTATTAGTTTTTATTATTATTATTATTATTATTATTATTATTATTATTATTACTATGATTAGTAATATTATTATTATTATTACTATTATTATTATTATTATATACTTAAATACAATTATTATTATTATTATATATTTACTATGCTTATTATTATTATTAGTTTTTATTATTATTATTATTAGTTTTTATTATTATTATTATTATTATTATTATTATTATTATTATTATTACTATGATTAGTAATATTATTATTATTATTACTATTATTATTATTATTATATACTTAAATACAATTATTATTATTATTATTATATATTTACTATGCTTATTATTATTATTAGTTTTATGATTATTATTATTATTATTATTACTATTATTATTATTTGTAATTAAATGTATAGGGTTTAGGGTTTAGGATTAGGGACTATGGTTCATTTATTAAATATTAGGGTTTATGGTTTAAACCCCTAATGTCTAATTCTAAAGCATTAAACCCTAAAGCATAAGTAATTAACCCTAACCACTAAACCCTCGATCTAGGATTACGGACTATGAGCTATAGATTAAATATTAGGGTTTTATGGTTTAGAGGGGAGTGGTTATTGCTTAGGGTTTAAGATTAGGGACTATGGTTCATTGATTAAATATTAGGGTTTAGGGTTTAAACCCCTAATGTCTAATTCTAAACCCTAAGCATTAAACCCTAAAGCATGAGTAATTAACCCTAACCACTAAACCCTCGATATAGGATTACGGACTATGAGGTATAGATTAAATATTACGGTTTTATGGTTTAGATGGTAGTGGTTATTGTTTAGGGTTTAGGATTAGGGACTGTGGTTCATTGATTAAATATTAGGGTTTAAGGTTTAAACCCCTAATGTCTAATTCTAAACCGTAAGCATTAAACCCTAATGCATGAGTAATTAACCCTAACCACTAAACCCTCGATCTAGGATTACGGACTATGAGCTATAGATTAAATATTAGGGTTTTATGGTTTAGAGGGTAGTGGTTATTGTTTAGGGTTTAGGATCAGGGACTATGGTTCATTGATTAAATATTAGGGTTTAAGGTTTAAACCCCTAATGTCTAATTCTAAACCCTAAGCATTAAATCCTAAAGCATGAGTAATTAACCCTAACCACTAAACCCTCGATCTAGGATTACAGACTATGAGCTATTAGCTATAGTATTAGGGTTTTATGGTTTAGAGGGTAGTGGTTATTGTTTAGGGTTTAGGATTATGGACTGTGGTTCATTGATTAAATATTAGGGTTTAAGGTTTAAACCCCTAATGTCTAATTCTAAACCGTAAGCATTAAACCCTAATGCATGAGTAATTAACCCTAACCACTAAACCCTCGATCTAGAATTACGGACTATGAGCTATAGATTAAATATTAGGGTTTTATGGTTTAGAGGGTAGTGGTTATTGTTTAGGGTTTATCATAAGGGACTATGGTTCATTGATTAAATATTAGGGTTTAAGGTTTAAACCCCTAATGTCTAATTCTAAACCCTAAGCATTAAACCCTAAAGCATGAGTAATTAACCCTAACCACTAAACCCTCGATCTAGGATTACGGACTATGAGCTATTAGCTATAGTATTAGGGTTTTATGGTTTAGAGGGTAGTGGTTATTATTTAGGGTTTAGGATTATGGACTATGGTTCATTGATTAAATATTAGGGTTTAGGGTTTAGGGTTTAAACCCCTAATGTCTTATTCTAAACCCTAAACATTAAACCCTAAAGCATAAGTAATATTCTAAACCCTAAATTAATTAAAATAATCATAAAACCCTAAATTAATTAAAATAATCCTAAAACCCTAAACCACAACTTACATGCATTATATAAAATTAATTAAAATAATCATAAAACCCTAAATTAATTAAAATAATCCTAAAACCCTAAACCCTAAACTAATTAAAATAAACAAAAAACCCTAAATTAATTAAATGAAATATTAAACCTAAAAAATTAAATAAAATTAACCTAAAACCTTAAACATAAACCCCAAATCTTAATACCATAAACCTAAAAATAATTACACAAATCTAAACCCTAAAACTAAAATATAAAATTTAATAATATATAAAGAAAAACCCTAAACTATAACCCCAAACCCTAAATTAAATCCATACATTAAAGCTTAAAACTGCATTAATGACGAAATTGAAATGAAAACAAAATTATTAGCTCAATTTCAAATAAAAAAGGATCAAATTGAAACAATTGAAAGTCAGAGTGCTTGCGGAGCAAGACCCGTTTAACCCGTTTAACCGCGCGCGGATCTTTTTGACCCGGCTCACCCCTATAAATAAACCCTCACCCCCCAGCCATTTTACACCATTTTACCCTACTGTTACTCTGCCGAAATTTCTCCTCGTGTTCTCTCTCTCTGAAAAACACAAATTTTCCCAGATTTCCTTTCTATTATCGATCAAAACCTCACTTTTTTCCCAAAGTTCTTCATTGTTCTTCCCCAAAATCCTTCCAGATCTTATTCTAACTTCCTACTTCAGTCTAAACCTGTTTCCTCTCGATCAAAACCAAACTTTTTCACCAAGTTCTTCACTGTTCTTTCCCAAACCCATTCTAGATCCTATACAAACATCCTACTTCAATCTAAACCTGTTTCCTCTCGATCAAACCCAAACTTTTTCACCAAGTTCTTCACTGTTCTTTCCCAAACCCATTCTAGATCCTATACAAACATCCTACTTCAATCTAAACCTGTTTCATCTCGATCAAACCCAAACTTTTTCTCAAGAACATCATCCTGTTCTTCCACTTTCTCCTTTTCAATCCTTCAAAACCCTAATCCCCAAATCAAAAGTGTTTTACCTTAAACCCTAAATTACTCGATACCCTAACCCATATACCCTAAACCCCAATCCCTAATCCCCAAACCCTAATCCATCAACCCTAAACCCTTATCCCAAAAATCGATTCGTATTCAAAAATCTTTTCATCTTCTTCAGAAAACCCTAATATCCCTTCTTCTTCTGACTTCTGAGATCCCTGAAAGCCCTTCTCCTTCTTCTGACTTCTGAGATCCCTAAAAGCCCTTCTTCTTCTCCTGACTTCTGAGTTCCCTGGAAGCCCTTCTCCTTCTTCTGACTTCTGATATCCCTGGAAGCCCTAATCTTCTGGGATTTGGTAAGTTTTTTCTCATATGTTATTTTTATTTTTATTTTATTTTTAATTTTTTTAATTTTTTATACTCTGATTTATCCTAACTTTGTTTCTGTTTGGTTTGCATGTTTATTTTCTGGGAGCGGATCTTCTGGCATTTTCAGTTGTTGGTATATTTCCAAAATCCCTAACTTCTAGTTGGTATATTTCTGTTTATGTGGTTCTGGTATATATTTATGTTTGATATGCATGCTTTTTCATTTGGTTTCTGTTTCTGTTTTGTTTGTTTAGTATGCATGCTAGGGTTTCCTTGGTTTAATCCGAGTATATAGGCTGGAATACCAGACCTGCGGGGCTACTGGTGCCAAAGGGGGTTTTTAAAGGACCCTGGGGTTCGGTGTAAACAACGCCACGTACAAGGATTAAACTGAAACCACCTGTTGTTTTATTTTCTTTTTAATGGTTGTTTTAATTTTTTACTAACTGTGGTTCCTCTTGATCTCAGGTACGTTTCTGGGTTCTGCAATGGATTCTGATTCTTTTGAGATGAACTATCCTGGTGAAACTGGTAAGGTTCTTTCTTTCTTTTTATTTTCTTTGTTCTTTACTTGTTTTCAGTGTTAAAGTTACTAACTCTGTAATTGTTTTTTTTGAAGGGGAAGCTAATGATCAACTGTCAATAGTTGCTCCTTCCTCTAGGAAGAGGGCTTCAACTGACATTGGGAGAAGAACTTCTCCTGTGTGGGATCACTATACATTTATTAAGAGTGCTGATGGTGTCATTGCTCAATGTAAGTATTGCAAAACTGCTAGCTATAAAGCTGATTCATATGTTGGTACTTCTACACCTAAAAGACATACTGATAAATGCCAAGCCTATAAAGATTTTCTTGCTAAAACTGTTAGTAGTAGTTCTGCATCTGTTTTTGATCAAAAAAAATATTGTGAACTGTTTGCTGAAGCTGTTCTCTCTCATGGTTATGCTTTAAGTATTGTTGAGCATGATAAACTTAGGGTTCTGCATCAGTATTTGAATCCTAATGTTAAGCATATTTCTAGGTATACCATTACTAAACATTGCATGTTAAAGCATGAAAAACATAAAAAATTGCTTATTGATTCTATGAGTTCTATTCCTAGTCGTATCTGCTTTACATGTGATGGATGGTCTGCTTGCACCTCACGTTCTTATTTTGCTTTGACTGCTAATTATGTTGATAATAACTGGAAACTTCAGTCTAAAATACTGAATTTTAGGCGTTTCCCCCCTCCACATGATGGTGAGTCTATATATAAGTTTGTGAAAAAAATGTTATGTGAATGGGGCCTTGAGAAAAAAGCCTTTACCATGACTGTTGATAATGCTTCTGCCAATGATCGAATGGTGAATAGGCTTAAGGATGACTTGCATGCTATTTCTCCCCTACCATGCAGTGGTAAGTTCTTTCATGTAAGGTGTGCTGCTCATATTTTGAACTTAATTGTTCAAAGAGGTTTGAAGGTAATTGACTCTTCTGTTCTTAAGTTGCGTGAAATTGTTAAGTTCATTGATTCTTCTGATGCTAGACTTTGTAACTTTGACTCTGCTGTTAAAGACTGTGGTTCTTCTTTTTCTGGTAAATTAGTCCTAGATGTCCCTACTAGATGGAATTCTACTTATCTAATGCTTCGTAGGGCCATTGATGCTAAATTAGCCATAAACTTGTTTGTTAATAGGGAAAATGATTTAGATGTAATTGCTGATTCTGAGTGGGAAACTTCCCAATTAATATGTGATTTTCTGGAGCCTTTTTTTGAAATTACTACACTGTTTTCTGGTTCTAAGTATCCTACTTCTAATCTTTATTTGGCTAATGTGGTTGCCATTGAGAAGCTGTTGTATGATGCTCACAATGATCCTTGTGAGGCCATCTCTGCAATGGCTGGACCTATGCTTGAATTGTATGAGAAGTATTGGTCTGAGCACTCGACCATTTTGTCCTTTGCTGTTTTGCTTGATCCAAGGTATAAATTACAACTCCTGAAAGAGTTGTATTCTGTCCTATATGTTGAGGATGAGGTTGAGAGAAGGGTAAGTATTGTTTACAATGAATTTGTAAACATGTATGTTTATTATTCAAAATCTGTCCTTTGCAATTCTGGATCTTCTGTTCGAAGTAACTCCTCTCAAAGTACAACCGAGTCCTCCACTGGTCGGCCTCGAACATTTAAGAAGTCTAACCTTTTTCAGGTTAGTTTTTATTTTTGTTATTTCAGTTTCCTTTATTTTATTATTTCAGTTTCAATTACTGACTTGTTTTTTTTTCTAGAACTTTGATGCTAATCTAGCTGCTTCAAGGAGTGGGAAGTCAGATGTTGAATCTTTTATTAGTTTGCCCCTTCTCCCTCATGCTGATGATTCAGACTTTGATATTTTGGATTACTGGAAAGCCCAATCTGTGTCTTTCCCTGTTCTTTCTCTCATGGCTAGAGATATCTTAGCCATTCCCATCACTTCAGTTGCTTCTGAATCATCTTTTAGCACTGGTGGTCGGATTTTAAATAAGTTGAGGGCTAAACTCCTTCCTAAAAATGTTGAGATATTTGTGACAACCCGTAATTGATTGTATGGGTTTGAGTCTGAGGAAGAGGATGAGGAATATCTTTCTGTTATGAAAGATTGTGCAGTGGATGAAGATCCTAGTGCAGAGTAAGTTTCTGATTTGTTTAACTTGTATTTTTTTTATTTGTTTTGAATTCTGGATTGATTTGTTCTTTTTTTTGTAGGGACCTCTGAGAACAAGGAAGCATAAGGTCTGGTACGTATGTTTCTGATTTGTTGAAAGCTGGAGACGTTTGGTAAGTTGTTTTTATTCACTGTCTTTTTTTAGTTTTATATTTCTCATTGATTCTGTTTAATGTTTGCTTATATATGCATGTATGTATGTTTCTGTTTAGTTGCTCACTATGTAATGTGTATGTATGCTTCTGTTTTATGTTTGGTTCTATATGCATGTATGTTTGTATGTTTCTGTTTAGTTGTTCACTATGTAATGTGTATGTCTGCTTCTGTTTTATGTTTGGTTATATATGCATGAATGTTTGTTTCTGTTTAGTTGCTCAGTATGTAATGTGTATGTATGCTTCTGTTTTATGTTTGGTTATATATGCATGTATGTTTCTGTTTAGTTGTTCACTATGTAATCTGTATGTCTGCTTCTGTTTTATGTTTGGTTATATATGTATGTATGAATGTATGTTTATGTTTAGTTGTTCACTCTGTATTGTGTATGTATGCTTCTGTTTTATGTTTGGTTATATATGAATGTATGTATGTTTCTGTTTAGTTGTTAACTATGTAATGTCTATGTATGCTTCTGTTTTATGTTGGGTTATATATGAATGTATGTATGTATGTTTCTGTTTAGTTATATATGCTTGGTTTGCATTATTTCAGTCTGTTAATGTTACTAATGATTTTAATTGCTTGTTGCAGTTTGTTGGTGGTAGCTGGTTTTCCTAGTTTTAATTATGTTGGTGACTTAGCTTTTAAAGTTAAGTTGCCCATAATTTAAACTTGGTTGCCCTTCAAAGCTCGATGATGATAATTCTGGTAGCAAAGTTTGTAAAACTTTGTTATAAGATCTGAGAGCTTTAAGTTTAAACTTTTGTATGTAAATTTTGTACTGTGAAAGTTAAAGTTTCAGTTTGTAAAGATTATTTAGTTTGTAAGTTTCAGTTTGTTGTAAGTTTCAGTTTGTAAGTTTAAACTTTTTGTAATATTCAGTAACGTTTGTAAGTTTAACAACTTAAATTATTGAATACAAGTCATTTAATGTTTTAATCTTCTTAAGTTTTACCTTATTCTTTTTTTTACTTATAAAAAAAGTTGGAAGTGTCCCCTATTCCATCCAATGTGAACGTTTTAATATATTTAAACATGTTAACTTAATTAAGTCATTTAAGTTAATCAGTTTTTTACAAAGTCAGTAAAGTATGTAATGTTAATTAAAAAATTTCGTTAGCTTTTATTAATTTAGTATACAGATTTAGTTTAATAACTTTAAACTAATATTAGTTAAGTATAAAAAAATAATTTTAGAATGCTTATTCATTCAACTTAAATAGATTACGTAGTTTATCATAATGCAAGTTAAGTTAATTTAATAACTAACTTAACTTAAAATAACTTTAAGTTAATTAAATTCATTTTTAATTTTAAGTTAAGTTAATTTAATAGCTAACTTAACTTCAATTAAAATGAATGCAAGTTAATTATTTAGCATTAATTTATTCCTATAATAAAAAATTTAAGTCATCTTATTTTAATTAAGAATATATATTTAATTTAATAATTTTTACTCATTTAACTTAATTTTATTAAGTATGAAATTTTAAATTAATAATGGTTATTCATTCCACTTAAGTTAATTAAGTATAATAGTTTATCTTTGAAGTTATTTTAAAATAATAGACAAGTTAATTAGAAATACAATTTATTAATACTTAAAATTATTATTAATTCAATTTATCTTTTAATTGAAGTTAAGTTAATTAATTTATTAATACTTGAAATTATTATTAATTTTCAAATTTTTCAATACTTGACATTATTTTATATTCATTAAATATAACTTCTTTAAATGTCAGATAATTATCATTATTAGCAAATCAAATAATAGTATTAGTTCAGGTTAATATCAGTTCAGGTCAATATCAGTTCAGGTCAATAACAGTTCAGGTCAATATCAGTTCAGGTCAAGAACAGTTCAGGTCAAGAACAGTTCAGGTCAATAACAGTTCAGGTTCAAAACAGGTCGGGTTCAAAACAGGTCGGGTTCAAAACAGGTCGGGTTCAAAACAGGTCGGGTTCATTTCAGGTCGGGTTCATTTCAGGTCGGGTCCAAACAGGTTGGGTTAAATCGGTTATCTGGCAGGTTAGTCTCGGGTTCGGGTTCGTTTCGGTCGGGTGCAGGTCGGGTTCGGTTACTACAGTAACAGGTCAATTTCGGGTTCGGGTTCACTTCGGTCGGGTGCAGTTCGGGTTCGGTTTCTACAGTTACAGGTCAAATTCGGGTTCGGGTTCGTTTCGGTCGGGTGCAGGTCGGGTTCGGTCTTTGAATTCTCGGGTTAAACCAGGTTCTGACTCGATCGGGTTTCAGGCAGGTTACCAGGTCGGGTCAGTTTTTCACACCCCTAGTTGCACTGACGTAGATATGAGGACCAAAAGGGATAAGACAGTAATTTTTAAAATTCTAGAGTATGGATATTATGAAAATACGATAAATTATTTATCTTAAAAGAATATTAAAAAAAAATACATTTGGTTAGTTGACCAAATTGCTCATATTTATTCCCTTATATTTCTGTAGGTCATAGGTTTTAAACTCGTTAGGAGCATCTTTCTTCCTTCCCATATAGTTCTCTTTCCCTTCCTCTCTAGGTTGGATTAGATTAGGATTTGAAAAAAAATTATTAAAAAAGAAAAATAAATAATTTAAAATTTTATTTATATTAAGCTTAATTAAAAAAATAAGTGCTCAAATTATAATTTTTTAACTTTAGGTGTCTAAAGTATTTTTTTAGTAAAAATAGGTACTTAATGTTTAGTCTGTTACAATTTTAAGTGCTCGGCTATTTCAAAAACCCGTTACTCATTAAGAACGTGATATGTGGCATTTTATTTTTAAAAATTAAAAAAATAATTTTAAAAAACTCAAAATTTCTAAAATCTAAAAAAACCCAAATCATTAAAACCAAAAACCACAAAAATTTTCAAATTAACATTGCTACTATTGATAGTGTCGTCGGACACCACCATTGACGTTATCGAAGACCACCATTCATTTCTCTCAACCACCTATCGTCTGTAATTATCGGTAGGTGTACCAACTGGACATCGTTCGATTGAAATCATTTGTGTTCGTTTTTCAACGTTTGATTGACACGCTTCTCTTTGGTTAACAACGATGAGTGGTTGGAGAAAATGGGCGGTAGCCTCTGACGACGATAGTGGTGGGATCAGACGAGGCTATCGACGGTGGCAGGAGTGACAATTTGAGATTTTATTGTTTGAATTTTAGGGATTTTGTTTTTTTTAAATATTAAGATTTTTTTGAAAATTTTAAAATAAAAAATTAATTAAAAGAAATTAGAAATTAAAACCTAAATTCAATTGGTTAATAGATTTCTTTTAACGACAGTTAACTAAAAAGTACCTAAAATTAACGAAATAAAACGTTAGACATATATATTTATCAAAAAAAAATTAGGCACATAAATTAAAAAAAGTATCGTTTACACTTATTTTTGCATTAAACCTTTATATTAAGAAATTATATAAGCTTTAAATAATAGTAGAAAGATAATAAAGTTTTAATTATATTAAAAACAAATTATTTAAAAATATTTAACCTATATTCTTTTATTAATTAAAAAATAGAATTGATTGATATTAATAGTACTAGTAGTAATTAAAATCACATTTACCTTATAAAATAATAAAATAAAAATAATAATCGAAATTTAAAAAATGAAAGGTGTTATGAATATTTATCTATGTGGATGTCTATCATGATTAGAACTTTATCTAAGGAGTTTGATTTACTTTATCATTAGGAATACTATCTCATTTAATTAGAGTTCAATGTAATATGTACTTCTTATGCCTATAAATAGATGATTTGATGAAGACATTGTACACAAGTCTATATTTGAGAATAATACAAATCTCCATCTTTCTCTCATCTCTTTGTTCTTCCATTCTTGTTCTTTGTTCTTATTATTGTTCTTTGTTATTTTATTCATAACACGTTATCAGCACGAGTTTGCTCGAAAAATTTTGGTGCTCTTCGTTCGAATCCTAAAGAAGTTACTGAAAAAGTCTGATCCTACTTTGAACTGAAGATAAGTTTTTTTTTTCTCTTTATTTTTTTAATTACTAACTGCCAGCATCTTATATTTTAATTTAGTCTTTAATTTTTGGTGATATATTTTGAAGGTTTAAGCAAGCTATGAATTTTGAAGCCGCTCGTAAACACCAATTGAGATGTCAGGCTACACAAAATCCGATGCTCGTGGTTCAAGCTAATGAACGGCTTACCATTGGTTTGCTTTCTTTGACATGCTTTTATTTTTCTAACTTGAAAAAAGAAAAATTCAGTTTTAGACAAAAAAAATTAAAGTTATGATGCGATTAGTTAAAATAAACATATATATTATTTATGAAAAAAAATTGTTTTCTGTCAATGAAGTCGTGAAACCTAAATTTTTAATATAAAAAACATCTATCTTAAGGGTAAACTGTGGCCTTAGTTCTTCATAGTTTAGATCATTTTAGTTTGATCCTGATTGTTTTCTTTTCTACACCTTTAGGCATTATGCTAATTTATGATAAACAAAAGAAATATATAAACGCATCATTGTTATGACTAATAACTGCCTATACAACTATGTTTAAAAAACAAAAACAAAAAGAGAGTATTATGCCACAAATTCTCTAGTTTCTAATATATTCAGTTCAGCTCATATATATAGATCTAATTATTATGGTTTCATATATGTTTAAGTTTGACACAATGGTTAAACTTGGAATTAAATATCAATATTTGTTTATCTTATTTTATTGATAAAAGTTTATATGTTTTGAGTTTTACATGATATGTTTAAATGGATTGGAAAAAGTCATGGCTTCTCCGAAGATAAAATCTAAAGAGTTAAAGTTGCTAGATTCTGGGGAGAATTAACGGTTTGGCAATTCATATCGCAACTTCCTTCTCAATCTGTTAAGGTATTAATCTTTTCTTTTAAATTATTAATAAGGATTTTTCTTATAATATGTTTTTTCGATTAGATTTGTTTCATTCCCTAAAGTGAATGAAAGAGTTGTTATAAAATCTATATTTGCTTGAAAGCAATATTTCTTCTATGTCGAAAAATTCGACTATAGACTTCTCCCAAGTTCACGAAAATTCGTCTTGATCCAAAAGGTTTTATGGGAGGTATTCCCTGAAGTGAATGCAAGCATGATGTTTATTCCATGCAATTATTGGATCTGTTTCATTCCATGAAGTGAATGCAAACATGGTAAATTATTATTCAATTGGAAACATAACTTCGATATAATCCAAGTATATTGGCTGGACATCCCGTTCTGCGAGGCTATTGGTCTCAAAGGAGGTTTTTAAAGGACCTTGTGGACTGATTTAACAATGCCACGTACGAGGATTAAATCTTTGTTATCTGTGATGAAGATATGTTAATAAAAAACATACTCCACTTTTCATGACAAATAATGTTGTCCTCAGACACAATATCGTGAAAAAGGTTTCAAAGGCTCACTGGCTCTACTCCATTCCCTGAAGTAAATGTGAGATTATATTATAGAAAGAATAAAAGCCACATTAGAGGTTGTGGTCGTGATTGAAACCATGAATATAGACATGGAAAACATAGCATTTTAAGGATACTTTTACCAACTGGTGATGAGGTTATAAGGATGATAAGAGTGATAAAGATCATTATAATGAAGTAAAATTATTTTTATTACCAATGTGATGTTATAAACTATTGGTCTCATACTTGTCGTACGTTGAAAAATCAACAATCAATGGTGACGATTTATGCTTAACATAACCATAAGATATATTTTCCCATTTAAATGCAAGGGGAAAATGTGAGCACTATATCTCAAAGTACTGAAAATATTGATGCTCTAGAAGAGCAATAAATTCTTGAGAGAAAGCAAACTATGAAAAGTGCAGAATTGCGAATATTGCAATAATTACCGCTAATGGTAATAATATCGTCACCACTAGAATTGGAAATTTTAAGAGAGCAAATATGTGTTCGCAAAATATCCCATTGGGAATTATAGATAACATATGTTATCAATTAGTATTTGAAATAAGCCATTGTGGATATAAGTTCTGGTAGCCAAAAAGTCAGTTGAAAGCTCTAGAAAAGCTATATATATTGCTACCAAAAGATAATTTTCATTGAAAGCTCCGAAAGAGCTAAATATTTTCTTATTCAAATGAATAATTTTGATGATCGTACTAGACATGTACGAGTGAGATTGAATCACATGTTATGGTAAACCAGAAGTTTACAAAATTCAGAAATGTATATACACACTTGTATGTAGTTGGTATGATCGGTTAGACCATCCTGATCAATAATGATGCGAAAGCTATTGAGATTTACATGCACGTATATTAAAAGAACCTGGAGTTCTTATGGTGCTTATTCTCAAAGGAATGGATTAAATTCCACTTATTAAAGAACGTGAAGTTCTTGTGTTGCTTAAAAAAATTGATTAAATTCCACTTACTAAAAGAACCTGAAGTTCTTGTGTTGTTTGTTCTCAAAGGATATAGATGATCCCACTTACCAAAAGAATTAGAACTTGAAGTTCTTGTACTGAAGTAGAGACTGTATGTCTTGCATATCTGAACGAAATATGGGCTCATATATCCACAAATGTAGAAAGTTTTATATAATTTTAGTAGATGCATCTACATTGTTTTATCAACTTACAACCAGAAGTTTGTGAGATTGATTCTAAAAGGATTCAAATTATGCAATTAAACTATTCATTTTGCAAAAGCATGTGGGTTTATATTTTAGGCTATATCGGTTGTTACAAAGCCTATTAATTATGAAAAATACAGTTTAGCAAATTTTTAATTGGATGCCTCCTATTTAATAGCTAAACTGTGAAAACAAAACATTTATTATTTATATGGTATTTGCATATAACAACACTTATACGCATCAAGCCAACGAGTTATAATAAACTCCCCATTATGATTTGACTTTTGGTCAGAAGTCATATTTTCCATTTTTGAATTTTTGAATGTGCGATATATAGTTGAATTGCTCCACCATAACGCACAAAATGGACAAGTAAAAAGGGTTAAGAATATATATTGAGTACGAGTATTCTTTTATGTTTAAATTCTAAACATTAATTGGAGAATCATTTATTAGATGATTTTTCTCAACATCAGGGGGAGAGAATAATCAGCTGGATAAAGAAGGAAATAAATTATCATTATCTAGATCCTCGAATATGAACTAAAAGTTCATAAGATAATTCATATTATTTCATGTCAACTGCCAGACATATTTACTGACCCAATAAGAGTAATTAAGTCTCATATACCAGCTGAAATGCTCTAAGTTTAAATTACATGTTAGAGCAAGTGGATGTAAATCATGCTTGAAGCATGATAGTTGAAATGGGTTCCAATGATCAAAATTCTCGTAAATGAAAAGTATTATGAGATGGTCATATATTGGAGGCGGGTGCTCCTAAAGAGACCCAAGACATAACTAATAATAAAACCCTTGAAGAGTTTCAGGTACCTAAAATAAAGATTGAAATCTTGAATAGATCTCGATGAGTTATGTCATTACGAGAATGGAACCAAAAAATTGGAAAGTTGTCGACAACGATTTTACAAACAATTTTACATAAAATACTTCTATAGAAGTAAAGAAAGAAATCGAGGATCTTGTATAAAATCTATCCAGAAGTATAGATATTGAATTGGGTGATGTTGAAAGACGCTTTGAACTTCTAAAATAGAAGTATTTGGACCAGCAGTCCAAACACCTAAAGGTGTAATGCAAGTGAGGCACAAATAAGTAGTCGTAAATACGACTTGAACTATGATTTATGAAAAGTTTTAATTACTTCATGGTGGATGCAATTACTTTGGCAGTTATGCAATTTTTTACATGCGTCTAATTATTTGTGGATCCATATTTATCCTTGAAGGATTTAAAATGATAGAAGCATTTGGAAATTTCCGAGGAAATTTATTTAAACATGTCTCATGAATATTTTGGGGCATTTGGTATAATCGCCTTAGTGTATACTAATTGAGAAAATACTATAAGAATGATCAGATTTCCTTATGTATTTTATAAAGGAGTTTGGATCAAGATCCATTATGATAATTTTAGAACTCCTAAAGAGCTTCAAATTGAAAACTCATGAAGTACTTTCAATACAAGTACTTGAATCTTGACATCAAGTTTATCTCAACCTGAAGATCGAGCATTTTTATATATTTCTTTTGTCTATGAATAGACATAAGCTGAAAGAATCTTAAAGAAGATTCAATATGAATAGAGCATATCTATTGAGTATCCCAATAGTTGTAAGATTGTTGGATGTGAATAAAAATAATTATATCTTTTCTTGGTCTTGAAGCACTATATATTAGTTGGTCAAGAAATATTTGTGAATATACAAAGATCATTACATTTAGATCTTCAAACATTTGTCGATGCCTCCTCAAATCTTGTAGAAATAATTGTTATGCACAAGGCAAGCCAAAAATGTGTTTGGCTATGACCATTGACCCAACATATCTAGAAGATATGTGATTTACTTTCACAAGATATGATACAAATGCTATCTTGTGTAGAGATAATGGAAGGTGGATACATCATGGAAAATATTACTCCAAAGTTTCATCCCCGCTATCTTTAGAAAAATAATATTTAAGTTTGAATTATGAAGATTCAAAGATCTTCTGAGATGTTTTCATGAGGGGGAATAAATATGTGTTGCACTCTTTTTCCCTTAACCGAGGTTTTGTCCCAATGAATTTTCCTAGTAAGGTTTTTAATGAGGCAACATGTTATGCGTATCAAAGATGTGTGTACTCTTTTTCCTTCACTAAAGAATTTTTCCCCACTAGATTTTTATCTTAGTAAGATTTTAACGAGGCACATTATCTATATAGACATTAATCTCATTTAATTAATGGAGATTCCAAAGACATTAATTTATAAAAGAATTTGGGTACGCGTGTGAAGCTTCAAAATCGTCTCTGATATATATATATATATATATTTTTTGTTCAAAGTCTCTGATATATCCTTTGTAATCTCCTAGACGTACTCAATTAATTTTAGTTGTACCCTTTAGACATGGAACATCCCAGCATGTACCTAAATCGTCATCGGAATGTGGGTTTGCATATTTCAAATTGTTTTTTATTCCAAATTCTGTGGGTTCGAATGATATTTATATTTGGATATTAAAATTGTTATCCTTTGCGAATACTGATGCATACCCTTAGATATTCATTATCCAAATCTGCATTATTTATGTAGGTCCAAATACCCGAATTACGAAACAAAGTAAATCTTTGCTTTTTAAGTGGATTTGAAACTTGGTCATCCAAATTTTAACGGATTTGTATATACATACATACCACATTATTCATACCTATTAGATATAATACCATTGAAAAAAGTCTAACACGAAGAAATCTAACGCGTAATTGATGTGCATCGTAGTGTGATTAGGGATGGGCATTTGATCGAGTCGAATTGAGTAAAAAAATTTCGAGTTGGTCGAGTTGAAGAGTCATATTTTATAACTCAAACTTTATTTGAAATTTTTTCAAGTCAGGTTTATGAAATTCTATTTGTGTCAAGTTGAGTCGAGTTTCTATTCAAATTTAATTGTAAACATTTATAACGTTATGATATTGATTAATTCTAATTTAAATGATTTTCTATAACCATATACAATACACATATTTTCATATGTGATATATATATATATAATTTAAGCTATTCGAATTTTCATTTTATAACTCAAACTTTATTTGAAATTTTTTAGAGTCGAATCAAGTTGAGTTTATAAAAATTACGAGTTGAGTCAAGACGAGACGAATATTTTCGCATCGAGTCGAATAATTATATTTTTTTCGAGTCAAGTTGAGTTTTGTTCACCCTAATTATGATACTAATTCATATAGATAACATCACCGATAGATCTTTCGTTGTTTATATATATGCAAGTTACAATAATTGCAATATTTTTTTATTCAAATAAGATAATTATTTAAACTTGTTGATACCAGGAAGATTAGGAACCAGACATGGAGGTGGTGACAGTGGTAAAGATGGGTAGGAAGAAAGTGTTTGACGATGGTTGGTGGTGGTCCACCCATTCTAACATGGGCGGAGAGCCAATGAGGATGACGGGAGAGATGGAACAGAGGTCTCGAGTATCTAAAATTGGTCGTCCATGCTCCCCTCTAGTTGGGGGGTATTTATAGGTGAGAGACACTGTTCAACGGGACTGAATCAAGTCTACTGAAGGCTATTAATGGGTTGTCAGGATGAGATTTGGTCTTTAGCCAATAGACTTTTCAGTCTAGTCTTCAGTTGCCAGATAGTAGACTTAGCTTGTTGGTCAGATGAAATTGATAGTTGTCATGTCGTTGTAGAGTAGTCTAGGGGAGTTGTTAAGTGTGGATGCTATGTATTTCGAAGATGGACATGTTTTTCTAGAGGCTACTGATTTTGGAGGCCCGGGCGGGTTATAACACTTGCCCCCTTAGTCGAAGTAGTGTCATAAATGACACGAGAGGTGACTAAAAACAAAAGGTTGTGCTTGCAACTACCGTGTTAATTGTTTGCTTTTGGCGGGGCCGTTTTCCAAGAATATAGGCTATCATTGGCATAAATGTAGGCGACTTTGAAGATTGGTACTCGAGGCACTTCTTGAGTGGTCTAGGAAAAGGTCATGGGTTATGGGTTTTCGAAACGGCACCCTAACCGGGTTATAAATCAGGGTAAGGTGAACTTTCCCACATCATTGGCATGTTGTTGATGTTTAAGATAGAAGTCTTTCTTTATTGAAGTTTCCATGTTTCTTTTATTTCGCTCCCATAGTGAGAAGTGCAAAGGATTTGGCAAAGAAGGTTGAAGTGAACAGTTCGTAGGTATGGATGGGCCCGAGGTTGAGTGTAGTACGATTGAGCACGAGGCGAGAATGTTGCTGAAATGCCACGGGCTGCAATGGTGAAACTTTAAGTTCGAGGTTTATAGGAGAGTGTTCTGTTTAAGTGACCACGACGAGGGGGAGGGTGAGGCATGGAGTGGTTCTACTTTTCATTGTTTTTGTTTAAGGTTGGGTTTCATTTGTCGCTGCATAGGTTCATTTTGATCTTCTGTTTGACTACGATGTGGCTCTGGGGCAGCTGATAGGAGTATCTAAGTGGCTCATCGTTGACTACCTTCTTGAGTGCGCGAAGGAGGGGTGGAAACCATCTGGTAAGTGTAAAATATTGTATATTACTACGGATATTTATTCCTCAATTTTTGCTTGGATATTACTAATTTTTCATTTTTCGAGCTTTATTTTAGTAGGAACTCTATTAGACTATGTTAACCCAAAACTAATAATTGAAGGCAGAATTTGAATATTCAATGGATGTCATGGCATGAGTCGTGGGCACGACCTGAGGCACGACGTAGTTCAAGTCCGATGCAGCAGAATCTGAGGGGTACATTCAACAACTTCTAGAAGGTATATCAACATTATCTCAAAGTCAAATTTGGGTTATCTTGAGGATAAGTGCATGAAAGATAAATATGAGGTTATCTAGAAGATATAGCAGAATTCAACCAGTGTCGCATGATTCAAATTTATTATCTTTGTCTTTTATGATAAACCTTTAGATTTAATTTTAGATTTTTAGTTTGAATATTTTAGCTTTATCTTTATCTTTTATTTGTCGCTGCATAGGTTCATTTTGATCTTCTGTCTGACTACGATGTGGCTCCGGGGCAGCTGATAGGAGTATCTTGGTGGCTCATCGTTGACTACCTTCTTGAGTGCGCGAAGGAGGGGTGGAAACCATCTGGTAAGTGTAAAATATTGTACATTACTACTGATATTTACTCCTCAATTTTTACTTGGATATTACTAATTTTTCATTTTCCGAGCTTTATTTTAGTAGGAACTCTATTAGACTATGTTAGCCCAAAACCAATAATTGAAGGTAGAATTTAAATATTGAATGGATGTCATGGTAGGAGTCGTGGGCACGACCTGAGGCACGACGCAGTTCAAGTCCGATGCAGCAGAATCTGAGGGGTACATTCAACAACTTCTAGAAGGTATATCAAAATTATCTCAAAGTCAAATTTAGGTTATCTTGAGGATAAGTGCATGAAAGATAAATATGAGGTTTGTTGAGTGTGTAAAAGTTCTATTATTTACACCCTTTTTAACCCATATTTCTGCTGCATTCAAGCATCATTGCATTGCATTTAGGTTAGTTTTCAGTAAAACATCACAAATGGACTAAAGGCACGGATTCTACTAAAAGATGGCTATTTTTGCAGGTATCTGCCATAGTAGATGTTGAAGGCAGGCGCAGGGCAGATAAGCAGAAGAGCTGAACTGAACAAGCAGACGAAGAAGACGAACCTGTCATGGACCTGTCGTGACAGCAACCTTATGAAGAGGAAAAGTAAAGTGGACCTCGATAGATAGAGAAAAATCTGCTCGTCTGTCGTGTGAAAGCCAAATATTTTTCCAAGCCCCGGATCAAAAGATATGTCAAGCCAAAGCTCAAGGAGAGGAAATTCCTAGAAACAAGGATGGCGGCTGGAAAGTAGGAGTCTTTAGAGATTTAGTCTTTATTAGAATCTTACTTTTAATTAAAGTTGTAATCCTTGTTACCTTAGAGGACTTGAGCCCAAAGCTTATATAAGGGCATAGATTTAACCTAGGAGGCATAACCGATTACCCCATAACCGAAACCTAAACCCCCTGTCGTCCACCCGTCACCGACATGTTCTAAATTCCCCCTAGGGCTACGGGTTGTTTTGTAAAGTAGTTGTAAGGGTTGTTTTGTTTTAGGATTTTTCAAGTTCAATAAAATAAACTTCAAGTTCTTTTATCTTGGTTTCAATATCTTGCAAGAGCATCGGGAGAGCATTGTGAGGTTATCCATTTACTTAGCATCGGGAGAGTTAAGTATACGAAAGAGATAAGAGCGCGTTCTCTAGTTTATAGTTGAACCATCTCGTGCCTAGGGATAGGGCGAGGTTAAGTGGCTAAGGAAGAATTCATACACATCGGTGTTCATCCTTCGATTCACGCCGGGAGGTATCATCAAAGACGTGATCATCGATAGACTTGTGCCTAGGGATAGGGCAAGGCAGATCTGGGATTCTTGCCAAGCTTGAAGTACGGAGTTAGTGTTCGCTGCCGCGACAGTTAACGGACAGCCGCCGCGACAGGTGCTGTCGGCGACGGGCGCGACGACAGAACTGGAGATCCTAAGCAATTCAATACCTGCACTACTGAGCAACTCAATACCAGCCCATTCTCTCTATCTTGATTTCTCAATCCTTTATTTTACGTTTTTACCTTATTATTCTCGTGAGAATTCTTAATTATTTCCTTTACTTTCGTGCAGTAAACAAGGTGAAGTCATTAGCCCAATCCCTGTGGAGACGATATCCGATACTTCGTATCACTTTACTACTTGCGTCGTGTACACTTGCACTACAATTGCGATAGACTATTTTAAACGCAACAAGTTTTTGGCGCCGTTGCCGGGGATTGGCAACATAACTACATCTTTCTTTTATTGCACTTTTTGCTTTTATTTTTATTTTTATTTTCGTTTTTATTTTTCTTTAATTTTTCTTTTGTGTTTTCAACTTTCGCTTTTCACGAGGTTTTCTTGTTTATGCGTAGATCCAAAAGAGGTGAAGATCCTGAGTATAAATTAGATCCGGAGATCGAACGTTCCTTCAATCTCAAGAAACAACTTCGCCGACTTTTAGACAGAAACGAATATCTCGAGGAACAGCTAGAGAAGATGGGTCATAACCAACCTGCTGGTGGATTCATACCACCCCTTGGCAATAATAACCCACCTGTCGCCGATCCGCCCGCAGCAGGTGGACGACGGTCATGTCGTGACTACATGCTGAATGATCATGTAGAGCTGGAGACCACGCTGCCGGATATTGATGTTGATAACTTCGAGCTTAAACCTGTCATGTTTAGTATGATCAACAACGCCGGACAGTTTAGTGGTTCTGCGACAGAAGATGCTAGGGAGCATCTCAAAACGTTCCAGGAGATCTGTGGTTCGTTTAGACTGCCAGGAGTTAGTCCGGAGATACTGAGGCTTCGGTTATTCCCTCACTCCTTGAGGGACAGAGCTAAAACTTGGTGGAATAAACTAACACCGGGTTCTATTATGACTTGGGCAGATCTAACTCGTGAATTCTTATCTCGTTTTAATCCTTCGCATTTATCAGAGCGATTACGTAATGAAATTGCTACTTTTCAACAGGAAGATGACGAGCCAATGCACGAGGCCTGGGACAGGTTTACTACTCTTCTTCGAAACTGCCCTATGCATGGATTCCCCGTCTGGAATCAGGTTACAAAGTTCTATAATGCTACCAATCTACAAACTCACATCCGAATTGATTCTGCAGCAAATGGATTATTATTGGATAAAGATCCGGACGAGGCACTGCAAGTTCTGAAAAATCTAGCCAAGAATGAGGAACAGTTTCCGACAGCTAGAAGAGGGGGTAAACGGGTACTTGCTGTCAAGGACTATGAGGCCGACAGCACTATGAAATCACAGGTAGCATTCCTCACTAAAGCCATGAAACACTTATTGAATGAAGAGGACTTACGAGGATTTGCTGTCGAGGAAGTTTGTACTATCTGTGAGGGAAATCATAGTTGGGATGAGTGCCCTATAAATGTAGAAGAAGGAAAATATGTTGGAAATTACAAGCCAAATTATAATTCCAACAACTACAACCCTAATTGGAGGAAAGATCCCAAATTTTCTTGGAGTAATCCCAACAATGCTCTGAATCCGCAAGCGCATCATCAGAATCAAGGGGGTCCTAGATTGTTGACGCGACAGCAACTGCCGCCGCAAAACCTGCCGCAGAACCTGCCGCCGCAGCAGCAACAGCAGCCACCACCTGCCACGAGTAGTATATTAGAACAGACTCTGGCCACTTTTATGTCTCAGACTGGTACGTATATGGAGAATATTAATCAGTTTGTCAAGAAGACGGAAAACTTTATGGATGAAACCAAGATGAGAATGACAAATCATGAGGCTACCTTGAAATCTCTAGAGACACAAATGGGTCAGGTGTCCCAGCATATTAAGCCAAGGCAGAATGGAGGTTTCCCTAGCAATACTGAAAATGCTAGACCGCCCCCACATGAGCAATGCAAGGCGATTACTACTAGGAGTGGGAAAAAGTTACCAGGGCCGGAAAAAGAAGCTGAAACAGAAAAGGAACCTGCCTTGGATAAACCTGCCGAGGAAGTTGCCCCGACAGGTGATAAACAGACTGCTGCCGATGAGCCTGTCACGACAGCAGAAGCGACAGAGGAGAAAAAAGATGACTACCGTCCTCAGATTCGCATGCAGTGGGAAGGACGCATTGCTGATTATCGTCCTCCACCACCTTTTCCTCAACAGATACAGCAAGCTAAGCATGAATCTCAACTTAAAAAGATTTATGATATTTTTAAACAGGTTCATATTAACATTCCGTTGTTAGATGCTGTTAGGGAGATGCTTGGTTACGCTAAATTTCTCAAGGATGTCATGTCGAAAAAATCTAAACTTGGGGAATTTGAAACGGTAAGGATGCAAGAAGGTTGCATGAGTATTCTTCATCGGCAGCCACCCCAGAAAAAGAAGGATCCGGGGAGCTTCATCATACCTTGTGTAATCGGCGACAAATTCGTGGGTAAGGCACTTTGTGATCTCAGAGCTAGTGTTAATCTAATGCCCAAATCTGTTTTTCAGAAATTAGGTATTGGCAAGGCGCGACCCATGACAGTTACCCTACAGCTAGCCGACCGCTCTTACGTTCACCCCGAGGGAAAAATTGAAGATATTTTGGTAAGAGTGGATAAGCTTATTTTTCCTGCTGACTTTCTTATTTTAGATTGTGAGGCAGATGAGAACGCACCAGTCATCCTTGGGCGACCCTTCTTAGCCACGGGAAGATCATTGATTGATGTGGAGAAAGGAGAACTCACTATGCGCGTAAACGATCAACAAATTAAGTTGAATGTTCTCCAAGCAATGAAACATGCTGATGTGGACGAGGAATGCAAGGCCATCATTGAGGTGACCTTTGATTACCCCTGCATCAGGTCGGGCTGCCGTGATATAAAATTTGGTCACTGCTGCGACAGCCACCTAAAGGCCTGTCACGACAGCGATGATGACAGCACCGACGACAGCAACTTCTCTGAATCCGATACATCTGATACTGAAGGTCATGAGGAGGTAAACTGGTTAGACCATCGTCCAGGTAAGTTATTCGAACCTTTGAATTACACTTCGGATGACCATTTAATCCAAAAGCCCTCTACTGTTGAACCACCTGTCTTAGAACTAAAGCCCCTGCCAGGGCAGCTTAAATATGCTTATCTTGGTTGTGATGACACACTGCCCGTAATCATCTCTGCTAAGCTGCCGCAGGAACAGGAACGACAGCTGATCGACATGCTAAGGCAGCACAAAAAGGCGATTGGATGGACGATAGCAGACATTCAGGGCATTAGTCCGGCAATATGCATGCACAAAATCCTCCTAGAGGAAGATCATAAGCCGACCATTGATGCCCAAAGGCGGTTAAACTTTGCGATGAAGGAGGTAGTGCGTAAAGAAATAATTAAATGGTTAGATGCTGGTATCATTTACGCCATCTCCGACAGCAAATGGGTAAGCCCAGTGCAATGTGTTCCCAAGAAAGGAGGCATGACCGTAATAACCAACGAAAACAATGAACTAATCCCAACCAGGACTGTGACCGGTTGGAGGGTTTGTATGGACTATCGGAAGCTTAACAAAGCTACCCGAAAAGACCACTTCCCTTTACCCTTTATTGATCAAATGCTTGATAGATTAGCGGGTAAATCTTATTACTGTTTTCTTGATGGTTATTCAGGTTATAACCAAATTGCTATTGCACCGGAAGATCAAGAGAAAACGACTTTCACATACCCCTACGGAACATACGCATTTAGGAGGATGCCGTTCGGCCTCTGTAACGCACCTGCCACCTTCCAAAGGTGCATGATGGCAATATTCTCTGACATGGTAGAGGACTTCCTTGAGATTTTCATGGATGATTTTTCCGTCTTTGGAGACGATTTTGAGAGCTGCCTCGGCAATCTTCAAAAGGTACTTGAAAGATGTGAAAAAGCTAATCTTGTTCTAAATTGGGAAAAATGCCATTTTATGGTAGATGAAGGGATAGTTCTAGGCCATAAGATTAGCTGCCGTGGGATAGAAGTCGACAGGGCAAAAATTGAAGTCATAGAGAAGCTGCCGCCGCCAACCACAGTCAAGGGCATTAGGAGTTTTTTAGGGCATGCCGGTTTTTACAGAAGATTTATTGCAAATTTTTCAAAGATCACCAAGCCGCTATGCCATCTTCTAGAGCAGAACCGACCCTTTGACTTTAATGAGGAATGTACTGAAGCATTCAAGGTTCTGAAGAAAAAGTTAGTGACAGCCCCCATAGTACAGCCACCAGACTGGACACAACCATTCGAGATCATGTGTGATGCTAGTGACTATGCTGTCGGGGCAGCACTTGGGCAGCGCAGAGACAGGCTGTTTCACGTCATATACTATGCCAGCAAAACATTAAATGATGCCCAAGTGAACTATACCACCACAGAAAAGGAGCTGTTAGCTGTGGTGTTCTCCATCGACAAGTTTCGTTCTTACATACTTGGAACGAAGGTAATAATACACACCGACCATTCTGCCCTCAAGTATTTGTTCGCAAAGAAGGATGCGAAGCCTAGGCTGATACGATGGATCTTGCTATTACAAGAGTTCGACCTTGAGATCAAAGACAAAAAGGGGACAGAAAATCAAGTGGCAGACCACTTGTCGAGGTTGGAAACGGGACAGAGCTTACCGTTAGATGAGACACACATACTGGAGACCTTCCCAGATGAGCAGCTCTTTGCTGCCGCAATCGCTGTCGTGACAGCCATGGCGGCAGGTAAGTCCTCTAACCTTCCCTGGTATGCTGATTTCGTTAATTTTATAGTTAGCGGAATATTACCTTCTGATCTTAATTATCAAGCCAGGAAGAGGTTCCAAAATGATGTTAAGCATTATTATTGGGACGAACCTCTTCTTTTCAAAATGTGCGCAGATCAGGTTATAAGAAGGTGTGTACCACAAGAAGAACAAGAAGACATTCTCCATCACTGTCATGCTTCACAATATGGAGGTCACTTAGGAGGCAATAAAACTGCTGCCAAGGTGCTGCAGTCAGGGTTCTACTGGCCGACACTATATAAAGATGCACAGGAATTTTACAGAAACTGTGACAGGTGCCAGAGGACAGGTAACATCTCGAGGAGAAACGAGATGCCACTGCAGAATATTTTAGAAGTAGAGATCTTTGATGTTTGGGGGATTGATTTTATGGGACCTTTTCCATCTTCGTGTGGAAATCTTTACATCCTCCTAGCAGTGGACTATGTCTCCAAATGGGTAGAAGCAATCGCAACTCAAAAGAATGATGCCAAAACAATCCAAAAGTTTTTGCACAAAAACATTTTTTCTAGATTTGGCATTCCTAGGGCGATTATCAGTGATGAAGGGAGACATTTCGATAATAGGGTAATTGCTGCCGCCTTGAAGAAATATGGTGTCAAGCACAGGATCGCGACAGCATACCACCCACAGACCAATGGACAGGCTGAGATATCCAATAGGGAAGTGAAGAACATTCTTGAAAAGATGGTTAAACCAACGAGGAAAGATTGGTCTTTACTTCTAAATGATGCATTATGGGCATACAGGACAGCTTTCAAGACTCCATTGGGTATGTCTCCATTCCGACTGATTTATGGGAAAACCTGTCACTTGCCTGTCGAGATCGAGCACAAAGCATATTGGGCAATCAAGGCAGTGAATATGGACTTGGACAAGGCCGGCCAGAAAAGGTTATTAGATCTAAACGAGATTGAAGAATTACGGACAATGGCCTACGACAACGCAAAGATTTACAAGGAAAAGACTAAGAAGTGGCACGACAAGGAACTGCTGCCACGACAGTTCTGCCCAGGGCAGCTTGTGTTGTTATTTAATTCTAGACTTAAACTCTTCCCAGGAAAGCTAAAGTCTAGATGGTCTGGCCCGTTCCAAGTAGTTCAAGTTTTTCCCCATGGTGCCATCACAATTCAATCATTAAAAGACGGGCATCAATTCAAAGTCAATGGACAGCGCCTCAAGCACTATCAGGGGACTGAAGCCCCAGGAATACAGGAAGTGGTTACTTTAGGTGATGCCCCACAAGGCATCCCTAATTTAACCTAATTTTTATTTATTTTATTTATTTATTATTTATTAGGAAATTAGGTTTATTTTCGAATAATATTTTGTTTTTCTAATTTCAGTTTTTAGGAAATAAAGGAGTCAAGAAGAAAAGGAGAAGTTACCCAAGCCCACCGCCCATCCATCAGCCCATTGAAGCCCAATTATGGAAACCTGTCGTTTCAGCTGCCGGCGCAGACGGACTTGACAGGCTGTCAACAGCTTGACACTGCAGAAGCAGAAGCGTGCGGCAGACGCACAGCAGACGCATAAATTCGTGTCAGACGCGTCAGACACGCTACATCCAATCTGCCGCTCCGTTCTTCACGCCTGCCGTTGCGGCATTAAATGGGCAGCTACTCGACCGCTATATAAACCCCTTCCCACTTTCATTTTTCATCACTTCTGATTTTTCTCTCTTGTTTTTCTCCTCTAGCTTTATTTGTTTTCTCTCTTTCACAGCCCTTGCAACCAAAATGTCGTCGAGACAAACCCGCCGTAATACTGCTGCCGCTTCTTCTTCAGCAGCAGCATCACCCTTCGCCAATAAAGAACTATGGGAGGAGCGTGGCTTCATTTACAACAGAGATGTTCCTCATATGGGACTCCGGCCATTCATTGTGAAGGCCATAACGGCACAACTATGGGAGGACTTTGCCGAGAAGCCAGCAGAGTTAAATGATACTTTGGTCCGGGAGTTCTACGAAGCTGTCGACAGAAAAACGGCGACATCCGTCATCGTCCGAGGAGTGGAAGTGCCCTTTACAACAAACAACATCAACCATATGTTCGGCTTGTTCTTTGGCCCCAATGATGATGCTCACCAACAATTTCTGGATACTCTCGACGCTGCTGCCTATGATGCCATCATGGTGGAACTGACAGAGGCTGGTACGACATGGACCACTAGCAAGAAGAACCCCCACTCAGTCAATAGGGGGCAGCTCCTCCCCGAAGCAAAATTGTGGAACGCTTTCATCAAAAAGCGTATCCTGCCCTCGTCCCACCACACGACAGTCAACCGACAGCGGCTGGCCCTCATTCACTCTATCATGCATGACAGGCCCATCAATGTGGGCAGGTACATGAGGGACAGCATCATTGATTGTGCCTTCCGTTCAGACTCACGACTCTGCCTGCCATTCACCATCACCGCCCTCTGCCGTTGTGCTATCGTACCAGAGGAACCCTCAGACAAAATCAAGACGGGCAGTGGCTGGACTGACAACAACATCTCCAGCCTCATGGAGGTCATAGTCGCATCACCCATCAATGCCTTCGACCCAAATGCCCCCCATGCTGATTCCGATGATGAACCTGCCACCGACCCTGCCCCAGATGCTACCGCCGACACCACTCCGACAGACCAGTCTGCCAACATCCTTGCTGCAATCCTGCGGGTAGAGGAGCGCCAAATGGGTTTGATGACCTTCATCCGAGACTTCTCAAATGCAACGGTAAATTTCATTACAAATACTTTACATTATTCGGATGTTATCTTCCCCACCTTCCCATCCCATTATTTCCATATCCCCTCCCCTACACCTACACCACCTGTTCCCCCCCATACCCATTCTGCCACTTCCACACCATCCCCTGCCCAGACGGCAGCCGACAACTCTCCGGCAGACACCTCCCCTCGAGGAACCAAGAGACCTGCCACTGATGACAGCCCTCTTCTACGGAGGAATTTGGAGAGGGACTTTACGAGGGTGAAAAGAATTAAGCACGTGGCAGACAAGAAACGGATGCCCAAAGCCAGCACCACCACTAGCAGCAGCCGGGATAGCAACAGCAGTTCTGACGTTCGGCTAGTGGAGCAACCTGCCCCTCAACCTGCCGATGAAACTGCCCCTCCACATGCCGATGAACCTGCCCAGCCTCCCCCACAGCGCAGACGCCGCCATCAGATCCGAGTCAGCAGCAGCAGCGAGGACAGCGACTGAAAATCTAAGTTTTTATTTTCTTTTATTGCTGCCTGCTTTTATCTTTTGTGATGTACTTTTTTTTTCATGTTTTTGTTTTCTGTCATTTTGCATTGAGGGCAATGCAACCCTTGAGTTTGGGGGTGGTAACCCTCCATCATTAATGGAGTCTTAAGTACACCTTTTTATTAATTGTTGTGTCTTTTATTTATTTAATTTAAGTTTTAAAAAAAATCAGAAAAGATTAAACTGTTGGCTTAAAACTGTGAAGTAAACTTACCTGTCATGACATCTCTGTCGTGGCAGCATCTTTAGGACAGGTTAAGGAGAAGTTTAGAGCCTTTCTATAGTTCTGAAAACTTAAACACCATTGTGACTGTTATACTGCTTAGATTTCTTTTAGCCAAACTAGAATAGGAAAGCTTAGCACTTAGAGTAGAAAAGAGACTAGAATCTCAGGAAACCTAGAGGTGCCTACCACTGGCTCTAGGCAGATAACCAGAGAAAAACTTCTAGAGGTGCCTATCACCGGCTCTAGACAGTTAACTAGAGGTGCCTGAAATACTGGCTCTAGTAAAAGAGAAGAAATTTGAAAAAAAAAATAAAAAAATAACTAGAGGTGCCCAATTCTGGCTCTAGTAAGAAAAAGAAAGAAAATAGTCTCATAGGAAAAACTCTAAACAAGCCAAAGTCGAATATTCTAGTGAAACTAATAGAGTCTTGGCATATAACTGTTCGCAAGCATGCACACACTGTACGAGAGCTATAGGGAGAATCCGGACAGATCCTAACCCTTCCGACAGATTGCTGCTGCCACAGAGAACGAGCGACGGGTAAGGGACAGTTCACTGTTTGAAGGCCAACACAAAAATTTTCAGTTTTCTTTTAGGTTTAATTGCTTGAGGGCAAGCAAAAACTTGAGTTTGGGGGTGTGTTGAGTGTGTAAAAGTTATATTATTTACACCCTTTTTAACCCATATTTCTGCTGCATTCAAGCATCATTGCATTGCATTTAGGTTAGTTTTCAGTAAAACATCACAAATGGACTAAAGGCACGGATTCTACTAAAAGATGGCTATTTTTGCAGGTATCTGCCATAGTAGATGTTGAAGGCAGGCGCAGGGCAGATAAGCAGAAGAGATGAACTGAACAAGCAGACGAAGAAGACGAACCTGTCATGGACCTGTCGTGACAGCAAGGTGACAACAACCTTATGAAGAGGAAAAGTAAAGTGGACCTCGATAGATAGAGAAAAATCTGCTCGTCTGTCGTGTGAAAGCCAAATATTTTTCCAAGCCCCGGATCAAAAGATATGTCAAGCCAAAGCTCAAGGAGAGGAAATTCCTAGAAACAAGGATGGCGGCTGGAAAGTAGGAGTCTTTAGAGATTTAGTCTTTATTAGAATCTTACTTTTAATTAAAGTTGTAATCCTTGTTACCTTAGAGGACTTGAGCCCAAAGCTTATATAAGGGCATAGATTTAACCTAGGAGGCATAACCGATTACCCCATAACCGAAACCTAAACCCCCTGTCGTCCACCCGTCACCGACATGTTCTAAATTCCCCCTAGGGCTACGGGTTGTTTTGTAAAGTAGTTGTAGGGGTTGTTTTGTTTTAGGATTTTTCAAGTTCAATAAAATAAACTTCAAGTTCTTTTATCTTGGTTTCAATATCTTGCAAGAGCATCGGGAGAGCATTGTGAGGTTATCCATTTACTTAGCATCGGGAGAGTTAAGTATACGAAAGAGATAAGAGCGCGTTCTCTAGTTTATAGTTGAACCATCTCGTGCCTAGGGATAGGGCGAGGTTAAGTGGCTAAGGAAGAATTCATACACATCGGTGTTCATCCTTCGATTCACGCCGGGAGGTATCATCAAAGACGTGATCATCGACATACTTGTGCCTAGGGATAGGGCAAGGCAGATCTGGGATTCTTGCCAAGCTTGAAGTACGGAGTTAGTGTTCGCTGCCGCGACAGCTAACGGACAGCCGCCGCGACAGGTGCTGTCGGCGACGGGCGCGACGACAGAACTGGAGATCCTAAGCAATTCAATACCTGCACTACTGAGCAACTCAATACCAGCCCATTCTCTCTATCTTGATTTCTCAATCCTTTATTTTACGTTTTTACCTTATTATTCTCGTGAGAATTCTTAATTATTTCCTTTACTTTCGTGCAGTAAACAAGGTGAAGTCATTAGCCCAATCCCTGTGGAGACGATATCCGATACTTCGTATCACTTTACTACTTGCGTCGTGTACACTTGCACTACAATTGCGATAGACTATTTTAAACGCAACAAGGTTATCTAGAAGATACAGCAGAATTCAACCAGTGTCCCATGATTCAAATTTATTATCTTTGTCTTTTATGATAAACCTTTAGATTTAATTTTAGATTTTTAGTTTGAATATTTTAGCTTTATCTTTATCTTTTATTAGGGTTTTTAGTTATTTTTGCTTGTTAGGATTCTCGGGTACAAATACCCCCTAGATTTAACCTTTGAACTCAGATTGGAATTTGTATTTTCCTTTGTTAATTCTATAACAGCTTTGTTTTCTTTTCATCTTTTACTTTATCCACTTTCTTTTTTTTTCATACCATAATGCTAAGCATGATCCAATCCATGCTTAGCTAAACTTCCACTTAGCCTAAAGCTTTGCGATGACTCAATTCTAAACGTGAGAATTGTGTTTACACTTAACAACTCTGATAAGTATTCTTCGGTTCTCTAGAAACTAGGAGCGACAATCGATCATGCCTTTAAAAGTTACTTCATCTTCAACTCAATAAGATGTCGTTGATTTGAAAGGTATTTTGGCTTTCAATTTGGGAGTCGGATCGATTTGGGCTCTTTCAATACTCAAAGTCACTTGGTGCTAACGACGATAGACGTGGTAGACCAACAATGATCAGATTTCAAATATAGACTTAGAAATCTAGATTAACCGGGGAGAAGAGTTAGTTGTAAGGGTTGGACCCTACAGACTGTAACCATCGTACTATCAAGGAGAAAAAATCTATTTCGATGATCGATCAAAATTGAAGCTAGCAAAGCCTAGGGATATCTCATCATTATTGAATTCCTTATAATTTTCTATTTTCATTTACCATTCGTCACTTTTATTTATCAATTATTTTTTATCTCTCTTATATCTAAAATCCCTCTTTTTATTTTTTTTGCAGATTACTCAAGTCAAGAAACGAAGTCGTTAATTTTCTTAGTACCTATGGACCGACCCTACTTTTCTATACTACTTTTCATTATTAATTATTAGAGACTAGGATCATTTATTTGAAAATCTTGGCACTTGTCAAATTAGCGTTGTTGCCGGGGACTTTGGCAAAGTTATTAATATTTTCTTGTTTTAATCTACGACCATGTCATTATCCGAAGAACTAACCTACGAACCGAAAATTGAAGCTCTTGCCTGAAGATTGCGAGGAGAGACTCTTTGACGCAGAAAACGACAACAAGCGTCATTGACAACAGTACCTGATTTCGAGGAAGGGTCTTACACCGAAGACATCTTTTCATTCGACGATAGCGAATTGGAAGACTTAGCCGAAGAAACTATACGAGAGCTCGTTGCAGCACCTGATGAGCAGCAGCCTTTGTGCATCACGTTTCCAAATGGAGAAACGTCGTTTGAGTTAAAGATGAGTTTGATTAATCTTTTGCCTACCGTCCACGGTTTGCAAATTGAAAACCCGCACAAATATCTAAAAGAGTTTGCTATGGTTTGCCTAAGTATGAAACCACATGGAGTATCCAAAGACCAAATTAAACTTCGTGTTTTTCCATTTTCTTTAGCTGATGCAGCCAAAGATTTGTTATTTTACTTACCGCCTGGTACAATTGATATATGGGCTAACATGTCTCGCTTATTTCTTGACAGATTTTTCCCTACGGCTAGAGCAAGAGAGCTAAGGAGAAGCATTGCGGGGATTCGACAAAAAGGCAATGAAATGTTATACGATTACTGGAACGATTCAAGAAGCTATACGCCAATTTTCCGCAACATGGTTTGACGGAACAAACCTCTTGCAGTGCTTCTATGAAGGATTGCTTCTGGTGGAAACAAAAACTATTAATGTGGCAAGCGGAGGAGCCCTTGTTAACCTAAAAAATCCTTCACAACTCTACGGTAGTTCCATCTAATTTCCATCGGGGAAATCTCGAACATCCTAATTAAATCTGAAAGGACCCAATGTTTGACTCTCGACCAATAACAAGTCAAACACCTAAAAATGAACTCAGACTGACATTTCCTTATTGTCTCCCAATATATACGGTGAGAGTTGGTACAACTGTCACTCCCGAAAAGCACAATGTACATATCACTGCACTACATCGGATAAATCCCCTACCTCAATACCTCATTCTCTAAAGCACGCTTAAAAAGATCTTGAGGTCTATCAAAACCATTGAAATTAAATTCAACCATAACATTATACCCATTTAATTTCAATCATGTGTTACTTTTTATGGTTTCCAAAGCTAACCAATTCTCAACTCGGAGCTTGACAAATAAAACATACGGGTACCAGTACCAATACTAGATGAATCAAGTACTGTAACCCCCTCGGCCCGGCCTAGCCACTAGTGTAACACCCAAGATTTTAAGGTTAAAAAAATAAATAGGGAAATGGCAGCCAAAGGGTTTTGAACCCGTGACCCTTGACTGCATAAACTTATGTTTCAACCAACTGAGCTAGGTGAGCTCTTAGTTATTGGTTGCACTAAGGAAAATTTAAATTAATGCTTACGGATATCTAAAAAAATAAAATAATAATCTGATATATCCCCAACCACCCTCATTATTGCAATTAATGCTTCACCTTGAACCTGGAAATATCTAGAAGATCTCAAAAGTCTTTCCCCAAAACCTCTTCACCGTCCACCGCTGCATCCCCTCCATCGCCGCGCCGTGCCTCGCACCGCCACCGTCGAACGGACCGCCTCGACGTCCTGAGCGGAACCCCCAAGGTCACTCGCGCAGATCAGCCACCGCCCACCGTTAAATCTTGTTTGAAGCTTCAGCGAGGATTGAAATTTGTCTTTTCGAATTCCCCGTCACCGTCTGGCATCGTGGCTCGAATCGGAGGTCACTGTCGTCCTCAGGGGGCCGAACCGAGCAGAACCCGTACCGCCAAGCGTCGATCGATCGCCGTATTGACCGTCGTTAGAGCCACGTTAACCCGTTCGGATTACTTCCGATTTGGTAAGATAGGTAGGTATTTTGGCTTAAATTTTGAGTTATTTGAGCTTTAAACGAAAAATGGATGACAACGGTGTGATCGGAGGCTTTTTTCGGCCATTTTAGGCCGCGCGTGGGCCTCACGCGCCGTTCAGGCGATTTCCGACCGCCCTGGACGGTGGCTGTTGTACCGGCTGGCTCAGGCCCGGTCTAGTCGTGAACCGAGTTACTCGAATCGGTCCAACCAAACCGGCCCAAGCCCAGTGGTAAACCAAGCCTATTGACCGACCCGACCCGTTAACCGACCTGACCCGTTGATCGACCCGACCCGTTGACCGAGTCAACCCAGTGAGTCAACTCGACCGAGTCAAACCAGTGAGTCAACTCGACCGAGTCAGCCTTTGGACCAGTGACGTCAACATGATGTCAGCGTTGACTTTAACCGCTGACGTCAGCGCTGACTTTGACCAAAAAGTCAATTTTTTCCGAAAAGCCCTATTTTATGTTTTTCGACGTCCTGAGTCCGTTTTTGAAGCCCGTTTCATGAAATTCTAACCTAAAAGCCTCTGAATTGGACTTTGTACCCGAGAATGCATGTGTTTAGTTTTTTTTATTTAAGAGTTATGTGATCAAATTAAGGATTGATTATGGATTGTATTTAATTGAAGGTATTCACGTGTCTTCATATCCGAGGAGTAAAGGACGTTGAATTCAGGTTCGAGTTTGATCGAACGGAGTACCATAGTCGACTTTTATAGCAAGGATTCAAGGTAATACATTGCTACCTCTTGTATGCCTTGTGAACATGTTAGTATTCGGTTAATGCATGTACATGTATGATGATGAGTGCCGTTAATTCTGCTTAAGTCTAACCGGATATGAAAATGTACGACGTTATAGATAAGTTTGGAATAATCGAATGAGAAAGATGATAAATCAAAGAATCTGGAATCCAACAAATAATTAATGAGGCGATCAATCTCCAAACCCGATTAATAATGTTAATTTGTCAAACGACAGAAATATTGGAGTATATAATTACGAAAATGCCCTCGGTGTGAAAATGACAGAAATGCCCCTGATAATGAAAGTGGTGTTGAAACCTACACTAAATTCGGTAAAACAATTGATTCATCTAAAAGTCTCGAATTACTCAGAGAGATGCGATAATAAGACGTAATCATTCAAGAAAGATAAGCACTCGAATTTAGCGTAAATCCTGAATAAACCTCTAAAGATAAATCTGTGGGGGAAACTCTTTATATGTTCGGATCAATTAAACTATCAGAAGATACATAATTGCTATTAATGGCTGAATTGAGTAAAAGAATTGAAAATGTCGATACAATCGGGTCATCAAATGACCAAAATGTGCTTGGGCATTGGAATTTCTAAATTAACAGAGATGATGGGTCTATCCTCGTATTTTGGGAATAATGGATGGTTGGAAAATAGTCGAAAAGACCAAAATAACCGAAAGAATTGAAAATACCGACATGTGCGAATTGGCTAAAAGAGACTAAGATGCCACCGGGCACCCAAAACTACCGAATTAACCATATGACGAGATATAAACTAGTGATTAAGATGATTAAGTGGTTCAAAAGGCCCGAAAGAATGTGAGCGACTGCACTTTAAATAATCGGGATGCCCTCTTGACTGAGATAAGTTAAAGCTTCAAAATCTTGACCTTTTGATCGCACGCAAGTGATTGTAATATTCAAATGGGTTGAATTTTGGGTTAAGTATGTCAATCATTTCTTAATACCCAAATTGGCATAAATGCATGTTCAACCTTTTGAGGCATGTTTCGAGATAATGTGACAGCGATTCTTACAGATGTATAACACAGTCAGAATTAAATAGTGAACACAGGGAAAGTGCACCGATTAGAATGCATGAAAAGTAATGTAATGGTGAGATGAGTATAGTGGAATGGTCTTTGAAGCCTAGTAAACCGTCGGAAATCTTCAGCGCGACAAATTAATTGACCTATCTCTTCGGGTTTAGATTATTGAACTGTCTTGGAGTGTTAATTGACCAAAATGCCCTTAAATGTTCAGAACAATCTTGACATATTTGAGTTCCTAACCGGTCGTATCGTATCGATTTTCGAATGCTTGGTCAGAGACATTGATTACGAGGCCCCCTTGAGATAGGGACATCGTTTCTAAAACCGGTTCAGAATTGTCAAAAGCTCAGTGTTTTATCTCTCCTTGTAAAAACCAAGTATCTCTGAGAAATAAATGTTTCCTTTTAGTGTGTTCCAAGTGCACATAAATATTCTATCGTCCTGAACCCAAGGCTGTCTTTCGATACGAAATATGACTTTTATCAAACCGAAATATACTTATGTATCTGAACAAATAAAAGAAAAAGAAAATAAAATAATAATTTATATGCTCTCTAGTTATCGTTTCATCGAAAACTAAAGTTTACTTTATATTCACTGTTATTACTGATTAGCAATGATTGCCACTGAATATTGTTATTATCGATCATTACTGACTACTACCGATTACTATTATCACCACCTAAACCGTTACCGAGGGACTTGGAATAGAGTACGAAGTCACCGTAAGTTCAACCCTGATCAAGCTAGTAATTCCTTACCGTTTCTGGTTCCTATGCTTCGGCTAGGGTAATTCCTTACCGTACCTAAGGTATTCCCTTAGGCTGGCACCTACGCCCAACGGGCCTAGGTTAATGCCCGTTATAGTTGCAGTTCTGGGGAACTGCATACCGGAGTTTGGTTGGAGGGTAGATAGAAAATCTAAAATAAACTTTATCGTTAAAATCATATAACCGTGAAATAGCGTCCACCACACCGTTACTTTGTATGTGTTAACTTTGCACTGTTGGAACACACACTAAGCTTCTGATTCAACTATCGCAATCCATATCTTGTCCAACTCTTCGGTTTATATGTTCCTAGCAGGATACTCAGTGATTGAATAAACATCAACTCTATTATCTTCATGTATATCGCTTCTTTGAAATATCTAACTGTATTTTTTGGAGCCTATTATTCCCCGAAACATTATGAAAGTGTTATGCCTACCATGTATCTACATGTTACTTATAGCATCCATTGGTAGTTCTGTATTACTGAGCTTTTCGAAGCTCATGCTGTTTTTACCACTGCATGTTAAAAGAAACCTAACATGGCTCGATGACCAACATCAGTGTTGGAGTTCTCTCGGTATTGCTTTTGGAGTACGGTACCGACATAGATAATGGGCATGCATGTTATGTATTATTTTATGATAGTGTCTGTAAAATGTTTCTTTTTAAATCCTGTTATATGTTTAAATGATTTCAAGAAAGGGTATGTTATACAGAGGTTACCGTTACAATTTAATAAGTTTTTTAGAGAATATTTTTTTATGTGGATTGTTATGGTGGGTCACTCTTGTGACCCTAATGTGACCTCCTAGGATTCGTGGTAACGCATAGGCGGGTCTAGGGGGTTACATTTAGTGGTATCAGAGCTTAGAGTTGCGTCATTCTGGGTAAATCGGTCGATCGTCTGTCATAGGGTGTCTGGTCTGTGCATGCCCCTAGATCAAAACCGTACTCCTACGAGCCGAAACTCCAATGTCAAACCCCTTTTCTGAAATAAATGTATCTAAGTGATCTGCCTCCCAATGCTCGATCTGTATCAGCAAGAAATAACTATAGCGTTCATCTGTGGTTTGGATTAAATTGATGGATTTGAATCTAGATAAAGAACCTAAGATGGTGTATGCACGTGGAATTAAAGATCTGAATCATTTAGAGAATAAATTTTTGAGCATATGTGGTAACCGATATAAGATCACATGTAAGGTAGCTCGATGATAATGATTGTGTTTGAGAATATTCCGATAGAAAATTGATAAAAGTTGTACGAATTTAGAAGGAATGTGTCCGTGAATGTGGCGAAAGTGTAAATCATAGGGTAACTCTGTTTTACACAAAGGAAATCAATGTTTGAAAATTTCGCTAGAGGTGAATTTTAACCGATCAAAATCTTGGTTATGTTCAGTCAGCTTGAAGGCAGACATTTCTTAGGAAATGCGGCTTAGTGTATAGTTATATATATATCGTATCTGACTGAAATCCAATGCTACGCCCTAATTTTGGAAGGCCATGTCGAAGATTTTGGATACTCATATGAATTTCAGGTATAGTTTTCACCTGTAAAATTGATGGTCAACCTAGTAGAGTAATTCAGATTCTAGAGGAGATATTTCCATGTCATAAGATTATTTCTGTTGTTAGGAAGGCTTTGTATCCCTGATTGAGACCGTGTATGATAAAACACATGAGACAAGTGTTGTTTGGCACCGTATGAAGTTCGGTATGGATTTAAATATTGTATTCTGATTAGTTGGTCTGAGATGTATAATCGAAAATTTGGGTCCAAGGTCAATCGAAAAAAAACTGAGGGCACTACTGAATTGATATGTAATCGTCTCAGAAAGTCCTGAGGAACATGTATAATCTGATGATTAAGTTTCAGTGCAAGAATGGATGAAAGAGCAGTTTTACATTTCTCCGACTCTAGAAAAATTTCGAGGACGAAATTTCTTTTAAGGGGGAGAGAGTTGTAACACCCAAGATTTTAAGGTTAAAAAAATAAATGGCGAAATGGCAGCCAAGGGGTTTTGAACCCGTGACCCTTGGCTGCATAAACTTATGTTTCAACCAACTGAGCTGGGTGAGCTCTTAGTTATTGGTTGCACTAAGGAAATTTTAAATTAATGCTTACGGATATCTAAAAAATAAAATAATAATATGATATATCCACAACCACCCTCATTATTGCAATTAATGCTACACCTTGAACCTGGAAATATTCAGAAGATCTCAAAAGTCTTTCCCCAAAACCTCTTCACTGTCCACTGCTGCATCCTCTCCACCGCCGCGCCGTGCCTCGCACCGCCACCGTCGAACGGACCGCCTCGACGTCCTGAGCGAAACCCCCAAGGTCACTCGAGTAGATCAGCCACCGCCCACCGTTAAATCTTGTTTGAAGCTTCGGCGAGGATTTGATTTGGCTTTTCGAATTCCCCGTCACCGTCCGGCATCGTGGCTCGAATCGGAGGTCACCGCCGTCCTCAGGGGGCCGAACCGAGCAGAACCCGTACTGCCAAGCGTCGATCGGTCGCCGTATTAACCGTCGTCGGAGCCACGTTAACCCGTTCTGATTACTTTCGATTTGGTAAGATCAGTAGGTATTTTGGCTTAAATTTTGAGTTATTTGAGCTTTAAACGAAAAATGGATGACAATGGTGTGATCGGAGGCTTTTTCCGGCCATTTTAGGCCGCGCGTGGGCCTCACGCACCGTCCGGGCGATTTTCGACCGCCCTGGACGGTGGTTGTTGAACCGGCCGGCTCAGGCCCGGTCTATTCGTGAACCGAGTTACTCGAATCGGTCCAAACAAACCGGCCCAAGCCCTGTGGTAAACCAAGGTGGTCACACGGGACTACCCGATGAAAAAACCCGAAGGTTTTCCTCCGGTTAGCAACCCTAAAAGTGGAACAAGCTTTTAATTATCTTTTCTAGATGCACTTATAAAAACTTAGGTGAGGATCACACGCAGCGAATAAAAACACGAAGAAACAAACTCCGAACAGACAAACAAGCATACAAGGGCCAAAATGTAAATCTAGCATAAACGGGAACCTAATAGGAAATTAAGGTTACAACTTTGAGATTAAGTCAATTTCATGCTGACATGATGAAATGCAGCTCAAAACAACAACTCGAACTCTCCCGATTGATAACACATCAACCGAGGACCAAAATGCAAGAAAAACAAACTTAGGAGATGCTTTCAACCGAAAATAATGACCACCGTTTCGAAACCCAAGGGCATGTTTTGGAACGAGTCTTCACCAGGATTTTTCTAGTGAGAAAACATTTCGAAACAGGGAAGCCCGTTTCGCAACGCCAAGGCAAAAATGCAAGGGCGTTCCGAAACGCTGGTGCCCGTTTCGAAACACCTGCCTACATATTGGTTCTAAAACATATTTTGGGCACCTCCAAGCTTGCTAATCTCGACCCAACAACACACATACAACAAATAATCCACATAACGAGCATTTCGCAGGCAAAGGGGCTTAACAGCAATAAACAAGAGCATTCCACTGCTTTGATTAAACAAGAACGAAACATAAGATGATCTACATTTGCATAAGAGGTCAAAACACAAGATAAGCATTAAAACAACGAAACCATACTTCACGCAACATTAAAGGGTCATTACAAACTTATCTCAAACCATACATCCTCAAAACATCAAGTCTCCAACATAAAACATAGCATCCCCATTGCTAGTAGTATTATTACAAACTCAAAAATCATACTTGAGCTAAAGTGGAAAAAGGCCTCGCTCCCCTTGCTCGCTTGTTGCCCGGAACTCTAACGATCTGTATTGTTGGAAAAGAGAGCGTAAGCATTTAAGCTTAGTGAGCGGAGCTCAAAACCAAACAACAACAATGCAGTTTTAAAACCAATTAAAGCTTTGAAAACCAAAACCTTTGCCAAACCACAAGTCTTTCGACCATAACCATTCAACAACAATGCAGTTTTAAAACCAATTAAAGCTTTGAAAACCAAAACCTTTGCAAAACCAACAAGATCATCTTACCATTCAACCATTCTTACAAAAGCACCACTTACTCTTACAAGGCCTTTCGAAACCTTAACCATCTTACCATAATATAGCAAAGTCGTATAATGGAGAAAAGTAGCATATTTGCATAATTAACAACAATACCCGGATATACGAATTTCTTACAATATTACAAGTCTTACAGGACGTCAATGAGAGTAAACTCAATTACCGCGCCCAAGCTGATCTTACACGTACGAATTTGTCTGACACGACTGAATTTTCTTACACATACGAATTTGTCTTACACACATGCGAGTTTTGTCTTACAAGTCTTACATGTGAACATTAATCCTAGTTGATCGATCAACTATATCCGGTAAAGATTCTAACTTATGCCAATATCCTAACAAAGGTCCAACTTACCAAACTTACATGGCTATCAAGCCCATCTTACCACATCTTACTCTTACCAACATTTCCATACCAAGCATGCCTTTACCAACACATATATCTTACAATCTTACGACAACGACATAAGCATGCTCATAACATAATATATGCATTAAAGGTAGGAAAAAAATAGGCAACAATCACGAGTCTTACCGAAATTTTATAGCACAACACGCAATATCAAAAACATGGCGAAATATAAAACCACTTACTCTTGAGTTTAGATTGGCTTATCAATTCGAATCTAAACCCCGAAAATCATCATTGAACATTTCCAAATGCTTTAAAACATTTCCACTCACCGATAAACTCGTTCCAACAAGCCGAAACCCATAAATAGCTAACGATCACTCGAATTTTCTCCCAAACTAGAATCCCATGTTTCAAACAAGTTAAAACAGAGTATTAATGCTCAAATAAGCTTCCAAACTTGCAGCAACACTGAAATTCAACAATTACTCTTAAATACTCAACAATCCAATACCAAAAATCATCAAAATCACTTCCAAAACGTCCAAAACACACACCCAGCCATTACCCATCATTTCAACCATCAAAAACTCATCTATTAACATCAAAATCAGCAACTTAAACACGCTAAAACCATTGCTTCCATTAAAAACTCGAAATCAAGCTTGAACTCAAGATTTTTCATACCAAACTCCACTCAAACTTCAAGTTTCAGTTTCCTTATTATCCTTCCTTCATATAAACATCATTTAAACACCAAAACACCATTTAAAAACACTCCAAAAATCAGCCTAAGACATTTGAACGAAAATCTTCTAAAACCCCATTTTATTTCAAACTTGAACATTTAAATCAAAAGAGGTAAATCAATTGATATTGATAGAAAACTAATAATAACAAGTTTAATTAAAGAAAAGAAAGATGAAATCAAGTTTACCTCCCAAAACCTTAATGGGTAATCCCTTGGATTGAAAATGCTTCAATGGTGACTTGGTTTTAAGAAACTAACGTGAAATGGAAAATGGGGCTAATTCAAAAGCCATTCTTTTGTTATAAAACCCTTTTAAAATATGTTTGGGTTTAATTAAAAACTAAAACCATGCTTTTGGCTAATTTTTCAAAATGGCCACCAACTTTTGAAAACTTGCGATTTGGTCACTAGACCGAAATCTCAACCATTTTGAATTGATTTTCCAAAATTGTTTTCACAAAGCTCTTACACATAATAAATAGTAATTTTAGAAATTATTCTCAACTTTTTCGGAACACCCGAGGAGGTTTTTCCCTGGTCTAACCCCAAAAAGCCAAACTAACACATCGAATCTCAAAATCCACATCTGAAACATCTAGCCCAAAAATTGGGGTGTTACAAGTACCGATACTGCATGGAGCTAGTATCGGTACTCCTTCATATGGTCATCACATGAAATCATTTGCCGTTCACATGAACATCATAATACTCTAACTGAATTCCTTGCAATCCCTCACTCATCAAGTTCACTTCACTTAGGTGGTGACCAATCACGCGATTAAAAGTTCTTGTTTACTTTGACTCGTGTCATTGTCCCAAATCTAAACTTCCTTAATGAACAAGTACTCAAAGTTTCTCAATGCTAGGGTAAACAAAACCTTTCCTCTTCTCGCACAAAATACACCATTGTCAAAATAACAAAACATCCTCAAAGATCTTGAATTCTTACTTGACTATAATCGAATTAGCACCACTGTCACCAAAAACAGTCTCGAGTAGCTTGAATCTCACCTAATGTTCTCGACTAGATTCAAGGAAACTACGATCAAAATAAAAAGCTTTTATGAAGTCTCAAACCTTAAATCTCATTAGCTAATCACGTGGGTAATTAGATTTTTTCTACACATAAAGGCATTTTGATAATTACATTGGCATTGCTCCCATTTCCAAAATCCTCATACATTTACACGTGTCATGCAAAGCATCAAATTTACATTCAACAGATAATCTGGTGGCCCCTTGTTGACTTTGCTAATGCTTGGAAAATGATGGAATTTTTAGTATAAAAGTACCAAGGAATAATGCCAAGGTTAGTCTTACGCGTGCAAGTATACACGGCCAACAAGTAATACAATAGTAAGCTGAGTATCTAGTCCACATGGATTGACCAAGAACTTATTTGCTCAATGTTTACTTATTTAAAAGAGTTTAAAGTGTTTGAAATGTTTTGGGTTTAAAATTAAAAAGATAGCAAAATAGTGGAGTGAAAATGAAAGTAGTCTGGCAACGAAGTGTTCAAATGAATGATGAGTATTGGCAAGGAATGTCTGGTTTTCACACTATTCATGCCAAACTTCAATAACACCCTACCTTAGAATTATTACCAAGCAAATTCAAGGATGGCATTGCCTCTATCGATGGCAATGCCCGAAAGTAACCATGTTAAACCCTTATATGTCTATAGTGAAATTTTCCATTAATTAACTTGATTAAGTTACAATCTATACTCCTAAGGGGTAGATTCACTTCAAAAGTAATCTCATCTACTTGAACATCTTCTTTCGAAGCTTCTCTCCTTAGTATTTGACAACTAATCGTTGTCCATCATGTCTGTTAAGATATTAAGGTGCAATAAGCAAACAGTGTCAGCAGTCGCATGACAAAGCATTTAGAAAACTAAAGTACAGGCCAGATAGAAAAATAATGCCAAGGGAATTGAATTATTAAAAACAAAACATAAAACCAGCATTAAACGCAAACATCCCTCAACCAAATGTAAAAGTTTAGTTCATGGTTGGGGGTCCATCCACAAAACATCATCGTTTCTCCACATCATCATTTGAATAAATAAAAACAATAAAAAATAAGAGAATGGGCAAGAAAGGGGTTCGTCGATGCAGCCCTTCAATGACTCCAAGCTCTCGGTCTTTAGCTGGTCGATCCACGTTGCTCTTGATTCACCACAGTACAACCTCTTCTCTCTGATCTCTCCTCTTGATTGCTTGCTCGAACTCTTTAAATAGGCTTGCATGGGAACCCTGGGATAAGCCTTTGAGTTTGAATTTTGAATGCACAAGGGATTAGATGCATGATCCTCTTATCTAAATTTGAATCCTAGGGTTGACGTGTACAAGGTCCAACGTCTACATGACCAGGAATCAGACTTCACTTCTATGCCATCCGAGCTTGGCAATCTCTTATCCATATTTGCCAACTGCAACTCAGCATTCTCTTTGGCATTTCCTGCTTCTGCTCATGCGATGTACTGCCAAGCTTGTCCTGCTCTGCCAAGCCTGTAATAATGCCAACAAAGAAACCCTTCACACTGGCAAAGTACAAAAATTCCCTATCTCCCTAACTCCTTATGCAAATGCATTAATTTAACAACTAAATGCAAACATTTATACCTAAAGACAAGCAAAAGTATTGTAAAATATGCATAAAAATTAGTACTTTTAAGAGTTAACACCCCTACATTAGCATAGCTGAATTATCTCATACACCAACGTAGACATCAAACGTTACCACAACACGTCTTAGAGAGAGAAAACTTCATTTCGAAAATTATTTTGAAATTACTAGTTTACAACACTTTAATCATAAAACATATCATTCTCGAACTAGCTTCGAAAAACAAACATGTACTCCACAACCGGCAAACAAGTCATCCCCCTTAGGGGAGACTAACGGTTCTTCATTGTCACATAGTGACTATCGACGGTTCATGCATCATTTAAACGAACCAACTTCTTATTAGAGAACAAGTTCGATTCACCCTCGGGTGAAACACTAAGACAAAAGAAAACCTCGTCCGAGTTGCGCCCTCGCAAATGAACCTCTGACTTTCTCAATTAGGTCGGTGTCCTTCGATAAGAGCAATGGGCACCAACGTCAAACTCGGCCTTACCTTAACATCTACTTACATCCTCAATAGAGAAGAAGTCCTAACAACACATTCAAGAAGCATAAACAAATACTCTGACAGTCTGAAAGCTCCATAGCGTCGAACTATATACATTAGCATCTATCGACATCAAACATGTCTCACAACCTCTTTATGACATTCTCTAAATGACCACTACAAAAATCACGATAGGAGAGAAATGGTTCGACATTCTTATTACCCAAAGGTTTGATTCCCTTGGAACCTCAAAGCCTCGAGCACATCTATCGACATCAAGAGCTAGCATCTTTCTTGATTAACCAAAACGATGTCTAAGGTATAACAACCCTTAAGAAGACATCTCTATCGAACTTGCAAAAACATCTCAACTTGGTCACACAAAATAATGGATCTCGAGTCCACTATCTCCAAAAAAATCCCTTTGAAAAGGCGATGGTATGTCCCAAGTATCAATAAGACTCCTTTAAAACATGCAAATGGTCATCTGGCTAGCATGCAATCACTGGTTGATTCAAAAGTGGGTTATCCCTACTTGTTTCATTAGGGTTATCCACGTAAATCGGTAAAGATTCTTTATCACAACTCTCATAACGTATCCGAAGGCTTCAGAATGACTATTGCTCGCAACGAAAACACCACTTAGGTTGTGCGAGGAGACTCAACCTCAACTACGACATCTTACAACTAACTCGCATCTCAACAAAGCGGGACAACCTCGCCTCCGAAATCGCTCCCATGAGCGGCTCAACTCTTACCTCAACCCTCTCGGCCACAATCCTAACCATCAGACACACCATCTAGATTCTAGTCTTAAGGAGTACGAACTTAATTTAAGGGCTTGTATTCACTAGACATCTTACTATAACATTTATACCACCCTGAAGTTTCCTAGAACTGGTTAAACCTAAGCTCTGATACCATTAAATGTAACACCTCGATCCCGATCCAAATATAAAATACTACATTCAAGTTATCCACAAATCCAACCCAAAAAGTTTCATTTAAAAACAATAAGTTTTCCTTTTATTCAAAACATTATATCATCAAATACTTCATATAATTAAATAAACCACATAAATTAATTACAAAATAGGATCTCCAAGTTTATACATTATATATCAAAATATTATTTCAAAATAAAGTTACAGACTCGACCACGCAAGGTCCTATGTGTTGAACGTGGCAATCGATCGAATAAAACCAAGAGGGGGGGTGAATTGGATTTTTGAAAATTGCGGCGGAAGCTAATTGCAAAGATAAAAATTGCAAAGCGATTTAGAGTGGTTCGACTTTCTAACCAAAGTCTACATCCACTACCTTAGCGTCCACACTAAGGATTTCCCACAAATTCACTAATTTGTCTTTCCTTTAAGGACAAGGAGTAACCTTACACACTTCAATAGACTTATACCCCAAAGTCTATTGAATCCTATCCCAAAGTTGGATACAAATGAGCAAACTAGAAAATCCTCACTAGGAAAGTGTTTGCAAAATTTAAGCTCTCTCACACACCCGAATAAACACTAGAACAAGGAACTGAAAGTGTTTCGAAACGCCTTGGGCCGTTTCGAAACGGGGCTTGAAAAATCACTGTTTTGACTTTAAAATACTTTAAAAAATATTTTGTAAGTCTTTGGTTTTAGCTATAAAATGGTCTTTAACAAAATATAGGGAATTTTAAGGACTTTTAAATTTGTTTTGATATTTTCATTTTAGTCCTTAGGTTTTTAGTTATATCAAAATTAAAGCATATGTTCAACACTATGAATACTCATCCCCTTAAATACAAGTATCGTACTCTAGCAATCACAACTTTTTGGAATCCTAAATTGATAATGCTCATCGAGCTTTTGGTCAATCTACAAACCTATGCACGGAAACAACAATGTCGAGTGCTGAGCTTACAAAGCTCAGTGGTACACATCTAATCTACTATACATCATATTAATCATAAACATAAGCATAAAAGCTAGTACAAGAAAAAGGGAGAGATAAATAAACACACGGCGCTACCACAAGTCGCTTAAACACATGCTCTCATCATGCAATTCATCATACATAGCACACAAGACCCAACCATACCCGGAATCCTACCAGATCATCCATGAAAAAGCACAGAAGTCATAAACACAAAACTAGAGTGAAGCCCAGTGTCACACAACCTCGGGAACATACACTTTGAGTGATGCATGGTGTCACACAGCCTCAGGAACATACACCCTCTCTCTAGGTGAAACTCGGTGTCACAAAGCCTCGGAAATGTACACCCATACTCAACATCTCTCCTCGAGTATCTTCGAATGAGGCTTGGTGTCACACAATGTTAGGAACGTACATTCAACATCTTAACCATGGTGTTGCAACACGCTCACAGGATATCCGGATCCCAACAATCAAAGGTGACTCAACCTTACAAGTGCCCATACAACACACAACATTGACATGGTTACCAAACAAGTGCCCTCACTTGACACGCATCATCTCACGATCCACCAAGGATATCTATGTTTACTAATACAACAAGTCACCCAAAGTTTACCGAGTTGTTAATACATTATGGAAGATTACATTAATCACTCTCATTAATTATCTCCATTAATTCACATTATCTCATTAGTTAAGGCATAAATCAATTTATTAATCTTTCACGTTGATTTCCATCATTAACTAGCATTATTGATTATTCAGCTAAGTGGGTACCGGTACTCTAACATGAGTATCTGTACGGTACCCCTGGGTACAGGTACTCACACACGTACCGATACTGACATTGCTTACCGGAAATCCTAAATTTCGTAAGTACTGGTACGAGTCGACCCGTACCGATACAACCCTCAATCACGTACTGATACAGTCAAAGTCTGTACCGATACCCTACTCATGGGTTTGTACCATTTTTACGTAATACAATGATGTAACGCTTTATTCGATCTCTAAAGCTTATGAAAGTAATTAGGATTTTTTTACTAACACGTTTAATCATTTAATATTAATTAACGGCTTCATGATCATTTAATTGAGTAATTTACGATATTTATCCCTTAAGCACAATTTCCATCAAATACGTTAATTTTCATATCACTAGCACCCAAGAAACTCAAAATGTAAATCAACTAGTCAGAGGATTAAACGAATATTCAAATGACCATACACGGTCTCTAAAATCGAGTCTTAACATATTCACAACATCAACATGCATCTCATAAATATCAGTCTCATAATCCCGATCTCTAAACATGTTTATTTCTCGTCTATCTATTGTGCAGACACTAAAATGCAAGGCAATTACATTTATGATGATTATAAAGCATTTTAGAGTTTGAGGAGTACTAAATTTAAGAAATTATGAATAAATCCTTACTTGAGCTCCTCAAATGCTCCCCTTGATCCGATATTCAAGCCCGAACAATCCTCGCACAATTACGAATACAATATATATTAATTCTCGCATTCACTAACTAATTCACAAGGTTAAACGCGTAAAAATAGCTTACCAGGTTCGTATTTTATGAAACGAACTCAAAACATAGAAAACCACTAAGTAAAGTCCCCAAAAAAGTCAACTCTGGTAAAAAAGTCAACGGTAAACGGAGACTCGGCTCGGTCAAACCGGTTTAGATGGCTCTCAATGCAGCAGAACCATTCCTACGCACGATGGGCAGCACGTGCGGCCTTCTCTGACAGTGGACGGTGACAACTTTATCGGTTGATAGATCTTGAGCTGGGGATTTTAGTGGTGGTAACAACTTCCGACGATGATCGGTGCAAGGTGTCGATCTAGCTTCTCAGTTTCTTTCTCAACTCCACTCCGACGAACGATGGCTTCGATGACGACAGAAAGACCAACGGTCGGCACGAGACGATGGGAGGAGTCAATTGGTGGTGGTGGTGACACCCATGGCAGTCTGAACGATGATGAATCGAAGCTTGAATGCTTCATCTCTCTAAAACTCTCCCTACACATTTTTCTCTCACTATTCACCTTTCTCTCATAAAAATATCTTCTTCCCCTCTTTTCCTTATCCACTTTTCAGCCATATTAATTAAAATACACCATTCCCAACAAAATGGGTAAACTAATTAATAAATACCCATATTTCTCCTTGTTTTTACTTTAGGCTCCAACTTTTGATCATTTTTCATTTAGTCCCCAATTTCAAGTAAATCAAGCATCCAAAATAATTCTCCTTATTTTAATTACCAACTTAAAGATTTGAAACCAGGATCCGAGACCCATTTAAATAACCTGAAAATGGGGTTGTTACATGTGGACTCGATGGCTGTCATGTCGTTGGCAGAGTACTTCAGGGGATTTGTTGAGTGCGGATGATATGTGTTCCGGTAATGGACGTTTCTTTCCGAAGGTTACTGATTCTGGAGGCCCGGACGGGGTATAACAAATAAATAAATTATTCAATAAAATTATTAACAAAATTGAGAATATTTATTATTTGGGTAAACTATAATGGAGGTCACTCAATTATGAGTAAGGTTATATTTGGGTCATCCAATTATTAAAAGTTACATTTGGATCACTCAATTATAGGTAAGGTTACATTTGGGTCACCCAATTATGGGCAAGGTTATGTTTGGGTCACCCTTCATATTTAAAAAACTACATCAATTTAGTTATTTTTTCTTCCAAATCACTTGTATACCCTCGTTAACATTGGATTTCATTTGAAATCATTAATTAATTTTGTTGTGCTCGATGGTCACAACTGAAATGCTTGCCAAGTGTGGAGAAGGTTGGATTTATGAGTATTTTTGGTGGTGGCAAAAAGATAAGAAAAATTAATAAGAGATTTAGAGTGGTTCAGGTTTCTAACCAAAGTCTACATCCACTACCTTAGCTTCCCACCAAGGATTTCACCAATTCACTAAGAATTCTTCCCCTTTTATAAGCTAAGAAGGCAACCTTTACAAACCGGTTAATCTTTCTACCCAAAGATTAAATAAGACACTCTTTTACAAAGAGAATTCAAATGAAACACGAAATCCCTCTAATAGGTATTTGTTTACACAATTAAGCCCTCACCCAAATCCTAAACACTTGAGCAAATTTGACAAAGTATAGCTCACAAGTGTTGTCTATACAAGAAATGTACAATTAAGCTCTAAAGATAATCTCTCGTCATAATGTTGTTGACAATTGAAGCATTTATGTATCCTTGATGCTTGGAGGTCCCTTTTATACTCCTAATTGAGTTTGTAGCTGTTGAGGACTGTTGGGGTTGAATTAGAGCCGTTGAAGCCTTTATTTCCCACCATAAATGCAGTTCTGCAGCTTGGCGTATCGATACCCTTGAATTCGTATCGATACGGTCCCGCTGAGAAAATAGCCATTGAGCACTTCAAGCTGGTGCGTATCGATACGCATAGTAAGCGTATCGGTATGGTCCTGCAATTTAAAAGATCATTGTGAAAATGATCGTTGGGGGTATTGGTACGCGATACAACCGTATCGGTAGGCGAACTAGCTGTTGGCTATTTAAAACATACTGTATCGATATGTCAAAGCGTATCGGTACGGGTTTTGGCTACTGGAATTTTACTGTAGCTGAAACCCTATGGCGTATTTATACAATACCAGACCGTATCGGTACGAGTACCTGAAAAACACGGTTTTGACTACTTTAAATACACTTTAAATCATTCCAAAGCCTTGTAAAACCCTTAAACATATTTTCAAGTTGTTTTTTACTAAAAACATATTTTAAATTCTTTTCAATTTAGTCCAAAACATTTTTCAATTATTATATCAAAATATTTAGTTCTACAATCTCCCCCTTTTTGATATAATAAAACCAACTTAAAAAATTGTTTGGGATTCTCGCCCTTAGTATTTTAAAAAGTTGAACAATAGATTAAAGTTTGAATGAAATTAAAGCTCTCCCTTATTCTCTTGAAAAATCAATTTTTCAAACCATTTTCTCCTTTTTTTGTTATATCAAAAAGAATTTAAAAAGACATTAGGCTCAAAATAACTTAGAAGGTAAAAAAAAATTAGCACAATTAAAAATTTTGGTTTCAAAAATTGGCTCCCTCTTACTCAAAGCATCAAACAATGTTAGTCCAACATATATGATTAAACTAGTTGAATTAAAAGAAATAAAAACTAAATAAAAATAAATTCAACTAATTTTACCACACTTGAATCCAATGTAGGATGTGAAGCCTTCCTTCTTCAAGTGCTCTCTTCGTGTGTATGGAGCTCCCCTCAAATTTGGACTTGTTGATCACTCTCCATCACACCTAAAACAAGACAATCAAGTAATTTTTGGTATCCAAATTGCTTTGGATCCATAGACGATAGTTACACATAATTTTGTTCCCTTAGGAATCCATTTTTCAATTTCATCCTTTTTTAATTAAAGTACTTAATTCTTTTGGGACCCAAATACTTCTAAAAACTTTATCATTTAAAAATCTAGGGGCACTAGATTGTCTAACATAAAAATTTGATTTTCCCAAATTGTTTTTCGTTGAAGTTCATTGGAAATCAAAATCTTTTCTTTCTTAAGATCATCAACTTCTTTTTTATGATCTTTTTCCATCGTTTGAAGCAAATTTTGTAAGTTTAAAACTTTAAGCTCAAAATCTTTGATTTTTGCTTCAAACTCAAAATTGGTTTTAGAAAGCAAATCATTTTCAATTTTTAACTTTAAAATTAATTTTTTGTTTTTAGAAAATGAAGCCTTGAATTCAAAAACCAATTCATCATAGGCTTTTTATAACTCATCAAAAGAATATAAATTTGATCTAGAAGAGTTAGAAGTTACCTCCCCTTCATTGAGGGCCATGAAGCATAGGCGTGCTACCTCATCATCAGTGGAGTCTTCATCACTCCATGTCGCCACATATTTTTTCTTTGAAGATGATCCCTTTTTGTTAGACTTGTGGGAATCCTTCATCTTCTTCTTTGATTCATGCTTAGAATTCTTCAATTCGCTCTTCATGAACTGGGTGAATTTCTTGAAGAGATAGGCCATCTCTTCATCTTCGCTTTCCTCCTCACTTAGTTCTACATGATGGCATGTGGAGGATTTAAGAGCAACGACACTCGCGTTGATACCTAGTTCCATGATCTTCTTCTTCCTCTTCTTTCTTATCTCTTCCTTCTTCTTCTCTTCTTCTTTATCTTTCTTCATGATTTGGTGAGTGAGAAGTGACCCCATGAGTTCATTAGGCTTCAAGGTCTTAAGATTTTTGGCTTCGATGATGGCGGTCTTTTTCGAGTTCCATGACTCAAGAAAGGAGTATATAAGCTTTCAGACGAGATTTTCTTTTGGAATGACTTCTCCATAGCCTTTTAGTCCATTGGTGATGGTGGAGAATCGACGGAACATCTTCTCAATGTCCTCTTCCGGATCCATCTTGAAGTTCTTATACTCGTGGTTGATGAGGCTGATCTTGGTCTCCTTTACTTCGTTTGTTCCCTCGTATGTAACTTCAAGCTTGTCCCATACTTCTTTTGCATTCTCACAAGAAGACATCTTCTCATAGATGTTACGGGTAAGTGCACAAAAGAGGAAGTGCAAAGCCTTGCAATTAAGTTCCATCTTCTTGCGGTCGTCAACACTCCATTCCACCTTGCTTCTTTGTGGTACGAACGGACCATCCTCAATAATGTCCCAAAGCTTATAGTCTTTGGATTTGACAAAGAACATCATTCTCGTCTTCCAATAAGAGTAGTTGGTCCCGTCAAAGAAGGGTGGCTTGTCGTTGGATTGCGTCATTGCTTCGGTTGGTTGTATTGAAGTATTGAGCTTCCCGGATCACCTCAATAGGATATTAATCCCGATCAATTGAGTCTTGCTCTGATACCAATTGAGTCTCGCTCTAATACCAATTGTTAGGACTGATGGTCACAACTGAAATGCTTGCCAAGTGTGGAGAAAGTTGGATTTATGGTGTTTTCGGTGGTGGCAAAAAGATAAGAAAAATTAACAAGAGACTTAGATTGGTTCGGCTTTCTAACCAAAGTCTACATCCACTACCTTAACATCCCACCAAGGATTTCACCAATTCACTAAGAATTCTTATAACACCCGTGTTTTGAGGTTATGAGTTAGACGCGTGAGTTGGTTCGAGTCGTCAAAATCGATTTTTATTAAAATTGACCTTAGTTTTGATTTAATTGAGATTTAAAAAAAAGGGTGGCAATTTTGTAATTAAGCCAAAACAAAAAGTAAACAACCTTTTTGAATCAAAAAAAAGTAAAGCTATCATCTTCCCACTTTCTCCATTTCACGTAGAATCAAACCAAACCCCTCCCAAAACCCCTATTCACTATTCCATTTGATTTCTCCATCAATTCAAGGGCATTTTCGAAGGTAACTTCATATTTGAGTTCTCCTCATCATCCTCTTCATTTTCATGGTCTTAGATTTGAAATCTATCATCTTTTTAGAATTTCAAGTTTAAGGAAAGTTTGGATTTTTAATGGGCTTTTCAATTGTTTTTGTTTTGTTGAGTTGGGTTTTGAAGTAATCTCACCTAAAGACACTTAATATCTTAAAATGGATGGATTTGGGAGAAATCCCGAAGTGGGTCTTTGGGGCATTTTTCAAAGTGTCAAAACTTGAGTTTTTGATGTGTTTTTGTGTTGGGTTGAAGGGCTGATGGTATAGGGTTATTAGGGAAGTGTTTTGGAAGCATTTAGATGTCATTTGGGTGTTAGAAATGGTGGTTTTCAGCTGGGTATTTGGGGAGCACGAAAATGGAAGTTTTGGTGGTTAGTTTGGGTTTGAAATTGTGAAGCTTTGACATGTGTTTGTGAGTTGGGCTTGTAGCAGAGTTTAGCTTTGATTGGTGAGTAATATTTGTGTTTTGATTGGTTAGAAGCAAGAGGAAACATCGGGGAAGGATCGAGATCGAATCCAGGAATTGATGAGGCTTGACTTGCTTGCTTGGTTTGCTAAGGAAGGGTGGTGAGTAAAACTTTAAATTTGTTCTAAAGTTGGTTCAAGTGTGTGTAGTGGAAGTGTTGGAATGAGCTTGGTAGGCCATTCCGAGGTAGAAGTTAAATTGGTAGTTTAACTTCTTGATTGTAAATGATGCTTTAGATGCCATTGCATATATTGAACTTGTGAGATATGAATTGATTTGTATGTGTATACCTTGATATGTGTGATGATGAATATGTGCTATAATTGATGGATGTGTGAAGTGGTTTAAAGGTAATTGGCACTAATCAACTTACCGGGTGTAAATGATTGATCATTAGGATTAGTGTGCACACGTTGAGTCAAATTTGCGCGTGGCCTTGATGGCGTTGAGTCATCAAGGAGGAGTACGGTGATGTAATATTCCACCGGAAATTATTTATATATATACGTGATGATGAGTGGAATCACATCTGTAGGGCATGTGGTGATGAGTGGAATCCCACCCATGCAAGGTCCAATGATGAGTGTAATCCCACCGAGGTAATGTTGTTGTTGAGAGTAAATTCGGACATCCAAGTAAACTAATAGTGGCCAATGTACTTGCTCTTATGATTATGATGTCGAGATATTTGATTTATATTGTTGAGCTTAATATGATGTAACATGCCATATTTATGACTCTTGAAATACTAGCTAGGTTGTTATGATGATGCCTATGTATGTTGTGTGTGATGTTAAGGATTGCATGCTTAAACCCTGCATTGTTGTTGTTTTTGATTTTAGAGCATCCTCACTAAGCTTCTAGCTTACGCTCTCATTTTCAACAATGCAGATCATTAGCGTGGTGTTAGCAAGGAGCAAGGCGAAGGGGCATTCCAAGCTTGTAGTTGCTCAAGTATGACTTAGTAAATAAAGTAGTAGTTTAGCAATGGGGCTACTATGTGTTTTGTATGAGCGTTGTATGACTCATAGATGTTGTTGATGTTTATGTTTTGCTTGGATTTGTAAACCATGCCTTGTCTTGTTGAATGCTTGTGTGAGATGGTTATGCCTTTGGATGTTTTAAGTTGCTTTTGGTTGGCATGTAAACCTTTTATGTGAAGACATGATGCCTTATGGCTTTTTGAGCTCTTAAGCATGTCTATTTATGCAATATTTACCCTTTGTGTGAATGCCATGTATGGATGCCTTGTTAATCATCTAAATTGCTTTATATGCAAATCCTTGGTTGTAGTATGTTGCATAAATGGTTGTATGTGGCTAGGGGAGTCCTAATATGCATCTAGAGTTGGGTCTTGTGTGTTTTTGCTAAAATTAGGAGACTTGCAGTGTAGGGCTTATCGATACGCCTAAGGGCCGTATCGATACGGTCTTGCCTGCAGGGCTCAGTTTTGGCTTGGCGTACCGATACACGGGGGTGTATCGATACGCTCTTTGCTCACTGGAATTCTGAGAATTTGGTGAGTTTTTGGCGTATCGGTACGGGGTTGATGCGTATCGTTACGTTTTTATCTCGTTGACCACGAGATGTTGACCGAGAGGGGCGTATCGATACGCTCAAGGGCTATATCAATACGGTCTTCCCCGAGTTGACTGCAAGGGTTGACTTAGTCAAGGCGTATCGATACCCTTGATTGGTGTATCGATACGGCCTACTCTGTATGTGTAAAATGAATTGTTTCAATGTGTGGTTTGAGGTTCGAATGTATTTCTTTCTTGATGTTTTCCGCTGACGTGATCAGTTAGGAATCAATATGCCTTTAGACAAGATTAAAATAAAAGAAATTTTCTAGGGTTGCTAACCGAGGGGGAACCTTAACGGGTTTCGCTTCGGTTTTCCCCGTGTAGCCTACTCAGATCGGTCATCCGGCCAGACCGGGACGAGGGGGTTACATTTGTTGGTATCAGAGCCTGAGGTTACCGAGACCTCGGGCAAGTAAGTGAGGTAAGCTTGATGTGTTAAGCAATTGATATGTTTCGGTGTATGCTTTGCTATGTATTCTTGTTGTTTGATCGTTCATATGGTGTTTGGAAGCATGATTGTTGCGTTTAGTGTAATGTCTAGTACCCATTGCTACTATTACTTAATTTAAAAAGGTTTTGTAAAGGAAAGTACTTGAGCACAGTTGGACCCTTGCCTTTGCTAACTTAATCCTTATCTGTTTGTTGTTGTAGTTACTATCTTGCTAGCTGTATCATGAGACCACGAGGGATGCCTAGGATGGTTCAGCCGGAACCACGGGCACAAGCTCCGGGGATTGAGCAGATTGGTGGGGCGCAGGCTCCCCAACCTCCTCCTTCTCCTCCTCACCAAGCGGGAGGTGAGGCGGGAGCCGAGGGTGTAGGACCTCAAGTGGGCCAAGGACCAGCCGTAATTGATTTAGCTCCCTTAGTTCAGGCGATAGCCGGGGCTTTCCAGGCTGCAGTGGCTGGGGGTCAGTCAGCGGCACAACCCCAGGGAGAGGGTACTGGGTTGCCATTGGAGAGACTCCGTAGTTTGGGAGGTGAAGAGTTCAGAGGGTCGACACCGGAGAGTTCTGAGATGTGGTTAGAGAAGACCGTCCGTATCTTGTCACAGATGGGATGTACCAGGGGACGCAAGTTAGGGTGTGTTGAGTCTTTGTTTCAGGGTGATGCCTACACTTGGTGGGTCACCATCACTACGGGTATGGAAGAGGCTGAGATCACTTGGGAGTTCTTTGAGTCAGCATTCCGTAAGAAGTATCTGGGTCCTCGATATCTCGATGAGAAGAAGAGGGAATTTATGGCTTTGCTTCAGGGGAGTATGACTGTGACAGACTATGAGATTCGATTTGTCAGGTTGAGTCAGTATGCATCTGAGCTTGTTCCTACTGAAGTGGAACGTTGTAATCGTTTCCGTTATGGGTTGAATGAAGAAATCAAGAGATACACTCTAGCTTCAGACTACACAGATTTTGATGTCTTGGTCGCTAGGGCCAAGGACTTGGAGCACAATTTGGGCTCGACCAAATGGTCTGGTGGTTCTAGTTCTGGTAAGAGATCTAGTGACTTTGATAGAGGTGATTCTAAGAGGCATCGGGACAACCGGCATCACTTTGACCATAGACGTGGTGGAGGTAACCACGGTAAGGGCCATCAGGGCCAGAGGGCTGGTGGGAAGTTGCCCACGTGTGCTACTTGCGGGAGGAACCACACCGGTGAGTGTTGGGGGAATTTCCACTCGTGTTGGAGTTGCGGAGCTAGGGATCATATTAGGTGTGACTGTCCATATCAGGCGGGACAGGCACCAGCTCAGGCTCCTGCTAGAGCCAATGACTTTCAGAGAGGCCGCGGGCGCGGTAGAGGTAACTTACAGCCGAGAAATGATGGCCAGAGAAACATAGCACATGTAGTTGCAGTCCAGCCAAAGGGCAGAGGTCAGGCCAGAGTTTACGCTCAGCGTGGGGATCAGCATGACACAGATGTGATTGCAGGTAACTTCTCGATACAGTCTTTGGGTTTGCTTTCTTTGATTGACTCCGGGTCTACACATTCTTATATTCTGAGCGAGCATGCAAAATTGTTGAAATTGCCTTGTGAAATATTAGAGGTAGGAGTTAGTGTTACTAGTTCCTTTGGGGACACGATAGTAGTTAGAAAAATGTAAAGAAGGTGTCCGTTGATGGTTCAGGGACATGTGTTTCCAGTGGATATGATGGAGCTACCTTTTTATGGCTTTGATGTAATTCTGGGTATGGACGGGCTCACTAAGCATAGAGCTAGGATAGACTTTGAGACTAAGAGGATTTCTTTGAGACTCACAGATGATTATGAGATAGTGGTGGTGGGTGAGAACGTGAAGTTCTTATCCAATGTAGTTTCAGTTCTAGAGGCTAAGAGGTTAGTTGAGATGGGTTGCGAAGCATATTTGGCCTATGTGATGAATCCAAACATGAGTGAGGTCAGGCCTCAAGACATCCGGACAGTGTGCGATTTTCCTAGTGTGTTTCCGGAAGAGTTGTCGGGTTTACCACCTGATAGAGAGGTAGAGTTTACTATAGAGACTTATTCAGATTCAGCTCTTGTTTCGATTGCTCCGTATCGGACGGCACCAAAAGAACTGAAAGAGTTGAAGACTCAGTTGCAAGAGTTGACAGATAGAGGCTTCATTCGACCTAGTTCTTCGCCTTGGGGTGCTCCAGTTTTGTTTGTAAAGAAGAAAGATGGAAGCATGAGAATGTGTATAGATTACATACAGTTGAATCAGTTAACAGTGAAGAATAAGTACCCATTGCCGAGAATTGATGATTTGTTTGACCAGTTGAGAGGGGCATCAGTCTTTTCAAAGATTGACTTGAGATCAGGTTACTACCAGCTAAAGGTAAGAGAGGTTGATGTACCGAAGACGACCTTTAGGACTAGATATGGTCACTATGAGTTTTTAGTCATGCCTTTTGGGTTGACTAACGCACTGGCTGCTTTCATGGATATGATGAATAGGATCTTCCATCAGTACCTAGATCAGTTTGTAGTTGTCTTTATAGATGACATCTTGGTGTACTCACGTACCGAGGAAGACCACGACCGACACTTGAGGCTAGTTTTGAAGACCTTGTTGAATAATCAGTTGTATGCGAAGTTGAGCAAGTGTGAGTTCTGGATCCGAGAGGTAGTCTTCCTAGGGCATGTAGTATCAGCCGATGGGATTAGAGTTGATCCAAAGAAGATAGAGGCCATTGTTGAGTGGAAGCAACCGAAGTTAGTAACAGAGGTACGTAGCTTTCTAGGCTTACCTGGATATTATAGAAGATTTGTAGAGGGTTTCTCGAAGTTAGTCCCTCCTTTGACACAGTTGCTTCAGAAGAGTGTTCAATTTGAGTGGTCAGATGCAAGATAGAGAGCCTTTGAGAAGTTGAAAGAAGCTTTGACCCAAGCACCGATCTTGATTCAGCCAGAGTCAGAGAAAGACTATGTAGTTTACAGTGATGCTTCCTATGTAGGCCTAGGTTGTGTTCTCATGCAAGACAAGAGGGTAGTGGCTTATGCCTCAAGACAGTTGAAGACTCACGAGCGTAACTATCCGACCCATGACATAGAGTTAGTCGCAGTTGTGTTTGCTCTAAAGATTTGGCGACATTATTTGTACGGTAAGAAATACACAGTGTACACGGATCACAAGAGTTTGAAGTACATCATGACTCAGTGAGATTTGAATCTCAGACAGCGTAGAAGGTTAGAGTTGCTAAAAGACTATGATCTTACGATTGAGTACCATCCGGGTAAGGCCAATGTAGTGGCTGATGCTTTGAGTAGAAAGGTAGTCGTAGATTTGAGAGTCATGTTTGCTAGATTGAGTTTGTCCGGAGATGGTGGCTTGGTAGCCAAGCTTCAAGTTAGACCTACTCTAGGTCAGTCGATTAGGGAGAAGCAGCTCTTAGATAGATCTTTGGCACCTCACGTGCAAGATGTAGCCGAGGGTAGACCTTCAGACTACAGTTTCAGTACCGATGGGGTCTTGTGTTTCAAGAATAGGATAGTTGTGCCAGAAGACAGTGACTTGAGACGTATGATCTTGACTGAAGCGCACAGTAGTTCATTTGCTATGCATCCTGGAAGTACGAAGATGTACCAAGATTTGAAGAATGAGTACTTTTGGGTTGGTTTGAAGAGAGATGTAGCCGACTTTGTGAGTAAGTGTATGGTGTGTCAGAGAGTGAAGGCGGAACATCAGGTTCCCTCAGGTTTGTTGCAACCGTTGAGAATTCCGGAATGGAAATGGGAGAATATCACCATGGACTTTGTTTCGGGCTTGCCTTTGACTCCTACAAAGAAGAACTCAGTTTGGGTCATAGTAGACCGTTTCACGAAGTGTGCTCACTTCTTAGCAGTCAATACAACTTATACCTTAGATAGATTGGCCGATCTGTACATTGGTGAGATTGTTAGATTGCATGGTGTGCCGAAGTTTATTGTGTCCGATAGAGATCCGAGGTTTACAGCTCGATTTTGGGTGTGTCTGCATACAGCTTTTGGTACCCGTTTGAACTTCAGAACGTCTTATCATCCTCAGTCAGATGGTTAGTCAGAGAGAATTATACAGATTCTAGAGGATATGTTGCGATGTTGCATCATTGATTTTCAAGGTACATGGGAGAAGCACTTGCCTCTAGTTGAGTTTGCTTACAATAATAGTTTTCATTTGAGCATTCAGATGGCTCCGTATGAGGCCTTGTATGGTAGAAAGTGTAGAACTCCAGTTTGTTGGGCTGAAGTGGGACAGAAATTGTTACCTATGCTCGATTTGCTCAAGAGGACCACTGATAAGGTGAAATTGATTTGCGATCGCTTGAAGGCTGCTTCAGATAGACAGAAGTCCTATGCCAACTTGAAGAGGAAGGAAGTTGAGTTCTCAGTGGGTGAGAAAGTGTTCTTAAAGGTGTCTCCCTGGAAGAAAGTAATTAGATTTGGCCGAAAGGGGAAGTTGAGTCCGAGGTACATAGGACCGTATGAGATTGTGAAGAGGGTCGGCCCAGTTGCTTATCAGTTGCGTTTGCCATCCGAGCTAGAGAAGATACATGATGCATTTCATGTTTCGATGCTCCGTAAGTATAGGTCAGATCCATCACATGTTATGCATGTAGAAGAGATTGAATTGAATCCAGATTTGACTTATGAGGAAGAACCAGTTGAGATCCTAGCTTCTGACAGTAAGGTGTTGCGGGGTAGATCGATTGAGTTAGTGAAAGTGCGGTGGCAACGTCGAGGGGTGGACGAGGCCACTTGGGAGAGGAAGGAGGATATGGAAAGGCAGTTTCCTTATCTCTTTCAGTCAGGTAATTTCGGGGACGAAATTCCTTAAGTGGGAGAGAGTTGTAACACCCGTGATTTGGGGTTAGGAGTTAGACGCGTGAGTTGGTTCGAGTCGTCAAAATCGATTTTTATTAAAATTGACCTTAGTTTTGATTTAATTGAGATTTAAAATAAAGGGGTGACAATTTTGTAATTAAGCCAAAACAAAAAGTAGACAACCTTTTTGAATCAAAAAAAAAGTAAAGCTATCATCTTCCCCCTTTCTCCATTTCACGTGGAATCAAACCAAACCCCTCCCAAAACCCCTATTCACTATTCCATTTGATTTCTCCATCAATTCAAGGGCATTTTCGAAGGTAACTTCATATTTGAGTTCTCCTCATCATCCTCTTCATTTTCATGGTCTTAGATTTGAAAACTATCATCTTTTTAGAATTTCAAGTTTAAGGAAAGTTTGGATTTTTAATGTGTTTTTCAATTGTTTTTTTATTTGTTGGGTTGGGTTTTGAAGTAATCTCACCTAAAGACACTTAATATCTTAAAATGGATGGATTTGGGAGAAATCCCGAAGTGGGTCTTTGGGGCATTTTTCAAAGTGTCAAAACTTGAGTTTTTGATGTGTTTTTGTGTTGGGTTGAAGGGCTGATGGTATAGGGTTATTAGGGAAGTGTTTTGGAAGCATTTAGATGTCATTTGGGTGTTGGAAATGGTGGTTTTCAGCTGGGTATCTGGGGAGCACGAAAATGGAAGTTTTGGTGGTTAGTTTGGGTTTGAAATTGTGAAGCTTTGACATGTGTTTGTGAGTTGGGTTTGTGGTAGAGTTTAGCTTTGATTGGTGAGTAATATTTGTGTTTTGATTGGTTAGAAGCAAGAGGAAACATCGGGGAAGGATCGAGATCGAATCCGGGAATTAAGGAGGCTTGACTTGCTTACTTGGTTTGCTAAAGAAGGGTGGTGAGTAAAACTTTAAATTTGTTCTAAAGTTGGTTCAAGTGTGTGTAGTGGAATTGTTGGAATGAGCTTGGTAGGCCATTCCGAGGTAGAAGTTAAATTGGTAGTTTAACTTCTTGATTGTTAATGATGCTTTAGATGCCATTGCCTATATTGAACTTGTGAGATATGAATTGATTTGTATGTGTATACCTTGATATGTGTGATGATGAATATGTGCTATAATTGATGGATGTGTGAAGTGGTTTAAAGGTAATTGGCACTAATTAACTTACCGGGTGTAAATGATCGATCATTAGGATTAGTGTGCACACGTTGAGTCAAATTCGCGCGTGGCCTTGATGGCCTTGAGTCATCAAGGAGGAGTACGGTGATGTAATATTTCACCGGAAATTATTTATATATATACGTGATGATGAGTGGAATCTCATCCGTAGGGCATGTGGTGATGAGTGGAATCCCACTCATGCAAGGTCCGGTGATGAGTGTAATCACACCGAGGTAATGTTGTTGTTGAGAGTAAATCCGCACATCCGAGTAAACTAATAGTGGCCAATGTACTTGCTCTTATGATTATAATGTCGAGATATTTGATTTATATTGTTGAGCTTAATATAATGTAACATGCCATATTTATGACTCTTGAAATACTAGCTAGGTTGTTATGATGATACCTATGTATGTTGTGTGTGATGTTAAGGATTGCATGCTTGAACCATGCATTGTTGTTGTTTTTTATTTTAGAGCATCCTCACTAAACTTCTAGCTTACGCTCTCATTTTCAACAATGCAGATCATTAGCGTGGTGTTAACAAGGAGCAAGGCGAAGGGGCATTCCAAGCTTGTAGTTGCTCAAGTATGACTTAGTAAATAAAGTAGTAGTTTAGAAATGGGGCTACTATGTGTTTTGTATGAGCGTTGTATGACTCATAGATGTTGTTGATGTTTATGTTTTGCTTGGATTTGTAAACCATGCCTTGTCTTGTTGAATGCTTGTGTGGGATGGTTATGCCTTTGGATGTTTTAAGTTGCTTATGGTTGGCATGTAAACCTTGTATGTGAAGACATGATGCCTTATGGCTTTTTGAGCTCTTAAGCATGCCTATTTATGCAATATTTACCCTTTGTGTGAATGCCATGTATGGATGCCTTGTTAATCATCTAAATTGCTTTATATGCAAATCCTTGGTTGTAGTATATTGCATAAATGGTTGTATGTGGCGAGGGGAGTCCTAATATGCATCTAGAGTTGGGTCTTGTGTGTTTTTGCTGAAATTAGGAGACTTGCAGTGCAGGGCGTATCGATACGCCTAAGGGCCGTATCGATACGGTCTTGCCTGCAGGGCTCAGTTTTTGCTTGGCGTACCGATACACGGGGGTGTATCGATACGCTCTTTGCTCACTGGAATTCTGAGAATTTGGTGAGTTTTTGGCGTATCGGTACGGGGTTGATGCGTATCGGTACGGTTTTATCTCGTTGACCACGAGATGTTGACCGAGAGGGGCGTATCGATACGCTCAAGGGCTGTATCGATACGGTCTTCCCCGAGTTGACTACAAGGGTTGACTTAGTCAAGGCGTATCGATACTCTTGATTGGTGTATCGATACGGCCTGCTCTGTATGTGTAAAATGAACTGTTTCAATGTGTGGTTTGAGGTTCGAATGTATTTATTTCTTGATGTTTTCCGCTGACGTGATCACTTAGGAATCAATATGCCTTTAGACAAGATTAAAATAAAAGAAATTTTCTAGGGTTGCTAACCGAGGGGGAACCTTAATGGGTTTCGCTTCGGTTTTCCCCGTGTAGCCTACTCGGACCGGTCATCCGGCCAGACCGGGACGAGGGGGTTACAATTCTTCCCCTTTTCTAGGCTAAGGAGGCAACCTTTACAAACCGGTTAATTTTTCTACCCAAAGATTAACCAAGACACTCTTGTACAAAGAGAATTCAAAGCAAACACGAAATCCCTCTAATAGGTATTTGTTTGCACAATTAAGCCCCCACCCAAGTCCTAAACACTTGAGCAAATTTGACAAAGTATAGCTCACAAGTGTTGTCTATACAAGAAATGTACAATTAAGCTCTAAAGACAATCTCTCATCATTATTTTGTTGACAATTGAAGCATTTCTCTATCCTTGATGCTTGTAGATCCTTTTTATACTCCTAATTGAGTTTGTAGCCGTTGAGGACCGTTGGGGTTTAATTAGAGCCGTTGGAGCCTTTATTTCCCACCATAAATGCAGTTCTGCAGCTTGGCGTATCGATACCCTTGAATTCGTATCGATACAGTCCCGATGAGGAAATAGTCGTTGAGCACTTCAAGCTGGTGCGTATCGATACGCATAGTAAGCGTATCGGTACGGTCCTGCAATTTAAAAGACCGTTGGGGGTATCGGTACACGATACAACCGTATCGGTATGCGAACTAGCCGCTGGCTATTTAAAACATACCGTACCGATACGACAAAGCGTATCGGTACGAGTTTTAGCTACTGGAATTTTACTGTAGCTGAAACCCTAGGGAGTATCGATACAGTACCAGACCGTATCGGTACGGATACCTGAAAAACACGGTTTTGACTACTTTAAATACACTTTAAATCATTTCAAAGCCTTGTAAAACCCTTAAACATATTTTCAAGTTGTTTTTGACTAAAAATATATTTTAAATTCTTTTCAATTTAGTCCAAAACATTTAGTTCTACACCTTTTTGATATAATGAAACCACTTGCAAAAATTGTTTTTTGAAATTTCTCCCCCTTAGAAAAATAATATTAAAAAAAGAGAATGTTTTGAGAAAATATTAAAACTCCACCTTTTATTTTTGAAATTTAAATTTTCAAACTTATATCTCCCCTTTTTGTTATATAAAAAATAATTCAAAATTATTTTAAGGTTCAAAATAACAATAGAAAGTAAGTAATTTTAAAAAAACAAAAGCCCCCCACTTTAAATTTTAACTTAAAATACTTTGACACTTAAGAAAATCATTGAATTTCAATAAAAATATCAAGTTTTAAAATCCATGAAATTCAATTTATCCAAGTCTTTTTAGAGTTCATGCAAAAATGAGTATGTTAAACATACTTATGCATAAAAACTTTTTCGATGTCATGCATTAATAAAAAAATAACAATTAAAAATATGCACGAGCTTTTAAAAATCATTAAAAATAAGTAACCAAATAATCAAGGAGATTAAGCTTAGAGGTTACCCATCTTTAATGTGTGAGCATGCCACCTTTGCAAATGAGTGGAAAATGGTTCATCTTGATTTCTTGAGCTTGATGTCGAACAAATTAACTCTTCAAGGTCGGTTGAATGTATAAATAGATCGAGCACTCCTAGGATCTTCTCAATGGTTGTTAGACCGTCGATTTGAGTCCCGCTCTGATACCAATTGTTAGGGTCAATGTCTTCAACCGAAATTAGCACCGATGAAGGGTGTAGAGATTTCTTTTGAAATTGGGAAAACAAAAACCGAAAAAGAAATAACACTTTGACGCATTCGATTTTAGAGTGGTTCAACCTTCTAACCAATGTCTACATCCACTACCTTAGCATCCACACCAAGGATTTCTCAGTTCACTAACAATAAATTCTTCCCCTTTTATAGGCTAATGGGGCAACCTTTACATCCATATCTTTTCACGGGCTAAGATAGAACCATCTCCCTAATTTTTATAAGGATCAACTATAACCAATCCTTCAACAATGAGGTCTTGACATTGTAAACTAATTACCACTCTAGGTGGGTGTTTACACATTTTTGGCTCACTAGGATTGGACTAAAGAAATACAAGAGATTACAAGAAATAGACATTAAAATTCTACTCTCTTGATCTTTAAGCTTAGATGTCCATCCTCTCCATTCTTCAAGTGTCATTGGCTTGTATATATAGAGTGGAATGAAAAACTAGCCGTTGAAAACTTTTAAAATACTTAAAAATATTTGTTTGAGTGAAAAACACTTTTAAAAAAACCTTTCAAATATATTTTTCAAGATGAATGGACTTTGAATTAATTTTGCAATATTTGTTCAAGTCCAAAAACATTTTTCATTGAGTTATATCAAAATAAATATCTCAACAAATTTAATACATAAATTGATATACTTTTTTTTAAATATGAAGGGTGACCTAAATGTAACCATATCCCTAATGGGGTGATCCAAATGTAACCTTTAATAATTAGGTGACCCAAATGTAACCTTACCCATAACTAAGTGATCCAAATGTAACTTTTAATAATTGAGTAATACAAATGTAACCTTACCCATAATTGAGTGACCTTTGTTGTAGTTTACCTTTATTATTTAAATCAAAATTGAATAAAAAAATTTAAAAAGTAAATAATGAAAATGCCTATAAGTCACACCACATCAATCATGTCTTTCCTTTTTCGCAGATATTATTTGTTGCCCACCAGACGTGTCACGTATGAAAAAAGTATGTGGCTTTTTCAGTTGCACGTTATTTAATACTCTAAAGGTGATTATAAAGTAGTATCAGTTGTACTTTTAAGGATGTATTTAATTGGGAACACATTTACATTTCGTGACACGCCTAATCGAAAAAATGTCATTTTTGTAAATATTTGTCTTGGTGTAAAAAATTAATTGTATTATTTTAAGCAAAATGCCAAGGGTTAAAGGGGGGGGTCCAAATTTAGATTCATAATAGTAAAAGAATCAACTAATCAAACATCACAGGGGAAGAGATTGTGCCCACCAGTTATAAAGATTGAACAAAAAGGATGAAACAGAAAGCAAGCTAAAGATGAAGGGAAGCTTAACTTTAACGGGGAAATGAATTGAAAGAGGCAAATTTAAACTAAATCGAGATCTGGGCATCAGAATGACAGGACTTATAAAGTTGGAGAAATTATATCATGGGTGATTCCCACCACGTCATCTATGGGACCAACCAATAGAAACCACCCACTTCACCATGATTTCCCATGTCATTAATCTAATAATGGAATAACTTCCAAAAAACAGTTTTTAAAATGACATGGAAAAACTTTAGTGAAGATTCATTGGTTGGAAAAAAATGACATAGAAAAATCATGGTGAAGTGGGTGGTTTCCATTGGTTGGTCCCATGGATGACGTGGTGGGAATCACCCATAATATAATTTTTCATAAAGTTGGGTTTTGAATTTCGCCGAATTTTGTGGAATTGTATAAAGCCAAAAAGATGCTCTAAGTTTTGACTTAATAATCATTTCAGTCACTATTTTTTAAACAATTTAATCATTAATATTTTATTTTAAGTCAAAGTAATTTATTTACGGATTAAAAATACTAGTCAACTAACAGTAAATGATTTGAAATAACGTGTTAAAACTACATAGCAGTGCACGTTAACATGACAATGTCATATAAACAAATGTGTTGACTTAAAAGAATGTCACATCAGTCAAAAAATAATTTTATACAATTATATAAAATATGAAATTATTTTTTCTGTTGATGTGTTACTCTGTCAAGTCATTTCAAGTTTTTTTATCGTTGATTGTCTAATAGTTTTCAACTACGGAGAGGTTGTGTTGACCCAAAATGAAATGTTGAAGGTTAAATTGCTTCAAAAAAGAATTGAGGACAAAATGACTATTCAATCAAACGTTAGAGACAATTTTTTAGCATTATACCTTTTAGAATTGAATCAGAGGTGAATGGTATTGGGGCTTAGTGCGAGCCCTAGCCTCCCAAAAATTTGAAATTTTAATATTTAATCCTTTAAATTTTAAAAAAAAAATTAATTTAGTTCATTTAAAAAATTTAATTAGACTTTTAAAAAAATTAATTTAAATATAAATATTTTAAAAATTTTAAGTAAATCCCTCAAACTTTATTACCAAAATCTACCCAAAATAGAATTAAAGAATTTTATCATAGAGTTCGACTTTTTTTTACTTTAAACAAAATAGAGTCAAACAAAGAACGGTTTAACCAATTAAAGATTATTTCTTCTTAAAAGAACCAAATATTTAATTATTCTATCCTTATGAATTTCTCTCCGCAATTCTCGGAAGGTATCACAGTCAACCCTTTGTTTGAGCCGGTTGATGGCCGGCCGCCGGATGGATCTATGAACGGTCATCCTGAGCGTCAGGAGGCGCGGACGACGGTGATCTCGGATCTTTCTGTTAATCAATCTGCACCAGTGGTGAATGGGCCAGAGATGTCTGATATAACGATGATTCCTGGTGATTTGGTTTCTTCCTCGTTGGAGCGTCCTGGCTCACCAGTGGATGAAGGTGTACAGCCTCTACTGAAGAAAGGGAAGGGTCTCGATGGTGACAATGGAGATGGCAATACTGGAAAGGTTGAGAATAGTGGTGATACTGATGTGGCGATGTCTGAAGCTAATGCGAGCAAGCCGTCTTCGAATGTAAGTGATCCCTCCCCCTCTGTTCGCCCTTCTTTCCGTGACATTATGACAGGCTCGCTGTCCTCTCCTTCGCAACGCTCGTTGATTGAGGAGTTAGATGTGGAGGTCTTAGAAGAGGATGTTCGTCTTAATTCCAAGGGTGTGTTCACGGAGATTCAATTTTCGGAGAAAGTTCACTTGTCTATTGATAAGAAACTGGAGAAGTCGGTAGTGATCAGGCTATTGGGTAAATCGATTGGGTATAAAGCGCTGCTTAATAGGATTGAATTATTGTGGAAACCATTAGGAGAATTGCGACTAATCGATCTTGATAATGAATATTACCTTGTGAGGTTTGCTGTACAGGAGGACCTTGATAAGGTAATGACCGGAGGGCCTTGGGTTATCTATGGTTCTTACCTAACGGTTCAGTCGTGGAGCCGAAATTTTTCTACTAATGTGGATCATCCTTCCAGTGTTATGGTTTGGGTTCGTCTACCTGGCCTTCCCTACCGTTATTACACGAAGAGCCTCTTTCGACACATTGCAAGTGCATTGGGGAAGGTGGCTAGAATTGACTATAATACGAATGTTGCGGATAGAGGAAGGTTTGCAAGGCTCACAATCATAGTCGATCTAGATAAACCCCTTAAGTATGGACTCTTTATTGATGGAAGATTGCAACCAATTGAGTATGAAGGCCTTCCGGTTATATGTTTCGGATGCGGTAAATATGGCCATTCTAAAGAAATGTGTGGTAAGGATGCAGCCCCTGTGACAGAATCAAGAGTTTTGATGTCTGATGTTGGTGAGAAGGATCCTTATGGACCATGGATGCAGGTTCTCCCTCGTCGCCGAGGCAATGCAGGTCAGCGGCAAGGAAACCTCGCTGGAAAACCAAATAATTTTCAGCTGGCCTCCAAGGTGGGTTCTCGATTCTCAGCGTTGAGTGATGTTACTCCGGATAGTGGCTTGGAACAAACTCATAATAATAAAGGTGATGTGGTTGCGGACCATGAGGGAAGCAGTGCAGCTGATACGATTGAAAGTAGGGTGGAGGATGAGGGGTTGCGTGGAAAGACACCAATGGTAGAAAAAAAACAATTCCCATGCACGTAAGGGAGGTCACGTATCTTCCTCTAGTGGTCCTCTGAAAATCTTGAGTGATGTCTCTAAGGTGGTGAAGGGTAAGGAACACATTGGTGCACCAAAAGATTTGTCACTGAATCGTCCTTCTGGGGTAGTAATATCAGCAAATAATCAAGCTAAGGATGTTGCTTCAACATCGACAGTGATTCCGGTTACCTCGTCGTTAGATAAAGAACATCATACTGCTGTTAGAGTGATCGAGGAAAGCTCTCGTTTGTCTTTGAAAGAGAAAAATGGCAGAGTGTTACCTTCCTCTATTGTAAACTCCACGGCGAAGAACCAGCATAAAACTGTGTCGACTTTGAAAGGTGTTTCTCGGAAGGTTTTGAAGACGAAGAAGAAGGAGGGGAATATCTTTGCAAAACCTCCTCTGGCTGAACTAGTGGAAAGTCTAACATCGGACCTTGAGAATGCAAAAGTGCACAACTCCATGTCACCCGCAACTTTGATCAAGGGTGGGGGCAAGTCGATGCAGTGGAAGGAAAATTCTGCCCCTTCGGCAACTGATAGTGCTGGTATATAGGCCTGGTGATCGTGTCTTAACCCTCCTTTATTTTTTATGGTTAAGCTAATTATTTGGAATGTACAAGGTGCTTTAGGGGCTGATTTTAATCGTTATTTTAGATTGTTTGTGCGTTTGCATAAGCCGGATATTTTTTGCAATTATTGAACCAAGAATTAGTGGTGTGAAGGCTGATACTTTTATAAGGCATTCGGGGTTTCAGGCATCGTATCGTGTTGAGGCCTCGGGGTTTTCTGGTGGTATATGGGTTTTGTGGCATCAGTCAGTTATTGTTGATGTGTTAGCGATCTCGTCTCAATTTGTTCATACGTTCATCTCTACTCCCGGCGACAATAAGAGATTTTTCTTTACATTTGTGTATGCGAGTCCTACTGCGGCTTGTCGTAATGTTCTTTGGAACCATCTTTTAGCTCTTACCCCTGACACAAATTGGCCGTGGGCTCTAGGAGGTGACTTCAACGTAATAGCTGATAGTTCTGAGCGAAGTGGGGGTTCTCTAAGGCGTCTTGGGGTTTGCCGTGCGTTCAAGGATTTTCTGTTCTCTTATGGTTTGATGGATATGAGTTTTCATGGTTCGATATATACATGGCAGCGTGGTGACCTTATGCAAAGGCTTGATCGTTTTCTTTGTTCGGGTAATTTGTATGATCACTTTCCAAGCTCTGAGGTTATTCATCTTCAAAGACTTGGGTCGGATCATTGCCCTATCCTGCTTAATTTTGATCGTAGTATGTCTCACCTTGCTTCCCGTCCTTATCGCTTCATCTCGGCATGGAATTTACATCCTCAATTCCATGATTTTCTTGCTGGTGTTTGGATTGAAGAAGCGGGTTTGAAGGATAATATTCTAGCATTCCAAAAGGAAAGCAGTGAATGGAATGAGAACGTCTTTGGACATATTGGTAAAAGGAAATCCCTCCTTCTAGCTCGTATTCGTGGTATCGAAAAGGCTTTGGCGAAAAATGAATCCTCTTTTCTCTTGAATTTGGAGAGGGAGTTAAAGGCTAAATTGAACTTGGTTCTTGAGCAGGAAGAGGAATTCTGGCATCAAAAGTCAAGGGTTGAATGGATTGGTAGCGGTGACCGCAATACAACATTCTTCCATAGAAGCACCATGGTCCGTAGACAACGCAATTTTGTGCGTATGTTGCAATTGGAGGATGGGATTTGGAATGATGACCATAATGTGCTTAAATCCCATGCTTGTAATTTTTTCCAACACCTATTTACTAGTGAGGTGCGGCAGCCTAGTGGACCCTTATACTATGGTGAATTCCACCGTTTCACCAAGGAGGAAATGAGAACATTGGTAGCAGTTGTGACCATTGATGAGGTGCGCCATATTGTCTTCAAAATGGCACCTCTTAAAACGCCGGGGTGGGATGGTTTACCTGCTTCTTTTTACCAGAAAAATTGGTCTATTGTTGGGTCCACGGTTTTTGATTTGGTGCGAAAAGTGTTCAGTGACGGTGTTATGGAGGAGTGGATCAATAGAACGCAAATTGTGCTTATTCCGAAAGTGCCCAATCCGATTAATATCAAACAATTCCGCCCTATCAGTCTTTGCACTGTCAGTTATAAAATAATTTCAAAGGTAGTTGTTGAGCGCATGAAACCGTTCCTACCGTCTTGGATTTCTCCTACACATACGAGTTTTGTGCCCGGAAGGTGCATAACGGATAACATAATCTTGGCACAAGAGGTCATGCATTCGATGGCTAATAAAAAAGGAAAGTGCGGATGGATGGCCATTAAAGTTGATCTGGAAAAAGCGTACGACCGTATTGAATGGGATTTTCTGGAAGAGACACTGATACTCACTGGTATGCCTGCTAATTTTATTGAGATTATTATGCTCTGTGTTCGGTCTGTGTCACATCAAATTATTTGGAATGGTGATTTATCGGATGTTTTTAAACCCTCTAGAGGATTAAGACAAGGTGGCCCTTTATCGCCTTACTTGTTTGTTCTTTGTATGGAGAGGCTGTCGCAGGAAATTATGCATCGTGTTGATAGTGGCCAATGGCAAACTATTCATCTGTCTCGTGGAGGGCCTGACTTATCGCATCTGTTCTTTGCAGATGATTTGATTCTTTTCTGTAGAGCATCTTGGGAGCAGATGTCTGTAATTAAATCTGTTCTGGATAATTTCTGCTTGATGTCCGGGCATAAGATTAGTGTTCAAAAGACTCAAGTGCTTTTTTCGAAGAATGTGGGTGAGGAGTTAAAGCTGGGTGTTGTTCAACATTTAGGATTTGAGGTTGTCGAGGAATTGGGGAAATATTTGGGTGTGCCCCTTTTGCATGCTCGTGTGACAAAAGCAACATATGCTTATATCATTGAAAATATTCAGCGAAGGTTACCTGGATGGGCTGCTCAGTCTTTGTCACTAGCTGGCCGAATAACCTTAGCCAAGTCAGTGCTTCAGTCGATTCCTGTGTATGCGATGCAATCGGTGTGGCTTCCGAAAGGGCTGTGTGAGGATATTGAGTCCCTGATTCGTCGATTTGTTTGGGGCGGCTCGAATGGTGTATCTCGTATTGCTCTAGTTAAATGGGAAACAATGCAAGATGATTTGGAGAGTGGGGGATTAGGTCTCCGGAATATCCATCAGCAAAATAAAGCCTTTATGTTAAAGATTGCTTTTCAGTTAGCTATAGACGATGATAGGCTTTGGGTGAAGGTGATCAAGCACAAATATAAATGGAGGGACAGATTGCCTGTTACTCTATTTGCTGGGAATTGTTCGCGGTTGTGGCGTGGCTTGGTAAATATTTGGGACACTCTCCGGGAGAATATTGTATGGAACATTCGCGACGGTTTAAACACTGATTTTTGGAAAGATAATTGGCTTAATTTGAGTGGTCCGTTAGAGGATTTTAAATTAAAGCCTATCGAGAATTCAGATATTAAGGTGGCGCACTTTTTGGATGACTATGGTGATTGGAATTGGGATCATTTGCGGCAATTATTGTCTGAGGATGCAATTAGGAAAATTGCTGCACTTCCTCCTCCTAATGAGAGCCTCGGTGCTGATACTATTGGGTGGAAATGGGAAGAGTCGCGATGCTTTACGACTAAATCAGCTTATAAGTGTTTAGAATGGAGGGAACATGTTGGCTCCGGACAAATATGGTCTCTTGTGTGGTCACTGAAAGTTCCACAAAGGGTCCGAGTGTTTTTATGGTTGGCGTTAAGGGGAGGTTTGCTAACAAATGCTGAACGGATGCGAAGGCATATGTCAACCCAAAGTAGGTGTGAAGTTTGTAAAAATGGCGTTGAGGATGTGAGCCATGTGCTGCGTGACTGTCCAAGGGCGAGATCGGTGTGGGCTTCACTAGTGAGCAGCGATGTTTTTTATAGTTTCATGAACAAGGATTTGCAGGATTGGTTTGTGGAAAATCTGGGCTGCGTTCAGTATGGGAGTGTTAGTGGTTTGAATTGGCCTGTAATCTTTGCGACTGTGTGCTGGCAGCTTTGGAAGAGACGCTGATGTGTGTTGTTGAACTCGGAATATGTGGAATTTTATGACTTCACTGGTCACTGTTTGCATCTTGCAGGTGAATATGGTGAAGCTTTCGGCAGGCCAAGTGGTGCTATCTCTGCTCCTCCGGTGACTGCTGCTACGTGGACTAGGCCACCGTTGAATTGGATGAAGATAAACACAGATGCAGCGGTGCATCCTCGGACGGGTGCTGTTGCTATTGGCGGAGTTATACGGGATAGTGATGGCAGTTGGATTTGGGGTTACTCGAGAAGCGTTGGAGATTGTTCGGTGCTATTGGCGGAGGTATGGGCGATTCGTGATGGATTACAACAAGCTTGGATCCTTGGTTTTCGTCGAATAATCTTGGAGACGGACAATTTGGAAGCCTCCCGTATATTGAAACGTTCATCTAAAGCTCTCCATTCTCATTCTTTTGTGGCATCCTTGTTGGATCTTCTCTCGCGTAATTGGGTGGTTGAAGTTTGCCATGTACATCGAAGTGCTAATTCAATTGCATCGAGATGACCCTGCTGGCTGCTCGACGTTTTCTAATCCTCTTCCGGAAGTTACTGCTGCGATGACTGAGGAGTCTCTTGCTTGAGATTCTGTTTTCTTATTCAGTATTATCAAAAAAAAAAGAACGGTTTAGGAAATTGGAGTCATGGATGATCGAAGATTTTGAAGTTCTTTCTAAATTTGAATGAGTTTTCTTAAAAAATAGATTTGAAGGAAAGCAAGAGCGAGGGAAGGGGAAATTATGCGGAGTGTAGATTTACTTAATAAAAGATGATATAGAAAATATTAATTAAATAGATAATTTTTTGTTGGTTAAGATTATAGATCACGTGGTGAAAATGGTTTATGATATAATTTTTTCCTAAAAAAATTATTTTATAATTTTTTTTTGTTAGAGGTAACGCGTATTATGGTGATAAGCGGTGAAGAAGCAGAAAAGATGAACAGAAAAAATAAAATAAAAAGTGAAAGAATATGTCACGTGAAATAAGAAAATGAAAAAATAAAATATTTTTTGAATTTTTAAAGATTATATTAAAATTAAAAAAATAAATGAAATGTCGAAGGTTAATGTTGTCACTTGTCAGCATGCTTTAACTAAACGAATATTTTTTTTCTTTCAAAAATATGTTAAGTGTCATTTTTGAACTAATTCAAAGGTTTATCTTGAATTTCATCACAAAAATGAATAAATTCATTAACAAAGAAAAAGTCCATTTAAGAAATTGAAAATAAAAATATTGTATAATATTGAGGAATAAGATATAATCCATGTACTATTTAACCCAAACAAGAACGAGAAGAAAAAAGAATTAATGAAAAGAACAAAAAATAGATAATACAAAAAAAAAAAGCTCTAAACGTTGTATTGAATGATCCTTTCGATCACTATTTATTTAAATAAATTTAATCTTTAATTTTTGATTTTAATCAAAATAACCATTTTTATAAAACAATTATTTGATTAACGTGACGTTATGCCATGCCAGAAAATATAAAAATATATTATTTCTCATCAACTAATAATTTAATAAAGTATCTCTCTAATAAGTTTGACAACATTGGCCAACAACTTATTAATGTGACACTATGACATGCCAGAAAATATAAAAAACATACTATTATTTATCACATCGTCTAATAATCTAATAAAGTATCTCTTTAATAAGTTTGACAACATTGGCCAACAACTTATTGATTACTTAAAAATAAGATAATAGTTTTGGTTTGAAAGGGTTTGAACTTAGGATTCTTTGAAAATGAGTTTAACATTTATCAATCAGGTCAAGCTAAATAGTTATTATAACACAAATCATCTTATTGATGCTTGAGAATATATTAATTGACAAAAAATGTTAAATTAAATTATTGTTGAAATTGATTATAATATAAATTATTAAATGAAAATATGATTATTATAACATAAATTATAAAACATATAAGAATATATTTATAACATCAATTAAAATATATTAATTTTATAAATTGTCTATACTTTATGTAACAAAATTAAAAGATTAGTGATAAAGAAGAGTAATAAAAATATATTAACTATAATATAAATTATAAATTTAATATATTTTATTAGTTTTTCGATTATTTATAATTTATTTTATAATTAATATAATTTTATTATTTTCCGATTATTTGGGTAAAATTTAAAGGAAAACTTGTATATTCAAAAACTTTTATTGAAAAGTGTGGTACAATGCAACGAAAATCAAGCATTTCATTTATTTAGGAAAAGAATTGTGAATGGTAACATATACATTGAACCCGACAAATGTGGTAGTAGAAAAACAGATGATGTTCATTCTAGCAGACACGAGGTTATATCGTTTTGTCTGCAAAGTCTATGTGAATTGTCAAAGGGTTAAGTATATGTATGAATAGACACTACTGTCTAATAACATTTAGATTATTCAAAAAAAATTGTATTATATACATTTTGTTTAAAAAAAAATTCATCATAAAAAATAGTATTATTTTATAATAAATATTATTTGAAATATTAAAAAACATCATAAGTTACTTAACTTAGTTTTTACATTTAAATAAATAATACTTAATTTTAACATAAACTATAAAGTAACTAACTAAGCAAAAAACTAAAATGAAATATAAAATAATACCAAAAAGAAAAAAGGGTCAAGATTATTAAAAATCAAGGTAAAGTTCACAAATGGTCACTAAACTTTGGTTAATTATTTAATTTGATAATTAAACTTTCAATTGCTTCAATGTTACCATTAAACTTGGTGATTTGCTTCAATTTGGCCACTGAGCTCTTAACGGGCGTTAAGAAAGTCGTGGCAGTTAACAAATTTTGTATAATAACACATTTAGTCCACCATATTTGCACATTTAAACAAGTTAGTCCTAATTCGAAAAAAATTAACCCTCAATATTTACACATTATTTCAATTTGGCCATATCTTTAATTAAAAAATTGGGTAAAGTACACAAACGGTCACTGAACTTTGGTAAAAAAACAAAATGGTAACCAAACTTTCAAAGATCACAAAATGACAATTGAACTTTATATTTTATAACGAAATGGTAACTAGACGTTAAATCCAGTTAAGTGTCTGTTATAAAATTTGGTATAATAACACATTTAGTCCTTCATATTTATATATTCAATCAATTTAGTCCTAATTTGAAACAATTCACTAAATTTAGCCCTCGTTATTTACGCATTCTTTCAATTTGGTCCTTAAAGCAAAATTCCAAAGTATGGTAACATGATAAATAATTACAATTAAATTTTTATAAAAACTCGAAAACTCGACTTGACTCGACTCGAATCGAAAAAATTTCAAATAAAGTTTGAGTTGTAAAATATGACGCGTCAACTCGAATAACTCAAATTTTTTGACTCGACTCGATCGAGTGCTCATCTCTATCTTAAGATATGATGCGTCAACTCGAATAACTCGAACTATTTGATTATTTTAAATCATTTTTTATTTTAAATCGAATATTTTTTAAAATAGAATATTTAATATTTTCATACTTAAATCACATCGAATATTTAATAACTACTTTAAATATTCAATTTAAGTTAAAAATATTTGATTTAAAAGAAAAAAAAATTAATTTAAAATATTCCAATATTTAATAGCTACTTTAAATATTTTTATTTTAAATATTAAAATATTTAAGAACTACTTTAAATATTCGAATATTTTAAATCAATTTTTTTTCTTATAAATCGAATATTTTTAAATTAAATCGAATATTTAAAGTAGTTATTAAATATTCGACGTGATTTAGAAGACAAAATGATTTAAAATATTCAAATATTTTGAGTTATTCAAGTTGACGCGTCATATCTTAAGATAGAGGTGAGCGTTCGATCGAGTCGAGTCAAAAAATTTTGAGTTATTCGAGTTGACGCGTCATATTTTACAACTCAAACTTTATTTGAATTTTTTTCGATTCGAGTCAAGTTTTTGAGTTCCTATAAAAATTTAATTAAATATTTGAATATTTTAAATCATTTTTTCTTTTAAATCGAATATTTTTAAATTAAATCGAATGTTTAAAGTAGTTATTAAATATTTGATGTGATTTAAATATGAAAATATTAAATATTCTATTTTAAAAAAAATATTTGATTTGAAAGAAAAAATGATTTAAAATATTCGAAAATCTCGAGTTATTCGAGTTGACGCGTCATATCTTAAGATAGAGGTGAGCATTTGATCGATTCGAGTCAAAAAATTTCGAGTTATTCGAGTTGACGCGTCATATTTTACAACTCAAACTTTATTTGAATTTTTTCGATTCGAGTCGAGTTTTCGAGTTCCTATAAAAATTTAATTGAATATTCGAATATTTTAAATAAATTTTTTTCTTTTAAATCTAATATTTTTAAATTAAATCGAAGATTTAAATTTGTTATTAAATAATCGATGTGATTTAAATATGAAAATATTAAATATTCTATTTTAAAAAAATATTCGATTTAAAAATATTCGATTTAAAATATTCGAGTTATTCGAGTTGACGTATCATATCTTAAGATAGAGGTGAGTGTTCGATCGAGTCGAGTCAAAAAAATTCGAGTTATTCGAGTTGACGCGTCATATTTTACAACTCAAACTTTATTTGAATTCTTTTCGATTTGAGTCTAGTCAAGTTTTTGAGTTCCTATAAAAATTTAATTGTAATTATTTATCATGTTACCATACTTTGGAATTTTGCTTTAAGGACCAAATTGAAACAATGCAGAAATAAAGAGGACTAAATTTAGTGAATTGTTTTGAATTATGACTAAATTGATTGAATGTATAAATATGAAGGACTAAATGTGTTTATACTAAATTTTATAACAGACACTTAACGGGATTTAACGTTTAGTTACCATTTTGTTATAAAACATAAAGTTTAATTACCATTTTGTGATTTTTGAAAGTTTGTGGTTACCATTTTGTTTTTTTTTTTACCAAAATTCAGTGACCGTCTGTGTACTTTATCCTAAAAAAATTTAACCATAAATCCAAAACGCTAAACCTAAAAACCCCAAATCCAAAACACTAAACCTAAAAACCTAAATCCATAAACACAAACCCAAAAAACCTTGAACATATAAACCCTAAACCTAGACCTAAAACACTAAACACTAAAACCATGCACATAAGTCCTATAAACCTTAAACCCAAAACATGAAGTCGCTAAACCCTAATCTTAAACATTAAACCCCAAATCTCTAATCCATCAATATATTGGAGCATGCCCAAAGACCAATCATAAGATGATTGTAAAAGATATACTTATTTTATCTTGTTTATCAATATAAAGTCATTATTATTATTTCAGTCATTATTCTACGCATACATAAATAAAATGAATAAAAATAAAGTCCTTAGAATAATATGATTATTCTTAAATGTCCTTAGTCGAGTATTATTGTGGGCGTGGACAACAATAATGCATTAAGACTAATGTGTAGTTGATTGATGACAAAGTGTCGTCATTAACATGGAGACGTCAAAATCAATACATAAGTATGTGTTAGAAAATGACATACTAGACTAACCCGCTGTAACTCCCCGAGTTTAGGGCCGGGAGTTAATCGTGTTTGTTAAACCGTTTCGGGTTAGATTAGTTTTGAAGCTATTTTTAAATGAATAACCTTGGTTTTTATTAAAGGGCAAAATGAGAATTTTTAATAAAAGAAATAAAGAAAGAGATTTTGAAAAATGCTATCATCTTCATCAAAACACCCCTTTTCACGTTAAAACCCCTCCTAAACCCTATTTCACTATTCCATTGCTCCAAACTTTCAATCCAAGTGATTTCTTCAAGGTAATTGATTCCTTAACTTAGTTTTATCTTCCTTGAGTCGTAAATACTAAGATTTTTGCAAAACCCATGGTTTAAACATGTTTGATTTTTGAAGTTTGGTTTGAACTGGAATGAAGTTTATGGGTTTTTCGTGTGGGTTGGTTATGGCTGGGTTTGGGTGTGTTTTTAACTTTTTTTTATTGCTAAAATAACATGAAAATGATGGGTTGTTATAGGAAACTCGAAATGGGTGTTGTGGATAACTTTGGGAGTTGGAAATCTTAAGTTTTTGGATGGGTTTTGGGTCTAAATGACAGCTGACGGTTTGGTAGCTTTGGGTTGATGTTTTGGGATGTTGAAAGATAGATTTTTTATGGTAAATTCGTTGGGTTTGGCTGCAAATAGTTTGAGGCTGAATTGATTATGTTTCAGGTGAAATTTGGGCTCGAATCGATGTGTTTTGTTGCAAGATTGTTGAGTTTAGAGTTGCTGCTATGTTTGTGGGTATATTAGCTTCCTAATGTTCTGTTTTGGGTTGCCTAAAGCAGAGAAAATGGATTTGGGCTTCGTGGCTGGTGAGTGGATCGATTTTAAAAGCCTTAATGTGGTTAAAGAAATGTTTTGGGAGTTTGGATTGAGCCTTAATGTCATGTTGATTTTTGTGTTAGTTTGCATTGTTATACATGTTGAGATTTATGACTTGTGTTTATATTTACATTGTGAGTACATTCCTTGCATAGAAGTTTGGTCATTGTAATTAGTTCAAGCATCGGTAATGCTTGTGGTTGAGAAATGAGTATATTGTCACGTGTTAAGTTGTTACCGGATATAATTGATCGATTAATAGGATTAAAGTGCACTCGAGGTAAAAGTCGTGCGTGGCCTTAGTGATGTTAGATTTCACTAAGGAGGAGTACGGTGATGTGAGATTCAACCGAAAGTTATGTTTTTACCAGACGAGTGAGTACGATGATATGAGATTCCTCCGGAAGTGTCTAGTGGGTTTGAGAAAACTATCCGCATATCCGAATAAAAACGATGAATGTCAATATACCTATGATGCTTTAATTCTCATGTTGAGCATGTTGATGATCTCTTCTATTTATGCTTAAGTATGTGGTTGGTTGCCTTGCTTACGTTATAAGAATGGGCATGTGGTAAGCCTATGGCTTGTGGTTACATTCGGTAAATGCACGTGATGGTAAATGCATGTTGTCATGTGTTCAAGCATGTGGAAATGATTTGGAGATGGTTTTGGTTTTCAAGTAAACTATGTTTTAAAACTGCATTGTTGTAGCTACCGTTTTGAGCACCGCTCACTAAGCTTAAACGCTTACGCTCTCTTTTCCAACAATGCAGGCCCTTAGACCTACGGAGCAGCTCGGGGAACAAGAGAGAATACAAGGGAGTTGGGTTTGCTCAAGTATGGTTTAGACTTCAATAATTAGTATTAAGCAATGGGATATGACCTTTATGTTTTGAGGAGTTGTTAGCATGTCTCTTGCTTTAGAAAAGTTTATTAGGTTGTTTTTGGCTTGTATTGCCTTTTACCATGATGATTTATGCCTTGGTTCAGTTTTTGGCTTTTTTTGTGAATGCTATATATGCATGTTTCCTTTAAAAATCTTTTTATGTTGGTTGTTGCCTTGTTAAGTGTTTAAATTGCTTTATATGTATATCCATGGATGCCTTGTATTATATGTGTGGTTGTATTTTTCTTAAATGCTTGTTAAATGCCTATTGTGTTGGGTTCCTTGTGCTTTTAGCAGCTAAAACCTGTTTTACAGGGCAGGGCGTATCGATACGCTCAAGGGCGGTATCGATACGATCCCTTGTTTTGGGCAAGGCGTATCGGTTCGCGGGAGCGTATTGATACCCAATATACTCACTGGAAATCTGAGAAATTGACGAGATATTGGTGTATCGGTACGAGTCCTAAGCGTATCGGTACGATCTTTGAAGTTGACCATGGGAATTTGACCGTTAAGGACGTATCGATACCAACCTTGTGGGTATCGATACAGTTTCCCTAGGTTTGACTTTGGGGTGTTGACCAATATAGACGTATCGATACGTTCCTTTAGCGTATCGATATGACCTGTGGTAAAATGTTAAAAAGGGATATCTTAAGTGCATGTTTGCTTGTTTTGTATCCATGTTTGTTTTTAAGCTGCGAGTCCCCTCACATAGGATATACTTATTGCATCTACACAAGATAACTTTAAAAGAATTTTTCTAGGGTTGCTAATCGGGGTGGAGCCTTAACAGGTTTCGCTTCGGTTTTCCCCGTGTAACTCGTTCGATGCGGTCTGGCGGCTAGGCCAGGTCGAAGGGGTTACATTTGTTGGTATCAGAGCCTAGGTTTCGCCTAGGTTCGTTGAGTTTCCGCAAGCCGAAAGGTAAGTGAGGTAAGTTTATGATGTAAGCTTGTTGATTGTGATTGCACGGTGATTGTAAGCATGCTTGTGGTTATCTTTATGTTGGTTGGGAAGTAGAAAGGCACCTATTGCTAGTATATTATTATTGTAAGTGATTTTAAGTTTAAGGACTTGAGCACCTTGGACATTGTTCCTTGCTGACCCCAAATCATTTCACTTGTTGTGTTTGTTTTTTTAGCTTTACATCTGTTAGCATGGTGAGACCGAGGGGAAGGCCAAGAATGGATAATTCGAGGGTTGAGTGGATTGAGAATGTCGAGGATGTGCGAGGAGAGAACTTGCCTCCTCCTTCTCCTCCTCCGAGTGGAGTGAATGTGGAGGGTGTTGGACCCCAGGCTGGTCAGGGACAGGCAGACATTGATGTGAATCCGTTGATTCAGGCTATAGCCGGGGCTATTTAGACAGCTTTAGCAGGTGTTCGGGTTGCGGCACCGCCTCAGGGTGCAGGTCTTGTTTACCATTAGAGCGACTCCGTAGCTTGGGCGGGGTTGAGTTCCGTGGGTTGTCACCCGAGGGTTCAGAGCCATGGTTTGAGAGCACAATTCGTATTTTGAGTCAGATGGAGTGCTCTGAAGCACATAAGTTGGGTTGCATTGTCTCTTTGCTTCAGGGGGATGCCTACACTTGGTGGACTACTATCACCAAAGGTATGCCAGAGGCCGAGGTTACTTGGGAGTTCTTCAGGACTTCTTTCCGTAAGAAGTATCTAGGTCCTCGATACCTAGATGAGAAGAAGAGAGAGTTCATGGATCTAGTTCAGGGTAGCTTGATCGTATCCGACTATGAGGTGCAGTTCGTACGTTTGAGTCAGTATGCTTCTGAGTTAGTTCCCACTGAGAGGGAACGATGTGAGCGTTTCTGATATGGGTTGGTTTAGGAGGTGAAGACCTACATGTTGGCTTCCAACTATACAGATTTTGATGTGTTGGTCGCTAGGGCCAAAGACATTAAACAGTCTTTGGGACTTGCTGATCGCAAGGGTGGATCTAATTTAGGGAAGAGGACTGTTGAATGGGACAGAGATCGTGCCAAGAGGCACAAGGATAAGAGACCTCATCATGATCATAGGCGCGGAGGTGATAATCTGGGGCAAGGTCATCACGGCCAAGGGACTGAGAATCGTACTCCCGAGTGCAAGAAGTGTGGTAGACGTCATTACGGTGAGTGTTGGGGAACTTATGGCTCATGTTGGAACTGCAGGTCTAGGGCACATTTGAAGCGCGATTGTCCACATCCGGCTAGGGATGGACAGGCTCCTGCACGAGCTGTCGAGCATCAGAGAGGCCGTGGGCGCGGTCGAGGTAATTTTCAGCCTAGGAATGATGGTCAGAGGAATGTAGCTCATGTTGTAGCAGTTCAGCCCGAGGGAGGTGGGCCAGCTAGAGTGTATGCACACCGTGAGGACAGGAATGACACAGATGTGATTGCAGGTAATTTCTCGTTACAGTCTTTGACTTTGCTTTCCTTGATTGTTTCTGGTTCTACACATTCGTACATATTGAGTGAGCATGCAAGATTGTTAGATATTCCGGTTGAGATATTAGATGTGGGTATGAATGTCGCTAGTTCTTTCGGTGAGATAGTTGTGGTCAGAAAGATGTACAGAAGATGTCCTTTGATGGTTCAGGGTCATATTTTTCCCGTAGATATGATGGAATTGTCATTTTATGGTTTTGATGTAATATTAGGCATGGATTGGCTCGTAGAGCATAGGGCTAGGGTAGATTTTGAGACAAAGCGGGTGTTCTTGAGACTTTCAGAGGATCATGAGGTAGTAGTAGTGGGCGAGAACGTTAAGTTCTTGTCCAATGTAGTTTCAGCTTTAGAGGCTCAGAAGTTAATAGATATGGGTTGTCAGGCATACCTAGCCTATGTTATGAATATGAATATGGATGAGGTAAGACCGCAAGACATTAGAACAGTTTGTGACTTTCCGAGTGTATTCCCAGAAAAATTGCTTGGTTTGCCTCCAGATAGAGATGTTGAGTTTGCTATTGAGATATATTCAGATTCAGCTCCAGTATCGATTGCACCGTACCGAATGGCTCCTAACGAAATGAAAGAGTTGAAGACACAGCTTTAGGAATTGATAGACCGAGGGTTCATTCGTCTGAGTACTTCACCTTGGGGTGCACCGGTGTTGTTTGTAAAGAAGAAAGACGACAGTTTGAGAATGTATATCGATTATCGACAGTTGAATAAGTTGACAGTGAAGAACAAATATCCGTTGCCGAGGATTGATGACATGTTTGATCAGTTGAGAGGTGCTTCGGTGTTCTCGAAGATAGATTTGAGAGCCGGTTATTATTAGTTGAAAGTAAGAGATCAAGATGTACCGAAGACAGCTTTCCGCACTCGTTATGGGCACTATGAATTTTTAGTGATGCCCTTTGGTTTGACTATGCACCAGCAGCTTTTATGGACATGATGAATAGAGTGTTTCATGAGTACTTGGATCATTTTGTGGTAGTGTTCCTTGATGATATTTTAGTGTACTCTCGTACCGAGGATGATCATGATCATGATCGACATTTGCGTTTGGTGTTGCAGAAATTGTTAGACAATCAGTTGTATGCCAAGTTGAGCAAGTGTGAATTTTGGATTAGGGAAGTAATCTTCCTAGGTCATATTGTATCAGCCGAGGGAATCCGAGTGGATCCTAAGAAAGTTGAGGCAGTTGTGAATTGGAAACAACCGAAGACAGTGACCGAAGTTCGTAGTTTCTTAGGTTTGGCCTGTTACTATAGACGTTTTGTTGAGGGTTTCTCAAAGGTTGCAGCTTCTTTGACTAAGTTACTACATAAGAATGTTCGGTTTGAGTGGACTGATGCGAGACAACAAGCATTTGAGAAATTGAAAGAAGCTTTAACTGAAGCTCCTATTTTGACCCAGCCCGTGTCAGGGAAAGAGTTTGTAATCTTCAGTGATGCGTCTTATGTTGGCTTAGGTTGTGTGCTTATGCAAGAAGGAAAAGTAGTGGCCTATGCGTCTAGACAATTGAAGACCCATGAGCGTAATTACCCTATGCATGACATAGAATTGGCTGCAGTGGTTTTCGCTTTGAAAGTTTGGAGACATTACTTGTATGGTGAGAAATGCACCGTGTATACGGATCACAAGAGTCTGAAGTATATAATGACACAAAGAGATTTGAACCTTAGACATCGTAGGTGGCTAGAATTACTTAAGGACTATGATCTCACGATTGAGTATCATCCAGGTAAAGCCAATGTGGTGGCCGATCCATTGAGTAGGAAGGTGTCAGTGGAATTGTGAGCTATGTTTGCTAGATTGAGTTTGTCGAAAGATGGTGGTTTAGTGGCTGAGTTGCAAGTTAAACCTTCGTTGCTTCAGTTGATTAGAGAGAAACAGTTGCAAGATAGATCATTAGCATCTCATGTGCAAGACATAGCAGAGGGTAAACCGACATAATTTTGTTTTAGTAGTGATGGAGTCTTGTGTTTCAAAAGTAGAGTAGTTGTTCCAGAAGATGTAGACTTGAGACGCACCATCCTAACTGAAGCTCATAGTAGTTCGTTTGTTATGCATTCGGGAAGTACGAAAATGTATCGCGATTTAAAAAATGAGTATTTCTGGGTTGGTTTAAAGAAGGATGTTGCCGAGTTTGTGAGTAAGTGCATGGTTTGTCAGCGTGTAACCCCCTCGTCCCGGTCCGGACGCTTGACCGGTCCGAGTGGGCCACACGGGGAAAACCGAAGCGAAACCCGTTAAGGTTCCTCCTCGGTTAACAACCCAGAAAATTTCTTTTTAATTTACTCTTCTCTAAATGCACACTTAATTCCTATGTGATCACAGCAACGGAAGACGAGCATTCGCAAAACAGTAACTCGAACAACCTAAGAAAAATAGCTCATTTTTATGTAATTTAACAGGTCGTTTCGAAACACCCTCAGGGTGTATCGAAACGCCTTGACCTGGTCAACCCAACTAAGCCTACACGAGGAAGCCGTTTCGGAACGGGGGTCAACCGTTCCGAAACACCCTCCCTGGTCAACTTCTCGTGGTCAACGAGATTTGACCGTTTCGAAACACCACAGACTCGTTTCGGAACACCTTCATCTCGCCAATTTCTCAAAATTCCAGTAGCTAAAACGTACCGAAACAGCCCCTATCCGTTTCGAAACAGCTGGCCAAAAGCAAAGGGACCGTATCGAAACAGGGTGGCCCGTTTCGAAACGCCCCCTGTCTGCAGACTCATTTTGGCTGTTTTAAGGCACAAGGGTGCCCCAAAACACCTCCAAAACCTCCAACAACATACTAGCAATTAATCCTAAGGCAACCAACTTACAAGCATGCTTTAACATCAACAAAACGAAACTAATCACCGAGGCATAACATCTCAAGCCACACATCCATACATGTCATTAAAGATATTAAGCTTTAACATATCCAACACTTAGGCAATTCTAGATAGCAAAATACTAACATGGTTTCAAGCAAGGCATACGTCCCAAAAGCGAAATTAACAAACACATACGAGGAGTCTAACATGCTCCTAAACAACAACAACAATATATTTCAAAAGCATCATAACACGACACCTATCCCATTGCTTTACTATTACAATCTTTAAATTTAACTATCATACTTGAGCTAACCGTAAGCAACACTTGGAGGCCTTTCCTTGCCCTTGCCACCCACAAGCTATTGATCTGCATTGTCGAACAAAAGAGAGCGTAAGCATAAAAGCTTAGTGAGGGTAAGCTCATAAAACAAACCTTCGACAATGCAGGGTCCAAGCACAAGCTACAACCAAGCTAAAATGCATGATCTTACCTCCGATCCACGCGAGCCATAATTATAGATGATGCATGAACATATATTCAATATCATGTCATGCTCAACATGTTTAAATCCACAACATATGAAATCACATATATTAAACCATGTTAGCAACGCATCCCAAATCACATTGGCTCACAATTAACCACATATTGGCAACATAAACTACAATCCGTATTGGCACCTAGCTATGACTCGAATACGCGGATAACCGTTGGAACTCACATCCAACAACACAACCATTACCTGACGGTGGGATTACACTCATCACCGTTCACGCGGAGGGGATTCCACTCATCCTCACGCCTCATTTCACTCGGAGGGGATTCCACTCATCCTCACGCCCGTCGATGGGATTCCACTTATCACCGACTAATATATAAAAGAAGACTTCCGGGCTAACCCGTACTCCATCTTGATGACTACCATCATCAAGACCACGCGCGCATTTTGACTCACGTGTGCACACTAAACATCCTAATGATCGATCATTTGTACCCAAGCATACTAGTGCCAATACTACACATTTCATTAATCTATCACAATATCAATCCATAACAACTTCCGTTCTTAGCACGTACTCACCATGACTCACCGCCATGCACGAACCACATTTCCATGCCTAGCATGTACTCACCATGATCCTCGGATCATACAATCACTTCATAACATCATCACACATGTCAACACTACATGCATCTCAATAACACAAATATCACATCATATTTCATACATATGTATATCTCTATCACATTTATCATCAACATGCATGTAACAATGCATTAAGCCATGCCTCCACATACATGTATAACAACATAAGCATAACCACCATAAGCATGATTAAACATGAGGCATAATTCAACACTTTAAAGATCAACCAAGGTCTCTAACTAAAGTTTGGGATTAGGCCACCACCCTAATCCCAACTCTAGGTGGGTCTACCAATCCCAACCTAGTTCACATGCTTGAACCAACACTTGAAAACCATTTAAAAGTATTTAACCACTCACCTCTACCTCCAAGCTCATCTACCAAGCAACCATGGTCTTCAATTTCCGGATTTGTTCCCAAGGCTTCACCAACACAAATTCCCGCTTCTAAACAACCTCAAACACATTTCAAACAATTCCAAATCAGCCCAACATCAAAAGACCAACCCGGAATACAATTCAATCACAATTCACCATGTTGCGAGCCATGACCAAACCCCATACTTTGCAATCTCGGACAGCCCCAATACCCCTTCCAAAATCTATGTTTCCAACACCCAATACACCCACAAATGATCCCAAAACAGCCCCCAACTATTACCCTAACATCAACCCTCAATTTCCAACACAAACCACACCCAAAACTCAACTAAAAACCCTCCTAAAAACCCACCAAAACCCAAATTCGGGAATCATGTTAAAATACTTTAAAATTCACATATGTTGGACCTTAAGGGTTGCAAACAACTTATCTAACAATAATAAATCAATGGCTTAGGTTAAAACCCATAAAGTTCTCATTTTAAACAAAACCCTAAAACTTTCAATTTCAAAATCATGAACAATAATGAGAAATATTGGTACCAACATGAAGAGGAAGACAAGGCCAAGTCAAAAATATATTTACCTTTCAAAAAGCTCCAAGATTGAAGAAGAAATGGGATGAAATGGGGGTGATGGAGAAAAACCCTCCATTGTCGTGGAAATGGGAGAGTTGAAGATGACAAGCTTTAGTTTTAATTAAAAGGGGGGGGGTTTAAATTTGGAAGTCCAACTATTTACAAAAATGCCATTAAAATGGCTATTGGGCTTAAACATCAAAATTTTGGTCCAACACTTTTAAATTTTATTTTGCAAATCAAAACCGAGATATTATTTTATTTATTTATTTCTCCCGACCCCTAAACTCGGGTGTTACACAGCGAGTTAAAGTCGAGCACCAGTTTCCTTTAGGTTTGTTACAACCGTTGAGAATTCCCGAGTGGAAGTGGGAGAGAATTGCCATGGATTTCGCATCAGGTTTGCCGTTGACACCTTCTAAGAAGAATTCGATTTGGGTAATTGTTGATCGTCTTACGAAATGTGCGCACTTTTTGGCCGTTCGCACTACTTATACTTTAGATAAGTTGGCCAATTTGTATATCAGTGAGATTGTGAGGTTGCACGGGGTACCGAAATCTATAGTGTCAGACAGAGATCCGAGGTTCACGACTAGATTTTAGGAGAGTTTGCATAGTGCTTTGGGTACTCGATTGAATTTCAACACTTCATATCATCCTCAGGCCGATGGTCAGTCAGAGAGATTCATACAAGTGTTGGAAGACATGTTGAGATGTTGCATTATTGAATTTCAGGGTTCGTGGGAGAAGCATCTACCGTTAGTAGAGTTTGTGTATAACAACAGCTATCAAACAAGTATTCAGATGGCACCTTATGAAGCTCTGTATGGTAGAAAATGTAGAACACCTGTTTGTTGGGCTGCAGCAGGACAGAAATTGATACCTTTGCCTGATATGCTTAAGGGTACCACCGAGAAAGTACAGTTGATTTGTGACTGTTTGAAGGTAGCTTCGGATAGACAGAAATCTTATGTCGATTTGAAAAGAAGAGAGATAGAGTATGCCGTGGGCGACAAAGTGTCCTTGAAAGTCTCACCTTGGAAGAAGGTGATGAGGTTCGGTAGGAAAGGTAAGTTGAGTCCGAGATTCATTGGTCTGTATGAGATAGATGAGAGAGTTGGCCCCGTTGCCTATAGATTGAGACTGCCGGTCGAACTAGAGAAGATTTACGATGTGTTTCATGTCTCGATGCTTCGGAGGTATAAATCAGATCTGTCACATGTTATGCCAGTTGAGGAGATAGAATTGAATCCGGATTTGACCTACGATGAGGAACCAGTTGAGATTTTGGCTTCGGACAACAAAGTGTTGCAAGGAAGGACCATTGCGTTGGTTAAAGTTAAGTGGCGACACCAGGGAGTGGAAGAAGCCACTTGGGAGAGGAATGACGACATGAGAAAACAGTTCTCGCATCTCTTTCCGCCAGGTAAATTTCGGGGGACGAAATTCCTTAAGTCGGGGAGAGTTGTAACACCCCGAGTTTAGGGTCGGGAGTTAATCGTGTTGGTTAAACCGTTTCGGGTTAGATTAATTTTGAAGCTATTTTTAAATGGATAACCTTGGTTTTTATTAAAGGGCAAAATAGGACTTTTTAATCAAAGAAATAAAGAAAGGGATTTTGAAAAATGCTATCATCTTCATCAAAACACCCCTTTCCACGTTAATACCCCTCCTAAACCCCATTTCACTATTCCATTGCACCAAAATTTCAATCCAAGTGATTTTTCAAGGTATTGATTCCTTAACTTAGTTTTATCTTCCTTGAGTCATAAATGCTAATATTTTTGCAAACTCCGTGGTTTAAACATGTTTGATTTATGAAGTTTGATTTGAAATGGAATGGAGTTTATGGGTTTTTCGTTTGGGTTAGTTATTGCTGGGTTTGGGTGTGTTTTTAACTTTGTTTTATTGCTAAAATAACATGAAAATGATGGGTTGTTATAGGAAACCCGAAATGGGTATTGTGGGTAACTTTGGGAGTTGGAAATCTTGAGTTTTTGGATGGGTTTTGGGTCTAAATGTTAGCTGACGGTTTGGTAGCTTTGGGTTGATATTTTGGGATGTTGAAAAATAGATTTTTGATGGTAAATTCGTTGGGTTTGGCTGCAAGTAGTTTGGAGCTGAATTGATTATGTTTCGGGTGAAATTTGGGCTCGAATCGATGTGTTTTGTTGCAAGATTGTTGAGTTCTGAGTTGCTGCTATGTTTGTGGGTATATTAGCATCCTAATGTTCTGTTTTGGGTTGCCTAAAGCAAAGGAAACGGATTTGGACTTCGTGGACGTGAATCCGGGTTGTTCGGAGGCTTGAATCGGCATCTTGGATAGCGTTTGTGTGTTGGCTGGTGAGTGGATCGATTTTAAAAGCCTTAATGTGGTTAAGGAAATGTTTTGGGAGTTGGGATTGAGTTTGAAAAGCCAATCCAAGCTCAAGAGTAAGTTTTAAAGGTTTCACGCAATTAAGTCGTGTTTTATGGTTCTTGATGTATGTTGATCATGCCATGTTGATTTTTGTGTTAGTTTGCATTGTTATACATGTTGAGATTTATGACTTGTGTTAATATTTACATTGTGAGTACATGCCTTGCATGGAAGTTTGGTCATGGTAATTGGTTCAAGCATCGGTAATGCTTGTGGTTAAGAAATGAGTATATTAGCACGTGTTAAGTTGTTACCGGATATAATTGATTGATCAATAGGATTAGAGTGCACTCGAGGTAAAAGTCGCGTGTGGCCTTAGTGATGTTAGATTCCACTAAGGAGGAGTACGGTGATGTGAGATTGCACCGGAAGTTATGTTTTTACTAGACGAGTGAGTACGGTGATGTGAGATTCCACCGGAAGTGTCTAGTGGGTTTGAGAAAACTATCCGCATATCCGAGTAAAAATGATGAATGTCAATATACTCATGATGCTTTAATTCTCATATTGAGCATGTTGATGATCTCTTTTATTTATGCTTAAGTATGTGGTTGGTTGCCTTACTTACGTTATGAGAATGAGCATGTGGTAAGCCTATGGCTTGTGGTTGCATTCGGTAAATGCACGTAATGGTAAATGTATGTTGTCATGTGTTCAAGCATGTGGAAATGATTTGGAGATGATTTTGGTTTTCAAGTAAACTATGTTTTAAAACTGCATTGTTGTAGCTACCGTTTTGAGCACCGCTCACTAAGCTTAAACGCTTACGCTCTCTTTTCCAACAATGCAGGCCCTTAGACCTACGGAGCAGCTCGGGGAACAAGGGAGAATCCAAGGGAGTTGGGTTTGCTCAAGTATGGTTTAGACTTCAATAATTAGTATTAAGCAATGGGATATGGCCTTTATGTTTTGAGGAGTTTTTGGCATGTCTCTTGCTTTAGACAAGTTTATTAGGTTGTGTTTGGCTTGTAATGCCTTTTACCATGATGATTTATGCCTTGGTTCAGTTTTTGGCTTTGTTGGTGAATGTTATATATGCATGTTTCCTTTAAAAATCTTATCATGTTGGTCGTTGCCTTGTTAAGTGTTTAAATTGCTTTATATCTATACCATAGATGCCTTGTGTTATATATGTGGTTGTATGTTGCTTAAATGCTTGTTAAATGTCTCTTGTGTTGGGTTCCTTGTGCTTTTAGCAGCTAAAACCTGTTTTGCAGGGCAGGGTGTTGAGTGTATAAAAGTTCTATATTTTACCCATCATTTACCCATATTTCTGCTGCATTCAAGCATATTTCATTGCATTTAGGATAGATTTCTGCATATACATCACAACTAGATAGAATGGCACAGTTGCTACTGATTTTGGTCACTTTTGCAGGTATCTGCTCTGGCAGACCCAGGGCAGCAAAGGAGCAGAGCTGGATCATAGAACTGGAGTCGAGGAGCAAACGCTGCCGTGGCAGCCATGATGACAGAAGGGTGAAGTGGAAAAGTGAAGTGGAGCTCGAAAGATAGATGATTTCAAGCCGGTCTGTCGTGGACCACTCCTATATTTTTCTGAGCCCTGAGGCAGAATGAAGGCCAAGCCCAAAGTCCAAGGAAGAAACCCAAGGCAAGAAAAGAGGACGAATTAAAGAAATCTACTCAGAAGATTTAATCTTTAATAGAGTTGTACTTTAGTTTAAACTTGTATTCTTGCCATATTAGAAAACTTGGACCCAAGGCCTATATAAAGGCATGTAATTCGACCTAGGGGAGGATATATCTCATTCCTAGCCGTCTTCCACTAAACCCTTGTCGTTTTCCCCTCTTCATCATGTTCTAAACTCCTCCTATGGCTAAGGGTTGATTCTGTAAAGTAGTTGCAAGGATTGTATTGTTTTAGGAATTTTCTGTCAAGCAATAAAAACTTCAAGTTTATTTATTCTGGTTTTTCATATCTCGCAAGAGTATCGGGAGAGCATTGTGAGGTTATCCATTTGTTTGATATCGGGAGAGTCAAGCATACGAACGAAATAAATACGCGTTTTCTAGTTTATGGTTAAACCATCTCGGCTTAGGGATAAGTACGAGGTTAAGTGGCTAAGGAAGAATTCAACAACATTGGTGTTCACCCTTCGATTCACGCCGGGAGGTATTATCCAAGAAGTGTCCATCAACGGAACTTGGGCCTAGGGATAGGACAAGTCATAGCATGGATTCTTGCCAAGCTTGAAGTACAGAGTTGTGTGATCGCTGTTGCGACATCAACAGACTTTTGCCGCGACAGGTGCTGCCGCGACAGGGACGACGACAGAACAGAAGTTCCTCTTCCAGTGCAACACATGCACTACTGAGCAATTCAATATTGGCCTACTTCTTAAACCTGATTTCTTATTCTTTACTTTAGTTGTTTATCAAGATTACTTCACCAACCCGTTTAAACTATTTCTCTCTCTTGCGCAGCAATTCGAGGATAGAGTTATTTCTAGTCCCTGTGGAGACGATATCCGATACTCCAAGTATCACTTTACTACTTGCGTCGTGTACACTTGCACTATTTGCGATAGGACTCTTTTACACGCAAGACAGGGTGTATCGATACGCTCAAGGGCAGTATCGATACGGTCCCTTGTTTTGGGCAAGGCGTACCGGTATGCGGGGGAATATTGATACCCAATATTCTCACTGGAAATCTGAGAAATTAACGAGATATTGGCGTATCGGTACGAGTCCTAAACGTATCGGTACGGTCTTTGAAGTTTACCATGGGAATTTGACCGTTAAGGGCGTATCGATACCAGCCTTGTGGGTATCGATACAGTTTCCCTAGGTTTGACTTTGGGTGTTGACCAATACAGGCGTATCGATACGGTTCTTTAGCGTATCGATACGACATGTGGTAAAATGTTAAAAAGGGATATCTTAAGTGCATGTTTACTTGTTTTGTATCCATGTTTGTTTTTCCGCTGCGTGTCCCCTCACACAAGATATAATTATTGCATCTAGACAAGATAACTTTAAAAGAAATTTTCTAGGGTTGCTAATCGGGGTGGAGCCTTAACGGGTTTCGCTTCGGTTTTCCCCGTGTAACCCGTTCGATGCGGTCTGGCGGCTAGGCCGGGTCGAGGGGGTTACACCCACTATGAGCATCTTTCTTGGATTATTATGTGACAACCACAACATTGCTCATATTGGTAACTACATGTTTGAACCTCAGACTTGAGATCATCATTATTTCAACATTGTGAGCAACATATTTTGATACAATCAAACGTATGTCGTAACTACTACACTATAAAGACTGATATTGGATATGTCACAATCTATGTTGTGAGATATGATTGATCAAGATATAATTTGTCTCTCATACATAATAGGAGTAATATCACAGGCTACTTGATTGAGTGAGACTAGAAATGCATGGCAATGCTAGAATAAATTGATATGAGATATCACAGTTATTCGTTTATAATAGTCTACTCAATATATCAAAAAAAATAGATAGACTATACAAGTGTGACTATTCCATGACACGTGTCCAATCTAGATATAAGGACAAAAATGATGTAATACATGAAAATAGTTAATCACGAAGAGGTTATGTCAAACCACGACTTCATGTAACCTAGGTAGCAATGATGTATTACTAGATGTCACTCATTGCTTGTAATATTAGAATTGTTCAAGATATTACTGCTAATGTTACATGAATCTACAAGGGTCACACCCTATGATTGAAACGAATAAATATCGACTAGATAGCATGTGTGCAAACTTGTTGAACGCGAAATTAGTTAAAACCAAAATTATTATAATTATTGTATTTATATAGATAATTTTGTTTATATATATTTTTTAATACTAGATAATTATTGTAATTATCAAATACTATTAAAATATATATACCCCTAAAGGAAGTTAATTAAAGTACAATTAGATTCTACATATTTAATTATATTCGGTTAAATATATTGTATATTTAATGAATTTGAATTTAATTAGGATTAGGGTTTTGAATGCTATATAAAGGCATAAGGTCTAATAGCCAAAGATATGCATATTGCTAAAAACCTCTCTAACAATTAGAGAAGTGAAATATTGTTCGTTTTGTTCGGTGGATTGCGTAGAGGTCGAAGCTTTTTTTTGACGACTAGGATTCGACATCGTGCTAAAGGAATTGGATTTTCTTACGTCCTTGCAATTACTAGATTTAATCGAGACAACATTTCATCCATTTTCACCCCGGATTCGTTCCTCGTACATGGATCACTAGTGGAATTCGCCGGATAATTTTTCTGCTGCACCATGAGGTGTACTGGTGTTTCCCTACACAATACTAAATCCATAAACCCTAAAATCATAATCACTAAACCCTAAATTTAAACTTTTAAGACTTGGAGTTTTGAGTTTAGGTTTAGGTTTTGGATTTTTGGATTTGGGGTTTATGTGTTTTGGGATTTTAGATTTATGGTTTATGGGTTTAAGATCTTGAGTTTAAGGTTTATGTGTTTCGGGTTCTAAGTTTAGGCTTTAGGGTTAAATTATTTTTAATTAAAAATAGAGCTAAATTGAAATAATGTTTAAATATTTAAGGTTAAATTTATTATTATTTGTTGAATTAAGATTAAATTGTTTGCATGTGCAAATGTGGAGGACTAAATGTGTTATTATACATAATTTGTTAACTGCCACATCATCTTTTTAATGTCTGCTAAGAGATCAGTGGTCAGATTGAAGCAAAACAAAAAGTTTAATGGCAACATTGAAGCAATTGAAAGTTCGATTACCAAATTGAATAATTAACTAAAATTTAGTGATCATTTGTTAACTTTAACCAAAAATCAATCTAGCTCGTTGTTGAAGCTTTGGCAGGGACGAAGACATATGTAAGGTAGGAGGGGCAACTGTCCCCCAAAACTTAATGGATTAATTCGATTTTAATCTTAATAGTTTTAAAACTATTGTAATTAAGCCTTTGTCTTTCCCATAATTTTTTGGTTTATTATTTTTTAGGACTCTGGCGGTTAAAATCAATAAAATTAACCATTGGCCCTCATTTTTCTGATTTAATTATTTTTAAGATCTTTTTAATTTTAAATTTTATAAAATTAAACTTTAACTTCTTTTTTTATAGTTTAATTACTTTTTAAAATTTTATTCGTTTCAAAATTAATCAGTCTGCCAATTTGTGGTTTAATTTTAATTTCGCCCCTAACTATGAATGTCGACTTGGAGCTAAGAAGGATGGACAAATGTTATCATTCAATCTGATAATGAGGGTACTATCATCCTAGGTTGTGTATTTCTATTTTTTAACCATTCTAAATACGTTTTTATCATAATACGTATTTTATTTTTAATTTTGATAAAATTTATATATTTTTCAAATAAAATTGTTTTAACTTAAATTTAGTAGGAAGAATGTCATACTCATACCTATTCATTAAGAATATTTCTTAGATTCAACGTTTGTATTTTTAAAATACTGATTTTGACCGAATATATTATCGTTAGTTTCATTTCCAAGTCATTCACGAATTCTAGAAGACCATCGGTCAATACATAAGTTGTACTGAAGGTGCAAAAGTTGTGTGAAGAGCTAAATATAAGAGCCGAGCTTCTGTTTTTTTTTTTGTTATTAATTCTTTTAGTAAAATAGTTATTAATGTTGCGTTTTTATTTTATATGTCATTAATTTTTAAGGTTTAAATTATTTTTTTACAAAAAGTACGTGTCTAACGTTTCATTTCGTTAATTTTATGTCCCTAGCCGTTAACTACCACTAAATTTTTTATTTTTCTTTTTTCATTTCCTTCATTTTAACTTAGTTTTTAAAAACCCCTAAATTTCAAAAAATTCAAAAAATAACCCTCAAGTCCCTAACCTAAACCCTAAATCCCTTAAAAAATAAACCCTAAAATTATTGTCTGTCAATAGCCTTGTCGGACCCACCACTACAGTCATCGGTTATTTTCCCCAATCACCCATCATCGAAAGTCGGTAGACGGCATACCTAATGCCTAAGGAAGGCAAACTAGCGAAAGAAAGTCGACCGACACACCTATCGTCGATTACCAGCAATGGGTTGTTGGAGAAAATGGATAGCGACATCCGACGACGGTAGTTGTGGGATCTGACGAGGTTATCAACACAATTTTAGAAATTTTTAGTAGGGATAGCAATAAGATTGGTCGAGTTTTTGACTGCCCCGACCTCAACCTGAAACATGGCAATCTCCACCCGAGCCCAAGAAATATTATACTTTCACCCGACTCATACCTCTACTTCGAGTTTTGAACTTTAAATCTGTTCCGATTCGACCCGACCTAAATATTCAAAATTTTCTCTGATTTTTTGTGCATCTCTGATATTCTCACCAAACAAACAAAAATAAGAAGAATTTAGAATTTATATATAAAACTAACATTAGATGAATACTCAAAATAAAAACACATTTTTTTTCATTAGAAAATAATGAAGGAGACGTAGAAGAGGAGGAAAATGAAAAGGGAGGAATGATGGTTACTATAGAAAAGAGAAAATGAAGGATTGGATAATTTTGACTTAAAATATGTATTTAAGAGAAAGGTAATTTTGTAAATTTATTAAAAATAATTTAAAATAAATTAAGTTGGATCGGGTCAGGTCAGGTCAACGGATTTTCATTCTAAATATTAGGGGTGGGCATTGTCGGGTACCCGGTTCATCCGGGTACCTCATTAGGCGGCCCGTGTCCCGGCCCATTATATTCGAGTACCCGTAAAATTTGGGTACCCGGGTAATCGGGTACCGGGTACCCGGTTCCTATTTTTTTATTTTTTTTTTAATTCTAAAATTAAAAAAATTACATGTTAAACACAAAAATATTTTAAAAAAAATTAAACTTAAAACTTAAAAGAATATAATACAAACATAAAAAATATATGGATTTAAACTTAATTTTAGAGTGAAAATATTAAGAAACATAAAATAAAATATAATTTTAAATATAAAAAATATATATTAATTTTTATCGGGTCGGGTCGGGTACCCGGTAAGAGGAAACTTCCGACCCGTGTCCCGGCCCATATCCCGATAAAATTGTCGGGTCAGGTACCCGGCTCAGTCGGAAATTTTTTCAGAAATTACCCGACATTTTAGGTTTGGGTCGTCGAGTTTTCGGGTTGGGTCAATTGGTTCAGGTATTTTTGCCCACTCCTACTAAATATGACTTGACTTAAAGCACACCTTGAACTTGAATTTCAAAATTAAAAAACGTATCATTTCAAATCCGTCAAATTTAAGGAAAATTGTCACCTCAACTTTGAGTTAGGGATTTGAGTTTATCTTGTAAAATTTTTAAATTATTAAAATTTTTAAAACATAAATAAATAATCATGTAATATGTCAGTTTTTTATTGGATAATAAATTTAATTATTGTTATCGATTAAGCTCTTAAAATTGATGAAATAGTACTTTAAATACATATTTTGAGCGAAAAAATAATTTATACACCAAAAATTAAGATGTATAATTTAAACATTTATATTACTATTAAGTCTAAAAAAATAGCCGAGAATGGAGCGAAGTAATCCATTGAAGATTGGTCTCCCTTGAAAATCCACACGTATGACTTGTCTACGACGAATTTTCAAACCCACTCCTGTCTGAATCATTTATGTCTCGAAGGAACTTTCGTAATAATTTCCGTAAAGCTAAAAAAGACCAAGACTTTGGATTCCACTCATTTAATGGAAAGTTCTTTGAACGTATAAGCTCAACTCAAAACTCATAAAACCATATATACACAAACCATTATTCTTTACACAGATATTCCCCGTCCTTAGACCTTAGCCATGGTCTCCATTTCATTTCCTTTTCTTGTGTGTTTCTTTTCCTTTCATTTGCATGCAATAGCTCAACCAAGGAACTCCAACATAAGTCTGGGCTCATCTCTGACACCCACAGGTACATCCGCATGGCTATCGCCTTCTGGTCTATATGGCTTTGGGTTTTATTCCCAAGGTAATGGCTATGGTGTTGGGGTTTTTCTTGCTGCTGTTCCTCAAAGGACGGTGGTTTGGACGGCCAACCGAGATGATTCTCCTGTTCCAAGCACTTCTAGCTTGGTTCTTACGACCGATGGAAGGCTCATTCTTCGATCACCGCAGGGACAAGATGAATCCATCGTCCCCGATTCTTCACAGAAAATTGAAGCAGCTGCGATGCGTGACACTGGCAACTTCGTTCTGTTCAATTCTGACCATGACATAATATGGGAGAGCTTCAAATATCCAACCACTACCATTCTACCGGGACAAGTTCTCTCAGCTGGGAAGGAGTTGTTCTCTAGCGTGTCGGAAACTGACCAGTCAAGGGGCATATTTCGTCTTAAGATGCAGACGGATGGGAACTTGGTGCAGTACCCCGTGGACACTCCAGACACTGCACCTTACTCTTATTATGCATCTGGAACAGATGGTAGGGGAGATAATGTAACCCTGAATCTCGACGATGATGGTCATTTGTACTTGCTCAATTCCACAGGCTCCAACATAAAGGATCTAACTCCAGGAGGGCATGAAACGAACAGAACACTTTATCTGATGAAAATCGATCCCGATGGCATCCTCCGGCTCTATTCTTATGGACTCAATCAAAATGGGAACAGATCGATTATATGGTCGCCTACAAATAACAAGTGTGTACCCAAGGGTCTATGTGGGCTTAATGGCTATTGCGTTAACCAAGATGAAGACGTTGACTGTATATGTCTTCCGGGATTCGCTCCAGTTATGGAGGGAAACTTCACTGCTGGCTGCGAAAGGAACTTCTCCAGCGAGAGTTGCAAAAATGATAATGGGAGAATCCGGTATATCATTCAGGCAGCCGTAAACACCGTGTGGGAAAATACCGGATATTCTGAGTTGTCTGTAAGAAGCAGAGAAGAATGTGAGGCGGCATGTTCCCAGGATTGCAACTGTGACGCTGCCATGTTTAAGGATGGGAAATGCAACAAGCAAAAGCTTCCTTTGAGATATGGGAGAAGGAATCTTGATGATTCAAACGTGGCTTTGATCAAGGTAGGGATATCTTCTTCATCCGATGAATCAAGAAAACATGGTGATGTGCCTAAAGATCCTCAAAGGGACATTCTAATCATTGGCCTTTCACTGATTGGCTTTGCGATCATAGTGTTGGTAATTTCTGGGGCTTTGATGTTAAAAGTGTTGGCTTTGAAATTTTAAAGTAAAATTTAACAAAGTAGGCACCAATTGACAAATTGAATTTGTCAAGTTTGGGTGCAGCAAATGGAGAAAAATGATGCAGCAAATGTTGAAAATGTGGAATGGGGAAATTGATTTTTGGTCCCTAAACTTTAGGCTATTTATAGGTTTAGTCCCTAAAGCTCAACTATAAATAGCCTAGCCATTTGTCATTCTTACACATCCCAAATCATTCTAACCTCCTCTCAATACTAGAGAAATTAGAGAGTTTTCATAGAGTTGTTTTCTCCTTTCTTATCAAGAGAGAATTGTCATTGTTTTCTCCTTGTTAGATTGAGAGAAGTTGTAATTCCTATTTTCTCATAGTGAAATTCTTCTACCTTTGTCCGTGGTTTTTACCCTATATTATTTAGGGGTTTTCCACGTAAAATCTGTGTCTCCTTTATCTTCATTATTATTTTCTCAAATTATCAGTTGCGTTTTTGCTCTATCCGACGATCGTATTCCGCAACAATTGGCATCAGAGCCAGATTTGGGTGCGTATATCTACTTACCGTATTCTCTGTTGGTTGCCACTGAAAAGTGGATCCTCCATCATAAGAAAGTAAGTTAGATATTACTCATTCATTGAAGGTGGTGGGCACTATTCACGTCAAAAAGGTGAAATAGTGGGAGCTATCTGAAATAGAAGCTATGGCAACGAAATTTGATATTGAAAAGTTCAATGGGAGAAATTTCTCACTGTGGAAATTGAAGATAAAGGCCATCCTAAGAAAAAACGGATGTCTAGCGGCTATCAGCGAAAGGCCGGCAGATTTTACGGATAACAAGAAATGGAATGAGATGGACGAGAATGCTATTGCAGACCTTCATTTAGCATTAGCAGATGAAGTACTATCAAGCATCGAGGAGAAGAAGACAGCCAAGGAGATTTGGGATCACCTCGCAAAATTATACGAGGTCAAATCGTTGCACAATAAAATTTTCCTTAAGAGGAAATTGTACACTCTTCGGATGTCAGAATCTACTTCAGTGACAGAGCACTTAAACACGTTGAATACTCTATTTTCTCAGCTTACATCCTTAAGCTATAAAATAGAGTCACAAGAACGTGCTGAACTTCTGCTTCAAAGTCTACCTGATTCATATGATCAACTCATCATCAACTTGACAAACAACAACCTTACAAGTGATCTAGTCTTCGATGACATTGCAGCTGCTGTTCTGGAAGAAGAAAATCGGCGCAAGAACAAGGAAGACAGACAAGGAAATCTGCAACAAGCAGAGGCCTTAACGGTGATGAGAGGAAGATCAACAGAACGTAGCCAAAGTAGCAGTCACAATCATGGTAGATCAAAGTCAAGGAGTAAGAAGAATTTAAAGTGCTACAACTGTGGAAAGAAGGGTCACATGAAGAAGGATTATTGGAGTTTACCTAAAAACTTCAATCCTCAAGGAAATATGGCAAACACTTCAGATGATGGAGATGCTCTCTGTTGTGAAGCAGCAACAGCCATGGAAGGCAGAAAAAGATTTGCAGACATATGACTTATTGACTCGGGAGCCACATATCACATGACCTCAAGAAGAGAATGGTTCTATAATTATGAACCTATCTCAGGAGGATCTGTGTACAGCTGCAATAATCATGCCTTGGAAATTGTTGGCGTTGGAACCATCAAATTGAAGATGTATGACGGGACAACCAAAGTTGTTCGAGATGTGCGACACGTGAAAGGCTTGAAGAAAAACTTATTATCCTACGGATTGTTGGATAATAATGCAAGCAAGATTGAAACACAGAAAGGAATCATGAAGGTGTTCCATGGAGCGCTTGTGGTGATGAAAGGTGAAAAGATAGCAGCAAATTTGTACATGCTGAAGGGAGAGACTTTGCTAGAAGCTGAAGCCTCTGTTGCCTCATGTAGTTCAGATTCTACCATGTTATGGCATCGGAAACTTGGACACATGTCAGAACAGGGAATGAAAGTCCTTGTGGAGCAAAAGCTACTTCCGGGTTTAACAAAGGTATCACTTCCTTTGTGTGAACATTGTATTACAAGTAAGCAGCATCGATTAAAATTCAACACATCAAATTCTAGAGGCAAGGCTGCTCTAGAATTGGTTCATTCTGATGTATGGCAAGTACCGGTTACATCCCTAGGCGGAGCAAAGTATTTTGTCTCCTTCATTGATGACTACTCTAGGAGATGTTGGGTGTATCCTATCAAGAGGAAGGCAGATGTGTTTTCAACCTTCAAAGTTTTCAAAGCGCGGGTGGAACTTGATTCTAGAAATAAGATCAAGTGTTTCAGATCAGATAATGGAGGTGAATATACAAGTGATGAATTTGATGACTTTTGCGTAAAAGAAGGCATCAAAAGACAGTTCACAACAGTATACACTCCTCAACAAAATGGAGTGGCAGAACGGATGAACAGAACTCTGTTAGAAAGAACACGAGCAATGTTGAGAGCTGCAGGGCTAGAAAAAGCTTTCTGGGCAGAAGCAGTCAATACCGCCTGTTATTTGGTGAATCGGGCTCCATCAACTGCAATTGAGTTGAAGACACCGATGGAAATGTGGACTGGTAAACTAGTTGATTATTCAAACCTCCATATATTTGGAAGTATTGTGTACGTGATGTACAATGCCCAAGAAATTTCAAAGTTGGATTCAAAATCTAGAAAATGTAAATTCTTGGGGTATGCTGATGGAGTAAAGGGGTATCGCTTGTGGGATCCCACTGCCCGCAAAGTGATTATCAGCAGGGATGTTATCTTTGTAGAAGATAAGCTACAAAGAAAAGAAGGAGATGATAGCACTGATAAAGAAAAGCCAGAGACTACACAGATACATGTTGAAAATGAGTTTGAACAGAGAGATTGTTCTGAAGCAGAACCAGAGCTCGAGGAACCAGAACCAGAGAATTCTGAAGCTCCAACAACTCGTCAATCAGATCGTGTGAGAAGACGCCCCAATTGGCATTCAGATTATGTTATAGAAGGTAATGTTGCATACTGCCTTTTAACGGAGGACGGTGAGCCATCATCATTCGAGGAGGCAATGAACAACTCAGATGCTTCGCAGTGGATGGCAGCAATGCAAGAAGAAATTGAAGCCCTTCATAAAAATAATACATGGGAACTTGTGCCACTACCACAAGGAAGGAAGCCAATTGGTAACAAATGGGTCTTCAAAATCAAGAGAAATGGTGACGATCAAGTGGAGAGGTATCGTGCAAGACTGGTGGTCAAAGGATATGCTCAGAAAGAAGGTATTGATTTCAATGAAATCTTTTCTCCTGTGGTTCGACTAACAACGGTTCGAGTTGTCCTGGCAATGTGTGCTACATTGAATTTACATCTAGAGCAGCTAGATGTTAAAACAGCTTTTCTTCATGGAGATCTTGAAGAAGAGATTTACATGCTCCAGCCTGAAGGTTTTGAAGAAAAAGAAAAGAAGAACTTGGTTTGTAGGTTGAACAAATCTCTGTACGGTTTAAAGCAGGCGCCGAGGTGTTGGTACAAGAGATTTGACTCCTTCATCATGAGCCTTGGATACAACAGACTTAATGCAGACCCTTGTGCTTACTTCAAGAGGTTTGGTGAAAACGAATTTGTTATATTGCTGTTGTATGTAGATGACATGTTGGTTGCAGGCCCCAACAAAGATCATATTGAAGAATTAAAGGCACGACTGGCTAGGGAATTTGAAATGAAGGACTTGGGACCAGCAAACAAGATTCTAGGGATGCAAGTTCACCGAGACAGAAGTAGTAGGAAGATTTGGCTTTCACAAAAGAATTACTTGAAAAAGATCTTGTCACGATTCAGCATGCAAGATTGTAAGTCAATTTCTACCCCTCTTCCTATTAACTTTAAATTATCCTCCAGTATGAGTCCTAGCAGTGAAGAAGAGAGGATGAAGATGTCTCGAGTACCGTATGCATCAGCAATGGGAAGTTTAATGTTCGCTATGATTTGTACAAGACCAGACATTGCACAAGCAGTGGGAGTGGTTAGTCGGTACATGGCGAATCCAGGCAGAGAGCATTGGAATGCTGTGAAAAGGATCCTGAGATACATCAAAGGGACCGTAAATGTTGCATTATGTTACGGGGATCAGACTTTCTTATCAGCGGGTATGTCGATTCTGACTATGCAGGAGATTTGGATAAAAGCAAATCTACAACAGGGTATGTGTTTACAGTTGCTGGTGGAGCTGTAAGCTGGGTTTCAAAACTGCAATCGGTTGTGGCTACGTCAACAACGGAGGCAGAATATGTAGCAGCTACACAAGCCAGTAAAGAAGCAATATGGTTGAAAATGCTATTGGAGGAGCTCGGGCACAAACAAGAGAATGTCTCTTTGTTTTGTGACAGTTAGAGCGCCTTGCATCTTGCAAGGAATCCTGCTTTTCACTCAAGAACAAAACACATTCGGGTCCAATACCACTTCATTCGTGAGAAAGTGGAAGAAGGGACGATAGATATGCAGAAGATCCATACCGATGACAACATAGCAGATTTCATGACAAAAGCAATCAACACTGATAAGTTTACTTGGTGTCGATCCTCATGTGGCTTGTTAGAGACGTAAGCAACATGGAAAATACGAGGTAGAAAGAATGGTGTGAAGATATGATTGTTCCAATCAAATCTTCAAGTGGGAGATTGTTAAAAGTGTTGGCTTTGAAATTTCAAAGTAAAATTCAACAAAGTAGGCACCAATTGACAAATTGAATTTGTCAAGTTTGGGTGCAGCAAATGGAGAAAAATGATGCAGCAAATGTTGAAAATGTGGAATGGGGAAATTGATTTTTGGTCCCTAAACTTTAGGCTATTTATAGGTTTAGTCCCTAAAGCTCAACTATAAATAGCCTAGCCATTTGTCATTCTTACACATCCCAAATCATTCTAACCTCCTCCCAATACTAGAGAAATTAGAGAGTTTTCATAGAGTTGTTTTCTCCTTTCTTATCAAGAGAGAATTGTCATTGTTTTCTCCTTGTTAGATTGAGAGAAGTTGTAATTCCTATTTTCTCATAGTGAAATTCTTCTACCTTTGTCCGTGGTTTTTACCCTATATTATTTAGGGGTTTTCCACGTAAAATCTGTGTCTCCTTTATCTTCATTGTTATTTTCTCAAATTATCAGTTGCGTTTTTGCTCTATCCGACGATCGTATTCCGCAACAATTGATTCATAGGAGCCGTGTTTTCAGATACAAAAGGTTTCCTGCAGATGGCAACATGAGATTGTGCGAGAACGTTGCTCCTATTTCATTTACTTTTGCAGAAATCGAGCAGATGACCAATAATTTCCAGGAGGAAATTGGGAAAGGAGCATTCGGGACAGTTTACAAAGGGACGATGATGTTGGATGAATCGAATTCGAAGGTTGTTGCAGTGAAGAGATTGGACAATATATCAAACCAAGCACAAGGAGAACGAGAGTTTCAAAACGAGATGGCAAATCATTGGGAGAACGCATCATCGGAACTTAGTTCGACTACTCGGCTATTGCCATGATGGAGAGAACAGGCTACTGATATACGAGTACATGATCAATGGATCACTTGCAGACGTACTCTTCACACCCGAGAGACGACCGTACTGGAACGAGAGAGTCGAAATTGCTCGCAACATAGCTCGAGGTCTCCTCTACCTTCACGAAGAATGCGAGACGCAGATAATCCATTGCGACATAAAATCTCAGAACATACTCATCGACGAGAACGGGAAAGCAAAGATATCCGATTTCGGATTGGCCAAGCTGCTAAAGCCAGACCAAACCAAGACCTTCACTGGGATCAGAGGAACAAGGGGGTACGTTGCACCGGAGTGGCACAGGAAACTACCGGTGACAGTGAAAGCAGATGTTTACAGCTTCGGGGTGGTGTTATTAGAGATCATATGTTGTCGACGGAGCGTGAACTGGAGCCTTGGCGATGAAGAAGCCGTGCTGGAAGAATGGGTGTACGAGTGCTATCAAGCTGGGGAAGTATGGAAGATAGTAGGGGAAGATGAAGAAGTCGATATGAAACAACTTGAAAGGATGGTGAGTGTGGGATTATGGTGTACACTGGATGAGCCAATGCTGCGCCCTTCCATGAAGAAGGTGCTGTTGATGTTGGAAGGGACAGTTGAGATCCCCATACCTCCCTGCCCAACCTCATTTTTCACTGCTATTTAACTCACCTGCTTTGCCATTTCCTGTTTATTATATATTGTAATTCTTGAAATGCTTTCCTAATTTGCAATATCAATCTCCAATAAATCAAGCTCTTCTTGTTTTAACATAACCAAGTTTGTGCTATAAAAACGACTCATTGCTGATTCGCTGAAAGAATGATGACCATGTGCACTGTGTTTTGTTTCTTTCCCAAAGGACTTACAAAACATGCATTCTGGGTTCAGAACCAGAAGTCACGCGTACGCTAAAATATGCAAGTGGTTCCAAATATTGAGAAGAGAACACGACGCGGTCTAAAACTAAACCACGTATTTTAACTCACACAGGCACCACGAGAGTTGACCAACCCGGCTCACCACTAGGGATGAGCGTTCGATCGAATAAAGTCAATCAAAAAATTTTGAGTTATTCGAGTTGATGATCATATTTTACAACTCAAATTTTATTTGAAAACTTGACTCGAACTTAAAAATTAATCCACTAATTACTAAAATTTCGAGTTATTCGAATTTCTATTTTACAACTCAAACTTTATTTGAAATTTTTTGAGTTGAGTCGAATTTATGTAATTTCGAGTCAAGTCAGAACGAGTCGAGTTTTTTCGCCTCGAGTCAAGTCGAAATTTTCAATTTTTTCGAGTCGAGTTTTGCTCACCCCTACTCACCACGTCATATGTGGTCCCAACTAATAAAGTCTATCTATCTCTTTTTATTTTCAAGATGCATTTCCATCTCTCTCCTACATGTCAATAAAAAATGGGTGATTCTTTAAAAAGTTAAAATGAGATAAATGAACTTTATTAACTAGACTATAAATGACGTAATAAGCTGGATCCGTAGAATAATCTCTCAATAAATTTGGGATAGGATGCCAACTAAACCCCTCAATTTCTTGTATTTTTTTTTACTTCATTTTCCCCGTGGCTGCATATTTTTTATCTAGTAAACTGCTTCAATTTTTTTTAACTATCAAACTAAATTACATAATTTTAATAGTATAAATCAGGTGGCTCTCTTTTCCCTCTTTCTCTAATCATATAAGATATACATATATATTTTATGATGTTTTTTCATATGTGGCGTATATTTCTTCATGTTTTTTATATTAGTATATATGTATATATAAAGAAAAATTGAAGAACTTGACTTAAACTTAAAAATTAATCCATTAATTACTAAAATTTCGAGTTATTCTAATTTTCATTTTACAACTCAAGCTTTATTTGAAATTTTTTGAGACGAGTCGAGTTTATGTAATTTCGAGTCGAGTCAGAACGAGTCGAGTTTTCTCAATATATGTCGTCATGCCATTTCAAGTCAGTTAACGTTACTTAACTAATAGTTTTCATCCGCGAGGAGTCATTTTGTCCTAAAATGAAACATTGAGGATCAAAGTACTTCAAAAGAGAATACATATTAAAATAACTATCTAGTTAAACGTTAGGGGACATTTTTCGGTATTATACCAAAAATAATTATGGTTTAATCTATAAATTTTAATAAAAAGTTTTAAAGTTAAATATGAGATTGATTAATAATATAATAATCGTATAATTTAATTCGGTGGCTAATTGTTTTTAAGTATGAATTAAATTTGTACCAATTCGAACTTTTAAAATCTCTAAATAATAAATAATATCTTAAATTTTAAACGAAGAGGATTTTAGGAGGAAATGAATGAGATTTTAGAAGAAGATTCAAAATTTTCTAACAAATAAAATATAATTCGAGTAAGTAATTGTTGTGGTCAATTTTAAGTAATTTAATTTATTTAAAAAATTACTAATTTGATATTAAAATATTTAATTTATTTTAGGGTAAATTACCTGGGTGACCACTCAATTATTGGTTTGACCTGTTTTGACCACCGAACTATAAAAATTCAAAATTCGACTACTCAACTATTTAAATGGGGTTTGAACCTTAAACCTCTAAAGGGAAAAGTCAAGCTTTAACCAATGTGCCAACTACTCCCTAGTTGCAAAAATTGCATCATTCTATATATATTTTATACTGAAGTAAATGCTAGGAAAAAAGAAGTAAAAATGTTTGAGAAAAGACTCGAACATAGGTCACATGAGGTATATAAAAACACATATCACTAAATCAATTCAAATAATTAAATAAAAATGAAAAATTTTAATTATATTTAAAATATAGTTAAAGAAATATTTAAAATGAATATATATATATATATATATTATTTGGATAATTTTACCAACAATGATATATTTTTTTAAAGAAAATATAGTTTATAAAATATTTTTTAAGAAATTATCAACACATATCGAATAAAAAACGAATTAAATTTATTAATTATCAAAATTACATTTTTAATATAATATATATAACCATTGAATTAAGATATTCAATAAAAAATTAAAATTACTAATTAAATTAAATAACTCGTTTCAATATTATATGTGTACGAAGTTATAAAAATAAATGTGAAAAGGAGACTTGACTTTAGTGATATGTGTGTTTTTATATATTTCATGTGACCCATGTTCGAGTCTCTTCTCAAATATTTTTACTTTTTTCCCTAGCATTTACTTCATTATAAGGTATATATGGAATGATGCAATTAATATCACTAAAGAGTAGTTGGCACATTTGTTAAAGTTTGGATTTTCCTTCTAGAGGTCCTAGGTTCAAACCCATTGTCATATTTCCCTCTCTTTAATTTTCCTTTTAACCAGTACCTGATTGAAAGAAAATAGATATATTTAATATTAAATAAATTAAGTTAAAAATTAAAATAAATTCATCAAATTTGGTTATGAAACTCGTTATCTGATTGGTTGATTATTTAATTAAATTAAAATTAGAATAAAATTGATATAATAGTTAATTAACATGGATCAAATGTGTAATTATACAAATTTTACTTTAACTATCACGTTACCTCTTCGTTAGATTTTAACGACCGATAGTTAAATATGTCAATTTAAATAGTTGGATGGTCGAATTTTAAATTTTTGTTGTTCAGTGGTCAGAACAGATCAGACCCAATAGTTAAATAGTCACCCAAGTAGTTTTTCCTTATTTTTATTAAATATTAACATTTTGAAAAGATAATATTATTAATAGTAACAAATATTTAACTAAATTATAAAATATAAAAACAAATAAGAGTCAAATTTAGATAAAAGTATACTATTTAGTGACTAAATAAAATAAAGAGTAAACTACATAAATGGTCCACCGACTATGCTTCAATTATCTTTTGCGTCCCCTGACTATCAGAAGTTACAAACTAGTCCCTCGACTTAAAAAAAGTAACAAATTGGTCCAAGGCCGTTAAAAATTTAACGGCTGATGACGTGGTGGTTAATAAAAATTGATATAATTACATAATTAGCCCTTAAGTTCTACACTTATTTTAATTTGACCCTAATTTTAAAAAATTAACCCATATAATTTTAATAATCTATCAATTTAGTCCATTTTCTTTTCTATTTCTCCTTTCATTTAATTCTTCAATTCATTTACACCCCAAAATCCATTTAAAAGAGCCCAAAAAAATATAGATTGTGATCTTTTTATGGCAACACGTGAGCTTGAGGCGAAATAGAAAGAAAACCAGATTCAAACTTTGCAGAATGAGATGAAAAGGGTAAAAGTGGAGCAAAAATATGAGCATGTTCAATTTTTTTCTAAGCTTTTTCATGAATTTTGAAGGGGGTCATATCTTATAACTATGTTCATAAGAAATCACAATTGCTAGAAAGTAAATGTGCGCATAAACACAACAACATCTAAACTTGTAATTGACAACAGTTTATCTTCAGATGGTTGTCAATCCCCTTTCAACCAATCAGGTGATGGTATCAATCTTTCTAAGTTGAACTCGTCCTCCTGCTCAGTTTTTTTCACTGAATAACAGAAGCGAATATACTATGATTTTATCCGACTGATTTCTCAAAATCGAGTATAGAGCGAAAAACAAGAAGCAAAGACCAATATTGATCCCAACATAAGTTAAAAAAGCTAAAAGAATCATCTATACAAAACCAGCTTTGATATATCACCCTCTATAAGATCATTAAACACAACAACTCAATTACAGTTATTGACTACCCAAAACAATTCCTTGTTTCAAAATTAAAGATTATCTCAAAAATCCCAACATGAAAATGAACTTAAAACATGGAATTGATAACCAAAGGAAACATAGGAAAAAAGTTCTTGTTATCAAACTGTTAAGAGACAACAACCTTTTCAACTATTTGTTTGGTTAGTGTTGTGTTTTTATCTGCACCATGTACCGAAAGCCCTTCATGATTCTACACGATTTTCACTTTACAGACAATTCAATAACTCATATCAAGCTTAAACTATGAACAACGCTAAAAATTTGCATGAGATTGAAATGGAACAACTAAAACCGGAAGAAAAAAAAATCTAAGTTATAACGCAGTTCGATGATGCACTAACAACTCAGAAAAAAATCTAAAAAATAAAGTCCTTACCACGAGAGGAAGAGAAAAAAACCAGATCCAAACTTTACAGGATGAGGTGAAAAAGGTAAAAGTGGAGCAAGAACACCAAGCTTGGGTTGATTTTGGAGACGAATCAAACTAGACTCATGAGCAATCCAGTTAATATTCACATACTAAGAACAAGGGAAAAAATGCAGAATTTATATTTTTTAGGGCTCTTAAATAGATTTTTGGGTGAAATTGAATTGAAGAATTAATGGAGGGGAGAAATAAAAAAGAAGATATACTAAAATGATAGGTTACTATAATTATGTGGGTTAATTTTTTAAAATTAGGGTCAAATTAAAATAAGTGTGGAACTTGAGGACTAATTATGTAATTATATCAATTTATATTAACCGCCACACCATCAGCCGTTAAATTTTTAACGGCGTTGGACCAATTTGTTACTTTTTTTAAGTCAAGAGACTAGTTTGTAACTTCTGATAGTCGGGGGACGCAGAAGATAATTGGAGCATAGTCGAGGGACTATTTATGTAGTTTACCCTAAAATAAAAGATAAACCCGACAAATATGACATGACATTTAGCCTTTAAATAAAATCAGGCATATTAAGTTAGATAAAGAGAAAATAAAGTGACACGATGTCATTAGCTAAAAACTTTCTTTAAGGACAAGAGTAATGGAATGGATAAAATGAGAAGCCGTACAAATGTTAGGGATATATGAACTCAAAAAATACATTAAATATTAAAATGAAAAAAAGTGGTAAATATTAGGGAGCAAATCGCGCATAAGCCTTTTTTTTACCCAAAGCACTTGGTTTCGAAACCAAGAGACATGGTATTGAAACACATTCCAGAGGCGTTTCCCCCTGGTTTGGTATCAAAAATGGGCTTCTGTTTCGAAACCGAAGGATCAGTTTCCAAAGTAGGTCATGAAATTTTAAGTTTTTATATTTCAGTCCAAAAATCATAAGTTAGTCATTTGAGGTCCGATTTGGTCAATTTTTTTAATTCAATTTTTTAAAAAGGACTAACATTCATCGGCATGATTAATCAATAAAAGGAATTTATCTTGTGACATTAAAATTTTCTAAAATTTCTAGTTTAGTCCTTGAATTTTTTTAAAAATCTCAAAAAGGTCCTTATGCATGAGAAAGAGAATAGATAAAAATTAAACTTAGTCAATGGATAATAAATGAATTATAAAGAGGAGGAATTATTTGAATGATAAATTTTTTGCTTAGTTTAATTTCAATTGATAGTTGAAAGTTCAGTTGACCGTTCGTAACATCTCCGATTTGGTTTCCGACGGGGCCGGGTAGGGGTGTTACACTAGTCTTCCCGGCAGGAATTTGCTCAACTGGAGCATCTCTACATTCTCTTATATCATGGCCAGTAGAATCTGGTTGCATAGAATCAACAACATTAAGGATTTCAAACTTATTTTCAGAATCAACCATGACATCTTTCCCCTTATCAGTCAGGCCACCCTTGTCTAAACTAACTAGAATATACTCTTCAGCTAAACTAACTGGATTAGATTTTTCAGCCAATGATGAAGGAGCTTCCACTGTACCCAATTCTGAATTTACCTTCTTTGGTACCCAAACAACATGCAAGTTTTGTCCAAATGCTCAAACACCTTATAATTAAAGCATCTTGAAGGCATCCAAGGAACATCTATCCCTATTGAAGCAAGAGAACCATCTCTAAGTTCTACATGAACATATCAAGCTGAAATTTTGTCTGCAATTATTTCAATACATACCTTAGCATAAGCAAGTCGTGATTTATTGCCCGTAATATTATCCATATACGAGGCATTCCCTATTGCACTAGCAATATAGCTTAAACCAGTATTAGTAAACAGCTCAAGAAGGATTCTGCTCAAGTGCACCCACATGGAGTAAGTACACTACAATGAGCATTTTACAGATTTATTGACAAAGAAAAGAAAACATTAACATGATGCAGTCCTTACGTTTAATGTCTACAAGAGCACTTTGAGTGAGATGATTGATTTCCGGGTCCTCACATCACTTGAGTTACATGAAGGAATCAGTCGGACATGGAGGCATACATATATCAGTAATCCCTTCCAGCATCATAACTACACTCTTTATTGAAGGACGAAGAGCTGGTTCGTCTTGAATGCACCAAAGAGCCACCATCACCATTCTCTCCAAGCTACCCTTGTTCACTTCTTCATCCACCACAAGCTTATCCAGCTCTCTTTCAACCAAACTCGACAGAATGATCTCCTCTGGCTTTGATACATTGGTGTCCAAGTTTCGTCGGCAAAACACAGTTTCCAATAGCACGATACCGAAACTGTAAATGTCGGCCTTCACCGAGATAGGAGTGTTTTTATGCCATTCTGGTGCCATGTACCCTCTAGTTCCCCTCACTACTGTGAATGTCCTTGTATGATCTCCCCTCAGCAGTTTTGCCAGCCCGAAGTCTGAAATTTTAGCTCTCCAAGAATCATCCATCAATATGTTCTGCGGCTTTATATCACAGTGAATGATTGGGGTCTCACATTCCTCATGTAAGTAAAGGATTCCTCTAGCAACATCTAGGGCGACTCTTGTTCTTAAATTCTAATCTGGGCGCCTTGTTGACTTGAAAAGTAGATCGGCAAGGGAGCCATTGCCCATGAACTCATAGACCAGAAGCCTCTTGGAATCCTCGATACAGTATCCCATTAGTCGAACTAAATTTCTGTGGTGAGCTCTACCAATTGCTCGCGTTTCTGCTTGGAACTCTTTTTCACCTTCTTCCACTAACTTCTCCAGTCTCTTCACGGCCACCGGCTTTCTTCCTCTGTCTAGAGCCCCTTTGTAGACTGCTCCAAATGATCCCTTACCCAACTCTTCTTTAAATCCATTTGTTGCTCTCTTGAGTTGTTTGTAGGAAAACAACGTCAACGTAAGCTCTCTGGTCAGGCCCAGATTCCCCATTTCCAGCAGCCTTTTGTATCTTAGAACTCGAAATTTATAGATGAATATACCAGAGGTTGTAAGCAAAGCACATGAACATGCAACAAGACTGAAAGATAACACAAGAATTTGTACGACCGAATTTCCCTGTTTGATTAGGATTTTCGGTGGCTTTAAATCAGGGGAAGCAGTATGGTTCTGATCTTCAAGTTCAAGGCTTATGATTCCCACTTTCAATAAAACAGCGGAATTAGTTCGGGCAACAGTATTTCGTAGCAAATACATGAGTGGAAGCCTTTGTTTCCTGCAAACTCCTCTCTCGAACTTTGCTGCCTCGCAATTGCAGTCTTCCAAACATGTTTGGCTGCACTCATCCATGGACAACCGCTCTTTACTGTAAAATCTACCCCTAGCCCATTCTATACCTTGCATTGAGGTGATGTTATAAAGGGGTATATTGGCCTTTCCTCCTTTACAGTGTGCTTCAGAATAATTTCTCTTGCAGCCGAGGGTGTTCTGATTAGGATCGATAAAATCAGTCCCGGGAAGGCCGGTTATCATTAAAGGTGCAATAGCTGTTGAAACCGCAAAGGCCTTTAATTTGACAGGAATTTTCCAACGCACTCAAAATTGCATGAGTTTGGAATCCACCATTTGGCTCAAACACATGAGTATATAGCCGGAAATTTCCATCGACATCAAGGCTTGCACTGTAAACATTTGTCTTGTTGCTGCTGCTGCTCTCCTCGTAGCCCGTATCTTCATAAAATAAATCAGTAATTGTGGTGTAGATGGACGAATCAGTGCTGTTGATGAGTTGTAGGAGGCCTGTCGAGTTAAGAAAAAGGCAAAGCGACAAATTCACCCCACGAGTGTCTGTGCTCCAATATGCAGTTAAAGCAGTATCTTCGGATTCTAGAGGGTATAAAACAAGATTCCCATCCTTTTGCATGCTTAGACGAAATCTTCCAGTTGAGGGATCATTTTCTGACAGGCTGGAGATCAACTCGTGATCAGGTAACAGACTCTGACCGCCTAAAATGGTATCTGTAGGATGCTGGAAACTCTCCCAAATGGTATGATTATCTTAATTTGTTGTAGATAACAAAATTGCCCGAATCTAGCATGGAGGCAGACAAGGCATCCGAGTCGCTTCCATTACCAATAAATTTCTTCTCTCCGTTCTCAGCAGACAAAAGAATCACTCCTTTCTCATTTAACATCAGAGTAGAAGTTGAAGTGAAGGGCGGATCATCACGGTTTGCTGTCCATATAACTTTGTTTGCGTTCTTTCCCTTGCCGTCCAACCAAACTCCAACAGAAAGGCCACCGCCTCGATTGTAAAAACCGAATGCAAAGCGACCAGAAGGCGAAGCCCATGAGGTTGTTTGAGTGGCAGAGGAAAGCGAAGCTCCCAGCGGAATGATGCAGCTTGATTGCTGCACACACAGTGAAGAAAGGAGCAACAGAAGAGCCCACACCCTAGACATGGGAAATAATTTGTGTTTGTCTCTTCTAATCTGGGACTGATGAACAAATTTTGCAATAAGGTCTCGAATAAGAGTTTTCTATGGAAAAAGATTGGCAACAGCTCTGGATTTACTGTATATTGTCTTTTTTTTTTCATGTCTTCTTTCCAACTAAATGGTAGGACATGTGGAAATATTTACTACGTTGCCAAACAACATTTTTGCTGTCGCTATTCTACTCCTTCCACAATTAAAGTTCTAATTATTTATAGCCTAAGATAATTTTATCATTTAAATAAATATTATAAAAGTATAGGTAAATATTTGATATAGCGTAAAAAAACATATACAAACGTGTTTATTTTTAAGTCAAAATTTAGAACTTAAATTTTTAACTCTAAAACTTTAACCCAAATCCTAAATTCTAACCATGAATTATAAATTCTAAACACTACCAAATAAACTACTAACACCTATACTCTAAACTAAAACCCTAAACCCTTAAATATTCATGCTTGTGGAAATTTTGTTTTCCATCACAAGTGTATAAGATAATAATCATATAGAAGTAGGATTTATATCCAATACAAGGGCGATGAAAACTTTTAGTTTCCACAAATACCTTAGTTTTAGGTTTTAAGGATTCAGTTTAGGGTTCAGACGTAGAATTTAGAATTTAGGAGTAATGGTTAGAATTCAGTAGTTAAGGTTAGGATTTAGGGTAATATGTTGAGGATTTAGGTTTTAACCTATAAACTCTACATTTTAACCATAAACCCTAAATTCTATTCACAATCACCAAATTCTAAACTACCGAACCTGAACCCTTAAACCCTACACCCTAAATTGAGTCTCTAAACCCTAAAACTGAGGCGCTTGTGGAAACTAAAAGTTTCCCCCAGTGTATCAAATAATTATCCATAAAAGTATAGCAATTTAAATTTGAATTTATATTCAATACACATATGGTGGAAACAAAAAGTTTCCACAAGCGCATTAGTTTTAGAGTTTAAGGCTAGAATTTAAGGTGTATAGGTTATATGCTTATGTTTAAGGGTTGTGGTTATAATTTAAGGTTTAGACGTTAAGGTTTAGAGTTTAGGGTAATATGGTTAGGAATTTAGGTTTTAACTTATATACCCTAAATTGTAACTCTAAACCCATAATTTCTAACAATCCATCAATTGTAAATCACTAAATCTAAATTTCTAACCATATTGTGTTTTTAAACCCTAAAACTATAGCGTTTCTAAAAAATTTGTGTTCGCCGTATGTTAATAGAATAACCCTTCGAATGTTTAGGAGATATTATCCCAACATAATTGAAAAATGGCATGTCTCGTGAAATATATTTAAAAATTTAAAAAATGATAAATGGAAAAATTCTCATCATCTAAAGGCTCCTTGTGAAAAATCTTAATAACTTTTTGAGGAAAAAGTTTCACCACTCATGTACCGGATAATAACTCAAAAACAAATACTAGTAATTATTTTTAGTTTAACCATTAATATTTAATTTTAAAAGTTTATTATAAAACAACTTTCTTAATTTAATTATTCTATTTACAACATCACAATTAAACATTTCATCTTGCTTACAGCAAAACCAGCAGCTATATGCAAAACAAAACAAAACAAAATCATCTCAGACTCACAGCACTCCACCCTTCAGACTTGGCTCTCATACAACAAAACAAAATCATACCAACCGCAATTAATATGTAAATAATTAAGCTAATTATAATCCTTATAACTTTTATATTTATACAAATATATGTTTTTAGAATGTATTTATGTTATAAAAATATGAGTTAGAGGACTCTATTATAATGAGAACTCTCCCAAAGAAACCCAAATTAAACCATCAATAAATAATAGTTGATTGAGAGTGTAATTGTTCAAAAATAAAATCAAATAATGCAATTGAAGAATTTAAAAATATGGATAGTTATTCCATATACTGACACTTATTTTTTTTCACATTCGAAATTCTAATGTTGTCATGTGTCTCATTTAGAGTTTAGACTTTCAAGTTTTAATATTTACGACTTAAGATAATGTTTAGAGTTTAAAATTTACTATTTATGGTTAAAAGTACAATCACATGTGCAATTATTTTTTCCTGACAATATATCAAATAATACATTTAAAAGTATAAGCTAAATCGGCAATTTTAATAAGATGAATTTTAAGAAATTTTTGAAAAAATAGTGTAATTTTTATATTATTATATATATATTTAAAGAAATATTCTATATATATATATTTGTAAATAGTAAAATTTTACTTTCTTGTTATGAATATTTATCTATGTGGATGTCTATCATGATTAGAACTTTATCAAAGGAGTTTGATTTATTTATTATTAGGAATATTATCTCTATGAATTAGAGTTTAATGTATTATGTACTTCTTATGCCTATAAATAGATGATTCATTGAAGGCATTGTATACAATTTTATATTTAAGAATAATACAAATCTCTCTCTTTCTCTCATCTCTTTGTTCTTCTTGTTCTTATTCTTGTTCTTCTTTATTTTATTCACAACACGTTATCAACACGATCTCGCTCGCTTAATTACTGTGATTATTGTTGGTGGTTCTCGAAAAGAATTTCAATTTGATATTGGTGACTACATCTATCATATATTCAGCTTACCTTGGAAAGTATGGTATGTTTTATTTATTTATATACTAATATAATGATTGATTTATCATTCTCCAAAAGTTAGTATATTCATATCTATTATTTGGTTATTATTTTAATTTATTATTATTTTATTCATACTTGAAGTAACTCTTGAATTAACGAAAATTAAAATTATCGTCGTACTTCATTAGATGGATTGATAAAGCAAACCGAATTAAAGCCCTCAAGGATTTCGGCTAAATGCTATTGGGCGCACAAATTGGAACATTTTATTACACAGTATATTAGTTTTATTCAAAGTGTTTATTATTCCATTCTAATTTATAATTGATTCAATTCAAGGATTGTGTTGCCATGTGGTTGTTATATATTTGTTTTATCATTATTATTATTATTATGGTAATTTATATGAATAAATTCAAGATATAAAATAACTTTATTATTTGTATCAATTACTTTGTATGTGAATCAAAGGCAAAAGGAATACGTTACTTTGATGTGTTTATACATTCATCAAAATGTTGTTTGATTTTAACTATGATTGTTTATAATTTGATCACATCACTTATAGTTATGTTTATTCAACTTGATCTATGACTACTTTTATACTTTTTGATATAGTCTCAAATATATATTTTTTATTCTATTGATAAAAGTCGATGCTTTTAACCGTGTTTTGAGTTTTACATGTATTCAAATGAGTTGGAAAGAGACATGGCGTAAAAAAAAGATTATGAGAAGATGTATTGGTTCATTTGCTACGTCATCATTGAGACGAAATTCAATATCGTAAACTCTATTTTTATTTTTATCTTTTAAAATATAATTTTAAAGTGCGATAAATCATGATGCTTTTGAATTTACAAGAAGATTATTATAAAGTCTATATTTGCTCGAAAGAAATATTTTTTCTTCGTCGAAAAACTCGACCATAGACTTCTCCCAATTTCAAGTTACGAAATTCGTCTTGATCTAAACAGTTTTATGGGAGGCATTCCCTGAAGTGAATGCAAAGCATGGTATTTATTCCATGCGATTATCAATGATGGGGCATTCCCTGAAGTGAATGCAAGCATGATGTTTATTCCATGCAATTATTGGAACCGTTTCATTCCCTGAAGTGAATACAAACATGGTAAATCATTATTCAATTAGAGACATAATTTCGATATAATCCAAGTATAATTGGCTGGACATCCCGTTCTGCGAGGCTACTGGTCTCAAAGGAGGTTTTTAAAGGACCTTGTGGACAGGTTTAACAATGCCGCGTACGAGGATTAAATCTTTGTTCTCTGTGATAAGGATATGTGAAAAAGGTTTTAAAGGCCCACTGGCTCTACTCCATTCCCTGAAGTGAATGTGAGATTATATTATGGAAGGAATAAAAAATCACATTAAAAGTTGTGGTCGTGGTCGAGGCTATGAATATACACATGAAAAATATAATCGTTTTAAGAATATTTCTACCCGCTGGTAGCAAAGTAATAAGGATGACAAGAGTGATAAAGATCATTCTAAGGAAGTGAAATCCTTTTACCAATGTGATGTTATAAACCACTGGTTTCGTACTTGTTAAACGCCAAAGTATTATGGACTTTATCCATAATCATGAATGATAAATTAAATAAAATATAAACAAAATTTGTTTATGGCGAAAATAATTATGGCGTTATTGGTCCAACTCAATTGGATATTGTTAATTTTCTCATAACCCTTGAAGGGAATAATTTACCATTTATTTTATTTCCCTTGTAACCTCTAACAGGAATAATTGTGTTTTTTTTATTTTATTTATTTTATGTTAATTCGTTTTATTTATTATTTATTTATGTTAGTTTGCTTTATGTTTATTTATTTCACATATTATTTATTTACACTTTATGTTAATTTATTATTTGAAGAATATGATTACTTCCGGAATAAAATATACAATGAATTGTGGTTATTTATGCCTAGAATTGTGGCTATTTATGCCTAGCAGATAATGCAAGTACTCATATTGTACTTAATCATAAGAAATATTTTTCCCATTTAAATGCAAGGGGAAATATGAGTAGTATTTCTCAAAGTACTAAAATATCAATACTTCGGAAGAGCACTTGAAAGTTTATCTTTGATAGATAATCGACTTGATATGATGTGCTATATTTTATATTTTTCATTCCTCGAAGTGAATGATACAAAGTACATATTTTCATTACCTGAAGTAAATGAAACAAAGCACATTTTGAAAAGTGCACAATTATGCATTTCTCGATTAAAATGCAAGGGAATAATGTGAGTACTATATCCGGAAGTACTAATATCACAAAAGGCTCTGGTTGAGCAAATATGTTATTGTCAAATGGAACTTTATTCCATATTCACATTGCGTTATACTCGTCAAAGTCATAAAGAGAGCAATATGAGTTCGCAAACTATCCCTTTGGGAATTATAGATAACATATGTTATCAATTGGCATTTGAAATAAGCCAATACGAATATAAGTTCTGGTAGCCAAAAAGTCAGTTGAAAGCCCTAGGAGAGCTATATATTGCTACCAAAAGATAATTTCAATTGAAAGCTCCGAAAGAGCTAAATATATTCCTATTTAAAGGAATAATTTTGATGGTCGTACTAGACATGTACGAGTGAGATTGAATTACTTGTTATGGTAAACAAGGAGTTTACAAATTCAGAGATATATATACACACACACACACACACACACACACACACATATATATATATATATATATATATATATATATATATATATATATATATAGTTGGCATGATCGGTTAGACCATCCTGATCAATAATGGTGCAGAAATTATTGAGATTTACATGCACGTGTATTAAAAGAACCTGTAGTTCTTGTGGTGCTTATTCTCAATGGAATGAATTAAATTCCACTTATTAAAGAACGTGAAGTTCTTGTGTTGCTTAAAGGAATTGATTAAATTCCACTTACTAAAAGAACTTGAAGTTCTTGTGTTGTTTGTTCTCAAAGGATATAGATGATCCCACTTACCAAAAGAATTAGAACTTAAAGTTCTTGTACTGAAGTTAAGACTGTATGTTTTGCATATCTGAACGAAATATGGGCCCATATATCCACAAATGTGGAAAGTTTTATATGATTTTAGTAGATGCATCTACATTGTTTTATCGACTTACAACCAGAAGTTTGTGAGATTGATTCTAAAAGATTCAGATTATGCAGTTAGACTATTCATCTTGAAAAGCTAGTGGGTTTATATTTTAGGCTATATCAATTGTTACAAAGCCTATTGATTATGAAAAATATAGTTTAGCAAAATTTCAATTGGATGCCTCCTATTTAATAGTTAAACTATGAGAACAAAAGAGTTATTATTTATATGGTGTTTCCATATAGCAACACTTATACGCATCAAGCCAACGAGTTATAATAAACTCCCCGTTATGATTGGTTTTTGGTCAGAAACCATACATTTCCCATTTTATGATTTTTGAATGTGCGATATGAATTGCTCCACCACAACGCACAAAATGGGTAAATAAAAAGGGTTGAGAATATATATTGAGTACGAGTCTCCCATTTTATGATTAATGACATGATTTTTCTCAACATCAGGGGGAGATAATAATCAGCTGGATAGAGGAAAATGAATTATCGTTATCTAGATCCTCGTATATGAACTAGAAGTTCATAAGATAATTCATGTTATTACATGTCAACTGCCAGACATATTTACTGACCCAATGAGAGTAATTAAGTCTCATATACCAGCTGAAATGCTCTAAGTTTAAATTATATGTTAGAGCAAGAGAATGTAAATCATGCCTGAAGCATGATAGTTGAAATGGTTCCAATGATCAAAATTCTCGTAAATAGAAAGTAATATGAGATGGTCATATATTGGAGGCAGGTGCTCCTGAAGAGACCCAAGACATAACAAATAATAAAACTCTATAAGAGTTTCAGGTACCTGAAATAAAGATTGAAATCTTGAAGAGATCTCGATGAGTTATGTCATTACGAGAATGGAACTAGAAAATTGGAAAGTTGTCGACAACGATTTTACAAACAATTTTACATAAAATACTTCTATAGAAGTAAAGAAAGAAATCGAGGATCTTGTATAAAATCTATCCAGAAGTATAGATATTGAATTGGCCAATGTTGAAAGACGCTTTGAACTTCTAAAATAGAAGTATTTGGACCACCAGTCCAAACACCTAAAGGTGTAATGCAAGTGAGGCGCAAATAAGTAGTCGTAAATACGACTTGAACTATGATTTATGAAAAGTTTTAATTACTTCATTGTGGATGCAATTACTTTGGCAGTTTTGAAAATTTTACATGTGTCTAATTATTTGTGGATCCATATTTATCCTTGAAGGATCTAAAATGCTATAAGCATTTGGAAATTTCTGAGGAAATTTATTTAGACATGTCTCATGAATATTTTGGCGTATTTGGTATAATCGCCTTAGTGAATACTAATTGAGAAAATACTATAAGAATGATCAAATTTCATTATTGTAAAACCTATGTTTGATTTTGATATAACTAGATCTTTAAGGATCAATTTGAAAAACTTAAAATTGTTTTTACAAGTCCCTTAACAAGTATTGAAACACCAACACTTTAAAACTGATTTGTAAAACTCAAACTCAAAATATTTTCTAAGTGTTCCAAGCCAAATCTATTGAAAATCGTCAGAGAGTATCGATACCCATGGAGGAGTATCGATACCTTTTTGCCAAAATTGGCTACTGTCGGAACACGTATCGATACGGAAAACCCTCGTATCGATACGCCCCTGTGTTAAACTTCAAAGAGTTTGAAAGAGTGTATCGATACGGTAACACCAGTATCGATACTGGTTTAAAGATTTTTAAAGCATTTAAGTCGGTTTAAAAATATGACCGTTGGTGTCAGTTGGTTGGTAACCAAATTTTAAAAGGTCGTTGACCGGTATCGATACGCATAACCCCAGTATCGATACGCGATTTGGCAGTGAGCTATGTTGAGAAAAAGGTATCGATACGACCTTTGCCGTTTCGATACCCGGTACCGATACGCTTACGTGCGTATCGATACGCCCTATTAATTACACACAACGGCTATTTTCTTTGTGAGACAGGTATCGATACCCATTCCCGAGTACCGATACTCGTAGCTGCAGAAGTGCATTTATGGTGGTAAGAGAGGGTTCCAACGGCTCCATTTACATCTCCAACCACCCAAACGGCTAGAAATCAATGAAGAGGTATAAAAGAGACACTCTAAAGCATCAGCAACAACTATTGAGCCTTCAAGCATCATCAAAGCAAAAATCCAAACCCTTGAGCTATTAAGAGTCAAATCTTTGTACCCAACTCTAGTGTATTTCAAATTGTCAATTTGTATTGTGAGTTTGGGATTGTTTAAATTGTATTTGGGTAGACAATCATCCTTTGAGAGGAAACATTTAAGTTTACCAAAATATCTCTTGTATTTGAGTGGATTAAGCTTTGGGTAGAAAGCTTAATCGAAATTGTAAGGTTTCCTCCTCATCCAAGAAAAGGGGACGAATTCTAGTAGTGAATTGTTTGAAAATCCTTAGTGGTAGCTAAGGTAGTGGATGTAGAGTTCAATTGGAGAACTTGAACCACTATAACCCCTTGTGTCACTTTTATTTTCTATCTTTAACTTCACCAAAATTTTTAATTGCCAATTCACCCCCTCTTGGCCATTTGCAAGTGTTCGATCAACTCAACAATTGGTATCAGAGCTACACTCATTGGAAGGATTACAACCCTCTTGAGTCGATTATAGGCGAGTTTGATCAACAACAAGTCAAGCAATGGCATCCACCTCAAACTATGAGTCCCAATCCACCACCAAGCCACCATTCTTCAATGGGGATAACTATCCTTATTGGAAGAATAGGATGAGGCTTTTCATCAAGTCTACCGACTACATGGTGTGGGATGTAGTTGAAGAAGGTCCATTCATTCCCATGAAGAGAGATGGAGAAAGACTTGTCCCTAAAGTCAAAGTCGAGATGACGGATGATGATAGAAGAAGGATGCAAGTGAATGACAAAGCTCTACATGTAATATTTTGTGCACTTGGTCCGGATATCTACTCTAAGGTGTCTTCAATCGAAAGTGCCAAGGAGGTTTGGGACACCCTCGAGACAACTTATGAGGGAACTAGTGATGTCAAGGAGACAAAGATTGGGCTACTCAATCTAAGCTATGAGAACTTCAAGATGGATCCCGAAGAAAGCGTCTCCAAGATGTTTGATCGTTTCTCGGTCATTGTCAACGGTTTGAAAGGTTTCGGTGAAATCATTCCCGAAGACAAACTAGTGAGAAAGTTGTTATACTCTCTTCCGGAGTCATGGGATGGTAAGAGAACGGCCATTATTGAAGCTAGAGATTTGAAGACTCTCAAGCTTGATGCTCTTGTTGGATCTCTACTCACCCATGAGATCATGAGGAAGGGAAGAGAAGAAGAGAAGAAGATAGATGAGAAGAAGGAAGTTGAGAAGAAGAAAGTGGGAATCGCACTAAAAGCTTCATATCAAGAAAGCGATTCTAGTGAGAATGAAGATGAGGAGATGGCTATGTTGGCCAAACGCTTTACTCGGTTCATGAAGTCAAATCGTGGAAGAAAGTTCATTAGAAAGGGAGACTTCAAGAGTAAAAGCAAGGAAGAGGAGAAGGATCCAATTACTTGCTATGAATGCAAGAAACCGGGTCACATCCGTTCCGAGTGTCCTCAATTGAAGAGGAAAAGCTTTGGGAAGAAGAAGAACCTCAAAGCACAAGTAGCTACTTGGAGTGACGATGAGTCTTCCGAGGAAGAGGATGAAGTGGCCAACCTATGTCTCATGGCCATCGATGATGAACCTAAGGTAAACTCTAATTCATCCAATTTTGATTTTACTATAGATGAACTTCAAGATGCTTACGATGAATTGCAAGAAGTGTATGATGAGTTAGTAGGAAAATATAAAGAGTCCATTTTGAAAAACAAGAAAACAATTTCCGATTTAAAAATTCAAAATGAGACGTTTTCAAAATCTAACTCCGAATTGGAAAAGAAGGTTTTGTTTTTCGTTAATCTTTCAAATGATCTTAAAACTAAAAACCTTGAGCTTGAAAAACTTCTTTCCGAATTTCAAGATTATCACACAAAGGAAGTGGATAATCTTAAAACATCTATTGCTATTGGGAAAAACAAGTTTGAAAAAGGAAATCACTCTAAATCCCAATATGTAAAAAGAAAACATTTTGTACCTAAACAAATAAATTTTAATAAGCAAACTAGAGGTCATAGAGTTAGGAGTGTTTGGGTTCCTAAGGAACTCATTATTTCTAATGATATAAATGCTATTGCTTCTTGGATTCCTAAGGGAACCAAAATGTTGAAGGCTAACACTCATGGACCCAAAATGATTTGGGTACCAAAAATCAAAGCCTAATTTCTTTGTTTGTAGGGGGAGCATTGCTACAAGGCCAAAGCACAAAGTCAAAACTCATGGTACCTTGATAGTGGATGCTCGAGGCACATGACCGGAGACAAGAGTCGATTCATGGATCTAAAGCCAAAAGGTGGAGGAGTAGTAACATTTGGTGACAACTCCAAAGGCCACATTAAAGGTATTGGCTCCATAGGTAATCACTCTACTATTCTCATTGAAAATGTGTTATATGTCGATGGTCTTAAACACAATCTATTGAGCATAAGTCAATTATGTGATAAAGGATTTAATGTTTTATTTGATAAAAATGGATGCAAAATTGTAGACATTAAATCTAATAACATTATGCTCATTGGTCATCGCATAGGGAATATATACATGGTGCATCTAGATGACATACATACATCTCATGCATGCTTAGTTGCTCATAATGAAAATGATGCATGGTTGTGGCATAGGAAACTAAGACATGCTAGCATAAGTGTTTTGGAAAAACTAGTCTCTCTTAACCTAGTTAGAGGTTTACCCAAGATAAAATTTTCAAATGATAAAATTTGTGATGCATGCTCAAAGGGTAAATAACATAGGTCTTCTTTTAAGTCCATTAATGATGTTTCTACTAGTAGATGCTTACAACTTATCCACATGGATTTATTTGAGCCAATTAGGACTATGAGCTTGGGTGGTAAATCTTATGCATTTGTGATTGTTGATGATTTTTCTAGATATACTTGGGTTTTATTTTTAAGTACTAAAGATGAGGCTTTGGAAAAATTCATCACATTTTCAAAAACAACCCAAAATGATCTTGAACTTAGAATTTCACACATTAGAAGTGATCATGGAACCGAGTTTCAAAATTTAGGGTTTGAAGATTTTTTAAATGAAAACGGTATTAGCCATAATTTTTCGGCTCCTCGAACTCCTCAACAAAATGGGGTAGTTGAGAGGAAAAATAGAACTTTACAAGAAATGGCTAGAACTATGCTTTGTGAAAACAATTTACCTAAATATTTTTGGGCGGAAGCCACAAACACCGCTTGCTACATCATAAATCGAGTAATGATTAGGCCAATTTTAAAGAAAACACCTTATGAACTTTTAAAATCTAAAAAGCCTAACATTAGCTATTTTCACCCTTTTGGTTGCAAGTGTTTTGTTTTAAACAATGGAAAAGACAACTTAGGTAAATTTGATGCAAAAAGTGATGAAGCCATTTTTATAGGTTACTCTTTAACCTCTAAAGCCTATCGAGTATTTAACAAAAGAACTTTAGTAGTAGAAGAATCTATTCATGTTGTATTCGATGATAACCTCCTTCCTAGGAAGGATTCTTGTGATGATGATGATGTAGGAATCATAAATGCCTTTGATGGAGGTCAAACTTCAAAGGAGGATGAGATTTCAACAAAAGAAGAGGACTCACAAGATCCACCTCTTGAAGCCTTGAAGGACTTGGCTATTGAGGAAAAGGAAGTGAGCTACCCAAGGGAGTTAAACTATGTCAAAGATGGTGAAATCTTGGGTGATCCATCCAAGGGGGTAACCACTCGTTCTTCTCTTAGATTAATGAACCATGTTGCATTTATCTCATGCATAGAGCCTAAAAATATAAAAGAAGCATTGAAAGATGACTTTTGGATTTTGGCTATGCAAGAAGAATTAAATCAATTTGAGAGAAGTAATGTATGGACATTAGTTGATAGGCCTAGTAATCAATCTACAATAGGAACTAAATGGGTCTTTAGGAACAAACTAGATGAGAGTGGTAACATTGTGAGAAATAAAGCTAGACTAGTTGCTCAAGGTTACACTCAAGAAGAGGGAATAGATTTTGATGAAACCTATGCACCCGTAGCTAGGATGGAAGCTATTAGGATGTTGCTTGCATATGCATGTTATCATGATTTCAAGCTTTTTCAAATGGATGTAAAAAGTGCCTTTCTAAATGGTTTTATAAATGAAGAGGTGTATGTTGAACAACCACCGGGTTTTGAGGATTCAAATTTTCCAAACCATGTGTTTAAACTTACAAAAGCTCTCTATGGTTTAAAACAAGCTCCAAGAGCTTGGTATGAGAGACTTTCAAATTTCTTAATTGAAAAAGGTTTTGAAAAAGGAAAGGTGGATACAACACTCTTCATAAAAAGATATAACAATGACATCTTAGTAGTTCAAATTTATGTTGATGATATTATTTTTTGTTCTACTAATGAGTGTTATTGTAAGGAGTTTTCTAAGCTAATGCAAGGTGAGTTCGAGATGAGCATGATGGGGGAGCTCTCATTCTTTTTGGGACTCCAAATCAAACAAAGGAAGGATGGCACCTTCATAAATCAAGCCAAGTACGTGAATGATATGCTCACGAAGTTCGGCTTGGAGAATGCAAAACCTCAAGCTACTCCTATGAGCTCATCCATAAAGCTTGACAAAGATGAAGGAGGTAAGTGTGTTGATTCTAAGCTTTATAGATCCATGATAGGTTCTTTGCTTTACCTTACCGCAAGTAGACCGGATATTATGTTTAGTGTTTGCTTGTGTGCTAGGTTTCAAGCTAGTCCTAGAGAATCACACTTAGTTGCCATTAAGAGAATTTTTAGATACCTTAGAGACACACCTACTTTAGGCCTTTGGTATCCTAAGGATTCTTCCTTTAGCCTTCATGCTTATTCGGATGCGGATTATGGGGGGTGTAAGATAGATAGGAAAAGTACTTCCGGGACATGCCAATTCTTAGGTAGTATGCTAGTATCTTGGTTCTCTAAGAAACAAAATAGCGTAGCCTTATCTACCATCGAAGCGGAGTACATATCCTTAGGGAGTTGTTGTGCTCAAGTCCTTTGGATGAAGCAACAACTCTTAGACTATGGTGTTAAAGTAGAAACCATACCCCTTAAGTGTGACAACACAAGTGCCATTTGTCTTACTAAGAATCCCATCCAACACTCTAGAACTAAACACATAGAAATTCGACATCACTTTATTAGAGATCATGTTTTGAAAAATGATGTTGTTATTGAATATGTTGATACCTTGAACCAATTAGCGGATATATTTACAAAACCCTTAGACAAAGAGCGTTTTTGGTCCCTTAGGAGAGAGTTAGGTCTAGCTAGCCTATCTTGACCTTTTAGGACCTCTTTTGTGCTTAAAATGCTTGATTTTGTGAAATTGCCATGTTTATGTGTTTAAACTCCTAATTTTATCCATGCCTATAGTTAGGGGGAGTATGCTTCTGTTAAAACATGCTAAGAACTGTTCATTCATCATTTGCATACTTTTAGGAGGTGTTAAGTTCGAGCCTTTGGTTGTTCTTAGAACCAAACAGGTCATTCTGGGCATATGGTATCGATACGGATATACGCGTATCGATACGTGTTCTTCATTCTGGTTCCCAGAATTTTCCTCGCTTCACGGGTATCGATACGCTTAATATCGTATCGATACTGGTCGTTTCGATACGGGCCCCACCGTTTCGATACGACTTTCCAACGGGCATTTTTGAGAAAAGACAATTCTATCCCCGTATCGATACCCCCTCAGGAGTATCGATACCCTATCGCGCAGATGGCATTAAATCAGACTTAAATGAGATCTAATTTTACCAAAATTAAAACTCTTTAACCCTAACAAACCCTAGCCGTTTTTGCCTATAAAAAGGCCCTTCCTCCTTCATATTTTTCACACTACAACTCAATTCTAAAAGAATTTTTGCATCAAGCAAAGAATTGTGCTCTCTCTCAAGATTTTCTTCAATCTTCAAAGTTTCCTTCAAGGTAATCTCTTCTTTTTATTTTTTTTTGTTCTGTTTTTTTAACCCTTTGTTTTCTTAAATCTCTTTGCTTTTCAATTTTTTTTTTCTCTTAAAAAAAAATCCTTTTTACCTTGATTTTTACTCAAATTGAAGAAACCCTTTTTTCTTGCTTAATTTTCTTTTAGATTATGGCACCTAAAGAACATTCGAGGAAGCGACCGAGGGTTACTCATGCCGGTGAATCTTCAACTCCCGGAACGGTTGCACGCCCGAATTATGCTACAATTTATAACAGATCCTTTGAAACTTCCGCGGGTCTTCCCTATTTTCGCCAATTTGAGAACTACAAAATTCGTGCGGAAAGGGTCGTCTCCATTCCTTTTCTCGACTCCGAGCGCTTCAAGTTTGAATATCTTCCGTTGCTTCGCAATTGGAATTTCATGGAGTTTCTATCTATCCCCGGTATTTACTATCGTCTTTTGGTTTTAACTTTCTATTCTAATGCCAAAGTTATTACTCGCAATGGGGAAGTTGTTGCCATCCGCTCTTATCTTATGGGGAAGCAAATCATTCTCGATGTCAAAGGGATTTGTGATGTTTTTAAGTTAGAGGATGAAGGCTTAGATGATGAGAATGCCTTGAGCCATGTTCTCGGTGGTTCCGTAACCGTCCTCAATGCTCACGATCGAATCCTACATTTGATGGTGTCTTGGTGGTTACGTCCCTCCGGTGGCAAATACTCTACCATCCGTCAAGTGGATGATTTTTGGATCTGTTGTTTCCGTCAACGACAGCGCCCAAACCTAGCTCGAATCATGTTCAATGAGATCGTCTATCATGTTCAAAATCGCCACACCACTCTCATCACATCTTTTATCTACGGTACGGCTTTAAGTTACTATTTTGTGAAAAAGGATATTGATTGCTCATTTGATCTTGCATCTCCTCTTACCGATCCTATTGATGAGCGATCCCTTGCTCGGGGTAAGTTCCATTACTTTAATGGAAGTTGGTTACGTCTTTCCGAGCTTCCACCCGAGGCCGCAGCCGTATTGGAACAACCACAAGCTCCTCAAGCTCCTCAGGCTCCTCAAGTCCCACAGCCCAATTTGGATGCTCTCATGACCTATCTCAATGAGAAATTTACCGGGCTACGCACGGACATGAACACTCGTCTAACCTCCATGGAAACCACCTTCGATACAAGGATGACGGGTATGGAGAATCGCCTTACATCCCTTGAAAGCGGGCAAAATTCCTTGAATATTTCCGTTGCCGCTTTCCATGATGAATGGCGTAATAGCATGCGGAGCAATGAGCCTATGGTAGATGATGATGAAGATGATGAAGACGACGAAGACAATGCCTAGACATCTCTTCTTGCATATCATTCATAATCATCTAGGATTTTCTATTTTTATGCACCTATGTTTCTGTTTTTAGGATTAAGTTTGTTTTAGGATTAAAAACCTATGCTTTGATTTCTTGTTTGTTTTTGTTTGGATTTTCCTTTTTTATGCTATGATGAATAAAATTATGTTGCTTATTATTATTATACCTTTGATTTCATTATGCACTTTATTGTCTCAATGCATTTTTGATCTAACAAAAAGGGGGAGAAGAAACTTGCTCACATCTTTAAAATATTTTGATTTTAACTCAAAGGTTACCAAGCTTATATTAAGGGGGAGTTACTTTGTAAAGGTTATTCAAAAGTGTCAAAATTTTAAGTTTTGGTTTTGTTATATCAAAAAGGGGGAGATTGTAAAACCTATGTTTGATTTTGATATAACTAGATCTTTAAGGATCAATTTGAAAAACTTAAAATTGTTTTTACAAGTCCCTTAACAAGTTTTGAAACACCAACACTTTAAAACTGATTTGTAAAACTCAAACTCAAAATATTTTCTAAGTGTTCCAAGCCAAATCTATTGAAAAACGTCAGAGAGTATCGATACCCATGGAGGAGTATCGATACCTTTTTGCCCAAATTGGCTACTGTCGGAACACGTATCGATACGGAAAACCCTCGTATCGATACACCCCTGTGTTAAACTTCAAAGAGTTTGAAAGAGTGTATCGATACGGTAACACCAGTATCGATACTGGTTTAAAGATTTTTAAAGCATTTAAGTCGGTTTAAAAATATGACCGTTGGTGTCAGTTGGTTGGTAACCAAATTTTAAAAGGTCGTTGACCGGTATCGATACGCATAACCCCAGTATCGATACGCGATTTGACAGTGAGCTATGTTGAGAAAAAGGTATCGATACGGCCTTTGCCGTTTCGATACCCGGTACCGATACGCTTACGTGCGTATCGATACGCCCCATTAATTACACACAACGGCTATTTTCTTTGTGAGACAGGTATCAATACCCATTCCCGAGTACCGATACTCGTAGCTACAGAGGTGCATTTATGGTGGTAAGAGAGGGTTCCAACGGCTCCATTTACATCTCCAACCACCCAAACGGCTAGAAATCAATGAAGAGGTATAAAAGAGACACTCTAAAGCATCAGCAACAACTATTGAACCTTCAAGCATCATCAAAGCAAAAATCCAAACCCTTGAGCTATTAAGAGTCAAATCTTTGTACCCAACTCTAGTGTATTTCAAATTGTCAATTTGTATTGTGAGTTTGGGATTGTTTAAATTGTATTTGGGTAGACAATCATCCTTTGAGAGGAAACATTTAAGTTTACCAAAATATCTCTTGTATTTGAGTGGATTAAGCTTTGGGTAGAAAGCTTAATCGAAATTGTAAGGTTTCCTCCTCATCCAAGAAAAGGGGACGAATTCTAGTAGTGAATTGTTTGAAAATCCTTAGTGGTAGCTAAGGTAGTGGATGTAGAGTTCAATTGGAGAACTTGAACCACTATAACCCCTTGTGTCACTTTTATTTTCTATCTTTAACTTCACCAAAATTTTTAATTGCCAATTCACCCCCCTCTTGGCCATTTGCAAGTGTAAACTTTTGGCTCTATGGCAACTCATGGGTTAATATTAGACTCGAAACCATGAGTTGCTTCATCTAGTTCATTGAACGTGAATGATCGTAGTGTAAACTGCTCGGTTAATATTAGACTTGTATTTTCTGAAAGCTTCTCGTAACTTTTGACTCTATGCCTGTATAGCAAGAAGCTGCATAACGCCATCACGAAAGATAGGGTTGTAACGGAACCCAAACTTAAGCCCATAGTTAAAATTAGGCTTCGGTTTCCATCGTTTACAAATATGTCGGATGAGGGACTTATGGATATGATGCTACCGACAATCACCTTGATGAAGGCTGTAGACGTTGTATTTTCATGTCTTCTACCACCTTTGAACGGTAGTCCAAATATGTTGCAGTTTGGGGTAGAATATAGAACCCCAGCACAGGAGCAATCCTCCTCGCAAGCTTTCTTACACTCTTCCTTGCCCAAATTATGCTTCACAGAATAAGGATCACCAGCCAAATCCATATTCTCCAAGGTAGTGAAGTTGTACAGTATCACTACATTTTTCCTTGCCTCGCATCCATCTACGGTGAAATTCTGAGAGCAGCCCAAGGATTTGGTGTTGTGGTCGATAAATGTGAAACCAGGATAGCAATAGCACCCTTGCTGGAGCAGTAGCTGTTCAACCCACAGTGACCACCAACACCACATACATCATCCAAATTCTGCCAAATCTTTGAGATGGTATTGCTTTCAAGTTGATGCGAGTACAATCTGAAAATTCCGTCAGGATCAAGGCTTGCTCTATAGATTATCTTCCCAGTTGTGGAGCCATTCGCCAGAACCAATTCTTCGTCTTGAGATTTCATTGTGAAATCTTGATACAATGTTAGAACGCCTCTCGTGTTGAGATTTAACACATGGAAAGAATAGTCATGCCCGTCAGTACCAGTGGCCCAGTATGAATCACCAATATCAAGTTCAAAAGAATTATTTACATAGGCTACAAGGTTACCATCATCCTGCAAGCTCAGCAAAAACTGGCCACTTGCGTGGTTTGATCTTGAGACACTGGAAATCAACCGGTTATTTGATCTTAGGACACCGGGAATCAACCGGTTATCTGTGCTTAAATTCTGGCCTCCTAAGATTGTGTCGGTTGGAAAATCAAAACTCTCCCAGACAACAGACCTGTTTCGGTAGAGCACGAAATTCCCCGTGTCCAGCATAGAAGCTGAATCAACAGACTTGTTGCTGTACTGGTTTGCAATTATTTTCTTCGTACCGTTCCCAGTCCTTAAAAGCAACGTGCCTCGTGTTGTGAATTCCAAAGTAGAATTTGCGATTTGCAGTCCAGACAGTGGTGTTTTCTGGCTGGCCGACAAGCCAAATTCCGGCCGCATATCCATTGCCTTGCGGATAGAAACCGAATTCAAAGTGCCCTGAAGGTGAGGGCCATTATCTCGGTTGTTTTCCGGCATATAGGAAAGAACCTGGTTGGATAATATTGGGCTGGTTTTCTTGAGTCACATTAACATGTAAAGAAACCACAACGAATAGCAAGTGGATGTGTGACAGTAGGTGAGCCGTAATTCGGATGGAGTGCATGGAGATGGAGATGAGAAAGAATCCCTCTTTGATTTGCGACATATTTTCACCTTAAGTTTTCGCAACCAAAGTTTCACAAGGGAAGAGTATTTAGACAAAATTTCCTGGAAATTTAGGCGATGCTCATAAAATCTAGGGTAAACTACATAAATGACTACCATACTATTGTAAAAGTTGTGATTTGATCATTTTACTTTTTTTTCGAAGCAATTAAACCATCATACTATTAAATTGGGTGCAATTTGACCACCAACCGTTAGAGGTTAACGGCAGGGTGACGTGGCAGTTAAAAAATAAGGGTATAATTACACATTTGGTCCTTACTATTTACACATTCTTTTAATTTACTTCTAATTTTAATTTAATTTAATAAAATAAATTAATTATTTAATTAAGTAGTGACACATGTCACTACCTTATTAGAGGGATTTAATTAATTATATATATATAATTAAATAAATTTATTTTCATCCTTCAATCAGGTGGTGACATGTAAAAGAAAAAAATAGAAAAAAATCACAAATGCAGTTAGAGGGATTCGATCTTGCATCTCCTAAAAACAAGGAGCATTGGCTTACCACAACGCAAAATGTTGTTATGTGATCTTTTAATTTAGTTCAATTGTTTTTAATGCATATTTTATCCCCTTCCTTTACCTCTTCACCTATCTTTACAACGTTTCCCTTGCTTTTCAGCTTCTTTCGATAGCATCCAAGTTACCCATGATGACCAAAGCACTGAAGAACAATACCCAGAAACCAAAAGTGGAGACCTTGAAGAACAACGACAACAAGAGGAAGCTAAAGAAAATGTTTTAGAGTCTGGTGGTGAAGAAGGAAAGTTGTATGTTGGGAATTTGCCTTATTCAATTACTTCTTCTGGGTTATCTAAGATTTTTTTCAATATATTTTTTTTGGCATGGAACATTGGAAATCATTTCCATCAAAACAATTGGTCAACAATCCGTAAAATATGTTTGTTTCCTGGTTTTCTTTTGTTCAAGCAAGCAAACCACTCAAAAACGCTTCATATCAACACATTTTGTAAAGGAAAAATGGAAAAGAAAACATATTTTCTCACAATAATGAATAAATTAACGCCAATGGCATCATTTGAATTAGGTTCCTTCGTTGAATTTCTGGGCAGACATTAGGCTCATTGTTAACCAAATTTCTGTTTCTCTAGACGAGGCAACTTCATCCCCGAATGGTCGTAGTACACCGAAAAGCTCATGAATTTTGTCTTGCTTAAGAAGCCTAGCACATAGCTCCAGTAGAGATTCCAATGCTTCGGCTTTTTTCAATATATTATAAGTACATATAATATATTGCAGGAATTAGATCACAATACAATATTTGACGTGGTGGTAAGCCAACACTCTTTGTTGTTGGGTGACATGAGTTTGATTCCCCCTAACTGCATATGTGATTTTCTTAAATCCCTCCAATAAGGTAGTGACACGTGTCACTACCTAATTAAATAATTAAAATTAAGGACTAAATTGAAAGAATGTGTAAATAGTAAGAACCAAATGTGTAATTATACCCTTATTTTTTAACTGCCAACTCACCCCGCCGTTAACCTCTAACGGCTGGTGGTCAAATTGCACCCAATTTAATAGTATAATGGTTTAATTGCTTCGAAAAAAGTAATGCGGTCAAATCATGACTTTTGTAATAGTATGGTGGTCATTTATGTTGTTCACCCTAAAATCTATAAACTACAAACTGTTATTATAAATCTATAAACTACAAACTTCATGAACACAACAAATATCCCACTAAAAAGTGGATGATATTTATTGTAGAAGACACCAGTTTAAATCGTTTTGTCTACATATTGAAAGATTTAAAATTATGTGTGAACGGATACTGTCTTATGATCACTTTTAGACCATTAAAAAAAACTAAGGTCATGATTAAAAAATTCTTACAAAATTAATTTTTTAAATATTTTAATATGATTATAAAATACTATTGTTTTTTAAAATTAGAAATTTATCTAAAAAGACGAGAGCTGTGCTAGATTTTATTGTACTCAAATCTTAATAACCATCGTATACATAATAAAGAATTATAGTCCGGTAAAAACTCTAGCAGCTCTCTTTTAAATCTCTACCGTTCTCTCTTAAATTTTTACCGTTTGTAACTTTGATTTTCTTCTATTAGTTGGTGGTCAACAACAACATTTAATATTGGTTGTCAATTATCGAGCTTATTATTTTTTATTTTTTCTTATTTTAATAAGAATATATACATTTGTGGCACGCGTTTCCTCTATCCCGGTGACACATTTTTCTTTGATCTTTTGTAGTTCGTTTTATCTGTCCTTGTGGCATGATTTGAGCATACCTCATCGATCGGTTAATGCTTGTATAGAGATCTTCACGACGCTAATCTTTGATTATGGTTCTATCGATGGTCTTAGAAAGATGGATCCCCACTCGGTTGATGGTTTGTTGCCAATATAAACAGACCTGGGTAGCGGAGCAATCTTCCTGATAGCTTGGTTCGCTCACCACTCCTTTTTTTTTTCTTTGTACTATTGTAAGAAATTTTTAATGAATTTGTCTTTTTTGATGTATGATATTGTATTCTCTTATATGATGATTAATAAAATTTAGATCTCATTATTTAAAAAAGAATTATAGTCTGTTTTGCTCCAAAAGTCGGGCTTACGTTTTATGGGAAAAAGTATTTTTTTTAAATATCTAACAGACGTAAGCATCAAATCATCATTATGTGGCCTAAACTAAACTACGTATATAAATTGAGGCTATGTTTAGGGATGTAAAAAGTTGGTCGACCTGCAAAACTGACTGGAACTAATTTAAGTCAGAACTGTTTTGTGATCTGAGGTGGTGATAATCCGAAATCGATTCGAGTCTAAACTAGTGTTGATCTGAACCTGATTTGGACCTGAAACTTTTAGATCTGAATCCGACCTGCACCCGAAATGAGAACGACTTGAACCTGAATTCAACCTGATAATGTGATAACCGAACCCGACCTGCATCTGACCTGATATGAACCTGAACCGAGATTAACCTGGTAAATAAATGATATTACCCTAGCTGTTATCAACCTGACCTGTTATGAACCTGGTCTGTAATTGACTCAACTTATAAATGACCTGACTTGTTATTGAACTGATCTGATATTTACCTGACTTTGTATTTATCTGACTTGGAATAACTAATAAGTTAAAACTGACGAATTTGTGATATTATGAATTTATTATATTATAGTGTGACAAAATACATCTTCACAATTTAAGGTACATGATTAACTATGATCATTAAAATGTGGAATTCGTTCCTAGCCATCCTTGCAAACTTCAAGCTAGGAATGATGGAAGAAGACTCAATTAGATGGATTGCAAACTCGTCGGGGATATACAAACCTTCCTCTTACTGCAAATTACTACATCCTCCCCTTCAAAATTCAGAAGAGGTTTGGAAGCGTGTGTGGTTAAATTTGGCTCCACCAAAAGTGGAGGCGTTTCTCTGAAAATTGTTGCACGAGCGAGTTTCAACTCTGGTTGAATTGACGAAAAGGGGAACTTTTAATTCAAGTAATACTACCTGCTCCCTATGTAAAAAATTTCCAAAAACAGTAAACCACTTGTTTTGCGAGTGTGAAATAGCTTGGCATCTTTGGCAAAAGTGGTGCAGCTTGGGTGGTACAAATTTCATAATCCCAAACAACCCCAAAAGCTTGTTGTGTTATTGGGATCAAGCTTCAAGTGATTTTAAAGAACACGCATTGTGGATGATGATATTATTTAGTACAATTTAGACAATGTGGTTACATAGAAATGATGTGGTGTTTCGCAAAGCAAAAACAGACTCGAGCCAGTTGTTCCAGCTATCTTTGCTACGAGTATGTCGATGGGGTGGTGCTAAATGGGCTGGTGTGTTTCCTGCTTATTCTTTAATTTTGAGCTGCCCATCCAATCTAAAAGATGTATCGCTGGTCTCGGTCAATAGAGTACAAAGCAGCTAGGTGCCTCCTAATCATAGCTCGCTGAAGTTTAATACTGATGGGGTCGTTCAAGGAAGTTTCGGAGCCGCAGGTATCGGAGGCGCGCTAAGAAATCACAAGGGTAATCTGCTGTGTACATTCTCTAAGAGCATCGGAATGACGGACGTTGCTTCAGCGGAACTCTTGGCTATTAAAGAAGCCATGGTAATTTTAAAAAAAATCTCCATGGGCTCAATCACACAAGCTTATCATCGAATGCGGCAACTGTAATGTTGTCCACTGGATCATCAATGAAATCACCTCACTAATGAATTTTAGAGAGTTAATCAGATCAATTAGGAGGAGTGGGAATGAGACTAATTGGAGCATCAGATTTGTCCATAGAGAAGGAAACACTTTGGCGGATAACTTGGCGAAACGAGGTATCAATCGCATTCATGATTTTGTGAATTTTCATTAAACTCCACTCTTCATTTTGGTTGGATAGACGCAGGCAATCTTGTTCAGAAGCAAAAGGGAAGATGAAGGTGCAGTATCCATTCGATTGGAAGATTGCAAGGTGTGAAAAGTGGGGTAACGTAGAGGTAGCTCGATCCTGATGGTTGGTTGGTAGATGCCAGATTCTCCAATGCCCGATTACTGGGGCACAATTTGAGGTGCAACCTATTGTAAATTGTTTTGAAATATGGTGCTTGTTGTGCGAGTCTCTTTCGATCTCGTGGGTGGATGCTAACCCGAATGGAGCCCCTTTGAATGGGTAAGTGAGGTTTGACGTTGGTAGTTAGTATTGCTGGGTGTTTTGCCTTGAGATTATAGACTCAAGTTAGCAGTGGGTTTAACTTCTGTTTTCTCAATGTAATTTTGTCACTGGTTTGGTATGTTTAGGATATGTAAATCTAGGACATGGTTTTTCGTGAGAAACAAGCAACAACATCGTGCACTCTTTTTCCTCCATAGGCTTTAGGGAGGGTTTTTAACGAGGCCGATGTTGTTAGCTATCTTAAATAAATTCTCTATTTTTCAAAAAAAAAACTATGATCATTAAATTAATATGCTTACTTATATATATACATATTATAATATATAAAAATATTTAAAGTTTTATTAAATATCTAAATGTTGTCAACATAATTTCTTAAACTTTATGATTAATGGTTTAATATTAACGTTTATGATTTAGTTTAATGTTATTGGTTTATGAGATTAATTCTAATTCTTTAAGATTTATGGTTTAGTTTAGTTTAGGGTTATTGGTTTATGTGATTAATTTGGATTCCTTAAAGTTTAGGGTTTAGTATCAATGGTTTATGATTTAGCTTATGGTTATTGGTTTATGAGATTAATTTTGATTGCTTAAAGTTTATGGTTTTGGGTTTAGTACTAATAGCTTATGGTTTAGTATAGAGTTATTGATTTACGAGATTAATTTTGATTCAACTTGCTAATTTATGCATTTGAATTTGACAAAATATTTAAATCAAAGCTTCGTGTGTACAATTGAACTAAATTAAAGTTTCAACTTTCATGTGTACAATTACATATTTACATTCAAATAAAAAAATTATGTATAATTATATTAAATAAAAATTTATATGGTATAATAATAATATTCAAATTGAATTAACTTATTAAACTTAGGATCTAATTGAACTAAATTAAAACTTAGAAGCATAAATCATGGACATGATTAAAAAGAATTCTAAAACTAAATGTTAAATTTCAATTAAGTTAATTTAAATTAGGACTCAATTAAACTAAATTAAAACCTAAAAGTGAAAATTTCGGGACTTAAATGAAAAATATCTAAACTTAGAAGGGCTAAAAAATAATTTATCCTAACCTAAAAACTGACGCGGGTGGGAAATTTTCCCTCCCACCGTTTCACTTTAATTAAAATCATGAAAAATATAATTGGTAGGGGGAAGGACAAAAATTTAGAGGGATTTAAGCCCCCTAATTTTTAGGTTCATTCTCTCCAAAATCTAAATGGAATCTTTTTAAATATGATTCAATAATTAATTGGCTATTTGGCGTTTGTCTCATAATTTTTTTACTTAGTGATTAATTCACTTTTAAATTTTAGTTTAATTCAATTTAGTCATAATTATATATATATATATATATTAATTTGAAAAATATTTCGACATTTTAAGGAATATTTTGGTTCATATTAATCCCTAAATTTTTTTATTTGAAATTTACCCACACTTACCCTACCGAAGTCTATTAGTACACGGTAAGACCCATCTTGAACTTCAACTGAAATCGATATTCTCTGACCTGAATTTTATCCATCAACGACATAACCCAACCTGAAGTCCATCCGAACCTGAATTAACTCGTTAATTAACTGATTCGGACCCGAACCATTTTGGCCTGAACTGAAACTTACCTGACCTGAAATTAACGCAACCCGAACCCGAACTCAATCTGATTGGAAATCAACCTGATAATGACCTGAATCTGAGTCGGCCCGAACCCGACCTAATCCGAGTCGAACCATTAAATAAACCTGACATAACCTGTATTTGATTTGATATGACCTGACCTGACCTAAAACCTGAACGATTACCTGATTTCACATCCCTAGCTATGTTTAACATTGTTATTATTGTTTTTCAAAAAGAAAAATCAAATATATAGTATGTTAATTAAAATATATTCCAAATTCATGTATTTTTTACATTTAGAATTTAGTTCTACTTTTTTATTTCTAGGAATTTATTCTTTACTTTTGTTTTAATTTGAAAGTAGAAGAATTAAATTTCTAAAAGTAAAAACAGAAAACAAAATTTCAAATATATGACGGGTATAGGACTTTGGACATATTAAACCTATTTTTTTTTTTGGATTTTGATGTTGAAACAATGATTTAGCAAAATAGTTTATGGTTGGAAACATCTAAAATATTCTAAAATATTCATTTTGGTCATTGATATTTTAAAAATTAGAAAATAGGTATTAAAATTTAGATTTTGTTATAAAATGGGCACTGAGCCGTTAAATGTCGTTAACAGCCTAACGACGGGCTGGTTGGACTACTAAGTAATACATTAGGTTTTATACAATAGTCATTGAACTTTGTAAATGTTACAAAATGGTCATTGAACTTTGTAAATGTTACAAAATGGTCATTGAACTTTGTAAATGTTACATAATTGTCATTAAACTTTATAAATATTATATAATGGTCATTAAATTGTTTAATTGTTACAAAATGATCTTTGAACTATTTAATTGTTACAAAATGGTCATTAAACTATTTAATTGTTACAAAATGGTCATTGAACTATGTAATTGTTACAAAATGGTTGGTTATTATAGGTTATGTGTAACCCCCTCACCCCGGTTCGGGCGACCGACCGGTCCGAGCGGGTCACACGGGGATAACCGAGGCAAAATCCGTTAAGGCTCCACTTCGGTTAACTACCCGAGAAAACTTTTTCATTTATTATCTTGTCTAGATGGATTTAATTAAACCTATGTGTGAAGCGACATCGGAAACAAGACTCAAAAAAAGACTAACATCAAACCGGGCCTAAGCCCAATACTTGATAACCCTTAGAGATGTCAAAAAGCCCCATTTCAGGCCTGGGTTTCGAAACATGCATTGCCCGTTTCGAAACACGGGCCCAGTTTAAAAATCCAGACACCCGTACCGAAACGCATCCACCCCGTTTCGGAACAGGGGTCCATTTCGCCTAGACGTTCCGAAACATGTTCCAGAATAGGCGTTCACAGTGGCCAAAGTGTTTCGAGACTCGTATCGGAACAGGGGCTCACAGTAGCCAAATCGTACCAGAACGCGTTCCGATACGGGTGTCCCTAGAACCACACCCGTTCCGAAACAGCCCAACCCGTTCCGAAACACCTGCAGTCTGTGAGTTTCCAAAATCATATTTAGACATCTCTAAACGATCCCAAACGCCCTCAACAACTTCAAGAAGCAAATACAACATGCTCACATAAACTCTAGAGGCATACACCCTATTATATACATGCTCAAAACACACAACATACATGTGAAGGCCATACAATTAAGAGGATCATGCATTCACCATACAAAGACATAAATTGCATTTTAAGGTTTCAAGCCTTAGAACCAACATACACATAAGTATTCGAGATACGCAACATAAACATGGTTCACAATCCAAAACAAGGCATCAACAAGCCACACCATAACATCAACATTTCAAAGGGAGTCTAAACAAGCTCCTACACAAAACATCAACACATATCCCATTGCTTATCTATTACATCTCGTAACTTAAAAGTCCATACTTGAAAGCTAAGATAGCACAACTAGCGCACTTGGAGGCCATCTCCTTGCACAAGCAACCCACGAACTAAGGATCTGCATTTTCGAACAAAAGAGAGCGTAAGCATAAAGCTTAGTGTGAAACCGATAATTGATTTTGATATAACTAAAGAACTTAAGGACTAAATTGAAAATGTGAAAACGAATTTTTAAGTCCTCAAACCTCTCTATATGTTTTAAACAAAATGCCTAAGTTAAAAACTTACATTATCAAAAGTTTTCTAAGTGTTCTTGAAGCCAAACCAGTGTTTTTCGAGTCAGCGTTTCGAAACGGCCTAAGGCGTTTCGAAACACTTTTGAAACTGTGAGCTCATGTTTCGGAACGGGTATCGAAACGGTTTCAGCACTGTCAACCCCTGTTTCAAAACGAGTTTCAAAACGGCTTAAGAACATCGAGACACCGTATCGAAACGATATCCAATGTTTCGAAACGACGTTCAAACTGATTTGAAAAATATGACCGTTGAATGTTTTTAACTGATTTTAAACAAGTCGTTAAGGCGTATCGAAACGATCTCAAACCGTTTCGATACGATCCTTGACAGTGGCAAAATGTTTCGAAACGTGTTTCAAAACGGCTCTTAGCGTATCGAAACAAGTCTAACCGTTTCGATACGGGCTCTTTAATGCTCCCCAACGGCTCTTTCTATGTTGGTCTGTTTCGAAACAGGGTCGGGCGTTTCGAAACGGTTGGTTGCAGACTGTATTTATGGAGGCAAGATAACATCTGCAACGGCTCTATTGATGTGTGCAACAACCACAACGGCTAGAATTCAATGAGAAGGTATAAAAGGGACCTCTAAAAGCTTCAGCAACAACTATTGATCCTAAAGCAAACATCCAAACATCAAATCCAAGCATTTGTGCCTAAATCCCATTATTGTCTTGTAACCCCAATTGTATTTTTCATTCTTATCATTTCAATTGGGTTGAATGCTTGTAATTGGGCTATATTGTGTATTGAGAGATACTTGTTTTAGCCAACAACTTCTTTGTTTCTATTGTGTGAAGATTGGGTCAAATTTTGGGTAGAAAATTTGACCAAAAATTGTAAGGGTTACCTCCTTAGCCTAGAAAAGGGGAAGAGCAATTAGTGGAATTGTTGCAAATCTTTAGTGAAGCTAAGGTAGTGGATGTAGAGTTCAATTGGAACTTGAACCACTCTAAAATTCCTTGTCTACCATTTTTATTTGCAAATTCCACCACCAAAATGTAACACCCGTGTTTTGGGGTTAGGAGTTAGTCGGGTTAGTGGTCCGAGTCGGTAAAAATTTAATTAAATCAAATTGGCTTATGCTTGACCTAATTGGGTTTTAAATAATAAAGGAGGGACCATTTTGGTGATTTAGCCAATTAAAAAGGAAGACAACTTTTTCAAATAAAAAAGCAAGGAAAAAGCTATCATCTTTTCCCCACTTTCTTCCCCCAACGTGAAACCATCTTAAACCCTCCCCAAACCCTAAAAATTACTATTCCATTAAATTCCTTCTTCATTCCAAGGTCATTTTTCAAAGGTAAACACATTTTTAGACTCTCCTCTTCATCCTATATCCATACATGGTTGTAGATTTTAAAACTACCAACTTTTGAAAGTTAGGGTTTAATGAAAGTTAAGGTTTTTATGGATAATTTCAAATTGTTTTGAGATATAAAGTTGGGTTTTAGTTTATTCACATTAAAATGTACATTATATGTTAAAATGGTTAGGTTTGGGTGAAAACCCGAAATGGGTTCTTGTGGCAATTTTTAAGGTGTCAAAAACTTGTTTTTTGGTGGGTTTTAGGCTTAAATTGGAGGGCTGATGGTTTATGTATGTTAGGAGGATGTTTTGGGACCCTTTGGGTGTCATTTGGATGTTTGAAAATGGGATTTTCAGCTAGGTTTTGGGGGAGCACGAAAATGGGTATTTTGGTTAGTTAGTTGATTGAAATTGTTGAAGTTTGACTCGGGCTTAGGAGTTGAGTTGATGGCTGATGTTTTAGCATTGATTGAGAAGTAATGAATGTGTTTTTGATTGGCTAGAAGCAAGAGGAGACGTTAGAGAGGCATCGGGATCGAATCCGGGCTTGTAGGAGGCATGCTTTGGTTGCTAAGGAAGGGTGGTGAGTGACTTTAAACATGTTTTAAAGATTGGTTCAAGTGTGTGGAGTGTGTGGAATGTGCTTGGTAGGCCTTTCCAATGTGAGAGTTAAATTGGTATCTTAACCCCTTGAATTTTTGTATGCTATTCATGCCATTGTCTAATTGTGATTGTGATGTGTGAATTGATGGTATATGTATGCCTTGCTATGTATATACAATGTGTATGAGACATGAATGGTGGATATGTGATGTGATAAATGAAATTGGCACTAATTAACTTACCGGGTGTAAATGATCGATCATTAGGATTAGTGTGCAAACAAATTGAGTCAAAACGTACGTGGCCTTGATGGCGTTGAGTCATCAAGGAGGAGTACGGTGATGTAATATTCCACCGGAAATTTATATATATTCTACGGGATGATAAGTGGAATCCCATCCGTAGGGCATGTGGTGATGAGTGGAATCCCGCCCATGCAAGGTCCGGTGATGAGTGTAATCCCACCGAGGTAATGTGATTGTTGAGATTAAATCTGCACATCCGGCTAAACTAATAGTGGCCAATTGAACTTGTTCTTATAATCGTGATATGCGATGTTGATATGTGATGTTTGAGCTTAGTATGATGTGAGATGCCATATTATGACTCTTGAAAGACTAGCTAGGTATACTTGTTGATTTGCATATGTATGTTGTATGTGATTTAAGGATTTCATGCTTGAACCCTGCATTGTTGATGTTTTCGATTTTAGAGCATCCTCACTAAGCTTATAGCTTACGCTCTCATTTTTAACAATGCAGATCATTAGCGTGGTGTTAGCTCGGAGTAAGGAAAGAAGGACTTTCCAAGTTTTTGTTGCTCAAGTACGGTTTAACAATTAATGTAGTAGCTTAGCAATGTGGCAAGGGTGTGTTTTGAATGAGCTATGTATGACTCATATATGTGTTCGATGTCTATGATTTGACTTGGATTGTAAACATGATATATCTTGCCAAATGCTTGTGTGATGTATGCCTTATGGATGTTTAAGTTGCTTTGATGGCATGTAAACCCTTTTGAGATGAATTGTGCCTTTGGCTTTTCAATGTTACAAGCATGCCTTGTATGAGATGTTGTTATTGTGCAAATGCCTTGAATGAATGTTTTAAATCTAAGCCTTGTGTGTGTTTGAGCATGTTTGACATAGGACATATGCCTCTAGCTCTTGTATGATTGTGTTGAGTGCCTTTAGAGGTCATTTGGGACCTTTAGACTTGTTGAAAATCGCCTAAGTCTGGTTTTCCAAAGCTTCAGACAGCCCGCGTTTCGAAACGAGCTGGGACGTTTCGGAACGGGTAAGGCTTCAGGGACCCCGTATCGGAACGCGTTTCGATACGGTTTGGCCTATGAATCCCTTGTTCTGAAACGAGTATCAGAACGTTTTGGCTACTGGAATTTTGAGAAAATGACGAGATGAAAGCGTTTCGAAACAGGCCTAAGGGTTTCGAAACGGTCAAAATCTCGTTGACCACGAGAAGTTGACCGTTGAGGGCGTTTCAGAACGGTTGACCTCCGTTTCGATACGGCCCCTTCGTATGGGCTTTGGGGCAGTTGACCTGGTCAAGGCGTTTCGATACGCCTCAAGGGTGTTTCGAAACGACCTGTTTAAAGGATTAAAATTGGGCTGTTTAAATGTTGTCGTGGGTTCGTTTGTTTACCTTCTGTATTTTTTTCCGCTGTTTGATCACATAGGACTTAAATGAACCTTTAGAAAAGATCGAATTAAAAGAAAAAAATTAGGGTTGCTAACCGAGGGGGAACCTTAACGGGTTTCACTTCGGTTTTCCCCGTGTGGCCTACTCGGACCGGTCATCCGGCCAGACCGGGACGAGGGGGTTACATTTGTTGGTATCAGAGCCTGAGGTTACCGAGACCTTGGGTAGGTAAGTGAGGTAAGCTTGATATATTAAGTGATTGCGTTGTTCGATGCAAGCCTTGCCATGAATTCTTATTATTTGATGATTCGCATGATGTTTTGAAGCATGAGTTGTTGTGTTGGTGTAGAGTGAGTGCCCATTGCTACTATTACTTAATTTAAAAAGATTTTATAGTAAAGGGAGTACTTGAGCACTGTTGGACCCTTGCTTTGGATAACATAATCCTTGTCTGTTTGTTGTTGTAGTTATTATCTTGCTAGCTGTACCATGAGACCACGTGGGAGGCCTAGGATGGTTCGACCGAAACCACGGGCAGAGGCTCCGGGAGTTGAGCCAGTAGTTAGAGTGGAGGCTCAAGTGGGAGAGCCTGTGGTCGGAGTTAGAGCTCCTCCACCACCACCACCTCCCCCACCAGGAGCGGGAGGTGAGGCCGGGGCTGAAGGGGAGGGGCCTCAGGGAGGCCAAGGTGGCCAGGGCGGCCAAGGTGGCCAAGGACCGGCCGAAATAGACTTAGCTCCTTTGGTTCAGGCGATTGCCGGGGCATTTCAGGCTGCAGTAGCTGGGGGCCAGGCAACATCACATCATCAGGGAGAGGGCACTGGTTTGCCATTAGAGAGACTCCGTGGTTTAGGGGCCGAAGAGTTCAGAGGTTCTACTCCAGAGAGATCAGAGTTATGGCTTGAGAAGACTGTCCGTATCCTCGCTCAGATGGGATGTACTGATGAGCGCAAGTTAGGATGTGTTGAGTCCTTGCTTCAGGGTGATGCCTACACTTGGTGGGTCACCATTACTACGGGTACGGATGAGGCCGAGATTACTTGGGAGTTATTTGAGTCAGCATTCCGTAAGAAGTATCTGGGTCCGCGATACCTCGATGAGAGGAAGAGAGAGTTTATGGCATTACTTTAGGGGGGTATGACTGTGACAGACTATGAGATCCGATTTGTCAGACTGAGTCAGTATGCACCTGAGCTTGTTCCTACTGAGGTGGAACGTTGTAACCGTTTCCGTTATGGGCTGAATGAAGAGATCAAGACGTATACTCTAGCTTCAGACTACACTGATTTTGATGTCTTGGTCGCGAGGGCCAAGGACTTGGAGCACAGTTTGAGCTTGACCAAGCGGTCTGGTGGTTCTAGTTCGGGTAAGAGGTCCAGTAACTTTGATAGAGGTGATTCCAAGAGGCATCAGGACAACAGGCATCATTATGATCATAGACGTGGTGGCGGTAACCACGGTAAGGGCCAACAGGGCCAGAGGACTGGTGGGAAGTTGCCCACTTGTGCTACTTGCGGGAGGAACCACATCGATGAGTGTTGGGGAAATTTCCATTCGTGTTGGAGTTGCGGGGCTAGGGATCATATCAGACGTGACTGTCCACATCAGGTGGGACAGGCACCAGCTCAGGCTCCTGCTAGGGCCAACGATTTTCAGAGAGGCCGTGGGCGCGGTAGAGGTAATTTCTAGCCGAGGAATGATGGCCAGAGAAATATAGCACATGTAGTTGCAGTCCAGCCAGAGGGCGGAGGACAGGCTAGAGTTTACGCTCAGCATGGGGATCAGCATGACACCGACGTGATCGCAGGTAACTTCTTGATACAGTCTTTGGGTTTGCTTTCTTTGATTGACTCTGGGTCTACACATTCCTACATATTGAGTGAGCATGCACAGTCGTTGAACTTGCCTTGTGAAATGTTAGAGGTAGGAGTTAGTGTTACTAGTTCCTTTGGGGACACAGTTGTAGTTAGAAAAATGTACAGAAGGTGTCCGTTGATGGTTCAGGGACATGTGTTCCCAGTGGATATGATGGAGCTTCCTTTCTATGATTTTGATGTAATTCTGGGTATGGACTGGCTCACAGAGCATAGAGCTAGGATAGATTTTGAAACTAAGAGGATTTCTCTGAGGCTCACAGATGATTATGAGATTGTAGTGGTGGGTGAGAACATGAAGTTCTTGTCCAATGTAGTTTCAGTTCTAGAGGATAAGAGGTTAGTTGAGTTGGGGTGTGAAGCATACTTGGCGTATGTGATGAACCCTAACATGAGTGAGGTTAGACCTCAGGACATCCGGACAGTATGTGACTTTCCTAGTGTGTTTCCGGAAGAGTTTCCAGGGTTACCACCGGGCAGAGAGGTAGAGTTCACCATTGAGACTTATTCTGATTCAACTCTTGTTTCGATTGCTCCGTATCGCATGGCGGCGAAAGAACTGAAAGAGTTGAAGACTCAGTTGCAAGAGTTGACAGATAGAGGCTTCATTCGACCTAGTTCTTCACCTTGGGGTGCACCAGTTTTGTTTGTGAAGAAGAAAGATGGAAGCATGAGAATGTGTATAGATTACAGACAGTTGAATCAGTTGACAGTGAAGAATAAGTATCCGTTGCCTAGAATTGATGACTTGTTTGACCAGTTGAGAGGAGCATCGGTCTTTTTGAAGATTGACTTGATATCGGGGTATTACCAGCTAAAGGTAAGAGAGGTTGATGTACCGAAGACGGCCTTTAGAACTAGGTATGATCACTACGAGTTTTTAGTCATGCCTTTTGGGTTGACTAATGCACCTGCTGCTTTTATGGATATGATGAATAAGATTTTTCATCAGTACCTAGATCATTTTGTAGTTGTGTTTATAGATGACATCTTGGTGTATTCGCGAACTGATGAGGACCATGACCGACACTTGAGACTAGTTTTGAAGACTTTGCTAGATCATCAGTTGTATGCGAAGTTGAGCAAGTGCGAATTCTGGATCCGAGAGGTAGTCTTCTTAGGACATGTAGTGTCAGCTGATGGGATTAGAGTTGATCCGAAGAAGATTGAGGCCATTGTTGAATGGAAGCAACCGAAGTCTGTAACAGAGGTACGTAGCTTCTTAGGCTTAGCTGGATACTATAGAAGATTCGTAGAAGGTTTCTCTAAGTTAGCCGCTCTATTGACACAGTTGCTTCAGAAGAGTGTTCAGTTTGAGTGGACAGATGCAAGACAGAGAGCCTTTGAGAAATTGAAAGAAGCTTTGACCCAGGCACCGATCTTGATTCAGCCAGAGTCCGGGAAGGACTATGTAGTTTACAGTGATGCCTCGTATGTAGGCCTAGGATGTGTTCTTATGCAAGATAGGAGAGTGGTGGCTTATGCCTCAAGACAGTTGAAGACTCACGAGCGCAACTATCCGAACCATGACATAGAGTTAGCTGCAGTTGTGTTTGCTCTGAAGATTTGGAGGCACTATTTGTACGGTGAGAAATGCACAGTATACACCGATCACAAGAGTTTGAAATACATTATGACTCAGAGAGATTTGAATCTCAGACAACGTAGATGGTTAGAGTTGCTAAAAGACTATGATCTTACCATTGAGTACCATCTGGGTAAGGCCAATGTAGTGGCCGATGCATTGAGTAGGAAGGTAGCCGTGGACTTGAGAGCCATGTTTGCTAGGTTGAGCTTGTCCGGAGATGGTGGCTTGGTAGCCGAGCTTCAGGTTAGACCTACTCTAGGTCAGTTGATTAGGGAGAAGCAGCTCTTAGATAGATCTTTGGCACCTCACGTGCAAGATATAGCCGAAGGTAGATCTTTAGACTACAGTTTCAGTACCAATGGGGTTTTGTGTTTCAAAAATAGGATAGTTGTGCCAGAGGACAGAGACTTGAGACGTACGATCTTGATTGAAGCCCACAGTAGTCCGTTTGCTATGCATCCCGGAAGTACGAAGATGTACCGTGATTTAAAGAATGAGTACTTTTGGGTTGGCTTGAAGAGGGATGTAGCCGACTTTGCGAGTAAGTGTTTATTGTGTCAGAGAGTGAAGGCGAAACATCAGGTTCCCTCAGGTTTGTTACAGCCGTTGAGGATTCCAGAATCGAAATGGGAGAACATCACCATGGATTTTGTTTCGGGTTTGCCTTTGACTCATAAGAAGAAGAACTCAGTTTGGGTGATAGTGGATCGTTTTACGAAGTGTGCTCACTTCTTGGAAGTTAACACTACTTACACTCTAGATCGATTGGCCGATTGGTACATTGGTGAGATTGTTAGACTGCATGGTGTGCTGAAGTCTATTGTGTCCGATAGAGATCCGCGATTTACATCTCGATTTTGGGAGTGTCTGCATACAGCTTTGGGTACCCGTTTGAAATTCAGCACGTCTTATCATCCTCAGTCATATGGTCAGTCAGAGAGAGTTATTCAGATCTTAGAGGATATGTTGCGTTGTTGCATCATTGATTTTCAGGGTACGTGGGAGAAGCACTTGCCACTAGTTGAGTTTGCTTACAATAACACCTTTCAGTCGAGCATTCAGATGGCTCCGTATGAGGCCTTGTATGGCCGGAAGTGTAGAACTCCAGTTTGTTGGGCCGAAGTAGGACAGAAGTTGTTACCTATGCCGGATTTGCTCAAGGGGACAACTGACAAGGTAAAATTGATTTGTGATCGATTGAAGGCTGCTTCGGATAGACAGAAGTCCTGTGCCGACTTGAAGAGGAAGGAAGTTGAGTTCTCAGTGGGTGAGAAGGTGTTCTTGAAAGTGTCTCCGTGGAAGAAAGTAATGAGATTTGGCCGAAAGAGGAAGTTGAGTCCGAGGTATATAAGACCGTATGCGATTGTGAAGAGGGTTGGTCTGGTTGCTTATCAGTTGCGTTTGCCATCCGAGCTAGAGAAGATACATGATGTATTCCATGTTTCGATGCTCCGTAAGTATAGGTCCAATCCGTCACATGTTATGCCTGTAGAGGAAATTGAATTGAATCTGGATTTGACTTATGAGGAAGAACCAGTTGAGATCCTAGCTTCTGACAGTAAGGTGTTGCGGGGTAGATCGATTGAGTTAGTAAAGGTGCGGTGGCAACGTCGAGGTGTGGACGAGGCCACTTGGGAGAGGAAGGAGGATATGGAAAGGCAGTTTCCGTATCTCTTTCAGCCAGGTAATTTCGGGGACGAAATTCCTTAAGTGGGAGAGAGTTGTAACACCCGCGTTTTGGAGTTAGTCGGGTTAGTAGCTTAGCAATGTAGTAGCTTAGCAATGTGGCAAGGGTGTGTTTTGAATGAGCTATGTATGACTCATATATGTGTTCGATGTCTATGATTTGACTTGGATTGTAAACATGATATATCTTGCCAAATGCTTGTGTGATGTATGCCTTATGGATGTTTAAGTTGCTTTGATGGCATGTAAACCCTTTTGAGATGAATTGTGCCTTTGGCTTTTCAATGTTACAAGCATGCCTTGTATGAGATGCTGTTATTGTGCAAATGCCTTGAATGAATGTTTTAAATCTAAGCCTTGTGTGTGTTTGAGCATGTTTGACATAGGACATATGCCTCTAGTTCTTGTATGATTGTGTTGAGTGCCTTTAGAGGTCATTTGGGACCTTTAGACTTGTTGAAAATCGCCTAAGTCTGGTTTTCCAAAGCTTCAGACAGCCCGCGTTTCGAAACGAGCTGAGACGTTTCGGAACGGGTAAGGCTTCAGAGACCCCGTATCGGAACGCGTTTCGATACGGTTTGGCCTGTGAATCCCCTGTTCCGAAACGCGTATCGGAACGTTTTGGCTACTGGAATTTTGAGAAAATGACGAGATGAAAGCGTTTCGAAACGGGCCTAAGGGTTTCGAAACGGTCAAATCTCGTTGACCACGAGAAGTTGACCGTTGAGGGCGTTTCGGAACGGTTGACCTCCATTTCGATACGGCCCCTTCGTATGAGCTTTGGGGCAGTTGACCTGGTCAAGGCGTTTCGATATGCCTCAAGGGTGTTTCAAAACGGCCTGTTTAAAGGATTAAAATTGGGCTGTTTAAATGCTGTCTTGGGTTCGTTTGTTTACCTTCTGTATTTTTTCCGCTGTTTGATCACATAGGACTTAAATGAACCTTTAGAAAAGATCGAATTAAAAGAAAAAAATTAGGGTTGCTAACCGAGGGGGAACCTTAACGGGTTTCACTTCGATTTTCCCCGTGTGGCCTACTCGGACCGGTCATCCGGCCAGACCGGGACGAGGGGGTTACACAAAAACTTTAAAAATCCAATTCACCCCTCTTGGTTTATTTCGATCATTCGATCCACTCAACAATTGGTATCAGAGCCTACCTCTTTGAGGATTAACAACCACAAGAGGAGTTCCTAGGAAGAGTGTGATCATTCAAAAATCAAGATATGGCACCTACCTCCGATTCGAGCATGTATGAGTCTCAATCCACTACAAAACCGCCTTTTTTCAATGGTGACAACTATCCGTTTTGGAAGAATCGGATGCGCCTCTTCATCAAGTCCAATGATTACTTGGTTTGGGATGTCATTGAAGATGACCCTACATTCCATTGAAGCAAGATAGTGAAGGAAGGATGGTTCTAAAGAAAAAGATGGAGATGAGTGAAGAAGAGAGGAAGAAGATCCAAATAAATGACAAAGCTCTTCACATGCTCTTTTGTTCTTTCGGTCCGAACATCTACTCCAAAGTCTCATCCATTGAGAGTGCCAAAGAGGTGTGGGATACTCTTGAGACCACCTATGAAGGAACCAACGATGTGAAGGAAACCAAAATTGGAATTCTCAATCTTAGTTATGAGAATTTCAAGATGGAGCCCGATGAGACGGTGTCCAAGATTTTTGATCGCTTCTCAACCATAGTCAATGGGCTTAAAGGATTTGGAGAGACTATACCGGAAGACAAGCTTGTCCGGAAGCTACTTTACTCACTTCCCAAATCTTGGGATGGGAAGAGAACCGCCATCATAGAGGCTAAAAACTTGAAGACTCTAAAACTTGATGAGCTAGTGGGTTCTCTCCCCACTCATGAGATTATGAAGCAAGGAAGGGAAGAAGAAAAGAAGAAGGAAGAGAAAAGAGTAGAGAAGCTAGAGGTGGAAAAGAAGAAGAAGATGAGAATAGCTCTCAAAGCTTCATTACTTGAGGAGAGCTCTTCTAGTGAGGAGGATGAGCTAGAAGAATTGGCTATGATAGCCAAAAGATTCTCACGCTTCATGAGGTCCAACCGAGGAAGGAAAATTCAAAGAAAGATGGACTTCAAAGGTAAAAACAAAGAAGAAGTGAGGGATCAAATCATTTGCTTTGAGTGCAATAAGCCCGGTCACATTCGTTCGGAGTGCCCTCAACTCAAGAAGAAGGGCTTTGAGAAGAAGAAGAAGCTCAAAGCCAAACTTGCTACTTGGAGTGATGAGGAGTCATTCGAGGATGACGAACAAGAAGTGGCCAACCTTTGCCTTATGGCACTTGAGAAGGATTCCTCCATGGTAACCTCTAACTCATCATCTTTTGATTTTACATATGATGAATTAAATGATGCATATGATGAGTTGCAAGAGGTTTATGATGAATTAGTTGAGAAATACAAGGAGTCGGTCATTAGGAATAAGAAAATTATTTCGGAATTAAATGATAAAAATGACTCACTTTGTCAAGCTAATTTAAAATTTGAGAAAAAGATTTTAGGGTTGAAAGATGAACTAAAATTCTTCCAAGATGAAAATGTTGACCTTAATAATCTTCTTTCTCAATGTAATAGTGAACACCAAAAGGTGTTAGATGAGCTTAACAAGCTCAAAGAGTCTTTTAAAAATGTTTGTAGTGTGAAGCATGAAATAGGTGAATCTTCTAAAACAAACCAACCTAGGAAAAAGACTAATAACTACAAACAAAGTAGCTTTCCTAGACATAGTAGAACTAAAAAGATTAGAAGTGTATGGGTTCCTAAGGAACTTTTAAAATCTAATAACATTTTTGATATGTCACCTTGGATTCCTAAGGGAACCAAGTTATTGCGAGCTAACACTCGTGGACCCAAAATGATTTGGGTACCAAAAACAAAAGTTTAATATCTTTGTTTGTAGGGGTAGCATTGCTACAAGGCCAAAGCACAAAGTCAAAACTCATGATACCTTGATAGTGGATGCTCGAGGCATATGACCGGAGACAAGAGTAGATTCATAGATTTAAAGCCAAAAAGTGGAGGAGTGGTGACATTTGGTGACAACTCCAAAGGCCACATTAAAGGTATTGGCTCCATAGGTAATCACTCTACCATTCTTATTGAAAATGTCTTGTATGTCGATGGTCTTAAACATAACTTGTTGAGCATAAATTAATTGTGTGATAAAGGATTTAATGTTTTATTTGATAAAAATGGGTGCAAAATTGTTGACATTAAATCTAATAATATTATGCTCATAGGTCATCGCATAGGTAACATTTACATGGTACATCTAGATGACATACATACATCCTATGCATGTTTAGTAGCTCAAAATGAAAATGATGCATGGTTGTGGCATAGGAAACTAGGACATGCTAGCATTAGTGTTTTAGAAAAATTAGTTTCCCTTGATCTAGTTAGAGGTTTACCCAAGATTAAGTTCTCAAACGATAAAATTTGTGATGCATGCTCTAAGGGTAAACAACATAAGTCATCATTTAAATCCATTAATGATGTTTCTACAAGTAGGTGTTTACAACTTATCCATATGGATTTATTTGGGCCAATTAGGACTATGAGCTTGGGTGGTAAATCTTATGCATTTGTTCTTGTTGATGATTTTTCTAGATTTACTTGGGTTCTATTTTTAAGTACTAAAGATGAGGCTTTAGAAAAATTCATCACATTTTCAAAACTAACCCAAAATGATCTTGAACTAAGAATTTCTCATATTAGAAGTGATCATGGAACCGTTTTTCAAAATTTAGGGTTTGAAGAGTTTTTGAATGAAAATGGTATTAGCCACAATTTTTCGGCTCTTTGAACTCCTCAACAAAATGGGGTAGTTGGGAGGAAAAATAGAACTTTACAAGAAATGGCTAGAACCATGCTTTGTGAAAACAATTTACCTAAATATTTTTGGGCAGAAGCCACAAACACCGCTTGCTACATTGTAAATCGAGTAATGATTAGGCCAATTTTAAAGAAAACACCTTATGAGATTTTAAAATCTAAAAAGCCTAACATTAGCTATTTTCATCCATTTGGTTGCAAGTGCTTTGTTTTAAATAATGGAAAAGACAACTTAGGTAAATTTGATGCAAAAAGTGATGAAGCTATTTTCATAGGATATTCTTTAACCTCTAAAGCCTATCGTGTATTTAACAAAAGAACTTTAGTAGTAGAAGAATCTATACATGTTGTATTCGATGATAACCTCCTTGCAAGGAATGATTCTTGTGATGATGATGATGTAGGAATCATAAATGCCTTTGATGGAGGACAAACTTCAAAGGAGGATGAGATTCCAACAAAAGAAGAGGACACGCAAGATCCTCCTCTTGAAGCCTTGAAGGACTTGGCTCTTGAGGAAAAGGAAGTGAGCTACCCAAGGGAGTTCAACTATGTCAAAGATGGTGAAATCTTGGGTGATCCATCCAAGGGGGTAACCACTATATCTTCTCTTAAACTTATGAATCATGTTGCATTTATCTCATGCATAGAGCCTAAGAATATAAAAGAAGCATTGAAAGATGATTTTTGGATTATGGCTATGCAAGAAGAGTTAAATCAATTTGAGAGAAGTAATGTTTGGAAATTAGTTGATAGGCCTAGTAATCAATCTACTATAGGATCTAAATGGGTCTTTAGAAACAAACTAGATGAGAGTGGTAACATTGTGAGAAACAAAGCTAGACTAGTAGCACAAGGTTACACTCAAGAAGAGGGAATAGATTTTGATGAAACTTATGCACCCGTAGCTAGAATGGAAGCCATTAGGATGTTGCTTGCATATGCATGTTATCATGATTTCAAGCTTTTTCAAATGGATGTTAAAAGCACATTTTTAAATGGTTTTATAAATGAAGAAGTGTATGTGGAACAACCACTGGGTTTTGAAGACTCAAAATTTCCAAATCATGTTTTCAAACTCACTAAAGCTCTTTATGATTTAAAACAAGCTCCTAGAGCTTGGTATGAAAGACTTTCAAACTTTTTAATTGAAAAAGGTAAGGTGGACACTACACTTTTCATAAAAAGGTATAAAAATGACATTTTAGTAGTACAAATTTATGTTGATGACATACTTTTGGTTCTACTAACGAATTTCATTGCAAAGAGTTTGCTAAGCTAATGCAAGGTGAATTCGAGATGAGCATGATGAGGGAGCTCTCATTCTTTTTGGGACTCCAAATCAAGCAAAGGAAGGATGGCACCTTCATCAATCAAGCAAAATACATCAAGGATATGCTCAAGAAGTTTGGCTTGGAGAATGTAAACCCTCAAGCCACACCTATGAGCACATCTACAAAGCTTGAAAAGGATGAAGGAGGTAAATGTGTTGACTCTAAGCTTTACCGTTCTATGATTGGATCATTGCTTTACCTTACTGCAAGTAGACCGAATATCTTGTTTAGTGTTTGCTTGTGTGCTAGGTTTCAAGCTAGTCCTAGAGAGTCTCACCTTATAGCCGTTAAGAGAATCTTTAGGTACCTTAGAGATACTCCTTGTTTAGGTCTTTGGTACCCTAGAGACTCCACCTTCAACCTTCATGCTTATTTGGATACGAATTATGGGGGGTGTAAAATCGATAGGAAGAGTACTTCGGGAACTTGTCAATTCCTAGGTAGTATGCTCATATCTTGGTTCTCTAAGAAACAAAATAGTGTAGCTCTATCTACCACCGAAGCCGAGTACATATCCTTAGGGAGTTGTTATGCTCAAGTCCTTTGGATGAAGCAACAACTCTTAGATTATGGTATTAAAGTTGAAACCATACCCCTTAAGTGTGATAACACTAGTGTCATATGTTTAACAAAAAATCTAATCCAACACTCTAGAACTAAACATATAGAAATAAGGCATCATTTCATTAGAGATCATGTCCTTAAAGAAGATGTTGTTATAGAGTATGTTGACACCTTAAATCAATTAGCGGACATATTTACAAAACCTTTAGACAAAGAGCGTTTTTGGTCCCTTAGGAGAGAGTTAGGTCTAACTAGCCTATCTTGACCTTTTAGGACCTCTTTTGTGCTTAAAATTGCTTGATCTTGTGAAATGCCATGTTTATGTGTTTTTACTCCTAATTTCATCCATGCCTATAGCTAGGGGGAGTATGTTTATGTTTGCACATGTTATTCCTGCTCATTCATGTCATTCATGCAAGTTAGGCCTTCAAAAATTTCATTTTTCTGCACTTTTAGAGTCTCATCTGCACTTCCAGGCCCAGTTGTATCGAAACGGGTCCACTTATTTCGATACGGATGCTTTAAAATTCTATTTGAGAGAAGGGTGTTTAGAAACGCCTTCCAAGGGTTTCGAAACGTTTTTACTACTACCAAGGGTTGTATCGAAACGTGTTTCGATACGAGTCAACGGGGATTCAATACGGTCAAAGTCGTATCGAAACGGTCAGCTAAATTTGAAAGGACGGTCAACCCTCGGTGCCCGCGTTTCAGAACGGTCGACACCGTTCCGAAACGGGTTAGCGGACAGCTTTATAGAGGGCTTTTAATGTTAAAGTTCTACTTTAATTAAAACTCCTCTCAAACCTTAAAAACCTTAAAACGTTTTTTTCCTATAAAAACCCTCTAAACCTCATTGTTTTTCACCAAATCTTGAGGGCTTTTACTCTTAAACACAAGTCTAAGCAAGCATCAACAACTTTGTGCAAGAATTTTCATCTATTCATCCAAAATCCCAATTTAAGGTATATTTTCATCTTTTTCTTTTTCCTTAAATTTGTATTCGAATCTTAGGTTAGAAAATTTTATTTTGTATAGTTTATGTGTTTTGATACTTGGGGTTTTCAAATCTTGTAAAAAAATTCCAAAATCTTCTATTTTTTGATTCGAATATATATTTTTTCACTCGTATTTTCTTTACTGTTTTTTAATTGTTTTTCTCTTAACTTTTTTTTTTGTTTTGTATCTTTGTTTTTAAACCTAAGTGGGATTTACCATTGGATTGAATTAAGAAATTCCATGCATACACTTAAAATTTGTTTTAAATTGCTTGCTTTTATGTTTTTAGGATTGTTTCAATGGATCCCGTTAACAAGAAACGTAAGGCACCTCAATCGGGTGAAGGATCAAACCAAGTCGCTCTCCGTCCTAACCTTACTCAATTGTTTCTCAAGAGTCTCAAAAATCCCGAGTTGAAGGAACGTTTCCAATATATCAAGACGTTTGGCGTTCGTCGTGAGCGTGTTGTTGACATGCCGTTTCTTGACTCCGAGCGCTTCCTCTTCCGTTATCTCTACCGTTTACAAGAATGGAGCTTTATCGGTTTCTTGAGTATCCCAGATATTTGCTACAAGCACATGGTTCTTCTTTTCTACTCGAATGCCCGACTCATCAACAATAAAGACAATTCCGAAGTTGTTCGCATTGAGTCTTAGATCTTAGGAAAGAAGATTGCTATTGACATACCTTACTTAGAGGATACCTTTGGTCTTAAGGACGAAGGACTCGAGAATGAGAATCACTTTGGTTCTCACACCGGTTCCGTGCTTGCCTTGGATGCTCACGATAGGTTCCTCCACTTGATGGTCTCGTGGTTTTTTCACCCCTCTGGAGGTAAATTTTCTCACGTTCGTCAAGTAGATTATTTTTGGCTTGAATGTTTTCGTCGTGGAGAGCAACCTAACCTTGTTAAGATCATGTTTGCCGAGATGGTGAACAATGTTAAGCTTCGTGAAACTGATGCGCTTAAGTCCTTCACTTATGGGACTTTTTTGACTTTTATCTTTGAGAAGCTTGAGATTGATTGCACTTATGACTCTCCGGAACCCCGCAAGTCAAAACTTGGCGAGTCCTCTCTCCGCAAGTCCGGATTTCACTACATCAATGGGCAATGGAAACGTGTTGATAGGGAAGCATCTCCTCCTCAAGTTGAACCTCAACCACAAGCTCCGGTTGCTAACAATGAAGCTCTCACGGTTTTTGTTACCGAGCGGTTCAACACTTTGGACACTAACATGTCTAGAGGGTTTGATGCTATAGATACCCGCTTGAAATCCGTAGAGGATCGTCTTCTTGCAAATGAGAATCGACTCACATCCCTTGAGAATCAACATACATCTATGTACATGTCCTTCTCCACCTTTTATGGACAATGGATGGATTTTCGTCGCGCTCAAGCTAAGAATGATGATGATTCTATGGATGATGATAGTGCCGACGAGGCTTAGGATTCTCATGTCATCTCATATTAGCTATGCATATTAAGATTATGTTTGCATCTTTATTTCCATTATGTCTTATGAACCTATGCTTTGATTTCTTTTAGTTTGGGATTATGCTTTGAACTTATTATTTAAGATTTATGTTTTGGATATTTGAATTTTATGAATTTATATTATGTTGCTTAATGCTTATTGATTATTGCTTTTAACCTTATCTCTTCTCTTTGAGCCTTGTTTATTATTTTTGATCTAACAAAAAGGGGGAGAAGTAATCTAAGAGCTAAAATTCGTTTTAAATGTTTTAAGTGTTTTTAAGTTTTAAACCTTGAATTTAAATCCTTAAATCCTTTTTAAAACTTTAAAACCTATCTTAAATTGAGAGGGAGTTGGAATGTATTCAAAATTTTCAAAACTCTTAAAAATTCTAACTTTGGTTTTGTTATATCAAAAAGGGGGAGATTGTGAAACCGATAATTGATTTTGATATAACTAAAGAACTTAAGGACTAAATTGAAAATGTGAAAACGAATTTTTAAGTCCTCAAACCTCTCTATATGTTTTAAACAAAATGCCTAAGTTAAAAACTTACATTATCAAAAGTGTTCTAAGTGTTCTTGAAGCCAAACCAGTGTTTTTCGAGTCAGCGTTTCGAAACGGCTTAAAGCGTTTCGAAACACTTTTGAAACTGTGAGCTCATGTTTCGGAACGGGTATCGAAACGGTTTCAGCGCTGTCAACCCCTGTTTCGAAACGAGTTTCGAAACGACTTAAGAACATCGAGACACCGTATCGAAACGATATCCAATGTTTCGAAACGACGTTCAAACTGATTTGAAAAATATGACCGTTGAATGTTTTTAACTGATTTTAAACAAGTCGTTAAGGCGTATCGAAACGATCTCAAGCCGTTTCGATACGATCCTTGACAGTGGCAAAATGTTTCGAAACGGCTCTTAGCGTATCGAAACAAGTCTAACCGTTTCGATACGGGCTCTTTAATGCACCCCAACGGTTCCACTCATCACCGACTAACATATATAAGAAGGTTTCCGGGCGTACCCGTACTCCATCTTGATGACTACCATCACCAAGACCACACACGCATTTCGACTCTCGTGTGCACACTAAACATCCTAATGATCGATCATTGTACCCAAGCATACTAGTGCCAATACTAACACATTTCATTAATCAACCTCACAACTTTCTTACCAATTTCCGTGCTTAGCACGTACTCACCATGATTTACCATCATGCACAAACCACATTCCACAACCACATGCATATCACAATGCATCAAACATCATGCCTCAACACACATGTATATCACAGTATACATAATAACATTAATCACAATTAATATGAAGCAAGAGGCATAACAAAGCATTTAGAAGTTCAACCAAAGGTCTCCTAAACTAAGCTTGAGATTAGGCTACCACTCTAATCCCAACTCTAGGTGGGTTTACCAAGCCCAACCTAGGTTCACATGCTTGAACCAAAATGTTTAGAAACCATTTAAACCAAGTTGAAATCATTAACCACTCACCGACTATTCCAAGCTCAACAACTCTAGCCGATCAATCCACCAAGCTATCCGGATTCGTTCCCGAGGCTTCACCAACACAATTCCTTGTCTCTAAACAATCAAACACACTCTATTAATCACCAAAACAACCACAAACCATTGTTGTAACTTATAACACCAATTAAGCATCAAATAAGTCAAGAACAACAACAAAACTCTCATTTTCGAGCAGCTCATATGCACAGCCAAAAACCATCGGTTCCAACACTTGTAACACACCTGAAAGCTTCCAAAACAACCTCTAACTATCAACCAACCATCAGCCAACAAGTTCTCACCCAAAACAGCCCCAAAGCCAACCTTAAACCCTTCTAAAACCCCCAACAAAACCCAAATCCGGAAATCAACATAAAACCAAGTAAAAATCACATATGTTGGACCATTTGGGTTGCTAATAACATAAATAATGGTAAGAAATCAAAAGCTTCAACATTGGACATCAAAGTTTGGATTTTTAACTTAAAAGCTCAAAAACTCAAAACACAAAACACAAAACAATTGGTTTCATGGAAAACTAAATACATGGGGAGAAAGAGGAAGGTGAAGACAACTCGAAAGTGTTATTACCTTTTAAAAATCACCAAGGATGATGAAGGGAGGAGATGGAATAGTAACTTTAATGGTGGGAGGGGTTTTCACGTTGGTTTTGTTTTTGGGAGAAAGAAGATGATGAACATTTTGGGTATTTTGAAATAAAAGAGTTTTTATTTTACAAGTCCAAGTATTTACGAAACTACCATTAACGAAATGGTTGTCTTCCAATTTCTAAAATCCATGGAATTTGGGTTTTAAATCAAAACAAGCACAACATAAATTTTATTTGTTTTGAAAACACGAGGCCCAAAATAATATTTTAACATTTTAATTTCACCCGACCCCCAAACCCGGGTGTTACAACTCTCCCCCACTTAAGGAATTTCGTCCCCAAAATTACCTGACGGAAACAAGTACGAAAACTGCTCAAGCATATCCACTTTCCTCTCCCACGTGACCTCTTCCACACCTCTATGTCTCCACAACACCTTGACCAACTCTATGGTCTTGCCACGCAACACCTTGCTATCAGAAGCAAGTATCTCGACAGGTTCTTCATTGTAAGACAAATCCGGATTCAGCTCTATCACCTCAACGGGCATAACATGAGACGGATTTGATCTATATCTCCTAAGCATCGACACATGAAAAACATCGTGGATCTTCTCCAACTCTGAAGGCAATTTCAAACGGTAAGCTACTGGCGCAATCCGCTCAACTATCTCATACGGGCCAATAAACCTCGGACTCAACTTGCCTTTCCGGCCAAATCGCATTACCTTCTTCCACAGAGATACTTTCAGAAACACTTTCTCACCCACTGAAAACTCAATCTTTTTTCTCTTCAAATCTGCAATTTCTGACAATCGGAAGCTGCTTTTAGACGGTCACAAATCAACTTCACTTTATCAGTAGTCCCCTTAAGCAAATCTGGCATAGGTAACAATTTCTGACCCGTTTCAGCCCAACAGTTAGGAGTCCTACATCGCCTACCATACAATGCCTCATAAGGAGCCATCTGTATACTAGCATGGTAACTGTTGTTGTAAGCAAACTCAACTAAGGGCAAATGCTTCTCCCAAGAACCCTGGAAGTCAATCACACAACAACGGAGCATATCCTCTAATACCTGTATCACTCGCTCTGACTGACCATCTGACTGCGGATGATACGAAGTACTGAAATGCAAACGACTACCTAGGGCACTATACAAACAACTCCAGAACCTCGCTGTGAATCTCAGATCTCTGTCTGATACAATAGACTTCAAAACTCCGTGCAACCTCACAATCTCGCGGATGTACAAATCTGCCAACTTGTCTAAAGAATCTGTGGTGTTCACTGCTAAGAAATGGGCACACTTAGTAAATCTATCGACAATCACCCAAACAGAATTCTTCTTCGAAGGAGACAATGGCAACCCTGACACAAAGTCCATAGTGATTCTCTCTCACATCCATTCCGGAAACTTCAAAGGCTGTAACAAACCTGAAGGAACCTGATGTTCTGCATTCACTCTCTAACAAACCATGCAACGGCTCACATACTCGGCTACATCCTTCTTCAAACCAACCCATAAATAATCATTCTTCAAATCTCGGTACATCTTAGTACTGCCCAGATGCATCGGAAAAGGACTCGAATGTGCTTCGCTCAGAATCATACGTCTCAACTCAACATCTTCAGGTACTACAACTCTGTCTCTAAGAAACAACACATTCTCATCACTGAAACTGTACTCTGTCGGTCTACCTTCGATTATGTCCTGAACATGCAGAACTAGTGACACATCTTGCAACTGTTTCTCTCTGATCATCTGAATCAACGAAGGCTTCATTTGCAACTCGGTAATCAAACCACCATCATTTGATACAATCAATCTAGAAAACATAGCTCGCAACTCAACTGCAACTTTTCTGCTCAACGCATCGGCCACTACATTTACCTTACCCGGATGGTACTCGATAGTCAAATCATAGTCTTTCAACAATTCAAGCCATCTTCTCTGTCTCAAGTTCAGTTCTCTCTGAGTCATCAAATACCTCAAGCTTTTATGATCATTGTAAACCGTGCACTTCTCACCATACAAGTAGTGACGCCAAATCTTCAAAGCAAACACAATTGCTGCTAACTCAATATCGTGCGTATGGTAGTTCTTCTAGTGCACCTTCAACTGTCTCGAAGCATAAGCAACAACTCTCCTTTCTTGCACCAGAAAACAACCTAAACCTAAGTAGGAAGCATCGCTATAGATTACAAACTCTTTCCCTGAAACTGGTTGTACTAACACTGGAGCATTCGTCAAAGCTTCTCTTAATTTGTCAAATGCCTTCTGTCTCGCATCTGACCACTCAAACTTCACTCCTTTTTGCAACAATTTAGTCAACGGAGCAGCTACTCTAGAGAAACCATCAACAAACCTCCTATAGTAACCAGCTAATCCTAGGAAACTTCTAATCTCTGTCATTGACTTAGGTTGTTTCCACTCAACAATAGCTTCAATCTTTGTCGGATCAACACGGATACCTTCAGCTGGTACTACATGGCCAAGAAACACAACCTCTCTAATCCAGAACTCACATTTGCTCAACTTTGCGTACAAATGATTACTTATCAATCTCTGCAAAACAAGTCTCAAGTGCTCATCATGTTCTTCTTCTGATCTCGAGTACACAAGGATGTCATCTATGAAAACAACTACAAACCAGTCTAGATAGTCTTGAAAAACTCTGTTCATCATATCCATGAAAGCTGTTGGTGCATTCATGAGCCCAAACGACATCACAAGGAACTCATAATGACCATATCTAGTCCTAAAAGTTGTCTTCGGAACATCACACTCTTTTACCTTCAACTAATAGTACCCTGATCTCAAATCTATCTTCGAAAACACTGAGGCACCCCTCAACTGATCAAACAAGTCATTTATACGAGGCAATGGATACTTGTTCTTTACTGTCAACTGGTTCAACTGCATGTAGTCGATACACATTCTCATACTGCCATCCTTCTTCTTCACAAACAACATGGGAGCACCCCAAGGCGAACTACTAGGTCTAATAAAACCTCGGTCTAACAACTCCTGAAACTGAATTTTCAACTCTTTCAACTCTTTCGGAGCCATACGGTACGGAGCAATAGAAACTGGAGTAGACCCTAAAATAGTCTCAATCACAAACTCTACATCTCTGTCAGGAGGCAAACCTGGTAACTCTTCTGGAAACACATCCGGATAATCACAAATTGTCCTAATATCTTTCGGTCTAACCTCACTCATATTCTGATTCATCACATATGCTAAGTAAGCCCCACAACCGGAGTTCATCAACCTATGAGCCTCTAAGGCCGACACAACGTTCGACAAGAACTTAACGTTCTCGCCTACAACCACTACCTCGTAGTCATCAAAAAGCTTCAACGAAATTCTCTTTGTCTCAAAATATACACTAGCTCTGTGATCAACCAACCAATCTATACCCAAAATGATATCAAAACCGTAGAACGGAAGCTCCATCATATCAACAGGAAACACATGACCCTGAATCTTCAACGGACACCTCCTATACATCCGTCTAACTACAACTGTCTCACCGAAGGAACTAGTCACATGCATCCCTACATCTAAGATCTCAACAGGTATGTCTAACTTCTTTGCATGCTCACTCAAAATGTAAGAATGCGTGGAGCCCGAATCAACTAAGGAAAGCAAAGACATGGACTGTTATTCAAAGTTACCTACCTCTCTCTGTGCGTAGACTCTAGCTGGTCCATCAGCCTCTGGCTGAACTGCCACTACATGAGCAAGATTCCTCGGTGCCTCTGTTATAGGTGCATCAGCCCTCGGCTAGAAGTAACCACGACCGCGCCCACGACCTCTCTGATAGTCGATCGCTCTCACAGGAGCCTATGCCTGAAACGGTGCTTGTGCCGCATGATGTGGACACTATCTCCTGAAGTGGTCTCTCGATCCACAGTTCCAGCAAGTATGAAAGTTTCCCCAACACTCTCCTGAATGATGTCTCCCACACCGGGCACACTCGGGCAAGCGCCCTCCAGCTCTCTGACCCTGATGGCCTCTACCATGGTGGCCACCGCCACGCCTATGATCAAACTGATGTCCACTGGTCCGATGCCTCTTGGCATCACAACGATCAAAGTTTTTGTGCCTCTTCCCTGAACTGGATCCTCCCGAACGCTTGGTCAGCCCCAAGCTATGCTCGATGTCCATGGCCCTAGCGACCAAGACATCAAAATCAGAATAATCTGTGGCTAAGGTGTACCTCTTGACTTCCTCATAAAGTCCATACCTGAACCGATCACAACAGTCCCTCTCAGTATGAACCAACTTCGGACCATACTGACTCAGTCGGACAAAACGGATCTCATAATCTGTCACCGATGCATCTCCCTGAACAAGAGCCATGAACTCCTGCTTCTTCTCATCCAGATATCTCGGGCCCAAATACCTCTTCCTGAAAGCAGTCTCAAAGAAGTTCCAACTAATCTCGGTCTCAGGCACGCTGGAAGTAATGGTGACCCACCATGTGTAGGCATCACCCTGAAGCAACGAAACTACGCAGCCCAACTTACGAGCCCCAACACATCCTATCTGAGCTAAAATACATACTGTCATCTCCAGCCACAACTCTGATCTCTCAGGCGTAGATCCCCTGAACTCATCTGCTCCTATAACCCCCTCGTCCCGGTCTGGGTGACTGACCAGTCCGAACAGGTTACACGGGGATAACCGAGGCGAATCCCGTTAAGGCTCCACTTCGGTTACCGACCCAAGAAAACTTTTTCATTATTATCATCTTGTCTAGATGCATTATTATGGCCTATGTGAAAAAGGCAACAGCGGAAGAAACAAGCGAGGCAAACAACCAAACAGCCCATTTTAAACTTAAACTGCAGGCCGTATCGGAATGCCCAGAGGGTGTTTCGATACGCCTCGACTAGGTCAACTGGCCAAAGTCAACCCGAGGAGACCGTACCGAAACGGGGATGGACCGTATCGAAACGCCCTCAATGGTCAACATCTCGTGGTCAACGCTACGAAGCCTATTCCGAAACGCCTAAGACCGTTTCGATACTCTGATTTTCTCGTCAAAATCTCAGATTTCCAGTAGCAAAAACGTATCGAAACGACCCCCTTGCGTACCAAAACGCCTGGCCTGGAACAAGAGGCCGTATCGAAACGGGATCGACCGTTTCGATACACCTGTTGCGAATAGACAGGTTTAAGCTGGTTTATGGCACAAGGCTACCCTAAACACCAACTAAAACCTCCCACAACCTAACATGCATCACTCTAAGGCAAAACCAAACACAACAAGCATGCTTAGCACACTTCAAAACATACATAAGCCATACATTCAAAGGATCATCATTCAACATATGATTCATACATAGCATTCAAGATAACATGCTTAGACAAGAACATACACTTAAGCATTAATAAAGGCACAAAGCCAACATACTATGCATAAGCAAGCCTTAAACATATCATCCACAAAACAAGGAGTCTAAACATGCTCCTAAAACAAAATAACCACATAAGTCCCCATTGCTTGACTATTACATCATTAACTTAAAATAGTTCATACTTGAGGATATCAAAAGCTCAACTAGCACACTTGGAGGCCCTCTTCTTGCACTAGCAACCCATGAGCTACGGATCTGCATTGTCGAACACAAGAGAGCGTAAGCATAAAGCTTAGTAAGGGTAAGCTCATAAAACAAACCTCGACAATGTAGGGTCCAAGCACAAGCACACAACCAAGGTAGAATGCATGATCTTACCTTCGAACCATATGAGCCAAAATATATATGATGCATGAACATAAACTTAACATCATGCCATGCTCAACAACTCATAAGCTCAATACATATGGAAATACATAAATCAATGTATTGTCGAACTCATTCCACATTCCGTATTGACAACGCATATATCAATCCATATTGGCACCTAGCTATGACTCGAATACGCGGATAACCGTTGGAACTCACATCCAACCACAACCATTACCTTACGGTGGGATTACACTTATCACCGTTTTCACATGGAGGGGATTCCACTCATCCTCACGCCCCGTCGATGAGATTCCACTACCATCACCAAGACCACGCGCGCATTTTGACTCACGTGTGCACACTAAACATCATAATGATCGATCATTGTACCCAAGCATACTAGTGCCAATACTAAACACAATTAATAACCTTTCACAACCATTTCATATCAACTTCCATGCTTAGCACGTACTCACCATGATTACCATCATACACAACCACATGCATCTAACAATGCATCAATTACCATGCCTCAACACATATGTATAACACAATATACATATCCATATTAATCACAATTAACATGAGGCATACACAACATATAAAGTTCAACCAAAGTCTCTAACTAAAGCTTGGGATTAGACTACTAATCTAATCCCAACTCTAGGTGGGTCTACCAAGCCCAACCTAGTCCACATGCTTGAACCAACACTTGAAAACCATTTAAAAACATTTAACCACTCACCGACTAAACCAAGCTCAACCACTCTAGCCGATCAAGCTCCCAACGGTTCCGGATTCGTTCCCAAGGCTTCACCAACACAAATCCTTGCTTCTAATCATCCCAACACAATCAAAATAACTACAAATCAGTTCACAAATCAATGTAGCAAACCCGAAACACAAACCAAGCACAAAGCACATGTTTTCAAGCTAAAGACAACCCCAAATCCTTCATTCCCGAGCATCCCTAAAGCACAGTCCAAAACCAATGATTCCAACACTTATATTACTCCCAAAAGCTTCCAAAACAACCCTTATACATAGCCTAACCATCAGCCAACAAATTCCCACACCAAACACATCCAAAACTCAACATTTCAACTCTCTAAAACCTCCCTAAAACCCAATTTCGGGAAACAACATAAAACCATGTAAAAATTGAATATGTTGGACCTTATAGATAGTAAACAACTTATATAACATTAATAAATCAAAAGCTTAAGTTAAAGCTAATAAAGTTCACATTTTTAATCCAAACTTTTAAAACTCTAAAATGGGAAATCATGGGTTTTAATGAAAAATAAAACCATAGACTTGTAGAGAATGATGAGGACAAGTCAAAAGTGAGTTTACCTTTGAAAAATTTCCAGCAATAAGCAAGGAGGATGATGGAACAGTGATTTGGGAGGGTTTTGGGTTTTGACGTGAAAAATGAAATGAAGAAGAAGAAGATGACTCCCCCCTTTTGTCTCAAAAGCTCATCTTTTTCTAACTTTGAAATATTTACAAAAACGCCATTAATGAGATGGCTAAAATTATCATCTCCTAAAATCCATGGAATTGGGCTTTAAATTAAAACAAGTCCAACACAAAAATATTTGTTTTGAAAACACGAGGCCCCGAAATATTATTTTATTATTTTAATATTATTTTCACCCGACCCCCGAACCCGGGTGTTACAGCTCCGAGGCTACGGAGCCTCTCTAAGGGTAAGCTAGCATCATCCCCTCTCGGCTGAGCTGGAGCCTGAGCTTCGGCAACTGCAGCCTGAAACGCTCCTACTATAGCTTGAACTAGCGGAGCCATATCTATCCCCACAGGACCTTGGCCACCCTGGCCAACCTGAGGTCTCGCTCCCTCAGCTCTAGCCTCACCTCCCTCACCAGGCGGAGGAGGTGGTGGTGGTGGAGGAGCTCCGACTCCAACAGCAAGCTCTTCTACACAAGCCTCTACTCCAACCACGGTTCATTAATAGGAGCCGCAACACGGGGTTCCTGGCGAACCAACCTCAGTCTACCTCTAGGCCTCGACATAACCGCTCACAGATAACAACTACAACAACAACAACATACAAAATAGGGTTAGCAAGGGCAAGGGTCCAAGTGGCTCAAGTATGTTTCTCTCACTTAAAAATCCTTTTTCTGATGTAATAGAAGCAATGAGACTCTACTCAACATGCTTCAAACAACATACATATATGATCAATTGAACAAACATCAAGCATACTTACATGGCAAGCAAACACCGTGCAATTGCAATACAAGAATTTAACTTACCTCACTTACCTGCCCGAGGTCTCGGAAACCTCAGGCTCTGCTACCAACAAGTGTAACCCCCTCGCCCCGGTCCGGGCGACCGACCGGTCTGAGTGGGTCACACGGGGATAACCGAGGCGAAACCCGTTAAGGCTCCACTTCGGTTAACGACCCGAGAAAACTTTTTCATTTATTATCTTGTCTAGATGGATTTAATTAAACCTATGTGTGAAGCGACAACGAAAACAAGACTCACAAGAAGACTAACATCAAACCGGACCTAAGCCCAACGCTTGAGAACCCTTAGAGATGTCAAAAAGCCCCATTTCAGGCATGGGTTTCGAAACAGGCATTGCCCATTTCGAAACACGGGCCCAGTTTAAAAAGCCAGACACCCGTACCGAAACGCATCCACCCCGTTTCGGAACAGGGGTCCATTTCGCCTAGACGTTCCGAAACACGTTACGGAACAGGCGTTCACAGTGGCCAAAGTGTTTCGAGACTCGTATCGGAACAGGGGCTCACAGTAGGCAAACCGTACCGGAACGTGTTCCGATACGGGTGTCCCTGGAACCACACCCGTTCCGAAACAACCCAACTCGTTCCGAAACACCTGCAGTCTGTGAGTTTCCAAAATTAGATTTAGATATCTCTAAACGATCCCAAACACCCTCAACGACTTCAAGAAGCAAATACAACATGCTCACATAAAATCTAGAGGCATACACTCTATTATATACATGCTCAAAACACACAACATACATGTGAAGGCCATACAATTAAGAGGATCATGCATTCACCATACAAAGACATACATTGCATTTTAAGGTTTCAAGCCTTAGAACCAACATACACATAAGCATTCGAGATACGCAACATAAACATGGTTCACAATCCAAAACAAGGCATCAACAAGCCACACCATAACATCAACATTTCAAAGGGTTTCTAAACAAGCTCCTATACAAAACATCAACACATATCCCATTGCTTATCTATTACATCTCGTAACTTAAAAGTCCATACTTGAAAGCTAAGATAGCATAACTAGCGCACTTGGAGGCCCTCTCCTTGCACAAGCAACCCACGAACTAATGATCTGCATTGTCGAACAAAAGAGAGCGTAAGCATAAAGCTTAGTAAGGGTAAGCTCATAAAACAAACCTCGACAATGCAGGGTCCAAGCACGAACAACACAACCAAGGAAGAATGCATGTTTTCTTACCTTCGAAGCCACAAGAGTCAAATATATATGATGCATGAACATAATACCATTATCATGTCATGCTTAACAAGTCCTTAAACACATCCATAAGGAAACACATATATCAAACGTATTGGCACCTAGCTATGACCCGAATACACGGATAACACCCGTTGGAACTCACATCCAACACTTAACCATTACCTTACGGTGGGATTACACTCATCACCGTTTCTCGCGGAGGGGATTCCACTCATCCCCACGCCCCGTCGATGGGATTCCACTCATCACCGACTAACATATATAAGAAGGTTTCCGGGCGTACCCGTAGTCCATCTTGATGACTACCATCACCAAGACCACGCACGCATTTCGACTCTCGTGTGCACACTAAACATCCTAATGATCGATCACTGTACCCAAGCATACTAGTCCCAATACTAACACATTTCATTAATCAACCTCACAAATTTCTTACCAATTTCCGTGCTTAGCACGTACTCACTATGAATTACCATCATGCACAAACCACATTCCACAACCACATGCATATCACAATGCATCAAACATCATTCCTCAACATACATGTATATCACAATATACATAACAACATTAATCACAATTAATATGAAGTAAGAGGCATAACAAAACATTTAGAAGTTCAACCAAAGGTCTCCTAAACTAAGCTTGAGATTAGGCTACCACTCTAATCCCAACTCTAGGTGGGTTTATCAAGCCCAACCTAGGTTCACATGCTTGAACCAAAATGTTTAGAAACCATTTAAACCAAGTGGAAATCATTAACCACTCACCGACTATTCCAAGCTCAACAACTCTAGCCGATCAATCCACCAAGCTATCCGGATTCGTTCCCGAGGCTTCACCAACACAATTCCTTGTCTCTAAACAATCAAACACACTCTATAATCACCAAAACAACCACAAACCATTGATGTAACTTATAACACCAATTAAGCATCAAATGAAGTCAAGAACACCCACAAAACTCTCATTTTCGAGCAGCTCATATGCACAGCCAAAAACCATCGGTTCCAACACTTGTAACACACCTAAAAGCTTCCAAAACAATCTCTAACTATCAACCAACCATCAGCCAACAAGTTCTCACCCAAAACAGCCCCAAAGGCAACCTTAAACCCTTCTAAAACCCCCAACAAAACCCAAATCCGGAAATCAACATAAAACAAAGTAAAAATCACATATGTTGGACCATTTGGGTTGCTAATAACATAAATAATGGTAAGAAATCAAAAGCTTCAACATTGGACAACAAAGTTTGTGTAACACCCAGGTTTGGGGGTCGAGTGAAAATAAAATATTAAAATAATGTTTCGGGTTTTCCCTTTTCATTTTAAAAATTCATTTAATTTGTTGGATCCAATTTTAATTTGAAACCCAAAACTTCATGGATTTTGGAATAGTGGAAGATGGCCATCTCATTAATGGCATTCTTGTAATTTCAAGGCCTTTGAAAAATAAAACCCCTTTTTATTTAAAACACCCATTTAACTCATCTTCTTCCCCCTCTTCAAACATTTTCCACGACAAAAACCCCTTCACCATTGGAGTTACTATTCCATCACCATACTCTCTCATCTTTGGTGATTTTCGAAAGGTAAACCCATATTAGACTTGTCCTTATCATTCTCTACAAGTCTATACCTTTATTTTTCAAAATAGCTCATGGTTTTGTATTTTGGAGTTTTGGTTTAAAAATGTCATCTTTATTAGCTTTAACTCGTATTTTTGATTTGTTGAGGTTATATAAGTTATTTGCTATCTAAAAGGTCCAACATATGTAATTTTTACAAGGTTTTACAAATATTCCCGAAATTGGGTTTTAAAGAGGTTTTAGAAGGGTTTTAAGTTGGTTTTTGGGGCTGTTTTGGGTGAAGTCTTGAGGGCTGATGATTAGGCTATGTTTGAGGGTTGTTTTGGAAGCTTTTGGGAGTAATATAAGTGTTGAAATCAATGGTTTTAGGTTGTGCACAAGGGCTGCTCGAAAATGGCATTTTGGGGTTGTCTTTAGCTTGAAATCATGTGTTTTGTGCTTGGTTTGTGTTCCGGGTTTGCTACATTGATTTGTGGACTGAATTGTGGTTATTTTGATTGTGTTGGGATGGTTAGAAGCAAGGATTTGTGTTGGTGAAGCCTCGGGAACGAATCCGGAACCGTTGGGAGCTTGATCGGCTAGAGTGGTTGAGCTTGGAATAGTCGGTGAGTGGTTAATGTTTTCAACTTGGTTTTCAAAAGTTGGTTCGAGCATGTGGACCTAGGATGGGCTTGGTAAACCCACCTAGAGTTGGGATTAGATTGGTACTCTAATCCCAAGCTTTAGTTAGAGACTTTGGTTGAACTTTAAATGTCGAGTGTGCCTCATGTATAAATTGTGATTAATGTGGTTATGTATATTGTGTTATACATGTGTGATGAGGCATGATATTTTGATGCATCATTATATGCATGTGGTTATGGAATGTGGTTGTGCATGATGGTAATCATGGTGAGTACGTGCTAAGCACGAAAATTTGGTAAGAAATTGTGTTGTGAAAGGTTGTGAAATGTGTTAATATTGGCACTAGTATGCTTGGGTACAATGATCGATCATTAGGATGTTTAGTGTGCACACGAGAGTCGAAATGTGCACGTGGTCTTGGTGATGGTAGTCATCAAGATAGAGTACGGGTTCGCCCGAAAATCTTCATATATATGTTAGTCGGTGATGAGTGGAATCCCATCGACGGGGCGTGAGGATGAGTGGAATCCCCTCCGCGTGAAACGGTGATGAGTGTAATCCCACCGTAAGGTAATGGTTGTGTTGCTGGATGTGAGTTCCAACGGTTATCCGCGTATTCGGGTCATAGCTAGGTGGCAATACGGATCGTGGAATGTGTTTGCTAATACATTGATGTATGTGTTTCCATATGTTGTGTTTATGGACTTTTGAGCTTGGCATAATATTGAGTTTATGTTCATGCATCATATGTATTTGACTCATGTGGTTCGAAGGTAAGATCATGCATTCGACCTTGGTTGTGTGCTCGTGCTTGGACCCTGCATTGTCGAGGTTTGTTTTACGAGCTCACCCTCACTAAGCCTTATGCTTATGCTCTCTTTTGTTCGACAATGCAGATCCGTAGTTCGTGGGTTGCTAGTGCAAGAAGAGGGCCTCCAAGTGTGCTAGTTGAGCTTTTGCTATCCTCAAGTATGAACTATTTAAAGTTATGGCTATAATAGATAAGCAATGGGATTTGAGCTTTGATGTATGTTGTTGTTTGTGTTAGGAGCATGTTAGACTCCTTGTTGATGTTATGGTATGGCTTGTGGATGCCATGTCTTGATTTGTAAACCATGTTTGTATTGCTTACCTTAAATGTTTTTGAATGTTGGCTCTAAGCATGAAATCCTTTAAATGCTATGTACGAACCTTTTGTTGAATTGATGCTTCCTATCAATGTATGGCTTTTATATGTATGAAGTGTGTTAAGCATGCTTGTTGTGTGTGGTCTTGCCTTTAGAGTAATGCATGTTGGTTGTGTGAGGCCTTAGTTGGTGTTTTGAGGCAGCCTTGTGCCTTAAACCAGCTAAAACCTGTCTGTTCGCAACAGGCGTATCGAAACGGTTGTGCCCGTTTCGATACGGTCCTCTTGTTTCAGGCCAGGCGTTTCGATATGCAGGAGGGGCGTTTCGATACAATTTTGCTACTGGAAATCTGAGATTTTGACGAGAATTTGAGAGTATCGAAACGGTCCTAAGTGTTTCGAAACGGTTTTCGTAGCGTTGACCATGAGAAGTTGACCGTTGAGGGCGTATCGATACGGTCCATCACCGTTTCGATACGGTCTCCTCGGGTTGACTTTGGCCAGTTGACCTAGTCAAGGCGTATCGATACACCCTCTGGGCGTTTCGATACAGCTTGCAGTTTAAGTTAAAATGGGCTGTTTTTAGTTGGTTGTTTGTTCGTTCGCCTCGCTTGTTGCTTCCGCTGTTGTTGTTCCACATAGGACATATTAATGCATCTAGACAAGATAATAATAAATGAAAAGTTTTTCCCGGGTTGTTAACCGAAGTGGAGCCTTAACGGGTTTCGCCTCGATTGTCCCCGTGTAGCCCACTCGGACTGGTCAGTCGCCCAGACCGGGACGAGGGGGTTACACTTGTTGGTATCAGAGCTTGAGGTTTCCGAGACCTCGGGCAGGTAAGTGAGGTAAGTTAAGTTCTTGAATTGCAATTGCACGGTGTTTGCTTGCCTTGTAAGCATGTTTGCTTGTTTATCAAGTGTGCTTGATGTTTGCTTAATTGATCGTATATGTATGTTGTTTGAAGCATGTTGAGTAGAGTCCCATTGCTTCTATTACATCGGAAAAAGGATTTTTAAGTGAGGGAAACACACTTGAGCCACTTGGACCCTTGCCCTTGCTAACCCTATCTTTGTGTATTGTTATTGTTGTAGTTGTTATCTGTGAGCGCGTATATCGGGGCCTAGAGGTAGACCGAGGATGGTTTGTCAGAAACCTCATGTTACGGCTCCTGCTAATGAGCCGGTGGTTGGAGTAGAGGCTCATGTGGAAGAGCCTGCTGTTGGAGTTGGAGCTCCACCACCACCACCTCCTCAGCCTGAAGTGGGAGGCGAGGCTGGAGTTGAGGGAGCGGGACCTCAAGTTGGTCAGGGTGGCCAAGGTCCTGCGGGGATAGATATGGATCCGCTAGTTCAAGCTATAGCGGGAGCGTTTCAGGCTGTAGTTGCCGGAGCTCAGGTTGCAGCTCAGCCGAGAGGAGATGATGCTAGCTTACCGTTAGAGAGGCTCCGTAGCCTCGGAGCTAATGAGTTCAGGGGATCTACACCTGAGAGGTTAGAGTTGTGGCTAGAGAAGACAGTCCGTATTCTAGCTTAGATAGGATGTGTTGGTGCTTGTAAGTTGGGTTGTGTAGTTTCGTTGCTTCAGGGTGATGCCTATACCTGGTGGGTCACCATTACTACCGATGTGCCTGAGGCCGAGATCAGTTGGAATTTCTTTGAGACTGCTTTCAAGAAGAGGTATTTGGGGCCGAGAAATCTGGATGAGAAGAAGCGGGAGTTCATGGCTCTTGTTCAGGAAGATACATCAGTGACAGATTATGAGATCCGCTTTGTCCGACTGAGTCAGTATGCTCCGGAGTTGGTTCCTATTGAGAGGGACCATTGTGATCGGTTCAGGTATGGACTTCATGAGGAATTCAAGAGGTACACCTTGGCTTCAGATTATTCTGATTTTGATGTCTTGGTCGCTAGGGCCAAGGACATTGAGAATAGCTTGGGGTTGACCAAGCATTCAGGAGGATCGAGTTTAGGGAAGACGCACAACAACTTTGATCGCGGTGATGCCAAGAGGCATCAGGGCAGTGGACATCAGTCTGATCATAGGCGTGGCGGTGGCCACCATGGTAGAGGCCATCAGGGCCATAGAGCTAGAGGGTGTTTGCCCGAGTGCACTCGTTGTGGGAGACAACATTCAGGAGAGTGTTGGGGAAATTTTCACGCTTGCTGGAACTGTGGATCGAGAGACCACTTCAGGAGAGAGTGTCCGCATCAAGCGGCACAGGCACCGAATCTAGCATAGGCTCCTGCGAGAGCGATTAACTATCAAAGAGGCCATGGGCGCGGCCGTGGTTACTTCCAGCCGAGAGCTGACGCACCTAGGATAGAGGCACCGAGGAATCTTGCTCATGTTGTGGCAGTCCAGCCAGAGGCTGGTGGACCAGCTAGAGTCTACGCACAGAGAGAGGCATGGAATGACACAGATGTGATAGCAGGTAATTTTGAGTTACATTCCATGTCTTTGCTTTCCTTAGTTGATTCGGGTTCCACGCATTCTTACATCTTGAGTGAGCATGCAAAGAAGTTAGACATACCTGTTGAGATCTTAGATGTAGGGATGCATGTGACTAGTTCCTTCGGTGAGACAGTTGTAGTTACACAGATATATAAGAGGTGTCCGTTGAAGATTCAGGGTCATGTGTTTCATGTTGATATGATGGAGCTTTCGTTCTACGGTTTTGATATTATTTTGGGTATGGATTGGTTGGTTGAGCACAGAGCTAGTGTAGATTTTGAGACAAAGAGAATTTCGTTGAAGCTTTCCGATGACTACGAGGTAGTGGTAGTAAGCGAGAACGTTAAGTTCTTGTCAAACATCGTGTCGGCTTTAGAGGCTCATAGGTTGATGGATTTCGGATGTGGGGCTTACTTAGCGTATGTGATGAATCCGAATATGAGTGAGGTTAGACCGAAAAATATCAGGACAGTTTGTGATTATCAGGATGTGTTTCCAGAAGAGTTACCGGGTTTGCCTCCTGACAGAGATGTAGAGTTTGTGATTGAGACTGTTTCAGGGTCTACTCCAGTTTCTATTGCTCCGTACCGTATGGCTCCGAAGGAGTTGAAAGAGTTGAAAAGTCAGCTTCAGGAGTTGTTAGACCGTGGTTTTATTAGGCCTAGTAGTTCGCCTTGGGGTGCTCCTGTGTTGTTTGTGAAGAAGAAGGATGGCAGTATGAGGATGTGTATTGACTACAGGCAGTTGAACCAGTTGACAGTAAAGAACAAGTATCCGTTGCCTCGTATAGATGACTTGTTTGATCAGTTGAGGGGTGCCTTAGTGTTTTCAAAGATAGATTTGAGATCAGGGTACTATCAGTTAAAGGTAAAAGAGGGTGATGTCCCGAAGACAGCCTTTAGGACTAGATATGGTCATTATGAGTTCCTTGTGATACCGTTTGGACTCACGAATGCACCAGCAGCTTTCATGGACATGATGAACAATGTTTTTCGAGACTATCTAGACTGGTTTGTAGTTGGTTTCATAGACGACATCCTTGTGTACTCGAGATCAGAAGGAGAACATGATGAGCACTTGAGACTTGTTTTGCAGAGATTGATGAGTAATTAGTTGTATGCTAAGCTTAGTAAATGTGAGTTTTGGATTCAAGAGGTTGTGTTTCTTGGCCATGTGGTATCAGCTGAAGGTATCCGTGTTGATCCGACGAAGATAGAAGCTATTCTTGACTGGAAGCAACCTAAGTTAGTGACTGAGATTAGGAGTTTCCTAGGATTAGCTGGTTACTATAGGAGGTTTGTTGATGGTTTCTCTAGAGTAGCTGCTCCATTGACTAAATTGTTGCAAAAAGGAGTTAAGTTCGAGTGGTCAGATGCGAGACAGAAGGCATTTGAGAAATTAAAAAAGGCTTTGATGAATGCTCCAGTGTTAGTACAACCAGTTTCAGGGAAAGAGTTCGTGATCTATAGCGATGCTTCCTACATAGGTTTAGGTTGTGTTTTGATACAAGAAAGGAGAGTTGTTGCTTATGCTTTGAGACAGTTGAAGGTGCATAAGAAGAACTACCCTACGCATGACATTGATTTAGCCGCAGTTGTGTTTGCATTGAAGATTTGGTGTCACTACTTGTATGGTGAGAAGTGTACGGTTTACATTGATCATAAAAGCTTGAAGTATTTGATGACTCAGAGAGAGTTGAACTTGAGACAGAGAAGATGGCTTGAACTATTGAAAGACTATGATTTGACTATCGAGTACCATCCGGGTAAGGCAAATGTAGTAGCCGATGCGTTGAGCAGAAAAGTTGTAGTTGAGTTGCGAGCTATGTTTGCTAGATTGAGTGTATCAAATGATGGTGGTTTGATTACTGAGTTGCAAGTGAAGCCTTCGTTGATTCAGATGATCAGAGAGAAACAGTTGCAAGATGTGTCACTAGTTTCGCATGTTCAGGACATAGCCGAAGTTAGACTGACAGAGTACAGTTTCGGTGATGAGAATGTGTTGTGTCTCAAAGACAGAGTTGTAGTACTTGAAGATGTTGAGTTGAGACGTATGATTCTGAGCGAAGCACATTCGAGTTCTTTTCCGATGCATCTGGGCAGTACTAAGATGTACCGAGATTTGAAGAATGATTATTTCTGGGTTGGTTTGAAGAAGGATGTAGCCGAGTATGTGAGCCATTGCATGGTTTGTCAGAGAGTGAAGGCATAACATCAGGTTCCTTCAGGTTTGTTACAAACTTTTAAGATTCTGGAATGGAAATGGGAAAGAATCACTATGGACTTTGTGTGGGGGTTACCGTTGTCTCCTTCGAAGAAGAATTCTGTTTGGGTGATAGTTGATAGATTCACTAAGTGTGCCCATTTCTTAGCAGTGGACACTACGGATTCTTTAGACAAGTTGGCGAATTTGTACATTCGCGAGATTGTGAGGTTGCACGGAGTTCCGAAGTCTATTGTATCAGACAGATGTTGAGTGTGTAAAAGTTCTATTATTTACACCCTTTTTAACCCATATTTCTGCTGCATTCAAGCATCATTGCATTGCATTTAGGTTAGTTTACAGCAAAACATCATAAATATACTAAAGGCACGGATTCTACTAAAAGATGGCTGATTTTGCATGTTGCTGCCATAATAGATGGAGAAGGCGGGCGCAGGGCAGAGAAGCAGAAGAGCTGAACTGGACAAGCAGATGATGAGGACGATGCTGCCATGGATCTGCCGTGACAGCAGAGGACGACAGCAAGTCAGTGGAGGAAAAGCAAAGTGGACCTCGATAGATAGAGAAAATTATGCTCGTCTGTCGTGTGAAAACCATACATTTTTCCAAGCCCCGGATCAAAAGATATGTCAAGCCAAAGCTCAAGGAAAGGAAATCCCAAGAAACAAGGAAGGCGGCTGAAAAGTAGGATACTTGCAGATTAAGTCTTTATTAGAATCATACTTTTAATTAAAGTTGTAATCCTTGTTAACTTAGAATACTTGAGCCCAAAGCTTATATAAGGGCATAGATTTTAACCTAGGATATCATATCCCATAACCCATAGCCGATTACCCCATAACCGACAACCAAACCCCTCCGCCGTTTACCCGCCGTCGATATGTTCTAAAACCCCCCTAGGGCCACGGGTTGATTTGTAAAGTAGTTGCAAGGGTTGCTTTTGTTTTAGGAATTTTCAGTTCAATAAAATAAACTTCAAGTTCTCTTATTTTGGTTATTAATATCTTGCAAGAGCATCGGGAGAGCATTGTGAGGTTATCCATTTACTTAGCATCGGGAGAGTTAAGTATACGAAAGAAATAAGAGCAAGTTCTCTAGTTTATAGTTGAACTATCTCGTGCCTAGGGATAGGGCAAGGTTAAGTGGCTAAAGAAGAATTCATACACATCGGTGTTCATCCTTCGATTCACGCCGAGAGGTATCATCAAGACGTGATCATCGACAGACTTGGACCTAGGGATAGGCCAAGGCAGATCTGGGATTCTTGCCAAACTTGAACGTACTGAGTTGGTGTGTTTGCTGCCGCAACGATCAACGGACTGCTGCCGCGACAGGTGCTGCCAGCGACAGGCGCGACGACAGAACTGGAGTTCCTAAGCAATACAATACCTGCACTACTGAGCAATTCAATACCATCCCACTCTCTCTATCTTGATATCTCAATTCATTTATTTTACGTTTTCTTTATTATTTTCGTGACAACTCTCAAATATTCCTTTTACTTTCGTGCAGTGAATTAAGGTGAAGCTATTAGCCCAATCCCTGTGGAGACGATATCCGATACTTCGTATCACTTTACTACTTGCGTCGTGTACACTTGCACTACCATTGCGATAGACTATTTTACACGCAACAAGTTTTTGGCGCCGTTGCCGGGGATTGGCAACATAACTACACCTTTCTTTTATTGCACTTTTCGTTTTTTGTTTTTGTTTTTGTTTTTCTTTTTTTCTTTGGTGCTTTCAACTCTTGCTTTTCACGATGTTTTCTTGTTTATGCGCAGATCTAAAAGAGTTGAAGATCCTGAGTATCCATTAGATCCGGAAGTTGAACGTTCCTTCAATCTCAAGAAACAACTTCGTCACCTTTTAGCCAGAAACGAGTACCTTGAGGAACAGCTAGAGAAGATGGCCCGTAACCCGCCAGCTGGTGATGGTATACCGCCTGTCGGTGACCCGCCTGCAGCAGATGGACGACGGTCCTGTCGTGACTACATGTTAAACGATCATGTAGAGCTAAAGACCACGCTGCCAGACATAGATGTTGATAACTTCGAGCTGAAACCTGTCATGTTTAGTATGATCAACAATGCCGGGCAGTTTAGTGGTGCTGTTACAGATGATGCTAGGGAGCATCTAAAAACGTTCCAGGAGATCTGTGGTTCGTTTAGACTGCCAGGAGTCAATCCGGAGATACTGAGGCTTCGGTTATTTCCCCATTCATTAAGGGACAGAGCAAAAACTTGGTGGAATAAACTTACGCCGGGTTCAATTAGAACTTGGGCAGATTTGTCTCGTGAATTTTTATCTCGTTTTAATCCTTCACATTTATCTGAGCGATTACGTAATGAAATTGCTACTTTTCAACAGGAAGATGACAAGCCGATGCACGAGGCCTGGGACAGATTTACTACTCTTCTACGGAACTGTCCAATGCATGGATTCCCCGTCTGGAATCAGGTAACTAAGTTTTATAATGCTGCCAACTTACAAACTCGTATTCGAATTGATTCTGCAGCAAATGGACTATTATTGGATAAAGATCCGGACGAGGCAATGCTAGTTTTGAAAAATCTGGCTAAGAATGAGGAGCAGTTTCCGACCGCAAGAAGAGGGGGTAAGCGGATACTTGCTGTCAAGGACTATGAAGCTGACAGCACGTTGAAATCACAAGTGGCGTACCTTACTAAGGCAATGAAAAAACTCTTGAATGATAACGCACAACAGGGATTTGCTGTCGAGGAGGTATGTGACATTTGTGAGGGAAATCATGGTCGGGATGAGTGCTCAATACAGTTAGAAGAGGGAAAGTATGTTGGAAATTACAACAAGCCGAATTACAACTCCAACAATTATAATCCCAATTGGAGGAAGGACCCCAAATTTTCCTGGAGTAATCCTAATAATGCCCTGAATCCTCAAGCACACAATCAGAATTAGGGAGGACCTAGATTGCTGACGCGATAGCAACTGCCGACGCAACTGCCGCCGCAACAGCAACAGCAGCCACCAGCTGCCACGAGCAGTATATTGGAACAGACTCTGGCCACTTTTATGTCTCAGACAGGTACTTATATTGAGAATATGAATCAGTTTGTCAAGAAGACAGAGAACTTCATGGACAAAACAGAGATGCGGATGACAAATCATGAAGCTACTCTGAAATCTTTGGAGACACAAATGGGTCAGGTTTCCCAGCATATTAAGCCGAGGCAGACTGGAGGATTCCCTAGTAATACTGAAAATGCTAGGCAGCCCACACATGAGCAATGTAAGGCCATAACTACTAGGAGTGGGAAGAAACTACCAGGGCCTGAAAAGGAAGCTGAAACAGTAAAGGAACCAGCCTTAGATGGACCTACCGAGGGAGCTGCCACGACAGGAAACAAACAGACTGCTGCCGATGAGCCTGTCACGACAGCAGAAGCGACAGAGGACAAAAAATGATGAACATAAACCTCCTCAGATTCGTATGTAGTGGGAAGGACGTATTGCTGATTATCGTCCCCCACCTCCTTTTCCTCAACGGATACAGCAAGCTAAGCAAGAATCTCAACTTAAAAAGATTTATGATATTTTTAAGCAGGTTCATATTAATATTCCGCTGTTAGATGCCGTTAGGGAAATGCCCGGTTACGCCAAATTTCTCAAGGATGTCATGTCAAAAAAATATAAACTGGGGGAATTTGAAACGGTAAGGATGGCAGATGGTTGCATGAGTATTCTTCATCGGCAGCCACCCCAGAAAAAGAAGGATCCGGGGAGCTTCATCATACCTTATGTAATCGGAGACAAATATGTGGGTAAGGCACTTTGTGATCTTGGTGCTAGTATCAATTTAATGCCAAAATCTGTTTTTCAGAAGTTAGGTATTGGAAAGGCGCGGCCCACGACAGTAATTCTGCAGCTTGCAGACCGCTCTTACGTTCATCCAGAAGGAAAAATCGAAGATATTCTGGTAAGAATGGATAAATTTATTTTTCCTGCTGACTTTCTTGTTTTAGATTGTGAAGCAGACGAAAACGCACCAATCATCCTTGGGCGACCCTTCTTAGCCACGTGAAGATCACTGATTGATGTGGAAAAAGGAGAACTCACCATGAGAGTGAATGACCAAGAGATTAAGTTGAATGTTCTCCAAGCAATGAAGCATGCTGATGCAGACGAGGAATGCAAGGCTATCACTGAAGTTATCCTTGATCAACCCTGCATCTGGTCGAGCTGTCACGACATAAAAATCGGGCACTGCCGCGGCAGCCACCTACAGGGCTGTCACGACAGCACTGACGACAGCAACTCCTCTGACTCCGATACATCTGATACTGAAGATCAGGAGGAGGTAAACTGGTTAGGCAACCGTCCAGGTAAGTTATTCGAACCTCTGAATTATACTTCGGATAACCATTTAATCCAAAAGCCATCTACTGTTGAACCACCTGTCTTAGAACTAAAGCCCCAGCCAGGGCAGCTAAAATATGTTTTTCTTGGTTCAAATGATACGTTGCCCGTAATCATCTCTTCTAAGCTGCCACAGGAACAGGAACGGCAGCTAGTAGGCATGCTGCGGCAGCACAAAAAAGGCGATTGGATGGACGATTGCTGACATACAAGGCATTAGTCCAGCGTTATGCATGCACAAAATCCTTCTCGAGGAAGATCATAAGCCGACTATAGATGCCCAAAGGCGGCTAAATCATGCGATGAAAGAGGTGGTGCGTAAATAGATAATTAAGTGGTTAGATGCTGGTATTATTTACGCCATCTCCGACAGCAAATGGGTGAGCCCGGTGCAATGTGTTCCAAAGAAAGGAGGAATGACCGTGGTTGACCAACGAGAACAATGAGTTAATCCCAACACGGACTGTGACCGGTTGGAGGGTTTGTATGGACTATCAGAAGCTTAACAAAGCTACCCGAAAGGACCACTTTCCTTTACCCTTTATTGATCAAATGCTTGATAGATTAGCAGGTAAACCTTACTATTGTTTTCTTGATGGTTACTCAGGTTACAATCAAATTTCTATCGCACCGGAGGATCAAGAAAAAACGACTTTCACATGCCCCTACGGAACATACGCTTTTAGGAGAATGCCGTTTGGATTGTGTAATGCACCTGCCACCTTCTAAAGGTGCATGATGGCCATATTCTCCGATATGGTGGAGGACTTCCTTGAGATTTTTATGGATGATTTTTCAGTCTTTGGAGACGATTTTGAGAGCTGCCTCGGCAATCTACAAAAGGTACTTGAAAGATGTGAAAAAGCAAACTTGGTCTTAAATTGGGAAAAATGCCACTTTATGGTGGATGAAGGGATAGTCCTCGGCCATAAAATTAGCTGTCGTGGGATAGAAGTCGACAGAGCTAAGATAGAAGTGATCGAGAAGCTGCCACCGCCGACCACAGTCAAGGGCATTAGAAGTTTCTTAGGGCATGCTGGTTTTTATCGGAGATTCATCGCAAATTTCTCAAAAATCACCAAGCCCCTATGCCATCTTTTAGAGCAGAACCGACCCTTTGACTTTAATGAAGAATGTACTGAAGCATTCAAGGTTCTGAAGGAAAAACTGGTAACAGCCCCAATAGTATAGCCACCAGACTGGACACAGCCATTTGAGATTATGTGTGATGCTAGTGACTATGCTGGCGGGGCAGCACTTGGGCGGCGCAGAGATAAGTTGTTTCATGTCATATATTATGCCAGCAAGACACTGAATGATGCCCAAGTGAACTACACCACCACAGAAAAGGAGTTATTAGCTGTGGTGTTCTCTATCGACAAGTTTCGTTCTTACATACTTGGGACGAAAGTAATAGTGCACACAGACCATTCTGCCCTGAAGTATTTGTTCGCAAAGAAGGATGCAAAGCCTAGATTGATACGATGGATCCTGCTATTGCAAGAGTTCGACCTTGAAATCAAAGACAAAAAAGGGACAGAAAATCAGGTGGCAGATCACTTGTCAAGATTGGAGAAGGGACAGAGTCTGCCAATAGATGAGACAAACATACTGGAGACCTTCCCAGATGAGCAGCTCTTTGCTGCCGCAATCGCTGCCGCAACAACCATGGCGGCAGGTAAGTCTTCTGAACTCCCCTGGTATGCTGATTTCGTTAATTTTATAGTTAGCGGAATACTTCCTTCTGATCTTAATTATCAAGCCACGAAGAGGTTCCAAAATGATGTTAAGCATTATTATTGGGACGAACCTCTTCTTTTCAAACTATGTGTAGATCAGGTTATAAGGAGGTGTGTACCACAGGAAGAGCAAGAAGACATTCTCCATCACTGCCATGCTTCACAATATGGAGGTCACTTAGGAGGCAACAAAACTGCTGCCAAGGTGCTGCAGTCAGGGTTCTACTGGCCGACACTGTATGAAGATGCACAAGACTTCTACAAGAACTGTGACAGGTGCCAGCGGAAAGGAAACATCTCTAGGAGAAACGAGATGCCATTGCAGAACATTCTAGAAGTCGAGATCTTCGAAGTTTGGGGGATTGATTTTATGGGACCTTTTCCATCTTCATGTGGAAATCTATACATCCTCCTAGCAGTGGATTATGTCTCTAAGTGGGTTGAAGCCATCGCCACTCAAAAGAATGATGCCAAAACAGTCCAAAAATTTCTACACAAAAACATTTTTTCGAGGTTTGGCATCCCTAAGGCAATTATCAGTGATGAAGGGAGACATTTTGACAATAGGGTTATTGTTGCCGCCTTGAAGAAATATGGTGTCAAGCACAGGATCGCGACAGCATACCACCCACAGACCAATGGACAAGCTGAGATATCTAATAGGGAAGTTAAGAACATTCTTGAAAAGATGGTTAAGCCAACTAGGAAAGATTGGTCTTTACTCCTTAATGATGCATTATGGGCATATAGGACAGCTTTTAAGACTACATTGGGCATGTCTCCATACCGATTGATTTATGGGAAAACCTGTCATCTGCCTGTCGAGATAGAGCACAAAGCATATTGGGCAATCAAGGCAGTGAATATGGACTTTGACAAGGCAAGTCAGAAAAGGCTATTAGATCTGAACGAGATGGACGAAATACGGACAATGGCCTACGACAATGCAAGAATTTACAAGGAGAAAACTAAGAAGTGGCATGATAGGAAGTTGCTGCCACGACAGTTCTGCCCAGGGCAGCTTGTGCCGTTGTTCAACTCTAGACTGAAACTCTTCCCAGGAAAGCTAAAGTCTAGATGGTCTGGCCCGTTTCAAGTGGTACAAGTTTTTCCCCATGGTGCCATCACTATCCGATCATTAAAAGACGGGCACCAATTCAAAGTCAATGGACAGCGCCTCAAGCATTATCAAGGGACTGAAGCCCCAGGAATACAGGAAGTGGTTACTTTGGGAGATGCCCCGCAAGGCATCCCTAATTTAACCTAAAATTTATTTTTATTTATTTATTATTAGGAAATTAGGTTTATTTTATTTGAATAATGTTTTTATATTTTCTGTTTTTAGGAAATAAAGGAGTCAAGAAGAAAAGGAGAAGTGACCCAAGCCCACCATCCATCCATCAGCCCAAAAGAACCCATTTATTGATGCCTGTCGTTCCAGCTGCCGCCGTAGACAAGGATAAGACAGGCTGTCAACAGACTGACACGACAGACGCAGAAGCGTGTGACAGACGCGTAACAGACGCATAAATGCGTGTCAAACGCGTCAGTCACGCCAAAACTCAACAGTCGCCCCGTTATTCACGCCTGCCGTTACAGCATTAAAGGGCAGCAACTCTACCTCTATAAAACCCCGTTTCATTTTCATTTTCCTCACCTCTGCTTATTCTTACTTGATCTCCCCTCTCGTTTTTCTTTGTTTTCTTTACTTTCACAACCCTTGCAACTAACATGTCTTCCAGACGTACCCGCCGCAGTGCTGCTTCAACCTCTTCAGCGGCAGCACCCACCCCGCAATCCTTCGCAACTAGGGAAATCTGGGAAGAACGAGGCTTCATATACATCCGAAAGGAAGAGAACATGGGGCTCAAACCATTCATCGCAAGGGCGATAAAGGCTCAGCTATGGGAGCAGTATGCAGAGCAGCCAACTAAAATGAATGAAACGCTGGTGAGGGAGTTCTACGCTGCCATCGACAGCAGGACAGCAACATCAGCAACTGTCCGAGGGACAGAGGTACCATTCACAGTCGATAGCATCAACCATATGTATGGCCTCTATTTTGGTCCCAACGACGATGCCCATCAGCAGTTTTTGGACACCCTCGACTCTGCCGCTTTCGGTGCTGTCATGGCAGAGGTGATAGAAGAAGGGACAGAGTGGAATACGAGCAAAAAGAACCCCAACACTGTAAAAAGAGGGCAGCTGCTTCCAGAAGCCAAGTTATGGAATGCTTTCATCAAGAAGCGCATCCTGTCGTCCTCCCATCACACGACGGTGGACCAGCAGAGGCTAGCCCTTATTCATTCGATCATGAACAACCGGCCTATCAACGTGGGCCGCTATATGAGGGAGAGCGTCTTGGACTGCACCAATCGATCAACCGCCCTCCTCTGCCTACCATTCATGATCACATCCATCTGCCGCTGCGCTGCTGTACCAGAAGCCACCACCGATAAACTGGTCAAGGGACGAGGCTGGACCGATAACAATATTATCAGCCTCATGGAGCTGACAGTCACAACCCCCTCTCCTCCTTCAACCCAGCTGCCACCCCAGCAGAATCATCCGAGGAACCTGCCCATGAACCTGCCGCAGCAGCCGCTCCGACAGACCAATCTGCTTAGATCCTTGCTGCCATACAGCGAGTAGAAGACAGACATATGGGGCTGATGACATTCATCAGGGATTTCACCAACTCAACGGTAAATTTCATTACCAATACTTTAAATTATCCCGATGTTGTTTTCCCCACCTTCCCTGCCCACTATTTCACCATCCCCACCCTTGTCCACACACCTACACCACCTGTTTCCCCACACACACATTCTGCTGCTTCCACCCCATCACCTACCCCGACGGCAGCTGGCAGTCCTCCGGCAGACACCTCCGCCCGAGGAACGAAGCGACAGCCCTCGGATGACATCGATGCCTATGTTGCTGGTTTCTCCCCTTCCTCTGTCTGGGCTGACAGCGAGGCAGAACCTCCTATTCGGAGGAATTTGGAGAAGGAATTCACGCCTGTCAAGAGGCAGAAACGAATGGCCGACAGAAAGCTAATGCCCAAGGCCAGCACCACCACCAGCAGCAGCAGCACTTGGGATAGCGGCAGCAGCTCTGACATCCAGGTCGTAGAGCAACCCACCCAGCCTTCCCCGAGGACCAGAACCCGCCGCCAAATCCGCCTCAGCAGCAGCAGTGAAGACAGCGCTTAAAATCTAAGTATTTTATTTTCTTTTTATTGCTGCCTGCTTTATCTATATTTTGTGATGTACCTGCCTTCATTTTTATTTTGTCATTTTACATTGAGGGTAATGCAATCCTCGAGTTTGGGGGTGGCAACCCTCCATTTTAATGGAGTCTTAGTACATTTTAATTAATTGTTGTGTCTCATTTATTTTCTCAAAAAAAATCAGAAAAGACTGAAAAAAACTGTTGGCTGAAAACTGTGAAGTAAACTTACATGTCATGACAGCTCTGTCGTGGCAGCATCTCTAGGATAGTTTAAGGAGAAGTTTAGAGCCTTTCTATAGTTCTGAAAACTTAAAACACCATTGTGACTGTTATACTGCTTAGATTTCTTTTAGCCAAACTAGAATATGAAGCTTAGCACTTGAATAGCCCCTAGAGGTGCCTAACACTGGCTCTAGGAAAGAAGTTTAGCAAAATAGACTCAATAGCCCTAGAGGTGCCCGAAACCGGCTCTAGGAAGTTAGCTAGAGGTGCCCGAAACCGGCTCTAGTGAAACTTTAGCTTAAAAAGATAAAAAATCAAGTCAAAACAGAAAATCAAAGAAGCATGAAAATGTGCCTTCAAAAAGATAAACTTTGGCATAAAAATTCGAGTTAAGAGTTGAATATTCTAGTGAAACTAAGAGAGTCTTGGCATATAACTGTTCACAAGCATGCACACACTGCACGAGGACTATAGGGAGATTCCGGACAGATCCTAATCTTTCCGACAGGTTGCTGCTGTTACAGAGAATGAGCGACGAGTAAGGGACAGTTCACTATTTGAAGGCCAACACAAAAAAATATATATATATATTCATTTTTCTTTTAGGTCTTAATTGCTTGAGGGCAAGCAAAAACTTGAGTTTGGGGGTGTGTTGAGTGTGTAAAAGTTCTATTATTTACACCCTTTTTAACCCATATTTTTGCTGCATTCAAGCATCATTGCATTGCATTTAGGTTAGTTTACAGCAAAACATCATAAATATACTAAAGGCACGGATTCTACTAAAAGATGGCTGATTTTGCAGGTTGCTGCCATAATAGATGGAGAAGGCGGGTGCAGGGCAGAGAAGTAGAAGAGCTGAACTGGACAAGCAGACGATGAGGACGATGCTGCCATGGATCTACCCTGACAGCAGAGGACGACAGCAAGTCAGTGGAGGAAAAGCAAAGTGGACCTCGATAGATAGAGAAAATTATGCTCGTCTGTCGTGTGAAAACCATACATTTTTCCAAGCCCCAGATCAAAAGATATGTCAAGCCAAAGCTCAAGGAGAGGAAATCCCAAGAAACAAGGAAGGCAGCTGAAAAGTAGGATACTTGAAGATTAAGTCTTTATTAGAATCATACTTTTAATTAAAGTTGTAATCCTTGTTAACTTAGAATACTTGAGCCCAAAGCTTATATAAGGGCATAGATTTTAACCTAGGATATCATATCCCATAACCCATAGCCGATTACCCTATAATCGACAACCAAACCCCTCCGCCATTTACCCGCCGTCGATATGTTCTAAAACCCCCTAGGGCCACGGGTTGATTTGTAAAGTAGTTGCAAGGGTTGCTTTTGTTTTAGGAATTTTCAGTTCAATAAAATAAACTTCAAGTTCTCTTATTTTGGTTATTAATATCTTGCAAGAGCATCGGGAGAGCATTGTGAGGTTATCCATTTACTTAGCATCGGGAGAGTTAAGTATACGAAAGAAATAAGAGCAAGTTCTCTAGTTTATAGTTGAACTATCTCGTGCCTAGGGATAGGGCGGGGTTAAGTGGCTAAAGAAGAATTCATACACATCGGTGTTCATCCTTCGATTCACGCCGGGAGGTATCATCAAGACGTGATCATCGACAGACTTGGACCTAGGGATAGGCCAAGGCAGATCTGGGATTCTTGCCAAACTTGAACGTACTGAGTTGGTGTGTTTGCTGCCGCAACGATCAACGGACTGCTGCCGCGACAGGTGCTGCCAGCGACAGGCGCGACGACAGAACTGGAGTTCCTAAGCAATACAATACCTGCACTACTGAGCAATTCAATACCAGCCCACTCTCTCTATCTTGATATCTCAATTCTTTTATTTTACGTTTTCTTTATTATTTTCGTGACAACTCTCAAATATTCCTTTTACTTTCGTGCAGTGAATTAAGGTGAAGCTATTAGCTCAATCCCTGTGGAGACGATATTCGATACTTCGTATCACTTTACTACTTGCATCGTGTACACTTGCACTACCATTGCGATAGACTATTTTACACGCAACAACAGAGATCTGAGGTTCACAGCAAGGTTCTGGAGTTGTTTGCATAGTGCCCTAGGTAGCCGTTTGCATTTCAGTACTTCGTATCATCCGCAGTCAGATGGACAGTCAGAGGGAGTGATACAAATTTTAGAGGATATGCTCCGTTGTTGTGTGATTGACTTCCAGGGTTCTTGGGAGAAGCATTTGGCCTTAGTCGAGTTTGCTTACAACAACAGTTACCAGGCTAGTATACAGATGGCTCCTTATGAGGCATTGTATGGTAGGCGATGTAGGACTCAGATCTGTTGGGATGAAACGGGTCAGATGTTGTTACCTATGCCAGATTTGCTTAAGGGGACCACTGAAAAAGTGAAGTTGATTTGTGACCGTTTGAAAGCAGCTTCCGATCGTTAGAAATCTTATGCAGATTTGAAGAGAAAAGAGATTGAGTTTTCAGTGGGTGAGAAAGTGTTTCTGAAAGTATCTGCGTGGAAGAAGGTAATGCGGTTTGGCCGGAAAGGCAAGTTGAGTCCGAGGTTTATTGGTCCGTACGAGATAGTTGAGCGGATTGGGCCAATAGCTTACCGTTTGAGATTACCTTCAGAGTTAGAAAAGATCCATGATGTCTTTCATGTGTCGATGCTTAGGAGATATAGATCAGGTCTGTCTCATGTTATGTCCGTTGAGGAGATAGAGCTGAATCTAGATTTGTCTTACAATGAAGAACCAATTGAGATACTTGCTTATGATAGCAAGGTGTTGCGTGGCAAGACCATAGAGTTGGTCAAGGTGTTGTGGAGACATAGAGGTGCGGAAGATGCCACGTGGGAGAGGAAAGCTGATATGCTTGAGCAGTTTCCGTACTTGATTCCGTCAGGTAATTTTGGGGACGAAATTCCTTAAGTGGGGGAGAGTTGTAACACTCGAGTTTGGGGGTCGAGTGAAAATAAAATATTAAAACAATGTTTCAGGTTTTCCCCTTTCGTTTTAAAAATTCATTTAATTTGTTGGATCCAATTTTAATTTGAAACCCAAAACTTCATGGATTTTGGAATAGTGGAAGATGGCCATCTCATTAATGGCATTCTTGTAATTTCAAGGCTTTTGAAAAATAAAACCCCTTTTTATTTAAAACACCCATTTAACTCATCTTCTTCCCCCTCTTCAAACATTTTCCACGACAAAAACCCCTTCACCATTGGAGTTACTATTCCATCACCATACTCTCTTATCTTTGGTGATTTTTGAAAGGTAAACCCATATTTGACTTGTCCTTATCATTCTCTACAAGTCTATACCTTTATTTTTCATAATAGCTCATGGTTTTGTATTTTGGAGTTTTGGAGTTTTGGTTTAAAAACGTCATCTTTATTAGCTTTAACTCATGTTTTTGATTTGTTGAGGTTATATAAGTTATTTCCTATCTAAAAGGTCCAGCATGTGTAATTTTTACAAGGTTTTGCAAATATTCCCGAAATTGGGTTTTAGAGAGGTTTTAGAAGGGTTTTAAGTTGGTTTTTGGGGCTATTTTGGGTGAAGTCTTGAGGGCTGATGATTAGGCTATGTTTGGGGATTGTTTTGGAAGCTTTTGGGATTAATATAAGTGTTGAAATCAATGGTTTTAGGCTGTGCACAAGGGCTGTTCGAAAATGGCATTTTGGGGTTGTCTTTAGCTTGAAATCATGTGTTTTGTGCTTGGTTTGTGTTCCGGGTTTGCTACATTGATTTGTGGACTGAATTGTGGTTATTTTGATTGTGTTGGGATGTTTAGAAGCAAGGATTTGTGTTGGTGAAGCCTCGGGAACGAGTCCGAAACCGTTGGGAGCTTGATCGGCTAGAGTGGTTGAGCTTGGAATAGTCGGTGAGTGGTTAATGTTTTCAACTTGGTTTTCAAACGTTGGTTCGAGCATGTGGACCTAGGATGGGCTTGGTAAACCCACCTAGAGTTGGGATTAGATTGGTAGTCTAATCATAAGCTTTAGTTAGAGACTTTGGTTGAACTTTAAATGTCGAGTGTGCCTCATGTATAAATTGTGATTAATGTGGTTATGTATATTGTGTTATACATGTGTGATGAGGCATGATATTTTGATGCATCGTTATATGAATGTGGTTATGGAATGTGGTTGTGCATGATGGTAATCATGGTGAGTACATGCTAAGCACGGAAATTTGGTAAGAAATTGTGTTGTGAAAGGTTGTGAAATGTGTTAGTATTGGCACTAGTATGCTTGGGTACAATGATCGATCATTAGGATGTTTAGTGTGCACACGAGAGTCGAAATGCGCGCGTGGTCTTGGTGATGGTAGTCATCAAGATAGAGTACGGGTTCGCCCGGAAATCTTCATATATATGTTAGTCAGTGATGAGTGGAATCCCATCGACAGGGCGTGAGGATGAGTGGAATCCCCTCCGCGTGAAACGGTGATGAGTGTAATCCCACCGTAAGGTAATGGTTGTGTTGCTGGATGTGAGTTCCAACGATTATCCGCGTATTCGGGTCATAGCTAGGTGCCAATACAGATCGCGGAATGTGTTTGCTAATACATTGATGTATGTGTTTCCATATGTTGTGTTTATGGACTTTTGAGCTTGGCATAATATTGAGTTTATGTTCATGCATCATATGTATTTGACTCATGTGGTTTGAAGGTAAGATCAAGCATTCTACCTTGGTTGTGTGCTCGTGCTTGGACCTTGCATTGTCAAGGTTTGTTTTACGAGCTCACCCTCACTAAGCTTTATTCTTACGTTGTCTTTTGTTCGACAATGCAGATCCGTAGTTCGTGGGTTGCTAGTGCAAGAAGAGGGCCTCCAAGTGTGCTAGTTGAGCTTTTGCTATCCTCAAGTATGAACTATTTAAAGTTATGGATATAATAGATAAACAATGGGATTTGAGCTTTGATGTACGTTGTTGTTTGTGTTAGGAGCATGTTAGACTCCTTGTTGATGTTATGGTATGGCTTGTGGATGCCATGTCTTGATTTGTAAACCATGTTTATATTGCTTACCTTGAATGTTTGTGAATGTTGGCTCTAAGCATGAAATCCTTTAAATGCTATGTACGAACCTTTTGTTGAATTGATGCTTCCTATCAATGTATGGCTTTTATATGTATGAAGTGTGTTAAGCATGCTTGTTGTGTGTGGTCTTGCCTTTAGAGTAATGCATGTTGGTTGTGGGAGGTCTTAGTTGGTGTTTTGAGGCAGCCTTGTGACTTAAACCAGCTAAAACATGTCTGTTCGCAGCAGGCGTATCGAAACGGTTGTGCCCGTTTCGATACGGTCATCTTGTTTCAGGCCAGGCGTTTCGATACGCGAGAGGGGCGTTTCGATACAATTTTGCTACTAGAAATCTGAGATTTTGACGAGAATTTGAGGGTATCGAAACGGTCCTAGGTGTTTCAGAACGGTCTTCGTAGCGTTGACCACGAGAAGTTGACCGTTGAGGGCGTATCGATACGGTCCATCACTGTTTCGATACGGTCTCCTCGGGTTGACTTTGGCCAGTTGACCTAGTCAAGGCGTATCGATACACTCTCTGGGCGTTTCGATACGGCCTGCAGTTTAAGTTAAAATTGGTTGTTTTTAGTTGGATGTTTGTTCGTTCGCCTCGCTTGTTGCTTCCGCTGTTGTTGTTCCACATAGGACATATTAATGCATCTAGACAAGATAATAATAAATGAAAAGTTTTTCCCGGGTTGTTAACCGAAGTGGAGCCTTAACGGGTTTCGCCTCGATTATCCCCGTGTAGCCCACTCGGACCGGTCAGTCGCCCGGATCGGGACGAGAGGGTTATAGTTTGGATTTTTAACTTAAAAGCTCAAAAACTCAAAACACAAAACAATTGGTTTCATGGAAAACTAAATACATGGGGAGAAAGAGGAATGTGAGGACAACTCGAAAGTGTTATTACCTTTTAAAAATCACCAAGGATGATGGAGGGAGGAGATGGAATAGTAACTTCAATGGTGGGAGGGTTTTTCATGTTGGTTTTGTTTTTAAGAGAAAGAAGATGATGAACATTTTGGGTATTTTGAAATAAAAGGGTTTTTATTTTACAAGTTCAAGTATTTACGAAACTGCCATTAATGAAATGGCTATCTTCCAATTTCTAAAATCCATAGAATTTGGGTTTTAAATCAAAACAAGCCCAACATAAATTTTATTTGTTTTGAAAATACGAGGCCCAAAATAATATTTTAACATTTTAATTTCACCCGACCCCCAAACATGGGTGTTACATTATGCTACAAGTTTTTTTGTTATTGATTTCAAGACTTTATTTTTAGAAATCTTTCAAATGAAAGAAATTAAGAGTTTTTTATTTCCAGAAATCTTTTAAATGAAAGGAATTAAAGGATTTTTTTAAGAAACATTTCAAATGAAAGGAATTAAAGGTTTTTTTTCAAGAAATACTTTTGGAAACCAAAAACCCTTTCATTCCTTTATTTAAAATATTTCTGGAAACAAAGTCTCTTGAAATCAACAACAACAAAAGTTTACATTATAACTTGTAACAAACCATTTTGTAACAATTAAATAGTTCAATGATTATTTTGTAACAATTAAATAGTTCAATGGTCTTTTTGCAATAATTAAATAGTTCAATGGTCTTTTGTGATAATATATATGGTGTACCTCTGCCTTCGAGTCCTTCGCTTTTACCCTTCTACCGCCACTTCTCTACATGTACGACCCAAAACCTCTAGAGTTCTATTGGCACAACCTTGTCAAGAGCTACAGTCCCCTCAACACGTTGTCAAATCTACTTGGCCCACCAACTGACTCTACTACATGACAACCAGAGCTACATTGCCAATCCATCAATAGCAATCAGTCATAGGGTTGACAACAACTACTAGTGAAAATTTATATACACATACATGTTAATTTGGAGGGGGATCTCTAGACCCCAATCCACTTCTCATCATCTTTCTTATCCCATCTTTTTTTCATCTCACCACATAAACAATAACTGTTATTTTTCATTTAAATTAGAAGAGGTAAACTGTTCGAAACCACTATCACCCTTTTGTGATAATAATAATATATAAAAGAAGTAAAATAATTAGTAACAATATATATTGTTGCATTGATTATTTATTTTCAATTTGTTATAATTTTTAAAAAAAAAATTACACGTTTATTTTCCAAATTTAATATTTTAAAAAATGATTTTAGGCTGTAAAATATCTTATTATCCAATTCTTATGTAGAATTAAAAGGAAAAATTATATATATTGTCATGGACCGCCAGCCTGTAACCGAGACAAATGCAACCATGGCACTCCAAGTCTATCTTTACAGCATTTTGGGCTTGCCAAATGGCCCAGAAGCTGGCCTTTTACAATGGCGAAATGCACAAAGAGAAGTAATTACCATAGTGAATCGATAAGGCATCTCACTTATCATTTTTGTGCTTATATGTAAAGATAATTTCCACTTTATCTTCTATTTGGAATTCAAATGTGTTGTAGATAGGATAGGCTCTCATCCTGACTATTGATTCCTTGTAATCTTGACCGTTGATTGTACATAGCTCTCATTATAAAAGGAGGCTCAACCTTGGTCACTTTCAATCATCACTTATTTCAATTTGCAAGCTTTTACCTCAGAGTAATACAACTCAGTTTTCACTCATATTCTCTTATTCTTTGTGTCATCTTTCCATTTTTCGCGACATTTTTACGTGTTCTAATTTAGAGAATTTTCAGGTTATTTAGCCCAATTTTCAGCTCACTTTTCCAAAGTTTGTATTTTAAAAACTGATTTTAGGCTGTAAAATATCTTATTATCCAATTTTTATGTAGAATTAAAAGGAAAATTATATATATACTGAAGTTAAATTTTCAATATTAATTTTATTTATTTTTCACCTTCACAATTCACTTTCGAAATAAGGGCTTGTCTAAAAATTCTTAATTTTAAAGAAAGAAAAAATATATATTTTTGCTTCAAAATTTCTTATTCTCTAATCATTTGGGTAAAATTCAAAGTAAAAATTATATATTCAAAAACATTTGTCGGGAATGCAACTTTATTAAGGATAATACGCGTGAATTGTATCATTTATATTTTTAAAAAAACTTAAAAATAATATTATTTTAAAATAAATATTTTAAAAATTATAAGTTACTTAAATTTGTTTTAACATTTAAATAAATAATATTTAAAATTAATGTTAAGTAAGCTAAAAATAAAACGAAATAATTTACCAAAAAATTAAAAAAAACATAAAAAATCAAAAAAAATCAAAATCAAAATCAAAAAAATCAATGTAGCGTGTTGCTGAAGCTATGAGATGTCGACTTGGAGCTGATAGGAAGATGGATAAAATTTACAATTTAATCTTATAATTAGAGCTTTATTTCTCGACTGATATTTAAGTTCGTATTTTCAAATTTTATGTAATTTGTATTTATGATAATTTAAATTATAATATAATTTATATTTTTATGGTATTAATTTAATCTTGATGCATCAACCAATAATGTTATTGTTAAATCACCACTGATTAGTCAATATTGAAGTTGCAATAAAGGTGTAAAAAATTAAATAAAATATAAAAAATACTAAAAAAGAAAAAAATCAAAATCCTAAAATTCAATGCAGCGTGCTGCTGAAGCTATATCAAACCTTGGAGCATAAAGGAAAATGGAGAAATTTTACCCTTCAATCTTATAATTAGAGCCTTATTTTTCAACTATCATTCAAGGTATCGAGCGATGATGTTATTGTTAGCTCATTTCCAAGTCATTTATCAATTTTAGAAAATTTATAGTCTAGTCATAAATTTTTAAAATTTTGAGATAATTGCTATCTCGTAGATTTTGGTGATGTTATTGTCAATCTATTTTCAAGTAGAAGTCCACCACTGATTAGTCAATATAAAACTTGCAATATAGGTGTAAAAAAATAAAATGAAACATAAAAAATACTAAAAAGGAAAAAATTTTGGTGATGTCCACCACTGATTTTGGTGATGTTATTGTCAATCTATTTATCAATGTAGCGTGTTGCTGAAGCTATAGCATGTCAACTTGGAACTGATAGGAAGATGGAGAAATTTTACCCTTTAATCTTATAATTAGAGCTTTATTTTTCGACTGTCATTTAAGTTCGTATTTTTAAAATTTATACATCTATAAATTGTATTTACGAAAATTTAAATTATAATATAATTTTTATTTTTATGGTATAAATTTAATCTTGATGCATCGAGCGATGATATTATTGTTAGCCCATTTCCAAGTCATTCACCAATTCTAGAAGGCTACTAATTGATCAAGTTTAGAAAATTGAGAGTCTAGTCATAAATTTTCGAATTTTTGGGATAATTGTTGAAGTCACATCTCGTGAATTTTGGTGATGTTATTGCCAATCTATTTTCAAGTCATTCATTAATTTTCGAAGACAACCACTGATTAGTCAATATAGAAGTTGCATTGAAGGTGTAAAAATTAAAATAAAACATAAAAAAAAGAAAAAAAATCTAGATCCTAAAAATTAATGTAGCGCGTTGCTGAAGCTATAGCATGTCAATTTAGAGCTGATAGAAAGATGGAGAAATTTTATCTTTCAATCTTATAATTAGAGCTTTATTTCTCGACTAACACTCAAGTTTGTATTTTTAAAATTTACACATTTTTAATTTGTATTTACGATAATTTAAATTATAATATAATTTGTATTTTTATGGTATTAATTTAATCTTGGTGCATCGAGCGATGATGTTATTGTTAGCTCATTTTCAAGTCATTTATCAATTTTAGAAAATTGATAGTCTAGTCATAAATTTTTAAAATTTTGAGATAATTGCTATCCCGTGGATTTTGGTGATGTTATTGTCAATCTATTTTCAAGTAAAAGTCCACCACTGATTAGTCAATATAGAAGTTGCAATGAAGGTGTAAAAAAAATAAAATGAAACTTAAAAAATAATGAAAAGGAAAAAAAATTAAGATCTTAAAAGTCAATGTAGCGTGTTGCTGAAGCTATAGCAAGTCAAATTGGAACTGATAGAAAGATGGAGAAATTTTACCCTTCAATCTTATAATTAGAGCTTTATTTTTCGACTGTCATTTAAGTTCGTATTTTTAAAATTTATACATCTATAATTTGTATTTACGAAAATTTAAATTATAACATAATTTTTATTTTTATGGTATTAATTTAATCTTGATGCATCGAGCGATGATATTATTGTTAGCCCATTTTCAAGTCATTCACCAATTTTAGAAGTCCACTAATTGATCAAGTTTAGAAAATTGAGAGTCTAGTCATAAATTTTTGAATTTTTGAAATATTTGTTGAAGTCACATCTCGTGAATTTTGGTGATGTTATTGTCAATCTATTTTCAAGTCATTCATTAATTTTCGAAGCCAACTACTGATTAGTCAATATAGAAGTTGCAATGAAGGTGTAAAAAATTAAAATAAAACATAAAAAAAAAGAAAAAAAATCTAGATCCTAAAAATTAATGTAGCGTGTTGCTGAAGCTATAGCATGTCAATTTAGAGCTGGTAGAAAGATGGAGAAATTTTATCTTTCAATCTTATAAATAGAGCTTTATTTCTCGACTAACACTCAAGTTTGAATTTTTAAAATTTACACATTTGTAATTTGTATTTACGATAATTTAAATTATAATATAATTTGTATTTTTATGGTATTAATTTAATTTTGATGCATCGAGCGATGATGTTATTGTTAGCTCATTTGCAAGTCATTTATCAATTTTAGAAAATTGATAGTTTAGTCATAAATTTTTAAATTTTTGAGATAATTGCTATCCCGTGGATTTTGATGATGTTATTGTCAATCTATTTTCAAGTAGAAGTCCACGACTGATTAGCCAATATAGAAGTTGCAATGAAGGTGTAAAAAAATAAAATGAAACATAAAAAATACTGAAAAGGAAAAAAATCAAGATCTTAAAAATCAATGTAGCGTGTTGCTGAAGCTATAGCATGTCAACTTGGAACTGATAGGAAGATGGAGAAATTTTACCCTTCAATTTTATAATTAGAGCTTTATTTTTTTACTGTCATTTAAGTTCGTATCATATTTATAAAAATACATATTCAAACAAAAAAAATGAAGGGAAAGGGAGACAGCGCCGGCGGGAGGGAGAATGAAGGGAAAGGGAAGATTGAATCGATTAGGAATAGGGGTTGGACGTTATTTGTGAATAATCTTTCGAATCAAATTCATTGGAAAGGATTATGGCAGGTCTTTGATAGACATGGACAGGTATTAGATGTGTTTATTCCAACGAAAAAATCGAGAATGGGCGTGAGATTTGGATTCGTGAGAATGAAATCGAAAATGAAAGCGCAACGGGTGCGAGATAGATTGAATGGTGCTTGGATTTATGGGGCAAGGATAACGGTAGATTTTACAAAAGAAGTGTCGATAGGGAGTGGGGAGCGAAACTGGAAATTGAACAATGGGCAATCAAGAAGGAGTGAAGATGGAGAGAGGAAGGCGATTAAATTCAATTGCACTGTAGTTGGGAGGTAGGAGCCTAAGGAGGAATTGATTCATGGAATTATTGATGAGGGTAAATGGGAAACACTACAACATTGTGCGATCGGATGGAGTAGAAAATCTAAAGGGATAGCAACCATGGCAAAAGAATTACAATTGGCGGGATTGAAGGACTTCTCAATAATGCGTATCGCAGGATCCAGGGTTTTGCTAATTTTTGAGAATTTGGCGACAAGAGATGAGTACATTACAGCGGGGAAATTATCGACATGGTTTAGTAAAGTACAAAGATGGCAGCCGGAGGTCGATAGAGGGGATAGAAGGGCATGGATAGCTATACGTGGACTGCCCATACACGCTTGGTCGAAAGAAACTTTTGAACGGGTAGTGGCAAAATGGGGACGAATAATTCGATGTGAGGATTCCGTGACGGAATCGACATCTTTTGAGAGAGGCGAGGTGATGTTGGAGACGGAGTACATGGATCAAATAAATGACATTGTGGAGGTTCACGTTGGACAAAGTAAATATAAGGTACGAGTAATGGAATTCGAGCCGATGGTTGCTGAAACGAGGTGTCGACTTTGTATGGAGGAAACAGATTCGGAACAAGATGAGGAGGAGGAATTAATGTCGGAAAAAAGAGGGGGTGAGACGAATTTAAAAGTCACACAGCGAGAAAATGCAGGGCATACAACATCGAATAATGAAATAGAAAAGGAGGTTGAATTTAGTTCTTCAAAAATTGAGTCGTCTAAGGAGGTGTCGGCACAATCCGGCTGGATGTCCGATGCGGACGTTGGGGTAATTCAACGAGAGAGAGATTTAACAGGAGATGTGCGGGGGAGAATGGAGGGACAAGATATATGTTTGTTTGAGTGCCCGATTAATGTGGAAGAGGGGGAGAAATTGGAGCAGGTGCAAGCTGTCCGGGTTGAGGTGTTGGAGCAGGTGCAAGCTGCTAACGTTGGGGTGCTGCAGCCGGTTGGGTCAGGGACACATGGGGCTGGGGTAGTTGAGTCCAATTGGGACTCTACAATTTGTGTTGAAACGGAAGTTTGGCGCACTGCAACTACTGAGCGATGCGATAGGGGATGGGGTGAACATAGAACACAATTTTTCAGGTGGAACAGCAGCAAGTTTACAACACTTAGCTGAAGCGAAGGAGACGTTAAATTTATGTAAATTGATTGGGGTAGAGACCATTGGTAACGAAGAGAGGATTGTGACTGATATTGCCGGCTTATTGCAGCGGCAAGACAATCGACAATAGATTTTTAGAAGGATGAAGGTGTTGTCGTGGAATATTAGGGGGTTGGGAACGAGTTCGAAGTGTAGAGCGGTACAAAGGCTCTTACGACAACATCAAGCGGAGATGGTATTTCTTCAAGAAACGAAATTAGAGTTGATCACGGAACAGATTGTAAAGAGAGTGTGGCATTCGGATAAATTTGAGTTTGTATTTGCGCCGGCGGTTGGTCAATCAGGGGCCTTATTAGTGGTTTGGGAGGCGACGAGGTTTCAATTGGAGGCGACCGAGGTGCAGCAACAGTATATAGCTTTATGGGGTAGGTGGGTTCTTGACGATTGGAAGTGTGGGATGATGAACATTTATGCGTCGTGTTCAATAGATGGACAGCGAGAGTTGTGGGAAAGCATTTTAATTGAATCACAGAAGTGCGCCTTACCTTGGTGTGTCGCGGGCGATTTCAACGTGGTTAAGATAATGGAGGAACGGCGCTGTTGCTACGGCTCTCAACAAGGTATGACAGCCTTTGTTTCTTTTATTGAGGAGATGGGTTTGATCGATGTAAAGGTAGTGGGTAAGAGTTACACTTGGTTTGGGTCGGGTAATAAATGTAGCCGTTTGGATCGATTTCTTGTGAGCGAAGAATGGATAGATAAATTTGTGGGATTGAGGCAATATACCTTGTGTAAGAGTGTATCGGATCATGCGACAATTAAACTTGCATGTGAGGAGGTGGATTGGGGACATCGCCCGTTTCAGTTTCTAAATTGTTGGTTGGAGAAGAAAATATATGTACAAGACATGGAGCAAGAATGGGAGAAATTAACGTGAATTCAAACCAATGGACAACAACTAACATTGCTGGAAAAATTAGAAGGTTTGCGTCGGTTTTTGAGGAATTGGAATCGGAGCTCTTTTGGGAGTGTAGAGCAGAAAATTGAATCGATTTCTTTGCTAATTGACGAGCTGGATGGAAAGGTGGGGTGTAGGGATTTATCCGAGGTGGAATTGGATGAGAAGAGAAAGCTACAGGTGGAATTATGGAAGTTATTGCAATTTCGTGAGTCAATTTGGGGACAAAAATCGCGAGTAACTTGGTTGAAAGAGGGTGATCTGAACACGAGTTTTTTTCAACGAACAGCGAAAATTAGGGGGATGAGGAACAATATTGAGGGTTTATGGGTGAGGGGACGGTGGATATCGAAGCCGGATCGCCTAAAAAGATGTGTAGCGGAGGAATTCAGAAAGCATTTTGCAAGGCGAAAACAATATGGTTCATTAGGTGTACCGCTGCTTAGACCGACTCTTGATACAGCCCAAGCTCAGTCTATTGAATTGTCGTTTAGTGAAGAAGAGATTCGTCTTGCTGTGTGAGGTTGCGATGGGAGCAAAGCACCAGGTCCGGATGGATATACCTTTGAGTTTTATCGCAAGTGCTGGGACTTCGTTAAAGCGGATGTGATGGGTTGTTTCCATGAATTTTACAATACGGGCGTTTTGCCGAAGGGGAGTAACTATGCTCATATCGTCCTTATACCAAAGAAGGAGGGAGCACGTGAGGTTAGTGATTTTTGGCCGATTTGCTTGTTGAATTCAATATATAAAATTTTCGCAAAGGTGTTGGCGATTAGATTTCAGAAGGTTCTAGGTGAATTGATTAGTGACAGTCAAACGGCTTTTATTAAGGGACGGCAAATTATAGATGGAGTGCTTCTTGTGAATGAGGTGGTGCATTCGTTGAAAAAGGCGAAACAAGGATCGGAGGGTGTATTACTGAAATTAGATTTTGCAAAAGCATATGATTGCTTGAATTGGGATTTTTTGGATGATACTTTGGGGAGAATGGGTTGTGGACAGCGATGGCGTAGATGGATGAAGGAGTGTGTGACTACGACAAGGGTCGCTGTTTTAGTAAATGGCAGTGCAACGAAATTTTTTCCGATGGAACGGGGTGTGAGACAGGAGGATCCGCTATCGCCATTACTTTTTGTGGTGGTGGCAGAAACTTTACATTGCATTTTGACGAGAGCTTTGACGAGTGGCGTAATCAAAGGGGTGACGGTGACTTCGGAAGTTTGCTTGACTCGTCTACAATTTGCAGATGATACACTGATGTTTTTGCATGGGTCTGTGGAGGAGGCGATACAGGTTAAACGTCTATTATTGGGATTTCAATATGGTTCGGGGCTTCAAATTAACTTTGATAAATCATGTGCTTATGCGATTGGTGTGGATGAGAGTATGGTAGCACAAATGGCGAGCGTGTTGGGATGTGAGGTGGGTAAGTTGCCGTTTAGATATTTGGGTATGCCTATTGGGGTGAATCCGAAGCGAATGGCGATGTGGGAACCGGTGATTCAGAAGGTACGTATTAAATTGGCGGGATGGAAGAAGCGCTCGTTATCTTTTGCGGCACGGTTGATGTTGGTTAATTCTGTTCTTGCTTCATTACCAGTTTATTACATGAGTGTTTTTGCGGCACCGAAGGGGGTTATAGCGAAAATTGATCAAATTCGCCGTAACTTTCTCTGGGGGGATGTTGAGTTGAAGCGAAAAATGAGTAGAGTTAATTGGGAGCGTGTGTGTCGACCAAAAAAGTTTGGAGGTTTAGGAGTGGTGAACTTGGAATTACGTAACATCGCACTTTTGGCTAAATGGACTTGGAGATATGCGAAAGATACAAATGCGCTATGGCGAGAACTAATTAAATCTAAGTATGGGGAGCAAGTGCTATCGTGGCGAATTAATTGTGAGAATGCACATCGAATGTCCCCAATTTGGAAACATATTGCGTTAATAGCGACACATGATAGGTTGGCGGGGATGTTGGACTTTGCTAATTTTTATTGGATAGTGGGAGACGGGAGGAGTGTGATGTTTTGGTTAGATATTTGGTGCGGGGGGAAACCGTTGAAGCTGAGATTTCCGCGTTTATATCGTTTGTCGAACGACAAATATGGCAATGTGCTGGCCTATTCAAGAGGGGGCTGTTTCGATCATGGTGCTTGGGCGACATTTTTTGGGCGAAATTTGAGGGGGTTTGAGCAGCAAATGTTGGTGGCGCTGAGGGAAATGTTGAGGGGTTGGGGAGTACGCGAGGGATATAGGGACATGCTTGTATGGTGTCCGAACACTCGGGGTGAATTTTCAACGAAGGAATTAATGAAATTAATGACGGGATTTGGCATGGATGAGAGTGACATGGAGGCGTTTTTGGTATGGAAAATCGATGTACCGCCGAAAGTTCAATGTTTCATATGGTTTGCGTTGATTGATCGCTTGCCGACCCTTTGTTTTCTGCGCGAGCGCGGAGTACAATTAGGGGAGAATGTCGTGCGTTGTGTGTGGTGTGCGGAGGGGGAGGATGAGTCGACACATATCTTATTGCATTGTACGTATGTAAAAGGTATATGGGACTGTTTTTTACAATGGTGGGGGGTGGAGTTGATTCGTCCGAAGACGGTTCAAGAGTTCATTGGGCAATGCTATGAAGGAGTTTTTCGGGGATTGACACGTAGGTGGTGGATTGCGGGGTGTGCTGCATTATTATGGTCAGTGTGGTTGGTGCGGAATGATGTAATTTTTCGACAGCGGAAATTGGGAGCGAAGGAGGTGCTATTTTTAATTAAAATGCGAGCACTACATTGGGTGAAAGTAACGAAGGAGGGTCAAATGGTGGATGAGGCGACGTGGTGGATGTGTCCGAGACAATGCGTGCCGTTGGGGGAGGGTATGCGAGTGAGACCAACGGTGAGTTGGGAGCCGCCATATGGGGGGATGGTGAAATTTAACGTTGATGGGGCGGCGAAAGGTAAACCGGGGCCTGCCGGATGCGGGAGAGTTCTACGCGATGATAAGGGTAAGATATTAGCTCTTTTTTCAGGGCCTTTGGGCATTATGGATTCAAACGCAGCGGAAGTATGTGCGATTGCGATAGCTTTGGGGTTCCTTTTGGAGTTGCATTGTAATGCTTATGGGGTAATTATTGAATCCGATTCAATGGTGGCATTGTCTTGGGTGGAGAATCGGACGTCATGACCATGGAGACTTTGGACATGGTTCAGGTTAATTGATGATGCGTGTAATTTATTACCGAGGGTTTGTTTCCGACATGTATTTCGGGAATCGAATACGATTGCGGATGTGTTGGCAAAGGGGGGAGTGAATTTGGTGGAATGGTACAAGGTGAGCTATTGATGTTTTGATCATGGCAAGGGGGATGTCGGGGAGTGGCTTGGTGGGGTTCGAGTGAGTTTGGATAGATGTGGTTGGAAGGGGCAGCAGTAGAGTTGGGGTTTGGCGAGTATACTCAATGGAATTGAGTACAGGCACGCAGGAGGGGCTGGTTTTTGCTTGGGAGCAGTACGCCTGGGTTGCTCGGCTGGAGTCTAATGCTCCTGAAGGCAAATACTGCCACTGCCTCACTTGTAAGGTAGGTAGCTGAATTGAGTTTGCTGGTCCGAGGGTGTTGGGGGGGTGCGACAGTATGCTGAGTTTGGTTGGGGGTCGGGTTCATTTTTCTTGTTGATTTTTGTGGGTGTTTTTTTTTGTTGCTCGACATTTACATGTCGTACTCTTTTCCTCCATTAGGATATAGGGAGGTTTTTAACGAGGCGCATGTAAATGTTTTATGGATGTATGATTTGTGTCATAATAAAATCATACTTTTCGGATCAAAAAAAAGTTCGTATTTTTAAAATTTATACATCTATAATTTGTATTTACGAAAATTTAAATTATAATATAATTTTTATTTTTATGGTATAAATTTAATCTTGATAAATCGAGCGATGATATTATTGTTAGCCCATTTCCAAGTCATTCATCAATTTTAGAAAATTGAGAGTCTAATCATAAATTTTTAAATTTTTGGGATAATTGCTAGAGTCACATCTTGTGAAATTTTGTAATGTTATTGTCAATCTATTTTCAAGTCATTCATCAATTTTAGAAGCCCACCAGTCCACCACTGATTAGTCAATATAGAAGTTGCAATGAAAATATAAAAAATTAAAATAAGATATAAAAATACTAAAACAAGAAAAAAATGAAGATCTTAAAAATTAATGGAGCATGTTGCTGAAGCTATAGCATGTTAATTTGAAACAAATAGAAAAATAGAGAAATTTTACCCCTCAATCTTATATTAGAGCCTTATTTCTCAACTGTCATTCAAGTTTGTATTTTTAAAATTTACACAACTGTAATTTATATTTGTAATAATTTAAATTTAATATAATTCTTATTTTTATGGTATTAATTTAATCTTGATGCATCATACGATGATGTTATTGTTAGCTCATTTTCAAGTAATTTGTCAATTTTAGAAAATTGAGAGTCTAGTCATAAATTTTTAAATTTTTGAGATAATTGATATCCCGTGAATTTTGGTGATGTTATTGTCAATCTACTTTCAAGTTATTCATCAATTTTAGAAGCCCACCACTGATTAGTCAATATAAAAGTTGCAATGAAGGTGTAAAAAATTAAATGAAACATAAAAATACTGAAAAGGAAAAAAATCAAGATCTTAAAAATCAATATAGCGTGTTGCTGAAGCTATAACATGTCAACTTGGAGCTGATAGGAAGATGGAGAAATTTTACCCTTCAATCTTATAATTAGAGGCTTATTTTTCGACAGTCATTTAAGTTCGTATTTTTAAAATTTACACATCTATAATTTGTTTTTACGAAAATTTAAATTATAATATAATTTTTATTTTTATGGTATTAATTTAATCTTGATGCATCGAGCGATGATGTTATTGTTAGCCCATTTCCAAGTCATTCATCAATTTTAGAAATTAAGAGTCTAGTCATAAATTTTTAAATTTTTGGGATAATTGCTAGAGTCACATCATGTGAGTTTTGGTGATGTTATTGTCAATCTATTTTCAAGTCATTCATCAATTTTAGAAGCCAACCATTGATTAGTCAATATAGAAGTTGCAATGAATGTGTAAAAAATTAAAATAAGATATAAAATAATAGTAAAAAAGAAAAAAAATCAAGATTCTAAAAATTAATGGAGCATGTTGCTGAAGCTATAGCATGTCAAATGGAGCAGATAGGAAAATGAAGAAATTTTACCCTTAAATCTTACAATTAGAGCCTTATTTCTCAATTGTCATTAAAGTTTGTATTTTTAAAATTTACACATCTATAATTTGTATTTATGATAATTTAAATTTTATATAATTTATATTTTTATGGTATTAATTTAATCTTGATGTATCGAATGATGATGTTATTGTTAGTCCATTTCCAAGTCATTAACCAGAAATCCACTAATTGATCAATTTTAAAAAATTGAGAGTTTAGTCATAAATTTTCGAATTTTTAGGATAATTGTTGAAGTCACATCTCGTGAATTTTGGTGATGTTATTGTTAATCCATTTTCAAGTCATTCATTAATTTTCGAAGCCCACCACTAATTAGTCAATATATAAGTTGCAATGAAAGTGTAAAAAATTAAATTGAAACATAAAAAATACTAAAAAGAAAAAAACTAGATCTTAAAAATTAATGTAGCGTGTTGCTGAAGCTATAACAGGCCAATTTGGAGCTGATAGGAAGAAGGAGAAACTTTACCTTTCAATCTTATAATTAAAGCTTTATTTCTCGACTGTCACTCAAGTTCATATTTTTAAAATTTACACATTTGTAATTTGTTTTTTTTATCAGCAAAGCGAAGTATATTTTATTAAAGATAAATATACAACGCAAGTCGGACAAGCACCTCGTTAAAAACCTCCCTAAGCCTAATGGAGGAAAAGAGTACGACATGTCGACTATAAAACAAAACGATAGACCCCCTTCACAAAAACATCATATCGAAGCCTGAAACAGAGAGACTCGAGACACCCCCTCCTTCGCTAGCGCATCAGCTAGCCCATTCGCCTCCCGGAAAATGTGAGAAAAGCACACGAAACCCAACCTCAGACAAGCACGGTCAATCGCACAAAAGGACTCCCACAGACGCCAAGGGCGACGTTCCACCTGCAACACCCACCCAATTACAACTTTGGAATCCGACTCAACGATAAGAGGACGATCCGCCCATTTAGATTCTACAAAATACTCCAAGGCAAAAGCTATCGCCCGAATCTCAGCCACATTAGAATCAAGAGAACCAAGTGGCCCTGAAAACAATGCGAGGATACGACTCTGAGCATCACGCAACACCCCTCCGAAACCCGCTGGCCCTGGCTTCCCACGCGCGGAACCATCCACCGAGAATTTCACTGTATTTCCGATAGGGGGCTCCCAACGCACTCCCAATCGCTCCAATTGCTTATCAAACCCTTCCCGATACAAACTCGGATAGTCCCACCAAAGGGACTCACTAACCGACAACCCCTCTTTGAGGGTCTTCACCCAATAGAATGAACGTAGCTTGACCAAGAAGCCTATTTCCGCTGCTGAAACAAATTTTTCATTAAAAACCAAGTCATTACGCGCAAGCCACAACGACCATAATAAAGCAGCAATACTCGACACCCACAACTTCCTCAAGATGCCTTTGAAAGAACCGTGCATATCCGGGATAAGAAAATCCGCCAAAGATTTCGGCAACGGCAAAGAAATCGCCCACCACCCTCGAAACCATTCCCACATTCCTTGGGCAAACGGGCAAGAATAAAACAGATGATCAATATCTTCCTCCCTCTCGCGGCACCACCTACACACTCCTCTGTTGTCACCCAAATCTATCCCACGTATCCGCAAAAATGCAAACGTCAGCAAGCGGCGCAACCAAGCAAACCATAGAAACGCCTGGACCTTAGGAGGAACCAGGACCTTCCACGCAAAGCAGTCCCCAAAATCACTCTCGCCCACTTTGTCCATCATAAGCAACCGAGTCAGCCCCTTGACTGAAAAATTCCCAAGGTTATCCGGTGTCCACACGAGCAAATCGAGCTCACCTTGTCGCAGCTTTACCGGGCACACCAACGCTCGTAAATCCAGCAATTGCCGAGCCTCAAATGACCGTAGGCTACGGCGAAACAAAGCATCCCACCGAACTTGCTGGAAGCTCCCACCAACCGCGATATCCTTCACCATTGCTAGCCGATCAACCACAATTGAAAACAGACGAGGAAAGACATCTTTTAGTGGTTGTTCAATACACCAAGCATCAAACCAAAACAACACGCGTTCCCCCGAGCCAATCTTCCAAACGAATTGAGCCTCTCCCATATGTTTTTGCACACCCTCTGAACTAACAGTTTGCACAATTTGTTTCCAAATCACAGACATCTGTCCCCTTACCGATGTATTAAACCGCCACCACTGTGCCGCTTCACCATACTTGGATACAATTATAGCTCGCCATAAAGATGTCTCATCCCGAGCATATCTCCACGACCACTTCGCCAAAAGTGCCTTATTTCAAACCTCTAAATCAGCCACTCCCAAGCCTCCAAGATGGCGAGTCCGGCATACCAAACTCCAGCTCACTCTGCTCATTTTACGCTGTAGATTCACCCCACCCCAGAGGAAAGCTCGCCTCAACCTATCTATAGCAGCAATCACCCCTTTCGGCACTCGAAACAGACCCATATAATAAACTGGAAGAGAGGATAAAATTGAATTTACCAATGTGACTCGTGCCGCAAACGATAAGGATGTCTTCTTCCAACCTGCTAGCTTACGTCGAACAGATGCAATTACTGGCTCCCATATAGCAATGTTTCGCGGATTTACTCCCAGCGGTAAACCCAAGTACACAAACGATAAATCCCCCTGACGACAACACAATACCTCGGCCATGGAAGCAACCATATCCCCATCAACACCAATCGAATACAGGGAAGATTTGGAAAAGTTTATTCGCAAACCTGAGCATACCTGGAAGCAACATAATAACCCGCGGATATTCAGCGCCGCTTCTACTGATGCTTCAAAGAAAAGAACGGTGTCGTCGGCAAACTGAAGGTGTGTTAACGTCACCCCTGGAGCCACTACCACCCCCTAATCAGCCCCACTACCTCCGCTTGTACTAATAACCGATGCAACGCTTCAGCCACGATGACAAACAATAATGGCGACAATGGGCAGCCTAGTCGCAACCCCCGCCTCATAGCAAATTCCTTCGTTGCACTCCCATTTAGCAAGACGGATAAGCGAACAGAACCAATACATTCCATCACCCACCCCCTCCAAGTTTCGCTAAAACCCATCGACCCCATAATTTGATCCAAGAACTCCCATCGGACACAATCGTATGCCTTCGCAAAATCTAGTTTCAGCACACATCCCCCAACTCCGCTGTTGTGCATAGAATGTATCGTCTCATTCGCTAGCAAAATTCCATCCACTATCTGACGTCCACGGACAAAAGCTGACTGATGGTCACTGATCAAACCACCCAACACCACCTGTAAGCGCCTAGCTAAAATTTTAGCTAAAATTTTATAAATGGAATTCAGCAAACTGATTGGTCTATACTCATGCAACGACACTGGCGATTCCACTTTCGGTAACAGCACAAGAAATGTATTATTGACGCCCAATGGTAATTTTCCAGTGATGAAAAAATCGGCCAAGAACCATTCCACATCGACACTAACAACCTCCCAGCACCTCTTATAAAACTCCATACTATAACCATCCGGACCCGGAGACTTTGAACCCTCACACCCTCGCACCACATCCCATGCCTCGCCCATAGAAAAAGGCGCAATCAGAGTCGAATTCTCACTGTCATTCACCTCGTAAAAAGCCCCCTCAAACTGCCAGTTACAAGCCCTCGCTTCCGTAGCAAAATGCTTAGAGAAGAAACTCACCACATGCTTCTGTAACCTGTTCGGATCAGTTACCCAAGTACCGCCTATATTTAAACCAACAATTGCATTCTGTATCGCTCGCAACTTTGCTGCCCTGTGAAAGAACGCAGTGTTCCTATCACCCAATTTAAGCCAAGTCGCACGCTACTTATGTCGCCATAGCGATTCTTTTCTACGAATCGCTCGCCATAAAGCTTGCACCCAAGCCTTCTTACGATCGCTCAGCTCACCACCCTCCCCCACGGCTTGCTCCTCCTCACCATTATCTAAGCAATCAAGGCGGCCTTGTATATATGAAATTTCTTTCTCTACATCCCCAAAATCAGTTTTATTCCATTTTCGAAGGAACAACTTCAAATGTCTCAATTTCACAGAAATGTTTGAATTGCCAATTCCCATGCCCGTCAACCTGCACCACTCCTCAGCCATACGGTTCACATTGCGCTTCTCTTCCAACTACACATTAATGAAACGGAAAGGCCTCGGACCCCAGTCAATATCATCACACAGCAAAATAATAGGGGCATGGTCCGAGATACCTCTCGACATAGACAACTGTTAAATTCTAGCAAAACTATCCAACCACCCAGTTGATACAAGGAATCTATCGATACGGCTTTTTCGATTATCCCTCCCAAACCATGTATACTGCTTTCCTCTCAACGGTAAATCAATCAAACATACAAGATTCACAAACGAAGCGAAATAGTTCATACCTCTGGACTGCGAGTGACAGCCTGCTCTCTCCGACGGGCACAGTACCGAATTAAAGTCGCCCGCGAAACACCATGGTCCCGAGTAACCGTTAATCACTGTCTCTAATCGTTGCCACAGTCCTTCCTGTTCCGACACATCACAAGGGGCATATACCGCCATAATACAACTTACTATATCCTCATGCTTCCATCGCCCTTGAATCACCACAAAATGTCTATCAATCTCTACCGATTCCATTACAAATCTGTCACCCTCCCATATTACTAATATACCACCCGAAGCACCCACGGATGGCGAAAAAGAAAACTCAAATCCATCACTGTACCACATTCCAGCAATTACCGACGGAGTCAGCTCTTCTAACTTCGACTCCTGCAAAAAGACCATATCAAACCGCTGTCGTCTAATTACTTCTCCTACCCGTCTTCTCTTCAACAAAGATCCCAACCCCCTGACATTCCAGCTCATTAGTCACATTATTGCAAATGTCGAATGCCGTCTTGCAGCACTCGCGACAAATCTTGTAAAATTTCTTCCTCGCGGCCTAACGATGTCACTCCCACCAAATTCCCTAGAGCCGCTGTTGATGTTGCTTCACGGTGGAGTATTTGCTGTCGACGGTGGAGATCCGAATCTGTTATCGATGCGTCGGCAACAATGGGGTGAGAATCACGACCTCCACTCTTCCTCGGTCTTCCTCTCCCCTGTTTCAAGTTTTTCGCCACCCCCGAAAGCGCGTTCATTGACTTTGTCTTTTTTAATACACCATTAACCCAAATCGGAATTACAGTATCTTCTGCTTCAGATTGCCGATGTTCCTGTTCATCGCCTAAATTTTCAACCGGAATTGTGAGCACACCAGTCGACTCGTCAGTGTGCGTTGTTATCAGAACAGGGATCAAAACTGCTGACGCCCGTTGTCCACTCACCGTCTCCCCCCGTTGATCTGGACTACTAGCTTGAACAATCAGGTTGTCCCCGTGGTTTAGATCAGCTGCTATAGGTGTTGTAGTTGGATTAGCTTCAGCAGTTTCATTGTTTTGGAATTCTAATGCCGTGGGACTCTTTTGTTTAGTGTACACTCCTAACGCTGGTGGAACTCTCTCCAGCCCAGTTTCGCCGCCGCCCAGTGACGGCTCACCTTGCACCGGCGTCGACAACTGGCCCCCAGGCGCATCAACCCTTGGAGCATCGACCATATCTTGTTCCCCACGATATGAATCATTCCATAACTGATTAATTTTCCAGTCCTTCATACCTTGTCCTGCCTCTGCTGATATCTCCCGTTGACAATCATCCCCCATACACGACTCCGGCACACACTCCGATGAACTACACTCAGAGGACTCATCGCTGCCGTTGTCGTTGATCGTTGTGCATTCACAATCGGTAGGAGGCCCAAATATGGTCACCTCCTTAACAAAGATATGGTGCAATTTACCCTCGACTTCCAGCACCATTCGTGTATCAATGTGCTCCATCATGTCCGTTTCGATCAACAACCAACCACGTTCAAACGATGTCGGCGATGTTGTGTTATCCGCAACTTGGACGAGCGAACCCCAATTCTTCGCAATATTCTCAAATGTCTCATAAGACCAAGCATGGATTGGAATACCTCGGACTGAAATCCACGCTCGTCGAGTTTGTAGTGTCATCCCCGGCTCCCAATTCTCTAACTTTGAGAAACAATCACTAAACCTTGTCTTCTCCAACACTTCTTCCTTTATTTTCGCGTCCTTGAACATCAACAATATAGCCGGTCCAGCAATTCGCAATATAGATAAACCTTTGAAATTAGGGATGTTCATCCTCGATGCTAATTCCTTCAAACTCCAATGGCGATTGCACCAGCCCACCATACAATGTTGGAGAATAGCCACTTTCTCATCATCGACGCACCCTCGAATCACCTTTGCCGTAACATGTACTCGCTTTGAATTCACACTGTTCGATTGGCCCTTGTCCTCCCCGCTTTTCTTATGATCTAACGCACCCAAATCCCGATTTCTCTGATACGATCCACGGTCGGCAAATCGAGCCATGCTTACGGCTTACCATCAATCGAGACCCATAGATCCATTTGTTGTTGAGGCGTTCAATCGCTCGATCTGCGTCGATTTTACTGGCCATCCTGACAAAACCAAAACGCCCTCCATCTTTTGCCCTTTTCCGAGGGATGAACGCATCGAGTACCTCACCATGTCTATCGAACACTTGCCATAGCCCTTTCCAGTGTAGTGATTCCGATATCCTACCCACGAACACAGTCCATTGTTGCCGGCGGCCATTCTCCCTTGCGTTCATTCTCAGATTTTAGGATCCCACATTTGTATTTGCGATAATTTAAATTATAATATAATTTTTATTTTTATGGTATTAATTTAATCTTGATGCATGGAGCGATGATGTTATTGTTAGCCCATTTCCATGTCATTCATCAATTTTAGAAAATTGAGAGTCTAGTTATAAATTTTCAAAATTTTGAGATAATTGTTATCCCGTAAATTTTAGTGATGTAATTGTCAATCCATTTTCAAGTCATTCATCAATTTTAGAAGCCCACAACTAATTAGTCAATATAGAAGTTACAATAAAGGTGTAAAAAATTAAAATAAGATATAAAAAATACTAAAAAAAGAAAAAAAAATCAAGATCTTAAAAATTAATGGAGCATGTAGCTGAAGCTATAGCATGTCAACTTGGAGCAAATAGGAAAATGAAGAAATTTTATCCTTCAATCTTATAATTAGAGCATTATTTCTCAATTGTCATTAAAGTTTGTATTTTTAAAATTTACACATCTATAATTTGTATTTATGATAATTTAAATTTAATATAATTCATATTTTTATGATATTAATTTAATCTTGATGTATCGAGTGATGATGTTATTGTTAGCCCATTTCCAAATCACTCACCAATTCTAGAAGTCCACTAATTGATCAATTTTAGAAAATTGAGAGTCTAGTCATAAATTTTTAAATTTTTTGGGATAATTGTTGAAGTCACATCTCGTGAATTTTGATGATGTTATTGTCAATCTATTTTCAAGTCATTCATTAATTTTTGAAGCCCACCACTAATTAGTCAATGTAAAAGTTGCAATGAAGGTGTAAAAAATTAAAATGAAACATAAAAAATACTAAAAAAAGAAAAAAAATCTAGATCTTAAAAATTAATGTAGCGTGTTGCTGAAGTTATAGCATGCCAATTTAGAGCTGATAGGAAGATTGAGAATTTTTACCTTTCAATCTTATAATTAGAGCTTTATTTCTCGACTACCACTCAAGTTCATATTTTTAAAATTTACACATTTGTAATTTGTATTTGTGATAATTTAAATTATAATATAACTTGTATTTTTATGTTATTAATTTAATCTTGATGCATCGAACGGTGATGTTATTGTTAGCCTATTTCCAAGTCATTCATCAATTTTAGAAAATTGAGAGTCTAGTTATAAATTTTCAAAATTTTGAGATAATTGCTATCCCGTAAATTTTGTTAATGTAATTGTCAATCCATTTTCAAGTCATTCATCAATTTTAGAAGCCCGCCACTGATTAGTCAATATAGAAGTTGCAACGAAGGTGTAAAAAAATAAAATGAAACAGAAAAATACTGAAAAGGAAAAAAATCAAGATCCTAATTAAAAATCAATATAGCGTGTTGCTGAAGCTATAGCATGTCAACTTGGAGCTGATAGGAAGATGGAGAAATTTTACCCTTCAATCTTATAATTAGAGCCTTATTTTTCGACTGTTATTTAAGTTCATATTTTTAAAATTTACACATATGTAATTTGTATTTACGATAATTTAAATTATAATATAATTTTAATTTTTATGGTATTAATTTAATCTTGATGCATCTAGCAATGATGTTATTGTTAGTTCATTTCTAAGTCATTCATCAATTTTAGAAAATTGAGAGTCTAGTCATAAATTTTCAAAATTTTGAGATAATTGTTATCCCGTAAATTTCTGTGATGTTATTGTCAATTCATTTCAAGCCATTCATCAATTTTAGAAGCCCATCACTGATTAATCAATATAAAAGTTGCAATGAAGGTGTAAAAAATTCAAATGAAACATAAAAAAATTCTAAAAAAATAAACATGATCCTAAAAATTAATGTAGCGTGTTGCCGAAGGTATAGAATGTCAACTTGAAGCTGATAAGAAGATTGAGAAATTTTACTCTTCAATCTTATAATTAGAGCAACCTTATTTCTCGACTGTAATTTAAGTTAAAATTTTTAAAATTTACACATCTGTAATTTGTATTTACGATAATTTAAATTATAATATAATTTGTACTTTTATAATATTAATTTAATCTTGATGCATCGAGTGATGTTGTTATTGTTAGCATGTTTCCAAGTCACTCACCAATTCTAGAAGTTCACTAATTGATCAATTTTAGAAAATTGAGAGTCTAGTCATAAATTTTTTAAATTTTTGGGATAATTGTTGGAGTCGCATCTTGTTAATTTATGTGATATTATTGTCAATCCATTTTCAAGTCATTCATTAATTTTAGAAGCCCACCACTCATTAATCAATATAAAAAGGGTAAAAAATTACGTAAAGAGACAAACGTTAAAGAACCATTCAATTTTAGAAATTTTAAAGAGTAACCATACTTTTTGGAGTAGAGATACTCGTAAATTTCGGCTCATTTACAGGTGATGTTATTGCCAATTGTTATGAATATTTATCTATGTGGATGTCTATCATGATTAGAACTTTATCAAAGGAGTTTGATTTATTTATTATTAGGAATATTATCTCTATGAATTAGAGTTTAATGTATTATGTACTTCTTATGCCTATAAATAGATGATTCATTGAAGGCATTGTATACAAGTCTATATTTGAGAATAATAAAAATCTCCCTCTTTCTCTCATCTCTTTGTTCTTCTTGTTCTTATTCTTGTTCTTCTTTATTTTATTCACAACACGTTATCAGCACGAGACTCTAATCAACTGAGGTCTTCATCGTTATAATTCAAGAGGAGTTACCGGGAAGAATTCGATTATAGAATAAACCAAAGATAAGTTTTTTTTTCTCCTTATTTTTTTTAGTTATCGATTGTCTTTCTCTTTATATTTTAACTTTGTTTTAATTTTTGAAAATTTTGGAAGTATGTTTGATTTTATTCGAACATTGGAAAGAGATAAATTTGTGGCTTCTCACAAACCAAAAGACGAATCGACAGAGACGAAGAGGTTGCGTTTGGTGTAAATTACGTGTGTTTTCTCTTGTTCCTAAAAGGGTTAATTAGAAGTATGCTTATTCATACTTTTACTTATATGATTATATTTGATATTTTTCATATTATTATTTATGTCATTTTATTTGGTAAAAGTTAATATTTTTAACCGTGTTTTGAGTTTTACATGATATGCTTAAATGGCTTGGGAAGAGATGTGATATAAAGGGACTATGAGAAGCTATCTCGGTCATATGCTATGTCTCCATTGTCCACGAGAGAAAAATCAATATCGGTAAATTTTGGTTTTATTTTTATTCTTTATATTATTATTTTAAAGTACGATAAATCATGATTATTTTGAATTTACAAGAAGATTATTATAAAGTCTATATTTGCTCGAAAGAAATATTTCTTCTTCGTTGAAAAACTTGACCATAGACTTCTCCCAATTTCAAGTTATGAAAATTCTTCTTGATCCAAAAAAAGTTTTATGGGAGGCATTCCTTGAAGTGAATGCAATGCATGATGTTTATTCCATGCGATTATCAATGATGGGGCATTCCCTGAAGTGAATGCAAGCATGATGTTTATTCCATGCAATTATCAATGATGGGGCATTCCCTGAAGTGAATGCAAGCATGATGTTTATTCCATGCGATTATTAGATCTGTTTCATTCCCTGAAGTGAATGCAAACATGGTAAATCATTATTCAATTAGAGACATAATTTCGATATAATCCAAGTATAATTGGCTGGACATCCCGTTCTGCGAGGCTATTGGTCTCAAAGGAGGTTTTTAAAGGACCTTGTGGACAGGTTTAACAATGCCGCGTACGAGGATTAAATCTTTGTTCTCTGTGATAAGGATATGTGAAAAAGGTTTTAAAGGCCCACTGGCTCTACTCCATTCCCTGAAGTGAATGTGAGATTATATTATGGAAGGAATAAAAAATCACATTAAAAGTTGTGGTCGTGGTCGAGGCTGTGAATATACACATGAAAAATATAGTCATTTTAAGAATACTTCTACCCGCTGGTAGCGAAGTTATAAGGATGACAAGAGTGATAAAGATCATTCTAAGGAAGTGAAATCACTTTACCAATGTGATGTTATAAACCATTGGTTTTGTACTTGTCAAACGCCAAAGTATTATGGACTTTATCCATAATCATGAATGATAAATGAAATAAAATATAAACAAAATTTGTTTATGGCGAAAATAATTATAGCGTTATTGGTCCAACTCAATTGGATATTGTTAATTTTCTCATAACCCTTGAAGGGAATAATTTACCATTTATTTTATTTCCCTTATAACCTCTAACGGGAATAATTGATTTTTTTTATGTTAATTCGTTTTATTTATTATTTATTTATGTTAGTTTGCTTTATGTTTATTTATTTCACATATTATTTATTTACGTTTTATGTTAATTTATTATTTGAAGAATATGATTACTTTCGGAATAAAATATACAATGAATTGTGGCTATTTATGCCTAGAATTGTGGCTATTTATGCCTAGCAGATAATGCAAGTACTCATATTGTACTTAAGCATAAGAAATATTTTTCCCATTTAAATGAAAGGGGAAATATGAGGAGTATTTCTCAAAGTACTAAAATATCAATACTTCGGAAGAGCACTTGAAAGTTTATCTCTGATAGATAATCGACTTGATATGATGTGCTATATTTTATATTTTTCATTCCTCGAAGTGAATGATACAAAGTACATATTTTCATTACCTGAAGTAAATGAAACAAAGCACATTTTGAAAGGTGCACAATTATGCATTTCTCGATTAAAATGCAAGGGAATAATGTGAGTACTATATCTGGAAGTACTAATATCACAAAAGGCTCTGGTTGAGCAAATATGTTATTGTCAAATGGAACTTTATTCCATATTCACAGTGCGTTATACTCGTCAAAGTCATAAAGAGAGCAATATGAGTTCGCAAACTATCCCTTTGGGAATTATAGATAACATATGTTTTCAATTGGCATTTGAAATAAGTCAATATGGTTATAAGTTTTGGTAGCCAAAAAGTCAGTTGAAAGCTCTAGAAGAGCTATATATTGCTACCAAAAGATAATTTCAATTGAAAGCTCCGAAAGAGCTAAATATATTCCTATTTAAAGGAACAATTTTGATGGTCGTATTAGACATGTACGAGTAAGATTGAATTACATGTTATGGTAAACAAGAAGTTTACAAATTCAGAGATATATACACATATATATAGTTGGCATGATCGGTTAGACCATCCTGATAAATAATGGTGCAGAAATTATTGAGATTTACATGCACATGTATTAAAAGAACCTGTAGTTCTTGTGGTGCTTATTCTCAAAGGAATGGATTAAATTCCACTTATTAAAGAACGTAAAGTTCTTGTGTTGCTTAAAGGAATTGATTAAATTCCACTTACTAAAAGAACATGAAGTTCTTGTGTTGTTTGTTCTCAAAGAATATAGATGATCCCACTCACCAAAAGAATTAGAACTTAAAGTTCTTGTACTGAAGTTAAGACTGTATGTCTTGCATATCTGAACGAAATATGGGCCCATATATCCACAAATGTGGAAAGTTTTATATGATTTTAGTAGATGCATCTACATTGTTTTATCGACTTACAACCAGAAGTTTGTGAGATTGATTTTAAAAAGATTCAGATTATGCAGTTAGACTATTCGTCTTGAAGAGCTAGTGGGTTTATGTTTTAGGTTATATCAGTTGTTACAAAGCCTATTGATTATGAAAAATATAGTTTAGCAAAAATTCAATTGGATGCCTCCTATTTAATAGCTAAACTATGAGAACAAAAGAGTTATTATTTATATGGTGTTTCCATATAGCAACACTTATACGCATCAAGCCAACGAGTTATAATAAACTCCCCGTTATGATTCGTTTTTGGTCAGAAACCATACATTTCTCATTTTATGATTTTTGAATGTGCGATATGAATTGCTCCACCACAACGCACAAAATGGGTAAATAAAAAGGGTTGAGAATATATATTGAGTACGAGTCTCCTTTTATGTTTAAATTCTTAAACATTAATTGGAGAATCATTTATGACATGATTTTTCTCAACATCAGGGGAGATAATAATCAGCTGGATAGAGGAAAATAAATTATCATTATCTAGATCCTCGTATATGAACTAGAAGTTCATAAGATAATTTATGTTATTACATGTCAACTGCCAGACATATTTACTGACCCAGTGAGAGTAATTAAGTCTCATATACCAGCTGAAATGCTCTAAGTTTAAATTACATATTAGAGCGAGAGAATGTAAATCATGCTTGAAGCATGATAGTTGAAATGGTTCCAATGATCAAAATTCTCGTAAATAGAAAGTAATATGAGATGGTCATATATTGGAGGCGGGTGCTCCTGAAGAGACCCAAGACATAACAAATAATAAAACTCTATAAGAGTTTCAGGTACCTGAAATAAAGATTGAAATCTTGAAGAGATCTCGATGAGTTATGTCATTACGAGAATGGAACCAGAAAATTGGAAAGTTGTCGACAACGATTTTACAAACAATTTTACATAAAATACTTCTATAGAAGTAAAGAAAGAAATCGAGGATCTTGTATAAAATCTATCCAGAAGTATAGATATTGAATTGGCCAATGTTGAAAGATGCTTTGAACTTCTAAAATAGAAGTATTTGGACCAGCAGTCCAAACACCTAAAGGTGTAATACAAGTGAGGCACAAATAAGTAGTCGTAAATACGACTTGAACTATGATTTATGAAAAGTTTTAATTACTTCATGGTGGATGCAATTACTTTGGCAGTTTTGAAAATTTTACATGCATCTAATTATTTGTGGATCCATATTTATCCTTGAAGGATCTAAAATGCTATAAGCATTTGGAAATTTTTGAGGAAATTTATTTAGACATGTCTCATGAATATTTTGGCGCATTTGGTATAATCGCCTTAGTGAATACTAATTGAGAAAATACTATAAGAATGATCAGATTTTCTTATGTATTTTATAAAGGAGTTTGGATCAAGATCCATTATGATAATTTTAGAACTCCTAAAGAGCTTAAATTGGAAACTCGTGAAGTACTTTCAATACAAGTACTTGAATCTTGACATCAAGTTTATCTCGACCTGAAGATCGAGCATTTTTATATATTTCTTTTTGTCTATGAATAGACATAAGCTGAAAGAATCTTAAAGAAGATTCAATATGAATAGAGCATATCTATTGAGTATCCCAATAGTTGTAAGATTGTTGGATGTGAATAAAGATAATTATATCTTTTCTTGGTCTTGAAGCACTATATATTAGTTGGTCAAGAAATATCTATGAATATACAAAGATCATTACATTTAGATCTTCAAACATTCGTTGATGCATCCTCAAATGTCGTAGAAATAATTGTTATGCATGAGGCAAGCCAAAAAATGTGTTTGGCTAAGACTATTGACCCAACATATCCAAAAGATATGTGGATTTACTTTTACAATATATGATAAAAGCTATCTTGTGTGAAGATAACGCAAGATGTATATCTCAGTTTGAAAGTGGATACATCATGAAACATATTACTCCAAAGTTTCATCCCTCACGATCTTTAGAAAAATGATATTCAAGATTAAATTATGAAGATTCAAATATCTTCTGTGATGTTTGCATGAGGGGGAGTAAATACGCGTTGCACTCTTTTTCCCTTAACCGAGGTTTTGTCCCAATGGGTTTTCCTGGTAAGGTTTTTAATGAGGCAACATGTTATGCGTATCAAAGATGTGTGTACTCTTTTTCCTTCACTAAAGAATTTTTTTTCCCACTGGGTTTTTATCTTAGTAAGGTTTTAACGAGGCACATTATCTTCATAGACATCCAAGGGGGAGTGTTATGAATATTTATCTATGTGGATGTCTATCATGATTAGAACTTTATCAAAGGAGTTTGATTTATTTATTATTAGGAATATTATCTCTATGAATTAGAGTTTAATGTATTATGTACTTCTTATGCCTATAAATAGATGATTCATTGAAGGCATTGTATACAAGTCTATATTTGAGAATAATACAAATCTCCCTCTTTCTCTCATCTCTTTGTTCTTCTTGTTCTTATTCTTGTTCTTCTTTATTTTATTCACAACACCAATCCATTTTTATGTTATATACCAATTTTAGAAGTCCACTAATTGGTCAATATAGATGTTGCAATTAAGGTGTAAAAAGCTACATAAATAGCCAAACATAAAAGAACCATTCAATTTTAGAAAATTTAGAAAGTGGCCATAATTTTCTAAAATTTTGGGACCATTGTTTGAGTCACTTCTCGTTAGAGTGGATATACCCATGAATTTTGATTTGATGACTGATGATGTTATTGTCAAGTTTAGTTGTTATTTTTATATTTTGTTAAATATATATTTTAATAAAACAATATTTAAAATTTAAAATAAGTAAAAAAATACATTGAGTCAATTGAAATCCTTAAAATATTTTTTATTTTATTATTTAATTCGAACTTTTATTTGGTATGAGTTCTTTTTTATAAAATTAAATAATTTAAAAAAGATAAAAATACTGATAGTTGTTACCTGATTTAGCGAGTACCCGATTAAAACGGGTTGGGAACAGATCGAAAAATCTAATGCTTGGAAGACCAGATACTCGATACTTCGTGTAACACCTTAAACCCGAATGTCACATTTGGGCCTTAAGCTCAACCTATTACCACTCAACTCTGTTTAGCCCAATAAGGTATTTTCCGAAAGACATTCAAATCAAATAGTTGAAAATATAAATAAATAATTAAATCGTTACAAAGGGCTCCAAATTAATTTAAAACGTTTGACTTGATCAATACAAAATACTAGTTACAGACTCGACCATGTAAGGTCCTATGAATACACAACCCACTAAACACAAGTACTATACTCTAGAAATCACCACATGCTGGAATCTCGTACTAATAGTGATCCTCGATCTGACGATCAATCTACGTACGGAAATAATGATTTCGAGCGCTGATCTTACAAAGTTGAATGGTACATATCTACTCTACTATACTTCATGCTCATCATAAACATAAGTATGTAAGCTGGTACGAGCAATAAGGAGAGATAAATAAACATGTGGCACTACCGCTAGTCGCCTAAACACACGCTCTCACCATACAAAACAACATATATGGCACACAAGGCCCAACGATACTCGGGATCTCACCAGATCATTCGAGCAAAATCACACAAAGTCATAACCACAAACCTGGAGTGAGGCTCAGTGTCACATAGCCTCGGGAACGTACATCCATACTCGACATCTCTCCTCGAGTATCATCGAATGAGACTCAGTGTCACACAACCTCGGGAATATACATTCGGCATCTCTAACCATGGTGTTACAACACGCACACACACACTCTCTTGGTATCTGGATCCTATCAACCAAAGGTGACTCAACCAACCAAGTGTTCAAACCGCACACAACATTAACGCGATTACCATGCAGCACACATGATTGGCACGATTATCATAACTCTATGGTTCCTATCAATTATCAAGTCACTCATTTAAGTTTACCAACTTGTTAATACATTGATGAAAGTGTGCATTAATCATCCTCATTAATTATATCTATTGATCCATATCATCCCATTAATATATCACACATCAATTTCCATCTTTCTATTAGCATTATGGATTATTTCTTCAGTGGGTACCGGTACTCGAACACGAGTACCGGTACGGTACCCCAAGGTACAAGTACTCACACGCGTACCGATACTGATATAGCTTACTGGAAATCCTTAATTTTTACAAGTACTGGTACGGGTTGAACCATAACGATACGACCCCTAATCGCGTATCGGTATGGCCGAAGTCCGTACCGATACCCTACTCACAAGTTCTTATTATTTCCTTGATTTACGATTTTGCAACGCTTTATTTGATCCCTAAAGCTTATGAAGTTCATTAGGATTTTCTTACTAACTCATTCAATCAATTAATATTAATTACTGACTTCATACACATTTAATTAAGTATTTATCTCTTAAACATAATTCCCATCAAATCACATCAATCTATTTGAACAAACATATAAGGCGTCACAATTATAAAACAATCAAACAATCATCGAGTAATTATACCATCATCTCAAACGATCCCATACGGTCTCTAAAGTCTCCATGAGTCTCATCATATTTGTAACATCATCATTTATCACACATATATCAAGTCTCATACTATCGGTCTCTAAACATACTTATTTATCGTCTACCTATTTTGCAGACACTAACACACAAGGCAATCACATTTATAATGCCCATGAAGCAATAGGAGTTCGAGGTGTACTAACATTAATCCAAAGTGATAAATCCTCGTCCAAGCTCCTCCATTAAACTCTTTAAACCCAATATTCGAGTAAACAAATTCCTCGGATAAAACAAATACAACTACATAAGCCATTTCACATTATCAGACCACTTTAAGGGATAAAACGCGTAAAAAAACTTATCGAGTTCGAATTTGGTGAAACGTGCCAACAAACTCAAAACGTTGAGAAACGTCTGAGTAGGGTCCTTCGAAAAAAGCCAACGCCAGTCAATAGTCAATTCCCGGTCAATGACTCGGCTCAATTCAGCTCGACTCGGCTCGGCTCAAACGGTTGGTCCGGTTCGTTCAATATCTTTTTCATTGCCTTAGTGAGATATGCCAACTGTGATTTCATTGTGCTGTCGGCCTCATAATCCTTTACAGCTAGAACTCGTTTACCCCCTCTTCTTGCTGTCAAAAACTGCTCCTCTTTCTTCGCTAGATTTTTCAATACTGCCATTGCCTCATCTGGGTCTTTGTCCAGCAGTAATCCGTTTGCTGCTGAATCAATTCTAATACGAGTTTGTAAATTAGCAGCATTAAAAAATTTTGTTACCTGGTTCCAAACGGGGAATCCATGCATTGGGCAGTTTCGTAGAAGAGTGGTAAATCTGTCACAGGCCTCGTGCATTGGCTCGTCTTCTTCCTGTTGAAAAGTAGCAATTTCGTTATGTAATCGCTCAGATAAGTGTGAAGGATTAAAACGAGATAAGAATTCACGAGTTAAATATGCCCAAGTTCTAATTGAACCCGGCGTAAGTTTATTCCACCAAGTCTTTGCCCTGTCCCTCAATGAATGAGGAAATAACCGAAGCCTCAGTATCTCCATATTAACTCCTGGCAGTCTAAACGAACCACAGATCTCCTGGAACGTTTTCAGATGCTCTCTAGCATCCTCAGTAGCAGCACCACTAAATTGGCCAGCGTTGTTGATCATGCTGAACATGACAGGTTTCAGCTCAAAGTTGTCAACATCTACATCCGGCAGCGTGGTTTCTAGTTCTACATGGTCATTAAGCATGTAGTCTCGGCATGACCGACGTGCGGCAGCGAAAGAAGGGTCGACAGCTTGACTGTTCCCTCCATTCCCAACAAGATTGTTATTATCCTGGGGATTCGCTTGGTTGTCCCTTCTTTCTTCACGTCCTTCGTTCACCATTGCTTCGAGTTGTTGTTCTAGGTAGTCGTTCCTTTCAACGAGGTAACAGACTCTTTTCTTGAGATTGAACGTTCGTTCGGGTTCAGGATCTAACTGGTACTTTGGTTCCTTCCCCCGTTGAGATCTGCGCATGCGAAAACAAAAAGACCTTGTGAAAGGTATAGGTTGAACAATCCAAGTAAAATAGAAAAATAAAACGAATGCAGTAAAAGGTAGGGTAAAGATATGTTGCCAGTCCCCGGCAACGGCGCCAAAAACTTGTTGCGTGTAAAAGTGTCTATCGCAATGTAGTGCAAGTGTACACGACGCAAGTAGTAAAGTGATGCTGAAGTATCGGATATCGTCTCCACAGGGACTGGGCTAATAGCTTCACCTTGGATTACTGCACGAAAGTAAAGAGAATAGTTTAAGATGTTTGTCACGAAAATAATAAGAATACTGGAAAATAAGATTAAAATAATTAGGATATAGAGAATGGGCTGGTACTGAATTGCTCAGTAGTGCAGGTATTGCTATGTCTAGGAAAATCTGCTCTGTCGATGTCCCCGTCACGGCGGCAGTCCGTTGGTTATCGCGGCAACGATTACTCAACTCAGTACTTCAAGTTTAGCAAGAATCCCTGATGTGCCTTGGCCTATCCCTAGGTCCAAGTCTGTCGATGAACACGTCTTTGATGATACCTCCCGGCGTGAATCGAAGGATGAACACCGATGTTGTTGAATTCTTCTTTAGCCACTTAACCTCGTCCTATCCCTAGGTCCGAGATAGTTCAACTATAAACTAGAGAACTCACACTTATTCCTTTCGTATACTTAACTCTCCCGATATTAAGTAAATAGATAACCTCACAATGCTCTCCCGATGCTCTTGCAAGATGTTAATAACCAGAATAAGAGAACTTGAAGTTTATTTTATTGAACAAAGAAAATCCTAAAACAAAAGCAACCCTTGCAACTACTTTACAAATCAACCCATGGCCTTAAGGGGAATTTAGAACATGTTGAGAAAGGGAAAACGGCTAGGGTTTGGGAAGAAGGCTAGAGATAGGTGATGTCTCCCCTAGGTCGAATTACATGCTTTTATATAGGCTTTGGGTCCAAGTTTTCTAAAATAGCAAGAATACAAGTTTAAATTAAAGTACAACTCCAATAAAGACTAAATCTTCAGAGAATATAGCTTTAATTCGTCCTTCCTTCTTGCTTGGATTTTCTCTCCTTGAACTTTGGGCTTGGCCTTTATTCTGATCTAGGGCTTGGAAAAATATAGTGGTATTACACGATAGACGGGCTGAATTTTCTCTTTCGATCGAGGTACACTTTACTTCTTCTCCTCAAAACTGCTGTCACGGCGGCAACCATGGCAGCATCGTCCTTCTCGAATGCTCATCCAGTTCCAGCTCTTCTGCTTCACTGCCCAGCGCCTGCCTCTCCATCTGCTACAGCAGCAACCTGCAAAAGCAACCAATTTCAGTAGAAACTGTGCCTTTTAATATATTTGTGATGTCTAACTGTAATCTAGCCTAAATGCAATGAATTATGCTTGAATGCAACAAAAATATGGGTTAAATAGGGGGTAAATAATAGAACTTTTACACACTCAACACACCCCCAAACTCAAGTTTTTGCTTGCCCTCAAGCAATTCAAACCTAAAAGAAAAATAAATCTTTTTGTTTTGGCTTAAAACAGTGAACTTTTCCTTACCCTCCATTCCTTCTCTGTCGACGGCAGCACCTTGTTGGATAACTTAGGATTTGTCCAGAATCTCACTATAGTCCTCGTGCAGTGTGTGCATGCTTGTGAACAATTATATGCCAAGACTCCCTTAATTTCACTAGAATATTTTAGCCTCTAACTTGAATTTTTATGCCAAAGTTTATTTTTTTTGAAGGCACTTCTTATGCTCTTTTGATTTTTTTGTTTTGACTCGATTTCATTATTTTTTAAGCTAAAGTTTCACTAGAGTCGATTTCGGGCACCTCTAGCTAACTTCCTAGAGCCGGTTTCTGGCACCTTTAGGGCTATTGAGTCTCTTTTGCTAAACTTCTTTCCTAGAGTCAGTGTTAGGCACCTCTAGGGGCTATTCAAGTGCTAAGCTTCCTATTCTAGTTAACTAGAAGAGTTCTAGGCATTATAACAGTCACAAATAGTGTTTAAGTTTCAGAACTATAGAAAGGCTCTAAACTGCTCCTATAACTATCCTAAAGGCACTGCCACGACAGAGCTGTCACGACAGGTAAGTTCAGTTCAAAGACTTAAGCCAAAATTTTCAATTTTTTCTTTTTTTTAAAGAAAAATAAACTAAGTAAAAGACACAATTTTAAAACTAAATTAGACTCCATTAATAGAGGGATGTCACCCCCAAACTCAAGGGTTGCATTGCCCTCAATGCAAAATGACAGATAACAAAAAGAAAATGAAAAGTACATCACAAAATATATAAAGGAAGACAACAAAATAAGTTAAGAAACTCAAATTTTATGCGTTGTCGTCATTGCTGCTGACTCGGATCTGTCGGCGGGCCTTCTTAACTGGCTGGCGGTTGGGGAAGCTGATGTGTTCTTGGTTTTGGCATCCCTCGGAGGTTGAATTCTGGTATGAGAGATGTGAGGAGGTTTCTCCACTACCTGAACATCAGAGCTGTTGCTGCTCTTGTCGCCGATGTCGCTGATGCTGCCGATATCCTTCTTATTCTTATCTGCCATCCTCTTCTGCCGTTTGACCAGTGTGAACTCCTTGGCTAGATTCCTCTTAACAGAGGGTTCATTGTCACTTTCCTCTCAAACAGAAGAAGAAGAAAAACCGGCGATGAATGCATCAAGTTCTTCCGAGGTTATTCTTCTCTTAGTTCCACGGGCAGAGGTATCAGCTGCACAGTTGCTGCCTGCAGCTGTCGTGGCAGGGGTAGGTGTGGATTCTGCAGACGGTGTCTTGGGTGTGGCAGCAGGTGTAGGGGTATGGGCTGGGGTGGTAGCAGCAAAATAGTGGGAAGGAAAAGTAGGAAAGACAACATCATGAAAATTTAAAGAGTTTTGGATGAAGGTTACCATAGCTGTGGTGAAATCCCTGATGAAGGTCATAAGACCTAGCTGTCGTTCCTCCATTTTCTGTATGGCAGCAAGAATCTGGGAGGAGGAGTCAGTTGGGGCTGCTGCTGCTGTTTGCTGCCTGGCTTCCGTGGCAGCAGGTTCGGTGTCTGTCGGTTCTGTCGTCTCTGCTGCCGTGGCAGTGGGGTCGAAAGATGACAGCGGGGTGGCAGCAGTCAGTTCCATCAAGCTGAGCATATTTTTGTCGGTTCATCCCTTCCCTTGGACTCTTAGATCGGTGGTAACTTCAGGCACATTATGACCGCGGCAAAGGGCTGTGATGAGGTAGGGAAGGTAGAGTGGTCCCGTCGGCCGGTGTGCACACTCCAAAATGCTTTCCCGGATGAAGCTGCCCACATTAATAGACCTCTCATGTAAAATGGAATGAATGAGGGCTAACCTGGGCTGATCGAAAGTGGTATTGTGCGAGGTTGGCATGATTCACTTTTTAATAAAAGCGTTCCACAGTTTGGCCTCCGGCAGAAGTTGAGTTCTCTTTACCGTCCTCGGGTTCTTTAGATTTGTATTCCACTGAGTACCTTCCTCCGTGAGCTCTGCCATGACAGCATCGTAGGCAGCAGGGTCTAGGCTGTTCAGAAATTGTTGGTGACCATCCTCGTTGCTGCCCACGTAAAATCCGTACAAAGTGCTGATGTATTCTGGCTCGAAGGGCACCTCTCGCCCTCTCACGGTGACTGTTGTTGCGGTTCTGCTGTTGATGGCAGCATAGAAATCACGAACCAAAGAGACGTTCATCTCCTCTGGTTGTTCTGCAAAGATTTGCCATTGTAGGGCCCTAATTTTTGTAGCAATGAACGGCTGCAGGCCAAAATTCCCTTCCTTGGAAGTGTAGATAAATCCCTTTTCCTCCCACATATCTCGTATTTGGAACGATCGTGGGGTTGCTGCTGTTGGGGTGGAGCCTGAGGCAGCACTCCTGCGGGTGTTTCTGGAAGACATGGTTGCAAGGGTTGTAAGAAGAAAAATGAAAGCAAGTAAATATTACGAGAGAAAGCAAGTATGAAGAGTAGAAGTGAGTGAAAAATGAAAAATGAAACGGGGTTTATATAGGGAAGAGTTTGCTGCCCGTTGGAGCTGTAACGGCAGGCGCGAATAACGGGGCCAGCTGTTACGCGGTTTCTGACGCGTCTGTCACGCGTTTCCATGTCTGTTGCGTGTCTGTTACGCGTTTGCGTGTCTGTCGCGACAGTGTGTCGACAGCCTGTATTTTCCGCGTCTGTCGCGGTAGCTGTAACGACAGCGACAAAATGTTAGGCTTTTTGGGCTGATGGAAAATGGTGGGCTGGATTCACTTCTCCTCTTTTCCTTGTCTCCTTTATTTCCTGAAAATAATAAAAATAAAAACTTTAATTCCTAAAGATAAAATAAATCTAATTACCTAATAAATATATAAATAATAAAAATAATAAAAAGAAAATTAGGTTAAATTAGGGATGCCGGAAGGGGCATCTCCTAAAGTAACTACTTCCTGCATTCTTGGGGCTTCAGTCCCCTGATAATGCTTCAATCGCTGTCCATTGACCTTGAATTGGTGTCCGTCTTTTAGAGATCTGATCGTGATGGCACCATGGGGAAAAACTTGAACTACTTGGAATGGGCCAGACCATCTAGATTTCAGCTTCCCTGGGAAGAGTTTCAACCTAGAGTTAAAAAGCAACACAAGCTGCCCTGGGCAGAACTGTCGTGGCAGCAACTTTTTGTCATGCCACTTCTTGGTTTTGTCCTTGTAGATTCTTGCGTTGTCATAGGCCATTGTCCGAATTTCTTCAATTTCATTAAGATCAAGTAGCCTCTTCTGCCCTGCCTTTTCCAAGTCCAAATTAACTGCCTTGATTGCCCAGTATGCTCTGTGCTCTATCTCGACAGGTAAATGGCACGTTTTCCCGTAAATCAGCCGATAAGGAGACATTCCCAATGGAGTTTTGAATGTTGTCATGTAAGCCCATAACGCATCATTGAGGTGTAAAGACCAATCTTTCCGAGTTGGCTTAACCATATTTTCGAGAATGTTCTTAACCTCCATGTTGGATATTTCAGCTTGTCCATTGGTCTGAGGGTGGTATGTTGTTGCAATCCGATGCTTGACACCATACTTTTTCAGGGCAGCAGCTATAACCCTGTTGTCAAAATATCTCCCTTCATCACTGATGATCGCCTTAGGGATGCCGAATTTGGAAAAAAATGTTTTTGTGTAAAAACCTTTGAACCGTTTTGGCATCATTCTTTTGAATGGCGATAGCTTCAACCCACTTGGACACATAATCTACTGCCATGAGGATGTATAAATTCCCACATGAAGATGGGAATGGTCCCTTAAAATCGATCCCCCATACGTTGAAAATCTCGACATCAAGAATGTTCTGCAGCGGCATCTCGTGCCTCCTTGAGATGTTTCCCATCCGTTGACACTTGTCACAGTTCTTATAGAATATTTGAGCATCCTTGTACAGTGAAAGCCAATAGAATCCTGACTGCAAAACCTTGGCAGCATTTTTGTTGCCTCCCAAGTGTCCTCCATACTGTGAAGCATGGCAGTGATGAAATATATCTTCATGTTCATCCTGTGGTACGCATCTCCTTATAACCTAATCTGCACAAATTTTGAAAAGAAGAGGTTCGTCCCAATAATAATGCTTAACATCATTTTGGAACCTCTTCCTAGCTTGATAATTAAGGTCAGAAGGAATTATTCCGCTAACTAAAAAATTAACAAAATCAGCGTACCAGGGGAGTTTAGAAAACTTACCTGCCACCATGGTTGTCGCGGCAGTGATTGTGGCAGCAAACAGCTGCTCATCAGGGAAGGTCTCCAATAAGTTTGTCTCATCTGTCGGTAGACTCTTTCCCTTCTCCAACCTTGACAAGTGATCTACCACTTGATTCTCTGTCCCCTTTTTGTCCTTGATTTCAAGGTCGAATTCTTGCAATAGCAGAATCCAACGTATCAGTCGAGGCTTTGCATCCTTTTTCGTGAACAGGTACTTCAATGCAGAGTGGTCTGTATGGACTATGACCTTCGTTCCAAGTATATAAGAACGAAACTTGTCAATAGAGAATACCACAGCTAATAGTTCCTTCTCTGTGGTGGTGTAATTCACTTGGGCATCGTTCAGTGTTTTGCTGGCATAGTATATAACATGAAAAAGTTTGTCTCTTCGTTGCTCAAGTGCTGCCCCGACAGCATAGTCACTAGCATCACACATGATCTCAAATGGCAGTGTCCAATCTGGTGGCTGTACTATTGGGGCTGTTACCAGCTTTTCTTTCAGAACCTTGAATGCCTCAGTACATTCAGTGTTGAAGTCGAAGGGTCGGTTCTTTTCCAGAAGATGGCATAGGGGCTTGGTTATCTTTGAAAAATTCGCAATGAACCTCCGATAAAAACCAGCATGTCCTAAGAAACTTCTGATTCCCTTGACTGTGGTGGGCGGCGGAAGCTTTTCGATCACTTCTATCTTTGCTCTGTCGACTTCTCTGCCACGGCAGCTAATCTTATGGCCAAGGACTATCCCTTCATCCACCATGAAGTGACACTTTTCCCAGTTCAATACTAGGTTTGCTTTTTCACATCTCTCGAGCAATTTCTGTAGGTTGCCTAGGCAGCTCTCAAAGTTATCTCCAAAGACTGAAAAATCATCCATAAAGATCTCTAGGAAATCCTCCACCATATTAGAGAATATTGCCATCATGCACCTTTGAAAGGTGGCCGGTGCGTTGCATAGTCCAAAAGGCATTCTCCTAAAAGCGTAAGTTCCGTAAGGGCATGTGAACGTCGTCTTTTCTTGGTCTTCCGGTGCGATGGCTATTTGATTGTAACCTGAGTAACCATCAAGAAAACAATAGTAAGGTTTACCCGCTAATCTATCAAGCATTTGATCAATAAAGGGTAAAGGAAAGTGGTCCTTCCGGGTAGCTTTGTTAAACTTCCGGTAGTCCATACAAACCCTCCAACCGGTCACAGTCCTGGTTGGGATTAGCTCATTGTTTTCGTTGGTCACCACGGTCATTCCTCCTTTCTTGGGAACGCATTGCACCGGGCTCACCCATTTGCTGTCCGAGATGGCATAGATTATTCCAGCATCTAGCCACTTTATTATCTCTTTACGCACCACCTCTCGCATAGCATCATTCAGACGTCTCTGTGCATCAATGGTCGGCTTATGATCATCCTCTATGAGGATTTTATGCATGCATAGTGCCGGACTGATGCCTTGGATATCAGCTATTGTCCATCCAATTGCCTTTTTGTGCTGCTGCAGCATCCCTATTAGTTGATGTTCATGTTCCTGCATCAACTTGGAAGAGATGATTACGGGCATCGTATCATTTAAACCAAGGAAAGCATATTTTAACTGCCCTGGCAGGGGCTTAAGATCTAAAACAGGGGGCTCAATAGTTGATGGCTTTTGAATTATATGGTTATCCGAGGTATAATTTAAAGGCTCGAACAACTTACCTGGACGATTGCCTATCCAGTTTACCTCCTCCTGATCTTCAGTATCAGATATATCAGATTTTGAGGAGCTGCTGTCGTCGGTGCTGCCGTGACAGTCTTCTAAATGGCTGCCGAGGCAGTGGCCAATTTTAATGTCGTGGCAGCCCAACCTGATGCAGGGTTGGTCAAAGGTGATTGCAGTGATGGCCTTGCACTCTTCTCCTGCATCAACATGTTTCATTGCTTGGAGAACGTTTAGCTTGATCTCTTGATCGTTCACTCTCATAATGAGTTCTCCTCTTTCCACATCAATCAGTGATCTTCATGTGGCTAAGAAGGGTTGCCCCAGGATGATTGGTGCGTTTTCATCTTATTCACAATCTAAGATAAGAAAGTCAGCAGAAAAAATAAACTTATCCACTCTTACCAGAATATCATCAATTTTTCCTTCTGGGTGGACGTAAGAGCGGTCTGCCAGCTACAGTACTACTGTTGTGGGCCGAGCTTTTCCAATACCTAATTTCTGAAAAACAGATTTGGGCATTAAATTTATACTAGCACCAAGATCACAAAGTGTCTTACCCACAAATTTGTCTCCGATTATGCATGGTATGATGAAGCTCCCAGGATCCTTCTTCTTCTGAGGTGGATACTTGTGCAAAATACTCATGCATCCATGTGTCATATTTACCGTTTCAAATTCCCCAAGTTTGGACTTCTTTGACATGGCATCCTTGAGAAATTTGGCATAACCAGGTATTTCCCTAACAGAATCTAACAGCGGAATGTTGATATGAACCTGCTTAAAAATATCATAAATTTTCTTAAGCTGTGATTCATGTTTCAATTTTTGTAGCCGCTGAGGGAAATGTGGTGGGGGACGATAATCAGCAATGCGTCCTTCCCACTGCATACGGATCTGAGGAGGTTTGGGTTCATCATCTTTCTCCTCTGTCCCTTCTGCTGTCGTGACAGGCTCATCGACAGCAGGTTGTTTGTTACATGTCGGGGCAGCTTCCTCGACAGTCGACTCCAGGGCTAGTTTCTTAACTATTTCAGCTTTCTTCTCTGGCCCTGGTAATTTCTTCCCACTCCTAGTAGTGATGGCTTTACACTGCTCATGTGTGGGTTGTCTAGCATTTTTAGTATTGCTAGGAAATCCGCCATTCTGCCTTGGTTTAACATGCTGGGAAATCTGACCCATCTGTGTCTCCAATGATTTTAGAGTAGCTTCATGATTGGTCATATGCATCTCTGTTTTTTCCATGAATGTTTCCGTCTTCTTGACAAAGTGATTCATGTTCTCAATGTAGGTTCCTGTTTGAGACATAAATGTAGCCAGAGTCTGTTCCAGTATACTATTTGAGGCAGGTGGTGGTTGTTGCTGCTGCTGCTGCGGTTGCTGCCGAGTTAGCAATCTAGGTCCTCCCTGGTTCTGATTATTCTGTGCTTGAGGATTCAGAGCATTATTAGGATTGCTCCAAGAAAACTTGGGATCTTTTCTCCAATTGAGATTATAGTTGTTGGAATTATAATTCTGCTTATTGTAGTTTCCAACATACTTTCCCTCTTCTAATTGTATTGGACATTCCTCTGAACTGTGATTTCCTTCACAAATTTCGCATACCTCTTCAGCAGCGTATACAGGCTGTGAATCTTCGTTCAAGAGCTTTTTCATTGCCTTAGTGAGATATGCCACATGTGATTTCATTGTGTTGTCGGCCTCATAATCCTTTACAGCTAGAACCCGTTTACCCCCTCTTCTTGCTGTCGGAAACTGCTCCTCATTCTTCGCCAGATTTTTCAATACTGTCATTGCCTCATCTGGGTCTTTGTCCAGCAGTAATCCATTTGCTGCTGAATCAATTCTAATACGAGATTGTAAATTGGCAGCATTATAAAATTTTGTTGCCTGGTTCCAAACGGGGAATCCATGCATTGGGCAGTTCCGTAGAAGAGTGGTAAATCTGTCCCAGGCCTCGTGCATTGGCTCGTCTTCTTCCTGTTGAAAAGTAGAAATTTCGTTACGTAATTGCTCAGATAAGTGTGAAGGATTAAAACGAGATAAGAATTCACGAGTTAAATCTGCCCAAGTTCTAATTGAACCCGGCGTAAGTTTAATCCACCAAGTCTTTGCCCTGTCCCTCAATGAATGAGGAAATAATAGAAGCCTCAGTATCTCCGGATTAACTCCTGATAGTCTAAACGAACCACAGATCTCCTGGAACGTTTTCAGATGCTCTCTAGCATCCTCAATAGCAGCACCACTAAATTGGCCAGCGTTGTTGATCATGCTGAACATGACAGGTTTCAGCTCAAAGTTGTCAACATCTACATCCGGCAGCGTGGTTTCTAGTTCTACATGGTCATTAAGCATGTAGTCTCGGCATGACCGACGTGCGGCAGTGGCAGGAGGGTCGACAGCTTGACCGTTCCCTCCATTCCCGACGGGATTGTTATTATCCTGGGGATTCCCTTGGTTGTCCCTTCTTTCTTCACGTCCTTCGTTCACCATTGCTTCGAGTTGTTGTTCTAGGTAGCCGTTCCTTTCAACGAGGTAACAGAATCTTTTCTTGAGATTGAACGTTCGTTCGGGTTCAGAATCTAACTGGTACTCCGGTTCCTTCCCCTGTTGAGATCTGCGCATACGAAAACAAAAAGACCTTGTGAAAGGTATAGGTTGAACAATCCAAGTAAAATAGAAAAATAAAACGAATGTAGTAAAAGGTAGGGTAAAGATATGTTGCCAGTCCCCGGCAACGGCGCCAAAAACTTGTTGCGTGTAAAAGTGTCTATCGCAATGTAGTGCAAGTGTACACGACGCAAGTAGTAAAGTGATACTGAAGTATCGGATATCGTCTCCACAGGGACTGGGCTAATAGCTTCACCTTGGATTACTGCACGAAAGTAAAGAGAATAGTTTAAGATGTTTGTCACGAAAATAATAAGAATACTGGAAAATAAGATTAAAATAATCAGGATATAGAGAATGGGCTGGTATTGAATTGCTCAGTAGTACAGGTATTGCTAAGTCTAGGAAAATCTGCTATGTCGATGTCCCCGTCGCGGTAGCACCCATCGCGGCGGCAGTCCGTTGGTTATCACGGCAGCGATTACTCAACTCAGTACTTAAAGTTTGGCAAGAATCCCTGTTGTGCCTTGGCCTATCCCTAGGTCCAAGTCTGTCGATGAACACGTCTTTGATGATACCTCCCGACGTGAATCGAAGGATGAACACCGATGTTGTTGAATTCTTCTTTAGCCACTTAACCTCGTCCTATCCCTAGGTCCGAGATAGTTCAACTATAAACTAGAGAACTCGCACTTATTCCTTTCGTATACTTAACTCTCCCGATATTAAGTAAATAGATAACCTCACAATGCTCTCCCGATGCTCTTGCAAGATGTTAATAACCAGAATAAGAGAACTTGAAGTTTATTTTATTGAACAAAGAAAATCCTAAAACAAAAGCAACCCTTGCAACTACTTTACAAATCAACCCGTGGCCCGAAAGGGAATTTAGAACATGTTGAGAAAAGGAAAACGGCTAGGGTTTGGGAAGAAGGCTAGAGATAGGTGATGTCTCCCCTAGGTCGAATTACATGCCTTTATATAGGCTTTGGGTCCAAGTTTTCTAAAATAGCAAGAATACAAGTTTAAATTAAAGTACAACTCCAATAAAGACTAAATCTTCAGAGAATATAGCTTTAATTCGTCCTTCCTTCTTGCTTGGATTTTCTCTCCTTGAACTTTGGGCTTGGCCTTTATTTTGATCTAGGGCTTGGAAAAATATAGTGGTATTACACGATAGACGGGCTGAATTTTCTCTTTCTGTCGAGGTCCACTTTGCTTCTTCTCCTCAAAACTGCTATCGTCCTCTGCTGTCACGGCGGCAACCATGGCAGCATCGTCCTCCTCGAATGCTCATCCAGTTCCAGCTCTTCTGCTTCACTGCCCAGCGCCTGCCTCTCCATCTGCTACAGCAGCAACCTACAAAAGCAACCAATTTCAATAGAAATTGTTCCTTTTAATATATTTGTGATGTCTAACTGTAATCTAGCCTAAATGCAATGAATTATGCTTGAATGCAGCAGAAATATGGGTTAAATATGGATTAAATAATAGAACTTTTACACACTCAACAACTATAAATTGAAGGGTGGAACACTTGAAGAAGTTTAGAGACAATATCCGAGCAACATGTTCAAGAGAAATTGAGTCAAATTCTTATCTCTTCATTTCTCTTGTAAATAGTCTTTAGAGAGTAAGCTTTATTGTAAATACATGTACTCTTGTGAGCTTAAATTTGTGTAAAAACCCACCTTGTGAGGTATTAAGTTTACTAAACAAATCCCTTGTAAAAGAAGAGGTTCTAGTTTAGCATTAGACAAAAACTAGAGTGGTTCTATCTTAGCCGTATAAAAGATCGGGTTGTAAAGGTTTCCTCATAAACCTTGAAAAGTGGACGAATTCTTAGTGAATTGGGAAATCCTTAGTGGTGTGTTAAGGTAGTGGATGTAGACTCGGTTGGGTAGTCGAACCACTCTAAAATCCTTGTGCAAATTGTCCATCTTTATTTCAATTTTTAGCCAATTCATCCAAAGAGCAAAATCAACCCTCTTTATGGATTTTGGTGATCGATTCGAGCGTGCTACAAGCCTAACAATTGGTATCATAACCTCGTCTCCATCAAAAGACTAACATCCGAGATTAAAGATCATTTGCTCGAAGTCCACCGTTCAAGCAATGACAACATTTGAAGAAGGTCGCTCTATCTCGTGTCCTCCACTCTTCGAATGAGAAGTATACTTCCAATGGAGCAATGTCATGAAGTATTTCATCAAATCTCTTGATTTTGAGATTTGGGATATCATCAAAGATGATTACTTGGAAGCTCCTAAGAAGAAGAAGAAGCATGCGAGTGCAAATGACACGAAGGCCAAGCTAAATGCAAAGGTGATGCACACTCTTCTTTGTGGTCTCAATGAAGACGTTTCCAAGAAAGGCTCAACATGCAAAAGTGCCAAAGATATGTGGGAGAACCTTGAGAAGCTCTATGGCAACAAGAAGGGAGAAAAGAAAGATGATGCCCAATTCATGTGCAAACCTTCTCTCCAATCCAAAGGTGGATGGTATTTTGGCTCTCGATGAGCCTAAAGTATCTTCTAACTCAAGTGAGCTTAATTCTTACTCTTTCGATGAGTTGTAAGATGTTTTCGATGAATTATTTTTGGAATTTGAGACCATGAATTCCAAATTTAAGAAAATGAATTCAAAACTTGAATTTGAAAATAATTTTCTTTTGAAAACAAAATTGGATTTTGAAAACCAAAATGAAATTTTGAAAAATGATTTAGAGTTTTCAAAAAACAAGTAAAGATGTTTAGAAAAAGAAAATCTTGATTTGAAAGTTAAGCTTGAAAGCTTAACAAAAGAAAAAGAAATTGTTTTCAATAATTCATCTTGTCACATAATGGCAAAATGCTCATATTGCCATTATCATGGTCATTCCTCACATACTTGTCCTATAAAGAAGAGAAAATCTTATAGGATTAGACAAGTATGGGTTCCTAAGGGAACTAAAGACATTGAAATTAATGTTAATAGATCCAAAGCAATTTGGATACCAAAATCCAAGTAAATGTCCTTTGTAGGTGTGATGGAGCAATAGCAAGCAAAGCAAATCAAAGAATGCTCAAATCACACATGAGAAGAAGATTGGGTAACCTCTAAGCTTAATGCTTTCATTTTATACATTTGGTTACCTAACTTTTTTTGAAGTCTTGGATTATTTGTTAAGCCTAACAATGATGAAATGAGTAAGGGGGCCATTTTTAAAACCAAAATCTTAGTTGTGTCAATTTTTTAAGTTATTTTGAGCCTAAAAGTCAATAAAATTCTTTTTGATATAACAAAAGGGGGAGAAATGGTTTGAAAAATTGATTTTTTCAAGAGAATAAAGGGGCTGTAATTTCATTTAAAATTTTAAAATCTCTTATTCAAATTTTTAAATACTAAGGGGGTGAATCCCAAACAATTATTTTTCAAGTTGGTTTTATTATATCAAAAATGGGGAGATTGTAGAAATATATGTTTTGATATAATAATTAAAAAATAATTTTAAACTAAATTGAAAGGATATCAAAATGTTTTTAAGTCCAAACAACTTGAAATTATGTTTGAGGATGTTTAAAAAAGTTTTGGCAATGTTTGAAACGTTTTTAAGTAGCCAAACCAGTGTCTTTAAGGTACCTATTTCGGTACAGGGCCAATCTGTATCGATACAATTTGAAACTGCCAAAACGCGTAATGAAACAGGGCTTGCCCATTTCGATACGGTGTAGTTCTGTTTCGAAACACCCTTTTGTGTTTCGATGCGACTAACGATCAAAACCTCCCCAACGGTCATATTTTTCCCAACGGTCTTTGAAATGCAACTCAACGGTCACTCGTACCGAAACAATTTGTAACTGTTTCGATACAGCTCAATACCGTTTCGATACGGTCAGAGGCGTTTCAATATGACTTGCTACATCAGGCTTCAACGGCAAGTTCTGAAGAAGGTCGTTTCGATATAGGCTCGTGTGTTCCAATACGGACAGCTCCGGAACAACATTTATTGCGGGAAATAAAGTCCCCAACGGCTCCAAAACATCCCTAACGGCTAGCAATGACCACAAGCTCAATTGGGACTATAAATTGAAGGCTGGAACACTTGAAGAAGTTTAGAGACAATATCCGAGCAACATGTTCAAGAGAAATTGAGTCAAATTCTTATCTCTTCATTTCTCTTGTAAATAGTCTTTATAGAGTGAGCTTTATTGTAAATCTTTGTACTCTTGTGAGCTTAAATTTGTGTAGACACCCACCTTGCGAGGTATTAAGTTTACCAAATAAATCCCTTGTAAAAGGAGAGGTTCTAGTTTAGCCTTAGACAAAAACTAGAGTGGTTCTATCTTAGCCATATAAAAGATAGGGTTGTAAAGGTTTCCTCCTAAGCCTTGAAAATGAGACGAATCCTTAGTGAATTGGGAAATCCTTAGTGGTGTGCTAAGGTAGTGGATGTAGACTCGGTTGGGTAGTCGAAGCACTCTAAAATCCTTTAGCAAATTGTCCATCTTTATTTCAGTTTTTAGCCAATTCATCCAAGGAGAAAAATAAACCCTCTTGATGAATTTCGGTGATCGATTCGAGCGTGCTACAAGCCTAACAATTTCCTTGAGCCCCTCTGACTAGTAGAGATAACACATCAACTCACGGTTTACCGTGGAACTGTCTCATTGAACTGTCTAAATGTCCTCAAATTCAAGTGAGTTATCACTTCCAATATGATGTCCTCCCAACAGCTCATCATCATCATTCGGTATCTCATTCTGATTTTCTGTTTGATCAATAAAAACTAGATGATCACTACCAGAAGCGGTGATACGGCCTTGACCACGACCTCGACCAATCACAAAGCTAGAACTCCTACGCGGTGACATAGTAGACTATCTACAAAAGTTAAAAACCTAGAGTCAGATTCGGTACTATAGTCTCGGATTTAAAATAATTGAAAACAATAAAACTGAAATCACATGATATCATAGTATATTTTTCAAAAAAAAATCTCATTTATCCCAAAACACTTTAGATGCATGCAAAAGTCGAAGTTTTTTGAAAATAATTCTTGTGAACCTCACAGTCCAAGGGTTGAACTTAGCTCTGATATCGCTAAATGTAACCCCCTAAACTCGGTCTAGAAGAAACGAGTCGAATCTAGGAAGCCGCATTTGAAAACTTTCCCCTCAAGTAACACATTTTAGGTTTACTTATTTATAAAATAAAATTATTATTAAATAATAATTATAAAAAATATCTCAATTATTTTTTAAACTCAAACATTAAAACATATTCTGAATATTTAAAAAATATATATGAATTAAATCTGGAAATGCATGCTGAAACATAATCCCAAAAATATAAATCCCTAATTCTGAATTACATAAACGTCCCAAAAGATTAAATAATAATAATATAAAAGTCTAATTAAAATAGTTCACACATATGATTAAATATTTAAGTAAAATGTGAGATGCTCCAAGTACCGAGTCGCCTAAAAAATCTGGATATCTAAAAGAGTAACTCCGGGAGTGTAAGCTAAAGAGCTTAGTGTGTCTCTATAGTGCAAGGAAACATAAAAACAAAACATTATTTTTTTTTGATAAAGTCTTTTCTAAAAACACAATAAATCTAAATCATAATGCTATGATATCTAATGCATAACTCAATACCCAACTATCCGATATCATACAAAGTAGAGGTTGCCCACACTAGAGTGGATGTTTCCCTCACTTTTTCTGAACACATTTCCAATTCCAATGACTCAATGATATGATTTGAAAATCATAAATCAGAACTCTTACGAGTTTATCATTTCTAAAAATCTGATGCTTGATTAAAAAAACACAATATGATATGCTATACATGATATATCAAAATAGTCTCAATGACAATTCAGAAAATAAATCAAGCAGAGTATAAAATATAAATTATTTATAGCACATGAAAAAACACACCTTAGGCAACAATAGCTCTAATGTAGAAGGACTCGTCTCACGTTCAGGTCTAGCTGAATCGGAGTATACGATGATAACTATACTTTAATAATCATTTCTATCACTAAGCCACCACTAAAAACATGTGAACTACTCTAAAAGAATACTTACGTGAGACCTCGAAAAATATGCATGAACGGTTTGAACAACTGGGGGTAACTCGTCGGCCTCAAAGACGTAACCACGTGAACACAAGAATAACTCGAATCAAACCAATAACCAAATTATTCTAAAATTACTAAGTACAAATTAATTGTAAATAGAAAAACGAGCTTTCGGGATCGAATTAGACAAAACGGACAACAAATTCAGACTCATGACGTCGAAAAAGGCCAAGAGAAAGGTTTTCTAAAAAAGTCAACTCTAGTCAAAGTCAACGCTACATCATAGTCAAAGTCAACATTGATGTCACATGGTCCAAGGTCAACTCTAACATCATACGATCAAAGGCCAACATGTCGAGTCGGGTCAACGGGTCAAGGTCAAAACCGGTTATGCCGGTTCGGTCTGATAAACTAGTTCGATTCAACCAGTTCACACAGTTCAGTTTAGCTTACACAACCGGTTCATATTGGTTCACAAATGGGTTCACTCGGTTTTGGGCTTTCTCTCATGATACACACACTTGGGCCTCACACACAAATCTGAGCAAGCTTTCCTAGTTGGGCTTAACCCAATCACATGCATAACCTACACAATCTAGCCTAACACTCTTATCTCTTCTCAACAGATGTGGTTCTAGGGTTTTAAAGCACCCAACACAATGTCAAGGATAAAACATGATGGCAGCACGAGGGGAAGACAAGGTAGTGGCTGCTCGTCGACGATGCACTTCATAAAACCCAAACGATCATTCCGGCCAAGAACAAACGTAAATGATAGATTAGCACGACCCACTCGAAAGAAAATAAGTAAAACGCGAATCAAAAGGCTTACCCACACAAGGTCAATGGAGGAGAAGTGGCGGTGTAAGAAACGATGGAGGTCGAGTAGTCTCTACACAGTTTCTGGGTAGCCGAAGAACGACGCTGAGGAGAGGCAGAGCACAGCGGCGCAATGAGAGATTCGAATGATTTCTCTTTGATCTTTCACTAACAGTGGCCAACACAGATAATCTGATGGTTGGGTTGGATTCGTGATGGGGAGACAGACAAGACAATGTTGGCAGTGGGCGACACGGACGATGGTAAGGTGGTCACCAGAGCTTCACCGGAGAACAAGGGAGAGGGTGAGGGAGAGATATCATGAGAGAGTGATATGAGAGGGTGGCTACAATGAGACTCAGTCAGATGAAGGGTTGAAAAGATGATTAAATACCCTAATCAAAAGGGTAAATCGCAAAAGAATGGTCCCTAATTGAACCCACTTTACATATTCACTCCAAAAGTTCTGATTTTTGCTTAATGGTGTCATTGATTTCATAATTAAAATTCAATTTAATTCACAATTCTCGATTAGAGTTTTAAATATAAAATTCCCAAATCTTAGGTTTCTTGAACTAGGAATTTTAGAATTTAGGGTTTTCCAAATAGAAGAATATTTGGGGTGTTACAAGTATGAACAAAATTTTTATGTTTGTTTAATAAACTAACAAACACGAACAGAGGTGTGTTCGGTCTGTTTATGCTCACGAACAAGCTCGTTTATATGATGAAAATGCTTGTGAATGTATCTAAAAACTACTTCTTATTGTTACTAAGGATGTTATATAAGTTCATGTTGAAATGTAAGTTTTATTTTATTGTTTTTATTTTTATTTATTTATTGTTAATTTAGTTAACATTTCTGAACATATAAACGAACATGTTCACGGATTAATAAACGTACACGTTCGTGAACACTGAAACGAACACGTTCGCGAGCGCTTAATCGAACACGTTCACGAGCACTTAAACGAACACTAAACAAACGAACACAAACACCTTAAAAATAAATAAATGAACACGAAAGCGAACATGAACACCTTTAAAAATAAACAAACGAACATGAACATAGTCTTGTTCGTTTAAGCTCAGTTCATTTACACCCCTAGTTAGAGTGGAGAGACACATAAATCTTGGTTCTACTGACTGATGATATTATTATCAGTCCTTTTCTAAGTCATTCACCAACTCTAGTTTTATGGTACTCAAATTAAATCATTATTATGCACTAATAAATACTTGTATCAAATCAAATATTGATAAGTCAACAATCTCTAGAGTATGTAGTAAAAAGGTTCTCAACTGACACCCTATCTTTCCCCCTAAGTTGTAGGTTCAACCCTTATTAAGAGCATATTTCCTTTCAACTCTCCTAAGTAGAAATTCTTTAAAAAAAATTTATTTAAACAAAAAATATGTTTTATTGATGATTTAAATATTTTTTTGTTAAATTTTGTCAAACATTTCATTTAAATAAGTTGAAAGAAATCTAGTATTACTATAGATGACTTACTAGACTAAATGATTGTTGGTTATATTCGAAGAATTTTTAAACCCACTCATGTCTATACCATTTGTCTCGCAGGAACTTTCGTAATAATTTTAATAGTTAGCTAAGACAAAGACTTTGGCACTTAATTCTCGGCGTCAGGCCAAATTTGCATGAGGACAGCATTCAACATAATTAGTGGTATGCCCCAATTTCATATCTTAATATTTTCAATGGTGTATGTAAGTCCAAACGAATGAAAAATGTACGTGGACTTGACTGGACTTTAAATGAAAAATATAAGGCTTAAATTCAGCCTTTAAATTATGTCTTTTTTGTTTATTTTTAGTCTTTAGTCTATTTTTTGTTAAAATAAACCTTTAAATTATCGCCTTTTGTCACTTTAAGTCTTAAACTATTTTTTGGTCAAAATAAGTACTTAAACTATGTCATTTTTCTTCTTTTGGTCCCTAAACTATTTATTGTTCAAAAAATCTTTGTGATGTGTCAACATCTTATTAATCAAAATATTTTTTTTGACTTAAATAATTATTAAATTTAAAGTTACCAGAAATGATAGTTTATGAGCTTATTTTGACCAAAAAATAATTTAAGGGCTAAAAACAAACAAAATACATAGCTTAGAGGTTAATTATTCATTTAAGCCAAAATATAACTCCGAATGAGAGTTAGGTTTCTTTCGATTTTATCAGAATGAAGGCCTATCCAGCAATGCTTTCGCTCTTTTTGGGCTAAAATTGTAAAGCCCGCACAGCAATGCTGATGAATGCTTATCTCAATGAATTTTGATCTCTTACTTACTTTATAATATGATGATTGACTGTAATGGTAATTTCTTCTTATAATAATGAAATATATAATTTATTTCTACTACATTATTGTCCATTATTTATCATCTGATCATTTTTCGTATTTTAAATTTAAAATATTGGTGTTTGAATATTTAAATATTCGTAATTATAAATAAATAAATTACATTGATTACTATTGAACTTTTAAAATACTTTCACATCCATCGAATTTTTAAAACATAAATTACAGTGATTAAATTTTTTTAACAACATCAAGAAAACTGGATTTTATTAAATATAATGAAAAATACAATAAATACAACACACTCAACTTATATTAATGAACCTTAGAGACCAAGACCACCAAGAAAATTCTTGAGAAATAAAATCAAAACATGTAAACCAAAGGCCTTGAAGAAAAAAGATTAAACATTTCCTTGAATGTGTTGTATTAAAAATCGAGGAACCATAATGAAAAATCTTTTTGTCTCTTTCAACTACAGACTATATTGATGTATGAATGGAGATTAAAAAATTAATTTTGCAGAAAATTTTACTAACGGTTTTAATTGCATAGACAAACTACCACAAAAGGAGATCTAACCATATTAGATCGTCAACCTTCTTGACCAGAGGGTGTGTCGTGATAATTGTTAGACGAATGCCAGACTACTATAAAAATAGACAAAAATTATGCTACAAGATAGACGAAAAGCGTACCTCAAAAGAAGACGAACAAAACAAGACAAGATTTGAAAAAAAAAATATCCAAAACATAAGTGATTCTTATTTGATAAAAAAATAAAATAACAAATAAAAGAATGAAAAAATCAAACGACGACACTAGAAGTTGTGGCAGAGGCGATACTTTTGAAGAAAAACTAGAGAAAATGTTTAGAGAAAACCTAATTTATAAGTTGCTAATGTTTTTAGGCTTATTAATTTTTTACGGACATTAAAGTTTAAATTTTCTTTTATTACTGCACAAAACTAAACCAACGTTGTCCTAATAGTTAACGTGCCTCACGCCCCAATTTTCCCAAATTCCATCCCGAAAAAAAACCCAGGCTCAATTTAGGGCTTTGGCTGGTCGGTCCGGCAGGTGTTTCGACGGAGCGTTAGGTGGATTTGGTCACGCCGACATTGGGTCCCTCGACGGTGCCGTCTTCGTATCACTCCCCTAGGTTCGTGACTTCCTGAAGTTTCTTTTTCGCGGTTGGCTTGGAAAGAGACAAAAGTGGTCGTGGGGTGTCTGTCCTCGCCGAAGCGGGTAACTGGTTTCTCATCACCTCTTGACTTTTTCGGTAGTCGTTTTCTTACCTCCCCCATTGCGGCGACGCCCCTCCTCTGGTTGCTCTCCCCCTTCCCTCGCCGGAGTGCCCCGATTTCTGGTGGTCTTTCCCCTTCTTCAATATGTTCTATGAATGTTTATTATCTCTCTGGTTGTGCTTTGCTGTTTACTATTCTTTATCATCGGTTGTTGGGTAGTGCTCTCTTCACAGGTTTTCATGACTTTATTAATGTTACTGGTGGATTGTCAAAATTTTGTTTGATTTTGGACGGTTCTGGGTTGGATACTCTCTGTCTTTTAGTTGGAACGACTATGACTTGACTTCACTGGCCTCCTTGTGATTGATCTTGCTCCTTTGAGTCTGATTTTTCCTAGTCTCGGTCCTTTTTCTAGGTTGTTTCGCTTGTGTTGCCCGACTGAATTGTGATTGGCTTGCGTCCTGGTGACGGTTGGTTGGGCTTGTGCTGCCCGTTTGGTTACCCTTGTTTGTTTTTCCTTCGGGCTTTGGAGACCAGGATCTCAACTGTTCTGGCTTGTGTTGGATGATTTCGAACTGCTTGTGCAACGCCCTCAAGCTCCTTTTGGTAGTCGAATCATATCGATGCTCTGAGTCTGAGCGTGTTGGTCGTTTGTGAGCCTCTGGCTTTTGATCTATAACTACCCTTGCATGGAACGTCTGAGGATTGGGGAACCGAGAAACGGTTAGAGCTCTCCGTGAGCCCGTTAACAAGCATAAACTGGATATCATTTTTCTCAGCGTGACAAAGCAAAAGAAGAGATACCTAGAAAAAATCAGAATGAAGATGAAATTAAAGTCATCGTTTTATGTGGAGCCGAATGGTTTAGCGGGTGGGCTTGCCCTCTGGTGGAATGAAGAAGTGAACATCTCTGTTATTAAGTTCACCAAAAACTTTATTGATGCTAAGGTGGTTTTTCAGAATGGAGATGAATGGTTCGGAACCTTTATATATGACCCCCCTACAGAGACGAAAGACAAGAGTTCTGGGAGAGTCTATCTAATCTCAGGAACTCCTTTAATTCCAAGTGGCTAATTATTGGGGACTCCAATATGGTGTTACGTCAAGAGAAGAAGGAGGGTGGAAACCCAGTGAATCTAGAGGACGTTAGTGCCTTAAACGATTTTATTAATTCTGTCGGTCTCATTGAATTGCATATTAAGGGCGGCATCTTTACCTGGTTCAACCAGAGAAGCGGCGAGAATTCTATTCTTGAAAAACTCGATCGTGTCCTATGTTCCTCTGAGTGGAGTCTAAGTTTTCCTAAAGCTTTGGGATTGATGGAGATAGCTATCGCCTCAGATCATGCTCTGATTGTTTTGTTCACCAAGGGCTTTTCCAGGAAATATAAAAAGGACTTCAAATTTGAGATGAAATGGCTCTTGGACGAGGACTGTTCCCAGACAATTTCCGAGGGTTGGAATATATCGCCTGGGGAAGGAGTGGTCTCTAGGTTTGGAAGGAAGATACGCAATACTAGAACGGTACTTGCAAAATAGAGTAAGGAAAGGATGAAGCGGAAAATGAGAGAAAACTTAAGTTAATGACCATGATCAAACAGTTCCAGGGTAGGAAGCTTACATAGGCTGAATTGTCTGAGTCCAGGAAGCTAAAGAAAGAATTAGATGTTGAATGGGAGAGCGAGGAAAGATACTGACATCAACGGTCCATGGTTAATTGGTTGAAATGGGGGGATAGAAATACGAAAATTTTCCATGCCACAATCATTCAACACCGCAGAGCAAATGCCATCGTTAAACTAAAAGGGGAAGATGGAGTCTGACTTGAGGAGACTGAACATATAGCCCCTTACCTGCAGCATCATTTTCAGAAGGTATTCACGAGAGACCATTCGGTCGACTTTCTAAGACTCAGGGACTTTATTCCAAGTGTGGTTACCGAGGCAATGAACCGAGAGCTTAGAAAGGATGTGACGACATAAGAGATTAAAGATGCGGTTTTCAATATGGGAGCCACAAAAGCTCCATGTCTCGATGGCTTCCCAGGATGCTTCTACCAAACTTACTGGGAAACAGTGAGAGATGATCTTATCGGGATGGTTTCTTCCTTCTTTAGAGACGGAGTTATGTGCGCGGGGCTTAACAAAACAAACATTGTGCTTATTCCAAAAAATGCAAATCCTAACAGAAGTCTCACACTTCAGACCGATCAGCCTTTGCAATTTTTCTCTCAAAGTCATAACCAAGATTCTTTCTACGAGGCTAAAGGTTATCCTCCCAGAGATCACCCCTGAGTCTCAATCAGCCTTCATGCATGGTCGCTCTATCCACGACAACATCATTATCGCCAATGAAGCCTTTCATGCTATTAAAAGAGCAAAAAAGGGAAGAAAAAAAAAGGGCTCATGGCCCTGAAGATTGATCTGGAGAAAGCCTATGACAAGGTTGACTGGGGTTTGCTCCAGTTCGTCATGAGCAGAATGGGTTTCGAGGACTGGTGGATCCATAGAGTCATAAAGTGCGTTACGACGGTCTCCTTTTCCCTTGTGTTAAACGGGGAGCGTGTTGGGGATGTCCAAGCTGGAAGGGGTTTACGACAGGGCGATCCTATTTCACCCTTCTTATTCACCTTCATATCTAGCATTCTGACTTGGATCATTGCAAAGGAAACTGAGATGAATCAGTTTACGGGTCTGAGAATAAAAAGACGGTGTCCAATTCTGAGCCATCTGCTGTTCGCAGACGACTGTCTCTTGTTTTCATAAGCGAATGAAGAGAACTGTGTGGCTGCTCTCCGAATTCTCAAACTGTTCCAAATTTCCACAGGTCAAACTTTCAATGTCCAGAAATCTTCTGTGGCTTTTTCTCCAAATGTCAGCCGCAACCTAAAAGACCACTTGTTAATTGTTTCGGGTTTCAAACCTATGGAGAAAGACGCTAGATATCTCGGTCTACCGTCCTTTTGGGGGAACAGCAAGAGAGAAGCCTTGAGTTTCATCAAAGAACGAGTTCAACTAGGTTGAAAGGATGGAGAGCAAAATTTTTAAATATGACAGTAAGGAAGTCCTCATCAAGGCTGTGGCACAGGCTATCCCCACTTATGTCATGCAGTGTTTCCTTCTTCTGGTCACCTTTTGTGATGAGCTCTGTTCAATGGTGGCGAAATTTTGGTGGAATAATTGCACCGACAGGGACAGAAACATTCATTGGATGAACTGGAAGGATCTCTGTAGACCAAAGGACGAAGAGGGTATGAGATTCCGAAATCTGAGAACTTTGAACAAAGCTCTCATTATGAAAGTTGCTTGGAGAGTGATAAAGTACCCAGATTCCTTTCTGGCTCAGACCCTACGGGGAATTTACTATCCCAACAGAAATATTTTTGACGCCCCTAAACTTTCTAATCCCTCATAGGCATGGGCAGGAATTAGAGAAGGAATTCAAACCATTAAAGAAGGGTCTCTCTAGAGAGTTGGGAATGGCAGGTTCATCTCGACATGGAAAGATAATTGGGTTCCGGGACTTCCTAATTTTCAAATTTCTACTCCAATGCCCCAGGATTCCCCTTCTCCATCGGTCAGTTCTCTCATGAACCTTGATGGTCGTTCGTGGAATGAATCTAAGATTAAGACCCTTTTTTATCCTGATGAAGCGAAGGCAATTCTAACCATTTCGATTGGTGGGCCCTAGATAAGAGACTCTTTCATATGGACAGGCACAAAGAATGGAGAGTACTCAGCCCGATCAGGGTACAAATTTATTGAAGCCTCCTCTAAGGCCCATTGTTATCCATCTTCTAGTAAGGGCCCGAGTGCAAAAAAAGGATTCTGGAATTCTATATGGAGTCTAAACGTTCCTCCCAAAGTTAGATCGTTTCTATGGAAGATATGCCACGACATTGTACCAACAAAAGGTGTCCTGGCCTCACGCTTCCACGGTAAATTTCAAGACTCTGACTGCTGTCCTCGGTGCGGGGAAAAAGGAGAAACGACTGAACACCTTTTGTTTTTTTGTCCATTCGTACAGGCAGCTTGGAAGGCTTCGGGCTTCAATTACTCTCAGTCCTCTATTGGTTTTCCTGACTTTCCGAAATGGTGATGTAAAATAAACGACTTCCGCCAACTGGGTAATTTTGATGATGGATGTGCCCTTATCGCCTTCCTTCTTTGGGCCCTATGGAAATCAAGGAACGCTTTGGTCTTTGAGAGCAAGGAGGACTTACCGTGGGACGTTTGGCTGCGGGCGGAACGAGCATTCATGGAATACCACCAGAATCCAGTAACCTGTCGATTACGGGAACCTCATCTCTATCTGGAACCGAGGCAATGGACACCACCCCCTCAGGGTTCAATCAAGATAAATTGTGATGCCGCTTTCGATCCACACTCAGGGTTGGTATCAGCTGCGGCTATTGCTCGAGACAGCTCGGTTCTTTTATTCAAGGAATTTCTGAATCCCTCTCTGCGTCATCCGCAACAGTGGCGGAAGCTTTGGCCATCAGACTGGGTATCTCATTGGCCATAATGAAAGGTTTCAGAAACATCATCATCGAAGCCGACTGTAAAGCTTTGATCGGCAGGCTTGAGGAGGGCTCTCTATCCGACTGGACCACTGCGGCCGTGGAAGAGGATATCAGCGCCTTATCTAGATCCTTTCATTCGTGCAGTTTTTCCTTTGTTCCTCGTATTTGTAATCAGGCTGCCGATCGGTTAGCCAAGTTTGCCAAGAGGTATCGGGGTCAGAAGCTGTGGGATCCCGATTCCTCCCTATCCTTTCTATCAGCAATGTAACTTGTCTTATTTTGAAATGAAAGTCATCCTTTGAACAAAAAAAATTTCTTTTATTACTATTATTATAATTATTTACTGTTAAGAAGTGTTAGGCGACACTTAAAAATTTCTTTCTAAAATAAACTCTAAAATTCTAATTTAGAGTTATTGCAAAGATTAATTTTTTGATGGGGTCACTGATCAATCTCAGCGGTAAAAATAATTCATTTGACTAAAAGATTAACATAATTTGGTTTCAAGTTAAACCGATAGTGACAGTGACATGTAGAAAAGTACTAATTTTTAGTTCCAATTGGAATTTGAATAAAATTTGGAGAAGCTAGAAGGTTTTTTTGACGAGTATGAATCAATGAAAAAAAATGAAAAAAGTAGTTTGTTGATCTTTTCGGTTGAAGAAAGCATCGTTTCATAGAACGATGTCATAAGAACAACAAAAACAGGCAACAATCTAACAAAAAATAAAGGCTAAAGCTTTAAACTATTTTAATCTTTTGGTCAAATGAATTTTTCGTGTTGTTAGGATTGTCCAACGATTATTCTGTTTATCAAAAATTTAGCCTTTACAATAATTGTAAATTAAAAAATATAGGGTTTAATTTTGACAAAAATATTTAAAATGACCGCGTCAACCATTCTTAACTATATTGATTGTCATGCAAACAAATTAAAAAAAAAACAATTGTATTACAACTTTTAAAAATTTAGCGACTAAAATAAAAACGATTTAAAAGTTCAATGATTACCAATGTAGTCTATTTTTTTAGAATAGTCCAAAGGTGATTACAAGATAGTATCTGTTCATACATGTTCTCAACCCTTTGAAAATGCTCGTACACCTTTTAGACAAATCGATGTGAACATGTGTCTCCTAGGATGAACATCATTCGCTTTTCCACTAGAACACTTACCGAGTTCAATGTAGTCTACCCTTACCCTTGGAAAAATATGAGTAATTATCCAGAATCTAACATAGATTATACAAGAAACTGTAATATTCAGAGAATCGTTAATAACTATCTATTTGGCTGCAAAAAGAAAATGAAGCACAAGAAATGATTATAAAACCCTAAAAAAAAGGCAAGCGACGTTGAAATTACTAATCCACAAAGCCTTCTTTAGATATGACCATTGAAATCAAAGAAAAGAACATGCTATCCTTCTTAACTCAAGTTTGACAAAATCAACAGGAGAGAAGATGCATCACCATACGCTGTTAAATGTTAATTAACAAATGCAACACAACAAAACTCGAATGTTAAAGGATGCATTATACTAATATCCCTGTATTACCTATGGCCATCCATATTCAACACATGTATCCGATACATATCGAACCAGGAATTCGGAATTATGATATTCCAAATATATCACACATGCCTGTAAGAGATTGGGATCCTAAAAAAACTTCTATATGATTAAATGTAATCATATCAGGAACATAACTGTATTAGAATCCGAATTTGAATAACATAGATTATACATTGAACTCATAAGCTAAAGCATCCTACAGTTCCTACTGAATCTAAATGCAGGAGGGGAATCAGAGGAGAAATACAGAGTAATAGAAACGACAGCATATCTGCTTGCCTGTATATCCAGCATCCACCACACTAAGAGACAAAAAGTGATTTTTATAAAGTTTTCCAGGCTACGGATAACCGTTCTATTGTAAGCATAAATCTTAACCAAAAACTTCTATTATATACATATAATATCTTTATATATACTCATATGATCACAGAAAGGGGAAATTGGCTTCAACTGTATAGCTGTACATATGTGCAAATATACCCATATCACAGAAGTTGACAATTCTCATGTACCTTTGCCAGAATGTTTAGCTCCAGAGGCAAAAGTGGCAGATGTGTAAGACTTACCACCTTCACTAAGCAACAAGTTTTTTAACTCTTTGTAACCTTGAAGTTCCTCTAATGCATCGGCAGTGGTCATTGATGTGACAAACCTAGAAGAAGCAACAATTGAAGAGGCATCATGTTCAACGGTCACAGCCTCTGAGATCTGGTTTTTCTCTTGGATGCTGTTATTCCACATTTCTGGCTTTGAGGCTTCTGAAAGTTTAATTGAACCTGAGATGTCTTGGCGAAGAGGAGGGGCTTTCTTCAGCATACGTACAAGAGCACCAACTGCAGCATCTTGGGATTTTCTATTCATAAACAATCCTGACTCGTTTGGATCAGACAGATGTCCTCTTCTATCATAAGACTCGGGTCTACATAATAAATGAAGCACACCAATTCATTTAATCGGAAAAAAGAGAGCAAATTCATGTCAGTGGTTGAAAATGATCTAGCTATTTCAGCAAAATCCATCTGTGCTGCTCAACATAATGCATTAGTAAATGACAATGAAAAAGGATATAATGTGAAACATGAACTTCATGACTCATTTTATTAAGGACCCTATTTAAGTTAACGGTTAAAGGGTTTTCTTGAGGCAACATTTCGAGTTAACAATTGCAGAAAAGAGAATGTCAAATGTCAAAGTACCTTTAGAACTCTTGGGCTTCAAGAAAAGGAAGAGGAAAAAGAGAAACTGGGGAACCAAAGAAAATTAAAGGGAGGAGGGGGGATAGAGAAAAAAAACAAATCTAACTCCTCTAACTCAAATACAAAAATCTAACTATACATAATCCCAACATCATAATTTCAAAACTCCTATAAACTAACATAAGCATTCAAGTTATCCCCTAATCTAAATATCAAGAAGCCAATTAATACAAAAAAGTATGAATATTTACTTATAGATTGGAGTGTGCCAGAAAATATAACAAATTAACAAAATAGTGTTTGATCCTTCACGCAATTTATATATCTGGCATCAAAGGAAGATTGAAAAAGTTCCATGTCATAATAAAGGATAATAAAAGTCACTACAAAGGCAAACCACACAAGCTAATCGATGAAGCAATTTTTGAGGTAAATCAGAAGAAACTGAACAGATCAAATTACTAAAAAGCAAGAAGGAAAACACAGAACGTTGCTGCAACTACCACAATCTTTAGTCAATAACAAGTCATTCTTAATCAACCACCTTTTTCTGGCCTTCTCTTAATCACCCATTTTTATATTAATGTAATTTATTCACCAGTTAAATGATAATAAGAGGGCTTAATATAACAAATGGCTCTTGAACATGACAATCATTCTTAAAGCAGTATCTAAACTTTTTTTAGACCACCTTGTTACCTGAACTTGAAAATTGTTCTCAATTTGTTACATTAAGCCTTCAAAAATAAAGGGTGATAACCATAGGTACCACTTTGAGAACGATAGCCAAGTTCAGGGGACATTTGTTTATATTAAACCTACGTAACAAAGCTTTTGTTTGAGATACCTCAACAGAAAGGCCAAGTCATACACAGAAATCACCTCCGATCCTACCATGTGACCTAATGACAGGCTACTACAGTCCTATCTTGTTAATAGCTATGTTAAAATTGAAGATATCAGAACAAATATTAACTGATACTGGTTGCACATTACAAAAAAACAGTGGGACATAGCACTGCTTTCTGCTAAATACAACCAACACAGAAGCTTCAGCATGATGGACTGACAGTGATGTTAAGGTGCACTAAGGAAAACCGCTTAATAGCATCCCAGACGAAGCTATTTTAATGAGGTGATCGCTTAAATGGGCAGCGATATAATCCAGGCGCAATAAAATGTCAGCTTTAACCATTTCACCTTCCTTTCTCTACAATTTGGAAACTCACAATGTCATTAATGCTCTTTATTTTATTAATTAGAATCCCACCAATATTAATCAGGTTAAAATATCAAAACAATATTAGAAAACTATAATGTCACCTTCATCCCCTTCTTAAACCTTCATGTTCTGTCCACCTCCACCCATTCTTTGGTTAGCTTTAGTTTGTCTTCTTTTTTGTGCCAATCTTCATTCTCTATCTATTCTACATCTTTAATCTGTCTTCATCTAATGTTCAAAAACAGTGCTCTGTATCGAATTTCCTTTCCCCCATTATTTTTCTAATTTGAATTTGGTAAGTCCCAATATATGATGCATCCCAATTCTTGATCCAGATACACCCCTACGCAGGCTTGTACCAGTAAAGTATTGAAGTTTTTAATGCACGCTCTTTGCTTAGATAATTATTCAGTTTCCTAGAAAGTTCATCAATTTCTAACATCACGAGTCACGACTTATTAGATCAGAACTAGATCAAGACAAAATTCAAACAGAAAGGGGAAGTACTAGTCTTAGCATACACATGATGGCTAACTTACATGCTCCTTTAGTAAGTTTATACCACTTTGAGCAAGACGACAGAGCAGCATAGAAACATTACTCCAGGGTAAGTTAAAACGACCAAATCAAGTCCTGAGCCAGTAAGGATTTAAAAAAGTGATGTAACATTTTCAAATTTATGAGAACAATTAACAAGTGCCAAATCTCCTCAAGAAACCTGTACAAAAGTAAACGTCGGCAGATAAAAGTAAATTAACTGTATGCATTGGATGATTGGAACCATCCATAAATGATGCAAAAAGGGTTATTCTAAAAGTACAATTTATATGATGAGCTCAGTGCATTACCTGCTACCGGGGTCCATATCATCATACTCCACATCAAATGGACAAGGAAACTCAGTGTCATCAAAATCATCTTGTATAGACCTACTGGAACTTCTGGAAAATGAAATTCCTGGAGAGATGTTGGAAGATACCTTCGCTCCAGAATATCTCTGAACATCTCCTTTCCCAAAAGAGAACAGCTACAAGATGCAAAGAGACAAATAAATTCCATGGATAAAAAACAAGATACAGTAGAAATCACAAGACGTACCATTGATGCATATAAGAAATACCTTTCCAACAGTTGCGCCAGGTATCACGGGACCCGTATTATTATCAGTCTTAGAAATACCAGCTCTTGAAATTTTAAGGGGAGGAGATGGTGGCAAGGTTTGCTTGGAGGACAAGGCGGGGGAACAGGCATGCTTATGAATGGGTATGTTAACAGGAGCACTTTCAGAACGTAAAAGAGCTTTTGACAGATGGCCTCCAGGAATGTGGATTGGGGGTGATGGTGAGGGGGAAGGGGATGGAGAAGGGGAAGGAGAAGCAGAGAAATTTGGGGAAGGACAATACCCATCAAAGTTCATATTTTTCTTATGAGATAGTGATGCCCCAGGAGGATGAGGAGGTAAGCTCAGAGGTGGCACATGGCGAGAGCTTGGGTTAGAAAACAAAGCATGCGATTCTGAATGTGTTGGTGATGGTGAGAAAGAAACTAAAGGCGGAGAAGCCTTGGAATGATCAAAACTCCAACTATGTCTTCTTGAGAATGGCAAAGATGGAGAGTAATGCGACACAGGAAGAGAGGGAAACCTCCTCAGTGGGTCTGCCAATGGGCTTCCAACATAATCCAGTATGAATTGAGGGGACATAGGGGTTGAAGACTCGGAGCTTATATCTGAGATAGATGAACGGTACAAAACTGAAAGGCAAAGCCTTCCACAAGAAGTGTCCACAGGGGTAAACCAAAATTGCTGCATTTCTGCACCTTCTTTATTAGTGAAGGGTTCAACAGAGGAAGATACCCTAGGAACAAGCTTAAAGGCACAGATTTGACCAGATGAATTGAGATCACGAAAAATCTTGTATGCAGGTAAAAGCCTAACAGTCACATATAATGACCTCAACAGCAATATCAATTTCTTATACAATGTACTCAAATTATTATTACTTGACCTTCTATTCCCTGAACCGCAGTCCCTACCCTTTCTACTTTCATGCTGCACAAACCACCTTTCTATAATCTTTTCACCTTTTGCCTCACAGCCTGATTCTTCTTGATCAGAATTCCAGAAAAATGAATTCTTAACAATATCATTTTTGGGGGAAAATTTCACAGGTCCCCAATCAAGTGGCTTCTGCTCCAAGATAACATCAATCACTACTGGCTCAAAGTTACTCCGGCGACAAAGATCAAAATTTTCTAGCGCTGAAGGGCACTCCCTAAGAGCTAAATTGAACCATTTATCTCTTGGTCTCACACTTGAGGAAGACGATGAGGATGAAGACGGAGATGAAAGACTGCTATAATTTCGCGAAGACACATAAGGAGACCTTGATTCAAGTATTATTAAAAGACTCTTATAGAAGAATTCAGTGATAACTTGTTCCAGTTTTGCTGCTTCAGTGTGAGTATTGCCATGAGATGATGCCATATTTTTAACTAACCTAAAAGTGTAACAATCAAACCCTTTAGAGAAATCGAAATTACTAACTTGAAACCCCTGCACAGATAGTTTCACTGCAAGTAGAGAAAGCAACGGGGAACAATCAAAAGCTCATTCACGAGGGAAACAAAAGAGAAAAAAACCCAGTAAGAAATAACTTTAAAAAAAGAGAGGAAAAAACAAAATTAACCAGATAAACTAGCAATTCAAGTAGCCTAAAAAATGTAAATTCTACAAGAAGAAACTATACAAATATTATATTAAATATAAATCATCAATATCATTGGAAAACCCCAGTTCAATAAAATAATAAAAGAGGAAGGCTCAGACTCTTGCTTTCTTATGTTCTCCATAATTAACTTGGCCTGGTTGTGTAAGAAACACGTTTGGGAACATTGGTCTTTATCGTTTTTTTTCTTCTTATTTTTGCCTTTTGGGTTTCTCTTCTCTTTTCTCTTCATCCATTATACTTTTCCCATGCGAAAATTGAAAAACTTTCAAAGCAAAGCTCAAAATTGCAGAGCCAGAAAAGAAAAAAATGAAACTTTAATGCAATAAGCGAAGGTGAGAGGGAAGCAACTCACCAATTAGTTAGTAGAGTGAAGATTGGATGGGTGTTTTTGTTGTTGGGAATGGCTTATCAGCTGGTGTATCGTAAAAATACTGAAGTCGAAGTGATAATGATTTATGTGTTTTGTTATTTGTTTCAGGAGAAACACGGAGAAGAAAAAGGCCAAAAGAGAACTTCTCCGTGAAGTTAGCAGCAGCAAGGACCCAGATGGGTCCCGAGGGAGCTGACATCCCTGCTTCATCCCTTTACTACACAAAATTATGCATATATTCTAGGTTAAACTACACAAATGGTCCCTCAACTATGTTTTAATTATTTTTTATATTTTTTTATTATTAAAAATTATAAACTGGTCATTTAATTTTAAAAAATAACAAACTGGTCTAACGCCGTTAAAAATTTAATGGCTAATGACATGACAGTTAATATAAATTGATATAATTACATAATTAGTCCTCGAATTCTACAATTATTTTAATTTGACCATAATTCTAAAAAATTAACACACATAATTTCAACAATCTATCAATTTAGTCCATCTTCTTTTCTATTTCTCATCTCCTCTCTTTATATAAATATCTTCACAATCTCTCAAAAGATTCAACGACATCTCTTCTTCCTCCAATCTGCTCTACTAAAATTTCCCTCCTTTTTTTTCCAAATATATAGATACTCAAATTTCATTTCTTCCATTTTCTTTATCTTTTTTGTATCAAAATCCTTAGAACAAAGATTTGAGTATCATTTTATCACGTCTGTGTATATATGATTTCATGAAGAAAATGTGAATGGATACAGCTATAAAGCTTCGCGAATGAAAATTAATATTTTTTCTGATATTTTTCTATGTTTTGATTATGGTTAACTTGAAGAAAAAATATGTTGATTCGCGTCTGTGTGTATATGATTTACACATAATTCACCTATTCTGCAGTAGAGGAGATAAAAGAAGCTGGAAAGTCAAAGAGTTGATAAAATGGTGTCTGTTTTGTATATGTGTTTATTGTTTACTCCAACAATGTTTAGTTTTAGCACTTTATGATAATCTGAAACTTGAAGTAGGGCTCTTGATAGCTTCGATTTCAATATGAGATTTTAAAGTGAAAGCTTTGAATCTGGAAAATCGAAGAAAGATGAAATTGGGTGAGTGTAATTCTTGGCATGGGATGATTGAGCGTGTGATTAGCTATTAAAGCTTGCTTGCTGGTCACTGCCCTGGGCCTATTCCTCACCATAATTAACCTTAAAATATTAGATGTATACCAAAATCAAAACATGAAACAATTGTACAAACAAAAATAGTAGAAAGAACCAAGCAAAGAACTCACCTGGAAATGATTAATGTCACACCTAGGGGTGTAAACGAGCCGAGTCGAGCTCGAGTAGTGCTAAGCTCGGCTCGGCTTGTTAAGGTTTCGAGTCGAGTTCGAGCTTGAGTAATTTCTAACGAGCTTGAGAAATCTGAGCTCGACTCGGCTCGTTTAGAATTCGAGTCGAGTTCGAGCTTAATTCGAGCCTAATCGAGTCAAGTATTGACCAATCTTTGACTACATTGGATTCGAGTAACTCTTCATATGTCACGTCTCATTTAAAGTCCTATGAAGAAAAAACTTTGATACACAAGTTGTGTAAACTCAAGCATGTTAATTTTAGGGTTTAGGGTGATAGTTTAGGGTTTAGAGGTTTAAGTTGTTGGGTTTAGAATTTAGGATTTAGATTTTAGGGTTTAATACTTATGTTTAAGGTTTATAGTTAGGGTTTTAAGTTTAAGAATTTAGATTTTAAATTATAAAAAATAAAAAAATTAGTATATTATATTTTCGAGTAGCTCGTGAGCTTTTCGAGTCGGGTATCAAGTAGCTCGGCTCGGCTCGTCAAGAACTCGAGCCGAGTTCGAGTTCGAGTCGAGTCCAATCGAGTCGAGCTTTGACCGAGCTTTGACCGAGTCGAGCTCGAGTAGCTCGCGATCTGTCTCGTCTCATTTACAGCCCTAAGTCACACCACCATAAACTGAAGGAAAAAATAAAATATTTTTTAATTAATTTCTAAAGATGCAGAAACACATAATCTTGGAAAGTGAAATGCTTTCTAAAACTTTGTAGCCTCCATGACAGAACATTGAGGAGGAAACAGGGTTTTCTTAATTTTTTTTTCTTTTTTCGCTTAGATTCTTGAATTAATTAGCTCAACAAGAACAAGGCTGGATACACATCATAATAACTCACATGCAAAGCACATGATGAAGAGTATAGCAGAGTAGGGAAGAAAATGAACTCTTTTGTAAAGAAAAAGATAGACAAAATTGATAGATATTAAAATTATGTGGGTTAATTTTTTAAAATTAGGGTCAAATAAAATAAGTATAGAACTTTAGGGCTAATTATGTAATTATATTAATTTATATTAAGTGCCATGTCATTAGACGTTCTATTTTTAATAGAGTCGGTTCAAATTGTTACTTTCTTTTAAGTCGGGGGACTAGTTTGTAACTTCTGATAGTCGGGGGATGCAAAAGATAATTAGAGCATAATTAAGGGACCATTTATGTAGTTTACCATATATTTATTATATTTATTTTTGGGATAAACATTAATTTTAAAATGGGTAAACTATACGAGGCCACTCTTTTTTCAATTTTATTCTATTTGATCACTCAACTTTCAAAAATTATATTATAGTCATATATGTTTTCTATTGATCACATATTAATCATTTGGACCGTCGCATTGCTGACATGACATGCTAACAAAAATAAATAAATTTTTAATTTTAACACATAAATTTTAGTTTTAATAAACTCAAAATTATATTATTCTCAAACTTGATATTGTATGTAAAGCGATAAAGTGATAAACAAATGTTGACTCATTGATTTGCTTATAGTTTAAATGAATATAAATGATATTATAAGGTTGATTATAATAAGAAAAGACAATTTATATCAGTCGATAATGTAATACCACGATCCTGATCTGGATCCGAAGTACTACATTGGGTCACCCAAAACTGACCCATCAAAATTTCCATTTAAAACCACAAGTTTAGCCATTTTCAAATTATCAAATCACTCATAAAATTCATGTATTTAAATAAACATTTAAATAAGTTTACAAAACAGGAGCTCCGAGTTTAAAACATTGTATAGCAAAATAATACTTCAAAATAGAGTTACATACTCAACAGTGGCAAGGTCCTATGAATACGTTAGGCCAAACTAAAATAACAAGTATTGTACTCTGAAGTGAACGCGGTGTTGGAAAATCCCTTCTTGATGAGCTCCTCCAAGGGTGACATGTCAACCTATACACGGAAAAATCACACATTCGCACGCTGAGCTAACAAGCTCAGTGGTACATTTATACTCTACCACTATTCATGAATATCATAAAATAAGCATGCAAGATAAATATAGCCAAGAGAGCATAGATAAGGCTTTCTATAAGTTATCGTCTAGCCTACACTAACTAGAGTTCTTAGATCACATATCTCAAGGTATCAACAAGTCTAAAGGAAATCTTACACGACCCACAAGCTTTACCATACTCGAGGTCACATAGCCTATCGAGATACTCGAGCTCACACAACCCATCGAGTTAATACATACAGTACCCTAATCACTCAGCCATCGGGTACATGAACTAACATCTATAGCATCCACACATCATACATAACACATCCATACATCATCCACATAATGGCCAATGAAGCCCTACTTTACCAGTTCTCACACAATCGTCGGGTTACCCGTGTTCACATAGTCATCGGGTCGATGGACCATATTCGGATCACCGTAGCCACGGATACGTCATAGACATACTTGGATCACATTAGCCACAAGTAGTCTATATTTGATGTCACTTAGCCAATCAGGTTACTCGAGCTCACTCAGCTTATCGAGTTTATTACCTTATTCAGATCACCATAGCCACAGATAGGTTTCTAATCGCACCCAGATCACTCAGCCCGTGGGTACATCAGATGTACTTGATCACTCAGCCCAAAGTACACATCCCTTTATATAAATATCGTAGTACTATATGACATCCGAATTCTTTTTCATCACACATTAAACAATACATGTTCCCCGAGCATTCAAACACCTCACCAAGAGGTAAGTGGCACCAAGCCAATCCATCACAAATGCCCAAAGGCATAACATTATCCATCACATTTATATTGAGTCATCATTTACCAAGCTATTTTATTTTACTCTCATACATGAGGATTAAAACTCGACTTCTCAATTTTACAATTCATTTTACTTCATCGAATTATCAACCCCTCAAACTCAAATTCATATTTTCCGGGCATATTGCCCAGTGTAATACCCAAATTTTATCCGGGTACCAATATATTCATATATTTTCACTATAAATAAAACCAAAAAAATATATAAAAAAAATTATATAATAAATAAGACCAACAAATAAATAATAAAATTAGAGTCCATTTATGCCATACAAATGTCCCTTTACAAGTTTCAAGGCCCAATTACAATTTTGAAGCTCATATCCCTAATTTGTTACAATCTGCCAACTAATCTTAACCCCAACAAACACATATTCTAGTCCAAGATCCAAAATCTCGCAAAAAATGGACATGTATCGCCTAGCCATTGGCTCAAACCGGTTTCACAAGGATTTGTGTTTCTTATCTCATAAATAGATACAACTGCATGACATCATCCCCATGACATCAACAATGATGTCACAGGTCTGACCACCTATAAATAGCATGAGAGAGAAAAAATCAGCAATTAATGACCCACTATAATTACTTTTCATAATATAATAATAATAATATATTAATTAGGAGAGAGAGATACCATCTTGGGAATTTGAACCGGTCGGAAGCTGAAGCGTCGCCGGGAAGGAGAAATGTTGTAGGAGGAGCTGAAAAGACGCCGAGGAAGACAATCTACCACTGGAAATCTCGTCGAAATCGTTGTCCAAAGCAATTGAAGGGTACCTCTTCCACTTTTTTTGGTTATATGCATGAGAAACATAAAAACTATATTAGATCGAAGCTAAATAATAAAAAAACAAAATGTGAAAAGGGAGATTGAAGCATTTGTGTAACATTATGGTTTTATTTTAGCTTAAAAAAAAGAAAAAAAAGAAGAGGGTTTGTGGTTGTGGGGGTTTGAACCCACAACCTCTTGGTAGCCAAGCTTTTGACCCAGCCAACCGAGCTAGACAACTCTTAGTGATTAAAGTTCCACATTTTTTTCTTTTGAACCCTTCTAGTTGTGTACCTAAGGTAATTAAAGCCCGATCTGACTTTACACCTACCAAACAATTACCCCATTCGAATTCCAAAGAAAAAAAAAGCTCTCACCTAACCCACTGTCGCCTCATCTCCGATCTGCACCACCGCTCGTCGGTGATCATCACCGCCGTCACCGTTGAGAGCGCCGTCGCATCCTGACCACACCCATGGTCGTCACGCGCGCTACCGAGCTGCCCATCGCCGGTGAAGACTCGTTGGAGGTTCGAGCTATCAAACCCAAACCGCCGCCATCGTTATATGCTTTCCGGCTCAGTTCGCCGTCCGTTTGCAACACGGCCACCGGATCTAGAATCCCCATGTCACGGCGAACAAAACCCCTCTAATCATTTGTCGATCCGCCACCGGGAGAGCCCTCGTCGGAGCTTCGCGATTTTCTGGCGTAATCGTACCATTTAAGGTAATTTCCGGCTCATTTCCGACTTGTTTGTGCCGATATTGTGTGGGTTGGAGTGTAGAATTTATGAGCTTCTGTTTTTCGGCAGAATCGGTGCCAGAAGTGTCTCCGGCGACCAATACCGTCGACCGGCCGATGAAGCCATACCCTTGGGTAAGTGAACCGGTCTGAACCGGTATAAATTAAACAGGTTTGAACCCATTCATCAAATCGGTCTGAGCCCAACCAAACCAGGCCCAGTTTGGTGTCTGACCCATTGACCGACCTGTCCGACCCGACCTGTTGACCGACCCGTCTGTCCGAGTCAGCTCGCCCAAGTTGACTCAGTGAGTCAGCTCACCCGACTTGACTCAATGAGTCAAACCAGTTGACCTGTGACGTCAGGATGACGTCAGCGTTGACTTGATTGCTGACGTCAGCGTTGACTTTGACCAGTTGACTTTGCCTCGTTGACCAAAAAGTCAAATTTTCCGAAAACTCCCATTTTATGTTATTCGACGTCCTGAGTCCGTTTTTGAAGCCCGTTTTGAAAAATTCTGACCTGAAGGTCTCCGAATCTGACCTTGAACCCGAGAGTGCTTATGTATTTAATTAATTGATTAAGAGCTTTGTGAATGAGGTATGATCTTGGAATTTGTGTAATTGAAGGTATTAATAGTTCATGGAATACGAATTGTTGAGGGACGTCAAATCCGAGTTCGAGGGTATTCGAATGTCGTATCATGAATCGACTGATGTAGCTCGGAGTTAAGGTAATACACTACTACCCCTTGTATGCTTTACGAACATGTTGGTATTCGGTTAACGCATGCATGCTTATGATGACGTATACTGTAAATTCTGCTTAAATTGAATCAGATTCGAGCAATAAGTATGGATATTAATAAGACCAAATTATCCGAATAAGATTACTAATGGGCTAACAGTATCAAAAGTTCTAATAGTTAAATTCAGTTAATCTGCAACTCAATCAACAGTGTGTAAGAATCGAGGCTCAGGATACGGAGTGAGATATTAATTATGAAATTAAAAAAATGCCCTTGGAGCATAAGTATGACTAAACTACCTCTCTGATAAAGGAAATGACCTAAAAATCTGCATTCGACCTGATTATGCAATTTACACTACCCAAGATGTATGTTTTAAATGGAAAGACTTCGACATCATTATGCAATACATGTGATACAAACTTGGATAATCCCTCAAACTCTGTATAACACATGAATGAGAATTCTCTGGAAATATTGTTGAAATCCTAAGTCGATCCTTATGATAGTAATGCGTGAATTAAATAAGAATGATCGTAATGACCAAAAAGACGGTAATGCCCTCGAGCACCGAAATGTCTGATTAATTTGAATGACATTATACCCTCAAGTTCTGTAATGAATGAATCGTCTGTAAAGGGGCGGAGAGTTATGACGACTTAATCTCGTTTGAGTACGTGAATGATGGAGGCACCAAATGGTAATTCAGAAAGAAATGGTGAATTTATCCTAACTTCCGAAATGACTGAAATGCCATCTTGTGTTAAATAGGCAGTTATATATTTGATGAAATTCTGGGAGTTTCCTAATAAGGCTTTAAGGGCTAAAGTGCCCCTAAGTGTTAGGAAGCACACTCATATATGTTAATCATTCCTGATATTAATATAATGTTGGAAGTTTTCCGCACAAAACTATAAGTTCGGCTACTATGTGGCAATTCTTGTGGTGAATTATGAAAACAACTGTTCAAATATATATTAAATATTATAAATCGTCATTTTATCATTTCTGAGCTAAATTGCAAAATCACCTCTGATAGTTAATAGACTAAAATGCCTTCGTTGGCCAAAGCAATTAAGATAGCCCTGAATATATCCAATATCGTGAAAGATCTTGGCATAAAAATCTCTGAATGCCTGATTGGAAGCTTGATGAGCAAATAGAATTTCCTGAGCGACCGTTTATGCTTTGTTGGTATAAATTACCAAAATGTCCATATGTGATAAAATGACCATAATGCCCATGTAGGCTTAAATGACTAAATAACTCATGATGCGTCTAAACTCTCAAAGATCTTAATGTATCACCTCCTGAATATCTGGGCTAAACCGTTAGTATGAACCCCTTTTTAATAGGGACCACGTTTCAGAAATCCGTTCAAATCGTCAAAAGTTTAATATGCCTCATTCCGTAAATGCCAAGTATCTCCAAGAAATGATATGTCCCACCTAGTGTGTTCCGTGTGTGCTACATTTCTGTTTTGATTGTTTACTTGAATGTACTTATCTGATCATAGATATGAAAATGTATGAATTATGAGATAATTTCTGAATTAAGGACATGACTACTTTTTATTGAGAGCATTACTATTCTGTTGAAAGCATGACTATTCTGTTGAAAACATGATTCTTGTTTGAGAACATAGTTGTGTTGTATCTGATAGCATTCCTCATATCTGATCTGGAATTGAAATATCTGATTTCTGGTTGATGTGATTAAACATATGTCTGCCATCTGAATTCTGATGCCTTTGTATATTGGACAAACTGTACTGTTTGGGCGTACATTCTGGGGATATGATTTGAAGTGTCTGCAGGTACAGCCCTGATCCAGCTGGTAAATCTTTCTGTTAAGCTCCTACGCCCACGGGCCTAGGGTAAGTCTTTCTGGACCTAAGGCATTCCCTTAGGTAGGCTCCTACGCCTCGGGCCTAGGGTAAGACCTTCTGTATGCTGTTCATGGGGAATTGCATTTTGGTGTTCGGTTGGAGGGTAGTTACCAGTAAACCCTTGTATGTACTTGAGCATTTGCATTGAATTGTTACATGTTCTTATAATATGGCTAGTATGCAATTATGCCTACTTGATCTGCACTTATTGGAACACACTAGACGCTAAACCCTTTGTTTTCATCTTCGTAATCTATTAGCTTGAATAATTTCCGTTTGTTACTCGATGATTGAATAAAGAACAAGTACCGTTAATCTCAAGTATAACGTTACCCTGAAATAACAGAAAGGAATAGAGGACTGTCACTGCTTGAAACATCATGAAAATGTTATGCTTACCATATATATGCATGAGCTTATAGCATCTTCTGGTAGTTCTGTATTACTGAGCTTTTCCAAGCTCACGTTGTTTTTACCATCGCAGGTTAAAAGAATATAGCATGGTATAATGTTTGACATCAGTATTCGGAGTTCCCTCGGCGTTGCCTCTGGAGTACGGTATTGTATAGTTAGTGGGCATGTATGTCATGTATTGTTTCATGTCAGTGTCTGTATAATACTTTCTGAAATTTTTGTTATGTGTTTAAATGATTTTCCTGAAATTGTATTTTGAACAGAAGTTGATTTTACAGTTTAATAAGTGTTTTGAGAAAGAAAAATGTTTTCATGTGTATTTTTCACTGTGGGTCGCTCTTGTGACCCTAATGTGACTTCCTAGGATCCGTTGTAACGTATAGGCGGGTCTAGGGGGTTACATTTAGTGGTATCAGAGCTTAGAGTTGCGTCATTATGGGTAGATCGGCCGATCGTCTGTCATAGAGTGTCTGGTCTGTGCATGCCCCTAGCATAACCGTACTCCTCTGAGCCGAAACTCTGATGTCGAATCCTTTTTCTGAAATAACTGAATCTAAGCTTTTTGTACGCTGTAACTCGAATCGTAATGACAAGGAATGTCTGTAACATTCGTCTATGAATTGAATTAACTTAATGGATTTGAACCTGGAGTGAGAACCTGAGATGGTTCGTACATGTGAAATTGAATATCTGATTTAGTGAAGAATAAATGTCTGGTTTTGTGATGTAACTGATATAAGATTTTATGAAGGGCTATTCGGTGATAATGATCATTTTTTTAATACCGTAATGGAAATGTGATAAAGACTCTATGAACTTACAAGAAAAGTGTTTGTGATTGTGCTGAAAGTGTATATTCTGTGGTGCCTCTGTTGTACACGAGGGAAACAGTTGCCTGAATACTATGCTGAAGGTATGAGATATCCATACAATACCCCGGTTATGTTTGGTTGATATAAAGGAAGACATGTCTTTGAAATTTGAGGCATGGTAGACCGTTATGTACCATTTCTGACTGAAATTTAATATTTACATCTTGATTCCGGAAAGCCTTACGGGAGGCTTTGGGTACTTGTTTGAATTACAGTTAAAGTTCTTCGTCCGTAAACCAATGGTCAACTTGAAAGAGTAATTCAGATTCTAGGAGATATACCTTTGGGTCGTATGATTGACTTCTGTGGAAGTTCCAAATGTCTCTTATTCTTGACTAAAACTGGTTATAGTAAAAGATATGAGACAAGTTTTCGCTTGGCACCTTATGAAGTATAGTATGGTTTAGAATACCATATTCAGATAAGTTGGTTTGGGGTGTAAAATGAGATGGGTTTTGGCCAGGATAGTCTAAGTGATTGAGGGCGCTATCAGATTGACATGTGACCGTTTGAGAGTCTCAAGAAACAAGGATACTCTGATGGAAAAGTTTCAATACAAAAATAGATGAAAGTGTAGTCTCTCTATTTCTCCGACTCTAGTAAATTTCGAGGACAAAATTTCTTTTAAGGTGGGGAGAGTTGTAACATTCTGATTTTATTTTAGCTTAAAAAAAAGAAAAAAAAGAAGAGGGTTTGTGGTTGTGGGGGTTTGAACCCACAACCTCTTGGTAGCCAAGCTTTTGACCCAGCCAACCAAGCTAGACAACTCTTAGTGATTAAAGTTCCACATTTTTTTTCTTTTGAACCCTTCTAGTTGTGTACCTAAGGTAATTAAAGCCCGATCTGACTTTTCACCTACCAAACACTTACCCCATTTGAATTCCAAAGAAAAAAAAAGCTCTCACCTAACCCACTGTCGCCTCATCTCCGATCTGCACCACCGTTCGTCGGTGATCATCACCGCCGTCACCGTTGAGAGCGCCGTCGCATCCTGACCACACCCATGGTCGTCATGCGCGCTACCGAGCTGCCCATCGCCGGTGAAGACTCGTTGGAGGTTCGAGCTATCAAACCCAAACCGCCGCCATCGTTCTATGCTTTCCGGCTCAGTTCGCCGTCCGTTTGCGACACGGCCACCGGATCTAGAATCCCCATGTCATGGCAAACAAAACCCCTCTAATCATTTGTCGATCCGCCACCGGGAGAGCCCTCGTCGGAGCTTCGCGATTTTCCGGCGTAATCGTACCATTTAAGGTAATTTCCGGCTCATTTCCGACTTGGTTTGTACCGATATTGTGTGGGTTGGAGTGTAGAATTTATGAGCTTCTATTTTTTGGCAGAATCGGTGCCAGAAGTGTCTCCGGCGACCAATTCCGTTGACCGGCCGATGAAGCCATACCCTTGGGTAAGTGAACCGGTCCGAACCGGTATAAATTAAACCGGTTTGAACCCATTCATCAAACCGGTATGAGCCCAACCAAACCAGGCCTAGTTTGGTGTCTAACCCGTTGACCGACCCGTCTGACCCGACACGTTGACCGACCCGTCCGACCCGACCTGTTGACCGACCCGTCTGACCCGACCCGTCTGTCCGAGTCAGCTCAGTGAGTCAGCTCGCCCGAGTTGACTCAGTGAGTCAGCTCACCCGAGTTGACTCAATGAGTCAAACCAGTTGACCTGTGACGTCAGGATGACGTCAGCGTTGACTTGATCGCTGACGTCAGCGTTGACTTTGACCAATTGACTTTGACCTGTTGACTTTGACCGTTGACCAAAAAGTCAAATTTTTCGAAAACTCTCATTTTATGGTTTTCGACGTCCTGAGTCCGTTTTTGAAGCCCGTTTTGCAAAATTCTGACCTGAAGGCCTCCGAATCTGACCTTGAACCCGAGAGTGCTTATGTATTTAATTAATTGATTAAGAGCTTTGTGAATGAGGTCTGATCTTGGAATTTGTGTAATTGAAGGTATTAATAGTTCATGGAATACGAATTGTTGAGGGACGTCAAATCCGAGTTCGAGGGTAATCGAATGTCGTATCATGAATCGACTGATGTAGCTCGGAGTTAAGGTAATACACTACTACCCCTTGTATGCTTTACGAACATGTTGGTATTCGGTTAACGCATGCATGCTTATGATGACGTATACTGTAAATTCTGCTTAAATTGAATCAGATTCGAGCAATAAGTATGGATATTAATAAGACCAAATTATCCGAATAAGATTACTAATGGGCTAACAGTATCAAAAGTTCTAATAGTTAAATTCAGTTAATCTGCAACTCAATCAACAGTGTGTAAGAATCGAGGCTCAGGATACGGAGTGAGATATTAATTATGAAATTACAAAAATGCCCTTGGAGCATAAGTATGACTAAACTACCTCTCTGATAAAGGAAATGACCTAAAAAATCTGCATTCGACCTGATTATGCAATTTACACTACCCAAGATGTATGTTTTAAATGGAAAGACTTCGGCATCATTATGCTATACGTGTGATACAAACTTGGATAATCCCTCAAACTCTTTATAACACATGAATGAGAATTCTCTGGAAATATTGTTGAAATCCTAAGTTGATCCTTATGATAGTAATGCGTGAATTAAATAAGAATGATCGTAATGACCAAAAAGACGGTAATGCCCTCGAGCACCGAAATGTCTGATTAATTTGAATGACATTATACCCTCAAGTTCTGTAATGAATGAATCGTCTGTAAAGGGGCAGAGAGTTATGACGACTTAATCTCGTTTGAGTACGTGAATGATGGAGGTACCAAATGGTAATTCAGAAAGAAATGGTGAAGTTATCCTAACTTCCGAAATGACTGAAATGCCATCTTGAGTTAAATAGGCAGTTATATATTTGATGAAATTCTGGGAGTTTCCTAATAAGGCTTTAAGGGCTAAAGTGCCCCTAAGTGTTAGGAAGCACACTCATATATGTTAATCATTCCTGATATTAATATAATGTTGGAAGTTTTCCGCACAAAACTATAAGTTCGGCTACTCTGTGGCAATTCTTGTGGTGAATTATGAAAACAATTGTTTAAATATATATTAAATATTATAAATCGTCATTTTATCATTTCTGAGCTAAATTTCAAAATCACCCCTGATAGTTAATAGACTAAAATGCCTTCGTTGGCCAAAGCAATTAAGATAGCCCTGAATATATCCGATATCGTGAAAGATCTTGGCATAGAAATCTCTGAATGCCTGATTGGAAGCCTGATGAGCAAATAGAATTTCATGAGCGACCGTTTATGCTTTGTTGGTATAAATTACCAAAATGTCCATATGTGATAAAATGACCATAATGCCCTTGTAGGCTTAAATGACTAAATAACTCATGATGCGTCTAAACTCTCAAAGATCTTGATGTATCACCTCCTGAATATCTGGGCTAAACCGTTAGTATGAACCCCTTTTTAATATGGGCCACAGTTCAGAAATCCGTTCAAATCGTCAAAAGTTTAATATGTCTCATTCCGTAAATGCCAAGTATCTCCAAGAAATGATATGTCCCACCTAGTGTGTTCCGTGTGTGCTACATTTCTGTTTTGCTTGTTTACTTGAATGTACTTATCTGATCATAGATATGAAAATGTATGAATTATGAGATAATTTCTGAATTAAGGACATGACTACTTTTTATTGAAAGCATGACTATTCTGTTGAAAGCATGACTATTCTGTTGAAAACATGATTCTTGTTTGAGAACATAGTTGTGTTGTATCTGATAGCATGCCTCATATCTGATCTGGAATTGAAATATCTGATTTCTGGTTGATGTGATTAAACATATGTCTGCCATCTGAATTCTGATGCCTTTGTATATTGGACAAACTGTACTGTTTGGGCGTACATTCTGGGGATATGATTTGAAGTGTCTGCAGGTACAGCCCTGATCCAGTTGGTAAATCTTTCTGTTAAGCTCCTACGCCCACGGGCCTAGGGTAAGTCTTTCTGGACCTAAGGCATTCCCTTAGGTAGGCTCCTACGCCTCAGGCCTAGGGTAAGACCTTCTGTATGCAGTTCATGGGGAATTGCATTTTGGTGTTCGGTTGGAGGGTAGTTACCAGTAAACCCTTGTATGTACTTGAGCATTTGCATTGAATTGTTACATGTTCTTATAATATGGCTAGTATGCAATTATGCCTACTTGATCTACACTTATTGGAACACACTAGACCCTAAACCCTTTGTTTTCATCTTCGTAATCTATTAGCTTGAATAATTTTTGTTTGTTACTCGGTGATTGAATAAAGAACAAGTACTGTTAATCTCAAGTATAACGTTACCCTGAAATAACAGAAAGGAATAGAGGACTGTCACTGCTTGAAACATCATGAAAATGTTATGCTTACCATATATATGCATGAGCTTATAGCATCTTCTGGTAGTTCTATATTACTGAGCTTTTCCAAGCTCACGTTGTTTTTACCATCGCAGGTTAAAAGAATATAGCATGGTATAATGTTTGACATCAGTATTCGGAGTTCCCTCGGCGTTGCCTCTGGAGTACGGTACTGTATAGTTAGTGGGCATGTATGTCATGTATTGTTTCATGTCAGTGTTTGAATAATACTTTCTGAAATTTTTGTTATGTGTTTAAATGATTTTCCTGAAATTGTATTTTAAACAGAAGTTGATTTTACAGTTTAGTAAGTGTTTTGAGAAAGAAAAATGGTTTCATGTGTATTTTTCACTGTGGGTCGCTCTTGTGACCCCAATGTGACTTCCTAGGATCCGTTGTAATGTATAGGCGGGTCTAGGGGGTTACAATTTTTGTGATGGAAGAAGTTTATGGAGGCGTGGCTGGAGTCAAAAATAGGGGTGGTTCGAGTAGTTTAGGTTCGATTTAGAAGGGGAAGAATGGCGATTCTTTTGAACTGGGCTAGATTTTAAGGTTTATGGTTGGAATTTGAGAATTTTTAGGGTTTTGGTCGGTGGCCGAAAATTGCCTCACGGCGACCAGCCGAACGTGCGCGGTCGTTAGAGTCATCGGCGGTGGCCAGATAATAGTTGGGCGTGATCGAAGTTATGGTTTCGTGGATCAAATTAAGGAAAATCGAAGAACGAGGGACGAATTTGGTTAAAATGTGAGGTTTGATCCGTTTTCAAGTGAAATTTTGGGTTCAAATGTGTTTCTAGAGAGGGTCAGAGCATATGGGCTTAGAGAGAGTGTGAATGAGTGAGAATGACCGAGTGAACTCGGAATTAGGATTTTTATAACGAGTCAAAAACAGTGTCGTTTTGGGTGAGAGGATCTGCACATCTGAGTCAGGTCGGGCGGAGGATCCCTTTTATTCTTAAAGTTTGGGCTAATTGCGGTTTAAGTCCCTAGGGCTTTAAAGTGTATTACATTTCCGTCATTTTTTTTAAATAAAATTAGCTATACAAGTTTGTTTTTAATTCAATTTATTCCTTGTTTCAGTTGTTTAATTTAAATGTAATTAAATTATATGATTGATGCAAGATTTTAAATATAGCATGTAGTAAAATTTTTAGACAACTTAATCACATAGATGTTAATTGTTAGTGCTTTTAAATTTAGGTTCTTTAATAAAATTAATTAATCTAAATATGTGAGATAATTGTAGAAAATGAATGAATATTAAATGAAAACTTTAATGTTCTAAGTTGGTTAGTGTCTCGTTGAAATGAGATGTTAATCATTGGGATATTTTAGTTGGATATTTAACATTTCATTTAAACATGGAATAATGAAATCACATAGTTAATTTAATTAAAATAAAATTAGGATCAGAATAAAATGGTTAGTTACATTAAATAATTAAGAATATTATTAATTTAGGGACTAGTATGAATAGTGCCCAATTATTTGGGTGTTATCACATAAACCCTAAACTTAATAATATTCATAGTTTCTTTAATTAATTAAATTAGTGGGAGCCTTAATTCGGTTTGAACTTAAAATTGACAAGAAAATAAATGAACATGCATTTAAACCTTTTGTGTTGAGATACATTTTAAATATAAATTGAAGTATCCTAAAGTAATTGGATGTTTCAAGGATTATATTCGCTCCAAATGTATTTTCTTGCAAAAGGATATCTTCATTCAAAATGAAATTTAATTAACAATTAATGGATTTAATTAAATTCTAATTATTGCTCGAAATACCGAAATGCCACGTGAAATTAATAAGGTACCAATAACGGGTGTTTGTGGGGGTGCTAATCCTTCCCCACACGTAACTGAATCTCGAACCCAAATTTTAAAGAAAGGAATCTTTGGTCTGTTTTTATGGTGTCTGGTCTACCAAAGTGATCGTTGACGACTCCAAATTGATTTTCAATAATAAATAAAGAGAAACTCGATTTAAGAAAAAAAAAACCTAATTTTAGCAAGACACTACTCATTGAATTAAATAAATAAAAACATGCTTATATTTCAAGACGTTTCGTTTATAGAGGCGAATTTCAATAATAAATGAACAAAGTAGATCTCAAGATCAAATGGGCATGGATTTTCAACAAGACACTAATTATTGATTTTCAATAATAAATAAATGGGCATGGATTTCAAGATGTTTCGTTTATAGAGACAAATTTCAAGACATTCTGTTTACAGAAGCAGATCTCAAGATCAAATGAATTAAATGAACAAAAACAAGCTATTTTTACACTCAGTTTTAAAAATGGTCGTGACAGCTTGGTGACTTCACTTGGGACGAAATTAAGAGTCAGACCTAATTAATTAATTTCACGTGGCATTTTGAGCAATAATTTGAATTTATTTTTTTCTAAGAATTGTTGGATGAACTTTCAAGAAAAATGGAGGTAGCTTTTGTGTATGATATATCTGTCATTCATGAATAAACCCTCAACCCAGGTTTTTCACTCTTAAGTGGGAGAAAGACAATATCCGATGTGATGCTCTCCAGTTCCGAGTTCGGATTTTTGTTTTCTTCTAGTATACTAACCTTATGCACCATGGGGCCCACACCTCCGTTATAAGGGACCTATACTACCGAATCGATGTCTTGCTGTCGTAGTACACGGTAACGACAGTTTGAGAACCCAGAGTCTAGAAAAAAGCCCACATTCGATTTATTAGAAACCTACCCCGCTAGAGCCAGACATGAACCTAGGATAGGGTGCTGCCAGTTTAAATACTTTTCTCTGGTTATTTTCTTGGCTTATTATAAATTGTTTCAATTATCAGCAATTTAATTTTTGCTTACATAATTAATTTACCATATTGATTCGTTTCTTTTCTTTTTGTTTTTATTTTGCATTTTTTGCACCGCATCTTCATTATATAGAAGAGGTATTGATTCAAAAGTGGTTAACATTGGAAGATAATCATGACAGATAAGGGGATTCATAATCTGATAGAAAAGAGTACAAATATGAGGTAGTGTCCGGGACAAGTCACGGAAGAAATGAAAGGTAGTTCATCCAAGTGTCATATATCCGATGGTGTTAGTGTCGATGCTGACAAAAATGAGATGCAAGAACTGAAAAGACAAATGGCTAAAATGATTACTATGATGACGGTTATAGCCAAAGAAAAAAGGCACATTGAATTGAAAGAAGAACCGAACAAAAACCAAAACATGTATAAACGACCAGATCCGAGCACCGTTACAATTTGTATAAGTAAACCAACATTAGGTGTAAGTGGGTTAAATTCCAAAAAAGTAATAATGGGCCCAGAAGAAGCCCGAGTGGAAGGAAATGAAGGGTCTTTTAATTCAATCCCGATGACATACACAAATTTGCTTCTGCTTTTGGTAGAAAAGAAATTTTTGAGCCCAGTCTAGTCCAAGCCCAAAGAGTTTTCTTATTCAGGAGGTTACAATAACAACACATAATATGACTATCATTAGGGAAGTTCAGACCATACTACTGAGAATTGCGAAGATTTGAAGAACAAGGTTGAAAATCTTATTAGGGTAGGCCTATTGAGTTTTGAAAATGGAAAACCCAAATTTCCCAAGATCCTAACAATTCATAAAAAACCTAGAGATACAAGAATGAAAGAATTTAGGTCCAGCAGAATTAATCAAGAGTCCGAGACAGGGCTCGAGCTTCAGTACCCCTTTAGCAGATTGCCAAAAGATAAGAGATCACAAATTTTATTTTGACCCAATCCCTATTTCATACAAAGAACTATACCCTCAATTGTTGGAAGCTCGATTGGTGACCCCACAATTTGTCACACCTTTGTAACCTCCGTATCTAAAATGGTATGACGCCAAGGTTCACTGTGAATTTCATGATGGTAATCAAGGGCATTTTATTGAAAATTGTATCGCCTTCAAACGCAGAGTCCAAGTTCTTTTAGAGCATGAAAAATGGAAAATTAAAACAGAAAGCTGATTTGATTCAGCGGTTAGATGGGAGACTCGAGATGAAAATACCCAGGGAAATGGGTGTCAATTCGAATATGAGGTTCAAATGAGCAAGTTAAGGCAAGAGAGAGACAGTTTGAATGAGAAGCTAAAAAGCTTGCAATCTAGTCATCAAGAAATTTGTTCGAGGCTCAAGAATTCTGGTTTGGGTGTGACTCTGGAACAGTCGGAGAAACGAATCAAGAAACTGAAGTATGAAGTTGAGTATTGGAAGAAGAGCTGTAAGGTAAATGAAAATCGAGTCAACAAGCTCTCGTGTGATCTGCAGGCAATGGAAATGCAGCATAATACCGTTATGAATGATATAAGGGTTAGCGAAGCTAAACAAGAGATAGTAAAAATGTATATACCGATGTATGAGGATACTGTTATCAAGTTGAATGACAGTCAAGCTGAAAATGAAGCACTAAAGGAGAAAATAGATGAATACCTCAATCTTACACTAATGTATAAAAATCTTGCTGATGATGTTAAGAAAGACTGTAGAGAAAGTGAGGAGAAGCGGCATGTCCAATTTCAGAGATTGAGAATAAAGATACGAGAAAGGGACAATAACATGAAAGATGTTGTTACTCAAGCACAAGAAGTGGCTCAACAAGTGGCAGATTTAGCAAACGTATTAATGGCACTGAGTCAGAACATTGAACCAGCACTAGATTATGGAGGGAAGCTGACTTGACTCTTAGAAGAAGTTAGGAAGTTGGGAGTTAGAGCTCACCAATATTTGTAGAATCTAATATCAGATGTATTGAATCCTTTTATTTCAATGAAAGTTGTTTTATGATAATCACTTTTAGAATCAATACCTTACGTATTCATGCATTGTATATTTGTTAGCATAACATTATCATTTAATAGCATTGCATTAACATTCATGATCTAAAGCGATCGAGATTTCGATGGCAGCAATCTGGGAATCAGTGAAAGTTTGGAAATATGTTATCATGGATGAAGATATGAGAAAAACTAAACAAGCTCAAGAAGGGTTACAAGAATGGATGACCAAGCATCAACAAAATATGAAGAACCACATTGCTACACCATGTTTAACAATTTATCTCGGGGCATCTAACCCGAATGCTGAGAGAGGTTTTGTGAAGATTATCATCCCATGACCAAGACTCGAGCAGTTGAAGGATAGATATGCAAGGCTTGAGGAAGAGATTAAGGCAGGAAAAGATGTTGGTGATCTCAAATTTGATGCAAAAGAATTCTGCTTAGTCCCTGATCTGATTATTCTACCTAAATTAAAATTCCCCAATTTTGAGAAGTACGAATATTCAAGATGTCCTAGAATACATTTGGCAATGTTCTGTAGAAAAATGGAAGGACACTTGGATGATGATAAATTGTTGATCCACTGTTTCCATGATAGCTTGGTTGGACCTGCTGTAGTGTGGTACAACAGATTAAGTCGAGAACAGATTCAATCATGGGTTGATTTGGCCAAAGCATTTTTGGGGTAATACAAGTATGTTATAGAACTAGCTCCAGATCGCCGACTTCTACAGAACATGATTATGAAGGTTAGTGAAAGCTTTAAAGACTATACATTGAGGTGGAGAGGATTAGCAGCTCAAGTACATCCTCACATGACAGAGGAAGAAATATCTCTTATGTTCCATCGAACTCTTTCATCTCCTTTCTTCGAGAGAATGCTTGAAGATTTAAGAGGCAATTTCAATGACCTCATGGTAATCAGATAATAAATAGAAATTGGGATTCGACAAAGGAAAATTGGACCTAAATTTGAAGCCGTGTTAATCAGGAAGCGAAGAAAGAGAAAGAAGTGAACGAATGTAATGTTCAAAGTTCCCGAAGCTGTAAGAGAAAAAGGTCAACTAATTCATCAGAATGACCATAGAAAATTCCTCGAGCAAGTGCAAATCTGGAGATCTTTGGAGTATCCATTCCAAACTTATTTCCTCATCTTTTCGAAGGTTAATATTTCACTCCTAGGCCAATGAAGGTAGTGCCAAAGTCATCTGCCCATAGCTATGATCCAAACAGTGTTTGTGACTTTCACATGGGGGCACCAAGACACGCTACCAAGAAGTGTAGACCTTTAATGGAAGAAATCATGAAGCTAGTTAGTAATGGAATCTTAACACGAGAACTAGTTCAACAATGGCAAGGAATGGGGCAAGCTGTTATATCAGCCGAGGAATCAGAGAACCAGGATGAATGCTTCCAAGACTATCTAGATTTCTGAGGAGCTTATCTTACTCATGTCTATGCAATGACTGTTTTTGAAGTAATACAAGGAAATAATTTTGCTACTTATGGCCCGAAATTAGTAGAGATCATTTTCTAGGGACATATGTCATGTTTGATGGTTTTCATTTCAATAGAGATTTTCTTAAAAACCATGAATATATGTATATCTCTTCTTACCCTTGTAGGCCCTTGGATGCAAATTGCAAGATGCGGCACTGATTTCGGTACAAGGATCGTTTGGATGTTGTGAAAACGATGAAATGAAATTTATTTCTCAGACTACTCTGGTCAGCAAAGCAAGAAAATGGCAGAGTACTATTCCTTTGATGATGTTCGATGACAAATCTTTGAAATTCATAAATAGTGAAGTGGACTAGGCGATTTTAACCGAGTAGATTTGCTTGAAATTGAAGTTCTAAGCGTAGTCTTCTATACCTTAAAAAATAAAATAAGAGATAGAAAGAAAAAAATAAGAAGCTGGGAAGAAAAAGAGTGGAAAAAAGAAGAAAAAGAAAAGAAAAAAAGAAAAAAAAGGAGAAAGAAAAAAGGAAAAAGAAAAAAAAAGAAAAGAAAGAGGAAGAGGAAGAGGAAGAGGAAAAGAAAAGGAAAGAAAAGGAAAGGGCGAGAAATAATAAACTACCGAATAAATAAGTCTCGGAGCATCTTAATGGAGTCGTGAGGGATGTCGACAAATCTAATAATGAGCTATGCTCCACTTGTTCAATACCCAAGCGTTAAAGATGTATCTTTGAAGGCATGTGTATAGTAATAATATAATAATATCTAGTAACAATCAGAAGCACACACATGCACCTATAGAAGTTTATTCTTAGAATGATATTTTTGCACTCTACTGGTTAAACAAGTTCAGGAAACTTTAACACATTTATGAATGGAAAAGTATGAAGAGAACGGAAAAGGAGTTGCTTCTGACTGGATCGAGCAACACGGTAATCATAGGGTGTGAACCTAGTGATATGGAAAATTTTCTTGACTCGCCACAACATTTACAAGTTATGCTAATCCCGAGAGGGTTGAATCTAGGACACTCTTGCACTTTATATCCAGGGCATCCTATTATGTTTTCTTTCTTTATTAAGATCTTGATTTTTCGGGCCTAATAAGGCGCCCTCCATTGAAATGATGATTAGCAAACTGGCATTTTTCAAAAAGCAAAAAAAATCCTTATATTACTTCGGAGATAAACTTCAGTGTACAAGGCCATGGATGCAAATATTCAACTTGACATGGTAAAGATATGGCTGAGTATGAGATGTTCATATGTTCGACAGCCTTTTGATCAAGAAAGAGGAACCACTCATCAGGGGTCGTAGTGAGGAAAATGAAAAGAATGCATATATCAAAAAGATAATTGAGTCTATAGAATGAACTTGAAAAATATAGGAACTTCGATAAAGTTCTGAAACCTGAAGAAAGTACATGGAATTCGAGAAAGTTCAGAGACTTAAAGCAAGTTTCTACCATGAAGTTTTGGTTGGTTTTTGAAATTAAAGAATGAACCTAAAGAAAGTTCAGGGGATGGAAGAAAGTTCAGGGACTTGATGCATTTGTTCGCCCTAAATGCTGAAATAAGGGCAAATTCTACATGATAAGGCAAGAAATAAAAAGATTAAGGGCATCATTGACTATGAAGATGAGACTTTTGGGGCATAAGAGTACAAATCAGAATAGACAAGAGAGGACGCAGAACCTGAAAAACTCGACCACTAAAGAAATCAGAATTTTCTCAAGAAGAAAATGAGCTCAACAACAAAATCTTGGGGCAAATTTTGAAGAAAAAAAACATGAAAACGGTAAGAGCTTAAGCCAAATCTCAAGAAGATCAAGTTGAACAAGACTTGATAAGAATAATCTAAAGAGACAAGAAGAAGATAAATCCCAACAATAAAATCCTAGGGCAAGGTTTGTTGCAGCATGAAGACAGTAAGAGCTCAATACAAAATGCAAGAAGATCGAGTTAAGCAAGGATTTCAACAAAGATTTCAACAGTTTGGACAAACGGATATAACAAAGATTTCAACTCGTTTTAAGAGACGGATCTCAGCAAGGATTTCAACCTGTTAGAAGAGGTGGATTTCAGTAGAGAATTTTTTATTGTCTGCACAAGATAGAAAGTGCAGTGCAATCCTAAATCCTTCGGGTCATTAGTAAATCCTTCGGGTATGATGTTGAATCCTTCGGGTCATCAGTAAATCCTTCGGGTATGATGTTAAATTATTCGGTTCATTAGTAAATCCTTCGGGTATGATGTTAAATCCTTTGGGTCATCAGTAAGTCCTTCGGGCATGATGAAGTCCTTCGGGCCATCGCCTTCAGGAGTTATGTTTGATTGTTTGCACAAGAAAGGAAGTGCATTATAATTCTAAATCCTTCAGGTTATTAGTAAGTTCTTCGACCATAATGTTAAGTCCTTCAAGACCGACACCTTTAGAAATGATGAGAACTTTTCGAATGATGTCATAAAAAGATAGTGGGGCATGGAATCAGAGAAGATTCTAACCTTTTGAACCATCAATTTTAAGGAAAATAAGAAAGTTCAAGTTAACATGTCAGAAAGTAAGATAGATCAACTTCGGGCTCAAATGAAGAAGATTTAGAGTTTAATCGGTCAAAAGTTTTAGCGTTTCCCATTGAAGCGCTAGAAGTTTCTTAATGATTTACCCAAGTGATACATTTTCTTTAGAATTAATGTTGCAAGACCAATGATAGATTTGGCTCTTGCAGGTCACATGCACAAGCATAGAAGAAGATCAATTGAGAGATGAGGAGGAACAAAAGAGCTCATGAAAGCCTTAAACTGAAAGATCGAGATACCTTAAGTAGAAAAGCAGTGACTTCAAAGATCTCAGTGCTTCAAGATGGGAATTGAAGATGTTTCATACTACTCCAATTTGAATTCTTATTAATTTATGATATTTCTTTTAACAGGTTTCGGTTCTTTTTCCTAGAGACGGAACTCAAGATACTTCGTTTACAAAGGCAGATCTCAAGACATTCCGTTTATAGAGGCGAATTTCAAGACATTCTGTTTACAGAGACGGATCTCAAGAAATTCTGTTTATAGAGGCAGATCTCAAGACATTCCGTTTACAGAGGCGGAGATATTCTATTTACAGAGGTGGATCTTAAGACTTTCTGTTTATAGAGGCAGATTTCAAGACGTTCCGTTTATAGAGACGGATCTCAAGACATTCTGTTTATAGAAACAAATCTCAAGATATTTCGTTTATAGAGGCAGATTTCTTCAGATTTTTTTCGTTTACAGAGGTAGATCTCAAATTATTCCGTTTGCAGGGGCGAGTTTCAACAAATCTTTCTTTCATAAAAACGAACCATAAAAATGAATTTCATCAGTCACGTACATTCCCAGTACAAAATTGATCATTAGAGAAACAAATAGATGGGATTTTATATGAGTTTTAGATTGAAAGATCAGGATATTTTAGGAAAAAGAGTAGCGATACTAAGAATCTTGGTGCTTCAAGTTCAGATGTTCTCTAGAATAGAGGTGAATTTATGTTTGCATTAAATAATTCAGGGTTCCTAATAAGACGAACTCGCTAAGAGATGGACCAGCAAAAGATGGAGAAATGAAGAAGAACAACTTCAAACCTCAGAAAATGAAGAACTTCAAGGAGCAATACCAAACTTCAAAAGATAAAAAATTCATAAAGAGAAGAACAAATTCAGACTCTATAGTTTAGCAGAAGATTGGAGAATTTCGTAATCAGAAGAATAACTTCAAGAAATGGTCTAACACTTCCAAGAAGAATGAATGATGTTCATAATAAGAAGAATCGTTTCACACTTAACAGATAGCTTATGCTTAAAGATCGTCAAGTTCATAATAAGAAGAGCTTGTTCAAGATTCAAATGAGGGAAAAAGTTTCAACGTCGCTTGTCGGAGGTGCATTCAAAGTTTTATTCGTATTTTTCCTTATGATTAATACTGAAAGATTAATGATAGTTTCAACTTTTGCAGGTCATATTAATATTCTCAAGAAGAACAAGGGGTTCCTAATGAGAAGAGCTCATATGTTCAGCATCCTTGCAGAGAGGTGGGTCAATATTTCAAAAGGACTGAAGAGCTTCCAATGAGAAGAGTTCACCCCAAAACCCCTAATATGAAAAGTTCACCAGCAAAGACAAGACTCCTAATATGAAGAGTTCACTTAGCAAAGATAGAGCTCTTAATGTGAAGAGTTTGTTCAGCAAAGAAAGAACTCCTAATGTGAAGAGTTCATTCCCAGCGAAGAAAGAGCTCTTAATGTGAAGAGTTCGTCCAGCGAAGATAGAATTCCTAATGTGAAGAGTTCACCCAACGAGGATAGAATTCCTAATGAGAAGAGTTCATCCAGCGAGGATAGAATTCCTAATGAGAAGAGTTAGTTAAGACCCTACGGTTACCCTTGACAGGAGAATTGAGAGGTTTTGAATGTGAAGAGCTTGTTCAAGCTTCTAGAAGGGAAGGAGGAGAGAAAGTTTGTGAGAATAAGACCTTGTAGCTCAGAGCAACATATGGCAAGTTCGGAAAAAATTCGTGTATTCTCAGTCTTTTCCCTATTCATGTCCACAACAATGAGCAAAAAGGGACAGTTGTAATACCTAAATTTTGTCCGGGTACCCATATATACATATATTCACTATAAATAAAATAAAAAATATAAATAAATAGATAATAAATTAGACCAATAATAAATAATAAAATTATAGTTCATTTATGCCATACAAATGTCCCTTTACAAGCTTCAAGGCCCAATTACAATTCTACAGCCCATATCCCTAATTTGTTACAATCTGCCAACTCATCGTAACCCCAACAAATACATATTCTGGTCCAAGATCCAAATTCCCGCCCAAAAATGGACATGTGTTGCCTAGCCATTAGCTCAAACTGGTTTCACAAGGATCTGTGTTTCTTATCTCATAGCTAGATACAATTGTCATGACGTCATCCTTATGACATCATCAATGATGTCACGGGTCTGACCACCTATAAATAGTATGAGAGAGAAAAAAGGCAGCAATTAATGACCCACTATAATTACTTTCCATAAGATAATAATATTATATTAATTAGGAGAGAGAGTTGCCATCTTAGGAATTATAATCGGCTGAAAGCTAAATCGTCACCGGGAAGGAGAACCGTCGCCAGAGGAGCTGAGAAAGACGATCCGCCACCGGAAATCTCTCCGAAATTGTCGTTCGAAGACACTAGAAGGTACCTTTCCCACTTTTTTGGTTATCTGCATGAGAAACGTAAAAAATATATTAGATCGAAGCCAAATAATAAAAAAATAAAATGTATAAGGGGAGATTGAAGCATTTTTGCGATGACCGAAGTTTATTGAGGTGTGGCCGAAGTCGAAAATAGGTGTGGTTTGGGTAGTTTAGGTTCGATTTAGGAGGGGGAAAAGGGCGGTTCTATTGAATTGAGCTAGATTTTAGGGTTTAAGGTTGAATTTAGGATTTATTTTGAAATTTTTAGGGTTCTGGTCAGCGACCAGAAACCGCCATACGGCTGCCAGCCGGACGTGCGCGGTGTTCGGAGTCATTGGCGGTGGCTGGATAATAGTTGGGCATGACTGGAGTTATGGTTTTGTGGATCAAATTAAGAAAAATCGAAGAACGATGGATGAATTTGGTTAAAATGTGAGGTTTGATCCGTTTTCAAGTGAAATTCTGGGTTTAAATGTGTTTCTAGAGAGAGGTCAGAGCATATGGGCTTAGAGAGAGGTCAGAGCATATGGGCTTAGAGAGAGGGGGAATAGGTGAGAATGACTGCGTGGACTCAAAATTGGGGTTTTTATAGCGAGTCAAAAATGGTGTCGTTTTGGGCGAGAGAATCTGCGCATCTGAGTCGGGTCGGGCAGAGGATCCACATATTCCTAAAGTTTGGGCTAATTGATGTTTCAGTCCCTCGGGCTTTAAAGCGTATTACATTTCAGTCACCTATTTAAATAAAATTAGCTATACAAGTTTTTTTTTAATTCAATTTAATCCATGTTTCAGTTTTAATTGTTTAATTGAAATGTAATTAAATTATATGATTGATGCAAGATTTTAAATATAGCATGTCGTATAATTTTTAGACAACTTAAACACCTAGATGTTAATTGTTAGAGCTTTTAAACTCAGGTTCTTTAATTAAATTAAATAATCTAAATAGGTGAGATAATTGTAGAAAATAAATGAATATTAAATGAAAACTTTAATGTTGTAAGTTGGTTAGTGTCTCATTGAAATGAGATGTTAATCAATGAGATATATTTAGTTAAATATTTAATATTTCATTTAAACCTAGATCAATGAAATCACATAGCTAATTTAATTAAAATAAAATTAAGATCAGAATAAAATAGTTAGAATCATTAAATAATTAGGAATATTATTAATTTAGGGCCTAGTATAAACAATGTCCAATTATTTGGGTGTTATCACATAAACCCTAAACTTGATAATATTCATAGTTTCATTAATTAATTAAATTAATAAGAGCCTTAATTGGGTTTGAACTTAAAATTGACAAGAAAATAAATGGACATGCATTTAAACCTTTTGTGTTGAGATACATTTTGAATATAAATTGAAGTATCTTAAAGTAATTAGATGTTTCAAGGATTATATTCGCTCCAAATGTATTTTCTTGCAAAAGGATATCTCCATGCAAAATGAAATTTAAATAACAATTAATGGATTTAATTAAATTCCAATTATTGCTCAAAATGTCAAAATGCCACGTGAAATTAATAAGGTACCGATAAAGGGCGCTTGTGGGGGTGCTAATCCTTCCCCACACGTAACCGACTCCCGAACCCAAATTTTAAAGAAAGGAATCTTTGGTCCATCTTTATGGTGTTCGGTCTACCAAAGTGATCAGTGGCGACTCCAAATTAATTTTCAATAATAAATAAAGAAAAACTCAATTTAAGACGAAAAACACTAATTTTCAAGATCAAATGAACGAAACCCTAATTTTCAAAAAAGAATTAATCGTTAGGCTATTTTTACACTCGATTTTAAAATGGTCGCAACACCCAAAAAATACTGATACCTCATCACGCGTATTGTTACCGCTATTAAATCAACTTGGGTACCGATCCACCTACACATGTACCAATACCCAAAATGGCTATATAAAAACTCATCTAGCTTACGCGTATCGGTACCAACCCCAAGCGTACCGATAATCGTCTACTCATGCTAAAGGGATTTAACCAATACTCGTACCGATACACGGGGACCGTGTATCGATATCCTAATGGTACCGGTACGCCCCAAGGCGTATCGGTACACAAAATGGCTACTGAAATTCTGGTAGAATGTGGGGGTATTGATACCCATTTGGTGTACTAATACACCCCCTCAAGAAACGTGTGTGTTCATCATTTTTAACATAAGGTGCTGATACACATTCCACATGTATTTGTACTCGAACATAGAATTCATTTTTTGGAGTTCGCAAATCGTCTCTAACACGCCTAAACCCTTATAGAAACACCCCAAACCAAACCTACAAGTTATGATAGGTACTTTAAGTGGGTTCCTACTATTTTTACACCTTACTAACATTTAATTCGAGATTCACCATTTACAAGCTTTAAGCTACCAAACACTAAATCTAACAATCTTAAACCACAATCAAGAAAGGCATTTACTTTATGATCCTCAAGAAGAGTAGGAGTCAGAGATGTATTGACCTTAAGCAATAAACCTGAATTTAGCTCTTACACTAGCTCCCTTAGACTACCCTCCTTGTTTCAAGCTTGAAGAAGTTCTTCTACCCCTACCACTTGTCATACAAACAAAAAATCCGAACCAAGGCTTAGCCTAGTATGAAGGAAGAGATTAACTATGAAAATACAATCTTTAAAATAAAAGAATAACTTCATAAATCTTTCCAAGCTTAAATCTTTCAAAAACCCATTTGTGAAAACCTTACATTCTTACCTCAATATTATGCTATTCTTGAAGCTCTTGATGGAGTGATTAACATGCTTGAATCTTAAACCTTGAGTAAAAAATTTGATGTGTAAAGTTAACTTTTTTAATCCAAAATGATCATAGGTGTTTTGGAAAAAAGATGAAGAAAAGATATTGGGTGGTGATCTCACCAAAGCTTTCTTGTATCCTCCCCTTAAAACCCACGTGACAACCAACATAAAAAGGGATGATTAGCCTTTCTCTTTAAAAGGGTATAATTACCCTATAAAACCTCATACTTTCACTCTTGTCCCAAAATGTTCACTTTTCAAGCTTATAAGGTACAATTATCATCCAATAAAGCCCAAACTTGACCCGATGGATTCATTTACCTAAACCAACACAAAGGTCTATGACTCGGGTCAACGCCCAATTGTTGACTCAAAAACTCAAGTCGTTACAAATAATTTAAACATGTAAGTATTTCATAGAATTATCTTGAACAAATAAATCAGCGGACGTATTATGTTGTCTAAAGTCCAAGTAGTGAGAAAAGTTTTTCTTGGCCATCAGAGTAGTTGACTCCCAAATAGAGACGTAGATGTGTTGGTTTGGACTAACAATACATTAGACTGAGACAAAATGAATTAAAATTTTAAATTCAAATAAGCTCATGCATGAGAAAGCATTTCTAGATATGAAATCATTGCTCGATTAAAGAGTAAATGGTATCCTTTCAACGATATTGTAATGGTTTGTGAAAATGGTATGTGCCCACATGTCATTCATCAAGGATGAATGATTAATTATTGACTTTTGTAATAATCAATTTTACTATTTAGTTTACAATGAAACCTTGAGATAAAAGTAATCAACCAGATGAACGAATATAATTCAAAAGGATCACATATATCTTATGAGGGTAATATATTTGTGAAAAGTTCTTGGACAAAAGCTACATGATAAGTTTTAGTAATATTATATGTGTGAGAGTTCAGTTTGTGGTACAATAATGAAATGACTCATTAACTAAAATAATGGAGATGTAATTAGTTGATGAAAAATCTGAAATTAATTGAGATTCACTAATTGGACTAATGGCTAAGGATGCTCATATTGTCTCATTTTATATGAATTCGAGTCTCGGAATGAGAATGTAATAAATCTCCAATTAATCAAAAAAAATCTGAAATTAATTTATTTATTATTTTAGTTCACATCATACTCTAATCGGTACATTTGCTAGACTAGATTGATTCGACATAAATTGTTTGATTACATTGTGAACTAAAAGAAAAAATAGTTGAATGGTGCGAAAAAATTACTTATTTAAGTAATGTCTTTTTCTTATAGATGAAAGAATTAAAATGATTTGAGAACAATTTAATAACTTTAAATTTTTATTTAATTGATTTTGAAGAGAAATATGAAATTAATAAATTATGAAAATGTCAGCTGCGGTGGGTAGGTTTAATTGGGTCTGGGTTATAGAATGGGTATTGGATTGTTATATAGGTTGTGGGTTTGGGTTATATAATAGACATTTAGGGGAGCAGCCGGGACGGATTTGGGCCTGTTCACGACATCAATGATGCATTGATATTTTTTAGTATCCGACTCATTATTCGACTAATTTAAAATGAGTTTATAGAGGTCTAATATTAAAAGATTTTCTCTTGAATAATTTTGAAATGAGTTTCGGTTGTATAATAGCCATTAAGGTATATTGCGTGAGATTAAAGATTTTCTCTTGAATAATTTTGTAAAGAAAGATAAAGAGATACATCACTTGTGATCGCAATAGAAATATTCTATATAGGTCACATGGATTATTAGGGTTGCCTCATAAAAATTATATCGAAGGAGTTTTAGAGCGCTTTAATTTGCACAATTGTTCAGCACAAATTGTTCCAATACGAAAAGGAAAGATTTAGTCCTCTACAATGTACATAGAATGATGTGGAGCGGAAATGAATGGAATCAATTCCTTATACTCAGTAGGCAGTTTATTATATGTTCAGATCTTCATAAGACTTTATATCAAATTTGTTGTTAGGATGTTTAGCACAAATATCAAAGTGTGATCTTCAAATTGATACAACCAAGAAAGTTTTATAGTTATTGGCTTAAGTGTGTAAGAAGCCCTTAAACTTTGAAAAATATTAATTAAACGCATGATTATTTTTACAATCAATTATTGAACTAAAAAATTGAATTAATTAAGCCATTTGATCAATTTAAACCATTAAATTTTGACAATTTTTTGGATCGGTTGAGGCAGTGCATCGTGTCACATATTAAAAAAAAAACCCTTTGAAAGTTCTAAAAATTCTATAAAACTTATAAATTTTATAAAAAAAATTATTTTTTTGAAAAAAAAATATGTAAATGTAACATGGTAGAACTGTAGTGTATCAAGATTTAATGGTCAAAATTGGTCAAAGAACTTAATTGATTCAATTTCTTGATTTAAAGAATTTATATGGTCAAAAAAGTACAGAAGCTTAATTGATTTTTTTTTTTAAAAGTTCAAGGGTTTCTTGCACCCTTAAACCTAGTTCTTATAATGTACAAGGAATTATATGCTCATGTATGCAATCTGTTAGAAGTAAATGGGTATTTGAATGCAGATTTTGTTGGATATCTTGACAGTAGAAATCTCAACAAAAAAAAAGTCTAGTTTTACCCCAGTTTGACACCAAATTAAAGAAATTCAAATTAAACCTCAAAGGTTTACTTGTATGCAGTGTGGATCTAGACAAACGCGATAGGAGCGACCGCATAGGGCCCCAAGAGAGAGGGGTCCCAAAATAGAAAACCTAAATTAAATTAAATATTTATAAAAAAAAATTATAAATTCATGGAGTATATATAATTATGTGTGTATATATATAACAATAATCTAAAACTTAAAACATGCAAAAAAGAATACAATTTTTAAGTGAAAATATTTGATATTTAGATGTTTATAAGTCAATTTTTTGTTGCTCAAGAGAATAACTTAATAATATTTTTTGTATTAAGATAATTTTTTTTAAGAAAAAACTTATCTCTTACTGATTATAAATTGAGGGCCCCATTTTAATAGATTGCACAGTGCCCCCAAAATCTTTGAACCGCCCCTAGTTGTAAGGTGAAAGTAATCAAACAAGACAATCAAAAGGAAAACAAATATGTTACATATAAGGAAAATTTTAAATCACAGTGAGCAAAATATCAAAGGCACAAACTTACTAATATTTATCCAAAAAGATATGTTACTAATAATGTATACAAGTTAAGACTCAGGTCTTACAAAGTAATCAATACAAGACAATCAAAAGAAAAATAAACTTTATTTAAATAATTGAAAAAATAAAGTACACAGTACAAAATCAGATTCGAATGAAAAACATATGAATCGTGTTGAGGCATGCAGCTACGCAGTTTTCGACAGATCTCGAATATACTTTGTAGATGCCAAGTAATATCTGATTAATATTTGAATTAATTTGATACAATATTTATCCAAAAAGATATGTTAGGCACAAACTAGTCTACACATTCTATGTGCAAATTTAAATAACAATTCTCATCTAAGCTATTTAATAGTTGTAAAGTGGGTAAGTGTATATAAACACATACTAAGCCTTTTATTCCACCAATGTGGGACAGAGAATTTTTACTTCATTATTCAATTCTGAAGATTCTTACTTTGAACATTAATTTCTCATTCATCACTCGATTATTTCGAGCACATATGATACCGTTATAAAAGTATTATAGAGTAGAAAATGAAATAATGTGTTCATCATTCGAATATCCACCTTTACAATTATAAAAGGTGTCTCAAAGTTACCCAATTATCACGTTTTCTTTTTTCCAACATCGGGTACAAGAGCTAGTAACGTATGATCACATGATGATTTTGGATTCTGCGAAATTTTCATCAAATTCTTGGACTAACTGCATTTCCAATACATCCAAAAGCCAACAATCATAGTATGGTGTTTTATCATATAAAAAACAAGACTATTAGCGTTGGACATGTACTATAAAACTGGCAAAAAATACCACCGCTTCAATTTTCAAGTACTTCTTCTAGATCACTTTTGTAAATGTGTAGCCACTTTTGCACATCTGAGGATATGGATTCATTTAGTGGTACATCTGGTATGAAACAAAAACAAGTGCCCACCTTTAAAAATAGCCTATCCTTATCTACCAGTTCAGTTGTATATGAAAATATAAAAGGAGTCCCCACTTTTCTTTTGACAACTTTTGTCCAAAATCTATACTATTTTTCTTGTAATAAAATACTAGTATATTGTTTATACACTTGGTTCTCAAGTATCCCTGATAGATTCAGATTTAACCCTTTGTTGCTTTTCATGAACCAATTTGAGAATTAAAAATAGCAAAAGATCTCGCAGATAATCCAGCTCTAATAGTAGCCACAAGTAAAAGCTGATTCATTTATTTTAGCTATTTTCGAGTGCGCAAAGGAAATCAGAATCAGATCAGATTATCATACTAGTTGCATGGCTGAAAGATAATGCTCTAGCAAAATAAACAAATTAAAGTATATGGGAGCCTGTAAGCTGAATGAGTTGCAGGCTGTAGATTTCTGATAATACCCCACCAAATATATATATATATATATATATATATATATATATATATTATAAAGTACATGCAACTTGTAGTAGTTTAACATCAGGCGTCGGAAAAGGGAAACATCAACGGCCTACCGGTTTATAGCATTAGGGCAGGATTGCTGCTGTAAAAGTTGTAAATTTATGGTTTGTGAACCTGGCCTGCAAGAGCTAATTTGCTGGTCAGAAACCAACTCCACTACCGACTGTCCCTTTCATGATCCATTCACGCTGGCTCAAACAAATAAAGTTTATAGCATCGTGCTCGGTGCTTTACTTCCATCAAGATTTCCAGCAACCCTTTTCATAGATTCCAGAAGCCATAATGACTTTATTTTCTTATTTAAACAAACCATTTTAACCTTTATTTTTTTTTCCACCTCTTTTATCCCAAAATTTTAATTCTGGTGAAATTGAATCCAAAGTTGCAGAAAATTATTACAACAGTTGATGTCAATCTTTCCTTTTTTTATCACATAAATAAAAAAATTCTAAAATAATAAAAATATGGCTTAATATTAAAATAACTGCCTAAATTATCTATTTTTTAAGTGCCTAAAATAATTTTTATTTTTTTAAGTGCCTAAACTGACTTTTTTTTTTTTACCATAAACTATTTTCATATGGAATGTATTTATATGGAGTGGATACTGGATATGGCCGCCTATTATAGCGAATCCGGGAACTAGGGCTAGGCTAGTGAGTAGATGTTCCATTGGAGAGGAGCAATGGGTGGAAACTTCCACGTGCTTCTTTTTTGACTGTTGGAAAGTTGAATTAGCTTTTTTTTTTCTTTTTAAAATATTAACCGCAGTTTGATTTGTGTAAAAAAATTATTATTAGAATTATATTTTTTTTGGAATTTTATTTTCATATTTGGTTTAAAGTAATTTTCACCGGTGTGGAAAAGATTATTATCAGTTGTATCACATTTCGGTGACAATGGTGAGAATATGCTTCCCTCTATTTTTAAGTATTTATTAATTTCTACCAAATTAGACAATATTATTCCTAAAATAATAAGTTTTTTTCATTTAGATTCTTTGTATCATATTTTTTAAAATATATAGTTAATTTGGAGTGTAAATTTATTAAATATTTTTAATATTTAAATGGTGTTACATATATTTAAGTAATTTATTATTTATGCTATATTAAATATTATTTTCAAATATATAGTTACACTTGTGTTTTGCGTAGGTTGATCTTAAGATGCTTGTTTAGAATTATGTTTGTGATCTCAATGATCTCTTGCTCATTCAGCCTAATAGAGACAAAGAGATTGAAGCATATTTGAATCTATAAATTTTGTATGTTAGGTAGAAAAATATAAACAAATTATACAAGCTACCAAATACTATATTTTTATACATACATTTAAAGTTATATATACATTGTGGTGTCATTTTTCATGATAATATGAACATCATTTAATATACTAATTATATTAATAATATTTTAAACATGTTTTTTTATAAAATTTAAATAGTGTAACAAAAATGGTTTTATGAATTTTCATGTAAGCACTTTTATATTTAACTTGTTAAAAATAAAATATACCACAAAACAATTTAGTAAAATATACATTCATGTACTCTTATATTCCCTCAACCAAACATTATATTCTTATAATCATGCCAAATAAATCAAATAATATAATGTAACATTTTTAATAATATATTAGATAGTGTTATATTTTATAAATTTTATTCCCAAAAATAATATTATATTTTGTGAACTAAAGGTGACCTAAAGTATCCGCTACAAAAGGCATAGCGGGGATCAAACTTGTTGAAACTCGTAAATAAAATATTGGAGTGAACTAAATACCTCAAAAGATCATATTCTTGATAGACTTGGCTTCATTAACATAATCTCTAAATATAGTGGCTCGGATCCACCTTTTACTTTTTCATGTATATATTATCCTTCATTGGATCCAACTCCTGCACCCATCTGAACTGAAAACACTACTGGGAAATTAAACATGACAACTTCAACAACAACATCCACCCATTTCTCCCCACAGTTGCTTCAAAGCTTCCATCCAAGAAAATTTCTACTGCATGAAACCCCAGCAATTCCCCCACCTCAACACCACACTTATTCCATCAACAACTACCTCCATACAAATGCTCCCATGTTTATACTACTCCTCATTTGCACCATCTTTTCCTTTTGTGGCTTGTTTTGTATTCTCAAGCGAGCAGTTAGGGGCTCAATCTCTCCTTCACCCAAGTTAGCCGATGTAGGAGTTGAGCGGAAAGCCTTAAATGCCTTCCCTGTTGTCAAATACGCAACCGAGTTAAAACCGCCTGCCCTAGACACAGCTTGTGTTATATGCTTGTCGGTGAGCGTCTGCGGATTTTGCCCAAGTGCAACCATGGATTTCATACTCTTTGTATCGATACATGGCTCAGTTCACATTCTTCATGCCCTACATGCAGGCAGTGCCTGATTGAAACAGACCGGAAGACCGATAATTGCAGCCGGGCAGAGACTTTGCCGGTTCAAGAAACCATGAACAGAGAAGAGAACTAAATATGCACTTGTACTGAAAATTCTTAAAAGTTAATCGAACAAAATACTGTGATTGGTTCAACATATTCAACAGATCGTATGATCAATCTTGTACAAGTGAAATGCAATGTGGCAGCGACCAAGAGACTCTTTTTAAAAAGAGAGTTTGAATATGAAATTGAATAAACACAATATCTGTTAAATGCAACTAAAGCAAAACAAATTAATGAGGAGTTAATATTAACTCTGGTTAGGATTTGCCGTCATCTTCAAAACTGGAATTGAACTCAATTTTAAAGGGGATTTTTCCGAGTTAATGTGTTTGGATACCATAATGCAATTATATGAGAATGTAATTACTACAAATTTTAATTAAATAAAAATATATTTTTTTACTCAGCAAATATAATTTTATTAAAATATCATAAATGACCTAAACTTGGATTCTCCTAATATTACATAAAGAAAAATCCAAACAACAAACAAGCAGATCCCAACCTAATCCCTTCTACAGACATGACACCTGACCATCCTAACAAAACCTGCTCTCAATGTTCACATTTCCTTGTAACTTCCAACACTTGCATACAATCCAAAAACTAACTGTTAGAGTCATGTTAATATGGGCCAGCTGTCATCTTGTTAGTCTAGCCCAAGTTTGTTATTGAGTGTAACAGATTCTGTTGTACTGGGCTCTATATAAAGCCCGTCTTTTGTATCAAGTGGGTAAGCCCATTTCATTTGTTAAATGGAAATTATCAGAATTCATTTTATTCTTTTCTCTTCGTATTTTTCTCTTTTTCCCCTTTCTCTGTAATTGTTAGGGTTCTTTCTTTTCCCTCTTTCATCTTCTTCCCTTTATTCTTTGATTCTTAGAACTCTGCTAATCTCAAGCTTCTGTCATGGTATCAGAGCCTTTTATGGCGTTCCGATTGTGTTAGTTCAGCCGGTTTTTTGTTAGCTGTGTGTTGTGTGTTCGATTCTGGGAATCGACGGTGTCGCCGAGGTTAGATTGTGCGATTCCGGTACACGGTGGTTCGCTTGTGCTTGTCTAGTGTTGCGAAGGTTCGATTACGGTGTTCGGTTACGGTGGCGAGTCGATTGTGCATCTCTCGTGTTCACGGTGGTTCGGTGATTCGATTCGATTACGGTGGTTCGTGTTTGCGGTGGTACACGGTGGTTCAGTTGTGTCTTTTCAGAGTTGCGGTGGTTGTTCTCTCTCTGGTGAGATCGTTCCTTCGTTTTACTTCTGGTTGATTCTGCTGCTCCTCATGTCTATTGCCTTTTCTGCTGCTATTATTGTTGTGATTCTGCTGCTGTGATTCTGCTGCTGTTATCGTTTTATTGGATCTGCTATGTCTTTTTTATGATCTGTTTGGCTGTGCCGGTCTAAGATCTGCTTGTTTTTTTGTGCTCTGTTTGGCTTCTGGTTTGATTTGATTGCTGGCCTTATGTGTTTGGCTTGTTCTTTTGCGTTTTGCCTCTGTTAATCTGTTGATATGACTATTCCTGAGGGTGTTGTTAATCCTGAGACTACTACCTCTGAGTCTACTAATCAAGTTGTGAATGAGAATAATAATGCTCCTCGTCTGTTTTCCACTAAAAAGATTAATGTTGTCCTAGATGATCATAATTACCTTCTGTGGCACCAGCAGGTGTTTCTGACCATTAAAACACATAGGCTTCTCAAATTTATAGACACCAAAGTTACTAGACCTCCTGAGTATATAACTAAAGATAATCAAGTGCTTATAAATCCTGATTTTGAGGCCTTTGAGGAGCAAGATGGAGCTCTGGCAACATGGTTGTTATCTACTGTTAGTGAAACTGTGCTTCCTCAGTTGATTGGCATGAATACTGCATCTGAAATTTGGAATACCTTGCATAGGATTTATAGTGATAAAACTGCCTCTAGACTTATGTATTTTAGGAGGTTGCTGCATACTCAGAAGAAAGGTGACTTGAGTATGAAAGAATTTCTGCTTAAAGTGAAGAGTATAAGAGATAATTTGGCTAGTTGTGGGGAAGTTATTTCTGAGCATGAACATGTAACTGCAATTTTAAATGGTCTACCTCCTGAGTTTGAATCTGTTATAACTGTGTTGACTGCTGGTTCCACAACTTTCTCTGTTACTGCTGCTAGTTCTTTATTACTTGATGCTGATGCTCGTCAGTCTAACCTGCACTCTACTGTTTCTGCTTGTGCTCACCATACTACTGTTCAATCTTCTGTTTCTGCTAGCTCTTCTATTATTCCTGTTGCTTCAAATGAGTCTGGATCTGCTTCTGTTACTTCTTCCCCTGTTGTTAATGTGGCTACTGGGAACTCTATAGGTTATACTCCTAGTACTGATAATACTCAGGATTACTCTACTAATGGATTTAGAGGAGGTTTTGATAACTCAAGGGGTAGAGGAAGAGGTAGGTCTGGGAGGCCTCAATGTCAACTTTGTGGGCGCCTGGGGCATCTTGTTGAGAGATGTTATTCTCGCTAAGATCTCAATTACAAAAATGAGTCTTCTAGAAGAACTCAGGGTACTGGTGATCAAACTTTTACTCCTCAGGCTCATAGTGTCTCTCCTGCTCCTTTGTACACTGCCCCTGCTGCTACTTTTCCTTCTGTTTATTATCCTCCTCAGACTTTTGTTGGTCTTTCATCATCTTCTGTATATCCTCCTCCTTCTCCTACTCCTCACCTATACCCCTTTGTCTAATGTTTCTCATACTGTGGTTCCATATCCAAGGCCACCTCCTTCTAGTGCTGCTACATCTTCTCTTCCTGGTGTGCATGTTTCTGATGTTCTTCCTGGTACTACTTATCCTCAGCCACAGTATGTCTCTCCTCCTGCAGCTGTTTTTGCTACTACAGCCCCTGTGTATCATCCTTCTTCTTTTGCCACTCCTGAGATTCTTGAGGATAACTCTTGGTTTCCAGATTCAGGGGCTACTCATCACATCACTAATAGTGTGAGTAACTTGCAAGCTGATACTGTGTATCCTACTTCTGGAAATGTGCAAGTTGGTAATGGTAATGCTCTTCCTATTAAATTTTCTGGGCAATCTTGTTTACTTAACTCTTCCAAGCAGTTTTGTTTAAAGAATGTTCTTGTTGTTCCTTCTATAACTAAGAATTTGATTTCTGTTTCCAAGTTTACACAGGACAATGATGCGTCCATTGAGTTCTTTCCCTCTTTCTTTCAAGTCAAGTGCATTCATACTGGAGCTGTTCTTCACAAGGGTTTTCAGCAAGATGGCCTTTACAAACTTGATAATACTGGATCTTTTTCTTTTTCTCAGTGTTCTAGTAATAATAAGAACTGTTTGTCTACCACTGCTAAGATAGACTCTGCTGATTTGTGGCACTGTCGTTTAGGACATCCTTGTCAGGATACTCTTGCTTATGTTCTTAAGACTTGTAATGTTTCAGTTTCTAAAAATAAAAATAAAGTTGTTTGTCAAGCCTGTCAGCTTGGCAAATCACACAAGTTACCTTTTTCTTCTTCTACTACTATTTATAATTCTCCTCTTGAGTTAATTATAGCTAATGTGTGGGGTCCTGCACCTCTTCCTTCTAGTTCTTTTCGCTATTATGTAGCTTTTACTGATGCTGCAACTCGTTTTACTTGGGTTTACTTTCTCTCATACAAGTCTGATGTCAAAACTGCTTTTATACAGTTTCATACTCAATGTGAGAGACAACTGGGTCATAAATTGAAGGTGTTGCAATCTGATGGTGGTGGGGAGTTCACTGCACTTCAGGCTTATCTTCTTACCCGTGGCATTGTTCATCGAAAGTCTTGCCCACATACTTCAGAACAGAATGGGCTCGTGGAGAGAAAGCATCGACAAATTGTAGAGGTTGGTCTTTCTATGCTTGCTCAGGCTTCCTTACCCCTTAAATTCTGGTATGATGCTTTCTCAACTGCTGTTTTCCTTATAAATAGACTGCCCACTGTTGCTCTTCAAGGATTGACACCTTATGAGAAACTTTTTAATAAAACACCAGATTACATGTTTTTAAAAGTTTTTGGTTGTCTTTGTTTTCCTTGTCTTCGACCTTATAATAAAAATAAATTGCAGTTTCGTTCTTCTCCATGTGTTTTCCTTGGTTATTCTTCTGTGCATAAGGGTTACAAATGTTTAGATGTGCATGGTAGGGTGTTTATCTCTAGGCATGTTCAATTTGATGAGTTTATTTTTCCTTATAAGAATAATCTTCTTAATTCAAATACTCTTGCTTCCAAGGAGTTGCATCCCCTACATTCTTTCTCTTCTTTTCCTCCATATGCATCTACTCCTCTTCCTCAATCCTCTTCTTCTCTACCTTTGTCCACTTTAATTCCACCTTCTGCTACTGTTTCTGTTCCTAGGAACTCTACCTTACAGCAAATTCACAATCCATCTCCACCTCCATTTACAACTGCTATTCCATCTTCACCTACACTTCAACAAGGTGTAAGTCCATCTCCACCTCCATTTAACACTTCTATTTCATCTCCACCTTCACTTCAACAAGGTATAAGTTCATCTCCACCTCCATTTAACACTTCTAATCCATCTCCACCTCCACTTCAACAAGGTGTAAGTTCATCTCCACCTCCATTTAACACTTCTATACCATCTTCACCTCCACTTCAACAAGGTGTAAGTCCATCTCCATTTCACTCTAACACTTCTATTCCATCTCCACCTCCACTTCAACAAGGTGTAAGTCCATCTCCATCTCCATTTAACACTTCTATATCATCTTCACCTCCACTTCAACAAGGTGTAAGTCCATCTCCATTTCACTCTAACACTTCTATTCCATCTCCACCTCCACTTCAACAAGGTGTAAGTCCATCTCCATCTCCATTTAACACTTCTATATCATCTTCACCTCCATTTCAACAAGGTGTAAGTTCATCTCCATTTCACTCTAACACTTCTATTCCATCTCCACCTCCACTTCAACAAGGTGTAAGTCCATCTCCATCTCCATCTAACACTTCTATTCCATCTCCACCTCCACTTCAACAAGGTGTAAGTCCATCTCCATCTCCATCTAACACTACTATTCCACCTCCACCTCCACTACTACCAGTTAATTCTCATTCTATGGTTACACGGGGCAAGGCTGGTATTTTTAAGCCTCGAGTATTCTTATCTCAATCTGAAGACTGTGAACCTGATGATGTCTTCACTGCCCTGACTCTCCCTGGTTGGAGAGAAGCTGTTTTTGATGAGTTTAATGCTCTCATGCGAAATGGTACATGGGATTTGCAGCCCTTACCATTAGGTCGCAAACCAGTGGGTTGTAAGTGGCTCTTTAGAGTCAAAAAGAAGCCTGATGGATCTGTTGATCGGCTTAAAGCTCGACTAGTTGCAAAGGGCTTTTCTCAACAAATTGGGAGTGATTTCAAAGAGACATTTAGTCCAGTAGTACGTGCCTCTACAATCCGTATTGTGTTAGCTGTTGTTGTTGTCAATAGCTGGGTTGTTCGTCAAGTTGACATAAATAATGCATTTCTGAATGGTACTCTATCTGAGGAAATTTATATGTCCCAGCCACCTGGGTTTGAACAAGTTGGTGAAAATGGAGAAAAACTTGTTTGTCATCTTCGAAAGGCACTATATGGCCTTAAACAGGCTCCTCGTGCCTGGTTTGATACTTTAAAGAATTTTCTTGTTCATGATCTTGGTTTTGTCTCTTCCAAGACTGATACTTCTTTGTATGTTAGAAATACTGCTTCCTCCTCTCTTTTGCTTATGGTCTATGTGGATGATATTATCATCACTGGTAGTCAACCTCTTGAAGTGGATGAGGTGGTCAAGAGGATTAATACTGCTTTTTCCTTGAAGGACATGGGTGAACCTGAATGTTTTTTGGGGATGGAGATATTAACCTGTGGCAAGGGTCTTTTGTTAAGTCAACAAAAATATGTCTCTGATTTACTTGCTAAAGCTAACATGCTTGGCTCCACTCCCACTCCCACTCCTATGATTGTTTCTAATAAATCTGCCACTGGTACTGAGCTGGAATTTGGTGATGCTCATTTTTATAGAAGCATTATTGGTGGTCTTCAATACGTATGCTTGACCAGACCGGATATAGCCTTTGCTGTTAATCGAGTCAGTCAACATATGAACAAGCCTCTCTTAATTCATTGGAAGGCTGTTAAACGAATTCTCAGGTATCTTTGTGGTACGATTGACTATGGTCTTTATTTCCAACCTGCTGTTGCTCTTACTCTGACTTGCTATGCTGATGCTGATTGGGCCTCCTCCTTAGAGGATAGAAGATCCACTACTGGCTACTGTATCTTTCTTGGCCCTAACCCTGTCACTTGGTGCTCTAAGAAGCAAGCTGTGGTCTCTCGTTCCTCCTCCGAGGCTGAATATCGCAGTGTTGTCAATTCAGTTTCTGAACTACTTTGGGTTGAACATCTGTTGCAGGAGATTGGGGTTTCATATGTTGGGAAACCAATTGTCTGGTGTGACAACTCCTCGGCTGTGTCTATGTCAGCCAATCCAACTCATCATGCCCGGATCAAACATGTGGAGATCGATCTTCATTTTGTTCGTGAGAAGGTATTAGCTGGTCGTCTTGTGGTGAATCATTTACCTGCTGCTGAGCAAATTGCAGACATACTCACAAAGCCTATTCCTCCTTCATTGTTTGCTGATATGCGACAAAGACTTGGTGTTGTCTCTTTTCAGAAACAAGAGAAAGCTGGGAGAATGTTAGAGTCATGTTAATATGGGCCAGCTGTCATCTTGTTAGTCTAGCCCAAGTTTGTTATTGAGTGTAACAGATTCTGTTGTACTGGGCTCTATATAAAGCCCGTCTTTTGTATCAAGTGGGTAAGCCCATTTCATTTGTTAAATGGAAATTATCAGAATTCATTTTATTCTTTTCTCTTCGTATTTTTCTCTTTTTCCCCTTTCTCTGTAATTGTTAGGGTTCTTTCTTTTCCCTCTTTCATCTTCTTCCCTTTATTCTTTGATTCTTAGAACTCTGGTAATCTCAAGCTTCTGTCACTAACTACCCCTCGGCACATACCCTTCAGCAACCTACTGCCCCTCAAATTACAGACAGAAACAATTCACACTCCAGCAGCAGTCAACCAACAAGATAAAGAACCAAAAAAGCTTACCATCAAGCCTTAAACATTTCCTACGTTTGCATACCTTCTATTGCAAGCTGTATAACCAAACCATTACAACTTCGATTAAGACATCATAATTGAAAGTTCCCGATCTTTCGCAACAAGCTTCCAGTTCCACGAAAGTTGGCCACCATTTCCATGGGCGTTGAAGAGGAATATAATTCCAAGCCAAACCAGCTTTGAGTCCAATTCCACCAGCAACTAATTTGCTTCAGTAATCATCTCCAATACAGTCTTAATTGCAGATACTACATCAAAATCAGCTCGTAATCTCTTCAATGGACCAGAAAATTGGTTTAATTACCCCATTTGCCATACGAAGAACACCACTACAACCTTCAAACTATCCTTGCCTACAGCCCTACACCAGCAACATTGAAACTTCACCAAGTCCTCCTTTGGTGGATTCCATTCTTTAACCAAGTAACAGATTGAGGTCGACTCAAGCCCAAAGAGAAACAGCTCTGCAGACAACTCCACCAGCAATCTATATTGACGAATCAACTCATCTTTTAACCAAGTCAAGACTCTCAAGTCTCAACTTCGTCTTGAAGATTAAGTCCTCTAAATTCCTAGCTTTCTTCTAGAACACCAACTCGTTACGAGGAAGCCAGATGTTCCATAATTAAGGCCGCTGAAAATGAGATTAACCAAATACTTCTTAAGTGCCAGTGAAACCTTGCCAATTCTGTTGACCTGGGATCCACCTCATGACAGAAAAGGACATTGATTCCATGGTCTTTGCCTGAAATAAGAACCTGAGAAATTGTATGATCTGCCACTTCTTTCGCTTCATCTCCTCACTGCAATAAAATCTCCCCCCACCGAACCATATTGAACTCCAAGAATTTTCAGTGCCACCAACTCATTCCAAAAGTGTATAAACATTTATCCAAGTAGACTCTATGCCTTCCAACAACCATCTGCCCGAAACCACAATATCTCTTGGATTGGCTTCAGTTTTTTCTACTTTGAATTTATTGTTATCCCATATCGTTACCAAACCACCAGACAACCCAGACGCATTAGACACCACGTATTCATATTCATCGTGATACCAAACTCTCTCCTTTTTGGTTTCTTGAAGAAACAACATTTCAACTCTATTCACCCGAATCATTTTTCTAATCACCGACACCTTCATATCTGAACCCAATCCCCTGATGCTTCATGATAAAATCCTCATACTTATTGCCCAAAAAATATATATTCAGAGGCTCAGAAATTAAACCTCCCTATTATTCTGTTCAGCTTCTTCGATTTGAGCTAAATCATTAATGCCTAGATTTTTCCCCAGAGCGATAGTCTTTTTTGCTTCCTTTGTGTAGTAATGCCAACGAGCTTGCATGTCCGAATCAGATAACGATCTTCCTTCAAGCTCTGATTCTTCCAAGTCTCCCTTTTTCTTTTTAACCCTCCTCTGAGCTCTATAAAAAAACACAATGTAATTACTTTCAGAACTCTTGTTTGTTCCTACCCTTTTCTTTATTTTTGAATTTTGAAAGTAAATCGCCTACCTTCTAACTATGCCCCATATTAAAAAATAGGTTTAAGATTTAGAATCTAAAATTAGAGTTAATGATTAGGTTATATGGAATTAGTCTACCTTCATGTTTTAATACGTAAATTAATTTCATTTGATAATTTTAGTCACTCACAATATAAAATTTGGATAAAGAGAATGAATAAATATTTTTTATTTTGGATAAATTGTATTTTTTATCAAAAGGTGGTATACTAATTTTTCTTTATATTTTATTAACATTTTAAAATTAAAATTCTTGTAATAACTAAAATTTTCATTATGTTAGTATCTATATAGAGTATTTCTCATTATCTAATGTATGGGGCTCTCTTTTTTCCCTTTCCACACGGTATTAATTGTTTCAGAGAAAATAATGCAAGGGTTGGTCGACCTCAAAACCTTAATCGCTTTGCCTCTTTTTTGATCTTTATCCGACAATGTACCCTTAGTATCTTATTAATATCGCCTTTTTTTAACCTTTTCCCTACTGCCTCCCACTTTCAATTTATCAACAGACGACAGGTTCGAACAAAAAAAGAGAAGCGAGGGGAAAATATTGGAACAATTTCTTTTTTTATAGTTGCGGACATTCAATTTATTGATTGACTAATTCGAATTGAATATTGTAGATGTTCATTAAAAGGGCGACTTTTTTAATCTAATTTGCTCCATTCACAACATTAAGATTCAAACTTTTAATATTGTTTAAGAAATTTAATATCTCAACCTACTAGACCAACTTATTATTGGTAGAACAATTTTTAACATGTTCAATTTCTTTCTTACGTCTAATTATTCAATTACTTATCCACAACATGCAAAGGGTTTCATTTCAGGTTTAAAGTTGTAAGATCATCAGGTTTAAAGTATGCGCCAGTAAAAAATCAGAATGGGTAAATTGTCACCAACATATTTTATTGTGATTATTTTTTCTATATAACTACCGATATTTAACTTATTGAATGATTAATTTAGATCGAATATTGTAGAGAGTTGTTACAGGATGATTCTACCAATCCTATTTGTTCCACACACAACAATAAAATTTGAACATCTAATCTTACTTAAGGATCTAACGTCTCAATTCACTAGATCGATGGATTGTTATCTTTCTTTTAAATACAGATCCTCAAACGGTTCCACCGTTTCCAATAAAGTTATTGTAACTTATACATACTTTCTTCCGACTTATCATTTTTCTATACTTACATTTGATGCATATTGTATTCAGATTAATCCTTTATATATTTAAAAGAAAAATAAGATATTATCAACATCATGCTTTTATCATATCATACGTACTTATATTTATATTTGACATTTAAATTCAAATAAATAAAAAATGTCATATATTTATATTTGACATTTAAATTCAAATAAATAAAAAATGTCTTGATTTAACGGTTCGGAGAAATTCTAAAAAAATAATATATTAATTAGTTATAAATAGGGGTGTGTAAAATTCGAATTTATTAAAAAAAACTGAATTATTCGACTCAACTTGTATTTGACTCGACTCATAATTTCAAAAACTCGACTAGACTCGGAAAAAAATCAAATAAAGTTTGAATTATAAAATAAAAATTCGAATAACTCAAAAATTTTAATAATTAGTGAATCAATTTTCAAGTTCGAGTTGAATCTCTCAATACTATTATATATATCATATGAAAAAATATAAAGAAATATATGTGCATTGTTTATGGTTATAAAAACTCGTTTAAATTGAAACTAATTAGTATCACAACATTATAAATGTATACAATTAAATTTGAACAGAAATTAGAACAACTCGACTCGACTTGAATTTCATAAACTTGACTCGAAAAAATTTCAAGTAAAATTTGAGTTAGTAAAATATAACTCTTCAACCCAACTAACTTAAAAAAATTCGATTCGACTCGATCGAATAACCACAAATAATTACAAATCACACAAATGTGTGAGTTATATATTGTAAATATGGATTAATATCCTATACACTGGCGGTGTAAACTGAAAGTTTCCACAAGCGCCTTAGTTTTAGGGTATATAGAGTTAGTTTAAGGTATATGGTTTAGGGGTTTAGGTGTATGGGTTTAGAATTTAGGGATAGTTGTTTCAATTTAAGGTTTAGGGTTATAATTTAGGGTTTACAGGTTAGAGTTTAGTTTTTAGGGTAAGATGGTGAGGATTTAGGTTCTAACCTATAAACCCTAAATTATAATCCTAAACCTTAAATTGAAACAACTATTCCTAAATTCTAACCCCCTACACCTAATCTCCTAAACCTTATACCCTAAACTAACTCCCTATACCCTAAAACTAAGGCGCTTGTGAAAACTTTCAGTTTCCACCGCCTGTGAATAAAATATTTATCCTTGTAATATTTGTGTAACTTGTGACATTAGAAAAAAAAAATTCAAATAACAAGAATAATAATGATTTAAAACATACACTCCTAGAGCGAAGCACACTATCAATATAATTTTCGAACAATTCCATAGAAATCTGTCTGAAGAGACAAATGATATTCATCCCCAGACATTACTCTGCACGTTGCAGTACCAGACAAAAGCAAAAGCTAGCATTATTATTATATCTTTTAAAATTAGTCTGTCTCCACTCTATTGTATTTAAATTCGGCTTTTTAAAGTTAATGGTACTATGCTTTATTCAGATTCTCATTCCATCTTCCATTAATAATGTTGATCTTAAAATACTCAGGTTCAAATCGCTTTATTTACAAAGTGTATATATATTGTTAAATAATTAAGAATATATATGAACAAATACTACATTATAATTGTTTAAAGATTGTTCAAAAAATATTATTGTTTGAATCCAGATCACTAAAAGAGAGTGAATCACTCTTTGTCACTAAAACCCTCTTTTATATCCAATTATAAATTAACACATGTATAATTTATTTCCCCAAGCTAAAGTTACAAAATATCTAGAATGCTTTAAATTAAAATCTTAGACCTAACAACTTGTGTGCTAACTTTTGTTTTAATATTCTATTGAAGTACCAAGTTAATTGGTTTTTAGTACTAGCAAAGGATTCCGAAAAGATATTTTTGGAAAACTTTGCCACTTAAGAGCCACAAGAATATATCTATTTGATTTTTATTGATCCCAATTAATTAAGGATGAGTCTAGAATAGGTGATACACACTTAGGGATAAAGTCAAGATTAAGGATTAGTGGAAAAATTATAAATGTTTGAAGGGGGCAAATTCATAAATAAACCAATTTAAAAAAAAATTAAATAGCTAGGGAGAAAAAATTTCTTCGGCGTGGGGGCGATTGCCTCTCCCCACCCCACATAGTTTCGTCCCTTCACACACTTACGCACCACAAACGCTATACACCGTAACACACCATTAATTTTATTAATAAATTTTAAATAAATATTAAAATTTCTAAAGACTCGACATACAATTAACTATATTTTAAAACAAAATTTACAACTTGCTTAAATACTAGCATCAACAAAGTTTTTTTTTAAAATTAAAGATGAAATAGATTTATTTAATCCAAATTCTAAATTTTGTTTTAAAATATGGTTAATTGTATATCGAGTCCCTAATAATATTTATTTAAAAGTCATTTAAAAAATTAATAGTATGTATCAGTGTACCGCATTAGTGGTGTGTAGTTGTGTGTGTCTCTGTTCTAAAATTTTACATTAATTAATTATCTCAATTTCTATATTCAATAATTTCAAGTATTGTTGTACCTCCGTCGAACTTTTCCGAAAAACCCTGAGAGATTGCATCCACACCACACTTCGGCATTCCCCCGAGGGCTTATCTCTAGGAACGGTGAAGCCCCCGGAGCTCCTAGCCTCTGAACCATCATTCTAGCGCTATGCTCCGTGCATCACGGAACCCGGACGCTCCCATACCTTCAGACCTATCAACACTTGGAGACCACCATGCTCGACCAGTGTGCCAAGACAAGACAAATATCATGTCCGATTAAGCTCGTAGGCTGACAAGCCGAGTTACTGCTAGCTAACCTACCAACAACCATCATTAGGCCTGACGCAGTCTCGTCTAACGTCCCTCATCCACAGTTCCAAGAGGATATAAATACCCCCAAGATCGAAGACAAAGGGGACACTCCCCCACTTCTCTACATGGGCCATCATCACCCATATCTTTCTCTCATCTCCCAAATGGCTCCGGCCACTAGCTCAACGCCAACCGCAGCTCTCTACCCCAAGTCAACCAGGGGTGAATCGCTTACTTCAACGACCAACCATGGTCCTCTGTGGATCTCGGCTCATCTTCTGACAAGTGAACCACCTATCGTCAGCCCCACACCTACCGCCAGTCACTGTCTCCACCTTCTTATTTGATGTCACCTAAAATCGGCATCAACAAGTGGTGTGGTGAGCATGGAACACTTTTCGACCAAGAGAATCAGTCATGACGGTTCTCCTACTTTTGACGACTCCCCATTACTCCCGATGATACTCTCGCCATCATCAGTTTTCGCTGGCGACTGTACATGCGACAACGAGGAGGAAAAATGAAGAAGAGAATGGTACAACAATTTCTCACCACATGTATATGAGGGAGACACCGTCAGAACAAAGGGTCAACAATATCTCACCAGATTAGCTGAAGGAGATAAGCCCCCCGATGAAGTATAGGATGCTCGTCTAGAGAAGATGCACCCCACCGGAGGAACCAACCCCACCACAATGATCACGCCGAACCGAAGGGAACATCTTGTCTACGCTTGCCAAAAGCGTAAGATAGATGTAGCCTTGAAGAAAGCTCATGACCCTAAGTTGTTACCGATCTCCCCCGAAGGCGAGGCAAAGATGAAGTAACTGAGGCATTTGAGAAGGATGTTCACCATCCTTTCCTCAGGCCAGTCCATGAAAGCAACCTACCCTAAGATGGTGCCCCGAGAAAACTGGAAGAGCGAGAGCAGAGGTACACGGGAGACAAACCTGAGGGGAGAAGACCAAAAAGACGTCCAAGAAGATAACGCGAATAAGAAGCACCCCCAATTGCGCACCCTACCTTCTCCCCCTTCTATATTCTCTCCCCCGTAAATAGATGTCGCTCCCTGTAAGGACGACTTTATGTTTAGACAATGTCATGGCAAATGTCCCCCTCCTTGTAAATGTAAAAAACACAAGTTATAGGGTAACCTCCGCCTCCTAGTTACCTTTTTGTATAGGAATATGGAAAGCGAGGAGGACTCTGCCCTCCTTAAATGAACGAAATGAAGATGGATTATATTGCAATCAACTCTCAAACAAGCAATCTTTTCTACAAAACCATAAGGTACAGTGGTTAGCCCACTTATGCATAAAGCACCTTGGGAACTTAGTATAGTCCCAGGGTGATATTTGAATTGTCTGGAACTACAAATGTTTGAATGTCTACTTATTCACTCAAACTATAGAATGATCATGCATGCATATAAATGAATGAACACACACGCGTATGAGCAAATGGGCTAACATCCGCCCTTCGGCATTACCACCACATAAGAATACCGAGTCTCCTCCGTCCGTTTTGACATCGTCGAATCGACTGCTTCTACAAATCTCGAAGCACCTCCGCCGAGCTATTGGTTATTCCTACAAGAGTTATCAACTGACTCTATGATGGTTACCAACAAATTTGAGAATTCGACCGTTTCTACAATGACTATGAAATCATGACATATTCTACTCAATGGCCATTTCTACAAAAATAACAACACTTTTGTCCATTCAGTGTCGTTGGCACTGTGCTTCTACAAGGATGTTGAGATATCTCTACTCATTTGCTCAGATTATCAATTGTTTCTCTAAGGGCACAATGCTATGAGTGCAACGAGATGCCTCTACCCAATGAAAATATTTGACTCTCCAAGAGTACGAGATGCCTCCTAAGGGAGATGCCTACATATGTTGTTTCTACAAACAACAAAAATAGCTCTGTGCTTCTTGGAGAAACCCTCTGAGAACATAAAATGAGAAGCTCCCACCACAACGCTCTATGCTACAAGAGTATTGAGAAAAGCTCCACTCTACAGCGCTCGATTCTCCAACGGCGTTGAGAGTGAGCTCCTCCCATAAATGTGATTTCCTCCAAGGGCGTTGACAGTGAGCTCCATCCATAAATGTGATTTCCTCCAAAGAGCGTTGAGAGTGAGCTCCGCCTATAAATGTGATTTTCTCCAAATGGCGTCGAGAGTGAGCTCCGCCTATGACATAATTCTCACCAAGGGCATCGAATAAGGTTTCACCCGTATAAAATATATCTTCTAAAAGTCGTCGAGTGAGGCTAATCCTATTCGCCCATCATATAATCATTCTGTTAGAGAGTGTCGAGGTCGCCTTCGCTAAAATCAAAAATTTCTTCCAAGAGCGATGAATCATCTCCGTTCAACTTATATCCATAATGTTTCTCTCAGAGCGTCGAGTTATCTCCGCTCAACGCATAACCATCCGCGCGAAGAGTGCGCAAATAAACTCTCGAGTGTTAAACGGAGACAACCTCCACTTTGTTATAAGGAAACTCGCCAAGATTCATCCATCTCCTAAGGTGAGATAAACGACACTCCTTCGGTGAAAAATTTCTGGAGTTGAGCCATTCACTCACTCCCCTGATGGCTATCGAGGTTCGAGTCACTATCTCATTTACTCCTCCGACTATTTTTCAGAGTCAACTCATTGATTCACTCCGTGGTGATTATCACAGGGTCGAGCCATTCACCCACTCAAGTTGCCTCTTTACCTGCTCCCCTAGCGATACCCAGGGTTAAGCCCCCCACTCAAAAAAACATTGCTTCCCTACCTGACTATGGTTCACGACCTAAATTGACATAAGGCCATGATCCTCTCCCAAGAAGCTTCTTCTTAAGGAAGCATGAGTATTTTTACAAGAAAGCATTATAAGCTCTTTTCTAAGGAAACCTTGGGCATTGACATAAGGGGAATATTCCCCCAGAAGGGGTTCCCCCGAACCATGGCACCACCATTCGAGTTTTCAGCTCTGCGGCTCTCTGCCCATGATCTATAGAGGGTGGACTACCTGAAGTCACCATCACACCTCTACTTGATTGCAGCCTCAAACAACGAGGATGAACCGCCACAGCCCCCTCAACCAACGAGGATGAACCGCCACAACCCCCTCAACCAGTGCCTACGGGAGCACCATTCATCAGGCCCCTACAAAAAAGACAAGACCTTCCACAAAACATAACAACGAGACGCATCCACTCTAACATATGTTCGCTCCAAGAGCAGCGAATCGAAGAGGCCTCAGTTCATGCCACTTTATGAAATTCCTTCAACTAAATGGGGGGCTGGTGTTGTACCTTCACCGAACTTCTCCGAAAAACCTGAAAGATTGCCTCCACACCACATTTTGGCATTCCCTCGAGGGCTTACCTTCGGGAACGACAAGGACCCTGGATCTCCTAGCCTCTGAACCATCATCCTCACGCTATGCTCTATGCATCACGGAGCCCGTGCGCTCCCATACCTCAGGACCTATCAACACCCGGAGACCACCACTCTCGACCAGTGTTCCAAGACAAGACAACTATCATGTCTGATTAAGCTTGCAGTCTGACAAGCCGAGCTACCGCCAGCTAGCCTACCAACATCCATCACTAGGCCTTGCGCAGTCTCGTCAAACTTCCCTCATCCACAGTTCCAAGAGGATATAAATACCCCCAAAATCGAAGACAAAGGGGATGCTTCCCCACTTCTCTACATGGGCTATCATTGCCCATCTTTTTTCTCTTCTCTCCCAAATGACTCCAGCCATCGGCTCAACGTCGACTGCGACTCTCGGCCTCAAGTCAACTAGGGGTGAACCGCCTACTTTATCGATCAATCATGGTCCTCTGTGGCTCTCGGCTATTCTCTCGATGAGTGAACCACCCATCGTCGGTTCCACACCTACCGTCGGCTACCGTTTCTACCTTCTTGTTTTGTGTCACCCAAAATCGACATCAACAAATATCATTTTTTTGATCTTATTGATTATTTATATAGAAAATCTGTTATAGTAATAGTTTGTATTATATTATTTTCATATTATATTTATATCATGTCGTATAATTATATCATGCTCAGAATCATTCAACAATTTGAATATCATAAAGGGAATTAAAAAAGAAAAAAAAAAGGAAGAAGGGATCTGAAGGAAGATCTAATTTTGATGAAATGGGAAGGTGATAAGAGGATTAAAGAAATCCCCGTACACATAACCATATCTCTAGAACAAAGGTATCCATTAGAAAGCAGCAGCCATTATAATTAGTAACGCTTAAATTATGCTTGTCTTCAAGAGGAGGCCAACTTCCTATTGCACCACTCTGACGTGGAAATCATTCATTTGGTTATAAAATTTAATTTGTTTTTACTCAAGTTATTCTGTGCTAAATATGGCTCATATACTGTAAAAGGACAAATGATATCAAAGAAGTAATCGAGTTTTTGGTGGGCTCGGATTAAGTGGGTTGGGAGGGTTATTTATATAAGTAGAAATCTATTTTAAGTAAGAGATCTTATTGAATAAGGTTTCTTGGTGACCATGTATTCAGGTCTATAAATAGATGTGTTATTTGTAACCGAAAACAACCGCTCTTTGCTCCCTGAGGATGTAAGCATACTGCTGAATCTCGTTAAATTGATCATGTTCTTGCTTGTTTAATTTTTTTTCCGTTTGTCGTGTGCACAACATTCTCGTATTTTAATCTGTACAAAATTTGAAAATGATCAAGCATGTGGGGCTCTTGGTTTTTACAGTTATCCGAGAAGAACACCAACATCGAAGATATTCAATGGCAAATAGAATCACTTCCTACTAATGTCTACAACACTCGAACGATGTTCACTTTTTTTTTTTTTGGTAGGGCTGAAAATATTAAAAAGTAAACCGACAAAAAAAAGATCAGAAATAACTATGAAGGCCACGAAAAAGGATGTTCATTTGGGAACTGTCGAATGGATTCCACAAAGAAAGCATATTTCTTCATGTTGGGGAGATGTTACTGGTATAGTCTTCCAGGAAATAAAAATAGATCTTCCCTATCGTTCCGGTAAATAGCTGTCGAACCAAAGGTGTGTAGGGAATTGCCCGACCAGGGATGGATCAAGCAGGTGGTAGGGTTTTTTTATATATATTTTGTATTTATGATTTAATTTTGAGGTCCTAAAAATTTTAAATTCTCGTATAATTTTATTAAATATAAAATTTATACCCTTAACATAAAATACTATGTTTATCCCCGTCTACGAGTGACCACAAAGACAACCGAAATTGATTTATCGTGTATTTGCTGACATTGAGGCCGTTGAACCGCTGTGCACAGCTTTATTCTTGGCGTAACTTTATAGCTTGTATCATCACATGCCTAATGCCTTCATAATTTAAGATTCCAAATTCCGTAGTGATAGGGTTTCGGGTCATCTTATTAAATATGCAATGATTTCGATTAGAGATGAAAAAATAACCAAAATAGAAAGGTTTAGACCCTATTCCATCTGATAGGGTCGTTTATTTTGTTTTATTTTGAATATCCACCTAATGAAATTTAGTGGGGTTTTGAACATGTGCGAAATGAACAATCGCATAGGGCCCAATAAATTGAATTAAATATTTATAGGGAAAACAAAAAACTTTAGTTTAGTAAATTACAAGAAAAAAATAAGTTCAAAGAGGGCCTATTGGCAATTTCACATCAAAAATCCCTTTTAAATGCTTATTTACGAAAATAACCTTATGCCAAAGTTATGTAGAAAAATGACCCTCAAATCTGTCACATAGGGCGTCCTCGCGTTTTGCACAATGCTATGACAAACCTCGCGTGATATAAAAAGCAAGTTTTGTCTGACGTGGGCCGCCTTTTCATATCCTGTAATTTTAAATTACTGGATGCGACCTCGTGTTCTGGGAAATGCAAGGCCCCCGAGAAAATGAAAATATCGCGTCTAAATTAAAATAGACCTTGCGTTTTGAAGAAAGCGAGGTCTTCGAAAATCCAGGCTTGAATACAAGGGTGTATAGGCATGTTCGAGGCATTTTATCGTGCCATTAGCCCGAGAATTTTGGTAATTTTTAAGCTTAGATACGTAGTATTGGAACTTATCTTCCATTTGAGATTGATATTGGCACATACGAGACATTGCACACTGTATTAAAAGTGCGTTGAAAATGCTTCCAACGCTTATTTAAGAAGTTGAAATGGCTTGGTATGCATGTTGGAGGTGTTTTCCCGAGTTATTATTAGAATAATCTTTGTAATATTTTAGGTTAGAGGCCTAGTATTGGAACTTATCTTTCATTTGAGACTGATATTGGCACATAACAAACTTTTTGAACAGTATAAAAATGGCCATGAAAATGGTTTCAAACCTTAGTTTTGGGCTTGAATAAAAAGGTAAAATGCTTTGAGAATCATGTTTGATGGGTTTATCCGGAAAGTTATTCGCCGCATTCGCGTAATCCTTACCTTAGAGGCGTAGTATCTGAGGCGTATAATTGTAATAAAAAAGAATTGTAATTAAAAAAATAAGAAGCTAGAATTTAGTCGTTCAGTAATTGTAATTATAAATTACGGTGAAATTATTAATTTGAAACAAATACATAAAATGAATAAAATAATTTATTGGAGCCCTAAAATATAGACAAATGGCGCCATAGATCGTCCAAGTTGTTGGAGCCCTAAACCTTCATCCACGATGTGGGCATTCAAGGACTAGATTCACGGATTTCATAAGTACCCGATAATCAGCATCATCCACGACACATATGTCTCCAACAACGTTACATGCGGTGATCTTGAACCACTCATTCCCTGATATTGCTATCTGTCGTAGCGCTTCAACCAAAACATGGAAGACTCGTATCGTCAATATTATTAACCGACCAAAATAATGTAGTCTCCATATAAATGCAACTACTTATACCAACATATTGCAATATCAGGGAAATAAATTTGTAAAACAATTTTCCCGAAACGTGATTTGTTGGCATTAGTAGCAACAGTTGTATATTCTCTTCGGATCTGATACAATTTTTTTCTCAAGCGAGAGCAAATACTGGTGGGTTTGGTTTCCCTCGTTTCTACCTTATATAGTCAAACATTCGCGTTCTTCGAAACACGAGCTATTTTGTCAAGTTTTAAACGGATCTCGTGTTCCGCAAAACGTGAGGTATGTAGAGATTCCTGACGTGGCAGGAGAAGTACACCGGAACTCACTATATACAGAGCACGAGGTCCATTTTTTTAATTATGATTAAAATCTTAAATTCCACCGTCTATAAATAAATTCCATGAGAGAAGCAGCAAATAGTTTAAGCGAATTGTAGATGTAATTGTAAGTAATTATTATTTAAAACTAAGAATTGTAATTGTAGATGTAATTTTTAGATGTTAAGTAATTGCAATTATAACTGATCTGTGATTTTAATTAGCAGGTGTAACAAGCACGTGAAAAATGGTGTCGAAGCTTTTTTAGGCTCGAAATAATAATGTAAGTTTATTACTTTTCAAACAAATACATAAAATGAAGAAACTAGATTATGGTAGTTAGGCCACAAAAAATGAAAAAATAGATTATGACAGTTAGGCCAGTGATCCTTATAAAAGATGACATCTTGTATATAATCGGGTCGAGGTCAGCGACATTTGCATTGATCCTATTTTACTCCTAAACATGCTTTGAAGATATAGACAGTTGAGGATTTTGATGTCCCCCAAAGGTTGCAGTTGCAACCCACCCCCATCATCAATTGCAATGGTAGAAGTTTTGACTCCGGTTACAAGCGATGGTCTTCACCTAGCCTCCACGATTAAGGCGTAAAAATAAGTTACTCGCAACCTCACGAAGTACGTTCAGAGGATTGCCAACACTTTAAGAAGACCATTTTTTTCCTGATATTGTGATCTGTCGTTTATCTTGAACAAAAACGTGGAAAATCCCTCTCACAAAAATTGTCAACCCACGAATAGTAGATAAATATTTCAGAAATATTATTTGTTTTCATTGGGGTGGTGATTTTTTCTTCGGATATGATGGTAACACTACACCATGTTTGATATGTAGCAGCACTTTTCACGACGTTTATTGAAAACAACGGCTAAAAACTCTGCCATGTGTCGCATTGGTGCATGTATTTTGAGTGTTAGTTATTTCCTTTATACATTTAAGAATTTTGAGTTAGGGTAACATGGTTTTGAGTACCAGTTATTTCCTTTGTACATGGTTTTGCAATTGGCCATGGACAACAAGACTAATGGTGTAGGTGCTTTGGTTAAAGCAGGTTCAGATAAAGTTAACCACACCTGCTGGAGAATACCTTACTGCTGCACTGAATGACTTTGATCCTAACCAATATAATAATAGCATTGCTACGATTTCAGGTGGAGCATACAAGCTTTTGATTCTGGTAATATTAAGAACGTGTTTAATTGTTTGGTGTGAACTCTAAAAGTCCAAACTATGATTCTGGTAATATTAAGAACGTGTTTAATTGTTTGGTGTGAACTCTAAAAGTCCAAACTATGATTCTGGTAATATTAAGAACATGTTTAATTGTTTGGTGGGAACTCTAAAAGTCCAAACTATGATTTGGCACCAAAAAAGTCTAAAATAACGTGCTCTCACTCTAAAAGGAGTAATAAAGAGGTCTTGCAATGTTTCATCCTTATGGATAGAGTCCATAGGAACACAACTTATTACTGCTTTTTCTATTGCAATGTTTTGTTTATTCAAGCTTCTTTATTTTGGATTGAGGGTTTGTTGTAAAAGGTGATGTCACCTTCTTTGTATTTAGATTTTTTTTTTTGCAGAAAAGTTACATTTTTGTAATTCTGTATCCGATACGGTCTACTCCGTTCCGGTACGGGGGTCTCCAGTGTTGAAACGTTCCAGAACTCGTTCCGAAACAGGCACTTCCAGAGGTAAACCGTATCGAAACACGTACTGAAACAGGAGCTCACAGTGTCAAATCGTATCAAAACGGCACCACCCCCATTCTGATACGAGTATCCCTGAAGCTACACCCGTTCCGAAACCACCACAAGCGTTTCGAAGCGCCTGCACACTGTGTGACCCTGAAAATAGTTTTCTGCATCTCCAAATATTCCCAAACATACCCCAAAACAACAAGAATCAAGAGACAGCAAACATACATGCAATCTAAAGGCATTTCATCCTACCACATACATGATCAATCATATAAACATACATGACAAGGCCATTTCATTCAAAGGAGACATACATCCATATGAGCATTGCATAACAAGGTTTACATGCTTCCAAAGCAACATATAAGCATTCATAAAACATGGTTTACAAATCTACAACATAAAAGCATTAACAAAAATAGGAGTCTAACACATGCTCCTACAACACGTAGCATCCCCATTGCTAACTACTACATTATTTACTAAAACCATACTTGAGCAACCACAACGTGCTTGGATGCCCCTTCCTTGCTCCTTGCTAACTCCACACTAATGATCTGCATTGTCGAAAATGAGAGCGTAAGCTAGAAGCTTAGTGAGGGAGCTCAAAACAAGACATCGACAATGCAGGGTTCAAGCATGGCATCCATGAAACATTCACAAGGTATACATATACACCAACATAGCAACATAGCCAAACGTTACGAGAAATGCATGAACATGACATCTTACCTCATGTTATGCTAAACAAGGATGTAACATAACATCTTATCACAACTATGTTGGGTTTTTTAGGCACGCTCGAATCGATCACCGAAACCGTCAAGGAGGGTTGTAAATGTTTGGTGGTTGAATTGGCTAAAACCGAAATAAAGGTAGAAAATTTGCACGATGATTTTAGAGTGGTTCGACTACTCAACCGAGTCTACATCCACTACCTTAGCACACCACTAAGGATTTCCCAATTCACTCAACAATGAATTCTTCCTTTTGAGGATAAAGGGTAACCTTACAACCCTATCTTTTAAATGGCTAAGATAGAACCACTCTAGTTTTTCTCTCAAGGCTAAACTAGAACCTCTCCTTTTACAAGGGTAGAAAGATGTAAACAAATATACCTCACAAGGTGGGTGTTTACGAGAATTAAGCTCACAAGAGTGTAAAGAATAAAAACACTGAAAAACAAAACACTCTCTATACAATATTTACAAGAGAAATGAAGGAAATGAAGACTTAAGCTCGATTTCTCTTGATCATTAAGCTTGGATGTTGTCTCTTACTATCTTCAAGTGTCCTTGGGGTGTTTATATAGTGTGGAATGAGTATCTAGCCGTTTATGGCCGTTGGGGATGTTTTGGAGCCGTTGGAAGCCATTAAAGTCGAGCTTTAAATGCTCTCCTGCACTATAGTTTCGAAACCTTATAAAGGTTTCGAAACCTTAAGAGGGGTTTAGAAAAACTAGCCGTTTTATAGCCGTTTGTAGCCGTTACAGGGCCAAAGTTTCGAAACCTTATAGAGGTTTCGAAACCTTTGCTTAGGTTTCCAAAACAGAGTGCTACTGCCCTGATAAGTTTCGAAACTTTAGTATAGTTTCGAAACTTTCCTTTGAAAATGAACATTTTGGGCATTTGTCGACTTTTAAAAGTGTAATTCGATATAGGTACTAAGTCGAACTCTTTCAAAACATTTTCAAAACATTTTGTCACGTTTTAAGGACTTTTGAATTATTTTTGAAATCTTTAAACAAGTCCTAAAACATTTTTCACATAATTGTTATATCAAAATATTTCTCAACAATCTCCCCCTTTTTGATATAACAAAACTTCTTTGAAAAATTGTTTTTGACAAAAAGCTCCCCCTTAATTTTTCACTTATTTCTCCCCCTTTTTGTTATATAAAAAATAATTCAAATCTTTATAGTACATAATAACAATGGGGTTTATGTGGGAGTATCGAAACGGTTTGAAAACTTCCCTAAACATAATTTCAAGTTGTTTGGACTTTGGAAATGTTTTAAATTCTTTTTAAATCAGTCCAACATATTTTTCAATTATTATATCAAAACATTAGTTCTTCAATCTCCCCCTTTTTGATATAATAAAACCAACTTGAAAAATTGTTTGGGATTCTCCCCCCTTCAAGTTTAAAACGTTTAAAAATGTGAATAAGAGATGAAAATCTGAAAAGTAAGTAGCTCCCTCTTATTCATTTGAAAATACAATTTTTCAAACCACCATTTTTGTTATATCAAAAAGAATTTAAAATGACATTTAAGTTCAAGATAACATAGGAGGCAAAAAAAATTGACACACTTAAAATTTTGGTTTTAAAAAATTGGCTCCCCCTTACTCATTGCATCATATTAGGCTTAACAGATAATCCAAGACTTTAAACAAAAATTAGATAACCAAATGTATAAAATGAAGTAATTAAGCTTAGAGGTTACCCAATCTTCTTCTCATGTGTGATTTGAGCATTCTTTGATTTTGCTTTGCTTGCCATTGCTCCAACACACCTACAAAAGACATTCACTTGATTTTTGGTATCCAAATTGCTTTGGATCCATTTACGTTAGTCACAATGTCTTTAGTTCCCTTAGGAACCCATACTTATCTAATCCTATAAGATTTTCTCTTTTTTTTATAGGACAAGTATGCAAAGAATGACCATGATAATGACAATGTGAGCATTTTGTCATTATGGGATGAAATGAATTATTAAAAATGATTTCTTTTTCTTTTGTTAAGCTTTCAAGCTTAACCTTTAAATCAAGATTTTCTTTTTCTAAAACATCTTTGTTTGTTTTTGAAAATTCTAAATCATTTTTCAAAATTTCATTTTGATTTTCAAAATCCATTTTTGTTTTTAAAAGAAAATCATTTTCAGTTTCGAGTTTTGAAATCATTTTCCTAAATTTGGAATTCATGGTCTCAAATTCCAAATATAATTCATTAAATGCATCTTGTAACTCATCAAAAGAATGTGAATTTAATTCATCTGAGTTAGAAGATACCTCGGGCTCATCGAGAGCCAAAACACCATCCACCTTAGGTGTTGAGGGGAGGATTGCACATGATGAAGCATCATCTTTCTTCTCTTCTTTCCCATAGAATTTCTCAAGCTTCTCCCAAATTTCTTTGGCACTTTTGGATGGGGAGACCTTCTTGGAAATCTCTTCACTTAGGGCACAGAGAAGAATGTGCATAGCCTTTGCATTGAGATGGTCCTTCTTTGTGTCATTGACACTTCTTTTCTTCTTCTTCTTAGGAGCTTCCGAATGTCCATCATTGATAATCCTCCAAATGTCGAGGTTGAAGCCTTGGATGAAATACTTCATGATGTTGCTCCATTGGAAGTAACCTTCTCCTTTGAAGAGAGGAGGACACATGATAGAGCGGCCTTCTTCAAATGAAATCATTGTAGAACCGCTTGCCATTTTCTTGTACGGTGGACTATGAGCGTTGGATCTTTACTCCTGGATGTTAGTCCTTCGATGGAGACGAGGCTCTGATACCAATTGTTGGGTTTTTTAGGCACGCTCGAATCGATCACCGAAACCGTCAAGGAGGGTTGTAAATGTTTGGTGGTTGAATTGGCTAAAACCGAAATAAAGGTAGAAAATTTGCACGATGATTTTAGAGTGGTTCGACTACTCAACCGAGTCTACATCCACTACCTTAGCACACCACTAAGGATTTCCCAATTCACTCAACAATGAATTCTTCCTTTTGAGGACAAAGGGTAACCTTACAACCCTATCTTTTCAATGGCTAAGATAGAACCACTCTAGTTTTTCTCTCAAGGCTAAACTAGAACCTCTCCTTTTACAAGGGTAGAAAGATGTAAACAAATATACCTCACAAGGTGGGTGTTTACGAGAATTAAGCTCACAAGAGTGTAAAGAATAAAAACACTGAAAAACAAAACACTCTCTATACAATATTTACAAGAGAAATGAAGGAAATGAAGACTTAAGCTCGATTTCTCTTGATCATTAAGCTTGGATGTTGTCTCTTACTATCTTCAAGTGTCCTTGGGGTGTTTATATAGTGTGGAATGAGTATCTAGCCGTTTATGGCCGTTGGGGATGTTTTGGAGTCGTTGGAAGCCATTAAAGTCGAGTTTTAAATGCTCTCCTGCACTATAGTTTCGAAACCTTATAAAGGTTTTGAAACCTTAAGAGGGGTTTAGAAAAACTAGCCGTTTGTAGCCGTTACAGGGCCAAAGTTTCGAAACCTTTGATTAGGTTTCCAAAACAGAGTGCTACTGCCTTGATAAGTTTCGAAACTTTAGTATAGTTTCGAAACTTTCCGTTGAAAATGAACATTTTGGGCATTTGTCGACTTTTAAAAGTGTAATTCGATATAGGTACTAAGTCGAACTCTTTCAAAACATTTTCAAAACATTTTGTCACGTTTTAAGGACTTTTGAATTATTTTTGAAATCTTTAAACAAGTCCTAAAACATTTTTCACATAATTGTTATATCAAAATATTTCTCAACAAACTACCACACATAGACAAGTATATTGGCAACTATATAGGTTACTCGGATATGCGGATAACTTCCGTTGGGATTTTCACCCCAACGTACTCAAACAACAATTACCTTCCGGTGGGATTACACACATCACCGTTCTCATTCATGGATGGGATTACACTCATCATCGCATACTAACATTTTCCGGTAGAATGTTACCTCACCGTACTCCTCCTTGATGACTACACGTCACCAAGGCCATGCGCGAATTTGACTCTTACCGTGTGAACACTCATCCTAATGATCGATCATTTATACCCAGTAATTATAACTAGTGCCAACATACTAACAAGTCTCACCATGATTTCACAATCACGCACACAACATATCATCACCATATACATCATCAATATATATCGACATGCATAAACGGACACATGCTACACAAGACCACAATTATGCACATTAAGCAAGAACTCATAAAGTCAACCAAGAGATTAAGCTACCAACTTAATCTCCACACTAGATTGGCCTACCAAGCACAATCTAACACTTCAACCACACACTTGAACCAATTTAAAACTATTTTAAATAATCTACTCACCGTACACCCTTAAGCAAACCGAGAAAGCCGATCAAGCCTCCAAATTTCCCGGAATCGAGCCCGAAGCTTCTCCAACGATTTCCCTTGATTCTAATCAACCAAAAACAACATATTACTACACAAATCATCCACAAAACCTCTGTCACAAATCAGGTTACAAAACAAAGTCATTTCTCTACATTTCCAAGCCAAAACTAACACAAAAATTCCCATTTTCGGACTTGAACTTAACCCAACAGAAACCCATCAATTTCAACACTCAAATCATCATTAAACACCTTCAAAACAACGCTCAAGCATCACTATATCATCAGCCCAACTCTCCTACACCAAACTATCTCAAAAACCCAAGTTTTTAATCCTTTAAAATACCCACAATAACCCATTTCGAGATTTTCATCAAAACACCACCATTTTCACATATAATACACCTAAGAGCAAGAGTTTAACATATCTTAACTCTACGAATCGAAAATCAAACAAAAACCTATTAAAGTTTCTTCCTTTCCCCCAAAACTTGAAAACTTGAAAAACTTCAAAAGTGATGTTTATGAAAAACTAAAACTATAGAAATGTTAGGAATGATGAGGAGAAGTCAAAAATGTGTTTACCTTGATGAGAGCACTTGAAATTGGTGAAGAAATGAATGGAACAATAACTTGGAAGTTTGAGGAGGTTTTGTCGTGAAAAGTTTGAAGAATGAAGAAGATGAAGACATTTCAAAAAGTCCCATTTTCTCATCTTTTTTCCTTTATTTAAAAATTACCTTTTTTGCCCTTAATGAACCACAAGCCCATTTTAATTAAAACGAGCCCAAAGACTCGAACTCGATTCACACACTCAACTCCCGACCCCTAAACCCGGGTGTTACAACTCTCCCCCACTTAAAGAATTTCGTCCTCGAAATTACCTGGCTGAAAGAGATACGGAAACTGCCTCTCCATATCCTCATTTCTCTCCCAAGTGGCCTCGTCCACACCTCGACGTTGCCACCTCACTTTGACCAACTCGATCGATCTACCACGCAACACTTTGCTGTCTGAGGCTAAGATCTCAACTGGTTCCTCATCATACGCCAAATCCGGATTCAACTCAATCTCTTCCACCGGCATCACGTGCGATAGATCTGATCTATACTTACGAAGCATCGAAACATGGAACACATTGCGAATCTTCTCTAACTCGGATGGCAAACGTAACTGATAAGCAACCTGACCGATTCGCTTCACAATCTCATACGGCCCAATGTACCTCGGACTCAATTTCCCTTTTCTGCCAAACCTCATAACCTTCTTCCACAGAGAGACTTTCAAGAACACTCTATCTCCCACGGCATACTCAACTTCTTTCCTCTTCAAATCGGCATAGGACTTCTGCCTATCTAAAGCTGCCTTCAAACGATCACAGATCAACTTCACCTTATCGGTAGTCCCCTTAAGCAAATCTGGCATCGGTAACAACTTCTGACCTGCTTCGTCCCAACAAACCGGAGTTCTACATTTTCTACCATACAATTCCTCATATGGAGCCATCTAAATGCTCGACTGAAAACTGTTATTGTACGCGAACTCGACCAACGGTAAGTGTTTCTCCCAAGTACCCTGAAAATCAATAATGCAACAACGCAACATGTCCTCTAAAATTTGTATAACCCTCTCTAACTGGTCATCTGACTGAGGATGATACGACGTACTGAAATGTTTTGTTTATTCAAGCTGTATGCAAACAGTCCCAAAACCTAGCTGTGAACACAACTTATTACTGCTTTTTCTATTGCAATGTTTTGTTTATTCAAGCTTCTTTATTTTTGGATTGAGGGTTTATTCTGTAACTATAATGATCTTCAATTATCTTGGAGCTTCACGGAAATATCTTCTGCTCAATTGTTAAATAAAATTGTTTCTCTGCTCTTCAAAATTTGTTAAAAGCTTATTTGTTTCTGTATGTAGCTCTATCGAACTTAGTTGGAGAACTTATTGTTTTTACAAATCTTGGCTGCAGGTATTGCGTAAAAAAATCCTCAATTCAGCCAGTTGCATAATGGTGTCTTCATACAGCAGGTTTTTTTCTTAAAAATATACCATATATAATACTTCCAATTTTGGAGTTCTTTATATGCCAATATATGATTTTCGGAATCTTCTACATGATGCTGAAGAATGTTGGACACAACTTTTGTACACCCTTTCTCAGTCTCTTCGATCATCTGGTTTCAGGTAGTTTTCTTCATCTTTGTTCCGGGTAGTTTCATCATTTAGTTAATTTGTCATATAATGCCAAGTATAACATAGCTAGAATCAAATACATTTATGGTGTAAGATTTAAGAGTTTTAAGCTGTTAGACTACATAAATAACGGTGTTGAAGTTCTCTCCACGATAGGGCCGACAATTACCCATGGATAGTGGCCCACCTGACCCACTCAATTCAACTAAATGGACGAAAACCCGATAAAACGTAGGTTTGATCTGTTTGAAGTGGGTGGCGGATGGAGCGGGTGATAGATTCGAGTGAAAAATTTTCAACCCACCATCCGATCCGTCACCCGCCCCATCCATCGATATATTATTAATTTTAAAAAATATTTTGAACCTTAGACTTTTTAAGCTTTTGCTTATTATTGGGAAATGAGAATTTTGTTTATGTAGGTTCTGTTGTATGTAAGATTATTTGAAAATTTAGAACTTAAATAATAGTTGACTTTAATGTATTAAATATTAAATGTTTTTAGTAAGATTTTACATGTATTTTTAACTATAATTTTCTAATAATAAAACCCATTTATGATCCGATCCACCCGCCTCATCCGTGGTTGATGGGTGTGGCAGATTTGGGTCAACGATCAAGCGAGTGGTGGGTGGGCTGGGTGACGATTTGGGATACGAATGATGGGGTGGGTGAAGCTCCAACCCACCCAAATCTGACTCGTTGCCAGCCCTACTCCACGATGGGGGTTGATCGTTCAAAAAATTAGAGGTCTCTAACTTTATCTTATTTAATATGTGTGCAAGTCTCTAATTTTGTCTAGTTAGCAGACTTTGATGGAAGATGAGCCAGAGAAGTACCAGTCTCACTTCAGTGAGTACATAAAGAGATGTATTGAGGCTGACAGCTTGGAGGGAATGTACAAAAAGGTTCATGAAGCAATTCGTGCAGATCCAGCATCAAAGAAATATAGGAAACCTGGTAAATGTGTACACACATTAAATTTTTACAACTCAACATATTTACACTAGTCGATGACATGTAGTTTTGTTGGTTTTCTTTGTATTTGTATGTAAGGAACCATGATGTACTCCCTTCACATTTCAATTTCTTTTCTTTGGATGTTCAAATAATTTGGTGTAGCATTTGTTAATTTAACATCACTGATCGATTATTATATAATAATGGTATTATTTTTAAATGAGTTTTTTGGAAGCATTGTGTTATTTGCGGCGTTTGCAAAAACAAACGCCACTACAAAACAATTTTTTGCGGCGTTTGTGAAATTAAACGCAACTACAAATCAGTTTTTTGCGGCGTTTGTGAAATCAAACGCCACTACAGAATAGTTTTTCGTGGCGTTTGTGTTTACAAACGCCACTATAAATTTTAACCTTTTGCGGTGTTTTTACCTAAAAATGCCGCAAACTATTGTGGCGCTGGTTTTAGCGGCACTTCTTGCGTAATCAGCAACAGTTTAGAAAAAATTGGGTTGATAGCAGGAAAAAGCCGGTGACTGAGTTTGTCTATTTGGCCTAACTTCTATTTATACACACATGACTCGCGTTTTGCAAATAGCGAGGTCCATTTAATTTAATATAATTTTAGAAGTAAGATTTAGTGTAAAAAGGTTGTTGAGAATTGAAAATAATTTGGTATTGGCATGTAGGAATTAACCTTCGTAACTGTGTAAAATAATCACATTTAAATGGCTTGGTAGGCATGTTGGAGGTGTTCTCCCGGATTATTATTAGAATACCAGAGAAATCGCAGTCTTTTACAAGTGTACAAGATGCCCTCTTTGATCCGGATGAAAAATGCAAATATGAATTTTTTTCTCTTATGATCGGGATGAAGAAAGCGGGTTTAGGGGTGCGAGGCCTGGGATAAACTGAGCAAGCACTGGGACCTCACTATGGCACTATTTGTCTACAGCAACCACACATGTATAAGGATGTGACGAAGAGAGCAAATCAAGTTGAAGAATTGAATAATCATTCAGGCCCTAATATCAATTAATATGGTATACTATGGCACCATTTGTGTAAATCAACAACACATGTTAATTAGCCAACGACTCTAAACTATTGTTTTTACCGTGTAATTACAAGAACTTAACGACTCAAAATTGTTTAGAACCATTTTCATCGCGATTTTATACCGTTTTCAATTTTTTGATTTTTTATATTTCGTAAATATATATTTATACATTGCGTTTCCCTAAACGCGAGTACCCACATATATTGAATTTTCTAATTTTTGCTTAAAATCACATTATGCTTTAATATTTTTTTTTTCATGATAACCTTTGTTACATTCTCAATTATTATAGGAAATCGCTTAGAATATACATGCATTAGGCTAATTGACTTTTAAGCAACTAAATATTTCCTAAGCACCCTACAAAAGAAAGTTGCTTCACGATCCCAGAAACTAGAATCACAACAATGGCTCAAATCATTGCTTGTTTCCCAACCTTTGCCTTCTGAAGAACTCGAACACATTGAGTTCTTCCCAATTCCAGGATCACAACTGCAATCGACTTGTTTTGGCTTGGTCAATGCGAAATTCACCCACATATTACTAAAAAAAACCTCTCGATTTTAGAACGGAAATTAGCAATGGTTCTTGAACCTCGTTTACTAGAATTTACGAGGTTGAGAGATGACACGATTTGAAGCCTCTGTTTCCTTAGACCACCTCCCAAACAAATCAAGATGATTCCGTAGGTGTATATCGCTTCGACGTGACCTTCTTCGATCACTTTCTTTAAACAACAAAGACTGGATTCCGATTTCCTCCGACTGAACAAATTGACCATTCATTTCCTATATGCTTCAGCGTTCTTGGCAGCTACGCATCTTTTCTGAAAAATTCTCTCCCTTGGACACCATGGGACGAAGTTAAATTTCTCCATAAATACATTCTTGAATATTCTATCATCGTTTGATGCACTATGAAAAGCCTTACTACAAAATTGTCCATTGACAAAATCGGTGATGGAATTGGACAAAGCATGCATGATAATTTTCGCTAATAAATCTTCCAGAAGAGCTGTTACGCTGATGTTGGTCATGTTTTTCTTTGACATCACGAGGGATCTTGTCGTACAATGTATACGTATATTTGGTGTTAAACGGTAGAAGAAAATTTGATATAATAAAAGTTCACGGGATGGGGGCTATTTATAAGAGCCCTCGCACCCCATACCAAACGACTTCTTTGAACCTCACGTTCTCCAGATAGCGAGGTCCAATGAATATCACTAACGATCCATTGAATAACCGCGACGATTTGTCGAAAAACCGTGACGGTTTGACTTCGCTATATGAAGAGCGAGAGGTCTTCATGGTGATTACCACGATAAATTAATGTAGCTCTTCAATTTCTCGGGTACCTCGCGTTGTCCATAACGCGAGGTCGCATCCAGTAATTTAAAATTACAGGATATGAAAAGGCGGCCCACGTCGGACAAAACTCGCTTTTGTATCACGTAAGGTCTATCATCGCATTGTGCAAAACACGAGGACGTTCTACGTGGCAGATTTGGATGTCATTTTTCTACATAACTTTAGCAAAGGGTCATTTTGGTAAATAAATATTTAAAAGTGGTTTTTAGTGTAAAATTGACGGGCCTCATAATATATTTTTTACTAAGATAAATATTTTTTTTTAAAAAAAACCTTATATATATATATATATCTTTAAGATTATAGGGCCATGTCTTAATAAATTACACACTGCCTCGTAAACCTTTGAACCGACCCGATAAAATCCCAAGATAAACAAACGAAAACTCCCCTCTTTCACCACAAAATCACAACCATTTCCTTCACTACACACTCTTCCACCCAGCTGCATAAACGGTGACATTAAATAGATGAAATCTTGCACTACCCAATACCTAACCATTAAATAGATGAAGCCCAGGATCCAGCACTTTGACCTAGAAAAACACTCCATAATCTCCATTAAAAAAAGACACCAACAATAATATTTAACACACAAATTTTGACCTTTAACAATAGTAAAAACAACCCAATTTTAAATTATTGTTGTTGCATTCAAATTTATACTTTAAAGATGTATTGTCGAAAAAAGACTATAAATTTTAAATATAAATTATAAAATAAACATAAAAATATAAAAAAAAAACGTTTCTCCCTGTCACTAAATTGTATGAGTCACTGAATCCATACAAGGATTAATGGATTTGAGTCGAGTCTGACTCAAAAAAGTTTTGGCATTTACATCGCTTTTCATTACACTCCAACAAATTGTAATTAAAACTAATTTTGTTTTAAGATCTTAGAATTAATGGCCACGTAACTGCTAATGAATTAAACATGACAAAATGTAGTGGTACTACTCCTGTCCTACTAATTATCTCTCTTTACTGGGAAGCTTCATGCCTCCCCTCTGGCTCTTGCAGAAATGCTGAAAATGGGACCAACAGATAGGATCATGAAAGCCAGCTGCCACGTGGCACTACCTTTACGGCACAAAGGTTCCTTTTCTCATATATATAAATTCCCTTGTGCAAATGAATTTAACGATAAAAAAAAACCCCACACCCTGCCAAACTATGTCCATTGCCACAGCCACTCAACTAGGAGAATTCCACTACTCTAGAAGGTTGCTGCTGCATCCCCCAAACGCTCTAACAAAACTAACCGCCGAAACCCCCCAAAATTCTTCGGACCCTTACGCCACTGCAGCTAATAACAGCTTCGATGGAAACCTTGTTATCATGGTTCTGTCGGTCCTCTTGTGTGCCCTAATTTGCATAATTGGAGTCAATTTCATCGTTAGGTGCGCATGGAGGTATTCGATTTTATGGGCCTCAGGACCCGGAGGCAGCAGAGCAAACACGGGTGTCAAGCGAAAAGCATTGAAGACCTTTCCAACAGTGAACTACTCGACCGAGTTGAAGCTGCCAGGGTTGGACTCCGAGTGTGTGATATGCCTTTCGGATTTCACACCCGGTGACCGCGTGCGGCTTCTGCCCAAGTGCAACCATGGGTTTCATGTTCGATGCATCGACAAGTGGCTGAGCTCCCATTCATCTTGTCCTAAATGCAGGCACTGCCTCATCGAGACGTGCGAAAAGATTGTTGGGTGTAGCCAGGCGAGCGCAAGCTCGTCGGAACCCACTCCACTAGAAACCATTTTGACCATACCGACCTTAACTCCTGAAGGCTTCATAAATAGCTATAGGTAAATTAGGTTAGTCTCTTTATTTTCTTCTTCTTTTTTTCTCCGGTCAATTGTATCATATGTGTTCAAACTTAAACAAGTTCCTCGTCAGATTAGTAATCACTTTCAAGATAACTTGTTTTTCTGTTTTTCCCACCCTTCTTATTTTCGTATAAATGTATATTTATATTCAGAGTTGTTTCGGATATTTGTGAGCTCTAAACGAAATTTCAAAATTAATTCCTATAAAACAAAATCATATTTTATTACTTTGAGTAATTAATTTAATGTTTTATTAACAAATTATTATTTTTATTTGTTAAAAAAACTTTAAATACAACTAAAACAAAGGAAAAACAAATCAGGTTTGTGGCAGATGAGTGTGCCCAAAAACTTTTACCTTTATTATACATATATTTTAAAAAAAAAATTAACTACAAAATTTCCTCCACTTTTAAAAAAAAATTATATTTACGCCTCAACTCCCAATCTTAATTCTATTCTTGAGTGTGTCATTGTGAGAACGAGCGAAGTCTTAAAAGGGACGTAGCCAATCAGCTTATTCAACTAACCAAGTTCTTTTTTATATGAAAATTAAAGTTTGAAGAAATTGCCACATTTAAATAAAAAATGATTCAGAATTTAATAGAAAAACAAATAATATTCATCTTATGAGACACGAATTCAAATCACGTTGTCTATAAACAGGGCCGTCCCTGGGTATGGGCAATAGGGGCGCCCGCCCAGGGCCCCTACCCTACTCAGGGCCCCATTTTTTCGAATATTTATAATTAGGGTTTAATATTTTTTTAATATTTATTATTTAAATTTTAATTTTTAAATAGTTGTTATTAAAGTTGTATTTTTAAAATTTATTTTTCTGATATTTGTTATTAGGGGTATAATTATTTTCAATACTTGTTATTATAGGTTCATTTTTTTTCGAATACTTGTAATTAGGGGCCCATTTTTTATTATTTATTTTTATTTTAATACTTGTTATTAGGGTACAAATTTTTCAATACTTGTTATTATGAGACCAATTTTTCAATACTTGTTACTAGGGGCCTATCTTTTCTAATATTTTTTATTAGGGCCGTACTCTTAAATTTTATTTTTTCCGATACTTGTTATTACGAGTTCAATTTTTTTCAATACTTTTTATTTATGGTATTTTCCCCTAATATTTTTATTACAGGCATACTCTTAAATTTTAATTTTTCAATACTTGTTATTAGGGTTCCATTTTTCCTTATATTTGTTATTACAATAATACTCTTAAAATTCATTTTTTTTCAAAATTTGTTAATAGGGACCCATTTTTTATATATCACTTGTTACTAAGGGTCTAATTTCAAATTTTATTTTTTTCCAATACTCGTTATTAGGGGAAAGGGTGAGCAAAACTCCACTCGACTCGAAAAAACTGATTCTTCGACTCGACTCGAAAAAAATTTCAAATAAAGTTTGAGTTGTAAAATAAAAATTCTAACAACTCAAAATTTTAGTAATTAGTAGATAAATTTTTAAGTTCGAGTCATAAGGACTCGTAAACTCGCATAACTTGAAATTTTTGTACTCAACTCGATCGAACGCTCACCCTTAATTAAGGGCCTATTTTATAAGTTCGGCCATAGGCCACCAAAATCTTAGAAACGGGTCTGTCTATAAAATGTATGTGTATTGTCAAAAAATTAAAAATATATATATAAACATATACTACCTTAAAATTACCTTTTAAACCATTAAAAAAATAGTTCTTTTCGAACCGACTTCAATTGGTGGGGGGACAAAGAGCAGTACCGTCTTAAAACATTTTCATAATAATACAAAGGATGGTGCGTGCCAATATCTTTTTCTCGGAAAAAGTAAATAAATTTAGTTCATTTTTATTAAGTAAAAGACAATTACAATTTTAAAATATATATCAAAACTTAAATTTATACAAAATGTGATAATATAAATATTTTTTATCACCCAATCAATTAATGGATCTTATAAAACTCTTTGATTTAATTACTTGATATTTTTATTTTCTTAAAAATGGATAATGATAATACATTGTATTTTTAAAGAAATAATACAAGATCAAATTTTTGAACGAATATTGTTAAACTACGTAAAGATTAGTCTTTATAACTTATACAGTGAATATAAAGGGTAAGTTCAGTGAAATAATGTTGTTGGAAAAAAGAAATAGGAAAATGAGGTAGATAGGGATTTGGGTACTTTTTAATTTTACATTAATCATTAAAATCGTTGCGTTCATGATAACATTGGGAAGTCGTTATACCTTCCCGACGACTTCCTTTAACATATTTTTTTTATCAAAATTAAATCAAACTCGGACAGAAGGAGTAATTTTTTTCTTCTTTTCTTTTTTGCATTTTTAGGACCAAAATGAAAAAAATTAAAATTATATGGACTAAAATGATTTTTGAAAAAGTTGACTATATAAAAAGTTGCGTTTGTATGGCATTTTAAGTTGGGTTGATGTTTAAATTTAAATATGTTCGTATTTATTAGTAATTTTAAAATTTTGACTTCTTTTAAACCGTGATATCGCCAATTTTGGTGGACCCTGTCGATGATTTTAGTTTGATTGCAATTTTTGTTTGCACCACAAGACCAAAGTGAAAGGAAAATAAAATGAAGGGACCAAAATGAAAATTTCAGAAATGTTACAGTAAAATTAAGTTATCAGTTCCTTAGAAATAATAATATATTTTTGTACATAAAAATCAAATTTTAAGTACTATAGATTAAAAAGATAAATGTCAAATGTTTAAAATTTGATTAAACCTAAAAATTCAAAATTAAGGTAAAAAAAATATTTTCCGGCATGAAAACAACAGCAATTGCTAGCATGTAGATCTCAAAAAGTCGCATAAATTCAAAAAAAAATTCCTCAATTGAACACACGAGCACAAGGTTACGACATTTCAAAAATTTTAAATATAATTATATTTGAAACAACACATTAAACACATTGTTTACCTCCATTTTGAGAACTTTCAATACAGTCCCTACAATTTTAAATCTATTGAATTTGGTCCTAAAAGTGCAAAAATAATTAGAACAATGTCGTCCAGAAGGTATGACAACTTTTTCAAGGTTGTTATACCTTCACGACGACTTTGGTAGTTATTGTTCTCCCAATTTCTTTAAATATTTTTCTTCGATCAATATTTTCTTAATTTTTTCAACCACAATATTTTACTAATTTTTTTTGAATATAAATGAAATTTTAATTTTTAAAAAACATTATTTTAAATTTTTTATGTTCTTTATAAATATTATGTGAAATAAATGTCATTGAATTTTGATGTAATCTTATACGAAAAAGAGAATCAAACTCGATGATGCATGTGAGTGCCACGTCAATTGTCAAACTCTAAAGTTATTTTTTTAATGAAGTGCGGGTATTTTATTAGAATTTAAAAATTAAAAGAAACAAGGCAGGATAGCTGTCCCGCAATAAAGCTAACTAAATGAAAAAGGAAGCTAAAGAGACACGTGGAAGTCTCTGGAAAAACCAAACCGGCATACTACCCACCCCCATTCAACAGAGAAATCCCCAATTCATACACAGAGGGGTGCAGCAAAAAATTATGATCGATCCTCTAGTCCACCGAGCCTAATTTCGATGAAGAGCCCGGCGTTCCTCTTCCACCACGCCCGCAATCGACGGTGGACCTCCTCCACCCAAAAGCGGTCGTGCAGATCCCACGTCGAATCCGCTGCCAACAAATGTGCTGCTCGATTATTTGCCCTAGAAACATGGTCAAACCGTGCTGCATGTAACGATCGGCTCCTCTGCTTCGCGTCCCACACCATTGAGCTTATCGCCGACATATCCGGCGCCGGAGAAACCATGTTCTGAATCACTGTCAGCGAATCCCCTTCGAAGATGACTCGAGATAGACCCAGGTCAAGCACGAAGACTAACGCATGAATCAACGCCGTCGCTTCAGCTGCAAACGCCGACTGAATCCGGTAAGTTTTCCGACGACATGCTCCTAGAACCTGCCCATTTGAGTCGCGTACCACCACACCTGACCAAGCTTGTTTTGTTGTAATTGCAAATTTGGCGTCGAAATTGGCCTTGACAAATGGGTCATGCGGTGGAGACCAACCTTGTGGCAGAGGCGGAGGCAAAGCGCGGAGACGGGCCGGTAAAATCCTTAACTCAGCCAAATATGACTTTACATGCGTAACAATATCTTGTGGTCTCTGATCCAATCTTTCATGTACAAATTTATTACGTGAATACCATAGTGCCCACAAAGCAATTATAATTTCTAAATGCTTTGTTCTTGTATTATTATCGAACATCCACGAAAGCCATTCTTTGAAGCCCAACTGTGTCTCTCCAGTAGTCCAAAAATAGCCTAGGGCATTCCATACTTGTCGAGCTTTCAGGCAGTCCCGCAATACATGTAGAATATCTTCAGGGGCATTCGAGCAGACAAGACATATAGAATCAGACGGAAGCCTTCGATAAAGCATATTAGCTTTCGTAGGAACATAATTCCTAATAAACTTCCAATTTTGTAATTTAATTTTAGAGGGGCAGTCCACTAACCAAAGTTCACGATAAAGGCTTTTATCCTGCTGTGTCGTAGTCGAAGACCCCAATAAAGTTTGATAGCCACTCCTGACTGAGTAGACTCCAGATTGCTCTTCGTGCCACACTCGACAATCTTCTTGATAGAAACTCAACAGAGGTATAGAGAGAATCAGATCCACCTCTTCCGGAGAAAAAATTCCCCGTATCAAGTCCTCATTCCATTTTCCTACAGTAGGTAGAATAAGATCATCCACCAGCAATGCATCAATACGTTGCTCGGATAATACTTGTCGAAGAAGGGAGCAAGGAAGCCAGTAATCATTCCATATATTTATGGTTGTCCCTGCACCAACTTTCCAACGCAAGCCCTGTTCCAGCAGCCCACGTGCACTCCATACGCTCTTCCAGATATACGATGGTTGCGAGCCGAGATTCGAAATAAGAAACGTGGATCCCGGATAGTATTTAGCCCGATAAATTTTAGCCACCAACGACGTAAGCTGGACCGTTAACCGCCAGGCCTATTTTGCTAGGAGTGCCACGTTGAACTTCATTAAATCATGAAACCCAAGCCCACCATCCTCCTTCAGCTGACACAAATCGGCCCAAACACACCAATGGATACCCTTTTTGTCCTGGCCCTTTTGCCACCAATATCTAGCCATAATAGCTTCCAGGGACTTGCATAATACTTTAGGTAACAAAAACACACTCATAGCATAAACTGGAATTGCCTGTAATACGGATTTGATGAACACCTCCTTACCACCTTGTGATAAAGGTCGAAGACTCCAAGAGTTAACCTTTCCTTTCATCTTCTCTCCCAGTCCACTAAAGGCAAGCCGTTTGTTTCGGCCCACTAAAGGTGGTAGGCCCAAATACTTTTCCATACTCGACACATTCTCCACCCCCATCATATGCTTAATCAACAATCGAGCATGATCCGCTGTGTTGGACGAAAAAAACAGACCCGACTTATCAAAGTTAATAAGCTGACCCAATTTCTCAGCGTAAGTCTGGAGAATATCCTTAATATGATGAGCACAAGTTGATGAAGCCTTGCCAAAGAGGAGGCAATCGTCGGCAAACAATAGATGTGTTACCGATGGTGCATATATGTTCAAACGAAACTCGTAAGATTACCAGCCATAAGAGCCTTTCGGATCAACGCTGATAAACCCTCAGTGCAAAACAGAAATAGATAGGGGCTTAAGGGGTCCCCTTGCCTCAAGCCTCTGGTAGGCGAAAAAGGTTCACCTACAACTCCGTTGATAACCACCGAATAAGTTACAGAAGAGAGACACCGTTGAATAATTAAAAGCCACTCCTCTGCAAACCCCATTTTCCTCATAACTGCCAGCACAAAGTTCCACTCCACACGGTCATATGCCTTACTCATATCAAGCTTCAAGGCAAAATAACCTTCTGAGCCCGTCCGATTTCGAGTGAATGAATGCAATATTTCATAAGCAATCATCACGTTGTCTGTAATTGCACGCCCCGAGATGAAGGCACTCTGGCTCTCATCAATACTAACATTCAAGAACTTCTGTAACCGATTCGCTAACACCTTCGATGCAATTTTAAAAAGCACATTGCACAAACTAATTAGGCGGTAGTGCGTCATATTAGATGGATTACTAACCTTCGAGATAAGCACAACATGGGTCTGATTAATCGGTTGCATATCATAGACGCCATTTAATAATCCAATGCAAAAATCAGCGACCTCACGTCGAACGATATGCCAAAAACGTTGATAAAAGACAGCTCCCAGTCCATCCGCCCCTGCCGCTTTAAGAGGACCCATCGACTGTAGAGCATCATAAACCTCTTTTCGGTCAAAAGGGGCCAGCAGTATATCATTATCATCCATCGAGATACATGGCTCAATCCCCGAGAGAATCGACTCAAAATTTTCCGGTTGAATAGTTGAGAAAATGTTCATGAAATAATCCCTGGCAATTGCATGAATTTCCAACTCCGACTCCGTACGGATACCTTGCTCAGAATCCAGAAATAAAACTCTATTACGCCTTTTCCGTTCTGATGCAAAACGGTGAAAGAAAGCCGAGTTCTGGTCACCATGGCGTAGCCAATTGGCACGAGCACGTTGTTCCCAGTACAATTCAGATCTGTCAAGTTCTAAATTAAGCGCAAGCTTAGTCTCCATAATCTCCTCTAACGCCTCATTTGTTGATTGTTGATTAGCCAGCATTTCCAGCCGCTTCTTAAGCATAATAGTGGTTACCTTCCGAGAGCAACGAAGTTTACGAAACCAACTGTCTAAACCTCTATTAACAGCAGCAAGTCGTTCCGGGACCGAACCCGTTAACTCACCCCATAACTTAAACAACTCCTGCTCACAACTTTCCTCAACCAACCAGGCCGCCTCAAATTTGAAATGAAAATGCCGCAGACCTCCAGGATCACCACCCGTGTTTAACAAAAGAGGACAGTGGTCCGACAGTGAGTCCACCAAATGATGTAAAGAAAATAGAGGGAAAAGATCCCACCAGGTCCCATTAGCCACTCCACGGTCTAATCTTTCTCTAATATTTGTGGTTGAGAATTTACCTTTCTCCCATGTGTACCACCGGCCAGTATATCCAAGGTCCGTCAAACCACAATCATCAAGAGCAGCCTAAAAAGCATCCATCTGTCTCTGGCCACGAATTCTGCCCCCCGCCTTCTCACTAGTATAAAGTATTTCATTAAAGTCACCCATTACCACCCATGGTATTTCCGGACTATCATCCAAATGACGGAGTAAAGCCCAAGATTCATTCCGAAATTGTTCCTCCGGTGCGCCATAAAAACCAGTGAACCGCCAGCAATTATCATCCGAGTCTCTTGAAATTATAGCATCAATGTGTCGATTCGAAAATGACCTCAAAGTAACATCACAATTTGTTTTCCAAGCGAGACAAAGTCCCCCACTTCGTCCCCTAGAACTAACCTCTACACCATACTGAAAGCCTCACCTACGACGAACATTAAGCATTTCTGCCGCCTGCAATTTAGTCTCAGTGAGAAAGATAACAGACGAATTCACGTCTCACAAAGTTTCTTGGAGACGCGTCCTTGCCCGAGGCTTGCCCAAGCCCCGGACGTTCCAGCTAAGAAGCTTCATTGTTCCCGGCTGACATGCTTATCCAGGCCTGCCGATATCAAAGTATTTGACTCATTGGAATCCTTGTGATTGGAAACCGCCGAGAGTGTGCGATGGCGCTTGAGACCATCCGACGTTGTGACTGGTTGACCCTCATCCCCCATATCCATAGCTGTGTCAAAACTAGAGGATAAGGGCCCAAAAGCCCATCCCAATTGTGGGCCACGACCCGGAGTCGGAGTAAACACCAACTTACCTTTGGATTGACTTTCCTTAGAACCCAGATTCTGATTACTCTGAACTTCCGAATTAATCGGGGGTGGTTGATTCTCAATCCCCTAATTTACGCTGGGCATATTCCACCACTGAGAGGAACGACCACCGTCCTCCTCCCTTAACCAAGGGCTAGCATGTACATTCCTTCGATATATCGGCGCCTTCAACGAAGCCTCCCATAGAAAGGACGCCTCCGATTGATCCTGAAGCACTCGGAGGGGGAAAAAACCTTCCCCGTGACCCAGACGACCACACCTGTAGCAGAACAACCTCAATTTTTCATACTGGAATGAGACAAATCCACTCTGCCCATTCGGTAAGAGAATTTTCTTTCGTCTCTTGAGGGGATTGAGAACCGATAAGCAAACCCGGGTACGCATAGATCCCCGGATACCTAGTGTAAGGGCCTTTGAATCGTACTCCAGAAAAACACCAATAAAGTTACCCAATTGCTTAGCCACCGCCTTCTTCACAAACCCCGGGGGCAGATCATTCACAAGTACCCAAAAAATAACCTTCTCAAGCGGTACACCCATAGGATCATCGCTATCCTTTAATTTATACAAAACCAGCAAATGGGAATTGAAATACCAGGGCCCATCCTGTTCTATCCGCTCCACATCTACCACATGAAACAATCGAAACAGATACCGACCAGACCCCAGATCCGAGATCGCAATTCCTCCGATTGGATGCCAAACATTAGCCACTGTGTTTCTCATTGATTGAAAATTAATCATGCTTGAAGTCAGAAACGAACCCACAAAATAGTGGGCAAATGAGATCTGACTCTCAATCGGATCTGGATCAGAGGCAACGCCAATCACCTCTTCCTCATCCAACGAGAGATCCGCCAAACCATCTACCACTTCCGCCATAATCAAATGAAGCGCAAGCATCGACACAGAAACACCACAGAAACTAGGTAACAAGAGAGCCGGGCAAAGAAACAGAGGAAAAGAGAGAAAAAACTGACAGACCAGAGGGAAAAGAAAAAAAGGACTGGCAGAACCAGAGGGAAAAGAATGAAAGACTGACAGAACCAGAGGAAAAGACAGGCAGAACCAGATGAATGGAGTTAAATATTATGCTTTTGTGTAAGTAAACTCTAAAGTTATTAAATATTAGATATAGTGATAAAATACATTGTACTCTAAGAATTTAGATTTTAATATCATAGGTATAAATCGTACTAAAAAATATTTTAAAATTTTAAAAATCTAAATGACTGAAATTATAATTAAAATTATCTCTTAAAAAATAAAAATTAAATTTAATAGTTATTTTATAATATTTTTAATAGGTTAGAATCAAATATACCCAATTCTCCTAAACCCTAACAAAATCAATCTCTTATAAAATATAAATCAATTTATAATTCTTTAATAGATTAGAATTAAATATACTCAACTCTCCTAAAAAAACCGCATTGCAGATTGACCCAAGCTCAGAAACAGGGAATATTGTGGTCATTGACAAACTCCTTATCCGAATACGTTTCCAGATATCAAGGTGTGACTATTTTACAGTTTGAATTGTTCACTGTGGTAGGGTTTACCTTCTTAAGTTTTGCCAGTTTCACAACTTTTTAAGAACCGTTCGCTTCCTTTCGTTCTATTGTTCGTACTTGTCTATACTAAGAATGAAAGTTTACTAATGAAAAAAAGAAAAAAAGAACAGGAGAGAACAAACCATTCACAGTAGCTAAACTAACAAAAGAGTACACTCATCTATTAAAAAATTATAAACTGATTTCTATTTTTTAAAGAGAATGGTTTTGTTAGGGTTTAGGAGAATTGGGTATATTTGATTCTAACCTATTAAAAAATATTATAAAGTAACTATTAAATTTGATTTTTATTTTTTAAGAGATAATTTTAATTATAATTTTAGTCCTTTAAAATTTTAAAATTAAAAAAATAATGGTGTTCAGCGGTGTTCATCGTTAGTGGTGTTCAACAATGTTCGTCGCCCGTTGTAGAATTTTCTTATTTATTTACTTGAGTTTTTACTCATTTTTAGAATTTTAAGTTTAGATAAACTATTCCCCTTTATATTACAACAAATTATTTTAAAATTGATGTAATAATTTTTTAAAAATGTCTAATGTAATTACAAGATAATTTTTTATAATAGTAGTATCTATTCGTACATTTTTTTAATCTTTTGATAAAGCACACACATCTTGTACATACAAGTGCTCGAACCAGGATCTCCTAAAATGAACATTATTCTTTTTGGGGTAAATTGCTGGAATGTTCACTTATGTTTAGGGTTTGTACACTTTTAGTCACCAATTTTCAAATTCGATCGTTATGGTCACTTACATTTTCGTTGTGTAAATTTATGGTCACTCGAACACTAATTTCCATTAAGTGTCGTTAGATGGGTGATGTGGCAGTTACAAAATTTTTTATAATAGCACATTTAACTCTTCATATTTATACATCCAATCAATTTAGTCCTAATTTAAAATAAATCATTAATTTTAACCTCATTATTTAGAAATTCTTTCAATTTGGTCTTATTTTATATTAGAAACAATTTAATATTTTTTCTTCAACTAGATGATGACACGTGTCACCATCTAATTGAAAGAAAATAAGTTATAAAAGTTAGGTTTATGGTTAATCAAACCTGGGTGTGAATGTATAACACATAAGTGCTCAGTCACTAGGCTAAAGCCTATTACTTAATATAATTAGCAACAAATTATACAAATTTTCAGAAGAAAAAAAATTGTTTCTTCTCTGTTTTCTCAGGTTCTTTCTTTCCACTCTTTTTTTTTTTGTTTTTTTTATTGCTTCCTTATTGTTTCTTCTTTGAATCCAATATTGTTAAAATTTCTTTTTATGTAGTTAAACTTTTTTCTTTTTTTTTTACACAACTTTCTTCTCATTTCCTCATGCACTTTTCCCTTCACTTCTATTCTAAACCAATCACAAAATCATCCTAAACGTTCGTTTTTCTTTCATCTTCGTTCCCCACCCTTAGCTTTCTGATCAACCCCTCTCATTCACCGTATTACCCAAACGACACAATAACTACAACCCACAACATGTAAACGAAAGTTATAAACTTATTCAAATTTTTAAAAATTAATCTTACCTTGAAGATAAAGATGAAGATGAAGGTGAAGAATTAATGTTTTTCTGAGACGTTATTTTAATGAGTTAATTAAATTTTAGTAACTCTTTTCTTGAGTTCAATTTTTTATAGATTTTCGTTTTAAGAAAATTTTTAGATATTAGGTTTTCTACTTTAGGCATTTTTTATAGACTTGATTAAGATTTACATGTTGGGGAAGGAGATTGCATCGCATACCTAGTTCCTCAAAAATTCTCTTCAACTTAAGGACCATTTCAGTTCAACGCTTATTTTTCTTGTTTCAAAATGATGTTGGGACCTAACCCACTTTTCTTTCTTTGGCGATGATATTTTTGTCAAAGACGGCGCGTGGGACGGTAAGTATAGTCTCAACGTATTGGGGTTTAGTTTCGGAAATCTTTGAGGTGAGATGAGGACGAAGGCGATGCTGAAGATGAATGGTCGAGTGTTCTTTATTCTTGAGTTTGTTTTCTAGAAAAGGTGGATAAAGACTCATCGTTTTTTTTAGTTTTTGAGACTTTCTAGGTTTAATTGTGAAGAACACGATGAACATGTTCTTGGTGTTCATGGCTTTTATGAGTTTTGAATATTGAAATGAAGAAAACAAAGGCTAGAAGTTGAGAAAAATAATGAAAAAAAATTGAAATAAGGCTTTAATTAATTGATTGGTCATAATATTTATTTGTTATATTTTTAAAGTTTAAAAATAAAATTGAAAAGTAATGAAACCTTAAGGACTAATCTTACAATTATTCAAAGACAAAAGATAAAATTAGGACTAAATTGATTGAATGTGTAAATATGGAGGGTTAAATGTGCTATTATACAAAATTTTGTAATTGCCACATCACCCATCTAACGTCACTTAACGTAAATTAGCGTTGAGTGACCATAAATTTTCACAACGAAAATGTAACTGAACGGTCGAATTTGAAAGCCGGTGACCAAAAGTGTACAAACCCTAACCATAAATGATCATTCCAGTAATTTACCCTTCTCTTTTGTACTGAAGTCACTCATTTATTCCCTTTTTAATAACTTATAACTATCTAACCAAACGTATCATGAATATAGCTTTTTAATGGTAATACAAACTCTAAAAAACTTGGTTCTGGTAAACTACTGTTTTGGACAGCTGAGATGGAAAAAAATACTAAATATTTCCTCGAGTATGAGTGTCTTGTAATTTTTTAATATAAAAAAGGATGAGTCTTTTATGTGCGTCGAACACCACTGAACACTACTAATACTGAACACTATTAAATTGTTTAATAAAAATTAAAAATCTTAAGGTCTAAACTTATAATTAAAATTATTTTAAAAATATTCCAAAATATCCTTAATATAAAAAATTTTAAACCCAATTTTTTATTTCCCTTCTGCTGCCGCCGCCAGCAAAACTCGATTTTCGATCAACGAAAATCCGATCTACCACTTCGTCGAAACCTCCACTTTTAGCCAATACATCGTCTTCCATGTTGGCTAGGTTGCTAAGATCAATCCCACCGCCTCGCTCGACAAAGTCTATCCTATTAGCTGCGGAATATGCACATGCTTAAGGGCCAATATGAATGGGAGAATTCTAAAAGCATGCGGCTTAAAAGAAGCCTAAAAAGAGACCCCACTCTTATAACCGTTGGATGAAGCCAACTTACCTATAGACGTTGGATGAAAAAAATAATGAGATGAGAATCGGTTAACCGGTTACTATTGTGACACGCCCTACCCGGCCTGGTAGAGAACCGGGTCGGAGAGCGTTATCGGAAAACATATTCAGAGTTCTGAACTTAATCGGAGTACAAAATTTTATTCAGAATATTTTTATTAATCTCTTTTAAGACTTAACACATTAACTTATTAACAGCTTACTCAAATTGTGGTCAAGTTTTAGCTTTTTCGAACTTAGGGACTAAACTGTGATTTCAATATTTTAGGGGTTATTTTCTAAAACTAATCTTACTATCACAAATTTCAACTTATAAACAGCATACCTGTAATTTTTTATATTATTCTGACATTATTTACCAATCTAATTACACCTTTCAAGTTTTAGGGACTAAAATATAAATTTTACAAATTATGGTCACTTATTTGAAATGTGTGTTATCATACTGAAATTAGACTTACTAAATATTATCCTGTGAAATTTCATTACTAACAGAGGCCATTTCCCTATCTAATTAGATGATACAATATTTAGTGACTATTTTGTAAATTTTTTAAAACTGTTTTCATTCGTATTAACTTATCAAACGAATTCCAAATCTTACCGAATTTTATCAGCAAGTATGAAATCTATATTTCTAATAGCAAGTCAAGTTCTAAGGCGTTTCGAATGAATTTACCTAGTTTTCATCTTTTAGCACATATAAGCTAATTTTATTAGTTTTAACCATTCACAAATATACCAAAAATCATGTTTAACCCTTGCACAACATTAGGCTATCATACACATATCAAAAAGCACATATATGACATATTTAGACCATATGCCACCTTACTAGGAGTTCAAGGCAAAAGATTAACTTACATATGATTTGTAGAAGTGACTTGGAACTACAACAACATGATCGAATGCCAGAATTCTTATTGTCCTGAAATGTATGAGAAACACGAATGTTAGGCTTACATAGCCTAGTAAGGTAGTTATAACAATTGCAATAAATGTTCACTATTATGAAATGCATGATAATCAAATGTACAAGTCATATCACACTATACACAATTCAGGCTTATTCCACTTATTTTCATGCTTTCATATTCACATATATATTTCACACATTCATATCATAATCAAAATTTCATAGCATAATTTATAAACACATATCACATTAGGAACCATTGGATACGCGGATTCCCTGTACACCAAATCACATAATCGGAAAATGAGTCGTAGCTCCGAAACATATATCCCTTACACATTTGCCCTTATTTTTCCCACATATAGGCCGTAGCCTTGGACCGTAGTCTTCCCTTACATGGTAAGCTCAAATAATCCTATGGTATGCCAATTGTATCCAACCTCCATAAATACAAAAATTCACACAGTCCATATTTTTCAGATCATATCATATCAATTAACAAGATGAGTCGTAACTCCATATCATGTAGCATTTCATATTATTTTTATATATCACACACATGTAGAATATCATAGTCATATTCGAACATATCAAAGTAATGCAAGGCACTTACCAAATTTGCCATTCGAACATAGTTGCTCTACGTGAGCCCTTAACAAATGCAAACATAACCATAAAATAATGCAACGGGACGACGCCAAGCCTATCCCTTGACACAACTACACTCACCTCGATATTAAGGTTCTCGGATAATGATTCCTTTGTTCCTAACGTTTGTTGGAGATGTCAGTTTAGTCTTTTCCAATTCTTGAGCTAAGTTAATTAAATAGGAATTGATTAGAATCGACAAAACGATATCGAATTAATACATAAATATCAAAATCGATGTCAAAACTTAGATTAAACAAGAATTTAAGCTTACCCCAACGATAGCAAGAATTCGATATTGCTAAACCAAAAAAATCGAGCTTTACCAACCCTATTAATGAACCGAGTTTACTTCTCCCTATTTTTAATTTTCCTTGCGTAACATTTCCCCCTTTTCCCTTATTCTTTTTGTCCTTTATTTTTTTCCTTAATTCGCAACGAATCCCTCCCCCTTTTATACTAAATCAATCGGCTCCCTTATGGCTTTCTCCAAGCTCCACAAAGGCTAGAGCCGTGTGTCACGCCCCACCAAAGTGCCCCAAGGCCAACCGAGGCCAAATGAAGTGCCTTGGGCGTTTTAAGGCCAAACATGCTCAAGGGAAGCATCTAGAACGACCTAGAGAGGACTACAATCCTCTCAAAACGTTGCCACAAGGTTCTAGTAGGTTCCAGGATGTTCCACACCCATCTAGGCTCAACTAGAAGAACCTACAAGACTCCGGAAGGCTCGGGACAACTCGAGACTAGTCTGGATATCTCCGGAAAATTCTAGAAGTCTTTAGATAGTAGTAGACTTAAGTAGAACTATGAGGAGTTCTCTAGAATACTCTCCACCCTTGTATATGCTTGTAGATATTTTTGGAGGCAAAATATTAGTCATAGGATCGAGTCAATCTCCACCGTCCATTGAGGAGGTGGGAGCCAATAAATAGGTAGGTCTTAGTCTTTTGTAGCACATCCCCAAAATCATACAAGTTTAGCATCCTTGTAAGTTTTTCAAGCTTAATAAAGCTTTCCTTTTTAAGTTCTTCTTGCCTTCTTTACTTTGTTGCTTGCTTTGCCATAGCGTTTGCGTGGGAAAGGCTTGTTAGCATTGTGTTGAGAGTGCTAATGCCGCATGGATCATCAGGAGAAAGATAAGTCCGTGACAGTTGGTATCAGAGTAGGTTCGAGACTCGGGAGATGGCAAAAACCGGCAAGAACCAAGTGTCTAGCTCATCGGAGGCCGAGGTCACGCATGAGGAACGAGGGCGTGAGGAGATGGTTGATCCTAGTGCGACAAGGCCAAGGGCCAAGTCCATGGATGTGATCTCTAGCTTTGAGACTCGTCTAGCCCACGTAGAGGAGAACGTGGGAGGTATAGGTGCCAATGTGGACGACCTTCAACAAAGGGTGGAAGGTCTTGAGGTGGAGGATACCAAGATCAACACGGCCATGAAGGCCATAATGCTCAAGCTAGAGGAAAACTTGCAAGCGGAGATGGGGCAAATCCGCGATCTTCTAATGAGGGAGCTCTCAAAGGTGTGTATATCTCTTCAACAAGAGCTTGACAACATGCGTGCCAAGCTTGAGGAATTACAAAGCGACCTTGCATTGTGCAAGTGCGCCATGGTCGCGGGGTCTAGCACTACGTATGAAGCTGGGAGGGTCGAGGTGCCAAAACCCAAGACCTTTGTGGGGTCACACGATGCGAAAGAAGTGGATAACTTCTTATATGGCTTAGAGCAATATCTTACAGTCGTTGGCCTTGTGGATGAGGCCTCCAAGATTCAAACGGCAGCTCTTTACCTTACCGACACCGCCATACTTTGGTAGAAGAGAAGACAGTTGGATGTTGAGAGAGGTACGTGCACCATCTCTACCTTCAATGACTTTAAAAAGGAGCTTAAAAGGCATTCTATTCCAAGAATGCCGAAGATGAGGCAAGAGCTCGATTGCGTCGACTCAAGCAAACAGGGAGTATCCGAGACTACGTCAAGGAGTTCACAAGTTTGGTGCTTGAGATCCCCGATCTCTCTAACAAGGACTCACTCTTTAACTTTTTCGATGGACTCTAATAAAGGGCAAAAGTAAGATAAGGCGTCGAGGGGTGCAAAACATTGTCGATGCCATAGCCATAGCCGAGAGCCTTATCGACTACTCTAGTCATAAAGAGTCTACCACCAAGCCAAATGATGATAAGGACGGTCATGCCAAAGGTGGGGGATAGAAGAGCCATCACAATGAGGGTTACAAGGAGGACAAGTCTAAGCGTCGAGACTCATCTCCTTGAAAGGGCAAGTCCAAAGACTCTCATGGTGCGAGGAAGTCACCACCCAACAACTACTTCATTTGTGATGGTGACCATTGGGTACGAGAATGCCCACAACGCTAAGCCCTTACTTCGCTCTTAGCCAAGCATAAAGAAGGTAATGACACCGACAATGGCAACGTGGGTTGTAGAGTGTCCATAAGTTCTATATTTTGTAAACTTTCTTTCCCTTATTGTTGTCGTTCTTAAGCTCATTTAGGCATATTTAGGTGCATTGCATACATAATAACAATATTTGCTCTTTTACCATACTTTTATTGAATATTCTATATTTGGTTAAGAAAATATATTGCTTTAGTTTAGTTTTCATTTTTAGGTGTTGTAGCTGTGCAGAGGAGAAGAGGACAAGAAAGCAGGGAGTAAAAGGAGTCGTACTGAAGCAGTTCCAAAGTGCCGCCAAAGACGCCGTCACAGCAGCATTGTCATAGACTGCCGCCCAGGTAGAAGTTAAACTAACTTAGTCAAGATGGGTTGCGATTGAAAGAGGACAATTTTCTGAGTCTAATGAGTCTAGTCTTGCAATTTTCTGAAGCCTGTAGCAGTCTGAAGAGCTTATTTAATAGGGATAAGTAAAGTGACTTATATTTACTTGTTGGAGAAGGCAACGTCCAAAGAGTCCACATTCAAGTCAAAAAGGAGTCAACATTTAATGTAAAGCTACTTTAAGGACTTCTACTCCAAGGAGGACTCAACTTAGGCCAAGCCCTATATATACCCATGTATTCGAGGGTATAGGGGCATAGAGAGGGAAGACGTTTTTAGATAACCCTAGTCAATCATAGGGTTTAGGTTTTTGTATGCAAAGTAGTTGTGAGAAACACTTGTAATAGTTTAAGTTGTTTTTGCAATAAAATACTCTTAGTTTGCTTAATTCATGTGCTCCACTTCCTTCAATTAGTTCCAAAAGTCCAGTTGAGGAAATCCATTTGTCGGGCACGAAAATGTCAAACTCACGAAAGAATTAAGAACGGTCTCACCATGATGAGTTGTTGACTAATTCGGCTTAGACATAAGTTAAAATTTCTGCGGGTAATAGGAGCAACTAAATGTTGACTGTTTGTGTTAGGTTTACGCTGCTAGGTATTACCTACATCATGTAGCAACATAATGTTAGCCTAGACATAGGTAGGATCACTTTAGAATTGCTTCGTCGAACTTGGAGTATCTGCCAGACTTGCCGCTGGGACTTCTCTCCATCTCGCCTACCGAGACAGCGAAAGTTGCAAGAGTAGAGTGCCACTGTGAAAGCGAAAGTTGCCGCCGCCTCAATCTGCCATTACCCGCCAAGGCAGCAGATCGTGGCAACGCAAAACACACTTAATCTTTACAACGCAATCTACACACTACTGAGCTACAACTACTTGGCCCAATCTATCAACATGATTTCTCTTTCTCTTCAATTACTCGTGTTTTTACTTTTATGCTTTTTAATACTTCAGACATTTAGTTGTGCAATTTACTATTTCCTTGTGCAGGAAAACACTCATAGAAGTTGTTCCAATCCCTGTGGGAGATGACATCTTATATACTATAACTTGACAAGAGTGTGCACTTGCTCTCATAAATAGAAAACACCCAAACGCTCTACAAGTTTTTGGTGTCGTTGCTGGGGATTGACAACAGCAACTGCATTTGAATTCCTGCACTTTTACTTTTAGTTTTTGGTATTTAAATTTCTATTTATTTTATTTTTCAATATATATATATATATATTATTTTATGCTTATTGTTTGTCTTTGGTATATGACCAGGGCAAACCCTAAATCTAAGCTCGTATACGAAGAATACATCGATAAGAATGAGAAAAAGGGAAAAGAGGTATGCCAGAAAATGGAAGCCCACCATACCAACCTAGACACAGGCCCAACACCTAACCGCCAGGGCGGCAAAGATGGCAGCCAACACCCACCTGAGGAGAGGAAGGACATACCTGGACGAAAAGCCAAACACAAAACTCTCAGGAAGTGGTTATGTTTGAGAGATGCACCTCCCAACATAACCTAATTTTATTTTTAATTTATTTTTATGCATTAAGATTAGATTTAATTTTTTTAAATTTCCATAATTTTATTTTTTTTGAAATCTAATTAAATATTTTTATTTAATTTTTGCATTTAATTTATTTCAGGTTAGGAATGAAGGCAAGACCAAGAAGGATAAAGAATAAAGGAGAAGCCCAACCCAGCGGCCAAGGTGGCCCAAGGTCGTGTAGCGGGCAGATTAGCATAATGGCTAGCGACTTCATAACGGCTAGCCGCAACGGCTACATTTGCAACAGTTGGCGGCAACGGTTATCTACGTAACGGCTAGAATCCCGTAAAACATGTCACAATTATTGTTGTCCGTTGGCAGCGTGCCCGCTAAGGCTGCGGAGAGTAGTGGCTATATAAGGCCAACTATTCTCTCTTCATTCTTCATTTTGCTCTCTCTTTTTCTCTCAATTCTTCTTGTCTTCTTCGTTTTCAAGATCTCATCTGCATTGTTTTCTTGTAATCTCTTTCTTTTCTTTAGAAAACACAGCCGTTCTCACAATTATGGCAACATCAAAACCCACAACCTCATCCTCCAAGCCAACCTTCCAGAGGTTCTTTAATGCTGGCGCCGCGACAACCTATCGGCAGCACTTTGCTGGGCGGAAAATTTGGGAAGAGATAAGCTTCCAGTACACAAGGCAAGAAGGGGATCTTGGCCTTGAACCCAACGTATTTGAAAGAGTCCACACACTGGGATGGCATATTTTTGCACGGCATCCAGATGAGGTAAACACCAACTTAGTTAGGGAATTTTATGCCCACAAACCTATCCCGAGAAACCCCTTCGTCTACATTCGCGGCGAGGGTGTCAAGCTCACGGCGGCAACAATCAACAACTTCTACGAAATACAAATCAAAGAGAATCTGCACAAAAAATGGAGCTTGGGTCTAATGGCATCAGACTACGAAAAAATCAAAAGCGAAATCTGCCAGCCCAACGCCAAGTGGCTCACCAGCAAAAATAATGGCTCAGTCAACCGCCGTGACTTGCTGCCAGAGGCCATTCTTTGGAGTAACTTCGTCCAGCGCCACCTAATGCCCATTTCGCATGGTTCCACGGTCAACAGGCCGCGACTGGCCCTAATTCTTATCATAATGAAGGCGCGACCAATCAATGTTAGGGAAGTTATACTTGAAGAAATCTATGCTCACGCAGCCAAACCCCAGTTCAAGGCACCCCTCGGTTTCCCCTCGCTCATCACCGGTCGTTGTGCCAATTTTTGTGTGCCTCCGCATCCCAAAGATACTATCATCGTCGCCAAGGAAGGGTGGACAAAGAAGGCTCGTCTCCAGATGATGCAAGAGCCAGAACCTAAAACACCAACAACCACCCAACCGCTGTCCAATCTTGCTGCCACCCCGTTCGCGACGGGCAGTACTGATGTTGTCCTTTCTTCCGTCGTGGTTTCTGTACTTTGAAACCTCGTAGAAAGCTGCCAGAGAATTGAACACAAAAGGTAATCTTCACGAGATACATCGCGGAGGTGCAAGAGGCCTTTGTGGCCTACTTGCTGGACAAATATCACGACGCCGACCCAAGGTTGCCAGCCTTCCCGTCAGAGTTAGCAGCTTCTAAACCAACCTAGATCACACCTCAGCCAGCTGCCACTCCAGCCATCGCAGACCACGAAGGACCACATATCCGCCCCAAAAGAAGGACCACCCCCACTCCCATATAGCCATACACCCTCACCTCCTCCTCTAGTTCTGAAGACGAGGAGATCCAGGTAGAAAAAGAGGATGAGACTACCGCCGCTGCCCCAGCAGCAAAGAAGGCAGCTGCCAAAGAGAAAGCCGAGGCCTCGGATTCATTGGACATGAAGGTATCTGATTCCTCCGACGACGAACCGGCTGAAGCAGTAAGGAAAAGGAAGCAGCCCACCAGTGCGACTGAGCCTCAAGGCGAAGGGTCTGAAACTGAGCAAGAAGCACCAACTAAAAGACCCACTCCCAGCCACATCCAGCCACCACGTGGCCAGAAGAAGAGCCCAGCCGCCAAATCTCCCGCCTTACGCCGCCTCGTCCTCCCCGCCTCCTCAGAGTCCTCCTTCGAGGTAGCAGCAGAAACGGAGGGGAACTCACATAATTTTTAGCACCTTTTCTTTATTTTTCTTTCCTTTTATGTTTTCTTTTAATTTTAATTTTAATTTTCAGTTTCTTTATCTTTTTATGTTTTTATTTTATATTTTGTAAAGCATTGAGGACAATGTCAAGCTTGAGTTTGGAGGGGGTTAGTCCTCTTTGTTTTCTTTGCTCTTAGTTGCATTTAGCCGCATGTGTAAATTTTTCCCTAGCACATAATGAAATAGAAAGTCTTAGCTTAAAAACGTGTGCCAGTGATAGTTAGCCGAATTCCATGTTCTCACCATACTTAAAATTAAACTTAATCATGGGAAGAAGCATGAAAAATACTTAGAAATTTTTTAGTTACCAATTATTCTTACACTGTCTGCTAAGTGCTGAGTTTTGCTTGAGTTCTAAATCTAACACTGCCTGCTTAAATTAATGAAAATTTCTTAATTGGATGCAGGATTGCCATCGCGGCAGCACAAGGCAGTTAAGTCCAAGTACACTAGAGGTGCCCGAAACAGGCTCTAGGAATAATTTCTTAATACCCTAGAGTTGCCCGAAACATGCTCTAGGAAGGATCATGAGCAAGGACACCCGGCTGCTATCAAAGTCCAAGTATCTAAAATTATTTGAAGTGACGGACAAATTAGCAAGAGTGAATGAAAGCCTTCACGGGATGACTCTATTCAAAGGGTTTGGAGTTTCGTAGTATGCTCCTATCTTAGCTTCAGACATGGAGAATAGTTGTGATGAGCTGAAGCCCTTGAGGCCATGATTAGAAAAAGAGAGGAAAAAAGTGCTCAATTGTGCTGCCATGGCAGAAAAATCATATCCTTTTTCGAATTTAATTATTTTTAGCATTATTTGTTTACTTAGAATACTCAACATGTTTAGCATGGACACAGACCTGCACACACTGCACTGGCACTAAAAAAATTAAATTCTAAGTTGTTTCATGCCATTCCCTATCACTAACATAAAATAGGTGCCACGGCCTTGAGGTAAGAAATCAAGTTAAAGGCAAGGTTTCTGTTAATTTTTGTGCAAGGGGCAGGTTTACTAGTTAGGTTGCATTGCTTGAGGACAAGCAATAGTTCGAGTTTGGGGGTGTGTAGAGTGTCCATATGTTCTATATTTTGTACACATTCCTGCCCTTATTGTTGTCGTTCTTAAGCTCATTTAGGCATATTTAGGTGCATTGCATGCATAATAACAATATTTGTTCTTTTACCATACTTTTATTGAATATTTTATATTTGGTTAAGAAAAGATATTGTTTTAGTTTAGTTTTCATTTTTTAGGTGTTGTAGCTGTGTAGAGGAGGGGAGGACAGGAAAGCAGGGAGCAAAAGGAGATGTACTGAGGCAGTTCCAAAGTACCGCCAAGGACATCACCGCAACAGCATTGTCGTCGACTGCCGCCCAGGCAGAAGTTAAACTGACTTAGTCAAGATGAGTTCGATTAAAAGAGGACAGTTTTCTGAGTCTAATGAGCCCAGTCTTGCAATTTTCTGAAGCTTGTAGCGGCCTGAATAGTTGATTTAATAGGGATAAGTAAAGTGACTTATCTTTACTTGCTGGAGAAGGCAACGTCCAAAGAGTCCACATTCAAGTAAAAAAGGAGTCAACATTTAATGTAAAGCTACTTTAAGGACTTCTACTCTAAGGAAGACTCAACTTAGGCCAAGTCTTATATATACCCATGTATTCGAGGGTATAGGGGCATAGAGAGGGACAACGTTTTTAGATAACCCTAGTCTATCATAGGGTTTAGGTTTTTGTATGTAAAGTAGTTGTGAGAAAAAGTTGTAATAGTTTAAGTTGTTTTGGCAATAAAATACTCTTAGTTTGCTTAATTCATGTGCTTCACTTCCTTCAATTAGTTCTAAAAGTCCAGTTGAGGAAATCCATTTGTCGGGCACGAAAGTGTCAAACTCACGAAAGAATTAAGCACGGTCTCATCATGATGAGGTGTTGACTAACACGGCTTAGACATAACTTAGAATTCAGCGGCTAAAAGGAGCAACCAAATGTTGACTGCCTGTGTTAGGTTTACGCTGAGATTGCTAGGTATTGCCTACATCACGTAGCAATAGAATCCTAGCCTAGACATAGGTAGGATCACTTTAGAATTGCTTAGTCAAACTTGGAGTATCTGCCAGCCTTGTCGACGGGACTTCTCTCTATCTCACTTGCCGAGACAGCGAAAGTTGTAAGAGCGGAGTGCCGCCGTGGTAGCGAAAGTTGTCGCCACCTCAATCTGCCATTACTCGCCAAGGCAGCTGATCGTGGCATCACAAAACACACTTAATCTTTACAACGAAGTCTACATACTATTGAGCTACAACTACCTGGTCTAATCTATCAACATGATCTCTCTTTCTCTTCAATTACTCGTGTTTTTACTTTTATGATTTTTAATACTCAGAAATTTAGTTGTGCAATTTACTATTTCCTTGTGCAAGAAAACATTCATAGAAGTTGTTCCAATCCTTGTGGGAGACGATAATCTTATATACTATAACTTGATAGGAGTGTGCACTTGCGCTCATAAATAGAAAACACCCAAACGCTCTACATGGTTGCACAAATGGGATCCATGCAAGTGCTTTCAGCACTTCAATCGATAAGGGACACCGAGAGGAATGAGGGAAGTTCAATCCTCAAGGGACATGGCGATGAGAGACTTAAGCTAGGGTCGATGCTCAATGTAGAGCAAGAAGGTGACCAATCAACTCCAAAGGTCGAGTCACTGACCAAGCTTGTAAGGGAAAGCAAGGTTGTGTCAACAAGGTCAAGCCCACGAAAGGAAATCATGGCGACGGGAAGGCTAAGTCTGTGCTAAAAGGGAAGGTAAGTAAAGGGGTGAAGTTCTACCTATGTGATGGTCCTCATGTGATGAGGTCATGTCCTAAAAGAAGACTACTTGTTACCATCATCAAGGTAGTTGATGGGACAAGAAGGCTTGACAAAGGTGTCGATCAAGCCAAACCATTCAAGGGGTCGTATGAGCTCAAGAAGAGAAAGACTACTCGGCCTAAGAGGACGGTGCCGAGTCCTACCAAGGTCAAGGGTGACCATGGGCAAGAAGGGGTGATTGTGACCGAGAAGGCTATCATAGAGATCCTGAAGTATGTTCGTAGCAAAACATGGCCTTAAAGACCACCAAAGGATGGAGGTCAAAGGGAAAGCCTTCTAATGATGCGGTCAAGCCGAGGGTAAAGGCGAACCAAGCTAGGAGTCAAAGAAGGCACTCCAGCAACAACTCAGTGAGGCGAAGGCGCAATGAGGGCGTTGCGAGCTTAGGTGGGGGAGAATTTCACGCCCCACCAAAGTGCCCCAAAGCCAATCGAGGCTAAATGAAGTGCCTTGGGCGTTTTAAGGCTAAACATGCTCGAGGGAAGCATCTAAAACGGCCTAGAGAGAACTACAACCCTCTCAAAACGTTGCCACAAGGTTCTCAGAGGTTCCAGGACGTTCAACACCCATCTAGGCTCATCCAAAAGGACCTAGAAGACTCCGAAAGGCTCGGGACATCTCGGGCCTAGTATGGATATCTTTGGAACATTATAGAAGTCTTTAGATGGTAGTAGACTTAAGTAGAACTATGGGGAGTTCTGTAGAATACTCTCCACCCTTGTATATGCTTGTAGATATTTTTGGAGGCAAAATATTAGCCGTAGGATCGAGTCAATCTCCACTATCCATTGAGGAGGTGGGAGCCTATAAATAGGTAAGCCTTAGTCATTTATACCACATCCCCAAAATCATACAAGTTTAGCATCCTTGTAAGTTCTCCCAGCTTAATAAAGCTTTCCTTTCTAAGTTCTTCTTGCCTTCTCTACTTTGTTGCTTGCTTTGCCATAGCGTTTGCGTAGGAAAGGCTTGTTAGCATTGTGTTGGGAGTACTAACGCCGCATGGATCATCGGGAGAAAAATAAGTCCATGACACGTGGCACACTTTTGGGGTTTAATTTTTCCCCTATGTCCACGTGTTGAAGGATCCATATGGCCATTTTTTACCGCATCATACCCAAACGTGGGGATTTCACGCTTATTGCCTTCAATTTGAAGGAATCAACATGGGTACCCCCACTCGACGTCATTTCATCTCTCTTTTAATAATAATAATAATAATAATAATAATAATAATAATAATAATAATAATAATAATAATAATAATAATAATGTTTTAAATTGGATAAAAGATCCAGCAATTACATCATTCGAACACAGCAGTATAAAGTATTCGGTCACCGGAACCTAATTACGACTAGACCAGTTTTTAGGGTGTGACAACTATAGGGTAAAAATAAATTAAAAAAACTAGAAGGGGATAAGACAGGGGGAAACAGAAGGGGGCATCGAGAAACGCTGATGGAGGGCTGCGTGGAGGAGAAAAACGAGAGGAGATCCTCGACCAAGCCGGGGGTCAACTTTACGTTTCCACCGTTTTCACCTCCAAAAGCTCTGAAATCTTAAATGAAAACCAGAATTTAGATAGTTCAATTCGTCGTCATTAGCCATCCGATGAGGCTCCGTTCAAGATATATGGTTCCTCTCGTACCGTTGAAGGTTCCTACCGTTGGGATTACTCTTCCAACCACCGGACCACCGACGCTGAAAAGGAAAGGTAAATCTCTACTCTTTTTAAGTTTTAGTTTCTTTAGGTTTAACTAATTTCTAAATGTTAACGTTTAGGGGTAGGATTAAGCAGTTGAAGGGTGGTGATAAGTGTGTAAAGTGATTATTGAAAACTCCATTTTTTTTCTTTGAAGCTTAAAACGGTGGTTAGTATCTCCAACGTAACTTTATTTTTATTTGTTATGCTGGAATTTGCATGTTGAATGAAACTTATTGAAAAAAGAACAGTCAAAATGGCTTGTATTTGTTCTTGTCACTTCAACATTGAGTTTAATTTTTGGAGGCTGCTAGAAATTATAATGGAAAAGCTTAACATTCATCATGACTGATAACAATTCTTTTGTTGGCAATGGGTTATGTTCCTGCTACATGTCACAAATGCATTATTTGATAAAACTCTTACTTTGCCTATAATTTCTTGTTCCCATGACCTGCAAATGATAACAAATTTTTTTGAAGATTACCCATAACATCGCCTCAAATTCTTTTCATTGCTTCGTGCCATTGTAACACATTGTTTCCTTGCATTTATTCAATTGTAAAGTTAGGTTGGTGATGAATTTCTTTATTTTACAGATCTATTATAACTACCCTTTAATTAAAAAACATGAAATATTTCTTTAAATTTCTTTTTTAAGCTTTAATTTTAATGCCAAAAATGGATTATTGAAGTTTGTTATTGTCTAGTTGAATGCTTGAAAGAGTTTAAAGGCAATTGTTTTTTATTATTATTTTTTGTTTTCCACGCATCATCAGCAACTAAAGCTCGTTATGGATTCATCATTTGGGCATTTTGACATACGAAAAGGAATATTGCAAAAACTTGTTTAAATCTACTATTGGAGATGTTGAAAATCTTTCAAGTCTGCTAGTGATGCGGTTTTTCATTTTGATAATTGTGTTGATATATGAACAAGATGTCGAGTTTTTGGATTTGTTAACTTGGCATGCTTCTGAATTTTGTAACCGGTTCTACCAAACATACTTTTTGACAATTCAACAAGAAATTTGTGTTGACTTGACAGATACATTTCATAAACCTGGCTTCAAGTTACATGTCTTAATTTTACAACAGTTGTTCTATCTAGTTAAGTATCTTATTTTTTTTGACAATCATTCATATCTCACTCAATCACAATCAATGCTTCTTGATTTATTGGAGGGCTGTAGACTTGATTAGAGTATGTTTTTCTTTTTATCTGGTAAAAATGTTCATAGAAATCGTTGTTAATATGATTTTGTGTTTTGTTCAAGAGGCTGGTAGAAATTGTAATGGGAAAGCTTAACATTCATCATGCTTGATGACAATTCTTTTGTTGGCAATGGGTTATGTGCCCCTTGACATATATGGATTCCTTGTATAATGGATTTGGCTCTCGAAAAGCTCCTAGAATTATGACGCATCTAAATATAGTGCACCATCATATGTGAACTAGAGATAGAAGTTTTGATGAGGTAGATTTGGATTCACCACTGAAACTATGCAAGATGATTTATGTAGCTCTGGATCTGAACAAAGTAATGTAAACTTGTTAATTTATCTTTTCTTATTTGTAAGTGGCTTATATTCTTGTTTCTGATTGTTTTGTTGCATTTGTGAAATGTAAGCATTCTAGATTGAGTGTAAATCGAATAAATTTTCAAGAGAAATGATAGGTCTTATAAAATTTTCATGCCGAGTTGTAAATTGAAGCTTGTTGCAATGTTGAATCCCAATTAAATGAATTTCGAAATACCCATAAACATGAAAATTATTTGAAAAACTATGGGTGTTAAAATCATGTTTAGGAAACTAAAGCATGAACAAAATACATGAGTATTAAAGATTTAAAGCATGAAAAACAACTTTGTAGTGAAGATTCGGTCAAATCTAGGTAATTTGAAGTTTTGGTAAATATGAGTTTTAGATAAACTTACCTTGAGAAATTGATGGAGATGATGAAGTAACCGAAGTACTTAAGAGATTTTGCAAGACTAAGGCAAAACACTTGAGAGAATTTTGAGAGTATACCTTGTAGTAATTTATGTACCTATTGAAATCCTTACATTTCTTGTACTAAAATATGTTTTCGCGTAGGAAATTATGTATGTACACAAATCCATACCTTATGTTGAGCCCCTTTTGGCTTTGCTGATCTTGTGTAAGAAATTCGGTACATACCATTTTTCTTACAACTTCTGTAAGGATTTGTGTATACCTTGTAGTAATTTGTGTACACACACAAATCCTTACATTTCTTGTAAGAAAATATGTTTTCTCGTACAAAATTATGTATGTACACAAATCATTACCCTATGTTGAGCCCCTTTTGCCTTTGGTGATCTCGTGTAAGAAATTCGGTAAATACTATTTTTCTTACAACTTCTGCAAGGATTTGTGTATAGCTTGTAGTGATTTGTGTACATAGACAAATCCTTACATTTCTTGTAAAAAAATTTGTTTTTCGTATGAAATTATGTATGTACACAAATCCTTACCCTATTTTGAGCCCCTTTTGCCTTTGGTGATCTCGTGTAAGAAATTCGGTACATACCATTTTTCTTACAACTTCTGTAAGGATTTGTGTATACATTATAGTAATTTGTGTACATACACAAATCCTTACATTTCGTGTAAGAAAATATGTTTTCTCGTAGGAAATTATTTATGTACACAAATCCTTACCCAATGTTTAGCCTCTTTTACCTTTGGTGATCTCGTGTAAGAAATTCGGTACATACTCTCTTTCTTACTACTTTTGTAAGGATTTGTGTATACTTTGTAAGAAATGGTGCACATACACAAATACTTACGTACCTTGTAACAAATTATGTTTTCTCGTAGAAAATTGTGTATGTACACAAATCCTTACCCTAAGTTGAGCCCCCTTTGGCCGTTGTTGAAACTTTGTACGAAATTCGGTACATATCATTTTTCTTACAACTTTTGTAAGGATGTGTATACTCAGTAAGAAATTGTATACATACACAAATCCTTACATATCTTGTAACAAATTATGTTTTCTTGTAGGAAATTGTGTATGTACACAAATCCTTACCCTAAGTTGAGCCCCTTTAGCCCTTGGTGAAACTTTGTAAGAAATTCGGTACATATCGTTTCTCTTACAACATTTGTAAGGATTTGTGTACACTCTATAAGAAATTGTGTACATACACAAATCCTTACATATCTTGTAACGGATTATGTTTTTTCGTAGGAAATTGTGTATGTACATGAATCCTTACCCTAAGTTGAGCCCCTTTGGCCCTTGGTGAAGCTTTGTAAGAAATTCGGTACATACCATTTTTCTTACAACATTTGTAAGGATTTGTGTATACTTTGTAAGAAATTATGTACATACACAAATCCTTACATATCTTGTAACATATTATGTTTTCTCGTAGGAAATTGTGTATGTACACGAATCATTACCCTAAGTTGAGCCCCTATTGGCCCTTGGTGAAACTTTGTATGAAATTACGTACATACTATTTTCCTTACAACATTTGTAAGGATTTGTGTATACTTTGTAATAATTTTTGTACATACATAAATTCTTACATATTCTGTAACAAATTATGATTTCTCGTAGGAAATTGTGTATGTACATAAATCCTTACCCTAAGTTGAGCCCCTTTGGCCCTTGGTGAAACTTTGTAGAAAATTCGGTACATACCGTTTTTCTTACAGAATTTGTAAGGATTTGTGTATACTCTGTAGGAAATTGTGTACATACACAAATCCTTACATATCTTGTAACAAATTATGTTTTCTCGTAGGAAATTGTGTATGTTCACAAATCCTTACCCTAAGTTGAGCCCCTTTGGCCCTTGGTGAAATTTTGTACGAAATTCGGTACATACTGTTTTTCTTACATTTTTGTAAGGATTTGTGTATACTTTGTAGGAAATTGTGTACATACACAAATCGTTACAGAACTTGTAACAAATTATGTTTTCTCGTAGGAAATTATGTATGTACACAAATCTTTACCCTAAGTTGAGCCCCTTTGGCCGTTGGTGAAACTTTGAAGAAATTCGCTACACACCGTTTTTCTTACAACTTTTGTAAGGATATGTTTTTACTCTGTAAGAAATTGTGTACATACACAAATCCTTACATAACTTGTAGCAAATTATGTTTTCTCGTAGGAAATTATGTATGTACACAGATCTTTAACCTAAGATGAACCCCTTTGGCCTTTGATGAAACTTTGTAAGAAATTTGGTACATACCGTTTTTCTTACAACTATTGTAAGGATATGTTTATACTCTGTAAGAAATTGTGTTTATACACAAATCCTTACATATCTTGTAACAAATCATGTTTTTTTCGTAGAAAATTGTGTATGTACACAAATCCTTACCCTAAGTTGAGCCCTTTTGGCTGTTGGTGAAACTTTGTAAGAAATTCGGTACATACCGTTTTTTACAACATTTGTAAGGATTTGTGTATACTTTATAAAAAATTGTGTGCATACACAAATCCTTACATATCTTGTAACAAATTATGTTTTCTCGTAGGAAATTGTGTATGTACACAAATCCTTACCCTAAGTTGAGCCCCTTTGGCCCTTGGTGAAACTTTGTAAGAAATTCGGTACATACTGTTTTTCTTACATTTTATTCAAGGATTTGTGTATACTTTGTAGGAAATTGTGTACATACACAAATTCTTACATATCTTGTAACAAATTATGTTTTCTCGTTGGAAATTGTGTATGTACACAAATCCTTACCCTAATTTGAGTCTCTTTGGCCCTTGGTGAAACTTTGTAAGAAATTTAGTACATACTATTTTTCTTACAACATTTGTAAGAATTTGTGTATACTCTGTAGGAAATTGTGTACATACACAAATCCTTACATATCTTGTAACAAATTTTGTTTTTTCGTAGGAAATTTTGTATGTACACAAATCCTTACCCTAAGTTGAGCGCCTTTGGCCCTTGGTGAAACTTTGTAAGAAATTCAGTACATACCGTTTTTCTTACAACATTTGCAAGGATTTGTGTATACTTTGTAAGAAATTGTGTACATACACAAATCCTTACATATCTTGTAAGGAATTATGTTTTCTCGTAGGAAATTGTGTATGTACCCAAATCCTTACGGTGTAACATTTTATGTATGTACCATTTTTTTTACAGTTTTCGTAAGGAATTGTGTACAAATGTTTGCCCAATTAACCAGTCAGTCGTCATTTAGCCTTTAATTAGGGGTCATTTTATAGGATCTCCCTTATGAATGTGGCTAAACCCAAAAGGGTCAAACTATTGCGGCTAAACTGTCATTAATGGTGTTCATTACTCCTTTGAAATAAAGGGAAACAAAGGTGGCGGCAAAAATAGCGGTAAACAGGAAATTAAAAGGGCTGGGTTTAGAATTTTTGATATTAAAGATATTTTAGGATATTTGATTCTAATATATCAATTAAAAATATTATAAAGAAATATAAAGGTTTATTATATCCAATTTTTAATTTTCTTTTGAAATAATTTTAATTACAAATATCGAGGAGATGATTCCAGCTCTTGCTGATAACGTGTTGTGAACAATAATAAGAACAAAGAACAAGAATGGAAGAACAAAGAGATGAGAGAAAGAGAGAGATTTGTATTATTCTCAAATATAGAATTGTATACAATGCCTTCAATGAATCATCTATTTATAGGCATAAGAAGTACATAATACATTAAACTCTAATTCATAGAGATAATATTCCTAATAATAAATAAATCAAACTCTTTTGATAAAGTTCTAATCATGATAGACATCCACATAGATAAATATTCATAAAACTCCCCCTTGGACGTCTATGAAGATAATGTGCCTCGTTAAAACCTTACTAAGATAAAAACCCAGTGGGAAAAAATTTCTTTAGTGAAGGAAAAAGAGTACACACATCTTTGATACGCATAACATGTTGCCTCATTAAAAACCTTACCAGGAAAACCCATTGGGACAAAACCTCGGTTAAGGGAAAAAGAGTGCAACGCGTATTTACTCCCCCTCATGAAAACATCACAGAAGATCTTTGAATCTTCGTAATTTAATCTTGAATATTATTTTTTCTAAAGATCGTGAGGGATGAAACTTTGGAGTAATATGTTCCATGATGTATCCACTTTAAAACTGAGATATACATCTTGCATTATCTTCACACAAGATAGCTTTTATCATATCTTGTAAAAGTAAATCCACATATCTTTTGGATATGTTGGGTCAATGGTCTTAGCCAAACACATTTTTTGGCTTGCCTCGTGCATAACAATTATTTCTACGACATTTGAGGAGGCATCAATGAATGTTTGAAGATCTAAATGTAATGATCTTTGTATATTCATAGATATTTCTTGACCAACTAATATATAGTGCTTCAAGACCAAGAAAAGATATAATTATCTTTATTCACATCCAACAATCTTACAACTATTGGGATACTCAATAGATATGCTCTATTCATATTGAATCTTTTTTAAGATTCTTTCAGCTTATGTCTATTCATAGACAAAAGAAATATATAAAAATATTCGATCTTCAGGTCGAGATAAACTTGATGTCAAGATTCAAGTACTTGTATTGAAAGTACTTTATGAGTTTCCAATTTAAAGCTCTTTAGGAGTTCTAAAATTATCATAATGGATCTTGATCCAAACTCATTTATAAAATAAATAAGGAAAACCGATCATTCTTATAGTATTTTCTCAATTAGTATTCACTAAGGCGATTATACCAAATGCGCCAAAATATTCATGAGACATGTCTAAATAAATTTCCTCGGAAATTTCCAAATGCTTCTAGCATTTTAAATCCTTTAATGATAAATATGAATCCACAAATAATTAGACGCATGTAAAATTTTTCATAACTGCCAAAGTAATTGCATCCACCATGAAGTAATTAAAACTTTTCATAAATCATAGTTCAAGTCGTATTTACGACTACTTATTTCTGCCTCACTTGCATTACACCTTTAGGTGTTTGGACTGTTGGTCCAAATACCTCTCTTTTAGAAGTTCAAAGCGTCTTTCTATATTGGCCAATTCAATATCTATACTTCTTGATAGATTTCTATACAAGATCCTCGATTTCTTTCTTTACTTCTATAGAAGTGTTTTATGTAAAATTGTTTGTAAAATCGTTGTCGACAACTTTCCAATTTTCTGGTTCCATTCTAGTAGTGACATAACTCATCGAGATCTCTTCAAGATTTCAATATTTATTTAAGGTACCTGAAACTCTTCAAGAGTTTTATTATTAGTTATGTCTTGGGTCTCTTTAGGAGCACCCGCCTCCAATATATGACCATCTCATAATACTTTTCATTTACGAGAATTTTAATCATTGGAACCATTTCAACTATCATGCTTCAAGCATGATTTACATCCACTTGCTCTGACATGTAATTTAAACTTAGAGCATTTCAGCTGGTATATGAGACTTAATTACCCTCATTAGGTCAGTAAATATGTCTGGCAGTTGACATGTAATAACATGAATTATCTTATGAACTTCTAGTTCATATACGAGGATCTAGATAATGATAATTCATTTCCCTCTATCCAGCTGATTATTATCTCCCCCTGATGGCTTATGATATAATTTCTCCTGATGTTGAGAACAATCATGTCATAAATGATTCTCCAATTAATGTTTAAGAATTTAAACATAAAAGGAGACTCGTACTCAATATATATTCTCAACCCTTTTTACTTGCCCCATTTTATGCGTTATGGTGGAGCAATTCAACTATATATCGCACATTCAAAGATTCAAAAATGGGAAATATGACTTCTGACCAAAAGTTAAATCATAATGGGGAGTTTATTATAACTCGTTGGCTTGATGCGTATAAGTGTTACTCTATGGAAATATCATATAAATAATAAATGTTTTGTTCTCACAGTTTAGCTATTAAATAGGAGGCATCCAATTAAAAATTTGTTAAACCGTATTTTTCATAATCAATAGGCTTTGTAACAACCGATATAGCCTAAAATATAAACCCACTAGCTTTTCAAGACGAATAGTCTAACTTCCTAATCTGAATCTTTTTAGAATCAATCTCACAAACTTCTGGTTGTAAGTCGATAAAACAATGTAGATGCATCTACTAAAATCATGTAAAACTTTTCACATTTGTGGATATATGGGCCCATATTTCGTTCAGATATGCAAGACATATAGTCTCAACTTCGGTACAAGAACTTTAAATTCTAATTCTTTTGGTAAGTGTGATCATCTATATCCTTTGAGAACAAACAACACAAGAGCTTTAAGTTCTTTTAATAAGTGGAATTTAATCAATTCCTTTAAGCAACACAAGAACTTCACGTTCTTTAATAAGAGGAATTTAATCCATTTCATTGAGAATAAGCATCATAAGAACTACATGCTCTTCTAATACATGTGCATGTAAATCTCAATAATTTCTGCACCATTATTGATCAGGATGGTATAACCGATCATGCCAACTATATATATGTGTATATATCTCTGAATTTGTAAACTTCTTGTTTACCATAACATGTAATTCAATCTCACTCGTACATGTTTAGTACGACCATCAAAATTGTTCCTTTAAATAGGAATATATTTAGCTCTTTCGGAGCTTTCAATTGAAATTATCTTTTGGTAGCAATATATAGCTCTTCTAGAGCTTTCAACTGACTTTTTAGCTACCAAAACTTATATCCATATTGGCTTATTTCAAATACCAATTGATAACATATGTTATCTATAATTCCCAAAGGGATATTTTGCGATAATTATTGCAATATTCGCAATTCTGCACTTTTCATAATGTGCTTTCTCTCAAGAATTTATTGCTCTTCTAGAGCATCAATATTTTCAGTACTTTGAGATATAGTACTCACATTATTCCCTTGCATTTAAATGGGAAAATATATCTTATGCTTATGTTGAGCATAAATCGCCACCATAGATTGTATTTGACAAGTAATCATGTTAAACAAAATAAATAAATATCATAATATATAAATATAAATATAAAACGTAAATAATTAATGTGTGTAAAATAAATAAACGTAAAGTGAAATAAATAAAAATAAAAATAAATAAATAATTCTCTTCAAAGTTATGAGATTAATTAGAAGATGATTTATTCCTTTCGAGGGTTATAAGAAAATCAACAACGTCCAAAAGAGTTGGACCAACAATGTCCAAATAAAGTTGGACTAGTATCATCTTCGTAATGTTTCGCAAACAAAATTTGCTTCTATTTTCTTTCTTTTATCATTCAATGATTCTTGATTTTTCAACGTACAACACGTACAAGACCAATGGTTTATAACATCGCATTGGTAATAAGAAGAGTTTTACTTCAATAGAATGATATTTATCACTCTTGACATCCTTATAACCTCACTACCGGTGGGTAGAAGTATTCTTAAAATGACCATATTTTTCATGTCTATATTCAAAGCCTCGACCACGACCACAACTTCTAATGTGGTTTTTATTCCTTCCATAATATAATCTCACATTCACTTCAGGGAATGGAGTAGAGCCAGTGGGCCTTTAAAACCTTTTTCACATATCCTTATCACAAAGATTTAATCCCCGTACGCGGCATTGTTAAACATGTCCACAAGGTCCTTTAAAAACCTTCTTTGAGACCAGTAGCCTCGCAGAACGGGATGTCCAACCAATATACTTGGATTTTATCGAAATTATGTCTCTAATTGGATAATGATTTATCATGTTTGCATTCACTTCAGGGAATGAAACAGTTCCAATAATCGCATGGAATAAACATCATGCTTGCATTCACTTCAGGGAATGCCCCATCATTGATAATCGCATGGAATAAATATCATGCTTTGCATTCATTTCAGGGAATGCCTCCCATAAAACTTTTTGGGTCGAGACAAATTTTCGTAACTTGAAATTGGGAGAAGTCTATGGTCGAGTTTTTCGACGAAGAAGAAATATTGCTTTCGAGCAAATATAGACTTTATAACAATCTTTTTATAGATTAAAATTCACCATGATTTATCACACATTAAAATCATAATTTAAAGGGAAAAAATAAAATCAGAATTTACCGATATTGATTTTCTTCTCGAGGACAATTGAGACGTAGCAAATGACCAAGACAGCTTCTCATAATGTCATGTCTCTTTCCAAGTCATTATATCATGCAAAAACTCAAAACACGGTTAAAAATACCAACTTTCATCAATAGAATAACATAAATAAAATTTAATCTTTAATTATAAGAAACAAGAAAAATATGATTTAACCAACGAAAATAAATATGCTCATAATTTGTTTGAATATCTGTTAAGATCAATATCAGTCTTAATCAATTATAGTATACAATTAGATTTTTTTTAATTTAACCGACAAACTACTAATCTCCCATGGTAGAAATAAACTAAAGAACAACAATATTGTAAAAATATCAATGAGGGAAAGTTACTTATGTGTACCTTACGCTTTTAGATTTCAAAGAGAGAGAAAGTCGGTGAATAACTTTTGAGATATGGTGGCGCATTAGAGGTGCAAATCCCTTTTTAAACATAATGTTGTTGATCATGGCTTTCACTTCCCTTCACGGCAATTTTGAAATTCTTCAAGGGTGATCGGTTATGGGGAGGTCCCACTCATACGCTTTTTTTTTTAGACACAAAGCTTGAGGCCACTCGGTTAGTAATATGGTGCGGCTTGATTAGGCGAGGAGGAAAAATATTATGCTCGGTATAATGGGTTTTTTTTTAAAAAAAAAATACGATGGAAAGAATTTTGTGAAGTTTCGACACAAATATCGATGAGATGATTTGAGCTCGTGCTGATAACGTGTTGTGAACAATAATAAGAACAAAGAATAAGAATGAAAAAACAAAGAGATGAAAGAAAGAGAGAGATTTGTATTATTCTCAAATATAGAATTGTATACAATGCCTTCAATGAATCATCTATTTATAGGCATAAGAAGTACATAATACATTAAACTCTAATTCATAGAGATAATATTTCTAATAATAAATAAATCGAACTCCTTTGATAAAGTTCTAATCATGATAGACATCCACATAGATAAATATTCATAACAAAAGGTTTATTATATCCAATTTTTAATTTTCTTATGAAATAATTTTAATTACTCTTTAAGATTTTTAATCTTTATTAATCATTTTAATTGTGTTCAACGTTGTTGGTGTTCAGCGATGTGCGACACCTATTGTAGAATTTTCTTATAAAAAATTCACTCGTTTATTTTTTAAAGGATTAACTCAAAAATAAATGCCCAAATTATACATTTTTTCTGAAAATATGTGTCTAAAATTTTATTTCGTTAGTGTTTTAAGGTAACATCGTTAAAAAAATTCATCACCTAATAATAGATTGACACGTGACTTTTTTATTTATATTTAAAAAAGGGTAAACTACTGCAGGGGTCACTTTCGTTTCCCGTTTGTACAGATTTAGTCACCACTTTTGAAAAGTGCCAATAAGTGGTGATCTACGTTTTCGATGTGTAAAGACTTGGTCACTCCGACGTTATAGTCTGTTAGTCCCCTAACGGATTGCTGATGTGGCTGAATTAATTAACGAAAAAATAAAGATAAATTACTGCAATAGCCATTAAAATTTATCTCATGTATATTTTTTCTCCTTAATTTAAAAAAGTAAACATTATAGTACTAATAAAAATGTTTCTTTATAATTTCACCCTTAAATTTTTAAAAATTCATTTTTCAATCCTAAAACTTTACAATCAATTAGTACAATAATATTATAAATGCTTAGATGAAAAATAGATGCCCAAAGTATACCCTTTGAAACTTAGGTGCCCAAATTGCTCCTATTTAATAACTCGAACTTAAAAATTTAGTCCACTAACTACTAAAAAAATCGAGTTATTAGAATTTCTATTCTATAATTCAAAGTTTATTTTGAATTTTTGAGTCGAGTTTATGAAATTATGAGTCGAGTATTTTCACATCAAACCAAAAAATTTAATTTTTTCGAGTCAAGTCGAGTTATTGGAATTTCTATTTTATAATTCAAACTTTATTTTGAATTTTTGAGTCGAGTTTATGAAATTATGAGTCGAGTATTTTCACATCAAACCTAAAAATTTAATTTTTTCGAGTCAAGTCGAGTGACCAAGTCATTCCGCTTATTGCAGTAATTTATTCTTATTTTTTTCGTTAAATTTTAAGTACATGAGAAAAAATGTACATCAGCAACCCGTTAGGGGACTAACGGACTATAACGTCAGAGTGACCAAGTCTTTACACATCGAAAACGTAGATGACCACTTATTGGCACTTTTCAAAAGTGGTGACTAAATCTGTACAAACAGAAAACAAAAGTGACCCCTGTAATAGTTTACCCTTTAAAAAATTAAACTGAAAATAAAATAAATTAAACAATATCCTAAATTTTAAAAATCATAAAAATTGTCCACAAAACTCTAAAACTTAAAATTAACGTCACTACCATTGTCGATAGCCTCATTTGACCCAGTCATTCGCTTGAGGCCACCGCCTATGAAGAAATGGGCAATGGCCTCAGATGGCGACGACAATAAGGTCCAACAAACGACGGTAGCCACATCAATTTTGGGATGTTGAGTTTTAAGATTTTAGGTACATGAGATTTTTTTAGAGATTTGAATACTTAGATTTTTATTAAAAATTGTTTTCTTTATTTTCAATTTTTTACAAAATAATAAAATAATAAAATAAAAACACGTGTTAAATTTTGATAGGTGACGAATTTTTTTAACAGTGTTATCTTAAAATACTAACGAAATAAAATATTAGAAACGTATTTTACTCAAATAAATTATTATGTGTCTCAGGAAATAAATGTATAGTTTGAGTACCTAATTTTGATAAGGTGATGAATTCTTTTAACAGCGTTATCTTAAAACACAATAATTTTATCTAAAATTTTAAATACAATCATTTACAAGTATTACAAAAGTGGTTGATTTTTGTACATTCCGGTCGAAAAAAAAACTACAAAAATAAGATACGATTACAAATATATATGAACATATTAAAATTAAGATTAATTGTTTCGAAAGAATATTGATTGAAATTTCATGGATCCTTAATTTATCATTCTATCACGTTAACATGATCGATAAGAAACTAAAGATCATTTATTTAGCGTGAGTAAGACGAAAAATTAATTAAAAAAATATTAGTTTGCATAGGGAGAGTGCCGACTGTTCGCATGAAGTAAATGCTCATAAATTTGTTATTTATTTTGTTCACGTTATTTGTGATGCGTAGGTTAATTGAGACAATCAAACACTTACCGGAAATATAATAATATTAGTAAAATTAAATACAGAAAAATCTATATTAAATTAATATTCAATAAATTAATAATTTCTTTAAAATAATATTTTTTATTTTATCCCAACTTGAGTCCAAGATCTAAATTAATAATTTCAATAAATTAATAAATTTATGGTCCTTCAATATTATACCTTAATAGTTCTATAAAATTACAAATATAACTAAGATAACTTAGTAAAATATGATTCTATTGTTAAATATGATTCTACTGTTATCAAGTGTTAGGTGCATTGGTAAGGCACATCGCACTCCCAATGAGAGGATGCTAGTTCAAACCTTGGAAACAACATTATTGCGGGAAGCAACCTTACACCCTAAAATGGACCGTAAAAAGAACATGCATATTACCAACAATATATTTGTAACCAGCGATTTTTATTGAACATTCTAACTAAATATTAAAAATTATAAAACTGTTTTTTTCAAATAAAATATATAAAATAAAGTAATAATTAAATATGTTTAAAGACTGAATTATGCTTTCGGCTTAAAGAAAAAAATCACACAATAACTAGTTTAATCAAGTTGATTCATACAATTGCACTTAACACCAAATTAAACCTTGTATAAATAGTAATAAAGCCCAAAGTCGAAAATGGAAGGTGAATATGAATCCAACCTTTGGAATGAGAAAAGATAGAATTGTACCATAGGTTGAATATGGATATGTAAATATGACACTCCAAATGCATTGAAAACCCAACAGAGAAATCAACAAACTCGTGTTAGACACTCACACCCAAACCCAAGTCCGAATAATATAGATAAATTCATAGGGACAACTAAAATATCCAACCATGTCAGTTAAATTAGGATTTCCATCACTAAAATATACTATACTGATATCTAAGCTTTCTGGTAGACCAAAACCTGAATCGGAATTGGAAGTAAGCTTTCTAATGTTGATGAGTAAGTCAATTTGACAAACACTTGTATTTTAATTACACTTAGAAGTTAGACAATATTTAGTTATTTAAAGAGCAGGGCATTGCCACATTCATTATGAAAGCAGTTTAAACCTAAATTTAAACTAAGATTCGGTTGTACGATTACTTAAAAAATGAAGCAAATAGCTGTGAAAAAAAAAAGAGGAAGTAGAAAATGAACCTTCAGAGCAATGGCAAACATCATAAGGTCCAGGAAGGAGGCGTTGAGGGAAGGCCGGACTGATGGAGGAAAGGGGAAGAAGAAGAAGAAGAAACACGAGCGGCCATCGAAATTCAGATTGAAAACTATATTGGTAAAATAGGGCATCATGGTCCCCTCAGATTTATTTTGGTTTCATCTACATGTTTCCGGCCGCTTCCAGTGTTGTTACTCATTCGTCTTTCTTACTCCTCGCACCGCCGTCGCACCAGAAGCCAAAGCCCTCGCCTATACCTCCCTAAAGAATTCCTGAGGGTCGCCGCTCATACTCATACTCTATAGAGGCAGCAGCGAAAGGGTTTTTGGGAGGGTTTTCGTTTTTTCTTGCAAAAATGTGGGCCTTCTCTTCTTCTATTTCACTAGAGTCTTCGGCCCAAGAATGATAATTATCAAAATAGTCACTTTTGTTTCTTATGTATTCACATTAATTCATTGATTTAAAAAAAAAAAGTTATATCCCAATTATTTTTGTTATCCATTTATTACATTTCAAACGTAATGTTACCGATTTGTTACATTAAGTCACTCGGACAATAATTTATGTTAGATTGATGATGTTATATGTTATTAAAAAAGATTAATTTTTAATTTAACTCATGAGCTTTAGATAAAATACTAATTTAAAACATAAATTTTAGATGAAATATACCCTAAAATTTGACCAAAGTCTCTAAACACTATCACTGATTGTCGACAACTATTGGACCCAAAATTACCATATTACTCATTTTGGCAAATTAACAAATTTATGACTTAATTGAACAAATATTGACAAATCAAACTGATACAGACAAAGTGTTACTCTTAACTCCGACCATTTCGTTTTAATTCGTCACATTGAATTACAACAGTTCCAAAGCCTAGATACTGCAACCCCAAAACAAAACAAAATAAACATTAATTTGTAGCTTTTCCTACAATGGCTCATGCTTTGGCTGCTACACATGGGCATTCAGTAAAGCTGACAAAGTCGAAGATGTGGGACAAGGCAAAACGAAATAACAGCTTTCCGACAAGGGGATGATGATCCGATGTATGAAGCATGGGAGCGATACCAACAGATGTTGAACAACTGCCCGCTACATGGTTTCCCAGCTTGGACACATGTATCAATGTTCTATAACGGGGTGAACTACCCAACACGAATGATGATTGATGCCTCAGTCAACGGAATCATCCTCGACAGACCACAAGAGGAGGCACTGCGGATCCTGAACCAAGCCGCCAAGAACGACTACAAGTACTCAACAGCCCGTTGAGACGGTGTTAGGCGGCCAGCTGCTGTGAATGAAGTACAAGCCTTAGAATCTGTTAATGCTCGCCTTGACAAGCTGATTATGAGTATAATGAAACCGACTGGGAAAGTCTATGAGGCCAAGGCTGTGGAGCCATTCTGTGATGAGTGTGGGGGAAACCATGATTCCTCTTAATGCACCGCATCTGCCAACTTTATGGGAGGATACAAGAGGAACAGCAGGCTTGCCCAGAACACCTACAACCTTGGATGGAAGAACCATCCCAACTTCTCCTGGAGGAACCTAAAGACTGTTGCAAACCCATAACAGCAACAGGGAGGCTACCAATAAAACCTATCCATATAGCAAGTTCAGAAGCCGCAAAACAATAATTCACTAGAAGCAACTCTTCATACTTTTATGTCCAGAACTAGTGATTTTATTGTTCGCGCTATTAAATTTATTGATAAAACTGTGTCTTTCATAAACAGGACAAAGATGAAGATGAATAGCCAGAATGCTGCTATAAAGAACTTGGAGACCCAATTTGGGTAGTTCACGGAGATTTTTAGCAGCAGAACAATAGGAGCAACATCCAATAGCACAGAGGCAGCAGCCAAGCCCACTTATGAGTAGTGCAAAGCAATATCTACCAGAAGTGGGAAGCATTTGGATGAACCTAGGGTGAAAAACAACCAGAAACACAGCCAGCACAGAAAGAACAGCATGCCGCGGCAGCAACAACACTAGTCGCCCCGGTAGCTTAACCTGACAGCAGCCCTGACACAGATGATCCTTCACAAATAAAGTTCCCCTGTAAAGAACGTATAGAGGACATCCGCCTTCCAGCACCTTTCCCCCAAAGGCTCAAGCAACAGAAACAAGAGCACTAGTTTAGGAGATTCCTGGATATTCTAAAGCAGGTGCACATAAACATCTGTAGGGCGTGTAGGTGTTCCCTTTTTGTGAGAGCACAAGTGCACACTCTTACCAAGTTATAGTATAAAAGATGTCGAATCCCACGAGGATTGAACAACTTGGTTTGTTTTGTAGTCCCTACACAAGGTAAAATAAAAACACAAGTGAATCAATGGTTGAGATGAGAATTAAATGAAAACACAAGTAATAAAGGAGGTAATTCAAGTTTATAAAGCAGGCAGAGTTATGCTGCCACTTAGTGTGAAAACTGCGTTGTAAAAAAGCTAAGTTGTTTTCTGATGCCACGATATGCTACCTCGACGGGTATGGCGGGCGACAGGCTACGACCCTATCACGCGGCCGCAGCGAGTCACTACTTTTGCAACTTTCGCTGTCTCGGCAGGTGAAATGGAAATATGTCTTGGCGGCAAATCTGGTAGATACTCCAAGTTCGGTAGGATAGTCGATAGTGATCCTCCCTATTTCTAAGCAAGGATGCTCGAAAACCTAGCGTGACGTAGGCAATACCTAGCATTCTCAGCGTGAACCTAACACAGGCTAGTAAACTCGGTTGGTGATCCATTTTAGTTGATGAAACTTGTGAACTTGTTAGGAACCAAGTTAGTCACGCCCCAACATGTTGTGACCGTGCTTAAGCCTTTCGCGAGCCTTACACTTTCGTGCCCGACAAATAGATTCTCTCAACTGACTGGTTAGGACTAATTGAAAGAATGAAGTGCATAGATTAAGAAAACTTGGAATATTTTATTAAAAGAAACAACTCAAAACCTAATACAATCGTTTCACATCTAATTTACAACATAACCCTAACCCAAATGATGTTAGAACATGGCAGCGGTAGAGAACACTAGCTAAGTCTATATAAAACCTAAGATGATTTGAATTAGGAGTGCAATGAGTATTTATAGACAAATAACTAGGCTATTTCCTCCTTAAAGTAGAATTCCTCGAAAGTAGCTTTCGATCTTTAATGTGTCTTTAAACTCTGACTTCTTTGCGTGGAATATGGACTTTTTCTCGTTTGCCTTAACCCGTAAGTAACCTTGAGATCCTACTTCGGCGGCTCTGGCTGCTGCTATAGACGTCAGAAGATTAAGTGGATGGAAGCGATAGATTCAGTATTTTAAGCTCTACAAATCGCACTCCGGTTCTCCAACTCCATAGTCAGCTGTCGTGGACAGCAAGGTCGGCAGCAACATTACTTGACAGCAATTGTCTTCTGCTGAACTGCATCAGTACAGCTCCTAGGTTTTGTGCCTCAGCATTGCATCCTCAGCTCCTCGGTTCCCCCTTTCAGCCTTTTAGTACCTAAATACAAAAATACACTAAAACAGTATCTATTTATTACCAAATAAACGACAATCTATAAAAGCAAGGTAATACAAGGAAATACTATAAAATGCAATGCATGAACCTACTTATGCCTAAAATGAGCCTGAAAACATTAATACTAAGAGGTGGAATGTACATAAAATATAGGACTTGTGGACACTTTACACACCCCCAAACTTGAACTATTGCTTGTCCTCAAGCAATGCAACCTGAAATACTTTCTCTAATAATAATCAAAAAGAAGAATTTATTTTTAACTTGATTATATGCCTCAAGGACGTAGCACCTATATTAAATTAGTGAAGGGGAATAAGCAAGAAAATAACTCAGAATTAAATTTCTAATTCTAGTGTGGTGTGTGCATGTCTTTAAACAGGCTGAATTTTGTAGAATAAATAATTAAACAAAGATGCTGTTGTGATTTAAAGGTTGCTACTGAGGCAACATAGTTAAGCACATTGTTTTCAATCGTGGAAGTGAGGGCTTCAGCTTATCACAACTACTCTTCTAGGTCTGAAGTTGAGATAGGAGCAAACTACAAAACCCCGAACCCTTGGAGTAGAGTCATCCCGTGAAGGCTTTCATTCACTCATGCTAATTTGTCTGTCACTTCAAGGCTTTTAGATTCATGGACTTTGATAGCAGCGGAGTGTCCTCACACACGATTCTTCCTAGAGCCTATTGCGGGCACCTCTAGGGTAAAACAACATTATTCCTTGTTTTTTATTCTGCTGCCGTGGCAGTGCTATATTTTTCTGTTCCTTTTGCCTGGCTCGGCGACCACCTGTAGTCATCGTTAGAATTTTTGCAAAGAATTCTAAAAATAAATAGGCAATGTTCATCAAATATTCTAACACATTCAACAAGTAACAGAGGTGTTTGACAATTTTTAGGCAAAAAGAAAAAAAATCTAATTCATATTTCATGCTTTCCCCAAGATTAAGTTCATTTTTAGTTAGGTGCGAAAATAAATTGATCGACTTTCCTATCATAGGCACAAGTCATAACAAATTTTTCTTTTCCAATTATTACTAAGGCAAGTACAATGCAACCTAAAAATGCAACTAAAGATGCCTAGACAAATGATGTGAGAGCCACCCCCCAAACTCGAGATGGGCATTGCCCTCAATGCACAAAACATGAAAAATAAATTAAAGAAAAATAAAAGAAAACATGAAAAGAAAAAGAAAAATAAAAGAAAAGAAAAGAGAAAGAAAAAAAATAAACTAAAAGTTTGCTGAGGGCTAAGATGAGGCTGGAGTCTTTTCAGTTGAGGAGGAGGAAGATGTTTGGATGACGAAGCGGCGACCGGCAGATGTCCTAGCGGCGGTTTTAGCGGGTGATGTTTTTGCTTTCCGCGACGGCTGGACTCTTTTCGACGTATGGTGTGGCTCCTCTTGAGTCTCGGCAAGGGGAGCGGCAGGAGATGCGTCGCTCTCTTCTGACTCCGTCTCGAAGTCCGCAAGCTCGACGGCGATGATGTGTCGCGTCCTCTTCCTAGTTTCTTCCTCTGTGGATGCTGCCGGAGGGATAAATGCCATTGGGATGGCTGCTGTTGCTGCTACCACTGCTGATTCTGGCTCCTATAGTGGTTGCTCAATATCCTCTGATGATGAGGTGTCAGCCACTGTCTTTGCTATGCAAGCAGGAGAGAGATGTTGTTGATGCCTCTCAGGCGAGTCTGCCACTGTGTTGGATGGGGTGGTGGCTGAGTAAGTTGGATAGTGCGTCGGAGAGGGCACCAAGTGGTCGGTCTGGTAGGCAGCGGCGGCTGGTGATGTTCTTTGTGCTTGGGCTGCTGCTGCAAGCTCTGCAGGGTATTGCGACAGGATGGGCACATCAATAGGAAATTTCTGCAGAAAATAAGCCACAAGAGCTTCTTGGGCCTCCCCCACATATTTCATGAAGGCCAATTGTTGCTGCTCGATGCGCTTTGTGTTGTCTAGAACGGTGTGCAGCAGTAGGAGGACTTCCTTGTCTAGGGCAGCTTCAGTACTTCCTGGGGCGGCTGGAGTTTTAGGCTGTGTGGCTGAAGGTTGGCTGGGTGTTGCTGGCTCTTTCTCCGCATCATGTATCATCTGAATGCGGACCTTTTTGGTCCAGCCTACTTTGGCAGTCGTTAGCTCATCTATGGGCTCTGCCGGGACACCGAAGTTGGTACAAAGACTTGTGATGAGGGACAAGAAGTACAACCTGCCTCTCTTCTTTTTAAAGCAATTGTGGATTTTTGTGCAGATAATTTCCCTTACGTTTAGCGGCCGGTTCATCAAGATACTGTGAATTAGAGCGAGGTGCGGCCGATCGACGGTTGAGTTTTAGAAGTTGGGCAGCAGACGCTTTTTTACAAAGGTATTCCATAACATGGCCTCGGGCGGCATGTGGCGGTGCTGGACATATCCCACATGTTTCCCTCCCAGCCATGTCGTATTGGGCTTGCAGAGTTTAACTTTGATTTTCTCATAGTCGGCAGCTGTCAGTGACTGCCTCCACTCCTCGTGAGGGTTGTCGTCCATATCAACGCCATAGTACCTGTTGATGACAACATCATTTAGTTTGACCGGCTCCCCGCGGACATAGACAAATGGCTTCTTCGGGGAGGGCTGATGGGAGTATAATTCCCTGACAATTGTGATGTTGGCTATATCTGGCTGCTGAGCGAACATCTCTCATCCCTTATTGTGGATGGTTTCGAACAGGGCAGGCTCTAGGCCGCGGTCTCCCGTTTTCCGTGTGTAATAGAAGCCTTGCTCCTCCCATACTGCCTGCTTAGAGAATTTGTTTCTGTATCTCTCCTCGTCCTCCTTGTAGCAAAATCTCTTTTAGGTGGGTTTTTGTTTTAATGCTGATGCCATGTGAACGGTTGTATGTAGCATAAACTAGAAAGAAAAATAATGAGAGAGCAGGGGAATCAGATAGAAGATAGCAAAAAGGTGAAAGTAAAGTAAAATGAAGTGAGTGAGAGGGGTATAAATAGGAGTTGTCAAGAGGTGTCGTGACGGCATTAAATGCCCAACGATCCGATTTTTTTGCGCACGTTACGAGATTTTCTGCCCGTTATACTCGAGTTGTTGGCAGCTAACCGTTGACGACAAACTAGCCGTTATGCGTTGCTGCACTGGCTGCTGTCTCGATGGGAAGGTGGGCGGGCTCCTTGCTGGGCCTCCTTCTTGATCCTGCTCTTTTATTCTTAAACCTAAAATAAAAAAATAGAAATAGCAATAAAAATAATTAAATAATTTCTGAAAAATAAAATTCTGAAAACTAATCTAATCCTAAAATAAAATAAATTCTAATCCTAATGCATAAAAATAAAAATAAGAATAATAAAATAAAATAAAAATTAAGTTATGTTGGTAATGCATTTGGGTGCATCTCCCAGACATAACCACTTCCTGAGGTGGTTTGACTTTTTCTTCCCTCCTGGGGGGTCCTCTTGTTCCTTCAAGTGCTGCGTTACTGGGTCCTTAAGTCTGCCCTTTGGTCTGTCGCGGCAGCTGCTGCCCTGGCCTGTTTCCTCGCTGATTTTACCAGCTCTTTCATTTGGGCTTCCTTTTCCTTCTTCTGAGGGTTGTAGCACATTCATCTTGATGCTTAGGTCCTCTACCCTCATTGTCAGCTCCCCAAGTTCCACATTTATAAGCGTTCTGCCCGTGGCCAAGAATGGTCGCCCAAGGATGATACGGGCTTTTTCATCTACCTCGCAATCTAAGATGAGGAAGTCGGCAGGGAGAATCAGGTTGCCCACCTTTACCAGGATGTCTTCAATCTTTCCCTCTAGTTGTACGAATGAATGGTTAGCAAGTTTAAGCGTTACAGAGGCTGGTTTTGCGGGCCCAATACCTAGTTTATCGAAGACAGCTTTGGGCATCAGGTTGATGCTGGCTCCCAAGTCGCACAGGGATTTGGTTTCATGTTTGCTGCCTATCCTGCATGGGATAAAAAAACTGCCTGGATCTGTCTGCTTAGGCGACAGCTTGTTGTGCAGCATTTCCATGCACTCTTTAGTGACAACCACTGTCTCGAATTCCCCAATCCTCTTCTTCTTAGAAACCATGTCCCTGAGATGTTTGGCATAGTTTGGCATACTTTGAATGACTTCTATCAGAGGTATGTTGATATGCACCTGTTTCAGAATATCCAGGAATTTTCTGAACTGGTGCTCTTGTTGTTGTTGTTTAAGCCTTTGGGGGAATGGTACTGGCAGACAGATGTCCTCTACATGCTCCTTGCTTGGGGGCTTAGTTTGGGGAGGATCGTCTGTTTCAGGGCTACTGTCTTGTTCTGCCGTTGGGGCAGTTGGTGTTAGTGCTACTACGACAGGCTTACTTTTATTGTCCGACTAAGCTTCTGACTGTTCCACCATCATGGGTTCATCCACATGCTTCCCACTTCTTGTAGATATAGCCTTGCACTACTCATAAGTGGCTTTGGCTACTGCCTCTGAGCTGTTGGATGCTGCTCCTATTGTCCGATTACTGTATATCTCAGTGAATTGCCTGAATTGAGTCTCTAGGTTCTTTATAGAAGCCTCCTGGTTGTTCATCCGCATCTTCGTCCTGTCCATAAAAGACTCAGTTTTATCAATAAATTTATTTGTACGAACAATAAATTCACTAGTTCTATTCATAAAAGTTTACAGGGTTGCTTCTAGTGAATTATAGTTTTATGGCTGCTGAGTCTGCTGCCTGGAATGGTTCTGCTGGTAGCCTCCTTGTAGCTGTTGTGGGTTTGCAGCTGTCTTTGGGTTGCTCCAGGAGAAGTTGGGATGGTTCTTCCATCCAGGATTGTAGGTGTTCTGGGCAGGCATGCTATTCCTCTCATATCATCCCATGTAGTTAGCAGATGTTGTGCAATCAGAGGAATCGTGGTTGCCCCCACATTCGCCACAGAACGAATTCATAGTTTTTGTTTCATATACCTTCCCAGCGGGTTGGACAATCTTCATGACTAGCTTCGTCAGTGTGTCTAGGCGGGCATTAACAGATTCTGAGGCCTCTACCTCATTTGCAGTGGTTGGCCGCCTTGTGTCGCCTCGGTGGGCTGTCGGGTACTTGTAGTCATTTTTAGCGGCTATGTTCAGCAGCCGCAGTGTTTCCTCTGGGGTTCTGTCGAGAATGATCCCATTGGCTGAGGCATCTATCATCATCTGAGTTGGGTAGTTAACCCCGTTGTAGAATATGGATACCTGCGTCCAAGCCAGAAGACCATGTAGTGGGTAGTTATTCAGCATCTGTTGGTACCGGTCCCATGCTTCATACATCGGCTCATCATCCCCTTGTCTAAAGGCTATGATCTCATTCTGTAGCCTATCAGTAACGTTGGACGGGTTGAAACGGTTTAGAAAATCTTTGCAGAGCTCTGTCCATGTATTAAAGGATCTGGCTGGCTGGTTATTCAACCACTGTTTTGCCCTATCCCTCAGTGAATAGGGGAACAACCTCAGCCTCAATACATCATAGTGGACCCCATGTATCTTGAATGCTCGGCAAATGTCCAGGAATCCTCATAAATGCTGCCGAGCATCTTTTGTGGTAGTCCCTCCAAAGTTCCCTAGTGTGTTTATCATGTTGAACATGACGGGCTTTAACTCAAAATGGTCCGCCCCTATGTCAGGTTCTGTCACTATTGGGTCGAACCCTCGGAAGTCGTGCTTGAGATATTCTCTGGTAGTTCGAGCGGGCTGGGGTTTCCTGGGAAGATCAGGGGGGTCCTGTCGTGGTAGGTCTTGCGAACCTCTGGGCGGCAAGTCTTGCCTATTGTCCCCGCCATGTGCGGCATCTTTTAGTGGGTCCTCGTTTACCATGTTTACCCTTGCTTTTCCTTTGTCTTCTTTGTTTTGCTTTAGGATTTTCCTGAGCTCCTTCTTAATCCTTCTTGTCTCACATTCGAGATCGTCGTAAATGAGGAGATTTCCTTTAGGGTTTGCCCTGGTCATACACTAGAAAAGGGAGGTAAAATATTTTATTTTTTATTTTTTTCGATTAAAAATAAAGATAAAAGTAAATAAAACGTGCAAAAATTGAAAAACGAAATCCACTGTTACCAATCCCCGGCAATGGTGCCAAAAACTTGTAGGGCGTTTAGGTGTTCCCTTTTTTTGAGAGCGTAAGTGCACACTCCTGCCAAGTTATAGTATAAAAGATGTTGAATCCCACGATGATTGGATAGCTTGGTTCATTTTCTAGTCCCTGCACAAGGTAAAATAAAAACACAAGTGAATCGATTGTTGAGATGAAAAGTAAATGAAAACATAAGTAATAAATGACGTAATTCAGGTTGATAAAGCAGGCAGGGTTATGCTGCCACTTAGTGTGAAAAATGCGTTGTAAAAGGGCTGAGTTGTTTCGTGCTGCCACGATATGCTGCCTCGGTGGGTATGGCGGGCGGCAGGCTACGACCCTGTCACGCGGCCGCAGCGGGTCACTACTTTAGCAACTTTCGCTGTCTCGGTAGGTGAAATGGCAATAGGTCTCGGCGGTAAATCAGGCAGATACTCTATGTAACCCCCTCGTCCCGGGCTAGCCGACAGACCGGTCCGGACAGGTTACACGGGGAAAACCAAAGCCAAACCCGTTAAGGCTCCACTTCGATTAGCAACCCTATTTTTTTCATTTAATTATCTTGTCTAAATTATTACATTTAGTCCAATGTGTTAAGACGACAGCGGAAAACGATATCGAACATCCAAGCAGACATAAGGTAACTTAAATTTACCAAGTGACATGTTAGTCCAATTGCAAGCATACGAAGCAAAACCATTTATAAAAGATACATAAGAGCTCTAAAAGGAAGCATACAAACAATCGGGACTAAAATGCAACATCCGAGAACCTTTGAAGATGCCAAAAAGCCAAATTACTCGCCTGCGTTTCGAAACAGGCTTGCCCATTTCGATACGCGGGTTCCAGTTTAAAAGCCAGACCAAGTCGTTCTGATACGGTCCACTTTGTTCCGGAATGGGGGTCAACAGTGACACAACGTTTCGGAACTTGTTCCGAAACAGGCACGCACAGTGGCAAACCGTATCGAAACACGTACTGAAACGGGAGCTCACAGTGTCAAATCGTATCGAAACGGCACCACCCTTGTTCCGATACGAGTATCCCTGGAGCTACAACCGTTCCGAAACTACCACGAGCATTTTGAAACGCATGCACACAGAGTGACCTGAAAACAGGTTTCTGCATCCTCAAACATTCCCAAACATACCCCAAAACAACAAGAATCATAAAACAACAACCATACATTCAATCTAAAGGCATCATATCCTACCATGAGCATGATCAAACATACAAGCATGCATATGAGACATTTAACTATGAAGAATCATACATCCACGAAAGCATTTCATAAACAAGGTTTACATGCCTTCCACACAAAAACATAAGCATCCAAAAAAAACACGAGTTACAATTCTTCAACACAAAAGCATGGGCATTTAACAACATAAAAGCCATTATAGGAGTCTAACAAACGCTCCTACAACATATAGCATCCTCATTGCCATCTATTACATTATTTAAGAAAACCATACTTGAGCAGCAACACACGCTCTTGGGTGCCCCTTCCTTGCTCCTTGCTAACTTCCACACTAATGATCTGCATTGTCGGAAATGAGAGTTAAGCTTGGAAGCTTAGTGAGGGAGCTCAAAAACAAATATCGACAATGCAGGGTCCAAAGCATGGTATCCATAAACATCAACAAGGCATACATTAATACCAACATAACAACATAACCAACCGCTACAAGAGTGCATGAACATGACATCTTACCTCATGTTATGCTAAGCACAAATGCAATAGAACGAAACAAAACATCTCACTCATCAACCACACATAAACAAGTACATTGGCAACTATATAGCTTACTCGGATATGCGAATAGATTCCGTTGGGATTTTCACCCTAACGTACTCAAACAACAATATTACCTTCCGGTGGGATTTCACACGTCACCGTTTTCTTTTACGGATGGGATTCCACTCATCATCACACACAAACACTTTCCGGTGGAATGTTACTTCACCGTACTCCTCCTTGGTGACTACACATCACCAAGGCCACGCGTGAATTTGACTTTTACCGTGTGCACACTCATCCTAATGATCGATCATTTATATCCGGTAATCAAGACTAGTGCCAACATACTAAACGAGTCTCACCGTGATTTCACAATCATGCAACACAACATTTAAATCACCATCATGCAACATAAATATATCGCAACATGCATAATCGAACGCATATCACACAAGACCACAAATGCATATTTAGCAAGAAACTCGTAAAGTCAAACAAGAGATTAAGCTACCAACTTAACCCACACATTAGATTGGCCTACCAAGCACAATCTAATACCTCAACAACGTACTTTGAACCAATTTTAAAAACCATTGAAAATAGTCCACTCATCAAACACCCTCAAACAAGCCAAGAATGTCGATCAAGCCTCCAAGTTTCCTGGAATCGAGCCCGAAGTTTCTCCAATATTTTCCCTTGTTTCTAATCAACCAAAAACAGCGTATTACTCAACAAATCATCCACAAAATCACTGTCACTAATCAGATTACAATCTCAAGACCATTTCACTACATTTCCAACCCAAGAACAATCCAAAATTCTTCATTTTCGGACTTGAACACAACCCAGCCAATACCTATCGATTCTAACACCCAAATCATTACTAAACACGTTCAAAACAAGCCACCTTTCAACCGTCTCACATGGCTTCGACATCGGCATCCAAACCCACCTTTCAACGCTTCTTCTCTCGCGAAGACGAAAAGAGATATCGAACCCAGTTCGCCAAACAAGCCATATGGGAGAAGCGAGGCTTTCACTATACAAGGCGGATAGGAGATCTCGGCCCAAAACCAAATCTGTTTGAAACCATCCACAGCAAGGGATGGGAAATATTCGCACGACAGCCAGAGATAGCCAACATCACCATGGTTAGGGAGTTCTATGCCCACCATCCCCGCCCTGAGATGTCGTTCGTGTTCGTCCGAGGGGAACCTGTCAAGCTCAACGTTGCCGTAATCAATAGTTTTTATGGCCTGGATATGAACGACAACCCTCACGAGGAGTAAAGGCAGTCATTGACGGCTGCCGATTATGAGAAACTGAAGGCCAAGCTGTGCAAGCCCAACACACAGTGGTTGGCAAGAAAGCATGGAGGATCTGTCCAACGCCGCTACTTGCTGCCCAAGGCTATGCTTTGGAACACATTTGTCAAGAGGCGTCTGCTGCCCACCTCCCACAACTCTACTGTCGATCGGCCGCGCCTCGCTCTAATTCATAGCATCATGATGAACATGCCCATCAATGTAGGGGAGATTATATGCAAAGAGATCCACACCTGCTTCCAAAAGACGAAGGGTAGGTTGTACTTTCCGTCACTCATCACCGGCCTTTGCGCCAATTTCAATGTCCCAACCAACTCCAAAGATGAGATGACAACAACAAAGGAGGGGTGGACCAGAAAAGTCCACCTGCAAATGATGCAGGCCCAAGAGTCAGAGCCCATAACGCCCAGTAAACCCTCTACCGCCCAACCTAACACTTCAGCCGCCCCGACAGTATTGAAGCTGCTGCAGACAACGAAGTCCTCAAATTGCTGTGCACCCTTATCGACAGCAACAAGTGCATCAAGTAGCAACAGCTGACTTTCATGAAATACGTGGGGGAAGTTCAAGAAGCCTTTGTGGCTTATCTCCTTCAGAAATTCACTGATGACGGCCCCACCTTGCCACCCTACCCTACAGATTTAGCTGCCGCAGCTGCCCCAAACCAAGGAATGCCATCAATCGTCGTTGCCCGCCATGTCGCCTTCCACCGCCAGATGCCATCCCCGACGCATTACCAGTCATACTCAGCCACCTCCGCTTCTAACATGGTGACAGACTCCCCCGAAAGGCATCAAAAACATCATTCACCTCCCTGCACGACGGCAATAGTGGCAAACACTTCCTCATTAGAGGAGATTGAGCAGCAGCCGCCAACACCAGCACCACCACCACCAGCAGTTGCAGCAGCCATCCCAATGGCAATAGACCCTCCAGCAGCACCCAAAGAGGAAGGTACTAGGATGAGGAAGTGGCACATCATAGTCGCCGAGCCTGTGGACGACGATACAATCAGAAGAGAGCGAAGCACCTCCTGTCGCTCCCCCTACCGAACCTTAAGAAGAATCTCGTCCCACCCCAAAAAGAGTCCAGCCGTCGCGGACAGCCAAGATCTCCCCTGCCAAGTCTATTGTCCGGACATCTGTCGGTCGCCGTCTAATCATCCAAACATCCTCCTCCTCCTCAGCAGCAGCAAAGACTCAAGCCTCCTCTCAACCCTCATCCAATTTCTAGGTTTTTTTCTTTCTCTTTTCTTTATTTTATTTTTTCTGTTTTTTTATATATCACTTGTATTTCTGTTTTTAGTTTTTCTATTTTTATTTTTTGCATTGAGGGCAATGCCCATCTCGAGTTTGGGGGGGGGATAGCTCTCGCGTCTTTTTTCTAGGCATACTTAGTAGCATATAGGTTGCATTGTACTTGCCTTAATGTTCATTGGAACCAATTTTTTTTTATATAACTTGTGCCTATGATAGTTAGCCGATTACTTATTTTCGCACCAATAAATAAATTGAACTTAATATGGGAAAAGCATGCAAAATGACTTAGAATTTTTTTAATTTGCCAAAACTATAAAACACTTTTGTTACTTGCTGAATTTGCTAAAATATTTAATGAGCACTGCCTGCTTTGTTTTTAGAATTCTTTGCAAAGTTCTAACAATGGTTGCAGGTAGCCGCCGATGTAGGAAACAGGAACATAAAAACACAGCACTACCACGACAGCAAAAAAAACAAAGAAACATTGTTGTTTTACCCTAGAGGTGCCTGCAACAGGCTCTAGGAAGAATCATGTGCGAGGACACTCTGCTGCTATCAAAGTCTATGAATCTGAAAATTTTGAAGTGATGGACAAATTAACATGAGTGAATGAAAGTCTTCACGGGATGACTCTACTCCATGGGTTCAGAGTTTTTTAGTTTGCTCCTATCTTAATTTCAGACCTAGAAGAGTAGTTGTGATAAGCTGAAACCCTCATTGCCATGATTAAATATTGTGCTTAATTGTGTTGTCTCGGCAACAACCTTATATATCATAACACCATCTTTGTTTATCTAGTTATTCTGCATATTCAGCCTGTACACAGTCCTGCACACACTGCAATGGCAGTAGAAATTAATTTTGAGTTATTTTCTTGCTAGGTTCCCTTCACTAATCTAATATAGGTGCCACGGCCTTGAGGTACTAAATCAAGTTGAAAACAAATTTTGTTTTCTGGTTAATATAAGGGCAAGTATGTTTAGGTTGCATTGCTTGAGGATAAGCAATAGTTCGAGTTTGAGGGTGTGTAAAGTGTCCACAAATTCTATATTTCATGCACATTCCATCTCATATTATTGTTGTTTTTAAGTGCATTTTAGGCATAATTAGGATCATGCATTGCATTTTATAGTGTTTCTCTACTTTGCCATGTTTTTAGTGATTATTTTTTAATTGGTGAAGAAAAGATATTGTTTTAGCTTAGTTTTAGTTTCATGTACTATAGGTTGACAGAGGGAAAGAGGAGCTGAGGACGTGATGCTGAGGCAGCAGACCAAGGAGCTGTACTGATGCAGTTCCAGACAGAGATAGCAGCTACCGAGTAGCTGCCGCCGCCTACCTTACCGTCCAAGACAGTAGACTATAGAGTTGGAGAACTGGAGTGTGATCTGTAGAGTAGAAAATCTTGATTCTATCGATGATGTCCACTTAATTTTCCGACGTCTGTAGTAGCGGGCAGAGTCACCTAAGGAGAATTTCGAGATTACTTGCGAAGCAAGGCAACGTGATAAAGTCCACATTCAACTCAAAGAAGTCAGAGTTTAAAGCCACATTTAATGTAAAAAGCTACTTTGAAGACTTCTACTTCAAGAAGGACTAGACCTAGCTAATGCCTATATATACCCATTGTAATTCTAGTTCAAAACAACGAGGGTTTTCCTAAGGCATAGTTTAGGTTTTCTTGCCGCCGACATGTTCTAAATTTCTCCTTGGGTTTGGGTTATGTTGTAATTAGTTGTGAGAACGGTTGTTTAGGATTTCAAGTTTGTTTTTGCAAATAAAATTACAAGGTTTACTTATTCCATGTTCAAGGCGAAAGATTAGTTGAATTCTATCCATTTGTGCGCTATCGAGAGAGTCGAACTCACGAAATGACTAAGTACGATTTCATCTATAGACGGTGCAATCAATCTGGCCTATACATAGGTTAAGGGTTTAAGGCGGCTAAAAGAGGACGAATCAACATTGCTATCTTTGCACAATTCACGTCGCGACTGGTATTATATGTAGTGGGCATTAACAGAACTCTGACTTATACATAAGAGGAGTCACTTTCGAAGCGTTCTGCCGAGCCATGTAGTTCTGTTGAGTTTGCCACCGAGACACAGTTCCATTCCCCTACCGAGGCAGCGATAGGATCTCTGCAGTCTACCTGCCATCCACCGCTGAGGCAGCAGAGTCTAGCAGCGCAAAACGACTTGTCCTATTCAACGTAGTTTCACACTAAGCAGCAGCATAACCATGCCCTCTCTATCAATCTGATCACTTCCTTTTCAATTACTTGTGTTTTTATTTTACTTTCTTCCTCAACACCCAACTTAATTGTGCATTTACTTTTCTTGTGCAGGACTTATAACTCGAATCAAGTTGTCCAATCCCTGTGGGAGATGATATCTTTTATACTATAACTTGACAGGAGTGTGCACTTGCACTCATAAATAAAAAACACCCAAATGCTCTACATGACCAATACACAAACATCCATCCGCCTCACCAAATCAATATAGGCCGTAGCCTTAGGACCGTAGTCCACCCGTACAATGAGCTCATGAATTCTATGACATGCCAATTGTATCCAATGTCCTTCGAATCCAAGGTCTGGTGACAATGACAATATTCAATATTCATTAGCAATAATAATGATCCGTGTATCCAATAATTCAATATCCTTATTAATACTCAATGTTAATGTTTCAATGACATTCGGTGCAATGATCAATGACAATTTTAATGCTTACTTCAATGACCAATGGCAATATACTTTAATAATGACAATGGCTATAACATGATCTAAACTTATTAACATTGACAATATCCGATATCCGATGATTAATACAATGTTTACCGAGACTTACCAATATGTCCGTTAAACGAACCGATGCTATAACCTTAAAAGCAATGTTAGCTACGTATTCAAAATTTCTATCAATGAATTCGGGAAGGCTCTTCGCCTAAACCCGAGACTTCAGCTACACTCACCTTGCTAATCCGATGCTTCTATGGCTCTCAGATGATAACGCCCATATTCCTAGCTTCTGATGATGTCGATGGATGATCTAGATCGATCTCTCGAGCTAGGAAAATCAATAGGGAATCGTTAGAACAATATTTCGATATCGTAATCAATATAACAATACCAAAATCAATATCTAAATTTAGGATAGCAATAGCTAACTCGATAACCATGGATGACCAAACCCTAACTTAGATTGAGCTTAGCTTATCCATGGAATTCAACGTTCGATTGAGGATTATATCTTACCCAGTCGATAACAAGGATTTGATAACAATAAACCAATGAAATTTTAAGCTTTTCCTTCTTCAACAATGGAGGTGTGTGCTTGGATGAGGAAGAAGATGAAGACAAGGTGCTAGCTTAGTTTAGTCTCGGGTAAGCTTCACTTCTCACTTCCGTTCTTTTAATCAAATTGGCCGAAAGGCCTTTCCTTCCAATGAAGGAACTTATCCTCATTTGTTAAGGATACATAGAATTAAATGTGGAGGGGCTAATCACAAGATTAGTCCCTCAACTCTTGGGAGTTCATAGTTTTTTCCCCCAAACTTCAATTTTCACAATTTAGCCACTAAAGGTTTCCATCTTATTCAAATAGGTCCAAGTTTAATAATTCGGTTTAATTAGGGATCAATAACATAACAATGGACTTAATAAAATGATTAGAACCATATTTGAACTTTTCCGATTTAAGGTTTCTGATCACCAGAACCTTAATTTTGACTAGACTAGTCTTCGAGGTGTTACATAATTTGTTCGTCTATCTTTGTTGGTATCGTCTTGATCTCTCTTTCAAGGACCTTTTTTTGTTTTTTTTATGTGATTTCTTTCCTCTTCCACAATGGCTTTTGTTCTTCTTTTTCTTGGAGCTCTCACTTCTCTTAAATTTGATGAGGGATTTTTCAATAGAAATGACATAGGCGAGGTCTTGTGTACCTATTCTCTCAATCTCCAACTTGGCTAAATTTTGTAAGTCATCATAGAATGACTCTTCAACGGGGTAGTCAGAGATCTCCATTAGCAGTTTGGAAAATTCTTTTGCCTAATCCTATTTTTCTACATTCTTGGGATAGAATTGATGTTTTAGCTCTTTTTTGAATTCTTCCCGAGTAGCAGTGGTGCAAATTGCCCTCTTCATTCTACCATGCTTGCGCCACAACCATAGCAACATAGTATCTTTCCAATAAAGTAAGGCATGGTTGATCGTCCTAGCATCCTCCACGACATTTGTGGCTTGGATGTATTGTTCCAAGCTCCACATAAAGTTATCTATATCCTTCGTATTCCTAACCCATTTATAAAACTTGGGTTTAGAAACTTCTACATCGAAGAAGTTGGAATTGGGACGAATAAGGTAGCTCCTCCTTCTTGAGCAAGTGCCTTCCTAAGAAGCATCATCTCCTCCCTTATATTATCCAATTCCCCATGTACCACCTTAAGCTCTTCTCTTAGAGTTTTGTTCTCTTCCTTAAGGATAAGGATTTCACTAGAAAAAGTCTCACATTTTTATGAACACTTACCAGTAACCTCATTTAGGGCTCCCAACATTTCTTCGTGAAACTCGTTAACTTCCATTTGGCTTGGATGAAGCTCCTCAAATGTAGGTTGATATACAACCGTCTTCCATAGACTCTTATCTTTCAAGGGTGAGCTTTCTCTTTCTTTGCTTGGACCTGATGCTTGCTCTTCTCCTTCTTTGTCATCTGCTAAAATCTCTTCTAAGCTATGAGATTCTAAAAGTCCGTTCCTTTGATATGACTACAAGGAATAAGCTTCATCAAACACCATATTTCTTGAAGTGTAGCACTCGTAAATGGTTGGATCACAACATCTCCAACCTTTTTGTACATCGTTCATGTCTTGAAACTTCTTCTCATTATTGGTCAAATGATTGGAGCACCCAGAATCGACGATCCAATTCTTCTTATATTCAAATTTTGACTCCATGGTTGCTGAAAGAGATGGTTCCTCCATGTCTTCTTCGAGCTCTTCTCCATTTGTATAGTCTATCTTTGAATCTGTTATTGCTACAATGGATGGTTCCTCCATGTCTTCTATTAAATTTTCTTCAATAAAAAGTTCATCTTCTACTTCCCATTCTTCCTCGCTGATGGAAGCTTACAACATGACCTCACTCTTCTCATCTTTTTTAGTGTTCATGTTTCCTTGGAAGGTCCGTCTCTTGGGTAATCTGCACTCTCGAGAAAAGTGACCCTTCCTTATAAAATTGAAGCATTCACCTCTTTGTCTTCTATTGTTCTCCTCGTACTGTTGGTAATAGTCTTCTTTTCCACATTGAACTCCCCTTGAAGTGTTACTTCTATCTCTCATATGAAACGTGTCTCCTTGCGTCTTCATTTCCTTTGCCACACATTGTCTTCATGACAAACCTTTCTTCTTGCTGGTGAAGAGTGCCTCCTCTTCATCTTTTATGGTTACTTCACTCATCTGTTTGGCTAATTTCTCCTAATTAGCCAACAGGTTCTCCAGCTCGACTAAGGATGGTTGAGTAGGTCATCCCCTCACAGCGGCGATAAACCCATTGTACTCGGGTCTTAGGCCATGGATGATAATTTGTTGAACTAATATTTTGATATAACAAATTAAAAGAAAAATGTTTTTGGAATTATTGGAATATATTAAATCTTTCAAAAATAATTCAAAGTCCAAACAATCTTGAAAACTCGTTTCGAATGTTTTCCAACTTAGTCGATCTTTTTCAAAACAAGTATGATCCGCTTTTGCACTACAAAAACTATTTTCCAGACTCAAAGGCAAAAAGGATCGATCCCCTAATGAAAGGGATCGATCCATTTTTGGACAGTTTCACATATGTTTTTGTTTCCAATATCAAAGTGCAAAAGGATCGATCCCCTGGTGTAGGGATTGATCCTTTTGTTGCAACAATCATATTTTTATGAAAAAGGATCGATCCCTTTATAAAAGGATCGATTTCTCATGTTATAAATGCTCTATTTTTGGTAGGTGACAGCTTGATGTTAGTATTGATAGAGAGGATACAAAAAAAAAAGGAAAAATATCTTAGCAACAACAAGAAAGTATATCAAAACATTCAAGCAATCAAGAATCCAATTTGTGCTTAATTTTCCATCTTTCTTGTAAACACTAGAGTGTTCTTCATTGTAATTCATTTGCTAGTGTTTCTTTGAGTGTGTGAGAGAGCTTACATTGTGCAAACACCTTCCTTGTGAGGATTTCCTAGTTTGCTTCTTTGAATTTGTTTTGAAGAAAAGATTCAATAGACTTTGGGGTATAAGTCTATTGAATTGTGTAAGGTTACTCCTTATCCTTAAAGGAAAGACAAATTAGTGGATTTGTGGAAAATCCTTAGTGTGGTCACTAAGGTAGTAGATGTGGACTCCATTAAGGGAGTTAAACCACTCTAAATCACCTTGCAACTTCTACTTTTGCAATTAGTGTCCACCAATCTTTAAAAATCCAATTCACCCCTCTTGGTTTTATTCGATCGATTGCTACACTCAACAATTGGTATCAGAGCTTGGCTCATTGGAAGGTCTTACAACCTCTTGAGAATATCCAAGAAGTGTACAATCATCTACAAGGTCATCCATGGCTTCCCCATCCATCATTGAAGCTTGGGGTGATTCTCAACCCACCAACAATTCTACCTTCTTCAACGGAGTTAATTATGCTTATTGGAAGAACCGCATGCAGTTATTCATTCAAGCTTTTGATCTTGAAGCTTGGAAGATCATCATGAGTGGTTACACCATACCAACTAGTGGCATGGAGACTTGGAGCAATGATGAGAATAAAAAATGCTAAGGCACTGGATCTTATTTTTTGTGCTCTTGGTCTAGATGAATATGGAAGGGTGTCCTCATGTTCCAATGCCAAAGAAACTTGAGACAAACTTGAAGTAACACATGAAGGAACCAACTAAGTGAAGGAGACCAAAATCGGGCTTCTCAACTTTAATTATGAGAACTTCAAGATGGACCCCAAAGAAGACATCAAAACCATGTCCGATTGATTCTCCGTGATCGTCAATGGATTGAAGGGTTATGGAGAAGTGATCTCGGAAGATAAACTTGTGAGGAAGATGATCTACTCTCTTCCCGATTCATGGGATTCAAAGAAAACAACGATCATAGAAGCAAAAGACCTCAAGACTCTCAAGTTAGATGAGCTCATTGGTTCCTTGCTTACACATGAGATGATGTCAAAAGGGAAGGAAGAAAAGAAGAAGTGGAAAAGAAGAAATTTGGTGTTGCTCTCAAAGCAACAAAAGAAGAGATTGATTCTAGTGGAGAAGATGAAGATAAAGAGATGACTATGTTTTCCAAGAGATTCAAAAGATTCATGAGGTCCAGCAAAGGAAAAAGATTCCAAAGAGAAGAGATCTTAAAGAATGACATCAAAGAGAAGGACCAAATCATTTGCTATGAGTGCAAAAAGTCGGGGCATATCAAGTTTGATTGTCCCCGATTGAAGAAAAAGGGCTATGAGAAAAAGAAACACAAGGCTCATGTAGCTACTTGGAGCGATGATGAATCATCCGACGAGGACAAGAATGAAGTAGCCAACTTGTATCTTATGGCTATTGAGGATGACTCTATGGTAACCTCTAATTCATCTTTTTCAATTGATTATACTTTTGATGAATTGCAAGAGGCTTATGATGAATTATCTTTGGAATTTGAAGAGTCAATTTTGAAAAATAGAAAAATCATTTCAAAATTGAAAATTGAAAATGACTCTCTTTCCAAATCTAATAAGGAATTTGAAAGTAAAGTTGAGGAGATGCAAGTTAAAATAAAAGAATTTGAAAAGAAAAAATAAAGACTTGCACAACTTACTTTCAAAGGTTCATGATGATCATTAAAAGGAACTTGATGATCTTAAAGCTTCTTTCAACAAAGTTGAGACAAAACTATTTGAAAAGGGTGAAAATTCAAAATCCAACTACGTTAGAAAGAACTTTAATAGATATAGACATAGTGGTCCCCAAAGATCATATAATAGAAAGATAGTTAAAAACATTTGGGTTCCTAAAGGACTCATTGCTAACAAAGAATATGATCTTTTATCTAAATGGATTCCAAAAGCGACTAGAATATTAGGAACTAACTCTCATGGACCCAAAAGAGTTTGGGTACCAAAACATTCATAGTTCCTTTTTGTAGGTGTGTTGGAGCCATGGTGAGCAAAATGAAGAAATTGGAAAGCTCTAGACACACTAGAAGAAAGAAAACTTGAAGAGGATAAGGCCTAATCAACCTATCTTGGTTCAAGTGGTAACATTTTATTTAACATGCAATCTTTATCCATTCATGTTAATTATATGTGTTTATATGTTTTAAAGCATGTTTGAGGGTCCTCATATGTTGATTAAGTGTTTTTAATAAGGGGGAGTCAAGAATGCATGAGTTGCACATTTATGGCCTAATATGCTCATAATTATGTTTTTTGCCTTAAATTTGCAATATTTGATTGATTTTGTGAAATCATGTTCTCTATGCTTAATATGATTATTTATAATGAATTTTGAGTATATAATGTTGTCTTGTAGCAATTTTTGTCAAATGCATGCTTAGGCACCTATAGAGCCTTTGAGTGTATATGACTTGAAATGAACTTCATTGTGTGCATTTAAAGGACTAAAATTTGATATATGATGTAAATTGCATATCTTATTGTTTCATGTTGACATGAATGTTCCTAGATAATTTCTAAGGCATTTAAAACTCATTTCATATCATTCATATGACATAGGATGCATTAATTAGAGTTAAACTCTTGTCTATACGATCCTTGTGCCTAAAAATTGATTTTTCTAGAAAAAGGATCGATTCCGTAAGAGAAGGGATCGATCCTAGAATTGGCAGTAAGGTCCGAAATTTTGATCCTCTAAAATGATCGATCCCCTAAACCTGAGGGATCGATCCCTTTAGGCTTGATGGCTGGAAGACAATTTTAAAAGTTTTAAAACATGCGTAATTCTTGTTTAAAAACCATTGCTCGACCAAAACTCCCCCAAAACACTCTCAAAATAGCCCCCATCGAAAACTGTCTCATTTTCTTCAATTCAAATCGTTTTTTCAAGCATTCAACACAGATTTCTTGGGTCTTTCATCTCCAAATCAAATTTGGCTCTTGGTTTTTGAGTTGTGATTCTTTAAAATCATCTTTTGGGTAAGTTCTAAAACCCTAACTTTTTCATTCGAATTTTATTTGAAAATTTGGGTTTATTGGTTGAATTAGGTGATGTTAGAGAACTTATCTTGTTAGATATCATTGATTTTTGCTGCAGGAGGTTTACCCAATGTCTAAAATCTCTCAAAACCATTGTTTTCTCTCTTCACCCACCAAGTGTTTGTGAAAACACCTCAACCAAAATTTCACCTATACCCAATTCGGCCAAACCTTGTTTTTAAGCTAATCTTATGCTTTTAATTCCTCAAAAATTCTCTTTTTAATTTTCCTAAAAATCTTTTTACATCCTCTTCTAATCAAAATTTAGTTTTGATTTGAAAATGTCTAAGAGAAAAACTATGGCTTCTAAGGGGAATGGGATTTCATCCAACCCTCCTCCACCTTCAAACTCTTTAGAATCTTGTTTTAGAAGCCCTAAGGAAAGTGAATGTTTTCGAAACCTTTTTGCATCCGCACCGGTTAAGGAAACTTGCTCCATTGAATTTGATTTCCTAACCAAACTTAATTTTGCCTACTTGAAAAGGTTTACGGAATTTAAGTGGATAGAGTTTTTAAAATTCAAGGGGCCAACTTATCCTACTCTTGTTCGAGTCTTTTACTCTAATGCCATCGTTTCTACTTCAAAATAACCGGATGGCACCATTGTTCGAACAATTAAATCATATGTTTTGGGTAAGCATGTCATGCTCACCATTGATTTTCTTGCATATGCTTTTGGTCTTCCCGATGAGGGTATTGAAATTGAAAAAGGGTCTTATCCTTCAAATTCTCGTGTCATATACAATCAAGCCACTTTCTTTTCACTTCACGATCAACTCTTGCACCTCATTCTTTCTCATGTGATTCGTCCTCGTGGGATGAAGTATTCATTGGTTTGAGAGACCGATTATTTATGGCTTCATTGTATCCGTAGAGGAACTCAACTCCAACTTGCTGCCTTCATCTTCGAGGATATGATAAAGATAATCAAGGCTAAGAAGGTGAAAACCTTAGCCTATGGTATGTATCTTAGCCATATTTTTTCCTTGCTCGACATTGATACATCTTTTGAGCTTGGCATCGATCCTCCTACTAATAACATTATTGATCGTCATTCTATGGATCGCTTGGGATACAAAGAAGAACCCAAATTCTCTATGAATTGGGTGAAGAAGAAAGGCAAAGTTCTTGAACCGGAACACCATGAAGAGGGAGATAAAGAACATGAGGATGAACATATGGATGACGTTCCCGGAGCCTCCACCGATGCTAGACCTCATGGCATGTCTTTGAGGGATCTTCATGAGTCTCTCATTCGTCACGTGGACTCATCCATCGGATCTCTTAGGTCTCACATGGATTCTAGACTCGATTCTCTTGAGGCACGTCAGGCTTCCTTGGGTGATGCTTTTAGCACTCTTCAGCGCAAGCTTGATGGGTACCCATTCCCACCGCCACCATCTTCATCTTAGATACATGCATACATGGATATCATCTTATATTATGCTTATGTTTATCTTTGCTTTCAGACATTGTTACATACTTTTTATGACTCTTTGTTGGATGTTATCTTAGAACTTTAATGCTATGTTGCCTTTTTTATTTTGGTACTTATGGATTTTAATTTAAGTACCTATGGATATTAATGATTTATTGTTGTTATCTATCCTTCTAATTCTAGCCTTTATTTTGATTTTCTCCTTTGTTATATTGTGCTAACGATTTTCTTGAATTATTTTTGATATAACAAAAATAGGGAGAAATATGAGCGAATACTAAAAAATGAGTTTTTAAACAAAATTGGAGCTTAAATAGTTGTGATTTAAAACAAGTTTTTGAAACCATTTATCAAATCAAAAATTATTTTCTTAAGGGGGAGCTTTCGTCAAAAACAATTTTTCAAAGAGTTTTGTTATATCAAAAAGGGAGAGATTGTTGAACTAATATTTTGATATAAAAAATTAAAAGAAAAATGTTTTTGGACTTAATCGAATATATTAATCTTTCAAAAATAATTCAAAGTCCAAATAAACTTGAAAAATTCGTTTCGAATGTTTTCCAACTTAGTCGATCTTTTTCAAAACAAGTATGATCCGTTTTTGCACTACAAAAACTATTTTTCAGACTCCAAGGCAAAAAGGATCGATCCCCTAATGAAAGGGATCGATCCCTTTTTGGACAGTTTCACATATGTTTTTGTTTCCAGTCTCAAACTGCAAACGGATCGATCCCTTGGTGTATGGGATCGATCCCTTTGTTGCAACAGACATATTTTTTATGAAAAAGGATCGATCCCTCGTGTTATAAATGCTTTGTTTTTTGGTAGGCGACAACTTGATGTCATTCCCAACGGCTCCAAACGACTAGTATTGATAGAGAGGATACAAAAGAAAGACAAAACCATCTGAGCAACAACAAGAAAGTCTATCAAAACATTCAAGCAATCAAGAATCCAATTTGTGCTTAATTTTCCATATTTCTTGTAAACACTAGAGTGTTCTTCATTGTAATTCATTTGCTAGTGTTTCTTTGGGTGTGTGAGAGAGCTTGCATTGTGCAAACACCTTCCTTGTGAGGATTTCCTAGTTTGCTTCTTTGTATTTGTTTTGGGGAAAGGATTCAATAGACTTTAGGGTATAAGTCTATTGAATTGTGTAAGGTTACTTCTTATCCTTAAAGGAAAAACAAATTAGTGGATTTTTGGAAAATCCTTAGTGTGGTCACTAAGGTAGTGGATGTAGACTCCATTAAGGGAGTTGAACCACTCTAAATCACCTTGCAATTTCTACCTTTTCAATTAGTGTCCACCAATTTTTAAAAGTCCAATTCACCCCTCTTGGTTTTATTCGATCGATTGCTACACTCAACATAATTCTTTTCATCCATGCCTCGCTAACCTTCTTCTCTGGTGCAAGTTGAGTTATCTCACAGCAGATAGATTTCACCTTCGTGAAATACTGAGCAACATATAAGTATTCTTGTGAGATGCTCGTGAGCTCATTTTCCAAGAGTTTGAGGCGTGCTTCATTCTTCTTTGAAAATAACTTCGCCAAAGTTTCCCAGGCTACCTTTGGTGTCTTGTCATCACGAATATGCTCCAACAGGTCCTCCTTAATTGTGGTCTTCAATATATATAATGCCTTCCCAGCCTTGATCTTCCATTTTCTCAAGGCTTTGGCATTCTCTCTCAGTGGAGGAGTTGTTTCGGTGCCGACGAATATCTCTCACAAATCCTGACCTCATAGGTAGGACTCTATGCATGTCTCCCAATAACCGTAGTTGTGTTCATTGAGCTTCCTAATCCCATTGCTTGCGCTTTCAAAGTTTGTCATGCTAACTGACGCCCGACGTCCACTAAGCTTGGTTCTGAACCAATAGCTTCACAGTCCCTGACTGTGTTCCAGAAGAGTCTCCACTTAGCACCTTGATGCGACACTGACCAACGTAAGCTTTCTAGAACATTAGACAAGTTGTTGACTTCTTAACAGCCATGTTGGAAAATTTTCTATGTGCAGAACGGGATTCGAATGAGAATGCTCTTCAGTAGTTCGACTTGCTCATCTAGCTTTACTTTTGTTGATCCTTATTTCTTTAATGATCTGCCTTCTGAAGTTCTAATTTATAGCATTCAAAGATTTGATTGGGAATAAGATCCAATGATTGGCCTAGTGACTAAAGATGTTCATATTATCTTATCTTGTATGGGTTCGAATCCCGCTATAAAAATATAAAACCTCTATATTTAATAAAAAAAAGATTTGATTGGGATGGTAGGCTTAATTATAAATCCTAAAGTTATGTACACACTTTAAGATTTTAAAATTTAAAATTTAGACTTAAAATAATAAATTGTATACACAAATTTACGGTATGTTTATAGGGTTATATTTTGATACACAAGCTCTGTAAAAAAATTATACAACCATTCATATTTAAACTGTAAAAGTCTAAAACTTAAACCCCTAACCCTGACACCCTAAAACCTAAATCTTAAACCCTAAACTATAATCATAACCTTAAATTATACACCCTACAACCTAAACCCCTAAACCATAACCTAAGTCTATAAACACTAAAATTAGAAGATTGCTTACACAAACTTGTATATCAAATTATTTTCCTAAAAAATACTCATATATGATATACCCTTTATGGTTTCTTTTAAGTTTGAATAACGTCCACGCTTTGTTTCAATTTATTTTAATAATTTTAAACTTTATATCCAAATTAAGTTTTCTAATTTATAAATATAACAAATTTTTAAAAATGTTTTAATTAATCTTACGTAACTGAAGATAACAACGTAATTTTTCATATTATTAATCTTAAATAAATATATATTAGAATCATTATAAATTGATTTAGTTTTTTTACAAAAAAATTGTTAGTTTTATTAACCAGAGAGAAATACAATAAATTACAACAAGAGACTACAAAATTAGAGTAGATTAATCACATTAACAGGTGGTTTCTTCTAAAACTATTGAAGTGCACAAACTAACCACTAAAGCATAAAATAAGATCATATAAGGAAAATTGTAACACCTCCTTCCTGGTCTGGTCGAGAACAGGGTCGAAAGGTGCTAACGATGATCAATATAGTAATCGGTGCGACAAAATTTCTTTTTTTAATATTTACCTTTAAACCTTTATCATACAATAACACAATGCCTCAATACATTTTAGTCCAATTAATCCATACGAAACAATAATTAATCAATCAGAGCTAAATTGCAATTAAAAGAAGTTTTAGGGATTAAACTGTAAATTCAAAAATTAGAGGTTCTTCAATGCAATCGACTTTACCATATTGAAATTCACTACATTATTAACATACCTGTAAAATTGCATACAATTTGGAGACCATTAGCTCATTCAATTTAATCTTTCAATATCCAGTGACTAAATTGTGAACCTTGCAAATTATTTAATATGCCTTTAACTAGCTTAAATGACCCCGTATAAAAACACCTTAGGGCTGTTTCGAAATGAACGAACGATGGTCAACCCTTGTTGACCTTACCCATTAGACCGTATCGATACGGGCATGCCCTGTATCGAAACGGGTTGACTTCTTTTGACTTTGGCTCGTTTCGATACGCCTTATTCCTCTGGCTCAATTATGCTTACCCGTATCAAAACGCCATCACCCGTTTCGATATGGCCTGACTTGTAATGACAGATTTTTGCTGGTATTTACTCAATTTGACCTACTGAACGATGTCCAAATGCAACGAAATTTCACACACAATATTTCAATGGTATAAACTACTAGCATGCCGAGTTTCATGATCATACGAATACGTTTACTATGTTTTGACCTTTATGAGCCAAGTATGCACTTTTAAGCCATTTTAAGCCAACTGAAAAGGCCATTTAGGGCCATTAACCATATTACAACATATGCATATCACAAACATAACAAAATGGGCATAAATGACTAGTTCAACTACATTTCTAGGAGTTCTTAAGATCAAATACATTACTTTAAGGCTTGTAGTGACTCGTCTTCTTTTGCCAATCCGATCCTCCGACATACGATCCTTTCAACCTGAAAATGCATGAGACGAGACGCGTTAGGCATACGGTGCCTAGTGAGGTAGTCATAAGCAATATGAACAACAATATGTCAAGTATCAATATATATGATCTCACGCTTAACAATGTCAATACTATGCAAAAATATACAATGTTTAACATATTCTTCTTATAATTAATCCTTGGATTGAATTAAGATAGTGGATACACGAATTCCTACGCCTCGCCAAGTCAATGAATGGTCTAGTCCCTCCGCCTCACCAATATGACCAACATCAATACACATCCCTCCGCCTCGCCAAATCAATATAGGCCGTAGCCTTAGGACCGTAGTCCACCCGTACACTAAGCTCATGAATTCTATGGCATGCCAATTGTATCCAATGTCTATTCAAATCCAAGGTTCCAATGTTCATATCCATTTCAATAATCAATGAGTATTACAATGACCAATGATTTTCAATATTATCAATAGCCAATATGTCTCATAATCAATGTTTCATGGTTCAATGTTAATAACAATAATCAATGATTTCTTTGCAATGTTTCTATAACAATGTCTATATCAATAACAATGCTCAATGACGATTCCAATAACTATGTTCGATACTCAATGACAAACTTACCGACACTTACCAAGGTATTCGTTTAATTATTCGATGCAACTTTTCCAATAGCAATGTGAGTAAAATGATCAAAGACAACAATAATGGATTCATGAAGGCTTTTCGCCTAATCCTGAGACTCCGACTACACTCACCTTGACAATCCGAAGCTTTCAAGGCTCTCGGATAACAATACCCTTGCTTCTAGCTTTCGGTGGAGATGGTGAAATCTCTTTCTCCACTTCTTGAGCTAGAAAATCAATAGGAGACTATTAGAATCGATAATACGATATCGAACTCAATATAACAACATCAAAATCGATATTTGATTTCAATATAAACAATAATGATGAAATATCCATGGATGATCAAAACCCTAACTTGAGATTAAACTTGATTTATACATAGAATCCATTAACCGATTGAGGAATATAGCTTACCCGATCGATAGCAACGATTCGATATCAATAGAACGAAGAAAAACGAAGCTTGAAGCTAACTTCAATGGAGGTGCTTGCTTAGGTATGAGATAATGAAGATGAAGAGATGGGGAGGTGCTTGCTTAACTTATAATCGGGTAAGTTCTTTCCCTTTTTCTTGTTTAATATAAGTATATTAGGCTATTGATCTTTTCTTCAGAATCTCCCACGCTAGTGAGGTTTTTAATTAAAGAGGGGCTAATCACAAGATTAGTCCCTCAACTCTCACCCTACTATAATTTTGACCTCCAACTTGCATTTTCCTCAATGTAGTCACTGTAATGTTTTCGATACTATTCAATAGGGTCTGATGGCAATGATTTAACTCAATTAGATTCCGATATCAATAATTAACTAGCCAATACTATATTCAAACTTCATCAATGTAGAATTTTCGATCACCGAAACCAAATTCCGACTAGACTGGATTTTGGGGTGTTACAAAAATATTAAAATTAAACCAAACAAATCGAAAGAATGATAGATAAACAAAAACTATTTTCATCGGTGAAGGATAAACACAATCAACATTAACATAAAAAAGCATACAACAATGATATCATATTGACAAAATTAACTTTACCGCAACTCAACCACGAACTATCTTTGGTGATTGCAAGCGCCTATTAGTACAAGAGAACCAATCCAAAGGTCCAAACTAAGGTAGATCAACATGATAATGAAATAAACACTAATTGAATAGGTGACGTCAAATCCATCCTTGAAAAAGAGAAACATGTTATAAGAGCAAAAAAATGTGCTATAAGAGCATAAAAAATATCCACCATTTTCGTTAGAAAATGGAGAGACTTATTAAACCAAATTACATAAAAAATCAAATATGCAAAAATAAAACTAAAGAGACTTATTATCCCACCTATGATTTGGAGTTGGTTGCAGTTGTTTTTGCATTGAAAATCTGGAGGCATTATCTCTACAGGGAGAAAAATTATCTATTCACCGATCACAAAAGTTTGAAATACCTTCTGACACATAAAGAGTTAAACCTCCGTTAAAGACGATTGATAGAACTTTTGAATGATTACAATTTGGTTATTGATTACCATCCGAGCAGGGCCAATGATGTAGCTGATGCACTCAGCCACAAACCATTGCCTGGTAAACTTCTATCCGTAGTCATTGAATCTTAGTTAAGCTAACTATCGAACTCACGAATAAATTTTACATTGTAGCTACCTGTGCTATTAGTGCTCACTTTAGACTCAAACGAAACCATAAGCTTGTAGCTGAGCTGCAAGTTCAGTCTACCGTTGTATCGAGAATAAAAAAATCACAAGAACAAGATTAAGAACTACAAGCCATCGTCTCTAAATTACAAAATAACCTCGATCCTGACTTCTCAGTTTATTTTGAAGGTCTTTTGTGTTTTCGTGATCAAATTTGTGTACCGAATAATGAATCTCTCAAGTTGGATATTCTCTAGGAAGCTCATAGTAGTCCCTTCTCTATTCACCCGAGGTCGGTGAAGAAGTACAAAGACCTCCAGGAGCTTTATTGGTGGCCTAGTATCAAGAAAGCCATTACCAATTATGTTTCCAGGTGTTTGACTTGTCAACAAGTCAAAGCTGAACATCATGTCCCCACAGGACTTCTCCAACCTATTGAATTGCCTCAGTGGAAGTGAGAACACTGTTGAGATATAGATTTTGATATAATAAATTGAAAAATGTTTTGGACTAAATTGAAAAGAATTTAAAACTTGCCTTAAGTCAAAACAACTTGAAAATAATTTTGAGGAGTTTTCAAAATGTTTTAAAGTAGCCAAAACCAGAATTCCAGCTTGTCCGTACCGAAACTGTATACCCCGTTTCGATACACTTTAAGGGTTTCAGCTACTAGAATTGAAACTGCCAAAATATGTACCAAACAGGGTTTGCTCGTTTCGATATGGCAAAGGTCGTTTCGATACGCCCAGAATTTAATGCCCAACGACTTTATGAAAAACACCCAACAGTTATTTTCCCAACAAGTCAAAATTGGAGGGAGAGCTCCATACACACAAGAAGGAGAACACTTGAAGAAGGAAGACTTTACATCCTCCCTTGAAGTTCAAGTGTTGGTAAATTTCTAGTTGTTTTTGTTTTTGTTTCAATTAGATTTATTTTCTATGACAACTAGATAATCATATTGTTTAACAATATTTGATGCTTTGAGTAAGGGGGCCAATTTTAAAACCAAAGCTTTTAATATAGTCAAAAATTTTAAACCTCTATTGTTATTCTTGAGCTTAAGGTCTTTTTGATATAACAAAAAGGGGAGAGTTAGTTTGAAAAATTGTCTTTTCAAAATGAATAAAGGGAAGCTTTGAATTCTTTGAAAATATAAAAATCTCTTATTCAAATTTTTAATCTTAAAGGGGGAGAATCCCAAACAATTTTTCAAGTTGGTTTTATTATATCAAAAAGGGAGAGATTGTTGAGATATAGATTTTGATATAATAAATTGAAAAATGTTTTGGACTAAATTGAAAAGAATTTAAAATTTGCCTTAAGTCAAAACAACTTGAAAATAATTTTGAGGAGTTTTCAAAAGGTTTTAAAATGCTTTGAAATGTTTTAAAGTAGCCAAACCAGAATTCCAGGTTGTTCGTACCGAAACGGTATACTCTGTTCCGATACACTTTAAGGGTTTTAGCTACTAGAATTGAAACTGCCAAAATCTGTACCAAAACAGGGCTTGCCCATTTTGATATAGAAAAGGTCGTTTCGATACGCTCATATGCGTTTCGATACGCCCAGCATTTAATGCCCAACGACTTTATGAAAAAACCCAAACGGCTATTTTCCCAACTGTCTCTTAAAGTGCATGTCGTACCAATATGGACAATCACATTTCAGTACACTATAAGGCATTTCGATACACCTCGATGTGTTTCGATACGCAGAGCTGGACCAAACCTCCAACGGCTATTTCTAAAGAAGGCCGTACCGATATGGTTACACGCGTATCGATACAGACAGATCCATAACTATATTTATGGTGGGAAATAAAGGCTCCAACGGCTCCAATTCAATCCCAAAGGTCCTCAATGGCTACAAACTAAATTGGGATTATGAAAGGGACCTCCAAGCATCCATGGAAGACTAATGATCCACAAGTCAACAACATTATGAAGAAAATTTGTCTTAGGGCTTAAATTCTCATTCTTTGTATAGACAACACTTGTGAGCTTACATTGTTATATTTGCTCAAGTGTTTAGGATTGGGTGAGTTCTTAATAGTGCAAATTATCTACCTTGTGAGGGATTTCTTGTTTGCTCTTATTTCTCTTTGTAAAAGAGGATTTACTCAAGCTTTGGGGTTAGAAAGCTTTGAGTGTGTAAAGGTTGCCTCCTATGCCTAGAAAAGGGGAAGAAATTCAAGAGTGAATTTGGAAAATCCTTAGTGGGAAGCTAAGGTAGTGGATGTAGGCTTTGGTTAGAAAGTTGAACCACTCTAAATCCTTGTCCAAATTCTTTCAATTTTTGCCTCCACCACAAACACCCCAAAATACAACTTCCCCACTACTTGGCAAGCATTTCGGTTGTGAATATCGAGCTCCACAAACACATTACCATGGATTTTGTAAGTGGCTTATGGTTGACTCCCAGGAAGAATGATGCCATTTGGGGTCATAGTTGATGATTTACTAAATTAGTCCATTTCTTACATTTCTTACAAGTAAGAATGGATTTTAGTCTTCCTAAACTTGTTGACCTATACAATAAAGAGGTTGCCAGACTGCATGGAGTACCTAAATCTATCATTTTCGATTGTGACCCATAATTTTCTTCACGGTTTTGGAGAGCTCTACAGGAAGCCATGGGAACCAAATTAAAGCTTACTAGTGCATTTCACCCCTAAATTGACAGACAATAAAAAAGGGTGATTCGAATTCTAAAATATATGATTCAGGCATGTGCTGTTGACTTCGAAGGGTCTTAGGAGAAATCCTTACCCCTCATTGAATTTGCTTATAACAATAGTTATCAAGCATCGATTAAAATGGCTCCTTTTGAAGCATTGTATTGTAGAAAGTGCAGAACACGACAATAGTTATCACCATTATGCATGATAGATTCAAAGCAGCCTTTGACATGCAAAAGGCTTATGTCGACCTCAAAAGAAGATATATACATTATTCTGTTGGGGAGAAAGCGTTCCTTAGAGTCTCTTCATGGAAGAAAATCTTTCGTTTTGGCATGAAAGGGAAATTGAATCCTCATTTCACTAGCCCTTTTGAATTCACTGAAAAGATAGGTCTTGTAACTTACCGTTTAGCATTGTCGCGGGAACTCAGTAAAATTCATGATGTCTTCTATGTAACGATGCTCATAAAGTACTATTCTGATCCATCGCACATCATTGAACTAGAGTCGGTGGAAATCCAATCTAATTTGACTTATGAGGAAGAACCCGTACAAATATTGGCTCGAGAAGTTGAAAAACTACGAAACAATACAGTTCCAATGGTTAAGGTATTTTGGAGGAGACTGCGAAACAATACAATTAAAAGATCAGAAATTTAAATTTTGGCAAATCAAATAATTATTGACCATTGACCATGTGGTTAATTTCACATGTATTGATGATCAATTAGGCATTGTTATTGATTTTGGGCCACATGGTAAGTATTGAAAAATTCAAGGAACATTGTATAATGACTAAAATGCAAACATCGAGTCTTGGGTGGTCATAGTGTAAATAATAGGGAGTTGGAGGACTAACTAAGTAATTAACCCAACAAGGGGTTAATCACCCTACATGCAGATTCCTAAGAAGGAATTCCTTCACCTATGGGTTTGGTTAAACATGTTGGTGTAAGAACTAAATATTAGTATAATATTAATAATTAAAAAGAAAGAAAGAAAAAGAAGCAGAAAATAAGGACTTGCCTATCGGTTGAAGCGAAAGACAAGCTCACACCTCCCTTTCTTCCATTTAGCTAGCACCTCCATTGAAGGAATTTTCAAGTTTTAGCTTCCTTTGATTTATTAATCCTAGCTAGTTTCTATCAAGTAGATAAGGTAAGTCTATTGATTTCCTATTAATTCCCATGGAAATTTCACGAGAAATCGTGATATTGAATTTATCCAAACCCTAGAAAATCTTATGATTTCTAAGTTCGGTATGGCCATGTTTGTATAACCATAGATATTGCTTTTACTTATCAAATTTATATAAGTAAATTATGTTGACTTTCTATGCATTTTTCTATATTCACCAACTCCTTCCAAGGCTCCCAACAAAGAAATCGTAATCCGAGAGTCACAATAGCTTCGAAATCATCGGTGAGTGTGGTTGTGTCAAGGGATTGGCTAGGTGTCATCCATTTGCATTGTCTATCATTTCGGAAAACATTATCCATCATTGTGGTAGTCATCGATAAGTCAATTGCTATTTTCATTTTTGATATTGATAATATTGAACAAGGTGAGCATCGGTTTACATGTACATTATTGGCCTATAGATTGGTAATTGAATCCTTGGATACGAGTAGACGTTGGATACAATTGGCATGCCATAGAATTCGTTGAGCTCATTTACGGATGGACTACGGTCCTTGGGTTGAGACCCTTATGGGCGATGTTGGCGGTATGTATGTGTTTTGGTCATTGGCGATGTGGAGGGATAGACCATTCATTGAATTTTAGCTTGGCGATGTTGGACGAGAATTCACGTATCCATCGGTTACTTCGATCCAAGAAATATGGACATATAAAATATATGAGATTTACAGTTGCATTTATATTGGTAATCCATACTAGATACTTGTTTTATAAGTTTAATTATGACTTTGTATTGATTCATATAGTATTGGTCTCATCGGATAATATTACATTGCAATATGGTATTATTGATAACTATATCACTAGGCTAAGTAAGCCTAACATAATTCATTGTATGCATTTCAGGTTCCATAGCTTCATAACGAGAATCGTGGATAGCCGGATGCTAGTCCCCTCCAAGTCGCTATTTTATACTTTGAACTCCTAGAATAGTGGCATATGGCTCTTATATGTTTTGAATGTCACTTTGGCCATGTTTTGAGTATGTATGTTAAAGTATATATATATATGGGGTATAGTTTGGAATTTGGAATGCCCTTTTAAGACTACATATATGGTTAAAATGAACTTTACTTTATTTGATAAAAATGTACTTTATTGCTTCTATGAGGTTAAATTAATTAAAATGAGATATGAGCATGATATATAGGCCTTAGAACCCATTAGAGATCATTGATATTAATTAGAGAATCATTAGGCAGGTTATAGTTAGATAAAAGATGTAAAAATCAGACAAAATTTGTCATTACAGAACCAATCATATCGATACGAATATGTATTATTGGACCAAACCACAAAGGTGTATCGATACTGGCTTAGGCGTATCGATACTGGCTTAGTCGTATCGGTACGCATTTTTGTCACTGAAATTTGTAAAATGAATGGGGTACCGTTACGAAGGGGGACCGTACTGATTCCCATATGCATAGAAGTCAAGTATCGATACCGATCATCTCGTATCGGTACGAAAAAACGTTACTGAAATTTGGGAATTGCATTGTGCGTCGATACAGACTATTCCGTATCGATACCCACATTGAACCATAACTAAAATAACGACCAGGCGTATCGGTACGACCTATCGAGTACCGATACCAATGTAGATAATTCTGTTATTAGCCTAAACTGGATTTGTAACTTTATTAAACAACCCTTGATATTGGTATGGTTAATTGAGCTTGATGTACACCTTAAAACTCAATGAAATTTGGCATACTTATATAATATGACCTTAATTTAACATTGATATTATTAATTTTTGATAAAGGCCTTAACTTGTTAAGTTTTATGATTTAGTCCTTAAACACTGAATATATTGTATGTTAGCCCTCATTGACAAATTGAGTAATGAATTAAACGTCTTATGATTATGTTTATTGAACCACGACATTATTGGCATTCATTGAATAGTTCTTCATATACATCACATCGATTTTCACCGTAACGCTTGTGATATTGGTCACCGGTGATATTTTCGACCCGATTCTCTACCAAACCAGTAAGGGGTATTGTAGCTAAATTCGTATCAGTACTGTGTTTGAGTATCGAAACTTAGTATGGTGTACCGGTACTCACCTAGTTGTATTGATATCGTCTGGTATTCTCCCCAAGAATTTCAAAATTAAAATAAAAAGAGTCTAATTTCTTTTAAGGTCCTAGATACTTTATAAATATTATGTTTTAGTTCAAAATTAAAATAAAAAGGGTCTAATTTCTTTTAACTGTAATAGGAATTCATTAAATGGTCTAGTGGCAAAGATGTTGTTTCTTTTAGGTGACTCGAGTTTGAGCAACATAATATGTATGTGGGTGTGAATTTATCCAAATTTAAAATTAGACTAAAATATAACCTCGCAATTTCATTTCAAAACCATACTAAACTACTAAATTGAACTATATGGGTCGAATTGAATAAATCAAATAGTTAGAATTATTTAATTTAAAGAAAAATTATTTGATACAAAGGCTTGTGTAAACTAATGAATTCTATTTAAAAGTTTAAAGTTTAGTTTAAGGTTTAATATTTAAATATTTATGTTTTAGATTTATAATTTGGAGTTTATGAATTAATTTAAGGCTTAAACTTAAAATTTTAAGATTAAAAATTTAAATTTTAAGTTTTATAACTCCATTGGGAATAATTTTTTTACTATAAAAATATAACTCTATTTCAAATACCAACGGATTCATTTATCTCTCTGTTAAATAATAGGTAAATTATGTAAATTATTATTGAGCTTTACTTTTAAATATGTTTTGATTATTGAAGTTTTAAAACGTTCAATTACTCACTAAATTTTAGACATCGAACGTTTTTTATAATTTTCCTTTAACTTTTTGACAACATCCACTTATCGACGAAAGAAGGAAGTTTTCCAAGATCTAAACGTGAAAAACTTCATCGGCATAAGAGAAGCAGTATACTGAGAAATAGGCCCCCTCCGACGACAGAGGAGAGAAATGAACAAGAGAGAAACTTGTAGGTTTTGGCCGATTTGTGAACTTTAGAGCATTTTCTGACAAAATGGAGGTCGAATTCAAACTCTAAGATCGAAGTCAAAGTGATTGGTGAAATTTGAATTGAATGACCATCTTCTACGACTTCTTGGGGTTTAAGAGTGACCCCAAACGTTCAATGTTCAAATTTTAGTGGCCAAAAAATTTAATGTCTAAACATCAATGAGTAAATTGAACGTTTTAAAATTTTGAGTGACCAAAATGGGTTTAAGAATAAAGTTCAGTGGTGATTTAAGTAATTTACTTAAAAACATTTTCATCATCAAGCCTGGACCCGGAGACTATTTCTGATAAACCCTAAACCTCAATTACTTCAGATTTCCCCACTCACAAAGATAACAAAGGGAATTTTATTCCTTGGTTAATTTTCTCTGATAAAACCTTTAAACCCCCATAACCACCATGATCCGAATCGTCAAAAACCCAAAACCTCTAACAACTCTGGCTCACCAATTTCTCCAACGCTGCACCGTCAGCGGAACAGCCAAAGGCAAATCCAAACTCAAAGCCGGCCAACCGTTAAAACGTTCCAAAATTTCCACTAAGAAAGGCAAGGGAGGCGCTCCTATCGACGATTCCCTCTCTAAAGGTGGCCGAGTCTCCGACGAGAAGCAAAAACTCTACGAGCAATGCCTCAATGCACCCACTCCGGTCCGTCACCTCTCACCCAAAGAGCGTGCCCGGGAAGCCGAGCGGGAAAAAATGGGATTAATAAGCAAAGAACGGCAACGGGAAATGGAGATTTTGAAGAAAGGAGGAAGAAAAGCGATGGGAGTCCCTGACGAGCCTATGATTATGGGGACGCCCGGGTTGGATTTGATTACATTGGGTCTTGTCGATGCTGATAAGATACCCAAATACGAGCTGACGGTGGAGGATGGCCGGAGATTGGCCAAGGAGTATAGTCGGGTTTTGATGAGGAAGCATAGGGCAAGGCAGGCTGCTGAGACTAATTTGTTGAGGATGAAAAAGGAGGCGATTGAAGCCTTGCCGGAGAAACTTAAGGAGGCAGCTTTGATACCGGATTTGACCCCATTTCCGGCAAATCGATTGATGGCGTCTTTGACTCCGCCAATTGAAGGATATATTGAGAAGGTTAAGGAAGCGGCTAAGAAAAGTAACACCAAGCAGAAGCTTAGGTGAAGGCGAGGTGGAAGGTGTGTTTTTCCCTCCCTTTTCCCTTTTGCTATTTATAGTGTTTTTTTTTTTACATCATGAATTGGTTTATAGATTAATTGTTAGGCATTACATATAATGCGGTTTTATTCTTATTACAATTTCAATTTTAAGTGAATATATATGAATATGATACTCTTTGGGGGGGGGGGGGGGGGGGGGCTTGAATTTAATTCAATTGGAACTCAGAAGCCAAAAATGAGTGAGTTTTGTTGGTTTGAGAGCTCTTTCGATCACACTATCATTTACTATCTCTGGCTTGAAACTGATTTATTGAAGATGGTGGAAGACCATAAGGTCGAATTGATGGAGTGTTTTACTTGCTAGTTGCTACCATTCAAAATCAAAGCATAAGTTTGTGAAAGAAAGGGCCTGCTTGTGTGTCATCCCAAGTCTTTAAGTATGCTATTTGCGATTGATTTGGATAAAATGGTATTCCCTTACTTATTCTACTTGATAGCTTCCTTTGAAACATACATTGTTGTTTAAAAATGTACGACAGGATTTTACTTGAAAAAAGTACATTGTTGGATAATTAATTCTCCATTTGCCAAATACGACAATGTCTGTGATGAGGGCTTCCTGGTTTTGGTCTTTGAAGTTTGTCGTTTGGCATGTTAAAGTTTCGTAGTATTGCCATCTTGTTGTTCAATCTGGCTTCCTATTTGTGATATACATGTCACTTTTTTTCTTGCGTGGATTAGACATATACTTTTATTCAATTTTAAAAATTTGCTCAATACAGTTAACATCCGAATACTGCACATACGATCCTTACTCATAATAGTCTTTATGAGCTGAATACATTTTGGTCTAGCAATTAGCAAGTATGTCTGTGATGTCAAGGTATCTCGAAAATATGTTTACTACATTAATTGCTAGGAACCCGTATCAACAACCTGCCAATTTCTAAGCGGCCTTGAAATTCTTGTGGCTCTACATTTTTGGACTTGATGGTTTTATTTTATACAATGAACACATTTGTTTTAATGAATATCTTTCTCACACTAAACCTTTTGTGACTGCAGTAGGCAGGGAGAATCCTCGCTTATGAAACTGACAATCAATTACGGCTGCTGTGTAGTGTGATTTTCTCTGATGGCCTATTTTTCTGGTTTAACATTGTAACTGCCTTGTTCATCATGTGTTGTTTTCCAAGCTTGGCAGCAACCTGCAATTATTTTATCTTTGAGGACTTGCATTCTATATAATAATCTGATGACTTGAATTGACGCCTTTTCTTAAGTTGCATTTCTTCTTTAAAAGCCTACTAAGAGTGCATTGAATTCAACCTAGTTTCCTCTTGTGATAGCTGTAGAACTTTGTTGTGGAAGTGGGATTTTGGGACTGGATTTCTATTATAATTCAACTTCTTTTAATTAAGTAGAAAGATTTTTACATGGCAAATGTCGGGATTTGAACCCATATAAGATGAGCTTTTTTTGTCACTTTGGATCTCTATCATTTTACTTTTTAATGACCATTTGAGTTTTGTGTGTATTCGGAGATGAAATTGAATCTCCTCATCAGTAAGGAATTTAATTTACGCAGCAAAATGGTCTGAAGAAGTTTCACCACTGACAATGGTCTATTTTGATGCTTAAACCATCTCAGCAGTGCATTGTTCTACCTATACTTCAGAGTAGCTATTGAATCAAATGATTATTATTGGTAAAGAAAAGTGCTCTAGTATAATTAATGCATAATACTTTTGTTGACACCGTTTTTTTGTCCGGGTCAAAATAAATTGGGCCTTTAAAAGCCCATTAAACACTTGGAGTCGCCATCGGTCGCTTTAGGTTGGGTACGACCGAAAACCTGTAAAATTGGTCTGCGTCAACACCGAGATCGTCGTCAGGTTCGGGAGTCAGTTACGAGTGGGGAAGGTTATAGCACCCCCACTACGCCCATAAATTGGTACCTAAGGGTTTTGGTTGTCTGAAAAAAAGAAACTCAAAAGGAGGAATTAATAGCACTGCTAAAAAAAGCTGCTAAAATAACAAATTCAAACTTAATCAAATAAAACCTGTTAAATTATTAATCGAACCCGAAATTTTTCACCTAACTAGATCTAGCCAAATTAATCTAAAAGTGTGACTAAAATGAAATAAACTAAAACCTAGAGGATAAAAAAACCTAAATGCAAACTTCCTAAAAGAAAAGGACCTAAGATGTAAATAACCCCTAAACCTAATGCATGCGTGAGTTGCCTGTCACATATCAGAAAAATTAAAGGATGTGGGACCCTTCTCTTGTTTAAACTAAATGTTTCATTACAGAGATAACAAAAGGGAAAATAAAAAAGGCCGCACCCCTTCTAATTTTATTACTTCATCTTCCTGATACAAACATCCAAATCAGATATGGTGAACTCACTCACTCCAACACCGTCGGCCACTGTCACTCACTCCGACCGTCGTCGATGGCGGCCGTTCAACTTCAAACTACACCAAAGGACTCGTCTCGATGTGCTGAACTCAGATCCGGTGACCGTTTCGTTAGATAACGCTCAGATGCTCATGAATCAAGCAAAACCCGTTTAGGTCCTTTCTTCTTCGATCTCTGACTCTGACCGTCAGATCGTTCCCGTTTTTCGATATGCAGTTTCTTTCAGCTTCCTCTACACTTTGACCGTTCGGATTCGACGGAAGATGTCTCGTTCGCCGGAAAATGGTGAGAAAATTTTTCAACCTTATCTTTTGCTTTCAAACTAGTTTCCAAAACTGATTTGGCTCGGTTTTTATTTTGCAGGCATCTCCCCCCTCCGTTTTTTTTCTTTTCATCTTTTAATTCATCTATTTATAAGTGTCGAAAACAATCAAAATCCCGGTTATGGTGGATATGTGGATGGTTAGTGGCAGATTTGGAGAATAAAGATGTTGAGAAATTTTAGGAGAGACGTTGAGATCATGAATGGTAGGGGAGAATCATATTTGACTAAGCTGGTTTGAGTGAAAACCGGTATGGTTTGATTTCGGGTATGGTTGAGCTGGGTACAAATGAGTGTGGGTTTAGATTTGGTTTTGGTTTTGGGCAATTAAATATGGGCATGGTAATTGGGTCTGGTCAAAATTTGGTGCTTACAGCTGCCCCTCTTTGTCCATTGCTCGAGTAAGAGGAATAGGGCAAAGACAAAAAAGCAACAAATTTTGTTCGGTGAGAAATGCACTTGCGTTGATAATGCACCCCGCTCGTCTCGAGGGTGCTGAAATTCGTGAACTCATTTCTCGGTGTAAGATGTACCCCGCTCGTCTCAAGGTACTGAAATCCGAGAATTCATTTCTCGATGTAAGATGCACCCCGCTCGTCTCAAGGGCGTTGTAAAGGTGTACCTCGCTCGTCTCAAGGGCACTGGGATTCAAGAATTCATTTCTTGATGTAAGATGCACCCCGCTCGTCTCAAGGGCACTGTAAGGTGTACCCCGCTCGTCTCAAGGGCACTGGGACTCAAGAACTTGTTTCTCGATGTAAAATGCACCCCGCTCGTCTCAAGGGCGCTGTAAGGTGTACCCCGCTCGTCTCAAGGGCACTGGGATTCAAGAATTCTTTTCTTGATGTAAAATGCACCCCGCTCGTCTCAAGGGCGATGTAAGATGTACCCCGCTCATCTCAAGGGCACTGGGATTCAAGAACTCATTTCTTGATGTAATATGCACCCCGCTCGTCTCAAGGGCGTTGTAAGGTGTCCCTCGCTCATCTCATGGGCACTGGGACACAAGAACTTGTTTCTCAATGTAAAATGCACCCCGCTCATCTCAAGGGCGCTGTAAGGTGTACCTCGCTCGTCTCAAGGGCACTAGGATTCAAGAATTCATTTCTTGATGTAGAATGCACCCCGCTCGTCTCAAGGGTGCTGAAAGGTGTACCCCGCTCGTCTCAAGGGCACTGGGATTCAAGAATTCATTTCCTCGACATGAATTGCACCCCGCTCGTCTCAAGGGTGCTATAAGGTGTACCCCGCTCGTCTCAAGGGTACTCGGATTCAAGAATTCATTTCTTGATGTAGAATGCACCCCGCTCGTCTCAAGGGCGCTGTAAAGGTGTACCCCGCTCGTCTCAAGGGTACTGGGATTCGAGAATTCATTTTTTCGACGTAAAATGCACCCCGCTCGTCTCAAGGGCGCTGTAAGGTGTACCCCGCTCGTCTCAAGGGCACTAGGATTCAAGAATTCATTTCTTGATGTAAAATGCACCCCGCTCGTCTCAAAGGTGCTGTAAGATGTACCCCGCTCGTCTCAAGGGCACTAGAATTTGAGAATTCATTTCTCGGTGTAAAACTCCATTCCTTAACTCGAGAATGCTATGTCAGAAACTCTGGTCCTTCAAAACCAAGGATATTGAGTTGAAAATTTGATTAGCTCCTTCAAACCTGAGGATGCCAAATATGACTCCACTCCTTCAAACTTGAGGGTGTTGGGTCGAATTCTAATTTGTTCGTAAAACTCTACTCCCTCATCTTTGGGGACGATGGTTTTGACATCTTTATTTACTCATATTCGAAGTAATTAGATATGATAACACTCATCTTTGAGGTAATTCTTGACACTTCATCTCGAAAGCAAATGGTGGTACTCACTCTTTGAGACAAATATGATCATTCATGTTTGAAGCAGGATTTGATGTAGAATTTCTTACTCGTGATTAGAGCAAGGTTCGATAAACGAAGATGCACTCATTTGTTCTTAAGTCTGGATTGGATGTTGAACCACTCATTCGTGCTTGAGACAAGGTTCTGTTTGTACCTGTTTGATAATAAATGTGCAAAGAATGAATACGAAAACATGTATATCAATGATGCAAATGCATGCTCTCATGGTTAATGATGATGCAAAGATGCTTGGGAAGTCTCACTTCTCGAACCAAGCTTGATCACATCGACTTCTTTTTTCCTTCAATTGGGCGTAAATTCATCACTTCCAGAATGTGACAATTCAGTTTTGCCCCAACAAATTTGTCTTCTAAACCTTCGTCTTTTCTTTTCCTTGCCTCATTCTTGATTCTAGGCTTTTCAAATATGAGTGAACCTTGTCAAAAGAATCTTTTTCATTCTCAAGAGAGTTTAAAATATTTTTCAAATCAAAAAGAGCTTTCGAAAATATTTTACAAAAGGAAAATGCACCCCACACTCAAGGCTCACAACTGAAACATTTCATAAAAATTTAAGTTCGTTGAAGATCAAACAAATCAATTACTCTTTTAATCTTTCAAAATTATAGCTCTTTAACATGTGTCAAGACTATTGGTGATTTCAAGGTACGAGTCTGTTTGGAGTACAATGTGTTTTGGGATCGGTTGTTTTGAATGAGACATGATTCTTCAAATGTTCATTGATTTGTTCAGAAATGATCGAATGATCTTGGAAGCTTCGTGTGCGACTTCTGAAACTGTTCACTAACTTCAAACCCTTTCTCATGATTTTAGAGTGTGTGGAACTTCATTGAACTTCTAGGGGATCATTTCTCGCATGCTAGTCATGTATATTTGACTTCATATTCGAACCGTCGTTTCAGGTTTCAACTCAAATTCACCATTGGTTCAAAATGCCCTTTGCGGGTTTTCATTTGGAACCCTCTTTTAATTTTTTTTCTTTTTTTCTTTTTTTTTTGATTATTCATCATGCATTATAAGGTTTAGAAATCTTCTGCAAACAAACGAGTTAACCCCAAGAGGAGGTATCAATTCTAAAAATAGACTCTTCAACTCAAATATCCATGTATGATCAAAATGGACTTTATAGGCATGTAACGTAGGCTATGGTTCAGAGTTATAAAAGAAAGGATACATAGGCTCAAACAAGTGTTTAAGGGTCAATAACCAAGGATCAATTGTTTTCGTTGGAATCTCACTTTGCTCGACTTGAATCTGCTTCCACATATTTTCTTTTTCGGACCACTCTAGACTGCCCATTTTTGGGTTTTCACCCCAGAGTTCATTTCCTTTATTTTTTTATCTTCAGGGATTCATGATATTTTCACGAATGTTGGAACCAAAACTTCAAACAATATTGTGTCGCACGCTTCATCTTGAAGATAACTGGACTCAAGATAATCATTTTTGAAGAGGGACTCCATATTGTGTTCCTCGTTCTATTCTATTCATTTCATTTCTTTTCTTTTCTTTTCTCTTTTCTTTTCTTTTCTTTTTCTTCTTCGTTCTCTTTTTCATGAATTCAGAACTTTATTTTGATTTGAGCACAAGTCACTTCTTGTGGTTGAGACGCGTTTTTTTGTTCTTGACCCCTGGTCTTTAAGGCTTCATCCTCGTAGTATGATCAGAATCGTCAATTTATTCATGTAAGCAAATATTTCTTCACCTTTGCCCCCCAACGTGGAGGGTGATCCTTGGTTAGGGTTCAAGTCAAAGAAAATTATAAGGCTCAAACGGGGACAACAAATGATAATTTTCTCTTTTTGTGAAGGGATGATGAAGGAATGCCAAATGTCATTTCATACATAGATATTTTCGCAAAAGAGTTACCCTTGGAATAAGAGGTATTCAAAATTAACTCATTTATTCACAGAATCATCTAAAAACAAATAATGAATGATAAAGTTAATCTTTCTTCTCTTTTTTTTTCTTTTTTTCTTCATACATGCCCCAACTATTTGATCTCATTCGTAGAATCAACACAGGATGCCCCGCCTTATCTTCTTGTTGGAAGATTCGTACACCAGTGAACATTTTAATTTTCATGTCTTTGAGGTATTGGTCAGAAAAAAGTTGACAGTAGGTCGAACTTTCAAAAACAAAGGCATGGCTTGGATGTCGTCTTCCTCGGAAAGCTAATCTTGTAAAAAAAAAGTTGACTTCAAGTTGAACTTTAAAAAAATGGTGTTACTCTATGATCGTCTTCCTTGGAATGTTTGGCTTTTCCAGTATTGAACATGAGGAATTTGTGATAAAAGATCAAGGAATATTGTTTTTGGTTTCAAGTGGAATATGAAAGGTTAATCTTATCATATGTCAAAGCTCTATAATCTCAATTCTCAAAAAAGTATTTCATTCATTCGATTTTCAAAGAACTTCAAAATTTATAAATCCGGTTCATTGTTCATAGCCTATTGTTTGAAAGCTCATTTTCAAAAATATCATCATTTATTTACTGCATAAAATTTATTTACAAAAATGATTTCTCAAAACAAATTTTAATAAAAAATGACAAGTGTCTCCTTCGTGTGGGCACCGAAAAATCTTCCTCTTGAATTTTTTTATTCTTCACCACACATCGCTTCTCGATTATCTACCAATATGAATTATGAATGCATGCAAATGCAATGCTAATGATTAAATGCATAAAAGGTGCTGCTTTAGAATTAACCATTCATAGAACAATCTTCAGAACTTTGATTATGAAAACCTTCTATTTTAAACAGCTAATCGTATATCAGCTTCCCTTTATTCGACATTCTGAACATGGTGTGTGCGTGCAAAAAAAACACACAAAAACATGGTTAGTACATCATAAACAAATGTATATGTACAAACATAAATTTAATGCATGGTAAAAGTGTGTGTGTACATATGTAGGCGACCACTAATAATTCAGGTTCGTCGTAGCTCTGATTAGGTGGGCTCTTATGGCTCATTACATGCGATTTATGGTTCTAAAGAAGGGTACCCAAACTGTCCTTACTGACCTACTAAGGCTAGTAAGAACCTCGATCCTCATCCATTATAGGTTCCTACGGACCGAGTTCAGTTTAGGGGGGCTTACTTCTTTAAGCTTGTACGGAGGATTGACCTCTCGAAGAAAAAAAGTATGTAAACCCCGGAAGCAACACGCATTCTTGTACGGAGGATTAACCTCTCGAAGGGTAGCGATTGCAACCACTTAAGTGGGACAAAGCTCGGGTTCAGAGCTTATGATATGCTCGTGCGCAAAGGAACTTTGAACACACGATAACCACGTACTAAACAATCTCCGTAAAATACGAAAACCTTTAATTTTTGTGATCACCAATAGTTCAAATTCCTTTTTTCTTTTTTGAGACAACATATACCTTTTGTGGCTCGACTCTCTAACGTCCCCAGCGGAGTCGCCAAGCTGTTGACACCGCTTTTCGTCCGGGTCAAAATAAATTGGGCCTTCAAAAGCCCATCAAACACTTGGAGTCGCCATCGGTCGTTTTAGGTTGGGTACGACCGAAAACCTGTAAAATTGGTCTGCGTCAACACCGAGATCATCGTCGGGTTCGGGAGTCAGTTACGAGTGGGGAAGGTTATAGCACCCCCACTACGCCCATAAATTGGTACCTAAGGGTTTTGGTTGTCTGAAAAAAAGGAAACTCAAAAGGAGGGATTAATAGCACTGCTAAAAAAAGCTGCTAAAATAATAAATTCAAACTTAATCAAATAAAACCTGTTAAATTATTAATCGAACCCGAAATTATTCACCAAACTAGATCTAGCCAAATTAATCTAAAAGTGTGACTAAAATGAAATAAACTAAAACCTAGAGGATAAAAAAACCTAAATGCAAACTTCCTAAAAGAAAAGGACCTAAGATGTAAATAACCCCTAAACCTAATGCATGCGTGAGTTGCCTGTCACATATCAGAAAAATTAAAGGATGTGGGACCCTTCTCTTGTTTAAACTAAATGTTTCATTACAGAGATAACAAAAGGGAAAATAAAAAAGGCCGCACCCCTTTTAATTTTATTACTTCATCTTCCTGATACAAACATCCAAATCAGATCTGGTGAACTCACTCACTCCAACACCGTCGGCCACTGTCACTCACTTCGACCGTCGTCGATGGCGGCCGTTCAACTTCAAACTACACCAAAGGACTCGTCTTGATGTGCTGAACTCAGATCTGGTGACCGTTTCGTTAGATAACGCTCAAATGCTCACGAATCAAGCAAAAACCGTTTAGGTCCTTTCTTCTTCGATCTCTGACTCTGACCGTCAGATCGTTCCCGTTTTTCGATATGCAGTTTCTTTCAGCCTCCTCTACACTTTGACCGTTCAGATTCGACGGAAGATGTCTCGTTCGCCGGAAAATGGTGAGAAAATTTTTCAACCTTATCTTTTGCTTTCAAACTAGTTTCCAAAACTGATTTGGCTCGGTTTTTATTTTGCAGGCATCTCCCCCTCCGTTTTTTTTCTTTTCATCTTTTAATTCATCTATTTATAAGTGTTGAAAACAATCAAAATCCCGGTTATGGTGGATATGTGGATGGTTAGTGGCAGATTTGGAGAATAAAGAGGTTGAGAAATTTTAGGAGAGACGTTGAGATCATGAATGGTAGGGGAGAATCATATTTGACTAAGCTGGTTTGAGTGAAAACCAGTATGGTTTGATTTCAGGTATGGTTGAGCTGGGTACAAATGAGTGTGGGTTTAGATTTGGTTTTGGTTTTGGGCAATTAAATATGGGCATGGTAATTGGGTCTGGTCAAAATTTGGTGCTTACAACTTTTATTATATTTTGGGTAAACTAACCTTCGAGTCCACTATATTATTGGTTTGATTCTATTTTAACCAATGAATTATGAATTTTGTCAATTAAACATTTGAATTTTTAAAATGAATTCAATCAAGTTGCTGAGCATTAATTTTTGATAAAAATGATAATTTAATAATTAAGTAAATTTGTACAATTATACATTTAGTCTATTTTATTTTACATTTATCTATTTGGTCGGTCTGCATCTGGACGAAGGTTTTATGTGAATTTGTGGCTTGTAGTTAGGCAAATATTGGGGAAAAGAGATTCTTGCCACTAAACCATCCCATTTTTTGAATTAAAATTAGATTAAATGTAGGGGTGGACAAGATCTGGTACTCGGTCAGTTTGTTTAAAATTAGTCTCGGTCTCAATAGCATCAATAATATTTTTTTTTGTAAAGTCATAGGCCTCATTAAAACCCCCCTTCTTAGTGAAAGGGGAAAAGAGTACCCCACTAAAATATATTAATAAAAGAGATTACAATGTTCATCATAATAAACCAGCAGATACACAACCCTGCAATACCTATACAAAGGAAGTGCAGCATAGCTTAACCGATTCTTTGCTTGGCAAGAGAATCTGCCAACACATTACAAAACCTAGGAATACACCTAAGACGCATACCTCTTTGCAATATAGTTCCTGCAATCTTTGACACATCCGCTGCAATTAAAGCAGGTGGTTCTAGCGAGTTATTTAGCCAATTCACTACAGTAGCGCAATCACTTTCGATAATCAAAAGATGAGATTCAGACCAGCACGACGTAAGAAATTTATCAAGCCCCACTGTTAAGGCCTCGAATTCAACCAACGCCGGGAAAGACAGATTGGATTGTTCTGAAAATTGCAGCAGAATTAAACCATTTTCATCCCTAAGCACCCCTTCAATTCCGCTCTGCCCCGTCCTCACATTAGTTACCCCGTTAACATTTAATTTTAGAAAACCCGTCGGAGGCAACTGCCAACACTGAAGATTAGATTTTTTCTGCCTGCGCAGCGGCAGCTTTGATGCTAATTACAAATCAGAAACCAAGGAGTCGATGTTTAGAAAATCACAAGGAAATTTGGCAAGTAACCAATAAGCTATACGAAACTTTACTAAGAATTCCAATTGCATCCAATCCACCGACTTCTCCTTGAAAATTACCTCATTGTGAAATAACCAAATCGACCAAATGACTGCCGCTGGTATATACATACTCCAATAAACTTTATAAGAACTAGCCATTTCTTTCCAAACAAGAAGAAAGGACCAAGGATCCCCCGGCAGAGCAGTCGACACACCAATGATACCACACAAGTTAGCCCATATCCGCCAAATACCATAACAGTTAAAAAATAAGTGAGCCGTAGTTTCAGGATGACTTGAACAGAAGAGGCAGCACATGGATTCAAGTGAGTTAACACCCCTCTTAACTAGCTCCGAACGAATCGGAATCCGGTTCCAAAGAAGCTGCCACATAAAAACTTTCACTTTTGGAGGGGCGAAACCACACCAAACTACATCTTTTCAAGTCGGATTACCTTCAAGATCATTAGCTATCAGATTCCTCATGGACTTAACAGAAAAAGACCCATCATTAGAGCCATTCCAGCTTACCCAATCACAATCAAAAGCACAAGATTTGACATTCTGCAGCAATACTAACAATTCATTCCATTGGGGTTGCTCCCAATCAAAAAGTCTTCTACGTAAAGGAATAGACTAATTCCACCCATCCAAACTTTTTGTACCGAAATCAAAGACAAGACCAGATTTATTTAAGGCAATATTATAAATTCTAGGAAAATTTTCTTTCAGGGAAGTATCGCAAGCCTAAACATCAGACCAAAAGTACACACACTTCCCATCTCCAACATGGATAACCAGATTAGCTCTAATATGATTCTCGAAATTATCTTTAGAGAAAAAGGACTTAATAATACCTCTCCATAGCCACGAAGTAGCTCTCGGGGGAACAAGTTCCGGAAGAAGCTTTGGTGAATTGCCTGGAGTTTTTGCATCAATCAACCTCCTCCATAGCTTGAAAGGTTCGTTGCCGAAATGCCAAGCCCACTTTCCCAATAAAGAGCGATTCATAATGTCCAGATTAGTCACTCCTAGTCCACCATTCGTCACAGGAGTACATACCTTGTTCCAGTTAATCTAGTGAATTCTAGATTTGTCTTTGTCATCGCCCCATAGAAAAGCAAACATCATACTATTTAAGCGGTTAGCGACCGTTACTGGCATCCTGAAGAGAGACAAGTAATAAGTGGGTAAACTGGTTAGAACATATTTAATTAAGGTAAGTCTACCACCAATAAATAGAGAACTAGATTTCCATCCTCCCAGACGAGATGGAAATTTGTTAAAAACTGGCTCCCATAAAGAAATTGAATTCTGATTGAATCCCAACGGTAAACCCAAATATTCTGTCGGTAAAGAATCTCAGGAACAACCCACACTATTTGCCCATATCTTCAATGCATCCTCAACAATGTTAATTCCAAACAGTTTACTTTTCTTCAAGTTCAATTTTAATCCTGAAGCAAGTTCAAAGACTCTGAAAACCCTCTTCACATTTCGAACTTGTCTTTCTTCCCCACCACAGAAAATCAGCAGGTCATCTGTAAATTGAATATGGGAAATGTCCACAACAGTTTTCGCCCGACCAATTCTAAATCCATTAAATAATCCCAGACGAACAGCTTTATCCAATAACAAATGTAGAGCCTCACCAACAAAATTGAAAAGAAGAGGGGAAAATGAACATCCTTGTCTAATTCCCCTAGATATCGAAAATGCTTCCGTAGGTGAGCTATTCACTAGAATTGAAATAGAGGCTGGGGAGATGCATTTATAAATCCAGTCACACCACCTCTTGCCAAACCTACATTTCCTAAGAATTAAGATTAGAAATTCCCAGCTTTACCGTGTCGTATGCCTTCTGGAAGTTAATTTTGAATGCCGCTCCTTTGATACCAGCTTTGCTAACGAAATCCACAGTTTCATTAGCTACCAAAGAACAATCGAGAATTTTTCTTCCAGGTAAGAAAGCAAACTAAGTCTCCCCAATAAGATCTCCCATCACTAGTCTGAGCCTACGAGCCAACACCTTCGATAGTAATTTATACGTACCTCCTACTAAACTAATTGGCCGAAATTCATCAAGGGACTTAGGATTATTGACTTTCAGAATTAAAGTGATGAAGGAGTGATTAGTACCCATCTCCCACTTTTCCCCATAAAGAAATCAGCAAAAAATCCAAAACATCACCTTTTAGCGCAGGCCAGAACTGTTTGAAAAAACCCATATTAAAACCATCAGGTTTTGGGGCACGGTTGCTGTCAGTGGACGAAAGAGCTTGCCAGATCTCCTCTTCCGAAAAACACTTCTCCAGAAAAGAAGCCTGCTCTGAATTAATCTTCCTGAAGTCTAAATGTAACTCATCAACATTAAGACTCTTATTATTATTGTAGGCGGCACAAAAATGCTCCTTGATGTGATTCTTTACCAGAATAGGCTCAGTGATAATAGTGCCACCACTTTTAATAAAATTGATTGCATTTTTCCTGTTGCGCAGAGAAGTGGTGAGATGAAAAAATCGTGTATTTCTATCACCCTCCACAAACCATCTAAGCCTAGACTTTTGAAGCCATCTACTCTCCTCTCTCCGATAAGCTGATCATAATTCTGATCTGATCTTAAGTATTAAAGAGAAACAAGAAGAATTCGCCAAGCCATTTTGAAGATTACTCTCTAACTGATAGCCTTTGTTCCAAACTCTGAATACCATTATCGTCGATCTGATTCTTTGCAGCAGCCCACTTTTTTATTACTGATTTTGAATTTTTGAGCAACCCCCTATTTTCACCTTTGAGTCCTTCGCTTTCTTCCTTTCAATAGTCTGTAACACAATTTCTTCAAACCCATTCTCGTTCCTCTAGTAATTAAAGAAGCGGAAGGGTTTCGGACCCCAATCTTTAGTATCTTCAGATAAATAAATCGCATTATGATCAGACAACGACTTATTCAGAACTTTTTGTACAACATTTGGAAAAGCTTCTAAAAATTCAGGCGATAGAAGAAACCTATCCAATCTGACAAAGGTGGGTTTCTCTCTATTATTCCCCCAAGTGTACTTCCCTCCTAACAGAGGTAAATCAACCAGTCTAGCATCAAATATAAATTTTCTGAAAGCAGCAATTGAAGAATAATTAACTGATTTACCCAGTTTTTCAGTCGGATCCAAATAAAGGTTGAAGTCACCTGCTAAACACCAAGGGATTTCATGATTCTGCAAGAAAACCAACAGTTCCTCTAAAAAATCCCCTTTCTCGGCTTCGACGGATGGACCATAGATATTAACGAAACCACACTCAAAGTTCAGATGATTGATACATCCAATTAATCCTATAAAACGAGGCTTTATGATTATATCAACCACAGAGAAATATTCTGAATCCTACAAACTAATTAAGCCTCCCGCTGACCCGGAAGCATCCGACACCGCCAATTCCAAATTTTTGCAGACCCATATTCGACGAGCTTCAAAAATACTATATTTCTCAATTTTAAATTCTTGTAAGAAAACGAGTTTCGGCCTTAACTTCCCAATTAACATTTTAACAGTTTTGGATTTTTCTTTTCGTCTAATACCCCTCACATTCCACGAAATAATGCTTAAATCCATATAAAATGCAGATAATACCGAGTAGCTGATTAACAAGCCTTCCTCGATTCAACCTCCAATTCCCGGACTCTACTGATTACTGCATCACGCCCCCTTTGAAAGAAATCTCCAGAATCTTACTGATTTCCCACACCGACTCTACTTCCAATCCCACCACCGAATCACCCAACTCAGACGAGAGAGACTTCTGGGCAACTCCCTGGTTTACCGTCCCTTCATCTAGTGAATCACGCACTAGTCTTTTAAAAATTTTCCTTGAGCTTGCTCTAAAGAAGCCTTTCGGAGAAGCAGGAGTGGAAGGTTCTTTGGGGATATGTCGAAACGCAAAAGAGGATAAGGGTTCCTGACCCATCTTGCCAGATACTTCAAAACTGTCGGGCACAATGTCTATCGAATCCATACTAGTTTGATATATTCCGGGGCCTGATGATTGTTGGATACAGTTGAAACCGGATGAGGAGAAAGTTAAGGCCCTTAGAGGCTCATTGGACATTAAATGAAAACTCCCATTGCATCTATAGCCAATGGCCCTATTAGGCCCATACTCGACAACTTTGTCAACCGACCCTTCAGAGTCACTACTCTCTTCCCATGAATTCACGTGGGCAACGTTCTCCATGTTATTGTCAGCACCTACATTAATAACTGGAGAAAAAATCAGGTCCCTCGCAGCATTAGATTCATCGTTAGTTGAACCGAAACAATCCTGAGAACGAGGATTTTCAGAAGGAATGTCTTTCCCAATTCCAGGAGCCGATACACCAGCCAAATTAGAAGCATCATCAACCTTGAACTCATCACCGGAAAAAACATGGTCCTCATCTGACTCCGGCCACTCATCGAAAGCATTATCCATGGGGTCTTGTAGATTAGAAGCAAATTCATCCTCCTTAATGTTTCTTACATTCACCTTAATAAGATATGATACCCCCATTGATAGGACCCTGATGCTCCTTGGAATAGTCATAGGACTTGCCACCCGAATTATAATTCTCGCTGTCCAGTCGAGATTTTTGGATAGTTTTATCGTCAATACACACCAGCAAACCCCACTTATTTCCCAAGGCTTCAAAGAAATCTTTATGCCAACAATAGAGCGATACACCAGATAGGAGAATAGAACAGTAATAATGAGGGATATCGTTAATCAGAAGCGGACCAATATGAGTAAACCAGTAGCACAATTCCTCATTTTTAGACCTCCAGATCACTTCCATTGCTTCCACAGAATCAAAAGAAATAATAAAAGAATCGAAATTGAATCCCCACTTCCTTATCTGAATGTTGATTCCATCGTGAGAAAGAGCTTGTTGTATAAAATCCTGGTCAAATCTATTCCTAAAAAACCAACCATGCAGCGTCTGAGCCATTGACTTTCACTGGCCGGAAATTTGAAGTCCAGCAGCTTATTCCTTAATTCCTTCTCCTTCTCATTCGTATCCATAGAATCTGAAGCCGAATCACCAGAAACCTTCTCCGATTGATTGCTTTGAAGCACCTCTTTAAAAGATTTGGATCCAAAAGGAGTTGAAGCCATATTCTTCGCTGTAGTAGATGAATTCCCATTGCCTTTCTGGTGTCTAGTTTTGTCAGGCACTTTCTGAGTATTCTTATTTCCTTTAACGTCATCACTCGGTTGTAAAGGAAATCTAGCCTGTGAAACCCTAACAATGAATCCATCAATCTTGGAACCATCCAGACCTGAAATCGCCCTATCCATACCACCACGATTCTCAAAAGAAGCAAAAGCGAAAGTAGTGGCTTTGTACTTCTTCCTCGTATTGACAAAAGGAATAAAAACTCGAATCACCTTCCCATAATGATTGATAAGTTCTCTCAGAGTCTGCCTTGAAACTCTCCGGCTGAGGTTATCAATAAAGATAGTCAAAACCGGATTTCCTCGAGAATTCACCGCTACCACACCGGGCTTCTTCCAGGGTTCTTCACCACCGTTTGCTCTCCTCTGCCGTTTGCTCTCCTCCGCCAAGGAAAGTGAAAATAGCTACCAATAATATTATTAAATAACAAAGTTATAATATTGTAGGCTTGAATGTTGAAGTCATAGAATGAGTCCTACTCATAATATTCATACATAGAGAGAGAATAAACTAAAGAACTCTAAGCCTACATCCACCAAATATATCAGCTAAAGTGGTCATAACAGAACAATACCGGATATCAAGTCCAAGAAATCAAGATTCAGTTTCGGTCGCAACCAGGACCTAAATTTTAGATATGGTCCCGATTCTACCAAAACCGGTTCCGGGCAAAGATTCACCGAGTCTGAGACCGGATAACCGAGTTTTTTTCCCACCCCTAGTTAAATGTAATTAACGCAAGAAAAGAGAAGAAAATAAAAGTGACAAGATTCAAACATTAGGCTTCTATAACATATTTTTTATTTTTATAAAATATTTATCATTTTTAGTTTTGGAAAACACACTTAGTTGGATATCGGAGAACCAGACTAGTTTTGTCCCTGGCCGTTCAATCACTGATAATGTGGTTATTGCTCAAGAAATTATCCACTCCATGCGCGGTAAGAAAGGGAAAAAGGGGTGGTTTGCGATTAAGGTTGACCTTGAAAAGGCTTATGACCGTTTAGAGTGGTCGTTTATTGATGATACCCTCTCTGATCTCGATATCCCTATTCACTTGAGGTCCCTTATTATGAGTTGTGTCTCCTCCGTGTCTACTCAGATTCTTTGGAATGGTAGTCCGACGACGAGTTTTCAACCCTCTTGGGGAATCCGACAGGGTGACCCGCTGTCACCTTATCTGTTTGTCTTGTGTATGGAGCGGTTAGCTCATTCTATTCAACGTGAGGTGGACCAAGGTAGTTGGAAGGCGTTCCAATTTAAGCGGACGGTTCCGTTGATTTCTCATCTCTTTTTTGCGGATGATTTAGTCTTATTTGCAGAAGCTTATCTGGAGCAGTTTGATGTCGTTAGTCGGGTTCTTAAGGAGTTTTGTGAATGTTCTGGTCACAAAGTTAGTATTTCGAAAACTAACATTTTCTTATCCCCTAATATTCATTCCGCGCTTCAAGAGGATATCAGTGGTGCTTTTGGTTTTAGGTGTGTTTCTGATCTTGGTAGATATTTGGGAGTCCCGCTTATCCATGGTAGGATTACCAAAGACACGTATCGTTATTTGATTCAAAAGGTGGCTGATAGACTGACAGGTTGGAAGGCTCAGTTGCTTTCGTTTGCTGGACGTATCATTTTGGCTAAATCTGTCCTTGCGGTTATCCCTATGTATACTATGCAGTCGGTCCGTTTACCCAGGTATGTTTGTGATGAGATCGAACGCCTGATCAGAAATTTCATTTGGGGCCATTGTAGGGACACTAGAGGGGCTCATGTCGTTAATTGGGGCGTGGTTTGCTCTCCATATCAAATGGTGGGTTGGGTCTCAAACGGTTAGAGTATCAAAATGAGGCGTTTCTTCTAAAGTTGGGTTTTATTTTGATATCGAAACCAAATCGTCTTTGGGTACAGGTTATGCGATGCAAATATGGTATTCAGGATATGGTTCCGGATACGTTACCGAACAAGAGGGGCTCGCGTCTTTGGATGAGCATTAGGCTCATATGGACAGATCTTTGTCGAAATTTGGTATGGAATATTGGCGTTGGCCAACAAATTACCTTTTGGAGGGATGCATGGGTTGACGCTTTTGGACCCCTTTGCTGCTATGTTAATGTTGGAGACAATGCTATTAGCCGCACTATGACTGTTAGGGAGATGGTGGCTAGTAATGGACAATGGAAATGGGATGAGTTTGTGGATTTGCTCCCGCCTGACGTCGTACAAGGCATTGCGGCTGTTAAGCCACCAGTATCGATGGGAGTTTCTGATTGCCCTGGCTGGGCGCTTGATAATTCCAGGAGATTCACGGTAAAATCCGCGTATGGGGTGCGCGCACATCCGGGTGTTGTGATCGCAGATCCGGTTTGGACGGTCTTAGAGAAGTATCGTGGTTTACCTAGAGTGAAGATGTTCCTTTGGCAGGTCTGTCATGGCCGTATTATGACGAATGCGGAGCGCGTGCGAAGACATCTTGCGAACGATTCTAGTTGCGTGTTGTGCGGGGCTGCTGTTGAAGATATCTCCCATATTCTATATGAGTGTATGGCGATTAAGAATTCTTGGCTGCAAATTATAAGAGAGAATATGGTCCCGGCTTTCTTTGGCTCTTCCATTACTCAGTGGATCATTGACAATCTTGTTGATGCGCAGCGTTATGCTCGGTGTCCGGTGAATTGGGATTTGTTGTTCAGATCATTGGTTTGGTTGGCTTGGAACCGACGTAATGCGGCTACTTTCGGTTCTGAATATGGCACTCAGGAGACCTTGCTGCAGCAATCTCAACGCCTTTGCAGGGAGTTGTTGCTGGCGAACGCACGACATGAGCAAGTTGCGGCTGCCACGATAACTCCACGAGCTGTTGTGCCATGGATGAAGCCCCCGACGGGCTGGATTAAACTTAACGTTGACGGGGCAAGAAATACGTCACCTGGTCTCGCTTCGTGTGGTGGCTTGGGGCGTGATACTAGTGGGCAATGGTGCTTCGGTTTTTCAAAAAAATGGAGTTTGTTCCGCTTTTGAAGCTGAGTTATGGGCAGTATACGAGGGTCTCTCGACAACTTGGACGCTCGATTTCACAAAGGTTATTGTTGAGACGGATAATAGGGAGGTATATAATGGTTTGATGACTCGGGAGCCTTTGCGATTTACATCGAATCTCCGAGTGCACCTTTCGGAAATGCTCTCGAGAACTTGGGACGTTCAATTTTCTTGGGTGCAACGAGAGGCGAATGGGGTTGCGGATAAGCTTGGGAAAATGGTGATGGATCTCACGTTCGATTATTATAGATTCCTTGACCCTCCTCTAGCTATCCGTGACAGCTTGCGCAAGGAGGCTATGGCGAATGGAGAGTTGGAAGATTTTGGTTGATGTTGTTTGCTGCGATCGATGGATGCTGCTGGTTTCTGTTGTTGGGCGTGGAGTGTTGCTGTTGGTTTGTGCAGGTTTGGGGAGACTTACTTGCATTTGTTTACTGGGATGAATGGTTAGGTGCTTGTTAGATCGATAAGTTTGTTCCGGTTTATGACACATGGTTGTCTTTCTTCCTATGTCACCCTACTTCACGTACTCTTTTTCCTCTGTTAGGCTTAGAGAGGTTTTTTAACGAGGCGTGTCGTAGGTGCTTCCCCCTTTCTTTTCAAAAAAAAATTTGATAACGTGTTTGGTATCTAATTTTTTAAATAGAAATAAACAAATAGCTATTAAATAATTAAATTTAAATTTAACTATTAAAAATTATTATTATAATAAAAATAAAATATATCTTTTAATAGTCTAAAGGTGATTAGATTGTTAGTATATATCCATACACATTGTTAATCTTTTGACAATGCTTATACACCTTGTAGATAATGCAATTTGAACATGTGTCTCTTAGGATGAACATCATCCGCTTTTTCACTGGCACACTTGTTGGGTTCAAAATAAAATATAATTAAATAAGCCAAATTTTAAAATTATCATTAAAAAGAATTGAACCATATTAAATTTGGTTGATTTTTGGTGTGATAATTGCTTGAGAAATGTTGGTCAATTGCAAGATATCTTGATGTTCCATCTGACTCCCTTCCTTGTGTGAATAGTGGACTCCTACGGGGAATGGAGATGGTATGAACTGACTCACCTTTTGCCACAACCTATATTGCTTCGTTTGATGGATACGATGACCCCAATGCAAGTTCTAGCAGTTGAAAAGCCGAGATGAAGATGGACTGCAAATATAGAATTTTCTGTTAAATCTACATACGAGAATAATTTGGGGAGAATCTACTGGTCCGAATGATAAAGTTTGATGAGTTATCGCTAGATATAGAGAGTTGCAACGAATTAAGATTTTCCTTTGGTCCACAGCTTGTGATAATCTTCTTACAAACTATGAGACGTAGAACTATACAAAGAATTGAGAAGAATTTGATAAACCTCAGAAAACAAACTTGTATTATTATGAATCACATGAGTTTGTATTTATATGCATGGATACAAGCCATAACATGAATTAAATATAATAAACTTGAAACTAATTAACTGTAAATAACAGTTGTTAACAGCTTAACACAGACCTTTAAAAAAAACAGCTTAACACAGATATTGAAAACAATTGGAACATATACACCTTATCATACTTCCTACTTCTCTTGTATGTTTCTCTTGTGTGCTTGTTTTTGCACTTTGACTAGTGTTGGTAAAATAGAACTGCAAAACTGGCTGTTAGCACTGACTGGAAATTATAAAAAACAGTAACAGAAAATGTGAACCGTGTCGTGGTATGGTGGCCACTGCCTTAGAAACAAAATTGCCCCGAACAGTGTAGTCGCTTCACAGGCAAAATGTCCCCCGAGGTGCACACGGACGTTCCAAGAACCGTACACTCGACTCCGGAGTGAACAACAGTGGTACTACTCGAATGATGCTCGAACAATTGAGGAAACAGAGAGAATTTGGAAGTGTTTGCAATGTGTTTGATATCTCAAATGGTGCATATAGCACCTCTATTTATAGACTGAACATTATGTCTATAATAGACATTTCACTGTCCAAATAATTACATAATTAAATCTGTATAACAGCAGCATTTAACTTGCTGTAACAGCTGTTGTAACAGCTTCTCAATAACAACATTTTAATTCTGTAATTTAAGCTCAGTAACAGCTCTATGAACACATGAATCTGACTGAGAAAACAGTCTAAATTCAACATTGGAACATGCTGTTTATATTCGAATATATTCGAATAAATTCGAATTTTCTCCAAAAAGAATAGATACGCGCGCGTACGTGTCGAAGACACGTGTTACCCAAGCCCGAGCCGACGGCGGCAGCGCGCGAGGACTTCCCTTGTTCTTTCCCACTCAACAAGGGAGGGAGGAAGCATGGGTATAAATACCTTTCACTAACCATTTTCCCAACCAATGTGGGATATGGCCTTAGTAACACTTGAAGCATTACCAACATTCCCCCACTAATGCGAAAGAATTCATCTGTATCTCAAACACAGACCTCCTCAGACGAGCAATAGCGGAATTAGTTGCTTAAGCACTAGTGAACGTATCTTGAACTAATATATAGTGATGATGAGCGATCCTTCTCTTAGATAAGTGAAACTAGTCTTGAACTTTCTAAGATAGGGGTAAACTCACAACACACAACTAACTCCTTCATCCACCGAAGTTCTCGACGTGTAAGAAATATACACAAGTATATATTTGGCCATCTTACCTCAAGATTCTAGTAAGTGTATTAGAAAAACGGCCCAACGTTTTTCACAGAAGGTGGCTAATCCTTCTCACTTACATAGGTTATTTCATCAAGTTTATCTCGATATAAACCACCTTGAAAGCGGGCTATGAAATAATTAAGAACCATCTGTAATGGCTCAACCTCTTATAGATATATGGTGATTTCTTCAAGTTCATTTAAAATGAACCACCCAGTCATGGGATAAGAAATCATTAAGAATAAATATTCAACCTCATTATCGGTGAATTCAAAATGTCCTTCTCAATAGGATCATTCAAACTTTGAATTCATTAAGAGTTTCTTGAAACTCAACCTTTTCTGGCGGTAAGTTCATCTTGTCCTTCTCAATAGGACAACACATTCAGACTTGTGTTATAAACTTATTAAGAATAAGTATTCAACCATGATTCGGTAAATTCATCAAGTCTTTCTCACAAAGACCACCCAAAACCTGGGCTATGAATTTATTAAGAGTAATAGTACTCAACCTGGACATGTACATCATTCGTCATAGGGATAGGCAGTGAGAAATGTACACTATGAGTCTTTCCATGGTTTCGTTTGACCACATTGAACTTAGATAACTAAGTTGGGTATCCACCATGAATTCCTCAACCAATGGGCTTTGACCCATCCCCCTCGACGAATCTAGGACCAATTTCCGACTTAACCCTTTGGTAAGCAGATCTGCTAGGTTTCTTTCCGACTTCACATACTCTAAAGAGAGTACTCCATTCCTTATTAAGTGTCTAACAGATTCATGCCTTATGCGAATGTGTCTCTTTTTACCATTGTAAACTTGACTCTTGGCAACACAAATCGCAGCTTGTGAATCACACAATAAGGAAACAAGAGGAATCGGAGTTCCCCACAACGGAATATCGGCTAATAAATTCCTTAGCAACTCAGCTTCTTGCCCAGCTAAGTCAAGAGCTATAAACTCTGACTCCATAGTAGAGAGAGCAATACAAGTCTGTTTTGAAGACTTCCAAGAAATTGTTGCTCCTCCCAAAGTAAATACATACCCACCCGTAGAGCTTACTTCATCACTATTAGAGACCCAGTTGGCGTCACAATATCCTTCTAATGTAGCAGGAAAGCCAACAAACTCAAGTCTCCAGTCCATAGTACCCTTAAGGTACATAAGTAAGCGTCTAAGAGCCACCCAGTGCTCACCACTAGGGTTGTGAGTATATCTACTAAGTCTGCTAACAACATAGGCAATATCTGGCCGAGTATAGTTCATTAAGAACATAAGACTGCCAATTATTTTGGCATATTCCGTTTGAGAAACGCTACTTCCTTTATTCTTAAAGAGAAGTATGCTAGAGTCATAAGGAGTTCGAACAGGGACGGCATCAAAACTGTCAAATTTCTTTAACACTTTCTCGATATAGTGTGTCTGACTTAAAGAAAATCCCTTTTCAGATTTGATTACTTTGACTCCTAAGTTTACATCGACTTCTCCCAAGTCAATCATCTCAAACTTAGTGGACAAGAAACTTTTTGTTTTGTTAATGGACTCAATGTTAGTACTGAAAATCAACATGTCGTCAACATACAAGCTTATGATGACACAATCAGTACCAAACATCCTCGAATACACGCATGCATCCGAACCATTCACAACAAAACCAAAACTAAGAATAGTTTTATGAAATTTCTCATACCACTGTTTAGGAGCTTGCTTCAGGCCATAAAGTGACTTTTTAAGTCTACATACTTTGCCTTCCATACCAGGCGCCTCGAAGCCAAGAGGTTGCTCCATATAGATCTCTTCATCTAGATCCTCATTCAAAAATGCAGTCTTTACATCCATTTGATGTACTTGCAACTTGTGAATGGAGGCTAGTGCAAACAATGCACGGATCGTTGAGATTTTTGTGACAGGAGAATAAGTATCAAAGAAGTCTTGACCAAATCTTTGAGTGAACCCTTTGACTACTAGCCTTGCCTTATACCTTTGGATAGAACCAGCTGGTCTAAGTTTCTTTCGAAAGACCCATTTACTGTTGATGGTTTTAAATCCTCTAGGCAAGTCAACTAATTCCCAAGTATGATTAGACATTATTGATTCTAGTTCATCTTTTATAGCGCTTTTCCAGAAACTAGCATCAATAGATCGTATAGCTTCTTCGTAAGTTTTAGGATCTTCATCTAACAAATAAGTTTGAGCTATAGGATCATAAAGAGTGTCTAAATCATTTATCTCAGAAATAAAGGAAGTTATGAAGTCTGGTCCAAAAGAGGTTTCAACTTTTTGTCTTTTACTTCTTCTAGGCTCAAATTCAATCTCTTGAGAAGACCTAGCAGGCACACTAGAAGAAGTGGATGGCAAGTTTTCTATTTGTGTTTCAACACTTAATTTAGGTTTCTTGAGAGGAAAGATTTCTTCAAAGAAAACATCATCCCTAGATTCACAAATAGAAGAGTCTTGTAAAGTCATGAATCTATATGCGGCACTGTTAGAAGCATAGCCTATAAACACTACATCAACGGTTTTAGGTCCAATGGTGGACTTCTTAAAGTCTGGCAACCCCACTTTGGCCAGACACCCCCACACTTTCAGGTATTGTAAATTTGGGGCATACCCTTTCCATAATTTGTATGGGGTAGAATCAATTTTCTTATGAGGTACTCGGTTCAGAATATGATTAGCCGATAGAATGGCTTCCCCCCACATGTTGTCGGACAACCCAGAACTTATCAACAATGAGTTCATCATCTCTTTTAAAGTTCTATTTTTCCTCTCGGCTATACCGTTTTGTTGAGGAAAATAAGGGGCTAAAGTTTCATGTATTATGCCATTCGTCTCACAAACCTCTTTTAGAAAATTAGATCCATATTCACCACCTCTATCAGACCTAACACGTTTTATTCTCCTATCTAACTGATTTTCAACTTCTGCCTTATAAATAAGAAAGAAATTTTCAGCTTCATCTTTAGTTTTAGGAGATAAACTTTTGTATACCTAGAGAAGTCATCTACAAAAGTTATGTAGTAGTGTTTTCCTCCTTTACTTTCAAAGTTTCTAAAGTCTGCTAGATCAGTATGAATAAGTTCTAACAGTTCAGTCTTTCTTTTAGAAACATTTTTAAAGGTAGGTTTTGTATGCTTGGCTTCTACACAAACTTCACATTTATTATAGTTTGTTATGTCTAGTTTAGGCAAAATATTCATATTCATCATTTTCTTTAGGGATTGAATATTTACGTGTCCTAATCTAGCATGCCACATATCAACAGACTCAACAATATAAGCAGAAGTGGTAGCTTTATTATTTTCATTAAGTTGAGTTTCTATGACAAATAAATCTTCGCTTAAAAAACCTTTCCCGACATAATCACCATTACGGGAAAGTAGAAGTTTATCTGCCTCAAAAACTAACTTAATGCATGCCTTATTTAAGAGGCCACCACTAATCAAATTTCTACGCAGGGCAGGCACATATAGGACATTGTTAAGGGCCAAAGTTTTATCGGAAGTCAGCTTGAGTAAAACCTTGCCTTTGCCCATCACTTGAGAGCTGCTGGAGTTTCCCATGTACACACGTTCACCATTTTTCACGTCCTCGAACTCGGTGAAGAACTCCTTCTTTGCGCAGAATTTTCGAGAAGCTCCGGTGTCCACGACCCACTCGGTGTTCTTCTCTACAAGGTTGACCTCTGAAACCACCGCGGCTATGACATCATCATCCATGTCCTCCGCCACATGCATGCGTGGTCTAGTCTCGTTCTGGCAGTCCAAACGGTGCTGACATTGGTACGCCTTGTGACCAGCTTGCCCACACACGTAGCACTTCATGGTTTTCACGTCGGGCTTAGCCTTTACCGGTTTCTTGAAGTTGGTAGTCTTCTGTGGTTTGGGCTTTTTGCTCTTGGGGCCTTTCTTAAAGGGCTTTTTGGACCCTGAAGCACCACTAGACTCAACTAAGTTAGATTTAAAAGATAAGTGACTAAAGTTGTTGGTAACCTTATCTTTCAAATGGTTGGCCTCCTCGATTTTCATGTGACCGATCAGCTCCTTAAGTGGTATGTCCCTTTTCTTGTGCTTGAGGGAGTTGCGATAATCGGACCAAGATTTTGGCAACTTCTCGATAAGGACATTTGCTTGCAGAACCTCACACATCTGCATGCCTTCCGCTATGATGTCCGAGACAAGATTCTCGTAGTCATGAACCTGGTCCATGATGGGCTTGTTGTCGGTCATCTGGAACTACAACCACTCGCCCACGACATACTTTTTGATCCTCGCGTCATCGGTGCCATATTTTGTGTCCAAGGAATCCCATATCACCTTTGCACTCCTCTCCTTAAGGTACATGTCAAATAATTTGTTGGACATGTGACTTAGGAGATGGCCACGAACTGTCTTGTTGTCCTTCTCATATTTGGCAAAGGTGGAAGCAGCAAGAGCATCGGCGGCAGCATCAACCTGCCCTTGGTTATCGGCAGGAACAGCAACGGTAGGGGGAGCCACTGGTGGTTCGTTGAGCAGCACATAGTCGAGGTCCAATTGCTCAAAGAAAATCAAGATGCGCTGGGACCACCTTCGATAGTTGCTGCCATCCAATGCATCAAGCTTGGAAAGGTCGGGAATGAGCTTGCTTAGTAGTACGGATGAAGAAGCCATTTTGCAGAATCGGAGAAAAATTTTGTTTCTAAACTGTTGGTAAAATAGAACTGCAAAACCGGCTGTTAGCACTGACTGGAAATTATAAAAAACAGTAATAGAAAATGTGAACTGTGTCGTGGTATGGTGGCCACTGCCTTAGAAACAAAATTGCCCCGAACAGTGTAGTCGCTTCACAGGAAAAATGTCCCCCGAGGTGCACACGGACGCTCCAAGAACCGTACACTCGACTCCGGAGTGAACAACAGTGGTACTACTCGAATGATGCTCGAACAATGGAGGAAACAAAGAGAATTTGGAAGTGTTTGCAATGTGTTTGATATCTCAAATGGTGCATATAGCACCTCTATTTATAGGCTGAACATTATGTCTATAATAGACATTTCACTGTCCAAATAATTACAGAATTAAATTTGTATAACAGCAGTATTTAACTTACTGTAACAGCTGCTATAACAGCTTCTCAATAACAACATTTTAATTCTATAATTTAAGCTCAGTAACAGCTCTATGAACACATGAATCTGACTGAGAAAACAGTCTAAATTCAACACTGGAACAGGCTGTTTATATTCGAATATATTCGAATAAATTCGAATTTTCTCCAAAAAGAATAGATACGCGCGCGTACGTGTCGAAGACACGTGTTACCTGAGCCCGAGCCTGAGCCGAGCTGGCCAGCCGGACGGCGGCGGCGCGCAAGGACTTCCCTTGTTCTTTCCCACTCAACAAGGGAGGGAGGAAGCATGGGTATAAATACCCTTCACTAACCATTTTCCCAACCAATGTGGGATATGGCCTTAGTAACACTTGAAGCATTACCAACATTCCCCCACTAATGCGAAAGAATTCATCTGTATCTCAAACACAGACCTCCTCAGACGAGCAATAACGGAATTAGTTGCTTAAGCACTAGTGAACGTATCTTGAACTAGTACATAGTGATGATGAGCGATCCTTCTCTTAGATAAGTGAAACTAGTCTTGAACTTTCTAAGATAGGGGTAAACTCATAACACACAACTAACTCCTTCATCCACCGAAGTTCTCGATGTGTAAGATATATATACACAAGTATATATTTGGCCATCTTACCTCGGGATTCTAGTAAGTGTATTAGAAAAACGGCCCAACGTTTTTCACAGAAGGTGGCTAATCCTTCTCACTTACATAGGTTATTTCATCAAGTTTATGTCGATATAAACCACCCTGAAACCGGGCTATGAAATAATTAAAAACCATTTGTAATGGCTCAACCTCTTATAGATATATGGTGATTTCTTCAAGTTCATTTAAAATGAACCACCCAGTCTTGGGATAAGAAATCATTAAGAATAAATATTCAACCTCATTATCGGTGAATTCAAAATGTCCTTCTCAATAGGATCATTCAAACTTTGAATTCATTAAGAGTTTCTTGAAACTCAACCTTTTCTGGTGGTAAGTTCATCTTGTCCTTCTCAATAGGACAACACATTCAGACTTGTGTTATGAACTTATTAAGAATAAGTATTCAACCATGATTCGGTAAATTCATCAAATCTTTCTCACAAAGACCACCCAAAACTTGGGCTATGAATTTATTAAGAGTAATAGTACTCAACCTGGACATGTACATCATTCGTCATAGGGATAGGCAGTGAGAAATGTACACTATGAGTCTTTCCATGGTTTCGTTTGACCACATTGAACTTAGATAACTAAGTTGGGTATCCACCATGAATTCCTCAACCAATGGGCTTTGACCCATCCCCCTCGACGAATCTAGGACCAATTTCCGACTTAACCCTTTGGTAAGCAGATCTGCTAGGTTTCTTTCCGACTTCACATACTCTAAAGAGAGTACTCCATTTCTTATTAAGTGTCTAACAGATTCATGCCTTATGCGAATGTGTCTCTTTTTACCATTGGAAACTTGACTCTTGGCAAAACAAATCGCAGCTTGTGAATCACACAACAAGGAAACAGGAGGAGTCGGAGTTCCCCACAACGGAATATCGGCTAATAAACTCCTTAGCCACTCAGCTTCTTGCCCAGCTAAGTCAAGAGCTATAAACTCTGACTTCATAGTAGAGCGAGCAATACAAGTCTGTTTTGAAGACTTCCAAGAAATTGCTGCTCCTCCCAAAGTAAATACATACCCACTCGTAGAGCTTACTTCATCACTATCAAAGACCCAGTTGGCGTCACAATATCCTTCTAATGTAGCAGGAAAGCCAACAAACTCAAGTCTCCAGTCCATAGTACCCTTAAGGTACTTAAGTAAGCATCTAAGAGCCACCCAGTGCTCACCACTAGGGTTGTGAGTATATCTACTGAGTCTGCTAACAGCATAGGCAATATCTGGCCGAGTATAGTTCTTTAAGAACATAAGACTGCCAATTATTTTGGCATATTCCGTTTGAGAAACGTTACTTCCTTTATTCTTAAAGAGATGTATGCTAGAGTCATAAGGAGTTCGAACAGGGACGACATCAAAACTGTCAAATTTCTTTAACACTTTCTCGATATAGTGTGTCTGACTTAAAGAAAATCCCTTTTCAGATTTGATTACTTTGACTCCTAAGATTACATCGACTTCTCCCATGTCAGTCATCTCAAACTTAGTGGACAAGAAACTTTTTTTTTTGTTAATGGACTCAATGTTAGTACTGAAAATCAACATGTCGTCAACATACAAGTTTATGATGACACAATCAGTTTAGAGTAGATGTAAGGCTCACACCAAGTTCTGTTAGCAGGAATTTTATCCACATAGCTTCTCATATAGCATTGGCTATTCCTTAAAATTCTGTCTCAGTGGAAGATCTTGAAACAATACCTTGTTTCTTTGAACTCTCAACAACAAAATTGCCCTCTAAAAAATAAAATGACCATCGTTCGATCTCCAATCATCAGAGCTAGCCCCCTAACCCGAAACAGAATACCCAACCAAGGTTGTGAGAGTAGGTGCAACACTAAAATATAAACCACGATCAATTCTTCCTTTTATAGATTTCAAAATTCTTCTAACTGCTTGTCAATGTTTACTAATGGAGCTTGCATGAATTGACTGACCATATTAATATCAAACTGAATGTCTGGACGAGTAGTGCACACATGCTGAACTGTACCCACCATTTACCGATACAGAGTCGCATCAGAACACGAATTTCCACCAGTTGCAGTTAACTGAGAACTGGTTACCATTGGTGTAGGTGAAGGAGTAGCTTCCACCATATTCATTTTTTCCAGCAGATCAACAACATGCTTCTTTTGATTGAGAACAAAATCACCCTTAACTTGTTGCACTGTTATGCTAAGAAAAAAATTCAAGTTACCTAAATCTTTAAGCGAAAATATTGTGTTTATCTCTTTGATAAGAGGGTCAACTTCTCCCAAGAGTAGCAATTATGTCATCCACGTAGACCATAACATATATTCTACTACCATTTAACTCTCTATAATAATAGAAGAATCGGCTAAAGAAACTGAAAAACCAAGATTGTTAATAAGATAATCTCTAAAATTTTCAAACTAGGCTATTGAGGCTTGTTTAAGGCCATATAACGATTTTCTTAACCTACAAATCAAGGAATTACCATTTGAATCTACTTGCTTAAACTCGAGGGTTGATCCATGTAAACTTCTTCAAGCAAATCACTATTTAGAAGTGTGTTGTTAATATCGATTTGTCGTAGCGTCCATCCTTTGCTAAGAGCCAAACTAAGCAAGACTCTCACTGTTATGGGTTTAACCACATGACTATAAGTCTCACTGTAATCAAATCCTTCTAATTGGAAATACCCTTTAGCAACTAACCGTGCTTGGTAACGCGCAACACTACCATCTGAATTATGCTTTACCTTGAATAATCATTTACACCCTATTAGGACATGATCAACAGGCAAGGAGACCAAAATCACATGTTCCTTTCTGTATAAGAGCACTCATTTCTTTTTCCACAGCAACTCTCCACTCATCAGACTTCATGGCTTGGTGTACATTTTTAGGCTTAGAAGAAATCAACTCAGTGTAAAGAATTTTAGGTTTAAACACGCCTACTTTTGATCTTGTTATCATATGATGGTTGTTGTGACTACTAGAACTGGATGTAGAACCACTAGACTCTTCTTGAAGATCAGAGCTTGATTCTCGAGGAGCAGCAACTGAGAAATTTTAATTCTGAGCATTCTCAGCTTCAGACGAGAAGGATGAGCAAGTAGAAGGAAAAGGAACTGTGCAGGGCTTACTTGAATTTAGTCTATCTTGGAAAAATGAAGCCACTGGACATCTTTGTTGGACTTGTGTTACAGGTCTGAGAGAAGAAACATTCTGATCCTGGATTTGTTGTGATCCACAAGCATTTGGGGTAGAAGTTTGTCTACACAGAGAACCTAGAGTTGGGACTGTGTCTGCCACTGAACTTGTGTCTGAGTTTTCAAAGCAACCATCACTGAGAGAATGTGAAAAATTAGTCAGCAACCTCTCACCTACTTTGGGACAATGAAATTTGACTGAAACAAGCATATTATCTTCTTCTCTTTGAACTACATCAGATGCAAAGGGAAACACATCTTTTGTATGGTCTATAAATGTAGACTATGCCCTCTTTTGTAAGACACTTGTACCCATGCTGGTTCAAACTATACCTCAAAAGACACAAGGTTTAAACATGTATTAAAGCTTGTGTTGATTATATGGTCTGAGTAGAGGGAAACATTGACAGCTGAACACCTTGAGAAACTGAAAAATATGGTTGCTTCTTGTAAATCACTTCCTATGGAGTCTTTCCTTCCTAAACTCTATTGGGAAACCTATTGATAAGATACACAGCAGTGTAAAATGCATCAGTCCAGAATTTAAAGGGTATAGAAGCTTGAGCCATTAAAGTTAGGCCAACCTTAACTGTATGCCTATACTTTCGTTCCACCATACCATTTCGTTCAGAGGTATGTGGACATGAGTGTCGAAAAACAATACTGATTTAAACTCAGTACCACAATATGCTTGCATAATTTGAAGTTTAGCACTAAATTGACGTTCAGTTAACACATGAAAACTTTTAACAACAAAACAAGCATCAGACTTTCTTGCCAGAAAATAAATCCATGTAAACCTTGTGAAAGTATCTACAAAACTAATGTAATAGCTTGGATTATTTGACAAAACAGAGGCAAGATCCCATAGGTCCATTTGAACCAATTGCAAAGATTTATCAAACTTAGCTACATATTGTTGAAAGAGAAGTTTGTGGCTTTTGCCTAACTTGCAAGCATTACAAAAAAAGGGAATTTGATTTTCAACATCAATATTACAATGTGTCAAAAGTTTGGCTAAAACATCAGTTGAAGGGTGACCAACCCTCCTATGCCAAAGCTCAAACAACTCAACAGAAATGTTACAAGAAGAATGATCCACAAATATTCCTAAACTACTATTATTACAATTAGTATTTGAAAGAATAGCAGAACTAGAAGTAACATAATCAGTAGTAGCTTTATGCACTGAACATGCATTTGCCTCTGTATTAGAAGAAGACATATGACCACACAACACCATTTTAGAATATGAAAATTTGTATAATCCATCACTTTCCAGGCCTTGAAAAATCGATTATTGTGTCACTAGATCCTTCACAACACAAAAATTTGGGTAAAACTCAATAGAAACGTTATTTTCCTTAGTAAATTTAGAAACTGACAATAAATTTTTCTTAATAGTAGGAACACATAACAAATTATTAAGAATTAAAGGACGAGATAAAGAACTTAATGAAGCTTTTCCAACTTTAGAGATAGGAACAACCATTCCATTAGCTACAGATACTTTACTTGTGCCTACATAAGGGGATGAATTATCTACCATACCTGAATCTAGAGTTAGATGGGTAGTGGCGCCCGAATCGGGATACCATGCAGTGTCATTGTAGCCAATTTCATTGGACACAACCACGACATTGGCACTGTGATCAGAAGCAAGAAACCCACCATCTTGGGAACCTTCTTGCTCATCGTCTTCTGTAATGAAGCAGTGATTGGCAGCCATATGAGAGAATCCATTGAACGACTGGTCAAAATGAAAGTAACAAGGATTGGCTAAGTGCCCAATCTTCCCACATATCTGGCAATGAATGCGAGAACGTCCACCGAAATTGGCACAACCACAACCTCGATTGCTATAAGAACCTCTATTGTTATACGCCGAAATTTGAAGTTGAAACCCTTGAGATCGAGAAAAAACTCTGATTTTAATTCATCCTTTGATCTTGACTCTTCCTCTAAGAAAAAAGAGAACCACCACCATACATTCCATCATATGACCCATTACGATATTCTTGACCCACAAAAGAATTAAAATGTGAGCTTTGTCTACTCGATCCATTAGCACCTGGACCTTGATCCATATTAACAGAAACACTTAGACCTAAGAACTCTTGTTGACGAGCTTCTGTATCAAGAAGAATGCTGCAAATATCATCTAGTTTGTAAGGTTGTTGGCTAGAGGTGATCACAGCCACTACCAACTCATACTCCGGTGAAAGACCCGAAAGAATAGCAGAAATATGTATGGTGTCGGTCAAAGGATTTCCACAAGCCGCAAGACTATTGCAAATAGCTTGAATTTGTGCCAAATACTCTCTCATAGTCTGGTCCCTCTTTCGAAGACTCCTCAACGAGCAGTGAAGATACATGATCTTCGTGGTGGAAGAAACAGAGAAAACATGTTGAACTTTTTCCCATATCTCGAACGCAATCTTGCAATTTGTTAACCTTGTAAAAAGTATACATTTCATGCCTTTTTTCTTAGGTTTTTGCTTGGTTCTAAGCTCATTTCATTGCATATAGTTTCATTTAGATCATATAGTTGCATATAATGGTGTATGGTGAGTTGTTTTTATTTATTTATAAAATTGGTGTTGTTTGGGAAAGGTTTGTTTTGGTGTGGTGATGTGCAGGGCAAGGGCAATATGCTATGGCATTTTAGACGGCAAATTCTAGGAGCACAAGAAGACAAAGCAAGAAGATATTTTGCAACCCACACAGGTGATTCCACCAGCCAGCTGTGCCACACATGTGAAAGGAATATTCCCTAGGGCACACAAATAATTAAGGACACAAAACCCTAGGAGCCCCCACTATATAAAGGATATGACACCCATATTAAAGGGATAGATGAAAAGGTGCTTTGTGAGCTAAGAAAAATAGGAGAAAAGGGGGCTACTTTCCTTCTTCTTCATCTTGGTGTCCTCTATTGTTGAAGCTCTAAAGGGTTGATCTTGCTAGGTTTTGAGAGAAGCATCAAGCTTAGGGTGGTTCACGACAGTCAAAGGCGGCTTGGGAGTTTTCCTTACTCTTAGTTGCTCTTTGCTTTTGCTTTTTTATTCTAAAATGGGTTGTTTAAAACAGATGATTATGGATAATGTTTACCCAGCCATGAACTAACTTTAAGTGGCTTGGGTGTGTTTTGGATTATTATGTTTTAGTTTTAATGAATGTTTTACAATTTTCCAGTTCTTTATATGCTTTGTTCATTGTTTTATTGCCTTAAGTTTGTAAGAGCTTTCGAGAGTTAACCTTTACTTAAGTGTTTGATAGCTTAATGGTCGAGAGAGTTAAGCTTAGATCTACGTGGACAATGGGGTTTGATGCTGAGAGGCAAAATCCTAACTCACCTTAGAGATAAGGACAAAGTTTCAACGACTAAAAGGAGTAGAACTTCATGGATAGTAGTAGCTTGATAGGGTTCACACTGAGAGGTATTGCCATAGCATTCTGCCTGTCAGGTTTCTTGCTAGAGATAGTTTAGAAACACCTAAGTAAACTCTGTCGAGCATAGTATATGTAACCCCTTAAACCCGGCCTAGAAGAAATAGCCGAATTTAGGAAGTCACGATTGAAAACTTGTCCCTCAAGTTATAAGTCTCAAAATTTAAAACATTAAAATACAAAATTATTATCAAAAACAAATAAGCTCAATAACATTTCACTTATTATAAATCGTAGTTGTATAACATTGTTTCGACAATTTGATTAAATATCCGAAAATAACTTAATAAGTGCATGCATTTAATAAAACCAAAATTTATAAACAATCTCAAAGTCCATATCACATAAACATCTCAATAATGTTAAAATAAATATCTGAAATAAACAAAAGAGTTCATACTGAATAAATATGAGATGCTCCAAGTACCGAGTCGCCTAAAGAGTCTGAGTATCTGAAAGGAAAACTAAAGGGTGTAAGATAAAGAGCTTAGTGTGTCCTTAAGTGCAAACAGAACTCAAAACAAAATAATATTTTATTTTCCGATAAATTCATTTCTGAAACATAGTGTATCCGATAAATCATAAATGCTATGATGTCCAATGCATGACTCAATACTCGACTGTCCAATATCATACATAGTAGAGGTTTCACTCGCCAGAGTGGAGGTTACCCTCACGTTTTCCGAACACTATTCTGATCCCATGACTCATGATATGATTTTTAAAACCATAAATCCGAACTCTTATGAGTGTCACATTTTCCAAAAATCAGATGCTTAATTTAAAAACACAGTTTATATATGATGCATGATTCTTAAAACAATCTCAAAACACAATTTAGATAATTAAATAAAGCAATAATAAAACATTTATTTAAAATACCCCAAGAAACACACATTATCAACAGTAGCTCTAATACCGAGAAAAGCACGTCTCACGCTCAGATCTAGCTGAATCAAAACCTACAAGGTAAAACCCTATATTAATATTTATTACTATCACTAAGCCACCAACTAAAAAAACATAAGACTAATCCGAAAGTATACTCACAGAAAGATCTCGAAGAACATGCCCGATCAGACTAAAAAATTAGAGGTAACTCGTTAGCCTCTGAGTCGATATCTAAACACGAGAATATTCCGAATCAGATTCTGAAATCTATAACTTACCGAATTTCAAGTAACAATTAATTAAAATTAGCAAAAGGAAGTTTTTGGGTTTAAATTAGACAAAACAGACCGCGGATTCGGACTCATAACGTCGAAAAAGGTTAAGAGGTAGGATGTCCAAAAAAGTCAACTCTTGGTCAACAGTCAACTCCAATCAAATGAGCCAAAGTTCAGTATAGAGTCAACCCGGTTCAAGACTCATGGTTCGGTCCAAGAATTTGTTCAGTCTTTACACAATTTCAGATCTGGTTCACGTTACAAAATCTCGAATTTAGTCACAATTACATTAAAGCTCACATGTCTGACTGTTAACTAAAAAACTCACTCAAAACACATACATGGCCCATTCAAACTTAAGTCTTACATTACCTTGACAGAATACAATACACGGCCCAACAAAAGAATAATGAGCAAGAGTAGCCCTCACATAGACTTGATATTCATCCCAAAAATGTGGCCCAACTCACAAACACAACCCATTACACTCATCCTTTCTCAATAGATCAAAAAATCTAAAATTAGGGTTTTCCCTAAAGCTCAAGATGGCAGAGGATATTACAACAGCTGCGGTGACAACGGCTCAACAATGCGGCAGTGACACGGTAACGAACCGATAAAGACGACGGCAACGGCTCAATTGAGGATGGTGGCGACAAATCTAGATAAAGACGATGGCTCACCGGCAGCCCAAAGTACAAACTCTGATGGTCATTCCAACTGATGAACACGAAACCTATGGTTAACAAACAACACAACCAGCAAACATCACTTACCAAAATGAAACAAGATTCAACAAACCATAACTCACAACTAAAAAACACTGATTTGCAACACAAACACAAAGGCTTACCCAAAAACTTTCCCTAAACTCAACCGGTGACGGAGAGTGGAGGAGCACGTGACCTGGTTTTACTAATCTAGAACACGAAGGAAGGATGATGGCAGCGCAAAAGAGAACCGAACGATTCTTTGTCGTTTCTTGCGAAACAATGACGGTGAGCAAGATTCGGGGGAAGCGTTTTGTTCAGACGCTGGAGGGGATTCGAATGACAATTGTCGAGAAGGGTTAACCGAAGGCTGGGTTTTGCCCAACTTAGACAAGATAAAGGAGAACAAGGGAATGACCGAACAGTTTCTTATCGATCTCTCGCTAACGGTGGCCGGTGATGGGTATCCGAGGGTTGGGGTTTGCTTATAACGCGATGGGAAGAAGACTATGGTGTCAGTTTCTGAACGGGTGACAACAAGCCCTTCACCGGAGTTCGAGCGGAAAAGAAAGTGGGGAGAGATGTGCTATCAAGAAAGAGATGAGATGAGAGGCTACTGGTTTCAAAACCTGATAACAAGGATTAAATACCCAATTTAATGGGTAAATAACAATATGTGACCTTGGGATATCTAGAGTTCATGAAAAGGGTACAAAGCTTTATCATCATCACATAACAGTCACTAAAACATGATTTATGCCAAATTGATCCTTAAATTGAAATTAGGGTTTGAGACTTAAATTTCCAAATTCTAGGGTTTTAAATTAGGAATTCCCAAATACTAGGGTTTCGAATTAGGGATTTCAAAATTTAGAATTTTCCAAATTGGGGAAAATTTTGGGGTGTTACAGTATAAGTTGAAAAGTGTTGGGCATTCATGAGAACTAGGCATAGGAATCCTTGATAAACCCAGCCTGCCATCCCATTTGAGAGTTTCACACACATGCGAGGACGTTCAAAGTCTTATCAATATACTCCACTTTTTATTACAACTTTTGCTACAACATTTCCTTCACTTGCTCATATCAACTTTTTCATTTATAGTTAGTTTTTGTTTTGAGTGCTTGAACTTAACTTAATTTACCTTCAATTCATGTGAAGACGGTCTTACTCATCACTATTATTAATTGTTCGATGTGTATACTTGCACCGTTTGCGTATCATTTATAGTACATCTTTACACGCAACATAATTCACCCAAGAAGGCAAAATTGACGAACTGATGGAGGAGAGAAGCCATGAGCATAAGGCATTGTCCTGTTGTTTGTAAGACAGAAAATCAAACATTGGCAATCTTGAAACCCCTTGACCAAGAACGTGTTGCGACAGAATAGTGATAGTGCCATCGATATGATTGGCAAGAGCCAAACTCTCAATGGAAAAAAGAACTCGTTGCTGCCAAAGCAAGAAATTGGTGTCATCCAATCTAATGGAAATGGTTTTGTTTGTGAAAGGTTTTTGCAACAGTAGTTGCAGACGTTGTCTCACCCATTGCTAAAACCTCTGATACCATGTAGAACTGTACAAAGAATTGAGAAGAATTTGATAAAACTCAGAAAACAACTTTGTATTATTATGAACCACACGAGTCTGTATTTATACAGAGTGATACAAGCCATAACAAGAATATGTTAAACATAGCAGACTTGAAACTAATTAACTGTAAATGACAGCTATTAACAGCTTAACATAGATATTGAAAACGACCGAAACCTATACACCTTATCATTACACAAGCAAAGTGTGGTGTTTGTGGCTCTACGAATGAGACAAATCATCGTCTTTTTAATTAGAGAATCTCCAATTGCACTAGCCATATGGATGAGTTTTGTAATGCCTTGGGTTTAGGGGTCGCATGTTACGCGGGTAAATTGGGTTCGAGTCGTTGGACTCGATTTAATTAAAATAGACTTTGGTTTTATTTTAAAAAGGGTTAACTATCATTAATGGCATTTTGGTAAATTTTAAAGTAAAGGAATTAAGATGAGTGGGAAAGGGGTTTTTCACTATTCATCTTCTTCCTCTAAACTATTTCACGTCAAAACCTATCCCTAAAACCCCAATAACTATTCCATCAAATCCCTCCCTCATTCCAAGTGTTTTCATCAAGGTAGGACCATTTTTGACTTCTCCTTTTCATTCCTAGCACATTGATGGTCTTAGTTTTTGGAAAACACCATTGTTGAGAATTTCAAGTTTTCAAAGTTTTGAAAGAAAATGATGAAACTTCAATGGCTTTTCGAATTGTTTTTGGATTGTAGAGTTAAGATACGATCTAATCTTTCCCTAAGGTACATTATAACTTAAAATGGTGGGTTTTTATCAAAAATCCCGAAATGGGTTTTCATGGGTATTTTAAAAGGGTGAAAATGTGAGTTTTTGAAGTAGTTTAGTGTTGGAGAGTGGGGCTGATGTTATAGCAATGTTAGAGGGTTGTTTTGAAGGTGTTTAGTGGTGTTTTGGGTGTTGGAATCATTGGTTTTCTCCTGGGTTATTAGGGAGTACGAAAATGGGAGTTTTGGTGTTGGCTTTGGTTTGAAATTGTAAGAATTTGGCTTGTGGTTGTGGTTTGGGGTTGTGACAGTGTTTTGTGATGATTTGGTTGAGTAATATATTGTTTTTTATTGGTTAGAATCAAGGGAAACCATTGGAGAGGCTTCGGGCACGATTCCGGGGAATTTGGAGACTTGAGATCGGTGTTTCGGCTTCCGTTTGGGTTTCATCAGTGAATGGAAATGTTTTGAACTTGATTTGATTTCGAAAAGGGTCATCGGGGGTTTGGGTGGAGCCTAGAGGGCTAACCTAAACCCAAGTGTAAGTTTACTAAATTTTACCTTGATTGTTAAGTAATGGTGTATGAACAATTGTTGAGATATTGTGTGAATTGTGGATTTCCTTTACTTCCGTTTGATGTTGTTGTGTAGTCATTTTTGGTGTCGAACCTCACGTGATGGTTGTTGTTACTACGGTGATGTGTGGTCCCACCGGTAGTGACTAGTAGAAGAGTACGGTGATGTGTGGTCCCATCGGAAAACTACTAGTCGAACGGTGATGTGTGGTACCACTGTGTTTTGGTTTATGCATGTGCATACCATGTAGTTGGGTTGATTGTGTCTTCCTTTCGTATGTTAAAATGGTTTACTTTTCAATTAAGAAATGTGTTTCGAAAACTGCATTGTTGAAGTGTTTTTAGAGCTTCGCTCACTAAGCTTCCAAGCTTACGCTCTCCTTTTTCCAACATGCAGATCGTTAGAGTTTTCGGAAGGCAAGTGGGCAAGGGAGGAGCTTTTCGGAGTTCTCGGGTAGCTCAAGTGTAAAACCTATGTTTGATTTTGATATAATTAAATCTTTAAGGATCAATTTGAAAAACTCAAACTCAAAATATTTTCTAAGTGTTCCAAAGCCAAACTATTGAAAAACGTTCAGGTGTATCGATACTCTTCCAGCCGTATCGATACCTTTTTAACAAAGTTGGCTACTGGAGGAACACGTTTCGATACGGTCTTCACCCGTATCGATACGCTCCTCTGTAAAAGTCTAGATGAGTTTGAATGGCGTACCGATACGACTTCACCCGTATCGATACAGTTTTAATGATTTTTAAATTCAAGTCGGTTTAAATATTTTGACCGTTGGTGTCAGTTGGTTAGGTAACCAAATTTTAAATTGGTAGTTGACCCGTATCGATACGGTAAACCCTCGTATCGAAACGGAAACTTCCAGTGAGCTAAGTCGAGAAAAAGGTATCGATACTGTCTTAGCCGTTTCGATACCCCGTACCGATATGCCTACGTGTGTTTCGATACCCCTTATTAATTGCACACAACGGGTCTTTCTTTTCTGAGACAGGTATTGATACGGCTCTCCGTGTACCGATACGAATAGCTGTAGAAGTGCATTTATGGTGGTAAGAGAGGGTTCCAACGGCTCTATTCAAGTTCCCAACCACCCAAACGGTTAGAATTAATAGAGGAGGTATAAATTGAAGTCCTTTGAAGGTCAGCAACAACTATTCAACCCACAAGCATCATCAAAGCAAAAATCCAAACCCTTGAGCTATTCAAAGTCAAATTCTTGTACCCAACTCTAGTGTGTTTCAATTGTCAATTTATATTGTGAGTTTGGGGTTATTGAAATTGTAATTGGGTAGACAGTTATCCTTTGAGAGGAATCATTTGAGTTTACCACAACCTTTCTTTATAATTTGAGTGGATTAAGCTTTGGGTAGAAAGCTTAATCGAATTTGTAAGGTTACCTCCTCATCCAAGAAAAGGGGAAGAATTCAAGTAGTGAATTGGTTGAAAATCCTTAGTGGGAACTAAGGTAGTGGATGTAGAGTTCATTTGGAGAACTTGAACCACTATAACTACTTGTGTCAATTTTATTTTTCACTCATTTCTTCCCACCAAAATTTTAATTGCCAATTCACCCCCCTCTTGGCCATTTGCAATTGTTCGATCAACTCAACATCAAGTATGGTTTAAGTTGTTGTAATAATGCCTAGACAATGGGTGTATTGGACTTGTATGGAGTTGGTGTTCAAACTCCTTAGTTTGGTTTGTTGATGTTTTAGCATGTTTGGATTGATGCTATGTGTTTTTGTATGAGCGTTGTTAGACTCATATGTGTGGTTTTTGATGTTAATGTCTTTGATATGGATTTGTAAACCATGTTTATGTTGTTGCCTAAATGCTTGTGTCTGGAGGCTTATGACCACGTTCCATGATTGTTTATATGTTTGTTTAAAAGTATGTAAACCTTGATATGCAATATTTATGTAAGTTTCCCATCTAAGTGCTTATCTTGTTTGGTTGCCTTGGTTGTTTGGTTAAGTAGCATTGCATGCTTAGTTTTTGTTGCTAAACGGTGTATGAGGGTTTGTTTGTTGCTAGACGAGTCGTAAATTGCATCTAGAGTTGAGTCTTGGTATTTTTTGTAGCCAAAATGCAGTTTGCAGTGCAGGGCGTATCGGAACGCCCAAGGGCTGTATCGATACGGTCCTACACTTTGGGCTTCATTTTAAGCTTAGCGTACCGGTACACGAGGGTGTATCGATATGCCAAAAGCTCTTTGGAAATCTGAGAAATTGACGAGATTTTGGCGTATCAGTACAGGTCTTGGGTGTATCGGTACGGTCTTTGTTGTTTGACCGTGAGAAGTTGACCATTGATGGCGTATCGTTACGGTCAACCAGTGTATCGATACGGTCTCCCTAGGTTGACTTTGGGTAGTTGACCAAGTCCAGGCGTATCGATACGATCTTCTAGCGTATCGATACAGCTTGTTGTAAAGGCTAAAATGGGCTATTTAAATTGCTTGTTTTGTATCGTTTCGTTGTCTTTCCGCTGTCGTACCTTACATAGGATCTACTAAAGCATTTAGACAAGATAATGTTTAAAAGAAATTTTTCTAGGGTTGCTAACCGAAGGGGAGCCTTAACGGGTTTCACTTTGGTTTTCCTCGTGTAACCTACTCGGACTAGTGAGTCGTCCAGACAGGGACGAGGGGATTAAATTTGGTGGTATCAGAGCCTGAGGTTTCCGAGACCTCAGGTAGGTAAGTGAGGTAAGTTTGATGTGTTATGTTGTTGCTATGTCTCAGTGAGTGTTTTGCCATGTATGCTTGAAGTTTGCTTGCTAGTACGGTATTTGAAAGCATGCTTTAGTGGCCTTATTGTTGGTTAAGGGTTAGTCAAATGTCCCCATTGTTAGGTGTTGTTGTAAAAAAATGGTTTTTGCTTTAACGAGCTTGAGAACTTGGGCCATTGCCCTTTGCTAACCCAATGTTTCCTTTTTTGTGTGATGTGTTGTTTGTTTTAGATTTCATCCCATCATGGTGAGACTGGGGGGCAGCCTAGAGCGGGTGACCGGGAACCTAGGGGTGAGCCTCCTATTCCTCCTGCTCCCGATGGTAATGGAGTGGGTGGCGAAGGTAATGTGCCTCAAGCGGGTGCGCAAGTTGGAGGTGATGGTAATGGGCCTCAGGCCGGTGCCAATGTTGGAGGTGTGGGAGCTCAGGCGGGTCAGGGTCCAGCAGGCGCGGACATGACCCATTTGATTCAGACCATAGCTGGATCTTTCCAGACAGCTTTGGCCGGTGTACAAGCTGCAGCACCACCTCAGGGTGCGGGGACAGGAATACCCCTAGAGAGGCTTCGTAGCTTGGGAGGAGTCGAGTTCCGTGGGTTGACTCTCGAGGGTTCAGAGGCTTGGCTTGAGAGTACTGCACACATCTTGGGTCAGATGGAGTGCTCAAACGCCCGTAAGTTGGGTTGCAGTGTCTCCTTGCTTTAGGGGGACGCATATACTTGGTGGACCACTGTTACTTCGGGTATGGCCGAAGCGGATATCACGTGGGAGTTCTTCAAAAATGCCTTTAAGAGAATTTACCTCGGAGTTCGGTATATAGATGAGAAGAAGAATGAGTTTATGGCCTTGGTTCAGGGTAACAGAACCGTGTCCGATTACAAGGTTCAGTTTGTGAGATTGAGCCAGTATGCACCTGAGTTGGTTCCTAATGAGAGGGAACGTTGTGAGCGCTTCCGGTATGGGTTGACTAGAGATGTGAAGACCTACATGCTTGCCTCTGACTACACCGAATTTGATGTTTTGGTCTCTAGGGCCAAGGATATTGAGCAGAACTTAGGCTCCAGTGCTCGTGCTAGTGGGTCCGATTCCAGAAAGAGACACGCGAATTGGGATACAGATCATGCCAAGAGGCATAGGGATAGAAGGTATCAGCCTGATTCGAGACATAGGGGTGGTAACTATGGATGGGGCCATCAGGGCCAAGGAGCTGTGGTACACACTCCGGAGTGTACTAGATGCGGGAGACGCCACCAGGGCGAGTGTATGGGTACCTTTGAGCCATGTTGGAACTGTGGTTCCCGAGATCATATGAGGCGTAACTGTCCACACCCGGCTAGGGGCGTACCGGCTCCAGCTAGGTGTTTTGAACATCAGAGAGGCCGTGGGCGCGGTCATGGTAACTTTCGGCCGAGGAACGAGGGTCAAAGGAACTTAGCTCATGTGGTGGCCGTTCAGCCCGAGGGTGGAGGACCAGCTAGGGTGTATACACAACGAGAGGCTGGGAATGACACGGATGTCATCGCAGGTAATTTCTCGTTACAGTCTTTGAGTTTGCTTTCCTTGATAGATTCGGGGTCGACACATTCATACTTTTTGGGTGAGCACGCAAGGTCATTAGGGTTACCATGTGAGTGGTTAGAGGTAGGTGTAAATGTTACTAGCTCTTTTGGTGATACAGTGGTAGTTAGGAAAATGTATAGGAGGTGTCCCTTGATGGTTCAGGGCCACGTGTTTCTGGTTGATATGATGGAGTTATCGTTCTATGTTTTAACGTGATATTGGGCATGGATTGGCTCGTAGAGCATAGAGCTAAGGTTAACTTTGAGACCAAGAGAGTCTCCTTGAGGCTTATAGATGACTTTGAGGTTGTGGTAGTTGGTGAGAACGTTAGGTTCTTGTCCAATGTTGTTTCTGCTTTAGAAGCTCAGAAGTTGTTGAATTCGGGTTGTCAGGCTTATTTGGATTATGTGATGAATCCGAATATGAGTGAGGTTAGACCGCAAGACATCAAGACAGTATGTGATTTTCCGAGTGTTTTTGCGGAAGAGTTGTCAGGTTTGCCTCCAGATAGAGAAGTTGAATTAGCTATCGAGACGTATTACGATTCTGCACCAGTGTTTATTGCTCCGTATAGGATGGCACTGAAAGAGTTGAAAGAGTTGAAGACACAGCTTCAGGAGTTGTCCGATAGAGGTTTCATTAGGCCTAGTATCTCTCTGTGGGGTGCTCCGGTCCTGCTTGTGAAAAAGAAGGACGATAGTATGAGGATATGTATAGATTATAGGCAGTTGAACAAGGTGACAGTGAAGAACAAGTACCCTTTGCCTAGGATAGATGACTTGCTTGATCAGTTGAGAGGTGCTTCAGTGTTTTCGAAGATTGATTTGAGGTCCGGATACTATCAGTTGAAGGTGAAAGATGTGGACATACCGAAGACAGCTTTCCGTACACGATATGGGCACTATGAGTTCTTGGTGATGCCTTTCGGGTTGACTAACTGTGAAACCTATGCTTAATTTTTGATATAATTAAATCATTAAGGATCAAATTGAAAAACTTAAAATTGTTTTTATAAGTCCCTTAATAAGTTTTAAATCACCAACACTTTAAAAATGATTTGAAAAACTCAAACTCAAAATATTTTCTAAGTGTTCCAAGGCCAAACTATTGAAAACCGTCCAGGTGTATCGATACGCTTCCAGCCGTATCGATACCTTTTTTACAAAGTTGGCCACTGGAGGAATGCGTTTCGATACGCCCTTAACCGTATCGAAACAGATTGAATCTGTATCGATACGCTCCTTTGTAAAGTCTGAAAGTGTTTGAATGGTGTACCGATACGGATCCACCCGTATCGATACGGTTTTAACGAATTTTTAATTCATATCGTTTTAAATGCTTTCGACCGTTGGTGTCAGTCGTTAGGTAACCAATTTTCAAATTGGCAGTTGACCCGTATTGATACGGTAAACCCTCGTATCGAAACGGAAACTTCCAGTGAGCTAAGTCGAGAAAAAGGTATCGATACGGTCTCATCTGTTTCGATCCCCCGTATCGATACGCCTATGTGCATTTCGATACCCCTATTTATTGTGTACAGCGGCTCTTTCTTTTTTGAGACAGGTATCGATACGGCTCCCCGAGTACCGATACGGATAGCTGCAGAAGTGCATTTATGGTGGTAAGAGAGGGTTCCAATGGCTCTATTCAATTCCCCAACCACCCAAACGGCTAGAATTAATAGATAAGGTATAAATTGAAGCTCTTTGAAGGTCAGCAACAACTATTGCATTAAAGACAAACATTCAAGCAAAAATCCAACCTCAAGTGTGCTAAATTTCCAATCTCTTGTATTTCCCAAATTGTGTTGTATCCAATTCTTATTCTATCTTCAAATTTGGGTTGAGTGTTGTACTTCTAGGGACAAATTTGTATTTGAGAGATATACTTCTTGTCCAATTTCTTCTTTGATTATTGGTGAGGGTTTGGTCAAATTTTGGGTAGAAAATTTGACCGGTTGTGTAAAGGTTACCTCCTAAGCCTTGAAAATGGGAAGAACAAATAGTGAATTGTTGAAATCCTTAATGGTAGCTAAGGTAGTGGATGTAGAGTTCATTTGGAACTTGAACCACTCTAAAATATCTTGTTTTTCATTTTTAAATTGCCCTTTCACTCCACAAAGTTTTTAAATCCCAATTCACCCCCCTCTTGGTCTTGATCATTCAATCGATCCACTCAACAATTGGTATCAGTGCCTACCTCTTTGAAGGATTCACAACCACAAGAGGAGTTCCTAGGAAGAGTGAGATCAACAAAAAATCAAGTCATGGCTTCTACCTCTGGTTCGGGCATGTATGAGTCACAATCCACTACAAAACCTCTATTCTTCAATGGTGACAACTATCCATTTTGGAAGAATAGAATGCATCTCTTCATTAAGTCCAATGACTATTTAGTTTAGGATGTCATTGAAGATGGCCCTTATATTCCATTAAAGCAAGATAGTGAAGGAAGGATGGTCTTGAAGAAAAAGGTGGAAATGAGTGAAGAAGAACTAAGAAAGATTCAAATAAATGACAAAGCTCTCCACATGCTCTTTTGCTCATTCGGTCCGGATATCTACTCCAAGGTATCCTCCATTGAGAGTACCAAAGAAGTGTGGGACACTCTTGAGACTACCTATGAGGGAACCAATGATGTCAAGGAAACTAAGATTGGAATTCTCAATCTTAGTTATGAAAATTTCAAGATGGAGCCCGATGAGACGGTGTCCAAGATGTTTGATCGGTTCTCTACAATAGTCAATGGGCTCAAAGGATTTGGAGAAACAATAACGGAAGACAAGCTTGTCCGGAAGCTACTTTATTCACTTCCCGAATCTTGGGATGGGAAGAGAACCGCCATTATAGAGGCTAAAAATTTGAAGACTCTAAAGCTTGATGAGCTAGTGGGTTCTCTACTCACTCATGAGATTATGAAACAAGGAAGGGAAGAAGAGAAGAAGAAGGAAGAGAAGAGAGTAGAGAAGTTAGAAGTTGAAAAGAAGAAGAAGATCGGAATAGCTCTTAAAGCTTCACTACTTGAGGAAAGCTCTTCTAGTGAGGAGGATGACCTTGAAGAATTGGCTATGATAGCCAAGAAGTTCTCTCGATTCATGAGGTCCAATCGTGGAAGAAAAATTTAAAGAAAGATGGAATTCAAAGGTAAGAACAAAGAACAAGCAAGAGATCAAATCATTTGCTTTGAGTGCAATAAACCCGGTCACATACGTTCGGAGTGCCCTCAACTCAAGAAGAAAGGCTTTGAGAAGAAGAAGAAGCTCAAAGCCAAGCTTGCTACTTGGAGTGATGAGGAGTCATCGAAGGATGACGAACAAGAAGTGGCCAACTTTTGCCTCATGGCACTTGAGGAAGATTCCTCCATGGTAACCTCTAACTCATCATCTTTAGATTTTACATATGATGAATTAAATGATGCATATGATGAGTTACAAGAGGTCTATGATGAATTAGTTGAGAAATATAAAGAGTCGGTCATTAGGAATAAGAAAATCATTTTGGAGCTAAATGAGAAAAATGACTCACTCTCTCAAGCTAATTCAAAATTTGAGAAAAAGATATTAGGGTTGAAAGATGAACTTAAATTTTTTCAAGATGAAAATGTTGACCTTAATAATCTTTTGTCTCAATGTAATAGTGAACACCAAAAGGTGTTGGATGAGCTAAATAAGCTCAAAGAGTCTTTTAAAAACGTTGGTAATGTCAAGCATGAAATAGGTGAATCTTCAAGAACAAACCAACCTAAGAAAAAGACTAACTACTACAAACAAGGTAGCTTTTCTAGACATAGTAGAACTAAAAGAATTAGAAGTGTATGGGTTCCTAAGGAACTTGTAAAATCTAATAACATTATTGCTATGTCTTCTTGGATTCCTAAAGGAACCAAGGTTTTGGGAGCTAACACTCATGGACCCAAAATGATTTGGGTACCAAAAACAAAAGCTTAATATCTTTGTTTGTAGGGGGAGCATTGCTACAAGGCCGAAGCACAAAGTCAAAACTCATGGTACCTTGATAGTGGATGCTCAAGGCATATGACCGGAGACAAGAGTAGATTCATGGATCTAAAGCCAAAAAGTGGAGGAGTGGTGACATTTGGTGACAACTCCAAGGGCCACATTAAAGGTATTGGCTCCATAGGTAATCACTATAATATTCTCATTGAAAATGTCTTGTATGTCGATGGTCTTAAACATAACTTATTGAGCATAAGTCAATTGTGTGATAAAGGATTTAATGTTTTATTTGATAAAAATGGATGCAAAATTGTAGACATTAAATCTAATAATATTATGCTCATAGGTCATCGCATAGAGAACATATACATGGTGCATCTAGATGACATTCATACATCTCATGCATGCTTAGTAGCACAAAATGAAAATGATGCATGGTTGTGGCATAGGAAACTAGGACATGCTAGCATTAGTGTTTTAGAAAAACTAGTTTCCCTTGATCTAGTTAGAGGTTTACCCAAGATTAAATTTTCAAATGATAAAATTTGTGATGCATGCTCTAAGGGTAAACAACATAAGTCTTCCTTTAAATCCATTAATGATGTTTCTACAAGTAGATGTTTACAACTAATCCATATGGACTTATTTGGGCCAATTAGGACTATGAGCTTGGGTGGTAAGTCTTATGCATTTGTACTTGTTGATGATTTTTCTAGATTTACTTGGGTTCTATTTTTAAGTACTAAAGTGAGGCTTTGGAAAAATTCATCACATTTTCAAAACTAACCCAAAATGATCTTGAACTTAAAATTTCACATATTAGAAGTGATCATGGAATCGAGTTTCAAAATTTAGGGTTTGAAGATTTTTTGAATGAAAATGGTATTAGCCACAATTTTTCGGCTCCTCGAACTCCTGAACAAAATGGGGTAGTTGAGAGGAAAAATAGAACTTTGCAAGAAATGGCTAGAACCATGCTTTGTGAAAATAATTTACCTAAATATTTTTGGGCGGAAGACACAAACACCGCTTGCTATATTGTTAATCGAGTAATGATTAGGCCAATTTTAAAGAAAACACCTTATGAGATTTTAAAATCTAAAAAGGCTAACATTAGCTATTTTCACCCTTTTGGTTGCAAGTGTTTTGTTCTAAATAATGGAAAAGACAACTTAGGTAAATTTGATGCAAAAAGTGATGAAGCTATTTTCATAGGATACTCTTTAACATCTAAAGCCTATCGAGTATTTAACAAAAGAACTTTAGTAGTAGAAGAATCTATACATGTTGTATTCGATGATAACCTCCTTCCAAGGAAGGATTCTTGTGATGATGATGATGTAGGAATCATAAATGCCTTTGATGGAGGACAAACTTCAAAGGAGGATGAGATTCCAACAAAGGAAGAGGACACACAAGATCCACCTCTTGAAGCCTTGAAGGACTTGGCTCTTGAGGAAAAGGAAGTGAGCTACCCAAGGGAGTTCAACTATGTCAAAGATGGTGAAATCTTGGGTGATCCATCCAAAAGGGTAACCACTCGATCTTCTCTTAGATTAATGAATCATGTTGCATTTATCTCATGCATAGAGCCTAACAATATTAAAGAAGCATTGAAAGATGATTTTTGGATTATGGCTATGCAAGAAGAGTTAAATCAATTTGAGAGAAGTAACGTTTGGACATTAGTTGATAGGCCTAGTAATCAATCTACCATAGGAACTAAATGGGTCTTTAGGAACAAGCTAGATGAGAGTGGTAACATTGTGAGAAATAAAGCTAGACTAGTAGCACAAGGTTACACTCAAGAAGAGGGAATAGATTTTGATGAAACCTATGCACCCGTAGCTAGAATGGAAGCCATTAGGATGTTGCTTGCATATGCATGTTATCATAATTTCAAGCTTTTTCAAATGGATGTTAAAAGCGCGTTTTTAAATGGTTTTATAAATGAAGAAGTGTATGTGGAACAACCACCGGGTTTTGAAGACTCAAAATTTCCAAATCATGTTTTCAAACTCACTAAAGCTCTTTATGGTTTAAAACAAGCTCCTAGAGCTTGGTATGAAAGACTTTCAAACTTTTTAATTGAAAAGGGTTTTGAAAAAGGTAAGGTGGACACTACACTTTTTATAAAAATGTATAAAAATGACATCTTAGTAGTTCAAATTTATGTTGATGATATTATTTTTGGTTCTACTAAAGAATGGCATTTTCAAGAGTTTGCTAAGATAATGCAAGGTGAATTCGAGATGAGCATGATGGGGGAGCTCTCATTCTTTTTGGGACTCCAAATCAAGCAAAAGAATGATGGCACCTTCATCAATTAAGCAAAGTACATAAAGGATATGCTCAAGAAGTTTGGCTTGGAGAATGCAAAGCCTCAAGCCACACCTATGAGCTCATCTACAAAGCTTGACAAATATGAAGGAGGTAAGTGTGTTGACTCTAAGCTTTAACATTCTATGATTGGATCGTTGCTTTACCTTACCGCAAGTAGATCGGATATCTTGTTTAGTGTTTTCTTGTGTGCTAGTTTTCAAGCTAGTCCTAGAAAGTCTCACCTTATAGCCGTTAAGAGAATCTTTAGGTACCTTAGAGACACTCCTTGTTTAGGTCTTTGGTACTCTAGAGACTCCACATTCAACCTTCATGCTTATTCGGATGCGGATTATGGGGGATGCAAAATCGATAGGAAAAGTACTTCGGGAACTTGTCAATTCCTAGGTAGTATGCTCATATCTTGGTTCTCTAAGAAACAAAATAGTGTAGCCTTATCTACCACCGAAGCCGAGTACATATCCTTAGGGAGTTGTTGTGCTCAAGTCCTTTGGATGAAGCAACAACTCTTAGATTATGGAATTAAAGTTGAAACCATACCGTTAAAATGTGACAACACTAGTGCTATATGTTTAACAAAAAATCCCATCCAACACTCTAGAACCAAACACATAGAAATAAGGCATCATTTCATTAGAGATCGTGTCCTTAAAGAAGATGTGGTTATAGAGTATGTAGACACCTTAAATCAATTAGCGGACATATTTACAAAACCTTTAGACAAAGAGCGTTTTTGGTCCCTTAGGAGAGAGTTAGGTCTAGCTAGCCTATCTTGACCTTTTAGGACCTCTTTTGTGCTTAAAATTGCTTGATCTTGTGAAATTGCATGTTTGTGTGTTGTAACTCTTGAAAATGTCCATGCCTATAGCTAGGGGGAGTATGATTCTATTCAAATATGCTTAGAACTGTTCATTCATCATTTGCATTCCTTTAGGAGGTGTTAAAATCGAACCTATGGTTGTTTTTTAGGCCAAAAATGAATTTCTGGGCATAGGGTATCGATACGGCCCTACGCGTATCTATACGAGTACTTCATTAGCTTCCCAGACTTCATTTTGCCTTACACGGGTATCGATACGGTTAAACCCGTTTCGATACGAGCTTCAATCGTTTCGATACGGATTTCATCTGTTTCAATACGATTCTTCAACGAGCATTTTAAGGGAATTACGTTTTTACCCCCGTATCGATACACCCTCAGGCGTATCGATACGCGATTGCGCAGACAGCTTTAAATTTGGCATTTAAAGTCTTCAACTTTTACCAAAACTAAAATTCTCAAAACCCTAAAAACCCTAGCCGTTTTTAGCCTATAAATAGGCTCTTCCTCCATCATATTTTCACACCACAACTCAAAATCTTCAAGAGGGTTTCAAATCAAGCAAAGCTCTAAGGTTTTTTTCATCAAATTTGGTGCTAGGCTTTTCTTCATTCTTCTCTAATCCCTATCAAGGTAAAACTCTTTCTTTTTCTTTTTAATTTATTTATTGTGTTTTTGTTTTCATATTTGTCTTTTTAACAAAACTTTGTTTTTCAAAATTTCTTCTTCAAATTTTATTTTTGCAAAATTTTGTTTTCCTTGATTTTTTTTATCTTGTTTTTCTAGTTCATGGAACCCAAGGAATCTAGGAAGAGACCTCGTGTAACTCAAACCGGTGAATCATCTAATCCCGAATAGGGTGCTCGTCCAAATTACACCCAAATCTATGAACATTCCTTTGAAACCACCGGAGCTCTCACATATTTTCGTCAATTCGAAAACTACAAGATTCGTCCGGAAAGGGTAATATCTATTTCTTTTCTTGACTCGGAGCGATTCAAATTTGAATATCTTCCTTTGCTTCGACTTTGGAATTTTATGGATTTTATCTCCATTCCCGGGTTTTATTACCGTCTTTTGGTTTTAATCTTTTATGCTAATGCCAAATGCCTTGTTAATCATAATGGGGTTGTTACCGGAGTTAGTTCCTATCTTATGGGCAAGAAAATCCTCATTGATGTTAAATCTATATGTGAAGTTTTTAATTTGGAGGATGAAGGCCTTGATGATGAGAATGCTTTAGGCCATGTTCTTAGTGGTTCCGTCACCGCCCTCAATGCTCAAGATCGGATCCTCCATTTGATGGTCTCTTGGTGGTTTAGGCCTTCCGGAGGAAAGTACTCTACCATCCGTCAAGTGGATGACTTTTGGATTCGTTGCTTCCGTGAGAGAAAACGTCCAAACCTTGCTCGTATCATGTTTGCGGAGATTGTTTACCTTGTGCAACATCGCCACACCTCTCTTGTCACCTCCTTCACCTATGGTACGGCCCTAAGCTATTACTTTGTGAAAAAGGATATTGATTGCTCGTTTGACTTCCCCACTCCTCTCACCGATCCTATTGATGAACGCTCACTTGCACGGGGTAAGTTCCATTATTTTAATGGTAGTTGGTTACGTCTTTCCGAGCTACCACCCGAGGCCGCGGCACAATTGGAAAATCCTCAAGATGATCAAGCTCCTCAAGCTCCTCCGCCTCCTCCTCAACCTTCCATGGATGCTCTTATGACCTTCCTTAATGAGAAATTCACAGGGTTGTGCACGGATATGGGGAATCGTCTAACCGCTCTTGAAACAAGCTTTGAAACAAGGATGACAAACGTGGAGAAACGTCTAACTTCTCTTGAAAGCGGTCAAAACTCCTTGAATATTTCTCTCTCCGCCTTCCATGATGAGTGGCGTAATAGCATGAGGAATGATGATCCAATTATAGATGAAGATGATGAAGAAGGCGATAATGATGCCTAGTAGCTTCTCCTTGCATCTCATGCATATCATCTAGGATATTTCTATTTATGCACATTTGTTTCATGTTCTTAAGACTAAGTTTGCTTTATTATTAAACATATGCTTTGAATTTATGTTTTGTTGGATTTTTAAGTTCATGTTATGCTTTATTTATAAGCTTAATGATATTTATGTTGCCTATTTATACCTTTGCCTATGCTATGCACTTTACTTTGTCTCAATTTTTTTTGATCTAACAAAAAGGGGGAGAGGGAAGCTCACAACACTTAAAAACTTTTTGATTTTCAACTTAAAAGTTACCTAGCTTATATTAAGGGGGAGTTAATTTTGCAAAGTTTTTCAAAGTGTCAAAAATTTTAAGTTTGAGTTTTGTTATATCAAAAAGGGGGAGATTGTGAAACCTATGCTTAATTTTGATATAATTAAATCATTAAGGATCAAATTGAAAAACTTAAAATTGTTTTTATAAGTCCCTTAATAAGTTTTAAATCACCAACACTTTAAAACTGATTTGAAAAACTCAAACTCAAAATATTTTCTAAGTGTTCCAAGGCCAAACTATTGAAAATCGTCCAGGTGTATCGATACGCTTCCAGCCGTATCGATACCTTTTTTACAAATTTGGCCACTAGAGGAATGCGTTTCAATACGCCCTTAATCGTATCGAAACACCGTATCGAAACAGATTGAATATGTATCGATACGCTCCTTTGTAAAGTCTGAAAGAGTTTGAATGGTGTACCGATACGGATCCACCCGTATCGATACGGTTTTAACGAATTTTTAATTCAGATCGTTTTAAATGCTTTCGACCGTTGGTGTCAGTCGTTAGGTAACCAATTTTCAAATTGGCAGTTGACCCGTATCGATACGGTAAACCCTCGTATCAAAACGGAAACTTCCAGTGAGCTAAGTCGAGAAAAAGGTATCGATGCGGTCTCATTCATTTCGATCCCTCGTATCGATACGCCTACGTGCGTTTCGATACCCCCTATTTATTGTGTACAACGGCTCTTTCTTTTTTGAGACAGGTATCGATACGGCTCCCCGAGTACCGATACGGATAGCTGCAGAAGTGCATTTATGGTGGTAAGAGAGGGTTCCAACGGCTCTATTCAATTCCCCAACCACCCAAACGGCTAGAATTAATAGAGGAGGTATAAATTGAAGCTCTTTGAAGGTCAGCAACAACTATTGCATTAAAGACAAACATTCAAGCAAAAATCCAACCTCAAGTGTGCTAAATTTCCAATCTCTTGTAATTCCCAAATTGTGTTGTATCCAATTCTTATTCTATCTTCAAATTTGGGTTGAGTGTTGTACTTCTAGGGACAAATTTGTATTTGAGAGATATACTTCTTGTCCAATTTCTTCTTTGATTATTGGTGAGGGTTTGGTCAAATTTTGCGTAGAAAATTTGACCGGTTGTGTAAAGGTTACCTCCTAAGCCTTGAAAAGGGGAAGAACAAATAGTGAATTGTTGAAATCCTTAGTGGTAGCTAAGGTAGTGGATGTAGAGTTCATTTGGAACTTGAACCACTCTAAAATCTCTTGTTCTTTATTTTTAAATTACCCTTTTACTCCACAAAGTTTTTAAATCCCAATTCACCCCCCCTCTTGGTCTTGATCATTCAATCGATCCACTCAACACTAACGCTCCAGCACCTTTCATGGATATGATGAACTGTGTGTTTCACGAGTTTTTGGACAGATTTGTGGTAGTGTTCATAGATGATATCTTAGTATACTATAGGACCGAGGAAAAGCATGATGAGCATTTGCGGTTAGTGCTTCAGACCTTGCTTAAGAATCAGTTGTATGCCAAGTTAAGCAAATGTGAGTTTTGGATTAGGGAGGTAGTCTTCCTATGTCACGTGATCTCGGCTAAGGGGATTAGTGTGGATCCCAAGAAGATAAAAGCCATAGTGAGTCGGAAACAACCGAAGTCAGTGACAGAAATCTGTAGTTTCCTAGGTTTGGCGAGATATTATCGAAGATTTGTCGAGGGATTTTCTAGGATAGCGGCTCCTTTGACTAAGTTGCTTCAGAATAATGTCCCATATGAGTGGTCAGATGCAAAACAACAAGCGTTTGAGAAGTTGAAGAAAGCTTTGACCGAAGCTCCTATTTTGATTCAGCCTGAATCGGGAAGAGAATTTGTGGTTTACAGTGATGCATCATATGTAGGTTTAGGTTGTGTGCTTATGCAAGAAGGTAAGGTGGTAGCTTATGCTTCGATACAGTTGAAAGTTCACGAGAAGAATTATCCCACCCATGATATTGAGTTAGCCGCAATAGTGTTTGTATTGAAGATTTGGAGACATCACCTTTATGGTGAGAAGTGCACCGTATTTACCGACCACAAGAGTTTAAAGTACTTGATGTCTCAGAGGGAGTTGAACCTTAGACATCGTAGGTGGTTAAAGCTTCTTAAGGACTATGACCTTACGATAGGGTACCATCCGGGTAAGGCAAACGTAGTGGCCGATGCTTTGAGTAGAAAAATGGCAGTCGAGTTGCGAGCTATGTTTGCGAGATTGAGTGTGTCCAAGGATGGTGGTTTGATAGCTGAGCTTCAGGTTAAGCCTTCGTTAGTTCAGTTGATTCGAGAGAAGTAGTTGCGAGACGAGTTTTTGGCACCTCACGTGCAAGATATAGCCGAGGATAAGCCTACCAATTTTTGTTTTGGTAAGAATGGGATCCTATGTTACAAGGATAGGATAGTCGTTCCGGAAGATTCCGAGTTGAGACGTGTTATCCTGAATGAAGCACATAATTGTCCTTTTGCTATGCATCCGGGTAGTACGAAGATGTATCGCGGTTTAAAAGAAGAGTATTACTGGGTTGGGCTGAAGAAGGATGTGGCCGAGTTTGTGAGTAAGTGTATGGTTTGTCAGCGAGTTAAGACCGAGCATCAGTTTCCTTCAGGGCTGTTACAGCCGTTGAAGATTCCGAAATGGAAGTGGGAACGTATCACCATGGACTTTGTGTTGGGTTTACCGTTGACTCCTTCGAAGAAGAATTCAGTGTGGGTGATAGTCGACATATTTACTAAGTGTGCTCACTTAATACCCGTTCATACTACCTATACCTTAGATAAGTTGGCCGATTTGTACATCAGGGAGATAGTGAGGTTGCATGGGGTACCGAAATCGATTGTGTCAGACCAAGGTCTGAGGTTTACAGGTAGATTTTGGGAGTGTTTGCATCGTGCCTTGAGTACTTTGTTGAACTTCAGCACTTCGTATCATTCGCAGTCAGATAGTCAGTCCGAAAGAGTGATTCAAGTGTTGGAGGACATGTTGAGGTGTTGTATCATCGATTTTTAGGGGTCTTGGGAGAAACATCTAACGTTAGTAGAGTTTGCATACAACAACAGTTATCAAGCTAGTATTCAGATGGCATCGTATGAAGCTCTGTATTTAAGAAAGTGTAGAACTTCGATTTGTTGGGCCGAAGCCGGATAAAAGCTTGTACCGATGCCCTATTTTCTTAAGGGCACTACCGAGAATGTAAAGTTGATTTGTGATCGCTTGAAGGCAGCTTCAGGCCGACAGAAGTCGTATGCCGACTTAAAGAGAAAGGAGATAGAGTATGTCGTGGGCGAGAAAGTGTTTTTGAAAGTCTCACCTTGGAAGAAGGTGATGAGGTTTGGTAGGAAAGGTAAGTTGAGTCCGAGATTCATTGGGCCTTACGAGGTAGTTGAGAGGATCGGTCTCGTTGTGTATAGATTAAGGCTTCCGACCGAACTAGAGAAGATTTGTAACCCCCTTAAACCGGCCTAGACGGTTGACCCGAATTAAGAAAGTCACACGGGGAAAACCAAAGTCAACCCGAAAGTCAACCTTGATTAACGACCCTTTTTTTTCTTTTTAAACTTGTCTAGATGCACATTAAGCCTAATTGTGATCACACAAACATTATACCAAAAGATCACAAACATCAGAGATCAAACAGGGACTCAATTGAACAATTTACAACTTTAGGGACCAAATTGTAAATTCTGATAATTATAAGGACTTAATCCAAATTGAAGTTACCAACTTGAAATTAATCAGGTTTCATGCTTCTCTGTGAAATTTCAGCTCAAAAAGACTTCCCAAACTCATACAATTGCACAAACAAGTTTCAGGACCAAAACGCAAACAATTCAAAACACATAACTGCCAATGTCAGCCCCCAACGGTCAACCGTTCCGAAACGGGAGACAGCCCGTTCCGAAACGCGGGGCCGTTCCGAAACAGGCATAGCCCGTTTCGAAACGGGGGTCTGGCAGTGGCCTTTCCGTTTCTGAACGACCCCTCCCGTTTCGGACGCCTGGGCACGATTAAGGCACCCGTTCCGAAACGGTAGGTGCTGTTCCGAAACACCCTGCCCAGATTGCTCCAAAACTCCACTTTAAACATGCAATTAGACAACCAATCATGCTCCGAATGTCACCAAACTTTGCCAACATGCAATTCAACATATAAGGGACATATTAGCATCATCAATTCAACCAAACATCATCATATGCAAAAAGCCCCAATTCTATAGGCATGCTTCCTACACAAGCTAGATATTCAAGCACCAAACTTACAAAACAAGCATAAGAAGGCCAACCAGAAAACCAGCATTATCAACAACATTCAACATACTTATGGAGTACAAAACATCTCTCAAAACATACACATTGGTCCCCCATTGCCAAATCACCCAAAAGCTAAAATGTTTAACAAAAACCTTCCATACATTGAGCTTTACTTGCACTTGAATTCTTGCCCTTCTTGCTGCCCTCAAAAGGTCTCTAATGCTCTGCATTATTGAATTAAGGAAAACGAAGAGAGCGTAAGCAAAGGCTTAGTGAGGAATGCTCAATAAAACCATCCAATAATGCATTTGTAAAACACTTTATAAAACATGCTTCAAACCATCATTTACACATGCTCAAAAGCATACTTAAACATGCATCTCATGCATCAAATCATAACATGTCATATTGGCCACAAGTGATAAATTCCATTTCTTTAAACACAAGTTCATCAACTTTCACCCCAAGGACTTTTAAACACCTTGGCCCCAAGGACTTTTAAACACCTTGGCCTATGGACTTTTAAACACCATAGAATGTATCTCATCAAGGACTTTTAAACACCTTGATCCCAAGGACTTTTAAACACCTTGGCCATGGACTTTTAAACACCATGAAATGTATCACATCAAGGACTTTTAAACACCTTGATCCCAAGGACTTTTAAACACCTTGGCCTATGGACTTTTAAACACCATAGAAAAGGATCACCTAAGGACTTTTAACCACCTTAGTGTCCACAACATGAACCATCCAAGGAATTTTAACCACCTTGATGTTCATAAGTAACAAGGCTCACTCAAGGACTTTTAACCACCTTAGTGACCTTAACATTTTAAAAACATCACTTGCCAATATACATCATTTTCATCACTTACATCACTGTTTTAAAGCATAAAACCAAGCCATATTCATCATGCATTTAAAAGCATTAAACCACATCATTTCAATGTACAAAAGCAAGGAACTCCTACTTAGAGTTACCTTCAACATATGGCTTACATCATCAGCAAAAACCATGCTAAAACATGCTTCCAAAACAGTATGTAAAACATGCAAATTATCATTTCGCATCACAACAAAATCATGGCCACCACTAGAGAGAAAATTCCGAAAACTTACGCTCGAGCTTAGCAAAGTTGTTTAGACTTAAACTAAACTCCCAAGACATTGGTTTTAAAGCCGAAAACCCAATTTCACTCACCGATTCCACTTCGCCACTTGCCGAAGCACGAAATCAAGCTTCCGAATCAACAACTCTTGGATCCAAAGATGCCTCCCCTGATTAAACACATTAAAGCAGAGGTTTAATGCATCATCAAGCATCAAAAGCTTCAATGAAAGCACTCAAACTCGCTGCTCTCATTCCCACTCCAATTTCGGCCACCAAACACAACCGAAATTGCACCAAAACCACTTCTCAACAAAGCCCAGCCATAAACCAGCAAAACCTAACATCCATTAACACCATAAAACATCTAAAAACAACCTACAAACATCCTTATACCTCCAGCAACAACAGATCCACAAGATCACCACAAAAACATCCAAGAAACATAAGCTAAACTTAGGAAACTCAACCTATCCGGGATTGCATTAATCAAAACTCATTTCCTTATCAATTTAGAGTTCATTTAACATCAAAAACACATCTCAAATCACAGATCAATCAGATCTAACGAAAAATCATGAAAACCATCAAATCTTGCATTATAAGCCAAGATACAATTCCAAACTCAAAAGCCTTTAATTAAACATCAATTAAGAGTTGATAACTTGGGAATTTCAGTAAAGAACTGATAGTTTAGAGGAGAAGGACGTTCTTACCTCCAAACTTGTGTTTCTCCACTTTTTGGAATGAAAATCCTTGTTGAAACACTTAGCAATTGAAGAGATTTGAAGATACAATGATTTGGAATCAAATGAGAGTTGAATGGAGGGATTTAGGTGAAGAAATCAGATCCAATTCTCTGGAAAAGTAGTGTTTGGTTTGAGAGAAAATGAGAGAAAGAAAGTTTAGCAAAGTTGGTTACAAAATCCAAAAATAGCCAAAATGGCTTCCCTCCAATTTTAATGACCTTTAAAATCAGATTTTAGACTTAAAATATCTTAGAAAAATCTGGAGAAATCATCTTTGGATTAATAGCTCCTTAAGGATTCAAAGTTTCAACTCTTTATAAAACAGTCACCAAACTTTCAAAATTTACATTTTGGTCACTAGCCAAAATGTCATACTTCCAAAACCCATTTTTCAAAATTGATTTCACAGTTCACTTAATTATATTAAAAGATGATTTTAGAACATTTTTCCATATTTTTAATGCAACCCGAACTAGGCTTTCCTAATTTCACCTCTTTAGATTCGAACAGCACTTTGACCAAACCGGTCAACGCCCAGAACTTCTAAGCCCAAAACCGGGGCGTTACAACTCTCCCCCCTTAAGAAATTTCGTCCTCGAAATTTACCTGAAGGAAAGAGATAAGGAAACTGCTTCAGCATGTCTTCCTTCCGCTCCCACGTGGCTTCCTCAACACCTCGATGCTTCCACAGCACCTTCACCAACTCAATGGTCTTGCCACGAAGAACCTTGCTATCCGAATCCAGAACCTTCACCGGTTCCTCATCATAGGTCAAATCCGGATTCAAATCCACTTCCTCCACAGGCATCACATGCGAAGGATCAGGTCTATACTTCCGGAGCATAGAAACATGAAACACATCATGAATCTTCTCCAACTCCTGAGGTAACCTCAATCGATACGCAACAGGACCCACACGCTCAACCACCTCATATGGTCCATTGTATCTAGGGCTCAACTTGCCCTTCCGGCCAAACCGCATCACCTTCTTCCAAGGCGAAACCTTCAAGAACACACGGTCACCCACTGCATACTCTATCTCCTTACGCTTCAAATCCGCGTAAGACTTCTGCCGATCAGAAGCAGCCTTTAACCGCTCACAAATGAGCTTCACCTTCTCTGTGGTCCCTTTCAACAAAGCCGGCATCGAAACCAACTTTTGACCAGTTTCAGCCCAACAAAGAGGAGTCCTACACTTCCTCCCGTACAAAGCCTCATAAGGTGCCATCTGTATGCTCGCCTGATAACTGTTGTTATAGGCAAACTCAACCAAAGGCAGATGCTTCTCCCAAGAACCTTGGAACTCAATCACGCAGCACCTCAACATATCCTCCAAAATCTGGATAACTCGCTCAGACTGACCATCCGACTGAGGATGATAGGATGTACTGAAATGCAACCTTGTACCCAGAGCTTGATGCAAACACTGCCAGAACCGCGATGTGAACCTCGGATCCCTATCCGACACAATCGACTTAGGCACACCATGCAGCCGCACAATCTCAGCAATGTACAGCTCTGCCAGCTTATCCAAAGAAAACGTAGTATGCACAGGCAAGAAATGCGCACACTTCGTCAGGCGATCCACAATCACCCAGACCGAATTCTTTTTCGATGGAGACAAAGGTAAACCAGATACAAAATCCATGGTAACCCTCTCCCACTTCCATTCAGGGATTTTCAACGGTTGCAACAACCCTGAAGGAAACTGATGCTCAGCCTTAACTCGCTGACACACCAAACACTTGCTCACGAACTCCGCAACGTCCTTCTTCAAACCAACCCAATAGTACTCATCACGAAGATCACGATACATCTTAGTACTACCAGGGTGCATAGCAAAAGGACTACTATGACCTTCAGTCAGAATAGCACGCCTCAACTCAGCATCATTGGGCACTACTATCCGACTCCCAAAACACAGCACACCATCATCATTGAAACAGAAATCCGAAGGTCTACCCTCCGCGATATCCTGAACATGAGACAACAAGGAATCATCCAACAACTGCTTATCCTTGATCAACTGAACCATAGACGGCTTCACATGCAACTCAGCCACAAGACCACCATCACGCGATATGCTCAAGCTAGCAAACATGGCTCTCAACTCAACAGCTACCTTCCTACTCAAGGCATCAGCAACAACATTAGCTTTTCCAGGATGATACTCAATCGTCAGATCATAGTCCTTGAGCAACTCCAACCAACGCCGCTGCCTAAGATTCAACTCCTTCTGAGACATCAGATACCTCAAACTCTTGTGATCTGTGTACACAGTACACTTCTCACCATACAGATAATGCCTCCAGATCTTCAGAGCAAAAACCACTGCAGCTAGCTCAATATCGTGCGTAGGGTAATTGCGCTCATGCACTTTCAACTGCCGCGATGCATAAGCCACCACCTTACCCTCCTGCATTAGCACACACCCCAAACCAACATAGGATGCATCACTGTAAACCACAAACTCTTTCCCTGATTCAGGCTGAATCAAGATAGGAGCTTACGTCAAAGCCGCCTTCAGCTTCTCAAAAGCCTGCTGTCTCACTTCTGTCCACTCATACTTAACATCCTTCTGCAACAGCTTTGTCAAAGGAGCAGCAATCTTGGAAAACCCATCCACAAACCTTCGGTAGTATCCCGCCAAACCAAGGAAACTACGGACCTCATGAACAGACTTAGGAACCTTCCAGCTCATCACCGCCTCAATCTTCTGAGGATCAACACGAATCCCCTCAGCTGAGACCACATGCCCAAGAAAAACCACCTCTCTTAACCAAAACTCACACTTGCTCAGCTTAGCATAAAGCTGATTCTCCAACAAAGCTTGCAAAACAATCCTCAAATGCTCTTCATGCTCCTCCTCAGTACGCGAGTACACGAGGATATCATCAATGAACACCACAACAAACTTGTCCAGGTATTCATGAAACACACGATTCATCATGTCCATGAAAGCAGCAGGAGCATTTGTCAACCCAAACGGCATCACAAGGAACTCATAATGCCCATACCTTGTCCTGAAAGCTGTCTTAGGCACATCCACATCCTTCACCTTCAACTGATAATACCCTGACCTCAAGTCAATCTTAGAGAACACAGCAGCTCCCCGAAATTGATCAAAGAGATCATCAATCCTCGGCAAAGGATACCGATTCTTGATAGTCAACTTGTTCAGCTGACGGTAATCAATGCACATTCTCATAGTGCCATCCTTCTTCTTCACAAACAAGACCGGTGCTCCCCAAGGTGACACACTCGGCCGGATGAAACCACGATCAAGCAACTCTTGCAACTGCTTCTTCAGCTCCTTCAGCTCCTTAGGTGCCATTCTATATGGAGTAATGGACACAGGAGTTGTATTCTCATACAGCTCAATTCCAAACTCCACCTCGCGGTTAGGAGGTAAACCAGGCAACTCCTCAGGAAAAACACCAGGAAACTCCTTTACAACCCTGATATCTTGCACCCTCAACTCCTTAGAGCTAGGATTCATCACAAAAGCTAGATAGGCTTCGCAACCTTGCCTCAGCATCCTGCTCGCCTCCAAAGAAGATACCACATTGGCAAGAAACTTCACATTCTCACCAACCACCACAACTTCATAATCATCCGCAAGCTTAAGCGAAACACGCTTATTCTCACAATCCACAACAGCACGATGCTCAGCAAGCCAATCCATACCAAGGATCACATCAAAACCATAGAAGGGCAACTCCATAAGATCAACATGAAAGACATGCTCTTGAACAACCAAAGGGCACCTTCTATACAACTTTCGAGTCACAACAGTCTCACCAAAAGAACTAGTGACCCGAACACCAACATCTAAAGACTCAACAGGCAAACCAAGCAATTCAGCATGCTCACGAAGAATATATGAATGCGTAGATCCAGAATCAATCAAAGAAAGCAATGACAAGGACTGCAAAGTAAAGGTACCTGCAATCACATCTGCATCATTCCTGCCCTCTCTCTGAGCATACACCCTCGCTTGGCCTCCACCTTCAGGCTGAATAGCTACAACATGAGCTACCCCTCGGCCACCTTCCTCTCTCCTCTGAAAATTACCACGGCCGCGCCCACGACCTCTCTGTGGTGCAGCAACAACAGGAGCACGCACCTGCTCACCAGCCATCCTCGGACAATCTCGCCTTATGTGGTCTGCAGAACCACAACTCCAGCACCCGTTACCAGCAGCCGCAACAGGAGCTTGTGCCACTCTCTCAGCACGAGGACAGTCACGCTTCAAGTGACCACGGGAACCACAGATCCAACAAGCACTAGGATCAGCTCTAGCATTGCCTCCTCTAGCAGGTGCACCACCACCTCTCCTGGCTGAGGACTGATACTTCTGATCTCGTCCCCTCTTGTTCCGTCCACCTCCGGAACTATACTCAGCAGCTCGCTTGCCAGCACCCTTAGCAGACAAACTCAGGTTCATCTCAACGTCCTTTGCTCGGCCCACCAACACATCAAAATCAACATACTCGGCGGCCAGCAAATACATCTTAACATCCGTCACAAGACCGTAACGAAACCTCTCGCACCTAGCCCTCTCATCAGGTATCAACTCCGGTGCATACTGACTGAGCCGTACAAACTGTACCTCGTACTCAGCCACACTCATGCCCCCTTGGGTAAGAGACATGAATTCCCGCTTTTTCTCATCCAGATATCTCACTCCCAGATATCTTCTTTTAAACACATTCTGAAAGAATGTCCAGGTAACATCAGCTTCAGCCATTCCAGAAATGGTAGTCGTCCACCATGTATAAGCATCGTCCTGCAGCAAGGACACAACACAACCCAGCTTTTGCACATCCGTGCAACTCATCTGACCCAAGATACGCTTGGTACTTTCCAGCCAAGCCTCAGAACTCTCAGCTGACAAACCTCTAAACTCAGTCCCTCCAAGACTGCGCAGACGCTCCAAAGGCAATCTGACTCTAGCATCTCCCTGATGCCCAGCTCCCTGAGCTCCAGCTACTGCTGCTCGAAAAGCACCCGCAATAGCTTGTACCAAAACAGACATATCAGGCATAGCTTGCCCCTGACCAACCTCTGGTCCAGCAGCTCCAGCACCAGCATCAGCTGCAGCTTCAGCTCTCGCACCTCCAGCACCACCACCAGGCGGAGGAGGGGGTAACACAGCACTACCAGTGTGCTCTTCATTCTCATTCTCGTTAGGAGCCGTAGCTCTCGCATTACCTCTTAACTCTCTACGTGGTGCCATACTTTTACCATGCAATCACAACACAAATAAAACAAAGTCAGGCCCAGCAAGGTAAGCAATCCAAGTATTCAAGCTCAATTTCATTTCAAAACAACATCTTTCCTTTAGCTTTTGTTTGGCAATGGGTACCCTCAACATGCAACATCAGAGCATACAACTCAACTGCATCAACATTTCAAACCACTGAACATGCTTCCAAACAACAAGCATTCATAGCATACATACTTCAATCATGCATACAAACATTCCCAATTACTCGAGAACCTGGCTCTGATACCACCAAATGTAACCCCCTTAACCCGGCCTAGACTGTTGACCCGAATTAAGAAAGTCACACGGGGAAAACCAAAGTCAACCCGAAAGTCAACCTTGATTAACGACCCTTTTTTTCTTTTTAAACTTGTCTAGATGCACATTAAGCCTAATTGTGATCACACAAACATTATACCAAAAGATCACAAACATCAGAGATCAAACAGGGACTCAATTGAACAATTTACAACTTTAGGGACCAAATTGTAAATTCTGATAATTATAAGGACTTAATCCAAATTGAAGTTACCAACTTGAAATTAATCAGGTTTCATGCTTCTCTGTGAAATTTCAGCTCAAAAGGACTTCCCAAACTCATACAATTGCACAAACAAGTTTCAGGACCAAAACGCAAACAATTCAAAACACATAACTGCCAATGTCAGCCCCCAACGGCCAACCGTTCCGAAACGGGAGACAGCCCGTTCCGAAACGCGGGGCCGTTCCGAAACAGGCATAGCCCGTTTCGAAACGGGGGTCTGGCAGTGGCCTTTCCGTTTCGGAACGGCCCCTCCCGTTTCGGACGCCTGGGCACGATTAAGGCACCCGTTCCGAAACGGTAGGTGCTGTTCCGAAACACCCTGCCCAGATTGCTCCAAAACTCCACTTTAAACATGCAATTACACAACCAATCATGCTCCGAATGTCACCAAACTTTGCCAACATGCAATTCAACATATAAGGGACATATTAGCATCATCAATTCAACCAAACATCATCATATGCAAAAAGCCCCAATTCTATAGGCATGCTTCCTACACAAGCTAGATATTCAAGCACCAAACTTACAAAACAAGCATAAGAAGGCCAACCAGAAAACCAGCATTCTCAACAACATTCAACATACTTAGGGAGTACAAAACATCTCTCAAAACATAAACATTGGTCCCCCATTGCCAAATCACCCAAAAGCTAAAATGTTTAACAAAAACCTTCCATACATTGAGCTTTACTTGCACTTGAATTCTTGCCCTTCTTGCTGCCCTCAAAAGGTCTCTAATGCTCTGCATTATTGAATTAAGGAAAACGAAGAGAGCGTAAGCAAAGGCTTAGTGAGGAATGCTCAATAAAACCATCCAATAATGCATTTGTAAAACACTTTATAAAACATGCTTCAAACCATCATTTACACATGCTCAAAAGCATACTTAAACATGCATCTCATGCATCAAATCATAACATGTCATATTGGCCACAAGTGATAAATTCCATTTCTTTAAACACAAGTTCATCAACTTTCACCCCAAGGACTTTTAAACACCTTGGCCCCAAGGACTTTTAAACACCTTGGCCTATGGACTTTTAAACACCATAGAATGTATCTCATCAAGGACTTTTAAACACCTTGATCCCAAGGACTTTTAAACACCTTGGCCATGGACTTTTAAACACCATGAAATGTATCACATCAAGGACTTTTAAACACCTTGATCCCAAGGACTTTTAAACACCTTGGCCTATGGACTTTTAAACACCATAGAAAAGGATCACCTAAGGACTTTTAACCACCTTAGTGTCCACAACATGAACCATCCAAGGACTTTTAACCACCTTGATGTTCATAAGTAACAAGGCTCACTCAAGGACTTTTAACCACCTTAGTGACCTTAACATTTTAAAAACATCACTTGCCAATATACATCATTTTCATCACTTACATCACTGTTTTAAAGCATAAAACCAAGCCATATTCATCATGCATTTAAAAGCATTAAACCACATCATTTCAATGTACAAAAGCAAGGAACTCCTACTTAGAGTTACCTTCAACATATGGCTTACATCATCAGCAAAAACCATGCTAAAACATGCTTCCAAAACAGTATGTAAAACATGCAAATTATCATTTCGCATCACAACAAAATCATGGCCACCACTAGAGAGAAAATTCCGAAAACTTACGCTCGAGCTTAGCAAAGTTGTTTAGACTTAAACTAAGCTCCCAAGACATTGGTTTCAAAGCCGAAAACCTAATTTCACTCACCGATTCCACTTCGCCACTTGCCGAAGCACGAAATCAAGCTTCCGAATCAACAACTCTTGGATCCAAAGATGCCTCCCCTGATTAAACACATTAAAGCAGAGGTTTAATGCATCATCAAGCATCAAAAGCTTCAATGAAAGCACTCAAACTCGCTGCTCTCATTCCCACTCCAATTTCGGCCACCAAACACAACCGAAATTGCACCAAAACCACTTCTCAACAAAGCCCAGCCATAAACCAGCAAAACCTAACATCCATTAACACCATAAAACATCTAAAAACAACCTACAAACATCCTTATACCTCCAGCAACAACAGATCCACAAGATCACCACAAAAACATCCAAGAAACATAAGCTAAACTTAGGAAACTCAACCTATCCGGGATTGCATTAATCAAAACTCATTTCCTTATCAATTTAGAGTTCATTTAACATCAAAAACACATCTCAAATCACAGATCAATCAGATCTAACGAAAAATCATGAAAACCATCAAATCTTGCATTATAAGCCAAGATACAATTCCAAACTCAAAAGCCTTTAATTAAACATCAATTAAGAGTTGATAACTTGGGAATTTCAGTAAAGAACTGATAGTTTAGAGGAGAAGGACGTTCTTACCTCCAAACTTGTGTTTCTCCACTTTTTAGAATGAAAATCCTTGTTGAAACACTTAGCAATTGAAGAGATTTGAAGATACAATGATTTGGAATCAAATGAGAGTTGAATGGAGGGATTTAGGTGAAGAAATCAGATCCAATTCTCTGGAAAAGTAGTGTTTGGTTTGAGAGAAAATGAGAGAAAGAAAGTTTAGCAAAGTTGGTTACAAAATCCAAAAATAGCCAAAATGGCTTCCCTCCAATTTTAATGACCTTTAAAATCAGATTTTAGACTTAAAATATCTTAGAAAAATCTGGAGAAATCATCTTTGGATTAATAGCTCCTTAAGGATTCAAAGTTTCAACTCTTTATAAAACAGTCACCAAACTTTCAAAATTTACATTTTGGTCACTAGCCAAAATGTCATACTTCCAAAACCCATTTTTCAAAATTGATTTCACAGTTCACTTAATTATATTAAAAGATGATTTTAGAACATTTTTCCATATTTTTAATGCAACCCGAACTAGGCTTTCCTAATTTCACCTCTTTAGATTCGAACAGCACTTTGACCAAACCGGTCAACGCCCAGAACTTCTAAGCCCAAAACCGGGGCGTTACAAGATTCATGATGTGTTCCATGTATCGATGCTCCGCAAGTATAGATCGGATTCGTCTCACGTAATGCCAGTGGAAGAGATTGAGTTGAGCCCTGACTTGTCCTATGATGAAGAGTCGGTTGAGATTCTCGCTTTAGACAAGAAGGTGTTGCGTGGAAGGTCTGTCGAGTTAGTCAAGGTTCTGTGGAGACACCGGGGTGTGGAGGAGGCTACTTGGGAGAGAAAGGAGGACATGGAAAAACAGTTTCCGTACCTCTTTCCGTCAGGGAATTTTGGGAACGAAATTCCTTAAGTGGGGGAGAGTTGTAACGCCCCAGGTTTAGGGGTCAGATGTTACGCGGGTAAATCGGGTTCGAGTCCTTGGACTCGATTTAATTAAAATAGACTTTGGTTTTATTTTAAAAGGGCTTAACTATCATTAATGGCATTTTGGTAAATTTTAAAGTAAAGGAATTAAGATGAATGAGAAAGGGGTTTTTCACTATTCATCTTCTTCCTCCAAACTATTTCACGTCAAAACCTCTCCCTAAAACCCCAATCATTATTCCATCAAATCCCTCCCTCATTCCAAGTGTTTTTATCAAGGTAAGACCATTTTTGACTTCTCCATTTCATTCCTAGCATATTGATGGTTTTAGTTTTTGGAAAATATTATTGTTGAGAATTTCAAGTTTTCAAAGTTTTGAAAGAAAAGGATGAAACTTTAATGGCTTTTCGAATTGTTTTTGGTTTGTAGAGTTAAGATATGATCTAATCTTGCCCTAAGGTACATTATAACTTAAAATGGTGGGTTTTTATCAAAAATCCCGAAATGGGTTTTCATGGGTATTTTAAAATGGTGAAAATGTGAGTTTTTGAAGTAGTTTAGTGTTGGAGAGTGGGGCTAATGTTATAGCAATGTTAGAGGGTTGTTTTGAAGGTGTTTAGTGGTGTTTTGGGTGTTGGAATAATTGGTTTTCTGTTGGGATATTAGGGAGTACGAAAATAGGAGTTTTGGTGTTGGCTTTGGATTGAAATTGTAAGAATTTGGCTTGTGGTTGTGGTTTGGGGTTGTGACAGTGTTTTGTGATAATTTGGTTGAGTAATGTGTTGTTTTTGATTGGTTAGAATCAAGGGAAACCGTTGGAGAGGCTTCGGGCACGATTTCAGGGAATTTGGAGACTTGAGATCGGTGTTTCGGCTTTCGTTTGGGTTTCATCGGTGAGTGGAAATATTTTGAACTTAATTTGATTTCGAAAAGGGTCCTCGGGGGTTTGGGTGGAGCCTAGAGGGCTAACCTAAACCCAAGTGTAAGTTTACTAAGTTTTACCTTGATTGTTAAGTAATGATGTATGAACAATTGTTGAGATATTGTGTGAATTGTGGATTTCATTTACTTCCGTTTGATGTTGTTGTGTAGTCGTTGTTGGTGTCAAACCTCATGTGATGGTTTTCGTTACTATGGTGATGTGTGGTCCCACCGGTACTGACTAGTAGAAGAGTACGGTGATGTGTGGTCCTATCGGAAAACTACTAGTCGAACGGTGATGTGTGGTCCCATCGTGTTTTGGTTTATGCATGTGCATACCATGTAGTTGGGTTGATTGTGTCTTCCTTTCGTATGTTAAAATGGTTTACTTTTTAATTAAGAAATGTGTTTTCGAAAACTGCATTGTTGAAGTGTTTTTAGAGCTTCACTCACTAAGCTTCTAAGCTCACGCTCTCCTTTTTCCAACATGCAGATCGTTAGAGTTTTCAAAAGGAAACTGGGCAAGGGAGGAGCTTTTCGGAGTTCTTGGGTAGCTCAAGTATGGTTTAAGTTTTTGTAATAATGCCTGGACAATAGGGGTATTGGACTTGTATGGAGTTGGCGTTCAAACTCTTTAGTTTGGTTTGTTGATGTTTTAGCATGTTTGGATTGATGCTATGTGTTTTTGTATGAGCGTTGTTAGACTCATATGTGTGGTTTTTGATGTTAATGTCTTTGATGTGGATTTGTAAACCATGCTTATGTTGTTGCCTAAATGCTTGTGTCTAGAGGCTTATGACCACGTTCCATGATTGCTTATATGTTTGTTTAAAAGCATGTAAACCTTGATATGCAATGTTTATGTAAGTTTCCCATCTAAGTGCTTATCTTGTTTGGTTGCCTTGGTTGTTTGGTTAAGTAGCAGTGCATGCTTAGTTTTGGTTGCTAAATGATGTATGAGGGTTTTTTTGTTGCTAGACGAGTCGTAAATTGCATCTAGAGTTGAGTCCTGGTGTGTTTTGTAGCCAAAATGCAGTTTGCAGTGCAAGGCATATCGGTACGCCCAAAGGTTGTATCGATACGGTCCTACACTTTAGGCTTCATTTTAGGCTTAGCATACCGGTACACGAGGGTGTATCAATACGCCAAAAGCTCTCTGGAAATCTGAGAAATTGACGAGATTTTGGCGTATCGGTATGGGTCTTGGGTGTATCGGTACGATCTTCGTTGTTTGACATGAGAAGTTGACCGTTGAGGGCGTATCGGTACGGCCAACCAGTGTACTAATACGGTCTCCCTAGGTTGACTTTAAGTAGTTGACCAAGTCCAGGCGTATCGATACGGTCTTCTAGCGTATCGATACGGCCTGTTGTAAAGGCTAAAATGGGCTGTTTACATTGCTTGTTTTGTATGCTTTGTATCGTTTCGTTGTCTTTCTGTTGTCGTACCTCACATAGGATCTACTAAAGCATTTAGACAAGATAATGTTTAAAAGAAATTTTTCTAGGGCTGCTAACCGAAGGGGAGCCTTAACGGGTTTCACTTCGGTTTTCCCCGTGTAACCTACTCGGACTAGTCAGTCGTCCAGACCGGGACGAGAGGGTAACAAGTTTGGTTCGAGCAGATAATAAACTCATGGAATTTGTTTCAATGGATGTCAAAGATTGGATCCTTGTTAACCTGACAAACCCGAATCACTTTGTTATAGTGGATGAGGGCTGGGATCTGCTACTTGGGAGCATTTTGTGGTGTTTATGAAAACATCGCAATGTATGTTATCTTCGATCCTGACTGACAATTTGGGTTTCCAATTCCATGGTATTATTGAACTGAGCCGCAAGATGCAAGATGAAGGGGAGAACATCTTACTGCATTCTACGGTTGCAGGCAACATGGGTGCATAACGGATCATCTCTGCAACAGATTGCGAGTACATGGACATTACCTTTGGTTGGTTGGGTGAAATTGAATATAGATGGGGCACGAAAAGATTCAGATGAGTATGTCTCATGTGGTGGTGTGTTTAGGGATAGCAATGGTAGTTGGTCTTTTAGTTTCTCCTATTTTGTTGAAGTTTGCTCGGTGCTTGAAGCTGATTCGTGGGGTTTCTTTTTTCGGTCTGTTGCATGCATAAAATCTGAAGAAAAGAAAAATGGTATTAGAGGTAGATAGCTTGGAGGTTTTCCGATTGTTGCATGCTGGTAATGTTAATTTTGTTAGAAGGATTAAAGATTGAAAGAGGAAGAAGATACAGAAAACCCTAGAAGGGAAATTGGGAATTTGGTTTCTGATGTATTCGAGAGGAAGAGAGAAGAAGAAACAAATGAATATGCTTTATTATTATCGAATCAAAGAATTACACATGTGTTGATTTATACAACCAAAGAAATTACTTCGTTGACCTCCAGAAAAGAAGCTAACAACCAACTAACTCCTAACTAATTCTCTAATAGCCCCCCTCAAGGTGGAGTATACAAGTTTTGTATGCCCAACTTGGAAATAGCATCCTTGAAGGTAGGATTGGTGAGAGCTTTGGTGAAGCAGTCAGCAAGTTGGTTGTTAGAAGCAACATGCAGAAGCTTTATTAACCCTTGTCGAACTTTTTCACGAATCAAATGGCAGTATATTTCTATATGCTTTGTCCGTTCATGATGGACTGGATTCTCTGCAAGTTTAATAGCAGATAGATTATCACAAAACAAGTTGGCAGAAGAAAAATGTAATTGTAAATCAGAAAGTAAATATTGAAGCCATTGAACTTCACAAGTAACATTAGCAAGGGCTCGATATTCAGCTTCGCTGGATGATCGAGAGATAGTTTGTTGCTTTTTCGATTTCCAAGATATTAAAGCTGAGCCTAAGAAAATACAAAAACCAATAGTGGACCTCCTTGTATCAAGACAAGAAGCCCAATCAGAATCAGAAAAGGCATTTAAAATCAACTGATTCTTAGCAGGAAAAAAAAAAGACCCTGACCAGGGGTACCTTTAAGATACCTCAAAATTCTATGTGCAGCAACCATGTGTTCAGTAGTGGGAGCAGATAAGAATTGTGATAATTGTTGCACAGCAAAGGAGATATCAGGTCTAGTGTTAGTGAGGTATAAAAGCTTACCAATGAGTCTTCTATATGAAGTTACATCAGCTAAAATATCACCATCAGTTTGAGATAACCTTTTCTTTGAGACTAAAGGTGTAGAAGCAGGTTTAGACTCTAAGAAGCATGTATCCTTCAATAATTCTAATGTATATTTTCTTTGGCAAAGGTTTATTCCAACATTAGAACGAGCAACTTCCAATCCTAATAAGTATTTTAAATTTCCTAGATCTTTAATTTTAAAAGTAGCATGTAGGAACTGTTTAACAGTTTCTATTTCAGTTAAATTTGGTCCAGCAAGAATAATGTCATCTACATAAATGACCAAAGCAATAAAATTTGAACCTTCACCTTTTATGAATAAATTAGAATCAGAAGTGCCTTGTTTAAACCCTTGACTACTTAAAGATGCAGTAAGTACGTTGCTTCAGAAACAACGCTCCTTGTTCGTAAACGGATCTAGGATCGTAGCAAACATTTCTCTGCAATAAAACACAAGAATGGACGTTTTTAGATAGTTAAAATAAAAAAGAAAAAAACAAACAAAAAAAAAGGATAGAATAAAGGTGTAGGAATTTCTGGACAGATTTGGACTCGAACAAGATGAAGGCTTCAACGGGCTTTCATGGCTGTTATGGAGACCACAATATGGCAGAAATGTTGCTGGAAAATCAGCGAAAGTTTGGCAACGTTAAACTCGAAAGAACTCGAACAATCTGTTGAACGAACCCGAATCGAATCTGTCTAACGTCAAAGACGAAAAGCTCGAAAGAACCTGCACAATCTACTGAGCAAACCCGAATCGAATATGCTTCACGTTGGAGGACTTGGACCCACTAGATAGCGATCTAGGAGCCCGAAGTATCAAGTAAATTTGACAAATCAAAACAAAGTCTGAAATGTCAAAAGATGGTTCTAAAAAGAACCGAACAAGAGAAACTCTCTCAAACAAATTTTATATCCAAAATGTCTAACCAAATTACATTGTTTAAACACATATATATAGGTACAAGGGCTGCCAAATTCGTTTAAGTTGTGTGGCTGATATTAAAAGGAGTTTAAAAATTGAATTTGAGTGAAAATAACTCCTTTTTGGCGGACTCAATTGGCAGCCACAAGTTTAGGCGCCCAAAACACATGAAAATCACATTTAACATGTGATTTTTATGTTTGAAATTCAAACATAACCACTCGGGCTTATCCTTTCTTGCAAATGGCACATAATGAAGGAGAAAACGGGTTGATTCGGCTGCACATTCACACACATGTGTCAAGATGCCACGTGGGTGCTGGAGATGACCGGATGCCACCTAGGATGCCACATGTGCACTAGCACACTCCCCGATATGCAAGACGCTTTTCAGCTACTTCTGGACTTGTCAGCTGAAGTTGAGCTAGTGGAGCTAAAGTTGACCTGACTGGAAATGAGCTGAGCTGAAACGAACTAGCTGAAAGTGTGATGAGCTGAAATTGAGCTGGTTGCACTCTCATGAGCTGGATTTGAGCTGGTTGCACTCTCTTGAGCTGGATTTGAGCTGCATATGCTCACTTGAGCTGGAGTGGAGCTGCATATGCTCACTTGAGCTGGAGTGGAGCGGCATATACTCACTTGAGCTAGTGTCCTCCTACGTACCTATGTCAAAAGGCAACAAACTTCCATCAAAGCATTGTAAACTTAATGGAAACAATAATACAAATCGTAAACAAGTGCACAATTATTTATTAACACACAAACAAATATAAACACACCATAAGTTATATCAAACTTATTTAAAACACACCAAACATACTATATACATAGTAAACACGCTTATTTAAATAATATAAGTATAAGAAATGTTACACATCAGTATGTAACAAATGAAAAAGCAAACTTCCCTGAAAGTTTGAAGTTGCATCGTTGGGTGGCATAAACGTGCTCACATCACTTTCATTCCACTGTTTGTTGGCTTGTTTAAGGCCATACAAACTCTTGTTTAGTTTACACACTAATCCAGGTTGAGTAACAATATCAGGTGGTAATTCCATGTAAACCTCTTCACTTAAAAAACCATGTAGAAAAGCATTATTAATATCTAATTGATGCAAAAACCAGTTTTGAGAGGCTGCAACAGCCATTAGAGTCCTAATGGTGGTAATCTTAGCTACTAGACTGAATGTATTTAAAAAATCAACTCCTGACTGCTGGGTATAACCCTTAGCTACAAGCCTAGCTTTGTATCTATCAAGGGAACCATCAAATTTTAATTTTACTCTAAAAACCCACTTGCATCTAATAGTTTTCTTATCAGGAGGTAAAGAGACTAAATCCCAGGTATGATTAGTCTCTAAAGTTAAGATTTCTTCATTTATTGCTACTTTCCAACAATCATGTAATATGGCTTGCTTATATGCTTTTGGTTCAACTAAAGCATCAACAGAAGCAATAAATGACTGATGTGGAAAAGAGAAATTTTGATAAGATAGCACATGGTTAATGCTGTGAGATGTGGTCCTTGATTTGGGAAGAGTAACTTGATAGTTATTTAACCTTTGAGGCAATTTGATAGTCCTTAATGGTCTAACTGTAGTGGGAAACAAGCTAGGAGATTAACCATTAGTATTTAAAACGTGTAATTTTGTTGAAACAACAGATGGATCTGTTGAAACAACAGTTGGAATTTCTCAACAACAAGAATCATCTAAATTATCAGAATTAGGCTCAACTTGACTATCAAGATTATCAATATTAGATGAAGCAAGTTCATCTGATATTATGTTATTTAAAGTAGTGTTAGGAACATGACTGGGAAAAACAACACTTCTAGATTCTACAATAAAAGGAAAATTATTTTCAGCAAATGTAACATCTCTAGAAATAAAAATATTTTTAGAATCTAGATCAAACAGTCTGTATCCCTTAGTGTTTTTAGGATATCCAAAAAATGCACTTAATTGCTCTTGGATGCATTTTAGTCTTTGCCTTTGGTAGAACAGATGCATATGCAAAACACCCAAAGACTTTTAAATTTTTTAAGACAGGCTTATCTTGAAATAATATTTCATACGGAGTCTTATTTTCCAATATTAGAGTGGGTGTGATGTTAATAAGAAAGGCAGAGTGAAGGACACACAGTCAATCCAAAAAGGAAGGGGCATGAGTGCAAGATGTTTGACGAATGACTCCCTGAGAGCTAAAGAAATCAGTTAAATTGAATTTCTTTGCATTATCTGATCGAATGCTTTTAATTTGTTTTGAAAACTGAGTTTTAACAAAATTAAAAAATATATATAATAAAATCTTTTGAATCAGATTTATGTTTCATAGGAAAGACCCAAACAAATCTACTTCTATCATCTACAATAGTAAGAAAATACTTATGATCATAGAGACTTTCAATTGGGAAAGGTCCCCAAACATCAATATGCACAGGGTCAAAAACAAATTCAGAAGTAGAATTGCTAGAAGGAAAAGGAAGTCTTTTATGTTTAGCAAGACTACAAACGTCACAAGAAATAATTTTTAAAGAATCAGAATTTTGTACTAAGGGAATTTTATCACACAAATCGGGAAAATGTTTCATCCTAGGACCTGAAGGGTGTCCTAATCTAGCATGCCACAACTGAAAAGAATTAATAAAATTACCAGAATCATCAGAATTAGGCAAACTAGAGGACATTAATCCAGAAATATCAGAATTAGAAGATAAACTAGACATCAATCCAGAAGTAATAGAAGCATCAACACTGCAAATATTAGAATCAACAAAACTGCTAATGAGAATAGAAGTTTGGAGTTGATACAAACCATTACATTGTTTAGCTATACCAATTGTCCTCCAAGGAGTGACACCTTGTATAAAACAGCAATCATTAGAGAAAATTAATAAAATATCATTTTGTTTTGTTAATAATGATACAGAGATCAAATTAAAACCAAAAGAAAGTATATGAAGAGCATTGGACAAAACTAAACCATTTGAAAAAAGCACAGTACCAACATGCAGAACCTTAACCAATTGCCCATTTGAAAGTTTAACAAACTTATTAGCAATAACAAAATATTCTTGAAAAAAACTTAAAGAATTAATGATATGGTCAGTAGCACACGAATCAATAATCCACATGATATTAGTATAATCACTAGAATCCAAATTAAGACAAGAAAGAATGGTATCTTGCTCTTCATGTGCTGTAGAAACAAAATTCGAGGAAAGAACATTGACAGAGGAAATAGAATTCTGAGCAGAATTCTGAACAGCAGATACATTGACAGGGTTGAAGGAATTGACAGAACTTTTTTCTTGCAAAAGATTTAAAAGACCAGCATATTGTTCTCTTGTAAAGGTTACAGAATGACCTTCATCTTTAGAAACACTATTATCACCAAAATTAAGATCCCCAACCAGATTGGACTTTGACTGAGATTGAGACCTATACTTATACCCAGGAGTATAACCGTGTTTTTTATAACACTTTTCGACTGAATGCCCATATAAACCACAGTATGTACAAAGAGGTCTTCGACTAATACCATTCCCAGAGAACTTACCAGACCCAGAACCCCTATTGTCATACCTAGAAACATTACGCTCATCTTTCTTAGAATTGTATCTATCAACAAGAAGATTATTAGAATCATTGAGAATGGCAGAGGTATTGACAGTTCTCTCATGCTGAACAACAATAGAGAAAATTTCATTGATATGAGGAAGGGGTTTAGTCATTAAAATTTGGAATTTTGGAATTGAAAACTTATCGTTTAGGCCCCTAAGAAAACGCAAGATAAATTCTTGCTTTCGGTATTGAACCGCAAGACATGAACATGAAGAAAGAGGGAGGAGATTACAAATCTCGTCCCATGTGACCTTTAATTGGGTATGAAAGGTAGTGACAAAGAGACTACCTTGCTGAAGATTGTAAAAATCTTGGAGCAGATCTGAAACGCGCAACAAATCTCCTTGCTTAAATCTGTCAAATAGATCAGCCCAAAGCTCGTAGGCCGTATCAATCCAAATAACCCCTTGAGCAATCTCTGGATCAATGGCCCTCTACAACCAGGACAAAACTAAATTGTTGCATTTCACCCATGAATGATAACGCACGTTATCTTCTTGAACTTCCTTGATCGACCCGTCCATAAATTGAAACTTATTTTTAGAAATCAACGCCATTCGCATTGATCTTGCCCAGGCTTGATAATTGCTGCTATTGAGAAGAGCAGAAGTGAGGACGAGGGAAGGGTTTTTATTTGGGTGAATATAATATGGGTCGGAAGTGTCATCGCTGAGAAAGATACAATGAGAAGGAATGGATTCAGATGAATTGTAACCCCCTAGTCCCGATCTGGCCGGATGACCGGTCCGAGTGGGCCACACGGGGAAAACCGAAGCAAAACCCGTTAAGGTTCCCCCTCGGTTAGCAACCCTATTTTTTTTCTTTAACTTAATCTTCTCTAAAGGCTCATTCGAATCCTATATGATCAAACAGCGGAATAAAATTGAAAAAGGTAAACATTCGAATCCAAGACAGCATTTAAACGGCCCAATTTTAATCCTTTAAACAGGCAGTTTCGAAACACCCTTGAGGCATATCGAAACGCCTTGACCAGGTCAACTGCCCCAAAGCCCATACAAGGGGTCGTATCGAAACGGAGGTCAACCGTTCCGAAACGCCCTCAACGGTCAACTTCTCGTGGTCAACGAGATTTTGACCGTTTCGAAACCTTTAGACCCGTTTCAATACACCTTTATCTCGTCAATTTCTCAGAATTCCAGTAGCCAAAACGTTCCGATACGCGTATCGGGACAGGGGCTCACAGAGGCCAAACCGTATCGAAACGCGTTCCGATACGGGGTCCTTGAAGCCTACCCATTCCGAAACGCCCCAGCTCGTTTCGAAACGCGGGTTGTCTGCAACCTTTGAAAATCAGACTTAGGCGCTTTTCCACTAGTCTAAAGGTCCCAAACGACCCTCAAAGGCACACTATTCAGACAAACAAAGTCTAGAGGCATACATCTTATGTTTAACATGCTCAAATACATACAAGACATGGATTTAAACAATCACTCATACATGGCAAATACACATTAACAAACATTTCACAAGGCATGCTTAAAGACAATAATAGTCAAAAGGCACCATTCATCACGTATAGGTATCCATGTCATCAAAAGCAACTTAAACATCCACAAGGCATACCACCACACAAGCATTTGACAAGACATATCATGTTTACAATCCAAGTCGAATCATAGACATGAAACACATATAGGAGTCTAACATGCTCCTAAACATCAACATCATACTTCAAAGGCATTACAGCACGTAGACATGTCCCATTGCTAGACCATTACACCATAACTAAAAATGTTCATACTTGATAGCTAATCAAGCACCATGAAGCACACTTGGAGGCCCCTTCTTGCACTTAGCAACCCACGGTCTAAGGATCTGCATTGTCGAACAAAGAGAGAGCGTAAGCAATAAAGCTTAGTGAGGGTAAGCTCTTTAAAAACAAACCTCGACAATGCAGGGTCCAAGCACGATTCTCAACCAAGGTAAAATGCATGTTCATACCTTCAATCCTCAAGAGCCAAATGTCAATGATGCATGAACAATTATTCAATAGTATGTCATGCTCAATAAGCTCACTTCCACAACATATGCAAACACATATAATCATCCAAAAAGGAATCGCATTTTCCACATCACATTGATACACATATCAACATATATTGGTAAGATGACATTTCATATCATATTGGCATATACATACAATCTCATATTGGCACCTAGCTATGACTCGAATACGCGGATAACATGTTGGAACGCATTTCCAACATAACCATTACCTGCGGTGGGATTACACTCATCACCGGCTCTCGCGGAGGGGATTCCACTCATCCTCACGCCCCGTCGATGGGATTCTACTCATCATCGACTAATATAAATATTTCTGGGCGTACCAGTACTCCTCATTGGTGCCTTAACGCCACCAAGGCCACGCGCGTTTTGACTCTCGTGTGCACACTCATCCTAATGATCGATCATTGTACCCAAGCATACTAGTGCCAATATTAAATAAAATCCACAACCTTTCACGACATTTATTTCGATATAATTTCCATGCTTAGCACGTACTCACCATGATTCTCAAAATCATGCCACCACCTCATAACCTCATTTCACCAACCAATATTACATGTACATCATACAAACAATTATCACATCATATTTGTCACCAACATGCATATAACAATGCGTTAAGCCATACCTCAACATACATGTATATCACATTATACTTAAATCATCATATCATAAACATCACGAGGCATATACATTAATTAAAGAGTGCATCCAAGGTCTCTAACTAAAGCTTAGGATTAGGCTACCACCCTAATCCTAACTCTAGGTGGGTCTACCAAGCCCAACCTAGTCCACATGCTTGAACCAACCACTTAAAAACCAATTTAAAAACATTAACCACTCACCTCCACCTCCAAGCTCAAATACCAAGCAACCGTGGTCTTCAATTTCCGAATTTGTTCCCAAGGCTTCACCTACTCAAAATCTCACTTCTAATCACCTCAACACAAGCAAAACAACCTCAAATCAACTCAAACATCAAAGTAGCTAACCCGGAATACAATTCAAACATCAAACTCAACATTTCAAGTCATGATCAAACCCCAACTTTATCAAATTCGAGCAGCCCATAAACCTTGATCAAAACCCAAGTTTCCAACACATTTTATACCCACAAATGATCCCAAAGCAACCCCCAACCATAGCACTAACATTAGCCCACCAATTCCAACCTAAAACAACCCCCAAAATGCCCATTTTCGTGCTCCTTCAAACCCTAGCTAAAAATTCCATTTTCAATCATCCAAATGACACCCAAATGGTCCCAAAACACCTTCCTAACATACTTAAACCATCAGCCCTTCAATTTTACCCTAAAACTCACCAAAAACCAAGTTTTAGACACTTTAAAATTAGCCACAAGAACCAATTTCGGGTTTTCACCCAAAATCCTCCATTTCAACATATTATGTGTATTTTCATGAGATTAAACCAAAACCAAACATGATAAATCGAAATCAATTGAAAAACCCAATAAAAATCCATTCTTTCTTTAAACCCTAACCTTTCAAAAGTGGGTAGTTTTAAAATCTATGACCATGGATAGATAGGAAATGAAGAGAAGAGTGAGAATATACCTTTACCTTTGAAAAAGACCTTGAGATGAGGGAGAAATCAATGGAATAGTGTTTAGGGTTTAGGGAGGGGTTTAGGAGCTTTTCACAAAGGAGAGATGGGGAAGACAAAGATGACATCTTTATTTCTTTTTGTTTGTTCCTTTATTTTCAAATAAAAGTTGTCTTCCTTTTTAAAAGTTTTGGGTTAAATCACCACATTGGTCCCTCCCCTTTTTATTAAATTTCAATTAACTCATGTCATGGCCAAAAAGATTTAATTTAATTTTACCGACTCAGACCACTAACCCGACTAACTCCTAACCCCAAAACACGGGTGTTACAACTCTCCCCCACTTAAGGAAATTTCGTCCCCGATATTTATCGGACAGGAAGAGTCACTGAAACATGCTCCTTCATACTTCCCTTGCCTTCTCACCACAACATTTTAACCAACTCGAAGGACTTACCACACAACATTTGCTATCTGACACTAAGATCTCAACTGATTATTCAAGGCATGTCGACTTTAAACTCAACTCGATCTCTTCTACTAACATAGCACAGAACAGACCTGACTCACACTCCCGAATTATAGATACACAGACACATCACAAATCTCTTTCTAACTCTGGTGGTAACCGCAACAGATAAATAACATGACTAGCCCGATTCACAATCTCATACAACACTATTTGAATACCTGACCCATAACTTTCTCTGACTGATCATCAGACCTTAACATACAACCAAATACTATGCATACGTCTTAAAAAATCTAGCAGAAATCTCGAACCTCTATTACTCACTTTCACTAAGAATCTTCCACGAATGTAACAACCTAGAAGAAAACTGATGCTCGGTCTAGACAAGCTGGTAAATTATACACTAACTCTCACACTGAACCACATCATCCATCAACTTAATCCAGAAGTACTCATCTTCAACCCACAGTACGTCTTCTTACTACCTCGATGCAATACAAACGAACTGCCAAGTGCTTCGGCCAAAACAATACGTCTCAAAACACTATGTCAATCGGTACAAAAATTCTGTCTTCAAAATGCAGAACTTTTTCATCTCTGGAACTGTATTCTGAAGGTCTTCCTTCCGCTATGTCTTGTACGTGAGGTGCCAAGAATCTGTCTTGCAACTGTTTCTCTTTAAGTATTCTGACTTAATGTAGGTTTTATCTGAAACTCGGCCACAAAACTACTATCATTCGGTAACTGAACCCGGCAAAAATAGCTCGCAACTCAACTACCAATCTAATAACAATATAACTTGGAACATCGGCTACTACGTTAACTCTCTTCGGATGATACAAAATCTTGAGATCACGGTCTTCAAGCAGTTCTAACAACCTATGTTGTTCAAGTTTCAATCCTTCCTAAGTCGTCTAATATTTCAAGTTCTGATGATAAGTACATACACACTGTGCATTTCTTACTATACAAGCTTTGTCTCCAAGTCTTCGTAGCAATTACAACTGTAATTAACTCTATGTCTCATATCGGTTAACTCTTCCCACGGTCTTTCAACTATCTCGATGATCAAGCCACAAATCTTCTGTCTTGCATAAACACACAACCTAACTCTACATGTAACGCATCATTTTGGTTCACAAATTCTTCCTCTGATATAGGCTGAATCATGGTCGAGGTTCTCTTCAAGGTCTCTTTCAGTTTCTCAAGGGCTCATTGTCTCGCATCTAACCACACAACTGAACATTCTTCTGTAGCAACTTGTCAAAGGAGCAGCTATCTTCAAAAGACTATTTACAATTCTCTGAAAGTAACAATGCTAAACCTAGGAACTATAGATACCTGTCACAGTCTTCAATTTCTTCCAACTCATATCTTCTTTTGCCTACCTGGGATTTACTCTAACACACTCGGCTGAACTAAATGTCCTAGGAGAACATCTTCATTAACTCGAAGTTCACGTTGCACAACTTGGCATACAACTAATTCTCTAATAGGATCTACATCACTAACTCCATAGCTTGTCATGATCTTCTTCGGTACGTGAATATACTCATGTGTCAACTATGAGAACTACTACAACTGATCAAGGAACTCGGGAATTATTCTGCTCAACATCTCTATAAAAGTAACTAACACACTAGTCAAACAAAACGGCATAATTCGGAACTCAAGGCGGTTACATCTTGCCTCGAAAGTTGTCTTCGATACATCAACTTCTCTCACATTCAACTGGTAGCAATCGGATCCCAAATTAATCTTCGAAAAGACTGAAGCACACACTAACTGATCAACAAATCACTGGCAGTCGGAAACGGATACCTATTATTCACTGTCACTTGTTTCGACTGTCTGAAATCTAAACACATTCTCGTACTGTCACTCTTTCTTCTTCACAAATTACACTATCGGACCCTAAGATGATGCACTAGGCCCTATGAATCTAAGGTCTAACAAACCTCGTAATTGATTCTTCAACACTCTCAATTCTGTCGGGAATCATAAGATACAGAGCAAACAAAACAGGAGCAACTCGGAGACGGTATCAATAACAAACTCTTCTTCCCTAACAAGAGACAAACCGGGCAATTCTTCTAAACACTTCTAGGAAAACCACAAACTATTCTAACCTTCTGTTGTCTAATCTTCGTCAAAAATCAAATATATCACAATTGCCAAACAAGTCTGTCAACTAAACTTAATCAACCTTTTACCTCTAAAGCTGGATCAACATTCAATAAGAAGTTCGCATCTCTACCTAACACTACAGTCTCACAGAAATCTGCCACTTCAAGGCAACTCTCTCTCTGTCTCAAGGTATACCCTAGCTCTGTGTTCTTCAAGCTAAACCACGCCAAAAGTTACATCGGAACCGTAAAAAGACAATTGCTCCACATCTACTAGGATCACGTATCCCTGGACCATCAACAAACATCTTCCGTACATTTTTCTGACCACTACAATCTCACTAAAAGGACCAGTCGCATGCGTCCCTACATCTAAGGTCTCAACAGAGATATCTAATTCCTAATATGTTCACACAAAAGGATGTATCCGCAGAAATTGCAACTTCACATGTACACAGTTGATAGTTTTCGATTCTCTTGTTTTCAAGCTGACCCTTCAATTATAACCTAACTCTTCAAAATCGTTCTTAGAGCATCTCGAAACTTCAAAAACGCAGTTCTAATCACACACTGACAACCATGCTGGAAAACAACTTAGACGCACACTGGCCCAATCACACAAATCGATTCCCACTCACGGATACTGACTGGCTGTCTCGTATTAAAACCATAGGTCGAACCCCCAACGATCACCAACTAACTTTTTTAAGTTTCAGATTACCCACACGAGAACCTTACCCTGATCTCGCCAAAGGAACTAAGGTACTCATACCTACCTCTAACACTTCACCGGGCACATTCAAACTTTGCATGCTCGCTAACAATATACCGTAGTGCAGATTCAGAATCAACCGGAGGAAACAAACACAGAACTGTACCAAGGCCTATCTATTATAACATCGATACTACTCTGAACCTCCCTCACATGTCTTCACTTCTTTTTACTAACTAATACCAGAAACGATCACGTCATCCCTCATCAACAGGAATCAACCCATGAACACACTAACTTAAACAAACCGATTGTACCTCAACTCTGGTACAACCGTACTTCCCTAACTATAACAATGAACTCCCCCCAACATCATCCACATTTCAGATACCACAACTCCCACTTACCAATTCACGGCCCACGCACTGACCTCCAATTTACTAAAAGCAATAAATAAACAACAACAACAATAAAACATACAAGATTGGGTTAGCAAAGCAAGGCTTCCAAGTGCTCAAGTATGTTCCCTCACTTAAAACTCTTTTTCGATGTAATAGTAGCAATGGGACTCCATACAACATGATTTAAATAAAACAACGAGCATAACTTGATACACAAGCAATCATGCTTACAATACAAGCAAACACCGTGCATATCAATCATAAAACTTAGCTTACCTCACTTACCTGCCCAAGGTCTCAGAAACCTTAGGCTCTGATACCAACAAATGTAACCCCTAGTCCCGGTCTGGCTAGATGACCGGTCCGAGTGGGCCACACGGGGAAAACCAAAGCGAAACCCGTTAAGGTTCCCCCTCGGTTAGCAACCCTATTTTTTTCTTTAACTTAATCTTCTCTAAAGGCTCATTCGAATCCTATATGATCAAACAGCGGAATAAAATTGAAAAAGGTAAACATTCAAATCCAAGACAACATTTAAACGACCCAATTTTAATCCTTTAAACAGGTCGTTTCGAAACACCCTTGAGGCGTATCGAAACGCCTTGACCAGGTCAACTGCCCCAAAGCCCATACAAGGGGCCGTATCGAAACGGAGGTCAACCGTTCCGAAATGCCCTCAACGGTCAACTTCTCGTGGTCAACGAGATTTTGACCGTTTCGAAAGATTTATACCCGTTTCGATACGCCTTCATCTCGTTAATTTCTCAGAATTCCAGTAGCCAAAACGTTCCGATACGCGTATCGAAACAGGGGCTCACAGAGGCCAAACCGTATCGAAATGCATTCCGATACGGGGTCCTTGAAGCCTACCCGTTCCGAAACGCCCCAGCTCGTTTCGAAACGCGGGCTGTCTGCAACCTTTGAAAATCAGACTTAGGCACTTTTCCACTAGTCTAAAGGTCCCAAACGACCCTCAAAGGCACACTATTCAGACAAACAAAGTCTAGAGGCTTACATCTTATGTTTAACATGCTCAAATACATACAAGACATGGATTTAAACAATCACTCATACATGGCAAATACACATTAACAAACATTTCACAAGGCATGCTTAAAGACAATAATAGTCAAAAGGCACCATTCATCACATATAGGTATTCATGTCATCAAAAGCAACTTAAACATCCACAAGGCATACCACCACACAAGCATTTGGCAAGACATATCATGTTTACAATCCAAGTCGAATCATAGACATGAAACACATATAGGAGTCTAACATGCTCCTAAACATCAACATCATACTTCAAAGGCATTACAGCACGTAGACATGTCCCATTGCTAGACCATTACACCATAACTAAAAATGTTCATACTTGATAGCTAATCAAGCACCATGAAGCACACTTGGAGGCCCCTTCTTGCACTTAGCAACCCACGGTCTAAGGATCTGCATTGTCGAACAAAGAGAGAGCGTAAGCAATAAAGCTTAGTGAGGGTAAGCTCTTTAAAAACAAACCTCGACAATTCAGGGTCCAAGCACGATTCTCAACCAAGGTAAAATGCATGTTCATACCTTCAATCCTCACGAGCCAAATGTCAATGATGCATGAACAATTATTCAATAGTATGTCATGCTCAATAAGCTCACTTCCATAACATATGCAAACACATATAATCATCCAAAAAGGAATCGCATTTTCCATATCACATTGATACACATATCAACATATATTGGTAAGATGACATTTCATATCATATTGGCATATACATACAATCTCATATTGGCACCTAGCTATGACTCGAATACGCGGATAACATGTTGGAACGCATTTCCAACATAACCATTACCTGTGGTGGGATTACACTCATCACCGGCTCTCGCGGAGGGGATTCCACTCATCCTCACGCCCCGTCGATGGGATTCTACTCATCATCGACTAATATAAATATTTCCGGGCGTACCCGTACTCCTCCTTGGTACCTTAACGCCACCAAGGCCACGCGCGTTTTGACTCTCGTGTGCACACTCATCCTAATGATCGATCATTGTACCCAAGCATACTAGTGCCAATATTAAATAAAATCCACAACCTTTCACGACATTTATTTCGATATAATTTCCATGCTTAGCACGTACTCACTATGATTCTCAAAATCATGCCACCACCTCATAACCTCATTTCACCAACCAATATTACATGTACATCATCCAAACAATTATCACATCATATTTGTCACCAACATGCATATAACAATGCGTTAAGCCATACCTCAACATACATGTATATCACATTATACATAAATCATCATATCATAAACATCACGAGGCATATACATTAATTAAAGAGTGCATCCAAGGTCTCTAACTAAAGCTTAGGATTAGGCTACCACCTTAATCCTAACTCTAGATGGGTCTACCAAGCCCAACCTAGTCCACATGCTTGAACCAACCACTTAAAAACCAATTTAAAAACATTAACCACTCACCTCCACCTCCAACCTCAAATACCAAACAACCGTGGTCTTCAATTTCCGGATTTGTTCCCAAGGCTTCACCAACTCAAAACCTCGCTTCTAATCACCTCAACACAAGCAAAACAACCTCAAATCAACTCAAACATCAAAGTAGCTAACCCGGAATACAATTCAAACATCAAACTTAACATTTCAAGTCATGATCAAACCCTAACTTTATCAAATTCGACTAGCCCATAAACCTTGATCAAAACCCAAGTTTCCAACACATTTTATACCCACAAATGATCCCAAAGCAACCCCCAACTATAGCACTAACATTAGCCCACCAATTCCAACCTAAAACAACCCCCAAAATGCCCATTTTCGTGCTCCTTCAAACCCTAGCTGAAAATTCCATTTTCAATCATCCAAATGACACTCAAATGGTCCCAAAACACCTTCATAACATACTTAAACCATCAGCCCTTCAATTTTACCCTAAAACTCACCAAAAACCAAGTTTTAGACACTTTAAAATTAGCCACAAGAACCCATTTCGGGTTTTCACCCAAAATCCTCCATTTCAACATATTATGTGTATTTTCATGAGATTAAACCAAAACCCAACATAATAAATCAAAATCAATTGAAAAACCCCAATAAAAATCCATTCTTTCTTTAAACCCTAACCTTTCAAAAGTGGGTAGTTTTAAAATCTATTACCATGGATAGATAGGAAATGAAGAGGAGAGTGAGAATATACCTTTACCTTTGAAAAAGACCTTGAGATGAGGGAGAAATCAATGGAATAGTGTTTAAGGTTTGGGGAGGGGTTTAGGAGCTTTTCACAAAGGAGAGATGGGGAAGACAAAGATGACATCTTTATTTCTTTTTGTTTGTTCCTTTAATTTCAAATAAAAGTTGTCTTCCTTTTTAAAAGTTTTGGGTTAAATCACCACATTGGTCCCTCCCCTTTTTATTAAATTTCAATTAACTCATGTCATGGCCAAAAAGATTTAATTTAATTTTACCGACTCGGACTACTAACCCGACTAACTCCTAACCCCAAAACACGGGTGTTACATGAATGAGAAGTGGCTGAATCAACTGATACCATGTTAATTTTGTTAGAAGGATTAAAGATTGAAAGAGGAAGAAGATATAGAAAACCCTAGAAGGGAAACTGAGAATTTGATTTCTGATGTATTCGAGAGGAAGAGAGAGAAGAAACAAATGAATATGCTTTATTATTACCGAATGAAAGAATTACACATGTGCTGATTTATACAACCAAAGAAATTACTTCTTTAACCTTCAAAAAAGAAGCTAACAACCAACTAACTCCTAACTAATTCTCTAATAGGTAATCAAAGGGATGATGTTCCTTTAATGGTGAGGTGAATTTTCGCCTTAATAAATCGCAATTGTGTTATTTCAGTGATACACATCCGTAGAAAAGTGGTTGATAGCTTAATAAAGATGACGCATATGGACTTAATGGAATGTCACTCAGTACTTCACAGACTCACCTGTTGTTGTTCTTTTAGTTTTATCTGTTGATTATAATAGCTAGTTCTTAAGTTGATTCCTTGATACCAAAGCTCTTTCTCATAAAAAATTAAAAATCCTTAATTTCATCTTTTCTATTTTTTTAAATATTTTCAATAAAAATAATAAAAAATATATGTTTATGTTTTTAAAATTTTATTATTTTTTAAATTTTTAAAAATTATTTTTAATTTTACAACCAAACACGTCATCATCATTTTTTATTTTTCAAGAAAATAAAAATAAAATGACTTATATTTTTTTATATAATCAAACACATTCTTAGTTTCTTATTAATGAATATCCAAAATTAACCAAACCCAACAATTGAATAGTAGTTGACAATGTTATAAACTATAGTTAATATAAAATTTAAAATAAAACTGAGTTTAAGATTTTATTTTCATAAATGCAATATTTATATAAATAATTTATTTTTTATAATTATTTTAGTGTTTACTTTAATTTGATGTCGCTCAATTTAATGACATTATCTCAATTTAAAAAATATGTCTAAATTAAAGTATAAAATAATATATATTAATAAAATTATAACCATAACTCAATTATATTTGATTTAATAAATATTTTTTATTAAAAACTATTATATTACAATCATCAAATTAAAAAAAAATTAATTCTTTACATTGTGAATTCTTAAATTGTATTTTATAGGCTTAAACGTCATATAGGTGCCCAAACTATATCATTTTTTCCAGTTAGGTGCCTAACGTTTCATTCTGTAACCCATTTAAGGTTTTAGCCGTAACGGACGTTAAAATTTTTCGTTATCCAATCATAAAGCGACACGTGGCACATTTTTTATTTTTCTGATATTAACCAAAAAAATAAATTAATTAAAAATAAAAGTAACCCTGGGATAAGTCCCTTAAACCCATAAACTCATCTTCTTTCTTTTCTCCTTTCCCATCAAATCGTCCCCCCCCCCCCCCCCCTTCAGTTTAATCTCAGGTTTATGGGTTTATGGAAGAAATAAAAGTAATGGAACAGCTGTTGAGGCTCCTCCATTGTTTAGGCATATACTAAAAGGATGAAATACCCAGGCGAGACGTCGGGAAAGTGTGGAGAAACCGAAATTCAAATCGAGAAGTGAATGAATGTTATTGTCGTCGGCAACGTCAGTAATTCAAATGCCCTCAATTATCGCTGTTAAAGCGGCTTCGTTCTTAAACCTGAACCGACACACAATTTTTCTATCATTAAATAATCAGAATGAGATAAGCATTTATTTGAGAAAACCAAAAGCTTGTTCAACCTCTCCAAGACGCCTTTGTTGCAGATCTCAACTATCAGATTTTGCTCCGCTTACTTCTGCTACCTATGGAATCCTTCTATTCTCCGGCGATCTCTTTGCCTGTTCTCTCTCTCTTTCTCTTTGCTTTTCCTTTCGTTATGAAACCATACCTCAACATTACTTTTATTTCTTCCATAAACCCATAAACCTGAGATTAAACTGAAGGGGGGACGGTTTGATGGGGAAGGGGAAAAGAAAGAATATGAGTTTATGGGTTTAAGGGACTTAACCCAGGGTTACTTTTATTTTTAATTATTTTATTTTATTTTGGTTAATATCAAAAAATAAAAAATGTACCACGTGTCGCTTTATAATTGGATAACGAAAAATTTTAACGTCCGTCACGGCTAAAACTTTAAATGGGTTACGGAATGAAACGTTAAGCACCTAAGTGGCCCGGAACAAGCGTTAGGCACCTAATTGAAAAAAAAAAGTATAGTTTGAGCACCTATATAACGTTTAAGACTATTTTATACATTATAGGAGTACTTAACTATTATGAAATATGAATATTAAAAAAAATGCAAAATGACAAAAGATGCCCCCAACGTTTGCATGTTTTGTCATTTGGCCCCATATTCTTTTTTTTGGTCCAAAGATGCCCCCAACGTTTGCTTATTTTGTCATTTGGCCCCCTATTCTTTCTTTGGGTCCAAATATGCCCCCAACGTTTCATTCATAGTCCAAATATGCCCATGCTGGATGTAAACTGTCAATCAACTGACGGTCAACAGCTTATAAAAAAATTTTGACGTGGCATCAGCAGATCTTAATACGCGGCAAGTCCAGTCAGCATCAACTGTTGAACGTCAGTTGACTGACAGTTTCTATCTAACGGGGGCATATTTGGACCAAATTGAAACGTTGGGGGCATATTTGGACTACGAATGAAACGTTGGGGATATATTTGGACCCAAAAAAAGAATAGAGGGCCAAATGACAAAACAAGCAAACGTTGGGGGCATCTTTGGACCAAAAGAAAGAATAGGGGGCCAAATGACAAAACATGCAAACGTTGGGGACATCTTTTGTCATTTTGCCTAAAAAAAACTATTATGAAATATGAATATGATGGAATATCAGACACGTGCCTCGCACGAGCCGCCAAAATCAATTGTATTTCCTCCCTCTTTTGGCTGGTTTTGATCAGGTCTCAATTTCAAATCTTCTTAGGGTTTTAATTTCAGTCTCAGTCGCTAAATTTTCTTAAGCCTACCTCTTGATTCCGACACCCTTAATCGAGATATGGCTCGAAACGAAGAGAAAGCGCAGTCGATGCTCAATCGATTCATAGCCCTAAAAGCCGAGGAAAAAAAGAAACCTAAAGAACGCCGCCCTTTCCTCGCCTCCGAGTGCCGCGACCTCGCCGAAGCCGACAAATGGCGTCAACAGATCATGCGAGAGATCGGCCGCAAGGTCGCCGAGATTCAGAACGAAGGCCTCGGAGAACATCGACTCCGCGACCTTAACGACGAGATCAACAAGCTTATCCGAGAGAAGTCTCATTGGGAACGCCGTATAGTTGAACTCGGCGGATCGAATTACGCCAAACACGCCCCTAAAATGACGGATTTAGAAGGGAACATAGTGGATGTTCCGAACCCTAGCGGACGTGGCCCTGGGTATCGGTATTTTGGAGCGGCGAAAAAGTTGCCGGGTGTCAGAGAGCTGTTTGAGAAGCCGCCAGAGTTGCGAAAGAGGAGAACTAGATATGATATTTACAAGAGGATTGATGCGAGTTATTATGGTTATAGGGATGAGGAGGACGGGGTTTTGGCTAGAGTGGAGGGGCCAGCGGAGGCAAAGATGAGGGCCGAAGCGGAGGAGGAATGGCGGAGAGTGGAAGAGATTAGAAGAGAGGCAAGGAGAGGAGCCAAGGAGGTGGTTAGCGTGGGAGCTGCAGCGAGAGAGGTGTTGTTTGAGGAAGAGGAGGATGTGGTGGAGGAGGAGAGGAGGGAGATGGAGGAGAAAAAGAGGAATGATAAAGAAAGAGAATTCGTTGTGCACGTGCCGTTGCCTGATGAGAAGGAGATTGAGAGGATGGTTGTTGAAAGGAAGAAGATGGAGCTTTTAAGTAAGTATGCGAGTGAAGGGTTGTTGGAGGAGCAGAGTGAAGCCAAGGGCTTGCTTAATATTCATCGGTAGAGTAGATGCTGGTAATGCTGTATCTTTTAACCCACAACTTTGATTGATGATATCAAATTATGTAACCTTCCTGTTTTGGTTAGATTGCATTTAGATTTTATCTGCAATTTGAGTTCCGAAAATAACTTTTTTCTTGCAAATTCTGATATTGTTTACACCTGTTATACTCTTGATGTCATGTCTTGATTTGGTTACATAGGTATCATCTTTAATCTTGTGATTGCTTTCGTTTGTTGTTATTGCTGGTACTTTCGCACCTCACATGTTTGATGTTGTTTGAGATTGTAAGAAAAAAATATCAGTTTCTCCCTCATTCACATTTTTGGAGTTTTGGAAATAATACTGGAATTTTTTACTCTGATAAGTGCTACCCAATAGTCCAATACCAGATGACGGAAATTGCCCGTTGCTTCTGAGTCTTTTGCATGTTTGGAACACTTTGTGGGCACTTTAACAAGTTTTCCCAGTTCTAGAGAGAGACTAGTATTTTTAATCTAACAATTTAAAGTTTTCTTACAGATGAGTTTTATTTGCCCTGATGAAATATTTAATACAATTCTGTACTATTTAATCCTAACCGGCCTTCCAATGTGTTATTTACTTTCACTTGAGCTCTATTTTTGGAGTTATTTCAAGTGAAAATATGATGGTTTAGGTATTATAACTTGTTTAAGTTCCTAGACTTTGTGGATACCTTTCATGTTTTCACTCACAAAATTGGTTTCACTTCGGTTTATGCTAGCCTTTGTTTTTACTACTGACATTTGATATCATACTGGAAATTGACAATCCACCTGTGATCTTTATTAACAAAACATGCCTCCAACCGTTAAATTGATACCATACTGATTTGAGCTTACAGTATTAATTGTGCTGATGCTACACATGTAGTATGAATTTATGTCTATGACATTGATGCTAAATATATTTTAGTGACTTTTGACATTACAGATCTCATTAATTAGCTTTAGGGTATTTGACCATGTATTGTGGGTTCTTTGATTGAAGGGCTAGATTTCAAATTGATCTAGGAAAATCCTTGGACGATATGATGTAATAGTGTAATGGATAGCTGTTTTATTCGGCCATCTTTACATGTATCTTTAAAAAAATTAGTAAACAGAGGAGAGTAACATAATTTATTATATCATTAGGAGTTGGAATTTATTCCTGTTTATCTTCTTTGATCTTTGTTGGAGGAAGAAACTTATGAACTTGATTACAAAGTATATTTTGTACAGTGCAGGGGTTAGATATTATGTTAAAAGCAGTTTAGGGTTGGTTTATATGGTTCTAATGAAACAGCATTAGAGTTTCAACCGGATCTTGTTGCACTGGAGATGGATATCGGTCCCTGGTGTCCTCCATTAAAGGTTGTGTTGCCGAAAATGTCATTCCTTTGTCTGGCAAATAAAATGGACATTCACTGTCTGGTAGCATCTACCAAGGAATATCAATGAACTTGAGTAATGCGATTGCTCAAAATATCCTTTCTTTTCCCTTGTAGCAAGTGTTCACAAGCTACTTTTGAGTTCATGATACTTTGTATCCATTGTTGATATTATGCATGGATTAGATATATAGAATGCTTTCCACAATGAAGTTTAGTGAGTGAGATTTTGGAAAATTATATTGATTACTGCATTTTCCACAAATTAAAAGAATTTTACAAGGAATAGTGGATCCCTATGTTTATTGTTTATGGTGGCCTTTATACATTCTCAAGGTAAATGTTGTTTCGGTTTGACGATGGATGCCCAGTTTCCTCTTCAGTGGTTACTTGGCAGGTCTATGTTATCAAGTACAGCAAGCCAAGCAATACAAGTGTTTTCACCAAACTAACCCATGCCAAGCCGTTTTCTCATGTTTGGGTCTTAGAATTTCTCATACCTCAGCAACTTGAGAAACAGACCCAGTCCATTTCCTTCTTATGCAACAACACTACAAAAAGCGATAACTTTGTTTGTTGCTTCCTTATGATTTGGTAGTATTATTGAGTAGAAGTCTGGAGCCAAAATCTTTAGGTGCTTCAGCAAAACCTATTTGTCCCACTTGGAATTTGAGCTCCAAACTGAAACAATGAATCAGAGGGGTAGCAGACCTTTTGAAGTTAAACTGAGATCTTCAGTTCAAATTCTTAGTTAAACTAAAACTTGGCATCACTAGTTTGTTGGATACGTTGAGAGTCTCCATTTACATTTGAGTCTGATTGATTCTATTTCTATACTCACAACTCGAAACCCACATGGAGAAGACAGTAAAGAGGAGAGGTGAGCAACATGGACTAACTCTGCAACATACTTACCATTGCACTGCCTAAGTTCAAATTCTTGGTTAAGATTTATTTTTTGTAATTAAATACCAAGATTTGACTGAATAATGAAGGTCGAGTCCTTGTTTGATCTCTTACCATTGAGAATTGAGATTGGGTTAGAGTAAGAGTTCCTATTGATATATTGAAACCACAGATAAATCCTCAACTGTCATCTGTTTGATGGGTTAACAAACTAAAAGTCTCAAACTAATGCCACTGATTAGTGGACTGGTGTTTGCGTCTACTCATTAACCGACCAATGTTTGTCAACCAATGAAGTTATTTATTACAATCAAAGCTAACCTACCAATCTAGTTTCCCATGTCATTCTATTTGGAGACACCTTCAGTTTTGAAGTAAAGGAATGGTTACAGCTAATTTCCCCTCTCAGCTTCCACAAAATTTCTAGCTCTTTTCTTCAATGTTTTACTGACTAATCCCTCAACTCCCAAGAATATATATATGTAAAAAATTTAAGAGTTCCGATATGTAATATCAAGAATCAGTACGGGAGCAGAATTTATGCTTAACTCCATGGGCGGAGCCACCTTATAGAATGAGGTGTGGAGTCTCATGACACCTAAAATTTTTTGAAATTTTTTTTTCTTATATAATTTGTATATAAAAAATTAAAAATATATATAAATGACACCCCTTTTATAAAATAATTAACCCTCTTTAAATACTGTTGAGAAAATGATACCCCTTAAATAAATTTCTCGCTCTGCCCCTTTTTAAATCACTCTGTGGATGGTTGCAAAGGTTAAATCCTCCAAATGTTAAAAGCTTGGTTTAATAGCAAATCCGTGATACATTGATACATAAGCGGATAAAATTTATTAAGTGAATGATTCTGTTCGAAAGTCCCACACTGCTCTAAGAAAGCAAGTTGGCAGCTTCTCCTCCTGTTTATAAAGCAACTTGTAGCTAGCTTGTAAAAACCACGGAGCCGTGTGGTAAGCACAGAGCGAACTGTTCTTTCGCCTTTTACTAAAGAATACTGTGTGCTCTCCACTCTAAGCGGCATACGCCAATTTTTGGAATGGTATTCCTTGTTGAATACCACCATACCAATGCAAGTCTCAAAGTTTTGGAAGCTTGTTTTTCAGCATGTGATTGTAATAATTGACCCTTTTGCCGGTGCAGCGTTGGGAAGCTCTATATTTTGTTCTAGAGTAGAGATGTATTAGGTTGAGACCATTTTGCAAGATTTTATGGCCTTTTTGGTATTGTATTTGTGGAGCTTTGGATAGTTGTTGGGGTAAGCTTATTAGGGATGTGAAATTGGGTAATTGTTCAAGTTTTAGGTTAAGTTGGATACGAGTTATGTCAGGTCAATGTAATGGTTTGACTCAGATCAGGTTGGGTTTAAGTTGACTTAGGTTTGGGTCATCGTCATGTTGATTTCAAATTAGATTGAGTTTGCGTTCGTATCAGGTTAATTTCAGGTCGGATAAGTTTCAGTTCAGGCCAAAATGGTTCGGGTCTGAATCAGTTAATTAACGGGTTAATTCAGGTTTGGATGGACTTAAGGTCGGGCCACGTTCAGGCCGAGTCACACCGTTGACGGATAAAATTCAAGTTGGGTAATATCAATTTCGGTTGAAGTTCAAGTCGGGTCTTACGTGTACAAATAGACTTCGGTCTGGTAATTGTCGGTAAATTTTGGATAAAAATAATTTTTTAGAGATTAATATGAACCAAAATATCCCTTAGAATGTCGTAATATGTTACAATTATATATATATATATATATATATATATATAGTTGTGACTAAATTGAATTAAATTAAAATTTAAAAGTGAATGTGAGGACTAAAATGAAAAATTTTAAACGAGTGAGGACCTAAAAAGAAACTAATCACTAAGCAAAAAATTGGGCGGCAAATACTAATAAGTGTAAGCATAATCCTTTAAACTAGACCCATAAGCCTAAACATTTAACTTGAAACATATACCACTAACCCCAAACCTCAAACCCTTAATCTTGCAAATACTAATAAGTGTAAGCATAACCCCTTAAACTAAACCTATAACCCTAAACATTTAACTTGAAACATATACCACTAACCCCAAACATCAAACTCTAAATCTTGCAAATACTAATAAGGGTAAGCATAATCCCTTAAACTAGACTCATAACCCTAAACATTTAACTTGAAACATATACCACTAACCCCAAACATCAAACCCTATGCTTTGTAAAAACTAATAAGTGTAAGCTTAATCCCCTAATCTAAACACATAACCCTAAATATTTAACTTAAAACATATACCACTAACCCCAAACCTCAAATCCTAAATCTTGCAAATATTAATAAGTGTAAGTTGAATCCCCAAAACTAAACACATAACCTTAAACATTTAACTTGAACCATATACCCATAACCTCAAACCTCAAGCCCTAATAAATGTAAACCTAATCCCCTAAACCCTAAATATCTAAACTAAATATGTAGGCCATAACCCAAACATGCAATGCAACTTGAAACATATACCCTTAAACTATGAATCCCTAAACTAAACCTATAAACCAATCACTCAACTTGAAACATATATTTCTAAGTTTCTAACCCCTAACCCTAAACCCTTAAACCAGTCTTATAAGTCATAACCCAAACTATAAGTTTTATTTTTATTTTTAAATAAATATATTATAATTAAAATTACAAAAATTTAAAAATTAAATTAAATAATAATTTTAATGTACTAAATTATTATTATATTATTATTAATTAAATATTAGGTTAAATATTAATTTAAATATATTAAAAGTATTATTTTAATTAAATATTAATCTAAATTATGGGTTTTATTTATTTTTAATGAAATATTAAATTAAATATTAATAAATATTTTATAAAAATAATTAAATTTATAATTTAATTATGAATTAAATATTAAAGATTAATTTAAATATTATTTAAAAAATCATAAAAACCTAAGTCTAACGTCTATATTCTATAAATTATAATTATATATATATTATTTAAATATTAAATATTAATTAATTTAATTTAATTACTAAACCAATAAAACCCTAGCTATAAATACCCCTTTATACCAGAAAAAAATCCTACTTTTCATTTTAGGGTTGCGCCGTTTTGCCTTCATTTTCTCTCTCGAGCAAATATCTCAACTCTTATCTCATCTATTCTCTAATCTTTTAGATTCGACTCTCATTCATCTCTCTCGTCTCTAATCTTTGATCTTTGATCTATTAATCTCCCCATTTTGCGTCGTTTCGAACTTCCATCGTCTTAGTTTTGGACGTTTGGTTGTGATTTAAGGTTCATAAATCTTTCATCGTCTGTCGTTTTGATCTATTAGCCTCTCATTCATAAATCTGTTTCATTTCTCTGAATTTGAGAGTCAGATTGGGTAAGTTAAGTAGATCTCTCATTTTTTTTTCGATTTATGCATTTTCCCCTAAATCATTTATTTTGTTGTATGCTAATCTTAATCTCTCTAAATTTTCAAGTACATCCCTCACTGGTCTCTCTCAAACATATTATGAGTTTTGGACCTTTGGTTGCGATTTAGGGTTCTTGTTGCGGTTTGCGAAAATAACAGTCTTTTAGTGTTATCTTTTTGTTTATTTTTCGATCTATAATCTCATATTTGTTCGAACTCAGATTTGTTCGTTTTTGCTAACTTATTCTCTGTTCATTTTTAAACAAATTTTATAACTTATTCTTTGTTCATATTTGTTCGATCTCTAACAAGGATTTACTCTGTAAGTTGTTCGATCTCTAACAAGGGTTGACTTTGTTGACTATATTATATGTCTTTGTTGACTAATTTTGTTGATTGTTTTTGTTTACTATTTTGTTTCAATTGTTTACTGTTTTGTTTTATTTTACACAAAGTTTATAACTTATTCTTTGTTCATATTTATTCGATCTCTAACAAGGGTTTACTCTGTAAGTTGTTCGATCTCTAACAAGGGTTGACTTTATTGATTGTATTATATGCATTTGTTGATTGGTTTTGTTTACTGTTTTGTTTTATTTTTAAACAAATTTTATAACTTATTCTCTGTTCATATTTCTTCTTCTTCTGTCCAAAGTAACATAACTCAAATGACAAATGGGTATGGTTTCAGTCGACCTCGACCATTTAAAAAATCTACTCTATTTCACGTTAGATTTCGTAATTTAATTTTTAAAATTTCTTTTATTTGAATTACTTGTATTCTATTTTTTAAATACTAAATTAGTTTATTTCTGTCTTTTTAGAGTTTTGATGCTAATCTAGCTGCTTTAAGGAGTGGAAATTCTAATGTTGAATCCTACATTAATCTGTCACTTGTTCCTCGTAATGAAGATTCTGAATTTGATATTTTAGAGTATTGGAAAACACAAAGTGCTTCTTATCTGGTACTTGCTCGCATGGTCAGAGATATTTTGGCCATTCTAATTTCTTCTGTTGCTTCAAAAATTTTCTTTAGCATGGGGTCGAATCTTGAACAAGTTGAGAGCTAAACTCTTACCTGAAAATATTGAAGTTTTTGTAACAACTCGAAATTGGTTGTATGATTTCGAACAAAAAGAAAAGGACGAGAAATATCTTAATGTAGTTAATGATTCTGCCCTTTAAAGGTAAATATATGGTTTACTTTATTTTCATTAATATTTCAAATTGTTTATTGTTATTAATGTTTTTATTTTCTTCTTTTTGTAGGGTACTTTTGAGGCTTTGAATGTTTTGATGCTTGCTGGACTAATGCTTATTGCATGCTCTGCCTACACTGGTATGAAATGTTTACCACTGAAACTGTTTTATTATCTTTATTTCATTACTCTTTCAAAGGTCTGAATGTTGTATTGTTCCTTGCTTGCTACAGTGGTCTCATTGGCCTGAACTGAAATCTAAATGCTAAATTGATGCTTGCTGCCCATGGACTGGTCTGGATGCTGAAATGTTTACCACTGAAACTGTTTTATTATTTTTATTTCATTCCAATTGTTCCTTGTTGCCTCTGGACTGGTCTGAGTGCTAAATTTACAAGGTAAATTGTAGTCTAAGTAGTTACTAGTTAGTTGCCCATGATTGAATTAGGCTGGTGGCATTTCAGCTTTTTTAAAGGTGAAAAATTACCCTTAATTTAATTATATTCGCAGCCTAAATAAAAACTCGATGAAGAAATTTTTAATAGCAAATTCAGGCTTTTAGCCTTATAAAACTTTTGTTATAAGATCTGAGAGCTTGTAAATTTATTTAGTTGATTTAATTGTAATTTTAGTGTACTAAGTTATAATAAATTTAATATGTAGAATTATAAAGTTACATATATTTAGAATTTGTGAAGGTTCTATCCCATTTATAAAATTTCTCATGTTTTGATATTAATAAGGTACTATCATGAATTTAAATTACAATTTATTAACTTATTGATATTTAAAGTCATTTTATATAATCTGCCCTTAATTTATAAAGTTAATATCCCATATTATTATTATCACAATTCACAAGTCCAAAACAAGTAAAATCATAAATTAAACTTATTGATATTTAAAGTTATTTTATATAATCTATTTTTTAATATAATAAAGTTATTAATTATGAATTAAACTTATTAATTTAATGATTGTAAACTTATAATTAAAATTTTAATATTATGATCATAAATTGTCTAGAAAATAAGTTTATTAATTTAGTGACTATAATTAATAATTTCAATAACAAATAAATTAATCATCCCCAAAAAATTATTAATTTAATGATTATGTACTTTAAATTGTGAAAATATATTTTCTCACATTTTAATATATTAAATTTATATTCTTACAACTTCATCAATTGTATATTTGTAACTTACAACTTGTAAATTAGGTAAATACCAAGTCAGGTAAATATCATATCAGTTTAGTAATGAGTCGGGTTATTAACAGGTTGAGTCAATTACAGATCAGGTTCATAACAGGTCAGGTTGATAACAGGTTGAGTAATATCAGTTATTTCCCAGGTTAATCTCGAATTCGGGTTCATAACAAGTCGGATGCATGTCGGGTTCGGTTATCACATTATCATGTTGAATTCAGGTTCAAGTCGTTCTCAGGTCGGGTGCAGGTCGGATTTAGATCCAAAATTTCCAGGTCCAACTCGGGCTCAGGTCAATACCAATTCGGACTCGAATCGATTTCGAATCACCAACCCTTCAAGTCATAAACAGATGTGACATAAATCAGTTTCAGTCAATTTTGTAGGTTGAGTCAGTTTTTTTACATCCCTAAAAGCTTATGGGAAATGAATGCAGTCATGGTCATGTTCCAGCATGGGCACAGCACCAATTTCATTTGGTTTAATATAGTATTTAATACTTAAACTTGTCATTTTAAACAATTTAATACTTATATTTATCAACGTTACATATTAAGTACATCAGTTTTTCACTTTTACAAATACAGCACATTTTTTAACCAGTTTGGTATCTATGTTTGTCAAACACTATACATTTAGTAGTGTTTTGTATTTATTAAATCAATGTCAAATGTTTAAAAATATAATATTGATTCCATATCACAATTGGTTTTAATAAATAAATCAAATAAAAGACCTCGCAACTGTTTTTTTCTCTACAAAATGTCCTCTTTCATTTTGTATAACTGAGGTACATTTGCCGTCAGTCTCGACTCCTTCGGCGAAGAGGAGAAATACTATGGTTCATTTGGACATTTTGGTCTTTTTTATGCCGTCGAAGTTAGCCCGCTTTTTGGAATATCGGTCAGTATCCCCGGCCGCCAAAGATTCTCTAGTGTCGACCCCTTGATGGTCATGGCCGACGGCGCTTGCCCCTTCACCTTTGATGGCTTGTGCTACACGATCTTTGGTATATGTGTTTTCTTGGTCATTTGGTCGGTTGTTTTTTTTCTTCTCTGAGCTTCTGTTGTGTTATGCTTTTGTAAGCCTTCACCTTCTTTTTGTTATGTTCTTATTTTTATTTAATAATTTTCTTTTTATGATAAAAAATAATCTAAAATAAATCAAATAATTTAATTCAAAATTTATTTATTGCTTTAAAGTTATCTAATATAAACCATTGTATGATATTTAACAAATACAAGTACCAAATAGTCATACATAATGTATGATAAATATAGATACCAAGTATCAAATGATGTATTAAGACAACCTGAACTGTGAAAATAATGTCAAGTGGCATTGATTGGTGGCTTACTCACTAACTGAGCTTGTAGTTTTAGCATTGTTTGTTATTTCTGATGAACCTACTTTTCGGAAAAGTCTTTTCACAGACTATGAAGTTGTTTTGTTTCGATCAAGCTACCATAGATATTGCATCAAATCTAATTTTCCATAATATTACCTCAACCAGATGGAAATTGATTTCCGTTTATGTAAAAATTATTTTATATTTTTTAAATTATTTAAAAACTACTCCTTATGTCCCTATAAAATTATCTCACTCAAATTGTTTTTTTTTATATAAAAAAAATCTCACTCAAATTGCCACTTTGAAAAATTCAACCAACTTTTATAAGACAAATTTACTTTTTTTTATCATTTTTTAGTTTTCTAACAAAAATAAAAGTTAACTTTCTAGAGGCAAACTTGTCAATTGTCATTTAAATTATTTTACAGTACACAATTTTTCCCTAAAACTCCGTAAAAAGCTAACATGTGACAAAATAAGTGGGACGGATGAAGTATTAAATTTCTAAAAGTATCACTTAGTCAACAATATGACATGACATGTCACATGTGACACTAACTGATTCAAAAAACATTAATTTTAACTGTCAACATTGGTTAAAGGGGTAAATTGATGAAATTTTAGAATATAAAAATAAAAAATATATTTTGGTACCCTTAAACCTAAATCAAACTAGTAAAAACCTATTAACATTCACTTCCCGTTTTTCTAACATCCACTACTCAATAAGACAAACGAATGGTATGTACCCCCCACAGGCCACAAGTATCTATACAGTGTGTATAAAAACCCAACTAGGGAACTAAGTCCCAATCCATACACAACTTGCTATGAATACTAATTTGATTATTAGAACCTTCCCCACAAGTTCAAGCTGCACACACTTTTTTACCTTTAGAAATACCTCATGTGTGATTATTGGCGGAGCCACCTTATGGAACAAAATTTTTGAAAACTTTTTTTCTTATATAATTTGTATATAAAAAATTAAAAATATATATAAATTACACCTCTTTTATAAATAATTAAATTTTGTGAACATTTTGATATAAAGACATATATATCTCGTTTAAGAAACTGCGCACCATTATGCAGCTTTGTGTTTCTCAGAATTTAGTTGTGAGCAAGTAATGTGAGTGGCAGAATAAGTATGCATATTTGGAGACAAGAATCAGTTGATTGAAGCTGTGTTTCTGGTTTGTTTTGTTTGTTGCTTCATTCTTATGATTGGAAGACCAATGATGAATGGTTAAAGTCTTGGAGTTTGAGCTCCAAACAGGAACTGATTAGTGGTGTTTGCTCTACTCATTCTATTTGGAGACGCCTTCAGTTTTAAAGTAATAGAATGGTTACTGCTAATTTCCCCTCTTAACTTGCAGTAAATTTCACTTGAAGCATTCCTTATAGGTTCTTAGCATTTTCCTTCAATTTCAAAAGAAATCACTGAACAATCAACTATCAAGAAAATATATGTAAAAATTTTAAGAATTCCGATATGTAATATCAATAATCACTACAAGAGTCAGGAGCAGAATTTACGCTTAAATCATCACTCTGTGGATGGTAGCAAAGCTTAAATCCTCCAAAACTTAAAAGCTTGGATCCGTGATGTATAAGCGGATAAAATTTATTAAGTGAATGATTCTGTTCGAAACTCCCACATCTCTCTGGGAAAGCAAGTTGGCAGCTTCTCCTCCTGTTTATAAAGCAACTTGTATCTATCTTTCAATCCCACGGAGCCGTGTGGTGAGCACAGAGCGAACTATTCTTTCGCCTTTTACTAAAGAATACCGCCAATTTTTGGAATGGTATTCCTTGTTGAATACCACCATACCAATGCAAGTTTCAAAGTTTCGGAATCCTGTATTCCAGCATGTGATTGTAATAATTGACCCTTTTGCCGGTGCAGCGTTGGGAAGCTATGTATTTTGTGGTAGAGCGGTGATGGGTTCTGCATTACGGTTGAAGATTTTTATAAGTCCCTTTATCGACTCTTTGAAATGTATTTATTGGTTTTTTTGTTGGTGGCTAAACTTTTGAAAGCATGTGGGTGGGTTGCAATTATCAATTGCCATATTTTTATCATGTGAAATGAGAATAGTAGTTTTGGGATGGAAATTGTGCTTTTCGGTCCTTTATTTATGTTTAAAAACAAGTTTAGGGTTTAGGAAATTTATGATAAGGTCTATTTTTTAAAGTATAAAGTATACGGTTTAAGATTTAGAATTTAGGATTAAAGCTTGTAGTGTTTTTTAATATTAGAGCATAAGTAAGGGCAGAGGTTTTTTATTCGTAGTTTTGCGTGCATCCCAAAATCACAGAGTAACATTCTAAAACAAATAAAATAGGCATCAAAACTTAAGCTAAAGGTAAAGTGATAGTTTAGTATTGTAGCTGAGTTCTACATGAACTCTTATTTAAACATTTGAACTACAGCTTCAGTGTCTTTCTATTCTAAGCATCTGCTTTAGATTTTTCTGCCTCCTGCTGCTGTTTCCACTGCTCTGGGGTCTGAGCTTTCTTTATTGATAGAGCATGGATTTGCTTCATCTCCTCCTCCAGGGCAGCGTTCACTATACGGTGCCTTTCCAAGAGTCTCTTCCCTTCGAATTGTTCCGACACAATCTCAATTGCAAAACTTGCACCGCACCTGATTCAGTCAAAACCTCTTTATAAAGGGATGGACTAATGCAGAAATTTAAATAGAAAAATGTTCAGAATCAAGCTCACCCTCCAGATGTATCGATCACTTCCTGCAACACACATGAAAATATCATCAAATAATAAACATGAAGCAAATAAAGAGCAATTTTTCAAAAAATGCTTAAGTCGGGATCGGGAGTTTTTCAACTATTCTAGCAGTTATCAATGCATAAACAAAACTATCAAGGAAATTTCGTCAAGTAAGAACAGCCGATTCAGAAGGGAAACCAGCCAGGCAAAGAAGTTGTCAATGTTTTGAAATTGTAACATCATACTCCTGTATTAATAGGTGAAAAGGATATTATTACTGTTAGAATTTAGATACCGGTGATCTTCAGGCCAAATCCCCATTTCAATTTTCAACAATGTGAATTGGATGATGGATGATGTCATGGGTTCAAAATCATTTAGGGTAAATGGAACAACGTTCTAACTGAACGAGAAATAAGGAACATACTATGGAAGACATCCCTCATAAATCAAAAAATAAAGAAAAAAGTGGCACTTCAAAGCAGAGCGTACAATATAAATGGGGTGATGACTAAAAAGCAGTGTTTTTTCTAGCAAAAAAAAAACCCCGGAAAACTACGCCTAAACCGTTTTGAAGAACGATAACTTCTTTATCATGATGGATTGGAACCTAGTCGGAAAGAGATAGAATTTCATTTCATTCAAGCAATGCAAGCATGACCATTTAAACTATTGCAAATAAGTAATCTTACTGTCTCTCCAAATCATATTGAGGCAACAACAAGAAAAGTTAATTTTCCACAAAAGCTAAGATAATCATGCCCAAGAGATATATCGACTAGAAAATAGAAACGCATCACACTCCTTATTAATGTCTACCAGTATATGTAAATATGAAGCCTTGAACATTGAACCCGACTTTAACAAATGTCAGTGTCCAGAATTTTTCAAACAAAAAGGAATATTAGTTATGACTTTCCCTTCTGAAGTGAACCAAAGCCAATATGAATATATGATAGGGAACTATTCTCGACATCACTAAAAGCTGTAAAGTTAAGATAAATTCCAAACCACTTCCATCGCAAATTCTTTCCGTATAAAGATAGGAAGGTATAATAATGGTTACATGCTTGTGACCCCGAAAAGATACTAATTACGGTTTGAGTTGCCTTGTGCTTAAACAAGCGCAAACACCCTACAGATAGCATCTAGTTAAAAGCCTTAATGAGCCCCAATCATTTGAAAAGGATGATCGTGATGAATCTTTCCATCTCAATCCACTCAAAGCTTGAAATACATAAATCTTTCTCATTCAAGTGAACCAATAAACATTTAAGGAGCAAAAAAGTATCGCAGTAAGACACGATGACTCTGAACTTCTCATCGATTCGGAACTTGCTTTCCCACAATTATTCAACAAAATTAAACTTCTGCTTCATATGCCTGTTTTGCACAACTTATTTCCACTTAAAATGACATTAGAAAACTGCTAAATCGTAACTAAGAAACAAGTTTTTCTACATATAAGTAGCATCATGCAAATTTCCTAAAAGTAAAGACATATATCTAATTAAAAAACTATTCCTTTGAAAGCAGAAAAGCAACAAAATACGTTCATGGGTTAATTTAAATTGTAAACATGATTAGGGATGCAAAATAATAATAAAGCCCTGTACTTTAGAATACCATGATACTATAACTTAAAACTAAGAACCCAGTTTTAGGTTACTGGAAATTTTAAACTTTGATAAGAATAAAGTAAGCACATTAACGTGAATAGAACAGAATAATAATGAAATAAAGTTGGGTTACCACTTACCAGATGAGAAGGCTGCAATTTTGAAGTTAACGAAGACTCAACTTGTTCCTTTGTGACTCCCATCTTCTCTTGCTTTCCGTTGTGTTCTTGGGTTCAACCTGAAATAGGCCAATTAAAGTTCCAAGATTCCTTCACCAGAATATAATTTCACGGTTAGATATACTCGAAAGATTCGATTTTGATTTGGCAAAAAAAAAAGAGAGAGAGAGAAATATTCGATTTTGGTGAAGGAACCAGGAACAAAAAGGGTTCGATTTTTGTGATGGAAGTGGAACCGGGAGAAACAAAGATTCGATTTTGGTGGAGTAAAAACTTGGGTTAACTATGTAAATAGTACAGCACTTATTTTCGCATTACTGTTTTAGTACCTTATCTATTTTTCTTGGTAAAACAGTACTTAATGTTACGTTTTGTTTTTATTTTGGTACTCGACTATTAAAAAATTAATGATATGACGATAAGGAGAGAGAAAAGCACAAATGGCAGGTTGCTATGTCATTTTCTCTCTCATATTTAGTATGTCATGTCGACTAAAATCATAAAAAAGAATGTGGTATGCTGACTAGGAGTGAGAAAATGATGTGGTAACCTGTCACGTGTGATTTTCTTTATCATTGCCAGCATGCCATGTGTGTTTCTCTCTCTTAGTCAGCATGTTGTTAATTTTTTAACGGCGGGTACCAAAATAAAAATGAAGTATAACATTAGATACTATTTTATCATAAAAAATAATTAAAATACTAAAACAATAACACGAGAATACGAGAATATGTGAGGTATTATTTTGTAGTTAACCCTAAAATTTCATGGAGTGTTGTTACATATTCTATGCCAGGCCTATCCATTACTAAAAGCCCATTATGAATTTAACTGAACTTTTACATGAAGGAAAAAAAACTTGATTTAGGTCATCCATCATATTTCGTTTTAAGGAAATAAACCCTAAAGATTAGTTCAATTGGCTCCTTTCTTGTTTAATTGTGTTTTAGTCTCTCCATAGATCATATGTTTTATTCTAATATAATTTATTTTTTTTATTTTTATAAAGTTATTAACAGATCTTAGTCGATAACATTGTGTCGCTGTTCATAATCGTTTTTAACTTTCTATTAATATTTTGTTATTTGGTGACATAGTTAAGATCGTTTAAAATTTAATCAATATATTTAACCTATAATATAATCAATATCATTAATAATCGTGTTTGGACACCACAATGTAATTACATAAAAAATGTAATTAATATATTAATAATAACATTAAGATGTAATTATTACAATTTTTAATTTCTTAAACATGTATGGCTAACATAGTGTAATTATAATTAAATTTATTGGTTTTTTTGTTTGAGCTAAGGTATCATGTATCCATCGCCGATAGCAGTGACTACTTTTAATAAATTTTAATTATTTTATAAAATTTAATAAATTTTAGAAGTATTTATTTATTATTTTAACTTATTTAAAATTTATTTAGTTTTGAATTTTTTATTTCTTAATAAATTTTTCTTAAAAGTCCTTAAACTTTTCAAAAAAATTATTTCAGCCCTCACAATTTAGACCTTCTATCATGTTATCATTCACATGTTGATTGGCATGTTAGCAAGGAAATCGGCCATGTCTGAATAGTAACGATCATCGTCGAAATCATCAGTCAAATGACTCAATTGATGAAAATTACTAGTTCAATGTTCCAATTTAGTGAAAAAAAGAAGGGGTTTAATTGATTTTTCTGAAAAAAAATCTGAAGTTTCTTATACCTTTAAGCCTATAAAATAAGCCACCTAATTGTATCTAAAAATCAAGTGAACAACTAGTTTGAAACATGGATCAGATAAGACCCTATATAAAAAATCGTTCTTTATTTTAAAAATCATGGATCAAATTAGCCCTTATTTAAAAAATCATGAAGGAATATTTTGAACGTTTAAGGCAATTCAAAGACTTATTTATACATAATTTTTCAAATAAAGACTCATTTAATTCATAATTCAAATCATAAAGCTTTTGGTACAACTGTATTTTTATATGTAACTCATATAATTGCACCCGACCCATTTTGTTACTTTGAGGCATAGCTCCCAGCTTCCAACATGGGCCAAACCTATCTTCTTGAGGTTTTGGAGATTAGTTTTGTTGGGGGAAAACACCATAGAGTTTATGGGAAACAGATATTATTAGATTAGATGATAAAAAAAAAAACACATCTGATTAATTATATGAGGGATGATAAAAAAAAAGTGTATATTTAATATAATTTCATACATTACTATCGTCCTCATTTGATGAGATTTTTTAATTGATCGAGTGATCAATTACTTGTATACTTTTCATTTTATGTGAGTTTGAATTCAAACGCTTGTATTAAAATATTTAAATATCACTTCATTTAAAAAAATCATTTTCGTTTTATTCACTACTATACAGTATACACTATAGTTTAAAATTTAAACTCAAAATTAGATCCTATTTTTATGTTAACTCTCACGCTATATAGTGTTTGCAAATGACGCATAAATAATGGTGATAGATAATACACGCCCCATTCTAAATCATTAATTTAAGGAAAAAAATTATACACCGTGTAAATTTTAATTTATATGTACTTTTTAATGTTAGGGGTTAATGTTTTAATTTAGGGGTTTAAGTTGTAGGGTTTAGAATTAAAGGTTAGTGTCTAGAATTTAGTGTATAGGGTTTAAGGTTTAGGATTTAATTTTTTAGGGTTAGGGTTAGGAATTTAGTATTTGGGTTTTACCCTTAATTTAATTTTAATCTTTATTTATTTCACAAAAATTTAATTTAATCAAATTACATTATTCAACTTTTTTTCATTAATAAATTAAGTCACGTATACTAACATCATTAAGTAATTTGAATGAAAAAAATTGAGCTGAAACTTTTATTTAATATATATATTTTTGCATATCATCATAAAATAATGTTTAATTCACAATTACATATCTTTGTAAGAATTTATAGAAAATTTACCTTTTTTTTCTCCTTCCAACCTATTTTAACGAAATGTTTGAAAAAAATTTAACAAATATTATTTAAATTATTAATTAAATATTACTTGACAATCATAAGCGAAAAATATGTGAAATAAAAATATCAATTTCAATTATTTTATTAAAAATATTTGAGAGTTTTACTATAAATGAATTACTTTATTTATTAATAAAAATTAAATGATAACAATATTAGGTATTATAAACCTTCTCTACTAGATGTCGTTAGAGTAGTTAAAGGTTAGTTAATGCTGATTCATTCAGTTATGTCAGTTACATTTCATGTATATATAGAGAGCCTTTATGCACATTTACAGTCTCCCTTGAGTTGAATGAAATAAGTTTTACCTCACAGCTATTTTATATTCAATAGTTAACATGGTATTAGTTGCCGAGTGATCCACGCTTCATGTTTTCTTTTTTTCTTCTTTTTCATTTTTTATCTTCTTCTTGAGTTGTTCATCTTCTTTCCCATGGCTCCTCCAGAATTGGTTGAACTTTCTGTTGATAGTCCGAATCTTGAAGCCCAGATTTTCTCGAACAAGAGAGTCAATATCTGCCTCAATGAAACAAACTACCTCTTGTGAAAGCAGCAAGCTGTTCTCACGATACGAGGCTTGGGTCTTGAAGGCTATCTTGATGGTTCGATTCCCATTCCAGCGAAGATAGTTCACAGTCGTGCAAGTGAAGAAATTCTAAACCCTCTTTATGTTCAACATGTGAAACAAGACAGTTCCTTGGCTTCTTGGCTTCTTTCGACCATTAGTCCTAATCTTTTGCCAAAATTTGTGGGTTCTGATACATCCTTTGGTGTTTGGAACGCTGTTTCCAAGGCTTATTACAGTCTTTCAACTACCAAGGTCATGAATTTACACTTTCGTCTTCGTTCCATGAAAAAAGGTGCTCAGTCCGTGAATGAATACACTATGGCGATCAAGCAAACATGTGATCTGCTTGCAACGTGTGGTAGTTCCATTTCAGAAGTTGATCATATAGCCACCATTCTTAATGGCTTGCCCATCGAGTATGAACCGACAATTGTAGCAATTACGGCTAGCAAGGAGTCATATTCGGTTGAAAATATTATGGCAATTCTTGTTGATGCTGAAACAAGAATGGAAGATTCTTCGCGGTTTCCAGTTGGAATTAATTACACTCGGTACACTTCAAAGAATGCTATGGTGAATGTCAATGATGAACCAGGTAGGTCTCAAGGTGTTGATCAAGATTCCTCTCAATAGTCGTACAATGCAAGAAACAAAGAAAGGCCACGTCCACAATGTCAGCTTTGTGGCAAGCTGGGGCATCTTGTTGATAGATGTTGGCACCGGTTTGATCAAAACTTCAAAGGGGTGTCCTCTCAACAAAATAGAAATGCACCGAGAGCTCAAGCCAACACATGTTCCTGTAGCCATACACCAGAGATCAATTACAACCCCTTCATAGCTGATAATGGTTTGGCCTCTATAAATGCTCCAGATGAGGACATTCAAGTCAATGCTCTCACTGTTGATGGTCCTGTCTCGTTTCACAAATGGTTTCCTGGCTCTGGGATAACATATCATGTGACCTCAGATGTGTCTACTATTCACAACAAGGATGTGTACACTAGAAATGGTAAAGTACATCTTGGTGATGGTACATCTCTTTTCGTTAATCATATCGGTAGCACATTTATTGAGAGCAATTCTAGATCTTTATGTTTAGAGCAAGTTTTACATGTTCCTCACATTACCAAGAACCTTCTCTCTGTTGCTAAGTTTGCCAAAGATAATTGTGTCATTTTTGAATTTTATGCTGATGAGTGTTATGTAAAGGATTCAAGAACGCTACTTAAAGGAGGGGTTGATGGTGGATTGTACAGTTTTGAGTGTCAAGCAGCAGAAGAGACAACAATTTTTCACACTTCGGTTAAAGACAATGAAGACTATTAGCTATGGCATCAAAGGTTGGGACATCCAGATGGAGAAATAGTAAAGCTAGTGAATATGTCAGTTACTGTGGACAAATCTACGATATGTGCAGCTTGTCAAATGGGAAAAAGCAAGACGTTACCATTTTCTTTGTCAAAGACAGTGTATCACAAGCCTTTTCAGCTTGCTGAAATGGATGTATGGGGTTTTGCCCTTATTGCTTCGAATAGCTTTAGATATTTTGTATTGTTTGTTGATATGTTCAGCAGAAACACCTGGATGTATTTGTTGAGGAATAAAAGTGAGGTTTCTACAGCTTTTGAAATGTTTCATGCTCTTGTTCAAACACAATTTGATTCTAAAATTGTTACTGTACAATCAGATGGAGGAGGTGAGTTCAGACTTTTGGAACACACGATGCACAAACTGGGTGTTTAACTTAGAAAGTCATGCCCTCACACTTCTCAACAAAACGATGTTGTTGAGAGAAAACATAGGCACGTTGTTGAAACATCTTTAACATTGTTGGCTCAAGCATCTCTTCCTCTAAAGTATTGGTCCTATGTTGCTCTTAGTGCCGTATATCTCATTAATAGAATGTCATCAAGAGTGTTAGAAGGCTGCTCCCCATTTTAGAAACTTTTTTATATTGAACCTGATTATGAGTTTCTCAAGGTCTTTGGCTGCTTGTGTTTTTCACATCTTTGACCTTACAATCGTCACAAATTTGATTATAGATCAAAGGCATGTACATTTCTTGGGTACTCACCAACACATCATGGTTATTTGTGCTTGGCTAAAGATGGATGATCTTTGTTTCCAGAAATGTTGTTTTTGATGAAAGAATGTTTCATTTCCAGTCGAAGGAGGTTTCAAAGGTTGATAATTCTTCCTCTTTATATAAATCATGCTATGTTCCCATGGTGCATGATCATACGCAACAGTCTGTTGCTTCTGAAACTACTGAACATGTACGTGTGCATGGATCCTCACCTATGACTTCTGAGGCTCATGATGTCACTGGACATGGAAGTGTGCATGCACCTTCCTTGATGTCACATGAAACCCAGGCCCTTGCCAATGAGGGAGAGGCAGCTGAGGATAATCAAGAGTTTGAGGAGGCAAAAACTGAGTTTGAATCATATGATGAATTTGAAACACATGATGAAGTTAATGTTGAGACAACGCAAAGGGTCACTGCTAATGATGTAACACCACATATACAAGGACAACAAGATCTGGAGCAGAACAAGGCTAGCAATATACATCCTATGGTGACTTGAAGGGAAAATGGTATATTGAAGCCTAAGGTTTATACTGTGCAATGTCAGAAAATTTTGCCCACAGATGTGCATGCAGCTTTACGTGATGATGATTGGGGGATGACCGTAATGGCAGAGTATGAAGCTCTTGTGAACAACAACACATGGGAAATTATTGAGCTGTCTATTGGGAGAAAAGCCATCGGGTGCAAATGGCTCCCCAAAGTAAAATACCATGCTTATGGCTCTGTAGACAGACTTAAGGCTAGGTTAGTTGCCAATGGCTACTCTCAAGTTCCTGATTTTGATTTCATGGACACATTCAGTCCAGTGGTGAGATTTTCTACAGTCCACATTTTATTATCCATTGTTGTAATATATCATTGGTAGATCAGACATGTAGATGTTAATAATGCATTCTTAAAGGAGATTTATGTGAAGATGTGTATATGCATCAAGTACCAGGTTTTGAGGAGAGGTCCAGTGATGGCAAGACCCTGGTATGCAAATTAAAAAAAGCTATATATGGTCTTCGACAGGCACCCAAGAACTGATTTCTAAAGCTTAAAGAGTTCTTGTGTCAATTGGGGTTCTCATCCTCCAAGGCTGATCCTTCACTTTTTGTTTTCAAGTATGATGCTGAGGTTACATATTTGGTTGTATATGTGGACGATATACTTGTTTCAGGGAATTCTCAACAAGCAATAGATCGAGTAATCCAGAAATTTTATAATAAGTTCTCGTTAAAAGACCTTAGATAAATCAAGTATTTTTTGGAATTGAAGCCAAGAGGTCTGAAGCTGGTCTATTTCTATCTCAAACAAAGTTTATTACTGAACTACTACAAAAGGTGCACATACTTGACTCCAATCATGCCTCCACACCAATGACATCAAATTTAAAGTTGGGCAAGATAGATAGTACACCATTGGACAATGAACATCAATATTACAGTGTGGTAGAGGCATTACAATACATAGTTCATACTCGTCCTGACATCTGTTTCTCAGTCAATAAAGTAGCTCAATTTCTCCAAGCAATTACAAGTGATCACTGGCTGGTTGTCAAGAGAATTTTGAGATATCTAAGGGGTACAATAAGCTATGGCTTATGGTTTCTTAGTCAAGCTCAAAATATTTGTAAACATCAATGTCTTCTCAGATGCTGATTGGGCTGGTGATGTTGATGATAGGAGATCTATCTCAAGATACCGTGTGTTCAATTCAGGACATTTAATAGCCTGGAATTTTAAGAAGCAACGAACCATCTCTCGATCAATAGCTGAAGCTGAGTATAGAAGTCTGACAGATGCCACAGCTGAAGTAACTTGGATAAAAGCAATGGTTAATGAAATGTGATTGAGACTTGAAGATGTTCTCAGAATTTGGTGTGACAACACCAACTCTGTGGCTATGGTAGCAAACCCAATCTTGCATGAAAAAAATCAAGCACATAGAGCTTGATCTGCATTTTGTGCAAGAAAAAGTTGCTGCTCGTGAGTTGTAAGTAAATCATGTTCCAGCAGACTGTCAAATAGCAGACGTTCTCACCAAACCACTTCCAATTGTGAAGTTTGAAATGTTTAAGAGGAAGTTGTCTGTTATTGAAGACCAAGAAGTATTCCCAGAGCTGAGGAACTAGGATGAATGTTAGATATTATAAATCTTCTCTATTGGATGCCGTTAGAGTAGTTAAGAGTTAGTTAATGCTGATTCATTTAGTTATGTCAGTTACATTTCATGTATATATATAGAGCCTTTGTGCTCATTTATAGTCACCCTTGAGTTGAATAAAATGAATTTTATCTCACAGTTATTCTATAAAACAATAAATTAAATATTTTTTTAAAACTTAAAGGCTCTTTATTTAAATCAAAATTATAATTTAAAATATAAATTACTCGTATAAACATGTAAAACAATGGAAGAAAAATATAAAGCCCCACCAGAAGCTTTTTACAACCCGTTGCTTTATGTCATTGCCATGGTCTATATATAGTTATTTTTACAGGATGGAAATCGTTTGTCTCAAATTATAATTTTGTTTAAAAATGGATTTAAAATTTATGGGTAGAGTTTAAAGAATTAAGGGTAAGATGTATTTTTAAGGTGTAGAGCGAGTTTAGAATGTAAGATTTTATGATAAGAATTTATAATTTAATTTTTTAATAATTTTTAGTGCAGGTATAAAAAGAGAGATAAGGGTGAGGATTTTTTATCCTTTTTACCACCCAACCATTGATCGTTATAGCAACAGTTTCCAAAAGGGAAAAAATAATATAGCCAACTCATCTTCATCAATTACTTCAGCCTCTGTTTGGTTTCCTAATGTTGAAAATTGGCTTAAAAAAAAGAGTCAAAAATGGATGCAAATGAAGAAAAAAAAAAGTCAAAAATGGATGCAAAAGCCACCGAAAAAAAGTAGGTGAAATAGTGGCATGGGATAATTAATTTTTGGTCCCTAAAGTTTAGGTTATTTATAAGTTAGTCCCTAAAGCTCAACTATAAATAGCCTAGCCATTTGCCATTCTTACACATCCCAAATCATTCTAACCTCCTCCCAATACTAGAGAAATTAGAGAGTTTTCATAGAGTTGTTTTCTCCTTTTTATCAAGAGAGAATTGTCATTGTTTTCTCCTTGTTAGATTGAGAGAAGTTGTAATTCCTATTTTCTCATAGTGAAATTCTTCTACCTTTGTCCGTGGTTTTTACCCTATATTATTTAGGGGTTTTCCACGTAAAATCTGTGTCTCTTTTATCTTCATTATTATTTTCTCAAATTATCAGTTGCGTTTTTGCTCTATCCGACGATCGTAATCCGCAACAATTGGCATCAGAGCCAGATTTGGGTGCGTATATCTACTTACCGTATTCTCTGTTGGTTGCCATTGAAAAGTGGATCCTCCATCATAAGAAAGTAAGTTAGATATTACTCATTCATTGAAGGTGGTGGGCACTATTCACATCAAAAAAGTGAAATAGTGGGAGCTATCTGAAATAGAAGCTATGGCAACGAAATTTGATATTGAAAAGTTCAATGGGAGAAATTTCTCACTGTGGAAATTGAAGATAAAGGCTATCCTAAGAAAAAACGGATGTCTAGCGGCTATCAGCGAAAGGCCGGCAGATTTTACGGATAACAAGAAATGGAATGAGATGGACGAGAATGCTATTTCAGACCTTCATTTAGCATTAGCAGATGAAGTACTATCAAGCATCGAGGAGAAGAAGACAGCCAAGGAGATTTGGGATCACCTCGCAAAATTATACGAGGTCAAATCGTTGCACAATAAAATTTTCCTTAAGAGGAAATTGTACACTCTTCGGATGTCAGAATCTACTTCAGTGACAGAGCATTTAAACACGTTGAATACTCTATTTTCTCAGCTTACATCCCTAAGCTATAAAATAGAGTCACAAGAACGTGCTGAACTTCTACTTCAAAGTCTACCTGATTCGTATGATCAACTCATCATCAACTTGACAAACAACAACCTTACAAGTGATCTAGTCTTCGATGACGTTGCAGCTGCTGTTCTGGAAGAAGAAAATCGGCGCAAGAACAAGGAAGACAGACAAGGAAATCTGCAACAAGCAGAGGCCTTAACGGTGATGAGAGGAAGATCAACAGAACGTGGCCAAAGTAGCAGTCACAATCATGGTAGATCAAAGTCGAGAAGTAAGAAGAATTTAAAGTGCTACAACTGTGGAAAGAAGGGTCACATGAAGAAGGATTGTTGGAGTTTACCTAAAAACTCCAATCCTCAAGGAAATATGGCAAACACTTCAGATGATGGAGATGCTCTCTGTTGTGAAGCAGCAACAGCCATGGAAGGCAGAAAAAGATTTGCAGACATATGGCTTATTGACTCGGGAGCCACATATCACATGACCTCAAGAAGAGAATGGTTCTATAATTATGAACCTATCTCAGGAGGATCTGTGTACAGCTGCAATAATCATGCCTTGGAGATTGTTGGCGTTGGAACCATCAAATTGAAGATGTATGATGGGACAACCAAAGTTGTTCGAGATGTGCGACACGTGAAAGGCTTGAAGAAAAACTTATTATCCTACGGATTGTTGGATAATAATGCAAGCAAGATTGAAACACAGAAAGGAATCATGAAGGTGTTCCATGGAGCGCTTGTGGTGATGAAAGGTGAAAAGATAGCGGCAAATTTGTACATGCTGAAGGGAGAGACTTTGCTAGAAGCTGAAGCCTCTGTTGCCTCATGTAGTTCAGATTCTACCATGTTATGGCATCGGAAACTTGGACACATGTCAGAACAGGGAATGAAAGTCCTCGTGGAGCAAAAGCTACTTCCGGGTTTAACAAAGGTATCACTTCCTTTGTGTGAACATTGTATTACAAGTAAGCAGCATCGATTAAAATTCAACACATCAAATTCTAGAGGCAAGGCTGTTCTAGAATTGGTTCACTCTGATGTATGGCAAGCACCGGTTACATCCCTAGGCGGAGCAAAGTATTTTGTCTCCTTCATTGATGACTACTCTAGGAGATGTTGGGTGTATCCTATCAAGAGGAAGGCAGATGTGTTTTCAACCTTCAAAGTTTTCAAAGCGCGGGTGGAACTTGATTCTGGAAATAAGATCAAGTGTTTCAGATCAGATAATGGAGGTGAATATACAAGTGATGAATTTGATGACTTCTGCAGAAAAGAAGGCATCAAAAGACAGTTCACAACAGTATACACTCCTCAACAAAATGGAGTGGCAGAGCGGATGAACAGAACTCTGTTAGAAAGAACACGAGCAATGTTGAGAGCTGCAGGGCTAGAAAAAGCTTTCTGGGCAGAAGCAGTCAATACCGCCTGTTATTTGGTGAATCGGGCTCCATCAACTGCAATTGAGTTGAAGACACCGATGGAAATGTGGACTGGTAAACCAGTTGATTATTCAAACCTCCATATATTTGGAAGTATTGTGTACGTGATGTACAATGCCCAAGAAATTTCAAAGTTGGATCCAAAATCCAGAAAATGTAAATTCTTGGGGTATGCTGATGGAGTAAAGGGGTATCGCTTGTGGGATCCCACTGCCCGCAAAGTGATTATCAGCAGGGATGTTATCTTTGTAGAAGATAAGCTACAAAGAAAAGAAGAAGATGATAGCACTGATAAAGAAAAGCCAGAGACTACACAGATACATGTTGAAAATGAGTTTGAACAGAGAGATTGTTCTGAAGCAGAACCAGAGCTCGAGGAATCAGAACCAGAGAATTCTGAAGCTCCAACAACTCGTCAATCAGATCGTGTGAGAAGACGCCCCAATTGGCACTCAGATTATATTATAGAAGGTAATGTTGCATACTGCCTTTTAACGGAGGACGGTGAGCCATCATCATTCGAGGAGGCAATGAACAACTCAGATGCTTCGCAGTGGATGGCAGCAATGCAAGAAGAAATTGAAGCCCTTCATAAAAATAATACATGGGAACTTGTGCCACTACCACAAGGAAGGAAGCCAATTGGTAACAAATGGGTCTTCAAAATCAAGAGAAATGGTGACGATCAAGTGGAGAGGTATCGTGCAAGACTGGTGGTCAAAGGATATGCTCAGAAAGAAGGTATTGATTTCAATGAAATCTTTTCTCCTGTGGTTCGACTAACAACGGTTCGAGTTGTCCTGGCAATGTGTGCTACATTGAATTTACATCTAGAGCAGCTAGATGTTAAAACAGCTTTTCTTCATGGAGATCTTGAAGAAGAGATTTACATGCTCCAGCCTGAAGGTTTTGAAGAAAAAGAAAAGAAGAACTTGGTTTGCAGGTTGAACAAATCTCTGTACGGTTTAAAGCAGGCGCCGAGGTGTTGGTACAAGAGATTTGACTCCTTCATCATGAGCCTTGGATACAACAGACTTAATGCAGACCCTTGTGCTTACTTCAAGAGGTTTGGTGAAAACGACTTTGTTATATTGCTGTTGTATGTAGATGACATGTTGGTTGCAGGCCCCAACAAAGATCATATTAAAGATTTAAAGGCACGACTGGCTAGGGAATTCGAAATGAAGGACTTGGGACCAGCAAACAAGATTCTAGGGATGCAAATTCACCGAGACAGAAGTAGTAGGAAGATTTGGCTTTCACAAAAGAATTACTTGAAAAAGATCTTGTCACGATTCAGCATGCAAGATTGTAAGCCAATTTATACCCCTCTTCCTATTAACTTTAAATTATCCTCCAATATGAGTCCTAGCAGTGAAGAAGAGAGGATGGAGATGTCTCGAGTACCGTATGCATCAGCAGTGGGAAGTTTAATGTTCGCTATGATTTGTACAAGACCAGACATTGCACAAGTAGTGGGAGTGGTTAGTCGGTACATGGCGAATCCAGGCAGAGAGCATTGGAATGCTGTGAAAAGGATCCTGAGATACATCAAAGGGACCTTAAATGTTGCATTATGTTACGGAGGATCAGACTTTCTTATCAGCGGGTATGTCGATTCTGACTATGCAGGAGATTTGGATAAAAGCAAATCTACAACAGGGTATGTGTTTACAGTTGCTGGTGGAGCTGTAAGCTGGGTTTCAAAACTGCAATCGGTTGTGGCTACGTCAACAACGGAGGCAGAATATGTAGCAGCTACACAAGCCAGTAAAGAAGCAATATGGTTGAAAATGCTATTGGAGGAGCTCGGGCACAAACAAGAGAATGTCTCTTTGTTTTGTGACAGTCAGAGCGCCTTGCATCTTGCAAGGAATCCTGCTTTTCACTCAAGAACAAAACACATTCGGGTCCAATACCACTTCATTCGTGAGAAAGTGGAAGAAGGGACGATAGATATGCAGAAGATCCATACCGATGACAACATAGCAGATTTCATGACAAAAGCAATCAACACTGATAAGTTTACTTGGTGTCAATCCTCTTGTGGCTTGTTAGAGACGTAAGCAACATGGAAAATACGAGGTAGAAAGAATGGTGTGAAGATATGATTGTTCCAATCAAATCTTCAAGTGGGAGATTTGTTGAAAATTGGCTTAAAAAAAAGAGTCAAAAATGGATGCAAATGAAGAAAAAAAAAAGTCAAAAATGGATGCAAAAGCCACCGAAAAAAAGTAGGTGAAATAGTGGCATGGGATAATTAATTTTTGGTCCCTAAAGTTTAGGTTATTTATAAGTTAGTCCCTAAAGCTCAACTATAAATAGCCTAGCCATTTGCCATTCTTACACATCCCAAATCATTCTAACCTCCTCCCAATACTAGAGAAATTAGAGAGTTTTCATAGAGTTGTTTTCTCCTTTTTATCAAGAGAGAATTGTCATTGTTTTCTCCTTGTTAGATTGAGAGAAGTTGTAATTCCTATTTTCTCATAGTGAAATTCTTCTACCTTTGTCTGTGGTTTTTACCCTATATTATTTAGGGATTTTCCACGTAAAATCTGTGTCTCTTTTATCTTCATTATTATTTTCTCAAATTATCAGTTGCGTTTTTGCTCTATCCGACGATCGTAATCCGCAACACCTAATCCAATTTTGATAAACTTTTCTGTAAAAAAAACCCTGTGTTTTATCTTTTAAGACTTCAACAAATTAGGGTTATAAAAAGCTTTACAGCTTGGGACACCTGTACCTGTGTATATTATTACGTGTTATTATGAACAATAATAACCATCGAAGCAAGCTTTTAGGAACGTTAATAAAATGTATGCAACATGTTTTAGTTGTCGTTTTGTCTATCTTTTTGTCTCTTGGGATTTCTTGTCTTAACGCAGAGCACTACATTTGTCGGAACCCAATCAACCTTCAAAACAAGACTGTTCGTTCCTTTCCCTATAAATCTCCTAAATCTTCTCTTTTTTGCTCTCACTTACATTAAGAGTTGAACAAACCCAAAACAAAACAATCTGAAAACCCAAAGCTCTCCCGCTGAGGAAACATGGGAGGTTGCGCCACCAAGCCTAAGGTTTTGAAGGGTGACGAAGGGGAGGTCCCATCTCCGTCACCTCCGAAAGAGGCGGTTCCCGAATCAAAGGAGGCTGCTGCTGCTGATCAAGGTGAAAACAAGGCCGAAGCCGACAATGATGTTACCGATGACAACATTGATGATCAATCAAACAAGAAACCATCTCTCAGTAACGTGTTCAATGAGGTATCCGTTTCTAATTCTGTAACTGCATAATGCATATATACTATAAACCGAAAAAATGCTTCAAAACGGATTGCCATTTCGAATGCATTTCTTTTGATAACACTGATTGGAATTTCGGTTTTAGCTGCGAGTGGAATTGTTTATGTTAAATTTGATGAATGGGTCTGTTTAAATCTGGTTAATAGTCTAACCAGATTTAAACCGACCCATGTCTGTTTCACTTTCTGATATCCTAATTTACCAAATCTTTAATGCAAAGTTTTTGCAGTCTCTTATTGAATATGTGTATACAAGTATTATATACTATATATTCAAAGGATCATATACATATGGTTTAAGAGAATGAAAATTTGATGAATACGAGATACTTTGAATGGTGCTAATGGTTCTGATCCAAGATATGCATGTTATTTGATGGTGGGCACCATATAATGCCTCGAATGAATGGTTTTTAGGCGAACGAACTGGTCCATCGAGTACTTTCTGTACGGGCTTTATTCTGTTCATTGGAATAATCTTTTGCAACTGAAGTCATTGATGATGTTGTAGGGTGATTTATGATTATCAACATTTTGGAATTTATCTGAAACACATTCTAGACATCCTATTCTGTAAAGCTTCATCAATGTTTTGTTCTATGGATCCAAACGGCAAAGCCTGAAGAAAAATACCACATGTTAGGCAAATGAGTGGTTCTTCTTTTCCCATTAATTATGCAAAGTAGGATTCAAGTGTTAAATGAAAATTTGGATACAGTAGTTTAACAGTTAATTATTTGCAGAAAGAAAACAAGGGGACAGCTGAGAATGACAACACACAATCAGAGGCCGAGCCAGTGAAAAAGGAAACACTGGAGTCAGTGCCACAAGAATCACCGGACACAGTTAAACAAGAGTTGGAACCGGTGACCAAGAATCAGGACAACACACAATCAGAGGCTGAGCCAGTGAAAAAGGAAACGCTGGAGTCAGTGCCAAAAGAATCACCGGACACAGTTAAACAAGAGCTGGAACCGGTGACCAAGAATCAGGACAACACACAATCAGAGGCTGAGCCAGTGAAAAAGGAAACACTGGAGTCAGTGCCACAAGAATCACCGGACACAGTTAAACAAGAGTTGGAACCGGTGACCAAGAATCAGGACAACACACAATCAGAGGCTGAGCCAGTGAAAAAGGAAACACTGGAGTCAGTGCCACAAGAATCACCGGACACAGTTAAACAAGAGTTGGAACCGGTGACCAAGAATCAGGACAACACACAATCAGAGGCTGAGCCAGTGAAAAAGGAAACGCTGGAGTCAGTGCCAAAAGAATCACCGGACACAGTTAAACAAGAGCTGGAACCGGTGACCAAGAATCATGAAACTAAGGAACCTGAAAAGCCAGTCGAGCCCGTGTCTGTTCCTCCTGAAAACATTGAATTAGAAAAACCGAATGAAGCCAAACCAGCACCCGAGGCGGCACCAACAGCAGCAGTTGTGAATGTGCCCGAGACACAAAACAGGGAAACACCGGCCGGCGAAACGAAAGACAAGACAGAAGTAGCAAACTAAAGTTTGAGCAGTAATGTTGAATTAAGCGTGTGGTATAGGGAAGGCTGCTAGATATGTTGTCATAAAATCAATCAATTCACTTGGTCTTTAGACATCTTTTTAGGTGGATTTGTATTTGTTGCTCCTGAAATATTTATTTTCTTGCCTAAGAATTAGTGTTTGATACTACCTACTTGTTCATATGGGATCCTTAGATTGAATATATGCACACAGATTGAACCCTGTTCTAGAGTTGCATACTTGTCTTCCACAAGTTGTCAGTAATGGATGGTAAGATCATGTGGGTATTCATTTCTTGTAGGATTTTATCTTTGCCACTACGTTTTCTGGTTATTAGAAAAGAAGAAACTATGCCATGTTTGCTGTGTAAACAGTTGTTTGAGCCAAAACTAGAGGTTTGAGTTAAAATTAGAAGTTTGACTGGTCAAATTCGTTAATTTGGATGTTTGGTGAATAGCGGATTGGGGTGAAATATATAATTTTGAAAAAGCTGATAATGAGAGCTTTTAGAAATTAGTAGTTTTGACATAGGAATTATAAAGTCTTTTTTACCTTTAAGAATTATAAAAAAAAAATCTCCAAATAACCTAAAATTTAACCTTTACTATTAAATAATTTCAAATATTCAAATGTTTTTTAGATATGCGTAATCTTTAAAATTCTTTATCATTTCATTATTTTTATTCAAACATATATATATGTTAAATAAATAAACTAATCCGATCTCTTTGGTTTGCTTTAGAAGTTATTAAGCTTTGGGTTGCCGATTTTGATGAGCAGTGTTTTGGTGGAGTTATAGAGTTCTCAGTTAGTTTGAGGAGTTAGAAAATTTTATAATTGAGTGCAGTTTGGGTTTGGAGTAGTAGGAAGATTTGAATAGCTTGAATTGTTCCTTTGATTCTCCCTTGGCGATGGTGGTGTTGTGAAGAATTGTTATGCGGTTGTTGAGTGTCTTTTATTTGTGCTAGTTGGTGGCTATTATCTGATCTGAAAATTTTGTGTTAAAGAAAATTCTTAATTAATAAAGTAACTATTGCCAAGAAAAAAAGCTTACTAAAAAATCTTGATAAATAAAATTTCTTTTCCATCAAGATTAAACACAAATAACTTTATTTATTAAAAAAATAAAAATAACTTTTTTTGATGAAAAACTAAAAATAACTTTATTCATTAATAGATGACATTATGTTAATAGTATATGGAATACGATCTGTAATTGATTTAATGTGGATACATAAATATATGGTCAATATATCACTAAATGCAAATATATAATTTTAAAATACAACTAAATAGAAATTAAAGTTGGTAAATCAAACAGAAATTTAGGTACAAACGAGGAAGAAACCAAACTAAACAAGAAGGAAAAAGAAAGAGTCAAATAAAGACTAACCCTAACCAAACTAATTAATTGAGTTTCAGATGATAATTATAATTCTAAAATTTTTGCTTTTTGTTCATTGATCCGTTCCGATCACCGACATTACGAAACGGCTCACCGAATTGAGAAGGAAAGCTCGACATCGGAGTCTGCATAAATTGTGTCATCGGCTGCATAAACTGACCGTAAAAGCAAATCGGGACTCTCCAAGAGTGGTTATTCAAAGCCACATTGTCGACCATTTGAGCTGCCGCCGGGTCATAATTAAAAGCCTGTGCTGATGATGACATGTGAGATATACTGCTACTACACTCTCCATCCACGTGAGTGAAATCCAAACCACCATTCGTCGGTGGCACCATTGTCATCGGATTCTCCATAGGGTTTAGATTGAAAGGCTGCCATTGAAGAGCATCGGTACCGGAGCTGAAAGGGTTATAAGAAGGCACAATAAACATGGGTTGCTGTTGTTGTTGTTGCTGCTGCAGCTGGTGATGCTTTGTGATTTCCATGTCCAAGTTCTTTTGAAACAAGGAAGATCGGACTTGGTTATTATAGAGGTCGAGCGTTGGTTGGATAAACTGGGTTTCAGCACCACCCAAAATCATTGGTTTTGAACCTTGGATTAAAGATTGTTGATTCCCCTTTATCATCTTGATCCTATTCTTTACAGTTTCCAAGTTGGAGTCCAGTCTGGCGAGAAGTGCCGAAAGTTGATTGACCGAGAAGGTGTTGATACGATCATCCCATGTCGAAAACTTGGCTTCTCTGTTAGCTTTCTGCAGTTTGCAAATCTCATCGTCCAGCTTCTTTTGGCGAATTGCGAAGAAATCAAGCACGTTATAGCATTTCTTTTCACGTATATGCAAAGGCTTCCCCTTGTATTTGTTGATAACGTTCATCACCTCCGCATGAACCGGGGGCCAAATCTCGAGCTTTGCAACACTCTCATCTGATTTAGGACCGTAAATAATTACGCACGTCTCAACGCCACACAAAATCGAGAATTCTTTCGCCTTTTTTAGCAAACCCTTCTTGCGCTTTTCGTAGGTCGAGACGCGAACTTTTTCTTTCATAATGAATTTCATGTTCAATTTTCCACGACCCATTCTTGAATATCCTTAAATACAACCACAAATATATTAGAACATCAAAATATAAAAATAAGAACAATAAAATTCGCAGGAAGACAAGAAATTTACCTCAAACTTCTGTGGCTTTCTTTGGTTTATATTTGTTTAGAAAGAAACCTAACGCACTTGGTCTTGAATTTTATAGAGCTTAGGGCTTGGTTCAATCAATATGATTATAATGATCAATTATGGGTATAAATCAAAGATTATGATTCTGCATTAATAGTAGGAATATTTTACTTTTCCTAGTTACCATATCAATCAATATGCAGAAATTTTCCTGATTTTTAGACAAAGATATGATAATGAACTATTACAAACACAAATTTATTGATTGGAGTCAATTTATGTCGAATTTCTTAATTGTACTGATATAATATTCTGCGTCTACTTAAGGATTGTGATTTTAGAAAATTCAAGTTTATCTACAAGTATTGGATGAATCCCATTACATTCTGAGAGAACGCATTCAAATCTTGGACATGTCAATCAGAACATAAACCTTAAAAGAGGACATTCCTTAAAAATCAAACCTTAAAAAAGGAAATATAAAAAGGCTTGAAATCAATATAGATTTTGCCTTAATTACTGTGAGATAGAATCCCTTAATATTTTGAGAATAAAAGATCCTAGAAGTGCACCCTAAGCTAAAGCTTTTTTTTAATTGTAACAGTATTTAATTATTTATTTGCATTACTTTTTTCATTATTTTTAATGATCAATTTAATATAAAATATTTAAATAAATACATTTAATTGTACTTTCCATTCTTATTTTAGTATCAAAAATATACAATAAGTGATCTGTTTTATTGGTTTTGGAAAATTTCAACCCAAATTCCAATTAAATCAGGCGATTTTAATTCTTTTTTGCAACCCAATTATTAGAGGTTAAACCCTATGACATTAAGAAAATATGTCTGGACTATAGATTCATCGCATGTTTCTACTTCTCCAAACTTGTTTGATGAATTTATAGGCTTAATTAGTAGGTTCAGTTGAAGAACCAAGAGAAGGCAATCAATAAAGTTTATATTTCTTAGGAGTATTTTTTTATATTTTAAAATCCAAACAACTGAATAAACCGAAAAATCAAAGGTAGAATCTATTTTTTATGCATCGATCTGGTAAATAAGTTGTCCCAACAAAATACATGATTTTATATAGCTTTGGTCTTCCACCTTACGTATCTTGAATGAATGCCCGGGAATATATGTACAACTTCGTAAGGAAGAAGTAGGGGTTCCCTACTAATATCAATTGGTCTTCTATTACCACCCATAACGACGGAGTTTAGGCTGTAACAACAGTTAGCTCGGTGCATTCTTTGTCGAGGCAATGATTATTCAGCAGTTTTTGCTCTTTGGTTTTGCCCCACAGCACACTATATAGCCCAATAATCAATAAAAGCCCCCCTACCACACTGGACAAATGGAGGTTAAGAATTAAGAATTAAGATGGTTTAAAACTAAACATAATCAAAAGTATATTGTATTAACCCACCTTCCTAAACTGGTATACTCGCACAACAGAAATGCAGAACACAGCATTGTGAAGATGAGATTCAGTGGTGTTGACATGGCCAAGAACACTGGCCCTTTCTTCTCAACAACCCACGATTGCAGGTAATATGTCACGCCTGTCACCACAAATCCCTGCCATAATAATATTTACCAATACACAATTCATCAATACAAACCCTACGTTTATGTACACTTTTTACGTATATAGATATGATTTGCTTACGCAATAAGCCACCGCCACGAGTCTAACGTTCCACCCGAGTCGCCATTCGTAAGGGTCTCTTACCAGAGCAATAGCAATACCAAATGACTGAATTGAGCTTAGGAAGCACTGAAGAGCCGTGAAGAGAAGCATCGAAGGGTAGCTCTTCAAGACCGGACCCTGTTTCACACCAAGTTAGTAACAATAACATGTTCTGTTTCAAATTGTATTAATGTGATATGTGTAATTAAAAGAATTTTATTATGGCACAAGTTGAACCTGCAAGACGAGCCATAAGCCCCAGAAGGTGACGGAAATCAACATGAGGAAACAACCCTTGATCCATGTGAGACCGGAGGAAGTAGGGGTGTCGGTATGGTGGGGCTGGAACAGGTGATGGAGGCAGAAAAGCTTGAAATGGGGACCCTTGAAAAAGGCAAGGGTGAGTACACCAGCCAAGCAAATCAGGATTCCTGTGAGCTTTGCAATACCTGCACTTGTCTTCAATCTCAATGCCTCCGTCCTGCCATAAATCAAACCTAATTTCAAACGTATCCAAGTTTTGTTTCTATTGAAAATCAAACATTTACTCGCATGAAAAGATTAACAGAAAATGGCCAACATACATACATTTTTGTCTTTTTTATGTAGAAAGAGTTAAAATGACAATATTGATGAATAAACCAGCATTTGACATTGTATGTAAGAGCACGTGTTAGTTATAATAAACCAGTTTTATGTTTTTAAATTTGATAGACATAAACTTTCAGTTTATTTATGTGATTCATCTTCATCAATGGTGCATGATCCTATTAAATATTATTTGGATCAAACTGGTGATAGTTATAATTGCAAAAGGTTACTACTGGTTAAATGATCGTAAGTTTAGTGTGAAACCTAACAATTGTAGAACAAAAATATAGTCTCATTTTTCGGTGTTTCTTTTTATGTCTCAATACTATAAAAAATTGAATTTTAAACTATAATCTTAAATTCTAAATCTTAAAACTTAAAAGCCTAAAATATAACATACTCTTAATTTCCTAAACTTTAATCTTAAACTCTAACCTTAACCATAAGCCTTAAACCTACTTTTTGTTTTTCTTTTTGGGTGTGAGACACAAATAAGAAAGAATGGTTAGTGGTAATTGGCCATGTTTTATTTTCCTTTTTTATTTCTAGATATTTTGATTTTTATATTATAAACTTTGCATATTCATGTTCCTGCCAGACCCACCTACCAGATTTTTTAAAACAGCACTACTGCCTACTAAATTTCAACAAAAACATTCTTTCTGATGAAGCAACCTTGTAATAATTTTTAATTAATCACTTGAAAGGAAGATGTTTGTATGGGAGTGGAGTGGCTAAATTTATATCATAAAGAAACATTCTTTCCGCAAGACATTCTTACACATGCAAAATAAAACACAGTTTTTTTTTTAACAGAAATAAAACACATTTAAATAGTAGTATATATAGTTATAATTTGATACTCTATATTCAAATCTTAACGCAGACCTAAATATAAAGAAAGTAAATATGTATTGGACATACCCGAGTAGCAGGGCCAAGAAAAAAGTGATGACAGGCAGGCAATTTGTGGTTGCAGCAGCTAAAGTTGCAGAGGTATAAACTAGGGCGACACCATTGACATCCAAGCTTAAAGTTATCCTGTAATAGATCAAAACAGCAAGCCAGTGAAATTAAAACTACCGGAGTTCATATGAAATAAAACAAGTGATTTCAACCGGACATACCCGAACAAAGACAGCAAAAAGATCTTGCAGAATGTCACGAATGATAGAGGGGGCAAAGATTTCCTAAAAAGTTTCCAACACAATGATCAGTAACATGGTATTATATGGACAATTTTTTGAAGGAAATTTAGATTACCATTCGAGGAACAAAGCGAGAGGGACCAGGAAAATGGTTGCAGCAGCCTGTCTGTAGAAAACGAAGACGAAATTGTTCATTCCGCCGTCGAAGGCAGCCTTGGAGAGCAAGAACATGCCGGTGTAGATAGATTGGATCAGAATAATAGCAAGGTAGGGCTTTTTTGAATCCATGTTTTAATGTAGAGAAATGATGATTTGCAGTTGAGAGTGCAGAAATGGAGGAGGGTTTATATAAACAAGTTGAAGAGTGAAGAGTGAATAGTGATAGTGAAGGATTGGGGCATTGAAAATCACATGCTTTTTCTTTCTATTGGAACGTGTGTGGTTAGCATAAAAGGGTCCACCAAAGCTAATTACCCCCTTCTTTATCATTCATGAAAATGATTTTTGAGTTGGCTACTTTGGTATCTGACATGTCTGGTCGGATTTGGGTTTCATTTTTTTACTCAAATCAATATAATATTGTTTTATGAATACTGAAATTGGAGTATTAACCTTTTGTTTTTATATTATTATTATTATTAATTAGATTCAAGTAAAAATACCATGTGTAAGCTTCCATAACATTCGTGTTTGCGGACGCTCTCGCTAAAGGTGAAGTTGATCGTGCATCGTTGTTTCAGATGATGGAGTAGGATCGAAGCGGTGGTACGATTATGTATTTGCCTGTGTCTCTTAGGTAGTTTATTTGGGTGGCGTTTGTTCTTTTAGTTTCGTGTCGCTCCGTGTGTTTTGGGGCTTTTTCTGTACATCCTATCATAAGTACTGTTTTTTTCTACTTTATGACTAGTGAAGTTTTTAGTGAGACTTGTGATAGGGTCGACGATTCTTCTTTAATAAAATCATACCATTTATAGCTTAAAGTTGATTGAATTCGGGTCTCTTAAAGTAAATAGCATCTTTTTTCCACTGTGACCATTCGTTGGGTTCAAAATATTTTTCTTAAATTATATCGAACGAAAAACCAAAATTGGAAAATTCCTCTATAATTTTTTTTAGAAATTATAAGATTATAAACTAATTTTGACCATCCTAAAATTTATAATTCAATTTGTTTTTAAAACGATTTCGGCTTCTTAGCAGCAGCTTGGTGCACTTCTAAAAGAATTTACAACTCCAAGAAACAGCAATTGTTTTCTTCTTATTATACATGGATTTACGAATTAATTAAAATCATTCCCGATGATTAGAGTAATCATTTGAAATATTGATGGTGGATTTTTTTTTAAAATCCACGAATGATCTTAAGAAAATATATCTTCATTTGAAGTATTATTTATAGAATAATTATTTGATGCGTTTGGCTAGGAATATCAATTGGGTGGAGCGGGTGTGAAGGGTGCTCTCCCCGCATCTATTCTTGTCAAGAGTTTTCATCCTCATCCTCGTCTCACGACTCATTGCGTATACAAAATATAAAATTAATCTTGTCTTTCAACCCGCAAGACTAAAATCATCTCCGCAACACTACCCACGTGAGTTATGAGACCCACCTAATCTCATTTTTACCCGCTTAATGACCCACTTCATATAATAAATTTCTATATATTAGTTAAATAAATACAAACCAAATATGTTATAAAAAAATATGAAATATATGTCATTCGAACCCCTCCACATATGTGATAATATTTCAACTGTCACTTTAAAAAGAAGGTTTTACGACAACAATAAAGAAAAATCAAGAAACTTATATATATATTATATATATGGGTAATTTTAAGAATTAAGGATTCAATTTAGGATTCATACTTTAGGGGTTTAGGATTATGTGCTTAGAATTTAAGGATTGTGGTTTGAGTTTAGAGTTTAGGGTTAGAAGTTAGGGGTTAAGGTAAAAACCTAAATCCCTAACATATTACCCTAAAACCTAAACCATAACCTCTAAACCTTAAAACCTAACCCTAACCCCTAAATTATAACCACAAACACTAAATTCTAATATCCTAAACCATAAACCATAAACCATAATTTGGAACCCTAACCTCTAAAATTGAGACGCCAAGACAAGTTAATATGAATTATCTTAAATTTGACTCTGATCCGAACTGATGATTTTAAAAAATATTTGAATATTTGATCTAATCAACCTCAAACCCAATTGTATAAATATATATAGCGATCTTTTCATAAATATTTCAAGACAAGTCAATATGAATTGCCTTAAATTTGACTATATGATCCAAAATAATATTTTTAAAAATATTTATATATTTAATATGATCAAACTCAAATACAATTATATTTTTAATAATATTGATAATAACATCTTATAAAATCTGTTGGGAGGGGTGAAGATGATATAGGATAAGATAAGATGATGCGAGGCGGGTGGGGAAGGGGAGTGTACAAATGTATATTCACGTCTACCTCACGTCCTCACCTCATGACCAATCTAATTTTTATCTTCGTCCCCACTTTATGAACCGTGAAATGTGTGATATGCACAATTAGATGAGAAGTGGGACTAATCCATGCAAAGCCCACCCATTGACGTCTCTATTGTTGGCGGAGTTCTTTTATTTGTACACATGGTGTCTCGTGCCACATGGCACATAACATGCTTAAACTTGAAATTTTCAAAAATTACATATTTAAAAAATTCTAAAATGATTTTTTTAAATGAGATTTTTTTGAATTGTTCAACTCTTTTTTAGAATTTTTTTGAGTTTAATATGTATTATATTTTACATGACACTCTAAATGACACATTCCTAGAATGACATATGAACTTTTTTTATAATGAACGAACAAAATGAGATAACATACTTAACGGAGGAATCAAACTAAACAAATTTTTTTATGTACCAAAGTAATAATAAGATATAAAATATTATTTTAACCGTAAGTAAATGATACTCCTCACAATGATAGATTAAGACCACTTGTAAAATTTTAAAATTTTCAAAAAATAATATAGCAACTAATTTAATTGTGTTAAAAAAATAACATTTTGTGTTAATATCATTTTATTTAATTTTCCTACCTAACATTTCCAATGTTTAAAGACCAAAACTTAACTTTCGAACCTCACCATGAGGAATCTTTTGATCGATTGAATCCTTTTAAAAAAAAGTAATACTATAGCAATTAATTTAATCTTTATTTAAGTTATAAAGCAATAATCAAATTGGTTTTTATATGCATAAAAGTAATAGGTATTTAAACGAAAAATATAAAGATTTTGGGCGGCGTCCAGCAGAATGTTTTGCACTGTATTCAGAACAAAGTACATACCAAGTTACTAAGAAATTATTGGTTTGCAAAAGCTTAAAAGTTGAGTTTGGAAATTGAAATACGCGTAAAAGTCAGGAATTTCGCCAGATATTCCCTTTTCAGATTTTTTTGGGTTACATACCATTAAAAATAATATTTGAAAAAATATCTCCATTTGACCCACGTAAGAGTAACTCGCGTTCTGCAGAATATGATTTTTAAATTCGCGTTCTACAAGGTGCGACTTCGGTCTGATGTGGATTATATTATCCGATATTAATTTTAAAAAATAAAATGAAGTCGTGTTCTACAGGACGCGACTTCCACGAGAATTTCAAATGGCTCGTCACAATAAGATGAAGTCGCGCTTTGTGGGCCGCGATTTCCGCGGTAATAAATTGCAACAGTTGAAAATTTATTTATCGCGTTAGGGTTACGAGAAAGTCGCGTTCTGTAGGGTGCGACTTATGGAAATCGCGTCCCGCGGTATGCGATTCCCCTTCAATACTCGTACCTCAACCGGTCGATTTCCACTATAAATTGGTCCCCATCCACCCCTTTTACCCCACACCAAAAATTCACTCTCTCTCAAATCTACTTTCTTTTAATTTCTCGGTTGATTTCTTGTGTTTGATATAATGGAAGGATTGATAAGGTTGGATCACAAGCACGTGTTCGATTATCATCGGAGACATGTAAATTTTATCTAGTTTTATTTTATTATATTGTAATTTATACATACGTATTTTTATATTCTTTTATGTAGTTTAATTTATATATACATATTTAATTTTTTTTAGAATGGGGAGGAACGATGTTTGGAGGTTTTTTACAACCGAATGTCGAGATTACTCGACGCGTTGATCCAATCGTATTTAGAGCATGCCGGATTTCTGCACGCATCTAAAATTATTGGAGGTGTGAAATTAGACGTTGATTTGATTAACGCTTTTTTGGAGAGGTGGAGGCTGGAGACACACACATTCCACCTTCCTTGCAGCGATGTGACGATTACCCTGGAGGACGTGTCTCATATCCTTGCTTTGCCTATTGATGGAAAGGCTATCACTAGTCTCGGTACTGAAAATTGAAATGACGTATGTTTGAATGGGCTAGGGGCTGCGCCGGAGCGATTTTACGGCTGGAAAATAAATTTATTGTGGCTACGGAATAATTTTGGAAATGTACCCGGTGACGCGAGCGAAAATGTGAAGAAGGTAACAATAATTTTTTAGTGAATATTTTTGAAATAATAATTTTTTTTACATACGCTAATATATATTAGTTAGGATCAACTTACACAATGTAAAACTCTTTTAAGTTTTACACATTTTCTGGATCTTTAGATGGGGGAATGGATGGTTCAGATTAGCTCATTACTTTTTTTTTCCAAGTGATAATCTTCACATATTTACTGTTAATCTCATCCATTCGTTTCACTCATCCAACGGTCCAAAAAACGTGTAAAAATTAAAGAGTTTTACATTGTGTAAACGGATCATCTCTCTCTCTCTCTCTCTATTCCTATTGTAGGCATATGCTCGCGCTTATATTTTATAGATGATCGGCGGGGTATTGATGCCTGACAAATCCCGGAACAAAGTTCACACGATCTGGTTGCGGTATTTGTAAAATTTTGAAGATGCCAGTAAAATAAGTCGGGGATCCGCAATTTTGGCCACTTTGTTTAGGGAGATGTGCAAGAACAACGAGCCGTGAAAGTATTGAATCGGAGGTTGTTTGGTGTTGCTCAAGTCCTGCGCGTGGTGGAGAATGCCGTTTTTACGCCATGAGCTTTTGCAGCCTACTCCATATGTTTTCCCGGTGGGCCGAAGGTAAGAAAAGAGTTAATTTTTTTAATATATGTATTATTATAATTAAAATTATCTTTTTCTTTTGTAGGTGGATCAGTCCTTTTATCCATGTTGGTGTTGCGAAGGGTCTGGACGTTATCAGACATGATATTGAGAATTTCTCGAAAAATCAGGTAGCACTTTGGTGTATTTATATAAAATAAATTTTATATTTAACTATAATTATAATATTGTATAGTCTTTATGGACACCGTACGAGGATCCAGAAGTGCATGACTGCATCCCAGAATTTTCGGACGAGACGAAGCTTCTTTGGACGTTGCGTGTAAAATAGTCTATCGCAATTGTAGTGCAAGTATACACGACGCAAGTAGTAAAGTGATACGAAGTATCGGATATCGTCTCCACAGGGATTGGGCTAATAGCTTCACCTTAGTTCACTGCACGAAAGTAAAGAAGATGTTTGAGAAAGTTGTCACGAGAATAATAAAGTAAACGTAAATAAAAGAGTAGAGATATCAAGATAGAGAGAATGGGCTGATATTGAATTGCTCAGTAGTGCAGGTATTGCAGAGTTTAGGAAATCCAGTTCTGTCGTCGCGCCCGTCGCGGCAGCAGTCCATTGATTGTCGCGGCAACAAACACTCAACTCCGTACTTCAAGTTTGGCAAGAATCCCAGATGTGCCTTGGCCTATCCCTAGGTCCAAGTCTGTCGATGATCACGTTCTTGATGATACCTCATGGCGTGAATCGAAGGATGAACACCGATGTGGATGAATTCTTCTTTAGCCACTTAACCTCGTCCTATCCCTAGGCCCGAGATAGTTCAACTATAAACTAGAGAACTTGCTCTTATTTCTTTCGTATACTTAACTCTCCCGATGCTAAGTAAATAGATAACCTCACAATGCTCTCCTGATGCTCTTGCAAGATTTTAATAACCAAAATAAGAGAACTTGAAGTTTATTTTATTGAACTGAAAATTCCTAAAACAAAAACAACCCTTGCAACTACTTTACAAATCAACCCGTGGCCCTAGGGGGAATTTAGAACATGGTGTGGGAAGGAAAACGACTAGAGGTTGAGAGAGAAGGCTAGGGTAATCCGTTATTCCTCTAGGTTAAGATATATGCCCTTATATAAGCTTTGGGCTCAAGTTTTCTAATTTAACAAGGATTACAACTTTAATTTAAAGTATGATTCTAATAAAGACTAAATCTTCAAGGAATCTACTTTCCAGCCGTCCTCCTTGTTTCTTGGGATTATCTCTCCTTGAACTTTGGGCTTGGAATATCTTCTAATCTAGGGCTTGGAAAAATATGGTGATTTCACACGACAGACGGGCTGAATTTTCTCTATCTGTCGAGGTCCACTTTGCATCTTCTCCACAAAACTGCTGTCGTCCTCTGCTGTCACGGCGGCAACCATGGCAGCATCATCCTCCTTGACTGCTTGTCCAGTTCCAGCTCTTCTGCTTCACTGCCCAGCGCCTGCCCTTTCCGTCTGCTACAGCAGCAACCTGCAAAAACAACCATTTTTAGTAGAAACTGTGCCTTTTAATATAATTGTGATGTTTAACTGTAAACTGACCTAAATGCAATAAATAATGCTTGAATGCAGCAGAAATATGGGTTAAATAGGGGGTAAATAATAGAACTTTTACACACTCAACACACCCCCAAACTCAAGTTTTTGCTTGCCCTCAAGCAACTAAGACCTAAAAGAAAAATGAAATATTTTTGTTTTGGCTTTCAAACAGTGACCTTTCCCTTACCCGTCGTTCGTTCCCTGTGACGGCAGCACCCTGTCGGATAATCTAGGATCTGTCCGGAATCTCTCTATAGTCATCGTGCAGTGTGTGCATGCTTGTGAACAGTTATATGCCAAGACTCTCTTAGTTTCACTAGAATAATTCAGCTCTTAACTCGAATTTTTATGCCAAGTTTATCTTTTTTGAGGGCACTTCTTATGCTCCTTTTAATTTCTGTTTTGACTCGATTTCATTTTTTAAGCTAAAGTTTCACTAGAGCCGGTTTCGGGCACCTCTAGGGCTGTTGAGTCTATTTTGCTAAACTTCTTTCTTTCCTAGAGCCAGTGTTAGGCACCTCTAGGGGCTATTCAAGTGCTAAGCTTCCTATTCTAGTTGACTAAAAGAGTTCTAAGCAGTATAACAGTCACAATGGTGTTTAAGTTTTCAGAACTATAGAAAGGCTCTAAACTTCTCCTAAAAACTATCCTAAAGGCACTGCCACGACAGAGCTGTCACGGCAGGTAAGTTCAGTTCACAGTCTTCAGCCAAAATTTTCAATATTTTCATCTTTTTTTTTGACAAAAATAAACTAAGTAAAGACACAAATTTTAGACTAAGATGCTAAGATGTACTCCATTAATGGAGGGATGCCACCCCCAAACTCAAGGGTTGCATTGCCCTCAATGCAAAATGACAGATTAAAAATAAAAGATAAGGCAGTACATCACAAAATATATAGCAGGCAACAATAATAAGATAAGAAACTTAAGTTTTAATCGTTGTCTTCGCTGCTGCTGCTGAGTCTGATCTGGCGGCGGGCTCTGGCTTTCGGAGCTGGTTGGGGCACGTGGGAGGCAGATGTGTTCTTTGCTTTGGCCTCCCGTGGTGGCTAGTTCCTGGTCGGGGAGATGTGAGGGGGTTGCTCTACAACCTGAACTTCAGAACTGCTGCTGCTCTCACCATTGCTGTTGTCGGCTGTTGGTATGTTCTGTTTGTCTGCCACTCGCTTCTGCTTCTTCACTTGTGAAAACTCCTTTGACAAATCCCTCTTGATAGAGGGTTCATCATCGCTGGCAGCCCAAACAGAGGAGGAGGAAAATCCAGTAATATAGGCATCAAGCTCCTCCGATGTCATTCTTCGTTTTGTGCCACGGGCAGATGGCTCAGCATGGGTGCTGCCTGCTGCTGTCGGGGTAGGCGATGGTGTTGAGGCCGCAGAGGGTGTTCGTGGGGTAGCAGCAGGTGTAGGGGTGTGGGCAGGTGTAGGGATAGTAAAATAATGGGCAGGAAAAGCAGGGAAAGCAACATCAGGGAAATTTAAAGTGCTTTGAATAAAAGTTACCGTAGAGGCGGTAAAGTCCCTGATGAAGGTCATTAAGCCCAACTGTCTTTCCTCCAGCTTCTGAATGGCAGCTAGTATCTAGGTGGAGGAGTCTGTCGGAGCAGCTGCTGCGGCGGTATGTTCAGTATTTAGCTGCTCTGTTGATTCAGCTGTGGCGGCAGCGGGGTCGAATGAAGACAGAGGGGTGGCAACGGTCAGCTCCATAAGGTTGAGGATATTCCTTTCAGTCCAACCTTGTCCTTCGACTATCATACCAGTGCGTACCTCGGGGACATTATGGCCGCGGCAGAGCGAAGTGATGAGGTATGGGAGGAAAAGGAGGCCCGTCGGTCTATGCGCACACTCCAAGATGCTCTCTCGAATATAATTGCCCACATTAATGGGCCGTTCATGTAAAATAGAGTGTATCAATGCTAACCTTTGCTGGTCGACGGTGGTATGGTGGGATGACGACATGATCATCTTTTTTATGAAGGCATTCCATAGCTTTGCCTCCGGCAGCAGTTGGCTCCGCTTCACCGTGTGTGGGTTTTTCCGGCTGTTATTCCATTCGGTTCCTTCGTTGGCCAGTTCTGCCATGACAGCGTCATAGGCAGCAGCGTCTAATGTGTTGAGGAACTGCTGGTGTGCATCATTATTGTGGCCGATGTAGAGGCCATATAAGGAGTTGATGTTCTCTGCTCTAAACGGCACTTCTTTCCCTCTAACACTCACTGCTGTCGCGGTCTTGCTGCTGATGGCAGCATAAAATTCTCTCACCAGCGTCACGTTCATTTCCTCCGGCTGCTCCGCAAATGTTTGCCACAATAAAGCTCTAATCTTCCGGGCTATGAATGGTTTGAGGCCCAGATTCTTTGCCTTTGGTGTATAGATAAAGCCTCGTTCTTCCCACATGTCTCTGGTAGCAAAGGACTGTGGGGGCGTTGCTGCTGGTGAGGAAGTAGAGGCGGCATTGCGTCGGGTTTTCCTAGAAGACATATTAGTGCAAGGGTTGTGAAAAGTAAATGAAAACAAATGAAAACTAAAGAGGGAGAGCAAGTAAGAAAGGCAGAAGTGAGTGAAAATGAAAATGAAACGGGGTTATATAGAGAAAAATTTGCTGCCCGTTGAAGCTGTAACGGCAGGCGCGAATAACGGGGCCAGCTGTTATGAGTTAGCGTGTCTGACGCGTCTGACACACGTTTCCGCTTCTGTTACGCGTCTGTGACGTGTTTCTGCGTTTGTCGCGACATCGTGATGACATCCTCTATTTTCCACGTCTGTCGCGGCAGCTGTAACGACAGGCTTCAACTGTTGGGCTTTGTTGGGCTGGTGCGTGGATGATGGGCTAAGTTCACTTCTCCTGTTCTTCTTGACTCCTTTATTTCCTAAAAACAATGAAAATAAAAAAACATTATTTAAATAAAATAAATCTTATTTCCTAATAACTAATAAATAATAATACTAAAATAAAATAAAAATTAGGTTAAGTTAGGGATGCCAGGTGGGGCATCTTATAAGGTAACCACTTCCTGTATTCCTGGCTCTTCAGTCCCCTGATAATGCTTGAGACGCTGTCCGTTGACTTTGAATTGGTGCCCGTCTTTTAGTGATCGGATTGTGATGGCACCATGGGGAAAAACCTGTACGACTTGGAAAAGGCCAGACCATCTAGACTTCAGTTTCCCTGGGAAAAGTTTCAGTCTAGAGTTGAACAACAATACAAGCTGCCCTGGGCAGAACTGTCGTGGCAGCAACTTTTTGTCATGCCACTTCTTCATTTTATCCTTGTAAATTCTTTCATTATCATAGGCCATTGTTCGGATTTCTTCAATTTCGTTCAGATCTAACAGCCTTTTCTGCCCTGCCCTGTCGAAGTCCATATTCACTGTCTTGATCGCCCAGTATGCTCTGTGCTCTATGTCGACAGGTAGATGACATGTTTTCCCATAAATCAACCGGTATGGAGACATTCCTAATGGAGTTTTAAAAGCTGTCCTATAAGCCCATAATGCATCATTGAGGAGTAAAGACCAGTCTTTCCTAATTGGCTTAACCATCTTCTCAAGAATGTTCTTGACTTCCCTGTTAGAAATTTCAGCTTGTCCATTGGTCTGTGGGTGATATGCTGTCGCGATCCGATGTTTGACACCTTATTTCTTTAAGGCAGCAGCAATAACCCTGTTGTCAAAATATCTCCCTTCATCACTGATAATCGCCTTAGGGATGCCAAACCTAGAAAAAATGTTCTTGTGTAAAAACCGTTGAACTGTCTTGGCATCATTCTTTTGAGTGGCGATAGCTTCAACCCACTTAGAGACATAATCTACTGCCAGGAGGATGTATAGATTCCCACATGAAGATGGAAAAGGTCCCATAAAATCAATCCTCCAAACGTCGAAGATCTCGACTTCTAGAATGTTCTGCAGCGGCATCTCGTTTCTCCGTGAGATGTTTCCTGTTCTTTGGCACATGTCACAGCTCTTGTAGAAGATTTGTGCATCTTTATATAGTGACGGCCAATAAAACCCTGACTGCAACACCTTGGCAGCAGTTTTGTTGCCTCCTAAGTGTCCTCCATATTGTGAAGCATGGCAGTGATGCAATATATCTTTCTGCTCTTCCTGTGGTACACATCTCCTTATAACCTGATCTGCACAGATTTTGAAAAGAAGAGGTTCGTCCCAATAATAATGCTTAACATCATTTTGGAACATCTTCCTGGCTTGATAATTAAGGTCAGAAGGGATTATTCCGCTAACTAAGAAATTAACGAAATCTGCATACCAAGGAAGTTCAGAATACTTACCTGCCGCCATGGCTGTCGTGGCAGTGATTGCGGCAGCAAAGAGTTGCTCGTCTGGGAAGGTCTCCAGAATGTTTGTCTCATCTATTGGTAGGCTCTTTCCCTTCTCCAATCTTGACAAGTGATCTGCCACCTGATTTTCTGTCCCCTTTTTGTCCTTGATTTCAAGGTCGAATTCTTGCAGTAGCAGGATCCACCGTATCAATCGAGGCTTTGCATCCTTTTTCGCGAACAGATATTTGAGGGCAGAATGGTCTGTGTGCACTATGACCTTCGTTCCAAGTATGTAAGAACGAAACTTGTCAATGGAGAATACCACAACTAATAACTCTTTTTCTGTGGTGGTGTAGTTCACTTGGGCGTCATTCAGTGTCTTGCTGGCATAGTATATGACATGAAACAATTTGTCTTTCCGCTGCCCAAGTGCTGCCCCGACAGCATAGTCACTAGCATCACACATGATCTCAAACGCCTGTGTCCAGTCTGGTGGATATACTATTGGGGCTGTTACCAGCTTTTCCTTCAGAACCTTGAATGCCTCAGTACATTCATCATTAAAGTCAAAGGGTCGGTTCTGCTCCAAGAGATGGCATAGGGGCTTGGTGATTTTTGAGAAATTTGTAATGAATCTCCGATAAAAACCAGCATGTCCCAAGAAACTTCTAATACCCTTGACTGTGGTCGGCGGCGGCAGCTTTTCGATCACTTCTATTTTGGCCCTGTCGACTTCTATGCCACGGCAGCTAATCTTATAGCCAAGGACTATCCCTTCATCCACCATGAAGTGGCATTTTTCCCAATTCAAGACTAGGTTTGCTTTTTCACATCTTTCAAGTACCTTTTGTAGATTGCCTAAGCAGCTCTCAAAATCGTCCCCAAAAACTGAAAAATCATCCATAAAAATTTCTAGGAAGTCCTCCACCATATCAGAGAATATGGCCATCATGCACCTTTGGAAGGTGGCGGGTGCATTGCATAGTCCGAATGGCATTCTCCTAAAAGTATAAGTGCCATAGGGGCATGTGAATGTCGTCTTTTCTTGATCTTCCGGTGCGATAGCAATTTGATTGTAACCTGAATAACCATCAAGAAAACAATAGTAAGGTTTACCCGCTAATCTATCAAGCATTTGATCAATAAAGGGTAAATGAAAGTGGTCCTTTCGGGTAGCTTTGTTAAGCTTCCGATAGTCCATACAAACCCTCCAATCGGTCACAGTCCTGGTTGGGATTAACTCATTGTTTTCGTTGGTCACTACGGTCATTCCTCCTTTCTTGGGAACACATTGCACTGGGCTCACCCATTTGCTGTCGGAGATGGCGTAAATAATACCAGCATCTAACCATTTGATTATCTCTTTACGCACCACCTCTTTCATCGCATGGTTTAGCCGCCTTTGAGCATCTATAGTCGGCTTATGATCTTCCTCTAAAAGGATTTTATGCATGCATAACGCCGGACTAATGCCTTGAATATCAGCTATCGTCCATCCAATTGCCTTTTTGTGCTGCTGCAGCATCCCTATTAACTGCTATTCCTGTTCCTGCATCAACTTGGAAGAGATGATTACGGGCAACGTATCATTTGAACCAAGAAAATCATATTTTAGCTGCCCTGCAGGGGCTTCAGTTCTAAAACGGGGGCTCAACAGTAGATGGCTTTTGGGTTGCATGGTTATCTTAAGTATAATTTAAAGGTTCGAATAACTTACCTGGACGATCGCCTATCCAGTTTACCTCCTCCTGATCTTCAGTATCTGATGTTTCAGATTCTGAGGAGTTGCTGTCTTCGGTGCTGTCGTGACAGTCCTGTAAGTGGCTGCCGAGGCAGTGACCAATTTTTATGTCGTGACAGTCCGACCTGATGCAGGGTTGATCAAAGGTAACTTCAGTGATAGCTTTGCATTCCTCGTCTGCATCAGCATGTTTCATAGCTTGGAGAACATTCAATTTTATCTCTTGATCGTTCACTCTCATGGTGAGTTCTCCTTTTTCCACATCAATCAGTGATCTTCCCGTGGCTAAGAAGGGTCGCCCCAGGATGATTGGTGCGTTTTCATCTGCTTCACAATCTAAAACAAGAAAGTCAGCAGGAAATATAAATTTATCCACTCTTACCAGAATATCTTCGATTTTTCCTTCCGGATGAACATAAGAGCGGTCTGCCAGCTGCAGGATTACTGTCGTTGGCCGAGCTTTTCCAATACCTAATTTTTGAAAAACAGATTTTGGCATTAAATTAATACTAGCACCAAGATCACAAAGTGCCTTACCCACATATTTATCTCCGATTACACAAGGTATGATGAAGCTCCCCGGATCCTTCTTTTTCTGGGGTGGCTGCCTATGAAGAATACTCATGCATCCTTCTGTCATCTTAACCGTTTCAAATTCCCCAAGTTTAGATTTCTTTGACATGACATCCTTGAGAAATTTGGCATAACCGGGCATCTCCCTTACGACATCTAACAACGGAATATTAATATGAACCTGCTTAAAAATATCATAAATCTTTTTGAGCTGAGATTCTTGCTTCGCTTGCTGTAACCGTTGAGGAAAAGGAGGTGGGGGACGATAATCAGCAATACGTCCTTCCCACTGCATACGAATCTGAGGAGGTTTGGGTTCATCATTTTTCTCCTCTGTCACTTCTGCTGTCGTGACAGGCTCATCGGCAGCAGGTTGTTTGTTAACTGTCGGGGCAGCTTCCTCGGCAGGTCTGTCCAAGGTTGGTTTCTTCACTGTTTCAGTTTCCTTCTCTGGCCCTGGTAGTATCTTCCCACTCCTAGTAGTAATGGCTTTACACTGCTCATGTGTGGGCTGTCTAGCATTTTCAGTATTGCTAGGAAATCCTCCAGTCTGCCTCGGGTTGATAAGCTGGGAAACCTGACCCATTTGTGTCTCCAACGATTTCAGAGTAGCTTCATGATTTGTCATCCGCATCTTTGTTTCATCCATGAATGTCTCCGTCTTCTTGACAAATTGATTCATGTTCTTAATATAATTTCCTGTCTGAGACATAAACGTAGCCAGAGTCTGTTCCAGTATACTCGTCGAGGCAGCTGGTGGCTGTTGCTGCTGCTGCTGCGGCTGCAATTGCTGTCGAGTCATCAATCTAGGTCCACCCTGATTCTGATTGTTGTGTGCTTGAGGATTCAGGGCATTATTAGGATTACTCCAAGAAAACTTGGGATCCTTTCTCCAGTTGGGATTATAGTTGTTGGAGTTGTAATTCGGTTTGTTGTAATATCCAACATACTTTCCCTCTTCTAACTGTATTGGACATTCCTCCGAACTGTGATTTCCCTCACAAATGTCACATACCTCCTCGACAGCAAATCCATGTTGTGCATCCTCGTTCATGAGCTTTTTCATTGCCTTAGTAAGGTATGCCACCTGTGATTTCATCGTGATGTCGGCCTCATAATCCTTAACAGCTAGGACCCGTTTACCCCCTCTTCTTGCTGTCGGAAACTGCTCTTCATTCTTAGCCAGATTTTTCAATACTTGCATTGCCTCATCCGGGTCTTTGTCCAATAGTAATCCGTTTGCTGCTGAATCAATTCGAATATGAGTTTGTAAGTTGGCAGCATTATAAAACTTGGTTACCTGGTTCCAGACCGGGAATCCATGCATAGGGCAGTTTCGTAGAAGAGTGGTGAATCTGTCCCAGGCCTCGTGCATCGGCTCGTCATCTTCCTGTTGAAAAGTAGCAATTTCATTACGCAATCGCTCAGATAAATGTGAAGGATTAAAACGAGATAAAAATTCACGAGACAAATCTGCCCAAGTTCTAATTGAACCCGATGTAAGTTTATTCCACCAAGTCTTTACTCTGTCCCTCAATGAATGGGGAAATAACCGAAGCCTCAGTATCTCCGGATTAACTCATGGCAATCTAAACGAACCACAGATTTCCTGGAACGTTTTGAGATGCTCCCTAGCATCCTCTGTAACAGCACCACTGAATTGACCGGTATTGTTGATCATGCTAAACATGACAGGTTTCAGCTCAAAGTTGTCAACTTCAATATCCGGCAGCGTGGTTTCTAGTTCTACATGGTCATTCAGCATGTAGTCTCGACAGGACCGACGTGCGGCAGCGGCAGGAAAGTCGGCAGCACGGCCGTTTCCTCTATTCCCGGTAGGATCTACAGCATCCTGGGGATTTCTTGGGTCGTCCCTTCTTTCTTCTTGTCTTTCGTTTACCATAGCTTCGAGTTGTTGCTCTAGGTAATCGTTCCTTTCAACGAGGTAGCAGACTCTTTTCTTGAGATTGAATGTTCGTTCTGGTTCAGGATCTAACTGGTGTTACGGTTCCTTCCCTCGTTAAGATCTGCGCATACGAAACAAAAGACCTTGTGAAAGGTATAGGTTGGACAATCCAAGTAAACTGAAAAAATAAAAACAAAAACAAAAAGTGCAGTAAAAGAAAAGGTAGAGTTATGTTGCCAATCCCCGGCAACGGCGCCAAAAACTTGTTGCGTGTAAAATAGTCTATCGCAATTGTAGTGCAAGTATACACGACGCAAGTAATAAAGTGATACGAAGTATCGGATATCGCCTCCACAGGGATTGGGCTAATAGCTTCACCTTAGTTCACTGCACGAAAGTAAAGAATATGTTTGAGAAAGTTGTCACGAGAATAATAAAGTAAACGTAAATAAAAGAGTAGAGATATCAAGATAGAGAGAATGGACTGGTATTGAATTGCTCAGTAGTGCAGGTATTGCAGAGTTTAGGAAATCCAGTTCTGTCGTCGCGCCCGTCGCGGCAGCACCTGTCGCGGCAGCAGTCCGTTGATTGTCGCGGCAGCAAACACTCAACTCCGTACTTCAGGTTTGGCAAGAATCCCAGATGTGCCTTGGCCTATCCCTAGGTCCAAGTCTGTCAATGATCACGTTCTTGATGATACCTCATGGCGTGAATCGAAGGATGAACACCGATGTGGATGAATTCTTCTTTAGCCACTTAACCTCGTCCTATCCCTAGGCCCGAGATAGTTCAACTATAAACTAGAGAACTTGCTCTTATTTCTTTCGTATACTTAACTCTCCCGATGCTAAGTAAATAGATAACCTCACAATGCTCTCCTGATGCTCTTGCAAGATTTTAATAACCAAAATAAGAGAACTTGAAGTTTATTTTATTGAACTGAAAATTCCTAAAACAAAAACAACCCTTGCAACTACTTTACAAATCAACCCGTGGCCCTAGGGGGAATTTAAAACATGGTGTGGGAAGGAAAAGGACTAGAGGTTGAGAGAGAAGGCTAGGGTAATCCGTTATTCCTCTAGGTTAAGATATATGCCCTTATATAAGCTTTGGGCTCAAGTTTTCTAATTTAACAAGGATTACAACTTTAATTTAAAGTATGATTCTAATAAAGACTAAATCTTTAAGGAATCTACTTTCCAGCCGTCCTCCTTGTTTGTTGGGATTATCTCTCCTTGAACTTTGGGCTTGGAATATCTTCTGATCTAGGGCTTGGAAAAATATGGTGATTTCACACGACAGACGAGCTGAATTTTCTCTATCTGTCGAGGTCCACTTTGCATCTTCTCCACAAAACTGCTGTCATCCTCTGCTGTCACGGCGGCAACCATGGCAGCATCATCCTCCTTGACTGCTTGTCCAGTTCTAGCTCTTCTGCTTCACTGCCCAGCGCCTGCCCTTTCCGTCTGCTACAGCAGCAACCTGCAAAAACAGTCATTTTTAGTAGAAACTGTGCCTTTTAATATAATTGTGATGTTTAACTGTAAACTGACCTAAATGCAATAATAATGCTTGAATGCAGCAGAAATATGGGTTAAATAGGGGGTAAATAATAGAACTTTTACACACTCAACACGGTCGCTGCACCACTCGTCTGCTACGCCACAGTTGAGTGGCATCCAACCGACCGCGTCTTACGACAGTTTGGTTGTTTCTAACATATCCCAATGGACCCTCTAATTCTGGATGAGTTCCACAAGCTCACTCGACAAGGGAAGCCCGAGGTAATATTTATATACTTACCGCATTCTTTTATTAACTCGAACGTAATTCACATATAAAAAGAATAATAAATTTTTTATTGCCTGATAGGTTGGTTGGTCGGTGTACCACCAAAGCTATATCTCTCACTGGAGGGACAAGACAAATCTGCGATGGCAACCCCAGCGTGGTTATCGTCTTTTTGATACGATGGTCAGCTATAATTACGAGGACTGGTTTACGCCGAATGGGAAGCCATTTACTATGACTCTAGAGGAACAAGTGGTCATCTATCATTGTCAGCAACGCAATCGCCCACAGTATCAGCATACGAGGGGAGTACAAAACTCCTCTGGCGGTGCATCATCATCGACAAGTAGGCGTGCTCCTACCTTCGAAGCATCGCCACCATTACATTCTACCCCACCAGGTCACAACCGGCCTCGAGTTTGAGCCAAGGTTATTTAATGCCTTTTGTGTTAGACCCCTATGCTCAATTTGCAACGATGATGAGTGGGGCCTCGAGCTATACTACAACCTATGTACCCTATGTGCCTTTCATGCATTTTCCTCCGGCGCTAGTCGTATTTGGAATCGAGATTCTCCAACAAACGCCGCCACAATCCATTTTCTACCTTAGTGGGCCCGGTGGAACGAGTGGTATTAATGGAGCTGGAATCGGGGATGAAGGTGATGATGATGGTGATGATGACGCCGATAAGGTAATTGATGTTACTCGCCCCCGACGTAATCCGGATCGACCTCGTCGTCCACCGTCTTGCGGTACCAGCGAACACAAGCGTCATCAGTTTTTTTAGTTTATTTTATTTGAAAATATTGAATTTTATATTTATATTTTATTTTTAATTAGTTTATATTTTAGCTGAATCAATATTTTGATTTAATTTTTTAATTAGTATATATATATTGGTGGAGGAAATTTGTGGAAGAATTCGACTATCTTTAATTTTAATTAGTATATATTTTAATTATTATGTCCTTTCTTTTGTAATTAGTATATATATTTAATTAGTATATTGAACTCTCTTGAAGAAGTACAATTAGTTGATTTGAGGGCTAGTCTTAAGAGGACATTTATTTTAGAAACTATTCATATATTTATAAAAGAAAGAAACACACGTAGATTATTATTGTACAATTGTACCCCTAAACATGCTAATAAAGATACTTCTAAAAGATCCTCAACTTGTTTTGCTCTCTTGGTCTCATCCTCATTTAGAGAATCGGTGCTCTTCTTTTGAAGGTCTAAGTAGTTAAACTTTAGGGTATGCATTTTGCGAAGTCAGGTGTTAACATACCCTCGGCTTACTTCCTGAGCTGAGTAGAGAACCAGTCCTTGTCTTCAAGCTCGAAGGTCTATTGGTGCCAAGTATTGTACCCCTAAACATGCTTTCATGGTTGGGGTTTTGACTCCGGTTATATGCGGGGGTCCTAGCCTAGACCAAAAGGTTAAGAACCTTGCCTGCCATTCAAAAAGACATCAAATTCTCGGATATTGTGATTTGTTATTGTCGATCCTCGTAAACAAAAACACCGAATGGTCACCTCACAAGAACTAATAACCCACCAACATCTACTCAACTTATAGATGCAACTACAAATAACGACAAATCACAATATCCAGAAAATCTGTTTGCGAATAAATTTTCCAGATACGTGGTTTTTTGCCATTAGTAGTTACAATCGAAAACTTCAAGCACCAAAATATAGTTTTTTTTTTGCTTCGACTGAGTGGTGTAGGGTTCATTCCACCGGTAGGTATTTATAGTACAAAACTCGCGTTTTGTAAGATACGGCGTTCCAGACACGTCAGTAATCCTAGAAAAAGTTGCATTTTGTAAGACGCGACATTTCTAACACATCAGGAATCCTGGAAAAAGTCATGTTTTATAAGACGCGACATTCCTGACACGTCAGGAATCCTGGTAAAATTCGCGTTTTGTAAGATGCGACTTTCCTAACACATCAGGAATCCTAGCCAAACTCGCGTTTTGGAAGACGCGACTTTCCTAACATGTCAAGAATCCTGGCCAAACTCGCGTTTTGGAAGACGCAACTTTCCTGAGATGTTAGGAACCCTGGCCAAAGTTGCGTTTTGTAACACGCAACTTTTCGGATGTACCAAGCATCCAGGTTAATCTCACGTTTTGTAAGACACGAGTTTGGTCTATATATAGCCTCCTTTACGAACCTTAGTGGATATTTTCACTTGTATTGTGATTTGTGGGTATATGTAGTTGCATGATGAGTAAAAGGTTTTGGTAGGATACCAGTTGTAGTGCGATGTGTGTACCGTGTGTTTGTTCAAGATGAACGACAAATCACAATATCCGAAAATGCGTGTTGGGGTGCCACGAAAATGATCGGTACCACGAAATCACAATAGATGCAACTTCATCTGTCATGTCCAGGATTACTACTTTTTATGGGTGCCGGTTACATTTGATACTGCGGGTCAAAGTTTCTACCATTGTCGGTGCTTTCGAAGCTATGTTAAGACCCCCACATATAACATTGTTGGTGACATCTGTGTCGTGGATGATGATGATTATCGCGTACTCACGAAATCCACGAAGCTTTAGGTCTCCAACAACTAGGACGAACTATAACGCCTTTTGTCTACAACAACGACACATCTCTCGGCGGCTATACAAATCAGACAAACTATTGCACCTCTCGTCTATACCAATTCATATGTAAATTATTTTTTCTGCATGTTTATGGGTACAATTGACCACGTGTTAGGGGTACAATTGCTTTTTACGTATATAAAAAATAAAAATATAATCTACATATGTAATTCATATGTAATATTTTACGTGTTTCAATACATGTCTTCTATAAATACTATAATTTGAAAGAACACCGGTTCATTTACACCCCTATAAATAGAACCCTCCGCTTCCTCAAAAATCACACTTTCCTTTCAATGTAATTCACTCAAAAGTTCTCTTAGTCCATTTCATTCATTCTAGCATTATAATGGCTGCAAACGTAGATGATTTACCATCTATTGGGAGCCAGTCCTGTGATGCTGATGTCGATACTGACGGTGAACTACAAGTTGGGATGATATTCACTACCAAGAAAATCGCAGAGGATACAATTAAAAACTACAACATACACCGATCAGTTCTTTCGATAGTGATGAAAACGAGTACGAACAACTATATTGCAGAATGTGTCCAAAAGGATAACAGCTGTAACTAGAGGATTCGTATATCACTAACAAAGAGGCTGAACAATGTGTGGTAGATAACAAGATATGACGAACCTCATACATACTAGTTGTTCCAATGTAATTCGATGATTAATACATTTTGTTAATTACATATTTTTGAGATTGTTAACGATTTGAAAATGTAAGCGGTTAGATGTAGGAAATTATATTAACAAAACGTACTACAAGATTGTTAATTGACATAAGTACACCAACATTAAATTACTAAGCCTAGTTAAAATCTACGAAAAGAAATCATATTCGTTGTCCTCCTAGTCGGTACCTATGTCAGATGTTAAGTTTAGTTCCCCAATTATTTGTTTCTTCTCTTGCCGTCTCCTATAATTTCATGTAGAGACCGCGTCCTCATCTTGACAATTAGGGACTATTGACGAACTGAAGCCGTCATCAAATTTTACACTAAGCTCGATGTTTGTACCTTCAGCATGTTTGTATGCCCGAAACATCTTGTGCATATCTTTCTGATTGGATAATGTTAGCATGTAGTGTTCTTCTGGGCCGGACACATTCACGAGCACTTTGACACGCAAGACAGAAATTTTGGAGTTTGTAGACTCTTTAACCCGTGTTGAAATCAACTCAAACAATTTATCTCTTGTGATTTTCTCATTGAAAGAAGTGTAGAAGTAGGTTCCAAAAAAGAAAACAGTAGCAGAAAAATGCGCCATAATTTGTATTTGTAGTATGGCATCGAAATGTATGTAGAAATTATTTGAGTGGTGTAAAAAGTTTGTGACTTGCAGAACATATATATGGTAGAATAATTTCGAAATAATTTGCCAAACTCGTGTTTTAAAGGACGTTAGTTACTTCATTATTCAATGAACTCACATTTTACAGGACGCGAGTTACGTCATTATTCAAAGAAATCGCGTTTTACAGGTCGCGAGTTTGCCTGCCATGTCAGGAATCCTGCAAAAGGTGGCAGAACTTGCGTTGGGCCAAACACAATTTTGAGAGAAGTCCACAACACGTCAACTCAAATTTTTAGAGCATCCGATCTTTAATTATAAACCAGAAACAAAAAAATGTAAAAAATGCTATGCTTGCAAAGGTGCTCAAATTGTCGTGTATATGGTGCTAAAATTGACGCATTTTAACGAAGCTTTAAATGACATTAAAAATATAAATAAAATTTACATATTATTTGGGACTCCAATAACATAATCATCATCAGAAAACCTTGCATACAACTCAAGCTCAAGGGCCTAACCTGAACAAAATTGTATGTGGGGTTCCACCATAATTTCTACATCAGCGTCGTCCACAATATAGAATAATGAGTACGTTAATGGTTCTAACGACGTCAGCATTTGAAATTTCAACGGTTCCAGCTTTTGCCCACGACTATGTGGAACATGTTTCTTCACTTCATTCATCAACTTCTTATACGATAAGTTGTATGGCAGCAGAAGTAATATAGTACTCGAGGACTGAAATACGACGCCGAGAGATGCATCATTTATTATTTACCCATCGTAGTATACCAAAGCTGTAATAGTTTCTCTTCGTGACATATTATATCGATCGAAGTCTTTACAAATTAAATTCCAACCTTCAACAAACCAAAATTTTTGTGCTTTTCTCCTTATTGTAAAATTCATTCCGGTGTATATATTTACTGAAGAAAATGCATCCTATTTGAGATGAATTCTATGACACGACAAGAATCATAGCACAACTGACCAAAGTCGCATTCTATAAAATGCAAGTTCTCTGGGGAATCAGAAAGCTGGAGAAACTCGCGTTCTATAAAACGTGAGTTCTGTGAGGGATCAGAAAGCTGGCGAAACTCGTGTTCTATAAAACACAAGTTCTGTGAGGGATCATGTTCTATTAAACACGAGTATTCCTGAGACGGTACGTATCCTGCAAAGCTAGCACAACTCACGTTTTGTACGACGTGAGTTACACTTTATCTCTGCCCACACATCATGTCACCTCTCATTTTACTAAAAGGAGGATAAAAAAATTTAGTGAAGATTTTTTTCTAACAAACGTTCAAAGAAATTCATGCGCGAAGAAGAAAGACTGCTTCATTTTTTCAACAATGCCAAAATAATGGATGCTCTGGTTCACTACGATGGTGAGATAATCCCTGATGTCGAACTCGATGTCATATTCTAGTCCACCAACAATATTTCGCTATAGATTCCGATCGGAGTAACGTATGAAAGGCTGAAGCGAGTGCTAAAGAGGAAGATTCCACATGCTTTTGGGAGGGAGTTACACTCACTGAGGTATCGACTAACTTCGTCGATAGATCTGCTTTATTTCACAATATTCGATGTTAGTGACGAAAAAGATGTGCAAATGATGATCGAAACCCATACCATGTATTCCATAGGATGACCCCTAGAGCTCTTTGTAACATTTTTTGAACGAAACGTCAGATTCCAAACCGTTGTGCCAAATTGGATACATGCAATTCTTGACTTCGAGCCAAATGCTCATAGTCCAACATCAAGTTTGGGACAAGACTTTAACTTACTAAGTACAAGCAATGACCAGGCTTCATCGTCTTCTACCTCGAGGCCAAGGCATTCTTCCGTAGCCAGGTTCAACATTCACCTGAACATGGCGCAAACCCAGCACTCAATGTACAATCCATACAGTGCGGGTGTAGGACTATCATCATTTATTGGGCCGTCCCACCATAAAGAGTTTAACCCATTCGATGACTTTTCTTCCGAACATCACTCAACTTATATTCCAGTGAGACAAACGTAGATGATTTCTCATATGGACGTCACTCAACTTATATCTCAGGTATAAAGCCTTCATCATATATGGGGCCATCCTACATAAAGAGTTTTATCAGTTTGATGACTTCTCTTCCGGACATCACTCAACTTATATCCTCAATGAGGCAAACACAACTGATTTCTCATTGATGGGAAGACATTCTCTCGATTAGGTTACGGTTGCAGAACCTAGTAGAGTACATGTTGCTGATGAATCAGAACTATACAATTTTGAAGGGTATAATTCTGATGAGGAACCGTTGAGGGAGCCCAGGCCCGAAGGTAATGAGATGGGTTTATTTCGAGAAGAACCACCTGACCTTGACGAGCCTGTGGAAGTTGCGGACGATGTTGCGGAGGAAGAACCTGTGGAATTTGTTACCCATAGCAGTTTTACTGGAACTCATAGAAGCTCCGCGTATTACAATCCACCATCCCACTTCACAACAGTAGATATGTAAGGCTTCTACGCTACAGAATTTCCAGAGTTCCCACAGTTGGACCAGTTGAACGCATGAAATAATGGTGAACTGTATGTTGGGATGGTCTTCAGGACTAAAAAACTTGCGGAGTCTGCCATTAAGCATTACAACATACGCAATTCAGTTACGTCCACCGTGAAGAAAACTGAAGTGGACAAATATATTGGTGAATGCCCCCACAAGTACAAAGAATGTAACTAGAGGGTCCGTGTATCATGTTTGAAGAGGATGAACAACTTGTGGCAGATAACGAGATACAACGGACCTCATACATGCTCCGTAGCAAGCCTGAATCAAGACCATCCTAACTTGGATGCGCACGTGCTCTCTAATCATATCCTTCCACTCATAAAAGCAAATCTACGCGTATCTGTGCCAATATGTATAGCCTCGATCAAATCTCGTTTCACGTACATGGTTAAATACGATAAGGCGTGGTTTGCAAGATATCGTACCATCTAACAAATGTATGTACATTGGGAGGAATCTTACAACGAGTTGCAAATGTGGCTAAACTATATGCAGAAATACAACCTAGGAACTATTGTGGAACTTGAGACAGTGCCAAGATACGAAATGGATCGTGTCGTACCTTGGGAGCGCGAATTTTTCTGCATATTTTGGACATTTCTGCAATGCGTTAAGTCATTCTGCTTCCGCAAGACGCTGCTGTAGAACGACGTCACATTTTTGTACGATAGAAACACCTAGATCTTACTAGTGGTAGCTGCACAAGACGACATCAGAAAATGTATTCTGGTAGCGTTCGCAATTGTTGAAAAGGAATCTATCCCTTTTGGACGTTTTTTCTTACCAACCTGCGCACCCATGTCTTACATTGCGTCATATGGGCAAGAGAAGATGATATATGTATTATTTCAGACAGAGGCGTAGCGATCTGGGATCAATCTAACATTTGGGACCGTCTTGGGAACCTTCGTATATTCATCATCGGTACTGCCTGTGACACATTGCTGCAAATTACTACCAGAGGTATAAGAACAATGATGATCATATAATGGTTATTTTCATGGGTACGCCTTTCACTCTCAAAATTATTAATTAACTTGCCTTTTATTTTTAATTCTCGTTAATTATTTCGTATTTTTTGAATAGGCAACGCACACTGAGTAGAGCTGGTTGAGGAGCTTCTAGAAGAGTTGGGAGTTAGAAATCAATATTGATATAACTATCTTTATGATATCCTGAGGGAGAAATGGTTGCGATGTTACGATGAGGGTCGTCGATATGGTCACATGACGACGAACTTGACTGAGGGGAACACGTCATTTACCTATCATATTAGTTGTGAATGCAACATATTATCGACTGGCTACCTTTTTTGCAACCCTCAGAAAACAAGCTACGAACTGGATGACAGGTGGCCACAGGTTCCATCCAATTCTCCAGCAATAATTTTAGATATACCGTGCGCAAGCAAACGCGATGGGTGCCACATTCTTCTCTCGTCACGACCATCGCTTCACGGTTATTGAAATTTCACGACCGCTTGAAGGAATTATGCACAACAACTACGTTGTTAATCTACAAGAGAGAACATGCGATTGCAGAGTCTTCCATACATTCAAGTACTCGTGTGCGCACGCCTTCGCTGCATGTACATCCGTTCATTTCGACACAATGACACTCGTTGATCCTGTATACCGACTTGAAAATGTTTCCAAGGTATACTGATTAGAGTTTCCTTCGATCGGAAATGAACATCATCGTGATGTGGTTGAGAATGAACCTAAGATACGACCAAATGAATCTCTGCGACACAAAAAAAGTTCGTCCAAAGTCAAGTAGGATTCACTTTGTCGAGTATATGGTTCCTCGAGAACGGAACGACCAACCTAAGTTGTGTAGCAATTGTAGGAATCCTAGACACGACATCAAAAAATGTCATTCTAGGAATCGCCCTCGAATCAACTAATTTCAATTGTAACTCTAATGTTTTAATCCTAAATAACATTATCAACCTTCAAAGCTACGTTTTCTAGGCACCATTGTAAACATGTGTTCTCGTACTACCACATGAAAGTTAAATAACAAAAACAACCACGAACATTCAACAAAATTGACTAAAACATGAATATCGACCCATGTTTCCATTTTCTTAATGCAAATGAATATACCAAGATAGCATTTTTAACACAATTTCTACACCCTTTAGGATGCCTTATACGCGCCAACTTTTGCACCATTGTAAACATGTATTCCCGTGACGTGAAAGTTAAATAACAAAACAAAAAACTGCGAAATTACCACAAAATCAACTCAAACATGACTACTGATCCATGTTTCTATTTTCTTCATGCAAAGAAACATGACAAGGTAGCATTTTCAACGCGATTTATACACCGTTTCGAATGCCTTATATACGCTGATTTTCACACCATTTTCAAGAGATGCATCACTACTTTGAGGTAAAAGATCAAAACCATGAAAAATTATCCCTCAAGACCATGCAAATTAAAAATAAACAAGCATATCTAGCTTTGTTTAAACAACATGATTACGCAAAAGTCACGTTCTGCAGAACGTGACTTTTGCATATATCATGATAAATTCGCGACGAGTTGTCTGAATTTCTCGTGGAAGTCGCATCTTCTAGAACGTGGCTTCATTTTTTTAAAAATTAATAACGTATAATATAATCCATATCGGACTGAAGTCGCACCCTATAGAACGCGAGTTTGGAAATCGCATTCTGCAGAATGCGAGTTACCCTTACATGGGCCGAATGGGGGGTATTTATCTAAAAAAATCTCAAAAGGGAATATTTGGCTAAATTCCTCGTAAAAGTCTTCGGGGAAATGAAGAAAAGAAGATAAATGAACGAAAATGACGTAATATGCAACGTGTTTTGATTGATAACATAGTTGAATATTTTTTAAATTTAATTACCGATTGATCGACTAATTTAGATTGAATTTTGCAGAGACTCATTATAGGGTGATTCTCGCAGTCCAATTTTCTTGATTCACAACATCATGATTCAAATCCCTAATTTCATAAACTCGACTCGATTCAATATTTTTATAAATAAAGTTGAGTTGTAAAATAGAAATTCAAATAACTCAATTTTTTAAAAATAATTAGTGAGTTTATTTTTAAGTTTGAGTCGAGTACCTTAATTTTTTCTAATATATATACCGATATAAAAATATGAAGAAATATATGCCACATATAAAAAAATATAAAGAAATATATATGCATATCATATATGATTAAAGAAAGCTGTTTAAATTGTAACCAAACTATACTATAACAGTATAATTAATTACAATAAAGGTTATATAGGAACTCGAAAACTCGACTCGAATAACTCAAATTTTTTTACTCAATTTGACTCGATCGAACGGTCACCCCTACTTGTGGCGAGCATGTCAGCCGGTTTGTTGCAGTTTTGTGGAATCCAAATAATATCTGTAGCCCATCCGCGCTGTTCGAGATTGTCAATAGCCCTGGCTAATGTTTAGCATTGTTTTTGAAAAGTGATTTTTAAAAGTGCTGTTAGAAATGGATTTTGAAAAGGGATTTTAAAACGTTGGTCGTAAGATTTTAGTGTTCATCATTGCTATCAAAAAGTACTTTTAAGAAAATAAATGACCATTTTAGACATGATATTGTAAGTTATATATATGTGTGTATATATATAAATGATATTCAAATTCTCTAATGTTATAATATATGAAATATATCAGCTTAAATTATTATAAAAATAATTTTATTAATAAATATATTTTTTAACAATTATACGTGTTTCATGAAAATATAACAAATTTGAAATATTTTTTTAAAAAAACTTGAAATGAATAAATATATATCATTTTAAAATTTAAAAATAATTATTAATTATATAATTATATCTTCGTAAAGAATTATAAATTTATAAATTATAAATAAACACAATAGCAAATAAAGGTTAAAATTGTAATTTGGCTCTCAAAATTACTTTTACAACCGCAAAAGCTAAAGATTTTTCTCCAAAAGCTGTTTGGGTTGAAAATCACTTTTCAAAAGGAGATTTTTCTCTAAAAGTTAGCTGTTTAGGATAACTTTTGGCCTTAAACCAGCTTTTGAAACCAAAAGCTGGTTTGAAAAGCAATGCTAAACAAAGCCTAACTCTCGCGTTCATAGCATTCAAGAGATTGACGGTTAGGGCTGTAAATGAACCGAACGTTCAGCGAACCGTTCGACGGGAAGTTCGTTTATGTTCGTTTATTTATTAAACGAACGAACATGAACAAGATTTTTTGTTCGTTTAATTAAACAAACGAACACGAACAAAGGGCTTGTTCGTTCATTTATGTTCGTGAACGTTCGGTAATCTGTTCATTTATGTTCATTCGTTAATCTGTTCATTTATCTTCGTTCGTTTATGTTCATTTAAGTTTATTCACATATATCTAGGGGTGTTCATTGTTCGGTTAAACCGGACTAACCGACCGAACCAAAACAAAATTGGTTAATCTATTAGATAATTTTAGGTTCCGGTTAATGATTATGAGTTTTTTAAAATTTCAATTATCGATTAATTTGGTTTAAAATCAGTTAATTAACTAAATTAATCGAATTAACCAAAAATATTAAATATTTAACACATTATATATGTTTGTTTGTGTTCATATGTGTTCATTTATGTCTGTTTATCATTTAAACGAACGAACATGAACGAACACGAACAAGCTACATTCCTTAATGAACTAACCTCATTTGTATGAGTAGTGAAAAACCGTTGGAGAATCAAAACCTCCATTGATGTTTACGGTAGCAATCTACGATGAGTTTGCCAGCAGGAGATGCATACCTTTTGTTTTTAGAAGGGAAGAAGATGAAGTTTAAGATTTAAGGACTAAAATGTTGTAATATTTAAATGTTGGTAATTAAAATTTTAAATTTATGACCAAATTAAAATAAAATAAAATATAAAGGTTAAGGGTTAAATTTGTTATTATCATATTTTATTAACTGCCACGTCACCCCTACTTGTGGCAAGCATGTCAGCCGGTTTGTTGCAGTTTTGTGGAATCCAAATAATATCTGTAGTCCATCCGCGCTGTTCGAGATTGTCAATAGCCCTGGCTAATGTTTAGCATTGTTTTTGAAAAGTGATTTTTAAAAGTGCTGTTAGAAATGGATTTTGAAAAGGGATTTTAAAACGTTGGTTGTAAGATTTTAGTGTTCATCATTGCTATCAAAAAGTACTTTTAAGAAAATAAATGACCATTTTGGACATGATATTGTAAGTTATATATATGTGTGTATATATATAAATGATATTCAAATTCTCTAATGTTATAATATATGAAATATATCAGCTTAAATTATTATAAAAATAATTTTATTAATAAATATATTTTTTTAACAATTATACGTGTTTCATGAAAATATAACAAATTTGAAATATTTTTTTTAAAAACTTGACATGAATAAATATATATCATTTTAAAATTTAAAAATAATTATTAATTATATAATTATATCTTCGTAAAGAATTATAAATTTATAAATTATAAATAAACACAATAGCAAATGAAGGTTAAAATTGTAATTTGGCTCTCAAAATTACTTTTACAACAGCAAAAGCTAAAGATTTTTCTCCAAAAGCTGTTTGGGTTGAAAATCACTTTTCAAAAGCAGATTTTTCTCTAAAATTCAGCTGTTTAGGATAACTTTTGGCCTCAAACCAGCTTTTGAAACCAAAAGCTGGTTTGAAAAGCAATGCTAAACAAAGCCTAACTCTCGCGTTCATAGCATTCAAGAGATTGACGGTTAGGGCTGTAAATGAACCGAACGTTCAGCGAACCGTTCGTCGGGAAGTTCGTTTATGTTCGTTTATTTATTAAACGAACGAACATGAACAAGATTTTTTGTTCGTTTAATTAAACAAACGAACACGAACAAAGGGCTTGTTCGTTCATTTATGTTCGTGAACGTTCGGTAATCTGTTCATTTATGTTCGTTCGTTAATCTGTTCATTTATCTTCGTTCGTTTATGTTCATTTAAGTTTATTCACATATATCTAGGGTGTTCATTGTTCGGTTAAACCGGACTAACCGACCGAACCAAAACAAAATTGGTTAATCTATTAGATAATTTTAGGTTCCGGTTAATGATTATGAGTTTTTTAAAATTTCAATTATCGATTAATTTGGTTTAAAATCAGTTAATTAACTAAATTAATCGAAATAACCGAAAATATTAAATATTTAACACATTATATATGTTTGTTTGTGTTCATTTGTGTTCATTTATGTCTTTTTATCATTTAAACGAACGAACATGAACGAACACGAACAAGCTACATTCCTTAATGAACTAACCTCATTTGTATGAGTAGTGAAAAACCGTTGGAGAATCAAAACCTCCATTGATGTTTACGGTAGCAATCTACGATGAGTTTGCCAGCAGGAGATGCATACCTTTTGTTTTTAGAAGGGAAGAAGATGAAGTTTAAGATTTAAGGACTAAAATGTTGTAATATTTAAATGTTGATAGTTAAAATTTTAAATTTATGACCAAATTAAAATAAAATGTAAAGGTTAAGGGTTAAATTTGTTATTATCATATTTTATTAACTGCCACGTCACCAGCTGTTTATTTTTTTAACGAAATTGGACCGATTTGTTAGTCGTGATTAGTCGGGGTACCTATTTGTAAATTCTCATAGTCAAGGGACTCAAAAAAGAATTGGGTCATAGTCGAAGGACCATTTATATAGTTTACCCCTAATATTTATTATAATTAAGTAAATAGGTAATTTGGTAATTTTCTACATCAACTGGGATTGATAATAGTGAAGATAAATTATTAATAGATTTTGTCACATAGATCCACTAATTGGCAGAGTGTTTGATGATGATTATGTTATTTAATCTTATTTTAGTTTAAATCTTGACATTTGTTTTAGGAATATAAATATCTCTTTACTTAATAAAAATAGATTTTGTCACAATCATTTTGTAGTTGAAAGAATATAGTTTGTATAATATAATATTTGTATAATATAATATATATCAAAATTTATTCAATAAATAACCATGCTTAGAGCTAAGGCTATAAATGATACGAGACATATCGCAAGCTATTCGAGATCGACTCGGTCAAAGCTCGACTCGATTGGACTCGACTCGTGTACTTAACGAGCCGAATCGAGCTACTCGATACTCGACTCGAAAAGCTCATGAGCTACTTGAAAAATAGTATTTAAATATATATTTTTTATTTTTAAAAATAATTTATTAATAAATAGTTTTAAGTTATTTATTTATTTTAAAAATATTCTAGTAATAATAGACATAATATTTGAGATTTTCAATAACCAAAATTAAATATATGAAAAAATCTCCACTCTCTTTAAAATTTTTACTTCAATAAGATAATATTTCTAATAAAAAATGAACTAAAAAATTAAATGGGTGAGATTTAAAAGACAGATCTCTACAGTTGATTTAAAATCTAAACCAAAAAGTTAAATCTAACCCACTCATTCTCCATATCCTTATCTGATCGTATTTTCCCCTTCTTCTCACTTTTTTTAATCCTAAACTCCATATTTCTCTAATTTTTTTGTCGCTTCAACCTCTTATTGTCTCGTGAATTTTAACAAGAGGAGAAACTTCAAGTGAGTGAACAGTGCGTCGTCCTTTTCACAAGGTTGGTTTTTTTAAAATTTTTTAATTCTTGTTTGGTTTTTGGGAAAGTGTGAAAAAAATTTGTGTACAATTCTCCTAAAAGCAGACTCCCCATTTTTTACTTCTGAAATCTCTATCTTAGTGCTGTAGTCTAATTTTAACATTGTATTTTTAATCACTTCCCTAATGATTTTAGTGTGAACAATTTGTATTAAGCTGAGATGCTAGTTTTTCTATAACATCCTTTATAGGCTAATAGAAAATGCAGTGGGTATTTATTGCTGTAAGTTTCTTTATTCTAATTAAGTGACATCACGTTTCTCTATAGATATTTGTCATGAACCTGGGGGTATATTCATGTGATGATACTTGATAGTCAATTCATATGTATTGTTCTTTATTCTGATACTTGTTTCCTGAAGTGGATAGCACTTGAAAAGTAAGCAAGAATTTTTCTCTCTTCTTGATATAGATACATGTTTCTTTTGAAGAAATCATTGTCCTTCACATGGTTCTATAATTTTCATTTTCTGAACTTTTAAAACTTTAACTCTGGTCGATTATATCTTATATCTTTTCGATAAAAAATATTTTCACTTGTGACAAATGGACATTTCTAAATCTGCTTAATATATTTGTTTTCTAATGTTGTGCTGTAATTTGAAAAAAAAAGGATACAATAACTTTTGGCAAACAATAATTTTTTTTGTAAAAGAAAAATAACTGCCTTCTAAATTAGAAGAAGATAAGTGGAGACTTAGTCAATGCTCTTTGTCCTTTTAGTGTTTCGTAACAATGTGGTGGGGGCAAACTAGAACTTTTCCATTTTAGCATTACTTAAACAAATTAGATTGTAAAGTTCGAAAGTTGCATAACTTGTGTCGATTTGAGTTTACTACAATTGATTTAATATCCAGGTTGTTAATTCAATGTTTAGACGATAATTGTTTATTTAATATTTGAGTTGTAGTTGTTAATTAGATACCATTTTCTTGACCATAAATTCTTGGTGTGTTATCCTTACTAAGACCATAAATTCTTAACATTTAGATATTGTTTTTAAGTGAACTGAATTAGATGCAAAATTTTTCTAAATATTAATACTAATTATTATCATTTGAACTTTTGTTTCTCATTGTCCCGTGGATCTTTTCTGTACGGGAAGCGCGGTATTGAGAAGTAACCTTTTCAGCTTCTTGACTTCATTGTTGCAACAGGAATAGAGAAAATTAGATAGGTAAATTTAATTCATTATAATAGCAGTTGTGTAGTGTCTTGCGGTTTATGTTGGGTAAATCTATACATTACTTTAAAGTGATGAATTGATTTTGACTGGATAATGATATTATTTTAATTATTTAGTAGATGCCTACTGGACCATAAAATTTTTCGACGCCCATTGGTGTTTTAAGAGTTGAGAAATTACTTGTGAATGATGATTACGTTCTTATCAAAGAAGAAGAGTGTAATCTAGAAGCTTCTAATCTTCCACTTGACACCAACACAAAAGAAGCTGAAGTTGAAAATCCTTTTCAAGCCTTTAAGAAACCAAAAAGATCAAACGTGTGGGATGATTTCTTAGAACCTGAACTCATAAACAAGCAATGGAAAGTAAGGTGCAAGTATTGCAAGCATCCCCTCTCTGTTTTAAAATCTAAGAGTACTTCTCATTTGAAACGAGACTTAGATGGTTGCATCCAGAAATTAAAATTTTATAAGCAACAAAAATTAACTAACTTCTTACCATCTGAGTCGAGCACTGGTACTGGTCAATCTGGATTTGTTAGTGCTTTACATGATGGTAAATTTGACATGTTGAAGATGAGAGAGGCTATGGCTCATTGGATTACGATGCATGAACATCCTTTTTAGCATTGTGAAAGAAGAATGATTTAATTTGATGATGAAATGAGAAATGGCACAATGGACAAGTGTTTCTCGAGTTACTATAAGAAATGACTCCTTCAAAGTTTATGAGTTTGAGAAAAAAAAAAGTTGAAAACTTTGTTAAAAAAAGTGGATAAAATTTGTTTGACTACAGATTTGTGAAAATCTAAACCACAAAAAATTGAATACATGGTTCTTACATCTCATTTTGTAGATCTTGATGGGAAGCTTCAAAAGCGGGTGCTCAACTTTGTTCATGTACCACCTCCAAGAAAAGGTGCTAATATTGCTGATTCTATTTTATCACATTTAAAGGAATGAGAAATTGAAGACAAAGTAAGTGTGTTTTTTAATTTTTTTTCTTTTGATATACTTATTAATTATTACTATTTATCTTTTTTATAAATATAGAATATTTAAATATTTTTATTTGATTCTTTTGTAGGTCTTTACAATTTCAGTGGATAATACATCTGCAAATGATTCTTGTATTAAGATATTGAAGGAGAATTTCACAACAAATGAAAGACTTCTTTGCAATGGAAAGCTATTTCATGTCCATTTTTGTGAGCATATTCTTAATATAATGGTACAACATGGTCTTCAACAAGTGCAACATATCATTGAGAAGGTCCATGATACGGTGGACTTCTTGAATGCAAGTGAGGCGCGACTCAAACGATTTGGTGAGCTTGTTAGTCAATATAATTTGTAAGAGCGAAAATTGATCCTTGAGTGCGAGACACGTTGGAATTCAAGATATGACATGATGGATTGTGCTATCAAGTTCAAAAAGGTATTTTCTAGGTATGCTTTGGATGAGCCTTCTTAAAAATGTTGTCTTGATGATGATGAGTGTGAAAAAATTAAAAAAATACTTGAAATTTTGAAAGTGTTTAAAGCCACTACTAATATTATATCAGGCTTTGAGTATCCAACTGCTAACTTGTTTCTTGGAGAGGTACAAAGAATTAAAGTGTTGTTGGATGCAAAATTTGAATCTCTTGATGATTTTGTTGGAAGTGCGGTAGAAAACATGAAAGAGAGATTTAACAAGTATTGGGGTGAATGTAATTTACTAATGACAATTGATTCAATGATGGATCCTAAATTAAAAATGAGGGCGGTAAAAATTGCATTTCCTAAAATGTTTTCGTCACATTTAGTTAAAGAGAACATTAGTAAGGTTAAAGATATCATGTGCCAACTTTTTGATGAGTATGTGAGGATGCATTCTTCATCTTATAATGTGGAAGAAAGTGGAGAATATGCATTTCCTACGAATGTTTATGGAGATGTTACTTCAAGTAGTTTGTCTGAACTTTTGCAAGATATTTTTAGCGGGGAAACTTCTGTGCCTCGTGTGAAATCTAAACCTGAATCATATTTGGATGAGGGGTGCGTCTTTAGTCAAGATGCTAGTTTTGATGCCGTAGCTTGGTGGAGGGAAAAGTCGAACAAGTTTCACATATTGTCTAGGATGGCGGTAACTATATTGGCCGTTCCTATTACTACTGTGGCTTCTGAGGCCACGTTTAGTGCCGGGGGTCGTGTAATTGATCCTTATAGGGCTTCTCTTGCTCTCGAAACAGTGCAAATGCTGATGTGCATAGGTGATTGGTGTAGATCTTTTCATGGACTGAAAAGGAAGAACAAGGTAAATATATACTTTTATGATAAAGTTTGTTCTTTTTTAAAAATATATATGTGAACTTATTTAAGTTTTTAAATTATTACAAAATGATGACAAGCAACCGAAGGAAATTATTATACCAATACCCTCGAAGGAATAAACAGCTTGACAAATTAAGAGGTTTAATATTTAAACTTAAGATATTAAACTTATATTTTTTTTACTTTATGTTTATAATTATTTCATAATTTTCTATAGAATAATTTATCATTAACTATTATCCTTTACTCTTTTTGACAGGTGCTATTGGTGAAATTTTGGCTTATGAATATGTTATCGGTTTAATTATCCTAAATTTCTTGTAATGTTACTTTTATTTTCTTGCAGAACTTTTATATGACTCGAGACATTTTTATCACAAAATTTGTATTACAATGTGACGTTGGTTTATTAGAGTGAAAAAACATTTATACATTGTTGTTTTTTTAAAAATACAGTATTAAGTCTCCATGCACTTAAGGTTCATGTTTGAGTTTAATCTTGAATCGAGCTCCTAGATAAGTTTGAGAATATTTCGAGTTCGAGCTTTTCCAGCTTTTGGAATTCGAGCTTTTCGAGCTTTTGGAATTTGAGCTTTTCGAGTTCGAGCCTTTCTTATTTTTCGAGTTCGAGTTTCATTTTTTATTTCGAGTTCGAGCTTGAGCTCAATAATTTTGAGCTCGCGAGCTTTCGAGTCGAGTCAAGCTCAGCTTCGAGCTTTTCGAGCTCGAGTCAAGCTCAACACTACTCAAGCTCGACTCGGCTCGTTTACACCCCTACTTAGAGCGGTAAATGATTTATTTATAAATTCATTAGTTATATGTTTAAATCTTAAGTTGTGTTTTTAAATTTTTATTTAATTTTTTAATAAAATTATGAAAATACAAAAAGAATTTATAATAATATTAATTATCATTTATAATAGATGTATTTCAGTTATGTAACATCCCTAAACTCGATCTAATAATTAAACCGGATTAGAACGTTTTACTTGCAAATAATCGAGCGATCGTGATTAACTTGACATCTTTCTAACAACAAACAAACAAAAATCAGAGTTTATTTTAATTTTTTTAATCGAGTTTGATTGATACTCATTCACCAACTTAACCATACATTTAAGTCACCAAGTCTTTAACAATACACGAAATCGAAAGCATTCTTAAGCATGGGTTATATCACAGATGAGAGTATGGATCTAAATTGAAAGCAACTTTAGCATTTCCTTACACATGATTAATATCTTATCTCCAAACGTTTGGTTTATCTAATAACTTAATCTTTCTACTATAATCCCTATACAAGCTCAAGCATGAAATTTTGTTCTTCAAATAAGAATATTATCTAAAAGTTCTAGCAACTGATCTTGCAAGCAAAAAGGTATAAACAAATGTAAAAAAAATCTAGTCAACCCAACAAATCATATAGCAAGCATAAGGATAGTCTAACCAAAACCTAGATAAGGAGCAGCTAAAAGAATAATCATAAAGGCCTATTACAACTCAAATACTCCATAAAGTTTTATAAAAACATATTTTTTTGCTCAATAATGTATGATTTTATTAGATACGAATCATACACGACAAACACCACCGGCGGCCTCGTTAAAAACCTCCCTAATCCTAAATAGAGAAAAAGAGTGCCCCCGACGATGTGGAGATGAAACACCACTAAATCGATCAACCAAACAATCGAACCCAAGACGGGCGGTCAACACCACTTTTCGCTAACGCATCAGCCATACTATTCGCCTCTCGAAACACATGATGGAAACAAACATCCTCCAATACATGAAACGCTTCATCGATCCGGCGAAACCACTATGATAACATCCATGGCCGTTTCTCCCAATGTAACACCCACGCTATAGCAACCGCAGAGTCGGACTCAATCACAATTGCTCGCGACTCCCGCCACACCGATCCGCACAGCAATTCCAGAGCAGCACAAATAGCCCGAAGCTCGGCTTCATTCGAATCCACCACCCCAATCGGACTCGAGAACAAAGCTAGTATACGCCCACATTCATCCCGCAACACCCCCCACAACCCACCTTGCCCGGCATTCCCCTCGATGAACCGTCCACATTAAATTTCAGCGCACTTAATGGTGGCTTTTCCCACACTACATTCACCCGGCTGCACCTCGAATCAATTCGGACCTCACATAGCCATGGGCAATCCCACCACACCTGTTCCGAAATGGCCTCGGATGCACCAATTTGAGCCCAATACATTGATCGTAATTTAATGATAAAAATCATCTCACTCACCGGCATTCTTTGTTCCTGGAAAATGACCCCATTTCGGCCCAACCACATCGACCAAAACACCGCCGCACATCCCGCTAGCCACCATTTCCGCACAACTCCATTAAAGAAGCTATTAAACACCATCCACAAAAACTCCAACAACGTCCGCGGACATACAACATCCACCATTAGAAAAACAGCAGCCACACTTCCCACATGGCCGGGCACTCAAAGAGAACATGATTCACCGTTTCTTCCACCTCGCGACACCAACAACAACCCCAACTCGAGGCTTCCACCGCAATGCCACGATTGCGCAAATGATCCATCGTTGGCAACCTACCCAGTAGCAAAAACCAAACAAAATACTGGATCTTTGGGGGCACTTGCAACCTCCAAATCGCACTTAATTACGACATCGACTCTAAACCAAACGTCACCATCAAGCCATACAAGGAGCTAACCGTGAACACCCCCCTTCGAGCTGGTTTCCAAATGATTATAAAAACATATACATACCGCAATCAATTCTATATGCATTACGCAAGGGTTAACTAAGTGCCACCATCCTAAGAGTTCGAAGAAGGTTGTTTCGAGCCATATGAAATCTCCAATGATCGTGTCTAGCTCGAGGGCAACCTGAGCTTCATCAACCTGAAAAGTGTTAGAATTAAACACGATAAGCATTTGCTTAGTGAGGTAAAGGAGTTCTATTTCGAAGGGTATATTATTCTTGATTCAATTAACTTTTAACTACAATAGTTAAAGCTCCATAAAAGAACTACTATAATCAAGTAAGCCACACAATTCAGTCACCAGGTAATCTCCTTAACACAATAAGGAGAACTAGTAAGCTTATATACAACATATTAACAAAAATAATAAACAAAAGAATAAATCATGTCTCCTTATGTGATGCTAAACATCCAATTTCAAATATTTGAGTCAATCATGCTTTGTTTCATGAGCAAATCATAGGGTTGCTAATCTGATTCAAGCAAGCAATCCAACTAGCATGAAAATAATATTTATGATCTTCATTAACTTATTTATTAACAATTTAAACATTTATCCCAACATCTTTATTAGATTGTACCTTTACCCCTACTTTTAGAGTATGGTTCGAATAGCTTTTAAGGACCCTTAGTCCTATCTAAATCAAGAGATCGATATCTATTATAAATCAAGGGGATACACATTCCAATTTCTTATTGCAATTAGCATGATACTAGTCTCATAAAAGTCTACCCAGATTTCGAGTAAACCCAACTTTAGCATATGTATATATTCAATCCATTCAACATATACATAGATCTCTTATCATGAATTGTTTATTCTCACCAACATCTACTTTCTTTATACTAATCTTTCTCATCAAGGGGTTAAGTAATATAATTTTTTATGACTTACTTATAAACTTTCTTGGGTTTGTCATCTTCAAAGATTATCATTACCTTTAGATACACTTAACATTAGAATAGTACACAATATAAGCTAACCCATTTTACCATTTAATTAACTCATAACTCATACCTGGTCTTATATCAATAGAATAAACTCTACAATCTCTTAAATATTTTACCAATCGATCCAACCATGACACCAACATAATAAGTAAGCCTTTAAATATCGACTCACACATACAAAATCCTTCTTCATTCGGTTATTACTTCTCATTTGTAAGTTTACTATCACTTGATCGAATAAAGTGTCAATTCACTTACTTAGCACTCAAATTACATTTTTCATAAATAGATTCTTTATCAATCGATTATTACCTATTAAACACATGATTTGTTACATTCAACTTCATTATAAATCACATAAGTTTATGTGATATTTAATCAAATAGAGTAATTACTTATATACAAGTAACATATGAGGTCCTTGATTTAGCTATAAACTTCTTCGTACATGGTCTCGAACTTTTTAACTATAAATTACTATCCAAGCATTCAGATTAGTCCTATGAGCATGGAAATGCTTATTAGGGTATTCGAACCAAGCAACCGATCATAGGCATTCTTATCAAACCTATGGATTTAACAATCATCACATACATTCTTATTATACATTAAAAACAAACATTCAATTATAGAAATATTTAACAAAGCTTTTGAATTATAAACTATCTCATATTCTTACTCATTAACTTATCTTGTTCGACAAAGAAACCAAGTCTATCATATCAATACTTGTAGAGCATAAATCAAGCCTTTACCAGGGACTCATAGTCCAAATGAAATCAAGAGATCATAATCCATTTCTCATCAAGATTCCTTTTTAAGAATTTCTTAAATATATTCTTAGCCTTGATTATCAATAACAGTTATGGCTCTTTCTTATTCTAGACGTAGCAATTTAAGCTTCTCAAGTGAACATTGCACTTCTATACTTTCTTTTATTATAGCCTTGAGACTCAAGCAACAACCAAGATACATGAATCCTCTAAATTTAATATTAGACATGCGGTACACCAAGTACCTAAACATGGGTACACCAAGTACCAATACAAGGGTATACAAATAATACTAAAACATGGGTAGACATATAGTACCAGATAGACCATTTGATCTTTAACAACAAGCGGACCGTAGTCCGGACTAGCGAGCTCGACAGACTCTATGGCATGCCAATTGTACCTACAACTGACTCAAGACCAAAACTTTCTCATTCACTTATTTGATTTAAAACATTTAACACGTAGCTTTTCATCACATCATATCACATTACCTGTTACCTAACAATATAAGCATGATTCACTTTATGTGAATTTTCCATTCAAGGTGAGCATTGCTCACATTCTTATCAACATAGCCACCAAGGCTTAATTATTAATCAATTAATCAATGGATTACCTCTTATGAACCTTACAATACAAGTTTTTATTCATTTCGTCATTTCTCAATCTGTTCGAATGAACACCATATATAACAATAAGTTCTTTTAAATTGGCATCATTCAATTAAACATGTACTTCATAACAATTCATTCAAACAATCACTTCTAGCTTTCAAGATTAGCAAGAAATACCATAACTTTCAAGCTTATTGTTGTGCACACGACAAACAAAAAACAAAATGAAATAAGCAAGAACACAAGAGATTTAACGAGGTTCAACAATGTGTTTACGTCCTCGGGGAGCAAAGAGCGGTTGTTTTCTTTTATTCAATTGATAATGCCCGACAAAAACAAGGCTTAAAGCCTAAAAAGAACAATTGATGAAGTCTAATGAGGTGGGGGTAAGCCTCTTTATATAGCCCCCTACATCTAAGACCTATTCTAACTAGGATAACAACTACTCAATCCTACTTTAACTAGGATTACAATTGTTATAATCCTTCAGGGAGTAGTTGTTGCATGTAAATAAGACCATCATAATTGAGTGCAAGTATACACGACACAAGTAATATAGTGATACAAAGTATCGGATATCGTCTCTACAGGGACTGAAAATACTTCTAACTTTAAAACGTTGCACAAGAAAAGAGATAGATTTAATAAAGTGTTTTGAGAATTATTGAAGATAAACTAAAATAGAGGAGGAAATCAGATTGATAAAGCTGGCTGGTATTGATTTGTTCTGTAGTGCAAGTATTGCATTGTTCAGAGGACTTCTGTTGCTTATGTCGTGGAACCTGTCGCGGCAGAGGTCTGTTGTTGCGGCAGCGATCAACAACTCTGTTACTTCAAGTTCGGCAAGAACCCCTGGTGTGACTTGTTCTATCCCTAGATCCAAGTTCTGTCGGCGAACACGTCTTGGATGTTACCTCCCGGTGTGAATCGAAGGATGAACACCGATGTTTATGAATTCTTCTTTAGCCGCTTAACCTTGTACCTATCCCTAGGCCAAGATAGTTTAACCATAGACTAGAAAACTATATTTACTCTTTTCTTATACTTAACTCTCCCGGTATTAAGTAAATAGATAACCTCACAATGCTCTCCCGATACCCTTATGAGATGTTAAAACCAGAGTAAATAAACTTGAAGTTTTATTGATTGAACAGAAAAACCTAAGAAACAGTATAATCCTTACAACTACTTTACAAGATCAACCCTTAGCCTTGGGGAAGATTTAGAACATGATGAAGAAGAGAACAACTAGGGTTTATGATGGAAGACGGCTAGGAACTAGATATCCCTTCCCTTGTCAAAATACAAGTGTATATAGGCCTTGGGTGTAAGTTTTCTTAATGGCCAAGAATACTAGTTTGAATTAAAGTACAATTTATTTAAAGACTAAATCTCTGAATAAACGTCCCTTAGTTCGCCTTATCTTCTTGCTTTGACTTTCTCCTCAAACTTTGGGCAATGCCTTCCTTGTGCTTCTGGGCTCCAAAAATTATGCGAGTGGTCTACAAAAATCAGGCTTGAAGTCCTCTATTAGTTGAACTCCACTTCGCATTTTTCATCTCTGTTGTCTTCACTGTCGCCACTTCTATCACAACAACTGTCAAGATAGTGATTTATGAGGCAGTTTTCTTCAACCCTTCACTCCAGCTCTGCGGTTATCTTCTATTCCTCTGCTGCCCTGGATGCTGCCACGACAAGTACCTGCAAGAATTGATCAAAATTAGTAGTATCTGTGCAAAATTATCTATCTGTGATGTTTATGAAAATTCTATCCTAAAATGCAACTAAACATGCTTGAGTGCATCAATAATATGGATAAATGAGGGTTAAAATATAGAACATTTATGCACTTAACACACCCCCAAACTCAAATTATTACTTATTCTCAAGCAAATGCAATCTAACTAAGAATGAAACTTTTTGGCTTTGGCTTAACTCAATGAACAACCATTACCTACAACACCTTCACCATCAAGATCAGTACCTTTTTGGATGTTCACGGACTTATCCGGAGCAATACTATAACTCTCATATGAGTGTGTGCATGTTTTGTGAACAAATATAAGCCTAGACTCTTTAGCAACCAAAATAGTTACTCAACTCACTTGAGTTTTAATTCAAAATAATTCTTAACTAGAGCCAATTTCGGGCACCTCTAGTTTACTTCCTAACTTAGATTGAAGTCTTTCTATTTTTACTAGAGCCAGTTTCGGGCACCTCTAGTTATCTTCCTATGGCCAGTGTTAGGCACCTCTAGGAGTACTTCTAGTTATCTTCCTAGAGCCAGTGTTAGGCACCTTTAAGAGTAAACTGAGTCTAAGTTTTTTTTTCTAACTCAAGTGGCTAAGCTTCCTATTCTAAGTTTACTAACAGAAGTCTTAACAACATATAAGTCATGAAAGTGTTTTAAGAGTTCAGAACTATAATAAGGCTCTAAATACTTCCTAAAACATTCTAAAGCTATTGTCACGACAGTGAAGGCCGCAGCAGTTAAGAGAAGTTCAAAAACTTAAGCCAAATTTTTTTAGACACAAAAATAAATAGTTATAAACACAAAATATAATTAGTCTATTAATAATAAAAGGACCGCCTACCCCCAAACTCGAGGGTTGCATTGTCCTCAATGCATGACAAACAAAAACAGAAAGATAAAAACATCACAAAAATAGAAACACAGAAGACAGAAGGAGCAAGAAACTTAATTTGAAGTGCCAACATTGTTGTCATCACTGCTGTCGTCTATACGAAGCTTTCGGCGGGCAGTTACTTTTGATTTCTTCGTGGTTGGAGAGGATGAGGCTGCCTTTTTCTTTGCCTCTCGAGGCAGCTGGATTCTGGTAGGTGAAATTTTTGGAGCTTTGTCCAGAACTTTGAGCTGACTGTCACTTTTGCTGCTGCTTTTGCTGCCATCTCCACTGTCGTGGAAGAGTCCCTTTACATCTAGATCAAGCTTCTTTTTCTTCATAGGAGGGAAGTTCTTGGCTATTTGGCGTACACCGGAAGGTTCATAATCTAAATCATCTTGCCAGACTAAAGAAGGGGGCCAGCCTTTGTCTATCCTCTGTCGTGTTATGTGATGTGGGCATGAGGCGTTTCTTCACGAAGTGGTTCCAAAGCTTGGCGGCAGGTGTGAGTTGAGTCCTTCGAACAGTCCACCGATGTTTTGGATCATCATTCCAGCTAGTGCCTTCTGTGGCGAGGTTTGCCATAATGCTTTCGTAGTCTGCTGGCGATAGATTTTCGACGAACTGTCTGTGTTCGTCCTCTTGCCTGCCCACGTAAATGCCATACATGACATTGATATAAGCTGGTTCTAACTCAATTGTCTTACCATTGATGGTGACTTGAGATGTGTCCTTGGTGGGATTTGCAGCATAGAACTCTCGAACGAGGGTGACATTCATTTCCTCTGCTTGCTCAGCAAACATCTGCCATTTCAGACCGATGATTCTCTTTGCGATGAATCCCTTTAAACCCAAATCTCTTGTCTTCTTCTGGTAAGTAAAACCCATCTCTTTCCACATCTCTCTATTCTGAAAAGATTTGTAGTATCGTTTCTCCAATTCTATAGAGTCGAACCTTTTTCAGATTCTGCTGTGTGGGGCAGTGGAGGCTGCTGGGGCAGAGGTGGAGGCAGAGCTTCTGCGGGTTGATCTTATCGTCATTGTAAGGGTGCTGTGGAAAATAAACGAAAGAAAAAAACTGAAAGCTACAAATTTTTTGGAACAGAGTAAAGAGAATAGAATGAAGGTGAAAAATGAAATAGGAGTGAGAGTTTATATAGAATGGGATTTCTGCCCGTTGAAGCTGTAACGGTTGGCGTGGAAAACGGAGCCAACTGTCACGCGGTTTCTGGATGCATCTGTTATGCGTTCCACGTTTCTCACGCGTCTGTTGCATGTCTACCGCGACAGCTGGTGACGGCTGTCACAAAGTCTGTCACGACAGCCTTTTTACCGTTGAGCTCTCTTTTGGGCTTCTTAGGCTGATGTGTGTGTGATGGGCTGGTTCATTCCTTCTCCTTCCTCTGTTTCTTTTATTTGCTTGAAAATAGAAATAAAACTTATATTAAATTCCTAATCCTAAAGCAATAAAAATAAAAGAAAAAAAATAAATTAAGTTAAATTAGGGATGCTTTGAGAGACATCTCCTAAAGTAACCACTTCCTGTTCTCTTGGGGCTTCAGTCCCCTGATAGTGCTTAAGTCTCTGTCCATTGACTTTGAACTGGTGCACGTTCTTGATAGATCTTATTGTGATGGCACCATGGGGAAAAACTTGAACTACCTAAAAGGGTCCAGACCATCTAGACTTTAACTTCCCTGGGAAGAGCTTCAGCCGGGAGTTGAACAACAATACCTTTTGGCCTGGTATGAACTGTCGTGGCAGAAGTTTTCTGTCGTGCCACCTTTTTGTCTTGTCCTTGTAGATTCTGGCATTGTCGTAGGCCATGGCTCGAATTTCTTCAATTTTGTTTAAATCCAAGAGCCTTTTCTGCCCTGCTCTATTCCAATCCATGTTAACTGTCTTAATAGCCCAGTATGCTTTATGTTCTATCTCGACAGGTAGGTGGCAAGTTTTTCCATAGATGAGTCGGTAAGGTGACATTCCCAGTGGTGTTTTGAAAGTAGTCATGTAAGCTCATAATGCATCATTGAAGTGGAGAGACCAATCCTTCCTAGATGGTTTAACCATCTTTTCCAGAATGTTCTTCACTTCTCTATTGGAGATCTCGGCCTTCCCATTGGTCTGAGGGTGATATGCTGTTGCGATTCTGTGTTTCAATCCATACTTCTTCAATGCGTTAGCAATCACCCTATTGTTAAAATGCTTACCTTCATCACTAATGATTGCCCTTGGGATGCCAAACCTGGTGAAGATGTGTTTGTGTTAAAATCTTTGGACGGTTTTTGCATCATTCTTTTGTGTGGCGATGGCTTCTACCCACTTGGACATATAATCTACTACCAGCAGTATATACAGATTCCCACAAGAAGCTGGGAATGGTATCATGAAGTCGATTCCCCAAACATAAAAAATTTTGACTTCGAGAATGTTCTACAGGGGCATCTCAGGCCTTCTAGAGATATTTTCTGTCCTTTGGCACTTTTCACAACGCTTGTAAAAAGCTTGTGCATCTTTGAACAATGTAGGCCAAAATAAACTGGACTGCAGAACCTTGGCAACAGTTTTGTTTGCTCCAAAGTGTCCCCCATAAGGAGCAGCATGGCAGTGGTGGATTACTTCTTCATGTTCTTCCTTCGGTATGCATCTCCTGATAATCTGATCTGCATAATGTTTGAACAGAAGAGGTTCATCCCAATAATAATGTTTTGCATCATTTTGGAACCTCTTCCTTGCTTGATAGTTAAGTTCAGGAGGTAATAAACCACTAACGAGATAGTTTACTATGTCGGCATACCAGGGAACATCAGAAAACTTACCTGTCGCCGTGGCTGTCGCGGCAGCGCTTGTGTGTACTTCCATGGCAGTGAATAACTGCTCATCAGGGAAAGTTTCATGTATGTGAACCTTGTTTTTATATTGATCCTTTCCCAGCTCCAGTCTTGACAAGTGATCGGCTACTTGGTTTTATGTTCCCTTTCTGTCTTTGATTTCGATATCAAACTCTTGTAACAACAGAATCCAACGTATCAATCATGGTCGTGCATCCTTCTTGGTGAACATGTATTTTATTGCTGAATGATCCGTGTGAACCACCACTTTTGTTCCAAGTATGTATGGTCTGAACTTGTCAAAGGCAAATACCATAGCTAGCAACTTCTTCTCTGTCGTGGTGTAATTTATCTGGGCATCGTTTAAGGTCTTGCTGGCATAGTATATTACGTGGAAGAGTTTCTCCTTCCACTGCCCTAGTGCTGCCCCTACAACATAGTCACTAGCATCACACATTATCTCGAATGGTAAACTCCAGTCTGGTGGCTGTACTATTAGGGCTGTTACCAGCTTCTCTTTTAGTGTCTTGAATGCTTCAGTACATTCGGCATTGAAGTCAAAAGTCTTATTCTGTTCCAACAAAAGACATAAAGGTTTAGTAATCTTAGAAAAATTAGCAATAAACCTACGATAAAAACCTGCGTGTCCTAAGAAACTCCTAATGCCCTTGACTGTGGTGGGTGGCGGAAGTTTTTCGATGACTTCGATTTTAGCTCTGTCCACTTCTATGCCATGACAAGAGACTTTGTGTCCCAAAACTATGCTTTCATCTACCATAAAATGGCATTTTCCCAGTTCAGTACAAGATTTGCCTCTTCACATCTTTCAAGTACTTTCTTCAAGTTTCCTAGGCAGTTGTTGAAGCTATCTCCAAAGACAGAAAAGTCATCCATGAAGATCTCCAGGAAATCTTCCACCATATCAGAGAATATAGCCATCATACACCGCTGAAAAGTTACTGGTGCATTACACAGTCCAAATGGCATTCTCCTAAAGGCGTATGTTCCATAGGGGCCTGCGAAGGTTGTCTTCTCCTGGTCCTCTGGTGCAATGGTAATCTGATTGTAACCCGAATAACCATCAAGGAAATAATAGTAAGGTTTTCTCGCTAATATATCTAGCAAGGGGAAATGGTCATTTCGGGTAGCTTTATTAAGCTTCCGGTAATCCATACAAACCCTCCTACCGGTCACAATTCTGGTTGGGATTAACTCATTATCCTTGTTGGTTAAGACAATTATTCTTCCCTTCTTGGGTACGCATTGCTTAGGGCTCACCCACTTGCTATCTGAGATGGCGTAAATAATTCCAGCGTCAAGCCATTTGATAGTTTCCTTTCGCACCACCTCTCGCATAGCTTCGTTTAATCATCTCTGAGCATCTATCGTCGGCTTATGATCATCCTCCGAGAGGATCTTATGCATGCAAATTTCTGGACTGATGCCCTGAATATCGGCAATGGTCCATCCAATTGTCTTCTTATGCTTTTGTAGCATACCAATCAGTTGCTGTTAATGTTCCTGCATCAACTTAGAAGAGATGATCATGGGCAACATATCATTGAGACCAAGAAAAACATATTTAAGTTGCCCTAACAAGGGTTTAAGATCTAAAGTGGGTGGCTGATCTATGGAAGGCTTTTGAATTACATGTTTGTTAGAGTTATAGTTCAGAGGTTCGAAGAACTTACTTGGATGCATGCCTATCCAATTTACCTCATCAGGATCTTCAGTGTTAGATGTGTCATTGTCTGAGGAGTTGCTGTCACTTGTACTGTCGTGGCATTCTTCTAGGTGGTTGTGGCGACAGTGACCGATTTGTCTGTCGTGACAGCTTGATCTGATGTAGGGTTGGTCTATAATTACCTCTGATATTGACTTACATTCTTCTTGTACATCAGCTTGTTGTATGGCCTGGAGAACATTTAGTTTTATTTACTGGTCGTTGACTCTCATAGTCAGTTCTCCCTTCTCTACATCGATCATTGTTCTACCTGTGGCTAGGAAGGGTCGCCCTAGGATGATCGGTGCATTCTCGTCTGCTTCACAGTCTAGAACAAGGAAGTCAGCGGGAAATATGAATTTATCCACTCTTACCAGGATGTCTTCAATTTTTCCTTTCGGTTGTACGTAAGATCGGTCTGCCAATTGAAGCATGACTATTGTGGTTCTTTCTTGTCTAATACCTAATTTCTGAAAAAGAGATTTGGGCATTAGATTTATACTAGCTCCAAGATCACAAAGTGCCTTACCCACATACTGATCACCGATTATGCATGGTATAATGAAACTCCCAAGATCCTTCTTCTTTGGGGGTGTTCAGTTATGTAGGATTTCCATGCAACCTTCTATCATGACTACAATTTCAAACTCCCCAAGTCTGGATCTCCTGGAAATTGCATCTTTAAGGAACTTGGCATAACCAGACATCTGCTTAATGGCCTCCAACAACGGAATATTGATATGTACTTGCTTAAAAACTTCGTAGTTCTTCTTAAGCTGGTACTCATGTTTTTGTTTCTCCAACTGCTATGGAAAAGGAGGTGGAGGACGACAATCTTCGAGACGTCCTTCACATGGGATTCGGATCTGAGGAGGCTCACATTCTTCAACTTCTTCTGTCACCTCCTTAGATTCTTCTACTATCGTGGCAGGGTTGGCGACAACAGATTGTTTCACGTCTGCCGAGGCAGTGTTTTCAGTAGGTGACTATAGGGTCGGTTCCTTACTATGTGTCTCTTTAATTTTTGACCCTTGTATCTGTTTCCCACTTCTCGTTGTTATAGCTTTACACTGCTCATGTGTTGGTTTTCTAGTGACCTCAGTATCACTAGGGAATCCTCCATTCTGTCTGGTGTTGATGAACTGGGTGACCTGGCCCATCTGTGTCTCTAGAGACTTCAAGTAGCCTCATGGTTTGTCATTCTCATCTCTATTTTATCCATGAATGTTTCAGTCTTCTTGACAAAGTGATCCATGTTGGCCATATATGCTCTAGTTTGAGACATGAAAGTTGCTAGGGTTTGTTCTATTATACTTGTGGATGATGCCGACTGCTGTTGTGGCTGCTATTGTGGCTGCTGTCGTGACAATATTCTGGGAACTCCTTGATTCTAATTATTTTGGACTGGAGGATTTAAAGCATTTTTTGGGTTACTCCAGGAGAATTTAGGGTTCTTTCTCCAATTCGGGTTGTAATTGTTTGAGTTGTAGCCTTTATTCTTGTTGTAGTTTCCAACATACATTCTCGTTTCCAGTTGTAGGGGACACTCCCTATATTGTGGTTTCTGCTGCAAGTTTCACATATCTCCTCGGTAGAAAATACAACCTTAGATTCGCTCTTCCGCTGGAGGTTTTCAACTACCTTGGTGATGTATGCTAATTGGGTTTTTACCGAGTTGTCAAATTCGTGTTCCTTGACAGATACTCCTCGTCTTCCTCCTCTTCGTTCTGTGGGGAATTGTTCGTCGTTCTTTGCCAACATTTTCAACACAAGCATTGCATCTTCCGGCTCTTTGTCTAGTAAAAAACCATTAGCTGCCGAATCTATCCTCATTCGAGTGGGTGCATTGGCAACATTGTAGAATTTGACGACCTGGTTCCATACTGGGAATCCGTGCATCAGGCAGTTTCGTAAGAGAGTTGTAAAACGGTCCCATGCCTCATACATTGGTTCATCATCTTCCTGTTGAAAAGTAGCAATTTCGTTACATAATCTTTTAGTTAAAAGAGAAGGATTAAAACGAGAAAGGAATTCACGACAAAGATCTGCCCAAGTTCTTATTGAACTCGGCGTTAACTTATTCCACCAGGTTTTTGCTCTATCCCTCAATGAATGGGGAAATAGTCGGAGTCTCAGCACTTTTGGGCTTATTCCTGGTAGTCTAAATGATCCACAGATCTCCTGGAAGGTTTTCAAATGCTCGCGTGCATCCTTTATAGCAGGACCACCAAATTGTCCAGGTGAATTTAACATGCTGAACATCACTGGTTTTAGATCGAAGTGTTCAGCTTCCACGTCTGGCAGTGTAGTTTGCAGTTCAACTTGATCATTGTCCATATACTCTCGGCATGTCTGTGTTGCTGCAAGGGTAGCAGGAGCTTGCCGGTTGTCTTGAACATCAGCATGAGGAATATTATCAGCCCTAGGGTTGTTGTTGTTAACTACCCCAACACCTTGTCCTAGGGTTTCCATTGCTTTAATTCTTTCCTCAAGATAGTGGTTTCTCTCTATCAAGAGTCGAGCTTGGTTCCTAAGATGGTACGTACGATCGATTTCCGGGTCTAGTTCGTGTTCAGGATCTGTACCACGTCTCGATCTGCGCATAAGCAAGAGAAGAAAACCTTGTTAAAAGCACATGGAAATATAACAACAATAAATAGAAAAGAAATAAAAATAAAAATAAAAGGTGCAGTAATTAAAGGTAAAGGTATGTTGCCAGTCCCCGAAAACGGCGCCAAAAACTTGTTGCGTATAAATAAAACTATCGCAGTTGAGTGCAAGTATACACGAAGCAAGTAATATAGTGATACGAAGTATCGGATATCGTCTCCACAAGGACTGGAAGTACTTCTAACTTTAAAACTCTGCACAAGAAAAGAGATAAATTTAATAAAGTGTTTTGAGAATTCTTGAAGATAAACTAAAATAGAGGAGGAAATCATATTAATAAAGTAGGCTGGTATTGATTTGTTCCGTTGTGCAGGTGTTGCATTGTTCAGAGAACTTCTGTTGCTTATATCATCGAGCCTGTCGCGGCAGAGGTCTGCTATTGTCGCGGTAGCGATCAACAACTCTGTTACTTCAAGTTTGGCAAGAACCCCTGGTGTGACTTGTCCTATCCCTAGATCCAAGTTCTGTCGGTGAACACGTCTTGGATGATACCTCCTGGCGTGAATCAAAGGATGAACACCGATGTTTATGAATTCTTATTTAGTCGCTTAACCTTGCACCTATCCCTAGGCCAAGATAGTTTAACCATAGACTGGAAAATTGTATTTACTCTTTTCTTATACTTAACTCTACCAATATTAAGTAAATAGATAACCTCACAATGCTCTTCCGATACCCTTATGAGATGTTGAAACCAGAGTAAATAAACTTGAAGTTTTATTGATTGAACAAAAAACCTAAGAAACAGTATAATCCTTTCAACTACTTTACAAGATCAACCCTTAGCCCTGGGGAAGATTTAGAACATGATGAAGAAGAGAACAGCTAGGGTTTATGATGGAAGACGGCTAGGAACTAGATATCCCTTCCCTCGTCAAAATACAAGCATATATATAGGCCTTGGGTGTAAGCTTTCTTAATGGTCAAGAATACTAGTTTAAATTAAAGTACAATTTATTTAAAGACTAAATTTCTGAATAAACGTCCCTTAGTTCGCCCTATCTTCTTGCTTTGACTTTCTCCTCAAACTTTGGGCAAGGCCTTCCTTGTGCTTCTGGGCTCTAAAAATTATGCGAATGGTCTACAAAAATCAGGCTTGAAATCCTCTATCAGTCGAACTCCACTTCGCGTTTTCCATCTCTGTTGTCTTCACTGTCGCCACTTCTGTCACAGCAACTGTCACGACAATGATGTATGAGGCAGTTTTCTTCAACCCTTCACTCCAGCTCTGTGGTTATCCTCTGTTCCTCTGCTGCCCTGGATGCTGCCACGACAGGTACCTGCAAGAATTGACCGAAATCAGCAGTATATGTGCAAAATTATCTATCTATGATGTTTATGCAAATTCTATCCTAAAATGCAACTAAACATGCTTGAGTGCATCAATAATATGGATAAATGAGGGTTAAAATATAGAACATTTATGTAACCCCCTCGTCCCGGTCTGGCCGGATGACCGGTCCGAGTGGGCCACACGGGGAAAACTGAAGTGAAACCCGTTAAGGCTCCCCTTCGGTTAGCAACCCTATTTTTTTCCTTTATCTTTTCTAGATGCCTTTATTAAATCCTATGTGATAGGACACGCAGTGAACAAACACGGATACAAAACCCACAAGACATGCAATTAAACAGCCCAAACTTTCCTTATTAAACAGGCCGTATCGATACACTTACAGAGGGTATCGATACGCCTTGACCAAAGTCAACCCTCTCAGTCAACTCAGGGAAGACCGTATCGATACAGCCCTTGAGCGTATCGATACGCCCCTCTCGGTCAACATTTCGAGGTCAACGAGATGGAACCGTACTGATACGCTAAGACACCGTATCGATACGCTATTAACTCACCAAAATCTCAGAATTCCAGTGAGCAAAAACCATATCGATACACCCCCGCGTATCGATACGCCCAGCCAAAAATGAGTCCTGTAGGCAAGACCGTATCGATACGGCCCTTAGGCGTACCGATACGCCCTGCTCTGCAATTCTCCATTTTCAGCACAAACACACAAGATTTACACTCTAGATGTATAATAAGACCTCCCTAGCCACATACGAATATACATACAACATTTACAAACCAAGATCTCGGCATACGAGGCATCCAACATGAACAAACGTCATTCAACCAAGGAATTCATGTAATCATTCAAGAAGGCATACAAAGCATACAAGAGTTTCATGCCTTAGCAAACAAACATAAAACATTCATATAAGGCAATCTAAACATGGTTTTACAAGCCAAGCATGACATCCAAATACCAAAGCAACACAAGCATCCGAAGGACATGGCTATAAGCCTCTCAAGCAAACACTTAGGCATCAACAAAAACATGGTTTACAAATCCATCAACATGAGACATTAACAACATAAAGCCCACACAAAGGAGTCTAGATACACGCTCCTAAAACACGTAGGATTTCCCATTGCTAAACTACTACATTATTTAATAAACCATACTTGAGCAATTACCACCCGCTTGGACGCCCTTTTCTTGCTCCTTGCTAACTCCAAGCTAAAGATCTGCATTGTCGGAAAAAGGGGAGCGTAAGCATAAAGCTTAGTGAGCGGAGCTCAAAACATAACAACGACAATGCAGGGTTCAAAGCTTTCTTTAAAAGTAAAGGCCAACACATACAAGTTCAACCACAAGTCAAGAGTATAGATATTTATCACGTCATCACACTTCATGGTATGCATAAGGACATAATCCTATATTAAATCAAAACCATAAAAAGGAGAATGATATAGTGAGACACAACATGAAAAATACATGGTATGCACAAGCATAACCAAAACACACACGGTGGGACTACACATCACCGTCTCGACTAGTAGTTTTCCAATGGGACTACACATCAAAGTACTCTTCTACTAGTCACTACCGGTGGGACTACACATCACCGGAGTCTTATACCATTCGCTACCGGCGGGACTACACATCACAGGAGCAATGACAACCATCACGTGAGGTTCGACACCAACCATGCAACACGATATACAATCACCATCATGCGACATGTACTCACTATATCATGCACAACCAAGACAAGTTGTAACAAAATCCACAACTAGGCACCAACTTACTACTTTCAATCTTACCAACCACAAATGGTCTTACTCACCATTTCCGTGCACAACCTGCACCAACTTACACATATCTTACAAGGCATATAAACAACACCATAATTACCATCACACACGATCAACGATATAATAATAAGCAACATGCTTCCCCCAAAATATTAGAATTTCATACATAACAATTTATCACCACAAGTAATGAAGACAAACAGTAAAAAGGGGAAATTAAAGAGGCAATTCACAACAACTTACTCTTGAGTTTAATTCGACTTTTCAAGCCCAATCTAAATTCTTTCAAAACCATCTTTGAACCAAAACAATACTTGAAAACATTTTCACATCCACATGCTTGAACCAACCTTTGAAAATCAATTTAAAACATTAACCACTCACCTAAGCTTCCAAGCTCCAAGCCAAGCAAGCAACCTCCCTCAAATTTCTGGATTTCTTCCTGAAGCTTCTCCGACGCAAGTTCTTGCTTCTAAACAACCTCAATACAATTCAAATAATCCTCAAATCAGTCAAACATCAAAATACCAACCCGAAATACAATTCAAATACAATCTACAATGTTGCAAGCCATGAACAAACCCCATACTTTGCAATCTCGGACAGCCCCAATACCTCTTCCAAAATTCATGTTTCCAACACCCATTGCACCCACAAATGATCCCAAATCAACCCCTAACCATAGTACTAACAATAGCCTATCAATTCCCACCCAAAACAACCCCCAAAACTCACCCAAAACCCTCCAAAAACCTCTTTTTTACCCAAATCCGAAAATTGCTCCAAACCATTCAAAATTCACATATGTGGTACCATTTAACTTCTATACATCATAACTAACCATATTAAATCAAAACATTAGGCTTAACAACATAAAGTTTCCATTTTTAATCAAAATCTTCCAAAATTCCATTTTCCAAAACTTCAATGAAAATGAAAATAAATGGTACTTTTAAAGAGAGGGAGTTGAGGGGAAGTCAAAAATGTTGTTACCTTTCAAAAAGGAGCTGAAATGAGTGAGTTTTGAAGTTGAATAGTGGCTTGAAGAGGGGAGAGCTCTTTCACGTTGATAATGGGTGAGGAAGAGAGTGAATAGTGATTATTTGTGAAAAAAGGGGGATTTAAATTGAAAAATGGGTAAATTACCAAACGGCCATTAATGAATGGCTATTCCCTTGTTCTTTAAAAAGCTCTTCAACTTGTAATTTAAATCAATTTGGTCCCATTTCAAATATTTATTTTTGAAACCCGAACCGTAAAGGATTATTTTAATTATAAACCCGAGCCCAAATAATATTAAAATATTATTTTCACCCGACCCCTAAACCCGGGTGTTACAATTTATGCACTCAACAGTAGTATTTCTTATCCTCCAAGGATTCGTACTCCTTAACCTCCAAGGATCCCTAAAGTCGTTTGTTTATTAAGCCCATTTGTCCTTTTACAGTATATGAGCCATACTTAACAAATCTCCACCTTGGCGAATATCATGCCCTTTAAGAGATAAATCTAGAGTCTCTCAAACATCAAAGTGAGTTGGGCTACTATGCTTCTCTAAAATTTGCAAACATTCAACTAGTCCAAACAATGCTTGAACTTGTCTGTAGTAACGGGCTTGGTCAACATATCAACTAGATTGTCTGCAATATGCACCTTTTGTAACAATATCTCACCAGATGCAATCAACTCTCTAATCTTGTTAAACCTCACATCAATATGTTTGGTTCTAGCATGATACACATGATTCTTAGCCAAATGAATAGCACTTTGGCTATCACAATGCAACAGAACTCCACCTTGTCGAATACCTAATTCCTTCTCTAGCCCGATAAGCCATAAGGCTTCTTTTGTAGCTTCAACTACTGCCATGTACTCATCTTTAGTTGTTGATAATGTCACAACAGATTGAACAATTGACTTCCAACATATAGGCCCTTCACCAAGGGTGAAAAAAACCCAATTGTGGACCTTCTATCATCCAAATCACCTGCATAGTCTGAATCCACATATCCAACAATCAAAGGATCATGTCGCTGACTGCGAAAACAATTCCATGTCCCACAGTACCCTTTAAATACCTGAAAATCCACTTGATTGCTTCCCAATGTGATCTTCCTGGTTTAGACATGTATTTACAGACATGACCAACAACATGAGCTAAATCAGGACGAGTACATACCATCGCATACATCAGGCAGCCGACAACACTAGCATAAGGGACCTTTGCCATCTCTTTAATTTCCTAGTATGTCTTCGGCCATTGTTTGGTAGAAACCTTAAAGTGATTCACCAATGGAGTGCTCACGGGCTTCGCTTTGCTCATCCCAAACCTTTCTAACACTTTCTCAACATAGCCTTTCTGAGATAACCACATTTTCCTTGAGCCTCTATCTCCGTGAATCTCCATTCCAAGAATTTTCTTTGCAGCTCCTAAGTCTTTTATATCAAATTCCTGACTCAATAAAGCTTTCAAACCGACAACATCATGCATATACTTTGCAGCCAGCAACTTATCATCAACATACAATAGCAGAAAAATAAAAGAACCACCATCAAGGCTTTTAACATAGACACAACAATCATACTCATACTCACATCGCTTGTAGTAATTCTGAATCATGTAGGAGTCGAATCGCTTGTACCATTGTCGTGGAGACTTCTTCAACCCGTACAAGGATTTCTTTAACCTGCAAACCAGATGTTCATCTCCGTATTGAATGAACCCTTATGGCTGCTGCACATAAATCTGCTCCTCTAGATCACCTTGCAGAAAAGCAGTTTTAACATCCAATTGCTCTAAATGCAAATCTAAACTAGCTACAAGTGCAAGAACTGCTCTAATTGAAGTATGTCTAACCACAAGAGAAAAGATTTCATCATAATCAACACATTTTTTCAGTGAAAAACCCTTTGCTACCAATCGAGCCTTGAACTTTCCCCCTTCTTTTTTTTTTGATATTGGTGGTTTCCTTTAATACACCCATTTGCAACCAATAGCCTTCTTTCCCTCAGGAAGCCTAGCTAGCTCCCACGTATGATTTTTCTGCAAAGATTTCATCTCCTCAAACATTGGAGCCATCATTTACTTTTCTTCGGACTAGAGATAGCCCCTTGAAAAGTATCCGAATCTTCACTACTAATGTGAAGTGCAAAAGACACTATATCTTAAAAACCCAATCTGCATGGAGCCTTTACATTGGTGTGTCTCTCTATCTCTGGCTAAATTATAATTCTACAACAAAACTGTATTAGATTCACCAGAAGTTGAATTCAAACTTTCACCTTTCTCAGTTGTTACTTCTTTCTCAACTGCTCTTTGATATTGATCGAAATCCACCAACACCTTGTCTCGGTTCTACTGCAACATGAATTGCACGTCAAAAATTGCATCTCTACTAATCACTGTTTTCCTTGCAACTGGATCCTAAAATTTGTATCCTTTAACACCTTTCTTGTAGCCCATAAAGATGCACTTCTTCGATTTTGCATCAAGTTTTGATCTCTCATTACCAGGTACATGCACATAAGCACGACAACTAAAAATCTGTAAGTGTGAAAAATCAACTACATTGCTTGTCCATACCTCTTCTGCGACTTTTCCACCCAAAGATGCCCGTGGTGACCTGTTGATGAGATAGCATGCCATACTCATAGCCTCTGCCCAAAAGTTTTTAGGAAGCCCTACATTCAGTCTCAAGCATTGAGCCCGCTCAGCTAAGGACCTGTTCATCCTTTCAGCAACACCATTTTGTTGTGGCGTCTTTCACACTGAAAAATGTCTCTGAATCCCATGCTCCTTATAGAACTTCAGAAATTGTGAATCTGTGTACTATGTGCCGTTATCAAACCTTAAATACTTGATCTTTCTACCCGTTTGGTTCTCCACCTCATCTTTCCACACCTTGAATTTGGAAAAGACTTCAGATTTCTATTTCAACAAATTCACCCAAACTTTCTTAGAAAAAATCGTCAATAAAAGTAACATAATACACAAATTCACTCAATAATGATTTTTTGGTTGGCCCCCATACATTAGAATGTACATAATCAAGAATCCCTTAAGTTTTGTGCTTTCCAGTCGTGAAGCTGACTTTAGTCTGTTTACCAAGAACACAAAATTCACAAAAATCGAGCTTGCAACTTTTGACACCATGCAACAAATTTCTTTTATGCAATTCAACCATTCCACGTTCACTAAGGTGACCAAGACGCATATGCCACAATTTTATATTATCATCATATGACTCAACATAATGAGCTCCACCTACAACTGTACTCCCTAACAGTTTATAGATATTCCCTGCAGTTATATTTCCTTTCATCACAGTCAATGCACCTTTAACAATCCTAATGGTTTCTCTATCCTCATCAGATTTAGGAATTAAACCATTCTTATGCAAAGTACCCAAAGAAATTAGATTCTTTTTCAAATCCAGTATATGCCTAACATCACATAATGTTCTAACAGTACCATCATACATCTTAATTCTGACTTCACCAATACCGACAATATTGCAACATCTATCATCACCTAAATAGACAGAACCAAAATTAACAGACATATAGGTAGAAAACCACTCCCTATTAGGCATTATTGGATAAGAGCATCCTGAATCAAGAATCCAAGCATTCGTGAACTGAGTTGTTGAAATAGAAAGCATATCACCATCACTGCAATACGGATTCTCATTCTGTAACACATTCACAGTTTTGGATGATGTATCATGTTTATCATCTAACTCATTTTTCCACTTTGGAAAGTCTCGTTTCATATGTCCTGGCTCCTTGCCCTTGTAGAAACGAAACATCTTCTTGCCTCTACACTTTGATCTAGAATTCCGTCTTCCAGAACCCTCATTCTCTGACTTCCTTCCACGGTCGTGATTAGCCTTAACATATAAACCATCAGCGTGAAAGCTTTCGCCTGTATTCTGCCTTCGCTGGTTGTGGGCTAACAAGGTTGCATTAATCTCTTCAACTTAGATTATTTGTTTCCCATATATAAGAGTAGTCACCATGTGTTCATAAGAAGAAGGCAACGAACACAACATAAACATTGCTTTGTCTTCATCTTCAATCTCCTCATCAAGTTGAGTTAAATCGGTGATTATTTGATTGAAGATATTCACGTGCTGCGCCAAATCCTGACCTTCCTGCATCTTCAGCCCATACAACTTCTACTTTAGATACAATTTATTTTTCATAGACTTGGACATAAATTGACTTTCCAACTTTCTTCATATCTCTCCCAGAGACGTAAGATTTATAACGTGATACATAATCTCATCTGCCAAACATAACCGTATGGTTCCAGTTGCTTGTTGTTGCAGTTTTTCCCAATCGTCGTCCTCCATCGACGCTGGTTTTGTAGATTGTAAAGCCTTTAAAATCCCTTGTTGCGCTAACAATTCCTTTACCCCCGTCTGCCACAATCCGAAGTTGTCTTCACCATTGAACTTGACCACTTCGAATTTCGCACCGGGCATAGCCATCGCAACCAGGCTCTTGATACGAGTTGTTGTGCACACGACAAACGAAAAAGAAAATCAAATAAGAAAGAACACAAGAGATTTAAAGAGGTTTAGTAGTGTGCTTACGTCCTAGGGTAGCAAAGAGCAGTTATTTTCTTTTAATTCAATCGATAATGCCCGACAAAAACAAGACTTAAAGCCTAAAAAGAACAATTGATGAAGTCTAATGAGGTGGGGGTAAGCCTCTTTATATAGCCCCTACATCCAAGTCCTATTCTAACTAGGATAACTACTACTCAATCCTACTTTAACTAGGATTACAATTGTTCTAATCCTTCGGGGAGTAGTATTCCTTATCCTCCAAGGATTCGTACTCCTTAACCTCCAAGGATCCCTCAAGTCGTTTGTTTATTAAGCCCATTTGTCCTTTTATAGTATATGAGCCATACTTAACAAATCTCCACCTTGGCGAATATCATGCCCCTTAAGAGATAAATCTAGAGTCTCTCAAACACCAAAGTGGGTTGGGCTACCATGCTTCTCTAGAATTTGCAAACATTCAACTAGTCCAAACAATGCTTGAACTTGTTTTTTGCTACAGGCTTGGTCAACATATCAGCTAGATTGTCTGTAGTATGCAGCTTTTGTAACAATATCTCACCAAATGCAATCAAATCTCTAATCTTGTGAAACCTCACATCAATATGTTTAGTTCTAGAATGATACACCTGATTCTTAGCCAAATGAATAGCAGTTTGGCTATCACAATGTAACTGAACTCCACCTTGCCAAATACCTAATTCCTTCACTAGCCTGATAAGCCATAAGGCTTCTTTTGCAGCTTCAACTATTGTCATGTACTCATCTTTAGTTGTTTATAATGTCACAACAGGCTGAACAGTTGACTTCCAACATATAGGCCCTCCACCAAGGGTGAAAACAAACCCAGTTGTGGACCTTATATCATCCAAATCACCAGCATAGTTTGAATCCACATATCCAACAATCAAATGATCATGTCACTGACTGCCGAAAATAATTTCATGTCCCACAGTACCCTTTAAATACCTGAAAATCCACTTGATTGCTTCCCAATGTGATCTTCCTAGTTTAGACATGTATTTACAGACTTGACCAACAACATGAGCTAAATTAGGACGAGTACATACCTTCGCATCCATCAGGCAGCCGACAACACTGGCATAAGGGACCTTTTCCATCTCTTCAATTTTCTTGTCTGTCTTCGGGAACTATTCTGTAGAAAGCTTAAAGTGATTCACCAATGAAGTGCTTACAGGCTTCGCTTTGCTCATCCCAAACCTGTCTAACACTTTCTCAACATAGCCTTGTTGAGATAACCACAGTTTACTTGAGCCTCCATCTCTGTGAATCTCCATTCCAAGAATTTTCTTTACAGCTCCTAAGTCTTTCATATCAAATTCCTGAGTCAATAAAGCTTTCAAACCGACAACATCATGCATATACTTTACAGCCAGCAACATATCATCAACATACAGTAGTAGAAAAATAAAAGAACCATCATCAAGGCTTTTAACATAGACACAACAATCATACTCACATCGCTTGTAGCCAATCTGAATCATGTAGAAGTCGAATCGCTTGTACCATTGTCGTGGAGACTGCTTCAACCCATATAATGATTTCTTTAACCTGCAAACCAGATGTTCATCTCCGGATTTAATGAACCCTTCTAACTTCTGCATATAAATATGCTCCTCTAGATCACCATGCAGAAAAGAAGTTTTAACATCCATCATCTCTAAATGCAAATCTGAACTAGCTACAAGTGCAAGAATTGCCCTAATTGAAGTATGTCTAACCACAGAAGAAAAGATTTCATCATAATCAACTCATTTTTGCCATGAAAAATCCTTTGCTACCAATCAAGCCTTGAACTTCCCCCCTTCTTTTTCTGATACTGATGGTTTCCTTTTATACACCCATTTGCAACCAATAGCCTTCTTTCCCTCAGGAAGCCTAGCTAGCTCACACGTATGAATTTTCTGCAAAGATTCCATCTCCTCAACCATTTCAGCCATCATTTACTTTTCTCCAGACTAGAGATAGCCCCTTGAAAAGTATCCGGATCTTCACTACTAATGTGAAGTGCAAAAGACACCATATCTTCAAAACCCAATCTGCATGGAGCTTTTACATTGGCGTGTCTCTCTCTATCTCTGGCTAAATTATAATTCTACAATGGAACTGTATTAGAGTCACCAGAAGTTGAATTTGAACTTTCACCTTTCTCAGTTGTTACCTCTATCTCAACTGCTCTTGGATATTGTTCAAAATCCACCAGCACCTTGTCTCGGTTCTGTTGGAACATGAATTTCTCGTAAAAAATTGCATCTCTGCTGATCATTGTTATCCTTGCAACTGAATCTTAAAACTTGTATCCTTTGACACATTTCTTGTAGCTCAGAAAGATGCACTTCTTCGATTTTGCATCAGGTTTTGATCTCTCATCACCAGGTACATGCACATAAGCACGACAACCAAAAATTCGTAAGAGTGAAAAATCAACTACATTTCATGTTCATACCTCTTCTTCAACTTTTCCACCCAAAGATGCACGTGGTAACTTATTGATGAGATAGCATGCCATACTCACAGCCTCTTCCTAGAAGTTTTTAGGAAGCCCTGCATTTAGTCTCAAGCACTAAGCCCGCTCAGCTAAGGACTTGTTCATCCGTTCAAAAACACCATTTTGTTGTGGCGTCTTTCGCACTGAAAATGTCTCTGAATCCCATGCTCCTTACAGAAATTCAGAAACTGCGAATCTATGTACTCTGTGCCATTATCAGACCTTTAATACTTGATCTTTCTACCCGTTTGGTTCTCCACCTTAGCTTTCCACACCTTGAATTTGGAAAAGACTTCAGATTTCTGTTTCAAGAAATACACCCAAACTTTCTTAGAAAAATCGTCAATAAAAGTAACATAATACACAGATCCACCCAATGAAGATTCTCTAGTAGGGCCCCATACATCAGAATGCACATAATCAAAAATCCCTTAAGTTTTGTGCTTTCCAGTCGTGAAGCTGACTTTAGTCTGTTTACGAAGAACACAAAATTCACAAAAATCGAGCTTGCAACTTTTGACATCATGCAACAAATTTCTTTTATGCAATTCAACCATTCCATGTTCACTAAGATGACCAAGACGCATATGCCACAATTTTGTATTATCATCATATGACTCAACAGAATGAGCTCCACCTACAACTGTACTCCCTAACAATTTATAGATATTCCATGCAGTTGTCTTTCCTTTCATCACAGTCAATGCACCTTTAACAATCCTAATGATTTCTCTATCCTCACCAGCTTTAGGAATTAAATCATTCTTATGCAAAGTGCCCAAAGAAATTAGATTCTTTTTCAAATCTGGCATATACCTAACATCACATAATGTTCTAACAGTACCATCATACATCTTAATTCCGACTTCACCAATACTGACAATATTGCAACATCTATCATCACCTAAATAGACAGAACTAGAATTAACAGACATATAGGTAGAAAACCACTTCTTGTTAGGTATTATATGATAAGAGCATCCTGAATCAAGAATCCAAGCATCCGTGAACTGAGTTGTTGAAATAGAAAACATATCAGCATCACTGCAATACGAATTCTCATTATGTAACACATTCACAGTTTGGATGATGTATCATGTTTATCATCTAACTCATTTTTCCACTTTGGATAGTCTCGTTTCATATGTCCTGGCTCCTTGCACTTGTAGCTACGAAACATCTTTTTGCCTCTATACTTTGATCTAGAATTCCGTCTTCTAGAACCCTCATTCTCTGACTTCCTTCCACAGTCGTGATTACCCTTAACATATAAACCATCAGCGTGAGAGCTTTCGTCTGTATTCTGCCTTCGCTGGTTGTGGGCCAACAAGGTTGCATTAATCTCTTCAACTTTGATTGTTTCTTTCCCATATGTAAGAGTAGTCACTATGTGTTCATAAGAAGAAGGCAACGAACACAACATAATCATTGCTTTGTCTTCATCTTCAATCTTCACATCAAGTTGAGTTAAATTGGTGATTATTTGATTGAAGATATTCACGTGCTGCGCCAAATCCTGACCTTCCTGCATCTTCAGCCCATACAACCTCTACTTTAGATACAATTTATTTTTCAGAGACTTGGATATAAATTGACTTTCGAACTTGCTTCATATCTCTCCCGAAGACGTAAGATCCATAACGTGATACATAACCGTATGGTTCCAGTTGCTCGTTGCTGCAGTTTTTCCCAATCGTCATCCTCCATCGACGCTGGTTTTGTAGATCGTAAAGCCTTTAAAATGCCTTATTGCGCTAACAAGTCCTTTACCCTCGTCTGCCACAATCCGAAGTTATCTTCACCATTGAACTTGACCACTTCGAATTTCGCACCAGACATAGCCATCGCAACCAGGCTCTTGATACGAGTTGTTGTGCACCCGACAAACGAAAAAGAAAATCAAATAAGCAAGGACACAAGAGATTTAACGAGGTTCAGCGGTGTCCTTACGTCCTCGGGTAGCAAAGAGCGGTTGTTTTCTTTTAATTCAATCGATAATGCCCGAAAAAAACAAGGCTCAAAGCCTAAAAAGAACAATTGATGAAGTCTAATGAGGTGGGGGTAAGCCTCTTTATATAGCTCCTACATCCAAGTCCTATTCTAGCTAGGATAACTACAACTCAATCCTACTTTAACTAGGATTACAATTGTTCTAATCCTTCGGGGAGTAGTATTCCTTATCCTCCAAGGATTCGTACTCCTTAACCTCCAAGGATCCCCCAAGTCGGTTGGTTATTAAGCCCATCTATCCTTTAAAAGTATGATTAGATCATCAAAAATACTATCAATTTACTCACTCTAGCACAAGGTATTTACCTCGGATCCCAAGCTCAATTGCACATTATTTCAAAAAAAGCATCTATCAAGCAAGTAAATTAAAACAATTAAAGGTACTCGGGATGGATTCCTCCTATCTCGAGACTCTAAACTACTCTCACCTCTTATCCCGAAGTTACAGGATACCTGAATCCTCAAACATATACGATCCTTTCCTAGCCTCCACATGGTTTAAGCATAACAAAATTTAACTATATATTATATCCAATTCAACCCTTCACATACACCAAACAAGGCAGCTTAATCACACACATTTGGTCACCCAAAATTGTCCATTAATCTTTTTATTTAACCAAAACTGCCCTGTTAGTTTATGCATGTTATTTGTCATTGAAATTTCAGCCCTTTTATTGTTTAAACTAATCAAAAGCAATTTATATTTCAATGAAATCGATCATATATTCAAAGTAGCCCGGAACTGTCCATAATTAATTCAAAACAGTTCAATTTGAACACAATATATTGTATCAAATCAGAATATCCTCAGATCATTATTAATTTTCACCTAAACAATCAAATCTACTAATGTTATTCGTACAAACATATGTCTGATCTTTCATTAAGCAAACAATTCATTAATTGTATAAAACAAGGCAGTTCCATGTTCATTTTAATTTAATATACAACATAATTCAAATTTATAGACACCTGATCCAAACAGTTTACATGCATCAAGCATCAAAACAAAGCAGCCCCAAAACTGCCTCAAATTAAACCGAAACAGTCTCGTATCTTTGTACATAAAATGCGCTTTAAAACAGTTTAGTATGTGCTTATTTTCTCTTAAAAACAGTGCCTTTTTATAAATGGAATCAGCCTCTTCGTTAGTATTTATACTTAGTTAAATCAAACAGCCCTTGAGCTTATCAAATACTTTCTAACACTTGTATTCATGCACCGTACAACCCCTATCATAATGAACAGTCTTTTTAAACATGTTTAAGCATTTCCCCTGATTTAAACATTCAAAATTCAGTTCATTAATCAAACAAATTTTTACCAAAAACTATCTGGTTTCATAAGTATAATTTCACATACCAAAATAGTCCCTATATTTTACTAACGTTGATTTAACAACCATCACTATTCAGGCTACTAAAACAATCCAACTTTCGTTTAAATCAACAAGGAAAGCTCATCACTCTTTAACACAAATTTCCAGCTTCCTACCACTTCATTTATACAATTCTATGCTCATTTTTATAGCTCAAATTCACAAGTACAAATACGACATTAAAAAAGTTTGAGAGTTTCTATCATTCAGCCCACAATTTAACCAATGACTTCTAAGCATTTTATTTTATTCAAGATCAATCATTTACATTTATGAGTTTAACAAGTATTCCATGCATTCCTCCATTCACTCTAAACATTCAAGCATTCAAACAACAATAAAAACAAAGCACAACCAAAGGGAGATGAGATTCATATACCTTCACTTCAATATCAAACTAAGAACATCCAAAATGAGCTTAGATTGAATCTTTAAAAGCTGAAATTTAAGCCTACGTTTTATCTCTTCTCTCCCCTTTTTCTTTCGGTTAAAACCATGAAGAATATGATCAAATGAGCCTTAATTTGGCTTCAATCCTCTCAAGCCAAATGTGGACCCCCACCATGCCACATGGATGTTTTACTATAATGACACATCATTTAACCACTTTCATCTTTGAGTTTTGCATGCAATGGAATAAGTTCTAATCTTTAACTATCCAGTCACTTAAAAATTAGTTACTACTTTTAAAAGTATTATTTTGGAAGCACTCAATTCTTGTTTCATTCAATTGGCCCCATAATTAAGTTCCAAGCTTGGACATAACAACATAATTCTCCTAGACCCTATTTCGGGGTGTTACAGGTTATTTTTCAACTAAGATGAAATTTAAATAATTAGAGACCTAAACTCTATTAGATACATTTTATATAGTATGAATATAAATTATTTTTATTATTATTCGATAAGATAGTTCTTTTCATTCATAACAACAAAATAATATGCTAAAAAATACAGCATTCCCAAAATATCTTTAAGGAAAAAAATTTAATACACAAGTCGCGTAAGCTTTAGTTTATACAAGCTAATTAAATTTAGGGTTTAGAGTTTATGGGTTTAGGTTGTAGGGTTAAGAATTTAGGATTGAGGATTAGAGTTTAGGTCGTAAGGTTTTAGGTTTATGAATTTAGAATTTATATTTTAAAGAAGGATTGTGTAATATATTTTAGACAAATTACGTAAATCTTCACTAAATTTTACTCTTAAACATATTTTAGTCACTGAAGTTTCAAAACATTCAATTTACTCACTGAAGTTTAGACATATTTAAGGAAAAAAAACTTTGATACACAAGTCGCGTAAGCTTTAGTTTATACAAGCTAATTAAATGTAAGGTTTAGAGTTTATGGGTTTAGGTTGTAGGGTTAAGAATTTAGGATTGAGGAGTAGAGTTTAGGTCGTAAGGTTTTATGTTTATGAATTTAGAATTTATATTTTAAAGAAGGATTGTGTAATATATTTTAGACAAATTACGTAAATCGTCACTAAACTTTACTCTTAAACATATTTTATTCACTGAAGTTTCAAAACATTCAATTTACTCATTGAAGTTTAGACATTGAACATTTTCGGTCACCAAAGTTTAGACATTGAACTTTTATGTCACTCTTAAACCCCAAAAGATCGTAGATGGTGATTATTCGGTCCTAAATTTTACTAGCCACTTAATCTTGGCCCCTTGAGTCTGAATTCGACATTCATTTTTTCCGGAAAGTGCTCTAAAGTTCACTAATAGACCAAAAACCTTATGGTTTCTCTCTCGCCGATCTCTCTCCACCATCGGATGAAGCTCATTTCTCATTATGTTACTTCTCTTGTGCCGATGAAGTTTTTCATCATTCGGATCTTGGATAAGTTCCTTCGCTCACCGATAAATGGACATCGTCAAAAAGTTAACGGACGAGTGACTAAAAACGTTCAATGTCTAAACTAGTGAGTAAATCGAACATTTCAAAACTTCAGTGACCAAAATAGGTTTGGGAGTAAAGTTCAATGATGATTTATGGAATTTACCATATTTTTTACACATATTATGTATCAAAATATAACCTTATATTTAAAGTGAGAAATTATATCATGAGTCCTTCCCACGACGTCATCCATAAGACCAACCAATAAAATGCATCCATTTCATTAATTTTTTCATCTTTATCTTTTCAAAGTATATATTATTATAATTGTTGAGTTGATCGAAAACTTGCAAATGGCCAAGAGGGGGGTGAATTGGCAATTAAAATTTTGGTGAAAAGAAAGAATGAAAATAAAAATTGACACAAGGGGTTATAGTGGTTCAAGTTCTCCAAATGAACTCTACATCCACTACCTTAGCTCCCACTAAGGATTTTCAAACAATTCACTATTGAATTCGTCCCTTTTTCTTGGATGAGGAGGAAACCTTACAATTTCGATTAAGCTTTCTACCCAAAGCTTAATCCACTCAAATACAAAAAACGAATTTGGTAAACTCAAATTTTTCCTCTCAAAGGATAATTGTCTACCCAAATACAATTTCAACAATCCCAAACTCACAATACAATTTGACAAATTGAAATACAATAGAGTTGGGTACAAGAATTTGACTTTGAAGAGCACTAGGGTTTGGATTTTTGCTTTGATGATGCTTTTTGGTTCAATAGTTGTTGCTGATACTTTTGGATGCCTCTTTTATACCTCTTCATTGATTTCTAGCCGTTTGGGTGGTTGGGGACATAAATGGAGCCGTTGGAACCCTCTCTTACCACCATAAATGCACTTTTGCAGCTATGCGTATCGGTACGCGGGAATGGGTATCGATACCTGTCTCAGAAAAGAAAGAGTCATTGTGTGCAATAAATAGGGCGTATCGATACACTCGTAAGCGTATCGGTACGGGGTATCGAAACGGCAAGGGTCGTATCGATACTATTTTTTGAACTTAGCTCACTGTCTAAACTTGTATCGGTACGGGGGTTAGGCGTATCGATACGGGTCAACGACCTTTTAAAGTTTGGTTACCAACCAATTGACACCAACGGTCATATTTTTAAACCGACTTAAATACTTTAAAAATTATAAAGCCCGTATCGATACGGGGGTTTGCCGTATCGGTACGCTATTCAAACTCTTTGAGATTTAACACAGGGGCGTATCGATACGAGGGTTTGCCGTATCGATACGTGTTCCTCCAGTAGCCAAGTTTTGCAAAATGGTATCGATACACCTGGAAGGGTATCGATACTCTTTGACGTTTTTCAATAGTTTTGGCTTAGAACACTTAGAAAATATTTTGAGTTTGATTTTTACAAATCAGTTTTAAAGTGTTGGTGTTTTAAAACTTGTTAAGGGATTTATAAAAACAATTTTAAGTTTTTCAAATTGATCCTTAAAGATCTAGTTATATCAAAATCAAACATAGGTTTTACAATCTCCCCCTTTTTGATATAACAAAACTAAAACTTAAAATTTTTGACACTTTTGAAAAACTTTACAAAGTTAACTCTCCCTTAATATAAGCTTGGTAACCTTTGAGTTAAAATCAAAATATTTGAAGATGAGTTTGTTAGATCAAAAATTCATTGAGACAATTAAGTGCATAAAGAAATCAAAGGTATAATAATAATAAGCAACATAATTTTATTCATCATAGCATTAAACTGGAAATCCAAACAAAAACAAACAAGAAATCAAAGCATAGGTTTTAATCCTAAAACAAACTTAATCCTAAGAACATAAGACATAGGTGCATAAAATAGGAAATCCTAAATGATATGAATGATATGCAAGAAGAAACGTCTAAGCATCGTCTTCTTCGTCTTCATCATCTTCATCACCATCTCCCAAAGGCTCATTAGTGTGCATACTGTTACGCCACTCATCATGGAAAGCGACAATGGAAATATTCAAGGAATTGTGTCCACTTTCAAGAGATGTGAGGCGATTCTCCATACCCGTCATCCTAGTATCAAAGGTAGTTTCCATGGAAGTGAGACGAGTATTTATGTCCGTGCGCAACCCGGTAAATTGCTCATTGAGATAGGTCATGAGAGCATCCATGTTGGGTTGTTGGACTTGAGGGGCGCGAGGAGCTTGAGGAGCTTGAGCCTCTTCAAACATGGCGGCGGCTTCTGGTGGTAACTCGGCAAGACGTATCCATTCACCATTAAGATAAGTAAATTTTTCCCGAGCAAGAGATCGCTCATCAATGGGATCGGTGAGATGAGTTGGATAGTCATAAGAGCAATCAATATCCTTTTTAATAAAGAAATAACTCAAAGCCGAACCGTATGTGAAGGAGGTGACGTGAGGAGTGTGACGATTTTGAACGAGGTAGACGATCTCCGCGAACATAAGTCGAGCTAGATTTGGTCGCTTGGCTTCACGGAAGCATCGAATCCAAAAATCATCCACTTGACGGATGGTGGAATATTTTCCTCCAAAAGGACGAAACCACCACGACACCATCAAATGTAGGATCCGGTCGTGAGCATTGAGGGCGGTGACAGATCCACTAAGAACATGCCCCATACCATGCTCATCATCAAGGCCTTCATCATCCAACTTAAAAACCTCACAAATAGACTTGACATCAAGGATTATTTTCTTTCCCATAAGATAAGAGCTAATTGCAACAACTTCCCCATTACGACTAATACATCTTGCATTAGCATAGAAAATCAAAACCAAGAGGCGATAGAAAATACCGGGAATAGAGATAAACTCCATGAAATTCCAACGATGAAGCAAGGGAAGGTATTCAAACTTGAAACGCTCCGAATTGAGAAAAGGAACGAAGATTACCCTTTCGGCACGGATCTTATAATTCTCATATTGACGAAAGTGAGTTAGACCCGAATTGCCATCAAAGGATTGCTCATAGATGATTGAGTAGTTTGGACGAGCAATCTCTCCAAGGTTGGAAGATTCACCGGCATGAGTAGCCCTCGGTCGCTTCCTCGATGGTTCTTTTGGTGCCATGATCTAAAAGAGAATTAAGCAAAAGGGTTTCTTCAATTTGAGTAAAAATCAAGGTAAAAAAAATTTAAAAGAAAATTTTCAAGAGAAATTTAAAAAAAAATTAGAAGAAAAATTCAAGAAGAGGTTTGAAGAAAAACAAAGTTTGTAAAAAAAAGCAAAAAGAATCAAAACAGCAAAACAAAAAATTAAAAAAAAGAAGGAGATTACCTTGATAGAAACTTGAAGATTTGAAGAAAACTACCACAAAGATGAGAAAGAGAGCACAAAGCCTTGCTTGATTCAAAAACTCTTTTAGGTTTGAGTTGAGATGTGAAAAATATGAAGGAAGAAGTGCCCTTTTATAGGCAAAAACGGCTAGGGTTAATTAGGTTTTGAAGAATTTAAGTTATGGTAAAAGTTGAACTCATTAAAAGCCTAATTAATTCCATCAGCGCAGTCGAGTATCGATACGCCCGAAGGTGTATCGATACGGGGATATAATTGTCTTTTCGCAAAAATGCCCGTTGGAAGAGTCGTACCGAAACGGAGAGGTCCGTATCGAAACGACCCGTATCGATACGGGATGAAACGTATCGATACGCGTGAAGCGAAGAAAATTCTGGGAAACTGAATGAAGAACGGGTATCGATACGCGTAGAGCTGTATCGATACTGGATGCCCAGAATTACATATTTGGTTCAAAGAACAACCAAAGGTTCAAACCTAACATCTCCTATGAGTATGCAAATGATGTATGAGCAGTTCTAAGCATATTTTAACAGAACCATACTCCCCCTAACTATAGGCATGGATGAAATTGGGAGTCTAAGCATACAAACATGGCATTTCACAAGATCAAGCATATTTAAGCACAAAAGAGGTCCTAAAAGGTCAAGATAGGCTAGCTAGACCTAACTCTCTCCTAAGGGACCAAAAACGCTCTTTGTCTAACGGTTTTGTAAATATGTCCGCTAATTGATTCAAGGTGTCTACATACTCTATAGCCACATAATCTTTAAGGACATGATCTCTAATGAAATGATGCCTTATCTCTATGTGTTTGGTTCTAGAGTGTTGGATGGGATTTTTTGTTAAGCATATTGCACTAGTGTTGTCACATTTTAGGGGTATGGTTCCAACTTTAATTCCATAATCTAAGAGTTGTTGCTTCATCCAAAGGACTTGAGCACAACAACTCTCTAAGGATATGTACTCGGCTTCGGTGGTAGATAAGGCTACACTATTTTGTTTCTTAGAGAACCAAGATATGAGCATACTACCTAAGAATTGACAAGTTCCCGAAGTACTTTTCCTATCGATTTTGCAACCCCCATAATCCGCATCCGAATAAGCATGAAGGTTGAAGGTAGAGTCTCTAGGGTACCAAAGACCTAAACAAAGAGTGTCTCTAAGATACCTAAAGATCCTCTTAACGGCTATAAGGTGAGACTCTCTAGGACTAGCTTGAAACCTAGCACACAAGCAAACACTAAACAAAATATCCGGTCTACTTGCGGTAAGGTAAAGCAAAGATCCAATCATAGAGCGATAAAGCTTAGAGTCAACACACTTACCTCCTTCATCTTTGTCAAGCTTTGCAGATGAGCTCATAGGAGTGGCTTGAGGTTTTGCATTCTCCAAGCCAAACTTCTTGAGCATATCCTTTATGTATTTTGCTTGGTTGATGAAGGTGTCATCCTTCTTTTGCTTGATTTGGAGTCCCAAAAAGAATGAGAGCTCCCCCATCATGCTCATCTCAAATTCACCTTGCATTAACTTAGCAAACTCTTGACAATGACATTCATTAGTAAAGCCAAAAATAATATCATCAACATAAATTTGAACTACTAAGATGTCATTTTTATACATTTTTATAAAAAGTGTAGTGTCCACCTTACCTTTTTCAAATCCTTTTTCAATCAAAAAATTTGAAAGTCTTTCATACCAAGCTCTAGGAGCTTGTTTTAAACCATAAAGAGCTTTGGTAAGTTTGAAAATATGATTTGGAAATTTTGAGTCTTCAAAACCCGGTGTTTGTTCTACATACACTTCTTCATTTATAAAACCATTTAAAAATGCGCTTTTAACATCCATTTGAAAAAGCTTGAAATTATGATAACATGTATATGCAAGCAACATCCTAATGGCTTCCATTCTAGCTACGGGTGCATAGGTTTCATCAAAATCTATTCCCTCTTCTTGAGTGTAACCTTGTGCTACAAGTCTAGCTTTATTTCTCACAATGTTACCACTCTCATCTAGTTTGTTCCTAAAGACCCATTTAGTTCCTATTGTAGATTGATTACTAGGCCTATCAACTAATGTCCATACATTACTTCTCTCAAATTGATTTAACTCTTCTTGCATAGCCATGATCCAAAAGTCATCTTTCAATGCTTCTTTTATATTTTTAGGCTCTATGTATGAGATAAATGCAACATGGTTCATTAATCTAAGAGAAGAACGAGTGGTTACCCCCTTGGATGGATCACCCAAAATTTCACCATCTTTGACATAGTTCAACTCCGTTGGGTAGCTCACTTCCTTTTCCTCAATAGCCAAGTCCTTCAAGGCTTCAAGAGGTGGATCTTGTGAGTCCTCTTCCTTTGTTGGAATCTCATCCTCCTTTGAAGTTTGACCTCCATCAAAGGCATTCATGATCCCTACATCATCATCATCACAAGAATCCTTCCTAGGAAGGAGGTTATCATCGAATACAACATGAATAGATTCTTCTACTACTAAAGTTCTTTTGTTAAATACTCGATAGGCTTTAGAGGTTAAAGAGTAACCTATAAAAATGGCTTCATCACTTTTTGTATCAAATTTACCTAAGTTATCTTTTCCATTATTTAAAACAAAACACTTGCACCCAAAAGGGTGGAAATAGCTAATGTTAGGCTTTTTGGATTTTAAGATCTCATAAGGTGTTTTCTTTAAAATTGGCCTAATCATTACTCGATTTACAATATAACAAGCGGTGTTTGTGGCTCCCGCCCAAAAATATTTAGGTAAATTGTTTTCACAAAGCATAGTTCTAGCCATTTCTTGTAAAGTTCTATTTTTCCTCTCAACTACCCCATTTTGTTGAGGAGTTCGAGGAGCCGAAAAATTATGGCTAATACCATTTTTATTTAAAAAATCTTCAAACCCTAAATTTTGAAACTCGGTTCCATGATCACTTCTAATATGTGAAATTCTAAGCTCAAGATCATTTTGGGTTAATTTTGAAAATGTGATGAATTTTTCCAAAGCCTCATCTTTAGTACTTAAAAAGAGAACCCAAGTAAATCTAGAAAAATCATCAACTAGCACAAAAGCATAAGACTTACCACCCAAGCTCATAGTCCTAATTGGCCCAAATAAATCCATGTGAATTAGTTGTAAGCATCTACTAGTGGAAACATCATTAATGGATTTAAAGGAAGACCTATGTTGTTTACCCTTTGAGCATGCATCACAAATTTTATCATTTGAAAATTTTATCTTTGGTAAACCTCTAACTAGATTTAGAGAGACTAGTTTTTCCAAAACACTTATGCTAGCATGTCCTAGCTTCCTATGCCACAACCATGCATCATTTTCATTTTGAGCAACTAAGCATGCATGAGATGTATGCATGTCATCTAGATGCACCATGTATATATTCCCTATGCGATGACCTATGAGCATAATATTGTTACATTTAATGTCTACGATTTTACAACCATTTTTATCAAACAAAACATTAAATCTTTTATCACATAGTTGACTTATGCTCAATAAATTGTGTTTAAGACCATCGACATATAAAACATTTTCAATGAGAATAGTAGAGTGATTACCTATGGAGCCAATACCTTTAATGTGGCCTTTGGAGTTGTCACCAAATGTTACTACTCCTCCACTTTTTGGCTTTAGATCCATGAATCGACTCTTGTCTCCGGTCATGTGCCTCGAGCATCCACTATCAAGGTACCATGAGTTTTGACTTTGTATTTTCCTACTAACTCATCATACACTTCTTGCAATTCATCATAGGCATCTTGAAGTTCCTCAATAGAAAAATCGAAATTGGATGAATTAGAGTTTACCTTAGGTTCATCATCGATGGCCATGAGACATAGGTTGGCTACTTCCTCCTCTTCCTCGGAAGACTCATCGTCACTCCAAGTGGCTATTTGTGCTTTGAGCTTGTTCCTCTTCCCAAAGCTTTTCTTTTTCAATTGAGGACACTCGGAACGGATGTGACCCGATTTCTTGCATTCATAACAAGTAATTGGGTCCTTCTCCTCTTCCTTGCTTTTACTCTTGAAGTCTCCCTTTCTAATGAATTTTCTTCCACGATTTGACTTCATGAACCGAGTAAAACGTTTGGCCAACATAGCCATCTCCTCATCTTCATCCTCACTAGAATCGATTTCTTGATATGAAGCTTTTAATGCGATTCCCACTTTCTTCTTCTCAACTTCCTTATTCTCCACTATCTTCTTCTCTTCTTCTCTTCCCTTCCTCATGATCTCATGGGTGAGTAGAGATCCAACAAGAGCATCAAGCTTGAGAGTTTTCAAATCTCTAGCTTCAATAATGGATGTTCTCTTGCCATCCCATGACTCCGGAAGAGAGTACAACAACTTTCTCACTAGCTTGTCTTCGGGAATGATTTCGCCGAAACCCTTCAAACCATTGACAATGACCGAGAACCGATCAAACATCTTGGAGACACTTTCTTCGGGGTCCATCTTGAAGTTCTCATAGCTTAGATTGAGTAGCCCAATCTTTGTCTCCTTGACATCACTAGTTCCCTCATATGTTGTCTCGAGGGTGTCCCAAACCTCCTTGGCACTTTCGATTGAAGACACCTTGGAGTAGATATCCAGACCAAGTGCACAAAATATCACATGTAGAGCTTTGTCATTCACTTGCATCCTTCTTCTCTCATCATCCGTCATTTCGGCTTTGACTTTTGGGACAAGTCTTTCTCCATCTCTCTTCATGGGAACGTATGGTCCTTCTTCAACTACATACCACACCATATAGTCGGTAGACTTGATGAAGAGCCTCATCCTATTCTTCCAATAAGGATAGTTATCCCCATTGAAGAATGGTGGCTTGGTGGTGGATTGGGACTCATAGTTGGATGTGGATGCCATTGCTAGACTTGTTGTTGATCAAACTCTCCTAGAATCGACTCAAGAGGGTTGTAATCCTTCCAATGAGTGTAGCTCTGATACCAATTGTTGAGTTGATCGAACACTTGCAAATGGCCAAGAGGGGGGTGAATTGGCAATTAAAATTTTGGTGAAGAGAAAGAATGAAAATAAAAATTGACACAAGGGGTTATAGTGGTTCAAGTTCTCCAAATGAACTCTACATCCACTACCTTAGCTCCCACTAAGGATTTTCAAACAATTCACTATTGAATTCGTCCCCTTTTCTTGGATGAGGAGGAAACCTTACAATTTCGATTAAGCTTTCTACCCAAAGCTTAATCCACTCAAATACAAAAAAGGAATTTGGTAAACTCAAAATTTTCCTCTCAAAGGATAATTGTCTACCCAAATACAATTTCAACAATCCCAAACTCACAATACAATTTGACAAATTGAAATACAATAGAGTTGGGTACAAGAATTTCACTTTGAAGAGCACTAGGGTTTGGATTTTTGCTTTGATGATGCTTTTTGGTTCAATAGTTGTTGCTGATACTTTTGGATGTCTCTTTTATACCTCTTCATTGATTGCTAGCCGTTTGGGTGGTTGGGGACATAAATGGAGCCGTTGGAACCCTCTCTTACCACCATAAATGCACTTCTGCAGCTATGCGTATCGGTACGCGGGAATGGGTATCGATACCTGTCTCAGAAACGAAAGAGTCGTTGTGTGCAATAAATAAGGCGTATCGATACACTCGTAAGCGTATCGGTACGGGGGTTAGGCGTATCGATACGGGTCAACGACCTTTTAAAGTTTGGTTACCAACCAACTGACACCAACGGTCATATTTTTAAACCGACTTAAATACTTTAAAAATTATAAAGCCCGTATCAATACGGGGGTTTGCCGTATCGGTACGCTATTCAAACTCTTTGAGATTTAACACAGGGGCGTATCGATACGAGGGTTTGCCGTATCGATATGTGTTCCTCCAGTAGCCAAGTTTTGCAAAATGGTATCGATACACCTAGAAGGGTATCGATACTCTTTGACGTTTTTCAATAGTTTTGGCTTAGAACACTTAGAAAATATTTTGAGTTTGATTTTTACAAATCAGTTTTAAAGTGTTGGTGTTTTAAAACTTGTTAAGGGATTTATAAAAACAATTTTAAGTTTTTCAAATTGATCCTTAAAGATCTAGTTATATCAAAATCAAACATAGGTTTTACAATAATAAAACAACAACATAAATGATTACTTAATATATTAAAATATTTATTGCAAAATTTAATTTGAATAAAAATAATTATTTGATATATTAGTGATGTATATACTTTCCACACACGAATTCAATCAATCTTTATATATTCTTATTTATTTAAATATCATTTGTTGTGTTTATCAAACAATTGCAAATGGCTAAAAGGGGGTGAATTGGCAATTTAAAATTTAAGGGTGGAAATTGAAAGAATAAAAATTGAGACACAAGGCAATTAGAGTGGTTCAAGTTCTCCAATTAACTCTACATCGACTACCTTAGCTCCCACTAAGGATTTTCAACCAATTCACTATTGATTCTTCCCTTTTTCTTGGATGAGGAGGAAACCTTACAATTTTGATTAAGCTTTCTATGCAAAGCTTAATCCACTCACTTTTACAAAGAAGATATTTTGGTAAACTTTAAAAATGCCTCTCTAAGGAATATGTACCCAATTACAATCAAACACTCCTCAAACTCACAACAATAATTACAATAAAGAACACAAAGGAGTTGGGTACAAAGATTTGACAATAAAAAGCACTAGGGTTTGGATTTGATGCTTGAATGATTCTTGTAGGTTCAATATTTGTTGTTGGTGCTCAAAATGCTTGCTTTTATACCTTCTCATTGTTTTCTAGCCGTTTGGGTGGTTGACATCATAAATATAGCCGTTGGGACTTCATCTTCGCACCAATAATGTTGTTCTGCACCTACCCGTACCGAAACGGCACTACCTATATCGAAACAAAGCAAGAACAAAAGTAGTCGTTGGGAGCATTTAAGAGACCGTATCAAAACGATCGTGGCCGTTCCGAAACTAAAAGAGCCTGTTTCAAAACGGGACAAGATCGTATCAAAACATTTTGCAACTGTGAAAACCCGTATCGAAACGTACCTAAAGCGTATCGATACGCTTAACTAACTTTCAAGAAATCAGTTATGACAAGAAGAAATCGGTTATGAAAAGAAACTGTCATATTTTTTAAAACAACTTTCAAAACTCGTACCGAAACGATTGAGACAGTTTCAAAACATTTCGAAACACCTGAGGGGTGTATCGAAACAGCTAGTCCAAATTCACTTCACAGTTCAAATCGTTTCGAAACACCTAGGGGTGTATCGAAACGGTTAGTCAAAATTCACAATTTTGGCTTGAAAACACTTAGAAGAATTTATGGGACTTTGAGTTTTGACTTAAACATTTTGCTTGTCAATTTTGGAAAGTTTGAGGACTTAAAAATTTATCTTCTTTTCAAATTAGTCCTTGAAATATTTGTTATATCAAAATCAAAGTTTTGGTTTTACAATCTCCTCCTTTTTGATATAACAAAACAAAATGTAAATTTTTAAGTTTGAAAACTTTGTAAAACTAACCCCCTCAATTTAAGATAGGTTTTTAAAGTTAAGTTGCAAATTAAAACTAACTCCCCCTTAATTTAAGATAGGTTTTTAAAGTTAAGTTGCAAAGTTTCAAAATTGGCTATATCATCTCTCCCTTTTTGTTAGATCAAAATAGACATAATTCAATGAGAAATAAAAGGGCAATTAAATCAAAGAAAACAACATAATATATTAAGGTCATAAATTCAAAGCATAAGACAAAAAAATCGAAACTTAATTCCTAAAAACATGACATGGGAAATAAACATAGTTCAAATAACAAAAAGAGGTGCATAAGAAAAACTAGATAAGATGATATGCCATGAAATGCAAAACTAATCTAGGGCTCCGTATCATCACCATCCGCATCATCCTCATCATCTCCATGATCACCATCTTCGTCTTTGTCTTCCTCTTGACTTTTCCGAAAGTATTTCCATTCACCATAGAAACCGATGAAGGAGAGATCCATCGAGGCATGTTGATTGTCAAGAGAAGTGAGACGATTTTCCACATTAAGAACACGTCCCTCCAAAGCGGTGAATCGTATATCAATGGCAGCAAATCCAGAAGAGATGTCGGTTCGCAAGCCGGTGAATTGCATGTTGGGATAAGCCATAAGCGCATCATTGTTTTGAGAAGCTGTGGGAGCTTGAGAAGCTTGAGGTGGAGGATCAACCGGAGGATCTCTTGCCTCTCTTTCCACACGAACCCGTTCACCAAGAACATAGAGAAACTCGAACCTAAAGAGGGTGCTTTCATCGAGCTTTTGCTTGAGAGACTCCGGGTAGTCGCAAGAATAATAAATCCCGAACCGAAAGAAAATGTAGCTCAAAGCAGTCCCATAGGTGAAGGATTGGATGAAGTCAGAACCACGATGCCGAACCAAATGCACCATCTCGGCAAACATGATTTTTACGAGGTCCGGTCGCTTTTCTTGACAGAAGCACTCAAGCCAAAAGTTGTCAACTTGGCGGATGTGCGCAAACTTGCCTCTGATGGGACGGAACCATCAAGAGATCATAAGATGCACGAATCGATCATGAACATCTAAGGAAAGAACGGAGCCGGTTCGAGAGCCCAATGAAGCCTCATCTTCAATGTCTTCATCGAAAAGGCCTAAGAAATTTACCAAGGTTGATGGCTCAATTCAGACCTTTTTCCCCATAAGATAGGATTCTAGGGCTATGACTTCGGAATGGTCTTGGTTACTCACTAACTGGGCATTAGCATAAAATAGCAAAACAAGGTTACAGTAAAGAATGTCGGGTATAGTCATGAAAAATAAGAACCCCTAACGCATTAAAAGAGGTAGATACTTGAAGTAAAATCGTTCAGAATCAAGAAAGGTTACATCAACCATACGCTCACGACGAATGATAGTGTCTTGATAGAGCTTGAAGTTCGTGCGAGCTTCGTTGTTTCTGAGACTCTTAGTGAAAAGAAGAGCTTGGTTGGGACGGGAGGAGTCATCAACAACAACTTTAGATCCTTCGACCGTTTTGATACAAGTTTAACTATATCGATTCTCACAAAGATGCCCGTATCGAAACTGATGAAAGGTGTTTCGATACAGATTGTTCTAAAACCAAAATGTTTCGAAACCACTGTGTCCATTTCGATACAGTTTGGTTCAATGATCTCTATTAAGGTAGCCCGTATCAAAATAGGGGTACCCATTTCGATACACATGTGTCGGAATGTGTAGTTTGGGTATAAAGGTGCAGAAAAATCAATTTTCAATCGATTCATGATGCATGATTAAGATGCATGAGCAAAGACTATAGGCAAAAACATTTATATTCTCTCCCTAGCAACAAGCATAGAAGCAAAATAATGCAAATTAAAATAGGCATGAATATCAATGAAACTCAAGCAAAATTTTGACCATTTTGGACCTAAAAGGGTCAAGAAAGGCTAGTTAAACCTTACTCTCTCCTAAGGGTCCAAAAATGCTCTTTGTCTAAATGTTTGGTAAATATATCCGCTAATTGATTCAAGGTATCAATATATTCTAGAACAATATCATTTTTCAACATATGGTCTCTAATGAAATGATGTCTAATTTCTATATGTTTGGTTCTAGAGTGTTGGATGGGATTCTTAGTGAGACAAATGGCACTAGAGTTGTCACACCTAAGGGGTATGGTTTCTACTTGAACACCATAATCTAAGAGTTGTTTCTTCATCCAAAGGACTTGAGCACAACAACTCCATAAGGATATGTACTCATCTTCGGTGGTAGATAAGGCTACGCTATTTTGTTTCTTAGAGAACCAAGATATGAGCATACTATCTAAGAATTGACATGTCCCGGAGGTACTTTTCCTATCTATCTTCCATCCCTCATAATCCACATCTGAATAAGCATGAAGGCTAAAGGAAGAATCCTTAGGATACCAAAGACCTAAGTTAGGTGTGTCTCTAAGGTATCTAAAAATTCTCTTAATGGCTACTGAGTTTGATTCTCTAGGACTAGCTTGGAACCTAGCACACAAGCAAACACTAAACATGATATTCGGTCTACTTGCGATAAGGTAAAGCAAAGAACTTATCAAGAATCTATAAAGCTTAAAATCAACACACTTACCTCCTTCACAGGAGTGGCTTGAGGCTTTACATTCTCCAAGCTGAACTTTTTGAGCATATCATTCACGTACTTTGCTTGATTTATGAAGGTGACATCCTTCCTTTGTTTGATTTGGAACCCCAAAAAGAATGAGAGCTCCCCCATCATGCTCATCTCAAACTCACCTTGCATTAGCTTAGAAATTTTTTTTGCAATAACATTCATTAGTAGAACCAAAAATGATATCATCAACATAAATTTGCACTACTAAGATGTCATTACTATATCTTTTTATGAAAAGTGTAGTGTCCACCTTACCTTTTTCAAAACCTTTTTCAATCAAAAAGTTTGAAAGTCTTTCATACTAAGATCTATGAGCTTGTTTTAATCCATAAAGAGCTTTGGTTAGTTTAAAAATGATTTGGAAATTTTGAGTCCTCAAAACCCAGTGGTTGTTCAACGTACACTTCTTCATTTATAAAACCATTTAGAAAAACACTTTTTACATCCATTTGAAAAAGCTTGAAATCATGGTGACATGCAAATGCTAGAAGCATCCTAATAGCTTCCATTCTAGCTACAGATGCATATGTTTCATCAAAATCAATTCCTTCTTCTTGAGTGTAACCTTGAGCAACAAGCCTAGCCTTGTTTCTTACTATGTTACCACTCTCATCTAGTTTATTCCTAAAGACCCATTTAGTTCCTATAGTAGATTGATTACTAGGGATTTTAACTAATGTTCATACTTTACTTCTCTCAAATTGATTTAATTCTTCTTGCATGGATAAAATCCAAAAATCATCTTTTAATGCTTCTTTGATATTTTTAGGCTCAATGCATGAAAGAAATGCAACATGGTTCATTGATTTGAGAGAGGATATAGTAGTTACCCTCTTGGATGAATCACCCAAGATTTCACCACCTTTGACATAGTTGAACTCCCTTGGGTATGTCACCTCCTTTTCCTCAAGAGCCGAGTCCTTGAAGGCTTCAAGAGGTGGATCTTGTGCATCTTCTTCTTTGGTTGGAATCTCATCCACCTTTGACGTTTGTCCTCCATCAATGTCTTCAAGAATCCCTACATCATCATCATCACAAGAATCCTTCCTCGGAAGGAGGTTATCATCGAAAATAACATGTATAGACTCTTCTACTACTAAAGTTCTCTTATTAAATACACGATAGGCTTTAGAGTTTGAAGAATATCCTAAGAAAATAGCTTCATCACTTTTAGCATCAAATTTACCTAAGTTGTCTTTTCCGTTGTTTAAAACAAAACACTTGCAACCAAATGGATGAAAATAGCTAACGTTAGACTTCTTAGATTTTAAAATCTTATATGGTGTTTTCTTCAAAATTGGCCTAATCATTACTCGATTTATAATGTAGCAAGCGGTATTTGTGGCTTCCGCCCAAAAATATTTAGGTAAATTATTTTCACAAAGCATGATTCTAGCCATTTCTTCTAAAGTTCGATTTTTCCTCTCAACTACCCCATTTTGTAGAGGAGTGCGAGGTTCAGAAAAATTGTGGTTAATCCCATTTTCATTTAAAAACTCTTCAAAACCTAGATTTTGAAACTCGATTTCATGATCACTTCTAATATGAGAAATTTTAAGCTCAAGTTCATTTTGTGTTATTTTAGAAAATATGATGAATTTTTCTAAAGCCTCATCTTTTGTACTTAAGAATAGAACCCAAGTAAACCTAGAATAGTCATCAACAAGTACAAAAGCATACGATTTACCACCCATGCTCATAGTCCTAATTGGCCCAAAAAGATCCATATGAATCAATTGTAAACATCTACTAGTAGAGACATCATTAATGGATTTAAATGAGGTTCTGTGTTGTTTACCCTTAGAGCATGCATCACATACTTTATCATTAGAGAACTTAAGTTTGGGTAAACATCTAACTAGATCAAGGGAAATTAATTTTTCTAAAACACTCATGCTAGCATGTCCTAATTTCTATGCCAAAGTCATGAGTCGTGTTCATCATGTGCAACTAAACATGCATGAGATGTATGAATGTCATCTAAATGCACCATGTAAATATTTCCTATCCTATGCCCTATGAGCATCAATTGATTCGTTTTAATGTTCACTATTTTGCAACCATTTTTATCAAATAGAACATTAAAACCTTTATCACATAATTGACTAATTCTCAACAAATTATGTTTAAGACCGTTGACATATAAGACATTTTCAATGAAAATAGAAGAGTGATTACCAAAGGAGCCAATTTCTTCAAATTGGCCTTTGGAGTTGTCACCGAAGGTTACTACTCCACCACTCTTTGGCTTTAGTTCCAAAAATCTACTATTGTCACCGGTCATGTGTCTTGAGCATCCACTATCAAGGTACCATGAGTTTTGACATGAAGCTTTGGCCTTGTAGCAATACTCCCCCTACAAATAAAGAAATCAGGCCTTGGTTTTTGGTACCCAAATCATTTTGGGTCCATGTGTGTTAGCCCTCAAAACCTTGGTTCCCTTAGGAATCCAAGAAGAAATAACATTCATATTATTAGAAACAATGAGTTCCTTAGGAACCCAAACACTCCTAATTATTTGACTTTTAGATTGCCTAGAAAAATTTCTTTGTTTAGGATAAAAATGTTTTCGTTTTACATATTGGGTTTTAGAAGAATTCCTCTTTTCAAAATTGTTTCTCCCAATAGTAATAGAAGTTTTAAGATTATCAACCTTCTTTGTATGATAATCTTGAAAATTGGAAAGAAATTTTTCAAGATCAAGGTTTTTCTTCTTAAGATCATTTGAAAGATTTATCAAGTATAAAACCTTCTTTTCCAATTCTGAGTTAGATTTTGAAACAGCCTCATTTTGAATTTTTCAAATCGGAAATATTTTTCTTATTTCTCAAAATTGACTCTTTATATTTTTCAACTAACTCATCGTAGACTTCCTCCTCCTCCTCGAATGACTCCTCGTCACTCCAAGTCGCCACTTGAGCTTTGAGCTTGTTCTTCTTCCCAAAACTCTTCCTCTTTAATTGAGGGCACTCGGAACGGATGTGGCCGAATTTCTTGCACTCATAGCAAATGATTTGATCATTCTCCTCTTCTTTACTCTTGTTCTTGAAGTCCCATTTTCTATTGAACTTTATCCCTCGGTTGGACTTCATGAAGCGAGTGAATCGCTTGACCAACATGGCCATCTCTTCATCTTCATCTTCGCTAGAATCGTTTTCATGATATGAAGCTTTAAGAGCGATTCCAATCTTCTTCTTCTAAACCTTCTTCTCTTCCATCTTCTTTTCTTCTTCACGATCTCATGGGTAAGTAGAGATCCAACAAGAGCATCTATCTTGAGAGTCTTCAAATCTCTAGCTTCAATAATGGCCGTTCTCTTGCTATCCCATGATTTTGGAAGAGAATACAACAACTTCTTCACTAGCTTGTCTTCGGGAATGATTTCACCGAAACCCTTCAATCCATTGACGATGATCTAGAATCGATCAAACATCTTGGAAACACTCTCATCGGGATCCATTTTGAATTATTTATAGCTTAGATTGAGTAGCCTGATCTTTGTTTCCTTGACGTCGCTAGTTCCCTCATATGTTGTCTCGAGGGTGTCCCAAACTTTCTTGACATTCTCGATCGAAGACACCTTGGAGTAGATATCCGGACCAAGAGCACAAAAGATGACATGTAAAGCTTTATCGTTGACTTGCATCTTTCTTCTATCATCTTTGGTCGTTTCGACTTTGACCTTTCGGACAAGTCTTCCTTCACTATCTCTCTTCATCGAAATGTATGACATTTCTTCAACTACATCCCACACCATGAAGTCGGTAGATTTAATGAAGAGTCTCATCATATTCTTTCAATATGGGTAGTTATCCCCATTGAAGAATGGTGGTTTGGTGGTAGATTGAGACTCATAGAGGTTGTAAGTGAAGGTGGATCCCATTGCTTGACTTGTTGATCAAACTCTCCTAGAATCAACTCAAGAGGGTTGTAATCATTCCAATGAGTGTAGCTCTGATACCAATTGTTGAGTTGATCAAACAATTGCAAATTGCCAAGAGGGGGTGAATTGGCGATTTAAAATTTAAGGGTGGAAATTGGAAGAATAAATATTGAGACACAAGGCAATTAGAGTGGTTCAAGTTCTCCAATGAACTCTACATCCACTACCTTAGCTCCCACTAAAGATTTTCAACCAATCCACTATTGATTCTTCCCCTTTTCTTGGATGAGGAGGAAACCTTACAATTTTGATTAAGCTTTCTACCCAAAGCTTAATCCACTCACTTTTACAAAAAAGAGATTTTTGTAAACTTTACAAATGCCTCTCCGAGGAATATGTTTACCCAATTACAATCAAACACTCCCCAAACTCACAATAAGAATTACAATAAAGAACAAAAATGAGTTGGGTACAAAGATTTGACAATAAAAAGCACTAAGGTTTGGATTTAATGCTTGAATGATTCTTGTAGGTTCAATAGTTGTTGTTGGTGCTCAAAATGCTTGCTTTTATACATTCTCATTGATTTCTAGCCGTTTGGGTGGTTGACATCATAAATATAGTCGTTGGGACTTCATCTTCCCACCATTAATGTTGTTCTGCACCTACCCGTACCGAAACGACACTACTTGTATCGAAACAGAGCAATAACAAAAGTAGCCGTTGGGAGCATTTAAGAGACCGTATCGAAACGATCGTTGTCGTTCCGAAACTGAAAGAGCACGTTTCGAAACGGAACAAGGTCGTATCGAAACATTTTGCAACTATGAAAACCCGTATCGAAACGCACCTAAAGCGTATCGATACGCTTAACTAACTTTCAAGAAATCGGGTATGACAAGAAGAAATCGGTTATGAAAAGTAACGGTCATATTTTTTAAACCAACTTTCAAAACTCGTACCGAAACAAGTGAGACCGTTTCGATATGACCGTATCGATACGAGTTCTCTCGTTTCGAGCCCACACTTGACAGTTTCAAAACTTTTCGAAACACCTGAGGGGTGTATCGAAACGGCTAGTCAAAATTCACTTCACAGTTTCAAATCGTTTCGAAACACCTAGGGGTGTATCGAAACGGCTATTCAAAATTCATTGTTTTGGCTTGGAAAACACTTAGAAGAATTTATAGGTCTTTGAATTTTGACTTAAACATTTTGCTTGTTAATTTTGGAAAGTTTGAAGACTTTAAAATTTATCTTTTCAAATTAGTCCTTGAAATTTGTTATATCAAAATTAAAGTTTTGGTTTAACTTCATTCAATAGCACGTGATAGTAAATTAAAATTATTTGAGAAGAAAAATTTACCATTAATATTTAAAATAATAATCTTTTAAAAAATAAATCATTCCAAAATTATGAAACGAAGAACCTGTTAATACAACAATTTAGCCAAGCACCAAGAGAGATTCAAAAATCAACTTAAAAAGAAAATTAGAAAAGGAAACACTTTTTGTTCAAAAAATAAATAGTTTTCAAAAAATGAAAAAAATGTGATTGATCTTATCAAGTCCAACAAGTTAATTAAGTCTCACAAGTCACGCACCGACCAAAAACAATTATGGTAAACTGTATTAAACGGTCATTGAATTATGTTAACATAATTTTTTATCACTTAGCTTTTAAAAATTGCAAAATGAGCATTAAAGTTTTTATTTATTTCAAAATGGGTATCACATTGTTATTATCCTTAACTGTTGTCAAGGGATGACATGTCACATTAAATGAATAATATCTCATTTGACCCCTCAAATGTAACAAAACACCTACTAAGTCCATCAACAATCATTTCATATCCAATTTGCATCCCAAATGCTTTTTAATTTCCAATTTCCCCATCGTCTTCCTCACAAAATCATCAGACACCAATAATTCAATTGAGGTTGAAGTGGTGCCATAACTCCCTATGACGGAGTTCAACTTTTACAACTCATGTTCATCGTCGTACATAACTGTTCCTTCAAGTCCTCAACGCCATCATCGTCACCTTCAAGCTATAACTACAATTACATTCATAAGAAAATTATATCATTGTCACCTTCAAACTCTTTACACTCACAATGCAAAAACTTATTGTTTTTTTTTCACGAATCGAAATTCCAAATCCTATATTTCATCGATCTTTTCGCCGATTTCATTTCAAAAAAGGAAATAGACATTGAGAGATTTGTTGTTGTTTAGGAGTACATCGGAGGTCAGGGCAACTAGTATTAAACAACTGTTTAGAAATACTGTTCTGGGCAAGAAAGAAGCTGTTGAGGATGTTAATTCTTAGGGTCAAATGGTGCCAAGAGAAAGGACGAAATTAGAAAGCTTTTGCACGGCAAATTAGATACAAAACAATTGTTGAAGGACCTAGTTGGTGTTTTAATTATAATTGATGGATCAATTGAGATATTTTCCATTAATTAATGTGTCACATCATCTTCTTAACTACAGTTAAGAACAATTAATGATATCTATTTTGTAACTTTTTAAATTTTAAAATTTATTTTAATATAATTTAGTGACCATCAATACATTTTAGCCGAAAAAACTAATTCATTTATTCAGTGATTTCACGTGCAAATAAAATGTGAGTTAACGTTACAAGTTTAAGACCTCGGATAATTATTACTTTCCTCTAGTTCTTGCCAAATATTTTGTCCGAATGTGGAAGCCTATATAGATTTATTTTTCCCCCTTTTTATTCGGTGACATGATAATGTTGCATGTGTTGCAATACAACTTCATATGTATTAGATGTCATAATTTACAAATTATTGCAGCTACCAATCGAATCTAAATCCTAGCTATGATTTTAAGTGCTTTCCCATGGAAATTAAAAAGTTATATATTTAAACTTGTTAACTTGCGGTCCTCATTCCCCACATACTTGTTTGTGGTGAGATTTTAAAAAAATGGTTTCAACTTAGAATGGTTTACTCAGCTTTGTTTAGGTGAATTAGATTATTGTTTTTGTGTGCGCGCAAGTTTTACTGGTTTATATGTTTTATCAGTTAGTTTAGTAGGATAAGACATTGGTTCTTTAAGTAAAATTAAAGATTCGAATCATGATGTTGTGAAGAGAACAAATTAAATTAAAAATGTCGTCTTCATAATAGATCTTTACGTTATTCGATTTGAAATAATCGACTAATAGATCAGATACTGATGATTATAAAAAACAACAATAATTGAAAATAAAGGCGTATATGGTAGCAAGATCACGTTCTTTAGTTGTCCCTATCGTAATAAAGAATGATATGTGAATCTCATGCACAATTGTGACTGTCCCCTCACAACGTTGAATTGGCTGGACCAAGACTTGATTTTCATCTTCCAAACAATTTGACTTTAAATCTTATCATCTTAATCTTTTGAGATCCACATTCAATCAAAGATATCCTCGCCACCTTTTTTTGTGCATGACAAGGTTTACAATTCCTCTACTACCAACAAGCATTAAAAAATCACAACGGTGGTCGGTATCTCAACCCCAAAAGTAATGCTTTAATATGGGATATCTTTAAGGAAAAAATATTTCAGACGGTAGAAAACTTTATTTTCCACATGTCTAATTTAAGGTTAATAGTTTAGTTAAGGATTTAAATTGTAAGGTGTAGAACTTAAGATTTAGATTTTAACTGTTAGAGTTAGATTATGTTGTTCTCTTGGTTCCTAGGCTTTATCCCAGCAAATCTGGACTGACTTGCGTCGCACACCTAGCTTTGGTGGGTGAGTATCTCAGCGAGAATTTTTTACATACACAATATCTCGTACTCGATGTCTGTTTAAACGATACTAAACTGCTTATCACTTGAACCAACTTAGTTCATTATTAACCCTATCTTTAAACCTTAACCTATGATTTCTTACTTCATTATTTAATACATTTTAAAATAAATTTCTATTGGTAAAGAAGATAAGAACTACATTCTTTTGAATTTAAATAAAGATTGAAACTTGTATTTTTCGTCCTTTTTGAGCGTGGATATTAGAGGAACAATCATCCAGCAGAAATTCTGTTACAACTTCACCAACAAATTCAGCTGTACACAACTGTAAACCTAGCTGCACAACTGCCTCCCATGCAGTTACGAGATGAGCAATCTTCAGCTGCAGCAGCAGTCTTGCTGTACCCTAGCTCACTCGATACTTCCTATATATATACCTTGTATTATCAAGTGTATGCAGCTAAGTTTTTTGATGAAATGAAATGAGTTTTCACTCTATTATTGCTCTAGCTCAATTAGGGTTTATGTTCAATGCTTAACATGGTATCCTTCGCCATTTCGATCTTGGCACCTTTTGCTTCCGTTTCTTCTTTCTGAATTCTGGTTCTCTGGTCATTATCGTGTCGTCATGCCTGCTGACGCTGCCTCATCTGTTCCCACATCCACCTCCATGGATGATTCCTCGTGTCAGGGGTTTTTCAACAAACAGATTAGTGTCTGCTTAGATGACACTAACTTCCTCCTCTGGCGACAGCAGGTTCTTCTCATGGTCCATGGGCAGGGTCTGGAGCATTATCTCGATTCCGATTACACACCGCCAGTCAAGTTTTTAACAGAGGCAGATGGCACCAAGATCCCCAACCCTACATATCAGAAGTTCTTCAAGCAAGACAGCTCGCTTGCTTCATGGTTGCTATCCACCATCAGTAAGTCGATCCTTCCTCATCTCGTTGGATCTGAAACTTCTGCTTCTATGTGGAAGACTGTTGTTCTTATATATTCCAATTTATCTACTACTCGTGTTATGCACTTACATTGTCACCTTCGATCTCTCAAGAAAGGCTCTCTTTCGATAAGTGACTATACTGCCAAGGTTAAGGAGATTTGTGACCTCCTTGCGATATGTGGAAGTCCCATATCCGAAATGGAACAAGTTGCTACAATCCTGAATGGCATTCCCTCTGACTTTGAGTCTGTTGTTGCTGTCATTACAGCCAGCAAAGATCCTTACTCGTTTGACAATGTTGATCATTGCTCACTGATGCTGAGACACGTCTTGAGGATCCCATGCACCTTTCTGTTGGGGTGCACAGCACAACGCTAAATTCTGACTCTTCTGGCTCTTCTCCTCGTGGTGTTTATACTCCTAATCGTGGTACGCGTGGTGGACGTTCTGGTCCAGGTGGACGTTTCAAGGGTCGCACTCGACTTCAATGCCAAATCTTTGGCAAACTTGGTCATCTTGCGGACCGCTGTTGGCACAGATTTGACCAAGGCTATCAAAGCTCTCCAAAGCCCTCTGCTGAGACTCATGCTTGTTGCTGCACTCATGATGCCCCTGAAGGTGCTTATGATCCTTTTGTTTCATCGGATCCTCCTGCTTCCTCTCCTAATGAATCTTCTCAGGTCAACACTTTGGTTGGTCCCTCCACAGTATGGTTCCCTGATTCTGGTGCTACGCACCATGTTACTAAGGATGTTTCTCAACTGCATTGTAACGCCCCGGTTTTGGGCTTAGAAGTTTTGGGCGTTGACCGGTTTGGTCAAAGTCCTGTTCGAATCTAAAGAGGTTAAATTAGGAAAGCCTAGTTCGGGTTGCATTAAAAATATGGAAAAATGTTCTAAAATCATCTTTTAATATAATTAGATGAACTGTGAAAACAATTTTGGAAAATGAGGTTTGGAAGGTTGACATTTTGGCTAGTGACCAAAATGTAATTTTCGCAAATTTGGTGGCTGTTTTAAAAAGGATTGAAACTTTGAATCTTTAAGGAGCTATTTGCCCAAAAGTGAATTCTCCAGATTTTTCTAAGATATTTTAATCCTAAATTCTGATTTTAAAGGTTTCATAAAAGGAGGGAAACTCATTTTTACTATTTTCTTTCCTAACTTCCTATTTTCTTCTCTTATTTTCTCTCCAACCAAACATTTCTTTTTCCAGAGATTTTGATCTGATTTCTTCATCTAAAATCATCCTTTCAATTCACAATTGATAGCAAATCATTGTGTCATCAAAACCTACTCAATTGCTACAAGTTTCAACAAGGTTTTCATTCCAAAAAGGTGGAGAATCATAAGTTTGGAGGTATGAACGATTTCTCCTCTGAACTTTAAGTTCTTTAATGAAATTCCTAAAGTTTTCAATCCTAAATTTATGTTTAATTAAAGGTTTTCAAGTAGATTTGTGGATCTTGGCTAATTATGCAAGATTTTGATGTTTTCACTTGATTTTCGTTAGATCTGAGTAATCTGGGTTTTAAGAGGTGTTTTTGATGTTAAATGAACTCTAAATTGATAAGGAAATGAGTTTTGATCAATGCAATCCCGGATAGGTTGAGTTTCCTAAGTTTAGCTTGTGTTTTAAGGTGGTTTTTGAGGTGATCTTGGTGATCTGATGTTGCTGGAGGTATAAGGATGGTTGTAGGTTGTTTTTAGATGTTAAATGGTGATGATGGATGTTAGGTTTGCTGGGTTATGGCTGGGCTTTGTTTAGAAGTGGTTTTGATGCATTTTCGGTTGTGTTTGGTGGCCGAAAATGGAGGTTGGATGAGAGCAGCGAGTTTAGGTGCTTTCATTGAAGTAATTGATGCATGGTGATGCATTAATTTACTGCTTTGATGTGTTGAAACAGGGGAGGCATCTTTGGATCCAAGTTTGGTTGATCCGGAAGCTTGATTTCGTGCTTCGGCAAGTGGCGAAGTGGAAATCGGTGAGTGCAATTGTGGAAATTGGATTTTCAGCTTTTTAAACCAAGGTTTGAAGGTTGTGGGAGCTTAGTTTAAGTCTAAACAACTTTGCTAAGCTCAAGTGTAAGTTTTCGGATTTTCTCTCTAGTGGTGGCCATGATTTTGATGTGATGCAAAATGATGATTTGCATGTTTTAATTACTGTTTTGAAAGCATGTTTTAGCATGGTTTTTGCTGATGATGTAAGCCATATGTTGAAGGTAACTCTAGGTAGGAGTTCCTTGATTTTGTACATTGAAATGATGTGGTTTGATGCTTTGAAATGCATGATGAATATGGCTTGGTTTTATGCTTTAAAACAGTGTTGTAAATGATGAAAATGACGTATATTGGCAAGTGATGTTTTGAAAATGTTAAGGTCACTAAGGTGGTTAAAAGTCCTTGAGTGAGCCTTGTTACTTATGAACATCAAGGTGGTTAAAAGTCCTTGGATAGTTCATGTTGCGGACACTAAGGTGTTTAAAAGTCCTTAGGTGATCCTTTCTATGGTGTTTAAAAGTCCTTGGGATCAAGGTGTTTAAAAGTCCTTGATGAGATTCAATTCATGGTGTTTAAAAGTCCATGGCCAAGGTGTTTAAAAGTCCTTGGGATCAAGGTGTTTAAAAGTCCTTGATGAGATACTTTCTATGGTGTTTAAAAGTCCATAGGCCAAGGTGTTTAAAAGTCCTTGGGGCCAAGGTGTTTAAAAGTCCTTGGGAAGTTGTTGAACTTGTTTTATGAAATGGAATTTGTCACTTGAGCCAATATGACATGTTAAGTATGTAAGAAGCATGAGATGCTTGTTTTGATATATAATATGAAGCATGAGATTGCTTGTTTTAAAGTGTGCTTTGAGCATGTGCAAAGGTTGATTTTAAGCATGATTTATAAATGGTTTTAATTGCATTATTGAATTGTTTTTAATGAGCATGCCTCACTAAGCTTTTGCTTACGCTCTCTACGTTTTCTTAATTCAATAATGCAGATCATTAGAGTACCGTAAGGGCAGCAAGAAAGGGCAAGCAATCAAGTTCAAGTGAAGCTCAAAGTATGAAGGTTTTATAAGTGCAATTTAGCTTTTGTATGTTTTGGCAATGGGGGACCAATGTGTATGTTTTGGGAGGTGTTTGAGGCTCCCTAAGTATGTTGAATGTTGATGTGGTTGCTGGTTTTTGAATTGAAACCTTATATGCTTGTTTTGGAATTTTGGTGTTGAATAGCTAGCTTGTGTAGGAAGTATGCCTATAGAATTGGGGCTTTTTGCATATGATGTTAATTGGATGAATTGATGATGCTAGTATGTTGTTTATATGCTTACTTGCATGCTGGTAAAGTTTGATGATGTTTGGAGCATGTTTGGTTGTGTAATTGCATGATTAAAGTTGAATTTTGGAGCAATCTGGTGCAGGCGTTTCGGAACTGGGTGCCCCGCGTTTCGGAACGGGTGCCTTGCATGAACCCAGGCGTCCGAAACGGGGAGGGCCGTTTCGGAACGAGTAAGCCTCTGCCAGACCCCCGTTTCGAAACGGGCTATGCCTGTTTCGGAACGGCCCCGCGTTTCGGAACGGGCTGTCCCCCGTTTCGGAACGGTTGACCGTTGGGGGCTGACATTGGCGGTTATGTGTTTTGAATTGTTTGCGTTTTGGTCCTGAAACTTGTTTGTGCAATTGTATGAGTTTGGGAAGTCCTTTTGAGCTGAAATTTCTCAGAGAAGCATGAAACCTATTTAATTTCAAGATGGTAACTTCAAATTTGGTTAAGTCCTTATATTTATCAGAAATTACAATTTGGTCCCTAAAGTTGTAATTTGTTCAATTGGGTCCCTGTTTGACCTCTGATGTTTGTGTTCTTTGAGTATGTTGTTTGTATGATCACACATAGGTGTAATGTGCATCTAGATAAGATTAAAAAGGAAAAAAAAAGGGTCGTTAATCAAGGTTGACTTTCGGGTTGACTTTGGTTTTCCCCGTGTGACTTTCTTAATTCGGGTCAATCGTCTAGGCCGGGTTAAGGGGGTTACATTTGGTGGTATCAGAGCTGAGTTCTCGAGTAATTGGGAATGTATGTATGCATGATTGAAGCATGTTGCTTTGTATGCTTGTTGTTTGAAAGCATGTTCGGTGGCTTGAGATGTTGATGCAACTGAGTTGTATGTTGTGATGTTGCATGCTGAGGGTACCCATTGCCAAACAAAAGCTAATGAAATGAAATTGATTTTGATTGAAATGGAGCTTGAATACTTGGATTGCTTACCTTGCTGGGCCTGACTTGTTTTATTTTGCATTGTTGTTGCATGGTAAAAGTATGGCACCACGTAGAGAGTTAAGAGGTAATGCGAGAGCTGCAGCTCCTAACGAGAATGAGAATGAAGAGCACACTGGTAGTGCTGTGTTACCCCCTCCTCCGCCTGGTGGTGGTGATGGAGGTGCGAGAGCTGAAGCTGCAGCTGATGCTGGTGCTGGAGCTGCTGGACCAGAGGTTGGTCAGGGGCAAGCGATGCCTGATATGTCTGCTTTGGTACAAGCTATTGCGGGTGCTTTTCGAGCAGCAGTAGCTGGAGCTCAGGGAGCTGGGCATCAAGGGGATGCTGGAGTCAGATTGCCTTTGGAGCGTCTGCGCAGTCTTGGAGGGACTGAGTTTAGAGGTTTATCAGCTGAGAGTTCTGAGGCTTGGCTTGAGAGTACCAAGCGTATCTTGGGTCAGATGAGTTGCACGGATGTGCAAAAGCTGGGCTGTGTTGTGTCCTTGCTGCAGGACGATGCTTATACATGGTGGACGACCACCATAGTTGGAATGGCTGAAGCTGATGTTACCTGGACATTCTTTCAGAATGTGTTTAAGAGAAGATATCTGGGAGTGAGATATCTGGATGAGAAAAAGCGGGAATTCATGTCTCTTACTCAAGGGAGCATGAGTGTAGCTGAGTACGAGGTACAGTTTGTACGGCTCAGTCAGTATGCACCGGAGCTGATACCCGATGAGCGGGCGAGCTGTGAGAGGTTTCGTTACGGTCTTGTGACGGATGTAAAGACATACATGTTGGCTGCTGAGTATGAGGATTTTGATGTGTTGGTGAGTCGATCCAAGGACATTGAGATGAACCTGAGTTTGTCTGCTAAAGGTGCTGGAGCAAGTGCTGGAAAGAGACCAGCTGAGTATAGTTCCGGAGGTGGACGGAACAAGAGGGGACGCGATCAGAAGTATCAGTCCTCAGCCAAGAGAGGTGGCGGTGCACCTGCTAGAGGAGGTTATGCTAGAGCTGATCCTAGTGCTTGTTGGATCTGTGGTTCACGTGGTCACTTGAAGCGTGACTGTCCTCGTGCTGAGAGAGTAGCACAAGCTCCTGCTGTGGCAGCTGGTAGTGCTGGTGGAAATGGATGCTGGAATTGTGGTTCTGCAGACCACATAAGGCGAGATTGTCCGAGGTTGGCTGGTGGCCAAGAGCGTGCTCCTGTTGTTGCAGCAGCGCAGAGAGGTCGTGGGCGCGGCCGTGGTAATTTCCAGAGGAGAGAGGAAGGTGGCCGAGGGGTAGCTCATGTTGTAGCTATTCAGCCTGAAGGTGGAGGCCAAGCGAGGGTGTATGCTCAGAGAGAGGGCAGGAATGATGCAGATGTGATTGCAGGTACCTTTACTTTGCAGTCCTTGTCATTGCTTTCTTTGATTGATTCTGGATCTACGCATTCATATATTCTTCGTGAGCATGCTGAATTGCTTGGTTTGCCTGTTGAGTCTTTGGATGTTGGTGTTCGGGTCACTAGTTCTTTTGGTGAGACTGTTGTGACTCGAAAGTTGTATAGAAGGTGCCCTTTGGTTGTTCAAGAACATGTCTTTCATGTTGATCTTATGGAGTTGCCCTTCTATGGTTTTGATGTGATCCTTGGTATGGATTGGCTTGCTGAGCATCGTGCTGTTGTGGATTGTGAGAATAAGCGTGTTTCGCTTAAGCTTGCGGATGATTACGAAGTTGTGGTGGTTGGTGAGAATGTGAAGTTTCTTGCCAATGTTGTGTCTTCTTTGGAGGCGAGTAGGATGCTGAGGCAGGGTTGCGAAGCTTATCTAGCTTTTGTGATGAATCCTAGCTCAAAGGAGTTGAGGGTGCAAGATATCAGGGTTGTAAAGGAGTTTCCTGGTGTTTTTCCTGAGGAGTTGCCTGGTTTACCTCCTAACCGCGAGGTGGAGTTTGGAATTGAGCTGTATGAGAATACAACTCCTGTGTCCATTACTCCATATAGAATGGCACCTAAGGAGCTGAAGGAGCTGAAGACGCAGTTGCAAGAGCTGCTTGATCGTGGTTTTATCCGGCCGAGTGTGTCGCCTTGGGGTGCTCCTGTCTTGTTTGTGAAGAAGAAGGATGGCACTATGAGAATGTGCATTGATTACCGTCAGCTGAACAAGTTGACTATCAAGAATCGGTATCCTTTGCCGAGGATTGATGATCTCTTTGATCAATTTCGGGGAGCAGCTGTGTTCTCTAAGATTGACTTGAGGTCAGGGTATTATCAGTTGAAGGTGAAAGATGTGGATGTGCCTAAGACAGCTTTCAGGACAAGGTATGGGCATTATGAGTTCCTTGTGATGCCGTTTGGGTTGACAAATGCTCCTGCTGCTTTCATGGACATGATGAATCGTGTTTTTCATGAATACCTGGACAAGTTCGTTGTGGTGTTCATTGATGATATCCTCGTGTACTCGCGTACTGAGGAGGAACATGAAGAGCATCTGAGGATTGTTTTGCAAGCTTTGTTGGAAAATCAGCTTTATGCTAAGTTGAGTAAGTGTGAGTTCTGGCTTAGGGAGGTGGTGTTTCTTGGGCATGTTGTCTCAGCTGAGGGGATTCGTGTTGATCCTCAGAAGATTGAGGCGGTGATGAGCTGGAAGGTTCCTAAGTCTGTTCATGAGGTCCGTAGTTTCCTTGGTTTGGCGGGATACTACCGAAGGTTTGTGGATGGTTTTTCCAAGGTTGCTGCTCCTTTGACGAAGCTGTTACAGAAGGATGTTAAGTATGAATGGACAGAAGCGAGGCAGCAAGCTTTTGAGAAGCTGAAGTTGGCTTTGACGCAAGCTCCTATCTTGATTCAGCCTGAATCAGGGAAAGAGTTTGTGGTCTACAGTGATGCGTCCTATGTTGGTTTGGGGTGTGTGCTGATGCAAGAGGGTAAGGTTGTGGCTTATGCGTCGCGGCAGTTGAAGGTGCATGAGCGCAATTATCCTACGCATGATTTTGAGCTGGCTGCAGTGGTTTTTGCTCTGAAGATCTGGAGACATTATCTGTATGGTGAGAAGTGTACTGTGTACACGGATCACAAGAGTTTGAGGTATCTGATGTCTCAGAAGGAGTTGAATCTAAGGCAGCGGCGTTGGTTGGAGTTGCTCAAGGATTATGATTTGACGATTGAGTATCATCCTGGAAAGGCCAATGTTGTTGCGGATGCCTTGAGTAGGAAGGTAGCTGTTGAGCTGAGGGCGATGTTTACTAGCTTGAGCATATCGCGAGATGGTGGTCTTGTGGCTGAGTTGCAAGTGAAGCCATCTTTGGTTCAGTTGATCAAGGATAAGCAGTTGTTGGATGATTCCTTGGTGTCTCATGTTCAGGATATCGCGGAGGGTAGACCTTCGGATTTCTGTTTCAATGATGATGGTGTGCTGTGTTTTGGGAGTCGAATAGTAGTGCCTGCTGATGCTGAGTTGAGGCGTGCTATTCTGACTGAAGGTCATAGTAGTCCTTTTGCTATGCACCCTGGTAGTACTAAGATGTATCGTGATCTTCGTGATGAGTACTATTGGGTTGGTTTGAAGAAGGATGTTGCAGAGTTTGTGAGCAAGTGTTTGGTGTGTCAGCAAGTTAAGGCTGAGCATCAGTTTCCTTCTGGGTTGTTGCAACCGTTGAAAATCCCTGAATGGAAGTGGGAGAGGGTTACCATGGATTTTGTATCTGGTTTACCTTTGTCTCCATCAAAGAAGAATTCGGTCTGGGTGATTGTGGATCGCCTGACGAAGTGTGCACATTTCTTGCCTGTGCATACTACGTTCTCTTTGGATAAGCTGGCAGAGCTGTACATTGCTGAGGTGGTGAGGCTGCATGGTGTGCCTAAGTCGATTGTGTCGGATCGGGATCCGAGGTTCACATCGCGTTTTTGGCAGTGTTTGCATCAAGCTTTGGGTACAAGGTTGCATTTCAGTACATCCTATCATCCTCAGTCGGATGGTCAGTCTGAGCGAGTTATTCAGATTTTGGAGGATATGTTGAGATGCTGTGTGATCGAGTTCCAAGGTTCTTGGGAGAAGCATCTGCCTTTGGTTGAGTTCGCTTATAACAATAGTTATCAGGCGAGTATACAGATGGCACCTTATGAGGCTCTGTACGGGAGGAAGTGTAGGACTCCTCTTTGTTGGGCTGATACTGGTCAAAAGTTGGTTTCGATGCCTGCTTTGTTGAAAGGGACCACCGAGAAGGTGAAGCTCATCTGTGAGCGGTTGAAGGCTGCCTCTGATCGGCAGAAGTCTTACGCGGATTTGAAGCGTAAAGAGATAGAGTATGCGGTGGGTGACCGTGTGTTCTTGAAGGTTTCGCCTTGGAAGAAGGTGATGAGGTTTGGCCGGAAGGGTAAGCTGAGCCCTAGATACATTGGACCGTATGAGGTGGTTGAGCGTGTGGGTCCTGTTGCGTATCGGTTGAGGTTACCTCAGGAGTTGGAGAAGATTCATGATGTGTTCCATGTTTCTATGCTCCGGAAGTATAGATCTGATCCTTCACATGTGATGCCTGTTGAGGATGTGGTTTTGAATCCGGATTTGACCTATGATGAGGAACCGGTGAAGGTTCTGGATTCAGATAGCAAGGTTCTTCGTGGCAAGACCATTGAGTTGGTGAAGGTGCTGTGGAAGCATCGAGGTGTTGAGGAAGCCACGTGGGAGCGAAAGGAAGACATGCTGAAGCAGTTTCCTTATCTCTTTCCTTCAGGTAAATTTCGAGGACGAAATTTCTTAAGGGGGGGAGAGTTGTAACGCCCCGGTTTTGGGCTTAGAAGTTTTGGGCGTTGACCGGTTTGGTCAAAGTCCTGTTCGAATCTAAAGAGGTTAAATTAGGAAAGCCTAGTTCGGGTTGCATTAAAAATATGGAAAAATGTTCTAAAATCATCTTTTAATATAATTAGATGAACTGTGAAAACAATTTTGGAAAATGAGGTTTGGAAGGTTGACATTTTGGCTAGTGACCAAAATGTAATTTTCGCAAATTTGGTGGCTGTTTTAAAAAGGATTGAAACTTTGAATCTTTAAGGAGCTATTTGCCCAAAAGTGAATTCTCCAGATTTTTCTAAGATATTTTAATCCTAAATTCTGATTTTAAAGGTTTCATAAAAGGAGGGAAACTCATTTTTACTATTTTCTTTCCTAACTTCCTATTTTCTTCTCTCATTTTCTCTCCAACCAAACATTTCTTTTTCCAGAGATTTTGATCTGATTTCTTCATCTAAAATCATCCTTTCAATTCACAATTGATAGCAAATCATTGTGTCATCAAAACCTACTCAATTGCTACAAGTTTCAACAAGGTTTTCATTCCAAAAAGGTGGAGAATCATAAGTTTGGAGGTATGAACGATTTCTCCTCTGAACTTTAAGTTCTTTAATGAAATTCCTAAAGTTTTCAATCCTAAATTTATGTTTAATTAAAGGTTTTCAAGTAGATTTGTGGATCTTGGCTAATTATGCAAGATTTTGATGTTTTCACTTGATTTTCGTTAGATCTGAGTAATCTGGGTTTTAAGAGGTGTTTTTGATGTTAAATGAACTCTAAATTGATAAGGAAATGAGTTTTGATCAATGCAATCCCGGATAGGTTGAGTTTCCTAAGTTTAGCTTGTGTTTTAAGGTGGTTTTTGAGGTGATCTTGGTGATCTGATGTTGCTGGAGGTATAAGGATGGTTGTAGGTTGTTTTTAGATGTTAAATGGTGATGATGGATGTTAGGTTTGCTGGGTTATGGCTGGGCTTTGTTTAGAAGTGGTTTTGATGCATTTTCGGTTGTGTTTGGTGGCCGAAAATGGAGGTTGGATGAGAGCAGCGAGTTTAGGTGCTTTCATTGAAGTAATTGATGCATGGTGATGCATTAATTTACTGCTTTGATGTGTTGAAACAGGGGAGGCATCTTTGGATCCAAGTTTGGTTGATCCGGAAGCTTGATTTCGTGCTTCGGCAAGTGGCGAAGTGGAAATCGGTGAGTGCAATTGTGGAAATTGGATTTTCAGCTTTTTAAACCAAGGTTTGAAGGTTGTGGGAGCTTAGTTTAAGTCTAAACAACTTTGCTAAGCTCAAGTGTAAGTTTTCGGATTTTCTCTCTAGTGGTGGCCATGATTTTGATGTGATGCAAAATGATGATTTGCATGTTTTAATTACTGTTTTGAAAGCATGTTTTAGCATGGTTTTTGCTGATGATGTAAGCCATATGTTGAAGGTAACTCTAGGTAGGAGTTCCTTGATTTTGTACATTGAAATGATGTGGTTTGATGCTTTGAAATGCATGATGAATATGGCTTGGTTTTATGCTTTAAAACAGTGTTGTAAATGATGAAAATGACGTATATTGGCAAGTGATGTTTTGAAAATGTTAAGGTCACTAAGGTGGTTAAAAGTCCTTGAGTGAGCCTTGTTACTTATGAACATCAAGGTGGTTAAAAGTCCTTGGATAGTTCATGTTGCGGACACTAAGGTGTTTAAAAGTCCTTAGGTGATCCTTTCTATGGTGTTTAAAAGTCCATAGGCCAAGGTGTTTAAAAGTCCTTGGGATCAAGGTGTTTAAAAGTCCTTGATGAGATTCAATTCATGGTGTTTAAAAGTCCATGGCCAAGGTGTTTAAAAGTCCTTGGGATCAAGGTGTTTAAAAGTCCTTGATGAGATACTTTCTATGGTGTTTAAAAGTCCATAGGCCAAGGTGTTTAAAAGTCCTTGGGGCCAAGGTGTTTAAAAGTCCTTGGGAAGTTGTTGAACTTGTTTTATGAAATGGAATTTGTCACTTGAGCCAATATGACATGTTAAGTATGTAAGAAGCATGAGATGCTTGTTTTGATATATAATATGAAGCATGAGATTGCTTGTTTTAAAGTGTGCTTTGAGCATGTGCAAAGGTTGATTTTAAGCATGATTTATAAATGGTTTTAATTGCATTATTGAATTGTTTTTAATGAGCATGCCTCACTAAGCTTTTGCTTACGCTCTCTACGTTTTCTTAATTCAATAATGCAGATCATTAGAGTACCGTAAGGGCAGCAAGAAAGGGCAAGCAATCAAGTTCAAGTGAAGCTCAAAGTATGAAGGTTTTATAAGTGCAATTTAGCTTTTGTATGTTTTGGCAATGGGGGACCAATGTGTATGTTTTGGGAGGTGTTTGAGGCTCCCTAAGTATGTTGAATGTTGATGTGGTTGCTGGTTTTTGAATTGAAACCTTATATGCTTGTTTTGGAATTTTGGTGTTGAATAGCTAGCTTGTGTAGGAAGCATGCCTATAGAATTGGGGCTTTTTGCATATGATGTTAATTGGATGAATTGATGATGCTAGTATGTTGTTTATATGCTTACTTGCATGCTGGTAAAGTTTGATGATGTTTGGAGCATGTTTGGTTGTGTAATTGCATGATTAAAGTTGAATTTTGGAGCAATCTGGTGCAGGCGTTTCGGAATTGGGTGCCCCGCGTTTCGGAACGGGTGCCTTGCATGAACCCAGGCGTCCGAAACGGGGAGGGCCGTTTCGGAACGAGTAAGCCTCTGCCAGACCCCCGTTTCGAAACGGGCTATGCCTGTTTCGGAACGGCCCCGCGTTTCGGAACGGGCTGTCCCCCGTTTCGGAACGGTTGACCGTTGGGGGCTGACATTGGCGGTTATGTGTTTTGAATTGTTTGCGTTTTGGTCCTGAAACTTGTTTGTGCAATTGTATGAGTTTGGGAAGTCCTTTTGAGCTGAAATTTCTCAGAGAAGCATGAAACCTATTTAATTTCAAGATGGTAACTTCAAATTTGGTTAAGTCCTTATATTTATCAGAAATTACAATTTGGTCCCTAAAGTTGTAATTTGTTCAATTGGGTCCCTGTTTGACCTCTGATGTTTGTGTTCTTTGAGTATGTTGTTTGTATGATCACACATAGGTGTAATGTGCATCTAGATAAGATTAAAAAGGAAAAAAAAAGGGTCGTTAATCAAGGTTGACTTTCGGGTTGACTTTGGTTTTCCCCGTGTGACTTTCTTAATTCGGGTCAATCGTCTAGGCCGGGTTAAGGGGGTTACATGCATGGTGGTCATCAATACACTGGCAAGGGTAAGATACATATTGGTGATGGCTCTTCTCTCCCTATTTCACACATTGGCCATTCTACTATTCAATCTCAGTCACATACACTGCTACTTGATCAGCTTATGCACGTGCCTCACATCACTCGTAACCTGATGTCTGTATCTAAATTCACTCATGACAATCATGTTTTCTTCGAATTTCACTCCTCTTATTGCTGTATTAAGGATGCTCAGACAGGTGAAGAGTTATTACGAGGTTCTCAGAATAATAGCTTATACGAGCTACCTACTACTCCTTCAGTTCAACCTTTTGCTTATTCATGCACTGTTTCGTCTTCTGAGTTTTTGCTGTGGCACAATCGTCTTGGGCACCCCTCTTCATCAGTTGTGAGTACTGTTCTTGGAAAGTCAGTTCGTGAGGACACCAATCACCTGTGTCATGCATGTCAACTTGGGAAGAGCCACAACCTACCATTTTCAGCATCATCCACTGTCTACACCAAACCTTTCCAGCTTATTGAGTTAGATATTTGGGGACCAGCATTTGTTTCATCTACTGGCTATAAATACTACTTGTCCTGTGTTGACTTGTACTCTCGACACACTTGGATTCACTTATTGAAAAACAAATCCGATGCATGTACTGCTTTTCAGCTACTTTACTCGTTAATTGAAACACAATTTGATTCTAAGTTCTTAGCTGTTCAAGTCGATGGGGGTGGAGAATTTAAATTTCTTGAGCAACAATTATCTCGTCTTGGGATTCAATTACGTGTCACTTGTCCACATACTTCCCAACAAAATGGGGTCATCGAGCGTAAACACAGGCACATCATGGACACAGCTCTCTCCCTCCTTGCCCAAGCTGACTTACCCTTCACCTACTGGTTTTATGCTGTTGTCAGTGCTACCTTCATTATTAATCGTCTTCCATCCAAAACTCTAAATAACACATCTCCTCACCAACTTTTGTTCCATAAGCTTCCTGACTACAAATTCCTTAAGGTATTTGGCTGCCTTTGTTACCCACATCTTCGACCCTACAACACTCACAAGCTAGCCTATCGATCCAAACCATGTGTCTTCCTTGGCTACACAACTCGACATCATGGCTACCTTTGCCTTGATCCTCCTATTGGCAGAATATATACCTCTCGCCATGTTCGTTTTGATGATCCCATCTTTCCCTACACCAAACTATGTATTGTTCCCTCCTCCCCCACCTTATCCCCTTTATCCTCTCCTCTTCATGTTCCAGACTCATCTTCAGTCTCCCATAATTCATGTCCTCTTCCTCTCAATACACCTATAATTGACAGTGTCCCAAGTGATCCTTTACCATCCACCTCACCTATTCCTACTACCCCTACAACCTTGGATCCTGTTGACTCCAATCCCTCTATGAGCACCTCACCTCCTGGTCCAACAAATTCAGCACCATCTGTTCCTTCAAACCCACCCTTGGACTCCAACTCTCCTCCTCTCGATTGTGATGTTGCTCAAGACACTTCAGATGTGCCTCCTATACCTCGAGCTGCAACCCCTATTAATGTTCACTCTATGGTTACTCGAGGAAAATCAGGAATCTTCAGGCCCAAGGCATATCATACTCACTTTGATGAAGTTCCTTCCAATGTGCATGATGCTCTTCAAGATACTGAATGGTGCAAGGCTGTTAATGCTGAGTACACTGCACTTATTGATAATAACACCTGGCAGCTTGTACCTCTCCCTCCCAATCAAAAAGCCATTGGGTGTAAATGGCTTTTCAAAGTTAAACGTCATGCTGATGGCACTGTTGATAGACTAAAAGCTCGTCTCGTAGCCAAGGGCTACTCTCAATTTGCTGGTACAGACTTTCGCAAAACATTCAGTCCAGTTGTGAAATTCTTCACTGTGAATCTTATTCTATCTATTGCTGTCACTAATGGTTGGTTCATTCACCAAGTGGATGTGAATAACGCATTCCTCAAGGGTGATTTACTTGAGGATGTCTACATGGAACAACCAGCAGGGTTTGTTCAACATGCTACTGATGGAACTTTGCTTGTATGCAAGCTTCGAAAGGCTCTCTATGGCCTCAAACAGGCCCCTCGTAACTGGTTTGAGAAACTCAGGGCCTTCCTTGAAAAATTTGGTTTTAAATCTTCCTCAGCTGACTCTTCCCTATTTGTCTTTCACAAAGATGGTGATACCACTTACATGGTAATTTATGTTGATGATATACTGCTTACAGGGAGTTCTCCAGCACATGTGCAACATGTGATACATATGTTGGATCAGCAATTTTCCCTCAAAGACCTTGGCTCACTCAGCTTTTTCCTGGGAATCGAAGTTCAACATCTACATGGTGGCTTGTTTCTGTCCCAAAGAAAGTTCATCACTGAACTCCTTGTTACTACAGACCTGTGTGATGTCAATGCAGCCAGCTCTCCTATGGTAATTTCTCCCAAACTACGCAAAGATGATGGCACTCCTCTGCATGATCCACATGAGTATCGACGTGTTGTAGGCTCTCTCCAATACGTCTACCATACAAGGCCAGACATTGCTGTCTCTGTTAACAAAGTAGCACAATTTATGCATCAGCCCACTGATCTTCATTGGATAGCAGTGAAACGGATCCTCAGGTATCTCAAGGGCACTCTTGATTTTGGTCTCTACTTCTCTCCTCAGCAAACATCGCTTCTCGAACTGCATTCCTTCTCCGATGCTGACTGGGGAAGTGACCCTGACGACCGTCGTTCCATCTCTGGTCACTGCTCCTACCTTGGCATGCATTTAATAACCTGGTGTTCCCGCAAACAACGAGCTGTCTCCAGATCCACTGCTGAATCTGAATTTCGCAGCATAGCCGACGCTGCCTCTGATGTTCTCTGGCTTCAAGCAGTACTTCATGACATGCACATCTCCCTTGATTCTACTCCAATTATCTGGAGTGACAACACAAGTGTCGTGGCCATGGCAGCAAACCCTGTTATGCATGCCAAAACCAAACATGTGGATCTCGATTTATTCTTTGTTCGAGAAAAGGTCTCTTCTCAGCAACTGCAGGTTCGTTATGTTCCCGCCTCAAGTCAAGTGGCCGATGCTCTTACAAAGCCCATCTCTCTTGCTCAATTTCAGCTATTTCGCTCACAGTTATGTGTTCGAAACTTCTCCGAAATTGAAGAAGCATGGGAAATATTAGAGGAACAATCATCCAGTAGAAATTCTGTTACAACTTCACCAACAAATTCAGCTGTACACAGCTGTAAACCTAGCTGCACAACTGCCTCCCATGCAGTTACGAGATGAGCAATCTTCAGCTGCAGCAACAGTCTTGCTGTACCCTAGCTCACTCGATACTTCCTATATATATACCTTGTATTATCAAGTGTATGCAGCTAAGTTTTTGATGAAATGAAATGAGTTTTCACTCTATTATTGCTCTAGCTCAATTAGGGTTTATGTTCAATGCTTAACAGTGGAGGCTACTATCAGCTCAACCAAAGCTTTGTTACCTTCACACATATGGTAAAGTGTTCCGAATCTTTTTATGATAAAAAGGAATTGAAGGTATATTTAAGTCAATGATTTGTATATACATGGGTGGTTCTGAGCATGTGCGATTGTACAGAGATCCCGAAAAAAACTCCAAAATAAATTATTATATAAAATTATTTTTTAAAAAAAATTGTCAGTAAATATTAATTTAACGACATTATGTATTTTTCTAAAAGCTTTCTTCAATTATATACATATATGTAATTTTGTTTTAATGGCTACAACTAGAGCTGGATATTCGATCGAGTCAAGTCGAGTCGAGTTAAAAAATTAAGTTATTCGAGTTTGCAAGTCCTATTTTATGATTCAAACTTTAGTTGAAATTTTTTCGAATCGAGTCAAGTTTATGAAATTCGAGTCGAGTCGAGTTTTCGAGTTTCTGTACAAATTTAATTATATATATATATATATATATATATATATATATTTCTATATAAATATATGTAACTGTGCACACACACACCAGGGTCGGTCCTGAGTTTTTGGAGGCCCGGGGCGAACTTAAAAAATGAGCCTTAAATTGAAGATTTAAATTGTAATTATAGTTACATTAGTATTTTCAATTGTGTTGTGTTTATCATGATTGTGGATATAATAGATGTTATTTTGTTTATTGCGAGTATCGCGATTATGAAATTTTTTTAGTAACATATGCTATTGTGAACATAATGATTCCATATATCGCGGTTTTAGATGATGCCACTACCGTCATATAACGATCGTTGTTGTGGTTGCATGCCGCTATTTAAATCTTTGTCCCTAATAGCAAGTAATGAAAGAAATTAAATTTTAAGAGTTGGTCCATCGTAACAAGTATTGAAAAAATTGGTCCCCTAATAACAAATATTGAAAAAATTAAAATGTAAAACTATCAATTTTTTTTGATACACATGCCGTGTAAACTTTAGTTTACATGCGCCTTTCAGTTTTAGGGGTTAGGGTTTTAGTTTAAGCTTTAAAGTGTAGGGGTTTATGGTGTAGGGTTTAGAATTTAAGATTAGTGTTGATAATTTAGGGCATAGGGTTTAAGGTTTAAGGTTTAGTTTTTAGGGTTAGGGTTAGAATTTAGGATTTGAGTTTTATAATGTAAATATGCAAGCTTGTGTAAAATTAGTTTTACCAGCATGTATATCAAAATTTTACCTTAAAACTATGCTCATAATAACAAATATTGGAAAAACACTGAAGCCCTAGTAACAAGTACTAGAAAAAAAAATTTGAATATTAAGAGTAGATCCCTAATAATAAATATCGGAAAAAACTCAACCCCTAATATCAAGTATTAAAAAATGGGCCCTTAATAACAAGTGAATATTAAGAGTAGACCCCTACTAATAAATATTGAAAAATACTCAGCATCAAATAACAAATATAAAAAAATAGGCTCCTAATAACAAGTATTAGAAAAAAATATATATTAAGAGTAGATCTTTAATAATAAATGTTAGAAAAATCTTAACCCCTATAAACAAATATTAAAAAAGTAGACCCTAATAATAAATATTAAAACAAACTAAATCTTTAAATATAATTAAAAAATATACAATATTTAACCTGGGCGGGCGCCCTTGCTGCCCCTGCCCAGGGCCGACCCTGACACACACACACGCACGCACGCACGCACGCGCGCACACACAGGGCTGGGCGGTGCACATATTGATTCCAATTTTAACAGTTTTTTATATGCATATACGATATACACATATATTTCTTCATATTTTCACATGTGATATACATATACCATGCAAAATTGATACACACACGCACGCACACATACACACACACAGGGCTGGGCGATTTTAACAGTTTTTTATATGCATATACGATATACACATATATTTCTTCATATTTTCACATGTGATATACATATACCATGCAAAATTGATAGACGCGATTCAAATATGGAAACTGATAAACTAATCACTAAAAATTCAAGTTATTCAAATTTCCATTTCATAACTTAAATTTTATTTGAATTTTTTTTCGAGTCGAGTCGAGTTTATGACATTACCAGTCGAGTCAAAATGAGTCGATTTTTTTCGCATAGAGTCGAGTCGAATAATTCGATTTTTTCAAGCCAAGTCGAGTTTTTCTCACCCCGCCTACAACTCATTAATTTTATTTTAATAACAATTTAAGTAAACTTTGAAACATGTAGAATATATATGCTTGTTAATTTTGTTTTGAACAACTACATTCTAAAATTGGTTTAGGTTTAATCTTCTTATGAGTGTGCGAACACAATTTTACTTAAAATACACTTTAATTTTCAAATTGTAATTTCATATTTTTTGATTGGTAGCGAATTATTTTAAATAGGATGACTTTATTTGATGGCTTCTTATTTCATTCTGATAAATTATATTTATTAGATGACGTTAATCTCAAATCTTATTGTAATAATTTGTTGAATTAAAATTACTTAAAGAGCTTTTACCCAAGGAAAAAAAATAGGAGCAATGTATTTATTAAAGTTTTTAAAACATTTTAAATGCTTCCCAAATGCGACAATTGCATATATAGTTTTATTGACTATTCTTATTAAAGTTGCTTATGTAGAACCAAGCTTTTCAAAATTGGAGATTGTGAAGTCATACTTACGGACAACTATATCAGAAAAAAAGACTAAATACACTTGTTTTGATAGCAATCGAGACTAGTCTTTCAAAAAAGAAGTTGATATCGAAAGCGTTGTAGATGATTTTGCTTCAAAATATGCAAGAATATAATTTTTTAAAGTGAAAATATTAGACTTTTAGATGTTTGTAAGTCATCTTTATGTTGTGTAATCTAACATTTTGTAAGGAAACTCTATTTGAAAAAAAAAATTATATTTTTTTATTATAAATCAAGGGCCTCATTTTAATAAATTACATAAAGTCACTTAAATCTTTAAACCGTACCGTGTATTTAAACCGTCCCGTGTATATATATATCCCAAATCAAGAATATGAATGTTAGAAGTATTAATTTGTAAAGATAACGCTGTCAAAGTGATTCAAATTAAAAGTCTCAATTGCAGTTGGTGGTGGTATATATGATGCATGGAATCAATCCTAGATTGGTTATTATATTATTTATTTAATTAGGCCAATTTTACTTTTAAGTGTTCAAAAAGACTGTTTCGTGATGCTTTTTCCATGCTTTCAATAGCTGGCTGGAGCACTACGGTTTTAACAAATAATTCCTTCTTCCTTTTTTTCATTTCCTTTCCGGAAAGGTTCTGCTTTATAATTTGAAATTAATAACAGCAAGTGCTATCTACTCCTAATAAACCAGAAATTAAATTCCTGTTTCTTACTCTTTTTTTATATTTTTGGCAAAATGACAAAAGATGCCCCCAACGTTTGCATGTTTTGTCATTTGACCCTCTATTCTTTTTTTGTCTAAATATGCCCCCAACGTTTGCTTGTTTTGTCATTTGGCCCCCTATTCTTTCTTTTGGTCCAAATATGCCCCCAACGTTTCATTCGTAGTCCAAATATGCCCCAACGTTTCAATTTGGTCCAAATATGCCCTCGTTAGATGGAAACTGTCAATCAACTGACGTTCAACAGTTGATGCTGACTGGACTTGCCACGTATTAAGATATGTTGATGCCACGTCAAAATTTTTTTATAAGCTGTTGATCGTCAGTTGATTGACAGTTTACATCCAACAGGGGCATATTTGGACTATGAATGAAACGTTGGGGGCATATTTGGACCAAAAGAAAGAATAGGGAGCCAAATGACAAAACAAGCAAACATTGGGGGCATATATGGACCAAAAAAAAGAATAGGGGGCCAAATGACAAAACATGCAAACGTTGGGGGCATCTTTTGTCATTTTGCCTATAATTTTAGATTACAAGTATCATCATAATTATATTTCTGTTGGGTCATAATTTTATGTATAGAATGGGGCTTATTGACAAATGACAAGGAGGAATCTGAGTTTATATTAGATTCAGATATTCTTTTGATCAGTGAAATCAATTATGACCTTTGCTGTGATTTGAAGTCGTCAGCGATTCAATGGAGAAGAGACACGACTTCCTAATTTTACGAGATTCTATCCTAATTATGACCTTTGCTGTGATCTGAAATTATTGTTTCAACAAGTGTCTTTCCATTGGACTTATAGGATCTTAATCACGCCGGCTGATAGAGGACCCCAATCAGTTTAAACTTTAAAGCCCCTAATTAGTAATTATTTTTATTTTTAAATAAAAATTAATTATTCTTCGAGTTGGTGCTGCATGTGATTGATTGTGAGGTAGCTAGGGAGGAGCTTAGGCTATCGGTGGGGGCTGTTTTAGTTAGGGCTGGTGTGCTTTTTATTTTTTGGTGTTGGTTTACTTGCTCTTTACATTATGTAGAAAAATTCTTAACTAGGCCCGTGATGACGTTGACTTATATGATCTTTTTTCAATAAATCATGTCTTGTTGATAAAAAATAATAAAAAATTATCAACAATCATTTAGTTTAGTTAAATGAGTCATTGTAACTCTTAAACTAGATTAAAAAGTTCGAATTCTAATATTGTGAATGGAACAATTTGGGTTGAGAGGGTCTCCTCATAATGGGTCTACAGTACTCGATCCTGATTAATCAGCAATATGTTGAATACCAATGGTCAAATAAAATAACAATAAAGAATAATTCTCGCTTCCAAATCTCAAAATTTATTTTTCCTAAAATTTTATTCTCTCTTTATTCTTCTCCAATCTAAGGACAAAAACATAATAATACAATATTCTTTAAATTTTTTATATTTATTGTTTAAAATCAAGCTTCATATCATACCTAGTTACCCGCAAATCAATTCCTTCAAATTATCTTAACAAAATAATGAAAACAATGTATTTGCCAAAATTTAATCATGTTTTTATAATTTATTAATGAAATATTAAATTAACTATTCAAAGTAATGGGATATACTTTCGTTATATAAGAGTCAATTTTTAAGTTTCGCACAAGTTCCCAGAAATATCTGAGATGGCCTTATCTTTATAAGAAAACTATTTCTACAACTTTAACCTTACTGTTATTCTATTTTTTAACATTCTTAATGGTCGCATGATAATATATATTTAGTTCTTAACACTTGGTGAATCTAAATATTAACTCATACTCGTAAATCATCCAGAATCCTTTGATTTTTATATTGTTTTGAATAATTTTGGGGAATGGGTTGTAGTGTTGGGTTATAGTCATTGATTTAATTTTTGGGGTTTTAGTTTTATAATTTTTGGGGAAGATGGTGAAAAATAAAGTTTTGAAAGTTTGGGGTTAAATTAGAAATTAATTTTTTAAGTAATGGAGATTAACGACTAAGGGACCAAAATATAAACGATTTTAAACGTAAGGGACTAGAATAATCTTTTTTAAATTCTGGTGACCAAAATAGAACAAACCCCAAACAAAAGGGACCACGGGTGAAGAATACCCTAAAATTTAATTACACCATGTAAATAAAGTTGTTTGAACTTGAGTTTCTTAAAAATCGATTATACCAATTAATTTTGTATAAACTACATCAGATATCACTGGACTTTAAGTTTATTATTGATTATACAACTGAAAATCGATACTACTTTAACATTAAACTTTAGTTTTATGCTTCAATTGTATCACTTGACCGCTAAAATTCCTCCACATCATCACACGCGGACTGTTAAGATTCGTCCATATTGTCACGAGGCTAGACTTCTGCTAAACAACCGTGAGGCCTTAGCTGCTTTCTCGGCTGAAAAATGGGCTAAGTCGCCTAGAAAATATCTAAGTTAGAACACTTAGAAGCGTCGCGAAAAATGAAAGATGACACAAAGAACAAGAGAAATGAGTGAAAACTTGAGTTGTATTACTCTGAGGTAAAAGCTTACAAACTGAAGTGAAAGATGAATGAAAATGACCAAGGCTGAGCCTCCTTTTATAGTGAGAGCTCTGTACAATCAACAATCAAGATTACAAAGAATCAATGGTTAGGATGAGAGCCTATCCTATCTACAACACTTTGAAATTCAAATGGGAGATAAAGTGAGAATTATCTTTACATATAAATGCATAAATGATAACTGAGATGCCTTATCTATTCACCATGGTAATTATCCTCCTTTGTGCATTTTACCAAGGTAAAAGGCCAGCTCCTGGGCCATTCTGCAAGCCCAAAATGCTACAAAGATACTCTTGGGCTGCCAATGTTGCAATTGTCTCGGTCGCGGGCTGGCGGTCCGTGACATTCTCCCCCACTAGTTCTAGTGATGCCCTCGTCGCGCGGTTAGAATGGAATTGGTCAATCTGCTCCTGAAACTGCCACAAGGCATCGGCGGGTTCCCAACTCGTCTCGCTTTCGGGAAAACCCTTCCACTGAACAAGGTACTCATGCCTTGGTGGATTTCCCACTTGTCGAACGGCTCTCTCTGACAAAATCGCTTCTACCTCTTGCTCGTATGAGACCTTCACTCCGATTGGCGCTCAGTGTGACTTGCTCCGATCTGGATCATCCGTATCATGATGGTAAGGCTTCAACAAACTCACATGAAACATCGGATGAGCCTTGATGGTCGACGGCAAATCTAGTCGATAGGCCATTATGCCTATCCTCTTCACGATCCGGAACGGTCCCTCGTATCGTCGCACAAGCCCCTTGTGATTTGGGTTGCGCAAGATCGAAGTCAACTTGGCAAGGACTAGATCGCCAACTTCAAAGTTCACATATCACCGCTTATGATATGCCCACTTCTTGGTCCGCTTCCCTGCCTTGCGCAAGCATGCATGGGCTAGGTCGTGAAGTTCTTGCCACTCCTTGGCAAAATGGTATGCTTCTGGACTAGGCCCCCAGTACCCGGTCACAACCGCGTCTGGTGTAAGCGGCTGTTGCCCGGTTACAATCTCGAACGGACTCTGATTTGTCGCTTCGCTCCGCTGCAAGTTGTATGAAAATTGGGCCACATCTAACAGCTTCGACCAGTCCCTCTGATTAGCACTCACATAGTGCCTCAAATAGATCTCAACGAGTGCATTCACTCTCTCGGTCTGCCCATCGGTCTGCGGGTGGACGCTCGTTGAGAAGTTCAAATCTGAGCCCGACAACTTGAACAACTCTGTCCAAAACCGTCCCGTAAACCTCGTGTCCCGATCACTGATGATAGACTTCGGAACGCCCCAATACTTCACCACATGTGTGAGAAAAAGCCAGCCGCCACCTCGGCTGGGCACACCTTGGGTGTTGGGATAAACGTTGTATACTTGGAAAATCAATCTATAACCACCATAATGCTAGATTTTCCATCAACAACAGGTAAGCCGACTATAAAATCCATGGAAACACTTACCCATGTTTTTTCTGGAATTGGCAAAGGCTGCAACAACCCCGCTGGACTCTTCTGCTCGATCTTGTCTTGCTGGCACACAAGGCAAGTATTCACATAGGCTTCAACATCACTACCCATGTGCGGCCAATAATAGTGCTCCACTATCAAGGTCAATGTTTGGTGTATCCTCGGATGTCCTGCCCACTTGGAATCATGACATTCCCTCATAAGCTCCTTTCAGATTTCCTCAAATTGTGGCATATAGAGGCGGTGTCCCCGAGCAAATAACAAACCTCCCTCAAACCAAAATCTTCAGGTTTTGCCCTCATTGGCAAGTTCAAGCAATGACTTGGATATGGGATCATGTAACAACCCCTCCTTGATGCATTCTAGCATCGGCCCCTCTAGCAAACTCGTCAACTCCATGGTATACCTCCAGCTTAAGGCATCAGCCACGGAATTCACCTTCCCTAGTTTGTGCTCTAAGGTAACATCGAACTCGACGAGAAACTCCTGCCAACGAGCTTGCTTTGGCGACAACTTCTTCTAAGTCAAGAAGTAACTGTTGGCAACATTGTCCGTGTACACCACAAACTTGGACCCAAGCACATAGTGTCTCCATGTGCGTAGACAATGCATCACTGTGGTAATCTCTTTCTAATGGACCGTGTATCTTCGCTCAGTCACATTGAGCTTCCGGCTCTCATATGCAACCGGGTGTCCTTTCTGCATAATAACCCCACCAATGGCTATATCGGATGCATCGGTGTGAACTTCCAAGGGCTTGGTGTAATCTGGCAACACCAACACGGGCTCACTCACCATAGCGAGCTTGATCTCATCAAAGGCTTTCTGGCACTCCGGTCCCCTATCCCAAACGTTATCCTTCTTCAGTAAGTCAGTCAACGGTGCAGTGATCTTGGAGTAGCTTTTGATAAACCTCCGATAATAATTCACCAACCTCATGAATGATCTCAACCCGGTTACCTTAGTCGGCACCTCCCATTCATCAATGGCTCGAACCTTCTCCTTGTCCATACAGATCATGCCTCCTCCAACAATATGGCCAAGGAAAGGAACTTCTTGCTAGGCGAATGTGCACTTCTCTTTCTTGACATACAGCTCATTCTCCCGCAAGACTCTGAGCACCTCCTACAAGTGTTCAACATGCTCCTCCAATGTCTTACTGTAGATCACAATGTCATCGAGGTAGACTAAAACAAACTTGTCAAGGAACGGTTGTAGCACCTTATTCATGAGAGTACAAAAAGTCGCAGGGGCATTTGTGAGGCCGAAAGGCGATTCTAACTTGGTAGTAGCCTGATCTCAAGTCCAACTTGGTGAACCACCTTTCACCACCAAGATGGTTGAACAAATCCGTAATGAAAGGAATCGGATACTTGTTCTTCAGAGTGAGCTTGTTCAAAGCCCTGTAGTCGATGCAAATCCGAAATGACCAACCGTGCTTCTTCTGGAACAAAACTGTCGCACCGTAGGGTGCCTTGGATGGGCGGATGTAACTAGCATCTAGGAGATCTTTCAACTGTCTGCGCATCTCTTCTAACTCGGGCGGGGCCAACCGATAAGGGGCTCGAGCGGGTGGCTCAGCATTCGGCACAAGCTCTATCTTGTGATCAACCTCCCTCTTCGGAGGTAATTTCTTTGGCAGCTCGTCTGGCATCATGTCCTCAAACTCAGCCAGCACTTGTTTCACATCACTCGAAACTTCCTCGGTTGTGACCAGCCCATCGCACACCAAGGCTGCCAAAAAGGTCGGCTCCTCCTTGCACGCCGCCTTAGAAAACTGGATTGCGGACAAAACTTTGGCACCTACCCCGGACCCTCGGCTAACTGAAACAATGCACTAATGCTTTGGATCTAGGATACACAGACAATCTGCAAAAGGAACGGAGAAAGCGTTGATCCGGTCTAGAAAACTCAACCCAAGAACAAAATCAAAGTCATCGAGTAGGATTACCTTGATGGCTTCCTTACCGGTCCAACCCCCAATGTCAAGTTGAACTCCCTTTGCAATTCTCACAATCGGAACTTCCTTGGCATTCACCGTCTTGATGGAACCACTGGCTTTCTCGACAGCAAGGCCAAGCTTCTTGGCAGTTTGTTCGGACATGAACAACTCAGATGCACATGTGTCAACTAACTTATGGCCAACAACACTAATGTCGACAAACATCAACCCCTTCTTCTTTCGACCCTTCTTGACCTCCATTATGCTAATGATGGAGCCAAGCTTCAGAGTCTCGTTGCCTTCACCCTCGGCTTGCTCTTTGATGGCAACAATTTTGTTTTCTGAGGACAATCCATGGCAATATGCCACTCTCTATGGCACTGGAAGCACTTGTTGGACTGTCTGTCTCTACGTTCACCATGCTTCTCATTCGAAGGCTTATTCGCACCACTCGAATCTTTGTCTGACTTCCCCTTGTCTCTACCATGACCTTTGTGCTTCAATTTTGGTTTGGAGGAGTCAAGTTTCTTCCGCCCAATCTCAATGATTGACTCGGCGGTAGTGAGGGCAGTAGAGAGTTTGGTCACTCCCCATCACTGCAGCTCCATCTTCGTCCATGGTTGCAACCCATTCATGAAGGTGAAGAACCCATCCTCTTCACTCAAACTCGGAACCTACAGGCTCAACTCCATGAACTTCCTGACATGGTCCCTCAAGGACTTGGCATCCTCCTGACTAAGTCGCCTCAACTTTGAGCGTGCCTCATCTTCAGCATATTGAGGATAGAACTGCTCCTTGAGCTCGTCTTGGAACTCCTTCCAAGTCTCAATGGTCGGGCTCCCCCGCTTCACATCTTCGCACCTACGTCGCCACCACGTTTGTGCAAGATCATTTAAATAAATACTTGCAAAGCTTATCTTTTTCAAATCTAACTCAATGCCCGTTGCTTTGAAGTATTGCTCCATCCCCCAAAGGAAATTCTCCACTTCCTGGGCGAACCTAGTTCCTTTGAACCTTTCTGGTTTGGGGATATTGCCCCCAGCCTTGGGCGTTGCCATGGCCAAGCTATTCCCAATAGCAGCTTTCAGCGCGAGTAACTCAGTCTTGAGAAACTCAACTTCCTTCTTCAGTTCTGCACTCTTGGAACTCCCCTTGAGCTCCTCAACTTCCTTCCTTAGTGCTACCACTGTGGCCTCTAAGGAATCACCACGCTGGGTCAGCTTCATATCCATCTCATTCAGAGCCGCCTGAACATTATCCTTGACTCCTTCCAAGAACTCGAGCTATTCGAAATCCAACGAACCCAGCTTCTCCAGGTCTACAGGCTCCAACTTTTCCATCACCACCTTGACTTCCGCCATGGAATCCTCAAGCTTGGTGATCTTACCCTGGATCGATGTGATCGCATCTTTCGACGACCCTCGCTTGGCTTTCTCAACCTGAGTCTCAGAACACTTCTTCACTGCAGTACTTTCTCCATCACGAGCCATCTCGAATCAACAAACCTTGATCTGATACCAGTTGTCACGGGGCTAGACTTCTGCTAAACAACCGTGAGGCCTTAGCTGCTTTCTCGGCTGAAACTGGGCTAAGTCATCTAGAAAATCTCTAAGTTAGAACACTTAGAAGTGTCGCGGAAAATGAAAGATGGCACAATGAACAAGAGAAATGAGTGAATACTTGAGTTGTATTATTCTGAGGTAAAAGCTTACAAACTAAAGTGAAAGATGAATGCAAATGACCAAGGTTGAGCCTCTTTTTATAGTGAGAGCTCTGTACAATCAACAGTCAAGATTACAAAGAATCAATGGTCAGGATGAGAGCCTATCCTATCTACAACACTTTGAAATTCAAATGGGAGATAAAGTGGGAATTATCATTACATATAATCACATAAATAATAAGTGAGATGCCTTATCTATTCACCATGGTAATTATCCTCCTTTGTGCATTTTACCAAGGTAAAAGGCCAGCTCCTGGGCCATTCTGCATGCCCAAAATGCTACAAAGATACTCTTGGGCTGCCAATGTTGCAATTGTCTCGGTCGCGGGCTGGCGGTCCGTGACATTGTCATCAATTTTAATGGCACAGTGGTATAATTCAAACCTAAACTAAAGTTTAGGTCTGAAATAGTATCGATTTTTAATGCAGTGGTACAATTGATACTAAACTTAAAGTTTAGAGGTATATGGTGTAATTTACCCTTAAAAATTGAATTAGATCGATTATTTAAATTCCACTCAATGAGAACCAAACCCTTAAAAAATATGTAAGATTATTATGTTTTCTCTCATTATATCTGTTTGGGGCAAGTTTTCATTCATCGTGTTCTTTCACAACCAAGCAAAAGTCCTTTTTTTGGATAAATAAGAAAAAGTCGTATTCTTACCTGTTTGATGTTTTATAATATTTTTATTAGAAATGAAAAAAAATCTGGTCCAAATGCAAAATATCATCCAAATAATTTGAGTTTATACATATATTGTATACTTTATGATCAAATTTTGTGTTTGTTCTTTCTAACAATATCATCTTAAGAATTTTAATTTGAATTCTTCCATCACCTTAGTATTGTATCCGATATTCATCGGTGATTTCAGATTATATTAACCTCGTTAAGTCGAAAATGGCAAAAAAAAATGTGAAACATAAGTAGCACTTAACTATGCTAATCGACTGTTGATAAAAATAAATAAATAAATATATATGTGATTTCAGATTAGATTATATTAACCTCATCAAATTCAAATAATTTGAAGTTTAAGGTGGCATTGGTATATGAATCAAAGCATTATTTTTTTTGACAAATTCTAAATCTAATCCTAATTTTACTTAGAGGGGAAGGAAAAGGGGACTCTAAAGAGAAGGAAGAGAAGCGTTCCTAGTGGATCTAGGACCCATGACCTAAGGAAAATGAAGGAACAAATATGAGTAATTTAGTCAACTGACCAAATGTGCTTGTTCAGCAATAATTAACATATATTACTTGTTTTTTGAGAGTTTGAGAAAAGATTAAATATAATTTTAATTTATTGAATTTGAAAAAAATCGAAAGCAAGCAGATTAAAAAAATATTGGGTCAAACGACCAACAACTGTTGGGTGCAATGACAAGACACATTGTTTTTTCAAAGAAAGGACTCGAGTTCAATTTTTTTTAATAAATATTATAGGAAGAGAAAATTACGAATTTCAAATATAAACCATAAAATAAACATATAATTTACTAAAAAAACATCGGGTCAAACCTTCGCTGCGGCACTTGTTTTCTTCACTAAGAAAACATGCAAGTATCTTTTTAGAATGAAACGGATTTTCTTTAATATATTTTGATGGCTACGATGAGCACCACACATACCATATGCTGATATGAGGAACAAGCTACTTTCTTTTTAAATACTTTATATATGTATCACTTTTTGCCGAACTAATACCTCACGTTTAAAAATCATAATCTTTTTAACTTTCAATTATATATTCAAATTGTCAACAAGTGCAAAGTAGGATTGTAAATAAGATGAGACAGATTACGAGTTACTCGAGTTCGATCGGTCAAAAGTCAATTCGATTGAACTCAATTGTATTCGATTCGAGCTCGAACTAGGCTTGAGTTCTTAACGAGTTGAGTTACTTGAAAGTATAATATACTAAGTTTTTTAATTTTTAAAATTAAAGTGAATTAAAATGATCGGTCAAAAATCTATGTTGTTATTGTTGTGAAGAATAAATCCACTCAAGTAGTAGTGAATGAGACGGGATAAATCGTGATCTACTCGAGTCTGACTTGGTTCGAGTTCTTAATGAACCGATTCGAGCGCAACACTATTGGGTTCGAACTCGACTTGAGTTCTTAACGAGCCGAGTTGTGCTCAACACTACTCAGACTCGACTCGGCTCGTTTACACCCTAGTGCATGGTGTAAGTATACGATATATTTTCACTACTAAAAAGAGAATCTAAGTTCTAATATTAGAGATGACATTATTTAAAAAAATAATCATGAATTTTAAATATATAGATCGTAAACCATAAATGAAAGATAATATATATAGATATATTCCTTTTAAGACTTCTCAACTTTACACGTTTAAACATTTGAAACGTGATTAAAATACAAGTTTATTTTTTTTGTGTTCATAATATTTGAATAAACTAAACAAAAACATATAACTAAAAGTTGTTTAATTATATACGACATTGCGTTGAATTCATTGGTTTTTTATTCGAATCTATTGATTTGTATATGTAATTAAAGCGGTAACAAATTTGATGTGTGAATGTTGCAAAGACTTCATGTTTCGTTTTCTTAAGAGAGAATGTGTTTTGAGTTTAAAAAAATGCATGTCATTGCTTTTGGCAAAGTAATCAGGCTTGTGCAACATGTGAATTTTTCGACCACAGATTGAGAAGGAAACAAAGTAGGATTGGGATTGTGTATGGGTTTGGGTTTGGGTTCCCAATCCCAAGGAAAACATACATATTTTGATGTTCACAAAACAACTTTAAACGTTGATAACTCCATACTCTTAGCTCTGTTCCAAACAACTGATGGGTTTCTTTCATTACTTTTCCAAGCTGCAAATTCAACCATACACTTCCCTTCTGCATTTCTTTCTTTCTTTACATTTTTTACCCATGAGAATCATAACCTCCCGTGCTCAAAACAACTTTTTTGGACTTGTAGACTTTAGGGTTAGTAAGATTTAAGATTAGGATTTTATGAAACGTGAGTAGGGATGTTCAGAACTACCCGACCCAACTATCTGACGGCCCGAAATGAAAAAAAATAGGTATTTTACTAAAAAAATTACCCGAACGGGCCGGGTATCCAATCTGAGATTTTTTTCGGGTAGTTAAGCCGAACTGGGCCGAAATTTTTTGTAACCTGGTACTCGACCCGATACTTTTAATATATTTTTTTAGTTTTAAATTATATTTTTATTTTAGGTTCCTTAATATTTTTACTTAAAATTAAATTTAAATCTCTAAATTATTTCTATGCTTATATTATGTATTTTTATGTTTTAAAAATTTCAAATATATTTGTACTAATTTGTTAATACAAGATTCGAAAGAAAAAAATGAGATTAATATTTTTAATGTTTTTTTGGTGATAAACTTTAATATATATATATAGTGATAAACTTTAATCATCTTAGAACTAACTTCAAATCACTATTTTTTGTGTTTGAATTATCTATTATGAACTTTTAAATTTTATGTGTTTACTATGTGATTTTTTTCAAAATAAATTTAAAAATAAATAAATAATGTGAACCGGGTACTCGTTATCTGATTTTTCGAGTACCCGAATTTTACGGGTACCCAAATAGCGCGTACTTGGCTAAACATGCCGGGACACGAGCCGACATGTGTGATATCTGGATAAACCGGGTACCCAAGAATGAACACTCCTAAACGTGAGTCTTGATTCTTCTTATGATCATTTGTCCGATTGAATAAGTGTAAAGTAATATTTAATCTCTGAACTTGAACAATAATATTTAGTCTTTAAATTTGTTAATTCTTTTTAAAATTTGGTTCTATTTTTTGTTCAAATTAATCTCACACTTACTTTTTAAATTTGGTCATTGAATTTGGATTTTTAATCTTTTTAATGGCGTGACATTTTTAAATTGTGTCAGATCATTTCCCATTTATCATTCAAAATGACAAAAAATCCAAGGACAAAATTTTAACTACCAAAGTGAATAAAATTGTCAAATTTTATAGACTAAATATAACTTTATCCCATTAGATAATTGTTTTCGGACTTATGCATAGAGTGCTTATGTGAGTTGGATTTTAGATGCTCGGTCTATTAAAGACAAGTGGACCTAAAACATTATTTAGTAATAAACTTTTTTCTAAAGTATTAAAAATAAAATATATAAATTTTCATATAAATATATTTTAAGGTGCAAAATAGAGGTGTCTCTCAAATATCCATTTAATAGTCTAAATAAATATTGATTCTATCGAGTTAAATTAAGTAAAATTACAACAACAATATTTTTTTTCAATTAAATATTTAACGTTTCTATATTTCTAAACTTTGATCGAAGGCTATTAGTATAAAAAATTTGAACAGCAGCTATCCCAGTTCAATAAATATTAAAGAACGTTTAATGTTAATATTCCTATATTTTACATAACTATATTTTTCATAACTATATTTTAAAAAACTTTTTAAAGTTTTACTATAAGTTACTATACGTTATAAATAAAAAATAAATATTACATGGGCTCTTTCCACCACTTTGGACCGGGCTTAATCAATTAAATTAATATATATTCCATATCATATCCTCACACATAAACATTACTCTTGTTATCTATTTCAATATCTAATCATATGTAGTTGATTGATTTATTCTTTTTAAAATAATTATGACATTTTAAATCTACGAGTGGAAAGAAGAATGATGTTTATTTTATGAAATTCGAATTCGAGCGATTTTATTTATAATATGTGTATTTTTTAAAAATTAAAAAATATAAATGAATACTACTTATAATTACCTTAATATTATTAAAAAAAAATAATTCTGTGATGCATGAATGTAAACTACTTTTAATAATAATTCTGTGATGCATGAATGTAAACTACTTTTAATAAGAGTTCCATAAAAGTATATAAAAAACAGATTGAGCAAACTTCTAATTTCATGTACAGAACAAAGTTCTGCCGAAAAAAAAAGTTTAGTTCACATGTTAATTATTTTTTCTATTTTATTACAATTATTTTAGTGAAGTAAGCGATGAAGATGACCGTATGTATTTTAATAGATACTAATTTTTATTATAAAGTTGGTTATTAAGTGCTAAGTTTCTTCGTATTTTCAAAGGAATACAACATAATTAATGGGTTGTTTTGTTGTTTTGCAATCAGAAATCAATTATCTTCTAACGCATTGAATTTTTCCTGTTGCATGTTAGTAAACATTTGGATTGCAATTTTCTTTTATTATGCATGTTTGTGTTACTGTTTATATTTGGGGTGCGAGGCTGCCCCTCATGACAATATTGTGTCTAAGGTTTGAATTCACGTCCTCTCATTGAGAGTGCGATGTGCCTTACCAATGTACCCAACAATTGTTGGTAGGGATGACCATGAGTCGAGTTTTTGGTCGATCCACACCCGACCCGAAAATTTAACACCTCTATCCAAACCCGATCCGACTCAACATTTTATGATATTCCACCCTACCAAAACCCGAATTCTAGAGTAAAAACCCGAATTAAATAGAAATTATCAATTTTCATTATTATTCGATAAAATAGGGAGCTAATTGAAAAAAAATACAAATAGAGAAGGAGCATTATAATAATTATTTCATTTTATTAGACAAAATATGGAGATAATTGAAATATATACATAAAGAGAGGGACATTGTAACAATTATACCTAAATATTTAGAATAAAATTAAACTATTATTTCGGGTCGGGTAGTATATTTTCACCTTAAACCCAAACCCGACCCCACACCATCTTCAAAAAATCAGACAGGAACCCGACCCGAACCTAAAATTTTCTTTAAAAAAATTCAACCCTATAAAATTGGGTCGAAAGCCGTCGAACATGGATTAAATTACCATCCCTAGTCGTTGGTTGGATTGCAATTCTTTGATTTTACATAATTAATTGATATGCAACATTTTCTTTTTACTCTACAACTACTCAGTTAAAATTCAATATTAATGAAGAAAAAAAAGTAAAAGAACATATCAATGAAGTAAAATTTAAAAGAACAAAAAAATTGAAGATGGAAGAGAAGGCATGCAATGAGAGATCTATGGTAATTTTTTTTCTTTTTCCTATTTTTTAAATATTAAAATAGATGATGTGGACAATGTTTATGCGTGAGGATGGCATGGACAATATTAAAATAGATCTATGAAAATATGTTTATGCGTGTCTAAATAAACCCTTTTTAGTTGCTCAGCCTATTACTACATCTAAGTGTCCAAGAATTATTCTCTTCTATTTTCTTTACACTCTTATGGAAAACTCTTTCTACCAAAAAAAAAAAAAAACGATGGAACAAACAACTTACTCTTGGGATTCTCAACAATTCTAAACGGTAAAGTTCTTATTAAAAACCTTTTTCTTTTATTTTTTAACTTTGAAGGAATTAGTTGAGTAATTCCTAAATAAAGCTATGAGTTTTAACTTACAAGTATCTAGATTCATCGAGAAGTATTATATACTACATTTTAGGTGCTATAGAGGAAATACAAAATCTTAATTTAAGGGATCAATTCTCTCCATCTATGCATTTTTCTAACACGTATACTATATTTTTTATAGTCTAAAAGTGATTATAAGGTAATACTTATTCATACATATTATTGACACTTTGACAATGTACACGCACCTTGCTGACAAAGCGATTGAACTACTAGAATGGTCACTTATCTTTTCCCATAGTACAATTTTGGTCACCGATTTTTAAAATCGACCAGTAAGGTCACTTATGTGTTCGGGGTGTAAACTTTTGGTCACTCTACGTTAAGCGCCGTTAAATGAGTGACGTGGTTGTTAAAGGGAAATTTATCTAATTACACATTTGATCCATATTAGTTACTTATTATATCAATTTGATCCTAATTTTAATTTAATTAAATAAATTAATCTCTCAATTAAATAACCAATAGTTAACCCTTTACTCTATGTTGCATGGTTATTTATAGTCACTACGACATGTGTCCTATGGGGTTGTTCTGGCATTGTGATTGGACACTCTAGGAATTAATGTTCTAGGTTAGGTCTGTCATTAAATTGAGACCACGTGTGCCAATACGTGGTCAATCGTGGTCATTCGCAATGTATAGGTTCACGGACCATAGGTTCCAACATGCTTGTGAAGCTTAAGATTCTCAGGAACCAACACTCGCGATGGTAGAGGTTCGCATGTACCAAGTTGCATGGTTATTTATAGTCACTAGGACATGTATCCTCTAGGGGTTGTCGTGGCATTGTGATTGGACACTCTAGGAAGTAATGTCCTAGGTTAGGCTTGTCATTAAATTGGGACCACGTGTGCCAACACATGGTCGTTGGCGGTCATGCGCGAGGTATATATTCGCAGACCATAGGTTTCAACACGTTCACAAAAGCTAGAGATTCGCAGGTACCAACACTGGCCAAGGTAGAGGTTTGCAGGTACCAACACTTGCCCCTCCAGGTGAGAGGTTGTTATAAAGTGACTTTCGTTAACATGGATATAGGTGTGGGCCGATGGATGATACGTGTTTTTTTGTTGAGATAATATTCAATTCTAAATTTTAAATTTAATTTGAATGGTTTTGGCGCTTTTATTGGTGTTGTCTTAAAAACATGAAACATCTGAATTTATTCCCGTTGTTTTAAGCAATGATGAGGTTAACTTATAGATGTATCCATTGTTTAGTTATTTGGTCGCCACATGTCTTTTTGAATCATGGTTTTCACATTCGTAAAAGATATGTTATATCATAAAAAGGACGGGTCAGTTTATTTATCGTGTAATGGGCATGTTCGTTACTTGGTTTCAAACGTCTATAAGTATTTCTTTTTGTTAGCCCTAATTTTTCATAATATTTTTCGCTAAGTCGTCGTTATCCTCATTTTCTCCATCCTTTTAGGTAATTCTCTTCGTTATCTACTTTTCCATTTTATTTTCTTTCTCTTATTCCTCCGATGGCTGGCGGCAAACTATCTCCGATAAAGAGCAATGAGTTCGAATGTAGTATTACAACAGACGAGATATTCAGGTTATTTGAGTTTTGGGGCTTAAGTTTCTACGAGTATTTTTTATACAAGTTTGATACCCTGAAAAGGACAAAGCATTGCCTTATTGAGTTCAACGATGAGGATGTCGAGCCCTATTTTTTCATGCCCTTATATGCCTTCGAAGCGGGTTTCCATCTTCCTCTTCATTCTTTCTTCGTGGAGTGGTTCATTTGGTTTGAGATTGCGCCGGGACAATTGAATGGAAGCTGTTGGTGGATGTTGATGAATTATTTTCTAAATTACCGGTTGTAGAACAAATAAGCATCGATAAATGTTTTCCGATGCTTTTACATCGTTAGCCCTGCAATCAATTTGAAAGCGCCAGGGTTCGTGGTGATTACTAATCGTAGTGGCTCTCGCCTCATCATGAGCAATGTTACCAATAGCATTCGCCTGGACAAGACTAAATACATACAGATTCAATGAAGGCTCCATCACTTCCCTTTTCAATTGTAATGGAGAGAGCCCCATAAGGTTAGTTATGTGAAGCCTAAAAAGTTTGAGGCTTGGGAGCTTGCCCAGATTAAGAGATTAGAGGCTTTGCCTCCGACTAGACACGAGGATATTTGTACCATGAGGAATATCTGTGAAACCAAAATTGGTTTTGATATAACATATAAATTTAAGGACCAATTTGCAAAACAATAAATTTTTAAGTACTATTTAAAGTCTCACAATTGACAAGCATTTTAAACAAAATAACATTTCAAGACAAGCTCCTAAATATATGAAAAATTCTCTAAGTCTTTTCCTATGTTTTTCAAGCCTAACTATGCAAAAATGCCCAGGCGTATCGATACTATTAGGTGTATCGATACCCTCTTTTGCTACTGGAATTTTGATTTTCAAGCCAAAGTATACAAGAACGCCCAGGCGTATCGATACCCTTATGTGTATCGATACAGGCTTTTGCCACTGGAATTTTAATGGACTTACCGTACCGATACGCTTTGCAACCGTATCGATACGATATTCATCTGGGCAACTCTTTTAATGAAACCGTACCGATACGCTTTGCAACCGTATCGATACGATAAGCATATCTTTGAAAAATCTTGTTATTTAATTTTTCGACCGTTACTTGTCAGTTGGTTGGTTTCCCAATTTTTAAAATACCGTTATACTGTACCGATACGCTTGGTATGCGTATCGATACGCTTTTTATGAAACCCAAAGTTGGGATTCCAGTAAGTTAACACCGTATCGATACGGCCATCCGTATCGATACGCCCCTTAAAACCGTACCGGTACGCCTTCTATGCGTATCGATACGCTCTGTTTTCAGGCATAACGGCTCTTTCCTCTTTGATGCAAGTATCGATACGCCCTTCCCGAGTACCGATACGGTAGGCTGCAGAGCTGCATTTAATGCGGGAAAATTATTCCCAACGGCTCTATTGATGATCCCAACTACCCAAACGGCTAGAATTCAATGCAAGGGTATAAAAACAAGCTTCAATTGACCAAGCAACAACTATTGAACCTACAAGCAACATCAAAGCAAAAATCCAAACCCTAGTGCTCTTCATAGTCAAATTCTTGTACCCAACTCTAGTGATTTTATTGTTATCTTGTATTGTGAGTTTGTGGTGTTTGAAATTGTATTTGGGTAAACATTTATCCTTTGAGAGGAATTGTTTGAGTTTACCAAATCCATCTCTTTGTAAAAGTGAGTGGATTAAGCTTTGGGTAGAAAACTTAATCAAATTTGTAATGTTACCTCCTCATCCAAGAAAAGGGGAAGAATTCAAGTAGTGAATTGGTTGAAAATCCTTAGTGGGAACTAAGGTAGTGGATGTAGAGTTCATTTGGAGAACTTGAACCACTCTAACCACTTGTGTCACTTTTATTTTTCACTCTTACCTCCTACCAAAATTTTAATTTCCAATTCACCCCCTCTTGGCCATTTGCAATTGTGTGATCAACTCAACAATTGGTATCAAAGCTACACTCATTGGAAGGATTACAACCCTCTTGAGTCGGTTCTAGGAGAGTTTGATCAACAACTAGTCAAGCAATGGCATCCACCTCCAACTCCAACCTCTACGAGTCCCAATCTACCACCAAGCCACCTTTCTTCAATGGGGATAACTACCCATATTGGAAGAATAGGATGAGGCTCTTCATCAAGTCCACCGACTACATGGTGTGGGATGTGGTTGAAGAAGGTCCATACATTCCCATGAACAGAGATAGTGAAGCAAGACTTGTCCTAAAGGTGAACGCCGAGATGACGGAAGATGAACGAAGAAGGATGCAAGTGAATGATAAAGCTCTCCATGTCATATTTTGTGCACTTGGTCTGGATATCTACTCCAAGGTGTCTTCGATCGAAAATGCCAAGGAGGTTTGGGACACCCTAGAGACAACATATGAGGGAACTAGTGATGTCAAGAAAACAAAAATTGGGTTGCTCAATCTAAGCTACGAAAATTTCAAGATGGATCCCGATGAGAGTGTTTCCAAGATGTTTGATCGATTCTCGGTCATTGTCAACGAATTAAAGGGGTTCGGTAAGATCATCCCCGAAGACAAGCTAGTGAGGAAGTTGTTGTACTCTCTTCCGAAATCATGGGATAGCAAGAGAACAACTATTATTGAAGCTCGATATTTGAAGACTCTCAAGCTTGATGCTCTTATTGGATCTCTACTCACCCATGAGATCATGAGAAAGGGAAGAGAAGAAGAAAAGAAGATGGAAGAGAAGAAGGCTGAGAAGAAGGATGTTGAGAAGAAGAAGGTTGGAATCGCTCTTAAAGCTTCATGCCATGAAAGCGATTCGAGTGAAGATGAAGATGAGGAGATGTCCATGTTGGCCAAACGGTTCACTCGGTTCATGAAGTCCAACCGTGGGAGAAAATTCATTAGAAAAGGAGACTTCAAGAGCAAGAGTAAGGAAGAGGAGAAGGACCAAACCACTTGCTATGAATGCAAAAAGCCCGGCCATATCCGTTCCAAATGTCCTCAATTGAAGAGGAAGAGCTTTGGGAAGAAGAACAAGCTCAAAGCTCAAGTAGCAACTTGGAGTGACGATGAGTCATCCGAGGAGGAGGAGAAAGTGGCCAATCTTTGTCTCATGACCATTGATGATGAACCAAAGGTAAATCCTAACTCATCTAATTTTGATTTTACCTTTGATGAGCTTCAAGATGATTATGATGAATTACAAGAGGTTTACGATGAGTTAGTTGGAAAATATAAAGAATCCATTTTGAGAAACAAGAAAACCATTTCTGATTTGAAAAATCAAAATGAAATATTTTCAAAAACTAACTCCAAATTGGAAAAGAAAGTTATGTTTTTAGTAAATCTTTCAAATGATCTTAAAGCAAAAAATCTTGAACTTGAAAAACTTCTTTCTGATTTTCAAGATTATCACACAAAGGAAGTGGATAATCTTAAAACATCAATTGCTATTGGGAACAACCATTTTGAAAAAGGAAACTCTTCTAAATCCCAATATGTAAAAAGAAAACCTTTTATTCCTAAACAAAGAAATTTTTATAAGCAATCTAAAGGTCAAAAGGTTAGGAGTGTTTGGGTTCCTAAGGAACTCATTATTTCTAATAATATGAATGCTATTGCTTCTTGGATTCCTAAGGGAACCAAAATTTTGAATGCTAACACACATGGACCCAAAATGATTTGGGTACCAAAAATCAAGGCCTAATTTCTTTGTTTGTAGGGGGAGCATTGCTACAAGGCCAAAGCTTCAAGCCAAAACTCATGGTACCTTGATAGTGGATGCTCAAGACATATGACCGGTGACAAGAGTAGATTCGTGGAATTAAAGCCAAAGAGTGGTGGAGTGGTAACTTTTGGTGACAACTCCAAAGGCCACATTGAAGGAATAAGCTCCATTAGTAATCACTCTTCTATTTTCATTGAAAATGTTTTGTATGTCAACGGTCTTAAACATAATTTATTGAGCATTAGTCAATTATGTGATAAGGGTTTTAATGTTTTATTTGATAAAAGTGGTTGCAAAATTATGAACATTAAAACAAATCAACTAATGCTCATAGGACATAGAATAGGCAATATCTACATGGTGCATTTAGATGACATCCATTCATCCCATACATGCTTAGTTGCACATGATGAACATGACTCATGGCTTTGACATAGAAAATTAGGACATACTAGCATGAGTGTCTTAGAGAAATTAATTTCCCTTAATCTAGTTAGAGGTTTACCCAAACTTAAATTTTCTAATGATTAAATTTGTGATGCATGTTCAAAGGGTAAACAACATAGAACTTCATTTAAATCCATCAATGATGTCTCTACTAGTAGATGTTTACAATTGATTCATATGGATCTTTTTGGGCCTATTAGAACAATGAGCTTGGGTGGTAAATCATATGCTTTTGTGCTTGTAGATGACTATTCTAGGTTTACTTGGGTTCTATTCTTAAGTACAAAAGATGAGGTTTTAGAAAAATTCATCACATTTTCTAAAATAACTCAAAATGATCTTGAACTTAAAATTTCTCACATTAGAAGTGATCATGGAACCGGATTTCAAAATCTAGGTTTTGATGAGTTTTTAAATGAAAATGGGATTAGCCACAATTTTTCCGCACCTCGCACTCCTCAACAAAATAGGGTAGTTGAGAGGAAAAATCGAACCTTAGAAGAAATGACTAGAACCATGCTTTGCGAAAATAATTTACCTAAATATTTTTGGGCGGAAGCCACAAATACCGCTTGCTATATTATAAATCGAGTAATGATTAGGCCAATTTTGAAGAAAACACCTTATGAGATTTTAAAATCTAAGAAGCCTAACATTAGCTATTTTCATCATTTTGGTTGCAAGTGTTTTGTTTTGAATAATGGTAAAGAAAACTTAGGTAAATTTGATGCTAAAAGTGATGAAGCTATTTTCTTAGGGTACTCTTTAAACTCTAAAGCCTATCATGTATTTAACAAAAGAACTCTAGTAGTTGAAGAGTCTATACATGTTTTCGATGATAACCTCCTTCCGAGGAAGGAATCTTGTGATGATGATGATGTAGGAATCCTTGATGCCATTGATGGAGGACAAACGTCAAAGGTGGATGAGGTTCCAACTAAAGATGAGGATACACAAGATCCACCTCTTGAAGCCTTGAAGGACTTGGCTCTTGAGGAAAATGAGGTATCTTACCCAAGGGAGTTCAACTATGTCAAAGGTGGTGAAATCTTGGGTGATCCATCCAAGGGGGTAACTACTAGATCCTCTCTCAAATTAATGAACCATGTTGCATTTCTTTCATGCATTGAGCCTAAAAATATTAAACAAGCTTTAAAAGATGATTTTTGGATTTTGGCTATGCAAGAAGAATTAAATCAATTTGAGAGAAGTAAAGTTTGGACATTAGTTGAAAGGCCAAATAATCAATCTACTATAGGAACTAAATGGGTTTTTAGGAATAAATTAGATGAAAGTGGTAATATAGTGAGAAACAAGGCTAGACTTGTTGCTCAAGGCTATACCCAAGAAGAGGGAATTGATTTTGATGAGACATATGCACCCGTAGCTAGGATGGAAGCCATTAGGATGCTTTTAGCATTTGCATGTTATAATGATTTCAAGCTTTTTCAAATGGATGTGAAAAGTGCCATTTTAAACGGTTTTATAAATGAAGAAGTGTATGTTGAACAACCACCGGGTTTTGAGGATTCAAAATTTCCAAACCATGTGCTTAAACTAACAAAAGCTCTTTATGGTTTAAAACAAGCTCCTAGAGCTTGGTATGAGAGACTTTCAAATTTCTTAATTGAAAAGGGTTTTGAAAAAAGAAAGGTGGACACTACACTCTTCATAAAAAGATATAACAATGACATCTTAGTAGTACAAATCTATGTTGATGATATCATTTTTGGTTCTACTAATGAGTGTTATTGTAAAGAATTTTCTAAGCTAATGCAAGGTGAGTTCGAGATGAGCATGATGAGGGAGCTCTCATTCTTTTTGGGACTCCAAATCAAACAAAGGAAAGATGACACCTTCATAAATCAAGCTAAGTGCGTGAATGATATGCTCAAAAAATTCATCTTGGAGAATGCAAAACCTCAAGCCACACCTATGAGCTCTTCTATAAAGCTTGACAAGGATGAATGAGGTAAGTGTGTTGATTCTAAGCTTTATAGATCCATGATAGGTTCTTTGCTTTACCTTACCGCAAGTAGACCAAATATTATGTTTAGTGTTTTCTTGTGTGCTAGGTTTCAAGCTAGTCCTAGAGAATCACACTTAGTTGCCATTAAGAGAATTTTTAGATACCTTAGAGACACACCTACCTTAGGCCTTTGGTATCCTAAAGATTCCTCCTTTAGCCTTCATGCTTATTCGGATGCGGATTATGGGGGATGTAAGATAGATAGGAAAAGTACTTCCGGGACATGCCAATTCTTAGGTAGTATGCTCGTATCTTGGTTCTCTAAGAAACAAAATAGCGTAGCCTTATCTACCACCGAAGCGGAGTACATATCCTTAGGGAGTTGTTGTGCTCAAGTCCTTTGGATGAAGCAACAACTCTTAGATTATGGTGTTGAAATAGAAACCATACCCCTTAGGTGTGACAACACTAGTGCCATTTGTCTCACTAAGAAACCATCCAACACTCTAGAACTAAACACATAGAAATTAGACATCATTTCATTAGAGATCATGTGTTGAAAAATGATGTTGTTATAGAGTATGTTGACACCTTGAACCAATTAGCGGATATATTCACAAAGCCTTTAGATAAAGAGCGCTTTTGGACCCTTAAGAGAGAGTTAGGTTTAACTAGCCTTTCTTGACCCCTTCTAGGTCCCAAAATGTCAAAATTTGCTTGAAATTGTTTGTGATTCATGCTTGTGTTAATTTTGTTCTTTTTGCTTCTATGCATGTTGCTAGGGGGAGTATGCATTAATTTTAGCCATTAAAACTTTTTCATAGGACATGTACATGCATTTAGGGACGTTTCAAGTTAAATTTTTGCACTTAAACCTGTCAAAAATGCCTAAACTGGTAAAGGCGTATCGATACGGCTGACGCGTATCGATACGGGTTCATAACTGGGAAACTTTGAAGCTGAACGAGTATCGATACGACCCCGCGTATCGATACGGTTAAAGTCAATGGAAATAGTCAAAGCCAAGTCGTACCGATACAGTTCCGCGTATCGATACGGTAGTAACGATGAATAAAAAATTAGGGTTAAAGGGTATCGATATGCGTGTCTAGCGTATCGATACGGCCTCGACGGAGAGGCTATTTAGGGCTGCAATTGTTAAAAAGCTTTAAAAACAAAAACCCTTTTTTTCTCTCCAAAACCCTAGCCGCAAAACCCTATAAAAACCCCCTCAATCCTTCAATTTTTACCATCAAACTTAAAAATTCTTTGAGGGTTTTTAATCTCCACATCAAGGCAAAGCTTTGTCAACAAATCTTGTGCATTCACATCACCTCATTCATCCAATCTAAGATTCAAGGTATAAAACTCTTCTTTTTTTATTTTCTTTGATTTTCGTTTGATTTTTATAATTGTTTCAATTGAATTTTTGTACAAAACATGTTTGATTGTTATGGGTTTCAACTTTTTCATAATTTTTTTTTCAAAAATCAAATTTTTTTCATTCAAATATATTTTCTATTCGTATATTTTTAATCTATTTTTTTAATTTTTTCTTTCTCAAACTTGTAAATACCTTTTTAAAATTAAATTTCTTCTTATAATTACCTTGAATTATTAGAATTTATTGGATTAAATAGGATGTTAATTGCATACATATTCGAATCATTTTTGATGTGTTTTCAGGGTTATGACACCATCGAAAAAGAGAACTAAGCGTCATCGTTCTACTTCCGATCCTAGTGAGGATGTCGAGGGTAATCCTACACCTAATCTTCCTTATATTATCTAATTAAGTTTTCCCGATGATGGCGATATAGAACGATATAAACTTTTTCAAGGTATGAACCTTAGGGAGGAACGTGTTGTATCTGTCTCGTTTTTAAATTCTGCCCGGTTCAAATTTCAATACCTTCCTTTACTTAAGCAATAGAAATTTCTGAATTTTTTAGCATTCCTCCTATCCTCTATAGGAATCTAGTCATCGTATTCTTTTCCAATGCCGTATGTATTCATGATGAAGCTAGGGAGAATGTCATTGCTATTGAATCCTCTGTTATGGGCAAAACCTTTACAATTGATCAAAACCTTTTATGTAATGTCATTGGTTTTGAAAATATTGGTATTGATGATGAGAAATCCTTGGGTACGGGTCCTTTAGGCTCAACAAAAGTTTTAAATGCTCATGATCGTATCCTTCATCTTCTTGTCTCTTGGTTTTTTCGTCCATCGGGAGGGAAATTTTCAACTATTCGTCAAACCGATGATTTTTGGCTTAGGTGTTTTAGAGAAGGTCAACGTCCAAATCTTTGTCAAATTATGTTTGCCGACCTTGCCTTTTTAGTCCAACACCGTCACACCAAACAAGTCACATCCTTTTACTACTCTACGGCTTTGAGTTATCTCTTTCATTCCCTTGACGTTGATTGTTCCCATGACTATCCCGAAACCTTTGGCCTACCCATAGATGAGCGTTCTCTAGCTCGTTCCGGTTTCTCTAATATTTATAATGAATGGGTTCGTACCACTCAAGATCCTCCACAAGATGCTCCGGTCGATGCTTCTCGTGCTTCTTCGAGCTCTCACCGTGCTCCAATTGATTCCTCTTCCATGGGCACTCTTATGTCTTTCCTCAATGAGAAGTTCACTTCCATGGAAGCCGGGTTTACCGCGATGGATACTAGATTCACATCATTGGAAGATTACGTCAAAGGTATGGAGAAGAAAATGGAAACCATGGCTTCTCGCCAAAATTCCACGGATATCTCTCTTACCGCCTTCCATGGTGCTTGGCTCAACCAAAACCGAAGGAATCAACCCTCTCAAGATGATGAAGAAGAAGAGGAAGAAGACGACGATGATGATGAGGGGGACGAGTAGTTTATGCATATCATCCACATGGCATTTAGTCTTTTATATTCTGTTTTTGCACTCTTGTTTTTAGGATCTAAGTTTATGCCTATTATCTGTGTTTTAGGATTTTAAAGTTTGGATTATTATATTTGCTTTGAAGTTTATGCATTTGAACTATTATGTTTACTTTAAAGTTTATGAATTTGAAATCTTATGATTACTTTAAGTTTAATGAATTATTGTTGCTATTATGTTGCTATTATCCTTGTATTTATATTTGATCTAACAAAAAGAGGGAGAAGGATCATAGAGTCAATTTTTTTTTGAAAATCTATCTTAAATTAAGGGGGAGAAAACTTTTCAAAGTTTCAAAACCTTAAAAATTTATTTGTGGTTTTGTTATATCAAAAAGGGGGAGATTGTGAAACCAAAATTGATTTTGATATAACATATAAACTTAAGGACCAATTTGCAAAACAATAAATTTTTAAGTACTATTTAAAGTCTCACAATTGACAAGCATTTTAAACAAAATAACATTTCAAGACAAGCTCCTAAATATATGAAAAATTCTCTAAGTCTTTTCCTATGTTTTTCAAGCCTAACTATGCAAAAAACCCCAGGCGTATCGATACCCTTAGGTGTATTGATACCCTCTTTTGCTACTGGAATTTTGATTTTCAAGCCAAAGTATACAAGAATGCCCATGCATATCGATACCCTTATGTGTATCGATACGGACTTTTGCCACTGGAATTTTAATGGACTTACCGTACCGATACCCTTTGCAACCGTATCGATACGATATTCATCTAGGCAACTCTTTTAATGAAACCGTACCGATACGCTTTGCAACCGTATCGATACGATAAACATATCTTTGAAAAATCTTGGCATTTAATTTTTCGACCGTTACTTGTTAGTTGGCTGGTTTCCCAATTTTAAAAGACCGTTATACTGTATTGATACGCTTGGTATGCGTATCGATACGCTTTTTATGAAAACCAAACTTGGGATTCCAGTGAGTAAACACCGTATCGATACGGCCATCCGTATCGATACGCCCCTTAAAACCGTACCAGTACGCCTTCTATGCGTATCGATACGCTCTGTTTTCAGGCACAACGACTCTTTCCTCTTTGATACAGGTATCAATACGCCCTTCCCGAGTACCGATATGGTAGGCTGCAGAGCTGCATTTAATGTGCGAAAATTGCTCCCAACGGCTCTATTGATGATCCCAACTACCCAAACGGCTAGAATTCAATGCAAGGGTATAAAAACAAGCTTCAATTGACCAAGCAACAACTATTGAACCTACAAGCAACATCAAAGAAAAAATTCAAACCCTAGTGCTCTTCATAATCAAATTCTTGTACCCAACTCTAGTGATTTTATTGTTATCTTGTATTGTGAGTTTGGGGTGTTTGAAATTGTATTTGGGTAAACATTTATCCTTTGAGAGGAATTGTTTGAGTTTACCAAATCCATCTCTTTGTAAAAGTGAGTGGATTAAGCTTTGGGTAGAAAGCTTAATCAAATTTGTAAGGTTACCTCCTCATCCAAGAAAAGGGGAAGAATTCAAGTAGTGAATTGGTTGAAAATCCTTAGTGGGAACTAAGGTAGTGGATGTAGAGTTCATTTGGAGAACTTGAACCACTCTAACCACTTGTGTCACTTTTATTTTTCACTCTTACCTCCTACCAAAATTTTAATTGCCAATTCACCCCCTCTTGGCCATTTGCAATAGTGTGATCAACTCAACAATATCTTATGTATTTGCTTACGCTCTCGAAGTCCTAATGGATGGGATATTGTTGGAAGAAGAATTGTTCCTTAAGATTTAGTGGTGGGCGTTCATGACTTTGAGCGCGCGTGGCCATATGGTGATCATCTTCAGAATGATGATGCGAAGGTTCTTTGAGGAATTCTGACATAACATGCGAACTTCCCTCAAACATATAGATGTTGCCCCTTTCGCAGCTACAGTTATAGGGATGCCGTCACAAAGGTGGGCAAAAAGGGATGTGAGTGTCGGTAACAAGGCGGTTTGCAACTATTAGAAGAAACAGAAAGTGCCTTTGCGAATTTAGAAATAAGGACCAAGAGGAAAAGGGATCTTATTATTGTTCGCAGCATGTTTGAAAAGGTAATACTTTTCTGCTGATTTTAATGTATTGTTGCTTTGTTGCAGGATCTTAATTGGTTATTTTTCTCAAAAAAATGTCAAACACGAGCATGATCCCTATATCGGTTTCATCTAGTTTGTTCATCTTTATTTAATATTCCATTGTGCTCTTATATGACTTATTCAGGATGCGAATCCTTTTTTCTATCTATTTTTACTTATAGGAGTAAGTGTTGGGGAGAATTCTGAACATTTTGCAAGCATTAATGTATGAGGCTCTTATGAGGATACGCATATGGATCATTCCGTAACTGTTTCAAGTGACTTGGTTGTTCTTGTGACTGCCAGCCCCGTCGGTGCTTCGGATTTGGCAGCTCAAATTCTTCATGATGAAATGAAGAAGCTTAATGCACCTAAGCCTCTTTATCACGAAGAGGCATAAGAATTTGTCTAAGAAAGTTGCTACCATTTCCTGTAGCATAGTTATCTCCCTTCTAATGTCTAAATCTCAATGTTTGTAGTTTTCTTCTTTTTCTATAGCTATTTAATTTTTCTTGTCTTACATCATAGTATTATTAAATTTGAATTAGTTGTTTGTTTGTAGCACTTATTCCTGATAGCCATAGCACAATTGCTATCGCGACATCCGTCATTTTGACTCCTTTTGATTTGGGTTTGGTATCATCTCTTATTGTTACTCATTGTTCTCCTTCTAATTTTGCAATGAACGTTGGTTCGGGAATAAATTTGTTAAGTGTTGCTTTCCTCCAGCTCTTTAAGGCCTATCTCCTTTTTTATCCATTGAGATAAGTTAAGGCCCATCTCCTCTTTTAGCATATAAGTTGTTCGAGAAATTGCAAGCGTCTGGATTGTTTGAATCGATTGCTAGGAATTGGGGATTGCTGCGAGAGCTTCTTCTTTACCAAAGGCAAGTGGCTATGGTAGCACGGAATCTTCAAGATGATAACCATGCACTGTTGTAGGAAAATGGGGAGTTGCAGCTGGAAGTAACAGATGCGAGCAAGGTGGAGGTAGTGAGGAAGCTAAAAGTTGTTAATGGAAATAATTTGGTGAATGAGCTTCATGTAGAGAGGCTGGAGTAAGAAAAAGCTAGTGGTCTTGCTCGCATTCAAGAGCTTGAAGCGTTAACTCCTCAGCTTGACTCGAGGAATAAACAAATGATAGAGGAGATAGAGAAAATTAAGGTTGACCATGCAAATGAGTTAGCGTCTACAATTGCAAATGTTGCTAAGGATGCAAAAACTATTGTCTCTGGACAATTAGTTTCTTGTGTAAGACAACACGAAAATAGTGATGTGTTAGTTTTCCAAGTGGCCCGTAGAACTTTTGACGTCTCGCCTGTCAACTTTGGTTTACTGTATGAGGAGTGCACAAGTGTGGATTTCGACATACTGAACCCTAGTAGACCTACCTATGAGTCTTTTGTACATGAGAAAAGGTTAGTTGTTATTCCTCCCCTTCGCGAGCATGATACTCCCATGTTGCTAGCATAAACTTTAGGCGGAGAGGAAGAAATAGCCGAGGAGAAGGCTGGTATTGAAAGTGGTAGTACATTAGTTGGCTTTATTTATTTTGTTGTGTTTAAATGCTCTCATGCACTTCATTGTGTTCAAGTGAATGAAAATTAACATTCCCCATTTTATCTTTATCATGAATTTGGAACAACATTGATTTCATTGATATATGTTTAAATGTTCACAATGTATTTTGTTTGCTTAAGTGAACAGGGGTGGTAGTTCCTCGCTTTCTTTTGCGTAAATTTAGAGTAATTTTCTTCTAATATGATAGCAAGTTAATTTCTCTTCAAATAAATACTTGTCTCAATGAAAAGAGTGAATGTTTTATTGAAAATAATAATTCCATCAGCACACTTATTAAATAAATATTTGTAAATTTAGAGTAATTGTCCGATAAAGTACACATCTATAGCACCGTTTGCCCAAAAAACACCACAAAAGTACGAGTCTACAGCGGTGTTTGCCCAAAAACACTGCTAAAGTACACGTTTATAGCAGTATTTGCCAAAAATGTCGCTATATATCAATCTATCGCTATATTTATTCAACAAATGTCGTTAAATGTAAAAATTTAACGACGTTTACTCGCAAAACGCTATTAAAAGTGCCGCTAAAAACCTGTTTTGCTATAGTGTTAGGTGGTGGATTTGGGTGGTTCTGTTGAATTCTAGTCTTTTGGAGGTAGAATGATGTCGTGATTTACTCTATGTTGCATGGTTATTTATAGTCACCAGTACATATGTCCTCTGGGTTGTTGTGTCATTGTGATTGGACTCTTTAGGAAGTAATGTTCTAGGTTAGGCATGTCATTAAATGAGACCACGTGTGCCAATATGTGGTCGTTGGTGGTCATTCGCGAGGTATAGGTTTACGGACCACATGTTCTGACACGTTTGCAAAGCTAGAGGTTCACAGGTACCAACACTAACGATGGAAGAAGTTCTCAGGTACAAAGTTGCATGGTTATTTATAGTCACTACGACATGTGTCCTTTAGGGGTTGTCGTGGCATTATGACTAGACACTCTAGGAAGTAATGTTCTAGGTTAGGCACGTCATTAAATTGGGACCACATGTGCCAACACGTGGTCGTTGGTAGTCATTCACGAGGTATTTACTCGCAAACCATAGGTTTCAACACATTCACGAAGCTAGAGTTTGCAGGTACCAACACTTGCGAAGCTAGAGGTTCGCAGCTACCAACACTTGTCTTTCCAGGTGAGATGAGGTTATAAAGTGACCTTCGTGAACCTGGATATAGGGGTGGGTAGGTGGATGATACGTATTTTTTGTTGAGATAATCTTCAATTTAAAATTATAAATTTAATTTTAATGGTTTTCGATCTTTTATCAATGTTGTCTTGAAAACATGAAACGTCTGCATTTATTGCCGATATTTTAAGCAATGATGAGATTAACTTATCGATGTATCCCTTGTTTAGTTAATTGTTCACCACATGTCTTTTTGAATCATGGTGTGCACGTTCGTAAAAGATATGGTATATCATAAAAATGAAGAGTTGGTTTATTTATCGTGTAATGTGCCAGTTCGTTACTTGGTTTCGCACGTCTATAAGTATTTCTTTTAGTTTGCCCTAATTTTTCACAATACTTTTCGCTAAGTCACCATTATCCTCCATTTCTCTATCCTTTTAGGTAATTCTCTTTGTACTATGCTTTTCCTTTTTATTTTATTTTCTCTTATTCCTCCAATAGCTGGCGGGAAACTATCTCCGACGACGAGAAATGAGTTCGAATGTAGTACTACAATAGACGAGATGTTTAGGTTATTTGAGTATATGGGCTTAAGTTGCTATGAGCATATAAGATACATGTTTAATGCCCTAAAAAGGAAAAAAAAACATCGCCTTAGTGAGCTCAACGATAAGGATGTCGAGCCCTATTTTTTCATGCCCTTATATGCCTTCGAGGCAGATTTCCATATACCTCTTCGCTTTTTCTTTGTGGAGTGGTTCAACTGGTTTGAGATTGCGTCGGGACAATTGACTAGAAGCGGTTGGTGGATGTTGATGAATTATTTTCTAAATTGTCGGTTGCAGAAGGAGCAGGCCTCGAATGTTTTTCGATGCTTTTACCTCGTTAGCCCTGTAAGCAATTTGAAAGCGCCATGGTTCCTGATGATTACTAATCATAGTGGCGCTCCCCTCATCATGAGCAAGGTTACCAGTAACTTTTGCCTGGACAAGACTAAATACATACGGATTAAACAAAGGTTCAGTCACTTCCCTTTTCAATTGTGCTGGAGCGAGCCCCGTAAGGTTAGCTATGTGAAGCCTAAAAAGTTTTAGGCTTGGGAGCTTGCCCATATTAAAAGATTAGAGGATTGGCCTCCGAATGGACATGATGATATTTGTACCATGAGGAATATCTTTCGTATTTTCTTACGCTCTCGAAGTCTTAATGAAAGAAGAATTGTTGGAAGAAGAATTGTTCCTTACATATTTTTTGTAGGCGTTCCTGACTTTTAGCACACGTGGCAATATGGCGATCGTGAGGGGATGGGGAAATGGGGAGGGGAGTGTTGGTAACATTGGCAGTTTGCAACTATTAAAAGATGTAGAAAGTGCCTTTGCTAATTTAGAAATATAGACCAAGAGGAAAAGGGATCCTATTATTTGTTCGTAGTATGTTTGCGAAGGTAATACTTTTCTACTGATTTTAATGAATTTTTGCTTTGTTGCAAGATCTTAATTGATTATTTTTTCTCGAAAAAATGTCAAACGCGAGCATGAACTATGTATTGGTTGCATCTAATTTTTTTTCATCTTTATTTAATATTTCATTGTGCTGTTATATGACTTATTCAGGATGCGGATCCTTTCTTTCTATATGTTTTTACTTATAGGAGTCATTTTTTGGGAGAATTTTGAACATTTTGCAAGCACTAAAATAGGGGGCTCTTCTTAGGATACAAATATGGATCCTTCCATAACTGTTTCTAGAGGCCTGGCTGCTGTTGTGACAGCCAGCCCCGTTAGTGCTCCGGATTTGGCAACTCAAATTATTAGTGAGGAAATGAAGACTTTTAATGCACATAAGCCTCATTTACCACGGGAAGACAAACAAGAAGCGAAAAGGTGTAAGATCTCGTTTAAGAAAGTTGCTACCATTGCTTGAAGCATAGTTGTCTCCATTCCAGTGTCTACATCTCAATGTTTGTAGCACTTATTCCTGTTAGCATAGCATCATTGTGGTCTTACTCGTATTCAGGAGCTTTAAGGGTCTACACTTCAGCTTGACTCGAGGAATAAAAAATTGATAGAGGAGATAGATAACATAAAGGCTGACCATGAAAATGAGTTAGCATCTATAATTGAAAATGTTGCTAAGGATGTGGCGGTAACCGTCTTTGGACAGTTAGTTGTGTGTGTAAGACAACACGTAAATAGTGTTGTGTTAGCTTTCCAAGTGGCCTGCAAACTTTTTGACATCTCGCTTGTCAACTTTGGTTTTTCTGTATGCGGAGTGCACAAGTGTGGATTTCGACATACTGAACCCTTGCAGACCCGCCTTGGAGTCTTTTATACTAGAGAAAAGATTAATTGTTTTTCCTCCCCTTCGCGAGCCTGATACTCCCATGTCGCTAGCAGAAACTTTAGGTGGGGATGAAAAAATAGATGAGGAGAAGGCTGATATTGAAAGTGATAGTAGTTGAGTTGGCTTTATTTATTTTGTTGTTTTTAAATGCTCGCGTGCACTTCATTTTGTTCAAATAAATGAAAATTGACATTTCCCATTTTATCTTTATCTTGAATTTGGAACAACATTGATTTCATTGATATATGTTAAAATGTTCGCAATGTATTTTGTTTTCTTAAGTGAATGTGGGTGGTAATTCTTCGATTTCTTTTGCATAAATTTAGATTAATTTTCCTCTAATGCAATAACAAGTTAATTTCTCTCAAATAAATACTTGTCTTAGCAAAAATATTATGAATGTTTTGTTGAAAATAATAATTTCATTAACACACTTATTTAATATTTGTAAATTTAGAGTAATTTTCCTCCAAAGTACGCGTTTATAGCGACATTTGCCCAAAAACGACACTAAACTACGCGTCTATAGCGTTGTTTGCCCAAAACTCCGCTAAAGTACATGTTTATAGTAGCGTTTGCAAAAAAATGCCGCTATATATCAGTCTATCACAGTGTTTATTCAATAAACAATGTTAAATGTACAAATTTAGAGACATTTACTCGAAAAACGCCGTTAAAAGTGCCGTAAAAAACTTTTTTTGCTATAGTGTTAGGTGGTGGCTTTGGGTGGTTCTGGTGAATCCTGGTCTTTTGAGGGTAGAATGGTGTCGTGATTTACTCTATGTTGCATGGTTATTTATAGTCACCAGGACATGTGTGCTCTAGGGTTGTTGTGGCATTTTGATTGGATACTCTAGTAAGTAATTTCTAGGTTAGGTTTATCATTAAATTGAGACCACATGTGCCAATACGTTATCGTTGGTGGTCATTTTCGAGGTATAGGTTCACAGACCATAGGTTCCAACACATTCGCAAAGCTATAAGTTCGCAGGTACCAAAACTCGCGAAGGAAAAGGTTCGTAGGTTTATAGTCACTAGGACAAGTGTCCGCTAGTGGTTGTCGTAGCATTGTGATTGGACACTCTAGAAAGTAATGTTCTAGGTTAGGCCTATCATTAAATTGGGACCATGTGTGCTAACACGTGGTCGTTGGTGGTCATTCGCGAGGTATATGTTCGCAGACCATAGGTTTCAACACGTTCACGAAGCTAGAGGTTCGTAGGTACTAACACTTGCCCCTCTAGGTGAGTGTAGAGGGTTTAGGTGTTCTCCTTTTATGAGCGCAAGTGCACACTCTTGTCAAGTTATAGTATAAAAGATATCGTCTCCACAGGGATTGGAGCAGCTCCTATGAATGGTTTCCTGCACAAAGATTTAATAAATGCGCCATTAAATCTCAAGATGTGGACAAATATAAAAACACAAATAAAGATACAGATAGTGATGAGAGGAGTGATAGAGAGAGATTGGTGTTGAGTGTGTAAAAGTTCTATATTTTACCCCTATTTAACCCATATTTCTGCTGCATTCAAGCATAATTCATTGAATTTAGGATATATTTCATTTATACATCACAATTATATCAAATGACACAGTTTCTACTGAAATTGGTTGCTTTTGCAGGTAGCTGCTGTAGCAGATGGAAGGGAGTGGAGAAGCAGATGCTGGGCAGTAAAGAATCAGAGCTGGAACTGGACAACAGAAGATAAGGGCGATGCTGCCATGGCCGCTGTCGTGGCAGCTAAGGACGACAGAAAAGGTGAAGGGAAGAAGTGAAGCGGGCCTCGACAGAAAGAGGAATTTAAGCCGGTCTGTCGTGGAGCACTCTTATATTTTTCTGAGCCCTAGATCAGAATGGAGGCCAAGCCCAAAGTTCAAGGAAGAAACTCCAAGCAAGAAGGAAGGACGAATTAAAGACATAAACTCTGAAGATTTAGTCTTTAATAGAGTTGTACTTTAGTTTAAACTTGTATTCTTGCCATATTAGAAAACTTGAACCCAAGGCATATATAAAGGCATGTAATTCGACCTAGGGATATCATCTCATTCTCTAGCCTTCTCCCCTAAACCCTAGTCGTTTTCCCCTTCTCATCATGTTCTAAAACTTCCCCTAGGGCTAAGGGTTGATTCTGTAAAGTAGTTGCAAGGATTGCATTGTTTTAGGAATTTTCTGTTCAATAAAATAGACTTCAAGTTTGCTTATTCTGGTTTTCAACATCTTGCAAGAGTATCGGGAGAGCATTGCGAGATTACTCATTTACTTAATATCGGGAGAGTTAAGTACATGAAAGGAATAAGTACGAGTTCTCCAGTTTATGGTTGAACTATCTCGGACCTAGGGATAGGACGAGGTTAAGTGGCTAAGGAAGAATTCAACAACATCGGTGTTCATCCTTCGATTCACGCCGGGAGGTATCATCAAAGACGTGTTCATCGACATGCTTGGACCTAGGGATAGGCCAAGGCACAGCCGGGATTCTTGCCAAGCTTGAAGTACAGAGTTGTGTGATCGCTGCCGCGACAAACAACAGACCGCTGTCGCGACAGGTCTTGCCGCGACAGGCGCAACGACAGAACAGAGATTCCTAGATTTTGCAACACCTACACTACTGAGCAAATCAATACCAAGCCCATTCTCTCTATCCTGATATCTTTACTATTTTATTTTCAGTATTCTTTATTATTTCGTGACTGTTGCGTGTAAAAGTGTCTATCGCAATGTAGTGCAAGTGTATACGACGCAAGTAGTAAAGTGATACTAGAGTATCGGATATCGTCTCCACAGGGACTGGGCTAACCCTTTCCTTCGCTATCTGCACAAGGGGAAAAGAATAGATTAAGATATTGTCACGAAAATAATAAAGAATACTGGAAAATAAAAGTAGAGAAATCAAGATAGAGAGAATGGGCTGGTATTGAATTGCTCAGTAGTGCAGGTATTGCAGAGTTTAGGAAATCCAGTTCTGTTGTCGCGCCTGTCGCGGGCAGCACCTGTCGAGGCAACAGTCCGTTGATTGTCGCGGCAGCAAACACTCAACTCAGTACTTTCAAGTTTGGCAAGAATCCCAGATCTGCCTTGGCCTATCCCTAGGTCCAAGTCTGTCGATGATCACGTCTTGATGATACCTCCCGGCGTGAATCGAAGGATGAACACCGATGTGTATGAATTCTTCTTTAGCCACTTAACCTCGCCCTATCCCTAGGCACGAGATAGTTCAACTATAAACTAGAGAACTTGCTCTTATTTCTTTCGTATACTTAACTCTCCCGATGCTAAGTAAATAGATAACCTCACAATGCTCTCCCGATGCTCTTGCAAGATATTAATAACCAAAATAAGAGAACTTGAAGTTTATTTTTTTGAACTGAAAATTCCTAAAACAAAAGCAACCCTTGCAACTACTTTACAAAACAACCTGTGGCCCTAGGGGGGTTTTAGAACATGTCGACGGCGGGTAGACGACGGGTAGACGGCGGAGGGTTTTTGGTTGTCGTTTTAAAGGGAAATCGGCTATGGGTTATGGGATGTGGAGGTTGAGATCTCCTTAGGTTAAAATACATGCCCTTATATAAGCTTTGGGCTCAAGTATTCTAAGATAACAAGGATTACAACTTTAATTAAAAGTAAGATTCTAATAAAGACTTTAATCTTCAAGTATCCTACTTTTCAGCCGCCTCCTTGTTTCATGGGATTTCCTCTCCTTGAGCTTTGGCTTGACATATCTTTTGATCCGGGGCTTGGAAAAATATATGGTTTTCACACGACAGACGAGCATAATTTTCTCTATCTATCGAGGTCCACTTTGCTTTTCCTCTCCGTAAAACTGTTGTCCCCATGCTGTCACGGCAGCTCCATGGCAGCATCGTCCTCTTTGTCTGCTTGTCTAGTTCAGCTCTTCTGCTTCTCTGCCCAGCGCCTGCCTTCTCCGTCAGCTATGGCGGCAACCATGGCAGCAACGTCCTCCTTGACTGCTCATTCCAGATTTTCTGCATCGCTGCCCAGCGCCTGCCAGGATTGCTGCCCTGGGTGCTGTCATGTCTGCTGCCACGGTAGATACCTGAAAAAGTAACCAAATTTAGCAGTATCTGCGCAGTTTTATCTAAATGTGATGTTTATGCAAAACTTAACCTAAAATACAGTTAAACATGCTTGAGTGCAGCAAAAATAAGGATAAATGATGGGTAAAATATAGAACTTTTATACACTGATCAGTGACAAACAATTAAACTCTTTCTTTTCCCCTTCGTGCATAAAATCCAAGGTTAAAGCTATTAGCCCAGTCCCTGTGGAGACGATATCCGATACTTCCGTATCACTTTACTACTTGCGTCGTGTACACTTGTACTACATTGCGATAGACACTTTTACACGCAACAAGTTTTTGGCGCCGTTGCCGGGGACTGGCAACATATCTTTACCCTACCCTTTTACTGCACATTTTTTTATTTTTCTGTTTTTACTTGGATTGTTCAACCTGTACCTTTCACAAGGTCTTTTGTTTGCTTATGCGCAGATCTCAACGAGGAAAAGAACCTGAGCACCAGTTAGATCCTGAAATCGAATGAACGTGCAATCTCAGGAAAAGAGTCCGCCTCCTCGCAGAAAGAAACGAATACCTAGAGGAACAATTAGAAGCAATGGTGAACGAAAGGCACGAAGAAAGAAGGAACAACCAAGGGAATCCCCAGGGTCCTGAAGATCCTGTCGGAGATGGAAGGAACGGACAACCTGCCGATCCTCCTGCCGTTGCCGCACGCCGGTCATGCCGAGACTACATGATCAACGATCATGTGGAACTAGAAACCACCCTGCCAGACGTAGAAGCTGAAAATTTGGAGCTAAAACCTGTCATGTTCAGCATGATTAATAACGCTGGCCAATTTAGTGGTGCTGCTACAGAGGATGCTAGGGAGCATCTGAAAAAGTTCCAGGAAATCCGTGGTTCGTTTAGACTACCAGGAGTAAATCCGGAAATACCGAGGCTTCGGTTATTTCCTCATTCATTGAGGGACAGAGCTAAAACTTGGTGGAACAAACTAACGCCGGGTTCAATACGAACTTGGGCAGATTTAATCATGAATTTTTGTCTCGTTTTAACCCTTCCCATTTATCTGAGCGATTACGTAACGAAATTGCTACTTTTCAATAGGAAGACGACGAGCCAACGCACGAGGCATGGGACATGTTTACTACTCTTCTGAGAAATTGCCCGATGCATGGATTCCCTGTTTGTAATCAGGTAATCAAATTTTATAATGCTGCCAACCTACAGACCCGAATGAGAATCGATTCAGCAGCCAATGAGTTGTTGTTAGATAAAGATCTAGAAGACGCCATGGTAGTGTTAAAGAATTTGGCTAAGAATGAAGAGCAATTCCCCACATCGAGGAGAGGTAAACGAGTACTAGCTGTGAAGGATTATGAAGCCGATAATTCCTTGAAGACACAAGTTGCATATCCGACAAAGGCAGTTGAGAACTTGCTGAAGAAGGACTCTCAACCTATCATAGTTCGGATGACTGCCCGATACAGCTAGAGGAGGGGATGTATGTTGGAAATTATAACAAGCAGAACTAAAATTCCAACAACTATAATCCCAACTGGAGAAAGGATACCAAGTTCTCTTGGAGCAACCCTAATAATGCCCTGAATCCTCAAGCACAGAACACTCAGAATCGGGGGGACCTAGATTACTGACTCGGCAGCAACCACAACAACAGCCGCAACAGCCACCAGCTGCCACGACTAGTATACTGGAGCAGACCTTGGCTACGTTTATGTCTCAAACCGGAACTTACATTGAGAACATGAATCACTTTGTCAAGAAAACTGAGTCATTCATGGATAAAATAGAGATGCGGATGACTAATCATGAAGCTACTCTAAAATCACTGGAGACACAGATGAGTTAGGTTTCCCAGCATATCAAACTGAGACAGAATGGAGGATTCCCTAGCGATACTAAAAACGCTAGACAACTCACACATGAGCAGTGCAAAGCCATCTCAACTAGGAGTGGGAAGAAATTACCAGGGCCAGAGAAAGAAGCTGAACTAGTTAAGGAACCAGCCCTAGAATCGACTGCCGAGAACGCTGCCCCGACAGACGACAAACAACCTGCTACTGATGAACCTGTCACGACAGTAGAAGGGACAGAGGAGAAGGATGAAGAACCTAAGCCTTCTCAGATCTGAATGCAGTGGGAAGGACACATTGCAGATTATCGTCCCTCACCTCCTTTTCCTCAGCGGTTACAGAAATTGAAACAGGAATCCCAGCTTAAGAAAATCTATGATATTTTTAAGCAGGTTCACATCAATATTCCCCTATTAGATGCCGTTAGGGAAATGCCCGGTTATGCCAAATTTCTCAAGGAGGCCATGTCGAAGAAATCCAGACTTGTGGAATTTGAGACGGTTAAAATGACAGAAGGATGCATGACTATTCTGCACAAGCATCCACCCCAGAAAATAAGGATCTTGGGAGCTTTATAATACCGTGCATAATCGGAGATAAATTTGTAGGTAAGGCACTTTGTGATCTTGGTGCTAGTATAAATTTAATGCCCAAATCTGTATTTCAGAAATTAGGTATTGGACGAGCACGACCCACAACAGTTATGCTGCAGCTGGCAGATCGCTCTTACGTGCAACCGGAAGGAAAAATCGAAGATATTCTGGTAAGAGTGGATAAATGTATTTTTCCTGCTGACTTTCTTGTCTTAGATTGTGAAGAAGATGAGAATGCACCAATCATCCTGGGGCGACCCTTCTTAGCCACAGAAAGATCACTGATTGATGTGGAAAAAGGAGAACTCACTATGAGAGTGAACGATCAAGAGATCAAGCTGAATGTTCCCTAAGCAATAAAGCATGCTGATGCAGAAGAAGGATGCAAGGCTATCACTGAAGTTATCCTTGACCAACCCTGCATCAGGTCGGACTGCCATGACATCAAATTTGGCCACTGCCCCAGCAGCCATTTAGAAGACTGTCACGGTAGCGATGACGACAACATCTCCTCAAACTCTGATATATCAGGTACTGAAGATCAAGAGAAGGTAAACTGGATAGGCAATCGTCCAGGTAAGTTATTCGAGCCCTTAAACTATACCTCGAATGAACATATAGTCCAAAAGCCATCAACTGTAGAACCACCTATTCTAGATCTTAAGCCCCTGCCAGGGCAGCTTAAATATGTTTTTCTTGGATTAAATGATACGTTGCCCGTAATCATCTCTTCCAAGTTGATGCAGGAACAGGAACAACAGCTGATAGGGATGCTGCAGCAGCACAAAAAGGCTATCGGATTGACGATAGCTGATATCCAAGGCATCAGTCCGGCACTATGCATGCATAAAATCCTCTTAGAGGATGATCACAAGCCGACCATTGTTGCCCAGAGACGTCTAAACGATGCTATGCGAGAGGTGGTTCGTAAAGAGATCATCAAATGGCTAGGTGCTGGAATAATTTATGCCATCTCGGATAGCAAGTGGGTGAGCCCGGTGTAGTGCGTTCCTAAGAAAGGAGGAAGAACCGTGGTAACCAACGAAGAAAACGAGTTAATCCCAACCAGGACTGTGACCGGTTGGAGGGTTTGTATGGACTACCGGAAGCTTAACAAAGCTACCCGGAAGGACCACTTTCCCCTGCCTTTTATTGATCAAATGCTTGATAGATTAGCGGGAAAGCCTTACTATTGTTTTCTTGATGGTTACTCAGGTTACAACCAAATAGCCATCGCACCAGAGGATCAAGAGAAGACAATGTTCACTTACCCACATGGTACTTACGCTTTTCGGAGAATGCTATTTGGACTTTGTAATGCACTAGCAACCTTTCAGAGGTGTATGATGGCAATAATATGATGGTGGATTTCCTGGAGATATTCATGGATGATTTCTCTGTCTTTGGAGACAATTTTGAAAGCTGCCTAGGCAACCTACAGAAAGTGCTCGAGAGATGCGAGAAACCAAACTTGGTATTGAACTGGGAGAAATGTCACTTCATGGTGGATGAAGGGATAGTCCTAGGCCATAAAGTATGCTATCGCGGCATAGAAGTCGACAAAGCTAAGATCGAGGTAATCGAAAAGCTGCCGCCACCCACCACAGTCAAAGGAATCAGAAGTTTCTTAGGGCATGCTGGTTTTTATCGGAGGTTTATCGCAAACTTTTCAAAAATCACCAAACCCTTATGCCATCTTCTGGAGTAGAACCGTCTCTTCGAATTTAACACTGAATGTACTGAGGCATTCAAGGTTCTGAAAGAAAAGCTGGTAACAGCCCCAATAGTACAGCCACCAGATTGGAAACTACCATTTGAGATCATGTGTGATGCTAGTGACTATACTGTCGGAGCAGCACTTGGGAAGAGGAAAAACAAGCTCTTTCATGTTATATACTATGCCAGCAAAACACTGAACGACGCCCAAGTAAACTACACCACAACGGAGAAAGAATTGTTAGCTGTGGTGTTCTTGATTTACAAGTTTCGTTCATACATACTTGGAACGAAGGTCATAGTCCACACAGACCACTCTGCATTAAAGTATCTGTTCGCCAAAAAGGATGCAAAGCCTCGACTAATACGTTGGATTCTGCTACTGCAAGAGTTCGACCTTGAGATCAAGGACAAAAAGGGGACAGAGAACCAAGTTGCAGATCACTTGTCAAGATTAGAGAAGGGAAAGAGTCTCCCAACAGACGAGACACACATACTGGAGACCTTCCCTGACGAGCAGCTGTTCGCTGCCACAAGCACTACCGCGACAGCCATGGCGGCAGGTAAGTTTTCTGAACTCCCATGGTATGCTGATTTTGTTAATTATTTAGTTAGTGAAATAACTCCTCCTGACCTTAACCATCAAGCTAGGAAGAGGTTCCAAAATGATGTTAAGCATTATTATTAGGACGAACCTCTTCTTTTCAAATATTGTGTAGATCAGGTTATTAGGAGATGCATACCACAGGATGAACAGGAAGCTGTGCTTCATCACTGCCATGCTTCACAATATGGAGGACACTTAGGTGGTAACAAAACTGCTGCCAAGGTTTTGCAGTCAGGATTTTATTGGCCGTCACAGTTCAAGGATGCCCAAACATTCTACAAAAACTGTGACAAATGTCAACGGACTGGAAACATCTCAAGGAGACATGAGATGCCGCTGCAAAACATTCTTGAAGTCGAAATCTTCGATGTTTGGGGGATTGATTTTATGGGACCATTCCCAGCTTCATGTTGGAACTTATACATCCTCCTAGCAGTGGACTATGTGTCCAAATGGGTTGAAGCGATCGCTACTCAGAAAAACGATGCCAAGACGGTTCAGAGGTTTTTGCATAAAAACATATTTTCCAGATTTGGCATCCCCAAGGCGATCATCAGTGATGAAGGGAGGCATTTTGACAATAGGGTTATATCTGCTGCCTTAAAGAAGTATGGTGTCAAACATCGGATCGCAACAACATACCACCCTCAGACCAATGGATAGGCTGAAATATCGAACAGAGAGGTTAAGAACATTCTTGAAAAGATGGTTAAGCCAACTCGGAAGGACTGGTCTCTACACCTCAATGATGCATTATGGGCCTACAGAACAACATTCAAAACTCCATTGGGAATGTCACCCTACCGGCTGATTTATGGAAAAACATGCCATTTACCTGTTGAGATTGAGCACATAGCATACTGGGCCATCAAGGTAGTGAATATGGACTTGGAAAAAGTAGGACAGAAAAGGCTACTCAATCTTAATGAGATTGAAGAAATTCGAGCAATGGCCTATGACAACGCAAGAATCTACAAAGACAAGAGAAAGAAGTGGCTTGACAAGAAACTGATGCCACGACAGTTCTGCCCAAGGCAGCTTGTGTTGCTATTCAACTCTAGGTTAAAACTCTTCCCATGGAAGTTGAAATCTAGGTGGTCCGGCCCATTCCAAGTGGTGCAAGTTTTTCCCCATGGTGCCATCACAATCAGATCTTTAAAGGACGGGCACCAATTTAAAGTCAACGGACAGAGATTGAAACATTATCAGGGGACTGAAGCCCAAAGAATGCAGGAAGTGGTTACTTTAGGAGATGCCCCTCCTGGCATCCCTAATTTAACCTAATTTTATTTTTATTGTTATTTATTATTTATATATATTAGGTAATTAGAATTATTTTATTTTTAGGAACTATGTTTTTATTTTTATTATTGTTAGGAAATAAAGGAGACAAGGAAAAAGGAGAAGTGAATTCAGCCCACCATCTTTCCATCAGCCCAAAAAGCCCAACTTAAGAGCCTTCCGTTACAGCTGCCGCGACAGACGTGGAAAATCTAGCCTGTCAACACGTTGTCGCGGCAGACACGCAAACGCGTAACAGACGCGCAGCAGACACGAAAAAGCGTGACAGACGCGTCAGAAACCGCGTAACAGCTGGCCCCATTATTCGCGCCTGCCGTTACAGCTCCAACGGGCAACAAACTCCTCCTCTATATAAACCCCATTTTACTATTCATTTTCACTCATTTTCACTCTCTCTACTTGTTTCCTTCCTAGAATTTTATTTGCTTTCATTTTCTCTTCTACAGTCCTTGCAATATGAGTACCAGAAATACCCGCCGTAGTGCTGCCTCAGGATCTGCCCCAGCAGCATCCACTCCCAGCTCCTTTCAGGTCAGAGATATGTGGGAGGAGAAAGGCTTCATTTACAGCACCAGAACGGAGAACCTTGGGCTACAACCATTCATATCCCGCAAGATCAGAGCCCTGCAGTGGCAGATGTTTGCCGAGCAGCCGGAGGAAATGAACGTAACTCTAGTCCGAGAATTTTATTCTACCATCGACAGCAGGGAAGCGACAGCAGAAACGGTTCGAGGAAAAGATGTACCTTTTGAGCCCGAATACTTCAACACACTCTATGGGTTCTATGTTGGGAGAAAGGAAGACGTCCACCAAAGATTTGTGGAAAGCTTGGAACCGACAGATTACGATGTTGTTATGGCAGAACTTACCGACGAAGGTACCGAGTGGAGTACCGATCCTAAACATCCAAGGACGGTAAAACGAGTTCAACTTACTCCGGAGGCCAAGCTTTGGAACACATTCATCAAGAAGAGAATTATGCCCTCCTCGCACAACACAACGGTAGACCAACCAAGGTTAGCCCTCATCCATTCCATACTCAATGAGAGGCCTATTAACGTTGGTAGATACACTCGGGAGGGAATATTGGATTGTGCGTACCAGCTGTCAGGACCACTCTTCTACCCATACCTCATTATTGCCCTCTACCATGGCCATAACGTACCGGAAGCTGCCGAGGATTTGAGAGTCCGAGGAAAAGGATGGACAGAAAGGAACATCCTCAGCCTGATGGAACTCAAAGCTGCCACACCCCTGTCATCCTTCGACCCCACTGCCGTGGCAGGTGAGCCGACAGAGCCCACCCAAACCGAGCCTGCCGCCACAGAACCCAGGCAACCCACTGCAGCAGCTCCCCCAGCAGACTCCTCAACACAAATACTTGCTGCCCTGCAGAAGATGGAGGAACGACAGTTGAGCCTGATGAACTTCATCCGAGACTTCACCACAGCAACAATACACTTCATTAAAACTAATCTTAATTTTCCTGATGTATTGTTCCCTGCCTTCCCCGACCATTATTTTGCTGCCCCTACATCTGCCCATACCCCTACCCCTACTGCCACACCAAGAACACCATCTGCCGCATCCACTCCGACCCCGGCCACGAAAGCTACGGGCGGCAGCCACACTACACCAGCCTCTGCTAGGGGAACAAAGAGAAAAGAGCCCTTGTCCGACCTCGACGCATACATTGCTGGTTTTTCCTTTTCCTCGATTTGGGAGGAATCCGATGATGAGCCCTCGGTCAAGAGGAACCTGTCTAAGGAGTTCACCCCGGTAAAACGGCAGAAAACAAACACCGGCGTCGGAGCATCCGACCAAGGAAAATCCAGCAGCGGCAGCAGCAGTAGCAGCAGCTCCGAGGAGGTTCAGGTATTGGAGAAACAACCCCATATCTCCCCTACCCGAATCCAACCTCCGAGGGAAGCTAAGAACAAGACCACCTCTGCCTCTCCCAGCCACCTGCCGGCCCCGAAAAGGAAAGTCACTGCCCGTCGGCAGATTCAGATTAGCAGCAGCGGCGACGACAACACTTGAAAATTTAAGTTTCTTTTCTTATATTTGATGTCTGCAATTTTGTTATATTTTGTGATGTTGTTTTTTTTATTTCTTTTTCTTTTTTTATTTCTGTCATTTGCATTGAGGGCAATGCAACCCTTGAGTTTGGGGGTGGCATCCCTCCATTAATGAAGTGTCTTTAAGTTTAAAAATTGTGTCTTTTACTTAGTTTATTTTTGCTTAAAAAAATTGGCTTAAGTCTTTGAACTGAACTTACCTGCCGTGACAGCCTCTCTCGTGGCAGTGCCTTTAGGATAGTTTTAGGAGCAGTTTAGAGCCTTACTATAGTTCTAAATCTCAAACACCCTTTGTGACTGTTATACTGTCTAGAACTCTGCTAGTAAACTATAATAGAAAGCTTAACACTTGAGTTGCCCCTAGAGGTGCCTAACACTGGCTCTAGGAAAAGAAGTTAAGAAAAATAGACTCAATACACCTAAAGGTGCCCGAAACCGGCTCTAGGAAGTTAGCTAGAGGTGCCCGAAACCGGCTCTAGTCAAACTTAAGCTTGAGAAAAATAGAATCGAGTCTAAATAAAAACTAAAGGAGCCTAAGAATTGCCTCCAAAAAGATGAAAATTGGCATAAAAATTCAAGTTAGAAGTTTAGCTATTCTAGTGAACTAAGGGAGTCTTGGCATATAATTGTTCACCAGCATGCACACACTACACGGGAATTATAGCAAGGTTCCGGATGAATTCTGAATTATCCAACAGGGTGTTACTCACAATAGGGAATGAATGGTAGGTAAGGAAAAGTTCACTGTTTTAAGCCAAACAAAAAAATAAAGGTAAAAAAAATAAGAAAAAAATTGTCACTTTTGTAGGTCTGAATTGCTTGAGGGCAAGCAAAAACTTGAATTTGGGGGTGTGTTGAGTGTGTAAAAGTTCTATATTTTACCCCCTATTTAACTCATATTTCTGCTGCATTCAAGCATAATTCATTGCATTTAGGATAGATTTCATTTATACATCACAATTATATTAAATGGCACAGTTTCTACTGAAATTGGTTGCTTTTGCAGGTAGCTGCTGTAGCAGATGGAAGGCAGTGGAAAAGCAGACGCTGGGCAGTAAAGAAGCAGAGCTGGAACTGGACTGCAGATGAGAAGGACGATGCTGCCATGGCCGCTGTCGTGGCAGCTAAGGACGACAACAAAGGTGAAGGGAAGAAGTGAAGCGGGCCTCGACAGAAAGAGGAATTTAAGCCGGTTTGTCGTGGAGCACTCTTATATTTTTCTGAGCCCTAGATCAGAATGGAGGCCAAGCCCAAAGTTCAAGGAAGAAACTCCAAGCAAGAAGGAAGGACGAATTAAAGACATAAACTCTAAAGATTTAGTCTTTAATAGAGTTGTACTTTAGTTTAAACTTGTATTCTTGCCATATTAGAAAACTTGAACCCAAGGCATATATAAAGGCATGTAATTCGACCTAGGGATATCATCTCATTCTCTAGCCTTCTCCCCTAAACCCTAGTCGTTTTCCCCTTCTCATCATGTTCTAAAACTTCCCCTAGGGCTAAGGGTTGATTCTGTAAAGTAGTTACAAGGATTGCATTGTTTTAGGAATTTTCTGTTCAATAAAATAGACTTCAAGTTTGCTTATTCTGGTTTTCAACATCTTGCAAGAGTATCGGGAGAGCATTGTGAGATTACTCATTTACTTAATATTGGGAGAGTTAAGTATACGAAAGGAATAAGTATGGGTTCTCCAGTTTATGTTTGAACTATCTCGGACCTAGGGATAGGATGAGGTTAAGTGGCTAAGGAAGAATTCAAGAACATCGGTGTTCATCCTTCGGTTCACGCCGGGAGGTATCATCAAAGACGTGTTCATCGACAGACTTGGACCTAGGGATAGGCCAAGGCACAGTAGGGATTCTTGTCAAGCTTGAAGTACAGAGTTGTGTGATCGCTGCCGCGATAGGTGCTGTCGCGACAGGCGCAACGACAGAACAGAGATTCCTAGATTTTACAACACCTACACTACTGAGCAAATCAATACCAAGCCCATTCTCTCTATCCTGATTTCTTTACTATTTTATTTTTAGTATTCTTTATTATTTCTTGACAAACAATTAAACTCTTTCTTTTCCCCTTCGTGCAGAAAATCCAAGGTTAAAGCTATTAGCCCAATCCCTGTGGAGACGATATCCGATACTTCCGTATCACTTTACTACTTGCGTCGTGTACACTTGCACTACATTGCGATTGACACTTTTACACGCAACAATTAGGCGATAAGCTGGGTAAGACAAGTGCAACTTAGTAGCTTGTGGACTGCATTGCAAAGTCTTGAGTATGTTTCGCGATGCCGTGAATTGCTGCCGCGATGGGTAAGGTGAGCGGAAAACTACGACCTTGTCACACGATCGCAGCAGATCACTGCCATAGCAGGGGTGTGTACTCCCTCGGAAGGTGGAACGGAAAAAAGTCATGGCGGCAAGTCTGACAGTCATTCTAAGTTCGGCAAGATAGTCGAAAGTAATCCCTCTTATTTCTAGGTTAGGATGCTCAAGATTGCTTAACTTGAGGACTAGTGTGGAACCAAATTAGAAAACTCGGTTGGTAATCCCTTTTAGCCGCTGAAACTTGTGGACTAGTGTGGAACCAAGTTAGTCACGCCCTTGTGAGTTGTGACCGTGCTTAACCCTTTCGTGAGCCTTGCACTTTCGTGCCCGACAAATGGATTTTCTCTTCAACTGTCTGGTGTGGAATAATTGAACGAACAAGAAGCATATATTAAGCAAATTCAGAACTTTATTGAATAAAACTCAAAGCTATACAATTGTTTCCCAAATTACTTTACATACACGCGCATAAACCCTAGGAGAGTTGGGTCGCGACCCCCAACACTCCAACTTATCTAGCTAACCTCTCATCCTCACTCTCACCGGCAGTTGCCGTTGATCTCTCGCGACAAGCCTTTTGCCCTCTATGAGATATGCCCATATACCCTTACATACATTGGGTATATATAGGGCTCTTGACCTAAGTTGAGTCCCTCTTGAAGTAGGAGTTCTAAAAGTAAATTACATTAAATACAGACTCTTTGGACGTTGCCTTCTTCAGTAAGTAAGGATAAGTGCCCCTACTTATCGATCTTGAATTAACTCTACCGGCCGCTACAAGCTTCAAGAAGTTGCAAGACTAGGATCATTGGGCTTAGGAAATTGTCCTCTTGAAATCGCAACCCATCTTGGCTAAGTCGGTGTAACTCCTGCCCGGGCGGCTCTTGGCGGCAATGCTGCTTCGGTAGTGTCCTTGGTGGCAACTTGAGCTGCTTCAGCACAGCTTCGTTGGTTCCAACTTCCTTGCCTTGTCCTGTCCTCTCCTCTACTTTCCTAGCTATAGCACCTGAAAACATAAACTAACTAAAACAGTAACTTTTCTTCACCAATCATAAGATATTCAATAAAAGCATGGTACAAGAGAAAATACTGTTATAATGCATGCAATGCACCTAAATATACCCAAATGAGCTCAAGAATAGCAATAATAAGGGCATAAATGTGTGCAAAATATAGGACTCATGGACACTCTACAGTGAGGAGGTTATAAAATGACCTTCGCGAATCTAGATATAGGTATGGGCTGCTGGATGATACATGTTTTTTTGTTGAGATAATCTTCAATTCTAAATTTTAAATTTAATTTGAATGGTTTTGGCGCTTTTATTGGTGTTATCCTTAAAATATGACACGTCTGCATTTATTGACGCTTTTTAAGCTAAGATGAGCTTAACTTATCGATGTATACATTGTTTAGTTATTTGGTCGCCATAAAAAGGACGTGTAGGTTTATTTATCGTGTAATCAACCAGTTCGTTACTTGGTTTCGAACGTCTATAAGTATTTCTTTTGGTTAGCCTAATTTGTCATAATATTTTTTGCTAAGTCGCCTTTATCATCCTTTACTCAATCCATTTAAGTAATTCTCTTTGTGATCTACTTTTACTTTTCCATTTTATTTTCTTTCTCTTATTCCTCTGATGGCTGGCGGCAAACTATCTCCGACGACGAGCAATGAGTTTGAATGTAGTACTACAACAGACGAGATATTTAGGTTATTTGAGTGTCGGAGCTTAATTTGCTATGAGCATTTCCGATACATGTTTAATGCCTCGAAAAAGACAAAACATTGCCTTATTGAGCTCAGCCATGAGGATGCCGAGTCCTATTTTTCATGCCTTTATATGCCTTCGAGGCAGGTTTCCATTTACCTCTTCACTTTTTCCTTGTGGAGTGGTTCAACAGGTTTGAGATCGCACTGGGGCAATTGACTTGAAGCGGTTGCTAAATGTTGATGAATTATTTTCTAAATATTCAGTTGTGGAACGAGCATGACTCGATAAATGTTTTTTCGACGCTTTTACATCGTTAGCCCTGCAAGCAACTCGAAAGTGCCAGGGTTCGTGATGATTACTAATCGTAGTGGAGCTCTCCTTATCATGAGCAATGTTACCAGCAACATTCATCTGGACTAGACTAAATACATACGGATTCAATGAAGGTTTGATTATTTCCTTTTTCAATTGTGCTGGAGCGAGCCCCATAAGGTTAGCTATGCGAAGCCTAAAATGTTTGAGGCTTGGGAGCTTTCCCAGATTAAGAGATTAGAGGCTTCACCTCCGAATAGACACGAGGATATTTGTACCATGATGAATATCTTTCATATTTGCTTACTCTCTCGAAGTCCTAATGGATGGGATAATGTTGAAAGAAGAATTGATCCTTATGGTTTTCTGGTAGGCGTCCATGAATTTGAGCATCCGTGGCAATATGGCGATCGTCATCATAATGATACCTGAAGATTTTTTCGAGGAATGAAGATAGAACCTGCGAACTTCCTACAAACATATGAATGTTTCCCCTTTCACAACTGGAGTTATAGGGATGCCATCGCAAAGGTGGGAAAAGGGGGAGGGGAGTGTCGGTAACAGTGGCAGTTTGCAACTATTAGAAAAAGTAAAAAGTGCCTTTGCGAATTTAAAAATAAGGACCAAGAGGAAAAAAGGATCCTATTATTTTTTTCGCAGTATGTTTGCGAAGGTAATACTTCTCAGTTGATTTTATTGTATTGTTGCTTTGTTGCAGGATCTTAATTGGTTATTTTTCCCGAAAAAATGTCAAACGTGAGCATGATCCCTATCTCAATTGCATCTGGTTTTTTCATCTTTATTTAATATTTCTTTGTGCTTGTAACCCCCTTATCCCGGCCTAGACGTTTGACCTGAACTACGAAGATTACACGGGGAAAACCAAAGTCAACCCGAAAGTCAAAATTGATTAACGACCCTTTTTTTCCTTTTATCTTCTCTAGATGCGCGTTAACCCTATGTGATTACACAAGAATCATAGGAGAGAAGGACGCAGCGATCGGAAAACATTTAAGGACTCACTTGTATGAATTACACATTTTAGGGACCAAAATGTAATTTTTAGAAAATATAAGGACTTTGCAGAATTTAAGATTACCAGTATACAATTAGTCATATTACATGCTTCTCAGTCAAATTTCAGCTTAAAAGGACATTCCAAGCTCTAGCAATTGCATTCACAACGTTCAGGGCTAAAATGTAAAACATGAAAACTTAAAACAATTCAAATCATCATCCAACGGTCATCCGTTTTGAAACACCAACCTTCGTACCGAAACGCCCGTATCAAAACGGTGTTGACCGTTTCGGTACTCGGGTGTGTTCCGAGACCAGTATCGAAACATGCCTCTCCAGTAGCCAAAGTGTTCCGAAACACCTTCAACCGTACAGAAATGCTATGGCCATTACAGGCCCCCGCTTCGGAACAATTAAGGGTGTTTCAATACACCCTGCCCCGTGACAGCAGAAATTGCTAGTTTTTCATGCTTTTACACATTCGAATCACTCTCGAAACATGCAACAACATGCATACATTAAGGATACATATCAGCAATCATCATACCAAGGCTATAGCTTAAACATAACAACCAACACATAAGCAAAGGCACTAAAGGCATGCTTCCTAGTTTGCCAAAACCATAACAAGTCAAAACTCCAAATAAACCAAAATCCAAACTCCAGAGGCCATTTACAACTCATGATTAGGCAAACCAACATGCTCAAAGTAAAAGAAACATTCGCAAACATTCCAAAGTATAAATCCCACCCATTGCCTCTTATTACACTAAGAGTCAACCACATACATCTCTTTTAGCAAAACCTTGGATTCCTCTTGCTTTTGGGCCGCGTCCAAACGTTCAATTTTCTGCATTGATGAAACAAAAGACCGTAAGCAATAAGCTTAGTGAGGATCGCTAGTCAACATTCATCAATGCACAACTCATGTTTTGCAAAAACATCACTTTACAACACATGCAATTTATAAAACATAACTTCTCAAAACTTCAATGCACTTTTAAAGCCTCATGCACATATGCATCAATATACAACAACAAATAGACCTTTTCTCATGATTTAACAAGCATCACATGCATTCTTGCATCATACACATATATCGCATGCACCCTTGCATCTTTTACAGGCATCTCATGCTTCACTTTATTCATTTACATTATATTAGCTTTCAAGTGATAGTCCAAAAATCATTTCAACACAAGACACAATCGGATACGCGGATTACAAGCGTTATTCCTCACGCTTCATACAAACTACCGGACTACACAAGGTAGAGACAAATGGAACAATCACAACCCATCAACACCCGTGATGGAGATTAATGGCAAAATCACAACCCCTCAACATCACTCATCGGTAGTTGTATAATTCCACTAACGAGAGTATGGGACACATACACGGGACTAACCATTCACCGTTGTGATCTTAACCTCAATCGTTAGGGTACTTGGATGGAGTTTACGGCACAATCACAACCCCTCAACATCCAAGGCGACTTTATTCACGGTGCACCCAATCCTATAGCCGGCTAACTATATCATATTAAAGTAACCAAAAACCATTTTATCACTTGCCAATATAATCATTTATCCACATTAATCCACTGTTTTTCAAGCATAACCTCAATGTCATTTCCACAAGCACACATGCTTAACATCATATGCATTTTCATACGAAAACCAAGGATCACTTACCTAGTGCATCCTTAACATGATGACATTTAAATCCAGCATTAAACCATGCTTAAACATGCTTAAAAACAGTAAACAAATCCACTCTTACATCAAATGCATTTTCATCCAACTTAACACATTTCCAAGAGAGGGATTACCGAAACACTTACACTTGAGCTTAGTTAAGTGTATCAAGCTTACACTAAGCTCCCAAGAGCACGCTCAAAGCATTACAAAGCAGGAAATTGTATTTCCACTCACCGATACGCGAAGCCTCGTTCGCCGACATGGAAATCACACCTCCGGAGCCTCCAAAATCACCTCGTTAGCTTCCGGATCAAGATCCCCTATTTTCACATCATCAAAACAGAGATCTAAATGCATTAAAATGCATTCTAACACCAGCAAAAAATCATAAACTCGTTGCCTACTCAAACTACACCAAAATACCCTTCCACAACAACCAAAAACTCAATCGATTGCTTCCTAAACCAAGCCCAGCCATCATTCAATACTTCCAAAGCATTAACAACATCAAAACACATCTAATAAACATCCTAATTCATCATTATACCTCCAGCAATCAAAATTCCATCATTACACCCCAAAATCACACATAAAACTACCAAGAAACTCAATGATCTCAAGGATTTCGGGATCTAGGTTGTTAACACATCATTTTAACATATAAACCAACTTAGAAATCAATTAAAATCAACAAAAAACAGTGCCCAACTCATCAAGTCCGAAAATCAAGATTTCATCCACATTTTCACAATATTTTGATCTCAAATCAAAACTATATTGAAAACTCAATCAAAAATAGTTAATAGAAGCCAAATATCTTGGGAATTTCAATAAAGAACTTAGATTAGAGGTTGAGAACAGGATTTACCTCCAATCCTTGCTTCTTTCAATAGATGACAAGTTTTGCTTGCAAAAATCTTGAAGAGTTAAAGAAGATCCCTTGAAAAAGATTTAAGAAATGTTGAGAGGATTTTTGGGAGAAAGAATTTTGGAAAAGATGAGAGAAAATGGTGTTTGGCTAAAATGGGAGGGAATTGGTAGTTACGTAAAATGAAAATCCACTAACTACCAATTAATTAATATCAAATTCAAATTAAAATCATTTAATTAAAACCCATTTAAATCACATGTCATATTGAAGAAAGGTCAAATTGACTTAAAGCCCCCTAAATATTCTAAGATTTTGGCTTCCACCTTAAAAAGCACATTTTCCCAGTTTTGAAACTTTACAATTTGGTCACTACTCAAAATGTCCAGTTTCCAAAAATCACCTTACGCGATTCGAACCGTTCTCGACCGGTCCGATTCGATGTCTAAAACATCTAGGCCCAAAACCAGGGCGTTGCAACTCTCCCCCACTTAGGAAATTTCGTCCTCGAAATTCTTACATGATGGAAAGAGATGCGGAAACCGCTTCAGCATGTCCGCCTTGCTTTCCCACGTGGCCTCCTCAACTCCTCGGTGCCGCCACAACACCTTCACAAGCTCTATCGTCTTACCACGAAGAACCTTGCTACCCACGTCCAGAACCTTCACTGGTTCTTCATCATATGACAAATCTGGATTCAACTCTATCTCCTCAACATGCATCACATGCGAAGGATCCGATCTATACTTTCGTAACATGGAGACATGAAACACATCATGTATCTTCTCCAATTCAGCAAGCAACCTCAACCGATATGCCACAGGACCAATACGCTCCACAATCTCGTAGGGTCCAATAAACCTTGGGCTAAGTTTACCCTTACGCCCAAATCTCATCACCTTCTTCCAAGGCGATACCTTCAAGAACACACGTTCGCCAACCGCAAACTCAATTTCCTTACGCTTCAAGTCCGTGTAAGACTTCTGCCTATCTGATGCTGCTTTTAACCGCTCACAAATGAGCTTCACCTTCTCGGTGGTTCCCTTGAGCATAGCTGCCATTGAAATCAACTTTTGCCCATCTTCTGCCCAACAAAGAGGGGTTCTACATCTCCTCCCATACAAAGCCTCGTATGGAGCCATTTGGATACTTGCCTGGTAACTATTGTTATACGCAAACTCAACCAACGACAAGTGCTTTTCCCAAGAACCCTGAAAATCTATCACACAACACCTCAACATGTCCTCAAGCACCTGAATCACACGTTCTGACTGTCCATCCGTCTGTAGATGGTAAGAAGTACTGAAGTTCAACCGTGTACCCAAGGCTTGATGCAAACATTCCCAAAACCGCGCTGTAAACCTCAGATCTCTATCCAACACAATGGACTTTGGCACACCGTGCAACCACACAATCTTAGCTATGTACAGCTCATCCAACTTATCCAAGGTATATGTAGTATGCACAGGCAGGAAATGCGCACACTTCGTAAGCCGATCTACAACCACCCAAACTGAATTCTTCTTTGTCGGTGACAAAGGCAAACTAGACACAAAATCCATGGTGATTCTCTCCCACTTCCATTCTGGAATTCTCAAAGGCTGCAACAATCCAGAAGGAACCTGATGCTCAGCCTTCACTCGCTGACACACCATACACTTACTAACGAACTCAGCTACATCCTTTTTCAACCTACCCAGTAGTACTCATCCTTTAGGTCATGATACATCTTTGTACTGCCAGGGTGCATAGCAAAAGGACTACTATGAGCTTCAGTCAGAATAGTGTGCCTTAACTCAACATCATTTGGCACTACTATTCGACTCCCAAAACACAAAACACCGTCATCATTAAAACTGAAATCCGAAGGTCTACCCTTCGTAATATCCTGAACGTGCGAAACAAGAGAATCATCAAGCAAATGTTTCTCTTTGATTAACTGAATCAGAGATGGTTTCACTTGCATTTCCGTCACAAGACCACCATCATGCGATATGCTCAAACGAGTAAACATCGATCTCAACTCAACAGCCACCTTCCGACTAAAAACATCAGCCACAACATTAGCCTTGCCCGGGTGGTACTCAATTGCTAGATCATAATCCTTAAGCAACTCCACCCAACGTCGTTGCCTAAGATTTAACTCCTTTTGAGACATAAGATATTTCAATCTCTTGTGGTCTGTGAACACCACACACTTCTCCCCATACAGGTAATGCCTCCAAATTTTCAAGGCAAACACCACAGCTGCAAGCTCAAGATCATGAGTAGAGTAGTTGCGCTCATGCACCTTCAACTGCCTAGATGCAGAGGCCACCACCTTAGCCTCCTGCATCAACACGCAGCCCAAACCAACAATGGACGCATCACTATAGACCACAAACTCCTTACCCGATTCAGGTTGAATCAAAACATGAGCTTGAGTCAACGCTTCCTTCAACTTCTCAAAAGCTTGTTGCCTCGCCTCCGTCCACTCAAAGCGAACATTCTTTTGCAACAACTTGGTCAAAGGTGCTGCTATCTTTGAAAAACCCTCGAAAAACCTACGGTAGTACCCTGCCAACCCAAGGAAACTCCGTAACTCTGTCACTGACCTAGGCACTTTCCAACTCATCACAACCTCTACTTTTTTGCGGATCAATGCGAATACCCTCAGCCGATACCACATGCCCAAGGAAGACCACTTCCCTAAGCCAAAACTCACATTTACTCAGCTTCGCATACAACTGATTTTCCAACAACACTTGCAAAACGATTCCTAAGTGCTTATCATGAGCGAATACACAATGATATCCTCGATGAACACCACCACAAACTGATCCAAGAATTCATGGAATACACGATTCATCGTGTCCATGAAAGCAGCAGACGTGTTGGTCAAACCAAACGGCATCACCAAAAACTCATAATGCACGTACCTCGTCCGAAAATCAGTTTTAGGTACGTCCACATCCTTCACTTTCAACTGATAATACCCCGATCTCAAATCTATCTTAGAAAACACTAAGGCTCCCCGGAATTGATCAAAGAGATCATCAATTCTAGCCAAGGGATACTTGTTCTTGATCGTCAACTTGTTCAGTTGCCGATAATCTATACACATTCTCATTGTCCCATCCTTCTTCTTCACAAACAAGACCGGTGCACCCCAAGGTGACACACTTGGCCGGATGAAACCTCGATCCAATAACTCCTGCAACTGCGTTTTCAACTCTTTTAACTCTTTGGGTGCCATGCAACAAGGAGCAATGGACACATGAGTTGTGTTCTCATACAACTCTATACCAAACTCAACTTCCCTGTTTGGTGGTAATTCAGGCAATTCTTCCGGAAAGACACCTGGAAAATCGCGAACCGTACGAATGTCCTGCACACGCACATCCTTGGTACAAGGATTCATCACATAAGCAAGGTAAGCCTCACAACCCAACCTCATCATACGGGTTGCTTCCAAGGCCGAGATCACATTCGACAAGAATTTCACATTCTCGCCTACTACAACAACCTCATAGTCATCGGCAAACTTTAAGATGACTCGCTTAACATCAAAGTCAACCACGACCCTATTCTCCGTCAACCAATCCATGCCAAGGATTACATCAAATCTGTAGAAAGGCAATTCCATCAAATCCACAAGGAAAACATGAACTTGCACAGACAGAGGACATCTCCTATACAACTTCCTAGTGACTACAGTCTCACCAAAAGAACTAGTCACTTGCATTCCTACTTCAAGCATCTCAACAGGTATATCAAGCAAATGTGCATGCTCACTCAAGATATAAGAATGCGTGGATCCAGAATCAATCAAAGCCAGCAAAGATAAAGACTGGAGAGCAAGGGTACCTACGATCACATCGGTATCGTTGCACTCCTCGTGCTGAGCTTACACCCTCGCTGGTCTACCTCCCTCAGGTCGAACGGCTACAACGTGAGCAATACCTCGCTGCCCCTTATCTCTCCTCTGAAAATTCCCACGGCCGCGCCCACGGCCTCTCTGAGGTGCAGCTACCACAGGAGCATGTCCTTGGCCACCATCAGCCAACAAAGGACACTCCCTCCTCATATGATCTGTCGAACCACAATTCCAGCAAGAGTTCCCTATCACCACAACAAGAGCCTGAACCTCTCTAGCTGCTCGAGGACAATCTCGCCTCAAATGGTCCCTCGAACCACATGTTCAGCATGAATACTGCTCGGATCTCATACGACCTCCCTGAGCCTGCCCACCTCGACCCAGAACACCACTCCTTCCCTCAGGCTGATGTCTCCTGTCACGGCCTCTCTTGTTCCGTCCACCACCGGAACTATACTCAGTAGCTCTCTTTCCAGAGCTAGAACCAACACCTCTAGAAGACAAACCTAGGTTCTGCTCGATGTCCTTTGCCCGACACACAAGCACATCAAAATCTGTGTAGTCGACAGCTAGCATGTACGTCTTAACATCTTGCACCAATCCATACCAGAAGCGATCATAACGATGCCTCTCACTAGGTACCAGCTCAGGAGCATATTGGCTCAAGCATACGGACTGGACCTCGTACTCAGCCATCGATAGGTTACCCTGAACGAGAGACATAAACTCCCGTTTCTTCTCATCCAAGTATCTCACACCTAGATACTTCCTCCGGAAGGCACCCCTAAAGAACTCCCAATCAACTTCATTGGGTTCCATACCAGTTGTGGTAGTCTTCCACCAGCTGTAAGCATCACTTTGCAGTAAGGAAACTGCACATCCAAGCTTGCGCTCATCATTACAACCCATTTGATCCATTATACGGATCGTACTTGCCATCCAGGCCTCAGACGCCTCAGGTGCCATACCGTAGAACTCTACCGCTCCCAAGCTCCTCAACCTCTCCAAAGGTAGACCCACTTGCCCAGCTGCAGGGGCCTGCACTTGCACTCCGACAACAACAGCCTGAAACGCACCAGTGATCGCCTCAACCAATGGTGCCAAATTACCCAATCCAGGACAAGCTTGTCCTTGTTGCACCTGCTCCCCACCTCCAGGTGGTGGCGGAGGAGGTAGATCTCCACCAGGAGGGACATCAGCCCCCTGCTCAGCCTCGTTTTCCTGCTCAGCTACAGGCACTATCGTATTGGACCTCAACTCTCTTCTAGGTCCCATGTGCTATTTTAAACAAACACAAAAACGAAAACAAATCAAACCATTTAGGCCAGCTGCAAGCAAGAATCCAAGTTTATAAAACATTTATTTAGTGTAATTAGGCAATGGGCATCCATTTTCCCCACAGAGCATAGCATACATAGAATATCATGCTCACATACTTTTCATCAATCCAAATCAGCACATATCCACATAACATCATCATAATACCATCATATTTATCTCGCATACAACTCACATCAATCAACATAGCATAAGGTTCAAAATTCAAATGTTAGCATGCTTTTCAAACATCATACATCAATTCACATCAAATACACATACCAACATTCCCAATTCTATCGAAACCTGGCTCTGATACCAAAAAATGTAACCCCCTTAGCCCGGCCTAGACGTTTGACCCGAACTACAAAGATTACACGGGAAAAACAAAAGTCAACCCGAAAGTCAACCTTGATTAACGACCTTTTTTTCCTTTTATCTTCTCTAGATACGCGTTAACCCTATGTGATTACACAAGAATAATATGAGAGAAGGACGCAGCGATAGGAAAACATTTAAGGACTCACTTGCATGAATTACACATTTTAGGGACCAAAATGTAATTTTTAGAAAATATAAGAACTTTGCAGAATTTAAGATTACCAATATACAATTAGTCATATTACATGCTTCGCAGTCAAATTTCAGCTTAAAAGGACATTCCAAGCTCTAGCAATTGCATTCACAACGTTCAGGGCTAAAATATAAAACATGAAAACTTAATACAATTCAAATCATCATCCAACGGTCATTCATTTCGAAACACCAACCTTCGTACCGAAACGCCCGTATCGAAACAGTGTTGACAGTTTCGGTACTCGGGTGTGTTCTGAGACCAGTATCGATACATGCCTCTCCAGTAGCCAAAGTGTTTTGAAACACCTTCAATCGTACCGAAATGCTATGGCCATTACAGGCCCCCGTTTCGGAACAGTTAAGGGTGTTTCAATACACCCTGCTCTGTGACAGCAGAAATTGCTGTTTTTTCATGCTTTTACACATTCGAATCACTCCCGAAACATGCTACAACATGCATACATCAAGGATACATATCAACAATCATCATACCAAGGCTATAGCTTAAACATAGCAACCAACACATAAGCAAAGGCACTAAAGGCATGCTTCCTAGTTTGCCAAAACCATAACAAGTCAAAACTCCAAATAAAACAAAATCCAAACTCCAAAGGCCATTTACAACTCATGATTAGGCAAACCGACATGCTCAAAGTAAAAGAAACATTCACAAACATTCCAAAGTATAAATCCCACCCATTGCCTCTTATTACACTAAGAGTGAACCACATACATCTCTTTTAGCAAAACCTTGGATTCCTCTTGCTTTTGGGCTGCCTCCAAACGTTCAATTTTCTGCATTGATGAAACAAAAGAGCGTAAACAATAAGCTTAGTGTGGATCGCTAGTCAACATTCATCAATTCACAACTCATGTTTTGCAAAAACATCACTTTACAACACATGCCATTTATAAAACATAACTTCTCAAAACTTCAATGCACTTTTAAAGCCTCATGCACATATGCATCAATATACAACAGCAAATAGACCTTTGGTCATGCTTTAACAAGCATTACATGCATTCTTGCTTCATACACATATATCTCATGCACCCGTGCATCATTTACAAGCATCTCATGCTTCACTTTATTCATTTACATTATATTGGCTTTCAAGTGATAGTCCACAAATCATTTCAACACAAGACACAATCGGATACGCGGATTACAAGCGTTGTCCCTCAATACCCAGACTACACAAGGTGGAGACAAATGGCACAATCACAACCCCTCAATACCCGTGATGGAGATTAATGGCACAATCACAACCCCTCAACATCACTCATTGGTAGTTGTATAATTCCACTAACGAGAGTATGTGACACATACACAAGACTCACACACATGACTAACCATTCATCGTTGGGATCTTAACCTCAATCGTTAGGGTACTTGGATGGAGATTTCGGCACAATCACAACCCCTCAACATCCAAGGCGAGTTTATTCACGGTGCACCCAATCCTATAGCCGGGTAGCTATATCCGATTAAAGTAACCAAAAACCATTTTCATTACTTGCCAATAAATCATTTATCCACATTAATCCACTGTTTTTCAAGCATAAACACAATGTCATTTCCACAAGCACACATGCTTAACATCATATGCATTTTCATATGAAAACCAAGGATCACTTACCTAGTGCATCCTTAACATAATGACATTTAAATCCAGCATCAAACCATGCTTAAAAACAGTAAACAAATCCACTCTTACATCAAATGCATTTTCATCCAACTTAACACATTTCCAAGACAGGGATTACTGAAACACTTACACTTGAGCTTAGTTAAGTGTATCAAGCTTACACTAAGCTCCCAAGAGCACGTTCAAAGCGTTACAAAGCAGAAAATTGCATTTCCACTCACCGATACGCGAAGCCTCGTTCGCCGACACAGAAATCACACCTCCGGAGCCTCCAAAATCACCTCGTTAGCTTTCGGATCAAGATCCCCTGTTTTCACATCATCAAAACAAAGATCTAAATGCATTAAAATGCATTCTAACACCAACAACAAATCATAAACTCATTGCCCACTCAAACTACACCAAAATACCCTTCCACAACAACCGAAAACTCAATCGATTGCTTCCTAAACCAAGCCCAGCCATCATTCAACACTTCCAAAGCATTAACAACATCAAAACACATCTAATAAACATCCTAATTAATCCTTATACCTCCAGCAATCAAAATTCAATCATTACACCCCAAAATCACACTTAATACTACCAAGAAACTCAAGGATCTCAAGGGTTTCGGGATCTAGGTTGTTAACACATCATTTTAACATATAAACCAACTTAGAAATCAATTAAAATCAACACAAAACAGTGCCCAACTCATCAAGTCCGAAAATCAAGATTTCATCCACATTTTCACAATATTTTGATCTCAAATCAAAACTATATTGAAAAATCAATCAAAAATAGTTAATAGAAGCCAAATATCTTGGGAATTTCAATAAAGAACTTAGATTAGAGGTTTAGAATGGGATTTACCTCCAATCCTTGCTTCCTTCAATAGATGACAAGTTTTGCTTGCAAAAATCTTGAAGAGTTAAAGAAGATTCCTTGAAAAAGATTTAGGAAATGTTGAGAGGATTTTTGGGAGAAAGAATTTTGGAAAAGATTAGAGAAAATGGTGTTTGGCTAAAATGGGAGGGAATTGGTAGTTACGTAAAATGAAAATCCACTAACTACCAATTAATTAATATCAAATTCTATTTAAAATCATTTAATTAAAACCCGTTTAAATCACATATCATATTGAAGAAAGATCAAATTGACTTAAAGCCCCCTAAAGATTCTAAGATTTTGGCTTCCACCTTAAAAAGCACATTTTTCTCAGTTTTGAAACTTTACAATTTGGTCACTACTCAAAATGTCCAATTTCCAAAGCCCTTTTTGTAAAATTGATTTGACCAACCTCTTAATTATATTTTTAGAGGATTTTAACAACCACAATTTTATCCTATCCCGATCCTTGATTTCCAAAAATCACCTTACGCGATTCGAACCATTCTCGATCGGTCCGATCCGATGTCTAATACATCTAGGCCCAAAACCAGGGCGTTACAGTGCTCTTGTATGACTTATTCATGATGCGAATCCTTTGTTTCTATCACTTTTTACTCATAGGACTATGTGCTGGGGAGAATTCTTAATATTTTGCAAGCTCTAACGTAGGGGGCTCTTTTGAGGCTACATATACAAATCCTTCTATAACTGTTTCTAGGGACATGGTCGTTGTCGTGACTACCAGTCCTTTTAGTTCTTCAGATTTGGCAACTCAAATTATTCTTGATAAACTGAAGAAGAATAATAATACACTAAGCCTCATTTACCACATGAAGAAAAACGAGAAGCGAAGATGCGTAAGATCTCGTCTAAGAAAGTTGCTACCATTTCCTGTAGCACAGTTGTCTCAGCACCAATTTCTACATCTCAATGTTTGTAGTTTTCTTCATTATTTTAGCTATTTATTTTTTTCTTGTCTTACATCCTAGTATTCTTAAATTCAAATTAGTTGTTTGTTTGTTTGTAGCGCTTATTTCTGCTAGCCATACCACCATTATTATCGCGACATCCGCCATTTCAACTACTTTTTACTTTGGTTTGGCATGATCTCCTACTGTTGCTCCTTGTTCTCCATTTGGTTTGCAGTGAACGTTGGTTCGGGGTAGAATTTGTTAGGCGCTGCTTTCTTCAGCTCTTTAAGTCCCCTATCCTCTTTCTACCTATGGAGATATGTTAAATTTGCGAGGAATTTTGTTCATCCTGATATTGCCTCCAAAAAAATGCCTAGTATTTTGGCATATAAGTCGTTCGAGAAATTGCCAGCGTTTGGGCTATTTGAATCGATTGCTGAGAATTGGGGATTGCTGCAAGAGCATCTTCTTTCTCAAAGCATGTGGCTATAACATCACAAAATCTTCAAAAATGTGAATGATGCACTATTGAAGGTAAATATAGAGTTGCAGCTGGAAGTAACAGATGCGAGCAACTGTAGAGCGTTTTAGGTGTACTCTATTTATGAGCGCAAGTGCACACTCTTGTCAAGTTATAGTATATAAGATATCGTCTCCCACAGAGTTTGGACAACTTGGTTCAAATTGTTGTTCTTGCACAAGTAAGATAGTTGTTTGAGAATAAAGGTAAAGTAAAAACACAAGTAAAAGAGGAAGTAATCAGATTGATAGAGAGGGCAGGGTTATGCTGCTACTTAGTGTGAGAGTGCGTTGAATAGGCCAAGTTGTTTTGCGCTGCCACGATCTGCTGCCTTGGCGGGTAATGGCGGATTGAGGCTGCAGCAACTTTCGCTGCCACGACGGAACTCTGCTATTGCAACTTTCACTGTCCCGACAGGTGAAATAGAGAGAAGTCCCGGCAGCAAGTTTGGCAGATACTCCAAGTTTGGCGAAGCAACTCTAAAGTGATCCTTCCTATGTCTAGGCAAGGATTCTGTCACCACGTGATGTAGGCAATACCTAGCAATCTCAGCGTAAACCTAACATAGGCAGTCGACGTTTGGTTGCTCCTTTTAGCCCCTGAAATTCTAACTTATGTCTAAGCCGAATTAGTCAACACCTCCTCATAATGAGACCTTGCTTAATTATTTCGTGAGTTTGACACTCTCGTGCCCGACAAATGGATTTCTTCAACTGGACTTTTGGAACTAATTGAAGAAGTAAAGATCATGAACTAAGAAAACTTGAGAGTATTTTATTGCATAACAAAACTTGAAACCTAAACAGTCGTTCTCACAAATAATTACAACATAACCCCAAACCCAAGAGAAGTTTAGAACATGACGGCGACAAGAAAACCTAAGCTATGCATAAAGAAAACCTCTGATGATTTGAATTAGAATTACAATAAGTATTTATAGACAATTGCTAGGTTTAGTCCTTCTTGAAGTAGAAGTCTTCAAAAGTAGCTTTCTACATTAAATGTGACTTTAAACTCTGACTTCTTTGAGTTGAATATGGACTTTACCACGTTGCCTTGTCCTGCAAGCAATCTCAAGATTTCGCTTCGGCGGCTTTTCCCGCTGCTACAGACGTCGGAAAATTGAGTGGATAGCGTCGATAGAATCAGGGTTTTTGGCTCTAAAATTCACACTCCAGTTCTACAACTCCATAGTTTGCTGTCGTGGGTAGCAAGGTCGGAGGTGGCAGCACTCGGCAGCTACTGTCTTCGGCTGGAACTCCATCAATACAACTTCATGGTTCGCTGCCTCAGCATCGCATCCTTAGCTCCTCTTTCCCTCTGTTAGCCTTTAGTACCTAAAACCAAAAATACACAAAAACAACATCCTTTCTTTACTAAATAAAAGATATTCTATAAAAACATGGCAGAGCAAAGAAATACTGTAAAATGATGTTGCGTGTAAATAAGGCTATCGCAATTGAGTGTGAGTATACACGACGCAAGTAATATAGTGATACGAAGTATCAGATGTCGTCTCCACATGGACTGGAAATACTTCTAACTTTAAAAGTCTGCACAAGAAAATGAATAAATTTAATAAAAAAGTTTGAATAATCTCGAAGATAAACTAAAATAGATGAAGAAATCAGATTGAGAAAATAGCCTGGTACTGATTTGCTCAGTAGTGCAGGTGTTGCACTGTTCAGAGGACTTCTGTTGTGTCTGTCGTCGAGCCTGTCACGACAGCACCTGTCGCGGCAGCAGTCTTTTGATTTCGTGGAAGCGAACACGTCTTGGATGATACCTCCTGGCGTGAATCGAAGGGTGAACACCGATGTTTTTGAATTCTTCTTTAGCCACTTAACCTTGTACCTATCCCTAGGACAAGATAGTTTAACCATAAACTGGAAAACTTGTATTTACTCCTTTCGTATGCTTAATTCTCTCGATATTAAGTAAATAGATAACCTCACAATGCTCTCCCGATACTCTTATGAGATATGAAAACCAGAGTAAATAAACTTGAAGTTTTATTGAATTGAACATAAAATCCTAAGAAACAGTTTAACCCTTTACAACTACTTTACAAGATCAACCCTTAGCCCTGGGGAATGTTTAGAACATGATGGAGAAGGGAAATGCTAAGGTTTGTGATGGAAGACGGCTAGGAACTAGGTTATCCTCTCTAGGTCGAATTACAAGCATATATATAGGCCTTGGGTGTAAGTTTTCTTAATGGCCAAGAATACTAGTTCAAATCAAAGTACAAATCATTTAAAGACTAAATCTCCGAGCAGACTTCCTTTAATTCGTCCTATCATCTTGCTTTGACTTTCTCCTCAAACTTTGGGCAAGGCCTTCTTTTTGCTTCTAGACTCCAAAAGCAATGCAAGTGGTCTCTAAAAATTAGGCTTGAAATCCTCTATCAGTCGAACTCCACTTTGCATTTTCCATCTCTTCTTCTTCACTGTCGCCACTTCTGTCACGACAGCGAGAATGAGGCAGTTTGCTTTGACCCTTTTGCTCCAGCTCTGCTGTTGTTTTTTGTTCCTCTGCTGCCCTGGATGCTGCCACGACAGGTACCTGCAAGAATTAACCAAAATCAGCAGCATATGTGCAATAATTATTCATATGTGATGTTTATGCAAAATCTATCCTAAAATGCAACTAAACATGCTTGAGTGCATCAATAATATGGGTAAATGAGGGTTAAAATATAGAACATTTATGCACTCAACACACCCCAAACTTAAGTTATTGCTTGTCCTCAAGCAGATGCAATCTAACTAAGAATGGAACTTTTTTTTTGCTTTGGCTTAACTCAATGATCAACTATTACCTACAGCACCTTCACCGTCAAGATCAATACCTTTTCGAATGTTTATGGAGTTATCCGAAGCAGTACTATTATTCTGGTGTGACTGTGTGCAAGTTTTGTGAAGAAATATGAGCTTAGACTCTTTAGCAACCATAATAGTTACTTAACTTACTTGAGTTTTACTTCAAAAATAATTCTTACATAGAGCCAATTTCGGGCACCTCTAGTTTTCTTCTAAAGTTTTTTTTCTATTTTTACAAGAGCCGGTTTTGGGAACCTCTAGTTTAATTTCCTAGAGCCAGTGTTAGGCACCTCTAGGAGTACTTCTATTTATTTTCCTAGAGCCAGTGTTAGGCACCTCTAGGAGTAAACTGAGTCTAAGTTTTCTTTCTAACTCAAGTGGCTAAGCTTCCTATTCTAAGTCTGCTAACAGAGTCTTAACAGCATATAAGTCACAAAGGGGTTTTAAGAGTTCAAAACTATAGTAAGGCTCTAAATACTTCCTAAAATATTCTAAAGTTACTGTCACGAAAAAGAATACCGCGATAGATAACAGAAGTTCAAAAACTTAAGCCAATATATATATATATATATATATATATATTTCGACACAAAAAATAAATAGTTATTAAACACAAAATATGATAAGTTCATTAATAAAAGGAGGACTGCTTACCCCCAAACTCGAGGGCTGCATTGTCCTCAATGCATGACAAACAAAAATAAAAAAACATCACAAATAGAAAATAAAAACACAGACGACAGAAAGAGTAAAAAAACTTAAGTTGAAGAGTTGTCGTCACTGATTCCGTCTATGCGGAGCTGTCGGCTGGCAGTTACTTTTGTGGCTGAGGCTGGCTTTGTGGCTGGAGAGGAGGAGGCTACCTTCTTCTTTGCTTCTCGAGGTGGTTGGATTCGGGTAGGTGAAACTGTTGGAGCTTTTTCCAGAATCTCAAGCTCACTGTCGCATTTGCTGCTGCTTCTGCTACCGTCTCCAATGTCGCGGCAAGGTCCCTCTACATCGATATCAAGCTTCTTCTTCTTCATCGAAGGGAAGTCCTTGGCTATTTCACGGATGACAGAAGGTTCGGAGTCTAAGTCATCCTGCCAGACTGAAGAGGAGGAGAAACCTTCAAAATATTTTGGGTCTATTTTTGGCAGTGGTTCCTTTCTCTTGGCTCCTCGAGGAGTGACCTGGGGTGATGCAGACCTTCTATCTCCAGGTCCTGCCATGGCAAATGGCAAGGCGGAAACATCTGTTGGAGTGGCCGCCTTAGGAGAGGTGACAGGTGATGGGGCAGAGAGAAGGTTTTCTAGAAAAAGAGGGAATTGCACGTTGGGATAATTAAGTTCAACTTTAATGAAATTTACCGTAGCAGTGTGGAAGTCCATCATATAATCAATTTAGCCTCTCTGTCCTGCCTCCATTCTTTGCAGCAGGTGAATGATTTGGCTGGAGGAGGTGCCTTCTGCTCTGTGAGGTTCTGCCTGCTCAAGCTCTTCCGCGACATGTTCTGTTGTGTCTGGTTCTGTCATGGCAGAAGGGTCGACATATACCATTGGAGTGGCTGCCTTTAGTTCCATCAGGCTGTAGAGATTCTGCTGTGTCCACCCCTTGCCCTGGATCTTTACATCCTCATCAATTTCAGGGATGTTGTTGGCTCGACAAAGGGCTGTGATTAAGTAAGAGAAGAAGAGGGGGACCTTATCCTTCAGTGCACACTCGTGAATTCCATCGATGATGTATTTCCCCACATTGATTTTTCGTTCGTTGATGATGGAGTGCACGAGAGCCAGCCTTTGTCGGTCCACTGTCGTGTTGGAGGACGTGGGCATGAGACGCTTCTTCACGAAGTGGTTCTATAGCTTGACAGAAGGCGTGAGTTGAGTTCTTCGAACCGTCCACCGATGTTTTAGGTCTTCGTTTCAGCTGGTGCCTTCTTCAGTGAGGTCTGCCATGATGCCGTCATAGTCTACCGGCGACAGATTGCTGATGAACCTTCTATGCTCGTCCTCCTTACATGCCCACATACACGCCATATAGAGAATTGATGTAGTCTGGTTCTAATTCAATTTCCTTACCCCCTGATTGTTACTTGAGAGGTGTCCTTAAAGGTGACGGGATCATAGAATTCTCGAACAAGTGTGACATTCATCTCCTCGGGTTGTTCCGCAAACATCTGCCATTTTAGACCGATAATCCTTTTGGCGATGAATCCTTCTAGTCCTAGATCTCCGGTCTTCTTTAGGTAGGTAAAGCCTCTCTCCTCCCACATTTCTCTTTTCTGAAAAGATTCATAATATCTTTTCTCCGTTTCTATCGAGGCGAACCTTCTGCGAATTCTGCTGTGAGTGGGAGTGGAGATTGCCACGACAGAGGTGGAAGCAGCACTTCTTCGGGTTGATCTAACTGTCATCGTAAGGGTACGGTAGAAACAAAAAGGAAAGAAAATACTGGAAAGCTACAATATTCTGAAACAAGGTAGAGAGAGAGTAGAATAAAGGTGAAAAATGAAATGAGAATGAGGGTTTATATAGAACGGGGTTTCTGCCCGTTGAAGCTGTAACGGGTGGCGTGAGAAATAGAGCCAGCTGTTACGCATTTTCCTGACGCGTCTGTTACGCGTTTCCGTGTTTTTCTCGCGTGTATCGCGACAATGGGGTGACAGGCTGTATTTGTGCGTCTACTGCGACAGCTGATGACCGGCTGTCACGACAGCCTTGTTACCATTGGGCTTCTTGGGCTGAGGTGAATGTAATGGGCTGCTTCATTCCTTCTCTTTTCTCTGCTTCTTTTATTTTCCTGAAAACTAACATAAAATAATATTAGATTCTTATTTCCTAAAGTAATAAAAATAAAAGAAATAAAATTAAATTAAATTAAACTAAGTTAAATTAGGGATGCCTTGAGGGGCATCTCCTAAAGTAATCACTTCCTAATTTCTTGAGGCTTCAGTCCCCTGATAGTGCTTGATTCTCTATCCATTGACTTTGAATTGGTGCCCGTCCTTGATTGATCTTATTGTGATGGCACCATGGGGAAAACCCTGAACTACTTGAAAGGGTCCAGACCACCTAGACTTTAACTTCCATGGGAAGAGCTTCAACCTGGAGTTGAACAACAACACCTTTTGGCCAGGTGTGAACTGTCGTGGTAGCAGTTTTCTATCGTGCCACTTCTTTGTCTTGTCCTTATAAATTTTGGCGTTGTCGTAGGCCATGGCTCAAATTTCTTCAATTTCGTTCAAATCCAAAAGCCTCTTCTGCCCTGCTCTATCCCAATCCATGTTATTGTCTTAATAGCCCAATATGCTTTATGTTCTATCTCGACAGGTAGGTGGTAAGTTTTTCCATAGATGAGTCGGTAGGGTGACATTCCCAATGGTGTTTTGAATGTAGTCCTGTAGGCCCATAATGCATCATTCAAGTGAAGAGATCAATCCTTCCTAGTTGGCTTAACCATATTTTCCAGAATGTTCTTCACTTCTCTATTGGAGATCTCAGCCTGCCCATTGGTTTGAGGGTGATATGCTATTGCAATTTTGTGTTTCACTCCATACTTCTTCAATGCATTAGCAATTACCCTATTGTCAAAATGCCTACCCTCATCACTAATGATCGCCCTTGGGATGCCAAACCTGGTGAAGATGTGTTTTTGTAGAAACCTTTGAATGATTTTGGCATCATTATTTTGTGTAGCGATGGCTTCTACCCACTTGGACACATAATCTACTTCCAGCAGTATATACAGGTTCCCACAAGAAGCTGGGAATGGTCCCATGAAGTCGATTCCCCAAACATAAAAAATTTTGACTTCGAGAATGTTTTGTAGGTGCATCTCGTGCCTTCTAGAGATGTTGCCTGTCTTTTGGCACTTGTTACAACGCTTGTAAAAGGCTTTTGCATCTTTGAACAATGTAGGCCAAAAGAAACCAGACTGCAGGACTTTGGCAGCAATTTTGTTTCCTCCAAAGTGTCCTCCACAAGGAGCAGCATGGCAATGGTGGAGTACTTCTTCTTGTTCTTTCTTTGGTATGCATCTTCTGATAATATGATATGTACAGTGCTTAAATAGAAGAGGTTCGCCCCAATAATAATGTTTTGCATCATTTTAGAACTTCTTCCTTGCTTGGTAGTTAAGTTAAGGAGGTAATAGACCACTAACAAGATAATTTACTATGTCAGCATACCAATGAACTTCAGAAAGCTTACATGTCGCCATGGTTGTCGTGGCAGTGCTTGTGGCAGCGTATAACTACTCATCTGGGAAAGTCTCATGTATGTTAAATTTGTTTTTATCTTGATCCTTTCCCATCTCCAGTCTTGACAAGTGATCGGCTACTTGGTTTTCTGTTCCCTTTCTGTCTTTGATTTCTATATCGAACTCTTGCAGCAGCAGAATCCAATGTATCAATCATGGTCTTGCATCCTTTTTGGTGAACATATATTTTATTGTTGAGTGATCTGTGTGAACCACCACTTTTGTTCCAAGTATGTATGGTCTGAACTTGTCGAAGGCGAATACCACAGCTAGCAACTCCTTCTCTATTGTGGTGTAGTTTATCTGGGCATCGTTTAAGGTATTGCTAGCATAGTATATTACGTGGAAGAGTTTCTTCTTCCTCTGCCCTAGTGCTGCCCCGACACCATAGTCACTGACATCACACATTATCTCGAATGGTAAACTCCAGTCCGATGGTTGTACTATTGAGGTTGTTACCAGCTTCTCTTTTAGTGTCTTGAATGCTTCAGTGCATTCAGTATTGAAGTCAAATGCCTTATTCTGTTCCAACAAAAGACACAAAGGTTTAGTAATCTTAGAAAAATTAGCAATAAATCTACGATAAAAACCTGTGTATCCTAAGAAACTCTTAATGCCCTTGATTGTGGTGGGTGGCGGCACTTTTTCAACGACTTTGATTTTGGCTCTATCCACTTCTATGCCACGACAGGAGACTTTGTGTCCCAGCACTATGCCCTCGTCTACCATAAAATGGCAATTCTCCCAGTTTAGTACAAGATTTGCATCTTCGCATCTTTCAAGCACCTTCTTCAAATTGCCTAGGCAATTGTTGAAACTGTCTCCAAAGACGAAAAAGTCATCCATAAAGATCTCCAGGAAATCTTCCACCATGTCATAGAATATTACCATCATACACCTCTGAAAAGTTGTTGGTGCATTACACAGTCCAAATGGCATTCTCCTAAAGGCGTATGTTCCGTAGAGGCATGTGAAGGTTGTCTTCTCCTGGTCCTCCGGTGCAATGGCAATCTGATTGTAACCTGAATAACCATCAAGGAAACAATAGTAAGGTTTTCCCGCTAATCGATCTAGCATTTGATCAATAAAAGGTAAGGGGAAGTGGTCCTTCCGGGTAGCTTTGTTAAGCTTCCGGTAGTCCATACAAACCCTCCAACCGGTCACAGTCCTGGTTGGGATTAGCTCGTTGTCCTTGTTGGTTACTACAGTTATTCCTCCCTTCTTGGGTACGCATTGCACAAGGCTTACCCACTTGCTATCCGAGATGGCATAAATAATTCCAGCGTCAAGCCACTTGATAATTTCCTTTTCGTACCACCTCTCATTTCGCTTCGTTTAGTCGTCTTTGAGCATCTATCGTCGGCTTATGATCATCCTCTAAGAGGATCTTATGCATACAAATGGCCGGAATGATGCCCTGTATATCGGTAATGGTCTATCCAATTGCCTTCTTATGCTGCTGTAGCATCCTGATCAGCTGTTGTTCCTGTTCCTTCATCAACTTAGAAGAGATGATTACGGGCAACATATCATTGAGACCAAGGAAAACATATTTAAGCTGCCCTGGTATGGGTTTAAGATCTAAAGCAGGTGGCTGATCTATGGAAGGCTTTTGAATTATATGTTCGTTAGAGGTATAGTTCGAAGGTTCAAAGAACTTACCTGGACGCATGCCTAACCAATTTACCTCCTCAGGACCTTCAGTGTCAGAGGTGTCATTGTTCGAATAGTTGCTGTCACCATTGATGTTGTGGCAGTCTTCTAGATGGTTGTGGCGACAGTGACCAAATTGCCTATTGTGACAGCTTGATCTGATGCAGGGTTGGTCTAAAATTACCTCTGATATTGCCTTACATTCTTCCTGTACATCAGCTTCTTTCATGGCATGGAGAACATTTAGCTTTATCTGCTGGTCATTGACTCTCATAGTCAGTTCTCCCTTCTCTACATCAATCACTGTTCTTCCTGTGGCTAGGAAGGGTCGCCCTAGGATGACCGGTGTATTCTCATCTGCTTCACAGTCTAAAACAAGGAAGTCAGCAGGAAATATAAATTTATCCACTCTTACCAGAATGTCTTCAATTTTTCCTTCCGGCTGTAAGTAAGTGCGGTCTGCCAATTGCAGAATGACTGTTGTGGGTCTTGCGTGTCCAATACCTAATTTCTGAAAAAAAAATTGGGCATTAGATTAATACTAGCACCAAGATCACAAAGTGCCTTACCCACATACTGGTCACCGATTATGCGTGGGATAATGAAACTCTCAGGATCCTTCTTCTTTGGGGGTGTGCGGTTATGTAAGATTGCCATGCAACCTTCTGTCATCATTACAGTTTCAAACTCCCCAAGTCTGGATCTCCTGGACATTGCATATTTAAGGAACTTTGCATAACCAGGCATATGCTTAATGGCCTCCAACAACGGAATATTGATATGTACTTGCTTAAAAACATCATAGATCTTCTTAAGCTGGTACTCCTGTTTCTATTTTTTCAACCGCTGTGGAAAAAAGGGGTGGAGGACGACAATCTTCGAGACATCCTACACATAGAATTCGGATCTGAGGAGGCTTACATTCTTCAATTTCTTCGGTCATCTCCTCAAATTCTTCTGCTGTCGTGGTAGGGGTGGTGACAACAGGTTGCTTCAAGTCTGCCGGGGCAGTGTCGTCGGCAGGTGTCTGTAGGGTCGATTCCTTACTAGGTGTTTCTTTAATCTTCAGCCCTTGTAGCTGTTTCCCGCTTCTCGTTGTTATAGCTTTACACTGCTTGTGTGTGGGCTTTCTAGTGACCTCAATATTACTAGGGAATCCTCTATTCTGTCTAGTATTGATGAACTGAGCTGCCTGACCCATCTGTGTTTCTAGAGATTTCAAAGTGGCTTTATGGTTTGTCATTCTCATCTATGTTTTATCCATAAATGTTTCAGTCTTCTTGACCCATGTTGGCCATATGTGCTCCAGTTTGAGACATGAAAGCTGCTAGGGTCTGTTCTAATGTACTGGTAGATGAAGCCGGCTGCTGTTGTGGCTACTGTCGTGGCATTATTCTGGCGGCTCCTTGGTTCTGATTATTCTGAATAGGAGGATTCAAGGAATTTTCTGGATTACTCTAGGAAAATTTAGGGTTCTTCCTCCAATTCGGGTTGTAATTGTTGGAGTCGTAGCCTCTATTCTTGTTGTAATTTCCAACATACATTCCCACTTCCAGTTGTAGGGGACACTCCTCTGTACTGAGGTTTCTACTACAATTTTCACACACCTCCTCGGCAGAAAACACCACCTTAGATTCGTTCGTCCGCTGTAGGTTTTCGACTACCTTGGTGATGTATGCTAACTGGGTTCTCACCGAGTTGTCAGATTCGTGTTCCTTTATAGATATACCTCGTCTTCCTCCTCTTCCTTCCGTGGGGAACTGTTCGTCATTGTTTGCCAACCTTTTCAACACAAGCATTGCATCTTCTGGCTCTTTATCCAGTAACAAACCATTGGCTGCCGAATCTATTCTCATTCGGGTGTTTACATTGGCAGCATTGTAGAATTTGACGACCTGGTTCCATATAGGGAATCCGTGCATCAGGCAATTTCGTAAGAGAGTTGTAAAACAGTCTCGCGCCTCATGCATTGGTTCGTCATCTTCCTGTTGAAAAGTAGCAATTTCGTTACGCAATCTTTCAGTTAAAAGAGAAGGATTAAAACGAGAGAGGAATTCACGAAAAAGATCTGCCCAAGTTCTTATTGAACCTGACGTTAACTTATTCCACCAGGTTTTTGCTCTATCCCTCAATGAATGGGGAAATAGTCAGAGTCTCAGCACTTCCGGGCTTATTTCTGGTTGTCTGAATGATCCACAAATATCCTGGAAGGTTTTCAAATGCTCACGTGCATCCTCTGTAGCAGAACCACCAAATTGTCCGGGTGAATTTATCATGCTGAACATCACATGTTTAAGTTCAAAGTGTTCAGCTTCCACGTCTGGCAGCGTAGTTTGCAGTTCAACTTGATCATTGTCCATGTACTCTCGGCAAGTCTGTCGTGCTATCGGGGCAGCAGGAGGTTGCCGGTTGTCAAGAACATTAGCAGGAGGATCAACATCAACCCTGGAGTTGTTATTGTTGTTGTTATTATTTACCCCATTGCCTTGTCCTTCGTTCTCCATTGCTTCAAGTATTTCTTCGAGATAGCAGTTTCTTTCTATCAAGATTCGGGCTTGGTTCTTGAGATGGTACATCCAATCGATTTCTGGATCTAGTTCGTATTCAGGATCTTTACCACGTCTCGATCTACGCATAAGCAAAAGAAAACAACATTGTGAAAAGCACATGGAAAGATAACAACTAGAAACATAATAGAAATAAAAATAAAAATGAAAAGTGCAGTAATTAAAGGTAAAGGTATGTTGCCAGTCCCCGGCAACGGTGCCAAAAACTTGTTGTGTGTAAATAAGGCTATCGCAATTGAGTGCAAGTATACACGACACAAGTAATATAGTGATACGAAGTATCAGATATCGTCTCCACAGGGACTGGAAATACTTCTAACTTTAAAATCCTGCACAATAAAAGGAATAAATTTAATAAAGAAGTTTGAATAATCTTGAAGATAAACTAAAATAGATGAAGAAATCAGATTGAGAAAATAGGCTGGTATTGATTTGCTCAGTAGTGCAGGTGTTGCACTGTTCAGAGGACTTATGTTGTGTCTGTTGTCGAGCCTGTCGCGGCAGCGAACAACAATTGTGTTAGTTCAAGTTTGGCAATAACCCCTGTTGTGACTCATCCTATCCCTAGGTCCAAGTTCTATCGATGAACACGTCTTGGATGATAGCTCCCGGCGTGAATCGAAGGGTGAACACCGATGTTTGTGAATTCTTCTTTAGTCACTTAACCTTGTACCTATTCCTAGGCAAAGATAGTTTAACCATAATCTGGAAAACTTGTATTTACTCCTTTCGTATACTTAATTCTCCCAATATAAGTAAATAGATAACCTCACAATGCTCTCCTGATACTCTTATGAGATATGAAAACCAGAGTAAATAAACTTGAAGTTTTATTGAATTGAACAAAAAATCCTAAGAAACAGTTTAACCCTTACAATTACTTTACAAGATCAACCCTTAGCCCTAGGGAAAGTTTAGAACATGATGGAGAAGAGAAACGCTAGGGTTTGTGATGGAAGATGGCTAGGAACTAGGTTATCCTCTCTAGGTCGAATTACAAGCATATATATAGGCCTTGGGTGTAATTTTTCTTAATGGCCAAGAATACTAGTTCGAATTAAAGTACAAATCATTTAAAGACTAAATCTCTGAGTAGACTTCCTTTAATTCGTCCTATCTTCTTACTTTGACTTTCTCCTCAAACTTTGAGCAAGGCCTTCTTTTTGCTTCTTAACTCCAAAAATAATGCAAGTGGTCTCTAAAAATTAGGCTTGAAATCCTCTATCAGCCGAACTCCACTTTGTATTTTTCCATCTCTTCTTCTTCACTGTCGCCACTTCTGTCACAGTAGATTTCGCGACAGCGAGTATGAGGCAGTTTGCTTCGACCCTTTTGCTCCAGCTCTACAGTTGTCTTCTGTTCCTCTGCTGCCCTGGATGCTGCAAGAATTAACCGAAATATGGGTACCTGCAAAAATTAACCGAAATCAGCAGCATCTGTGCAATAATTATTCATCTGTGATGTTTATGCAAAATCTATCCTAAAATGCAACTAAACATGCTTGAGTGCACCAATAATATGGGTAAATGGGGGTTAAAATATAGAACATTTATGCACTCAACAAATGCAATGCATGGTCTTAATTATGCCTAAAATGTGCTTAAAAATAACAATAATATGAGATGGAATGTGCATGAAATATAGAACTTGTGGACACTTTACACACCCCAACTCGAACTATTTGTTGTCCTCAAGCAATGCAACCTAACATACTTGCCCTTATAATAACCAGAAAGAAAAACATGTTTTCAACTTGATTTCATACCTCAAGGTTGTGGCACCTATATTAAATTAGTGAAGGGCTAGCCATTAAATAATTTAGAATTTAATATCTAATGCCAGTGTAGTGTGTGCATGACTGTGTACAGGCTGAATATGCAAAATAACTAAATAAACAAAGATGTTGTTACAATATATAAGGTTGTTGCCGAGGCAACACATTTAAGCATAATATTTTAATCATGGCAATGAGGGCTTCAGCTTATCACAACTACTCTTCTAGTTCTGAAATTAAGATAGGAGAAAACTACAAAACCCCGAACCCTTGGAGTAGAGTCATCCCGTGAAGACTTTCATTCACTCATGCTAATTTTCCTGTCACTTCAAAACTTTTAGATCCATGGACTTTGATAGCAGCGGAGTGTCGTCGCACATGATTCTTCCTAGAGCCTGTTGCGGGCACCTCTAGGGTAAAACAACAATGTTCTTTGTTTTTTTAAGCTGCCGTGGCAGTACTGTATTTTTCTATTTCTCTTGCCTACCTCGGCGGCTACTTGCAACCATTGTTAGAACTTTGCAAAGAATTCTAAAAACAAGCATACATTGTTCATCAGATATTCTAACAAATTCAGCAAGTAACGGAGGTGTCTGATCTAATCCTAAAATAAATTAAACTCTAACCCTAATGCATAAAAATAAAAATAAAGAAATTATATTTAAAAAACTATGTTATGTTTGGAGTGCATTTGGGTGCATCTCCAACAAATAACCACTTCCTGAGGTAATTTGGCTTGTCCTTCCCTCCCGGGGGTTCCTCTTGTTCTTTCAGGTGCTGTGCTATTAGATTCTTCAGCTTGCCCTTTGGTTTGTCGCGACAGGTGCTGCCCTGGCCTATCTCTATGCTGATTTTGGCAGCTCTTGCATCCGGGCATCCTTCCTTTTCTTTTTCTGAGGGTTGTAGCACCTTCAACTTTATGCTCTGGTCATCTACCCTCATAGTCAGTTCCCCATTTATCAGCGTTCTGCTCGTGGCCAAGAATGGTCGCCCAAGGATGATAGGGGCTTTTTCATCGGCCTCACTGTCTAGGATGAGGAAATCAGCTGGAAGAATCAGGTTGCACACCTTCACTAGGATGTCTTCGATTTTCCCCTCCGGTTGTAAAAACGAATGATCGGCAAGCTTTAGCATGACGAAGGTAGGTTTGGCTGGCCCAATTCCTAACTTATCGAAGACTTCTTTGGGCATAAGGTTGATGTTGGCTCCCAAGTCGCACATGGCTTTTGTTTCTTGTTTGCTGCCTATCCTGCATGGGATAACAAAGCTGCCCGAGCCTATTTGTTTGGGCGGCAGTTTGTTATGCAATATTGCCATGCACTCTTCTGTGACAACAACTGTCTCAAACTCCCCAATCCTCTTCTTTTTAGAAACCATGTCCCTGAGATGTTTGGTATAGTTGGACATATTTTGAATGGCTTCTATAAGAGGTATGTTTATGTGCACCTGTTTCAGAATATCCAGGAATCTCCTGAACTGGTGCTCTTGCTTCTGCTGCTTAAGCCTTTGGGGGAAAGGTGCCGGCAGGAGGATGTCCTCTATACGCTCCTTGCATTGGAACTTAATCTGGGGAAGATCATCTGCTTCAGGACTGCTGTCATGTTTAGCTACCGGGGCGGCTGGGGTTGATACTGCAGCGGAATGCTGTTCTTTCTGTACTGGCTCTGGTTGTTTCTCCACCTTGGGCTCATCCAACTTCTTCCCACTTTTGGTAGATATGGCTTTGCACTATTCGTAAGTGGGTTTGGCTGCTGCCTCTGAGCTGCTAGATGCTGCTCCCATTGTTCGGCTGCTGTAGATCTCTGTGAACTGTCCAAATTGGGTCTCCAGGTTTTTTTATAGTAGCCTCCTGATTGTTCATCCTCATCTTCATCATGTCCATGAAAGACTTAGTTTTATCAATGAATTTATTGGTACGAATAATAAAATCACTAGTTCTAGACATAAAAGTATGAAGAGTTGCTTCTAGTGAATTATTATTTTGCGGCTGCTGAGCCTGCTGTCTGGACTGGTTTTGTTGGTAGCCACCCTGTTGTTGTTGTGGATTTGCTGTAGTCTTTGGGTTGCTCTAGGAGAATTTGGGATGGTTCTTCCATCTAGGGTTGTAAGTGCTCTGGGCAGGTCTGCTGTTCCTCTCATATCCTCTCATAAAATTGGCAGATGCGGTGCAGTCAGAGGAGTCATGGTTGCCCCCACACTCATCACAGAACTGATCCACGTCCTTTACCTCATAGACCTTTTCAGGAGGTTTTACGATGCTCCTGACCAGCTCTGTCAGCTTGTCAAGGCGGGCATTGACAGATTCTGAGGCTTCTACCTCGTTCACAGTGGCTGGCCGCCTAATGCCGCCTCGGCGGGCTGTTGGATACTTATAGTCATTCTTGGCGGCTTGGTTCAGAATCTGCAGTGCCTCCTCTGGTGTTCTATCAAGGATGATTCCATTGGCTGAGACATCGATCATCATCCGCGTTGGGTAGTTCACCCTATTGTAGAATATTGATACCTCCGTCCAAGCCGGAAGACCATGTAGCGGGCCGTTGTTTAACATCTGTTGGTACCGCTCCCATGCTTCATACATCGGCTCATCATCTCCTTGTCGAAAGTCCTTGCACAGTTTTAGGAAGTCCTTGCACAATTCTGTCCAGGTGTTGAACGATCCTGCTGGCTGGTTGTTTAACCATTGTTTTGCCCTATCCCTCAGTGAATAGGGGAATAATCTCAGCCTCAGGACGTCTTGATGGACCCCATGTATTTTGAATGCTCTACAGATGTGCATGAATCCTCTCAAGTGCTGCCGAACATCTTCTGTGGCAGTCCCTCCAAATTGCCCTAATGTGTTGATCATGTTAAACATGATGAGCTTCATCTCGAAGTGGTCCGCCTAAATCTCAGGTTCTGTCACTATCGGATCGAACCCCCTGAATTCATGTTCCAGATAATCTCTAGTGGTTAGAACATTCTAGGGCTGCCTAGGCAGAATAGGTAGGTCCTGCCTTGGTGGATCGTGCTGATCTCTGTGCGGCAAATTTTGGTGCCCATCCATGCCGTTCGCGGCATTGTTGGGTGGGTCCATGTTTACCTTTTCTTATTCCTTTTCTTCTTTGTTTTTCCCTAGGGTTACTCTGAGTTCCTTCTTGAGTTCTCTTGCTCTACGCTCGATATCGTCGCAGAAGAGGATTTCTCCTTTTGGATTCGCCCCAGTCATACACTAGCAAAGGAAACTGTAAAATTCTTTTTTTCGATTAGAATAAAAATAAAATAAAAAATTAAAGAAATAAAAGTGCAGAAATTAAAAAACGAAATTCACTGTTACCAATCCCCGACAACGGCGTCAAAAACTTGTAGAGCGTTTTAGGTGTACTCTATTTATGAGCGCAAGTGCACACTCTTGTCAATTTATAGTATATAAGATATCATCTCGCATAGGTATTAGACAACTTGGTTCGAATTGTTGTTCCTGCACAAGTAAAATAGTTTTTTGAGAAGAAAGGTAAAGTAAAAGCACAAGTAAAAGAGGAAGTAATCATATTGATAGAGAGGGCAGGGTAATGTTGCTGCTTAGTGTGAAATTGCGTTGAATAGGCCAAGTTGTTTTGCGCTGCCACGATATGCTGCCATGGCGGGTAATGGCGGATTGAGGCTGCGGAAACTTTCGCTGCCACGGCGGAACTCTGCTCTTGCAACTTTCGTTGTTCCAGTAGGTGAGATGGAATGAAGTCCCGGCGGCAAGTCTGACAGATACTCTAAGTTCGGCGAAGCAATTCTGAAGTGATCCTTCCTATGTCTAGGCAAGGTTTCTGTCACCATGTGATGTAAGCAATACCTAGCAATCTCAGCGTAAACCTAACACATGCTGTCGACATTTGGTTGCTCCTTTTAGCCGCTGAAATTCTAACTTATGTCTAAGCCGAATTAGTCAACACCTCTTCATGATGAGATTGTGCTTAATTATTTTGTGAGTTTGACACTTTCGTGCCCTACAAATAGATTTCTTCAACTGGACTTTTGGAACTAATTGAAGAAGTGAAGATCATGAACTAAGCAAACTTGAGAGTATTTTATTGCAAAACAAAACTTGAAACCTAAACAACCGTTCTCACAACTAATTACAACATAACCCAAACCCAAGATAAGTTTAGAACATGACGGCGACAAGAAAACCTAAGCCATGCCTAAAGAAAACCTCTGATGATTTGAATTAGAATTACAATAAGTATTTATAGACAATAGCTAGGTCGAGTCCTTCTTGAAGTAGAAGTCTTCAAAATTAGCTTTCCACATTAAATGTGACTTTACACTCTAACTTCTTTGAGTTGATTGTGGACTTTATCATGTTGCCTTTTCTCGTAAGCAATCTCAAGATTTCGCTTCAGCGGCTTTTCCCGCTGCTACAGACGTCAGAAAATCTAGTGGATATCGTCGATAGAATCGGGGTTTTTGGCTCTACAATTCACACCCTGGTTCTCCAACTCCATAGTTTGCTGCCTTGGGCAGCAAGGTCGACGGGGGCAGCACTCAGCAACTATTGTCTTCGGCTGGAAATGCATATGTACAACTCCATGGTTCGCTGCCTCAGCATCGCATCCTCAGCTCCTCTTTCCCTCTGTCAGCCTTTAGTACTTAAAACCAAAAATACACTAAAACAACATCCTTTCTTTACCAAATAAAAGATATTCTATAAAAACATGGCAGAGCAAAGAAATACTGTAAAATGCAATGCATGGTCCTAATTATGCCTAAGATGTGCTTAAAAACAACAATAATATGAGATGGAATGTGCATGAAATATATAACTTGTGGACACTTTACAGGAACATAGAGGTGGACATAGTGAGGAAGCTAAAAGTTGTTAATGAAAATAATTTGGCGAATGAGCTCCATGTGGAGAGGCTAGAGGCAGAAAAGGCTAGTGGTCTTGCTCGCATTCAAGAGCTTGAAGCATCTACTCTTGAGCTTGACTTGAGGAATAAACAACTTATAGAGAAGATAGTGAAAATGAAGGTTGGCCATGCAAATGAGTTAGCATATACAATTGCAAAGGCTGCTAAGTAAGTGACAGCTACTGTCTCTGAAAAGTTAGTTGCTTGTGGAATACATCACGAAAATATTGTTGTGTCAGCTTTTCAAGTGGCATGCAGACTTTTTAACATCTCGCTTGTCAACTTTGGTTTTCTATATGAGCAGTGCACAAGTGTGGATTTTGACATATTGAACCCTAGAAGACCTGCCTAAGAGTCTTTTGTACTGGAGAAAAGATTAATTGTTATTCCTCCCCTTCGCGAGCCCGATACTCCCTTGTTCCTAGTAGAAACTTCAGGCGGGGATGACAAAGTAGTTGAGGAGGAGGCTGATATTGAAAGTGGTTTTACATAAGTTAGCTTTATTTATATTATTGTGTTTAAATGCTCACATGCACTTCATTTTGTTCAAATGAATTAAAATTGACATGGCCCATTTTATCTTTATCATGAATTCTAAATGACATTGATTTCATTGATATATGTTTAAATGTTCGCAATGTATTTTGTTTGCTTAAGTGAACGGGGGTTGTAGTTCCTCGCTTTTTTTTTTGCGTAAATTTAGAGTAATTGTCCTCTAATGCGGTATCAAGTTAATTTCTCTTCAAATAAATACTTGTCTAAGCGAAAAAATTATGAATGTTTAATTGAAAATAATAATTTCATTAGCATACTTATTAAATAAATATTTGAAAATGTAGAGTAACTGTCCTCTAAATTATGCATTTATAGCGACGTTTTCCTGAAAATGTCGCTAAAGTATACGCTTATAATAGTGTTTGCAAAAAAAATGCCGCTATATATCAGTCTATTGCGGTGTTTATTCAACAAACGCTATTAAATGTACAAATTTAGCGACATTTACTCAAAAAACGCCATTAAAGTGCCGCTAAAAACCCTTTTTTGCTAGTGTTCGGTGGTGGCTTTGGTTGTTCTGGTGAATTCTAGTCTTTTGGTGGTAGAATGATGTCGTGATTTACTCTATGTTGCATGTTTAATTATAGTCACTAGGACATGTTTCCTAAAGAGTTCTTGTAGCATTGTGAATGGACACTCTAGGAAGTAATGTTCTCGGTTAGGTCTGTCATTAAATTGGGACCACGTATGACAATACGTGGTCGTTGGTGGTCATTCGCGAGGTATAGGTTCGCGAACCATAGGTTCCAACACATTTGCAAAGCTAGAGTTTCGCAGTTGCCAAGTTTCATGGTTATTTATAGTTACTAGGACATGTATCCTCTAGGGGTTGTCGTGGCATTGTGATTGGACACTCTAGGAAGTAATCTTGTAGGTAAGGCATGTCATTTAATTGGGACCACCTATGCCAAAACGTGGTCGTTGGTGGTCATTCGCGAGGTATATTTTCGCGGACCATAGGTTTCCACACGTTCACAAAGTTAGAGCTTTGCAGGTACCAATACTTGCCCCTCTAGGTGAGAGGAGGTTATAAAGTGACATTCACGAAACTGGTTATAGGTGTGGACCGGTGGATGATGCTTTTTTTTTAGATAATCTTCAATTTTAAATTTTAAATTTAATTTGAATGGTTTTGGCGATTTTATCGGTGTTGTCCTGAAAACATGAAGAGTCTGCATTTATTGTCGTTATTTTAAGCAAAGATGAGGTTAACTTGTCGATGTATCCATTGTTTAGTTATTTGGTCACCATGTGTCTCTTTGAATCGTGGTGTGCACATTCGTAAAAGATATGGTATATCATAAAAAGGACAGGTCAGGTTATTTATTGTGTAATGGGTCGGTTCGTTACTTGGTTTCGTACGTGTATAAGTATTTCTTTTGGTTAGCCCTAATTTTTCACAATACTTTTCGCTAATTCGCCGTTATTCTCCATTTCTCCATCCTTTTAGGTAATTCTCTTTGTGCTCTGCTTTTCCTTTTCCATTTTGTTTTCTTTCTCTTATTCTTCTGATGGCTTGTGGCAAACTATCTTTGACGACGAGCAATGATTTTGAATGTATTACTACAACATACAAGATGTTTAGGTTATTGGAGTATCGTGACTTAAGTTGCTACGAGCATTTTTTTATACATGTTGAATGCCCCCAAAATGACAAAACATCACCTTAGTGAGCTCAAAGATGAGGATGTCGAGCCCTATTTTTTCATGCCCTTATATGCCTTCATGGCGGGTTTCCATCTACATCTTCACTTTTCTTTGTGGAGTGGTTCAACTGGTTTGAGATCGCGTCGGGACAATTGACTTGAAGCGGTTGGTGGATGTTGATAAGTGCCCCAAAGTCCTATATTTTTACCCCTTTTACATGATAATTATCACTCAACCTACACCCATTTTAGCTGCATTATGGCCCTTCATGCATTGATTTCATCATTCATGTCGTTGATCCTTATATTATGTTTATTCTATGAAAAAGGTACTATTTGATGCATGTTTGGTACTTTTGCAGATTTGCACGATGCGAGTGCAAGAGAGGCCGTGACGACACTGGAGAAAAAAGGAAGAATGAGGTAGAACCAGCTAGTAGCAGACCATGATCGAGCCAAGCCACAACTTACAACTTCTACTGAGGGAAGCTGATTTATGTACGAAGCCTTGTGGAGCAGAACCAGTCACAGACCCATGCCGATGCAGCAGAATGCCATGCCGCAGCCGTGTACTACTCTCCTTGCCGGAGGGGAAAAAAGGCAAAGTGGTAGCCGATTTGAAGAGCTTTAAATGCCGGATTTTTCTACACACTTTGCGTGGTAGTTGGAGCTCGAAAAGAGGACGAAAACATGGAAATAAGGAAAAGTTGGACTTTTGGCCAAAAGTGAATAATGTATTAAATTAAAGAGATTTACCTCTTTAATAAAGTTAAGTCCAAGTCCAACTTAACTTCCTCTCCAAGAAGGATTTGTGTCTACACCTTCCCCTATATAAGGAGGCTTGTCGTCATCATCAAGAGGAGACAAATTTGCGAGAGAGAAGAGCTTAGGATTTAGTTTTGTTTTCCATTCGTTATGTTCTAATTTCCTTAGGGTTAGGATTAGTTTATTTTGTAGTTGTGTGAAGACTATTTTACTTTGTTTATGTTCTTAATGCAATTAATTTAAGGTTTGCTTATTCTTGGCTTTAATCATTCTTGCATACTTTTCGAGAGAGTGTTTGTAAGATTATCCATTTATTCAATAGCGAGAGAGTTGAATTCACGAAACGTGTAAGCACGGTTTTCATCACACGTGGTGTTAACTAACTCGGTCTAGAGATAGGTTAAGAGTTTCAGTGGCTAAGAGAAGCGTGTGATTGGTTGGTGTTTGTCTTTGGTTTACGCCGAGAGGTATGGTCAGAGTTCAGCCATCAACAGTGTTCCGAGCTTAGAGATAAGAAGGAGCCATTCAAGGACGCTTTGTCGAACTTTAACAGCATCTGCCCAAGAGCAAGAGATTGTCGCGGCAGAGATTCAACCTTTGCGGCCGCGGCAGTGACTTAGGTTATTGCCACAACAGTGTTGTGTTGTTTCATTCAAGAACAGGGACAAGTCAATAGGATTCCACACTACGACGCATTCTAATTCGGCCCATTCTCTCAACTTGATTTTCTTTTTACTTTATTCTCTGGCTTACTTTAGTTTTAGTATTTTAGTTTATTCAAACAACTCAACTCATCTGTGTTTTTACTTTAATTATTTTGCAGTGCGAGTAAGTAGGACCAAAAGGCTAGCTCAATCCCCATGGAGACGATACTCGATATACTTATCATTATATTACTTGAGACGTGTACACTTGCACTATTGCGGAGAACTTTTACGCGAGCATCAGATGTTGATGAATTTTTTTCTAAATTGCCGGCTGCGGAACGAGCAAGCCTTGTTAAATTTTTTTATGCTTTTACATCGTTAGCCCAGGAAGCAATTCGAAAGTGCCATGGTTCTTGATGATTACTAATCGTAGTGGCACTCCCCTCATCTTCAGCAATGTTACCAGTAACATTCGCTTGGACAAGACAAAATACATATGGATTCAACGAAGGTTCGATCACTTCACTTCTCAATTGTGCTGGACTGAGCCCCGTAAGGTTAGCTATGCGATGCCTAAAAAGTTTGAGGCTTGGGAGCTTACCCAGATTATAGGCTTGGCCTCATACTAGACATGAGGATATTTGTTCGATAAGTAATATCTTCCGTATTTTCTTACGCTCTCGAAATCCTTATGGATGGAATAATGTTGAAAGAATAATTTGTTCATTACGGTTTTTCTAATGGGCATTTCTAACTTTGAGCATGTGTGGTTATATGGCGATCATGTTCATAACGATGCTGCGAAAATTCTTTGAGGAATCATGCTAGAACCTCCGAACTTCCTACAAACATATGGATGTTGCCTCTTTCGCAACTAGAGTTATAGGGATGTCATCGCAAATGTGGGAAAAAGGGGAAGAGAGTGTCGGTAACAGTGGCGTTTGCAACTGTTAGAAGAAGCAGAAAGTGCCTTTTCGAATTTAGAAATAAGGACCAAGAGGAAAATGGATCCTATTATTTGTTCGCGGTATGTTTGCGAAGGTAATACTTTTCTGCTGATTTTAGTGTATTGTTGCTTTGTTTTAGGATCTTAATTGGTTATTTTTCCCAAAAAATGTCAAACGCAAGCATGATCCATATATCAGTTGCATCTGGTTTGTTCATCTTTATTTAATATTTCATTGTGCTCTTATATGACTTATTCAGGATGCAAATCCTTTCTTTCTATATGTTTTTACTTATATGAGTAAGTGATGGGGATAATTTCGAACATTTTGCAAGCACTATTGTAGGGGGATATTTCGAGGATACGCATATAGATCCTTCTATAACTGTTTCTGGGGACTTGTCTGTTGTAGTGACTGTTAGCCCCATTGGTGCTTCGGATTTGGCAAATCAAATTCTTTGTGAGGAAAAGAAGAAGCTTAATGCACCTAAGCCTCATTTACCACACAAAAACAAACGAGAATCGAAAAAGCTTAAGAGCTCGTCTAAGAAAGTTTCTGCCATTGTGTAGGGCGTCTAGGTGTTCCCTTTTTATGAGAGCGCAAGTGCACACTCCTGCCAAGTTATAGTATAAAAGATGTCGAATCCCACGAGGATTACTCAGCTTGTTTCGATTTGTAGTTCCTGCACAAGGAAAAGTAAAAACACAAATGAGTTGATTGTTGTGATGAAGAGTAAAATAACATAAAACACAAATGATAAAAGAGGTGATTCAGGTTGATAAAGCGGGCAGGGTTATGCTGCCACTTAGTGTGAAGCTGTGTTGTAAAGGTTAAGTTGCTTTGTGTTGCCACGATATGCTGCCTCGGCGGGTAATGGACGGCAGCTACGACCCTGTCATGCGGCTGTAGCGGGTCTCTGCCCCTGCAACTTTCGCTGTCTCGGCAGGTGGAATGGTAATAAGTCCTGGCGGCAAGTCTGGTAAATACTCCAATATAAAATAAATATAGTGCAATAATAATAATGACTTTTTACCGGTTGACGCCACTTGGATATTTGAAGATACATGTAGACCACATCCAGCTGCAAACATTCTAAATTCTCTCATAAATGAAGGGTTCCTATAAAGGCTCATTTATTTCTGCCTTCAGTTCGATTTCTTGGTCGTGATATCACTGGTCATTCTATTTTAACCATTTCTGCTACCGCGAGAGGAAACAACAAACCTCTCCAACTGACATCTTCTAGCAACAGGCTTAGTGGCATTCTTTAAATAAGTGCAGTCATCAATACATTGTCCTTGTTGTTTGTGAAATTTGAACCTTTTTTTGGATCGCTCCCTGTGAACATTTGGTCTAATGCATGGTGGAGGTTCTAAGATTTCAGTGTGTTCGATTTGGCTTAAAATCTGTGACGGCGAGTCTGTTAATTGATGGTACATTTGAAATTTAGCTAAGGATCCGCGATCATGCCTTCTTTTCGTTATTTCCATAGAATAATAAGTTTCCTGTTCCTCGAAACTATTCACCTAAAAATCTTGGGGCTATGGGTTCTGCCGACTTTCTTTTGCATTACTTATCCAACTGTCTTCCTGCATGCCCTCAGCCATGTTGCGATCATGTTTCCTCTTTGCTATTAACTCCTGAATTATCCTTTTATTTATGTTGTACTTTTCCATTTCCATGGGGTAATAAGCTTCCTCCTTCTCAAAACCGTTCATCTAAAAATTATGTGGCTCTAGATTCTAGATATTTTCTTCTATATCCAGGGTCTCCACTGTCCCCTAGTTGTTGTTCAAGTTTTCTTTGTGAAGCTAACATGAAGTCTTCCATAACTCTAAACTACTCTTGTATGTCGACATACTATTGATTACTAGCTTCTAAATGGTAGGCTAATGCTTGTGAAATAGGTATGCACTTTAGAACAAGTATACTCGTCAATCAAGTAATAAAGTGATGAAGTTGAGTGTCGAACAAACAAAGATTGGATCAACTAATACGAAACGGTCGTACTTAAGAATGGTTAAGCAAGTATTGGTTTGATGGTGATTATCAAAAGTAAATGCAAATAAAGTTGAGTAGATATGATCAAGACAAGCAAATGCTGAAGCAAATATTCAGATGATTATGGAAGTTGGGTTTATTGCCTAAGAATTATGCTTTATTACTTATTTAAATGCTATAGCGACTGGCAATACATGTTTGTGTAAACCAATAAAGATCATTATATACTCGACAGGGTTTTCTAATGAACTTCTGACTCTCTCGATGCCTAGAAGTTGATAACAATGAAATTAAGGTATTATATGTCTGCGTGAACCCTAACACCTCTATTATCTATTCAAGTTCCCCTTATTATTCGTTGAAACCCTAAACTTATGTCTAAGCCAGATTAAGATTAAGTTAACATCTTAGCCTCATAGTTCACGTTTTTTAACCTAACTCTCTCGATAACTCTTACAATAACTATGCATAAAGAACGATGAACAAAATAGATAAAGGGAAATAACTATATCATTAAAATAAAGTATCAAAACATAATATCCTAAAAAACAATAAACCCAACTAAAAGTATTTAGCTCATGTCTAAGCCTAAAACATCCATAATAAAAATAATTAAAAACATAGTAGTTTATCAAGCAAGGGATAGAAAAGGGTCAAGCGTCCTCGACGGTCTCCTCCAAGCTTTTTAATTGTTTTTGCAGGTCCCGCACTCCTTCAACCTCTCTCGATGGCTTTCTTCATGTAAAGAATCCTCTAGAACTTCGACTCCGGTGGTTCTCCGATAGCTGAAGACTAACGGTTGCCATCTATGACCGAGTTCTGTTTTGTTTGTGGCCCAAGTCTCCTTTATATAGGCAAGAAAGGTAGGGTTCTGTAACCCTAAAGCACCTCTTTAAGATGATCTTACTTTCCCACTTCCTTTAATGATTTCCGTATATGGTGAGAATCCAAGTAAGCCAAATTTAGATTCACCTTCAACTCTTCTTGCCTCATCAGCTCCTACGAGAGGTGTGATATCCTTTATGCTCCAGCGCTCTTCCAGCTCCAATAGTTTTTGCGCAAGCACCACAAAATACTAAATTTCCCATTAAAAGTACCAAAGTATATAACAATTAAGCGCAGACAGTGTAACTCCCTAACTACATGCAAACTACTCCTAAATGTAACTAAATGGGCTTAAACACATGCAAAAACAAAGCTAAAAGGGTATGAAAAATAGGTTATCTACACAGTCATAATAGGCATCAATGACCTGATGAATATTTGCCCCTGAATGTATATATTGTGAAGGGGTGAAACCCAAAACTGCTGCCCTCGTATGTTTAGAGGGCACAAGGTGTAACCTGCTCCACTGCAGAGGAGCTTGCCCCCGCAGTTGTATTTACATCATCTGCATTCTTCTTGCTTATTTTATTTTGCCAATTTTCTTGCATTTTCCCACTCTAAAAGAGAGTTGGTTTAGGGTCTGGAAATCTAAGGGTCACATGTTTAATCCACGCTCACCGCACCAATTGTTGACTAGTAAAGTGTACAACAACTGCAAACGGTGGTTAGGTGGTTGCTTTTGTGGTGGTTTTGGGTGGTTCTGGTTAATCATGGTTTTTTGGTGGTAGAATGATGTCGTGCTTTACTCTATGTTTCATGGTTATTTTTAGTCACTAGGAGATATGTCCTCTGGGTTATCGTGGCGTTGTGATTTGACACTCTAGGAAATGAAGTTCTAGGTTAGGTCTGCTATTAAATTGGGACCACATGTGCCAACACGTGGTCGTTGGTGGTCATTCGCAAGGTATAGGTTCGCGAACCATAGGCTCCAACACATTTGCAAAGATAGAGGTTCGTAGATACTAACACTCGCGAAGGTTGAGTGTTGTTGTCACATTGAGTTATTGTTGAAATAAAGGTTGTTGCTCCAATTTAGTTTTCTATGAAGAACATCGAATCAAAATTAAATGATTAGTTTTTAAACAAATGACTTTCCCCATAGTAGACACAAGAAATGGATGTAGCTTACACTTTATTCAATTCACTCGACATTTGCATAAGGGAGTGAGCTATTAAGCCCAGTGCGTCTCTAAAGTGCAGCAAACACAATCTCAATTTCACAATATTAACTCAAGAAATTATAAATCACATTAAAACATAATGCATAAAATGATAATAAATGAAACCCAGCCTCATACTCTGATCACAGTGGTAGCAAAGCCAACCGGTCACAGTGGAGGTAGTTCCCTAGAACCCCTCACCCCTTATTTATCCAATCACAATGTGGTCAAACCACTTCTTCCTTCGTACAATCCCATCCCATGCATGTAAAATTTATTGTTGATAAAAAAGATTCACATCATAGTTGTATCGTACTAAATATGAGGATCACAGTTTCTGAAGTTCTAATAGTCTCATTAATATCACAGTTTAACACAATTTATCACAGAGTGCATGATATCTCAATCACATTGAAATTGCATCACAAAAATATAGACATGCACGTTATAATACAATTCACAGAGTAATATAACACAGAAAGATAACACACATATAGCAGCTAAAGCTCTAATGTCGGTGATGACGCCTCCCGCGACCTGAACTAGCTCTAGATCTAGCTGAGTTAGAACGTGCAACTCTCGCAGAATTTGCCGGTACAAGATGCACAAATGGAGGAGGAGGAGGAGGTAAAACTTCATCTTCAAAATCGATGTCGTCGGCAGTGGCGGTTCAAGAGGAAGATGATGATGGCGGAAAGGATGGCTTGACAAAACGAAAATGATGCGGAGACCACGACAGAAAGAATCCAAACTTAGAAACAGAGAAGGAAGCAAAACGCGACAGAGGAGATGGTGGCACACTGAAATCCGAACGGTTTTCTTTAGCTTATGGGGGGAAGGAACGAGAAAAAAGATGCAAGGTGGGTCGGGGTTAATTCAGGAGGTGGAGAAGAACTTGAGAACATGAACGGAATCGAGCACACACGTCGTCAATGTGCTCGCTGGAACTTCTTGGAAAAAGAAAGGACTGGGGGTTTATTTTAGAGAAAAATGACGAGTGGGAGAGGAGTGGTGCGGCTGTTGAACAAATAGAATGAGGGAAGAAGGGTTTAGGGTTATCAAAAGTTAATTTTATACCCATGAGAAATAGGTAAATCACAAGATAAGGGTCCCCACTTGATCTGTTTTTCAAAAGAACTCACAAAGTTCTAATTTGTCACAATTATCGAAATAGCTTAACTTAATTAAATTCCCAAATTAAATTTAGGGTTTTTAATTTAAAATTTCAGGGTGTTACAACTCTCCCCCTAATAGAAAATTCAGCTTCGAAATTTAGTTGGAGAAAAGAGATATGAATACTGAGCTTTGATGACGGCCTTAGGCTCCCACGTAGCCTCATCATAACCATGGTTGTGTCACAAGACCTTGACCATCTTAATGGTCTTCTTTCTAAGGACCTTCTTATCATGCTCAAGAATCTCAATTGGTTCCTCCTCAAAACTCATATCAGGTCGAATCTCAATGTCCTCAACCAAAATAATGCGAGATGGCTCTGATCCATAATGCCTCAATATAGAAACGTGAAAAACATCATGGATATGCTGAAGCTCAAGAGGTAACTTAAGCTGAGAGGTAACTGGTCCCACTCGTCGAAGAATCCGGTATGGGCCTACAAAACAAGGACTCAACTTGCCTTTACGACCAAATCTAAGTACCTTCCACCATTGAGATACTTTCAAGAAAACCTCACCAGCCACATCATACTCAATATCCCTACGTTTCAAATCGGCATAAGACTTCTGTTTGTCAAAAGTAGTATTAAGCCTATCTCGGATCATCTTGATAGTCTCCTCAAACTTACGAGTAATCTTCGGACCCAATAACCTGTGCTCATTCATCTCAGTCCAACCTATAGGATTGTGACACTTACGTCCATACAGAGCCTCATAAGGTGTCATCTGAATACTGGCTTGATAGCTATTATTATACGCAAAATCTACAAGGGGTAGAAAATCCTCGCAACTGCCCCGATAATCAATAACACAACCCCTCAACATGTCATCAAGTATCTGAATAACACGCTCAGACTGACCATTAGTCTGCGGATGGTAAGAAGTACTAAAGTTCAGCCGAGTACCAAGAGCAGTATGGAGAGACTCACAAAACTTTGTTGTAAACCTCAGATCCCGATCGGAAATGATAGATACATGCACCCTATGAAGTCGCACCATCTCAGCAATGTAAAAACGAGCCAACTTACTGAAAGGGTAGTTAACTCGAATATGAATAAAATTCACATAGTTGGTAAGATGATCGATGATAACTCAAATTGAGTCCTTTGATGGAGTTGAAGGAAGACCAATAACGAAATCCATAGTCACACGCTCTCATTTCCACTAAGGAATCTCAATATGCTGCAATAACCCTGATGGACATTGATGCTCTGCCTTCACTTTCTGACAAGTTAAGCACTAGGACACAAGACCCACAACATCTCTCTGGAGACCCTTCCACCAGTACCGATCTCGGAGATTCTTATACATTTTGTCCCCCACCAGTATGCATAGAATAAGGACTGTCATGGGCCTCACGGAGAATAACTTGTTTCAAACCCGAATTTCTCAGAATTCAGTATCGACCCCGAAAAAAAAGAATATCATCTGATCAAAAGAGAAATCCCTGGATGTACCCTCTTCAACCTCTCTCATATGGTGTACCAAAAAGGGTCATTAAGTTGCTCAGATCGAATCTTTGAAATCGGAGTGAGAATAACCCGAAGTTCAGCCAGAAGACTACCATCCTCATACAAACTCATACAAGTAAATAAAGATCTCATATCAGTGATGGCATTACGAATCAAGGCATCAGCAACCACATTAGCTTTACTCGGATGATACTCAATCTCACAGTCGTAGTCTTTAAAGAGCTCAAGCCAACGACGATGTCCCAGATTAAGTTCCTTTTGGGTGAGCAGATAGTTCAGACTTTTACGATGTGTGTAGATATAATTGTTGAGCTCGATGGTCACAACCGAAATGCTTGCCAAGTGTGGAGAAGATTGGATTTTTGGGTGTTTTAGTGGAAGCTAAAATATAAGAAATGAACACAAGGATTTAGAGCGGTTCGACTTTCTAACCCAGAGCCTATATCCACTACCTTAGCTTCCTACTAAGGATTTCAACCAAATTCACTAAGAATTTTGTCCCCTTTTCTCAGATGAGGAGGAAACCGTTACAACGACCAAGCTTTCTACTCAAAGCTTGATAAAGCACTCTCTTACAAGAGAAATTCTAAGTAAAATTGAAATCCCTCTAATAGGTATTTGTTTGCACAATAAAGCCCTCACCCAAAACCTATACACTTGAGAAAATTCGAAAATGAAGCTCACAAGTATTGTCTATACAAGAAATATACAATTTAGGACCTAAAGACAATTTGACATAATAGTGTTGTTGACAATTGAAGCATTAACCTATCCTTGATGCTTGGAGGTCCCTTTTATACTCCCAATTGAGTTTGTAACTGTTAAGGACCATTGAGGTTGAATTAGAGCCGTTGGAGACTTTATTTCCCTAATTATTTGCAGTTTTGGAGTTGTCCGTATCGGAACAAGCGAGCCCGTTTTGGAACGACCTTCTTCAGAACTAGCCATTGAACCCTAATGTACCAAGCCGTATCGAAACACCTCTGGCCGTATCGAGACGATATTAAGCTGTATCGAAACGGTTACAACCCGTTTCGGTACGAGTGACAGTTGAGCTACAATTTAAAATACCGTTGGGAAATAGCAGTTAGGGGTTTTGACCGTTGAGGTCTTTGCCACATAGGCATATCGAAATGGTGAAGCCCGTATCGAAATGCTATGTAAAAACCCTCACCCAGATTAATCCCATATCGAAACGTTTTGACACTGTAAGTGGTCGTATCGAAATGCCTAGGGCTGTTTCGAAACACCTTGGTGGTTTTGTAAAATATGGCTTTAGAAAACGCATTAAAACCCCTTTAAAACATCCACAAACTTGTTTTCAATTTGATTGGACTTAAAGGCATTTTTGAAATCTTTTTAATTTAGTCCAAAACTATTTTTCAATTATTATATCAAAACATTAGTTCTACAATCTCCCCTTTTTTGATATTATAAAACCAACTTGAAAAATTGTTTGGGATTCTCCCCCTTTGTATTTTAAAATTTTAAATAAGAGATTTCAAAAATTAAAAGAAGTTAAAGCTCCCCCTTATTCTCTTGAAAAATCAATTTTTCAAACCATTTCTCCCATTTTTTGTTATATCAAAGAGAATTTAAATAACTTTAAGTTCAAAATAACTTAGGAGGTTAAAAAAATTGACACAAATAAGAATTTTGGTTTTAAAATGGCTCCCTCATACTCAAAGCATCATCAAATAATGTTAGTCCAACACATGATAATCTAGTTGAATTAAAAATAAAGCAAATAAATCAACTAGATTTTACCACACTTTAACTCAATGGAGGATGTGAAGCCTTCCTTCTTCAAGTGTTCTTCCTTGTGTGCATGGAGCTCCCCTTCAAATTTGGACTTGTTGATCAATCTACATCACACCTAAACAAGACAATCAAGTAATTTTTGGTATCCAAATTGCGTTGGATCCATAGACGTTAGTTGCACAAAATTTAGTCCCCTTTGGAATCCATTTTTCAATTTCATCCTTTTTAGTTGAAGTACTTAGTCCTTTTGGGACCCAAATACTTCTAAAAACTTTACCATTCAAAAATCTAGGGGCACTAGATTGTCTAACATAAAAATTTGATTTTCCAAAACTATTTTTCTTTTCAAGCTCTTTGGAAATCAAATCTTTTTTTCCTTTTGGACTTTAAGAAGCAAATTTTGTAAATCAACACATTTTTGCTCAAACTCAATGAGTTTTTATTCAAGTTCAATTTTGGTTTTAGAAATCAAATCATTTTGAAATTTGAAATCACTTTCTTGTTTTTCAAAATGTGATTTTTAAACTCTAAAACCAAATCATCATAGGCATCTTGTAATTCATCAAAGGAATATGAACATGAGGTAGATGAATTAGAAGTTACCCTTGAATCTTCTTCGATGGCCATAAGGCAAAGGTTGGCTTGTTCATCATCGCTGGAGTCTTCATCACTCCATGTAGCCACATATGCCTTCTTCTTATGGCTTGAAGTGCTTGCCCTCTTCTTCTTCTTCATAGATTCACGTTCGAATTCTTTCATTGCTTTCTTCATAAATTGGGAACACTTCTTGAAGAGATGAACTATCTCTTCTTCTTCCTCCTCCTCCTCACTTGTATCAACATGGTTGCACTTGGAGGATTTGAGAGCAACGACATTGACATCAATTCCTTGCTTCTTGATCTTCTTCTCCTTCTCTTTCTTCAAAGGTAGAGAAATCATCTAATGGGTAAGAAGAGATCCGATTAGCTCATCAAGCTTGAGCTTCTTTAAGTATTATGCTTCAATGATGGTTGTCTTCTTTGAATCTCATGACTCGTGAAGTGAATAGATCACCTTCTGAACGAGTTTGTCTTCCGAAATCTCCTCTCCAAAACTTTTGAGTTGATTGATAATTGTGGAGAATCGATCAAACATCCTCTTGATATCTTCATCCGAGTCCATCTTAAAGTTCTCATACTCTAAGTTGAGAAGACCGATCTTGGTCTCCTTTACTTCTTTGGTTCCCTCGTACGTGACTTCAAGCTTGTCCCAAACTTCCTTGGAATCTTCACAAGAAGACATCTTCTCATAAATGTTCGGGCTAAATGCACAAAAGAGGATGTACAAAGCCTTGCAATTAAGCTCCATCTTCTTGCAATCATCCGCACTCCAATCCGCCTTTCTTCGTTGTGGCACGAACATACCATCTTCAACTATGTCCCAAAGCTTGCAATCCTTGGATTTGATGAAGAACATCATTCTTGTCATCCAATAAGCATAGTTGGTCTCATCGAAGAAGGGTGGCTTGTCGATGGATTGCGTCATTGAACCGGTTGTTTGAAATGTTATTCGAGCTAGTCGAATCACCTCAATAGGATGTTAATCCTCTTCAATTGAGCCAAGCTCTGATACCAATTATTGAGCTCGATGATCACAACCGAAATGCTTTCCAAGTGTGGAAAAGATTGGATTTTTGGGTGTTTTAGTGGAAGCTAAAAATATAAGAAATGAACACAAGGATTTAGAGTGGTTCGGCTTTCTAAACAAAAGCCTACATCCACTACCTTAGCTTCCTACTAAGGATTTCAACCAAATTCACTAAGAATTTCGTCTCCTTTTCTCGGATGAGGAGGAAACCGTTACAACGATCAAGCTTTCTACCCAAAGCTTAATCAAGCACTCTCTTACAAGAGAAATTCTAAGCAAACTTGAAATCCCTCTAATAGGCATTTGTTTGCAAAATAAAGCTCTCACCCAAAACCTATACACTTGAGCAAATTTGACAATTAAGCTCACAAGTGTTGTTTATACAAGAAATATACAATTTAGGACCTAAAGACAATTTGACATAATAGTGTTGTTGAAAATTGAAGCATTAACCTATCCTTGATGCTTAGAGGTCCCTTTTATACTCCCAATTGAGTTTGTAGCCGTTAAGGACCGTTGGGGTTGAATTGGAGCCGTTGGAGAATTTATTTCCCTCATTAATTGTAGTTCTGGAGCTGTCCGTATCGGAACAAGCGAGCCTATTTCGGAACGACCTTCTTCAGAACTAGCCGTTGAAGCCTGGTGCAGCAAGCCGTATTGAAACGATATTGAGCTATATCGAAACGGTTACAAAATGGTACGAGTGACAGTTGAGCTGCAATTTAAAATACCGTTGGGAAATAGCCACTAGCAGTTTTGACCATTGAGGTATTTGCCACATAGGCATATCGAAATGGTGAAGCCCGTATCGAAACACTATGTAAAAACCCTCACCCATATTAAGCCTGTTTCGAAACATGCAGAGCTATATCGAAACGTTTTGACAATGTAAATGGTCGTATCGAAACGCCTAGGGGGTATTTCAAAACACCTGGGTGGTTTTGTAAAATTTGGATTTAGAAAACGCACTAAAACCTGTTGAGGGCATAAAAGTTCTATATTTTACCCCTCATTTACCCATATTTTTGCTGCACTCCAGCATGATTTATTGCATTTAGGATAGATTCTTACATACACATCACAATTAGATAAAACTGCACAGATGCTGCTGAAATTGGCCACTTTTGCAGGTATCTGCCGCGGTAGCAACCCAGGGCAGCAAAAGAAGCAAAAGCAAGTTGCGAAGCTGGAGTTGAAGGATAAAGAGCATCGTCTGCTGCGACATTTGTCATGGCAGCTATGACGACAAAGAGACACTGAGGTGGAAAAGTAAAGTGCAGCTCGACAGATAGAGGATTTCAAGCCGGTCTGTCATGGGTCACTCCCATATTTTTCTGAGCCCTGAAGCAGAAGGAAGGACATGCCCAAAGTTCAAGGAAGAAAGTCAAAGCAAGAAAAGAGGACGAATTAAAGGCATCTACTCAGAAGATTTAGTCTTTAATTGAGTTGTACTTTGATTTAAACTTGTATTCTTGTCATATTAGAAAACTTGGACCCAAGGCCTATATAAAGGCATGCAATTCGACCTAGGGGAGGATATCTTACTCCTAGCCGTCTTCCCCCAAAACCCTAGTTGTTTCTCTCTCTCCACCATGTTCTAAACTTCCCCATGGGCTAAGGGTTGATTTTGTAAAGTAAGTTGTGAAGATTGTAATTGTTCTTAGGATTTTTATGTTCATGTAATAAAACTTCAAGTTTATTTACTCTGGTTTTCAATATCTCATAAGAGCATCGGGAGAGCATTGTAAGGTTATCCATTTGCTTGATATCGGGAGAGTTAAGCATATGAAAGGAGTAAATACACGTTTTCCAGTTTATGGTTAAACCATCTTGGCTTAGGGATAAGTACAAGGTTAAGTGGCTAAAGAAGAATTCACAAACATCGGTGTTCACCCTTTGATTTACGCCGGGAGGTATCATCCAAGAAGTGTTCATCAACAGAACTTGGACCTAGGGATAGGACAAGTCATAACAGGGATCCTTTCCAAGGTTGAAGTACGGAGTTGTTGGTCACTGCCGTGACATCAACGGACCTCTGTCGCGACAGGTGCTGCCGCAACAGGAACGGCGACAGAACAACAGAAGTTCCTCTGAACAGTGCAACACCTGCACTACTGAGCAAATCAATACCGGCCTATTCTCTAAATTTAATTTCCTTATCTTTTATTTTAGTTATTACTCAAGATTACTTCAAACATTCATTTAAACTATTTCTTTTTCTTATGCAGCAATTCAAGGATAGATTTATTTCCAGTCCATGTGGAGACGATATCCGATACTCTAGTATAACTTTACTACTTGCGTCGTGTACACTTGCACTATTTGCGATAGTCTTATTTACACACAACAAGTTTTTGGCGTCGTTGTCGGGGACTAGCAACATACCTTTACCTTTTAATTATTGCACTTTGTTTTTATTTTTATTTTCTTTTTTAGTTGTTTTATTTTCCCCGTGCTTTTCACAAGGTTCTCTTGTTGCTTATGCGCAGATCGAGACGTGGTAAGGAACCTGAGTACGAACTAGATCCAGAAATCAAACGCACATATCAACTCAAGAACCAAGCCCGACTCTTGATAGAAAGAAACAACTATCTTGAGGAAAGATTGGAAGCAATGGTGAACGGAAGGCAAGGCCATAGGAAAGATGACAACAATAATAACCCCAGGGGTAATGTGGATCCTCCTAATGACCCCAGAAATGATATGCCGCCACCCGCTGCCCCAGCAGCACGGCAGACTTGTCGAGATTACATGGATAACGACTATGTTGAACTGGAAACTACCCTGCCAGATGTGGAAGCTGAGCACTTCGAACTGAAACCTTTCATGTTCAACATGATAAATTCTGCTGGCCAATTTGGTGGTTCTGCTACTGAGGATGCACGTGAACATCTTAAAACTTTCCAGGAGATCTGTGGATCGTTTAGACTACCAGGAATAAGTCCGGAAGTACTGAGGCTTAGGCTATTCCCTCATTCATTGAGAGATAGATCTAAAACTTGGTGGAATAAATTAACGCCGGGTTCAATAAGAACTTGGGCAGATCTCTCTCTTGAATTCCCTTCTCGTTTTAATCCTTCTCATTTATCTGAAAGATTGCGTAACGAGATTACTACTTTTCAACATGAAGATGACGAGCCAATGCATGAGGCGTGAGACAGATTTATAACTATCTTACGGAACTGCCCAATGCATGGATTCCCTGTATGGAATCAAGATGTCAAATTCTACAACGCTGCCAATGCACACACTCGACTGAGGATAGACTCATCAGCAAATGGTTATTACTGGATAAAGAACCAGACGAAGCAATGCTAGTGTTGAAAAAGTTAGCAAAGAATGATGAGCAGTTTCCTACAGCTCGAAGGTGAGGTAAACGAGGGATATTTGTAAAGGAGTACGAAGCTGACAGCTCGGCCAAAACTCAAATTGCATAAATCACTAAGATAGTTGAAAATCTACAGCGGAAGGATTCTAAAGCTGTACTTTCTGCCGAAGAGGTGTGTGAAACCTGTAGCGGAAACCACAGTATAGAGGAGTGCCCTTTACAGCTGGAAGAAGGGATGTATGTTGGGAACTATAACAGGAATAAAACCTATGACTCCAACCACTACAATCCAAACTGGAGGAAGGACCCCAAATTTTCATGGAGTAATCCCAACAATGCACTGAACCCTCTAGTCCAGAACAACCAAAATCAAGGAGGTCCTAGGATTCTATCACGACAGCAACCACAGCAGCAGCCAGCAACCACAACAAGTATACTAGAGCAGACCCTGGCCACATTCATGTCTCAAACAGGAGCATATATGGAAAACATGGATCACTTTGTCAAGAAAACTAAATTTTTCATGGACAAGACAGAGATGAGAATGACAAACAATGAGGCTACCCTAAAATCATTAGAGACACAGATGGGCCAGGTTTCACAGTTCATAAACCTAAGCCAGAATGGAGGATTCCCTAGTGATACTGAGGTCACTAGAAAACCCACACATGAGCAGTGCAAGGCTATTAAGACGAGGAGTGGGAAACAACTATAGAGGCCGATAATAAAAGAAACACTAAGTAAGGAACTGACCCCGCCAACACCTGTCGTGAACACTGCCCCGGTAGACGAGAAATAGTCAGTTGTCGTTAAACCTGCCACGACAGTAGAAGGAACAGAGGAGCAGAAAGAAACTAAAGATCTTGAGCATCCTCAGATCCGAATTCCATGTGAAGGACTCCTTGAATATTACCGTCCTCCACCCCCTTTTCCAAATCGGTTAAAGAAACAGAAACAAGAGTACCAGCTTAAGAAAATGTATGATGTCTTTAAGCAAGTACACATCAACATCCCGCTCTAAGAAGCCATAAAGCAGATGCCTGGTTATGCAAAGTTTCTGAAGGATGCAATGTCTAGGAGGTCCAGACTTGGGGGGTTTGAAACAGTGATGATGACAGCATGATGCATGGTAATCCTCCACAAGAGACCACCCCCAAAGAAGAAGGATCATGGCAGCTTCATCATACCATGCATAATTGGTGACAAGTTTGTGGGTAAGGCACTTTGTTATCTTGGTGCTAGCATTAATCTAATGCTCAAATCTGTATTTCAGAAACTAGGTATTGGACAAGCAAGGCCCACGACAGTCATGCTGCAATTGGTAGACCGCTCTTACTTACAACTGGAAGGAAAGATCGAAGATATCTTGGTAAGAGTGGATAAGTTTATTTTTCCTGCTAACTTTCTTGTTTTAGATTGTGAAGCAGATGAAAAAGCACCGATCATCCTGGGGCGACCCTTCCTAGCCACAAGCAGAATAGTGATCGACGTAGAAAAAGGAGAACTGACGATGAGAGTCAATGACCAACAAATCAAGCTCAATGTTCTCCGAGCAATGAAACAAGCTGATCCAGAGGAAGAATGCAAGGATATTTCGGAAGTCGTCCTAGACCAACCCTGCATCAGGTCGAACTGCCATGACAGAAAATTTGGTCACTGCCACCGTAGTCACCCTGAAGACTGTCACGGCAGCATCGACGACAGTGACCCCCCAGACACAGAAGCATCCGACACTGAAGGTCCTGAGGAGGTAAATTAGATAGGCACTCGTCCAGGTAAGTTCTTCGAGCCTTTGAATTATACCTCGAATGAACATGTAATCCAAAAGCCTTCCATTGAACAGCCACCTGTTTTGGACCTTAAACCCCTGTCAGGGAAACTTAAATACGTTTTTCTTGGTTTAAATGATATGTTGCCCGTAATCATCTCTTCCAAGTTGATGCAGGAACAAGAACAGAAGCTTATAAAAATGTTGCAGCAGCATAATAAGGCAATTGGATGGACCATTGCTGATATCCAAGGCATCAGTCCGGCGTTATGCATGCATAAGATCCTGTTGGAGGATGACCATAAGCCGACAATTGATGCCCAAAGATGACTTTATGAAGCTATGCGGGAGGTGGTGCGAAAAGAAATCATCAAGTGGCTTGATGCTGGAATAATATATGCCATCTCGGATAGCAAGTGGGTGAGCCATGTGCAATGCGTACCCAAAAAGGGAGGCAGAACTGTAGTAACGAACAAGGACAACAAACTAATCCCAACCAGGACTGTGACCGGTTTGAAGGTTTGTATGGACTACCAGAAGCTTAATAAAGCTACCCGGAAGGACCACTTCCCCTTACCCTTTATCGATCAAATGTTATATAGATTAGCGGGGAAGCCTTACTATTGTTTTCTTGATGGTTACTCAGGTTATAACCAAATCGCAATAGCACCGGAGGACCAAGAGAAAACCACCTTCACATGCCCATACGGAACATATGCCTTTCGAAGAATGCCATTTGGACTCTGCAATGCACCAACAACCTTTCAACGGTGCATGATGGAAATATTCTCCGACATGGTGAAGGATTTCCTAGAAATTTTCATGGATGACTTTTCCGTCTTTGGAAACAGTTTCGACGATTGCTTAGGCAACTTACAGAAGGTTCTTGAAATATGTGAAGAGGCAAACCTTGTTTTAAACTGGGAAAAATGCCATTTTATGGTTGACGAGGGCATAGTGTTGGGCCACAAGGTTAGATGTCACGGCATAGAGGTAGATAGAGCTAAAATCGAGGTTATTGAAAAACTGCCGCCACCCACCACAGTCAAAGGAATAAGAAGTTTCTTAGGGCATGCAAGGTTTTATCGAAGATTCATTGCCAATTTCTCAAAAATCACTAAACCCCCGTGTCTCCTACTGGAACAGAATCGTGCCTTTGACTTTAACACTGAATGTACTGAAGCATGCATAATATTGAAGGAAAAGCTGGTAACAGCCCCAATAGTGCAGCCACCAGACTGGAGCCTACCATTCGAGATAATGTGTGATGCCAGTGATTATGCTGTCGGGGCAGCATTAGGGCAGAGGAAGGAGAAACTCTTCCATGTGATCTACTATGCCAGCAAAACTCTAAACGATGCTCAGATAAACTACACCACAACAGAAAAGGAGCTACTCGTAGTGGTGTTTGCAATTGACAAGTTCCGACCCTATATACTTGGAACAAAAGTGGTGGTCCATACAGATCACTCAGCACTTAAATATCTGTTCACCAAAAAGGATGTCAAACCAAGATTGATACGTTGGATTCTGCTGCTGCAAGAATTTGACATTGACATCAAGGACAAAAAGAGGACAGGAAACCAAGTAGCAGATCACTTGTCAAGGCTGGAGATGGGAAGGAATCAAGAGAAAGACAAGACCAACTAGAAACCTTCCCAGATGAGCAGTTGTTCACCACCACCAGTACTGTCGCGACAGCCATGGCGGCAGGTAAGCTTTCTGAAACCCCTTGGTATGTTGACATTGTCAATTATATTGTAAGTGGGTTATTACCTCCTGAGCTTAATTACCAAGCAAGGAAGAGGTTCCAAAATGATGCAAAACATTATTATTGGGACGAACCTCTTCTCTTTAAGCACTGTGCAGATCAGATCATCAGGAGATGCATACCACAGGAGGAACAGAAAGAAGTGCTTCACCACTGCCATGCTGCCCCTTATGGAGGACACTTGGGAGGAAATAAAACTACTGTCAAGGTTCTGCAATCTGGTTTCTTTTGGCCTACACTGGTCAAGGATGCACAAGCTTTTTACAAGAGCTGTGACAAATGCCAAAAGACTGGAAACATATCTAGAAGGCTTGAGATGCCACTGCAGAACATACTTGAGGTCAAAATCTTTAATGTTTGGCGAATCGACTTCATGGGGCCATTCCCAGCCTCTTGTGGGAATTTATACATCCTGCTGGCAGTAGACTATGTGTCTAAGTGGGTAGAAGCTATCGCCACTCAAAAGAACGATGCTAAGACTGTGCAAAGATTTCTTCACAAGCACATCTTCTCAAGGTTTGGCATCCCAAGGGCGATCATTAGCGATGAGGGGAGGCACTTTGACAATAGGGTAATTGCTAGTGCACTAAAGAAATATGGAGTGAGACACCGAATTGCAACAGCATATCACCCTCAAACCAATGGGCAGGCCGAAATATCAAATAGAAAAGTGAAGAACATCCTAGAGAAGATGTAAAACTAACTCGGAAGGACTGGTCTCTTCACCTAAATGATGCACTCTAGGTCTACAGGACTGCATTTAAAACGCCATTGGAAATGTCACCCTACCGCCTCATTTACGGAAAAACTTGCCATTTACCTGTCGAGATAGAATACAAAGCATATTGGGCTATCAAGACAGTTAATATGGACATGGACAAGGCAGGGCAGAAAAGGCTACTGAACTTGAATGAAATTGAAGAAATTCGAGAAATGGCCTACGACAACGCCAAGATCTACAAGAACAAAACAAAGAAGTGGCACGACAGTTCTGCCCAGGGCAACATGTGTTGTTGTTTAACTCTAGGTTGAAGCTCTTCCCAGGAAAGCTTAAATCTAGGTGGTCTGGCCCTTTCCAAGTTGTCCAAGTTTTTCCCCATGGTGCCATTACAATCAGATCAATCAAGGATGGGCACCAGTTCAAGGTCAATGGACAAAGGCTCAAGCATTATCAGGGGGCTGAAGCCCCAAGGATGCAAGAAGTAGTTACTTTAGGAGATGCCCCTCAAGGCATCCCTAATTTAACTTAGTTTTATTTTATTTTCTTTAGTTATTTATTTATTTTATTATTAGGAAATAAGATTTTAATTTAGCTTATTTATTTATTTATTTATTTTTAGGAAATAAAAAAAGCAAAGCAAAGAGGAGGAATGAACAAGCCCACCGCATTCACAACAGCCCATAAAGCCTAATGGATATACATGTCATGACAGTCTGTTACCAGCTGTCGCGACAGACACAGAAAATACAGCATGTCACGGATCTACCGCGATAGACACGGAAACGCGTAACAGACACGCAGCAGACGCAGAAACGCGTGACAGACGCGTCAGGAAACCGCGTGACAGCTGGCTCCGTTATTCACGCCTGTCGTTATAGTCCCAACGGGCAAAAATTCTCGTTCTATATAAACCCCTACTCCCATTTCATTTTTCATCTCATTCTCATTTTCCCTACTTTGCTTTCCAAAATTTAGATCTCAGAAATTTCTTTTATTTTGCTACAGTTTTCCTCGCAATGACTACCATATCAACCCGACGGAGTGCTGCCTCCACCTCTGCCACGGCAGTGTCCACACCCAGCCACAACAGAATCCCCAGACGATTTGCATCGACAGACTCGGAGAGGAGGTACTATGGCTCGTTCTAGAAACGAGAAATGTGGGAAGAGAGAGGGTTCAACTACACCCAAAAGACGGGAGACTTAGGGCTCGAGAGCTTCATCTCAAAGAAAATTATTGCCCTCAAATGGCAGATGTTCGTCGTCCAGCCCGAGGAAATGAACGTCACTTTGGTTCGGGAGTTCTATGCTGCCGTTTCCTCCAAAGATGCCACGACAGTGACTGTCAGAGGGAAAGGAAATATCCTTAGAACCGGCCTAAATCAACACCTTGTACAGCATATATGCGAGCAAAAAGAAAGATGCCCATATGAGGTTCGTCAATAGTATGTCGCCGGCAAACTATGATGCTGTCATGGCAGAACTGACGGAGGAAGGCACAAAGTGGAACGAGGATCCCAAACACAGATGGATCGTGCGAAGGACCCAACTCACACCACAAGAAAAGATTTGGAACCATTTCATGAAGAAACGTCTCATTCCTACCTCATATAACACCACGGTAAACCGGCAGAGATTAGCCCTCGTGCACTCAATCCTCAACGAGCGGCAGATCAACGTCGGCAGGTATATCATTGACGGTATTTTTTAGTGTACACTTCGACCGATGGGCCCCCTTTTCTTTCCTTACCTCATCACCACCCTCTGCCGGGCGAATAAAGTTCCAGAAATTGATGAAGATGTCAAAGTCTAGGGCAAGGGATGGACGCAACAGAATATGTACAGCCTCATAGAGCTGAAGTCAGGCACTCACTTGGCCTTTGTGGACCCGTCTGCCACGACAGAACCAACAGCAGAGCCTGAATCCACTTAACTTGTCGCGGCAGAGCCGGAGCAGACCACGATCGCACCTCCGACAGACACCTCCAACCAAATCCTGCAGATGCTGAAGAAGATGGAGGAACGCCAGCTAGGCCTCATGGGATTCATGAGGGATTTCACTATTGCCACGGTAAATTTTATTAAAACTGATTTAAATTTTCCCAACGTGCAGTTTCCCTCTTTCCCATAATCTCTTTTTGCCACCCCCCACAGCTACTGCTAGCCCCAGAACGCCCACTACTACCTCCACCTCATCATATGCCACGACCAGAGATGGCGACAAAAGATCTGCCACTCCCTGAGGACAAAAAAGGAAGGAACCGATACCGGAGATCGACCCAAAATACTTTGAAGGGTTCTCCTCCTCCTCCGTCTGGTAGAACGATTCTAACTCGGAGCCATTTGTCGTCTGGGACATATCGAAGGACTTCTCTCCGATAAAGCGAAAGAAGCTGAACGAAACTATTGGAGGGCCCTGCAACGACAGATCAGATAGCAACAGCAGCAACAGTGATGATGAGCTCGAGGTCCTGGACAAGGCCCCAAAGATTTCACCTACCCGAGTCCAGCCACTTCGAGAGGCCAAAAAGAAGATTTCCTAACCATCTCCCAGCCTCAAGCAAAACTCTGTCGTCAAGGTCACTGCCCGCCGGCAGCTTCAAATCAGCAGCAGCAACGACGACAACTCATCAACTTAAGTGTTTTTCTATTATGCTTGCCGTTTTTGCTGTTTATTTTATCTTTTGTGATGTTTTCTTGTTTTTATTTTGTCGTCATGCATTGAGGACAATTGTAACACCCCAAGTTTTTATATATACAAAAAAAGGGTGAAAATGTTGTTAAGGGGTTTCGAACCCTTAACCCATCACTTGGTGAACCTAAACCTTAGCCAATTGAGCCAATGTCATCTTCTTTTAGAAAATGCCATGACTCCTTTTTGTGTTGCGTTGGATAAGTTATACTAGATGAAATAATTGAAAACCCATCAGTATCCACCCACCCCATTTATTTTTTTCATTGTTGGAATCGAAGAGAGGAGCTTCTAGAGAGTCTGGAAACCCATTCGACACCTCACTTGTCTCCGTCCAACATCGCCCACCGCGCCGCCGTGAGATTCACCGCCATTACCGGAGTGACCGCCGTCTCGCCTTGGTCACGACCCAGTTGACCACTCGCGCATCGGAGCTGCCGTTCGCCGTTGGTTTTGGGTAAAAGGTTCGTCGAAACCCTTGGTTCGCCGCCCCTATTTTTTCACGATTCCGGCCACCGGTGTTGCCCGTTTCAGAAGCCGTCATCACCGGTGATCTCCTCGTGTCGAGACGAACGAAACCCACCCAACCGATTACCGAATCGTCACCGTTTAAGGGCTCGTCGGAGATTCGTCGATATTAAGGGTTTAATCCCGATCTTGGTAAGTTTCAGTAGTATATTCAGTGGAAATGGGTAGATTCGAGTTAAATAAGTGTTTGTAACTCAATTTTTGGGAGTTTTTGGTCCGATTCCGACAAGTTGGGGCTGCGCGTGGGCTTCACGCGCCGTCCGGGGCGATTTCCGGCAGCCATGGACTGTGGTCGTTGAACCGACCGGCCCACCCGTTGGTCGGTCCACTTGAACCGGCCCAAATCAATCCTAAACCGGCCTAGGCCCAATGGTGACCCAAGCCCAAACCAGAGTCGACCCAAACCCGACCCGACCGAGTCAACCGAGCCGACCCGACCCGTTGACCGACCCGATCCGACCCGTTGACCGAGTCAACCCAGTGAGTCAACTCGTCCGAGTCAACTTAGTGAGTCAACTCGCCTGAGTCAACCCAGTGAGTCAACTCACCGAGTCAGCCGTGGACCAGTGACGTCAGCATGACGTCAGCGTTGACTTTGACCGCTGACGTCAGCGTTGACTTTGACTAAAAAGTCAATTTTCCCGAAAAGCTCTATTTTATGTTTTTCGACGTCCTGAGTCCGTTTTCGAAGCCCGTTTCGTGAAATTCTAACCCGAAAGCCTCCGAATTGGACCTTGAACTCGAGTCTGCTTATGTATTTGAATAATCAATTATGAGCAATGTAAATAAGGACTGAAATTGGAATTTGTGCAATTGAAGGTATTCGCAGTTTCTCGTATTCGAGATGTAGAGGACGTCGCATTCAGGCTCGAGAGTGATCGAACGGAGTATCATGGTCAACCGATATAGCAAGTATTAAGGTAATACATTACTACCTTTAGTATGCTTTATGAACATGTTGGTATTCGGTAAATGCATGCATAAATATGATGAAGAGTGATGTTAGCTCTGCTTAAGTCAAACCGGATATGAAATTGAGTATGATGACCCGGATAAAATTAAAATGCTCGAGTGAGAAAGTTGATAAATGTAAGGATCTGGAGCTCAATAAATAACTAATAAGGCAGCTAAACTCCAAATCTGATCATCAGTGTCAAATGATCAAAAGTTAAAAATATTCAGATATAAAATTACGAAAATGCCCTTAAAGTATAAGAATGACTAAAATATCCTTGAAATTGTAAGCTATCTAGAAATCTACAGTGGATATGGTAAATCAACTCGATTCATCTGGAAACCTCGATCTACTTGTAAGTTAAGGTAACAAGATTTAAACGTTCGAGATTGTAAGGTATTAGACTTCCTTGAATTTAGAATGAATCCCTGAATATATATATATATATATATATATATATATTTACAGGAAACTATTCGTACCTCTAAATTGATCAAGCGACTCAAATACTGAATTGATCGTAATGACTAAAAGTATTGAAAATACTGTCATGGTTAAATTAATTGGAAGGGTCGTATCGACCAAAAAGGCTGAAGTATCCTCGGACACCGATGTTTGCAAATTAACTAGAAGGATGGATAAACCCTTGAGTTCTGAAAGGAATGAAGTGGTTGGAGGTACCAAAATTTCTTGAATGGCCGAAACACCCACGAGTACTTAAATGATTGAAATTCTATGTATGGCTCAATTGACATGAATGAGGGATATCTTGAACGTCGAAATGACTGAAATGCCCCTAAGGCTTGAAGCATAACTCTGGTATGTCAATCACTCCTGATATTAATGTAAGGTTGGAAGTTTCTCCGCACAGAATAATAGTTGACTACTCCGTGGCAAATCTTGTGGTGAAATATGAAAGCAACCGTTCAAATATACGATTCAGTTGGATGCATCAGAAGGGTTGGTTAGTACTGCAAGGTTGGAATATGTTAGTTCGAATGGTTTTGGAGGCTCGATAAACTTCTGGAAATCTTAAATATTGTAAATCAGAATTTCTTCATGATTGTGCTAAGTTACAAAGTCCCCTATAATAATTAAATGACCAAAATGCCCTCATTGGCCAAAGTGATCAAAATAGCCCTGAATGTATCTGATATCGTGAGAGGTCTGGACATAGAAACCTCCGAATGATTGGTTGGAAACCCGATGTACAACTAAAATTTTCTGAGCCGTTGTTTATGCCTTATTGGTATAAATTACCAAAATGCCCTTGTGTGATAAAATGTCTATAATATCCGTGTAGGCTTAAATGAGTAAATCACTCATGATATGCTTAAACTCTCAAAAATCTTGATGTATTATCTCCCGAATATCTAGTTTGAACCGTTAGTACAAACCCCTCTTTGAATAGGGGCCTCGTTCCAGAAACTCGTTTAAATGATCAAAAGTTTAATGTGTTCTCCTCCGGAAATGAAAAGTATCTCCAAGGAAATAAACTATTCCACCTAGTGTGTTCCATGTGTGCTACACGACTGTTTTTGCATACTGATTCACATGTTATAATACCAATCACGTGCACATGATAGAATACTTGAACTCACATGAACATGACATGTTTTATAATTAAATATGACCGTACTGTATTTTTGATATATGTCTATGCACCCGATATGACAAACATGCTATATGGATAATGTGTTACTAAAAATACAGTTATTGATTAATGAACTATTGATGATCTGATTCACCGGGGTACTTGGGAAATGATATGAAGTTGCTAACGGCTCAGCCCTGATCCAGCTGGTAAGTCCGCCCGTTTTCGGATTCTATGCTTCGGCCAGGTCCGCCCGTTTTCGGTCCTATGCTTCGGCTAGGTCCGCCCGTTTTTGAATCCTAGGCTTCGGCCAGGTCCGCCCGTTTCCGGTTCCTATGCTTCGGCAAGGGCCGCCCGTATTCTAAGGTATATCCTTAGGATGGTACCTTCGCCCAATGGGCTCGGGTTAATGCCTGTACATGATACCGCACTGGGAAACTAAATACTGGAGTATGGTTGGAGGGTAAATAAAGAATTAAAAATGAATTTTACTACTACTTGAAACAAATGTATTTGAAATAAAAAAAAAGTTTACTGCATTATTATTTTTCATGCATTAATGTTGTACCGTTGGAACACACTAGGCACCAAACTCTCTGATTCCTACCTCATATGTTGCTAGCCTATATAATTATCGTCTAATTCTCGATGTATAAATAAAGAGCAAGTATCGTTATTCTCGAGTATGATGCTACCTCGAAATAGTAGAACAGAAATGGAGACTGTTACTACGTGGAACATCTTGAAAATGTTATGCCTACCATATATTTGCATGAGCTTATAGCATCTTTTGGTAGTACTGTATTACTGAGCTTTTCCAAGCTCACGTTGTTTTTACCATCGCAGGTTAAAGGAATATATCATGGTATAACAGTTGACATCAGTGTTCGGAGTTCTCTCGGCGTTGCTTTTGGAGTACGGTATTGTATAGTTAGTGGGCATGTATGTCATGTATTGTTTCATGTCAGTGTCTGAAAAATATTTTCTGAAATTCTTCTTATGTGTTCAAATGATTTTTCTGAAATAGTATTTTAAACAGAAGTCGATTTTACAGTTTAATAAGTGCTTTGAAGAAAAATGAGTGTATTTTTACCGTGGGTCGCTCTTGTGACCCTAATGTGACTTCCTAGGATCCGTTGTAACGCATAGGCGGGTCTAGGGGGGTTACATTTAGTGGTATCAGAGCTTAGAGTTGCGTCATTTTGGGTTGATCGGCCGATCGTCTGTCATTGGGTGTCTGATTTGTGCATGCCCCTAGATTATAACCGTACTCCTACGAGCCGAAGCTCCAATGTCAAATCCCTTTTCTGAAATAAATGTATCTAAGTGATCTGCCTCCCAAAGCTCGATCTGTATTGGCAAGAAATAATTATAGCGTTCGTCTGTGGTTTGGATTAAATTGGTGGATTTTGAATCTGGATAAATAACCTGAGGTGATTTATGCATATGGAATTAAAGATCTGATAAGGTTGAGAATAAAATGTTTGTTTATGTGAGATGATTGTCATAAGATTTCATGTAAGGTTATTCGGTGATACTTAGTATGTGTGAGAATATTCTGATGAAAATTTGATAAAAACAATATGAATTTAAAAGAGATGTATCTACGAAAGTGGCGAAAGTGTGGACAATGTGGTTACTCTTTTATACGAAGGTAAAAGTTTTCCGAGTATAACGTTGAAGGTAATCGATAATTGTTCAAGGCTTTGATTATGGTTGTTTTGGCAAAGAGAAGGATATTTCTGCAAAAATGTGACATGATGTATCATAATATAGTATATCAGTCCTGATGGTAAATCTGGTGTTTACATTGCGATTTTGGAAGGCTCTGTGAGATGCAAGAGTACTAATATGAACTGCAGATATGGTTATTCGTTCGTAAACTGATGGTAAACTTAGAAGAATTATGCATATTCGAGGAGGCATACTTATGGCTTGTATGATTGACATATGTGGTTATTGGGGATGTTTCTTATCCCTAGCTGAGACCAATTGTGACAAAAGTTATGAGACAAGTATTCGTTTTACACCACATAAAGTTTTGTATGGGTTCAAATATTGTATTCGTATTAGTTGGACCGAGTTATTCAATGTGATGACCTTGGGTCCCAGGACAATATGAATGACGGAGGACTTTACCAAATTGATATGTGGCCATCTGAGAGTCTCGAGAAACGAGCATGCTTGATGGATAAGCTTCAGTGAAAAAAAAGATTAAAGAGTAAATTCTACACCTTTTCTGACTCTGGTAAATTTCGAGGACGAAATTTTCTTTAGGGGGGAGAGTTGTAACACCCCAAGTTTTTATGTATATAAAAAAAGGGTGAAAATGTTGTTAAGAGGTTTCGAACCCTTAACCCATCACTTGGTGAACCTAAACCTTAGCCAATTGAGCCAAGGTCATCTTCTTTTAGAAAATGCCATGACTCCTTTTTGTGTTGTGTTGGATAAGTTATACTAGATGAAATAATTTAAAACCCATCAGTATCCACCCACCCCATTTATTTTTTTCATTGTTGGAATCGAAGAGAGGAGCTTCTAGAGAGTCTGAAAACCCATTCGACACCTCACTTGTCTCCGTCCGACATCGCGCACCGCGCCGCCGTGAGATTCACCGCCGTTACCGGAGTGACCGCCGTCTCGCCTTGGTCACGACCCAGTTGACCACTCGCGCATCGGAGCTGTCGTTTGCCGTTGGTTTTGGGTCAAAGGTTCGTCGAAACCCTTGGTTCGCCGCCCCTATTTTTTCGCGATTCCGACCACCGGTGTTGCCCGTTTCAGAAGCCGTCATCACCGGTGATCTCCTCGTGTCGAGTCGAACGAAACCCACCCAACCGATTACCGAATCGTCACCGTTTAAGGGCTCGTCGGAGATTCGTCGATATTAAGGGTTTAATCCCGATCTTGGTAAGTTTCAGTAGTATATTCAGTGGAAATGGGTAGATTCGAGTTAAATAAGTGTTTGTAACTCAATTTTTGGGAGTTTTTGGTCCGATTCCGACAAGTTGGGGCTGCGCGTGGGCTTCACGCGCCGTCCGGGGCGATTTCCGGCAGCCCTGGACGGTGGTCGTTGAACCGGCCGGCCCACCCGTTGGTCGGTCCACTTGAACCGGCCCAAATCAATCCTAAACCGGCCTAGGCCCAATGGTGACCCAAGCCCAAACCAGAGTCGACCCAAACCCGACCCGACCGAGTCAACCGAGCAGACCCGACCCGTTGACCCGACCCGTTGACCGACCTGACCCGACCCGTTGACCGAGTCAACCCAGTGAGTCAACTCGTCTGAGTCAACTTAGTGAGTCAACTCGCCCGAGTCAACCCAGTGAGTTAACTCACCGAGTTAGCCGTGGACCAGTGACGTCAGTATGACGTCAGCGTTGACTTTGACCGCTAACGTCAGCGTTGACTTTGACTAAAAAGTCAATTTTCCCGAAAAGCTCTATTTTATGTTTTTCGACGTCCTGAGTCCGTTTTCGAAGCCCGTTTCGTGAAATTCTAACCCAAAAGCCTCCGAATTGGACCTTGAACTCGAGTCTGCTTATGTATTTGAATAATCAATTATGAGCAATGTGAATAAGGACTGAAATTGGAATTTGTGCGATTGAAGGTATTCGCAGTTTCTCGTATTCGAGATGTGGAGGACGTCGCATTCAGGCTCGAGAGTGATCGAACGGAGTATCATGGTCAACCGATATAGCAAGTATTAAGGTAATACATTACTACCTTTAGTATGCTTTATGAACATGTTGGTATTCGGTAAATGCATGCATAAATATGATGAAGAGTGATGTTAGCTCTGCTTAAGTCAAACCGGATATGAAATTGAGTATGATGACCCAGATAAAATTAAAATGCTCGAGTGAGAAAGTTGATAAATGTAAGGATCTGAAGCTCAATAAATAACTAATAAGGCAGCTAAACTCCAAATCTGATCATCAGTGTTAAATGATCAAATGTTAAAAATATTCAGATATAAAATTACGAAAATGCCCTTAAAGTATAAGAATGACTAAAATATCCTTGAAATTGTAAGCTATCTAGAAATCTAAAGTGGATATGGTAAATCAACTCGATTCATCTGGAAACCTCGATCTACTTGTAAGTTATGGTAACAAGATTTAAACGTTCGAGATTGTAAGGTATTAGACTTCCTTGAATTTAGAATGAATCCCTGAATATATATATATATATATATATATATATATATATATATTTACGGGAAACTATTCATACCTCTAAATTGATCAAGCGACTCAAATACTGAATTGATCATAATGACTAAAAGTATTGAAAATACTGTCATGGTTAAATTAATTGGAATGGTCGTATCGACCAAAAAGGCTGAAGTATCCTCGGACACCGATGTTTGCAAATTAACAGGAAGGATGGATAAACCCTTGAGTTCTGAAAGGAATGAAGTGGTTGGAGGTACCAAAATTTCTTGAATGGCCGAAACACCCACGAGTACTTAAATGATTGAAATGCTATGTATGGCTCAATTGACATGAATGAGGGATATCTTGAACATCGAAATGACTGAAATGCCCCTAAGGCTTGAAGCATAACTCTGGTATGTCAATCACTCCTGATATTAATGTAAGGTTGGAAGTTTCTCCGCACATAATAATAGTTGACTACTCCGTGGCAAATCTTGTGGTGAAATATGAAAGCAACCGTTCAGATATACGATTCAGTTGGATGCATCATAAGGGTTGGTTAGTACTGCAAGGTTGGAATATGTTAGTTCGAATGGTTTTGGAGGCTCGATAAACTTCTGGAAATCTTAAATATTGTAAATCAGAATTTCCTCATGATTGTTCTAAGTTACAAAGTCCCCTATAATAATTAAATGACCAAAATGCCCTCATTGGCCAAAGTGATCAAAATAGCCCTGAATGTTTCTGATATCGTGAGAGGTCTGAACATAGAAACCTCCGAATGCTTGGTTGGAAACCTGATGTACAACTAAAATTTTCCGAGCCGTTGTTTATGCCTTATTGGTATAAATTACCAAAATGCCCTTGTGTGATAAAATGTCTATAATACTCGTGTAGGCTTAAATGAGTAAATCACTCATGATATGCTTAAACTCTCAAAAATCTTGATGTAATATCTCCCGAATATCTAGTTTGAACCGTTAGTACAAACCCCTCTTTGAATAGGGGCCTCGTTCCAGAAACCCGTTTAAATGATAAAATGTTTAATGTGTTCTCCTCCGCAAATGACAAGTATCTCCAAGGAAATAAACTATTCCACCTAGTATGTTCCATGTGTGCTACACGACTGTTTTTGCATACTGATTCACATGTTATAATACCGATCACGTGCACATGATAGAATACTTGAACTCACATGAACATGACATGTTTTATAATTAAATATGGCCGTACTGTATTTTTGATATATGTCTATGCACCCGATATGACAAACATGCTATATGGATAATGTGTTACTAAAAATACAGTTATTGATTAATGAACTATTGATGATCTGATTCACCGGGGTACTTGGGAAATGATATGAAGTTGCTAACGGCTCAGCCCTGATCCAGCTGGTAAGTCCGCCCGTTTTCGGATTCTAGGCTTCGGCCAGGTCCGCCCGTTTTCGGTCCTATGCTTCGGCTAGGTCCGCCCGTTTTCGGATCCTAGGCTTCGGCCAGGTCCGCCCGTTTCCGGTTCCTATGCTTCGGCAAGGGACGCCCGTATTCTAAGGTATATCCTTAGGATGGTACCTTCGCCCAATGGGCTCGGGTTAATGCCTGTACATGATACCGCACTGGGAAACTAAATACTGGAGTATGGTTGGAGGGTAAATAAAGAATTAAAAATGAATTTTACTACTACTTAAAACAAATGTATTTGAAATAAAAAAAAAGTTTACTGCATTATTATTTTTCATGCATTAATGTTGCACCGTTGGAACACACTAGGCACCAAACTCTCTGATTCCTACCTCATATGTTGCTAGCCTATATAATTATCGTCTAATTCTCGATGTATAAATAAAGAGCAAGTATCGTTATTCTCGAGTATGATGCTACCTCGAAATAGTAGAACAGAAATGGAGACTGTTACTACGTGGAACATCTTGAAAATGTTATGCCTACCATATATTTGCATGAGCTTATAGCATCTTTTGGTAGTACTGTATTACTGAGCTTTTCCAAGCTCACGTTGTTTTTACCATCGCAGGTTAAAGGAATATATCATGGTATAACGGTTGACATCAGTGTTCGGAGTTCTCTCGGCGTTGCTTTTGGAGTACGGTATTGTATAGTTAGTGGGCATGTATGTCATGTATTGTTTCATGTCAGTGTCTGAAAAATATTTTCTGAAATTCTTCTTATGTGTTCAAATGATTTTTCTGAAATAGTATTTTAAACAGAAGTTGATTTTACAGTTTAATAAGTGCTTTGAAGAAAAATGAGTGTATTTTTACCGTGGGTCGCTCTTGTGACCCTAATGTGACTTCCTAGGATCCGTTGTAATGCATAGGCGGGTCTAGGGGGGTTACAACAATGCAACCCTTGAGATTGAGGGTAGGTAATCCTCGGTTAATTAATGAACTTTTTAGTTTATGTCTTGAAAATTGTGTCTCATCTTAGTTAATTTTTGTGTCAAAAAAAATGGCTTAAGTCTTTGAACTGCACTTACCTGCCGCGACAATCTCTGTCGTGGCAGTGCCTTTAGAATGTTCTATGAATTATTTAGAGCCTTGCTATAGTTCTGAACTACAAAAAAACACTTTTTGTGAATTATATGCTGTCTAGATTTCTGTTAGTAAACTAGAGTAGAAAAGCTTAATCACTTGAGTTGCCCCTAGAGGTGCCTAACACTGGCTCTAGGAAAGGAATAAAAGAAAAGAAAAACTTAGACTCAATACCCCTAGAGGTGCCTAACACCGGCTCTAAGAAGATAGCTAGAGGTGCCCAAAAACATGCTCTAGTAAAATCAAAATAAGAAGAACATTGAGTCTAAATTCGAAAAAAACTAAAGGAGCCTAAGAATTGCCTCCAAGATAAAAAGTTAGTTTGGCATAAAAATCGAGTGAGTAGCATAACAATTCTGGTTGTAAAAAGAGTCTAGACACATATTTGTTCACAAAGCATGCACACACTTGCACAAGAATTATAGCATTTCTCCGGACAAATCCATAAACAATTAAAAAGGTACTGCCCTTGATAGAGAAAGGGTTGTAGGTAATGGTAGTTCACTGAATTAAGCCAAGTCAAAAAAATTCATTCTTAGTTAGATTGCGTCTGCTTGAGGACAAGCATCAACTTGAGTTTTGGGGTGTGTTGAGTGCATAAAAGTTCTATATTTTACCCCTCATTTACCCATATTTTTGCTGTACTCAAGCATGATTTATTGCATTTAGGATAGATTCTTACATACACATCACAATTAGATAAAACTGCACAGATGCTGCTGAAATTTGTCACTTTTGCAGGTATCTGGCGCGGCAGCAACCCAGGGTAGCAAAAAGGAGCAGAAGCAAGTTGCGGAGCTACAGTTGAAGGAAAAAGAGCATCGTCTGCTGCGACATCTGTCGTGGCAGCTATGATGACAGAGAGACACTGAGGTGGAAAAGAGAAGTGGATCTCGACGGATAGAGGATTTCAAGTCGGTCTGTCGTGGGTCACTCCCATATTTTTCTGAGCCCTGAAGCAGAAGGAAGGCCAGGCCCAAAGTTCAAGGAAGAAAGTTAAAGCAAGAAAAGAGGACGAATTAAAGGCATCTACTCAGAAGATTTAGTCTTTAATAGAGTTGTACTTTAATTTAAAATTGTATTCTTGCCATATTAGAAAACTTGGACCCAAGACCTATATAAAGGCATGTAATTCAACCTAGGGGAAGATATCTCACTCATAGCCGTCTTCCCCCAAAACCCTAGTCGTTTCTCTCTCTCCATCATGTTCTAAACTTTCCCAAGGGCTAAGGGTTGATTTTTTAAATTAGTTATGAGGATTGTAATTGTTCTTAGGATTTTTCTGTTCAAGTAATAAAACTTCAAGTTTATTTACTCTGGTTTTCAATATCTCATAAGAGCATCGGGAGAGCATTGTGAGGTTATCCATTTGCTTGATATCGGGAGAGTTAAGCATACGAAAGGAGTAAATACGCGTTTTCCAGTTTATGGTTAAACCATCTTGGCTTAGGGATAAGTACAAGGTTAAGTGGCTAAAGAAGAATTCACAAACATCGGTGTTCACCCTTTGATTTACGCCGCGAGGTATCATCCAAGAAGTGTTCATCAACAGAACTTGGACCTAGGGATAGGATAAGTCATAACAGGGATTCTTGCCAAGCTTGAAGTACGGAGTTGTTGGTTGCTACCGCGACATCAACGGACCTCTGCCGCGACAAGAACGACGACATAACGACAGAAGTTCCTCTGAACAGTGCAACACCTGCACTACTGAGCAAATAAATATCGGCCTATTCTCTAAATCTGATTTCCTTATCTTTTGTTTTAGTTATTACTCAAGATTACTTCAAACAATCATTTAAACTATTTCTTTTTCTTGTGCAGCAATTCAAGGATAGAGTTATTTCCAGTCCCTGTGGAGACGATATCTGATACTCTAGTATCACTTTACTACTTGTGTCGTGTACACTTGCACTATTTGTGATAGTCTTATTTACACGCAACAAAACCCCTTTAAAACATCCACAAACTTATTTTTCAAGTTGTTTGGACTTAAAGGCATTTTCGAAATTTTTTCAATTTAGTCCAAAACTATTTTTCAATTATTATATCAAAACATTAGTTCTAAAATAACACTTCTCTCCATGGAGATAGTGTCTCTAGATCTTGAGAGCAAAGACCACGGCAGCTAGCTCAAGTTCATGCGTGGGGTAGTTACACTCATGTGTTTTCAGCTTTCGAGATGCATAAGCCACTACCTTACCATCCTGCATAAGACTTTCCAGGCTCCAGTTAAATAAAAACTGGTGCTTTAGTTAACATTGTCTTCAATTTCTCAAAGCTAAACTGTTGGGCCGTAGACCAGACAAAAGGAACATTCTTTCGTAGAAGCTTAGTCAACGGAGCTGCAATGATCGAAAAACCCTCTACAAACCTCCAGTAATAACTAGCTAAGACCAAGAAATTGCGAATCTCTGGAACATTTTTGGGTTGTTTCCAGCCTATAATACCCTCAATTTTCTTTGGATCAACCTGAATACCTTTAGCCGAAACTATATGCCCAAAAAACATAACCTCTGAAAGCTAGAATTCACATTTTCTGAATTTCGCATACAATTGTTTCTCCTTCAAAGTATGTAGAACAATTCTAAGATATTCCTCATGCTCGGCTTCGGATTTAGAATAGACTAGGATGTCATCAATAAATACCACAATGAACTAGTCCAAGTGGGGTTGAAACACCCTATTCATCACGTCCATAAATGCAGCAAGAGCATTAGTCAATCCGAAGGGCATCACAAGAAACTCATAATGGTTGTATCATTTTCGGAAAGCTGTCTTGAAGACATCAGAATCCTTAACCTTGAGTTGGTAGTAACCATATCTCGTGTCTATCTTAGAGAAAACCTTGGCACCTCGAAACTGATCAAAAAGATCATTAATACGAGGGAATGGATACTTGTTCATTATCGTCAGCTTGTTCAGCTTCCGATAATCAATGCACAAACGAAGTGTCCCATCCTTCTTTTTGACAAAGAGAACTGGACCTCCCCAGGGTGAAACACGCAGTCGGATAAAGCCTCTATCCAATAACTCTTACAACTGAACCTTCAATTCTTTCATCTCTTTTAGTACCATTTGATAAGGTTCCATAGACATAGGAGTTGTACCTGGATAAACCTCGATGCCAAAATCAACATCATCACGCTTTGGCGGTACACCAGGTAATTTTTCTAGGAAAACATCCGGAAAGTCTCTGACAACCCGAATCTTATCCAACCTCGAGTCTCACTGTCTTGTATCAAGAATATACGCAAGATAAGCCACATAACCCTTCTTGATCATTTTCTTAGCTTTAAAGGCGATATCACATTAGATAAGAATCCTCTGTGTTCCTCACAAGAACCACCTCTCTATTGTCAGATGTTTTCAAGAAATCCCTCTTCTTCTCGCAATCAAGATTGACTCGATGAGCGGATAGCCACTTTATACCAAGAATTAGGTCGAACTCATTGAACGGAAGTTCCATTAGATTGGCTGGAAAGACTTTCCCTTGAATCTCTAGAGGACAGCTACGGTAGATTCTATTAACATCAACCAGATTACCCACAGGACTCTAAACAGTTACTGAAAAAACCAGTCTCACCAACCAGAACCTCCAGACCACCATCTATCGCACTCGCCACATAAGAGTGCGTAGAACTTTTGTCGAGAAAAGCAAAATAAGAGATGGAATAGATAGAAAAAGTACCCGCTATGACGTCTGGTTGATCACGATCCCCATGTTCCATGGTGGAGTATACCAAACCCGGCTGTCTAACACCTGAATCAACAACACAACTACTCTAAACCTGCATGCCCCTACCAGTTGTACCCGAAGCAAGAGATCTTCCCTGCCCTTTGCCAGAACTAGGTGTCTGAACGGAAGCCTGAGACTAACTATTCAAATAAGAAGTTGTAGGAGGACGCAGACAAGCACTGAATAAATGGTCATGAGATCCACATCTGAAGCAAGCACCATTATGTCTCCTACACTCCCCACTATGCTTTCTATTACAATAAGAGCATATACGCAAAGATCGGGAAGTTGTCGATTGTAGAGTGTTGAGGTCTTCTCTAAATATGAGCGCAAGTGCACACTCTTGTCAAGTTCTAGTATAAAAGATATCGTCTCCCATGAGGATTGGACAGCTAATTCAATTGTCAATTCCTGCACAGAAAATAAATGCACAAGTTAATTTTAGGTTGTTTAAGAGAAAAGTAAATAAGCAAAAGTAAATAGAAGAAGAGATCGGATTGATAGAATGGGTCAGGTTATTCTGCTTCGTAGTGTGAAACTGTGTTGAATAGGTTAAGTTGTATTGCGCTGGCAGAATTTACTGCCTCGGCAGGAAATGGGAGATTGATGCTTTGACGCTTTCTCTGCCTCGACAGTGGAACGAATAATTGGCTCAGCGGCAAACTCGGAAGACCTTCAAGGCTCGACAGAACGCTTCGATAATGATCCCACTTATGTCTAAGTCGGAATACTGTTGAGGCCCGCTGCAGATAATACTCGTCGGCCTGAATCTTGCAATGAACAACAACCTTTGGTTCGTCCTCTTTTAGCCGCATTAAACCCTAACCTATGTCTAGGCTGGATTGATCAACACCTGGTATTTATGAGATCGTGCTTACTTCGTTCGTGAGTTTGACTCTCTCGATGCCAAATAAATGGATTGCTCACAATCGATCTTTCGAACTCAATTGAAAACAATGAAGAACATGAAATAAGCAAACCTTGAATTTATTGCAAAAACAACCTTAAACCTAAACAACCGTTCTCACAACTACTTTACAACATAACCCAAACCCTAGAGAATTTAGAATATGATGGCGGCAAGAAAACACAAGAGAAACCTAAGCTATGCTGACTTGTTTAGATGTCTAAAATACAAAATATGATGGGTTATATATAGGGCATTGGCCTAGGTTAAGTCCTCCTGGGAGTAGAAGTCTTCCTCATGATAAAGTAGCTTTTGCATTGAATGCATCCTTTAAATTCTGACTTTATTGACTTGAAGCTGGACTCCTTGTGCTACAAGTAAGCTTAAGCCGCCTTGGATAATTTCCCCTTGGGTGGCTTTGTCTGCTGTTTCCGACATCAGTAATTGCGTGGATGGACTCATTGGACTCAGAAAATTATGCTCTTCCAATTGCACTCCAATTCATCAAATCCATCGGTTGTTGCCCTAGGTGGCAGGTATGGCGGCGACAGCTACTCGACAGCACTTTTCTCTATGTTGAGCTGCTTCAGTACAGCTCCTTGACTTGCTGCCTCAGCATCATCTCCTCAGCTTTCTCCTCCTCCTGATAGCTTCTAGCACCTGAAACTAAAACTAAACTAAAACAATATCTTTTCTCACCAATTTAAAGATATTTAATTGAAACAAGGAAAAGCAAAGAATACTGTCAATAATACATGCATGCACCTAATTATGCCTAAAATGTACTCAAGAACAACAATAATATGAGATGGAATGCATACAAAATATAGGACTTATGAGCACTTTACACACCCCCAAACTCGAACTATTTCTTGTCCTCAAGCAATGCAATCCTAAACATACTTGCCCTTGCACTAATTAGAAAGAAGAACCTGTTTTAAACTTGATTTAGCACCTCAAGGTCGTGGCACCTATCATTAGATTAGTGAAAGGAGAATAGCATAAATTACCTCAGAATTAAACTACAATGCCAATGCAGTGTGTGCAAAAACTGTGTACAAGCTGAATCTGAAGAATATTCTAAGTAAACAAAGATGTTGTCGTGGTAATATAAGGTTGCTGCCGAGGCAGCATAATTAAGCACAGATTATAATCATGACAATAAGGGCTTCAGCTCATCAAAACTACTATTTAGGTCTGAAATTAAGATAGGAGCAAACTACAAAACCACGAACCCATTGAGTAGAGTCATCCCGTGAAGACTTTCATTCACTCATGCTAATTTTTCTGTCACTTCAAAAATTTTCAGATTCATGGACTTTGATAGCAGCAGAGTGTTCTTGCACATGATTCTTCCTAGAGCCGGTTTTAGGCACCTCTAGGGAAAAACAACGTAATTTTTTTTTCTTTCCTGTCGTGGCAGTGCTTTTCTTTTTCTATTTGTTTCCTACCGCGGCAGCTTCCTACAATCAAGTTAGAATTTTAAAAATAATTCAAGCAGGCGGTGTTTATCAGAAATTCAATCAAATTCAGCAAGTAGCAGTAGTGTTTTTAATTTTTGGAAATTATAGAAAAATTCTAAGTTTACTCCATGCTTTCCCCAAAATTAATTTATTTTTATTATGGTGCGAAAATTTTAAAATCGGCTATCCTATCATAGGCACAAGTTCTAACAAATTTTTTCTTTTGATTAATTTTTAAGGCAAGTACATTATGCAACCTATATGCTCTAAATATGCCTAAACAAGATGATTGCTAACCCCCCCTAAACTTGAGATGGGCATTGCCCTCAATGCACAAAATAAAAAAAAATAAGACAAGATAAATAATTAAAATAAAAAACAAGAAAGAAAAAGAAAGAAAAGAAACAACGCTAGAAGTTGTCGAATGGTTGAGATGATGTTGGAGTCTTTAAGGTAGAGGAGGAGGAGGATGATTGGATGACCAGGCGGAGGCTGGCAGAGGTCCGGGCGGCAGGCTTGGCATGTGAAATCATTGATGTCCGCGGCGGCTGCACTCTTTTGGGCGTAGGGCGAGGAGTTTCACTGTGGTCCGGTTCAGATTCTGATTCCTCATTCTCTGGCTCGGTCAAGATTATGTGCCGCTTCCTTTTCCTACTTGGCTTTGCCATGGGCAATGCCTATGGTTCCGTTGTGGCCATTGGTTCCGCTGTTGCTGTAGTATGTTGCTCAGATTCTTTGGATGGGTTGGTGTCTGCCACTATTGTCGTTGTGATCGTCGAAAAGAGTTGTTGCTGATGCCTCTTTGGAGTGTCTGCCACCATGTGGGAGGAAGAGGTGGCGGAGTAAGACGAATATCGCGTTGGAGAGGGCATCTGGCAGCGGAAGGCGGCATGGCAGGCAGCTGCTTCTGGTGGTGTGGTCTCTCTGGGTTCAACTGTGGTGGCTAGCTCTTCTGGGAAGGTGGGCAGGGAGAGGCCATCGTTGGGGAACTTCTGTAGCAAATAAACCGCAAAGGCCTCTTGGATTTCCCCACATATTTCATGAAGGTTAGCTGATGCTGCTCGATCCTCTTGTTGCTGGCGATCAGTGTGTTGAGCAGTTGGATAACTTTATAGTTTTGGGCAGCGGTGTTGTTGACCGACGGATGAAAGGGTGTGATCAGTTTAGTCTTAGGCGTCTGCATCATCTGGAGCCTGACCTTCCTTTTTCAGTTCTCCCTTGGTGGTGTCAGCACGTCTTTGGAGTCGGAGGGGATGTTGAAGTACATGCAAAGCCTGGTGATTAGGGAGGGGAAGTAGAGTCTGCCCTTAGACTTCCGGTAGCAGTTGTAGATTTCCTTGCAAATTATGTCGCCCACGTTGATCGGCCGGTTGTTCATGATGGAGTGGATTGATGCTAGACGGGGCCGGTCGACTATCGCGTTGTGGGAGGTGGGCAGTAGGTGTCGCTTTATGAACGTATTCCACAGTATTGCCTCCGACAGCAGACGGCGGCTCTGGACGGACCCGTTGTGTTTTCCCGCTAGCCATGGGGTGTTAGGTTCACAGAGCTTGTCCTTCATCCTATCGTAGTCTACTGCTGTCAGTGTCTGCCTCCACTCCTCATGGGGGTTGTCGTCCATTTTTAGCCCATAGAACATGTTGATTGTGGCGGCATTGATTTTTACTGCCTCCCCTCTGGAAAAAATGAACGAAACTTCTGGGTAGGGTTGGTGGGCGTAGAACTCTCGGACGAGGGTGATGTTGGCTACCTCTGTCGGCTTTGCAAAGATCTCCCACCCTTGGCCATGGATCTTTTCGAAGAGGGCAGGCTCGAGACCTAAGTCTCATGTTTGCTGTAAGTAGTACAATCCTTGCTCCTCCCAAACTACTCAGTTGGCAAATTGTGTGCTATGCCTCGTTTGGTCAAACTTGGAGAAGATTCTCTAAAAGGTGGGTTTGGATTGTGATGATGTCATAGTTGTGAGTCGGTTGTAATCTGAGAGTGACTGAAAATATAAAATATTTGAGAAAGCAAGTGGACGCAAAAGAGGTTAAACAAGGAGATGAAGTGAAGAAAATGAATGAAATAGTGAGGTATATATAGGGGTTGCCGAGAGATGTCGTGGCGGCATTAAATTCCAACAGACAAATTTTCGTGGCGCGTGTTATAGGATTATATGCATGTTACGTTGTAGCCGTTGGCAGATAGCCGTTAGCGGGTTTCTAGCCGTTACACGTTTTTGTTGTGGGCTGGCTTTAGTTGTCTCGATTGCATGGTGGACAGGCTCCTTGTTGGACCTTCTTCTTGGTCCTGCTTATCTCCTAAGTCTGAAAATAAAAATAATTAACCAAATAAAGAAAACTGAAATAAAAATAATTAAATCTGAAAAATAAAAATGTGGATAATGAATTGCAATAAATTAAAACCTAATCCTAAAACATTAAAATAAAAGGAAAGATATTAAAAATAAATTAATTTATGTTGGGGGTGCATTGGGGTACATCTCCCAAACATAACCACTTCTTGAGTTGGTTGTGATTTGCTTTTCGTCCAGGTGAATCATCCAGCTCCTTGAGGTCTTTGTTGCTTTGATTTCTGCCATGGCAGCTGCTGCCTTGCTCTGCTTCTTGGTTGAACTTAGAGGCATGTGTTTCTAGGCATACTTCTTTCTCTTTGGCTAGTTTCATGGACTGTAAAACATGTATCTTTATGTTCTGATTGTCCACCCTCATTATGAGTTCCCCATTCTCTACATCTATCAATGTTCTGCATGTGGCTAAGAATGGTCACCCAAGAATGATGGGGGCGTTCTCGTCTACCTCACAGTCCAGGATGAGGAAGTCGGCTGGGAAAATGAAGTTGCTCACTCGTACAAGGATATCTTCAATTTTCCTTCTGGTTGCACAAAGGAATGGTCAGCAAGTTGGAGCATGATGGAGGTTGGCTTTGCTTGTCCAATTCCTAGTTTGTTGAAGACAGCCTTGGGCATCAGATTTAGGCTTGCTCCTAGGTCGCTTAGAGCTCTCATGTCATGGTTGATGCCTATCTTGCATGGAATGATGAAGCTGCTTGGATCTGTCCTCTTGGCCAACACCTTGTTATACATCATTGTCATGCATTCTTCAGTGACAGCTATTGTCTCGAATTCCCCAATTCTCATTCTCTTGGAAACCATATCCTTCAGATACTTTGCGTAATTTGTCATGTTTTGTATGGCTTCCAAGAGTGGGATGTTGATGTGCACCTATTTTAGAATATCCAGAAATTTCTTGAATTGGTGCTCTTTCTTTTTTTGTTTGAGCCTTTGGGGGAAGGGCGGCGACAGACGGATGTTCTAGATGCGCTCCTTGCAGGGAAATCTAATCTGTGGTGGTTTAGGCTCATCTGTCTCAGGGTTGTCGTCATCTGTCTGGGCATTAGTTTGCTTTGCTACACCAGTAGGTTGTTCATGTGCTGCTGCGGCGGGCAGTTCTGTCTGCTTTTCCTTTGGCTGGTCAGCTCTGGAATCATCCATTTGTTTCCCACCTTTTGTATTTATTGCTTTACACTGCTCATAGGTGGGTTTTGATGTGACCTTTGTGTTACTGGATGATGCACTCATTTTCATGTGGCTTATGATCTCAGTAAACTACTCGAACTGGGTCTCTAGGTTCTTTATTGCTGCCTCCTAATTGTTCATCTGCATCTCAGTCCTGTCCATAAAAGACTTAGTTTTGTCAATAAATTTTTTAGTACGAACAATAAAATCATTGGTTCAAGACATAAAAGTATGTAAAGTAGATTCAAGTGAATTATTGTTCGTGTTCTGTTGCAACTGAGGCGGCTGTCGTGACAGGTTCTACTGATATCCTCCTGGTTGCTGGGTTAGATTTGTAGCTGTGTTTGGGTTACTCCATGAGAAATTTTGATGCTTTTCCAGCATGGATTGTATGTGTTGGTGTTGGGTCTGTTGTTCCTCTCATATGATCCCATGAAGTTGGTGGATTCACTGCATTCAGAGGAATCGTAGTTGCCCCCACACTCATCACAAAATGGCTCCACAGCCTTGGCCTCATATGTTTTCCCTTTGGCCACATTCATTACCAGTTGTGTCAGTTTATCCAGGCGGGTATTGACAGATTTAGTGGCTTCTACTTCATTCACAACAGCTGGCCGCCTTACTCCGTCGCGGCGGGCTTTAGGGAACTTGTAGTCATTCTTTGAAATTCTGTTCAGAATTTGTAGTGCCTCCTTGGGTGTTCTATCTAGTATGATTCCATTGGCTGAAGCGTCGAGCATCATTCATGTCAGTTGATTTACTCCATTATAGAACATCGACACTTGAGTCCAAGATGGGAAACCTTGAAGCGAGAAGTTGTTCAGCATCTGTTGGTATCTCTCCCATGCTTCATACATCGGTTCGTCATCCCCTTGGCGGAAGGCTGTGATCTCGTTTCTTAATTTGTCGGTTACGTTTGAAGGACTGAAACGATCTAGGAAGTCCTTGCACAACTCCGTCCAATTGTTGAATAATCCTATCGATTGGTTGTTCAGCCACTGCTTTGCCCTATCTCTCAGTGAATAGGGAAATAATCTCAGCTTAAGCACATCCTGATGGACTCCATGTATCTTAAAGGCTCTGTAAATGTCTAGGAATCTGCTCAAGTGCTGCCGAGCATCTCCCGTGGTATTTCCTCCAAATTGCCCCAATGTGTTTATCATATTGAACATCACGAGCTTTAGCTCAAAGTGATCTGCTTCGTTTTCAGGCTCTTCAACAGTTGGGTCAAATCCTCTGAATTCGTGCTCCAAATAATCCCTGGTGGTGCGCACATACGGTTGCTGCCTAGGCGGAATTGGTGGTTGTTGCCTAGGGGGCGGATCCTGCTGCCCATCCCTGTCGTTGCGTGCATTGTTGGCAGGGTTGTCGTCTTGGCCGTTATGCATGACTGTTTCCACTTTTCCTTCTTCCTTAGCTTTTCCAAGGGCTTCTCTTGCTTCTTTCTTTAGTTCTCTCGCTCTTCGTTCGATCTCGTCTATGAAAACGATTTCGTTCGATGGGTTGGCTCTGGTCATGCACTAGACAAGAAAACTGTAAAATTCACTTCTTTTTTCGAATAAAAAGAAAAAAATAAAAACTAAAATTAAATGCAAATAAAATAAAAGTGCAGAAAAATAAAGACGAATTTACTGTTGCTAATCCCCGGCAACGACGCCAAAAACTTGTAGAAATATGTGCTCCATAAGGTTATGAAGGTCATCTTGATCATATCTTATGGACTCATCTTTATCTGATTGTATCCCGAGAAGCCATCCATGAACGAAAACCATGAATGCCCTGACGTATTGTCATCCAGAATATCTATATGTGGCAAAGGAAAATTATCTTTTAGACTGTCCCTATTCAGGTCTCTGTAGTCAACACACATCCGTACCTTCCCATCTTTCTTCGGTACAGGGACTATGTTGGCCACCCATTCTGGATATTGGGATACTGCAAGAAAACCAGCATCGATCTGTTTACGTGCCAATTCTTTTATCTTTATCACCATTTACGGTCTCAATCTTCTAAGCTTCTGTTGAACCGGTTTACATTCAAGTCTAATGGGCAATTTGTGTACCACTATGTCAATATTCAGTCTTGGCATATCTTGATAGGACCATGCGAAGACGTCTTTGAACTCGTGCAATAGATCAATTAGTTCATGCTTCTTTTTAGACGAAAATGCTCGCCCCTATCTTTACTTCTCTCCTAGTCTCTTCTGTTCCCAGATTGAGAATCTCTAACTCCTCCTTATAGGGCAAGATCTGCTTGTCACCCTTTTCTACCAACCTTAGTAATTCTTCAGGGATTTCACATTTTGTTTCATCCTCGACTTCATTGATTTCCGCTAGACATACTGGTTGTCCAAATCCTATCCCAGGATTAGGTTTAGGATCATTCATGCATTCGATAATTGAAGACCTACAAAGAAAATAATAATATATTTTGAAAAGGATACGAAAAAATAAAAACACGTTTGCCATTCGTGAATCAGCATGGAAAGCATCTTTATTAAAATGATTGTATAACGGCCCTTTACAAATAATCCTCTTATACCCGTGGGCAAACGTATAAGGTGGCCCCAGTATTTACTTTGTTTCATTATTGGTTACAAGGGAAATGTCTTCAATTGTCCAGTTCTTCAATGTCTCGTCTGGGGCACAGGGACGGATCGTTCTCAAAAATTCACCAGGTTGAGCACCCTAAAAAACTCCACCAACAAAGAGCCAATCTAGATTGTTGCCAAAGATTTCCTCTTCATGCAGTCTTATCATTTCTCGATTAACTTCCTCTAGTTGTTTTTCAACATTCGTGAATCCACGCGATTTGAAGATCTTGGACATGTCAAAAGATGTCACCAGCCTGGAAGAAGTCTCAGATCCCTGAATGCGGGCTTTCCTCTGTTCCCTCCTCTTCTTCAAATCTCTTAGTTTATCTTGCACATTAGGAGTGAACCCCAATCCAAAATGATCTTTCTTTATAAGGATGGGCCTTGGTCGTAAACTTCCATTCGGGTGTTTTCCAAGTCCTTTGCCTGTCTTTGCACCCCTTATGAGTGTCTTTCGTACTGTCATTTTGGTGTAGTTTGACAGTCTTGGATGCGGGAATGGTTTTCCCTCAGCTACAAAGGTGGAATTCACAAATTCCAGCACCTTGAAAGAACACTCCAAGGCATTATCATCTGTCTGAATATATTGGACATCAGTTGTTATAGAGGCAATGATATCCTCTTCTGCTCCGACACTAATAAATTTCCCTTCTATGACAAACTTGAGCTTTTGATACAGAGATGATGGGACTGCTCCTGCCGAATGGATCTAGGGTCTCCCGACCAATCAGTTATGTGTCAGCTTGATATCCATTACCACAAAATCTATGTTGTAAACTACCGGCCCTATCAGCAATTGTACTTCTATCCTTCCCAGTACATCATGTGTCGTTCCATCGATGGCTTTCACGGTATTCTGATATGCCTTCATGTGGGAGTCGTACATAGGCAACCTCTGCAAAGTCGCCATTGGCATGACATTTAAGGCAGATCCATTATCAATTAAGACTTCAGGCAGCACATATCTTTTACAATGCGTGGTAATATTCAAAGCCTTTACTGACCCCATCCCTCCTTCCAGGATTTCATCATCGGTGAATGTTATGTAGTTGTCGGCATCAATATGATTCACAATCTTGTCTAGTTTATCTACTGAAATATCATTCGGCACAAATGTCTGATTAATACCTTCATCAAAGCATTACGATGCCTCTAAGAACTCAACAACAGCTCCAAAACTAAAATTCTTGCATGCTGCCTCTTTAGCTGTTCTACTATGCTGTACTCACTATGGTTTAAAAACCTCAGAAATTCTTGGGCTTGCTCCTCCGTCACCAGCTCATTTATCTTCGGAGCGGGGTCTTCTTCAAAAATCTTTTCAGGAACAACAGGTGCCTTTCATTTAGCCTTCTCAACCTCTTTCATCGCCTCTGGGGAGGAATAGCATCTGCCACTTCGAGTGAAATGGCCCACATCATTTACCGCCTCCACATTTGGTTGCTTATCCTTCTCTTATTCATCCTTCGTTTCATCTCTTGGCTTTGTTTCCTCTTGTAGCTTCTCCTTCTCTAGTATTGTCACATTTGCCGTGTAATTCCAAAGAACCGCATTGGTGCTTTTGAAAGCAAACGGTGCAGGGGTCGAGATTACTATCTTCAGGGCCACTACTGGTTTTGAACTTGCAGCCTTCAGTTTGACGGATACAATCAAAGGCTTATGCACTTCGTACTTTGACCCAGAGCATTCTGATGCACACACCTCAACCTCTTTCCTTGTTCCAGCTTTTTCAAAGAACTCAATTTTTTTATTATCCATCATCTTTTGAATCAGATCCCTGAACTCCTGACATTGTTGGATTTCATGATCACATTCTTAGTGATATTCACAATACACCTTAGCATGTATTTCCATTTCAACCTTCATGCCAATCTCAATCATCTTGGTGTTGTATAATTGCTCAGACACCCATCTCAATGGAGACTGAATTTCCGATATATCAGTTTTCCGCCTCTTTGCCTCGTCATATTTCTCTATCATAATTACCCCACGTCCAACATGACTTGGAAGGGGATTGGTTGCAATACTGGGTTCGTCAAACTTCAATTTCCCGGTATTGATCAAATTCTGCACCACTTTCTTGAATGTTGTGCATGTCTCAATTGAATGCCCCAGTATCCCAGCAGGGAATTCAAAATGGGCATCTGCTTTGTACCATGGAGGGTAAGATGAGCCAGTTAAGCTGTCCTGGGAACAATGTATCAACAACTTTTCATCCTTCAAATAAGCAGCCATCTTTCTGCAATACATCGTAAGATGAGCCTTTGGACAAGTGGTTCCATCATACTTCTCAAAGTATGGGGCTTTGAACTTGGGAGGAAGTACTAAGCCGGCTACCAAGCTCATTTCAACAGCATCAGGCCCCATCTCACTAGCCTTCTGTAGTTCCAGCAAACGATCCTCCAGAGCCTGGCAACGCTCTTCATACTTTCTTTCAATCTCAGCATGGATCTTTTCTATCTCATTTAGGGTATTCGGGTCTGGAACTTCTTCAACACCTCCAAAGTTCGCCCTAATATGCATCGGGTGACTAGGTGTTGTTCCTGTCAGATTAATGTGGACCTTCTTCGCAGTAGGAGGTTTTTCAGGCTACATCCTAATGTAGGATGTAGTTTCAGCTTGATCATTCACATCATTGGAAGCTCCTTCAGTCGCCTTAGCCTTTCCAGACTCTTTAGGGCCTAACAAAGCAGTTAGCTGATTGATGATCTCCGCTTGAGTCTGAGTGAAGCAATCTTTGATAGATTGCTCAATTCTATCAAAGCAGTTCTGTGTTTCCACTCGCTCATTTTCAAGGCTAGCAATTCGATCCTCGGCAGCCATGGTTCTGAAACGCAGACAGCTTCCATATAAGTGCGGTATGGTTGCGACTTAAAGCAGATTCTGCCATTAAACCTTTCTTTTATTAAATTCTTTATTTTGCAATATATCATAAAATTCCAAATTAATGAATATATGTATGAGTGCATGAGTGCATGAATGCATGGATGCAATAAAGGACATCAAATTTAGGAGCCAGTCTTTTTTAGAAACATCCCATTCGTCCGAAAATTTAATTACATAGAAAAGATACATTTTTCTACAGAAAGCTGCTAGCCCTAATTCCCAGGTTGACCAGCTCGTGGAATAAACGTGTAATGGCCTCTCCGTGCTCTTCTTCAACATTGGGTTGCCCTAGCAGGCTTGTGGCTTGTCTTGACAAAATTTAGACATATGAGACAATACTCCTGACTTGCGCCTTGAAGCTCACTAATTCGTCATTCTGGCACTGAACTGTGTGCCGCGTTGCCTCATACTTGTCCTTCCATGCTCCGCTTTCCACTATTAGTGCTCCTTCATGGCCAGCGATTTTTTCTTTCAAATCCTGAATAATATTTTCTAACTCTGTCACCCTTCTCTGCAGCCTTTCCCTTTCCATCTCTGCTTGAGTCTTGTCTTCATTATGATATCTGGTGATCAGTCCTTCCAGTTGTGCTACATGGCTTGTTAAGTCAAAATTCCTGGTCTGCTCTTCTTCCAGCCTCTTTTTTGCTTTGTCGCTCGATTCCTTGCTTGCATGTGCTTTCCCGTCGTACATCTTCTTATAATCATCTCTATCTTTAGTCATTGCATCCAGCTTATCTGATAAGCTCTTTATTACCTTGCTCATACCTCCCTTTTGTTTAGCCTTATAATCATCATGCAGCTTCTATAATTCCTTCAAATCTCGGCTTATCTTTTTGTTTTGTTCCACCAATTCCTTCTCTCTTCCCTCATGGATGTTTACTTGCAGTTGTGCCATAGTCAATTCTTCCTTAAGGTCATTAATCCCCTTTTTGTATCTCTTTAGATCCAGTTCTCGGTCATGCCTAAGCTTTTCCAAGGTTGAGGGTGACTCACTAATTGCTTGAGTTAAAGTGCCAACACCTGATGGCTTTTCCTGGAATGTGGTATCGTTAACCCTTTGAGCTCTCCATTCATTGTACCTTGGCATCACTTCCAGACTTTGATAGGGATGAACTTTTCTCGGTGTCTCTCATGCTTTCGAAGTTTGTAGTATCGATCCTTTATAATCATTCGTCTTATGGGCGTACTCAAATTTGGCCATCCCAACAGTGGTTGGCACAAACTGTCTTGACCCGAATTGTCTTGATACTAGCAACGGGCAATAAGTTGTCCCTCCCCAAATTCCTGGCAAAGGAACCCAGTCTCTATTTCCGCATCTATATAGGAAGGTTGTACCTCTGTTCAGCCATGAGGCCTTCCATACCACGTATGTGTCTTCCAGGTCCCTGAGATATTCTTCCCAATGCTTCTCGCTTTTTCTTTCTAAAATGCAGTCAGTTATGTGTTCTCTTATTGAAGAATAGGTGTCAAGATATCTAATCCCTTTATAAGGTGTGTTCCACCTATGTCCTCTGAACCATATCTCCAGCAATTGTGCGCAACCCCAGAATTTTCCTTCTCCTACTTTCTTGCAAATAGTCAACGATCAATAGGTCTCTGTCAAGATAGCTGGAACCGGGTTGACTCCTTTGTCTAATCACTCAAACAATCCTATAGTTGACGAATCGATGTGCTCAAGTGTTCTTGGGAATAGAACCAGACCGTCGATACACAAAGCAAATAGGCTCCTCATTCTGACTGGTTCATCACTATTTGCTAGCACCAACTCTTTAAGGGTTCTCCAATTGACTCGTTGTTAGCCATTTTCTTTTCCCACCATTCTTTCGTCTTCCCTGTTAATAATGTCAATTTCTTGATAGTCTGAATTTCCAAAGCTATTAAGGGACCTAGTGTAGATTTTATCGCTCTTAATTCTCAGACAACTAATCAGTATCTTGTACTCTTCTAGCGTCTGTGTCATGTCCACCTGTCCAAAAGTGACGCAATTATATGAAGGATTCCAGAATTGTGCCATAGCTCTCAATAGTTCCTGGTCAATCTTTATGTCTAACAACAGGGCTATATCACCAAATTCTTTTTGAAAATGCTCCTTCATTTCACCATCCCATTGATCCCAAATGTCTTTTAAATTTGGTAGACATGTATTATGGTTGATATTTAACTTCGCATACCCTTTCATTTTAGACACTTCACCTTTTCTAAGATTGTCTCTTTTCTCGTGATGTACTTGCTCTGACCAAGTCCACACTGCAGTATTATCTTTTCCTTACCTAAATTCTCGAGACATATTGGATACTTCTAAAGTGGCTGACTCCCAATTCGATGTCAAAATAAAATACAATTGATGGGAAAAAATTAAAACAAAAAAAAAACTTGTGTTAGTATCATGAATTAATATTAAAGGCAAATAAACAAACTACAAAATTAACATCAAAATAAATGAACCAATTAATGTCACAGTATTTAAAGCAACAAAATAACCAGAGAAATGTATTTAAACCGGCAGCACCTATCCTAAGTCCATGTCTGGCTCTAGCGGGGTGGGCTTCTAAAACAAAATACGGGTTTGGTTCTAGACTCTCGGTTCCTGAACTGTCGTTACCATCTACTGTGACAGTAAGACATCGATTCAGTAGTATAGATCCCTTATAACGGAGGCATGGGCCCTACGACGCATAAGGTTAGTATACCGAAAGAAGACAAAAATCCGAACTAGGAGCTGGAGAGCATCATGTTGAATATTATCTTACACCCACTTAAGGGTGAAAAAACTCGGGTTTAGGGTTTATGCATGAATGACAGATATAGCATACACAAAAATTACCCTCATTCTTCCTAAAATCCATCGAACAATTCTTCAGAAAAAAATTAAATTCAAATTAATGTTAGAAAAGCCAGAACGCTACGTGAAATTAATTAATAGGCATGACTCTCAACTTTTCCCCAGCGGAGTCGCCAAGCTGTAGCAAGCGTTTTTTTTTTAAAACCCAATTTTTAAGTTTGGAATAAAAATAGCCTGACTGTAACGCCCCGGGTTTGGGCTTAGAAGTTGTGGGCGTTGACCGGTTTGGTCAAAGTGCTGTTCGAATCTAAAGAGGTGAAATTAGGAAAACCTAGTTCGGGTTGCATTAAAAATATGGAAAAATGTTCTAAAATCATCTTTTAATATAATTAAGTGAACTGTGAAATCAATTTTGAAAAATGGGTTTTGGAAGAGTGACATTTTGGCTAGTGACCAAAATGTAATTTTTGAAAGTTTTGTGACTGTTTTATAAAGAGTTGAAACTTTGAATCTTTAAGGAGCTATTATTCCAAAAGTAGTTTCTCCAGATTTTTCTAAGATATTTTGAGATTTATTCTGATTTTAAAACATGTCAAAAGTGGAGGGAAAGGCCATTTGGCTATTTTCTTAACTAACTTTTCTATTTTCTTTCTCTCATTTTCTCTCAATCCAAACACTTGTTTTCTAGAGAATTGTTTCTGATTTTCTCACCCAAAATCCTCCTTTCAACACTCTTTTGATTCCTAAACATCATATCTTCAAAACCTCATCATTTGCTAGTTGATTCAACAAGGTTTTTGATTCCAAAAAGTGGAGAAACACAAGTTTGGAGGTAAGAACGTCCTTCTCCTCTAAACTATCAGTTCTTTACTGAAATTCCCAAGTTCTCAACTCTTAATTGAAGTTTTATTAAAGGATTTTAAGTGGTGAAATGGATCTTGGCTTATAATGCAAGATTTGGTGATTTTTTGATGATTTTCGTTAGATCTGATTAATCTGTGATTTGAGATGTGTTTTTGATGTTAAATGAACTCTAAATTGATAAGGAAATGAGTTTTGATTAATGCAATCCCGGATAGGTTGAGTTTCCTAAGTTTAGCTTGTGATTCTTGGATGTTTTTGTGGTGATCTTGTGGATCTGATGTTGCTGGAGGTATAAGGATGTTTATAGGTTGTTTTTAGATGTTAAATGGTGTTAATGGATGTTAGGTTTTGCTGGTTTATGGCTGGGCTTTGTTGAGAAGTGGTTTTGATGCAATTTCGGTTGTGTTTGGTGGCCGAAATTGGAGTGTGAATGAGAGCAGCGAGTTTGAGTGCTTTCATTGAAGCTTTTGATGCATGATGATGCATTAAATCTCTGCTTTAATGTGTTTAATCAGGGGAGGCATCTTTGGATCCAAGAGTTGTTGATCCGGAAGCTTGAATTGGTGCTTCGGCAAGAGGCGAAGTGGAATCGGTGAGTGAAATTGGGTTTCGGCTTTGAAACCATTGTCTTGGGAGCTTAGTTTAAGTCTAAACAACTTTGCTAAGCTCAAGTGTAAGTTTTCGGAAATACTCTCTAGTGGTGGCCATGATTTGATTGTTGTTGCAATGTGGTTTATTGCATGATTTTAACACTGTTTTGAAAGCATGATTTAGCATGGTTAATGCTATTTTTGTAAGCCATATGTTGAAGGTAACTCAAGGTAGGAGTTCCTTGTTGTTGAACATTGATTAAATGTGATTTGATGCTTTTAAATGCATGATGAATATGGCTTGGTTTTATGCTTTAAAACAGTGGATAAATTGATGATAATGATGTATATTGGCAAGTGATGTTTTGAAAAGGGTTAAGGTCACTAAGGTGGTTAAAAGTCCTTGAGTGAGCCTTGTTTACTTAAGAACATCAAGGTGGTTAAAAGTCCTTGGATGGTTCTTGCTACGGACACAAAGGTGTTTAAAAGTCCTTGTGTGGTCCTTCCATGGTGGTTAAAAGTCCATGGGCCAAGGTGTTTAAAAGTCCTTGGGATCAAGGTGTTTAAAAGTCCTTGATGTGATACACTTCATGGTGATTAAAAGTCCATGGCCAAGGTGATTAAAAGTCCTTGGGATCAAGGTGGTTAAAAGTCCTTGATGTGATACAATTCATGATGTTTAAAAGTCCATGGCCAAGGTGTTTAAAAGTCCTTGGGGCCAAGGTGTTTAAAAGTCCTTGGGGTGAAAGTTGATGAACTTGTTTTTAAAGAAATGGAACTTATCACTTGAGGCCAATATGACATGTTGTGATGTGATGCATGTTTAAATATGCTTTTAAGCATGTACAATTGATGTGTTGAAGCATGATTTATAAATGTTTTGTTAATGCATTATTGAATGGTTTTACGAGCATTCCTCACTAAGCTTTTGCTTACGCTCTCTTCCGTTTTCTTAATTCAATAATGCAGAGCATTAGAGTACTTGAGGGCAGCAAGGAGGGCAAGCATCCAAGTGGAAACAAAGCTCTAAGTATGGAAGGTTTTCTAAGTACATTTTAGCTTTTGGTAATTTGGCAATGGGGGACCAATGTATATGTTTTGGGAGATGTTTAGTACTCCCTAAGTATGTTGTTTGATGTTGAGAATGTTGGTTTTGGTGTTGGATCTTTACATGCTTGTTTTGGAAGTTTATGCTTGAATGGTTAGCTTGTGTAGGAAGCATGCCTATTGATTTGGGGCTTTTCTCATATGATGTTAATATGTTGAATTGATGATGCTTATATGTCCCTTCTATGTTTAATTGCATGTTGGCAAAGTTTGGTGACTTTTGGAGCATGATTGGTTGGTCAATTGCATGTTTAAGTATGCATTTTGGGGCAATCTGTGCAGGGTGTTTCGGAACAGCACCTACCGTTTCGGAACGGGTGCCTTAAATGAACCCAGGCGTCCGAAACGGGAGGGACCGTTCCGAAACGGAAAGGCTACTGCCAGACCCCCGTTTCGGTACGCTTTGCGGAACGGCCCCGAGTTTCGATACGGGCTATGCCGTTTCGGAACGGGTGACCGTTGGGGGCTGACATTGGCAGTTATATGTTTTAGAATGTTTGCGTTTTGGTCCTGAAACTTGTTGGTGCAATTGTATGAGTTTGGGAAGTCCTTTCGAGCTGAAATTTCACAGAGAAGCATGAAACCTGATTAATTTCAAGTTGCTAACTTTAATTTGGATTAAGTCCTCATATTTATCAGAATTTACATTTTGGTCCCTAAAGTTGTAATTTGTTCAATTGAGTCCCTGTTTGATCTCTGATGTTTGTGATCTTTTGGTATGATGTTTGTGTGATCACAATTAGGTTTTAAGTGCATCTAGACAAGGTTAAAAAGAAAAAAAAGGGTCGTTAATCAAGGTTGACTTTCGGGTTGACTTTGGTTTTCCCCGTGTGACTTTCTTAATTCGGGTCAACCGTCTAGGCCGGGTTAAGGGGGTTACATTTGGTGGTATCAGAGCTGAGTTCTCGAGTAATTGGGAATGTATGTATGCATGATTGAAGTATGTATGCCTAGTATGCTTGTTGAGTGAAAGCATGTTTAATGGCTTGTGTTTTTAGATGCAATTGAAGTATGTGCTGTGATGTAGCATGTAGTGGGTACCCATTGCCAAATCAAAGCTAAAGGAAAGATGTTGTTTTGAAATGAAATTGAGCTTGAATACTTGGATTGCTTACCTTGCTGGGCCTGACTTGTTTTATTTGCATTGTTGTTGCATGGTAAAAGTATGGCACCACCACGTAGAGAGTTAAGGAGTAACGTGAGAGCTACGGCTCCTAATGAGAACGAGAATGAGGAAAGTGCGGTTTTACCTCCTCCACCTGGTGGTGGTGGAGCTGAGGGAGATGGAGCTGATGCAGCAGCTGATGCTGGAGCTGCAGGACCTGAGGCTGGTCAGGGGCAAGCTATGCCTGACATGACGATGTTGGTACAAGCTATTGCGGGTGCTTTTCGAGCAGCAGTAGCTGGAGCTCAGGGAGCTGGGCATCAGGGTGATGCTGGTGTTAGACTACCTTTGGAGCGTCTGCGCAGTCTGGGTGGGACTGAGTTCAGGGGTATGTCTGCTGAGAGTTCGGAAGCTTGGTTGGAGAGTACCAAGCGTATCTTGGGTCAGATGAGCTGCACGGATGTGCAAAAGCTGGGTTGTGTTGTGTCCTTGCTGCAGAAGGATGCGTATACGTGGTGGACGACCACCATAGCTGGGATGGCAGAAGCTGATGTGACCTGGACATTCTTTCAGAGTATGTTCAAAAGGAGATATCTGGGTGTAAGATATCTAGATGAGAAGAAGCGTGAATTCATGTCTCTTACCCAATGGAGCATGAGTGTGGCTGAGTATGAGGTGCAGTTTGTGCGACTCAGTCAGTATGCACCTGAGCTGGTACCTGATGAGCGGGCAAGGTGCGAGAGGTTCCGTTATGGCTTAGAGACGGATGTGAAAATGTATTTGCTGGCCGCCGAGTATGATGATTTTGATGTGTTGGTGGGCTGAGCTAAGGACGTTGAGATGAACCTGAGTTTGTCTGCTAAGGGTGCTGGCAAGCGAGCTGCTGAGTATAGTTCCGGAGGTGGACGGAACAAGAGGGGACGTGATCAGAAGTATTAGTCTTCAGCTAAGAGAGGTAGTGGTGCACCTGCTAGAGGAGGCAATGCTAGAGCTGATCCGAGTGCTTGTTGGATCTGTGGTTCCCGTGGTCACTTGGAGCGTGACTGTCCTCGTGCTGAGAGAGTGGTGCAAGCTCCTGTTGCGGCTGCTGGTAACGAGTGCTGGAGTTGTGGTTCTGCAGACCACTTGAGGCGAGATTGTCCGAGGTTGGCTGGTGATCAGGTGCATGCTCCTGTTGTTGCTGCACCGCAGAGAGATCGTGGGCGCGGCCGTGGTAATTTCCAGAGGAGGGAGGAAGGTGGTCGTGGAGTGGCCCATGTTGTGGCTATTCAGCCTGAGGGTGGAGGCCAAGCGAGGGTGTATGCTCAGCGAGAGGGCAGGAATGATGCGGATGTGATTGCAGGTACCTTTACTTTGCAGTCCTTGTCATTGCTTTCTTTGATTGATTCTGGATCTACGCATTCATACATATTGCGTGAGCATGCTGAACTGCTTGGTTTGCCTGTTGAGTCTTTGGATGTTGGTGTTCGAGTCACTAGTTCTTTTGGTGAGACTGTTGTGACTAGGAAGCTTTATAGAAGGTGTCCCTTGGTTGTTCAAGAGCATGTTTTCCATGTTGATCTTATGGAGTTGCCCTTCTATGGTTTCGATGTGATCCTTGGTATGGATTGGCTTGCTGAGCATCATGCTGTTGTGGATTGTGAGAACAAGCGGGTTTCGCTTAAGCTTGCGGATGATTACGAAGTTGTTGTGGTGGGCGAGAATGTGAAGTTTCTTGCCAATGTGGTGTCTACCTTGGAGGCGAGTAGGATGCTGAGGCAAGGTTGTGAAGCTTATCTAGCTTTTGTGATGAATCCTAGCTCCAAGGAGTTGAGGGTGCAAGATATCAGGGTTGTGAATGAGTTTCCTGGTGTTTTTCCTGAGGAGTTGCCTGGTTTACCTCCTAACCGCGAGGTGGAGTTTGGAATTGAGCTGTATGAGAATACAACTCCTGTGTCCATTACTCCCTATAGAATGGCACCTAAGGAGCTGAAGGAGCTGAAGACGCAATTGCAAGAGTTGCTTGATCGTGGTTTCATCCGGCCGAGTGTGTCACCTTGGGGAGCACCGGTCTTGTTCGTGAAGAAGAAGGATGGCACTATGAGAATGTGCATTGATTACCGTCAGCTGAACAAGTTGACCATCAATAATCGGTATCCTTTGCCGAGAATTGATGATCTCTTTGATCAATTTCGGGGAGCAGCTGTGTTCTCTAAGATTGACTTGAGGTCAGGGTATTATCAGCTGAAGGTGAAAGATGTGGATGTGCCTAAGACAGCTTTCAGGACAAGGTATGGGCATTATGAGTTCCTTGTGATGCCGTTTGGTTTGACAAATGCTCCTGCTGCTTTCATGGATATGATGAATCGTGTGTTTCATGAATACCTGGACAAGTTCGTGGTGGTGTTCATTGATGATATCCTCGTGTACTCGCGTACTGAGGAGGAGCACGAAGAGCATTTGAGGATTGTGCTTCAAGCTTTGTTGGAGAATCAGCTTTATGCTAAGCTGAGCAAGTGCGAGTTTTGGCTTAAGGAGGTGGTGTTTCTTGGGCATGTGGTTTCAGCTGAGGGGATTCGTGTTGATCCTCAGAAGATTGAGGCGGTGATGAGTTGGAAGGTTCCTAAGTCTGTTCATGAGGTCCGTAGTTTCCTTGGTTTGGCGGGGTACTACCGAAGGTTTGTGGATGGGTTTTCCAAGATTGCTGCTCCTTTGACAAAGTTGTTGCAGAAGGATGTTGAGTATGAGTGGACAGAAGCGAGACAGCAGGCTTTTGAGAAGCTTAAGGCGGCTTTGACGCAAGCTCCTATCTTGGTTCAGCCTGAATCAGGGAAAGAGTTTGTGGTTTACATTGATGCATCCTATGTTGGTTTGGGGTGTGTGCTGATGCAGGAGGGTAAGGTGGTGGCTTATGCATCGCGGCAGTTGAAAGTGCATGAGCGCAATTACCCTACGTATGATATTGAGCTGGCTGCAGTGGTTTTTGCTCTGAAGATCTGGAGGCATTATCTGTATGGTGAGAAGTGTACTGTGTACACGGATCACAAGAGTTTGAGGTATCTGATGTCTCAGAAGGAGTTGAATCTTAGGCAGCGGCGTTGGTTGGAGTTGCTCAAGGATTATGATCTGACGATTGAGTATCATCCTGGGAAGGCTAATGTTGTAGCGGATGCCTTGAGTAGGAAGGTAGTTGTTGAGCTGAGGGCTATGTTTGCTAGCTTGAGCATATCGCGTGATGGTGGTCTTGTGGCTGAGTTGCAAGTGAAACCATCATTGGTTCAGTTGATCAAGGATAAGCAGTTGCTGGATGATTCCTTGGTACCGCATGTTCAGGATATCGCGGAGGGTAGACCTTCGGATTTCTGTTTCAATGACGATGGTGTGCTGTGTTTTGGGAGTCGAATAGTAGTGCCCAATGATGCTGAGTTGAGGCGTGCTATTCTGACTGAAGGCCATAGTAGTCCTTTTGCTATGCACCCTGGTAGTACTAAGATGTATCGTGATCTTCGTGATGAGTACTATTGGGTGGGTTTGAAGAAGGATGTTGCGGAGTTTGTTAGCAAGTGTTTGGTGTGTCAGCGAGTTAAGGCTGAACATCAGGTTCCTTCAGGGTTGTTGCAACCGTTGAAAATCCCTGAGTGGAAGTGGGAAAGGGTTACCATGGATTTTGTATCTGGTTTACCTTTGTCTCCATCGAAGAAGAATTCGGTCTGGGTGATTGTGGATCGCCTGACAAAGTGTGCGCATTTCTTGCCTGTGCATACTACGTTTTCTTTGGATAAGCTGGCAGAGCTGTACATTGCTGAGATTGTGCGGCTGCATGGTGTGCCTAAGTCGATTGTGTCGGATAGGGATCCGAGGTTCACATCGCGGTTCTGGCAGTGTTTGCATCAAGCTCTGGGTACAAGGTTGCATTTCAGTACATCCTATCATCCTCAGTCGGATGGTCAGTCTGAACGAGTTATCCAGATTTTGGAGGATATGTTGAGGTGCTGCGTGATTGAGTTCCAAGGTTCTTGGGAGAAGCATTTGCCTTTGGTTGAGTTTGCTTATAACAATAGTTATCAGGCAAGTATACAGATGGCACCTTATGAGGCTTTGTACGGGAGGAAGTGTAGGACTCCTCTTTGTTGGGCTGAAACTGGTCAAAAGTTGGTTTCGATGCCTGCTTTGCTGAAAGGGACCACTGAGAAGGTGAAGCTCATTTGTGAGCGGTTGAAGGCGGCCTCTGATCGGCAGAAGTCTTACGCGGATTTGAAGCGTAAGGAGATAGAGTATGCAGTGGGTGACCGTGTGTTCTTGAAGGTTTCGCCTTAGAAGAAGGTGATGCGGTTTGGTCGGAAGGGTAAGTTGAGCCCTAGATACATTGGACCATATGAGGTGGTTGAGCGTGTGGGTCCTGTTGCGTATCGGTTGAGGTTACCTCAAGAGTTGGAGAAGATCCATGATGTGTTTCATGTTTCTATGCTCCGGAAGTATAGATCTGATCCTTCGCATGTGATGCCTGTGGAGGAAGTGGAACTGAATCCGGATTTGCCCTATGATGAGGAACCGGTGAAGGTTCTGGATTCGGATAGCAAGGTTCTTCGTGGCAAGACCATTGAGTTGGTGAAGGTGCTGTGGAAGCATCGCGGTGTTGAGGAAGCCACGTGGGAGCGGAAGGAAGACATGCTGAAACAGTTTCCTTATCTCTTTCCTTCAGGTAAATTTCGAGGACGAAATTTCTTAAGGGGGGGAGAGTTGTAACGCCCCGGGTTTGGGCTTAGAAGTTGTGGGCGTTGACCGGTTTGGTCAAAGTGCTGTTCGAATCTAAAGAGGTGAAATTAGGAAAACCTAGTTCGGGTTGCATTAAAAATATGGAAAAATGTTCTAAAATCATCTTTTAATATAATTAAGTGAACTGTGAAATCAATTTTGAAAAATGGGTTTTGGAAGAGTGACATTTTGGCTAGTGACCAAAATGTAATTTTTGAAAGTTTTGTGACTGTTTTATAAAGAGTTGAAACTTTGAATCCTTAAGGAGCTATTATTCCAAAAGTAGTTTCTCCAGATTTTTCTAAGATATTTTGAGATTTATTCTGATTTTAAAACATGTCAAAAGTGGAGGGAAAGGCCATTTGGCTATTTTCTTAACTAACTTTTCTATTTTCTTTCTCTCATTTTCTCTCAATCCAAACACTTGTTTTCCAGAGAATTGTTTCTGATTTTCTCACCCAAAATCCTCCTTTCAACACTCTTTTGATTCCTAAACATCATATCTTCAAAACCTCATCATTTGCTAGTTGATTCAACAAGGTTTTTGATTCCAAAAAGTGGAGAAACACAAGTTTGGAGGTAAGAACGTCCTTCTCCTCTAAACTATCAGTTCTTTACTGAAATTCCCAAGTTCTCAACTCTTAATTGAAGTTTTATTAAAGGATTTTAAGTGGTGAAATGGATCTTGGCTTATAATGCAAGATTTGGTGATTTTTTGATGATTTTCGTTAGATCTGATTAATCTGTGATTTGAGATGTGTTTTTGATGTTAAATGAACTCTAAATTGATAAGGAAATGAGTTTTGATTAATGCAATCCCGGATAGGTTGAGTTTCCTAAGTTTAGCTTGTGATTCTTGGATGTTTTTGTGGTGATCTTGTGGATCTGATGTTGCTGGAGGTATAAGGATGTTTATAGGTTGTTTTTAGATGTTAAATGGTGTTAATGGATGTTAGGTTTTGCTGGTTTATGGCTGGGCTTTGTTGAGAAGTGGTTTTGATGCAATTTCGGTTGTGTTTGGTGGCCGAAATTGGAGTGTGAATGAGAGCAGCGAGTTTGAGTGCTTTCATTGAAGCTTTTGATGCATGATGATGCATTAAATCTCTGCTTTAATGTGTTTAATCAGGGGAGGCATCTTTGGATCCAAGAGTTGTTGATCCGGAAGCTTGAATTGGTGCTTCGGCAAGAGGCGAAGTGGAATCGGTGAGTGAAATTGGGTTTCGGCTTTGAAACCATTGTCTTGGGAGCTTAGTTTAAGTCTAAACAACTTTGCTAAGCTCAAGTGTAAGTTTTCGGAAATACTCTCTAGTGGTGGCCATGATTTGATTGTTGTTGCAATGTGGTTTATTGCATGATTTTAACACTGTTTTGAAAGCATGATTTAGCATGGTTAATGCTGTTTTTGTAAGCCATATGTTGAAGGTAACTCAAGGTAGGAGTTCCTTGTTGTTGAACATTGATTAAATGTGATTTGATGCTTTTAAATGCATGATGAATATGGCTTGGTTTTATGCTTTAAAACAGTGGATAAATTGATGATAATGATGTATATTGGCAAGTGATGTTTTGAAAAGGGTTAAGGTCACTAAGGTGGTTAAAAGTCCTTGAGTGAGCCTTGTTTACTTAAGAACATCAAGGTGGTTAAAAGTCCTTGGATGGTTCTTGCTACGGACACAAAGGTGTTTAAAAGTCCTTGTGTGGTCCTTCCATGGTGGTTAAAAGTCCATGGGCCAAGGTGTTTAAAAGTCCTTGGGATCAAGGTGTTTAAAAGTCCTTGATGTGATACACTTCATGGTGATTAAAAGTCCATGGCCAAGGTGATTAAAAGTCCTTGGGATCAAGGTGGTTAAAAGTCCTTGATGTGATACAATTCATGGTGTTTAAAAGTCCATGGCCAAGGTGTTTAAAAGTCCTTGGGGCCAAGGTGTTTAAAAGTCCTTGGGGTGAAAGTTGATGAACTTGTTTTTAAAGAAATGGAACTTATCACTTGAGGCCAATATGACATGTTGTGATGTGATGCATGTTTAAATATGCTTTTAAGCATGTACAATTGATGTGTTGAAGCATGATTTATAAATGTTTTGTTAATGCATTATTGAATGGTTTTACGAGCATTCCTCACTAAGCTTTTGCTTACGCTCTCTTCCATTTTCTTAATTCAATAATGCAGAGCATTAGAGTACTTGAGGGCAGCAAGGAGGGCAAGCATCCAAGTGGAAACAAAGCTCTAAGTATGGAAGGTTTTCTAAGTACATTTTAGCTTTTGGTAATTTGGCAATGGGGGACCAATGTATATGTTTTGGGAGATGTTTAGTACTCCCTAAGTATGTTGTTTGATGTTGAGAATGTTGGTTTTGGTGTTGGATCTTTACATGCTTGTTTTGGAAGTTTATGCTTGAATGGTTAGCTTGTGTAGGAAGCATGCCTATTGATTTGGGGCTTTTCTCATATGATGTTAATATGTTGAATTGATGATGCTTATATGTCCCTTCTATGTTTAATTGCATGTTGGCAAAGTTTGGTGACTTTTGGAGCATGATTGGTTGGTCAATTGCATGTTTAAGTATGCATTTTGGGGCAATCTGTGCAGGGTGTTTCGGAACAGCACCTACCGTTTCGGAACGGGTGCCTTAAATGAACCCAGGCGTCCGAAACGGGAGGGACCGTTCCGAAACGGAAAGGCTACTGCCAGACCCCCGTTTCGGTACGCGTTGCGGAACGGCCCCGAGTTTCGATACGGGCTATGTCGTTTCGGAACGGGTGACCGTTGGGGGCTGACATTGGCAGTTATATGTTTTAGAATGTTTGCGTTTTAGTCCTGAAACTTGTTGGTGCAATTGTATGAGTTTGGGAAGTCCTTTCGAGCTGAAATTTCACAGAGAAGCATGAAACCTGATTAATTTCAAGTTGGTAACTTTAATTTGGATTAAGTCCTCATATTTATCAGAATTTACATTTTGGTCCCTAAAGTTGTAATTTGTTCAATTGAGTCCCTGTTTGATCTCTGATGTTTGTGATCTTTTGGTATGATGTTTGTGTGATCACAATTAGGTTTTAAGTGCATCTAGACAAGGTTAAAAAGAAAAAAAAGGGTCGTTAATCAAGGTTGACTTTGGTTTTCCCCGTGTGACTTTCTTAATTCGGGTCAACCGTCTAGGCCGGGTTAAGGGGGTTACACTGACGTTTGAAATCTTGGAAATCGGAGTTTTGATCAATTTTATCTTATGATTAATAAATTTTTCATTTTTAATCAAAATCCCTTTTATTTGCTTAAAAATCATTTTGGAGTCGCCACCGTTCACTTCGGTAGGCCAGACACCATAAAAACATACCAGAGATTCTTTTTGAAAAGTTCGAGTTTGGGAGTCGGTTACGTGTAGGGAAGGGTTAGCACCCCTCGAACACTCGTTATTGGTACCTCATTAATTACACGTGGCATTTTTGCATTTCGAATATTAATCTGGATTTAATTTAATCTTTTAACTGTAAAACGAATTTTATTCCGAATGGGGTATCTTTTTGCAAGAAAATACATTTTGGGTGAATATAAGTATGAAACGTCCAGTTACATTCGGACACTTCAATTTATATCTAAAATGTACCTCAACACAAAAGGTTTTAATGCATGATAAATTATTGTCTTTTCAATTTTAAGTAAACCCTGATTAGGCTCCATCAATTTGTTTAATTTAAAGCTCTAAGAATATTATTAATTGTTGGACATAAATGATAACATCCAAAATAATATTGGATAATATCTTTAATGAGCCCAAAAGTAATAATATTCCTAATTAAGGTGATTCTCATCATTAGCCCTATTTTAATTTTAATTAATCTAATTGTGATTCATTTTCATTTTCTAGGTTAGAATGAAACATTGAAACCTTCATCAGAATATTCATTGGTTAACATCACTCTTCATTGTGACACTAACCAATATTGAATATTCTAATATTGTTTCAAATATTCATCTATTTACTACAATGGTCTTTCCTGTTTAATTATGAGATTAAGTAAACTATACTAAGGCTATAATCCTATTTTAAACATGTGGTTTAAGCCCTTAAACAATATACTTCATGGTGCTTGAAATATGCAAGCATACAATTTAATTTAAACAATTAAATAAAAGCAATTAAACGAAACAGTTAATACTGAAGAAGGACTGAATTGAATTAATTTGGAATTAAGGGATCAAATTACAAAGAAAATAGTGGCTAATTTGTAAGAAAAAAGAATTAGGGAGCTCAAACCTAAATTCCTAAAAGAAAAGGCCCAGACCCGTTAAACCAAAGCCCAAAACCCTTAACTCATTCGATTTAGGCCCAAACCCAGCCTCTTTTGCTCGATCGGGTTACAGACTTGTATCCACAACCGCGCAGAAACACGTGGATCCTATCGCGACCCGGCTCACTAAACGACGCCGTTCCCAACTCGATATAAAAGGATTGTTTCCGAGTTGAAAAGGTCATTTGCAACTCTCTCTCTCTCTCTCTCCTCATTCTTCTCTCTATCTAAATTCTCTAAGCTTAAACACAAAAAACCCAAAATCACAAACCCATTCTTGATCAAAATTCAATTTTTCCCCTATGTTCTTCTTCAAGTCATCCATTTTCCTTGGTTTAATCCTCACAAACCCTAAATCCCCTCTCAACATTTGTTTTCAAAGATCAAACCCATGAAATTCCCTAAAACACTTCAAAACTTCTCCAAAAACTGAACTTTGATCTTTAACCCTTGCTCAAAACCCTTCTTACGTGTTTTTCAACCGTCAAGATGATACCAATCACCGGTCATCATCTCCGATCGTCACCTTCCTCCTTCCGATGACTGGAATCCTTCCGGTCATTTTTTGATCAACCTCCGACCAAACTCTGGCCTTCTTCAACCTTTCTCTCATGACCGGAAATCCTCCGGTCATCTTCTCCGACCAGCCTGAACATCCTGGCCGCCGTCTGCAACTTCCGGTCGTCGTCTCCACCGTCGCCAGAACCCTAAATCTACCCAAAACACTCGTTTTTTCATTCTAAACCTAGATCTAGCCCATGTTTTATCAGAAACGGCACTCTTCTCCCTTTCCTAAACTACCTATTGTAAAGTGTCTAAAAGTCTTATTTTATTTACCCTTTTCACTCATATAATTGTTAGACTTAGGCACATTTTGGTTACATAATTAGGCATTAATGCATATTCTCATAATTTCCTTCACCATTAAGCTTGATTACATATTTTAGTGTATTTTGGGGAAAATGTGTTGTTTGGGTATATATTTTCGTGCATGCAAAAAAATTGCCCGTCGGAACCCGCCACGGCAGTAGGGTACCGTCAGAACCTGCTGCGACAGTAGGGTGCCGCCAGAACCCGTCGCGACAGCAGGATGCCGCCGGAACCCGCCGCGGCAGCAGGGAGAAGAATGATCAGGAGGATGAGAAATCTGAGTATCTGTTGCTGAGGCAGTAGATCAGGGAGCTGTACTGATGTAGTTCCGGACAGAGACAGCCGTTGTCGAGTAGCCGCCGCCGCCATACCTGCCGTCCAGGGTAGCAAGCTGAGGAGTTGGAAAATTGGAGTGCGATCTGTAAAGCAGAAAATCCTGATTCTAACGATGCCATTCACTCAATATTCTGATGCCTGGAGCAGAGGACAGAGCCGCCGAAGGAGGAAAACGAGATAACTTGCGGTGCAAGGCAACGAGAAAGAGTCCACATTCAACTCAAAGAAGTTAGAATTAAAGGTTGCATTTAATGCAAAAGCTACTTTGAAGACTTCTACTCCAAAGAGGACTTGACCTAGCTAATGCCTATATGTACTCGACATATTTTGTACTTCAAAATAACTGAGGTTTTCCCTTAGGTATAGTTTAGGTTTTCATGTCGTCATTATGTTCTAAATTCTCTTTGGGTTTGGGTTATGTTGTAAACTAGTGTGAGAACGGTTGTTTAGGATTTTAAGTTTGTTTTTGCAAATAAAGCTTTAAGGTTTGCTTATTCCATGATCTTCATAGTTTTCAATTAGAGTAAACTACATAAATGACCACCATACTATTAGAAAAGTCGTGATTTGACCACCTTACTTTTTTACGAAGCAATTGAACCACCATATTATTAAATTGGATGCAATTTGACCACCAGTAATTAGAGGTTAACGGAAGGGTGACGTGGCAGTTAAAAAATAAAGGTATAATTACACAGTTGGTCCTCGTTACTTATACACTCTATTAATTTGATCCTAATTTTAATTTAATAAAATAAATTAATTATTTGGTGTCACAAGATTGGAGAAGGAAAATTGAAATCAAAGAGTTGGGGGTGGGGGGATTCAAACCTTGGTTGGAATGGTGGGAGGACGCTGGGCTTGCCACTAGGCCAAGCCTACTTTTTTGTTATGAAGTACCACATATATTATATGTTTATATCGTTATTAATGCCTGGAAAATTGAAAGTAACAAAATTGGGGCTAAAGGGATTCGAACCAAGGATCCCTTGGTGAAAAGAAGCATATGCTTGCCACTAAGCCGAGGTTATTTTTGTAATATGAAGTACAACATACAATATATTTGCTATATTACTATTAATGCATGGAAAATGGAGGAAATGCGGTTTTAGGGAACTCAAACACAACATACTTATAATGCATAAAAATCTAGCCCAATTAAATAAAATTTAAAATTATATTAATTTTTTTTATATAACGATTAAAATATATACAAATTTAAAATATTAAAATATATACAAATTTAAAATAACGACAATCCTACACTATTTAAATTTGTAAAAAAAAAATTTGTATATATTTTAATCGTTATATAAAAAATTAATATAATTTTAAAATTTTTATTTTAATCGTACACTAAACATAATTTAAAATATATATAAAATATTTTTAATTTTAATTTAATTATTAGATTTATTTAATTGGGTTAGATGTTTTTATGCATCATAAGTATGTTGTGTTCGAGTTCCCTAAAACCGCATTTCATCCATTTTCCATGCATTAACAGTGATATAACAGATATATTATATGTTGTACTTCACATCACAAAAATAACATTGGCCTAGTGGCAAGCACATGCTTCTTTTTACCAAGAGATCCTTGGTTCGAATCCCTTTAGCCCCAATTTTGTTTCTTTCAATTTTTCCAGGAATTAATAACGATATAAACATATAATATATGTGGTACTTTATAACAAAAAAGTAGGCTTGGCCTAGAGGCAAGCCCAGCGTCCTCCCACCATTCTAACCCAAGTTTGAATCCCCCACCCCCAATCCCAATCTTGTGACACCAAATAATTAATTTATTTTATTAAATTAAAATTAGGATCAAATTAATATAGTGTATAAGTAACGAGGACCAACTGTGTAATTATACCTTCATTTTTTTAACTGTCACGTCACCCTTCCGTTAACCTCTAACGGCTGGTGGTCAAATTGCATCCAATTTAATAGTATGGTGGTTTAATTGCTTCGAAAAAAAGTAAGGTGGTCAAATCGCGACTTTTCTAATAGTATGGTGGTCATTTATGTAGTTTACTCTTTCAATTAAGGCGAAAGATTAGTTGATTACTATCCATTTGTTCGGTATTGAGAGAGTCGAACTCATGAAAGGAGTAAGTAAGGTCCTCACCTTGATCAAGTCTTGACCAATGACATAGGTTAGGGTTTAAGGCGGCTAAAAGAGAACGAACCAAATATTGTTGTCTTTGCATGATTCACGCCGCAACTGGTATTATCTGCAGTGGGCTTCAACAACATGATGAATTAGACATAAGCGAGATCACTTTCGAAGCATTCTGTCGAGTTCATCGTCGAGACACACATCCATTCCACTGCCGGGGCAGCGAGAGCATCACAGCAGCTAATCTGCCATCTCCCACCGAGGCAGCGAAGTCTGGCAGCGCAAAGCAACTTATCATATTCAACGCAGTCTCACACTACTCAGCAGCATAACTCGGCCCATTCCATCAATCTGATCTCTTCCCTTTTATCTACTTGTGTTTTATTTACTTTTCTTCTTAAACAATTTATCTTATTTGTGCATTTAATTTTCCCTTGTGCAGGAGTTACGATTCGAGTCAAGTTGTCCAATCCCTGTGGGAGACGATATCTTTTATACTATAACTTGACAGGAGTCTGCACTTGCACTCATATTTAAAGAACACTAAAACGCTCTACAAGTTTTTGGCGCTGTTGCCGGGGATTGGCAACACAAATTCGTTTTTATATTTCTGCACTTTTATTTTTATTTGCATTCAATTTTAGTTTTTACTTTTATTTCAAAAAAAGAATGTGGGAAGTTCTTATTCAGGTGCACTACAAGTCGAGGGCATCAACATTTGGGAAAATTCTGGCGAATTTTTTGAAGGCAATCATGCGTTCGAAAGTTGCCCTCATTTGTTTGCAGCAGACATGTCGAGAAAAAACACTCGAGAGTGGATGTCTAAATATGAACAGCAGATGTAGCCACAGCAACAACAAGGACAGCTGTTGCCGCTGCCGTAGTTGCCGCCACAGCAGCAAGATTTTTCATGGTATGATCAAAAATCTCAAAAAAAAATTTACCACAACAGTTTTGCTGCAGAAATCGACATGCCTTGGCAATGTAATCATCCTCAAGAGCAACCAAAATCCCTGGAGGACACACTTCAAACTTTCCTTGCACTAACCCAAAAAGTATCAGCTGCTATGGATGCCACCATCGCTAAGATGGATGCACTTCTGAGCAATTCGGTCATCATTAATGCCATGGATAAACCTGAACACGATGTCTCGGCAATTTCTGCCTCGGCAACTAGTGATCCCCAACATTTAAGTCTGAGGGATACTGATGTCCCAAGACAAGAGGACGAAGAGCAATGCGAAGAAAGATCTCTGATGTGTGAGGAACAATTAGAACCTCCAAGCCAAGAGGATGAAAAACACTGCCTGACAGCAAGATTGACAGCTGTTTTGGCAGCTACCTAGAACCATGCCCTGAAGACAAACTGAGCAGTGAAAGGGCAACACCTGAACAAAGCAATGCCACAGCAACACCTAGTGAGGCCAACAAAAGAATTGATGATGCCACGAAAACATCACATGCCTCGACAACGATGCCCGCCTCGACAGAAGCCTCAGCAACTATAGACTATAAATATCTAGAGGAGACGATGCTGGAAGAATTAAAGCCATCAAAATCTCTACTGATGGAGATTTTTGAGGGGTCTAAAGAAAACTGTGTTGAGAGTCATGAAGCTTTTCAGAAAATTGAGTTTTCCCTTGACGTGCACAGCATTATGACAGAAGACTGTCGCAACAATTGGTTGTCGCAGCAGCTGTCGCGACAGCAAAAGCAACTTTCCACCACAACAAACTTCGACAAAAATGAGGTAAGTACATGGTTAGATCATGATATATTTTTTCCTAATCACATGTTCATGCCTTCAGGAATAGATACAAGGAGGAAGGTTCACAAGGACTACAAGGGAACGAGGAAGAAAGACTCGTCCACCATGAGAGTAGTCACTCGATGGAGGGTGTGGGTGGATTACAAGAAGTATCGGAAACGACCCTCTTAAGCTCAAACCGATAAAGGAGTAATTACTTTAGGAGATGCATACCAATGCACTCCTAGAGTAACAAATTTTTTAAGTTTTTATTTTCCACATCTTTATTTTTTTAGGAATAGATTTTACATAATTAGGAATAGTTTTTTATTTTTAGATGAGTTATTACTATTTATTCCCGTCTCACAACTACTTATCCAAATTCAGACCCTAACACAAGAGTCGAGCCGCCGCAACAGAGGGCAACAATGCTAAGCCTGCTGCCGCAACCCGCAATTAACAGCATAGCAGATAACTCCTCCAAATCTTCTCTGCCATCTGACAGCAACTAAGCCTAAGTTTTCTTTCCCTGCCTCATTTTTTTCTATTTTTTTTTCTTTTATTTTGTGCATTGAGGGCAATGCCCGTCTCGAGTTTGGGGGTTAGCACTCATCTTGTTTAGGCATATAATTAGAGCATATAGATTGCATAATGTACTTGCCTTAAAAATTAATCAAAAGAATAATTTTGTTAGAACTTGTGCCTATGATAGGATAGTTGATCTTAATTTTTTCGCACCATAATAAAAAGAACTTAATTTTGGGGAAAGCATGAAGTGAACTTAGAATTTTTCTATAATTGCCAAAAATTTAAAAAAAAAAACTATTGTTACTTGCTGAATTTGATTGAATTTCTGAAAAACATTGTCTGCTTGAATTATTTGTAAAGTTCTAACATGGTTGCAGGAAGTCGCCGAGGAAGGCAACAAACAGAAATAGAAGCACTACCACAAAAAAATTGTTTATGTTGTTTTTCTCTAGAGGTGCCAGAAACCGGCTCTAGGAAGAATCATGTGCAAGGACACTTCGCTGCTATCAAAGTCCATGAATCTGAATTTTTTTTGAAGTGACAGACAAATTAGCATGAGTGAATGAAAGTCTTCACGGGATGACTCTGCTCAAAGGGTTCAGGGTTTTGTAGTTTGCTCCTGTCTTAATTTCAGATCTAGAGAGTAGTTGTGATGAGCTAAAGCCCTTACTGCCATGATTATAAATTGTGCTTAATTATGCTACCTCGGCAGCAACCTTATATTACCATGACAACATCTTTGTTTACTTAGAATTTCATCAAATTCAGCCTGTACACAGTTTCTGCACACACTGCACTAGCATTATAGTTTAATTCTGAGGTAATTCATGTTATTCTCCTCTCACTAATCTAATGATAGGTGCCAGGGCCTTGAGTTGCTAAACCAAGTTGAAAACATATTCTTCTTTCTGATTAGTGCAAGGGCAAGTATGTTTAGGATCGCATTGCTTGAGGACAAGCAATAGTTCGAGTTTGGGGGTGTGTAAAGTGTCTAATAGTCTTATTTTATTTACCCTTTTCACTCATACTATTATTAGACTTAGGCATTAATGCATATTCTCATAATTTCCTTCACCATTAAGCTTGATTACATATTTTAGTGTATTTTGGGGAAAATGTGTTGTTTTGGTATATATTTTGGTGCATGCAGGAAAATTGCCAGCCAAAACCCGCCGCGGCAGCAGGGTACCGCCAAAACCCACCGCGACAGTAGGGTGCCGCCAGAACCCGCCGTGGCAGTAAGGGAGAAGAATGATTAGGAGGAGGAGAAATCTGAGGAGTTGATGTTGAGGCAGCAGATCAGGGAGCTGTATTGATGCAGTTCCGAACAGAGACAGTCGCTGCCGAGTAGTCGCCGCCGCCATATCTGCCGCCCAGAGCAGCAAGCTGGGGAGTTGGAAAACTGGAGTGCGATCTGTAAAGCAGAAAATCTTGATTCTAACGATGCCATCCACTCAATATTCTAATGCCTGGAGTAGAGGACAGAGCCACCGAAGGAGGAAAATGAGATAACTTGCGATGCAAGGCAACGAGAAAGAGTCCACATTCAACTCAAAGAAGTCAGAATTAAAGTTTGCATTTAATGCAAAAGCTACTTTGAAGACTTCAACTCCAAGGAGGACTTGACCTAGCTAATGCCTATATATACTCGACATATTTTGTACTTCAAAATAACTGAGGTTTTTCGTTAGGCATAGTGTTGAGTGGATCAAAGGATTGATCAAAGTCAAGATGGGGGGTGAATTGGGTCTTTAAAAATTTGTTGAAGTAAAAGGATAGCTAAAAATGAAGAACAAGGAATTTTAGAGTGGTTCAAGTTCCAAATGAACTCTACATCCACTACCTTAGCTACCACTAAGGATTTCCAACAATTCACTAATTTGTTCTTCCCCTTTTCAAGGCTTAGGACGTAACCTTTACACAACCGGTCAAATTTTCTACCCAAAATTTGACCAAACCCTCACAAGAGTACAAAGAAGAATTTAGGCAAGAAAGATATCTCTCAATACAAGATTGCCCCTTTAAGTACAAACACTCAACCCAAATTTGATGATAAGATAGGAATTAAACACTACACAATTTGGGGTTTACAAGAAATTGGAAAATAAGCACTTTGAGCTTGGATTTTTGCTTGGATGTTTATCTTTGATGCAATAGTTGTTGCTGGTCTTCAATTAGCTTAAATTTATATCTTCTCTATCAATTCTAGCCGTTTGAGTGGTTAGGGTATTGATTATAGCCGTTGGGACCCTCTCTTTCCACCATAAATGCACCTCTGCAGCTTACCGTATCGGTACACGAAGACCCGTATCGATACATGTCTCAAAACAGAAAGAGTCGTTGCACAATAATAAAAAGGGCGTATCGATACGCGTGTAAGCGTATCGGTACGGGACAAGGACTGTTTCGATACGGGTAAGACCGTATCGATACCTTTTTCTCAACTTAGCTCACTAAAGTTTCCGTATCGATACGGATAGGAGTGTATCGGTACGGGACAACCACCACTTTAAATTTCAGTTACCTAACAACTTACACCAACGGTCGAAAACATTAAAAGCTTTTCGAAATTAAAATTCCCTTAAATATGTATCGATACGGGTGGAACCGTATTGGTACGCTATTCAAACTCCTTCAATTTTTACAGAGGGGCGTATCGATACAGATTCAATTTGTTTCGATACGATGTTTCGATACGGTGAGGGGTGTATCAAAACGCGTCTTTCCAATAGCCAACTTAGTAAAAATGGTATCGATACGGTTGTAAGCGTATCGATATGCCTGGACGTTTTTCAATACTTTGGCCTTGGAACACTTAGAAAATATTTGGAGTTTGAGTTTTTCAAATCAGATTAAAGTGTTGGTGATTTATAAATCATTTGAGGGACTTAGAAATCTATTTCAAGTTTTCAATTTAATCCTTAACATACTTAGTTATATCAAAACCAAACATAGGTTTTACAATCTTCCCCTTTTTGATATAACAAAACCAAAACTTGAAATTTTTGACACTTTGAAAAACTTTGCAAAATAACTCCCCCTTAATATTAGCTAGGTAAACTTTAAGTTTGAAAATCAAAACATTTTAAGTGTGAGCGTGTTCTCTCTCCCCCTTTTTGTTAGATAAAAAATAGAGACATTGATAAACCTAGGCAAAAGGCATATAAAATAACCAAGCAACATAATATTGATAATCATTAAGTTCAAAATAAAGATAACATCAACATAAAATCCAAATAACAGAAAATCAAAGCATAGGTTTGAAAATGCAAACTTAATCCTAAAAACATAAACGAAAGTGCATAAATATCCTAAATGACATAAATGATATGCAAAGATGAACTACTATGTATCTCCATCGCCATCTTCATCATCTTCATCATCCTCCTCATTTGCATCATCATTCCTCCTAGTTTGACGCCACTCGTCATGGAAAGCGGTAAGGGATATGTTCATTGAGTTGTGACCGCCTTCAAGGGAAGTGAGACACGTCTCCACATTCTTCATTCGATCTTCAAGGCTTGTAAACCATGTGTCAATAGCGGTAAACCCTGAATTCATCACTTGATCTATGGAGGCAATTCCCGTGACCAAACCCGTGAATTGCTCATTTAGAAAAGTCATGAGGGAATCCATAGAAGGTGGAGGAGGAGCTTGAGCGGCTTGAGGATTAGCAATTTCTTCTGCGGCATCATTAGGGAGCTCAGATAGACGAAGCCAACTACCATTGAAGTAATGAAACTTTCCCCTTGCAAGAGATCTTTCATCGATAGGATCGGTGAGGGGAGTTGGGTAGTCATGTGAGCAATCTATCTCTTTTTGTGTGAAGAAATAACTCAAAGTCGTACCATACATGAAGGAAGTGACGAGTGTGGTGTGGCGATGTTGCACGAGATAGACAATCTCCGCAAACATAATTCGAGCAAGATTGGGACGTTGTCTTTGACGGAAGCATCGAATCCAAAAATCAACAACTTGGCGGATAGTGGAATACTTTCCTTCCGAGGGCCTAAACCACCAAGAAACCATCAAATGTAGGATCCGGTCTTGAGCATTAAGGGCGGTGACGGAACCACTTAGGACATGGCCAAGAGCATTCTCATCATCAAGACCTTTCATCCTCTAACTTAAACACATCACAAAGAGATTGAACATCGATGGTGATCTTTTTACCCATTAGATGAGAGTTAACGGCCGTAACAACACCATCTCTATTGGCACAACACTTGGCATTAGCATAGAAAATCAATACTAAGGTGCGAAAGAAAAATCTGGGAATTTGGAGAAAATCCATAAACTTCCATTCTTGGAGCAAAGGTAAGTAATCAAATTTGAAACGCTCCGAGTTGAGAAAAGGAATGGAAATTACCCTCTCCGGACGGACTTTTTGGTTTTGAAATTTTCGGAAATATTTGAGATCTCCGGTGGTCTTAAAAGATTGTTGATAGATAAGAGTGAGGTTCGGGCGAGTACCATCTCTGGCAATCGAACTTTCACCAGCTTCACTAGTACGTACTCTCTTTTTAGGTGCCATTGACTAGAGAAAGATAAAAAATAGTGTATGCGTTAAATTTCGCATTCAACCCATTGAAAATCAATAATCAAGGTTTTTGTTAAAAATTTTAAAAAAACAAAACAAAGATAAAAGGTTAAAAAAACTATTTTTAAGAAAGCAAAACAAAACAAAAATTTAGAACGAAAATGAAAATAAATAAAAAGAAAAGAGAACTTTTTACCTTGATATTGAAAGAGAAGAATGGAAGAAGAACTTTGCACCAAATTAATGAAAAGCTTGATTAGCTTTGCTTGATTTTGAAAACCCTCAAGAGATTTTGAGTTGTGGTGTAAAAATATGAGGGATTGAGAGGCTATTTATAGAGTGAAAAACGGCTATGGTTTGGAAAATTCAATTTTGGTAAAAGTGAAACTCTTTAAATGCCAATTAGAAGTTGTATGCGCAATCGCGTATCGATACGCCTGAGGGTGTATTGATACGGGGGTAAAATTGTAAATTCCTTTGAAATGCCCGTTGAAGGACCGTATCGAAACGGATGCAATCCGTATCGAAATGCTTGTTGCTCGTATTGAAACGAGTTTAACCGCATCGATACCCGTTTTAGGCAAAATGTAGTCTAGAAAGCTAATACAGTACTCATATCGATACGCTTAAGGCCGTATCGATACCCTATGTCCAGAAATACATTTTAGGCTTTAAGAACAACCAAAGGCTCGATTTTAGCACTTCCTAAATGAATGCAGATGATGAATGAGCAGTTCTAAGTATATTTTAACAGAAGCATACTCCCCCTAGCTATAAGCATGGATATTTTCAAGAGCAACAACACATAAACATGCAATTTCACAAATTCAAGCAATTTTAACTTCAAAAAGAGTCCTAAAGGGTCAAGGAAGGCTAGTTAGACCTAACTCTCTCCTAAGGGACCAAAAACGCTATTTATCTAAAGGCTTTGTAAAGATGTCTGCTAGTTGGTTTAAGGTGTCAACGTACTCTATAACAACATCTTCCTTAAGGACATGATCTCTAATGAAATGATGCCTTATCTCTATATGTTTGGTTCTAGAGTGTTGGATGGGATTTTTAGTTAAGCATATGGCACTAGTGTTATCACACTTAAGGGGTATGGTTTCAACTTTAATACCATAATCTAAGAGTTGTTGCTTCATCCAAAGGACTTGAGCATAACAACTCCCTAAGGATATGTACTCGGTTTCGGTGGTAGATAGAGCTACACTATTTTATTTCTTAGAGAACCAATATATAAGCATACTACCTAAGAATTGACATGTTCCCGAAGTACTCTTCCTATCGATTTTACACCCCCCATAATCCACATCCGAATAACCATGAAGGTTGAATGTTGAGTATCTAGGGTACCAAAGGCCTAAATAAGGAGTATCTCTAAGGTACCTAAAGATTCTCTTAATGGCTATGAGGTGAGACTCTCTAGGACTAGCTTGAAACCTAGCACATAAGCAAACACTAAACAAAATATCTGGTCTACTTGCGGTAAGGTAAAGCAAAGATCCAATCATAGAACGATAAAGCTTAGAGTCAACACACTTACCTCCTTCATCTTTGTCAAGCTTTGCAGATGAGCTCATAGGTGTGGCTTGAGGCTTTGCATTCTCCAAGCCAAACTTCTTGAGCATATCCTTGATGTACTTTGCTTGATTGATGAAGGTGTCATCCTTCCTTTGCTTGATTTGGAGTCCCAAAAAGAATGAGAGCTCCCCTATCATGCTCATCTCGAATTCACCTTGCATTAACTTAGCAAACTCTTTGCAATGACACTCATTAGTAGATCCAAAAATAATATCATCAACATATATTTGTACTACTAAGATGTCATTTTTATACCTTTTTATGAAGAGTGTAGTGTCCACCTTACCTTTTTCAAAACCTTTTTCAATCAAAAAGTTTGAAAGTCTTTCATATCAAGCTCTAGGAGCTTGTTTTAAACCATGAAGTGCTTTAGTTAGTTTGAAAACATGATTTGGAAATTTTGAGTCTTCAAAACCCGGTGGTTGTTCCACATAAACTTCCTCATTTATAAAACCATTTAAAAATGCGCTTTTAACATCCATTTGAAAAGGCTTGAAATCATGATAACATGCATATGCAAGCAACATCCTAATGGCCTCCATTCTAGCTACGGGTGCATAGGTTTCATCAAAATCTATTCCCTCTTCTTGAGTGTAACCTTGTGCAACTAATCTAGCTTTGTTTCTCACAATGTTACCACTTTCATCTAGTTTGTTCCTAAATACCCATTTAGTTCCTATAGTAGATTGATTACTAGGTCTTTCAACTAATGTCCAAACAATACTTCTCTCAAATTGATTTAACTCTTCTTGCATAGCCATAATCCAAAAGTCATCTTTTAATGCTTCTTTAATGTTCTTAGGCTCTATGCATGAGATAAAAGCAACATGATTCATGAGTTTAAGAGAAGATCTAGTAGTTACCCCCTTGGATGGATCACCTAAGATTTCACCACCTTTGACATAGTTGTACTCCCTTGGGTAGCTCACTTCCTTTTCCTCAAGAGCTAAGTCCTTCAAGGCTTCAAGAGGTGGATCTTCTGTATCCTCTTCTTTTGTTGGAATCTCATCCTCCTTTGAAGTTTGTCCTCCATCAAAGGCATCAAAGATTCCTACATCATCATCATCACAAGAATCCTTCCTCGGAAGGAGGTTATCATCGAATACAACATGAATAGACTCTTCTACTACTAAAGTTCTCTTATTAAATACACGATAGGCTTTAGAGTTTAAGGAATAACCTAAGAAAATAGCTTCATCACTTTTAGCATCAAATTTACCTAAGTTATCTTTTCCATTGTTTAAAACAAAACACTTGCAACCAAATGGATGAAAATAGCTAATGGTAGGCTTTTTTTAGATTTTAAAATCTCATATGGTGTTTTCTTTAAAAGTGGCCTAATCATTACTCGATTTACAATGTAGCAAGCGGTGTTTGTGGCTTCCACCCAATAATATTTAGGTAAATTGTTTTCACAAAGCATGGTTCTAGCCATTTCTTGTAAAGTTCTATTTTTCCTCTCAACTACACCATTTTGTTGAGGAGTTCGAGAAGTTGAAAAATTATGGCTAATACCATTTTCATTTAAAAACTCTTCAAAACCAAGATTTTGAAATTTGGTTCCATGATCACTTCTAATATGAGAACTTTTAAGTTCAAGATCATTTTGAGTCAATTTTGAAAACGTGATGAATTTTTCTAAAGCCTCATCTTTAGTACTTAAAAATAGAATCCAAGTAAATCTAGAATAGTCATCAACAAGTACAAATGCATAAGATTTACCACCCAAGCTCATAGTTCTAATAGGCCCAAATAAATTCATGTGAATAAGTTGTAAACACCTACTTGTAGAAACATCATTAATGGATTTAAAGGATGATTTATGTTGTTTACCCTTTGTAACGCCCCGGTTTTGGGCTTAGAAGTTTTGGGCGTTGACCGGTTCGGTCAAAGTGCGGTTCGAATATATAAGAGTGAATTTAGGAAAGCCTAGTTCGGGCTGCATTAAAAATATGGAAAAATGTTCTAAAATCCTCTTTTAATATATATAAGTGAACTGTGAAATCAATTATACAAAATGAGGTTTGGAAGGGTGACATTTTGGCTAGTGACCAAAATGTAATTTTTGAAAACTGTGAGACTGTTTTAAAAAGGATTGAAACTTTGAATCTTTAAGGAACTATTTACCCAATGGGAGTTTCTCCAGATTTTCTAAAGATATTAAATGATTAATTAAAAGGTTTTAAATAAAAAACAAAGTGGAGGGAAGATATTTTGGTTTCAACTAACTTTTCTCTCAATTCTATTTTCTCTCATTTTCCCTCAAGCCAAACACCTTTTCTCCAGAGCTTTTCTCTCTGATTTTGTCACCTAAATTCATCTTTTCAATTACCTTTTGATTGCTGATCATCTCTACAACAAAACCTCACCATTTGCCATTTGATTCTTCAAGCTTTTTGGTTCTAAAAGAGGAGAAACTCAAGTTTGGAGGTAAGAACGTCCTTCTCCTCTGAACTTCAAGTTCTTTACTGAAATTCCTAAGTTCTCAATCCTTAATTGATGATTTATAAATGGTTTTTAAAGTTGTGTAATGGATCTTGGCTTAAAATGCAAGATTTGATGATTTTTGGTGAATTTTCGTTGGATCTGTTAAAGCAGTGATTTGAGGTGTATTTTTGATGTTAAATGAATGTTAATTTGTTTGGAAATTGAGTTTTGATTAATGCAATCCCGGATAGGTTGAATTTCCTAAGTTTAGCTTGTGATTCTTGGTTGTTTTTGGGTGATCTTGTGGATCTGTTGTTGCTGGAGGTATAAGGATGTTGTTAGGTCCTTTTTAGATGTTGAATGATGTTTAAGGATGCTTAGTTTTGATGGTTTATGGCTGGGCTTTGTTGAGGAGTTGTTTGGATGCATTTTCGGTTGTGTTTGGTGGCCGAAAATGGAGTGTGGATGAGAGCAGCGAGTTTAGGTGCTTTCATTGAAGCTATTAATGCATGATGATGCATTAATCTACTGTTTTGATGTGTTAAAACAGGGGAGTCATCTTTGGATCCAAGTGGTGGTGATCCGGAAGCTTGATTTGGTGTTTCGGCAAGAAGCGAAACGGAATCGGTGAGTGGATTTTGGTTTTCGGCTTTGAAACCAATGTTTTGGAGGTTTGGGAGCTTAGTCTAAGTCTAAACAACTTTGCTAAGCTCAAGAGTAAGTTTTTCGGAAAAACTCTCTTGATGAGGAACCATGTGATGGTTGGGTGCAATGTGTTTGTTGCATGTTTAAATTCTGTTTTTAAAGCATATCTAGCATGTTTGTTTGCTGAGATTATAAGCCATGTGTTTAAGGAAGCTCAAGGTTAGAGTTCCTTGCTTTTGAACATTGTTTAAATGTGGTTTAATGCTTAAAGATGCATGATGTTTATGGCTTGGTTAAATGCTTTAAAACAGTGGATTATTGATGATAAATGATGTATATTGGCAAGTGATGTTTTGAAAAGGTTAAGGTCACCAAGGTGGTTAAAAGTCCTTGAGTGAGCCTTGTTTACTTAAGAACATCAAGGTGTTTAAAAGTCCTTGGATGGTTCTTGTTACGGACACAAAGGTGTTTAAAAGTCCTTGTGTGGTCCTTTCCAAGGTGTTTAAAAGTCCTTGGGGCCAAGGTGTTTAAAAGTCCTTGGGGTGATTCATGTCATGGTGTTTAAAAGTCCATGGGCCAAGGTGTTTAAAAGTCCTTGGGGTCAAGGTGTTTAAAAGTCCTTGAGGTGAAACTTGTTAAAGACACAAAGGTGTTTAAAAGTCCTTGTGTGGTCCTTGCCATGGTGTTTAAAAGTCCATGGGCCATGGTGTTTAAAAGTCCATGGGGATAAGATCACAATGGTGTTTAAAAGTCCATGTGTGAGTCTTATGTTGATCTTGTTAAAAGATGGTATTTATCACTTGTGGCCAATATGACATGTTATGATATGAAGCATGAGATGCTTGGTAATGATTGCTTGTGAGCATGTCTAAATGTATTTTGAAGTATGACTTGTAAAGTGTTTTATAAATGCATTATTGTGTGGTTTTAATGAGCATTCCTCACTAAGCTTTTTCTTACGCTCTCTCTCTTTTCTTAAACCAATAATGCAGAACATTAAGGTGCATTGAGGGCAGCAAGGAAGGCAAGCAATCAAGTGAAAGATAAGCTCATGTATGGGAAGGTTTTCTTAAACACCTTTAGCTATTGGTTTTTGGCAATGGGGGACCTATGTTGTTGTTTTGGGAGATGTTTTGGACTCCCTATTTTGGATTTATGTTGTTGTTAATGTTGGTACATGTAATTGGCCATTATATGTTGGTTTGGAGGTTTTATGCTTGTATGGTTTGCTTGTGTAGGAAGCATGCCTTTAGAATTGGGGCTTTTCATATATGTGGATATTTTGATGTTTGGTTGATGCAAATATGTCTCCTAAATGTTGAATCTCTTGCTGGTAGAGTTTGGTAGCATTTGGAGCATGTATGGTTGATCAATTGTGTGTTTTAGCAGCCCTTTTTGTGCATTCTGTGCAGGCCGTATCGGAACAGTAGCCACCGTTTCGGAACGGGTGCCTTGTAGCAACCCAGGCGTCCGAAACGGGAGACACCGTTCCGAAACGGAAAGGCCACTGCCAGCCCTCGTTTCGGTACGCGTTGCGGAACGGCCCCGCGTTTCGAAACAGGCTCTCCATGTTTCGGAACACCTGTCCGTTGGGGGCTGACATTGGCAGTTATATGTTTCAAAATGTTTGCATTTTGGTCCCGAAACTTGTTTGTGCAATTGTATGAGTTTGGGATGTCCGTTTGAGCTGAAATTTGACAGAGATGCATGAAACATGATTAATTTCAAGTTGGTAACTTTAATTCGGGTGAAGTCCTTGTTATTATCAGAATTTTTAAATTGGTCCCTAAAGTTGTAATTTGTTCAATTGGGTCCCTGTTTGATCTCTGATGTTTATGGTCTTTGAGTAAGTTGTTTGAATGATCATAACTAGGGTTAACGTGCATCTAGACAAGATTAAAAATAAAAAAAGGGTCGTTAATCAAGGTTGACTTTCGGGTTGACTTTGGTTTTCCCCGTGTGACTTTCTTAATTCGGGTCAACCGTCTAGGCCGGGTTAAGGGGGTTACATTTGGTGGTATCAGAGCTGAGTTCTCGAGTAATTGGGAATGTGTATGTGAATGTTGAAGTATGTATGCTTTGTATGCTTGTTGAGTGGAAGCATGTTGAGTGAATTGCATGTATGTTGCAATTGAGGTGTATGCTGTGATGAAGCATGTTGTGGGTACCCATTACCAAATCAAAGCTAATGAAATGATGTTGATTTTAATTGGAAATGAGCTTGAGTACTTGGATTGCTTACCTTGCTGGGCCTGACTTTGTTTATTTGCATTGTGATTGCATGGTTAGAGTATGGCACCTCGTAGAGAGTTGAGGAGTAATGTGCGAGCTACGGCTCAGAATGAGAATGAAAATGAGGAGAATGTTGAGAGTGCGGTTTTACCTCCTCCACCCGGTGGTGGTGGTGCTGGGGCTGAGGAAGTTGGAGCTGCAGCTGGTGCTGAGGCTGCTGGACCTGAGGCTGGTCAGGGGCAAGCTGTTCCTGACATGACGGTGTTAATTCAAGCTATAGCTGGTGCTTTTCAAGCAGCGGTAGCTGGAGCTCGTGGAGCTGGGCATCAGGAAGATGCTGAAGTTAGACTACCTTTGGAGCGTTTGCGCAGTCTGGGAGGGACTGAGTTCAGGGGTATGTCTGCTGAAGGTTCTGAGGCTTGGTTAGAGAGTACCAAGAGGATCTTGGGTCAGATGAGTTGCACTGATGTGCAGAAGCTTGGCTGTGTTGTGTCCTTGCTGCAGAAGGATGCATATACATGGTGGACAACCACTATTGCTGGGATGGCAGAAGCTGATGTGACTTGGACATTCTTTCAGAATGTGTTCAAGAGAAGGTATCTGGGTGTGAGGTACCTAGATGAGAAAAAGAGGGAGTTCATGTCTCTTACCCAAGGGAGCATGACGGTGGCTGAGTATGAAGTACAGTTTGTTCGACTCAGTCAATATGCACCTGAGCTTGTCCCGGATGAGCGAGCGAGGTGTGAAAGGTTCCGTTATGGCTTAGTGACGGATGTGAAGATGTATGTGCTGGCTACCGAGTATGATGATTTTGATGTGTTGGTGGACCGAGCCAAGGATATTGAGATGAACTTGGGTTTATCTGCTAGAGGTGCTGGAGCAAGTGCTGGTAAGCGGGCAACTGAATATAGTTCCGGTGGTGGACGGAACAAGAGGGGACGTGATCAGAAGTATCAGTCCTCGGCTAAACGAGGTGGTGGAGCACCTGCTCGGGGAGGCAACGCTAGAGCTGATCCGAGTGCTTGTTGGATATGTGGTTCGCATGGCCACATGAAACGTGATTGTCCTCGTGCTGTGAGGGAGGTGCAAGCTCCTGTTGCGGCAGCTGGTAATGGTTGCTGGAACTGTGGATCTGCGGATCATTTGAGGCGTGATTGTCCTATGTTGGCTGGTGGCCAAGTTCGTGCTCCTGTTGTTGCAGCAGCGCAAAGAGGTCGTGGGCGCGGCCGTGGTAATTTTCAGTGGAGAGAGAAAGGTGGCCGAGGTGTAGCTCATGTTGTAGCTGTACAGCCAGAGGGTGGCGGACAGGCTAGAGTGTTTGCTCAGTGTGAGGGGAGGAATGACGCGGATGTGATCGCAGGTACTTTTACTCTGCAATCCTTGTCATTACTTTCCTTGATTGATTCTGGATCTACGCACTCTTACATATTGCGTGAGCATGCTGAATTGCTTGGTTTGCCTGTTGAGTTTTTGGATGTTGGTATGCGTGTCACTAGTTCTTTTGGTGAGACTGTTGTGACTCGAAAGCTGTATAGAAGGTGTCCTTTGGTTGTTCAAGATCATGTTTTTCGTGTTGACCTCATGGAGTTACCTTTCTATGGTTTTGATGTAATCCTTGTTATGGATTGGCTTGCCGAGCATCGTGCTGTGGTGGATTGTGAAAGTAAGCGAGTTTCGCTGAAGCTTGCGGATGATTATGAAGTTGTTGTGGTTGGTGAGAATGTGAAATTTCTTGCCAATGTGGTGTCTACCTTGGAGGCGAGCAGGATGTTGAGGCAAGGCTGTGAAGCTTACCTAGCTTTTGTGATGAATCCTAGCTCTAAGGAGTTGCGTGTGCAAGATATCAGGGTTGTGAAGGAGTTTCCTAGTGTGTTTCCTGAGGAGTTGCCTGGTTTACCTCCTAATCGCGAGGTGGAATTTGGAATTGAGCTGTATGAGAATACAACTCCTGTGTCCATTACTCCCTATAGAATGGCACCTAAGGTGCTGAAAGAGCTGAAGACGCAGTTGCAAGAGTTGCTTGAGCGTGGTTTCATTCGGCCGAGTGTGTCGCCTTGGGGTGCACCGGTCTTGTTCGTGAAGAAGAAGGATGGCACTATGAGAATGTGCATTGATTACCGTCAGCTGAACAAGTTGACTATCAAGAATCGGTATCCTTTGCCGAGAATTGATGATCTCTTTGATCAATTTCGGGGAGCTGATGTGTTCTCTAAGATTGACTTGAGGTCAGGGTATTACCAGTTGAAGGTGAAGGATGTGGATGTGCCTAAGACAGCTTTCAGGACAAGGTATGGGCATTATGAGTTCCTCGTGATGCCGTTTGGTTTGGCAAATGCTCCTGCTGCTTTCATGGACATGATGAATCGTGTGTTTCATGAATACCTGGATAAATTTGTTGTGGTGTTCATTGATGATATCCTCGTGTACTCGCGTACTGAGGAGGAGCATGAAGAGCATTTGAGGATTGTGTTGCAAGCTTTGTTGGAGAATTAGCTTTATGCTAAGCTGAGCAAGTGTGAGTTTTGGTTAAGGGAGGTGGTGTTCCTTGGGCATGTGGTTTCTGCTGAGGGGATTCGTGTTGATCCTCAGAAGATTGAGGCGGTGATGAATTGGAAGGTTCCTAAGTCTGTTCATGAAGTTCGTAGTTTCCTCGGTTTGGCAGGATACTACCGGAGGTTTGTGGATGGGTTTTCTAAGATTGCTGCACCTTTGACGAAGTTGTTGCAAAAAGATGTTAAGTATGAGTGGACGGAGGCGCGGCAGCAGGCTTTTGTAGAAGCTTAAGGCGGCTTTGACGCAAGCTCCTATCTTGGTGCAGCCTGAATCAGGGAAAGAGTTTGTGGTGTATAGTGATGCATCCTATGTTGGTTTGGGATGTGTGTTGATGCAAGAGGGTAAGGTGGTGGCTTATGCATCGCGGCAGTTGAAGGTGCATGAGCGCAATTATCCTACGCATGACATAGAGTTGGCTGCGGTGGTCTTTGCTTTGAAGATCTGGAGACATTACCTGTATGGTGAGAAGTGTACTGTGTACACGGATCACAAGAGTTTGAGGTATCTGATGTCTCAGAAGGAGTTGAATCTTAGGCAGCGGCGTTGGTTGGAGTTGCTCAAGGATTATGATCTGACGATTGAGTACCATCCTGGAAAAGCTAATGTTGTAGCGGATGCCTTGAGTAGGAAGGTAGCTGTTGAGCTGAGAGCTATGTTTGCCAGTTTGAGTATTTCACGTGATGGTGGTCTTGTGGCTGAGTTGCAAGTGAAACCATCTTTGGTTCAGTTGATCAAGGAAAAGCAGTTGCTGGATGATTCCTTGGTGCCGCATGTTCAGGATATCGCGGAGGGTAGACCTTCGGATTTCTGCTTTAATGATGATAGAGTGTTGTGTTTTGGGAGTCGGATAGTGGTGCCTAATGATGCTGAGTTGAGGCGTGTTATTCTGACTGAAGGTCATAGTAGTCCTTTTGCTATGCACCCTGGTAGTACTAAGATGTATCGAGATCTTCGTGATGAGTACTATTGGGTGGGTTTGAAGAAAGATGTTGCGGAGTTTGTTAGCAAGTGTATGGTATGTCAGCGAGTTAAGGCTGAGCATCAGTTTCCTTCAGGGTTGTTGCAACCGTTGAGAATCCCTGAGTGGAAGTGGGAAAGGGTTACCATGGATTTTGTATCTGGATTACCCTTGTCACCATCGAAGAAGAATTCGGTGTGGGTGATTGTGGATCGCCTGACGAAGTGTGCGCATTTCTTGCCTGTGCATACTACGTTTTCTTTGGATAAGCTTGCGGAGCTGTACATTGCTGAGATTGTGCGGCTGCATGGTGTGCCAAAGTCGATTGTGTCGGATAGGGATCCGAGGTTCACATCGCGGTTCTGGCAGTGTTTGCATCAAGCTCTGGGTACGAGGTTGAATTTCAGTACATCCTATCATCCTCAGTCGGATGGTCAGTCTGAGCATGTTATCCAGATTTTGGAGGATATGTTGAGGTGCTGCGTAATTGAGTTTCAGGGCTCTTGGGAGAAGCATTTGCCCTTGGTTGAGTTTGCTTATAACAATAGTTATCAGGCGAGCATTCAAATGGCACCTTATGAGGCTTTGTATGGGAGGAAGTGTAGGACTCCTCTTTGTTGGGCTGAAACGGGTCAGAAGTTGGTTTCGATGCCGGCTTTGTTGAAAGGAACCACCGAGAAGGTGAAGCTCATTTGTGAGCATTTGAAGGCAGCTTCTGATCGGCAGAAGTCTTACGCGGATTTGAAGCGTAAGGAGATTGAGTATGCGGTGGGTGACCGTGTGTTCTTGAAGGTTTCGCCTTGGAAGAAGGTGATGAGGTTTGGCCGGAAGGGTAAGTTGAGCCCTAGATACATTGGACCATACGAGGTGGTTGAGCGTGTGGGTCCTGTTGCGTACAAGTTGAGGTTACCTCAAGAGTTGGAGAAGATTCATGATGTGTTTCATGTTTCTATGCTCCGGAAGTATAGATCTGATCCTTCGCATGTGATGCCTGTGGAGGAAGTGGAATTGAATCCGGATTTGACCTATGATGAGGAACCGGTGAAGGTTCTGGATTCGGATAGCAAGGTTCTTCGTGGCAAGACCATTGAGTTGGTGAAAGTGTTGTGGAAGCACCGCGGTGTTGAGGAAGCCACGTGGGAGCGAAAGGATGACATGCTGAAGCAGTTTCCTTATCTCTTTCCTTCAGGTAAATTTCGAGGACGAAATTTCTTAATGGGGGGAGAGTTGTAACGCCCCGGTTTTGGGCTTAGAAGTTTTGGGCGTTGACCGGTTCGGTCAAAGTGCGGTTCGAATATATAAGAGTGAATTTAGGAAAGCCTAGTTCGGGTTGCATTAAAAATATGGAAAAATGTTCTAAAATCCTCTTTTAATATATATAAGTGAACTGTGAAATCAATTTTACAAAATGAGGTTTGGAAGGGTGACATTTTGGCTAGTGACCAAAATGTAATTTTTGAAAACTGTGAGACTGTTTTAAAAAGGATTGAAACTTTGAATCTTTAAGGAACTATTTACCCAATGGGAGTTTCTCCAGATTTTCTAAAGATATTAAATGATTAATTAAAAGGTTTTAAATAAAAAACAAAGTGGAGGGAAGATATTTTGGTTTCAACTAACTTTTCTCTCAATTCTATTTTCTCTCATTTTCCCTCAAGCCAAACACCTTTTCTCCAGAGCTTTTCTCTCTGATTTTGTCACCTAAATTCATCTTTTCAATTACCTTTTGATTGCTGATCATCTCTACAACAAAACCTCACCATTTGCCATTTGATTCTTCAAGCTTTTTGGTTCTAAAAGAGGAGAAACTCAAGTTTGGAGGTAAGAACGTCCTTCTCCTCTGAACTTCAAGTTCTTTACTGAAATTCCTAAGTTCTCAATCCTTAATTGATGATTTATAAATGGTTTTTAAAGTTGTGTAATGGATCTTGGCTTAAAATGCAAGATTTGATGATTTTTGGTGAATTTTCGTTGGATCTGTTAAAGCAGTGATTTGAGGTGTATTTTTAATGTTAAATGAATGTTAATTTGTTTGGAAATTGAGTTTTGATTAATGCAATCCCGGATAGGTTGAATTTCCTAAGTTTAGCTTGTGATTCTTGGTTGTTTTTGGGTGATCTTGTGGATCTGTTGTTGCTGGAGGTATAAGGATGTTGTTAGGTCCTTTTTAGATGTTGAATGATGTTTAAGGATGCTTAGTTTTGATGGTTTATGGCTGGGCTTTGTTGAGGAGTTGTTTGGATGCATTTTCGGTTGTGTTTGGTGGCCGAAAATGGAGTGTGGATGAGAGCAGCGAGTTTAGGTGCTTTCATTGAAGCTATTAATGCATGATGATGCATTAATCTACTGTTTTGATGTGTTAAAACAGGGGAGTCATCTTTGGATCCAAGTGGTGGTGATCCGGAAGCTTGATTTGGTGTTTCGGCAAGAAGCGAAACGGAATCGGTGAGTGGATTTTGGTTTTCGGCTTTGAAACCAATGTTTTGGAGGTTTGGGAGCTTAGTCTAAGTCTAAACAACTTTGCTAAGCTCAAGAGTAAGTTTTTCGGAAAAACTCTCTTGATGAGGAACCATGTGATGGTTGGGTGCAATGTGTTTGTTGCATGTTTAAATTCTGTTTTTAAAGCATATCTAGCATGTTTGTTTGCTGAGATTATAAGCCATGTGTTTAAGGAAGCTCAAGGTTAGAGTTCCTTGCTTTTAAACATTGTTTAAATGTGGTTTAATGCTTAAAGATGCATGATGTTTATGGCTTGGTTAAATGCTTTAAAACAGTGGATTATTGATGATAAATGATGTATATTGGCAAGTGATGTTTTGAAAAGGTTAAGGTCACCAAGGTGGTTAAAAGTCCTTGAGTGAGCCTTGTTTACTTAAGAACATCAAGGTGTTTAAAAGTCCTTGGATGGTTCTTGTTACGGACACAAAGGTGTTTAAAAGTCCTTGTGTGGTCCTTTCCAAGGTGTTTAAAAGTCCTTGGGGCCAAGGTGTTTAAAAGTCCTTGGGGTGATTCATGTCATGGTGTTTAAAAGTCCATGGGCCAAGGTGTTTAAAAGTCCTTGGGGTCAAGGTGTTTAAAAGTCCTTGAGGTGAAACTTGTTAAGGACACAAAGGTGTTTAAAAGTCCTTGTGTGGTCCTTGCCATGGTGTTTAAAAGTCCATGGGCCATGGTGTTTAAAAGTCCATGGGGATAAGATCACAATGGTGTTTAAAAGTCCATGTGTGAGTCTTATGTTGATCTTGTTAAAAGATGGTATTTATCACTTGTGGCCAATATGACATGTTATGATATGAAGCATGAGATGCTTGGTTATGATTGCTTGTGAGCATGTCTAAATGTATTTTGAAGTATGACTTGTAAAGTGTTTTATAAATGCATTATTGTGTGGTTTTAATGAGCATTCCTCACTAAGCTTTTGCTTACGCTCTCTCTCTTTTCTTAAACCAATAATGCAGAACATTAAGGTGCATTGAGGGCAGCATGGAAGGCAAGCAATCAAGTGAAAGATAAGCTCATGTATGGGAAGGTTTTCTTAAACACCTTTAGCTATTGGTTTTTGGCAATGGGGGACCTATGTTGTTGTTTTGGGAGATGTTTTGGACTCCCTATTTTGGATTTATGTTGTTGTTAATGTTGGTACATGTAATTGGCCATTATATGTTGGTTTGGAGGTTTTATGCTTGTATGGTTTGCTTGTGTAGGAAGCATGCCTTTAGAATTGGGGCTTTTCATATATGTGGATATTTTGATGTTTGGTTGATGCAAATATGTCTCCTAAATGTTGAATCTCTTGCTGGTAGAGTTTGGTAGCATTTGGAGCATGTATGGTTGATCAATTGTGTGTTTTAGCAGCCCTTTTTGTGCATTCTGTGCAGGCCGTATCGGAACAGTAGCCACCGTTTCGGAAAGGGTGCCTTGTAGCAACCCAGGCGTCCGAAACGGGAGACACCGTTCCAAAACGGAAAGGCCACTGCCAGCCCTCGTTTCGGTACGCGTTGCGGAACGGCCCCGCGTTTCGAAACATGCTCTCCCTATTTCGGAACACCTGTCCGTTGGGGGCTGACATTGGCAGTTATATGTTTCAAAATGTTTGCATTTTGGTCCCGAAACTTGTTTGTGCAATTGTATGAGTTTGGGATGTCCGTTTGAGCTGAAATTTGACGAGATGCATGAAACATGATTAATTTCAAGTTGGTAACTTCAATTCGGGTGAAGTCCTTGTTATTATCAGAATTTATAAATTGGTCCCTAAAGTTGTAATTTGTTCAATTGGGTCCCTGTTTGATCTCTGATGTTTATGTCTTTGAGTAAGTTGTTTGAATGATCATAACTAGGGTTAACGTGCATCTAGACAAGATTAAAAAGAAAAAAAGGGTCGTTAATCAAGGTTGACTTTCGGGTTGACTTTGGTTTTCCCCGTGTGACTTTCTTAATTCGGGTCAACCGTCTAGGCCGGGTTAAGGGGGTTACACCCTTAGAGCATGCATCACAAATTTTGTCATTTGAGAACTTAAATTTGGGTAAACCTCTAACTAGATCTAGGGAAACTAATTTTTCTAAAACACTAATGCTAGCATGTCCTAGTTTCCTATGCCATAGCCATGCATCATTTTCATTTTGTGCAACAAAGCATGTATGTGATGTATGAATGTCATCTAAATGCACCATGTATATATTACCTATGTGATGACCAATGAGCATAATATTATTTGATTTAATGTCAATAATTTTGCATCCATTTTTATCAAATAAGACATTAAACCCTTTGTCACATAGTTGACTTATGCTCAATAAATTATGTTTTAGACCATCGACATATAAAACATTTTCAATGAGAATAGTAGAGTGATTACCTATGGATCCAATACCTTTAATGTGGCCTTTGGAGTTGTCACCAAATGTCACTACTCCTCCACTTTTTGGCTTTAAGTCCATGAATCGACTCTTGTCTCCGGTCATGTGCCTCGAGCATCCACTATCAAGGTACCATGAATTTTGACTTTGTGCTTTGGCCTTGTAGCAATGCTCCCCTACAAACAAAAATATTAAACTTTGGTTTTTGGTACCCAAATCATTTTGGGTCCACGAGTGTTAGCTCCCAAAAGCTTGGTTCCCTTAAGAATCCAACGTGACATAGCAAAAATATTATTATACTTGACGAGTTCCTTAGGAACCCATACACTCCTAATCTTTTTAGTTCTATTATGTTTATGGAAACTATTTTGTTTGTAGTTATATGTCTTTCTTTTAGGTTGGTTAGTTTTGGAGGATTCACCTATCTCATTTTTCGTACTACCAACATTCTTGAAAGACTTCTTGAGCTTGTTAAGCTCATCTAACACCTTTTGGTGTTCACTATTGCATTGAGAAATAAGATTATTTAGGTCTACATTTTAATCTTGGAAGAATTTAAGTTCATCTTGCAAACCTAAGATCTTTTTCTCAAATTTTAAATTATCATAAGAAAGTGAGTCATTTTTAGCATTTAATTCGGAGATAATCTTTTTATTTCTTATGACCGATTCTTTATATTTCTCAACTAATTCATCATATACCTCTTGTAACTCATCATAAGCATCATACAATTCATCAAATGTAAAATCAAAAGATGATGAGTTAGAGGTTACCATGGAGGAATCCTCCTCAAGTGCCATGAGGCAAAGGTTGGCCACTTCATGTTCGTCATCCTCGGATGACTCCTCGTCACTCCAAGTAGCAAGCTTGGCTTTGAGCTTCTTCTTCTTCTCAAAGCCCTTCTTCTTGAGTTGAGGGCATTCTGAACGAATGTGACCGGGTTTTTTGCACTCAAAGAAAATGATTTGATATCTCTCTTCTTTTTTGTTTTTGGTTTTGAAGTCCATTTTTCTTTGCATCTTCCTTCCTCGGTTGGACCTCATAAACCGTGAGAACCTTTTGGCTATCATAGCCAATTCTTCTAGGTCTTCCTCCTCACTAGAAGTGCTCTCCTCATGTAGTGAAGCTTTGAGAGCCACTCTTATCTTCTTCTTCTTTTATACTTCTAGCTTCTTCACTCTTTTCTCTTCCTTTTTTCTTTTCATCTTCCCTTCCTTGCTTCATTATCTCATGAGTAAGGAGAGAACCCACTAGCTCATCAAGCTTGAGTGTCTTCAAGTTTTTGGCCTCAATGATGGCGGTTCTCTTCCCAACCCAAGACTCAGGAAATGAGTAGAGTAGCTTCTGGACAAGTTTGTCTTTCGGGATTATCTCTCCAAAACCCTTAAGCCCGTTGACGATTGTTGAGAAGCGATCGAACATCTTGGACACGGTTTCGTCGGGCTCCATTTTGAAATTCTCATAGCTAAGAATGGGAATTCCAATCTTGGTCTCCTTCACATCACTTGTTCCTTCATAAGTGGTCTTTAGTGTATCCCACACTTCCTTGGCACTTTCAATGGAGGAGACTTTGGAGTAGATGCCGGGACCGAAAGAGCAAAACAACATGTGAAGAGCTTTTATCATTGATTTGAATCTTCTTTCTCTCTTCTTCACTCATCTCAATTTTCTTCTTTAGCACCAATCTTCCTTCTTTGTCTCTCTTCATTAGAACATAGGGACCATCTTCAATGGCATCCCAAACTAGATAATCGTTGGATTTGATGAAGAGGCGCATCCGGTTCTTCCAAAATGGATAGTTATCACCATTGAAGAAATGCAGTTTTGTGGTTGATTGAGACTCGTACATGCTTGACCTGGAGGTAGATGTCATGGCTTGATTTTTGGATGATCACACTCTTCCTAGGAACTCCTCTTATGGTTGTTAATCCTTCAAAGAGGTAGGCTCTGATACCAATTGTTGAGTGGATCAAAGGATTGATCAAAGCCAAGAGGGGATGAATTGGGTCTTTAAAAATTTGTTGGAGTAAAAGGATAGCTAAAAATGAAGAACAAGGAATTTTAGAGTGGTTCAAGTTCCAAATGAACTCTACATCCACTACCTTAGCTACCACTAAGGATTTCCAACAATTCACTAATTTGTTCTTCCCCTTTTCAAGGCTTAGGAGGTAACCTTTACACAACCGGTCAAATTTTCTACCCAAAATTTGACCAAACCCTCACAAGAGTACAAAGAAGAATTTAGGTAAGAAGATATCTCTTAATACAAGATTGCCCCTTTAAGTAAAAACACTCAACCCAAATTTAATGATAAGATAGAAATTAAACACTACACAATTTGGGGTTTACAAGAAATTGGAAAATAAGCACTTTGAGCTTGGATTTTTGCTTGGATGTTTATCTTTGATGCAATAGTTGTTTTTGGTATTCAATTAGCTTCAATTTATATCTTCTCTATCAATTCTAGCTGTTTGGGTGGTTAGGGTATTGATTATAGCCGTTGGGACCCTCTCTTTCCACCGTAAATGCACTTCTGCAGCTTACCGTATCGGTACACAAAGACTCATATCGATACTTGTCTCAAAATAGAAAGAGCCGTTGCACAATAATAAAGAGGGTGTATCGATACACGTGTAAGTGTATCGATATGGGACAAGGACTGTTTTGATACGGGTAAGACCGTGTCGATATCTTTTTCTCAACTTATCTCACTGGAAGTTTTCGTATCGATACGGCTAGGAGCGTATCGGTAAGGGACAACCACCACTTTAAATTTCAGTTACCTAACAACTTACACCAACGGTCGAAAACATTAAAAGCTTTTCGAATTTAAAATTCCCTTAAATCCATATCGATATGGGTGGAACAGTATCGGTACGCAATTCAAACTCCTTCAGTTTTTACAGAGGGGCGTATCGATACAGATTCAATCTGTTTCGATACGCTGTTTCGATACGGTGAGGGGCATATCGAAACGCGTCTTTCTAGTAGCCAACTTAGTAAAAATGGTATCGATACGGCTGGAAGCGTATCGATACGCCTGGATGTTTTTCAATACTTTGGCCTTGGAACACTTAGAAAATATTTGGAGTTTGAGTTTTTCAAATCAGATTAAAGTGTTGGTGATTTATAAATCATTTGAGGGACTTAGAAATCTATTTCAAGTTTTCAATTTAATCCTTAACATACTTAGTTATATCAAAATCAAACATAGGTTTTACACATAGTTTAGGTTTTCTTGCCGCCATTATGTTCTAAATTCTCTTTGGGTTTGGTTTATGTTGTAAACTAGTGTGAGAACGGTTGTTTAGGATTTTAAGTTTGTTTTTGCAAATAAAGCTTCAAGGTTTGCTTATTCCATGTGCTTCATAGTTTTCAATAAAGGCGAAAGATTAGTTGATTACTATCCATTTGTTTAGTATCGAGAGAGTTGAACTCACGAAAGGAGTAAGTAAGGTCCTCACTTTAATCAAGTTTTAACCAATCTAGCCTAGACATAGGTTAGGGTTTAAGGCGGCTAAAAGAGAATGAACCAAACATTGATGTCTTTGCATGATTCACGCCGCAACTGGTATTATCTGCAGTGGGCTTCAACAACATGCTGACTTAGACATAAGCGGGATCACTTTCAAAGCATTTTGTCGAACCTTGTAGTTCTGTCGAGTTCGTCGCTGAGACACATATCCATTCCACTGCCAGGGCAGCGAGAGCGTCACAGCAGCCAATCTGCCATCTCCCGTCGAGACAGCGAAGTCTGGCAGCGCAAAGCAACTTATCCTATTCAACGTAGTTTTACACTACTCAGCAGCATAACCCGACCCATTCCATCAATCCGATCTCTTTCCTTTTATCTACTTGTGTTTTATTTACTTTTCTTCTTAAACAATTCAACTTATTTGTGCATTTAATTTTCCCTTGTGCAGGAGTTACGATTCGAGTCAAGCTGTCCAATCTCTGTAGGAGACGATATCTTTTATATTATAACTTGACAAGAGTGTGCACTTGCGCTCATATTTAGAGAACACTAAAACGCTCTACACCTACCCAAAATCAGTAGCCTCACCACTACGATTTTCGACTCCGACCAATGTCCTAGCACTCAGATCTCGACTCTGACGACACTCGTAACAACGGCGACGACGAGATAAGTCCCTTATTCCCTCAGATCTTATTTATTTATTCATTTTTTATTATTGTTCGAACCTTAAATTGCTTTTTAGGTTTAGATCTGGTTTTATTTTCTATTTAGATCTAGGTTATGTATTATGTATTTGAAGATTTGGTTTTAGATCTAGGAAACTTAACTTAGGAAAGAATTTAGGCTCTGAGATCTAGGATTTTTGACGATTTAGGCTCTGGTTTTAAGGATTTATGACTCCAGTTATGTTTTTGATTAGGTTTACTGAACAAATGAGGAGTTTAGAGGTAGAAGTTACCTCTGTTTGGTGATTTTACGATTATGACGAGCTTCCGGCAACGGTTGGCGAGCTTGTTCGTCTTCTTCGAGCGTCTCTCCCACTTCTGGTAAGTCTCTCTAACTTTCTCTTCAATTAATGCTTTAATTATTGCATTAATGATTAGCTGACATTTTTCTCTCTCTTGTATGTATTTATAGCTGACCAGGTGGTGACGTCAGCCTTCATTGCTGGCGATGACAACTGTCCCCAGTTAGGGAGCAATCCGCACGAATGGGAAACGGGCCAATGGAAGCTCGCCACGTGGATTAGTTTAGGCGGGAAAAAGAAGCACACTCAAGCTTAATAGGCTTTTTGTGTTTGTTTGGGCTGAGAATTAGTTGTTAATGGGTTGTAAATAGTTGTAAAGGACCTGATATTTGATTTGGGCTTTGTAACCAGTTTGGGCTCTACTTGATAAAGAGGGTAATTTTGTAATGGACGGGCCAGTTTTATTGTTTATTTAAGTTTTATTTATTATTATTCTTTGACATATTTAGTATATATACACATTTATATACTTATTTAATTTTTAAAAGGAATTTAAAATTTTATAGGATTTTTTATATTTTTTTATATTTGTGAAGTAAAAATTAGAATTATAGTTAATAAAAAGGTTAATATGTAATTTGACGCATGAACTAAAGATAACTTGATTTTTTTATAAAAAAATTTAACTAAAGTTATAAAAATAAATAATTATAAAAACAGAGTATATATATAATTATAGATTTTTTAAGAAATCAAATGAATATATATATATATATATATATATATATATTTAAATATCTAAAAAATTGTAGTAATGTTGAAATTACCAAATTACTCTTATTTTAAATTAAAATTGCATAAATGTTTCTATCTCTTCATACTTTTATATAATCTTTAAATAAAACAAATAAGAATTGTTATTGAGAATTAAACACAAGACTTATGAGTTTTACATACAAATTTTTATCAGTCTACCTATAATTATTTTTTAATTTAATTTATTAAATATATTTTTTACATGAATAAAACTAATTGAACATAATTAAATTTTTTAATTTCAATTAAATTATTTAAAAAAAACTATTTTTAACAATTTTATTAATTTTAAAAAGTATTTACCACTCACGGACGGAATGTGACACAATACTAATATATTAGCCATGTTTGGCAATTAGCGGATAGCTAATAATGGATTATATTAGCTGATAGTTGATAGCTGATTGTATTAGCTGATTTGACTAGCGAATTGTATTAGCTGGTTGTATAAAAGTGTTTGGTAAAATTAGCTGATAGCTGTTAGATTATTTAAATAAGCAAAATGACATATAAAGACATAATTATATTCAATTCTAGTCGCTTTCCCTTTTGTTCAATTCCTTTAATCGATGGTCGGCAATTAATCTTCGTATTGGTTGTTGACCATCGATTTTATCAATTTTTTGTTTTTATTTCAATAAGAATCTCTACTTCTGTAGCACGCTCTTTCTCTGTCTTAGTGACACGTATCTTCTTCTATCTTTGTGACATGTTTTTGTTTTGTTTTTTTGGTTTGATTCACTCGGCGCTAGTTTCTAATTCATGGTGTTGTCGGTGGTCAGTTGGAATGTTTTATCCTCACTCGTTGATGGTTGTTTGCCGATAAAATCAGTCCTAGGTAGCGGTACCTTTTGCCTGACAGAATGGATCGCGCACCACTCCTTCATTCTTTATGTGTCTCGTTTGGACAGAGACAATGAGATTCAGGAAGATTTTGATTTTTCGTTGGTATGCGTATTTCCATAAAAAAAATTGTTTTCATTGTTTTTTAGTTATAAGAATTTTTTGAGTTATTTTAACCCAAATTTTCTTCTTCTTGATTGCGTTGTAATTGAGTTTTTCTATGGTTTAATGAAAATTCAGTGGCTATTCTAAAAAAAGTTATCAATATTTTGTATCTAATTAATATTAATTAGATCTATAAAATTATTTTTAATATAACTTTTCTAAACATATTCAAACGATTTATATATTAATTTATTATTTATATAACTATTTTAATATAATTTAATTAATTAATAAATTTAAATACACATATAAATATGTGATAATAAAAAAAGTAAATAGTATTAGTTTATAAATAGGGTGAGAAAATATTTAATTTAGGCTATTTTGAGTTTTTTGGTAATTAGTTAGGGTAAAAGAGTCTTTACGAGCTTTTTCAAAATTAACGGTTTCACCCCAATCCGTTCTTTTAATCCGTTGTTCACCAAACAACAATATTAGCGGATTTGACTGGTCAACCCTCTAATTATGCCTCAAATCTCTAATTTTTTCTCAAACTTCTCTTTACCAAATAGGGCTAATAACTAATTACCATATAAAATTTATATAATTATAATAAAAAATAATTAGCAGTAAATGCACCAACGAAGCACGAGTAAATGCAGTGTTAGAGGTTGCCTTATAGACAATAGAGCACTGCCCTGCTCACCTCCGTTGTATATATCTTGTCACTCACCCACTGCCTTTTTGCCCACCCATCAACCAAAATCACAGCAACAAGAAAAACAAGGCAATGTCAAAATTGGCAGAGGAAGCGAAGCAACAAAAAGCTTTTGGTTGGGCTGCCACAGATCAATCTGGAACCCTCTCCCCTTTCAATTTCTCCAGAAGGTATTCTTCTTTCTCCATAACAACACCTTTCCTTTCTCTTTTCTGCTATTTTTTTAGCCTTTTACTCATTGTGTTCTTTTGGTTAGTGTTCTCGTCTGTGTTGTGGTTGATTACTAAAATTAATGCAAAAAAAAAATGAACTTGACTGATGATTAGTAATAAAAAATATGGAAAGTTGAAACTTTTAGATTGTTTAAACCCTTTATTAGTTCTGGGATAACCCAAGCTCTAATTTAAGCTTATTTGTTAGGATAGAGTTTTTACATTATGCATAATTCGAGTGATGATGGTTATTACGAGTTCTTCCAATTCTTTTTGCAGGGAAAATGGTGATGAGGATGTCACTTTAAAGATTCTTTATTGTGGAGTGTGCCATTCGGACCTGCATATTCTCAGAAATGATTGGGGTTTCACCTCTTACCCTGTTGTTCCTGGGTATGACACTTAAAACTTACATGTATTTTAAATTATGGTGCTAATCTGTAGTTCTATGATATGTTTTAATGTGGTGATGTTTTTTTTCCATTTTTTTATTTGTGTTATTTCTGATAGAACAACGCTGACCATAAGAAATCTGTGTTATCTAGGGGTGCTTAAGTTAGCTCTTGACTGGTAACAAATAAATGATGTTTGTTTCTGCAGTCATACCCCAGTAAAGGGTTTATGTTACCCTTGGCCTTTTTTCCCTAGGCACATATTTAAGTAGTGTCCACTCTTTGCAGTGAATCCTCTAAGGCGTTATACTAGGTGACGTTTTACTCTTTCATTTAGATGAGAGATGTTTATCGGTTACTCTATCCGTTGAGATTATGTTTTCTTTAAGACTATTATTAGTTTAGTTTCTAATCTATCACTTATGAGACCTCATTATGTATTTGGCTACTTGTTGCAAAGAGTGCTTTTACTGGTACATATCAGTTCTATTTTCTTAGTAGAGTACCAAATGACCGGTACTTCATCAAGTTTTCTTCTCTAGTTTCAAACTTCTATTTGACAATGATTTTCCTTTTAATGATGGTCCGTTGCGGCGCGTAGATGTTCCTAAACTGACATAAATGAGTGGATATTCTCATATTAAAGCAAGCCACCTTAAGTGAATATGTAGTTCTTAAATGTGCACAGCAATTCTTTGTCTAACCTTAATCACACCGCCTATGCATTACTGATGTTCTGTAATATCATATTTAAATTGCTCTTCATACGGTTGAAGAATAACATTTTAACGGGTGTATGCTATAATTTTATCTAAAGAAAGTAGGCGTCCTGCCACAAAATATACCAGGCTGCTAAAAACAAATGAAGAAAAAAGCAAAATATAACGTGAGCTGACCAAGCCAACCTCTGAGTAGTTGCTAACTGTGTATCTATCTTGGTAACTTTGTTAATGTCTTGTGTATATTTCCTTTCCTTTGTTTTGGAGTAGTAAGAACTGATTAAGAACATTTCAGCGGAGTTTCTAATTAAATGGTATATCTGAGTATGCACAGATATGGTCAGATGGGTCTTGTTATTCTTTCTAGTCCATCTTACTGGAACATGCATAAATTTTGCGTATGGTGTTGTCCTGCAGGCATGAAATTGTTGGTGTTGCTACAAAAGTAGGGAAGAATGTGACAAAATTCAAAGCTGGTGATCGGGTTGGGGTTGGGGTTATGGTTGGCTCCTGCAAGACATGCGAATGCTGCCAGCAGGACCTGGAGAACTATTGCCCTCAGATAATATTTACCTATAACTCTCACAATCCAGATGGGACAAAAAACTATGGCGGTTATTCGGATATGATTGTGGTTGACCAGCGCTATGTGCTACAGTTTCCTGATAACTTGCCACTGGATGCGGGTGCACCATTGTTATGTGCAGGGATCACAGTGTACAGCCCTATGAAATATTATGGAATGACGGAGGCAGGAAAGCATCTCGGTGTTTCCGGACTTGGTGGGCTTGGTCATGTTGCTGTGAAGATTGCTAAGGCCTTTGGCTTGAAAGTTACTGTCATCAGTAGCTCCCCACAGAAGGAGTCTGAAGCAATCAATAGACTTGGGGCTGACTCATTTCTTGTTTCCAGTGATCCTGCAAAAATGAAGGTATGTGATTAATCAACTTTGCTTATTAGATGAACTAAAGTACTCGTGATGTCTCAGTTTGAAAAATTAGTAACGATCCACTACTGAGTCGGGATTAGGCTTCTGCTTACTAGTGCTTAATGTTTTTCGTTGTTGTTCTGATTCAGCATTTGGATGTTATAATCTTCTTTGCATTACTCAACAAAAATGAGCAATGAGTTAAATAACAAAGCACCTTGATGCTTACAAATTATGGTATTTGAATCTTGTTTGTGCTGCTTACTCTTTGCACGTTGCAGTCAGCTACTGGCAGCATGGACTATATCATTGACACAGTGTCTGCAGCCCATCCCCTACTTCCATTGCTTAGTCTGCTGAAGGTGAATGGAAAACTGGTCACTCTGGGATTACCTAATAAGCCACTAGAATTGCCTGTTTTTCCTTTAGTTGCCGGTACGTTTCTATCTTTATTGAACTCATAACTTATGATACGTGTTCCACTCGAGGGATCTAAATTTGAGGTTCAAATTTATGTCTTATTTAACCAAAAACATTTACATATATATATATATTGGTTGGGTTACAGGACGGAAGCTTGTCGGAGGAAGTGATTTTGGAGGGATGAAAGAAACTCAGGAGATGCTAGACTTTTGTGCCAAGCACAATATAGCTGCAGATATCGAGCTGATTCGGATAGACGAAATCAACACTGCCATGGAAAGGCTTGCTAAATCTGATGTCAGATACCGTTTTGTGATCGATGTGGCAAACTCCTTGTCTCAGTAGGTAGAGTTCATTGCAGAAGAGCTAGTTCGGATATTTTACATAATAAGTTTAAAATATTATGATTCAACTATAAAACAGATGGAACTTTTGATGGCTTGGGGCTGCTGTTGGTCCTCCTATATGCCCTTAACATCGTTTTCTGCTGCAAGCAACCAACTAATGTCTAATGGCACCCTATTTGTGTTTCCGGTCGGTTTTCTTTTGATCCTTTCTTCTTCTAATTTCGTTGGGGGGAAAAAACCCCTCATTACTTATGGTTTAATGGCACCCTATTTAAAATTCCATTTCATACAACTTGAATGTGTTTTGTCATTTGGCGTCGGCTTCTTGTCTTTTCAAAGTTGAAGCTCAATTCATGTCCAAGCCGCCACAAATATGACCAAAACACAATACCAATTTGCAAAAACAAATCATAATTCAATCTCATTTAATTTCTATTCATGTTCATATGTTATCATTATTTTCTGAGCATTAACCTTGACGTAGTGGTTGGGCATCTTTCTAAGGCTACATTAGACTGAGGTTTCAATTTTTTTCACTCCCTTTTTACTCTCTTAAATTTTTTTGGAAAGGGTTACTCTCTCCATCGAGATAACATTAAATAAAAATATTATCAATACTTAGCAAATTGAATGACAGCCTGTGTCACCAATCACCATTTAGTTGGTGAAAGATAAATCTATTGAATTAAATCAATATAAAAATAAAAATTTTAGAATGCATAAATAATGAGGATGGATTGTGTAATTATATCTATTCTTCTATGACCTGATTATTAAAATTTTTAAAAATACTAGTCAAAATAAAACTTACCCCATATTTTAGCGGTAAAACTAAATTGTGACACGACCAATCTAACAAATTTGTGTGCGCCAATTTTTAAATAGAGAAATATTATATTTTCAAAGTAAATATTAAGACTTAAATTCATACAAAATGAAGCGATATGAATATTATTAGTCACTCAGTTAATTAGCGGATCTTAACAACATACTTTATTTTTAAGTTAGTGTATTTGTATTTTAATTGGATAAGTACTTTTAATTAATTTTAGATCTCTTTATTTTTTGGCATAAGGATAATTTTATCCCTTAACGTTTACAATCATTGTCATTTTGGCCCTCATCTTTTTTTAAAGATAAATTTAGCTCTCAACCTATATCATTTTGTCAAGTTACTCATTTTTAACTAACTTGTTAATTAGACCGTTAAAAATTTAATATCAATGATATGACAATACATTTTAAATGTCATGACATCTAATCTATCACATGTTTACATGTGAAATATAATTTTATTTTAATATATAATATAAAAAAATTAAATGTTAAATAAAATATATGAAAACAATTAAAAATAAAAGCAATAAACAAAGTTGAGAAGTTAAATAAATTTAATGTATTTAGGGAAAATATAACTAAGAATTTTGAAAATTATGTTCAAGATTTCGAATACTTTAAATAAAAAATTCTAAACTAATTAAAGGTTTTGACATGTTTACTGCAAAATTTATTTAACTTTCTAACATTTGTTTTTTCTTTTAATTTCAATTGTTTTTAAATATTTTATTTTACTTTTAACTATTTTTATATTCAATAATAAAATAAAATTATATTTCACATGTAAACACATGATAGGTTAAATATCATTTTATTTAAAAATACATTATTACATATATGTGTCATAACTCATATCATTACTGTTAAATACTTAATGGTTATCGTCCAATAACATTAATTTTTTTCAATAAACATGGCTAATTTCACTATAAAAATTAGTTTTAAACCTGGTCTTAAAATCCTAAACCCTAATTCCTAAAACCTAAATCAAAACCATAAACCATACCTAAACCAAATTCCTGAAGCATAAATTAAACTCAGACGTAGAAAACAAGTTTTTCACCTCTCATGAAATATTTTCTGTTGATTAGATATCTCATTCTTTAAAACTTAACGCATGCTAGAAAAGCTAGAGCAAAAGTTCTTGAAAACTAATTCTATGTATTATTTAAAATTTTCCAATGTTAAAATTTTGAGAGGTGCCCACACACTAATCATTTACGAGAGTGAAAATAAAGAAAATATCATTTGGTTGGAACTATAAGTTTATTAAAAAATTCAGGTTGTGTAATATAATTCAGAAACCTCTAAAGGAAGCTTGCATCAACTTTAGAGATTTTTTTTGGTTAAAAGAAAAACGGAATTCGATTAAGATAGAAGAGGTCTGATCCCATGCACATGAAGTGTAGGAAGCAAAAAGACAACATCAGATATAAACCAAGAGGCGGTCAAGCGGCAGGACTCGGTATCCATGCAAAGCCGAGCAATGCAGAGGGAATACAAAACATCGGAGGCAAAGAGCCTATCCAAGACCGGGGCACGCAGGCCCACAAGGCTAAACCAGCGCCAATCAAGGCAAAAGAAATATCCGCCACAAGACGATCTCGGATCAGAAAGGGCGTGAATGTAATTCTTGTTCGTCTGGGAGAGCTCCATCCGGAGGCATGCTCCCAATTCTATAGTAGGATTGGGCATTGTCACCAAAACCGCAGGAAAACGTAACCCTAACTGATCTGGCTTCACTAACCGGACAACTAAACTTAAATCCGTCATACTTAAAAAGAAAACATGATCAGCCACAAATCGGATCCACATCGATCGTATCTCATACGGAGGGTATGAATCGCCCGGATCCCATCCAAAACTACACACCTTCAACTCCCAGTTCTCAACATCAATCCAAGTCCCAACAAATTTCCATATCCCATGATAAAGGCTGGTCCAATAAAAGAAAATCGATTTCCAAAACCCATGACACCAGGGAATGTTAAGCTTAAATTGGAAAGAATTGGAGCTAAAAGATGGACATGGATAATTAGGGAAAAACACCAATAAAAAGACGGGAAAGCCCTTGTCCTCAAACTGCACCTTGAGCATAGCAGCTGCCATGGCTTCTCCGACAAGCCGATACGCTTGTCGGAATCTGGGATCTAATTGGCGGAGTCGCGGTAAACCAGATCCAAACCGGGGACCGAAAAAAGAAACCTGACGCAGCTCTCCTAGTTCAGATTTGGTTCTAAAACTACTTGGAGAACAACCGTCCCAATCTATCATCCAAATATGTCTGTCGGGCCGAAATCCGTTCACCAGAGCTTTTTTGGTAACCAAAGCCTGACTCTGCCTGCTTGTCCTGAAAATGTCCAGCACCCAAGGGCCCTAAAAGCTTCCAACAACGCGCAGAACATGCAACTGTCCCTGCGTCTCCCCGGACTGACGGCCTGACTCCGGCGTGAGGAGACAACCCAAATTTGAGGGCGAAAATAAGGACGGCGCCGGAGGGAGAATGGATCCCGATTGGACCAGATCCGAGAGAAGAGGGCCTGAGACAGACGGACCCTGAAAACCTACAGGACCAACTCATTATTCCGGAGCCACCACCAGATGAAAACCTCTAAGCTCACACCGGAGCTTCGGCAAGAAGCATTTGGCGGCGGCGTAGCTAGATCTGAGCTACGCCTGGAAACGGCTACCCCCGACGTTAACCAACCCGGCCTCGCTCCATTCCACTGGTCCAAACCACCAGCCAAAATCGTCCTCCGTTGCGCCGGCGACCGTCGGCCCTTGTAGGATCCGAACACGAAGACCAAAACGGATAGATCAAAACATCGCTTGAGGGACGGGGATTTCGGAGAAAAGGAGGGTTTGAAAAGCGCATAGAGTGCGTTCAAGACCATAATTTTTTCTATTTCAATAAATGACATCTCTTATCAGTTATCAATATATCACAACTTTAGAGATTTGTCCTTACAACATCATATTCTCAAATACATATGTACCAGATTATAAATAATTTATATTCTCAAATACATATGTACCAGATTATAAATTATTTTATTGTTTTATATATCACGCTTGATTTAACAAAAATTTAAACTTTTGTTACACATATTTTCAAGAATTTTGAAATTAGGACCGACAAACCCAAGGCTTTAAAGGTCTCACACCTCCAAATTGCAACTTTAGTTTCTTCCAAAGAAAAGGATTCTTCTAAGGCAAGGCTTTACTCTCTACTAATCTTCTCAAACACAATCCCAATGTTCACCCTCTATTCTCTTCTTTGACGGTCAAAATGTGTAGTAAATTTCATGAAACACATATTTTGTCAATGGATTCGTGTAATTATGGTTATATTGTACTTATATCTTAAGGTTCCTAAAAATATTTTTAAAATATAAATATTTAATCTAAAAAATTATTAAAAATTATTCATGTGAAAATAAACCGTTGTGTTATGATAAATTAGATCCATACGGGGAAAACTGTTATCTTGGAATGTCGTAGATTCCCCTAGTTCTAGATCAGAACCGTTGAGCATAGTTTCGTAGATCCCTTCTTTCGAAGATCTCTTCAAGATGTTTTCAGAATTTTTAATATTTTTTTTATAATTTTTAAAATAAACTTGTATTTTTTTAGATTTTGTATAAATTATTATTTTGTATAATAATATTTAATATTTTTATAATTTTATTTAAAATTTGTAATATTTTATAATTTTCAATTTTTATGATTTTAATATTATTTAAAGTTTTATTTTAAATTAAATTTAAAATTTTCAAAAATAAATAATTTTCTTTTTTATAATTTAAAAAAATGGTTTTTAAGATTTTTAATATTTTCAAATAAAAATTGAAAATATTAGAAGTACCTTGTTGCGTCACCTTGTCGCAACTCACGGCAAAAAAAAAATAATAATAAAGAATTTTAAAATTAACTGTTAATATTGGTCAAGAGATTACATTATTTTTTTTCTGATTTTGATAACTTAATTATATGTAAAATAAATCATCAGAAACCAAAATGATTTTTTCAAAAATTTAGGTTTTTCTGAACCTAAGCCAAAACTGAATTACAATGAGAAAGTATGGAGCAATATAAAAAGTTGAGACATGAAATATAACTACACAAGAGTTAAGACGAAACCATACAAAATTTACCAAAATTAAATAAAAAATAATTATATATATATATATATATATATATATATATATATTATCAACTAGGTTAGAATTCACTTGGATGGAAATTCTCTACCCTAAATTATGCCTCCTTTAGTGTTCCACTTTAAAAAAGTGAGTTTAGGGTTTGAGGTTTAGAGTTTAAAGTTAGTGGTTAGGGTTTAGTGAATTAGGAATAAGATATATATTTTTAGGGTGTGAAGTTTATGGTTTAGGATGTGAAAATTAGGGTTGAAGTTTAGAATTTAATTTTTAAGTGTTTTTTAGTGCGGGCATAAAAAGGGCATGGTTGGGGAGCAGAGAATTTTTGTTCAATTCAGTTGCAAATCGTAACACATGAAAAATTTACTTGTTTTCTAGATCATTAGATCAGCTAAATTTAACAATTGAGATTAGAACTTTTAAACTAAAGATAATTCAATTATTTTTTTTCATAAAAATCTCATATTTGCTACTATTAATTTCAACCATTCATTTTGACTCTTCCAATGGTTTAAAAGACATGAAATTTTTAAATTTTACATTGTGTCAATAAATCCTACCTCTAACCATAGATAATAATATAAAATAACATTAAAGTTTTTTAATCATATATTACAAAAGGGAAAAAATAATTTTATATATATCCTATACATTATTTTAAATCTAATGTCCGTGACTTGTTAGAAAGACTTAACTTTGACAAATAAGGTAGCTAAAGGTAAACAAGATAACGAACGAGTTGCCTCCTTTTGAGGAAAATATTAAATTAATACTTCGCTACACCAATTCAAAATGTTGACTTTTTTACTAGTGGTTTTTCGTTTTCCAGAACTTTATTCTGACTAACTTGGATCGACCCGTATTACACACTTAGTTTTGATAGTTGAGTCTCTCAACAAAAATTTTCTACATACATAAGGCCTCGAATTCGATACTTGCTTAAGCGATATCAAACTACTTATCACTTGGATTAACCAAACAACTTGTCACTTAAATTAACCTATTATTGCTCTGAACTTTTCTAACACGACAAACATTGATGAATCTACAGTACCAAGTCTTTAAACTTGAAATTTTTATGGAAAAATTTATGGATCAGACATTCATTTAATTCCCTCCTCATACAACTTGGATATTTTTTTGTCATTTGGCGTCGGCTACTTCTTTTCAAAGTCCAAACTCAATTAATCTAATTCATACCCAAGCCACTATAAATATGCCCTAAACACAACACGAATTTGCACATCCAAACCAATTATAGTTCAGCTCTTTTAAGAAATAAAATGGCTAACTTTGCACTTCTTTTCTCTATTCTTTGTCTGAGTTTTAGTCAGTTGATTTGCTTCCAAGCCAATGCTCAGCCTACCAGTGGGTTTACTGCGGTTCCTCTATCCCAATCAAATTTCGAGCTGCAAAAGCCTTATGATTTGTCTCCAAGCGACCGATACAGTCTCAACAATGGCGTCCACAGATTCTGGGTGTATTCCACTGACAAGCCCCATACCCCAAGTAGCCAAACTAGACCACGCTCTGAAATCCGAATTCGAGTAAGTTGGAAATTTGGTCTCTTTTTTTATTATTAATTTTGTTCATTCGAGTTAGTATCTTAGTGGTGTGTTTTGTTTTCCCTAGGGCTATGATTACTCCTCCGGTGTTTGGCAATTTGAGGGGGAGGCATATATCCCAAGTGGAACAACTGCAACGTCGGTGATGCAAGTCTTTGGTGGTTCTTCTCGTGCTACTACCGTAATGCTCCGAGTGTACGGCGGCTCGATCACCGTTTACAGGTCGCCGGTGGTGCTGTCAAATGCTTATAACAGGTGGTTCAAAGTGAACGTAATCCATGACGTGGGTGCATCGAATGTGAAGGTTTACATTGACGGTGCTCTAAGATATGAAGGGTCTGGTGCGGGAGGAAGCTATCATTACATGAAATTTGGAGTTTATGCAGAGGAGGGTGCCTCCAATTACATGGAGTGTCAGTGGCGGGGAATTAGGCTTCTCAGGAGGAATTAATGCCTGCCAAATTCAATATATTAGTATTACTACAAACAACAACAATAATAATAAATAAAGGCCAAAAAGGCATATGAGATATTGAAGATGCGAGGGAGATCATATGAGATGTCTCCCATCTTCAATTTATTTTAAATATTTAACTTATAGTTAAAGCAAGATTTGAATATATTGAATATGAATTAGAGGCACCAGACCCTATTGAATATGAGATGTCCCCCTATTAATCATTGTTCAACTTCTCTATTTCAATATATTTCATATTAATCATTGGTTCGAAACCCGTTTCAAAACATTTTGACACTGTAAGACCCCGTATCGAAACACTTAGGGGTGTTTCAAAACACATGGATGATTTTGTTTAAATTGGCTTTGAAAACATGTAAAAACCTCTTTAAACATCCCCTAAATATAGTTTTAAGTTGTTTGGACTTTAGAAATAGTTTTGAATTCTTTTTAACTTTGTTCAAAATATTTTTCAATTATTATATCAAAACATTAGTTCTACATTTTTTCCTTGCCCCATTCTTGATTCTAGGCTTTTTAAATCTGAGTGAACCTTGTCAACGAATCTTTTTCATACTCAAGAGAGTTTATTTTAAAATATTTTTCAAATTATAAAGAGCTTTCGAAAATATTTTTGCAAATGTAGCCCACACTCAAGGCTCACAACTGAAACATTTCATAAAAATTTAAGTTCATTGAAGATCAAACAAATTAATTACTCTTTTAATCTTTCAAAACTATAGCTCTTTGACATGTGTTAAGATTATTGGTGATTTCAAGGTATGAGTCAGTTTGGAGTACAATGTGTTTTGGGATCGGTTGTTTTGAATGAGAAATAATTCTTCAAATGTTCATTGATTTGTTCAGGAATGATCGAATGATATTGGAAGCTTCGTGTGCAACTTCTGGAATAGTTCACTAACCTCAAACCCTTTCTTGTGATTTTAGGGTCTGTGGAACTTCATTGAACTTCTAGGGGAGTATCTCTCGCATGTCAGTCATGTATATTTGACTTCATATTCTAGCCACCTTTTTAGGTTTCGACTCAAATTCACCCTTAGTTCAAAATGCCCTTTGCAGGTTTTCATTTGGAACCCTCCTTTTGTTTTTTTCATTTTCTTTTTCTTTTGATTATTCATCATGCATTATAAGGTTTAGAAATCTTCTGCAAACAAACGAGTTAACTCCAAGAGGAGGTATCAATTCTAAAAATAGACTCTTCAACTCAAAATTCATGTACGATCTAAATAGGCTTTATAGACATGTAACGTAGGTTATGGTTCAAGTTTATGAAAAAAAATATACATAGGCTCAAACAAGTGTTTAAGGGTCAATAACCAAGGATTGATTGTTTTTGTTGGAATCTCACTTTGCTCGACTTGAATCTACTTCCACATATTTTCTTTTTCAGATCACTCTAGACTGCCAATTTTTCGGGTTTTCACCCTAGAATTCATTTCCTTTATTTATTTTTTATCTTCAAGGATTCATGATATTTCTACAAATGTTGGAACTAGAACTTCAAACAAAAAGTCATCTTTGATGAGGGACTTCACATGTGTGCTTCTCGTTCTGTTTATTTCATGTTTTTTCCTTTTCTTTCTTTCTTTCTTTCCTTTTCTTTTCTTTCCCTTCCTTTCATTTTCTTTTCTTTTTTCTTTCGTTCTATTTTTCATGAATTCAGAAATTTATTTTGATTTGAGCACAAATCACCTTTTGTGACTGAAACAAGTCTTTTTGTTCTTGACCCCTGGTCTATAAGGCTTCATCCTCGTAGTATGATCAGAATCGACAATTTGTTCATGTAAGCAGATATTTCTTCACCTTTTTCCCCTAGTGTGGAGGGTGATCCTTGGTTAGGGTTCAAATCAAAGAAAATTTTAAGGCTCAAACAAATGATAATTTTCTCTTTTTGTGAATGGATGATGAAGGAATGCCAAATGTCATTTCATACATAGATATTTTTGCAAAAGAGTTACCCTTAGAATAATAGGTATTTAGAATTAACTCATTTATTCACAAAATCATCTAAAAACAATTAATGAATGATAAAATTAATCTTTCTTCTCTTTTTCCCTTTTCTTTTTTCTTTATAAATGCCCCAACTATTTGAGCTCATTCACAGAATCAACACATGATGTCTCACTTTGTCTTCTTGTTGGAAGATTCGTACGCCAGTGAATATTTTGATTTTCATGTCTTCGAGGTATTGGCCAGAAAAAAATTGAAAGTAGGTCAAACTTTCAAAAACAAAAGCGTGACTTGGATGTCGTCTTTCTCGAAAAGCTAATCTTGTAAAAAAAAGTTGACTTTAGGTCGAACTTCCAAAAAAAAACAATGATATTACTCGATGATCGTCTTTCTTGGAAGGTTTGGCTTTTCCAATACATGTTATGAAAAAATTGAGATGAAAAGATCAAGGAATCTTGTTTTTGGTTTCAAGTGGAATATCAAAGGTTAATCTTGTCATATATCAAAGCTCTATAATCCCAAAGAATTTCATTTATTCGATTTTTAAAGAACTTCAAAGTTTGTAAATCTGGTTCATTGTTCATAGCCTATTGTTTGAAAGCTCATTTTTGAAAATTTATTCACTGCTCAAAATTTATTTACATAGATGATTTCTCAAAAAAAATTAATAAAAAAATGACAAGTGTCTCCTCCGTGTGGGCACCAAAAAATCTTCCTCTGGAATTTTTTTATTCTTCATCACGCATCACTGCTCGATCATCTACCCATATGAATTATGAATGCATGGAAATGCAATGTTGATGCTTAAATGCATGAATGCATAGAAGTTGTTGATTTAGAATTGTCCTCTCATACAATAATTTCCGTAATTTTGATTACAAAAATCTTCTATTTCGAGAGGCCAATCGTATATCAACATCTTTTTATTACAAATTATAAACATGATGCATGTGTGAAAAAAATAAACACAAAACATGGTTAGTAGATCATAAACAAATAATTATGTACAAACACAAATTTAATGCATGGTAAAAAGTGTGTGAGTGTACATATGTAGGTGACCACTAACAATTATGGTTCATCGTGGCTCTAATCGGGTGAGCTCCTACGACTCACTACATGTGGTTCAAAGTTCTAATAGGGTACCCAAATTGTCCTTACTGACCTACGATGGTCAACAAAGACCTCGATCCTTACCCATTATAGGCTCCTATGGACCAAGTTCAGTTTAGGGGGCTCACTCTTTTAAGCTTGTACGGAGGATTAACCTCTCGAAGGGTAGCGATTGTAACCAGTTAAGCGGGATGAAACTCGGGTTAAGTGCTTATGGTATGCTTATATGCAAAGGAACATTGAACATGAAGTGACCATTATTGAACAATCCCCGTGAAATACGAAAACATTCAATTTTTGTGATCACCGATAGTTCAAATTCCTTTTTCCTTTTTTAGACAACCTACACCCTTTTGCGGATCGACTCTCTGATGTAGTCCCCAACGGAGTTGCCAAGCTGTCGACGTCGTTTTCTGTCCAGGCCAAACTAAGTTGGGCCTTGTAAGGCGTGTAGGTGTTCCCTTTTTGTAGGAGCGCAAGTGCACACTCCTATCAAGTTATAGTATTTAAGATGTCGAAACCCACGACGATTGGACAACTTGTCTCGTTCTTTAGTTCCTGCACAATGGTAAAGTAAAAACACAAGTGAATGATTGGTTGAGATTGAAAAGTAAATAAAAACACAAATAAAAGAGAAGAGAAGAATCAGGTTGATAGAGCAGGCAAGGTTATGCTGCCACTTAGTGTGAAAACTACGTTGAATTAGGTATGAGTTATCCTTTGCTGCCACGATATGTTGCCTCGGCGGGTACGACGGGCGTCAAACTATAACCCTCTCACGCAGCCGCAGCAGGTCACTGCCACTGCAGGGGTGTGTACCGTCTCGGCAGGTGGAATGGAAAGACGTCCTGGCGGCAAGTCTGGCAGATACTCCAAGTTCGGCAGGATAGTCGACAGTGATCCCTCCTATTTTAGGTTAGGATGCTCGAGATTGATAACTGGAAGACTAGTGTGGAACCAAATCAATCAACTCGGTTAGTGATCCATTTTAGCCGCTGAAACTTGTGGACTAGTGTGAAACCAAGTTAGTCACGCCTCCCGTTGTGATCGTACTTAACCCTTTCGTGAGCCTTGCACTTTCGTGCCCGACAAATACATTCTTTCAAACGACTGGTGTAGAAAGATTGAAAGAATGAAGAACAATAGATTAAGTAAACTTGGAATATTTGATTGAAGAATTAACTCAAAAACCTAAAACAACTGTTTCACTTTAGTTACAACATAACCCTAACCCAAGGGGAATTTAGAACATGGCGGCAGAGAAGAGCACAAGAAAAGTCTATAAAAACCTAGAATGATTTAAACTAGAAGTACAATGGGTATTTATAGACTCAAAACTAGGTTAAGTCCTCCTTGAAGTAGAACTCTAAAGTAGCTTTTCTTCTTTAATGTAGCTTTAAATGCTGACTTCTTTGCTTGGAATATTGACTCTTCCTCGTTTTCCTTATCCCGCAAGTAAGCTTGGGAATTTCGCTTCGGCAGCCCTAGCCGTTGCTACAGACGTCAGAAAATCACATGACCACCGGTGATAGATTTAGGAGTTTTTGCTCTATAGATAGCGCTCCGGTTCTCCTAACTTCCATAGTCAGCTGCCGCAGACAGCAAGGTCGGCAGCAGCTGTTGAGTGGATCACACGAATGATAATAACCAAGAGGGGGGGTGAATTGGAATTTTAACGATGTTGTAACGGAAATTGCAACTTAAAGATATTGACACGAGAATTTAGAGTGGTTCAAGTTCACCAACCGAACTCTACATCCACTACCTTAGTCTCACCAAGGATTTCCAACAATTTCCACTAAATTGTTCGTCCCCTTTTTCCAGGACAAGGAGGCAACCTTTACAATTTCGGTTAATTTTTCTACCCAAAAATTAACCCAATCCTCACACAATAGAACAAAGAAATTTGGTGGCTAATAAGGTATCTCTCAATACAAATGATAGCCCGATATCAAGCACTCAACCCAATTGAACAAAATATAAATGAAGGATACAATTGGGGTTTCTAGATAAAAATGGGATTTCAACACAAATGCTTGTATTTGATGAAAGGATGTATGCTTGTAGCTTAATTTTTGATTGCTGGAGCTTCTTGGGGTCTTTTTATAGCCTCTTGAAGTTTTCTAGCCGTTGTGGGTGATGGGCTGAAAATTAGAGCCGTTGGGGTGTTTTTCTCACAACTTTTCAGCTTCCAGACGCCTACCGTTTCGGAACGGGGTCACCTGTTTCGGAACGGATTTCAAATAATATAGCCGTTGGAGCGTCTACGAGAACCCGTTTCGAAACGCCTAGGGGCCGTTTCGGAACGGTTATGCCACTGCCAAAGGGGTGTTTCGAAACGGCTTAGCCCGTTTCGGAACATGTTTGCCACTGTCAAAGGGGTGTTTCGAAACGGCCTAAGCCCGTTTCGGAACGCCCTGTTTATTTTCAAAATTCAGTTTATAGCCGTTGCCCTTGTTCGTTTAAATGAAGAACAGTTTCGAAACGAGTCATACCGTTTCGAAACGCCTTGACCCGTTCCGATACCAGTTTCGGAACAGGTGCACATCGAACTGAAAGTGTTTCGAAACGCCTTGGGCCGTTTCGAAACGGGGCTTGAAAATTCCCTGTTTTGGCTTTGAAATACTTAAAAAAATGTTTGGTAAGTCTTTGGTTTTAGCTATGAAGTGGTCTTTAACAAGATGTAGGAAATTTTAAGGACTTTAAAATTTGTTTTGATATTTTTCATTTTAGTCCTTAGGTTTTTAGTTATATCAAAATTAAAACATATGTTTCACAATCTCCCCCTTTTTGATATAACAAAACCAAAGTTAGAATTTTTTAAGAATTTTGAAAGTTTTGAAGATATTCTAACTCCCCCTTAATTTAAGATAGGTTTTGAAATTTAAAACTTGTGACTTTTGAAATTAAGGATCAAAACCTTAAGACAAATTTAAAAGTTTGAAAATTTTAAAGTTAAAAAAAATTTTTGTAGTGGCATGGCATAATGGCATGGCAATTCTCTTAAATATCTTCTCCCCCTTTTTGTTAGATCAAAAAGAAACAAGCTCATAAAGAAGATTAGTACCAATAAGCAATAATAAGCAATCATAATCAAAATATTCAAAGCATAAACAATAAGTTCATAATTAAATCCCAAAATAAAAGATCATAAGCATAGGTTCTAAAATATAAAGATGCAAACTTAATCCTAAATGCATAACTAATATGATAAAACTTCCTAAGCCTCGTCATCCGAATCATCATCATCATCCTTGGCTTGCGAACGATGAAACTTCGTCCATTGCCCATAAAGTGTAGAGAAGGAAAGATCAAGGTTGGCATGCGAAGTTGAGAGAGTATGAAGACCATCTTCAACGTTCTTCAACCGATTGCCCATAGATTCAAAATTTGAAGCAATGCGAGTGTCCATAGTATCAAGTCTAGAATCTAAGGCATTGAATCGCTGGGTAAGTAGAGTAGTGAGAGCATCAGTGTTTCCCACTTGATCTTGAGGCGGAGGAGCAACAGGAGGAGGAACCGCTTCCCTATCAACCCTTTCCCAAATACCATTCACATAAGTGAATCCTGACTTGCGAAGAGAGGACTCTCCAATCTTGGTCTTGCGAGGTTCCGGGAAGTCATAGGTACAGTCAATATTGAGATGATGGAAGAGGAAACTCAAAACAATCCCATAGGTGAACGAAATTAACTCATTCGTGTCAATAAGCTTAATGTTATTGACAATCTCGGCAAAAATAATTTTAGGGACATTTGGGCGCTCACCCCTACGGAAACACTCTAGCCAAAAGTGATCTTTTTCTCGGATGTGGGAGTATTTACCCCCGGATGGTCGAATAAACCAAGAAACAATGAGATGAAGCACACGATCATGCACATCTAAATTTAGAGCTTTCCCGGTAAAAGTGCCAAAATGGCGTTCATCTTCAAGACCCTCATTTTTGAGTTTAAGGGCAGACTCCAAAAGAGCAATATTGATAACAAACTTCTTTCCCAATAAAGATGACTCAATTCCTACTATCTCGGTTTTGGTTTCATCGTAAAGAAAACGAGCATTAGAGTAGAAAAGGAGTACCATGTTTTTGTAGCAAATATCTTCGATGCTCAAGAAGAAAAGAAGATCCCACTCATCCAAACGACCAAGATACCGAAAGAGGAATCGCTCGGAATTAAGGAATTCGACATCAATAACTCTTTCCTTACGAACTGCAAAGTCCTTGACATAAGCAAAACGAGCACGCTGGTCTGGAGTTCTAAGAGATTTTTGAAAGAGCTGAGTGATATTTGGACAAATGCTCGATTCACCGGATTGAACGGCTTTGCGCTTTTTGTTCGATTGATCCGCCATCTAAGAATATTAAGCAAGAGTTTTAAAATTGAGTGTATGCATTGATAATTAAAATCAATCCAATAGGAAATCCCACTTAGGTTTTTGAAAAACAAAATTAAAAAAATACGGTTAAAAAATTTTATATTCGAATCAAAAATTTTGAGATTTTGAAAATTTTTTACAAGATTCGAATAACCCACAACTAAAAACATATAATGTATACAAAAATAAATTTTTCTATCCTATGATTCGAACATAATTTGAAAAAGAAGAAAGATAAGAAAAATTACCTTAGTTTGGGATTTTGGATGATTTGAGTGAAATCTTTGCACAAGATTGATGAAGCTTGCTTAGATATATGTTTTAGAGCAAAACCCCTCACAATTTTGTGAAAAACAAAGGGTTTGAGAGGGTATTTATAGAAGGGGGTCGGTTAGGGTTTTTAGGGTTTTAAGAGTTTGATAAAAATTAGAATTTTGAACTTTTAGAAGCCCTAAATAGGGCTGTCCGCGAGTCCGTTTCGGAACGGTCATGACCGTTTCGGAACGGGGCGGCTAGGGTTTGACCCTTCTTAAAACCTTTGACATATCGTTTCGAAACGGGGATGACCGTTTCGAAACACGTTTGACCCGTATCGGAACGCGTTCCGATACACCCTTACATCGAACCGAAAACGTTTCGAAACGCCTGGGTCCGTTTCGAAACGCCCTTCTCTCAGGACAAAATTTAAGGCACCCGTATCGGAACGGGTTAACCCGTTTCGATACACCTGGGCCTGGAAGTGCAGATGAGGCTCTAAAATGTAGAAAAAATGATTTTCTAAGAGGCCAAACATGCATATATGATATGAATGAGCAGGCAAAACATATTTAGGCATAAACATACTCCCCCTAACTATATGCATGGAAGAAATTGGGAGTCTAAACATATAAACATGATATTTCACAAAATCAAGCATATTTAAGTTTGAAAAGAGGTCCTAAAGGTCAAGATAGGCTAGTCAGGCCCAATTCTCTCCTAAGGGACCAAAAACGCTCTTTATCTAATGGTTTTGTGAAGATGTCCGCTAATTGATTTAAGGTGTCAACATACTCTATAGCCACATCTTTCTTAAGGACATGATCTCTAATGAAATGATGCCTTATTTCTATATGTTTGGTTCTAGAGTGTTGGATGGGATTTTTCGTTAAACATATTGCACTTGTATTATCACATTTAAGGGGTATGGTTTCTATTTTTACACCATAATCTAAGAGTTGTTGCTTCATCCAAAGAACTTGAGCACAACAACTTCCTAAGGATATGTACTCGGCTTCGGTGGTAGATAAAGCTACACTATTTTGTTTCTTAGAGAACCAAGATATGAGCATACTACCTAAGAATTGACAAGTTCCCGAAGTACTTTTCCTATCGATTTTGCAACCCCCATAATCCGCATCCGAGTAAGCATGTAGGTTGAAGGTAGAGACTCTAGGATACCAAAGGCCTAAACAAGGAGTGTCTCTAAGGTATCTAAAGATTCTCTTAACGGCTATAAGGTGAGACTCTCTAGGACTAGCTTGAAACCTAGCACACAAGCAAACACTAAACAGTATATCCGGTCTACTTGCGGTAAGGTAAAGCAAAGATCCAATCATAGAGCGATAAAGCTTAGAGTCAACACACTTACCTCCTTCATCTTTGTCAAGCTTTGTAGATGAGCTCATAGGAGTGGCTTGAGGCTTTGTGTTCTCCAAGCCAAACTTGTTGAGCATATCCTTTATGTATTTTGCTTGATTTATGAAGGTGCCATCCTTCATTTGTCTGATTTGGAGTCCCAAAAAGAATGAGAGCTCCCCCATCATGCTCATCTCAAATTCACCTTGCATTAACTTAGCAAATTCTTGACAATGACATTCATTAGTAGATCCAAATATAATATCATCAACATAAATTTGAACTACTAAAATGTCATTTTTATACATTTTTATAAAGAGTGTAGTGTCCACCTTACCTTTTTCAAATCCTTTTTCAATCAAAAAATTTGAGAGCCTTTCATACCAAGCTCTAGGAGCTTGTTTTAAACCATAAAGTGCTTTTGTAAGTTTGAAAACATGATTTGGAAATTTTGAGTCTTCAAAACCCGGTGGTTGTTCTACGTACACTTCTTCATTTATAAAACCATTTAAAAATGCGCTTTTAACGTCCATTTGAAAAAGCTTGAAATTATGATAACATGCATATGCAAGCAACATCCTAATGGCTTCCATTCTAGCTACGGGTGCATAGGTTTCATCAAAATCTATTCCCTCCTCTTGAGTGTAACCTTGTGCTACAAGTCTAGCTTTATTTCTTACAATGTTACCACTCTCATCTAGTTTGTTCCTAAATACCCATTTAGTTCCTATTGTAGATTGATTACTAGGCCTATCAACTAATGTCCAAACATTACTTCTCTCAAATTGATTTAACTCTTCTTGCATAGCCATAATCCAAAAATCATCTTTCAATGCTTCTTTGATATTTTTAGGCTCTATGCATGAGATAAATGCAATATGATTCATTAATTTAAGAGAAGAACGAGTGGTTACCCCCTTGGATGGATCACCCAAGATTTCACCATCTTTGACATAGTTCAACTCCCTTGGATAGCTAACTTCCTTTTCCTCAATAGCCAAGTCCCTCAAGGCTTCAAGAGGTGGATCTTGTGTGTCTTCTTCTTTTGGTTGAATCTCATCCTTCTTTGAAGTTTGACCTCCATCAAAGGTATTTGTGATTCCTACATTATCATTATCACAAGAATCCTTCCTAGGAAGGGGATTATCATCGAATACAACATGAATAGATTCTTCTACAACTAAAGTTCTTTTGTTAAATACTCGATAGGCTTTAGAGGTTAAAGAGTAACCTATAAAAATAGCTTCATCACTTTTTGCATCAAATTTACCTAAATTATCTTTTCCATTATTTAAAACAAAACATTTACATCCAAAAGGGTGGAAGTAGCTAATATTAGGCTTTTTAGATTTTAAAATCTCATAAGGTGTTTTCTTTAAAATCGGCCTAATGGTTGCACGATTTATAATATAACAAGCCGTGTTTGTTGCTTCCGCCCAAAAATATTTTGGTAAATTATTTTCGCAAAGCATAGTTCTAGCCATTTCTTGTAAAGTTCTATTTTTCCTCTCAACTACCCCATTTTGTTGAGGAGTTCGAGGGGCTGAAAAATTATGGCTAATACCATTTTCATTTAGAAAATCTTCAAATCCTAAATTTTGAAATTCGGTTCCATGATCACTTCTAATATGTGAAATTTTAAGTTCAAGATCATTTTGAATTAATTTTGAAAATGTGATGAATTTTTCCAAAGCCTCATCCTTAGTACTTAAAAAGAGAACCCAAGTGAATCTAGAAAAATCATCAACTAATACAAAAGCATATGATTTGCCACCCAAGCTCATAGTCCTAATTGGCCCAAATAAATCCATATGGATTAGTTGTAAACATCTACTAGTAGAAATGTCATTAATGGATTTAAAAGAAGATCTATGTTGTTTACCCTTTGAGCATGCATCACAAATTTTATCGTTCGAAAATTTTATCTTGGGTAAACCTTTAACTAGGTTTAGAGAGACTAGTTTTTCTAAAACACTTGTGCTAGCATGTCCTAGCTTCCTATGCCACAACCATGCATCATTTTCGTTTTGAGCAACTAAGCATGCATGAGATGTATGTATGTCATCTAGATGCACTATGTATATATTCCCTATGCGATGACCTATGAGCATAATATTATTAGTTTTAATGTCTACAATTTTACAACCGGTTTTATCAAATATAACATTAAAACCTTTATCACATAGTTGACTTATGCTCAATAAATTATGTTTAAGACCATTGACATATAAAACATTTTCAATGAGAGTAGTAGAGTGATTACCAATGGAGCCAATACCTTCAATGTGGCCTTTGGAGTTGTCACCAAATGTTACTACTCCTCCACTTTTTGGCTTTAGATCCATGAGTCGACTCTTGTCTCCGGTCATGTGTCTCGAGCATCCACTATCAAGGTACCATGAGTTTTGACTTTGTGCTTTGGCCTTGTAGCAATGCTCCCCCTACAAACAAAGATATTTAAACTTTTGTTTTTGGTACCCAAATCATTTTGGGTCCATGTGTGTTAGTTCCTAAAACTTTGGTTCCCTTAGGAATCCAAGGTGACATAGCAGTAATATCATTAGATTTAACAAGTTCCTTAGGAACCCATACATTTCTAATTCTTTTAACTTTACTATGTCTAGGATAGTTATCTTGTTTGTAGTAGTTAGTCTTTTTCTTATATTGGTGTGTTCTAGAGGATTCTCCTATGTCATGTTTAACACTACCATTAATTTTTAAAGACTTTTTGAGCTCATTTAGCTCACTTAACACCTTTTGGTGTTCACAATTATTTTGAGATAAAAGATTATTAAGATCAATATTTTCTTTTTGAAAGAATTTAAGTTCATCTTCTAATCCTAATATCTTTTTCTCTATTTTAGAATTAGTTTGAGTAAGTGAGTCATTTTTCTCTTTTAATTCTATAATAATTTTTCTATTCCTAATAACCGACTCCCTATACTTCTCAACTAATTCATCATATACCTCTTGTAACTCATCATAAGCATCATTTAGTTCTTCATATGAAAAATCTAAAGTAGATGAGTTAGAGGTTACCAAGGAGGAATCTTCCTCAAGTGCCATGAGGCAGAGGTTCGCCACTTCTTGTTCGTCATCCTCCGATGACTCCTCATCACTCCAAGTAGCAAGCTTAGCTTTGAGCTTTTTCTTCTTCTCAAAGCCCTTCTTCTTGAGTTGAGGGCACTCCGAACGTATGTGGCCGGGTTGTCCGCACTCGAAGCAAGTGATTGGATCCCTTCCTTCTTCTTTGTTCTTGCCTTTAAAGTCCATTTTCCTTTGGATTCTTCTTCCTCGGTTGGACCTCATAAGGCGTGAGAATCGTTTGGCTATCATAGCCAATTCTTCAAGTTCATCCTCATCACTAGATGAACTTTCATCAAGTTGGGAAGTTTTAGCTTTGAGAGCTATTCCTATTTTCTTCTTTTTCTCCCCTTCAAGCTTCTCCATTCTTTTTTCTTCTTTCTTTTTCTCATCTTCCCTTCCTTGCTTCATGATCTCGTGAGTAAGGAGAGAACCTACAAGTTCATCAAGCTTTAGAGTTTTTAAATTCTTTGCTTCGATGATAGCGGTTCTCTTCCCATCCCAAGATTCGGGAAGTGAATAGAGTAGCTTTCGGACAAGCTTGTCTTCCGGTATAATTTCTCCATAGCCCTTTAGACCATTCACAATTGTGGAGAATCGATCAAACATCTTTGACACCGTCTCATCAAATTCCATCTTGAAATTTTCATAACTAAGATTGAGAATTCCAATCTTAGTTTCTTTGACATCGTTGGTGCCTTCATAGGTGGTTTCAAGAGTGTCCCACACTTCTTTGGCACTTTCAATTGATGAGACCTTTGAGTAGATGTCCGGACCGAAAGCACAAAATAGCATGTGAAGAGCTTTATCATTTACTTGGATCTTTTTCCTTTCCTCTTCACTCATTTCCGTTCTTCTTTTAAGCACCATCTTGCCATCAACATCTTGCTTCAATGGAATATATGGTCCATCCTCAATGACATCCCACACAAGGTAGTCACTTGATTTAATAAATAGACGCATTTTATTTTTCCAAAATGAGTAGTTCTCACCATTGAAGAAAGGAGGCTTTGTGGTGGATTGTGAGTCGTACATACCGGGAGCGGAGGTTGATGCCATCTCTTGATATTTTGATGATGATCACACTTCTTCCAAGGATCTCCTCTTGCGATTGTTAATCCTCAAAGAGTTAAGCTCTGATACCAATTGTTGAGTGGATCACACGAATGATAATAACCAAGAGGGGGGGTGAATTGGAATTTTAACGATGTTGTAACGGAAATTGCAACTTAAAGATATTGACACGAGAATTTAGAGTGGTTCAAGTTCACCAACCGAACTCTACATCCACTACCTTAGTCTCACCAAGGATTTCCAACAATTTCCACTAAATTGTTCGTCCCCTTTTTCCAGGACAAGGAGGCAACCTTTACAATTTCGGTTAATTTTTCTACCCAAAAATTAACCCAATCCTCACACAATAGAACAAAGAAATTTGGTGGCTAATAAGGTATCTCTCAATACAAATGATAGCCCGATATCAAGCACTCAACCCAATTGAACAAAATATAAATGAAGGATACAATTGGGGTTTCTAGATAAAAATGGGATTTCAACACAAATGCTTGTATTTGATGAAAGGATGTATGCTTGTAGCTTAATTTTTGATTGCTGGAGCTTCTTGGGGTCTTTTTATAGCCTCTTGAAGTTTTCTAGCCGTTGTGGGTGATGGGCTGAAAATTAGAGCCGTTGGGGTGTTTTTCTCACAACTTTTCAGCTTCCAGACGCCTACCGTTTCGGAACGGGGTCACCTGTTTCGGAACGGATTTCAAATAATATAGCCGTTGGAGCGTCTACGAGAACCCGTTTCGAAACGCCTAGGGGCCGTTTCGGAACGGTTATGCCACTGCCAAAGGGGTGTTTCGAAACGGCTTAGCCCGTTTCGGAACATGTTTGCCACTGTCAAAGGGGTGTTTCGAAACGGCCTAAGCCCGTTTCGGAACGCCCTGTTTATTTTCAAAATTCAGTTTATAGCCGTTGCCCTTGTTCGTTTAAATGAAGAACAGTTTCGAAACGAGTCATACCGTTTCGAAACGCCTTGACCCGTTCCGATACCAGTTTCGGAACAGGTGCACATCGAACTGAAAGTGTTTCGAAACGCCTTGGGCCGTTTCGAAACGGGGCTTGAAAATTCCCTGTTTTGGCTTTGAAATACTTAAAAAAATGTTTGGTAAGTCTTTGGTTTTAGCTATGAAGTGGTCTTTAACAAGATGTAGGAAATTTTAAGGACTTTAAAATTTGTTTTGATATTTTTCATTTTAGTCCTTAGGTTTTTAGTTATATCAAAATTAAAACATATGTTTCACAGCAGCTTTGCTCGATAGGTGCTCAATAGCAACTTACTTCAGTTGGAACTGCTTCAGTACAGCTCCTGAGTTTGCTCCTCCACGTTGTGTCCTCCATTCCTCGGCTCCCTCGTTCAGCTATTAATATATAAAAGCAAGAATGCACTAAGACAATACCTCTTGTTCACCAAATGAATGATAAGTTATAAAAGCAAGGTAGAACAATGAAATACTGTAAAATGCTATGCATGAACCTTGTTATGCCTAAAATGAGCTTGAAAACAGTAATAATAAGAGTTGGAAAGTGCATGAAATATAGGACTTTTGGACACTTTACACACCCCCAAACTCGAACTATTGCTTGTCCTCAAGCAATGCAACCTAAAGTACTTGCTCTAATAATAGTCAGAAAGAAAAACCTGTTTTAACCTGATTTTCTACCTCAAGACCGTGGCACCTATATATATAACTTAATGAATGGAAATAAGTAGGAAAAAAATCAGAATTAAATTCATAATGCTTGTGTGATGTTTGCAAATATGTAAACAAACTGAATGCGCAGAATAAAAGATTAGACAAAGATACTACTGTAATTAAAAGGTTGTTGTCGAGGCAGCACAGTTAAGCATATTGTTTTTAATCATGGCAGTGGGGGCTTCAGCTTATCACAACTACTCTTCTAGGTCTAACGTTTAGATAGGAGCAAACTACAGAACCCCGAACCCTTGGAGTAGAGTCATCCCGTGAAGGCTTTCATTCACTTGTGCTAATTTGTCCGTCACTTTTAGGCTTTTAGATTCATAGACTTTGATAGCAGCGAAGTGTCCTCGCACATGATTCTTCCTAGAGCCTATTGCGGGCACCTTTAGGGTAACACAACACTTTTTCTTTGTTTTTGATTTTGCTGCCTTGGTAGTTCTGCATTTTTCTGTGCCTTTTCCTGCCTCGGCGGCTACCTGCAATTATTGTTAGAATTTTACAAATAAAACAAGCAGGCAGTGTTCATCAAATATTCTAACACATTCAGCAAGTAACAGAGATATTTAACATTTTCAGGAAAAAGAAAAAATCTAAGTCATATTTCATGCATTTTCCCAAGATTAAGTTCAATTTTTAATTGGGTGCGAAAATAAGGTAATCGGCTATCCTATCATAGGCACAAGTCATAACAAATTTTTCTTTTTCGATTATTACTAAGGCAAGTACAATGCAACCTATATGCAACTAAGAATGCCTACAAATGAACAGAAGTAAGGATAAGAGTTAACTGAATAAGAGTAAGAAGTAGGGATAACGCCTGAAGTTGCTGCCACTGGTTGATGCTGGCAGCGGGCTTGATATTGCTGCCCTATGTTCCGCTTTTCTTGGGTTTGGGTCTGCAAACTGATTGTGGGACGGGAATAAAGAAAACTTAAAACAAAAGAAACCTAATCCTAAAACTACTCCTACTAAAAACAGTAAATAGAGGATTAGATAAGGTTACGTCACAGTGGGGTTGGCATCCCCCAATGTGAATACTTCCTGTTCTTTGATGACAGTGTTGAGTGTGTAAAAGTTCTATTATTTACACCCTTTTTAACCCATATTTCTGCTGCATTCAAGCATCATTGCATTGCATTTAGGTTAGTTTTCAGCAAAACATCACAAAAGGATTAAAAGCACGGATTCTACTAAAAGATGGCTATTTTTGCAGGTATCTGCCATAGTAGACGTTGAAGGCGGGCGCAGGGCAGAGAAGCAGGAAAGCTGAACTGGACAAGCAGACGAAGAAGACGAAGCTGCCATGGACCTATCGTGACAGCAAGGTGACAGCAGCCTTATGAAGAGGAAAAGCAAAGTGGACCTCGATAGATAGAGAAAAATCTGCTCGTCTGTCGTGTGAAAGCCACATATTTTTCCAAGCCCCGGATCAAAAGATATGTCAAGCCAAAGCTCAAGGAGAGGAAATTCCTAGAAACAAGGATGCGGCTGGAAAGTAGGAGTCTTTAGAGATTTAGTCTTTATTAGAATCTTACTCTTAATTAAAGTTGTAATCCTTGTTACCTTAGAGGACTTGAGCCCAAAGCTTATATAAGGGCATAGATTTAACCTAGGAGAAACAACCGATTACCCCATAACCGAAACCTAAACCCCCCTGTCGTCCACCCGTCACCGACATGTTCTAAATCCCCCCTAAGGCTACGGGTTGTTTTGTAAAGTAGTTGTAAGGGTTGTTTTGTTTTAGGATTTTTCAGTTCAATAAAATAAACTTCAAGTTCTCTTATTTTGGTTTTAACATCTTGCAAGAGCATCGGGAGAGCATTGTGAGGTTATCCATTTACTTAGCATCGGGAGAGTTAAGTATACGAAAGAAATAAGAGCAAGTTCTCTAGTTTATAGTTGAACTATCTTGTGCCTAGGGATAGGGCAAGGTTAAGTGGCTAAAGAAGAATTCATACACATCGGTGTTTATCCTTCGATTCACGCCGGGAGGTATCATCAAAGACGTGATCATCGACAGACTTGGACCTAGGGATAGGCCAAGGCAGATCTGGGATTCTTGCCAAGCTTGAAGTACGGAGTTGGTGTGTCTGCTGCCGCGACAGCTAACGGACAGCCGCCGCGACAGGTGCTGTCGGCGACGGGAGCGACGACAGAACTGGAGTTCCTAAGCAATCCAATACCTGCACTACCGAGCAATTCAATACCAGCCCATTCTCTCTATTTTGATAACTCAATTCTTTTATTTGCGTTTTTATCTTATTATTCTCGTGACAACTCTCAAATATTTCTTTTACTCTCGTGCAGTAAATCAAGGTGAAGTTATTAGCCCAATCCCTGTGGAGACGATATCCGATACTTCGTATCACTTTACTACTTGCGTCGTGTACACTTGCATTACAATTGCGATAGACTCTTTTACACGCAACAAGTTTTTGGCGCCGTTGCCGGGGATTGGCAACATAACTACATCTTTCTTTTATTGCACTTTTCGCTTTTATTTTTATTTTTATTTTCGTTTTTGTTTTTATTTTTATTTTTCTTTAATTTTTCTTTTGTGCTTTCAACTCTCGCTTTTCACAAGGTTATCTTGTTTATGCACAGATCTAAAAGAGGCGAAGATCCTGAATATAAATTAGATCCGGAAATCGAACGTTCCTTCAATCTCAAGAAACAACTTCGCCACCTTTTAGACAGGAACGAGTACCTTGAGGAACAGCTAGAGAAGATGGCCCGTAATCCGCCCGCTGGTGATGGTGTACCGCCTGTCGGCGACCCGCCCGCAGCAGCTGGACGACGGTCATGTCGTGACTACATGCTGAATGATCATGTAGAGCTGGAGACCACGCTGCCGGATATTGATGTTGATAACTTCGAGCTTAAACATGTCATGTTTAGTATGATCAACAACGCCGGACAGTTTAGTGGTTCTGCGACAGAAGATGCTAGGGAGCATCTCAAAACGTTCCAGGAGATCTGTGGTTCGTTTAGACTGCCAGGAGTTAATCCGGAGATACTGAAGCTTCGGTTATTCCCTCACTCCTTGAGGGACAGAGCTAAAACTTGGTGGAATAAACTAACACCGGGTTCTATTATGACTTGGGTAGATCTAACTCGTGAATTCTTATCTCGTTTTAATCCTTCGCATTTATCTGAGCGATTACGTAACGAAATTGCTACTTTTCAACAGGAAGATGACGAGCCAATGCACGAGGCCTGGGACAGGTTTACTACTCTTCTTCGGAACTGCCCAATGCATGGATTTCCCGTCTGGAATCAGGTAACTAAGTTTTATAATGCTGCTAACTTACAAACTCGCATTAGAATTGATTCTGCAGCAAATGGACTATTATTGGATAAAGATCCGGACGAGGCATTGCAAGTTCTGAAAAATCTAGCTAAGAATGAGGAACAGTTTCCGACAGTTAGAAGAGGGGGTAAACGGGTACTTGCTGTCAAGGATTACGAGGCCGACAGCACTATGAAATCACAGGTAGCATTCCTTACTAAAGCAATGAAACGATTATTAAATGAAGATGAATTACAAGGATTTGCTGTCGAGGAAGTTTGTACTATCTGTGAGGGAAATCATAGTAGGGATGAGTGCCCTATAAATGTAGAAGAGGGAAAATATGTTGGAAATTACAAGCCGAACTACAATTCCAACAACTACAACCCTAATTGGAGGAAGGATCCCAAATTTTCCTGGAGTAATTCTAACAATGCTCTGAATCCGCAAGCATATAATCAGAATCAGGGGGTCCTAGATTGTTGACGCGACAGCAACTGCCGCCGCAAAACCTGCCGAGCACCTGCCACAGCAGCAGCAACAGCAGCCACCACCTGCCACGAGTAGTATATTGGAGCAGACTCTGGCCACCTTTATGTCTCAGACCGGTACGTATATGGAGAACATGAATCAGTTTGTCAAGAAGACGGAAACCTTTATGGATAAAACCGAGATGAGAATGACAAACCATGAAGCTACATTGAAATCTCTAGAGACACAAATGGGTCAGGTTTCGCAACATATTAAGCCAAGGTAGAATGGAGGATTTCCTAGCAATACTGAAAATGCTAGACCGCCCCCACATGAACAATGCAAGGCGATTACTACTAGGAGTGGGAAGCAACTACCAGGGCCGGAAAAAGAAGCTGAAACAGAAAAGGAACCTGCCTTGGATAAACCTGCCGAGGAAGCTGCCCCAACAGGTGATAAACAGACTGCTGCCGATGAGCCTGTCACGACAGCAGAAGCGACAGAGGAGAAAAAAGATGATTATCGTCCTCAGATTCGCATGCAGTGGGAAGGACGCATTGCTGATTATCGTCCTCCACCACCTTTTCCTCAACGGATACAGCAAGCTAAGCATGAATCTCAACTTAAAAAGATTTATGATATTTTTAAACAGGTTCATATTAATATTCCGTTGTTAGATGTTGTTAGGGAGATGCCCGGTTATGCTAAATTTCTCAAGGATGTTATGTCGAAAAAATCTAAACTTGGGGAATTCGAAACGGTAAGGATGCAAGAAGGTTGCATGAGTATTCTTCATCGGCAGCCACCCCAGAAAAAGAAGGATCCGGGGAGCTTCATCATACCTTGTGTAATCGGCGACAAATTCGTGGGTAAGGCACTTTGTGATCTTGGAGCTAGTGTTAATCTAATGCCCAAATCTGTTTTTCAGAAATTAGGTATTGGCAAGGTGCGGCCCACGACAGTTACCCTACAGCTAGCCGACCGCTCTTACGTTCACCCCGAGGGAAAAATTGAAGATATTTTGGTAAGAGTGGATAAGCTTATTTTTCCTGCTGACTTTCTTATTTTAGATTGTGAGGCAGATGAGAACGCACCAGTCATCCTTGGGCGACCCTTCTTAGCCACGGGTAGATCATTGATTGATGTGGAGAAAGGAGAACTCACCATGCGCGTAAACGATCAAGAAATCAAGTTGAATGTTCTCCAAGCAATGAAACATGCTGATGTGGACGAGGAATGCAAGGCCATCATTGAGGTGACCTTTGATTACCCCTGCATCAGGTCGGGCTGCCGTGATATAAAATTTGGTCACTGCTGCGACAGCCACCTACAGGCCTGTCACGACAGCACCGACGACAGCAACTCCTCTGAATCCGATACATCTGATACTGAAGGTCATGAGGAGGTAAACTGGTTAGACCATCGTCCAGGTAAGTTATTCGAACCCTTGAATTACACTTCGGATAACCATTTAATCCAAAAGCCCTCTACTGTTTAACCACCTGTCTTAGAACTTAAGCCCCTGCCAGGGCAGCTTAAATATGCTTATCTTGGTTGTGATGACACACTGCCCGTAATCATCTCTGCTAAGCTGCCGCAGGAACAGGAACGACAGCTGATCGACATGCTAAGGCAGCACAAAAAGGCGATTGGATGGACGATAGCAGACATTCAGGGCATTAGTCCAGCAATATGCATACACAAAATCCTCCTAGAGGAAGATCATAAGCCGACCATTGATGCCCAAAGGCGGTTAAACCTTGCGATGAAGGAGGTAGTGCGTAAAGAGATAATTAAATGGTTAGATGCTGGTATTATTTACGCCATCTCCGACAGCAAATGGGTAAGCCCGGTGCAATGTGTTCCCAAGAAAGGAGGCATGACCGTAATAACCAACGAAAACAATGAGTTAATCCCAACCAGGACTGTGACTGGTTGGAGGGTTTATATGGACTATCGGAAGCTTAACAAAGCTACCCGAAAAGACCACTTTCCTTTACCCTTTATTGATCAAATGCTTGATAGATTAGCGGGTAAGCCTTACTATTGTTTTCTTGATGGTTACTCAGGTTATAACCAAATTGCTATTGCACCAGAGGACCAAGAGAAAACGACTTTCACATGCCCCTACGGAACGTACGCATTTAGGAGGATGCCGTTCGGCCTATGTAACGCACCTGCCACCTTCCAAAGGTGCATGATGGCTATATTCTCCGACATGGTAGAGGACTTCCTTGAGATTTTCATGGATGATTTTTCCGTCTTTGGAGACGATTTTGAGAACTGCCTCGGCAACCTTCAAAAGGTTCTTGAAAGATGTGAAAAAGCTAATCTTGTTCTAAATTGGGAAAAGTGCCATTTTATGGTGGACGAAGGGATAGTCCTTGGCCATAAGATTAGCTGTCGTGGGATAGAAGTCGACAGGGCTAAGATTGAAGTCATAGAGAAGCTGTCGCCGCCAACAACAGTCAAGGGCATTAGAAGTTTTTTAGGGCATGCGGGTTTTTATCGGAGATTCATCGCAAATTTCTCGAAAATCACGAAGCCCCTATGCCATCTCTTAGAGCAGAACCGACCCTTTGACTTTAATGAAGAATGTACTGAAGCATTCAAGGTTCTGAAGGAAAAGTTAGTGACAGCCCCCATAGTACAGCCACCAGACTGGACACAGCCATTCGAGATCATGTGTGATGCTAGTGACTATGCTGTCGGGGCAGCACTTGGGCAGCGCAGAGATAAGCTGTTTCACGTCATATACTATGCCAGCAAGACGTTGAATGACGCCCAAGTGAACTACACCACCACAGAAAAGGAGCTGTTAGCTGTGGTGTTCTCCATCGACAAGTTTCGTTCTTACATACTTGGAACGAAAGTAATAATACACACCGACCATTCTGCCCTCAAGTATTTGTTCGCAAAGAAGGACGCAAAACCTAGGTTGATACGATGGATATTGCTATTACAAGAGTTCGACCTTGAAATTAAGGACAAAAAGGGGACAGAAAATCAGGTGGCAGACCACTTGTCGAGGTTGGAGACGGGACAGAGTCTACCGTTAGATGAGACACACATACTGGAGACCTTCCCAGATGAGCAGCTCTTTGCTGCCGCAATCGCTGTCGCGACAGCCATGGCGGCAGGTAAGTCTTCTAACCTTCCCTGGTATGCTGATTTCGTTAATTTTATAGTTAGCGGAATATTACCTTCTGATCTTAATTATCAAGCAAGGAAGAGGTTCCAAAATGATGTTAAAAATTATCATTGGGACGAACCTCTTCTTTTCAAAATGTGCGCAGATCAGGTTATAAGGAGGTGTGTACCACAAGAAGAGCAAGAAGACATTCTCCAGCACTGTCATGCTTCACGATATGGAGGTCACTTAGGAGGCAATAAAACTGCTGCCAAGGTGCTGCAGTCAGGGTTCTACTGGCCGACACTATATAAAGATGCACATGAATTTTATAAAAACTGTGCCAGGTGCCAGCGGACAGGTAACATCTCGAGGAGAAACGAGATGCCACTGCAGAATATTCTAGAAGTCGAGATCTTCGACGTTTGGGGGATTGATTTTATGGGACCATTCCCATCTTCATGTGGAAATTTGTACATCCTCCTAGCAGTGGATTATGTCTCCAAGTGGGTTGAAGCAATCGCAACTCAAAAGAATGATGCCAAGACGGTCCAAAAGTTTTTGCATAAAAACATTTTTTTCTAGATTTGGCATCCCTAGGGCGATTATCAGTGATGAAGGGAGACATTTCGATAATAGGGTAATTGCTGCCGCCTTGAAGAAATATGGTGTCAAGCACAGGATCGCGACAGCATACCACCCACAGACCAATGGACAGGCTGAGATATCCAATAGGGAAGTGAAGAACATTCTTGAAAAGATGGTTAAACCAACGAGGAAAGATTGGTCTTTACTCCTAAATGATGCATTATGGGCATATAGAACAGCTTTCAAGACTCCATTGGGCATGTCTCCATACCGGCTGATTTATGGAAAAACCTGTCACTTGCCTGTCGAGATCGAGCACAAGGCATATTGGGCAATCAAGGCAGTGAATATGGACTTGGACAAGGCCGGCCAGAAAAGATTACTAGATCTGAATGAGATGGAAGAATTACGGACAATGGCCTACGACAACGCAAGGATCTACAAGGAAAAGACTAAGAGGTGGCACGACAAGAAACTGCTGCAGCGACAGTTCTACCCAGGACAGCTTGTGTTGTTATTTAATTCTAGACTTAAACTCTTCCCAGGAAAGCTAAAGTCTAGATGGTCTGGCCCGTTCCAAGTGGTTCAAGTTTTTCCCCATGGTGCCATCACAATTCAATCATTAAAAGACGGGCACCAATTCAAAGTCAATGGACAACGCCTCAAGCACTATCAGGGGACTGAAGCCCCAGGAATACAGGAAGTGGTTACTTTGGGAGACGCCCCACAAGGCATCCCTAATTTAACCTAAGTTTTATTTTTATTTTTATTATTTTATTTATTAGGAATTAGGTTTATTTTATTCGAATAATGTTTTATTTTTCTAATTTCCGTTTTTAGGTAATAAAGGAGTCAAGAAGAAAAGGAGAAGTGAGCCAAACCCACCGCCCATCCATCAGCCCAATAAAGCCCATTTATGGAGACCTGTCGTTTCGGCTGCCGCCGCGGACGGATTTGACAGGCTGTCAACACACTGACATGGCAGACGCAGAAGCGTGCGGCAGACGCATAACAGACGCATAAATGCGTGTCAGACGCGTCAGACACGCTAAATCCAATCTGCCGCTCCGTTATTCCCGCCTACCGTTACGGCATTAAATGGGCAGCTACTCAACCGCTATAAAACCCCATTTTCATTTTCATTTTTTTTCTCACTTCTGCTTATTCTTCTTTGTTTTCTCCTCTAGTTTTCTTTGCTTTCTTCAGATTTCACAACCCTTGCAACCAACATGTCTACTAGACAGACCCGTCGTGGTGCTGCCTCAGCATCCTCCTCAGCAGCAGCAACGCCCTTTGCCAACAAGGAGCTATGGGAAGAACGTGGGTTCGTTTACATCCGGCAGGCGCCCAACATGGGACTCCGGCCGTTCATTGTAAAGGCCATCACGGCTCAATTATGGGAGTACTTTGCTGAACAACCGGCAGAGCTAAACGACACATTAATCAGGGAGTTCTACGCAGCCATAGACAGTAGAACAGCGACATCTGTCACCGTTCGAGGAGTGCAAGTGCCCTTCACTGCCGACAGCATCAATCACATGTTTGGCCTCTTCTTTGGCCCCGATGATGATGCTCACCAGAAATTCCTTGACACCCTCGATGCTGCCGCTTATGATGCTATCATGGTAGAGTTGACAGAGGCGGGAACATCATGGACAACCAGCAAGAAGAACCCCCACTCCGTCAACAGGGGGCGGCTCCTCCCCGAAGCAAAACTTTGGAACGCTTTCATCAAAAAGCGTATCCTGCCCTCTTCCCACCATACGACAGTCAACCGGCAGCGGCTTGCCCTTATTCACTCCATCATGCACGACAGGCCCATCAATGTGGGCAGATATATGAGGGACAGCATCCTGGACTGTGCTTTCCGCTCCGACTCACGCCTCTGCCTGCCGTTCACCATAACTTCCCTCTGCCGATGTGCTGCTGTGCCCGAGGACCCCTCCGACAAAATCAGGAAGGGCAGAGGTTGGACAGACAATAACATCAACAGCCTCATGGAGCTGATCGCGGCTACACCAGTCTCATCTTTCAACCCAGCCGGCTCTCCAGAAGAATCATCAGAGGAACCTCCCACAGACCCTGCCACCGAGCCTGCCCCTGAAGCTGCCGCCACTGGTCCGACAGACCAGTCCGCCCTCCTCCTTGCTACGTTACAACGGGTAGAGGAACGCCAAATGGGATTGATGACATTTATTCGGGACTTCACGAACTCAACGGTAAATTTTATTACCCAAACTTTAAATTTTCCCGATATTCAATTCCCTACTTTTCCTGCCCATTATTTCCGTATCCCCACTCCCGTCCACACCCATGTTCACACACCCACCCCACCCGGCTCTCCACATTCCCACTCTACTGCTTCCACCACATCACCTGCTCCGACGGCAGCAGGCAGCCCACCGGCAGACACCTCTCCTAGAGGAACAAAGCGACCTGCCTCCGATGACAGCCCGCTAATCCGGAGAAATTTGGAGAGGGACTTTACGAGGGTCAAGAGGATTAAACACGTGGCAGACAAGAAACGGTTGCCCAAGGCTAGCACCACCACCACCAGCAGTTGGGACAGTGGCAGTAGCTCCGATGTTCAGCTCGTGGAGCAACCTGTCCCCGAACCTGCCTCTGAACCTGCCCAGCCTCCTCCACAGCCCAGACGCCGCCGGCAGATCCGAGTCAGCAGCAGCAGCGAGGACAGCAACTGAAAATTTAAGTTTTTATTTTCTCTTATTGCTGCCTGCTTTTATCTTTTGTGATGTACTTTTCTTTTCATGTTTTTCTGTCATTTTGCATTGAGGGCAATGCAACCCTTGAGTTTGGGGGTGGCAACCCTCCATCATTAATGGAGTCTTAAGTACATCTTTTTATTATTTGTTGTGTCTTTTATTTATTTAATTTAAGTTCTAAAAAAAATCAGAAAAGATTAAACTGTTGGCTTAAAACTGTGAAGTTAACTTACCTGTCATGACATCTCTGTCGTGGCAGCATCTTTAGGACAGATTAAGGAGAAGTTTAGAGCCTTTCTATAGTTCTGAAAACTTAAACACCATTGTGACAGTTATACTGCTTAGATTTCTTTTAGCCAAACTAGAATAGGAAAGCTTAGCACTTAGAGTAGAAAAGAGACTAGAATCTCAGGAAACCTAGAGGTGCCTACCACTGGCTCTAGGCAGATAACCAGAGAAAAACTTCTAGAGGTGCCTATCACCGACTCTAGACAGTTAACTAGAGGTGCCTGAAATACTGGCTCTAGTAAAAGAGAAGAAATTTGAAAAAAGGAAATAACTAGAGGTGCCCAATTCTGGCTCTAGTAAGAAAAAGAAAGAAAACAGTCTCGTAGGAAAAACTCTAAACAAGCTAAATATTCTAGTGAAACTAAGAGAGTCTTGGCATATAACTGTTCACAAGCATGCACACACTGCACGAGAGCTATAGGGAGATTCCGGACAGATCCTAACCTTTCCGACAGGTTGCTGCCGCCATAGAGAATGAGCGACGGGTAAGGGACAGTTCACTGTTTGAAGGCCAACACAAAAAAAATTCAATTTTCTTTTAGGTTTAATTGCTTGAGGGCAAGCAAAAACTTGAGTTTGGGGGTGTGTTGAGTGTGTAAAAGTTCTATTATTTACACCCTTTTTAACCCATATTTCTGCTGCATTCAAGCATCATTGCATTGCATTTAGGTTAGTTTTCAGCAAAACATCACAAAAGGATTAAAAGCACGAATTCTACTAAAAGATGGCTATTTTTGCAAGTATCTGCCATAGTAGACGTTGAAGGCAGGCGCAGGGCAGAGAAGAAGGAAAGCTGAACTGGACAAGCAGACGAAGAAGACGAAGCTGCCATGGACCTGTCGTGACAGCAAGGTGACAGCAGCCTTATGAAGAGGAAAAGCAAAGTGGACCTCGATAGATAGAGAAAAATCTGCTCGTCTGTCGTGTGAAAGCCACATATTTTTCCAAGCCCCGGATCAAAAGATATGTCAAGCCAAAGCTCAAGGAGAGGAAATTCCTAGAAACAAGGATGCGGCTGGAAAGTAGGAGTCTTTAGAGATTTAGTCTTTATTAGAATCTTACTCTTAATTAAAGTTGTAATCCTTGTTACCTTAGAGGACTTGAGCCCAAAGCTTATATAAGGGCATAGATTTAACCTAGGAGAAACAACCGATTACCCCATAACCGAAACCTAAACCCCCCTGTCGTCCACCCGTCACCGACATGTTCTAAATCCCCCCTAAGGCTACGGGTTGTTTTGTAAAGTAGTTGCAAGGGTTGTTTTGTTTTAGGATTTTTCAGTTCAATAAAATAAACTTCAAGTTCTCTTATTTTGGTTTTAACATCTTGCAAGAGCATCGGGAGAGCATTGTGAGGTTATCCATTTACTTAGCATCGGGAGAGTTAAGTATACGAAAAAAATAAGAGCAAGTTCTCTAGTTTATAGTTGAACTATCTTGTGCCTAGGGATAGGGCAAGGTTAAGTGGCTAAAGAAGAATTCATACACATCGGTGTTCATCCTTCGATTCATGCCGGGAGGTATCATCAAAGACGTGATCATCGACAGACTTGGACCTAGGGATAGGCCAAGGAAAATCTGGGATTCTTGCCAAGCTTGAAGTACGGAGTTGGTGTGTCTGCTGCCGCGACAGCTAACAGACAGCCGTCGCGACAGGTGCTGTCGGCGACGGGAGCGACGATAGAACTGGAGTTCCTAAGCAATCCAATACCTGCACTACCGAGCAATTCAATACCAGCCCATTCTCTCTATTTTGATAACTCAATTCTTTTATTTGCGTTTTTATCTTATTATTCTCGTGACAACTCTCAAATATTTCTTTTACTCTCGTGCAGTAAATCAAGGTGAAGCTATTAGCCCAATCCCTATGGAGACGATATCTGATACTTCGTATCACTTTACTACTTGCGTCGTGTACACTTGCACTACAATTGCGATAGACTCTTTTACACGCAACAGACAGAGTCCCTTGTGTAGTGCTTTAGTCGCTGCCCGTTGACCTTGAACTCCGTCCCTCATTTTATTGGTTTTATTGTTACGACACCATGTGGGAAGGCTTCGACTACTTCGTAAGGCCCTGACCAACTGGATTTCAATTTTCCCGGAAACAGTCTGAGATGGGAATTGAATAACAGTACTTATTGCCCTGGCAGGAACTGCCGATGCTGGATCTTATTGTCATGCCATTTTTTTTATTTTTTTCCTTGTACAGCTTGGCGTTCTCGTATGCCTCTCGCCGAAATTCTTCCATTTCCTTCAGATTGAGCAGTCTCTTTTCCCCAGCCTGTTTCCAGTCTATGTTAATCGCCTTGACTACCTAGTACGCCTTATGTTCTATTTCGACAGGGAGATGGCAGGCTTTTCTGTATACTAGATGATATGGGGACATCCCTGGCGGTGTTTTATATGCTGTTCGATATGCCCAAAGAGCGTCGTCTAGTTTCAATGACCAGTCTTTTGTATTAGGATTTACTACCTTCTCCAAAATAGTCTTGACTTCCCGGTTCGAAATTTCTGCATGCCCATTCGTTTGTGGATGGTAGGCTGCAGCGATCTTGTGCTTGACCCCTACTTTCTAGAGTACCTTTGCAATCAATATGTTGTCAAAGTGGGTTCCTTCATCACTTATGATTGCTCTTGGTATGCCAAACCTCGTGAAGATGTTCTTTCGTAATAATCGATGAATAATCTTTGCATCATTGTGAGGGGTGGCAATGGCTTCTACCCACTTAGAAACATAATTTACTGCTAGGATGATGTATAGGTTTCCGCACGATGATAGGAATGGTCCCATAAAATCTATCCCCTAAACATCGAATAGCTCGACTTTTAGGATTGTTTGCAGAGGCATTTCATTCATTCTCAATATATTTCCTGTTCTTTGGCAGCTGTCACACTGTTTGTAAAATGTTTGAGCATCTTTATGTTGTGTTGGCCAAATAAACCCTGACTGCAGCACCTTTGTCGTTGTGCGCTGCCCACCGAAATGGCCTCCATATGGTGCTGAGTGGCATTGTGAAAGTATAACCTGTTGTTCATCCTCTGGTACACATCGTCGGATTATCTAGTCTATACAGGTTTTAAACAAGAAAGGCTCGTCCCAAAAATAATGCTTAGCATCATGTTGTAAACGTTTCTTTTCTTGATAGTTTAATCCATAAGGCAAAACACCTGATACTAAATAATTAACAATGTATGCGTACCAGTGTGTGTCTATTAAAGTTGATGCCGTTGTTTCTGCGTGGACGACAATTATTAATCCTTCAGCTTCTAGGGCGGCTATCAGGGTAGAGACTAGCAACATCTGTTCGCCAGGGAATTTGTCTTGAATTTTGCTGTGGGAAGTGTTTTCTTGTCTATTCTCAAGCCGAGAGAGATGATCCGCCATTTAGTTTTCTGTACCCTTTCTATCTCGGATTTCTATGTCAAATTCTTATAGTAGAAGAATCCACCGAATTAGGCGGGGCTTTGCGTCCTTCTTTGCAAACAGGTACCTTAGGGCGGAATGGTTTGTATGAACTATTACCTTCGTGCCAATCAGGTAAGGTCGAAACTTATCGAAAGCAAATACTACTGCCAACAATTCTTTTTCTGTTGTAGTGTAGTTGGTCTGAGCGGTATTTAGTGTTTTGCTAGCATAGTATATAACATGGAAGAGCTTATCTCTACGCTGCCCCAGGGCGGCACCAACAGAAGTGTCACTAGCATCACACATGAGCTCGAAGGGTTGACTCCAGTCCGGGGGAACTATAACAGGGGCTGTGACGAGCTTTTCTTTTAATGTTTTAAACGCCTCCTGGCATACTTCGTTGAAGATGAATGGCTTGTCTTGTTCCAGCAAAGTACACAACGGTTTAGAAATCTTAGTAAAATTTTCAATGAATCTACGATAAAAACCTGCGTGTCCCAGAAAACTTCGTATCCCTTGACATTGGTTGGCGGCGGCAAGTTGGATATGACTTCGATCTTTACTTTGCCCACCTCGATTCTTTGTGCGGAGATTTTATGCCCCAAGACTATGCCTTCGTCGACCATAAAATGGCATTTTTCCCAGTTAAGCACTAGGTTTGTTTCCTCACATCTGGTCAGCACTTTCTCAAGGTTGCTGAGGCAGCTGTCGAAGCTGCTACCAAAGACAGAGAAGTCATCCATAAAGTCTTCAACCATGTCGGAGAAGATGACCATCATGCATCGTTGGAATGCAACTGGGCATTGCACAAACCGAACGACATTCTTCGAAAGGCATAGATGCCATATGGGCATGTGAAAGTTGTTTGGGCCTGGTCATCCGGTGCAATGGAGATTTGGTTATACCCTGAATATCCATCCAAAAAGCAATAATAGGGTTTGTTAACAAGGCAGCCAAGCATCTGATCAATAAAAGGTAATGGAAAGTGATCTTTTTTTGTTGCCTAATTTAACTTGCAGTAATCCATGCATATTCGCCAACCTGTTACTGTTTGAGTTGGGATCAATTCATTATTTTCATTGCTCACCACAGTGATTCCGCCTTTCTTTGGTACAAATTGTACTGGGCTTACCCATTCGCTATCTGCAATTGGATATATGATACCAGCATCTAGCCATTTGATGATCTCCTTTTTGACCACTTCTCTCATGGCTTCGTTTAATCTCCGTTGGGCATCCACGGTTGGTTTTTGGTCTTGCTCCAGCTGAATTTTGTGCATGCAAATGGCAGGGCTGATTTCCTTTATATCTACAATGGTCCAGCTTATCGCCTTCTTATGCTGTCGCAGCAGTGTTGTTAGCTGTCGTTCCTATTCAGGCTGCAACTTGGATGAGATTATAACTGGTAGTGTATCATTAGGTCCCAGGAAAACGTATTTGAGTTGTTCATGTAAGGTTTTTAATTCGAGGGTAGGTGGTTGTTCAATGGATGTTTTGAACATCTTGCCCCACTTTTTTGTGTAATTCAAATGGGCTTTTTGTCATCCAATGGGCTGCTTCTTGTTCCTCCATCTCCAGCTCCGTCCACTCATTATCTTCCGGGCAACTTTCTAAATGGCTGTCGTGGCAGCTGCCAAGTTTGTTGCCGAGGCAATCTTGCTGTAGGCATGGTCTATTTTCTTCTAGGTTGTATTCTGTGACTGTATCCAGTAGCTGGCATTCTTTCGGATCTTCATCCTGTCTTATGGATTGATAGACGTTCAGTTTTATTTCTTGATCGTCTATTCGCATCGTGAGTTCGCTTTTTTCTACATCAATCAGGGATCTACCAGTAGCAAGAAAAGGTTGCCTCAGTATTATTGGTGCTTTTTCATCTGCTTCACAATCCAGCGCCAAGAAATCGGCAGAAAAATAAATTCATCCACTTGTACTAGAATATCCTCAATTTTCCCTTCTGGTTGCACATAGGTTCTGTCAGCCAACTGTAGCATCATCGTTGTTGGGCGGGCATCTCCTATCCCTAATTTCTGAAAGACAGATTTGGGCATCAAGTTTATGCTTGCCCCTAGGTCACATAATGCTCGTACATAGTGGTTGCTGCCGATTTTGTAAGGGATTATAAAGCTGCCAAGATCATTTTGTTTGGGCGGTGCTTTGTTGTGCAGCATAGCCATACATTATTTTGTTACTGCCACCGTCTCAAATTCCTCGATCCTTGTTCTCTTGGATACCATATCCTTCAAAAACTTGGCATAGCTCGACATTTGTTCAATCAACTCTATTAGTGGAAGGTTGATTTTGACTTATTTTAGCACATCCAGGAACTTTTTATACTGCATCTCCTGTTTTTGTTTCTTTAGTCTCTGGGGAAATGGAGGGGGAGGTGCAGGGCTGACAGTTTTTTACATGTTGGCCATCCTGCTCTGAGCAGCTGGTTCAGGTTCTGTCTGTTCATTCCTGGTGTCATTTGCTGATTCATGCTTTGGCACTGCCGCGACAGAATGTTCGGCAGGGTGGATTGGTTCGGCAGTTGTTGTTTCTCTTGCTGCTGGCATGAACGAGTCATGTAGTGTTGTCCCGCTTCGGGTTGTTACGGCCTTACACTGCTCAAGGGATTTTACTTTTGCCGATTCAGTGTCACTAGGTAATCCACCCATTGGTCTAGTGCTGATGATCTGGGCAAATTTCCTGAACTGTGTTTCCAGATTTTTAAAGTTGCCTCGTGAGTGTTCATCTTGTTTTCAGTCCTGTACATGAAAGATTCAGTTTTATCAATGAATTTAGTTCTGCTAAAAATAAAATCCTTAGTATAGGACATGAATTAATGCAGAGTAGATTCTAAAGATGAAGTATTTATGTCCTGCTGTGGCGGCAACTGTTGTGATGAGTTTGCAGCCGTTCTGGGGTTTCTCCACGAATAGTTGGGGTGGTTCTTCAATCCTGGGTTGTAGCTCTTTTGTGTAGGCCCGTTATTCCTCTCGTATCTTCCCATATAATTAGCAGATTCGACACAATCCGTGGAATCATGGTTGCCACTACATTCTTCGCAGAACGGTTCAACAGCTTTTACTTCATGAACCTTCCCTAGGGATTGCACCATCTTCATCACCAGCTCCGTTAGAGTGTCGAGGCGGGCATTAACAGATTTGGAGGCTTCCACCTCATTTATAGTAGTTGGGCCCCTTGTGCCGCCTCGGCGAGCTGTCGGGTATTTGTAATCGTTTTTAGCTACTATGTTGAGCAGCCGTAGTGCTTCCTCTTGAGGTCTGTCTAGGATGATCATGTTAACCGAGGCATCTATCAAAATCCGAGTTGGGTAGTTAACCCCATTGTAGAATATAGATACCTGAGACCAAGCTGGTAAACCTTGAAGCGGACAGTTGTTCAGCATTTGTTGGTACCGCTCTCATGCCTCGTACATCGACTCGTTATCCCCTTGTCTAAAGGATGTGATCTCATTTCGCAGCCTATCGGTGACGTTGGAAGGGCTGAATCGGTCTAGAAAGTCCTTGTAGAGCTCCACCCATGAAGTGAAAGATTCGGCTGGCTGGTTCTTCAACCACTGTTTCGCCCTATCCCTCAGTAAATAGGGAAATAGCCTTAGCCGCAAGACATCCTGGTGTACCCCATGAATTTTGAATGCTCGGAAAATGTCCAAGAATCCTCGTAGATGCTGTCGAGCATCTTCTGTGGCAGTCCCTCCGAAGTGCCCTAGTGTGTTTAGCATGTTGAACATGACATGCTTCAGTTCAAAATGATTTGCCCCTATCTCCAGTTCCGTCATTATTGGCTCGAACCTTTGGAAGTCATGTTCAAGGTAGTCCATAGTTGTCTGCACTTGGGGTGGATTAGGGGGATCCTGCCTTTGTTGTACTTGTGGTCCTCTGGGCGGAAAATCTTGCTGCCCGCCCCTGCCATTGATGGCATCAACTGGGGGTCCTCGTTTACCATGGTCTCTTCCTTTGCTTTGCCCTTGTCTTTGTTCTTTAAGACTTCCCTGAGTTCCCGCTTGATTCGTCTAGTTTCACACTCAAGATCGTCGTAAAATAATAAAGTTTCCTTTAGGGTTAGCCCTGGTCATACTTGCAAAGGACACGATAATTTTTTTTCGATTAAAAATAAAAATAAAAGGAAAAGGAAAAGGTGCAGAAATTGAAAAACGAAATTCGCTGTTACCAATCCCCGGCAACGGCGCCAAAAACATGTAGGGCGTGTAGGTGTTCCCTTTTTGTGGGAGCAAGTGCACACACATGTCAAGTTATAGTATATAAGATGTCGAATCCCACGAGGATTGGACAGCTTGTCTCGTTCTTTAGTTCCTGCATAATTGTAAAGTAAAAACACAAGTGAATGATTGGCTGAGATTGAAAAGTAAATAAAAACACAAATAGAAGAGAAGAGAAGAATCAGGTTGATAGAGCAGGCAGGGTTATGCTGCCACTTAATGTGAAAATTGCGTTGAATTAGGTATGAGTTATCCTTTGCTGCCTCGGCGGGCGGCAAACTACGACCCTGTCACGCGGCCGAAGTAGGTCACTGCCACTGCATGGGTGTGTACTGTCTCGGCAGGTGGAATGGAAACACGTCTTAGCGGCAAGTCTGGCAGATACTCCAAGTTTAGTAGGATAGTCGACAGTGATCCCTCCTATTTCAAGGTTAGGATGCTCGAGATTGATAACTTGAGGACTTGTGTGGAACCAAATCAATCAACTCGATTAGTGATCCCTTTTAGCCGCTGAAACTTGTGGACTAGTGTGGAACCAAGTTAGTCACGCCTCTCGTTGTGACCGTACTTAACCCTTTCGTGAGCCTTGCACTTTCGTGCTTGACAAATAGATTCTTTCAAACGACTAGTGTAGATAGATTGAAAGAATAAAGAACAATAAATTAAGTAAACTTGGAATATTTTATTAAAGAAATAACTCAAAAACCTAAAACAACCGTTTCACTCTAGTTACAACATAACCCTAACCCAAGGAGAATTTAGAACATGGCGGCAGAGAAGAGCACAAGCAAAGTCTATAGAAAACCTAGGATGATTTAAACTAGAAGTACAATGGGTATTTATAGACTTAAAACTAGGTTAAGTCCTCATTGATGTAGAAGTCCTCTAAAGTAGCTTTTCTTCTTTAATGTAGCTTTAAATGCTGACTTCTTTGCTTGGAATATGGACTCTTCCTCGTTTTCCTTAGCCCCAAAGTAAGCTTGAGAATTTCGCTTCGGCAGCCCTAGCCGCTGCTACAGACGTCAGAAAATCACATGACCACCGGTGATAGATTCAAGAGTTTTTGCTCTATAGATCGCGCTCCGGTTCTCCTAACTTCCATAGTTAGCTGCCGCGGGCAGCAAGGTCGGCAGCAGCTTTGCTCGGCAGGTGCTCGGCATCAACTTACTTCAGATGGAACTGCTTCAGTACAGCTCTTGGGTTTGGCCCTCAACGTTGTATCCTCCGTTCCTCGGCTCCCTCGTTCAGCTGTTAGTATCTACAAGCAAGAATACACTAAGACAGTACCTCTTGTTCACCAAATGAATGATAAGTTATAAAAGCAAGGTAGAACAATGAAATACTGTAAAATGCTATGCATGAACCTAGTTATGCCTAAAATGAGCTTGAAAACAGTAATAATAAGAGTTGGAAAGTGCATGAAATATAGGACTTTTGGACATTTTACAGGCCTTCAAAAGCCCATCAAACACTTGGAGTCGTCATCGGTCGTTTTGGATTGGGTACGACCGAAAACCTGTAAAACTGGTCTGAGTCATCACCGAGATCTTCGTCGGGTTCAGAAGTCGGTTACGAGTGAGGAAGGTTATAGCACCCTCACTACGCCCAAAATTGGTACTTTTCTCAAACTTGGATATCCGTCGTTGAATCGTGTTGTTCTCGTAGTATATCAGTCCCGGGGTTGTTGTAGGCTCTTCCACCGTTTGAATTTGGATAGTGATATTCCGATCGTCAGAAAAGAGTGGGTGACGTTTCCTTTCTAGCTTTTCCTTCCCACTTCAACACTGGTACTTTACTCACTGCAGTTTTTTCGATTTTTTCTTTTCATGTTCGTGTCCCCGGTACTGACTCAAGTTCGCCCCATCCAATTACCCTTGTAATCTCCCTCTTCTTATGTTTATTTATTGCCTTTTATAATCACAATGAAGATCTATACCTCAATTCATAGGATTGTGGGAAGATTTTTTTGTATACGTGAGTAGTTGAGAAATTTTAGGGATTGTTAGTTGATGGAGGCTTGACCGAGAAAAGGGGAGATTGGTTAATTGGGTTGTTACCTTAATTTGAAACGAGTTTGGATTGATTTCAGATATGGTTACATTGGGTCTCGGTATATGATAAATTCAATGTGATAAAATCAGTGAACTTGGTACATTTTACCTTATTAAAGCACTCTAATAAATTACTCAACGACATATCAAACCTGCAAAATGGAGAAAAATGAGATCTGGACCACTGTGAAGGGTCCCTTCCATTCAACTAATTAAAGGTTAGAGTTGATATTGCTTTTAATTCAACCATTCCATCTTCAAATTCTTTCTAATAAGTAGCTTTTGCTACATTTCAAAGTAAATCCTTCAAGTCTTTTCCTTTGAAATTTTCTCTATTTTTGAAGTTGGTGTACAAGTGTCTAACACAAGTTCTATATATAGCACTAGAAAACACTTCCGTCAATGCCTTCTTTAATCCATGTTTCATAATAATAAACTGATAAGTAAACATTATGCAAACGAATAAAGTAAGTCATTAGTTAGGGTAAATAAACAAAATACCTTCTATTTATTTGAAATAAAGGTGATATTATGGTTACTTTCAATCCCCAAGTCAGTAGTTAGCAATGACAAAAACCAATACCAAGCAGATTTATTTTCTGTCAACAACATCATAAGCAATTGGATAAAGGTTGTCATTTGCATCTATACCAACAACTGCCAAAAAGGTTCCTCCAAAATAGCCCTTAAGGTGGCAGTCATCAATGATTATAATAGGTCAACAACCTGATTTGTAACCTTCCTTGCAAGCTGCTAAACATATGTACATCCTCATGAACAATCTATTATCAAGCATAAGGATGGTTGTGCTGCCTAAATTAGAGGTTCTAAGTTCCTCAAGATAGTGGATGTAGGTGCTTGTTAGAAGGTCGAACCACTATAAATCCTTGTGTCTATTGTCCAATTTTTATCTCCCACAAAATTACACAAAATCTAACTTCTCCACCACTTGGCTATCTAAACCGGTTGAAGTAAATCGAGTCTATCAAGCCCAGCATATACCAAAGACACCATTCCTTGCAAACAACATGCACCTTTTGTTTTCAATTCTTTAGAATTTTAAATCAATTCTATTGTTAATATCATATTCTCTAATTGCCTCTTTGAGAATATCCTTCCCACCAAATATCATCCCCTTTTGAAATTGTGGATTTTCCATGTCCACTTCAGTATTGAACTTTGAAACTCTTATATTCTTCTTCTTTTTCGAATAATCTGAGTCAGACTTAAATACATTGTGCAACTCTACTCCTTCAGTCATATCATTATCATTCAATCTAACATGACAGCCTCCCAAATCATTGTATAAGTCCATTTCAGAACTTATAATTTCAGGCATATCATGTGCATACCCTTCTCGATCACTACCTTCATTCTCACCATCTCTTCTCGATCACTACCTTCATTCTCACCATCTTCAAACCTATTACCAGAATTTTTAGATTCACTATTATCATCATCTACTATATAATATGAGTCTTCCTCAGATCCATTATCAATAGGATTTTTAGCTTTTTCAATAGATTCTTTAATACCTTCATCAGTAGCTTTTTCAGTTGTTGTAACAATTTTTATAACATCTTTCTCTAAGTAGACATGTATGTGTCTACTCCTAGTCATATCTTCTAACAGAGCAATCACATCAGTATCCATTCTTAAATTCTTAACACTAAATTTCTTTCCAGACTATCTCTAGTACAAAACATACCTACCAGAGTATCCTAACTCATCTACTATGTCATACATTTCAAGCATTGACATGCTATCTACATGACACATATTAAAGTAATTTATATTTTTTCAGTGTACTGAAATCGTGGTGAATTCACCATGAACCCACCATGGTGCATAACAATAGTAAAATATTTAAATTGTGTCCTTGTCGAAAAAATAATAAATTTCAACAAGATACCTACCAGTCAAACATAAACAATATATAATGGTCCCCTATCAACATACTGCTATAAAAAATACATAAAGTTAACTTCCAAATAATGCTACAGCTATGTATTCTGGTTCAGCATGCATTTCAAATAAAATAATATTATAATAATGACAGTTGGTCCACCATTCACTCTAAACAAAGTTATATTATATAATATAAAGTGATCTACCATTTATGCTAAATTCAAAACAGAACATGTGCATGAATATTGACATTACACAAGCCAATGAACATGTTGAATTTAGTATACACAAATAGAAAGTAAACATGTCAATCAACATGCTAAATTCAGTTAAACAACAATATTCTACTTTAAGTCTAATATTCCAGTCAGTTAAACAAAAATATTCAATCAACATATCATATTTGTTTTATAAACAATATTCAATCACATATCATATTTTCAATCAGTTGCACAAATAGAAAGTAACCCCAACATCGTTATTGAATTTAGTAAACAAAGAAGAGTAAATTTGTTTCAAAAAATCCACAAATGCACAAATTTGTTTGAATGCTTACCATATTGCGTACTTGACTTTCCTTTACTTCGCAACACCCGCTTCTCCATTGTTATTCGAACGGTAAAAAAAAAATTTAATTTGTCACTCTTATTAACCCTAAAAACCAAAAATAAAACTCCAAGTGATTTTAGATACGAAGATGCCAAACCCAAGTAATTTCATAGACAACGATAACAACCCACAATGATTTCACAGAGATTTTCCTCCCAGCAAAATTCTTTTTAACAAGGACCAACCCTACTTCGAGAGAGAACATTCAAAAATGTGGGTAATCTAGATTTCAGGATTTTGTTATCAAGGGTTAGTGTTAATTTGTTGTTTTAACCTAAGTAAAATATTCCAGCCTATTGAAACTACATCATTTCGGGATATTACTTTTACATATATTTTCATTTTAGTTTAGAATATAAATGAGGTGGTAAAGAAATTATTAAAAATAATTTACATAGGGACAGATTTACATGGGGGCAATTCCCGAAGAATTTTTTTACACCTTTGTCCCATTATTTAAATTTTTTTAAAAATTGGTTTATTTATGAATTTGCCCCCCACTTTCAAACATTTATAGTTTGCCCCCAACCTTAAATTTTAGCCCCATCCCTGAATCTACATCAGCGGAATTTGGGTTACATGTCATCACAACGTTTATGGTTTAATCGCGTAGTGGTATTTTTGAGTTTATTGTTAATTTTGAATAATTTTAAAGTTTGATGGCATTTTTTATTAATGGCCATAATTGAGTAGTATGTGGTGTAATTTAGTGGCGTAGCACGGGTATGAGTGCGATGCATGTATGCGTTGTTTAACTACGTCATGGTCATGTGAGCTTTTGGTTTATGTTTTGAACGGCTTAGATCAATTCGAGACACGTAAGATGAAGGGTCAAGATGTTTGGCAACTAAGGATTTCCTTATATTGTCCTTGGACTGCCCGAAACAAGTGGGAAATTGGGGACAGTTGTAGGCAGCGATTGAGGTGGGGGTGGCTGTTCACAGCTGACCAAACGGAGAGGATCTATACTTGAATTCGATGCCAAATGCTTTTTTTTATTAAGTATAATTATATTGAAATTTGAACTCATATAAAATAGAATAAAAAAATAATTTTGGTCACCCAACCAATAAATATCTCAAAAATAATAAACCTATGCTAGCCCTAGGAGATGAATTAATGTTAGTTTGGTAAAGACGTGCCGTATCAATCCGTTCAAGACAGGCAACTCAGAGGAATCATCAAAAGTCAAAGCATTAAATTCATCCGAAGCAAAATTGTATGATATGTTATTTTGTTTTATAATCATTTATATTTAATTTATTTTTTAAATAAATAATTTGATTTTATTCATCCAAAAAGAACCGTCCATTTATAATTCAAAATACAACCCCAACCTACTGAAAATAAATACTCAGAGCTACAGTAAATCTCATGTAGTAGCAAGAATGGTGGAAGACAGAGCAATTGGGCATCCCCTAGCCTCATCTTAATCACACTCTTCACCTCCTTAACAATTGCAGCAACACTCCTGGGGGCTGGGAGCAACTCCATGTATCCAAATAAAATATAACCAGCTACACCAAACAAGCCGAGTAATGGTGGGTTTTAAAGATTTCCCTTTGCCATTTACTTGCATCCAACATAACAACTCCTTTTAGTAGGGGTAAGTATTCGATCGTGTTGAGTCGAATCAAAATATTTTGAGTTACTCAAGTTGACGCTTCATATTTTACGACTCAAATTTTATTTGAAATTTTTTCGATTCGAGTCGAGTTTTCAAGTTCCTATATAATTTAATTGTAATTATTTATATGTTATAGTATAGTTTGATTCCAATTTAAACGACTTTCTATAATCGTATATTATATGCATGTATATTTCATCATATTTTTTCATAGGGTTTTATTTTGATGCACAAGCTGTGTAAATTTTTTTTACACAATCCTTTTATAAAATTTAAAATCTAAATCACAAACCCTAGCAACGTAAGCCCTAAACCCTAAGCCCTAAACCCTAAACTCTAAATTCTAACCATAAACCTTAAATTATATACCCTACATACTAAACCCCTAAACCCTAACATAAAACCCTAAATCCTAAACCCTAAAATTAAAGGGCTTGTGTAAACTAAAGTTTACACAAGCTTGTGCATCAAAGTATTTTCCTTTTTCATATGTGGCATATATTTCATCATATTTTTTATATAGGTATATATATCAGGAAAAATTGAGGACTCGACTCGAACTAAAAAATCAACACTAATTACTGAAATTTTCGAGTTATTTAAATTTTCATTTTACAACTCAAACTTTATTTAAATTTTTTTCGAGTCGAGTCGAGTTTTTTTGGCTCGAGTCGAAAATTTCAATTTTTTCGAGTCAAGTTGAGTTTTCCTCACCTCTACCTCCTAGTTTCACACCCCACCAGTAGTATCAATATCATGTACTAAAGTTCTCCAGAATTTATATTTAATTTATTGAACGACTAAATCAGATAATTTATTGTAAAAATTTATTATAGGATAAATTTTCAACTCAAATTTCTCATACACAACACTATAATTCAAAATTGATATCTTACTATACCGAAAACTCTACTTTTTCTTTTAAAATAATCAAAACAGCCGCCTGCAATTTTTTTTTTTCATTTTTGAGTTAGTTGGCGATCGGCAATTATCTAGATGTTGGTTGTCAATTGTCGGTGTTCATTATTTTTCTTGCTTCTATTTTTTTTATGTTTTTTCAATTTTTTAAAAAGAATCTCTGCTCTTATGGCACTCTTTTTCTCTGTCTTTGTGGCATGTTTTCTTTGTTTTTGTTGTTTCGCTTCATTTGGTGTTTTGGCATGATTTCAACATACTTTAGTGGACGTTTGACGCTCGTACAAAGATCTTTACGACGCTAGTTTCTGATTATGATTCTGTCGGTGGTCATAGAAAGATAGATTTTCACTCGGTTGATGGTTGTTTGCCGATGTAATCAGTCCTGGTAGCAGAGTAATCTGTCTGATAGGTTAGCTCGCTTACCACTCCTTTTTCATCCCTTAATGCGTCTCATTCAGATAGAGACAAAAAAATTCAAGAAGGCTTCTGAATTTTAATGGCATGCTAATCTTTATGAAAATATTTTTTTTTACACTTTTGGATTTTTTATGGAATTTTGGTGGATTAATCCTTATATTTATTCTGGTGTGTTATATTTATAATATCTTCCATAATTTTTTTTAATAAAATTCAGTTTTCATTGTAAAAAAAACTATAAAATCTTACTTAAAACTTTAACCTTTCATATCACTAAACTAATCGCTAATTGATGTAAAACATCTCATTTGATTATATGAGACAATAAAAGTTAGTCTGAATTAAATTACGAGTGAGATAAAATTGGTACAGTGAAATTCGACCCAAAATTGTGGAATTGGGCTTACCGGTGACCCCAATGAATTTGAATACAAATCCTCTATTTTTTTTAGTGTTTATTTATGCTAATGTTAAAATAAACGGTAAACTATATCATATACCACTTAATTATAACATATGACTCGAATTATTTAAGATTAATTTAAATTATTTTATGAAATAAATAATATTATAAATAATATTATTATATAAATAATATAAAATATTTTATTTGTATATGTAACAATATATATATAAATAAAAAGTATATTGTTTTAGTTTATTATATAAATAAAATTGCGGATGATCGCAAGAAGATGGAGCTCAATTGCAAAGCCTTGCACATCATCTTTTGTGCATTGAGCCCCAACATCTACGAGAAGATTTCTTCTTGTGAAGATGCCAATGAGGTATGAGACAAGCTTGAAGTCACATACGAAAGAACCAACGAATTAAAGGAGACAAAGATCGGACTCCTCAACCACAAGTATGAAAACTTCAAGATGGATCCGGAAGAGTGCATTGAGAAGATGTTCGATAGGTTCTCCATCATCACCAATAAACTCAAAGGTTATGGAGAAGCCATCCCTGAAGAGAAGCTTGTCCGAAAGCTTACCTACTCCCTTCCCGAGTCATGGGACTCAAAGAGGACCGCCATCATCGAAGCTAAGAATTTGAAGACCTTGAAGCTTGATGAACTCATGGGGTCACTTCTCACTTACCAAATCATGAAGAAGGATAAATAAGAGGAGAAGAAGAAGAAGAAAGAGATAAGAAAGATGGGGAAGAAAAAGATCATGGAGCTAGGCATCCATGCGAATGCCATGGCTCGCAAGTCCTCCAAGAGCAATCATGTTGATACAAGTGAGGAGGAGGATGAAGAAGAAGAGACAATTCATCTCTTCAAAAAGTGTTCTCCTTTCATGAAGAAAGCCATGAAAGAACTTGAATGAGAATCCATGAAGAAGAAGAGAGCAATGACTTCAAGCCATAAGAAGAAGGCATATGTGGCTACATGGAGTGATGAAGACTCCACCGACGATGAACAAGCCAACCTTTGCCTTATGGCCATCAAAGAAGATTCAAGGGTAACTTCTAATTCATCTACTTCAGGTTCATATTCCTTTGATGAATTACAAGATGCCTATGATGAGTTGGTTTTACAATTTAAAAATCACATTTTGAAAAATAAGAAAGTGATTTCAAATTTGAAAATTCAAAATGACCTGATTTCTAAAACCAAAATTGAACTTGAAGCAAAACTCAATGAGTTTGAACAAAAATGTTTTGATTTACAAAATTTGCTTCATAAAGTTCAAGAAGAAAAAGAATTGATTTCCAAAGAGCTTGAAAAGAAAAATAATTTTAGAAAATCAATTTTTTATGTTAAACAATCTAGTGCCCCTAGATTTATAAATGATAAAGTTTTTAGAAGTATTTGGGTCCCAAAAGGACTAAGTACTTCAACTAAAAGGGATGAAATTCAAAAATGGATTCCTAAGGGACTAAATTTTGCGCCACTATTGTCTATGGATCCAAAGCAATTTGGATACCAAAAATTACTTGATTTTCTTATGTTAGGTGTGATGGAGATTGATAAACAAGTCCAAATATTGAGGGGGGGCTCCATGCACACAAAGAAAGACACTTGAAGAGAAGGCTTCACATCCTCCCTTGGAGTTCAAGTGCTGGTAAAATCTAGTTGTTTTTATTTGTTTAATTCAATTTATTTCTTTTAATTCAACTAGATTATCATGTGTTAGACTAACATCTTTTGATGATGCTTTGAGTAAGGGGGAGCCACTTTTAAAACCAAACATTTTAATAGTTTCAAAATTTAAACATCCATTGTTATGTTGAGCCTAAAGTATTTTAAATTCTTTTTTATATAACAAAAATGTGGAGAGATTAGTTTGAAAAATTGTGTTTTTCAAATGAATAAGGGGAGCTTTAACTATTTTTCAATTTTTAATCTCTTATTCAAATTTTTAAACTTGAAGGGGGAGAATTACAAACAATTTTTCAAGATGGTTTTATTATATCAAAAAAGGGGAAATTGAAGAACTAGTGTTTTGATATAATAATTGAAAAATGTTTTGGACTATTTTGAAAAGAATTTAAAACAAGTCTTTAAGTCCAAACAACTTGAAAATATGTTCGAGGTATTTAAAAAGGTTTTTGGCAAAGTTTAGAATGCTTTAAAGTAGTCAAACCTGGCTTTTCAGCATTACCGTACCGATACGGTATACCCCGTATCGATACTTTTTTACTCCAGATTTGATTCTGCCAAAACCCGTACCGATACAAGCTTGCCTGTATCGATACGAATAGGGGTCGTACCGATACGCCTTTTAAGTGTACCAATATCATCTTTAACAAACCCCAACGGCTATTTCCCAATGATCTTTTAAAATGCAGACTGTATCGATACGCCTCCTAGCGTATCGATACGCATAGGCTGACAAAGAGCCCAACGGCTAGTTCTGAAGAAGGGCGTACCGATACTCTTACTCGTGTACCGATACATTAGGCACCAGAACTGCAATTAATGTGGGAAATAAAGACTTTAACGGCTCCAAAACATCCCTAACGGTCCTCAACGGCTACAAACTCAATTAGAAGTATAAAAAGGACCTCCAAGCATCAAAAGAAGACTAATGCTTCAATTGTCAACAACACTATGACTAAGATTTTGTCTTAGAGCTCAATTGTCCATTTTCTTGTATATACAACACTAGTGAGCTAAACATTGTTAAATTTGCTCAAGTGTCTAGGTTTTGGGTGAAAGCTTAATAGTTCAAACAAACATCTATTAGAGGGATTTCAAGTTTGCTTAGAATTTCTCTTGTAAAGTGTGTTTACTCAAGCTTTGGGTAGAAAGCTTTGAGGGTTGTAAAGGTTGCTTCCTAAGCCTAGAAAAGGGGACCAAATTCTTAGTGAATTTGGTTGAAATCCTTAGTGGGGAGCTAAGGTAGTGGATGTAGGTGCTAGTTAGAAGGCTGTTGAGTGTGTAAAAGTTCTATTATTTACACCCTTTTTAACCCATATTTCTGCTGCATTCAAGCATCATTGCATTGCATTTAGGTTAGTTTACAGCAAAACATCACAAAATGAGTAAAAGCACGGATTCTACTGAAATATGGTTGATATTTGCAGGTTGCTGCCATAGCTGACGAAGAAGGCGGGCGCAGGGCAGAGAAGCAGAAGAGCTGAACTGGACAAGCAGATGATGAGGACGACGCTGCCATGGATCTGCCGTGACAGCAGAGGACGACAGCAAGTTAGCGGAGGAAAATCAAAGTGGACCTCGATAGATAGAGAAAATTATGCTCGTCTATCGTGTGAAAACCATATATTTTTCCAAGCCCCGGATCAAAAGATATGTCAAGCCAAAGCTCAAGGAGAGGAAATCCCATGAAACAAGGAGGCGGCTGAAAAGTAGGATACCTGAAGATTAAAGTCTTTATTAGAATCTTACTTTTAATTAAAGTTGTAATCCTTGTTATCTTAGAATACTTGAGCCCAAAGCTTATATAAGGGCATAGATTTTAACCTAGGAGAGATCATACCCCATAACCGATAACCAAACCCCTCCGCCGTTTACCCGTCATCGACATGTTCTAAAAAACCCCTAGGGCCACGGGTTGATTTGTAAAGTAGTTGCAAGGGTTGTTTTGTTTTAGGATTTTCCAAGTTCAATAAAATAAACTTCAAGTTCTCTTATTTTGGTTTTAATATCTTGCAAGAGCATCAGGAGAGCATTGTGAGGTTATCTATTTACTTAGCATCGGGAGAGTTAAGTATACGAAAGAAATAAGAGCGAGTTCTCTAGTTTATAGTTGAGCTATCTTGTGCCTAGGGATAGGGAAAGGTTAAGTGGCTAAGGAAGAATTCATGTACATCGGTGTTCATCCTTCGATTCACGCCGGGAGGTATCATCAAAGACGTGATCATCGACAGACTTGGACCTAGGGATAGGCCAAGGCAGATCTGGGATTCTTGCCAAACTTGAAAGTACTGAGTTGGTGTGTTTGCTGCCGAGACGACCAACGGACAGCTGCTGCCAGCGACAGGCGCGACGACAGAACTGGAGTTCCTAAGCAATACAATACCTGCACTACTGAGCAATTCAATACCAGCCCATTCTCTCTATCTTGATATTCCTACTTTTTTATTTACGTTTTCTTCAATATTTTCGTGACAACTTTCTAAACTATTTTCTTTACTTCGTGAAGTGAATTAAGGTAAAGCTATTAGCCCAATCCCTGTGGAGACGATATCCGATACTTCGTATCACTTTACTACTTGCGTCGTGTACACTTGCACTACAATTGCGATAGACTCTTTTACACGCAACAAGTTTTTGGCGCCGTTGCCGGGGATTGGCAACATAACTCTACCTTTCTTTTATTGCACTTTTTGTTTTTCTTTTTATTTTTCTTTTTCTTTGGTGCTTTCAACTCTTGCTTTTCACGAGGTTTTCTTGTTTATGCTCAGATTTAAAAGAGGTGAAGATCATGAGTATCCATTAGATCCGGAAGTTGAACGTTCATTCAATCTTAGGAACCGACTTCGTTACGTGCTAGCCAGGAACGAGTACCTTGAGGAACAGCTAGAGAAGATGGCCTACAATGGGAACGACCCGCCTGCGGCAGCCGGACGACGGTCCTGTCGTGACTACATGTTGAATGATCATGTAGAGTTGGAGACCATGCTGCCGGATATTGAAGTTGATAACTTTGAGCTTAAACCTGTCATGTTTAGTATGATCAACAATGCCGGACAGTTTAGTGGTGCTGTGACAGAAGATGCTAGGGAGCATCTCAAAACATTCCAGGAGATCTGTGGTTCGTCTAGACTGCCAGGAGTTAATCCGGAGATACTGAGGCTTCGGTTATTTCCCCATTCATTGAGGGACAGAGCTAAGACTTGGTGGAATAAACTTACGCCAGGTTCAATTATGACTTGGGCAGATTTATCTCGTGAATTTTTATCTCGTTTTAATCCTTCGCATTTATCTGAGCGATTACGTAATGAAATTGCTACTTTTCAGCAGGAAGATGACGAGCCGATGCACGAGGCATGGGACAGATTTACTACTCTTCTTCGGAACTGCCCAATGCATGGATTCCCCGTCTGGAATCAGGTAACTAAGTTCTATAATGCTGCTAACTTACAAACTCGTATTCGAATTGATTCTGCAGCAAATGGACTATTATTGGATAAAGATCCAGACGAGGGATTGCAAGTTTTGAAAAATCTGGCCAAGAATGAGGAACAGTTTCCAACCGCAAGAAGAGGGGGTAAACGGGTACTTGCTGTCAAGGACTATGAAGCCGACAGCACGTTGAAATCACAGGTAGCATTCCTTACTAAAGCAATGAAAAGGTTATTGAATGATGATGGTCAACAAGGATTTGCTGTGGAGGAAGTATGTGATATCTGTGAGGGAAATCATAGTCGGGATGAGTGCCCAATACAGTTAGAAGAGGGAAAGTATGTTGGAAATTACAAGCCGAATTACAACTCCAACAATTATAATCCCAATTGGAGGAAAGATCCCAAATTTTCCTGGAGTAACCCCAATAACGCCCTGAATCCTCAAGCACACAATCAGAATCAGGGAGGACCTAGATTGCTGATGCGACAGCAACTGCCGCAGCAATTGTCGACGCACCTGCCGCCGCAGCAGCAACAGCAGCCACCAGCTGCCACGAGCAGTATACTGGAACAGACTCTGGCCACCTTTATGTCTCAGACGGGTACTTATATTGAGAATATGAATCAGTTTGTCAAGAAGACGGAAAATTTCATGGATAAAACAGAGATGATGATGACAAATCATGAGGCTACTTTGAAATCTCTGGAGACACAAATGGGTCAGGTTTCCCAACATATTAAGCCGAGGCAGAATGGAGGATTCCCTAGTAATACTGAAAATGCTAGGCCACCCACACATGAGCAGTGTAAGGCAATTACTACTAGGAGTGGGAAGAAACTACCAGGGCCGGAAAAAGAAGCTGAAACAGGAAAGGAACCAGCCTTAGACCAACCTGCCGAGGAAGCTGCCCCGACAGGTGATAAACAGACTGCTGCCGATGAGCCTGTCACGACAGCAGAAGCGACAGAGGAGAAAAATGATGAACCTAAACCTCCTCAGATTCGTATGCAGTGGGAAGGACGTATTGCTGATTATCGTCCCCTACCTCCTTTTCCTCAACGGATACAACAAGCTAAGAAAGAATCTCAACTTAAAAAGATTTATGATATTTTTAAGCAGGTTCATATTAATATTCCATTGTTAGATGTCGTTAGGGAGATGCCCGGTTACGCCAAATTTCTCAAGGATGTCATGTCAAAAAAATATAAACTGGGGGAATTTGAAACGGTAAGGATGGCAGATGGTTGCATGAGTATTCTTCATCGGTAGCCACCCCAGAAAAAGAAGGATCCGGGGAGCTTCATCATACCTTGTGTAATCGGAGACAAATATATGGGTAAGGCACTTTGTGATCTTGGTGCTAGTATCAATTTAATGCCAAAATCTGTTTTTCAGAAGTTAGGTATTGGAAAGGCGCGGCCCACGACAGTAATTCTGCAGCTTGCCGACCGCTCTTACGTTCATCCAAAAGGAAAAATCGAAGATATTCTGGTAAGAGTGGATAAGTTTATTTTTCCTGCTGACTTTCTTGTTTTAGATTGTGAAGCAGACGAAAACGCACCAATCATCCTTGGGCGACCCTTCTTAGCCACGGGAAGATCACTGATTGATGTGGAAAAAGGAGAACTCACCATGAGAGTGAATGACCAAGAGATTAAGTTGAATGTTCTCCAAGTAATGAAGCATGCTGATGCAGACGAGGAATGCAAGGCTATCACTGAAGTTATCCTTGATCAACCATGCATCTGGTCGAGCTGTCACGACAGCACCGACGACAGCAACTCCTCTGACTCCGATACATCTGATACTGAAGATCAGGAGGAGGTAAACTGGTTAGGCAATCGTCCAGGTAAGTTATTCGAACCTTTGAATTATACTTCGGATAACCATTTGATCCAAAAGCCATCTACTATTGAACCACCTGCCTTAGAACTGAAGCCCCTGCCAGGGCAGCTTAAATATGCTTTTCTTGGTTCAAATGATACGTTGCCCGTAATCATCTATTCTAAGCTGCCGCAGAAACAGGAACGGCAGCTAATCGGCATGCTAAGGCAGCACAAAAGGGCAATTGGATAGACGATCGCTGACATTCAAGGCATTAGTCCGGCGTTATGCATGCACAAAATCCTTCTAGAGGAAGATCATAAGCCGACTATTGATGCCCAAAGGCGGCTAAACCATGCGATGAAAGAGGTGGTGCGTAAAGAGATAATCAAATGGTTAGATGCTGGTATTATTTACGCCATCTCCGACAGCAAATGGGTGAGCCCGGTGCAATGCGTTCCAAAGAAAGGAGGAATGACCGTGATAACCAATGAGAACAATGAATTAATCCCAACCAGGACTGTGACCGGTTGGAGGGTTTGTATGGACTATCGGAAGCTCAACAAAGCTACCCGAAAGGACCATTTTCCTTTACCCTTTATTGATCAAATGCTCGATAGATTAGCGGGTAAATCTTACTATTGTTTTCTTGATGGTTATTTCGGTTATAATCAAATTGCTATTGCACCAGAAGATCAAGAAAAGACGACTTTCACATGCCCCTACGGAACATACGCTTTTAGGAGGATGTCGTTTGGACTATGCAATGCACCCGCCACCTTCCAAAGGTGCATGATGGCCATATTCTCCGATATGGTAGAGGACTTCCTTGAGATATTTATGGATGATTTTTCCGTCTTTGGAGACGATTTTGAGAGCTGCCTTGGCAACTTACAAAAGGTACTTGAAAGATGCGAAAAAGCAAATCTTGTCTTGAATTGGGAAAAATACCACTTTATGGTGGATGAGGGGATAGTCCTTGGCCATAAAATTAGCTGCCGTGGGATAGAAGTCGACAGGGCTAAAATAGAAGTAATTGAGAAGCTGCCGCCACCAACCACAGTCAAGGGTATTAGGAGTTTTTTAGGGCATGCTGGTTTTTATCGAAGGTTTATTACAAATTTCTCAAAAATCACCAAGCCCCTATATCATCTCTTAGAGCAGAACCGACCCTTTGACTTTAATGAAGAATGTACTGAAGCATTCAAGGTTCTGAAGGAAAAACTGGTAACAGCCCCCATAGTACAGCCACCAGACTGGACACAGCCATTTGAGATTATGTGTGATGCTAGTGATTATGTTGTCGGGGCAGCACTTGGGCAGCGCAGAGATAAGCTATTTCATGTCATATATTATGCCAGCAAGACATTGAATGACGCCCAAGTAAACTACACCACCACAGAAAATGAGCTATTAGCTGTGGTGTTCTCCATTGACAAGTTTTGTTCTTACATACTTGGGACGAAAGTGATAGTGCACACAGACCATTCTGCCCTCAAATATTTGTTCGCGAAAAAGGATGCAAAGCCTCGATTGATACGGTGGATCCTGCTATTGCAAGAGTTCGACCTTGAGATCAAGGACAAAAAAGGGACAGAAAATCAGGTGGCAGATCACTTGTCAAGGTTGGAGAAGGGACAGAGTCTGCCAATCGATGAGACAAACATACTGGAGACCTTCCCAGATGAGCAGCTCTTCGCTGCCGCGACAGCCATGACGGCAGGTAAGTCTTCTGAACTCCCCTGGTATGCTGATTTCGTTAATTTTATAGTTAGCGGAATACTTCCTTCTGATCTTAATTATCAAGCCAGGAAGAGGTTCCAAAATGATGTTAAGCATTATTATTGGGACGAACCTCTTCTTTTCAAACTATGCGCAGATCAGGTTATAAGGAGGTGTGTACCACAAGAAGAACAAGAAGACATTCTCCATCACTGCCATGCTTCACAATATGGAGGTCACTTAGGAGGCAATAAAATTGCTGGCAAGGTGCTGCAGTCAGGGTTCTACTGGCCGACACTGTATAAAGATGCACAGAACTTCTACAAGAACTGTGACAGGTGCCAGCGGACAGGTAACATCTCGAGGAGAAACGAGATGCCACTGCAGAACATTCTAGAAGTCGAGATCTTCGACGTTTGGGGGATTGATTTTATGGGACCTTTTCCATCTTCATGTGGAAATCTATACATCCTCCTAGCAGTGGATTATGTCTCTAAGTGGGTCGAAGCCATCGCCACTCAAAAGAATGATGCCAAGACAGTCCAAAAGTTTTTGCACAAAAACATTTTTTCTAGATTTGGCATCCCTAAGGCGATTATCAGTGATGAAGGGAGACATTTTGACAATAGGGTTATTGCTGCCGCCTTGAAGAAATATGGTGTCAAGCACAGGATCGCGACAGCCTACCACCCGCAGACCAATGGACAAGCTGAGATATCCAATAGGGAAGTTAAGAACATTCTTGAGAAGATGGTTAAGCCGACTAGGAAAGATTGGTCTTTACTTCTTAATGATGCATTATGGGCATATAGGACAGCCTTTAAGACTCCATTGGGCATGTCTCCATACCGATTGATCTATGGGAAAACTTGTCACTTGCCTGTCGAGATAGAGCACAAAGCATATTGGGGAATCACGGCCATGAATATGGACTTGGACAAGGCAGGCCAGAAAAGGCTGTTAGATCTGAACGAGCTTGAGGAAATACGGACAATGGCCTACGACAATGCAAGAATCTACAAGGAGAAAACTAAGAAGTGGCATGACAGGAAGTTGCTGCCACGACAGTTCTGCCCAGGGCAGCTTGTGTTGTTGTTCAATTCTAGACTGAAACTCTTCCCAGGAAAGCTAAAGTCTAGATGGTCTGGCCCGTTCCAACTGGTACAAGTTTTTCCCCATGGTGCCATCACAATCCAATCATTAAAAGACGGGCACCAATTCAAAGTCAACGGACAGCGCCTCAAGCATTATCAGGGGACTGAAGCCCTAGGAATACAGGAAGTGGTTACTTTAGGAGATGCCCCACAAGGCATCCCTAATTTAACCTAAATTTTATTTTTCATTTATTTTATTATTTAATATTATTTATTAGGAAATTAGGTTTATTTTATTCGAATAATGTTTTTTTTATAATTTCTGTTTTTAGGAAATAAATGAGTAAAGAAGAAAAAGGAGAAGTGACCCAAGCCCACCATCCATCCATCAGCCCAACAGAGCCCATTTATTGAAGCCTGTCGTTCCAGCTACCGCCGCAGACACGGATAAGACAGGCTGTCAACAGACTGACACGGCAGACGCAGAAGCGTGTGACAGAAGCGTAACAGACGCATAAATGCGTGGCAGACGCGTCAGACACGCCAAAACTCAACAGTCACCCCGTTATTCACGCCTGCCGTTACAGCATTAAACGGGCAGCCACTCTACCGCTATAAAACCCCTTTCTCATTTCCATTTTCATCACTTCTGCTTATTCTTACTTGCTTTCTCCTCTCGTTTTTATTTGTTTTCTTTACTTTCACAACCCTTGCAACTAAAATGTCTTCCAGACAGACCCGCCGCGGTGTTGCTTCAGCCTCTTCATCAGCAGCACCCACACCGTCGGCCTTCGCAACCAAGGAATTATGGGAAGAAAGAGGTTTTATCTACATCCGAAAGGCTCTGAACATGGGGCTTCGACCATTCATCGCGAGGGCTATACGAGCTCAACTATGGGAGCAGTTCGCAGAACAACCAGCAGAATTAAATGACACGTTGGTGAGGGAGTTCTATGCTGCCATCAACAGCAAGACGGTAACATCCTTCACTGTCTGAGGGGTCAAGGTACCATTCACAGCTGACAACATCAACCACATGTATGGCCTCTATTTTGGTCCCAACGACGATGCCCACCAGCAATTTTTGGACACCCTCGACTCTGCCGCCTACGGAGCTGTCATGGCAGAAGTGACAGAGGAAGGAACGACGTGGAACACGAGCAAAAAGAACCCCAACTCTGTCAAAAGGGGGCAGCTGCTTTCAGAAGCCAAATTATGGAACGCTTTCATCAAGAAGTGTATCCTGCCGTCCTCCCATCACACGACTGTGGACCAGCAGAGGCTTGCCCTCATTCATTCGATCATGAACGACCGACCTATCAACGTTGGCCGCTATATGAGGGACAGCGTCTTGGATTGCACATATCGATCAACCTCCCGCCTCTGCCTACCATTCATGATCACATCACTCTGCCGCTGCGCTGCTGTCCCTGAGGCCACCACCGACAAACTGGTCCAAGGCAGAGGCTGGACCGACAACAACATTACCAGCCTCATAGAGCTCATAGTCGCAACCCCCCTCTCCTCTTTCAACCCGGCTGCTTCCCCAGCAGAATCATCCGAGGAACCTGCCCATGAACCTGCCACAGCAGCCACCCAGACCAACCAATCTGCCCAGATCCTTGCTGCAATACAACGGGTGGAAGACAGACAAATGGGGCTGATGACATTCATCCGGGATTTCGCCAACTCGGCGGTAAATTTCATTACCAACACTTTAAATTATCCCGATGTTATATTCCCCACCTTCCATGCCCACTATTTCCACATCCCCTCCCCTGTCCACACACCTACGCCACCTGCCTCCCCCCATGCACACTCTGCTGCTCCCACCCCATCACCTACCCAGCCGGCAGCTGACAGTCCAACGGAAGAAACCTCTGCCCGAGGAACGAAGCGACCTGCCTCACATGACATCGAGACAGACCCTCCTATTAGGAGGAATTTGGCGAAGGACTTCACGCCTGTCAAGAGGCAGAAACATGTGGCCAACAGAAAGCTAATGCCTAAAGCCAGCACCACCACCAGCAGCACTTGGGATAGCGATAGCAGCTCAGACATCCAGGTCGTGGAACAGCCTACCCAGCCTGCCCCACAACCCAGACGCCGCCGCCAAATCCGTGTCAGCAGCAGCAGTGAAGACAACGATTAAAATCTAAGTTTTTTATATTCTTTTTCTTGCTGCCTGCTTATCTATATTTTGTGATGTACCTGCCTTCATTTTATCTGTCATTTGCATTGAGAGCAATGCAACCCTCAAGTTTGGGGGTGGCAACCCTCCATTTTAATGGAGTCTTAGTACATTTTTTTTAATTAATTGTTGTGTCTCTTAAGTTCTCTTAAAAAAAATTAAATTGTTGGCTTAAAATTGTGAAGTAAACTTACCTGTCATGACAGCCCTGCCGTGGCAGCATCTTTAGGACAGATTAAGGAGAAGTTTAGAGCCTTTCTATAGTTCTGAAAATCTTAAACACCATTGTGACTGTTATACTGCTTATATTTCTTTTAGCCAAACTAGAATAGGAAGCTTAGCACTTGAATAGCCCCTAGAGGTGCCTAACACTGGCTCTAGAAAAGAAGTTTAGCAAAATAGACTCAATAGCCCTAGAGGTGCCCGAAACCGGCTCTAGGAAGTTAGCTAGAGGTGTCCGAAACCGGCTCTAGTGAAACTTTAGCTTGAAAAATAAAAATCAAGTCAAAACAGAAAATCAAAGAAGCATGAAAATGTGCCTTCAAAAAGATAAACTTTGGCATAAAAATTCAAGTTAAGAGTTGAATATTCTAGTGAAACTAAGAGAGTCTTGGCATATAACTGTTCACAAGCATGCACACACTGCACGAGAACTATAGTGAGATTCCGGACAGATCCTAATCCTTCCGACAGGTTGCTGCCGCCACAGAGAATGAGCGACGGGTAAGGGACAGTCACTGTTTGAAGGCCAACACAAAAATATTCATTTTTCTTTTAGGTCTTAATTGCTTGAGGGCAAGCAAAAACTTGAGTTTGGGGGTGTGTTGAGTGTGTAAAAGTTCTATTATTTACACCATTTTTAACCCATATTTCTGCTGCATTCAAGCATCATTGCATTGCATTTAGGTTAGTTTACAGCAAAACATCACAAAATGAGTAAAAGCACAGATTCTACTGAAATATGGTTGATATTTGCAGGTTGCTGCCATAGCTGACGAAGAAGGCGGGCGTAGGGCAGAGAAGCAGAAGAGCTGAACTGGACAAGCAGATGATGAGGACGACGCTGCCATGGATCTGCCGTGACAGCAGAGGACGACAGCAAGTTAGCGGAGGAAAAGCAAAGTGGACCTCGATAGATAGAGAAAATTATGCTCGTCTATCGTGTGAAAACCATATATTTTTCCAAGCCCCGGATCAAAAGATATGTCAAGCCAAAGCTCAAGGAGAGGAAATCCCATGAAACAAGGAGGCGGCTGAAAAGTAGGATACTTGAAGATTAAAGTCTTTATTAGAATCTTACTTTTAATTAAAGTTGTAATCCTTGTTATCTTAGAATACTTGAGCCCAAAGCTTATATAAGGGCATAGATTTTAACCTAGGAGAGATCATACCCCATAACCGATAACCAAACCCCTTCGCCGTTTACCCGTCATCGACATGTTCTAAAAACCCCCTAGGGCCACGGGTTGATTTGTAAAGTAGTTGCAAGGGTTGTTTTGTTTTAGGATTTTCCAAGTTCAATAAAATAAACTTCAAGTTCTCTTATTTTGGTTTTAATATCTTGCAAGAGCATCGGGAGAGCATTGTGAGGTTATCTATTTACTTAGCATCGGGATAGTTAAGTATACGAAAGAAATAAGAGCGAGTTCTCTAGTTTATAGTTGAGCTATCTTGTGCCTAGGGATAGGGCAAGGTTAAGTGGCTAAGGAAGAATTCATATACATCGGTGTTCATCCTTCGATTCACGCCGGGAGGTATCATCAAAGACGTGATCATCGACAGACTTGGACCTAGGGATAGGCCAAGGCAGATATGGGATTCTTGCCAAACTTGAAAGTACTGAGTTGGTGTGTTTGCTGCCGCGACGACCAACGGACAGCTGCCGCGACAGGTGTTGCCAGCGACAGGCGCGACGACAGAACTGGAGTTCCTAAGAAATACAATACCTGCACTACTGAGCAATTCAATACCAACCCATTCTCTCTATCTTGATATTCCTACTCTTTTATTTACGTTTTCTTCAATATTTTCGTGACAACTTTCTAAACTATTTTCTTTACTTCGTGAAGTGAATTAAGGTAAAGCTATTAGCCCAATCCCTGTGCAGACGATATCCGATACTTCGTATCACTTTACTACTTGCGTCGTGTACACTTGCACTACAATTGCGATAGACTCTTTTACACGCAACAAAGGCCGAACCACTATAAATCCTTGTGTCCAATTCCAATCTTTTAGCTTCCACTTTATCACTAAAAAATCCAATTTTCTCCAAACTTGGCAAACACATCGGTTGAAGGAAATCGAGCACCATAAAACCCAACAACATCGTTTTAACTTAACGGGACGTTAAGAGTTAACGACATAGTGGCATTTTCGAGTCAAGGGTCATAGTTAAGTGGTATGTGGTGCAGTTTACCCTAAAATAAATTAGATTTAAAGTTTAGAATTAGGGTTTTGGGTAATGAGTGCAAAGTATTTTTTGGGATTAAGATTTATGATTTAAAATTTAGGGTTACGGCTTATAATTTAATTTTGGCTTAATGACTTCATTGACCCCTAAACTATGTATTTTTCCTAAGTTGGCCCCTAAAGTATTTTTCAGGACATTTCCCCCCTAATTAAAAATCGTGACCTCATATGCCCTCTATGTTAATCTCCATTAAAAAAATTCTCACTGGTCAATCAAAACACGCTACATGTCAATTTATTAAAAAAGCTAAAATAAATAAAAGGGGTGAATTGTACGTTAGGTATCTAAATTTTATTTATTATTTATTTTAGTCCCTTATATTAACTGTTCATCTTCTTTCTCTAAAATTTGGAGTTGCAAGCGTGTTATTCCCGGAAATACAACACAAGAAAGTGCCTAAAAACAAAACATGATCAACTATAATTAAAATTATATTAGTTTTAACTGTGAGAGATGAGAGGGAGATTCATAACCAACAAAATCATGAAAAAAATGCCCAATTCCCAATTTGGTATTACGGCGGTGGGAAGCATAGGATTCTCCAAACACAACATTTCAATGTTCCGAAACTATGATTCAAACAATATGGATAACACAAAATGAGCCATATGCTAAATTGTAGTTGTTCTGAAGATATTTTCGAACAATGATTTTTCTGAACAACTATTTTAAATAAAATTTATTCTTAAAGAAGAGATATTAAATAGCAACATTGGTACCTCTTCTGAAAATTTTGTTGCTAACCTCGAAAACGCAATTTACTATCTTATTTATCTCTTAAAAGATATAAAATATTAATAACTAAAATTATCTACAAGGAGCCATACTTTTACATAAAATTTAGGTTTAATGTAATTTCCCTTAAATTTTATCTGTTTTCCAACTTGTCTCTAAAGTTTATTTTGACCATTTTTATCCCTTATGTTTTTTAGTTACTCGTTTCATTCAAAAAAAATTAACTCTGTTAAAAAAATTTTATCTTGACCAATTAGAATATGTCAAGTCATTTTCTTTTTTTATTTTTAAATTTTAAAATAAAATAAATTAATTAAAATATTTATTAATTTAATTATATTTCCCAAAATACCCAAAACACCTCATCTTCATCTCTATCATCTACTTCCCCAATTTTTCCGATATTATTCTCTTCCACCAAACACCAAACCCTAATTACCCTAGACTTAAATTTAGTTATCTTCGGACAAAAATAATCACAAGAGTTCCTTGTTTTAATAAAACTCCCCAGATTTAAAAACTCTAATTACCCAAATCCCCTGCAAAGTCTCAATCTTAATTAACCATTTGAACTCTCGTGCCTCCTCCACCATATCCATGAATTTACCTTTACTTTAACCCCAAAAGAACAAAACAAAACCTAAAAGCTAAAAGAAAGAAGCACACAGAAGAAAATAAGGTACTGTATAGCTATAGTTTATTTTGATTATAAATTATATTAATTATGATTTTTGTAGGATTGGATTTTTGTTTTTGTTAGGATCTATTTCTGAATTTGTATATCGTCCTTTGTCTTTTTCATGAGTTTGAGAGTTAAACCAATATGGGACTTTTGTTGGAAAATTATTATTATAATATGTTAGATCTAGTTAGAGCTACACCGATCAGTTTCGGTATTACCGACACCGGCCGAATATGTTGTGGCATACCGAGCCAAACGAGCTCTTACGAGCGCCAAATCATGATGATTCTCGGTCATCCTCCTCTGCAACAATGGAGGTTGTATTAGAAACACGGTTACAGAAGATTTACAGAGATAAAGAATCAAGAATCAAGAATAAGAAAGAGGGATAGAAACCCTAAAGACAAAGAAGATGAACGACGGGAAAAGTAAAAGAATAAAAGAAAAATTAAATTTTATTAAACTGAATGAATCGGATTACATTGAATAACAAAATTTGGGCTTTTATAATGACCAAAATCTGCCAGAACCATCCTAACAGACTTTAATAAATCCCTGGCCCACTATAACAAACATATAACAAACACCTTCTTGAATATTTTTCTATTATTCTTCTGGTTCTCTCTTCTCTTAAAAATTCTGCACTTCCTTAAGAGAAACGACACCAAGTCTCTGTCGCATGGTATCAAACAAAGAAGGAGGAATAGGCTTTGTAAGAATATCAGCCACTTGCTCTGTTGAAGGCAGATGATTAACAAGAAGACTCCCAGCTAACACCTTTTCTCTGACAAAGTGTATGTCGATCTCAACATGCTTAATACGAGCATGATGAGTCGGATTAGCTGACATGGCTACAGTGGATGTGTTGTCACACCAAACCACAGGCTTATGTTCAAGGGTTACACCAATTTCTTTCATCAACTGTTCAACCCAGACAAGCTCAGACACTGAGTTAGCTACACTTCGGTATTCAACTTCAGAAGTGGACCGTGAGACCACTGCTTGCTTCTTAGAGGACCATGTTACAAGATTGGAGCCAATGAAGATACAATACCCAGTTGTAGATCTTCTGTCCTCTAAAGAAGAGGCCCAGTCTGTATCTGCATAGCAAATCAAACTGAAGCAAGAGTCTGATGTAAAATACAGTCCATGGTCCAGTGTACCACTAAGATACCTTAGGATACATTTGACCGCCTTCCAATGTATCAGGAGAGGACCATTCATATGTTGACTCACCCTATTGACTGCATATGCAATGTCGGGCCTAGTAAGACAAACATATTGGAGCCCACCAATAATACTCCGATAGAGCTGACCATCAACAAACTCTTGTTCATCATCAGTCTGCCGGGCTTTCAAGGTTATCACCATAGGTGTAGGAGTGGAAGTTGATCCAAACATGTTAGCTTTAACTAACAAATCAGTGATATACTTTCTCTGACTGTGAAGTAAACCCTTTGAACATTGTAAAATTTCCATGCCAAGAAAACAACCTGGCTCACCCATGTCCTTCAAAGAAAAAACATCATGAATGTTATGAACTAGACTAGTGACTTCATCATACTTGCTTCCAGTGATGATAATATCATCTACGTACACCATCAACAGTAAAGATGAGGAAGAAGTATTCTTGATATATAGAGAGCTATCTGATCTGGAGGAAGAAAAACCCAGATTTTCAACCAGATAATGCTTCAGAGTATCAAACCAGGCTCTAGGTGCCTGTTTGAGCCCATAGAGAGCCTTCTTCAGCCGACACACAAGTTTCTCACCCTTGGCACCTTCTTGAACAAAATCAGGAGGCTGACTCATGTAAATCTCCTCATTCAAATGCCCACTAAGAAAGGCATTATTAATGTCTATCTGCCGAACAGGCCAGTTCTTAACAACAGCAGTTGCTAAAACAATTCTGATAGTAGAAGACCTAACAACAGGGCTAAAGGTCTCCTTGAAGTCACAACCAATTTTCTGAGAATACCCCTTTGCCACTAGTCTAGCTTTGAGCCTATCAACGGATCCATCAGGCTTCTTCTTCACTTTGAACAACCATTTACATCCCACTGGTTTTCGATTAGGAGGCAAGGGCTGCAAATCCCACGTACCATTCCTTATGAGAGCATTATACTCATCATGAACTACTTCACGCCAACCAGGAAGGGATAAAGCCATGAAAACATCAACAGGTTCAGAGTTTTCAGCTTCAGTGATAAACACCTTAGGCTTAAAAATACCAGCTTTGCTTCTGGTAAGCATAAGATGTTGATTCTGATCAGGAGGTGGAACACAAACAAGAACTGTAACAGGACCAGTAGGAGAAACAGGACCAGAAGAGGGAAATGATGAAGAAGGAAGAGATGAATTTGAATCAGACACAGGAGAAGAAGGAGATGGAATGGTAGGAGAAGAAGAATGTGGGGAAGAAGAGAGAGGTGAAGTTGAAACTGACATAGGTAAAGGAGATGGAAGGTGAGGAGAAGAAAGAGAAAGTGAGGAAGATGGGAGTGGTGAATTTGGAATGGACACAGGAGATGGAGATGGAATGGAGATAGGCAATGTAGGAGAAGAAGAAGGAATGACAGAATTATCATGAGGGTTAAGGGGAGAAGATGGAGATGAAGTTGAAGTGTGTAATGTGGAAGATGATGGAATGGATGATGAGGGCGACCCTTGAGTAGTAGCAACTGCAGTAGTTGAAAACTACTGCCGAGAAATAGCAGGTAAAGGAATAGAAAAAGAGGGAGAAAAAGTTTTGGTAGAAGTAGAAGAATCAGAAATTGAAGCAATGCTATTATCCCCAAGAGCCATCCTTAGTTAAAACAAAGTGTAGAGAAGAAGCATTTAAAAAATCTTTGCTGGCAAAATTTTTATCCTTATAAGGAAAAATACTTTCAACAAATTTAACATGTCTAGAAATAAATACTCTGCCAGTAGAGTCTAGACATTTGTAGCCCTTGTGAGAAGGGGAATACCCCAAAAAAGTGCATGGAGATGATCGAAACTGAAGTTTATTTTTATTAAAAGCACGCAAATAGGGATAACACAAGCAACCAAACACCCTTAACCAAGAATAATCAGGTTTCCTTGAAAATAGTTTCTCATAGGGAGTAAGAGAAGATAAAGCAACAGTTGGCAGTCTATTAATCAAGAAAACAGCAGAAGAAAAAGCACCAGACCACATTTTAAGGGGAAGATTAGCATGAGAAAGAAGGGAAAGACCTACCTCTACAATCTGTCTGTGCTTACGCTCAACTAAGCCATTTTGCTCAGACGTATGTGGACAGGTCACCCTATGCACAATCCCATGAGTTGTTAAGTGATCTCGCAAAGCCATGAACTCACCCCCACCATCAGTTTGCAAGGCCTTCAAGGAATGTCCAAACTGTCTTTCAACCTGAGCATGAAACTGAAGAAAGGCAGTCTTCACATCAAATTTAAATTTTAAAAAATAAAGCCATGTAAACCGAGTGTATGCATCAGTGAAAGCAAGATAATACTTATAACCATTAGAAGCAAAAGGAGCTGGTCCCCAAACATCAGCAGCAACAAGTTCAAGAGGATGAGTATAAACAATGGAAGAAGGAGAAAAAGGAAATTTATGAAATTTGCCCAACTGACATGCTTCACAGAGAATCTGACTTTTATTCTTAGAATAAACAATATTACAATTGCGAAGAGCAGAAACAAGAACATCTGAACTTGGATGACCAAGCCTATGATGCCACAAATCAAAAGAATCCATACTAACAGCAGTATAAGAAAGCTTAATATTATTAAGAGAAGAAGGGAAACTATGTGAAGAAGCAGGTGAACACTGGAACTTATAAAGACCATCCTGGACAAAACCTTGATGCAGCACAACTTTAGAATGTAGATCCTTTATTTGACAATACTCAGGAAAAAATTCAAGAGAAACTCTGTTGTTCTGTGTGAACTTAGAAACAGAAAGTAAATTTTTAGTGATATTAGGCACATATAACATATTCTTAAGAGAAAAATTTTTACCAGACAACAGTAAAGAAGATTGACCAGTGTGTTTAATAGGTAAAGGCTGACCATTACCAACTTGGACTCCACCAGAGCTAGGAGTGACAATGTCAGCATGAAGATTGTGAATAGAGTTGGTAATATGATGGGTAGCCCATGAATCAGGGAACCAGGAGTTCTCCTCAAGAACTTGAGGAGTAGCAAGCAGAGCTTGAGCAGCAGGGGAGGACGGCACAGCAGCATGATGGAAAGGGGAAGGAGCATGAGAAGTATGCATCACAAAAGGATAAGGAGGTTTAGGAAGAGTGTACAAAGGATATGCAGGATAACCAGAGGACCCAGTCTGCAAAAAAGTCTGACCAGAGGAAGGAGAATAACCATGAGAAGGGTGCAACACAGAAGATTGACCATGTAAAAGGGAGGACGGCCCAAGTGAAGAATAACCAGAAGGAGCATTCATCACAGTAGGATTAAAGAACATTCCAGGATAAGGAACAACAACAATATTAACTTGAGGAGTAACTTGAGAGCTGCCAGAAGAGCCCTGACCCTGAGAATGCCTAGAGGCCTCATTCTTAAATCCCATATCATACCTGAAATAGCAACGTTCAACAAGATGGCCCAGGCGACCAAATAACTGACACTGAGCCCTATTATTATTATTAAATCTTCCTCTACCTCTACCTCTATTATTATCCCTAGAGTTGTTATAAGAGGACTTATATCCAGAATCATTATAACCATCTTCAGAAGAGGAAGTGTACTCAGGAGTGCTATTCATAGCAACATTAGCAGAGGGTCGAACAAAAAATTAGAGGAGGGAACAGATGGCTGATGAAGGACAGTATTATGAGCACAAGGTGAGATATGAGACTGAAGATTAGACTGACGAGCTTCTGCATCCAATAGCAAAGTACTGGCAGCATTAACAGAAGCAGGGGAAGTACCAGCAGTAAGAACAGTAATGACAGACTCATATTCAGTGGGAAGGCCATTTAAAATGGCAGTCACATGTTCTTGTTCAGAAATGACTTCTCCACAATTAGCCAAATTATCTCTAGTAGATTTAATTTTCAACAAAAACTCTTTCACACTCAAATCACCTTTCTTCTGAGTATGAAGAAGCCTCCTAAAGTACATAAGCCTAGACTGAGTCTTGCCACTATAGATTCTATGTAAGGTATTCCAGATTTGAGTGGCTGTGTTCATTCCTATAAGCTGAGGCAAGACATTTTCTCCAACAGTAGACAAGATCCAGGTAGCAAGAGCACCATCTTGCTCCTCAAACAGTTCAAACTCAGGATTAATAGTGGTTTGACCATCCTTAGTGATATACTCAACTGGAGGCTTAATATTGCTATCTATGAATTTTAGGAGCCTATGTGTTTTAATTGTCAAATAAACTTGCTGATGCCACAGCAAGTAATTGTGATCATCAAGAATAACATTGATCTTTTTCGTTGAAAAGAAACGAGAAGAAGTATTAGAACTATTGTTTTCAACAGATCCCTGAGATTGATCCACATTAGCAGATTCAACATCAACCATTGTAAAGAGAAACACAATCGCAACAACAACAACAAATATGCAATACAGAATAGAGCAGGATCTCAGACGGCAAACACGAGATTGCAACACCAAGCATCAATCATGAAGTATCAGATTTAGAGGAGATACGAGCAGATAGTCATGTATCAATCACCAAACAGCAGATCCACAGGAAAGATGAGCAGATAGCCATCATATAAACACAACAACACACAGATGCACAATAGACAGACTCTCAGAAAACAAAGACATGCTCAGATCCACAATAGACAAACGCAGAAGCACAACAGAAACACCGCAGATCCAGATATAGAAAAATAAATGGGCAACAAACGAGAGAACGCAGACAGAGCAACCAAGGAAATCAGGCCTTCAGCAACATGAGACGAAAAAAACAGATAGCCAAGAAAGATCTCACCAAAGATATGTAGTGAAGACGAAACGACAACGCACAACAACCACCAGCAAGACGAATCGGTCGTCGCAGCACAGCGAACCACCAGCAAGACGAATCAGCCGTCTTATCACAGCAAATCAGCAACGCACAACGAACCACCAACAAGATGAATCGGTCGTCTCAGCACAGCGAACCACCAGCAAGACGAATCGGACGTCTCAGCACAGAGAACCACCAACACGGCTCCCACGATTCAAATCGAACTCGGCAGGGAAGAAAATTGCATCAAAACAACGCCGGAAAAGGCTCTGATACCATATTAGAAACACGGTTACAGAAGATTTACAGAGATAAAGAATCAAGAATCAAGAATAAGAAAGAGGGATAGAAACCCTAAAGACGAAGAAGATGAACGACGGGAAAAGTAAAAGAATAAAAGAAAAATAGAATTTTATTAAACTAAATGAATCGGATTACATTGAATAACAAAACTTGGGCTTTTATAATGACCCAAATCTGCTAGAACCATCCTAACAGACTTTAACAAATCCCTGGCCCACTATAACAAACATATAACAAATACCTTTTTGAATATTCTTCTATTAGGTTGAATGTTAAAGGTGGGTTTTTACTGATTGAATTTGGGTGGAGGAGGAGGGAGGTATTTTGGGGAAGAAAATGAGGTATTTTGGGTACTTTAGTAAATGTAATTAAATTAATAAATATTTTAATATATTTATTTTATTTTTTATTTTTTTAAAATAAATAAAAATAATAATGTGGTGTGTTCTGATTGGTCAAGACAAATTTTTTAACGGTGTTAGCTTTTTGTGGTGAAATGAGTAACGTCGAAAACGTTAAGAAGCAAAAGTGATCAAAATAAATTTTAAGGAGCAAGTTAATAAAATATATAAAGTTTAGGGGGAAAATTGCATTAAGCCTAAAATTTAACACATTAATAGTTCATGTTATATAATTTTAACAAGTTCGTGTACTGTGTCGTGGTTATGTATTTCAAAATATCATATTATGAAACATACAAATCAACACTTCTATAACTAAAAGATACGCACTTTAAGTTGGACTAACAATAACAAGTTAAAGACAAAGAATTGCCGAATAGATATAAGAAAATAGGCTCTGCCACCAATTTTATTAGTCCATTTGTCCGCCTCAATCTATTGTTTCTTATATTTTGCTAAGAGCTTAATACCAAAGCATATATGTTTACACTTTAATATGCATGATTTCTACTTTGAAATTGTTTATAAATAGGAAATGGAGCTCTAGTTGTTCAAATGGTCAGAGCATGAGCTTCTGGGCAAAGATTAGAGTAGATGTCGACATCAGTTGCTGCTGGTTATGAGCATTAAAGTTTGGTAATCGTCAAGATATAAATTAAGGTAAAAAAAAATTGAAAACGCGATAGAGAAGTAGAGAACACAGCAGCTCAAGGCAACAAGAACGTAACAAAGGAAAATCTAGGGATGGGCACGGGTCGGGTCGGGTTTTTGGCCCACCCGAACCCGACCCGAAAATATTAACCCTAAACCCGAACCCGACCCGAAAATAAATACCTTAAACCCGACTCTGACCCGACCCGACCCGACCTATATAAAAAAATCAATTTTAAGGACTTAATTGTAAAAAAAATAATTTAAAGAGACTTAATTGTAAAAAATAATAAATTTAAGGACTAAATTGTAAATAAAAAAATCAATTTTAAGGACCTAATTATAAAAAAAATATATAAAAGGGGGGTATTATTACAAATATACCTAAAAATTATGGGAAAATTACAATATTAGTCCCGGGTCGGGTCGGATTTTCTTCACCCTAAACCCGACCCGACCTCACCCTCCACAAAAACCCGACCCGAACCCAATTTTTTCACAAAAAAATCTGACCCGGTCGGGCCGGGTCGGGTCGGAACCCGTCGGGCCCGGGTGAAATGCCCATCCCTAGGAAAATCGACTATACTATTACTAATTACCTCGTACTCCAAAGACTCACTGACGGTCGGCCGGCGTCTCCGTTGTGAAGCTTGGATACAACAGAAGATTTCAAAATATATGGAAATTTTGATTCTAAGAATAACACGTTTGCAACTGCAAATTTTAGAGGAAGAAGATGAACAGGTCATATAAGGGACTAAAATAAACAAAAAATAAAATCTAACATATCTAATGTGCAATACACCCTTTTTATTTAAATCAGCTTATATTATGTTAATAAAATAACACGTGGCACGTTCTGATTGGCCCGTGAGATTTTTTTAATGGAGGGGCATATTGTTACAGACCCACTTTTCGCGACCAAGCCAGCCGTACCCATAGGTGCTGACCTTAGCACACCACGCCCTTCACCCGACCGAGGGACCCGAGTAGTTGACATCGCCACACACCAAGGGGCCATGCACAACGCCCTTGGTGGTGTCCGCGCCCAAGAGAGCCGAGCTAGGCCACTTCCAACGCACCATGGGGCCTTGCCAAGCACCCCATGTGCTGCCCACGAGACTTGGACCCGAGGGGGCCCAATACACGTACCCTAGGGGGCCTTGCCATACACCCTCCATGCCGCCCAAGCCATAGAGCCCGAGCCCACACCCGACGTACACACCAAGGAGGCCGAGTCCGCATCCGATGGGGCCTTGCCATGCACCCTCCATGCCGCCCAAGCCATAGAGCCCGAGCCCGCACCCGACGTGCACGCCAAGGAGGCTGAGTCTGCACCCGATGTGCATGCCAAGGGGCCTAGGGGATGCTCATCCGAGTTGCCCACACCCCTAGGGCCCGACTTAGCACCCAACATGCTAAAGAGGGGGTTTTGGACACAAGATCCGGGCCATGCCAAGCCCAATCCGCCCAAGCATCCAAGACCCAAGCCAATGTGTCATCTTTTGACCAACGCTCATGGAAAGATATCATCCATGGAGCCTATTCGAGGAAAGCTTCCTTTGTTGGAGCCACAATTGAGGAAACAAGCCAATGCCACCAAGACTGATGTCATTAGGCACATATCTTAGGCAACCATGTAATAGAATGATAGAGTTGCCGTGTATAGGAGATTCTCTTTGTAAGACTCATCCATAGCCATTGGATCGAGTCATTCATAGCCATTAGATCGAGGGGACCAAGGCTATAAATAGAGCCTTCCTCCACCATTTGTAATCACTCCACATTCACTTCCACATTCCTCATTTTTATCTTTCTTTGTCTATTAATAAGAGAAGGCATCGAGTACTCTTTTCTCCTCGTCTAGGCTTAGGAGGAGTTTTTAACGAGGCTCTTTGCTTATAAAATCCCTTGTCTCTTTTATCTTGCCTAGCCATCACTATCATTTTCCAAAAGCTTCCGCACACCAAGTTCTAAGCGCCTCAGCTTAGATATTCGAAGGCTTACTTAGTCCTCGACTTAAGATCGACGACTAAGGCCGCACGGGTTGGCGAGTCATAACCTAGCCCCATGACAAGTGGTATCAGAGCGAGTTCCGCTCCGTACGAGTCGAGATGGCGCAAGCAAGAAGAAGGAACGTAGCGACAAAGATGAACGTGGAGTCACCAGGCGTCTCGTTTAAAAGCGAGGTGAGCGAATCTAAGTTTTGTGATGTTCTTAGTACAAAACCGTTGTTTTGTTTTCGTTGCAGTGAATATCACGATGCCAAAGACTGCCCAAGAGAGAGTCCGTCAAAATGCTAGAGGTGTGGAGAGCCACACAAGTCTTTCCGATGCCCGCACAGAACCAAGCAGTCCAAGTTACAGGACGAGCCCGACGAGACCGAGGCTTTGAAGCTTGATTCGAGGTGCAATGAGCTACCAATGAGTGTGGTAGAGGCGTTCGAGGAGCAAGGCTTGCCCGACGAGACCGAGGCCATGAAGCTTGCTTCTTTGTTTGGTGAATCAGCAGTGAGTATGGTGGTTGGGGCGTCAAACTTCAAGAGTGAGGCTTTAATGAGGGAAAGGTTGCCGAGGAGCAACGAGTCCACAATACCATGGGAGAAGCCCGATTACGTGGAGTATTCCAGCGACGATGACGAGCATGGGTCATTTTTGGGTTCAAGTCAAGTCGAGAGCGACTATGAGGAAGACGAGCCTATGTTTGTAGACATAGTGTTTCCCGATGCAACGCTAAGTGCACTAATAGATCCAAGTGCATCTACAATACTCGTATCCGAGCTAGCAGCCGAGTTGTTAAACCTTCAGGTTGAGAAGGTAAAAGAACAAGTTGAGACAGTCAACTTCAGAGACGAGCCAATTATGGGAATCGCAAAGGATGTGTACCGTCAAATCGGTGATTTTCGAGGCACAACAAACATCAAGGTAATATCTTACCATTCATTGGTAAACATGAAATTGTTATTGGTTTATCTTGTTTAGAACAAATTGATGCGCTTGTCTTGTCAGAAACCGAGGAAAGGTGTGTTGCAGATCCACACCAACAAGACGTTGAGTCGTTGAGCCACGATGAGGGAGACAAGACTGAGGCATCACCAAGCATCCACGAAGGAGTGCTTGAGTCCGAGACATCCAATGACGATGAGGCCATGGAAGAGTCCATGGAAGTTTCCGACACAAAGAGACGAGTCCTTGATAAGTTCGAGGACGTGAAGGCATTTGAAGTCCATACCTTCGCAAGTGCCAACACCATCGAAGGAATCCTCTCAGAGAAGGGAGTTCCGATTGCTCGAGAGAGTCGAGTGCTCAACGAGTCCGAGAAAAGTTACCCGGATCGTGAGAATGAGCTTATCGCAGCCGTGCATTGCTTACACACTTGGAGACAACATTTACTTGGGTCGAGGTTTGATGTCTATTCCAAGAGTTCCTTGAATAATTATTTTCTAACCCAAGCAAATTTGTCTCGTTAGCAGGTTCGTTGGGAGAAAATCCTTGCAAAGTTCAACTTTGCTTGGAAGTGCAACCCAAGTTTGTCGAAGGAAGTAGCCAATGCCTTAAGCCGAGGGTACAAGGAGGGGCATGCTACTTGTCCGCCAATGAGCAAGGTGGACCATGAGAACGAAGACGAGAAGTCTTTGGAGCCGTCAAAGAGTAAAGAGGTTCATGAGATGGAGTACCCATCCGAAGCGGATCAAGTTGCCGATGGAGAGGAGCTAGCAATCTTCTACAAAGAATTGCAAGCCGAGTTCGACGACTGGTCGAATTCCATGGACGAGTGGCATGAATCCATGGAACCGAGCCAAAGCACCATGATGCCCAAGCCCATTGATGAGGGGCCAAACCATGCCAACAACACTTGCCTTGGGTATCGACAAGGCAAAGTGGATCGAGCCGACGAGAACCTTGAGTCCGAGGTAAGTGGTTCTTTATTTGAAGAATCCATTCTAACCCATGGTCATTTGGATTTTTGTAGGATGCCTACAAGTTTGAGCGAAGATCCGAACCAAGACATGGGGCGAGCAGCTATCCTAGTCGAACCATACGACAAGGATAATAAGGGACCGAGTGACGAAGTGGTTGGAATAAGCCGAGAGACTCCAACCTTCATTCGAGCCGAGAGATAAGTGCTAGAGAACACCGAAGTGGAACCATTCCACGACCCCGCCATCATCACTTGCCTTGAGTATCGAAAAGACGTAGTGAAGCCACCCGACAAGGACTTCGTGTCCGAGGTAAGCAAGCCATGTTTTTATGATAATCTAAGTCTAACTTGTTCTGATTTTTTCCATAGGCCGCCGATGCGATTGAGCGAGGGACCGAGTCGAGCCAAGGAGCAAGTAAGCGAGATAGCCTACAAGGTGGAGTTGCCACCGAAAAGGCGAGTGGACCATGCTTGCATACCCGAGCCGTGGTACGAAGAGTGGTGCGAGATGATCCACACATGGAGTGGACCGAGCCAAGCACAAAGCAAGGCGAGCGTCTCCTATTAGAAGGAGGCGCCAAACATCGAGACGGGTCAAGCATCAAGGCACAAAGGCCTTGTACTTTGGACGGATCATCCCAAAGCCGAGGGTGATCGAGAGCTTGCCAAGGAGTGGCAACCGTTCGAGACGGATCAAGAACCAAGCCATGAAATCCTTGCCCTTTGCACGAGAGTTCCCTTAACCAAACGGGAACATGACGATGAGCCGAGGCCGTTCGAGAACAAGGCGACCGAGCCTCATCATTGCCCATCGGCGAGGACGTCAATAGATTCAGTGGGGGAGAATGTTACAGACCCACTTTTCGCGACCGAGCCAGTCGCACCCATAGGTGCCGACCTTAGCACACCACGCCCTTCACCCGACCGAGGGACCCGAGTAGTTGACATCGCCACACACCAAGGGGCCATGCACAACGCCCTTGGTGGTGTCCGCACCCAAGAGAGCCGAGTTGGGCCACTTCCAGCGCACCATAAGGCCTTGCCAAGCACCCCATGTGCTGCCCACGAGACTTGGACCCGAGGGGGCCCAATACACGCACCCGAGGGGGCCTTGCCATACACCCTCCATGCCGCCCAAGCCATGGAGCCCGAGCCCGCACCCGACGTGCACACCAAGGAGGCCGAGTTTGCATCTGAGGGGGCCTTCCCATGCACCCTCCATGCCGCCTAAGCCATGGAGCCCGAGCCCGCACCCGACGTGCACGCCAAGGATGCTGTGTCTGCACCCGATGTGCACGCCAAGGGGCCTAGGGGATGCCCATCCGAGTTGCCCACACCCTTAGGGCCCGACTTAGCACCCAACATGCTAAAGAGGGGGTTTTGGACACAAGATCCGGGCCATGCCAAGCCCAATCCACCCAAGCATCCAAGACCCAAGCCAAGGTGTCATCTTTTGATCAACGCTAATGGAAAGATATCATCCATGAAGCCTATTCGAGGAAAGCTTCCTTTGTTGGAGCCACAATTGAGGAAACAAGCCAATGCCACCAAGACTATGATGTCATTAGGCATATATCTTAGGCAACCATGTAATAGAATGATAGAGTTGCCATGTATAGGAGATTCTCTTTATAAGACTCATCCATAGCCATTGGATTGAGTCATTCATAGCCATTAGATCGAGGGGGCCAAGGCTATAAATAGAGCCTTCCTCCACCATTTGTAATCACTCCACATTCACTTCCACATTCCTCATTTTCATCTTTCTTTGTCTATTAATAAGAGAAGGCATCGAGTACTCTTTTCTCCTCGTCTAGGCTTAGGAGGAGTTTTTAACGAGGCTCTTTGCTTATAAAATCCCTTGTCTCTTTTATCTTGCCTTGCCTAGCCATCACTATCATTTTCCAAAAGCTTCTGCACACCAAGTTCTAAGCGCCTCAGCTTAGATATTCGAAGGCTTACTTAATCCTCGACTTAAGATCGACGACTAAGGCCGCACGGGTTGGCGAGTCAGAACCTAGCCCCGTGACAATATGATGTCACTATTTCTTGTTAAAGGGACAAAACATCACGAAAAACACTTTAAGGGCCAACTTGAAAAAAAATGCATAGTTTAATAAAGTCATTAAGCCTTTAATTTTTAATATTGTCGCATAAAAATCAATGGATTTAGGTAACAATCATTGAAGACAGAAAGTCAGAGAAAGCTGCCTGCCTTTCTATAGGTCTTAAAGGAAGCTTCCTATGAATAACTATGCCAGCCCAATCAAGTCTTCTCAAGCAATGATATTACATATTCGGGATTTTGCTTTTGCCTTTTATTCCATTCTCGCACAAACTTCCCTTCTATGTGCTTGGCTCCGCTGCTACTTTGTCCCTTGAGTACCCAGTTCAACAATTACAGGTTCCTATTTTTGGTCCCCTTTTTAGTATTTCTGCAACTAGAATTCCTTGTTGGATGCTCTGTATAACATAATGGTTGAATGCTCTTTCATCTGTACCATAATTGAAGTTTTGTTAATTGCATCCAATTTGAATACTATTTTTCCAGTTTATTAGTCTCTCTTATTTAGCATCTTTGTATGTAGTTGCTGTATGCATGTCTAAGGCAAGCAAGATTGGATCATTTCTCGGAATCAAAAGGCAAAGCAAGGACGGGGGACCGTTGCTGAAGAATGGAAGCATGTTACTTGAAAAGCTTATTGCCTCATCTGATGGTAAATGCAATCCTATTCGAACTTTCTCCACCGAGGAGCTGAGCGAAGCAACCAACGGTTACAACATCGGTCAGGAAATTTCGAGGTATGTTCATTTCGTGTTATACAAAGGTTCTCTGCGTGGTCGTGAGATTTCTGTGAAAAGGTACAAAAGCCATAACAAATGTCTCGAAACGGCTATAACCGATATCGTAATTAGCTCACAAATGAGTGCTCACAAGAATGTTCTAAAACTCATTGGATGCTGCTTAGAGACTCAAAATCCGGTGCTTGTTTATGAATTCGGGGGTGAAAGAAATCTCAAGAGGTTAATGTTTGATGTTTGTGAGGGGCAACTTGAGCCAGAGCCATTACCATGGAAGTCTAGAATAAAGATTGCAGTGGACATTGCGAATGCGGTTGCATATCTTCATACTGCTCTGTCTAGTCCCGTTATTAATCGAGGCCTTTCGCTTATATCGATAGTAATAGATACGAATTATGTTGCTAAGCTTGCCGATTTCTCACTCTCCGTAGCCATTCCAAAGGGAAAATCGCACGTTGTAGAAGACACGATCTCGGGGATAGTTGGGTACATAGCACCTGAGGTTTTGGAATGTAAAATAAATGAAAAGGCTGATGTTTTTAGTTTTGGCATACTATTACTTGAGCTTTTGACTAGAACAAAATCTGGGAATCACAATGTGGAGGAACTGAAAACTACCTTCAGAGAAGTTGTGTTGAATTCTGTGGAGAACAACCTGTTAACCGAAACCGTGGATCAAAATATGTTAAGAGAAGGAATCAATAGTGATGAGTTGGTAACTTTTGCAAAGCTTGCACTTTGTTGCACGCAAGAAAATCCAGAGAAACGGCCGATGATAACCGATGTTGCAAAACAGCTATGGCAACTTAATAAAGACTGTTCATGAATTTCTGGGGTTTATGAGCTCAGTAGGTGCAATAATGGAGTATGACACTGAGTGGTATGATCAATTATACTTTAGCAGTTACATCCTGCATGTATGTTGTATCTGATGCTTTGATTATTGGAATATAGATCATATCCACATTTCGAAAATCATTAGTATATATTCATTTGCACGATATGGCTCCACAAATCAGTTTCAACACATAAAGAAAAATCTCCAGTATCATATCCAACCAGCCGTAAGTTAAATACCTAGCTCTTCAAACTGAGACTTCCAAAACTCTACTCGCAAGGATAGTTTAATCACGGATGTAAATAAAATCTGAGGGTCTAGAAATACTTCCTTCGCTAGCATATCTGCCTCAATATTGCATACTCTTGGTTGGGGTGTGTCGGACGAACCACTCGCCACAAGGAATCAATTGAAAGATGCTCGAAATCAAACCAGCATATACCGAAGGAGATTTCAAGGAATCCATGATCCATTCCACGTCGTTCTTACCGCCACTATTTATAGTTTAAGCCCATTTAGATGAAAGGAATAGGAGACAGCAGCTTGAAGCCTTGAATGGGAATGGCAGGAGCAGGACCAACAGATTTTGAGAAGATACAAGAGTTGATCCCTTATCGTCTTTTAGTACTCCACCGCGCCTATCCCCTGTTGTTGCACCATCTATGTTGAATTTGAGGAAGCCTGCAGGTGGAGGAGACCATGAATAGCACTTGTGGACAGAGGTAAGCCTCCTAGGCTGCGACTTGCTAATGTCGGATCCATAACTAGCTCGTCAATGGAGAGCTTCACTTCACCAGGCCACTCTTGATTTTACTACTGGACAAACTTGTTCCAGCAAGAGTTGGGAGATTCTCTATGAATGTTACAATTGGTGACAGACTTTACCGAAAAATGGCATCACTAGATCCCTCCCATTTCAGTCCATCATAGTCGAGATTGCTGGACTTAAACCCATTAAGAAGCTGCCGGAATTCGTTCCATTGTGTCAAACAGTCTCCTTCTCAATTGGATGTCCCATGGTCGTGACTACCTGTTACAATTCTATTAATGAGCTTAACGTTTCTGTTAGTTAGATTGATTAATTGTAATTAGCTGATTAGTTAATTATGGTTGTATATATACAGGAGCAGTTAGCATAATGAAATACAAGCTGGAAATATTCTTCCACAATATGCTCTCTTTCTCTTGCATTTCAACTCAATTTCTGTTAAACTATAACCTTTTTCTTCTCTGGTTTCATTCTTGACATGGTAGCAAAGCCACCACCGGCAGTTATTCCGGTCGATCATCAGTTTCGATCAAGAGCTTGCTGCTCCTCGGTTTGGTTTCTCGTTGATCTTTCTTTTTCGTTTTGTTTGGATTCTTAGATCCGTTTTTCAGCATTGTTTCTGTGTTTAACAATGGTGAATCCTCAAGATACTTAGATTGATCCTTCTCATTCTCTTTACTTAAATCCTTCGGATACTCCGGAAACGTTGTTAGTTTCTCATCAGCTTATCGGGATTGAGAACTACAACCTTTGGAGTTGATCAATGCGTATTGCGTTGCTTGCCGAGAATAAAATTGACTTTTGTTGATGTATTGTGTTCGCGTGATGACACGGCTTCCGAGTTGCAGTCGCAATGAGATAGGTGCAACACTCTCCTGTTATCTTGGATCTTGGATACTGTGAGCCAGAAACTTTCGGTTGGGATCGTATTTGCGTCGAGTGCCTCTCTGGTATGGGTTGATCTTAAGGAGAGATTTGACAAGGTAGATGGCTTCAGTATCTATTTTTTGCATCGTGAGATAGTTACACAGGCTTAATGTGAAAAGAATTATATCGTTCATCACTCAACTATCTTTTCACTTCTATTTTAATCACTCAACTTTCAAAATTTTCAATTTAATAACTGAACTTTTTACATTAAGTTTTTCATCACTCTACCGTTAATTATATAACGTAGTATGACCTGACTCAATTAAAGTTTACTCTAAGTCTGGGTTTTCACTTTCCTTCCCGTTTTCCTTCACTTTCTCTCCATCCAAACAAACTCCATCTCCCCCACCAAACTGAAAAATCGAAAGTAAATATTTTTTCTCTCCAATAAATTTCAACTATATCATCTAAAATTGTAAAAACAAGCGGTGAATCACCAAGATTCCTTCTTATTTTCTAATCCCAAAAAATCTCTTCAAGAAGTAAGGGAAATAAATAATGATAGAGGGGAGCACAAAAAATTGATAACGTTGCAAATAATTCAACCTCCAACCAACAATTGTTGTGACGTTGGGTAACTCGCAATTAGTGAAGCAACTTACCTAAGGTCAATCTTTTCATCAACCATTTTTAAGCTTCTCTTTCTTTACTCTTTGCTTATTTTAGTCTCTACAATTACAACACTTGTCCCCAACTCATATCCTATTCAACTTCACTTATCTCTTTCCTTCACTTTCAATTTCGCAATTTCTAAGCTTTTTCTTTTTTTCAATTGCTGGTAAAAGTATACCTTTGTGATTTCAATTATTGTATTATCTTCCTTATTTGCATGTTGTTTCAACTCTAGGGTTTCCTAGTCGCACTGCTCCACTTCACTCAAACCCCAAAAACAGGTAAACGTCGGCAGCCCTTTTCTGTTCTTCTTCCTTGTTTGTTTCGTGTGAGGAGCCACCGACGAGATGGCTCCAACGTCCTCAGGTGGTTGCTGGTCGTCGCCGCCCCTCGCCTCTCAAGTTTTATGTCCTTGGAGATGGGTCTATGTTCATTCCTTCTCTTGGTTGTTAATGGTGGTTCTCGGCGACCAGTCGATGGAGACCAGATTTCTCGGCGGTCCACGGTGCTCCCCACGAAATTTTGGGTGTAGTTTGGGTGAAAGGTCGATGTCTGTAGAGATACGAGGTTTCGAAGGTCTGGGAGCGATGGCTAAGCTTCCACGTTATAGTCACTCTCGGCTGGTTTCTCTCTTTTTTTTCCAACGACTCTCGTCCCGTTTAGTGATCTCTCGCTGCGGATTTGGACCGTCGCTCGGCCACCACGCAAGCCTCCCTTTGTTTCAGCCCTGGTGTTCTTTGATCTTTGGTTTTATCCGGTTTTGTGTTTTGCGTATCTCTTCGTTTGTTCCTTTCTGTCTAAGGGTACTCTCCTCATGAATGTGGTTGAACCCTCGGTCATAGCTTTCCTTGCTCACAATCTGGCCCCCTCAGCATTTTTGATGATAGTTTTTTTTACTTTCACAAGAAAAGAAGTTTACCTCTGGATGAAGCTCTCGTAGAAGTGTCGCCTGACCGTGCCTTTGATTGATTCATGTGCTTGGGTTATTCTTGTGACCTTTGTTGTTATTGTTTGTTTCCTTTTGTTGTTTGTCTGAGTGTGTTGTTTGCCCTTTTTTCATATTTTTACTTTGTTTTGTCGTAGCCTAGACGGTCTGCTTGTTTGTTGTAGGGTGTTTCTGTTTGACCTCTTTTATGAATGAATAAATCCTTTATTGTCAAAATAAAAACTCTAGGATTTCGATTCTGACCAAAAAATTTTGGGTTTACATTGTATGAACAGTTCCACTATGGGTTTTAAGTATTTTAATTTTTTTTATTTTGTCAAGAAAAAATATAAGATTTGATGCTTGCTTTTTTTTCTTTTTAGTATGCAAAAATTTTTATGGTTTCATTTTTTGTTTGATATTTATTTTATTATTTCTTTAGGCTTTACTGAACAATAATATCCAAGCTTTAAGTTCTCATCATTGGCCATAGAAGCACAAACGACAAGTTGTAGGCGAAGAGTTTAATTTAACAAAAAAACATAAAATTGATGTTAATAAAATATTACTTGACATCTACGTGGTAGTTTAAAAATAAATTTAAAATATCATGTCATCACAGAATTTAGTTGATAACGGTAAAATGATCAAAAATATTGAATCTTTAAAATTTAGTTATTAAATTGAAAATGCATAAAGTTAAAAATAGCCCCTAACGTTTGACATTTTGGTCACTTTAGCTCATATTCTTTTTTTTGGTGCAAACAACCCATTAACATTTCACTTTCGTGCAATTTTTACTATCATTGGATGAAAACCGTTAGTCAACAAACGTTAACCATTTAAGACTGACATGAGGTTCTTATGTGGCATGAAAAGATGATGTGGCACTGCCACGTGTAAAGTGACATGTTAGAAAAAAAATTATTTATTTTTAAGAAGTAAACCACTAGAAAGATAAAATGTGGCAGCTTTTTATTGAAGAATTTTGAAGAATTCAATTGTTATGGTGACTCAAACCTGGAGTTTTCTAGCATGCGGCCGCCTAATATACGGCTAAGAAACGGCGTTACCGGAAATATTATAAGGTATATAATGTATTCGGTAAAGCGGTACCGGATATGTTGATATGAAATGATGTATCCGGTAAAAAACACTAAAAAAATGAAAAAAAATGGTAACTGGCAAATTTAAGTTATCGGTCAGACATAACAAAACCGGTAATTTTACCTATTTTGTTATACGAATATCAATATAATCGGCAGCGCGGAAATTGTTGATAATGTTTGAGCTAATGGGGCCTCGGAAATTCCCACGATAACAAAACCGGTAATTTTACCTAATTTGTTATCCGAATATCAATATATTCGGTAGCGCCTAAATTGTTGATAAATTTGAGCTGATGGGGCCTCGGAAATTCCCACTATAACAAAACCGGTAAAATTACCGATTTTGTTATCCGAATATTAATATATTCGGTAGCGCCTAATTTGTTGTTAATTTCGAGCTGATGGGGCCTTGAAAATTCCCACGATAACAAAACCGGTAATTTTACCGATTTTGTTGATCCGAATATCAATATATTCGGTAGCGTCTAATTTGTTGTTAATTTCGAAAGTATCCATACTTTTGAAAAGTTTATCGATATTTTTTATCAATATATCCGGTACTAGGATAACGTAATAGGTAGCCAATAATAATCGATACTTTAAAAAATATTATCGATATTTTAATAAAAACATTGGAACTGGTTCAATTGTGGGTCGATAGTATGGATACTTAAATAAAACATATGGATACTTATATTAAATGTTTCGATACGTTTATTAGAAGTATGGATACTTTCTTTTACTTGCAGGAAAAGTATGAATACTTATATCAAATGTTTGGATACTTCTATTAGAAGTATGGATACTTTCGAAAAAGTATGGATACTTTATAAAAATTATGGATACTTCTATTAAATCGTTTATATCAATTAGAATCAAGAAAATACTAGTGCATCAGATAGCAAGGAAAAGATTACAAAAGGAAAAGATTACAAAACGAGATGGCAACGGAAAGAAAAAGAAATTGATCTTCTAATATTTATGTGCAATGCAAAGACCAAGCCGAATTGTTTCCAATATCATGTAATAGAGTTTTATGATATTGAAAACAATCCGTCCTGCATGGTCTTTGAACTGCACATAAATATTAGACCATCAATCTTTTCTTTCTTCTCAATTTATTGTCCCTTCAAGCCTCCTCCCTTCAAGTCCCCCTGCCACCCATGGAACTTGTTCCAGCACCAGCTTGCTGTCCAACCATCTGTGCATATGGCCGCATCTCAAACTTGACCTTTTAGTTGCCTAATGAACAATTTTTTTTGCATAAGTATGAGCAGAAGTGTATCTTGTTATTAATAATAGAAGAAAATGATAGAGAAAACCTTGAAGATGGCGGTTGAAGATGTGTATGTCTTCTTTTTCAGCCATGTAACCATATAGTTGGCGCTGGCTGGATGGAGGGGATGGAGCATGACGTTGCCAAGAGTCTAACCTGAAACCTTGGGCAGCAAACTGGTTATGCAGACGCTGAGCATCTAGATTACCCTTGTCGTGCTCTCAAAAATCAGAAGGCTCATCCCACGATGGCCTTCTGGACCGTATGAATGGCGAGCCTTGGCAACAGCACCATAGGAACTGAAATAGTCGAGAAGCTGTTGGTTTCCCATACCAATCCACTGAAGCAAGCAGAAAATTAAAAAAACAAGTTAAGTATTAAAATATAATATTAATGAAAACATAATTCAGAAGTTATATAACTACCTTCCCATCTCCATCTCTATGAAGCTGTGTGTTCATAATCATCACCATGGGTGGCCAGAGTATTTGATGATGAGGTTCCTAGTTGCTTGAAGGCGGGGGGGGGAGACAATAGCAGCATCATTACTCAGACCACTCCATTGGCCTGAAGCTTGACCTTGAGGTTGAGGAGTGGCCGAAGTACCCCTTCTTCGCAATTCCTCCTCCAACATCTGACCAAGGAGGCGATGAATTTTCAGCTTTTGTCCTCCTTTGATTTTTGCATGGGTGAGTAGGGACTGAAGGCCACGAAACTTGTGAAAGGCACCAGGACCTCCGTGGCATGCTGGACACAGCCATTTAGTAGTAGGGTCGTTGATAGAGTTCATTCGATCGAAGGCCTCGAAGAAACTCCTGAAGCATTTGCTGGATTTCATTGCCTCGTGGCTTAGTTGTTCGTCATTATCAGAATCATAATCAATATAGAAATCATCATCACTGTTTGATGATGTCTCGAAATCAATCTTCCTCTTTGCCAAAGGCTGAGGATTTTTACCCGAACTTCTGCTTGAACTCATTGTATAATAGAAGATTGTGAAAGAGAACTGATTATAAAAGTAAAGTAAAGGGTTGAGTAGATTAATTTGAAGATGTTGTGAAGAGTAAATAGAGGAGTTGTTAATTTATAGGCAATTTCCGTTTGGGAGGGAAAGTGATAATGCATGAGACTGAAAAGACAGATTCAGATAGAGAGATTCTTTCGTTCTCCTCGTTTCCCGGGTTATAGAAATAAATGAGGAGAAGGTACATGAACAGAACGGTGCATGTGATACATTGGAAAGACGCGAAACTGAAAAGGTAGAATCAGATTCGTTCTTCTCCTCGTTTCCGGGGTTATAGAAAGAAATGAGGAGAACTAGGAGAACTACCCAATAAATGAAGGTCATGAACGGTGCATGCGTGATACAAGTGAAAAGACACGATACTGAAAATGAAGAATCAGATTCGTTTCGGGGATTAAGGGTTTCAGCTTTATACAGGATGAGCAGTAAACGGTGCATGTGATACAAGTGAAATGACACAACACTGGAATGCAAAGTTGTAGAAGTGTATAAATGAAAACGGTAATAATAAACCGGATACATTGATGTAATGAATAAAGAATACAATAAAAATATACCGGAAACATTAATATTTTTGCAAACGTATCGATAATTACATTAAAACATGGAAAAAAGTATCGAAAATCTTGTTCCCATTAGTTTTTGTTAATTATCGATATTTTTGTAAAAGCATCGATATTTTCGAACGATATTCGTACCGGAAACATTGATTTTCTTTCAAAAGTATCGGGTTTTTTATTAATAGTGTGTAAATCGTATCGAAACTTTTGTTCCAGTATGAAATAGGGATCCATATGTGAATAAAAAGTATCGATAATTGTTTGCAATTAGGATTAAAGCATCGATAGTTTCGAACGATATTCGTACCGGAAACATTGATTTTCTTTCAAAAGTATCGGGTTTTTTATTAATAGTGTGTAAATCGTATCAAAACTTTTGTTCCAGTATGCAATGGGGGAATAATATATCGAAACATATTCAGAAAGGGGGAATAATGTATCGAAACTTTATTTGGAGGCAGTGGACAAGTAAGGGATAAAGGATGAAATAAGACGTCATATAACATAATTGGAAGATAATTTCAGAAGTTTATTGTTAATCTGAATCATCGTAGTCAGTGGACACGTCTGAACTTAGGTTTAGTTCTTCGATCAGCTGTTGTTTTCTTTGTCTACGCCTGTACATAAAAAGTTACAGCTCCTCCGCAGCCGCATCAACATCCGGTGAAGACGGTGCGTGTTCAGTGTTCGGATCAGGTTGTACGGGTGCAGACGTACTACCTTCGCCGGCGTTGACGTCGTCAAACTTAACATGTAAATCGACGTCTGTAGCTCCGACGGAATTGAGGCGGTCATACATGTTACGAACGTCTGTTTCGTTCGTAAGCTTCATAACGTAGTGCGTTTCGTTTGCTGACGGTGTTGGGATTCGACATTCCATGGAAGAAATTTGTTTGTCGGCGTGTTTACTAACCTCGATTGTTGTCAACTGTATTAAATCTTTCAGTGACATTTTGGTGGTGATTGTTGACTGAAAATAAGTATCGAGAAAATAAAATGTTGCCTGAAATTTTGCCATAAGGTGAGCAAAGATTCGGTGTTTAGAGAGAATTTGGAATGAGTAAATGATGGTGGAATTCGTGGGTATTTATAGGAAAGAAAAAACACCACATAAGTAAATTTAACTCGAATGAAAACTTTAATTCGCATTTCATTTAACAAAACTTTCAACATGTATTCTTTAATAAGGTGAGCAGACTCGTGTTATTATGATGGAATTTTACAACAGTATCGAAACATTTTATGTAAGTTAGAAAAATTTATCGAAACTTTATTTCCAGTAACCTAAGACAATCCTTTGTGCCTGAAGGTATCGATAATTTTTATCGTGAAGGACAGAAAGAATCGATATTTTCGAGCAGACTCGTGTTGTTATGATGGAATTTTACAACAGTATCGAAACATTTTATGTAAGTTGGAAAAATTTATCGAAACTTTATTTCCAGTAACTTAAGACAATCCTTTGTGCCTGAAAGTATCGATAATTTTTATCGTGAAGGACAGAAAGAATCGATATTTTCAAGGAGATTCGCTAACGTGTCATGGAATTTGACAACAGTATCGAAACATTTTCAGAAAGGGGAAACGTTGTATCGAAACTTTATTTACAGTAACCTATGAGAATTCTTTGTTTCTGAAAGTATCGATAAAGTTTATCGTGAAGGACAGAAAGAATCGATATTTTCGCGCAGATTTGGTAACGTATAATGGAATTTTACAACAGGATCGAAACTTTTTCAGAAGAGGGGAAAAATGTATCGATAATATACTACAATTTATTGCACGTTAACTTTGTAGGAAGGAAGAAATAAATGCTCTTAATGCTTTCAACCACCATCAACCACCACCACCTACCGAATTTAGTTCCTGAAAATGAAAGCAACACAACAGAACTCCTGTGCAGGAAAAGTTTGGACCACTTCAACCGATCATGTTTAAGAAAATGGAAGATACTTCATCCAACGATGTTAATGGTAGCGGGAATTTGCAAGATGAAAAGTTGACCGTTGATGATTCGGAACGGTTGGTAGGTCAGCTCTTTTCTTCACGTGAGGAAACTTGGAATTTTTACAAGGAATACGCAATGAAACATGGTTTTAGTGCACGTCGAGGAACAACACGGCTGGATGGCGAAGGGAATGTGAAGACACAAGAATTTTGTTGTTCAAAAGAAGGGTTTAGGTGTTCGAAAGTCGAAACTGTTAATCGTCATCGTGCTCATACGCCAGTCACACGAACAGGATGCAAGGCCAAAATCGTTGTCACAGCAACAAAAACAAAAGATCAGTGGGTTCTAAGTAAGTCTTTCCACGAACATAATCATGCATTGTGCACACCTCTTATGACACTATTTATGCGTTCAAATAAAGGTGTGACTGAGGCTGATGTGGTTGAGGCAACAACATTGAAAGATGTTGGTGTTGGGACATCAAAGGTAATGAAATATTTCATGAATCAGGCAGGGGGATTTCATAATGCTGGATTTACTAGTAAAGACCTGCACAATGCACTTGATAGAGGTAAAGCAAAGGAGCTTGTCAATGGGGATGTGAATGCACTCATTGCTTACTTTGATTACAAGAAAGAAGATGATCCGGGGTTTTTTATGACATACTCCACAGATGAATCAGGGGCATTGCAGCATCTTATTTGGTCTGATTCAACATCGAGATCAGATTACACTTGCTTCGGTGATGTTATTGCGTTCGACACAACTTACAAAGGTAATTACTATGCACGACCAATTATGCCTATTGTCGGTGTCAATCATCACCATAGCACAATAGTATTTGCTACTGCGATCATAGCTGACGAAACGACTCAATCGTTCGAGTGGGTGCTGCGACATTTTCTACAAGCCATGCTGAATAAAGCGCCTCTTTCAGTTGTGACAGATGGGGATAGGGCAATGCAGAGGGCTATCAAATGTGTTTTCCCTTATGCTAAGCACAGATTATGTTCCTGGCATCTATCTCGCAATGTACAAGCTAACATTGGTGACAGCAAATTTAGCACAGCATTTAATAGATGTATGAGTTCGTGGTGGACAACCAGCGAATTTGATAGTGAATGGTCTAGGGTGATTTCAGAATTCAACGTCGAAAACCATCCATGGGTGATAGAGAAGGGAAATACTCGGAACTTATGGGCTCAAGCATATCAAACGGGTCATTTCTTTGCGAATTTGTGATCCACACAAAGAAGCGAGTCGTTGAATGTTGCACTAGGACGTGCCCTGATAAAGAAGAAGACATATGTAGACGTAGTTCGTACAATTGAACAAACTATTGGTAAAATTCGTATCAACGAGTTGCAAGCAGATTGCTTAAGTTCGCAGACAACGCCCTTCCAGATCACTAAACTCACAGACCTAGAAAGCCATGCTGGTGAAATTTATACGCGAGTATCATTTGGTATCTTCCAAGACGAACTTCAAGAGGAGACCTTGTACCGGATTGACGAAAAAATTCAGTCCTTATCAGATGACTGTCAACATTTTGTTCTGTCAAAGTACAAGGAAAAGAACATTAGATTTGACGTATCTTTTGATGTTGTCTCGGAAACCGTCACATGCTCGTGTAGGAAATTTGAGACTGTAGGAATTCCATGTTGCCATCAACTGCATGTTCTGAAGAACTTGGATTACACATGTATTCCAAAGTCGTTGATTCTAACTCGATGGACCAAGGATGTGAAGGCTGCTGCACCAAGTTTCCTTGACTTCAATGTAGCACCTGAAGTTATGCAAATGGCACGGTTCGCGGCCCTACGTGCAACGTCAAGTCGTTTTTGCTACATTGCATCAAAGACAGATGCATCTTTCATAACCGCAAGAGATGAGATGAAAAGACTAACTGCCAAATTTGAACACTCGTTCGGTTTGAAAGATTCAAGTAAACGACGAAATGTTGATAATGGAGTTCGCGTTGGCGACCCTAAACGAAGACAAGGAAAGAGAAAAGTAGTCCAAAAGAAGATGGTCCAGAAGAAAAGTAGGCAATGCTCTTTCTGCAAGATTGAGGGACATAACAGAGTAACGTGTCCTAAATTAAAGCTGGGTCTGGATTCTTTTACACAACCTACCTCGACTGACTTTTTTGATAACGATGCGGAATGGTCATACGGCCCCGCAGATGATGATTATAATGTAAGTTACTATATCTATTCTACAAACTATTGTCTTCAATTGTTTGTTTATGGTTAATTTTAATATCAATCACTTCTTTATGTCTCAGGGCAACGAGGACATTTGGAATACAGCAAGTACCGATCAACAGACATTGTGACTACATACAACAATATGATATAACATTCAAATGTCTAAAGGGTTATTTTTAACAAATTCGGGTACAGTACTCTGGTCATTCGCAAAAATATCTTACCATGTCACAATCGGTGAATTTATTATGGTCCATCAATGTCTTGCAATAGAAGCTTATAAGATTCGGCACATTTTGACCGTCCATTATCAACCCGGACTGCATTTTAAAAAACAATCTCCATTAATTAACCAGCCATGAACAAATTGGACACGAAAATGTGTAAAAATGTAACTTACCACAAAATCGGATGGTAGATAGCAAATCTTCCGCTTCGCTGAACTTTTTCTCATCGAATCGTAACCCAACAACCAGCCTTTCAAATCAATAATCGGACTTCTTAGCCATTCCTCGGGTTTTAACGAGCCAAGGTCGCCTACTGTGCCGTGTTCGAGCCCGTAATCTAGGATAACATCTCTATAGAAGCAATTTTTTGTATTAATTTTTTTTCCAAATTTATTTAAATATCACTCGCAAAACAATATATATTACTTACGATGCTTCTAACAATCCACTATTCCATACATAATCACACATCGCAGCCTCCATCTCATCAATTCACTTGGTATTTTGACCTTTGCAACCTACGATATATCAATAGATATTAGCCACAACACAATAATCAAAATGGATGTCATTTGTATTATTCATTTTACCTTTTTAGTCTTCTGCTTCTTTGGTGCAGGACACCCTGAATCGAGCTCTACAGCTATTGCATGATCCGGTGTCCTCGTATCTTCATGGTGGACCTCTCTTATATTTTCCTCCTCCCTCTTACTCAATTCTTCTAAATTTTCTTCATCATCTTTTCTAAGTTCATCATATTTTTCCTCAACATAACTCCTCTTTTTGTTTATTTCAGAACTTAAATTTATCCCCTCATCCATTTTTTCCACCATTCCAATCACCCCCTTCAACTCACCCCTCAATTCCACCACTTCTTTCACAACACCATCTACCTTTTCCCCTACTTCCCCCTTTAAGCTCTCAATGGCCTGTTCGATTCTGGATTGTCTTTGCAAACAATCACAAACGACTTTTTTAACCTCTGCCAACTCAGCCATCAATATGTCATATTTACTTCCCCCTTCATTCACTTTCACCTTATCTTCTACCTTCTCCTCTTCCTCCTCGCCAACCTTCACAAATAAACTACATTATTAGAGCATCTTTCTTTTTTAAGTCCTTAGTAATCTATAAATACTGAAATTACCCTTACCTTCTTTTTCGGTAATTCCAACTTTAACTTTGTCATAACTCGAGCAACTTCTTCCTTGCCCCAGGCAGTGATGTGTGCCACTCCGATTTTTTGGAATGTCGGCACACAAGAAGAATCTGACCAAAAATCATACAATGCAACCTGCATTTATAATAAACTTTATCATTTTCTATAATAACTACTTATAAATTTTTCTAAAGCAATACCAATATTCAACTCGTTTACCTCTAAGACAGCTATGCATCCTTTGAGGTATGAGGGTTTTTGGACTTTTGAAAAGTCTTGATTGCATCAATTAATTTGTCATTGACATATGACGCCCAATTTAATTCACCTCTCAACCCGGAATCGCTAATTAACTTCATACTTTCCTTGCTCGGGGATGTATCACCCGTTGGACAAAGGAATACTCCGACAATGTACAATAGTACCCGGGCCTTCAGATCATCCCCCTCATACTTGCCGCTTTTTATATCGTCCTCAAGTGTAGCAAATGACACATTAGACTTTAGGTCATACTTCTGCACAAGTAATTTCCAATCCTCCCTCTTTATAACTTCATCCACACTCTAGCCTTTATTTTGTAGCCCCAATACGGCTTCAACAATTCGGACACTAAAATGAAATGAATATTTTCCGTATCGCACATCACACTTCTGCAAATCAAAATCTCCCATCAACAACCGACACAATTCCCTCCGAATTGGTCGATCCTGCATCCCAATAAGAGATCCAAACCCCATTTCTTCCAACAGATTTGCTTTATCCTTCGCTTTCAAGTCCTCTATTATGTGGTGCACTCGTTTTATGCTACACCTAGTCGACACTTCCTATGTAAATAATATACATATAATGTCAGAGTTTTTATATATCATTTATCAAAATATTTACAACTATAATGAATACCTTCTTCACATCTTTTCCTTCTGCTTTCTTCTTGTTCTTCTTGGCCTCATATTTTTCTCTATCATTTGTGGACAACATGATGAATGGTTGCTTCTCAGTTTCACTCATCGTGTTCCATTTATTCACCATCATGTCTCTCACCTGAAAATTATGCATAAACCATAAACAATCAAAATATTCAACCTCCAATATATTCACTATAATTTCAATTTACATACCGAACCGACAGTGTAAGTCCCACAATCCCTCATCCTCTGACATTCTTCAATATTGTCATGATAGGAAAGTTTAAATGTTCTTAAATACTTTCATCCAATTACAATTTACAGAATAATTATTTGACAATTGCTACTTACTAGAAGTACATAAATCCACCCTTTGGTTGCTTCGGATTTTCCTCCCTATCTACTCTCTCCGCCTCCATTTGAACCATTTCAGTCTCATCTTGAACAACATCTTCATGATCCTTAGCACCCATCTCGCTTCAGTTTTCTGACAAAAATATCGATATATAATTTCTACCGACATTATTAATTTCTACCGATAAGTTCTCAGAACAAAGTACCGATATTTATTTCCTAAATATAATTACACAATTTCGACCTATAATCGATCCGAATTCCGATTTTACTTCAACATCACTAAACCCAAAACATTATCCCCAACTACCCAATACTACATTACCAAAAAACTAGGGTTTCGACAACATACATTTTACTTCAAAGTCCCCAAACCCAAAACCTTTCCTTTTGATTCTGATACAACACGACTCCAAGAACGCCTACCTTGTATTTCGCAGCAACCAAACTCGGGTCGATTTCAAATACTCTCCTCTCTTAGGTTTTCTGTAAATGCAAGCAATACAAAGGCGAGTAGATCCTTTTAACCGGTTATATCATTATGATATATATAATCGATACAATTCCCCAAGTTTCGATACGTTTTTGAATTGTGTCGATTCTTTCGACACCAAACAATAAATCCGGTAAAGCTTTACCGATTACATTATATGAATTAATAATGTAACAGGTTATGTAGAATTTTTTTTATTGTATCGATTCTTTTGCGCACGCTCTTAAAAAAAATATCGATATTTTCGACATTTTTTCCAACCGCGGTTATATTGGTGTTCAAAAAGTTTCGATAATGATTTAAAAAGTATGGATACTTTCGAAATAAACAATAAATTAGACGCTACCGAATATATTGAAATTCGGATCAACAAAACCAGTAATTTTACCGGTTTTGTTATCGTCGAAATTTCCGAGTCCCCATCAGCTCCAAATTAACAACAAATTAGGCGCTACCGAATATATTGATATATGGATCAACATAATCGATAACTTTTACCGGGAACATTATCTTTAACCGGTCATCTTTCTATCCGGTTACGCCGTATATTAGCCGCATATTAGCCGCTTTACCGCAGAACTACCCCTCAAACCTAGGTTGGTGCGATAGAAAGCTTTCCCCCAAACCACCAAGCCAAGTCACTCTGTCAATGTATATTATTGTAGAAATATTACTTAATCTTGTTGAAAACTAACATAAACACCATAAAATGATAACATAAACCTAGCATGTCCATTCTGCAAAACAAAAGCAGAAACACCATAAGTTCACCCAAAGCAATGTTTCACCAGCAACATTAATCAATCTTAAAATTACCTCTCGATTACTTGAGCTATGAACCAAAATTCTCCAGTTTCAAGAGACAGATACCGAACCTTGATCGAATCAACAAGCAAATCACTTTTTGCGTTGATTTTTACCATTTTTAGTTCTGGGTTTTAAGCTAAACCGAGAGAGAAAATAGCAAATTTTGATGAAGGATCCAAGGAAGCTTTGCCGATTATTAGATTCCAAGAAATCTTAGTAGAAACACATGAAGCATACACTTGGGTTGTTCATCGAGAATCGGTGCCTTGGGACAAGAACCCATAAACCCGTATATGGCAAATACTTGAAGAACTCGATCTGGCTTTAGGCAACCAACTGGTTTTGTTGATTTAAGCTTCTTCAAGAGCTTCTCTTTCATACTTTTCATTCATTCTTTCTTTCTTTTCTTTGATTTTTCACTCCAGAAAAGATCCCGATGTTAAATTTGATTTGATTTTGGGATAAAAGGCAACAAAAATAAAAATAATACCGATGTTTTGGTGTCCGGATCTAATAATATTGAGAGTGGGGGCGAGTTTACAACTTGATTAAGTAATATTTCTGCAATAACATAAATCGACAGAATTACTTAGCCTAGTGGTTTGGGGGAGAGTTTTTTTTTCCAACAGCTTGGGTTCGAGTCTCCATAACAGTAGAATTCTTTTAATAGGAAGCTGCCACGTTTCATCTTTTTAGTGGTAGTCACTTCTTAAAAATTAATAAAATAATATTTTTTTCTTACATGTCACCAGTGCCATGTCACTTTACACGTGACAGTGCCACGTCATCTTCTCATGCCACATAAGAACGTCATGTCAGCCTTAGACGGTCAACATCTATTGACTAACGGTTTTTATTTATCGGGAGTGAAAATTGCACGAAAATGAAACGTTAAGGGGCTGTTTGCACACACAAAAAAAAGAATAAGAGCTAAAGTGACCAAAAGGTCAAATGTTAGGGGCTATTTTTGACTTTATACCAATTGAAAATTTTGAAAGTTGAGTGACCAAAATAGAAGTGAGAAAAAAGTTGAGTGATGAACGATGTTATTTACCCTATATTTAATTAACATTATTATATCATAAAAAAGTAGTTTTTTTAATTCTTTTGGTCGGTCGAGCTGCTTGTGATTAGGGTTGTAAAAACAGATAATCGGATGGGTTTCAGGTCGGGTCCTGTCAGGTCGAGTCAAATCGAATACAGGTCAATTCAGGTCAATTTTTTTTGACTCGACTCGGGTGCGGGTCAGTAGCAGGCCGGGTCCATTGCAGGTCGGGTCCATTTCAGGTCGGGTTTATTTCAGGTTGGGTTCAAACAGATCGGGTCCGAACCAGGTAATTGGCAGGTTAATTCGGGCTCGGGTAGACTTCAGGTCGGGTTCATTTCAGTTCGGGTTCATTTCAGGTCGGTTAATTTCAGGTCGGTTTCATTTCAGGTCGGGTTAATTCGGGTTTTGAATTCGTATTATTTTTTAGTTCTGTACAATTGTACAAGTAGTCGATATTTATTTCGAGTTAATTATTTAACGTCTTTCATGGAATCACATTAAAAATAAAATTTTGGCACTAGAAATGAATAAACATATCATAAATGATTCATATCTAAAATAATAAAGTAAATTAAAAACTTGAAATAGGGTCAATTTCGAATAAAAACAAAGTTTTAGGGACTATAATGAACAACAAATAATAAATAAGAGTCAATTTGGACTAAAAATAAAGTTTTAAGGACTTAATTGAATTGAACTAAAACTTAAAGGACTTAAATGAAAAACATCTAAAATTTAAAGGGTTACAAAATATTTAGCCCATCTAAAATGAATGGATGGTGGGATATGAGCCCAAAGCCCCAAACTATTAATAATTATTATTTATTATTAATGATTATATTATATACATTATATAACTTATAAGTTTTAATATATATATATATATATATTAATTATATTTATATGTTATATTATAAGTTTTAATATATATATATATATGTATGTATTATATGTTATATTAATTATATTTATATGTTATATTATATTATAAGTTTTAATACATATATATATGTATTATATGTTATATTAATTATTATGTACATATAGATATAATATATATGTATATATTTATATGTTATATTATAAGTTCATATTAGAGTGTTTAGGGTTTATGGTGTTGCATTATGGTTTATGAGTTATCATTATTATTTATGGTTTATGGTTTAGAGTTTAGGGTTCATGGTTTAGGGTTTGAGAGTTAGGGTTTATATTCGAGGGTTTTAGGGTTTATGGTGTTGCATTAGGGTTTATGAGTTATCATTATTGTTTATGGTTTAGAGTTTAAGGGTTTAAGGTTTATGATTTAAGAGTTAGGGTTTGAGAGTTAATGTTTATATTCTAGGGTTTAAGGTTTAAGGTGTTGCATTAGGGTGTACGAGTTATCATTATTGTTTATGGTTTAGAATTTAAGGGTTTAGGGTTTATGGTTTATGGTTTAAGAGTTAGGGTTTGTATTTGAGGGTTTGTGGTTCATATTAGTGTTTAGGGTTTAGGGTGTTGTAGTATGGTTTATGAGTTATCATTATTGTTTAGGGTTTAGGGTTTTAAGGTTTATGGCTTATGGCTTATGGGTTATGGTTTAGGGTTTATGAGTTATGGTTTATATTCGATGGTTTAGGGTTTAGGGTGTTGCATTAGGGTTTACGAGTTATCATTATTGTTTATGATTTAGTGTTTAAGGGTTTAGAGTTTAAGGTTTATGATTTAAGAGTTAGTGTTTATATTCGAGGTTTTATGGTTCATGTTAAAGTGTTTAGGGTTTAGGGTGTTGCATTAAGGTTTATGAGTTATCATTATCGTTTATAGTTTAGAGCTTAGGGTTTATGGTTTAGTGTTTAGACTTTAGGGTTTAAGATTTAAGGTTTATTTTTTAGTGTTTAGGGTTTATGGTGTTGCATTAGGGTTTATGAACTATTATTACTATCTATGGTTTAAGGTTTTAGGTTCATATTAGAGTGTTTAGGGTGTTGTATTAGGGTTTATGAGTTATCATTATTGTTTATAGTTTAGAGTTTAGGGTTTATGATTTAAGAGTTAAGGTTTATATTCGAGGGTTTATGATTTATATTCGAGGGTTTAGAGTGTTGTATTAGGGTTTATGAGTTATCATTATTGTTTATGGTTTAGAGTTTAGAGTGTTATATTAGGGTTTATGAGTTATCATTATCGTTTATGGTTTATAGTTTAGGGTTTAAGCTTTAGGGTTTAGGTTTTAGGTTTTAGGGTTTAGGGTTTATGGTTTAAGGTATATGTATATAATATGTATATGTTATATATATTATGTTTATATATATGTTATATATATTATATATATATGTATGTATCATGATTCATGTATCATGTATGTGTATGTATATGTATATAATATGTATGTGTATATATACTAATATATATGTACTTATGTGTGTATGTATGTATTTATGTATTATGTGTCATGTGTGCATGTATATATATATATATATATATATATATATATCATGCCATATGTATATTTATGAACTTTTATAATTCATTATGTCATGGATTTCGGGTCAATATCAGTTCAGATCAACAACAGTTCGGGTTCAAAACAGGTCGGGTCAATTAACAGGTCGGGTTCATAACAAGTCGTGCAAAATCGGATCTCGGGTTGATTCAGTCGGGTAATATTAGGTAATTTGCCAGGTCGGTCTCGGGTTCAGGTTCGTTTCAGTTGGATGCAGGTCAGGTTTCGGGTCAAAATTAACAAGTCAGATTCAGGTTCGGGTCGTTTTCAGTCGGACGCAGATCGGGTTCGGTTACTACAGTAACATGTTCAACTCGGGTTCGGGTCAGCAACAGTCAGTTACAGTTTGGGTTCGGGTTCGGGTCATCGAATTCTCGGGTCAAATCAAGTTCTGACTCGAGCAGGTTTCAGGCAGATTTTCAGGTTCTGACTTGTTTTTACATCCCTACTTGTGATTCGATTTTGTGTTATGGGAGGGGGAGGGACTACAATTGAATTCGTTCATGCCACTGTGACTTGACTTCATCTAGTGAAGAAGAGACCCAGTTTTCCTCACTTGTGTTATTGATTTATGGACACTGCTGGTCGACTCATTATTGGTTCTCACAATAGAAATGAGTTCGTGCTCAGCAATGCAGATGAAAATTTTAGAGTAAGACACTCCAAATCTCCCAAATCAGGAAAAATATAACCTTTTTTTTTTATTTTGGCTTGATTTTCCCCCTGTTTACAGCCTCATTAAAAACCTCCTTCTAAAACACAAAAAAAACATACAGACTAAAACTTTCCACACTAAGTTACAGGCCCCTATCGTAACTAACAACACAACTGGGGCATTACTGATTGAATATGATCCACTGACCATAGCATATCAACAACCCTAACCACCCCTCGTTTGGCAAGATTATGGGCAATACAGTTTTCCTCTCTATATGTAAAGGAAACTCGCCACAGGTGCTTAGTACAATAAGCCATGCACTTAAGAATTGACTCTGCAAACACGGATGGGAAAGAACCTCCTTGATTAATCCAAAATATACAACCCATTGTTTAGATTTTTCTTCACAAGAGTATAAGAATTGAGCTGTTAAGACTTAAGAGTGTTACTTGATTAATTGACATTCCCATAAAAATGGGTTGTATATTTTGATTTAATTGAACATGGGTGGGTTTTTCTGTTGTTAATTGTATGAGATGTGATTTTTCTAGACCTGGCTTAGATTTCATTTTATTGCATTTGATAGTTAGTGTTCCTTTTTTTTTGGATTATGGGAATTTGACATGATTTGGAAGAAAGCATAAGATTCTGATTCCCATGGACATGTTGGTCACGCCAAATTGTTTACTTCTTCCTAAATTTCCAAATCTTTTGGATTTTGGACTAGTGGATGTTGTGAATTCAAAGTGCTGAGTGAGCTCTGCAGTTGTTGGAGATATTGACGTACATCCTTAATGAAGTAGCTTATAACCTGTTGAATTTCTTCATCAAGATCCCTGTCCATTTATGATTTCAGCTTTTATAAAACTGCTAAATAAATCTTGTCCTCGCATGATGCTCCGTCTCTTTTCCTATTTTGTTCTTAGTTTCATAGCAACTTGCAACAGTTTGAGAAAGCAGAATATGAGGAGGGATGCTCGTTTTGTGAAAATAATGTAGAAATGAAAAAAAACAAAATTCCTTATATCTGTAATTCTATTTTGTTTCTAAATTCTTGCCTTGTATCAAAGCGTTGCAAAATAAGTTGAAATGAAACATTTTGTTGTTTCAGTGAGTGGTAGCTTATAAAGTTTGATGTAAGTAGCTTGTTAGCTACTAGTAACTTGAAGTATTTGAGATATTCAGTCAGAACTTTATATTAGGGTTGTGGAAATAGAACTTTCACCACTGGTTTTAATTTCTTCTCGATTTTTTGTTGTCAGATTTCATGATCAGGAGCTGATTGTAGTCTCATTATGGTCATGGTTCTTATCAGATAAAGTCTTTGCAAGAATTGAGTGGGGAAATATGTCAGATTTGCGGGGATGAGATTGAGATTACAGTGGATGGAGAGCTTTTTGTTGCCTGCAATCAATGTGCTTTCTCTGTCTGCCAACCCTGCTATGAGTATGAGAGAAGAGAGGGAAACCAAGCTTGCCCACAGTGCAAAACCAGATACAAACGAATGGCTCCTAAGAAAGATTTAGCAGAATATGGTTATGGAAGTGTTGCATGGAAGGAGCGGATGGAGGACTCAAAGAAAAGGCAGATTGTGAAACTTCAGGTAGTTAAGCACGAAGGAGGGAATGGAAGAAACTTTGATGGAGAGGAGCTAGATGATGCTGATCTGCCTATGTAAGTGACTACTTGAAGTTTCTAATTTGAATGTTGATTTTAGTGTCTCTGAACACTGAATTTTTTAGGCTAAACATTTTTCCCCCCGAAATTCAGCACAATGGCATATTTTGCTTCTATTTGTGCAATAGTTTCTTTTTCATTTAACAAATGAATTTACTTTTCAAGATGGATGAAGGCAGGCAACCACTATCAAGGAAGCTACCCATTCCTTCAAGCAAGATAAATCCATACAGAATGTTTATCATACTCCGTCTTGCAATTCTTGGCCTATTTTTTCACTATAGACTTCTCCATCCAGTCATGGATGCTTATGGCTTGTGGTTGACATCTGTAATATGTGAAATATGGTTTGATGTTTCATGGATTCTGGATCAATTCCCAAAATGGTACCATACAGAGGGTGAAACTTATCTTGATCGACTATCTCTAAGGTTTGTGGCAGTGTCTGCAACTTATATTTTGATGCGTTCACGTGATTATATGATATATACTAAGATTATCACATGCTATTTTGGTGTCACTTTCCTTGCTAATTTTACCTTATTTCACAGGTATGAGAAAGAAGGGAAACCATCAGAATTGGCTAGTGTAGACGTTTTTGTGAGTACAGTGGATCCAATAAAAGAACCTCTACTGATCACTACAAACACTGTCCTATCCATTCTCGTTGTTGATTATCCTGTCGATAAAGTTGCATGCTATGTATCAAATGATGGTGATGCCATGCTAACTTTTGAAGCACTCTCTGAGACGACTGAATTTGCTAGGAAATGGGTTCCTTTATGTAAAAAAATTAGTATTGAGCCCTGTGCTCCAGAGTGGTATTTTTCTCAAAAGATAGATTACCTAAGAAACAAAATCCATCCGGATTTTGTTAGGGAAAGGAGAGCAATGAATGTGTGTGACTTGTTGTCATTCATTGTAAAATGTGTTTTGAGTTCTTAAAATTATCTGCGGTTTCTAAATAATCCGATGTTGAATTTAGCTTTTTTGCATTTTATAGCATTCGATTTTCTTTAAACCAATATTATTTTATTATACAGAGAGAGTATAGGGAGTTCAAAGTTAGAATAAATGGATTGGTTTCCACTGCACAGAAGGTTCCTAAGGATGGTTGGACAATGCAGGATGGAACCCCATGGCTTGGAAATAATGTTCGTGACCATCCTGGCATGATTCAGGTGATGGTTTTGCATTTCCCTTGCTTTGTTTTTGTCATTATACTTCAAGGTGCTCAATTTCTTGTTATGCATAAGAATCAAAGCATGAAAGAAGATACTTTACTGGGAGGAGCATTGATGCAGTTCATTCTTTAATGTCTTCTCTTAACTGTTTCTTTGATTTGTTTCTGGTGACCATGAATATCGAAGACTTGCAGCATTATGTTTGGTAGGGGAAATTGGGTTGCCTATTTTATGCGACTTTTGAACTGCTTGTGATATAGAACTTTGTTCATGTTTAGTGTCTCTTTCGTGCATGCTCTGTTATTTGTCTCATTCTTTCCTTGATTTGCCTCTTTGCTTCACATAACTAACTTTTCTTTTCTGCTCACAGGTCATAGTGGTGTTCGCGATGTGGAAGGAAATGAGTTACCCTGCCTAATTTATGTTTCCCGTGAGAAGAGGCCAGGCTTTGAACACCATAAGAAGGCTGGGGCCATGAATGCTTTAGTAAGGCGCAAGTTCTTTTTCTGTTTTATACTCTTTTGCAGTTTAACACGTGGTTTTAAACTTGCAAACTTTCATTGTTTTCACTAAAGACACGAGTCTCAACTGTCCTCTCAAATGCTCATTATCTTCTAAATGTTGATTGTGATCACTATATTAATAATAGTAAAGCCCTTAGAGAAGCAAGGTGTTTCATGATGGACCCAACGTCAGGAAAGAAAGTTCGTTATGTGTAGTTTCCTCAAAGATTTGATGGAATTGATAGATAGGACAGATACTCAAATCGTAATGTTGTGTTCTTTGATGTAAGTTTTGTTAGAAAAGAATTATGGCTTGAGGCGTGTAAGAGGACACCGTCCTTAAGGTTTATTTTAAAACCCTAGGATTCAACAAGCCCTTCTAAGAATCAAGAACTTAAGATCAGAAGCAACAAAAGAAAAGAAAACCCAGCCTTAGTAAAAAGTGTTTTTCGTTCATCTATAAGCTGATAACTTGGAAAACATATATATAGAAGGAAGTGGGCATTTCACGTTAAAAAACTTCACTGGTTAGTTCCACAAAATCCTCCACTAAGTTTGAAGAGATTTTCAATCTGATTTAATTTGAAAAGCAGTCAATGCTATTTTTATGGTAACAGCTTTAAGTAAATTAAGAAAATAATTTTAAAAGTATTTTAAGAATCCAAAATTCAGTGAATTCTTTTGTAATACTATATTTATCTTTTTACAACAATCCCTCACATATTACAAAAGAGATTCACAGTTTATGTGCTGGGTTTAAAATAAGAGTGTAATCTTTCGAATTGGTGTCCAATGGACTATGAACCAAAACTAGACAGGTACAAAAAATATACAGAGTAAGTAGTGAAACAATAGTTTCTATGAACTAAGAACCCTCATTGTGTATTGAAGTCTTACCAACCTCATTACACTTACATAATCTTGTTGCTTAACTCTGTTTTACGCTAATAGGCCATGCGTGCGCCTGATTTTTCATGAACGCTCTAGAGATTTTGTCACACTCTCATAGGAGCGACCCCACCCCACACTCGTATAGGTGATTTCATCAAGCATGTACTGCAGTCGACACCCTATCCTTAAGGAATATGAAATCATTAAAAGCTTGACAGCTTACCCTCTTAGTTCATGCAGTATAGCACTTATCTCGCACCATAGGAAAAGGGTAACAAATTTAGTGCTAACAGAATCAATACATGACTTGTTATTACCCATATGAACCTCTTTCTCGGGTTCTCCAATTAGAGGTTGGGTTTCCATCATTATTGATTTCACATTAATTCAAGTCCCATTCCCCTCGATGTTTCATATATCAATTTCCTCCCTAAGGGTTTGGTTAGGGGATCAGCCAGATTTAATTCTGATTTCACATAATCAATGGAAATTATTCCATCTTTCAGCAGCTGCTTCACAACGTCATGTCTCAAATGTATGTGTCTGATTTTAGCATTGAATGTTTTATTTTTCGCTATAGCTATTGCCGCTTGGCAATCACAAAGCATAGATACGGAAGGCGTTGGCTTTATTCCCAAAGGAATGTTAGCTAAAAAATTTCTTAGCCATTCAGCCTCATTACCAGCCAATTCTAAGGCAACAAATTCATACTCCATTGTTGACTTAGCAATGATAGTTTATTTTACTGATTTCCATGATACTGCACCACCTCCTAAGGTGAACACGTATCCACTAGTGGGTTTTGTCTCATCTGAATTTGAAATTCAGTTTGCATCGCTATAGCCTTCCAATACAGCGGGAAATCCACCGTAATAAATACCATAGTTAATGGTACCTCTCAAGTATTTCATTACTTTGACTATTGCAGCCCAATGATCATTATTAGGACTATGTGTATACTTGCTCAATCTGCCCACATCATAAGCTATGTCAGGACGAGAAAAATTCATCAAATGCATCAGACTCCCAATAATCTGTGCATATTCAGATTGAGCAACTAGATCACCTCTATTTTTCTTCAATTGAGTATTGGCATCATAAGAGGTACTTACAGGTGACACATCAAAGTATCCAAACCTTTTTAAAAGTTTTTCAACATAGTGTTCATGAGAAAGCATGATTCTATTCTCCTTCCTTATGATTTTAACTCCTAAAATTACACTTGCTTCACCCATATCTTTCATATCAAAATTAGAAGCAAGGAACATTTTGGTTTCGTGAATAATATTAAGGTTGGTTCCAAAAATAAGCATGTCATCCACATACAGGCAAATAATCACACACTCATTATCCAAACATTTGGTATACACACATCTATCAACTTCAATAGTCGAGAAACCATATGAAATCAAAACACTATTAAATTTCTCATGCCATTGTTTGGGAGCTTGCTTTAAACCATATAAAGATTTAGTGAGTTCGCAAACTTTATTTTCTTGACCAGAAACAATATAACCTTCAAGTTGCACCATATAAATTTCTTCTTCTAAATCACCATTTAAAAAGGCAGTTTTAGCATCCATTTGGTGTATAAAAAATTTATGAATTGAAGCTAGTACTATTAAAATTCGTATAGAAGCAATTCTTGCTACATGAGCAAAAGTGTCAAAATAGTCGACATTTTCTTTTTGGGTAAAACCTTTGGCAACCAATCTAGCTTTAAATTTATCAACAGAACCATCGAAATTATATTTTCTTTTAAAAATCCATTTACAACCAATGGGTTTGGCACCCTGAGGTAAATCAACTAAAACTCAAATTTTGTTTTGTAAAATAAAATCAATTTCGATTTTAATTGCTTCTTTCCAAAGTGGTGCATCAACGGATGAAATAGCTTCAGAAAAAGTTAACAAATCATTGTCAATAAGAAAATTGTAAAAAATAGGTCCAAAGGAAGTTGTTTTCCTTTGCCTCTTACTTCTTCTTAAATCCTCAAAGATATTTTCATACTCACTTTAGTCAAGTTCATTAAAACTTGAAGTGTTACTTGGATTAGCATGAGAAATTTGTTCTGATTTCAAAGGAAACACATTCTCAAAAAATTCAGCATTCTTTGTCTCAACAATAATATTACGATCAAGCACGCCACTTTTCAAAACAAGGAATCTATATGCAACACTATGTTCAGCATATCCTATGAACATGCAATCAGAGGTTTTAGAACCAATTTTTCTCCTTTTAGAACCAGGCAACATGACTTTAACAAGACACCCCCACACTTTTAAATATTTAAGGTTAGGCGAATAGCCTTTCCACAATTCATATGGTGTTTTACCAGTCTTTTTATAAGGTATCCTATTTTGTAAATGACATGCATGCAATAAAGCTTCACCCCACAAATTATCAGGTGCAGAAGAACTAATAAGCATAGCATTCATCATTTCTTTAAGGGTTCTATTTTTTCGTTCAACTACACCATTTGACTGGGGTGAATAAGGGGGAGTTGTTTCATGGATTATACTTTCCTTTTCACAAAAGTCGTTAAATAAGACATACTCACCACCTCTATCTGATTTAACTCTCTTAATTTTTTTGTTTAACTGATTTTCTACTTCAGCTTTATAAATTAGAAACATATTGAAGGCTTCATCTTTATTTCTAAGCAAATAGACTTTATTATAACGTGAGTAATCATCTATAAAAGTAACATAATAATTTTTGCCACCTATAGTCATGGTTTGTTTCAAGTCTCTTAGATCAGTGTGAATTAAACTAAGTAATTCAATCTCTCTTTGAACCAAATGACAAGATTTTTTAGTCAATTTTGATTCAACACAAGTTTCACATTTATCAAAGTTCTCACTATTAAAACCTGTTATTAAACCCAATAATTGCATTTTCTTAATATAAGAGATACTAACATGTCCTAATCTTGCATGCCACAAATCAAGTGAATCAATCAAATAAGCCAAAGAAGAAGATGCATTATTAATAACTTCGAAAACATTCAACACAAAGAGTCTCTGGTTACAATAACCCTTCCCAATGAAAACATTATTTTTAGTAATTACTAGCTTATCGGATTCAAAGGAAACTTTCACCCCAGCCTTAATCAAAAGGGAAACATAAATCAAATTCATTCTAATCTCAGGTATATACAGCACATCAGTTAACTCCAATGTCTTGCCAGATGTACGTTTTAGAGATATTTTTTCTTTACCAAACACTTTGGTGGTGTGAGAATCAACAAGGTAGATCATCTTATTTTCATCCCCTACTGGAGTATAAGAGTAAAATGCATTTCTATCGGCACAAATGTGCTTTGTTGCACCAAAATCTACCACCCAATCTTTCACATTGGCAACAGAAAGAGCTTGAGAAATCACAGCGATTATTATGTCATCTCCTTCAACCAAGTTAACCCTTGGCCGAGGAGGATTATTTCTCTTCACTCTTTTCCTACATTAATGAGCATGATAACCTGGTTTTCCGCATACGTGGCAATCACCTTTTTTCTTGAAGGCATGGTTAGAAACTTTATGAGCATAATTATGTTTATTGCTATAGTTGCGATCATACCTTTTATTTTGATGTAGATTATGATCCTCCACCAGATTAGCTTTCACGGTCATTCCTCTTGTTCTTTTAGCTTTTAAATCCTTCCCATTTGTATCTTCAATGATGATGTGAGTAAACAGGTCAGTTAAGGATAACTGATTTGGCTTGTGTCTCAACTGTTGTTTGTAGTCATTCCACGAATCATGCAATTTTTCAATGAGTATTCCGACAACAAATGCATCTAGCAGATTGATGTTTTCGGCTTTAAGATTTTCCAGCAACTTATGGTACTCATTAATCTGAGTGTTGATGTCTTTTTCATCGGTCATCTCCCACTTGTAAAAGTTTCCAACAACAAATCTTTGCTTTCCAACATCTTCAGCAGTATACTTGAGAATCATAGAATCCCAGATCTGCTTGGCTTCCTTGTATGAACAATAAACATCAAATAATTCATTAGATAGAGTAGAAATTATTGTATGCCTGCAAACCTTATTTCCATAAACCCACTGATCAGTAACAGGCTTTGGTTTGGGTTCATTGAGCACCCAAGCAACATCATGCATATCCAGCAACGAACTAATCCTTTCTTGCCAACGTTTGAAGTTTTGTACATCGAACACCGGAATTTTGGAGATATCTGGATATGGCTTTGCATAAATTGCTGGTGAAGAGGAGGCTTGTTTAGACAAAACTCCATCAGTAAGAGTGGATGAAGGATCGGTGGGTGGTGGATCAATGGCCATAATAAACCTTAAGATTGTTAGAAAAGATTTCTGGCTTGAGGCGTGTAAGAGGACATTGTCCTTAAGGTTTATTTTGAAACCCCCAGGATTCAACAAGCCCTTCTAAGAATCAAGAACTTAGGATCAGAAGCAACAAAAGAAAAGAAAACCCAACCTTAGTAAAAAGTGTTTTTCGTTCATCTGTAAGTTGATAACTTGGAAAACATATATATAGAAGGAAGTGGGAATTTCACGTTAAAAAAACTTCACTGGTTAGTTCCACAAAATCCTCCACTAAGTTTGAAGAGATTTTCAATCTGATTTAATTTAAAAAGTAGTCAATGCTATTTTTATGGTAACAACTTTAAGTAAATTAAGAAAATAATTTTAAAAGTATTTTAAGAATCCAAAAATCAGTGAATTCTTTTGTAATACTATAATTATCTTTTTACAACAAGTTTATTTTATTTCTTCCCGATTGATTATCTATTTTTTTCTTTCATCTCCCAGAACCTAATATTGTAAATCAAAACCAGATCAACATGAAAGGATTAGATGGCATATAAGGACCAATATATGTCGGAACAAGATGTGTTTTCCGAAGGCAAGCACTTTATGGTTTTGATGCACCAGTTTCCAAGAAGCGTCCTGGCAAGACCTGCAATTGTTTGCCGAAATGGTGCTGCTGCTTTCTCTGTTGTTCTAGAAAGAAGAAGAAAAAGAAGCAAAAGGAGAAGACAAATAAGGATAAGCAAAGGGAAGCTTCAAAGCAGATATATGCTCTTGAAAACATTGAAGAGGCAATTGCAGGTAAAGGTTCACTTACATGGGAGCGATTGACAATTTTAGTTAATCTTATCATTTGTCTATAGTGTATAACACTCTAAACTGTAATCTGCCTGCCACTGTCAGAGTCAAACTCTCACTCATCTGTGGCGTCTCAAATGAAACTGGAGAAGAAATTTGGACAGTCTCTTGTTTTTGTGGCTTCCACTCTTTTGGAGGATGGTGGAGTTCCCCATACTGCAAGCCCTGCATCATTACTGAGAGAAGCAGTCCAAGTCAGAAGTTGCGATTATGAAGATAAAACGAAATGGGGGAAGGAAGTAAGTATAAACCAAAAGATAATCTAAAAACTTAATGTAGGCGGGTTGTAATTTATTAATGTCACATAATTTTTGAAACTTTCAACTTGGAAACCAGGTTGGCTGGATATACGACTCTGTGACTGAGGATATCCTGACAGGATTCTAGATGCACTGTCATGGCTGGCAATCTGTGTACTGCATACCTAAACGACATGCTTTTAAGGGATCAGCTCCCATTAACCTCACAGATCATCTACACCAAGTTTTGCGTTGGGCTCTTGAATCTGTTGAAATTTTGTTGAGTAGACATTGTCCCATTTGGTATGGATTATTAACAGAGAATGAGAGTATAGCTGTTAAGGGAAATACGCGGGAAACAAATTGTAGAAGGTTGTAGAATTGGGTTGTTATAACCAATTCACAGCTGGACCCTAACAAATCTAACAAATCCTCTAGAAGGATTTAACCCAAACAAACGTGTATATAAGCAGTGCACTGCTCACTGTAAATGCATGATTTGCATGAATGAAAATTGGAACTGAGTATTATCTCATCTTTATGATTATATTATTAGCTTAACATTTATTAACAGAGAATGGGAGTATAGCTGTTAAGGGAAATACGCGGGAAACAAATTGTAGAAGGTTGTAGAATTGGGTTGTTATAACCAATTCATAGCTGGACCCTAACAAATCTAACAAATCCTCTAGAAGGATTTAACCCAAACAAACGTGTATATAAGCAGTGCACTGCTCACTGTAAATGCATGATTTGCATGAATGAAAATTGGAACTGAGTATTATCTCATCTTTATGATTATATTATTAGCTTAACATGGTATCTATCGCCTTCTTCCTTTGATTCTGGTGATCCTCTCTTTTTCGCTTCCATGGCGCCTTCTTCCTCTGATGCTGCGACCACCGTGTCCACTGATCCACCTTCCACCGATCTGTTCGACTCTCCCGGCTTCTTCAACAAGCAAATCAGCGTTCGCCTTGATGATACAAACTTCCTTCTCTGGCGGCAGCAGGTGCTGTTGATGATCCGTGGCCAAGGACTTGATCATTACATCGACACTGAGTTCACTCCTCCTGTAAAGTACCTTGTTGCAGCTGATGGCAGCAAATCACCAAATCCAGTCTATCAGAAGTTTTTCAAACAGGACAGCTCTCTTGCTTCCTGGTTGCTCTCCACCATGAGCAACTCGCTTCTTCCTCATTTAGTTGGCTGTGAAACGACAGCTTCCATCTGGGAAACCATTGTTGCTCGCTATTCCAAACTGTCCACCACAAGAGTCATGCACTTGCACTGTCGACTACGATCCTTAAAGAAAGGCGATCTCTCGGTCAATGCCTTCTCTGCTCAGATCAAGGAGATATGTGATCTCCTTGCCATCAGTGGTAGCCCGATCTCGAAAATTGAGCAGGTTGCTTCTCTCCTTAATGGTCTTCCTTCTGAATTTGAATCTGTTGTTGCTGTTATCACAGCTAGTAAGGAACCCTATACGTTTGATGGTGCTGTGTCTCTTCTTGCTGATGCAGAGACACGTCTTACTGATCCTTTTCGAATGTCTGTTGGGATTCACAATACTACCTGCGACACACACAATTCTGATTCCTCCAGGCCTCGTGGTGGCCGTACTGCTACTGGTTTTTCCCCTGGGGGACGGTTTCGTGGACGTCCTAGAATTCAGTGCCAGATCTGTGGCAAATTAGGGCATCTTGCTGACAGATGCTGGCACCGTTTCAACCAAGACTTCAAATCTCAGTCCACCGTCGAAGCACACACATACAACTATGCTCATGAGAGTCCTGAAGTGTGTTACAACCCTCATATCTCGAGTGACACTCCTGCTTCTTCAGGGTCAGAGTCTTCGAAGTCCATCACTCAGGCTATTGCTCAGGATCCTGCTCCTCAGATCAATTCTCTCATTGCCAACACAACCAGTTGGTTCCCTGATTCCGGTGCGACTCATCACGTGACCAAGGATCCATCTCAATTTCAACAGCTTCATCCATACACTGGCAAGGGTAACGTTCACATTGGAGATGGTTCCTCCCTTCCCATCTCACACTCAGGTTTCTCTATGCTCTCTTCCCCCTCTAAGCCACTTGTTATTGATCAGTTGCTTCTTGTACCTGATATTACACGCAATTTGCTTTCTGTATCTCGGTTTACTGCTGACAATGATGTGTACTTTGAATTCCATGCTTCACATTGCATACTTAAGGATGAATCTTCTGGCCGTGAATTGCTTCGAGGGGTACAATCCAATGGTCTTTATGAGTTTCCTGCTCCATCTTCCATCTCCACCTTCTCCACGACAAGTTCAGATTACTTACTTTGGCATTCCAGGATGGGTCATCCCACACTTGAGATCGTTAATTTGGCGTTAAATAAACACTTTGCTGTAGATAAATCCAGTCTCTGTCATGCCTGTCAACTTGGGAAAAATCATGTGCTTCCATATCCTTCCTCGACTACTACCTACACACATCCATTTCAACTTGTGGAAATCGATCTCTGGGGACCAGCTCCCGTTACTTCTGACGGATACTCCTACTATATGGCCTGCGTTGACATGTTTACTAGAGTTACTTGGGTATATTTGCTTCGAAAAAAATCAGATGCTTGTAATGCTTTTCAGCAGTTTTTCCAATTAATTAAAACTCAGTTTTCTGCTACTCTCTTAGCTGTTCAAGTAGATGGAGGTGGTGAATTTTATTTTCTACGCAATGAACTGGCTCGTTTGGGGATTGAATTACGCCTTACATGTCCACACTCTTCTTCCCAAAACGGAGTTGTAGAACGTAAACATCGACATCTAATCGAAACTGCTCTCACACTGCTTGCGCATGCAGGTCTCCCTCACTCATTTTGGTCCCATGCAGTACTAAGTGCTACGTACTTAATCAATCGTATGCCTTCCAGAAGTCTTGGCAATATCTCTCCATATCAACTTCTTTATAATCGGGCTCCTGACTACAAATTTCTCAGGGTATTTGGCTGCTTGTATTACCCCCATCTTCGCCCATTCAACCGACATAAAATGGAATTTCGATCTAGACCATGTATCTTCCTTGGTTACTCACCCTCTCATCGGGGCTATGTGTGTCTTGATCAAGCTCAACACCGCACCTTTATCTCCCGCAATGTTGTCTTTGCAGAATCCACGTTTCCTTATAAAGACTTATCCCATGCTTCCCAAACACCTCCTGATCCAGGTATTTCCTTTCCTCTTCATGTCCTACCCAACATTTCTCCTACAACTACTACATCACATCCTTCTACTGCTTCACCATCCACCATACCACAACCAGCACCACCCTCTCCTGAATCATCTACTACACACTCCCCTACATCCATACCTTCTGATCCACCACCTACACAAGATTCACCACCTATACAAGATCCACCACCTATACAGGATTCACCTCCTATACAAGATCCACCACCTTTGCCACCTGTTCAACCCTCATCATCCTTACTAGTTCCACAAGCTCCTCCAAGTCATTCCATGACTACAAGAAGCAAATCAGGAATATTTAAGCCCAAACTATATCACCTTCATATGTCCGACGTTCCTCCCACTGTTCATGCTGCTCTTCAAGACACTATATGGAGAGAAGCAGTTTTCTCTGAATATCAGGCTCTCTTGGATAATGACACATGGGTACTCGTCCCTCTCCCATCTGATAAGCGTGCCATAGGCTGCAAATGGATCTTCAAGATCAAACATAATGCTGATGGGTCTATTGAACGATACAAGGCTCGTTTGGTGGCCAAAGGTTACTCACAATTTGCAGGCTCTGATTTTCGAGAAACCTTCAGCCCAGTGGTCAAGACATTTACAGTGAACTTGGTTCTTTCCCTAGATGTTACACATGGATGGCATATTCACCAGCTCGACGTGAACAATGCCTTCTTACAAGGCGACCTTTCTGAGGATGTGTATATGGTTCAACCAGATGGTTTCACTCAGTTTGCTTCTGATGGCAGTCCACTAGTGTGCAAGCTTAAACGTGCCCTATATGGTTTGCGTCAGGCACCTCGAAACTGGTTCACTAAACTCAAGGCTTCACTTACTGATATTGGATTTAAATCCTCCAATGCTGATGCCTCCTTGTTTGTTTATCATTCTCAGGATGTTGACACATACATTGTAGTGTATGTCGATGATATCTTGGTAACAGGTTCTTCTGGTTTTCACATGCAGCAAACCATTGCTCACTTGCACAGTCACTTTGCTCTCAAAGATCTTGGTCACTTGCATTTCTTCCTGGGCATCGAGGTCCTTAAAACACATGGTGGTCTCTTTCTCTCTCAACGCAAGTACATCACTGAGCTCTTAGTCAAAACTGACCTTCGCGATGCAACACCTGTTTCTACTCCCATGATTGCCAGCTCGAAACTCCACAAAGATGATGGTAGTCCCCTGACTGAAGCTCACACATATCGCAGCATTGTTGGCTCTCTACAATATGTGTGCCACACACGGCCTGACATAGCCTTTTCTGTCAACAAAGTGGCTCAGTTTATGCATTCTCCAACTGGTCATCATTGGACTGCTGTAAAACGCATTCTTCGATATCTCAAAGGCACACTTCAGTTTGGTCTTTGGTTTAATCCTCAACCTGCCTGCTCTCTCAACTTACATTCATTTGCGGATGCCGACTGGGGGAGTGACCCCGATGATCGTCGCTCAATCAGTGGCTACTGCACTTATCTTGGCAGCCACCTGCTTTCCTGGAGCTCCCGCAAACAACGGTCCGTATCTCGCTCGACAGCTGAAGCAGAATTTCGCAGTTTGGCTGATGCTGCAGCCGATAACCTTTGGTTCCAAGAGATTCTACGAGACATGTATGTTGATCTTCCTGATGCACCTGTCATCTGGAATGACAATACCAGCGCCGTAGCTATGGCGGCCAACCCAGTCATGCACACGAAGACAAAGCACGTGGAACTCGACCTCTTTTTTGTTCGAGAAAAAGTTCAGTCTCAACAACTACAGGTTAATTATGTTCCAGCCTCTGCTCAGGTTGCTGATGCTCTCACCAAAGCGTTACCAGTGCAAATCTTTGAAGGATTTCGACACCACTTGAGTGTGCGTGATTTTCATTCTCTTGAAGATTGAGTGAGTAGGGGAAATATTAACAGAGAATGGGAGTATAGCTGTTAAGGGAAATACGCGGGAAACAAATTGTAGAAGGTTGTAGAATTGGGTTGTTATAACCAATTCACAGCTGGACCCTAACAAATCTAACAAATCCTCTAGAAGGATTTAACCCAAACAAACGTGTATATAAGCAGTGCACTGCTCACTGTAAATGCATGATTTGCATGAATGAAAATTGGAACTGAGTATTATCTCATCTTTATGATTATATTATTAGCTTAACATGGATATGGGGGTGGGTTGAAATGGTTGGAACGATTTTCCTACATAAACTCAGTCGTATATCCATGGACCTACATTCCCTTGCTTGTTTACTGTACCCTCCCAGATATATGTCTCCTTACCGGGAAGTTTATTGTTCCTGAGGTACGAACCTAGTTTGTCTTGATTTATATCTGTACCATTACATGGACATTGTCTAACATAGAATCCTGACTCTCATTTGCAGATTAGCAACTATCTCAGTCTGGTATTCACGGCTCTCTTCATATCAATAGCTGCAACCGACATTCATGGCTCTCTTCATATCAATTGCTGCAACTGGCATTCATGGCTCTCATTTGGGGTTAGGGGTTGTGTTTACACGGGATTGGTGTCTCCAAGATTATTCCCATTAAAATGTCCTCAATTCTATTTGCATAATGTCACGGGGCTAGGATCTGACTAGCTTATCCGTGCGGCCTTAGTCGTTGAACTAAGTAGATGAACTAAGTCAGCCTTCGAATTTGCTAAGCAAGAGTGCTTAGAAATTAGATGAGCGGAAGCTTGGTTGGAAAAATGGGAAGACAAGGCAAACGATGAAGAGAAACTTTTCAAAACTCTTACTCAAGAACTCAGAAAGTATGGAATGATTTACAAAGGTTGGGGAAGGCTTTATTTATAGCCTTGGCCTTCTCGATCTAACGGCTAAGGGTGATTCGATCCAAGGGCTATGGATGAATCCTCTCTCCAAAACATGGCAACTCTATCAAATAATACAAAGTTGCCTAAGATGCAAAGCTATGACATCATGGCTTGGGTGGCATAGAAGACTTTCCCCAAGTATGGTCCATGGTGGACAACTTTCCATGTGTGTTGGTCAAAATATGACAACTCAACAAGGGTCTTGGCCTCTTGGGCGGATTGGGCTTGGCATGGCCCGATAGACTCGTCCAAAACCCCCCTTGATAGCATGCTTGGTGCTAAATCGGGCCCTAGGGGTGTGGGAAACTCAGATGGGACTCCCCTAGGCCCCTCGGTGTGCACGTCGGATGCTGACTCGGCCTCTTTGGTGTGCACATCGGGTGCTGACTCGGGCTCCATGGTTTGAGCAGCATGGAGGTTGCTCGGCAAGGCCCCCTTGGGTGCGTGCAGCGTGTCCCCTTGGGTCCTACTCTCGTGGGCAGCACATGGGATGCTTGACTCGGCCCTATGGTGCGCGGAAAGTGCTCCGGCTTGGCTCTCTAGGTTTTGGACACCACATGGGATGTTGTGCATGGCCCCTTGGTGTGTGTTGTTGGCATCTACTCGGGTCCCTCAGTCTGGTGAAGGACATGGTGTGCTAAGGCAAGCCCCTATGGGTATGGCTTGCTCGGTTATGGGAAGTCGGGCTGTGACATTCTCCCCCACTGAATCTATCGACTCCCTCGTCGATAAGCGATGATGAGTCTCGGTCGTCTCATCCTCGAACGGCCTCGGCTCCTCGTCAAGTTCCCGCTCGGTTAAGGGAACTCTCGTGCAAAGTGAAAGGCCTTCATGCCTTGGCTCTCGATCCGTATCGATAGGTGGTACCTTCTCGTTCGCCTTGCTTTGTGCTTGGCTCGGGTTGCTCCACTCTTGGCCATCGGCATCTTCGTCCAACGACTTAGGGATGATGGCAAGGTCCGCTTGCTCTCTTGATGGCAACTTCATCTCGTAGGCCTTCTCGCCTACTTGCTCCTCAACTTAGCTCGGTCCCTTACTCGATCTCACAAGCAATATGTGGACGGAACCAGAGTAAGTTAGACCCAGATTTTCATAAATTGGCTCACTTACCTCGGACACAATATCCATGTCGGTTGGCTTCACTATGCCTTGTTGATACTCAAGGCAAGTGATGATGGCGGGGTCGCAAAATAGCCCCTCTTCGGTGCTCTCTAGCACTTCTCCCTCGGCTTGCATGATGGTTGGAGACTTCCGGCTTGCTCCTTCCATCATGGTGCTTTGGCTCGGTTCCATGGGCTCATACCACTCATCCATGGACTTTGACCACTCGGCAAATTCAGCTTGCAACTCTTCGTAGAAAAGTGCTAGCCCCTCTCCATCGGCTTGGATGATGTCTCGCTCACTTGGCTTTCTTCTTTCGAAAGTACTTGGATGATTCACTTGCATTGGCAACTTCTCAATGGCAAGTGCCTCATCGTTGGACTCGATCGTCTTGGGGCGATCTAGCAACACCGTCTCTTGATCATCCCCTTTGGCTTGATCCACTTCACCAAACTCAAAGGATGTTATCCGATGTTAGCCTTTGGATGGTGGCACAACACTCGAATGTGGCTCAAACTCACGAACCACTTCACTCCTTGGTGGGTTCTTAGCACGCTCCACATCGTACCCTCGGCTTAGGGAGGCGACTGTCTCTCTGACTTTTCTTGGGTTGCATTCCAAAGAAAAGTCAAATCTTGCAAGAATCTCTTGCCAACGAACCTGCTTACGAGACAACTTTCCTTGGGTTAGAAAATAATCATTTAAAGGATTCTCAAAATATACAGCAAACCTTGACCAAGTAGTCGATGTCTCCAAGTGTGCAAGCAATGCACGACCGTAATGAGCTCCTTCTCACGATCTGAGTACCTCTTCTCGAACTCATTGAGCCTTCGGTTCACACAAGTAATCGGTTTTCCTCCTTGCACAAGGATTCCCCTGATAGCATCGTCGGATGCAACCGTGTAGATCTCAATGCTCCCACGTCCTCGAACTCTTCAAGGACTCATCCCATTACCTCGGGGACTTCCATGGACTCTACCACGGTCTCGTCATCATTGGATGTCTCGATCTCACACATTCCTTCGTGAATGCTTGGTGACGCCCTGGCCTTCTCTCTCTCATCATGGCTCAATGACTCAATGCCTTGTCGGTGTGGATCTGCAACACACCCTACGTCGGCTTTTGGCAAGGCAAGTGTACTAATTTGCTCGAGACAAGATAACCTAATAATAACTTCATATTCATCAATAAAATGATGAGATATTACCTTGATGTTGGTTGTTCCACACCAATTTTGAATTCGAACGTTCACGTCCCATGAAATTCCTTCAATCGGTCCTTTGTAAGAATTGATGGTTTCGAATTCTCCACTTACCTTCTCAACTTGAAGGTCTAACCAATCTGCAATCTGATTGGACACTATCAACGAAGATGCACTTGAATCCACTAGTGCTTTTAACTCGATGTCGGGAAACACAATTTTCACAAACTCGCGCTCCTCCTCTTCGTGTCCACTCTTGGCTTGGGGTGGGCGGATTTGCTCACTCGAACACTCCACGGAACCGGGCTTCTCCTATGGCTTTGTGGACTCATTGCCCCTTGGTAATCTCTCGCACATCAACACTTCACTCTCAAAGTTTGATGTTTCATCTACCATACTCACTGGTGGTTCATCGAACGGGGAAACAAGCTTTGTGGCCTCGGTCTCATCGGGAAAGCCTTGCTCCTCGAACGCATCTACCGGACCCATTGGTAGCTCTTTCCAGCTCGAATCAAGCTTCAAAGCCTCGGTCTCGTCGGGCTCGTCATGTACCTTGGACTACTTGGTTCGGTGCGGGAAATTGTAAAACTAGTGGGCTTCGCCGCAACGGTGGCACTCTAGTTGCTTCACGATTCTCAATTTGTGGCAGTGTAGCTACTCCTCTCGGGACAATCGGCTGTCTTGTGCGGATCTCTACAAATCCAACACTTTGCCTGCCTCTCCCTTGGGCAGTCTTTGGCATCATGGTTGTCCCTGCAAAGATAACAAAACCATAATCTGCTCACCTCAGTTCCAAACGTTGCGCTCGGTGATTCCACGCTCATCTTCGTTGCAACAATCTTTCTTCCTTGCGCCACCTCTTGACTCGGTTAGGATACGGAACTTCACTCTGATACCACTTGTCACGGGGCTAGGATCTGACTAGATGATCCGTGCGGCCTTAGTCGTCGAACTAAGTCGATGGACTAAGTCAGCCTTCGAATTTGCTAAGCAAGAGTGCTTAGAAATTAGATGGGCGGAAGCTTGGTTGGAAAAATGGGAAGGCAAGGCAAACGATGAAGAGAAACTTCTCAAAACTCTTACTCAAGAACTCAGAAAGTGTGGAATGATTTACAAAGGTTGGGGGAAGGCTCTATTTATAGCCTTGGCCCTCTCGATCTAACGGCTAAAGGTGATTCGATCTAAGGGCTATGGATGAATCCTCTCTCCTGAACATGGCAACTCTATCAAATAATACAAAGTTGCCTAAGATACAAACCTATGACATCATGGCTTGGGTGGCATAGAAGACTTTCCCCAAGTATGGCTCCATGGTGGAAAACTTTCCATGTGCGTTGGTCAAAAGATGACAACTCAACAAGGGTCTTGGCCTCTTGGGCGGATTGGGCTTGGCATGGCCCGATGGACTCATCCAAAACCCCCTTGGTAGCATGCTTGGTGCTAAATCGGGCCCTAAGGGTGTGGGCAACTCGAATAGGACTCCCCTAGGCCCCTCGGTGTGCACGTCAGGTGCTGACTCGGCCTCCTTGGTGTGCACATCGGGTGCTGACTCGGGCTCCATGGTTTGGGCAGCATGGAGGGTGCTCGGCAAGGCCCCCTTGGATGTATGCAGCGTGCCCCCTCGGGTCCTACTCTCGTGGGCAGCACATGGGGTGCTTGACTCGGCCCCATGGTGCGCGGGAAGTGCTCCGACTTGGCTCTCTCGGTTGTAGACACCACATGGGGTGTTGTGCATGGCCCCTTGGTGTGTGGTGTTGGCATATACTCGGGTCCCTCGGTCGGGTGAAGGACGTGGTGTGCTAAGGCAAGCCCCTATGGGTGCGGCTTGGTCGGTCGTGGGAAGTCGGGCTGTGACATTCTCCCCCACTGAATCTATCAACGCCCTCGCCGATAGGCGATGATGAGTCTCGGTCGTCTCGTCCTCGAACAGCCTCGGCTCCTCGTCAAGTTCCCGCTCGGTTAAGGGAACTCTCGTGCAAAGTGAAAGGCCTTCGTGCCTTGGCTCTCGATCCGTCTCGATGGGTGGTGCCTCCTCGTTCGCCTTGCTTTGTGCTTGGCTCGTCTTGCTCCACTCTTGGCCATCGGCATCTTTGTCCAACGGCTTAGGGATGATGGCAAGGTCCGCTTGCTCTCTTGATGGCAACTCCATCTCGTAGGCCTTCTCGCCTACTTGCTCCTTGGCTTGGCTTGGTCCCTTACTCGATCTCACAAGCAACCTGTGGACGGAACCAGAGTAAGTTAGACTTAAATTTTCATAATTGGCTCACTTACCTCGGACACAATATCCATGTCTGTTGGCTTCAATGTGCCTTGTCGATACTCAAGGCAAGTGATGATGGCGGGGTCACAAAATAGCCCCTTTTCAGTGCTCTCTAGATCTTAAGCAGGCGCACCTTCAAAGTGCAATGAAAGCCACCAGCTTAGACCATGTGCCTTATTGATAACCTATTGACTCCGTACAGGTAAGTATTTTGCAATGGCCACCTATGTTTATTCTTTATACGTCTCGCTAACCTTTCCTCTTTATTCTCTTCTGGATGTGGGATTCGAGTTCTAAGAAAAGAATCAGTCGAGCTCTTAAATATGGGGAAATGAGAAACATGGACACTGTATTTACCCATATTAAAAAATCTCAATGGCAAAAGATTTTGGCTCCAGTCTTTAATAGTTAATTATCAGTCTTTCAATCTTATACTACCAAATCATAAAAATGAAGCAATAAACATATTAGTTATCTCTTTTCTAGTGTTGTAGCTGCAGAAACACAACTTCGATGAAATGCGTGTTGTCGCCTATGAATGTCGAATATGGATTACTTATTCTGCCATTGACATCGACACTGACAAGTGAATTGTGAGAAAGATCTGAAAAACGCATAAACGTGCATAATGGTTTTCAGCTTCGTAAGTGAGATATATACGTATTTTCTTTGAAATGTTCATTTTTTTCTCAAGACAGCCAGTGCACCAAAGCGAGGGCCTAGATTTTAGAAAATCTGTGCTCGAAAAAATTTAGGTCCGAAAAAGTTCAAGCCCTTAAAAAGCTGAACTCAAAATAATCGAATTTAACAAAAAACACGAACTCGAGAAACACACGAGTCTGAACTTGTCTGAGCATGTCCGTTTGTCACCTTCAACTATGTTTATATGAAGAACCAAGGTCGTAAATACTCATGCCCTCAACAACACTTATCTGATATACAGAAGCTACTCGGGAGCTTCAATGTGAAACTAAGATAAAATGTTATGAATTTATTAAGATTAAAGTTACGTACAAATCTAATATATTTATCCAATCTTCCCACAATCAAGCAAGAATTTGATCTTAACAAAAACATGTCTGTGAATTAATTGTGAGTTTAATTTCTTAGCACAATCATTAACAATTTGAGTAGCCAGTAAAGCTACCTTGACTTCATTTTTGGTCAATTCCTTTGATTTTTGAATATTGATTTTTGGTCAACTTACCTAATTGTTGGGAAATGTGCAAAAAGAAATGAAAACAAATGAACTCATATAAATTGTCTTCAGTTTTCGCCTTATTCAAATTTATAAACAATAAAATATAAAAACCTTAAACTTGTTTTGAATTCTGGAAGTATATTCTTCAATAGGATCTATCAATCTTTCAATCATTTGTTTATATATAAACCGTTCTATTGAGGAATTCAGAACTTAATTCGTTTACAAATCCGCTTTAAATTTATTTTATTCTAAAAAATCCATTTTACTAAAAGCCAGTAAATTGTTGACTCGATTTTTTGTCAATTAGCCACTAATCTATTAAAATGGTTTCAATCAAGTCACTTTCAGTTAACTTTTTAACGGAAATGTTGATATAACAGTTAAATTAATTTATATAATTATATATTTAACTTTTTATATTTACGCGTTTAATCAATTTAGTCATAATCTGTAGAATTATGCATTGTGATTTCATTAAATTTAAATATTAATCCTTAAAATTTTGTTCTTCATAAGATATATATTTTTAAAAAATAAAATACTTACAAATTAATTATCAATATATTTGGATTAAGGTAAATAATTATTTAAATAACAAAAAATAATTACATCAATAATTTAAAAATAAAAATATTATGAATACTATTACTTTATTAATAAAATTATAATTTAACAATAGTTTCATAATTTCATAATATTAAAATAATCAAAATAAATACATTATATACAATTTTTTTATATAATATCCTTCATAGTCATCTTCCATTTTTCTCCTCACCACTGCAATTACGTTTAAATACAAACGCATATTCCACCACTATTTTTTATTAAATAGAGTGGTATTACATTCTCGTACCGAGATTTGAAGCCATATAAGATAGGACAATATGAGCATCATTATCCCACCACTATTTTTTCTTGTCTAACTTTATTTTACTTTCTAACTTTTGAATAAAAATCTCCGGCCCCTTTTCGATGTCCTACCCCTTTTCGGTGCCCTATATATGCTCAAACATTAAAAATCAACGTATCTTATATGTTTTATTACACTTTATTTAACTGTCTAACTTTTGAATAAAATCCCCACCCCTTTTCGGTGCCTACCCTCAATCCATAAATTCTAAATTTTAAACCTTAAACCCTAAAACCTAAATATACACCTTAAATCTTAAGCCCTAAACATTAACTTTAAACCTCAATCTTAAACCTTAAATCCATTTTTTGGTGTTGGAGCATATATATATATATATATATATATATATATATATATATATATATATATATATATTATTTTCCTAACTTTTGAGTTCAAAATTTATTTTATTTTTTCATAGAACAAAATACCTTTTCTTTTAGGGTAATTATTTGATACAATGGCGGTAGAAACTAAAAGTTTTCACAAGCGCCTTAGTTTTAGGGTTTAGGGACTTAGTTTAGGGTGTATGGTTTAGGGGTTTAAGTGTATGGGTTTTGAATTTAGGGATAGTGGTTGAAATTTATAGTTTAAGGTTATAATTTAGGGTTTATAGATTAAAACCTAAATCCTCACCATATTACCCTAAAAACTAAACCCTAACCTCTAAACCCTAATTTCTAGCAATTATCCCTAAATTCTAAATCCATACATATAAACCCCTAAACCCTATACCCTAAACTAAGCTCCTAAACCCTAAAACTAAAGCACTTGTGAAATATTTTAATTTGCACTGCCAGTGTATAGGTTAATAATCCTTTCTTTTAAGGATTATTATCTCATACACAGTGGTAGAAACCTTTTGTTTCTACAGGCGCCTTAATTTTAAGGTTTACGATTTCAATTTAGGGTTTATAGTTTATGGGTTCATAATTTAGGATTTATAGTTAGAATTTTGGGTTTAGGGCTAGAATTTAGAGTTTAAGGTTAGGGTAATATGGTAAGGGATTTAGGTTTTAATCTATAAACCCTAAATTTTAACCATAAACCCAAAATTCTATCAACAACCCTTAAAATCAAAACTATTACACTTAAACTCATAAACCATAAACCCTAAATTTAAAGCACTTGTATAAGCAAGGTTTCTACAAGCACTTGTAGTAGCATTTGAAGTTGCTAAAGATTTACACCAGGACAATGCATGACTTGTGACGGAGGAAATTTCAAATTCATTATCAACATGTAGCCCTAAAATACATAGGTATTTGTTTATAATATATATATATATATATATGATTCTATTACACTATGTAAAATTTGAAAGTTTTACATATTTTTTAACCGTTGGATGAAGGTAAATGGATGAATGAGATTAACAGTAGAAAATGTGAAGATTATCACTTAGAAAAAAAATAATCTTAGCCATTTATTACCCTTATTTAACTGTCCAAAAAAGATGTAAAAGTAATTGAGTTTTACATAGTGTAAGTGGATCTTAACCCATTAGTTTTTGGGGTAAACTAAAATGGAGGCCACTCAATTATAGGTAATGTTATATTTCGGTCATTCACTATTTAAAAGTTACATTTTAGTCATTCAAATATGGGTAAGGTTACATTTGAGTCATTCAAATATGAGTTAGGTTACATTTCGGCCACTCAATTATGGGTAAAGTTACATTTGGGTCACCCTTCATACTTAAAAAAATTACTGCTACAAAAATTTTATTTGGGTCAATCCTCAAATGCTTGAACTTTTGATAACCTTTGTCTTTGAAACTCGGAAGAACTTTCACAATATCACACTTATCTCTTTAAACGTTCTATTTAGGGGTGAGCGTTCGATCGAGCCGAGTCAAAAAATTTCGAGTTATTCGAATTGACGCGTCATATTTTACAACTCAAACTTTATTTGAAATTTTTTCCGATTCGAGTCAAGTTTATGAAATTAGAGTCGAGTCGAGTTTTTGAGTTCCTATAAAAATTTAATTATAATTATTTATCATGTTATAGTACACTTTGATTTTAATTTAACGATTTTCTCTAATCATATACGATGTGTATATATATTTCATCATATTGTTTCATAGGTGGCATATATTTCTTCATATATATATATATAAGGAAAAATTAAGGAACTTGACTCGAACTTAAAAAATAATCCACTAACTACTAAAAATTTCGAGTTATTCGAATTTTCATTTTACAACTCAGACTTTATTTAAAAATTTTTCATGTCGAGTCGAGTTTATGTAATTTAGAGTCGAGTCAGAACGAGTTGAGTTTTTTTTCCTCGAGTCAAGTCGAAAATTTTAGTTTTTTCGAGTCGAGTTTTACTCACCCCTAGTTTTATTTGACAAGAAAAACTGGTTGATCCTAAATTTTTCAACTCATCCCTTTATCAATTCAACTTTCTTGTCACTTTTATCAATTGGGGATTGCTATTACCTTTTTAATTCTTTTTTCAAATTGAGATTTCTTTAACAAAATGTAATTTTATGCTTATTTAGCCTATTGTAGTCAAATTGATTTTATGGAGAAATTCGAAGCCTTAAACCTTTGAATAAGGTAAATAGGTGATCATATATATATACAAGGACGGATCTAGGAATTTAAGTTACTAATTAATCATCGGAATCTGTGATCTAAGTTAAAAAGTTATTGGGGTTCATGGGTTTTTACTAATTAATCATTGTAATCTGTGTTAGTTAAAAGGTTATCGTGGGGTTCATGGGTTTTGCTACATTCGTTGAGGCGTGGCATTTTGTATTTTGAGATGCTATGATATGATCTTGGGTAACTATTTCATGTACGCCGGCTATCGGGAAACGTTTCCTAGCCGTTGTGGTGATGCCGGGCGTCACTAGTCGATTTTTGGCCGCCATTTTTCGTCAAACCAAAATCTTCAAAATTTTCTCCTTTCAACCTTAAAACTAGCCCGATCCGACAAGATCTCTCAACTTCACTCGGCCTAAATCTACCCAACCACACTCATGTTCAACTCCATCATTCCCTCAAACATGTCGACCACCACTCTGATTTGCTATTTATTTCTCTTTGTTTCTGTTATTTTTAAAAACACATAACTAATGTTTTTTTGTTTATGTTTTCCAGGAAATGAAAAGATGAAGAGAAGTATACCTTTCCGGCGGTAAGGATGAAATTTCGGCGGTCGAGCTTCCTACGGCTACTATTCAAGTTCTGGCGTCCCTTTCTTTCACGGCGGTTTGACGCCCAAGAGGTAAATTCTTTCTCTCTCTTTTTTTAATTCGTCATAGTTGTTGTAATTATTGCACTCTTATTATACTGATTCTCTTTCTCTTTCCTATTTATAGGGTAATGCGACCTTATATCATGGATGACGTCATCACCAATTGTCACCAACTAAGAGGAGAGAAAGCACAATTCGTGTCATTTCTCGCAGACCAATGAGGAGCTGCCACGTGGACTCTTTTGGGCAGGAAAACAAAATTTAGATCAAATTTGTGTTTGTTGGGCTGGATATGAGTTGTAATCCATTGTAAAAAAATAGAATTTTGGCCTTGTAATGTATTTTGGGCTTTTTGTATGTAAAATGGACATTGTATAAAGGATTCTAGACTCTTATTTATTTATATAATATAATCTTTACTTATTTATTTATTTTTACTTATTTAAAGAGAAAATATTATATATATGTATACTCGGGTAAAATTCAGGTATTACATAAGTTCTTTCGATTTTGAGTAAGTTTATTGAGATGAAGGTATCTCAACGTTGAATAAGCGAAGCATCTCAACGTCCTATAAAAGCTTGACTTAAGTTCGTTGATTTATCAACTAAGAGTTTTATCAATATGATTTTTGTGAATATTAAATTTGTATTCATTGGTGATGGGTGGAGGCATATCAACGCTTCTTTGGGTGGAGAATCTTGACGCTTTTGTAGAAACAATCTGTAAAGTAGAGACACTTCAAGCGTAATAGAGGTATCTCGATGCCTCTTTAGGGTAGAGGATCTCGACATTTTCATAGAAATAATATGTGATATAGAAACTATTTTAGGTAGAGCGAAGGCAACTCGATATCTCTTTGGGACGAAGGATTTCGTCACCCAACACAAGAATCTTTAACGGTGACACGAAGACATCTCGATGCCACTTTAGAGTGAAGGATCTTAACACTTGTTATTTTGGAGCGAAGGCATCTACAACACTAGAAGTATAGTGAAAGATCTCAACACTTATCATTGGATTCCGCGGGTGGAGCATAGGCGTCTGCAACACTATGTTTATATAGTGAAGGATTTTGATGCTCAATGTTGCACTTCTTTTATGCGAGGCGGAGACATATACAACATTAGAAGTATATTAGAGTATTTCAACATTCAACATAAGGAATACGTGTACCTTTACACTCTTTGATAACTCGCAGATATTCCATATCTTTGCGTATCTTTTTCTTAGGTTTTTACCTTGTTCATTTATATTCTAGTCCTTTATTTAGGTTTTCATACATATTATCTTATTTTAGATTTCTACCTTAGGATGTCAGTACTATGTAAATATATGTCGATATAGAGTTGCTTAACTTGTGTACTAGTGCATGGAGAACTATGAGAAAATAAAGGAGTTGCATTTATATCTTTGGGACAACATCACAACTGTACGCTGGAGAGAGCTTGGAACCACTATTACAGTCTGACCTTCATGGGTGCCCAATATAGCTATATAAGAGCCACGTAGAGCTTGAAGGTAACATTACCATCGTGCGTAAGAGGCCACAGACTGTTACAACACCAAGATAAACCGCCAAGCCGGGCCACTAGACAATTCCTAGAGCTGTAAGATGTCCGTTGTATCAAGATAATGCCCTTATCGGAACAAGACCACAAGGATGATCAACAAGTCTTGCTTTCATATTGGTTGCCATTTCTCACTCCTCCGCCTATATAAAGAGAATGTCATTTTACAAGAAAGAAGATATGTTTGGATAGTCTTTTGAGAGCTCGTTTTCTTGGGAAAATCCTTCTTCTTCCTAAGAAAATGGTCACTACGGTGGTGTTGTCACTGAATTTTCACCCTATTTTATTTATTATTATTAGTATTATTATGGACTATTTTTATTATAGTTAAAACCCAAAAAAATTGCAAAAAGGAGTCCATCTAAATTAAATAAATGCCTACTAATAATAAAGTCCACAATTTTATAAGATGAAAAAAACCACTTTAAAATATATTAAGGATCCCATTTTTATTTATTTTTAGAGGCCCAAACAAACCCATTTTGTTTTTTTCAAGTTTAATCAGAATTGTTGGATTTGGGGTTGAAAATACGAACGAATAGGATCGAAAAAAGGGGAAAATGGGTCCAACCTGCGCTAGCGCGTGTGCGTCACGCGCGCTGGATTGGATCCCCCAATCCAACCCCGATAAAGCACCAGACAGAGCTACCGGCCTTCGTCCCGCTGTTTCCGGCCACGGCGAGCGCCGTGAGGGCTGTCGGTCAACTCACCTCGGTCGTCCGGTTCTGTTGCCGCCGAACTCTCTCCTTGCCGTCGCCGGTAGCTCACCAAATTAGGGGGAAAGGTTTTGAACCCTAATTAAATTGGAGGGCAAAATTCCCTGAATTGGAGCCAAATCTATTGAAATTCGGATAGATTTTCAATGTAATAATGTTGGCTGATCAAAAAGATGATTTTTAGGGGGAATAATTCGGGGATTTTGTCTTCAATTGCATTAAAATCCTGTAACCCCCTCGACCCAGCCTAGCCGCCAGACCGCATCGAACGGGTTACACAGGGAAAACCGAAGCGAAACCCGTTAAGGCTCCACTCAGATTAACAACCCTAGAAAATTTCTTTTAAAGTTATCTTGTCTAGATGTTAATTATATCCTATGTGAGAGGACACGCAGCGGAAAACACACACGAATACAAAACACGCGAAACAGACAATTAAATAAACCCTTTTTATGTTTTTACAACATGTCGTATCGATACGCTAGAGGACCATATCGATACGCCTGGACCTGGTCAACACCCCAAAGTCAACCTAGGGAGACCGTATCGATACACTCTCAACTGTCAACTTCTCGAGGTCAAACTACAAAGACCGTACTGATACCCTCTGAACCCATACCGATACGCCAAAATCTCGTCAATTTCTCAGATTTCCAGAGAGCTTTTGGCGTATCGATACACCCCCGCGTACCGGTACACATAGCCTAAAACAAGGTTCAAAGCAGGGGATCGTATCGATACAGCCCTTAAGCGTATCAATACGCGCTGCACTGCAAACCTTATTTTGGCTACTAAAAGCACAAGGACTCGACTCTAGAGGCATTCAACAACTAGTCAAGAAGCATACAAACTCAAACACAACACAAGACATCTATGGATAAACATACGAAGTTATTTAAACATTCAATGAAGCAACATTCAACATGATAAGATCCTTAGATGAAACATGCATATAAGGCATTCACCAACATAGCCAAAAGTTAAATAAAAGCATACTTCAACATGGTATAAGGCAATACAAGCCCAAAACGTCTAAACAAACTTGTCTAAGCAAAGGAACATGCCATCAACATCACAAAACACAGAGGTCCTATCCCATTGCTTAAATACTTATTATCGAAGTCTAAACCATACTTGAGCAAACTAAATTCCCTTGGATCCTCCCTTGTTCCCCGAGCTGCTCCGAAGTTCTAAGGGCCTGCATTGTTGGAAAAGAGAGCGTAAGCGTTTAAGCTTAGTGAGCGGTGCTCAAAGAGTAACTACAACAATGCAGTTTTTAAAACATAGTTTGCTTGAAAACCAAAACAGTTTCCAAATCATTTCCACATGTTTGAACACACAATGTCATGCTTTTACCTTCACGTGCATTTACCGAATGCAACCACAAGCCATAGGCTTACCATATGCTCATTCTCATAATGCAAGCAAAGTAAACGACAATGCTATAAGCATAAGCATAAGGAATCAACAACATGCTTAACAAGAGAATTGGAGCAATCATGGGTATATTGACATTCAACGTTTTACTCGGATATGCGAATAACATTCTCAAACCCACTAGACACTTCCGGTGGAATCTCACATCACCGTACTCCTCCTTAGTGGAATCTAACATCACTAAGGCCATGCGCGAATTTTACCTCGAGTGCACTCTAATCCTATTGATCGATCAATTATATCCAGTAACAACCAACACATGTCAATATACTCAAATACAACCACAAGCATTACCGATGCTTGAACCACTTACCAAGTCCAACTTCCATGCAAGGCATGTACTCATAATGCAAGCATAACACAAGTCTCACATCTCAACATGCATAACAAATGCAATTCAACACAATACAACTTAGCATGTTCATCTCGCATTCAAGAAATCGTAAAACATAATTTAATTGCATAAACCTTTAAAACTTACTCTCGAGCTTGGATTGGCCTTTCAAGCTCAATCCAAACTCCCAAACATTCCCTTAACCACGTTAAGGCTTTTAAAATCGATCCACTCACCGATGAAACCCAACACGAGCCGAAAATGTCGATCAAGCCTCTAAGTTCCCTGGAATTGATTCCGAAGCTTCTCCAACGTTTTCTCTTGCTTCTAATCAACCAAAAACAATGCATTACACATCAAAACATCCACAAAATCACCGCCACAAATCAGATTACAACCCAAGACAAATTTCGTTACATTTCTAAACCAAGAACTAACCCAAACTCTTCATTTTCGGACTTGGACACAACCCAGCAGTTACCCATCAATTTCATCATCCAAATCATCACTAAACATGTCCAAAACAGCCCCCAAGTGTAACCATACCATCAGCCCAACTTCCCCCTCACACAACTACATCAAAACTCAAGATTTTTACTTATAAACTCACCCACTAATACCCATTTCGGGATTTCATTAGAACTTCACCATTTTAACATATGTTAAGATTAAAAGCAATTTTATAACATATATGAACTTTACAAATTAAGAACTCAACGAAAAACCAACAAAGTTTCCATCTTTAATTTAAAACTTTGAACACTTGAAACAACTCAAAAAATGGGTTTTATGGAAATCCAAGACCATGAAAATGTTGAAGATGAAGAGGAGAAGTCAAAAACGTTATTACCTTGAAGAAATCACTTAGTTGAGAGCTTGAAAACCAATGTAATAGTGACTAGGGTTTAGGGAGGTTTTTAGAACGTGGAATTCAAAATGGAGAAGAAGATGACTTTTGCTAAAAACCCCTTTCCTATTCCCTTTTATGAAAAATCCCCTTTTTGCCCCTTTTTTCTTTTAAAACTCTTTTTGGTGCATTAAAATAGTTTGTTTCCAATTTAATTTAACCCATCACGGTTTAACTAACCTGATATCTCCTGGCCCTAAACTCGGGGCGTTACAACTCTCCCCCACTTAAGGAATTTCGTCCCCGAAATTTATTTGGTGGAAAGAGATGCGGAAACTACTTTCGCATGTCATCCTTCCTCTCCCAAGTGGCTTCTTCCACCCCTCGGTGATGCCACTTAACCTTAACTAACTCAATGGTCCTTCCTCGCAACTCTTTTCTATCTAAAGCCAAAATCTCAACTGATTCTTCATCGTAGGTCAAATCCGGATTCAGTTTTATCTCCTTGACTGGCATAACATGCGACAGATCTGATCTATACCTACGAAGCATTGAGACATGAAACACATCATGTATCTTCTCTAGTTCGGCCGACAGTCTCAATCTATAGGCAACGGGACCAACTCTTTCAACTATCTCATACGGACCAATGAACCTCGGGCTCAACTTGCCTTTCTTACCAAACCTCATCACATTCTTCCAAGGTAAGACTTTCAAGAACACTTTGTCGCCCACGACATACTCTACCTTTCTTCTTTTCAAATCTGCGTAGGATTTCTGTCTATCCGAGGCCGCCTTCAAAAGGTCATGTTGCGTGTAAAAGAGTCTATCGCAAATAGGTGCAAGTGTACACGTCGCAAGTTATAAAGTGATACGAAGTATCGGATATCGTCTCCACATGGACTGGAAATACTTCTATCCTTAGATTGCTGCACAAGAAAAGAATTAAGTTTAGATAAATGTTTGGAGAAATCTTGAGAATAAGCTAAAATAAAAGATAAAGTAATCAGATTAAGAAAATAGGCTGGTATTGATTTGCTCAGTAGTGCAGGTGTTGCACTGTTTAGAAGGCTTCATGTTCTGTCTGTCGTTACTCCTGTCGTGGCAGCACCTGTCGCGGCAGCGATCAACAACTCTGTACTTCAAGTTCGGCAATAATCCCTGTTGTGACTCGTCCTATCCCTAGGTCCAAGTTCTGTCGATGAACACGTCTTAGATGATACCTCCCGGCGTGAATCGAAGGATGAACACTGATGTTTGTGAATTCTTCCTTAGCTGCTTAACCTTGTACCTATCCCTAGGCCAAGATGGTTTAACCATAAACTGGAAAACACGTATTTACTCCTTTCTTATACTTAACTCTCCCGATATTAAGTAAATGGATAACCTCACAATGCTCTCCCGATACTCTTATAAGATGTTGAAACTAGAGTAAATAAACTTGAAACTTTTATTGAATTGAACAGAAAAATCCTAAAAACAGTACAATCCTTACATTTACTTTACAAGATCAACCCGTAGCCCTAAGGGAAGTTTAGAACATGGTGAAGAGAGAGAAACGACTAGGGTTTTAGGGGAAGATGGCTAGGAGCTAGATATCCTTTGCCTAGTCGAATTATAAGCATATATATATGCCTTGGGTTCACGTTTTCTAATATGGCATGAGTACAAGTTTAAATTAAAGTACAACTCTATTAAAGACTAAATCTTCTGAGTAGACGTCTTTAATTCGTCCTCTCTTCTTGCTTTGACTTTATTCTTCGAACATTGGGCCCAGCCTTCCTTCTGCTTCAGGGCTTAGAAAAATATGGGAGTAGTCCACGACAGACCGGCTTAAAATCCTCTATCTGTCGAGCTCCACTTTGCTTTTCCACCTCAGTGTCTTCACTGTCGTCATCGTTGCCACGGCAGATGTCACGACAGGCTATGTTCTTTAGCTCCAGCTCCGCAACTCGCCTCTGCTCCTTTGCTGCCCTGAATGCTGCCGCGGCAGATACCTGCAAAAAGTGACCGAAATCAGCAGTATCTGTGCAATTTTATCTAGTTGTGATGTGTATGAAAAATCTATCCTAAAATGTAACTAAACAGGCTTGAGTGCAGCAAAAATAAGGATAAATGAGGGTTAAAATATAGAACTTTTATGCACTCAATAGGTCACAAATCAACTGTAATTTCTCGGTAGTACCCTTAAGCATATCAGGCAAAGTTATCAATTTCTGTCCCGCTTTAGCCCAACAAATAGGTGTTCTACATTTTCTACCGTACAGAGCTTCGTAAGGTGCCATCTGAATGCTCGCTTGATAATTTTTATTATAAGCAAACTCTACTAACGGTAGATGCTTCTCCCACGAACCCTGAAATTCTATGATGCAACATCTCAACATATCTTCCAACACTTGTATGACTCTCTCTGACTGACCATCAGTCTGAGGATAATATGAAGTGCTGAAATTTAGTCGAGTACCCAAAGCACTATGCAAACTCTCCCAAAATCTAGCCGTGAATCTCGTATCTCTATCTAACACTATAGATTTCGGTACACCATGCAATCTCACTATCTCACTGATATACAAATCGGCCAACTTATCTAAGGTATAAGTGGTGTGAACGGCCAAAAAGTGCACACACTTCGTAAGACGATCAACTATTACCCAAACTGAATTCTTCTTAGAAGGTGTCAACGGAAAACCCGATACGAAATCCATAGAGATTCTCTCCCACTTCCACTCGGGAATTCTCAATGGTTGTAACAAACCTGAAGGAAACTAGTGCTCGGCTTTAACTCGCTGACAAACCATGCACTTACTCACAAACTCGGCAACATCTTTCTTCAAACCAACCCAGAAATACTCATTCTTCAAATCACGGTACATTTTCGTGCTTCCCGGATGCATAGCAAACAGACTACTGTGAGCTTCAATTAGGATGGTGCCTCTCAAGTCTACATCTTCCGGAACAACTACTTTACTCTTGAAACACAAGACTCTATCACTTCTAAAACAAAAATCTGTCGGTTTACCCTCCGCTATGTCTTGTACGTGAGATGCTAAAGATCTATCTTGCAACTGCTTCTCTCTATTCAACTGAAGCAAAGAAGGTCTAACTTGCAACTCGGCCACTAAACCACCATCTTCGGACAAACTCAATCTAGCAAACATAGCTCGTAACTCCACTGCTACCTTTCTACTCAAGGCATCAACCACTACATTGGCTTTACCCGGATGGTACTCAATCGTGAGGTCGTAGTCTTTAAGCAACTCTAGCCACCTACGATGTCAAAGATTCAACTATCTTTGGGTCATTATATACTTCATACTTTTGTGATCTGTATACACTGTGCATTTCTCACCATACAAGTAATGTCTCCACACTTTCAAAGCGAAAACCATTGCATCCAATTATATGTCATGCGTAGGGTAATTACGCTCATGAGTCTTCAACTGTCTAGACGCATAGGCCACTACTCTTCCCTCTTGCATAAGCACACAACCTAAGCCAACATACGACACATCACTGAAGATTACAAACTCTTTCTCTAACACGGGCTGAACTAAAATAGGAGCTTCGGTTAAGGCTTCTTTCAATTTCTCAAATGCTTGTTGTCTTGCATCATTCCACTCAAACCGAACATCCTTATGTAGCAATTTAGTCAAAGGAGTTGCAACCTTCGAGAAACCCTCAACAAAACGTCTATAGTAACCGACCAAACCTAAGAAACTACGAACTTCGGTCACTGTCTTCAGTGGTTTCCAATTCACAACTGCCTCAACTTTCTTAGGATCCACTCGAATTCCCTCGGTTGATACAATATGGCCTAAGAAGACTACTTCCCTAATTCAGAATTCACATTTTCTTAACTTGGCATACAACTGATTGTCTAACAATTTCTGCAACACCAATCACAAATGCCGATCATGATCTTCCTCGGTACGAGAGTACACTAGAATATCATCAATGAATACTACCACAAACTGATCTAAGTACTCATGAAATACTCTATTCATCATGTCCATAAAAGCTGTAGGTGCATTAGTTAAACCAAAGGGCATCACTAAGAATTCGTAGTGCCCATAACGAGTGCGGAAAGCTGTCTTCGGTACATCTTGATCTCTTACCTTCAACTGATAATAACCAGATCTAAAATCTATCTTCGAGAACACTGAAGCACCTCTCAACTCATCAAACAAGTCATCAATTCTCGGCAACGGATACTTGTTCTTTACTGTTAACTTATTCAATTGTTGATAACCGATACACATTCTCAAACTGTCATCTTTCTTTTTCACAAACAACACCGGTGCATCCCAAGGTGAAATACTCAGACGAATGAACCCTCGGTCTAACAATTCCTGAAGCTTTGTCTTCAACTCTTTCATTTCTTTAGGAGCCTTCGGTACGGTGCAATCGACACTGGAGCTGAATCTGAACTAGTTTCAATAACAAACTCTACATATCTATCTGGAGGCAAAACCAGACAATTCTTCTGGAAATACACTCAGAAAGTCACAAACTGTCCTAATGTCTCGCGGTCGTGCCTCATCCATATTCGGATTCATAACATAGGCTAGGTACGCCTGACAACCCACATCCAACAACTTCTGAGCCTCTAAGGCTGAAACTACATTGGACAAGAACTTAACGTTCTCACCCACTATTACTACCTCATGATCCTCTAAAAGTCTCAAGGACACACGCTTTGTCTCAAAATCTACTCTAGCCATATGCTCTACAAGCCAGTCCATGTCTAATATTACATCAAAACCATAAAACGACAATTCCATCATATCCACAGGAAAAACATGACCCTGGACCATCAAAGGAAATCTTCTGTACATTTTTCTGACCACAACTGTCTCACCAAAGGAACTAGTGACATTCATACCCACATCTAATATCTCAACTGAATATCTAACAATCTTGCATGCTTACTCAATATGTACAAATGCGTAGAACCGGAATCAATCAAGGAAAGCAAAGTCAAAGACTGTAACGAGAAATTACCTACAATCACATATGTGTCATTTCTGTCCTCACGGTGTGCATACACTCTAGCTGGCCCACCTCCCTCGGACTGAACCGCTACAACATGAGCCATATTCCTCTGACCGTTATTTCTAGGCTGGAAGTTACCTCGACCACGCCCACGGCCTCTCTGATGGTCGACAGCTCATGCAAGAGCTTGTCCATCCCTATACGGATGTGGACAATCGCGCTTCAAGTGCGCCCTAGACCCGCAGTTCCAACAAGAGACATAAGTGCCCCAACACTCACCGTAATGGCCTCGCCCGCGCCCACGACCTCTCTGATGGTCGACAGCTCATGCAGGAGCTTGTCCATCCCTATACGGACGTGGACAATCGCGCTTCAAGTGCGCCCTAGACCACACTTGTTGCACTCGGGAGTACGATTCTCAGTCCCTTAGCCGTGATGGCCTCGCCCCGGATTACCACCTCCGCGTCTATGATCATGATGAGGTTTCCTATCCTTGTGCCTCTTGGCACGATCTCTGTCCCAATCAGCATTCCTCTTTCCGGAACTAGATCCACCTTTGCGATTCGCAAGTCCCAAAGATTGTTCAATATCCTCGGCACGATCGACCAACACATCAAAATCAGTATAGTCGGAAGCCAACATGTAGGTCTTCACATCCTGAACCAACCCATAACAGAAACGCTCACATCATTCCGCCTCAGTGGGAACTAACTCAGAAGCATACAGACTCAGACGTACAAATTGCACCTCATAGACGGACACGGTCAAGCTACCCTGAACTAGAGCCATGAACTCTCTCTTCTTCTCATCTAGATGTTGAGGACCTAAGTACTTCTTACGGAAAGCATTCCTGAAGAACTCCCAAGTAACCTCTGCCTCGGGCATACCCGTAGTGATAGTAGTCCACTAAGTGTAGGCATCTCCCTGAAGCAAAGAGACAATGCAACCCAGCTTATGTGCTTCAGAGCACTCCATCTGACTCAAAATACGAATTGTTCTCTCAAACCATGCCTCAAAACCATCAGGCGATAACCCATGAAACTCAACCCACCCAAGCTACGGAGTCGCTCTAACGGTAAACCAAAACCTGCACCCTAAGGTAGTGCTGCAACCCGAACACCCGCTAAAGTTGTCTGTATAGCCCCAACTATAGCCTGAATCAACGGATTCACATCAATACCTGCCTGTCCCTGACCAGCCTAGGGTCCAACACCTTCTGCATTCGCTCCACCACCCGGAGGCGGAGGAGGAGGAGGAGGCAAGTTCTCTCCTCGCACATCCTCGACATTCTCAATCCATTCAACCCTTGGCCTTCCCCTCGGTCTCACCATACTAACATATGCAAAGCTAAACAACAAACACAACAAGTGAAATGATTTGGGGTCAGCAAGGAACAAGGTCTAAGGTGCTCATGTCCTTAAACTTAAAATCACTTACAATAATAGTATGCTAGAAATGGGTGCCTTTAACTACCTCTCAACCAACGCAAGGATAACCACAAGCATGCTTACAATCACCGTGCAATCACAATCAACAAGCTTACACCACAAAACTTACCTCACTTACCTTTCGGCTTGCGGAAACTCAACGAACCTAGGCGGAACCTAAGCTCTGATACCAACAAATGTAACCCCCTCGACCCGGCCTAGTCGCCAGACCGCATCGAACGGGTTACACGGGGAAAACCAAAGCGAAACCCGTTAAGGCTCCACTCCGATTAACAACCCTAAAAATTTCTTTTAAAGTTATCTTGTCTAGATGTTAATTATATCCTATGTGAGAGGACACGCAGCGGAAAACACACACGGATACAAAACACGCGAAACAGACAATTAAACAAACCCTTTTTATGTTTTTACAACAGGTCGTATCGATACGTTAGAGGACTGTATCGATACGCCTAGACCTGGTCAACACCCCAAAGTCAACCTAGGGAGACCGTATTGATACGCTGGAAGACTGTATCGATACGCTCTCAACGGTCAACTTCTCGAGGTCAAACTAAAAAGACCGTACCGATACCCTCTGAACCCGTACCGATACACCAAAATCTCGTCAATTCCTCAGATTTCCAGAGAGCTTTTGGCGTATCAATACACCCCGCGTACCGGTACGCATAGCCTAAAACAAGGTTCAAAGCAGGGGACCGTATCGATATAGCCCTTAAGCGTATCGATACACCCTGCACTGAAAACCTTATTTTGGCTACTAAAAGCACAAGGACTCGACTCTAGAGGCATTCAACGACTAGTCAAGCAGCATACAAACTCAAACACAACACAAGATATCCATGGATAAACATATGAAGTAATTTAAACATTCAACGAAGCAACATTCAACATGATAAGATCCTTAGATGGAACATGCATATAAGGCATTCACCAACATAGCCAAAAGTTAAATAAAAGCATACTTCAACATGGTATAAGGCAATACAAGCCCAAAACGTCTAAACAAACTTGTCTAAGCAAAGGAACATGCCATCAACATCACAAAACACAAAGGTCATATCACATTGCTTAAATACTTATTATCGAAGTCTAAACCATACTTGAGCAAACTAAATTCCCTTGGATCCTCTCTTGTTCCCCGAGCTGCTCCGAAGGTCTAAGGGCCTGCATTGTTGGAAAAGAGAGCCTAAGCGTTTAAGCTTAGTGAGCGGTGCTCAAAGAGTAACTACAACAATGCAATTTTTAAAACATAGTTTGCTTGAAAACCAAAATTGTTTCCAAATCATTTTCGCATGTTTGAACACACAATGTCATGCTTTTACCTTCACGTGCATTTACCGAATGCAACCACAAGCCATAGGTTTACAATATGCTCATTCTCATAATGCAAGCAAAGTAAACGACAATGCTATAAGCATAAACATAAGGAATCAACAACATGCTTAACAAGAGAATTGGAGCAATCATGGGTATATTGACATTCAACGTTTTACTTGGATACGCAGATAACTTTCTCAAACCCACTAGACACTTCCGGTGGAATCTCACATCACAATACTCACCCGTCTAGTAATAACATGATTTCTGATGGAATCTCACATCACCGTACTCCTCCTTAGTGGAATCTAACATCACTAAGGCCACGCGCGAATTTTACCTCGAGTGCACTCTAATCCTATTGATCGATCAATTATATCCAGTAACAACCAACACATATCAATATACTCAAATACAACCACAAGCATTACCGATGCTTGAACCACTTACCAAGTCCAACTTCCATGCAAGGCATGTACTCACAATGCAAGCATAACACAAGTCTCACATCTCAACATGCATAACAAATGCAATTCAACACAATACAACTTAGTATGTTCATCTCGCATTCAAGAAATCGTAAAACACAATTTAATTGCATAAACCTTTAAAACTTACTCTCGAGCTTGGATTGGCCTTTCAAGCTCAATCCAAACTCCCAAACATTCCCTTAACCACGTTAAGGCTTTTAAAATCGATCCACTCACCGATGAAACCCAACACGAGCCGAAAATGTCAATCAAGCCTCTAAGTTCCTCAGAATTGAGTCCGAAGCTTCTCCAACGTTTTCCCTTGCTTCTAATCAACCAAAAAACAGTGCATTACACATCAAAACATCCACAAAATCAATGCCACAAATCAGATTACAACCCAAGACAAATTTTGCTACATTTCCAAACCAAGAACTAACCCAAACTCTTCATTTTCGGACTTGGACACAACCCAGCAGTTACCCATCAATTTCATCATCCAAATCATCACTAAACATGTCCAAAACAGCCCCCAAGTGTAACCATTCCATCAGCCTAACTTTCCCCTCACACAACTACTTCAAAACTCAAGATTTTTACTTCTAAACTCACCCACTAATACCCATTTCGGGATTTCATTAGAATTTCACCATTTTAACATATGTTAAGATTAAAAGCAAGTTTATAACATATATGAACTTTACAAATTAAGAACTCAACGAAAAACCAACAAAATTTCCATCTTTAATTTAAAATTTTGAACACTTGAAACAACTCAAAAATGGGTTTTATGGAAATCTAAGACCATGAAAATGTTGAGGATGAAGAGGAGAAATCAAAAATGTTATTACCTTGAAGAAAACAATTAGTTGAGAGCTTGAAAACCAATGGAATAGTGACTAGGGTTTAGGGAGGTTTTTAGAACGTGGAATTCAAAATGGAGAATAAGATGGCTTTTGCTAAAAACCCTTTCCTATTCCCTTTTATGAAAAATCCCTTTTTTGCCCCATTTTTTCTTTTTAAACTCTTTTTGGTGCATTAAAATAGTTTGTTTCTAATTTAATTTAACCCATCCCAGTTTAACTAACCCGATATCTCCCGGCCCTAAACTCAGGGCATTACAAACCCCCACCCCCAAAACCCTATAAAACCCCCCAAATGCTTCATTATTGAACACACACACATTTGAAAGAAAAATCACTTGAAAAGGTTTGAGAAAAATCCAAAAAATTCTCTGAATTTTTCAAGAGTTTGCTGGAAATTTTTGGAGAAGAAGTTCGAGTTTGGAGCAATTTTCCGGAAGTGGTTTGGAGCATTTCGAGAAACTTGGATTCGAGTTCATCGTTCATCGTTTTCTCAGTAAAATTTCTATCTTTTATTTGTTTTTTATGTTGATTTAGTGTTTGTTTTTGGATGGATTTTTGGTGCTTTTGTTTGTGTTGTTTGTGAATTTTTAGGTTGCTTTCTTGAAGTCAGAAAATCGTTCACGATTCCGGTAACTTTTTTCGTTTTAAAATCTCGTTTTAATTTTAGTTTGATCTTAAATTTTTTTGCATGTTTTAAAAAAAAGTTTTTAGGATTATTTTGATCTTTAGGAGTGTAGAAATTAAATTAAAAGATGTTTAGATTTAAAATGTATGAATAAATTAAATAAATGTGGTTAAATTGAAAACTTGAAATTAGGGATTTAATTAGGAAAAATAATAATGTGAGGTGTGAAATAATAATGGGGCTTGATTTTAAAAATATAAAAAGATTTTTATGAAATTTAGTTTTAAATAATAAATGGGAAAAATGATTTTGAAAGAAAAATTAATAAATATACTTTTTTAGAAAGAGAAATAAGTTTTCAAGAAAAAGAAAATAAAAAGGTTTTAAATAAAAATTTAGGGTCTAGGATAAAAATAAATTTTTGAAAAGAAAAAAAAAACTTAAAAAGAATTTCTTTAGGAGAAAATAAAGTTTATTTTGAAAAGTGATCGTTTTAAAAGAAAAACTTAAAAAAAGGAATAAAATGAAAATGAGTTTAAAAAGAGAGAAAATTCTTTGTTTTGAAAAAGAAAACATAAAATGGTAAAAAAACATAAAAAATGAAAAATGTAAAAAGAGGTCTTGGCTTTAAAAATAAAAGAAGTAAAAAATAAATAATTTTTTAAAGGAATAATAAAAAGGGTAAAACTCAAAAGAATAAAAAGTTGCTTGCTTGTTTTAGAAATAGGTGAAAACTTAAGATTAGGGACTTAAACTTAGATAGAGACATGTTTTGTTGAAAAATGTTCTTCACAAAAAAAATAAAATACACTTGAGCAAACTTAAACTCTTAATTAGGAACAAAAGACTTAGACGTTTTTAGGGCTTTTAAATAATCGAACCTAGAATTAAATAAAAATGCTAAACACACCTAAATCTCTTTTTTTTTTTGAAAAGTGAAAACTTAATTTAATGCAATGTCTTATCAAACGGGAATGACAGGTTAGCGCCAGAAATATTAACGGTGATTAAAGTTCATCTCCCGGGCGATAAGGCTGTTAAAATAGACTAATATATATTAAACGGACAAATAAAGTCGAACATTTTTGAACTTGCAAATTCCAGTTTTGAAAACAATTTTAAAACCAATTAGGTACCAATTTTAGGCGTCGTGGGGGTGCTAACCCTTCCCCACGCGTAACCGACCTCCGAACCTGTTTTCTGATTTTCGCAGACCAAAACTGTTGTTTTTGACACGCGTCGTAACGTGTCAAGAATAATTTCTTTCTTCCAAATAAATAAATAAATAAATAAATAAAAGAATTAAACTAAATATAGATAGGGAAGTAGGAGTCAAACTCACAGGGACTTAGAACTTTCCTTGTCACGCTTTTGTAGTTTGAACCAAGAGTTGTTTATAGAGCTATGTTGATGTGATTTAAGTGGGGGGTTTGTTTGCAATGAAATGTAATTGTTTAAGAGAGTAAAAGAAAGGTTTTAAAAGACTTGAAAATAATATGGAGATTTTCAGCCTCGGGCTAAGCTTTGACTTGTTCTACTCGGTTCATTGGTATAGATTTTAATTTCAAAAAACTTGTTGGCGAAATTACTTCAAGGTCAATCCTTGAGTTTTTTTTTTGTTTGTAAACTGAATCTCCAAAATCAATTTTTGGTTTCAGTTTTGATAATTTGTCTAAACCAACTCAATGTTGAGAAAACAAATTCTTTAAGCTCGTAACCAACCCGAAAAGTCATTTCTATAAAAATGATTCGATCTTAATTTCTCTTAGTAATCTATTTACTAAGTGTGTTCCCTGGAAGTCGGATTTGTTTCAATAACCGATCCTCCCTCCCACTTGATAGATCAAAACAATAGTTTTCCTCCAAAGTCAATCTTTGGGTTTAAAAAAATCATTTTGATTTAGAAAATATGTATGAAGAAACAGAGAAGAAGTTTCCGAAATGTTTGAAGCATAGTTTCAAACCTCGCCTTGAGAACGCGTCATCGTATAAGCCTTCGTCTTAAAAAGATCTAGCCGAGCATGGTTATCAAATTAATCATGCTCTTTTTTACTGCAGATTCGAATAATTTTCTGCATAATTTTTTTCTACACTGCATATTCGAAACAGTTTCTGCAGTCTTTTTTTCTGCACAGTGTTTTCTGCTCTACTGGACTGCATGATTCGAATCTGTTTTTTTTAAGACAATTTTGTCTTGAAAAGGGGACAAAAATAATGGAAAAATAATAAAAACGGATTAGGCTAAAATATGGCGAATCTCAAGAAAAAGGCCAAGGCTTAAAATTGTTTCACTAAGGGGAATTAATCAAAGGGTAGACAATTTGTTTGGGAAGAGAAAGTGTTAAAACCTAGTGCCTCAATCATATTTAAGCATCATATTCAAATAATGTAATCTCAAAAAGAATTTAAGCCACAAGTTCTAGAATGCAACTAATTTAGCTAGGCACACTCAAAGAAACAAAGAGCAAAAAAAATAATGCATGCTCATTAGGCTCAAAACTCACAAAAATTGTCATGTGTACCTAGGTAAGCATCATCTCAATTAATAGAGAAAGAAATGTCATAAAAAAAAGGATTTTATGGAAAAATTAATCATGCCAAAATCTACCATGCAACCTGAAATTTCTAACAAGATATATACAAAATTATACGGAAACAATGAGACAAGGCCAAACTAAGGATTAAACAAGTAACTTAAATTAAATAAAATCAGGAAAACAAGAGAACAACCAAACAGATAAGCAAAAAAAAATTTGACAAGCATATCTCCCCCCTCACTTAATGCATTTTGTCCCAAAATGAACATAAAATAAAATACAAAAGAGAGAGGGTGAAAACACTCCCCGATTGCAGAAGAGCATATTTCAGTAGTGGGCTCCGAGTCTGGTGCAGGGGCGGAGGCGAGCTTGCTCCCGAGTGCGGACCATGGCGGTAGTTGAAGGCTGGCGAAGGTTGGTCGAGGGTGATGAAAATGACTAAGTTTCGGCTGAAAATATGCGTGGGGGATATATTTTAGTGAAAACAAATAAAGAAGAGGGGAATAAAGGGTGATTTGATAGGGATAGGGTTATAAAAAAAGATATATAATATATATTAGTAATAAAGTAAAAATTTAAAATATATAAGGTGAAAATAAATTCAAAAACGTGATAAGATTTTCCATAGCTTTAAATTTGTTCTTTTATCAAACATTTTTTTAATTTAAAAATTTTATTTTTAAAATAAGGATAAGGGATGTGGTTTAAAAAAAGATTTTGAATTTAAACAAGAAAAGTGATAAAGGATGATTTTTTTTCGAGATGGGGATAAGATGATAAAACATTGTCCAAGGATTTGCCACCGAGCTTTGAATTCCTACATATATTCAACCAAAAATTCGATTAGCAAGGGATTATTAGAAGAAGAAAAATCGAAATAAAATGACATGGATAAATTTAAAGAAAATTAAAATGAGATAAAATAAAAATAAAAAGAGTAAAAATATTCGGAAAAAAATAATTAAAGTAAAAGAAAAAGAAATGGGTTGCCTCCCATTCAGCGCATGTTTATCGTCGCTAGCTTGACGACCTCATTCAAGTGACAGGTTCGATTAAACGAATTTCCTCGACTAGACCAACCGGAGCATTGTCATAGTACGGTTTAAGCCGTTGACCGTTAACTTTAAATGGCTCTCCAGAATTACTTTTAATTTCCACTGCACCATGTGGAAAAATTTTAGTCACTGTATACGGTCCAAGCCACTTTGATCGTAATTTCCCTACAAAAAGTTTTAATTTAGAGTTAAATAATAAAACATTTTGACCAATATAAAATGATTTAAATGCAATATTACGATTGTGAAAATCTTTATTTTTTTCCTTAAAAATTTTCGAACCGTCGTAGGCATTTTTTCGAATTTCTTCCAACTCCTGGATATCGAGTTTACGCGTTTCACCAACTAGATCCATTTCCATGTTGCATTTTTGGACTGCCCAACGCGTGCGGTGCTCCAACTCAACCGGTAGATGGCACGACTTACCAAAAACAAGGCGATAAGGATACATCACGATAGAACCCTTATATGTTGTCCGATATGCCCATAATGCATCATTCAGCTTAACGCTCCAATCCTTCCAATCGGGTTTCACGATTTTTTCAAGAATGGTCTTAATTTCGCGGTTTGATACCTCCGCCTGACCATTCGTTTGCGGATGGTACGACGTTGCAATGCGTTGGGTCACGCCAAATTTTTTCATTAGCGCGTCGATGACTCGATTGATAAAATGTTTCCCTCTGTTGCATATCAACGCTCTCGGTGTGCCAAACCTGGAAAAAAATACAATCTTTCAGAAATTTGACAGTGGTTTTAGCATCATGATTTTTTGTAGCTTTCGCCTCAGCCCATCGCGAAACATAATCAACAGCTAAAATTATATAAAAATTACCGAATGATGATACAAATGGGCCCATATAATCTATCCCCCATACATCAAATATTTCGCAAACATGAATAGGATTTAGGGGCATTTCTTTACGTCGGCTTAAGTTACCAACTCTTTGACACTTATCACATGATTTGCAAAATAAATATGTGTCACGAAAAATATTTGGCCAATAGAATCCACATTCAAGAATTTTATGAGTTGTCATTTTAGGTCCATAATGTCCACCGCATGCATATGAATGACAGAAATTAAGGATAGATTTTACCTCATCTTTGGTTACACATCGTCGTATTACCTGATCGGAACAATGTCTCCAAAGGTAGGGATCATCCCAAATATAAAACCTGGATTCCCTCTTGATTCGGTTAATTTCTGACCGTGGCAAGTTAAGGGGAAATTTACTTGTAGCCAAATAATTCACGATGTTCGCAAACCAAGGTGTTGAAGCTTGCGCCATCATCAAATTTTCTTCAGGGAATTCGTCATTAATAGGCGAATCCGAATTGGTCTGTGGGATTCGGCTGAGGTGATCGGCCACAAGATTTTCACTCCCCTTCTTGTCTTTTATCTCAAGATTAAACTCCTGAAGGATTAAAATCCACCGGATCAGACTCGGTTTTGCTTCCTTTTTGCTCATCAAATACCGCAAGGCTGCATGGTCAGAAAAAACAATAATTTTAGTTCCAAGTAAATAAGAGCAGAATTTATCTAAAGCAAAAACTACAGCAAATAGTTCTTTTTCTGTAGTTGAATAATTGCGTTGCGCTAGATCAAGCGTTCTCGATGCATAGGCGATGACATGAGGCTCTCGTCCTTTCCTTTGACCAAGTACCGCTCCAACACTAAAATCTGAGGCGTCGCACATAATTTCGAACGGCAAGTTCCAATCGGGCGGTTGCACTATTGTCGCGGATACAAGTTTCTCCTTAATTGTATCAAAAGATTTCCTGCAATCGGATGTAAAGTCGAACTCTACATCTTTCTGGAGTAACCGACATAGTGGTTGTGCTATCTTCGAGAAGTCTTTTATAAATCGCCTGTAGAAACCTGCATGTCCAAGAAAAGAGCGAATATCACTCACAGTTGTGGGGTATGGGAGTGAGCGGATAATGTCTGTCTTAGCTTTATCAACAGAAATTCCTTCAGAAGATACAATATGTCCTAACACTAAGCCTTTATTAACCATAAAGTGACATTTCTCATAATTAAGAAAAAGGTTAAATTCAATGCATCGTTTTAAGACATTTGTTAGATTAAGCAAGCACTCACCAAAAGAATTTCCATACACAGTGAAGTCATCCGTAAACACTTCAATCCCCTTCTCAACATAATCGGAAAATATACTTACCATACATCGCTGGAATGTAGCCGAAGCGTTACATAGTCCAAACGGAATTCGTCGATAGGCGAGGGTTCTGAATGGGCATGTAAACGTGGTCTTCTCTTGGTCTTCAGGGGCTACGGGAATTTGAAAGAAACCTGAAAAACCATCGAGACAGCAATAGTGAGATTTACCAGCTAATCTTTCAATCATTTGATCAATGTATGGTAAAGGAAAATGATCTTTTCGGGTTAGAGAATTCAACTTCTTGTAATCTATGCAAACTCGCCATCCATTCTGAACTCGAGTTGGAACTAACTCACCTTCGTTATTTCTGATTACCGTGACGCCGGTTTTTTTAGGAACAACATGAATAGGACTTACCCACTCGCTATCCGAGATTGGATATATAATATCGGCGTCTAGAAGTTTTTGAATTTCGTCTTTACTACCTTCATCATTGGATCATTCGAGCGTCACTGACCTTGTCGAGAAGGCTTTGCTCCTTCCTCAACTTTGATCTTGTGCATACAAGTTGAGGGGCTAAGTCCTTTGATGTCTGCAACCGTCCACCCGATTGCTTCCTTATACTTTCGCATGACTGGGACAAGATCGACTTCCTCCTCTCCGGTTAATTCGTTCAAAATGATAACCGGCAAGGTATCATTATCTCCCAAGAAGGCGTACTTAAGGCGAGATGAGAGTTCCTTTAATTCCAACTTCGGAGCCTGCAAAATAGATGGCAAAGGTTTAGTCTTAGATGTAATTAAAGCTAAATCAGAACTAATAAAGGAAACAGATTCGTCCTTATTTTCTGCCTCATCGTCGCAAAGCTCATAGTCCATATCAAAGTTATTAAAAACATTAGTATCTGCATACTCTTCTATACATGGATCAAAAATATCAATTGAGTTAACAGATTCAACTTGATCGGGATACCTCATTGCCTTATAAACGTCAAAAAAGGTCGCTCCTTACTTCTATTTTCGTGTTTACTGTGCTAAGGAATGGACATCCCAACAACACTTCGGATCAAGTGTTTATTCTATCGTGAGCCATATCGATCACGTAGAAATCCGCAGGGAAAATAAGACATCTACCTTTACCAGAACATTTTCCAACACCCCTTCTGGATAGATGACTGATCGATCCTCCAAGTGTATCGTAATCCTGGTTTCCTTCAAAGGATCATTAGTTATCATTTTATAAACAGAAAGCGGCATTACATTTATTGAAGCCCCAAGATCGCACATAGCACGTTTAATAGATATGTTACCAATTTGACAGGGTATAGCAAACATACCTTGGTCTTTCATTTTGGGTGGTAACTTACGTTGAAAAATTGCAGAAACGTGCTCCCCTAAATTTACCTTTTCGTGCCCAGTGAGTTTCCGCTTGGTTGTACAGAGCTCTTTAAGGAAACGAGCGTACCTTGGCACTTGGCGAATGACTTCTAAGAGGGGAATGTTCACTTGGACCTTTTTAAACACATCAATGATTTCCCTCTCTTCGGCCTTTTTGTCGTGTTTTACTAAGCGTGATGGGAAACGAGGCGCGACTACAAGAGGTGGAGACGAAGGAGGAGATGGTGGTAAAGGGTTATCTTGGTTTTCGTTACCTTCTTCTATGGCAGGAGTGGGATTCTTGTTTTTTGATGGTTCTTTTGGAGCTACAACGGTTCCACTACGGAGCGTGATGTCGTTTATATTTTCTCTAGGTTTTGTCTCGGTTTGCGAAGGAAGTTTACCTTGGAATCAAGACGGCTTACTATTTGGGCTAGTTGGCTCATTTGTTTGTCTAACTCTTGTAAGTGGGCCTCGATACGATTTTGGAATTTCTCTTGGGACATCGCTAATCGCTCAACTAAGGTTTCTAGAGATGTTCTCTGGTTGTTCGCGTATCCAAAGTTTGACTGGTTTCTCCACCCCGGGTTATATGCATTTCCTATAGCATTGGCTTGGGCGACATCATCTTCCTGAATCATCGGACAACAGTCTGTCGGATGTTCTGGACTAGTACAGATCCCACAAAGTCTAGATGTTCCCTTTTTTTCCTGCAAAAAGAGTTTGCACTATTTTAGCTAATTTATCAATCTTATTTTCTAAAGAAATTGTGCTTACCTCGCGAACCCTTCGAGATGGTTCGCTAGATTGATTAAACCTTTACGAGTTGGCGGACATGGTTGATATCAGCGTTTTAGCCGCTATTGGGGTCATATTGACTAGAGCTCCGTCGCTTGCCGCATCCACTACTTTCATATCCATGGGCGTCAATACTTCATAGAAATACTGAAGGAGGGTTTGTTTCGAAAATCCATGTTGTGGACAATTTGCACACAACTTTTTAAACCTCTCCCAGTATTCATATAAAGATTCGGATTCCCTTTGTTGAATGCTCAGGATGCTGCGCCTTATTTCGCTCGCTTTTGCCGCATGGAAGAACCTGTCAAGAAAGAGTTTAGCCATGTTAGTCCAGGTTGTAACAGAGTTTGGGGGTAAATCAAATAACAATCTTTTGCGATATCTGCTAAAGAAAATGGAAAAGCTCTAAGTTTAATTTGGTCATCGGATACTCCATGAGGCTTTGTGCTTAGACAAACCATGTGAAATTCCTTCAAATGTTTGTGTGGGTTTTCGTTGGGCAAACCGTGGAAGGTTGGTAGGAGATGAATCAAGCCCGTTTTTAGTTGGAACGACGTTTCACCATTCGGAAAGGTTATGCACAAGGGCTGATTGTCCTCTGGTGCCCTGATCAGTTGTTGGATCGTCTGTTCGTTGTTTCCCATTTGGCTTTGATTTCCGGAATGAACTCAACCTGTTCTCCCGGATTTCTCCTGGTCGTAAACAATCAAAAACAAACAGTAAAAGTTGCCGAAGTCCCCGGCAACGACGCCAATTTTGACACGCGTCATAACGTGTCAAGAATAATTTCCTTCTTCCAAATAAATAAATAAATAAATAAATAAGGATGGGGAAGTAGGAGTCGAACCCACATGTACTTAGAACTTTCCTTGTCGCGCTTTTGTAGTTTCTGAACCAAGAGTTGTTTATGGAGCTATGTTGATGTGATTTAAGTGGGGGTTTGTTTGCAATGAAATGTAATTGTTTAAGAGAGTGAAAGAAAGGTTTTAAAAGACTTGAAAATAATATGGAGATTTTCAGCCTCGGGCTAAGTTTTGACTTGTTCTACTCGGTTCATTGGCATAGATTTTAATTTCAAAAAACTTGTTGGCGAATTTACTTCAAGGTCAATCCTTGAGTTTTTTTTGTTTGTAAACTGAATCTCCAAAATCAATTTTTGGTTTCAGTTTTGATAATTTGTATAAACCAACTCAATGTTGAGAAAACAAATTCTTTAAGCTCGTAACCAACTCGAAAAGTCATTTCTATAAAAACGATTCGATCTCAATTTTCCTTAGTAATCTATTTACTAAGTGTGTTCCCTGGATGTCGGATTTGTTTCAATAACCCATCCTCCCTCCCACTTGATAGATCAAAACAATAGTTTTTCTCCAAAGTCAATCTTTGGGTTTAAAAAAAATCATTTTGATTTAGCAAAATATGTATGAAGAAATCGAGAAGAAGTTTTCGAAATGTTTGAAGCATAGTTTCAAACCTCGCCTTGAGAACGCGTCATCGCATAAGCCTTCGACTTAAAAAGATCTAGCCGAGCATGATTATCAAATTAATCATGCTCGACATTTAAGAAATAATTAAAAGAAGAAATATAAGAAAAGAACTTAAGTAAAACTAAGAAGAATTTTCAAGAGAAGATGAATTGATATTCAATTGATAATTGATTGATTGATTGATGAATCTTACCCCAAAAAGGGGTATTTATAGTGTTTCAAATAACCTAGGTAAACCTAAAATGATAATTAAAAATTAAATAAAATAATTATCTAAATTTTAAATTTTAAAATTCAAAAAATCTGGAGATAAGCTATCTGATAAGCGGCCTGATAAGCTATCACTGATGTTGAAGTCAGCTTCTAGAAGACGCTGACGTGGTGCCCAGGCAGCATTCATGCCCATGAATCTGCCCATGACTCCAGCATTTTCTTCAGCATTCCCGCTCATTTCCAGCATCACATCCCCTATATGAAAACATCATAAAACAGCTCAGTTAAGTCCCTCAAACTTATATTTAATTGAAATAAGGACCAAAAACACGACCAAAATAAATACTCATCAGTTTTATTAGAACAAAACGTTTTTTTAAAATAACCCTATTTTTTAAAAGTGATCCAATCACACTTTTTTTCAACAAAAAAAAAAGATTGGTGGCGACTCCGTTGATTTTTAAAAGTGTTTTCCAAAAAGTCGAAGCCAACCTCCTCAAAAAAGGCGGTTGCGGCAGCTTGGCGACTCCGCTGGGGAATTGTTTTTGTTTTTAAAAATAAAAACAAAAGAGAGTCAGGCCACAAATTGGTTTTAAATGGTTTTCAAAAAATATTTTTTTTAAATATGAAATTTGCAAGTTCATCATAGGTTCTATTTATTTGTCCGTTTAAATGAATATAACTCTATTTTACGCATTTAAGATTTAATTCCAAGCTCTATTCCCGAGCTTTGTCTCGTTCGTTTAAGTGGGGGGAACACGCTTTGCTCATGTAAGAATATTGATTCTTTGTATGACCATAGCAAGTACCTTCGGGACTCATTCCCTTTGCCCTCGTAAGGATATTGATTCTTCGAGAAGGCTTCGGTGGTGAGTCATCTTGAGTTGAACTCAATTCGTTTGTAGCCTATAATGGGTGAGAATCGGGGGCCTTGCTACTCTTAGTAGAGGACAGCAAGGACAACTCGGGTACCTTTTTAGAACCAAACCAAGTTTGAAAATTTAGAGCCTACCCAAATAGAGCCATGTGGAAAGCCTAGGATGTTGAGTCGCAGAAATAATCTGTGGAGACATGTCCTGAAATGTTGGAATGTCGGCCCAGAATTGTTATGCAATTGAATTATTTTGGATTTTTTAGGTTTTGTTTCTGTTTTCTTTAAAAGATTACTAACCTTTTTGTGTGTGAGTTTTGTTTTGTTTTGTAGCATATTTATTTGTTACTAACCTTTTTGTGTTGTTTTTGTAGCATGTTACTAATCTTTTGTGTGTAAATAGTATATTTATTGCATGTATTTCATATTTAGAAGGGGTTGATTCTGGATAGATTGTTCAATTATGAATGGAAAGCTCTTAAAGATTGAGGAGGACCAAGCATGTGACAATATTGGTGACTGAAGTTGTAGCCCTTCGTCAGTACATCAAGCCCGTTGGAGAAGTTGGACCAAGACTTATGTGGCTAGTCGATCAAGGAGTTAGGCGTTCAAGCAGAAACATATTTGTAATTCAAAATATGTAATAAAAGCTTTCGAATTTAATAAAGAGTTTCCTTTCATGAGCAGATTTTCAATGAAATTGATGGCCCTTCGACTGCATTCATGCATTTGCACTGTTTTTCTTGCTTCGTTGTTTTGTGCACACATATATTTGCTTCCATGCATTTGTTTTTTGTTTGCATTAAATAATGTTTCAATCATTGCATTTATTCATTTAAAATAAAAAAGATTAATTTTGGAACATTCCATCTAAATAGTAAGGATCCCGCACAAACACGACTCGAGCCATGAGCACTGAGGAAAGATTGACAACTCTGGAAGCAAATCAGAAGAGCATTTGTGACAAGCTTGAGAAGATGGTAAATAATCTGAATAAAGAGATTGAGATGTCACACTAGAAAACAGTCAGTCAAATCGCAGCCATGCTTGGGTTCAAGGACCCAGAAGCGAGAGAAGACACCAACACTTTCTCGGGGATGGCTTTCGTACAAAAGGAAGTAGCTTTGCCAAATGTCAAGATATCAGAATCTTTTGCCCGTACTAAAGACAACACCAACGAGGTTCGCAGTCCCGAGATGCCTGACCTCAATGAAGAAACTAACATGGCAAAGGTTGAGAAAAAATGGGAAGACCGCTACAAGAAGGTGGAGGGAATAATGAAATCCTGTCAAGAAGGAAGCAGTTGTGGTGGCAAAGATGCAAGAGATTTGAGTCTAGTTTCTGACTTGGTGGCTCCTCCAAAGTTTAAGGCCCCTGAATTTGAAAAGTATAATGGAACTACGTGCCCATTGGCGCATTTGACCATGTACTGTAGGAAAATGTCACCACACTTGGAAAACGAGAAATTATTGATTCATTGCTTCCAAGACAGTTTATCTGGGTCTGCTATCCGATGGTATGCTCAATTGAGTCGGGTCAATATATACACTTGGAGGGATCTATGGAAAGCCTTCCTCAAACAGTACAAGTACGTGACAGATATGGCCCCAAGCATGATTGTATTGCAGAATTTGGAACAAGAGCCCAATGAGAGCTTCCGCCAGTATGCTCAGAGATGGCAAGATGTGGCAGCCCAAGTTCAACCGCCAATGTCAGAAAATGAGGTTACTCCAGTGTTTGTGGAGACTCTAAGTGGACATTTCTATGACTACATGTTAAATCACGCCACTGAAGGTTTTGCGGACATGGTCATGAATGGAGAGTTAATATTGGCAGCCATCAGAAGTGGAAGACTCGAGAGAGAAGAAGATGACGAGGACGAGCGTGTTTAGAGTTTCGTCATGAATTCGTTGGAGGCAAGATTGGTCGGGATTCGTGCTTTCATGGAATAATACTTAATTTTCTCTAGACAGTTGAGATCATGCTTAGAACCAACCCTCTTGCTTTTGCCCGTGAGCATTAGGGATCTTTTGTAAGGGCTTCTATGTTAGTTTACTTGTTTCAAGATGCATTTTTTTCAAGTGGCAAACGTTTCTCATTTTTGTTTCATTTTTCCCCTTTTTGCATTCTTCATCCAGTTCTTTTCAAGCATACATTTTCTTTGCAGAGTCTTTATTATTGATTGTATGAATGATTCTTGAATCTAATCCCGAGATAGAGGGGCAAAATGTCTGTTCAAGATTAATGGGGAAATCCCATGTACAGATTATGAGTGTATTTCCTCTCAGACATTTTGTTAGGATCCTTGAATGAAGTGATAACTCTAAAACATCTACCAACTGAAGACTGCTTTTCTTCGACGGTATTTGTGTGTGAAATGACATTTGGCATTCCTTCATTTCCCTTCAAGAATAAGAAAAATCCATTTGTTGTCCCCCTTTGAGCCTGCTATTATTTTTCTTGTTATTTAACCCTAACCAAGGATCACTCCCCACACCGGGGGCATAGAAAATGAAAAGTTGTTTGAAAGAAACATGTTAGATTAAGTTGAATGCCGTAAACTGTAAATGAAAAGGACACAAAAAGGAAAAACTAGAATAAAAATAAAAGAGAAGAAAAAAGAAAGAAAAGAAAAAAGAAGAAGAAAAAAAAGAGAAGAAAAAGAAAAAAGAAGAAAAGTGAAGGGAAGAGAAGAGAAGAGAAGGGAAGAGAAGAGAAGAGAAGAAGAAAAAAGATGAAAAATAAATGAAGAAAGAAGAAAATTGAAGAGAAAGGGAAAATCTGAAACAAATCCTTCAAATGAAACATGTAAAGGAAATGAACTCTAGGGTGAAAACCCAAAATGGGCAGTCTAGAGTGATCCAAAAAAATAAAAGAAGAAGAACAGAGATTTCATCAGAAAAAGTTGATCCTTGGTTTAATTACCCTTGAAATATGAATTTGAGCCTTTATATCCTTTCTTTGGCAACTCGAGCCTAGCCTACATTACAAGCCTTAAAAGACCATTTGGATCACACATGAATACTTGAGAAAAGGAGTTCTTCTTCAGAATACATTCCGCCTAATTGAGTTAACCTTTCTTCATGGTCCTCGAGCTTCTAATGTCTGATTGAGATTAGAAAAGTGGGAAAATTTTAAATTTGGGGAGTGTGTGAGTAAAAGCGAGCCACCAAAAGTGGGGCACAATCCGGTTGATGGATTCTTGAATCATTCATACTTTGAATTTTGGGGCATCTGACTTTGCCCTCTACTTGTGTTTGCCATGACTATTTTCTTGAGATCCCCATTTTTAGCCTTCTCTTGCATTTGCTATAACTTTTTCCTTTGAACTATCATTTCTAGCCTTTCCTTGCATTTTACAAGTAGATTAACGTAGATTCATGAAAAGCAAAAGATTTCTTGGTATTGATCTCAATTGTAGGAGACCATGAACGAATGTTTTCATCACCTTAAAAAACAATTGAACCTCAGTTTGAATGGGGGCATCGCCTTACATAAGAAGGTAAAAGAAGAAGCACATGCGTTGAAGAGTTTGAAATGGGCCGTGTTGTCAGGAAAGATTCACATATAAGATGAAAAAGCTTAGAAGCATGAAAAGAGATAGAATTGCACTTGATAAGCAAATGATGCCATCGGATTGGGGCAGTCTACAGGTCCTCAGTATTAATAGGCGTGAGAAGAAGAGATTAAAGAGCCAACATCATTCGAAGATATTCAAGGTGGAAATAGGCTTTCACATGCAAGCAGTTCAAGATGTCCTGCAGGGGCAAGAATTTGAGAATTCACAAGAAGCACTGAAGATGCTTGATAAGGGGCGTATGAAGACTTGAAGCTTTCAAAACCACACAAGGAAGCCTTTCACTCAATATTGATGTATCAACTACAATGATAGTAGATCTTGAGACATTTGCCTACAAAGATCGAATGTTTTCGACAAAGCAAAGAGATATAAAGAATGAGAATGACAATTGAAGCAATATGTCCGTCCAATTGGGAGTACAAGATCACTGGGTTAAGTAAGCAAGCTTGCAAAGATTGAATGTTTTCTATAAAAACATTGAAAAGTATAACTCCTTATCTGGAGTAAGCGAGTAAACGTGTGGAAAAATTTTGAGAAAAAGAATTCAGAAAGAAAAAGAAATGAGACATGCATTCATGTTTTAGGCATCCCTAGGGGCATGCACATCATAATTGCATTGAATATCGCATTTTTCAGGTACACAAAGGACCTTTCAGCAAAAGAACCCTCATATCCGTTCGGGCATTTGGAGAATAGGCCCCACTTATTCATCCAAGCTTAAGGTGGATGAAACACTTTTTGGAACCCGCTTATTCATCCAAGCGTAAGGTGGATGAAACACTTTTTAGGATCTGCTTATTCATCCGAGCATGAGGAGGATGGAACCCTTTTTTAAAGCATGCTTATTAATCCAAGTGTAAGATGGATGAAACACTTTTTGAACCCGCTTATTCATCCAAGCATAAGGAGGAAGAAGTTTTTTTCATAAGTTCGCTTATTCATCCAAGCATAAGGAGGATGAATTTTTTTTAGAAGATTCGCTTATCCGTTCAGACGTAAGGAGAATGAAGTTCGCTTATTCATCCAAGCACAAGGTGGATGAAACACTTTTTGAACCCGCTTATTCATCCAAGCATAAGGAGGATGAAGATTTTTTCAGAAGTTCTCTTATTCATCCAAGCATAAGGAGGATGAAATTATTTTTAGAAGATTCGCTTATCCGTTCAGGCGTAAGGAGAATGGAGTTCGCTTATTCATCCAAGCACAAGGTGGATGAAACACTTTTTGAACCCGCTTATTCATCCAAGCATAAAGAGGATGAAATTTTTCAGAAGTTTGCTTATTCATCCAAGCACGAGGAGGATGAAATTTTTCAGAAGATTCGCTTATCCGTTCAGGCGTAAGGAGAATAGTGTTCGCTTATTCATCCAAGCACAAGGAGGATGAAATTTTTTAGAAGACCCGCTTATTCATCCAAGCATGAGGAGGATGAAATTTTTCAGAAGTTTGCTTATTCATCCAAGCATAAGAAGGATGAAATTTTTTCCAGAAGATTCACTTATCCGTTCAGGCGTAAGGAGAATGGAGTTCGCTTATTCATCCAAGCATAAGGAGAATGAAATTTCGCTTATACGTCCAAGCACAAGGAGGAAGAAGTTTTTTTAGAAGATTCACTTATCCGTTCGGGAGGAAAGAAAATGTTTGCTTATTCATCCAAGCATAAGGAGGATGAAATTTTTCGAAGACTGTTTACTTATTCATCCAAGCATAAGGAGGATGAAGTTTCCAGAAGAATCTGGTTGTTTGAGTATCTGGGAGAATAGAACCCAACTCAAAAATCCGGGCATTTGGAGAATAGAACCCAACTTAGCTATTCGAGCGTAAAGAGAATAGAATAAGCCTATTTGTTTGAGCATGGAACCTGGCTCAACAATTCGGGCATTTGGGAGAATAGAACCCAGCTTAGCTATTCGAGCATAAGGAGAATAGAATCAGCCTATCTGTTCGGGCGTTTGGAGAATGGAATCCGCTCATCTATTCGGGCAAAAAGAGAATAGAACCAGCCTATTCGTTTGGGCGTTTGGAAAATGGAATCCGCTCATCTGTTCGGACGTTTGGAGAATAGAACATGCCTATCCGTTCGGGCAACATGAGAATGGAACCAATCAGCAAATCGGTGAAAATCAGTGTCTTTTGGCCTTTGCTCTATCCCTGTTTCATAGAGATGAGCAAAGAGGGGCAGCTGTTGTCACTAAAATTTCACCCTCTTTTATTTATTTATTTATTTATTTTTTATTATTATTATTATTATTATTATTATTATATTTAAAACCCAAAAAATTGCAAAAAGGAGCCCATCTAAATTAAATAAATGCCTACTAATAATAAAGCCCACAATTTTATATGATGAAAAAAACCACTTTAAAATATAATAAGGAGCTCATTTTTATTTATTTTTAGAGGCCCAAACAAACCCATTTTTTTCAAGTTTAATCAGAACTGTTGGATTTGGGGTTGAAAATATGAACGAATAGGATCGAATAAGGGGAAAAGGGGTCCAACCCGTGCAGCCACGCTCTGGAGCGTGTGCGTCACGCGTGCGAGATTGGATCCCCCAATCCAGCCCCGATAAAGCACTAGGCGGAGCTGTCGGCCTTCCTCCCGCTGTTTCCGGCCACGGCGGTCGCCGTGAGGGGTGCCGGTCGACTCGACTCGACCATCCGATTCTGTTGCCGCCGACCTCGCTCCTTGTCGTCGTCGGTAGCTCACCAATTTGGGGGGAAAGGTTTTGAACCATAATTAAATTGGGGGGCAAAATTTCGCGAATTGGGGCCAAATCTGTTGAATTTCGGATAGAATTTCAATGTAATAATGTTGGCTAATCAAAAAGATGATTTTTAGGGGGAAGAATTCGGGGATTTTGTCTTCAATTGCATTAAAACCCCCACCCCCAAAACCCTGTAAAAACCCCCAAATGCTTCATTGTTGAACACACACACATTTGAAAGAAAAATCACTTGAAAATGTTTGAGAAAAATCCAAAAAATTCTCTGAATTTTTCAAGAGTTTGCTAGAAATTTTTGGAGAAGAAGTTTGAGTTTGGAGCAATTTTTCGGAGGTGGTTTGGAGCATTTCGAGAAGCTTGGATTCGATTTCATCGTTCGTCGTTTTCTCGGTAAAATTTCTATCTTTTCTTTGTTTTTTATGTTGATTTAGTGTTTGTTCTTGGATGAAATTTTGGTGCTTTTGTTTGTGTTGTTTGTAAATTTTTAGGTTGCTTTCTTGAAGTCGGAAAATCGTTCACGATTCCGGCAACTTTTTTCGTTTTAAAATCCCGTTTTAATTTTAGTTTGATCTTAAAAAAATTTGCATGTTTTAAAACAAAATTTGTTAGGATTATTTTTATCTTTAGGAATGTAGAAATTAATTTAAAAGATGTTTAGATTTAAAATGTTTGAATAAATTAAATAAATGTGATTAAATTGAAAAACTTGAAATTAGGGATTTAATTAGAAAAAAATAATAATATGAGGTGTGAAATAATAAAGGGCCTTGATTTTAAAAATATAAAAAGATTTTTATGAAATTTAGTTTTAAATAATAAATGGGAAAAATGATTTTAAAAGAAAAAATAATAAAGTTATGAATATTTATCTATGTGGATGTCTATCATGATTAGAACTTTATCTAAGGAGATTGATTTACTTTATCATTAGGAATATTATCTCATTTAATTAGAGTTCAATGTAATATGTACTTTTTATGCCTATAAATAGATGACTTGATGAAGGCATTGTACACAATTCTATATTTGAGAATAATACAAATCTCTCTCTTTCTCTCATCTCTTTATTCTTTTATACTTGTTCGTTGTTCTTCATTATTTTGTTCATAACACGTTATCAGCACGACTCTAATCAACTGAGGTCTTCATTGTTTGAATCCAAAAGAAGTTATTGGAAAGAATTCGATTCTAGGATAAACCAAAGATAAGTTTTTTTTCTCTTTTCATTCTTTTAAATTACCGATTGTCTTTTTCTTTATATTTTAACTTTTTTTTGAAAAGTTTGGAAGTATGTTTGATTTTATTCGAACATTAGAAAGAGATAAATTTGTGGCTTCTCACAAACCAAAAGACGAATCGACAGAGACGAAGAAGTTGTGTTTGATGTAAATTACGTGTGTTTTCTCTTGTTCCTAAAAGGGTTAATTAGCGGTATGTTTATTCATACTTTTACTTATATGATTATATTTGATATTTTTCATATTATTATTTATGTTATTTTATTTGGTAAAAGTTAGTATTTTTAACCGTATTTTGAGTTTTACATGATATGCTTAAATGGCTTGAAAAGAGATGTGATATAAAGGGACTATGAGAAGCTATCTCTGTCATATGCTATGTCTCTATTGTCCACGAGAGAAAAATCAATATCGGTAAATTTTAGTTTTATTTTTATTCTTTATATTATTATTTTAAAGTGCGATAAATCATGATGATTTTGAATTTACAAGAAGATTATTATAAAGTCTTTATTTGCTCGAAAGCAATATTTCTTCTTCGTCGAAAAACTCGACCATAGACTTCTCCCAATTTCAAGTTACGAAAATTCGTGTTGATCCAAAAGGTTTTATGGGAGGCATTCCCTGAAGTGAATGCAAAGCATGATGTTTATTCCATGCGATTATCAATGATGGGGCATTCCCTGAAGTGAATGCAAGCATGATGTTTATTCCATGCGATTATTGGAACTGTTTCATTCCCTGAAGTGAATGCAAACATGGTAAATCATTATTCAATTAGAGACATAATTTTGATATAATCCAAGTATATTGGATGAACATCTCGTTCTACGAGGCTACTGGTCTCAAAGGAGGTTTTTAAAGGACCTTGTGGACAGGTTTAACAATGTCGCGTACGAGGATTAAATATTTGTTCTCTATGATAAGGATATGTGAAAAATGTTTCAAAGGCCCACTGGCTCTACTCCATTCCCTGTAGTGAATGTGAGATTATATTATGGAAGGAATAAAAACCACATTAGAAGTTGTGGTCGTGGTCGAGGCTATGAATATAGACATGAAAAATATGGTCATTTTAAGAATACTTCTACCCACCGGTAGTGAGGTTATAAGGACGAAAAGAATGATAATGAGCATTCTATTGAAGTAAAACTCTTCTTATTACCAACGCGATGTTATAAACCATTGGTCTCGTACGTATTGTACGTTGAAAATCAAGAATCATTGAATGATAAAGGAAAGAAAATAGAAGTAAATTTTGTTTACAAAACATGAAGAAGATGATATTGGTCTAACTTTATTTGGATATTGTTGGTCCAACTCTTTTGGACGTTATTGATTTTATTATAACCCTCGAAAGGAATAAATCATCTTCTAATTATTCTCATAACTTTGAAGAGAATTATTTATTTATTTTTATTTATTTTACTTTACGTTTATTTATTTTACACACATTAATTATTTACGTTTTATATTTATATATTATGATATTTATTTATTTTGTTTAACATGATTACTTGTCAAATACAATCTATGGTGACGATTTATGCTTAACATAAGCATAAGATATATTTTCCCATTTAAATGCAAGGGAATAACGTGAGTACTATATCTCAAAGTACTGAAAATATTGATGCTCTAGAAGAGCAATAAATTCTTGAGAGAAAGCACATTATGAAAAGTGCAGAATTGCGAATATTGCAATAATTACCACTAATGGTAATAATATCGTCACCACTATAAGTGGAAATTTTAATAGAGCAATATGAGTTCGCAAACTATCCCTTTGGGAATTATAGATAACATATGTTATCAATTGGCATTTGAAATAAGCCAATATGGATATAAGTTTTGGTAGCCAAAAAGTCAGTTGAAGGCTCTAGAAGAGCTATATATTGCTACCAAAAGATAATTTCAATTGAAAGCTCTGAAATAACTAAATATATTCCTATTTAAAGGAACAATTTTGATGGTCGTACTAGACATGTACGAGTGAGATTGAATTACATGTTATTGTAAACAAGGAGTTTACAAATTCAGAGATATATACACACATATATATAGTTGGCATGATCGGTTAGACCATCCTGATCAATAATGGTGCAGAAATTATTGAGATTTACATGCACATGTATTAAAAGAACCCGTAGTTCTTGTGGTGCTTATTCTCAAAGGAATGGATTAAATTTCACTTATTAAAGAACGTGAAGTTCTTGTGTTACTTAAAAGAATTGATTAAATTTCACTTACTAAAAGAACCTGAAGTTCTTGTGTTGTTTGTTCTCAAAGGATATAGATGATCCCACTTATCAAAAGAATTAGAACTTAAAGTTCTTGTACTGAAGTTGAGACTGTATGTCTTGCATATCTGAACGAAATATGGGCCCATATCTCCACAAATATGGAAAGTTTTATATGATTTTAGTAGATGCATTTACATTGTTTTATCGACTTACAACCAGAAGTTTGTGAGGTTGATTCTAAAAAGATTCAGATTATGCAATTAGACTATTCGTCTTGAAAAGCTAGTGGGTTTATATTTTAGGCTATATCGGTTGTTACAAAGCCTATTGATTATGAAAAATATGGTTTAGCAAATTTTAAATTGGATGCCTCCTATTTAATAACTAAACTGTGAGAACAAAACATCTATTATTTATATGGTATTTCCATATAGCAAAACTTATACGCATCAAGCCAACGAGTTATAATAAACTCCCCATTATGATTTGACTTTTGGTCAGAAGTCATATTTCCCATTTTTAAATTTTTGAATGTGCGATATATAGTTGAATTGCTCCACCATAACGCACAAAATGGGCAAGTAAAAAGGGTTGAGAATATATATTGAGTACGAGTCTCCTTTTATGTTTAAATTCTAAACATTAATTAGAGAATCATTTATTAGATGATTTTTCTCAACATCAGGGGGAGAGAATAATCAGCTGGATAAAGAAAGAAATGAATTATCCTTATCTAGATCCTCGAATATGAACTAAAAGTTCATAAGATAATTCATGTTATTGCATGTCAACTGCCAGACATATTTAATGACCCAATGAGAGTAATTAAGTCTCATATACCAGCTGAAATGCTCTAAGTTTAAATTATATGTTAGAGCAAGTGTATGTAAATCATGCTTGAAGCATGATAGTTGAAATGGTTCCAATGATCAAAATTATCGTAAATGAAAAGTATTATGAGATGTCATATATTGGAGGCGGTGCTCCTGAAGAGACCCAAGACATAACTAATAATAAAACTCTTGAAGAGTTTCAGGTACCTGAAATAAAGATTGAAATCTTGAAGAGATCTCATAACTCGAGAATGGAACCAGAAAATTGGAAAGTTGTCGACAACGATTTTACAAACAATTTTACATAAAATACTTTTATAGAAGTAAAGAAAGAAATCGAGGATCTTGTATAAAATCTATCCAGAAGTATATATATTGAATTGGCCGATGTTGAAAGATGCTTTGAACTTCTAAAATAGAAGTATTTGGACCAACAGTCCAAACACCTAAAGGTGTAATGCAAGTGAGGCACAAATAAGTGGTCGTAAATACGACTTGAACTATGATTTATGAAAAGTTTTAATTACTTCATGGTGGATGCAATTACTTTGGCAGTTATGAAAAATTTTGCATGCGTCTAATTATTTGTGGATCCATATTTATCCTTGAATAATTTAAAATGCTAGAAGCATTTGGAAATTTCTGAGGAATTTTATTTAGACATGTCTCATGAATATTTTGGCGCATTTGGTATAATCGCCTTAGTGAATACTAATTGAGGAAATACTATAAGAATAATCAGATTTCCTTATGTATTTTATAAAGGAGTTTGGATCAAGATCCATTATGATAATTTTAGAACTCCTAAAGAGCTTCAAATTGGAAACTCGTGAAGTATTTTCAATACAAGTACTTGAATCTTGACATCAAGTTTATCTCGACTTGAAGATCGAACATTTTTATATATTTCTTTTTGTCTATGAATAGACATAAGCTGAAAGAATCTTAAAGAAGATTCAATATGAATAGAGCATATTTATTGAGTATCCCAATAGCTGTAAGATTGTTGGATGTGAATAAAGATAATTATATATTTTCTTGGTCTTGAAGCACTATATATTAGTTGGTCAAGAAATATCTATGAATATACAAAGATCATTACATTTAGATCTTCAAACATTCGTCGATGCCTCCTCAAATCTTGTAGAAATAATTGTTATGCACAAGGCAAGCCAATAATGTGTTTGGCTAAGACCATTGACCCAACATATCCAGAAGATATGTGTTTTACTTTCACAAGATATGATACAAATGCTATCTTGTGTAGAGATAATGGAAGATGGATACATCATGGAAAATATTACTCCAAAGTTTCATCCCCGCTATCTTTAGAAAATAGTATTCAAGGTTGAATTATGAAGATTCAAAGATCTTTAGTTGTGTTTTCATGAGGGGGAGTAAATACGCGTTGCACTCTTTTTCCCTTGACCGAGGTTTTGTCCCAATGGGTTTTCCTAGTAAGGTTTTTAATGAGGCAACATGTTATGTGTATCAAAGATGTGTGTACTCTTTCTCCTTCACTAAAGATTTTTTCCCACTGGGTTTTATCTTAGTAAGGTTTTAACGAGGCACATTATCTACATAGACATCCAAGGGGGAGTGTTATGAATATTTATCTATGTGGATGTCTATCATGATTAGAACTTTATCTAAGGAGATTGATTTACTTTATCATTAGGAATATTATCTCATTTAATTAGAGTTCAATGTAATATGTACTTTTTATGCCTATAAATAGATGACTTGATGAAGGCATTGTACACAATTCTATATTTGAGAATAATACAAATCTCTCTCTTTCTCTCATCTCTTTATTCTTTTATACTTGTTCGTTGTTCTTCATTATTTTGTTCATAACATAAAGATGTTTTTTTAGAAAAAGAAATAAGTTTTCAAGAAAAAGAAATTAAAAAAGTTTTAAATAAAAGTTTAGGGTCTAGGATAAAAATAAATTTTTGAAAAGAAAAAACTTAAAAAGAAGTTCTTTAGGAAAAAAATAAAGTTTATTTTGAAAATGGGTCGTTTTAAAAGAAAAACTTAAAAATAGAAAAAAATGAAAATGAGTTTAAAAAGAGAGAAAATTCTTTGTTTTGAAAAAGAAAACATAAAATGGTAAAAAACATAAAAATGGAAAAATTAAAAAAATGTAAAAAGGGGTCTTGGCTTTAAAAATAAAAGAAGTAAAAAGAAATAAGTTTTTTTAAGGAATAGTAAAAAGGGTAAAACTCAAAAGAATAAAAAGTTGCTTGCTTGTTTTAGAAATAGGTGAAAACTTAGGATTAGGGACTTAAGCTTAGATAGAGACATGTTTTGTTGAAAATGTTCTTCACAAAAAAATACACTTAAGCAAACTTAAACTCTTAATTAGGAATAAAAGACTTAGACGTTTTTAGGGCTTTTAAATAATCGAACCTAGAATTAAATAAAAATGCTCAACACACCTAAATCTCGTTGTTGTTTGAAAAGTGAAAACCTAATTTAATGCGGTGTCTTATCAAACGAGAATGACGGGTTAGCGCCAGAAATGTTGGCGGTGATTAAAGTTCATCTCCCAGAAGATAAGGCCGTTAAAATAGACTAATATTCATTAAACGGACAAATAAAGTTTGAACTTGCAAATTTCAGTTTTGAAAATGATTTTAAAGCCAATTAGGTACCAATTTTGGGCGTCGTGGGGGTGCTAACCCTTCCCCACGCGTAACCGACCCCCGAACCTATTTTCTGATTTTCGCAGACCAAAACCGTTGTTTTATTAGAACAAAATGTTTTATTAAAATAACCTTATTTTTAAAAGTGATCCAATCACACTTTTTTCAAAAAAAAATTAGTGGCGACTCCGTTGATTTTTAAATGTTTTCCAAAAAGTTGAAGCTAGCCTCCTCAAAAAAGGCAGTTGCGACATGTGGAAACTTAAGGATCCCGGAGGTCTTGATGCAAAAGGAAGCAACATGAAGACCAAAAGGCTGCCTAGATCGATAGTTGCAATAGTGGTTAGTGTAAGGCTTACGCATCCGAGAGGAGCAGAGTTCATGAACCTGAGAGGGACTTGTTTTTTGCTATTCATATTGCATGATCTTAGAAATATGGTGTCTTTAGAACTTATTTTATATCCATGGTTTTGTAGAACTTAATAATTTATTCAATGCAACTACCCTTTGTTTAAGCGCCATGAGTAACGAAAGTAAACGCCTTGCTAAGTCAGTTGACACATGGGATTGGTTGTACCGACACTTGAATGGATGGATTTATTATCAGGCTATGTCAAGTGACACGTTGGGTCTTGCTTGAGTGAATACTTTTGTGCACTCGAAAGAGCCTCACCTATCGACTATGTCGATACTGAAACAATGCAAATGTTGGTACAGATGTAGCTGCATTAGGTAATTTCAACTTTTAGATCATAACTACTTGATTGCTTATGGAAGTATCATGATCCCCTCTTCCAATTATCTAAGTATCTCTCTAAGCTCTCACTTACATTCTTGAACCCCATCGAACTTATATATTGTTACAACCAATAGTATTTGATATGCGTCACACTCTCTTTATGGGATTTGAAAAACCCAACACACACACCTTGAGTGTGTCCACTTTTTTAATTGTGTCGACAATGTATACTTGTACTTATTTACGTGTCAGTACATAGGACAACACTCTTATAGGTCAACATGGAGTGAAACCATCTCGACACTCTTATAAAATTGGGTCAACACAAAGCGGATGGAGAAAAGGCATCTCGACGCTTCTTTGGGGCGGAGGATCTCAACGTTCTTACTTGTAGAAATGTCAGCACCTTTGTAGAAACTATATATACATTCTTTTATATTGGGCGGAGACATCTTCAAGCTCATCACTCTTATAGAAATATAATAGAAACTTTTTGTACGGAGTAGAGTCATCTAAACACCACTTGGAGGCGAAGGATATCGACACTCTCGGAGAAGCAATATAGAAATCTTGATCTAGAGTAGAGGAATCTTGACATCATACATACGGTGAAGGATCTCGACGTTCTTGGATAAGTAATTTAGAAATCATTGGTGTGGATTAGAGGCATCATCTTGACACCATGAATACGATGAAGGATCTCAATGCACTTGGAGAAGAGATTTAGAAATCATCAGTATGGAGCGAAGGCATCTCAACACCAGACACATGGCAGAGGATCTATACTCTCTCATAGACACAATGTAGAAACAATGTAAAACTTCCTAAATTGTATACTTGACTTATCATTTCTGTGTAGGTTGTTGAGGAGTTGAACTCCAGCCAATGCTCACTAGCCTTGAATGTTGGGAGATAGTTACTCAAAGCACGATATTTGCTCCTGAGAACTTAAGAAGATACATTAGTAATTTTTTTGTAAAATTGGACACATTCTGTTGACATGTATCTAGAGAGGCTAGGAATGGCTTGCTCATTTGACAATAAGGTATGCATAGCGTAATATCTATCCTTGAAACTCTTAAAAATATATTAATAATTTTATAATTTTCATACATACTTATACCTTTTGTTGTTTCTCTATTTTCAATTTTCGTTGGAAGACCAAGGTTGGATTAGTGCATCTCTCTATTGTTGTTTATGTAAGAGGTGGTTCGGAGCACTTAGAGGATACTAGTTAGTTCCTTTGACTATGCGGAATACGAAAGTTCATACATGTAAAAAGAACGTACCTAAAGCCCTAGAACTTGTGAGGGGGCATACTTGCAAAAAGATTGTGTAGAGGACCATACAATAGAAGGACATGCAAAAGGTCATACACTTGAAGTGTTTATATGAGCAACGGTTTGTTCTTGTTGATGATTTTAGTGTTGGAGGTTTTCTCTTTTGTCTTTCTTCCTCGCCTATTGTCATGGTGCTAGGAGGACAACAACTCTACGAGAGTTTTTTGTGTCAACCATCGTTGTTGTTGTACAAAAAACACTAGGCATGTCAACCAGATCCTGAGATGAGAGTGGAAGGTTATTCTATGATGTTTGTTTTGGGGAGCTCATCATGACTGATTCCTTATATCGGAAGTGCTCCATGCTCACTACATCAATTGTTGATGGTGAAAATGTGATTGTGGTGACTTTAGGCGGTTCACCATTTCTGATTTGGGTGGAGAGCCACAAAAAGAGGTGATATGTGATGGATATGATAGGGGAAAGGGGAAGAGGATGAAGAAGATGAAGTTTGGTCGAGAGTAAGTGAGAGCGGACATTTGATCTGGGGAGCTAGGGATCTCCCCTTGGTTATATTAGTGCTATTCTGATGGGGTGTCAAATTTGGGGTAAATAGGTTATGATGGCTTGGCAGTATAACTCTTTCTGTCAGGGGTAGAGATTGGCTGGTCAAATGAACTATAACAACGATGAATTCTTATTTTCGAGAGTGATTACATTGAAGAACTCTTCACGATCCCTCTCTACATAAGCATTTAGAGCGAATGACTTAAGTTGAAGGTATAACGGATTTCAATACTCTTTTAAATGTGTATTATGGAATTATTGAAGTTTGATAAAATATTAAAACTTTATCAATGTTCAATTTCTCTTAAATGAATGTTTGGTCCAAAATTTTGCCATTCATGAGAAAATTTCTTTACACGTGAATTGTGATGGCTTTACAATTTAGACATATTAACAAGCAAAAAAATCGATGTAGTAATAATGTCATTTTTAATAGTCTTAATGTGATTACAAGATATTATATGTTCATATACATTCTTAACCCTTTGACAATGAACACATCTTTCAGAAAAAAAGCGATTTGATCACAGTCTTCTCTAATGAACATCATCCATTTTTTCACTAATACCCCTTATTGAGTTCAGTACTAATGACATCTTCGTTTATTATTTTTTTATAATAATGAAACCAAACATAGGCGTTACTCAGTAACAGCTGAGTCATACAGCAGCGCCACGACCACTTCCGTAGGAGGTTCCTAGAACTGCAGCAAACCGATCGGGGCTCCCCGGCTCATACAATTCAAGCTATCAGTAACACCATTAGCTTCGCGGTGGACATGATGAATCGTCGTTTCCCAACTGCGTGTGAGCAACTGTCGAATAGAGGCCACAACAACATGATGTTGTAATGCATTAGAATCTCCTATAATAATCTTTGAAGCTTCTAAGTTGTCAGTATCCATTTGAACTCGATGATAGCCAAGGTCCCAAGCGAGACTCAACGTCTCATGGATTGCCCACAACTCCGATAATAAGATGGAACACGTTCCAATAATTTTGGAGAATCCAATGATCCAGTTGTCGTTTGCATCACGCAACACACCACCCACCGGGGCTGCACCAGAAACAGGATGCATGGCCCCATAGGAATTGCCTTTGACCCAACCCGCTTCTGGCCTCCTCCAATTTTCACCACTGGCATGGTTCGTTAGATCCCCATGCTGATTTCCCACAAAGCACGCTGCAAATTCCTTTGCAAGCTTGAAGTAGTATTTAATAAAATCCCATTTTTTCACATAATATTCATCGAGTAAGAGGCTGCAACGTCTCCTCCACAGCTGCCAAACGAGAGCCGCAAACTTGCATGGCCAATCGCCTTCCTCGCAGCCAAACGTTCTTGGCTTATGAAGGTTAGAGACGATCCAATCCTGCACAGGAATAGACATAAAACTGTGGAACTTGTTAGTAGGAATCAAACACAACCAAATAGATTTAGCCTTAGAACACTTCCTGAGAATGTGATCAACGTCTTCTACATCTCGATGGCAAATTTGACAGATATTCGTATCGGATATATGTCGTCGCATACGCTCAGCGTTGGTTAACAAGGCCTCGCGTATAGAAAGCCATAAGAACACCCGAACCCGTTGGGGAGCTTGTGTTTTCCAAACGATGTGCCATTGCGAATTGTTTTGTATGGGACTAGCCGGGGTTAGGAACTTGTAAGCCTATTTTGTGGTGAACATATGCTTTTCCTCCCATCTCCATGCAGGTGTGTCATCTCCCAACCTTTCATTGGGTTGTTTTATAGCCGCAATATGTCGTATCACATGTTTCGGGACACATTTTCCAAGTCAGTTCCAGTCCTAATCTCCCGAGGGTGTAACAAAGAATGCAACCGGAGTAGGTTCAGGGAAATTAGGTAGCAAGCATTCCATCACAAGTGGTTCGAGTAGATCGATCTAGGTGTCAAACCAAAAATCCATTTGTTTTCCATCCCTTATATTCCAACAAATACTATTGCACAAGTCTGCCCAAACATTGCTAATCCCACGCCATAATCTAGAGCAGCTGTTTCGATAAATGGATGTTGGAATTCTTGACCTCCAGGCGTATTTCACTTTACATACACGAATCCAAAGCTTATCCTCATCTGAAACCAACTGGAAGCCTATTTTCATCATAAACGCCATGGTTTGTTGATGAAGATCTTTTAACCCTAGACCACCATCCTCGATAGATTCTTTAACCGAACTCCATTTAACCAAAGGAATCCCAACCTTATTAGACGATTTACCCCACACAAACAGGTGAATCAAACGTTCCGTTTCCTCACAAATACTCTTTGGTAACCAGGATGACTGCATTACGTACACGGGGATCGCCTGAAGAACAGCTTTCGCCATAGTGATCCTACCCGCTAAGGATAAAGAATCCACGACCCAACCCAAAAGTTTGTGTCTCACATTCTAACAAGATATGAATATGTTGCCATGGTAACTCTCGTATGCAAGAGAGGTACGCTAAGATATTTACCCAAGTCCGAGACCTCTTTAAATCCCAGGCTTTAAACGATGCCCTACCGCAGGTTAGCATTAACATTTTTAGAGAAGAAAATTTTTGTTTTCAAGTTACTAACCCTGTGACCATAATCAATGCAAAAATTCTCAAATACTCCCTTGACAACATCTACTTGTTGCATCGATGCTTCCATGAAGAGTACAAGGTCATCCGCAAAGAAGATGTGAGACAAGCCTGGGCCATGCTTCGAAAGTTGAATTTGCCGCCACTCCCCCTCATTGACTTACGCATAATGGCTTTCGACAAGCGCTTCATGCAAAGGATATAAGTACAGTGACAAAGGGTCCCCTTGGCGTATCCCACGAGTTAGTTTGATTCTCTTCGTCAGCTCCCCATTCCAGAGAACCTGGGTAGAAACAGAACGAACACAAGTCATTATTAAACTAATAAAATGACTATGCATACCTGTGAGCTGGAGGGTTTCTTCTATATAGTCCCACTCGAGTCGATCATATGCTTTCTCGAGGTCCACCTTAACAGCTAACCACCCCTTCTTACCCGACTTATTATTCATAGAATGAATAATTTCTTGCGCGAGAATGATGTTATCGGTAATATGTCTCCCCGGGAAAAAACTTGTATGAGTTGGCGCTATCCAATTTGGAAGAAAAGGCTTTAAACGCTCTACAATAACCTTTGATATGATTTTGTACGACACATTACAGAGACTTATTGGACGAAATTGAGTGATCGAGGAGGGACAATCAACCTTCGGGATCAGTACAAGGATGGTTTCATTAATCCAATTATCAAGATTTCCCCCTTCAAAGAAATCACGAACAAGTTTAAATATCGACGCACCAACGATGGACCAATTCTTTTGATAAAACAAAACAGGCAACCCATCGATTCTATGAGCTTTTAAAGGAGCCATTTGGAATACGATTTTTTGAAACTCGGTCATTGTTACCTCAGCCATCAGTGAACGCATATCCATATTAGCTTGGTGGAAAAAATCATCTCCCGTAACAATAGACCTAAGATGCTGACCCTCACTTGTAAAAAGTTTCTGAAAAAACCCGCAGGCATGCTCTTGGAGGACCCGCACATCATCACACCATGATCCATCATCGAGTTGCAACATCCTCACCATATTTCGTCTATTCCATATCATTGTGCTTGAATGGAAAAAAGAAGTGTTATGATCCCCTTTCACGATCCAATCTTGTCTCGATTTTTTGATGCCAGAAGCTTTCCTCTTGTTCCAAGACTGTATCCAGCTCCCCTTTTAATTCTTCTTCAAGGTTCATTAGAAAATTGGAATCAAATTTCTCTAAACATTTCTCGACACCCTTGATGCATACTAACATGAGCGATTTTTTCCGACCAATATGTCCAAAAACCGATTCATTCCAGACACGGCTTTGCTGTTGAAAAAGTATCACATACTCATTTAACGGCTGACCCACATTCCAAATTTGTTCAAGCATAGGTTGGAATCCCTCATGATCATTCCACGCTGCAATGAAACGATAAGGTCTAGTATTACCCTGAACCGTACGAGCACCCAACTCCAACATGACGGGTCGATGGTCAGATCCAAGACGTTGGAGATGGAAAACTTTCGACATCGAAAAAGAACTATACCACTTGCTGTTAAAAATAAAACGATCTAAACGCTGCGAAAGGTCGCCTCTCTTCCAAGTGAAAGAGGATTCGTTAAATCCCATATCGATTAACCTAGACTGAAACATAAAATTGTTAAAGTACGAACAAATCCCAGTTCTTTTTCGAGACCCTCCATCCCTCTCCGACATGCTACTAATCACATTGTGATCCCCTCCAAAAACCCAAGGCCAACTTCCTCTAAGGTCTAAGGCGTCTAATTGATTCCATAACGCATGCCTTTTGCCCGAAACGGGACTAGCATACACAGCAATGAAAAGGAAGTTCTTTCGCTCATCAACAATAGTAACCACACCATGAATGAATTGGTTAGAAATATCCAGCACATCAAAATTAACCTTCCTAGTCCACAACACCCAAATCCCTCCTGCAAATCCATTAGCCTCAACCCTATAAGAAAAACCAAAACCAGTTCTTCAGATAAAAGCATCGGCTTTCTTCCCACTAATGCGTGGTTTCAAAACAACAAACATATCTAGTCTCTGTAATCTAACAAAAAGCTTAAAGTAACGGTTAAAATTGGAGTCAAGAGCTCCTTGTGCATTCCATGAAATAATCTTAATCATAATAAAATAAAGGAAAGAAAAGGAAATAAGACACCTTAAGCCTGCATATCAAACTGCTCGCTTGATTCAAAAACGGTGTTCGCCCGCCATTGCACACCATTTCTATCTGCCACAGTATTGTCCCGGGATTCCAAGTTTGAATGCATAGTCGCATCCTTAGCCTGGTCTAACTCCGATGTGAGCGCTTCAACTAGACCCGCTAAAGTTGGTTGACTCTTGGACTTGCCGTCCTTTTTCCTAGATTTCATGTTTTTACGAGGAACACCCTTAATCGAAGCCAAAGCCTTTCCACCACTCCTCGAATGAACACCAGTTATTGAGGGTGGTAGTATATGCCCATTTCTTTCATGAAGAGTAGGCCGATTCTCATCATCAATCACATGAACAACAATATAATTTTCCGGGTTCAAACTAGTAGGAGTAGAAATCACCGTTTCCTTTGATGCCACTTGATCCACTTGGATGGGATTCTTACCTCTCAAAACATCCTGATCTTGCATCACTGTCTTACCCAGGCCATGAATGCTCTCCTTAGTTATCACCATGTCCGCACCTCGCCTTGCTCCTTGGTCACTGCTCTCGGCTCTCATATCACCAATGAGATTCCCACGATGCTGCAACGGTCCTGAGCTAGTACACAATACTTTTTCCCGAAGCAAGTCCTTCCCCGTAGTACATTGTCTTTCAGTAATTGGTTCTTGCACACCAGCTAAAATAGAAAACCTGGAACCAACGTTACGGTTATTTGCATTTAAGGTATTTGACGGCGGGTTAGTGTCACGTTTTGTCACTACCTTCTTTCTCCTATTAATGACCTGCATCCAAGGTCCATATAAGTCATCTTGATTAGTATCATCACTTCTTGGTTCCGTCTACTCATTAACAAGAGAGATTTCCACGCCACATTGCTCTTTGGAGTGGACATACTTTCCACAGCCGTAGGAGATAAGTGGCATGCCCTCGTATTCTATGGGTTGTTTCTTGCCATCAATGATGATCCCGGATATGAGGGGTTTCTCAAGGTCAATTATCACTGTTAATCTAGCAAATCTCCCCCTATTTGCCTCATCGGTATTATAGTCAATCCTAACTACTTCTCCAAGTAAGTTGGCAATGCAACAGAACAAGTTCTTTGTGTAATACCTATAAGGCAACCTCGGTAGACGAATCTATACCATGATCTTCGATGGGTGATCGACAGATGTGGAGAAATTTCTACTCCAGGGCTGCACCGTCAAGTAAGAGCCATAAATAACCCAAGGTCCTCCAGACAGAACTCGATCATAATCCTCTTCAAGCGAGAAGCGAACCAGGAAATAATCGTTTTCAAGGTCTATTAGCCGCATCTCCCCTTTCGGCTTCCATAAGCCTGCAATCCTGTTGAGGAGAGCTTTGTAACCAATCGATTTTCCAAGGAGGCGAATAATGACCGAATTAGCTAGCTTTTTATCAATGGAACGGTGTACTCTTTCAGAGAAACGGATCTCCAGTAAGGGTCCGTCCAAGATCACATGCACATCACTATCCAGTACTTCAACATCAAGATCCTCAATCTCTAAACGCACGCATTGTTGCGAGCTTCATCAGTCAGGACATCGCGGAACGACATCCTGGTTTTTCCATTAAGAGAGTTCTCCTCCAAGGCCGGCATGGGCTTCTCTGGTACAAGGGTATCTTCGGTGCCCTTGCCTTCCATCAGAGCCAGTTCCGCTCCAAGAGAGGTCTCGCTAACCTCAGCCATAACCGCGTCAACCACGTCCACTTCTGCACATGTCGTACCCAAGGATCCCTTGGCGTTTTCATCACAATTGCGTCCCTTTTTAGCTGTTCGTTGGTCCTCAGCCGGTAGAGGAGAACCAGGTCTCTCAAGGGAAGCCAAGTTTTCCAAATCAATCACTGTTTCCGGTGGCCGGCCGCCATAATTTTCAGACGGAAGAGGACTAGGGTTTCACTAGGGTTTTCCATTTGCAATTCAGCTTCTCTACATCTTCGTTTATATTAAAAAAATACACATTTTTTTAATGTAAAAAAGAATACACATTTATTACTGAGAATAAATATGATAGTTAATGCAAAGATACGGAATAAAGTATAAATAAGAAGAAAAAAAACAGCCTATAAATTAATGTACAAAATCACTGTCAGCAATAAAAATATAGTAGGGGAGAAAGAAAAATTAAGAAGAATCACACCAATTTAATGAACAATAAAAAACAGATCAGAGATTTAATACACGTATCACACACAAAAAATTCACGTTCTAATCCTATCGTGGTCAAACCATTCAAACGATAATCTTTAAATAATCCACAAAAAATTCTGGAAAAATCTCAAAAGACCACACACCACATCAGTATTATGTGAAAAACAATTCGTGGATGATAAATCCTTAATAAAATCTCGAAGTCTCATGTTGTGAATAACACAAAAAAACATTTCATCACAATAACTTAAAAATTGCTAAGAAATCTGTCCAGAGAAAAATTATTATATGATACCGATTCATTATGTTATTTATGGTCTTATCCACTAAAAGACAATCAACTAATTTTTTTATTTTTCATGTTATTTTTTTAAAGATAAGTCCTTATTTTTTTTGCCATGTAAATAAAGAGTTTGTGGTTACATAAAAATTAATTACGAAAGAAAAAATGACATGAAAAACAAAAATTAGTTGGTTAATTTTTAGTGGATAAGGACTATAGATGACGTGGTGAGCCGTGACTATGTAATAATTTCTATTTTAAGGACACTATTTTTTATAATAAAAAAAACTTATTTCAAAAATAAAATGAACTCTAATTTATTAAAAAACGTGAAATGAGAAAAATATAAGAATGACGTTAAAACCATCGTTGGTTGGTAGAGTTATAAATGAGACGAGACAGATCGCGGGCTATTCGACTCAGTCAAAGTTCGGTTGACACTCGATTTGGTTAGACTCGATTCAAGCTCGAATTCGGCTCGAATTCTTAACGAGATGAGTCGAGATACTCGATACCCGACTCGAAAAGCTTGCGAGCTACTCGAAAATATAATATACTAATTTTTTAAATTTAAAATCTAAATTCCTAAACCTAAAATACTAAAACATAAGACCTAGACCCTAAATTCTAAACCCAACAACCTAAACCTCTAAACCCTAAACTAACATCATAAACTCTAAAATTAACAAGCTTTTGTAAACTAAAGTTTACACAACTTGTATATCAAAGTTTTTTTTCCTAGTAGGGCTTTAAATGAGACGAGACAGATCACAAGCTACTCGAGTCTAACTCGGTCAAAGCTCGATCAACAATCGACTCGATTGAACTCGAATCAAGCTCGAACTCGACTCGAGTTCTTAACGAGCCGAGCTTAGATTATTCAGGCTCATTAAAAACTACTCAAGTTCGAACTCGACTCGAATTTTTAACGAGCTGAGTCAAGCTCAATACTACTCAAACTCGACTCGACTCGTTCACGCCCTAGTTATTGGAAGACTGACCCTATAAAAATAATAGTTTATAGAATAACTGTTGCAGATCAAAGACGAATATAAAGAAGTTTCTTTACTACGTTTTTCCCATCTTCTTTATCCCTAAATTTCTAATTTTTTGCGTAACTTGTTTTTATAAATGTACTGCTTCGAGGTACATCATCTTTTTTTTTCACACTCTACCTAATATTTCTTCTTTTTTCCAACTGTGCTAGTTTTAGTACACACAAAAACAGATAAAAAAATTTGAAGCTAGTTAATATTTTCAGTGATTTATTTTTAAAATAATTTGATAATACAAAATAAAAATTATATTAGAAATTTTCCATAAAAAGTATGAAAAATTATATTGAATTGTTCAATTTATAGAACAACATCTAAATTTAACAAGAAAAATAAAACAAAAATATATTCCTCTAATGATTGTTCTCATCTTAAGAGGATTGAACTTAGGAATGTTTTCATTTCATTTTTTATTACCATTTATATATGATTTATTGGTTGATTAATTTAGATCAGATACTGTAGATGTTTATCATGAGAGTGACCTTTCAACCTAGTTTGCTCCACTTACAATGACAAAATTCGAACTCATGAACTTGCTCAATAAACCTAGCGTCTCATCTCACTGGATCGAATAATCTTTTGCAACCAAATGCAATTTTTATTTTTAAAAATAAATAAAAGAAAAAGTGAAAAGAAAGGTAGCAAGACTTGTTAAGAGAAATAGGGAATCTTAAGCCACCTTTAGAAAGAGAAGCCTAGTCAATATTTCCTTTAAATGACCATATGAACCATATTTGTCACTTTCAATGACATCCTATATAAACCAAAGCAACAACGACAGCATTTACACCATTAAAATCAACCCACAACTTTGACACCTTCAATATCAAAGGTTCAGAATTCCCCCAATCAAAAGCTTTGAACAAATCAAACCCTTTGATGGCTCAAGAATCAACCAACTTTGCTCCCAATTTACATTCTCATTTAGGAAGACCAAGATTACAAGTTTTTAAGGTGCCATTCTTTCATAATGAGAAATAGGGTTGAAAAAAAAGGGTTAATGTTGGAAATAATCAAACAATCGAACGAACAGTCCATTAGGGTGTTGTATGTTAAAAATAGAACCAGATGCACTGGATCAAAAGATCATGTATAATTTCTTTACAACTTCGTAGAAACAGCATTGTACTTTAACATTGGCTCAATAGTCAAAAAGGTGTTAAACTATATTTTTTTCAGTTAGGTGCCTAAACTTTGTTTTGATCTAAATTGATGATCAATGCTTTGTTTCATAACTCAAATCAACCTTTTTCGGGATATAAGTTAAAAAATTTCTATTATTGAATAAAAACGCGACATGTGGCATATTTTCGTTATTTTCTTTAATTTTTATTTTTAAAAAATAAAAAAAGTTTAATTTTATAAAAAAACAACAATCTTTAATCTCTCTAAAAAAAACCCCAAACCCTAACCTCAAATCCCTAAATTGCTCCCCTCCGACCACAGACTCAACCACCACCAGCCACCCTTATCTTCACCAAACCCCACTGCTAAAAACCTCATCATCTCTTCGTCGAAACCGACAAATGAACTGTCGACAAACACCCAATAATGAAGAAAAAAGGTGTCGATTGGGTTCCAACTGACGACTAGAGGGTGGGGGATGTCGAATAGTGAGGTACACGATGCTTGGATGGTGAATGGTGAACCACCGACATGTAAGGGATGTCGAACGGTGTGGGAGATGTGATTTGAGAGTTTGATTTGAAAGAAACTAAAACTTTGGGTTTTTTAAGAAATACATATTTTTAAAGAAAATCATAAATTAAATAAATAAAAAATCAAGTCACGTGTCATGTTATAATTGGATGGCGAATATTTTAAACGGTCGTTGACAGAAAAACATGATTTGAGTTATGGAAGTAAAAGTAAGTTAGGCACTAATTTGACCCGAAACAAAGTTTAAGTACCTAATTGAAAAAAATGTATAATTAAAGCACATTTGTGACGTTTAAGCCTTTTACATTCTCTTCCTTCACAACTTCATCTATATATTTGTCTTAGACAACACGTACCCTCAAAACGCGCTCTACGCCAACCCATAAAAGCAAAATTCCCCTCCACAGATATCATTAACCGAACCCAAACAACAAGAAGATCGCAGGAAGAGAGGATACCATTTAACAGTTGATTTTGTTGACGTTCAATGTCGAGGGATTTAGGCTCTTCAGTTGAGTTGCAAGGGTTGTTGTTGTTGATGATGTCGGATTCGGACATGGCAACCGCGGCTCAACAGCTGATGCAACTTAGCGACGAAGATAACAGCAGCAGCAGCAGCAGCATCAATAGCGATGGCAACAACAATCAGAGCGAGGGATGGTTTACACAAAGTCGGTGCGACATAACTTCAGCAATGATCGAAGAAATCTTTGGGAAAGAGGAGATTTCGAGACCGACTAAGAAGAGGAAGTATCGGTTCCTTGAGAGTATTTACAAGGAGACAAAGCCTATGAAGGTTAACTACGGGAATGATTTACGGTATTCAACGAAACCCTAATGGGTTTTCTTTTTCTTTCTAGAATATTAATTAGACAAAGTTCTGCAAGGAGGGATTAGTAATTTTGTTTATGTTTTGGAGGGGGAAATGAAAATGAAAACTTGTTTCTTTTCCCTTGCTCGTTAAGGATAGAATTAAGCTGCTTGAATCAGTGTTTTCTTCTGGGTTTGAAGCATCAACTGACTTTTATAATTGGCCTTTTTTTTACTTTGAATTAATAAAGTTTTGTACAGATTTAATCTGGTCAAGAATTTTCAGGACTGGGATTGAGAAAAAAATCTACATTTTTAATTGGTTGCTGGGTAAAGGGTGCTTTTTAGATACAAAGTTGAGCCATGGCTGTCATTTTCTTTTCATCTGCAGTGCAAATTCACCTGCTGTTATTATCCTAAGATTAATTATAATTTTATGTTGCATTTCTCTAATTCAACATCAAATTAAATTAATTTATTACCAGCAAAGGTTGAGATCATAAGTGATGAAACTCAAGTTTTCTTTCATCTTCTCCATTTTCAAAGAAGCGTCTTTGCTTAATCAAGAGCTCAATTTACTTCAATGACTCTATCTATCAATCTAATAGGAAGAACTGAACGTTGTTAACGTTGCTAGAAATTAGAATCCAAAATTGCTGTGGTGGCAGCTACACTACACTAGTTGTAAAGTGGCTGACTGGGGTAGATGTTGGCTTCCATCTCAGAAAATATGTTTGCAGGTTGAGCTACCTTATTTCCCTTCATTAATTTTGCTCGTCTTAGAAAAATATCTGTCCGCCAGAAAACGTGTGGAAAACTATATTCTTTGTATTCGGGATTCAACAATATTTATGGTTTAGTATATTTAATATTTAATTTTAGCAATCAATATTTACATTTATATTTTTTTAGCATGAATACGTCAATTTTATTAATAGAAGAAAATTTTAAAATACAATAAGAGAAGAAACAATCAAGTGTCTTGTTTATTAACTTTCAAAATTAGGAAAAAAAATAATACTGAAAACCTAGTTTTTCTCTGAAATATAGTTTTCTCTTCATAGCCGCCTTAAGTTTTTTTTATCTCCTTTCTTCTTAACTGGTGGCGGCAATTAGTCTCAGTACTGATTGTCGACCACCGGTGTTTATTATTTTTCTTGATCTTTCATGTTTTGTTTTTTTAATTTTAATAAAAAAAATTATGCTCTTGTGCCGCGCGTTTCCTCTACGTTTGTGGCACGTTTTTTATTGGCTTTTGTGGTTTATTTTATCTGTCGTTTGGCATGATTTCAGCATACAGTAGCAATCGTTTGATGTTCGTATAGAGATCCTCGCGGCTAGCTTTCTGATTTGATTCTTTCGGTGGTCATAGAAAATATTAATCCCCACTCGTTTGATGGTTTGTTAGTTGATGTAATCAGAACTGTGTAGCGGAGTAATTGCTTGATAGTTTGGTTCGCTCACTACTCTTTTTTCATTCCATAAAGCGTCTCGTTTGGCTAGAGATAAGGAGATTCATGAAGGTTTCTAGGTTTTGATGGTATGCTAATCTCCATAGAAGGGTTTGCTTTTCTTTGCACCTTTGTATGAGATTTTTAGTGGACTAATATCTTTTTGATGCATTGTATTTGTAATATCTTTCATGGTGATTAATAAAATCCAGATGCCATTATTAAAAAATAGAATGAGAGTATATAATTTAAGTAAAAAAATTGATCCGAATAATTTCTTAAAAACACGAAAATTGATGTCTCTAGATCATAATCAGGGTTATACAAAGGAAAGGTAAAACCCTAACTAAAAGGCTCGAAACAAAATAGATACAAACATCACCAAATCTCGACGATGAAAGGTAAAAACCAACAACAAACAACATTAAAAAAGGCATATTACAATAATAAGGCACGTTGACAACACGGTCATTACCGCAACTCAATCGCGAAAACGAGCGATGGCTGTGAGCTCGTATCCAAATCTAGTTCGAGGGTCCAAAACAGGGAGATCAACATGATGATAAAAGAGCGTCATCTTGATCAGTCATGGCGATGTCAAATCCAACCATGATAGAAAAAATGAAAAAAGAAGTGGCCAAGTAATCGATTAAGAGGAAAAAACGTGTCAAAAGGCAAATGATACGTACCAAAAGGTAGAAAAAACACGTCACAAGGATAGGGTTATTGAATTTAAAAACTAAAAAATAAATAACAAAACAAAGGAACAATAAAAGACATTTGAATATGAACATAAATGGAAAGGTTGTGAATTTTTTTTACAAATTTTAATTCTAATCCTAGAGGGAAGGGGAAGGGAACTATAGGAGAAGAAAGAGGAGTGCTTCTAGTGAGCCTAGAACTCGTGACCTAAAAAATATGAGGGAATAAATATGAATAGTTTGACTAATCAGTCAAATATGATTGCTCAAAAGATTGTAAATTTCAAATATATGTAAAATTAAAAATTAAATTTATTCGTATTAGACATGTAACCCCCCTTGACCCGGCCTAGCCACCAGACTGCACCGAACGGGTTACACGGGGAAAACCGAAGAGAAACCCGTTAAGTCTTCACTCTGATTAGCAACCCTAAATTTTTTTTATAAATTAATCTTGTCTAAAGGTCATTTTAAAACCTATGTGAGGAGACACACAACAGAAGATACAAACACGAACATGAACCAAGAAATACAGACATTAGAGGTTAATGTTTAACAATTTTACTACAGGCCGTATCGATACCCCAAAGGCTGGTATCGATACGCCTTCTATGGTCAAACCCCCAAAGTCAACTTTAAGAGACCGTATCGATACCCTCCTAGGCTGGTATCGATACGACCTCGATGGTCAAGCTCCCAAAGTCAACACCAGGGACTGTATCGATACACCTAAGGCTCGTACCGATACCCCAATTTCTCGCTAAAATCTCATATTTCTAGTGACCAAAACAGGTATCGGTACGCCCCCGCGTATCGGTACGTTAGGCTTAAAACATGGGACCATATCAATATTGCCCTCGAAAGTATCGATACCCCATGCCCAGAAAACAAAATTCTATAGATTTAAAACACAAGGATGCCAACACAAAACACACTAAGAAGCATTCATTCATCTCATAATTACAAATACAACTTAAGCCAACCATAAATACTCATTAAAACAAGATAGACATTCTACAAGGCAAGATTCAACATGGCAAGATTCATAAACCAAGATTCATAAAGAAAACCATCATACTTAACATTCACAAAAAGGGTCAAAAGCCAAACCAAGGCATGTTTCATCATACTAAGAGGCAGTACAAGCCATACATAACCAAACAAACTTGTCTAAAGCAAAGAGACATATCAACAACCCCTTAAACAAAAAAGGTCATATCCTATTGCTTAATACTATTTATTGAAGTCTAAGAACCATACTTGAGCAAATCAACCCCTTAGATTTTCCCTTGTTCCCCGAGCTGCTCCGAAAGTCTAAGGACCTGCATTGTTGGAAAATGAGCGTAAGCATTTAAGCTTAGTGAGCGGTGCTCAAACAATAGCTACAACAATGCAGTTTTAAAACCATAGTTTGCTTGAAACCAAAAACAATTTCCAAATCATTTCCCTTATGCTTGAACACATAACAAACATGCATTTAACGTCTCGTGCATTTACTGAATGCATCCACAAGCTTACCCCATGCTCATTCTCATCATACTTACAACGTAACCAACTACATGCATAAGCATAAATGGAAATGAACGATAAAACATGCTCAACATGAGAATTTAGAGCACCATGGGTATATTGATATTTAACACTTTTACTCGGATATGTGGATAGTTCTCAAAACCACTAGACACTTCCGGTGGAATCTCACATCATCGTACTCACTAGACTAGTAAAACATAGCTTTCGATGGAATCTCACATCACCGTACTCCTCCTTAGTAGAATCTAACATCACTAAGGGCACGCGCGACTTTTACCCCGAGTGCACCCTCATCCTATTGGTCGACCAACTATATTCGGTAATAAGATTTCACATTGTCAATAACCCACCAAACCAACATGGGATCAATTAAAGTAATCATATGCATAACACAAGGATATTCATGGCAAATATGCACTGTGGAAATCATTCATAAAACATAGTAGAATTTATCGAAAATAAGGGCTAAAATAATTAAAACTTACTCTTGATCTTAGATTGGCTTATCAAGCTCAATCTAAACCCCCAAAACATATCCTTAACCAAGTTAAGGCTTAGAAAACATTTCCACTCACTAGCCAACACACCAATGCTAGCTAAAACACTGATTCAAGCCTCCGAACTACCCGGTCTCGCGTTCGAAATGCCCAACTCAATTTTCTCTGCTTTAAGGCAACCCAAAACGGGAAATTAGGGTACTACTATACTTGTAAACCGACAACGACTTGGAATCTAACTTTTGCAACAAAAACACATTGATTCAAACCCAAATTTTACCTAAAACCTCACCAATTCCATTCTAACTAAACCCCAAACTAAACCCATCGATTTCAAACATCAAAACACATCATATATCATCTAGAAACATCCCCCAACAACTAAGGAACCAAAAGCCACGAAAACAACCCAAAGCCAAGCAAAAAAAACTCTATATTTTCAACTCAAAAATCCTATTTTTGACCAATTTCGGGTTTCCCATTATTAAGTCAATATTCTGACATGTTTAACCACTCAAAACTTAGCTTAAAACACATGGATAATCAAGCCCACGAAAATCAAGTGAAAATACTCATTTTTCCAACCCAAAGCCAAAATGAAACATAATGGGTTTAGAATGAAGGTTTCATTGATGACAAATCAAATAAGTAAAAACCCAATTGAATGAGAAGTTACCTTGCAATCCTTGATAAAAGGAAAGGATTTGGATTGAAGTGAGGAAAACCAACGTGAAAAACCCTTTGTTCAAAATGAAGATGATAGCCTTTTGTGAAAATAGCTTTTTGATTCAAAATACCCTTTTTAATTTCATTTGGGAAAATTCCTCTTTTTCCATTCAAAACTTCCTTTTTGCCCAAATATACTTTAAAGCCCATTTTATTAGAAAAGGGGTCCCCGAAATTAGACCTAGTCAACCAACTAACCCAGACCGAACTTGAACTGGATCCGATTATCTTCTAGACCCTAAACTTGAGCCTTACAACTCTCTTCCACTTAAGGAATTTCGTCCTCAAAATTTACCTGACGGAAAGAGATACGGAAACTGCTTCTTCGTGTCATATTTCCTTTCCCAAGTGGCTTCTTTCACTCCTCAATGTCGCCACTTTACCTTGACCAACTCAATGGTCCTACCACACAACACTTTGCAATATGAAGCTAAAACCTCAAATGGTTTTTCATCATAGGTCAAATCTGGAATCAATTCTATCTCTTCGACTGGCATAACATGTGACGGATCTAATCTAATCCGGTCGGCAATCTCAACCTATACGCAACGGGACCAACTCGTTCAACTATCTCATACGGACCAATGAATCTCAGGCTCAACTTACCCTTCCTACCAAATCTCATCACCTTCTTCCAAGGTGAGACTTTCAAGAACACTTTGTCGCCTACGGCAACTCTATCTCTCTTCTTTTCAAATCGGCATAGGACTTCTTTCGATCTGAAGCTTCCTTAAAACGATCGCATATCAACTACAAAATTAACATGCAAAATGACATTTTCATTTGCCACATGGAGTTCTGCCTCATGTTTTATTTTACTTGCAGTTCTTCCTCATCGTCTGTAAACTATTTTACTTGCAATTCCAGAGTTGCAGTCTTGCAGAACATAAGGAAGAAGAAGAAACATAGTTTATAGAGTAGAATTAGATAAAATAAAAATCTTATAAAAATAAAACAACAAGGTGATTTGGCCTGGTTGTTAAGAAACAGGGTATAATTTCATTGGTCTTAGGGTCGAGTCTTTGCGGTTTTAGTTTTTCAATTTCATTAACACGTGGCATCATTTGATTGGTTGAAAATTAATATTAAAAAATAATTTTTTTAGAAAAAAATGATCATGCCACCATCGCCACGTCATCGAAGAGCGTTGAACGTTAGTTGACTGACGGTTTCCATCCATTGAGGGTAAATTTTGAACGAAAATAAAACGTCAAAGGATTGTTTGCACCCAAAAAAATAGGAGCTAAAGTGAACAAAAGGTCAAATATTGAGGGTAGTTTTGACTTTATGCCTAGTTTTAGCCCCAATAAATTAGGATAGTTATATGGGTAAACTAGTCATTGGTCACTTATATTTTATAAGTGTCTATTTCTTCTCACTAAATTAAAAAATAATAATATTGTGGCCACTTGTGTAATCAATTTATAAAGTTTTGGTCATTGAACTTTAAAACCAATTAATTTAGTGATGTGACACGTTAGTAAAAGAAATTAAATTTTAATTTAATCCTTAAACTTTAGATAGAATGCAAATTTAACCTCTGAACTTTAGATGAAATAATATTTTGACCCTTAAACTTTAGGTTAAATTCGACCAAAATCTCTTGCTGCCAACAGTCACTCACCACCACCGTCGGTCGCCACCGGTCATCGTTGTCAACAACTGTTAGACCTCCAAAATTTTCAGTTCACTACATGTTAACGTCTTAAATGCAAATTCGACATTTATTTCAATGATAGAAAATATATATTCAAATTCAAAAAAAGTATGACAATTAGGGGTGTTTAGAAATACTTGACCAGGGAGACTCGGTTCATTGATCCATCGACACAAACCTTAAAATTTTGGTCATTGAACTTTAAAACCAATTAATTTTGTGATGTGACACGTTAGTAAAAGAAATTAAATTTTAATTTAATCCTTAAACTTTAGATAGAATACAAATTTAACCTCTGAACTTTAGATGAAATAATATTTTGACCCTTAAACTTTAGGTTAAATTCGACCAAAATCTCTTGCTCCCAACAGTCACTTACCACCACTGTCGGTCGCCACCGGTCATCGTTGTTAACAACTGTTAGACCTCCAAAATATTCAGTCACGACATGTTAGCGTCTTAAATACAAATTCGGCCTTCATTTCAATGATAGAAAATATGTATTCAAGTTCAAAAAAAGTATGACAATTAGGGGAGTTTAGAAATACTTGACCAGGGAGACTCGGCTCATTGATCCATCGAAACAAACCTTAAAAAATTGGGTATTTCTGTAACCCCTCGACCCGGCCTAGATGGTAGACCGAACCGAACGGGTCACACGGGGAATATTGAAGTAAACCTTCCCGGTTTACTCCAACTCCAATAAACAACCCTAATTTTTTTTTCTTTTTATCTTGTTTTGATGCCCATTAGTATCCTAAGTGTTTAAAAATGCAACGGAACATTCGTAACTCAATCAAACACCGATTAGGACTCGATTGCATTCAATTACGATTTTAGGGACCATTATGTAATTTCATCAAATTATAGGGTCTTATGCCATTTTATGTTACCAACCTTTAATTAGTCACATTACATTCATCTCTGTCAAAACTCAGCTCAAAATAATCATTCATACTCATTTAATTCCATCTACAACATTTAGGAATCAAAACGTAAATAATCAGAACTTCCCAATATTCCATCAACTAACATAACAGCCAGCCGTTTCGGTACAGGCTAGCCCTGAATCGAAACAGGCGTACCGAAACAAGTTCACCTGGCTCGGAACACGAGCCTGTATCGAAACACCTTAGAGGTGTTTCAAAACTTTGGTTTCCAGTAGCAAATCGTACCGGAACAGACCATCCTTGTTTCGAAACCCTCAGGCCGTTTCAGGCTCACTGTTTTGGTACATGCTCGAGTGTACCGAAACACATGGGCCTGTAATGACACTTTTTGCTGGTTTTTCACACTCTAATCCATACTAAACCATTCCAACATGCCTTCAACATGCATACAACATATTTAAACATCAATCCCTAATCATTCATGGCATAATCAACCTCATAGCATGGCTTATTGCATCAAAGACAAACTATTGGCATGCAACCTAGCAAACAAGCCAAGCAAGATACCAAAATGTATAACAAGGCACAAACCAATAACCAAAGGTCATTTACATGTCTAAAGCAACATTAAACACATGCTCAAATAGGGAGTTTACACAAATCTCCCAAAACACAATGGATCCCCCATTGCCCTTATTACTTTAGTCTAAACTGAAATATACATTCTAAAGCGAAGTCTCTTGGAATTCCCTTGCCTCTTACTGCCTCTAAACCTCAATTGTCTGCATTGATGGAAAAAAGTGGAGCGTAAGCACACAAGGCTTAGTGAGGCATGCTCAAAAACAAAACACCATCAATGCATTAAAACCATTTTCATGCTCACATTGAAATCTCATATCAATTTACTAACATCCTTTGAAAAGCCATCATGCCCTTTTTAAAACCATGCAATTTCCTCAATCAAAACAGCATGTTAAAAATCATGCATCATGCATTATGAACTCAACGGCAAATCCATTGCTAACACTCAATTTAAGCCTTCTCATGCATAGCTACCATATGTAAAGCTTAAAGAGTAAAACATGCATTTACATATTGTGCATCATTAACCATTTCATAATACATCATCAATTATACTGGCTCACAAGTGATCATCAACATGCTCATTTCTCAAAACCACATCGGATACACGGATTCACAAGTGTTGTCCCAACACTTCATACAATCTCACCAGCATCTCGAGGTTCACACACGGGAGCTACCCTCAACCGTTGTGACACCCGTGGTGGAGTATTCGGTACACCGTATAAACCCCTCAACACCACTCATCGGTACATGTATAACCCCACTAACGAGAGACGGGATAGCATACACTTTCCTTAATCGTTAGGGTAATTGGATGGAGTATTCGGTACACCGTATAAACCCCTCAACATCCAAAGCGACTTGTTTATATTGCACTCAATCCTATAGCTGAATAACTATATTCGATTTCATTTACAAACCAATTTCACAACATCACTTGCCAATATAATTCATATTTAGCATAAACCTCACTATTTTCAAAGCATTACCAATAAACCACATTTCCAAGCATCAAACCATGCTTCATAATACAAGTATAAGCATATACTTACAAGGATCACTTACCATGTGCATCCTTCATCAATATAACATCAAAAACACTAAATCACTTACCTCAATTCCTGCTTTAAAATAGTATGTAACATGCATTTAAAATCAAGTGCATCAACAATTCATAATAGCACAATCCGAGGGAGAAAATCCTTTTACTTACTTCCGAACTTAGTAAAGCATTTCAAGCTTACACTAAGTTCCCAAAACCACCTTTTAAGTGTTTCAAAGCTGGAAAACACGTTCTCACTCACCGACTCGCGAAACCAAGATTCGCCGACGCGAAATTAAGCGTCTAAAGTCCCCCGAAACTTCACCAATTGCTTCTGATGTATTCTCCCCTATTTATACCACACAAGAACAAAGGATTAATGCATCATAATGGATTGAAATCACCAGCAACTTAAACTATCTCGCTGCTCTTCCCTAAAGCACCAAAATACCCATCCAAAACAACCGAAATCACCCTCGATTGCTCACTAAACTCAGACCAGCCATAAGCTAACACTTCCATCCCATTTTAACCATCAATCAACATCCAAAACCAACTTAATTACATCTTTATACCTCCAGCAACTAAGATTTCACACTAACACCTCAAAAACCCAAAATCTAACAATTAGAGATCCATCATATTATGGGATTATTATTACAAAATCATTATTCTCACATCATTTAACATCCAAATCAAGTTTAAAATCATTCTCAAATCAATCAAAATAGTGCCCAAATGAATTTCTTAGAATTTTACCAAGAAAAGCTAGATTAATCAATTTTCCATCAATCAAAACATGAAACTTAGCCAATAAACATATTTAGGAAGCCAAAGACTTGGGAATTTCATTAAAGAACCTTGATTAGAGGAGTTGAACGAAATCTTACCTCTAACATTGCCTTTTCTCCTCAAATGACAAGATTTTGAAGAAGTCTTTCAAGATAGCTTAAGGAAAAATTGAAAGGAACTCAAAGAAATCATTGGCTAACCAAAAGATTTGAGAAAATGGAATGCTCTGAAATTTTAAAGAAAAAGAAGAGTGTTTTGCTTATTGGTAAAATGAGAGAAGAGTTGGTTACTTGAAATCTCTTTTAGCTATTAAAATTTCCTTTTTACTTTAAATCCCTTTTTAATTAAAACAATTAAAATGGTCAATTTGAGGGAAAAGGTTCGTAAAATAGATATAAGCTCCGTAAAATAGATATAAGCTCCCTTTTTAAATCCCTTTTTAATTAAAACAATTAAAATAAAAAAGAAGCGGCCAAGTAATTGATTAAGAGGGAAAAAAACGTGTCAAAAGGCAAAGGATACGTACCAAAAGGTAGAAAAAAACATGTCACAAGGATAGGGTTATTGAATTTAAAAACTAAAAAATAAATAACAAAACAAAGGAACAAGAAAAGACATTTGAATATGAACATAAATGGAAAGGTTGTGATTTTTTTACAAATTTTAATTCTAATCTTAGAGGGGAGGGGAAGGGAACTCTAGGAGAAGAAAGAGGTGCTTCTAGTGAGCCTAGAACTCATGACCTAAAAAAATATAAGGGAATAAAGATGAATAGTTTGACAAACCGGTCAAATATAATTGCTCGAAAGATTGTAAATTTCAAATATATGTAAAATTAAAAATTAAATTTATTCGTATTAGACATGTAACCCCCTCGACCCGGCCTAGCCATCAGACCGCACCGAACGGGTTACACGGAGAAAACCGAAGAGAAACTCGTTAAAGCTTCACTCCGATTAGCAACCCTAAATTTTTTTTTATAAATAAATCTTGTCTAAAGGCCATTTTAAAACCTATGTAAGGAGACACACAACGGAAGATACAAACATGAACATGAACCAAGAAATACAGACATTAGAGGTTAATGTTTAACAATTTTACTACAGGTCGTATCGATACTCCAAAGGTTGGTATCGATACACCTTCCACGGTCAAACCCTTAAAGTCAACTTTAAGAGACCGTATCTATACCCTCCTAGGCTGGTATCGATACGCCCTTGATGGTCAAGCTCCCAAAGTTAACACCAAGGACCGTATCGATATACCTAAGGCTCGTAACGATACCCCAATTTCTCGCCAAAATCTCATATTTCCAGTGACCAAAACAGGTATCGGTACACCCCCGCGTATCGGTACGTTAGGCTTAAAACAGGGGACCGTATCGATACTGCCCTCGAGCGTATCGATACCACATGCCCAGAAAACAAAATTCTGTAGATTTAAAACACAAGAATGCCAGCACAAAACAAATTAAGAAGCACTTATTCATCTCATAATCACACTTACAACTTAAGGAAACCATGAATACTCATTAAAACAAGATAGTCATTCTACAAGGCAAGATTCATAAACCAAGATTCATAAAGAAAAATATCATACTTAACATTCAAAAAGATGGTCAAAAGCCAAACCAAGGCATGTTTCAACATGCTAAGAGGCATTACAAGCCAAACATAACCAAACAAACTTGTCTAAAGCAAAGAGACATATCAACAACCCCTTAAACCAAAAAGGTCATATCCCATTGCTTAATACTATTTATTGAAGTCTAAGAACCATACTTGAGCAAATCAACCACTTAGATTTTCCCTTGTTCCTCGAGCTGCTCTGAAAGACTAAGGACCTACATTGTTGGAAAATGAGCGTAAGCATTTAAGCTTAGTGAGCGGTGCTCAAATAGTAGCTACAACAAGGCAGTTTTAAAACCATAGTTTGCTTGAAACCAAAAACCATTTCCAAATCATTTCCCTCATGCTTGAACACATAATAAACATGCATTTAACGTCTCGTGCATTTATCGAATGCATCCACAAGCCACAATCTTACCTCATACTTGTAATACTCAAAAAAATAAGGAGTGGAGGTTGTGGGGACTCAAACCCACAACCCTTAGGTAGTAAGCAAGTGACCCAGCCATTTGAGCTATGGCAACTTTTGAGTATAGAATTGCATCCACTTATTATTAAGTGGATTATAAAAGGTAAAAAAATAATAAAATAAAAAAATATCCCAACCACCCCATTAATGGCTTTTAATTAGGGCTATCTACCCTAGGGAAGGTTACTTGAACCTTCATCTCCCTCGCGACTCTTCATCTACCTTAAGTTCCTCCGGTCGCCACACTGATCTCCCCACTGCCTGACTGTGGCGGTCACTGCCACCGCTAAACGAACCGCCTCCTCACCCCGATCAAAAGCCTTGTAACCACTCTCACAATCGTTGCCCCAATCGCCGGCAATCGAAGGTTTTAGGTTCGTCTAACCTAGGGTTTTCACACCTCCGTTCCTCGTTGTTTTCGGCCATAATAGGCAGCGGTTCGTGAAGTGGTGGCCGCCATCGTCATCTCATGGTTACAGTGAACAAAACCCTGTCGGGGATCGTCCGACCGTCACCGTTTAAGGCCTCGCTGGAGCTTCGTCGCTCTTAAGCCTTTTTACTCCGAATTTGTAAGTTCGGTAAGCTATCCGACTTGATTCTGGGTTGATTAAGGACATAGATAAAATTTCAAGGTGATTTTCGCATTTTGGGATCTTTTCTGGCCGTCTAGAGCCGCGTGAGGGCGTCACGCGCCGTCACCGGTGATCTTCCGATTGCCTGGATGGTGACCCATGAATCGAACCGGCTGGACCGGTTTTGGACCCGGTCTGGCCATTGAACTGAGCTACCTGAACCGGCCCAAACTAATCCTAAACCGGCCTAGGCCCAATGGTAAACCAAGCCCAGAACCCGAGTTGACCGTACCTGACCCAAACTGGGTCAACCTATTGACCGAGTTGACTTAGTGAGTCAACTCGCCCAAGTCAACCCAATGAGTCAACTCGCCGAGTCAGCCATTGGACTAGTGACGTCAGCGTTACCTTGATCGCTGACGTCAACATTGACTTTGACCAAAAAGTCAACTTTTCCGAAAAGTCCTATTTTATGTTTTTCGACGCCCCGAATCTGATTTTTAAGCCCATTCTTTAAATTCTAACCTAAAAGCCTCCGAATCAGACCTTGAACTCGAGTTTGCTTATGTATTTTATTAATCAATTATGAGCAATGTGAATAAGAACTGAAATTGGAATTTGTGCGATTGAAGGTATTCACAGTTTCTTGTATTCGAGATGTTGAGGACGTTGCATTCGGGTTCGAGAGTGATCGAATGGAGTATTATGGTTGACCGATATAGCAAGGATTAAGGTAATACATTACTACCTCTTGTATGCTTTATGAACATGTTGGTATTCGGTTAATGCATGCATAAATATGATGAGGAGTGATGTTAACTTTGCTTAAGTCAAACCAGATATGAAATTGAGTATGATAACCTAGATAAGATTGAAATGCTCGAACGAGAAAGTTAATAAATGTAAGGATCTGGAGTTCAATAAATAATTAATAAGGAAGCTAAACTCCAAACACGATTATTAGTGTCAAATAATTAAATGTTAAAAATATTTGGATATGAAATTACGAAAATGCCCTTAAGGTATGAGACTGACTAAAATACCCTTGGAATTGGAAGCGATCTAGAAATCTACACTAGATATTGTAAAACAACCTGATTCATCTGAAAACTTCGAACTACTTGGAAAGTTATGGTAACAAGATTTAAACCTTCGAGATTGTAAGGTGTTAGGTTTCCTTGAATTTCGAATAAATCTCCGAATATAGATTTACGGGAAACTATCCATACCTTTGAATTAATCAAGTGGCTCAAAATACTGAATTGATTGAAATGACTAAAAGTATTGGAAATACTGTTATGGTTAAATTAATCGGAATGATCGTATTAACCAAAAAAAGGCTGAAATATCCTCGGACGCTGAGGTTTGCAAATTTACTAGAATGATGGATAAACCTTTGAGTTCTGAAATGAATGAAGTGGTTGGAGGTAACCGAAATTACTGGAATGGCTGAAACACCCACGAGTACTTAAATGATTGAAATACTATAAATGGTTCAATTGACGTGAATGATGGATATCCCGAGCTTCATAATGACTGAAATACACCCTTGACTGGAATAAGTAAATTGTCTTTGATAAAATTCTAGAAATGCCAATAAAGCTGAAAATGACTGAAATGCCTCTAAGGGTTGAAGCATAACTCATGTATGTCAATCACTCTTGATATTAATATAAGGTTGGAAGTTTTTCCCGCACAGAATATAAGTTCGACTACTCCGTGGCAAGTCATGTGGTAAAATATGAAAGCAATCGTTCAGATATACGATACAGTCAGATACATGAGAAGGTTTGGTTAGTACTGCCAGGTTGGGATATGTTAGTTTGAATGGTTTTGGAGGCTCGATAAACTACTAGAAATCTTAAATATTGTAAATCGTCATTTTATCATTATTAGGTTAAATTACAAAAGCACCCTTGATGGTTAAATGACCAAAATGCCCTTGTTGGCCAAAGTAATCAAAATATCTTTGAATGTATCAGATATCATGAAAGATCTTGACATAAAAATCTCTATGTGCCTGGTTGGAAACCTAATGAGAAAAAAGAATTCTCGAGTCACTATTTATGCCTTGTTGGTATAAATTACCAAAATGCTCATATATGATAAAATGACCATAATACCCTTGTAGGCTTAAATGACTAAATCACTTATAATATATCTACACTCTCAAAGATCTTGATGTATCAACTCCTGAATATCTAGTTTGAATCGTTAGTACGAACCCCTTTTAATAGGAACCTCGTTTCTACAATCCGTTTAAATTGTCAAAAGTTTAATGTGTCCCCTTCCGTAAATGCCAAGTATCCCCAATAAATAAAATGTTCCACCTAGTGTGTTCCATGTGTGCTACACGACTATTTTTGCATATTGGTTTACATGTTATAATACTAATCACGTGCACATGACTAACATGCTTGATTTCACATGAACATGACATGTTTTTATAAATTAAACATGGTCGTACTGTATTTCTGATATATGCTCATGTACCCGATATGACAAACATGTTATATTGATAATGTATTACTTAAAATGTTGTTATTGATTAATGAACTATTGATGATCTAATTCACTAGGGTATTTGGGATATGGTATGAAGTGTTTTACGGTTCATCCCTGATCAGGCTGGTAATTTCGCTCGTATTAGGTTCCTAGCTTAGGCTAGGGTAATTTCGCCCATACTAGGTTCCTAGCTTCAGCTAGGGTAATTCCGCCTGTGATCTAAGGTAACCCCTTAGGTTGGTACCTACACCCACTAGGCCTAGGTTAACGCCCGTATAAGGTTCCTATGCTTCAGCTAGGGTAATTCCGCCCGTGACCTAAGGTAATCCCTTAGGATGGTACCCACGCTCAATGGGCCAGGGTTAATGCCCCCATATAATTGCAATTCGAGGAATTGTATACTGGAGTATGGTTAGAGGGTGAATAAAGAATTAAAATGAACTTTACTAGTATTACGTGGAACAAATGTATTTGAAATAAAAAGGTTACTACATTGTTATATTTCTTGCATTAACGTTGCACTGTTGGAACACACTAGACACAAAACTCTTTGTTTCCACCTTCGTAATTTATCAGCTTATATAATTCTCGTTCTTTACTCGATGATTGAATAAAGAACAAGCACTGTTATTCTCAAGTATAACGTTACCCTAAAATAGTAGAACAGAAATGGAGACTGCTACTACATGGAACATCATGAAAATGTTATGCATGCCATATATTTGAAGAGCTTATAGCATCTTTTGGTAGTTCAGTATTACTGGGCTTTTCCAAGCTCACGTTGTTTTTACCATCGCAGGTTGAAAGAATATATCATGGTATAATGTCTGACATCAGTGTTCGGAGTTCTCTTGGCGTCGCTTTGGTGTACGGTACTGTAAAGTTAGTGGGCATGTACGTCATGTATTATTTTATGATATGTCTGTAAAATGTTTTCTGAAATCATGTTATATGTTTAAATGATTTCATAAAAAGGTATGTTAAATAGAAAATTTGTTTTGCAGTTTAATAAGTGTTTTGAGAAAAAAAAAGTATTTTATGTGTATTTTTACTGTGGGTCGCTCTTGTGACCCTAATGTGACTCCTTAGGATCCGTGGTAACGCATAGGCGGGTCTCAGGGATTACAATGCTCATTCTCATCATACTTACAATGTAACCAACTACATGTATAAGCATAAATGGAAATGAACGATAAAACATGCTCAACAGGAGAATTTATAGCACCATGGGTATATTGACATTTAACACTTTTACTCGGATATGCGGATAGTTCTCAAAACCACTAGACACTTCCGGTGGAATCTCAAATCACCGTACTCACTCGACTAGTAAAACATAGCTTCCAGTGGAATCTCATATCACCGTACTCCTCCTTAGTGGAATCTAGCATCACTAAGGGCACGCACGACTTTTACCCTGAGTGCACCCTCATCCTATTGGTTGACCAACTATATCCGGTAATAAGATTTCACATTGTCAATAACCCACCAAACCAACACACACCTCGTGTTCTCAAGGTCACAATCGTAACCAACATGGGATCAATTAAAGCAATCATATGCATAACATAGGGATATTTATGGCAAACATGCACTGTGGAAATCATTCATAAAACATAGTAGAATTTATCGAAAACAAGGGATAAAATAATTAAAACTTACTCTTGATGTTAGATTGGCTTATCAAGCTCAATCTAAACCCCCGAAAACATATCCTTAACCAAGTTAAGGCTTAGAAAACATTTCCACTCACTAGCCAACACACCAACGCTAGCCGAAACACCGATTAAAGCCTTCGAACTACCCGATCTCACGTTCGAAGTGCCCAATTCAATTTTCTCTGCTTTAAGGCAACCCAAAACAGAACATTAGGGTACTACTATACTTGTAAACCGACAACGACTCGGAATCTAACTTCTTGTAACAAAAACACATTGATTTAAACCCAAATTTTACTCAAAACCTCACCAATTTCGTTCTAACTAAACCTCAAACTGAACTTATCAATTTCAAACATCAAAAGACATTATATATCATCTAGAAACATCCCCCAATAACTAAGGAACCAACGGCCACAAAAACAACCTAAAGCCAAGCCAAAAACTCCATATTTTCAACTCAAAAATCCTATTTTTGACCAATTTCGGGTTTCCCATTATTAAGCAAATATTCTGACATGTTTAACCACTCAAAACTTAGCTTAAAACACATGGATAATCAAAACCACGAAAATCAAGTGAAAATACCCATTTTTCCAACCCAAAGCCAAAATGAAACATAATGGGTTTATAAGGAAGGTTTCATTGATGACAAGTCAAATAAGTAAAAACCCAAGTGAATGAGAAGTTACCTTGCAATCCTTGACGAAAGGAAAGGATTTGGACTGAAGGGAGGAAAACTAACGTGAAAAACCCTTTGTTCAAAATGAAGATGATAGCCTTTTGTGAAAATAGTTTTTTGATTCAAAATACCCTTTTTAATTTCATTTGGGAAAATTCCTCTTTTTCCATTCAAAACTTCCTTTTTTCCCAAATATAATTTAAAACCCATTTTATTAGAAAAAGGGTCCCCGAAATTAGACCAAACCAACCAACTAACCCGGACCGAACTTGAACCGGATCCGATTATCTTCTAGACCCTAAACTCGGGCGTTATAACTCTCTCCACTTAAGGAATTTCATCCTCGAAATTTACCTGACGGAAAGAGATACAGAAACTGCTTCTTCATGTCATCTTTCCTCTTCCAAGTGGCTTCTTCCACTCCTCAATGTCGCCACTTTACCTTGACCAACTCAATGGTCCTACCACGTAACACTTTGCAGTCTGAAGCCAAAACCTCAATTTGTTCTTCATCGTAGGTCAAATCCAGATTCAATTATATCTCTTTGACTGGCATAACATGTGACGGATCTGATCTATACTTCCGTAGCATCGAAACATTAAACACATCGTGAATCTTTTCTAATCCGGTCAGCAATCTCAACCTATACGCAATGGGACCAACTCGCTCAACTATCTCATACAGACCAATGAATCTCGGACTCAACTTACCATTCCTACCAAATCTCATCGCCTTCTTCCAAGGTGAGACTTTCAAGAACACTTTGTCGCCCACGACATACTATATCTCTCTTCTTTTCAAATCGACATAAGACTTCTGTCGATCTGAAGCTGCCTTCAAACGATCGCATATCAACTACAAAATTAACATGCAAAATGACATTTTCATTTGTCGCATGGAGTTCTGCCTCATGTTTTATTTTACTTGCAGTTCTTCCTCATCGTCTGTAAACTATTTTACTTGCAATTCTAGAGTTGCAGTCTTGCAGAACATAAGGAAGAAGAAGAAACATAGTTTACAGAGTAGAATTAGATAAAATAAAAATCTTATAAAAATAAAACAACAAGGTGATTTGGCCTGGTTGTTAAGAAATAGGGTATAATTTCCTTGGTCCTGGGTCGAGTCTTTGCGGTTTTAGTTTTTCAATTTCATTAATGCGTGTCATCTTTTGATTGGTATAAAATTAATATTAAAAATAATTTTTAAAAAAAAATTGTTGATGCCAGCATCGCCACATCATCGAAGAGCATTGATTGTTAGTTGACTGGCGGTTTCCATCCATTGAGAGTAAATTTTGAATGAAAATAAAACGTCAAGGGGTTGTTAGCACCCCAAAAAATAGGAGCTAAAGTGACCAAAAGGTCAAACATTAGGGGTAGTTTTGACTTTATGCCTAGTTTTTAGCCCCAATAAATTAGGATAGTTATATGGGTAAACTAGTCATTGGTCACTTATATTTTATAAGTGTCTATTTCTTCTCACTAAATTAAAAAATAATAATATTGTGGCCACTTGTGTAATCAATTTATAAAGTTTTGGTCATTGAACTTTAAAACCAATTAATTTTGTGATGTGACACGTTAGTAAAATAAATTAAATTTTAATTTAATCCTTAAACTTTAGATAGAATGCAATTTAACCTCTGAACTTTAGATGAAATAATATTTTGACCCTTAAACTTTAGGTTAAATTCGACCAAAATCTCTTGCTGCCAACAGTCACTCACCACCACCGTCGGTCGCCACCGGTCATCGTTGTCAACAACTGTTAGACCTCCAAAATTTTCAGTTCACTACATGTTAGCGTCTTAAATGCAAATTCGACCTTTATTCCAAAGATAGAAAATATATATTCAAATTCAAAAAAAAAGTATGACAATTAGGGGTGTTTAGAAATACTTGACCAGGGAGACTCGGTTCATTGATCCATCGACACAAACCTTAAAATTTTGGGTATTTATGTAACCCCCTCGACCCGGCCTAGACGGTAGACCGAACCGAACGGGTCACACGGGGAATATTGAAGTAAACCGGGAAGGTTTACTCCAATAAACAACCCTAATTTTTTTTCTTTCTATCTTGTTTAGATGCTCATTAGTATCATAAGTGTTTAACAACGCAGCGGAACATTCATAACTCAATCAGACATCGATTAGGACTCTATTGCATTCAATGACGATTTTAGGGATCATTATGTAATTTTATCAAATTATAGGGTCTTATGCCATTTTTATGTTATCAACCTTTAATTAGTCACATTACATTCATCTCTGTCAAAACTCAGCTCAAAATAATCATTCATACTTATTTAATTGCATCCACAACATTTAGGGACCAAAACGCAAAGAATCAGAACTTTCGAATATTCCATCAACTAACATAACAGCCAGTCGTATCGGTACAGGCTAGCCCTGTATCGAAACAGGTTCACCTGGTTTGGAACACGGGCATGTATCGAAACACCTTAGAGGTGTTTCAGAACTGTGGTTTCCAGTAGCAAATCGTACCGAAACAGATCATCCCTGTTTCGAAACCCTTTAGGCCGTTTCAAGCTCACTGTTTCGGTACATGCTCAAGTGTACCAAAACACCTGGGCCTATAATGACACTTTTTGCTGGTTTTTCACACTCTAATTCATACTAAATCATTCCAACATGCCTTCAACATGCATACAACATATTTAAACATCAATCCACAATCATTCATGGCATAATCAACATCATAGCATGGTTAATTGCATCAAAGACAAACTATTGGCATACAACCTAGCAAACAAGCCAAGCAAGATACCAAAATATATAACAAGGCACAAACCAATAGCCAAATGCCATTTACATGTCTATAACAACATTAAACACATGCTCAAATAGGGAGTTTACACAAATCTCCCAAAACACAATGGATCCCCCATTGCCTTTATTACTTTAGTCTAAACCGAAACATACATTCTAAAGCGAAGTCTTTTGAAATTCACTTGCCTCTTGCTGCCTCCAAACCTCAATTGTATGCATTGATGGACAATATTAGTGCGTAAGCACACAAGGCTTAGTGAGGCATGCTCAAAAACAAAACACCATCAATGCATTAAAACCATTTTCATGCTCACATTGAAATCTCATTTCAATTTACTAACATCCTTTGAAAAGCCATCATGCCCTTTTTAAAACCATGCACTTTCCTCAATCAAAACAGCATGTTAAAAATCATGCATCGTGCATTATGAACTCAACAGCAAATCCATTGCTAACACTCAATTTAAGCCTTCCCATGCATAGCTACCATATGTAAAGCTTAAAGAGTAAAGCATGCATTTACATATTATGCATCATTAACCATTTCATAATACATCATCAATTATATTGGCTCACAAGTGATCATCAACATGCTCATTTCTCAAAATCACATCGGATACACAAATTCACAAGTGTTATCCCAACACTTCATACAATATTACCAGCATCTCAAGGTTCACACATGGGAGCTATCCTCAACTGTTGTGACACACGTGGTGGAGTATTCGGTACACCGTATAAACCCTTCAACACCACTCATCGGTAGATGTATAACCCCACTAACAAGAGACGAGACATCATACACTTTCCTCAATCGTTAGGGTACTTAGATGGAGTATTCGGTACACCGTATAAACCCCTCAACATCCAAGGTGACTTGTTTATAGTGTACTCAATCCTATAACCGACTAACTATATCTGATTTCATTTACAAACCAATTTCACAACATCACTTGCCAATATAATTCGTATTTAGTATAAACCTCACTATTTTCAAAGCATTACCAATAAACCACATTTCCAAGCATCAAACCATGCTTCATAATACAAGTATATGCATATACTTACAAGGATCACTTACCATGTGCATCATTCATCAATATAACATCAAAAACACTAAATCACCTACCTCAATTCATGCTTTAAAACAGTAGGTAACATGCATTTAAAATCAAGTGCATCAACAATTTATAATAGCACAATCCGAGGGAGAAAAACCTTTTACTTACTTCTGAACTTAGTAAAGCGTTTCAAGCTTACACTAAGTTCCCAAAACCACCTTTTAAGTGTTTCAAAGTTGGAAAACATGTTCTCACTCACCGACTCGCGAAACCAAGATTCGCCGACGCGAAATTAAGCGTCTAAAGTCCCCCGAAACTTCACCGATTGCTTCTGATGTATTCTCCCCTATTTATACCACACAAGAACAGAGGATTAATGCATCATAATGCATTAAAATCACCAGCAACTTAAACTATCTCGCCGATCTGCCCTAAAGTACCAAAATACCCATCCAGAACAACCGAAATCACCCTTGATTGCTCTCTAAACTCAGACCAACCATAATCTAACACTTTCATCCCATTTTAACCATCAATCAACATCCAAAATCAACCTAATTACATCCTTATACCTCCAGCAACTCAGATTTCACACTAACACCTCAAAAACCCAAAATCTAACAATTAGAGATCCATTCTATTACGGGATTATTATTAAAAAATCATTATTCTCACATCATTTAACATCCAAATCAAGTTTAAAATCATTCTCAAATCAATCAAAATAGTGCCCAAAAGAATTTCTTAGAATTTCACCAAGAAAAGCTAGATTAATCAATTTTCCATCAATCAAAACATGAAACTTAGCCAATAAACATATTTAGGAAGCCAAAGACTTGGGAATTTCATTAAATAACTTTGATTGGAAAATTTGAACGAAATCTTACCTCTAACATTGCCTTTTCTCCTCAAATGACAAGATTTTGAAGAAGTCTTTCAAGATAGCTTAAGGATAAATTGAAAGGAACTCAAAGAAATCATTGGCTAACAAAATGATTTGAGAAAATGGAATTCTCTGAAATTTTAGAGAAAAAGAAGAGTGTTTGGCTGATTGGTAAAATGAGAGAAGAGTTAGTTACTTGAAATATCTTTTAGCTATTAAAATTTCATTTTTACTTTAAGTCCCTTTTTAATTAAAACAATTAAAATGGTCAATTTGAGGGAAAAGGTTCATAAAATAGATATAAGCTCCCTAAAGATTCTAAGTCTTGGCCCCTTTTTAATTTAGTCCTTAAAAACCAATTTTGCACTTTTTACAAAATAGTCACAAAACCGAAATCTTAACTTTCCAAAACTCATTTTCCGAAATTAATTTTACCAAACTTCTTAACATTATTTTAGAAGATTTTAGCAATTTTTCTCAAAATTTTATCTCATCCTGAACTGCATTTTCCCTGAACCAACTCCAAACTGACCCGGATCTCTAATCTAGATTCATTAGACCCTAAACCATCTTTAAAACCTCCAAGCCCAAAACAGGGGTGTTGCAATTTCTCTAAAAAAATACTCGACTGGGCCGGACACCTGATTCATGATTTTTTCCAAGTAGTCGGGCCGAGTCGGGGCCGATTTTTTTTGTAACCGGGTACTCGACCTGACCTAGTACTTTTCATATATATTATTTTAAATTATATTTTTATTTTTGGTTCTTAATATATTTACTCTAAAACTAAATTTAAATCCCTAAATTCTTTCTATGTTTGTTTTATGTACTTTTAATTTAAAAATTTTCAAAAATATTTGTATTAATTTGTTAATATAAGATTCGAACAAAAAAATCACGATTAAAATTAACATTTTTTTATAAAGATTAACATTTTTTATCAGCAAATGGATTGAATTTTATTAATACTAACATGGAAATCCATGCAAATCCAAAATGTAACATGCGATACAAATATGAAACTTCGTAGTTGTATTGTTTTTCCATCGTCCAAATGTAAACAACTGATAGGGGTTGGAAGGGCGGTCGCCCCCCTAAAAATTTAAAAATTTTATACGACTTAGAAAAATTTTAGAATTTTTTTATGTATTTTCTATTGAAAATCTATTTTCGCCCCTTAAAATTGTATAAGTTCACCCCCTAAAAATTTATAGGTTCGTTCCCCTAACCTAAAGTATTACGTCCGTGCCCGAAGGCATTGCGGGCTTTTTATTTTAAGAAAGTTAAAAACTTTTGTGAAATGAAGAATGTAATCATATGCCAATTGTATGCATTTATTTCACAACCTTAGCCTTAGGTGACAGTCGCTTAAGATTATTTTATGTTTCAAATGTACATTCTTACATTTTTGCTGATACGCAATTGATAAATATATCATTTAGTGACTTATGTTACTTATATATATAAGGATAGGATCTAGTTATACAGTGTAAAATTCTTTAAGTTTTACAAGTTTTTTGGATCATTGGATGTGTGAAACGGATGGCTGAGATTAACAATAGAATACGTGAAGATTATCACTTGGAGAAAAAACTAAGGAGTTAATCTCAGTCATCCATTTTACCCGTCTAACGATAAAAAAAACGTGTAAAAGCTTTATAATGTGTAAGTTGATCCTAACCCATAAATTTTAGTTGGGTTTGATTCCTAACATCTATTAAAAATCCACTTCATCTTCTACTTACCAAACCATTCATCTTGGGTCTCTTACAAGTCCTCAGAGTCAAGAAACTCCCACACCGCTCAGATTTCATCAAAATGGTTTGCTTAAATACATTGAAGGCACGCAATTTTTTCTCCGTCGGGCTTGGTTATGGTTCTTAGCCCGGAAGGCAGTGCGTGAGGCTGGATTCACAAAGCACAGCGAAAACTTCCCTCTCCAAGCAGCGGAATGATTAGTGATTACAGGTGGGCGTCTAATATTAGCTCCCTGCGTAGACCCTCTTTTGGGGCGGAGAGAGTTGCAGGCCTCAACTTGATTTCTAAACTGGTTCATCTTCTACGTTCATCTTGTTTTAGGTTTTGGTCGAATAGGAACTGCATTGGATCATTGTTTTCTCCATTTAAATTCTGTGTAAAAGATTACAAACTCCTAGTTACATGCCTTGCCATTCCTTCTGTTTCATAACTTGCCAGTCATGGACATGAGTTCCTGCAATTTTTATCTTTTTTCACCAACCGGATCTATGTCGACATTCCCAATCCTCATTAAAGGCTTTAATATTCAATTCCATAATGCCCTAAACACCAACACAATTGGATCTTGTCTAAAGCTAGTGGGTTAAGTCAATCACGTCTCCAATTGGTTGTCAAAGTGCTAGTCGGAGTGACTCTTGATTAGTGTTAATCATTTGAGAGGACCGTTCAATTTTATAATCTGTGTTATTGCTCTACATTCCTCGTATTTGTATACTTATGGTCCCTCAATAGGTTACACATACATTGCATTGGGCTAAGCTAACCTAAAATAATGTTAATACTATTTTAGAAATAGAGTTTATGAAATTATAGTTATTTGAGTTTTATTTTATCATTCAAACTTTATTAGAATTTTTTCAAGTTGAGCTTATAAAATTTAAATCGAATTTATAAAGTTTGAGTCAAGTAAAACAAATCGTTTTTTCAAATTAAGTCGAATTTTTCTGATCTCTAACGATGAGATTTCTCCTAATGCTTCTTCTTTATACCGGTGCTAGGAGTCTATATTAAGTCATGGATTCTCCTATGCTACCCAACTTGACTAGGGGCTTTTTAGAGCCTTTTATTGTCATGGTTGGAGCTTCGACCCTCATCAAGTTTTTGTCTTTTAATTTAACTTTTTTTTTTCTTGGAAAATATAATTCCTATGATATAAAATTTTTGCTAAAAACAATAATTTATCAATTGCCTTTGTAGCATAGTGGTAGTGCGTTTGTTTTGTAAGCAAAAGGTCGTGAGTTCAATCCTCACTAGGGGCTTATTAAATAACTTTTAATGAATTACGTTTTTAGATAAATTAAGATTGAACTGAGACTAGAGGTGGGTTCGTTCGTTTTGGGTTTGTCTAGAATCGGTTCAAGTTCGGGTCAAAATCGGATCGGTCGATTTCGGGTCGGGTCAACATTTAAATTTTCGGGTCAATTTGGTTTGAGTTGGGTATAGGGTTTGAGGTTTAGTATTTACGGTTTAGTTTAGAGTTATTGGTGTATGAGATTAATTCTAATTCAACTTGTTAATCTATGCATTTAAATTTGATTAAATATTTAAATCAAAGCTTCATGTATCCATATTAAAATTTTGTGTATAATTATATTAAATCAAAGTTTATAATAATAATAATAATAATAATAATAATAATAATAATAATAATAATAATAATAATAATAATATCTGAAATGAATTAATTTATTAAACTTATGACCTAATTGAGCTAACTAAAATCTAGAAACATAAATCACGGACATAATTAAAATAATTCTAAAAATAAATGTGAAATTTCAATTAAATTAATCTAAATTAAAACTCAATTAAATTAAGAAAAAGAGAAAGACAATTGGTAAAAATAGAGAGGGAAAAAACAAAATTTTGGAGGGAAATAAGCTACCAATTTTTTAAGCTAGATTGAAAAAAAAAAGACAATTGGTAAAAATAGAGAGAAAAATAAGCCACCAATTTTTTAAGCTAGAGATTAATTACTTTTTAGGTCATGTTGCATTTAAAATGTTACATTTTAGTACTAATATTCAACTTTAAGTTTTAGTTTAATTTAATTTAGTCACAAGTATCCCCACAGTTTAGACTTCGGATATAGAAATTCCCTCCCCGTAATGATATTTAGTCTCTAAAAATTTACTTTTAGACGAAATTAACTAACCTTTATAATTTAGTCTATTAATTTAATATAATGATATTTTTGTTCATTTTAATTTCTAAGATTTAATTTTTAGTCAAAATGACATAAAATGTTATTATACCACAACTTTGACTAGAGCAATGGTCTCTTCCATGGTATAGTACAAAAAGATAATAAAACATACTTCATTTTATTATTTATTATATTGTTAAAAATAGATAATATTAAAAATAAATTATTCATTTATTTTACCTTAATTTTCGGGTTAAAATCATGTCGATATTCGGTTCAGCTTTTGGTTCGGGTAGCATTTGAGTCGGGTCAAATCGGTTCGGGTCCATTCAGTTTGGGTTAAATCGGTTCGGGCTCATTTCGGTTCAACAAAAAATTCCGGATCGTTTCGATTCGGTTCGATTTATTTCGGGTTTCGGGTCAACTTCGGATCATCATGTTCGGGTCAAAATCGGGTCTCGGGTCAAGTTTGTCAGGTCTAACAAAGACTAATCATTTCCTAAAATTTATAAACATGATTTTTTTATTAAAAGAATAAATATTAAAATAAAATAATTTATATAGCCTTCTAAACATTAAATACAAATATATAGGAATTTAGAGTTTTTTAATATGGAGTATTTTGACATTTTACCTCTTTAGTAGTTATAATATATGTATAAAGGTTAAATGGGTTGAATGAGGCAATAAATTATCATATATGCTCCATACTCATGGAAAAAAATTCACCCAACCACATTCCACATCCATTTTTCAAAAAGGGAAATCTTCTTCATTTAGAATCCATCCGATGGTTGAGGTTATATGTGTAGGATTTGTGTCTTACTGTCTTAATTTCTAAGGTTATGAGGAAGATTGAATAATTATGTAATGTTTTCCTATGAATTGGAGAGATAAGTTAGGGACAAGGTTGACTTTGGCTTTTGAAGGCCCGGGACAATCTAAAAAATGGTTATAAATTAAAAATTTAAATTTCGATTGTGGTCGTATTTATAGTCGTGTTACGTTTATCGTGGGCGCGGACATTACATATGCTATTTCGGTTACTACAAGTATTTCAATTGTGAATTTTTTTAATAATATACGCTATTGTGGACATAATTGATACAAGTATCGCGGTTTTAGATGGTGTCGTTACCGCCATATAACGATCGTTGTTGCGGTTGCATACCGCTATATAAATCTATGTCCGTAACAACAAGTAATAAAAAATTAAATTTTAAAAGTATGTTCCTAATAACAAGTATTGAAAAAATGAACCCTTGTAACCCCCTCGTCCCGGCCTGGGCGGCCGACCGGTCCGAGCGGGCTACACGGGGATAACCGAGGCGAAACCCGCTAAGGCTCCACTTCGGTTAACGACCCTAGAAAATCTTCTTTTAATTATTATCTTGTCTAGATGCTTTAATACATCCTATGTGAATCAACGACATCGGAAGCAACAAAGCAAAGCGAAGCAATCGAACATGCAATTTAAAACATCCCATTTTAGCTTTTAAAGCAGGCAGTATCGATACACTAGAAGAGGGTATCGATACGCCTTGACTAGGTCAACTGTCCAAGGCCAACCCGGGGAGACCGTATCGGTACACTGGTTGACCGTACAGATACGCCCTCACTGGTCAACTTCTCACGGTCAACGATACAAGACCGTACCGATACACCCTAGACCCGTACCGATACGCCAAAATCTCATTAATATCTCAGATTTTCAGAGAGGTTTTGGCGTATCGATACACCCCCGTGTACCGGTACACTAAGCCAAATTTGAGTCCCAAAGTGTAGGACCGTATCGATACGGCCCTTAGGCGTACCGATACGCCCTGCACTGCAACACTCAAATTTGCAGCCAAAGACACTAAGACTCAACTCTAGATGCAATTTAAGACTCACCTAGCCACAAGCAAACATTCATACACCATTTAACAACTAAGAATCAGCATACGAAACATTTAAAACGAACAACGGAACATCATCAACATTCACATAGCAAACCATAGAGGAAACTAAAGATCCAACCATAAACATGTCATACGAGCATAGAGATAGGGCCACATGGCCAACATACAAGGCATAAGCAAAACACAACCAAAACATCAACATAATAAAGGAGTCTTAACACGCTCCTAAACACAAAACAACATACTCAAATCCCATTGCTTAACTATTACATCTTTAGCTTAAAAGTTCATACTTGAAGATTAAGATAGCACACTTGGAGGCCTTTCTCCTTGCACAAGCAACCCACGAACTAAGGATCTGCATTGTCGAAAAAAAGAGAGCGTAAGCGCAAAGCTTAGTAAGGGTAAGCTCATAAAACAAACCTCGACAATGCAGGGGCCAAGCACGAGCAACAAAACCAATGATGAATGCATGTTTCCTTACCTTCGGAACCATATGATTCAATTATATGAAATGCATGATCATAACATCAATTATCATGTCATGCTCAACATGACCACAACCACAATACATCCATATGAAATCATATTTAGCAAACGTATTGGCACCTAGCTGTGACCCGAATACGCGGATAACAACCGTTGAAACACACATCCAACAACTCAAACAAATCATTACCTTACGGTGGGATTACACTCATCACCGTTTCACGCGGAGAGGATTCCACTCATCCTCACGCGCTGTCGATGGGATTCCACTCATTACCGAATAAAATATAAATGAAGATTTCCGGGCGTACTCGTACTCCATCTTGGTGACTACCATCACCAAGACCACACGCGCATTTCGACACTCGTGTGCACACTAACATCCTAATGATCGATCATTTGTACCCAAGCATACTAGTGCCAATACTATCTCAACACAAGCTCAACATAACACAATATCCTTACCAATTCCCGTGCCTAGCACGTATCCACCATGATTTACAATCATGCAACCCACATTTCATCAACACATGCAAAACACAATGCATAAACAAAACATCATGCCTCATCATCACACATAGCCACAATACGCATAGTGACATTAATCACATTTAATACATGAGGCATAACACAACATTTAGAAGTTCAACCAAAGTTTTCTAAACTAAAGCTTGAGATTAGACTACCAATCTAATCCCAACTCTAGGTGGGTTTACCAAGCCCGACCTAGGTTCACATGCTCGAACTAAACGCTTTGAAAACCAATTTAAAAGCCGAAGAACCATTCGCCGACTACTCCAAGCTCAACAAACTCTAACCGATCAAACTTCCAATGTAACCCCCTAGACCCGCCTATGCGTTACAACGGATCCTAGGAAGTCACATTAGGGTCACAAGAGCGACCCGCGATAAAAATACACATAAAACATTTTTATTTCCTCAAAACACTTATTAAAATGTAAAATCATCTTCTGTTTAAAATACTATTTCAGAAAATCATTTAAACACATAACAAGAATTTCAGAAAGTGCTTTACAGACTCTATCATAAAACAATACGTGACATACATGACATACATGCCCACTAACTATACAGGACCGTACTCCAGAGGCAACGCCGAGGGAACTCCGAACACTGATGTCAAACATTATACCATGCTATAATCTTTTAACCTGCGATGGTAAAAACATCGTGAGCTTGAAAAAGCTCAGTAATACAGAACTACCAAAAGATGCTATAAGCTCATGCAGATAAATGGTTGGCATAACATTTTCATGATATTCCACGTAGTAACAGTCTCCATTTTCTGTTCTACTATTTCGAGGTATCATCATACTCGGGAATAACGATATTTGTTCTTTATTCAAACATCATGAATTAGACGAGAATTATATAGGCTGGTAACATAAGGAGGTGGAAACAGAGAGTTTAGTGTAGTGTGTTCCAACAGTGCAACGCTAATGCATGAAATGTAACAATACAGTAAACCTTTTTATTTAAAATACATTTGTTTCAAGTAGTCGTAAAGTTCATTTTAATTCTATATTTACCCTCCAACCATACTCCAATATAGTTTCCCCAGTGCGGTATCATGTACAGGCATTAACCCGAGCCCATTGGGCGTGGGTACCATCCTAATGATATACCTTAGAATACGGGCGGCCCTTGCCGAAGCATAGGAACCGAAAACGGGCGGACCTGGCCGAAGCCTAGGATCCGAAAACGGGCGGACCTAGCCGAAGCTTAGAATCCGAATATGGGCGGACCTAGCCGAAGCTTAGGATTCGAATACGGGCGGACTTACCAGCTGGACCAGGGCTGAGCAGGCGGTAACTTCATATCATGTCCCAAGTACCCAAGTGAATCAGATCATCAATCGTTCATTAATCAATAACTGTATTTTTAGTAACACATTATCCATATAGCATGTTTGCCATATCGGGTGCATATGCATATATCAGAAATATAGTACGGTCATGCTTAATTATAAAACATGTCATGTGAGTTCAAATATGTCAATCAAGTGCACGTGATCGGTATTATAACATGTAAAACAGTATACAAAACAGTCGTGTGGCACACATGGAACACACTAGGTGGAACAATTTATTCCTTGGAGATACTTGGCATTTACGGAAGGGGACACATTAAACTTTTGACAATTTGAACGGATTTCTGAAACGAGGCCCCTATAAAAGGAGGGTTCATACCAACGGTTTAATCCTGATATTCAGGAGGTGAAACATCAAGATCTTTGAGAGTTTAGACGCATCATGACTGATTTAGTCATTTAAGCCTACAAGGGCATTATGGTCATTTTATTACATATGGGCATTTTGGTAAGTCACACCAACGAGACGTAAACAGTCACTCAGGAAATTCTATTTACTCATCAAGCTTCCAATCAGGCATTCGAAGATTTCTATGTCAAGATCTTTCACGATATCGGATACATTCGGGGTTATTTTAATTACTTTGGCTAAAGAGGGCATTTTAGTCTTTTAACTATCAGGGGTGATTTTATAATTTAGCCCAGAAATGATAAAATGACGATTTACAATATTCAATACTTCCTGAAGTTTTTCGAGCCTCCAAACCGTTCAAACTAACATATCTCAACCTTGCAGTACTAACCAACCCTTCTAATGCGTCCAACTGTAAATCATATATTTGAACGGTTGCTTTCATATTTCACCATAGGGCTTGCCACAGAGTAGCCGAACTTATATTTTGTGCGGAAAAACTTTCAACCTTATATTAATATCAGGAGTGATTACCATACACGAGTGTGCTTCCTAACACTTAGGGGCACTTTAGCCCTTAAAGCCTTATTAGAAAACCCAAAATTTCATCAAATGCATAACCGCCTATTTAACTCAAGATGGCATTTCAGTCATTTTGGAAATTGGGATAAATCCACCATTTTTGTGAAATTCTACTATTTAGCACATCCATCGTTACGTACTCGATAGAGATTAAGTCATTCTGATCATTTTGGCCCTTACAGACGGTTTACTCAATTTAGAACTTAAGGGTAAAATTGTCATTCTGATTAATTAAGAATTTCGGTGCTCGCGGGCACTACAGTCTTTTTGGTCATTACGATTATTCCAATTAATTCATCCATTACTACCGTAACGATCAGCTCAAGAATACAACGATATTTCCAGTAAATTCACCTTTATGTGTTATACAGAACTCGGGGAAAATCCAAGTTTCTTTTAGTATCACACGCATTCGAATAATGATGTCGAAGTCTTTTCCAATAGAACATACATCTTAGGTAGGGTAATTTTCAATAAGGTCAAATGCAGATTTCGGGTCACTTCCTTTATTATGGGTAGTTTAGTCATTCTTATATCCCAAGGGCATTTCTGTAATCTCATATCCAATATCCTTTACTCCATATTATGAGCATTGAATCTTACACCGTTGATCGAGTTGCGGATTTAACTGTATTATTTATTACTATTGACTTTCGATACTTCTGGTCTATTAGTATTCTTATTAGAATATCTTGGTTTTAAAATAGTTTCCATACTTATTTCTCGTATCTGATTCGGCTTAAGCAGAGTTTACAAAGCACTTCATCAAAAGCATGCATGCATTAACCGGATATCAACGTGTACTTAAAGCATACAAGGGGTAGTATTGTATTACCTTAACTCCGAGCTATATATGTCGATTCATGAAACCCCATTCGATTGCACTCGAACTCGAATTCAACGTCCATCAACAATTCGTATTCAAGGAGCTAAGAGTACCTTCAATCACATAATAATCCATTTTAGTCCTTATTCAAAGAGCTCTTAACTGAAAAATTAACTACATAAACAAGTTCGGGTTCAAGGTCAGATTTGGAGGCTTTCGGGTCAGAATTTTGCGAAACGGGCTTCAAAAACGGACTCAGGACGTCAAAAAACATAAAATAGGAGTTTTCGAAAAATTTAGACTTTTGGTCAACGGTCAAAGTCAACGCTGACGTCAGCAGTCAACAAAGGGTCAATTGAGTTGACTCGATGGGTTAACTCACTGAGTCAACTCGGGCGAGTTGACTCAGTCGGGTCGGATATGGGGCAGAGCGGGTCGGGTCGAACCCGGGTCGGGACGGTTGGGTCTGGTTCATGGGCTGACCGGTCTAGCCGGTTCATGCCGATTCAGACCGGTCCACGTACCATTCGAAAAAGCTTCGTCGGCCGGTCACCAGAAATTCGCCTGAGAGTCGAAAACCACCCTTTTTTTACCTGAAAAAAAACAGATCTGATATTACTCAGCTAACCCAAACTACACATGACCGATTTTTCACCGGAATTAGACCGGAACTCGCCAAAACAAACCCAAACGGCCAGAAAGTTCGTAGCTCCGGCGAGGCGTTAAACGTCGATGAACCGGTGGTCGAAAACCCAGGTTTTCCTCGCCTCGACCCGAGGAGTCTGCTGACGGTGGCGGCGCGACAAAAAGACGGTCGTGTTGGTCGAAAACGGATGAGCTACATTTGGGTTTCCGTTGAACATTCAATCGGCTCTCCACGGCGGACGACAACCATTCTCTGAGAGTGGAGCACAGGCTGGGGTCGGGGTGCGACGGCGGACAAAGAGACACCGGCGGTGATAGCCACGGTGCGGTGGTGATAGAGATCGGACGCTAAGGAGCTCGAACCATTTTCCACCGTTTTAAGGCAAAGGCTATCGAGGTTGATGGTTGGGTGGTCGGGATTTGACGACGACGATGAAAGGGTGACTACGAGGAGGGCGGTGCACACCACCGCCGGCCGGAGCATGGTGGTCGGAGCGTGAACGGCAAATGGGAGTTGAAGGGTTTGGAACCCTCTGGATATCCTGTCTCGGATAATTTTTTGAATGGGTGTTCAAAAATTGGGTAGGTGAAGGGTTCAGATCTTCATTTATTACTGGTATAAGAGAAATATAATTGGTTAAAATAAAACCAAAGCAAGCTAAGACTGAGAGCGTCCTTAGCTCAGATGGTTAACCCTTCTACCTCCCATACCAAGGGGCATGGGTTCGAGTCCCCTTGGCAGCCACTCTTCTTTTAATTTCTTTCTTTCTTTATATGCATATATATTTTTCTAGAGTGTTACATCCAAGCTTCCCGGATTGATTCCCGAAGATTCTCCAACACCAAATCCCGATGGTAGTCAATCAAAGCCAACAAAACAAACACAAATCAGCCCACAAATCAATGTAGCAACCTCGGAGCACAAAACAAGCATTTAGCCAACTAAGAACACCTCAAACTAGCATTTCCGAGTAGCCCAAACACACAGCGATTAACCATCGATTCCAACACTTTTAACGCACCCATAAGCTTCCAAATTAACCCTCAAACATCATACAAACATCAGTCATCAATTCTCACACTAAAACATCCCCAAAACTCCATGTTTGAACACTCTAAAACCCCACAAAAACTCATATCCGAAAATCAGTTTAAAACCATTCAAAATTTAGATATGTTGGACCATTTGGGTTACTAAACACTTATCTAACTTCAAAGAATCAAAAGCTTACTTAAAGGTTAATAAACTTTGGGTTTTTATTCTTTAAACTCAAAAACTCAAAACACAAAACAATGAGTTTCAATGAAAACTAAAAACATGAGTAGCAAGGGGAAGATGAGGACAACTCAAAAACATAATTACCTTTCAAAAATCTTCGAGAGTGAAGAGAGGAGGAGATGGAATAGTAACTTTCCATGGAGAGAAGAAGAGTGTCGTTGGTTTTGAAAGAGAGGTGGGGAGGAAGATGAGTAAAATGAAATTTTTATTTGTTTTGTTTTATTTTAAAGGTCAAAAGACATATTTACCCTTAATGAAAATGGATAATTACAATAGTGGAAAATCCATGGCTATTTGGGTTTAATTTAAAACAAGCTCAACATATATTTATTTGTTTTGAAAATACAAGGCCCAAAATTATATTTTAATAATTTCATTTCACCCTACCCCTAAACCCGGGTGTTACAGCCCTAATAACAAATATTGAAGAAAAAAAATTAAAAGTATGCCCATAATAACAAATATTGGAAAATAAAGTGGGCCCTAATAACAAGTATTGAAAAAATTTTAATTTTAAGAATATGCTTATAATAACAAATATTGGGAAAAAAATCGAATCCTAATAACAAGTATTAGAAGTAAAAAATGAATTTTAAGAGTAGATCTCTAATAATAAACATTGGAAAAATTATCCTCGTATTAACAAGTATTAAAATATTTGATCCCGAATAACAAGTATTAAAAAAATAAACTCCTAAAAAATAATTCAAAAAAATATAAATATATAATTTTCTTAAACGACGTGCCTTGGGTGGGCACCCTTAAGTGCCCTGGCCCAGAGTCGGGCCTGCAAATATGTAATCACTTGCACAAAAAATAGTAGAATGACCAACAATGCAAAAACCAAACAAGGCCGATCGCAAAACACCCAATTGGGAAAAAACGCAACAGTGCCAAAGCATGGGAAAACAACATGCCCCCAAATTCAACCAACATCGACACACAGCAGACAACACTGAACCCAGGGACGAAACTACCTCTCCCCACTTTGAATTTTTTTTTTCACTTTTTTCTTCTTATTTAATTTAAAAAATAATAATTTGTTCAAAAATTTGTCTCCTACTTTTAAACATTTATGTTTTGCCTCTTGTCCCTGACTGAACCAAAAACAACATCTTTATACAGCAAGTTCATTGTGTATGAAACACTCGAAATCAAGTCGCTTGATCTACGCCCTCTTTCGCAAGAACATCAATTAAACTATTAGATTCCAATAAACGTAACAAAAATATACGAACTTTTAATTTTATGTGTTTTATATATTTTTTAAAATGTTTAGATTTAGAAGAAAAAAGTGAACAAGATATATGATACCCTAATTTTATGGGTATACAATTAGCGAGTATCCGACAATTATAAGTCGGGACACGGCCGACAAATATATTACCCGGGAATCAAGTACCTAGATTTAACCACCCCTATTGACAATTGAGTTTGAACATTGGACTCAATTTTTTCTCGGATACTTAACAATCGATTATGGAAAGAGGCCCAAGAATTACTAGTGATGGATAAGAAACTAAGAAACTAGCCGCCCAAACCGCCATTATAATTCCAGGCCAGAGTTTATTTGCTCAGAGGCGCAAGCAAAGACAGAAGTAGAAGGTAAGCATGCGTGAATTTTTTAGCTCGAAACTCAATCTGACGTCATGGGCATGGGCGGAGCCACTAAGCCCATTGGGGTGTCTAATGACACTCCAAAATTTTTTAGAAATTGTATTTTTTTATATAATTTGTATATGAAAAAAATTAAAAAATATATAATTGACACTCATTTATAAATAAAATGACACTCTTAATAAATAAAATGACACATCTTTATAAATAATTAACCCCTCTTAAATACTGTTAAAAAAATGACACCCCTTAAAAATATTTCTGACTCCGCCCCTGGTCATGGGTCCCATGAACAGTCGAGAGTGTTTATTTACACTAACACTTTTTCAACCTTAAATAATCATATGGCGACTGGTTGCTTCATGATTTGTATTGCATTTGATTATTTGAATGTCTTTGTAGTATATATATATATATATATGAAATTATTGTGAAGTCTTGAAAATGGGGATGCCATTTATATTTTGTCCTCCATCAGTTAAGTATTGAAAGGCGTCAGTTCATACATAATACAGACGCTATGCACTGAAAAAATAAATTATTTTTAAATGATGTATCCTATACTAGAAATTAACTAATACACACATTTCACCCGGGAGTCATTTGTGAATATTTAATTAACCCCTCTTAAATACTGTTAAAAATAAATTATTAGGGGTGTTGATTGTTGGATATTGAATCGGATTCGATCCAGTTTTTCGGATCGACGGTATAGTGATCGGTATTCAATTAGAAAAAAATTAAATATTCGGATTTGAAAGTCGTATTTATGAAAATTTATGAATTTCAAATATAACAAACAACAAATTACTAAATATAACAAGATTCATATCTATGAAATTTTCATTTTTTTTATGTTTTTAGATATAGCAAGCATCAAATTGTTAAATATAACAAGATTAATATTCATGAAAATTTAAATTTTCAGATTTTTGAATAATCCGAAACTTAAAATATTACAATCTGTATCTGATTCGAAAAATTTAAAATCAAATATTCGATTTAAAAATAAAAATCGAATTGAATATCTGAATCTTCAAATCAGATATTTTTGAACACCCTACTTAGTAGGACAAGATTGTAACACTACTAAACTTTATCTCCAGCTGTTTTAAACACGGTTCATTGGTTTCAAGGCACTAATTTTACCCTCCCTGCAATGCAGATGTTAGGAAGTTATGTGCATATTGGTTTTTTTTTTCTAAGTTTTCATACCCCAGTTCAACTAATCGGTACCATTGAGACTTACAATCTTGCTTCTTGGTAAGGAACGACACATAATTTTATGTAAGAAATATAAAGTATTAAGAATCTATATTATAAATGTTGGGACTGCAAAATTACAAATTTTTAGAGGGTGTAAAATTATATTATTAATAGAAAATATAAAAGAATAACAAAACTATAAGAGAATTTAAAATTTTTGAGAAGTACAACTACCCCTTCCGGCACCCTTCGGTCCATCCTTGTTCATTATCTTTTTTAAAACACCAAACTGGCTTTTGGAAATTGTGAAGATGGTGTTTATCATCTATCTTTAACTAGTACCAAAGGTTTGATATAACAAAAGTTAGAATTCCATATCAAAGGTTTATGGAGTTGTCAAAAAAATCAAAATGACATTTTACCTAAGTTTAGGGATCTAATTATTTTATGTATAGTTTAAAGGTCAAATTAAAATTTAATCTCTTCTACTAACATAACATGTCATCAAACTAATAACTTTTAATTTTAAAATGACCAAAACTTTATAAATCGACAATGTAAGTGATCACATCGTTACTTTTTAAATTTGACAAGCAAATATAAACACTTATGAAATATAAGTGACCAACGGTGTGATTTATCTTAGATGACATGACAAATTGAGCTTATGAATAGTTATGCTATAATTTTTAGTTATGATATAATTTTTAGAGAAAAAAAAGTGTTTGGTATTGTTTATTGGGTGAGGAAGTGTTTTGTTGCCCATTTTGGGTGCATAATTCTAATTTAACGATTGCGATATCTGATTCGATAAACAATAGTTTGAGTAGGGGTGCTCATTGTTCGTTTAAAGTTGAATTAATCAACCGAATTAAAATTTAGTTCGGTTAATTATATGTTAGATCGGTTAACAGTTATTTTTTTAAAGTTCGGTTATCAGTTAATTCGGTTTAAAACCAGTTAATTAACCGAATTAACCAAAAATATTAAATATAATATATATTAAGCTTAACCCAACTAAATTAGATGCTAATTGTTATTTCATATATTGTCTATTATTATTTTGATATTTATAATAGATACAAACTATTTTTTATATAATGTTCTTTGTTATTTTGATGGTTAGTAAGTAGATTCAAAATGTTTTTAGGTATTTTTTATTGGTATTTCGGTTAATTCAAAAATTAACCGAATAATGTTCAGTTCGGTAATTTTTTTAAAAAAATTAGTTCGGTTAACGATTAAAGAAAAATATTTGGTTAATAAATTTTAGCTAGTTTGGTTCAATTGGTTAACCGAATTAACCGATTGAACACCCTCGAATGCTTAATTAAAAAAATGGGTAAAGTATATAGAGGGTCACTGGACTTTGGTAAAAAAAACAAAACGGCAATCAAACTTTCAAAAATCACAAAATAGCAATTAAACTTTATGTTTTATAACAAAATGGTAACTAGACGTTAAATGCCGTTAAGTGATTGTTATAAAATTTGGTATAATAACACATTTAGTCCTTCATATTTATACATTCAATCAATTTAGTCCTAATTCGAAACAATTCACTAAATTTAGCCCTCGTTATTTATGCATTCTTTCAATTTGGTCCTTAAAGCAAAATTCCAAAGTATGGTAACATGGTAAATAATTACAATTAAATTTTTATAGGAACTCAAAAACTCGACTCGAATCGAAAAAATTTCAAATAAAATTTGAGTTGTAAAATATGACGCGTCAAAAAAAATGTCAAACGAAACTTTCATCGCCTCGATCGACCAAGGCACCACCAGCACTCGGTTCCTCATCTATGACAAATCTGCGCGAGTCATCGATTCCCACCAGATCGAGTTCACTCAATTCTACCCTGAAGCCGGGTACTCCTTTCAAAACTCTGTTCCAAATCAAATTTTTATCCTGGGTTTCTGTTTATTTTCACAAATATGAGATTGGATTAGAATTTGGTGGTGTGTTTATTTGATTTTTCTTTTGTTTTTTTGTGAATTTGTGGGGTGTTAGATGGGTGGAGCATGATCCGATGGAGATATTGGAGAGCGTGAAATCCTGCATGAAAAAGGCACTGGACAAGGCTAATGGACACAATGTTGACAGTGGACTGAAAGCAATTGGATTGACCAATCCAAGAGAAACAACTGTTGTTTGGAGCAAATCTACTGGTTGTCCTCTCTATAATGCCATCGTTTGGATGGATATTCGTACCAGCTCTATTTGCAGGTGATCCTGATCCTTGCCTTTGATCAATTTCCTTTGTTCTTTTTGTTTTCTGGTTGGTTGTTTGTATTTATTTTCATCTGGATTTTCTTCCCTATCTTTGGCGTTGCTCAGTTTTTTTTTGTTTTCTTAATTGGGTGTTAAAGTTTTTATTATTGATAAGTTTCAATCTTGAACAAGAAATTTTTCGGCTTGAATTTCGAGTTATTCGAGTTGACGCGTCATATTTTACAACTCAAACTTTATTTGAAATTTTTTCGATTCGAGTCGAATTTTCGAGTTCTTATAAAAATTTAATTGTAATTATTTATCATGTTACCATACTTTGGAATTTTGCTTTAAGGACCAAATTGAAAGAATACGTAGATAACGAGGGCTAAATTTAGTGAAATGTTTCGAATTAGGACTAAATTGATTGAATGTATAAATATGAAGGACTAAATGTGTTATTATACCAAATTTTATAACAGTCACTTAACGGCGTTTAACGTCTAGTTACCATTTTGTTATAAAACATAAAGTTTAATTGCCATTTTGTGATTTTTGAAAGTTTGGTTACCGTTTTATTTTTTTTGCCAAAGTTCAGTGACCGTCTGTGTACTTTACCCTAAAAAAATTACTACAATTTAAGGATTTATTGTTCGATTAAACTTAAAAAAGTCTAGGGTAAACTATATAAATGACCACCATACTATTAGAAAAGTCGCGATTTGACCACCTTACTTTTTTTTCGAAGCAATTAAACCATCATACTATTAAATTGAGTACAATTTGACCACCAGCCGTTAAAGATTGACGGTAGGGTGATGTGGCAGTTAAAAAAATAAAGGTATAATTACACATTTGGTCCTTACTATTTACATATTCTTTTAATTTAGTCATACTTTTAATTTAATAAAATAAATTAATTATTTAATTAGGTGGTGACACGTGCCTTATTGGAAGGGTTTAATTATTTTAATTTGATTAAATAAATTTATTTTCATCCTCCAATCAAAGTCACCACCTAATTAAAGGAAGAAAATGGAGAAAATCACAAACGCTGTTAAGGGGAGTCGAACCCACGTCTCCCAAAAGCATGAAACGTTAGCTTACCACTACACCAAATGCTATTTTGGGATCTTATTCCTGCAATATATTATATGTCTAGTAACATAGTAAATGAGTCCCAAATCAACTGATTCTTTTATATATATTTGTAATTATTTCATTGGCATTGGCATTGCCTCAAGGTTACAAAATCTCTGCATCTATTTATGACTGCCCTTTTATCACCGAAAGGTCACATTGAAATCTACATTGTTACCTTCAGCATTAACAACTTTTGTAAATGTGTAGCCTCCAGACTTTTTCCTTGTAATTTCGTGTGGTCATGGAACGAGAAATGGTTAAAGCAAAAGCAGGCAATTGAAATACAAATGTATTTCTGGTATTTTCAGGTACTCGAAGTTGATTTGTAAATTTTTTCCTATATGTTCAGGGTATTTTCAAGTGCTCTTTTTTGGTCCGGTTAGTAGCCATTCTGTGCAGCTTTTTTGTTGAATCAGGTAGCTTTCCTGGTTGTCTACAAATTTCTGCTCCGGAACTGCATGTTAACTGTTGGTGTTAGCAGTCATTTGTTCTTTATGTCCAATTTCCTTAAGCTTTCATCAGTAAGAGTTCATATATACTTTTGCTTCCCTGCTGTTTTGCTGATGCTTGTAGCGACCTCTGTCATTCCTGCATTTGGAATCTTAAGGGGCTGAAAGTTTGTAATCTTCCAAATCATCTACTACAAAAGACTGAGCATCCATATTTGTCATACAATGGCAAGGGATTTTGACATTACCTTTAACTGTCTTTTACTTTGAATATATTTTTTTTGTACAAAATTGTCAAAACTATGGAGTAGATACAATGTTAAACAAAACTATCGATCGAGATAAGTAATTTCTTTTGGTCCCTGTATGACTTATTTTACATGTTTGGTTCTCCCAGAAATGATTACAAATAATATATTGCAGGAATAAGATCAAAAAGCAGCATTTGGCATTGTGGTAAGCCAGTGCTTTATGGTGATTTTCTCCATTTGTGATTTTCTCCATTTTCTTCCTTTAATTAAGTGGTGAGACGTGTCACCACCTAATTAAATAACTAATTTATTTTATTAGATTAAAATTATAACAAAATTAAAAGAATGTGTAAATAGTAAGGACCAAATGTGTAATTATACCCTTATTTTTTTAATTGCCACATCACCCTGCCGTCAATCTTTAACGGCTGGTGGTCAAATTGTACTCAATTTAATAGTATAATGGTTTAATTGCTTCGAAAAAAAGTAAGGTGGTCAAATCGCGATTTTTCTAATAGTATGGTGGTCGTTTATATAGTTTACCCAAAACTCTAAAATGTGCATAAACGAATAAATCGTGGGCCCCACGCTACAACGACAACTCAAACAAGAACAAACGCGCTTAAGTGGGGAAGATGCAAAATTAATTAAAAGATAAACTACACCATATACCACTCAATTATGGTTTATGGCTTGAAAATGCCATTGAACTTTAAAAATGTTCAAAACTAACAATGAACTTTAATATGTGACTTGAAAATACCACTCATCCGTTAAGTCAAAATGATGTTGTTTTGGTGCAGTTGTTTGAATTTTTGAAGCCTAATTTAGCTCAAAACAACGTCGTTTTGCTAGAGGAAAATCATTAAAACATGCAATTAGAGAGTTTAGAAACATAAACCTCCAAATACAAGAGCTAAGTCTTAACCACCAAACCAACATGCCATTATAATATTTTACCACAAATATTATATATCTCAAACTAGCTAAAATTAATTTAAATTATTTTATGAAATAAATAATACTATAAATAATATTAATATATAAATATATATTATTTGCACATATATGTCGATATATTAATAAAGATATATTATTTTTATATAAAAATATTCATAAAAAATAATATATTTATATCATTAATAATATATAAAAAAACCATAAACCTTAAATTGTCAACCACAAACCCTTAGAGTTTAGAATTTAGAGTTTAAGGGGTTGTTATATATTAATTTTATGAATATTTTGTGTTTTTTAAAATAATATATTTATATTATAAATAATATATAAAAATAAAATATTTTTATTTAAATTATATAAATTTATTCATTTGGTTCAATTAAATTATTTTATAAAAAAATAATACTATGAATAATTTTAATATATAAATAATATAAAATATATTATTTACACATATACCAATAAAAATATATTATTTTTTTAAAAACCAAATATATTCATGAAAATAATATATAAAAAACCATAAAGCCCAAACCTCAAACTATAAGATTTAGGGTTTAAGGTTTGGGCTCTGTAGTTTAAGGTTTAGGATTTACGGTTTAAAATATTTATATATTATTTAGAGAAAACTACACCACTGAACACCAAACAAATTGGGGATACCTATTTGAACCACCGAACTATAAAGAACGTCAATCACACCACCGAACTTATAAAATCAACCTATTTTGACCACCGCCGTTAAAAACCTAACGGTAGAGTGACGGAACTGCCACGTGGCAATTGATGGATATATTTAAAAATTACACATTTGGTCCCTATTATTTACACATTCTTTCAATTTAGTCCTAATTTTCAATTAATAAAATAATAAACTATTTAATTAAGTGGTGACACGTGTCAAGACCTTATTGGAGGATTTTAATTATTTATATTTAATTTTATTAATTTATTTTCTCCCTCCAATCAGGTGGTGACATGTGTCACCACCAATTTAGAGGAGAAAAACAATTTTTCCCTCAATGCGCGCTGGGGATTTGAACCTAGGTCTCCCAGGTGTAAAGGCAACAACTCTACCACTACACCAAGCACATCTTTGAGCTATAATTCTCCAGATATAATATATACCTCTTATTAGTTTCTACATTTATAAACCAAAAGCTCAAACCCTAAACACTAATTTCACATATATAAATCTTAAACCCTAAACTCTAACCCTGAATATTTCAAATTAATTCCACACTAAATATTTCAAATTAAACCTCAAACCCTAAAATTTTCAAATTAATTCCACGCTAAATATTTTAAATTAAACCCTAAACTCAAACCCTAAAAATTTCAAATTAATTCCACGTTAAATATTTCAAATTAAGCCTTAAACCCTAAACCCTAAATATTTCAAATTAAACCACAAACCCTAAACCATAAACACTAAATATTTCAAATTAATTTCACGCTAAATATTTCAAATTAAACCCTAAATATTTAGCATGTAATTAACTTGAAATTTAGGGTTTAAGGTTAGGGTTTGGGGTTTAATTTGAAATATTTAGGGTTTATGGTTTAAGACTTAATTTGAAATATTTAACGTGGAATTAATTTGAAAATTTTAGGGTTTGAGGTTTAATTTGAAGTATTTAGTGTGAAATTAATTTGAAATATTTAGGGTTAGAGTTTAGGGTTTAGGATTTATATATGTGAAATTAGTGTTTAGGGTTTGAGCTGTTGGTTTATAAATGTAGAAACTAATAAGAGATATATATTATATCTGGAGAATTATATCACAAAGATGTGCTTGGTGCAGTGGCAAAGCTGTTGCCTTTACACCTGGGAGACCCAGGTTCGAATCCCCCAACGTGTATGTGATGGAAAAATTGTTTTTCTCCTCTAAATTGGTGGTGACACGTGTCACCACCTGATTGGAGGGGATAAATAAATTAATAAAATTAAATATAAATAATTAAAATCCTCCAATAAGGTCTTGACACGTGTCACCACTTAATTAAATAATTTATTATTTTATTAATTGAAAATTAGGACTAAATTGAAAGAATGTGTAAATAACAGGGACCAAATGTGTAATTTTTAAATATACCCATCAATTGCCACGTGGCAGTTCCTTGACTCCGCCGTTAGGTTTTTAACGGCGGTGGTCAAAATAGGTTGATTTTATAAGTTCGGTGGTGTGATTGACGTTTTTTATAGTTCGGTGGTTCAAATAGGTATCCCCAATTTGTTTGGTGGTCAGTGGTGTAGTTTTCCCTATTATTTATAATATAAATATATTATTTTTATAAATATTTTAGGTTTTTTAAATAATATATTTATATTATAAACATTATATAAAAAATAAAAACAATAAACTTTTATTTATATATATTATTATATATACAAATAATTTATTATATATTATTTGTATATTAATATTATTTATTTCATAAAATAATTTGAATTAATCTCAAGTAGTTTGAGATATATAATATTTGTGGTAAAATATTTATCTAATATCATGTTGGTTTAATGGTTAAAGCTTGGTTTTTTTCTCTGAAGGTCATGGGTTCAAAACACTTCAAGCGCATGGTTTTAATATTTTTCCTTTAAAAAAACGACGTCGTTTTAGTCAAAATTAGACTTCAAAATAGCCGCACTAAAACGACGTCGTTTTAGCTTAACGAAATGTTAAAAGTTAACGACGGAGAGGTATTTTCAAGTTATATATTAAAATTTAGTGTTAGTTTTAAATTTTTAGATTTCGGTGACATTTTCGAGTTAATGGCTATAATTGAGTGGTATGCAGCGTAAATTAGCCTTAATTAAAAGGAAAAGAAAAAAGTTAAACCATTTAAAACACTGCCATTCTATCCATTTCGGCGCGAAAATTTCAGAAATCCCAAACCAAATTCAAATCACGAGGGAAACCCAACAAATAAAAAACAAATCTAAAATCCCAAATTTTAAAACTTTTTGTCGGTTCTTTGATCGCGTTATATAAACCACGCGTATGGTAACTCTTTTTCTGCAAGCCCGAAACCTGTTCGACGAAATTGTTTAGAGAAAAGAGAAGGTTAACAATGTATGTGATTAAGAGAGACGGGAGGAAAGAGGCCGTTCATTTTGATAAGATAACGGCGAGATTGAAGAAGCTGAGCTATGGACTCAGTATCGACCACTGTGATCCGGTCCTTGTTGCTCAGAAGGTCTGCACCGGTGTTTACAAAGGGGTTACTACCAGCCAGCTTGATGAGTTGGCTGCTGAAACTGCCGCTGCTATGACCGCTAACCACCCTGATTATGCTTCCGTAAGTTCATTTATTTTCCGTTGAAATAACAATACGGATGTCTTTTTACTAATTAATGTGGGTTGTTTCAGTTGGCGGCGAGGATTGTTGTTTCGAATTTACATAAAAATACCAGGAAGTCATTCTCCGAGACGTAAGTGCTTTATTTTTAATTTAATTATTCTTATTTCTTTGTTGGGGGAGAGGCGATTGATGTTTTGAGAATGTATGGTCTATAAATGTAGGATTAAAATCATGTATAATCATTTCAATGAGAGGTCTGGACTGAAGGCTCCTTTGATTGCTGATGATGTTTATGAGATCATCATGAAGGTGCTATTACTATCTCCCCCCCCCCCCCCCCCCCTTTAAAAAACTATTTTTTCATTTTGGAACATGATAAACCTTCTAGCTAGCTTGTGATTTAATTATCTGCTCTTGAATTGCTGACGACTTTTTTATGTATACTGAAAAATATAGTTGCCAAAAAAGTAAACCAATTTGCTTGTGTATGAATCAATTTTATATTCCCTTAGTCAATGCCAAACTTGTGTTGGTCTTACCAAATATTGGCTTGATGTAAAACTGGAATTTAGAATGAAAGTTGTAATGTGGATGTGTGTTATCTAGCTTACTGACTGCAAAATAGTGGCCTTGAAAAATTTAGAGTATATTCCACTTTTAATGCCTTTAGTTATGTGGAATTTTCCCCACTCTTAAAGCTTTGTTTCAGTACTGAGTATTTTCATCCTAGTATATCCTTGTTTTAATTTCTTTTGTAATGAACAATACATATTAAGGTTAAAATCTGTATTTGTTTTGGTTTCAGAATGCTGCTATGCTGGATAGTGAGATCATATATGATCGAGACTTTGACTATGACTATTTTGGTTTCAAAACCCTTGAGAGGTCCTACCTCTTGAAAGTTCAAGGCAAGGTTATAGAAAGACCTCAACACATGTTAATGAGGGTTGCAGTTGGAATCCATAAGGATGACATTGATTCTGCTATAAAAACTTATCACATGATGTCTCAGAGATGGTTCACTCATGCTTCTCCCACACTTTTCAATGCTGGAACTCCAAGACCTCAAGTAAGTTCTGTGTACAGACATGAGATAAAGTTACTTGACTTTAATGCCATTGTTCATAACATTCTTTTGCTTACATGTGTAGTTCTTTGACTTGTGTTCTGGCAGTTGAGCAGCTGTTTCTTGTTGTGTATGAAAGATGACAGTATTGAGGGAATATATGACACTTTGAAGGAGTGTGCTATTATCAGCAAATCAGCTGGCGGGATTGGTGTCTCAGTTCACAATATTCGAGCTACAGGCAGTTATATTCGGGGAACAAATGGTACATCTAATGGTATTGTTCCAATGCTGCGGGTGTTCAATGATACTGCTCGTTATGTTGATCAAGGAGGGGGGAAGAGAAAGGGTATGCTTTAATTGTTGTACTTCTTTATGCTATACTTTCTGACAATGTTTGATTATCCCTTTATTAAGAGAGTTTTCTTTGATTCAATTAGGTGCCTTTGCTGTATATTTGGAGCCATGGCATGCTGACATATTTGAGTTTCTGGACCTCAGGAAAAACCATGGAAAGGTATTTTATGTAGTCTGAATTTGTTTGAATGATGTGTATTGTTTTGTTGTTAAGTTCTGCATTTCTTTGCCTAATTTGTTGCTATACGTATGTCCTTTAGAATTATATCATATCCAATGATGTGTAAGTTTTGCTGTTGTAGGAAGAGCATCGGGCTCGTGATCTATTTTATGCTCTTTGGGTGCCTGATCTTTTTATGCAAAGGGTTCAGAGTAATGGGCAATGGTCATTATTTTGTCCTAATGAAGCTCCAGGACTGGCAGATTGTTGGGGTGAAGAGTTTGAGAAGCTGTATATTCGTTATGAAAGAGAGGTTTGTACTGTTTTATCTTTTGTTAATGCTTTTATATTTTTTTTTCTCCAAATTAAAATTCATTTCTAAAAGTTTGTTAAATATCTAGGGCAAGGCAAAGAAGGTTGTACAAGCACAAAACTTGTGGTTTGAGATCCTGAAATCCCAGATAGAGACTGGGACCCCTTACATGCTATTTAAGGTGATTTGTCTGAGCAAGCTTTATATCTTATGGGGTATTTATGTTCTCAGATGATTATTGTGTTCTTAACCCTTTGTTGCCCCCACTTTTATTCCAGGATACTTGCAATAGAAAAAGCAACCAGCAAAATCTTGGCACCATTAAGTCTTCAAATTTGTGTACTGAGATAATTGAGTACACAAGTCCAACAGAAACTGCTGTTTGTAATCTGGCATCTATTGCACTACCAAGATATGTGAGGGAAAAGGTAGGTGACATATTGTGCTTATGCTGTACATGTTTGCTATTTCTTGACTCGGCAAGTTAATTAGTTAACCTCTACTTCAGGTGGTACCACTGGAGTCTCATCCGTGTAAGCTTGTTGGTAGTAGAGGTTCTCAGAATAGATATTTTGACTTTGACAAACTGGCAGAGGTTTGATTCTTTACCTTGCTGATGTGCTTATCCATTGATTGCTAGTTAATGTCTGATCCATCTTTGTATATCACAGTGATGGCATCATGCATGTCTCTATTGGTGCATGATGTCACTTTGATATTATTTTTTAACAATCGTAATGCCCTTTGGGTTGTTGTGACACTGACATTGTTACGAGAAATCTAAACAAAATAATTGACGTTAATTACTACCCAGTTGAAACTGCCAAAAGATCAAACTTACGTCATAGGCCTATTGGTATTGGAGTTCAGGGGCTTGCAGATACCTTCATCTTACTAGGCATGGCCTTTGATTCACCTGAGGTATATTGATCACAATTATTTGAATTGGATATACTTTTCAAATTGAATATGTTGTCCGATAGTTTATTGGTTTTGAATTTCAGGCTCAGCGGCTCAACAAGGACATATTTGAGACCATATACTACCATGCTCTCAAAGCTTCTTCTAAATTAGCTGAGAAAGAGGGACCCTATGAGACATATAATGGAAGTCCTGTGAGTAAGGTATGCTATTTTGGTAATTCTTTAAATGCATGCAACTATTTTGGTTATTCAATGTGATTGCCTGTTTTCCTCACAACTGATATTTGAAATTCAGGGTATTCTTCAGCCAGATATGTGGGGTGTTACTCCTTCAAACCGGTGGGATTGGAATGCTCTCAGGGACAGCATAGCTAAGAATGGAGTGAGAAATTCACTTTTGGTAGCATCAATGCCAACTGCTTCAACTAGCCAGATACTTGGAAATAACGAGTGCTTTGAACCTTATACTTCCAATATCTATAGTCGTAGAGTTCTGAGGTTTGTCCTGGCTTCCACTTATGCATATCCTACCATTTATCTGTTGTACATTGCTTAAACTTTTCTTTTTCATGTTTTCCTTCAGTGGAGAGTTTGTAGTGGTGAATAAGCATCTTCTTCATGATTTAACTGAGATGGGTCTTTGGACACCTGTTATTAAGAACAAGATAATACATGCTGATGGTTCAGTTCAAAACATTCCCGAAATACCTCATGATCTGAAAGCAATTTACAGGTTTGAATTGATTTTTTTTTCCTTTCGTTCCGCAGGCCCCTTTTTTTTCCCCATCATCTCTGTAGTATGAAGTAAAAGTTCATATATCTTTCTGGTTTACTAGGACTGTTTGGGAAATCAAGCAAAAAACATTGGTTGATATGGCTGTTGATCGGGGATGCTACATAGACCAGAGCCAAAGCTTAAATATACATATGGATCAACCTAATTTTGGAAAACTTACATCCTTACACTTCTATGCCTGGTCCAAGGTATTGAAAAACAAATGTAAACACCAGTAGTTGCATAATGGGTGTGTGATTCATTGTTTTTGCTCATAGGGTCTGAAGACAGGAATGTATTATTTAAGATCTTGTGCTGCAGCCGATGCAATTAAATTCACTGTCGACACATCAATGCTTAAGGTAATGTGTACTGAATGCTGTATGCCACTAAGTTTGTGAATTCTATTGATTCAAAATTGTGTTGTTTTCTGGTAATAATATAGGATAAACCAAAGCTAGAAGATGATGAAACGAAAATGGCACAAATGGTGTGTTCCCTAACGAACCGAGAAGAGTGCATGGCCTGTGGGAGCTAAGGCGTGCAGAATGCAGATGCAGTGTTTGGGAATTTGCTGATTTGGATTTTAAGTATCTTAACAAAATATCTGAGCCACGTAATTTCTTTGTATAGTATAGCTTTGATTTTGATGTGTAGTAATGGCAGATTATGTATGGAAACTTGTTTATTGTCATTTATTATTATATTTAGGGTAAACTATACTATTGACCACCGAACTAATTGGAGATTTCTATTTTGACCACCGAACTAATAAACTCGTCAATCAGACCACCGAACTTATTTAATTAACCTATTTTGACCATCAGCTGTTAAAAAACTAACGGCATGACTGAGTTGGTTGTTAATTACTATTTTTAATACCATGTTGGAGGTATATTGCCACATAAGCTTGGGACATTTTAGTAAATTTATTATTCTATTTAGCGGAACCCTAATTATAAAGGTTATTTCTTTGTCTCTTTTAATCATTTTTTTTCAACAGATACTTGGTGAAGACAAGTCTGCAGAAGAAGGAAGCAAGGAAGGAACAGAAGTTAAAGATTTCAATGGAGGGTGAGAATTTAGATCGGGAATGCTTCTGTGGAGCACGTTCGTCATTGAAGATAAGATGGAAAATGAATAATCTTGGTAGAAGGTTTTGGGGCTGTGAAAATTATGAAAAAAAAGCACTCGTACTTGTAACTTTTTTGTTTGGTACGATCCACCGGTATATAATCAATCAAGGGTTGTGATTCTTGGTTTTCTAAGAAAGATTTCAACTATAGAACGTGAAATAAGAAATGATAGGGTTTTTAGGGTTTTATTTCTCTGTTTAGAGATTCTGTTGGGTTTAAGATTAGGAAAATGGATGTTTTAATTTGTGGTTGTTTTGCAACTATGTAATGAATGTTATTTTGCAAGGTTATTTTACAACTATGTATCTGGGCTGTGATTCTTGATCTTTCAAGGTTGTTTTCCAATTATGTATCTGGGTTGTTGGAGTTGTTATATTAGGGTTCTATTATTAAGTGTATGTGTTACTTATTGAAATGGAATGAATTATGTTGTGTCTGGCATATGCTTATTGTAATAAAGTTGCTATGTTTATGTTGAATTTTTTATTATTAATGAATGCCTTAAAAACAGAAAGAGTAAACAAAACATATAAGATCTAACCATAATTGATCATTTTATAACCATAAAATACATAGTATTTTTGACCATTTCTTGAACATGTGATACTTATAGCCATAAAGGTCAGAAAATGTTTTTGTTGAACAAGTATTTTTGACGACAAAAACTATTATGTGATACCTATAATCACAACAAAATGAATGGTCAACTGCATGCATTACACAAAAAGTTAAAACAGTAAGACTTGGAGTGTTTAGAATGGTAGTGGGGGGGGGGGTGACTTGGCCTTAGACTGTTGCCTAGCAGATTGAGTAACCGAACTCTCCTGAGTTGTAGGAGTGGGCATCCATCTAACAATATAAACTTGTGGTGAGGGTTGGCTTGGCCTTGGACTGTTGCCTTGATACTGCCTACCAGGTTGGTTTGGTGTTGCAACAGGATCTTGGTGCACACTTGTCCCAGATCTTCTTCTAACCTATACACATAAAACAATGTGTTACTGTTAAACAATAAATGTAAATGAATAAAAGAGAATTAATTTCATGTACAAAAAAATTTACTGGCAGTTTAGATCTTATAGGAGCTCTCCTTGTAGCAGAAGTGAATGGTCGTTGACATGGTCTAACTTTGGCACGAACAGGACCCTTGCATGTCCTTGTATTATGACCAGACCCTTCACACTTTGTACAAGACATCTTTACACCCTTCCTGGGCACCTTAGCACCTTTAGGTGCTTCATCTGTCTCCCTTCTTCTGTGTTTCTTATGTGGTCTTCCTGGTGGCCTTCTCAAGACATGAGATAAGATTTGTAAATGAGTTTGTTGACGACTTCACTAGTTCTCACCCCTTACTGGATTGATGCAATGAGAATATATAGCCTTTTGGGTAAACACTGAATAGCATGAATCCACATAATTTTCAAGTTTGTCTTCAAGCAACAATATAACCAAAATGGCATGAATACATGAAATTCCTGCATAAAAAAGTGCTGATTAGTGTGTATAAACAGATTTTGATCATTAAATAAACAATATGTAAAAATAAAACTTAACCTGTTAGTTTCCATCTTCTACATGAGCAAGTTAATTCTTGCATGTTAACACAATGTTGGTCTTGAGAACCACATGAAACTTGGTACATTGCACCACCATCACGTAAAGGCCAACATCTATGTGATAGTGAATTTTAAAAAAATCATAAACAAAGAGGTCAACATCTATATGGCAGTGAATTAAACAAATATATATGACAGATAAGTAAATCATAAACAAATCTGGCCATAAAAAATCCATAAAAATCAGAATCAAACAAATATATATGGCATATAAGCAAATCATAAACAAGTAATACATAGGTCAACATCTATATGGCAGTGAATTTAAAAAATCTAAAACAAACAATAAACAAAGGACACAAAATTAAACCAAAAACAAACCATAAAAAAACAAAACCAAACAAATATACAAGTGTATAATCAATACAAACCTATGTGACAGTGATAATGCAGTCTTCAACTTTTTCTAAATTTTAGGACACAAAAGATCAGTTAACTTTTCAGCTTCATTCCCCTTTGTAGCAATTTTTTGCATTAATTTGGATATGATTGACTCCACCAAAATTATAATTGATTTGTCTCTAGCTTCAACTATCATCTGCAAACCAAAACAACCAGTATTAATATTGTAAGTTAAGTATAGAAAATATAGATAAAAATAGATAGATTAACCTTATTGAAACACTCGCAATGATTGTTTAAAAGAATGTCTGATTTATCTTTGAAGGAAAAGTGAGACTTGATCCACATTGTAGGGTCTTTCCCTAACAACTATGCATATCAAGTACTTGATAAACCCTGCACATTAATATAAAAATAATATTATCAATCCATAAAAATAATATATAATATGATTTAAAAATTAAATTATTATACTTCTAAAGTTGTCGTGGCAGCTTCGAACTCTCTCACATATGTTGCACTAGCAGCTCTTTAAAGTTGATCTTTTAAAGCTTTTTCCTTATACTTTTCATCTAATTTGAAATTATTGTAAAGGTGTCTCACATATGCTCTGTGATCTACATAGGGAAACAGCTCCATCACATATTCCATCAATCCCTATACAACAAAACAACAAGTGTTATTAAAGGAAATGAATTAAATAAAACATTAATTGTTTATTAAAAAATTAAAAATCACCTTCTGTTTATTAGTCATAAATGTGAATCGATGGGAATTGTTCAACTCCAAATCATTTTTTAATATTTTTAAAAACCAGCACCAAGATGACTCAGTCTCAGCCTCCACAATTACAAATGCAATAGGATAAAGACTGTCATCTGCATCCATCCCAACAGCTGCCAAAAGATGACCCCATAATGGCCCTTCAAGTGACACCCATCCAAACATATAATGGGCTACAACCAGCTTTGAAGCTATCCTTCATAGCTTGCATACAAATATATAGTCTTTGGAATACAGTTTCATCCAATTGCAAGACTGTGATAGTACCAGGGTTTGAGGTTCTAAGCTCACCTAGGTAATCATACAACTTTGTGTGCTGCTCCTTTATATTACCATGCAGCTTTTCAAGTGCCAAGTTTTTTGCCCTACTACACTTATTCAAATGGACATATATGTTGTAATTCCTAAATACATCTTGTTTAAGGGACTTACTGAAATAATTAGGATCAATATAAAACTTGTCTAAGTACTGGTTTGTCATAAACTTAGCAGTTATGTTTGAGTTTTTATACTCCTTAAGACATTTATGTTCCCTACTAAGTGACTCTATTTGCCAAGTACCATAAGGTGCATTAAAGTCAACTGGAGAAGCCCATAAAACCCATGGACATCCTGACTTACAAACTGCTTGAATTCTCTTATTGTCATTTCTCTTAAGCTTAACACTATATCTATTGTTGATGCAGTACATCTTAATAGCCTCTTTTAAAATCTGCTTTGTTGTAAAAAGTAACCCCACCTTAAAAATAGGATTTTAAATGTCTACAGTGAAATTAAATTCTGGATATATGGGCTTCCTATGTGAACCATCAGAATCTGACTCATCTAAACTGTGTAATGAGTCAGAATGTTATTATCAAGGTCACTGTCAGCCCTAACTTCATCAATGCCCTCCCAATATTCTCTATGTGACCATTCTCTATTGACATTAACACCCACCCCATTACAGACATCATCATCTTCATAATCATTCTCACTATCAGTAAAACCATACTCATAACTAGTTGATTTAGAAGCTTCATAATCAATATTTTCTGAGTCAGAATCAGACTCAATCCTAATCTCAGAAGACTCAACAACATTCTCATTTATTTCTGGTTCACTAATATTTTCCTCAACATTAGTATCATCATTAGGTTCATCACTAACCTCAACATTATCAGCATCATTATATTGATAATGTCTACACTCCTCTACACTCCTCCAAATAGACATGAACATAATGGTCCCTAGGTAATTGGCTAACCATCTCTAGAACATCACTATCACTGCCTAGGGCTTTAACCTCAAATGGATTTTTAGACACTTGGCAGTACATCTTTATTGTATAAGTTAACCCTAATTTTTCAAGCATACCAATAACTGCAAAATTACTCATTTCATCCACATCACATCTATCAAAATAATTCATAGATTTACCAGTATATAACAGATTTTTGGTCCTAAGAAAGTAACCACCATGATGGACTACAAAGTGAACTTGAATAAATTAATTTCTGTTAAAAAATATGTATCAGCAGCATAATCAATTAAACATATACTAATGACATATATAATCACCAGCAACTAAGCAACAACTACAAGACAATATGTACATATAATAATGAAATAAATAATCACCATGGTCCACCAAACATGCATGCACATATACTAAGTATCAACCTTTTAGTTTTATTCTGCTAACACATGCATACCCCATTTTATATAAAGATCCCACATATTATTTTCATATTAAAGAATTCACATATAGCATGCATTAAACTCAGTTCCACTAAACCTGCACCAATTCTGTCACATGCATAAAAAGCCAGAGAAAACATTTTATTGAAACATGCACAACAAATGTATAACAGTCCATTAACCCTTTATTCATCTCTTTTCTATTATTTCTTTATGAAAAAAGTCACTTTATTGAGTTAGTGGTCCTAAAAAGTTCTGTTAGTTAGTGGTATTGTAATCTAAAAAACAAAAATTCCTATGTAATTCATTAACAGAGCTTCTGATTATAACTAAACCCTACTTAATATATTAATCATAATCAAATTATTTGGGAAACCCTAATTGATATATTAATATGAGTTTCTAATTTTAAATTAACCCTAATTGATATGTTAACCCCAAATCTTACTTTAAAATAACCCTAACTAATACACTAATCCTAAATCATATTTCCAATAAACCATATATTATTTAACCCCACACCTAAATCAAAACCAAAACATGATTTAGAGATTTTTCAAAAAGAAAAGAAAAACATATGATAAACTTACTATATTGTGCTTCTGCTTTTCTGTAGAACTAATGTTTTGATATAATAATTGAAAAATGTTTTGGACTAATTTAAAAAAATTCAAAACTATTTCAAAAGTCCAAATAACTTGAAACTATGCTTAGGGATATTTTCTAAAGGGTTTTGCATGTTTTCAAAAGCCAAAATACACAAAACCTTCCAGGCGTTTCGAAACACCTTAGGGCGTTTCGATACGAGGGATTCCAGTAGCAAAATCGTTTCGATACGTGTATCGAAACGAGCATTTCCTGGATGAGATTTTTGCCCAACGTTCCGAAACGGGCTATTCCGTTTCGATACGCCTACGTGGCATCGACCTCAATGGTCATAACCCCCAACGGCTATTTCCCAACTAACATTTAAATGCAGATCGTTTCGATACGGAGGTAGGCGTTTCGATACGGGTGTTTCGAAACGGCCAAGGGCGTTTCGATACGGGTGATGCATCAGACTGCAACGGCTCTTTCTACTTAAAGGATGTTTCGAAACGTTCACGAGTGTTTCGAAACGGTGAGCTGCAGAACTACATTTATGGTGGGAAATTAAGTCTCCAACGGCTCCAATTCAACCCCAACGACTAGTAACGGCTACAAACTCATCAAGGAGTATAAAAGGGACCTTCAAGCATCAAGTAATGGTTAATGCTAATATTGTCAATCAACAAATGATCAAATAGTGTCTTAGTACTTAAATTGTCAATTCTTGTATAGACAAACACTAGTGAGCCAAAATTGTCAAATTTGCTCAAGTGTTTTAGGTTTTGGGTGAGTGCTTTAATTGTGAAAACAAACACCTATTAGAGGGATTTGTGTTTGCTTTTCTTATCTCTTTGTAAAAGAGGGTTTGATCAAGGCTTTGGGTAGAAAGCTTGATCGGTGTATAAGGGTTTCCTCCTAAGCCTAGAAAAGGGGACGAATCAATAGTGGATTGATTGGAAATCCTTAGTGGGAAGCTAAGGTAGTGGATGTAGACCTTGGTTAGAAGGTTGAACCACTCTAAAATTATTGTGTCAATTATCTTTTTAGCTTCCTCACCACTTCCACCCTAAAATCCACCTCTCCACCACTTGGTGAGCTATATCGGTTGAACGAATCGAGCTCCACCCAACTCAACAATTGGTATCAGAGCTTGGCTCAATCGAAGAGGATTCACATCCTATTGAGAAGATCCAGCAAGCTCGATCATCATTTCACCAACCGGCTCAAATAACGCAATCCATCGACAAACCGCCTTTCTTCGACGGAACCTACTACGCCCATTGGAAGACCAAGATGAAATTTTTCATAAAGTCAAGAGACTATAAACTATGGGACATAGTTGAAGATGGTCCGTTCGTGCCTCAATGAAGTAAAGCAGAGTGGAGTGCCGACGATCGCAAGAAGATGTAGCTTAATTGCAAAGCCTTGCACATCCTCTTTTGTGCATTTGGCCCAACCATCTATGAGAAGATGTCTTCTTATGAGAGTGCCAAGGAGGTATGGGACAAGCTTGAAGTCACATACGAGGGAACCGATGAAGTCAAGGAGACCAAGATTGGGCTCCTCACCTTAGAGTATGAGAACTTCAAGATGGATCTGGAAGAAAACATCGAGAAGATGTTTGATAGGTTCTCTACTATCACAAATGGTCTCAAGGGCTATGGAGAAGCCATTCCAGAGGAGAAACTTGTCTGAAAGCTCATCTACTCACTTCTCAAGTCTTGGGACTCAAAGAGGACCGCCATCATCGAAGCAAAGACTTTGAAGCTTGATGAACTCATGGGGTCACTCCTTACTCATCAAATCATGAAGAAGAACAAAAAGGATGAGAAGAAGAGGGAAGAAATTAGAGCCGTGGGAGAGAAGAAGCTCAAGGGGCTTGGCATCAACACCAATGCCATGGCTCTCAAGTCCTCCATTTGCCATCATGTTTATTCAAGTGAAGAGGAGGATGAAGAAGAAGAGATAGTTCATCTCTTCAAGAAGTGTGCCCCGTTCATGAAAAAAACTTTGAGAGAGTTTGAACGAGATTCCAAGAAAAAGGAGAGGGCAAGCACTTCAAGCCTTAAGAAGAAGGCACATGTGGCTACTTGGAGTGATGAGGACTACACCGACGATGAACAAGCCAACCTTTGCCTTATGGCCATCGAAGAAGATTCAAGGGTAACTTCTAATTCATCTACTTCATGTTCTTACTCTTTCGATGAATTACAAGATGCCTATGATGATTTGGTTTTAGAGTTTAAAAATCACATTTTGAAAAACAATAAATTGATTTCAAAGTTAAAAATTCTAAATGATTTGATTTCTAAAACCAAACCTGAACTTGAAGCAAAACTTGAAGAGTTTGAACTAAAATGTTTTGATTTACAAAATTTGCTTCAAAAAGTTCAAGAAGAAAAGTATTTGATTTCCAAAGAGCTTGAAAAGAAAAACAATTTTGAAAAATCAATTTTTTATTTAAGACAATCTAGTGCCCCTAGATTTGTAAAAGGAAAATGTTTTAGAAGTATTTGGGTCCCAAAAGGACTTAGTACTTCAATTAAAAAGGATGACATTGAAAAATGGATTCCAAAGGGGACTAAAATTTGTGCTACTAATGTTCATGGATCCAAAGCTATTTGGATACCAAAAATTACTTGATTGTCTCTTGCTAGGTGTAATGGAGAGTGATCAACAAGTCCAATAAATGAGGGGGAGCTCCATGCACACTAAGGAAGAACACTTGAAGAAGGAAGGCTTCACATCCTCCCTTGAGTTCAAGTGTGGTAAAAATCTAGTTGTTTTTAATTTAATTTTATTTATTTCTTTTTATTTCAACTAGATGATCACATATGTTGGACTAACACTTTTAATGATGCTTTGTGTAAGGGGGAGCCATTTTAAAACCAAATTCTTATTTTTGTCAAATTTTTCCTCTATAGTTATTTTGAGCTTAATGTTTTAAATTCTTTTTGATATAACAAAAAAGGGGAGAAATAGTTTGAAAAATTGAATTTTCAAATGAATAAGGGGGAGCTTTAGTTGATTTCATATCTTTAATCTCTTATTCACATTTTTAAAGTTAAAGGGGGAGAAACCCAAACAATTTTTCAAGATAGTTTTATTATATCAAAAAGGGGGAGATTGTAGAACTAATGTTTTGATATAATAATTGAAAAATGTTTTGGACTAATTTAAAAAGAATTCAAAACTATTTCAAAAGTCCAAATAACTTGAAACTATGTTTAGGGATATTTTCTAAAGGGTTTAGCATGTTTTCAAAAGCCAAAATACACAAAACCTTCCAGGCGTTTCGAAACACCTTAGGGCGTTTCGATACGAGGGATTCCAGTAGCAAAATCGTTTCGATACGTGTATCGAAACGGGCATTCACTGGATGAGATTTTTGCCCAGCGTTCCAAAACGAGCTATTCCATTTCGATACGCCTACGTGGCATCGACCTCAACGGTCATAACCCCCAACGGCTATTTCCCAACTAACATTTAAATGCAGATCGTTTCGAAACGGAGGTAGGCGTTTCAATACGGGTGTTTCGAAACGGCCAAGGGCGTTTCGATATGGGTGCTGCATCAGACTGCAACGGCTCTTTCTACTTAAAGGATGTTTCGAAACGGTCACGAGTGTTTCGAAACGGTGAGATGCAGAACTGCATTTATGGTGGGAAATTAAGTCTCCAACGGCTCCAATTCAACCCCAACGACTAGTAACGGCTACAAACTCATCAAGGAGTATAAAAGGGACCTCCAAGCATCAAGTAATGGTTAATGCTAATATTGTCAATCAACAAATGATCAAATATTGTCTTAGTACTTAAATTGTCAATTCTTGTATAGACAAACACTAGTGAGCCAAAATTGTCAAATTTGCTCAAGTGTTTTAAGTTTTGGGTGAGTGCTTTAATTGTGAAAACAAACACCTATTAGAGGGATTTGTGTTTGCTTTTCTTATCTCTTTGTAAAAGAGGGTTTGATCAAGGCTTTGGGTAGAAAGCTTGATCGGTGTATAAGGGTTTCCTCCTAAGCCTAGAAAAGGGGACGAATCAATAGTGGATTGATTGGAAATCCTTAGTGGGAAGCTAAGGTAGTGGATGTAGACCTTGGTTAGAAGGTTGAACCACTCTAAAATTATTGTGTCAATTATCTTTTTAGCTTCCTCACCACTTCCACCCAAAAATCTACCTGTCCACCACTTGGTGAGCCATATCGGTTGAACGAATCGAGCTCCACCCAACTCAACATTTTCCTTATTCGCGAGAAACGTGGCTCATTTCAGTATCCAACACAGTTTCTTCAACGTTTACAGATGATTTTCCCTCCTCAATATCTCCCTTCTCTTCTCTCTTTGGAATGTCGAAAGGATTTTTCCCAAATGAAACAGTTGAAACAAAACGCGTTAGGTTAATTAATCGTCTTTTCAAAAGAGGTTAATCATCCTTTCAATTTCTTTTTTTATTTTTTGAAATTAATAATAAATGATTTTCTGACATGGAAAATAAACATTATTTTAATATCACACGTGCTCCGCCGTTAGTAATTAACAACCAACTCAGCCATGCCGTTAGTTTTTTAACGGTTGATGGTTAAAATAGGTTAATTTAATAAGTTCGATGGTCTAATTGACGAGTTTGTTAGTTCGGTGGTCAAAATAAGAATCCTCAATTAGTTTGGTGGTCAATGGTATAGTTTACCCTTATATTTAATAACTGACTAGACTTTTACCACACGAGTGAACAAATATTTTATATAACAATTTATTCAATAAATATTTATATATTTTTAAAATGTATTTGTTAATATTTATCCAATAAATAATTATAATATATATACATGGTAGTCAACTCTGCATACAAAGGTAAATACAAAATTTTAAGGTTGACAATGGAGCAGAGTGAGGTGAGGAACCTCCAACCCATGCTTTCTTGAAATTATTGATTTCAATGCTTTTTGATATGTTTGATTCTATTTAAACCATTTATCTTTTTAATATATATATATATATATATATATATATATATATTAAAATATTATTATTTATATATAAATATAATTTCAACATAAATAATTCTTTAGTATATATAATTTTTCGTGTGTGTATACAAGGGGTTGATAAAATTAAGAAGAAGAAATCCGAATATATGGTCTTTAAAATGGAGCAATTAAATTAACATCTTTCTCATAGTGCGAGGGTCATGTCATTTTCTGGGTTCTGTTTACATATAGAGGCTAACAGGCTATATGAGCATGGGGATATCCTACTCTTGGGAAAATGGGACCAATTGTTAAAAGGGATATTTATTTAATAACCAACAATTGGTCATAATTTTGTGCAGACATCCGTTGAATTTTGATTTTTTCGTATATAATTTAAAATGTACACATTGATATGCACTACTAATATAAAATATTAAACATTCTTATTATTTAGTGATTATGTGATTACAAACAATAGATAATTAACTAAAAGTTCTTAATGAGGAAACCTCATATCTTAAATCCCTACTTTTCTCTTTAACAAAGTGCAGCAGCAAGCACTCATCTTTTTTTTTTTGAGTAGTCGGCGGCGGTTTCCAACTTTGTTGGTTACCGACCGCTGGATTCATTATTTACTTGTCTTTTTATTTGTTTGTTTCGTTTCTTTTGATTTTCAGTCTATTTTTCTAATAAATCGTCTACCTTTTGGTACGTTTTTTCTCTGCTTATTAGCACGCTTTTCTGTCTCTTAGCACGGTTTTTGTTTATTTGTCTTCTTCGAAGTTAGATTTGACGTCACCACGACTGATCAAGATGATGCTCCTTTCATTATGTTGTTGATCTCCCTGTCTTGGACCCTTGAAGCGGGTTTGGATACTTGATTACATCTACCGTTTATTAGCGATTGAGTTGTGATAATGACATTATTGTCAACGTTCGATCACTGTAATATGCATTTGTCAATGTTGTTTGTTGATAGTTTTACCATCATCGTTGATTTGGGGATGTTTGTATCCGCCTTTTGTTTCGAGTCTTTGGAGTAGGTTCTTTCCTGCTCCTTGTTTGGTCCTTTTATGATCTAGAGCCGCTATTTTAATTTTTTTGGGTTGTATCCAGATTTAGGTGTTTGTTTACTCAGGGATAAACTTTCATTGTATTTTTGGATTTTTCCTCGTTTAATAAAATTAGTGGTTTCATTTTCAAAAAAAAAAAGATAATTAAAGTTTATGATTAAAGGGTAAAATACACAAATAGTCCCTTGATTATAGGGTGTTTTTTGTTGAGACCCCAACTATATGACGTTTTTTTGTTGAGCCTTTCTACTATGAAATGTTACTAAATGGTCACCTAACTTAAACAGAGTAACAAATTGATCATTTTCTATTAAATATTAACATATTTAGGGACATGAGAGAAGGGAGAGGGCAAGAAATAGCACGGGGAAGATCCCTTGGTTGTTGGGAAATATCCAAATTTACGTCGGAGATCATTGCTAAACAAAAATATTTTTTTAAAAAATAAAAATAGAATCAAGTTTTAACTATAAATGTCAGAAATGGGTATGTGTATGCATAAAGATAAAGTAGGCTTATTTTTTAAAATATATTCCCACTTAAATGTCCAATATAAATATTTCAAAAAGACATGAAAATGGAAACAACCTAAATCCCTTTACTGGTGTCTAATGGATGACCAAACAATACAAGTATGTTGGATGAAGCAAGTTGTTCAAGTGGAGGAAGATGTCAATTTAGTAAAAAAGCTACTTTATTGGTCTCTAATGTCAACTCTATTGTTCAAGTAGAACCCGAGCCCTTTTTTTTCTTCTTCAGATGGATTTTATTAGTTTATTGCAGACCGATAAAGAAAATATTGACAGTTTCGAACAATAAAGAACAATTGTCCTTTTCAGAAGTCAGAGGAAATGAACAAAAAAAAACAATAAAGCAATAAAATTGGGGAGAAACGTAGCCATTGAAGAGTAAAGAGGGGAGTGAGGGATCAAATTGGGGTAAATTTAAAATGTAGAGATTTTTTTAATTAGGATCAAATTATAATAATGTATAAAATTCAGGATTAAATTTTACTAATTTTATTAACTGATACATCATCTTTCATTAAATTTTTAAAGAAAAAGTTTCAACTTGTTACTTTTTCTAACTCAAGTAATCATTTTATAACTTTTCATGATTACGAGACTCAACAAAAAATATATTATAGTTGGGGGATATATATATATATATATATATTGCATATTTTACCTTTTAATTATAAACTTTAATTTATCTAACTATTATCATCATATAATCACTTAAAAATAATCAATGCTCTATATATATCATATTAGTAGTACATATCGTTGTGTTGTGTGACATTCGCTTGTAAAATCATCCAAATTTAATATAAAATTTTAAAATAATATTTCGTATTTTGAAATATTTAAGATTTGCAATTTACAAACAATAAAGTTTTATTACAATTTAAAATATAATCAATATGTTTATATAACTACAATAAAAATCAATTTTTACAAGAGTAATTATATTTGGTCGATTGACTAAGCTAGTCAACTTTGTTATCTCATATTCTCTTTGGTAATGAGTTCTAGACCCACTAGGAGCACTCTCTTCTTTCTCTTAGAGTCTCCTTCCCTTCCCCTCTAAATAAGATTATAATTAAAATTAGAATTTGTAAAAAAAAAAATATCAACCTTTACATGATAAAAAAAAAGAATAAATTGTTAATCATAATACAAAGTCACACACAATATAACATAAACTAAAATACATTTAGATTGACAATCCATACATATACCATGTTTAGTAATTAGCGGATTACATTTGCTGATAGTTGATTGCATTAGCTTATTTGACTAGCGGATTGTATAAAAATGTTTGAAAAAATTAACTCATAGCCGATAGTTGTTTGATTATTTAAACAAGCAAAATGACATATAAGAGTGTGATTATATTCAATACTTATTTAAATAATTTGATTATGAAAAATGATTTTTTAATATAACGTTACTAAATATATTTGAAGGATCTATATATTAATTTATTATTTATATAATTATTTTTAATAAAATTATTAATAAAATGTGTGAGAATAAAACAACAAAAATTACTAGTTTACAAATGTCACAATGTAAATACGTGAGGGTGAAGAATTAAAATAGAAAATGTTAAAATTTGGGTTATTTAGATATTTTAATAATTATTAAGAGCAAAATGATCTTTATAACTCTTAGGTTAAAACCTGTAATTTTAAAAAAGCTCATATTGACAGCTTTTTTAAAATTAGAGGTTTCACTCAATATGCTATTCCAATCCGCTATTCACCAAACATCCAACTTAGCGAATTTGATTGGTCAAACCTCTAATTTCGACTCAAATCGCTATTTACTAAACAAGACCATAGTATTTATATACGGTAAGAGAGCTGACAACATGTATCGTATTGTATTGTATTGTATTACATGAAAATTAACAATTTAATATTAAAATAAGTGCTTAAACTCAAGGATGAATCGAGAAGGCTGGAGGGGTGATCATCCCTCTTAAAAATTTAAAATTTGTATATGATTTCGCCCTTAAAATTTTATAAGTTTGTCCCCCTAGAATTTTATAGGTTCGCTCCACTAATATAAAGTCATGCATTCGTCCTTGATTGAACTAAAATACTTTTTTTTAGATAAATGGCTAATTTTTTTTTTATCAAAATAGGCGCTTCAAGGTTTTTTTTATTCAATGTAGGTGCCTAAAAAAACTTTAAAATACAAAAAATAAAACATTAAAAATCTATTTCAGCACAAAAAATTAATTACTTAACTCGAAAATATATAATTTAGATACTTATTTAATTATTAAAACAAAATTAACAATAAAAAAACCTCTACGCTTTCAAATTTATTAGATCTAATAGAAATAAGACTCAGTTGACGACTTGACGTATTTATATATAGAAAAAATACCAATCTTCAGAATATTTGAACGCTTATTATTGTTTTTATATTTTATTTAACATTTCATTAATAAAGTTTTGACTTAATAATAAGATTTAACTTTTTTTTTAATTTTAGATTCAGCTCCACCTTGCATATGTTATAAGTGGCCCTAATGTAAAAAAAATGCCCTAATATTCGATTGAATATTCATTTTAAGTTCTTATTTTTTGAAGCAATTTAACCATCAACGTTTTATTTTAGGTCAAAATAACTCATTTGCGCATGAAAACTGTTAATCAACTAATGGTAAATGGCTTGAAATGACGCGACAAACCTACATGGCAGTGCACTACAATAGCAGTGTCATATAGGTAAATATGCTGACTTTACAAAATGATACATCAGTCAAAAAATAATTGTACAAAATATAAAACATTTGTTCTTCTGACGTGTTATTCTGTCAGGTCATTTCAAGTTATTTATCGTTAATTGACTAACAATTTTAATTCACGGAAGGATCATTTTGACCCAAAATAAAACGTTGAAGACTAAATTGCTTCCAAAAAAATTAAAACCCACCTAACAATTTTTGACACTATGCTCTATACGTATTACTTATAATTAAAAAGTTATTTATATTTTATTTTTCTTTCGTTTCAACTCATTTTATATCTATTTTTTTGTTTGACTATTCCACCTCGAGTCATTACCTTTTATTAAAACTAAAATCCTTAATTAGGAAGCCAAGAAAAAGCAATAAAAAAAGAAATCTATCATTAAATAAAAGGTGAGAGAGGGATTCGATAGCGTGTACACTTATAGGTCAAACTATTTATTTGTATATAATTTAAATCAATTTATGTATCAATATGCAATTTTAAGTGATTTCACGTAATTGAGATATATTTTTATGACGTAGATAGATTTTTTTTATTCTCGAGGTAAATACCAAAATTCGAACACATAAGATTAGATAGTATTTTTGACTATTCATCGAACTAATGAATATCCGTAATTGAGATATTTTAGTAGACCTATTTTGTTTTAATTGAATACAAGATGACTTGAATATCTTTGACCATTCAACCAGTTAATAATCTCCGTAATTGATTGATATGAATGGGATTAAATTACGAATATATTATTATTACAATAATATAGTTGTTGAGCAAAAATATTTGGCCGGTTGGTCAAACTCTTATCTTTATTTTTTTATATTCCTTTAGGTCATGGGTTCTAGACCCACTGTGAGTAGGGATGTAAAAACAGGTAATCAGACGGGTTTCAGGTCGGGTACTGTCAGGTCGGGTAAAATCGGATACAGGTCATTTCAGGTCATTTTTCTGTTTTGACTCGACTCGGGTTGGGTGCGGGTCCATTTCAAGTCGGGTCCATTTCAGGTCGGGTCAAAACGGGTCGGGTCCGAAGCAGATAATTGGCAGGTTAATTCAGGTTCGGATACACTTCAGGTCGGGTCCATTTCAGGCCGGGTCCGTTTCAGGTCGGGTCCGTTTCAGGTCGGGTCCATTTCAGGTCGGGTCTATTTCAGGCCGGGTTCATTTCAGGTCGGGTTCATTTCAGGTCGGGTGCATTTTAGGTTGGGTAATTTCAGGTCGGGTAGTGTCAGGTCGGGTAATTCAGGTCGGGGTATTTTTAGGATTGGAATTCGTATTGAGTTTGAGTTCGGTACAACCATTTAAGTAGTCGATAGACTTTAAGTTGGGCTTCGTCAATCATCATTGATTTTGAGTTAATTATTTAAAGTCATATTAAATTAAAATTATAAAACATTGGAGTAATTAAAAAAATAATGAAAAAGGGTCAATTTAGACTTAAAAGGGGTCAATTTGGATTAAAAATAAAGTTTCACGGATTATAATGAACAAAAATATCAAATTAAAATTATAAAACATTTGACAAATTTAAAAGAAAACAAGGAAAAAGGGTCAATTTGGAATAAAAATAAAGTTTTGGGGACTATAATGAACAAAAATATAAAAATGAAAGTATAAAAATTAGAGTAATTAAAAAACAATAAGTAGAGATTAATTTAGAATAAACATAAAGTTTTAGGGTCTAGAATGAACAAAATTTCAAATTAAAATTATAAAACATGATGAATTAATATATATATATATATATATATATATATATACATATATATATATATATATATATATATATAAGGGTTAATATGAAATTAAAATAAAGTTTAGGGTTTAGGGTAAAACTCATCAAGGGTTTAGGGTTCATACATCGATAGATACATATATACTTATATACATTAGGGTTTAGGGTTCATACATTAATAGATACATACATTCTTATATACATTAGAGTTTAGGGTTTATGGTTTATGGTGTATGGTTTTGATTTAGGATCTAATGGTTTAGGGTTTATATTCGAGGGATTATGGTTTATGGTTTAGGATATCTACTTTTATACATACATGTACGCTAGTATATATTGTAAAATAAAAAAACACCAAACCCTAATGATAACCCTGAACCTTAAACCAAAAAATGAACCATACACCCCAAACACTCCTAAAGTGAAACAAAACCCCTAAATCCCTAAACTTAAACCCTAAATTGACCCATAAAATCAAAACCCTAAATCATATGTTATCATAACATTAAACCAAATGTAATCCCCTTAACCCGGCCTAGACGGTTGACCCGAATTAAGAAAGTCACACGGGGAAAACCAAAGTCAACCCGAAAGTCAACCTTGATTAACGACCCTTTTTTTTCTTTTTAAACTTGTCTAGATGCATATTATTCCTTAGACATGACCATACAACAGCATACTCAAAGATCATAAACATCAGAGATCAAACAGGGACCCAATTGAACAAATTACAACTTTAGGGACCAAATTGTAATTTCTGATATATATGAGGACTTAACCCAAATTAAAGTTACCAACTTGAAATTAATCAGGTTTCATGCTTCTCTGTGAAATTTCAGCTCAAAAGGACTTCCCAAACTCATACAATTGCATAAACAAGATTCAGGACCAAAATGCAAACAATTCAAAACATTTAACTGCCAATGTCAGCCCCTAACGGTCACCCGTTCCGAAACAGGTAGAGCCCGTTTCGAAACGCGGGGCCGTTCCGCAACGCGTACCGAAACACGGGCTGGCAGTAGCCAAACCGTTTCGGAACGGTCCCTCCCGTTTCGGACGCCTGGGCTTGTTTAAGGCACCCGTTCCGAAACGGTAGGTGCTGTTCCGAAACACCCTGCACAGATTACTCCAAAATGCATACTTAAACATGCAATTAAACATCCAATCATGCTCCCAATGCCACCCAAACTTTACCAACATGCAATTCAACATATATGAGACATACTTGCATCAACAATTCATCGAAACATCAACATATGTGAAAAGCCCCAAATCTATAGGCATGCTTCCTACACAAGCAACCATTCAAGCATAAACTTTCAATTCAAGCATATAATGGCCAACCACAAAAACCAGCATTCTCAACAACATTCAACATACTTAGGGAGTTCAAAACATCTCCCAAAACATACACATAGGTCCCCCATTGCCAAATTACCAAAAGCTAAATGTACTTAAGAAAACCTTCCATACTTTGAGCTTTACTTCCACTTGAATGCTTGCCTTCCTTGCTGCCCTCAAAGTACTTTAATGTTCTGCATTATTGATTTGAGAAAACAAAGAGAGCGTAAGCAAAAGCTTAGTGAGGAATGCTCATAAAACCATCCAATAATGCATTTACAAAACACTTTATAAATCATGCTTCAAATCATCATTTACACATGCTCAAAAGCATACTTAAACATGCATCTCATGCATCATAACACAACATGTCATATTGGCCACAAGTGATAAGTTCCATTTCTTTAAAAACAAGTTCATCAACTTTCACCCCAAGGACTTTTAAACACCTTGGCCCCAAGGACTTTTAAACACCTTGGCCCATGGACTTTTAAACACCATGGCAAGGACCACACAAGGACTTTTAAACACCTTTGTGTCCTTAACAAGTTCATTTCAAGGACTTTTAAACACCTTGACCCCAAGGACTTTTAAACACCTTGGCCATGGACTTTTAAACACCATGATAATAATCACCCCAAGGACTTTTAAACACCTTGGCCCCAAGGACTTTTAAACACCTTGGCCCATGGACTTTTAAACACCATGGAAAGGACCACACAAGGACTTTTAACCACCTTTGTGTCCGTAGCAAGAATCATCCAATGACTTTTAACCACCTTGATGTTCTTAAGTAAACAAGGCTCACTCAAGGACTTTTAACCACCTTAGTGACCTTAACCTTTTCAAAACATCACTTGCCAATATACATCATTATCATCAATTTATCCACTGTTTTTAAGCATTAAACCAAGCCATATTCATCATGCATTCAAAAGCATCAAACCACATTTAATCAATGTTCAAAAACAAGGAGCTCTTACCTTGAGCTTCCTTCAACATATGGCTTACAAAAACAGCATTAACCATGCTAAATCATGCTTTCAAAACAGAGTTTAAAACATGCAATAAACCATATTGCACAACAATCAAATCATGGCCACCACTAGAGAGTATTTCCGAAAACTTACACTTGAGCTTAGCAAAGTTGTTTAGACTTAAACTAAGCTCCCAAGACATTGGTTTCAAAGCCGAAAACCCAATTTCACTCACCGATTCCACTTCGCCTCTTGCCGAAGCACCAAATCAAGCTTCCGGATCACCACCACTTGGATCCAAAGATGACTCCCCTGTTTTAACACATTAAAACAGTAGATTAATGCATCATCATGCATTAATAGCTTCAATGAAAGCACCTAAACTCGCTGCTCTCATCCACACTCCATTTTCGGCCACCAAACACAACCGAAAATGCATCCAAACCACTTTTCAACAAAGCCCAGCCATTAACCATCAAAACCTAACATCCTTTAACATCATTTAACATCTAAAAAGAACCTAATAACATCCTTATACCTCCAGCAACACCAGATCCACAAGATCACCTCAAAAACAAACAAGAATCACAAGCTAAACTTAGGAAACCCAACCTATCCGGGATTGCATCAATCAAAACTCAATTCCTTATCAATTTAGAGTTCAAATAACATCAAAAACACATCTCAAATCACAGATTTAACAGATCAAACGAAAATCATCAAAAATCACCAAATCTTGCATTATAAGCCAAGATCCATTTCACAACTTAAAAGCCTTTAATAAAACATCAATTAAGGATTGAAAACTTAGGAATTTCAGTAAAGAACTGATAGTTTAGAGGAGAAGGACGTTCTTACCTCCAAACTTGAGTTTCTCCTCTTTTTGGAATCAAAAACCTTGATGAATCAAGTAGCAAATGATGAGGTTTTGTAGATATGATGATTAGGAATCAAAAGAGAGTTGAAAGGAGAGATTTAGGTGAGAAAATCAGAAACAATTCTCTGGAAAGAAAGTGTTTGGGTTGAGAGAAAATGAGAGAAAAGAAAATAGGAAGTTAGTTATCAAAATGGCCAAAATGGCTTTCCCTCCTCTTTTGATATGTTTTAAAATCAGAATATAGCTTAAAATATCTTAGAAAATCTGGAGAAACTACTTTTGGAATAATAGCTCCTTAAAGATTCAAAGTTTCAACCCTTTCGAAAACAGTCACAAAACTTTCAAAAATTACATTTTGGTCACTAGCCAAAATGTCACCCTTCCAAAACTCATTTTCCAAAATTGATTTCACAGTTCACTTAATTATATTAAAAGATGATTTTAGAACATTTTTCCATATTTTTAATGCAACCCGAACTAGGCTTTCCTAAATTCACTCTTTTTAGATTCGAACAGCACTTTGACCAAACCGGTCAACGCCCAAAACTCCTAAGCCCAAAACCGGGGCGTTACACCCTAAGCACTATACCCTAAACCCTAACACTAAACACTAAACCCTAAACCTTACAAACTAAACCATCAAGCTAACCTTAGTTCATTAAACCTTAAACCCTAAATCAAAACACTAAACCCTAAAAACTATAAAACCTAAAAATTAGATACTAAACCCTAAAAACCTTAAACCTAAACATTTAAAACAAAACCCTAATTCAAAGTCATAACCCATAAACCATATTAAACAATAAATGAAAACCCTAAAACCTAAAAATAAAATATATTAACCTTAAACAAATCACTAAACCTTAAATTAAAAACTTAAACCCTAAATTAAACCACGACCCTAAATCTTAAAACTGAATTAATGATGAAATTGAAAATAAAACAAAGCTTTAAGCTCAATTTAAAAAAAAAAGACGAAATTGAAAAAAAATCAAAATACATAGTTTGTACACGTATTTGCCTATTAAACCAAGAGTAAAATGCATTCTGGCAGTAATGCTTTCCAAAAATGTAATTAGAAAAAATGTAATTAATGAGAGATCTGATGGGGTGAAAGTGGTCTAGAGGCGTCGAGTCCAAAAATTTTTGAATGCGCGGAGATAAGCCAAAGGGCAGACAGTGTCCGCAGGCAGCTGCATCAGCTCGGGAACGTAAACTCACTTGTGAGTTGTGATTGTGCGCTGCCCATGTCTTTTTCTCCTTCACGACAAATCCTGCCCTTTTTAAACCTTTTTCGTCCATCAAATGGCGCCTCCTCCCTTTCAAAACCCAAACATTTTAACTAATCAAATGACGCGGTTCGGTTACTAACCTGAATCCACCAATCCTCGATCCTCAAATTTCCACATAAATCCAAGGCATTCTTGTAACCTCGATTATAGTTTCCATCATTGTGTATTTACGCCCACCTACGTTCCTGTACCTACTGCTACAAGTCTGCAACTGTACAATTTTTCTCATGCTTAGCTTAAAAATAATGTCATCATTACACATTTACAAATAAGAAAGTAACAGTTTAGTTTTACAATCACATTAGTTGAGAAATTTTATTTAAGTTATTGAAAAATAAAAAATAACGCTTTATTAAGGTTTTGTAGTTCATAAATTATCAATTACTTAATATATTTTTTTAACTTTAGTATTTAATATATATATATATACAAATATACATCATGTATATCAATATATGTAGGTGTATATGTATATACATTATATATGTATATGATATATTAACTTATAAAGTTTTTAATTCATCAAGTCATAGCTTTCGGGTTAATATCAGTTCAGGTCAACAACAGGTCGGGTCACTTAACAGGTCAGGTTCAAAACAGGTCGGGTTCATTTCAGGTCGGGACCATTTCAGGTCGGGTCCGTTTCAGGTCGGGTCCATTTCAGGTCGGGTAAAATCGGATATCGGGTCAATTTAGTCGGGTAAATTCGATTATTTGCCAGGTCGGCTTCGGGTTCGGGTTTGTTTCAGTTGGACGCAGGTCGGGTTTTAGGTCCACAGTAACATGTCCAATTCGGGTTCGGGTCGTTTTCAGTCGGACACAAATCGGGTTCAGGTCAATGACAGTCGGTTAGAGATCGGGTTCGAGATAAATTACACATTTAATCATCCACATTTACAACTTTTTATTTCTTCTTAATCTAACTCGATCTCTAATTTTCTATCATATTAATCATCAATTCACACCATATATTATATTCCATCACCATATATATCCATGTTTCAAATAATGTTTGTAATCCTCATCTCAAAATTTTTAATCTTTCAAAAAATCCAGAAATTTTGGAAATTTTACAAAATAGTCCCCAAATCCCGAAAATTACCCAAACCCCAAAATCATCACTGCTTCCACCTTCGATCGCCGCCCCAGACTACACCCCTTTGGTCACCGGAGCATGGCGGTCATTTCGCCCAACTCGGATTCATCAGAAACAACGAATGACATGCAACTGAACGTCGAACACGAAATTGACGTTCGACTGGCACGTCGTTCATCATTTTTGGTGACGTCGTGTTGAGGGAAATGACAATCATGCTTCAGCAACCAAAGGGGTGTGGATAGGGACGGTGATTAGAGGCGAAGGCGGTGGCAATTTAGGGGCTTAGGTTGGGTAATTTTAGGGATTTGATGACTGTTTTGTAAAATTTCTAAAAATTCCGAATTAAAGATAAAAAAAATTCTGAGTTTTTTTTCATTAAGTTGATTTTTAGCAACATTCGATAGAGCCGAGTAAAAAAATTAAGTTTATAAATTTGACGAGTTTTATTTATAGTTTAATTTTTATTTATAAAAGTTTTGGAGTCGGTGAAATTGTTTGAATTTCTATTCAGATTTGATTATAGATATTTAAAATATTATGGTACTAATTGTGTAACCCCCTCGCCCCGGTCTGGTCGGCTGACCGGTTCGAGTAGGCTACACGGGGAAAACCGAAGTTTAACCCGTTAAGGTCCCACCTCGGTTAGCAACCCTAGAAAATTTCTTTTAATATTTATCTTGTCTAAAGGCACATTTAATTCCTAAGTGATCACAACAGCGAAAAACATCACGAACAAAAGCAACCGAGCCCAAACAACATGTTAAACAGCCCACTTTTAAGACAAAGAGCATGCCGTATCGATACACCTGTCAAGGGTATCGATACGCCTTGACCAAGTCAACCCATACAGTTAACTCAGGGGAGACCGTATCGATACAGCCCTTGGGCGTATCGATACACCCTCCTCGGTCAACATATCGTGGTCAACTAGACAAAACCGTATCGATACGATCTAACACCGTACCGATACACCAAAATCTCACCAAAATCTCAAAATTCCAGAGAGTTTTGGGCGTATCGATACACCCCCGCGTATCAATACTCCAAGCCAAAATTGAGTCATGAAGACAAGACCGTATCGATACGGCCCTTAGGCGTATCGATACGCCCTGCACTGCAAGTCTCCAAATTTCAGCAAGACGTCACAAGACTCAACTCTAAATGCATTTTAGGACTTTCCTAGCCACATACAAGCATCCATCCAACAACTAACATCCAAGAACTAACATGGAGAGCAATCTAGATGATCAACAAGGCATTTACACATGGCATTCACATAAAGAAGGGATATTGCATAAATAGGCATGCTTAAAAGCTCAAAAGGCCAAATGGCACAAGTCATCACATATAAGGTTTACATGCCAACCAAAAGCAAGCTAAAACATCCAAGGTATAGCCTCACCAACGCAAGCATTCAACAAGTCATAACATGGCTTACAATCCAAAGTAAAGCAAAATCAACATTCAACAATTATGAGTCATACAACGCTCATACAACTACATAGATGCCCCATTGCTTAACTACTACTTTATTTACTAAACTATACTTGAGCAACAACAAGCTTGGAAAGTCCCTTCGCCTTGCTCCTTGCTAACACCACGCTAATGATCTGCATTGTCGAAAATGAGAGCGTAAGCTAGAAGCTTAGTGAGGATGCTCTAAAACCAAAAACAACGACAATGCAGGGTTCAAGCATACAATCCTTAACAACACATACAACATGCATAACATCAACATATCAACTAGCTAGCAACACAAGAGGCAATAATATGGCATCTTACATCATATTAAGCTCAACAATATAAGCATTTATCTCAACATAATAATCACAAGAGCAAGTACATTGGCCACTATTAGTTTACTCGGATATGCGGATTTACTCTCAACAACAACATTACCTCGGTGGGATTACACTCATCAGCGGACCTTGCATGGATGGGATTCCACTCATCATCACATGCCCTACGGATGGGATTCCACTCATCATCACGTATAATATAAATAATTTCCGGTGGAATATTACATCACCGTACTCCTCCTTGATGACTTAACGCCATCAAGGCCACGCGCGAATTTGACTCAACCGTGTGCACACTAATCCTAATGATCGATCATTTATACCCGGTAAGTTAACTAGTGCCAATTACTTTTAAACCACATCACACATCCATCATTATAACACATATTCATCATCACACATTTCAATGTATACTCATACAAACACAATTCATGCTTCACAAGAATAGAATAGGCATAATTGTATTAAGCTTGTAAACACACAAGATGTTAAACTACCAATTTAACTTCTACCTTGGAATGGCCTACCAAGCTCATTCCAACACCTCCACTACACACACTTGAACCAAATTTAAACAAGTTTGAAGTTTCACTCACCACCCTTCCTTAGCAAACCAAGCAAAGCTAGTCAAGCCTCCACAATTTCCGAATTCGATCCCGATCCTTCTCCGGTGTTTCCTCTTGCTTCTAACCAATCAAAACACAAGTATTACTCAACCAATTCAATGCTAAACTCAGTCACAAATCCAACTCACAAACACAAGCCACACTTCACCATTTTCAAACCCAAGCTAACCAAAAAACTCACATTTTCGTGCTCCCCAAATACCCAGCTGAAAACCACCTTTTCCAACACCTAAATGACATCTAAAGGTTCTCAAAACACCTTCCTAACAACCCTATACCATCAGCCCTTCAACCCAACACAAAAACACATAAAAAAAATCCATGTTTTGACACTTTGATAAATGCCCCAAAGACCCACTTCGGGATTTTCCCCAAAATCCTTCCATTTTAACATATTAGGTGTATCTAAGTGAGATTAATTCAAAACCTGACTCAACAAACCAAATACAAATGAAAAACCCATTAAAAATCCAAACTTTCATCAAACTTGGAAAACTTGAAAAACACAAATGGTGATGGTTTTGAAATCTAATACCATGGAAATGCTTGGGATGATGAGGAGAGTTGAGAAATGAAATCACCTTCGAAAAATCTCTTGAATTTAGGGAGAAAATGGATGGAATAGTGGATTGGGATTTTGGGAGGGGTTTGGGTTTATTTCACGTGAAATTGGAAAAAGGGGAAGAAGAAGATTTTTTTTTGTTGTTTTTGATTAAAAAAGGTGTCTTCTTTTTTTCCAACTTAATTACAAAAATTCCACTCCTTAAATTTTAATCTCATTTAGAACAAAATTAAGGTCCAAATAAATTAAATCGGTTTTGACGACTCGAACCAAACACACACGTCTAACTCCTAACCCAAAAACACGGGTGTTACAACTCTCTCCCACTTAAGGAATTTCGTCTACGAAATTACCTGACTGAAAGAGATAAGGAAACTGCCTTTCCATATCCTCCTTCCTCTCCCAAGTGGCCTCGTCCAACCCAAAAGTACTCATTCTTCAAATCGCGTTACATCTTCGTACTTCCAGGATGCATAGCAAAAGGACTACTGTGCGCTTCAGTCAAGATCGTATGTCTCAAGTAACTGTCTTCCAGCACAACTATCCTATTTTTGAAACACAAGACCCCATCGGTACTGAAACTGTAATCTGAAGATCTACCCTCGGCTATGTCTTGCACGTGAGGTGCCAAAGATCTATCTAAGAGCTGTTTCTCCCTAATCAACTGACCTAGAGTAGGTCTAACCTGAAGCTCGGCCACCAAGCCACCATCTCCGGATAAGCTCAATCTAGCAAACATGGCTCTCAAATCTACGGCTACCTTTCTACTCAAGGCATCAGCCACTACATTGGCCTTACCCGGATGGTACTCAATCGTAAGATCATAGTCTTTTAGCAACTCTAACCACCTACACTGTCGGAGATTCAAATCTCGCTGAGTCATGATATACTTCAAACTCTTGTGATCTGTGTACACTGTGCATTTCTCACCGTACAAGTAATGTCTCCAAATCTTCAGAGCGAACACAACTGTAGCTAATTCTATGTCATGAGTCGGATAGTTACGCTCGTGATTCTTCAACTGTCTTGAGGCATAAGCCACTACTCTCTTGTCTTGCATGAGGACATAACCTAGGCCTACATAGGAAGCATCACTATAAACTACATACTCTTTCCCCGACTCTGGCTGAATCAAGATCGGTGCCTGGGTCAAAGCTTCTTTCAACTTCTCAAAGGCTCTCTGTCTTGCATATGACCACTCAAATTGAACACTCTTCTGAAGTAACTGTGTCAATGGAGCGGCTAACTTCGAGAAACCTTCTACGAATCTTCTATAGTATCTGGCTAAGCCTAGGAAGCTACGAATCTCTGTTACTGACTTCGGTTGCTTCCACTCAACGATAGCTTCTATTTTCTTCGGATCAACTCTAATACCATCGGCTGACACTACGTGCCCTAGGAAGACTACCTCTCGAATCCAGAACTCATACTTGCTCAACTTGGCATACAACTGATTATCCAACAAGGACTTCAAAACTAGCCTCAAGTGTCGGTCGTGGTCTTCCTCGGTACGTGAGTACACCAAGATGTCATCTATGAAGACAACTACAAACTGATCTAGGTACTGATGGAAAATCCTATTCATCATATCCATGAAAGCAGCCGGTGCATTAGTCAACCCAAAAGGCATGACTAAAAACTCATAGTGACCATATCTAGTCCTAAAGGACGTCTTCGGTACATCAACCTCTCTTACCTTTAGCTGGTAGTAGCCAGATCTCAAGTCAATCTTCGAAAAGACTGAAGCCCCTCTCAACTGATCAAACAAATCATCAATTCTCGGCAACGAATACTTGTTCTTCACTGTTAACTGATTTAACTGCATGTAATCTATACACATTCTCATGCTTCCATCTTTCTTCTTTACAAACAAAACTGGAGCACCCCAAGGCGAAGAACTAGGTCGAATAAAGCCTCTATCTGTCAACTCTTGCAACTGAGTCTTCAACTCTTTCAGTTCTTTCGGTGCCATACGATACGGAGCAATCGAAACATGAGCTGAATCTGAATAAGTCTCTATAGCAAACTCTACCTCTCTATCAGTTGGTAAACACGACAACTCTTCCGGAAACACACTAGGAAAGTCACACACTGTCCGGATGTCTTGAGGTCTAACCTCACTCATGTTTGGATTCATCACATAGGCCAAATACGCCTCGCAACCCATCTCGACTAACCTCCTAGCCTCTAGAACTGAAACTACATTCGATAAGAACTTCACGTTCTCACCTACCACCACTATCTCATAATCATCCGCGAGTCTCAAAGAGATCCTCTTAGTCTCAAAGTCTATCCTAGCTCTATGCTCAGTGAGCCAGTCCATACCCAGAATTACATCAAAGCCATAAAATGGTAGCTCCATCATATCCACTGGAAACACATGCCCCTGAACCATTAACGAACATCTTATGTGCATCTTTCTAACTACTACAGTATCCCCAAAGGAACTAGTAACACTAACTTCTACCTCTAATATTTCACAGGGCAATTTCAACAACTGTGCATGTTCACTCAGTATATAAGAATGTGTAGACCATGAGTCAATCAAAGAAAGCAAACCCAAAGACTGTATCGAGAAGTTACATGCAATCACATCTGTGTCATGCTGATCCCCACGCTGAGCGTAAACTCTGGCCTAGCCTCCGCCCTCTGGCTGGACTGCAACTACATGTGCTATGTTTCTCTGGCAATCATTCCTTGGCTGGAAGTTACCTCTACCGCACCTGCGGCCTCTCTGAAAGTCATTGGCTCTAGTAGGAGCCTGAGCTGGTGCTTGTCCCACCCGATGTGGACAGTCACGCCTAATATGATCCCTAGCTCCGCAACCCCAACACGAGTGGAAATTTCCCCAGCACTCACCGGTGTAGTTCCTCCCGCAACTAGCACACGTGGGCAACCTCCCACCAGTCCTCTGGCCATGTTGGCCCCTACCGTGGTTACCTCCACCACGCCTATGGTCACAGTGATGCATGTTGTCCCGATGCCTCTTGGCATCACCTCTACCAAAATCACTGGATCTCTTACCAGAACTAGAACCACCAGATCGTTTGGTCAAGCCCAAACTGTGCTCCAAGTCCTTGGCCCTAGCGACCAAGACATCAAAATCTGTGTAGTCCGAAGCTAGAGTGTATCTCTTGATTTCTTCATTCAACCCATAGCGGAAACAGTTACAACGTTCCACTTCAGTAGGAATAAGCTCAGATGCGTACTGACTCAGCCTGACAAATCTGATCTCATAGTCTGTCACAGTCATACTCCGCTGAAGCAAAGCCATAAATTCCCTCTTCTTCTCATCGAGATATCGAGGACCCAGATATTTCTTATGGAAAGCTGACTCGAAAAACTCCCAAGTGATCTCAGCCTCTTCCATACCCCTAGAGATGGTGACCCACCAAGTGTAGGCATCACCCTGAAGTAAAGATATAACACACCCTAGCTTACGTTCCCCGGTACATCCCATCTGTGCCAAAATACGAACGGTCTTCTCAAACCACATCTCATACATCTCGGGTGTCGACCCCCTGAACTCTTCACCTCCTAAACTGCGGAGTCTCTCCAATGGTAAACTAGTACCCTCTCCCTAGGGTTGTGCCACAGCCTGGCCCCCAGCCACAACAGCCTGAAAAGCCCCGGCTATCGCCTGAACTAAGGGAGCTAAATCAATTCCGGCCGGTCCTTGGCCAACTTGAGGTCCTGCGCCTTCGGCTCCCGCCTCACCTCCCTCTTGGTGAGGAGGAGAATGAGGAGGTTGAGGAGCCTGCGCCCTACCAATCTGCTCAACTCCCGGAGCTTGTGCCCGTGGTTCCGGTTGAACCATCCTAGGCCTCCCTCGTGGTCTCATGATACAGCTAGCAAGATAATAACTACAACAAACAAACATATAAGGATTAGGTTAGCAAAGGCAAGGGTCCAAATGTGCTCAAGTATTTTCCTTTACAAAGCTTTTTCAAATTAAGTAATAGTAGCAATGGGAACTCGACACTACACCAAACGCAACAATCATGCTTCCAAACACCATATGAACGATCAAACAACAAGAATACATAGCATAGCATACACCGAGACATGACAATTACTTAACACGTCAAGCTTACCTCACTTACCTGCCCGAGGTCTCGGTAACCTCAGACTCTGATACCAACAAATGTAACCCCCTCGCCCCGGTCTGGTCGGCTGACCAGTTCGAGTAGGCTACACGGGGAAAACGGAAGTGTAACCCGTTAAGGTCCCACCTCGGTTAGCAACCCTAGAAAATTTATTTTAATATTTATCTTGTCTAAAGGCACATTCAATTCCTAAGTGATCACAACAGCGGAAAACATCACGAACAAAAGCAACCAAGCCTAAACAACATGTTAAACAACCCACTTTTAAGACACAGAGCAGGCCGTATCGATACACCTGTCAAGGGTATCGATACGCCTTGACCAAGTCAACCCTTACAGTCAACTCAGGGGAGACCGTATCGATACAGCCCTTGGGCGTATCGATACACCCTCCTCGGTCAACATCTCGTGGTCAACGAGACAAAACCGTATCGATACGCTCTAACACCGTACCAATACGCCAAAATCTCACCAAAATCTCAAAATTCCAGAGAGTTTTAGGCGTATCGATACACCCTCGCGTATCGATACTCCAAGCCAAAACTGAGTCCTGAAGACAAGACCGTATCGATACGGCCCTTAGGCGTATCGATACGCCCTGCACTGCAAGTCTCCAAATTTCAGCAAGACAGCACAAGACTCAACTCTAAATGCATTTTAGGACTTCCCTAGCCACATACAAGCATCCATCCAACAACTAACATCCAAGAACTAACATGGAGAGCAATCTAGATGATCTACAAGGCATTTACACATGGCATTCACATAAAGAAGGGATATTGCATAAATAGGCACGCTTAAAAGCTCAAAAGGCCAAATGACACAAGTCATCACATATAAGGTTTACATGCCAACCAAAAGCAAGCTAAAACATCCAAGGCATAGCCTCACCAACGCAAGCATTCAACAAGTCATAACATGGCTTACAATCCAAAGTAAAGCAAAATAACCATTCAACAATTATGAGTCATACAACGCTCATACAACTACATAGCAGCCCCATTGCTTAACTACTACTTTATTTACTAAACCATACTTGAGCAACAACAAGCTTGGAAAGTCCCTACGCCTTGCTCCTTGCTAACACCACGCTAATGATTTGTATTGTCGAAAATGAGAGTGTAAGCTAGAAGCTTAGTGAGGATGCTCTAAAACCAAAAACAACGACAATGCAGGGTTCAAGCATACAATCCTCAACAACACATACAACATGCATAGCATCAACATAGCAACTAGCTAGCAACACAAGAGGCAATAATATGGCATCTTACATCATATTAAGCTCAACAATATAAGCATTTATCTCAACATAATAATCACATGAGCAAGTACATTGGCCACTATTAGTTTACTCGGATATGCGGATTTACTCTCAACAACAACATTACCTCGGTAGGATTACACTCATCAGCGGACCTTACATGGATGGGATTCCACTCATCATCACATGCCCTACGGATGGGATTCCACTCATCATCACGTATAATATAAATAATTTCCGGTGGAATATTACATCACCGTACTCCTCCTTGATGACTTAACGCCATCAAGGCCACGCGCAAATTTGACTCAACCGTGTGCACACTAATCCTAATGATCGATCATTTATACCCGATAAGTTAACTAGTTCCAATTACTTTTAAACCACATCACACATCCATCATTATAACACATATTCATCATCACACATTTCAATGTATACTCATACAAACACAATTCATGCTTCACAAGAATAGAATAGGCATAATTGTATTAAGCTTGTAAACACACAAGAAGTTAAACTACCAATTTAACTTCTACCTTGGAATGGCCTACCAAGCTCATTCCAACACCTCCACTACACACACTTGAACCAAATTTAAACAAGTTTGAAGTTTCACTCACCACCCTTCCTTAGCAAACCAAGCAAAGCTAGTCAAGCCTCCACAATTTCCGAATTCGATCCCGATCCTTCTCTGGTGTTTCCTCTTGCTTCTAACCAATCAAAACACAAGTATTACTCAACCAATTCAATGCTAAACTCAGTCACAAATCCAACTCACAAACACAAACACAAGCCACACTTCACCATTTTCAAACCCAAACTAACCACAAAACTCACATTTTCGTGCTCCCCAAATACCCAGCTGAAAACCACCTTTTCCAACACCTAAATGACATCTAAAGGTTCCCAAAACACCTTCCTAACAACCCTATACCATCAGCCCTTCAACCCAACACAAAAACACATCAAAAATCCATGTTTTGACACTTTGAAAAATGCCCCAAAGACCCACTTCGGGATTTTTCCCAAAATCCTTCCATTTTAACATATTAGGTGTATCTAAGTGAGATTAATTCAAAACCTTACTCAACAAACCAAATACAAATGAAAAACCCATTAAAATCCAAACTTTCATCAAACTTGGAAAACTTGAAAAACACAAATGGTGATGGTTTTGAAATATAAAACCATGGAAATGCTTGGGATGATGAGGAGAGTTGAGAAATGAAATTACATTCGAAAAAGCTCTTGAATTTAGGGAGAAAATGGATGGAATAGTGGATTGGGGTTTTGGGAGGGGTTTGGGTTTATTTCACGTGAAATTGGAAAAAGGGGAAGAAGAAGACTTTTTTTGTTGTTTTTGATTCAAAAAGGTGTCTTCTTTTTTTTCAACTTAATTACAAAAATGCCACTCCTTAAATTTTAATCTCATTTAGATCAAAATTAAGGTCCAAATAAATTAAATCGATTTTGACGACTCGAACCAAACACACACGTCTAACTCCTAACCCCAAAACACGGGTGTTACAAATTGATTGCAAAGTTTTAGGGTTGAAAATGATTTTTTAATAAATTTAAGGGTGAAATTAGAAATAAACCTTTTAGTAGTGATCGAAATGTTTATTTTTTAAAATTGGGGACCAGAAATGTACATGGGATAAAAGTAAGTGGCCATTGTTGTAATTTACCCTTGTTTTTTTTTCGATGCTAGGTCAGCACGCTGTCAATGTTTAACACAACAAACGGCTGAGTGACCAAAAGTTTACACCCCAAAAACATAAGTGACCTTACTAGTCGTTTTTTAGAATTGGTGACCGACTCTGTAACCCCCTCGTCCCGGTCCGGATGCTTGACCGGTACGAGTGGGCTACACGGGGATAACCGAGGCGAACCCCGTTAAGGCTCCACTTCAGTTAACAACCCGGGAAAACTTTTTCATTTATTATTATCTTATCTAGATGCATTATTATGTCCTATGTGAAAAAGGCAACAGCGGAAGCAACAAGCAAGACGAATGAGCAAACAGCCAACCAAAACAGCCCATTTTAAACTTAAATTACAGGCCGTTTCGAAACACCCAAGGAGTGTATCGAAACGCCTTGACTAGGTCAATTGGCCAAAGTCAACACGAGGAGACCGTATCGAAACGCTGGTCAACCGTTCTGAAACGCCCTCAACGGTCAACCTCTCATGTTCAACGATACGAAGACCGTTCCGAAACGCCAAGGCCCGTTTCGATACTTCAATTTATCGTCAAAATCTCAGATTTCTAGTGGTAAAACCGTATCGAAACGACCCCCTTGCGTTCCGAAACGCCTGGCCTGAAACAAGAGGCCGTATCGAAACGGGACCAACCGTTTCGATACACCTGCTGCGAACAGACAAGTTTTAGCTGGTTTTAGGCACAAGGTTGCCTCAAACACAACCTAAAACCTTCCACAACCATACATACAACATCTCTAGGTGCAGGGCACCCTATAACAAGCATGCTCAACCCTAAACATACATATAAAACCATACATAAATAAGAAGCATCATTTCAACAAAAGATTCATACTTTGCATTCAAGAAAACATGCTTCAACAAGGACATCCACTTAAGCATTCAAAAAGGCACAAGGCCAACATACAAGGCATAGGCAAACCTTAAACATATCATCCACAAAACAAGGAGTCTAAATATGCTCCTAAAACCAAACATCAACATACATCAAAGCTCAAATCACCAACACATATCCCATTGCTTGACTATTACACCTTATAACTTAAAAGTCCATACTTGAAAGCTAAGATAGCACCACAAGCACACTTGGAGGCCCTCTCCTTGCACAAGCAACCCACGAACTACGGATCTGCATTGTCGAACAAAAGAGAGCGTAAGCATAAAGCTTGGTGAGGGTAAGCTCATAAAACAAACCTCAACAACGCATGGTCCAAGCACGAGAAACAACCAAGGTAGAATGCATGATCTTACCTTCGTACCACATAAGCCAAAATATAAATGATGCATGAACATAATTATCATCATCATGCCATGTTCAATAACTCATAAGCTCAACACATGGAAATACATATATCAATGTATAAGCAACACATATATCAATCCATATTGGCACCTAGCTATGACTCGAATACGCAGATAACCGTTGGAACTCACATCAAACAACTCACATTTACCTTACGGTGGGATTACACTCATCACCGTTCCATGCGGAGGGGATTCCACTCATCCTCACGCCCCGTCGATGGGATTACACTCATCATCGACTAACATATATAAGAAGATTTCTGAACGAACCCGTACTCCATCTTGATGACTACCATCACCAAGACCACGTGCGCATTTTGACTCACGTGTGCACACTAAACATCCTAATGATCGATCATTGTACCCAAGCATACTAGTGCCAATACTAAACATAATTCATAACCTTTTTCAACACCATTTCATATCAACTTCCGTGCTTAGCACGTACTCACCATGACTTACCGTCATGCACAACCACATGCATATAACAATGCATCAAAACCATGCCTTAACATACATGTATAACACAATATACATAACCACCATAATCACAATTAAACACGAGGCATACACAACATTTGAAGATCAACCATAGTCTTTAACTAAATCTTGGGATTAGGCTACCACTCTAATCCCAACTCTAGGTGGGTCTACCAAGCCCAACCTAGTCCACATGCTTGAACCAACCTTGAAAATCAATTTAAAACATTTAACCACTCACCGACTATTCCAAGCTCAACCACACTAGCCGATCAAGCTCCCAACGGTTTCGAATTCGTTCCTGAGGCTTCACCAACACAAATCCTTGCTTCTAATCATCCCAACACAATCAAAATAACCTCAAATCAGTTCACAAATTAATGTAGCAAACCCGGAACACTAACCAAGCACAAAACACAAGATTTTCAAGCCAAATACAACCCCAAAAACCTTCATTCCTGAGCAGCCCTAAAGCACAGTCCAAAACCAATGATTCCAACACTTAAATTACTCCCAAAAGCTTCCAAAACAACCCTTATACATAGCCTAACCATCAGCCAACAATTTCTCACACAAAACACCTTCAAAACTCAACATTTCAACTCTCTAAAACCTCCATAAAACCCAATTTCGGGAAACACCACAAAAACATGTAAAAATAAAATATGTTGGACCTTTTAGGTTGTAAATAACTCATATAACCTCAACAAATCAAAAGCTTAAGTTATAGACAATAAAGATGACATTTTTAATCTAAACTTTCAAAACACCAAAATACAAAAACTATGAGCTTTGTGAAAAATAAAGGTACTAACTTGTGGAGGAAAGAGAGGACAAGTCGAATATGGGCTTACCTTTCAAAAATTACCAAAGATGAGGAAGAATGGTGATGGAATAGTGAAATGGAGAAGGGGTGGTGTTGTTGTCGTGGAAAAAGAAATGGAGGAGAGGGGAAGAAGATGACAAAAGACTATTTTAAATAAAAAGAGATTTTATTTTGCAAGACCAATTAATTACACTTTTTCCATTAATGAGATGACTATCTCTAAAAATTCTAAAATCCATGGAATTGGGCTTTAAATCAAATTAAGTCCAACATAAAATATTTGTTTGAAAACCCGAGGCCCAAAATATTATTTTATAATTTTAATTCACCCGACCCCCAAACCCGAGTGTTACAAACTCTATACTGAGGGGAAACATAAGTGATTATTCAGTAGTTAAACTAAAAATTAATTATTTAATTTAGTGTCGACATGTGTCACCTGATTGAATGAGGAAAATAAAGCAAAAGGTTACATATTTTTGCCGTAATTGGGAACTAAACCCATGTTCTTTGGGTGTAAATAGCATGAATTTTACCACTAAACCAAGTGGTCATTTGTGACATAAAGTACCAAAAACAATATATGTTTTAGTTCATTGTTAATGCAAGGAAAATGAAATAAATATGGATTAAAAGGACCCGAACATGACATACTTGAGACACATAAAAACATTTAAATCACTGTAAAAATATAATAATTAAATTAAAATTGAAAAAATTATATATATTTATATATAAAATTATATTAAAAATAAAAATTATATTCGAGTGAACTTTAATTTTGTTGTTAATGTTATTTATTTCTTATTTCATTGTATTAACTTTACTTTAATTATTCTATTTTTATTTTTAACAAAATTTAATTTTATTTGAATAAAAAATTAAAATTATATTTAAAATTCATTTAACGAAACCAAACTTATTTAACGATTAGAGTTATATTTGTGGAGAAATTATATTATGAGTCCTTCCCGCTACATCATTCATGGGACCAACCAATCAAATGCATCTATTTAATAATTTTTTTACCATATCTTTTTTCCAAGTGAATCTTCACTCATATTTACTGTAAATCAAATTTAAAAATAGTTTTTACCAAGCGAAGATTCACTTGGTAAAAAGATGAGATAAAAAAAACTAATGAAATAGATGCAATTGATTGGTTGGTCTTATTGATGATGTGGCAGGAATGTCCCATGATATAATTTCTCTATATTTGTGAGTTTAAATTCGTTAAATGAATTTTTAGTATAGTTTCAAAATTTTTATTTTAAATCATGGTTTAAATATTTTAAATTTTATATTTCTACAGTGGTTTAATTGTTTTTTATGCGTCTCAAGTATGTCATGTTTGAGTCCCTTTAATCCATATTTATTTCATTCTCCTTTAAATATTGGTTAACACAATTCGGAGCAAGTGGTTAAAGACTCCTGTTGAGATCCAATCCCTTCATCTAGGCCGTGGGTTCTAGTCCCACCATTATGAGCAATCCCCCCATTCCCCTCCCCCTAGGTAAAAAAATATTAATAAAAATATATATTGTATTTGGTACTTTATATCATAAATGGCCACTTAGTTTAGTGGTAAACTCATGCCACTTAGTTAACCCTTGAAAAATTATCTCCAAATTTTAATTTTTTACCAATTTAATCATTCTTCTAACCTATTTTCATTTATTCTCCGCCATCGTCATCATCCGCAATCACCAATACTGTCATAAACCATTAATCAATACTGAGTGCTTGTGGTGTAGCTGTGATAACAATGCTAATTCTAGTTCAAAAGTGTAATCATTAATTTTGTCTTGGACTAACAATTTTCTTTTAATTTTTTTTATAATAACGGGCTTGCACTATAAGTAGGTGTATTGGGCTTTGCTTATCCCCTGTTAAATTTTAAAACCCCCTAAAAATTATTATCAATTTAGTACCTTTTAGTTTAACAGTCATATGTTTTTTATGTCGTTAATGTGTTCACCATACGCGTGTCTAGTGTCTATGTTTATATATCGCATGTAAAACATGGTCGTGTATGTATGTGTTATATATTTTATATACGTGTTTTTATGTGTTAATACATGTTTTCTATTGCATTGCATGCATAGTAGGTATCTATATGTTAATATGATCATATCGAGTACGTGCTTTAGTAGTGTATGTTGTTATGTATATGTATGTTATTATGTGTACTATTATTATTAAATATGTTCATTATTATTGTTTTTTATTTTATATGTTTATCACGTTATTGTTATTACTACTACTACTATTATGTGTTAACTTTATTATTATTATTGGTAATGATATTATATGTGTTTATTATCTATACTTGCATGGTTATAGGTGTTATGTGTTTGTTGCATATGTGCTATTGTGTATGTATATACGTATTACATGGCATAATGCATGTATATTTGTTTAGAAGTACGATCTTCTTCTTCTTCTTCTTCTTCTTCTTCTTCTTCTTCTTCTTCTTCTTCTTCTTCTTCTTCTTCTTCTTCTTCTTCTTCTTCTTCTTCTTCTTCTTCTTCTTCTTCTTCTTCTTCTTCTTCTTCTTCTTCTTATTTGTTATTTGTTATTTGAAATCTGAAAAAAGCCTTAAAGTTAGGTAGTGAAAGCCCATACACATATAATTAATAAATAAATGGTCCACCTTTTATTAACAGTCCACAAAAGTAATAATAATAATACAAGCCAAACTTTTTATTTACAAAGCCCATTTGGGCCCTAAATAATTAAAAAACCCTAAAAATCCTAATTTTGAATATGATAACCTTATTTCCTCTTTTGCAGTCGCCACAATCCAGGCCATTGGATCAAGCTTTGATCCAACGGCTAGGATGGAAACCAAGGAACCCTCATCTGCCACAATCCAGGCCATTGGCCCTAAATAATCAAATCCAACGATTAAAATCCCCCTCTGACCGATCACGTGCCTGCCTTCCATGTCTGCCTGCTTGCGCCGCCTCCGTACGGCCTGCAATAGTTTTTCCCAGAAGTAGCCGTTGGCTTTTAAATTCCCGTTAAAATAGTTGCTGTTTAAATTTGAGTTGTAATTAAAGTTAATGAAACGGTGCGTTGAGTGTAAGCGCCAAGGAGGAAACGATGTCGTATGGTCCTCTAAGGTTTTAAGCCTTGACAGGAAGCCAGTCTCCATTATTCTGTTTTTCGGCTGAACATTTTGTGGATCTCTTTCGAGATATTTTCAGTCTTCTTACCTTTTCTATTTTTCCTCATTCATTTTGATTCTGTCTTGCTAGGGATGGGCACGGAACCCGAACCCGACGGGTTCCGACCCGGCCCGGCCCGATCGGGTCGGGTATTTTTATGAAAAAATCGGGTTCGGGTCGGGTCGGGTTTTTGTGTAGGGTGAGGTCGGGTCGGGTCGGGTTCGGGTTTTAGGGTGAAAAAATCCTACCCGACCCGACCCGGGACTAATAGTGTAATTTTCCCCTAAATTTTTTAGGGATATTTGTAATAATACTCTTTTTTATATATTTTTTTATAATTAGGTCCTTAAAATTGATTTTTTTATTTACAATTTAGTCCTTAAATTTATTATTTTTTACAATTAAGTCTCTTAAAATTATTTTTTTTACAATTTAGTCCCTAAAATTGATTTTTTTATATAGGTCGGGTCGGGTCGGGTCGGAGTCGGGTCGGAGTCGGGTTTTAAGTATTTATTTTCGGGTCGGGTCGGGTTTTTTAAAAGATATAGTCGGGTCGGGTCGGGTTCGGGTTTAGGGTTAATATTTTCGGGTCGGGTTCGGGTGGGCCAAAAACCCGGCCCGACCCGACCCGTGCCCATCTCTATGTCTTGCTGTATTTTGGGCATTTCATTTCACATCTATTGCAAGGGTATCAGAGCTTCAATCGGTCCGAGTTATGGTGGAAACACGGCAACAATCGAGTCAGGTAGCTACTTGGCAGTTGGAGTCGGAACATCTTCAATCTGAAATTTCGAAGTTAGATGAGAAGATGGAGACACAGCTTGCTGAGTTCAAGGTCCAGCTGATGGTTGATTTCAAGAAGCTTCTCGATGATTCTATCAGGAAGGTATTGGGCTCAGTGAACACCGCTCCGACCAATCAGGGAGCACTAGGGACGGGTCCTAACTCTTCGAATCCAACAGCAACGAATTCGACCGGAGCGACGACAAACAATACGGGGCCGGAAGTGACGGTGATAGATGCAGAGACACCGAAAGAGCCAAATGACGACCAAAACTACACTGGGAATTTGGCATACAAGCTGATGTGCCCTAGGTTCGACGGCACGAATTTTAGGGGTTGGCTTTGCAAGGTGGAACAGTACTTTGAAGCTGAACGCACCCCTGACAATGTGAAAGTGAGGACAGTAATGCTTCATTTGGAGGGGAAGGCTCTACAGTGGCATCACTTCGCAACCAAGAACAACACGGATATGAGCCAACTGTCATGGAGTCAGTACTTGCTGAGGATGAAAGAGAGATTCGCTCCAGGAGGGTTTGAAGACCCTTTCTCAGAATTTGTGGGGCTGAGGCAAACAGATTCGGTTGAGAGGTACTACGAGGATTTCATAGACTTGCTGAATCAGGTAAATCTCCTCGACGATTATGTGTTGAGTTTATTTAAAGCACATATGAGAGTTGAGATTAGTCAGTATGTTCAGTTATTACACCCTGCGTCTTTGTCTGAGGCCTTTCAAATGGCTAAGCATTTGGAAAACATGTTTTTCCCTGGCTCGAGAAGATCGTATTCGAACTTTAGTAGGACGATCCCATCTGCTATTTCGATACCTCCTAGGCCAACTATGGTAGGATTTAAAGGTTCTGTCAGTGGAGTAAATTCGTCAGCTCCATCATTGGCTTCCAGGAACACGACCCCGAAGGTGCTGAGCCCAGTACACCCCAAGGGCCCTGGTAATAGCATGTCAAGAGGAACGGGAAAGGCCTTGTCTCCAGCTGAGATCGAAGAAAGACGTCGAAAAGGATTATGTTTTTGGTGCGCTGCAAAACACACACTGGGGCACAAATGTCAAAAGTCTCAATTGTATCAAATTTTGGTGGAAGAGATTGAAGAGGAAGGGGACAAAGAAGAGTTTCTCGACTGCGAAGATTATGGAGACTTGGTTACAATTGAAGGTCTTGTGTCAGACTCACCTGTTCTGTCACTACAGGCCATGTGGGGTGCTGCTCAGTAGGAAACGATGAAGCTGCAAATCAAAATAGATAATGTGGACTGTGTTGCTCTGCTGGATACATGTAGCACACATAATTTTATTAGTCTGGCTATGGTCAAGAAATTGGAATTGTTGGTCAATATGAGGAAACAATTGAAAGTGGCAGTGGCTGATGGTAATTCAATGGAAACTTTAGGGGAGTGTTTGAAGGTGGAGTGGGAGTCACAAGGGCATAGTTTCAAGACTGATTTCCTGGTTCTCACGTTGAGGAACTGTGATGTGGTATTAGGAGTGCAATGGTTCTCTCAATTAGGCCCTATCAAATGGGATTTTGGTGCATTGAAGATAGAGTTTATGCAAGATGAGAGAAGGGTGGAATTGAAGGGGTGCAGTCTGAAATCCCTTCAATGGATGGGAGCCAAGGCTTGTGCAAAAATGATCAGAAGCACCAATAGTCCTTGTAACATCTCCTTAATGGCCTTAAATACCAGATTGGAAATGAAAGGGGTAGCTGAGAAGGGAGATCAGGAGATGCAACAGTTGTTGAGAAAGTTTATGGATGTGTTTGAGGAACCAAAATCCTTACCTCCAGTGAGAGCCCAAGACCACAAAATACCCTTGTTAGATGAGAATGTTGTAATCAAGGTCAAACCCTATAGATACCCTAGTGTCCAGAAGGATGTGATTGAAAAGATGATAGCAGAAATGTTGCAAGCAGGGGTGATTAGGGGCAGTACCAGTGTTTTTTCTTCTCCTATAGTAATGGCCAGGAAAAAGGATGATTCATGGAGGATGTGCATTGATTACAGAAGATTAAACCAGATCACAATCAAAGACAAGTTTCATATGCCAGTTATTGAGGAGTTATTGGATCAGCTAGGAAAGGCTAGGGTCTTCTCTAAACTGGACCTGAGGTCAGGGTACCATCAGATTAAGATGTGGGGCCCTGATATTCATAAAACAACATTCAGGACTCATGAGGGGCATTATGAGTTCCTTGTAATGCCATTTGGACTCACTAATGCCCCTGCAACTTTCCAGGGGCTGATGAACAAGGTTTTCAAAGGGTTGTTAAGGAAATCAGTACTGGTCTTCTTCGATGACATTCTTGTTTATTCTGAGAACTGGGCATCACATTTGAGGGATTTGGAGGAGGTGCTGAAGGTTCTAAGGGAACATAAGATGTTTGCTAAACAGAACAAATGCAGCTTTGGGGCCACTGAAATGGATTACTTGGGATATGTAATCTCTGGTGGAGTAATTTTCATGGATCAGAGTAAAATTCAGTACATATTGGAATGGCCATCACCCACTTCAATTAAAGAGTTAAGAGGGTTTATGGGCCTTTCAGGATACTATAGGAAGTTTATTAAGCAGTATGGGTGGATTGCTAGGCCTCTTACTAATTTGTTGAACAAAGGTGGGTGGAAGTGGACTCAAGAAGAAGAGGAAGCATTCAAGAAGCTTAAGGGAGCTGTTTGCTCAGCACCTACACTAGCCTTGCCAGATTGGGAAAGGGAGTTCACTGTGGAGACTGATGCCTCAGATCTGGGCATTGGAGCTGTGTTGACTCAAAATGGTAAGCCTCTAGCTTTCTTCAGTAAGGGACTTAGAGTGAGACATCAGGCCTTGTCGGTATATAAAAATGAGATGTTGGCTGCTTTGGTGGCAGTTAAAAAGTGGTCTAATTACCTCATTAGGAGACACTTCAAGATCAAGACAGATCACCAAAGTTTGAGATTTCTCACTGAGAACCAAGCTGTGACTCCAGCACAACAGAAATGGGTTATTAAAATGATGGGGTATGATTTTAAAGTGTGTTACAAGAAGAGAATCAATAACATAGTTGCAGATGCACTCTCTAGAAGACCAGTGGTGGTTCAGTTACAAAATATGGCAGTTAACAGCATTTCTACTGATTTCTTTAGAAGGGTGTCCAAGTCATGGGAAGAAGATGATAAGCTCAAAAAGATTATTAAAGAGCTCCAAGAAGGGACTGGGAGACATTCTAAATACACATGGGATGAGAGACAATTGAGGAGGAGAGAGAAGTTGGTTGTAGGGAAGGACATTGAGTTAAGGAAAGAACTGTTGGAGTTTTTTCACTCAAGCCCAACATGAGGCCATTCTGGAGCCCATTCCACAATTAAAAAAATTTCTGCATTGGTGTATTGGAAGGGAATGAGGAAGGAAGTGAAGGGAATGGTTAGAGAATGCTCCACTTTCCAAAGAAATAAAGCTGATCTGGTGCATCCCAGGGGCCTTCTACAACCTCTACCAATCCTAGAGTCAGTCTGGTCCTCAATTAGCATGGACTTTATTGAGGGATTGCATGTATCAAGAAGGAAGGATGTGATTTTGGTGGTTGTAGACCGTTTGAAAAAATATGGACATTTTATTGCTCTGTCTCATCCCTTCACTGCAAAGGAAGTGGCCCAGATATTTATGAAGAACATCTTCAAACTCAATGGATTACCAGGAAACATAGTATGTGATAGGGATAAAATCTTCATGAGTTTATTTTGGCAGGAGTTGTTTGGGAAATTAGGGGTAAAGATCAATCCATCCACAACATATCATCCCCAAACTGATGGGCAAACTAAAAAGATGAATCAGTGTTTGGAAACTTATTTGAGGTGCATGACTGGGAGAAGCCTAAGGAGTGGGGAAATTGGTTGCACCTAGCTGAATGGTGGTATAATACCTCTTTTCACTCTGCTATTCAGACAACACCTTACCAAGCCTTATAGGGTCAGCCACCAGTGGACCATTTGCCTTACACAGCAGGAGAGTCCCCTGTAGCCTCAGTAGACAGAAGCTTGCAACATAGGGATGCTGCATTGAGGATGTTGAAGTTTTATTTGCAGAGGACCCAGGCGAGAATGAAGCAGCAATCGGATAAGAGGAGGACAGAGTGTGAGTACCAGGTTGGTGATTTAGTGTATTTGAAGTTGCAACCTTATAGACAGCAGACTGTGAAGCAAAGAGCCAATCAAAAATTAGCTCCCAAATGGTTTGGGCCTTTCCCTATTATTGGTAAGGTTGGAATGGTTGCTTACAAGTTGCAGTTGCCCAGAGACTCGAAGGTCCACCCTGTTTTTCATGTTTCCCAGCTGAAGAAACATATTGGGAGTTTCAATTATCAGTCGGATTTACCAGTTATCAATCCTGATGGAGAGATTAGCAAGGAGCCCCTGAGAATCATTGACAGGAGAATTGAAAAGAGAGGAGGCCGAGCCATCACTGAGGTTCTGGTTGAATGGACCAATGCATTTCCAGAGGATGCCACCTGGGAATCTCTTCACCAGCTTCAACTAGGGATGGGCACGGGTCGGGTCGGGTTTTTGGCCCACCCGAACCCGACCCGAAACTAATATCTTAAAACCGAACCCGATCCGACCCGATCCAATTCTTTAAAAAACCCGACCCGACCTAAAAATAAATATTCTAAACCCGACCCCACCCGACCTATAGAAAAAAATTAATTTTAGGGACCTAATTGTAAAAAAATAATTTTAAGAGGCATAATTATAAAAAATAATAAATTTAAGGAATAAATTGTAAATAAAAAATTAATTTTAAGGACCTAATTATAAAAAAATATATAAAGAGGGGGTATTATTACAAATATCCCTAAAAAATTTAAGGAAAAATTACACTATTAGTCTTGGGTCGGGTCGGGTCGGATTTTTTCACCCTAAAACCCAAACCCGACCCGACCCGACATCACCCTACACAAAAACCCGACCCGACCCGAACTCGATTTTTTCATAAAAATACCCGACCCGATCGGGCCGGGTCGGGTCGGAACCCGTCGGGCCCGGGTGAAATGCCCATCCCTAGCTTCAACTTCGATTTCCTAACTTCCATCCTTGAGGACAACGATGTTTTCGAAGAGGAGACATTTGCAATAGCTTTTCCCAGAAGTAGCCGTTGGCTTTTAAATTCCCGTTAAAATAGTTGCTATTTAAATTTGAGTTGTAATTAAAGTTAATGAAACAGTGCGTTGAGTGTAAGCGCCAAGGAGGAAACAATGTCGTATGGTCCTCTAGGGTTTTAAGACTTGCCAGGAATCCAATCTCCATTATTCTGTTTTTCGGCTGAACATTTTGTGGATCTTTTTCGAGATATTTTCAGTCTTCTTCCCTTTTCTATTTTTCCTTATTCATTTTGATTTTGTCTTGCTATATTTTGGGCATTTCATTTCACAGCTCTTGCACGGCCATCCATCAACCCGCGGCCGCCGTAAAAAATGCAAAAGAAAAGACATGTCAGAAAATGATCATCAGCCGATTTGCATTTATTTTATCTGATCTACTTTGTAAACTAGGGTCGAATAGGGGCAAAATGAAAATGATGATGGGAATAGAGGATAAAAACATGTAATCTTGACGATATGTGTACTCCTCTTATATATTACATATGAAATTGAGATTGACACTATGCTTACACACATTTTATATTTCAAGCCCTTTTTCATTTTTAATAATAATATATATAATCTTTAAACTTATTGTTTTGGTTAATAAAATTTATTGAGAAATGAGATTTAATTGTTGCAAACATATTTTTTTGTAGGTTGACTTATACGATTTCTTTAACAATGTTTCTTTGTTTTAGGAAGTTCGTGGTTAATTTATTTCTCGGTTCAACAATTTGTTTGATGATGTTGCTGCTATTTCTTAGAACTTTTTAACTTTATTTATAAAGTTAACATATTTATAAAATTATATTATGAGATAAATGAAATTAAGTTAGAGTGCAGTATTGTTCATATACTATTTTCGTTAGGATTATATTAAATATTTAAGTTGGCTTGGTGGTTTGGTATAAACTTTTCATCTTAGAGGTCATTTGTTCAATTCCCGTTTCAAATTTAGCGGTCCATCACAGTCTAACGATCGAGTGCTTGGACTGAACAAAAAACAAAATTTAGTGGCATTTCGTGTAGTTTACCCGCATTAAATTGTGAATCCCCTAAGTTAAATGTTCAAGTAGAAGAGATGAACTATATTTAAGGATAGGGTGAAGGGTCATACCTGTTCCATGATAAATAGTAGTTTTGGTCACTTAATCTTCGGACATTCATATGTGGTCAACTTTTTTAACGCAGGCCATGATGTCTTGTGCGTTCCTAGGTAGAAACATACGAGGTTTGGTAGATTATAAAGATCAAGGGAAGATAATTGATTAAATTCAAACTGAATTTCATGTTCTATTACTCCATCAATCTTTGAAACTATCTACTCCACCCCCACAGTTACTGACCCACAAGAACAGAAGTATGTATTGTTTATCATCTTCACATTTCTCAAATGAGAGATTTTGATCTTCTCCAACCTACACACATTATTCATGCCAATATAAATAATGATTACAATAATAAAAAGATCAATAATAATTAAACTTACTATTTTTTTAAATGCAGCTTCCTTATATTTTTTACAGATTATCAATGATATTATTTTATATTGTATTAGGTTAGGAATTTGTATGTGGAACCATAATCAAAAGTTATGCATAACAACATAAAATCAGACATATTCCCAGGTTTTTACATGTCTTTCAATAGAGATGAAACAAGTATTTATAGTCTATAACCATTCAATATAAGATAAAATCCGTTAGTCCTTTAGGCAACCTCCTTTCTCGCATTCCTCGGCGCACAGCTGCTGGTGCAATATTCCTCTCTGGTGGGTCCTGGTTTTCCAGCTCGTTAGTGTCGATGTGTAATCCTTCTTGCTCATGTTGCGCCTCAATTACATTGTTATGAATCTGCTGCTTTGACAAGTCATTGTTCATCCAAATGCTACTGCTTCCGGGAAACTGGCCTTCCAGTTGCTTTCCTCTTCTTCCTTCAGATTCGAATCCATCAGTCACTTCAGGGACACCATCCAATATCCTCGAAATACCTCCACAAGCGTGCACGTCTAGTGAGAAATCGGCGTACCAATTGTGTTTCTCCTGCATAAGGTAATTAAATCCAACTTCTTTGGCATTGTGTTCACTTCCATCCAACTCTTCTGGTCCATAGTATGCATGACCATGATGTTGTGCTATTGCCTTGTGACTCCAAAGATAAAGCAGAGGTGCCTTTTTATTCCAATGTTCCAACTGCTTATCCTCTACATCAACTGAACCTGGTAGGTAAAATGACTGGGGAGAAAAGAATATGTATAAGGACCAATGTAGAAAATAAATCTAAAATCAATGGAAAGTGGAAAAGAAGGTAACTGAAATCTTTGCGTGCCTTGCCAGATAGAACTCTGTCATCCTCCCAAATCAAATCATAAGCTTCTTTCTCATCAAGCCTGTTAAAATGCGAATGCAACGGAGAGAAAGCGAGCAAAATTACCTCATGAATACCGATTTTAACAATTACAACAAGGTTATAATGGAATCCTTTACCTTCTAGTTTCCCTAGGAACAATAAGAACAATAAGCTTTGGTCTGAAGGTAAGAGCCTTGTTAGCAAGAAATGCCTTGACCACAAAAGGAGGACTCAGTCCCATAATCTACTTGACATGTTAAAACAAGAATATCAAAGAGAGAAAGAGGGAGCACATGAAACATCTCCTATATTTCATTTTTAAGCTTCTTACCAGTCTAGAACCGTCTGGTAATTCGTCTAAGTTCACATTCATCCAATCTCTTTTTTCAAAATTAAAATCTATTGAGAAGGGAAATTGGGAAAGTAAATGGTGTGCAAGATACGACACCGGTGCTATTATTGAACCAGGAAATAAAATAAGAAACGATATCGTTTCTTTATTCTTTATTAAACTGAAGTCAAAATACAAAATGAAAAATATACGAGAGTTATTATGAAAGTAAACTGAAACACAATGTCTTTATATAGGTATAAAGAATCAAGAAACTAATTCCTAACTAACTGACTAATGCCAACTAATATCGTCTAATAGCCCCCCTCAAGTAGGAGCATATATGTTATGTATGCCCAACTTGAAAATGAGAGTTCGAAAAACAGAAGGATGTAGAGGTTTAGTGAAGCAATCTGCATGTTGGTTATGGGTTGAAACATGTAATATTCTGACCAAACGCTGCTGCAACTTTTCACGAACAATGTGGCAATCGATCTCTATATGCTTCGTTCTCTCGTGTTGAACTGGGTTTTCTACAATTTTGATAGCAGATAAGTTATCACAAAATATATTCGCAGGCTGTAAAGAAAAATGAAAATCAGAAAGCAAGTAAATGAGCCATTGACTTTCACAAGTGACTGAAGCTAGTGCACGGTATTCAGCTTCACTGGATGATCTCGAAATTGTTTGCTGCTTCTTAGATTTCCAGGAAATCAGTGCAGTGCCTAGAAAGACACAAAATCCTGTAGTGGACTTTCTCGTATCAGGGCAGGATGCCCAATATGAGTCAGAGAAGGCATTAATTTGTATAGGATTGTTAGTGGGGAAAAACAGCCCTTGACCAATAGTTCCCTTTAAGTACCTAAGAATTCTATGTAAGGCAGATAAATGAACATCAGTAGGAGCTGAGATATATTGTGAAAGCTGTTGAACAGCATAGGCAATGTCATGTCTAGTATTGGTTAGATAAAGAAGCTTCCCTATGACTTTTATATATAGGGTAATATCCTCTAGAGGTGTACCACCAAATTTAGAAAGTTTATTCCTAGGAACCATAGGTGTAGGAACATGTTTTGAGTCTATAAAACATGTTTCCTCTAAGAGTTCAATAGTATACTTTCTTTGACAAAGGTTAACACCTTTAGAGGATCTAGCCACTTCAAAACCTAAGAAATACTTTAAATCTCCCAAGTCTTTGATTCGAAAAATATCATGCAAGAAAGTCTTAATTTTATTAATTTCAGTTACATCAGGACTTGCCAAAATCATATCATCTACATACACAGCTAAAACAAGAAAAGAGGAACCACTTCCTTTAGTAAACAGTGAAGAATCTGCTGAAGATTGCTTAAAACCTTGTTCAAGCAGAATAGTGGTCAATCTTTCATTCCACTACTTGCTAGCCTGCCTTAAACCATATAGACTCTTGTTCAATTTACAGACCAATTTAGGATTTGAAGGAGAAAAACCAGGAGGGGAATCATATATACCTCTTCATTAAGAAAACCATGCAAAAAGGCATTGTTTATATCAAGTTGTTGCAAAAACCAATTTTTGGATGCAGCAATAGCAATTAAAGTTCTAATAGTTGTTAATTTTGCAACTGGACTGAAAGTAGTAAGGAAATCAACTCCATTCTGTTGTGTATACCCTTTAGCCACTAATCTAGCCTTATAGCGTTCTAAAGTACCATCAGACTTGAGTTTTGTCTTATAAACCCACTTGCAACCTATGGTTTGTTTACCAGGAGGAAGGTCTACTAAAGTCCATGTATTATTATTCTCTAAAGCAGAAATTTTCTCTTCCATGGCTTTTTTCCATTCTTTATGCAAAATAGCTTCTTTATAATTCTTTGGTTCCTTTAGAATAGCAACACTGTTTATGTATCCTAAATGATTAGCAGAAACATGTTGATAAGATAAAACACTTGCAAGAGAATAAGGTGTTCCTTGAACTGAAATGTTTTTAGAAGCTTGTTTTGGTAAAGACACTTGATTATCACTGTATTTTTGTGGTAGTTTAGAAATCCTAGATGGTCTTGTAACTTTAGTAAGGATAGGCACATCAGGCATAGAAGAACTATCCACAAAAGGCTCATGAGTAGTATGCTGATTTTTCTCAATATGATCAAGACTATTTTCAAAATCAGTACTTATTCTAATAGCAGCAGAACCATCAGCAGAATCATCACTATCAACAGAATCATGAGACACATGAGACAACTCAGCAATATTATGAGATAAATCAGTATCAATAGAATTATCATTATGATTATAGTTTGAAAAATCTTGAATTATCTTATTCTCATAGCTAGGTAAAACAATATCTTCCAAAGTCTGAAGGGAATTATATTTAAAAGGAAAATTGTTCTCAACAAATTTAACATCCCTAGAGACAAAAATACTTTTAGTATCTAGATTAAAAAGTCTATACCCTTTATGATTTTGGGAAATTCAACAAACATGCATCTATTAGTCCTAGGATTCAACTTAATAGCAGCCTTAGGAAGGACACTAGCATAGGCTAGGCAACCAAAAACTTTGAGATTATCAATTAAAGGTTTGAATCCAAATAAAACCTCAAATGGTGATTTATGTGCTAAAACAAGAGTAGGTGTCATATTTATAAGATAAACAACATTAACAACACAGTCCAACCAAAAATTTAGAGGCAAAGAAGCATGAATCCTTAATGATCTAGCTACCATAAGGATGTGTTGATGCTTTCTTTCTACTACACTATTCTGTTGTGGTGTGTAACTACAGGAGTTTTGATGCACCATACCAGTAGATCTATAAAACTCTAACATTTCAAATTCTTTAGCATTGTCAGTTCTAATGCATTTATGAGTTTTAACCATAGAACAGAAGCTAACTATATGATTCATAAACCTCAGATTTAAACTGCATAGGAAAAACCCAGGTGAATCTACTTTTTTCATCAACTATAGTGAGAAAATATGAAAAACCATGAATAGATTTAACAGGGAAAGGCCCCCATACATCCATGTGAAGAAGGTCAAATATATCACTACTCACATAATTACTAATAGGAAAAGTCAATCTTTTCTGTTTAGCTAGATGGCAAACCTCACAATTAGAAAGCACCCCACTAGGTATATCAGTATACAAATCAGCAAAAGAATTAATTCTCCCTTGAGAGGGGTGCCCTAATCTAGCATGCCATTTAACAAAAGAAATTTTAGAAGTTATAGAGGAACATATTGTATGAGCATTACTGGAATTATCCACATCAAGAAAATACAGGCCATTTGCTTGCTTAGCTAAACCAATCATCCTCCATTGGATGATATCATGTATTATACAAAAGCCAGCATTAAAAATTATAGAAATACTATCACATTTAGCCAATTGAGAAACATAGATTAAATTGAATCCAAAATCATGTATATGGAAAACATTATGAAGTATTAAAAATTTGTTTAACTGAACAGTACCAATATGTGTAACTTGTACCAAATGATTATTTGGTAGCCTTACAAATTTACCAGAAATTTCTTTAAAATCAAGAAAACAATCTAAACTATTAACAATGTGGTCAGTGGCCCCTAAATCTAAAATCCAGGGGTCAAAGTATTACTTACAGATGAGCAAGTAGAAAAAATAAAAGGGATCATACTTGAATTACCTGAATCTAAAGCGGCATGTTCTTGAGAATCAACAGAAGACAAAACCATATTCACATTTGAATCTTTAACAAACTAGCCAGTAGAACTACCAACTCTAGTTTTGTCATTGATCAAACTCAAAATACTCTCATATTGCTCTTTAGTAAACTGAATAGTATGATCATCTCTTGGACTATCTTTAGACAGAACACCAGTATCAAGAAGATCAACAGTAGAGGCAACTTGATTTGTTCTATTATTATTAAAGCTTCTTGCCTTATAGCTGGGGGGATAACCATGCTTCTTATAGCATTTGTCTATACTATGCCCATACATCCCACAGAAAGTACACATGGGTTTCTTATTCCCAGGAAAACTTCTCTTAGAACCAGCAGACCTTTCTTGGCTATTATCTTGCCTAGATTTATATCCCTCCAGATTCTTAGTAGAATATCTATCAGCCATAAAAACACTTGACTCAACAGAAACAATAGAATTGAGGGACCTTTCTTGTTGCACACCTATAGAAAACACTTCATTTATTTTAGGCAACAGTTTCATCATCAAAATCTGAGACTTTTGCACAGAAAAATTATCATTCAAGCCACGCAAGAAACGAAGAAGAAAATCTTGCTTCCTATACTCTAATGCAGAACAATCACATGCCATTAGAGGTCGCAAATTACAAATTTCGTCCCAAACTGTTTTCAACTGAGTATGAAATGTAGTAACAGACAAAGTACCTTGTTGAAGTGAATAAAAATCTTGGAGTAAATCCGAGATTCGGAAAACATCACCTTGGTTAAAACGATCAAATAGGTCTGTCCAAAGTTCTGAAGCGCTATCAATCCATATTACACTTTGCGCAATCTCAGGGCTTAGGGCACGCTGAATCCATGACAACACAAGGTTGTTGCACTTCGTCCAGGCATCAAACCGCGGAGCATCTGACCGTGGCTGCGAAATCGAACCGTCGACGAACCTTAATTTGTTCTTCGAGATATGACTCGTCTTCATAGACCGCGCCCAAGGATGATAATTGGAGCCGTTCAACAGAGACGATGTCAGGACTAACGCCGGATTCTCACCGGGGTGGATGTAATAAGGATCGGTTGGGTCATCATTCTTGAATCCCCTCGATCCTTCAAGAGCGGAAGAAACTTCTCTTGAATCTGATACCATATTGAGAAGGAAAATTGGGAAAGTAAATGGTGTGCAAGATACGACACCGTTGCTATTCTTGAACCAGGAAACAAAATAAGAAACTGTATCGTTTCTTTATTCTTTATTAAACTGAAGTCAAAATACAAAATGAAAAATATACGAGAGTTATTATGAAAGTAAACTGAAACACAATGTCTTTATATAGGTACAAAGAATCAAGAAACTAATTCCTAACTAACTGACTAATGCCAACTAATATCCTCTAATAAAATCATTCTGCAAAAGAAAAAAAAGGATTGAAAAACTCTTAAACTGGCATTTGCTGGCGAGATTAGAGAAATAGGGGAAAATGAACTGCAACAACCAGGTAAGCTTTTAAGCGTTTTAGATGCTAAGGAACTAAAAGAACACAAACAGTGATGATCATATAACATTTCCAAAAACAAAACAAAAAAATACAGTTTTGACATTTAAGAAACAGAGCCTACATATCAGATACATTTGTCAATGATTGGCCACAGGAAATGCTTAACTAAACACTGTTGGAATACACCTACAGCTGTAAGTTAAAATTTTATTTACAACTTTTTACAACATCAGAATTCTTTACACTCGACCACAACAGGAGTTCTGCAGTTAATTTCACTGTTCCTTAGACTAAGGGTGCAAACGAGACTCCAAAGCTTGTAAGCTGATTAGATTTGTATTTAGCTTGATCATTACAAGTCGAGTTCAAGCTATTAAACCATCCATATTCGAATAGTCTAATATTTCACTCAAGTAGCTCATAAGCCTAGCCAAGCTTTTTATTTTTAATATATCTTTAGTTTAATTAGTTTTGAAAAAAATTCAATTCAAGCTCAAGCACAAATAATTGAGCTTGAACTTGTGCATGGAATCAAGCTCATTCTTTCACTAGGTAAACAAGCCTACACAAGCAAGTTTGAAGAGTTCCATCTTTATCTTAAATCACGCTTGAGTCAAACTATGAGCCTCTAGTTTCAAGTCAAACTCAAGCCTCTTAGAGCTTGAGCTTGGCTCAGCTTGATTACACCCCCTACTCAGGAAATCAATCCCACCAAAAAAATCATAATTCATCAAGATCTTGAAGTTGCAACTAAGTCTTTAGAATTTATCACACAAAAAAGAACACCAACATAAACCAATAAAGCATTATCAGCCAAAAGGACCTTAGATAAAGGGAAGACTAACGTTACCTTTGACTGAAAAAGATCATAACTTTTAAATAAGCAGGACTTCCCAACTTTTTCTAGCTTCTCTTTCAATAAACAACTGAAATCATTGGAACCACAGCAGAAGTCGACTATCTGCTCAAGTAGTGTTCATTGTGTAAATAGGATGACCGTATTGACATAACCATGATAAATATAAAAAGCAAATCTAGTAATTAAAAAAATTTGAAGTCATAATTTGGGAGGGACAAAAAAATAAATAAAAGAGGATCAGGCTTTTCAAGCCATTTTTTTGGCCAGCAAATACCCTGTCCAAAGGAATGACAATTCAGGGCCATCTGAACATTTTAAAATTTAAAGTCAGTGGCACCATTCACCTAATACTTTGGTTGCATCTTTAGATGAGTAGCCAAATTCCATTTAATAGCAAGTGTGAATAAGAAAATAGGCAAGCTAATTTCAAATCAAAGTCATTGCATTGCCAATTTCACATTCTTAGAAGCATGATGCTTACACATCACTTATTCCAGCATAAATTAATATCCTCAAGTTATCTCAAACTACAGAATGCCTCCCAACATAAATAATCCAAAGTTTCTGAATACTGAGCACAACAATCTAAACAAGTCATGAAGCTAACAAGAAAATGTGAAAGACAACAACAAAATGTGATAATTCTATGAATTGCTATACATGATACATGTTAAAAGAATGCAAAAATATATTGTATTTACACTTACAAATATAAGGTGTAAGATAGCAGTTGAATTTCTTTCCAGCTTTTAAGAACAATGAAGAACACTCTTACTGTATCACCATCTTGTACATACCAATGGAGCAATTATGAATGACAATGTAGTGAGCTAAAGCCAAATGAAAAACGCTCTTACCGTATCACCATCTTGTACATACAAATGGAGCCTATCAACAATCTGCAGAATAAGCAAGTGCTATTAGCTCCACTCTATATTTTAACCATTCATTCAAGATATTAATGGAGCAAGCAAGTAGAGAGGCAAACCACAACAGATTTGCATAGTACGTGAAAACTAAAAGGTAGCTAACAGTAGACTAGTTATTCATGTAGGTGACAGAACACAGAAGCATATAACTACAGCCAAATTTTGTGGGATGTAAAACTTTTCTCTTTCTAGTTAAATGGGAGGGGGTGGAGAAAAGTTCTCCCTATCATGTTTTATTTGGGATTATTCCCCAAGAATATCAATTTAAAAGTTAATTCCACAACACTCGTCAGTAAAATATAAGTCTTTAAGCAAGCTTAGTGTAACACCCGGGTTTGGGGGTCGGGTGAAAATAATATTAAAATAATATTTCAGGTTTCGGTTTTATAATTAAAATAATAAAATAATCTTTTGGGCCTCGAGTTTCAAAACAAATATTTCATGTTGGACTTAAATTGATTTGAAACTCAAATTCCATGGAATTTACAAATATTTGAGATTGTCATCTCATTAATGGCAAGATTGTAAATAAGTAGACTTTCAATTTAAATCCCCTTTTTATTAAAATAGTTTTCTTTGTCATCTTCTTCCCTCTTCACTTCTCCATTTCCACGACCAAAGAGAGCTCTTCTCTTCATTTCACTATTCCATCACCATACACCTTCATCTTTGATGCTTTTCGAAAGGTAATTTCATTTTTGACTTAGCCTTATCTTCCTCTTCATTTTGGTACCATTAGTTTTCATTAAAACCATGTATTTTGTATTTTGGGTTTTTCAAGGATTTTGTTAAAGGTTGTGGCTTTATGAAATTTTAACAAAGCTTTTGATTTTTAGTTGTTAGATAAGTTGATTACAACCCATAAGGTCCAACATGTATGAATTTTAAAGAGTTTTATGGTAATTTTCGGATTTGGGTTTTAATGGGGGTTTTGAAGGGTTTAAAGGTTAGTTTTGGGTGTGATTGATGTTGGAAATTGAGGGTTGATGTTAGTGTAATAGTTAGGGGTTGTTTTGGAAGCATTTAAGAGTGTTAAAAAGGTTGAAATCATGAGTTTTGGATTGGGTTTGATGGCTGATCGGGATTGAGGTTTTGGGAGTTGTTCATAGCTTGAATTCATGTGTTTTTATGCTTGAGTAGTGTTCCGGGTTTGCTACATTGATGTGTGAACTGATTTGAGGTTGTATTGATTGTGTTGAGTTGATTAAAAGCAAGAAATTGTGTTGGTGAAGCATCGGGAACAAATCTGAAATCGTTGGAAGCTTGATCGGCTAGTGTGTTGAGCTTGGAATAGTCGGTGAGTGGTTAAATGTTTTTAAATGGTTTTCGAGTATTGGTTCAAGCATGTGGACTAGGTTGGGCTTGGTAGACCCACCTAGAGTTGGGATTAGGGTGGTAGCCTAATCCCAAGCTTTAGCTAGAGACCTTGGTTGAACTCTAATTGATGTTTATGCCTCATGTTTAATTGTGTTTATGGTGGCCATGTATACTGTGATATACATGTGTGTTGAGGCATGGTTTTGATGCATTGTGATATGCATATGGTTTGTGCATGATGGTAATCATGGTGAGTACGTGCTAAGCACGGAAGTTGATATGAAATTATGTTGTGGATTGTGTTTAGTATTGGCACTAGTAAGCTTGGGTACAATGATCGATCATTAGGATGTCTAGTGTGCACACGTGAGTCAAATGCGCGCGTGGTCTTGGTGATGGTAGTTATCAAGATGGAGTACGGGTTCGCCTGGAAAACCTTCTTATATATGTTAGTCGGTGATGAGTGTAATCCCATCGACGGGGCGTGAGGATGAGTGGAATCCCCTCCGCGTAAACAGTGATGAGTGTAATCCCACCGTAAGGTAATGGTTGTGTTGGGTGTGAGTTCCAACGGTAATCTGCGTATTCGAGTCATAGCTAGGTGCCAATATGGATTGATATATGTGGTTGATAATACATTGATTTATGTATTTTCATGTGTTGAGCTTGTGACTTGTTGAGCATGGCATAATATTGAGTTTATGTTCATGCATCATTTATATTTTGGCTCATGTGGATCGAAGGTAAGATCATGCATTCTACCTTGGTTGTGCTCGTGCTTGGACCCTGCATTGTCGAGGTTTGTTTTAATGAGCTTACCCTTACTAAGCTTTATGCTTACACTCTCTTTTGTTCGACAATGCAGATCCGTAGTTCGTGGGTTGCTTGTGCAAGGAGAGGGCCTCCAAGCGTGCTTTGTGGTGCTATCTTAGCTTTCAAGTATGGACATTTTAGTTATAAGATGTATTAGTCAAGCAATGGGATATGTATTGTTGCTTTGAGCTTTTGAAGTATGTTGGTGTTGGTTTGTTTAGGAGCATGTTTAGACTCCTCTTTATGATGTTGTCGGTTTGGCTTTTGGATGTCTTGTTTGGCTTTTGTAAACCATGTTTAAATTGCCTACCTTAAATGCCTAAGTGTATGTTTGTTGAAGCATGAATCTTAAGTGTTATGTATGAAGCATGTGTTGATTCCTTTAATGTATGGTTCTTTATGTTTAGAGTGTTAAGCATGCTTGTAGATGTTTGGTTTTGCCTTAGGATCATGTTTGGTTGAGTTGGGGTCTTAGTTAGTGTTGTTAAGGCAGCCATAAGCCTTAAAACCAGCTAAAACCAATATGCAGACAGAGGGAGTTTCGAAACGGTTGGTCCCGTTTCGGTACGGTCCTTTTGTTTCGGGCCAGGCGTTTCGGTACGCTAAGGGCCGTTTCGATACGATTTTGCTACTGGAAATCTGAGAATTTGACGATAAAATGATGTATTGAAACAGGATTTAGTGTTTCGGAACGGCCTTCGTATCGTTGACCACGGGAAGTTGACCGTTGAGGGCGTTTCGATACGGGCCACCCCTATTTCGAAACGGTCTCATCGGGTTGACTTTGGCCAGTTGACCTAGTCAAGGCGTATCGAAACACCCTATGGGCGTTCCGATACGGCCTACTATTTAAGATTAAAATGGGCTGTTTTAATTATGTGTTCGTTGTTTCGCCTCGCTTGTTTTCTTCCGTTGTTGCCTTTTTCACACAGGGTATAACATCACATCTAGATAAGATAATAATAATGAAAACTTTTTCCTTGGGTCAGTAACCGAAGTGGAGCCTTAACGGGTTTCACCTCGGTATCCCCGTGTAGCCCACTCGGATCGGTCAAGCATCCGGACCGGGACGAGGGGGTTACACTTAGAATACTTAAAAAAAGCTTAGACTACTCTTAAGTCTACAGTTATGAGTTGTTTTCTTCTGGACTATGGTTTCAAAATGACTTAAACTTCAATTACTAGGCAACAAATATTCTTCTAACAAGAAGTTCAGTTTTTAAAAGAAATCCAACTCTAACTCTAATTTAATTGCTTAGAAATAAGTAGAAAAGTAAGTAGTAATACCTCTTTAAGCTTCTCCACTTTAATGAAATAGCAACCAAAAGATGTATACGACCTTCCATCAGTTCCATGGAGAAAAGGTCCAAGATAGACTGCAAGATTATCCTATAGAATGTAACAGATAAGCATTTAACTTGGCAAACAAACTTTCGTGGAAAGTTCAAACATTGCTACCCACAATATTTGTACATTTTAATACTCTAACTTATTCACATCATGCACATATATCGCTTAGCAAAAAGAGATAAGCACCTAACAACCATAATGCTATTTCCTATGGTGATTGACACTTCTGTCAAATGCAAATAAGTTCCTCTGAAAGAATATAATACAAATAATTGAAAGAACCCGGGACACTGAAGTCCCACTGTGAAATTATTTGAAGAATGCTAAGCTAACCAATTAGGCAGGTAACTAAGCTCATTAATTATTCATTTATATTAGGTGTGAAATTAGTGATCACACATGTATAATAAAACCCGTGGCTCTAAGCATCAGCCACCCTTTTTTTCATTTTGCTTGGAAAATGGTAATTGGTGCCAAGTGACGAAGTAAGCATCAGAAGATAAAGGAACAAAATCTTACGGCCAAAATGAAAAAGAAGGATACCCAATTCAACCAAATGAAGTTTTTTACAGTATATAAGAAACAAACACCTAAAACTTCCTTAACATGATAAAACATGCACCAAGAATTTTCCAGCATCAAAGCTTAATAAGAAAGCATGTCTCTGGGAAAAAATAGCTACCAATTAGAGGGAAAAGAGCTTAAACCTTCCACTTCAATATCTGCTTGATCTCATCTAGACCACAAACAGTTTTTGCATCCTCAAGAGAATCTCATTTTTCTAACTTCTCTAATGCAGTTCTAGCATCCTAAAACATGTGAGAAATTTCCATCAAAGTCAAGAAAAAGAATCTAGCTAATTCATGCTAGTTTATCCGCCTTACGAAGCAAGAAGTAGGATATATACCTTAACTGAGGTCTCCACCCTACCCAATGTAATACTCTTTCTCTCGATGCTACATGCATTTGCAACAGAGATTTGCTTCTGACTTTTCAAAAATTCCTCAGCATTAAATGAAGATTCAACATCTTTGATGAGAGCCAAAATACTGTTAATGAAAAAGCGTAAATCCAAAAGCACTTCAACATTGATTTTTCTGGTGAAAAAGTATTTACTAAGGCTCGTATTATAAAAGGCAAGCAAATTACCCTTTCTCTACTTCTTCACCTATGTCATCATCATCATTGTTTTCTTCGTTTAGACCTACATCTCCATCTCCATTAACTATAATTCTTGAGTATATTGACATCCTGTTAAATCATGGGCAAAATCTACAACATAGTAAGTAAAATGGGGAAAGAAACAGAAGAAAATTGTTGAGTTCAGAAACTCACAGGAAACTAGCAAGGAAAATTGTTGAGTTCATGACTAAACTATTTACATGGCATTCGTAGCTACCAAATTGTTGGTTTTTTTGCCTTGAAAATGGTAATTTGTGCCAAGTGACGAAGTAAGCATCAGAAGATAAAGGAACAAAATCTTGAGGCCAAAATGAAAAAGAAGGATACCCAATTCGACCAAATAAAGTTTTTTACAGTATAAGAAACAAACACCTAAAACTTCCTTAACATGATAAAACATGCACCAAGAATTTTCCAGCATCAAAGCTTAATAAGAAATCATGTCTCTGAAAACAAATAGCTACCAATTAGAGGGAAAAGAGCTTAAACCTTCCACTTCAATATCTGCTTGATGTCATCTGGATCATAAACAGTTTTTGCATCCTCAAGAGAATATCCTTTTTCTAACTTCTCTAATGCAGTTCTAGCATCCTAAAACATGTGAGAAATTTCCATCAAAGTCAAGAAAAAGAATCTAGCTAATTCATGCTAGTTTATCCGCCTTACTAAGCAAGAAGTAGGATATATACCTTAGCTGAGGTCTCCACCCTACCCAATGTAATACTCTTACTCTCGATGCTACATGCATTTGCAACAGAGGTTTGCTTATGACTTTTCAAAAATTCCTCAGCATTAAATGAAGATTCAACATCTTTGATGAGAGCCAAAATACTGGTAATGAAAAAGCGTAAATCCAAAAGCACTTCAGCATTGATTTTTCCGATGAAAAAGTATTTACTAAGGCTCGTATAGAAGGCAAGCAAATTACCCTTTCTCTACTTCTTCACCTATGTCATCATCATCATTGTTTTCTTCGTTTAGACCTCCATCTCCATCTCCATTAACTATAATTCTTGAGTATATTGAAATCATGTTAAATCATGGGCAAAATCTACAGCATAGTGAGTAAAATGGGGAAAGAAATAGAAGAAAATTGATGAGTTCAGCAACTCACAGGAAACTAGCAAGGAAAACTGTTGAGTTCATGCTTAAATTATTTACATGGCATTCGTAGCTACCAAATTGTTGGTTATTTTACTTGGAAAATGGTAATTTGTGCCAAGTGACGAAGTAAGCATCAGAAGATAAAGGAACAAAATCTTAAGGCCAAAATGAAAAAGAAGGATACCCAATTCGACCAAATGAAGTTTTTTACAGTATAAGAAACAAACACCTAAAACTTCCTTAACATGATAAAACATGCACCAAGAATTTTCCAGCATCAAAGCTTAATAAGAAAGCATGTCTCTGGAAACAAATAGCTACCAATTAAAGGGAAAAGAGCTTAAACCTTCCACTTCAATATCTGCTTGATCTCATCTGGATCACAAACAGTTTTTGCAACCACAAGAGAATCTCCTTTTTCTAACTTCTCTAATGCAGTTCTAGCATCCTAAAACATGTGAGAAATTTCCATCAAAGTCTAGAAAAAGAATCTAGCTAATTCATGCTAGTTTATCCGCGTACTAAGCAAGAAGTAGGATATATACCTTAGCTAAGGTCTCCACCCTACCCAATATAATACTCTTGCTCTCGATGCTACATGTATTTGCAACAGAGATTTGCTTCTGACTTTTCAAAAATTCCTCAGCGTTAAATGAAGATTCAACATCTTTGATGAGAGCCAAAATACTGTTAATGAAAAAGCGTAAATCCAAAAGCACTTCAGCATTGATTTTTCCGGTGAAAAAGTATTTACTAAGGCTCGTATTATAAAAGGCAAGCAAATTACCCTTTCTCTACTTCTTCACCTATGTCATCATCATCATTGTTTTCTTCGTTTAGACCTCCATCTCCATCTTCATTAACTATAATTCTAGGGTATATTGACATCCTGTTAAATCATGGGCAAAATCTACAGCATTGTGAGTAAAATGGGGAAAGAAACAGAAGAAAATTGTTGAGTTCAGCAACTCACAGGAAACTAGCAGGGAAAATTGTTGAGTTCATGCCTAAACTATTTACATGGCGTTCGTAACTACCAAATTGTTGGTCATTTTGCTTGGAAAATGGTAATTTGTTCCAAGTGACGAAGTAAGCATCAGAAGATAAAGGAACAAAATCTTGAGGCCAAAATGAAAAAGAAGGATACCCAATTCTACCAAATGAAGTTTTTTACAGTATAAGAAACAAACACCTAAAACTTCCTTAACATGATAAAACATGCACCAAGAATTTTCCAGCATCAAAGCTTAGTAAGAAAGCATGTCTCTGGAAACAAATAGCTACCAATTAGAGGGAAAAGAGCTTAATCCTTCCACTTCAATATCTGCTTGATCTCATCTAGACCACAAACAGTTTTTGCATCCTCAAGAGAATCTCCTTTTTCTAACTTCTATAATGCAGTTCTAGCATCCTAAAACATGTGAGAAATTTCCATCAAATTCAAGAAAAAGAATCTAGCTAATTCATGCTAGTTTATCCGCCTTACTAAGCAAGAAGTAGGATATATACCTTAACTGAGGTCTCCACCCTACCCAATGTAATACTTTTGCTCTCGATGCTACATGCATTTGCAACAGAGATTTGCTTCTGACTTTTCAAAAATTCCTCAGCATTAAATGAAGATACAACATCTTTGATGAGAGCCAACATACTGTTAATGAAAAAGCGTAAATCCGAAAGCACTTTAGCATTGATTTTTCCGGTGAAAAAGTATTTACTAAGGCTCGTATTATAAAAGGCAAGCAAATTACCCTTTCTCTACTTCTTCACCTATGTCATCATCATCATTGTTTTCTTCGTTTAGACCTCCATCTCCATCTCCATTAACTATAATTCTTGAGTATATTGACATCCTGTTAAATCTTGGGCAAAATCTACAACATAGTGAGTAAAATGGGGAAAGAAACAGAAGAAAATTGTTGAGTTCAGCAACTCACAGGAAACTAGCAAGGAAAACTGTTGAGTTCATGCCTAAACTATTTACATGGCATTCGTAGCTACCAAATTGTTGGTCATTTTGCTTGGAAAATGGTAATTTATGCTAAGTGACGAAGTAAGCATCAGAAAATAAAGGAACAAAATCTTGAGGCCAAAATGAAAAAGAAGGATACCCAATTTGACAAAATTATGTTTTTTACTGTATAAGAAACAAACACCTAAAACTTCCTTAACATGATAAAACATGCACCAAGAATTTTCCAGCATCAAAGCTTAATAAGAAAGTATGTCTTTGGAAACAAATAGCTACCAATTAGAGGGAAAAGAGCTTAAACCTTCCGCTTCAATATCTGCTTGATCTCATTTGGACCACAAACAGTTTTTGCATGCTCAAGAGAATCTCCTTTTTCTAACTTCTCTAATGTAGTTCTAGCATCCTAAAACATGTGAGAAATTTCCATCAAAGTCAAGAAAAAGAATCTAGCTAATTCATGCTAGTTTATCCGCCTTACTAAGCAAGAAGTAGGATATATACCTTAACTGAGGTCTCCACCCTACCCAATGTAATACTCTTGCTCTCGATGCTACATGCATTTGCAACAGAGATTTGCTTCTGACTTTTCAAAAATTCCTCAGCATTAAATGAAGATTCAACATCTTTGATGAGAGCCAAAATATTGTTAGTGAAAAAGCGTAAATCCAAAAGCACTTCAGCATTGATTTTTTCGGTGAAAAAGTATTTACTAAGTCTCGTATTATAAAAGGCAAGCAAATTACCCTTTCTCTACTTCTTCACCTATGTCATCATCATCATTGTTTTCTTCGTTTAGACCTCCATCTCCATCTCCATTAACTATAATTCTTGAGTATATTGACATCCTGTTAAATCATGGGCAAAATCTACAGTATAGTGAGTAAAATGGGGAAAGAAACAGAAGAAAATTGTTGATTTCAACAACTCACAGGAAACTAGCAAGGAAAACTGTTGAGTTCATGCCTAAACTAATTACATGGCATTCGTAGCTACCAAATTGTTGGTCATTTTGCTTGGAAAATGGTAATTTGTGCCAAGTGGCGAAGTAAGCATCAGAAGATAAAGGAACAAAATCTTGAGGCCAAAATGAAAAAAAAGGATACCCAATTCGACCAAAAGAAGTTTTTACAGTATAAGATACAAACACCTAAAACTTCCTTAACATGATAAAACATGCACCAAGAATTTTCCAGCATCAAAGCTTAATAAGAAAGCATGTCTCTGGAAACAAATAGCTACCAATTAGAGGGAAAAGAGCTTAAATCTTCCACTTCAATATCTGCTTGAGTTCACAGGAAACTAGCATGTCTCTAGAAACAAATAGCTACCAATTTTCCAGCATCAAAGCTTAATAAGAAAACATGTCTTTGGAAACAAATAGCTTAATAAGAGTATCAACATATCAAGTAAAATTACCTATTTTGTTGATACTTTTGAGTAAATTATTTATTTTGTTGATACTTTCGAAAGTATCTATACTTTTCTAAAAGTATTGATATTTTTTTAAAAAGCAATGTAACCGGTTGCAATGTGGTTCGAAAGTATCGATACTTTTAAAAAAGTATCAACAAAAAGTATTAATAATTTTTTAAAAAGTAATGTAACTGGTTGCAATGTGGCTCGAAAGTATCGATACTTTTAGAAAAGTATCAACAAAAAGTATCGATACTTTTTTAAAAAAGTAGATACTTTCGAAAGTATCAACAAAATAAGTAATTTACTCAAAAATATCAACAAAATAAGTAATTTACTCAAAAAGTATAGATACTTTCCAAGGCCCCATCAGCTTAAAATAAGTAATTTACTGGATATGTTGATACTCTTATCAACAAAATAGGTAATTTTACCTATTTTGTTATCGTCGGATTTCCAAGGCCCCATCAGCTTAAACTTTAATAACAAAATAGGTAAAACGCTACCGAATATGTTGATACTCTTATCAACAAAATAAGTAATTTTACCGATTTTGTTATCGTGGGATTTCCAAGGCCTCATCAGCTTAAACTTTAATAACATAATAGGCGCTACCTAATATGTTGATACTCTTATCAACAAAATAAGTAAAATTTTACATATTTTGTTATGTTTGTGTCGATACCTACCGACAACTTAAGTTTGTCGGTTACCAATTTTTTAAAATATTTTTTCATGTTTTCTACGGGATACATTATTTTAAATCAACATATCTGGTAGCGCTTTACCTATTTTGTTATTTATCTTACAATGTTTCTGGTAACGTCGTTTCTTAGTCGTATATTAGTCCGCCTTTCATTAGAATTTCCCTCTCAGCATGCTCTTCCAGTTCATCTGTTTCTGCCATGCATACGAATCTCTCCTGATACGCGTCTCCATCAATCCCTCCAAAAGCAGCGAAATACAACTTGACTCTCGTACTGAGCTGTGATGCATTGCCGCCGACTTCAGCCACGTGTTGTGATAATAGACCATGCAAAAGCAGGGAAAACCGGTTCTACCCTCACGAGATTTTACACATTTTGAATCCCAGAATCCTCGACGTAGGTTTTCGAATGCAACGGTCGAGATTCGCGCGGATAGCAAGATCTCCCACCACGTGGCGTAATCGGCTAGGGTGTCAGAAAATCCCCCAACCAAAGTTGTTTTAATATCAAAACCCTAAACCCTAAATCAAAATCATAATCATAATGATTATTTTATCACAAATCAATAATATTAGTGATTAATTATAATATACATAAATTAAAACCCTAATATTAGTGTAATTATAATATATATGTATGTGTGCATATACATCATGTATATCAATATATGTAGTTGTATATGTATATACATTATATATGTATATGATATATTAACTTATGAAAGTTTTTAATTCATCAAGTCATAGATTTCGGGTCAATATCAGTTCAGGTCAACAACAGGTCGGGTTCAGAACATGTCGGGTCCATTTCAGGTCGGGTATGTTTCAGGTCGGGTTCATTTCAAGTCGGGTAAAATCGGATCTCAGATCAATTCAGTCGGGTAAATTCGGTTATCTGCCAGGTCAGCTTCGGGTTCGGGCTCGTTTCAGTCGGACGCAGGTCGGGTTTTAGGTCCACAATAACAGGTCCAATTCGGGTTCGGGTCGTTTTCAATCGGACGCATGTCGGGTTCGGTTACTACAGTAACAGGTCAAATTCGGGTTCGAATCAACAACAGTCGGTTACAGATCGAGTTCGAGTCATCAAATCCTCGGGTTAAATCAGGTTCAGACTCGAGCAGGTTTCAGTCGAATTTCCAGGTCGGGTCAACTTTTTACATCCCTAACTAACTGTGAGCACATTTGTCAGAAAAAAAAAATAATACAGTTGTTTAATGGTAAGAATGAGGTAATAATTCCTCACATGATTCGCCCAAGTCCCATGATGATTAAAGATCAGAAAGTGATTATTACATGACAATATGTAACTTTCATAAGTTACACATTATTTTTAATTAAATATAACTTGATTAACATGATATACAATATATAAAGGAAAATAAAATTAAACATATTTAAACATTTAATATTTTATGATTTCTGGGTGGAAAGTTCGTATAACATAAATATTATATTAAACTATATGTTAAAGAAAAAGAAGATTACATGTCATCTTAGATTTATTAAAATATCCAAACATTTATGCAGACTAAGAATTTTTATAAAAAAAACAAGTCAATTACTCAAATCATTATTTGATAATAAAAGAGATAATTATATTTAACGTAGAATGTATAAATCTAAAATCTTTTTTATACTATTTATTTACTTTTCAACAATAAACCCCTTGCCAAATTGAAGGAAAAAGAGGAAGATTCGGTGATTAATTACATTTTTTTATCTGAAAAGTTTGTGCCGATTTCATCAGTTTTGGGCACACATTACCCATTTTATATATTCTTAATATTCGAATTTCGGTGCTGAGTAAACGACACTCCCGTTCATATTCTCACCTAATATAATTGGATAAACTAGGGAGGTCTAGCTACGGCTAAATTAAGGTTGCTTCCCATCTAAATTCTTATCTAGGGTAGAATTCAACTTAAAATGATATTTAATTATTAAGAATTTTGGATGTAACTTAAACAACATATAAATTTTGGTTCCAACTAAGGGTGCTTATCGAGCGAGTCGATCGCGAGTTGGATAGTGCTCGATTCATACTCGTTAAAAAAAATTTGTTGCTCAACTCGACTCGTTGCTCGTTAAGCTCGTTAAAATTGTGCTCGACTCGTGCTCGTTAAAAAATTTGTTGCTCAACTCAACTCGCTGCTCGTTAAGCTCGACTCGTTGCTCGTTAAGCTCACTAAAAAATTTACCTTGTTTTAACTAAAAGTAAAATTTAACAATACTATATGAGACTTAATGTTAACATAAATTAACAAATTTAACCAAAAAAATATCAAAATAGTGTATAAAGCACTTTCAAAGTCTAAATTCCTACTAACAATCCACAAATACACCAAACTAGCATATTAAAACTATAGTAACAATCCACAAATTCATCAAACTAACATATTAAAACTAAAGTAACAATCCACAAATATTTTAAAAAATTAACGAGCTGCTCACAAACTTATCAAGTCGAGTTAGACTTTGCTCGACTCAACTCGTTAAGGTCTCGAGTCGAGTTCGAGTTCGAATCGAGTCAACCTGAGTTGAGCGTTTGAGTTACAAACTTAAAATGTTACTAAATTGGTAAGAATTTTGTTTCTACCCTAAATTAAATTCTTACCAAATCTAACTTAAAATATTACCCAATTGATAAGAATTTAAGTTAGAACTTAAAACCATCGTTTTTAGCCGCACTATAAGGTGTCGCACGCTAGACTCCCGAGATAAACATCAAATTACTACTTGGCAGTTTTACTATGTATAGGGGATTTACACCGGTACAACATCTCAATTTAAGGTTAAAAATGACAAATTTTAAAATTTGTCAAAACAACCTAAAATGTTATATATTTTTATAGTATTTTAGGTTGACTTTTTCGACAAATTTCGAAACTTGTAAAAAAATTTAGTTTTTTGAAACTTGTCGAAAAACCACGAAAATTAACTAAAGTATTATAAAAGATATAACATTTTAAGTTGTTTGATCAAGTTTTGAAACTTATCATTTTTTAGTCATAAATTAAAATGTCGTTCTTTAGACCCACTCCTAAATAGAGAGTTCGGAATATAAATCTTTTACCTCTTTTTGGCGCCCCTATTTATGCTTCACACTAAAATTTAAGTTTAGGATTTAAGATTTAAGATTAGGGTTTGCGGTTAGAGTATAGGAAATTTTGGGTATGGTGTATTTTTCAGTGTATAAGTTTAGGATTTAAAATTTAAGATTAGAGTTTAAAATTTAATTTTTAGTGTTAATGCATAGAAACGGTACCGAAAAGGAGCAAATGATTTTTATCCGAAAATTCCGTTATATAATAATCAACACCTGTCACTGCGACCGTAACTCTAACGTACACATGTCATAAAACTATAATGATTTATTAGTTTGTTTTGGTTTGGAAGAAAAAAAAAGAATGATTAGTAACGTTGCATAATTTACTCTATAAATGGCCATTATCGTCTATTCTAATGCATTCCACACACAAAATTTTTGGTTATTTGCACAAAGAATTCCCCTACTAGTTGTCCTTTTCAATGCAACCCTCGAGTTTTAATACTAACAATCGTACTCCTTCCTCTTGTTAAATACATTTGGTCATGCCTTTACTTTTATAAAATTATTTCTTTTTTGTTCAACTAAATTTGTCAACTATCGGCCTTTTAAAAGTCATTTTTAAACTTTTACCATAATTATTTTAAATGTTTTAGTTAATTAAAATTTATAAAATGTATATTTAAAAACTACTTAATTGAAAGTTTTTTAAATATATTTTTTACATTTTTATCAACAATAAATTTTAAAAAATGAAAAGTCAAAAATAATTTTTTTTGACAAAAATAGTCAACATGTGTCAATTTTAGTTGGACAAAGAGAGTATAATACAACAATCTGAATAATTATAATAAAAATCAATGATTATAATGCACAATTAAACTGATAATCAAAATAAATATGATCAGATTCTATACATGATAAAACTTATATCAAAATAAATAGGCTTAATCGTCAAACAGGTATCCAGACTATACATTTTTTCAGTTAGGTTCCTAAACTATTTTTCGGGCCAACTAGGTGCCTAACATTTCATTCCGTAACCCATTTAAGGTTCGCCGTTATTTTTTCCTGTTAAAAGACATGTGTCACCTCCAAAAAAATGGAAATTATATTAAAAATAAATAAAATTAATAAAAGAATAAAAATAAAAATGTATCATGAAAGTTTCAAACATTCCTAAAATAGTCCCCAAATCCTTAAACCCCCAAATCTGACTACTCACGCAGCCGTCGACCGCGTTGCTGGCGATGGAATGAAGCCCCCCTCGCCAAACAACCCCACGTCGTTCGTCGCCCTTCTTGCATCCGTTCATCGCGAATCGTTCGAAAGAACCATTCGACAATTTCGTATATTTGCACGACGTCAGTTGATTTTCTGTGACGGGGTGGTGGGGGAAATAGTCGTGATGGTTCGGCGACCGATTTGGTGGGCGGCGGCGTGGCAATCGGCGGCGAAATCAGCCTAAATCGGGATTTAGATTTTGGGGGTTTAGGGATTTTGGAATTTAGGGGTTGTTTTGTAAAATCTGGAAAATTTAAAGATTTTTTTAAAATTAATTAATTTTATTTATTTTTAGGATAAACTACACTGGTAGTCACCGAACTTTTAGGGCGCTTTCAATAAGGTCACCGAACTTTTAAAACTTTCATTACAGTCACTCAACTTTTAATTCGCTTTCAATAAGGCCACTGCCGTCAACCACTGTTAAAAAAGCTGACATGGCATGTTAAATTTAAGGGTAAAATACACTATTAGTCACTGAACTTTTAAGAGGCTTTCAATATGGTCACCGGACTTTTAAAACTTTCATTACCATCACTCAACTTTTAATTCGCTTTCATTACCGTTAAAAAAGTTGATGTGGCACGTTAAGTTTAAAAATGAACTTTTTCCCACCCTATTTTATCTCCATGTCTTATTTTCTTCCATCCAAACATGTCTATCTTTTAGATACATTAATATTTTCGTTTGAACTCCTCATTATCCAGTGCATGACTCAGTAAATGTCGGGCCTGAAGCATAAAGAGAATTTTTATGAGCAAAATTTTAGTTATTTCTTTATCATTCCATCATCGGATGTCTCCCAATATTTTTCTTGTTATCACGCATGTCGCATGCATGTCTAGATACATTAATATTTTCCTTGATGTGTTACTAGAGAAGTAACGACCTTCACAAAAAATTACAATTTGATTCATATGGAAGAAAAAGACATGTTTGGATGGAAGAAAATAAGAGGGGAGAGAAAATATGGTGGGAAAACATTTATTTTTAAACTTAACGTGTCACATTAGCTTTTTTTAACGGTAATGAAAGCGAATTAAAAGTTGAGTGATAGTAATGAAAGTTTTAAAAGTTCGGTGACCATATTGAAAGCCTTTTAAAAGTTCAGTGACTAATAGTGTATTTTACCCTTAAATTTAACATGCCATGTCAGCTTTTTTAACAGTGGTTGACGGCAGTGACCTTATTGAAAGCGAATTAAAAGTTGGGTGACTGTAATGAAAGCTTTAAAAGTTTGGTGACCTTATTGAAAGCGCCCTAAAAGTTCGGTGACTACCAGTGTAGTTTACCCTTATTTTTAATATAATTTTGGATTTTTTTGGAGGTGACACGTGTCTTTTAACGGAAAAAATTAACGGTGAACCTTAAATGAGTTACGAAATGAAATGTTAGACACTTAGTTGACCCAAAAAATAATTTAAACACTTAACTAAAAAGGTGTATAGTCTGGACACCTATTTGACGGTTAAGCCAAATAAATATGAAGTCGACAAAGCATGTGACTTAAACCTTTGAAAAACTTTATTATTAGAGCGAAGTATCTAACGGATTGCACTCACAAAGAGCTTAAAATATAATCTCAAAATTTCTTTTATTGGCAACAAATGAAGACTAGCATTTGAACACACCCTTTAGTTTGTAGCCCATCTTTGGAAAATGTAGTGTTTAAACTCGTGGTTTTTCCCTAAGATAATTTGTTAATTTAATCAAATAATTAATTGAGGTAGGTCAGCATCCAATAACGTGCCAACAAACAATCAAAGATGGTGAAGGGTCGGGTTAATGTTCACATTTTTTGGAGGGGGTAAATTGAACACTATTCATGAAATGATGGGGCTTAATACAATTACTTCAAAACAATGTCGACCCAACAACTTGATGATGGTCCCACCCAATCTATTCAACTAATAACCGCGTCTTACTGATAACTTCCTTTGACTTTGGTCAACCTTTGACAATGCCTTTAAGTTTGAATAACACCACCGCCATTCTACCCAATAAGAAAATGCCACCTCATCTACTACAAGTAGTTTACATTAAAAAGAAACTCACTATTTATTTTTGGCCTCTTTGTTTTGGATATACCACGTACTACCGAGGTTTTTCAAATATTAGGAATTTAGCACATGCATAATAAAATGTTGGTGATGAAATGGTCAATCTACTGTCCCATTGAATTATTTTTGGATAATAAAATAATATTTGTTCATATTTTTTAATCCTTTATTAATTAATATATACTTTATAGATAAGATTAATTAAAATTGGGTTTTTATGATAAATATTGTCTTGAAATTAAACAATTTTATTTATTTATTTGATTTTTACTTTCCGATTTTTAGAAATTTCTTAATTTTATTTTTCACCACACAAATTCCATACAACTTGTGGGTTGAATTTGAGATTAAGAAGTTGTTATTTTGCATCGTCAATAAAAGCCTCTTGCAAGTGTTTGATATAAGACAGAATGGAAGAAAACAAATGTCAACTTTTTGTTTAAAAATAAACGATTATTATCTTTTTATATCGGCAGTGAAAAACAAAATTTTCACAAAAAGAATTATTTAGCAGTTTAAGATTTAAAGATTAAGGGTTTAAATTATAGGTTTTAAAATTTAAGATTTATGTGTAAAATTTATGGTTTGAAGTTTAATGTTTGTGGTTAGATTTTTAGGGTTTAAAGGTTAAAATTTAAATTTAAGCTTAAAAATAAACATACTTGTATAAATATTTTTTTACACTCGCGACCTATCAAATATTAATCCAAAAATAATACAAACATGACAAATAAAAAATAATTTTGAGCTGGATTATTTTTAAAAACTTCACATTGCCAAAAACACGGCCCTTTCACACTTAAAAAAATACAAAGAATATTTCCAAAAAAAAAAAACAAAGAAGAAAGAAGTATTTTGACTTGCGTATTTTTCAGTACTCACATCTCAAATTGCCCACTTGCCATATCATTTGTTTTTATAAAGTTATCCACAAACCGCTAAAAGAAGCAGCTTTCATATTGTAGTAACTAGTAAGCGATTGATCTTTGTTCCACGGAGGCAACTGTCCAGTGTCCGACACACTTTCTCGTCTGCCCTTTATAAGTCTGTCTTTTTTGGTGTTGAACCGAAGAACAAAAAACTTGGTTGAGTTCTGTAACAGAGAGTCTTTGCAAATTACTACTCTATATTCAGATTCTTTCACGTGTGAAGGTGGCGAACAAGAAGGGCAGAGTACTCGGCGAGAACAGCAGGGGAGCCGGGGTCCTCGACCGAGACAATCAAGGATTTTCCATGTCTCAGTTGATGATGATGGGAGAACAGGGGTCATCGTATCCGGCGGCGGAGGCGTCGTCATTGATGTTATCAGGGCTTTGTCGGGAAAGGGAGATGTCGGTTATGGTTTCAGCTTTGACTCATGTGGTAGCAGGCGATGTACCTGCGGCTGCGGATGACGAGGAGGTTTCAGGAAATGAGAACTGGGATGGTTTTGGGTCAAGTAATATTGGACGCTGGTCTAACGGTGTCGATTCTCCAGCGAGATTGAGTGGGCAAAAGAGAGGAAGGGAAGAAGAGGAAGGTGGCGGAGGGATGGCGGTTGAGTCTGTTGCTAAACTTTGTACGCAATTTGGCAACTTCCCACATGGAGGCTCGTCTTCTGCTGCAATAGGAGGTAAGCAATATAGTAGAAAACTCAAACCATTATTAAATGTATTCCTTTTTTGGATGAGCTAAATATTTATTACCCTCAAACTATTCTCTTTTTGGACTTCCACATACGCTATTGTCGTAACCTTGACAAAATCCAATAGAATAGTACATTCTTTATCGACTTATGCTAAACCAAGCAATATAAACGCAGTGAGAGAGGCAAACATGGCACTGGCAGCACAATTGGTCCCAACATACGAATACAACAGCAATGAGAAGTACAGGGAAGAGCCGAGGAGGAGATACAGGGGAGTGAGACAGAGGCCATGGGGCAAGTGGGCGGCTGAGATACGCGACCCTTTCAAAGCTGCTAGAGTTTGGTTAGGCACATTCGACACAGCCGAGGACGCAGCCAGAGCCTACGATGAAGCCGCCCTCCGCTTCCGAGGCAACAAAGCCAAGCTCAACTTCCCTGAAAACGTCAAACTCATAACACCTCCACCCAATCCAACAACAACAAATTCCCCAAACACCCTTTTCTCCGTTTCAACATCAGCTGATCCAATTGTTCACTCTCAGTCTCATTACACGGTCCCAAATCCTCAAGTTTCCGGCGGATATATGGACTATTCTCAGCTCTTCTTGGGTTCTTTCAACAATGATTTTCCGAGAGGACAGCAGCAAAACCAGCCCATGTATCCATACCACCAAATAGTTTTGTCAGGTTCTCAAGCACAATCATTATCCTTGTCTTCTTCTTCACCGCCGGCTTCATATCCTATTGCTTTACCGATTCAAATGTCGGATCATCAGCTCAACTTGGGAAACATTCAAGGTGGCGGTGTTGGAGATTTTTCAGTGCATTCTTGGTCATTGGATTCTAGTCATTACACATCAACCTCTAAATAGTGATTATTGTTTTTCATTTTTGCTTTTTTGAAGGTTTCGAATTTAGATATCTTTATTACCAAACAAATTGATTGTTTTAGGAATTGTATGGAGAAGTTTTATGTATGATGTGCAAGTACATTTTACTAGAAGACTAACAGTGCAAACCTCAAGAGGGAAACACATACTATCTGTTGGGCCTCATTTGCCAAGAACATCGACTCAATAAGCTCCATATTCAAGGTTCTTGTATCTCCAAGAATCAGATCCGAAACCCAGTTCACATTCTCATTAGGTGGCGATGCGATCTTGTGTTGAACGGTGTGCAGTGCTTTTATTCTTTAACAAAGAATATGATTATGATAAAAACAAAGAAAGTCAAGATTTAAAAAAAATCAGATTGTTAATAATTGTTTTTAAATTGTTTGGTGTGCTTATAAGATAATATTTGTTCACTAATTCTAATCTTTCGATAATGTCCACTTCTGTGTAAACAAGTTGTTTGAGCCTGGATCACCTAGAGATAACAACATTCCCTTCTCTACTAGGATAACTCGATGAATTCAATAGATAGTTAAGTATTAACTGTTTGTTACTATTGTGAAATGTGAATACATATGTTCTATTACTTTATATGATTCATATATTAATCGAAACGGAAAACTATTTTTTTAAAATGATATTTGTTTATATCTCAACAATGGGGATGGAAAAATTATTAGAGGAGTTAGGCTCACCACGTTATCCATGGTCTTATCTAATAAAAAAATTTCATCTCATTTTTTTTCAAGGTAAATCTTTACATCTTTCTTGCATGTAACTAAAAATTAGATAGTTACTTGAAAGTTACACTAAAATGAGTGAATGTTATTAGATGTACCATAAATGACATAGTAAGTCGGATCCATCTAATAATTTCTCTGGAGATGATTTTGGGTGGTAAACAAGATCACGTATTAATTTGGATAGAAAGTCATTAGTCGAAGGTTGTTATGTCATGGATCTCTCAAGTTGAATTTTTAAGTATCCCCTTCCACTGTCTATTGGAGTCATTATTTTTTACTTCTCTTTCCATTGTTGGATAAGTAGTAGTCACCCGATGAATGGGGCAAAAATATATTGATATTATTCTAGATTGATAGTTTGTTATCTTTTTATCAGTTGAGCTTGTTCATATATAGACGCATTCTTTTAAGTTAGGGGTGCGAACCTTTATACTTAATAAAATTATATAAAAAATTAAAATTTTAGGGTATGCGAGATTAAATTTTCAATGAACAATATAAATATTTTTTAAAATATATGAAAATTTAAAATTTTTTAGAGGATGCAACTGTCTCTCTTACACCCTCAATTCATCCCCGAGCTTGTTTAACTTGATCAGAAAATAAATCTAGGGATCTATTGTTGTGGTATTGTGAATTCCTATTTTCGTGACAAAGCGGAGGTACAATATTTATCAACTATAGTAATATTTTTGGAATTTTATTCTATAAATAATACTCATGAGTTCCTTTTTTTTAATATAAAGAAGCGTAGACAAACTAAAGTGGCACCTGGCAGCAGTAATATCAGTAGCTTGGATATGAACCAGGAGGAGAGTCGTGTATTGTCGACCCGAAGAAAAGAAAAGTAATTATAAATCGAACACACTGATGCCTCAATTTAAGAGTTAGATTCAGAATTGAGATTTTGTTATATCATGTTGCGCCATATAAACTTTTTCTTCTTACTTAGATAATACAAACACATTTATTCAAAAAAAAAATTGATTAGAAAGGTGAAAAAAAATCCAGAAATCTAAGGAACCAAGGAGAAATCAGGGAAGACAATCAAGAACCCTTGGGTGCGTTTTAGACTCAGCTAGCGCGTTTTGGACTCATTTTTCACTTTACATCTTAATATTCTTTTGAAATTTTCATTGAGAACAAAATGTATATATTTTTTAAAATTTGTAAACTACACATGCGATCACTAAACTATTTGGAGATATCTATTTTGGCCATCGAACTAGGTAACTCGTCAATTAGACCACTAAACTTATTAAATTGACATATTTTGACCACCAGTTGTTAAAAAATTAACGAAACAATTGAGTTGGTTGTGGCTCTTTTTTTAATGCAATGTTGGAGACATATTGCCACATAAGCACATGACATTTGGGTAAACTTATTGTTCTATTTAATGGAACCCTAATTACAAAGTTTGTTCCCTTGTCTCTTTCAACCATTCTTTGCAACAACTACATTGGTGAAGAGAAGTCTGCAGAAGAAGGAAGCAAGGAAGGAAGAAAAGTTAAAGGTTGAAATCGAAATGGAGGGTGAGAACTTGGATGAGAAATGCTTCTATGGAGCGCGTTCTTTATTAACGACATGATGAAAAACTAATAATCTTAGTAGAAAGTTTTGAGGCTGTGAAAATTATGGGAAAAGCACTCACACTTATAATTTCTTTGTTTGGTTTGATCCCCCGGTATATAATCAATCAATGGTTGCGATTGTTGGTTTTCTAAAGAAGATTTCAGCTATGAAACGTGAAAGAATGAATGAGAGGTCTTTTAGGGTTTTGCTTCTTTGTTTTGTATTTTTCTGGGTTTAGGATTAGGAAAATGGATGTTGATACATGCATATGCATAGGAGGGCTAGAACGTTGCATTGAAGACAAGAAGCTGAAACCGTTTCACATGGCCGATCATTTTTCCTTTGATACTTTAGATTCGAGGACAAATTTTTTTGAGGAAGGAGAGGAGGTCAAAAATGAGGGTCAAAACAATGCATGTATAGGAGGTCAAAAATGATGCATCTTGGACAAGAAGCTGAAACTGTTTTCTAAGTCTGGAAAATCAGTTGACTTGAGGCGACTTTACGAATGGAATTCGGGCATTTCTGGGTCGAGTTGTCTTCTGATGAATTGATCGTCACTCAGTTATCTTTTTAACGCGTCAATTCGATGTCAGGAACTCAAGATACGTCCATTTTACTGAAGAATGCACATGCAAAAAATGGATATGAGATTATTACGGGATTTTGTAAAATTCAGCCCAAAAGCTAACATATAAGGCTTTGAACGAATTAAACTTAACCCAATGCATTTATTATAATTTAATTTGATGTTTTCGGGTTTTATATACTTTAGGAACCAACCGCCCTTCTCCCAAGTTGTTAGTGTAACCCCCTAGACCCGCCTATGCGTGGCCACGGATCCTAGGAAGTCACATTAGGGTCACAAGAGCGACCCACAATAAAAATTCACATAAAGAAAATGTTTTTCTTTAAATACATTCAAATCAGTGGAACAACTTATGTTTAAAATACCATTTCAGAAAAATCATTTAAACATATAACAGTAGTTCAGAAAATACATTACAGACACTAATATAAAAACAATACACAACATACATGCCCACTAACCGAACCAGTACCGTACTCCAAAAGCAACTCCGAGAGAACTCCAAACACTGATAACAATCATTATACCATGAATGATTTCTGCTAACCTGCAATGGTAAAAACAACGCGAGTTTCGAAAAGCTCAGTAATACAAAACTACCAAAATATGCTATAGGCAACATGCAGATATAAGGCAAAGCATAAAGCTGTCATGATGTTCTGGGCAACTACAGATTCTGATTATGATTCGATATTTCAGTGAAGCGTTATGTTTGAATATAACATAATTATTCTTTATTCAATCACTGAGTAATAGGAGCGAAGTATATAGACCGTATAATCAAAAGAGAGATAGATTGCAGAAGTTGAAACATCGAGTTTAATGTGTTTCATTAAACACAAATTGGAAGCATATTGAGAGTTCCAGACTTTAGCAAATTAATTCAGTAGGGTAGAATCATAAAAGCGAACATAAAGTTTTATTTTAATTATCTAACTACCCTTCAACCATATACTAATATGCAATATCCTAGAACAATATCCAGAAAGACTTACCCTAGGCCCATTGGGCGTAGGAGCTTACACAAAGACTCCCCTAGGCCCGTTGGGTGTATGGGATATCTTAGGCCCGGAAGGGCTTACCAGCGCTGATCCTACAATTCTTCCATCATATCCCAGATAATATACCTCAGATAAAATTGGTTTTTATCAAGTAAACAATAAAATCAGAAAACATATATCATATATATTTTATATCAAAAGACCGATGCCAGATTTATTTTTGTACCAAAAGACAGAAGCCATTGATTGCTTTCATTTCGAATAACATAGTCATACTTTTAATTCAGAGCAGATAGTCTTGGTTTAAAACAGAGAGAATATTCATGGACACATAAAACACAGATATGGTCCAATTTTACACTTAGAGGCCCTTGATAATCATAGAAGGGAGACACAGAACTATAGTCCATTTTAGACTTATTTCAGAATCAAAGACCTTATTCGAAGGAATTTGATAAATATGGACTTCATCCAGGTGTTCGAGAATAATACATCATTATCAAAAAGAATTTTCGTTGTATCATGACTACGTATGAATTCAGATATATCAGGATAGATTTTGGGAATCCAGATAGATCAGAATCAGTCAAGATTTCAATTTATCAGGAGAGTTCAAGTCAATTTTGCTTATAAAGGTATTTTGGTCATTTTAACACTCAATGGCAATTTCGTATTTTAACCTTGATAGGGTAAGTCAGAGATTTGATATACTAAAAATTGCTGATGGCTTGCCATGCTTTCAAGTCTATTCCATTAACCACATCTCTTCAATGCATTGCATACCAAACATTCAAATTGGTACACCTTATTTGTGTTCAATATTTAGTTCTAGTTGCGTTGTGCATCTGAATAGATCACTGTCACATATTATCTCAGAACAAGCCTCGAAAGTTGAACATGGATTTATACAGTATTCTTCTATTCTTGTTAACGTGTTAAGAATGACTGATATACATAAGTAGTGCCTCTAACCCATAGGGGCATTAAGGTCATTTGTGGTCTATCAGAAATTTTAGAATTTCCAAGCTTTCACATATCTCAAGTCACATAGGTATTTTGATCATTTAAGTACTCGATGGTGTCTCAGATATTCATATACTTTCAAACAATTCATTCATTCAAGAACTCGAGGGTTTATCCATCATTCTAGTTAATTTGGAAATTTCGGTGGTTGAAGATACTTCAAACTTTTTGGTCATTACGGACATTCTAATCAAGTCAGCCTTATCGGTATTTCCAAACCTTTATCAATTCAGTCTTTTCTGTCATTTTTAATTCATTCAGACTTACGAAGAACTCTCAAAAAATTTATCCTCAAAAACTTATTCCAAATTTAGGAAAATCCAAGGTTTTTACATACTCGGAGGTATAAATCTTATTACTGGATATTTCCAAGTAGAACAAGGTTTTTAGATGAATCATTTATTTTACCAGATCAAGTGTAAATTCTCAGATCGCTTTATTGTCATGCGTATTTTAGAATTTAGATTATTGACAAACATAATCAAATTTAAAGTATAACAGTCTTATCAACTATTCTTAGATCTCAGAAATTCTTACCGGTCACCCATCTTCCTCATCGAACATTTCAGTCTCATGTGATTTACTATCCTTTCTTCGTAATCAATTAGACATTAACAAAGTTAACCATATGATTAACCATGATCATGCAAGCATTTACTGGATACCATTATATTTCTTAAAGTATACAAGAGGTAGTAATGTATTATCTTTAATCCTTGCTATATCGATCAACCATGATACTCCATTCGATCACTCTCTAACCTAGATTTGACGTCATCAACATCTCAGATACGAAGGTATGTGTGAAACCGATATTTTAATTTTGATATAACCAAAGAACCTAAGGACTAAATTGAAAATGTAAAAACGAATTTTTAAGTCCTCAAACCTCTCTATATGTTTTAAACAATTTTCCTAAGTTAAAAACTGAGTTTATCAAAAGTTTTCTAAGTGTTCTTGAAGCCAAACCTGTGATTTTCGAGTCACCGTTTCGAAACGGCCTAAGGCATTTCGAAACAGTTTTGAAACTGTGAACATGTGTTTCGAAACGGGTATCGAAACGATTTCAACACTGCCAACTCGTGTTTTGAAACAAGTCTCGAAACGGCTTAAGAACATTGAGGCAGCGTATCGAAACGATAATAAGTGTTTCGAAACGGTAGTCAATCTGATTTGAAAATTATGACCGTTGAATGTTTTTAACTGATTTTAAATAAGTTTTTAAAGCGTATCGAAACGATCTTATCCCGTTTTGATACAGTACTTAACAGTGGAAAAATGTTTCGAAACGAGTTTCGAAACGGCTTCTTAGCGTATCGAAACAAGCTTACCCCGTTTCGATACGGTCTCTTTAATGCACCCCAACGGTTCTTTCTATTTTGGTCTGTTTCAAAACAGGGTCGGGCGTTTCTAAATGGTTGGTTGCAGATTGCATTTATGGAGGCAAGAGAACACTCCCAACGGCTCTATTGATGAATGCATCAACCACAACGGCTAGAATTCAATGAGAAGGTATAAAAGGGACCTCTAAAAGCTCCAGCAACAACTATTGATCCTAAAGCAAACATCCAAACATCAAATCCAAGCATTTGTGCCTAAATCTCATTATTGTCTAGAAACCCCAATTGTATTTTTCATTCTTATCATTTCAATTGGGTTGAGTGCTTGTAATTGGGCTATATTTTGTATTGAGAGATACTTATTTTAGCCATCAACTTCTTTGTTTTAATTGTGTGAGGATTGGGTCAAATTTTGGGTAGAAAATTTGACAAAAAATTGTTAGGGTTACCTTCTTAGCCTAGAAAAGGGGAAGAGCAATTAGTGGAATTGTTGTAAATCCTTAGTGAAGCTAAGGTAGTGGATGTAGAGTTCATTTGGAACTTGAACCACTCTAAATTTCCTTGTCAACCTTTTTAATTTGCAATTTACACCACCAAGAACTTTAAAAATCCAATTCACCCCCTTGGTTTATTTCGACCATTCGATCCACTCAACAATTGGTATCAGAGCCTATCTCTTTGAGGATTAACAACCACAAGAGGAGTTCCTAGGAAGAGTGTGATCATCCAAAAATCAAGAGATGGCTTCTACCTCCGGTTCGAGCATGTATGAGTCTCAATCCACTACAAAACCGCCTTTCTTCAATGGTGACAACTATTCGTTTTGGAAGAATCGGATGCGCCTCTTCATCAAGTCCAATGATTACTTGGTTTGGGATGTCATTGAAGATGGCCCCTACATTCCATTGAAGCAAGATAGTGAAGAGAAGATGGTTTTGAAGAAAAAGATGGAGATGGGTGAAGAAGAGAGGAAGAAGATCCAAATCAATGACAAAGCTCTTCACATGCTCTTTTGCTCATTCGGTCCGGACATTTACTCCAAAGTTTCATCCATTGAGAGTGCCAAAGAAGTATGAGATACTCTTGAGACCACCTATGAGGGAACCAACGATGTCAAGGAAACTAAGATTGGAATTTCAAGATGGAGCCCGATGAGACGGTGTCCAAGATGTTTGATCGCTTCTCAACCATAGTCAACGGGCTTAAAGGATTTGGAGAGACTATACCGGAAGACAAGCTTGTCTGGAAGCTACTTTACTCACTTCCCGAATCTTAGGATGAGAAGAGAACCGCCATCATAGAGGCCAAAAATTTGAAGACTCTAAAGCTTGATGAGCTAGTGGGTTCTCTCCTTACTCATGAGATTATGGAGCAAGGAAGGGAAGAAGAAAAAAAGAAAGAAGAGAAAAAAGTAGAGAAGCTAGAGGTGGAAAATAAGAAGAAGATGGGAATAGCTCTCAAAGCTTCATTACTTGAGGAGAGCTCTTCTAGTGAGGAGGATGAACTAGAGGAATTGGCTATGATAGCCAAACGATTCTCACGCTTCATGAGGTCCAACCGGGGAAGAAAAATTCAAAGAAAGATGGACTTCAAAGGTAAAAACAAAGAAGAAGCAAGGGATCAAATCATTTGCTTTGAGTGCAATAAACCCGGCCAGATACGTTCGGAGTGCCCTCAACTCAAGAAGAAGGACTTTGAGAAGAAGAAGAAGCTCAAAGCCAAGCTTGCTACTTGGAGTGATGAGGAGTCATTAGAGGATGACGAACAAGAAGTGGCCAACCTTTGCCTCATGGCACTTGAGGAAGATTCCTCCATGGTAACCTCTAACTCATCATCTCTTGATTTTACATATGATGAATTAAATGATGCATATGATGAGTTGCAAGAGGTCTATGATGAATTAGTTGAGAAATACAAGGAGTCGGTCATTAGGAATAAGAAAATTATTTCGGAATTAAATGATAAAAATGACTCTGTTGGGATGTTAGCACGCTCGAATCGATCACCGAAACCGTCAATGAGGGTTGTTTTTGTTTGGTGGTTGAATTAGCTAAAATCTAAAAAGGATAGACAAGTGACACAATGATTTTAGAGTGGTTCGGTCTTCTAACAAGCACCTACATCCACTACCTTAGCACACCACTAAGGATTTCCCAATTCACTCAACAATGAATTCATCCCCTTTTCCCGGTTTAGGAGGAAACCGTTACAACCCTATCTTTTGGACTTGGCTAAGATAGAACCAACTCTAGTTTTTCTCTCAAGGCTAAACTAGAACCTCTCCTTTTACAAGGGATTTGTTTGGGTAAACTAAATACCTCACAAGGTTGGTGTTTACACAATTTGAGCTCACAAGAGTACAAGGATTTACAGTTAAGCACTCTCTCTAAAGACTATGTACAAGAGAATAGTAAAAATAAGACTTAGACTCTAATTCTCTTGATCATGTTGCTTGGATGAAGTCTCTAACCTTCTTCAAGTGTTCCAGCCTTCAATTTATAGTCCCAATTGAGTTTATGGTTGTTACTAGCCGTTGGGGATGATTTGGAGCCGTTGAGGACTTTATTTCCCTTCATAAATGCTGTTCTGCAACTATGGGTATCGATACGCGTGGAACGGTATCGATACGGCCTTCATAAGAACTAGCCGTTGGGCTCTTGCCAGCCTGGGCGTATCGATACGCTTGAGGGCGTATCGGTACCCTTTGACATTTAAATGGCCGTTGGGAAATAGCCGTTGGGGTAGTTAAAATGGGATCGGTACGCTGACGTGGCGTATCGAAACGACCCCCTCCGTATCGATACGAGGGTTTGCTGTATCGATACGGGTTTTGATAGTGGCCAAACTGAGGCAAAATGGTATCGATACTGGTATGACCGTATCGATACTGGTAACGTGAAAAGTCAAGTTTGGCTATTGAAAACATGAAAAATCTTTGTCAAAAACCTCTTAAAATACCTCAAACATAATTTCAAGTAGTTTGGACTTTAAAACCAAGTTTTTAAATTCTTTCAAATTAGTCCAAAACATTTTTCAATTATTATATCAAAACATTAGTTCTACAATCTCCCCCTTTTTGATATAATAAAACTAACTTGAAAAATTGTTTGGGATTCTCCCCCTTTAACTTTAAAAATGTGAATAAGAGATTAAAGATGTGAAATCAAATTAAGCTCCCCCTTATTCATTTGAAAATTCAATTTTTCAAAACCATATCTCCCCCTTTTTGTTATATCAAAAAGAATTTAAAAACATTAAGTTTCAAAATAACAAAGGAGGCAAAATTTTGACAAAATTAAAAATTTGGTTTAAAAATGGCTCCCCCTTACTCAATGCATCATTGTTAGGCTTAACAAATAATCCAAGACTTTAAACAAAAGTTAGATAACCAAATGTATAAAAGCATTAAGCTTAGAGGTTACCCAATCTTCTTCTCATGTGTGATTTGAGCATTCTTTGATTTTGCTTTGCTTGTCATTGCTCCAACACACCTACAAAAGACATTCACTTGATTTTTGGTATCCAAATTGCTTTGGATCCATTTACGTTAGTCACAATGTCTTTAGTTCCCTTAGGAACCCATACTTGTCTAATCCTATAAGATTGTCTCTTCTTTATAGGACAAGTATGTATAGAATGACCATGATAATGGCAATGTGAGCATTTTTCCATTATGCGACAAGATGAATTATTGAAAATAATTTCTTTTTCTTTTGTTAAGCTTTCAAGCTTAACTTTTAAATCAAGATTTTCTTTTTCTAAAGCATCTTTGCTTGTTTTTGAAAACTCTAAATCATTTTTCAAAATTTCATTTTGGTTTTCAAAATCCACTTTTGTTTTTGAAAGAAAATCATTTTCAATTTCAAGTTTTGAAATCATTTTCTTAAATTTGGAATTCATGGTCTCAAATTCCAAAAATAATTCATCGAAAGCATCTTGCAACTCATTGAAGGAGTAAGAATTAAGCTCACTAGAGTTAGAAGATACCTTAGGCTCATCGAGAGCCAAAACACCATCCACCTTTGGATTGGAGAGAGGGTTTGCACATAATTGATCATCATCTTTCTTTTCCCCTTTCTTGTTGCCATAAAGCTTCTCAAGTTTCTCCCACAATTCTTTGGCATTTTTTCATGTGGAGACCTTCTTGGAAACTTCTTCGTTAAGGCCACAATAGAGAATGTGCATCGCCTTGGTGTTTAGCTTTGCCTTCGTGTCGTTTGCACTCCTTTGCTTTTTCTTCTTCTTTGGAGCTTCCAAATAACCATCTTCAATGATGTCCCAAACTTCATAGTCTTGAGACTTGATGAAGAATTTTATGATATTGCTCCATTGGAAGTATTCTTCTCCTTCGAAGAGTAGAGGACACGAGATAGAGCGGCCTTCTTCAAATCTTGCCATTTTCTTGAACGGTGGACTTCGAGCAAATGATCTTTACTCCCGGATGTTAGTCCTTCGATGGAGACGAGGCTCTGATACCAATTGTTGGGATGTTAGCACGCTCGAATCGATCACCGAAACCGTCAATGAGGGTTGTTTTTGTTTGGTGGTTGAATTGGCTAAAATCTAAAAAGGATAGACAAGTGACACAATGATTTTAGAGTGGTTCGGCCTTCTAACAAGCACCTACATCCACTACCTTAGCACACCACTAAGGATTTCCCAATTCACTCAACAATGAATTCGTCCCCTTTTCCCGGTTTAGGAGGAAACCGTTACAACCCTATCTTTTGGACTTGGCTAAGATAGAACCAACTCTAGTTTTTCTCTCAAGGCTAAACTAGAACCTCTCCTTTTACAAGGGATTTGTTTGGGTAAACTAAATACCTCACAAGGTTGGTGTTTACACAATTTGAGCTCACAAGAGTACAAGGATTTACAATTAAGCACTCTCTCTAAAGACTATGTACAAGAGAATAGTAAAAATAAGACTTAGACTCTAATTCTCTTGATCATGTTGCTTGGATGAAGTCTCTAACCTTCTTCAAGTGTTCCAGCCTTCAATTTATAGTCCCAATTGAGTTTATGGCCGTTACTAGCCGTTGGGGATGATTTGGAGCCGTTGAGGACTTTATTTCCCTTCATAAATGCTGTTCTGCAACTATGGGTATCGATACGCGTGGAACGGTATCGATACGGCCTTCATAAGAACTAGCCGTTGGGCTCTTGCCAGCCTGGGCGTATCGATACGCTTGAGGGCGTATCGGTACCCTTTGACATTTAAATGTTCATATGAACTAGCCGTTGGGGTAGTTAAAATGGGATCGGTACGCTGACGTGGCGTAACGAAACGACCCCCTCCGTATCGATACGAGGGTTTGCTGTATCGATACGGGTTTTGACAGTGGCCAAACTGAGGCAAAATGGTATCGATACTGGTATGACCGTATCGATACTGGTAACGTGAAAAGTCAAGTTTGGCTATTGAAAACATGAAAAATCTTTGTCAAAAACCTCTTAAAATACCTCAAACATAATTTCAAGTAGTTTGGACTTTAAAACCAAGTTTTTAAATTCTTTCAAATTAGTCCAAAACATTTTTCAATTATTATATCAAAACATTAGTTCTACAGACTCACTTTCTCAAGCTAATTTAAAATTTGAGAAAAAGATTTTAGGGTTGAAAGATGGGCTAAAATTCTTCCAAGATGAAAATGTTGACCTTAATAATCTTTTATCTCAATGTAATAGTGAACACCAAAAGGTGTTAGATGAGCTTAACAAGCTCAAAGAGTCCTTTAAAAAAGTTGGTAGTATGAAGCATGAAATAGGTGAATCTTCTAAAACAAACCAACCTAAGAAAAGGACCAATAACTACAAACAAGGTAGCCTTCCTAGACATAGTAGAACAAAAAGGATTAGAAGTGTATGGGTTCCTAAGGAACTTGTAAAATCTAATAATATTGTTGCTATGTCACCTTGGATTCCTAAGGGAACCAAGTTAATGGGAGCTAACACTCGTGGACCCAAAATGATTTGGGTACAAAAAACAAAAGCTTAATATCTTTGTTTGTAGGGGGAGCATTGCTACAAGGCCAAAGCACAAAGTCAAAACTCATGGTACCTTGATAGTGGATGCTCGAGGCATATGACCGGAGACAAGAATAGATTCATGGATCTAAAGCCAAAAAGTGGAGGAGTGCTGACATTTGGTGACAACTCCAAAGGCCACATTAAAGGTATTGGCTCCATAGGTAATCACTCTACTATTCTTATTGAAAATGTCTTGTATGTCGATGGTCTTAAACATAACTTGTTGAGCATAAGTCAATTGTGTGATAAAGGATTTAATGTTTTATTTGATAAAAATGGGTGCAAAATTGTTGACATTAAATCTAATAATATTATGCTCATAGGTCATCGCATATGTAATATTTACATGGTGCATCTAGATGACATACATACATCTCATGCATGTTTAGTAGCTCAAAATGAAAATGATGCATGGTTGTGGCATAGGAAACTAGGACATGTTAGCATTAGTGTTTTAGAAAAACTAGTTTCCCTTGATCTAGTTAGAGGTTTACCCAAGATTAAGTTCTCAAACGATAAAATTTGTGATGCATGCTCTAAGGGTAAACAACATAAGTCATCCTTTAAATCCATTAATGATGTTTCTACAAGTAGATGTTTACAACTTATCCATATGGATTTATTTGGGCCAATTAGGACTATGAGCTTGGGTGGTAAATCTTATGCATTTGTTCTTGTAGATGATTTTTCTAGATTTACTTGGGTTCTATTTTTAAGTACTAAAGATGAGGCTTTAGAAAAATTCATCACATTTTCAAAACTAACCCAAAATGATCTTGAACTTAGAATTTCTCATATTAGAAGTGATCATGGAACCGAGTTTCAAAATTTAGGGTTTGAAGATTTTCTAAATGAAAATGGTATTAGCCACAATTTTTCGGCTCCTCGAACTCCTCAACAAAATAGGGTAGTTGAGAGAGAAAATAGAAATTTACAAGAAATGGCTAGAACCATGCTTTGTTAAAACAATTTACCTAAATATTTTTGGGCGGAAGCCACAAACACCGCTTGCTACATTGTAAACCGAGTAATGATTAGGCCAATTTTAAAGAAAACACCTTATGAGATTTTAAAATCTAAAAAGCCTAACATTAGCTATTTTCATCCTTTTGGTTGCAAGTGTTTTGTTTTGAATAATGGAAAAGACAACTTAGGTAAATTTGATGCAAAAAGTGATGAAGCTATTTTCATAGGATATTCTTTAACCTCTAAAGTCCATCGTGTATTTAACAAGAGAACTTTAGTAGTAGAAGAATCTATACATGTTGTATTCGATGATAACCTCCTTGCAAGGAAGGATTCTTGTGATGATGATGATGTAGGAATCATAAATGCCTTTGATGGAGAACAAACTTCAAAGGAGGATGAGATTCCAACAAAAGAAGAGGACACACAAGATCCACCTCTTGAAGCCTTGAAGGACTTGGCTCTTGAGGAAAAGGAAGTGAGCTACCCAAGGGAGTTCAACTATGTCAAAGATGGTGAAATCTTGGGTGATCCATCCAAGGAGGTAACCACTCGATTTTCTCTAAGATTAATGAATCATACTGCATTTATCTCATACATAGAGCCTAAGAATATAAAAGAAGCATTGAAAGATGATTTTTGGATTATGGCTATGCAAGAAGAGTTAAATCAATTTGAGAGAAGTAATGTGTGGACATTAGTTGATAGGCCTAGTAATCAATCTACCATAGGAACTAAATGGGTCTTTAGGAACAAACTAGATGAGAGTGGTAACATTGTGAGAAATAAAGCTATACTAGTAGCACAAGGTTACACTCAAGAAGAGGGAATATATTTTGATGAAACCTATGCACCCGTAGCTAGAATGGAAGCCATTAGGATGTTGCTTGCATATGCATGTTATCATGATTTCAAGCTTTTTCAAATGGACGTTAAAAGCGCATTTTTAAATGGTTTTATAAATGAGGAAGTGTATGTGGAACAACCACCGGGTTTTGAAGACTCAAAATTTCCAAATCATGTTTTCAAACTTACTAAAGCTCTCTATAGTTTAAAACAAGCTCCTAGAGCTTGGTATGAAAGACTTTCAAACTTTTTAATTGAAAAAAGTTTTGAAAAAGGTAAGGTGGACACTACACTTTATATAAAAATGTATAAAAATGACATCTTAGTAGTACAAATTTATGTTGATGATATAATTTTTGGTTCTACTAACGAATGTCATTGCAAAGAGTTTGCTAAGTTAATGCAAGATGAATTCGAGATGAGCATGATGGGGGAGCTCTCATTCTTTTTGGGACTCCAAATCAAGCAAAGGAAGGATGACACCTTCATCAATCAAGCAAAATACATAAATGATATGCTCAAGAAGTTTGGCTTGGAGAATGCAAAGCCTCAAGCCACTCCTATGAGTTCATCTACAAAGCTTGACAAAGATGAAGGAGGTAAGTGTGTTGACTCTAAGCTTTACCGTTCTATGATTGGATCATTGCTTTACCTTACCGTAAGTAGACCGGATATCTTGTTTAGTGTTTGCTTGTGTGCTAGGTTTCAAGCTAGTCCTAGAGAGTCTCACCTTATAGCCGTTAAGAGAATCTTTAGGTACCTTAGAGATACTCCTTGTTTAGGTCTTTGGTACCCTAGAGACTCCACCTTCAACCTTCATGCCTATTCGGATGCGGATTATGGGGGATCTAAAATCGATAGGAAAAGTACTTTGGGAACTTGTCAATTCCTAGGTAGTATGCTCATATCTTGGTTCTCTAAGAAACAAAATAGTGTAGCCTTATCTACCACCGAAGCCGAGTACATATCCTTAGGGAGTTGTTGTGCTCAAGTCCTTTGGATGAAGCAACAACTCTTAGATTATGGTATTAAAGTTGAAACAATACCCCTTAAGTGTGATAACACTAGTGCAATATGTTTGACAAAAAATCCCATCCAACACTCTAGAACCAAACATATAGAAATAAGGCATCATTTCATTATAGATCATGTCCTTAAAGAAGATGTTGTTATAGAGTATGTTGACACCTTAAATCAATTAGCGGACATATTTACAAAACCTTTAGACAAAGAGCGTTTTTGGTCCCTTAGGAGAGAGTTAGGTCTCACTAGCCTATCTTGACCTTTTAGGACCTATTTTGTGCTTAAAATTGCTTGATCTTGTGAAATGCCATGTTTATATGTTTTTACTCCTAATTTCATTCATGCCTATAGCTAGGGGGAGTATGTTTATGTTTGCATATGTTTTTCTTGCTCATTCATGTCATTCATGCAAGTTAGGCCTTAGAAAATTTCATTTTTCTGCACTTTTAGAGCCTCATCTGCACTTCCAGGCCCATGTGTATCGAAACAGGTCTACCTATTTTGATACGGATGCCTTAAATTTGTATCTGAGAGAAGGGTGTTTCGAAACGCCTTCCAAGGGTTTCGAAACGTTTTTGCTACTGCCAAGGGGTGTATCGAAACGAGTTTCGATACGAGTCAACGGAGATTCAATACGGTCAAACCCGTATCGAAACGGTCAGCTGGTGTTGAAGAATCGGTCAAACTTTCGTGCCCGCGTTTCGAAACGGTCGACACCGTTTCGAAACGGGTTCGCGGAATGCTTTAAAGAGACTTTAATGTTAAAGTTTAACTCAAATTAAAACTCTCCTAAAAACCCTAAAAACCTAGAATCGATTTTTCCCTATAAAAACCCTCTAAACCTCATTGTTTTTCACCAAATCTTGAGGGCTTTTACTCTTAAACACAAGTCTAAGCAAGCATCAACAATCTTGTGCAAGGATTTTCATCCATTCATCCAAAATCCCAATTTAAGGTATATTTTCATCTTTTTCTTTTTCCTTCAATTTATATTCAAATCCTAGGTTAGAAAATTTTAATTTTGTATATTTTATGTGTTTTGATACATGGGTTTTTCAAAACTTGTAAAACTTTTTCAAAATCTTCAATTTTTTGATTTGAATATAAAAAAATTTATTCGTATTTTCTTTACTGTTTTTTTCTTAAATTGTTTTTCTCTTAATTTTTTTGGTTTGGTTCTTTGCTTTTAAAACTTGTTTTTAAACCTAAGTGGGATTTACCATTGGATTGAATTAAGAAATCTCATGCATACACTTAAAATTGTTTTTAAATTGCTTGCTTTATGTTTTTAGGATGTCTACGGAAAATGTTAACAAAAAGCGTAAGTCCGTTCAATCAAGTGAATCGAGTATTCGTCCAAATCTCATCCAGCTGTTCAACAAAAGTATTCGGACTCCGGAGATGAGGGAGCGTTTCATGTATGTCAAGGAGTGTGACGTTCGTCGTGAGCGTGTTGTTGATATCTCTTTTCTTGACCCCGAGAGCTTTCTCTTTCGCTACCTCCCTCGTTTGAGAGAATGGGGATTCCTTGGTCTATTGAGCATCCCGGATATTTGCTACAAGAACATGGTACTTCTCTTTTACACAAATGCCCAATTTATCAATAATGAAGACAACTCTGAGGTTGTTGGGCTTGAGTCTTATATCTTGGGAAAGAGGATTGTCATTGACATCCCTTACTTAGAGGCTACTTTTGGTCTTAAGGACGAAGGAATCGAGAATGAGAATCACTTTGGTTCTCACACCGGTCCGGTGCTTACCTTGGATGCTCACGATAGGTTCCTCCACTTGATGGTTTCGTGGTTTCTTCGCCCCTCCGGAGGTAAATTTTCTCACGTTCGTCAAGTAGACTATTTTTGGATTGAATGCTTTCGTCGCGGTGAACGCCCTAATCTTGTTAAGATCATGTTTGCCGAGATAGTCAATAATGTTAAGCTTCGTGACACCGATGTACTTAAATCTTTTACTTATGGGACTGTTTTAAGTTACATCTTTGAGAAGCTTAGTATTGATTGCACCTATGACTCACCGAAACCCCGCAAGCAAAAACTTGGTGAATCTTCTCTTCGAAGGTCAGGTTTTCACTACATCAATAGGCAATGGGAACGTGTTGATAGGGAAGCACATCTACCTCAAGTTGAACCTCAACCACAAGCTCCGGTCGCAAACAATGAAGCTCTCACGGCTTTCCTTACCGAGCGGTTCAACACTTTGGACACTAACATGTCTAGAGGGTTTGGTGCTATCAATACCCGCTTGCAATCCGTGGAGGATCGTCTTCTTGCCAATGAGAATCGCCTCACCTCTCTTGAGAATCAACAAGCAGCCATAGACATGTCCTTCTCCACCTTTTATGGCCAATGGATGAAGTTTCGTCGCGATCAAGCTAAGGATGATGATGATTCCGTGGATGATGATGATGGTGACGACGACGAGGCTTAGGTTTCTCATGTCATCTCATATTAGCTATGCATATTAGGATTAAGTTTGCATCTTTATTTCTATTATGTTTTATGAACCTATGCTTTGATTTTCTTTGGGATTATGCTTTGAACTTATTGTTTATGATTTATGTTTTGGATATTTGAAGTTTATAAATTTAATACTATGTTGCTTATTGCTTATTGATTATTGCTTTTAACCCTATTTCTTCTCTTTGAGCCTTGTTTATTAATTTTGATCTAACAAAAAGGGGGAGAAGTATTCTAAGAGCCAAAATTCGTTTTAAATGTTTAAGTGGTTTTAAGTTTTAAAACTTGGATTTAAATCTTCTTAAAACTTTAAAAACATATCTTAAACTGAGGGGGAGTTAGAATGTATTCAAAATTTTCAAAACTCTTAAAATTCTAACTTTAGTTTTGTTATATCAAAAAGGGGGAGATTGTGAAACCGATATTTTAATTTTGATATAACCAAAGAACCTAAGGACTAAATTGAAAATGTGAAAATGAATTTTTAAGTCCTCAAACCTCTCTATATGTTTTAAACAATTTGCCTAAGTTAAAAACTGAGTTTATCAAAAGTTTTCTAAATGTTCTTGAAGCCAAACCTGTGATTTTCGAGTCACCGTTTCGAAACGGCCTAAGGCGTTTCGAAACAATTTTGAAACTGTGAACATGTGTTTCGAAACGGGTATCGAAACGATTTCAACACTGCCAACCTGTGTTTCGAAACAAGTCTCGAAACGGCTTAAGAACATTGAGGCACCGTATCGAAACGATAATAAGTGTTTCGAAACGGTAGTCAATCTGATTTGAAAATTATGACCGTTGAATGTTTTTAACTGATTTTAAATAAGATTTTAAAGCGTATCGAAACGATCTTATCCCGTTTTGATACAGTACTTAACAGTGGAAAAATGTTTCGAAACGGGTTTCGAAATGGCTTCTTAGCGTATCGAAACAAGCTTACCCCGTTTTGATACGAGCTCTTTAATGCACCCCAACGGCTCTTTCTATTTTGGTCTATTTCGAAATAGGGTCGGGCGTTTCGAAACGGTTGGTTGCAGACTGCATATATGGAGGTAAGAGAACACTCCCAACGGCTCTATTGATGAATGCATCAACCACAACGGCTAGAATTCAATAAGAAGGTATAAAATGGACCTCTAAAAGCTCCAGCAACAACTATTGATCCTAAAGCAAACATCCAAACATCAAATCCAAGCATTTGTGCCTAAATCCCATTATTGTCTAGAAACCCCAATTGTATTTTTCATTCTTATCATTTCAATTGGGTTGAGTGCTTGTAATTGAGCTATATTGTGTATTGAGAGATACTTATTTTAGCCATCAACTTCTTTGTTTTAATTGTGTGAGGAATGGGTCAAATTTTGGGTAGAAAATTTGACCGAAAATTGTAAGGGTTACCTCCTTAGCTTAGAAAAGGGGAAGAACAATTAGTGGAATTGTTTCAAATCTTTAGTGAAGCTAAGGTAGTGGATGTAGAGTTCATTTGGAACTTGAACCACTCTAAAATTCCTTGTCAACCTTTTTAATTTGCAATTTCCACCACCAAGAACTTTAAAAATCCAATTCACCCCCCTCTTGGTTTATTTCGATCATTCGATCCACTCAACAGTATGGTAATACCTTCAATTTAACATAACCCATAATCAATTCTTAATCACATTCCTTTTAAACTGAACAATTAAATACACATACAAGTTCGGGTTCAATGTCAGATTCAGAGACTTTCGGGTCAGAATTTTGTAAACAGACTTCAAAATCGGACTCAGAATGTCAAAAAACATAAAATAGGGCTTTTTGAAAAAATTGACTTTTTAGTCAAAGTTAACGCTGACATCATGATGACTTCAACAGTCAACGCTGGCGTCATTAGCCAACGCTGACGTTAGTAGTCAAGTGGTCAAAGGTCAATCAGGTCGACTCAGGTGAGTTGACTCGAACTGGGTCAACGGGTCGGGTCAACGGGTCAAACTCAGGTTGGATCGGACGATTCGGTTCAGTTTGGGTCGATCAAGCTTGGGCCGGGTATCACATGCTTGGGCTTGACCCATAACCATTGGGCCTATAACAGGCCGATTCAATATTGGGCCAACCCAGGTTAAGGCCAAACCGGGTCTAGCATCGGTCGGCTGGTTCATACTGACGAGCACCACATATGGTGGTCAGAAAATGCCCCTAGACGGCGCGTGGTCGCCACGCGCGGCCAAAAATGGCCGGAACACACACAAGAATAATGCTACAACAACCATTAACACATCCATTTTGACCAGTAATCAGAAATTAAGTTGGATTCTTACCAACGTACCCAAAACAGACGAAAACATGATTCGTCTGACGTAGCTCCGACGAGGCTAAAATGGTGACCATTCGATGATCGATGCTATGGGTTTTTCTCGCACCGACGCAAGGAGTTCAATGGCAGAGGCGATGTGGCGAACGGTTGACATGGGTGGCTAGAAATGTCGAAAACAAAGGGGCGACACTTGAGGTTTCTCGCCAAACTTATAAGCCATTCACAACGACGAATGGCAGGGAACTAGGGCGAGTGATGGTGTGAAACCAAATTTAATTTTGATATAACATCTAAACTTATGGACCAATTTGCAAAACAATAAATTTTTAAGTACTCTTTAAAGTCTCACTATTGACAAGTATTTTAAACAAAATAATATCACAAGACAAGTTCTTAAAAGGATAAATTTTTCTAAGTCTTTCCTATAAGTTTTCAAGCCAAACTATACAAAAACGCCCAGGCGTATCGATACCCTTAGGCGTATCGATACGGGTTTTAGCCACTGGAATTTTAATGGACTTAGCGTACCGATACGATATTACCCCGTATCGATATGACATTCATCTGGGAAACTCTTTCAATGATACCGTACCGATACGCTTTGCAACTGTATCGATACGATAAGCTTATCTTTGCAAAATCTTTGCATTTAATTTTCGAACGTTAACTTGTTAGTTGGATGGTTTCCCAATTTTTAAAAGACCGTTATACCGTACCGATACGCTAAGGATGCGTATCGATACGATCTTTAAGAAAACCAAACTTGGGATTCCAGTGAGCAAACGCCGTATCGATACGACCCTCCGTAGCGATACGCCCCTTAAAACCGTACCGGTACGCCTTCTATGCGTAGCGATACGCTCTGTTTTCAGTCACAACGGCTCTTTCCTCTTTGATGCAGGTATCGATACGCTCCCTACGAGTACCGATACGGTAGGCAGTATAGCTGCATTTATTGCGGGAAAAATGCTCTCAACGGCTCTATTGATGATCCCAACTACCCAAACGGATAGAATTCAATGCAATGGTATAAAAACAAGTCTCAATTGAACAAGCAACAACTATTGAACCTACAAGCAACATCAAAGCATCAAATCCAAACCCTAGTGCCTTTCATTGTCAAATTCTTGTACCCAACTCTTGTGTTCTTATTGTAATCTTGTATTGTGAGTTTGGGGAGTGTGAAATTGTATTTGAGTAAACATTCATCCTTTGAGAGGAACTTTTAGAGTTTACCAAATTCATATCTTTGTAAAAGTGAGTGGATTAAGCTTTGGGTAGAAAGCTTAATCAAATTGTAAGGTTACCTCCTCATCCAAGAAAAGGGGAAGAATTCAAGTAGTGAATTGGTTGAAAATCCTTAGTGGGAACTAAGGTAGTGGATGTAGAGTTCATTTGGAGAACTTGAACCACTCTAACTTCTTGTGTCACATTTTATTTTTCACCTTTATCTCCTACCAAAATTTTAATTGCCAATTCACCCCCTCTTGGCCATTTGCAATTGTGTGATCAACTCAACAATTGGTATCAGAGCTACACTCATTGGAAGGATTACAACCCTCTTGAGTTGATTCTAGGAGAGTTTGATCAACAACTAGTCAAGCAATGACATCCACCTCCAACTCCAACCTCTACGAGTCCCAATCTACTACCAAGCTACCATTTTTCAATGGGGATAACTACCCATATTGGAAGAATAGGATGAGGCTCTTCATCAAGTCTACCGACTACATGGTGTGGGATGTGGTTGAAGAAGGTCCATACATACCCATGAAGAGAGATGGTAAAGCATGACTTGTCTCAAAGGTGAAAGCCGAAATGACGGAAGAAGGATGCAAGTGAACGATAAAGCTCTTCATGTCATCTTTTGTGCACTTGGTCCGGATATCTACTCCAAGGTGTCTTCGATCGAGAATTCCAAGAAGGTTTGGGACACCCTCGAGACAACATATGAGGGAACTAGCGATGTCAAGGAAACAAAAATTGGGCTACTCAATCTAAGCTACGAAAATTTCAAGATGGATCCCGATGAGAGTGTTTCCAAGATGTTTGATCGATTCTCGGTTATTGTCAACAGATTGAAGGGTTTCAGTGAGATCATCCCCGAAGACAAGCTAGTGAGGAAATTGTTGTACTCTCTTCCGGAATCATGGGATAGCAAGAGAACGACTATTATTGAAGCTCGAGATTTGAAGACTCTCAAGCTTGATGCTCTTGTTGGATCTCTACTCACCCATGAGATCATGAGGATGGGAAGAGAAAAAGAAAAGAAAATGGAAGAGAAGAAGGTTGAGAAGAAGGATGTTGAGAAAAAGAAGATTGGAATCGCTCTTAAAGCTTCATACCATGAAAGCAATTCTAGCGAAGATGAAGATGAGGAGATGGCCATGTTGGCCAAACGGTTCACTCGCTTTATGAAGTCCAATCGTGGGAGAAAGGTCATTAGAAAAGGAGACTTCAAGAGCAAGAGTAAGGAAGAGGAGAAGGACCAACTCACTTGCTATGAATGCAAAAAATCCGGCCATATTCGCTCCGAATGTCCTCAATTGAAGAGGAAGAGCTTTGGGAAGAAGAACAAGCTCAAAGCTCAAGTAGCAACTTGGAGTGACGAGGAGTCATCCGAGGAGGAGGAGGAAGTGGCCAATCTTTGTCTCATGGCCATTGATGATGAACCAAAGGTAAACCCTAACTCATCTAATTTTGATTTTACCTTTGATGAGCTTCAAGATGCTTACGATGAATTGCAAGAGGTTTATGATGAGTTAGTTGGAAAATATAAGGAATCCATTTTAAGAAACAAGAAAAACATTTCCGATTTGAAAAATCAAAATGAAACATTTTCAAGAACTAAATCCGAATTGGAAAAGAAGGTTTTGTATTCAGTAAATCTTTCAAATGATCTTAAAAAGAAAAACCTTGAACTTGAAAAACTTCTTTCCGATTTTCAAGATTATCACACAAAGGAAGTGGATAATCTTAAAACATCAATTGCTATTGGGAAAAGCCATTTTGAAAAGGGAAACTCTTCTAAATCCTAATATGTAAAAAGAAAACCTTTTATTCTTAAACAAAGAAATTTTCATAAGTAATCTAGAGGTCAAAAGGTTAGAAGTGTTTGGGTTCCTAAGGAACTCATTATTTCTAATAATATGAATGCTATTGCTTCTTGGATTCCTAAGGGAACCAAAGTTTTGAAGGCTAACACACATGGACCCAAAATGATTTGGGTACCAAAAATCAAGGCCTAATTTCTTTGTTTATAGGGGGAGCATTGCTACAAGGTCAAAGCTTCAAGCCAAAACTCATGGTACCTTGATAGTGGATGCTCAAGACATATGACCGGTGACAAGAGTAGATTCGTGGAACTAAAGCCAAAAAGTGGTGGAGTGGTAACTTTCGGTGACAACTCCAAAGGCCACATTGAAGGAATATTCTCTATTGGTAATCACTCTTCTATTTTCATTGAAAATGTTTTGTATGTCAACGGTATTAAACATAACTTATTGAGCATTAGTCAATTATGTGATAAGGGTTTTAATGTTTTATTTGATAAAAGTGGTTGCAAAATTGTGAACATTAAAACAAATCAATTAATGCTCATAGGACACAGAATAGGCAATATCTACATAGTGTATTTAGATGACATCCATTCATCTCATACATGCTTAGTTGCACATGATGAACATGACTCATGGCTTTGGCATAGAAAATTAGGACATGCTAGCATGAGTATTTTAGAGAAATTAATTTCCCTTAATCTAGTTAGAGGTTTACCCAAACTTAAGTTTTCTAATGATAAAATTTGTGATGCATGTTCCAAGGGTAAACAACATAGAACTTCATTTAAATCCATTAATGATGTCTCTACTAGTAGATGTTTACAATTGATTCATATGGATCTTTTTGGGCCTATTAGAACAATGAGCTTGGGTGGTAAATCATATGCCTTTGTACTTCTAGATGACTATTCTATGTTTACTTGGGTTCTATTCTTAAGTACAAAAGATTAAACTTTAGAAAAATTCATCACATTTTCTAAAATAACTCAAAATGATCTTGAACTTAAAATTTCTCACATTAGAAGTGATCATGGAACCGAATTTCAAAATCTAGGTTTTGAAGAGTTTTTAAATGAAAATGGGATTAGCCATAATTTTTCCGCACCTCGCACTCCTCAACAAAATGGGGTAGTTGCGAGGAAAAATCGAACTTTAGAAGAAATGGCTAGAACCATGCTTTGCGAAAATAATTTACCTAAATATTTTTGGGCGGAAGTCACAAATACCGCTTGCTATATTATAAATCGAGTAATAATTAGGCCAATTTTGAAGAAAACACCTTATGAGATTTTAAAATCTAAGAAGCCTAACATTAGCTATTTTCATCCTTTTGGTTGCAAGTGTTTTGTCTTGAATAATGGTAAAGAAAACTTAGGTAAATTTGATGCTAAAAGTGATGAAGCTGTTTTCTTAGGGTACTATTTAAACTCTAAAGCCTATCATGTATTTAATAAAAGAACTCTAGTAGTTGAAGAGTCTATACATGTTGTTTTCGATGATAACCTCCTTCCGAGGAAGGAATCTTGTGATGATGATGATGTAGGAATTCTTGATGCCATTGATGGAGGACAAACGTCAAAGGTGGATGAGATTCCAACTAAAGATGAAGATGCACAAGATCCATCTCTTGAAGCCTTGAAGGACTTGGCTCTTGAGGAAAAGAAGGTATCTTACCCAAAGGAGTTCATCTATGTCAAAGGTGGTGAAATCTTGGGTGATCCATCCAAGGGGGTAACTACTAGATCCTCTCTCAAATTAATGAACCATGTTGCATTTCTTTCATGCATTGAGCCTAAAAATATTAAAGAAGCTTTAAAAGATGATTTTTGGATTTTGGCCATGTAAGAGGAATTAAATCAATTTGAGAGAAGTAAAGTTTGGACTTTAGTTGAAAGGCCTAGTAATCAATCTACTATAGGAACTAAATGGGTGTTTAGGAATAAACTAGATGAAAATGGTAATATAGTGAGAAACAAGGCTAGGCTTGTTGCTCAAGGCTATACCCAAGAAGAGGGAATTGATTTTGATGAGACGTATGCACCCGTAGCTAGGATGGAAGCCATTAAGATGCTTTTAGCATTTGCATGTTATAATGATTTCAAGCCTTTTCAAATGGATGTGAAAAGTGCCTTTTTAAAACGGATTTATAAATGAAGAAGTGTATGTTGAACAACCACCGGGTTTAGAGGATTCAAAATTTCCAAACCATGTGTTCAAACTAACTAAAGCTCTTTATGGTTTAAAACAAGCTCCTAGAGCTTGGTATGAGAGACTTTCAAATTTTTTAATTGAAAAGGGTTTTGAAAAAGGTAAGGCGGACACTACACTTTTCATAAAAAGATATAATAATGACATCTTAGTAGTACAAATCTATGTTGATGATATCATTTTTTGTTCTACTGACGAATGTTATTGCAAAGAATTTTCTAAGCTAATGCAAGGTGAGTTCGAGATGAGCATGATGGGGGAGCTCTCATTCTTTTTGGGACTCCAAATCAAACAAAGGAAAGATGACACCTTCATAAATCAAGCTAAGTACGTGAACGATATGCTCAAAAAATTTGGCTTGGAGAATGCAAAACCTCAAGCCACACCTATGAGCTCTTCCATAAAGCTTGACAAAGATGAAGGAGGTAAGTGTATTGATTCTAAGCTTTATAGATCCATGATAGGTTCTTTGCTTTACCTTACCGCAATTAGACCGGATATCATGTTTGGTGTTTGCTTGTGTGCTAGGTTTCAAGCTAGTCCTAGAGAATCACACTTAGATGCCATTAAGAGAATTTTTAGATACCTTAGAGACACACCTAACTTAGGCCTTTGGTATCCTAAAGATTCCTCCTTTAGCCTTCATGCTTATTCGGATGCGGATTATGGGGGGTGTAAGATAGATAGGAAAAGTACTTCCGGGACATGCCAATTCTTAGGTAGTATGCTCGTATCTTGGTTCTCTAAGAAAAAAATAGCGTAGCCTTATCTACCACCGAAGGGGAGTACATATCCTTAGGGAGTTGTTGTGCTCAAGTCCTTTGGATGAAGCAACAACTCTTAGATTATGGTGTTGAAGTAGAAACTATACCACTTAGGTGTGACAACACTAGTGCCATTTGTCTCACTAAGAATCCCATCCAACACTCTAGAACCAAACACATAGAAATTAGACATCATTTCATTAGAGATCATGTGTTGAAAAATGATGTTGTTTTAGAGTATGTTGACACCTTGAACCAATTAGCGGATATATTCACAAAGTCTTTAGATAAAGAGCGTTTTTGGACCCTTAGGAGAGAGTTAGGTTTAACTAGCCTTTCTTGACCCCTTCTAGGTCCCAAAATGTCAAAAAATTTGCTTGAAATTGTTTGTGATTCATGCTTGTGTTAATTTGACTCCTTTTGCTTCTATGCATGTTGCTAGGGGGAGTATGCATTAAGTTTAGCCATTAAAACTTGTTCATAGGACATTTACATGCATTTAGGGACGTTTAAAGTTGGATTTTTGCACTTAAATTTGTCATAAATGCCTTATTTGGTAAAGGCGTATCGATACGGCTGAAGCGTATCCATACGGGTTCATCACTGGGAAATCTTTGAAGCTCAAGTCGTACCGATATGGTCCCGCGTATCGATACGGTAGTAACGACGAATAAAAATTAGGGTTAAAGGGTATCGATACGCTATACACGCGTACTGATACGGTCTCGATGGAGAGGCTATTTAGGGTTGCATCTTTAAAAACACTTTAAAATTAAAAACCCCTCTTTTCTCTTCAAAACCCTAGCCGCAACCCTCTATAAAAACCCCCTCAATCCTTCAATTTTTCCTATCAAACTTAAAAATTCTTTGAGGGTTTTTGATCTCCACATCAAAGCTAAGCTTTGTCAACAATCTAGTGCACTCACATCAACACATTCATCCAATCTAACAATTCAAGGTATAAAACTTTTCTCTTTTATTTTCGTTCGATTTTTATTATTGTTTCAACTTAGTTTTTGTACAAAACATACTTTTATATTATGGGTTTCAACTTTTTCATCAAAATTTTTCAAAAAACAAAATTTTTTCATTCGAATATATTTTCTATTCGTATTTTTTTAATTTTTTAAACTCTTTCTCAAATTTGTATATATCTTTTTCAAATTAAATTTTTTTCTTTCTTTACAATTACCTTGAATTATTAGAATTTATTGGTTTGAATAAGATGTTAATTGCATACATATTCGAATCGTTTTGATGTGTTTTCAGGGTTATGGTACCGAAAAAAAAGAGAGCTAAACGTTATCTTGCTACTTTCGATCCTAGTGAGGATGCCGAGGGTAACCCTAAACCTAATCTCCCTTATATTATCCAATGTAGTTTTCCCGACGATTCTGATATGTCTCGTTACAAACTATTTCAAGGCATGACCCTTAGGGAAGAACGTGTTGTGTCTATCCCGTTTTTAAGCTATGCCCGTTTTAAATTTCAAAACCCCCCTTTAATTAAGCAATGGAAATTTCTAAATTTTTTAAGCATTCCTCATATTCTATATAGGAATTTGGTCATCATATTCTTTTCAAATGCTTTATGTTTTCATGATGAACCTAGAGAACATGTCATTGCTATTGAGTCCTTTGTTATGGGCAAAACCATTAAAATTGATCAAAAAGTTCTATGTACGGCTTTTGGTTTTGAAAACATTGGTATTGATGATGAGAAGTCCTTAGGAACGGGTCATTTAGGCTCAGTCAAAGTCTTAAATGCTCAGGACCGAATCCTTTATCTTCTTACTTCTTGGTTTTTTCGTCCATCGGGAGGAAAATTTTCTACTATTCGTCAAGTCGATTATTTTTGGCTTAGGTGCTTTAGGGAAGGTCAACGTCCAAACCTTTGTCAGATTATGTTTGCCGACCTTGTCTATCTAGTCCAACACCGTCACACCGAACAAGTCAAATCTTTTTACTACTCTACGGCTTTGAGTTATCTTTTCCATTCCCTTGAAATTGATTGTTCCCATGACTATCCCGAACCCCTTGGCCTACCCATAGATGAGCGTTCTCTATCTCGTGCCGGTTTTTCTTATGTTGACAATGAATGGGTTCGTGTCCCTCAAGCTCCTCCACAAGATGCTCCGGTTGATGCTTCTCATGCTTCTTCAAGCTCTCAACGAGCTCCGATTGAATCCTCTTCCATGGGCACCCTAATGACATTCCTCAATGAGAAGTTCACTACCATGGAAGCCGGGTTTACCGCTATGGACACTAGATTCACCTCCTTGAAAGATCGCGTCAAAGGTATGGAGAATAAAATGGAAGCCATGGCTCTTCGCTAAAACTCCATGGATATCTCTCTCACTGTCTTCCATGGTGCTTGGCTTAACCAAAATCGGAGGAATCAACCCACTCGAGACGATGAAGATGAAGAGGACGAGGAAGATGATGATGATGGGGCGAAAGAGTAGTTTTTGCATACCATCTCATGGCATTTAGTCTTTTCTTTTATTTTGTTATTGCACCTTTGTTTTAGGATCTAAGTTTATGCCTTTTATCTATGTCTTAGGATCTAAGTTTGGATTATTATGTTGCTTTTTCCTTTGAAGTTTCATTCGAACTATTATGTTTGCTTTGAATTTTATAAATTAATTGTTGTTATTATCCTTGTGTTTATATTTGATCTAACAAAAAGGGGGAGAAGGATTATAGAGTCAATCTTTTTTATTTTTGAAAATTCATCTTAAATTAAGGGGGAGAAAGCTTTTCAAAAGTTTCAAAAACTTAAAAATTTATTTGTGGTTTTGTTATATCAAAAATTGGGAGATTGTGAAACCAAATTTGATTTTGATATAACATCTAAACTTATGGACCAATTTGCAAAACAATAATTTTTTAAGTACTCTTTAAAGTCTCACTATTGACAAGTATTTTAAACAAAATAATATCACAAGACAAGTTCTTAAAAGGATAAATTTTTCTAAGTCTTTCCTATAAGTTTTCAAGCCAAACTATACAAAAACGCCCAGGCGTATCGATACCCTTAGGCGTATCGATACGGGTTTTAGCCACTGGAATTTTAATGGACTTAGCGTACCGATACGGTATTACCCCGTATTGATACGACATTCATCTGGGCAACTCTTTCAATGATACCGTACCGATACGCTTTGCAACCGTATCGATACGATAAGCTTATCTTTGCAAAACCTTTGCATTTAATTTTCGAACGTTAACTTGTTAGTTGGATGGTTTCCCAATTTTTAAAAGACCGTTATACCGTACCGATACGCTAAGGATGCGTATCGATACGATCTTTAAGAAAACCAAACTTGGGATTCCAGTGAGCAAACACCGTATCGATACGACCCTCCGTAGCGATACGCCCCTTAAAATCGTACCAGTACGCCTTCTATGCGTATCGATACGCTCTGTTTTCAGTCACAACGGCTCTTTCCTCTTTGATGCAGGTATCGATACGCTCCCTACGAGTACCGATATGGTAGGCAGCAGAGCTGCATTTATTGCGGGAAAAATGCTCTCAACGGCTCTATTGATGATCTCAACTACCCAAACGGCTAGAATTCAATGCAAGGGTATAAAAACAAGTCTCAATTGAACAAGCAACAACTATTGAACCTACAAGCAACATCAAAGCATCAAATCCAAACCCTAATGCCTTTCATTGTCAAATTCTTGTACCCAACTCTTGTGTTCTTATTGTAATCTTGTATTGTGAGTTTAGGGAGTGTGAAATTGTATTTAGGTAAACAGTCATCATTTGAGAGGAACTTTTAGAGTTTACCAAATTCATCTTTTTGTAAAAGTGAGTGGATTAAGCTTTGGGTAGAAATCTTAATCAAATTGTAAGGTTACCTCCTCATCCAAGAAAAGGGGAAGAATTCAAGTAGTGAATTGGTTGAAAATCCTTAGTGGGAACTAAGGTAGTGGATGTAGAGTTCATTTGGAGAACTTGAACCACTCTAACTTCTTGTGTCATATTTTATTTTTCACCTTTATCTCCTACCAAAATTTTAATTGCCAATTCACCCCCTCTTGACCATTTGCAATTGTGTGATCAACTCAACAGTTGGACATGGTTATGGTCGGGAGAAGGTGGCGATTCCGTTGGTTGTTGCGATGGCAGACATGGACCGACGATGGCTTAGATCGGATGACGCGATGGTTAAGGAATCATGTAAATATTTGGACTCTCTCTCTCTCTTTGACTCTGTCGATTCTAATGCTAAACATAAATCGGGGCAGATCCAAAAAGACTGGCTCTTAACTATTTTATTTTGATATAGGCCTATAAAGTATAACTTAATAATACGCTATAGCAATTCAAAACTAGAGTTGGCCTTAGCTCACATGGTTAAAACTCTTGCATACCAACCCAAAGGTCATAGGTTTAAACCCCAATGACATCAGTTCCATTTTTATGTTACAATTTATTTATGGTGTTACAGTTAGATCAAGTCAAATTTAACATACCATATTTCTTTGTCTATTTTATTCATTCTTAGCTTTAGGTTAAAGCCATCCTTTATCTCTAAAAGGATGACGATTTCTTTTTTTTCTAAGAATTTATTGATTAATAAAAGTTCTCTTTTGAGATTTTACTTGCAAGAAGTTATCTTGTGTTTAGAAGCGATTCTTCAAGTTCGTTAGAATATGTTATTAATCTTCACACTCTGAGTTGCCTAGTCAATTGCAATTGGGAGGGTCGGTTATCACGGAGGTTGCCTATCTAATTGCGGGTAGGAGGGTTCTGCAGGACATCTACAAATTCTATCGTCATCTCCATCATCATCTACAAGCATTCATCACGCCATTGCCACCAAATTCAAATCTGAATTTGTTATTAATTTTTTCCATTGATTTCTTATTATTCTCTATTAATTATATTACCTTCATATTCTTTCTTTAACTTTTGTTTACTATTTTCAAAAAGATCAAGAAACACTCAACTCATTTTTCTTAAAATTCAAGAACAATCTTTAACCATTCTTGTTCGAGTCTAAAGCCCTAGGTTTGCTTCCAAACCATCAAATTGAAGGTTCCAACGTGTCAAGGCACCCTCACATCATTTGTTATCAGAGAATGGTTGACACCTTCAATTTGATGGTTTGGAAGCAAACCTAGGGCTTTAGACTCGAACAAAAATGGTTGAAGACTGTTCTTGAATTTTAAGAACAATAAGTTGAGTGTTTCTTGATTTTTTTGAAAATAGTAAACAAAAGTTAAAGAAAAAAAGATGAAAATGATATAATCAATGGAGAACAATAAGAAAGAAAAGATTAATAAAGATAGGATTAAAGGATAGAAAACAAATCTGAAAAAATTATATTTGAATTTGGTGGCAATAACGTGATGAATGCTTGTAGATGATGATGGAGATGACGATGTAATTGGTAGATGTCCCGTGGAACCCTCATACCCGCAATTAGATAGGCAATCTTCGTGATATGGCTCTAAATGACCCTCCTAATCGCAATTTATTAGGCAACCCGGAGTGTGAAAATCAACAACAAATTCCAACGAACTTGAAGAATCGCTTCTAAACACAAGATAACTTATTGCAAGTAAATCTCAAAAGAGAACTTTTATTAATCAATGAATTATGAAAAAAGAAGAAGAATAAAACATCATCCTTTCATAGATGAAGGATGGCTTTAACCTGAAGCTAAGAATGAATAAAATAAACAAAGAAATCTAGTCCGTTAAATTGGACTTGATCTAACGGCTTGGGAGAAGGGTGGTTGGTTCCTAAAGTATATAAACCCTAAAAACATCAATTTAAATGGTAATAAATACATTGGGTTAAGTTTAATTCGTACAAAGCCTTATATGTTAGCTTTTGGGCCGAATTTTACAAAATCCCTTAATAATCCCGTATCCAGTTTTTTGAATGCGCAGTCTTCAGTAAAATGGACGTATATTGAGTTATCGATATCAGATTGATGTGTTTCAAGATACGTTGAAAAGATAACTGAATGAAGTTGAATTCATCAGAAGACAACTTGATCCAGAAATGCTCGGATCCCATTCGTAAAGTCACCTCAAGTCAACTTATTTTCCAGACTTAGAAAACAGTTTCAGCTTCTTGTCCAAGATGCATCGTTTTTTACCTCCTATGCATGCATTGTTTTGACCCTTATTATTTGCATCGAACAAATTTAACTTCTTGTCCCATATGAGTAATTTGACCCGCTCATGCATGTATCATCCTCTCATTCCTCAAAAGAATTCATCCTCGAATCTAAAGTATCAAAGGAAAAATGATCGGCCATGTAAAACGATTTCAACTTCTTGTCTTCAATGCAACATTCTAGCCCTCCTATGCATGTATCAGATGTCCTAATTTGCGGTCAAATTTTAGGATAGATTCAAGGTTGTTTTTCAGCTATGTATCTGGGTTATTGGAGTTGTTATATTAGGGTTCCTATTATTAAGTGCATGGGTTGCTTATTGTAATGGAATGAATGTTTATGTTATGTATCTGTCGTATGCTTATTGTAATGGAGTTGCTATATTTATGTTAGATTTTTGTTTATTAAAGAATGCCTTAAAAAACAGAAAATGTACACACAAACAAAAATATAAGATCTGACCATAATATGATTCATTTCATAAGTGATCCACAAAAATTAAAAAGTGTTCATGACCATTACAGAAATAAAAATCTAAGTTTTGATCATTCCTTGAACATGTATAAAACATGTATACACAAAAATTTAAATCTTAATGGTCAACTACATGAATTACACAAAAAAAAAACTTTCATGTGATACCTATAATATCAACAAAAAGTTAAATCTTAATGGTCAACTGCATGCATTACAAAAAAAACAATAAGCCTTGGAGTGTTTAGAATGGCCAACAAAATCAAGGGTCACTCATAGGCATTGGAGATGATTTAGTGACAAAACTCTCCTAAGTGGTGGGAGTGAGCATCCATCTAACAATATGGACTGATTGTGAGGGTTGGCTTTGCCTTGGAGTGTTACTTTAATGTTGCCTACCAGGTTAGTTTGGTGTTGTAACAGGATCCTGGTGCACACTTATTCTAGAATTTTTCTAATTTGTACACAAAAATCAACGTGTTACTGAACCTTAAACAAAAAATGTAAATTAACCAGAAAAAATTCATTGCATGTACAAAAAATTTACTAGCAGTTTAGATCTTTTAGGAGCTCTACTTGTAGCAGAAGTGGATGCTCGTTGACATGGTCTAGCTTTGGCACGAACATGGCCCTTGCTTGTCCTTGTATTATGACCAGACTCTCCACACTTTGTACAAGACATCTTCACGCCCTTTTGGACACCTTAGAACCCTGAAGTGCTTCATCTGCCTCTCTTCTTTTGTGGTTCTTATATAGTCTTTCTGGTGGCCTTCTTAAGACATAAATGTGTTTGTTGACGACTCCACTGATTCTCACTCCTCACTGGATTGATGAAATAAGAATATATGACCATTTGGGTAGACACTGAATAGCATGGATCTACATATTTTTCAAGTCTGTCTTCAAGCAACAATATAACAGAAATGACATGGATTCATGGAATTCCTACATAGAAAAATATTTGACTAGTGTGTATAAATATATAGATTATTAAATAAACAACATGTAAAAAATAAAACTTAACATGTTAGTTATCATCTTCTACATGAGCAAGTTGATGTTTGCATGTTAACAAAATGTTGGTCTTGAGGACCACATGAAACTTGGTACATTGCTTCACTAGGACGCACAAGCCAACATATATGTGACAATGAATTAAAAAATTAGAAACAAACCACCAACATCTATGTGACAGTGAATTAAAAAATTAAAAACAAATTAGAAACAAACCATTATAAATCAGAAACAAACAAATATACAAGTTTGAAACCATACAAACCTATGTGACAATGATACTACAGTCTCTAGCTTTCTCTGAATTTTAAGACACAAAGGGCCATGTAACTTTTCAGCTTCATCCATCTTTTTAGCATTTCTTTGCATCAATTTGCATCTGATTGACTCCACCAAAGTAATAATTTGCATCAATTTGCAACAATAAGTTTTAGTATTGTAAGTTAAGTATAGAAAAAATATAGGGACAAAATAGATGGATTAATCTTATTGAAATACTCGCAATGATTGTTTAAAGGGATGTTTGATTTAGAGCTGAAGGAAAAGTGGGATTTGGTCCACCTTGTAAGATTTTTTCCTGACAGCCATATATGTCCAGAACTTAATAAACCATGCACATTAATACAAAAATAAGGTTATTGATTCATAAAAATGACATGCAAGATGATTTAAAAATTAAATAATTATACCTTTAAAGTTGTCATGGCGGCTTCAAACTCTATCACATATGTTGCCTTAACAGATCTCCAAAGTTGGTTTTTCAAAATTTTCCCCTTATGGTTCTCATGTAACTTAAATTTATTGTAAAGTTATCTCACACATGTTTTGTGGTCTGCATGGAGAAACAATTCCATCATAGATTTCATCAATCCTTGCACAACAAAATTGTAAGTTTTATTAAGGGAAATGGGTTAAACAAAACAATAATTGTTTATCAAAAAAATTTAAGATTACCTTCTGTTTATCAGCCATAAATGTGATGTGACGAGAATTGTTCAACTCTAAACCATTCCTAATATTTCCATAAACCAACACCAAGATTACTCAGTCTCAACCTCCACAATTGCAAATGCAATATGATAAAGATAATCGGCTGCATCCATCCCAATAGGTTTCAGAAAATGACCCCCATAATGGCCCTTCAAGTGACACCCATCCAAACATACAATGGGCCTACAACCAGCTTTGAAGTCATCCTTCATAGTTTGCATACAAATATATTGTCTTTAGAATATACTTTCATCCAATTGAAGACTGTTGTTGTCCCAGGGTTTGAGGACTTAAGCTCACTTAGATAATCATACAATTTTGTGTACTACTCCTTTATATTACCATGCAGCTTTTCAATGAGCAAGTTCTTTGCTCTAGTACACTTACTCAAATGGATAAAGATGTAATACTTAAATACATCTTGTTTAAGGGACTTAGAGGAGTAATTAGAATCAATATAAAATTTGTCTAAGTACTGTTTTGCCATAAACTTAGCAGTTATGTTTGAGTTTTTATACTCCTTAAGACATTTATGTCCACAACTAAATGACTTTATTTACCAAGTACCATATGTCTCATTAAAGTCAACTAGAGAAGCCCATAAAACTCATGAACATCCTGCCTTACAAACTACTTGAATTTTCCTATTGTCATTTCTCCCAAGCTTAACACTATATCTATTGTTGATCATGTACATCTTAACAACCTCTCTAAATACTTTCTTGTTGCATAAAGTAATCCCACCTTAGAAGTTAGATTCGAAATGTCTATAGTAGTATTAAATTCAAGATATCTAGGCTTCCTATATGCACCATTAGAATATGACTCATCTAAATTGTGTAATGAATCAGAATATACACTTTCAACCCTGAATTCCTCATTTCCCTCCTTAATAGCTCTATGTGGCCCTTCTCTATTACATCAAGACTGTAATGCCCGAGTTTAGGGCCTAAGAGATATTCGGGTTTGGTTAAGCCGGATCAGGTTAAGCTAATTTTGGGGAAAACAATTTAAATAAACAAATTTTAAAGCTTTTGAAGAAAAGGAAATTTTTAAAGGGGTTTATGGTAAAATGGGCAACAAATAGGTTTTTGGAGATGGATTTTAAATTAAAATAAAATATTATATTTCAAACTATCCACCTCTTCTTCTTCCCCAAAACCTTTTCACGTCACATTTTCTTCTCTCCATCAAACCTCCACTATTTTTGAAGATTCATCAAGGTAAGTGCTTTATTCCTAACATTCCTTCACATTCCCTTATTTTCTAACTATTTTCTTTCAAAACTTTAAAAGATTCCTCAAGTTCTTCCTTTTGGGAGAAAATGAGTTTTTGAAGGGTTTAAACAAAGTGGGTCAAAACAGTGTTTTGTGTGAGTTATAAACCATATTTTGGGTGCAAAACGATGTGAAAATAATGGGTTTATGAAGAAATCCCGGAATTTGGAAAATGGGCAATTTTAGGTTAAGTGATGTTTGGGTTTTTGGCTTGGAAATGGTGGGGAATGACTTCCAATGTTTTGATGGTGTTGGGTTGATGTTTCCGGGGCATTTGAACATGTTTTGAATGTTAGATTGATGAAGTAATGGCTGATTTATGGTTAGAGTAGAAATGATGATGGTTTTGGTTAGTTCGGATAGGAATCAGAAACTTGTTGTTGTCAGAATTTGATATAATTGATTTCAATGGTTTTGATTGTTGAAAAATGTGTTAACTCCTTGTTTTGATTTGGGTAGAAGCATCGGATAAATTTTTGGGTTCTTCAGACGCTACACCGGGAGTTAGAGAAGCTTGAAGGTGGACCGTTAACTAGTTTCGAAATTGTGCTGGTGAGTGGTAATATTTTGAAGCTTTGAAATGTTTCAAAGAGGTTTTCTTGGGGTTTGTGTGGAGCCTTAGGGGACAACCTAAACCCAAACGTAAGTTTAACAAATTTTGCCATTTTTCGTTAAGTGTTGGTGTATGTGTGTATACGTGTTGTTGGGTGAAATATGATTTGCTTTTACCTCCTTTTTAATGTTGTTATGATGATGTTGTTGTTGTTAAAGTCTCACGTGATGGTTAATGGGAAGTGTGTTGTTGAATATGGTGATGTGTAGTCCCATCGAAAGTGACTAGTAGATGAGTACAGTGATGAGTAGTCCCACCAAAAATATGCTAGTTGTTGTGAACGGTGATGTGTAGTCCCATCGGGAATGGTTGTGCATGTGCATACCATGATTTTTGTTCTTATGCTTTCGGTTTAGAATATTTCCCCTCCAAATGGTTTGTCTTTAAACTAAATACATATTTTGAACTGCATTGTTGTTGTTGTGGTTTTGAGCTCCACTCACTAAGCTTTTAAGCTAACGCAATCTTTTTCAACGATGCAGATCGTTAGTGGCTGCTGAAGGCAGGTGGGGCAAAGGAGGAACCTTGGAGTTCATTTGCTAGCTCAAGTATGGTTTTCATGGTTGTAATAATACTTAGGCAATGGGAATGCTAGACTTTTGTGTTGGGGAGTGGTGTCCAAACTCCTATGTGGTTGTTATTGTTTTTAACATGTTTAAATTGTTGAAGCACGTCTTGGTTTGGCTTTTGACCTCTTGTGAATGTTAAGCATGTTTAGATACCCTTGTTAAATCTTGCTTTGATGATCTAGCCTCGTTGAATGTTCAACTTGTTTTAAATGAGTATTCTTGGTTGCCTTGAGTTGCTTGTATGTTTAGGAGTTGGTCAAATGCTTGCTTAGGGTGTTTATGTTAGTCCCCTTGTGCTTAAATCTGCAAATTTCTGTCTTTCTGTGCAAGGCGTATCGATACGCTTAAGGGCAGTATCGATACGGTCCCATGTATTAAGCCTATCGTACCGATACGTGGGGGCATACCGATATCGTTTTGAATAATTGGAAATCTGAGATTTTGACAAGAAATTGGGGTATCACGGGCCTTAGGTGTATCGATATAGTCCTGGAGTTGACTTTGGGAAGCTTGACCATTAAGGGCGTATCGATACCATCCTTGGAGGGTATCGATACAGCCTCTTGAAGTTGACTTTGGGGAAGTTTGACCGTTGAAAGCGTATCGATACGAGCCTTAGGTATATCGATACGACCTAAAGTAAAATGGCTAAAAGTTATCTTTTAATATCTGTCTTGCTTGGTTCATGTTCGTGTTTGCTTTTCCGTTGTTCTCCTTGTCACATAAGTTCAAATATGGCATTTAGACGAGATTAAATGAAAAAAAATAATAGAGTTGCTAATCGAAGTGAGGCCTTAACGGGTTTCGCTTCGATTTTTCTCATGTAACCCGTTCGGTTCGGTCTGGAGGCTAGGCCGAGTCTAAGGGGTTACAAACACCCACCCCATTAGAAACATCATCATCTTCATAATCATTCTTACTATAAGTAAAATTAGACTCATAGCTAGTTGATTTAGAAGCTTCATATCAATGTCTTTTGAGTCAGAATCAGACTCTACCCTAAACTCAAAAGACTCAACAACATTATCATTTGTTTCTAGTTCACCAATATTTTCCTCAACATTATCATCATCACTATCACTAGGTTCATCACTAACCTCAACATTTATTTCATGTTGAACAGTAGAAGAATTAGATTGATAGGGTCTAAACTCCTCCAAGTAAGCATGAACATAATGGTCCCTAGATAATTTACTAACCATCTCTATAACATCATTGTCACTGGTATTAACCTCAAATAATTTTGCAGACACTTGTCAGTATATATTTATTGTACAAGTCAATCCTAATTTATCAATCATGCTAATAATCTTTAAAATACTCATTCAATATATGACAAACTCATGGTCCTAGAAAGTAACTATTATGGTGAACTGCAATGGTGAACTTGAATAAATTTATGATTGTTAATAAAAGAATAAATAGATGTATAAGCATCAAATACAAGAAAATAGATCACAAAAAAACCATGCATAATAGAGTAACCACCCAAACATATAATAATTATATAAATACACCCCATCAACTAAGCACCAACTATAAGACAAAATGTACATATAATAATAAAATAAATAATCACTATGATCCATTAAACATGAATGCACATATACCAACTAGTAGGGGTTCTGGATAAGCGCGATAGGAGCGACCGCACAGGGCCCCCAATAGAGAGGGCTCCAAAATAGAGAATCTAAATTAAATTAAATTAAATATTTGTAAAAAAAATTATAGATTTATATATATATATATATATATATATATATATTTATGTGTGTAGACAAGCTAATTTTTTGTATTAAGATTTTTTTTTGAAAAACAACAACTTATATCTCTTATTGACTATAAATTAAAGGCCCCATTTTAATATATTGAACAAGGCCCCCAAAATTTTTGAACCGCCCAACCCTTTAGTTGACTATTTCTACTAACACATGCATACACCATTTTACATAAAGACCACACATTTTTTTTTTCAAATCGAAGAATTCACATATATACTATACATTTAACTCATTTCCACATATAATAATTAAGCATGAACCAATTTTGTCACATGTATAAAAGAACTCAGAGAAAACTCTTTATTGAAACAATCCATTAATTTCTATCACATGCATAATATCAATTCCACATGCATACAACTCTTTATTGAAAAAAAGCACAACATATGCAAGAAAAAGTCACAGATAAAAGCACAAAAAAACCACATATACCGATTTTGTCACAATCCATTAACCCTTTATTGAAACAATCCATTAATTTCTAAATAATTCTTATGATATTTCTAAATAATTCCTATGACATTTCAATGGTTCTTCATTGAAAGAAAAAAGTCACATGCATAATATTTGTTATTAAGTGGTTTTGCAATCTAAGAAAACAAAAATTCCTATGATATTTCGGTGGTACTTCGTTGAAAGAAAATAAAAAACTTTTAAACTATTAACAAAGTTTTTTATTTTAACTAAAACCTACTTATATATTAACCCTAATCAAATTATTTAGAGAAACCTTAATCTAGGGGTGTTCAGACGGTCGGTTAAATCGAATTAGCCGACCAAACCGAACTAGTTCGGTTAAACGGTCGGTCACCAAACTTTTTTCGGTCGGTGAACACTTAATTTTTTTTCAAAGCTCGGTTATCGGTTAATTTGGTTCGAAATCAGTTAATTAACCAAATTAACCGAAATATAACAAAAATGAATATATTATACTTATTAAGCCTATACCCATTAAAAATTTTAAAACCCACTTCTAACTCAAATGAAAAAAACCAAATGTTTAATCTAAAATTCTAATGTTTTATCTATGTTTAGTTATTGTTTAAATTAAATACAAATTATCATTGTGAACTGAAAAGTATTTTCAATGATTTTTATTGTTTAATAATTTTGAGTACGAAAACTGATGATAAATTTCAGTTAATTCGAAAATCGATCGAATTAACCGAAATTTGTTCGGTTATTTTTTTTTGAAAAAAAAATCAATTCGGTTAACGGTTAAAAATTTAAATTTTCGACTAATTCAGTTTTAGATAATTTGGTTCGGCCACCGACTGAATTAATCGTTTGAACATCCCTACCCTAATTAAATTATCAGGCTAGTACGTTTTCAATAAACATTAAATCTTATTTTAAATAAACATTAATCGATATATTAACCCTCTATCTTATTTTCAATAAACACTACATAGTCTAACCCTACACCAAAATCGAATATGAAACAAGATTTAGGGATTTTAAAAAATAAAAAACATAGGATAAACTTGCCATATTGCGCGTCAGTTTTCCCTTGTTCGCGACAAACGTGGCTCATTTCAATATCCAACAAAGTTTCTTCAACGCACACACAAGATTTCCCTCATCTCTATCTCTCTTCTCTTAGCTCTCTGAAATGTCGAAAGAATTTTTTTCCAAATGAAACAGATGAACAAGTGTTAGGTTAATTAATCCGTCTTTTGGGTTTCTATTTTTTTTCATTTTTGGGTAATCTTCACTAGTGGTTCCTTTCGTTTAGGGTGTGTTCTATTTTGGTCACCAGAATTCAAAAAAGATTATTCTGGTCACTTACGTTTAGAATCGTTTCTATTTTGGTCCCTTAGCCGTTAGTCTCCGTTACTTTAAAAAATATAGTTTCTAATTTAACCCCCAAACTTTTAAAATTTTATTTTTCACCATCTTCCCCAAAAATTATAAAACTAAAACCTCATAAAATTAAATCAATGGCTTACATGATTAAAAGTTTAGAGAGTAGAGGGACTGAATTTTATTTTAATACTAGTATATATGCTCTTTTTTGAAATAAGCCATGTTTTTATTGTATATATGCTCTTTTTATTCAAATAGGTTTGAAATTTGTATTATGCTATCGTTTTAATATATATTTTATATATTACCACTTTGTCTCTGTCTATATATTTACTTTGGTGTGTAGCACTTTTGATTCTTCGTGTGCTTACTGATGTTATAGTTTTCTGCTAAAACTTGTGTTACTGGTCACTTGTGTATCTTACATAAGGTAGGTGATAGTTTCAAATAGTTTTAACCCTTTCCCGTGAACCTCACCCCAATTGTTACGGTGTTCTTTTCTTCTTTTGTTGGCAGGTCTGTCAGCAATATGAATTTTACAATGACAAGACAATTGGCAGACCTATAAAATTTAACGCTCTGCTGACTACATATGAAGTTGTTCTGAAGGATAAGGCGGTATTGTCTAAGATAAGATGGAACTATTTGATGGTTGATGAAGCTCATAGGTTGAAGAACAGTGAGGCACAGTTGTACACTACGCTTTCAGTATGCTCTATTCTGTCACTTCAACTTTCTGCCTTGCATAATTGTATTGTTTTTTGTTTTTTTTCGCCGGAACAAATTGTTCTGATTTGTTACCATGATTAATTTTTGGATGATGCGTTTCTGTTTGCTCAGGAATTTAGCACAAAAAACAAGTTGCTAATTACTAAAACTCCACTACAAAACAGTGTTGAGGAGCTATGGTATTATTTTCTTTTCCTTTTACTAGCATGATTTTTGGAGGTTTTGCTCACTTTAGGATCTAATTTTTATTTTTACCTCTTTAGATAGATTCTAAAAGAGTATTTTATCAAAGTTGTTTTCTTTTTCTTTTTCCCCTTCTATTTTACTTCCTTTTGGTATCAACATTATTTGCATTACTTTAAGTTTGTCTGCTTTTCATTGTATTTTATAACAGCAGTAAGTTCCATGAGAATTCCAAATTTAAAGAAGTGTCTTATGCTTGGATAATTTTTCATTTGATTTTTCGAACAAAATGAAGGATTTGACCAAATTGCTTTTACCAAAACTGCTATTTATGTTATCTTTTTCGCTATTTCTTGTTGACCGCGTGATCATCTCCCTTTATATTTGCCTAAATGTTACTAGATCGCCAAGTTTGGAATTCACTTTATGATAACAATGCTCTCAACCTGGTTGGAATTCATTTCTTTTTTCATTTCAAATTTGTAACCTAGCATTGCAGAAGTACTTACATTTCCTTTTCATTGACTGATAAATGAATATTGCATTCTTCTTTTACTTGTATATTCTGTTATTCAAATCCATGAAAATATTTTACAGGGCTTTGCTTCATTTCCTTGATCCTGACAAGTTCAAAAGTAAGGATGATTTTAATCTTGGGGAAATAGGTTGTAGTTGTGGGTTATAGCCGTTGATTTAATTTTATGGGGTTTTAGTTTTATAATTTTTGGGGAAGATGGTGAAAAATAAAAATTTGAAAGTTTGGGGGTTAAATTAGAAACTATTTTTTTAAAGTAACGGAGACTAACGGCTAAGGGACTAAAATAGAAACGATTCTAAACGTAAGTGACCAGAATAATCTTTTTTGAATTCTGGTGACCAAAATAGAACACACCCTAAACGAAAGGGACCACTAGTGAAGATTACCCTTTATTTTTTTTTTACATTAATAAAGTTTTTTTTGGACGTGGAAAAAAGCATTAATATAATGCCACACATGCTTCGTCGTTAGTTACTAACAGCCAACTCAGTCGTTCCGTTAATTTTTTAACGTTTGGTGGTCAAAATAAGTCAATTTAATAAGTTTGGTGGTTTGATTGACGAATTGTATAATTTGATGGTCCAAATATGTATCATCAAATAGTTTGATGGTTGCCTGTTTAGTTCATTTACCCTAATAAAAATAATAAAATAACTATTATTAATTTAATAATGATATTATTGTTCTGTTATCTTTACATAAATTTTAAAAAAAATTAAAATTAAAAGATACACAATCAAATTATCGTTTATACCGCATCATATTATTACATAAAACACATTGGTGTTTCATGACAATTAACAATTTTTATAATGAGCTTATTAATACAAGATTTGATTAGCATATATTGAAAATTTGGGTAAGAAATTAGAATGTTCAAAAAGTTTGAGGACCGATTTAAAATAATAGCCATAGCTTGAGGATGAAATTGAAATGTTTAAAAATTTGGAGATGAATTTAGAATAAAAATTATAATTTAAAGATAAAATTAAAATATTTAAAAATTAATTTAAAATAAAAATCATAATTTTAAGAACTCAAACTTGAAGCAGTGTCCTGAATCTTCGAGAATTTGTCGTGAAATCACAGGAAGCCCAAAAAAGATAAATCTGAATTTAATAAGCCCAAGATTATCGGGTGGATTATGTTTGACACTAAGCTCTCGAATCTCAACCGCCCTAGATCTGTAATAAGAGAAACCCTAGCTGCGGTCCCCTTTATAAACCCCTCTACTCTCCTCGTTCCACTCATCATCCCCTAAAACATTCCGTTGTTCAGTTTCTTTGCTTTTAATTGTTGGTTGTTTTATGTTTTGATTGGAATGAAATTTGTCTATGATGATAAATCCAAAAGGCTTGTTTCTCAGAAACATTCGCAGTGGCCGTCTGAGGGCTTTCGCCTTTCGCCGGGCTTGAGAGCTTCTGCTGTTTAGCTCCTTCCTTGGATGTCTGAGGCTTTTATTTACTTATATAATTTGCAAAACGACAATGCGTTATCCCCATCTGTTTTATGTTCTTAAATTTCCATATCCCTGTATGCTATTGCTCTGTTCAAGCTTTTTATTTAATGTAGGTTATTCTTGCTTATGAAGGTCCATGATGACATCTTCTAAAGGCTTGTTTCTCAAAAACATTCGCAGTGGCCGCCTAAGAGCTTTCGCCTTTCGCCGGGCTTGAGAGTTTATGCTGCTTTAATCCTTCCTTGGATGTCTGAGACCTTTTATGTCTATTGAGCCTATGTTTTATTATTATTATTACTGTGCTCGAATATTTGGTTATTTTTATAGCTGATATGATATGTTTACACTCGTGTATCTCATTTTGAAGATTGTTTTAAAGTGTTGGGGGTTGGGTTGATGATGACAAATTTAAAGGCTTGTTTCTCAAAAACATTCGCAGTGGCTGCCTAAGAGCTTTCGTCTTTGCCAGGCTTGAGAGCTTGTGCTGCTTCAATTCTTTCTTGGATGTCTGAAACTATAAACTATATAATATTTTTGTTCATAAGGTATTTTTTTCTAGTTCCCTAAAATGCTCTGCTTTTCCTTAGCGTTGTCTGGTCCCCCCTCTTCCCCTCTTTCCCTTGTTTATCTCTCTTTCCCCTACTCAAATTATATTAGTTTCACTTTTCCTTTTGGTTCGATTGTTTGAAGTTTTTGCTTCTCCTTCGATCATAGTTCAGGTCTGGGCTCGTTTTTGTGTGGAGGAAGATGTTCCATTCATGGTGGCTTGGTTGGTGAAGGAATGGGTTATGGGCTCTAGTTGCCCACCATTTTCCTCCTTTTTTGTGTTTTTGTTTGCTCGCTCAGTTTGTTTTCAGATTTGGTGATGTGTCTTATGACTGATGTGGTTCTTAATCTTCTAATATTGAGGTTGGTTGTTTCGCAGCTTTTAAGGCTTGTTTTTTTCCCTTGGGTACCTAAACCTCCACGGTTAGCATGGTTGAGAGTATCTTGCTTTTCAAAGGTCTTTGTAGCACATTGTTCACTGTTTTCTTCATCCCGGTCCTTGGATTCTATAGCTGTGCTCTCGGTATCAGCTACCAAGTCTTTTGTTTGGTGGATTTTTTTAATCCAGGCGTATGACATTGTTCCATTGCCCAATTTTTGAACTTTCAATGTTTATTGTTATGAAGGTGTTGATGACTCTGTTTTCATTGTTCATGTTTTTTTGGCATTTTTTGAGCCTAATTTACTCGGTCTTAATGACCTTTGTCTTTGCTTTTGAAGTTTGTTTGTTGATGAATTTGAATGAATAAAATTTGTGTTTTTCTTGTTTTTTAAAAAAATTACTTTGATGTTCATAAGAATCTCTATTTGGCTTCTTGTTCTAGAATTTAATTTAAATTTAATTAAAATTATTGATTTGCAGAACATTATTTGACAATTTCCCTTGCTCTTAATAATCATCTCTTTTTAAACTTATGGTTTTATGTCATCTCTTATTTGTGACATTTATGCCATGATCAACTTGGAAGCAGTAAAGTAGATAAAGAAGATTCTATGTAGACTTGATGCAACCTGTGACACACTAATGATAGAAAGTAGGATAAATGGAATTCATATTTGCCCTCGGTTGAGGACGAGATTCATAAGTTTTTTTGATAAAATTGTATGATTTTATTGAGAGTAAAACTATACATGAGATATATTTCCATTTGTTAAAACTTAGTCAGAAATAAGAAGTACACATAGAAATGACTAAAGGTTTAGCCATTTACATGATCAAATGAAATTGGAAATCATCCATCATCATTCGCACAATCTTGTAGATCTAGCTCAGCAATCTCAATTGGCATCCAAGGATAGAACTGACTTGCAAGAGACGCATTGTGCAAAGATTTTGCCAACCATTCTGCCATTCAATTAGCTTAACGGTAAATATGAACAAATTGAACATCTCAATTTTGATTCACTATTCAAATGATATGGTAAAGTACACATAATTGCCCTTTGTAAAAAAAGGCTTTAGGGTAAAGTACACAAATTAAAAAATGTCACCAAATTGAGTGATATGGTTGTTATGAAAGTTTGCTTAATAGTACATTTAATTTTCAAAATTTATATGTTTAATCAATTTAAACATTAAGAATGATGGTTAAATTAAGACTAAATTGATTGGATGTGTACATATAAAAGATTAAATGTATTATTATTTAACTTTTAAAATTTTAGTGATCAATTTGTATTTTTTTGTTACAAAATGTTAATTACTCAATTCGAACTCGTCTGGTCCATAGAATTAATGTTTAGCTTGTGCCCGATCCTGTCCTCAAATTTGGGGATTCAAACTCGTGTTGGACTAATTTTACCATCCCTAATAGATACCATGTCGGGTGTAAGTTTGATGGGGAAGGAATTCTAACAATTCACGAAGGCCGTCTCAGAATGAGATTTCTAACTAAGTTGATTCGTCTTATGCCATGTCGCGCATTCTAGTGAGAGTATTTGAATCCTATTCGTTATTTATTGATGCTATTCATCTTTAAATGAATGTAATCATTCTCTTGAAACATACATCATGTTTGACATTATGAACCTCAGCCTCAAATTAAATAAGAATGTCACTTCTATTATTGTATAATTTATGAATTTCTTCTACCTCTTGTCATATACCATGTTCATATGCAAACGGTATTTAACAATAAACAAGCTTACCTCGGGACTTGAAGTTAGGCCCGTTTTTGAGATTTTGGTGTCCTTAGGACGAACTAAGAAATTAGGGCCCTAATAAGAGATTTAAATTATGTTTGCGGTTGTATTTTCGGTCATATTGTGTTAATCGCGATCATGAACATAACATATGCTATTTTTGGTTATTGTGAGTATTGCAATGTGAAATTTTTAATAATATATGTTATTGTGGATATGATGGTTGCAGATATTGCGGTTTTGGAAGATGTTGCTACCGCTATATAACAGTTGCGGACCGTTATTTAAATCTCTATCCCTAATAACAAGTATTGAAAAAAAATTTGAGAAGGTCCATGATAACAAGTATTGAAAAAATTGGGCCTCAATAATAGGTATTATAAGAAAAATTGAATTTTAAGAGTAGACATCTAATAACAAATATTAAAAAAATGACCTCTAATAATAAGTATTGAAAAAATTGGGACCTTAATAACAAGTATTAGAAAGAAAAAAAATGAATTTTAAGAGTATGCTCATAATAAGAAATGTTGGGGAAAAATTTGGACCCTTAATGACAAATGCTAGAAAAAAAATTAAATTGTAAGACTAGACCCCTAATAATAAATTTTAAGAAAAATAGGCCCCTAATAATAAATATATGAATAAATTAGTCCCTTAATAATAAGTATTGAAAAAAATGAACCCTATAATTAATATAAAAATATTATTTTAAGTATAATTCACTATAAAAATTCATGGCCCCGGGCGGGTGTCCCTACTGCCCAGTCCCAGATACGGCACTGCTTGGAGTCGAACATCTTTCTCTCCTAAATTACTTCGCAAGTTTTCCTTCTGGCTTGAAGAAAAGATCTGATAACAGTGCCTTCAATATCCATGCAGTGGAAAATTTTGGTTTTTTACTACTAATTTGTTGCAATGAGTTTTTGCTGTTTACTGTGATGTCTAAGCATAATTCTTAATTTTAGTTTTCTAAACATGTCCAGGACATTTCTTTCCCCAAAATGGTAGGTGTTGAACTATTGATTCTTGATTCTCGTACATGTCTGAATCATTTCTTTCATTGTTTTATCCTTTATACTATGTATAAATATATGTACTCAAATGCAAAAGCATGATCTAGGGGCAAAAGAAATAAAGAACCAGCTGAACTAAAACTAAAACTAAGCTAAACCAGCTACTACTTGTATTTACAAAATTTTCCCATTAATTATGGATCGGCGGCGTTCTTGTTGCCGGAGTGTAGTCCATAGACACTAATTCTTCAACACTAATACCAGGTGCTCCTTCATCTTTTGTCGATGCAAGCTCTTGATGATGGTGGGGTTTTTCAGTTTCCATATTGGCCGCCGGCGGTAGATTTCGTGCTGAAAAAGCAAACCAATAAAGTTAAGATCGAGATACCAAACAAGAACAGAAGAAAGATATAGCATGATTGATGAGTTGGAGATTCAAGATTTACCTCCAGCAGTTGTGGAGATGAAGAGGAGGAAAAGAGAAGCAAGAACAAGATGCTTGTAAGGAATCCTAGCCATCTTTGTGCTTGTTTGTGTGTGTTTTTATGGTTAATTTCAATATTTTGGGTGTGAACAAACATCTTATATAGAAGCAAATCAACTAGTACTGCTTGTGTACACTGATAATACATGGATCCACAAGGGGTGCATTAATCGAAAGTGACATCAAATTTTGTAGTAATTCTACGTGAGTAATGTGGTCTTTAGAGTCTACATCAATGTCTCCTGCTGTCTTTGGCATCAGGTTTGGAAAAGAAAGCTAGCTCCCACACGATAATGGAGGTGCCATTTGGACTCTCATGTTTAAGCTTATTTCCTCATGATTGAAAGAGATGGGGGAAGTAAGCTTAAAGTATAGTAGAGGTACCTTCACTATAACTAAAAAAAGTTTGTTTTAGTCTCTCGATTATGAAAAGGAACGATGTAGTCCATGTATTATATCTAAAAGTTCAATTTAGTTCATATATTATAAAAAGGAATATTTTTGTCCCCTGTATTCTGTCTAATAATTTATTTTAGCTACTATATTATAAAAAAAGAACATCGTATTCTAACATTTGAAAAGTTAACATGTTGGATCAAAATAATAAAGTTATTGGTAGTTGGCTTAAATATTTTTATTTAAAGACTCTTTAGGCCCCTCTTATTTTTGAACTCGAGCAAAATAATTTCTCTCAAAACAATTTTTTTTGTGAATTTTTACATAATTTTTTTAAACGCTTATAAAATCTAAATGTAAAATTAATCCTTATTCTAGCTTCAAACTTTGTTGCCTTCACTTATAATAATATTACAATTACAAGCCAAAACATAAAAGAACATTTAAAATGATTTATTGGGGAAAAGTGTACATTAAAATTTCTTATTTTTTTTAGATTTAGAGTGAAAGTATGGATTCAATTGAAAAAGATGATGCATAAATCATAAAAAAATATTTAAAATTTGATAAAAATTTTCAAAATTATGAAAAATGTTATAAAAATTCCAGTTTCTTTTGTTTAAAAAATTACCCAATCGTAGTTGGACAAAGGTCAACACCATGCTTACGTGGACCAAAATATATTTAATTAGATGACGCGACGATTCACTATGCTTACGTGGTAATCCACAATGGATGATGATATGACAAATGGACAATATTAATTTATTTTAAGAAGTTTGGGGATTTAATTGATTTTATAAAAAAAACCGAAGACTAAATTAATATTTAATAAAATAAAAACATAAGAATGTTAAAAATTGAAAAATTATGAAATTTAAAGCTTTTAAAAAATCAAAACATGTTTAAAGTATTAAAAACTTTTAAAAAATAAAAAGATATTAAAAATAATATTGAAAAGTACATATTATAAAAAAATAAAACAAGAGAGAAAAAATAAAGTACATATTATAAAAAAATAAAACAAGAGAAAAAAAATTAGTGTCTTTGTTGGATAAATCTTCGACCGTTTCTCGACAATATAAGCCTGTGATATTTTCTCAAACATATTTTTAGTAGATTTAACCTTATATTAGAGTAACAATGGCCTATATAATTCCCTCATACGATTTTAAAATGATGAAGCTTGTCTACTCCAAATTTATGCTCATTAATATTATTTTGGACCTCAATTTTAATTTTTAGAAGTAATTGATATAACAAGACAACAACAACAGATTAAGCTTTTGCATAACTATTTAGTTGGTTATGATTTTTTTTTTATCGTTTTATGTTAATAGAATACTAAAATTTAGTTTTTATTGTGGACAAAACTCATATTGGTGTCATCTTTTGTATTAGTTACATTACATTTATGAAATTAAAATTTAAGATTTTAACTAAGATTCATGAATATCAGTTTTAAGTGCAAACTCTAGCCCATTATTTTTCTTCGGGTATAACTCATGTTGATTTTATTGCCCATATTTGGGATTTATGGCTCTCTCTCCTAATAAGGTCGTCTCCTAAGTTCGAACATGATTTCTCTCAATAAGGTGCAATGTGCCTAGCCCATCATTTTTAATATATAGGAATACATCTCAAAAACCATTAATACTCTAATGCAAGGTTGATTCCACTGAAAATATATTAAAGGAATAAAATAGGCTTAGACTAGTGAGAGACATTGTACGACTTTTTAATGAAAATGTTCAAATTTTTAAATAATTTATAAATATTTTTTATTTCTAATTTTTAATAAATTATTAATTCATAAATTATGATATTTTAATTTTATAATTTCGACTTAATATTTTGAAATTTTATTACTATGGAGTTAGTTTCCACAAGCGCCTTAGTTTTAGGGTATATGGAGTTAGTTTAGGGTTTAGGGGTTTAGGGGTTTAGGTGTAGGGGTTTAGAATTTAAGGATAGTTGTTTCAATTTAAGGTTTAGGGTTTAGTTTTTAGGGTACAAAGGTGAGGAATTAGGTTTTAACTTATAAACCCTAAATTATAATCCTAAACCCTAAATTGAAACAACTATCCCTAAATTCCAACCCACTGCACTTAAACCCCTAAACCCTATACCCTAAACTAACTCTATATACCCTAAAACTAAGGCGCTTGTGGAAACTTTCAGTTTCCACCGCCTGTGTATAGGATATTAATCCTTATAGGATAAATATTCTATACACATGCGGTGGAAACTGAAAGTTTCCACAAGCACCTTAATTTTAGGGTATAGGAAGTTAGTTTAGGGTATAAGGTTTAGGGGTTTAGGTGTAAGGGTTTAGAATTTAGAGGTAGTTGTTTCAATTTAAGGTTTATGGTTATAATTTAGGGTTTATAGGTTAGTGTTTAGTTTTTAGGGTAATATGGTGAGGATTTAGGTTTTAACCTATAAACCCTAAATTATAACCCTAAACCTTAAATTGAAACAACTATCCCTAAATTCTAACCCATTGCACTTAAACCCCTAAACTCTATACCCTAAACTAACTCCCTATACCCTAAAATTAAGGCGTTTGTGGAAACTTTCAATTTCCACCGCCTGTGTATAGGATATTTATCCTTTAAACCCCCTATAAGGATAAATATTCTATACACAGACGGTGGAAACTTAAAGTTTCCACAAACACCTTAATTTTAGGGTATAGGGAGTTAGTTTAGGGTATAGAGTTTAGGGGTTTAAGTGTAGTGGGTTAGAATTTAGGGATAGTTGTTTCAACTTAAGGTTTAGGGTTATAATTTAGGGTTTATAGGTTAGAGTTTAGTTTTTAGGGTAATATGGTGAGGATTTAGGTTGTAACCTATAAACCCTAAATTATAACCCTAAACCTTAAATTGAAACAACTATCCCTAAATTCTAACCCACTGCACTTAAACCCCTAAACCCTATACCCTAAACTAACTCCATATACCCTAAAATTAAGTCGCTTGTGGAAATTTTCAGTTTCTACCGCCTGTGTATAGAATATTTATCCATAGTATAATAGTAACATGATAATGGCGATTGAGAAGATTCCTTGGAGAATAGATGTACACACGGTGCTGTTTAGATGTATTGTTCTTAAATCATAGTCAAATTGTTTAGTGATTAGATCATTAATTGATGGAAGGAGAAAATCCGACACCAATCATTTTCAGACAGGGGAGGCGGACACATTGACGTACGAAAAATCACGTGAAGGGTGCTAAAATTTATCAACTCAAGGGACCCTCCTTGTCCTTTGAGCACCAATATAACACTAAACATGGTTTATACGCCTAATTAATTAAGGTCAAGAATAAGATAGCCTATTACTAAAAGAATACTTTTTACTAACTTTGATAAAAAAATAAACCCTAGTTGCTCTCTACTGCTAAAATTCTTTTAACTCTAGTGTAGAACTAATGTTTTGATATAATAATTGAAAAATGTTTTGGATTGTTTTAAAAGGTATTTAAAACATTTCCAAAGTCCAAACAACTTGAAATTATGTTTAGGGAAATTTTTAAAAGGGTTTTACATGATTTTCAAAGCCAAACTTCACAAAACCGTCCAGGCATTTCGAAACGCCCTAAGGTGTTTCGAAACAGGGGTCTCCAGTAGCAAAAACGTTTCGATACGAGTATCGAAACAGGCTTACCCTGGATGAGGATTTTGCCCAGCGTTTCGAAACGGGCTCTGACGTTTCGATACGCCTACGTGGCATTGACCACAACGGCTATAAACCCCAACGGCTATTTTCCCAACTAACTTTTAAATGCAGGCGTTTCGATACGTGCCTATAGCGTTTCGATACGGGTTTCGAAACGGCAAGGGGGTGTTCCGAAACGGGTGCCCTGACAGACTGCAACGGCTCTTTCTACATAAAGAGTGTTTCGAAACGGCTTCGAGCGTTTCGAAATGGGGAGCTGCAGAACTGTATTTATGGTGGGAATTAAAGTCCTCAACGACTCCAATTTGATCCCAACGGCTAGTAACGGCTACAAACTCATTTGGGAGTATAAAAGGGACCTCCAAGCATCAAGAGAAGGTTAATGCTCATATTGTAAAACAACAAATGATCAAATATTGTCTTAGTGCCTATATTGTCAATTCTTGTATAGACAAACACTAGTGAGCCAAAATTGTCAAATTTGCTCAAGTGTTTTAGGTTTTAGGTGAGTGCTTAATTGTGCAAACAAACACCTATTAGAGGGTTTTAAGTTTGCTTTTTTTATCTCTTTGTAAGAGAGGGTTTCAATCAAGGCTTTGGGTAGAAAGCTTGATTGTGTGTAAGGGTTACCTCCTAAGCCTAGAAAAGGGGACGAATCAATAGTGGATTGATTGAGAAATCCTTAGTGGGGAGCTAAGGTAGTGGATGTAAACCTTGGTTAGAAGGTTGAACCACTATAAATCATTGTGTCCATTTCCATTCTAGCTTCCTAAACCCTAACACCCAAAAATCCACCTCTCCACCACTTGGTGAGCAACATTGGTTGATCGAATCGAGCCCCACACAACTCAACAACTCTAGCCGCTCTCTACTTTGATCAATCCCTTTAATCGGTGGTCGGTAATTAATTTTAGTATTGATTGTCGACCACCAAATCTATTAGTTTTCTTAATTTTATTTTAATAAGAATCCTTTTTTCTGTCCTTGTGACACACTTTTTCTTATGTCCTTGTAACATGTATTTGTTTTTGTTTTGTTGTTTGGTTCATCTGTCTTTGTGACATGTTTCAGCATACCCTAGCGATCGATTGTTGTTCGTACAGAGATTCAATCGACGCTAGTTTCTGATTTATGTTTTTGTCGGTGGTCACTTGAAAAGTTATATCCCCACTCGGTTGATGGTTGTTTGCCGATGAAATCAGTCTTAAGTAGCGGTACTTTTTTCTTGTCAGTTTGGATCGCGCACCATTCTTTCTTCCTTCCTTATGCGTCTCGTTTGGACAGAGACAAAGAGGCTGCTAAATTTTGTTGGTATGCTCATCTTCATAAAGTTTTCATTTTTCTTTGTTTTTGGGTTGTAACGATTTTTTTGGATTGTTTAATCCAAATATTCTTCCTCTTAGATGCATTATAATTATGATTTTTTATAGAATTAATAAAAATTTAGTTACTTTTATAAAAAAAGCCTATTACTATGAGAGAAAATAAAATAATATCAATTGCATTTATTGAAGACTATGAACATACATTCAAAATAGCTTTAATAAAGAGATTCTTTAATTGACCAATAGATAAGAATACTCATTCCCTTTCATTTTATACGAGTTTAAAATTTGACATATACATTAAAAATATTTATTATCGTTTTATTGTACCAAAAAAATGTTTAAACATATAATAACAATAATAATAATAACCAAATCCTAACATTTGCATTAAAAATATTTATTATCACTTTATTGTACCAATAAAATTATTTAGACAAACAACAATAATAATAGTCAGATCCAAATAAAAATATGCAAGATATTATTATTTTATTGCTCGTATCCTACCTTGTTGGCCTTGGGACCAAAATTATACGCACCTAAGATGGTGGGGTAATTTTGCACAAGTTACGTAAGTCGTAACAAGGGATTTGTACAATCCTTCAATATTCTTGGAAGCTGATTGAAAATTCAAAGTTGTGTATGTTATCTCAAAGAATGTTAATTAGCGGCATCGGCTATTGGAAAATGGGCAGCGGTGAATGACTACTGTGTAATTAGAGTAGTAAATGAGACGAGATAGATTGTGAGTTATTTGAGCTCGACTCGGTTAAAGTTCGGTCAACACTTGACTGAAAGAAAATTGATTCAAGCTCGAACTCGGCTCGAGTTCTTAATGAGCCGAGCTACTTGATATCCGAATCGAAAATCTCGTGAGCTACTCGAAAATATAATAAACTATTTTTTAATTTTTAAAATTAAATTAAACTAAAATATAGGTTGAGTATTTTTAGTTGTTATGTTATGTTAGTTTAATTTTTAGTTTAACTTTCTTTTATTATTATTATTATTATTATTATTATTATTATTATTAGGGTTGTAAGTGAAACGAGACAGATCACGAACTACTCGAGATCGACTCGGTGAAAGCTCAATCAATACTCAACTTGATTGGACTCGAGCTCGAACTCGAGCTTGGCTCGATTTCTTAACAAATCGAGTTGAGCTCAGCATACTCAAGCTCGAACTCGACTAGAATTCTTAACAAGTTGAGTCGAGCTCAACACTACTCGAGCTCGACTCGACTGGTTTACACCCTAGGTGTAATAATGATTTAACCCACTTAAATAAAGGTGTATAAAGTTTGATTTAATTCAAAAAATTGTAATGGTTTTAAATTTTGACTTGTTTAGATCGAGTTAATTAAGTCAATTCGAAATAATACTCATTTTTCGAATTTTATTCGAGTTGAAATTCTCAATTTATTAAACCAATTAGCAAAACGATATCATTTTTAAATCCTATATCCTATATCTTCATTAAATTAAGTATATTATTTCATATTTTAACCTTTTTTTTCTTTAGATCAGTTCACTCTTCATTGAATTTCTAAATTCTTTTCACAAATTACAAAATAGGGGGATCAAATCCCCCTTTTTAAAAATCAACCACTAATCTTGTATTTACATCGACAAACATATAGGTGAAAAAGACATGCATAGTGTAATAAGGGTTTTTCGAAGAAAACCTTGAAATGTCTTTTTTTTGAAAAATTCGATTAAAAGGGGTTTAAAAAAAGCTTTTAAAAAACTTTGGAGTCGCCACCGGCCACCAAGGTAGGCCGGACACCATAAAAAACTAAACCAGAGATTCATTTGAAAGGGTTCAGGAATTGGTTATGTGTGGGGAAGGGTTAGCACCCCTATCACGTCCGGAAATCGGTACTAAAATACTTGTTGCTTTTAATCGACGAAAATTATTTAAAATTTAAAATGAGATTAATTCAGGGTTCTTAATTGAAAATTAAACTTTAATTTTACGAGCTTTATCAAATCGGTGGTTTCAAATTAATTTGACATTTAATTAAAAAAGGATGACGATACACCGGACCAAAGACTAAATCGACATCATATAAGTCTGACTGCCGTGTTAGTTTAGGGTTCGGTTCCCGTACGTCACCTTTATGCATGATGCAAGCAGATACAGTATGATGTCATGATCTTGTTCATTTTAATTACGTATGAATTTTACCTTTAGACGATGCAAATTAATCTGAATATTTGGGGGATATCCAATAAGCTAGGATATTTCGACCCGAATACGCGAATTAATAAGTATCTTCTTTTTATGATTAAAATTAATAATTACATATTCGAGGAATATATAAGATCACGTGAATGAAAATTAAAAAATTCATGCCAAAAATACATATTCGAGCAATATAAAAAGGCTAAGACATGCATACATTTAAACCGAGCATATGACATATATAATAAAACCAAATTACATGTATAAAACCATACATAATAAAATCAAGTAAACATACATTAACACATATCAACATGGCAAAACCACATACACTAAACATGAGCATATATTTAACAAAATAACAAAGAGCATGAATATGGACTGAAAATTAAATATGCACGGTGACAGGGACCTAATCAGTAAATAAACCATTAAAAACTAATTAAATTGCAGAAACAAAAGCCCAAATTAAAAAGACGCGAAAACCTAAAGGGACCAATATAGTAATTTTACCATTCGAAATCTGATAAAACCAAATAAGGACGAAATTGAAAACGTTTTAAAAACTCGAGGGACCACGGGCGTGGTTTTAGAAAGCGGAAGCCCTCGCGGCGCGATTAAAGGGACACGAAGGTCCTTAAAATGGGATTAGACCAATTTTTAATTATCAAAACATTATAAAAATGGTTTTAAATCATTTTGAAACCTTTTTTTACTTTGTTAACCCTAAAACACTCCCCATCCTCTCTGCTCTCTCATTTTTCGACGCCCCAACATCGTTTCGGTTGTCGTTAGCCGGCGTCGAAAACCTAAAAAGCCATTTCACACCCCTTTTTTCGAGAACTTTCAAAACAAAAAAAAACCAGAACTCTTTTACACTTCGTGTAAACATGTAACACCCGAGTTTGGGGGTCGGGTGAAATTAAAATATTATTTTGGACCTTGTATTTTCAGAACAAATAAAATGAATAAGTTGAGCTTGTTTAGAATTAAACCCAATGGCTATGGATTTTGCACTATTGTAATAATCCATGTTCATTAAGGGTAAATGAGTCTTTTGGCTTTAAAAATAAAACAAAACAATAAAACATTCAATTTCATCATCTTCTTCCCCCTCCTCTTCAAAAATCCAACGACAAACTTCCCCTTCCCTTCAAGGTTACTATTCCATCTCCTCATTCCCTTATCTTTGAAGATTTTTAAAAGGTAATAACATTTTTGAGTTGTCCTCAACTTCCTCTTTCTCTCCATGTTTTTAGTTTTCATGGAAACCCATTATTTTGCATATTTGAGTTTTCAAGTTTTAAGTTAAAAATCCAAACTTTATGGTCTATTGCTAAATCTTTTGATTCCTTATTATTATTTTTGTTATTGGTAGCCCAAATGGTCCAACATAGTTGATTTTCATGAAGTTTTACTAAGAATTTCGGATATGAGTTTGTTAGGGGGTTTTAGAAGGGTTTAAAGATGAGTTTTGGGGCTGTTTAGTGTTGGAATTTGATGGCTGATGGTTGTATGATGTTTAGGGGTCTTTTTGGAAGCTATTAGGTGTGTTAAAAGTGTTGGAATCAAGGGTTATTGGTTGTGCTAATGGGCTGCTCGAAAATATGTGTTTAAGGGTGTTCTTAGTTGGCTAAATGCTTGTTTTGTGCTCCGAGTGTTGCTACAGTGATTTGTGGGCTAATTTGTGTTTGTTTTGTTGGCTTTGATTGACTAGCATCGGGACTTGGTGTTGGAGAATCTTCGGGAATCAATCCGGAACCGTTGGGAGCTTGACCGGTTGTTTGCTTGTGTTTAGAAAGTCCGGTGAGTGGTTCTTCGATTTTAAAATTGGTTTTCAAATGTTGGTTCGAGCATGTGGACCTAGGTCGGACTTGGTAGACCCGCCTAGAGTTGAGATTAGATTGGTAGTCTAATCTCAAGCTTTAGTTAGAGACCTATGGATGAACTTTGAATATTGTATGATTATGCCTCTTGTTCCATGTTTATTGTGATTGATGTTGTTATGTATATTGTGATATACATGTGTGTTGAGGCATGATGTTTTATGCATTGTGATATGCATGTGATTGTTGGAATGTGGATGCATGATGGTGGATCATGGTTAGTACGTGCTAAGCACGGAAATTGGTAAGAATGTTGTGAGGTTGATCTATGGAATGAGTTAGTATTGGCACTAGTATGCTTGGGTACAAATGATCGATCATTAGGATGTTAGTGTGCACACGAGAGTCGAAATGCGCGCGTGGTCTTGGTGATGGTAGTCATCAAGATGGAGTACGGGTACGCCCGGAAATCTTCTTTTATATGTTAGTCGGTGATGAGTGGAATCCCATCGGCGGGGCGTGAGGATGAGTGGAATCCCCTCCGCGTGAAACAGTGATGAGTGTAATCCCACCGTAAGGTAATGGTTGAGTTGTTGGATGTGAGTTCCAACGATTGTTATCCGCGTATTCGGGTCATAGCTAGGTGCCAATACGTTTATTAAATGTGTTTCCATATGGTTGTATTATGGACATGTTGTGTATGGCATGAGAATTGATGTTATGTTCATGTATCATATATATATTTGACTCATGTCATCAACTTAGTAAGAACTTAATCTATAGTATAGATTATAAAAACACATTACTAAATCACACCAAATAAATAGAATTATTAAACTTAAGATTTCAATATAGTAAAAAGATTAAAATCATATTTAAACCAATTTCATTGTATAATAACAAATATAAGGGAAAGAAAATCTTAGGTAGGTAATGATCCAATGCCAAGAGATGACAAAGGGGTCAGTCAGCTAAGGACTAAGGTCCATGTGCAATGCATATGAGTCGGCAATACAATCTATACGAAAAGAAATAAACATTATTGTACATTCAATCATGTGAGAATGAAAGTGATGAATCAGATTGAAAAGTAAAATTATTATTACAAAATAATGATAAGATCTTAAATAGCTTTCCCTTAGTTGACTTGAAAGCAGGAAATAATAATAATAATAATAATAATAATAATAATAATAATAATAATTATTATTATTATTATTGTATTTCTTGGTGTAGCCTAGTCAAACAGTACTGTAGTTTTTTTTATAAAAAAAAACGGAAAGAAAAGCAGTGTGGTGTGTGGAGTATGGTACAGGTAGTGATTAAACCAGCCATGCTTCAAATCGATAGGGTAGGTATGTCAAAGGAGACAATATAAATGTGATTTGGGGCTACCTTGTGCCCAAAACCCATGAAAACAAACATCCTCTAGATGCAAGTAGATGGCCAAGATTGTGGCCATTTCCTTTTTTTTCTTATATATATTACACCTTTTTCGGACCATTGGATGAATGTAATAAATGGTTGAGATTATTCTCTCTTTTTTTTCGATAATTTTTACATTTTTTACTATTAATCTTATCCATTCATTTACCTTCATCCAATGATCCAAAAAATGTGTATAGTGTAAGAGAATTATATATATATATATATAAAAAGAGAGATAAGATTTTTTTTACGCTATGGTCATATTTGGTAATTAGCGGATTACATTAGCTAATAGCTGATTTGATTAGCGGATTGTATATAAGTGTTTGGTATAATTAGCTGCTAGATATTTGATTATTTAAACAAACAAAATGACATATAAGGACATGATTATATTTGATACTTGTTTGAATAGTTTATTAATTATCAATATTTTGTATATGTTAATATTAATTAGATTATAAAACATATTTTTTAATATAACATTATTAAGCATATTTGAAGGATCTATATATATTAATTTATTATTTATATAATTATTTTTAATATAATTTAATTAATTATTAAATTTAAATACAAATATAAATGTGTAAGAATAAAAAAATAAAAAGTATTAGGTTACAAATGTCATGCAAATATGTGAGGGTGAGCATATAAATAGAAAAAAATTAATTTAGTTTATTTGGAGATTTTTTATAATTGTTAAGAGTAAAGGTGTATTTATAACCCTTATGTCAAAACTTCTAATTTCAAAAAGCTCATATTATCAGCTTTTTTTAATTAGAGGTTTCACCCCAATCCTTTATTCTAATATGCTATTCATCAAACATTCATATTAGTGGATTTGACCAGTAAAATCTCTAATATTAGTTCAAATCTCTAATTTTAGCTCAAACCGTTATTTACCAAACATAGTCTATATAAAACTAATTTTTTACAGTAATTTATAGCTATTAGACGAGTATAAATTAATGATTGAGATTAAAAATAAAAATGTGAAAATTTTTAAGGAGAAAAGAAAAGGGTTTAATGCCAATCATTAATGTACACATTAGTATTATTGAAATCAAAGACGAAAAAGGAATATAGGCTCCCCTCACATGGCGCAACCCAGAAAAAGGAATTTTGCAATTTCATTGGATACTAGTGTGGTTAAACACAAAAATGAAAGAAAATTTGTAAGGTTGAAGAAGATTCAGACATGGAAGAAAAGGGGGACATATGAAGAGAAAGAGGAGAGGAACAAAAAAGAAAGTTAACAGTCAATAGCGTTGTTTAACTATAGTTAACGGATGAAAACAAATTAAAATTTTATCGACTATATAGCAAGTTTTAAATGTTTGGTGACCAATTACACGTGCTCTAAAAATTCAATGACTATTTATGTAGTTTACTCTAAAATTATTATATCAATAATTTGATTTAAGGATTAATTAAATTTGGACCCTTGTTAGTGATTATTCCATCCAAAGCTCATGTGGTCCAGCATAGGCCATAGGGGGTGGCCTGCATGGCATGCCGAATCTGGCATGATTAGACACAAAAATCACATAAAATGACTTGAAGAACAGATGATTGATCCATTTATGTTTTCTGGTCGGATGGTATGAATGAGTATGAGCCAAGGCTGTAAACACCAAGGGTTCACACAGTCCATCATATTCAATGCAAAGGGTTGTTTTTAAATCGGTAAGTTGATAACAAAACTATACCAAAAAAAAAAAACGTAAAGTAGTCATTAAACTTTTAAAAGTTATATAATAGGCATTAAATTTTAATTTTTGTTATAAAATGGTCATTAAATCATTAACCGTCATTAAATGTTATTACGTGACAGTTACAAAAATTTGTACAACACATTTAACCCTCCAAATTTAAACAATCAATTAATTTAATTTTAATTCAAAAGCTAAAATATTTGGGATTAATTCTATATTTTTTCTATTTTTTTGTTTAACAACACATTTAACTCTCCACATTTAAAACTTTTCGCCCCAAAACAAAACATAGGCTAGGGCCGCACCTTCCCCTTCAACATTCATTTCCACTGTTCTCTCTTTGTCCATTCAATAGAGCTCATGACAGGGTGATTCTGGATAGGTACGATCGTATAGAGTCTCCAAAAATAGGGCCCAAATGAGTTCTCTAATATATATATATATATATATATATATATATATATATAAAATTGAGAGTGATCTTGTAGAAAATGTTAATATTAAAAATATTGTAGATGATTTTACTTCAAAACATGCAAGAATATCAACAACACTAAGGGTCTGTTTGTTTGAAGGAAAATGTTTTACGGAAAACATTTTCATTGTTTTCCTATGTTTGGTTAAGGTAAAAAACAAAGTCAATAGAAAATAAATTACAAGTCAAAGAAAAAAGTACTCCTTTTCCCGTAGAACAACTTACCAGCAGAAAAAGAGTAAGTTAATTTACAACTTAAAAGCATCACTTTCTTCTAAACTCTTAACACCCAAATGCATTTAGCAAAATACTATCACCGTCATCTTTCCTTTGCCGTCGATAACAACTCAGGCGGCCGTTCATCTTCTCAGGTGACCTTAGTAAATCAAAATTTTCTTATTTCCCTTTCTATTGTCTGTATTTTTTTGCACTTCTTAAATTTTTTCCTCCACTTACAAATACAAAAATCTTTATTTTTTCTCTTCAGATCTGCTTTATTTTCTTCATTTGTATGTGGGTTCAGTTTCTTTTACTATTATTTATTTCTTGATTGAAAAAATAATGTATGTTTTTTCTCTTCAGGTCTGCCAAATTCATTTAAAATCTAAGAAGCTTTTCATCTTTCATTGAAAAAACGAGGTATGTTTTTCAAATATTTGAACTTTTTCTTCTTCATTTATGGAACTGTGGATTAAAATTTTTGTATATTTTTAGCATTACAATACTAAGGAAAGGCTTCAATGTCTAACTATCTTATAAAGATTAGTTTGTAATTTTTGTAAGTGATACGCTCACACACAAATTTGATGATTTCTAGTTTGCTGATTTGCTCTTGGTGTGTTTTGGGTTGATTCTACTATGTTAAACACTTAATTTGTTACACAAATTTGGCATGCTCGGACAAATAAGTGTAAAGAGTTTTTGATGATTAATCGATTGTCATTAAATGTTAGGTATTGTCAATTTTGTTATGGCAATTTGAGAAGTTTGATTATTCAAATTAAAATTGCTTTCTACTGGTTTGATTAAACAATTGAATGTATGGTCTTGTTTGCAGTTATGTTATTTTCTTCTATTAGTATATCCACATGTGACTACTCAAATTTATTTTTCTCTTGGAGAGAAATGATGATTAAATCAATATGTTTTTTTTCTTTTTTGCATCAAGGGTTAAAAAGCCATGGTTGAAAATTTTAAAAACTAATTAAGCCCTTAACACTATAGTAAAAAATTAATTAAACTCTAATAAGTTGGAAGGTATCTTATTAAGCCCTTAACACTATAGTAAAAAAATTTAAAAACTAATTAAGCCTTTAACACTTTAGTTGCTGATTTTAAGAAATTTTTAGCTATTGTTTTCAAGTAACATTTAGTTGGAAGGTATCTTATTTGTGAAGTTTTATATATTTTGCTACATAAGAAAGTCTAATAAGTTTGGGTTGCATTTTCTGTTATGGTTTTGGCATCTAAATTTCTCTTCATTTTGAAGTTAACCAAGGTATTAGCTTTTCAAAAGGGTGAGCTAAAATCTCATGACAAAGTAGAATATGCTTGTTCTTAATTATCTGTAACCCCCTCGTCCCGGTCTGGCCGGATGACCGGTCCAAGTAAGCTACACGGGGAAAACCGAAGTGAAACCCGTTAAGGCTCCCCCTTCGGTTAGCAACCCTATCTTTCTTTTTTTATATTTCAAGTCTTGTCTAGATGAGTATTAAATCCTAAGTGATCATACAGCGGAACAACAAGCACGAGAAAAACAAACAAACCCAAACCAACACTTAACGGCCAAATTTTAGACTTAAACTGCATGCGGTATCGATACATCTAAGGGGTGTATCGATACACCTTGACTCGGTCATAAAGTCAAAGTCAGCTTGTGGAGACCGTATCGATACACCCAAGGAGTGTATCGATACCCTCCCAAAGGTTGACTTCTCACAGTCAACACTAAAATGGCTGTACCGATACGCCCAAGACCGGTATCGATACCAAGTTGGACAGTGACTATAGTGACCAAAATGGTATCGATACGCCTGAGACCGGTATCGATACCAAGTTGGGCAGTAGCTCTAGTGTCCAAAATGGTATCAATACGTCTCCCCGCGTATCGATACGAAAGGCCTGGAAAAGAAGGCCATATCGATACGGGTCGAACCGTATCGATACCCTTGCTCTGCAACTCCTCATTTCACTACTTGGTAACTTCGCATACGATTCTAGATTGCACTTTAAGGCACTCCTAAGCGTAAGCAAGCATACATGCATCAAACACAATTGAGACTTAGCATGGGAGGCAATTAACCTAACTAAAGCATACAAACAAGACCCCATACAATTCCACAAAGAAGCATGTTTAGCAAGCACAAGACATCAACCACAAAATAGACAAGCATAAGATATACATGGGCCAACATCATACAAGTTAGGTTCATGCAAATAAACCACAAGGGAAGCATAAGTCATAATCCAAGTAGCAAAAGCATAATACAACATAATCTTAACAATTTCAAGCACAACCTCCTAAGGAGTTTGACCCCAACTCCTAACACTCTACACCCCATTGTTTAGACATTATTACAAAAGCAAACCATACTTAAACTTTCTTGAGAACTCCAAAAGCTCCTCCCTCGCCCGCTCGCCTCCCGAACTCTAGCGATCTGCACGTTGGAAACGAAAGAGCATAAGCAAACTAGCTTAGTGAGAGAGGCTCTACAATTCACAACATGCAGTTTTCCAAAACACGATTTAAATGCAAGAAAACTATGGATGCACAAGGATCTATCTCAACCACAACACTTGGTTTGCACAAGCACAACCAATATACACATACGGTGGGACTACACATCACCGTTTCGACTAGTGGATTTCCAATGGGACTACACATCAAAGTACTACCCTACTAGTCACTACCGGTGGGACTACACATCACCGTAGTTTAGACCACCATCACGTGAGGCACGAACTCAACACGACTACAACATTAACAACTTAAAATGCATTCAAATAATCACATCACATCCACAATCCATATATCACAACATATGAGAGTAAAGAGGCTTACACACGAGTTTAGGTGACCTCTCAAGTTTCCACCCAAACCCCAAATGAATCCATATCGAGCACAAGGTAAAGACCGATGATTCTACTCACCGTTGCTACCCAAGAGAAGATCGAAGACCAAGCTCAAGACTCCGAAATCCCCGGATTTGTCCCCGAAGCTTCACCAACCAAATTTCTCGCTTCTAGCCATTCCAACACCAAGCAAATAAATCTCAAATCAGTCTATATTCTAAAATAATTAATCCGGATTAAGTACCAATTCTCAAGACATCAATTTTCCATTGAAGACTAGCTCAAAACTCCAAAAATCCGAGCAGCCCTTTAGCACCACTCAAAACCATTGATTTCAACTCTCAAATTACTCTCTAAAGCCTTCAAAACATTACTTACATATACCCCAACCATCAGCCCTCAAGATTTCACCTAAAACACCCCCAAAACTCAACTTAAAACCTCTTAAAAACCTCCCCAAAACCCAAATCCGGGAAACTTTACAAAACTCATTAAAAATCATACCAATTGGACCTCATGCTTCCTAGACAACATGTCTATCATTAATCACTTAAAACATTAAGTCAAGAACAATAAAGGCATCATTTTTAAATCAAAACTCTTAAAAAGCCCCTATTTCAAAACATGGTTAAAAATGAAAATTAGTGGTACTTCCAAGGAGGGGAAGGTGAGAGCAAGTCAAAAACGTCCATACCTTTGAGAAAGCTTCAAAAACGAGTGAGCTATGGAATGGAATAGTAGCTCAAGGTGGGAGGTGTATTTGTGTCGTTGGAAAGAGATGGGGGTGGAGAGAGGTAGAAGATGAGCAAAGTGAATAGTTTATGTTTGTTTAAAAATGGGGGGTCAAAAGACCAAAACACCCTTAATGAAATAAGGGAACTACAATGGATGGCACCTTGGCAAAATTGGGCTTGTCTTGAAACCCGAGGCCCAACCCATTATTTTATTATTTAAAAATTTGGAACCGAAACCCGAACTATTTTTAAAATTATTATTTTCTCCCGACCCCCGAACCCGGGTGTTACAACTCTCCCCTACTTAAGAAATTTCGTCCTCGAAATTACCTGACAGAAACAAATACGGAAATTGCTCAAGCATGTCGGCTTTCCTCTCCCACGTGGCTTCCTCCACGCCTCTATGTCTCCATAAGACTTTGACTAACTCTATAGTCTTGCCACGCAACACCTTGCTATCAGAAGCAAGTATCTCAACTGGTTCCTCATTGTAAGACAAGTCCGGATTTAACTCTATTTCTTCCACTGGCATAACATGGGACGGATCCGATCTATACCTCCTAAGCATCGACACATGAAATACATCATGAATCTTCTCTAGCTCAACTGGGAGTCTCAATCTATACGCAACCGGACCAATTCTCTCAACTATCTCATAAGGCCCTATGTACCTTGGGCTCAACTTGCCTTTCCTTCCAAACCTCATCACCTTCTTCCATGGTGAGACTTTCAAGAACACTTTATCCCCTACGGAGTATTCCACCTCCTTCCTTTTTAAATCGGCGTAGGACTTTTGCCGATCTGAAGCCGCTTTCAAGCGATCAGATATCAATTTCACCTTCTCGGTGGTTCCCTTAAGTAACTCGGGCATCGGCACAAGTTTCTGTCCGGCCTCGGCCCAACAAATCGGGGTCCTACACTTCCTACCATACAAGGCCTCGTAGGGAGCCATCTGTATGCTCGACTGAAAGCTGTTGTTGTACGCGAACTCCACCAATGGTAAGTGTTTCTCCCATGTCCCTTGGAAGTCAATGATACAACACCTCAACATATCCTCCAATATCTGAATTACCCTCTCTGACTGCCCATCTGACTGCGGATGATACGAAGTGCTGAAGTTCAACCATGTGCCCAAAGCTCGATGCAGGCACTCCCAAAATCTGGAGGTAAATCTCGGATCTCGATCTGACACGATCGATTTCGGTACCCCATGTAGTCTCACAATCTCGCGAATATACAATTCGGCCAACTTGTCTAATGTATAGATAGTATGAACCGGTATGAAGTGAGCACACTTGGTGAATCTATCTACAATCACCCACACTGAATTTTTCTTCGAAGGAGTCAACGGAAGTCCTGACACGAAGTCCATGGTGATACGCTCCCACTTCCACTCTGGAATTTTTAACGGTTGCAACAACCCTGAAGGAAACTGGTGCCCAGCTTTGACTCTCTGACAAACCATGCATCTACTTACGAACTCGGCTACATCCTTTTTCAAACCAATCCAATAATACTCTTCCTTCAATCCTCGATACATCTTCGTGCTACCCGGATGCATAGCAAAAGGGCTATTGTGAGCCTCACTCAAGATCGTACGCCTCAACTCGGCATCCTCCGGAACCACTATCCTATCCTTGAAACATAGGATCCCATTCTCTCCAAAACAATACTCGGTAGGTCTATCTTCGGCTATGTCTTGCACGTGAGGTGCCAAGGACTCATCTCGCAACTGTCTCTCACGGATCAACTGAACTAATGATGGCTTAGCTTGAAGCTCGGCCACTAACCCACCATCCGTAGACACACTCAACCTTGCAAACATTGCTCGCAACTCAACGGCCACCTTCCTACTCAAGGCATCGGCCACCACATTTGCCTTGCCCGGATGATACTCTATGGTAAGGTAATAATCTTTAAGGAGCTCTAACCACCTTCGTTGCCTAAGATTCAACTCCTTCTGGGACATCAAATATTTCAAACTCTTGTGGTCGGTGTACACAGTGCACTTCTCACCATAAAGATGGTGTCTCCAAATTTTCAATGCGAACACCACTGCAGCCAACTCTATGTCATGAGTGGGGTAATTCTTCTCATGAACTTTCAACTGTCGGGAAGCATATGCCACTACCTTACCTTCTTGCATAAGCACACAACCTAGCCCCACGTAAGATGCATCACTGAAAATCACAAACTCTCTCCCCGGCTCGGGCTGAATCAAAATGGGAGCTTCGGTCAAAGCTTTCTTCAATTTCTCAAACGCTTCTTGTCTTGCATCTGACCATTCGTACGGAACATTTTTCTGTAGTAACTTGGACAACGGAGCCGCTATCCTCGAGAATCCCTCCACAAACCTCCTATAGTATCCCGCCAAACCTAGGAAACTGCGGATTTCTGTCACTGATTTCGGTTGCTTCCAATTCACAATGGCTTCAATCTTCTTGGGATCTACACTAATCCCACTAGCTGAGATCACGTGACCTAGGAAGACCACCTCTCTAATCCAAAACTCACACTTACTTAGCTTGGCATACAACTTATTCTCAAGTAGGGTCTGAAGCACTAACCTTAAGTGTCTGTCGTGCTCCTCTTCGGTCCTAGAGTACACTAGGATGTCATCAATAAACACTACCACAAACCTGTCCAAGAACTTATGAAACACCCGGTTCATCATATCCATAAAGGCTGCTGGGGCATTGGTTAATCCAAAAGGCATCACCAAAAACTCATAATGCCCATATCGCGTACGAAAAGCTGTCTTCGGTACGTCCACATCCTTTACCTTTAACTGATAATACCCAGACCTCAAGTCAATCTTTGAAAACACGGAGGCACCCCTCAACTGGTCTAGCAAGTCATCTATCCTTGGCAAGGGATATTTGTTTTTCACCGTCACTTTATTCAACTGTCTATAGTCTATGCACATTCTCATGCTGCCATCTTTCTTTTTCACAAACAAGACCGGAGCACCCCACGGGGAAACACTAGGCCTAATAAAGCCTCTGTCAGACAACTCCTGAACCTGGGTCTTCAACTCTTTCAACTCTTTCGGTGCCATCCTATACGGAGCAATCGACACCGGTGCGGAATCAGAATAAGTCTCAATAGCAAACTCCACTGCTCTATCTGGAGGTAAGCCTGGTAGCTCTTCCGGAAAAACACTCGGAAAGTCACACACAGTCTTGATGTCCTGAGGTCTCACCTCACTCATATTCGGGTTCATCACGTAAGCCAAGTAAGCCTGACACCTTGAACTCAACAATCTCTGAGCTTCCAAAGCTGAAACCACGTTAGACAAAAACTTAACATTCTCCCCAACTACCACAACCTCAAGGTCATCGGTAAGCCTCAAAGAGACTCTCTTAGTCTCGAAGTCAACCCTAGCTCTATGCTCTACAAGCCAATCCATGCCCAAAATCACATCAAAGCCATAAAAAGGTAGCTCCATCATGTCGACCGGAAATACGTGGCCCTGAACCATCAAGGGACACCTCCTATACACTTTCCTAACCACCACAGTATTACCAAAAGAGCTAGTGACATTTACACCTACCTCTAGCCAATCACAAGGTAGTCCTAATGACTTTGCATGCTCACCCAAAATATACGAATGCGTTGACCCCGAATCTATTAGAGAAAGCAAACTCAAAGACTGTAATGTGAAATTACCTGCAATGACATCAGTGTCATTCCCAGCCTCACGCTGAGCGTACACCCTAGCTGGTCCTCCTCCCTCGGGCTGGACTGCTACCACATGAGCCAAGTTCCTCTGACCCTCATTCCTTGGCTGGAAGTTCCCACGGCCGCGCCCACGACCTCTCTGGTGCTCAAAACCTCTCGCTGGAGCTGGTCCTCCTCTAACTGGGTGTGGACAATCACGATTCAAATGGTCTCGGGAGCTACAGTTCCAACACGCCCCAAACATACCCATGCACTCTCCTGGGTGGCGTCTCCCGCACCTAGCGCACTCCGGAATGTGCCCGACAGCCCCTTGGCCCTGACGGCCCTGACCATGGTTACCACCTCTAGGCCTCGTATCCGGCTGGTACCTCCTATCCCTATGCCTCTTGGCATGATCTCTATCCCAGTTCGCATGTCTCTTCCCGGAGTCGGACCCACTAGCACGTGCTCTAGAGCTTAGATTTTGCTCCACATCCTTGGCCCTAGAAACCAAGACATCGAACTCAGTGTAGTCGGCGGCCAACATGTAGGTCTTCACATCAGTAGTCAACCCATATCTGAAGCGCTCACATCGCTCCTTCTCATCCGGAATCAACTCTGGCGCGTACTGGCTCAACCTTACGAACTGGATCTCATACTCGGACACGGTCCTATTGCCTTGAACCAAAGCCATGAACTCTCTTTTCTTTTCATCTAAGTACCGAACTCCGAGGTACTTCCTCTTAAAGGCATTCCTGAAAAACTCCCACGTGACATCCGCCTCGGCCATAGCAGAGGTAACAGTGGTCCACCAGGTATAAGCGTCTCCCTGAAGCAATGAGACGATGCATCCCAACTTACGAGCATCCGAGCACTCCATCTGTCCCAAGATGCGAGTAGTGCTCTCAAGCCACCCTTCCGAACCTTCCGGAGACAACCCACGAAACTCAACTGCCCCCAAATTGCGACGCCTCTCTAGGGGTAATCCTGTCCCCGCACCCTGAGGTGGTGCTGCAGCTTGCATACCGGCCAAAGCTGTCTGAAAAGCTCCGGTTATAGTCTGGATCAAATGAGCCACATCTGGGCCTGCCTGACCTTGGCCCGCTTGAGCCCCATTACCTCCCACATTAGCCTCAACCTGAGGCCCATTACCATCACCTCCGACATTCCCCCCATTACCACCGGGAGCATTAAGAGCAGGAGGCGCGTTCCCGGGTGCCTGGTCACCCGCCCTAGGCCGTCCCCTCGGTCTCACCATAGCAATCAAAGTAATCTAAAACAACAAACACACAACAACAAAGAAACGTTAGGTTAGCAAGGGGCAAAGGACTCCGGTTCTCAAGCTCTTTAAACCAAAACAATTTTCCTTTTTATTTTGACAACAATGCCTAACAATGGGGACTCAAACCAACTCTCGAACAACAGCAAGGTCACCATAGCATGCATACATACACCGTGCTAAAACAAAATTTAGACATGTGTGGCAAAACACTCATAATTCCTTAACTTACCTCACTTACATGCCCGAGGTCTCGGAAACCTCAGGCTCTGATACCAATAAATGTAACCCCCTCGTCCCGGTCTGGCCGAATGACCGGTCCAAGTAGGCTACACGGGGAAAACCGAAGTGAAACCCGTTAAGGCTCCCCTTTCGGTTAGCAACCCTATCTTTCTTTTTTTATATTTTAAGTCTTGTCTAGATGAGTATTAAATCCTAAGTGATCATACAGCGGAACAACAAGCACGAGAAAAACAAACAAACCCAAACCAACACTTAACGGCCAAATTTTAGACTTAAACTGCATGCGGTATCGATACATCTAAGGGGTGTATCGATACACCTTGACTCGGTCATAAAGTCAAAGTCAGCTTGTGGAGACCGTATCGATACACCCAAGGAGTGTACCGATACCCTCCCAAAGGTTGACTTCTCACAGTCAACACTAAAATGGCTGTACCGATACGCCCAAGACCGGTATCGATACCAAGTTGGACAGTGACTATAGTGACCAAAATGGTATCGATACGCCTGAGACCGGTATCGATACCAAGTTGGGCAGTAGCTCCAGTGTCCAAAATGGTATCGATACGTCTCCCCGCGTATCGATACGAAAGGCCTGGAAAAGAAGGCCGTATCGATACGGGTCGAACCGTATCGATACCCTTGCTCTGCAACTCCTCATTTCACTACTTGGTAACTTCGCATACGATTCTAGATTGCACTTTAAGGCACTCCTAAGCGTAAGCAAGCATACATGCATCAAACACAATTGAGACTTAGCATGGGAGGCAATTAACCTAACTAAAGCATACAAACAAGACCCCATACAATTCCACAAAGAAGCATGTTTAGCAAGCACAAGACATCAACCACAAAATAGACAAGCATAAGGTATACATGGGCCAACATCATACAAGTTAGGTTCATGCAAATAAACCACAAGGGAAGCATAAGTCATAATCCAAGTAGCAAAAGCATAATACAACATAATCTTAACAATTTCAAGCACAACCTCCTAAGGAGTTTGACCCCAACTCCTAACACTCTACACCCCATTTTTTAGACATTATTACAAAAGAAAACCATACTTAAACTTGCTTGAGAACTCCAAAAGCTCCTCCCTCGCCCGCTCGCCTCCCGAACTCTAGCGATCTGCACGTTGGAAACGAAAGAGCATAAGCAAACTAGCTTAGTGAGAGAGGCTCTACAATTCACAACATGCAGTTTTCCAAAACACTATTTAAATGCAAGAAAACTATGGATGCACAAGGATCTATCTCAACCACAACACTTGGTTTGCACAAGCACAACCAATATACACATACGGTGGGACTACACATCACCGTTTCGACTAGTGGATTTCCAATGGGACTACACATCAAAGTACTACCCTACTAGTCACTACCGGTGGGACTACACATCACCGTAGTTTAGACCACCATCACGTGAGGCACGAACTCAACACGACTACAACATTAACAACTTAAAATGCATTCAAATAATCACATCACATCCACAATCCATATATCACAACATATGAGAGTAAAGAGGCTTACACACGGGTTTAGGTGACCTCTCAAGGTTCCACCCAAACCCCAAATGAATCCATATCGAGCACAAGGTAAAGACCGATGATTCTACTCACCGTTGCTACCCAAGAGAAGATCGAAGACCAAGCTCAAGACTCCGAAATCCCCGGATTTGTCCCCGAAGCTTCACCAACCAAATTTATCGCTTCTAGCCATTCCAACACCAAGCAAATAAATCTCAAATCAGTCTATATTCTAAAATAATTAATCCGGATTAAGTACCAATTCTCAAGACATCAATTTTCCATTGAAGACTAGCTCAAAACTCCAAAAATCCGAGCAGCCCTTTAGCACCACTCAAAACCATTGATTTCAACCCTCAAATTACTCTCTAAAGCCTTCAAAACATTACTTACATATACCCCAACCATCAGCCCTCAAGATTTCACCTAAAACACCCCTAAAACTCAACTTAAAACCTCTTAAAAACCTCCCCAAAACCCAAATCCGGGAAACTTTACAAAACTCATTAAAAATCATACCAATTGGACCTCATGCTTCCTAGACAACATGTCTATCATTAATCACTTAAAACATTAAGTCAAGAACAATAAAGACATCATTTTTAAATCAAAACTCTTAAAAAGCCCCTATTTCAAAACATGGTTAAAAATGAAAATTAGTGGTACTTCCAAGGAGGGGAAGGTGAGAGCAAGTCAAAAACGTCCATACCTTTGAGAAAGCTTCAAAAACGAGTGAGCTATGGAATGGAATAGTAGCTCAAGGTGGGAGGTGTATTTGTGTCGTTGGAAAGAGATGGGGGTGGAGAGAGGTAGAAGATGAGCAAAGTGAATAGTTTATGTTTGTTTAAAAATGGGGGGTCAAAAGACCAAAACACCCTTAATGAAATAAGGGAACTACAATGGATGGCACCTTGGCAAAATTGGGCTTGTCTTGAAACCCGAGGCCCAACCCATTATTTTATTATTTAAAAATTTGGAACCAAAACCCGAACTATTTTTAAAATTATTATTTTCTCCCGACCCCCAAACCCGGGTGTTACATTATCCCCATAAAACAAGAATTGTCTATATCTGAAAGTGTAAAATGCACTTCTTTTATTGATACAAATGTTTAGCTTTTAATATTATTTTCTCTACTTATCTACTTATCGACATCTTTTGGTTGGTCTTAGCTTCCAACAATCTATCAACATTCAGTAACTTCTTTTGAGCTAATAACATTATTATTATTATTATTATTATTATTATTATTATTATTATTATTATTATTATTTCTTTGTAGATGGATCGTAATTCTATTCAAAATGCAATAGCGGGAGTCGCTACTTCAGCTTTAGCTTTTGAGGTTATTTTGATTCAAAGATTAGGATCTAGAAAACGAATAACTCGTGAATGTCATGTGAACCGAGATTACGAAAAAGAAAATTATATCAATAGTATTCTATATAAAGGTGACCAAAATTGTATTAGTATAATAAGGATGCGACTAATTGCTTTCTTTAATTTGTGTGATATCCTTACTAGGAAAAACTTGTTACAATCAACAAGAGCAGTGAGTGTTAGGGAGCAAGTTATCATATTTTTACATATAATTGGTCATAATGTAAGGTTTAGAGTGATTGGATCAAGATATTATAGATCAACTGAGACAATTCACCGTTACTTTAAGATTGTGTTAAGAGCTATTTCAAAATTATATAAACTAGTCATTAGATTACCCGATGAGTCAACTCCTCCTGAAATAAGAAACAATCCAAGATTTTACCCATACTTTAAAGATTGTGTGGGAGCATTAGATGGCACCCATGTCCATGCATCCGTCCCACTTAGCATTCAAGGAAGATTTCGTAGTCGTAAAGGGGGAACAACACAGAATGTATTGGCTGCCATTACCTTTGATTTGAAATTTTCTTTTGTTCTAGCTGGTTGGGAAGGCAGTACACATGATTCTCGTATTTTAACGGATGCACTTACACGTCCAAGAGGATTTAAAATTCCAGAAGGTAACAATTAACATTAATATACAAAATATTTCAATTAAAGTCATATTGTATTAAGTAATAGTAACATTTTGTCAACTTGTAGGTAAATATTATCTTGCTGATGCTGGATATGGCATCCGAAATGGAATTATTTCTCCGTATCGTGGTGTTCGATATCATTTAAAAGAGTTTAATGATCATCGTCCAGAAAATGCAAAGGAACTCTTTAATCTTTGTCATTCGTTAGTACGAACTACTGTTGAGCGAGTCTTTGGGATTTTAAAGAAACATTTCCGTGTCTTAGATGCTGAACCGTTTTGGGATTTTCAAACACAAGTCGATATAGTGTTAGCTTGTTGTATCATTCATAATCATATTATGGGAGTGGATCCTAATGATTTAATTAATGAAGAATTATATGAGGAAGATGAGTCTAATTTGATAATATCAACTCTTACGCAACGAGAAGAGAGAGAAGAAGCTAGAGAATAGGCTGCTAAGAGAGATGAAATTGCACAAGCTATGTGGACTGACTATATGGTTAGAAACATCAATTTGTTTTAGAACTTTTTGTCAAGTATTTCTATGTTATGTACGTTAGACATTGAAATTGTAATGTTTTAAGTTTGTTGGACATTAGAATTGTTATGTTTTAAGTTTGTTGGATATTAAAATTGCTATATTAGGATTGTAATGTTATGTACGTTAAACATCAATATGTTTTAGAACTTTTTGTCGAGTGTTTTGTTTTAAGTTTGTTGGTTATGAAAATTATTACATTATGTAAGTTTGGTCTTTTCAATATTACAAATTATTATAAAATTCTAATTTTATGTTTTAAGTTTGTTGGAAACTGTTTCTTTCTTTCTTTATAGTAATTATTGTTGTGGCGAGTTTTGAATTTTTATTACTTATATGACTATTTTATTTTTACATATTTTGTTAATGTAGCAAACAACAATGAGTAACCCTAAATCAAGTAAAGAAGGGGGCACATCAAAACATTTCAGATGGACAAAATCAATGGAGCATATTTTCTTAGAAATACTTGCCGAGGAGGCTCAAAAAGGAAATAAGCCATCTAATACTTTCCGTATGAATTCTATAAAACGAGTTGTTGTAGCCATTTCTGACAAATTTCAAGTTCAGTGTGATACTGAACATGTGAAAAATCATTTGAGGACTGTCAAAAACACATGGAAAAGTATATGCAAAATTCGTGAAGAAAGTGGATTCGGGTGGGATGACAACATGAAAATGATAACATGCGATAGAGTGACGCATGATGCTGCAATAACGGTAATCTTTACATATTCTTATTTTAGTATATTAAACTTATATTTTACAAGTTATTCTAATTGTGTATAATTTTTTACAGGCACACCCGAAATATGCGCCATTTTTGAACAAAAAAATTGATTTCTATGATGAGATGGCTTTGGTTGTTGGTCAAGATATGGCAACGGGTAGTTTTGCCAAAATATTTGCGGATATAGATTTGGATGATGATAATGAAAGTTCAATCCCGTTAAACTTCAATATTGAAGATGTTAACGAGGAAGGAACAAAAGTATCTTCATCCGGCACATCAAAGCGTAAAAGGAAAAACATCAAAGAAAGTGATGAGGATGACCGCCTTCAATTTGTAGGTGAGAAACTAGGTGAGATTGCTGAAGCATTAAAAAATTTTAATGAGGACAAGACACCACATCTTTACGAAGAAGTGATGTCTATGGAATCCGAGGGGTTTGATGATGAGTTTCTTTGCAACGTGTTTGATTTTCTTGGGAAGAATGAGTCTGAGGCCAAAATTTTCTTGGCTAAAAAACCGAAGCATAGAAAAATTTGACTTCAAAAGTTTACTCAAGGGTAAAAATGTGTAGTTTTAATGTGGCGTTTAATTATAACTATACACTTAACTAATGTTGTTGTTTTAATGTGTTGTAGTATTAGTTGTGCACTTCGACAATATAATGTTATTTTAATGTGTTGTAGTATTAATTATGCACTCTAATAATATAGTTTGTTTAACGTGTTGTAGCACTAATTATGTAATTAAACAATATTGTGTTATAATTATTATATACTACTAATTTTCTATTTCGATAATATTATTGTTTTAAAGTTGTGTAATATTAATTATACACTTGGACAATATTATTGTTTTAATATAGTGTAGTACTAATTATACATTATAAAATTTTTTAATATGATATGATATTAATTTTTTATTTGTCGCATTCAATCATATTATGTTGATAAAAGTAAATTTATAGCCGTATTTTGCACGTTGTAGAGTAAAACATATTTATAGTAAATTTGTAGTTGTGTTTAATATGATATGATATGAACTTGTTGAGTATTCTAATTATAGTTGTCTTCATTAACTTGTTGGGTAATGTATTTGTGATTTTGTAATATCTTAAATTTCTCTTTTAATTCCAAATATATATATATATATATATATATATTGTAAAATTATTCTTAAATTCTTTGATGTACTTAAAAAAATATAAAATATTGTACTATATGTTTAAAATTTTACAAAATATAATTTTATAGATAAAATCAACTTAAAAAATCAAATAAAGTTGTGTGTTTGTTCTACTAAAAACATATTTCTTAAAATATTTTCAGAAAAATTTACCAAACAGCGAAAATTGAATTACACAACAACATCCAAACACTGAAAAATACTTTCCGTAATCTGTTTTCTTAAAATGTAGTTTACTTTTCAGAATTGATTTTCTGGAAAACCAATTACAGTGAAACAAACAGACCCTAAGTGAAAATGTTAGATTTATAGATGTTTGTAAGTTATTTTTATGTTGCTCAAGTGAGTAACCTAACATTTTTTTGTAAAAGAAAACTTTATTTGAAAAAAGACCTTATACCTCATTCATATTATAAATTAAGGGACCCATTTTAATAAATTGTATAATGTCCCTTAAATCTTTGAACCGCCCTTGGTTCCTCCGGACCCTAGCGTGCAATTTCAATATCTCTCTTGCTTTCTCCTTGGTCTTATGACCATTATCAAGTTGAAGCACAAGCTTTGCCACCACACCAACCTGCAGCATATCCTGAAGAATCGTAGCGTATGCTTGAGATTGGTAGCTTCAACTTTTCAGGATTTAAACTAAAGACTCCACAAATTCATTATCATTGCCGAAATACTTTTTTGCCTTAAATTCTAAGAAATGTAGGAAGCAAATGGTTGCTGCCGGTGTTTGTGTTTTCTAACATAAACTCGTGGAGATGAATGTTGAAGGGAGTGAAATGTTTTAAGACAGAAAATGGGAAAATTAGGGAGTTAATCCCTCAATTTCTTAGATTTTGAAGTAGGATTAAACATGTGCTATTATAAAAAATTTCATAATTATCATGTCACCTATTTAACGGCGGTTAGTGGCTTAATGACCATTTTGTAACAAAAACTAAAATTTAATACTTATTTTGTAACAAAAACTAAAATTTAATGCTCATAATGTAATTTTTGAAAGTTCAATGACTATTTCGTATTTTTTGGTGCAGTTTGGCAACCATTTATGTAATTTATCCATTTTAAATTGGTTTCAATTTTTCTAAATGTTTTGATTGATTTATAAAACATTAATATCATATTAATTATATCTTTGTATCATTTTAGATGTTAATGTTAATTTGAATTTGAAGCGAAGCATATATATTTTTGAACTAATAATAGTCGTTAGATTTATCAAACAAAAAGTAAATACCCAAATTAGAGAAAGAGTCTACAAAACATGAATAGACTAATCGAAATATTTTCCCTAAAACTATCATAGTACACAAAATAACCACTTAAAAATAAAGTATTACCAAATAAGTGGTTAAAAACTCAAACAAACAACTTAAACAAATGATATATACAAACAAACATCATTATCTGCTATAAAAGATAACACCCCCAGCCGATTGATTGTACTTCAATTGACATTGCTGTTAGTATAATATACATAAAGACGTGAAATCGGACATGCTTAAGCACTTAATATCTTCCAACTTAAGAGTGGAAAAGGGTCCGAGTAGTTTAGACATTCTACATTAAATATTAAACAAGTCCCATACATGTTGGCTTGTTTCTTGCAAGAATAAGTTTAGATCCAAGTTTTATTTTGTCTCTAAAAGATGTATATCACTTGGTGTTGGTATTCTTTTTTTTTTTTTTTTACCAAAGTTCTCAGCTTCAAGTTGAGAGAGAGAGTCATTTGCATGGTGAATGGTATTCAACATTAAAATCTGACTATAAATGGGCAGTGACTAAACGAAACCCTTGGACAAGTAGCGAAAATGATTTTCACAACGACCAAAGGGACATCGCAAGCTAGATTTAGTCTATCTACCATGAACAACTCTTTTTTACTAATTTATTTATTGGATTATTTCCATTATATTTGTATACTTGCTGTTTATATTTTTAATTAGGCTTAATACACTTTTTTCCCTAAACTTTAATGTTTTCCCAACTTGACTCTTAAAGTTTATTTTGACCATTTTTGCCCTCCTAACGTTTTCAACATTACCCATATTGCCCCTTACCGTAAAAAAAATCTATCTTGACCAATCAGAGCGCGTCACGTCATTTTCTTTCTTTATTTTTAAATTTTAAAATAAAAATAAATATATTAAATTATTTATTAATTTAATTATATTTCCAAAATACCCAAAACACTACATCTTCATCCCATCATCTTTTCCCCCAATCTTCCTATCAAGAGTATCAATTTCTTTAAGAATTTTCCATTCACTCCAGTAACCAAATCGCATTCTGCAATAAGCGCATAAGAAATTTATTATCGATTCATAACTCGGTTTTATTACAGACAACACAACACAAACATGTTTTAAGGAGAAAACTTTCTCAACCCAGTGGTTAATTTACCCACCTATATTTATTTAATAGTTTTATAGAAAACATGTATGTTAATTAATATTTTAGTTAATGTTCATTATTTTTGTCTATTCAAACATTTTTAATAATATTTTCATTTATATTATATAATTTTCAAGAAATATAATCTTAAATTTTTTAAGTTTATTTATTTTTAAATGATTAAAACATTATTTTATTTTCATAGATGATTATATAATTTTATTTTTTAATTTAGGCAAAATTATTGTCTAAAATAAATAACTCAAATACTCTTACATTTATATATGAAAGGAATTCGTCTACCCTCACTTTCTATCTTATTCATTGTCTCGTTCACAGATTATTGCCACATAGTTGTAATTTTTTTTTTCATTATGCCTTATTTACATCTAACAAAATCTATTTTTTATTTTTATTATATAATAATTACGAAACCTATTAAATTGAAATTTTCTATATATTATATGTTACTTATAGATTTAGGACGACGTCCTGAATGGTAGTGGCCGTGTGAGAGAAGAGTTGAGGATGACTGCATCACTCATGTCCTCCTTTGTCTTGTTCTCAATCGAGTGACTCTTAAATTTTTTTAAAATTTAATGAAACTCTCTTTTATAGTATATTCAATTCCTATCAAGTCATTAACAAAAAAACCAATTTGGTCTAATGGTTAACACATAAATTTTGATTCATTTAGCTGCCAACTTTAAAAAATTTAAAATTTAAATTAATTGGAGGTTGTCAGGTGCCAGCGTTCAATTGGTTGGATTAATTTAATAAATGTAATATTTTCTTTTATAAAAAAAAAACTCGTTGGCGTGATATAATGCTATGTCATCATTAATATCCATGTGGACATGCCACATTATTATTACAGTCCATGTGTGTCTACCTAGTTAGCGAGAACTATGACTAACGGTTTCCATCTAACGAATAGCCCTTTTGTTAAAAAATGAAATGTTGAGGACTAAAATACTTAAAATGAAGGGGCCAAAGTGACAAATGTGTGAAATGTTAGAGACATATTTAAGCATTATGCCAAATGTATTTGTATGCCTATCAAAATGTTAAAAAAGTATGAACATTATATTATCATGTAATCATATCAATTTTATTTTTTTAAAAAAAATACATGAAACGAAACTACCAAAATTAGAATATATGAACTATAGACAATTTTTTTTTTGTTTTAATAGAACAAAATCTAACTATTTCATCTTAATTTCGAAATATTATATTTTTTCAAGGGCTATTGTTTGAAGCAAGGTCATACTCATTGATCCAGAAACTAGCGGAACATAATATTACGATGGATCAAGATTTTTTTTTAATTAACTTAGTTTCTTTTCTCATTATATTAAAAAATAAAATATTTTATTAATAAATGTAATTTTTTTTTACAAAAAGAAAAAATTTGTTGGTGTGATATAATGCCATGTCATCATTAACATCAATGTGAACATGCCACATTATTATTACATTCCATGTGTGCCTATCTAGTTAGCGAGAACTATGACTAACGGTTTTCATCTAACGAAGGGCCCTTTTGTTAAAAAATGAAATGTTGAGGACTAAAATACTTAAAATAAAGGGGCCAAAGTGACAAATGTGTGAAATGTTATGGACATATTTAGGCATTATGCCAAATGTATTTGTATGCCTATCAAAATGTTAAAAAAGTATGAACATTATATTATCATGTAATCACATCAATTTTTTTTTTTAAAAAAAATACATGAAACGAAACTACCAAAATTAAAATATATGAACTATTGACAATTTCTTTTTGTTTTAATAGAACAAAATCTAACTATTTCACCTTAATTTCGAAATATTATATTTCTTCAAGGGCTATTGTTTGAAACAAGGTCACACTAATTGATCCAGAAACTAGCGGAACATAATATTACGATGAATCAAGATGTTTTCTTTATTAACTTAGTTTCTTTTCTCATTATATTAAAAAAATAAAATATTTTATTAATAAAGTATTAATTATATTACATTTATATTTATAAAAATTACTTTATGGGGTAAAGATGTATTAATTGTATTGTAATTATAATATTAAAAATTATTTATTGATAAAATTTAAAAGATGTATTAATTGTATTGCATTTATTACTAATTAAAATATACTTTGTATAACATTTATTAATTATGTGCCACCTTACTTGGGTAATCTACACACTGGGTAGATGTAGCATTGCCCATGTTTTAACTATTTGGAACATTGCAGCAGAAAAACGAAAGTCCAAACGCTAACTTGTTAGCTTGTAACAGCCATGCATTGATGATAGCAATAAGGCATTACAATAATTACAACTTGCAACTCATGGACAGTAACTAAAGAACATGTTTCTGCAGAAAAAAATAATAGGAAAAGAACCCCCCTCACCCATGCTATTTCGAGGTCTAACGCTAAAACATAAAAACAGAAAGAAATTGTCATGGCTGTCGGTGAAGGAGAATTGGGGATTTTGGAAGCTTCGAAGTCGAAAGACAAGAGTAAAGTGCAGTTTGGTCGGATTGCAGGAAACAGCTACGTTTCGGAGAAAGGCCAATGCAAATGGATTGCAGATCCGAGGCCCAAAAGGAGTGTTGGAGGCCCGACACCAGGAATGAAGAAATCAGCCCCATTATGAAGAAATTGATGCTTAAAGGTGTCAGCTAATAGGTTAAGAATTTGTTACAGATTACCGTTAGTAGTACAATTTTACCATACACGTGTAAACAAATAAAACAATGTGTGCTGAGAGGTATAATTGCCTAACGAATTGTAATGAACCGATATGAGAATTTTCAATGAAAAAAGTCTGATTTCTCTAAACCCTTTCTTCTCTTCTATTATCTCCTTTTCTATTTCTTCAATCCGTGACAACTTGGTAATCAGAGCTTTAAAGATCCAACATTCAAACTGGGAAATCCCAAGAAAACACAGCAAATGGCAGAAAAAATCGATTTGACTGAGATCCAGAAGCAGCTGGACGAACTCAAGGATGACACCAAGGTCCCAAGATGGTGGGAGAATCAGAAAACCAACTGGGAAGAGAGAGTGATGCAGATGGAGACCAACAATGCTGAAACCTTGGGCTATATGAGGCAGATCATTAGCCTGCTGAAGAATGAAGCTGGAGGATCTGAACCAAACACTCCTGGGCAGACCACTTCTCAATCAGCAAAAATCCTATTTCAGAAAATGGAAAAGAAGCCAGTTCAGGTAACAGTTATTGAAGGGAAGGAAAAGTATAATATGAATCTAGATGGACCTGGCATATTTTCGAGCTCCCCAATACCACCAAATGATGTTAAACCTCAGAACCACGATAAGGCAAAAATCAGTAATGAAGGCATGGAAACTGGAGGAACATCTCAGTTTAAAGAACAAGTGTATAATGGAGGAAATAGCAGTAGTCAAAATATTTTTACTCCTCGACCTAGGATTGAACTACAGGTGTTTGATGGTGAGAATCCTAGAGGTTGGCTAAGGAAGTGTCACAAATACTTTGCAATCCTTGAGGTCCCTGATCATCAAAGGCTAGATGTAGCTGCCATGTATTTAACAGGCAGAGCAGAGACTTGGTTCGACGGCTACATTCTGCAGAAGCATAGAGTGGAATGGCACGAGTTTGAGGCTGACTTATGCCATCGGTTTTGTACTAAAGAATCTACAGATATAGTCCAGGAGTTTAACAAACTAGTTCAGAAATCCACAGTAGAGGAGTATCAAGACAGATTCGAAGAGTTAAAGCCCTACATGCTAATGTTTAACTCTACACTGGGAGAGGACTACTTTGTTTCTAGTTTCATCAGTGGCTTAAAAGAGGAAATAAGGAACAGAATCATGGTTCATGAACCAAAAACCCTAGCTGAAGCTTACAGGAAGGCTAGGAGACAGGAATTAGTCATGGAGTTGGAAAACAGAAAGTTCAGATACCCTACCAGGATGAATGCAAACATTCAGACTCAACCTCCAAAATCTTCTGCCATCAATTACACTACCCTGCAAAAACCACAAACAACAGTCACTAGTCAGAAACAAGCCTTGTTAGACTACAGAAGAACAAATAATTTGTGCTTCAAGTGTGGAGACAAGTTTTCTCCAGGGCACCAGTGTAAGGTCAAACAATTAAATGTAATGGAGGAGGAAGATGATCAAGGAGAAGAGGATGCAGTTCAGGAGGCATGTGAAGGAACTTGTCAGGAGATTACTGGGATGAATACTGAAGGGGAGTTGGAGATTTCCATTAATGCCCTTACTGGAAACATTGGACACAGCACACTGAGAATCCAAGGGACTATTAAAGGCAAGCCACTGAACATTCTGGTTGATAGTGGAAGTACTCACAGTTTTGTTACTAGCATTTGGGCTAAAGAAGGGTTAGAAGTGATTGATACAAAACCCTTAGCAATCACAGTAGCCAATGGGGAAAAGTTGTACAGCTCTGCAAAGAGTATGCAACTAGAGTGGAGAATGGAAGGACACCAATTTGCACATGATTTCAGAGTATTGAAGATGGGAGGAAGCGACATGGTGTTAGGAGTGGACTGGATGAGAAGATACAGTCCCATCACAATGGACTTTAATGCTATGACACTCAGCTTCACTAAAGATCAGAAAGATGTGGTGTTACATGGGGGAAAAGGCAAGGGAGGAGTTAAATTCATTTCAGGGGAAAAATTGCAAAGACTGACTGAAAAAGATTCGGAATTGATGGGAGAAATGTATTTACTGAGTTGTGAAGAAGCTGAAGTGGAAGTGCCATCCAACTTAAAACAGTTGCTGGACAAGTATGAGGAGGTTTTCTCTGAACCAAAAGGCATGCCCCCAGTCAGGAGCCAAGACCATGCCATAATCTTGAAGGCAGATGCTCAACCTGTGAACTTGAGGCCCTACAGGTTTCCACATCACCAGAAGGCAGAGGTAGAAAAACAGATTTCAGAAATGCTAGCCTCTTCCATTATTCAGACAAGTAAGAGCCCCTTTGCCTCTCCTTGTTTATTAGTAAAGAACAAAGATGGGTCTTGGAGATTATGTGTTGATTACAGACAGTTAAATGCAATGACAGTCAAGAATAAATTTCCTATTCCAATTGTAGAAGACCTATTAGATGAGCTAAGTGGGGCAAAAATTTTTTCCAAAATAGACTTAAGATCTGGGTACTGGCAGATCAGAATTAAGCCTGAAGACATTGAGAAAACAGCATTCAGAACTCACCATGGTCACTTTGAGTTTAAAGTCATGCCTTTTGGGCTTACAAACGCCCCAGCTACTTTTCAATCTCTTATGAATCAATTATTTGGTGCCTATTTGAGAAAATTTGTTCTGGTTTTTTTTGATGACATTTTAGTTTACAGCAAGAGTTGGGATGAACATGTTAGACATCTATCAGTTGTTTTGGAACTTTTGAAAACTAACCAGCTCTATGCAAAAAGATCAAAATGCTTTTTTGGACAGAACCAGGTGGAGTACTTGGGTCACATCATTTCAGAAAAAGGGGTCCAAACAGATCCTTCCAAAGTGGATGCTATGAAGGATTGGCCACTTCCTAAAAACCTTAAAGCTTTGAGAGGTTTTTTAGGACTCACAGGCTATTATAGAAAGTTTGTAAAAGGGTATGGTGCTCTGAGCAAACCACTGACTCTTCTACTAAAGAAAGACAACTTTTAGTGGAATCCTGAAGCAAGACAAGCCTTTGAAATCCTGAAAAGGGCGATGTGTGAGGCCCCTGTGTTGGCATTACCAGATTTTCAGAAGACTTTTTGCTTGGAGACAGATGCAAGCTCTAGGGGCATTGGAGCAGTACTGACCCAAGAGGGGAGACCAGTGGCTTACTTAAGCAAGGCTCTAAGTCCTAAACATGCTGATCTTTCAGTCTATGAGAGGGAATATTTGGCTATCCTGCTAGCTGTCACAAAGTGGAGGCATTACTTTGAGGGAGCCCCTTTCATCATCAAAACTGATCATGAACCCTTAAAGCACCTTTTGGAACAAAAGCTGACTACTACAATCCAAAAAAGGGGCTTAACTAAGCTGCTGGGGTTAGATTATGTCATTCAGTTTCGAAGGGGCAAAACAAACTTGGTGGCTGATGCCTTATCGAGGAAAATGGAGATGGGAGCTGAACTTCAGGCCCTACACTCAACACAGATCATTCCCTCTTGGGTTACTGAGGTGGAACACACTTATGAAGTAGATGCTTTTGCAAAAGACAAGATTACAGCTACAGCAGTTTTCCAAGGTGATAATCCAGATTGGACTTACAAACAGGGCATCTTACGATATAAAGGCAAAGTCTACATTGGCTCACAGGGTACCTTAAGGCACCAACTCCTGACCCTACTGCATGACTCTCCCCAGGGTGGCCACTCAGGTATACAAGCAACCTATTACAGAGTGCACCTCTATTTCTATTGGCCTAAATTGAAGTCTACAGTTAAAGACCATGTCAATCACTGTGATGTTTGTCAGAAGACCAAGGTTGAACATGTGCATAAACCTGGATTGCTACAACCTATTGAAATCCCACAGAGGGCTTGGGAGGTGATCTCAATGGATTTCATTGAAGGATTACCTACTTCAATGAAATTTAACTGTGTTCTGGTTATAATTGATAAGTATTCGAAGTTTGGCCACTTCTTAGCCCTAGCTCATCCCTATTCAGCTACTGAAGTTGCTCGACTCTACCTAGACCAAATCTACAGGCTCCACGGTCAACCGAAGGTAGCCATCTCTGATAGGGACAGAACATTTACTAGTATTTTCTGGAAAGAGCTGATGAAACAGTTGGGTACCTCTACACACTTCACTACTGCCTATCATCCTGAATCGGATGGTCAAACTGAAAGATTGAATCAATGTTTAGAGCAGTACTTGAGGAGTTTATGTTTCCTTAAACCTAATCAGTGGGCTAAACTACTCCCTCAAGCCGAATGGTGGTATAACACCAATTACCACTCAGCTTTGGGTATGACCCCATTTGAGGCCCTCTACGGTTATCCACCTCGTGAATTAACATGGGCAAATGACTCAAGGGTTGCCAGTGTTCAAGAATTAATGCAGCAGAGAGAAGAAGTCAACAGAATTCTCAAAGAACAACTATTGAAAGCACAGGAACGCATGAAGCATTATGCAGACAAAAAACGCACAGATAGGGAGTTTCAGGTGGGCGATTGGGTTTACCTCAAGCTTCAACCGTATCGGCAAACATCCTTGGACCTGCGACGGAATCTGAAGCTGACAGCAAGGTTCTACGGACCCTACAGAGTGATAGCCAGAATCGGGTCAGTGGCCTATAAACTTCTCTTACCGGAGTCTGCAAAAATCCACCCCGTTTTCCATGTCAGTTTGCTCAAAAAGAAAGTCGGAGATGGAATTGTTACCTGCCTTGAACCACCTGAGGTGACCTCTGATGGCCAATTGAAGATTTTCCCCGCCCGCACGCTCGACAAACGGATAGTTAAGCGCAACAACCAAGCGGTCACTCAGCTCCTTATTCAGTGGACGAATTTCGGGCCCGAAGATGCCACATGGGAAGATTATACAAGCCTTCAGTCTCAATTTCCAGATTATGACCCTTGGGGACAAGGCTCTACCGAAGCAGGGGGTATTGTCATGGCTGTCGGTGAAGGAGAATTGGGGATTTTGGAAGCTTCGAAGTCGAAAGACAAGAGTAAAGTGCAGTTTGGTCGGATTGCAGGAAATGGCTACGTTTCGGAGAAAGGCCAATGCAAATGGATTGCAGATCCGAGGCCCAAAAGGAGTGTTGGAGGCCCGACACCAGGAATGAAGAAATCAGCCCCATTATGAAGAAATTGATGCTTAAAGGTGCCAGCTAATAGGTTAAGAATTTGTTACAGATTACCGTTAGTAGTACAATTTTACCATACACGTGTAAACAAATAAAACAATGTGTGCTGAGAGGTATAATTGCCTAACGAATTGTAATGAACCGATATGAGAATTTTCAATGAAAAAAGTCTGATTTCTCTAAACCCTTTCTTCTCTTCTATTATCTCCTTTTCTATTTCTTCAATCCGTGACAGAAAAACACACATTATGGACAAAAGGGGGGTGAAGATGGGGAAGAAGATAACCCATATTTAAAAAACATCAAATTCTTAGGCCGAACCTTTGGAATTTTAATTGGAGATTCAAAAGTTGAATACATCAATGATTTGGAAGATACCCATTTGCTTGATTTCTCAAAGAAAATAAAAGAAGCAAGAATACAGCTAATGTTGTAAGTCTAACAAGAAAAAGCTAAAGAACCAAAGGCAAGAATTTTGGGTCACGTTCAGAAGCTAAAATGCAGAAAAATATTTGATTTTAAACCCCTAAGTTGTTAAAGAATATTGGGAAGAAGATGATGGGGTGTTTTGGGTATTTTAATATATTTATTTTATTTTAAAATTTTAAAATAAATAAATAAATGTGTTGCGTGTTCTGATTGGTCAAGAAAATTTTTTTAACGGTAGGGGGTAATATAGGTAACGTCGAAAATATTATGGGGCAAAAGTGGTCAAAATGAACTTTAGGGGGCAAGTTAAGAAGTTTAGGGGAGTGTATTAAGCCTTTTAATTATGAAATTGATGGTTGTAATTGATTTTCATTCTCAATGTTAATGAAAATCAATCTTTTGCCTTTAAACAGACTTTATTTTTATATAAATAATATGGAAATATATTTGATATACAATAAAGTTTATTTTAGAGGTTAAGGTTTAGTTTATGATTTAGAGTTTAAAGGTTTATGTTTTAGTGTTTTGAATTTAAAGTTTATTGTTAGAATTTAGAGTTTATGATTTAAGATTTATATTTTAATGTTTTAAAATTAAGATTTATATTAGAATTTAGAGTTTAAAACTTAAAGTTAGAAATTTAAATTTTAAGTTTTAAAACATAAAAAGTCATACTTATAGGAAAAAAAAATTCCACCACCCTACATGTTTTTCCAAAAACATACTATATCTTTTAAAATTTCATTCTATCAATTATAAAATGAAATAATAAAAAACAATTTGCGCCATGAATGTATTCACTTTCAAAAGAAAGTAACATTAAATTCAAAATTTTAAAACTCTATATAAATAATTATCGTACATATCACCTATAACCCCCTCGTCCCGGTCCGAGCGCCTGACCGGTCCGAGCGGGTTACACGGGGATAACCGAGGCGAAACCCGTTAAGGCTCCACTTCAGTTACCGACCCGAGAAAAAACTTTTCATTTATTATTATCTTATCTAGATGCATTAATATGTCCTATGTGAAACAACAACAGCGGAAGAAAACAAGTGAGACAAACGACCAAGAAACATATAAAAAACAGCCCATTTTAACTTAAACTGCAGGCCATATTGAAACGCCCAAAGGGTGTATCGATACGCCTTGACTAGGTCAACTGGCCAAAGTCAACCCGATGAGATCGTATCGAAACGGTTGTTGACCGTATCGATACACCCTCATCGGTCAACATCTCGTGGTCAACGCTACGAAGCCCGTTCCGAAATGCCTAGGACCGTTTCGATACTCTGAATTTCTCGTCAAAATCTCAGATTTCCAGTAGCAAAATCGTATCGAAACGCCCCCTTAGCGTACCGAAACGCCTGGCCTGAAACAAGGGAACCGTATCGAAACAGGACCAACCGTTTCGATACTCCTGCTGCGAGCAGACTGGTTTTAGCTGGTTTATGGCACAAGGCTGCCCCAAAACACCAACTAAACCTCTCACAACCAACATGCAACAACTCTAGATGCAAGACACCCTATACAAACATGCTTAGCACACAACAAACATGTAAAAGCCATACATAGATAGGATGCATCAAATCAACAATGGTTCATACATAGCATTCAAGATAGGGGCACAAGGCCAACATTCACAAGCATTCAAGGTAAGCAACATAGACATGGTTTACAATCCAAAACATGGCATCACAAGCCAAACCATAACATCAACAAGGAGTCTAACATGCTCCTAAAACAAAATAACCACATAAGTCCCCATTGCTTGACTATTACATCATTAACTTAAAATAGTTCATACTTGAGGTTAGCAAAAGCTCAACTAGCGCACTTGGAGGCCCTCTCCTTGCACAAGCAACCCAGGAACTACGGATCTGCATTGTCGAACAAAAGAGAGCGTAAGCAATAAGCTTAGTGAGGGTAAGCTCGTAAAACAAACCTCGACAATGCAGAGTCCAAGCACGAGCATACAACCAAGGTAGAATGCATGATCTTACCTTCGAACCACATAAGTCAAAATAATAAATGATGCATGAACATAAACTCAATATTATGCCATGCTCAACAAGTCCATAAACACAACGTGTGGAAACACATATATCAATGTATAAGCAACACAATCCACAAATCCGTATTGGCACCTAGTTATGACCTGAATACGCGGATAACCGTTGGAACTCACATCCAACCACAACCATTACCTTACGGTGGGATTACACTCATCACCGTTTCACGCGGAGGGGATTCCACTCATCCTCACGCCCCGTCGATGGGATTCCACTCATCACCGACTAACATATATATAAGAAGATTTCCGGGCGAACTCGTACTCCATCTTGATGACTACCATCACCAAGACCACGCGCGCATTTTGACTCACGTGTGCACACTAAACATCCTAATGATTGATCATTGTACCCAAGCATACTAGTGCCAATACTAAACACAATTCATAACCTTTCACAACACCATTTCATATCAACTTTCGTGCTTAGCACGTAATCACCATGACTTACCTTCATGCACAAACCACATGCATATAACAATGCATCACAACCATGCCTCAACACACATGTATAACACAATATATATAACCACCATAATCACAATTAAACACGAGGCTTACTCAACAATTAAAGTGCAACCAAAGTCTCTAACTAAAGCTTGAGATTAGACTACCAATCTAATCCCAACTCTAGGTGGGTCTACCAAGCCTAACCTAGTCCACATGCTTGAACCAACCTTTGAAAATCAAATTAAAACGTAGAACCACTCACTGACTATCCAAGCTCAACCACACTACCCGATCAAGCTCCCAACGGTTCTAGATTCGTTCCTGAGGCTTCACCAACACAAATCCTTGCTTCTAAACATCCCAACACAAGCAAAATAACCACAAATCAGTCCACAAATCAATGTAGCAAACCCGGAATGCAAACCAAGCACAAAACACATGATTTCAAGCTAAAGATAACCCCAAAATCCTCATTCCCGAGCAGCCCTAAAACACAGTCCAAAACCATTGATTCCAACACTTATATTACTCCCAAAAGCTTCCCAAAACAACCCTTATACATAGTCTAACCATCAGCCAACAAATTTCCACATTAAACACCCCCAAAACTCAACCTAAAACCTTTCAAAAACCTCCATAAAACCCAATTTCGGGAAACATCATAAAACCTTGTAAAAATTGAGTATGTTGGACCTTTTAGATTGTAAACATCTTATCTAACAACAACAAACCGAAAACTTTGGTTAAAGCTAATAAAGTTCACATTTTTAATCCAAACTTTCAAAACTCTAAAATAGGAAATCATGGGTTTTAATGAAAAATAAAACTATAGACTTGTAGAGAATGTTAAGGATAAGTCAAAAGTGGGTTTACCTTTGAAAAATCTTCAACAATAAGCAAGAATGATGATGGAACAGTGAACTCTATGTTGAAGGTGTTTTTGTCGTGAAAAAGATAGAAGAGGAGAGAAGAAGATGATTAAAATGGGTCTTTTAAATAAATGGGGTTTTTGTTTTTCAAGTCCACATATTTACAAGAATGCCATTAATTAGATGGTTATCTCAAATATCCAATAATCCATGGGATTTGAGTTTTAAATCAAATTAAGTCCAACATAAAATATTTATTTTGAAAACACGAAACCCAAAATAATATTTTCATTGTTTTAATTTCACCTGACTCCCAAACCCGGGTGTTACAACTCTCCCCCACTTAAGGAATTTCGTCCCCGAAATTACCTGACGGAAACAGATACGGAAACTGCTCAAGCATATCAGCTTTCCTCTCCCATGTGGCCTCTTCCACACCTCTATGTCTCCACAACACCTTGACCAACTCTATGGTCTTGCCACGCAACACCTTGCTATCAGAAGCAAGTATCTCAACCGGTTCTTCATTGTAAGACAAATCCGGATTCAGTTCTATCTCCTCAACGGGCATAACATGAGACGGGTCTGATCTATATCTCCTAAGCATCGACACATGAAATACATAATGGATCTTCTCTAACTCTGAAGGCAATCTCAAACGGTAAGCTACTGGCCCAATCCGCTCAACTATCTCATACGGACCGATTAATCTCGGACTCAACTTGCCTTTCCGGCCAAATCACATCACCTTCTTCCACGGAGATACTTTCAGAAACACTTTCTCACCCACTGAGAACTCAATCTCTTTTCTCTTCAAATCTGCGTAAGATTTCTGACGATCGGAAGCTGCTTTCAAACGGTCACAAATCAACTTCACTTTTTCAGTAGCCCACTTAAGAAAATCTGGCATAGGTAACAATTTCTGACCCGTTTCGGCCCAACAGATCGAAGTCCTACATCGTCAACCATACAATGCCTCATAAGGAGCCATCTGTATACTAGTCCGGGTGCTTGACCGGTCCGAGCGGGTTACACAGGGATAACCGAGGCGAAACCCGTTAAGGCTCCACTTCGGTTACCGACCCAAGAAATTTTTTTTCATTTATTATTATCTTATCTAGATGCATTAATATGTCCTATATGAAACAAAAACAGCGGAAGAAAACAAGCGAGGCAAACGACCAATAACAGATCAAAAACAGCCCATTTTAACTTAAACTGCAGGCCGTATCGAAACGCCCAAAGGGTGTATCGATACGCCTTGACTAGGTCAACTGGCCAAAGTCAACCCGAGGAGACCGTATCGAAACGGTTGTTGACCGTATCGATACGCCCTCATCGGTCAACATCTCGTCGTCAACGCTACGAAGCTCGTTCCGAAACGCCTAGGACCGTTTCGATACTCTGAATTTCTCGTCAAAATCTCAGATTTCTAGTAGCAAAATCGTATCGAAACGCCCCTTTAGCGTACCGAAACGCCTGACCTGAAACAAGGGAACCGTATCGAAACGGGACCAACCGTTTCGATACGGCTACTGCGAGCAGACTGTTTTAGCTAGTTTATGGCACAAGGCTGCTCCAAAACACCAACTAAACCTCCCACAACCAACATGCAACAACTCTAGATGCAAGGCACCCTATATAAACATGCTTAGCACACAACAAACATGTAAAAGCCATACATAGATAGGATGCATCAAATCAACAAAGGTTCATACATAACATTCAAGATAGGGGCACAAGGCCAACATTCACAAGCATTCAAGGTAAGCAACATAGACATAGTTTACAATCCAAAACATGGCATCACAAGCCAAACCATAACATCAACAAGGAGTCTAACATGATCCTAAAACAAAATAACCACAAAAGTCCCCATTGCTTGACTATTACATCATTAACTTAAAATAGTTCATACTTAAGGTTAGCAAAAGCTCAACTAGCGCACTTGGAGGCCCTCTCCTTGCACAAGCAACCCAGGAACTACGGATCTGCATTGTCGAACAAAAGAGAGCGTAAGCAATAAGCTTAGTGAGGGTTTGTAACCCCCTCGTCCCGGTCTGGACGACTGACCGGTCCGAGTAGGCTACACGGGGAAAATCGAAGCGAAACCCGTTAAGGCTCCCCTTCGGTTAGCAACCCTATTTTTTTTCTTTATCTTTTCTAGATGCCTTTATTAAATCCTATGTGATAGGACACACAGCGAACAAACACGGATACAAAACCCACAAGACATGCAATTAACAACCCATTTTAACTTTTATAACAGGCCATATCGATACGCCTTGACTTGGTCAACTACTCAGAGTCAACCTAGGGAGACCGTATCAGTACATTGGTTGACCGTACCGATACGCCCTCATTGGTCAACTTCTCACGGTCAACGATAAAAGACTGTATCGATACACCCTATACCCATACAGATACGCTAAAATCTCTTCAAATTCTCAGATTTCCAGAGAGCCTCTGGCGTATCAATACGCCCTCGTGTATCGGTACGCTCTGCTTAAACCGAGCCCGAAGTGTAGGACCGTATCGATACGGCCCTTGGGCATATCGATACGCCCTGCACTGTAAGCCTCAATTTAGCTGCAAAACGAACCAAAACTCAACTCTAGATGCATTTTACGACTCGTCTAGCAACTTACCCATATTCATAGATCATTTAGTAACCAAGATTTAACATACAGATCAATTTAAACAATCAACATAACATCATATATGTAACACTCGTAATTTGGGGTTAGGAGTTAGTCGTGTGAATGGGTTCGAGTCGGTAAAATCAATTTTAATTAATTTGACCTTAGTCTTGATTAATTGGAATTTAAAATAAAATGAGTGGGATTTTTGTAATTAAAAGGAAAAAGTGGAAGACCACCTTTTTGATTCAAAAAAGAACAAAAAAAATGTTGTCTTCCTCCCCATCTCCTTCTCTCCAACGTGAAAAGCAAACAAAACCCTCCCAAACCCCTAACTACTATTCCATTTGATTTCTTCCTCTACTCAAGGGAATTTTCAAAGGTAATTATATATCTACACTCTCCTCATCATCCTCTACATTTACATAGTCTTAGATTTCAAAACTACCCATTTTTGTGATTTTCAAGTTTAGGGAAAAGTTTGGATTTTTATGGGGTTTTCAATTTCTTTTGATTTGTTAAGTTGGGTTTTGATTTAATCTCATCCTAATGCACATAATATCTTGAAATGGTGGTTTTTGAGTGAAAACCCGAAGTGGGTCTTTGGGGCCATTTTTGAGGTGTTTAAAATTGAGTTTTTGGTGAGTTTTAGGCTTGGGTTGAAGGGCTGATGGTTTAAGGATGTTAGGAAAGTGTTTTGGAACCTTTTAGATGTCTTTTGGGTGCTTGAAATCATGGTTTTCTGCTGGGTAATAAGGGAGCACGAAAATTGGAAATTTGGTGAGAAAATGGGTTTGAAATTGGGTGAAGTTTGGCTTGTGTTGTAAGTGGGATTTGTAACTGAAATTTAGCATTGATTTGTGAGTAATGGATGTGTTTTGAATGTCTAGAAACAAGAGGAGACATCGGAGAAGCATCGGGACCGAATCCGGGAATTTAGGAGGCTTGCTTGCTTGGTTTGCTAAGGAAGGGTGGTGAGTAAAACTTTAAATTTGTTTTAAAGTTGGTTCAAGTGTGTGTAGTGGAAGTGTTGGAATGAGCTTGGTAGGCCATTCCGGGGTGGACGTTAAATCGGTAGTTTAACTCCTTTATTGTTAATGTTGCTTATATGTCAATGCCTATCTTGATCTTGTGAAATATGAATTGCTACGTATGTTTATACCTATGATGTGTGTGATGATGTACATGTGTTATATATGGTGGATGTGTGGGGTGGTTAAAGAAATTGGCACTAATTAACTTACCGGTGTAAATGATCGATCATTAGGATTAGTGTGCACACAATTGAGTCAAAACGCGCGTGGCCTTGATGGCGTTGAGTCATCAAGGAGGAGTACGGTGATGTAATATTCCACCGGAAATTCATTTATATTCTATGCGATGATGAGTGGAATCCCATCCGTAGGGCATATGGTGATGAGTGGAATCCCGCCCATGCAAGGTCCGGTGATGAGTGTAATCCCACCGAGGTAATGTTGTTATTGAGATTTAATCTACACATCCGGGTAAACTAATAGTGGCCAATGAACTTGATATTATAATTATGATGTTGATATACATTATTGAGCTTAGTATGATGTGAGATGCCATATTATGACTCTTGAAAGACTAGCTAAGTTGACTCGTCGATACCTATGCACGTTGCATGTGAGGTTAAGGATTTGCATGCTTGGACCCTACATTGTTGTTGCTTTTGATTTTAGAGCATCCTCACTAAGCTTCTAGCTTACGCTCTCATTTTCAACAATGCAGATCATTAGCATGGTGTTAGCAAGGAGCAAGGCGGAGGGGCTTTCCAAGTGTAGTTGCTCAAGTATGATTTTGAATTAATGTGGTAGATTAGCAATGAGGCTAGTGTGTGTTGTATGAGCGATGTATGACTCATAAATGTGGTTGATGTTCTTGTTTGGACTTGGTTTGTAAAACATGTGCTTGTGTGTGATGGCATGCCTTTTGGATGTTTAGGTTGCTTTGGTTGTATATGCAAGCCTTGTATGTGATAACTTGAGCCTTAGGGCCTTTTGAACTCTTAAGTATTCCCTTTTTATGAAATATTGCCCTTTGTATGAATGCCATGTATGGATGCCTCATCTTGTGCTTTGTGTGATTTGGGTATGTCTTGCCATAGGATACATGCCTCTAGATTATGCTTGTAAGTGATGTATGTTTGGTTAGAGTTGTTTAGGGCCTTTGGGATCGATTAGAGATGTTTAAAGATAGTTTTGGGAAATTGCAGACAGCCAGTGTTTCGAAACGGGCTAAGCTGTTTCGGAACGGGTATGGCTCCAGGGACCCCGTATCGGAACTCGTTTTGATACGGTTTGGCCACTGTGAACCCCTGTTTCGAAACAAGTTTCGAAACACTTTGGCTACTTGAGGTGCCTGTTTCGAAACAAGTATCGAAACGCCTAGGCAGAATTAGGGCCCTGTTCCGAAACGGGGTGGATACGTCTCGGTACGGGTACCTGACCTTTTTAACTAAGCCCGTGTTTCGAAACGGGTGACGACTGTTTCGAAACGGGTAGCTGGAAATGGGTTTTTGGACATCTCTAATGGGTCTCAAGGGTTGGGCTTAGGCCCGGTTTGTGGTAGGGTTTTTGTGGGCCTTGTTGAGTGTGTAAAAGTTCTATTATTTACACCCTTTTAACCCATATTTCTGCTGCATTCAAGCATCATTGCATTGCATTTAGGTTAGTTTACAGTAAAACATCACAAATGGATTAAAGGCACGGATTCTACTAAAAGATGGCTTATTTTGCAGGTTGCTGCCATCGTAGACGGTGAAGGCGGGCGCAGGGCAGAGAAGCAGGAGAGCTGAACTGGACAATCAGACGACGAGGAAGAAGCTGCCATGGATCTGTCGTGACAGCAAGGTGACAGCATCCTTATGAAGAGGAAAAGTAAAGTGGACCTCGATAGATAGAGAAAAATCTGCTCGCCTGTCGTGTGAAAGCCAAATATTTTTCCAAGCCCCGGATCAAAAGATATGTCAAGCCAAAGCTCAAGGAGAGGAATTCCCATGAAACAAGGAGGCGGCTGAAAAGTAGGAATCCTTAGAGATTAAGCATTCATTAGAATCTTACTTTTCATTAAAGTTGTAATCCTTGTTAACTTAGAATACTTGAGCCCAAAGCTTATATAAGGGCATAGATTTAACCTAGGAGGCATAATACCCCATAACCGATAACCTAAATCCCTCTGCCGTTTACCCGTCGTCGACATGTTCTAAATTCCCCCTAGGGCCACGGGTTGTTTTGTAAAGTAGTTGCAAGGGTTGTTTTGTTTTAGGATTTTCCAAGTTCAATAAAATAAACTTCAAGTTCTCTTATTTTGGTTTTAATATCTTGCAAGAGCATCGGGAGAGCATTGTGAGGTTATCTATTTACTTAGCATCAGGAGAGTTAAGTATACGAAAGAAATAAGAGCGAGTTCTCTAGTTTATAGTTGAACTATCTTGTGCCTAGGGATAGGGCAAGGTTAAGTGGCTAAGGAAGAATTCATACACATCGGTGTTCATCCTTCGATTCACGCCGGGAGGTATCGTCAAAGACGTGATCATCGACAGACTTGGACCTAGGGATAGGCCAAGGCAGATCTGGGATTCTTGCCAAACTTGAACGTACTAAGTTGGTGTGTTTGCTGCCGCGACGACCAACGGACAGCTGCCGCGACAGGTGCTGTCGGCGACAGGCGCGACGACAGAACTGGAGTTCCTAAGCAATACAATACCTGCACTACTGAGCAATTCAATACCAGCCCATTCTCTCTCTCTTGATATTCCAACTCTTTTATTTACGTTTTCCTTTATTATTCTCGTGACAATTCTCTCAATTATTTCCTTTACTTCGTGCAGTGAAATTAAGGTGAAGTCATAAGCCCAATCCCTGTGGAGACGATATCAGATACTTCGTATCACTTTACTACTTGCGTCGTGTATACTTGCACTACAATTGCGATAGATTCTTTTACACGCAACAAGTTTTTGGCGCCGTTGCCGGGGATTGGCAACATAACTACATCGTTCTTTTATTGCACTTTTTGTTTTTACTTTTATTTTCGTTTTTGTTTTTATATTATTTATTTTTTCTTTTGTGCTTTCAACTCTCGCTTTTCACGAGGCTTCCTTGTTTATGCGCAGATCTAAAAGAGGTGAAGATCCTGAGTATCCATTAGATCCGGAAGTTGAACGTTCCTTCAATCTCAAGAAACAACTTCGCCGACTTTTAGACAGAAACGAATACCTCGAAGAACAGCTAGAGAAAATGGGCCATAACCAACCTGCTGGAGGTGGCATACCCCTTGGTGGTCTTAACCCGCCTGTCGGTGACCCGCCCACAGCAGTTGAACGACGGTCATGTCGTGACTACATGCTGAACGATCATGTAGAGCTGGAGACCACACTGTCGGATATTGATGTTGATAACTTCGAACTCAAGCCTGTCATGTTTAGTATGATCAACAACGCCGGGCAGTTTAGTGGTGCTGTGACAGAAGATGCTAGAGCATCTCAAGACGTTCCAGGAGATCTGTGGTTCGTTTAGACTGCCAGGAGTCAATCCGGAGATACTGAGGCTTCGGTTATTTCCCCATTCATTGAGGGACAGAGCTAAGACTTGGTGGAATAAACTTACACCGGGTTCAATCGTGACTTGGGCAGATTTGTCTCGTGAATTCTTATCTCGTTTTAATCCTTCGCATTTATCTGAGTAATTACGTAATGAAATTGCTACTTTTCAGCAGGAAGATGACGAGCCAATGCACGAGGCCTGGGACAGATTTACTACTCTTCTTCGAAACTGCCCCATGCATGGATTCCCCGTCTGGAATCAGTAACTAAGTTCTATAATGCTGCTAACTTACAAACTCGCATTAGAATTGATTCTGCAGCAAATGGACTATTATTGGATAAAGATCCAGACGAGGCATTGCAAGTTTTGAAAAATCTGGCTAAGAATGAGGAGCAGTTTCCGACTGCAAGAAGAGGGGGTAAACGGGTACTTGCTGTCAAGGACTATGAAGCTGACAGCACTATGAAATCACAGGTAGCATTCCTTACTAAAGCAATGAAAAGGTTGTTGAATGATGATGGATTACAAGGATTTGCTGTTGAGGAAGTATGTGACATCTGTGAGGGAAATCATAGTCGGGATGAGTGCCCAATAAATGTAGAAGAGGGAAAATATGTTGGAAATTACAAGCCAAATTACAACTCCAACAATTATAACCCCAATTGGAGGAAGGATCCCAAATTTTCCTGGAGTAATCCTAACAATGCCCTGAATCCGCAAGCACACAATCAGAATCAGGGAGGACCTAGATTGCTGACGCGACAGCAACTGCCGCAGCAACTGTCGCAGAACCTGCCGCCACAGCAACAACAGCAACCACCACCTGCCACGAGCAGTATATTGGAACAGACTCTGGCCACCTTTATGTCTCATACCGGAACTTATATTGAGAATATGAATCAGTTTGTTAAGAAGACAGAGAACTTCATGGATAAAACCGAGATGAGGATGACAAATCATGAAGCTACTTTGAAATCTTTGGAGACACAAATGGGTCAGGTTTCTCAACATATTAAGCCGAGGCAGAATGGAGGATTCCCTAGCAATACTGAAAATGCTAGACCACCCACACATGAGCAATGTAAGGCAATTACTACCAGGAGTGGGAAGAAACTACCAGGGCCGGAAAAAGAAGCTGAAACAGAAAAAGAACCAGCCGTAGATAAACCTACCGAGGAAGCTGCCCCGACAGGTGATAAACAGACTGCTGCTGATGAACCTGTCACGACAGCAGAAGCGACAGAGGAGAAAAATGAAGAACATCGTCCTCAGATTCGTATGCAGTGGGAAGGACGTATTGCTGATTACCGTCCCCCACCACCTTTTCCTCAACGGATACAGCAAACTAAGCAGGAATCTCAACTTAAAAAGATTTATGATATTTTTAAGCAGGTTCAAATCAATATTCCGCTGTTAGATGCCGTTAGGGAAATGCCCGGTTACGCCAAATTTCTCAAGAATGTCATGTCAAAGAAATATAAATTTGGGGAATTTGAAACGGTAAGGATGGCAGATGGTTGCATGAGTATTCTTCGTCGGCAGCCACCCCAGAAAAAGAAGGATCCGGGGAGCTTCATCATACCTTGTGTAATCGGAGATAACTTTGTGGGTAAGGCACTTTGTGATCTTGGTGCTAGTGTTAATTTAATGCCAAAGTCTGTTTTTCAGAAATTAGGTATTGGAAAGGCGCGGCCCACGACAGTAACTCTGCAGCTGGCAGACCGCTCTTACGTTCATCCAGAAGGAAAGATTGAAGATATTCTGGTAAGAGTGGATAAGTTTATTTTTCCTGCTGACTTTCTTGTCTTAGATTGTGAGGCAGACGAAAACGCACCAGTCATCCTTGGGCGACCCTTCTTAGCCACGGGAAGATCACTGATTGATGTGGAGAAAGGAGAACTCACCATGCGCGTGAACGATCAAGAGATTAAGTTGAATGTTCTCCAAGCAATGAAACATGCTGATGTGGATGAGGAATGCAAAGCTATCATTGAAGTAACCCTTGATCATCCATACATTAGGTCGGGCTGTCATGATATAAACTTTGGTCACTGCTGCGACAACCACTTACAGGCCTGTCACGATAGCAACGAAGACAGCACCGACGACAACAACTCCTCTGACTCCGATACATCTGATACTGAAGATCAGGAGGAGGTCAACTGGTTAGGCCATCGTCCAGGTAAGTTATTCGAACCCTTGAATTGCACCTCAGATAACCATTTAATCCAAAAGCCATCTACTGTTGAACCACCTACCTTAGAACTGAAGCCTCTGCCAGGGCAGCTTAAATATGCTTTTCTTGGTTCAAATGATACGTTGCCCGTAATCATCTCTTCTAAGCTGCCGCAGGAACATGAACGGCAGCTAATCGGCATGCTAAGGCAGCACAAGAAGGCGATTGGATGGACGATAGCAGACATTCAAGGCATTAGTCTGGCGTTATGCATGCACAAAATCCTCCTTGAGGAAGATCATAAGCCGACTATTGATGCCCAAAGGCGGCTAAACCATGCGATGAAGGAGGTAGTGCGTAAAGAGATAATAAAGTGGCTAGATGCTGGTATTATTTATGCCATCTCCGACAGCATATGGGTGAGCCCGGTGCAATGCATTCCAAAGAAAGGAGGAATGACCGTGGTGACCAACGAGAACAATGAGTTAATCCCAACCAGGACTGTGACCGGTTGGAGGGTTTGTATGGACTATCGGAAGCTTAACAAAGCTACCCGAAAGGACCACTTTCCTTTACCCTTTATTGATCAAATGCTTGATAGATTAGCGGGTAAATCTTACTATTGTTTTCTTGATGGTTACTCAGGTTACAACCAAATTGCTATCACACCAGAGGATCAAGAAAAGACGACTTTCACATGCCCCTACGGAACATACGCTTTTAGGAGAATGCCGTTTGGACTCTGTAATGCACCTGCCACCTTCCAAAGGTGCATGATGGCCATATTCTCCGACATGGTAGAGGACTTCCTAGAAATTTTCATGGATGATTTTTCCGTCTTTGGAGACGATTTTGACAGCTGCCTCGGCAATCTTCAAAAGGTACTTGAAAGATGTGAAAAAGCTAATCTTGTTTTGAATTGGGAAAAATGCCACTTTATGGTGGATGAAGGGATAGTTCTCGGCCATAAGATTAGCTGCCGTGGGATAGAAGTCGACAGGGCCAAAATAGAAGTCATAGAAAAGCTGCCGCCACCGACCACAGTCAAGGGCATTAGGAGTTTTTTAGGGCATGCTGGTTTTTATCGAAGATTCATTGCAAATTTCTCAAAAATTACCAAGCCCCTATGCCATCTCCTAGAGCAGAACCGACCCTTTGACTTTAATGAAGAATGTACTGAAGCATTCAAGGTTCTGAAGGAAAAACTAGTAACAGCCCCCATGGTACAGCCACCAGACTGGACACAGCCATTTAAGATTATGTGTGATGCTAGTGACTATGCTGTCGGGGCAGCACTTGGGCAGCGCAGAAATAAGCTGTTTCATGTCATATACTACGCCAGCAAGACATTAAATGACGCCCAAGTAAACTACACCACCACAGAAAAGGAGCTATTAGTTGTGGTGTTCTCCATTGACAAGTTCCGTTCTTACATACTTGGGACAAAGGTAATTGTGCACACAGACCATTCTGCCCTTAAGTATCTGTTCGCGAAAAAGGACGCAAAGCCTAGATTGATACGGTGGATCTTGCTATTACAAGAATTCGACCTTGAGATCAAGGACAAAAAAGGAACAAAAAATCAGGTGGCAGACCACTTGTCAAGGTTGGAGAAGGGACAGAGTCTACCAATCGATGAGACAAACATACTGGAGACTTTCCTAGATGAGCAGCTCTTTGCTGCTGCAATCGTTGCCGCAACAGCCATGGCGGCAGGTAAGTCTTCTGAACTCCCCTGGTATGCTGATTTCGTTAATTTTATAGTTAGCGGAATACTCCCCTCTGATCTTAATTATCAAGCCAGGAAGAGGTTCCAAAATGATGTCAAGCATTATTATTGGGACGAACCTCTTCTTTTCAAACTATGTGCAGATCATGTTATAAGGAGATGCGTACCACAATAAGAGCAAGAGGACATTCTCCATCACTGCCATGCTTCCCAATATGGAGGTCACTTAGGAGGCAACAAAACTGCTGCCAAGGTGCTGCAGTTAGGGTTCTACTGGCCAACACTGTATAAAGATGCACAGGACTTTTACAAGAACTGTGACAGGTGCCAGCGGACAGGTAACATCTCGAGGAGAAACGAGATGCCACTGCAGAACATTCTGGAAGTCGAGATCTTCGACGTTTGGGGGATTGATTTTATGGGACCTTTTCCATCTTCATGTGGAAATTTATACATCCTCCTAGCAGTAGATTATGTCTCTAAGTGGGTTGAAGCTATCGCCACACAAAAGAATGATGCCAAAACGGTCCAAAAGTTTTTACACAAAAACACTTTTTCGAGGTTTGGCATCCCTAAGGCGATTATCAGTGATGAAGGGAGACATTTTGATAATAGGGTAATTGCTGCTGCCTTGAAGAAATATGGTGTCAAGCACAGGATCGCGACAGCATACCACCCACAGACCAATGGACAGGCTGAGATATCCAATAGGGAAGTGAAGAGCATTCTTGAGAAGATGGTTAAACCAACTAGGAAAGATTGGTCTTTACTTCTGAACGATGCATTATGGGCATATAGGACAGCTTTTAAGACTTCGTTGGGCATGTCTCCATACCGACTGATTTATGGAAAAACCTGCCACTTGCCTGTCGAGATAGAGCATAAAGCATATTGGGCTATTAAGGCAGTGAATATGGACTTGGACAAGGCAGGCCAGAAAAGGCTGTTAGATCTGAACGAGCTTGAAGAAATACGGACAATGGCCTATGACAATGCAAGAATCTACAAGGAGAAAACAAAGAAGTGGCATGACAAGAAGTTGCTGCCACGACAGTTCTGCCCAGGGCAGCTTGTGTTGTTGTTCAATTATAGACTGAAACTCTTCCCAGGAAAGCTAAAGTCTAGATGGTCTGGCCCGTTTCAAGTGGTACAAGTTTTTCCCCATGGTGCCATCACAATCCAATCATTAAAAGACGGGCACCAATTCAAAGTTAATGGATAGCGCCTCAAGCATTATCAAGGGACTGAAGCCCCAGGAATACATGAAGTGGTTACTTTAGGAGATGCCCCACAAGGCATCCCTAATTTAACCTAAGTTTTATTATTTATTTATTTATATTATTTATTAGGAAATTAGGTTTATTTTAGTCGAATAATGTTTTTATTTTTCTGTCTTTAGGAAATAAAGGAGTCAAGAAGAAAAAGAGAAGTGACCCAAGCCCACCATCCATCCATCATCCCAACAGAGCCCATTTATTGAAGCCGGTCATTTCGGCTGCCGCCGCAGACGGATAAGACAGGCTGTCAACAGACTGACACGGCAGACGCAGAAAGCGTGTGACAGACGCATAGCAGACGCATAAATGCATGTCAGACGCGTCAGACACGCTAAATCCCAACAGTCACTCCGTTATTCATGCCTGCCGTTACAACATTAAACGGGCAGCACCTCGACCGCTATAAAACCCCGTTTTCATTTTCATTTTTCTCACTTCTTCTTATTCTTCCTTGCTTTCTCCTCTAGTTTTTATTTGCTTTCTTTATTTCCACAACCTTTGCAACTAATATGTCTACTAGACAGACCCGCCGCAGTGCTGCCTCAGCCTCCTCATCAGCAGCAGCATCGCCGTTCGCCAACAAGGAATTATGGGAAGAGAGAGGCTTCATTTACATCCGCAAAGCACCAAACATAGGGCTCCGACCATTCATTGCGAGGGCCATACGAGCTCAACTATGGGAGCAATTCGCAGAACAACCGGCAGAGCTGAACGACACATTGGTGAGGGAGTTCTATGCTGCCATCGACAGCAGAACGACAACATCCGTCACCGTCCGAGGAGTGAAGGTGCCATTCACAGCTGACAGCATCAACCACATGTATGGCCTATTCTTTGGCCCCGATGATGATGCCCACCAGAAATTTCTAGACACCCTCGACCCTGCTGCCTATGGTGCTATCATGGTGGAAGTGACGGAAGAAGGAACGGAGTTGACAACAAGCAAGAAAAACCCACACTCCGTTAAAAGGGGGCAGCTGCTCCCAGAAGCTAAACTTTGGAACGCTTTCATCAAAAAGCGTATCATGCCGTCCTCCCATCACACGACGGTGAACCAGCAGCGGCTCGCCCTCATCCACTCCATTATGCACGACAGGCCTATCAACGTGGGCCGATATATGAGGGAAAGCATTTTGGATTGCGCCCATCGAACAGACTCTCGCCTCTGCCTGCCATTCACGATAACTTCCCTATGCCGCTGTGCTACTTTCCCCGAGGCATCCACCGACAAACTAGTCAATGGTCGTGGCTGGACCGACAACAACATCACCAGCCTCATGGAGGTCATAGCCGTAACACCCATCAACTCCTTCGACCCAGCTGCCTCCCCAGAAGACTCAGATGAGGAACCTGCCACCGAACCTGCTGCCGCCACCGCCCCGACAGACCAGTCTGCCCACATCCTCGCTGCGATACAAAGGGTGGAAGAGCGACAAATGGGATTGATGACCTTCATTCGGGATTTCACCAACGTAACGGTAACTTTCATTACCGACACTTTACATTATCCCGATGTCATTTTCCCTACTTTTCCTGCCCATTATTTCCATATCCCCTCCCCTTCCCACACACCTACACCACCTGTCTCCCCCCATACACATTCTGCTGCCTCCACCCCTTCACCTGCCCGGACGGCAGCTGCGAATCCTCCGGCCGACACCCCTGCACGTGGAACGAAGCGGCCAGCCACAGCCGACAGCGAGGAAGAACCTCTGATTAGGAGGAATTTGGAGAGGGAGTTTACGCCTGTCAAGCGACAGAAGCATGTGGCAGACAGGAAGCTGATGCCCAAGGCTAGCACTTCCACCAGCAGCACTTGGGACAGTGGCAGCAGTTCAGACGTCCAGCTTGTGGAGCAACCTGCCCAGCCTCCTCCACAGCCCAGACGCCGTCATCAGATCCGTGTCAGCAGCAGCAGCGAGGACAACGATTAAAATTTAAGTCTTTTATTTTTCTTTTCTTGCTGCCTGCTCTATCTTATTTTGTGATGTACCTGCCTCTATCTTTTCTGTCATTCTGCATTGAGGGCAATGCACCCCTCGAGTTTGGGGGTGGCACCCTCCATCATTAATGGAGTCTTAGTACATCTTTTTATTAATCTGTTGTGTCTTTTATTTATTTAAGTTCTCTTAAAAAAAATCATCAGAAAAGATTAAACTGTTGGCTTAAAACTGAGAAGTTAACCTACCTGTCATGACAGCTCTGTCGTGGCAGCATCTTTAGGACAGATTAAGGAGAAGTTTAGAGCCTTTCTATAGTTCTGAAAACTTAAACACCATTGTGACTGTTATACTGCTTAGATTTATTTTAGCCAAACTAGAATAGGAAGCTTAGCACTTGAATAGCCCCTAGAGGTGCCTAACACTGGCTCTAGGAAAGAAGTTTAGCAAAATAGCCCTAGAGGTGCCCGAAACCGGCTCTAGGAAGTTAGCTAGAGGTGCCCGAAACCGGCTCTAGTGAAACTTTAGCTTGAAAAATAAAAAGCAAGTCAAAACAGAAAATCAAAGAAGCATGAAAATGTGCCTTCAAAAAGATAAACTTTGGCATAAAAATTCAAGTTAAGAGTTGAATATTCTAGTGAAACTAAGAGAGTCTTAGCATATAACTGTTCACAAGCATGCACACACTGCACGAGGACTATAGGGAGATTCCGGACAGATCCTAATCTTTCCGACAGGTTGCTGCCGCCATAGAGAATGAGCGACGGGTAAGGGACAGTTCACTGTTTGAAGGCCAACACACAAAAAAAATTTATTCTTTTTTCTTTTAGGTCTTAGTTGCTTGAGGGCAAGCAAAAACTTGAGTTTGGGGGTGTGTTGAGTGTGTAAAAGTTCTATTATTTACACCCTTTTTAACCCATATTTCTGCTGCATTCAAGCATCATTGCATTGCATTTAGGTTAGTTTACAGTAAAACATCACAAATGGATTAAAGGCACGGATTCTACTAAAAGATGGCTTATTTTGCAGGTTGCTGCCATCGTAGACGGTGAAGGCGGGCGCAGGGCAGAGAAGCAGGAGAGCTGAACTGGACAAGCAGACGACGAGGAAGAAGCTGCCATGGATCTGTCGTGACAGCAAGGTGACAGCAGCCTTATGAAGAGGAAAAGTAAAGTGGACCTCGATAGATAGAGAAAAATCTGCTCGTCTGTCGTGTGAAAGCCAAATATTTTTCCAAGCCCCGGATCAAAAGATATGTCAAGCCAAAGCTCAAGGAGAGGAATTCCCATGAAACAAGGAGGCGGCTGAAAAGTAGGAATCCTTAGAGATTAAGCATTCATTAGAATCTTACTTTTCATTAAAGTTGTAATCCTTGTTAACTTAGAATACTTGAGCCCAAAGCTTATATAAGGGCATAGATTTAACCTAGGAGGCATAATACCCCATAACCAATAACCTAAATCCCTCTGCCGTTTACCCGTCATCGACATGTTCTAAATTCCCCCTAGGGCCACGGGTTGTTTTGTAAAGTAGTTGCAAGGGTTGTTTTGTTTTAGGATTTTCCAAGTTCAATAAAATAAACTTCAAGTTCTCTTATTTTGGTTTTAATATCTTGCAAGAGCATCGGGAGAGCATTGTGAGGTTATCTATTTACTTAACATCGGGAGAGTTAAGTATACGAAAGAAATAAGAGCGAGTTCTCTAGTTTATAGTTGAACTATCTTGTGCCTAGGGATAGGGCAAGGTTAAGTGGCTAAGGAAGAATTCATACACATCGGTGTTCATCCTTCGATTCACGCCGGGAGGTATCGTCAAAGACGTGATCATCGACAGACTTGGACCTAGGGATAGGCCAAGGCAGATCTGGGATTCTTGCCAAACTTGAACGTACTGAGTTGGTGTGTTTGCTGCCGCGACGACCAACGGACAGCTGCCGCGACAGGTGCTGTCGGCGACAGGCGCGACGACAGAATTGGAGTTCCTAAGCAATACAATACCTGCACTACTGAGCAATTCAATACCAGCCCATTCTCTCTCTCTTGATATTCCAACTCTTTTATTTACGTTTTCCTTTATTATTCTCGTGACAATTCTCTCAATTATTTCCTTTACTTCGTGCAGTGAAATTAAGGTGAAGTCATAAGCTCAATCCCTGTGGAGACGATATCCGATACTTCGTATCACTTTACTACTTGCGTCGTGTATACTTGCACTACAATTGCGATAGATTCTTTTACACGCAACATGCCTTGTTTTCCGCTATCGTGATCACTTAGGTAATTAAATGCATCTAGACAAGACGTAAATAAACAAAAAAATTTAAGGTCACTAACCGAGGTCGAACCTTTACGGGTTTCATGTCGGTTTTCCCGTGTAGCCTACTCAAACCGGTCAGCCGACCAGACCGGGGCGAGGGGGTTAAAATATACCAAGACAAGCTTACAACATGCATACACATACTCTAGAGGCATTTCACCCTACTTCAAACATGTTCCAACACCTAACATACATTCAAAAGAACACACGTCCAAGGCTAACCATTTTAAAAGAGAACAAGCACCCACAAAATACATGCATAACAAGATTTACAAGCCTTCACTACAAACATAAGCATCCAAAAGACATGGCTTTCAAACTTCAACACCAAGGTATAGGCATCTCAAGGGACATGGTTATAAGCCTTCCAAACAAACACTTAGGCATCAACATAAACATGGTTTACAAATCCATCAACATAAGGCATTAACAACATAAAGCCAACACAAAGGAGTCTAGATACAAGCTCTTAAAACACGTAGCATTTCCCATTGCTAAACTACTACATTATTTACCAGACCATACTTTAGCAACTACCACACACTTGGACGCCCTTTCTTTGCTCCTTGCTAACTCCAAGCTAATGATCTGCATTGTCGGAAAAAGGAGAGCGTAAGCATAAAGCTTAGTGAGCGAAGCTCAAAACATAACAACGACAATGCAGGGTTCAAAGCTTTCTTTAAAATAAACGCCGACACATACAATTCATCCAACTACATAATCCTCTTACTAACACAAGATCAACCACAAGTCCACATTATATATATTTAACAAGGCATCACACTTCATGGTATGCATAAAGGCATAATCCTAGATTTAAAGAAAAACCATTTAGAGGGAATGATATGGTGAGACACAACATGAACAATACATGGCATGCACAGGCATAACCAAAACACGGTGGGACTACACATCACCATTTCGAGTAGTAGTTTTCCAATGGGACTACACATCAAAGTACTCTTCTACTAGTCACTACCGGTGGGACTACACATCACCGTTCAGCTAGTAGTTTTCTGATGGGACTACACATCACCGTACTCTTCTACTAGACGCTACCGGTGGGACTACACATCACCGTAGCAACGACAACCATCACGTGAGGTTCGAAACCAACCATGCAAGACGATATACAATTCATTCTCATGCAACATGGGTACACCATATCATGCGTGTCCAAAACAACTTGTAACAAAAACCACAATTATGCAGAAACTTACTACTTACGATCTTACCAACCGCAATTGGTCTTACTTACCATTTCCGTGCACAACCTGCACCAACTTACATATATTTTACAAGGCATATCAACAACACCATTGATTTCACCATGCATGATCAACAATCATAATAACGAACAACATGCTTCCTCCGAAAGTAATGGAATTTCATGCATAACAAGCTATCACTTCAAGTAATTGAAAAACAAATGATAAAGGGGAATTTAAAGAGGCGATACACATCAACTTACTCTTGAGTTTAGATTGACTTTTCAAGCTCAATCTAAACTCTTTCAAAACCATCTTTGAACCAAAACGATGCTTAAAAATATTTCCACAACCACATGCTTGAACCAACCTTTGAAAATCAAGTTAAAACATTAACGACTCACCGACTATTTCAAGCTCGACGACACAAGCCGATCAAGCCCCCAACGGTTCCGGATTCAATCCCGAAGCTTCACCAACGCAAATCCTTGCTTCGAATCACCCCAACACAATCAAAATAACCTCAAACCAGTCCACAAAACAATGTAGCAAACCTGGAATACAACTCAAGTACAAAACACAAGATTTCGAGCTAAGGACAACCCCAAAACCTTCATTCCCAAGCAGCCATGAAGTACAGCCCAAAACCGATGATTCCAACACTTAAATTACTCCCAAAAGCTTCCAAAACAACCCTTATACATAGCCTAACCATCAGCCAACCAATTCCCACATAAAACACCCCCAAAACTCAACTTAAAACCCTTCAAAAACCCAATTTCAAGGAACACCATAAAGCCTTGTAAAAATCAAGTATGTTGGACCTTATAGATAGTAAACAACTTATATAACCTCAACAAATTGAAAGCTTAGGTTAGAGACAATAAAGATGACATTTTTAATCAAAAACCCCAAAACTTCAAATTTCAAAATCATGAACAATAATGGAAACTAAAGGTACTAACTTGTAGAGGGAAAGGGGGACAAGTCAAAAACATGTTTACCTTTCAAAAACCTTCAAGGATGAGTAAGAATGGTGATGGAATAGTGTGTTCAATGGAGAGGAGGGTTTCACGTTGGAAAAGCTTTTGCAGGTAGAAGATGATAGCATTTTGGGTGTTTGAAATAAAAGAAAGGGTTTTATTTCACAAGTCAAAGTATTTACAAAATTACCATTAATGAGAAATGGTCATCTTCCACTATTCTAAAATCCATGGAATTTGGGCTTTAAATTAAAACAAGACCAACATAATTTATTTGTTTTGAAAACCTGAGGCCTAAAATAATATTTTATTATTTAATTTCACCCGACCCCCAAACCCGGGTGTTACAGGGTAAGCTCGTAAAACAAACCTTGACAATGCAGGGTCCAAGCACGAGCATACAACCAAGGTAGAACGCATGATCTTACCTTCGAACCACATGAGTCAAAATAATAAATGATGCATGAACATAAACTCAATATTATGCCATGCTCAACAAGTCCATAAACACAACGTGTGGAAACACATATATCAATGTATAAGCAACACAATCCACAAATCCATATTGGCACCTAGCTATGACCCGAATACACGGATAACCGTTGGAACTCACATCCAACCACAACCATTACCTTACGGTGGGATTACACTCATCACCGTTTCACGCGGAGGGGATTCCACTTATCCTCACGCCCCGTCGATGGGATTCCACTCATCACCGACTAACATATATATAAGATGATTTCCGGGCGAACTCGTACTCTATCTTGATGACTATCATCACCAAGACCACGCGCGCATTTTGACTCATGTGTGCACACTAAACATCCTAATGATCGATCATTGTACCCAAGCATACTAGTGCCAATACTAAACACAATTCATAACCTTTCACAACATCATTTCATATCAACTTCCGTGCTTAGCACGTACTCACCATGACTTACCGTCATGCACAAACCACATGCATATAACAATGCATCACAACCATGCCTCAACACATATGTATAACACAATATACATAACCACCATAATCACAATTAAACACGAGGCATACTCAACAATTAAAGTGCAACCAAAGTCTCTAACTAAAGCTTGGGATTAGACTACCAATCTAATCCCAACTCTAGGTGGGTCTACCAAGCCCAACCTATTCCACATGTTTGAATCAACCTTTGAAAATCAAATTAAAATGTAGAACCACTCATCGACTATCCAAGCTCAACCACACTACCCGATCAAGCTCCCAACGGTTCCGGATTCATTCCCGAGGCTTCACCAACACAAATCCTTGCTTATAAACGTCCCAACACAAGAAAAATAACAACAAATCAGTCCACAAATCAATGTATCAAACCCGGAATGCAAACCAAGCACAAAACACATGATTTCAAGCTAAAGATAACCCCAAAATCCTCATTCCCGAGAAGCCCTAAAGCACAGTCCAAAACCATTGATTCCAACACTTATATTACTCCCAAAAGCATCCCAAAACAACCCTTATACATAGTCTAACCATCAGCCAACAAATTTCCACATTAAACACCCCCAAAACTCAACCTAAAACCCTTCAAAAACCTCCATAAAACCCAATTTCGGGAAACATCATAAAACCTTGTAAAAATCGAGTATGTTGGACCTTTTAGATTGTAAACATTTTATCTAACAACAACAAACTGAAAATTTTGGTTAAAGCTAATAAAGTTCACATTTTTAATCCAAACTTCCAAAACTCTAAAATGGGAAATCATGGGTTTTAATGAAAAATAAAACTATAGACTTGTAGAGAATGTTAAGGACAAGTCAAAAGTGGGTTTACCTTTGAAAAATCTTCAACAATAAGCAAGAATGATGATGGAACAGTGAACTCTATGTTGAAGGTGTTTTTGTCGTGAAAAAGATGGAAGAGGAGAGAAGACGATGATTAAAATGGGTCTTTTAAATAAATGGGGTTTTTGTTTTTCAAGTCCACGTATTTACATGAATGCCATTAATGAGATGGCTATCTCAAATATCCAATAATCCATGGGATTTGAGTTTTAAATCAAATTAAGTCCAACATAAAATATTTGTTTTGAAAACACGAAGCCCAAAATAATATTTTCATTATTTTAATTTCACCCAACTCCCAAACCCGGGTGTTACATCATCACTTTTTATTTGAGTTTAATTACCGACACATCTTTGTTTTTCTAACATTGCTAGTGGTCTCATTATTATGTTTTAAAATTAGGCTAAAGGATTATTTTGTCCTTGAGTTCGACTAAAAAAATCAATTCAATCTCTCGTCGTAAAACGCACTCAATCAACCTTCTAGTTTGCAATTGCATCAAATTCACCTTTAGGCCGACGTTGATCATTAAAATGCTGACGTGGTAGTTAACGGTGCTGATGTGGCGGTCGACGATGATGACGTGGTAGTACATTGGGATGATGATGTGGCAGACGTGTTGAAGTGAATATTTAAAACAAATTCGAGGTCATAATAGATTTTTTTTGCTGAGTTCAAGAGCATATCTAATTTTAATTGAAAATTTAATAACTTACTTAATCTTTAAGCTAAAAAAATTATTAAAATTTTAAAAATATTAAAATATATATTAAAATATTCATAAAATATTAAAAAAATAAAAACACAATAATGAATTAAAAATTAGTAAAAAAAATAAAATTAAAAATATCAAAAAGTTATAAATATAAAAAATCAAAATTTAAGAATATTTATAAACCATCGAAAAAAGTCTTTGTGTCTGTTTCTAGTTATGCTAAGAGTACTATATTCCTTGAACATATTTTCAATGAAATCATCATTGTTTAACGAATACTAGGTTGATTCCACTATGAAATTGTTTAACGATAATGCTCAAACTGACGAAGTCGAAGACTTTTCGATGGAAGTGTTCAATTTTTTTAATACTTTATAAACATTTTTTTAATTTTTATATTTAAATTTTACCAGTTTATAATTTCTTGGCTTAAGGGTCACTTTTGCCTCTGTAGTAGTGCCAATTTATCGATTTTGCTCTTATGGTATTTCACATCAATTTAGCCCCTGAAGTAGTCGAATTGCATCACCGTTTGCCCCTTCACTGACGAAAGCCAACGTTGACTGTTGCAGTGCTAACATGGAGGTCAACGGTATTGACGTGGCAGTCCACATACGATGACATGGCAGTCCATGTGTGAAGATGACGTGGAAGAGGGGCAAAATTGATTTTCTGGTTGAGTGCAAGGGCAAAATTAATTTTTAGGTAAAAAATACGAATTTAAGAAAATATTAAAATACTAAAATGATGTAAAAATTAATAAAACATTTAAAAATATTTTATTAATATATGGCTAAAAAATAACAAAAATTTAAAAATGAGTAAAAATCATAAAATTAAAATCAGAAACTATTAAATTATAAATTATTCAAAAATCAAACTTAAAAATTTACACTCTAATCCTAATTTCTAAATATCAAACCCTAAACATCTCAAATTCTAAATTGCAAATCTTAAATCCTAAACCATAATTAAAAATTTTATCAATATAAAGTGGCTATAAATTTAGTCAAGTAAAGAGTTTAAATTTTAGGGTTTAAAGTTTGTGATTTAGAAATTAGACTTAGAGTGTAGAGTTTAATTTTTGGGTAAACTACATAAATGGTCCCCCGACTATGCTCCAATTATCTTTTGTGTCCCTTGACTATTAGAAGTTACAAACTGGTCTATTAACTAATCGTTACATACAAAGCAGTCCTAATCTGTTAAAAAATAAACGAACGACTGAACTGGACGTTAACCTAATGAGTAGGATAACAACGTGGCCTCCACATTAAAACGATGGCCTCCACATCATCATCAAAACTAGAAGAACCGGCGGTTGTTCCGCCATTGATAGGCATTTCCCATTCTCGAACCTAGAACGGAGATACAAAGAACTCTAAAGTGCAGTTATAATCCTATTCATCATCATCAAAGCCATCCACAGAAATGGTAAATAAATAATAGTTTCATCAAGTTTCAAGGATAGAACTGAGCAATCTTATTGAATACAATCAATATGGAATCTAAAAACCTACTTTTAATATGAACGACTATGAAGCTTCCCCTCGAAAATAGCTTCTTCCATGATCTTCATAAACATTTTCTGAGTTTTTTTGCTGCATTTCTGAAGATACGAATTATCCTTCACCCACCCTCCATCAAACAAATCGCAATTCATTAAAGATTCAATCAAACTCTCAATCCCCTGTTTAGCTGACAGCCTTGTACCACTCCCATTGCCCTCATTTGTCTGTGAAGCGGTGTTGCTTGATACCACTCCTTTTTCGACTACACTTTTCTCTCCTTTTTCGGAAGAATTAAATTTGGCCGAAAAATTTCTACACCGGTTCGCTGCCGCTGGAGTTGCATCGATCACCATTTTAGTCTGATTAACCTGCAAATCTTGATCTTTATCGGAATTCTGTTTCTTCTCAGCCTGGTTGCTTGTGAGGGGAGGATTTTTGTTTAACATTGGGAGAAGAAGCTTGGGTCTGATTTGCATGAAAAAATTGAAGTTTGAGTTTTGTTTGTACTTGTGTCGGTAGGAAAAAGAGATGTGTTTCTCAAAATAGGAAGTCGATTGTTTTCGTTGAAAAACTGGGTTTCGTTGATGGTTTGTTGTCGAAGTGAGGAAGTAGTGTTGGGGAAAAAATTAAGGGTAAACTATATGTTTGACCACCAATCTATTGGGAAAGTTTTAAAATGACCACCATAGAAAAAAACGCGTCATTTGACTACCCAAACTATTAAAATGAGATCAATTTGGCCACCTGCCGTTAAGAGGCTAACGGAAAGTGACGTGGAAATTAAAAAATTAAAGGTATAATTACACATTTCGTCCTTACTATTTACACATTCTTTCAATTTAGTCCTAATTTTAATCTAATAAAATAAATTAATTAGGTGGTGACACGTGTCAACACCTTATTGGAGGAATTTAATTATTTATATTTGATTAATAAATTATTTTCCTCCTCCAATCAGGTGGTGACACGTGTCACCACCTAATTAGAGGAGAAAAACAAAGTTAAGCACAAATGCCATCCAGGGGAATCGAACCTGGGTGGTGTCCAAGCACAATTTTGTGCTTTAAAACACCAAATTCAATATATATCTTTTTCCCTGGGTTCTGGGTTCTCATTCTCTTCATCTTCATCATCTATAAAATGCTCTGCAACCTGCAGAATTGAAATTTGATAGATGATGAAGAAGCTTGAAGTTCGCCAGCCAAGCTATGAAGAAAGCAGTTGTGCCTCCGAGATGTAGGGAGGAGAGATTGAGTGGAACGGAAAGAAATAGGCAGATCACTGGTAGAAAACAAAGCAGCCGTGCAGTTCCTTTCGGGATGATCTTCGTCTTCACGATGGAGTAGCAATAGCATAAGGATGTGATAATACAGAGCCAGAGCTTGGTGAAGTTGTTGATCTCTTGCTCAAACATTGTGTTTGATCATCAAACTGAAATGGTTAATCCTATTTAATTGGATTTAAGATGGGATACAATATTGACCATTCATGTTTGACTATAGTTTTGTCTTTTGAAGCTGGCAAAACTTGGAGGATCTTTCTATCATATAAAAATGAAATTTGCTTCTCCAATCAGAGTAGAATTTCAGTAATTTTATTTTATTTATTTCAATAAAAAAAGAATTTCTTACATACTTGCGCTTAACCAAAAACTAAAAACTGGTATTTCACCTATATAGTATATACCACATCAATAATTTGCAAAATCTTGTATTGAAGAATCAAAACCAAGTAATCATACACACATCGATATCGGTTGATCGAATACTGTATCCTACTGTTGCTGCTCGAATATTTGCATATAAGCTTCGGATAATGCGACCATCTGAGGAAGTGTTTCAGAAACGTGCAGATCTTGCATCTCATACCTGCAAAGTATTCAATTTCAGATGCATCATCCACCATCAGTAGCATTTCAATCACATAAATGAAAGAAAAAGAAACATATTCAGAGAATTACCATAGTTCTTCCGACTTCCACTGTACAAAAACCCTGTAGAACCCCTCATCAGGCTTACCGTCATGAACAATATTAGCAATCAAATCATACTTGCAGGTTGCAGAGCATTTTATAGATGATGAAGATGAAGACAATGAGAACCCAGAACCCAGGGAAAAATATATATATTGAATTTGGTGTTTTAAAGCACAAAATTGTGCTTGGTGCAGTGGCTTAGCCACTACTTTTGCACCTACACCACCCAGGTTCGATTCCCCTGGATGGCATTTGTGCTCAACTTTGTTTTTCTCCTCCAATTAGGTGGTGACCTGGATGGCATTTGTGCTCAACTTTGTTTTTCTCCTCTAATTAGGTGGTGACACGTGTCACCACCTAATTAATTTATTTTATTAGATTAAAATTAGGACTAAATTGAAAGAATGTGTAAATAGTAAGGACGAAAAGTGTAATTATACCTTTACTTTTTTAACTGCCACGTCACCTTCCGTTAGCCTCTTAACGGCAGGTGGCCAAATTGATCCCATTTTAATAGTTTGGGTAGTCAAATGACGCGTTTTTTTCTATGGTGGTCATTTTAAAACTTTCCCAATAGATTGGTGGTCAAACAGATAGTTTACCCAAAAATTAAAGAACGAAGGGAATTGAGATCCATGAGAGGCTGCAATTGTAGAATTGGTGGAGAAGATGCTTGAGAGTCAAGGAGAAGAAGAGTTAGAAGAAGGGGAATGTTACGAATGCTGCACACGGGAATACAGTGGAGGAGCCTACAGGGGATACCATGGCAGAGAATGTTGTTAGTGTGGGACCCGAGCAAGCTGACTCAGCAACAGAAACGACATCACTGCGTAGAAGCACGAGAGAGAGGCGCGCACCTGCCAAGCTAACCGATTTTGTTATACCTTGAGCACTCTAGTGAATATAAATAGCTAAATGAAAGTACAGAGGGAATGTATGAAATCTCTTAAAACTTATCTGGAAATACAAATTCCTTCTTGTTCCTCTGGAAACTTTTCCTAAAAGCATGAATCGTTAGTTAGCTCTAACATTTGGTGCTTTCATTGATCCGTTGACAATGGTCAACAACTCCGACGTCCTCAAGCAGCTCCAGGAGACCTCCGCACGGCACGAGCAAACCCTGGTTGCCCTCCAGACGACATCGGCCAACAATGCCCAGGCTTTGCAGGATGTTCTTCGTCAGCTCACAGGTATTTCTGAACAACTTGGCCAATCCTCACAGCACACAGTAGCGCTCGAAGGGGCCAGTGGTACTAAAACATCACGAGGGAAGGATCGGATTCGTCCCGAGGGTGAAGATGGTTTTCCGTTTCCTCCGAAACCAGTAGTCGTTGAGTTACCATTGTTCACGGGACAGGATCCGGAAGAGTGGATCGCATCGGCACAGGATTTTTTTGAATTTTATGGTACCGAGGATCATCATCGCGTGACCATGGCTTCGTTTCGCATGGACAGAATCGCGAAACGTTGGTACCGTTGGATACAACGCCGCCGACAGTTGGCAGGGTGGGACCATTTGGTCGACGCCATCCGTAAGCGGTTCTCCATCACTCAAATCGAGTCCCCTGAAGGACAGCTTACAAAGCTTTGTCAGACGACCACGGTGGGTGACTACCAGACCAGGTTTGAGGAATTGTCCTTGCGTACGGCGAACTTACCGGAAGTTTTTCTGATTCAATGTTTTATTTCTGGTCTTCGATCTGACATCAAACATGAAGTTTTGGCTAGTAGGGTTTCCACCATGGTAGAAGTTTTGGCCATGGCCCGTTTCCACGAGTCCAGGCTTGCTGACGCCAAGCGGGCTTTCAGCCGCACGAGTGGGCCCAAATTTCAATCCGGGTTACCTAGCCCTAATTCACCTCCACAGGGTCCTAGGAGTTTGCCCGGGCAGCCTCCTCCAGTTTTGCATACAACACCCCCACTGCATCCCCAGAAAATATCGTCAGCCGAAATGCAACTCCGCCGCGAAAAGGGCCTATGTTTTTACTGCGATGAAAAGTTCACACCGGGGCATAAATGCAAGACGCCGCAATTGTTTCTTCTTGATGATGGCGGCGACGATACAATCCCTCCTGCTGAAACAGATGGTGACATCGACCACGAGGAGGGCACTGAGCAACCGTGGGTCTCGTTCAACGCTTTGGCCGGCTGTTATACTCCCAACACGCTGCGCGTCACGGGCCGCGTCCAGGGTCAAGATGTCCGCATTTTAATCGATGGGGGCAGCACCCACAACTTTATTCAGACACGGGTTGCGAACCATTTGGGACTCAAGTTGACGGCGGCTCCTAATTTTAGGGTTCTGGTGGGGAATGGTGCCAAACTACACAGTGATGGGTGGGTGAACAATCTGCAGGTCAGGGTCCAGGGAACAGCTCTTCAGACGGACTTTTATGTCTTGCCGTTAGAAGGGACTGAGATGGTCCTGGGAGTCGCTTGGATGGCCACCCTCGGTCCGGTAACCATGGATTTCTCGGCCCTAACCTTCGAATTTCAGTCGGGGTCTAAGAAGCATAGATGGCAAGGTGAGTCGACAGTGGGGCCTCAGGCTATCCAACTCCAAGCCTTGCGTCGTTTGTCGGACACCGATGGCGTTGCGGAGTATTTTCGATTGCAGCTGCACGACAGTTCCGAGCCGGCTGCCAGTGATACCAGTGAGGTGCTCAACGAGTTGTTGCAGGAATTTGCTCAGGTTTTTGCACCCCCGACTTCATTACCCCCAATTCGCAGCACTGATCACGCGATACACTTAGAACCGGGACAGAAGCCAGTGAATGTGCGGCCATACCGTTACCCCCACTTCCAGAAACAAGAAATTGAACGACAAGTCATACAGATGTTGGAAAATCAACTCATTCAGCGGAGTACTAGCCCTTTCTCCTGCCCGATTTTGCTTGTCCGGAAGAAAGACAGAACGTGGCGGTTTTGTGTTGACTACAGAGCGCTGAATACAATCACAGTGAAGGATAAACTCCCTATTCCGACAGCGGATGAACTCTTCGATGAATTGGGCGGCTCACGTTATTTTTCCAAACTTTATTTATTGGCCGGTTACCACCAAATCCGAGTCCGAACGGAAGATATCCCAAAGACGGCATTCCGCACCCACGAGGGACACTACGAATTCCGCGTTATGCCCTTCGCACTCACAAACGCGCCCTCCACATTTCAGGCAACGATGAACAAAATTTTCCAACCATTCTTGTGTAAGTTCGTCTTAGTGTTTTTGAACGACATCTTGGTTTTCAGCAAGTCTTGGGAGGACCATTTGTCGCACCTTAGGCAAGTGTTACAGGTTCTCTCCGATCAGAAGTTAGTGGCGAAGCGATCAAAGTGTTTATTTGGTCAGAAATCGGTGGAGTATTTGGGGCATGTAATCTCGTGTGATGGGTTGGCTATGGACCCTGGCAAAGTGCAAGCAATTCGAGAATGGTCCACACCCACTAACGTCAAGGAGGTCCGAAGTTTTCTGGGTATTGCCAGTTATTATCTCCGGTTTATTCGCGGCTTTGCTACCGTCGCCGCCCCTATCACTGACTTGCTGTGACAAGGGCTGAAATTTCAGTGGACTGATTCTGCACAACAAGCGTTTGAAGAATTAAAAAAATTGCTCAGTGAAGCCCCCGTGCTCGGCTTACCTTGTTTCGATAAGGAGTTTATCGTGGAGACCGATGCCTCCGGAGTTGGCATTGGAGCCGTGCTCAGTCAAGGCAAACGACCATTGGCCTATTTTAGTCAGAAACTTAGTCCCAAAATGCAGAATGCCTCTACTTATCAACGCGAAATGTACGCTATCACCCAGGCCGTCGGCAAGTGGAGACAGTATTTGTTGGGTCGTCGCTTTCTGATCATCACAGACCAGAAATCGTTGCGTGAACTGAATCAGCAGATCATTCAAACACCAGATCAACAGCGTTGGCTATCCAAACTGATTGGGTTCGATTTTGATATTCAATACAGACCTGGGCGTTTGAATTCAGCTGCGGATGCCTTGTCTAGAGAGGTGCATTCAACTTTTCTGGGTTTTACAAAAACCACGTTTGACATCATGGAGGAGATTCGGGCTGCTACCACACGCGATACTCAATTGCAGGCAATAAAAGAACAAATCACTCGGGGCAGTATGGACCATAGCGAGTTCACTGAATAGACTGGGTTGATTCTACGACAGGGAAAGGTTTGTGTGCCTGAAATGGACAGTCTCCGGACACGACTGTTAAGGGAGTTCCACGAGTCCACTGTTGGGGGGCATGCTGGAGTTCTGTGCACATTTCATCGCCTTGCCTCGAATTTCTACTGGAAGGGGCTACGCCGAGATGTCCGTAACTGGGTTCGCGAATGCCAGACATGTCAACGCATGAAGACGGAGAGTTTGACACCAGCAGGTCTGCTACAGCCACTGAACATCCCTAATCAGGTATTCGAAGACATTGCCTTGGACTTTATCACTGGTTTGCCGAACTCTAATGGAAAAGAAGTTATTTTGGTTGTGGTTGATCGTTTATCGAAGTATGGCCATTTTTTTGCTTTGCCGAGACGTTTTGATGCAGCAATTGTAGCTAAAGTGATGATACACGGAGTTATTAAACTCCATGGCATCCCTCGTTCGATGGTCAGTGACCGCGACAAGGTGTTTATCAGCGATCTATGGAAGGAACTGGCACGTTTGCAGGGCACTACTTTGCGCATGAGTACAGTCTATCACCCACAAACCGACGGCCAAACGGAGGCCCTCAACAAATGCGTGGAGATGTACTTGCGATGTATGGTTGGCAATGAGCCAAAACAGTGCGAGAAGTGGTTGTCATGGGCAGAGTACTGGTACAATACCTCGTACCAAGCTTCAGCGGGGATGACACCTTTTAAGGCACTTTACGGCAGAGACCCTCTGGCAATCATCGATTATTTGGAAGGTAGTACGCAGAATGATCAAGGGGCACGGGAACTCCGGGAGAGGGATGTTATCCTACGTGAGCTGAAGGCCAATTTAGCACGCGCTCAGACACGTATGAAAAACTACGCCGACAAGCATCGCAGGGAGTTGGAATTGGTCGAAGGTTCTTGGGCGTTTGTTAAACTTCAGCCGTATCGCCAATCCTCCTTAAAGTTGAGCAGTAATCAGAAGCTTGGACCAAAAATTTTTGGACCCTATCGCGTGCTGCAACGCATCGGAACGGTCGCTTACAAACTGGAACTGCCACCTGCGTCTCGGATACACCCGGTGTTTCATATTTCTCAGTTGAAGGCTTGCAAAGGACAACCCCTGGAACAGATCACACCTCTGCCTCTCATTGCTGAATCCACCTTACCACAGGATATGCCAGCACCTGTGAACCTTGAGGACAAGGTTCTCGAAAAGGAGGGGGTAATGTTACGAATGCTGCACACGGGAATACAGTGGAGGAGCCTACAGGGGATACCATGGCAGAGAATGTTGTTAGTGTGGGACCCGAGCAAGCTGACTCAGCAACAGAAACGGCATCACTGCGTAGAAGCACGAGAGAGAGGCGTGCACCTGCCAAGCTAACCGATTTTGTTATACCTTGAGCACTCTAGTGAATATAAATAGCTAAATGAATGTACAAAGGGAATGTATGAAATCTCTTAAAACTTATCTGGAAATACAAATTCCTTCTTGTTCCTCTGGAAACTTTTCCTAAAAGCACGAATCATTAGTTAGCTCTAACAGGGAAAGGCTAAGAAAAGAGTAAAACCGATGAAGGAAAACATGAAGAAAGCCACGGTTGTTTCACAAAATTGTTTGAAATTGCATATGAGAATGAAGGGAAGAGCGTGGTCGGTGGAGGTGAAGGGAAGAGTGTGACCGATGAAGATAGAGGTGAAGGTGAAGGTGAAGGTGAAGAAGGTTGAGGGAAGAAATTTTTTATTTTAAATTATATTTGTAATAAAATATTCAAAACAAGACGTTTTAAATTGTATGTAACGATTAGCCAAGGGGCCATTTTGTAACTTTTGATAGTCAAAGGATGTAAAAGATAATTAGAGAATAATCGAGGGACCGTTTATGTAGTTTACCCTTTTATTTTTTAGTATTGAGAGATAGGGATACCAAAAAGGGTAGAGGATTTATGTTCGATTGAAAGAATCACCTTAACCCTATTTTAGGATCCTCTCTTCCTTACATTCTTTGAAGAGGAAGAAAGCCAAAATCGTTCAATTTTTTAACGATTGTTTTTATATTTTTTAATACTTTATAAATATTTTAAATTTTAATTATTGAATAGTTTATAATTTATTAGCTTATGATATTTTAATTTTATAATTTTTACTTATTTTTAGATATTTTAATTGTTTTATTTTAGTCATAAATTAATAAAATATTTTTATGTTATTTTAATATTTTAGTATTTTACTCATTTTTTTGCCTAAAAATTAGTTTTGCCATCGTACTCAACCAAAACATTAATTTTGCCCTCGAACTCGCTTGAAAAATCAATTTTGCCCTTTAGCCACGTCATCTTCACACGTGGACTGCCACGTCGGTATCGTAAACTCCCATGTCAGTGCCGTAATGGTCAACATTGGCTTCCGTCAGTCAAGGGGCAACGGTGATGCAATCCAACTACTTCAGGGGCTGAATCGATGCGAAAATACCATATGAGCAAAATTGATAAATTGAGACTATTACAGGGGTAAAAATAACCCTTAAGCCTAATTTCTATTACATTTTAATTTTTATACTAGTTTTTATTTTTCAATAATTTTTTGGTAATATTCACCGAATGTCCCTTTTGTTTGGGCTTTGTTCTGTTTTGGTCACTCGATTTGAAAAAATATATAAAAATGATCACTTATGTTTTCGATCGTTATTGTTTTGGTCACTCGACTGTTAACTTCTGTTAATAAAAAATGTTAATTTTTAGGGTAAAGTACACCGATGGTAACTGAACTTTGATGCAAAAAACAAAATGGTAACCAACGTTTCAAAAATCACGAAGTAGCAATTAAACTTTAAATTTTGAAACAAAATGGTAACTAGGGCGTTAAACCCCGTTAACCCCTAACGGAAATCTGACGTGTATGCCACATCCCACCCAGTTTTCCACGTCATATATTAAAAATAATAAAACAATAATACACGTCAAATAAAAAAAAACTCCCGTTTGTTTAATCACGTTTTAAAAAATAAACCCCCCCCGAAATAACCACTGCTAGTGTTATTCCCGTTTTTTTTCAAAACTCAAACTCCTCCAAATCAAAACTCAACTGTTCTGAAGAAATTAAACCCATTCCCACAAATCAAATCTTTCGTTTGAATTCCTTCTACATTCAAAACTCAAAGGATTGTCAGAGTAAGCAAGAGGCTATGGATTACGGTAAGATTTTGTAAAACCCTAATCTAAGTAATTTTTAGGGATTTTGTATTTTTTGAGTTTAGAATTTTTTGTCCTATACATTTGGATTGTTGTTGTTTTTCTTTTCTTTTACTCGTTATTCTCACTTTTTGTCTTTATTCCCTTTTTCTTTTACCCGTTGTGGACCACCATTGTTAAGTGGTAGTGGTAGGTTGTGGACCACCATTGTCGGAGTAATGGTAACTGAAAGAGGAAGTTGAATATTTAATTTGTCTTTATTCTCACTTTCTGAGTTTTCATTTATTATTTTTCATTTGCTTCATATGTGGACCACCATTCTCTAGACATGCTGATGAAGGAATAAAATAGTTTAGATTCTCTAAACATGTGAAAATAAAATAGTTGAATATTTAATTTGGTAGAAGTATAGTATTGCAGAATATGTTGTCCTCACTCCTTGATTTAATAAACTGAGTTGATATCATGTTTTCACAAGTGGGATTAAGGAATCGAAAAAAAAATCTATTATTTATCTAACTAAAGAGGAAGTTGATGTGAAGCTGGTATGCTGATCTTAAAAAGGAAAAGTGATTTTACTAACTCCCTCATTAATATGTCCAGCCTTGTTAAGCTTTATATGTTTCATCATTTGTATGTGCTCATTAATATGTTGCCCTCATTTGTTATTGCACCCATTTCCATTCTGAGAAGAAAAGTGTTTCTACACAAATGAGAAATTGAAACCACATGTTGATTGCTAGGTGTTTTTGCATTCTTTTATATTCTTATGTATCTCAGTAGAAATTGAAACCACATGTTTTTGTTGATTCCTTGTGTGTGGTGTGAGTTACCCTTTTTCTTGTGGTTGTTGAGAATTGATGAGATGCATTAACTGACATATATAGGCATGCAGTAACTGACTTTATGAGATGCAGTAACTGACTTTATTATTTTTGTAGGTCCTAATTCAGACTCATTTAGTGTTGTAGTTCATTATGGTGGTAAGTTTGTCAGGAATAGGGGTTTAAGTTTTACTGGGAAACAAAGCAAGCGTTATGATATGATCAGTAAAGATAAATGGTCAATGTTTACCATATGTGCTATAGCTGATGACATTGGATTAAAATCTTGTTTAGAAATTTACTGGAAATCTGAAGTTGGGGCATTGGATGTGAATAATGTCCAGTTATTGAAGACTGATTCAGATGTAGTTGGCATGTTGGAGTCTATCTCAAATGATCCTATACACATTTATCTAGCAGAAAAGGCTGGTAAGGAAGTAGATGAAAGTGTTGGTGAAGTAGAAGCTAAAAATGCTGAGGCAAATGATGCAACAATGGAAAAAGAAGCTGAGGCAAATGATGCAACAATGGAAAAAGAAGCTGAGGCAAATGATGCAACAATGGAAAAAGAAACTAAGGCAAATGATGCAACAACAACAAATGATGCAACAGCAAATGTTGATGCAGTACTTAATGATGCTGAAAATGCAGTGGAAGAAGAAGTTGTAGAAGAAGATGTAGTGGAAGAAGATGTAGTGGAAGAAGATGTAGTTGAAGTTGAAGATGTAGTGGAAGAAGATGAAGATTCCAATGAAGCTGGAGGAGAAAATGAAATGAGTGAAGAGGAAGAAGATGCTGACTCAGGATTTTTTGATAGTGAAGCTGATGTTGGTGAAGATGAAATTGTTCAAGAGGATGTCTCCAACAGAGTGGTAAAGAACTTAGAGGGTTTGTATGGTGATTGGGGAACACATTTAAATGAAAATGAGAATGAGAGTGATGCTGACTCAGACTCCTTTCATAGTGTACACGGGTCTGACAGTGATGGTTCCACATGGCCAGAGTTTAACATAGAATGTGATATGGAGAACCCTAAGTTTAAGGTGGGTTTATTGTTTCCTAACAAAGGCACATTGAAAGAGGCTGTAAAGCAATATGGGAGAAAAAATAGGTATTTTCTGATTTTTGACATAAATGACAAAAGAAGACTTCGAGCAATTTGTAAAGATGCTACATGTCCTTGGAGTATATGGGCTTCAAAAATAGATGCTGATAGTGATACCTTTCAGATTAAGACATTCAATGATGTGCATACATGTGCCAAAGTAATGAAGAATCCAAATATCACTTCTAGGTTCATTGCAAAGACTTACCTGCACAAATGGCAAGCTGATAGAAACTATGGTGCTAGCTCATTGAAGGCCGATGTTGAAAAAGATTTTGTGGCCCTTTTGAATGGAACCAAATGTATCAGGGCTAGAAAACTTGCCTTAGAAATGATAGATGGAAGTTACAATGATCAGTTCAAAAAGTTGTACGATTACCTAGGAGAGCTTAGGGAGACTAATCCTGGAACAACCACCATTTGTCAGTTAGATGATAGGTTATTTGAGAGGGTCTATATCTGTCCTGAAGCATGTAAAAATGGTTATAAGGTTGGATGCAGGCCTATGATCAGTATTGATGGGTGTTTTCTGAAAGGTCCTTATATTGGTTGGTTACTTGCTGCTGTTGGGATAGATGCTAATGATGGTATTTATCCAATAGCATATGCTGTTGTGGAAAGTGAGAATTTTTCAGCATGGTATTGGTTTCTTAGTTTGTTGAAAGATGACCTGGAGATTACAAATTCTTTCCACATCAGTTTTATGTCAGACAAACAAAAGGTATATTCTCTTACTTCTTTTTATTGAATATTAATATACTAAAAGTTATACTAAACTATTGTCAATATTTGTCTTGTAGGGACTCAAAGAAGCATTGGAAGAATTGTTTCCAAATTCTGAACAACGAAACTGTGTCAGACACATGTACACAAACTTCAAAACAAAAGACACCAATAGAGGAAAGGCATTGAAAGATGCATTTTGGAAAGCAGCAAGATCAACATATGTCTCCCAATTCAATGCAGCCATGAATGAAATAAAGACAATATCAAAAGATGCTCACGAATGGTTTAATGATAAATCCCCCTCCATGTGGTCAAAATCATACTTCTCCACAAGGAGTAAGTGTGACATGCTGCTAAACAACCTGTCAGAGTGTTTCAACAAGGTAATTCATTCTTTTTACCTTACCTTACATCATATTCTTCATACATGAAATGATCTTGCTGGAAGTTACATAATGGTAACTGAACTATCTGAAAGTTACAAAGTGGTAACTGAACTATCTGAAAGTTGCATAATGGTAACTGAACTATCTGAAAGTAACAAAATGGTTACTGAACTTTTTGTTTCTTTTGCGGATTATACTGGAGGCAAGAGACAAGCCAATACTTACAATGCTGGAAATTATTAGGACCAAGATGATGAGAAGAATAGTCCAAATGAGACAAGAAGCTAAAAAATACAATGGAATTTTGTGTCCTAAGATTCAAAGGAAGCTTGATATTCAAATTCAAAACTCTGTTAGGTTAGCATTGATATAAGTTTAATATTTCAATTCTAACTTTTTTATTTATATTCATTATGTTCAATGCTACTAAGCATGGTATTTATTTGTTCATTATGTTCATAGATGTCGGCCAATATATGCTGGTAACTTTCAATATCAAGTTGAATGTGGCCAAGGAGAACAACATGTGGTGAACATCCAAAATCATACATGCACATGTAGAAGATGGGATCTCACGGGAATCCCCTGCAATCTTGCTATTTCAGTTATGCACAACGACAATATGAATGTAATTTCATTTGTCGATCCGTGCTACAAGAAGGACACTCAGCTGTCAATTTATGGGTACTACATTAACCCTATTAAAGGTGTTAATCAGTGGACCAAAGTGGAAGGCATGGAACCTATACTTCCACCAGTTTTAAGAAGACCAGCTGGAAGACCAAACAAAAAGAGAAGATTAGAAAGAGGTGAAGTTCCTACTACGGGAAAAGTAGGTAAAAAAAAGTGTGCAAATGACTTGCTCTAAATGTGGTAAAACTGGCCACAATATAAGAACTTGCAAAGGAGAAATTGGTGGAAACAAAAAACTCAAAAAAGCTGTAAGTTTTGTTCAAACTAATTATTTAAGTTTATACTTGTACTTGAAGTTTAGTTCAAACTAATTATTTTGTTCTATTACTGTCCACATAGGGTTCATCAAGGCAACATCAAAGTTCAAGGCAGTCTTCACGGCAGCACCAAGGTTCAGGGCAAGCTTCAAGACAACACCAAGGTCCAGGGAAGCACCACCAAGGTCCAAGACAACCTTCTAGGCAAAAGTTGCCAACAAGAAGACAACCTTCAGTTACCACAGTAAGGTGGATGAACTCTACACAAGAAAGTTCTGTCTCCAACCCACCAACACAAGCCTCTAATGCACATGATTGAAGGATTTGTTTGCCTCTAATGCACATGATTGAAGGATTTGTTTGACTTATTTTATCTACATTTTGTGGCATATTTTGTGGCACTTTGTGGTATACTGTGCCTATTTTGTGACATTTTGTGGCATTTTGTGACTTTGTGGCAATATTCTGTTATATGTACTAGGTGAATACATTTTGTGACTTTGTGACTTTGTGGTATACTGGAAGTAATCTACATTAGTGCTTATATCATTCATTTGATATATGTGCTTATTTTCTGGTATATTTGTGACTTTGTGTTATATCTTATTTCTGGTATATTTGTGCTTATTTTCTGATATATGTACTAGGTGAATACATATATTGTTCCATTTTCATGCTCATTCGATTGTATCTAAATCATATAAACCAAGTACCATTTTTCTACATTCAACAAGACATGCTTATATCATTCATTTGATATTCAATACATATCAAACTTCAAGTTATATATTTACAAAACTGAAACTTAAAGTTAAGTATATATACAAACTTTCCAACCAAACAAAATGCATGACAAATCGAAATTTTCAACTTTCAATTTCAAAAATTACTTCTAAAATCCACCACAATCAACAAAAGCCCACAAACACTTAGAAAGCAGGATCTCAAATTCCCAACTTTCAATTACATAAATTACACCAAAATCAACAAAAACCCATAATGCTAAACAACACTTCTAAAATACATCTACTGACAAATCCAAAATAACACCATTAAACTGATGATACAAATCCATAAAATCCTTTCCTTCTTTCTCCCCCGTTCCAAAGAATTCAACTTTTTCAGCAGCCCGTTGAGAACCACGGTTGCTCGAGGCGTCATGGGAGGATCGTACCACTGCATAAATCGACACGATTTATGCCTACGTGAGACATATTTTTGCAGCCGAAGAATCTTCTTCCAGGATTTCCAGATGTCCACGATGTTTTCATCTCAGCTAGCAAGTCACAGTGACAATATGGCCTTCGAATAGGATCATCCATTGTTCTCCCCCTTGTTGTTTTCTTCTCCTACCTTACTAGCTGCCCCAAAAAACTGAAGAGAGTTTAGAATGAAATGTTGTCGATAGATTAGGGTTTCATCCTTTAAAAAGGGGATTAAAAATCATTTATATTATTTGACGTGTAATATTGTTTTATTATTTTATTTAAATGACGTGGAAAACTGGGTGGGATGTGGCATACACGTCAGATTTCCGTTAGGGGTTAACGGGGTTTAACGCCCTAGTTACCATTTTGTTTCAAAATTTAAAGTTTAATTGCTACTTCGTGATTTTTGAAACGTTGGTTACCATTTTGTTTTTTGCATCAAAGTTCAGTTACCATCGGTGTACTTTACCCTAATTTTTATTTTGACCCTTCAACTTTTGAAAGTTTATTTTTCCACCCTTTTACACAAAAAACCATTACCCATCACCATCTTCATCTCCAATAGGCAACTCTACCACTTGACCAACACAACCGTTCACCACCAATCTCTCAGCCCACGCCTACATCAAAGCTTCCCCTAAATCAAACAATCCACTCATCCTTTCACTCTTTCACCCTCCAACCTTGCCACCACCATTACTTCTAACCAAAAGCACAACCTCTCACCCGAACCTCCCTCATTTACAACTCCCCTAACTGAAACCAGCTTAAGCCATCTTCTTGTTACCCATCCAACCTCTCCTTCAATAAACAGTAAACAACTAATACCAAAACCAAAAGAAACAATAAAGAATTAGAGGAAAAGAAAAAAACGAAGAAAGGAAAGAAAGAGTGCTCACCCATTCTCGGTCATGGTGATTTCTCGAAAAGTAGAGCACCAACAGACGAATCTCAATGATAGACGACCCTTATTCAATGAAAGGAGAGACATACTTCGATTTTGTAAAGATCTAACAGTGAACGACGTAAAATTGAAGCCTTAAAACGCAAGAGCCTTCGGTCTTGTTTCGAGGCATCCAAGTTCGCTCCCGGTGAGGTCAGGCCGAGAAAGAAGATGATGAGTACAAAAGGAATCATCTGGTGGCTCACTCGACCGGAGTCGACAACGGATTGTGGTGATCCAGCGTGAGCAAGATTCGAAGCGAAAGTCAATTTTGTGGATTTTGAGTAGCATTTGTGGTTCACAATTAGGTTTTTGTTTGATATGGGTGGAAATAATGAACTTTTAAAAGTATAGGGGTTAAAATTAACATTAACATTTTTTATTAACTGAGGTTAACGGTCGGGTGACCAAAACAATAACGATTGAAAACATAATTGACCATTTTAATCTTTTTTCAAATCGAGTGACCAATACAAAACAATGCCCAAACATAAGGAACTTCCTGTGAAGATTACCCATATTTTTATTAAGATTATGGATTTTCATAAAAAAAACTAAATAATATTTTGATTTTTTGTGACAGTTCTCATTTTGCTTATTTTTTAATGTCATCAGGGACCTAAAGGATATTTACACCAATTTATTAATCAATTTTCATATATTTCATTTGTAAAAATTCAACTCGAAAAACTAAATTATTTATCTAATTTTATTCAAAAACAAAATAAATTGATTAAATTAACTTAAAATTTAATCAAATTATTTATCTATTAAATTAACTTGAAATTTAAAAAAGTTATTTATCCAGTTTCATATGTCGCATAACACACTCAAAATCATGAAGAAAAAAAACCAACCTAAACAAAAATCCTTGGGCCCAAATTGAAAGGTATGGAGTTAAACCTTGGTCCCCCGAGTCGGAACTAAACCAACGCAAGAACAATTTAATTCTAGGGATGGGCACAGGTCGGATTTTTGGCCGACCCGCACTCGGCGTAAAAATAAATACTCTAAACTCGCATTCAACCCGAACATATTTTTTAAAAAAATCTAACCCAAAAATAAATATACTAAAACTGACCCGGCCTATAAAAAAGAAAATTAATTTTAAAGACCTAATTATAAAAATAATAATTTTAAGGGACTTAATTATAAAAGATTCTAATTTAAAGGACTGAATTGTAAATAAAAATTTAATTTTAAGGACTTAATTATAAAAAAATATATAAATAAAGGGTATTATTATAAATATCCCTAAAATTTTATGAGAAAATTACACAATTAGTCCCAAATTGGTCAAGTCGAATATTTAATACCATAAACCCAAACTCGACCTGACCCAAACTTATGTTTAATAAAAAATCGACCCGACCCCAATTTTTTCACAAAAAAATCTAACCCGATTAGACCAGATCAAGTCCAAACCCGACCGGATCGGGTAAAATGCCCATCCCTACTTAATTCCCAATGCCAAACAAGGTTCACGCCCGCATTAGAAACATGGCTCCCATTCAAGAATGACAACATACCACTATCAAAGAAATATGACAAGGAAAACTTATGTATTGAATTTTGCACTATAATGAAGTGGATTTCGGAAATTCTAACAACACAATGAAATTTTACCACAAGAAACGCAGATACCACATCCAATAACTGACCAAACAGATTTAATAAGGAAAATCGTGGGTAGGACTATCGGAATGCATGTCCATGCAGTCATTAGAGCTGGGGGAATTGGCATCCCTATTTTGTTGGTGAGGGTAGTTGCTCTCGTTATTGCGTTGTCCGTTTAGTGAAGATAGAACATTGTTTGAATTATAACCACCCTGTGCCATGTGGTAGTGCTGAAGAGTCCGGCGAACGGGGCTTGAGAGGGCATTCGAGAAAACCGAATTCTTAACTTGGTTATCACCAGACCGAACTCCCTGCCCAACAATTGCCGATGAGAATGGATTGGAAGAAACAGGGGCACCTAAACTGTTCAACTGTGTTGGATTTTGGGGATGCGGGTGCTGCAACGGCAGCCTAGGGGACACCGGCAGCTCCTCTCCTCCATATTCGAGCTCATTCTACAAAAGAAGATTAGAAGAAACTTTAAAGCATAATCTCAACAAAACAAGAGTAGGGTAGATCGATATATTCAACAGCATTTGAAAAATGCATATGAAGCAAAGAATTTGTTCAAATGAGATAGCTCAAGGACAGAAGGATGCATGTTGAACAAATCTTAAATTTCCACCTTTATCCCGACGATTTTCAAAATTTCATTTGGCAACTACCTTATATCTACCACCAAGTTTCTCTATTCCTTCTGTAACAGTATGTTTCATACAGAATCATGCGTACATCAACGACATGTGTTCTCTATAAAGGCATATGCAAAACATGCAAACTTTATAGATGCGGCATCTCTATAGAAGAAGATGCAAAATGCATATTTCATAGGTGCATCATCTCTATAAAAGCATATGCAAAATGCATTCTTTTTTATTCTCCTACAATTCTATAATCTATTACTCATTACAGAGAATCCCTAAAGGTTAATCAACTACTGCTACACTGCAGCCAATTATGAAAACCCTACGGGAATAAATTGGCAGTATTTGGCACTCAATCAAGACCCAAGAGTTTTTAGAGGAAAGAAAAAATAAAAAATGATGGAACAAAATTATAAGATAAAAGTAAAATATAAAATACACTTATATAATAAGTTGAAACATCTATATATCATATGGTTGATAAAATCACTTTATGGATTTCAAAGTAAAAAGTGTTTCAATCAGCTATTACTTCTATGATAATAACATTAAGATGTAAAATTAATATTAATTTATTAAAATGTAAATGCTAAAATTAATTAATTAATTATATATATATATATATATATATATATATATATATATATATATATATTGATTTCTTCTAAAGAGAAAGATTATCTTATAGGATAATCGACTCATATGCTTACTTAAATGGATTATACAGTTCTAATAAAAATATTTTACTTCACATTATTTTTTTTTATAAATGAAACAAGTGGGAAAAAAATGCGAAACATAAAATGATAATACACATAGTAAAATAAAGTAAAATACTTGGAATTTGTTTACTTATTTTATTAGTAAGCTTATTTCATAAGAAGTGATATAGAGCATGAAAATCAGCAAAGTATAAATATTTAAAAATTCTAAAACCATTCAAATTTGAAATTGTACCCCAAAATGATATTCAAGATTGTCTTTCATAGACTGCATGAATAAGCTAACTTAGGAAACCTTCAATTCTTTAGTCCTTTGAAGAAGGGGAAAATGAAGTAGAAATAAATGGAATGGTATAATAATATTATTTAAGGCTTTAAGAAAGCATTTCAATTTCCAAATACTTGACTTGGCATAGATATCCAGTTCAGTTGCAAAATTCAAATTAAAGCATATGCGAATAACAGAGGAAAATTAGCTAGTTAGCTACTAAGGAAAGCAAGAGATGACAAAAACAAACCTGCAAATAAGCAACTATATCGATGGTCGTTGCCCTCGACCCTTCTTCTTGCTGCCTCAGAATCCATTGATAGAGTTTTTCCTGAGAAGAAAAATGCAGATCTATACTGTTAGATAGGAAGTTAATACACAATGAAAATAAGTTCCATACACCAAAAACACCAATGGATATAACTCTAAACTAAAAGCAAATGTGCTAATGCAGTCTCATTTATTTAAACTTGAAAGCTCCATTAGATTTGTCCCTTTGCTTGACAAACTAAAAGCATTTGAATACCTTGAGATTTTACTTTTACATTTGCACTTCTTTAGGTTTTGCTCAGTTTCAATTAAGTTTTAATATTTCATTTATTACAAACAATAAGCAAATTAGCAGATCTCAAGCGCAATATCTTTTCTACTACATTTCCAATTAAGTTTGTGTCTTCAAAAGAGTTATCTATAAAACAAAAACCAAATAAAGAAAATTCATATAAAATTACAAATCATTAAGATATATAGCAACACTTGAAACATAATAACCGTTGCACATAAAGCACAATTCAAATTATGCTGATTTCATATTTTATTTAGGAAATTATAAAAGAAAAGGATATAATATGGAAATTAAAACGATTTGATTTGGTGCCTGCTTGGTTATCATAACAGAAAATATAGGATTCAATAACGCATAAAAAATTACAGGATTCATTGAACCAGGAAAAAAATATTATTAAGGAAAAAGGAGGGGGGAATGAAGCGGACCAGCGCGTGACGTTCACCGGCCTGAAAGGAAAGGCGTTGGTGGTTCATGGCCTGAGTGTAGAGCTGGGAGAGGGAGTTAGCGGCGCTGCAAAAACTGGTGTACATGGTGCGATCAACCTCGTCAAGGCGCGTGGCGTCGGATTTTCTCTTCTTCGTCATAATTATTTATATTGATAATAAATAAATAAAAACGATACGAGAGAGAGGAGGAGGAGGAGGAGGAGGAGGTTTTTATCTTTGCAAAAGGAAAACAAAATTGATGCAGATTTACATGAATGCGAGAAGAAGAAGAAGAATTGTAGATTAGGGTGAGGGAAAATTTGAGGATGCTTGAAGTTTGAAAGAAAGAGACGATTAAGATTTAGGATTAGGAATCAAGTATGCGAAGCGATACGAACGTATTTATTTGAGCTGTCCCATGGGCCCTAGTTATGGCCCGCCTTTCTTCGCTCTTCATTTTAATTTTATGCTCTTACTCCGACTAGTTTTACATTATATTCTAAAAGTGAAAATTTAATTCTAAAAAGTATTTTTAAATTATTTGGTTTGAAATTGTTATCAAAAAAATATTTTTAGGTGTCTTTTTTGATTCCTCATATCTTCACGTTGGTGGATATGAATTGGGAGGTTCGTTTTTCTTAAGTTTATCGTAAAGCGAATGTTGTGGTAAATAGTTTGACAAATAATGCTTTTGATATTTGTACATGGTGCATAAGTGTTTCTGCAACTACCTGATTTTGTCCTAGCAGAATTTTATGCAGATCTTAGTGCTCCATCAGTTTAATTTGTGTTTTTTATTCATTTTTATTAAGTCTATGTAAATTATCATGTGTACTCTTTTACTCCAGCTAGATTTAGAGAGATTTTAACAAAATAAAATGTATACTTTTCTCTCTTTATCAAATATATATATAGAGAGAGAGTTAGGATCAACTTACACAATGTAAAACTTTTTAAGTTTTACACGTTTTCTGGATCGTTAGATGGGAGAATGAATGACTCAGATTAACTCCTAACTTTTTTTCCAAGTAATATATATTTTAGACATTATTTTTAAAAATATATAAAAGAGTCCTTAAACTGACATTTTTACTTTTAATCTCTAAATAATTTTTTTATCAAAACAACTACCAAAATTATTATTTCAAATTACTTTAAGTACCAAAACTATTTTTTGTCAACAATACTTAAATTATTTTTTTACAGTTTAGATAACTTATCTTAACATTCAATTTCATCTACATCACAAACTTTTAATTTTAATCAAATCATATCATTCAATTTTTATTATTTATAAATTAAGTCACTTATATTGAAATCATTAAATAATGTGATGATTTTTTTTTGAAATTAACACTTTATTTAACATATTTTTCACATATCATCATCAAATAGTGTTTAATTGATAATTTTATTATATTTATAAGAATCTTCTAAAACATTTTATTTAAATAAATTCAAAGGAAAAATAACTAAATTTCCTATAAATCCTAACAAAAATATTTAAATCATTAAACAAACATTATTTATTGATGGTATGTAAAAATATGTTAAATAAAAGTGTTAGTTTTAGTTTTAGTTTTTATTTCCATTACTTATTGGTTTCAATACAAATGACTTGATTTATAAATAATGAAAGTTGAATGATGTAATTTGATTAAATTAAAGGTTTGTGATGTAAATGAAAGTCAACATTAAATTTAGTGATTTAAAATGTATGAACAAATGGAATGGAGACTCATTCTTTGAAAATTGAAGCAAATGGATTCCTGAATGAAGTTAACAAAGGATCTATGATTGCTTTGGAAATGTATATGTATTTTACAACTTTACCTTGCTCATCATCATCCACTAGGGTTGCCTGAAACACAAGGTATCGTAAGTTAGTAAACCTAACACGCTAAGCTAACCCCATTGCCCCAACTTCCACCACTTGTTTCTTTCTGGATTGGGCTTTGGCCCCCAAGCCAAGGCAAACCACCATTATTAGACAAATACGATAATACCTCATTAACAATGAACTTGCAATACATTGGCACTGGGGAAAAAAAGAAGCAGAAATGAGTGAGTACCATTTACCAAGGAGAAATTTCAGAAAAGAAAACCTTGGTGTGGACTATCGGCATGCAATCGTTGGTGCCTGGGGTATTGGTTTCCTTGTTTTGTAGGTTACTTTAGTTGGTTTCATTCTTTAGAGGTCCATTGGCAGACGGTACAATGTTATCTGCACCCTGGACTAAGTGGCGGTGCTGAAGATTCCGACCGGAGAGTGCATTTGCAAATATAGAGAGTTCTTTGATTGATAATCCGCAAAACGAGCTCCGTTGCTGAAATTGGAGTAGAAGAAAAAGGAGCACTCAGGTGTGTTGCAGCTTGAGGGTGCCGCTGACATTGGGAGCTCCCCCGCTCCATATTCAAGCTCATTCTACATAAATTCAAAACAAGATGCTGAATTACCACGTTCTAACCGAGGATCATGCATCCATCGATTAGGAATTCAAGAAAACTGATAATCTAATTCCATCTTACAGTAAAATCCCAATCCTCCCATCCATTTATTTACTTTCTCATATCTGTTAAAATCCTCTAATAAATTGCTCAACTGTTTGGACAGTCCAATTAAATTCGTCAGAGGACCAGATTGATGCGAATACAAACTTGGTTGGACAGATTCATCAAAACAAATAAGAGAAGGAAATCACAGAAGATACCTGGAAATAAGCTGTTGTCACCTTCATGTTGCGGATTACGATCGTCGGATAGAGCAAAAACGCAACTGATAATTTGAGAAAATAATAATGAAGATAAAAGAGACACAGATTTTACGTGGAAAACCCCTAAATAATATAGGGTAAAAACCACGGACAAAGGTAGAAGAATTTCACTATGAGAAAATAGGAATTACAACTTCTCTCAATCTAACAAGGAGAAAACAATGACAATTCTCTCTTGATAAAAAGGAGAAAACAACTCTATGAAAACTCTCTAATTTCTCTAGTATTGGGAGGAGGTTAGAATGATTTGGGATGTGTAAGAATGGCAAATGGCTAGGCTATTTATAGTTGAGCTTTAGGGACTAACTTATAAATAACCTAAACTTTAGGACCTTACAAATAATTATACCATGCCAAAAGTGGTGCATTATTACACCACTTGTGCAAGTGGTGCAATAATGCACCGAAAGCCTCCAACTTGCACTGCCACTTTCAACAATCTCCCACTTGAAGATTCGATTGGAACAATCATATCTTCACTCCATTCTTTCAACCTTGTATCATTCATGTTGCTTACGTCTCTAACAAGCCACATGAGGATCGACACCAAGTAAACTTATCAGTGTTGATTGCTTTTGTCATGAAATCTGCTATGTTGTCATCGGTATGGATCTTCTGCATATCTATCGTCCCTTCTTCCACTTTCTCACGAATGAAGTGGTATTGGACCCGTATGTGTTTTGTTCTTGAGTGAAAAGCAGGATTCCTTGCAAGATGCAAGGCGCTCTGACTGTCACAAAACAAAGAGACATTCTCTTGTTTGTGCCCGAGCTCCTCCAATAGCATTTTCAACCATATTGCTTCTTTACTGGCTTGTGTAGCTGCTACATATTCTGCCTCCGTTGTTGACGTAGCCACAACCGATTGCAGTTTTGAAACCCAGCTTACAGCTCCACCAGCAACTGTAAACACATACCCTGTTGTAGATTTGCTTTTATCCAAATCTCCTGCATAGTCAGAATCGACATACCCGCTGATAAGAAAGTCTGATCCTCCGTAACATAATGCAACATTTAAGGTCCCTTTGATGTATCTCAGGATCCTTTTTACAGCATTCCAATGCTCTCTGCCTGGATTCGCCATGTACCGACTAACCACTCCCACTGCTTGTGCAATGTCTGGTCTTGTACAAATCATATCGAACATTAAACTTCCCACTGCTGATGCATACGGTACTCGAGACATCTCCATCCTCTCTTCTTCACTGCTAGGACTCATACTGGAGGATAATTTAAAGTTAATAGGAAGAGGGGTATAAATTGGCTTACAATCTTGCATGCTGAATCGTGACAAGATCTTTTTCAAGTAATTCTTTTGTGAAAGCCAAATCTTCCTATTACTTCTGTCTCGGTGAATTTGCATCCCTAGAATCTTGTTTGCTGGTCCCAAGTCCTTCATTTCAAATTCCCTAGCCAGTCGTGCCTTTAATTCTTCAATATGATCTTTGTTGGGGCCTGCAACCAACATGTCATCTACATACAACAGCAATATAACAAAGTCGTTTTCACCAAACCTCTTGAAGTAAGCACAAGGGTCTGCATTAAGTCTGTTGTATCCAAGGCTCATGATGAAGGAGTCAAATCTTTTGTACCAACACCTCGGCGCCTGCTTTAAACCGTACAGAGATTTGTTCAACCTACAAACCAAGTTCTTCTTTTCTTTTTCTTCAAAACCTTCAGGCTGGAGCATGTAAATCTCTTCTTCAAGATCTTCATGAAGAAAAGCTGTTTTAACATCTAGCTGCTCTAGATGTAAATTCAATGTAGCACACATTGCCAGGACAACTCGAACCGTTGTTAGTCTAACCACAGGAGAAAAGATTTCATTGAAATCAATACATTTTTTCTGAGCATATCCTTTGACCACCAGTCTTGCACGATACCTCTCCACTTGATCGTCACCATTTCTCTTGATTTTGAAGACCCATTTGTTACCAATTGGCTTCCTTCCTTGTGGTAGTGGCACAAGTTCCCATGTATTATTTTTATGAAGGGCTTCGATTTCTTCTTGCATTGCCGCCATCCACTGCGAAGCATCTGAGTTGTTCATTGCCTCATCGAATGTTGATGGCTCACCGTCCTCCGTTAAAAGGCAGTATGCAACATTACCTTCTATAACATAATCTGAGTGCCAATTAGGGCGTCTTCTCACACGATCTGATTGACGAGTTGTTGGAGCTTCAGAATTCTCTGGTTCTGATTCCTCGAGCTCTGGTTCTGCTTCAGAACAATCTCTCTGTTCAAACTCATTTTCAACATGTATCTGTGTAGTCTCTGGCTTTTCTTTATCAGTGCTATCATCTTCTTCTTTTCTTTGTAGCTTATCTTCTACAAAGATAACATCCCTGCTGATAATCACTTTGCGGGCAGTGGGATCCCACAAGCGATACCCCTTTACTCCATCAGCATACCCCAAGAATTTACATTTTCTGGATTTTGGATCCAACTTTGAAATTTCTTGGGCATTGTACATCACGTACACAATACTTCCAAATATATGGAGGTTTGAATAATCAACTGGTTTACCAGTCCACATTTCCATCGGTGTCTTCAACTCAATTGCAGTTGATGGAGCCCGATTCACCAAATAACAGGCGGTATTGACTGCTTCTGCCCAGAAAGCTTTTTCTAGCCCTGCAGCTCTCAACATTGCTCGTGTTCTTTCTAACAGAGTTCTGTTCATCCGCTCTGCCACTCCATTTTGTTGAGGAGTGTATACTGTTGTGAACTGTCTTTTGATGCCTTCTTTTCTGCAGAAGTCATCAAATTCATCACTTGTATATTCACCTCCATTATCTGATCTGAAACACTTGATCTTATTTCCAGAATCAAGTTCCACCCGCGCTTTGAAAACTTTGAAGGTTGAAAACACATCTGCCTTCCTCTTGATAGGATACACCCAACATCTCCTAGAGTAGTCATCAATGAAGGAGACAAAATACTTTGCTCCGCCTAGGGATGTAACCGGTGCTTGCCATACATCAGAGTGAACCAATTCTAGAACAGCCTTGCCTCTAGAATTTGATGTGTTGAATTTTAATCGATGCTGCTTACTTGTAATACAATGTTCACACAAAGGAAGTGATACCTTTGTTAAACCCGGAAGTAGCTTTTGCTCCACAAGGACTTTCATTCCCTGTTCTGACATGTGTCCAAGTTTCCGATGCCATAACATGGTAGAATCTGAACTACATGAGGCAACAGAGGCTTCAGCTTCTAGCAGAGTCTCTCCCTTCAGCATGTACAAATTTGCAGCTATCTTTTCACCTTTCATCACCACAAGCGCTCCATGGAACACCTTCATGATTCCTTTCTGTGTTTCAATCTTGCTTGCATTATTATCCAACAATCCGTAGGATAATAAGTTTTTCTTCAAGCCTTTCACGTGTCGCACATCTTGAACAACTTTGATTGTCCCGTCATACATCTTCAGTTTGATGGTTCCAACGCCAACAATCTCCAAGGCATGACCATTGCAGCTGTACACAGATCCTCCTGAGATAGGTTCATAATTATAGAACCATTCTCTTCTTGAGGTCATGTGATATGTGGCTCCCGAGTCAATAAGCCATATGTCTGCAAATCTTTTTCTGCCTTCCATGGCTGTTGCTGCTTCACAACAGAGAGCATCTCCATCATCTGAAGTGTTTGCCATATTTCCTTGAGGATTGGAGTTTTTAGGTAAACTCCAACAATCCTTCTTCATGTGACCCTTCTTTCCACAGTTGTAGCACTTTAAATTCTTCTTACTCCTTGACTTTGATCTACCATGATTGTGACTGCTACTTTGGCCACGTTCTGTTGATCTTCCTCTCATCACCGTTAAGGCCTCTGCTTGTTGTAGATTTCCTTGTCTGTCTTCCTTGTTCTTGCGCCGATTTTCTTCTTCCAGAACAGCAGCTGCAACGTCATCGAAGACTAGATCACTTGTAAGGTTGTTGTTTGTCAAGTTGATGATGAGTTGATCATACGAATCAGGTAAACTTTGAAGCAGAAGTTCAGCACGTTCTTGTGACTCTATTTTATAGCTTAGGGATGTAAGCTGAGAAAATAGAGTACTCAACGTGTTTAAGTGCTCTGTCACTGAAGTAGATTCTGACATCCGAAGAGTGTACAATTTCCTCTTAAGGAAAATTTTATTGTGCAACGATTTGACCTCGTATAATTTTACGAGGTGATCCCAAATCTCCTTGGCTGTCTCCTTCTCCTCGATGCTTGATAGTACTTCATCTGCTAATGCTAAATGAAGGTCTGCAATAGCATTCTCGTCCATCTCATTCCATTTCTTGTTATCCGTAAAATCTGCCGGCCTTTCGCTGATAGCCGCTAGACATCCGTTTTTTCTTAGGATGGCCTTTATCTTCAATTTCCACAGTGAGAAATTTCTCCCATTGAACTTTTCAATATCAAATTTCGTTGCCATAGCTTCTATTTCAGATAGCTCCCACTATTTCACCTTTTTGACGTGAATAGTGCCCACCACCTTCAATGAATGAGTAATATCTAACTTACTTTCTTATGATGGAGGATCCACTTTTCAGTGGCAACCAACAGAGAATACGGTAAGTAGATATACGCACCCAAATCTGGCTCTGATGCCAATTGTTGCGGATTACGATCGTCGGATAGAGCAAAAACGCAACTGATAATTTGAGAAAATAATAATGAAGATAAAAGAGACACAGATTTTACGTGGAAAACCCCTAAATAATATAGGGTAAAAACCACGGACAAAGGTAGAAGAATTTCACTATGAGAAAATAGGAATTACAACTTCTCTCAATCTAACAAGGAGAAAACAATGACAATTCTCTCTTGATAAAAAGGAGAAAACAACTCTATGAAAACTCTCTAATTTCTCTAGTATTGGGAGGAGGTTAGAATGATTTGGGATGTGTAAGAATGGCAAATGGCTAGGCTATTTATAGTTGAGCTTTAGGGACTAACTTATAAATAACCTAAACTTTAGGACCTTACAAATAATTATACCATGCCAAAAGTGGTGCATTATTACACCACTTGTGCAAGTGGTGCAATAATGCACCGAAAGCCTCCAACTTGCACTGCCACTTTCAACACTTCAATCCTTCTTCTTGCTGCCTCAAAATCCGACAAAAATGGTAATGCGCATGCAAATGGAACACATGTATTATTCTTAGTCTGCTTCCACTCAAATTAAATAGTTGACAAAGGCCAACAGAAGACAGGCTCGTCATAGATGTCTTGTTTTGTTTGAGTTTTGGCGTTGTTGGCCTAATAATAATATGAGTGCTATCCGTGATGCCACCTTGTAGTTTTTTTATGCATCCTTCGGGGGTATATGCTTCCTGCTCTAAGTTAGCGTTGTGCACTTTCATTTACTCTAAAACTTTGCTTGGTAGAGAAAAAAAAGAAAAAGGGAGGGAGAAGGGAGAAAGAAAGAAAAAACTAAAAACAAAATAAATTTAAAGTTATTTGGTAGAGTGGAAATTTAGGAGTCAAATAGGAGGATAAGTAATTTTCAAACTCCTATACAAATAGTTTCTCTATAAATTGGTAGAAAATAAGAAAAAAAAAATGGAAGCTATCCAACTTTAATAATAAAATTATGAAATTATGTTTAAAAAGTTTTAATTTTATTTTAACTATATTTATAATTAATTTTTATGATTACATCTAATATTTTTATTATTATTTTATTTTGTTCATTTAGTCACTAAAAATTTTATTTAACCTAAAATTTACCCTTATTTGTTTTTTATTATATTATTAAATTAAATATTATAAATATATTAATATTTTTGTTCACTTTAGTCCCTAAAAAATTTATTTAATTCGAAATTGAACCCTATTTATTTCTAACTTTTATAATTTTATCTAATATTTTTACTATAATTTTAGTTTTTTTCAATTTAATCTCTAAAATTTTATTTAATTTGTAATTGACCTTTATTTTATAATTCATTCAATTATCTTATAATAACAAACTTTACATTTTAGTCACTAATTTTATAATTGCAATTATGGACTTGTTTTAGCTCGGATTAACCTGAAACTTGGTCTATATGTCAATGATGATATTTATTTCGTAAAATAAAGTTTAATTTCACCTTCTGAAAAATTGACCCCTGTATTTTATGAATGTTTTCAAAATGGCCCATAAACTACTTAATTTTTGCAATTAACACTCTATTTCAAATTCGATTTCAACACGAAATTTACCATTAATTATAATTGGAATTAATGAGTCTAAAACAGACCTGAAATTGAGTTTTTAACTTAAAATCCAACTTATAAATTATTTACATTTTAGTCACTAAACCCCGATTTAGTTAAATTTACTTCAATTTGAACATCTTTTTTTTAGCAAAACAGAGATATAAAATGTTTCTATTTATATTAAACTTTTATTTAAGTTTGAAAGTTTTTTGGGTTCAAATCTTGTAAAATTACCAAAATGTCTTTTTGTTAAATCGTTTATTTTTTAAAGTTTTTAAAGGTTTATTTTCTAGGGTAACTTTAGTTAATTGTTTCTCCTTTATGTTCATGTTGGTTATTTACTTTCATGTAATCAAATGTATTTGCTTTTTTTAAATTTGTTTTAGGCCACTATGGGCCATTTGTAGCATTCAGTATTCGGGTTCGATTCGTTTGTACTGTGTATTAAGTGTTACATTGACAATCAAACTCTCGAGATTAAGTTATAAAAATATTAGACTAAATTATAAAAATTAGAAATAATAGAGGTTAACTTCAGATTGAATAAAAATTTTATGGACAAAAATAAAACCATATTAAAAATATTGGACTCAACTATAAAAAAATATAAATATATATAGGTCAATTTTGAATTAAAGAAAAAATTAGAGATTAAATTGAACAAAAATAAAACTACATTAAATGTTAGATTAATTTATAAAAATTAGAAATAAATATGAGTCAAGTTTAGATTAAATAAAAAAATTTAAGGACTAAATTGAATAAAAATAACCATAATAAAAATATTGTAATAAATTATTAAAATTAAAAATAAATTATAATTTTCAAAACTTAATTTTTTTTCTTCTCACTTTTTCATTGTACCAAATAATAGAGAGGAAAGAAACTTATTTTCCTTCTAGTTTTCCATCCTTTCAACCAAACACATATAGAAAGAAAAAATATATATTTTTCTTTTCTTTCATTTTTCTATTACTTCAATTTTTCGTACTTCTAATTTTCTTTCCTCTCTACTTGAAAAGTGAAAAGAAGGAATGAGTGAAGAAAAAATTAGAAAGAAAATGAATTTAAAAGTTACTTGGTAGAGTGAAAAATAAGAAGGAAAGTAAATAAGAGAGAAGGTAATTTTTCTTACTCTTATATAAACAGTTTTCTCTCCAAATTAGTGAATTTACCTAAATATTGTTTAAAAGTTTTTTTTTTCTTCCAAGCCAAATTATTTCTAGATATGTTGCTCTTTCTATAGTAACTAAAAGATGACACCAGTCAATTTCGTCCATGAACAATAATTTCTTTATTTCGAACAAATATTAAAAGTTGAAACCAGCAACCTCCCTCTTCAAACAGTGGCCATAGTGCCACGTAGTACGCCAGCAGAGTGCGGGCACTATTCAAAGACGGTAGCAAATGGCTTCGGCTTCAAACAGTGATCGTATCACATGTGTTTCAACCGGTGCAACTTTGCGCAGGAGGTAGCTTTGGCATGCATGGGGTTGGCTGGCATGGGCAGGGTTTCAAATAGCGGGCCGCAACCGCGATATCGACCACTATTTCGTGGTAGCGCCGCCGGCCAAAACTACTATTGCCGAAAATAGAGGTGATAATCGAATTCATGTAGATCTATGAAGCACGGGGACGACCCTAAGGTGGCGTCCCGCGTACCCAATACGTCCCCAAAACGGGGACGATGCGGGGACGGCTGGGGGACGTCCCGGGGGCGTCCCAATTTTACCAGAGACGATCAAACTTATATTGGGTACAGTCAACGCTTATTTGAGACGTACCGGGGACGTATCCAAATATATTTACTTAAAAAAAAGGAAAATAAAACCCTCATCTTCTTTGTGAGCAAGGTTTTAAAAACCATTAAACTTATACGAACTTAAAAAGCTCAAGGATAATTAAATTAAAAAATTATCCTTAAAAAACTACTAAATTAAACACTTCACCTAAAAACTATAAACTTAAAACTTAATCTTAGCCAAAAGGCCAAGACTAGATTGCTTCCTTGTTCTATATGATAAATGCCTATTTATAGGCTGTTTTCTCTCCTTGCTTTATGTATCTTAAGGATGTGGGATATTAGTTGTGTATTGTATTTGTAATCTGTTTTAATGTTTAATCACTCAAGCTTTAAATAGGAATGGATAAATATATATTTCAGCCATGTCATCTTTTAATTTTATTATTTTAGTCATTCATTTTCTCTTTATTTAGAATGTAAAGTTAAACTTTCGTTCAATTTAGTCATTTAATTTTAGTAATCTCTTAATCTAAATGTTAAAAAGTAATTTAAAATTATTAGAAGTGAATTTAAATAACTACAATTATAATTATTATTTAATACAATTATAATTTGTCCATATTGTATTATAAATTTTAATATTTTTTATTATATATATTAAATTTTATTTTATATTTGCCGTACCCTCGTCGTACCCGTACCCTCTAATTTTGAAAATTACCGTTTTTTGTCTCCGTTCCCGTACCCGTATCTGTCCCCGTATCTGTATCTGTGCAACTTAGATGTAGATAACGGTGAATCGCGGAAATATCAGGCCGCTATTCCCGTTACTGTACTGTTACCAGCAAAATCAAGAGAATCTAAATATGCTACTTCAGACGTTTAACGACGATTTCAGGCAAAAATGAAGGTTCAAAAATAGAAATTTCTTATGGGAATTTCAAACTAATAACAACACAGAGCCGACTAATGGAGTGATTTAGTTTTTAAGACAAAATTAGAAAGAAAAAAAGAATGGTGAACGGTGGTTCATGACGGTTCAAGGGCAAGAAAGATGAGGGGAGAGAGAGGCTACCGCCTGCGGCTATTAGAAATGAAAAGGCAAAAATTGACTGAAAAGTAAAATATATAGCCCTCTAAATGGTTAAATTCCAAAGGGAGTCACTATACTTATTAGGGTTTTTTAAAACATTCATTAAAGGTGAATGGGTCAAATTTGATGGGCTGAGCTGATGAGCCTAAACCAACCAAGCTTGAGGCGTATCGAAACTCCTTGACCAGGTCAACTGCCCCAAAGCCCATACAATGGGTCGTATCGAAACGGAGGTCAACCGTTCCGAAACGCCCTCAACGGTCAACTTCTCGTGGTCAACGAGATTTTGACCGTTTCGAAACCCTTAGACCCGTTTCGATACGCTTCCATCTCGCCAATTTCTCAGAATTCCAGTAGCCAAAACGTTCCGATACGCGTTTCGGAACAGGGGTTTCAAAGGCCAAACCGTATCGAAACGCGTTCCGATACGGGGTCCCTGAAGCCTTACCCGTTCCGAAACGACCCATCCCGTTTCGAAACGCGGGCTGTCTGCAATCTTTAAAAATCAGACTTAGGCGGATTTTAACAAGTCTAAAGGTCTCAAACAACCTCTAGGGCACACAGCTCAAGCAACCAAAGTCTAGAGGCATATATCCTATATCATGCATACTCAACACACACAAGGCATATGGTAAATCATTCATACATGGCAATTACACATTAGTAGCCTTTCATACAAGTCATGCATGAAGACATTAAAAAAAAACTATTAGGCATCATTCATCTCAAATAAGTTTACATGCCATTCAAAGCAACTTAAGCATTCATAAGACATCCATCATACTAGCATTTGGCAAGATATATCATGCTTACAAACCAAGTCAACCATAGACATACATCAAAACTCAAATCAACAATACCTATCCCATTGCTTAACTACTACATTCTATCATTTAAAATTCATACATTGAGCTAACCAATAGCAACACTTGGAGACCTTTCCTTGCCTTTGCCACCCTTAAGCCATTGATCTGCATTGTCGAACAAAAGAGAGCGTAAGCATAAAAGCTTAGTGAGGGTAAGCTCATAAAACAAACCTTCGACAATGCAGGGTCCAAGCACGAGCAATTTCCATAATGAAATGCATGATCTTACCTCCGATCCGCATAAGCCAAAATGAACATGATGCATGAACATATAATCAACATTATGTCATGCTCAACATCTCATAAGCTCAACTTACAACGATACATATCTCAATGCATTAACCACATCATATATCGATTCATAAAGGGCGTCACATTTCGTATCATATAAGCATATATGCATAATCTCATATTGGCACCTAGTTATGACTCGAATACGCAGATAACATGCTGGAACGCATTTCCAACATAACCATTACCTGCGGTGGGATTACACTCATCACCGGCTCTCGCGGAGGGTATTCCACTCATCCTCACGCCCCGTCGATGGGATTCCACTCATCATCGACTAATATAAATATTTACGGGCGTACCCGTACTCCTCCTTGGTGCCTTAATGCCACCAAGGCCACGCGCGTTTTGACTCTCGTGTGCACACTCATCCTAATGATCGATCATTGTACCCAAGCATACTAGTGCCAATATTAATTAAAATCCACAACCTCTCATCACATCAATTTCAATATAATTTCCGTGCTTAGCACGTACTCACCATGATTCTCCAAAATCATGCAACCACCTCATAACCTTATTTCACAAACCAACACTACATGTATATCATCCAAACAATTATCACATCATATATCCACATTATATTTGTCATCAACATGCATATAATCAATGCATTAAGGCATACTTCAACATACACGTATATCACATTATACATAATAATCATGAGGCATAACAACAATTAAAGAGTGCATCCAATGTCTCTAACTAAAGCTTAGGATTAGGCTACCACCTTAGTCCTAACTCTAGGTGGGTCTACCAATCCCAACCTAGTCCACATGCTTGAACCAACCACTTAAAAACTAATTTAAAAACATTAACCACTCACCTCCACCTCCAAGCTCAAATACCAAGCAACCATGGTCTTCAATTTTCGGATTTGTTCCCAAGGCTTCACCAACTCAAAACCTCGCTTCTAATCACCTAAACACAAGCAAAACAACCTCAAATCAACTCAAACATCAAAGTGGCTAACCCGGAATACAATTCAAACATCAAACTCAACATTTCAAGTCATGATCAAACCCCAACTTTATCAAATTCGAGCAGCCCATAAACCTTGATCAAAACCCAAGTTTCCAACACATTTTGTACCCACAAAAGATCCCAAAGTAACCCCCAACCATAGCACTAACACTAGCCCACCAATTCCAACCTAAAACAACCCCAAAATGCCTATTTTCGTGCTCCTTCAAACCCTAGCTAAAAATTCCATTTTCAATCATCCAAATGACACCCAAATGGTCCCAAAACATCCTCCTAACATACATAAACCATCAGCCCTCTAATTTCAACCTAAAACCCACCAAAAACCAAGTTTTAGACATCTCAAAAATTGCCTCAAGAACCCATTTCGGGTTTTCACCCAAACCCAACCATTTTAACATATCTTAAGCATCTTAAGGTGGTTAAATCAAAACCCAACCTAACATTTCAAGACAAGATGAAAAACCCCATAAAAACCTTAACTTTCATTAAACCCTAACTTTTCAAAAGTGGGTAGTTTTAAAATCTATGACCATGGATAGATAGGAAATGAAGAGGAGAGTGGGAAAGTACCATTACCTTTGAAAAATGACCTTAGGTTGATGTAGAAATCAATGGAATAGTGTTTAGGGTTTGGGGAGGGGTTTAGGAGCTTTTCACAAAGGAGAGATGGGGAAGACAAAGATGACACCTTTATTTCTTTTTGTTTGTTCCTTTAATTTCAAATAAAAGTTGTCTTCCTCATTTTAAAAGTTTTGGGTTAAATTGCCAACTTGGTCCCTCCTAGATAATTAAAACCCAATTAACTCAAGTCAAGGTCAAATTGATTTAATTTAATTTTACCGACTCAGACCACTAACCCGACTAACTCCTAACCCCAAAACACGTGTGTTACAACTCTCACCCACTTAAGGAAATTTCGTCCCCGAAATTTATCAGACAGGAAGAGTCAGTGAAACATGCTCCTCCATACTTCCCTTTCCTTCTCACCACAACATTTTAACCAACTCGAAGGACTTACCACACAACATTTGCTATCTGACACTAAAATCTCAACTGATTCTTCAAGGCATGTCAACTTTAAACTCAACTCGATCTCTTCTACAAACATAGCATATAACAGATCTGACTCACACTCCCGAATTATAGATACATAGACACATCACAAATCTCTTTCTAACTCTGGTGGTAACCGCAACAGATAAACAACAGGACTAGCCCGATTCACAATCTCATACAACATTGTTTGAATACCTGACCCATAACTTTCTCTGACAGATCATCTGACTTCAACAAGTAACCAAACACTATGCAGACGCCTTCAAAAATCTAGTTGAAATTTCGAATCTCTATTACCCACTTTCACTACGAATCTTCCACGGATGTAACAAACTAGAAGAAAACTGACGCTCGGTCTTGACACGCTGGCAATTTACACACTTACTCTCATACTGAACCACATTATTCATCAACTCAATCCAGAGGTACTCATCTTCAACCCACAATACGTCTTCGTACCACTCAAATGCAATATGAATTAAACTGCCGTGTGCTTCGGCCCAAAACAACACGTCTCAAAACACTATGTCAATCGGTACAACTATTCTGTCTCTAAAAATACAAACTCTATCATCTCTGAAACTGTATTCTGACGGTCTTCCTTCCACTATGTCTTGCACGTGAGGTGCCAAGAACCTGTCTTGCAACTGTTTTTCTTCAAGTATCTGACTCAAAGTAGGTTTAACATGAAACTCGGCCACAAGAATACTATCATTCGGTAAACTGAATTCGGCAATTACATCTCGCAACTCTACTACTAATCTAACAAAAAATACAACTCGGAACGTCAGTTACTACGTAGGCTCTCTTCGGATGATACTCAATCTTGAGATTAAGGTCTTCAAACAATTCTAACAACCTATGCTGTTCAAGTTTCAACCCTTCCTAAGTCGTCTAATATTTCAAGTTCTGATGATATGTACATATACACTGTGCATTTCTTACTATACAAGCTTTGTCTCTAAGTCTTCGAAGCAAATACAACTGTAATTATCTTTATGTCTAGTGTCGGATAATTCTTTTCAAGGTCTCTCAACTATCTCGAAAAATAGGCCACAATATTCTATCTTGCATAAGCACACAACCTAACCCTACGTGTAACGAATCACTATGGTTCACAAACTCCTTCTCTAATATAAGCTGATTCAAGGTCGAAGTTCTCTTCAAGGTTTCTTTCAGTTTCTCAAGGGCTCATTGTCTCGCATTTAACCACACAACTAAACATTCTTCTGTAGCAACTTGTCAAAGGAGCAGCTATCTTCAAAAGACTATTTATAATTCTCTGAAAGTAACAATGCTAGACCTAGGAACTATAGATACCTGTCACAGTCTTCAATTTCTTCCAACTCACATCTTCTTTTGCCTACTTGGGATTTACTCTAACACACTCGGCTGAACTACATGTCCTAGGAGAACATCTTCATTAACTCGGAGTTCACGTTGCACAACTTGGCATACAACTAATTCTCTAATAGGATCTACATCACTAACTCCATAGCTTGTCATGATCTTCTTCGGTACGTGAATATACTCATGTGTCAACTATGAGAACTACTACAACTGATCAAGGAACTCGGGAATTATTCTGCTCAACATCCCTATAAAAGTAACTAACACACTAGTCAAACAAAACGTCATAATTCGGAACTCAAGGCGGTCACATCTTGCCTCGAAAGTTGTCTTCGATACATCAACTTCTCTCAAATTCAACTGGTAGCAATCGGATCCCAAATTAATCTTCGAAAAGACTGAAGCACACACTAACTGATCAACAAATCATTGGCGCTCGGAAACGGATACTAATTATTCACTGCCACTTGTTTCGACTGTCTGAACCTAAACATATTCTCGTACTGTCACTCTTTCTTCTTTACAAATTACACTGTCGAACTCTAAGATGATGCACTAGGCCCCATGAATCTAAGGTTTAACAAATCTCGTAATTGATTCTTCAACACTCTCAATTCTTTCGGGAGTCTTAAGATACAGAGCAATCAAAACGGGAGAAAACTCGGAGACGACATCAATAACAAACTCTTCTTCTCTGTCGGGAGACAAACCGACAATCCTTCCAAACACTTCTAGGAAAACACAAACTATTCTAGCATTCTGTGGTCTAATCTTCATTCAAAATCAAATCCATCACAATTGCTAAGCAAGCCTGACAACTAAACTCAATCAGTTTTCGACCTCTAAAGCTGGATCAACACTCGATGAGAAGTTCACATCTCTACCTAACACTACAGTCTCACAAAAATCTGCAACTTCAAGGCAACTCTCTCTCTCTCTTTGTCTCAAGGTATACCCTAGCTCTGTGTTCTTCAAGCTAAACCATGCCAAAAGTTTCATCGGAACCGTAAAAAGACAATTACTCCACATCTACTAGGATCACGTATCCCTGGACCATCGACAAACATCTTCTGTACATTTTTCTGACCACTACAATCTCACCAAAAGGACTAGTCACGTGCGTCCCTACGTCTAAGATCTCAACAGGGGTAGTCTTCGGTCCTCTTGTTTTCAAGCTGGTTCTTCAACAAAATCTGACTCTTCTAAATCGTTCTTAGAGCATCTCGAAACTTCAAAATTCAATTCTGATCACATACAAACAGTCATGCTGGACTTGTTCTATAACTTCGGTCCTGACGGCTCAAAACATCCCACTACCAAACAATCCGAAGTTAAAGCTCAAGACTTCCTTCTTGGCTCAACTACATCGGAAGCGACTTAACCTCCCCTTCTTGCTAGCAGACAACTTCAGACGCCCACTGGCCCAATCACACAAACCGATTCCCACTTACGGATACTGACCGGCTGACTTGTATCAAAACCATAGGCCGAACCCCAACGATCACTAACTAGCATTTCTGAATTTCGGATTACTCACACGAGACCATTACCCTGATCTCGTCAAAAGAACTAAGGTACTCATACCCACCCCTAACACTTCACCAGGCATATTCAAACTTGCATACTTGCTAACAACATACAGAAGTACAGATTCAGAATCAACCGGAGAAAACAAACTTAATACTGTACCAAAGGCTTATTTGCTAAAACATCGACACCACTCTGACTCCCACTCATAGGCCTTCACTTCTTCTTACCAACTAATACCAGAATTGATCACATCGTCCCTCATCAACAGGTATCAACCCACGTACATACTGACTTAAACAAAGTAATTGTACCTCCACTCTGGTACATCCGTACTTCCCTAACTATAGCAATGATCTCCTTCAACAACATCCACATTTCAGAAACCACAACCTTCACTTACCGATTCACGGCCCACACACTGACCTCAAACTTACTAAAAGCAACAAATAAACAACAACAACAATAAAACATACAAGACTGGGTTAGCAAGGCAAGGCTTCCAAGTGCTCAAGTATGATTCCCTCACTTAAAAATCTCTTCTTCCAATGTAATAGAAGCAATGAGACTCTACTAAACATGCTTCAAGCAACGCACACGCACGATCAAACGACATACATTCACAACCAAACAATCACACATCACAACATACTCGAATAACAGGCAACATGCTTACATGGCGAGCAAACACCGTGCAATTTCAACACAACAACTTAACTTACCTCACTTACCTGCCCAAGGTCTCGGAAACCTTAGGCTCTGATACCAACAAATGTAACCCCCTCGTCCCGGTTTGGCCGGATGGCCAGTCCGAGTGGGCCACACGGGGAAAACCGAAGCGAAACCCGTAAAGGTTCCCCCTTGGTTAGCGACCCTATTTTTTTTCTTTAACTTATTCTTTTCTAAAAACCTATTTGAGTCCTATGTGATCAAACAACGGAAATAAAACATAGGAGATAAACATTCGAACCCAAAACAACATTTAAACAGCCCAATTTTAATCTTTTAAACAGGCCGTTTCGAAACACCTTTGAGGCGTATCGAAACGCCTTGACCAGGTCAACTGCCCCAAAGCCCATACAAGGGGTCGTATCGAAATGGAGGTCAACCGTTTCGAAACGCCCTCAACGGTCAACTTCTCGTGGTCAACGAGATTTTGACCGTTTCAAAACCCTTAGACCCGTTTCGATACGCTTCCATCTCGCCAATTTCTCAAAATTCCAGTAGCCAAAACGTTCCGATACGCGTTTTGGAACAGGGGTTTCAATGGCCAAACCGTATCGAAACGCGTTCCGATACGGGGTCCCTGAAGCCTTACCCGTTCCGAAACGACCCATCCCGTTTCGAAACGCGGGCTGTCTGCAATCTTTGAAAATCAGACTTAGGCGGATTTTAACAAATCTAAAGGTCTCAAACAACCTCTAGGGCACACAACTCAAACAACCAAAGTCTAGAGGCATATATCCTATATCAAGCATACTCAACACACACAAGGCATATGGTAAATCATTCATACATGGCAATTACACATTAGTAGCCTTTCATACAAGTCATGCATGAAGACATTAAAAAGAACCATTAGGCATCATTCATCTCAAATAAGTTTACATGCCATTCAAAGCAACTTAAGCATTCATAAGACATCCATCATACTAGCATTTGGCAAGATATATCATGCTTACAAACCAAGTCAACCATAGACATACATTAAAACTCAAATCAACAATACCTATCCCATTGCTTAGCTACTACATTCTATCATTTAAAATTCATACATTGAACTAACCAATAGCAACACTTGGAGACCTTTCCTTGCCCTTGCCACCCTCAAGCTATTGATTTGCATTTTCGAACAAAAGAGAGCGTAAGCATAAAAGCTTAGTGAGGGTAAGCTCATAAAACAAACCTTCGACAATGCAGGGTCCAAGCACGAGCAATTTCCATAATGAAATGCATGATCTTACCTTCGATCCGCATAAGCCAAAATGAACATGATGCATGAACATATAATCAACATTATGTCACGCTCAACATCTCATAAGCTCAACTTACAACGATACATATCTCAATGCATTAACCACATCATATATCGATTCATAAAGGGCGTCACATTTCGTATCATATAAGCATATATGCATAATCTCATATTGGCACCTAGTTATGACTCGAATACGCGGATAACATGCTGGAACGCATTTCCAACATAACCATTACCTGCGGTGGGATTACACTCATCACCGGCTCTCGCGGAGGGGATTCCACTCATCCTCACGCCCCGTCGATGGGATTCCACTCATCATCGACTAATATAAATATTTCCGGGCGTACCCGTACTCCTCCATGGTGCCTTAACGCCACCAAGGCCACGCGCGTTTTGACTCTCGTGTGCAAACTCATCCTAATGATCGATCATTGTACCCAAGCATACTAGTGCCAATATTAATTAAAATCCACAACCTCTCATCACATCAATTTCAATATAATTTCTGTGCTTAGCACGTACTCACCATGATTCTCCAAAATCATGCAACCACCTCATAACCTCATTTCACAAACCAACACTACATGTATATCATCCAAACAATTATCACATCATATATCCACATTATATTTGTCATCAACATGCATATAATCAATGCATTAAGCCATACTTCAACATACACGTATATCACATTATACATAATCATCATGAGGCATAACAACAATTAAAGAGTGCATCCAAGGTCTCTAACTAAAGCTTAGGATTAGGCTACCACCTTAGTTCTAACTCTAGGTGGGTCTACCAAGCCCAACCTAGTCCACATGCTTGAACCAACCACTTAAAAACCAATTTAAAAACATTAACCACTCACCTCCACCTCCAAGCTCAAATACCAAGCAACCATGGTCTTCAATTTCCGGATTTGTTCCCAAGGCTTCACCAACTCAAAACCTCGCTTCTAATCACCTCAACACAAGCAAAACAACCTCAAATCAACTCAAACATCAAAGTGGCTAACTCGGAATACAATTCAAACATCAAACTCAACATTTCAAGTCATGATCAAACCCCAACTTTATCAAATTCGAGCAGCCCATAAACCTTGATCAAAAACCAAGTTTCCAACACATTTTGTACCCACAAAAGATCCCAAAGCAACCCCAACCATAGCACTAACACTAGCCCACCAATTCCAACCTAAAACAACCCCCAAAATGCCCATTTTCGTGCTCCTTCAAACCCTAGCTGAAAATTCCATTTTCAATCATCCAAATGACACCCAAATGGTCCCAAAACATCCTCCTAACATACATAAACCATCAGCCCTCTAATTTCAACCTAAAACCCACCAAAAACCAAGTTTTAGACATCTCAAAAATTGCCTCAAGAACCCATTTCGGGTTTTCACCCAAACCCAACCATTTTAACATATCTTAAGCATCTTAAGGTGGTTAAATCAAAACCCAACCTAACATTTCAAGACAAGATGAAAAACCCCATAAAAACCTTAACTTTCATTAAACCCTAACTTTTCAAAAGTGGGTAGTTTAAAATATATGACCATGGATAGATAGGAAATGAAGAGGGTAGTGGGAAAGTACCATTACCTTTGAAAAATGACCTTAGGTTGATGTAGAAATCAATGGAATAGTGTTTAGGGTTTGAGGAGGGGTTTAGGAGCTTTTCACAAAGGAGAGATGGGGAAGACAAAGATGACACCTTTATTTCTTTTTGTTTGTTCCTTTAATTTCAAATAAAAGTTGTCTTCCTCCTTTTAAAAGTTTTGGGTTAAATTTCCAACTTGGTCCCTCCTAGATAATTAAAACCCAATTAACTCAAGTCAAGGTCAAATTGATTTAATTTAATTTTACCGACTCGGACCACTAACCCGACTAACTCCTAACCCTAAAACACGGGTGTTACAAAATGAATTATTAGATTAAAAATTTTCTAGTAAATAAATTGTTTTAACCGATTTTTAATGTGGTAAGTAAACTGTTTTAGCTAATTTTTTTTTCAAACAATCAAAAATTAAATTTAACTAAATATTCAATTAATTTATTTACTCCTAATTAAAAATATTATATATAATTATTTAGCTAATGCTTTACTTTCAAACATATATGAAATTTGTAAAAGAAATTAATACTTTTCATTAAGGTTACTTCTTTGAAACAAAAGCCTTCAAATTTATTAACTTAAATCGAAACCCAAAACTCTAAAAATCATGCGTATAGCCAGACGAAAAGTCACCTGGCAAAAAGCAAAACCACACAAAAATTCTAGAAGGCTAAAGACACTCCCCTGAAAACAGACAAAGCTGGGAAACAGACGATAAAGAGCATCAGAGGGAAATGAGATCCACGAGCATAGATCTGAACATGCAACAAAACTTTTGGACGAAAACGGGGACAAAATCAACTCCGCGGCGATCGATCGGCTTCCACCGCCTGCGTTACTCCATCTGGAACTTCCTCCACCCAAAACCTATCACCTGAGTTGAAACGAGCATCGCCAACGATGAGATGGGCCACCAAATTTGACGGCCGAAAGGTATGCTGAAAGCTTATCTCCTCAAACTCATTATATCTAGCTTTTATATCATGGATTACGACACTAATTCCTGAGTAATCGTCTGTCGGAGTGCGCAATTTATGAATGACAGCGAGAGAATCGCCTTCGACAACCGCTCGCCGGAAACCTAGGTCAGATAGAAGAGTGACCGCATGGAGCGCCGCCACCGCCTCAGCATGGAAAGTCGACGAAATATGGTGAGACACTCTTCTTCCGGTCCCCATAACTTCTCCATTTGAGTTTCGAATGACCACACCTGACCACGCGACATTTCCAGAGCTGGGAAAATGCGCATCGAAGTTAGCTTTGACAGAACCATCAGCTGGTGGACGCCACAACGGAGCTAGAGGACACGAAACGTTGGCCGAATGTGGTAAGAGATTTAACAATTCCAAGCAATGTGCCTTGATAAAAGTAGCTGTAATGTTATGTGGCTGAGAAACCCCTTCATGCACTCTTCTATTTCTTACAAACCAAATCGACCATAGAGTTATTAAGACTTCTGCTAGACGTGAATTAGGAGTCGAAACAAAAATCCATGAAATCCATTCTTTAAACGAAAAACTTCCTGCATTCGATGGCCAAACAAACCCTAACGCGTCCCAAACAGATGAGGCATGCTGGCAATCCCTAAGAGCATGTTCAGTAGTTTCAGGGGCTAAATTACATGATGGGCAAAGGGGATTAGGTGCAATTCGACGGTTGTATAGATTATACTTAGTAGGCACGAAACCACAAATACATCTCCAGACTTGAATTCGTATCTTCGATGGGCAACTGACTGTCCACAACTTCTGGAAAAGTGAAGTCTCCAACGGTGGTGTATCAAACTCACCCAAAAGCAAACGGTAGCCGCTGCGAACCGAATACAACCCTGACTTCTCACCCGACCAAACCAAACAATCATTCTGAGGGTGGCCCGATATAGGAATAGAAAGTATCTTCAAAGCCTCATCTTGGGAAAACGAACGATTAACGAGCTCCTCATTCCAAGACAATGCGTTCGGGGAGAATAAATCCGACACCCAGTGTAGACCTTCCACCTGAGGGGAATCCAGCCGACGAGGAGGAGAACACGGCAGCCAACAGTCATTCTAGATCGAGATTGACCTGCCATTGCCAACCTTCCAACGAATACCCTGCTCAATTAAGCCCCTCGCACTCCAAACACTCCTCCAAACGAGCAATTGTTGTGAACCCAACCTTGACTGCATAAAGGTTAAAACTGGATAGTATTTGGCCCTAAAATTCGCCCAACAAGCGAAGTTGGGTTCGAGAGAAGCCTCCAGGCCTGTTTAGCTAACAGGGCCACATTAAATTTAGCCATATCCCGAAAGCCCAAACCCCCATCTTCCTTAGGACGACAAAGAGCCCCCCCAGCTACACCAGTGCATTCCTTTTTTATTAATAGACAGTTGCCACCAGAATCTAGACATAGCACTCTCAATATTCTGGAAAAGTACTTTAGGAATAAGGAAGACCCCCATAGTATACACCGGAATTGCCTGCAGCACTGATTTAATAAAGACCTCCTTTTCACCTTGTGAAAGGGGAAAGACACACCAACTTGAAATCCGAGCCTGAACCTTATCAAACAGATTAACAAACGCCTGACGCTCTTTTCGTCCAACCAAGGAAGGTAATCCCAAATACTTTTCAATCGACGAAGAACGCCCAATCGATAGAACATTCTGTATCTCTAACCTGGTTGCATCCGACACATTTGTTGAGAAGAAAAGACCCGACTTATCAAAGTTAATAATCTGCCCGGAACAATCGCTATATTCCTGAAGGAGGAGCTTAAGATGGATAGCACACGACATTGACGCCTCTCCAAAAATAAGACTATCATCCGCAAACAGCAAATGGGTCACTGTTGGGGCGTAGCGATTTAAACGGAAGCCTTGTACATGCCCCAACGAATTACCCCGCTTGAGGAGGTAAGAAAGGCCATCCGTACATATTAAAAAAAGAAAAGGGCTAAGGGGATCACCTTGCCGGAGGCCCCCCGAAAGCTTAAAACATTCACCCACTATACCATTAAGGACCACTGAGTATGAGACAGTGGACACACACATAATAATACGGTTAACCCACATCGGATCGAAGCCCAATTTCAGCATCACCTGGGCAACAAAATCCCACTCCACCCGGTCATAGGCCTTGGACATGTCCAGTTTCAACGCAAAGTTCCCCGTACGGCCCAGCCGTTTCTTCTGAAAACAATGTAGAATTTCATAAGCTACCATAACATTGTCGGAAATAAGACGGCCGGGGACGAAGGCGCTTTGGGCCTCATCGATGCAATCCGAGAGCAAGCCCTAAAGACGGTTAGCAAGGACCTTGAAAATGATCTTATATAATACATTACATAAACTAATAGGCCGGAAATGACTCATCTGGGAGGGATTTGTAATTTTCGGGATAAGGAAAATATATGTACCATTAATATCTTCCATAGGCAATTCCCCAGACAATACACTGATACAGTATGAGGTTACCTCCGCACCCAAAATGTGCCAAAACTGCTGATAAAACACCGCCCCAAGCCCATCTTCACCAGCAGCCTTTAAGGGGCCCATAGACCTCACCGCCTGATATACCTCTTCACTCGTATAGGGCCTCAAGAGATAAGAATTTGACTCCGCCGAGACTTTAGGAGAAATGCCATCTAAAATATTCGAACAATCAGCTATACCTCCAGACGTAAATAAGTCCAGGAAATACTCACGAGCTATGGCCTCAAGAGAATCTTGTGATGAACAGTGGATTCCCTGATCATTAACAAGGGTAGACATACGATTAGTCCTCTTTCGGTGAGAGGCATGGCGATGAAAGAATGAGGTGTTTTTATCGCCATGTCGGAGCCAGTTGGCACGGGCCCGTTGCTCCCAATAGAGCTCAGATTTATCCATCTCCAAGTTTAAGGTTAATTTGACCTCCATAGTTTCCTCCAATAAGTCATCCGAGGGATGCATAGTAGCCAATGTCTCGAGCCGTTTAGTCAAATCTTGCTTAGAAACCTTCCTACTAGCCTGTAACCTCCGAAACCAAATATTCAGACCCTGGCCCACAAAGCATAGACGCTCCGGAACTGGGCATGAGGACGCAGCCCAGAGACTACTAACCTCGGACTCACAGGATTCCTCCAGCAACCAGACAGCCTCAAACCCGAAATGCCACTAAACACGGGGGCTAGCTTGTTCCGTAGTTAACAATAGTAGCAGACAGTGGTCCGAGAAGGAATGCGGCAAATGGGATAGTGTGAAATCAGGAAAAAAAGACCACCAACCTGGGTTCGCCACACCCCTATCGAGTTTCTCACGTATATTAGTATCAGCAAAATGGCCCTTCTCTCAAGTATACCAGCGCCCAGTATACCCAATATCAGATAAAGAATAATCTTCTAAAGCATCCTGAAAATCATCCATCTGTCTCTGGCTCCTAATACGTCCTCCAGATTTCTCAAATGAGAAAAGAAGCTCATTAAAATCCCCGATAATTAACCAAGGGACATTGGGCAGATTATTTAACTGACGGAGCAAATCCCACGATGCTCGACGATTCTGCTCCTCCGGAGCTCCATAAAAGCCAGTACAACGCCACCATTGACCAGAACCATCATCAAACACCATAAAATCTATGTGACGAACCGAGAACGAAGGAAGAGAAATTTGGCAACTAGCACGCCAAGCTAAACATAAACCACCACTTCTACCACGGGAACCAACTTCAATACCATACGGAAAACCACATCTTTTACGAACCTTCATCATCTCATCGGTCTGTAGTTTTATTTCAATCAAAAACACTACAGAAGGGTTTACGTCCCGCAAAAAGTCACAGAGACGTCCTATTGTTCGAGGCTTCCCCAAGCCCCGAACATTCCAGCTTAGAAGCCTCATTGTGCCCGGCGGGCCTGACTATCCAGGCCGGCCGATGAATTGCCTTCTTTCGAGTGGGAGGCCCCCACAGCTGCATGATTAGGAGATTCCAAAACATTACGTGGGCGCTTAAACCCGTCGGGAGATTGGACCGGAACGTCCTCATCCAATTGGACCATATCAATATCGAACGGGGGACAGCCTGCAGAGGTAGGGATTAAAGGGCCCAGACCAAAAGGCTTCGGCCCAACCCCTCTGGATTGAAAAGTACCAGATGTAACCAACTTGCCTTTTTGAGATACAGAGGAAATCCCCCGAAGAGCGGCTTGATTAGGTGAGGGAGCAAGATTTTCGGACTCCTTATCCTTCCTCAAATCACTGCACAAACCTCTCCCTGAAAGACTAGACGCGCCTCCATCCTCATCACGTAGCCAAGTACTTGCCGGAACACTACGTCCCCGCACCGGAGCCCGTAACGACACATCCCACAAAAAAGGAACCTCCTGCTGCGGTTGAAGCACCCGCAATGGGCAAAAACTCTCCCCATGGCCCAACTTGCCACACCTAAAACAGAATAATCAAAGCTTCTCATACTGAAACGTAACAAAGACCGTATTTCCGGACGACAATAACACCTTCTTCCGACGTTTAAGGGATTTTAACAATGAAATACGAACACGAATACGCATGCTTCCCTTAAGTCCCAACAAGATTTCCGCAGAATCATACTCTAAAAATGAACCAATAAAATCACCAAACTGCCTAGCAGCAGCCTCCGAAATAAATCCATTTGGGACATCGTTAACCAATACCCAGAAGTCCACAGTTTTCAATTGTACACCCTTAGGATCTTCCCCTTCACGCAATCTATGAACAACTAGGAGATGAAGATTGAAATACCATGGGCCCTCTAATTCAATCCTATCAGCATCAATCACATTAAACAAACGAAAGAGATACCGTCCCTCTCCTAGATCCGTGATCGTAATGCCTCCAATCAGATGCCAGACATTAGCCAGCGTTGCCTTCATTGATTGGAAATGTATCTGGCTAGAGGTAAGAAAACAACCTACAAAACAAAACTCGAAAGAGATCGAGTCCTCCTTCTGTCTAGAGGAGATAACCAATTCCTGCTCCTCCTCTTCCTCCTCAAGAGAAAGTTCTGCCAAAACACCATCTACCGACGCCATAATTAGCCAAACAGACTACACAACGAAACTGGGCACAAGCCAGAAAAAACAAGACAAGAGAAATGACGAACTGGGCAAAAGCCAGAGAGAAAACTGGGCAAAAGCCAGAGAGTTAATTCATCTAGGTTTAATTATAAATTAATGCATTTAGAATTTAATCTCTCAAGTAATTTATTTACTTAGTTAGTATAATTTAATGTACTTTTGATATGATTTAGAGGAAAAAAGAAGATAGTATTTAAACTTGAGTCGTATAATTTAATTTAATGTATTATAATTTTTTTAGAATTTTAATTTTATGGATATAATAGTTTAAAGTAAGTAATAAATTAATGATAATCATTGATATAATTTAGAGCAAATTTTATAGAAAATTTTGAGTAATTTAATTTAGTAGTAAGTAAAGTAAGTTGAATTATTTATTTTAACTTTTTTAGAATTTAGTTATGTAATTTTTATTTAAACTAAAAATATTTTAAATTATATTTTTATTTGATTATGATTATTTTTTTAATGTAGTAGATTTAGTCCCGGGTTAATAATATTTTCTTGTCATGTTTGATGTTTTAAATATTTTTATTTTGTGTTAAATATGTGGTTGAAGGTGAAAAAATTGTAGAAGAATTTTTGTGTGAAAATTGAGTAAAGAATTGTCCCAGGTTATTTTTTATTTTATTTTATTATTATTATTATTATTATTATTATTATTATTATTTTAACGTAGTAGATTTAGTCCCAAGTTAGTAATATTTTCTTACTTGTCATGTAGAATGGCTGAGCAAGCTCCTCTGTTGCATTTACAGGATCGACACATTACTAGTCTTAGTTTTAATGAGATGATATAATTTTTTTAATAATTTATTTATTACGAAATCGATCACTTTTGTATTTTTGTTAATAATTATGTTTAAATAATACTTTAATTACAGGATATGGAGGATACATTTAAATTTCATCGGAGCATGGTAGAAACTCCCCTAGATAATAGAATCACGTATTTCTTGCATATGGACGGATTTTATCATGCGACATTCCTTCGTGGGTACAAGTTGGTTCCCGTGTTGATTAACGCTCTAATTGAGCATTGGAGACCCGAAACTTATACATTCCATATGTCTTGTGGAGAATGCACGATCACGCTAGAAGACATGGTTTATCTTATTGGGGTCCCAGTAAATGGTAAGTCATTGATCGAGCATACTCGAGGTTCAACTGCTGAAATTTGCGAAAAGTACATTGGGAAGGTGTCATATGAAACTAATGTGAAAGGATCTCGTTTCAAATTGAGTTGGTTGGAAAGTGAATTTAGACTCAATCCATATAGTACGATTGACAAGATATAAGGCAAGTTGAGCATATATTCTACAGATGATTGGAGGGATATTAATACCGAATAAATCTGGTAATCTGGTCCATATACGATATCTACGTTTTTTGGATACTCTTTGGGAAGCTGGTTGTCAATATAGTTGGGGATCAACCATATTAGCGTGCTTGTATCGTGAGTTGTGTAAAGGTGCTATACTAGAAAACGGTAAGAAGGTAAGCGGTATTGGTAGATTTCTACTGTTATTGCAAGCGTGGACTTGACAGTAACTTCCCTTTGTTACACCGATTACTCGAACACATATACAGTTTCCTCTTGTTGCAAGGTAAATATCCTGATTTTGAGTTGAATGTTTAAATTGAATTGATTTATTTTTAAAATACTATTGTGATTTTTATGCAGATGGTGCGAGGAAAAACATGTGACGAAATTGGCGCACAACAACATCAGAGTATGCAGATCTCAGATTGATTCGTATTGTCAAGTCAAGTATTTGAATAGAAAGTTTATTTGGTTAAATGTATTATTTACATTTTAGTAAGATGTATTATTATAATAATAATTATATTTTTGTAGTTTATTTAAATGTCGTACAACGATGACCGCATATTTCTACCAGATTATTTAAAGAATGATTCTTCTTTATGGTGTTGTGTTACACCGTTGATCCACTTTGCTACTGTCGAGTTTCACTTTAGAGATGAGGCAATTTGGCTTTCACCAGCCCATTCCGTGTATTCCATTCAATTATTACTTTCTTCACGACTATGATGGATGCGGCAAACCAGATGTGGATTGGGAAGCCGTACATGTCCATTACATTGCTTTTTGGAACGACAGAGCTTCATCGTTGCCGTATCGCAGTCCAATACAAGCGGTTGATTTTGATTTTAAGACTTTAGAGTACATAATCTACTATCGTAGTGATAGAAAGTTGTACTTAACTACTCTAGAAGGACGAGAAGAATGCTGGAGGTATAAGAAAAAATATGGTGGCAAATGTCAATCATCGAAGACTGCAGCAGGCACATCTAAGAGTAGAAATTTTAGAGTAGAAACCCCGAAAGTTGTACAACCACATGAGAGGTAGATATGAGCAGAATAACGCCATCAGCCATATGGGAAAGGGAACCGCTTCCTACATGTGTACAATCAGAAGTGGGCCCGAGCGCTTCAGATAATCTAAGGTTTGATGATGTTGGTTTATACAGACCCAAGTTTTTTCTGCTACACTCACCCATTTACTCGAACTTTGTTGAGAACAAGGATTTTCAGAAAATGCAAAATTTCTTGAAATCATCAGATATTATGGGACGGTAGAGCGGTTACATGGATTTCTTCACAACACCATTTCTTATACCGTCGGTGACTGAGGAGGTGAGCAACACTTAAGAGGATGCTGAAGAGGATCCCGAGGTAGCATATAGGCCACAACGTGCTCGACGACCGTCGCGACATTATTATTCGACCACACCCCGTTATGAGCAGAAATTACATAAGAAATGATTTTTTTGTCTTTTGTGTAATACATTTGATTGAGTTTGAATTTTATTTTTTTTATTTTTCACTTTATTTTTTTATTCACTTAATCTAATTATCTTTAGTAACGAGTGAATTGCTTTTCAAATTCGAATGTTTGAATTTATTAATTAGAAATGAAGTAACTTAATGATAAAAGTTTAAAATTAGAAATGACTAAATTCGAATTATATTATAGTTATATTCGAATTACATTCTTTTTTGAGAAAATTTTGAATTATATTCGAATCATATTCAAAATATATTCAACTTTGCTAAATTCAAATTGTATTTATAAAATTTGAATTATATTCAAATCATGTTCAATTTTGCTAAATTCGGATTTGTAAAACTAATGAATTGATTTTGATATAACAAAGGATTTAAGGACTAAATTTGTAACACCCAGGTTTAGGGATCGGGTGTTAGGTGAGTTAATTGGGTTCGGGTCCTTGGGCTTGGTTTAAATAAAAAAATGGGCTTGGTTGTAAATTAAAAAGGCCATGTGATTTCATTAAGGGTAAATGGGGAATTTTCTAAATAAATGAAATAAGACAAGTAAAAAGGATGTTTTGAAAGTCATCTTCTTCTTCCTCTTGAAAACTAAAACCACGACAAACCCCTCTCTCCAACCCAAGCTACTGTTCCATCATCTTCCTCCACGTTTTTTAGTGTTTTTATTAAGGTAATGATGTTTTTGACTTCTCCTCTTCATCCTTAACATTTCCATGGTTTTAGATTTTCATAAACTTCATTTTTGTGATATTTCAAATGTTCAAATTTTACATCAAAGGTGGAAACTTTAATGGTTTTTCATTGAGCTTTTGATTTGTAAAGTTTATATATGTTATAATCTTGCTTTTAAGTGTAATATATATTAAAATGGTGAGGTTTTGTTGAAATCCTGAAATGGTTATTTGTGGGTGTGTTTAAAGGTAGAAACCTTGAGTTTTTGAAGTAGTTTTGTGAGGGAAAGTTGAGCTGATGGTATGGTTATGCTTTAGGGTTGTTTTGAACGTGTTTAATGATGATTTGGGTGATGAAATTGATGGGTATCTGCTGGATTGTGTTCAACTCCGAAAATGAAGAGTTTGGGTTAGTTCTTGGCTTGGAAATGTAGTGAAATGGTCTCGAGTTGTAATCTGAATTGTGGCAGTGATTTTGTGGATGTTTTGATGAGTAATACGTTATTTTTGGTTGATTAGAAACAAGAGAAACCATTGGAGAAGCTTCGGGCTCGATTTTGAGAAATTTGGAGGCTTGACCGACATTCTTGGCTTGTATTGAGGGTGTTTGGTGAGTGGACTGTTTTCAATGCTTTTAAATTGGTTCAAAGTATGTTGTTGATGTATTAGATTATGCTTGGTAGGACAATCTAATTTGGGGCTAAGTTGGTAGCTTAATCTCTTGTTTAATCCTATGTATTTCTCGTTAAATGCGCATAAATGTGGTCTTGTGTGATAAGTGTCCGATTATGCATGTTATGATGTATTTATGTAACGCCCCGGGTTTAGGGGTCGGATGTTACTCGGGTAAATCAGGTTTTAGTCGTGGGCTCGATTTAATTAAAATAGACTTTTTTTTTATTTTAAAAAGATTTGAAATTCATTAATGGCAAAGTTGTAAAATTTTCAAAGTAGGAAAAAGATGAGAAAAAGGGGCTTTTGAAACATTTCTTCATCTTCTTCCTCCATCCACTTTTAACGTCAAAACCTCTAAAAACCCCTAAATACTATTCTATTCATTTCCTTCATCATTTCAATTGATTTCAACGAGGTAAGACCATTTTTGACTGTCCTCTCAATTCCTAGCACATTGATGGTTTTATATTTTGAAAAACACCATTGTAGAGAATTTCAAGTCTTCAAAGCTTTGAAAGAAAATGGTGAAACTTTAATGGCTTCTTGGCTTGTTTTTTATTTGTAGAGTTAAGTTTTGAACTAATCTTGCCCTAAGGTACATTATATCTCGAAATAAGGGGTTTTTAGCAAAAATCCCGAAATGGGTTTTTGGTGGTATTTTAAAAGTGTCAAAATTTGGGTTTTTAGTGTGGTTTTATGTTGGAGAGTGGGGCTGATGTTGTAACGATTTTAGGGAGATGTTTTGAAGGTGTTTTGGGTGTTGGAATTAGTAGTTTTCTGCTGGGTTTGGTGGGAGTACGAAAATGAGGTTTATGGTAATGGCTTTGGTTCGAAATTGTAAGAACTTGGCTTGTGGTAGTAGCTTGTGGTTGTGACAGTGTTTGGTGATGTTTTGGTTTAGTAATACTTTGTTTTTGATTGACTAGAATCAAGGGAAACCGTTGGAGAGGCTTTGGGCACGATTCTGGGGAATTTGGAGACTTGAGTTTTGTGTTTCGGCTTCCGGTTGGGCTTCATCGGTGAGTGAAAATGTTTTGAACTTGATTTGATTTCAAAAAGGAATTCTTGGGGATTTGGGTGGAGCCTAGAGGGCTAACCTAAACCCAAGTGTAAGTTCACTAACTATGCCTAATTTTTAAGTGTTGATGTATGAACAATTGTTGAGATATTGTGTGTGGTTTGTGGATTTTCTTTACTTTCGCCGATGTTGTTGTGTAGTCATTGTTGGTGTCGAGCCTCACGTGATGGTTGTCGTAACTACGGTGATATGTGGTCCCACCAGTAGTGACTAGTAGAAGAGTAAGGTGATGTGTGGTCCTATCGGAAAACTACTAGTCGAACGGTGATGTGTGGTCCCACCGTGTTTTGGCTGTGCATGTGCAAACCATGTAATTGTGTTGTTGTGCTTCATTTCGTGCATTCAAATGGTTTACTAGACCTGTATGGAGTTGGTGCCAAACTCCTTAATTTGATTTGTTGATGTTTAGCATGTTGAGTGATGATACTATGTTTAATATGTTTATGTTTCTATGTTGTGAGCTTGTAAACCATGTTTATGTTGTTGCTTAAATGCCTTGTGTTTGTAGGCTTAGGACCTTTTTCCATGAATGTTATGTGTGTTTGTTAAAGGCATGTGGACTTGATATGTGATGTACTTTGGTGAATGCTTGAATTCCTTTATGGATGGTCTTTTTATGTATGTTAAGTGTTCGGACATGCTTGTAGTAGGGTGTATGCCTCTAGAGTATGTGTATGCACGTTGTATTCTCGATCCTTGATGTTTGAGGCATGTTGGGGACGTTGGAGATGTAGAAACTGGTTTTTGGAAATACACAGACTGCAGGCGTTTCGGAACGGGTAAGGTGGTTTCGGAACGAGTGTGGTTCCAGGGATACCCGTATCGGAATGCGTTTCGGTACGGTTTGGCTACTGTTAACCCATGTTCCGATACGCGTATCGAAACAGTTTGGCTACTGTGAAGGCCTGTTCCGGAACGTGTTTCAGAACGTCTAGGCGAAAAAGGACCCTGTACCGAAACGAGGTGGGCTGTATCGGTACGGGTAGTCTGGCTTTTAAAACTAGGGCCCGTGTATCGAAACCGGCAAGCCTGTTTCGAAACACATGCTTGTATTTTGGGCTTTTGGCATCTTTAAAGGTCTTCAAGTGCCGGATTTGGGTCTTGTTTGTTGTAAGCTTCCCTGTGAGCCCTGTTTGCATTCATTTATGTTTGATTCAGTCGTGTGTGCAAGAAATCGGACTAACTTAAATACATGGTAAATTTATATTAACTTACGTTTCGTCTGCAAGGTCTTGTCATGTTTACCTGCTGCCGTTTCATAAATAGGATTTAATGATCCATCTAGACAAGATAATTGAAGAAATTTTGCTAGGGTTGCTAACCGAGGCGGGACCTTAGCGGGTTTTACTTCGGTTTTCCCCGTGTGACCCGCCCAGACCGGTCAGTCGTCCAGACCGGGACGTGGGGGTTACAATTTATGTTGCATGATGGTGGTTTATATGTTGCGTTGCATGATTTGTGAAATCATGGTGAGGACTCGTTTAGTATGTTGGCACTAGTTATGTTACCGGATATAAATGATCAATCATTAGGATGAGTGTGCACACGGTAAGAGTCAAATTCGCGCGTGGCCTTGGTGATGTGAAGTCACCAAGGAGGAGTACGGTGAAGTAACATTTCACCGGAAGGTATATGTGTGTGATGATGAGTAAAATCTCATCCGTAAAAGTAAACGGTGATGAGTGAAATCCCACCGTAAGGTAATATTGTTGTTTGAATACGTTGGGCGAAAATCCCAACAGAAGTTATCCGCATATCCGAGTAAACTATATAGTTGCCAATATACCTTGTTTATGTGTGTTGATGTGGTAAGATATTCTGTTATACCTATGCTAAGCATAACATGAGGTAAGATGCCATGTTCATGCATTCTTGTAGCGGTTGGCTATGTTGTTATGTTGGTGTTAATGCATGCCTTGTTGTTGATTTATGGATACCATGCTTTGGACCCTGCATTGCCGATATTTGTTTTGAGCTCTCTCCCTAAGCTTTCAAGCTTACGCTCTCATTTCCGACAATGCATGTTATTAGTGTGGAAGTTAGCAAGAAGCAAGGAAGGGGCACCCAAGAGCGTGTGTTGCTGCTCAAGTATGATTTTTCTTAAATAATGTAATAGGTAGCAATGCGTATGCTAAATGTTGTAGGAGCATACGTAGACTTCTATGTGTGGCTTTCATGTTGTTGAGTGTTCATGTTTTGTGTTGAAGGGTTGTAAACCTTGTTTATGTGATGCTTATGTTGATGCATGTTTCTTTTGGTTAAATGGACTTGTTATGCATGCTCGTATGTTTAAAAATGCTCTTTTTTAGGATGTATTGCCTCTAGTTTGTTTGTATGATTGTTGCTTTGTGATCTTGGTTGTTTCGGGGCAAGTTTGGGGATGTTTGAGGATGCTAAAGTTTGTTTTCGGGCCACTCTGTGTGTAGGCGTTTCAAAACGCTCGAGGTGGTTTCAGAACGGTTGTAGCTCAAGGGATACTCGTATCGGAACAGGGGTGGTGCCATTTCGATACGATTTGACACTGTGAGCTCTCGTTTCGGTACGCGTTTCGATACAGTTTGCCACTGTGAGCCCCTATTTCGGAACTAGTTCCGAAACGTCTCGTCACTGTAGACCCCCGTTCCAGAACAAGGTGGGCCGTATCGGAACGGCTTGGTCTGGCTTTAAACTGGAGCCCATGTTTCAGAACGAGCAAGCCTATTTCGAAACGCAGACAAGTAAATTGGTTTTTTGGCATCTTCAAAGGTTCTTGAACGTTGCGTTTTAGTCCTAAATGCTTGTTTGCTTCCTTGTTAAGTTCATGTGTATCCTTTATGAATGGTTTTGCTTCACTCGCATGAAATCGGGCTAACATGTCACTTGGTAAATTTAAGTTGCCTTATGTTCCGCTTGGATTGTTTCGTTATCGTTTTCCGCTGTCGTCTTTGCACATAGGGCTACATGTGATATTTAGATAAGATAATTAAATAAAAAAATTTACGGTTGCTAATCGGAGTGAGGCCTTAGCGGGTTTCGCCCTGATTTTCCCCGTGTAACCTGTTCGGACCGGCTTGTCGGCTAGACCGAGATGAAGAGGGTTACATTTGTTGGTATTAGAGCCCGAGGATTCCGCGACCTCAGGAAGGTAAGTAAGGTAAGTTGGAAGTGTTATGTTGCAATATCTCGGTGTATGTCGTGTGCTGTGAATGCTTTTGCTATGTATGCTTGTTATTCACTTGCTTGCACGGTGTTTGAAAGCATGTGTTAGTATGGTTGTTGTGTTGAGGCTTATTTGTCGAGTTCCCATTGCTACTATTACCTTATTGGAAAAGATTTTAAGTAAAGGAATACTTGAGCACCTTGGACCCATGTCTTTGCTAACTCAATCCTTGTGTGTTTATTTTGTTTGTAGTTGATATCTTGCTTGACGTAAGATGAGACCTAGAGGCAGGCCTAGGGTGGTTCATCCGGAACCACGGGCAGTAGCTCCTGAAGTTGAGCCGGTTGTAGAGGCGGAGGCTCCTCCACCTCCTTCTTCTCCTCATCGTCAAGATGGAGATGAGGCGAGAGCTGAGGGCGTAGGACCTCAGGTTGGCCAAGGTCCGGCCGGTATAGATCTGGCTCTGTTGGTTCAGGTTATAGCTGGGGCTTTTCAGGCAGCTGTGGCCGGAGGACAAGCTGTGGCAAAACCTCAGGGTGAGGGCACCGGTTTGCCACTTGAGAGGCTTCGTAGTTTGGGAGGAGAAGAATTTTGAGGGTTGGCGCCCGAGAGATCAGAGGCTTGGTTTGATAAGACTGTCCGTATCTTGTCTTAAATGGGTTGTACTAGGGCACGCAGACTGGGATGTGGTGTTTTCTTGCTCCAGGGTGATTCCTACACTTGGTGGGTCACCATTACTACAGACATACCATATGCTGAGATTACTTGGGAGTTCTTTGAGTCTGCTTTCTGTAAGAAGTATCTGGGTCCCCGCTATCTTGATGAAAAGAAGAGAGAGTTCATGGCCTTGCTTCAGGGTGACATGACAGTGACTGAGTATGAGATACGATTTGTCAGATTGAGTCAGTATGCGTTCGAGCTAGTTCCTACTGAGAGGGAACGATGCGACCGTTTCTGTTACGGGTTGAGTGAGGAAGTGAAGAGGTATACCTTGGCTACGGATTACACGGACTTCGATGTCTTGGACGCTAGGGCCAAGGACATAGAGCACAGTTTGGGTCTGACCAGACGTTCAGATGGTTCTGGTTCAGGGAAGAGGTCCGCTGACATCGGAGACATAGACGTGGGGGTGGTAACCACAGAAGAGGCCATCAGGGCCAGAGAGCTGGTGGGTGTTTACCCGAGTGTGCTAGGTGTGGGAGGCATCATACCGGAGCGTGTTGGGGAAACTTTCATGCGTGTTGGAACTGTGGAGCTAGATATCACCTTAGGCGTGATTGTCCACATCAGGCTGTGCTTGCACCGGTTCAGGTTCAGGCTCCTGCTAGAGCTATTGAGTACCCGAGAGGCCATGGGCGCGGTCAAGGTAACTTTCAACCGAGGAACGAGGGTCAGAGGAATATAGCTCATGTAGTTGCGGTTCAGCCGGAGGGCGGAGCTCAGGTTAGAGTTTATGCTCAGCGAGAGGAACAGAACGACACAGATGTGATTGCAGGTAATTTCTCAATACAGTCTCTGAGTTTGCTTTCCTTGATTGACTCTGGGTCTACGCATTCTTACATATTGAGTGAGCATGCAAAGATGTTGAATATACCTTGTGAGGTACTAGAGGTAGGTGTTAGTGTTACTAGTTCCTTTGGGGATACAGTAGTGGTCAGGAAGATCTACAGAAGGTGTCCGTTAATGGTTAAAGGGCATATATTTCCAGTGGACATGATGAAGTTACCGTTCTATGGCTTCGATGTGATTTTGGGTATGGACTGGCTTACAGAGCATAGGACTAGGATAGATTTCGAAACAAAAAGAGTCTACTTGAAGCTTGTAGATGACTACAAGATTGTGGTAGTAGGGGAGAATGTAAAATTCTTATCGAATGTTGTTTCAGCCTTAGAGGCTTAGAGATTAGTTTAGTTGGGTTGTGAGGCGTACTTGGCCTACGTGATGAATCCGAACATGAATGAAGTTAGACCGCAGGATATCAGAACAATGTGTGATTTTCCGAGTGTGTTTCCGGAAGAATTACCTAGTTTGCCGCCTGATAGAGAAGTAGAGTTTTCCATAGAGACATACTCAGATTCTGCTCCCGTTTTGATTGCTCCATACCGTATGGCACCGAAAGAACTAAAAGAGCTAAAGACTCAGTTACAAGAGTTAACAGATAGAGGTTTTATCCGTCCGAGTTCTTCGCCTTGGGGCGCTCCGGTATTATTTGTGAAGAAAAAAGACGGTAGTATGAGGATGTGCATCGATTATAGACAGTTGAATCAGTTGACAATGAAAAACAAGTATCCCTTGCCACGTATCGATGATTTGTTTGATCAGTTGAGAGGGGCATCAGTCTTTTCAAAGATTGATTTGAGATCCGATTATTACCAGCTGAAGGTAAAAGAAGTTGATGTACCAAAGACAGCTTTTAGGACTAGGTATGGTCACTACGAGTTCTTGGTTATGCCGTTTGGGTTGACAAACACACCAGCTGCTTTCATGGACATGATGAACAGAATCTTCCACCAGTAGTTAGATCAGTTTGTGGTTGTATTCATAGATGACATTTTGGTGTATTCGCGTACCGAGGAAGATCATGACAGACATTTGAGGTTAGTTTTGCAGACTTTGCTAGACAACCAGTTGTACGCTAAGTTGAGTAAGTATGAGTTCTGGATCAGAGAAGTAGTCTTTCTAGGACATGTAGTATCAGCCGAGGGGATTAGAGTTGATCCGAAGAAGATAGAAGCCATTGTTGAGTGGAAGCAACCAAAGTCTGTGACAGAGATTCGTAGTTTCCTAGGCTTAGCAGGTTATTATAGGAGGTTTGTGAATGGGTTCTCGAAGATAGCCGCTCCATTGACAAAATTGCTTCAGAAGAATGTTCAGTTTGAGTGGTCAGATGCGAGACAGCAAACCTTTGAGAAACTAAAAGAAGCTTTGACAGATGCAGCGATCTTGATTCAGCCAAAGTCGGGGAAAGAGTATATGATCTACAGTGATGCTTCATATGTAGGATTAGGTTGTGTGCTCATGCAGAACGGAAGAGTTGTAGATTATGCCTCGAGGCAGTTAAAGAATCACGAGCGCAATTATCCAACACACGACATAGAGCTAGCCGCAGTTGTGTTTGCCTTGAAGATCTGGAGACATTATTTGTATGGTGAGAAATGCACAGTGTATACGGATCACAAGAGTCTGAAGTATATAATGACACAAAGAAAATTGAACCTTAGACAGCGTAGGTGGCTAGAGTTACTTAAGAACTACGATCTCACGATTGAGTACCATCCGGGTAAAGCCAATGTAGTGGTAGATGCTTTGAGTAGGAAGGTAGCCGTTGAGTTGAAAGCCATGTTTGCTAGTTTGAGTTTGTCCGATGATGGTGGTCTAGTAGCCGAGCTTCAGGTTAGACCTACCTTAGGCCAGTTGAATAGAGAAAAACAACTGTTAGATACATCTTTGGCACCTCACGTGCAAGATATAGCCGAGGGCAGACCATCGGACTACAGTTTCAGTGTTGATGGGGTCTTGTGTTCCAGAGACAGAATAGTTGTGCCGGATGACAGTGATTTGAGACGTACTATCTTGAACGAAGCACACAGTAGCCCGTTCGCTATGCATCCTGGCAGTACAAAGATGTATCGTGATATGAAGAATGAATACTATTGGGTTGGTTTGAAGAAAGACGTATCTGATTTTGTGAGTAAGTGTATGGTATGCCAGAGAGTTAAGGCAGAACATCAGGTTCCATAAGGTTTGTTGCAACCGTAGAGAATTCCAGAATGGAAGTGGGAAAATATCACCATGGACTTCGTTTCAGGTTTGCCTTTGACTCCTTCGAAGAAGAACTCAGTTTGGGTTATAGTTGACTGCTTCACAAAGTGTGCTCACTTTATAGCTGTTCATACGACTTACTCCTTAGATAAGTTGGCCGATTTATACATCAGTGAGATTGTGAGACTGCATGGTGTGCCGAAGTCGATTGTGTCTGACAGAGATCCAAGATTTACAGCCAGATTTTGGGAGTGTTTGCATAGTGCTTTGGGTACCCGATTGAATTTCAGTACGTCGTATCATCTTCAGTCAAATGGTCAGTTAGAGAGGGTTATACAGATTTTAGAGGACATGTTGTGTTGTTGCATTATTGAATTTCAAGGTACTTGGGAGAAACACTTGCCATTGGTCGAGTTCGTATACAATAACAGTTATCAGTTGAGCATTCAGATGGCTTCGTATGAGGCAGTGTATGGTAGAAAATGTAAAACTCCGATTTGTTGGGCCGAAGCAGGTCAGAAGTTTTTACCGATGCTGGATATGCTTAAGGGGACCACCGATAAGGTGAAGTTAATATATGATCGTTTGAAGGCAGCTTCGGATAGACATAAATCATATGCCGATTTGAAGACGAAAGAAGTTAAGTATGTCTTGGGAGATAGAGTGTTCTTGAAAGTCTCTCAGTGGAAGAAAGTTATGAGGTTTGGCAAAAAAGGGAAATTGAGTCCGAGGTACATTGGGTCGTATGATATTGTGAAGCGAATCAGTCCGGTTGCTTATCAGTTACGTTTTCCATCCGAGTTAGAGAAGATTCACAATACGTTCCATGTTTCGATACTTCGAAAGTATAGATCAGATCCATCGCACGTTATGCCTGTGGAAGAGATTGAGTTGAACCCAGACTTGACGTAAGATGAAAAACCAGTTGAGATCTTGGCATCAAATAGCAAAGTGTTGCGTGGTAGACAGATTGAGTTGGTCAAAGTTAAGTGGCAACGCCGAGGTTTGGAAGAGGCCACTTGGGAGAGAAAGGAGGATATGAAGAGGCAGTTTCCGTATCTCTTCCAATCAGGTAATTTTGGGACGAAATTTCCTTAAGTGGGGGAGAGTTGTAACACCCGGGTTTAGGGGTCGGGTGTTAGGTGAGTTAATTGGGTTCGGGTCCTTAGGCTTGGTTTAAATAAAAAAATGGGCTTGGTTTTAAATTAAAAAGGCCATATGATTTCATTAAGGGTAAATGGGGAATTTTCTAAATAAATGAAATAAGACAAGTAAAAAGGATGTTTTTAAAGTCATCTCCTTCTTCCTCTTGAAAACTAAAACCACGACAAAACCCCTCTCCCCAACCCAAGCTACTGTTCCATCATCTTCCTCCACGTTTTCAAGTGTTTTTATCAAGGTAATGATGTTTTTGACTTCTCCTCTTCATCCTTAACATTTCCATGGTTTTAGATTTTCATAAACTTCATTTTTGTGATATTTCAAATGTTCGAATTTTACATCAAAGGTGGAAACTTTAATGGTTTTTCATTGAGCTTTTGATTTGTAAAGTTTATATATGTTATAATCTTGCTTTTAAGTGTAACATATATTAAAATGGTGAGATTTTGTTGAAATCCCGAAATGGGTATTTGTGGGTGTATTTAAGGGTAGAAACCTTGAGTTTTTGAGGTAGTTTTGTGAGGGAAAGTTGAGCTGATGGTATGGTTATGCTTGGGGTTGTTTTGAACATGTTTAATGGTGATTTGGGTGATGAAATTGATGGGTATTTGCTGGATTGTGTTCAAGTCCGAAAATGAAAAGTTTGGGTTAGTTCTTGGCTTGGAAATGTAGTAAAATGGTCTCGAGTTGTAATCTGAATTGTGGCAGTGATTTTGTGGATGTTTTGATGAGTAATGCGTTGTTTTTGGTTGATTAGAAACAAGGGAAGCCGTTGGAGAAGCTTCGGGCTCGATTCTGGGAAATTTGGAGGCTTGGCCGACATTCTTGGCTTGTATTGAGGGTGTTTGGTGAGTGGACTGTTTTCAATGATTTTAAATTGGTTCAAAGTATGTTGTTGAGGTATTAGATTGTGCTTGGTAGGCCAATCTAATGTGGAGTTAAGTTGGTAGCTTAATCTCTTGTTTAATCCTATGTATTTCTCGTTAAATGTGCATAAATGTGGTCTTGTGTGATAAGTGTCCGATTATGCATGTTATAATGTATTTATGTTGCATGATGGTGGTTAATATGTTGTGTTGCATGATTTGTGAAATCATGGTGAGAACTCGTTTAGTATGTGGGCACTAGTTATGTTACCGGATATAAATGATCGATCATTAAGATGAGTGTGCACACAGTAAGAGTCAAATTCGCGCGTGGCCTTGGTGATGTGAAGTCACCAAGGAGGAGTACGGTGAAGTAACATTCCACCGGAAGGTATATGTGTGTGATGATGAGTGGAATCCCATCCGTAAAAGTAAACGGTTATGAGTGAAATCCCACCGGAAGGTAATATTGTTGTTTGAGTACGTTGGGCGAAAATCCCAACGGAAGTTATCCGCATATCCGAGTAAACTATATAGTTGCCAATATACCTTGTTTATGTGTTTTGATGTGGTAAGATGTTCTGTTATACCAATGCTAAGCATAACATGAGGTAAGATGTCATGTTCATGCATTCTTGTAGCGGTTGGCTATGTTGTTATGTTGGTGTTAATGCATGCCTTGTTGTTGATTTACGGATACCATGCTTTGGACCCTGCATTGTCGATATTTGTTTTGAGCTCCCTCACTAAGCTTTCAAGCTTACGCTCTCATTTCCGACAATGCAGATCATTAGTGTAGAAGTTAGCAAGGAGCAAGGAAGGGGCACCCAAGAGCGTGTGTTGCTGCTCAAGTATGGTTTTTCTTAAATAATGTAATAGATAGCAATGGGGATGCTAAATGTTGTAGGAGCGTACGTAGACTCCTATGTGTGGCTTTCATGTTGTTGAGTGTTCATGTTTTGTGTTGAAGGGTTGTAAACCTTGTTTATGTGAAGCTTATGTTGATGCATGTTTCTTTTGGTTAAATGGACTTGTTATGCATGCTTGTATGTTTAAACATGCTCTTTTGTAGGATGTATTGCCTCTAGTTTGTTTGTATGATTGTTGCTTTGTGATCTTGGTTGTTTCGGCGCAAGTATGGGGATGTTTGAGGATGCTAAAGTTTGTTTTCGGGCCACTATGTGTGCAGGCGTTTCGAAACGCTCGAGGTGGTTTCGGAATGGTTGTAGCTCCAGGGATACTCGTATCGGAACAGGGGTGGTGTCGTTTCGATATGATTTGACACTGTGAGCTCCCATTTCGGTACGCGTTTCGATACGGTTTGCCACTGTGAGCCCCTGTTTCGGAACCAGTTCCGAAACGTCTCGTCACTATAGACCCCCGTTCCGGAACAAGGTGGGCCGTATCGGAACAGCTTGGTCTGGCTTTAAACTGGAGCTCGCGTTTCGGAACGGGCAAGCCTATTTCGAAACGCAGGCAAGTAAATTGGTTTTTTGGCATCTTCAAAGGTTCTTGAACGTTGCGTTTTAGTCCTAAATGATTATTTGCTTCCTTGTTGAGTTCATGTGTATCCTTTATGAATGGTTTTGCTTCGCTCGCATGAAATCGGACTAACATGTCACTTGGTAAATTTAAGTTGCCTTACGTTCCGCTTGGATTGTTTCATTATCGTTTTCCGCTGTCGTTTTCGCACATAGGGCTAAATGTGATATTTAGATAAGATAATTAAATAAAAAATTTTAGGGTTTCCAATCGGAGTGAGGCCTTAGCGGTTTTCACCCCGATTTTCCCCGTGTAACCTGTTCGGACCGGCCTATCGGCTAGACCAGGACGAGGGGGTTACGAAATTGAAAAAGAGAAAATAAATTTTAAGTCCTCAAAACTTCCCAAAATCTCTAAGCAAATGGTCCAAGTCAAAGCCAATGTTTATGAAAAAAATTTCTAAGTGTTTTCCAAGTCAAAACAGTGATTTTCGAGTCACCGTTTCGAAACGGCCCTTAGGCGTTTAGGAACGTATTGAAACTGTTAACATGTGTTTCGAAACAAGCCTTCCTGTTTCGATACGGGTGTATCGAAATAGGTCTTCATGTTTTGAAACGGATGAAGAACAACGGAATGGGTTGAACCATTTCGATTTGGAAGTATCGAAACGACCTCAAACGTTTCGAAACGATTTCAAACTTGGATTAAAAAATATGATCGTTGCAATTTTATAACTGATTTTTAGAGAAATGATTAGAGTGTATCGAAACGTGTTAAGCCGTTTCGATACGTGTTTTAGCAGTGGAAAAATGTTTCGAAACGGGCTCTAGCACGTTTCGGAACGAGCTCTTAGCGGGTCCATTTCGATACGGTCTCTTAATTACACCCCAACGACTATTTCTATTTTGATCTATTTTGAAACAAGTTCGAGCATTTCGGAACGGGTAGTTGCAAAAGTGCATTTATGGTGGGAAAATTGCAATCCAATGGCTATAATTATGATGGCAACAACCCCAACGGCTAGAATTCAATGAGAAGGTATAAAAGGGAGTCTTAAAAGCACCAGCAAGAACTATTGATCCTAAGAGAAACATCAAAACATCAAATTCAAGCTCTTGTGCAAAATTTCCATGTTCCTTGTAAAACCCCAATTGTGGTTCTTTGTATTTCTCATTTTATTTGATTCAATTGGGTTGAGTGCTTGTAATTGGCCAACATTTGTATTGAGAGATACTAGTTATTTGCCTTAATCTTCTTTGTAATCAAGTGAGAGGGTTTGGTCAATTTTTGGGTAGAAAATTGACCATTGTATAAATGTTTCCTTCTAAGCCTAGAAAAGGGGAAGATCAACTAGTGGAGTTGTTGGAAAATCCTTAGTGGGAGCTAAGGTAGTGGATGTAGAGTTCAATTGGAACTTGAACCACTCTAAGTGCCTTGTCTTGATATTTTTATTTTATCACTTCACCACCAAACTTTCTAAAAATCCAATTGACCCTTCTCTTGGCTTAAATCGATTCAACGACCCACTCAACAATTGGTATCAGAGCCTACCTCTTTTGAAGGATTAACAACCACAAGAGGAGTTCCTAGGAGAGTGTGATCAAGTTTAAAGACAAGCCATGACATCTACTTCAACCTCTAACCTTTACGAGTCACAATCCACCACTAAACTAGATTTCTTCAATAGGGACAACTACCCATATTGGATGAATCAGATGTGTCTGTTCATCAAGTCCACAGATTATATGGTTTGGGATATAGTGGAAGAAGGTCCCTACATTCCGGTTAAAAGAAACGATGAAGGAAGACTAGTCCCGAAGGTGAAGTTAAAGATGACCGAGGAAGATAGACGAAGGATGCAAGTCAATGACAAAGCTCTACACATTATATTTTGTGCACTTGGTCCAGATATATACTCGAATGTTTTACCTATTGAAAGTGCGAAAGAAGTGTGGGACACTTTAGAGATGACTTATGAAGGTACTAGCGATGTGAAGGAGACGAAGATTGGGTTGTTAAATTTGAGCTATGAAAATTTCAAGATGGACCCCGATGAGAGCGTCTCAAAGATGTTTGATCGGTTTTCAATCATCGTTAATGGTCTTAAAGGATTCGGTGAAGTGATTCTCGAAGATAAGCTAGTAAGGAAGCTTCTATACTCTCTCTCGGAGTCTTGAGATTGTAAAAGGACGACCATCATTGAAGCTAAGAATTTGAAAACTTTGAAGCTTGATGAGCTCGTTGGGTCTCTTCTTACACAAGAGATCATGAAGCAAGGAAGAGAAAAAGAAAAGAAGAAGGAAGAGAGAAGAATAGAGAATCATTAGGTGGAAAAGAAGAAGAAGCTAGGAGTTGCTCTCAAAGCCTCTCTACAAGAGGAGAGCTCTTCTAGGGAGGAGGAAGACTTTGAGGAGTTGGTTATGATAGCCAAACGATTCTCACGGTTCATGAAGTCTAACCGAGGGAGAAAATTTCAAAGAAAGATGGACTTCAATAACAAAGGTAAAGAAGAAGAAAGAGATCCGATCATTTGCTTTGAGTGCAAGAAGTCGGGTCACATACGTTCTGGTTGCCCTCAACTCAAGAAGAAGAGCTTTGAGAAGAAGAAGAAGCTCAAAGCTAAGCTTGCTACTTGGAGTGATGAGGAGTCATCCGAGGATGAGGAACACGAAGCGACCAACCTTTGCCTCATGGCTCTTGAGGAGGATTTGGTGGTAACCTCTAACTCATCTTGCTTTGATTTTACATTTGATGAATTGCATGATGCATACGATGAGTTACAAGAGGTATATGACGAGTTAGTAGAGAAATATAATGAGTCCGTTTTGAAAAATAAAAAGGTCATTACAGATTTAAAAGCTCAAAACGATTTGCTCTCTAAAGCTAACTCGGGTTTTGAGAAAAAGGTTTTAAGCTTACAAGATGATTTAAAGTTATTTGAACAAGAAAACATTGATTTAAATAACCTTCTTTCTCAATGTAATGATGAACACCAAAGGTTGGTGAATGAGCTTGGTGAGCTCAAAAATTCTTTCAAAAATGGTGGTTCTTCAAAACAAGAAAAAGGTGAATCTTCAAAAACCAACTTTGTAAAAAGAAAGAATTTTAACTACAAACAAAGTGGCTCCAATAGGCATAATAGAACTAAAAGAATTAGAAGTGTATGGGTTCCTAAGGAACTTGTAAAATCTAATAACATTATTGCCATGTCACCTTGGATTCCTAAGGGAACCAAGCTTTTGAGAGCTAACACTCATGGACCCAAAATGATTTGGGTACCAAAAATCAAAGTTTAACTCTTTGTTTGTAGGGGGAACATTGCTACAAGGCCAAAGCACAAAGTCAAAATTCGTGGTACCTTGATAGTGGATGCTCGAGGCACATGACCGGAGACAAGAGTCGATTCATGGAATTAAAGCCAAAAAGTGGTGGAGTAGTAACATTTGATGACAACTCCAAAGGCCACATTGAAGGTATTTGCTCCATAGGTAATCACTTTTCCATACTCATTAAAAATGTTTTGTATGCCAATGGTCTAAAACATAATTTGTTGAGCATAAGTCAACTTTGTGATAAAGGATTTAATTTCATGTTTGATATAAATGAGTGTATAATAGTTGACATTAAATCTAATAAAACAATGCTCATTGGTCATCGCATAGGCAATATATATATATATATGGTGCATCTAGATGACATTCATACATCCCATGCATGCTTAGTTGCACAAAATGAAAATGATGCATGGTTATGGCATAAGAAACTAGGACATGCTAGCATTAGTGTTTTGGTAAAATTAGTTTCCCTTAATCTAGTTAGAGGCCTACCTAAGTTCAAGTTCTCATTAGATAAAATTTGTGATGTATGTGCTAAAGGTAAACAACCTAGAGCATCATTTAAGTCCATTAATGATGTTTCTACAAGTAGGTGTTTGCAATTGATCCATATGGATCTTTTTGGGCCAATTAGGACTACTAGCTTGGGTGGAAAATCATATGCTTTTATGCTTGTTGATGATTACTCTAGATATACTTGGGTTCTCTTTTTAAGCACCAAGGATGAGGCTTTAGAAAACTTCATCACATTTTCAAAAATAACCCAAAATGATCTTGAACTTAAAATTTCTCACATTAAAAGTGATCATGGAACCGAATTTCAAAATATGGGCTTTGATGATTTTTTTAATGAAAATAGGATTAGCCATAATTTTTCGTCTCCTCGAACTCCTCAACAAAACGGGTAGTTGAGAGGAAAAATAGAACTTTAGAAGAAATGGCTAGGACTATGCTTTGTGAAAACAATTTACCTAAGTATTTTTGGGCAGAAGCCACTCCGCTTGCTATATTATAAACCGAGTAATGATTAGGCCTATTTTGAAGAAAACTCCCTATGAGATTTTAAAATCTAAAAAGCCTAACATTAGCTATTTTCATCTTTTTGGTTGCAAGTGTTTTGTTTTAAATAATGGAAAATATAATTTAGGTAAATTTGATGCAAAAAGTGATGAAACTAAATTTCTAGGTTACTCTTTAAACTCTAAAGCCTATCATGTGTTTAACAAAAGAACTTTAGTTGTAGAGGAATCTATTCATGTGGTTTTCGATGATAATCTCCATCTGAGGAAGGATTCTTGTGATGATGATGATGTAAGGATCATTGAAGCCAATGATGGTGGAGAATCATCAAAGGTGAATGAGATTCCAATCAAAGAGGAAAAGCACAAGAACCGCCTTTAGAAGCATTGCAAGACATGTCTCTTGAGGAAAAGGAAGTGAGCTACCCAAGGGAGTACAACTATGTCAAGGGTGGTGAGATCTTGGGTGATCCATCCAAGGGGGTAACTACTCGCTCTCCTCTTAAAATGCTTAATCATGTTGCATTTATCTCATGCATTGAGCCTAAAAATGTTAAAGAAGCATTAAAAGATGACTTTTGGATTATGGCCATGCAAGATGAGTTAAATCAATTTGAGAGAAGTAAAGCGTGGACATTAATTGATAGGCCTGAAAATAAATCTATTATAGGAACTAAATGGGTCTTTAGAAACAAACTAGATGAGAGTGGTAACATAGTGAGAAACAATGCTAGGCTTGTTGCTCAAGGTTACACTCAATAAGAGGGAATTGATTTTGATGAAACTTATGCTCCCGTAGCTAGAATGGAAGCCATTAGGATGTTGCATGCATTTGCATGTTATCATGATTTTAAGCTTTTTCAAATGGATGTCAAAAGTGCGTTTTTAAATGGTTTTATAAATGAAGAAGTGTATGTGGAACAACCGCCGGGTTTTGAAGATCCTATTTTTCCAAACCATGTCTTTAAATTGTCAAAAGCTTTGTATGGTTTAAAACAAGCTCCTAGAGCTTGGTATGAAAGACTTTCAAGTTTTCTAGTTGGAAAAGGTTTTGAGAAAGGAAAGGTGGACATAACACTTTTTATTAAAAACAATGGCAAAGATATCTTAGTAGTTCAAATTTATGTTGATGATATTATATTTGGTTCTACTAATGAATTGCTTTGTCAAGATTTTTCTAAGTTGATGCAAGGTGAATTTGAAATGAGTATGATGGGGGAACTCTTATTCTTTTGGGACTCCAAATCAAACAAATGAAGGATGGCATCTTCATCAATCAAGCTAAGTACATCAAGGATATGCTCAAGAAGTTTGGCTTGGAGCAAGCAAAGCCTCAAGCTACACCAATGAGCTCATCCATAAAGCTTGACAAAGATGAAGGAGGTAAGTGTGTTGACTCTAAGCTTTATCGCTCTATGATTGGATCTTTGCTTTACCTTACAGCAAATAGACCAGATATATTGTTTAGTGTTTGCTTGTGTGCTAGGTTTCAAGCTAGTCATAGAGAGTCTCACCTTATAGTCGTTAAAAAAATCTTTAGGTACCTTAGAGATACTTCTTGTTTAGGTCTTTGGTACCCTAGAGACTCAAACTTTAACCTTCATGCTTATTCGGATGCGGATTACAGAGGTTGCAAAATAGATAGGAAAAATACTTCCGGCACTTGCCAATTCCTAGGTAGTATGCTCATATCTTGGTTCTCTAAGAAACAAAATAGTGTAGCTTTATCTACCACCGAAGCCGAGTACATATCCTTAGGGAGTTGTTGTGCTCAAGTCCTTTGGATGAAACAACTCTTAGACTATGGAATTAAAGTAGACACCATACCCCTTAAGTGTGATAACACTAGTGCTATATGTCTTACCAAAAATCCCATCCAACACTCTAGAACCAAACACATAGAAATAAGGCATCATTTCATTAGAGATCATGTCCTTAAGGAAGATGTTGTTTTTGAGTATGTAGACACCTTAAATCAATTAGTGGACATCTTTACCAAACCTCTAGATGAGGAGCGTTTTTGGTCCTTTAGCAGAGAGTTAGGTCTAACTAGCCTATCTTGACCTTTTAGGACCTTTTTGTGCTTAAATTGCTTGATTTCTTGTAAAATGCCATGCTTGTGTTTTTGATCATAATTTCATCCATGCTTATAGTTAGGGGGAGTATGTTTGTGTTTTGATATGTTTTTCTTGCTCATTCATATCATTTATGCATCTAGGACCTATTAAAATTCAGTTTTTCTGCAATTTAGAGCCTCATCTGCACCTCCAGGCCTAGGCGTATCGAAACGGGTCACCCTGTTTTGATACGGGTGCCTTAAATGAATACAAATAGACCAGGGTGTTTCAAAACGCCCCAAAGGGTTTCGAAACATTTTGGTTCTACCAAGACATGTATCGAAACGACCCCTATGTGTTTCGATACGGACAATCTCTTGGGCTTCGATACAGTCAAATCTGTATCAGAACGGTCAGCAGGTTTCGGAACGTTCATAGACGTTTCAGTACGCCTGTTTCGAAACGATTTCACCTGTTTCGAAACACGTATCCGAGAAGCCTATTTTAAAAGGATTTAAATGCTCAAAATTCACTTTTTACTCAAACTCAAAACTCTAAAAATCCTAAAACGATTTCCTCTATAAAAACCCTCCAAACCTCATTGTTTTTCATCAAATCTTGAGAGCTTTTACTCCCAAACGAAAATCTAAGCAAGCTTCAACAATTTGGTGCAATTTCATCCATCAATTCTTCCAAAATCCCTCTTTTAAGGTATTTTCTAACTTTTTCTTTCTCCTTTGATTTCGTTCGAATCTTAGGTTATAAAATTATAGCTTTGTATAGAATATATGTTTTACATCATGTGTTTTCCAAAACTTGTAAAAATCTTTTTAAATTCTCAAATTTTTTATTCGAATATATTTTATTTTAATCGTATTTTTTAACACGATTTTTCAAAATTGTTTTCTTCAAAAAAATTTATATATGTATATACTTTCAAAGTGGTTTTAAAACCTTAATGGAATTTTTATTGGATTAAATTAGGATTTAAATGCATACACTCACATTTTTTTCTTGCTTGCTTTGTGTTTTTAGGAATTTTTAATGGAAAACAAGAAATGAAAGACTCAAGCGGGTGAAGGTTCGACCCAAGAAAACATTCGTCCAAACCTTACCCTCCTTTTTCAAAAAAGTTTTAAGAATCAAGATGCTAAGAAACGATTCAAAATCATTCATGATTCCACCGTTCGAAGAGAGTGAGTTGTGGATATAGATTTCCTTGACTTTGAGCGTTTCGAATTCCGTTATCTACCTCTCTTGCAAGAATGGAGTTTCTTAGCCTTTTTGAGCATTCCTGACATCGTCTACAAGAACATGGTCTTGCTCTTTTACTCAAATGTCGTTCTCATCGACAATGAGGATCATTCCGAGGTCATTGGCATCGACTCTTACATTTTGGGCAAGAAGTTCCGGGTTGATCCATCCGTTTTAGTGAATTTCCTTGGGCTCAAAGATGAAGGTATTGAGGATGAAAATCAATTTGGAGCTCATACTGGATTGATTCTTACCTTAGATGCTCATGACCAATTCTTGCATTTGATCATCTATTGGTTCATTCGCCCATCAAGAGGTAAATTTGCCCACATCCGCCAAGTCGATCACTTTTGGCTCGAGTTTTTTCGTCGAGCCCAACAACCGAACTTAGTGAAAATCATGTTCGTCGAGATGGTCCATCAAGTGAATATTCGTACAACCGACTCACTCACATCCTTCACTTATGGGACAATATTGAGCTACATATTTGTTAAACTTGGTCTAGATTGCTCATATGATTCTCTAGAACCCCAAAAGAAAAAGATTGGTGAATCTTCTCTTATGAGATCTGGGTTTCGTTACTCTCTTGGCCATTGGGTTCGTGTTGATAGGAGAGCTCAAGCACCTCAAGAAGAGCCTCAACCTCAAGCTCCGACTCCCGTTGCGGCTCCTAACAATGATGCTCTTATGGCCTTCCTTACCGAGCGGTTCAACACGATGGACACGAACATGGCTTCGGGTTTTGGTGCTCTCAACACTCTTATTCAATCCTTGGAGGATCGTGTTTCCACTCTTGAGAATCAACTAACGTCCATGGATCTCTCTTTCTCCACCTTCTATGGTGATTGAAGGCGCTTTCGTCAAGATCAAGCTAAGAACAAGGATGATTCTTTTGATGGCATTGGGGGCGATGATGGTGATGAGGCCTAAGATTCATATTGCATATCATATTATTATGTCATATTAGGATTAAGTTTGCACCTATTTATGTTTTTATCTTTAAAGACCTATGCTTTGAATATTTGTTTTTAGGATTGAGCTTGAACTTAAACGCTTTGAATATTCATGTTTTTGATGTTGTTTCTTGAACTTAAATGCTATCTATGACATCATGTTGTTTGGTTTATTGTTTATGACTCCGTTTATTCTCTTGTTAATCTATTTTTTGATCTAACAAAAAGGGGGAAAAGTAATCTAAGAGCCTAAGTGTTTTTTAAGTCGTTTTTTAGTTTCAAATGCTTCAATCTTAAATCTTTTCCAAACTTTAAAACCTATCTTAAATTGAGGGGGAGTTAAAACTTTTTCAAAGATTTCAAAACAAATGAATTGATTTTGATATAAAAAAGGATTTAAGGACTAAATTGAAAAAGAGAAAATAAATTTTTAAGTCCTCAAAACTTCCCAAATCTCTAAGCAAATGGTCCAAGTCAAAGCTAATGTTTATGGATTTTTTAAGTGTTTTCCAAATAAAAACAATGATTTTCGAGTCACCGTTTCGAAACGGCCCTTAGGCGTTTCAGAACGTTTTGAAACTATTAACATGTGTTTCGAAACAAGCCTTCCCGTTTCAATACGGGTGTATCGAAACAGGTCTTCATGTTTCGAAACGGATGAAGAACAATAGAACGGGTTGAACCGTTTCGACACGGCAGTATCGAAACGACCTCAAACTTTTCGAAACGATTTCAAACTTGGATTCAAAATTATGATCGTTGCAATTTTATAACTGATTTTCAGAGAAACAGTTAGAGCGTATCGAAACGTGTTAAGCCGTTTCGATACGTGTTTTAGCAGTAGCAAAATGTTTCGAAATGGACTTTAGCACGTTTCGGAACGGGCTCTTAGCGTATTGAAACGATCAGGTCCGTTTCGATACGGTCTCTTAATTACACCCCAACGACTATTTCTATTTTGGTCTGTTTTGAAATAGCTCCTAGCATTTCGGAACGGGTAGTTGCCGAAGTGCATTTATGGTGGGAAGATTCCATCCCAACGGCTATAATTATGATGGAAACAACCCCAACGGCTAGAATTCAATGAGAATGTATAAAAGGGAGTCCTAAAAGCAACAAGAAGAACTATTGATCCTAAGAGAAACATCAAAACATCAAATTCATGCTCTTGTGCAAAATTTTCATATTCCTTGTAGAACCCCAAATGTGGTTCTTTGTATTTCTCATTTTATTTGATTCAATTGGGTTGAGTGCTTGTAATTGGGCATCATTTGTATTGAGATATACTAGTTATTTGCCTTAATCTTCTTCGTAATCAAGTGATAGGGTTTGGTCAATTTTTGGGTAGACAATTGACCATTGTGTAAAGGTTTCCTCCTAAGCCTAGAAAAGGGGAAGATCAACTAGTGGAGTTGTTGGAAAATCCTTAGTGGGAGCTAAGGTAGTAGATGTAGAGTTCAATTGGAACTTGAACCACATTAAGTGCCTTGTCTTGATATTTTTATTTTACCACTTTACCACCAAACTTTCTAAAAATCCAATTCACCCCCTATTGGCTTAAATCAATTCAACGATTCACTCAACAGAATTGTCCTTGAAACTTTTAGAAATTTATAAATCAGTCCTTCAACGTTGAATACTTAGAAATTTGGTCCATAATTATTAAATTAGAATTAAGCAATATGATAGTAGTAAAAACATAAAATATTTTCAAATGTCCTTGAACTAATTAATATAGGTTGATACTTTGAATTTGCGATCGATGGGAACTCGTTTCTGTAAATATTATCCATCCTGCAGAGATTGAAGCATTCATCAACATAGGTGTAGGGGTCAACCCCTACAACCATACATGTTACAATTGCATGAGCACATGGATATCGCCATGCTTGGAACGCACCACAGTCACACCACCTACGTCCGAAATTGACTCAAAATGCATTTGAGTGGGCTGCTTTGTTGTTGCATTTGGAACCAACAACATCAAAAGTCTAATTAATTCGGTCGAACACGTGAACATTCATCGAAGTTGCATTCTTCACATTATCTTGCATTTTCCTCAGAAGCTCGGGAGCCCAACTTTGCTCCTTATTTATTAAGGACTTGATTTGCTTCCCTTTAATGATCCAAACTTTAGCCAAATTGTAGTACGTATCTTTCACCAAGCTTGCTATTGGGAGATGACGTGATCCTTTTAGTACTCCACTTATGCACTCCAAAAGGTTGGTTGTCATTTTCCCTTATAGTCTACCACCTTCATCATACGATTGGGCCCATCTTTCCCTTTTGATATTGTTTTCCCAACTTCAAACACGCTCATCGTACTTTATTAAATTGTCCATCTTCCTCTCAAAATATGGCCACAGTAGTAGATATTCTATGTCATAATATATGATGTTAGTATCGAGAAAATCAAAACATATAAATGGATATGCATATATAACGGAGTTTGAAAAAAATGATACTTACCCATGCTTAAAATCTCACTACAAAAGTATTGGTTTTTGAACTGTTCGTAAGTGTTCTTACCAATGTGATGAACACAATACTTTGGATATGCGTACGAAGGTGTCCAACGACTTCCGTCTCGATTAATTGCTGATTTGATACCCGACCCTGATAAGATATAATGCATAACCCATCTTCTCAGACGACATGCTCACGTAAATTGCTCAAAAAGAAATTCCAAGCTTCCACCGTCTCAAGCTCAACAATTGCGAATGCAATCGGGAATACATTGTTCTCACCATCTTGGGCAACGGCAATCAACAACACATGAGAGTATCTCCCGTACAACCAGATGCCATCGACTTGTACCATACGATTGGAATATGGAAAGCCTTCAATGCATGGCTTGAACGCCCAGAAAAGTCGATGGAAAAATTTATGCCCTTCAACAAGTTGGCCTTCTCGGTCGTATGCATCTGTGGTTTGATACCTCACTATGGTGCCTGAGATGAAACATGTCATTGCTAGTAATAAAACTGGTAGCTCGTTGTACAACTTATCGTAATCACCACACACCGACTTCATTGCCTTATCCCTTGCACGCTGCCCCTTCTTGTATTTTATCTGATATCCAAACTGTTGCGCGATGGTTGCCTGAATCACTGAAACGAGAACCCTTGGATTTGCTTCAACCAACTTCATCACGTGATGGCTTATTAAATTCGATTCCAATTTGCGATGATCTTGGTCGATGGAAGTACGTAAACATGTGTGATCACCATTGTACTTTGTGACCTCCCAATCATTTTTCCTCTAAAGCTTCGACACATGGATCTTCCAATTGCACTCTTGTCCATATTTCACACACTTGGCAAAGAAAGTCCTCTGGCTAGATTCTACAGCTACGTACTCCACATGGCTTCTTGATGCTATACTCTTTAACTACCAATGTAGCTTCATTCTTTTCATTAAATTGAAGCCCAATCGATAATTCACCATGCTGAATTGAAGTTAATTAGGGCATATTCGAGAATTGAGGCGCCCTCATTGTATTGAAATCTACTAAGCTCATGTGAGAAGGAGGTTCATACCATATAATGTCGTCCCTGGTTGAAACAAATTCTCCATCACCAAAATTAGGGGCATCACCAACGTCATCTGGGAACAAATCGGGATCTCGAATATCTTCATCTTTGATGTAATCTTCAAGTGTTTCTCCCCCATCGACCTCGTAGGTTTTCCACATCAGCATCAAAAATCATATCAATATTCAGCCCGTATGATGATGCATATGTCGAAGGCCTAATTGGATGAAATGCACTCGATATCCCATTTGCCAACATTGCGATAAAATTGCCTTCGGACATAATGTTGAGCTCGAATTCCTCAACCGATTTGTGTTGAGTTGTGAGGAGCTCGATTCGTTCAACAGATATGGCTCACCAAGTGGTGGAGAGGTAGATTTTTGGGTGGAGGTGGTGTGGAAGCTAAAAGGATAATTGACACAATGATTTTAGAGTGGTTCAACTTTCTAACCAAGGTCTACATCCACTACCTTAGCTTTCCACTAAGGATTTCCAATCAATCCACTATTGATTCGTCCCCTTTTCTAGGCTTAGGAGGAAACCCTTATACACCGATCAAGCTTTCTACCCAAAGCCTTGATCAAACCCTCTTTTACAAAGAGATAAGAAAAGCAAACACAAATCCCTCTAATAGGTGTTTGTTTGCACAATTAAAGCACTCACCCAAAACCTAAAACACTTGAGCAAATTTGACAATTTTAGCTCACTAGTGTTTGTCTATACAAGAATTGACAATTTAGGCACTAAGACAATATTTGATCATTTGTTGATTGACAATATGAGCATTAACCATATATTGATGCTTGGAGGTCTCTTTTATACTCCTTGATGAGTTTATAGCCGTTACTAGCCGTTGGGGTTGAATTGGAGCAGTTGAGGACTTTAATTCCCACCATAAATGCAGTTCTGCAGCTCCCCGTTTCGAAACACTCGAACCCGTTTCGAAACACCCTTTAAGTAGAAAGAGTTGTTGCAGTCTGATGAGGCACCCGTATCGAAACGCCCTTGGCCGTTTCGGAACACGTATCGAAATGCCTAGTCCCGTATCGAAACGACCTGCATTTAAATGTTAGTTGGGAAATACCCGTTGACGTTTTTGACCGTTGTGGTCGAAGCCACGTAGGCGTATCGAAACGGCATAGCCCGTTTCAAAACGCTACTAAAAAATCTCATCCAGGGAAAGCCCGTTTTGATACTCGCATCAAAACGTTTTTGCTACTAGAATCCCCCGTATCGAAATGCCCTAAGGTGTTTCGAAATGCCTGGACGGTTTTACGTAGTTTGGCCTTTGAAAACATGTAAAACCCTTTGAAAATGTCCCTAAACATAGTTTCAAGTTATTTGGACTTTGGAAATTGTTTTAAATACTTTTTAATTCAGCCCAAAAACATTTTTCAATTATTATATCAAAACATTAGTTCTACAATTTGCTTGCCAAGTTGGTGAAGAAGTCCAATTTTGGGTGATGGTGGTGGAAGCAATGGAAAGAAGTGAACACAATGATTTAGAGTGGTTCGAGCTTCTCAACCAAGCTCTACATCCACTACCTTAGCTTCCCACTAAGGATTTTCCTAAATTCACTATTGAATTTCTTCCCCTTTTTTAGGCTAAAGAGGCAACCCTTACACATTCAAAGCTTTCTATCCCAAAGCTTGAGCAAACCCTCTTTTACAAAGAAAAAAATAAAACAAACTAGGAAAACCTCACAAGGTATGATATTTGCAATTAAGCTCCTTCACCCAATCCTAAAACACTTGAGCAAATAACAATGAAAGCTCACAAGTGTTGTCTATGAAAAATGTGGAAATTTGAGCACTAAGATATTTTACAATCAATGGAACGTTGTCTTGTTTATCATTAGTTGTTCCATGTGCTTGAAGGTCCTTTCTATACTCCCAAATAAGATTCTAGCCGTTGGTGACCGTTGGGGATGAGTTGGAGCCGTTGGGGATGATTTTCATGCCGAATTTCCCAAATTGGTGGTGTCAGTATTGGCACGCGAGTACTCGTATCGGTATGGCCCTGTTTTGGGAAATATTTGTTGGAGACTAAAACCCAGGGGGTTTTCGAAACCACAATGCTTGTACCGGTACGTGGTTTGGTTTTTGGAAAATGGTTTGCATATTCGCATCGATACAAATCAAATGTGTACCGGTACATGCCTTAAAAATTGACATTTTGGCCATTTAAAAGCTTTTTAAATCATGTTAAAAACTTATGAAACCATTTCAAACATATTTTCAAGTTGTTTGGACTTTAGTTTATTTTTGCAATATTTTCAAATAAGTCCAAAAATATTTTTCAATTTATTATTATCAAAACAAAAATCCTAACAATCTCCTCATTTTTTGATATAATTTTGTGATTCCCCCCCTTTGTGAACTAATATTTGAATAAGAGAATATAGATTCAGAAGATTTAAAAGCAATTTTTCAAAATATTCTCCCACTTTTTGTTATATCAAAAAGAATTTTGTAACTTAAAGTTCAAAAACAATGGAGGTTAAAAAATTTACAATTAAATACTTTTGTTTAAAAGTGGTTCCCCCTTACTCAAGCATCAAACATATTGTTAGTCCAACAATTCATGATAAATTAGTTGAATTCAAAAAATAAATCAAGATAAACAAAAAAAACTAATTTTACCACTTGAATCAAAGGTAGGATGTTAAGCCTCCTTCTTCAAGTGCTTTTCCTTGTGTGTATAGAGCTTTCTTGGTTCATTAATTTGTTGATCAATGCTCCATCACACCTATAAAGAGACAATTGAGTAATTTTTGGTATCCGAATTGCTTTGGATCCAATGTCATTAGTTGCACAAATTTTAGTCCTCCCGGGAATCCATCTTACAATGTCATCTTTTTTATTTGAAGTAATTAGTTCTTTTGGAACCCAAATACTTCTAAAACATTTTCTGTTTAAAAATCTAGGGGCACTAGATTGTCTTTGATAAAATTTTGATTTTCCAAAAAAAATTCCTTTCAAGATACTTGAAAATCAAATATTTTTCTTTCTTATGATCATCCAACTCATTTTGATTATCTTTTTCTATCTTTTGAAGCAAATTTTGTAAGTTTAAAACTTTTTTCTCAAAATCCTTAATTTTTGTTTCAAACTCCAAATTGGTTTTCAAAAGCAAATCATTTTCGATTTTTAGTTTTGAAATCATCTTTTTATTTTTCGAAAATAAGTCCATGAACTCAAAACCAATTCGTCATAGGCTTCTTATAACTCATCAAATGTATAGGAATTGGAAATAGATGAGTTAGAAGTTACCTCATCCTCTTGGAGGGCCATAAGACGTAAGTAGGCTACTTCATTTTCTAGTGGAGTCTTTTTCGTCACTCCAAGTTGTCACATATGTTTTTTTCTTTGATGATGATCCCTTCTTTTCGAAACGGGGGCAATTGTATTTGGTATGCCCTTGCTTCTTGCATTCGAAACCTTTGATGGGATCCTTCATTTTCTTCTTCAATTCATGTCTTGATGATTGTTTTATTTTATTCTTCATGAATCGTTAAAACTTCTTGAAGAGATAGACCATTTCTTCTTCTTCACTTTTCTCATCACTTGAATCTTCTAGATGGCTTGTGGAGGATTTAAGAGCAACAACGTTTAGATCTTCTATTCCTTGCTCTTTGATATTCTTCTCATTCTCCTTTCTTATCCCTTCGGATTTCAACTCATGGGTGAGCAAAGATCCCATAAGCTCATCAAGCTTGAGCTTCTTCAAATTTTTTGCTTCTATGATTGTAGTCTTCTTTGAATCCCATGAATCAGGAAGTTAATAAATCAATTTCCTCACAAACTTGTCATTCAGAATCACTTCTCCAAAACTTTTAAGTGCATTCACAATGGTGGAGAACTGATCAAACATAGCTTTGATGTCTTCATTCGGGTCCATCTTGAAGTTCTCGTACTCAAGGGTGAGAAGGCCAATCTTGGTCTCTTTTACTTCATTTGTTCCTTCATGAGTAACTTCAAGCTTGTCCCAAATCTCCTTGGCACTCTCACAAGAAGAGACTTTGGCATATTCTTCTGGGCCAAGTGCAAAAAATAGAATGTGCAAGGCCTTTGCATTAAGCTCCATCTTCTTGTGATATTCTGCACTCCATTCCGCCTTGCTTCTTTGTGGAACGAATGGTCCATCGAGCACAATGTCTCAAACACGATAGTTTTTGGCTCGTAAAAAGAACATCATCATATTCTTCCAATAAGAGTAGTTGGCACCGTTGAAGTAAGGTGGCTTGTCAATGGATTGAGCCATGAATACCGGTTGATGTGTAAGATTAATCGAGCTTCTCGGATTGTGTCAATAGGTGGTGAACCTCTCGATTGAGCCACACTTTGATATCAATTGTTGAGCTCGAATTCCTCAACCGATTTGCTTGCCAAGTTAGTGGAGAAGTCCAATTTTGAGTGATGGTGGTGGAAGCAATGGAAAGAAGTGAACACAATAATTTAGAGTGGTTCGAGCTTCTCAACCAAGCTCTACATCTACAACTTAGCTTCCCACTAAGGATTTTCTCAAATTCACTATTGAATTTCTTCCCCTTTTCTAGGCTAAGGAGGCAACCCTTACACACTCAAAGTTTTCTATCACAAAGCTTGAGCAAACCATCTTTTAGAAAGAGAAAAACAAAGCAAACTAGGAAAACCTCACAAGGTATGATATTTGCACAATTAAGCTCACTCACTCAATCCTAAAACACTTGGGAAAATATAACAATGAAAGCTCACAAATGTTGTCTATGAAAAATGTGGAAATTTAAGCACTAAGATATTTTGTAATCAACGGAATGTTGGCTTGTTGATCATTAGTTGTTTCAAGTGCTTGAAGGTCCTTTCGATACTCTCAAATAAGATTCTAGCCGTTGGTGACCGTTGGGGATATATTGGAGCCGTTGGGATGATTTCCATGCTGAATTTCCCAATCTGATGATGTCGGTACCGGTATGTGGGTACTTGTATCGGTACCACCCTATTTTGGGAAATTGCCATTGGAGATTAAAACCTAGAGGGTTTCAAAACCACCATGCATGTACCGGTATGGCAGATGCCGTATTGGTATGCGGTTAGGTTTCTGAAAAATGGTTTGCATATTTGTATCGGTACGAATCAAAAGTTTATCGATACAGGCCTTAAAAACTGACATTTTGGCCATTTAAAATCATTTTAAGTCATATTAAAAACTTATGAAAATATTTCAAATATATTTTCAGGTGGTCAGGACTTTAGTTGATTTTTGCAATATTTTCAAATAAATCCAAAAATATTTTTCAATATCAAAACAAAACCCTTAACACATATCAATTTCATTTTTGAAATCCATTTGAGCAAATTCTCCAACTACATTTCTGGATGGATCGGAAACATCACGCACCTTAGCAAACAACTCGATATTTCGAATCTCCATAGAGTTATGCTCTTTAATCATTATTCCAAACATTATTATTGTCTTGGAGAGTGATTGCAGAATATCTGACTGGATTGTGACATGTAAGCCACTGGTACCGTAAACCATGAATCTCAGCTCCAATTTGCTCGGATATCTTCTCCTTCATTTTTCGAAGCGTGATTTCCTTTTCAAATCTCATCTTCGTAATGCTTTCAGATTCAAATACAACTCCAACATCAGTTTTCATCATTTGTCCATTGTAATGGGCTTTCGTCATAAAACTGTTGTTGCTCATTTTCTTTGCATGTTCAAGAACCAAACATTAAACTTATACTAATCATCATCAATACTAAGTTAAAAAATAAATATCAAATTTTAGTACTAATTACACTATAACATAAAATTTTATAATTTAAATTATAATTAATAAAATAATAATATTACTAAATTAAAAAAACACTTACAATATTTTTCTCCAAATCTTTTTCCTCCTCCTTCTACTCTATCAACTCAAAAAAAATTAAATACACATTATACCATTTCTCACATTCAACCTCTATTTAACACCATAACATTTAATCTCAACCACTCATCCAACCAACCTATCCCCAATAAAAAATAAAATTAATTCTCGGTGCCCCATATTCAAACCTACCCCTACCACAAAGTTGCCCCGGCCATGCATGCCACGCTGACCAAAGCTGCTATGCAGGCAGCTCACATGCGGCAATGTTTGAAGTTGGAGCCACTTGTTACCGTCTTTGAATAGTGCCCACACTCTGTTGGCACACAACGTGATTACCCCTAAACCCCAAACATGAACTCATAAATCTAACAAACGAAATAAATCAAAACATAAAAAGGAAAAATTCGAAAACAAATTAAAACTAAATTATTAATTAGAGCTCAATTCACAAATTAATCAAATTATTAAAGCCAATTAATTACCAAATCTTTATACGAAGACCAAATTAAATTTAAAGCAAATCAAAATGCTTAATAATTAATCAATTTATGAAGCATGACCTAATTGAATGAAATCTAAAAAAACTAAACCAAAAGTTAGGACTAAAAAGAAACAAACTAAAACCTAAAAAATCTAAACCTGAAGAATCTAATTAAGGAAGGACCTAAAACGTTATTAACCCCTAAACAAAAAAACCCACCAATTTCCCGCCCCTAATTCGTTTGGCAGCTTGCTTCCCCCCAATCAATTATAAAAAAATTCCCTCTGTCAATTCAAAAAAAATTCCCTCATAAATTAAAAATATATTCTATTAATTTAATGGTTATTATTATTTTTTTTAATAAAATAAATTTTTAACGTTAAACTAGAAAGTATTTTCCATTAATTTAATGATTATGATTGATTTTTTTAATAAAATATTTTTTTAATTTAATGATCACAATTAACAAATTGATTTAAATTTTAAACAATTTGTTTTAAATTTATCCATCACAAGCAATTAATTTAATAAAAATTTAAATTTTAAATATTTTTTAATAAAATAAATTTAAGTATGTTAATTCTTATTAACTTCACAAATAATTTATATTGAATGGGTTAGAACTAAGCATATTGAATTATTTAACAAAATTTAAAACTTACTAGTATGAAATAAATATCTAAATACAATCTTTTATATATATATATATATATATGTATGTATGTATATATAATAAAAAAATTATTTAACACTTTAAATTGATTTAATAAATTAATAGTTTACATTTATCAACACTTAATATTTTACATTTATCAACACTTTAAATTCATCAAATTATAGACTTCCTCAACTATATGTCAAGTCAATATCAGTTCAGGTTAAAAATAGGTCGTGTTCAAAACAGGTCGGGTAATATCGGTTATCTGCCAGGTCCGTCTCTGGTTCGGGTTCGTTTCAGTCGGGTGCAGGTCGAGTTTCGGGTCCACAGTAACAGGTCCAATTCGGGTTCGGGTCGTTCTTGGTCGGATGCAGGTCGGGTTCGGTTACTACAGTAATAGGTCCAATTCAAATTCGGTCAACAACAGTCAATTACAGATTGAGTTCGAGTCATCGAATCTTCGGGTCAAACCAGATTCTGACTCGAGCAGGTTTCAGAGAAAACAGTGAGATTTCATCCCAGTTGCCAAACCTGCAAAATTAAATAAAAAATAAAAAAAGACAAACCCTAAACACAAAAGGCATAGAGGTTGTTAACAGAGAAGGAAAAAGGCATATGTTGTTTCATGTGTGATCACTGTCGACGGAGGGAATCAATGTTTTTGCATCACAAGTCGGTGCCTACAAAAGTACTATAGAAATGAAGAGAAGAGCTCCCAAACGAGTAGACCAAATAAAATCGATGAAACAACTGTAAAATGAGAGAGAGAAAGAATTTTAACCGAGAGTGATGAAGGGGGACTATCTAAAGATTATTTAAAAACCTTGGACCTAGAAAATACAAAATGAGAGAGAAATGATTGGGAAAAAATTCTCTATATTTTAATTTTTTATTACTATGGGTGGGTCAAGAATCAAGATGAGAGGCTTCCTTTTCGGATGTTTTTTAAATTGCACTATACATCTTTTGGTTTTTTTGAATTATACACTCTACCCACAATTTCCTAAACTCTAATAAAAAATTGTAAACTTAAACTTTAATTCTAAACTTTAAACATATTTTTTTAGTGTAGAGACATAAATAAAAATACTAAAAAATAGTAAATAATTTCTATTCGAAATTTAGGAAATGCGAATTATAAACTTTAGAAGATACAAACTTAAATCATTGATAAAAAATACACAAAGTATATGAGAATTTTTACAAATTGTTTTGGAGGTGGTGACCAAGAATGTGCGGTTGAAACTCTTGATCTCTGCTCGGTGGGATGATTAACCCAGGTTTAGGATTAATGTCGAGGAAACACATTACTCCTATACAATTTTTTATAAAATTTGTTTAGTAGTAAGCTTATGGCATTACAGAAGTACATCAAAATCATAAAAGTGTGCATTAGGAAAGAATAGTGAAGGAGACATTAGGTAAACTTAAAAGAGTTTCCCTTTCATTTTTTAACTTTGGATTTTACTTTCTCAAGAATGTAGTTCCGCAATTTTAAATGAATATACCATTTTTAAATAATTAATTAAAAAAATAATCTAAAACTTAATTATTTAAAAAAATACCCTTTTTCAGTCCACTTAGTTCAAACTCGCGTCCTACCAAGAGCGAGTTTCAAACTCGCGTCTATTAAAAGCGAGTTATGTGTAAAAAATGCGGTAAATTAATTTTTATTTTCTTACTCAACACGAAACTCGTGTTTTGTTAAAAAATGAGTTTTAAACTCGTGTCCTATAAAAAGCGAGTTCGCCTTACGTGGACTGAAAGAGGGTCATTTTTCTAAAGGCTTAGTGACAAATAAGTGCCCAAACTATACCCTTTTTCCAAATAGGTACCCAAAGTATTTTTGAGGCCATATAGGTGCCTAATGTTTTCAAAGTTTCCATCTTGGTGCCTTGCCGATATCAACCATTAAAAAAATTCTATTAGCCAATAAAAACATGACACATGGCAGTATTAAACATTTTCTGAATTTAACTTTTTAAAATAAATCAAAAATTTTAAAATATCCTAAAATTTTCAAATAATCCCAAAATAGTCTCTAAATCACTAAACCCCCAAATCTGACCACTCTCATCGGCATTGGTCGCGTTTTCGGCGACGGAATGAAGCGTCCTCCCCTCGCCGAACGACCCACACACTGTTCATTGTCTGTTATGTCGTCGTTCATCGCGAATCATTCGAATGAACCATTCGACAATTTCAGCGTTACACACGGAGGCAGTCGATTTCCGAAGACGAGGTGGTGGGGTAAATGGTCGTGATGGTCCGGTGATGGATGCGATGGGCGACGACATGGCAATCGGCGGTGAAATCAAGTGAAATCGGGATTTGAGTTTTTGGGTGTTAGGGATTTCAAATTTTGGGGCTATTTTGTGAAAATTGGAGTTATTTTATTTTGTTAATTTTTAAAAAAAAATATAATTTCAGAAATTTAAAAAGCTGACAAGTGTCAAATAATGGAAGTTAATTGTGATAATTAACAAACAGTAATGACATGACACCTATTTGAGTAACATTGAAAACATTAGTCACCTATTTAGTTCAAGACAAAGTTTAGGCACATATATATAAAAAAGTGTATAGTTTGGGCACTTATTTACCATTTAAGCCTTTTTTTAAATAATCACGTTTGGGGTATTTTTTAATTAATTATTTAAAAAATATATATTCATTTAAAATTGCCACGTAGCTCAAGGCTTCTTTTTATTCCCCAAATCGTATGAAGGCCAATATACTTTTCATTTGGGGTCAAGAAATACAACTCCAACAATATGTTGAGTAGTGTATCGGAGGAGTGAGCATACAATTGAATTGAGTAAAATTAATTCAAGTTAGTTGAATTTATGAATACGTTTTATTATTCAAAGTTTATTTTGAAAAAAATCCGTTCGAGTGGAGTCGAATCAAAGATATTCAGTGACGGACCTAGGCTACAAGTGGGAGCGGCTCTTGGCTCCAAGCAACAATTTTTGTTTACCTTTTAATTATATACAACAAATATATATTTTATGAATTTGCCTCTTTACTTTTAAACATTTATGTATTGTCCCCAATCCCAATCTTAGTTTTATCCTTGAAAATATTTATTCTAATTTTTGTTCAAATTTAAATGTAATTATTTGTAAAGTTATGGTACTGATTTGTTACAATTTAAACAAGATTTTCTAACCATATATGATATATATATATATTTCATATCTTTCGTATGTGTAAGTAAGATTTGTAAAGTTATTTAATACTAGTTATCTAAAATTATATAATATATTTATAATGTTATTTTTTAAAAGAAGATATTTGAGAATACTATATTGATGAGAATATAAAGGAGCCAAAGAATTGAGGGGCATAACGAATTTGCAAAGAGTTATCGTCAATGGATCAAATTGAATAAAATATAAAGTTGATAGACCAAATTGTAAAAAGAGAAAATTTGTTTTCAAACAGAGGAATTGAAGTTATATAGGTATTCTACCGTCGTTGAGGAGCATGTGATTTGAATTTGGTCAAAATGGACTTAAAACGAAGAAAGAATTGAAGAAACAAAGAAATCATGGATCAAATCACAAAACAATCAAATCACTTAGCTGAATACCAAACAATGTCATTTTCATTTTTTTCGGTTATCCAAAATTTGCAAATTCAAACTTAATTTCGAACTAAAAATTCAAGTTGACTTGAATACCTAGACTCGAAATTTAAAAAGAATTAATTTTTTAAGTTGGATTGAGTTCTGTTCATCACGGAAGATAAATACATATATTAGTTTTTAAATTTTTATTTTGTTTTTTGGGTAATTATTTAATGCACTACCAGTGGAAAGTTATTTTTTTCTCACAAGCGGGTTTCTAAAGCTACTACATGTTCCTTTTAGAGGCCATAAATCCCAACCCATAAATTCTAAACCATACACTCTAAACTTTAAACCATAAATATTATTCTCAAACCGAAAGGCTTATAACACGCTCGAATCGATCTTTCGAAACCGTCAAGAGGGTTGAATTGAAATCCTGAAAGAATTGGCTAAAACCGATAAAAATTATAGACAATTTGCACGATGATTTTAGAGTGGTTCGACTACTCAACCGAAGCACCTACATGCACTACCTCAGCTTCCCACTAAGGATTTCACCAAATTCACACTTGAATTTCTTCCCCTTTTCTAGGCTAATGGGGCAACCTTTACACACTCAAAACTTTCTAACCCAAAGCTTGAGTAAACCCTCTTTACAAGAGAAAATTGAGCAAACTTGAAAACTCTCACTAGGTATAGTTTGCATTCTTAAGCTCTCTCACTCAATCCTAAAACACTTGAGCAAATATGACAATTTTGGCTCACAAGTGTTGTCTATACAAAGAATTAATAATTAAGCACCTAAGACAATTTTCTCATCATAATGTTGTTGACAATTGAAGCATTAACCTATCCTTGATGCTTGGAGGTCCCCTTTTATACTCACAATTGAGTTTGTAGCCGTTAAGGACTGTTGGGGTTGAATTGGAGTCGAAGGAGATTTTATTTCCCACCATAAATTCAGTTCTGGAAATGTCCGTATCGGAGCACACGAGCTCGTATCGGAACGCCCTTTTTCAGAACTAGTCGATGAAGCCTGATGCAGCAATCTGTATCGAACTGTCTCTGGCTGTATCGAAACAGTATGAGCTGTATAAAAACGGTTACAAATTGTTTTAGTACGAGTGACAATTGAGCTACATTTAAAAGACCGTTGGGAAAATATGATCGTTGGGGAGGTTTTGACCGTTACCCGTATCGAAACACAAAAGGTTGTTTCGAAACAGCACTACACCATATCGAAAAGGGCAAGCCATGTCTCGGTACGCGTTTTCGCAGTTTCAAATTGTATCTTACAGATTGGCCCTGTATAGAAACGTGTACCTTAAGGACACTGGTTTGGCAACTTAAAAACGTTTCAAACATTGTCAAAACCTTTTTAAAACATCCTTAAACATAATTTCAAGTTGTTTGGACTTAAAAGCATTTTTGAAATCTTTTCAATTTAGTCCAAAACTATTTTTCAATTTTTATATCAAAACATTAGTTCTACAATATCCCCTTTTTGATATAATAAAACAAATCTTAAAAAATTGTTTGGGATTCTTCCACCTAGTGAAATAAATTTTAAATAAGAGAATTAAAATTCAAAATCAATTAAATATCCCCTTATTTATTTGAAAATTCAATTTTTCAAAACATTTCCCCTTTTTGTTATATCAAAATGGTTTAAACTATGTTTGAAAACTTTGAAGTCCATAACATTGGGAAAAGAATTAACAAAAATAATATTTTTTTAAAAATTGATCCCCCTTACTCAAAGCATCAAATATTTTTAGTTCAACACATGATAATTTAGTTGAATTAAAAGTAAATCAAATTAAACAAATAAAACAACTAGATTTTACCAACACTTGAACTTCAAGGGAGGATGTGAAGCCTTCTTTCTCAAGTGTTCTTCCTTGTGTGTATGGAGCTCCCCCTTAAATTTGAACTTGTTGATCACTCTCATTCACACCTAAACAAGACAATCAAGTAATTTTTGGTATCCAAATTGCTTTGGATCCATAGACATTAGTAGCACAAAGTTTAATCCCATTAGGAATCAATTTTTCAATTTCATCCCTTTTTGTTGAAGTGATTAGATCTTTTTGAACCCAAACACTTCTAATACATTTTCCATTTAAGAATCTAGGGGCACTAGATTGTCTTTGATAAAATTTTGATTTTCCAAAACTATTTTTCTTTTCATGCTCTTTGGAAATCAAATCTTTTTCTTTCTTAAGATCATGAATATCCTTTTGATGATCCTTTTCGATTGTTTGAAGCAATTTTTGTAAACTTAAGTCTTTAAGTTCAAAATCTTTGACTTTTGATTCAAACTCTATTGGTTTTAGAAAGCAAATCATTTTCGGTTTTTAACTTTGAAATCAATTTCTTGTTTTTTGAAAATAAAGCCTTGAATTCAAAAACCAATTCATCATAGGCTTCTTGTAACTCATCAAAAGAATATGAATTTGAACTAGATGAGTTAGAAGTTACCTCCCCCTCATTGAGGGCCATGAAGCATAGGTGGGCTACCTCATCATCGGTGGAGTCTTCATCACTCCATGTCGCCACATATGCTTTCTTTGAAGACGATTCATTTTTGTTGGACTTGTGGGAATCCTTCAACTTCTTTTTCAATTCGTGCTTGGATTTAGCCATCTCGCTCTTCATAAATCGGGCAGACTTTTCGAAGAGATAGGCCATCTCTTCTTCTGCACTTTCCTCCTCACTTGATTCAATGTGGTTCCACTTGGAGGACTTGAGAGCAATGACATTTGTGTTGATGCCAAGCTCCACCCCATCTTCTTTATCTCTTCCTTTTTTTTCTTCTCCTCTTTTTTTTTTCTTTCTTCATCATTTCATGAGTGAGAAGAGACCACATGAGTTCATCTAGCTTCAAGGTCTTTAAATTTTTGGCTTCCATAATGGCGGTATTCTTTGAGTACCATGAATCGAGAAGAGAATAGAGAAGCTTTCAGACAAGTTTGTCTTCCGGAATGATTTCTCCATAGCCTTTGAGTCCATTTGTGACGGTGGAGAATCTATCGAACATTTTTGTGATGTCTTCATCCGGTTCCATCATGAAGTTCTCGTACTCGTGGTTGAGGAGGCCGTTCTTGGTCTCCTTTACTTCGTTTGTTCCCTAGTATGTGACTTCAAGCTTGTCTCATACCTCCTTGGCACTCTCACAAGAAGACATTTTTTCATAGATGTTGGGGCTAAATGCACAAAAAAGGATGTGCAAAGCCTTGTAATTAAGCTTCATCTTCTTGCGATCATTCGCACTCCAATCCGCCTTAATTCGTTATGGCACGAAAGGACCCTCTTCAAAAATATCCCAAAGCTTGAAATGTTTGGATTTGATGAAAAACTTCATTTTAATCTTCCAATAAGCGTAGTTGGTCCCGTCGAAGAAAGGTGATTTGTCGATGGATTGTGCCATTTGACCAGTTGATTGATGTTGTATCAAGCTTCTCGGATCGCCTTAAAAAGATGTTAATCCCCTTCGATTGAGCCTCGCTCTGATACCAATTTTTAGGCCTAATAGGCTCGATTTCCTTCAACCAATTTAGTTTGCCAAGTGGTGGAGAAGTTGGATATTTGGGTGCTTTTTTGGGAGGTGAAAAATAGAAAATAGACACAAGGATTTATAGTGGCTCGGTCTTCTAACAAGCACCTACATGCACTACCTTAGCTTCCCACTAAGGATTTCACCAAATTCACACTTGAATTTATTCCCTTTTTCTAGGCTAAGGAGGCAACCTTTACACACTCAAAACTTTCTAACCCAAAGCTTGAGTAAACCCTCTTTACAAGAGAAACTTGAGCAAACTTGAAAACCCTCACTAGGTATATTTTGCATTCTTAAGCTCTCTCGCCCAATCCTAAAACACTTGAGCAAATATGACAATTTTGGCTCAAAAGTGTTGTCTATACAAAGAATTAACAATTAAGCACCTAAGACAATTTTCTCATCATAATGTTGTTGACAATTGAAGCATTAACTTATCCTTGATGCTTGGAGGTCCCTTTTATACTCCCAATTGAGTTTGTAGTCGTTAAGGACCGTTGGGGTTGAATATGAGCCGAAAGAGATTTTATTTCCCACCATAAATTCAGTTCTGGTGATGTCTGTATCGAAACACACGAGCTTGTATCGGAACGCCTTTTTTCAGAACTAGCTGTTGAAGCCTGATGCAGCAATCTGTATCGAAACGCCTCTGGCCGTACCGAAACAATATGAGCTGTATCGAAACGGTTACAAACCGTTTCGGTACGAGTGATAGTTGAGCTGCATTTAAAAGACCGTTGAGAAAATATGATCGTTGAAGAGGTTTTGATCGTTGCCCGTATCGAAACACAAAAGGTTGTTTCGAAACAACACTACACCATATTGAAACGGGCAAGCCCTGTCTCTGTACGTGTTTTGGCAGTTTCAAATTGTATCGATATAGATTGGCCCTATATCAAAAAGGGTACCTTAAGGACACTAGTTTGGCAACTTAAAAACATTTCAAACATTGCCAAAACCTTTTTAAAACATCCTCAAACATAATTTCAAGTTGTTTAGACTTGAAAGCATTTTTGAGATCTTTTCAATTTAGTCCAAAACTATTTTTCAATTTTTATATCAAAACATTAGTTCTATAATCTTCCCCTTTTTGATATAATAAAACAAATCTTGAAAATTTGTTTAGGATTCTCCCACCTAGTGAAATAAATTTTGAATAAGAGAATTAAAATTCAAAATCAATTAAAGATCCCCTTATTTATTTGAAAATTCAATTTTTTAAAACATTTCCCCCCTTTTTTGTTATATCAAAAATGGTTCAAAACTATGTTTGAAAACTTTGAAGTCCATAATAATGGAAAAAATTGACAAAAATATATTTTTTTTAAAATGGCTCCCCCTTACTTAAAGCATCAAATATTGTTAGTTCAACACATGATAATTTAGTTGAATTAAAAGTAAATCAAATTAAACAAATAAAACAATTAGATTTTACCAACACTTGAACTTCAAAGGAGGATGTGAAGCCTTCTTTCTCAAATGTTCTTCCTTGTGAGTATGGAGCTCCCCCCTCAAATTTGTACTTGTTGATCACTCTCTATCACACCTAAACAAGACAATCAAGTAATTTTTGATATCCAAATTGCTTTGGATCCATAGACATTAGTAGCACAAAGTTTAGTCCCCTTAGGAATCCATTTTTCAATTTCATACCTTTTTGTTGAAGTGATTAGATCTTTTGGAACCCAAACACTTCTAAAACATTTTCCATTTAAGAATCTAGGGACACTAGATTGTCTTTGATAAAATTTTGATTTTCCAAAACTATTTTTCTTTTCAAGCTCTTTGGAAATCAAATCTTTTTCTTTCTTAAGATCATCAATCTCCTTTTGATGATCCTTTTCAATTTTTTGAAGCAATTTTTGTAAACTTGAGACTTTAAGTTAAAAATCTTTGACTTTTGCTTCAAACTCCAAATTGGTTTTAGAAAGCAAATCATTTTCGGTTTTTAACTTTGAAATCAATTTCTTATTTTTCGAAAATGAAGTCTTGAATTCAAAAACCAATTCATCATAGGCTTCTTGTAACTCATCAAAAGAATATGAATTTGAACTAGATGAGTTAGAAGTTACCTCCCACTCATTGAAGGCCATGAAGCATAGATGGGCTACCTCATCATCGGTGGAGTCTTCATCACTCCATGTCGCCACATATGCTTTCTTTGAAGATAATCCATTTTTGTTGGACTTGTGTGAATCCTTCATCTTCTTTTTCAATTCATGCTTAGATTTAGCCATCTCGCTCTTCATGAATCGGGCAAACTTTTCGAAGAGATAGGTCATCTCTTCTTCTTCATTTTCCTCCTCACTTGATTTAACATGGTTCCACTTGGAAGACTTGAAAGTAATGGCATCTGTGTTGATGCCAAGCTCCATGATATTCTTCTTCCCCATCTTCTTTATCTCTTCCTTTTTTTTTTCTTTTCCTCTTCTTTTTTTTCTTCATCATTTCATGAGTGAGAAGAGACCTCATGAGTTCATCTAGCTTCAAGGTCTTTAAATTTTTGGCTTCGATGATGCAATCTTCTTTGAGTCTCATGAATCGGGAAGAGAATAGAGAAGCTTTCAGACAAGCTTGTCTTCCAGAATGATTTCTCCATAGCCTTTGAGTCCATTTGTGATGGTGGAGAATCTATTGAACATTTTTGTGATGTCTTCATCCGGTTGCATCTTGAAGTTCTCGTACTCGTGATTGAGGAGGCCGATCTTGGTCTCCTTTAGTTCGTTTGTTCCCTCGTATGTGTAACACCCGGGTTTGTGTAACGCCCGTGTTTTGGGCCTAGGAGTTAACCGGGTTTATGGTTCGAGTCAATAAAATTTAAATTAAAACAATTCAACCTAATTTGTGATGTAAATGAGCTTTAATAAGAGGGGAGGGACCTACATTGCGATTTTACCCAAGAGTTTTGAAAAAGGAAGACAACTTTTAAAGTTGTCATCTTCTTCCCCCTTTCCCCTCTATTCCCACGTGAAAAACAAAACCCTTCTCCAAAACTCTCTCAAATATTCAAGTTACTATTCCATTGTGTTTCTCCCTCAATCCAAGGTGTTTTTCAAAGGTAATCATGTTTTCTATCTCTCCTCTTTATCCTCTATCTACCTATGATCTTGGATTTTAAAGATATGAAGTTTTGAAATTTAGGGTTTGTTTTAAAGTTTGAGTTTTTAAGGGGTTTTTCATCTTGTTTTGATCAATTGAGTTGGGGCTTTGTTTATTCATGTTACAATACACATTATATGTTAATTTGGTTGAATTTTAATGAAAATTCGTAGTGGGTTCTTAAACTCATTTTTGGGATGTCAAAAACTCCATTTTTGGTGGGTTTTAAGTTAAAAACAAAGGGCTGATGGTTTAGGTATGTTAGGAGGGTGATTTGGGACCTTTTGGGGGTCATTTGGAGGTTTGGAAATGGAAATTTCAGCAAGGTTTTAGGGGAGCACGAAAATTGGTATTTTGGATGATTATGTGATTTGGGGGTTTGTGGAAATTAGCTTGTGTTTGTAAAGTGAGTTGATGGTTGAGTTTTAGCATTGAATTATGAAGTAATAAATGTGTTTTTCTTGGCTAGAAGCAAGAGGAAACGTTGGAGAGGCATCGGGACCGAATCCGAGTTCGTAGGAGATTTGCTTCGGTTGCTAAGGAAGGGCGGTGAGTGGTTAATGTTTTTAAATTGGTTTTTAAGTGGTTGGTTCAAGCATGTGAACTAGGTTGGGCTTGGTAGACCCTCCTAGAGTTAGGATTAGGGTGGTAGCCTAATCCTAAGCTTTAGTTAGAGACCTTGGATGTACTCTTTAACTATTGTATTGCCTCATGATGATTATGTATAATGTGATACACATGTAGGTGAAAGTATGGCTTAATGTATTGATTTTATATGCATGTTGATGACAAATATAATGTGGATATATGATGAGATAATTGTTCGGATGAAATACATGTGGTGTTGGTTTGTGAAATGAGGTTATGTTGTGGATTGCATGATTTTGGAGAATCATGGTGAGTACGTGCTAAGTACGGATATTATATTGAAATTGATATTGTACTAGGTTGTGGAATTTGATTTATATTGGCACTAGTATGCTTGGGTACAATGATCGATCATTAGGATGAGTGTGCACACAAATTGGGTCAAAACGTACGTGGCCTTGGTGGCGTTAAGGAACCAAGGAGGAGTACGGTGATGTAATATTCCACCGGAAATTTATATTCATTCTACGTGATGATGAGTGGAATCCCATCCGTAGGGCATGTGGTGATGAGTGGAATCTCGCCCATGCAAGGACCGGTGATGAGTGTAATCCCACCGAGGTAATGTTGTTGTTGGAAATGCGTTCCAACGGGTTATCCGCGTATTCGAGTCATAGCTAGGTGCCAATATGAGGTTGTATGTGTATACCAATATGAGACCATGTGTATATGCTTATATGATAATGAATGTGATGCCCTTTATGAATTGATATATGATGTGGTTAATGCACTGAGTTATGTATCATTGTACGTTGAGCTTATGAGTTGTTGAGCATGGCATAATGTTGATTATATGTTCATGCATCATGTTCATTTTGGCTTATGCGGATCGGAGGTATGATCATGCATTTCTTCATGGAAATTGCTCGTGCTTGGACCATGCATTGTCGAAGGTTTGTTTTATGAGCTTACCCTCACTAAGCTTTTATGCTTACGCTCTCTTTTGTTCGACAATGCAGATCAATAGCTCGAGGGTGGCAAGGGCAAGGAAAGGTCTCCAAGTGTTGCTTTGGTGAGCTCAATGTATGAATTTTAAGTGATAGAATGTAATAGTTAAGCAATGGGATAGGTATTGTTGTTTGAGTTTGGGTGTATGTTGATGTTTTGATTTGGCCTTGGTTTGTAAAACATGTTATGCTCTGATGTATGCTTGTGTGTGGTGGCATGTCTATAGACGTTTAGGTTGCCTTGTTATGGTGCAAACCTTTTTATGCTTATCATGTGCCTTTTAAGGCCTTCGAGCACCATGTATGACCTTAAATGTTGGAATGCCTTTTGTTGGAATGCCATGCTTGAAAGCTTATGTTGCTTGTATGGTTTGTGTATCATCTAGTGTTGGATTGTGCCTTTGATTTCAAGTTAAAGCATGCTTTTATGTTTGATTTGCCTTAGGATTGATGTTAGTGTGTTGGTTGGGGTTTTAGAGGGATTTAAGGGCCTCCTTGTGCCTTAAATCAGCTCAAACCTGCAAGTTCGTGGCAGGGGTATCGATACGGTTGGTACGGTATCGATACCACCTTCTTGTTTCAGGCCTCGTGTATCGATACACTTAGGGGGTGTATCGATACCATTTTGGTCACTAGAGCTACTGTCCATTTCGGTATCGATACCGACCTCTGGTGTATCGATACCGTCATCTTAGCGTTGACCGTGGGAAGTCAACCGTTGGGGAGGGTATCGATACACTCCTTGGGTGTATGGATACGGTCTCTACGGGTTGACTTTGACCAGTTGACCTAGTCAAGGGGGTATCGATACACCCATTAAGGGTATCGATACCGCCTGCAGTTAAAGCTTAAACCTAGTCAAGGGGTATCGATACACCCCTTAAGGGTATCGATACCGCCTGTAGTTAAAGCTTAAAATTGGGCTGTAAGATGTTGGGCTGTAACACCCGTGTCTTGGGCCTAGGAGTTAGCCGGGTTGTTGTTCGGGTCAATTAAAATCTAATTAAAATAAACCAACTTTGAAAAATGGCCTATTTAAATCTTAATAAAGAGGGAGGGACCAAAGTTGTGATTTACCCCATTTTAAATAAAAGGAAGACAACTTTTATGGAAAAGTTGTCATCTTTCTCTTCACTCTCTCCTTTCCCAATTTCAAAACCCTCCCCCATTCTCAAACACTCCTAAACCCTTGTTACTATTCCATCTATTTTAGCACCCGATTTCAACACCATTTTAAGAGGTAACTACATTTTCTTAACCTCCTTTTCAATCTCTATCTATCCCTTGTTTTAGATTTCAAAAATAGTGAGTTTTGGAAATTAGGGTTCATATGGAAATTTGGGGTTTTGATGGGGTTTTTCAACTTGTTTTGATAAATTGTTTTGGGGGTTTGTTTAAGTACTATGAAATACACAACATATCTTAATTTGGTTGATTTTGGGTAAATTTTCGTAGTATGGTCTTAAGGCTAGTTTTAAGGTTGTAAAACTTGGGTTTTTGGTGGGTTTTGTGTTGAAATTGAAGGGCTGTTGATATACCTATGACATGGGGTGTTTTGGGATGTCTTGGAAGTCATTTGGATGTTTGGAAATTGGTTTTTCAGCAAGTCTTTAGGGGAGCACGAAAATGGGATTTTTAGAGATGTTATGTGGTTTGGAAATCGTGGAATTTGGGTTGTGTTAGCAAGTATGTTGATGTTTGAGTTTAGCATTGAATTGGGAAGTAATATGTATGTTTTGTTTGGTTAGAAGCAAGTGGAAGCGCGGAAGAGGCTTTGGGACCGAATCCGGGTTCGTAGGGAGTTCGGTTCGAATTGCTAAGGAAGGGCGGTGAGTGGTTCAACTTGTTTTTAAGTTTGGTTCGAGCTTGGTAGTGTGTGTGTGTGTAAAGTGTGCTTGGTAGGCCACTTCCATTTAATTCAAGTTGATAGCTTAGCTTTCGATATCCTAAAATGCCTTGTGCTTACTAGCTATACTCTTGGATTGTGGTTAATTGATACAAGTATATATATCATGTTGAGTAGATATGTGATGAGCATGTATTGTGGTTGATGATATGTATGTGATGTGGTTATAATAATTGGCACTAAAAATTACCGGTTGTAAATGATCGATCATTAGGATAGTGTGCACACAAATTGAGTCAAAACGTACGTGGCCTTGATGGCGTTAAGTCATCAAGGAGGAGTACGGTGATGTAACATTCCACCGGAAGCTATTCATATATTTCTACAGGATGATGAGTGGAATCCCATCCGTAGGGCATGTGGCGATGAGTGGAATCCCGCACATGCAAGGGCCGGTGATGAGTGTAATCCCACCGAGGTAAAGTATTGTTGAGGTTTATATCCGCACAATCGGGGTAATTAAAGTGGCCAATTAAACTTAAATCATGTATTGTGATATATGATGGTGATGTGTGAGTGTGATATATGGTATTGTTGTATGTTGATGATATTGATGTTTAATCTTGTTAGGAATGAGAGACCATATATGCCACTTGAAAGACTAGCTAAGTCTACTTGATATTATGCCTATGTTTGATGTATGTAGACTAGGATTAACATGCTTGGACCCTGCATTGTTGTTGTTTTTCATTTTAGAGCACCCTCACTAAGCTTATAGCTTACGCTCTCTATGTTCAACAATGCAGATCATTAGCGTGGCGTTAGCACAAGGCAAGGCAAGAAGGGCTTCCAAGTTTGTAGCTCAAGTATGGTTATCGATTTTGTATTAGCTAGCAATGTGGCAAAGGTCTTGTATGAGCATGTGTGACTCATTTAATTGATGTACTTTTGGATTGATGTTTGGATTGTAAGCATGTTACACTATGATGAATGTTTCGATGTTTGATGGCATGTTTTAGAATGCTTTGGTTGCCTTGTGTATGAATGCAAACCTTTCAAGTTGTCTTGTTCCTTTTAAGGTCTTTTGAGCTCTTGTGTATGTCAATATTGCATAAATTGCTCTTTGACTTGAATGCTATGCATGAGTGTTTTAGTCCATGTTTAAATGTTTCCCTTGGCTTAAATTTGTGTGCCTACGTGTTTGTATATGCTTAGGTGAGTCGAGAGTTGCATCTAGAGTCGTGTTTGAGGTCGTTTAGCTAAGTTTTGTGGCCTTACAGTGCAGGGCGTATCGATACGCCCAAGGGCTGTATCGATACGGCCTTGCTCTGAGGAAACAGTTTTATCTGGGCGTATCGATACGTGGGGTGTATCGATACGGTCCCAACACTCTGAAATTCAGGTTAGGCTGGGAGTATCGATACACAATGGTGTATCGATACCCTCTTAACTCTCTGAAATCTTGGGGAGTTGTAGAGTGCTTGGCGTATCGATACGGTGTCCAAGCGTATCGATACGGTCCAACGGTGTTGACCATAGGGTGTTGACCCCGGTCAAGGCGTATCGATACCCTCTGAAGGTGTATCGATACGCCCTGTTTAAAAAGGGTAAATGGGCTGTTTTAAGGGGCTGTTTGGGTTGGTCGTTGCTATGGTGTTTGTGTTCCCGCTGTCATGTTTCACATAGGACTTAACAAGGCATCTAGGCAAGATTAATTAATGAAAAAAAATAGGGTTGCTAACCGAGGGGGAACCTTAACGGGTTTCGCTTCGGTTTTCCCCGTGTAGCTCACTCGGACCAGTCATCCGGCCAGACCGGGACGAGGGGGTTACATTTGTTGGTATCAGAGCCTGAGGTTACCGAGACCTCGGGCAGGTAAGTGAGGTAAGCTTAATGTGTTAAGTGCTTATGATGTTCGATGCATGCTTTGCCATGAATCCTTGATGTTTGCTTGATAGTATGCTGTTTTGAAGCATGAATTGTCGTGTTTGGTGTGAGTGTGTGCCCATTGCTACTATTACTTAATTTAAAAGGATTTTTGAAAAGAGGAATACTTGAGCACTGTTGGACCCTTGCTTTGACTAACGTAATCCTTATCTGTTTCTTGTTGTAGTTTACCTTGCTAGTTGAACCATGAGACCACGTGGGAGGCCTAGGATGGTTCGACTGGAACCACGGGCAGAGGCTCCTAGAGTCGAGCCAGTTGTGAGAGTTGAGGCTCAAGTGGGAGAGCCAGTGGTTGGAGTTGGAGCTCCTCCACCACCTCCACCACCACCACCTCCTCCGCCGGGAGTGGGAGGCGAGGCCGGGCCCGAAGGAATGGGACCACAAGGAGGCCAGGGTGGCCAAGGTGGCCAAGGACCGGCCGGAATCGACTTAACTCCGTTGGTTCAGGCGATAGCCAGGGCATTCCAGGCTGCAGTAGCTGGAGGTCAGGCAGCTCATCATCAGGGTGAGGGCACCGGATTGCCATTAGAGAGACTTCGGGGCCTTGGGGCCGAAGAGTTTAGAGGTGCTACTCCGGAGAGGTCAGAGATGTGGTTTGAGAAGACCGTCCGTATTCTTGCTCAGATGGGATGTACTGGTGAGCGCAAGTTGGGATGCGTTGAGTCTTTGCTTCAGGGTGATGCCTACACCTGGTGGGTCACCGTTACTTTAGGGATGTATGAGGCCGAGATTACATGGGAGTTCTTTGAGATAGCTTTCCGGAAGAAGTATTTGGGTCCGCGATACCTCGACGAGAGGAAGAGAGAGTTTATGGCACTGCTACAGGGGAACATGTCTGTGACCGACTATGAGATCAGATTTGTTAGACTGAGTCAGTATACACCCGAGCTTGTACCTACTGAGGTGGATCGTTGTAACCGTTTCCGTTATGGGCTGAATGAAGAAATCAAGACTTATACTCTAGCTTCAGACTACACTGATTTTGATGTCTTGGTCTCGAGGGCCAAGGACTTGGAGCACAGTTTGAGTTTGACCAGGCGGTCAGGTGGATCTAGTTCGAGTAAGAGGTCCAGCAACTTCGATAGAGGTGATGCCAAGAGGCATCGGGACAACCGGCATCAGTTTGATCATAGGCGTGGTGGCGGTAACCACGGTAGGGGCCATCAGGGTCAGAGAGCTGGAGGGAAGTTGCCCACATGTGCTACTTGCGGGAGGAACCACACCGGTGAGTGTTGGGGGAACTACCATTCTTGTTGGAGTTGTGGTGCTAGAGACCACATTAGACGTGACTGTCCACATCAGGTGGGACAGGCACCAGCTCAGGCTCCTGCTAGAGCCAACGACTTTCAGAGAGGCCGCGGGCGCGGTAGAGGTAATTTCCAGCCGAGGAACGATGGTCAGAGAAACTTAGCTCATGTAGTTTCAGTCCAGCCGGAGGGCGGAGGACAGGCTAGGGTTTACGCTCAGCGCGGGGAGCAGCATGACACCGATGTGATCGCAGGTAACTTCTCGATACAGTCTTTGGGTTTGCTTTCTTTGATTGACTCTGGGTCTACACATTCGTACATATTGAGTGAGCATGCACAGTCTTTGAAATTGCCTTGTGAGTTGTTAGAGGTAGGAGTTAGTGTTACTAGTTCTTTTGGGGACACGGTAGTGGTTAGGAAGATGTATCGAAGGTGTCCGTTGATGGTTCAGGGGCATGTGTTTCCAGTGGATATGATGGAACTTCCTTTCTACGGTTTCGATGTGATTCTGGGTATGGATTGGCTCACGGAGCATAGGGCTAGGATAGATTTTGAAACTAAGCGGATTTCTTTGAAGCTCACAGATGATTATGAGATTGTTGTGGTGGGTGAGAATGTGAAGTTCTTATCCAATGTTGTTTCAGTGTTAGAGGCTAAGAGATTAGTTGAGTTAGGGTGTGAAGCATACTTAGCGTATGTGATGAACCCTAACATGAGTGAGGTTAGACCTCAGGACATCCGGACAGTATGTGATTTTCCTAGTGTGTTTCCGGAAGAATTGCCAGGGTTACCACCGGACAGGGAGGTAGAGTTCAGCATTGAGGCTTATTCTGATTCAGCTCCTGTTTCGATTGCTCCGTATCGTATGGCACCAAAAGAATTGAAAGAGTTGAAGGCTCAGTTGCAAGAATTGACAGATAGAGGTTTTATTAGGCCTAGTTCTTCACCTTGGGGTGAACCAGTATTGTTTGTGAAGAAGAAGGATGGAAGTATGAGAATGTGCATAGATTATAGGCAGTTAAATCAGTTGACAGTGAAGAACAAATATCCGTTGCCTAGAATCGATGACTTGTTTGATCAGTTGAGAGGAGCATCGGTCTTTTCGAAGATTGATTTGAGATCAGGTTACTACCAGCTAAAGGTTAGAGAGGTTGATGTACCGAAGACGGCCTTTAGGACTAGATACGGTCATTATGAGTTTTTAGTCATGCCATTTGGGTTGACTAATGCACCGGCAGCTTTCATGGACATGATGAATAGAATCTTCCACCAGTATCTAGATCAGTTTGTAGTTGTGTTTATTGATGACATTTTGGTGTACTCGCGAACTGAAGAAGACCATGACCGACATTTGAGACTTGTTTTGAAGACTTTGCTAGATCATCAGTTGTATGCGAAGCTCAGCAAGTGTGAATTCTGGATCCGAGAGGTAGTCTTCTTAGGACATGTAGTGTCAGCTGAAGGCATTAGAGTTGATCCGAAGAAGATTGAAGCCATTGCTGAGTGGAAGCAACCAAAGTCTGTGACGGAGGTACGTAGCTTCCTAGGCTTAGCCGGATACTATAGGAGGTTTGTAGAGGGTTTCTCTAAATTAGCCGCTCCATTGACACAGTTACTTCAGAAGAGTGTTCAGTTTGAGTGGACAGATTCAAGACAGAGAGCTTTTGAGAAATTGAAAGAAGCTTTGACCCAAGCTCCGATCTTGATTCAGCCTGAGTCCGGGAAGGACTATGTAGTTTATAGTGATGCTTCTTATGTAGGGTTAGGATGTGTTCTGATGCAAGACAAGAGAGTAGTGGCTTATGCCTCAAGACAGTTGAAGACCCATGAGCGCAACTATCCAACCCATGACATAGAGTTAGCTGCAGTTGTGTTTGCTCTGAAGATTTGGAGGCACTATTTGTATGGTGAGAAATGCACAGTGTACACCGATCACAAGAGTTTGAAGTACATTATGACTCAGCGAGATTTGAATCTCAGATAGCGTAGGTGGTTAGAGCTACTAAAGGACTATGATCTTACCATTGAGTACCATCCGGGTAAGGCCAATGTAGTGGCCGATGCTTTGAGTAGGAAGATGGCCGTAGACTTGAGAGCTATGTTTGCTAGATTGAGTTTGTCTGGAGATGGTGGCTTGATAGCCGAGCTTCAGGTTAGACCTACTCTAGGTCAGATGATTAGAGAGAAACAGCTCTTAGACAGATCTTTGGCACCTCACGTGCAAGATATAGCCGAGGGTAGATCTTCAGACTACAGTTTCAGTTCCGATGGGGTTTTGTGTTTCAAAGACAGAATAGTTGTGCCAGAAGATAGTGATCTGAGACGTACAATTTTGACTGAAGCCCACAGTAGTCCGTTTGCTATGCATCCGGGAAGTACGAAGATGTACCGCGATTTGAAGAATGAGTACTTTTGGGTTGGCTTGAAGAGAGATGTAGCCGACTTTGTGAGTAAGTGTTTAGTGTGTCAGAGAGTGAAGGCGGAACATCAGGTTCCCTCAGGTTTGTTACAGCCGTTGAGAATACCGGAATGGAAGTGGGAGAACATCACCATGGATTTTGTTTCGGGTTTGCCTTTGACTCCTACGAAGAAGAACTCAGTTTGGGTGATAGTGGATCGATTTACAAAATGTGCTCACTTCTTGGCAGTCAACACTACTTACACTTTAGATAGATTGGCCGATTTGTACATTGGTGAGATTGTGAGGTTACATGGTGTGCCGAAGTCCATTGTATCAGATAGAGATCCGCGGTTTACTTCTAGATTTTGGGAGAGTCTGCATACCGCTTTGGGTACCCGTTTGAACTTCAGCACTTCTTATCATCCTCAGTCAGATGGTCAGTCAGAGAGGGTTATTCAGATCTTAGAGGACATGTTGCGATGTTGTATCATAGACCTTCAGGGTACTTGGGAGAAACATTTGCCTCTAGTAGAGTTCGCGTACAATAACAGTTTTCAGTCGAGCATTCAGATGGCTCCGTATGAGGCCTTGTATGGCCGGAAGTGTAGAACTCCAGTGTGTTGGGCCGAGGTGGGACAGAAATTGTTACCTATGCCAGATTTGCTCAAGGGGACAACCGACAAGGTAAAATTGATTTGTGATCGCTTGAAGGCTGCTTCGGATAGGCAGAAGTCCTATGCCGATTTGAAGAGGAAGGAAGTTGAGTTCTCAGTGGGTGAGAAGGTATTCTTGAAGGTATCTCCGTGGAAGAAAGTGATGAGGTTTGGCCGAAAGGGAAAGTTGAGTCCGAGGTACATAGGACCGTATGAGATTGTGAAGAGGGTTGGTCCCGTTGCTTATCAGTTGCGTTTGCCATCCGAGCTTGAGAAGATACATGATGTGTTCCATGTGTCGATGCTTCGCAAGTATAGGTCCGATCCATCACATGTTATGCCCGTAGAAGAAATTGAATTGAATCCGGATTTGACTTATGAAGAAGAGCAGTAGAGATCTTAGCTTCTGACAGAAAGGTGTTGAGGGGTAGATCGATTGAGTTAGTAAAGGTGCGGTGGCGACGTAGAGGTGTGGACGAGGCCACTTGGGAGAGGAAGGAGGATATGGAAAGGCAGTTTTCGTATCTCTTTCAGACAGGTAATTTCGGGGACGAAATTCCTTAAGTGGGAGAGAGTTGTAACACCCGTGTCTTGGGCCTAGGAGTTAGCCGGGTTGTTGTTCGGGTCAATTAAAATCTAATTAAAATAAACCAACTTTGAAAAATGGCCTATTTAAATCTTAATAAAGAGGGAGGGACCAAAGTTGTGATTTACCCCATTTTAAATAAAAGGAAGACAACTTTTATGGAAAAGTTGTCATCTTTCTCTTCACTCTCTCCTTTCCCAATTTCAAAACCCTCCCCCATTCTCAAACACTCATAAACCCTTGTTACTATTCCATCTATTTTAGCACCCGATTTCAACACCATTTTAAGAGGTAACTACATTTTCTTAACCTCCTTTTCAATCTCTATCTATCCCTTGTTTTAGATTTCAAAAATAGTGAGTTTTGGAAATTAGGGTTCATATGGAAATTTGGGGTTTTGATGGGGTTTTTCAACTTGTTTTGATAAATTGTTTTGGGGGTTTGTTTAAGTACTATGAAATACACAACATATCTTAATTTGGTTGATTTTGGGTAAATTTTCGTAGTATGGTCTTAAGGCTAGTTTTAAGGTTGTAAAACTTGGGTTTTTGGTGGGTTTTGTGTTGAAATTGAAGGACTGTTGATATACCTATGACATGGGGGTGTTTTGGGATGTCTTGGAAGTCATTTGGATGTTTGGAAATTGGTTTTTCAGCAAGTCTTTAGGGGAGCACGAAAATGGGATTTTTAGAGATGTTATGTGGTTTGGAAATCGTGGAATTTGGGTTGTGTTAGCAAGTATGTTGATGTTTGAGTTTAGCATTGAATTGGGAAGTAATATGTATGTTTTGTTTGGTTAGAAGCAAGTGGAAGCGCGGAAGAGGCTTTGGGACCGAATCCGGGTTCGTAGGGAGTTCGGTTCGAATTGCTAAGGAAGGGCGGTGAGTGGTTCAACTTGTTTTTAAGTTTGGTTCGAGCTTGGTAGTGTGTGTGTGTGTAAAGTGTGCTTGGTAGGCCACTTCCATTTAATTAAAGTTGATAGCTTAGCTTTCGATATCCTAAAATGCCTTGTGCTTACTAGCTATAATCTTGGATTGTGGTTAATTGATACAAGTATATATATCATGTTGAGTAGATATGTGATGAGCATGTATTGTGGTTGATGATATGTATGTGATGTGGTTATAATAATTGGCACTAAAAATTACCGGTTGTAAATGATCGATCATTAGGATAGTGTGCACACAAATTGAGTCAAAACGTACGTGGCCTTGATGGCGTTAAGTCATCAAGGAGGAGTACGGTGATGTAACATTCCACCGGAAGCTATTCATATATTTCTACGGGATGATGAGTGGAATCCCATCCGTAGGGCATGTGGCGATGAGTGGAATCCCGCACATGCAAGGGCCGGTGATGAGTGTAATCCCACCGAGGTAAAGTATTGTTGAGGTTTATATCCGCACAATCGGGGTAATTAAAGTGGCCAATTAAACTTAAATCATGTATTGTGATATATGATGGTGATGTGTGAGTGTGATATATGGTATTGTTGTATGTTGATGATATTGATGTTTAATCTTGTTAGGAATGAGAGACCATATATGCCACTTGAAAGACTAGCTAAGTCTACTTGATATTATGCCTATGCTTGGCGTATCGATACGGTGTCCAAGCGTATCGATACGGTCCAACGGTGTTGACCATAGGGTGTTGACCCCGGTCAAGGCGTATCGATACCCTCTGAAGGTGTATCGATATGCCCTGTTTAAAAAGGGTAAATGGGTTGTTTTAAGGGGCTGTTTGGGTTGGTCGTTGCTATGGTGTTTGTGTTCCCGCTGTCATGTTTCACATAGGACTTAACAAGGCATCTAGGCAAGATTAATTAATGAAAAAAAATAGGGTTGCTAACCGAGGGGGAACCTTAACGGGTTTCGCTTCGGTTTTCCCCGTGTAGCTCACTCGGACCAGTCATCCGGCCAGACCGGGACGAGGGGGTTACATGGGCTGAGTTCGTTGGTTTGCCTCGTGAATGTTGTTCCGCTGTATGATCATATAGGATTAAATACTCATCTAGACAAGATTTAAAATGAAAAAAATAGGGTTGCTAACCGAGGGGGAATTCCTTAGGGAGTTTTCTCTCGGTTTTCCCCGTGTAGCTCACTCGGACCGGTCATCCGACCAGACCAGGACGAGGGGGTTACAGTTTGGGGGTCGGGTGAAATTAAAATATTAAAATATTATTTTAGGCCTCGTATTTTCAAAACAAATAAATTTATGTTGGGCTTGTTTTTAAATCAAAACCCATTTAGCCATGGATTTCATACTCTTGTGAATATTCCATTTCATTAAGGGTAAATGAGTCTTTTGGTTTTTAAAAATAAAACAAAACAATAAAAGTGCCTTTTCATCATCTTCTTCCCCCTCCCAAAAACAAATTCCACAACAAACTTCCCCTTCCCCTCAAGTTTACTATTCCATCACCATCCTCCTTCATCCTTGAAGATTTTTTAAAGGTAATAACATTTTTGAGTTGTCCTCAACTTCCTCTTTCTCTACATGTCTTTAGTTTTCATGGAAACCCACTATTTTGTGTTTTGAGTTTTTGAGCTTAAAGAATAAAAATCCAAACTTTATTGACTTTTGAATGAGCTTTTGATTTCTTGAAGTTAGATATTGTGAAACCAAAATTGATTTTGATATAAAATATAAACTTAAGGACTAATTTGCAAAACAATAAATTTTTAAGTACTCTTTAAAGTCTCACAATTGACCAGTATTTAAAAAAAACAATATCTCAAGACAAGCTCTTAAATATATGAAAATTTTCTAAGTCTTTTCCTATGATTTTCAAGCCAAATTATACAAAATCGCCCAGGCGTATCGATACCCTTAGGCGTATCGATACGGGCTTTTTCCACTGGAATTTTAATGGACTTATCGTACCGATACGGTATTACCCCGTATCGATACGATATTCATTTGGGCAACTCTTTCAATAAAACCGTACCGATATGCTTTGCAACCGTATCGATACGATAAGCTTATCTTTGAAAAATCTTTGCATTTAATTTTTCGACTGTTACTTGTCAGTTGGTTGGTTTCCCAATTTTTAAAAGACCGTTATACCGTACTGATACGCTTGGTATGCATATCGATACACTCTTTAAGAAAACCAAACTTGGGATTCCAGTGAGCAAACACCGTATCGATACGGCCTTCCGTATCGATACGCCCCTTAAAACCGTACCGGTACGCCTTCTATGCGTATCGATACGCTCTGTTTTCAGTCACAATGGCTCTTTCCTCTTTGATGCATGTATCGATACGCCCTCTTCGAGTACCGATACGGTAGGCTGTAGAGTTGCATTTATTGCGGGAAAAATGCTCCCAACTACCCAAACGGCTAGAATTCAATGCAAGGGTATAAAAAAAGCTTCAATTGACCAAGCAACAACTATTGAACCTACAAGCAACATCAAAGCATAAAATCCAAACCCTAGTGCTCTTCATAGTCAAATTCTTGTACCCAACTCTTGTGATCTTATTGTAATCTTGTATTGTGAGTTTGTGGAGTTTGAAATTGTATTTTGGGAAAACATTTATCCTTTGAGAGGAATTTTTAGAGTTTACCAAATCCATCTCTTTGTAAAAGTGAGTAGATTAAGCTTTTGGTAGAAAGCTTAATCAAATTTGTAAGGTTACCTCCTCATCCAAGAAAAGGGGAAGAATTCAAGTAGTGAATTGGTTGAAAGTCCTTAGTGGGAACTAAGGTAGTGGATGTAGAGTTCATTTGGAGAACTTGAACCACTCTAACCACTTGTGTCACTTTTATTTTTCACTCTTACCTCCTACCAAAATTTTAATTGCCAATTCACCCCCTCTTGGCCATTTGCAATTGTGTGATCAACTCAACAATTGGTATCAGAGCTACACTCATTGGAATTATTACAACCCTCTTGAGTCGATTCTAGGAGAGTTTGATCAACAACTAGTCAAGCAATGACATCCACCTCCACCTCCAACCTCTACGAGTCCCAATCTACTACCAAGCCACCATTCTTCAATGGGGATAACTACTCATATTGGAAGAATAGGATGAGGCTCTTCATCAAGTCTACCGACTACATGGTGTAGGATGTGGTTGAAGAAGGTCCATACATTCCCATGAAGAGATATAGTGAAGCAAGACTTGTCCCAAAGGTGAAAGCCGAAATGACAGAAGATGAACGAAGAAGGATGCAAGTGAATGACAAAGCTCTTCATGTCATCTTTTGTGCACTTGGTCCGGATATCTACTCCAAGGTGTCTTCGATCGAGAATGCCAAGGAGGTTTGGGACACCCTCGAGACAACATATGAGGGAACTAGCGATGTCAAGGAAACAAAAATTGGGCTACTCAATCTAAGCTACGAAAATTTCAAGATGGATCCCGATGAGAGTGTTTCCAAGATGTTTGATCGATTCTCGATCATTGTCAACGGATTGAAGGGTTTCGGTGAGATCATCCCCGAAGACAAGCTAGTGAGGAAATTGTTGTACTCTCTTCCGGAATCATGGGATAGCAAGAGAACGGCTATTATTGAAGCTCGAGATTTGAAGACTCTCAAGCTTGATGCTCTTGTTGGATCTTTACTCACCCATGAGATCATGAGGAAGGGAAGAGAAGAAGAAAAGAAAATGGAAGAGAAGAATGATGTTGAGAAGAAAAAGGTTGGAATCGCTCTTAAAGCTTCATACCATGAAAGCGATTCGAGTGAAGATGAAGATGAGAAGATGGCCATGTTGGCCAAACAGTTCACTCGGTTTATGAAGTCCAATCGTGGGAGAAAGTTCATTAGAAAAGGAGACTTCAAGAGCAAGAGTAAGGAAGAGGAGAAGGACCAAATCACTTGCTATGAATGCAAAAAGCCCGGCCATATCCGTTCCGAATGTCCTCAATTGAAGAGGAAGAGCTTTGGGAAGAAGAACAAGCTCAAAGCTCAAGTAGCAACTTGGAGTGACGATGAGTCATCCGAGGAGGAGGAGGAAGTGGCCAATCTTTGTCTCATGGCCATTGATGATGAACCAAAGGTAAATCCTAACTCATCTAATTTTGATTTTACCTTTGATGAACTTCAAGATGCTTACGATAAATTGCAAGAGGTTTACGATGAGTTAGTTGGAAAATATAAAGAATCCATTTTGAGAAACAAGAAAAACATTTCCGATTTGAAAAATCAAAATGAAACATTTTCAAGAACTAACTCTGAATTGGAAAATAAGGTTTTGTTTTTAGTAAATCTTTCAAATGATCTTAAAACGAAAAATCTTGAACTTGAAAAACTTCTTTCCGATTTTCAAGATTATCACACAAAGGAAGTGGATAATCTTAAATCATCAATTGCTATTGGGAAAAATCATTTTGAAAAAGGAAATCCTTCTAAATCCCAATATGTAAAAAGAAAACCTTTTATTCCTAAACAAAGAAATTTTCATAAGCAATCTAGAGGTCAAAAGGTTAGAAGTGTTTGGGTTCCTAAGGAACTCATTATTTCTAATAATATGAATGCTATTGCTTCTTGGATTCCTAAGGGAACCAAAATTTTGAAGGCTAACACACATGTACCCAAAATGATTTGGGTACCAAAAATCAAGGCCTAATTTCTTTGTTTGTAGGGGGAGCATTGTTACAAGGCCAAAGCTTCAAGCCAAAATTCATGGTACCTTGATAGTGGATGCTCAAGACATATGACCGGTGACAAGAGTAGATTCGTGGAACTAAAGCCAAAGAGTGGTGGAGTGGTAACTTTCGGTGACAACTCCAAAGGCCACATTAAAGGAATAGGCTCCATTGGTAATCACTCTTCTATTTTCATTGAAAATATTTTATATGTCAACGGTTTTAAACATAATTTATTGAGCATTAGTCAATTATGTGATAAGGGTTTTAATGTTTTATTTGATAAAAGTGGTTGCAAAATTGTGAACATTAAAACAAATCAACTAATGCTTATAGGACATAGAATAGGCAATATCTACATGGTGCATTTAGATGACATCCAATCATCACATACATTCTTAGTTGCACATGATGAACATGACTCATGGCTTTGGCATAGAAAATTAGGACATGCCAGCATGAGTGTCTTAGAGAAATTAATTTCCCTTAATCTAGTTAGAGGTTTACCCAAACTTAAGTTTTCTAATGATAAAATTTGTGATGCATGTTCAAAGGGTAAACAACATAGAACTTCATTTAAATCCATTAATGATGTCTCTACCAGTAGATGTTTACAATTGATTCATATGGATCTTTTTGGACCTATTAGAACAATGAGCTTGGGTGGTAAATCATAAGCATTTGTGCTTGTAGATGACTATTCTAGGTTTACTTGGGTTCTATTCTTAAGTACAAAAGATGAGGCTTTAGAAAAATTCATCACATTTTCTAAAATAACTCAAAATGATCTTGAACTTAAAATTTCTCACATTAGAAGTGATCATGGAACCGAATTTCAAAATCTAGGTTTTGATGAGTTTTTAAATGAAAATGGGATTAGCCATAATTTTTCTGCACCTCGCACTCCTCAACAAAATGGGGTAGTTGAGAGGAAAAATCGAACTTTAGAAGAAATGGCTAGAACCATGTTTTGCAAAAATAATTTACCTAAATATTTTTGGGCGGAAGCCACAAATACCGCTTGCTATATTATAAATCGAGTAGTGATTAGGCCAATTTTGAAGAAAACACCTTATGAGATTTTAAAATCTAAGAAGCCTAACATTAGCTATTTTCATCCTTTTGGTTGCAAGTGTTTTGTCTTGAATAATGGTAAAGAAAACTTAGGTAAATTTGATGCTAAAAGTGATTAAGCTATTTTCTTAGGGTACTCTTTAAACTCTAAAGCCTATCGTGTATTTAATAAACGAACTCTAGTAGTTGAAGAGTCTATACATGTTGTTTTCGATGATAACCTCCTTCCGAGGAAGGAATCTTGTGATGATGATGATGTAGGAATTCTTGATGCCATTGATGGAGGACAAACGTCAAAGGTGGATGAGATTCCAACTAAAGATGAGGATACACAAGATCCACCTCTTGAAGCCTTGAAGGACTTGGCTCTTGAGGAAAAGGAGGTATCTTACCCAAGGGAGTTCAACTATGTCAAAGGTGGTGAAATCTTGGGTGATCCATCCAAGGGGGTAACTACTAGATCCTCTCTCAAATTAATGAACCATGTTGCATTTCTTTCATGCATTGAGCCTAAAAATATTAAAGAAGCTTTAAAAGATGATTTTTGGATTTTGGCCATGCAAGAGGAATTAAATCAATTTGAGAGAAGTAAAGTTTGGACATTAGTTGAAAGGCCTAGTAATCAATCTACTATTGGAACTAAATGGGTGTTTAGGAACAAATTAGATGAAAGTGGTAATATAGTGAGAAACAAGGCTAGGCTTGTTGCTCAAGGCTATACCCAAGAAGAGGGAATTAATTTTGATGAGACATATACACCCGTAGCTAGGATGGAAGCCATTAGGATGCTTTTAGCATTTGCATGTTATAATGATTTCAAGCTCTTTCAAATGGATGTGAAAAGTTCCTTTTTAAAATGTTTTATAAATGAAGAAGTGTATGTTGAACGACCACTGGGTTTTGAGGATTCAAAATTTCCAAACCATGTATTTAAACTAACAAAAGCTCTTTATGGTTTAAAACAAGCTCCTGGAGCTTGGTATGAGAGACTTTCAAATTTTTTAATTGAAAAGGGTTTTGAAAAAGGAAAGGTGGACACTACACTCTTCATAAAAAGATATAACAATGACATCTTAGTAGTACAAATCTATGTTGATGATATCATTTTTGGTTCTACTAATGAATGTTATTGCAAAGAATTTTCTAAGCTAATGCAAGGTGAGTTCGAGATGAGCATGATGGGGGAGCTATCATTCTTTTTGGGACTCCAAATCAAACAAAGGAAAGATGGCACCTTCATAAATCAAGCTAAGTACGTGAAAGATATGCTCAAAAAGTTCGGCTTGGAGAATGCAAAACCTCAAGCCACACCTATGAGCTCTTCCATAAAGCATGACAAAGATGAAGGAGGTAAGTGTATTGATTCTAAGCTTTATAGATCCATGATAGGTTCTTTGCTTTACCTTAACGCAAGTAGACCGGATATCATGTTTAGTGTTTGCTTGTGTGCTAGGTTTCAAGCTAATCCTAGAGAATCACACTTAGTTGCCATTAAAAGAATTTTTAGATACCTTAGAGACACACCTAACTTATTCGGATGCGGATTATGGGGGATGTAAGATAGATAGGAAAAGTACTTCCGGGACATGCCAATTCTTAGGTAGTATGCTCGTATCTTGGTTCTCTAAGAAACAAAATAGCGTAGCCTTATCGACCATCGAGGCGGAGTACATATCCTTAGGGAGTTGTTGTGCTCAAGTCCTTTGGATGAAGCAACAACTCTTAGATTATGGTGTTGAAGTAGAAACCATACCCCTTAGGTGTGACAACACTAGTGCCATTTGTCTCATTAAGAATCCCGTCCAACACTCTAGAACCAAACACATAGAAATTAGACATCATTTCATTAGAGATCATGTGTTGAAAAATGATGTTGTTTTAGAGTATATTGACACCTTGAACCAATTAGCGGATATATTCACAAAGCCTTTAGATAAAGAGCGCTTTTGGACCCTTAGGAGAGAGTTAGGTTTAACTAGCCTTTCTTGACCCCTTCTAGGTCCCAAAATGTCAAAATTTTGCTTGAAATTATATGTGATTCATGCTTGTGTTAATTTAACTCCTTTTGCTTCTATGCATGTTGCTAGGGGGAGTATGCATTAAGTTTATCCATTAAAACTTGTTCATAGGACATTTACATGCATTTAGGGAATTTAAAGTTGGATTTTTGCATTTAAATCTGTAAAAAATACCTTATCTGGTAAAGGCGTATCGATACGGCTGAAGCGTATCGATACGGGTTCATAACTGGGAAAACTTTGAAGTTGAACGAGTATCGATACGACCCCGCATATTGATACGGTTAAGTCAAGGGAAATAGTCAAAGCCAAGTCGTACCGATACGGTCCCGCGTATCGATACGGTAGTGACGGCGAATAAAAAAATAGGGTTAAAGGGTATCAATACGCGTGTATAGCGTATCGATATGGTCTCGACGGAGAGGCTATTTAGGGCTGCTTTGTTAAAAATACTTTAAAAAACAAAAACCCCTCTTTTCTCTCTAAAATCCTAGCCGCAATACCCTATAAAAACCCTCTCAATCCTTCAATTTTTACCATCAAACTTAAAAATTCTTTGAGGGTTTTTAATCTCCACATCAAAGCTAAGCTTTGTCAACAAATCTTGTGCATTCACATCAACTCATTCATCCAATCAAAAGTTCAAGGTATAAAACTCTTCTATTTTATTTTCTTTGATTTTCGTTTGATTTTTATAATTGTTTCAACTTAATTTTTGTACAAAACATAGTTTTATATTATGGGTTTCAATTTTTTCATCAAATTTTTTCAAAAATCATTTTTTTCATTCGAATATATTTTCTATTCGTATTTTTTAATCTGTTTTTTAACAACTTTTTCTCAAATTTGTATATATCTTTTTAAAATTAAATTTCTTTTTACAATTACCTTGAATTATTAGAATTTATTGGTTTGAATAGGATGTTAATTGCATACATATTCGAATCATTTTTTATGTGTTTTCAGGGTTATGGCACCGTCGAAAAAGAGAGCTAAGCGTTATCTTGCTACTTCCGATCCTAGTGAGGATGCCGAGGGTAACCCTAAACCTAATCTCCCTTATATTATCCAATTAAGTTTTCCCGATGATGCCGATATAGCTCGGTACAAACTACTTCAAAGCATGAGCATTAGGGAAGAACGTGTTGTGTCAGTCCCATTCTTAAGTTCTGCCTGTTTTAAATTCCAATACCTCTCTTTAATTAAGCAATGGAAGTTTCTAACTTTTTTTAGCATTCCTCCTATTCTATATAGGAATCTAGTCATCGTATTCTTTTCAAATGCTTTATGTATTCAGGATGAAGCTAGAGAGAATGTCATTGCTATTGGATCCTCTGTTATGGGCAAAACCTTTACAATTGATCAAAAAAGTTTATGTAATGTCTTTGGTTTTGAAAACATTGGTATTGATGATGAGAAGTCATTGGGTACAGGTCCTTTAGGCTCAGTCAAAGTTTTAAATGCTCATGACTGTATCCTTCATCTTCTTGTCTCTTGGTTTTTTCGTCCATCGGGAGGGAAATTTTCTACTATTCCTCAAGTCGATGACTTTTGGCTTAGGTGCTTTAGGGAAGGTCAACGTCCAAACCTTTGTCAAATTATGTTTGCCGACCTTGTCTACCTAGTCCAACACCATCACACCAAACAAGTCACATCTTTTTACTACTCTATGGCTTTGAGTTATCTTTTTCATTCCCTTGACATTGATTGTTCCCATGACTATTCCGAAACCCTTGGCCTACCCATAGATGAGCGTTCTCTAGCTCGTGCCGGTTTCTCTTATGTTGATAATAAATGGGTTCGTAACCCTCAAGCTCCTCCACAAGATGTTCCGGTTGATGCTTCTCGTGCTTCTTCGAGCTCTCACCGTGCTCCGATTGATTCCTCTTCCATGGGCACTCTAATGACATTCCTTAATGAGAAGTTCACTTCCATGGAAGCCGGGTTTACCGCGATGGACACTAGATTCACCTCCTTGGAAGATCGCATCAAAGGTATGGAGAAGAAAATGGAAACCATGGCTTCTCGCCAAAACTCCATGGATATCTCTCTTACCGCCTTCCATGGTGCTTGGCTTAACCAAAACCGAAGGAATCAACCCACTCAAGAAGATAAAGATGAAGAGGACGAGGACGATGATGATGATGAGGCGAACGAGTAGTTTTTACATACCATTACATGGCATTTAGTCTTTTATATTCTGTCATTGAACTTTTGTTTTAGGATCTAAGTTTATGCCTATTATCTATGTCTTAGGATTTAAGTTTGGATTATTATGTTTGCTTTAAAGTTTATGCAATTGAACTATTATGTTTGCTTTGAGTTTAATGAATTAATTGTTGCTTTTATCCTTGTGTTTATATTTGATCTAACAAAAAGGGGGAGAAGGATTATAGAGTCAATTTTTTATTTTTGAAAAACTATCTTAAATTAAGGGGGAGAAAGCTTTTCAAAGTTTCAAAAATATAAAAAATTATTTGTGGTTTTGTTATATCAAAAAGGGGGAGATTGTGAAACCAAAATTGATTTGGATATAACATATAAACTTAAGGACCAATTTGCAAAACAATAAATTTTTAAGTACTCTTTAAAGTCTCACAATTGACAAGTATTTTAAACAAAACAATGTCTCAAGACAAGCTCTTAAATATATGAAAATTTTCTTAGTCTTTTCCTATGATTTTCAAGCCAAACTATACAAAATCGCCCAGGCGTATCGATACCCTTAGGCGTATCGATACGGGCTTTTGCCACTGGAATTTTAATGGACTTAGCATACCGATACGGTATTACTCGATATCGATACGATATTCATCTGGGCAACTCTTTCAATGAAACCGTACCGATACGCTTTGCAACCGTATCGATACGATAAGCTTATCTTTGAAAAATCTTTGCATTTAATTTTTCGACCGTTACTTGTCAGTTGGTTGGTTTCCTAATTTTTAAAAGACCGTTATACCGTACCGATACGCTTGGTATGCGTATCGATACGCTCTTTAAGAAAACCAAACTTGGGATTCCAGTGAGCAAACACAGTATTGATACGGCCTTCCGTATCGATACGCCCCTTAAAACCGTACCGGTACGCCTTCTATGCGTATCGATACGCTCTGTTTTCAGTCACAACGGCTCTTTCCTCTTTGATGCAGGTATCGATACGCCCTCTTCGAGTACCGATACGGTAGGTTGTAGAGCTGCATTTATTGCAGGGAAAATGCTCCCAACGGCTCTATTGATGATCCCAACTACCCAAACGGCTAGAATTCAATGCAAGGGTATAATAACAAACTTCAATTGACCAAGCAACAACTATTGAACCTACAAGCAACATCAAAGCATAAAATCCAAACCCTAGTGCTCTTCATAGTCAAATTCTTGTACCCAACTCTTGTGATCTTATTGTAATCTTGTATTGTGAGTTTGGGGAGTTTGAAATTGTATTTTGGGTAAACATTTATCCTTTGAGAGGAATTTTTAGAGTTTACCAAATCCATCTCTTTGTAAAAGTGAGTGGATTAAGCTTTGGGTAGAAAGCTTAATCAAAGTTGTAAGGTTACCTCCTCATCCAAGAAAAGGGGAAGAATTCAAGTAGTGAATTGGTTGAAAATCCTTAGTAAGAACTAAGGTAGTGGATGTAGAGTTCATTTGGAGAACTTGAACCACTCTAACCACTTGTATCACTTTTATTTTTCACTCTCACCTCCTACCAAAATTTTAATTGCCATTTCACCACCCTTCTTGGCCATTTGCAATTGTGTGATCAATTCAACAAATATCTATTTGGTAGCCCAAATGGTCCAACATATATGATTTTTACATGGTTTTATAATGATTCACAAATTTATGTTTAAGTGGGGTTTTAGAGGGCTTAAATATGAGTTTTGGGGCTGTTTAGTGTTGGGAATTGATGGCTGGTGGTTGTATAATGGTTAGGGGTTAATTTGGAAGCTATTAGGTGTGTTAAAAGTGTTGGAATCAATGGTTTTTGGCTGTGCTATTGGGATGCTCGAAAATGTGGGTTTTGAGAGTGTCTTGGCTTGTATTTGATGCTTGATTGGTGCTCAGAGTTTACAGCAGTGGTTTGTGTTTGTTTTGGTGAGTAATAGAGTGTGTTTGATTGTTTAGAAACAAGGAATTGTGTTGGTGAAGCCTCGCATTCGAATACGAAACAGTTGGGAGCTTGATCGGTTGTTTGCTTGTGTTTGGAAAGTCCGGTGAGTAGTTCTTCGATTTTAAATTGGTTTTCAAATGTTGGTTCGAGCATGTGGACCTAGGTCGGGCTTTGTATCCCACCTAGAGTTGGGATTAGATTGGTAGTCTAATTCCAAGCTTTAGTTTAGAAGACGTTGGTTGAACTTTGAATATTGTGTGATTATGCCTCTTATTCCATATCTATTGTGATTAATGTTGTTATGTATATTGTGATATACATGTGTGTTGAGGCATGATGTTTTATGCATGTGATTGTTGGAATATGGTTTGTGCATGATGGTAAATCATGGTGAGTACGTGCTAAGCACGGAAATTGGTAAGAATGTTGTGAGGTTGAGCTATGAAATGAGTTAGTATTGGCACTAGTATGCTTGAGTACAAATGATCGATCATTAGGATGTTAATGTACACACGAAAGTTGAAATGCGCGCGTGGTCTTGGTGATGGTACTCATCAAGATGGATTATGGGTACGCCCGAAAATCTTCTTTTATATTTTAGTCGATGATGAGTGGAATCCCATCGACGGGGCGTAAGAATGAGTGGAATCCCCTCCGCGTGAAATGGTGATGAGTGTAATCCCACCGTAAGGTAATGGTTGAGTTGTTGGATGTGAGTTCCAACGGTTGTTATCCGCGTATTCGGGTCATAGCTAGGTGCCAATACGTTTTGTTAATGTGTTTCCATATGGTTGTGGTTATGGACATGTTGAGCATGGCATGATAGTTGATGATATGTTCATGCTTTTTATATAATTGTTCCATGTGGTTTCGAAGGTAATAAAACATGCATTCTTCCTTGGTTGTGTTGCTCGTGCTTGGACCCTGCATTGTCGAGGTTTGTTTTATGAGCTTACCCTCACTAAGCTTTACGCTTACGCTCTCTTTTGTTCGACAATGCAGATCCTTAGTTCGTGGGTTGCTTGTACAAGGAGAAGGCCTCCAAGTGTGCTTTTGCTATCATCAAGTATGAACATTTAAGTTATGAGATGTAATAGATGAGCAATGGGATTTGTGTTGTTGTTTTGTGTTAGGAGCTTGTTTAGACTCCTTTGATATGTTGATGTTTTGTTTATGGCTTGCTTATGCCTTGTATGTTGGCCTTGTGCCCCTATCATGAATGCTTATGTGTATGTTTTGTGCTAAGGCATGAAAACCTTAATATGCTATGTATGCCCCTTTTGGTGAATGCATGATCCTTTTAATGTATGTCCTTTACATGTATGTTGTGTGTTGAACATATTTGTAATAGGGAGTATGCCTCTAGAGTTGTGTTTGCATGTTGTGTCCTACTTCTTGAAGTCGTTGGGGTCGTTTGGGATCGTTTAGAGATGTTTATAACTGGTTTTGGAAACTCACTGGTTGCAGGCGTTTCGGAACAAGGGATGCTATTTCGGAACGGGTGTGGTTCCAGAAACACTCGTATCGGAACGTGTTCCAGTACGGTTTGGCTACTGTGAACCCCTGTTCCGATACGAGTTTCGAAATGTTATGGCTACTGTGATTGCCTGTTCCGGAACGTGTTTCGGAACGTCTAGGCGAAATGGACCCTTGTTCTGAAACGGGGTGGATGTGTTTCGGTACGGATGGTTGGCTTTTTAAACCGGGGCCCGTGTATCAAAACGGGCAAGCCTGTTTTGAAACACAAGCCTGAAAATGGGGCTTTTGGCATCTCTAAAGGTTCTCAAGGGTTGAGCTTAGGCCCTGTTTGATGTTAGTCTTCTTGTGAGTCTTGTTTTCCGCTGTCGCTTCACACATAGGTCTAATTGATTTCATCTAGACAAGATAAATAAAAAAAAGTTTTCTTGGGTTGTTAATCGAAGTGGGGGCTTAACGGGTTTCGCCTTGGTTTTCCCCGTGTAACTCGCTCGGACCGGTCGGCCGCCCGGACCGGGACGAGGGGGTTACACTTGTTGGTATCAGAGCCTGAGGTTTCCGAGACCTCGGGCAGGTAAGTGAGGTAAGTTAAATTCTTGTATTGCAATTGCACGGTGTTTTCTTGCCATGTAAGTATGCTTTGATGTTTGCTTGATTGATCGTTTGTATGTGTTATCTGAAGCATGTTGAGTAGAGTCTCATTGCTTCTATTACATCGAAAAAAGAGATTTTTAAGTGAGGGAAACATACTTGAGCCACTTGGACCCTTGCCCTTGCTAACCCTATTTTGTATGTTATTGTTGTAGTTGTTATCTGTGAGTGGTTATATCGAGGCCTAGAGGTAGACCCAGGTTGGTTCATCAGGAACCTCGTGTTGCGGCTCCTGTTAATGAGCCGGTGGCTGGAGTAGAGGCTCCTGTGGAAGAGCCTGATGTTGGAGTCGGAGCTCTTCCACCACCACCTCCTCAGCCTGATGTGGAAGGCGATGTTGTAGCTGAGGGAGCGGGACCTCAGGTTGGCCAGGGTGGCCAAGGTCCTGCAGGGATAGACATGGCTCTGCTAGTTCAAGCTATAGCGAGAGCGTTTCATGTTGCAGTTGCCGGAGCTCAAGCTGCAGCTCAGCCGAGAGGGGATGATGCTAGCTTACCTTTAGAGAGGCTTTGTAGCCTCGGGGCAGATGAGTTCAGGGGATCTACGCCTGAGAGATCAGAGTTGTGGCTAGAGAAGACGGTCCGTATCTTAGCTCAGATGGGATGTGTTGGGGCTCGTAAGTTGGGCTGTGTAGTTTCGTTGCTTTAGGGTGATGCATATACCTGGTGGGTCACCATTACTACCGGCGTGCCTGAGGCCGAGATCAGTTGGAACTTCTTTGAGACTGCTTTCAAGAAGAGGTATTTGGGGCTGAGATATTTAGATGAGAAGAAGCGGGAGTTCATAGCTCTTGTTCAGGGAGACACATCGGTGACAGACTATGAGATTCGCTTTGTCCAACTGAGTCAGTATGCTCCGGAGTTGGTTCCTACTGAGAGGGACCGTTGTGATCGGTTCAGGTATGGACTTCATGAGGAAGTCAAGAGGTATACCTTGGCTTTTGATTATTCTGATTTTGATGTCTTGGTCGCTAGGGCCAAGGACATCGAGCATAGCTTGGGGCTGACCAAGCGTTCGGGAGGATCCAGTTCAGGGAAGAGGCACAAAAAATTTGATCGTGGTGATGCCAAGAGGCATCGGGGCAGTGGACATCAGTTTGATCATAGGCGTGGCGGTGGCTACCACGGTAGAGGCCATCAGGGCCAGAGAGTTGGAGCGCATTTGCCCGAGTGTGCTCGATGTGGGAGACAGCATTCGAGAGAGTGTTGGGGAAACTATCATGCTTGCTGGAACTGTGGATCAAGTGACCATTTCAGGAGAGAGTGTCTGCATCAGGCGGTACAGGCACCGATTCAGGCACAAGCTTCTGCGAGAGTGATCGACTATCAGAGAGGCCGTGGGCGCGGTCGTGGTTACTTATAGCCGAGGGCTGATGCACCTAGGATATAGGCACCGAGGAATCTTGCTCATGTAGTTGCAGTTCAGCCAAAGGCTGGTGGACCAGCTAGAGTCTACGCACAGAGAGAGGCAGGGAACGACACATATGTGATAGCAGGTAATTTTGAGTTACAATCCATGTCATTGCTTTCCTTAGTTGATTCGGGTTCCACGCATTCTTACATTTTAAGTGAGCATGCAAAGAAGTTAGACATACCTGTTGAGATTTTAGACGTAGGGATGCATATGACTAGTTCCTTTGGTGAGACAGTTGTAGTTAGACGGATGTATAGGAGGTGTCCGCTGAAGATTCAGGGGTATGTGTTTCCGGTTGACATGATGTAACTTCCGTTCTACGGTTTTGATATTATTTTGGGTATGGACTGGTTAGTTGAGCACAGAGCTAGTGTAGATTTTGAGACAAAGAGAATTTTGTTGAAGCTTTCCGATAGCTACGAGGTAGTGGTAGTAGGCGAGAACGTTAAGTTCTTGTCGAACGTTGTATCAGCTTTAGAGGCTCATAGGTTGATGGACTCCGGTTGTAGGGCTTATTTAGCGTATGTGATGAATCCGAATATGAGTGAGGTTAGACCGAAAGATATCAGGACAATTTGCGATTATCCGGATGTGTTTCCAGAAGAGTTACCGGGTTTGCCTCCTGACAGAGATGTAGAGTTTGTGATTGAGACTGTTTCAGGGTCTACTCCAGTTTCTATTGCTTCGTACCGTATAGCCCCGAAAGAGTTGAAAAGTCATCTTCAGGAGTTGTTAGACCGAGGTTTTATTAGGCCTAGTAGTTCGCCTTGGGGTGCTCCCGTGTTGTTTGTGAAGAAGAAGGATGGCAGTATGAGGATGTGTATTGAATACAGGCAGTTGAACCAGTTGACAGTGAAGAACAAGTATTCGTTGCCTCGTATAGATGACCTATTTGACCAGTTGAGGGGTGCATCAGTGTTTTCAAAGATAGATTTGAGATCGGGGTACTATCAGTTGAAGGTAAAAGAATGTGATGTTTCGAAGACAGCTTTTAAGACTAGATATGGTCATTATGAGTTCCTTGTGATGTCGTTTGGGCTCACGAATGCACCGGTAGCTTTCATGGACGTGATGAACAGAGTTTTTCAAGACTATCTAGACCGATTTGTAGTTGTTTTCATAGATGACATCCTTGTTTACTCGAGATCAGAAGAAGAACATGATGAGCACTTGAGACTTGTTTTGCAGAGATTGATGAGTAATTAGTTGTATGCTAAACTGAGTAAATGTGAGTTCTGGATTAGAGAGGTTGTGTTTCTTGGCCACGTTGTGTCAGCTGAAGGTATTCGTGTTGATCCGAAGAAGATTGAAGCTATTGTTGAGTGGAAACAACCTAAGTTAGTGAGAGAGATTAGGAGTTTCCTAGGACTAGCTAGTTACTATAGGAGATTCGTTGATGGTTTCTCTAGAGTAGCTGCTCTGTTGACTAAATTGTTGCAAAAAGAAGTGAAGTTTGAGTGGTTAGATGCGAGACAAAAGGCTTTTGAGAAATTAAAAGAAGCTTTGACGAATGCTCCGGTGTTAGTACAGCCAGATTCAGGGAAAGAGTTCGTGATCTATAGCGATGCTTCCTACGTAGGTTTAGGTTGTGTTCTGATGCAAGAAAGGAGAGTTGTTGCTTATGCTTCGAGACAGTTGAAGGTGCACGAGAAGAACTACCCTACGCACGATATTGAGTTAGCCGCAGTTGTGTTTGTGTTGAAGATTTGGCGTCACTACTTGTATGGTGAGAAATGCACGGTTTATACTGATCATAAAAGCTTGAAGTATCTGATGACTCAGAGAGAGATGAACTTGAGACAGAGAAGATGGCTTGAACTGTTGAAAGACTATGACTTGACTATTGAGTACCATCCGGGTAAGGCAAATGTAGTGGCCGATGCGTTGAGCAGAAAAGTTGCAGTTGAGTTGCGAGCTATGTTTTCTAGGCTGAGTGTATCTGGGGATGGTGGTCTGATTACCGAGTTGCAAGTGAAGCCTTCGTTGATTCAGATGATCCGAGAGAAACAGTTGCGAGGCGTATCTTTAGTTTCTCATGTTCAGGACATTGCAGAAGGTAGACCGACAGAGTATAGTTTCAGTGATGAGAATGTATTGTGTTTCAGAGACAGAGTGGTTGTACCTGAAGATGTTAAGTTGAGACGTATGATTCTGAGTGAAGCACATTCGAGTCCTTTTTCTATGCATCCGGGCAGTACTAAGATGTACCGAGATCTGAAGAGTGATTATTTCTGGGTTGGTTTGAAAAAGGATGTAGCCGAGTATGTGAGTCGTTGCTTGGTTTGTCAGAGAGTAAAGGCAGAACATCAGGTTCCTTCAGGGTTGTTACAGCCTTTGAAAATTCCGGAATGGAAGTGGGAAAGAATCACTATAGACTTTGTGTCAGGGTTGCCGTTGTCTCCTTCGAAGAAGAATTCTGTCTGGGTGATAGTCGATAGATTCACTAAGTGTGCCCATTTCTTAGCCGTGAACACCACTAATTCTCTAGATAAGTTGGCAGATTTGTACATCCGCGAGATTGTGAGGTTGCATGGAGTTCCGAAGTCTATTGTATCAGACAGAGATCCGAGATTCACATCGAGGTTCTAGGGTTGTTTGCATAGTGCCCTAGGTAGTCGTTTGCATTTCAGTACCTCATATCATCCGCAGTCAGATGGTCAGTCAGAGCGAGTGATACAGGTATTGGAGGATATGCTCCATTGTTGTGTGTTTGACTTCCAGGGTTCTTGGGAGAAGCATTTACCCTTAGTCGAGTTTGCTTACAACAACAGTTACCAGGCTAGTATCCAGATGGCTACTTATGAGGTATTGTATGGTAGACAATGTAGGACTCCGATCTGTTGGGCCGAAACGGGTCAGAAATTGTTACCTATGCCAGATTTTCTTAAGGGGACTACCAACAAAGTGAAGTTGATTTGTGACCATCTAAAAGCAGCTTCCGATCGTCAGAAATCTTATGCTAATTTGAAGAGAAAAGAGATTGAGTTTTCAGTGGGTGAGAAAGTGTTTCTGAAAGTGTCTCCGTGGAAGAAGGTAATGCGGTTTGGCCGGAAAGGCAAGTTGAGTCCAAGGTTTATTGGTCCGTATGAGATAGTTGAGCGGATTGGGCCAGTAGCTTACCGTTTGAGATTGCCTTCAGAGTTAGAGAAGATCCATGATGTTTTCCATATGTCGATGCTTAGGAGGTATAGATCATATCCGTCTCATGTTATGCCCGCTGAGGAGATAGAGCTGAACCCAGATTTGTCTTACAATGAAGAACCAGTTGAGATACTTGCTTCGGATAGTAAGGTGTTGTGTGGCAAGATCATAGAGTTGGTCAAGGTGTTGTGGCGAGATAGAGGTGTGGAAGAGGCCACATGGGAGAGGAAAGCTGATATGCTTGAGCAGTTTTTGTATCTATTTCCGTCATGTAATTTCGGGGACAAAATTCCTTAAGTGGGGGAGAGTTGTAACACCTGGGTTTGGGCGTCGGGTGAAATTAAAATATTAAAATATTATTTTGGGCCTCGTATTTTCAAAACAAATAAATTTATGTTGGGCTTGTTTTTAAATCAAAACCCATTTAGCCATGGATTTCATACTCTTGTGAATATTCCATTTCATTAAGGGTAAATGAGTCTTTTGGTTTTTAAAAATAAAACAAAACAATAAAAGTGCCTTTTCATCATCTTCTTCCCCCTCCCAAAAACAAATTCCGCGACAAACTTCCCATTCCCCTCAAGTTTACTATTCCATCACCATCCTCCTTCATCCTTGAAGATTTTTGAAAGGTAATAACATTTTTTAGTTGTCCTCAACTTCCTCTTTCTCTACATGTCTTTAGTTTTCATGGAAACCCACTATTTTGTGTTTTGAGTTTTTGAGCTTAAAGAATAAAAATCCAAACTTTATTGACTTTTGATTGAGCTTTTGATTTCTTGAAGTTAGATATGTATTTGGTAGCTCAAATGGTCCAACATATATGATTTTTACATGGTTTTATAATGATTCACGAATTTGGGTTTAAGTGGGATTTTAGAGAGCTTAAAGATGAGTTTTGGGGCTATTTAGTGTTGGGAATTGATGGTTGATGGTTTTATGATGGTTAGGGGTTATTTTGGAAGCTATTATGTGTGTTAAAAGTGTAGGAATCAATGGTTTTTGGTTGTGCTATTGGGCTGCTCGAAAATGTGGGTTTTGAGAGTGTCTTGGCTTGAATTTGATGCTTGATTGGTGCTCTGAGTTTACAGTAGTGGTTTGTGTTTATTTTGGTGATTAATAGAGTGTGTTTGATTGTTTAGAAACAAGGAATTGTGTTGGTGAAGCCTCGCATTCGAATCCGAAACTGTTGGGAGCTTGATCGGTTGTTTGCTTATGTTTGGAAAGTCCGGTGAGTGGTTCTTCGATTTTAAATTGGTTTTCAAATGTTGGTTCGAGCATGTGGACCTAGGTCGGGCTTGGTAAACCCACCTAGAGTTGGGATTAGATTGGTAGTCTAATTTCAAGCTTTAGTTTAGAAGACGTTGGTTGAACTTTAAATATTGTGTGATTATGCCTCTTGTTCCATATCTATTGTGATTAATGTTGTTATGTATATTGTGATATACATGTGTGTTAAGGCATGATGTTTTATGCATTGTGATATGCATGTGGTTGTTGGAATGTGGTTTGTGCATGATGGTAAATCATGGTGAGTACGTGCTAAGCACGGAAATTGGTAAGAATGTTGTGAGGTTGAGCTATGAAATGAGTTAGTATTAGCACTAGTATGCTTGAGTACAAATGATCGATCATTAGGATGTTAGTGTGCACACGAGAGTCGAAATACGCGTGTGGTCTTGGTGATGGTAGTCATCAAGATGAGTACGGGTACGCCCGGAAATCTTCTTTTATATTTTAGTCGGTGATGAGTGGAATCCCATCGATGGGGCGTGAGGATGAGTGGAATCCCCTTCGCGTGAAACGGTGATGAGTGTAATCCCACCGTAAGGTAATGGTTGAGTTGTTGGATGTGAGTTCCAACGGTTTTTATCCGCGTATTTGGGTCATAGCTAGGTGCCAATACGTTTTGTTAATGTGTTTCCATATGGTTGTGTTTATGGACATGTTGAGCATGGCATGATAGTTGATGATATATTCATGCATTTTATATAATTGTTCCATGTGGTTTCGAAGGTAAGAAAACATGCATTCTTCCTTGGTTGTGTTGCTCGTGCTTGGACCCTACATTGTCGAGGTTTGTTTTATGAGCTTAACCTTACTAAGTTTTACGCTTACGCTCTTTTTTGTTCGACAATGCAGATCCTTAGTTCGTGGGTTTCTTGTGCAAGGAGAAGGCCTCCAAGTGTGCTTTTGCTATCATCAAGTATGAACATTTAAGTTATGAGATGTAATAGATGAGCAATGGGATTTGTGTTGTTGTTTTGTGTTAAGAGCTTGTTTAGACTCCTTTGATATGTTGACGTTTTGTTTATGGCTTGCTTATGCCTTGTATGTTGGCCTTGTGCCCCTATCATGAATGCTTATGTGTATGTTTTGTGCTAAGGCATGAAAACCTTAATATGCTATGTATGCCTCTTTTAGTGAATGCATGATCCTTTTAATGTATGGCCTTTACATGTATGTTGTGTGTTGAACATATTTGTAATAGAGAGTATGCCTCTAGAGTTGTGTTTGCATGTTGTGTCCTGCTTCTTGAAGTCGTTGGGGTTGTTTGGGATCGTTTAGAGATGTTTATAACTGGTTTTGGAAACTCACTGGTTGCAGGCGTTTCGGAACGAGAGAAGCTGTTTCGGAACGGGTGTGGTTCCAGGGACACCCGTATCGGAGCGCGTTCCGGTACGATTTGGCTACTATGAACCCTTGTTCCGATACGAGTTTCGAAACGTTTTGGCTACTGTGATTGCCTGTTCCGGAACGTGTTTCGGAACATCTAGGCGAAATGGACCCCTGTTCCGAAACGGGGTGGACGTGTTTCGGTACGGGTGGTTGGCTTTTGAAACTGGGGCCCGTGTATCGAAACGGGAAAGCCTGTTTCGAAAAACAGGCCTGAAAATGGGGCTTTTGACATCTCTAAAGGTTCTCAAGGGTTGGGCTTAGGCCCTGTTTGATGTTAGTCTTCTTGTGAGTCTTGTTTTCTGCTGTCGCTTCACACATAGGTCTAAATTATTTCATCTAGACAAGATAAATAAAGAAAAAGTTTTCTCGGGTTGTTAACCGAAGTGGGGCCTTAACAGTTTTCGCCTCGATTTTCCCCGTGTAACCCGCTCGGACCGGTCGGCCGCCCGGACTGGGACGAGGGGTTACAGTATGTGACTTCAAGCTTGTCTCGTACCTCCTTGGCACTCTCACAATAAGACATATTCTCATAGATGTTGGGGCTAAATGCACAAAAAATGATGTGTAAAGCCTTGCAATTAAGCTCCATCTTCTTGCTATCATTCGCACTCCAATCTGTCTTACTTCGTTATGGCACGAAAGAACCCTCTTCAACAATATCTCAAAGCTTGTAATCTTTGGATTTGATGAAGAACTTCATTTTAATCTTCCAATAAGCGTAGTTGATCCCGTCGAAGAAAGGCGGCTTGTCGATGGAGTGCGCCATTTGACCAGTTGATTGAATGTTGTATTGAGCTTCCCAGATCGCCTCAAAAGGATGTTAATCCCCTTCGATTGAGCCTCGCTCTGATACCAATTGTTAGGCCTAATAGGCTCGATTTCCTTCAACCGATTTAGTTTGCCAAGTGGTGGAGAAGTTGGATATTTGGGTGGTTTTGTGGGAGGTGAAAAATAGACAATAGACACAAGGATTTATAGTGGTTCGGCCTTCTAACAAGCACCTACATCCACTACCTTAGCTTCCCACTAAGGATTTCACCAAATTCACTCTTGAATTTCTTCCATTTTTCTAGGCTAAGGAGGCAACCTTTACACACTCAAAGTTTTCTAACCCAAAGCTTGAGTAAACCCTCTATACAAGAGAAATTTGAGCAAACTTGAAATCCCTCACTAGGTAGATAGTTTTCACTCTTAAGCTCTCTCACCCAATCCTAAAACACTTGGGCAAATATGACAATTTTGGATCACAAGTGTTGTTTATACAAAGAATTAACAATTAAGCACCTAAGACAATTTTCTCATCATAATGTTGTTTACAATTGAAGCATTAACCTATCCTTGATGCTTAGAGGTTTCTTTTATACTCTCAATTGAGTTTGTAGCCGTTAAGGACCGTTTGGGTTGAATTGGAGCTGGTGGAGACTTTATTTCCCACCATAAATGCAGTTCTGGTGATCTTCGTATCGGAACACACGAGCCCGTATCGAAACCCCTTCTTCAGAACTAGCCGTTGAAGCCTGATGCAGCAAGCCGTATCGAAACGCCTCTGGCCATATCGAAACGGTATGAGCTGTATCGAAACGGTTACAAACTATTTCGGTACGAGTGACAGTTGAGCTGCATTTAAAAGACCGTTGGGAAAATATGATCGTTAGGAAGGTTTTGACCGTTACCTGTATGGAAACACAAAAGGTTGTTTCGAAACAACACTACACCGTATCGAAATGGGCAAGCCCTGTTTCGGTACGCGTTTTGGCAGTTTCAAATTGTATCGATACAAATTGGCCCTCTATCGAAACGGGTACCTTAAGGACACTGGTTTGGCAACTTAAAAACGTTTCAAGCATTGCCAAAACCTTTTTAAAACACCCTCAAACATAATTTCAAGTTGTTTAGACTTAAAAGCATTTTTGAGATCTTTTCAATTTAGTCTAAAACTATTTTTTAATTATTATATCAAAACATTAGTTCTACACAAACCTTAAAACCTACCCACAAACAGTAAAACTCTTACTCTAACGCTTAAACCCTAACCCCTAAACCCAAAAAACTATGCACTTGTGTAAAACAAGTTTTTCACCGCTAATGCATAAAATATTTTGTTTATATTTTGGTAGTTGCCGTTAAAAAATTAAAAGAAATAAAACATTACCTTTACTTCTAGTGAGATTTGAACTAGAAGACTTACATTAAGGGTCCAACACTTAACCATTGAGCCAAGCTATTAACCTATGATAAATTCATACAAATAAATATTTAACTTAAATTATAAGGGTCGTCTGGGTTTTTTCATCTTTGATTTAAGCGTTTATTTAAGTACTTAAAGAGGACATTAACTTGAGAATTAAAATTTTTTAATACCCAACGCAACAATATTAAAAGATTATTGTGATGCAAATTAGGTAACTAGTAATGATAATGTAAACTCTACTATATGTATGTTTTCACTTTGGGCTGAACAACCATTTCTTGAAAATCTATAAAACTTACATGTATTACTTGTTCTATTATAAAGTCTGAATTTATATCTCTTAGCTTCGTTAGATAAAAGAACAAGTGACTTATGAATCTACTCGCTAATATTCCTTTACAGGGAAAACTTGCCTTCTTAATGGTAATGAATGATTTTTTAGGGAATACTCATTTTATGATAATTTATCCTCCCCCTTTAAATTAAGAAAAATGTTAGTGCACGGGGTTTGCATTTTAGGGATGTTAAATTTTTGTTTATCATTTTTCTTTGGCAAACAATGATATTAATTTTAGTGTTGGTTTTCGTCCATCGATATTTATTATTTCCCCTACTTTTTCGGATTCTGTTTTTTTTTTTTTTGTATGTGTGAATAAAACAATCATTTCTTGAAAATCTATAAAACAGACATGCATTACTTGTACTATTATAAAGTTTGAATTTATAGCTCATAACTTCGTGTCTTCGTCAGATGAGAGAACGGCTGACTTATGACTCTGCCCGCTAATATTCCTTTACAGGAAAAACTTGCATTCTCAATGATAATTTATCTTTACCCTTTAAATTAGTAATAAAAATGTTAGTACAAGGGATTTGCATTTTAGGGAAGTTAAATTTCTGTTTATCGTTCTTCTTTGGCCGACAAAGATAATATATATATATATATATATATATATATATATATATATATATATATATCAATTTTAATGCTGGTTTATTATTTCCCTTTCATTTTCGTATTTTGGTTTTTTAATAAATCATTAAATTTTTGGAGGTGCGGGGAATCGAACCCCGTGCCTCTCGCATGCGAAGCGAGCGCTCTACCATATGAGCTACATGTTGCGGAATACGATCGTCGGATAGAGCAAAAACGCAACTGATAATTTGAGAAAATAATAATGAAGATAAAAGAGACACAGATTTTACGTGGAAAACCCCTAAATAATATAGGGTAAAAACCACGGACAAAGGTAGAAGAATTTCACTATGAGAAAATAGGAATTACAACTTCTCTCAATCTAACAAGGAGAAAACAATGACAATTCTCTCTTGATAAAAAGGAGAAAACAACTCTATGAAAACTCTCTAATTTCTCTAGTATTGGGAGGAGGTTAGAATGATTTGGGATGTGTAAGAATGGCAAATGGCTAGGCTATTTATAGTTGAGCTTTAGGGACTAACTTATAAATAACCTAAAGTTTAGGGACCAAAATTGTGATTTTCCCATGCCATTTTTCAACCTTGGCTGCACCTGCCAAAATTGAAATTTTCCATTTTCAGTTTTGGCTGCAGCATTGCTTGACTTTCTACAATCTCCCACTTGAAGATTTGATTGGAACAATCATATCTTCACACCATTCTTTCTACCTCGTACTTTCCATGTTGCTTACGTCTCTAACAAGCCACAAGAGGATCGACACCAAGTAAACTTATCAGTGTTGATTGCTTTTGTCATGAAATCTGTTATGTTGTCATCGGTATGGATCTTCTGCATATCTATCGTCCCTTCTTCCACTTTCTCACGAATGAAGTGGTATTGGACCCGAATGTGTTTTGTTCTTGAGTGAAAAGCAGGATTCCTTGCAAGATGCAAGGCGCTCTGACTGTCACAAAACAAAGAGACATTCTCTTGTTTGTGCCCGAGCTCCTCCAATAGCATTTTCAACCATATTGCTTCTTTACTGGCTTGTGTAGCTGCTACATATTCTGCCTCCGTTGTTGACGTAGCCACAACCGATTGCAGTTTTGAAACCCAGCTTACAGCTCCACCAGCAAATGTAAACACATACCCTGTTGTAGATTTGCTTTTATCCAAATCTCCTGCATAGTCAGAATCGACATACCCGCTGATAAGAAAGTCTGATCCCCCGTAACATAATGCAACATTTAAGGTCCCTTTGATGTATCTCAGGATCCTTTTCACAGCATTCCAATGCTCTCTGCCTGGATTCGCCATGTACCGACTAACCACTCCCACTGCTTGTGCAATGTCTGGTCTTGTACAAATCATAGCGAACATTAAACTTCCCACTGCTGATGCATACGGTACTCGAGACATCTCCATCCTCTCTTCTTCACTGCTAGGACTCATACTGGAGGATAATTTAAAGTTAATAGGAAGAGGGGTATAAATTGGCTTACAATCTTGCATGCTGAATCGTGACAAGATCTTTTTCAAGTAATTCTTTTGTGAAAGCCAAATCTTCCTACTACTTCTGTCTCGGTGAATTTGCATCCCTAGAATCTTGTTTGCTGGTCCCAAGTCCTTCATTTCAAATTCCCTAGCCAGACGTGCCTTTAATTCTTCAATATGATCTTTGTTGGGGCCTGCAACCAACATGTCATCTACATACAACAGCAATATAACAAATTCGTTTTCACCAAACCTCTTGAAGTAAGCACAAGGGTCTGCATTAAGTCTGTTGTATCCAAGGCTCATGATGAAGGAGTCAAATCTCTTGTACCAACACCTCGGCGCCTGCTTTAAACCGTACAGAGATTTGTTCAACCTACAAACCAAGTTCTTCTTTTCTTTTTCTTCAAAACCTTCAGGCTGGAGCATGTAAATCTCTTCTTCAAGATCTCCATGAAGAAAAGCTGTTTTAACATCTAGCTGCTCTAGATGTAAATTCAATGTAGCACACATTGCCAGGACAACTCGAACCGTTGTTAGTCTAACCACAGGAGAAAAGATTTCATTGAAATCAATACCTTCTTTCTGAGCATATCCTTTGACCACCAGTCTTGCCCGATACCTCTCCACTTGATCGTCACCATTTCTCTTGATTTTGAAGACCCATTTGTTACCAATTGGCTTCCTTCCTTGTGGTAGTGGCACAAGTTCCCATGTATTATTTTTATGAAGGGCTTCGATTTCTTCTTGCATTGCCGCCATCCACTGCGAAGCATCTGAGTTGTTCATTGCCTCCTCGAATGATGATGGCTCACCGTCCTCCGTTAAAAGACAGTATGCAACATTACCTTCTATAACATAATCTGAGTGCCAATTGGGACGTCTTCTCACACGATCTGATTGACGAGTTGTTGGAGCTTCAGAATTCTCTGGTTCTGGTTCCTCGAGCTCTGGTTCTGCTTCAGAACAATCTCTCTGTTCAAACTCATTTTCAACATGTATCTGTGTAGTCTCTGGCTTTTCTTTATCAGTGCTATCATCTTCTTCTTTTCTTTGTAGCTTATCTTCTACAAAGATAACATCCCTGCTGATAATCACTTTGCGGGCAGTGGGATCCCACAAGCGATACCCCTTTACTCCATCAGCATACCCCAAGAATTTACATTTTCTGGATTTTGGATCCAACTTTGAAATTTCTTGGGCATTGTACATCACGTACACAATACTTCCAAATATATGGAGGTTTGAATAATCAACTGGTTTACCAGTCCACATTTCCATCGGTGTCTTCAACTCAATTGCAGTTGATGGAGCCCGATTCACCAAATAACAGGCGGTATTGACTGCTTCTGCCCAGAAAGCTTTTTCTAGCCCTGCAGCTCTCAACATTGCTCGTGTTCTTTCTAACAGAGTTCTGTTCATCCGCTCTGCCACTCCATTTTGTTGAGGAGTGTATACTGTTGTGAACTGTCTTTTGATGCCTTCTTTTCTGCAAAAGTCATCAAATTCATCACTTGTATATTCACCTCCATTATCTGATCTGAAACACTTGATCTTATTTCCAGAATCAAGTTCCACCCGCGCTTTGAAAACTTTGAAGGTTGAAAACACATCTGCCTTCCTCTTGATAGGATACACCCAACATCTCCTAGAGTAGTCATCAATGAAGGAGACAAAATACTTTGCTCCGCCTAGGGATATAACCGGTGCTTGCCATACATCAGAATGAACCAATTCTAGAACAGCCTTGCCTCTAGAATTTGATGTGTTGAATTTTAATCGATGCTGCTTACTTGTAATACAATGTTCACACAAAGGAAGTGATACCTTTGTTAAACCCGGAAGTAGCTTTTGCTCCACAAGGACTTTCATTCCCTGTTCTGACATGTGTCCAAGTTTCCGATGCCATAACATGGTAGAATCTGAACTACATGAGGCAACAGAGGCTTCAGCTTCTAGCAAAGTCTCTCCCTTCAGCATGTACAAATTTGCAGCTATCTTTTCACCTTTCATCACCACAAGCGCTCCATGGAACACCTTCATGATTCCTTTCCGTGTTTCAATCTTGCTTGCATTATTATCCAACAATCCGTAGGATAATAAGTTTTTCTTCAAGCCTTTCACGTGTCGCACATCTCGAACAACTTTGGTTGTCCCGTCATACATCTTCAATTTGATGGTTCCAACGCCAACAATCTCCAAGGCATGATTATTGCAGCTGTACACAGATCCTCCTGAGATAGGTTCATAATTATAGAACCATTCTCTTCTTGAGGTCATGTGATATGTGGCTCCCGAGTCAATAAGCCATATGTCTGCAAATCTTTTTCTGCCTTCCATGGCTGTTGCTGTTTCACAACAGAGAGCATCTCCATCATCTGAAGTGTTTGCCATATTTCCTTGAGGATTGGAGTTTTTAGGTAAACTCCAACAATCCTTCTTCATGTGACCCTTCTTTCCGCAGTTGTAGCACTTTAAATTCTTCTTACTCCTTAACTTTGATCTACCATGATTGTGACTGCTACTTTGGCCACGTTCTGTTGATCTTCCTCTCATCACCGTTAAGGCCTCTACTTGTTGCAGATTTCCTTGTCTGTCTTCCTTGTTCTTGCGCCGATTTTCTTCTTCCAGAACAGCAGCTGCAACGTCATCGAAGACTAGATCACTTGTAAGGTTGTTGTTCGTCAAGTTGATGATGAGTTGATCATACGAATCAGGTAGACTTTGAAGCAGAAGTTCAGCACGTTCTTGTGACTCTATTTTATAGCTTAGGGATGTAAGCTGAGAAAATAGAGTATTCAACGTGTTTAAGTGCTCTGTCACTGAAGTAGATTCTGACATCCGAAGAGTGTACAATTTCCTCTTAAGGAAAATTTTATTGTGCAACGATTTGACCTCGTATAATTTTGCGAGGTGATCCCAAATCTCCTTGGCCGTCTTCTTCTCCTCGATGCTTGATAGTACTTCATCTGCTAATGCTAAATGAAGGTCTGCAATAGCATTCTCGTCCATCTCATTCCATTTCTTGTTATCTGTAAAATCTGCCGGCCTTTCGCTGATAGCCGCTAGACATCCGTTTTTTCTTAGGATGACCTTTATCTTCAATTTCCACAGTGAGAAATTTCTCCCATTGAACTTTTCAATATCAAATTTCGTTGCCATAGCTTCTATTTCAGATAGCTCCCACTATTTCACCTTTTTGACGTGAATAGTGCCCACCACCTTCAATGAATGAGTAATATCTAACTTACTTTCTTATGATGGAGGATCCACTTTTCAGTGGCAACCAACAGAGAATACGGTAAGTAGATATACGCACCCAAATCTGGCTCTGATGCCAATTGTTGCGGAATACGATCGTCGGATAGAGCAAAAACGCAACTGATAATTTGAGAAAATAATAATGAAGATAAAAGAGACACAGATTTTACGTGGAAAACCCCTAAATAATATAGGGTAAAAACCACGGACAAAGGTAGAAGAATTTCACTATGAGAAAATAGGAATTACAACTTCTCTCAATCTAACAAGGAGAAAACAATGACAATTCTCTCTTGATAAAAAGGAGAAAACAACTCTATGAAAACTCTCTAATTTCTCTAGTATTGGGAGGAGGTTAGAATGATTTGGGATGTGTAAGAATGGCAAATGGCTAGGCTATTTATAGTTGAGCTTTAGGGACTAACTTATAAATAACCTAAAGTTTAGGGACCAAAATTGTGATTTTCCCATGCCATTTTTCAACCTTGGCTGCACCTGCCAAAATTGAAATTTTCCATTTTCAATTTTGGCTGCAGCATTGCTTGACTTTCTACACTACACCCCCTCAACATATTATTTTTTTTGTTTTTTTTAATTTCATTAATTTTTAATAAGAATCTCTGCTCTTGTGGCATACTTTTTCTCTGCCTTTGTGACACGTTTTTCTTTGCTTTTGTGGTACGTTTTTTCTGCCGTTTGACACGATTTTTGTATACCTTAACGGTCGTTTGGTGCTCATACAGAGATTCTTACGGTGCTTATTTTTTTTATTTGGGTTTGTCAGTGGTCATACAAAGTTTCATTCCCTTTTTTTGTCATTTGCCGATGTAATTAAAATTGTATAGCAGAGCAATCTGCTTGATAGTTTGGTTTGCTCGTCACTCTCTTTTTTACCTCGTTATACGTCTCATTTGGATAAAGACAAGGAGATTCATAAAGGTTTCCGAGTTCTTTGACGATGTACGTCAATCTCAATGAAAGAGTTTGCTTTTTCTTGTACATTTGAGTTTCATGTTTTATTTTTGTACGAGTCTTTTGGTGGACAATCCATGTTTTTCCTCTCTTTTTTGAATGTGTTGTATTTGCGACACTTTCTATTATTTTTTTAATAAAATCTATTAGTTAAAAATGTTAGTATATATGATTAAAAGATCATTTGTAAAAGGAATCCACTATTTCTAAACTAAGTGAAATTAAGAAATATTTTAATTGAATAAGACATTTTATTTTCTTTATCAAAATGAAACTCCCATTCAATGTTCTAATTATATATTCTAACACTACTACCGGTGAAATATAGTTCTGATTACTCACGAGGAAAGAGTAAAGTTCGTCCCAGAAAGAAAGAAAAAAGAAAGAAAGAAAGAAAGAGTTAAATATACTTTTTAAAAAAAATCTTTGACACATATATTGCGCAAATTAAAGTTTACACAAATTTTTTAGTTTTAAGGATTAAAAGTTTAGTCTAGGGTTTAAAGTTTAGAGGTTTATGGTTTAGAATTTAAGGTTAGTTTTTAAAATTTAGGATATAAAATTTAGCGTCTAGGGTTTAATTTTTTAGAGCTTAAGTTTAGGAATTTAGGGTTTGAATTTTATAGTGTAAATATGCAAGCTTATGTAAAGTTTATTTAAAAAGACTGTGTATCAAAATTTTACCCATATTATTTTAGTTTTTCAATATATTTACAATAATGTATGTGATTGCTATTATTGAAGAAAAAAAACCGTTCATCTAACATATATAAATCTAAATTCTTATGCTATTGATGTCTACAATTGTTTCTGTTTCTTTTCTTATACACGTTAAACAAATTCGTGAATCTTATAACAATGACAATATAGTAAAATATATTTTTAGGTAATCTTATACTTTGTTAACGAAAAATAAAATATTACATTTCAGATGAATCAAACAAAATGATGTATCATCCTAATAATCCTATTATCAGCAGTAATTTTTTTTTATCAAGTATCAGCAGTAATTTTATACTCCGTGATTTAAAAGCCTTGAAAATATAGAATGTATAAGTTTTACTTTTTTTAAAAAAAATTGAATTCTACTAATTTTATTAAACGATGATATATCTAATATTATAATGAAAGTTCACAACTTAGTAAACAAAACACTTAAATTCAGAAATAATCCTAATAAACAAAATTAACGTCTCGAGATCAAAAGAGAATCATACAAGGAAAAGGTAAGAACCTAACCCAAAGACTCGAAATAAAAGAAGGATACAAACATCACCAAAAGCGACGATGATAGGTAAAATCATCAACAAACAACATAAAAATGCATATTACAATGAAGGTACGTTGACAATAATGTCATTACCACAACTCAATCGCGAATAAAGAACGGTAGATGTAATCGCGTATTCAAATCCAGTTCGAGGGTCCGAGACAGGGAGATAAGCAACATAATGAAAGGAGCACCATCATGATCAGTCGTGGCATCGTCATATCCAATCCTAATAGAAAATCAAAAAGAAAAAGCGTGTCAAAAGACAGAGATAACGTACTAAAAAGTACAGTAAAATCGTGCCACAAGAGCAGAATAATTTATTGAAAACTGAAAAACAAAACAGGCAAAACGATAGATCTCGGAGGTCGGCGACCAAAATTAAAATTGGTGCCGCCATCGGTGTTTAAAGGAAAAGAGAAACAAGAGTGAGCGACTCTATAGTTAAGAGAAAAAGATTAGTGAGCGGCTAGGGTTGTTCTTAGAATTTTGAATAATTAAGTTTTACTTTTTTGAGCAATGACAACGAGATTTTGCTAAAAAAGCTTTGAAAGTATCACAAATACAACACACCCAAAAGAGAAGAAAATAGGGGGCTATATCCACACAAAAAAATTAAAAATACAAAAAAAGTAAACAATTCTCTTGAGATTAACATATATCGTCAAATAACCCATAAATGTTCATGAGTCTCCTTATCTCTATCATCAAATAACCCATAAAAATGATAGAGAAAACGAACTACAAAAACAAAACAAAAATGCGTCAAAAAATCAGAGAAAAAGCATGCAACAAGAACAATCGAGATTCTTATTATTTTTTTTTTTGAAAATTACCGAGATTCTTATTAAAATTGAAAAAAAAACTTAGGAAAAAAATGAAAGCAAAATATAAAAAGAAAAGAAAAGAATGAGCACCCATTATCGAGAATCAACATTAAAGCTGGTACTTTCAATGGTCATGAAAAAAATTGAAAAAAAGAGGTTACAAGTTACAACGGTAAGTAAGAAGATGAGGAAAAAAAATTAGGTTGAAGTTTTTAGACCTAATGAAATTTAAACACCTTACATTTTATTTTTATTAAATTGTATAATAAATAAAAAATTTAAAAGTAATAATATTTTAGGTGAATTTAGGGAATTTTCATTGCTCTTAAAAAATATTAAATGTGAAAAAGGTAGTAATAAAAAACTGGACCACAAATAGAATTACTTGGAAAACAATAAGTAGCCATCAAATAATAATGAAAAGAAAAAAATGGAAAAGGACTACTTGGGGAAATAAACACATTTATGCAATGTTCTAATCTCAAACGTTAATGGACATAAAATACATTTATTATGGAATAATAGTAATAATAATAATAATAATAATAATAATAATAATAAAAGGTTGCCTTTTATTTTAATTTCTGCCATCCCCCCATGAACAAGAAATTTCAAATCAAAATATACTAACAGCAAAGGTATTTCTCTCTCTCTTTCAGTTTGTTTTCCTATTTAGTGCGCAAATCACAAGAGGACCTCATTTAGACCCCTCTTCTTCCTGTCTCAGGTTTGTTAAATTTAGTTTTTTCGCCTAATTCGATGGAATTTTTTAAAGAAAATCTTTTTCTCTTCTAAGTATGTTACGAATCGATCTCTTTTTGGATATTATGGTTCTGATTAATTAGACTTTTCCCCCTTATTTTTCTATTTTTGGATTGAAATTGCTTGTGATTTTCTCTGCTTGAGAAATGAAGAGTTATTAAGTAAACGATAGAGTGATGGATCAGCTGAGGAATAGCAAACTATTTTCTTTTTCGTTTTTATATGATCAAATATTGTTGAATTTTAGTGGATGCATAAGTTTTAAACTTTTTCAGCTGAAAAATATAACATCAAGTTTTATTAGCGTAGATCTTAGTAAGCATTTCAAAATTTCGCAGCTGGAAAGGTTTCGACTTATGATCCTGTACTTGATTTTTTAGATAAAAAATAGAGCAGATAATGGGTGCCCAAATAAATAAATAATTGTTTGATTAATGGGGGAAAAGCATTGAGGATGCCTAGTTCATGTATTATTTTGCTTGTTGTTGCCAAGATTTTAATGGAATAATTAGTATTTATTCATTTGTTACAAGGTAGATTTGGTTGCTATTAAACCTGCTTGTGTAATAGAATCTAGATATTGATGTCAAAGTTTTGACTTGCTTCAAATTCTTCATTTGAAATTATTTACTGGAAAAAAAATTGCAGTTCAAGTTCTAATCTGATTGGATGTGACAAATACCAATCTCAATAAGTAAATGTTGAAATCTTCAATTTAGTCTCACCCTTTCAAAAATTTGAATTAGACTCTGCCAAAATTCAGATCCAGCTTCTTTAGATCATTTTCATACTATAAAGTTGAATTTAAATTCCAAATCTACTTGTCTGATGGCAGTTTCCTAACAGATCACTGGCTCTCGAGAATTGGAAGAAATCATTGTACATGTTATCTCTTCCTCAAAAATTGTTACTTTCCTACAATTGTGTTAAAAAATATATGTATTGTAATTGTATGCTGCTATTTTATTTCACTGTTATTATTATTTCTGAAAAAAGAAACTTTCTTCATGATGCTTGTTTGTTCTTCTTTAACCTTTCAATTTTCCAAATAATTTGTTGATACAGGTACAGCTGCTGGTTTTTTGGCACCTGAGCTTCGTTTTTGCTTGCATGAAAATTGAGAAACAAAGACTGCTGGATTAATTGGAGACTATAGTTAATAATGTCCTCGGTAAGCAAGGCTGATAGGAAGGCATCACTCGATGTGGCCTCATGGTTTTTCAATGTTGTCACGTCTGTGGGTATAATCATGGTCAATAAAGCCTTGATGGCCACGTATGGCTTCAGTTTTGGTATGTTTCAACTGAACATTTACATTCAAACTTTGATAAACTTTGCCTTCACATTACACGTCTAATGGATCAATCACCTGTTGGTCCACGGATATGACTGCATTGGGTCAGTCTAAAAGGGAAAGCTATCATGATTGGCTGAAGGGTTAAGAAGTGAACAAAACTTCTAAAGTTGGATAAACAATGAAATTATTTCTTCTTCAGCTTAGGTATGAAAGACCCAAATTGGCAAGGTTCAAATCCTTGAATGGGCAGGGTGTGAGATTTGTGGGATGAGTGAGAACTTCCTCCCATTCTCTAGCTCAAATTCCTTGAATACCAAAAAAATTACCTTACATATGAAAAATAACTTGTTTTGACCAGATAAATTCTTAAGTCCTTGTTAAATTTTTTTACCTCTCTAACAGCCCTGATTGTGTACCGTTTATTACTTTGCTGCAGCTACAACATTAACAGGTTTGCATTTTGCAACAACCACCTTGTTGACCGTTCTTCTTAGATGGATGGGTTACATTCAAGGCTCTTATCTGCCATTACCCGAACTACTCAAGTTTGTCTTGTTTGCAAATTTTTCTATTGTTGGAATGAATGTGAGTTTAATGTGGAATTCTGTGGGCTTCTATCAGGTCAGTTTTTGCGACTAGGCTATTATCTACCATGTTTGATCTTCTGGAAGTTATGTTATAATTGTTTGTTTAAAATTTATTCTCAGATAGCAAAGCTGAGCATGATTCCAGTATCTTGCTTTCTGGAAGTTGTTTTTGACAAGGTCCGCTACTCTAGAGATACAAAGCTTAGCATACTGCTGGTTCTCTTTGGAGTTGCTGTCTGTACTGTTACAGATGTGAGTGTCAATGTCAAGGGTTTTTTAGCTGCTGTAATAGCAGTCTGGAGCACGGCCCTCCAACAGTATGTAAGTAAATCTGTGCTAGTATCCTGATTTTACCTAAGATGAAATAAGTAGGAAGAATATTTGGACAGTAGTGTCACATAACTTTACAACTGAGCAAGCTTCAGAATGCATATGTCATGGTTTATTCTATTCCGTAAATGTGAAACATGCCAGACAAATCTTTTTTTATGGACTGATTTTTGGTCGTTCGTTTTTTTCACAATTATTTTTGCAGTACGTACATTTTCTTCAACGCAAGCATTCTTTAGGATCTTTTGACTTGTTGGGACATACTGCTCCGGTACAAGCTGCAAGCCTGCTTTCAGTTGGTCCTTTTGTGGACTACTGGTTAACGGAGAAAAAGGTTTATGCCTATGACTACACTGTGATATCAGTGGTAAGGTTCTTATTAGGGTTGTTGACATGATTTTAGTTGGTAATGAAACTGCTCCATTTCTCTTGCATGCAGTCTCATGAAGGCATTGCTTCTGATTCTATCATGTTCTGCATGCTATGTTAATGCTTTCAAATTGAATTTTATTGGTATATTTATGGATATTTTTCCATCCATAATGAGTATTCACTTTTAGTGTCCTTAAGCCGTTCATATAATGCAAAATAGTTCGAAGTATGGCTGTTATCATCTGTATCTGCTTACTTGAATTGGAAATTAAGAAGTCTAGGTCAATTGCCAAAGTTGGTGCTGTTTTATGTCTATTGTCTATATCAATTGTGCCACATCTATATGGGCTCAAAGAAGAGGAGGCAAGGAACCAACAATCAGTTGGTCTATTGGGATGATGTCAGTGGTTCGAATCTTGGCGTTATGAATGGAGCAATTGGGTTGGGAGGGTCGCCCCCATAACGGGCCCCTGCAGTACCCGATTCGGATTAGTCAGCCAATAGGTTGGATACCGGTGGTTAAACCAAAAAAAGACGAGGAGGCAAGGAAGATCTACCTTAGACACAGGAAAAGGCCTGTGGTTTCCAATAATTATTTGAGAATGTCTCTGTATTTCTCGTGTCATAGACTCATATTAAACATTCTTGCATTTGCTTAGATCAAGGGTTCACAAACGAAAAAAACATGGAAGATGCAAATAATTTACCTATGTTTGATCTTCAAGTGCGCTTTGTCCGTTCTTTTCCCCTCTCCAAGAAAACTTTCCTAATGCAATAGCATGAATATCCCTAGAGGCTAGACCGCTGGAGCAATACTCTCACTGCCCTAGGGTAGATGTTTCACTACTTTTGACCCATTTAGCTTATTAAATACCTGATGTCTGATTGATGTAAGAAGAGAGAGTTTCATTGCATTGAAGTTGCCGTCACCAAGCTTTATTAAGTGCTTTTATAATGTTCTTGAATCTTGATGAAGCTTTATTGGTTGCTACACCTTTCAAGTGCTTTATCTGCAGATATAGTTCATGTGCAACTTAACACGAAAATCAATAGATTTTGCTTGCAGGTAATCATGTGTTAGTGTAAATGATATTGTGATACTCTCTGCTTGCAGTTTTTCATAATCCTGTCATGCACCATTGCCGTCGGGACCAACCTTAGCCAGTTCATCTGCATCGGCAGGTTTACGGCTGTATCATTCCAAGTGCTCGGCCATATGAAGACTATTCTCGTGCTGATCTTAGGGTTCATTTTCTTTGGGAAAGAAGGTTTGAATCTACATGTAATTCTGGGTATGGTCATCGCAGTTGCAGGAATGGTCTGGTATGGTAACGCCTCCTCTAAACCCGGAGGAAAAGAACGCCGTGTTTATCCAGCCCCTAGCAACAAATCACATAAACACGAGTTATCAGAATCCACCGAGACAGACAAGGTCTGAAGATTCATTCGCAGGTCTAACAAAGTAAAAGGGGAAACAAGACATATTTTCAGAGAGTGAAACTAAGCCATTTTATTTTAACCAAGTCAAGCAGATTCCAGGAAACTATTTTCACCTAGAGGATCAAAGTTCCAAATTATTACTATATTGTTTGTTTGTTATTTTTTTTAAAAAAAACCCATAAATCATGGTTGTTGTCCTTTAATTTATTCAAGCGGAAAGATGGTGTTGAGAGGGAGCAAATTCCCTGTAAAAACAGTAATTTCCCCCCCACTTTTTCACTAATAACATTTCCTATAATAGTATTTTTATTTCGTTGTTTTACAATCCACTTTCATTTGGAAATCTGCTTCACTGCACAAATGCACGAGGTTTTGCATCATGTGCTTTAAGCTAGCTTTTTAGCTTTGAATGGTATATTCAAAAAAAAAAAAAAAAAGGAAGAAGAAGCTTTGAATCATATTGGGCCTTGATTGAATACGAGGCCTAAAATGGGGACATCCAAACTTTTTTTTAACATATTCTTTTATTTCTCTCTTTAATATTTATTTGTTATTGTATGAAAGAAAAAAATTGATACACAAAATGTGTGCCTTTTAGTTTAGGGGTTAGGGTTTTAGTTTAGGGGTTTAAGTTGTAGGTTTATATTTTAAGGTTAGCGTTTAGAATTTAGGATATAAAGTTTAAGGGCTAGAGTTTAGTTTTTTAAGGTTAGAGTTAAGACTTTAAAAAATAAATTTTATAGTGTAAATATATAAATTTGTACAAAATTAATTTTATACTATATGTATCAAAATTTTACCCTTACAGTATTTATAGGAAAAATAATGATAGGGTCGCTCTCTCATTGATAAGATTTTCATTCTCATCTCTTTCCTTTCCAAACCTTCTATTTCGATAACAAAGAAAGGCCCAAAACAGTGTGAGACCCACTGTCTTTCCCCCCTATTTCTCTAACTTCAATAAACTAAAAACAAAATTCATTATCATCATCCACCTTCTCTTTTCTTTTTTTTCCCCTAACTCCTTCCATCAATTAATAATTTGAATAATCTAACCCGGTATTTTCCTGCTTTGATAAAAAAACATGAGAAATATTCTTCTTCTTCTTTCCGCATTCATATCCCTTTTAATAATGTCATTTTCAAGATTCAAACTCAGATTTTTTTTAAAAGAGCAATGTGTCTTGTTATTGCACTCAACCGTTGTTAGTTATTTTTAAAATCATCTTTAATTGACATAAATTAAAATATAAAATTAAGAAAATACTTTATATATATTCATGTAAGAATTTAGTTTAGAGTTTGAAGCTTGATATTTTAAATCTATAGTTTAAAATTTAGAGTAAGAAATTTAATTTTTTTAAATAATTTCTACTAAGAAAAAAGAAATGAAAATTTTTGCTCCTAATGAGTCAAGATCCTACAACTTAAAAAAATGTGTCAAGTAAGAAATTTTATTGTTGACTAAAAATTTAAATTTTAAGTTAATAGTCTAAAACAATACATACGGATAGCACCAGTAATGATTCAATCAAATTCAAACAAACACAAATTGATGGGCCTTTTAGCCATTCATGTGGGTCCCCGCAAATAATTGCATGCGCGCGTTGGGGCACGTGTGGTGTTCCTTTCGATTCTATTTTTTACCTCTCATTTGCTTAAATATTAAATGAATAGTTATAATATATTCAAACTTAAACAGACATTATTGATCACTATAATGTATAAAATAATAAATGAAAATTTAATATAGATAATCAAACCAAAAGACTGAGACTTTGGAACCCAATAAGTGGTCATAGTAGAAAAGCGGATGATGTTTATCCTATGAGACCCGAGTTCAATCGTTTTGTTTGCAAGGTGTGTGTGCATTGTTAAAGAGTTAAGAATAACTATGAACATATATTACCTTTGTTGAGCTTGATGCACTTCAACCGAATCGCCAATTAAAGGTGTGAAGGTCTCCTTTGAATTTGGGAAGCAAAAACCGAAATAAAAATGACAATTTGGCACGATCGATTTTATAGTGGTTCGACATTCTCAACCAAGGTCTACAGCCACTACCTTAGCATCCACACTAAGGATTTCCCAATTCACTCATGATTTTTTTTTCCTTTTTACAAGCTCAAGGAGATAACCTTTACATCCTTATCTTTTCAAAGGCTAAGATAGAACTTCTCTAGTATTTCTAAGGATCAACTAGAACCTATCTCTCAATTACGAGATCTTGAAATGTAAACTAATTACCTCTCTAGGTGGGTGTTTACACATTTTGACTCACTAGGATTGGACTAAAAAATACAAGAGATAAACAAAATATACAATGAAAACTCCACTCTCTTAATCTTTAAACTTATATGTCCATCCTCATGTTCTTCAAGTGTCATTTACTTGTATTTATAGTATGGGATGAAAACGTAACCGTTTATAGCCGTTGGGGATGAATTATAGCCGTTGAAGACTTTCATATCGGTAAGAAGGCTTCTGTATCATTACGCGAAGTGCTCACTGGTAAACTTAAAACAAAAAGTATATTGTTATAAGGCATATTTGTACCAGTACGTACAGCTTCGTATCGGTATTGGAGTATCGTATCGATATTGTAACGCCCGGGGTTTGGGGCCCGGGAGATAACCAGGTTTGGTTAAACTGGTTTCGAGTTAATTTAATTGAAAGAAAACATTTTTAATGGACAAAAAAGGGTCTTTTATTTAAAAGGGCAAAATGGGAATTTTGAATAAAAGAAATAGAGAAAAAAGTTTTGAAAAAGCTATCATCTTCTCCAAAACCCCCTTTTTCACATAAAACCCCTCATAAACCCCATTTCACTATTCTATTGCTCCTAACTCTCCATCCAAGCAAGATTTTTCAAGGTAATTTCTTCCTTGCTTAGATTTTTACATATTTGACTTGTACCCATTGAAAACTTTTCATTAAACCCATTAAAATGCATTTTTGGTTTTGGGTTGGAGAAATGGGTATTTTTCATGGGATTTTCGTTTGGGTCTTTTGATGCCATGTTTAAGGGTGTTTTTAATCTTATTTTGGTGTCTTAAAAATGCTAAAATAGTGGCTAATAGTAGGAAACCCGAAATAGGTCTAAAAATAGGATTTTTTTGGTTGAAAATATAGAGTTTTTGGCTTGGTTTTGGGTTGAAATTGTGGCTGGTGATTTCCTTGCTATTGGGGGCGTTTTTAGATGATATTTGGTGTGTTTTGATGTTTGGAAATGACAGGTTCAAGTTTGGGTTCCATTAGAACGAATTTGGATGAAGTTTGGGTTGAATGTCGATGTGTTTTGTTGCAAGATTGTTGAGTTTTGAATTGCTGCTATGTTTGTGGGTATATTAGCATCCTAATGATCTCTTTTGGGTTGCCTAAAGTAGAGGAAATGGATTTGGGTCCTTTGGACGCGAGGCCGGGTAGTTCGGAGGCTTGAATCGGGGATTCGGCTATCGTTTGGGCTCTATCGGTGAGTGGAAAATGTTTTGAAGCTTTAAATTGCTCAAGAGGTTTTCTTGGGGGTTTGGGTGGAGCCTTAAGGGCTAACCTGAACCCAAGTGTAAGTTGTCTATTTTTTCCTTGTTTCGTTAATTGTTGGTGTGTGCGGATATTCGTGTTGTTGTGTGAAATGTGGATTGCTTTTACTCCCCATTTTAATGTTGTTGTATTGTCGTAGTTGATGTCAAGCCTCACGTGATGGTTAGTTGTTGTGTACGGTGATATGTAGTCCCATCGGTAGTGACTAGTAGATGAGTACGGTGATGTGTAGTCCTATCAGAAAAATGCTAATTGTTGTGTACGGTGATGTGTAGTCCCACCGGGGATGGTTGTGCATGTGCATACCATGTTTCGTTTATGCTCCCATTTCATTGTATCTCTTTCTTAAGTGGTTTTGTTTTTAAAAACTAAGATATATGTTTTGAACTGCATTGTTGTTGTGTTTTAGAGCTCCGCTCATTAAGCTTTTAAGCTTACGCTCTCTTTTTCCAACAATGCAGATCGTTAGAGGCTCTGAGAGGCAAGTGGGCAAGAGAGGAGTTCTCAGAGTTCTTGGCTAGCTCAAAGTATGGTTTTACTAGTTGTAATAACACTTAGGTAATGAGAATGTTAGGCTTGTTGTTAGGGAGTTGGTGTTCAAACTCCTATGTTTGGCTTTTGTGAATGTTGCTAGCATGTTTTAAATGTTGTTACCTTGTTATGTTGAGGCTTGTTATGGCTTTGGGTTGATTACTTTGTGTTTTGACTTGTTGGTGTTTTTAAACTAAAGTGTTCTTAAGAGCTTTTGGGTTTGAGATCCCTTTTTGTGTGTATGCATGTTTGAAGCTTGTCTTTAGGGTGTATTGCCTCTATATTGTTTGTATAATAAGTTTCCATGTGGTTTGTGATGTTTCGGGGTAAGTTTGGGAACGTTTGGAGATGCCGAAATGCATTTTTGGGCCAAACTATGTCCAGGCGTTTCAGAACGACTGATATGGTTTCGGAACAGCCAAGCTCTAGGGGCATCCATATCGGAACAGGGGTGGTGCCATTTCGGTACGTTTTGCCACTGGAGGCTCCTATTCCGGAACCATGTGGGACCGTTCGGGAACATCTTGGTGTTACTTTTTGAATGAAGCCCGTGTTTCGGAACGGGCGGGTCTGTTTTGAAATGTAGGTAGTTAAAACGGTTAAAAGGCATCTTCGAGGGTTTCCAAATGTTTCGTTTTAGTCCCTAATGCTCGTATGCTTCCTAAATTAGTTTATATGTGTCCTTTGTGATGGTTTTGCCTCGTGTGCATGAAACTTGAATAATAAACTACTTGGTAAGTTTAAATTATCGTATGCCCTCTGCTTGGTTCGTATCCGTGATTGTCCTTTCGCGGTTTGCCATCTCACATAGGTTTAAACATGGCATATAGACAAGATTAATAAAAGAAAAAGAAATATAGGGTTGCTAATCGGAGTGAGGCCTTAGCGGGTTTTGCTTCGGTTTTCCCCGTGTAACCCGTTCGTTTCGGTCTGTTGGCTAGGCCGGAACGAGGGGGTTACATTTGGTGGTATCAGAGCCTCAGTTACGAGGTCTCCCGGGAAGGTAAGTCAGGTAAGTTGGTTTGTTTGGTTTGTTTGCCATTGCACGGTGTATGAAAGAATGTTTTATTGTTCTCGTTGTTGGTTGAAGTTTAGTCGAGTGTTCCCATTGTTGGGTGTTGTTATTGGAAAATGGTTTTGATTTAAAGAGCTCGAGCACTTGGATCCTTGCCCTTGCTAACTCAATGTTTTCTTGTGTGGGATGTGTTTGTTGTTTTAGATTTTATCTTCGTTATGGTAAGACCGAGAGGACGGCCTAGAGCGGGTGACCAGGCACCCGGGGGTGTGCTTCTTGTTCCTCCTGCTCCCGATGGTAATGGGGTGGATGTCAGAGGTAATGTGCCTCAGGCCGGTGCGAATGTTGAAGGTGATGGTAATGGACCTTAGGCCGGTGCGAATTTTGGGGGTAATGGAGCTCAGGCGGGTCAGGGTCCGGTAGGAGCGGACATGACTCATTTGATTCAGTCTATAGCCGGGGCCTTTCAGACAGCTTTAGCCGGTATACATGCTGCAGCACCACCTCAGGGTGCGGGGACAGGTTTACCCATTGATAGGCTTCGTAGCCTGGGTGGAGTTGAGTTCCATGGTTTGACTCCCGAGGGTTCAGAGGCTTGGCTCGAGAGCACTACACGAATCTTAGGTCAGATGGAGTGCTCAGACGCTCGTAAGTTGGGTTGTGTCATCTCCTTGCTTCAGGGAGATGCGTATGCTTGGCGGACTACCGTTACTTCGGGTATGGTAGAAGCGGATGTCACTTGGGAATACTTCAGAACAACCTTTAAGAAGAAGTATCTTGGAGTCCGATATCAGGATGAAAAGAAGAGAGAATTTATGGCCTTGGTTCAGGGTAGTAAGACGGTGTCAGAGTACGAGGTTCAGTTTGTGAGGTTGAGCCAGTATGCTCCCGAGTTCGTTCCCAGTGAGAGGGAACGGTGTGAGCGTTTCCGTTATGGTTTGACTAGGGATATGAAGACTTATAGGCTCGCTTATGATTACACCGAGTTTGATGTTTTGGTCTCTAGGGCCAAAGATATTGAGCAGAACTTAGGCTCAAGTACTCGTGCTAGTGGGTCTGATTCCAGGAAGAGACATGCGAACTGGGACAGAGATCATGCAAAGAGGCACAGGGATATAATGTATCAGCCCGATTCGAGACATAGGGGCGGTAGCCATGGACGGGGCCATCAGGGCTAAGGGGCTGTTGTTCACACTCCTGAGTGCACTAGATGCAGGAGAGCCATCCGGGCGAGTGCATGGGTACCTTTGGGGTATGTTGGAACTGTGGTTCCTGAGATCATTTGAGGTGTAACTGTCTACACCCGGCTAGGGGCGGACCGGTTCCAGTTAGGGGGTTTGAGCATCAGAGAGGCCGTGGGCGCGGTCGAGGAAATTTTCAGCCAAGGAACGATGGTCAGAGGAACTTAGCTCATGTGGTGGCAGTTCAGCCCGAGGGTGGAGGAGCAGCTAGGGTGTATGCACAACGAGAGGCTGGGAATGACACGGATGTCATCGCAGGTAATTTCTCGTTACAGTCTTTGACTTTGCTTTCTTTGATAGACTCGGGTTCGACACATTCGTACATTTTAGGTGAACATGCAAGGTCTCTAGGTTTACCGTATGAGTGGTTAGAAGTAGGTGTGAATGTTACCAGTTCTTTCGGTGAGACCGTGGTAGTTAGGAAGATGTATATGAGGTGTCATTTGATGATTCAGGGCCATGTGTTTCTGGTTGACATGATGGAATTGTCGTTCTATGGTTTTGATGTGATTTTGGGCATGAATTGGCTCGTAGAGCATTGAGCTAGGGTAGACTTTGAGACCAAGAGAATCTCCTTGAGACTTACAGATGATTTTGAAGTTGTATTAATTGGCAAGAACATTAAGTTCTTGTCCAATGTTGTTTCTGCTTTAGAAGCTCAGAGATTGATGAATTCTGGTTGTCAGGCGTATTTGGCTTATGTGATGAATCCGAATATGAGTGAGGTTAGACCACAAGAGATCAGAACAATTTGTGATTTTCTGAGTGTTTTTTCGGAAGAGTTGTCGGGTTTGCCTCCAGATAGGGAAGTTGAGTTTGCTATTGAGACGTATTCCGATTCTGCACCCGTGTCTATTGCTCCATATAGAATGGCACCGAAAGAGTTGAAAGAGTTGAAGACACAACTTCAGGAACTGTCAGATAGAGGTTTCATTAGGCCTAGTATTTCTCCGTGGGGTGCTCCAGTCTTGTTTGTGAAGAAAAAAGACGGTAGTATGAGGATGTGCATAGACTATAGGCAGTTGAACAAGGTAACAGTGAAAAACAAGTACCCTTTGTCGCGGATAGATGACTTGCTTGATCAGTTGAGAGGTGCTTCTGTGTTTTCGAAGATTGATTTGAGATCGGGTTACTATCAGTTGAAGGTGAAAGATGTGGACATACCGAAGACCGCTTTCCGTACACGATATGGGCAATATGAGTTCTTGGTAATGCTTTTCGGTTTGACTAATGCTCCAGCTGCATTTATGGATATGATGAATCGAGTGTTCCACGAGTTTTTGGATAAGTTTGTGGTAGTGTTCATAGATGATATCTTAGTGTACTCTAGGACCGAGGAAGAGCATGATGAGCATTTGCGACTAGTGCTTCAGACCTTGCTTGAAAATCAGTTGTATGCCAAGTTGAGTAAGTGCGAGTTTTGGATTAAGGAGGTAGTCTTCTTAGGTCATGTGATCTCAGCCAATGGAATTAGTGTGGACCCCAAGAAGATAGAAGCCATAGTGAACTGGAAGCAACCGAAGTCGGTGACCTAAATCCATAGTTTCCTAGGCTTGGCGGGGTACTATCGAAGATTTGTTAAGGGATTTTCAAAGATTGCGGCACCCTTGACTAAATTGCTTCAGAAGAATGTTCCGTATGAGTGGTCAGATGCGAGGCAACAAGTGTTTGATAAGTTGAAGAAAGCTTTGACCGAAGCTCCTATTTTGATTCAGCCTGAACCTGGGAAAGAGTTTGTGATTTACAGTGATGCGTCGTATGTAGGTTTAGGTTGTGTGCTTATGCAAGAGGGTAAGGTTGTAGCTTATGCTTCGAGATAGTAGAAGGTTCACGAGAAGAACTACCCCACTCATGATATAGAGTTAGCCCCAATAGTATTTGGTTTGAAGATTTGGAGACACCATCTTTATGGTGAGAAGTGCACAGTTTATACCGACCACAAGAGTTTGAAGTACTTGATGACTCAGAGAGAGCTGAACCTTAGACAACGTAGGTGGATAGAACTTCTTAAGGACTATGACCTTACGATAGAGTACCATCCGGGTAAGGCAAACGTAGTGGCCGATGCTTTGAGTAGAAAAGTGGTAGTTGAATTACGGGCCATGTTTGCGAGATTGAGTGTGTCACGGGGTGGCGGTTTGATAGCCGAGTTACAGGTTAAACCTTCATTGGTTCAGTTGATTCGAGAGAAACAGTTGCAAGACGAGTCTTTGTCACCTCACGTGCAAGATATAGCCGAGGGTAGGCTTACAGATTTCTGCTTTGGCGAGAATGGGACCCTATGTTTCAAGGATAGGATAGTAGTTCCAGAAGATGCCGAGTTAAGGCGTACTATCTTGAATGAAGCACATAACAGTCCTTTTGCTATGCATCCGGGTAGTACGAAGATGTACCGTGGGTTAAAGGAAGAGTACTACTGGATTGAGTTGAAGAGAGATGTGGTCGAGTTTGTAAGTAAGTGTATGGTTTGTCAGCGAGTTAAGGTCGAGCATCAGTTTCCTTCAAGTTTGTTACAGCCGTTGAAGATTCTGGAATGGAAGTGTGAACGTATTACCATAGACTTTGTGTCAGGTTTACCGTTGACTCCTTCGAAGAAGAATTCAATGTGGTGATAGTCGACAGATTCACTAAGTGTGCCAATTTCATACATGTTCATACTACTTACACCTTAGATAGGTTGTCTTTACATCAGTGAGATAGTGAGATTTCATGGGGTACCGAAGTCAATCGTATCAGACTGAGATCTGAGGTTTACAACTAGATTTTGGGAGTGTTTGCGTCGTGCCTTGGGTACTTGGTTGAACTTCAGTACTTCGTATCACCCGCAGTCAGATGGTCAGTCAGAGAGAGTTATTCAGGTGTTGGAGGACATGTTGAGGTGTTGTATCATTGACTTTCAGGGTTCTTGGGAGAAACACCTATCGTTAGTAGAGTTTGCATACAACAACAGTTATCAGGCTAGTATTCAGATGGCACCGTATGAAGCTCTGTATGGTAGGAAGTGTAGAACACCTATCTGTTGGGCCGAGTCCGGACAGAAGCTTGTACTGATGCCAGACTTGCTTAAGGGCACTACCGAAAAGGTAAAACTGACCTGTGATCGCTTGAAGGCAGCTTCAGACAGACAGAAATCGTATGCCGATTTGAAGAGAAAGAAGATAGAGTATGCCGTGGGCGAAAAAGTGTTTTTGAAAGTCTCACCTTGGAAGAAGGTGATGAGGTTTGGTAGGAAAGGTATATTGAGTCCGAGATTCATTGGTTCTTACGAGGTAGTTGAGAGGATTGGTCCCGTTGCTTATAGATTGAGACAACCGACAAAGTTAGATAAGATTCATGATGTGTTCCACGTTTCGATGCTTCGGAAGTATAGATCGGATCCATCTCATGTAATGCCAATGGAAGAGATCGAGTTGAACCCAGAAATGTCGTATGATGAAGAGCCGGTTGAAATTCTTGCTACGGATAGGAAAGTGTTGCGTGAGAGATCTATCGAGTTAATCAAGGTTTTATGGAGACACCGAGGTGTGGAAGAGGCTACTTGGGAGAGGAAAGAAGACATGGAAAAACAGTTTCCGTATCTTTTTCCGTCAGGTAATTTTGGGGACGAAATTCCTTAAGTGGGAGAGAGTTGTAACGCCCGGGGTTTAGGGCTCGGGAGATAACTAGATTTGGTTTAACCGGTTTGAGTTAATTTAATTGAAAGAAAACACTTTAATGGACAAAAAAGGATCTTTTATTTGAAAGGGCAAAATGGGAATTTTGAATAAAAGAAATAGAGAAAAAAAGTTTTGAAAAAGCTATCATCTTCTCCAAAATCCCCTTTTTCACATAAAACCCCTCCTAAACCCCATTTCACTATTCTATTGCTCCTAACTCTCCATTCAAGCAAGATTTTTCAAGGTAATTTCTTCCTTGCTTAGATTTTTACATATTTGACTTGTACCCATTGAAAACTTTCCTTTAAACCCATTAAAAATGCATTTTTGGTTTTGGGTTGGAGAAATGGGTATTTTTCATGGGATTTTCGTTTGGGTCTTTTGATGCCATGTTTAAGGGTGTTTTTAATCTTGTTTTGGTGTCTTAAAAATGCTAAAATAGTGGTTAATAGTAGGAAACCCGAAATGGGTCTAAAAATGGAATTTTGGGTTGAAAAGGTAGAGTTTTTGGCTTGGTTTTAGGTTGAAATCGTGGATGATGATTTCCTTGCTGTTGGGGGGCATTTTTAAATGATATTTGATATGTTTTGATGTTTGGAAATGATGAGTTTAGCTTGGGGTTCCATTAGAACGTATTTGGGTGAAGTTTGGGTTGAATGTCGATGTGTTTTGTTGCAAGATTGTTGAGTTTTGAGTTGCTGCTATGTTTGTGGGTATATAGCATCCTAATGATCTGTTTTGGGTTGCCTAAAGCAGAGGAAACAGATTTGGGTCCTTTGGACGCGAGGCTGGGTAGTTCGAAGGCTTGAATCAAGGATTCGGCTATCGTTTGGGCTCTATCGGTGAGTGGAAATTGTTTTGAAGCTTTAAATTGCTCAAGAGGTTTTCTTGGGGGTTTGGGTGGAGCCTTAAGGGCTAACCTAAACCTAAGTGTAAGTTGTCTAATTTTGCCTTGTTTCGTTAATTGTTGTTGTGTGCGGATATTCGTGTTGTTGTGTGAAATGTGGATTGCTTTTACTCCCCGTTTTAATGTTGTTGTATTGTCGTAGTTGATATGTAGCCCCACCGATAGTGACTAGTAGATGAGTACGGTGATGTGTAGTCCCATCGGAAAAATGCTAGTTGTTGTGTATGATGATGTGTAGTCCCAACGGGGATGGTTGTGCATGTGCAAACCATGTTTCGTTTATGCTCCCATTTCATTGTATCTCTTCCTTATGTGGTTTTGTTTTTAAAAACTAAGATATATGTTTTGAACTGCATTGTTGTTGTGTTTTAGAGCTCCGCTCACTAAGCTTTTAAGCTTACGCTCTCTTTTTCCAACAATGTAGATCGTTAGAGGCTCCAGGAGGCAAGTGGGCAAGGGAGGAGTTCTCGGAGTTCTTGGCTAGCTTAAAGTATGATGTTACTAGTTGTAATAACACTTAGGCAATGAGAATGCTAGGCTTGTTGTTAGGGAGTTGGTGTTCAAACTCCTATGTTTGGCTTTTGTGAATGTTGCTAGCATGTTTTAAATGTAGTTACCTTGTTATGTTGAGGCTTGTTATGGCTTTGGGTTGATTACTTTGTGTTTTGACTTGTTGGTGTTTTTAAACTAAAGTGTTCTTATGAGCTTTTGGGTTTGAGATCCTTTTTGTGTGTATGATGTTTGAAGCTTGTCCTTAGGGTGTATTGCCTCTAGATTGTTTGTATAATAAGTTGCCATGTGGTTTGTGATGTTTTGGGGTAAGTTTGGGAACGTTTGGAGATGTCGAAATGCATTTTTGGGCCAAACTATGTCCAGGCATTTCAGAATGACTGATATGGTTTCAGAACGGCCAAGCTCCAGGGGCACCCGTATCGGAACGGGGGTGGTGCCGTTTTGGTTCGATTTGCCACCGGAGGCTCCTATTTTGGAACCATGTGGGGTTGTTTCGGTACGTTTTGCCACTGGAGGCTCCTATTCCGGAACCATGTGGGACCGTTCCGGAACGACTTGGTGTTACTTTTTGAATGAAGCCCGCGTTTTGGAACGGGCCGACCTGTTTTGAAACGCAGGTAGTTAAAACGGTTAAAAGGCATCTTCGAGGGTTTCCAAATGTTTCGTTTCAGTCCCTAATGCTCGTATGCTTTCTAAATGAGTTTATATGTGTCCTTTGTGATGGTTTTGCCTCGTGTGCATGAAACTTGAATAATAAACTACTTGGTAAGTTTAAATTATCGTATGCCCTCTGCTTGGTTCGTATCCGTGATTGTCCTTCCGCGGTTTTCCATCTCACATAGGTTTAAACATAGCATATAGACAAGATTAATAAAAGAAAAAAATACAGGGTTGCTAATCGGAGTGATGCCTTAGCGGGTTTCGCTTCGATTTTCCCCGTGTAACCCATTCGTTTCGGTCTGTTGGCTAGGCCGGAACGAGGGGGTTACAGATACCGAAGGTTATTTTGACATTTAAACCATTTTGAAAATATTTGTTCAAGTTAAAAAACACTTTTAAAAGCTTTCAAACATATTTTTAAGTATTTTGGATTTTGAAATATTTTTGCAATTTTCTTTAAGTCCAAAAACATTTTTCATTGAATTATATCAAAATAAATATCTCAACAACCTTGTAATCACCTTTAGACTATTTAAAGAAAAAAAGAGACTAAAGTTTTATTTAGTAGAGAGGATGGAAAAAAAGGATGAAAAATATATATTTTTTCTTTTCATCAGTGTGCTTGGTTGAGATGATAGAAAATTAGAAGGAAAATAAGCTTCATTTACTCTATTGCTTGGTACAATAGAAAAGTGGGAGACTGTAACCCCCTCGTCCCGGTCCGGGCGGCTGACCGGTCCGAGCAGGCTACACGGGGATAACCGAGACGAAACCCGTTAAGGCTTCACTTCGGTTAACAACCCGAGAAAACTTTTTCATTTATTATAATCTTGTCTAGATGCGATAATTAACCCTATGTGTGAAGCGACAAAGGAAAACAAGGCTCACGAGAAGCCTAACAGCAAACAGGGCCTAAGCCCAACCCTTGAGACCCTTTAGAGACGTCAAAAAGCCCATTTTCAGGCTTGTGTTTCGAAACAGACATTGCCCGTTTTGAAACACGGGCTCCAGTTTAAAAAGCCAGGCACCCGTACCGAAACACATCCACCCCGTTTCGGAACAGAGTCCCATTTCGCCTAGACGTTCTAAAACTCGTTCCGAAATAGGCATTCACAGTAGCCAAAGTGTTTCGATACAGCACAACCCGTTCTGAAACACCTACAGTCTGTAAGTTCCCAAAATCAGTTTTAAACATCTCTAAACGATCCCAAACGCCCTCAACGACTACAAGGAGCAAACACAACATGCACACATAGACTCTAGAGGCATACACCCTATTATAAACACGCTCAAACCACATTACATACATATAAAGGCCACACATTCATAAAATGACTAGCATTCACCACAAAAGAGGCATACATTGCATTTTTAAGGTTCCATGCCTTAGAGCCAACATACACATAGCATTCAAGATAAGAAATAAAGCATGGTTTACAATTTAAAGCAAGGCATCCACAAGCCATACCATAACATCAACAAGGAGTCTAACATGCTTCTAACACCAACAACAACATAAATCCAAACACTCAAAACCCATTGCTTGTCTATTACATCATTAACTTAGAAATTCATACTCGATGATATCAAAAGCTCAACTAGCACACTTGGAGGCCCTCTCCTTGCACAAGCAACCCACGAACTAAGGATCTGCATTGTCGAACAAAAGAGAGCGTAAGCATAAAGCTTAGTGAGGGTAAGCTCATAAAATAAACCTCGACAATGCAGGGTCCAAGCACGAACAACACAACCAAGGTAGATTGCATGAATTCATACCTTCGAACCCCATGAGTCAAATGTGAATGATGCATGAACACAATTTCAACTATCATGCCATGCTCAACAAGTCCATAATCACAACATATGGAACACATATATCAATATAATAGCAAACACATTCCACAATCCATATTGGCACCTAGCTATGACCCGAATACACGGATAACCGTTGGAACTCACATCCAACAACACAACCATTACCTTACGGTGGGATTACACTCATCACCGTTTCTCGCAGAGGGGATTCCACTTATCCTCACGCCCCGTCGATGGGATTCCACTCATCACCGACTAACATATATATATGAAGATTTCCGGGCGAACCCGTACTCCATCTTGATGACTACCATCACCAAGACCACGCGCGCATTTTGACTCTCATGTGCACACTAAACATCCTAATGATCGATCATTGTACCCAAGCATACTAGTGCCAATACTAACACATTTCATTAACCAACCTCACAACTTTCTTACCAATTTCCGTGTTTAGCACGTACTCACCATGATTCACCATCATGCACAACCACATTCAATAACCACATGCATATAACAATGCATCAAATATCATGCCTCAACACACATGTATATCACAATATACATAACCATATTAATCACAAATAAAACATGAGGCATACTCAACATTTAAAGTTCAACCAAAGTCTCTAACTAAAGCTTGGGATTAGACTACCAATCTAATCCCAACTCTATGTGTGTTTACCAAGACCAACCTAGGTCCACATGCTTGAACCAACCTTTGAAAACCAATTTAAACCAAGTTGAAATCATTAACCACTCACCGACTAATCCAAGCTCAACAACTCTAGCTGATCAAGCTCCCAACGGTTCCGGATTCGTTCCCGAGGCTTCACCAACACAATTCCTTGCTTCTAAACATCCCAACACAATCAAAACAACCACAATTCAGTCCATAATTCACAGTAGCAAACCCAGAACACAAACCAAGCACAAAACAAATGAATCCAAGCTAAAGACAACCCTAAAAATACCATTTTCGAGAAGCCCATAAGCACAGCCTAAAACCATTGATTTCAACACTTATAACACTCCCAAAGGCTTCCAAAATAACCCCTAACTATCAACCAACCATCAGCCACCAAGACTTCACCCAAAACAACCCCAAAACCAACCTTAAACCTCTCTAAAAAACCCCCAACAAACCCAAATCTGGGAATCAACATAAAACCATGTAAAAATCAAGTATGTTGGACCTTTTAGATAGCAAACAACTTATCTAACATCAACAAATCGAAAACTCAAGTTAAAGCTAACAAAGTTATCATTTTTAATTCAAAACCCCCAAAACTCTAAAATGCAAAATAGTGAGCTTCAATGAAAACAAATTATATGTGGAGAAAGAGGAAGATGAGGGTAAAATGAAAATGAGTTTACCTTTGAAAAACCTCCAACAACAAGCAAGAAGGGTGATGGAATAGTAACCTTGAGTTGTGGAAGAACTTGTCGTGAAAAATGTTTGAAGAGGGGGAAGAAGATGAGCAAATAGTCTTCTTCATTTGTTTTGTTTTATTTTTAAATACCAAAAGACCCATTTACCCTTAATGAAATAAGACATTTACAAAAGAGGAATATCCATGGCTATTTAGGCTTGATTTAAAATAAGTCCAACATAATTTATTTGTTTTGAAAACACGAGGCCTAAAATATTATTTTATTATTTTAATTCACCCGACCCCCAAACCCGGGTGTTATAGAGACAAAAAATTAAGCTTTGAAAATTATAATTTATTTTTTAATTTTATAATTTAGTTCAATATTTTTAATATGATGTTTTTATTCAATTCAGTCTCTAATTTTTTTTAATTCAAAATTGGCCCATATGCATTTATATTTTTTTATAATTGAGTCCAATATTTTTAACGTGTTTTTATTTTTTTCCAGTTTATTCCATAAATTTTTTATTTAATTTGAAATTGACCCCTATTTATTTCTATTTTTTTATAATTTAGTCTAATATTTGTATAATTTAATCTTGAGAGTTTGACTATCAATGTAACACCTAATACCCGGTCCAGATGAATCCAGCCCGAATATTGAATGCTACAAATGGCCCATGTGTGGCCTAAAACAAATTAAAAAAACAAGCATATTCTATTACATGAAAGTAAAAAAAATCAATATGAAAATAAAGCGGAAACAATTAACTAAAGTCACCCGAGAAAATAAAACATTAAAAACTTTAGAAAAACAATTGATTTTAAAAAATGACATTTTGGTAATTTTACAAAATTTAAATCCAAAAAAAATCAAAACTTAAATAAAAGTTTAATATAAGTAGAAACATCTTATATATCTGTTTTGCTAAAAAAAATTCAAATTGAATTAGTAAGTTGTATTTTAAGTTAAAAACTCAGTTTTAGGTCCGTTTTAGACTCATTAATTCCAATTAGACTTAATGGTGAATTTGTGTTGAAATTGGATTCGAAATAGAGTGTTAATTAAAAAAATAAGTATTTTATGGGCCATTTTGAAAACATTCATAAAATACAGCGAAAACTTTTACAAAAAGTGAAATTAAGCCTTAATTTAAGAAATCAATATCATCATTAACATATAGACCAAGTTTCATGTTAATCTGAGCTAACACGTGTCCTTAATTACAATTATAAAGTTGGTGATTAAACATAAAGTTTGAAATTATAAGATATTAGAATAATAAAATAAAAATAAATAGAGGTTAATTCAAATTAAATAAAACTGGAGGGATTAAATTGAGCAAATATAAAACCATAGTAAAAATATTAGATAAAATTATAAAATTAAAAACAAATAGGAGTCACTTTTGAATTAAATAAATATTTTAGGACTAAAGCAAAAAAATATTATTATATATATATTAAAAATATTGAATTTAATAATAAAATTAGAAACAATAATTTTTTTATTAACTAAAATTTTTAGGGACTGAACTAAATAAAAATAAAATCATAATAAAAATATTGGTTGAAATTATAAAAATTAATTATAAATATGGTGAAAATAATGTTTGAAATTTTTAAATATAATTTTATTATAAAAGAATGATATCTTTCACTTTTCTTTCCTATTTTCTACCAAATTTTAGAGAGAAACTATTTGAATAGGAGCAAGGAAAACTACCTCCTTTCTTAACTTTTTTCCTTCCATTTTTCCACTATACCAAGCAACCCTTAAGTTCATTTTTTTTTCTTCTCAATTTTCTCTTCTCTCATTCTCCCATTCTATTTTTCCACCCAACCAAACAAAGCCTAAAAGCTCTTACAAGTAAGATCATGAGTTCGAATCTTGACATTGTGAATGAAGAAATCTAGGTTGGAAAGTTCGTCCCCGTGTTAGACCTCTATAAAATCTGATTCAAATTAGTAGACCAATAAGTTGAGTATTGGTAGTTAAACATAAAAAAGACAAAGATTTTGCTTGGTAAAAAGGAAAGAAAATGGAAGGGTGAAAAATTGAAAAGGATATATAATATATATTTTTTCTTTCCACCGATGTGCTTGGTTGAGAGGATGATAAACTAGAAGAAAAATAAGTTTCTTTTCTCTCCATTGCCTGGTACTATAAAAATGTAAGAGGAAATAAAATTAAACTTTGAAAATTATAATTTATTTTTAATTTTTATAACTTAGTCTATTATTTTTAATATAATTATTTTTATTTAATTTAGTCTCTAAAATTTTTATTTAATCTGGAATTGATCCCTATTTGTTTCTAATTTTTATAATTTAATCTAATATTTTAATATAGTTTTATTTTTTCAATTAACTACCTAAAAAATTTATTTTATTCAAAATTGACCCATATGCATTTCTATTTTTTACAACTGAGTCCAATATTTTTAATATGGTTTTATTTTTATCTACTTTAGTCCATAAAATTTTTAATTAATCCGAAATTGAAATCTATTTATTTCTAATTTTTATAATTTAGTCTAATATTTGGATAATTTAATCATGAGAGTTTGAATGTAACACCTAATACTCAGTCCAGACGAATCCAGCTTGAATATTGAATGCTACAAATGGCTCATTTGTGGCCTAAGACAGATTTTTTAAAAAAATAAGCATATTCGATTACATGAAAGTAAACAACCAACATGAAAATAAAGCAAAAACAATTAAATAAAGTCACCCGAGAAAATAAACCTTTAAAAACTTTAAAAAAATAAACGATTTAACAAAATGATATTTTGGTAATTTTACAAAATTTAAACCCAAAAAATTAAAAACTTAAATACAATTTTAATATAAGTATAAACGTCTTATACTTCTATTTTGATAAAAAAAAGAAGAAGTTCAAATCGCAGTAAATTTCACCAAATCGAGGTTTAGGGACTAAAATATAAATAATTCATAGGTTAGATTTTAAGTTAAAAACCCAGTTTCAGGTCCATTTTTGACTCATTAACTTCACTTAGACTTAATGGTAAATTTGTGTTAAAATTGGATTTCAAATAGGGTGTTAATTGCAAAAAATAGTATTTTATGGGCCATTTTGAAAACATTCATAAAATAAAGGGACCGTTTTTTTAAAAAGTGAAATTAAACCTTCCTTTATGAATTCAATATCATCATTTATATATAGACCAAGTTTCAGGTTAATTTGAGCTAAATCGAGTACTTAATTGCAATTATAAAATTAGTGACTAAAACATAAAATTTGTAATTATAAGATATTGGACTAAATTATAAAATAGAATAAATAGATGTAAATTCAAAATTAAATAAAATCTGAGGGATTAAATTGAATAAAAATAAAACATAGTAAACATATTAGATAAAATTAGAATCAAATAGAGGTCAATTTTGAATTAAATAAATATTTTAGGGACTAATGTGAACAAAAATATTATTATATTAAAAGTATTAAATTCAATAATAAAATTAAAAACAAATAATGGTAAATTTTAGACTAAATAAAATTTTTAGAGACTAAACTTAACAAAAATTTAATCATAATAAAGATATTAGATAAAATTATAAAAAATAAATATAAATATGGTGAAAATAAAATTATAATTTTTTTAAATATAATTGATAATTTTATTATCATAGTATGATAGTTTCACTTTTCTTTCCTATTTTTCACTCAATTTTGGAGAGAAAACTATTTGTATAGGATCAAGGAAAAGTACATCCCCTCCTATTTTCTTTCCTACCAATTTTTCACTCTACCATGCAACCATCAAATTAATTTTCTTTCCTATTTTCCACTCAATTTTGGAGAGAAAACTATTTGTATAGGATCAAGGAAAAGTACATCCCCTCCTATTTTCTTTCCTACCAATTTTTCACTCTACCATGCAACCATCAAATTATTTGTATGATAGTTTTATTATCATAGTATGATAGTTTCACTTTTCTTTCCTATTTTCCACTCAATTTTGGAGAGAAAATTATTTGTATAGGATCAAGGAAAAGTACATCCCCTCCTATTTTCTTTCCTACCAATTTTTCACTCTACCATGCAACCATCAAATTAATTTTCTTTCTAATTTTTTCTTCCCTCCTTCCTCCCTTCCACTTTTTCATCCAACCAAGCAAAGCCTAAAAGCTCCGTCAAAGTCTCATTTGAATTGAATTATTCATTCATAGATATAGAGATTTCATACTTAAGTGATAATTTTCTTTGTTCAATTTTTAATTTTACCGATACAACACTTACAGTCTTTTAAAATTAACAACGTTGTCCTTCATTTATAATTTAATCAATTTAATTTTTGAACTCTAAAATTACATCAATCTCGTCATTTGACCGTCGTTGACTAACAAAGTTATTGAAATACATGCATGCGATTGCTATTTGCTTCCACATATGCCGTTAATGTCAATTGTCTTGACACATTGATGATGAGAGATCAATTTTAATACGTGGTAATACAAACGAATGGTTTTAAAACTATTTATTTATTTGATTTTAAAAAAACTATTTATTTATTTAAAACTACAACTAAAAAATTTAATGTCACTTGTACTGACATATCGTTAAAATTGACTCGTCATTATCTTATTGGATGGCATTAATATATCGAAGAAAATGACATGTAAAAATACTAATTTAGACGATGTTAATTATTTAATGACAAAATGTCTGACATGACAAAGGACGCTTGATGATAACATTATGTTAATCAATAATAATTCAAGGGTAAGATTGACGCGTTTCGGGAAGTTTGAGATTTAAATTAATAAAATTAAAAACGAAGAATATTATTGTTGATTTTAGACAACTACATAAGTTAAATTAATGAAATTAAAAAAGAATGATCAAAATTACCGATCTAAAAAATATTATAGACCCAAATTTACGATTTTAACGAAAATTTTAAATAAAATCCAAACTTGCATATATATATTGGTTAAAAAATTCAAACTTATATTTTAAGATCACAAATTATGATCTTTTGATTTTGACTGAGGTTGGCAATAATTCTCCTGTATGAGTCTAACGTAAAGGTATGCTAAAGTGCGGCTATTATATGGAACCAACTGAAAATATTACAAGAGAAAGAACACGAAACTGAAAATGTTACATTTTTTGATAATATTTTCAGTTGATGGTTAAGTATCGAAACTTAATTTCGACTATCAATACTTATCTCTTCTGATAACATTTTAGGTTTCTATAAGTATCGAAACTTGTCTCTAAGTATTGATATTGTCGCGAGACACCAATCGAAAATGTTATAAAAAATATAAAAATTTTAGTTTCATATTCTATGTTTTGTAACATTTTCGGTTGGTGCCGCATCGCAACTTTACCGCGGCTATTCCACATTGTAGACCTTCCCATTCTCATAAGTATTGATTGAAAAAGACAACCTAAAAGAAAATTCAACACTGAGAAGAAAATCTCTTTAAAATCCAACCAAGTGCCCAAAATGAATTAGGGAATCCTATATTTTATCTAATTTCATTTATTAAAATTTTCAGCTTTTAATTTGAAATGTTCTTAATTTTTTATTGAATGAAATGGTAACTTATAATTAATTTTTTGTTTAACCACTGATCATCGAATCATTGATCGATTAATTTAAATTGAATTTTTTTTTCAGAGACCCAATATGGAGGTGGCTTTCTTAACCCAATTTTCTCCATATATAATGTCGGGATTCGAACCACTGACATTATTTAAGGAATCTAACTTCTCATCCCGCTAGATCAATTGATGGCTGGTTAGTAACCTATAATTAATTGATAATATATTCAATAAATACTTTGTAAATGTATTTGATACATGTTGAGTGGATCAATCGAATCGAAATTGGCCAAGAGGGTGTGAATTGACTTTTTAAAATGTAAAGATTGAAGACAAGGCAATTATAGTGATTCAAGCTTCGAACAAGCTCTACATCCACTACCTTAGCTCCCACTAAGGATTTTGAACAAAATCCACTAGATATTCTTCCCCTTTTCTAGGCTAAGGAGGTAACCTTTACAAACCGGTTATTTTTCTATCCAAAGATTAACCAAGACTCTCTCAATACAAAGAAGGAATGACAATATGAGAAATACCTCTCACAAGGTTGATATACTGCCCAATTACAAGTAATCACTCCTCAAACTTGAAAGAAAATGATACAATGAAAGTTACACAAGTGGGGGGTTACAAAAATTTGACTCTTTAAGCTCAAGGGTTTGGATATATGCTTGGATGTTGCAAATGGGTTCAATAGTTGTTGTTGTGGCTTTGGAGGCTTACTTTTATACCCTTGGATTGATTTCTATCCGTTTGGGTGGTTGAGATCATTAATCTAGCAGTTGGGATGCATTTTTGGCATATTAAATGCTCTTCAGCTGCTCACCGTATTGGTACTCGCATCACTGTATCGATACATGTTTCAAATAAGAAAGAATTGTTGCGTACATTTAAGAGGAGCGTATCGATACGCGGGAAGGCGTATCGGTACGGTTATAGTGTAATATAAGGGGCGTATCGATACGCGTATCGATACGCAATGACCGTATCGATACGGAATTTGCTCACTAGAATCTTAAGTAAAACTTAAACAAAAAATGTATCGATACGCTATAGGGGCGTATCGATACGGTCCAAAGACCATTTGAAAATTGATGATTCCATAACTGACAAGCAACGACTATTTTTTATGGGTAAACTACATAAATGGTCCCCCAAGTATGCTCCAATTATCTTTTGTGTCCTCCAACTATCAAAAGTTACAAATTAGTCCCCTGACTTAAAAAAGTAACAATTTGGTCCAACGCCGTTAAAAATTTAACGGCTTATGACATGACAGTTAATACAAATTGATATAATTACATGATTAGCCCTCAAATTCTACACTTATTTTAATTTGACTCTTTAATTCTAAAAAATTAACCCATGTAACTTTAATAATCTATCAATTTAGTCCATCTTCTTTTCTATTTCTCTTCTCTTTTAATTCTTCAATTCATTTTCACCCAAAATCCATTTAAGACCCAGCTGCAAGAATTCAAAATCCACTTTTAATATAAAAGAAACCCTTTTAGGACAGATACGCAGGAATGCAAACTAATTTCCATTCTCCAAATATTCTGAACACTAACATTGATACAAAACTTCAACATATGACTGTTAAAAAAACAATAGATTCTAAGTTTCTAATAACCAAATGACTACAGAATGAATTGAAGTTAATATGAGAACTCTATGGAGCAAATAAAACAAGTGTGGCATCACCATATAGTTTGATCCTAGAAAAAGCCTTCCTAAAATCAATAAAATTTGAAGTCTGGTTTCCAATTGCTTAAATTCTTCAATACCCACCAAAGCTTTCAGCATTTAGAGGAAAAAACCCTATAACAGAAACATGATTGAAACTTTAAAGTTAGATTTGCCCCCACCAAAAAGCCAGTTTCAAAATTTTGTTCTTAGTATTACATAAAAGAAACCAAAAAGGAGAATTAAACCTCATCACATTACCCATACCCATAATTGTTCATTCCATAAGCAAGCTTAGTGTTTTAATAAAATTCCAAGAAAAACAACAAAGAAAACAAAAGGCACTGCCTTTTTCAAGAATAACACTTCAAAAAGAAATTAAAGATCAAAAATTTAAAACCCATATTAGAGACCCAAAAACAAAATCCAAATTAAATGACGTGTGAAAGAATTTTCAATAAACATAGATCGTATAATATAGCTTTGAAGTGAGCAAAGGTGAAGACTGATGAAGGAGAAAGAGAGAGAAAGAGGTCTCAACTCTTAAGCGAAAGGGAAGAAGACGGAACCGGCTCTTAAATAGATTTTGAGGGGAAAATGAATTGAAGAATTAGAGGAGAGGAGAAATAGAAAAAATATGGACTAAATTGATAATTTATTAAAATTATGTGAGTTAAATTTTTAGAAATATGGTCAAATTAAAATAAGTGTAGAACTTGAGGGTTAATTATGTAATTATATCAATTTGTATTAACTGCCACATCATCAGCCGTTAAATTTTTAACGACATTGGACCAATTTGTTACTTTTTTTAACTAGGGGGACCAGTTTGTAACTTCTGATAGTCGGAGGATGCAAAAGATAATTGAAGCATACTCGGGGGACCATTTAAGTAGTTTACCCTTTTTTTAAATACAAAGATTTGATGAATCAAACCAAACCGTATCGATACGGGGTTAACTGTATCGGTACGCTAAAGCCTAAAAGTAAGCCCAGAATGAATATCGTATCGATACGGGTATAACCATATCGGTATGCTTTTTTCAATTGAAATTCCAGTAACGTAAAACCGTATCGATACGACTAAGGCGTATCGATACGCCTAGGCGTAAAAATATAGTTTGGCTTTGAAACACTTAGAAAAATTTTGTAGGTTAAAACATTTTGACTTTGAAGTTGTTTTGGTTCCAATGCTTGTCAATTTGTGAGACTTTAGAATACTTAAAAATTTATTTACTTTTACAAATATGTCCTTAGACAATTTGTTATATCAAAATCGAATTAGGTTTTGCAATACATTATTTAAAAATATTTGTGAAATTATATGTATTTGTTTCAATTGATTTTTCAAATTTTGTGTTTGTTCATTGGTGTTGTATTCATAAACACGAAAAATTCTGCCACGCTCAATGAGCACCGATGAGCATCACTAACGACGAGCGCTGTTAAGTGTGCAAAAGTCCTATATTTATGCCATAGTTTAGCTCAATTATTGTTATTCTTAAGTACATTTTAGTTGCATTTATTAGGAAAACATACACAAAACTGCATAGATTAGATATTCTGCTTTATTTGATGAACTTAATTGTTTTTACACAAAAGATATTGCTCGGGCGTGTTTTCTAACTGTGCGCAGGTACCCGCCCAGGCAGATGCCACCGAGGCAGCAAAGAGGGCAGAAGAGGAGAAAGCTAAAAACTGATGGAGGAAGTTGTTGGACCATTTGGAGACTGAAAGAGCCCATCAAGCCCGATTTTTAGAGACCACTTGTACGTGCATTGAAGCCCATCAGACAAAGAAAAGCTATGGTCAAAGTCAAGGTGGATAAAGTCAAACGAGAATCTAGGAAGATTTAATGTTAGATTTGTTTTTTAATGAGTTGTAATTATATTCTAACTAGTATTCCTGCCCTAAACCGACTTAGACCTAGGCTCCTCCCCTATATATATGCAATCAACTTGAAAGAGAAAAAAACAAGATGCATTAGAGAGAAAACTCCTTGTCGAAACCCCTTGTGCCGCCATCATCCATTATGTTCTAAACCTTCCTTAGGGCTAAGGGTTGGTTGTGGAGTAGTTGGGAGAGTTTTGCTTGTATTCGTTTAGGATTTCAGTTTTTGCAATAAAATTCAAGGTTTGTTTACTCCTTGTTCTTCATTGTTGCAATCTTTATCGGGAGAGAAGAGAGCTTCAATCTATTTGTTCAATATCGGGAGAGATGAACTCATCAAACGAGTAAACACGGTTTTATCCAACCATAGGTTAAAGCTACTTCGGCTTAGGGGATAAGTTAGAAGTTCAGCGGCTAAGAGAGGCTTCATAATCAGTTGGTGTTCATCCTTAGATTCACGTCGGGAGGTATCATTCAAGACGTGTTCGCCAATAGTACTTCAAGCTTCGGGAGAAAAGAAAGTCATAGAAGGGAACCTTGCCGAACCTTGAATCATCGTTTAACTGCCCAGGCAGTCACATTGGTCTCTGCCGAGGCGGGCATCTGCCGAGGCATACTCGTGGGCGGCTACCAAAAGTTGTTAAGTTAATCTGCAAAATTGTTCCGAGACAGTGCATTCAATCTCCACACTACGAAGCATTCCAATACCGTCCTATTCTCTCACTCTGATTTCTCAATTTTTTTTTACTTTAGTCTTAGTCTCAATCAAACCAACTCCTAATATTTGTGTTTTTACTTTTTACTTGTGCAGAAAAGTGAATTCTGAAAGGTTGTCACAATCCCTATGGAGACGATATCTTAAATACTATAACTTGGCACCATGTATACTTGCACGCAATTTGCGCATCACTTTTGCATGTAACAAGTTTTTGGCGTCGTTGCGGGGGATTGGCGTACAACTTTTTATTTTTATTTTTTTGCACTTTTTATTTTTCTGTTTAACCTCATGGTTTTCTTTGGTTTATGACCAGAGCGAACCAGAAATCACCTTACGAGAATACTATCCAGAGCCTGAATGTACTGCACGCAGACTTAGACAAGCAAACAGAGAAGCCGTGGGTGATCCAGCAAACAACCAAGACCTACCACCCCCAATCGACAATGTAATGGAGGACAATGGGAGGCAACCTCATGTCGCTCGGCGGCTAGTTCGTGACTATTTGGAGGAGGATCTCAGAAGGCTGAACTCTGGCGTGATTGATCCATAAATAGAAGCATACCACTTCGAACTCAAACCAGTCATGTTTAACATGTTGAATACACTTGGATAGTTTGGAGGATCTGTCACTGAAGATGCCCGCCAGCATATGAAATCCTTCATGGATATCTGCAAATCCTTCAAAATATATGGAGTCCACCCTAACGTGCTTCGACTCAAATTATTTCCCTATTCACTAAGGGATAGGGCAAAAACTTGGTTTAATAGCCTACCATCAGAGTCTATTGAATCCTTGACAAAACTATGCCGAGATTTCTTAGCTCGATTTAATCCTGTCAATTTAACTAATAAATTGGGACTGACATTACTGCTTTTCGACAAGTAGATGATAAACCAGTGTACGAGGCATGGGAGAGATATTGCGAGATGCTGAATAAATGCCCCTCCCATGGATTTCCAAAGTGGAAACTAGTATCCATATTCTACAATGGTGTAAACACACCAACAAGGATGATGCTGGATTCCTCTGACAATGGTACATTACTCGATAAGAAGCATGCCGAAGCAATTCAAATCTTGAACAAGATGGCCAAAAACGACTACCAGTACCCTAATGCCCGCCGCGGCGGCATAAGAATGTAGGCCACAACAAACGAGCTAGGGACATCAGATGCAGCCGTAGCACAAATTACTCGTTTTACAAAGATGGTAGAAGCTATGCAAGGGTAGAACAATACCCAGCAGGTTAAAGCCATTGATGCCTTTTTGCAACCAATGTGAGGGAGACCATGACTCGTCCGAATACTAGCAGGGAACCGAAACCAACTGCTTTGTGGAGAACTACAACAGAAACAATAACCCTACATCGAAAAAATACAATCCTAGCTGGAAGAGGCACCATAATTGTAACCCCCTCGTCCTGGTCCGGACGCTTGACCGGTCCGAGTGGGTCACACGGGGAAAACCGAAGCGAAACCCGTTAAGGTTCCACCTCGGTTAGCAACCCTAAAAATTTCTTTTATTAATCTTATCTAAAAGCATTACCATGACCTATGTGAAACAAGTCAGTGGAAACAAAGGCAATACAAAAGCGATCATTCAAGACATCATTCATAAAACAGTCCATTTTCTGTATTTAAGCAGGCCGTATCGATACACCTGTCAAGGGTATCGATACGCCTTGACCAAAGTCAACACCCAAGGGTCAACACAGGAAGACCGTATCGATACAGCCCTTGAGCGTATCGATACGCCCTTCCCAGTCAACATCTCGTGGTCAACGAGATAAACCCATACCGATACGCTAACACACCGTACCGATACGGTAATAACTCACCAAAATCTCAGAATTCCAGTGAGCAAAAACCGTATCGATACACCCTCGCGTATCGATACGCCCAGCCAAATTTGAGTCCTGGAGGCAAGACCGTATCGATACGGCCCTTAGGCGTACCGATACGCCCTGCACTGCAAGTCTCCCAAATTCAGCAAAAACATACAAGACTCGAGCCTAGATGCGATTTAAGACCTCCCTAGACTCAAACAAGCGTTCATACAACATTTAATAACCATGATCTAATCATACAAGGCACTCAACAAGAACAAACAACATTCATCAAGGAAATCATGCATTGATCAAAAGGTGGCATATAAGCATTCAAGGGTTCATGCTTCAACAACCATACACATAAGTATCCTCATAAGGCACTTGGCCAACACACACATGGTAAGCAATTTAGGTATGGTTTACAATCCAAACATGGCATCGACAAGCCACACGAAAGCAACATAAACATGGAGTCTAAACAAGCTCCTAACAACCAACGATATCCATCAAAATAACACAAATCCCATTGCTTAGCTATTACATGTTCAAACATTAAAAGCTCATACTTGATGTACTCAAAGCCAACAACCACACTTGGAGGTCGTCCACTTGCGCAAGCAACCCACGAACTAAAGATTTACATTTTCGAACAAAGAGAGAGCATAAGCAATAAAGCTTAGTGAGGGTAAGCTCTTTAAAAACAAACCTCGACAATGCAGGGTCCAAGCACGATCTTAACCAAGGTAAATGCACAATTACCAAAGATCCTTAAGAGACAAAAGTTAAAGATGCATGAGCAATATCCAATTATATGCCATGCTCATAAAGCTCTATTTCACAACATATGTAATCACATATAAACATCCAAATAGAGATCACATTTCACAACACATTGATACATATATCAATCAACATTGGCACCTAGCTATGACCCGAATACGCGGATAAACTCGTTGGAACTCACATCCAACAACCACTTTACCTCACGGTGGGATTACACTCATCACCGGTCTCGCGGAGGGGATTCCACTCATCCTCACGCCCCGTCGATGGGATTCCACTCATCATCGACTATATAAATAACAATTTCTTGGTGAACCCGTACTCCTCCTTGGTGACTCAACGCCACCAAGGCCACGCGCGAATTTAGACTCATGTGTGCACACTAACATCCTAATGATCGATCATTTGTACTCAAGCATACTAGTGCCAACATTTAACTCAATCCACATTATTCATTTCAACCAATTCTGTGCTTAGCACGTACTCACCATGATCATAATCATGAACCGTTCACATGCATATCATAATGCATCACAAATCATGCCTCATCTCACATGTATAACACATTATACATAAATCATCACATCACAAATATTACGAGGCATATTCATCAAATACAAGTTCAACCAATGGCTCTAGTTTAAGTTTAGGATTAGGCTACCACCCCAATCCTAACTCTAGGTGGGTCTACCAAGCCCGACCTAGTCCACATGCTCGAACCAACATTTAAACCACTTTAAAACGTTAATCACTCACCTAAGCTTCCAAGCTCCAAGCCAAGCAAGCAACCACCCTCAAGCTTCCGGATTTCCTCCCGATGCTTCACCAACACAAGTTCTTGCTTCTAAACAACCTCAATACAATTCAAACAACCTCAAATCAGCCCAAGCATCAAAGTACTAACCCAGAATACAATTCAAACACAATTCACAATGTTTCAAGCCATGAACAAACCCCACATTTAGCAAACTCGGGCAGCCCCAAAACCTCATCCAAAACCCATGTTTCCAACACCTTTTACACCCACAAATGATCCCAAATTAACCCCTAACCATAGCACTATCAATAGCCTATCAATTCCAACCTAAAACAACCCCCAAAACTCATCCAAAACCTTCCAAAAACCCCATTTAAACCCAAATTCGGGAATTGCTCAAAACCAAGAAAAATTCATATATGTTGAACCATTTAGCTCCTAGACTTCATAACTAACCATATTAAATCAAAACATTAAGCTTAAAAACATAAAGTTACCATTTTTAATTAAAATCTCCAAAAACTCCATTTTCAAAACATTGAGGAAAATGAAAACCATTTGTACTTTTGAATAGAGGATGATGAGGACAAGTTGAAAATATAGTTACCTTGCAAATCCGAGCTAAAATGGAGGAATAAGGTGATGGAATAGTAGAGGGATGAGATCTCTCCCTTTTCTCGTTGGTTTTGTTTGAAGAAGAGAGTGAATAGTGACTATTTGATAGAAAGGGGGATTTAAAATCAAAAGTTGGGCTAATTACAAAATGGCCATTAATGAATGGCTATCTTCTTTATCTTTAAAAACTCTCCACTTTGCAATTCCTTCTATTTGGTCCAATTTCAAATATTTATTTTCGAAACCCGAAACTTAAAAGATTATTTTAATTATAAAACCGAGCCCAAAATAATATTAAAATATTATTTTCACCCAACCCCCAAACCCAGGTGTTACAATAATTTTTCATGGAATAACCCCAACAACGCTCTGAATCCGACTAACCAGATAAACCAAACGCAAGGATTCCAGCAAACTATTCCGCGGTAGCAGCCGCCGTAGCAGAAATAGGCAGCACCCAGTGCTCTATAGCATACCTTAAATGCCTTCATGACTCAGACAAATACCTATATGTCCAACATGGATTTATTTGTTAAGAAAATTGAAGCTTTCATGGACAGGACCGAGAAGAGAATGCAAAATCACGAGGCAACTTTAAAGTCACTGGAAACTCAAGTGGGACAATTTGCACAAGTCCTAAACACCAGACCCATGGGAGGATTGCCTAGAGATACTGAAGTCGCGAGGAAACCCACTTACGAGCAGTGAAAGGCCATCAAATCAGTTGCCCAGACAGAAGTAGGTAAGCCTGCCTCGGCAGATCCAGGACCTTCTACCACAGCATACCCTATTGATGCTTCCGAAAAATGTGAGGTACGTGCACACCCACATGTTCCAAAGAAGCTAAAACCCCAGAATCAAGACCATTGGTTCAAAAAGTTTCTAGATATTCTCAAGCAAGTGCTTATCAACATACCCCTGGTGGAAGCCATACAACAAATGTCGAACTATGCCAAATTTCTGAAAGACATGGTTTCCAAACGGAGAAGAATCAGGGAATTTGAAACTATCGCCATGACAGAAGAATGCATGGCCATGATGCACAATAAAACACCGCCCAAACTGAGAGACTCAGGCGGCTTCCTCATTCCATACGCAATTAGTAACCGCTACAAAGGGAAAGCCTTATGTGACCTTGTGGCAAGCATCATGTAACGCCCCGAGTTTAGGGCCAGGAGATATCGGGTTAGTTAAATCGGGATGTGTTAAATTAAATTGGAGATAAACTATTTTTAATACACCAAAAAGGAGTTTTAAAGGCTAAAGGGTCAAAAAGGGGATTTTTCACAAAAAAGAATAAAAAAAGGGTTTTACAAAGCTATCATCTTCTCTATTTTGATTTTTTCACGTTCTAAAAGTCCTCCCCCCAACCCAAACACTTTTCCATCATCTTTCTCAACGATTTCAAGTGATTTTTTCAAGGTAATAACGTTTTTGACTTCTCCTCTTCATCCTTAACATTTTCATGGTCTTGGATTTCCATAAAACCCATTTTTGAGTTGTTTCAAGTGTTCAAAGTTTTAAAGTAAAGATGAAAACTTTGTTGGTTTTTCATTGAGTTCTTAACTTGTAAGGTTCATATATATTATAAACTTGCTTTTAAGCTTAACATATGTTAAAATGGTGAAGTTTTAATGAAATCCCGAATTGGGTAATAGTGGGTGAGTTTAGAAGTGAAAATCTTAAGTTTTGAGGTAGTTATGTGAGAGGAAAGTTGGGCTGATGGTATGGTTTCACTTGGGGGCTGCCTTGGACATGTTTAGTGATGATTTGGATGATAAGATTGATGGGTAACTGCTGGGTTGTGTCCAGGTATGAAAATGAAGAGTTTGGGTTAGTTCTTGGTTTGGAAATGTAGCGAAATTTGTCTTGGGTTGTAATATGATTTGTGGCAGTGATTTTGTGGATGTATTGATGTGTAATGCACTGTTTTTTGTTGATTATAAGCAAGGGAAAACGTTGGAGAAGCTTCAGACTCAATTTCGGGGAACTCAGAGGCTTGATCAACATTTTCGGCTCATGTTGGGTTTCATTGGTGAGTGGATCGATTTTAAAAGCCTTAACGTGGTTAAGGCAGTGTTTTGGGAGTTTGGATTCAGCTTGAAAGGCCAAACCAAGCTCGAGAGTAAGTTTTAAAGGTTTATGCAATTAAATTGTGTTTTATGATTCTTGAATGTGAGTTGAACATGCTATGTTATTATGTGTTGAATTGCATTGTTATGCATGTTGAAATGTGAGAATTGTGTTATACTTGCATTGTGAGTACATGCCTTGCATGGAAGTTGGACTCGGTAAGTGGTCTAAGCATCGGTAATGCTTGCGGTTGTGTTTGAGTATATTGACATGTGTTGGTTGTTACCGGATATAATTGATCGACCAATAGGATTAGAGTGCACTCGAGGTAAAATTCACGCGTGGCCTTAGTGATGTTAGATTCCACTAAGGAGGAGTACGGTGATGCGAGATTCCACCGGAAGTCATGTTATTACTAGACGGGTGAGTACGGTGATGTAAGATTCCACCGTAAGTGTCTAGTGGGTTTGAGAAAGTTATCCGCGTATCCGAGTAAAAACGTTGAATGTCAATATACCCATGATTGCTCTAATTCTCATGTTAAGCATGTTGTTGATTTCCCTCTATTATGCTTATATTTATGCATTGTGGTTTACTTTGCTTGCGTTATGAGGATGGGCATATGGTAAGCCTAGGGCTTGTGGTTGCATTCGGTAAATGCACGTGATGGTAAATGCATGACATTGTGTGTTCATGCATGTGGAAATGATTTGGAAAAATGGTTTGATTTTCAAGCAAACTATGTTTTAAAACTGCATTGTTGTAGTTACCTCTTGAGCACCACTTACTAAGCTTAAACGCTTACGCTCTCTTTTCCAACAATGCAGGCCCTTAGACCTTCGGAGCAGCTCGGGGAACAAGGGAGATTCCAAGGGGATTTAGTTTGCTCAAGTATGGTTTAGACTTCGATAATTAGTATTTAAGCAATGGAATAGGACCTTTGTGTTTTGTGATGTTGATGGCATGTTCTTTTGCTTAGACAAGTTTGCCTTGACGTTTTGGGCTTGTATTGCTTTGTGCCATGTTAAAGTATGCTTTTGTTTAACTTTTGGCTATGTTGGTGAATGCTTTGTATGCATGTTTCCTCTATGAATCTTATCTTGTTGGATGTTACCTCGTTAAATGTTTAAATTGCTTCGTATGCTTATCCATGGATGTCTTGTGTTGTGTTTGAGTTTGTATGTTGCTTGGCTGGTCGTTAAATGCATCTAGTGTCGAGTCCTTATGATTTTAGCAGCCCAAATAAGGTTTGCAGTGCAGGGCGTATCGATACGCTCAAGGGCTGTATCGACACGGTCCTCTGCTTTGAACCTTGTTTTAGGCTATGCATACCGGTACGCGGGGGTGTATCGATACGCTGAAAGCTCTCTGGAAATCTGAGAAATTGACAAGATTTTGGCGTATCGGTACGGGTTCAGAGGGTATCGATACGGTCTTTGTAGTTTGACCTTGGAAAGTTGACCGTTGAGAGCGTATCGATACGGTCCTCTAGCGTATCGATACGGTCTCCCTAGGTTGACTTTGGGGAGTTGACCAAGTCCAGGCGTATCAATACGGTTCTCTAGCGTATCGATACGACCTGTTGTAAAAGTTAAAAAAGGGCTTATTAAATTGTCTGTTTTGCGTGTTTTGTATCCATATGTGTTTTCCGCTGCGTGTCCTCTCACATAGGATATAATGAAACATCTAGACAAGATAACTTTAAAAGAAATTTTCTAGGGTTGTTAATCGGAGTGGAGCCTTAATGGGTTTCGCTTCGGTTTTCCCTATGTAACCCATTCGATGTAGTTTGGCGGCTAGGTCGGGTCGAGGGGGTTACACATCAATGTAATTCCCAAGTCGGTGTTTGAAAAGCTGTGAATTGGAAAAGCTAGACCCACCACCGTCATGCTCCAGTTAGCTGACCACTCTTACGTGCAACCGAAAAGAAAAATTGAAGACATCCTAGTAAGAGTAGACAATCTTATTTTTCTAGATGATTTCTTAATTCTGGACTGTGAGGTAGACGACAAAACACCCATCATCCTAGGGAGACCATTCCTAGCCACGAGCAGAACTCTGATAGACGTGGAGAATGGGGAGCTTACTATGAGGGTGAATGACCAGAAAATTAAGCTGAATGTCTTGCAACATTTGAAAAAAGCTGACGACAAAGAAGAACGACAAGATGTTCATGTCTGGGTTGATACAAAACCTAGCACAGCAATAGAGCACCCCAGCCCCAGCCGCCTGGGCGGGCAACCTAGCAATGACATTGATCAAGAGAAACACAGAGACCCGCCCTGGCAGAGGGTAAAACAGATGCTACAACAACCCAGGAAGTGGTTATACTGGGAAATGCATCCAGATGCATTCCTAACATAACTTAAACTATTCTTCTTTTATTTTTATGTTTTAGGATTTAGATTTTAATTTCTTGCATTTTTATTTAGTTCTTAGGAAGTAGATTTAATTTCAGCAGATATTTATTTGCTAATAAATTTTTAATTTAGTTTATTTTAGGAGGAACAATAGCCCAAGAGAAGAGAGAAGAAGAAAACCCAAAACCGTTCCAGCCCGCCCGCCAAGTCTGCCGCAGTAGACAGACGTTGCGTCCCGCCAAAACTAGCCGTTGCAGACTAGCCGTTTGCAGACGCCCGTTCTATTCCAACGGCTCTCTGCCCGGGCAACGGCTACCTCGGCAGATGAAACGGCAGACCCTTTTCACTTTTATTTAAAACCCCTAATATTTTTTTTACTATTCACTCTTCTTTACTCTCTCTTGCATATTGTTTCACAGAATTCTCTTTGCTTTCAGATTTCTTACCTTTTCTACAAATTCGCAACTCTCACAACTCTCTTCGCCCTAAAACCCTAAAATCAAGAATGGCAAGAACCCTAGGTCGCCGCGCTGCCCAAGCAGAATCAGAAGAATCTTTCAATCGCTTTGCTACACCAGAGGTCAACGCCCGCCATAACGAGAAATTTAAAGAGAGATCGGTGTGAGAGGAGTAAGGGTTTTTCTATGAGACGGGGAAGAGGAACTTAGGGTTTGAACAGTTCATATACTCTAAGACCGCACACCAGAGATGGCATATTTTTTGCCCAGTAACCAAAGCCGGCAAATCATATAATGGTGCGCGAATACTATGCCCATAGGGGACAAAGGAAGTGCCGACGGTGAATGTCCGTGGGCGGCCATTGTTGATCGACGAAGACAAGATCAACCTCTACTACGGCCTTCACATTCAAGAGGATTAACACGCAGAATTCCTCGCCTCCCTCACGTCAGACAGTTATGAGGCAATGAAGAAAGAGCTTTGCATTCCGGGGACAGTTTGGAATGAGGGCAAAAACAGGGGCACCGTCAACCGGCGAAACTTGCTGCCCGAGGCAAAATTATGGAACACCTCGTGAAGAGACGGCTGCTGCCCACATCACACAATTCCACCGTTGACAAGTCGCGCTTGGCACTCATCCACTCCATCATCAACAAAAGGTACATCAATGCAGGTGCGATTATAGCTAACAAAATTTATGAATGTGGGCAGAAAACGAAGGGGAAACTCTACTTTCCCAGCCTCATCACGACGTTGTGCGAGAAGGCACACGTTGCGACTGCCCCAACCGACACCATGAAGCCGGAACGAACCGGGTGGACAAGGGACATCATCCTTCGGAAAATGGAGATCACATATGCCACCCCAGAAAATTATGCCGCGGCATCGAAGATGGGCAGCCAGCAACCATTCCAACAGCCCGCCTTGGCAGCCTAGTTGGACAGAATGGAAAGACGCTAGTTGACATTTATGGCCTACATCCGAGACTTTAATAATGCAACCGTCACCACCATCAAGGAGAAGTTCCCAGTGGCCCACTTTCTAGAGTTCTCCGCCGAGATATTTGCCCCGGTAGCACCAGAAACGCCCGCCGCACCCTTTGCCTCGGCAACTCATTCGGCTGCCTCCGCAACTCCAACCGCCCCTATCTCAACCGAGCCTCAAGCCTCCCCAGCAACCTTGACCACCGAAGTCCTCTCCATCTCCGACAACCGTGGATAGACAGCAGCCGCCACAATCAGAGAACAAGGGCAGACATCACGGGAGTCAGCAGACGCACCAGGACCATCCGACTCAGCCTACCTCAACGACTTCTTCTTATATGACTCAGTATGGCAAGACACAGTTTGGTCCGTCACAAGGAAACTTGAGCCGTCGTTCTCCCCAGGAACGAAGAGAACACACTCTGCCACAGAAGTCTGCCTAGACAGCAAAGAAGGCGGTGAATGAGAAGTCACACAAAAGGCCCAACCAAGTCCACCTTCCCGCCAGCAGCCGCCGAGGGCGGCCAAATGCTTCAAAATGGCAGCTCGAAAGAGGGTGATCATAGCCGATGACGACGACGCCTCCTCTGAGACACCATCATTCTAAGCTTCTCTCTCCTTCTTCTATTTTATTTTTATCTAATCTATGCTTAACTTTGTGTATGTAGGCATGCATTGAGGACAATGCTCCTCTCGAGTTTAGGGGGAATTAGTCTTCTAATTTTTTCTTTTCTTCTGTTTTTCTTTTATTTTCTAATTTTTTATGTTTTTATTTTTCTATTTTGTTTTTTTAGTTGCATTTAGGTTCTAATGTAGCATGCCTTTATTTAAAGCCTAATGAATTCTTAGTTTGAGAAAAATTCTTGAGTAGTTTTTACCCGTCGCAGCAGATGGCCCGCCCGGGCGGCAACCTTAACATGACTCTAGATTTTCATAGAATCCTACTATGATTTGAACTTAAAGAAACACTTTTTGTGACTAGTTTGATTTTATGACTTCTAGGAAACTTAGGTATTTCACCTAGTAAACTTGAGTAGTACTTGAAGTTTGTTTAAAAAAAACGTCCTAGAGGTGCCCGAAACTGGCTTTAGAGAAAAAAATGATGAAATCATTAAAGATGTCTATCACTGACACTAGTGGTTATGAATTGCAAAAGAAACTAGAGGGACACCCAAGGGAATTAAGGTGCTTATCGAAGTTTACTTAGAAGCCAAAGAATTATCTTATCACAAGGACCACACACACTCACGAGATACATAGTTCGGTTCCGAGTAAGTCCATTGTCATTCGAAAGGTTGTTATTTAGGCGTAAATCTACACAGTATGTAAAGGTTGCTCAAGGTGCTCTCTTGACTAAGTTTACATATGATTTTAAGTTTTGGCATGTTATTGTTAGATTGCATTGCTTGAGGACAAGCAATAGTTCGATTTTGGGGTGTGTTAAGTGTGCAAAAGTCCTATATTTATGCCTTAGTTTAGCTCAACTATTGTTATTCTTAAGTACAGTTTAGTTGCATTTATTAGGAAAACATACACAAAACTGCATAGATTAGATATTTTGCTTTATTTGATGAACTTAATTGTTTTTACACAAAAGATACTGCTCAGGCGTGTTTTCTAACTGTACGCAAGTACCCACCCAAGCAGATGCCGCCGAGGCAGCAAAGAGGGAAGAAGAGGAGAAAGCTGGAAACTGATGGAGGAAGCTGTTGGATCATCTGGAGAGCTGATCGAGAAGGAGAGTCCCAGAATGAAGAGCTGTTCCAACCTCTACACACCAACCCAGACCTCTGCCGAGACAGATAACAGAATGCTGCCGAGGCAGCAACTCAAGGAAGGGTGGAAAAATGTAAAGTGGTATGCGACTGAAAGAGCCCATCAAGCCCGATTTTTAGAGACCACTTGCACGCACATTGAAGTCCAGCAGACAAAGAAAAGTCATGGTCAAAGTCAAGGTGGAAAAAGTCAAACGGGAATCTAGGAAGATTTAATGTTAGATTTGTTCTTTTAATGAGTTGTAATTATATTCTAACTAGTATTCCTACCCTAAACCGACTTAGACCTAGGCTCATCCCTATATATATGCAATCAACTTGAAGGAGAAAAAAATAAGATACATTAGAGAGAAAACTCCTTGTCGAAACCCCTTGTGCCGCCATCCTCCATTATGTTCTAAACCTTATCTAGGGCTAAGGGTTGGTTGTGGAGTAGTTGTGAGAGTTTTGCTTGTATTCGTTTAGAATTTCAATTTTTGCAATAAAATTCAAGGTTTGTTTACTCTTGGTTCTTCATTGTTGCAATCTTTATCGAGAGAGAAGAGAGATTCAATCTATTTGTTCAATATCTGGAGAGTTGAACTCACAAAACGAGTAAACACGGTTTTATCCAACCATAGGGTAAAGCTACTTCGGCTTAGGGATAATTTAGAAGTTCAGCGGCTAAGAGAGGCTTCATAATCGGTTGTTGTTCATCCTTAGATTCACGCCGGGAGGTATCATCCAAGACGTGTTCGCCAATAGTACTTCAAGCTTCGGGAGAAGAGGAAGTCATAGAAGGGAGCCTTGCCAAACCTTGAATCATCGCTTAACTGCCCAGGCAGTCACATTGGTCTCTGCCGAGGCGGGCATCTGTCGAGGCATACTCGTGGGCGGCAACCGAAAGTTGTTAAGTTGATCCGCAAAACTGTGCCGAGATAGTTTTTACTTTAGTCTTAGTCTCAATACCGGCCCATTCTCTCACTCTGATTTTTCAATTTATTTTATTTGCTTTAGTCTTAGTCTTAATCAAACCAACTCCTAATATTTGAGTTTTTACTTTTTACTTGTGCAGAAAAGTAAATTCCGAAAGGTTGTCACAATCCATGTGGAGACGATATCTTAAATACTATAACTTGGCACCGTGTATACTTGCACGCAATTTGCGCATCACTTTTGCATGCAACAAGCACCGATGAGCATCATTAATTCAATTTATAAAGATTAAAAATTTAAAGGACTCACCGTATAATTATAAATTATTTAAAAATCAAAAGGTAAATTAATTAAAATATATTATTTTATTTTTAATTTTCTTTTAAACATAGATCAAAATACCTAATACCCCTAAATTATAAAACTCTAATTTTTGTTCATTTAAAAATTCAAGCCGTCGTCGCTGCTGCCTCATGTCGTCGCCAGTCGCCACCATTGCCTTCTGCATGGTTGCTGCCCTCCATGGCCGTTGTTTCCCACCGATGAACAACATTCAAATAGCGTAAAAGAAATTTAAAAACGTAATCTATTAGGATTTACAATGTTTTGAATTGGATTTGTCGTCATTGATAAGAACTCAAACAATAAACTTTCATGGCCGCTGGACATATTCAAGTCTTTGAATATGGCGTTCATGTACATTTACAATGTTTTTAATTGGATTTTAACCCTACCCTTGCCGTAAAAGAAATTCAAGTCTTTGAATATGGCATTTGAATAACATTCGAACAATATTTTGAATTGGATTTGTTGTCATTGGAATTCATTTACTGAAACAGTGGTAGGGCAGCACGTCGACAGCAACGGTAGCGGCGGCGGCGGCGGTGGCTTGAATTTTAAATGAACAAAAATCAGGGTTTTGTAATTTAGGGATAGTTATGTATTTTTTATTTATGTTTAAAAGAAAATTAAAAATAAAATAATATATTTTAAATAATTTACCTTTTGATTTTTAAATAATTTATAATTATACGGCGAGTCCTTTAAATTTTTAATCTTTATAAATTAAATTAATGATGTTCATCGGTGCTCGTCGTTAATAATGTTCATCGGTACTTATCGAGTGTAACATACTCATCCCATAAACACAATACAAAACCATATGCTAGTAAGGTATAAAATGTAAAACTAACAAAATTACGCAAATCAAGACTGGTTTGTTTATGTATATAAAGAAACAAACATAAAAAAGAGAGTGAAACGAAAAGAAAATTTATTTAAATGGGAGGTTAAGGATTGATCCAACCCCTAATGTGCACTTAATCACCAATGTAGAGAGACAAACATATTATTATAATAATTATTTAAATCAATAATTAATTGAGGTTAGATTTATAAGTGAGATATATTAATCAAATAATTAAGGGTAAATTAAGTAAATCATCACTAAATTTTACTCTCGGACTTATTTGGTCACTAAAGTTTTAAAACGTTCAATTTACTTACTAAAATTTAGACATTGAACGTTTTTTGTCACTCTTTTGTTAATTTTTTGACGGCATCCATTTACTGGCGAACGGAGGAACTTCTTTAAGATTCAAATGATGAAAAGCTTCATCGGCATGAGGAAAGTAATATACTGAGAAACAATTTCCATCCAAAGACGGAGGATGAAGATTGGTGAGAGAGAAATCGAAAGATTTTTGTCTGATTCTTAGATTTCGGGGCACTTTTTGGTGAAATAGAGGTCATATTCGAACTCATGGAAGCGAGACGAAGCGACTAGTGAAATTTGATACCGAACAACGACGACGATGACAATAAACGGTGGAGTGAAAGAAAACGTTTAATGTCTAAATTTCAGTGAGTAAATTAAACGTTTTGAAACTTTAATTACCAAAATAGGTTTGAGAGTAAAGTTAAGTGATATTTATATAATTTATCCAATAATTAATTAAGTGCAGTAATTGAAGGAATAGAGGAAGAGAAGAGAAGTGTTACATTACATAGCATGTGACTTTGAGCCAACAGCTGTTTCCACTCCCCACTTTGATAATACCATTCTCAGTTCTCACTGCCGTCAATTCCTCTATTGACTCTCATTCTTCTCTTTCTTTGGGTACCCAAAGCCAATGGAAAACATCAACACCCAAGCTTTCTCTATCATTTCCCTCTCCCAATCCCAATCCCAATCCCAAACCTGAGCTCATGCTCTCTCCTGTTTTCTCTTTAATGCCAGGGCTCACACCCTGAACTCCTCTCTTTCTTTCTCTTACTTCAGTTTTTATTCGAAACAAGTTGACAAATATGAGACCTTTGTTTGCCTCAGGACCTTCCTTTTCTCACCTCATTCTCACCTTCCTTGTCTCATTTGAAGCTGCTGTTGCTGCTTCTTTTTCTTCCTCAAACAACAGGGATTCTCAGCTACTGCTCAACTTCAAAGCCAGCTTGCCTGACCAATCTGTTCTTCAAAACTGGGTTCCGAACCAAGACCCTTGTAGCTTCAATGGTGTAACGTGCCAAGCCTCCAAAGTTTCCTCTATTGAACTCGGTTACACCTCCTTGAGCACGGAGTTTCACTTTGTTGCTGCCTTTCTTTTGGTTCTGGAAAACTTGGAATCCCTTTCTTTGTTCAAAGCCAACATCTCGGGCAACATTTCTTTCCCTTCTGGATGCAAGTGCAGCTCCCTGTTAACCACTTTAGATCTGTCTCAAAACACCTTGTCCGGTCCCCTTTCAACCGTTTCCGCCTTGGGTTCTTGCTCAAACTTGAAGTTTCTGAATTTATCAACCAACAGCCTCGTGTCTTCTGGTGAAGAATCCAGGGGTTTGCAGCTGAGTTTGGAAGTTCTCGATCTTTCTTTCAACAAGCTTTCTGCTGGAAACGTGGTTCCTTGGATCCTTCATGGTGGTTGCAACGAGTTGAAGCACTTGGCCTTGAAAGGAAACGATATTGCTGGTGAAATAAACGTCTCAAATTGCAGAAAGTTGAAGGTTTTGGATGTTTCTCGGAACAACTTCTCAATGGGGACTCCTTCATTCGGAGGCTGCTCAGCTTTGGAACACCTTGACATCTCCGCCAATAAGTTTTCCTTTGACATTGCCCCTGCAATTTCTTCGTGCGTGAACTTAAATTTCTTGAATCTATCGAACAACCAGTTCTCCGGTCGGATTCCAGCTTTGCCAACTTACGAATTGCAGTATCTTTATTTGGCCGATAATAAGTTTCAAGGACAGGTTCCTCCGTATCTGACGGAAGCTTGTTCAAGCCTTGTGGTGCTGGATCTTTCTTCAAACAATCTTTCTGGTACGATTCCTAGTGGCTTTGCGTCGTGTTCTTCCTTGGAGTCTTTCGATGTATCTACCAACAACTTCACTGGTAAACTCCCCATTGAGATATTCCAGAACATGAGTTCCTTGAAGAAGCTCGGTTTGGCTTTTAATCACTTCTCCGGTCCTTTGCCGGAGTCCTTGTCCAGTCTCTTCAACCTGGAGGTTTTAGATCTCAGTTCCAACAATTTTTCAGGCTCAATCCCTGCTTCTTTGTGTGAAAATCCCTCAAACGGGTTACAAGTTGTGTATTTGCAGAACAATATCTTGACTGGGTCGATTCCTGCTACTCTCAGCAACTGTTCTCAGCTTGTTTCACTCCATTTGAGCTTCAATCACCTCACGGGTACCATCCCCACCAGCATAGGTGCTCTCTCCAAGCTTAAGGATTTGAGGCTTTGGTTGAACCAGCTCCAGGGAGAAATCCCTCAAGAGCTAAGTAACATTCAGACACTGGAGAGTTTGATTCTTGATTTCAATGACCTCACTGGGACCATACCTTCTGGTCTAAGCAACTGTACCAAGTTGAACTGGATTTCCTTATCCAACAATAGGTTCACCGGTGAGATTCCGGCTTGGCTCGGTAAACTTTCGAGTCTTGCAATTCTCAAGCTCAGCAATAACTCATTTTATGGAAGAATCCCACCAGAGCTCGGGGATTGCCGAAGCTTGATATGGTTGGATCTTAATACCAATTACTTGAACGGGACTATCCCTCCAGTGCTGTTCAAACAATCTGGTAAAATAGCTGTCAATTTCATTTCTGGAAAGAGGTATATGTATATCAAGAATGATGGAAGCAAAGAGTGCCATGGCTCGGGAAATTTACTTGAATTTGCCGGAATCCGGCAGGAACAGTTGGGTAGAATTTCAAGCAGGAACCCTTGCAACTTTACTAGAGTCTACGGAGGTCACACGCAACCTACATTTAACAATAATGGTTCCATGATTTTTCTTGATCTTTCATACAATTTGCTATCCGGGTGTATTCCCAAGGAGATTGGCACAATGCCGTATCTGTTTATCTTGAATTTGGGCCACAACAATATCTCCGGAACCATCCCACAAGAGATTGGGAACTTAAAGGGCCTTGGCATTCTTGATCTTTCCTTCAACAGGTTGGAAGGGTCGATTCCACAATCCATGACTGGCAACACGTTGCTGAGTGAGATTAATCTGTCAAACAACCTTCTATCTGGCATGATTCCGGAAACCGGTCAGCTGGAAACATTTCCGGCTAGTGATTTCGCTAATAATGCAGCCCTATGTGGGGTCCCGCTTCCCCCCTGTGGGAATCCAGCGGCTGCTTTGAGTTCTGGGCATCGAAAGTCTCGTCGCAATCAAGCTTCTCTTGCTGGGAGTGTGGCAATGGGATTGTTGTTCTCTCTTTTCTGCATCTTCGGTGTGATCATAGCTATTGTAGAGACCAAGAAAAGAAGGAAGAAACAGGATTCTGCTCTTGATGTTTATATGGACAGCCATTCCAACTCCGGCACCGCGAATACCAGCTGGAAGCTAACCGGTGCACGAGAAGCATTGAGCATCAACCTGGCCACATTTGAAAAGCCCCTTCAGAAGCTCACCTTTGCTGATCTTCTTGAAGCCACTAATGGCTTCCATAACGACAGCCTCATCGGCTCTGGTGGTTTTGGTGATGTTTACAAGGCCCAACTGAAAGACGGGAGTGTTGTTGCTATCAAGAAACTGATACATATCAGTGGACAAGGTGACCGAGAATTCACGGCGGAAATGGAAACCATTGGGAAGATCAAGCACCGGAACCTCGTTCCACTCTTGGGATACTGTAAGGTGCGCGAAGAACGGCTTCTGGTTTACGAGTACATGAAGTATGGTAGCTTAGAGGATGTTTTACATGGTCAAAAGAAAGCTGGGATCAAACTGAATTGGGCAGCAAGGAGAAAGATAGCCATTGGGGCTGCAAGAGGACTGGCGTTTCTTCACCACAATTGCATTCCTCATATAATTCACAGAGACATGAAATCGAGCAATGTCCTGCTTGATGAGAACTTGGAAGCCAGAGTTTCTGATTTCGGGATGGCAAGGCTTATGAGTGCAATGGACACGCATTTGAGTGTCAGCACCTTAGCGGGTACCCCCGGCTATGTTCCTCCCGAATACTACCAGAGCTTTCAATGTTCCACGAAGGGTGATGTTTACAGTTATGGTGTAGTCTTGCTGGAGTTGCTAACGGGGAAAAGGCCTACTGATTCAGCTGATTTTGGAGACAACAATCTAGTGGGGTGGGTGAAACAGCATGCCAAACTTAAAATAAGTGACGTCTTTGATCCAGAGCTGATGAAAGAAGACCCCAACCTTGAGATTGAGCTTTTACAACACTTGAAGGTAGCTTGTGCGTGCCTGGATGATCGGCATTTGAGACGACCCACAATGATCCAAGTGATGGCAATGTTCAAGGAAATACAAGCAGGGTCTGGATTCGACTCTCAATCAACCATTGCCACGGTCCAAATGGTAGACTTGACCATAGAAGAAGTCCCTGAAGGTAAGCAGTAGATGAAGAAACCAAAATTTTCCCCAGAAAGAAGAAAGAAGCTGGTGGGGATTGATTTCCCTCAGAAATTTCCATCTTCTTTACTTCAGAAATGGTATACAACTGCCCCTGTGTATCTCTGCCATTTCATGTTATACATAAAAGCAAAGAAAAATGGTTGTTTAACTTGTTACTTACAATGTGTAAATATACAGTTCCTGTTTCTTGAGAGACAAAGATATAGTCGGAACAATTGGGAGCTTTTAAGAGAGAGAATGATGATTTGAATGGGCAAAGTGAATGAACTGACTTTTATAACTACAAAGTTGCTCACTTTTTCTTCTTTTCCGGGCCAAAAAGTACTCATATGCACTGCTGCTTTTATGAGATGATAAAACTCGAGCCTTAAAAAGGTGAATGTGCGAGGTGGAAAGAGACGGGCGTGGTAATTGCCGTCTCGTCTTCTACCCTTGTTTAAGGGTTTAGATTCTAATTTTTTAGTTTTATTTTATATCTGAATAAATTTACTCGAACCTAGATCATTTATAGGACAACAACCACTAAATAGATTAAGTAGATTTTAGATGTAAAGGGAGAAAATAATATGTTCGTTTAAAATATAAGTCGGGCCCCCAATTAAAGGTTCAGAAATCCAACTCAGTCCGTTTTCGAAGTTCATAATATTTTGTACTCCTTTTATCTCACGAAGATTATTTTTTATTGACCGTTTGAAAGTCAAATTTTTTTTAAACTTTGACTATAATTATATTAAATATTTTAAATAATTAAAGTTTATAAAATATATGTTTAAAATCACTTGATTAGAGGTTTTTAAAATATTTTTGTAAACAATAAATTTTAAATAATTATGAGTCAAAGTTGAAAAAAATTAACCAAAAAACGTCAATAAGGGACAATCTTTATGGTACATAGGGAGTATTATATTATGGGTAATTGTTCTATACACAAGCGCTTGTGGAAATTTTTTTACACAAGCGTCTTAGTTTTAGGGGTTAGGGACTCCGTTTAGGGTTTAAAGTTTAGGGGTATAAGTGTAGTAGTTTTGAATTTAGGGATTGTTGATAGAATTTTGGGTTTAGGGTTAAATTTTAGGGTTTATAGGTTAAAACATAAATCCCCACACATATTACCCTAAAACTAAACCCTAACCCTAAACCCTAAATTCTAACCCTAAATCCTAAATTCTAAACATGAACCCTAAATTCTAAACCTTTACACTAAAACCCCTAAACCCTAACCCTAAACCCTATAATTGAGGCGCTTGTGGAAACAAAAAATTTCCACCGCCAGTGTATAGGATATTAATCCTTATATTATTACTATATGTTTTACAATTTATACCTCATGATAAAATTAAATTTAAATTTTTTTTATAACTACATATATTTAATTTATTGATTGATTAATTTAAATCGAGTATTGTAGTGTGACTTTCGCAATTTAATTTGCTAAAGGATTTAGAAAAAGAAATGAGAGAGTCAAACCTAGGTTCAAACTGATAATGACACATCTAACCACTGAACCAAGTCCAATTTAAAAAATATACTACATATTAAATATATATTATATATGAAGTTATTTATAGATAATATAGTAAAATAAGTGGATTAATAAAAATATTAAATATTAAATTAAAAATAAAATAAAATAAAATAACAAATTTCTTAAAATTGAAAAAAAAAATTGACAAGCCAAAAGTAAGTTTAAACAAAATTTGAAGGTCGAGTTTCGATTGTATCGAGGATGAACAAATATAAACTTATTAATCCCTTACATAAACTTGATCCGAACTTGGTTCAGCCATAAACACGTTTAACGTCTATTTATCCTGACTTCTAAAATTAGTAGTTGTTGATGTCGAGATAAGAAGGTACAGAATAAGAGAAGAGGAGAAGAAAACCAAAGTGGTTGATGGTGATTTTAGACAGTTCATCCCTTATAGGTTTGGGACAAAGAGTCGACGTTAATACGATGGTCGAAGTAGAGAAAATAAAAGAAAAAATGAGAGGGTTAGGACATGTTAGTTTGGCCTTGTCCAGATGTATTTATGTATGTTCTCAGCCCTGTCCTTTCTCATTGGGGATGCGAAAATTTATAACCTATTGGTATTGTTGGTAATTGGACGGTGTCATGCCATGTGATAGTTTATAGACGAATTGGCACAAATAAGTTCAATTTTTAAATACTAACTTTTATAGTTTGGTCACGTGAACGAAGTGATGTAGCGTCTGACAGCGTTTATTCCCAAAGCAATTTGAAAACTCTAATATTATTAATCTTCGGGTGAACCTATCTCTAAAGAAATTGTTGTGAACTACCTCCGGTATTTATAAATATAAAAATACTGAGGAGTACTTGTGAAATCATTTGAAGATAGAGAGATTAGATGTAACAACAATTTTAATCTTTATATAATATTATATTTACCCTTTATAGGTTTAGTTTATATGTACTAAAAATTATGGCATAAAGCCAAAAAAATGTTCATAACAATAGTTATTTTGGCTCATATCTTTTTTTTTTGAACCAATTCAACTCTCGTTTTATTTTGAGTTAAAAATGACCTCTCTACGGATGAAAATTGTTAGCCAATTGACGATAAACAACGTGAAATGATTTAATAGAATGACGCGTCAGAAGGAAAAAATATTTTATATTTATACAATTTTATAAAAAATAATTTTGACTGATGTGTCATTATGTAAAGTCGACATATTTATCTATATGACACTGCTATCACGGTATGCACTGCCATGTAGGTTTGTTACATCATTTCCAGTTGTTTATCGTGAGTTGACTAATTATTTTCATTTGCAGATGACCATTTTGACCCAAAACGAAACGTTGCGGGTTGAATTGGTTCAAAAAAAAGAATATGAGCCAAAATAGTTATTCAATCAAACGTTAGTGATATTTTTTTGGCATTTATAGATGTGAATTGTTTGAACACGAGGTGCCAATGCACGTAGACCTAGGGATGATAACGAGCCGAGCCTGGCCAGACTTGGTTCGGAAACAATGTTATTGGGCTCGGGTCGGGCCAAAGGCTCGTCGAGCTCGAAATTTTAGGCTCGAGCTCAGCTCGAAAACAATACTATTAGGCTTGGCTCGAAATGGACAATTTTTCTATAATATTTGTAACACCCGTGTTTTGGGGTTAGGAGTTAGTCGGGTTAGTGATCAGAGTCGGTAAAATTAAATTAAATCTTTTTGGCCATGGCATGAGTTAATTGAAATTTAAAATAAAGGGGAGGGACCATTTTGGTGATTTGACCCAAAAGAATTTTAAAAGCAAGACAACTTTTAGAAAGTTGTCATCTTCCCCACCATCTCCCCTCTTTCCAACGTGAAAAACCAAAACCCCCTTTTCAAACTCTCCCAACACAAAAATCACTATTCCATTGAATCTCATCTTCATTCCAAGGCCATTTTAAGAGGTAAAAACATTTTCTAACTCTTCTCTTCATCCTCTATCTACTCATGGTCATAGATTTTAAAACTACCCACTTTTGAAAAGTTAGGGTTTAATGAAAGTTAAGGTTTTTATGGGGTTTTTCGTCTTGCCTTGAAATGTTAGGTTGGGTTTTGATTTAACCACCTTAAAATGCACATTATATGTTAAAATGGTTGGGTTTGGGTGAAAACCCGAAATGGGTTTTTGAAGCAATTTTTAAGGTGTCAAAAACTTGATTTTTGGTGGGTTTTAGGGTGGAATTGAAGGGCTGATGGTTTAGGTATGTTAGGAAGGTGATTTGGGATCTTTTGGGTGTCATTTGGATGATTGAAAATGAATTTTTTAGCTAGGTTTTGGGGAGCACGAAAATGGGTATTTTGGGTGGTTATTTGGATTGGAAATTGGTTGAAGTTGGCTTGTGCTTATGAAGTGAGATGATGGTTGAGTTCTAGCATTGATTTGTGAAGTAACGGATGTGTTTTGTTTGGCTAGAAGCAAGAGGAAGCGTGGAAGAGGCATCGAGATCGAATCCGGGCTTGTAGGAGGCTTGCTTTGGTTGCTAAGGAAGGGTGGTGAGTGACTTTAAATGTGATTTAAAGTTTGGTTTGTGTGTGTGTAGTATGTGAGTTGAAATGTGCTTGGTAGGCCATTTCTATGTGAATTCAAGTTGTTAATTTAGCTATTGTTTTCCATTAAATGCTATTGTGGTTGCCTATTTATGCTCTTGTGAAATGTGGGTTAAAGTGTGCATGTATACCATGATATGTATATGTGATGAGCATGAGATGTGGTTGACGGATATGTGATGTGGTAAATGAAAATTGGCACTAATTAACTTACCGGGTGTAAATGATCGACCATTAGGATTAGTGTGCACACAAATTGAGTCAAAACGTACGTGGCCTTGATGGCGTTGAGTCATCAAGGAGGAGTACGGTGATGTAATATTCCACCGGAAGCTTATATATATTCTACGGGATGATGAGTGGAATCCCATCCGTAGGGCATGTGGTGATGAGTGGAATCCCGCCCATGCAAGGTCCGGTGATGAGTGTAATCCCACCGAGGTAAAGTGATTGTTGAGATTAAATCCGCACATTCGGGTAACTAATTGTTGCGCGTAAAAGAGTCTATCGCAATTGTAGTGCAAGTGTACACGACGCAAGTAGTAAAGCGATACGAAGTATCGGATATCGTCTCCACAGGGATTGGGCTAATAGCTTCGCCTTGAATTACTGCACGAAAGTAAATAAAATAATTGAGAAAGTTGTCACGAAAATAATAAAGAGAACTTAAATAAAAGAGTAGGAAAATCAAGATAGAGAGAATGGGCTGGTATTGAATTGCTCAGTAGTGCAGGTATTGCTAAGCCTCGGAACTCCAGTTCTGTCGTCGTCCCCGTCGCGGCAGCACCTGTCGCGGCAGCAGTCCGTTGCTTGTCGCGGCAGCGAACAATCAACTCAGTACTTCAAGTTTGGCAAGAATCCCAGATGTGCCTTGGCCTATCCCTAGGTCCAAGTCTGTCGATGATCACGTCTTTGATGATACCTCCCGGCGTGAATCGAAGGATGAACACCGATGTCGATGAATTCTTCTTTAGCCACTTAACCTCGTCCTATCCCTAGGTCCGAGATAGTTCAACTATAAGCTAGAGAACTTGCTCTTATTTCTTTTGTATACTTAACTCTCCCGATGCTAAGTAAATAGATAACCTCACAATGCTCTCCCGATGCTCTTGCAAGATATTAATAACCAAAATAAGAGAACTTGAAGTTTATTTTATTGAACTGAAAATTCCTAAAACAAAACAACCCTTGCAACTACTTTACAAATCAACCCGTGGCCTTAGGAGGAATTTAGAACATGTTGTGGGAAGGAAAACGGCTAGAATTTTGGGAAGGAAGCTAGGGTAATCGGTTATGCCTCCTAGGTCAAAATATATGCCCTTATATAAGCTTTGGGTCAAAGTTATCTAAAATAGCAAGAATACAACTTTAAATGAAAGTATAATTCTAATAAAGACTAAATCTTTAAGGAATCTACTTTCCAGCCGTCATCTTTCTTGCTTGGGATTTTCTCTCCTTGAACTTTGGGCTTGGCATTCCTTTTGATCTGGGGCTTGGAAAATTATAGGGATTTCACACGACAGACGGGCTGAATTTTCTCTATCTGTCGAGGTCCACTTTGCTTCTTTTCCTCAAAACTGCTGTCGTCCTCTGCTGTCACGGCGGCAACCATGGCAGCATCATCCTTCTTGACTGCTTGTCCAGTTCCAGCTCTTCTGCTTCACTGCCCAGCGCTTGCCCATTCCGTCTGCTACGGCAGCAACCTGCAAAAAGAGCCATTCTTAGTAGAAACTGTGCCTTTTAATATATTTGTGATGTTTTGCTGTAAACTGACATAAATGCAATAAATAATGCTTGAATGCAGCAGAAATATGGGTTAAATAGGGTGTAAATAATAGAACTTTTACACACTCAACACACCCCCGAACTCAAGTTTTTGCTTTCCCTCAAGCAACTAAGTCCTAAAAGAAAAATGAAATATTTTTGTTTTGGCTTTCAAACATTGAACTTTCCCTTACCCGTCGTTCGTTCCCTGTGACGGCAGCAACCTGTCGGATAATTTAGGATCTGTCCGGAGTCTCACTATAGTCCTCGTGCAGTGTGTGCATGCTTGTGAACAGTTATATGCCAAGACTCTTTTAATTTCACTAGAATATTTCAGCTCTTAACTCGAATTTTTATGCTGAAGTTTTTCTTTTGAAGGCACTTTTTCATGCTCCTTTGATTTTTGTTTTGACTCGATTTCTCTATTTTTTTAAGCTAAAGTTTCACTAGAGCCAGTTTTGGGCACCTCTAGCTAACTTCCTAGAGCCTGTTTCGGGCACCTCTAGGGCTGTTGAGTCTCTTTTGCTAAAATTCTTTCCTAGAGCCAGTGTTAGGCACCTCTAGGGGCTATTCAAGTGCTAAGCTTCCTATTCTAGTTAACTAGAAAAGTTCTAAGCATTATAACAGTCACAATCGTGTTTAAGTTTTCAGAACTATAGAAAGGCTCTAAACGTCTCCTAAAAACTATCCTAAAGTTACTGTCACGACAGGACTGTCACAGCAGGTAAGTTCAGTTTTCAGCCAAAGTTTTCAATATTTTCATCATTTTTTTACTAAGTAAAGACACAGATTTTGAACTAAGATGTACTCCATTAATGGAGGGTTGCCACCCCCAAGCTTGAGGGTTGCATTGCCCTCAATGCAAATGACAATGAAAAACAAAATAGAAGGCAGTACATCACAAAATATATAGCAGGCAGCAAAATATAAGATAAGAAACTTAAATTTAATCGATGTCTTCGCTACTGCTGTTGAGGCGGATCTGGCGGCGGGCTCTGGCTTTCGGAGCTGGCTGGGGCACGGGGGAGGCAGATGTGTTCTTGGCCTTGGCCTCCCGTGGTGGCTGGATCCTGGTTGGGGAGATGTGAGGGGGTTGCTCCACAACCTGAATATCGGAACTGCTGCTGCTGCTGTCCCCGCTGCTGCTGCTGCTGGCCTTTGGCATGTTATTCTTATTGGCCATCCGCTTATGCCTTTTTACCGGTGTGAATTCCTTCGCCAGATTCCTCTTGATAGAGGGTTCAGTGTCACTGGCTGCCCAAACAGAAGATGAGGAGAACCCAGCAACAAAGGCATCAAGATCCTTGGATGCCATTCGACGTTTTGTGCCTCAGGCAGATGGTTCAGCATGGGTGCTGCCTGCTGCTGTCGGGGCAGGCGATGGCGTTGAGGCGGCAAAGGGTGTCTGTGGGGTAGCAGCAGGTGTAGGAGTGTGGGCAGGTGTAGGGACAGTAAAGTAATGTGCAGGAAAAGTAGGGAAGACAACATCAGGAAAATTTAGAGAGTTTTGTATAAATGTTACCGTAGAGGCAGCAAAGTCCATGATGAAGTTCATTAAGCCCAGCTGTCGTTCCTCCAGCTTCTGAATGGCAGCTAATATCTGGGCGGAGGAGTCTGTCGGGGCAGCTGCTGCGGCAGCTGGTTCAGTGTATGGTGGCTCTGTCGTATCGGCTATGGCGGTAGCAGGGTCGAATGACGACAGAGGGGTCGCAACAGTCAGCTCTATAAGGCTGAGGATGTTCTTTTCAATCCAACCTCTTCCTTCTTCTATCAAATCAGTGCGCACTTCTGGGACATTATGGCCGCGGCAGAGCGAGGTGATGAGGTACGGAAGGTAGAGAGGACCCGTCGGCCTGTGCGCACACTCCAAAATACTTTCCCGAATATAGCTGCCCACATTAATGGGTCGTTCATGTAGAATAGAGTGTATCAACGCTAACCTTGGTTGGTCGACGGTGGTGTTGTGGGATGACGGCATGATCCTCTTCTTTATGAAGGCATTCCACAACTTTGCCTCCGGCAGCAACTGGGTCCTTCTCACAGTCCTTGGATTTTTTCTGCTGGTGTTCCACTGAGTCCCAGCATTGGTCAACTCTGCCATGACAGCGTCGTAGGCAGTAGTGTCTAGTGTATTCAGGAATTGCTGGTGGGCGTCGTCATTGATACCGATGTAGAAGTCATAGAGGGTATTAATGTATTCTGCTTCAAATGGCACCTCCTTCCCTCGAACGAAAACTGTTGTCGATGTCCTGCTGCTGATGGCAGCATAGAATTCTCGAACCAGTGTGACATTCATTTCCTCCGGCTGCTCCGCAAAAGTTTGCCACTGTAAAGCTCTAATCTTCCGGGCTATGAATGGTTTGAGGCCCAGATTTTCCTCCGTTGGTGTGTAGATAAAGCCTATCTCTTCCCACATGTCTCTGCTAGCAAAGGAACATGGGGGAGTTTCTGTCGGTGTGGAACTGGAGGCAGCATTGCGTCGGGTTTTCCTAGAAGACATATTTGTGCAAGGGTTGTGAAAAGCAAATGAAACTAAAGAGGGAGAGCAAGTAAGAAAGGCAGAAGTGAGTGAAAATGAAAATGAAACGGGGTTATATAGAGAGGAATTTGCTGCCCGTTGAAGCTGTAACGGCAGGCACGAATAACGGGGCCAGCTATTGTACGTTAGTGTGACTGACGCGTCTGACACACGTTTCCGCGTCTGTTACGCGTCTGTGACGTGTTTTCGCGTTTGTCGTGACAGCATGATGACAGCCTGTATTTTTCGCGTCTGTCGCGGCAGCTGTAACGACAGGCTTCAACATTTGGGCTTTGTTGGGCTGATGGATGGATGGTGGGCTGAGTTCACTTCTCCTGTTCTTCTTGACTCCTTTATTTCCTAAAAAATAAAAACATTATTCAAATAAAATAAATCTTATTTCCTAATAAATAATAAATAATAATGAAAATAAAATAAAATTTAGGTTAAATTAGGGATGCCAGGTGGGGCATCTCCTAAGGTAACCACTTCCTGTATTCCTGGGGCTTCAGTCCCCTGATAATGCTTGAGACGCTGTCCGTTGACTTTGAATTGGTGCCCGTCTTTTAATGATCGGATTGTTATGGAACCATGGGGAAAAACCTGTACAACTTGGAATGGGCCAGACCATCTAGATTTTAGCTTCCCTGGGAAGAGTTTTAGTCTAGAGTTGAACAACAATACAAGCTGCCCTGGGTAGAACTGTCGTGGCAGCAACTTTTTGTCATGCCACTTCTTCGTTTTATCCTTGTAGATTCTTGCATTGTCATAGGCCATTGTTCGGATTTCTTCAATTTCGTTCAGATCTAACAGCCTTTTCCGCTCTGCCCTATTCAAGTCCATATTCACTGCCTTGATTTCCCAGTATGCTCTGTGCTCTATCTCGACAGGTAGATGACATGTTTTCCCATAAACCAATCGGTATGGAGACATTCCCAATGGAGTTTTAAAAGCTGTCATATATGCCCATAACGCATCATTGAGGAGTAAAGACCAGTCTTTCCTAGTTGGCTTAACCATCTTCTCAAGAATGTTCTTAACTTCCCTATTAGATATTTCAGCTTGTCCATTGGTTTGTGGGTGATATGCTGTCGCGATCCGATGCTTGACACCATATTTCTTCAAGACAGCAGTAATAACCCTGTTGTCGAAATGTCTCCCTTCATCACTGATAATCGCCTTAGGGATGCCAAACCTAGAAAAGATATTTTTGTGTAAAACCTTTGGACTGTCTTGGCATCATTCTTTTGAGTGGCGATAGCTTCAACCCACTTAGAGACATAATCTATTGCCAGGAGGATGTATAGATTTCCACATGAAGATGGAAAAGGTCCCATAAAATCAATCCCCCAAACGTCGAAAATCTCGACTTCTAGAATGTTCTGCAGTGGCATCTCGTTTCTCCTTGAGACGTTTCCTGTCCTTTGGCATCTGTCACAGCTCTTGTAGAAGATTTGTGCATCTTTATACAGTGACGGCCAGTAAAACCCTGACTGCAGCACCTTGGCAGCAGTTTTGTTGCCTCCTAAGTGACCTCCATACTGTGAAGCATGGCAGTGATGAAGTATGTCTTCTTGCTCTTCTTGTGGTACACATCGCCTTATAACCTGATCTACGCAGATTTTGAAAAGAAGAGGTTCGTCCCAATAATAATGCTTAACATCATTTTCGAACCTCTTCCTGGCTTGATAATTAAGATCAGAATGAATTATTCCGCTAACTAAAAAATTAACGAAATCAGCATACCAGGGGAGTTCAGAAGACTTACCTGCCGCCATGGCTGTCGCGGCAGTGATTGCGGCAGCAAAGAGCTGCTCGTCTGGGAAGGTCTCCAGTATGTTTGTCTCATCTTTTGGTAGACTCTGTCCCTTCTCCAACCTTGACAAGTGATCTGCCACCTGATTTTCTGTCCCTTTTTTGTCCTTGATTTCAAGGTCGAATTCTTGCAATAGCAGGATCCACCGTATCAATCGAGGCTTTGCATCCTTTTTCGCAAACAAATACTTCAGGGCAGAATGGTCTGTGTGCACTATTACCTTCGTTCCAAGTATGTAAGAACGAAACTTGTCAATGGAGAACACCACAGCTAATAACTCCTTTTCTGTGGTGGTGTAGTTCACTTGGGCGTCATTCAGTGTCTTGCTGGCATAGTATATGACATGAAATAATTTGTCTCTCCGCTGCCCAAGTGCTGCCCCGACAGCATAGTCACTAGCATCATACATAATCTCAAATGGCTGTGTCCAGTCTGGTGGCTATACTATTGAGGCTGTTACCAGTTTTTCCTTCAGAACCTTGAATGCTTCAGTACATTCTTCATTAAAGTCAAAGGGTCGGTTCTGCTCCAAAAGATGGCATAGGGGCTTGGTGATTTTTGAGAAAATTGCAATGAATCTTCGATAAAAACCAGCATGTCCCAAGAAACTTCTAATACCCTTGACTGTGGTCGGTGGCGGCAGCTTTTCGATCACTTCTATTTTGGCCCTGTCGACTTCTATGCTACGGCAGCTAATCTTATGGCCAAGGACTATCCCTTCATCCACCATAAAATGGCATTTTTCCCAATTCAAGACTAGGTTTGCTTTTTAACATCTTTCAAGTACCTTTTGTAGATTGCCTAGGCAGCTCTCAAAATCGTCCCCAAAGACTGAAAAATCATCCATAAAAATTTCAAGGAAGTCCTCCACCATATCGGAGAATATGGCCATCATGCACCTTTGGAAGGTGGCGGGTGCATTGCATAATCCAAACGACATTCTCCTAAAGGCATACGTTCCTTAGGGGCATGTGAAGGTCGTCTTTTCTTGATCTTCCGGTGCGATAGCTATTTGATTATAACCTGAATAACCATCAAGAAAACAATAGTAAGGTTTACCCGCTAATCTATCAAGCATTTGATCAATAAAGGGTAAAGGAAAGTGGTCCTTTCGGGTGGCTTTGTTAAGCTTCCGATAGTCCATACAAACCCTCCAACCGGTCAAGTTCCTGGTTGGGATTAACTCATGGTTTTCATTGGTCACCACGGTCATTCCTCCTTTCTTGGGAACACATTGCACCGGGCTCACCCATTTGCTGTCGTAGATGGCGTAAATAATACCAGCATCTAACCATTTGATTATCTCTTTACGCACCACCTCTTTCATCGCATGGTTTAGCCGCCTTTGAGCATCTATAGTCGGCTTATGATCATCCTTTAAAAGGATTTTATGCATACATAACGCCAGACTAATACCTTGAATATCAGCTATCGTCCATCCAATTGCCTTTTTGTGTTGCTGCAGCATCCCTATTAACTGATGTTCCTATTCCTGCATCAACTTGGAAGAGATGATTACGGGCAACGTATCATTTGAACCAAGAAAAGCATATTTTAGCTGCCCTGGCAGGGGCTTCAGTTCTAAGATAGGGGGCTCAACAATAGATGGCTTTTGGATTGCATGGTTATCCGAAGTATAATTTAAAGGTTCGAATAACTTACCTGGACGATCGCCTATCCAGTTTACCTCCTCCTGATCTTCAGTATCAGATATATCGGATTCTGAGGAGTTGTTGCCGTCAGTGCTGTCGTGACAGTCCTGTAGGTGGCTGCCGAGGCAGTGACCAATTTTGATGTCGTGACAGTCCGACCTGATGCAGGGTTGATCAAGGGTAACTTCAGTGATAACCTTGCATTCCTCGTCTGCATCAGCATGCTTCATAGCTTGGAGAACATTCAACTTAATCTCTTGGTCGTTCACTCTCATGGTGAGTTCTCCTTTCTCCACATCAATTAGTGATCTTCCCGTGGCTAAGAAGGGTCGCCCCAGGATGATTGGTGCGTTTTCATCTGCTTCACAATCTAAAACAAAAAAGTCAGCAGGAAAAATGAATTTATCCACTCTTACCAGAATATCTTCGATTTTTCCTTCCGGATGAACATAAGAGCGGTCTGCCAGCTGCAGAATTACTATCGTGGGCCGAGCTTTTCCAATACCTAATTTCTGAAAAACAGATTTTGGCATTAAATTAATACTAGCACCAAGATCACAAAGTGCCTTACCCACATATTTATCTCCGATTACACAAGGTATGATGAAGCTCCCCGGATCCTTCTTTTTCTAGGGTGGCTGCCTATGAAGAATACTCATGCATCCTTCTGTCATCTTGACCGTTTCAAATTCCCCAAGTTTAGATTTCTTTGACATGACATCCTTGAGAAATTTGGCGTAACCGGGCATCTCCCTCACGGCATCCAACAGCGGAATGTTAATATAAACCTGCTTAAAAATATCATAAATCTTTTTGAGCTGAGATTCTTGCTTCACTTGTTGTAACCGTTGAGGAAAAGGAGGTGAGGGACGATAATCAGCAATCTGTCCTTCCCACTGCATACGAATCTGAGGAGGTTTGGGTTCATCATTTTTCTCCTCTGTCGCGTCTGCTGTCGTAACAGGTTTATCGGCAGCAGTCTGTTTGTTACCTATCGGGGCAGCTTCCTCGGCAGGTCTGTCCAAGGCTGGTTTTTTCACTGTTTCAACTTCCTTTTCCAGCCCTGGTAGTTTCTTCCCACTCATAGTAGTAATGGCCTTACATTGCTCATGTGTGGGCTGCCTAGCATTTTCAGTATTACTAGGAAATCCTCCAGTCTGCCTTGGCTTGATATGCTGGGAAACCTGACCCATTTGTGTCTCTAAAGATTTCAGAGTAGCTTCATGATTTGTCATCCGCATCTCTGTTTTATCCATGAATGTCTCTGTTTTCTTGACAAACTGATTCATATTCTCAATATAAGTACTTATCTGAGGCATAAAAGTAGCCAGAGTCTGTTCCAGCATACTGTTTGTGGCAGCTGGTGGCTGTTGTTGATGCTGCTGCGGTTGCAGTTGCTGTCGAGTCAGCAATCTAGGCCCTCCCTGGTTCTGATTACTGTGCGCTTGAGGATTCAGGGCATTGTTAGGATTACTCCAAGAAAACTTGGGATCCTTTCTCCAGTTGGGATTATAGTTGTTGGAATTGTAATTCGGCTTATAGTTTCCAACATATTTTCCCTCTTCTAACTGTATAGGACACTCATCCGAACTATGATTTCCCTCACAGATTTCACATACCTCCTCGACAGCAAATCCATGTTGTGCATCATCGTTCAAGAGCTTTTTCATTACCTTAGTAAGGAATGCCACCTGTGATTTCATCGTGCTGTCGGCTTCATAATCCTTAACAGCTAGTACCCGTTTACCCCCTCTTCTTGATGTCGAAAACTGTTCCTCATTCTTAGCCAGATTTTTCAATACTTGCATTGCCTCGTCCGGGTCTTTGTCCAATAATAGTCTGTTTGGTGCTGAATCAATTCGAATACGAGTTTGTAAGTTGGCAGCATTATAAAACTTAGTTACCTGATTCCAGACGGGGAATCCATGCATTGGGCAGTTCCGTAGAAGAGTGGTAAATCTGTCCCAGGCCTCGTGCATCGGCTCGTCATCTTCCTATTGAAAAGTAGCAATTTCATTACGTAATCGCTCAGATAAATGTGAAGGATTAAAACGAGATAAAAATTCACGAGACAAATCTGCCCAAGTTCTAATTGAACCCGGCGTAAGTTTATTCCACCAAGTCTTTGCTCTGTCCCTCAACGAATGGGGAAATAACCGAAGCCTCAGTATCTCCGGATTAACTCCTGGTAGTCTAAACGAACCACAGATCTCCTGGAACGTTTTGAGATGCTCCATGACATCCTCTGTAACAGCACCACTGAATTGACCGGCATTGTTGATCATGCTAAACATAACAGGTTTCAGCTCGAAGTTGTCAACTTCTATGTCCGGCAGCGTGGTTTCCAATTCTACATGATCATTCAACATGTAGTCACGACAGGACCGTCGTCCGGCAGCGTTGGGCGGGTTGCCAACAGGCGGTCTAACCTCTCCATCTCCAACAGGAGGGTCGTCTCCTCGGTATGCCATCGTCTCTAACTATTCCTCAAGGTACTCGTTCCTGGCTAGTATGTGACGAAGTCGGTTCTTGAGATTAAATGAACGTTCGATTTCTGGATCTAATGGATACTCAGGATCTTCACCTCGTTTCGATCTGCGCATAAACAAGGAACCTTGTGAAAAGAAAGAGTTGAACACACCAAAGAAAAACAGAAAATAAAAAAAGTAAAAAAAATAAAAACAATAAGTGCAGTAAAAGAAAAGGTAGAGTTATGTTGCCAATCCCCGGCAACGGCGCCAAAAAACTTGTTGCGTGTAAAAGAGTCTATCGCAATTGTAGTGCAAGAGTACACGACGCAAGTAGTAAAGTGATACGAAGTATCAGATATCGTCTCCACAGGGATTGGGCTAATAGCTTCACCTTGAATTACTGCACGAAAGTAAATAAAATAATTGAGAAAGTTGTCAAGAAAATAATAAAGAGAACTTAAATAAAAGAGTAGGAAAATCAAGATAAAGAGAATGGGCTGATATTGAATTGCTCAGTAGTGCAGGTATTGCTAAGCCTCGGAACTTCAGTTCTGTTGTCGTCCCCGTCGCGGCAGCACCTGTCGCGGCAGCAGTCTGTTGCTTGTCGCGGCAGCGAACAATCAACTCAGTACTTCAAGTTTGGCAAGAATCCCAGATGTGCCTTGGCCTATCCCTTGGTCCAAGTCTGTCGATGATCACGTCTTTGATGATACCTCCCGGCGTGAATCGAAGGATGAACACCGATGTCGATGAATTATTCTTTAGCCACTTAACCTCTTCCTATCCCTAGGTCCGAGATAGTTCAACTATAAGCTAGAGAACTTGCTCTTATTTCTTTCGTATACTTAACTCTCCCGATGCTAAGTAAATAGATAACCTCACAATGCTCTCCCGATGCTCTTGCAAGATATTAATAACCAAAATAAGAGAACTTGAAGTTTATTTTATTTAACTGAAAATTCCTAAAACAAAACAACCCTTGCAACTACTTTACAAATCAACTCGTGGCCCTAGGAGGAATTTAGAACATGTTGTGGGAAGGAAAACGGCTAGAATTTTGGGAAGGAAGCTAGGGTAATCGGTTATGCCTCCTAGGTCAAAATATATGCCCTTATATAAGCTTTGGGTCCAAGTTATCTAAAATAGCAAGAATACAACTTTAAATGAAAGTATAATTCTAATAAAGACTAAATCTTCAAGGAATCTACTTTCCAGCCATCATCTTTCTTGTTTGGGATTTTCTCTCCTTGAACTTTGGGCTTGGCATTCCTTTTGATCTGGGGCTTGAAAAAATATAGGGATTTCACACGACAGACGGGCTGGATTTTCTCTATCTGTCGAGGTCCACTTTGCTTCTTTTCCTCAAAACTGCTGTCGTCCTCTACTTAGGGATGGGCATTTCACCCGGACCCGACGGGTTCCGACCCGACCCGGCCCGATCGGGTCGGGTATTTTTATGAAAAAATCGGGTTCGGGTCGGGTCGGGTTTTTATGTAGGGTGAGGCCGGGTTCGGGTTTTAGGGTGAAAAAATCCGACCCGACCCGACCCGGGACTAATAGTGTAATTTTCCCCTAAATTTTTTAGGGATATTTGTAATAATACTCCCTCTTTAAATATTTCTTTTATAATTAGATCCTTAAAATTAATTTTTTATTTACATTTTAGTCCTTAAATTTATTATTTTTTATAATTATGCCTCTTAAAATTAATTTTTTACAATTAGGTCCCTAAAATTAATTTTTTTTCCGGTCGGGTCGGGTCGGGGTCGGGTTTAGTATATTTATTTTCGGGTCGGGTCGGGTCAGGTTCTTTTAAAAAATAGATCGGGTCGGGTCAGGTTCGGTTTTAGGATACTTAGTTTCGGGTCGGGTTCGGGTGGGCCAAAAACCCGACCCGACCCGACCCGTGCCCATCCCTACCTCTGCTGTCACGGCGGCAACCATGGCAGCATCGTCCTTCTTGACTGCTTGTCCAGTTCCAGCTCTTCTGCTTCACTGCCCAGCGCTTGCCCATTCCGTCTGCTACGGCAGCAACCTGCAAAAACAGCCATTCTTAGTAGAAACTGTGCCTTTTAATATATTTGTGATATTTTGTTGTAAACTGGCCTAAATGCAATAAATAATGCTTGAATGAAGCAGAAATATGGGTTAAATAGGGTGTAAATAATAGAACTTTTACACACTCAACACTAATAGTGGCCAATTAAACTTGTTCATATGATTGTGATATATGATGTTGATATATGATGTTGATATTGATGTTCGAGCTTAGTATGATGTGAGATGCCATACATGACTCTTGAAAGACTAGCTAGGTCTACTTGTGAAATTATCTATGCATGTTAGATATGAGATTTAGGGAATGCATGCTTGAACCCTGCATTGTTGATGTTTTCGGTTTTAGAGCATCCTCACTAAGCTTATAGCTCACGCTCTCAATTTTCAACAATGCAGATCATTAGCATGGTGTTAGCTCGGAGCAAGGCAATAAGGGCTTTTCAAGTTTATTGCTCAAGTACGGTTAACAATTATGTAGTAGTTAGCAATGTGGCAAGGGTGTTTTGTATGAGCTATGTATGACTCATTTATGTGTTGATGTTTTGGATTGACCTTGGTTTGTAAACATGTTATGACTTGCCAAATGCTTGAGTGTTAGTAATGTCTTAAAAATGCTTAATATTGCTTGGTGACATGTAAACCTTATTGTGATGATTTGTGCCTTTTGGCTTTAAGTCTTCGAGCATGCCTTTTAATGAAATATTGTCTTTTTGTATGAATGCCATGTATGGATGCCTTGCTAGAGGTTTGATTGCTTCCCTTGGTTGTTGTATGTTGTATGACTGGTTGTATGTGGCTTAGGGAGTCCCTAAATGCATCTAGAGTTGGAGTCTTGAGGGTTTTTGCTAAAATTGGGGCATTGCAGAGCATGGCGTATTGGTACGCCTAAGGGCCGTATCGATACGGTCTTGCCTGCAGAGCACAATTTTGGTTGGGCGTATCGATACACGGGAGTGTATCGATACGGTTTTTGCTCACTGGAATTTTGAGAAATTGGGGAGTTTTTGGCGTATCGATACGGTGATGGGGTGTATCGGTACGGGTTTATCTCGTTGACCACGAGATGTTGACTAAAGAGGGCGTATCGATACGCTCAAGGGCTTTATCGATACGGTCTTCTTCAAGTTGACTGTTTGGGCTGACCAAGTCAAGGCGTATCGATACCCTTGATTGGTGTATCGATACGGCCTGCCATGTATGTGTAAAATGAGCAGTTTAATGTATGGTTTGTGGATCGAATGTGTTTCCTAGATAATGTTTTCCGCTGACGTGATCACCTAGCTTTTAATTACGCCTTTAGACAAGATTAAAATGAAAGGAAAAAAATAGGGTCGCTAACCGAGGGGGAACCTTAACGGGTTTCGCTTCGGTTTTCCCCGTGTGGCCTACTCGGACCGGTCATCCGGCCAGACCGGGACGAGGGGGTTACAATATTTTTATAAAAGATGGGGCCTCATTAAAAGTCCCTTTCATAACCAACACTGAAACGAAATTCAATGTCGGGAAAGGGGAAAAGAATGACAAAAAATTAGATTAATCCAAATAACTAAGAAATATTCTCATAATACAAACACACAATCAAAGTAAATACAAAATCAAACAACAACCAAGGAAAATGCCCACTTTAGTTTAGTTAATTTGCATTTAGTGGATTTCCCCTAATTTATTTCTTTTCTTTTCTTTTGCTAAACAGATTACTTTTAGTGCATATGTAGCATATATATATATATATATATATATATATATATATATATATATATATATATATATATATATATATATGTTCCGAGCCTGTTCACGAGTATTTTGAGACGAGCTTGGGTTGGCTCGGCTCGGCTCGACTTGTTAAAATCTCGAGTCGAACTTGAATTCGAGTCCGAGCCCGAATCGAACTCACTCGAACCAAACTTTGACTGAGCTAAGCCTGAGTAATTCACGAGCCGGTTAGGCTCATTATCACTCCTAGTAGACCAATGCAGCCGGAAGTAGGGTCCATTTTAGAAACTTGCTACCACTACAAAGGAGGCTACAACAAAGGTGGTGGTGGAAGGTGATTGGGAGACGGAAGATTGTATGGGGCCGGGCTCCCTGTTCCTCAAAGAATACGCTTCTTTGCTGGGACTGCCACTGCCATGAAGAATAGGTTGCTCAGCTCACTCACAAACTCATAAAGGTGCCACAAAAGACTACGGAATAGCATTTTTGTACTATAAAATATTCTATCTTTTTTTGGTTTCTCTACGTATACTTCAACTCTATGGGTAGATCTTGACATTTAATTTTGAGAATAATTAAAGATTTTTTTAAGGGGTCTTATTTATATATATATATATATATATATATAGTAAAATACACAGACAGACACTAAACTTTAGTAAGAAAATAAAATGGTAACTAAATTTTTAAAAATCACAAAATGGCAATTAAACTTTATGTTTTATAACAAAATGGTAACTAGACGTTAGATCTCGTTAAGTGTCTGTTATAAAATTTGGTATAATAACACATTTAGTCCTTCATTTTATACATTCAATCAATTTAGTTCTAATTTAAAACAATTCACTAAATTTAGCCCTCGTTATTTACGCATTCTTTCAATTTGGTCCTTAAAGCAAAAAATTTTGAATCGACTCGGTCGAACGCTCACCTCTATCTTAAGATATGACGCGTCAACTAGAATAACTCGAAATATTTGAATATTTTAAATCTTTTTTTCTTTTAAATCGAATATTTTTAAAATAGAATATTTAATATTTTCATATTTAAATCACATCGATTATTTAATAACAACTTTAAATATTCGATTTAATTTTAAAATATTTGAATTAAAAGAAAAAAATTGATTTAAAATATTCGAATATTTAATTAATTTTTTATAAGAACTCGAAAACTCGACTCGACTCGAATCGAAAAAATTTCAAATAAAGTTTGAGTTGTAAAATATGACAAGTCAACTCGAATAACTCGAAATTTTTGACTCGACTCGATCGAACGCTCACCTCTATCTTAAGATATGACGCGTCAACTTGAATAACTCGAAATATTCGAATATTTTAAATCATTTTTTTTCTTTTAAATCGAATATTTTTAAAATAGAATATTTAATATTTTCATATTTAAATCACATCGAATATTTAATAACTACTTTAAATATTCGATTTAAAAGAGAAAACGTATTTAAAATATTCAAATATTTAATTAAATTTTTATAGGAACTCGAAAACTAGACTCGACTCGAATCAAAAAAAAAATTCAATTAAAGTTTGAGTTGTAAAATATGACGTGTCAACTCGAATAACTCGAAATTTTTTGAATCGAATCGATCGAACACTCACCTCTATCTTAAGATATGACGTATCAACTCGAATAACTCGACATATTCAAATATTTTATATCATTTTTTCTTTTAAATCACATCGAAGATTTAATAACTACTTTAAATATTCGATTTAATTTAAAAATATTCTATTTACAAGAAAAAATTGATTTAAAATGTTCGAATATGTAAAGTAGTTATTAAATATTCGAATATTTTAAATCATTTTTTTCTTTTCAATTGAATAGTTTTAAATTAAATTGAATATTTAAAGTAGTTATTAAATATTCGATGTGATTTAAATATGAAAATATTAAATATTCTATTTTAAAAGAATATTCGATTTAAAAGAAAAAATAATTTAAAATATATCAATATTTCGAGTTATTCGAGTTGACGCGTCATATCTTAAGATAGAGATGAGCGTTTGATCAAGTCGAGTCAAAAAATTTCGAGTTATTCGAGTTGAAGTGTCATATTTTACAACTCAAACTTTATTTGGAAATTTTTCGATTCGAGTCGAGTTTTCGAGTTCCTATAAAAATTTAATTGTAATTATTTATCATGTTACCATACTTTGGAATTTTACTTTAAGGACCAAATTGAAAGAATGCGTAAATAACGACGACTAAATTTAGTGAATTGTTTCGAATTAGGACTAAATTGATTGAATGTATAAATATGAAGGACGAAATTTATTATTATACTAAATTTTATAACAGACACTTAACGGGATTTAACGTCTAGTAACCATTTTGTTATAAAACATAAAGTTTAATTGCCATTTTGTGATTTTTGAAAGTTTAGTTACCATTTTATTTTTTTTACCAAAGTTCAGTGACTGTCTGTGTACTTTACCATAGTATATAACACAAACTTTTGATAGTAAGTTTTGTCATTATGGTTTTTTTTCACTATATAAATACATAGTAATAAGAAAATCTTAAAACTTTTATGAATTAATTTAAAAATTTTAATATTTAAGTGGACTTACTATTCATTTAAAAAAATTAAAGGGACAACTTATCATTTTAAAGATTTTTAAAGAGTCAAAATAATAAATTTTCAAATTTTTGTGGGTTGTGGCCCCCACAGGCCCTCACATAGTTCCGCTTCTTCCCAACACTAAAATAAATAAATCCTAAGCAACTCTAAATTCTAAAGTTTAAACTCTAAAAACTAAATCTTACACTCTAAACTCTAATCCTAAGCTTTAACCCTAAACATTAATCCTAAACTTTAAACTTAATTTTTAATATAAGGTTCTCTTAAAGGTTAAAGTACAGTAAAAGTCCTTGTATTATAGCTAAAAGTTCATTTTAGTCCTTCTACTATAGAAAGAAACAATATAGTCCCTAAATTATACATAAAAGTACGTTTTAACTCTTCTACTATAAAAAGAACATTTTTGTCCTTGTACATTTGAAAAGTAACATTTTGGTCCTTCTACATTTTAAAATGTTGAAGTTATTATTAGTTGACTTAGATATTTTGGTTTAAACACCCTTTAGGTGCCCTCAGTTTTGAACTCGAGCAAATTAATATATCTCAAAACATTTGTGTGTGAATTTTTACATAAAAATTTTAAACACATATAAAATAAAAATAAAAAATTAATTCATATTCTAACTCCAAAGATGCTTACAATACTATTACAATTACAAGTCAAACATAATTGTTTAATTGATAAAGTGTGCGTTGATTTTTTTAGAATTTTTTAAATTCGAAGTGAGAGCGAAGGTTTGATTAAAAAATATGATGCAAAAACCATAAAAATCACTAAAACATTAAAATTTTTAAAAATATGAAAAAAATATAAAAAAATATAATTTTAGTTTATTTCATTATAAAAATATAAAAACACATGTCATGTAATAACGAAAAGGGTCAACATCATCATAAGTTGTTTACTCGCTTTCAAAATATACCTTGAATATATTACTATTTTTCAAAAGAGGTCAAATTTGACATGGACTTAAGATGTTTAAACCAAAATATTTAAACCAACTAGCTATAACTAGGACTGTTCAAAATAATCCGATCCATTTATTCAATGATTCGATCTGAAAATTCCGATATATATGATCCTTTTTTATTTTTGGATGATTCAAATCGGATATTCGAGAAAAAAATTAGATAATTGGATTAGATATAGATGAATATATTTTTCGTTTCGACTTATCTAAAAATCCCAAAAATAAAAAGGGGTTTAAGTTATATTGGGATAAATAGGGGTGAGCAAAACTCGACTTGAAAAAATTATTTTTTTTCAATTTCGAGTTATTCGAGTCAACTCGTCAACTAAATTTTTTTTTGAGTCGAGTTGAAAATTTCCCAACTCAAAAAACCGAAAAAAACGAATTTTACAGTTTTGCGATTTAGTCAATAATTTCATTTTTCTTCATTTTAAGTCCATTTTGACCAAATTTGAACCACATGTTCCTAAACCAATTTAGAATACATATTTAGCTTCAATTCATATTTTTGAAAATAAATTTCATTTTTTGCAGTTTAGCCCCTTAACTTTATATGATTTCCTCATTTCTTCAATCCCTCTTTCGTTTTAAGTCCATTTTCGACCAAATTTGAATCGCGTGCTCCTAATCAACTATAGAATACCAATTTAGCTTCAATTCATATTTTTTGAAAATAAAATTCCTTTTTTTTTTCAATTTTCCCCCTCAACTTTGAATGATTTCTCATTTCTTCAATTCATCTTTCGTTTTAAGTCTATTTTTAACTAAAATTAAACCACATGATTCACTATCACTATATAATATGTATGTAACTTCAATTTATATTTCCATATATGTTTGGAACATTATTTTTATAAAACAGATCTAGAATTTATGTAAGAAGAAATCGATTCTGATTGAAATTGAAATCCTTATAATTTGTTAGAAAAAAAACTTATTTAGTTTGAACTTGAGAAGTGACTAAAACCTATGATGAATCATCATTACTTAAACGCGATTATAGCAATAGCCGAATTACTCACGATGTAAAGGATTTGCATATTTGATAATTCATAATATTTACAATTGACCTATATATAGGCTTACAAATGGATATACAAGGATAAATACAAATCAAATATTTAAATACAGGATAATATTGAGATAGAGATGGGATAAGATAGGATTTGAATGAGATTTGACTAAAAGTTATCTCATGGATTTGAATGAGATTTGACTAAAAGTTATCTCATGGATTTGAATGAGATAAAAGTTATCTCATCTTATCTTTATCCTTAATACACCCCCGCAAGATAGAGGATCCATCTGAGACTCCAATCTTGGACCGAAAATGGATGAAGAGATTACGACCAAATGGTTTGGTGAGCGTGTTCACAATCTAAGCTTTGGAGGGAATGTGTTGAACAAGTAGGGAACCCGCAACAACTAAATCACGAACAAAAAAATAATCAAGGGCAAGATACTTCATACGAGAATGAAAAACTGGATTCTTGCAAACATATGTGGCATTGAGATTGTCTCAAAAGAGAGATGGTGTTTTTGGTAATGCCATGGTAATTTCTTGAAGAATATGTTGGACCCAAAGCACTTCAGCAGTTTCATTTGCCACAAAATGATATTCAGCTTCTATGGAGGAACGAGAAACAATTTTATGATGAGCTGACTTCCAAGAAATAAGATTAGATCCAAGATAAATAGCATATCCAGTAGTGGATCGACCGTCCATAGAGGATCCTCCCCAATCTGCATCGACAAAGGCAGTGAGATAAAGGGAAGATGTTAAACGAAAAAGAATGCCATGGCATAATGTTCCTTTGAGATAACGCAGGATGCGCTTAGCTGTTGTCCCATGTGCAAATGAACGACCATGAATGTATTGAGACAGACGATTCACGATAAAAGAAATATCCGAACGAGTAAGTGTTAGATACTGAAGGAGACCAAGTAATCGATGACACCCAAAAAATCAAGTGTCGTGGATGGCTCCGGCGGAGGTAGTTTGTCGAAATTGGACATAGGTGTGGAAATTGCCTTCACATTTTCCATCTAAAACTGAGTCGAAATGTCAGAGATATATTGTGCCTAAGATAAAAACAACCCAGTAGGAGTAAAAATAGCCTGAATGCCAAGAAAATGGATGAGCAAGCCCATATCCTGCAAAGCAAACTTCTTACATAATATGTTGGTGAAATGAGCAATAAAATCAGTGTTATTACTAGTAAGCACAATATCATCCACGTAGACTAGAAAGTATAAAATAACTCATTTTGCATTATAGATGAAGAGAGAGGCATCAACCTTTGATTTCGTAAAACCAAAGTGAATGAGAAATTGAGAGAGTTCAACATACCATGCCCTCAGGGCTTGCTTGAGTACATACAAGACTTTACGCAACCGAAAAATATGAGATGGGTGAGTAGAATCAACATACCTCGGAGGTTGTTCTAGATAGACTTCCTTATGTAATGTGCCATTTAAGAAGGCATTATTAATGTCAAGTTTCTTGATGGGTCATGCATGATTGAGGGCAAGAGTGAAAATAATACGCATTGTAACATGTTTCATCACAAGACTAAAAGTCTCAAACTCCTCACGACGAGCTTCTTAAGAATACACTTTTGCTACCACTCGAGCCTTGTATCGATCAGCAGAGCCATCAGCATGCCGTTTCACACGAAATACCCATTTTCACCCTACGAAAAATTGTGTAGACCTTGGAACAAGATCCCATGTTTGATTGCGTAGCAAGGCATTAAACTCATCATTCATAGCTTGTCTCCATAGTGGATCTTTGAGAGCTTGAGTAACAATTTTTGGCTCTATTGTGGAAGACAAAGGATGACAAGTAGTAGTATTAACAAATGAAGGACCAAAGTACCTCAGATTTGGCCGACGAATCCGTTGTTGCGGAGGGCCATGTTGTGGCAAGTCAGAGGCAACATCTTGTCGTAGAAGATCATCCAAGGGAACTGGTGTGGCAATGGAAGTATCAAGTTGTCGTGACAGGTTACCCAAGGGAATCGGTGTGGCAATGGAATCAAGTTGTCATGGCATATTAGAAAATGAAGCATCAAGTTGTCGTGGTATAGGAGGTAGTGAAGCATCAGATTGTCATGGGATAGTAGGCAATGAAGCATTAGGTTGTCGTGGCATAGTAGGCAATGAAGCATTCAGTTGTCGTGGCATAGAAAGGACACGTGTAGCAAAAGGGAAGATGTGAGAAGCGAACCACACATGGCGAGAGATATAGATTCTGTTAGTGGTCAGCTCCAGGAATTTATAAGTAGACTGTGTCATAGAGTATCCAAGGAAAACACATTTAGCGGACCTTGGTTCAAGTTTATGTGTCGTGTATGGTCTCAGCGAAGGAAAGAACAAGCATCTGAATGGTTGAAGCTTGTCATAATTCGGTGCCTGTTTATGAAGGAGAAGATAAGACGATACATTACCCAGTATCGGTGTCGGTATCCAATTAATAAGATAAATATCTGCCTAAAAAGCATGAGGCCAATACTCTGTTCGGAGGGATGCAAAGTGAAGTAGAGAGAGTCCAGTTTCTACTATGTGATGATGTCTCCATTCAGCAGTCCCACTGTGTTACGGAGTATGAGGTAGTGAAGTAAAGTGATAGATACCGCTCAAATTCAAAATGGGCAAGATCTTAACAAACTCATCTCCATCATTACAGAATAGAGACACAATTGTCTGATGAAAAAAGATTTCAACAAGACTTTTAAACTGATGAAATATTGTCGCAACATCAGATTTCTTCTTCATCGGGTATAGTCAGATATACTTGGTAAAATGGTCAACAAACACTACATAGTATGAATATCCATCATAAGACACATGTTTAGTGCTCCAAACATTAGAGTAAAGTAATTCAAGCGGACGAGAGCTTGACATAGTATTTTGACCAAATGACAGTTTATGACTCTTATTAATGAGACATGAAGTACAATGATTGTTCGTCAAACTAGTTGGGTCATAAGATATATTACAAGTGCGTAATATAGAGGCTAAGGCGTTATCAGATGGATGACCAAACTTGTGATGCAGTTGATGCACGGACAAGCAATTGAATGAGTTAACTTGGGGATAAAAGGATCATAGAGCATAGTAGACACCAATAATTTTATTGCCTCGAAGAAGGGGAATTCCTGTGGGTCGGTCCTTAACAAGAAAATAAGAGTAAAAAAATTCAACAGACACGTGATTAGCCTAACATAATTTAGAAACTGACACCAAATTTGTATTTAACTGAGGAACACATAAGACATTTGTGAGAGAAAGGGGCTTGGTAGCCGTGGGAAAAGTACATCGGCCAATATGAGATATAGGTAGAGAGTTACCATTACCCAGATGAATTGTATCAAAACCATCATAAGAGGAGATATCTTGAAGGGACGCAATGGTCATTGTAGTGTGATGCGAGGCACCACTATCAAACATCCAAGCAGTAGAATCTGATGATGAAAAATTAGTAGTAGTGTTAACAACCGGTGAATCAGACGGTGGCTGTTGCGTGTAAAAGTGTCTATCGCAATGTAGTGCAAGTGTACACGACGCAAGTAGTAAAGTGATACTAGAGTATCGGATATCGTCTCCACAGGGACTGTGCTAACCCTTTCCTTCGCTATCTGCACAAGGGGAAAAGAATAGATTAAGATATTGTCACGAAAATAATAAAGAATACTGGAAAATAAAAGTAGAGAAATCAAGATAGAGAGAATGGGCTGGTATTGAATTGCTCAGTAGTGCAGGTATTGCAGATTTTAGGAAATCCAGTTCTGTCACGCGCCCGTCGCGGACAGCACCTATCGCGGCAGCAGTCCGTTGATTGTCGCGGCAGCAAACACTCAACTCAGTACTTTCAAGTTTGGCAAGAATCCCAGATCTGCCTTGGCCTATCCCTAGGTCCAAGTCTGTCGATGATCACGTCTTGATGATACCTCCCGGCGTGAATCGAAGGATGAACACCGATGTGTATGAATTCTTCTTTAGCCACTTAACCTCGCCCTATCCTTAGGCACGAGATAGTTCAACTATAAACTAGAGAACTTGCTCTTATTTCTTTCGTATACTTAACTCTCCCGATGCTAAGTAAATAGATAACCTCACAATGCTCTCCCGATGCTCTTGCAAGATATTAATAACCAAAATAAGAGAACTTGAAGTTTATTTTATTGAACTGAAAATTCCTAAAACAAAAGCAACCCTTGCAACTACTTTACAAAACAACCCGTGGCCCTAGGGGGGTTTTAGAACATGTCGACGACGGGTAGACAACGGGTAGACGGCGGAGGGTTTTTGGTTGTCGGTTTAAAGGGAAATCGGCTATGGGTTATGGGATGTGGAGGTTGAGATCTCCCTAGGTTAAAATACATGCCCTTATATAAGCTTTGGGCTCAAGTTATCTAATTTAACAAGGATTACAACTTTAATTAAAAGTATGATTCTAATAAAGACTAAATCTTCAAGGAATCTACTTTCCAGCCGTCCTCCTTGTTTCTTGGGATTTTCTCTCCTTGAACTTTGGGCTTGACATATCTTTTGATCTGGGGCTCGGAAAAATATGAGGTTTTCACACGACAGACGAGCAGAATTTTCTCTATCTATCGAGGTCCACTTTGCTTTTTCTCTCCACAAAACTGCTGTCACCATGCTGTCACGGCGGCACCATGGCAGCATCGTCCTCTTTGTCTGCTTGTCCAGTTCAGCTCTTCTGCTTCTCTGCCCAGCGCCTGCCTTCTCCGTCAGCTATGGCGGCAACCATGGCAGCAACGTCCTCCTTGACTGCTCATTCCAGATTTTCTGCATCGCTGCCCAACGCCTGCCAGGATTGCTGCCCTGGGTGCTGTCACGAATGTTGCCCTGGATGCTGTCACGACTGCTGCCCTGGATGCTGTCACGACTGCTGCCACGGCAGATACCTGAAAAAGTAACCAAATTTAGCAGTATCTGCGCAGTTTTATCTAAATGTGATGTTTATGCAAAACTTAACCTAAAATGCAGTTAAACATGCTTGAGTGCAGCAAAAATAAGGATAAATGATGGGTAAAATATAGAACTTTTATACACTGATCACACCCCCAAACTCAAATCTTTGCTTGTCCTCAAGCAATTCAGACCTAAAAGAAAAATGAAATATTTTTGTTTTGGCTTTCAAACAGTGAACTTTACCTTACCCGTCGTTCGTTCCCTGTGACGGAAGCACCCTGTCGGATAATTTAGGATCTGTCCGGAATCTCCCTATAATCCTCGTGCAGTGTGTACATGCTTGTGAACAGTTATATGCCAAGACTCTCTTAGTTTCACTAGAAAATTTCAGCTCTTAACTCGAATTTTTATGCCAAGTTTATCTTTTGAAGGCACTTCTTATGCTCCTTTGATTTTCTGTTTTGACTCGATTTCAAATTTCTTTTTTTAAGCTAAAGTTTCACTAGAGCCGGTTTCGGGCACCTCTAGCTAACTTCCTAGAGCCGGTTTCGGGCACCTCTAGGGCTTTGAGTCTCTTTTGCTAAACTTCTTTCCTAGAGCCAGTGTTAGGCACCTCTAGGGGCTATTCAAGTGCTAAGCTTCCTATTCTAGTTTGGCTAAAAGAAGTCTAAGCAGTATAACAGTCACAATGGTGTTTAAGTTTTCAGAACTATAGAAAGGCTCTAAACTTCTCCTTAAACTATCCTAAAGTTTCTGCCACGACAGAGCTGTCACGACAGGCAAGTTCAGTTCATAGTTTTAAGCCAACATTTTCAAAATTTTCATTTTTTTTTGCATAAAATAAATGCGACACAATGAAAACTAAATGCAATGTTATATTAATAAGTAGGAGGACTGCCTACCCCCAAACTCAAGGGTTGCATTGTCCTCAATGCATGACACAAAAGATGAAAAACAAAAAGAAAAAAAATGACAGAAAAGTTAAACATCACAAAAAGATAATATATATAGCAGGCGACAGAGAAAAAGAAAAAGAAAACTTAAGTTGTGCGGCTGTCGTCGCTGCTGCTGGAGCTTTGGAAGAGGAGCTGTCGGCGGGCAGTCTCTTTGGACTTTGTCGGATGAGCTGTGGGTGCTGCCCTGAGAGTATGAGTGCTGCCGGGGCAGGGGTGGAGGTAGAGCTTCCTCGGGTTGCTTGTATCGTCATTGCAAGGGTTTTTCTCTGTTTACCTAATAACAAAAACAAACTAAAAACTAATATCAAAGTTCTAATTCCTAAAATAATAAAGATAAAATTAAAATAAAATAAGTTAAATTAGGAGTGCCTTGAGGGGCATCTCCTAAAGTAACTACTCCCTGTTCTATTGATGCTTGAGGGGTCGTTTCCGGTACTTCTTGAAGTCCATCCGTACCCTCCATCTGGTGATTATTCTCATGGTGGGGGCTCCTTTCTTTCTCTTCTCTTTGTAGTCCATGAAGTCCTCCCTTCTTGGTAATGTTTCTAAGGGCATGAATATATGATTAGAAAAAATCAAATTGACATTCGGCCACAAACTTACCTTGTTTTCGTTGAATGTTGTTGTGGTTGAATGTAGCCCTTGCTGTCGTGTATGCTGCTGCGGCAGCCAATTATTTTGACAGTCCGTTGTCAGGTTACTTTGCAGGTCAATGGGACATTGGTAAGTGCCATCACTCTCTATACTAAATTCTGTTGACCACTCGTAGATCTCCGTCAGTAGAGACTTTGATGATTCTATGTCCACCGGCTTTGGTTCCTCTAATACCTGCAATGAAATTTGTGAGTTTTCAAAGAATTCAAAAGGTTCGTTTATTACTTGCTCATATTCCATCGGCGAGGCATTGTCAGTGGGTAGCTCTTCTAGGTGGTCGTGCGAGTGCCATGACAGGGATGGATGTGTGCAATCTTGGTCAGGCATAATCGAGGTAGTGGGTTGAGAATTTGCCTCTGATGTGGTTGCTGCTTCAGCATCAGTTGCTGCCGAGGCGGCAGTTTCTGTCGAGGCGGCAGTTTCCGCTTTGACTGGGGTTTCTGCCTCGGAAGTGGTTGCTGCCGTGACATTCTCTTGAATTTCACTCAGCGTTGTCGCGGTGTTGCTCCATTCCGGCTCCTCGATCATTGCCATGGCAAGTTGTTGCTCAGACTCATCATATGTTGGGTATTCCTTCACATGGGCGTCCTCGTCATCTTTCCTTGGGATTTCAGGTTCAGTCGTGGAATGAATGAGGACCGGTCTGCTCAAGAGTGCATCCATCTTGGCGATACTTGCGTCCATAGAAACCGACACTTCTTGAGTGAGTGCCATGAAGGCTTGCAGTGTGTCTTCTAAGGATTTTGACTGCTCTTGAGGATGATGACATTGCCAGGGCAGGTCGGGTTCTGCAGCAAAACTGTTATGGTATAAAAAATTGTGCGGGTTTTGATCGTACCATAAAAATTTTTGCTGTTGCGGCATCGGCAGTTGCTGCCCCTGTTGCTGCTGTGGCAGCATATCTTTACGGTAATTGCAAGAACTTTCCCACATCAACTCTCGAATGGTTTTTCCTGGCATGTTGATGCCCTTGAACCTGTATTTTCACCTGAGTTTTTTTTTGTTAAAAAATAAAATAAAAAAATAAAAAAATAAAAAAAAGAAAAGTGAAGAAGCTAGGGTAAGAGTGTGTTGCCAGTCCCCGGCAACGGCGCCAAAAACTTGTTGCGTGTAAAAGTGTCTATCGCAATGTAGTGCAAGTGTACACGACGCAAGTAGTAAAGTGATACTAGAGTATCGGATATCGTCTCCACAGGGACTGGGCTAACCCTTTCCTTCGCTATCTGCACAAGGGGAAAAGAATAGATTAAGATATTGTCACGAAAATAATAAAGAATACTGGAAAATAAAAGTAGAGAAATCAAGATAGAGAGAATGGGCTGGTATTGAATTGCTCAGTAGTGCAGGTATTGCAGATTTTAGGAAATCCAGTTCTGTCACGCGCCCGTCGCGGACAGCACCTGTCGCGGCAGCAGTCCATTGATTGTCGCGGCAGCAAACACTCAACTCAGTACTTTCAAGTTTGGCAAGAATCCCAGATCTGCCTTGGCCTATCCCTAGGTCCAAGTCTGTCGATGATCACGTCTTGATGATACCTCCCGGCGTGAATCGAAGGATGAACACCGATGTGTATGAATTCTTCTTTAGCCACTTAACCTCGCCCTATCCCTAGGCACGAGATAGTTCAACTATAAACTAGAGAACTTGCTCTTATTTCTTTCGTATACTTAACTCTCCCGATGCTAAGTAAATAGATAACCTCACAATGCTCTCCCGATGCTCTTGCAAGATATTAATAACCAAAATAAGAGAACTTGAAGTTTATTTTATTGAACTGAAAATTCCTAAAACAAAAGCAACCCTTGCAACTACTTTACAAAACAACCCGTGGCCCTAGGGGGGTTTTAGAACATGTCGACGGTGGGTAGACGACGGGTAGACGGCGGAGGGTTTTTGGTTGTCGGTTTAAAGGGAAATCGGCTATGGGTTATGGGATGTGGAGGTTGAGATCTCCCTAGGTTAAAATACATGCCCTTATATAAGCTTTGGGCTCAAGTTATCTAATTTAACAAGGATTACAACTTTAATTAAAAGTATGATTCTAATAAAGACTAAATCTTCAAGGAATCTACTTTCCAGCCTTCCTCCTTGTTTCTTGGGATTTTCTCTCCTTGAACTTTGGGCTTGACATATCTTTTGATCTGGGGCTCGAAAAAATATGAGGTTTTCACACGACAGACGAGCAGAATTTTCTCTATCTATCGAGGTCCACTTTGCTTTTTCTCTCCACAAAACTGCTGTCACCATGCTGTCACGGCGGCACCATGGCAGCATCGTCCTCTTTGTCTACTTGTCCAGTTCAGCTCTTCTGCTTCTCTGCCCAACGCCTGCCAGGATTGTTGCCCTGGGTGCTGTCACGAATGCTGCCCTGGATGCTGTCACGACTGCTGCCCTGGATGCTGTCACGACTGCTGCCACGACAGATACCTGAAAAAGTAACCAAATTTAGCAGTATCTGCGCAGTTTTATCTAAATGTGATGTTTATGCAAAACTTAACCTAAAATGCAGTTAAACATGCTTGAGTGCAGCAAAAATAAGGATAAATGATGGGTAAAATATAGAACTTTTATACACTGATCAGTGGCTGCTGATAAAAGTTGTTGTTATGAAGAAACCGATCAAGCTTACGATAATCTCGAACAACATGCCCTGGAAAATTAAGAACTTGCACACAATATCTTGTCGTCTAGAATGACTAGATTGAGGAATAGGATTATGACCTCCACCAGAAAATGAATGGCCAGAGCATCACCCTTCCCCCGAGAACTGTTGGTGGAATAACCATGATTGGAATTAGCTCGCTGCGTAGAATATGTTGTGGCAAGAGGTGTAGCTTGTTCCGATTCTTGTAGGAGTCTCTCATTATCAGTTAAGATCTCAGACAACTCAAGCATGGATGTCGATGTGTTACGTACACGAAGGACAGCAACAATTGGACGATAATCATCACCCAATTTATTGACAATAGAAATCAAGATATATGCATCGGAGACAAGACAATTTGCCCAAGCAAGATCAGAGGCAATATCATGCATGTCTTTCATGTAGTCGGAGATATACCTTGAACCATGCGGATTGCGAGCCAACTTGGACTTGCAAGGATGTGATCGGGAGATGCTCGAACATAACTTGAAACTAGAGTATCCCATGCAACTTTGACGGTGATAACAGGTGAAATAAGTGGTTGAACTTGATCATCACAATTTCCAAGAAGAACACTAATAAGAATTTGATCCTGACGATACCATCGTAGATATTCAGGATTAACAATTATTGTCGCGGCATCGGTAAACTTAGATAGGGAAGGTTGTAAACCATCAATATAACTGAGTAGCCCAAAACCAATGAGATTATCCTCCACTTGGCGACGCCAAACATGAAAGTTGGTAGACGTAAGTTTGATTGGGAAGTTGGTCGGTGCACTAAGATGCATAAGATCATTGGAAGTAGAAGACTGGGACATAAAAGGATATTCGGTTTAAAGAAGAGCGGAAAGGAGTGAGGAAAATGAGTAGAGAGATTCTACTTTGCTCTAATTACTATGTAAAGGATTTGTATATTTGATAATTGATAATTACAATTGGCCTATATATAGGCTTACAAATGGATATACAAGGATAAATACAATTCAAATATTTAAATACATGATAAGATTGAGATAGAGATATGATAAGATATGATTTGAATGAGATTTGACTAAAAGTTATCTCATGGATTTGAATGAGATAAAAGTTATCTCATCTTATCGTTATCTTTAATACAAAATGCATTGAAGAATTCAACTTCTACTATAGTCGAACCCAACAAGTCCCCCGATGGAAAAGTGGGTGATGTTCATCCTATGAGATACGAGTAGGGCTGTGAATAAGATGAGACAGATCACGAGCTACTCGAGTTCGACTCGGTCAAAGCTCGACTCAATTGAACTTGACTCGAGTTCTTAACCAGCCGAGACGAGCTACTCATTACCCAACTCGAAAAGCTCGTGAGCTACTCGAAATATATAATATATTATATTACATTGATTAATTAAGATTTAATTTTGGGTTTTGAGGTTAATTTAAGGTTTAGAGTCTGGGTTGAGATTTATAGTTAGGTTAGGTTAACAATGGCTTATAGATTTTTGAGAATAAGAGTAAGCAAATTAGGGTTTAGTTCAAGCTCAAGCTCCACTTTTTATTTTCGAGTTCGATTCGAGCTTGATAACTTTGAGCTCGCGAGCTTTTAATTCGAGCTTGATAATTTTAAGCTCGTGAGCTTTCGAGCCGAGCCGAGCTTAGCCTTGAGCATTTCGAGTTTGAGTCTAGCTTAATGATACTCAATCGAGCTCGACTCGTTTACACCCCCTAGACACGGGTTCAAATCACTTTGTCTACAAAGTGTATGTATCTTGTCAAAGGGTTAAGAATATATATAAACAAATAGGCAAAAGGCCAAAAATAGCCCCCAACGTTTAATATTTTGGTCATTTTAGCCCTATCCTTTTTTTTGGTGCAAACAACCACCTAACGTTTCATTTTTCGTTCAAATTTCACCATTCTTGGATGAAAACTGTTAGTCAACTAACAGTCAACACCTGAGGTTGACATGGCATGTCTGTAGGGCATGGGGAGATGACCTAGCACTGCTACGTGACACTTTGTTGATGTGGCGATTGGTTAAAAATATTTAAAAAATATATTCTTTAAAAAATAATCAATTAATTTTTTAAAATTTTAAAAATGCCACATCAACAAAAATGCCATGTGACAGTTCCACATCATCTCCCCATGCCCTGCAGACATGCCACGTAGCCTCAGGTGTTGACCGTTAGTTAACTAACGGTTTTCATCCAACAAGGGTGAAATTTGAACGTAAAATGAAACGTTAGGTGGTAGTTTGCACAAAAAAGGATAGGGCTAAAATGACCAAAATATTAAACGTTGGAGGCTATTTTTGATCTTTTATTAAACAAATACTATCTTGTAATCACCTTTAGACTATTCAAAAACTTCCACCATAATCTAGTTCGCTTAATGATGACAAAACCATGGTCTTGCATCACATCCTTAGCTCAATAGATAACACTGACAATGACTTTGAAAAGAATAATTATCTCTTCACCTAAATTAGTCCTTAAATTTGATTTCGAGAATTAAAGTTATTTTAATTGTAGAACTGTAAATAATCTTTTTTAGTTAGTATTTTATAAGAAAATCAGCATATAACATTAAGTTACTATATATTTGATTACATAATGATATAATATTAGTCTCATTGTTTCGGGGATTAAATATTATTTATGCTTGTTTTTTTTTTGTTTTGTTTGCTATTTAGGTTTGAATCCTATCTTTTTCCAATTATAAAAATGATATTAAAGTAGCAAGTGATAGTAAAAAGGTTGGATTGACCCATACACCTGGGAAGCTGACCGTAGATGTTCCGGGCAACAGACAAGGTTGGGGCAGAAGAAATAAATTAGACGCAAGACTCTCTAGTCTCACGGTCAGCAAAGTCAGTGGGTAGATCTGCCCACGTGCGCTGGTCCCCATTCAACCTCTTTGCACTCATCTGGATATCGACGACGAATGCCCACAATCTAACCAAAACAGACGGCTGCGATTTCATCATCTTTTCTTCCCATTTTCATACTTGTCAACATCTGCACTGATTCCCATTTTCACAATAACTTAAGTGACTGCATTTCTCATGTGGGACTCTTTGTAAATTGTATTTGAATATCCTTGCTATTCTATGTCAAACTGAATAAAAAAATTCCTTCATGTACCAAAATGATAATAAGATACTACTTCAGGGACCAAAATACTATTTAACCCTAATTAAAATTATAATCAATTACTATTTTAAAAAAACAAAATTACATTATAATGAAATATTTATATAATTATTACGACTAAAATCAATCATTACATTATAAAAATAAATAAATTGATAACTAAAATATATCCAAATTTAACTAGTAAAAATATGAACTAATTACTCGTATATAATATTATTACATGATAAAACTCGAACATAAAATCTTAAAAATTTTATAATCTCAACCCTGTACTTAAATCAAAACTTCTTTCAACATCTCTATCCTTCTCTTAAAAGTGTAAAAAAATTGCATTTCATGGTATCATATCCAATGAAATCCAAAGGAGTAATACATTCTCCGTCCCATTAATTTTATCTTTTATTGACTTTTTAAAAATAATATTTTTAAATTTTGATCATAAATATTTTAAATATTTAAAAAAATTAAATTTTATAAAAAATATATTTTAAAACTACTTGATTGAAAACTTTTAAATATTTTTTCATACTTTTATTAATAATAAAATTTAAATAATAATGAATTAAAGTTAAAAAAAATTAAAAAATCAATAAAATATAAATTTAATGAAACAAAGCGAATATAATAATGCGCAGGGAGAAATTGGGCATATAGGCCAAACAAAATTTATTTTTAGGGGAATAGGCCGTCTCCACGATTAATTTGGAGAATAGGCCAAAAGCTACAGTACATCGCCATGTGCTGCTGGCGTTCTTGGACCTCACCAGGTGCAAACGGCGAGGTCCCTAGTTTCCCTGGTGACCGGCTCTCCCAGCCAATGGCGCGGCTTGTGCAGGCTGCAGGTCAGCTAATGGCAGCGCAACAGCAGGGTGGCATGCATGGCAGGCTGAGGAGCTGAGCCGTCCACGCTGGGAAGCCTGCCTCCAACAGGACCACGCCGGCTGCAGGTGGCGAGGTCCTGTTGCCACTGTAGATATTGGCCTAATTCCTCAATTTTCGGCCAACCGACCCCCATCCTCTAAATAATAAAGCAAAATTGGCCTATATGCCCAATTTTGCCGATGCGCAGGCTAGTATATGAAATCAATATTAATGTGTGTGTAAAGTGGGGGAAATTGGAGCTTTGAAGTTTGAACGTGCGGACGACGAGCGAGGGGAGTACGTTGTGACTGTACCACATTTTATTTCATTAGACTATGGACTAAGATCCAACGCACTACAAAAAAATGTACATATATCGACGCCTATTTATACCAACGGACATAGGTCGTCAGTATATGCGCTACATACCGATGGAAAATAACAGTGTCGCTAGAAGTTTTTAGTTGTACCGACGGGTACAATATTCGTCAGTGTAGACAACGTATATACCGACGGACGACAAGAAACTGTCCGTATAGAGGTAACTTATATCGATGGAGTATAGGGACCGTCGGTATAGATATACCATATACCGATGGTTGTTTTAATGTGTCAGTATAAATAGAAGTTATACCGATGGTTTATTTTTTTGTCGGTATAATTTTGATCTGTACCGACGGTTAATAAATTGTTCCTCAGTATATGTAGGTCATATACTGATGGCTTTCTGTGTTTTAAGTCCACCCAAACTAAACCTTTGAATCCCTAATTTTCTCTTTGTCGTCTCCGTCGCCTCTCAATCTTCTCCATCGCCTCTAAATTCTCTCAATCACCGGCGATTGAAGGTTTCTTGTCTACATTGACAACGGCGTCGAGACTAACATTTCTCCATTGTCGTCGCCGATAATCTAGATCAGTGTATATGTCGTTTGTCTTCTATGTGCTTTTCCCCTTTCTTTAATCTATTTTCTACTTTTCAAAACATTTACACTCAACAAAATTCCCCTCAAATCTCTATTGCCAGGGCCGTCAATAGCGTCGGTGTTTCTCCCTCTTTGACAGCGACAATATTCAGGTAAAAATAGCGTTGGTGTTCCCACGGATTTTGAAATTACCTTTGCTTTTTTTTTGTTTTTTTTTAATTAGCTTTGCTGTTGAATTTTTTAGATTATTGAAAACAAAAAGAAAATTAAATTTACAACTCAAAACTGGTTAGCAAATCTGTGGAGAAGAATGCACGATGGGGACCAGTTTTGAGTTGTCAGATTGTCGTTTGCAAATTAAATTTTTTTGTTGGATTGTTGTTTGCAAATACTTTTATCATTACAATATTCAAGTAATATTCAACAGACAACTCAAAACTGGTTAGGCAAATATGATAAAATGTGAATAGTTGTTGTGGTGTGAAGGTTTGATTTTCTTTTCTCAATCGCCTCTGAAGTTTGATTTTCTTTTCCAATTAGTGAAGGTTTCTTCGAATTTTGCAGGCATGAGTCATTGGTAATCGACAATGATTTTAACTTCACGGTAGATTTATAGGTAAGTAATTTTCTTTTTGCATACTCTTCTATTTTTATTGGTAATCGTAATTTTTTCTGCATTTTGAAACTTAGACTATTATCTCTAATATTATGAAAACCATATGCAGTTGTGTCTTGATGACTTTGTATTCGCTAGGTTTTTGTATTAGCTGAAGTAATGTTATGCTTGACAATATATATGTGTGTTGACCGTGAGAATTTATCACAGACTTCATGGTCAAATGATGTGTTTGCTCAAGTTAAAGGACCAGAAAGAAGATGATGTGTTCGTTGTGTAGGGGCGGTTCACACTCGTTCTTCTCAGGAATCTGGACCTTCACAATCAGTTCAAAATAGTGAAGAAGTGGAAGGGTTGAAATCTAAGGTTGCGAAATTAGAAAATCTTTTTGAAACTTGCTTTCTACCCTACTTTCAACAGCAACGTCCAGATCTACATGTGCCTGATATGGATTCTTTGCTTCCTATGGTTGATACAGAGGTATTCAAAATATTTTTATTTCTTATTACTTCATTCGTTTTTTTATTTAAATTCATTATTTTAATTGCTTTTAATAGGCAACTCCTGATGTTGGTAGTGCTTCAGCACCAATCAATTGTATTAGTCGATCATTGCCTTCAACAAATCAACAGAATCCAAATGGAAATGATCCAAGCAGACAATAGAGAAAGATCTTAAATCATTTCTAGCTTTTATTATGTAAGTTATTAAGAAACAAAAATATTTACTTGCATATTTCATCTGTCTGTACTAGACTCGTAGGTACATGTTTTACTGTTTATGTTTTACATACTTTTTTTATTGGAACATCAAATCTAATATTTCCCATTTAAAATAAAATAATTTTTGTTATAATAGTTCTAGTAATTTTAATATTTAAAATAAAAAAAATATTAAATAAAAATAATAGAATGCCAATTAATATTAAAAAATACCAATTACACTTATACCGACGGACAAAAACCGTCGGTAAAGATAACAGCTAGGAGCTATACCGACGGACACACCGTCAGTATAGATAAAAGCTATACCGACGGACAATCGTCCGTATTGATAAAAGCTACGAGCTATACCGACGGACGAACCGTCAGTATAGGTGACAAATATACCGACGGATACACCGTCAGTATAGATTAAAGATTTATCGACAGACGAAATCTGTCAAAATAGATACCCTAATTTGTCGAGGTAGTCCATACCTATACCTACAGTGCGGTCCGTCGGTATAGGTTAAGAATATCTATATCAACGGGTTTGTCCGTCGGTATAACTTTATACCGACAAGCGTATTACCGACGGCATTTTGTCTGTCGAAATTTCCCTTTTGTCTGTCGGTAAAATGGTTTTGACCATATACCGACGGCTTTTGAGTGTTTTACTGACAGATTTGTGTCCGTCGGTATATGTCGTTTTTTTTGTAGTGACGGATCCATCTCTCAGGCACACACAAAAAAATGGACCCATCTCATGATTTTAATTTTATTTTTTTATGTTTAAAAAAATTAACCTTAGTAGTTTATTCTTGGTATAAAGTCAAAAATAGTTTTTGACTAAATAGTTACTTTGGTCTTTTTTGTTGAAGTAATTAATTCTCAATGTTTCATTTTGGGTCAAAATGACTCGTATGCGAATAAAAACTGTTAGTCAACTAACAGTAAATAACTTGAAATGATGTGGCAAACATATATGATAGTGCACGCTAACATAACAATGTCATATAAGAAAATGTGTCAACTTGAAAGAATGTGACATCAGTCAAAAAATAATTTTATAGAACTATAAAAAATTATTTTTTTCTATTGACGTGTCATCCTGTCAAGTCATTTCAAGTTGTTTACAGATAGTAGACTAACAATTTTCATCCACAAAGGGGCCATTTTGACCCAAAAATAAACGTTGAGAGTTAAATTGCTTCAAAAAAAAAGAATATGGGCCAAAGTTACTATTCAATCAAACGCTAGATGAATTTTTTAGCATTATGCCTTTATTCTTTTAAAACTTGTTACATTGTCAAGGGAGTTACCACCCTTCCCAACAGGAACAGACACATGATTTTATGTTATGGGGCAAACCTACAAATTTTTAGGGGGCAAAAATATATTTTTAATAAGAAATACATAGAAAATTTCTAAAAAAATCATAAATCATATACGAATTTCAAATTTTTAGGAGAGCGGCCTCCCCCTGGTCCATCCCTGCTTCCCAATATGAATACCAAGTTTAGACCAAACTTTTATTTAATTTTATTTTTTAATATACTAATATGATTATATAGTAGTATTTGTTCATACTTTTTTAAGTTTATGACAATGCACATACACATTGTATACACATGTACTTAAACTCGAGTTTCTTAAAATGGACATCATCTTCTTTTCTACCGAAGCCGAAGCCACTCGTTATGTTCATCTATTTAATTTATATTAAATTAATTCATTCTATACAAAACATTCAGAGTTCGCTACTCGTCTTTGAAATTCGACATCAATTAGTAAAATTATCGTATTTCTAAGTAAAATATAGAGTTGCACAACTTACATTAAGATTTGCAACATTTTCTTTTTTTTGAACAAACGAAAACCGACATTAAAATAAGAAAAACACATACAACAGAGTAAACCCACGACCACAGACCAGCTGGAGCAACAAAACGACACAGATGTTGAAGAAACAGAAACGACAGATAAACAACCACAAAGAGAACAACAAACAACAAAACAAATAGAGGTAGAGAAAACATAGAAAACAAAGAAAGGCCACATGGCCAAGCACCATCGTTCGGAGAGAGAAAGGAACCAAGACTACAACTATACAGACATTTCGGGGGTCGCCGAAGGATATGAACGGTGAAAGAGGTGTAGCGAGAGTAGCCTACAGAAATTTTGGGTCTAGATCCAGTGGTCTTCAAAGTCTAAAAGGCGAAGATGAGACGGTTGGAAAGATAGGCCGCCGAACGGCCACCGACTGGAGAAAAAATCGCACCATGTAGAGCCTCGCCTGTAAGAGAGAAACAACCAAAGGGAAAAAACCCAAAAGAAAGAAAGAAAGGAGATCGAAGAAAGGGAATTCTATTGGGTTATTCGATGCTCGATTCCTTCAACCGTTCTTGCTCGCCAAGTGGGGGAGAAGTGGAATTTTGGGTGTAAGTGGTGTGGAAGCTAAAAAGATTAAGGACACAATGAATTATAGTAGTTCAACCATCTAACCAAGGTCTACATCCACTACATTAGCTTCCCACTAAGGATTTCCAATCAATCCACTATTGATTCGTCCACTTTTCTAGGCTTAAGAGGAAACCCTTATACACTGATCAAGCTTTCTACCCAAAGCCTTGATCAAACCCTCTTTACAAGAGAAAAGATAAGAAAACTCAAATCTCTCTAATAGGTATTTGTTTGCACAATTTAGCTCTCACCCAAAACCTAAAACGCTTGAGCAAATCTAACAATTTTGGCTCACTAGTGCTTTTCTATACAAAGAAATGACAATTTAGTACAAAGACAATTTCTTGATCATTTGTTGTTGACAATTGAAGAATTAACCATTACTTGATGCTTGGAGGTCCCTTTTATACTCCTTAATGAGTTTGTAGCCGTTACTAGCCGTTGGGGTTGAATTGGAGCCGTTGGAGACTTAATTTCTCACCATAAATGTAGTTCTGCAGCTCTCCGTATCGAAACGCTCGAACTCGTTTCGAAACGCTCTTCAAGTAGAAAGAGTCGTTGCAGTCTGATGCAGCACCCGTATCAAAATGCTTTTGGCCGTATCGAAACACCTGTATCGAAACGTCTGTCTTCGTATCGAAACGATCTGCATTTAAATGTTAGTTGGGAAATAGACGTTGGGGTTTATGACCATTGTGGTCGATGCCACGTGGGCGTATCGAAACGGCATAGCCCGTATTGAAACGCTTGGCAAAATCCTCATCCAGAAAAGACCCGTTTGGAAACCTATTTCGAAACGTTTTGACATTGTAAGACACCGTATAGAAACACCTTGGGGTGTTTCGAAACACTTGGATGGTTTTGTTTAATTTGGCTTTGAAAACATGTAAAAACCTTTTAAAACATCCCCTAAACATAGTTTCAAGTTGTTTGACTTTAGAAATAGTTTTGAATTCTTTTTAACTTAGTCCAAAACATTTTTCAATTATTATATCAAAACATTAGTTCTACAAATTCCTCCTGATGCCATCACCGTCTGATGGCTCGCACATACCCTCTAACAAAATGCGCCCTTACTTGGAGCAAGGACGCTAGAGAGAGACTCTCAAAGAGTCGTACAAGACCAAAAAGATAGAAACGACAAAACTAAAGGAGGGAAAAGGAACAACCGAAAACAGAAAAGAAAAGGAGGAAGAAAAAAATAAAAGGCCGGGACAAGAGGCCAGCCACTGCTAATGTCAATGGCTGGATATCGCTTGAAAGCTAGGGTTTTTTGTTTGAAAAACTAGAAAGAAAAGAGAGGAAAAGGATTTTAGAGAGCTTAGATATGGATAGTTTCAAATTCTTAGATTTGCAACATTTTCAAAAAGCACACACATACATATAATTATAATATGGCTATATGTATGGAAAAGGAAAAAGAAATCATAATATAAAAATATGATATAATAACTAAATGTATAAATTTTAGGGTAAGCTACACAAATTAGTCACCAAATTTTTAGGATGCTTATACTTTGATCATCGAACTTTTAAAACCTGAAATAGAGTTATTGTAATTTTAATTTGTTTTTATTATGGTTACTACCATCAACTTTTGTTAAGAAATGTTGACATGACAAGGCCATCTTCTTCTCCCCAAAACCTTAAATTTGTCAAACTAATGGTATCTTCAGATCTTATTTTGTCTGCACCACCACCGTCCGACGTTCTTTTGATCACCTTCGCTACTAAACTCAACACCTATTCTATTCAAGAGCTTCACCATCATTTCATCCAAGTCTCAAACACAACCAAAACTCCCTCACCATCCGAACCCCATTAATTACATCAACTTCTATTTTCTTGCTACAAAATTCATCAAAGTAAAACTTTGACTGAATGGGGAGATGTAATGGCAAATATTTAATGTCAGCCCACACAAGTTAGAATGTCGAACGGTGATGGTGTATACAAAAAGAGATTTGCGGTTGTCATTAGCTTGAGAAACCTAGGGTTAGGGGGAAAAGATGACTGTAATGTGTCATGTCAGCATTTTTTGACAACAATTGACGATAGTGGCCTTAATGAAAACAAATTAAAAGTTCAATGACCTTATTTCAAGTTTTAAAAATTCAATGATTAAAATTCAAGCGCTCTAAAAATCCAGTGACTATTTATGTAATTTACCCTAAATTTTAAATATAAGGGTAAACTACATAAATGACCATCATACTATTGGTAAGGTCGCGATTTGACCGCCTTACTTTTTTTTCTAAGCAATTAAACCACCATACTATTAAATCGGATGCAATGTGACCACTAGCCGTTAAAACCTAACGGAGAAAGTGACGTGGCAATTAGTAAAAATTTGTATAATTACACATTTGGTCTTCGTTACTTATACATTCTATTAATTTGGTCTTAATTTTAATTTAATAAAAATAAAGTGCATCATGCATTTACCACTAGGCCAAGTGAATCTTTGTGATACATAATACAAAACGTAATATATATCTTAATATGTTGCTCATGCCAGGAAAAAGGAAATAAATATGAATTAAGGGGACTCGAACATGACACTTTTGAGATGCATAAAAATATTTAAACCACTTAAATAACTTTAACAATTAAATTATTAATATTTTTAATATTTAATTAAATTATTATATTAAAAAATAAAAAATTATATTAAAAATTTATTTAACGAATCTAAACTCACGAACATAATTTAAATGAATTGGTATAATTTTATGATTATATTAAAATTTTCAAAATTTATGTAACGAATTAAACTCACGAACATAATTTAAATGAATTGATATTAAAAAATTATTTTAAAATTATATTAAAATTATATTTAACGAATCTAAACTCACGAACATAATTTTAATGAATTGGTATAACTTTATAATTTAAATGAAATTTTAAAACTATATTAAATTTTTTTTAACGAATCTAAACTCATGAACATAATTTAAATTAGATTTTTTTCAGTGATTTAGATGTTTTTATGCATCTCAAAAGTGTCATGTTCGAGTCTCCTTAATTCATATTTATTTCCTTTTTTCCTGGCATGAGCAACATATTAAGATATATATTACGTTTTGTATTATATATCATAAAGATCCACTTGGCCTAGTGGTAAACGCATGATGCATAAAGATCCACTTGCACCTGTTACAAAGTAATCACTCCAAGACGATAATAAAAATAAAATAAAAGAAATAACTTTAATCAAATAAATAAGAAGGGAAGAATTATAAAACCAGATTAAAGTTGAGGCCTGCGAAGAGCAGTTTCCTTAAGACAAATTTCGACCACTTCGCGGTGCTTGAGTTTGGTTGGTCGTTCGTCTCTCAAGATACAACAACAGGAAAATCTTCAACAGAAGCACGAACTGAAGAGATCTCGAACTAGAGCCTTGTCTTAGCGTATCACCGAGATAAAAGAAAATGAGAGAGAAAACAATTTTTTGGAGTGCTTTGAAACTAAGGAGAGGCATGGTTTATATAGGGGAGTGGAAGAGGAAAAATATGAAAGGTAAATATTCTGAATTAAAGCCATTGACTTTGTATCCGAGCAAAATCGGAAATAATCAATTAATGCCTTATTTAAGTGGATATATTTCTTATGAATTGGTTTTAATATCTTTTAATATCCGATTTAATGAAAGTCACAAAATTTTCTATTAAATTCGGAATATTCAAAAAGATATGTTGTATATAAGGAAAAAATTTAATTCGAAGTGGGTAAAATATCTGCAGGTCCTAAGTAGAACCTAATCGGTCCGGACATTCGCGTCGCCCACGACATGCGAGCGCGCCCCAACCCGAATGGGTTCGACGAGCTTCGATTTTCATCCCGCCTGCGCCTGCGCGCGAGGCATAGTGTTCATTCAAGTCATTCAATGACTTCCAAGTGGGTTGGTGTATTTAAACCATTCCCAAGCTTGTTATCCCACCCAAGTGGGATAAAGAGGTTCATATTTTCCTTAACACAATTCATAACAGCCTCACTTTGAGCATCAATTTCTCATTCATTTTTCAACCGTTTTGATCATATGAGATACCGTTGTAAAGGTCTCATGGAGTAGAATATAAATTAATAAATTCATCATTCAAACCTCCACCTTTACCACTAGAAAATATGGCTCAAAGTTTCCAATTTCTCACATTTTTCCAACAACCCCCCACATGAATGAAATTGATGATTTTATCAAAATATTTTGACTCGATGTGGTGATAGGATCTACGATTGATAGTTGCATAGGATAGGTAGGTTTCCTCCTTTGAACCTTCCCTTGTGAAAGTATATTTACTTTACTAGCTAATTAGTAGACGTGATGTCCTTGAATTGTTCAGCTGCTTGTGTAAACGATGATATACTTCACACAACTACCTTTCTGACAAGAGTATTAGTTCTCATGGTTATGTCCATGTGGCCGTGGACATCGCCTGGTTCTGCAAGAGTTTGAAAGAACTATGCACAATAGTCTCCTTGAAGCGGCCCCACTTCACTTTTACATAGGTGACTTATGTTGCTCGGCTCACCAAAGCATACAATGGTCATTAAAAGCTTTGCTTAACCTATAACGCTTTTTATCACTGTTTGCATCATAGGAATGGACTTGGGGAAAAATCCCCCACAGTGATCGCACAGGTCTATGTAATTAGGTTGTCCTTTTGAACCTAGATCTTGGGATCTCCAGTCAACTAGGTAGGGTTTTCCTTTACATAGTGCCTTTACTTCTCATGGGCTTTAGTCTCATTCCTTTAGATGTTTTCTCAACTTGATCTCGATTCAATCCTTTGGTTAGTGGATCAGCAATGTTATCCTTTGATCTTACAAAGTCAATAGAGATAACTCCATTTGAGAACAGTTGTCTAACGGTGTTATGTCGACGGTGCATATACCTTGACTTACCGTTATACATGAAACTCTGTGCCCTAGAAATTGTTTCTTGATTGTCACAGTGTATACATACTGTGGGCACAGGTTTCGACCATTCAGGGATATCCTCAAAGAATTGACGAAGCCATTCTACTTCTTCTCTAGATTTGTCTAGAGCAACAAACTCAGATTCCATTATGGATATGGTTATGATAGTTTGTCTTGAGGATTTCCATGACACAGCTCCTCCCCCAAAGTGAATACATATCCACTTGTGCCTTTGGTATCTTGAATATCAGATATCCAACTGGCATCATAGTATCCTTCTAAGACAGCGGGGTCTCTGGAATAATGCAGTCTGTAGTCCCGAGTATATCTTAGATATCTCAGTATTCTCACAATTGCTTTCCAGTGATCTTTCCCTAGATTGCTTGTGAATCTGCTTAAACTACTCATAGTAAAAGCGATATCTGGTCTAGTGCAGCTCATGAGATACATGAAGCTGCCTATGACTATTGCATATTCCACTTGATGAATACTTTCCCCACGATTCTTTGATAGATGTGAACAAGGGTCTAACGGAGTTAAGGCTATGCCTGAATCCTCCTTATTAAATTTTTCAAGAATCTTATCCACATAGTGTGACTGACTTAATATGAGACCCTCCGGTGACCTTTTGATTTGGATGCCCAGAATCGTATCGGCCAGTCCCATATCTTTCATGTCAAATTTCGAATTTAACATGTTTTTGGTACGTTTTACCATTTTATTGTTGCTTCCAACAATAAGTATGTCATCAACATATAAACATAGGATGACATATCCAATGTCTATAGTTTTGACATATATACATTTGTCACACTCGTTTATTTTGAAACCGTTAGTCATCATGACATTATCGAATTTCTCATGCCATTGTTTTGGTTCTTGTTTAAGTCCATACAAGGACTTAACCAATCTGCATACTTTATTTTCTTGACCTGAAACTACATAACCCTCAGGTTGTTCCATGTAAATTTCTTCATCAAGATCTCCATTTAAGAAAGTTGTTTTAACATCCATTTGATGTACTTCTAGATTTCACAGAGCAGCTATTGCAAGTATCATCCTTATGGATGTTATTCTTGATACAGGGGAAAATGTATCGAAGTAATCAAGGCCTTCTTTTTGTCGGTATCCTTTGATTACCAACCTTGCCTTGTACTTATCAATTGTTCCATCTGCTTTTATTTTTCTTTTAAAAATCCATTTTAAATTTAGTGGTTTAATTCAAGGAGGAAGGTCCACTAATTCCCATGTATGATTTTGTATGATGGAATCAATTTCGCTCTTAATGGCATATTTCCATAAGGTGCCTTCAGAGAAGCGTATAACATCACTATACGTTAGAGGTTCAACCTCCAGCATAAAGGTTAAGAAATCAGATCCAAAGGATTTTTCTACCCTTGCTCGTTTGCTCCTTTTTGGCTCTATTTCATTTTCAGCCTCTTGTTGATCACTTGGAATCATTTCATCCAAAGTTTGTTCTGTTGAACTTTGATCAAGTTCCCTAGGTTTATAAGGGAATTTATTTTCAAAGAATGATGCATTCTTTGATTCCATTATCGTGTTCTTGTGAATCTTAGGATTTTTTTTATTCATACACAAGGAATCGATAAGCATTACTATGTTCAACATAGCCAATAAAAATACAATCCACGATTTTTGGACCTATTTTCATTTGTTTTGGTAATGGAGCCATTACCTTGGCAAGACACCCCCACATTTTCAATTGTTTATAGGAAGGATTTCGACCTTTCCACAACTCATATGGTGTCTTATCCTTTTACTTTCGAGGAACCTTATTCAAAAGGTAATTAGCCGAAAGAACCGCTTCCCCCACATGTTCTGTGGTAACCCAGAGCTTCCTAACAAAGCATTCATCATTTCTTTTAGAGTCCGATTTTTGCGTTCGGCTACTCCATTAGATTGAGGAGAATATGGTGGTGTTACTTCATGAATAATTCCATGTTGTGAACAATATTCACCAAATGGATTAACATATTCACCACCACGATCACTTCTTACCACCTTAATCTTTTTATTAAGTTGGTTTTCGACTTCTTGCTTATAGAGTATAAATTTCTCTATAGCTTCGTCTTTGCTTTTAAGCAAATATACATAGCAATACTTTGTGCTATCATCGATGAAGGTAATAAAATATTTATTTCCTCCTTTAGTTTGAACAAATTTCAAATCACATACATCGCTATGTATTAGATCAAGTGGTTCTGTACTTCTTTCAATTGTTTGAAATGAAGACCTTGTTAATTTTGCTTCTACAAACGTTTCACATTTATGGTTATAATTAATGTGAAATGAAGGGATGTGTTCCAAGTTAATTAACCTACGTAAGGTATCATAATTAACATGTCCAAGTCTACCATGCCATAAATTAAATGATTCGAGCATGTAAACAGAAGAAGAAGCTGCATTCTTATTCATTATTTTGGATTTTACAGAGATAGCATTGAGTTTCCACATTCCATTCAATACATATCCCCTACCCACAAACATCCCCCCTTTTGACAGAATTAACTTCTGGGACTCAAAAACCATTTTAAAATCGTGAACACTTAAAAGTGTTCCAGAAACAAGGTTTTTGCGTACGTCAGGCACGTACAATACATTCTGCAGCTTGAGTTCTTTTCCAGAAGTCATCTTCAAGACCATTGTTCCCTTCCCTTTGATCTTGGAAGTTGCAGCATTTCCCATGTAGAGCTTCTCCCCATTGTCGCAAGGTATCAGTTCAGAGAAGGAGTTCTCGCCGCAACATATATGGCGTGTGGCTCCAGTGTCAAGCCATCATTCCCTCGGGTTAGAGTCAGCCAGGTTGACTTCAGAAATCACCGCGCATAGATCTTCATCCCCCACAACATTGGCCTCCTTGGCTCTAGCTCTTTTCGGATGTCTGCATTCAGAGGACATGTGCCCCACCTTGCCACAGTTGAAGCATGACCCTTTGAATTTCACCTTTTTGGAGACTCCGCCATTAGGCCTCAGATTTGGCTTGGCTTGGTGATGTTGAGGTTGCTTACCCTTCTTGACTTCGACAACATTTGCCTTGGCCTCTTTGAAAGCAAGTTTCCTGGCATTACCTCTGTTGTCCTCTTCAATTCGAAGTTTGGTAATCAGTTCTTCCATTGACATTTCTTTTCTCTTGTGCTTCAAATAATTTTTGAAGTCATTCCATCCGAGAGGCAATTTTTCCGTGATGGCAGCTACTTGAAAAGATTCACTGATAAGCATCCCTTCTGCAAGAATTCAATGAATGATTAGTTGGAATTCTTCAACTTGACTTACTACTGGTTTTGAATCAACCATAGTGAAGTTTAAAATTTTGGCTACTAAAAACTTTTTAGCCCTAACATCCTCTGCTTTGTACTTATTATCCAGTGCTGCCCACAACTGTTTTGCTGTTTTGTACACATCATATACCGGATACAACGAGTCTTGTATTCGTTGAGAATGTAGTTTCGACATAGAAAGTCGGCATTGTTCCAAGACTTTGTGATACTGAAGGCGGTAAGATCATCCACCTCTCCTTCTCCATCCCCTACAGCGACAACTAGGGGATCTTCTTTTAAATACTTTGCCAGATTCAGCATGGTCAGATAAAACATCATCTTATGTTGCCATTTCTTAAAATTTTGTCCGCAAAATTTCGACGGCTTCTCATTGTGGCTCATTGCCACTGCCGTTGCATTCAGATCCAGTATCGATTGTTTCGAAGTCTGTGCAAATACATGGACCTTAGCAGTAGAATCGACAGAATCTCCAATACTCATTGTTTCTGTTCAAAAGAAACAAAGAGGAATTAAAATAAATTCCAATAAACAGAAAATTAATTTCTCGTTTATTACCGACAATTTCTGTAACCAGATTTGTCCAACTTTGAGATTTTAGCAAATCCGTTAAAACGGCAGGATAAATCCTGAAACCAATTTATTTGCTATCTCTATCACGATTATATCGTCTCGAATTAGAAGAAAGGTAGAAAAAGATTTGTCTTAAGATTGTTACAAAGTAATCACTCCAAAACGATAATAAAAATAAAATAAAAGAAATAACTTTAATCAAAAAAATAAGAAGAGAAGAATTATAAAACCAGATTAAAGTTGAGGCCTGTGAAGAGCAGTTTCCTTAAGACAAATTTCGACCACTCCGCGGTGCTTGAGTTTGGTTGGTCGTTCGTCTCCCAGGATACAACAACAGGAAGATCTTCGACAGAAGCACGAACTGAAGAGATCTCGAACTAGATCATTGTCTTAGCCTATCATCGGGATAAAAGAAAACGAGAGAGAAAACAATTTTTTGGAGTGCTTTGAAACTGAGGAGAGGCATGGTTTATATAGGGGAGTGGAGGAGGAAAAATATGGAAGGTAAATATTCTGAATTAAAGCCATTGACTTTGTATCCGAGCAAAATCGAAAATAATCAATTAATGTCTTATTTAAGCAGATATATTTCTTATGAATTGATTTTAATATCTTTTAATATCCAATTTAATGAAAGTCACAAAATTTTCTATTAAATTCGGAATATTCAAAAAGATATGTTGTATATAAGGAAAAAATTTAATTCGAAGTGGGTAAAATATTCGTAGGTCCTAAGTAGAACCCGACCGGTCCAAACATTTGCGTCGCCCACGACGTGTGAGCGCGCCCCAACCCGAGTGGGTTCGACGAGCTTCGATTTGCACCCTTTGCGCCTACGCGCGAGGCAGAGTATTCATTCAAGTCATTCAATGACTTCCAAGTGGGTTGATGTATTTAAACCATTCCCAAGCTTGTTATCCCACCCATGTGGGATAAGGGGTTCATATTTTCCTTAACACATTCATAACAACCTCACTTTGAGCATCAATTTCTCATTCATTTCTCAACCGTTTTGAGCATATGAGATACCGTTGTAAAGGTCTCATGGAGTAGAATATAAATTAATAAATTCATCATTCGAACCTCCACCTTTACCACTAGAAAATATGGCTCAAAGTTTCCAATTTCTCACATTTTTCCAACAGCACCACCCAGGGAAACCTTGGTTTAAACCCCACCAAATGCATAACATGATGCTCTTTGATTTTATTTTCTCCCTTCAAGTTGGAAGATGAAAATAAATTTATTAAATTAAATATAAATAGTAAAGTCCTCCAATAGTGTCACAACCTAATTAAATAATTAATTTATTTTTATTAAATTAAACTTAGGACCAAATTGATAGAATGTATAAGTAATAAGGACCAAATGTGTAATTATACAAATTTTTAGTAACTGTCACGTCACTCCTCCGTTAAGTTTTAACGGCTGGTGGTCACATTGCATCAAATTTAATAGTATGGTGGTTTAATTGCTTAAAAAAGTAAGATGGTCAAATCGCGACCTTACCAATAGTATGATGATCATTTATGTAGTTTACCCTAAATATAATTATAATGTATACATAAACATGATTAGAAAGCCATTGGCAAGCCCTCACGTGCTTTCGTTTTCTCCCTCCTTCCCGTGAACTTTGTGTTATATTTCGTGCTGTACGAAGTGGGCAGACAGGTAAGTTAGATAAGTCAGATAATTTATTATAGGCAAAATGACAAAAGATGCCCCCAACGTTTGCATGTTTTGTCATTTGGCCCCCTATTCTTTTTTTTGGTCCAAAGATGCCCCCAACGTTTGCTTATTTTGTCATTTGGCCCCCTATTCTTTCTTTTGGTCCAAATATGCCCCAAACGTTTCATTCATAGTCCAAATATGCCCCTGCTGGATGTAAACTGTCAATCAACTGACGGTCAACAGCTTATAAAAAAATTTTGACGTGGCATCAGCAGATCTTAATACGCGGCAAGTCCAGTCAGCATCAGCTGTTGAACGTCAGTTGACTGACAGTTTCCATCTAACGGGGGCATATTTGGACCAAATTGAAACGTTGGGGGCATATTTGGACTACGAATGAAACGTTGGGGGTATATTTGGACCCAAAAAAAGAATAGGGGGCCAAATGACAAAACAAGCAAACGTTGGGGGCATCTTTGGACCAAAAAAAAGAATAGGGGGCCAAATGACAAAACATGCAAACGCTGGGGGCATCTTTTGTCATTTTGCCTTTATTATAAGAGTTAACTACAACACTGACCACTTAATTAATTGGAGATTCTTATTTTGACCACCGAACTAACAAACTCGTCAATTAGACTACCGAACTTATAAAATCAACTTATTTTGACCACTGCCGTTAAAAACTGAACGGTGGGGTGACAGAACTGCTACGTGACAGCTTACGGGAAATTTTTAAAATTACATATTTAGTCTATGTTATTTACTTATTAAATCAATTTGATTATAATTTTATTTTAATTAAATAAAATTAATCATCCAATCAAATGATGACACGTGTCATCACTCAATTGGGTTAATTTAACCAAATTTTAATTTATTTTATTTAATATTTAATATATTTTTCCTCCAATCAGGTGGTGACACGTGTCACCACATGGTGAAAGGAATATTAATAAAGAATAAAGATTGGTGTTGTGGGGTTTGAATTTGGGACTAAATGGAGAAAACCCCACACCTTTACCACTAAGCCAAGCTACTCTTAATGATATATTTTGCACACAAATGTTCGATTTAGTTTAAATCTAATTTTTTTTAAATATTCGATTTAAAGTATTCGAATATTTTTTATTTTTAAACTAAATCGAATATTTATTAAAATGTTAAATATTCGATTTAAAAATATTTGATTTAAAAGAAAAAAATTCAATTTTAAAAAGTATTCAATTTAAATCAAATATTTAATATTCGAATATTTAAAAATCAAATTAATTTAAAGTATTCGATTTAAAAAAAGTATCCAGTTTAATTCGAATTGAATTAAAGTATTTGATATAAAAAGTATTCGATTTAATATTCGAATCAATTTAAAGTATTTGATTAAATATTCGAATCGATTTAAAGTATTTGATTTAATATTCAAATCGATTTAAAGTATTTAAAAATCGAATTAATTTAAAGTATTCGATCTAATATTCGAATTAATTTAAAGTATTTGATTTAATATTCGAATCAATTGAAAATATTTGATTTAAAAAAGTATTCAATTTAATTTAAAAATATTAAATATTTGAATACTTTTTAAATCGAATTTCTTTTCTTTGAAATCAAATATTTTTTAAATCGAATATTTAATATTTTATGAAATATTCGATTTAATTTAAAAAGGAAAAAATATTCGAATACTTTAAATCTAATATTTTTTAAAATCTAATATTTAATATTTTTTAGATTTAAATTAAATCGAACGTTTGTGTGATTATACACATCCCAAGTGATCTAAGTTTGAGTCCCTTTCAACCATTTTTACTTTTTTTTTCCTCTAACATTTACTGAAGTATAAGATATGTATATGAAAGTGTACAAAATATACCATTAAAAGTAACTTGGCTTAGTGGTAAAGGCGTGGGGTTTTCTCCACTTAGTCCTAGGTTTAAACCTCCACAACAATAATCTTTATTCTTCATTAATCTTTCTTTCACCAGGTGGTGACACTGATTGGAGGAAAAATATATTAAATATTAAATAAAATAAATTAAAATTTGGTTAAATTAACCCAATTGGGTGATGACACGTGTCATCATCTGATTGGATGGTTAATTTTATTTAATTAAAATAAAATTATGATCAAATTGATTTAATAAGTAAATAACATGGACCAAATATGTAATTTAAAAAATTTCTTGTAAGCTGCTACGTGGCAGTTCTGTCACCCCACCGTTAGGTTTTTAACGGTGGTGGTCAAAATATGTTGATTTTATATATTCGGTGGTCTGATTGACGAGTTCGTTAGTTCGGTGGTCAAAATAGAAATCCTCAATTAGTTCGGTGGTCAGTGGTGTAGTTAACCCTTATTATAATTATGTAGTTTATTTCAATACATGGTCAATGCTTACGAATAAAAATCCTATGTCCCTAACTTTGTCTCACATTAAAAAAAACTAAAATGATTTAAATTCTAAATCATAATCTTAAATTTCATATCCTAAACCCTAAACTCTATCCCTAAAAAATACACCCTATATATAATTCCTTAAATCCTAACTATAAACCCTAACCTTAAATTTTGAACCTATTTTTTTTTTTAAATTCGGGCACCAATGACAGACGATTTTCATCCCATGCTTACACCCCCATTAATTAATTAAGATTCTTTAAAAACATATTCAACAAAGGTTTAATCAAACAAATCAAACTGACACAGTGTTTTTTCTAGCCGCTATCAAACAAAAACTCTAGCCGCTCTCAAACAAAAACTTTTTTCTACTCCTCTCCAACAATTTTCTTAATTCTTTTTCTAGTCGCTCGACAATTTTTTCCTCTAACGCCTCAAATTTTGTTTTGTAGCCGGTGGTGACATCGATTTTTTTGTCGGTTTTCGATCGCCGGATCTATTTTTATTTTCTTTTTTTAGTTTTTTAATAAAATAATTCTGTTTTTGTGACATGGTTTTCTACTTTTATGGCACATTTATCTCTATTTATTAGTATGTTTAACTCTGTCTATTGGCATGTTTATTTCTGTCTTTTGACATATTTTCTTCTACTCCTACGTTCGTTTTGGTCGTTTTTTATTTTATTTTTTATCAGGGTTGGATTTGACAACACCACGACTGATGAAGATGACACTTATTTGTAATCCTCCTAATCTTCCATGTTATGGACCTTCAGTTTGAATTTGGATACGCGGTTTGCGCTTGTGAAGAGTTTTTTCACGGTGCTCGGCTCTGATTTGCGTTTTCTCAGTGGTCTATCAATAGCTTCATCAATTTTTGTGGTTCGTTTTGCCGATGCAGTCAAGTTTTATATCTACTTTTCGATCGAGTATTTGGATGGGTTTATAACATTTTCATGTATGGTTTATGTCTGATTTAAAGTGGCTAGTTTTAGGAGAAAGTCTAAATTAAGTATTTAGTTTACAATGATAAACCCTTATTATAGAGAAATTATATCATGGGTGATTCCCACCACGTCATCCATAGGACCAACCACTAGAAACCACCCACTTCATCATTATTTTCCATGTCATTAATCTAATAATAGAATAACTTTCAAAAAACAGTTTTTAAAATGACATGGAAAAATTTTAGTGAAGATTCATTGGTTGGAAAAAATGACATGGAAAAATCACGGTGAAGTAGGTGGTTTCCATTGGTTGGTCCCATGAATGACGTGATGGGATTCACCCATAATATAATTTTTCCTTATTATAATTTTAGGTATTTTCTCGTTAATAAAACTAATTATTTAAAAAAAAAAACTGATACAATGTGATCAATGATTAAAAAAAAGTAATAATGTGAAGATATCAGCATAAGTAATAATAATCCGATAATTCTCAGCTTTAAACTGGAAGAATTTCAGGGCCCATGGCATGAAGTGGAAACAAACAATAAAATGGGACAAAAATTGCAAACAAACAACTATCAATAATACAATGTGTAGTCAAGAAAAGGGCCGGCCTCTGCCTTTGCCTGCATTTATTTTTTCAGTTTACAGGGAATCGGATATATCAGAGATAATAAATAATATTACATTTCTGTTATGTTTTCACTTATTGTTCTCACTAAAAGACATATATCTTTTTATATAATTGCAATAATGAAAATGTCCATCGAATATCTGTACTTTATATATAATTGCATCATGTTTTAATAATAGTGTTGTTCTTCCATAGTTTGCCATTTTGAAATTAACAACAAATGGGTACTCATCCATTTTGAATTTTCCTGTGAAGTTGTAGTTGAAGTTAACTTTTTCCCCCCAAAAAATCCAGCCATTAGTTTTTTTTTCAAAGCATTTTTGTTTAGATTTTCGTTCATGAATGTCGTTTTTGGTGATGGTCTTAATGTCGTCATCTAGTTTCTTCCTTTTATTTATTATTTTTTTTGTTTTTAGTCTTAAATAAAAATATCTATGTTTTAGATTTTCCCCATTTTTGGTTGCGTTTGTTAGTCTGTTTCTTTGATACAATTTTTCCCCTGCCTTGTAACATTGCCTTTTATCTTTACGGTAGCATGATGATTATGTAGCGGTTATCACGTCACACCTTCTGATTAGGGAAGGACAACGATCTAATATAATTAGATCTCTTTTTGTGCTAGTCTATCGATGCAATAAGAACCTTTAGCGAAATTATGTGCAACATTGATTTTCTCGATATCCTTTCGTATATTAATATATCGTTTAGTTGGAAGAGACAAAAAAAAATTTTATGATGGTTGCTAGATTTTTTTATACAATATGAACCATGTATTCAAGGGTTCAATCAACTTTCTTCATGCCTTTTAGATTAATGTTTTAATTTTCTTTCTTCAAAAGTTTATTTTTGATGATTTGGTCCCAAAGTTCTTTTGTAATTCTAGTGTGTTGTATTTGTTATACCTAGATCTGGAAAACTTGACTTGAGACCCGAATCAATTTATTCGAATCGAGACTCGAAATTGACCTGAATATGATGACCCAAAATTTGATCTGAAACCCGAAATAAATCAAACCGAAACTGACCCGAACCAAAGACAACCCGAAATAAAGAAAAGATATGAATAGAAATAAAGAAAGATGTGATATGAACAACCACACAACTCACCAAAAAGTCAAATATATTGGCTTTATAAAGTCATATATAGGGTATATCAAACTGGTCGGCCTAAAAACTTGATTAAAATCGACCGGTCACCCATTGACCCGAACAGAAATCAACCGAACTGATATTAACCGAATCAAAAATCAACCGACTCGAAATGACACGAATCACAATAGACCCGAACTAAAACCGAACCGAAACCGAATCTGAACCAATGGGTATCAGACCCAAAATAACTAAAACCGAAATGACCCGAACCGAACTCGAACCGAATGACCCGTTATCCACATCTAGTTATACGTTTCCTTATTTTTTACTCTTGTTCAAAAAAAGGTAAAAGAAGTATATGAAAAAAATTAAAAATACTCTTGTAATAATATTTATTGTTATTATTATTATTTTTTAAAATTTTAATCTATTACTAATTGAATTGATATTCAATTATCTCATTGCACTAACTGAATGAAACTATTAAATATTATTATACATTTTTACCTAATAAAACCATGCTAGGCTGTAAAAGCTTAACATCACTTGAGCTAGAAGTTTCGAAGACTACTTTGGGCTTGAAGACGAATGTTATTCTCCAAGTGAGCCATGAGTTATCATAAAAGCCCAAAGTTTCATATTAATAATTTTTGAAATTGATACCCCAACGACTTCTCCTATTTCTCTTTTATTTATTATTATTTTTTAAAAAATCTGTTTTAATTATGTCTAAGAATGACAGACCGGTATAGTTTCATGGATTTTTCACCGTACCCGCCCCAATTGCGGTGGGAATAGGTATGAGTTTGGTGGGTAGTAGGCGGGTGTGGATGTAAAAAGTCATACCCGTCGTGGGTACTGGGTAGGTGATGGGTTTGAGACCATACCCGCACTGTATCCAGCCACCCCGCATCCACCCGCCCACTAACTACCCACCATATGAATTTTGGACCATTTATATTTGTAGACTTTGATTATGCCTTTAATTATGGTGTTTTATGTACTCAAATATTAGTTTGTTTTAAAATCTATATTAATCCTTAAGTTTGTAGACTTTGAACTCACTTAATTTAGTTTAAAAAAATGATGGTTTATAATTGAGCTTGAATTCATTGTTTAAGATCGAGGTTGAATTAATCATGTTATAATTTTGTAATATGTGTGGTTAAGTAGAATTTATACAAGTGTAAATATGCTTTAGTTAAGTTAGCTATAGTTAATTAGTTAGCTGTAGTTAAGTAGAATTTATACCGGTGAAAATGTGCTTTAGTTAAGTTAGCGATTGTTAGTTAATTAGCTATAATTAAATTTATACCGATGTAAATATATTATATATATACACTTGATCAATCAATATAGTATGCGAAGTTATACGCTTCTTTAGAAAAGTATATGGTTTATTTTTACATAATTCAATATTAGTGATTGCTTGTAGGCGAATATGAGTTGAGTGGTGGATGTCCATTTGAGTAGTGGGTGTGGGGATGAATTTGAGAATATACCCAAGTGGGCGGGTGCGAATTTATAAATGTTTAAGATCGAGCTTGAATTAATCATGTCTCTTGATGGCTTTTTCGGTGTTTACTACACACGTTTCATCATTCGGAATGATATGCAGTCGAAGAATGGTTATGCTGATTTTATGGGTTTCGGTTTTCTTGTTAGTTGTGATGGCTCGCCGTCTCTTTATTTGTGCTGCCTTTTATTTTTTCTCTTGTTGTTGGTACTTTGTTATTTGTTTTATATTTTTCATGTTTGTTTCTCTAATGTTGTTGTGTCTGTTTACTTCTCAGTTATTGTTGTGTCTGTTTGGTTTTAGGATTGTTTTGAATCTTTTTTTTTCTCTCTTTACATTCCTTTTGTTTCAATGAAGTGTTCACATTATTCACGAGCCAATATATTCATCTTATAAACAAATTTACTTATTGTTTTCATATATATGTGTGTGTGTAAAAACACATAATCACTTCCTTGCAAACTTCCCTGCTCAAATGCATATTCACAAATCTTATCAAGAATTCACATTAGGACTTACAAATATTTTTTTTCATACTTCATGCATTTCAAATTATATCATATCATTTTAGGATGCACTGAAACAACAAATATTACATTTAACTACAAAAAAATGTACATATACCAACGCTTATTTATACCGACGGACAAAAGTCGTCGGTATATACCTTATATACCGACGGAGAAAGAAATTGTCGGTACACGTTTTGATTTTTACCGACGGTTACAATATTTATCGGTGTAGACATTAGATATACCGACGGATGACAAGAAACCGTCGGTAAAAATATAGTTTATAACTACAGTGGATTTAGTGTGTCAGTATAGATTTACTTTATACCGACGGTTAAATCTATCCGTCGGTATAGGTGAAAGATATACTGATGGTTGAATTAGTTTGTCGGTATATATATTATGTATACCGACGATTTTTATAATTACCGTCGGTATAGGTGTTCTATGTACTGACGGATGGTTATGTCTGTCGGTATATATATATTTTTAATATTTTTTTATTAATTTATTAAAACTCACCGTTTTAACCCCTCTCTCTCTCACTCAAACTCCCAGTCGATCTCAAACCAAACTTACAATCCCTAATTGCTCTGAATCGCCTCTCACTCTGTACACCGATCAGACATCTCGTCGGCGATATTCCGGTGCAGTGCTGCCCCCCTCTCCGTTGTGATATTCCGACGGGGAGCATTCAAATGTTGAACGGAACGAGAGGGGGTTCGAGCTTTATTATGACGACGACCAAATTGAAAATATCAACAGCGAGGCAGGCAGGCACCGCATTACCAATACTGAAACGACAACCTTTCTATGCAGATTGCAGCGCTACCGTCATTCTCCCATACTTTTATTTAGCTGAAAAGTGGAAGGAAAAAGAATTGAAGATTTGCAATGACAGAAACTCTACTTGGATTTCGCTTTGTTTTGGTTTCATTTATTGCTTATTTCATCCAGTTTTCTTCTGCAATCATTGTATTGGAGCCCTTCTCCATTTCCTTTCCCGACCTTCCCGCCAAATTCGGCAACTTTCCTTTTTCTATTCCCTGTTTGTTTACTCGGAAAACGTAAGAATACTTCACAAAACAAACGAGTAAGCTTACGCTGCTTGTATGCTCTACTTTGAACTAAAAATTCTCCATTTTTTGGTTTAGCTCGGGGGAATAACACGGGGCTTTGCGGTGCAATTGAAGTAGCGGATTCATTGGATGCTTGTACACCGCTCCGTAATGAATTCGAGTAAGTTAATTTGCTTTATGTTTTGTCATTCTTGATAGAATTAAGTATTATTAGTACAATTTAGAGAATTATTCAATAGCGTAGTAACTGAGGTATATTTTGTTTGAAGTGATGGTGAGCCCTAAAGGAATCGAAGTTTTGGCGGTTTTTGTTTCTAAATTTTCTGGTGAATTTTTGAAAGATCATGCTAAAGGAGAAAAAGAGGAATGCTGCATTTATTTGAGGCCAAATGTGAATCCATTGACAATTTTTGCCATATGCTTCCTATCACTTGTCGTTCTAGCAGTTTTCCTGGTGACAGCCTTGATTTCTCCCAGAATTTTTTGGATTTGGCGAAGAAAACATTTAGTAAAAAGCGTGGATAATAAGATAGTTGAAGCTCTTTCTCGTGTTACGTTTAGTTCTTCTCGTTTGAGTCACTGCCATACTGGAGAAACTTGTGCAATTTGCCTTGAGGATTATAAGGATGGGGAAGTTCTTAAATTTCTCCATTGTCAACACGGTAGGATTTGCTCATGTGGCTTAACTGTAGCATTTAATGTTAGATTTGCAGTGCTTTTCTTTGTGTATATCATTGTTTTAACTACCACCATGCAAGGATTTCTTTTTTGGTTTTACGGGTTAGCTTGACTTTTCAATGAGTCGAGCAATCCAATTACTTTATATGTAGATAGTGGAAAGATATTCTATGTTAAGTTTATGACAAATTCCTTTATGGAGAAGTGTAAAGATTTGCACATAATTAAAAATGTTAGGAAGAATGATGTAGAGGAAACATTTAAATCCATAGAGCTATAGACCATTGGTTGTATCAAGGCACGCATTGTCGTTTCTGCAGTAATGCACGTATTCAACCATTCTACTAAGAAATGAATTTGTTCCTTCTATCATTGGCAATTGGAAAAAAGGTAGATAAATTGTCGTTTGTAAACAGATGAATATATCACATTCTAATCTTGTTTCATCTATCATTTTTATTTAAGTTCTTGTTTCCATGCTTTAGCATTATATTCCGGATATTAGCTAATCAACACGATAGTTGCTTGCAGATTTTCATTCAAGCTGTGTGGAGTCATGGCTGACTAAATGGGGGACATTTTGCCCTGTATGCAAACTCGATGTGATAAGTAAAACCGCATTTTCTGAGGTTAGTGAGAGAAGGACTTAGTTGTATGTATGCGGCTTTGATTTTGCTCATTGAGTTTTCACATTGTAGAGATAGATACTCTTTATCAGGCATGCCTATATTTTTCATTGTATACTATTTTTTCCCTTTTAAATCTGAATTTTAAGCTATTGTAAATATGAAATCATATATAATTATGAATTCACTGAAAGAAATTATAGTGGCTGCTGTAATTGCCCCTTGTTGATCATGTAAAATCTGCCATTTTGCACGTGCCATCATGTTTGTCATGATATTAAGATTGGATGGTTGATAACTTTTAATGCTGGACATTGCTTATTTTGTCTGATTTTGTGGTCATACTAAGTACACACATAGAAGTTGCTTATGAAGGTTGCAAATACCTTTAGGTTAGGGGCATAGTTAAAGTATATGTAAAGGTAGTTGCAAAAATCTAGATAGCTTGTTTTACTTGTTACATTTCATTTGACATATGTATTATGGTTCTTTTAGCTCTGGATATGAGTGACATGCTAGTTTATTCAACGTTTTTGACTAGGGTGTTCAAAGTATGTACGCTATGGGGAAGAAATGTTGTTCAAGTTCATTGAATTTCTTTGTTTGATTACATAATATGATTATTTTCTTGTTGACAGAACAAATCAATTGGTGAGAAATTATGGTATAAAAAGAATTTGGTAAGTCTGAAATATGAATATGTTTTAATTCATATACTTTGAATCAGTCTTGTATAAGAATAGATTCACTAGAAATTGAAGTCCAGCTTGATAGGTCAGCTTGATATGTTGGCTTTGCTTCGTATGGTTGATACAGAGGTATACAAAATATTTTACTTTCTTATTACTCCATCCATTTTTTATTTAATGTCATTATTGTCATTGCTTTTAATAGGCAACACCTGATGCTACTAGTGCTTCAGCAACAATTAATTGTACCAGTCGATCCTTACCTTCAACAAATCAAGAGAATGCAAATGAAAATGATCCAAGAACACAATAGAGGAGGATCTTCAAATTATTTTTAGCTTTTATTATGTACGTTAAATATTTGCTTGCACACTTCTTTTTATTGTAATATGATCGTACATATTTTATTGATTATCTTTACATACTTTTTATTCGAAGATTAAATTAGATATTTTTCTCTTTACAAAATTAGTCAAATTTTGTTATAATAGTACTAGTAATTTTAATATTTAAAATAAAAAATAATATTAAATAAAAAAATTGTTAATATTTTAAAAATAAAAAATGCCAATTAAATCTATACTGACGGACAAAACCGTCGATAAAGATGAAGGCTATAGCGACGGATACATCGTCGGTAACGATAAAGTCTATAGCGACGGGCAAACCGTCGGTATAGATACACTTTTTTGTCGGGGTAGTCCATACCTATACCGACGGATACCGCCGTCGGTATAGGGTCCCAACATCTATACCGACGGTTGGTACCGTCGCTATAGATTTATACCGACAAGCATATTACCGACGGCACTTTATCTGTCGGAATATCCCTTTTGGCCGTCGGTAAAGGGTTTTAGAGTCTATACCGACGAATTTTTGGTGTTTTACCGACAGTTTAGCGTCCGTCGCTATATGTCATTTTTTTTTGTAGTTTTCATGACATCGTGTCTAAATCAAAACATTTATACCTCAATTAAGCAAATCAAACTGATTTTAAGAGAAATTTAAAAAACCTTACTCTTAAGTTTAAAATAGCGTTTTAGGTTATTCTCAAGTTCCAAAAAATCTCAAATTGTGCTTCGAGCAGCACCCAAGTAACACTCACCGATATGCTTCTGCTCCTTTGTCGAAAGTTTTTCCTTCTAGCTGGAATTCTCCAAATGAGCTTCAATTTTGCTCTTATCCAAATCTTCATGCACCTCATTTACAACACATTCTAACATCAATAAAAATTCAAAATCACAAAAGCAACAACATCACATTCTAACTATTTCCTACAATTTTCCTAATAACCGAAATTTCACTAAAAATGGTGAGATCTTCATGCTAACTTCAATCTAACATCTGAACTTTATTTCCAACCTAAATCTAACTCCAAATACTCATATATATCCTATAATAACAATAGCTTCCTCAAGAAACCCTAATTACCAAAAATCACAATTTCTACCCAAGAACAAAATCATAAATTCCATCGATTAATTTATTCCGAGTTTGATAATTCAAATGCAAGTTTAGAAACTTAACTACTTTTAAAATTCAATTTCCCCTAATACTTGTTATTATAGCCCCAATTTTCCCATAATTATTAGGGTAAAATACCTAAATCATCACTCAACTTTTCTCTAAGACCTATTTTGGTCACTCAACTTTCAAAATGCTCAATTTTATCATTGAACTATAAAAATTGACCTATTTTGGCCACTCCACCGTTAAATCTCCAACACTGTTATGACGTGGAAATAAAAAACAATAAAAATATATATTTTAATCAAACCCTCCCTCACCTCACCCTCCTTCACCCGCACCCACCTCTCTCTCATTGTCCATCATTTATCGCCTCCAACCAACGTCCATCATTCGTCACCTCCGTCCTCCAACCACCGTAAATTGATCCCAATCAAACCTCCCTCACCTCACCCTCCTTCACCCCACCCCACCCCTCTCACATCGTGCATCATTCATCACCTTCAACCACCATAAACCAGACCCCTTTAGCTCACCTAACTATCTCCCTTCATCCAACCCACCATCGCAACTCAGCATTCATCACCATAACCCACCTCACCCTCCTTCACCCCACCCCACCCCTCTCTCATCGTGCATCATTCATCACCTTCAACCACCATAAACCGGACCCTTTTAGCTCACCTAACTATCTCCCTTCATCCAACCCACCATCGCAACTCAACATTCATCACCATAACCCACAACTGAGACTCACCATACACTAAACCAGTGCCAAAAACCCAGTGTTCATCGAGCCCTCCACTGCCGTTAACCCAAACCACCATCACCCTCCACTTGTCAACTACAAATTGATAACCAAAACTCCCAAAAAAAACAAAGGAAATCAGAACAAATTAGAGCCGAAAAAAGGGAAATCAAACTGAAATCTAAAAGAGGAGAAAGTTTTACCTTCTCATTTCAGTTCCGGCGATTGGAGCGTTGGACGGTGAATCCCAACGGTCATTCAAGGTGCCTTGGTGAGGAGATCAACATACCTCGGTTTCAGGCCAATCCAACGGTGGACAGCGGCGAATCGCGCTCCCAATACGCAAGGGTTTGGACTCGTTTTGAGTCATTTGAAGGTAGTTTTCAGAAAAATGAACTGGTAAAAAAAGGGAGAAAAAGAGGAGTCGGCTGGTGATTTTGGTTCGTCGGAAAACCCACCGGAGCGGCATTCTTGGGATGAAGAAGATGGTTGTCGGTGAAGGTGAGAAAGGGGTGGGTGGGGGTGAGGTGAGGGAACCGATGGTTTTTATTTAATTAATTAAGTGTATTAAAATATTATTAAAATATATATTTTATTATTTTTTATTTCCACGTCATAACAGTGTTAGAGATTTAACGGTAGAGTGACCAAAATAGGTTAATATTTAAAGTTCAATGATAAAATTGAGCATTTTGAAAGTTGAGTGACCAAAATAGGTCCTAGAGCAAAGTTGAGTGATGATTTAGGTATTTTACCCTAATTATTATTAGGGGCGTACTTTTGAAATTCAAAAAATTTCTCATACTTGTTATTATGGGCCCAAAATATTCAAATACTTATTATTAGATGCACAATTTTTTCAATACTTGTTATTACGGGGCTACATTTAATTTTTTTCCCAATACTAGTTATTAGGTCCCATTTTTTTCCATATTTATTATTAGGGACTACTTTTAAAATTCAACTTTTTTTTCAATACATGTTATTAGGAGTCTAATTTTTTTTCAATATTTATTATTAGAGCCAAAATTTTCCCAATGCTTATTAGGGTAAACTACACAGATGGCCACTGAACTATAAGTTTGGTGTCAAATAACCACTATATTATTTTTTTCAGCAAATGCACCACACAATTATTTAAATGGTTCTATTTTAGCCACACGCCATTACAAAAAACAAAAAAGTTGACGGAACTGTTAAAAAATTGATATAATTATACATTTAGTCCTTTATATTTATACAATATATCAATTTAGTCCTAATTTTAATCTAATAAAATAAAATTAATTATTCAATAAGATGGTGACACGTGTCACCACCTTATTGGAAGTCTTTAATTATTTTTATTTAATTAATTTAATTAATTTTCCACCTCCAATCAGGTGGTGACACGTGTCACCACATGTTTAAAGGAGAAAGACAAAATTCAAGCTTTTGCTTAAAAGGGGATTCAAACCTGCATGTGATAGGAAGAAAAGTAGTGGCTTAGCCATTGCACCAAACACATCTTTGGGTTATAAATCACCAGACTTTTTATATATCTCTTTTTGGTTTTTACATCTATAAGCTTAAAGCCCAAACCCTAAACATTAAGTTCACTAATTTATAACCCTAAACCCTAAATATTTCAAATTAATTTCACATTGGATATTTCAAATTAATTTAACATATATAAACCTTAAACCCTAAACCCTAAATAGCAACCCCTAAACCCTAAATGGTTCAAATTAATTTCACATATATAAACCCTAAACCTTAAATATTTCAAATTAATTTGAAATATTTAGGGTTTAGGGTTTATATATGTGAAATTAATTTGAAATATTTAGGGTTTAAGGTTTATATATGAGAAATTAATTTGAAATATTTAGGGTATAGGGTTAGGGTTTAAGGTTTATATATGAGAAATTAATTTAAAATATCCAGGGTTTAGGGTTTAGGGTTATATATGTGAAATTAATTCGATGATTATATATGTTAAATTAAAAGAATGAATGTAGAAAATGTAAGGCACATACATTTAATTTGGAAAATTAAAGCACAAAGATGTGCTTGGTGCAGTGGCGGCTAAGCCACTGCTTTTCTTCTTATCACATGCAGGTTTGAATCCTTTCTTAAGCAAAAGCTTGAATTTTGTTTTTCTTCAATTTTTCTGGGCACTAATACTATTTAAATATATACCAAAGATTGTATTAAATAGCACAAAAAAGTGCTTAGCCTAATGGCAAACACATGCCCTTTGCATTCCAAGGTCCTTGATTCCCTTTAGAAGCAATCTCCATGTTAACATTTTTCCACCTCTAATAAATAAAAATAATTAAAAACTTCCAATAAGGTGGTGACACGTGTCACCATCTTATTGAATAATTAATTTATTTTATTAGATTAAAATTAAGACTAAATTGATATATTGTATAAATATAGAGGACCAAATGTGTAATTATACCAATTTTTTAACAGTTCCGTCAACTTTTCGTTTTTTAACGGCGTGTGGCTAAAATGGAACCATTTAAATAGTTGTGTGGTGCATTTGTCGAAAAAAATAATATAGTGGTCATTTTGACACCAAACCCATGAAAATTATTGGATAACTCATGAAAATTTTGAGTTAGGATTTTCCCAACTCGAACAATTGAATTTTATAGTTCTGCGATTTAGTCCCTTATTTTCTGTTTTTTCTTCAATTCATCATTCATTTTAAGTCCATTTTTGAACACATTTGAACCACATGTTCCTAAACCACCGTAGAATACCTATCTAGCTTGAATTCTTATTTTTCAAAATAAATTTCAACATTTTGCAATTTAGCCCCTCACCTTTGTATGATTTCCTCATTTCTTCAATTCATCATTCGTTTTAAGTCTATTTTGCCCAAATTTGAACCACATGCTCATAAACCAATTTAGAATACCTACATATCTTCAATTCATATGTTTCAAAATTAATTTTCTATTTTTTTGAATTTATCCCATCAACTTTGTATGGTGTTGAGTGTGTAAAAGTTCTATTATTTACACCATTTTAAACTCATATTTCTGCTGCATTCAAGCATCATTGCATTGCATTTAGGTTAGTTTACAGCAAAACATCACAAAATTAGTAAAAGCACGGATTCTACTGAAAGATGGTTGATTTTGTAGGTTGCTGCCATAGTTGACGGAGAAGGCGGGCGCAGGGCAGAGAAGCAGAAAAGCTGAACTGGACAAGCAGACGATGAGGACGATGCTGCCATGGATCTGCCGTGACAGCAGAGGACGACAGCAAATTAGTGAAGAAAAAGCAAAGTGGACCGCGATAGATAGAGAAAATTATGCTCGTCTGTCGTGTGAAAACCATATATTTTTCCAAGCCCAGGATCAAAAGATATGTCAAGCCAAAGCTCAAGGAGAGGAAATCCCATGAAACAAGGAGGCGGCTGAAAAGTAGGATACTTGAAGATTAAGTCTTTATTAGAATCTTACTTTTAATTAAAGTTGTAATCCTTGTTATATTAGAATACTTGAGCCCAAAGCTTATATAAGGGCATAGATTTTAACCTAGGAGGCATCATACCCCATAACCGATAACCAAACCCCTCCGCCGTTTACCCGCCCTCGACATGTTCTAGATTCCCCCTAGGGCCACGAGTTGATTTGTAAAGTAGTTGCAAGGGTTGTTTTGTTTTAGGATTTTCCAAGTTCAATAAAATAAACTTCAAGTTCTCTTATTTTGGTTATTAATATCTTGCAAGAGCATCGGGAGAGCATTGTGAGGTTATCTATTTACTTAGCATCGGGAGAGTTAAGTATACGAAAGAAATAAGAGCAAGTTCTCTAGTTTATAGTTGAACTATCTTGTGCCTAGGGATAGGGCAAGGTTAAGTGGCTAAAGAAGAATTCATACACATCGGTGTTCATCCTTCGTTTCACGCCGGGAGGTATCATCAAAGACGTGATCATCGACAGACTTGGACCTAGGGATAGGCCAAGGCAGATCTGGGATTCTTGCCAAACTTGAAGTACTGAGTTGGTGTGTTTGCTGCCGCGACGACCAACGGACAGCTGCCGCGACAGGTACTGCCGCGACAGGCGCGACGACAGAACTGGAGTTCCTAAGCATTGCGAAACCTGCACTACTGAGCAATTCAATACCAGTCCATTCTCTCTATCTTGATATCTCAATTCTTTTATTTAAGTTTACTTCATTATTCTCGTGACAACTTTCTCAACTATTTTCTTTACTTTCGTGCAGTAAATCAAGGTGAAGCTATTAGCCCAATCCCTGTGGAGACGGTATCCGATACTTCGTATCACTTTACTACTTGCGTCGTGTACACTTGCACTACCATTGCGATAGACTATTTTACACGCAACAAGTTTTTGGCGCCGTTGCCGGGGATTGGCAACATAACTCTACCTTTTCTTTTATTGCACTTTTCGTTTTTATTTTTATTTTGTTTTTATTTTTCTGTTTTTCTTTGGTGCATCCAACTCTTGCTTTTCACAAGGTTTCTTGTTTATGCGCAAATCGAATCGAGGTAAAGATCCTGAGTATCCATTAGATCCGGAAATCGAACGTTCATTCAATCTCAAGAAACAACTTCGTCACTTACTAGCCAGGAACGAGTACCTTGAGGAACAACTAGAGAAGATGGCCCACAATGAAAACAACCCACCTGTTGGAGCTGTTATACCGCCTGTCGGCGACCCGCCCTTGGCTGCCGGACGACGGTCCTGTCGTGACTACATGTTGAACGATCATGTAGAGCTGGAAACCACGCTGCTGGATATTAAAGTTGACAACTTTGAGCTGAAACCTGTCATGTTCAGCATGATCAACAATGCCGGGCAGTTTAGTGGTGCTGTTACAGATGATGCTAGGGAGCATCTAAAAACGTTCCAGGAGATCTGTGGTTCGTTTAGACTGCCAGGAGTTAATCCGTAGATACTGAGGCTTCGGTTATTTCCCCATTCATTGAGGGACAGAGCAAAAACTTGGTGGAATAAACTTACGCCGGGTTCAATTAGAACTTGGGCAGATTTATCTCGTGAATTTTTATCTCGTTTTAATCCTTCGCATTTATCTGAGCGATTACGTAATGAAATTGCTAATTTTCAACAGGAAGATGACGAGCCGATGCACGAGGCCTGGGACAGATTTACTACTCTTCTACGGAACTGCCCAATGCATGGATTCCCCGTCTGGAATCAGGTAACCAAGTTTTATAATGCTGCCAACTTACAAACTCGAATTCGAATTGATTCAGCAGCAAACGGACTATTATTGGATAAAGATCCGGATGAGGCAATGCAAGTTTTGAAAAATCTGGCTAAGAATGAGGAGCAGTTTCCGACAACAAGAAGAGGGGGTAAACGGGTACTAGCTGTCAAAGATTATGAGGCCGACAGCACGATGAAATCACAGGTAGCATTCCTTACTAAAGCAATGAAAAGGTTATTGAATGATGATTCACAACATGGATTTGCTGTTGAGGAGGTTTGTGAAATCTGTGAGGGGAATCATAGTTCGGATGAGTGCCCTATACAGTTAGAAGAGGGAAAATATGTTGGAAATTACAAGCCGAATTACAATTCCAACAACTATAATCCCAATTGGAGGAAGGATCCCAAATTTTCTTGGAGTAATCCTAATAATGCCCTGAATCCTCAAGCACACAATCAGAATCAGGGAGGACCTAGAATGCTGACGCGACAGCAACTGCCGCCGCAACTACTGCAGCAGCAACAACAGTAGCCACAAGCTGCCACGAGCAGTATACTGGAACAGACTCTGGCCACTTTTATGTCTCAGACAGGTACTTATATTGAGAATATGAATCAGTTTGTCAAGAAGACAGAAAATTTCATGGATAAAACAGAGATGAGGATGACGAATCATGAAGCTACTCTGAAGTCTTTGGAGACACAAATGGGTCAGGTTTCTCAACATATTAAGCCGAGGTAGACTGGAGGATTTTCTAGTAATACTGAAAATGCTAGGCAGCCCACACATGAGCAATGTAAGGCCATTACTACTAGGAGTAGGAAAAAATTACCAGGGCCGGAAAAGGAAGCCGAAACAGTAAGGAAACCAGTTCTGGATAAACCTGCCAAGGAAGCTGCTCCGACAGGTAACAAACAGACTGCTGCCGATGAGCCTGTCACGACAGCAGAAGCGACAGAGGAGAAAATTGATGAACCTAAACCTCCTCAGATTTGTATGCAGTGGGAAGGACGTATTGCTGATTATCATCCCCCGCCACCTTTTCCCCAACGGATACAGCAAGCTAAGCAAGAATCTCAGCTTAAAAAGATTTATGATATTTTTAAGCAAGTTCATATTAATATTCCGCTGTTAGATGCCGTTAGGGAGATGCCCGGTTATGCTAAATTTCTCAAGGATGTCATGTCAAAGAAATCTAAACTTGGAGAATTTGAAACGGTAAAGATGACAGACGGTTGCATGAGCATTCTTCATCGGCAGCCACCCCAGAAAAAGAAGGATCCGGGGAGCTTCATCATACCTTGTGTAATCGGAGACAAATATGTGGGTAAGGCACTTTGTGATCTTGGCGCTAGTATTAATTTAATGCCAAAATCTGTTTTCCAGAAATTAGGTATTGGAAAGGCGCGGCCTACGACAGTAATTTTGCAGCTGGCAGACCGCTCTTATGTTCATCCGGAAGGAAAGATCGAAGACATTCTGGTAAGAGTGGATAACTTTATTTTTCCTGCTGACTTTCTTGTTTTAGATTGTGAAGTAGATGAAAACGCACCAGTCATCCTTGGGCGACCCTTCTTAGCCACGGGAAGATCACTGATTGATGTGGAGAAAGGAGAACTCACCATGCGAGTGAACGATCAAGAGATTAAACTGAATGTTCTCCAAGCTATGAAACATGCTGATGCAGACGAGGAATGCAAGGCTATTACTGACTTTACCTTTGATCAACCCTGCATCAGGTCAGGCTGTCACGATATTAAAATTGGGCACTGCCGCGGCAGCCACCTACAGAACTGTCACGACAGCACTGACGACAGCACCGACGACAGCAACTCCTCTGACTCCGATATATCTGATACTGAAGATCAGGAGGAGGTAAACTGGATAGGCAATCGTCCAGGTAAGTTATTCGAACCTTTAAATTATACTTCGGATAACCATTTAATCCAAAAGCCATCTACTGTTGAACCACCTGCCTTAGAACTGAAGCCCCTGCCAGGGCAGCTAAAATATGCTTTTCTTGGTTCAAATGATACGTTGCCCGTAATCATCTCTTCTAAGCTGCCACAGGAATAGGAACGACAACTAATAGGCATGCTACGACAGCACAAAAAGGCAATTGGATGGACGATAGCAGATATTCAAGGCATTAGTCCGGCGTTATGCATGCACAAAATCCTTCTAGAGGAAGATCATAAGCCGACTATAGATGCCCAAAGGCGGCTAAACCATGCGATAAAAGAGGTGGTTCGTAAAGAGATAATTAAATGGTTAGATGCTGGTATTATTTACGCCATCTCCGACAGCAAATGGGTGAGCCCGGTGCAGTGTGTTCCAAAGAAAGGAGGAATGACCGTGGTGACCAACGAAAACAATGAGTTAATCCCAACCAGGACTGTGACCGGTTGGAGGGTTTGTATGGACTATCGGAAGCTTAACAAAGCTACCCGAAAGGACCACTTTCCTTTACCCTTTATTGATCAAATGCTTGATAGATTAGCGGGTAAACCTTACTATTATTTTCTTGATGGTTATTCAGGTTATAATCAAATAGCCATCGCACTGGAAGACCAAGAGAAGACGACTTTCACATGCCCCTACGGAACGTATGCTTTTAGGAGAATGGCGTTTGGACTATGCAATGCACCCGCCACCTTCTAAAGGTGCATGATGACCATATTTTCCGATATGGTGGAGGACTTCCTTGAGATTTTTATGGATGATTTTTCAGTCTTTGGAGACGATTTTGAGAGCTTCCTCGGCAATCTACAAAAGGTACTTGAAAGATGTGAGAAAGCAAACCTGGTCTTAAATTGGGAAAAATGCCACTTTATGGTGGAAGAAGGGATAGTCCTTGGCCATAAGATTAGCTGCCGTGGGATAGAAGTCGACAGGACCAAAATAGAAGTGATCGAGAAGCTGCCGCCGCCGACCACAGTCAAGGGTATTAGAAGTTTCTTGGGACATGCTGGTTTTTATCGAAGATTCATTGCAAATTTCTCAAAAATCACCAAGCCCCTATGCCATCTTTTGGAGAAGAACCGACCCTTTGACTTTAATGACGAATGTACTGAAGCATTCAAGGTTCTGAAGGAAAAACTGGTAACAGCCCCAATAGTACAGCCACCAGACTGGACACAACCATTTGAGATCATGTGTGATGCTAGTGACTATGTTGTCGGGGCAGCACTTGGGCAGCGCAGAGATAAGCTATTTCATGTCATATATTATGCTAGCAAGACACTAAATGACGCTCAAGTGAACTACACCACCACAGAAAAGGAGTTATTAGCTGTGGTGTTCTCCATTGACAAGTTTCGTTCCTACATACTTGGAACGAAGGTAATAGTGCACACAGACCATTCTGCTCTGAAGTATTTGTTTACGAAAAAGGATGCAAAGCCTCGATTGATACGGTGGATCCTGCTATTGCAAGAGTTCGAACTTGAAATCAAGGACAAAAAGGGGACAGAAAATCAGGTGGCAGATCACTTGTCAAGATTGGAAAAGGGACAGAGTCTGCCAATAGATGAGACAAACATACTAGAGACCTTCCCAGATGAGCAGCTTTTTGCTGCCGCAATCACTGCCGCGACAGCAATGGCGGCAGGTAAGTCTTCTGAACTCCCTTGGTATGCTGATTTCGTTAATTTTATAGTTAGCGGAATACTTCCTTCTGATCTTAATTATCAAGCCAGGAAAAGGTTCCAAAATGATGTTAACCATTATTATTGGGACGAACCTCTTCTTTTCTAAATGTGTGCAGATCAGGTTATAAGGAGATATGTACCACAAGAAGAGCAAGAAGACATACTTCATCATTGCCATGCTTCACAGTATGGAGGTCACTTAGGAGGCAACAAAACTGCTGCCAAGGTGCTGCAATCAGGGTTTTATTGGCCGTCACTATATAAAGATGCACAAATCTTCTACAAGAGCTGTGACAGGTGCCAAAGGACAGGAAACATCTCGAGGAGAAACGAGATGCCGCTGCAGAACATTCTAGAAGTCGAGATCTTTGACGTTTGGGGGATCGATTTTATGGGACCTTTTCCATCTTCATGTGGGAATTTATACATCCTCCTAGCAGTAGATTATGTCTCTAAGTGGGTTGAAGCTGTCGCCACTCAAAAGAATGATGCCAAGACAGTCCAAAGATTTTTACACAAAAACATTTTTTCTAGGTTTGGCATTCCTAAGGCGATTATCAGTGATGAAGGGAGACATTTCGACAATAAGGTTATTGCTGCCGCCTTAAAGAAATATGGTGTCAAGCATCGGATCGCGACAGCATACCACCCACAGACCAATGGACAAGCTGAGATATCTAATAGGGAAGTTAAGAACATTCTTGAAAAGATGGTTAAGCCAACTAGGAAAGATTGGTCTTTACTCCTCAATGATGCTTTATGGGCATATAGGACAGCTTTTAAGACTCCATTAGGCATGTCTCCATACCGATTGATTTATGGGAAAACCTGTCATCTGCCTGTCGAGATAGAGCACAGAGCATATTGGGCGATCAAGGCAGTGAATATGGACTTGGACAAGGCAGGCCAGAAAAGGCTATTAGATTTGAACGAGATTGAAGAAATACGGACAATGGCCTACGACAATGCAAGAATCTACAAGGAGAAAACTAAGAAGTGGCATGACAGGAAGTTGCTGCCACGACAGTTCTGCCTAGGGCAGCTTGTATTGTTGTTCAATTCTAGACTGAAACTCTTCCCAGGGAAGCTGAAATCTAGATGGTCTGGCCCGTTCCAAGTGGTACAAGTTTTTCCCCATGGTGCCATCACAATCCGATCATTAAAAGACGGGCACCAATTCAAAGTCAATGGACAGCACCTCAAGCATTATCAGGGGACTGAAGCCCCAGGAATACAGGAAGTGGTTACTTTAGAAGATGCCCCATAAGGCATCCCTAATTTAACCTAAATTTTATTTTTATTTATTATTTATTAGGAAATTAGGTTTATTTTATTCGAATAATGTTTTTATATTTTCTGTTTTCAGCAAATAAAGGAGTCAAGAAGAAAAGAAGAAGTGACCCAAGCCCACCATCCATCCATCAGCCCAACAGAGCCCATTTATTGAAGCCTGTCGTTCTAGCTGCCGCCGCAGACACGGATAAGACAGGCTGTCAATAGACTGACACGGTAGACGCATAAGCGTGTGACAGACGCGTAACAGACACATAATTACGTGTCAGACGCGTAACAGTCGCCCCGTTATTCCCGCCTGCCGTTACAGCATTAAACGGGCAGCAACTCTACCGCTATAAAACCCCGTTCTCATTTCCATTTTCCTCACTTCTGCTTATTCTTACTTGCTTTCTCCTCTCGTTTTTATTTGTTTTCTTTACTTTCACAACCCTTGCAACTAAAATGTCTTCCAGACGTACCCGCTGCAGTGCTGCTTCATCCTCTTCAGCAGCAGCACCCACCCCATAACCGACAACCATAAACCCCCCGCCGTTTACCCGCCGCCGACATGTTCTAAATTCCCCCTAGGGCCACGGGTTGTTTTGTAAAGTAGTTGCAAGGGTTGCTTTTGTTTTAGGAATTTTCAGTTCAATAAAATAAACTTCAAGTTCTCTTATTTTGGTTATTAATATCTTGCAAGAGCATCGAGAGAGCATTGTGAGGTTATCTATTTACTTAGCATCGGGAGAGTTAAGTATACGAAAGAAATAAGAGCAAGTTCTCTAGTTTATAGTTGAACTATCTCGTGCCTAGGGATAGGGCGAGGTTAAGTGGCTAAAGAAGAATTCATACACATCGGTGTTCATCCTTCGATTCACGCCGGGAGGTATCATCAAGACGTGATCATCGACAGACTTGGACCTAGGGATAGGCCAATGCAGATCTGGGATTCTTGCCAAACTTGAAAGTACTGAGTTGAGTGTTTGCTGCCGCAACAATCAACGGACTGCCGCCGCGACAGGTGCTGCCCGCGACAGGCGCGACGACAGAACTGGATTTCCTAAACTCTGCAATACCTGCACTACTGAGCAAATCAATACCAACCCATTCTCTTTATCTTGATTTCTCTACTTTTATTTTCCAGTATTCTTTATTATTTTTGTGACAATATCTTAATCTATTCTTTTCCCCTTGTGCAGATAGTGAAGGAAAGGGTTAGCCCAGTCCCTGTGGAGACGATATCCGATACTCTAGTATCACTTTACTACTTGCGTCGTGTACACTTGCACTACATTGCGGTAGACTTTTTTATCCGCAGTTGTTCGCAACCAAGGAATTATGGGAGGAAAGAGGATTCATCTACTTCCGAAAGGCAGCAAACATGGGGCTCAGACCATTCATCGCGAAGGCAATCAGGGCTCAACTATGGGAGCAGTTCGCACAACAACCAACAGAATTGAATGACACGCTGGTGAGGGAGTTCTATGCTGCCATCGACAGCAGGACAGCAACATCAGTAACTGTCCGAGGGGTAGAGGTACCATTCACAGCCGATAGTATCAACCATATGTATGGCCTCTATTTTGGTCCCAACGACGATGCCCATCAGCAATTTTTGGACACCCTCGACTCTGCCGCCTACGGTGCTGTCATGGCAGAGGTGACAGAAGAAGGAACGGAGTGGAACACGAGCAAAAAGAACCCCAACTCTGTCAAAAGGGGGCAGCTGCTTCCAGAAGCCAAGCTATAGAACGCTTTCATCAAGAAGCGTATCCTGCCGTCCTCCCATCACACGACGGTGGACCAGCAGAGGCTCGCCCTCATTCATTCGATCATGAACGACCGGCCTATCAACGTGGGCCGCTATATGAGGGACAACGTCTTGGATTGCACACATCGATCAACCTCCCGCCTCTGCCTACCATTCATGATCACATCTCTCTGCCGCTGCGCTGCTGTCCCAGAGGCCACCACCGATAAACTGGTCCAAGGACGAGGCTGGACCGATAACAACATTACCAGCCTCATGGAGCTGATAGTCGCAACCCCCCTCTCCCCCTTCAACCCGGCTGCCTCCCCAGCAGAATCATCCGAGGAACCTGCCCCTGAACCTGCCGCAGCAGCCGCCCAGACAGACCAATCTGCTCAAATCCTTGCTGCCATACAGCGAGTGGAAGACAGACAGATGGGGCTGATGACATTCATCCGGGATTTCGCCAACTCAACGGTAAATTTCATTACCAATACTTTACATTATCCCGATGTTGTTTTCCCCACTTTCCCTGCCCACTATTTCCACATCCCCACCCCTGTCCACACACCTACACCACCTGCCTCCCCACATACACATTCTGCTGCTTCCACCCCATCACCTGCCCCGACGGCAGCTGGCAGTCCTCCGGCCGACACCTCTGCCCGAGGAACGAAGCGACCAGCCTCAAATGACAACGAGGCAGAACCTCCTATTAGGAGGAATTTGGAGAAGGACTTCACGCCTATCACGAGGTAGAAACATGTGGCCGACAGAAAGCTAATGCCTAAGGCCAGCACCACCACTAGCAGCACTTGGGATAGCGGCAGCAGCTCAGACATCCAGGTCGTGGAGCAGCCTGCCCAGCCTGCCCCACAACCTAGACGCCGCCACCAAATCCGTGTCAGCAGCAACAGTGAAGACAACGATTAAAATCTAAGTCCTTTATTTTCTTCTTATTGCTGCCTGCTTTATATATATTTTGTGATGTACCTGCCTTCATTTTATCTGTCATTTGCATTGAGGGAAATGCAAACCTCGAGTTTGGGGGTGGCAACCCTCCATTTTAATGGAGTCTTAATACATCTTTAATTAATTGTTGTGTCTCTTATTAAGTTCTCTAAAAAAATCAGAAAAGATTAAACTGTTGGCTGAAAACTATGAAGTAAACTTACCTGTCATGACAGCTCTGTCGTGGCAGCATCTTTAGGACAGTTTAAGGAGAAGTTTAGAGCCTTTCTATAGTTCTGAAAAACTTAAACACCATTGTGACTGTTATATTGCTTAAGATTTCTTTTAGCCAAACTAGAATAGGATGCTTAATACTTGAATAGCCCCTAGAGGTGCCTAACACTGGCTCTAGGAAAGAAGTTTAGCAAAAGAAATTCAAAAAACTAGAGGTGCCCGAAACCGGCTCTAGGAAGCTAACTAGAGGTGCCCAAAACTGGCTCTAGAAAAATTTAGCTTGAAAATAGAAGAAAAAGAAGCAAGAAAATGTGTCTTCAAGAAAATAAACTTTGGCATAAAAATTCGAGTTAAAAAGTTGAATATTCTAGTGAAACTAAGAGAATCTTAGCATATAACTGTTCACAAGCATGCACACACTGCACGAGAACTATAGTGAGATTCCGGACAGATCCTAATCTTTCCGACAGGTTGCTGTCGCCACAGAGAATGAACGACGGGTAAGGGACAGTTCACTGTTTGAAGGCCAACACAAAAATATTCATTTTTCTTTTAGGTCTTAATTGCTTGAGGGCAAGCAAAAACTTGAGTTTGGGGGTGTGTTGAGTGTGTAAAAGTTCTATTATTTACACCCTTTTTAACCCATATTTCTGCTGCATTCAAGCATCATTGCATTGCATTTAGGTTAGTTTACAGCAAAACATCACAAAATTAGTAAAAGCACGGATTCTACTGAAAGATGGTTGATTTTGTAGGTTGCTGCCATAGTTGACGGAGAAGGCGGGCGCAGGGCAGAGAAGCAGAAAAGCTGAACTGGACAAGCAGACGATGAGGACGATGCTGCCATGGATCTGCCGTGACAGCAGAGGACGACAGCAAATTAGTGAAGAAAAAGTAAAGTGGACCGCAATAGATAGAGAAAATTATGCTCGTCTGTCGTGTGAAAACCATATATTTTTCCAAGCCCAGGATCAAAAGATATGTCAAGCCAAAGCTCAAGGAGAGGAAATCCCATGAAACAAGGAGGCGGCTGAAAAGTAGGATACTTGAAGATTAAGTCTTTATTAGAATCTTACTTTTAATTAAAGTTGTAATCCTTGTTATCTTAGAATACTTGAGCCCAAAGTTTATATAAGGGCATAGAATTTAACCTAGGAGGCATCATACCCCATAACCGATAACCAAACCCCTCCACCGTTTACCCGCCGTCGACATGTTCTAAATTCCCCCTAGGGCCACGGGTTGATTTGTAAAGTAGTTGCAAGGGTTGTTTTGTTTTATGATTTTCCAAGTTCAATAAAATAAACTTCAAGTTCTCTTATTTTGGTTATTAATATCTTGCAAGAGCATCGGGAGAGCATTGTGAGGTTATCTATTTACTTAGCATCGGGAGAGTTAAGTATACGAAAGAAATAAGAGCAAGTTCTCTAGTTTATAGTTGAACTATCTTGTGCCTAGGGATAGGGCAAGGTTAAGTGGCTAAAGAAGAATTCATACACATCGGTGTTCATCCTTCGTTTCACGCCGGGAGGTATCATCAAAGACGTGATCATCGACAGACTTGGACCTAGGGATAGGCCAAGGCAGATATGGGATTCTTGCCAAACTTGAAGTACTGAGTTGGTGTGTTTGCTGCCGTGACGACCAACGGACAGCTGCCGCGACAGGTGCTGCCGCGACAGGCGCGACGACAGAACTGGAGTTCCTAAGCATTGCGAAACCTGCACTACTGAGCAATTCAATACCAGTCCATTCTCTCTATCTTGATATCTCAATTCTTTTATTTAAGTTTACTTCATTATTCTCGTGAGAACTTTCTCAACTATTTTCTTTACTTTCGTGCAGTAAATCAAGGTGAAGCTATTAGCCCAATCCCTGTGGAGACGATATCTGATACTTCGTATCACTTTACTACTTGCGTCGTGTACACTTGCACTACCATTGCGATAGACTATTTTACACGCAACATATGGTTTACTATTTCTTCAATTCCTCCTTCGTTTTAAGTCTATTTTGATCAAATTTAAACCACATGCTCAACTACCACTATATAATATCCATATAAATTCAATTCATATTTTTAACAATATTTTTGCAATTTATTTGCTTAACTTTGTATTTTATTCAATTTGATCCTTCAATTCTAATTTTTTGTAAATTCTTTCTTCACATCAATTCCTACAATTCATGTAATATCCAATATAAACTCGACTCGAATAAAAAAAATTTAAATAAAATTTGAGTCATAAAATATGATCCGTCAACTCGACTAACTCAAAATCTTTTTACTCGACTCGATTGAATGCTCCAATTTTAAGTTCGCCCTTGGGCCACCAAAATGTGAGAAACGGGCACTCCATACTTTTGAGAGAACATGGTTTGTGATTTAGTTAGATTAGGCAGTGCTGGTGTATGATCAGGTGCAATATAGAAGTGTTTGAGAGATTGATGGAAAGCAAATGGAGGAGGGTATGGTGAAGTTAGGTTTAGAGGAAAAGTAAAGGAACCCAGTTGAGTAACAGCAGAGCGGTTCAAAGGTTTATGAGACTTTGTGCAATTTATTAAAACGAGGTTCTTTAATTTATAATCTCAAAGATATATAAAGGTTTTTAAGAAATATTTTTATCTTAGTAAAAAATATATTGTGGAGCCCTCTTTAAAGTCATTTTTTTATTTTTTTTCTTGTAATTTATTAAACCGAAATCTTTTGTGTTTCCCCTATAAACATTTAATTGAACTCATTTTGAGCCCTTTTTTCTTGGGGACCCAATATAATCGCTCATCTCGTGCATGCCAAAACCCCCGCCGAGTAACAGCAGCATTATCTCTTTTTCCTCGAGCAAGCCCTGGTTTAGCATGCCTTGCTGGAAGTGGAACTGGGATAGATAGACAAAGTGAATTTGAACCACTTTCTTTTTCCCCCTGCTTTCTCTTTTCTCCCCTTAATATATACTTAATAACTAAAACTATCCTTCCTCAAAAAAAAAAAAAAAACTAAAACTATCCTTTTAATTTCTAAAAGGAAAGTGAAAAACTACTGTAAGGAATAATGGGATCTTAGTTTAGTTACCTATTATAATAAATTTGAACAATTCAAAAAAATAACTTTAAACAAAAAGCACACATAAAAGAATATGAACCTAAAACCTCAAAGTTTTCAAGTTCATTTTTGAAACATTTATCTCGAATATTAATGGAATTTGTTAGATATGTGGCTCAAAATATGACCTCTCACCATCTTATTATCCTTTCAAACTTGTCTTAAACAATTTCATTGACTGTGGAGTTGCCGGTAGCATCCGTCGTTCCTGCTACGGTTGGCGGGTTGAGAAAAACATAGTCCAATTTTCTTGGATAAACTTGCAGATAAGAATAAATATTTTTAACAGCAATATAATTTTCTTCTAAATTATTGGAAATACTACTGCAAAAATAAATTGTTAAGCACTGACATGTCAATAAAAATAAATAAATGAGTGTTGGAACATGTTTACTGTATCGTGGAAAATTCATAAGGTTCAGATTGGTGTAATAGAGAATTGGACTTCCCATGAGGTTAGCACAATTATTTAAAATTTATACACCCGAATTTTGAAACGGATAACAAAAGTATTGATATTCTCAGCATAAAACAGCTCGTGAATTATGGAAGAAGCAGAGAACTTATATTTTGAAATAAGAAAAAATGTTTTTGTGGATGATATGAAAGTGTTTGTGAAGCGTGCTACTTATTGGCTGAAAATAAGGATAAAAATGTCAAAAAAAACAGTCATAAATTAAGAAAATTTTACAACGTGCGACGAACACCGTTAATGCTTAACACCATTAAATTAATTCATAAATATTAAAAATTTCAAGTACTTAATATATAATTAATAATTATTAAAAATTCAATTAAAATATTTTTTATATATATTAAAATTTTGAATTTTTTCAATAAAGATAAACTACATATTTAATACTTCATCTATTTTCGTATTTCTATTTTGGTACATAAACTAATTTTTTAAGACGGTCTAATAAAAGAACAAACCAACCATTGTTCGTCCTTGAACTGCAACACACAACACACACTGTCCATATTTTTTTACAGCCAACTATTCATTCACAGCTATCCGGACTGGTGTTGGTGAATCTCAGATGATCCGTTCTCCTTCATCTCATTTTCGATTGAATCGGGGGTTGATCTTGTTGATTTTGTGATGCCGGCGGCACTTGCTTCTCGGATCGCTTTTTCTCCTTAACAATGACTTGTTTTGGCATCACTTCTAACAGAAAGCTTCCTCCATTCCATACAGATGCATAAACCTTGAGTATTTAGAAAATCGCAAGAAATTCATATGAAAGAAAAACCGGGACCGTGAGTGCCATGGTTGCGACCGTAAAAATGGGTTGAAGTAAAATGTACATGAACAAACGGTTTTGATCCCCTAAGTTACAAAGTGTCAACAATTTTCACAGCAACATTGGGAATCGGCTATGACAACAAGGTGGGTATCATTTTTTGTGCTTCTTGCTCTTGTCAATTTTAGTTGATGTTTACTTTTTCATACTTTATTTTTTTGTTATTAAAATCGATATTATTTTTGGAGGAATTAAGAAAAATGTAATCGATGAAAATTTGTAGGAAACTATAGTGACAATGAAAAGATGTTCGATACCTAGTTTTTCATACTTCGAATGGAAGAAGAATAGAGAATAAATTTACATTTTAATCTAAAAAATTAAAAATGATGTTTAAATTGAAAATATTTTGGACTAAATTAATAGATTGTATAAGTTTTAGGGACTAAAATTGTTATTTGACTAAGCAACGTCACTGTTTCCGTTTATTTTTAACAGTTTGGGTACCAAAATAGAAACAATACATAACGTTAGGTACCATTTTGCTAAAAAAATAGTTTGAGTACCAAAATAGAAATATGAAAATAGGTGAGGTACTAAATATGTAGTTTACCCTTATAAAAAAATTCAAAAATTCAATATATATATATATAATAATTTAATTGAATTTTTTAAAATAATTATTAATTGTATTTTGAATCATTGAAATTTTTAATCTTTATTAATCAATTTAATGGTGTTCAGCGTTAGTAGTGTTCAACGGTGTTCGTCACACGTGATAGACTCATCCCATAAATTATTATGATAATGACCTGTCCGAAAATGCCAAATTAAAGCCATTTATTTTCATAAACCAGCCAATTAATTCTAAAATTTACTTCTGGAAATGAATCAGTAAAAAAATATTGAAATCATGTTGTTTTAGGCTCCGTCCAGTAACGCTTTTTAGGTAGCATTTAGAATAAAATCGACGATCAAACGAAAAAGTCCCGCTAAATATTTTACGTTTGTTCATCTTTATCGTATTTTTGTGCTTAAATCTAGTCCCAAACGTATGTTTTGGAAAAGTTAGATTTTTCAGCTTCTTCAACGTCGGCTTCTTTCCTGCAAATGGTCTTTTACCAGCGTTGCTAAATGGACCTTTAGTCAGCCAATAGACTCGTGTTAACACAAACACGAGTCGACCAGGCCGAGTGCACATGCGAAGACCTTGTTTCTTAACAACTAGAAATCTTTCCTAATTACCTAATGTGAGATTTAAACGCACCATCAAAATTCTATGTTGAGTAGGTCTATTTTTATTTTGGTGATTTCCAACTTTTCCTCTCTTTTTTTCCAAAGACATATACATCTCGTCTAAGATGTTGTGCACAATTATTCAAGTTTATATGTGTTAGACAGAATGGTGCTTGGAATGTGGGTCTATGGAAGTTGGGTTGTTATGGGTGCTGTTGGGTTGTTAAAACCGAATGGCCCACTGGTTTAACAGCTCAGTTTTGGATAACTGATTCTGTTGGACCTATTGGGCTATATAAACGTGAAGGGTGGTCCGACCCTTGGCTATCTCGGTAATTTGAGAGATCTAGCCCACATTTCTAATTTCTTTGTTCATCTTATCTTAACCGTTCATCATAGGGTTTTGTTGATAATCTAATATGGTATCATTCGCCGGGCTTAGGGTCTAGTAACTCGGGTTTGTCGTTCTAGGGCTTTCGTGTTTGCGATCTAGGGTTTCCTGTGGCTCTGTCGATCTTGTTCATCTACGCGTCCGCCGCTATGGTTCGAGTTGAAGGTGATGGCGATGATGATTCTTCCGGTAGATCGGCCAAGTTCTTTGCCAGCAAGCGGTTGAATGTGCTTCTAGATGAGACGAACTTTCTCATCTGGAAACAACAAGTCCTTTTGACGGCGAGGAGCCACCGTCTCAAAGGTTTTCTCACTGGTTCGACGAAGGCGCCGCCGGCTAAGCTTTGACAAACTGACAGCACAGAGATTTTGAACGAGAAATATGAAGATTTTCTTACGCAAGATAGCGCGCTGTCGTCCTGGATTCTTTCGACAATGAGTCTGCACCTGTTGTCCAATTTCGTCGGTGCTGAATCCACGACGAAGATCTGGTCTATTGTCGTGGAGTTCTTTAGTAGCCGCTCCACTACGACGGTGATGAGCCTTCATTTCAAGCTCCGGACGATTCGTAAAGGAGAGCTCTCGATGCGTGCCTACGTCTCAAAGGTCAAAGAGATTTGTGATGCCTTGGCCTCGTGTGGCAGTCCGGTGTCGAAGGTGGAGCATATTGCGATGATCCTCGGTGGCCTTCCAGCGGAGTACAAGCCGTTCGTGGCGGTTATCACGGCGAGTCGTGAGATCTTATCTCTCGACAATGTTTCAACTATTCTGGTTGATGCGGAGGCTCAACAAGGTCTCTTTGACTCTGAACTGTCGATTCCGATGAGTGCTAACGTGGCTAGGTTTTCTGGATTTGGTGGTTCGAATCAGTCTGGTGTCGATTCTTCTTCTGGTGGGGCGTCTCAACGTTCGTATCGTCAGAATACTTCTGGCAGTGGTCATGGTCGTGGTCGACCTCGTTTTCAGTGTCAGCTGTGTGGAAAGATCGGCCATCTGGTTGATCGGTGCTTCAGGAGGTTCGATCAGAGTTTTTCGGGTGTGTCTGCCAGTGGTTTCAAGAATTCTGATGCTGACGACAACATATCTGTAAGTGTATGTACTGTGACTGGAACTAAGTCTGGAAGTGTTCCGTCTGGTTCAACTAATGGCTCTAACTTGTCCAACTCTGGTGGCTCGTGTCTTCACTGTGCATCTGGTATCTCTGGCACAACTGGTCAATGGTTTGTTGACACTGGAGCTACGCACCATGTCACGTCTGACTCTTCCAATGTTCATCAGAGTGATGACTTCTCTGGACCAAGTAAACTTGTTGTTGGTGATGGTAAGGGTTTACTTATTCGTAAGATAGGATCTAATTATGTGCCTACTAAAAGCCGAATGCTTCGTTTATGTGATTTGTTATTGGTTCCACAAATTTCTAAAAATCTAATCTCTGTGTCAAAGTCTGATAGTGATAACAGAGTGTATTTTGAGTTCCATGCTGATCGGTGGCTTGTTCGTGATGAGGACTCTCATGAAGAATTGCTTTGTGGTACTGTTTCTAATGGCTTGTATGTTTTGCCTTCTAGTTTACATTATGATAAGCATGATTCTGTTGTTAATAATGCTGAGGCCAATGTATCTGTGCTTAATTAGAGTAGTTATGATGTCTGGCATCGCCGTTTAGGGCATCCAGCACAAGTTACTTTAGATAACGTGTTACATAGTTGTGGTTTGGTTGTTGATTCAGCTGTTAATAAAGGTAATGTTTGTTCTGCTTGCTGCATTGGTAAGAGTCATAAACAACCTTTTAATACATCTACTACTGTGTATTCTGAGCCATTTCAACTTGTTTACACTGATTTGCGGGGCCCTGCCTATGTCAAGTCTGAAGGGTATTTGTACTATGTATCGTTTGTTGATGCTTACACTAGGCATACTTGGCTCTATTTGCTTAAAACTAAGGATCAAGCTATTCATGCCTTTAAGTTGTTCTCTAAAATGGTTACTACTCAGTTTGGTGTTAACATTAAAGCTATTCAAAGTGATTGGGGTAGGGAGTATCGTAGCTTGTCTCCTATACTTGTTGAGCTTGGGGTTAGTCATAGGGTCACGTGTCCTCACACGTCTGAACAGAATGGTGTAGTTGAACGTAAGCACCGTCACATAATTGAACTAGCTCTAACTCTGCTTAGTCAGGCTTCCTTGGATGTTAAGTACTGGTCTCATGCCGTTGTCATAGCTATTCATTTGATTAATCGTTTACCAACTCGGGTCCTTGGTAATCTTAGTCCTTTTGAGAAGTTGTTCCAGCGTAGTGTTGATTATTCCTTTCTGAGGGTGTTTGGGTGTGAGTGCTTCCCACATTTACGACCTTTTCAGCGTCATAAACTTGAGCCTCGCTCTTAGTCCTGCATCTTTTTGGGGTACAATATACAGCATAAAGGGTATAAGTGCCTTACTTCACAAGGCAAAGTGGTTGTTTCTCGTCATGTGGTGTTCAATGAGGGTTTCTTTCCTGCCTCTTCTTCTCCTAATAGTACCTCTTCCTCTCAACCCAAACCCTTTCGATCTGCCTCATTTCCTATTGTGTCATCACCTTCTTTATCTCCTAATACCACTACATCATCCCCTGCAGCTTCAACCTCTCTCTCAACCCCTATAACTTCTTTCCCTTCATCTGAGCCTTCTCCCACAGTTGCCACTTCTTCCACACCTGAGTCTCCTTCTACAGTTGTCCTACCCTCTTCATCTGAGCCTCCTCCTACAGTTGCCATACCCTCTTCAACTGAGTCTCCTCCTACAGTTGTCATGCCTTCACCTGCTCCTGAGTCCTCTCCTTTAGTTGATACTTTCTCGTCCCCTTCAGCTGTATCTTCTTCTGCAGCTGCTGGTTCCTCAAGTGTTTCCCCTGTTGCTGGTTCTGAATGTGTTCAGGATGTGTTAGAGGCTCATGTTTCTACTGATGTTCCCTCTCTTTTCGTTGATAATTCTAGGCCTATTCTCAGTTCTCACCCCATGGTTACTCGAAGTAAACTTGGTGTGTTCAAACCCAAGTCCTATGTGGCTACAAAGGTTCTTGACTTTGTTTCTGATACGGTTGAACAAGCTCTTGAGATTCCAGCTTGGCGTGATGCAGTGATGGCTGAGTATAATGCTCTTCTGGCTAATGGTACATGGAAGCTGGTTCCTCTCCCTGCTGGACGGACTGTTGTGGGATGCAAATGGCTTTTTCGAGTCAAGCACAACTCTGATGGCTCTGTGTCACGGTACAAAGCTCGGTTAGTGGCTAAGGGCTTTTCTCAAATACCTGGTCAGGACTTTGGAGACACGTTCAGTCCTGTGGTGCGGTTCTTTACTCTCAACATTCTGTTGTCTGTTGCTGTGAGCAACAATTGGGTTCTGCGGCAAGTGGACGTGAACAATGCGTTCCTTTATGGGGGTCTCGAAGAGGAAGTGTACATGCTTCAACCTCATGGTTTCACACAGAGCTCGGATGATGGAAGTTCTCTTGTGTGTTTACTTCAAAAGGCCCTGTACGGACTGCGACAAGCTCCTCGTAGTTGGTACACTAAATTACGAAGTGCTCTTTTTGGTTTCGGGTTTAAAGAGTCTGCCGCAGATACCTCCTTATTCATTTGTGTTAATGACAGTGTATCTTTGTATGTCTTGGTGTATGTGGATGACATTATTGTCACCGGTTCATCTGTAGCTGCTATTGACAGTGTTGTTCAGCATTTGAACTCTCAATTTTCGTTAAAAGATCTTGGTGAGTTGTCGTTTTTCCTTGGTATTTCTGCTCATAGGGTGTGTGGGTCTCTGGTGTTAAGTCAGAAATCGTTTATTTTGGACTTTTTGCGAAAGGCTAAAATGTATCATGCAAATCCATCTCCCACTCCCATGTGTTCCACCATAAAACTTGTTTCGAATGCTGGAAGCCCAATTACTGATCCATACATGTATAGGAGTCTTGTTGGGGCCTTGTTATATGTATGTCATACTAGGCCCGACATAGCCTTTAGTGTTCATAGGGTGGCCCAGTTCATGCACAGGCCCTGTGAAGAACATCTTGCGGCTGTTAAGCAAATTTTACGTTATCTTGTTGGCACTATTGACTACGGTTTGGCCTTCACCCCATGTGATACGGGTTCCGTAAGTGTTTGTTGCGTTTTCCGATGCTGATTGGGGTAGTAGCCCGGATGATCGTCGTTCTACGACGGGATATTGTGTCTATGTTGATAACTATTTAGTTGCTTGGAGTTCGAGGAAGCAGAAATCGGTCTCTCGTTCTACATCCGAGGCTGAATATCGTAGCGTGGCTGATGCAGTCTCCGAATTGTTATGGGTTCAAACAATGCTAACTGATATGAAAGTATCTCTTCTGGGCCCTCCGGTTGTTTGGTGTGACAATACAAGTGCGGTGGCAATGTCAGCAAATCCAGTTTTTCACTCGAAGTCCAAACATGTCGAACTTGATGTTCATTTCGTTCGTGAGAAAGTGTGTGAGCGGAAGGTTCAGGTTAATTATGTGCCTACTGAAGCCCAAGTTACAGATGGGTTCACAAAGCCGTTATCCAAGGTTTATTTTCATAATTTTCGTCATAAGGTGGCTGTTCATCCTATTGTTGTTTCCAGTGTTTGAAGCTGTGTTTGATTTGAAAAAGGGGAGGAAGCCGGGGAAATGTTAGACAGAATGGTGCTTGGAATGTGGGTCTATGGAAGTTGGGTTGTTATGGGTGCTGTTGGGTTGTTAAAACCGAATGGCCCACTGATTGAACAGCTCAGTTTTGGATAGCTGATTCTGTTGGACCTATTGGGCTATATAAACGTGAAGGGTGGCCCGACCCTTGGCTATCTCGGTAATTTGAGAGATCTAGCCCACATTTCTAATTTCTTTGTTCATCTTATCTCAACCGTTCATCGTAGGGTTTTTGTTGATAATCTAATAATATGTTTATCGGATCTTGCTCACAATTTACTTGTGAGTGTTAATATCAATGACACTGACAGAATATGTAATGCGTATTTGACATTCACTATTCATAGGCAACCACAGTCGGTTCATCGAAGCTGTGTTTCTGCTGCTACATCACTACAAGAAACGATAACAATTATTCAAGTGGAAGACTGATGAACAAAGGTTAAAGTCTGGAGCCAAAATCTTTAGGTGCTTCAGCAACTCATCGAAACCAAAACCATATTTGTCCCACTTCGAATTTTAGTTTGTTGGATACGTTGAGAGTCTCCATTTGTGATTCCAGGTTTCGTGATTTGCCCATATTTAATAGCCCGATTAATTCTCTGCTCACAACTGAAAACCCACATGGAGAAGACAGTGAAGAGGAGAGGTGAGCAACATGGACTTCCTCTGCAACATACTTACCTGGATGGGGTTGATGGGCGATCAACAAGGCTCATGGCCTAGGCTGGTGGCTTTCATTGCACTCAGAAGGTGTTCCTGCCTAAGGTCTCCCCAAGTGGGAGAGCCTACGTCATTATTTGTGGCAGTGGGGGCCTGCGTTCGCGCGGCCCCTTCCTCATTCCTAGTTAAGATTTTCTCTTGTCCGCTAAACATGTCTATCGTTGAAGTTAATTAAAATCCAAATTTTGATTACAGAAATGATGGTGGAGTCCTCGTTTGTCCTCTTTCAAATGCGATGGTGTTACCTCAGTAGCCAGAGTAAGGGTTCCCATTGAAGATATATTGAAACCAACAGTGAACAAAATTTCAAGGTCTATTTGGTGGTGATTAACAAACAACTAAAAGTCTGAAACTAATGGCACTGATAAGTGGTGTTTGCTCTACTCATTAACCGACCTTGAGGTCATAGCAATGTTGGTTAATTTTGTGTCCTCAACCAATGAAGTTTATTTTGTTACAATCAAAAGCTAACCTACCAATCTAGTTTCCCATTATGTTAAACCCAACTGGATTGAAATCTATTTCCATTTGTCATTCTATTTGGAGACACCTTCAGTTTTAAAGTAATGAAATAGTTACTGCTAACTTCCCCTCTTAACTTGCAGAAAAATTCACTTGAAGCATTCGTTATAGCTTCTTAGCACTTTCCTTCAATTTCAAAAGAAATCACTGAATAATCCCTCAACTATCAAGAAAATATAAATGTAAAAATTTTAAGAATTCTGATATGTAATATCAAGAATTTATGCTTAAATCACTCTGGGGATGGTGGCACTAGCAAGGTTAAATCCACCAAAACTTAAAAGCCTGGTTTAACACCAAATCTGTGATACATATAAGCGGATACAATTTAATAAGTGAATGATTCTGTTCGGACATCCCACATCGCACTGGGAAAGCAAGTTGGCAGCTTCTCCTCCTGTTTATAAAGCAACTTGTATCTAGCTTTCAATCTCACGGAGCCGTGTGGTGAGCACAGAGCGAACTATTCTTTCGCCTTTTACTAAAGAATACCGTGTGCTCTCCACTCTAAGCGGCATACGCCAATTTTTGGAATGGTATCCTTTGTTGAATACCACCATACCAATGCAAGATTAAGAGCTTTTTTTTTTGGTTTTTTTTTTGAGAAATTAAGGGTCTGTTTGTTTCCCTGTAATTGGTTTTTTTGAAAATGATTTCATAACTTTCCGCTGTTTTATTCTACAGTCAATGGAAAACAGACCTTGTTTTAGTGGAAAATGACTTACCCATTGATTTTCGGTAAGTCGTTTTTCTTCCTCCCATTCTCTCTACAAATACTAACCTAAACCATAAATCTTAAAACCTAAACCCTAAATACTAACATAAAAACTAAACCCTAAATACTAACGTAAAAACTAAACCCTAAACCCCAAATCCTAAACCCCAAACCCCAAACATTAAAAACCCTAACCATAAACCTTAAACCCTAAACCTTAAACCCTAAACCCCAAACCCCAAACCCCAAACATTAAATTATAAATATTAAACCCTAAACATTAAAAACCATAACCCTAAACACAAACCTCTAAACCTTAAATGTTAATATAAACACTAAACATTAACACAAACCCTAAACCCTAAATATTAATATAAACACTAACAACAAACCCAAAACATTAAACACTAACATAAACCTTAAACCCTAAATGGGAACTAAACCCTAAACCCCAAACATTAAACAATAAATGTTAAACATTGAATATTAAAAACCATAACCCTAAACACAAACCCCTAAACCTTAAATATTAACATAAACACTAAACATTAACACAAACCCTACATATTAACATAAACATTAAACACTAACAACAAACCCTAAACACTAAACGCTAACATAAACCTTAAACCATAAATGAGAACTTAAACCCTAAACCCTAACTTAAGCCCTAAAACCTATATGCTAAACCTTAAACCCTAACTTAAACCCTAAACACTAAATACTAAACCCTAAAGCATATATGCTAAACCCTAAACACTAACATAACCCTAAACCATAAGCACGAATCCATAAACACAAAACCCTAAATGCTGTATCATAAACATAAACCCTAAACCTTAAAACAAAACCCTAAACCCTAAATATTAAACCATAAACACTATCATAACCATAAACCATAAACATTGATCCATAAACACAAACCCTAAATGATATATCATAAACACTAAACTCTAAAACAAACCCATAAACCCTAAATATTAAACCATAAACACTAAATGCTAACATAAACACTAACATAAACCTTAAAACCTAAATGTTAAACCATATATATTAAACCCCAAACACTAACATAAACCCTTACCCTAAACACTAACCCATAAAACATAAATGCTAACATAAACACTAAATCATAAACAATAAACACTAACATAAACACTAAACCATAAATGATAAACACCAACATAAACCTTAATCCCTAAATACTAATATAAACAATAAACCCTAAAACCTAAACACTAACATAAACATTAAACCTTAACATAAACCCTAAACTTTAAATGTTAAACCTTAAACACTAACATAAACCCTAAAACCCTGAATGCTAACATAAATACTAAACCTTAAACACTAAGCACTAACATGAACCTTAAACTCTAAATGATAACCTAAACCCTAAACACTAAAAGCTAAACACAAAACATTAAACACTAGCATAAACCTTAAACCATAAATGATAAACCCTAAACACTAACCATAGACTCTAAATGCTACCATAAACCCTAATCACTAAACCATAAACCTTAAATGTTATCGTAAAACCTCAAATCCTAAACCCTAAACCCTAACCACCAACCTAAACCCTAAACCTTAAACACTAACATAAACCTTAAACCGTAAACATTAATCTAAACCCTAAATCTATACCTTAAATACTAATCTCTAAATGCTATCATAAACACTAAATACTAGTCTAAACCATAAACTATAAATGATATCCTAAACCCTAAAAACTAACCTAAACATTAAACCATGTTTTGATTGGAACTTGTTTTTACCATTATCGATGTTTGTTTGTGGATTGTTCATGAAATTTTCAGGAAACTCTACCAAACAGTGTAAAATGAATTGTACAACATCATCCAAACACCGGAAAATGGTTTCTGCAATTAGTTTTCCAACAACTGTAGTTCATTTTCCAGAATTCATTTTCCGGAAATAGTTTTCAGTGAAACAAACAGACCCTAAGAACTTTCTTTTCTGCTTAAGAGACATGGGTTTACTCGATAAAGTTTTAGTTCTCACAAATAATTTTATTTGTTTAGTGTTTAGGGATCCATTTGAGATTTAAGGGTTTGGGTTTAGTAGAAACAATTTTATTTGTTTAGGGTTTAGGGATTTGTTTGAGATTTAAGGATTTGGGTTTAGTAGAATTTAGTAATTGTGAATAGATTTGAGGGTTTAGTGTTAGAATTTATAGGTTAAAATTTAAATCCTCAACATAATACTCTAAAAGATAAACCCTAACTCCTAAACTCATAAGTTCTACCCCTATACATAAATCTTTAAACTATACACCGTAAATTGAATCTCTAAACCCTAAAACCAAGAAACGTATGGAAACTAAAAGTATCCAACGTCGGTGCATTAAATATAATCATTAAAAGAATGGGTAATTATTTTATACGCAAGCGCTTGTGGAAACTTTTTTACACAAGCGCCTTGGTTTTAGGGGTTAGAGACTTCGTTTAGGATTTAAAGTTTAGGGGTTTAAGTGTAGTAGTTTTGAATTTAGAGCATGTTGATAAATTTTGGGTTTAGGGTTAAATTTGAGGGTTTATAGGTTAAAACTTAAATCTTACCCATATTACACTAAACCCTAACCCTAAACCCTAAATTCTAACAATGAACCCTAAATTTTAAACCCATACACTAAAACCCCTAAATTCTAAAACATAAACTAAAACCTTAAAATTGAGGCATTTGTGAAAATAAAAAGTTTTCACCGCATGTGGAAATAAAAAAATTTCACCACTTGTGTATAAAATAATAACCCTAAAAGAATATGTATTTGGCTACCTTTATAAAAAAATGTATTTTGTTACCGCAAGTTAGAAAATTAAAATTAAAATAAGAACTCAAGTAAGATAGTAAAATAACAAGTGTAATAAAACATACAAGACACGTTGATAACGAATACGAGGTTAAAAATTAAGGTGGGATGATAGGGCGGAGTCAGAAATTTATTTAAGAGTATTATTTTTTAACGGTATTTAAAGAGAGTTAATTATTTATAAAATGTTGTCATTTATATATATTTTTAATTTTTTACAAGGTGGCTCCGCCCAGGATGATATATGTTTATATTTAAACGTAATTTCATTGGTGATGTGAAAAATGGAAAATGACTAGTAGATTAAAAATGGTATATAATAATGTATTTATTTTGATTATTTTAACATTATGAAATTATGAAAAACATTATGAAAAATAATAGTATTCATAATATTTTTATTTTTAAATTATTGATTTAATTAGTTTTTGTTATTTAAATAATTATTTACCTTAATCCAAATATATTGATCATTAATTTGTATGTATTTTATTTTTTAAAATATATTTTACGAAGAACACAATTTTAAGGATTAATATTTAAATTTAATGAAATCACAATGAATAATTCTATGTGAACCAAATTACTAGATAATATCAGATTAGACTAAATTGAGTAAACGCATAAATATGAAGAATTGAATATATAATTATATAAAATTTATTTAACCGTCATGACAATATTTTCGTAAAAAGTCAATAGAAAGTAATTATTTTAATAGATTAATAGCTCAATTGAAAAAAATTAATGTCTATCGGTCAAAATAAAATCAAGTCAATAATTTAGTAATATTTAGTATAATTTATCCAAAAATGGATTTTTTAAAAATAAAAAAAAAGAATTGATTTGTAAACGAATTAAGTCGGGTTAAGATGTTTGAAATCCTCAGTAGAACATTGCTTATATATAAACAAATGTTTGAAAGATGTATTTGTAAGGTTTTTATATTTTATTATTTATAAATTTGAATAAGGCCAAAACTGAAAACAATTTATATGAGTTTATTTTGTTTTCATTTCTTTTTGCACATTTCTCAACAACTAGGTCGATTGGCTAAAAATCAATATTAAAAAATTAAAGGAATTGACCAAAAATGAAGTCAAGGTGGCTTACTGGCTACTCAAATTGTTAATGATTGTGATAAGAAATTAAACTCACAGACATGTTTTTGTTAAGATCAAATTCTTGCTTGATTGTGGGAAGATTGGATAAAAATATTAGATTTGTAAGTAACTTTAATCTTAATAAATTCATAACATTTTATCTTAGTTTCACATTGAAGCTCCAGAGTAGCTCCTGTATATCAGATAAGTGTTGTTGAGGGCATGAGTATTTAGGACCTTGGTTCTTCATATAAACATAGTTGAAGGTGGCAAACGGACAGATTCAGACTCATGTGTTTCTCAAGTTCGTGTTTTTTGTTGGATTCGATTATTTTGAGTTCAGCTTTTTACGGACTTGAACTTTTTTAAACCTATTTTCTAAAATCTAGGCCCTCGCTTTGGTGCCCAGTCTGACTTGGACACTTAAAAACAAAGCTGAAAATCATTATGCGTGTTTGTGTTTTTCAGATGTTGCTCACAGTTTACTTGTCAGTGTGGATGTCAATGACAGAATAAGAATATCCGTATTCGACATTCATAGGCGACAACACGCATTTCATCGAAGTTGAATTTCTGTTACTACAACACTAAAAAAGAGATAATTAATCTGTTTGTTGCTTCACTCTTATGATTTGGTAGCATAAGATTGAAAGACTGATGATCAACTATTAAAGTCTGGAGCCAAAATCTTTTTAATATAGGTAAACACAATATTCGGGTTTCTCATTTGCCCATATTTAAGAGCTCAACTGATTCTCTGCTCACAACTCGAATCCCGCTACCAAAAGACAGTAAAGAGGAAAGGTTAACTAGACGTATAAAGGATAAGCATAGGTTGCCATTGCAAAGTACTTACCTGGGCGGGGTCAGTAGTTAATTAATAAGGCCCATGGTCTAAGCTGGTGGCTTTCATTGCACTTTGAAGGTGCACCTGCTTAAGGTCTCCTCAAGTAGGAGAGCCTGCGTCATTATTTGTGGCACTGGGCTCCTTCCTTATTTCCATTTAAAATTTTCTGTTTGATTCTGGCAATCTATTCTTTCGATTTTTACTAAAGAATATCGTTTGCTCTCCACCCTAAGCACAGCATACGCCAATTTTTTTAAGGGTGTTTCTTGTTGAATGCCACCATTCAATTCATAGTTAAGAGACTTGCTAGTAAAAACTAGCACGAAAAGTTGCAGCAAAGTTCTTACTAGCCAGCAAGCAAAGGGAAACAACTGACAACCCATTATGAACTTAGGTACTACAATTAGAATATGCATTTCATTATTTAATCCAAGAATTTTATTTTTAAGAAAATTTATCACACTTTTAATCCCCTCCTCAGTTGCTCCCTCAATATTTATTCCCTTCTCATCACTTCTTTCAGCCTTTGCTTCATCATTCCCCTGAACATCTATAACAGATGCATTCTTAACTTCAGAAGTGGATGGAGTTTTTGTAGGCTTGGACAGTGAACTCGTACTATTCTTCCAACTTCCTTTTGCACGCTGCAAATAAACTACCTGCAGCATATGCACCTTAGAAGCATCTTCCATAAATGAATTAGAAGGCTCTAGAGCACTTGTGTGTGTGCGCGCAAGCAGAAACAAGCTTACAGCTTTATAAAATGAAAAAAATGATAGCCAATGGTTTTGGGGTTCATTTTATTGTTTTAAATGTAATTTGTGCTAAAACATATCAATAATTGGAGTTTAGCTCAATGGTTAACCCATTGGCTTAGAATGCAGGGGATGTAGGTTTGAATCCCAGCTCCCCCTTATTCTCAATTTATTTTCTTTGTTATGGTGGTGATAAAAAATTTAAATAATATATATATATAAGAGAGAGAAAATAAAATAATAAAAAAAATTCCACGTCAGCAATTCCGTTAGTTTTTAACGACGGAGGACCAAAATAGGATAACTATGTAACAGAATGGACGATTTTGCCAAAAAAATAGTTTTGGGACCAAAATAAGAAGACGGTAATAGTTTGGGGACCACCGGTGTAGTTTTCCCTAAAAAGAAAGCATATGCCATTACTTTTTATAATTAATTTAATATTCCACTAATAAATTATTGTTTTTATTATTTTATTAAGAAAACACCCTAAATACAACTAAAACAATGAACAGCTACTAACTTACAAGATTGTCACTTGAGAAATTATTGAAGCTGTAAAGGTAGAATGTGAAAGCTCTGAGCGGAAGCACATGTTACTCCCCTTCCAAGACAGTCATGTTAGTGTTGAGTATTACTGTTTAGTGGTGTGAGCTTGTGGACCTATTTATTCATAATCCAGAGTGACCCTGTTAGCTTGTTATTTCACTTAAACGAGCTTAAGTGAACCACTTTTACATACTTTAATAGGCCTCCTTGTTTTGTTCCATGATGATAGATGGATAAGTGACCAGCATATGTAGGGATGGGCACGGTCGGGTCGGGTCTAGTTTTTAGCCCACTCGAACCGACCCGAAATAAATACCCTAAATCTGCACCGACTCAAACATTTTCTCTAAATATCTAACCCGACCCGAAAATAAATATACTAAACCTGACCCCGAATCGACCTATAGAAAAAAATAATTTTAGGGACTTAATTGTAAAAAATTATAATTTGAAGGACTAAAATATAAATAAATATTAAATTTTAAGACCTAATTATAAGAAAATATATAAAGAGGGGTATTATTATAAACATCCTTTAAAACTTTAGGGGGAAATTACACAATTAGTCCTAGGACGGGTCGGGTTGGATATTTTCCACCCTAAATCTGAACCCGACCCGAGTTCACCCTTAATAAAAACTCGACCCGAACTGACATGAACCTAATTTTTTATTAAAAAATTCGACCCGATCGAGCCGGGTCGAGTCGGAACTCGACCGCATCAGGTAAAATGCCCATCCCTAATTGCATATGTAAGTATAAAGGCAATGACCATGAAAAAAAATCTATAACAATGCAACCCAATATTAAAAAGAAAACAATAAATTAACCTTAATTAGCTTGGGCCTATTCCCAACAATAGGCTGCAATATTTACAAAACTTGAACCTTCAATATGGAGACAGTAATAGATAGCACTATGTATCATGGAACTAATAACATTATTAAAGGCTAAAGGGTTTATTTTGCCCCCGAGTTTTACCTCAATTAGCAATGTTGTCCCTCGCGCAAAAACGAGTTCAATTAGGTCCCCCAGTTCGCACATCGAAGTAAATTAGCCATTTGACTAACGGAACCGTTAAATTAACCGTTACTCCGTTAACGCGTCAGCTGTCTACGCCACATGACATGTCATGTCAATATTGAAAAGTCAAAATGCTGACGTGGCAAAAAATAAAAATAAAATTAACTTTTTAATTTTTTCACATTTATTTTTATATTAAATTTTAACTAATCAGATGATGACACGTGGCATCATCTGATTGGTTTTAAATTAAAGAGTTAAAATAACCTATAAAATAGAGATGAGGTTAGAACTCGGGACCAAGTGGTGTAAAGCCTAGTGCTTTACCACCAAACCAACCTCTTAACCTTGTTTATAAGCACTCAATATAACTTATAACCTTATCAAAATAGCATGTCTGCTGCTGCTTCTTCTTCTTCCACTAGTAGTGATGAGTTTACTGGTTCGATTATGTTGAAGAACACCTCCACCAATAATTCCAGTCCTTTCGATATTTTTCACAATTTATCCAAACTAGGTTTAACATGTCCTCATCTGGAATTTTCTGTCTTGGTTAGCTAAAATATCAACCATCAAAGTTTCCCCACATTAAAAAAAATATGTTAAAAGGTGGTTCACAAGCTAATGTGAATTTGAATTTTTTTTGATAGAACTAAAACTGAAATCTTGTGAAAAAACTCAAAATCTAATGTGATTTTGATTTTTTTATAAAACTGAAATTGAAAACACTACTCCATATCAGCTAAGTCATGCATCAAGGTTGTACCCGCTTTAGCAGGTGGTTCCTGAAAGTAAATTGATCCGATTGGGGCTCCACGACTCATACAAGCTAAACTGCCAGCAACTCTATTGACTTCGCGTTGGACATAATAAATCGGCGTTTCCTGTAACACCCCATTCCCGGCCTGGTCGAGAACCAGGTCGGAGCGTGCTACCGGAAAACGGTACAGAGATCGGTGCAATAAAATTTCATTTCTTAATCAATAATTGATCAATAATATACAAATAAAACATTACCAGATATACATATTAGTACAATTGACTTCTTGTTAAACAATATTCAAACATTTAGGACCAATTCTTAACTATTACAAGTGTTAAGGACTAATCTGTAATTCAGATAAAATAGAGGTCTTCGATGCTATAGACTATACCACAATGAAATTCAATTCAATATTAACAAGTCTTCAAATTTTCATGCAATTCGGAATTCATTAATTCATCCAATTTAATAGTCCTCAATTCAGTGACCATATTGTGAACAATGCAAACTGTCAAATTGTGCTTTAACCAACTTAACTAACCCTGTATCGAAACACCTTAAGGCAGTTTCGATACGAGTGTATGATGGTCAACCTTTGTTGAATTTTCCCTTTATACTGTATCAATACTGGCAAGCCTTGTATAGGTACAAGTCGACTCTTTTTGACCTTGACTTTGACTCATTTCGATACAGGTTAGACCCATGTCGAAACAGGGAATTCTAGTAGCAAAATGTTCCAATACGACTCTAAACCGTTTCGATACGCCCTGTTCTGTGAGTTCAATTATGCCTACCCGTATCGATACGTCATTACTCGTATCGATACAGCCTGACCTGTAATGATAGGTTTTTGCTGGTTTTTAATCGAATTGACCTACTAAACAATGTTCAAAAGTAATGAAACTTTACACACAACATTATAAATGTACCATCTACTTGCATACCAAATTTTAGGGTCAAATGAATCCATTTACTCAGTTTTTGCCTTTTTGTGCCAAATTATGCATTTTAGGCCACTTTTCACTACATGGAAAGTTCATAATAGGCATATTACACTTTTACCACTTGACCATAATATAGGCATAACAAAAGAGACTTTATCTACTAATACATGCACCTTGCCACCAACTAGGAGTTTAAAAGGGTCGATATACATTACTTATAGCTTGATTGTGACTTGTGCAACGCTTCAACTCCTCCGATCTCGATCCAAAAACTTAGCTAACCTGAAATGGATGAAATGAAATGCATTAGGCATACTTTGCCTAGTGAGGTAGTCACAAGAATAACAATGTTATAATATGCAATTTCATTTCCACATCAACAATTATCATGACATGATTTTCTAGTGACAATACAATGATCATGCTCAATAACAATATAGTCATATTTTATCAATAATTCCTTGGATCGATTCCAAATAATGGATACGCGAATTCCTATGCCTCACCAAAACAATGAGTGGTCATATCCCTCCGCCTCGCCAAAGTGACCAATGCATAAACATCCATCCGCCTCACCAAATCAATGTAGGTTGTAGCCCTAGGACAATAGTCCGCTCGTACATTGAGCTCTTGAATTCTATAGCATGCCAATTGTATCCAATGTCCTTCGAATCCAAGGTCTGGTAACAATGACAACATTCAATATTCATTTGCAATAACAATAGTCGGTATAACCAATGATTCAATGTCCTTAACAATATTCAATATCAACGTTTCAATGGTATACCGATACAATAATCAATGACAAATTCAATGCTTGTTTCTATGTCCAATGACAATATACTTGAAAATGACAATGACTATAACATGGCTTATACTTATAATCAATGATATTGTTGATATCCAAGGTTCAATGCAATGCTTACCGAGACTTACCAATTTGTACGTTAAACGAACCTGTGCTATAACCTTTAAAACAATGTTAGCTATGTATTCAAAATTGATAACAATAAATTCGAGAAGGCTCCTCGCCTAATCTCGAGACTTCGACTACACTCACCTTGCTAATCTGATGCTCCTACGGCTCTTGGATGATAACGCCCCTATTCCTAGCTTTTGATGATGTCGATGGATGGTCTAGATCGATCTCTCGAGCTAGGAAAATCAATAGGGAATCGTTAGAATGATATTTCGATATCGTAATCAATATAACAATATCGAAATTAATATCTAAACTTAGAATCATCATTATCAATGAAACCTCCATGGATGTTAAACCTAGCTTGAATTTATACCATAAAAACTCCATGGATTAATCAATAGCTCTAGGAAATTAGGCTTACCCAACAAGGAGCTATGATTCGATAACAATAAGATGACGAAAATTGAAGCTTGAAGTCTCCTACAATGGAGGTCATTGCTTACTCAAGGCAAGAAAGAAGATGATCATGGTTAGGAGTGAAATTTCAGTAAGCTTATAATTCCCTTTCCCTTTTCTTTTATTAATTTGGCCGAAATGGCCTTTCCTTCAAATGAAGGATTCCATCCTTATTTGTCCATGATACGGTGATTTAATTGAGGAGGGGCTAACCGTAAGATTAGTCACTCAACTCTTGGGAGTTCATGCTTTTGCCCCCAAACTTTCAATTTTCACAATTTAGCCACTAAAGGTTTCCATCTTATTCAAATAGGTCCTAGTTAAGTAATTCAGTATAATTAGAGATCAATAACATAACAATGGACTTAATAAAAAGATTAGAACTATATTTGGACCTTTTTTATTTAGGGTTTCTAATCATCGGAACCTTAATCTCGACTAGACCGATTTTTGGGGTGTTACAACTCTCCCCCTTAAGAAAAATTTGTCCTCGAATTTTACCTGAATCAAAGAGATGTGGATATTGTTTCCTCATGGTTTCCTCTAATTCCCAGGTAGACTCTTCCATTGAATGGATCCTCTGGAGCACTTTAACCAACGGTACAGATTTATTACGAAGTCTCTTGACTCCCTTGACAAGAATTTGCACTGGTTCCTCCTCGTAAGACAAATTAGGCTGAACTTTAACAGATTCAGGTTCGATAATGTGTGAGGGATCAGATCGATATTTTTGAAGCATAGAGACGTGGAATAAATCATGGATCTTGCTTAATTCAAAGGGAAATGACAAACGGTAGGCCACTAGGCCAATCGTTTCAACAACCTCAAAGGGTCCAATGAATCGGGGACTTAATTTCCCCTTTTTGCCGAATCGTAAAATCTTTTTCCACAATGAGATTTTGAGGAAAGCTTTCTCACCAACTTCATACTGGATATCCCTCCTTTTAAGACCAACATATGCCTTCTGTCGATCAAAGGCAACTTTCAAATGATCGTGGACGATGGTGATCTTCTCTTCGGTTTCCCGAAGTAACTCAGGGACCAATAGCTTGCCTTCACCGAGTTCAGACCAACACAATGGAGTACAACAACATCTACCATACAACGCTTCATACAGTGCCATCTGAATGGAAGTCTGATAGCTATTGTTATAGGGAAATTCAATGAGAGGCAGGGACTTCTCCCATGTTCCACCAAATTCAATGATACACGCTCGTAGCATGTCTTCTAAAATCTGAATTACCCTTTTCGATTGTATAACACCCTAAAACTACCCTAGCTGAAAACCCCTAAGTTAGATAATAAAGAAGATAAAAACAAGTTGTAACCTATAATGTGGTATGAGTATTGTGCAACCTGAGATGTTGTGTAAAAACATGTAACCTATAATGTGGTACGAGTATTGTGCAACCTGAAATGTTGTGTAAAAACAGGTTGTAACCTATAAGGTGGTACGAGTATTGTGCAACTTGAAATATAGAGCAAAATTAGGTTATAACCTAAAATATGGTGCGAATGTAGTATAACTTGGAATATGGTACAAAAGAGGTTGTAACCTAAAATGTGAAACACTTTGAGTAGTTAAAGGACCAAGAAAATAGGTTATTAGTGAGAGTTAAAATAATATATAATAAAGCCATAGTGGGATTTGAGTGGATAAATACATGGTGAGAGACCTATCGAAGTGTCCCTCTCTCCATGTATGAGCGGCCACCTATGTTAGAAACAAAACAAGTGTATTCCACCATTTGTTTTCTTTCCATTTTTCACCCCACCGAAAATGCATGAGAGAAGAAACAGAACTTGAGAGCTTGAGTAAAATCTGGAGATTAGAAGCCTTAGAAAAACATGAAAGTTCTGGAATTAAGCTTAAAGATCATCTATGTTCATGCATGTAACCTAGATTTCGAGTAAGTTTAAAGTTGTGCTACCCGATTGATTCTTGTGTGTTTATCTTTGTTTTAAATGATTTTTTGAGTTTGTTTGATCCTATAAAGTCATGTTGAAATGCTTGATTATTCATATACATTGCTGAGTTTAAGTTAGATTTGAATAAAATCTGGAAATTTGCATGAACTTAGCTTAGAACTTGAAATCTGCCCAAATTCGTACTAAAACACTGCCCTTCAGAAATTTTGATTTTTGAGCATGATAGAGTTCGAATTAGAAAAAATTTCCATAGGACAAAGTTGTAGAGCATGAAAAATACTATAAGTTAGAGGTCTTGGAAACATGAAATTGTTGATGGATTTGCTGGAAGTTCAGTTGGAAGTAAACTGGTCACATTTTAAACAAAACTGGAAACTGTTTAGATTAAATTTGATTTCTGAAATTGTTTTAGGGGTTATTTGATGATTTTAAATTTGGGAGAATTGTTATGAAATAGGGGAACTTAGTAATATATGATTAGTATAATGTTTAAGATGATTAAGGACTTGGAATTGATGTTTAAAGTCAACAAAATAGTTAAAGGACTAGTTTGGACTAATCTGGGAAAATTACATATTAAGGGACCTTAATGCCCTGTTTTTGAAACTATTGGTACTTATTAATAATTTTATTAGATGTGTTTAAAAGTGGTTAAAAACTCAGAATTAAATGTGTAATGTATCATAGGTCAAATGGTCACTAAAGTTACATGTTGCAAATAATGGACAGATTAGGCCACTGTAAATGCTCGATATTAAAGTATTAAATTGTATTGATGTAGGAATGGGAAAAATATAAACCATACATAGAATTAAAGCTGTGTAAATAAGCTTTCTAGGTTGGTAAAGAACTTCTACGTTGGATTTGTGTGTAAAACGTTATGGGCAGATTAGTGTAGGGTGCTCAAACTGCAAGTTTAGGGGCAGTTTCATATTGATTAAATGTTTGTGTTTGAATAAATGAATAAATGTGATTGAATTGAGTTCTAATGTGTTTCTTATGTATTATCTGAATGTTAAAGATCAAGATTGTGAAGAAATCCTAGAGGATTCAAGGGTTGAGCAATCAAATAGGAGGAGCAAAGACATAGTGATCAAAGAATCAACCTAAGCTTTGGAGTATAGTGAGTGTAGTTGATCTTAGGGTTAGGATTAGTATCCTAACCAATGTTTTTATGATTATTTGATAAATTAATATGAAGCATGGAATGAATCTAATAAAGGTTTGGTAAATTTAAAGTTATTGGAAGAAGGATTAAAGGAAATGAATAAATGTTACATGTTTAGTACTAGTTAAGTATAGTTATGATCTATTTGATTTGCTATGATGTATTGGTTATTTAAGCTTCATGAGATAAGCCTATATATGAGATCTAGCTACTGTTTTTGATGAGTACGTGATTGAATTGATATGATATGATATGCTTGCTGAAAATTGGTTGCTTATTTAACTTGAATGATTCAAGTGCAATGTTGACATGAACATGTTGTATAGCCTTGTAATGTGATTGATAAAAACTTGTTTGTTTATGTCGAGAATTAAAAAGCTTAATAAGACCTTGGTTGACTAGAAGTCCTTAGGTAGAAGGGCATGCCTTAGAGTCTAAGCTCTACTGACTTAAAGGTGATTAGTCATCTAATGATGCTTTGAGCATCTACTGTTACAAGTTACAAGTTGAATGGTGTAGTTAGACACCTTGATACATTGTGTATATACTGATCTTTGATGCTTTGAGCATCTACTGTTATATGTTGGTACTTGGTATCTATTGACTTGATTACCTAGTCTACTTAATCATCCAAGGCAAAACCTAATTGAACTTGCAATAAGACTTTACATGATCAATGAAATGGTGAAAGGATACATGGTTACATGTTATATGAAATGATATGATTGATAAGGGTAATGACCCTATTTGAGTGATATAAAAATGTTATCAATGATATGATATGATTCTTGTTCTTTGGTTGTGTTATACATTGGTGTGCTGTTTGACATTGAATGTGAGTATGTTATATGACTTGACACATGATACGAATGGAACTAGCTAAGTCTACTTGAGCATGATAGAAGTTCTATATGTAAGGTGATGTGAACTTAGAATTATACATGCCTTTAGATGTTTGAATTTGAAATGGAAATTTCATGTTATTGCTATGTTGGATTCGAATAGTAGGATGGTTTTGATGTAAGTTTAAATATGTTTCTTATGCACCTAGGTTGTTTTTGATGTTGTTCGAACATGATCCCTATTTAATTAGGATTGATTGTATTGTATATGAATGTATACATGTATATATGATTGTAAGATGCTAGCCGGATATATATAACCATGAATTGGATTGAATGGATTTTTAGATGAATGTTTGAAAGTGTATACACGTTTAATATGGTTAGTAAGTTAGTTTAGGTTGATTATGTTATATGATTTACATGTTTAATTAGAAGGATTTTTATGTTATGATATATGTTAGGAAAGTTTTGTTGGCCCACCCAAGTGTATTGTTCGTTATAGAATGTTAAATGTGTTATAAGATGTGCAACTCCGATTCATTGATGTTACATGTTCGATTTTATGATTACATGTTATATGTTAGGTGTCCTATTTGCGTAATGCCTCTCGCTCTTAAACCGGGCGTGGGGTGTTACATATTGACCATCAAATTGAGGGTGAAAAGCGGTACTGAGATTAACTCTAGTGCCTAGAGCTCCTTACAGGGATCTCTAAAATCGAGAAGCAAACCGGGGATCCTGATCAGAGATGATAGACAATGGCACTCCATGAAGCCTAATCACTTCCTTGATGTACAAGTCAGCTAGCTTAGGAAGTTCGTAATCCATTCGAACTGGTACAAAGTGCGCTGACTTAGTGAGACAATCCACAATGACCCATATAGCATTATGCTTGGCAAGAGTCAAAGGCAAACCACTGACAAAGTCCATCGTGATCTTCTCCAACTTCCATTGAGGTGGATCAATAGGTTGCAACAAACCAGTTGGGACACGGTGTTCAGCCTTGACACGTTGACATGTATTGCATCGAGACACGAAATCAATTATGGCTTGTTTCATACCTGACCACCAATATAATTAACAGAGGTCTTTGTACATCTTCACAGACCCCGGGTGAACAGAGAATGTGCTTGAATGAGCCTCTTTAATGATGTCATCATGAAGGGATATACCGTTGGGCACACAGACTCGATTACGAAAACATAGGAGTCCTTCAGAATTGATCTTGAAATCAGGATTATCCTGGAGCCTCGGAACAATGGCTTAAAGCTCAGGGTCAAGCTCTTGCAATATCTTAATCCTCGAAATGATCGTAGACTGAACTTGAAGTTCAGCTACAAGACCACAACGCTTCTGGATTCGGAAGTGGGCATTAATAGCTTGAGTGGCTACAAAAGAATAGAGTTCACAATAAACCGGGTTATATTATGGAACAAAGGTTTTACGATCATATTAACAATACTTACGAGGCATTGGTTTGCGGCTGAGTACATCAGCTACAACGTTAGCTTTGCCCGGGTGATACTCAATGTCAAGATCGTAATCTTTGAGGAGTTCCATCCATCTATGTTGCCGAAGATTCAACTCCTTCTACGTCATAAGGTATTTGAGACTCTTATGATCGGTAAAAAGGTAACATTTTCCCCCGTAGAGATAACGCCTCCAGATTTTTAACGCAAAGACAACCACAACCAATTCCAGATCATGGGTAGGATAATTCATTTCATGTGGCTTAAGTTTTCGGGGAGCGTAGGCAACAACCTTCCCTTCTTGCATTAATACACATCCTAACCCGAGATGTGACGCGCATTGTTGTAAACTGTATAGTCCTTCCCAGACTCTGGTTGGGTTAGGACGGGTGCATGAGTCAATACTTGCTTTAACTGATCAAAGCTTTATTTTTGTTCCTCGGTCCGCACGAAAGGGGTCTCCTTTCGTAAAAGCGTAGTCATTGGCGCTGCTATCATAGAAAATCCCTTGACGAATCTTCTATAATAGTCGGCAAGGCCGAAGAAACTCCTAACTTCCCCAACATTCTTCAGTGGGTGCCAGTTGAGAATAGCTTGAATTTTCTTCGGGTCTACTTGTATGCCTGAAGCCGATACAATGTGCTCAAGGAAAGCAAGTTCGGTGAGCCAAAACTCGCACTTAGAGAACTTAGCATACAACTGCTTCTCACATAGTGTTTGAAGCACGATACGAAGGTGATTGTGATGCTCCTCCGTGGTCTTAGAATAAATCAGTATGTCGTCAATGAAAACCACCACAAAATTATCAAGGTAGGGTCTAAAATCTCGATTCATCTAGTCCATGAAAGTGTCGGAGCGTTGGTTGGCCCAAAAGGCATTACCAAAAACTCATAGTGACCATACCTTGTACGGAAAGCTGTCTTGGGTATATCACAGTCTTTAACTCTCATCTAATAATACCCAGACCTTAAATCGATCTTGGAAAACACTGAAGCATCCTTAAGTTGATCAAATATGTCATCGATCCTGGGCAATGGATATTTATTTTGATGGTTACCTTGTTTAATTGTCGATAATCAATACACAACCACATGGAACCATCTTTCTTCTTTACAAAGAGGACCAGAGCTCCCCAAGGCAAGGAAATCGACCGAATAAAGCCTTTATCGAGTAACTCTTGAATCTGAACTTTCAATTCTCTTAATTGAACTGCAACTATCCGATAAGGTGCAATGGAAACAGGGGTAGTTCCAGGTTGCACTTCAATACCAAATTCCACTTCACATGTAGGAGGTAAACCCGGAAGTTCATCAGGAAAGACGTTGAGGAATTCACACACCATATCGATGTCTTGTATTCGAGATTCATCCTTGGCTTCTAAGGTTAAGGCATGCAATGAGAAGTTTCATGACTTCATTAGAACTATGCTTTCTTTACCAAGGCCTCGAAGATACAACTTCCTCTTGCTACAATCTACCCACGCTTGATGTTTACCAAGCCAGTCTATGCCTAGTATCACATCAAATTTGTGGATCGCTAGGGCTAGGATATCCGCAGGAAACTGAATCCCTTGAATCATCAAAGGACAATTCTTGCATACAGAGCTTATGGTGACACAATCACCTAAAGGATTGGTCATGGAGACTCTCAGTGTTATAGGTTCACTAGACATTCCATGGTTTCTTACCAATTTCGTGCTTATGAAAGAATGCATAGAGGTAAACACAATAGTACCAACGATAACATCAGGCTCGTTATCTTCCTCTCAGCTCCTGAGATGATACATTTGAGAAGAGGCCTTTGATTATTGTTTATTACCGGACTTTCTTGAGCCACCAGGTCTCCTTCTAGCCCCCCGAGGATGCTTTTCCTGTCCCCTTTCCTCGAAAGGACTGAGCGGGAGATGCAATGTCTACTAATGTAGCTGCGGATTTGGAAGGATTCTAGGGACAATCCTGAATGAAGTGGCCCTGCTCACCACAGTAAAAACATGCTCTAGTTTGCCTCCGACACTGTCCTGCTGGATGTCGCTTCTGACAAAAATTATAGACTGGATGTTGGGTTCCTCGATTTAAACCGCCAGTACTCTCAACTGAGGCTGCCTTGGTCATAGTCTGAGTAATGTTTTGAGGCTTCTCAATATTCCCATAACGGGAAGGCTATGAATATGAGACTTGTTTCAGGCCTTGGTACTTTCCCTTCTTGTTCCATCTAGGAGGTCGAGAATCATCTCATACTCTTTTCTCGGATTTTCCCGACGCACTCCCCCTTTGGGCTATTTGAGCAACTTCAGTAGCCTTGGCTCAGTTCACCAAATTCTGGAAGTTAGTGATGCCAAGGGTTGTGAACATAAGTCGTAACTCATCGTTAAGGCCGATAATAAACATTCTACACTTATCTTCTTCTTTCTTTATGTACTCAGTACCGTATCAGCAATACTTGCAAAAGTCATAGATGTATTGCTCGATAGGTCGTCCACCATGTTTTAGATGGAGGAAGATATTGCGCCTCTTAGCGAGGTAGTACTCACTGATGTACTTGTTTCAGAATTCTCTAAGGAAGAATTCCAGTTAACAGACTCTTCGGAAAAGGTAAGGATAGTGGTTTCCCACCAAATGAGAGCCTCGCCAGTCAGCAATGCATGGGCGCACTCTAACTTGTGTTCATCCGAACACTGTAACTACTTATTCAGAATTCGCAGTGTGTTGTCCAACCAGTATTCAGCAATCTCCGGATTATCATCATCTTGCCCAGCAAATGAATAAGCTCGGAGCGAAGATAATATATCTATAGGGGCTCGGGCATACTGAACAACAGGTGGAGCAGGTTGTGTAGATGCTGCTGCTCCCATCATAGTCATGAACTGTTTGAACATGTCAGCCATGTTCTGATAACATTCTGCCTGTGCATCAGGTGCAGCAGGCTCAGCTTGCTGAGGTGGGGACCTAGGCGAATCTGGTTGTTCTCCCCCCTCACTTCTACGCCATGGGTCGAAGAACCAGTGGCATATTCAAGAATTTGAGCCACATTCATTCCAGACATAGCTATAACATGAAGAAATCAGATTAGTTGACAAGTCACAATACATATAATATACAACTCCTAGATGGCAAAGTAATAAAATAACAATGCAAAAAGCTTCGGTTTATCCCTAGAATTGACTAAACTCAAGCTTTGATACCACAACTGTAACACCCCCTTCCCGGCCTGGTCGAGAACCGGGTCAGAGCATGCTACTGGAAAATGGTACGGGGATCAGTGCAATAAAATTTCATTTCTTAATCGACAATTGATCAATAATTTACAACCAAAACATTATCGGTTATACATCTTAGTCCAATTGACTCCTTGTGAAACAATATTCTAACATTTAGGACCAATTCTTAACTATTACAAGTTTTAGGGACTAATCTGTAAATCTACTAAAATAGTGGTCCTTCAATACTATAGACTATACCAAAATGATATTAAGTTCAATATTAATAAGTCTGAAAATTTTCATGCAATTTGATATTCATTAATTCATCCAATTTAATCGTCCTGAATTCAGTGACCATATTGTGAACAATGCAAATTGTCAAATTGTGCCTTTAACCAACTTAACTAACCTTGTATCGAAACACCTTAAGAATGTTTCGATACGGGTGTACGATGGTCAATCTTTGTTGACTTTGCCTTCTATACTGTATCGTTACGGGCATGACTTGTATCGGTACGGGTTGACTCTTTTTGACCTTGACTTTGACCCATTTCGATACAAGTTAGACCCGTGTCGAAACAAAAAAATTCTATTAGCAAAATGTTTCGGTACGGCTCTAAACCGTTTTGATACGCCCTGTTCTGTGAGTTCAATTATGCCTACCCGTATCGATACGACATGGCCTGTAATGATAGGTTTTTGTTGGTTTTTAATCGAATTGACCTTCTAAACAATGTTCAAAAGAAATGAAACTTTACACATAACATTATAATTGTACCATCTACTTGCATACCAATTTTTAGGGTCAAATTAATCCATTTACTCAGTTTTTACCTTTTTGTGCCAAATTATGCATTTTAGGCCATTTTTCACTACATGGAAAGTTCATATTAGGTATATTACACTTTTACCACTTGACCATAATATAGACATAACAAAACACACTTTAACGAATAATATATGCACCTTTCCACCAACTAGGAGTTCAAAAGGGTCGATATACATTACTTATAGCTTGATTGTGACTTGTGCAACGCTTCAACTCCTCCGATATCGATCCAAAAACTTAGCTAACCTGAAATGGATGAAATGAAATGCATTAGGCATACTTTGCCTAGTGAGGTAGTCACAAGAATAACAATGTTATAATATGCAATTTCATCTCCACATCAACAATTATCATGACATGATTTTCTAGTGACAATACAATGATCATGCTCAATAACAATATAGTCACATTTTATCAATAATTCCTTGGATCAATTCCGGATAGTGGATACGCGAATTCCTACGCCTCGCCAAAACAATGAGTGGTCATACACCTCCGCCATGCAAAAGTGACCAATGCATAAACATCCCTCCGCCTCACTAAATCAATGTAGGCCGTAGCCCTAGGATAATAGTTCACCCGTACATTGAGCTTATGAATTCTATGGCATGCCAATTGTATCCAATGTCCTTCGAATCCAAGGTCCAGTAACAATGACAACATTCAATATTCATTAGCAATAACAATAATCGGTATAACTAATGATTCAATGTCCTTATCAATATTCAATATCAATGTTTCAATGGCATACCGATACAATAATCAATGACAAAATCAGTGCTTGTTTCTATGACCAATGACAATATACTTGACAATGACAATGACTATAACATGGCATGTACTTATAATCAATGATATTGTTGATAACCAATGCTCAATGCAATGCTTACCGAGACTTGCCAATTTGTCCGTTAAACGAACCAGTGTTATAACCTTTAAAACAATGTTAGCTATGTATTCCAAATTTATAACAATGAATTCGGGAAGGCTCCTCGCCTAAGCCCTAGACTTCGACTACACTCACCTTGCTAATCCGATGCTCCTACGACTCTCGGACGATAACGCCCCTTATTCCTAGCTTCCGATGATGTCGATGGATAGTCTAGATCGATCTCTCGAGCTAGGAAAATCAATAAGGAATCATTAGAACGATATTTTGATATCGTAATAAATATAACAATATTGAAATCAATATCTAGACTTAGAATCGTCTTTATCAATGAAAACCTCCATGGATGTTAAACCTAGCTTGAATTTATACCATCAAAACTCCATGGATTAATCAATAGCTTTAGGAAATTAGGCTTACCCAACAAAGAGCTATGATTCGATAACAATAAGATGAAGAAAATTGAAGCTTGAAATCTCCTACAATGGAGGTGCTTGCTTACTCAAGGCAAGAGAGAAGATGAACATGCTTAGGAGTGAAATTTCGGTAAGCTTCTAATTCCCTTTTCCCTTTTCTTTTATTAATTTGGCCGAAAGGGCCTTTCCTTCAAATGAAGGAATCCATCCTTATTTGTCCATGATGCGGTGATTTAATTGAGGAGGGGCTAATCGTAAGATTAGTCACTCAACTCTTGGGAGTTCATGCTTTTTCCCCCAAACTTTCAATTTTCACAATTTAGCCAATAAAGGTTTCCATCTTATTCAAATAGGTCCAAATTAAGTAATTCACTCTAGTTAGAGATCAATAACATAACAATGGACTTAATAAAATAATTAGAACTATATTTGGAAGTTTTCAATTTAGGGTTTCTAATCATCAGAACCTTAATCTCGACTAGACTGGTTTTTGGGGTGTTACAACTCTCCCCCCCATAAGAAAAATTCGTCCTCGAATTTTACCTGAATCAAAGAGATGTGGATATTGTTTCCTCACGGTTTCCTCTGGTTCCCAGGTAGCCTCTTCCACTGAATGGATCCTCTAAAGTACTTCAACCAATGGTACAGATTTATTACGAAGTCTCTTGACTTCCTTGACAAGAAGTTGCACTGGTTCCTCCTCGTAAGACAAATTAGGCTGAACTTTAACAGATTCAGGTTCGATAATGTGCGAGGGATCGGATCGATATTTTTGAAGCATAGAGACGTGGAATACATTATGGATCTTGCTTAATTCGGAGGGCAATGACAAACGGTAGGCCACTAGGCCAATCCTTTCAACAACCTCAAAGGGTCCAATGAATCGAGGACTTAATTTCCCCTTTTTGCCGAATCGTAAAATCTTTTTCCACAACGAGACTTTGAGGAAAGCTTTCTCACCAACTTCATACTGGATATACCTCCTTTTGAGATCAACATAGGCCTTCTGTTGATCAAAGGCAGCTTTCAAACGATCGTGGATAATGGTGATCTTCTCTTCGATTTCCCGAAGTAACCTAGGGTCCAATAGCTTGCCTTCACCGAGTTCAGACCAACACAATGGAGTACGAAAACGTCTACCATACAATGCTTCATACAGTGCCATCTGAATGAAAGCATGATAGCTATTGTTATAGGGAAATTCAATGAGAGGCAGGGACTTCTCCCATGTTCCACCAAAATCAATGATACACGCTCGTAGCATGTCTTCTAAAATCTGAATTACCCTTTCCGATTGTGTAACACCCTAAAACTACCATAGTTGAAAACCCCTAAGTTAGATAATAAAGAAGATAAAACAGGTTGTAACCTATAATGTGGTATGAGTATTGTGCAACCTGAGATGTTGTGTAAAAACATGTTGTAACCTATAAATTGGTATGAGTATTGTGAAACCTGAAATATTGTGTAAAAACAGGTTGTAACCTATAATGTGGTACGAGTATTGTGCAACCTGAAATGTTGTGAAAAACAGGTTGTAACCTATAAGGTGGTGCGAGTATTGTGCAACATGAAATGTAGTGCAAAAGTAGGTTATAACCTAAAATATGGTGCGAATGTAGTATAACCTGGAATATGGTACAAAAGAGGTTGTAACCTAAAATGTGAAACACTTTGAGTAGTTAAAGGACCAAGAAAATAGGTTATTAGTGAGGGTTAAAATATTATATAATAAAGCCATAGTGGGATTTGAGTGGATAAATACATGGTTAGAGACATATCCAAGTGTCTCTCTCTCCATGTATGACCGACCACCTATGTTAGAAACAAAACAAGTGTAATCCACCATTTATTTTCTTCCCATTTTTCACTCCACCGAAAATGCATGAGAGAAGAGAGAGAACTTGAGAGCTTGAGTAAAATTTGGAGATTAGAAGCCTTAGAAAAACATGGAAGTGCTGGAATTAAGCTTAAAGATCATCTATGTTCATGCATGTAACCTAGATTTCAAGTAAGTTCAAAGTTGTGCTACCCGATTGATTCTTGTGTGTTTATCTTTGTTTTAAATGATTTTTTGAGTTTGTTTGATCCTGGAAATTCATGTTGAAATGCTTGATTATTCATATACATTATTGGGTTTAAGTTAGATTTGAATAAAATCTGGAAATTTGCATGAACTTAGCTTAGAACTTGAAATCTGCCCAAATTCGTACTACAACACTTCCCTTCAGAAATTTGGATTTTTTAGCATAATAGAGTTCAAGTTAGAAAAATTTCCATCGAAAAAAGTTGTAGAGCATGAAAAATAATATAAGATAGAGGTCTTGGAATCATGAAAATGTTGCTGGGTTTGCTGGAAGTTGAGTTGGAAGTAAACTGGTCACATTTGAAACGAAACTGGAAACTGTTTAGATTAAATTTGAATTCTGAAATTGTTTTAGGGGTTATTTGATGATTTTAAATTTGGGAGAATTGTTATGAAACAGTGGAACTTAGTAATATATGGTTAGTATCATGTTTAAGATTATTAAGGACATGGAATTGATGTTTAAAGTCAATAAAATAGTTAAAGGACTAGTTTGGACTAATCTGGGAAAATTACTTATTAAGGGACCTTAATACCCTTTTTTTGAAACTATTGGAACTTATTAATAATTTTATTAGATGTGTTTAAAAGTGGTTAAAAACTCAGAATAAAATGTGTAATGGATCATAGGTTAAATGGTCACTAAAGTTACATGTTGCAAATAATGGACAGATTAAGCCACTGTAAATGCCCAGTATTAAAGTATTAAATTGTATTGATGTAGGAATGGGAAAAATATAAACCATACATAGAATTATAGCTGTGTAAATAAGCTTTCTAGATTGGTAAAGAACTTTAATTTGGATTTGTGTGTAAAAAGTTATGGACAGATTAGTGTAGGGTGCTCAAACTGCCAGTTTAGGGGCAGTTTCATATTGATTAAATGTTTTTGCTTGAATAAATGAATAAATGTGATTGAATTGAGTTCTAATGTGTTTCTTATGTATTATCTGAATGTTCAAGATCAATATTGTGAAGAAATCCTAGAGGATTCAAGGGTTGAGCAATCAAATAGGAGTAGCAAAGGCATAGTGATTAAAGAATCAACCTAAGCTTTGGAGTATAGTGAGTATAGTTGATCTTAGGGTTAGGATTAGTATCCTAACCAATGTTTTTATGATTATTTGATGAATTAATAAGAAGCATGGAATGAATCTAATAAAGGTTTGGTAAATTTAAAGGAAATGGAAGAAGGATTAAAGGAAATGAATAAATGTTACATGTTTAGTACTAGTTAAGTATAGTTATGATCTATTTGATTTGCTATGATGTATTGGTTATTTAAGCTTCATGAGATAAGCCTATTTATGAGATCTAGCTATTGTTTTTGATGAGTACGTGATTGAAATGATATGATATGTTTGCTGAAAATTGGTTGCTTATTTAACTTGAATGATTCAAGTGCAATGTTGACATGAACATGTTGTATAGCCTTGTAATGTGATTGATAAACACTTGTTTGTTCATGTCAGAAATTAAAAAGCTTAATAAGACCTTGGTTGACTAGTGGTCCTTAGGTAGAAGGGCATGCCTTAGAGTCTGAGCTCTACTGACTTAAAGGTGATTACTCATCTAATGATGCTTTGAGCATCTACTGTTACAAGTTACAAGTTGAATGGTGTAGTTAGACACCTTGATACATTGTGTATCTACTGATCTTTGGTGCTTTGATCATCTACTGTTATATGTTGGTACTTGGTACCTATTGACTTGATTACCTAGTCCACTTAATCATCCAAGGCAAAACCTAATTGAACTTGCAATAAGACTTTACATGATCAATGAAATGGTGATAGTATACATGGTTACATGTTATATGAAATGATATGATTGATAAGGGTAATGACCCTATTTGAGTGATATAAAAATGTGATCAATGATATGATATGATTCTTGTTCTTTGGTTTTGTTATACATTGGTATGTTGTTTAACATTGAATGTAAGTATGTTATATGACTTGACACATGATACGAATGGAACTAGCTAAGTCTACTTGAGCATGAGATAAGCTAACTAGGTGTGACTTGTTTGGTTAAGCCTAGTTAGGTAACCTTAATTATATGAATAACACACTTAAAAGATTGTATTAATAAGTTATAGGAACTACCTCACTAAGTACAAATTGTACTTATCACTATTCTGTTTCCTTCTTCCAAAATAACATGTCTTTGATATATGAAAGCTATCTATTTTGATCTGGGAGCAATCACAAGCCAAGGCTCAAGTATGATATAGTTTGTTTTGACTCCTAGATGGTGGCATAGTTATATGTTTAGAGTATGTCACATGCATTTTGGTATCATGTATATGTTAATATGGTTTGTATATGTTTAAGACATAGTTTCATGATATATATTGGATAAACAAGTTGTTATGACTATATTTGGAATATATGTACATAGTTAAGTTTGATTATGTCTTGATATGGTCTTACAAATAATGTGTATGGTTTATATGTTTTGATATTTGAATGATGAAAAATGAAAATGTTATGTATTGCTTGTATAATAGGTTATTCGAATGGTATAGAATATGATAGAAGTTCTATATGTAAGGTGATGTGAACTTAGAATTATACATGCCTTTAGATGTTTGAATTTGAAATGGAAATTTCATGTTATTGCTATGTTGGATTCGAATAATAGGATGGTTTTGATGTAAGTTTAAATATGTTTCTTATGCGCCTAGGTTGTTTTTGACGTTGTTCGAACATGATCCCTATTTAATTAGGATTGATTGTATTGTATATGAATGTATACATGTATATATGATTGTAAGATGCTAGCCGAATATATATAACCATGAATTGGATTGAATGGATTTTTAGATGAATGTTTGAAAGTGTATACACGTTTAATATGGTTAGTAAGTTAGTTTAGGTTGATTATGTTATATGATTTACATGTTTAATCAGAAGGATTGTTATGCTATGATATATGTTAGGAAAGTTTTGTTGGCCCACCCAAGTGTATTGTTCGTTATAGAATGTTAAATGTGTTATAAGATGTGCAACTCTGATTCGTTGATGTTACATGTTCGATTTTATGATTACATGTTATATGTTAGGTGTCATGTTTGCGTAACGCCTCTCGCTCTTAAACCGGGCGCGGGGTGTTACAGATTGACCATCAAATTGAGGGTGAAAAGCGGTACTGAGATTAACTCTAGTGCCTAGAGCTCCTTGCAGGTTTCTCCAAAATCGAGAAGCAAACCAGGGATCCCGATCAGAGATGATAGACAATGGCACTCCATGATGCCTAATCACTTCCTTGATGTACAAGTCAGTTAGCTTGGGAAGTCCGTAATCCATTCAAACTGGTACAAAGTGCGCTGACTTAGTGAGACGATGCACAATGACCCATATAGCATCATGCTTGGCAAGAGTCAAAGGCAAACAACTGACATAGTCCATCGTGATCTTCTCCCACTTCCATTGAGGTGGATCAATAGGTTGCAACAAACCAGTTGGGACACGATGTTCAGCCTTGACACGTTGACACGTATTGCATCGAGACACGAGATCAACTATGGCTTGTTTCATACCTGACCACCAATATAATTCACAGAGGTCTTTGTACATCTTCACAGACCCCAAGTGAACAGAGAATGAGCTCGAATGAGCCTCTTTAAGGATGTCATCACGAAGGGGTTTATCGTTGGGCACACAGACCCGATTATGAAAACATAGGAGTCCTTCAGAATTGATCTTGAAATCAAGATTATCCTAGAGCCTCGGAACAATGGCTTGAAGCTCAGGGTCATGTTCTTGCAATATCTTAATCCTCGAAATGATCGTAGACTGAACTTTAAGTTTAGCTACAAGACCACAACGCTTCTGGATTCGGAAGTGGGCATTAATAGCTCGAGTGGCTACAAAAGAATAGAGTTCACAATAAACCGGGTTATATTATGGAACAAAGGTTTTATGATCGTATTAACAATACATACGAGGCATCGGTTTGCGGCTGAGTGCATCTGCTACAATGTTAGCTTTGCTCGGGTGATACTCAATGACAAGATCGTAATCTTTGAGGAGTTCCATCCATCTCTGTTGCCGAAGATTCAACTCCTTCTGCGTCAAAAGGTATTTGAGACTCTTATGATCGGTAAAAAGGTAACATTTTTCCCCGTAGAGAAAATGCCTCCAGATTTTTAACGCAAAGATAACCGTAGCCAATTCCAGACCATGGGTAGGATAATTCATTTCATGTGGCTTAAGTTTTCGGGAAGCGTAGGCAACAACCTTCCCTTCCTGCATCAATACACATCCTAACCCGAGATGTGACGCGCATCGCTGTAAACTGTATAGTCATTCCGAGACTCTGGTTGGGTTAAGACGGGTGTATGAGTCAATACTTGCTTTAACTTATTAAAGCTTCACTGTTGTTCCTCGGTCCACACGAAAGGGGTCTCCTTCCATAAAAGCTTAGTCAATGGAGCTGCTATCATAGAAAATCCCTTGACGAATCTTCTATAATAGCCGGCAAGGCCGAAGAAACTCCTAACTTCCCCAACATTCTTCGGATGGTTCCAGTTAGGGGTGGGAGAAAATACCCGACCTGATTGACCCGACCTGAAAACCCGACTACCCGAAACAAAAATACCGGGTAATTCCCGGAAAAAAATTACCCGACCGGGCCGGGTACCCGACGCGGCAAATTTCCCGGGACACGGGCCGAGAGTTTTCCCTTACCGGGTACCCGACCCGACCCGATAAAATTTAATGTATATTTTTTATATTTAAAATTATATTTTTATTTTATGTTTCTTAATATTTTCACTCTAAAATTAAGTTTAAATCCCTATATTTTTCTATGTTTGTATTATATTCTTTTAAGTTTTAAGTTTAATTTTTTTTTTTAAATTTTTTTGTGTTTAACATATGATTTTTTTAATTTTAAAATAAAAAAATAAAAAATATATATGAACCGGGTACCCGGTACCCGATTACCCGGGTACCCGAATTTTACGGGTACCCGAATCCCGGGTACCCGGATTTAATGGGCCGGGACACGGGCCGTTTAAAGAGGTACCCGGACGAACCGGGTACCCGGTTTTCCGGGTACCCGAATCCCGGGTACCCGACAATTCCCACCCCTAGTTCCAGTTGAGAATAGCTTGAATTTTCTTCGGGTCTACTTGTATGCCTGAAGCCGATACAATGTGCCCAAGGAAAGAAATTTCGGTGAGCCAAAATTCGCACTTAGAGAACTTAGCATAAAACTGCTTCTCACAGAGTGTTTGAAGCACGATACGAAGGTGATTGTGATGCTCCTCTGCAGTCTTGGAATAAACCAGTATGTCGTCAATGAATACCACCACAAACTTATCAAGGTAGGGTCTAAAAACTCGATTCATCAAGTCCATGAAAGCCGTCGGAGCGTTGGTTAGCCCAAAAGGCTTTACCAAAAACTCATAGTGACCATACCTTGTACGGAAAGCGGTCTTGGGTATATCACAATCTTTAACTCTCATCTGATAATACCCAGACCTTAAATCGATCTTGGAAAACACTGAAGCATCCTTAAGTTGATCAAATAGGTCATCGATCATGGGCAATGGATATTTATTTTTGATGGTTACCTTGTTTAATTGTCAATAATCAATACACAACCTCATGGAACCATCTTTCTTCTTTACAAAGAGGACCGGAGATCCACAAGGCAAGGAAATCGGCCGAATAAAGCCTTTATCGAACAACTCTTGAATCTGAACTTTCAATTCTCTTAATGCAACTGCAGCCATCCGATAAGGTGTAATGGAAACAGGGGTAGTTCCAGGTTGCACTTCAATACCAAATTCCACTTCACATGTAGGAGGTAAACCTAGAAGTTCATCAGGAAAGACGTCGAGGAATTCACACACCATATTGATGTCTTGTATTCGAGGTTCATCCTTGGCTTATAAGGTTAAGGCAAGCAATGAGGGGTTTCATGACTTCATTAGAACTATGATTTATTTACCAAGGCCTCGATGATACAGCTTCCTCTTGCTACAATCTACCAACGCTTGATGTTTACCAAGCCAATCTATGCCTAGTATCACATCAAATTTGTGGATCGGTAGGGCTAGGAGATCCACCAGAAACTAAATCCCTTGAATCATCAAAGGATAATTCTTACATAAAGAGCTTATGGTGACACAATCACCTAAAGGATTGGTTAAGGAGACTCTCAGTGTTATAGGTTCACTAGACATTCCATGGTTACTTACCAATTATGTGCTTATGAAAGAATGCGTAGAGGCAGGATCAATCAATGCATACAAAGAATGAGAATATAACACAACGGTACCTGCGATAACATCATGCTCGTTGTCTTCCTCTCGGCTCTTGAGATGATACATCTGAGCATAGGCCTTTGATTATTGTTTATTACCGGACTTTTATGAGCCACCAGGTCTCCCTCTAGCCCCCAAAGATGCATGTCTTGGCCCCTTTCCTCGGAAGGACTGAGCGGGCGATGCAATGTCCACTAATGTAGCTGCGAATTTGGAAGGATTCTAGAGACAATCCCGAATGAAGTGGCCCTGCTCACCACAGTAAAAACATTCTCTAGTCTGCCTCCGACACTGTCCTGCTGGATGTCGCTTCTGACAAAAATTACAGACTGGATGCTGGGTTCCTCGAATTGAACCCCTAGTACTCTTAACTGAGGCTGCCTTGGTCATTGTCTGAGTAATGTTTTGAGGCTTCTCAATATTCCCAGAACGGGAAGGCTGTGGATATGAGACTTGTTTCAGGCTTTGGTACTTGCCCTTCTTGTTCCATCTAGGAGGTCGGGAATCATCTCGTACTCTTTTCTCAGATTTTCCTAACGCACTCCCCCTCTGAGCAACTTCAGTAGCCTTGGCTCAGTTCACTAGATCTTGGAAGTTAGTGATGCCAAGGGCTGTGAACATATGTCGTAACTCATCGTTAAGGCCAGAAATAAACATTCTACACTTATCTTTTTCTTTCTTTATGTACTCAGCACCGTATCAGCAATACTTGCAAAAGTCGTGGATGTATTGCTCGATAGGTCGTCCACCATGTTTTAGATGGAGGAAGATAATGCGCCTCTTAGCGAGGTAGTACTCACTGATGTACTTGTTTCGAAATTCTCTAAGGAAGAATTCCCAGGTAACAGACTCTTCGGAAAAGGTAAGGATAGTGGTTTCCCACCAAATGAGAGCCTCGCCAGTCAGCATTGCAACGACGCACTCTAACTTGTGTTCATCCGAACACTGTAACTACTTATTTAGAATTCGTAGTGTGTTGTCCAACCAATATTCAGCAATCTCCGGATTATCATCATCTTGCCCAGCAAATGAATAAGCTCGGAGCGAAGCCAACATATCTACAGGGGCTCGGGCATACTGAACAACAAGTGGAGCAGGTTGTGCCGATGGTGCTGCTCCCATCATAGTCATGAACTGTTTGAACATGTCAGCCATGTTCCGATAACATTCTGCATGTGCATCAGGTGGAGCAGGCTCAGCTTGCTGAGGTGGGGACCTAGACGCATCCAGTTGATCTCCCCTTCACTTCTACGCCATGGGTCGAAGAACCCGTGGCATGTTCAGGAATGTGAGTCACATTCATTCAAGACATAGCTATAACATGAAGAGATCAGATTAGTTGACAAGTCACAATACATATAATATACAACTCCTAGATGGAAAAGTAATAAAATAACAATGCAAAAAGCTTCGGTTTAACCCTAGAATCGACTAAACTCTAGCTCTGATACCACAAATGTAACACCCCCTTTCTGGCCTGGTCAAGAACCGGGTCAGAGCGTGCTACAAGAAAACGGTACGGGGATCGGTGCAGTAAAATTTCATTTCTTAATCGACAATTGATCAATAATATACAAAAAAACATTATCGGTTATACATCTTAGTCCAATTGATTCCTTTTGAAACAATATTCTAACATTTAGGACCAATTCTTAATTATTACAAGTTTTAGGGACTAATCTGTAAATCTACTAAAATAGAGGTTCTTCGGTACTATAGACTATACCAAAATGAAATTAAGATCAATATTAATAAGTCTACAAATTTTCATGCAATTCGATATTCTTTAATTCATCCAATTTAATCGTCCTGAATTCAGTGACCATATTGTGAACAATGCAAAGTGTCAAATTGTGCCTTTAACCAACTTAACTAACCCTGTATCGAAACACCTTAAGGCTGTTTCGATACGGGTGTACGATGGTCAACCTTTGTTGACTTTGCCCTCTATACCGTATCGTTACGGGCAAGACCTATATCAGTACGAGTCGACTCTATTTGACCTTGACTTTGACATGTTTCGATACAAGTTAGACCCGTGTCGAAACAAAAAATTCCAGTAACAAAAGGTTCTGGTACGTCTCTAAACCGTTTCGATACGCCATGTTCTATGAGTTCAATTATGCCTACCCGTATAAATATGCCATTACCCGTATCGATACGGTCTGACCTGTAATGACAGGTTTTTGCCGGTTTTTAATCGAATTGACCTACTAAACAATGCTCAAAAGCAATGAAACTTTACACACAACATTATAATTGTACCAACTACTTGCATACCAAATTTTAGGGTCAAATGAATCCATTTACTCGGTTTTTACCTTTTTGTGCCAAATTATGAATTTTAGGCCATTTTTCACTACATGGAAAGTTCATATTAGGCGTATTACACTTTTACTACTTGACCATAATATAGACATAACAAGCGGACTTTATCGAATAATATATGCACCTTGCCACCAACTAGAAGTTCAAAAGGGTCGATATACATTACTTATAGCTTGATTGTGATTTGTGCAACGCTTCAACTCCTTCGATCTCGATCCAAAAACTTAGCTAACCTAAAATGGATGAAATGAAATGCATTAGGCATACTTTGCCTAGTGAGGTAGTCACAAGAATAACAATGTTATAATATGTGATTTCATCTCCACATCAACAATTATCATGACAAGATTTTCTAGTGACTATACAATGATCATGCTCAATAACAATATATTCATATTTTATCAATAATTCCTTGGATCAATTCCGGATAGTGGATACGCGAATTCTTATGCCTCGCCAAAACAATGTGTTGTCATATCCCCCCGCCTTGACAAAGTGACCAATGCGTAAACATCCCTCAGCCTCAACAAATCAATGTAGGCCGTAGCCCTAGGACAATAGTCCACCCGTACATTGAGCTCCTGAATTCTATGGCATGCCAATTGTATCCAATGGCCTTCGAGTCCAAGATCCAGTAACAATGACAACGTTCAATATTCATTAGCAATAAAAATAATCGGTATAACCAATGAATCAATGTCCTTATCAATATTCAATATCAATGTTTCAATGGCATACCGATAAAATAATCAATGACAAAATCAATGCTTGTTTCTATGACCAATGACAATATACTTGACAATGACAATGACTATAACATGGCCTATACTTATAATCAATGATATTGTTGATATCCAATGTTCAATGCAATGCTTACCGAGACTTACCAATTTGTCCGTTAAACAAACTAGTGCTATAACCTTAAAAACAATGTTAGCTATGTATTCAAATTTATAACAATGAATTCGGGAAGGCTCCTCGCCTAAGCCCTAGACTTCGACTACACTCACCTTGCTAATCTGATGATCATACGACTCTCGGATGATAACGCCCCTTATTCCTAGCTTCCGATGATGTCGATGGATAGTCTAGATCGATCTCTCGAGCTAGGAAAATCAATAAGGAATCGTTAGAATGATATTTCGATATCGTAATAAATATAACAATATTGAAATCAATATCTAGACTTAGAATTATCATTATCAATGAAAACCTCCATGGATGTTAAACCTAGCTTGAATTTATACCATCAAAACACCATGAATTAATCAATAGCTTTAGGAAATTAGGCTTACCCAACAAAGCGCTATGATTCGATAATAATAAGATGAAGAAAATTGAGGCTTGAAATCTCCTACAATGGAGGTTCTTGCTTACTCAAGGCAAGAAAGAAGATGAACATGGTTAGGAGTGAAATTTCAGTAAGCTTCTAATTCCCTTTCCCTTTTCTTTTATTAATTTGGCCGAAAGGGCCTTTCCTTCAAATGAAGGAATCCATCCTTATTTGTCCATGATGCGGTGATTTAATTGAGGAGGAGCTAATCACAATATTAGTCCCTCAACTCTTGAAGTTCATGCTTTTTCCCCCAAACTTTCAATTTTCACAATTTAGCCACAAAGGTTTCCATCTTATTCAAATAGGTCCAAGTTTAGTAATTCGGTGTAGTTAGAGATCAATAACATAACAATGGATTTAATAAAATGATTAGAACAATATTTGGACCTTTCTGATTTAGGGTTTCTAATCACCGAAACCCTAATCTCTTCTAGACCAGTTTTCAAGGTGTTACATTTCCATGTTACACTTAAGCAATTGTTGAATGCCAACCACAATAGCATGTTGATGCAGGGCATTCAAATCACCTAAGATAATCTTGGAAGCAAATAAATTTAGAGCAGGATCTGAAAAATTGCCAAAAATCTAAAGCAAATAAATTTAGAACATGATCTAAAAAATTGTGTGGATGAAAAAGATACATTTTTTGTCTCAAGCATTGAAAAATTACAATATATTATGTAATTGAAAATATAGAAACATACTCAAATCTATATCCATCCATGCTCATTACAAGAAGAAGAAGAAGAAGAAGAACTAGTGAACTCACCATTGCTAGTGGAAGAAGAAGAAGCAGCAGCAGGCATGCTATTTGGATAAGGTTATAAGTTATATTGGGTGTTTATAAACAAAGCTAAGAGGTTGGTTTGGTGGTAAAGCACTAGGCTTTACATTATATGGTCTCGGGTTTAATCCCCACCATGGGTTATTTTAACTCTTTAATTTAAAACCAATCAGATGATGCCACGTGTCATCATCTAATTGGTTAAATTTTAATATAAAAAGAAGATAAAAAATTATTTTTCATTTTTTTTATTTTTTGCCACGTGGGTTTAATCCCCACCATGAGTTATTTTTTTTTATTTTTTAACGCTGACATGGTATGCCATGTGGCACAGACGGCTGACACGTTAACGGAGTAACTGTCAATTTAACAGTTCCGTTAGTCAAAGGGCTAATTTACTTCAATGTGCGAACTTGAGGACCTAATTGAACGCGTTTTCGCGCGACGACTAATATTTCTAATTGGGGTCGAACTGGAGGACCTCCTGTTAATGTTGAGTATTACTGTTTAGTGGTGTGAGCTTGTGGACCTATTTATTCATAATCTAGAGTGGCCCAGTTAGCTTGTTATTTCACTAAAACGAGCTTAAGTGAACCATTTTTACAAACTTTAATCGGCCCCTTGTTTTGTTCCATGATGATAGTTGGCTAAATGACTAGCATATGTAGGGATGGGCACGGTCGGGTCGAGTCGGGTTGGGTCGAGTCTGGTTTTTTGCCTACCCGAACATGATCCGAAAATAAACACCCTAAACTCACACCTGGCCCAAACATTTTCTTTAAAAATCTAACCCGACCCCGCCTCCACCTATAGAAAAAAAATAATTTTAGGGACTTAATTGTAAAAAAATAATTTTATGGACTTAATTGTAAAAAATTATATTTTGAAGGACTAAATTATAAATAAAAATTCAATTTTAAGGACCTGATTATAAGAAAATATATAAAGAATGGTATTATTATAAATATCCCTGAAAAAATTTAGGGGGAAATCACACAATTAGTCCCGAGTCGGGTCGGATTGGATATTTCCCACCATAAACCCGAACCGGACCAGAGTTCACCCTTAATAAAAACTTGACCCAAACCGACCTGAACCCGATTTTTTCATTAAAAATCAGACCTAATCGGGCCGGATCGACTCGGAATCCAACCAGATCAGGTGAAATACCCATCCCTAACTATATACGTAAGCATAAAGGTAATGACCATGAACAAAATATCTATAACAATACATCCCAATATTGAGAAAAAGGCAATAAATTAACCTTCATTAGCTTGCCCTATTCCTAACAACATGCGACAATATTTACAAAACTTGAACCTTCAATATGGAGACAGTAATAGATAGCACTATGTATCATGAAACTAATAACATTATTAAAGGCTAAAGGGTTTATTTTGCCCCGAGTTCGACCCCCAATTAGCAATGTTGCCCCTCGCGTGAAAATGCGTTTAATTAGGTCCTCCAGTTCGCACATTGAAGCAAATTATCCCTTTGACTAGCGGAACCGTTAAATTGACCGTTACTCTGTTAACGCGTCAGCCGTCTGCGCCACATGGCATGCCATGTCAGCATTGAAAAGTCAAAATGCTGACATGGCATAGGTGCTGGCGTGGAAAAAAATAAAAATAAAATTAATTTTTTAATCTTTTTCATATTAATTTTTAACCAATCAGATGATGACACGTGGCATCATCTAATTGGTTTTAAATTAAAGAGTTAAAATAACCCATGAAATAGAGGGAGGTCGAACTCGGGACCATGTTGTCTAAAGCCTAGTGCTTTACCACCAAATCAACCTCTTAACCTTGTTTATAAACACTCAATATAACTTATAACCTTATCGAAATAGCATGTCTGCTGCTGATTCATCTTCCACTAGCAGTGGTGAGTTCACTGGTTCGATTATGTTGAAGAACACCTCCACCAACAATTCCAGTCCTTTCGATATTTTCCAGAATTCATCCAGAGTAGGCTTAACCTGCCCTCATCTGAAATTTTCTGTCTTGGTTGGCAAAAATATCAACCATCGAAGTTTCCCCAAATCAAGAAAACATGTTAAAAGGTGGTTCACAAGCTAATTTGATTTTTTTTTGATAAAGCTAAAACTAAAATCTTGTGAAAAAACTCAAAATCTAATGTGAATTTGATTTTTTTATAAAACTGAAACTGAAAGCACTACTCCATATAAGTTAAATCATGAATCAAGGTTGTACCCGCTTCAGCAGGTGGTTCCTGAAAGTAAATTAATCTGATTGGGGCTCCATGACTAATACGAGCTAAACTGCCAGCAACTCTATTGACTTCATGTTGGACATAATAAATCGACATTTCCCAGTTACGCTTAAGCAATTGTGGAATGCCAACCACAACAACATGTTGATGCAGGGATTCAAATCACCTAAGATAATCCTGAAAGCAAATAAATTTAGAGCAGGATCTGGAAATTTTCCAAAATTCTAAAGCAAATAAATTTAGAAAAAGATCTGAAAAATTGTGTGGATGAAAAAGATACATGTAACATCCCGAAAACCAGTCTAGTCGGAATTGGATTCTGATGATAGGAATATTGATATTAAAGTGTTCAAATATCGCATCCTTGCTACCTAAATTATAGATTATATTGTTAAGAGATCTTAATTGAACTTATTGGTAAGTCTTGGTAAGTATTGCATCGAATTATTGTATGAGGCATCGTTATTGTTGTCATGGGAATCATTGAAACATTGACATATAGAATCATTGACATGTGTTTATTGCTATTTCTTATTGCTATGACCATATGATTATTGAGATATTGTCATTGAATCATTGATATTGAATTATTGTTATTAAACCTTGGGATCGAAGTATTAGATACAATTGTCATGCCATAGAATTCACGAGCTCAGTGTACGGGTGGACTACGGTCCTAGGGCTACGGCCTATATTGATTTGGCGAGGCGGAGGGATGTATTATGTATTGGTCTTCTTGGCGATGTCGGCGGGTTGACCATTCATTTATTTGGTGAGGAGGTGGAATTTGTGTATCCATTACTGTGAATCGATCCAAGGGAATTATCGGTTACTAATATTGCTTTGTTATGGTATAATGGTATTGCCATTGATGATATGATGGTTTATATTATGCTTTTAATATGATTGAAGAGCATGTCATGTTTATTGAATAATTGATATTATAAATGTCATCAAAGCATGATAAATGGCATACCATGTTCATCCATTATTTTTGTGACTACCTCACTAGGCAAAGTATGCCTAATGCATTTCATTGCATCCATTTCAGTATAGTCAAGTTTTGTATCGAGATAGTAGGAGTCGAAGCGTTGCACAAGTCACAATCAAGCTATAAGTAATGTATATCGACCCTTTTGAACTCCTACTTGGTGGCAAGATCTATATACAAGTCTATTAAGTCTATTTTGATGTACCTATGTTATGGTCAAGTGGTAAAAGAGTGATATGCCTAAATGAACTTTCCATATAGTGAAAAATGGCTCTAAATGCATGTTTTGGCACTAAAAGGTAAAAACTAGGTAAATGGATTCATATGGCTTTAAAATTTGATGTGCATGTAGAATTTATGGTTATAATGTTTTGTGTAAAATTTCATTGCATTTGGGCACTGTTTGATAAGTCAATTCAATTAAAAACCAGCAAAAACCAGTCATTACAGGTCATGACGTATCGATATGGGTCATGACATATCGATATGGTTAAGCATATTTGAACTTGAGAAACAGGGCATATCAAAACGGTCTAGAGCCGTACAGGAACATTTTGCTACTAGAATTTACTATTTCGGTACAGGTCTGTAGTGTATCGAAACAGGTCTAAGTCGAGGTCAAAAGAAGTCAACACGTACCGATACAGGGCTTGCTCGTATCGATACGGTCTAAAGGATAAAGTAAACTTAGGTTGACCATTGCACACCCGTATCGAAACGGCCTTGAGGTGTTTCGATACATGATTAGTTAAAGTGGTTAAAAGGCATAAAATGAAGGTTTGCATTGTTTATAGTTTGGTCACTGTATGTAGGATGATTAAATTGAATGGGTAAATGAATACTGAATTGCATGCAGATTTACAGACTTGTTAATAGTGTATTTAATTTTATTTTATTATGGTCAATTGCATCGAAGACCTCTAATTTATTATATTTACAGTTTAGTCCCTAAAACTTTTAATAACTATGATTTGGTCCTAAATGAATAATTATTGTGTATAAGGAGTGAATTGGACTAAGATATATTTATATCCGGTAATGCTTGATTGTGTAATAATGTATAATTGTCGATTAAGAAATTAAATTTTATTGCAGCGATCACTACATTATTCACCGGTAGCACGCTTCGACCTAGTTCTCTACCAGGCCGAGAAGGGGTGTTACAATTAGTGGTATCAGAACTAGAGTTTAGTCAATTCTGGACTAAACCTATGCACGTCTGTATTGTTTATTGTGTTTCTTTGCCACCTAGGAGTTATTTTATTGAGCCTTGTGACTTGTCAACTAATCTGATCTCTTTGTAATATAGACATGTGTCTAACTAACGGAGCTCGTGATAATGAGCTTGCTACTAGCTTCTCGACTCATGGCGAGGAGATACGAAGAGGAAATCTTCCGAATCCACAGAACCCTCATGTTCAGGGTGTGGAGCCTAAAGCACCTACGGCTCAGGTAGAGTGTTATCGGAACATGGCTAACATGTTCCAGCAATTCATGAATGTGATGAGAGCTAACCATGTTGTGCAACCTACGCCACCTGTTGGTCAGCCTCTTAGATCCCCTATTGATAAGCTGTCTCAATATCGAGCCTACACCTTCACTGGTCAGGATGATGACAATCCTGAAGTTGCTGAGTATTGGTTGGACAATACTTTAAGAATCTTGAATAAGCAATTACAGTGTCCGGATGAACATAAGCTTGAATGGGCCCTTGCGTTGCTTGCTGATGAAGCTCTACAATGGTGGGAGACTACTATTCTTACTGTCTCTGAGAACACCGTGAATTGGAAGCTCTTTCTTAAAGAATTTCGTAAGAAATACATAAGTGAATACTATCTTGCCGAGAGGCGAAGCATATTCTTTCATCTTAAACAAGGTGGATGGCCGATCGAACAGTACATCCACGACTTTTGCAAGTACTATAGATATGGCACTGAATTTATCAAGAAGGAGGAAGAAAATGTCGGATGTTCATTGCTGGACTTAACGATGAGTTACGACCTATGTTCATAGCATTGGGCATCACTGATTTCCAAGACCTTGTGAACAGAGTTAAAGCTACGGAAGGTGCACAAAGAACTCAGAGGACTAGTGGGTCCAACAAGTCTGAAAAGAGAAATTGAGATGAGTCTCATTTCTCTAAATCTTTCAAGAAAAGGAAGCATCATGGCTCGGAGCAGAATGTGTATTCACAACCTTCCTAGTTCGAGTATTTTGCTAAACCTCAAGTTGTAGCTCGTTCTCCTTCAAGTGTCAACCCCGTTAAGAGCGTTGTTGGCTCTAAACAAGAGACAATAATTTACATGTGTAATTTCTGTCAACGTTGACACCCCGAAGGACAATGTCGTAAGAAATCTGGTGCATGTTTCTTTTGTGGAGAGATGGGTCACCTCATTTGAGAATGCCACGAGAACCCTAACAAGCCTACTTTTGTATCGACTAATCCATCCCCTGCTCAATCTTTTCGAGGCAAGGGAACAAGACAAGGATCCTTCGAAAATCTAGAGGTTCATCTAAAGCATCGTATCGACCTGAATCTAAAGCTTCTTCACAGATGTACAATGTAAGAGGCAAAGAACAATTGGATGATCACGACATTATTCTAGGTAAAAATTCGAGGACGAATTTTTCTTAAGGGGGGTTGTAACACCCCAAAAACCGGTCTAGTCGGAATTGGATTCCGATGATGAGAATATTGATGTTAAAGTGTTCAAATATCACATCCTTTCTGCCTAAATTATATATTATATTGTTAAGAGACCTTAATTGAACTTATTTTTAGTTACGGACCTCCTTAGAAATGCCTAAAATGATGTTTTTGAGCTAGGTGTTTCGATACAATAAGACTCGTACCGAAACGGCCTAGGTAAGGCATTTCAAAACATTTATAGGCGTTCTGATACAGATCCAACAGTTTTAACTAACTTTTGGACTTTAGCTCAGCCGTTTCGATACAACTATACGCCTTTCGAAACGGGTCCTCTGATTCGAACTTGTTTAAAGGTAAAATTGAAAGGAAATGATAAGGTGATGACTCACCAGCTTGCTTACCACCTCCTCTCACATGAATGATCAGAAAAGTGGGTGAATAGCCATCAAATTCCTTGAATTTGATAAAAGGCATGAGCTGATAGGATTCCTTGTCATAAGCAAACCCTTTAGCATAGGAAATCTCCCTATTGGCTTAAAGAAAGGTTGGTAATGATTAAGTTTATAATTTCCTTAAATTGAATAAAAAGAAAGTTTTCATCTTTGCTTTGCTTCACTTAGACCAATTTCATCTTCTTGTTTTGAATGACAAGCACACACCTCCATTGTCTTCAACCTTGAGCTCCCAAGCATACACCTCTCAATTTGAGATCCTTAAGCTTAAGCTTTCCTTGATTTAAGAACATCATGTCATAGCTACCGATCGAGTAAGAGGAAGCCTTAAGTCAATCATCAATTCTCTTGATCATTGAATGTCCAATTTCAAGCTTTAAGATAAGCTTTGTCTAATAGATAATAGCTATTCAAGTATCGATATTGTCATATTGATTCTAATAATCCCTTATTGCTCTTCCTAGTTCAAGAATTGGAAAAGACTAATCCATCGTCTCTATCGAAAGCTAGGAATAAAGGAATCACCATCCGAGAGGCTTAAGAGCTTCGGATTATCGAGGTGAGTGTATCCGGAGTCTCGATAGTGCCTAGGTGCCATCTCGAATTATTGATTATTGATTTACTAACCATTGAATTGAAGGGTTTTGCATAATACATTATTGAAAGCTATCTTGGTAAGTATTGCATCGAATTATTGTCTGAGGCATTATTATTGTTGTCATGGGAATCATTGAAGCATTGACATATAGAATCATTGACATGTGTTTATTGCTATTGCTTATTGCTATGACCATATGATTATTGAGATATTGTCATTGAATCATTGACATCCAATTATTGTTATTAAACCTTGGGATCGAAGTATTGGATACAATTGGCATGCCATAGAATTCATGAGCTCAATGTACGGGTGGACTACAATCTTAGGGCTACAACCTATATTGATTTGGCGAGGCGGGGGGATGTATTCTGTATTGGTCTTATTGGCGATGTCGGTGGTTTGACTATTCATTGATTTGGCGAGGAGGTGGAATTCTTGTATCCATTACCGTGAATCGATCCAAGAGAATTATCAGTTACTAATATTGCTTTGTTATGGTATTATGATATTGCCATTGATGATATGATGGTTGATATTATGCTTTTAATATGATTGAAGAGCATGCCATGTTTATTGAATAATTGATATTATGAATGTCATCAAAGCATGATAAATGGCATACCATGTTTATCCATTGTTTTTGTGACTACCTCACTAGGCAAAGTATGCCTAATGCATTTCATTGCATCCATTTTAGGTTAGTCAAGTTTTGGATCGAGATCGCAGGAGTCGAAGCGTTGCACAAGTCACAATCAAGCTATAAGTAATGTATATCGACCCTTTTGAACTCCTAGTTGGTGGCAAGGTCTATGTACAAGTATATTAAGTCTCTTTTGATGTACCTATGTTATGTTCAAGTGGTAAAAGAGTGATATGCATAAATGAACTTTCTAAATAGTGAAAAATGGCCCTAACTGTATGTTTTGGCACTAAAGGTAAAAATCAGGTAAATGGATTCATATGGCTCTAAAATTTGACATGCAAGTAGAATTTATGGTTATAATGTTTCGTGTAAAGTTTCATTGCATTTGGGCACTGTTTGATAAGTCAATTCAATTAAAAACCAGCAAAAATCAGTCATTACAAGTCAGGCCGTATCGATACGTATCATGACATATCGATACAGTTAAGCATATTTGAACTTGAGAAACAGGGCGTATCGAAATGGTCTAGAGTCTTACATGAACATTTTGCTACTGGAATTTACTATTTCGGTACAGGTCTGTAGTGTATCGAAATGGGTCCAAGTCGAGATCAAAGGAAGTCAACCCGTACCGATACAGGGCTTGTCCGTATCGATACGGTCTAAAAGATAAAGTCAACTTAGTTTGACCATTGCACACCCGTGTCGAAACGGCCTTGAGGTGTTTCGATACAGGATTAGTTAAAGTGGTTAAAAGGCATAAACTGAAGGTTTGCATTATTTACAATTTGGTCACTGTATTTAGGATGATTAAATTGAATGGGTAAATGAATAATGAATTGCATGAAGATTTACAGACTTTTTAATATTGTATTGGATTTCATTGTAGTATGGTCAATTGCATCGAAGACCTCTAATTTATTAGATTTACAGTTTAGTCCCTAAAATTTTTAATAACTACGATTTGGTCCTAAATGAATAATTATTGTGTATAAAGAGTGAATTGGACTAAGATATATTTATATCCGGTAATGATTGATTGTGTAATAATGTATAATTGTTGATTAAGAAATAAAATTTTATTGCATCGATCATCGCATTGTTCACCGGTAGCACGCTTCGACCCGGTTCTCTACCAGGCCGGGAAGGGTGTGTTACAATAAATTTTTTGTCTCCGACATTGAAAAATTAAAATATATTATGTAAATGAAAATATAGAAAACGTACTCAAATCTAGTTCCAACCATGCTCATTACAAGAAGAAGAAGAAGCAGTGAACTCACCATTGCTACTAGGAGAAGAAGAAGCAGCAGGCATGCTATTTGGATAAGGTTATAAGTTATATTGGGTGTTTATAAACAAGGTTAAGAGGTTGGTCTAGTGGTAAAGCTCTAGGCTTTACACCATTTAGTCCTAGGTTCAATCCCTCCATGTGTTATTTTAACACTTTAATTTAAAACCAATCGAATGATGCCATGTGTCGTCATCTGATTGGTTAAAATTTAATATGAAAAAAGATAAAAAAAAAAAAAATTATTTTTTGCCACGCCAGCATTTTGATTTTTCAACGCTGACATGGCATGCCATGTGGCACAAACGGTACGTGTTAACGGAGTAACTATCAATTTAACAGTTATGTTAGTCAAAGGGCTAATTTGTTTCAATGTGCGAACTGGAGGACCTAATTGAAAGCATTTTCGCGCGAGGGGCAACATTTCTAATTGGGGTCGAACTAAAGAACCTCATGTTAAAGTTGAGTATTTAAGTTTAGTGGTGTGAGCTTGTGGACCTATTTATTCATAATCCAGAGTGGCCCTGTTAGCTTGTTATTTCACTAAAACGAGCTTAAGTGAACCACTTTTACATACTTTAATAGCCCCCCTTGTTTTGTTCCATGATGATAGATGGCTAATTGACCAGCATATGTAAGGATGGGCACGGTCTGGTCGGAACTGGTCTGGACGTCTGGTTTTTGGCCCACCCGAACCCGACCCGAAAATAAACACCCTAAACTTGCACCCGACCCGAACATTTTCTTTAAAAATCTGACCCGACCCGACCTGAAAATAAATATACTAAACCCGACCTCGACTCGACCTATAGAAAAAATAAATTTAGGGACTTAATAGTAAAAAATAATTTTAAGGGACTTAATTGTAAATAATTATAATTTGAAGGACTAAATTATAAATAAAAATTCAATTTTAAGGACCTAATTATAAGAAAATATATAAAGAGAGTGTATTATTATAAATATTCTTAAAAAAATTTAGGGATAAATTACACAATTAGTCTCGGGTCGGGTTAGAAATTTCCCACCCTAAACCCGACCTGAGTTCACCCTTAATAAAAACTCGACCCGAACCGACCTGAACCTAATTTTTTTTCATTAAAAATCTGACTCAATCAGGCCAAGTCGAGTCGGAACCCGACCAGATCAGGTAAAATGCCCATCTCAATTGCATATGTAAGCATAAAGGCAATGACCATGAACACAAAATCTAAAAAATGCAACCCAATATTCAGAGAAAAAAAACAATAAATTAACCTTCATTAACTTGGGCCTATTCCCAACAACAGGCTGCAATATTTATAAAACTTTCTTTTTGAGGAATGCAATATTTATAAAACTTGAACCTTCAATATGGGGACAGTAATAGATAGCACTATATATATCATGGAACTAATAACATTATTAAATAACTTCTTTTTTTTGTTCAAAGAAATAACTTCCATAAATTAAAGGGGGCAAACATACATAGAAAGTGGTTCACCCTTAACGACAAAGCCAGAAAACGCCAAGGGTAACCGCCGACCGAAACAAGGGAAAACAGACAGTAAGACAAAATAAACAGTCTGAAGACCTAAAAACAAACTGAACATCAATAAAGATCTTGTGTCCGAAACCGCAAAACTCAAGCAAAGGTTGCAAAGACAGCCAAAACCAACGTCGAAACAGAAGGTTCTATTGGCAAAATCAACAAGTCGACAGGAATAATTACTTAGGCCCGAATATAACATCCTCATCTCCGAAGGGGGGTATCTCACTGGAGCAGCGCCTGAGAGCTCTATCCAGAGGCAGGCTTCCGATCTGCGAAGACCGGTCCTTATCAAGGCACAAACTTCAGTAAACCACCAACAAGGACGGCTGAATGTAGACAAGCCCAAAACCTTCCAAGGCACAAAACCGACACCAAGATCATCCGCAAGAAAAGTAAGAGCTTCAAGCTCGCTAAAACCAAACAACGCTAAGAAAGATTTCCGAAACAAATAAGTCCACTGATCAACCGACGAAAAAAGGGAAACTGTAATCTGGTAGGTCAAGGAGAACAACCGGATTTTAAAAATCGAGAGCGAGCCACCCGGATCCAAATTCAACCTTATATCATACGAGGACCAAGGCTCTCCAATACCCCCAAGCTCGACGTCACACAAAACACCAATATCCACCGAATAAAAGAGCACTCGGGTCCCACCATATTTGACTTCAGGCATAGCTGCAGAGAGAGAAGTCGATGAGAACATAATCTCTTTTGTAGAGATTAAGGAAATCTGTCCCAAGCTCGCACTCCAAGACACGAGGGTTGATTCCACAAAAAAGGCATTCTCATCCCAGCAAAAAAAGAGGGTGGGCTCCACCAGATCCCAAGGCTGATCCCGCTCAGCGTGGATTGGCTCAAGGAGGAGAGAAATGTCCTCCAATCTTACAGGGCTGTCCAGGCTCGGTACGGGTGTGTTGGCAAACGTGCCATCCACCGAAGCAAGGGAGATATGGCGGTGAACCGGCAGCTTCCCACTTCCGGTGACGATCCCCGGCAGCTTCCCACTTCCAGTGACGATCCCATGCAGCAACTCAACCAACTCGATCGCCCAAACATCACCTGGCTGTCGTCGAGGGGATAAATCGATCTGCAGTGAAGCTCTTGCAGGGGGTTGAAACTTGAGAAACTACTGCCCAGTGCCTTGAGCCAACGTGAGACATCGTCATCGTCTTCCAGACCGAAGCTGCTCCATCGGGCGATCCGTAGGGGAAGAGCAGAGCCCGTCCCAGACCTGCTCGTCTCAGCCCACGGTACGTACCAAGGGAACTCGTCTCCTAAAGCCTAGACCAAGCCACCAGCCGGCGTCGTCCACCCCAACTCTGGCAACCGCTGAGCTATGGAAGGAGGAGACCACCTTCGCAAGGCCTCGAACAAGAAGGACAGAGCGAATGAATCACAGCACCCGCTGAGGGTCGAGGATTTCGGAATCCAGTGATCCTTGGGCGGCGCGTAAGGCGCGTTCAAAACCCCGAAAACCATCATGGTTCATCTAGTTTTTTAATTTGATATTATTAAATAGTAACTTCTTTTGAATTTCAACACGTGACATTTTAATTCTAATGTTGTTCAAAAGTAATTGGATTCTGATTTTTAAGCTAGACAAATAAAACGCCTAAACTATTGAAATTGAATTATCTATTCCTAAATTATAAAACTTTTTTTCTTTAAAATTTAATCTGTCACCGCCGCTAACTGCCGCCGACGGCCACATTCGCACCACCCGCCGCGGTGTTTCTGAAGGGAAACAAAGGCAGGTTTCGATTGGAATTGACATAATCCATGAACCGACTCCGGGTTTGGACTCGACGAGTGCGTTCATGGTGGTTAAAATCTTGCAACGAATTGATCAGAAATGAAATTAAAAAGTATAATAAAGCTTCATCATTAAAATCTAATGCATGAAGAAAAGAGCAGGAGATGAATCCAATTAAAATTACTAATAAGAGATAAAAAGGTATCATAAAACTCAACCGCGGCCACGGAAAGGGCGGCGACGGCAGCTTAAATTTCAAATGAACAAAAATTAAGGTTTTGTAATTTAGGGGTGTTTTAATTAAAAGTAAAAATAAAAAAATATATTTTAATTAATTTATTTTTTTATTTTTAAATAATTTATAATTATACGTTGAGCCCTTTAGATTTTAAATTTTTATAAATTAAATCAATAGTGCTCATCGATATTCATCGTTAATGATGTTTATCGGTGCTCGTCGAGCGTGGAAGACTCATCTCTAGGGCATGATTGTACCTTAGTAAAAGCAAACATTTCAAGTCAAATCTAGGATTAACTTTACAAATTCAATACTAATTATAATATTGGTATAGCCAATTCAAACCAATATTTAATTGTTTTAGGATCAGAAGCTTTCTCAAGAAAGGAAATATTGGCAGATTATCGACAAAGATGTGATGGCAACTGTTCACTGCTGTACGTTTTTCTCTATTAATTGTTGATGATTATGATAATTGTTGAACTAAAATCATTTTGACTTGTGCTTATAAAGTTGTGGTCATAAAGAAAACGCATAAAGCCGAAAAAAAAAAGCCCAAATAATTATTTTAGATCTATTTTTTTAGGATAAATATTCTATACACAGGCGGTGAAAATTAAAAGTTTACACAAGCGCCTTAGTTTTAAGGTATAGGGAGTTAGTTTAGGGTATAGGGTTTAAGGGTTTAGGTGTAGGGGTTAAAATTTAGGGATAGTTGTTTCAATTTAAGGTTTAGGGTTATAATTTAGGGCTAATAGGTTAAAACTTAAATCCTCACCATAGTACCCTAAAAACTAAACCATAACCTATAAACCCTAAATTATAACCCTAAATCTTAAATTGAAACAACTATTCCTAAATTCTAAACCCCTACACCTAAACCTTATACCCTAAACTAACTCTCTATACCCTAAAACTAAGGCGCTTGTAGTTTTCACCGCCAGTGTATAGGATATTAATCCATTTTTTTAACTAATTTAACCTCATCACTTCATTTTAAGTTAAAATAATCTCTCTACGGATTAAAATTGTTAGTCAATTGATGATAAACAACTTGAAATGACTTGACAGAATGACGCATATTTTTTGACAGAAAAAAATTTATATTTTATACAATTTTATAAAAATATTTTTTGACTGATATGTTATTTTGTAAAGTCAGCATATTTTTTTATATGACAATGCTATCGCGGCGTCAACTGGCATGTAAGTTTATCACGCCGTTTCAAGTTGTTTGTCGTCAGTAGTAAACTAACAGTTTTCATCCGTAGATGGGCTATTTTGATCAAATACAAAACATTGAGAATTAAAATAGTTCAAAAAAGAATAAAGTCTAAAATGACTATTAATGCTGACACAAATTCCAGAAAAGTGCTTTGAGTCCAACAATCGTTGGATCGCCAACTAAACGAAATAGTATGTTGTATGATAGGTTATTTTGTTTCAATCACTGACGTATCAATCATCTGTTCCTTTCTGATGAAATTCCAAGCAATTCTACCAAATGTAATCATGCAATATATATACATTTAAGCTTTTTCTAGAAGAAGGTAGCTTTTTCTGGAAGAAAGGATTCTAATTCACTGGGATAAGATTGAGAAGATTAAACAAATTAACACACAGTGTTTTTATTCCTTTATTAAAGCTGTATTTGGGCTGGAAACGTTGAGTGCCATAAAATAAAATAAAAAGGGTAGATTTAAGATTTTAGTGTGTCCAAACTTTAACTCCCAATACTTTTTGATGCTCCAATCAAAGAAGATATTAAAAGTTGAGGGAGAGTCGTGACAAATTAGTAATAAATTCGTAAAAAAGATGGTACTAGAATGAATATTTTACAGATAAAACTGTTTAAATTTAAAATTTTCAGAATGAATATTATTCTCTTTTTTATTTAATCATTGGTTGGGTTCATTTAACCTATTTTCTTAGATTGGTATAACACATACAAGTTTTTTAAAATTCGTATTTTTTTTTCAAATGTATTTAGAAAAAATAGAAATATATATAATAAAAACCGAACAATACCCACAAAAAGTGTAAATGGGAACTTGCTTGGCAACTACATATATTTTATCATTAAAGAGTGATTTGCCCAAACAATCTTAATCTCAATTCTCCAAAATCCAAATCACTAAGCAACAAAGTGGTAAAATCTTCTATAAAAAATCCTATCAAATTGTGGTAGTGCTGTCAAATGAAGCTTCCTTGTATCCTTCGTTGACAGTTCCAAGTCTCTCCATCCATTCAAATACCGAAACAAAATAATGTTTTTGGAAAAGAAAAGATATAATAATAAGTAATGAATCAAATGACATGATTAGAAGGTTAAGACGTTATCTTAGAAGGCATTTCCTTGCACTTTCTCACACCCCTTTACTTCCAATCAAACATATTCAATTACAAAAGCCACAAAGCATGCAAATTGAAAATGGTGCGTTAATTTGATTTCATAGGATTTCCTTTTTACTGCCTCTTCAATCTTCATGTGATGGATTGGTGTGACCCGTTAAGACACTCATGCTCTATTGACCTTAGAATTTACTTTTGACCATAGATAGGGGTGTAAATGAACCGAGCTTGAACGAATATGATTGTGTTCGTATTCGTTTGGTTATTTTTGAAGGAGCTCATATTCGGTTAAATTTTTAATATTGTATTCATTTTCGCTTATTTATTTATGTGTTCGTGTTCGTTTGTTTAACGTTCGTGAACATACTCGTTTAAAGTTCGTGAACATGTTCGTTTAACATTCGTGAACACTCTTCATGTCCTTTTATTTGCAAGCCAAAGACCTTTTATTTGCAAGCCAAAGAAAAATGGTGAAAATATGCCACTAGTGTTCAGTTTAATCCTTACCTTCACCAATGTTTAAAATGTAAAAAAAAGGGGTAAAGTACATCAATGGTCACCGCGTGTTCATTTTGGTCATCGAACTTTTAAAAATTTTATTGGGGTCACCCAACTTTTATTTCGGTTTTATTTCGGTCTCTCCCGTTACCATCCGTTATAAAAGGGTGACGTGACCCGTTAGTTTTTATTTTTTTTATTAAAATAATATATTTTGGGTCTCACTTTTAATTAAACTATCCATGTTATCATCATCATCTTCTCCAATGAAATATTAATTTTCACCGACTTTCGTAAAATCAGATAAATACTTGTCAACTTTATCACATTCTCCTGCTTGAACTTTCTCTTAAAAGAACTTCATGTTGAAGAAAAATGCAGATTCTTTCTCAAGCCTACAGAAGATGACATTGTTTCAAACATAAGTTCACAATCACATAAATGCTGATGCAAATCAATCACTCTTTTATGTTACCCGGATTCCACCAAATCTCCGAAACTGTGAGCCCAATCATTCTACTAGCATACCACACGACTATCCACAAATCACTCTATTTCCCAAGACCAAAATAATGTACCAAAAGAACATGGGAACATTTTTCCCGCCCCTAAAGAATCATAAATTACATGAAATAATTTCAACATGATAAAACCTACAAAAACTATGAAACTTAAGATTCACAAGCATTTTTCTTCATGCCTTGTACTTTTACTAATGTGGAATCCCCCATGCATATATCATGTACACTTGACACAAAAACTAAATACGAATATTCAATGCATGTACGTATATGGAGAAATTAATTAAAAAATAGAAGAAAAAAAAGTGAAAGGCTTACCTATGAACCGACTCTTTGAATTTCTCTTCCTCCATAAACTGAAGTATGAGAAACACCAATTCTCTGCTCAATGACGACATTTTCAGTTTTTCAAGAGCAGAAGGAACTCGGGCTCGAGTTAACTCAGCTCAAACATCGAATCTGAATAAAACCCAAAGCTTCTCTTTCTCTATGGTTTATGTCCGCGCGAATGTCGAGGGTTTTTAGGGTTTCAAAAACTGCAAAGAAGAAAAAGACAAGAGGATAAAGAAAAATCAGTTTTATTCTCAAAGAAGAAGAATGCGATTTGAAGAAGATGATGGCATGGATAGTTTAATTAAAAGTGGGACCCAAAGTATATTATTTTAATAAGGAAAATAAAAACTAACGGGTCACGTCACCCTTTTGTAACGAGAGGTAACATAAGGGACCGAAATGAAACCGAAATAAAAGTTGGGTGACCCCAATGAAATTTTTAAAAGTTCGGTGACCAAAATAAACGCGCCTTAAAAGTTCAGTGACCATTGATGTACTTTACCCAAAGAAAAAGGAAAAAGAGAATCAGGTAAATGAGCTTTTCCGTGAATATAAATGAACCAAACACACATTGGTTTGTGTTCGTTCATTTATTAAATGAACATAAAAAAATTGTTCATGTTCATTTATTTAGCTTAATAAACAAACATAAACAAACATCATACAAACAATTTACAAACAATCCATCGAACACACTTTTAATTTACACCCCTAACTATAAATTTACATGATCAACGTGATGGTGTTAAATAATAATCCAAGTTGTCATTTTAAATATCACCTTAAAAAATTATTTATATAAATAATAATTTTATTGTTATTTATTTTATGATATGACACCCTTTAAGCAAAGACACGTTATGTTATTCGTGCTTGGTTATACATTTTTTTTTACTTTAAGTGCTAAAGTATATTTTATTAAAAATAAGTGTCTAAAGTTTACACCGTTGAAGTTTTAGGTGTATGGCCGTTAAGGGGTGTTAAAAAATTTGTTAGACAATCAATGCTTGACAAGTGGCACCAATTTTCATTTTTCTAAATTTTTTAAAGAAAAAAACCCTAAGATTTTCAATTTTCAGAAAATTCCAAAAAGTTTCAATTTTTATAAAACAGTTCCCAAATCCCTAAAAATTTTCAAACCCGAACCCCCAAATTGCAGCCGCTTCTATCGCCGATCGTCGCCCCCGAGTACATCCCCTTGGTCGCCGGACTAAGGCGGTCATTTCCTCTAACATGGCATCACTAAAAATGACGAACGTCATGCCAGTGGAACGTCGATTTCACGTTTGACGTTCGTCCGACATGGCGTTTGACATTTTCGGCGGCGCCGTGTTGGGGAAAATGTGAAACCGATATTTTAATTTTGATATAACTAAAGAACCTAAGGACTAAATTGAAAATGTGAAAACGAATTTTTAAGTCCTCAAACCTCTCTATATGTTTTAAACAATATGCCTAAGTTAAAAACGAAATTTATCAAATGTTTTCTAAGTGTTCTTAAAGTCGAAATAGTGATTTTCGAGTCACCGTTTCGAAACGGCCTTAGGCGTTTCGAAACAGTTTTGAAACTGTGAGTCCATGTTTCGAAACGGGTATCGAAACGATTTCAACACTGCCAACCCGTGTTTCGAAACAAGTTTCGAAACAGCTTAAGAACAATGAGACACCGTATCGAAACGACATCCAGCGTTACGAAACGGCTTTAAAACTGATTTGAAAATTATGACCGTTGAATGTTTTAACTAATTTTAAACAAGTAGTTAAGGCGTATCGAAACGATCTCAAGCCGTTTCGATACGATCCTTGACAGTGGCAAAACGTTTCGAAACAAGTTTCGAAACAGCTCTTAGCGTATCGAAACACTTTTAACCGTTTCGATACAGGCTCTTAAATGCACCCCAACGGCTCTTTCTATTTTGGTCTGTTTCGAAACAGGGTCGGGCGGTTCAAAAGGGTTGGTTGCAGACTGCATTTATGGAGGGAAGATAACACCCCCAACGGCTCTATTGATGATTGCAACAACCACAACGGCTAGAATTCAATGAGAAGGTATAAAAGGGACCTCTAAAAGCTTCAGCAACAACTATTGATCTTAAAGCAAACATCCAAACATCAAATCCAAGCATTTGTGCCTAAATCCCATTATTATCTTGTAACCCCAATTGTATTTTTCATTCTTATCATTTCAATTGGGTTGAGTGCTTGTAATTGGGCTATATTTTGTATTGAGAGATACTTGCTTAGCCAACAAATTCTTTGTTTCAATTGTGTGAGGATTGGGTCAAATTTTGGGTAGAAAATTTGACCGAAAATTGTAAGGGTTACATCCTTAGCCTAGAAAAGGGGAAGAGCAATTAGTGGAATTGTTGCAAATCCTTAGTGAAGCTAAGGTAGTGGATGTAGAGTTCATTTGGAACTTGAACCACTCTAAAATTCCTTGTCTACCATTTTATTTGCAAATTCCACCACCAAGAACTTTAAAAATCCAATTCACCCCTTTCTTGGTTTAGTTCGATCATTTGATCCACTCAACAATTGGTATCAGAGCCTACCTCTTTGAGGATTAACAACCACAAGAGGAGTTCCTAGGAAGAGTTTGATCATCCAAAAATCAAGAGATGGCATCTACCTCCGGTTCGAGCATGTATGAGTCTCAATCCACTACAAAACCACCGTTATTCAATGGTGACAATTATCCGTTTTGGAAGAATAGAATGCGCCTCTTCATCAAGTCCAACAATTACTTGGTTTGGGATGTCATTGAAGATGGCCCCTACATTCCATTGAAACAAGATAGTGAAGGGAAGATGGTTTTGAAGAAAAAGATGGAGATGAGTGAAGAAGAAAGGAAGAAGATACAAATAAATGACAAAGCACTCCACATGCTCTTTTGTTCTTTCGGTTCGGACATCTACTCCAAAGTTTCATCCATTGAGAGTGCCAAAGAAGTGTGGGATACTCTTGAGACCACCTATGAGGGAACCAATGATGTCAAGGAAACTAAGATTGGAATTCTCAATCTTAGTTATGAGAATTTCAAGATGGAGCCCGATGAGACGGTGTCCAAGATGTTTAATCGCTTCTCAACCATATTCAATGGGCTCAAAGGATTTGGAGAGACTATACCGGAAGACAAGCTTGTTCGGAAGCTACTCTACTCACTTCCCGAATCTTGGGATGGGAAGAGAACCGCCATCATAGAAGCCAAAAAATTTGAAGACTTTAAAGCTTGATGAGCTAGTGGGTTCTCTTCTTACTCTTGAGATTATGAAGCAAGGAAGGGAAGAAGAGAAGAAGAAGGAAGAGAAAAGAGTAGAAAATCTAGAGGTGGAAAAGAAGAAGAAGATGGGAATAGCTCTCAAAGCTTCATTACTTGAGGAGAGCTCTTCTAGTGAGGAGGATGAGCTAGAAGAATTGGCTATGATAGCCAAACGATTCTCACGCTTTATGAGGTCCAACTGGGGAAGAAAAATTCAAAGAAAGATGGACTTCAAAGGTAAAAACAAAGAAGAAGCAAGGGATCAAATCATTTGCTTCGAGTGCAATAAACCCGACCACATACGTTCGGAGTGCCCTCAACTCAAGAAGAAGGGCTTTGAGAAGAAGAAGAAGAAGCTCAAAGCCAAGCTTGCTACTTGGAGTGATGAGGAGTCATCCGAGGATGACGAACAAGAAGTGGCCAACCTTTGCCTCATGGCACTTGAGGAAGATTCCTCCATGGTAACCTCTAACTCATCATCTTTAGATTTTACATATGATGAACTAAATGATGCATATGATGAGTTGCAAGAGGTCTATGATGAATTAGTTGAGAAATACAAGGAGTCGGTCATTAGGAATAAGAAAATTATTTCGGAACTAAATGATAAAAATGACTCACTTTCTCAAGCTAATTTAAAATTTGAGAAAAAGATATTAGGGTTGAAAGATGAACTAAAATTCTTCCAAGATGAAAATATTGACCTTAATAATCTTCTTTCTCAATGTAATAGTGAACACCAAAAGGTGTTAGATGAGCTTAACAAGCTCAAAGAGTCTTTTAAAAATGTTGGTAGTGTGAAGCATGGAATAGATGAATCTTCAGAAACAAACCAACCTAGGAAAAAGACTAATTACTACAAACAAGGTAGCTTTCCTAGACATAGTAGAACTAAAAGGATTAGAAGTGTATGGGTTCCTAAGGAACTTGTAAAATCTAATAACATTGTTGCTATGTCATCTTGGATTCCTAAGGGAACCAAGTTATTGGGAGCTAACACTCATGGACCCAAAATGATTTGGGTACCAAAAACAAAAGTTTAATATCTTTGTTTGTAGGGGGAGCATTGCTACAAGGCCAAAGCACAAAGTCAAAACTCACGGTACCTTGATAGTGGATGCTCGAGGCATATGACCGGAGACAATAGTAGATTCATGGATCTAAAGCCAAAAAATGGATGAGTGGTGACATTTGGTGACAACTCCAAAGGCCACATTAAAGGTATTGGCTCCATAGGTAATCACTCTACTATTCTTATTGAAAATGTCGTGTATGTCGATGGTCTTAAACATAACTTGTTGAGCATAAGTCAATTGTGTGATAAATGATTTAATGTTTTATTTGATAAAAATGGGTGCAAAATTGTTGACATTAAATCTAATAATATTATGCTCATAGGTCATCGCATAGGTAACATATGCATGGTGCATCTAGATGACATACATACATACATCTCATGCATGTTTGGTAGTACAAAATGAAAATGATGCATGGTTGTGGCATAGGAAACTAGGACATGCTAGCATTAGTGTTTTAGAAAAACTAGTTTCCCTTGATCTAGTTAGAGGTTTACCCAAGATTAAGTTCTCAAACGATAAAATTTGTGATGCATGCTCTGAGGGTAAACAACATAAGTCTTCCTTTAAATCCATTAATGATGTTTCTACAAGTAGATGTTTACAACTTATCCATATGGATTTATTTGGGGCAATTAGGACTATGAGCTTGGGTGGTAAATCTTATGCATTTGTTCTTGTTGATGATTTTTCTAGATTTACTTGGGGTTCTATTTTTAAGTACTAAAGATGAGGCTTTAGAAAAATTCATCACGTTTTCAAAACTAACACAAAATGATCTTGAACTTAGAATTTCTCATATTATAAGTGATCATGGAACCGAGTTTCAAAATTTAGGGTTTGAAGAGTTTTTGAATGAAAATGGTATTAGCCACAATTTTTCGGCTCCTCGAACTCCTCGACAAAATGGGGTAGTTGAGAGGAAAAATAGTACTTTACAAGAAATGGCTAGAACCATGCTTTGTGAAAATAATTTACCTAAATATTTTTGGGCGGAAGCCACAAACACCGCTTGTTATATTGTTAACCGAGTAATGATTAGGCCAATTTTAAAGAAAACACCTTATGAGATTTTAAAATCTAAAAACCCTAACATTAGCTATTTTCATCCTTTTGGTTGCAATTGTTTTGTTTTAAATAATGGAAAAGACAACTTAGGTAAATTTGATGCAAAAAGTGATAAAGCTATTTTCATAGGATACTCTTTAACCTCTAAAGCCTATCGAGTATTTAACAAGAGAACTTTAGTAGTAGAAGAATCTATACATGTTGTATTCGATGATAACCTCATTCCAAGGAAGGATTCTTGTGATGATGATGATGTAGGAATCATAAATGCCTTTGATGGAGGAAAAACTTCAAAGAAGAATGAGATTCCAACAAAAGAAGAGGACACACAAGATCCACCTCTTGAAGCCTTGAAGGACTTGGCTCTTGAGGAAAAGGAAGTGAGCTACCCAAGGGAGTTCAACTATGTCAAAGATGGTGAAATCTTGGGTGATCCATCCAAGGGGGTAACCACTCGATCTTCTCTTACATTAATGAATCATGTTGCATTTATCTCATGCATAGAGCCTATGAATATAAAAGAAGCATTGAAAGATTATTCTTGGATTATGGCTATGCAAGAAGAGTTAAATCAATTTGAGAGAAGTAACGTTTGGACATTAGTTGATAGGCCTAGTAATCAATCTACCATAGGAACTAAATGGGTCTTTAGGAACAAGCTAGATGAGAGTGGTAACATTGTGAGAAATAAAGCTAGACTAGTAGCACAAGGTTACACTCAAGAAGAGGGAATAGATTTTGATGAAACCTATGCACCCGTAGCTAGAATAGAAGCCATTAGGATGTTGCTTGCATATGCATGTTATCATGATTTCAAGCTTTTTCAAATGGATGTTAAAAGCGCGTTTTTAAATGGTTTTATAAATGAGGAAGTGTATGTGGAACAACCACCGGGTTTTGAAGACTCAAAATTTCCAAATCATGTTTTCAAACTCACTAAAGCTCTTTATGGTTTAAAACAAGCTCCTAGAGCTTGGTGTGAAAGACTTTCAAACTTTTTAATTGAAAAAGGTAAGGTGGACACTACACTTTTTATAAAAAGGTATAAAAATGACATCTTAGTAGTACAAATTTATGTTGATGACATTATTTTTGGTTCTACTAACGAATGTCATTGCAAAGATTTTGCTAGGCTAATGCAAGGTGAATTCGAGATGAGCATGATGAGGGAGCTCTCATTCTTTTTGGGACTCCAAATCAAGCAAAGGAAGGATGGCACCTTCATCAATCAAGCAAAATACATCAAGGATATGCTCAAGAAGTTTGGCTTGGAGAATGCAAAGCCTCAAGCCACACCTATGAGCTCATCTACAAAGCTTGACAAGGATGAAGGAGGTAAGTGTGTTGACTCTAAGCTTTACCGTTCTATGATTGGATCATTGCTTTACCTTACCGCAAGTAGACCGTATATCTTGTTTAGTGTTTGCTTGTGTGTTAGGTTTCAAGCCAGTCCTAGAGAGTCTCACCTTATAGCCGTTAAGAGAATCTTTAGGTACTTTAGAGACACTCCTTGTTTAGGTCTTTGGTACCCTAGAGACTCCGCCTTCAACCTTCATGCTTATTCGGATGCGGATTATGGGGGATGTAAAATCGATAGAAAGAGTACTTCGGGAACTTGTCAATTCCTAGTTAGTATGCTCATATCTTGGTTCTCTAAGAAACAAAATAGTGTAGCCTTATCTACCACCGAAGCCGAGTGCATATCCTTAGGGAGTTGTTGTGCTCAAGTCCTTTGGATGAAGCAACAACTCTTAGATTATGGTATTAAAGTTGAAACCATACCCCTTAAGTGTGATAACACTAGTGCCATATGTTTGACAAAAAATCCCATCCAACACTCTAGAACCAAACATATAGAAATAAGGCATCATTTCATTAGAGATCATGTCCTTAAAGAAGATGTTGTTATAGAGTATGTTGACACCTTAAATCAATTAGCGGACATATTTACAAAACCTTTAGACAAAGAGTGTTTTGGTCCCTTAGGAGAGAGTTAGGTCTAACTAGCCTATCTTGACCTTTTAGGACCTCTTTTGTGTTTAAAATTACTTGATCTTGTGAAATGCCATGTTTATGTGTTTTTACTCCTAATTTCATCCATGCCTATAGCTAGGGGGAGTATGTTTATGTTTGCATATGTTTTTCCTACTCATTCATGCAAGATAGGCCTTAGAAAATTTCATTTTTCTGCACTTTTAGAGCCTCATCTGCACTTCCAGGCCCAGGTGTATCGAAACGGGTCCACCAGTTTCGATACGGGTGCTTTAAATTTCTATCTGAGAGAAGGGTGTTTCGAAACGCCTTCCAAAGGTTTCAAAACATTTTTGCTACTGCCAAGGGGTGTATCGAAACAAGTTTCGATACGAGTCAACGGGGATTCGATACGGTCAAACCCGTATCGAAACGGTCAGCTGGTGTTGAAAACTCGGTCAAACTTTCGTGCCCGTGTTTCGAAACGGTCGACACCGTTCCGAAACGGGTTCGCGGACTGCTTTAAAGGGGCTTTTAATGTTAAAGTTAAACTTAAATTAAAACTCTCCCAAAACCCTAAAAACCCTAGAATCGATTTTTCCTATAAAAACCCTCTAAACCTCATTGTTTTTCACCAAATCTTGAGGGCTTTTTCTCTTAAACACAAGTCTAAGCAAGCATCAACAATATTGTGCAAGGATTTTCATCCATTCATCCAAAATCCCAATTTAAGGTATATTTTCATCATTTTCTTTTTCCTTCAATTTGTATTCGAATCCTAGGTTAGAAAATTTTAATTTTGTATAGTTTATGTGTTTTGACTCTTGGGTTTTTCAAATCTTCTTTTTTTATTCGAATATATATTATTTCACTCGTATTTTTCTTTACTGTTTTTCTTTAAAAAAATTGTTTTGTTTTGTATCTTTGTTTTTAAAATTTCTTTTTAAACCTAAGTGGGATTTACCATTGGATTGAATTAAGAAATCTCATGCATACACATACACTTGTTTTTAAAATTGCTTGCCTTATGTTTTTAGGATGTCTACGGAGAACGTTAGCAAAAAGCGTAAGACCGGTCAAGCAAGTGAATCGAGTATTCGTCCTAATCTCACCCAGCTATTTCAAAAAAAGTCTTCGAACTCAAGAGATGATGGATCGTTTCAATTATGTCAAAGAGTACAAAGTTCATCGTGAGCGTGTTATTGATCTCACGTTTCTTGACTCCGAGCGCTTTCTCTTTCGTTACCTCCCCCGTTTGAGAGAATGGGTTTCCTTGGTCTCTTGAGCATCCCGGATATTTGCTACAAGCACATGTTACTTCTTTTTTACTCCAATGCCCAATTCATTAATAGTGAAGACAACTCCGAAGTTGTTGGCCTTGAGTATTCTATCAGGGGAAAGAGGATTGTCATTGACATCCCTTACTTAGAGACTACCTTTGGTCTTAAGGATGAAGGAATCGAGAATGAGAGTCACTTTGGTTCTCACACCGGTTCGGTACTTACCTTGGATGCTCACGATAGGTTCCTCCACTTGATAGTCTCGTGGTTTCTTCGCCCATCCGGAGGTAAATTTTCTCACATTCGTCAAGTAGATTATTTTTGGCTTGAGTGTTTTCGTCGTGGTGAGCGCCCTAATCTTGTTAAGATCATATTTGCTGAGATAGTCAATAATGTTAAGCTTCGTGACACCGATGCCCTAAAATCTTTCACTTATGGGACTGTTTTAAGTTACATCTTTGGAAAGTTTAACCTTGATTGCACCTATGACTCTCCGGAACTCCACAAGTCAAAAATTGGTGAGTCTTCTCTCCGTAGGTCCGGATTTCGCTATGTAAACAATGGGCAATGGGAACGTATTGATAGGGAAGCACCTCCACCTCAAGTTGAACCTCAACCACAAGCTCCAGTTGCGAACAATGAAGCTCTCACGGCTTTTCTTACCGAGCGGTTCAACACTTTGGACACTAACATGTCTAGAGGGTTTGGTGCTATCAATACCCTCTTGCAATCCGTGGAGGAGCGTCTCCTTGCAAATGAGAATCGCCTCACCTCCCTTGAGAATCAACAATCGGCTATGGACACGTCCTTCTCCACCTTTTATGGCCAATGGATGAATTTTCGTCGTTCTCAAGCCAAGAGCGATGATGAATCCATGGATGATGATGGTGACGACGACGAGGCTTAGGATTCTCATGTCATATCATATTAGCTATGCATTTTAGGATTAAGTTTGCATCTTTATTTCCATTATGTTTTATGAACCTATGCTTTTGATTTTATTTGGGATTATGCTTTGAACATAATGTTTAAGATTTATGTTTTGGATATTTTAATTTTATGAATTAATATTATGTTGCTTATTGCTTATTGATTATTGCTTTTAACTCTATCTCTTCTCTATGAGCTTTGTTTATTATTTTTGATCTAACAAAAAGGGGGGAGAAGTAATCTAAGAGCCAAAATTCGTTTTAAATGTTTAAAGTGTTTTTAAGTTTTAAACCTTGAATTTAAATCCTTAAATCCTTTTAAAACTTTAAAAACCCATCTTAAATTGAGGGGGAGTTAGAATGTATTCAAAATTTTCCAAACTCTTAAAAATTATAACTTTGGTTTTGTTATATCAAAAAGGGGGAGATTGTGAAACCGATATTTTAATTTTTGATATAACTAAAGAACCTAAGGACTAAATTGAAAATGTGAAAACGAATTTTTAAGTCCTCAAACCTCTCTATATGTTTTAAACAATATGCCTAAGTTAAAAACGAAATTTACCAAATGTTTTCTAAGTGTTCTTAAAGCCGAAACAGTGATTTTCGAGTCAACGTTTCGAAACGGCCTTAGGCGTTTCGAAACAGTTTTGAAACTGTGAGTCCATGTTTCGAAACGGGTATCGAAACGATTTCAACACTGCCAACCCGTGTTTCGAACCCGTGTTTCGAAACAAGTTTCGAAACGGCTTAAGAACAATGAGACACCGTATCGAAATGACATCCAGCGTTTCGAAACGGCTTTAAAACTGATTTGAAAAATATGACCGTTGAATGTTTTTAACTAATTTTAAACAAGTAGTTAAGGCGTATCGAAACGATCTCAAGCCGTTTCGATACGATCCTTGACAGTGGCAAAACGTTTCGAAACGATTCTTAGCGTATCGAAACACTTTTAACCGTTTCGATACGGGCTCTTAAATGCACCCTAACGGCTCTTTCTATTTTGGTCTGTTTCGAAACAGGGTCGGGCGTTTCGAAACGATTGGTTGCAGACTGCATTTATGGAGGGAAGATAACACCCCCAACGGTTCTATTGATGATTGCAACAACCACAACGGCTAGAATTCAATGAGAAGGTATAAAAGGGACCTCTAAAAGCTTCAGCAACAACTATTGATCCTAACGCAAACATCCAAACATCAAATCCAAGCATTTGTGCCTAAATCCCATTATTGTCTTGTAACCCCAATTGTATTTTTCATTCTTATCATTTCAATTGGGTTGAGTGCTTGTAATTGGGCTATATTTTGTATTGAGAGATACTTGATTAGCCAACAAATTCTTTGTTTCAATTGTGTGAGGATTGGGTCAAATTTTGGGTAGAAAATTTGACTGAAAATTGTAAGGGTTACCTCCTAAGCCTAGAAAAGGGGAAGAGCAATTAGTGGAATTGTTGCAAATCCTTAGTGAAGCTAAGGTAGTGGATGTAGAGTTCATTTGGAACTTGAACCACTCTAAAATTCCTTGTCTACCATTTTTATTTGCAAATTCCACCACCAAGAACTTTAAAAATCCAATTCACCCCCTCTTGGTTTAGTTCGATCATTCGATCCACTCAACAGAAAATGACCGCCTTGATCCAGCGACCAAAGGGTTGTACTCAGGGGCGGCGATATGCGGCAGAAGTGGCAGTGATTTGGGGTTCTGGTTTGGGGACTGTTTTATAAAAACTAAAACTTTTTGGGATTTTCTAGAAATTAAAATTTTTGTGTAATTTTTTTTAATTGTTAATTTTGAAAGAAAAAAAATAAACATGCCACATGTGTTTTGATTGGTTAATGATTTTTTTTAACGGTAGTTAACTTTCAGACACTTAAAATTATAACAGTGTAAACTTTAGACACTTATGTTTGACAAAAAATACTTGAGGCACCTAAAGTTTAAAAGATGTATACTTTAAGCCTTCGTACTTTAACGAATGTGTGTTTGACATGATGCACTTTTCGTCTACGTGGCAAATTGAAACGATGATGTGTTCTATAAAGCGTCTTTCACTCTTTCTTGTTTCAATCTAGGCTAGCGGTTAGGAGTGTTCAATGATACCTGGCCCGGTTGACCTGACGACTCGAATTTTAAAAAGTCGGGTAACTCGTTAAAAAGTTTATCTGATTGAGTCAGGTACCCGACTCGGGATTTTCCCGGGTAGTTGGGTTGGGTCTGGAACAATTTTTTTTTTTGTAACTGGGTACTCGACCTGGTACTTTTAATACATTTATTTTTTTAATTTTAAATTATATTTCTATTTTAGGTTTCTTAATATTTTTAGCCTAAAACTAAATTAAAATCTTTATGTTTGTATTATATACTATTAAGTTTTAAAATTTTCTAAAATATTTGTATTAATTTGTTAATACAAGATTCGAAGGAAAAACGAAATTAATATTTTTAATGTCTTCTTTTGGAGATAAACTATAATATATATACACACACACACACAAATATTTATATCTTAAACTAACTTCAAATCACTAATATTTATGTTTGGATTATGTATTACATATATATATATATATATATATATATATATATATATATGTATTCAATACACTGGCTGGTGGAAACTTTTCCACAAGCGCCTTAGTTTTAGGGTTTAGGGTTCTAGTTTAGGGTTTATGTGTAGGGGTTTAGGATTAAATCTTTATACCCTAAAACTAAGGCATTTGTGGAACTTTTAGTTTCCATCACCAATGAATTGATTAATTACCATATCTTAAAACTAACTTCACATCACTAATATTTGTGTTTGGATTATGTATTACGAACTTTTAAATTTTAGGCTAAAGGGTCACTTTTTCCCTTGTAGTAGACCCAATTTATCGATTTCGCCCCTATGGTATTTTCGCATCAATTTAGCCCCTGAAGTAGTTTAATTGCATCATCGTTTGCCCCTTGACTGACGGAAGCCAACGTTGACCGTTACGATGGTGACATGGCAGTTTACGATGACATGGCAGAGGGCAAAATTGATTTTTCAAGTGAGTTCGAGGGCAAATTTGATTTTTAGGTAAAATACAAATTTAAGAAAATATTAAAATATTAAAATGATGTAAAAATAATAAAACATTTAAAATGTTTTATTAATATATGGCTAAAAAATTAAAAAAACTAAAAATTATAAAATTAAAATATCAAAAGCTATTAAATTATAAGTTATTCAAAAATCAAAACTTAAAAATAAATTCTACCCTCTAATCCTAATTTCTAAATTTCAAACCCTAAAAATTGTAAACTCTAAATTGTAAACCTTAAATCCTAAACCCTAATTGAAAATTTTATCAATATAAAGTGAGTATAAATCATAAAAGTATGTGTATAAATTTAATCAATTAAATGGTTCAAATTTTAAGGTTTAAGGTTTGTGATTTAGAAATTAGACTTAGAATGTAGAGTTTAATTTTTTAATATTGAGAGATAGGACTACCAAAAAGGATAAAATATTTTTGTTCGGTTGAGAGAATCACAATAATCATATCTTAAGATTCTTTCTTCCTTGCATTTTTTTTTTTTTGAAGAGAAAGAAAACTAAAATCGTCTAAAATTTTTTGACGAAGGTTTTTATATTTTTTAACACTTTATTAATATTTCAAAATTTAATTATTGTATAATTTATAATTTATTAGCTTATGATATTTTAATTTTATAATTTTTACTTTTAGATATTATTAATTATTTTATTTTATTTTTAGTCATATATTAATATAAATATATATATTATTATTTTTAATGTTATTTTAATATTTTAGTATTTTACTCATATTTTTTTGTCTAAAAATCAATTTTGCCCTCGTACTCAACTAAAAAAATAATTTTTCCTTCGAACTCGCTTGAAAAATCAATTTTGCCCTCTGTCACGTCATCGTAAACTGCCACGTCACAACCGTAATGGTCTACGTTAACTTCCGTTAGTCAAGGGGAAAACGGTGATGCAATTTGACTACTTTAAGGGTTAAATTGATGCGAAAATACCATATGGGCGAAATTGATAAATTGAGACTACTACAGGGGCAAAAGTGACCCTTTAGCCTAAATTTTATGTGTTTACTATGTGATTTTTTTAAAATTTAAAAATTTAAAAAGTAAATAAGTAATGTGAACCGGGTACCCGATTTTGCGGGTACTCGTTAGTGGGTACCCAGTAATTATAGGCCGGAATACGGGCCGATAAATATGCTACCCTAGGAACCGGGTACCCGGCACTTCGAGTATCCGAAAGTCTAGGTACCCGATTTTGAACACCCCTACTAGCAGTGTGATTTTAGGCTTCTATTTTTTTACCAGTCAAGTTTAAAAATATTCATTATGGTTAGTGGTTACTAATATGTAAGAGTGGTTCTGAACATGTGCAATATGAGCGACTGCATAAAGTCTCGTAAAAAAGGGCCTCAAAATAAATTCAGTCAATTTTTTTACAAGGAAAAAACAAAAAATAATTATAGACTAATGGTAAAACACATGAGAAAAATAAAATATTGTTGTACTTTATATATTTTGAATATTTTTATACTCATTTCTATTTGAGCGTTAGTATACAACGCATACACTAGAACAAATATTTAATTATTTCAAGTTGAGGATTCCATTTCAGTAAATTGTATATGGCCTCTAAAATTTTTGAACCATCCCTGCCGATAGTTCTGCATCATGCTTAAACTCCGGTCAGTCGATCAGAAACATTAAATTCATCAGTTAAATATTCAATAATTTTGTAAAGGGTAAACTACATAAATGACCATCATATTATTAGAAAAGTCGCGATTTGACCACTTTACTTTTTTTCGAAACAATTAAACAACCATACTATTAAATTGGATGCAATTTGACCACCAGCAGTTAGAGGTTAACGGAAGGGTGATGTGGCAGTTAAAAAAATAAGGGTATAATTACACATTTGGTCCTCGTTACTTATACACTATATTAATTTAATCCTAATTTTAATTTAATAAAATAAATTAATTATTTAATTATTTAGTGACACATGTCACCACCTTATTGGAGGACTTTAATTTTTTTATTTTATTTTATTAATTAATTTTCCCCTCCAATCAAATTGTGACACGTGTCACATGATTGGAGAAGGAAAATTTAAAGCAAAGAATTGGGGGTGGGGGATTTAAACTAGGGTTGGATTGGTGGGAAAAGGCTAAGCTTGCCACTAGGACAAGCCTACTTTTGTGATATGAAGTATCACATATAATATATGTTTATATTTTTATTAATGCCTGGAAAAATTGAAAGTAACAAAATTAAAGCTAAAGGGATTTGAACCAAGGCTCCATTGGTGGAAAGAAGGATGCGCTTGCCATTAAGCCAAGCTTATTTTGTGATATAAAGTAAAACATATAATATATTTTTTATATTACTGTTAATGCATGGAGAATGGAGGAAATGCGGTTTTAGGGAACTCGAACACAACATACTTATGATGCATAAAAACATCTAACCCAATTAAATAAATCCAATAATTAAATTAAAGTTAACATTATTTTGTATATATTTTAAATTATATTTAGTGCATGATTAAAATAAAAAAATAAAAATTATATTAAATTGATTGAATTATGTTCGTGAGTTTGGATTCGCTAAATAAATTTAATATAATTTTAAAATTTTATTTTAATCGTGCACTAAATATAATTTAATATATATATATATATAATATTGTTAATTTTAATTTAATTATTAGATTTATTTAATTGGGTTAGATGTTTTTATGCATCATAAGTATATTGTGTTCGAGCTCCCTAAAATTGCATTTCCTCTATTTTCCATGCATTAAAAGTAATATAACAAATATATTATATGTTGTACTTCATATTACAAAAATAAGCGTGGCCTAGTGGCAAGCACATGCTTCTTTCCACTAATAGAGTCTTGGTTCAAATCCTTTTAGCTCCAATTTTGTTACTTTCAATTTTTCCAAGCATTAATAACAATATAAACATATACTATATGTGGTACTTCACATCACAAAAAGTAAGTTTGGCCTAGTAGTAAGCCTAGCTTCTTCCCACCAATCCAACCTTGATTTGAATCTCCTTACCCCTAATTCTTTGCTTTTAATTTTCCTTCTCCAATCATGTGACACGTGTCACAACATGATTGGAGGGGGAAATTTAATTAATTAAATTAAATAAAAATAATTAAAATTCTCCAATAAGGTGGTGACACGTGTCACCAAATAATTAATTTATTTTATTAAATTAAAATTAGGATCAAATTAATAGAGTGTATAAGTAACGAGAACCAAATGTGTAATTATACCCTTATATTTTTAACTGCCACATCACCCTTCCGTTAACCTCTAACGGCTGGGGGTCAAATTGCATCCAATTTAATAGTATGATGGTTTAATTGCTTCGAAAAAATAAGATGATTAAATCGCGACTTTTCTAATAATATGATGGTCATTTATGTAGTTTACCCTTTTATAAATCTCATCATCTCCCCAAACTTCACTCATTTTGTCTTTTTCTCTGAATTGTAATTTTTTTTCTCACTTTCTTTGTAGCTTTCAAAAGAGCAAAGGTATGCGAGGAGGCTATCCGAGAATTTACATGTGCAATTATTATTGTTAAGGTAAAGTTAATTGAGGTCTGATATAATTAAAGATGAGTCCTTTGGCCTGAAATCATGTTTCCCTTGATCCAACTAGTGTTATGGTAAGTTATAAAGCACGAGAACTTCAATTTAAAGTCATATTAAGTATTCGATATGTTCCCATATTGAAAATATATTGAGTACGTTTTGAGTACTTGTTAGTATATTTTTTTCTTTATCTTTTTCTTCCTCTTTAATTTTTCTATTTTTTTGTCTTTTTCTTCTTTTTTTTCGACTTTCAATTACTCACGTGATTCAACTATAAGTATATAAATATGTGTGATGTTATGCTCACATGATTTTTATGACATTTTATTTTTATTTTCTTTAAAATTTAAACTTTATTTTATATTTGACGTACCTTTGCGGTACCCATAGCCTATAATTTTTAAAATTGTTATTTTATGTCTCTGTTTTTGTACTCAAATTTGTATTTGTAACAGTATCAATACATCATAGATAGTAGGTTAGTTTTAGTGATTTTCGTATGATTTTAGTGTTAAAGTTGTTTGTTATGTGAATATTTGTTAAAAACTATTTTTAAAACAATTTTTATCTTAGGAAAGGGGAATTTTATTCCTACGGGTCTTAAACTCACAACCTAAGGGGAAGGAAGAGTGTCAACAGAAAACTTTAACCACCTGCACTAGAGATTGTCAACTGCTAAAAATAATTTTTTTTTAAGAAAGAAGATAGTACATAGTTTTTTTTTTTTTGAGGAAAAGAAGATAGTACATTGGAATATAATAAATTGCAAAATATAGTAGCGGACGATTACGGTATGCGGTTGTGAGATTCTAAAAGAGTTGATTTTTTTTTTTTGTGTTTTAGAAGTCTACAGTTTCCAAACTGTTCTTCGGTCTTTTCTCTGATATTCATATCACAACGAATTAATGACAACGAATTAATGAATCTCGAACGATATCTAGTGTAACACCCTAAATTTTACCCAATTTAGAAATTCTTAATTTTGAAATTCCTAAATCGATAACTCTAAAATTTGGGAATTTTGTTTCAGAAACCCTAATTTGAATTGAGGATTTAATTGGAAATAAATTAGATTTGAGTGTTTGAAATGATAGAAATTAAAACTTCGGTGACCATTCTGCAATGCTGGTAAGAATCAGGACCCTTGTTTCGTGATTAGCCCACTTGTTAGGGTAAAAGTTAAATCCCTAAAAAGTCTTTTCAACTTCCATTTTTTTTGAATCGGGTCAGCAGCTCTCCCTCACCCTCGCTCTCGACATCTCTTTCCCCTTTTATTTTCTTGCGTTTCCGGCAAAGCTCCGATCAAGGGCTCATCGGCCACCGTTCGTCAAGCCGAGACCACCCCCGAATTTTTCTTTTTCGTCCGATCAAAGCCTAGGCCTCGGTTTCCCCTCATCATCGGCTGTTCGCCTGGAAATGGTAAGAAACCTTTCTGTTTCATCGCGCCGCCGTTTTGACTGTTCGTGTTGGGTAAGCCCCTTTTCATTTTGTTTTTTGATTCTTTGAGTTTTAGTTTTCTTTGCGTGGGTTGTGTTTTAACGTCGGATTTCGTTGTGTTTTTGGCCGGAAATAAGCCATTGGGGGACATCGGTTCATGTCACCGATGACGGTGTTGTTAAGTGGTTCTGGAAAAACCCTCGAGCCATCATCCTTACCGATCTGTCACGACGTCGTGTTTGTCTAGTTTGGTAACGTGCACATTTGGGTTGCCGTCGTTGCCGTAGGTTCTGTCGCCGCCGCCGTTCGTGGAGCTTGCCGCCACCGTCAAAGGTTCTGGAAACCCTAGTGTAGTTTTTGTAAAAGTGTAGAGTTGGGCTGAGTGTGTTGTGGGTTGAGCCCAAGTGTTAGTGAAGCTAAGTGGGTTGTGTGTGTTGGTTGAGCTAACCGTGGGGCCTTGTGTGTGAGGGAGCCCAAATTCAAATGACCCACGTGAATAAGTGTTATGTGAGCCCATAATTATGAGTAAATCGGACCCATGATCAGACCGGACCATGTGACCAAACCAGTATTGAACCGAACCGGATTAAGTTGTGAACCGAACTGCTATTGTAGATCGAATTGGTTTTAACCGAACCGTTGACCGTTTTTGACCAGTTGACATGTTTGACCGAATTTGACCAAATTGGATCTTGACCGTTGATTAAACCTTGACTTTTGACTAAGGTTGACCGTTGACTAGTTTGACCGTTGACCTTGGACATGTTTGACTTTGACCAAGGTTGACTTTTACCAGAGTTGACCTAGAGTTGACCTTTCAAAAAAAGTTCACCTTGACCTTTCTCGACGTTCTGAACCCGAATCTTTTGCCCGTTTTTTCAAATTAGATCCTGAAAGCTCTGTTTTGCTCTTTTTAAGTAAGTGTCATTGGAATCCGATAAGTTATGGATTTTAGAATCTAATTCGGAATATTTCTCGTGTTCAGGTGCCGACCTTGAGACCGTTGGGTTACCTCCTGTTGTTCAGACCGATCGTGCACGTTCTTCGATATCTTCACGTGAGTTTATCTTCAGTTCGTTTTCAGTGTTTTTAGTCGGTGGCTTAGTGTTAGTAATAAATGTTAATATAGAATTCATATCTCGTAGGTCTTGATTCAGTGAGATCCGAGCGTGAGGCTCGCCTTTCTCGAGATTAGAGCTTCTGTGGCTAAGGTGTGTTTCTTGGGGTGTTTTCAGTAAATGTTTTATTCTTGCTTGATTTATCATCTGATTGAGATTTGATAATGATTTGAAACATCATTCATGGCATACTAAATGTGTTTTAAATCAAGCATCTGATTTTCGGAAAATATGATACTCGTAAGAGTTCGGATTTATGATTTTACAAATCATATCATGTGTCATTTGTTCGGAATAATATTCAGAAAAAGCGAGGGAAACCTCCACTCTGGCGAGCGAAAGCTCCACTTTGGCGAGGGCAACCTCCACTCTGTATGATATCGGATATTTGGGCATTGCATCATGCATCGGACATCATAACATTTATGATTTTGATTTATCGGATACACTGTAACCCCCTCGTCTCGGTCTGGTCGGATGACCGGTCCGAGTGGGCCACACGGGGAAAACCGAAGCGAAACCCGTTAAGGTTCCCCCTCGGTTAACGACCCAGAAAATTTCCTTTTTACTTTATCTTGTCTATAGGCATAATTAAAGCCCTATGTGAAGCACAACAGCGGAAAATGCAAACAATTTAACATAGACCAATCAAACGATACATTAAACAGCTCATTTTTACCCCTTTACAGCAGGCCGTATTGAAACGCCCTTAGGGTGTTCCGATACGCCTTGACTTAGTCAACAGGCCAGGGTCAACCATAGGGAGACCGTTTCGGAACAGGGGTGACCCGTATCGAAACGACCCTAACGGTCAACTTCTCGTGGTCAACGAGATTTGATCGTTTCGAAACATCAAAGGCCCGTTTCGGAACGCCTTTATCTCGCCAATTTCTCAAAATTCCAGTAGCAAAAATGTTCCGAAACGACCCCTATCCGTTCCGAAACGGCAGGCCAAATGCAAAGGGACCGTATCGAAACAGGGTGGCCCGTTTCGAAACGCCCACTGTCTGCAGATTCGTTTTGGCTGTTTTAAGGCACAATGGTGCCCCAAAACACCCCACAGCCTATAACAACACACTAGCAATGAAACTTAAGGCAACCCAACATACAAGCATGCTTCAACATCAACAAACGAACTAAACACCAAGGCATTACAACACAAGTCATGCATACATACAATTCATTTAAGGCATTAAGCATTCAAAGGCCAACACTTAGACAACTTCAAAATAACAACATGCTAACAGGGTATCAAGCAAGGCATACATCCCAAGTCAAAATGGCCAACACATACGAGGAGTCTAACATGCTCCCAAGCAACATCAACCACAACATAGCCATCAAAATAACACATGTCCCATTGCTTAGACTATTACATGTTCAACATTAAAAACTCATACTTGAAGTACTCAAGGCTAACAACCACACTTGGAGGCCCTCCACTTGCTCAAGCAACCCACGAACTAAGGATCTGCAATGTTGAACAAAGAGAGCGTAAGCAATGATGCTTAGTGAGGGTAAGCTCTAAAAACAAACCTCAACATTGCAGGGTCCGAGCATGATCTAGCCAAGGCATTACACAAATATACCAAGGATCCACCAGAGCCACAAGATAAAGATGCATGAGCAATATACAATATAAATGCCATGATCATAAGCTCAACTCCACAATACATGTAATCACATTCAAGTATCCAATTAAAGATCTTAAACCACAACACATTGATACACTTATCAATCAACATTGGCACCTAGCTATGACCCGAATACGCGGATAAACATGTTGGAAACTCACATCCAACAACCACATTACCTCACGGTGGGATTACACTCATCACCGGTCTCGCGGAGGGGATTCCACTCATCCTCACGCCCCGTCGATGGGATTCCACTCATCACCGACCATATACAATTACAATTTCCGGGCGAACCCGTACTCCTCCTTGGTGACTCAACGCCACCAAGGCCACACGCGACTTTTGACTCATGTGTACACACTAACATCCTAATGATCGATCATTTGTATTCAAGTATACTAGTGCCAACATTTACTCATTTCACACTACTCATTTCAATCAATTCCGTGCTTAGCACGTACTCACCAACAACCATCATCATGCATGTCTCAAGCATCACAATTCATGTCTCATCTCACATGTATAACACAATATACATAAGCATTCATATCACATTTCATACGAGACATACACAACCATATAAATGAGTTCATCCAAAGGCTCTAGATCAAGCTTAGGATTAGGCTACCACCCTAATCCTAACTCTAGGAGGGTCTACCAAGCCCAACCTAGTCCATATACTCGAACCAACCATTTTAAAACCATTTAAAACAATTAACCACTCACCTAAGCTTCCAAGCTCAAAGACCAAGCAAGCAACCACCTTCAAATTCCCAGATTCACTTCCGATGCTTCACCGATGTCCAACCTCGATTCTAATCAATCCCAAACACAAACAAAACATCCACAATCAATATCTCATCATCGAAACTAACCCGGATCAACATTTTCAAGCATCCAACACTCAAAAACAAGCCCAAAACAGAAACCCCGAGCAGCCCCTAAAACCCACTGAAATCTTCCATTTCAAGCATCCAAACAACCATCAAATACACCCAAAGTGACCCTCATATATCATACTACCACCAGCCCCCAAAAACCAACATTAAACCACCCCAAAAACCACTTTAAAACCCTCCAAAAAACCCCTTGAAACCCAATTTCGAAAATTGCCCAAAATCATTTGAAATTCACATATGTTATACCATTTGACCTCTATACACCATAACTAAACACATTAAATCAAAACACTTCACTTAACATCATAAAGTTTCTATTTTTAATCCAAACCTTCAAAAATTCCATTTTCTAAAACCTTCATGAAAATGAAAATAAAAGGTACTTTCATGGAGAGGGAGATGAGGGGAAGTCAAAAATATCATTACCTTTCAAAATGGAGTTGAAATGAGGGAGCTTTTGAATGAAACAATAGATTGGGTAGAGAGCTCTTGTTTTCCCGTTGTTGTGTTTTGAAGAAGGAAGTGAATAGTAGAAATTGGATGTTTTTGTTTTGTTTTAATTTAAAGGCCTAAAGACCAATTTGCCCTTAATGAAATGGGATATTCACAAGAGTATATGATCCATGGCCATTTGGGATTAAATTCTAAAACATGGTCAACACCAATTAATTAATTTGAAAACAAAACCTAAAATATAATTTAAATTATAAAACCGAGCTCAAATAATATTAAAATATTATTTTCACCTAACCCCTAAACCCGGGTGTTACATACACTATGTTTTCGGAAATGAATTTATCGGAAAATGAAATACTGTTTTGATTCTGTGTTTTGTTTATACAAAAGGACACACTAAGCTCTTTAGCTTACACCCCTTAGTTTTTACTTTCAGATACTCAGACTTATTAGGCGATTTGGTACTTGAAGCATCTCTTGTTTATTCAGATATATTAATATTCAGTATGAACTCTTTTGACTACTTTGATTTTCTATCTTAATATTATTTGGAATATTCGTGTAATATGGACATTGGGAATGTTTATAATTTGAGATTATTGAATGCATGCATTTACGAACTTGTTTTCAGATATTTTAATTAATTACCATAATCATATTAATTATTGGGTTTCTATTTATTTAATTGATTATTATGAATTTTATTTTATTTAACCTAAATTGTTTCTTGTGGGACAAGTTTTCAAACCTAACTTCTTAAATTTGGTTTTTTCTTCTAAGTCGGGTTTAGGGGGTTACATGTAGAATCTTTGATAAGTTAAACTGTTTGTTAATCTATAGAAATAACTCTTTTTTGTTGAGAATTCTAATTCAATTATAAGATATTAATATTCTAGTCTGATTTTAAATTCAAATAAATTTATATATACTTACACAAATTTTATTGCTCAAACCTGAATCATCTAAAATGAACAACACTATCCTTTACCACCACTCAATGGATTACAAGTGTAGTCATGATCAGAGGCGAAGCTAAAATTTAGTGTTGGGAGGACAAAACATAAATGTTTGAAAGTGGGAGGACAAATTTAAAAATAATACAATTTTAAAAAAATTATATAGGAAAACCAAAAAAAATTTAAAAAAATCTTAGAATATGTGACAATTGTTCCTCTCCACCCCATATGACTCCATCCCTAGCCATGATCAAGATCAATTTAATCCACCCCATATAACTTATGTTCCGAGTATGTTACAGACGATCCTTTCTGTCCTAAAACCAATGGTTCCGCCTACCAACAACGAGCATGTGTACTACAGGAACATAAATCCTTCGTTTTTTTGTATTTTTTATGTCTAATATTAAAAATATAAATCTTAAATTATAACTTTAAATTTTAAAATCTGAATCATAAACACTAAAGTTAAAAAAAAACCCTACATCTGATACTCTAAATCTTAATCCTAAATTTTAACTTCAAACTATAATTTTAAATTCTAAACTTATTTTTTTTAATGAAACATAAATAAAACACAGAAAAAGAGGCTGATAATAATTTCTAATGGTCCCATATTCTAACGCAATAAAGCTGAGTTCATACGTCATTCATATGACATCAGCAGACCACGTGGCACCACTGAAGAATCTTCGTTGCATCGCTCCAGAAGCGTCCATGAAGCAGCAGCTCGTCAAATTGTTATTTAAAAAAAAGGAAAATATATATATATATATATTATTTAGGATAATTAAACTTAAATGTATAAAATGGTTTGCAGCTACGGCAAAGAAGCTTCACACCACTGTCAAAGACCAAAGTCCAGCTTTTCCTTAGACATGGACTTTTCTCCTCAAAACTCTAACTCTAACCCTAATAACACCTTCTCCCCTGAAAACCCCAATCCCATACCCGACTTCCAGCTCTCCGATTATCTTATGCTCGACGACTGCATCTTCGACGAAGATACGCAGTCGTCGCAAAGTATGGCTTCGTCGGAGAAAGGCATGGCTGCCGCTACTGAATCAAGTACTGGTGCAACCTCAAAAAATAGTACTAACATGCAAGTGATATGTATTATAAGTTCCTCAAAGGATTTATCACCCCCTCTTGTTTAAGGTAATTATTGATATTTCTTTTGGTTAACAATTTTTTTTCTTCAGAAAATCCAAAAAAGGAGTGGGGAAAAACAAATCGGAAGTGGGGTTTCGAGTTGCGTTTAGAATGAAATCGGAGACGGAAGTGATCGACGATGGATACAAATGGAGGAAGTATGGGAAAAAGTCCATCAAGAACAGCCCCAACCCAAGGTAATCTGCTGATTTCATCTGCATGCTATGAATAATTTAGTTGCACACTGGATCTCATCTCATCATGGTTTCAATATTGACCGGACCACATAACTATGTTTACATCTACATATGTGTGTTCTATACTTAAAACATGATACTTCCAACTTGGTAATTAACTTCATTTTCTTCCCTTGTGATCATTTGGAAATAATAATAATATTCAAATATGCAGCCTCAAAACAATGAATTTAGATTTTTCAATCATAAAATGAGGCAGCATGTGGCATTATGATATTATTCTAGTTTATATCTTCAACAATTTCCGAAAATTTTCTATCACTCTAAATACATATATACACTATGGGCTGCTGCCTTAATCTAGAATAACTTAAAACTTCAATTTATTACAATTGTTTTTATCATTACATCCTAGGTTTCGTCGGCTCCTTGAATTATTTTGTTTTTTGGGGGAGTTTGTCATCAAGTATGAATGAAATTGGGGATATTGGGTGGCTGTGAAAAGACCATTCGACAGCTTTTCTCAAAATTTAAATGCATAATTCCGAGTGCTGGACCACATAGAAGCAAAATAATGCTTTTTTGCCATTACAAATTTGTGTTTTTCCCCTTAATTTATTTTTAAAAATATATTTATTAATGTTTAAATATGCATTAAATATAAATCCGGATACTAACCTTTTCAGAAAAACAAAAATCTAAATAGCTTAAGGTGATTTATATACCTCCATATAGACCTGACAAACTTGACCCGAGACCCGAAACCCGAACCGAATTACCTGAACCGAAACCCGATTTTGACCCGAACATGATGATTCGATGTTGACCCGAAACCCGAACCGAACCGAACCGAATCGAACCGAAATTTTTTGTTGAACCGAAATGAACCCGAACCGAAATGGACCCGAACCGAATGGACCCGAACCGAATGCTACCCAAACCGAAAGCTGAACCGAATATCGACCCGATTTTAACCCGAATTTGACCCGATTTTAACCCGAATATCTATTTTTAACAATATAATAAATAATAAAATGAAGTATAGAAATTTGAGATCTTGGTGACCAATTTTATAATTTCATCATAAAATATAGCATAAAATTGAAATTGTAGACTAAATTGACAATTTGGAAGTGGAGAAATTTGAGAGTCCAATGATCAATTTTGTAATTATACCATATAAATAAATAGGGGTCAATTTTAGCTAAAAATTAAATCTTTGAAATTAAAATGAACGAAAATATCAATATATTAAATTAATAGACTAAATTACAAAGATTAGTTAATTTCAACTAAAACTAAATTTTTAGAGACTAAATATCACCACGGGGAGGAGATTTCTATATCCGAAGTCTAAACCGTGGGAATACTTGTGACTAAATTAAATTAAACTAAAACTTAAAGTTGACTAAAATTAAAATGTAACATTTTAAATGCAACATGACCTAAAAAGTAATTAATCTCTAGCTTAAAAAATTGGTGGCTTATTTCCCTCCAAAATTTTGTCTTTTCTCTCTCTATTTTTCCAATTGTCTTTTTCTTTTTTTTTCAATCTAGCTTAAAAAATTGGTGGCTTATTTCTCTCCAAAATTTTGTTTTTTTCCTCTCTATTTTTACCAATTGTCTTTCTATTTTTCTTAATTTAATTGAGTTTCAATTTAGATTAATTTAATTGAAATTTCACATTTAGTTTTAAAATTATTTTAATTATGTCCGTGATTTATGCTTTTAGATTTTAGTTAGTTCAATTAGATCCTAAGTTTAATAAATTAATTCATTTTAAACATTATTATTATTATTATATTATTATTATTATTATTATTATTATTATTATTATTATTATTATTATAAACTTTGATTTAATATAATTATAAAAAAAAATTATATGGATACATGAAGCTTTGATTTAAATATTTAATCAAATTCAAATGCATAGATTAACAAGTTGAATCAGAATTAATATCATACACCAATAACTCTAAACTAAATCATAAATACTAAACCTCAAACCTTTAACCCAACTCAAATCGAATTGACCCGAAAATTTAAATGTTGACCCGACCCGAAATTGACTCGATTTTAACCCGAACCGAAAGCGACCCGAACAACCCGATTTTGACCCGAACCGAAAGCGACCGATCCGATATTGACCCGACCCGAAAACAACCGATGCAATTTTGACCCGATCCAATACCCGAACCGAATCCGCATCACAGACCCGAATTAGACCCGAACTCGAACCGAACCGACCCGAACCGAATCTAAACCGATTTTAGATAGACCCGAAATGACCCGAACCGAAATGACCCGAACCGAACCCGAACCGAATGACCCGATTGCCACCTCTACCTCCATACATATCTCTCGAAATTATTTTAACAAATCATCAATTAATCAATTGTGTTGTCATTTTCAACCAATTAAATATTAAAAACATCATTATAAAATTTTAAAATTATCATTGAATTAAAAAATAATAATTGAATTGTTAATTTAACTGTTTTTTTACGATAAAGCAATATTTAAATTCTCAATACAAATATTAAGATTCAAATTAAATAAAGTCAAAGCGGATGAACAATATTTAATTTAGTTGTTTTTTCATTGTGTTCTTGCACATTGTTCAACTTGAAATTTTAAGTTATTGGCTAAGTTAAAAAAACTGAGTGATCAACATGTCAACTCTTCTATTATTTATAAATGCAATTATTTATTAAATTATTCATTCTATGATTCACGTGTATTTTTATATAATCAAATAACATACAAACAATTTAGTACTTCTCAAATCTCGTCATATTTTATTTGATATAATAATTAGAAAAATTCAAATATATAAAACTAAAAACTTTTTAAAAAATGCATATCTAGATTTTTAGTTTTGAATTTGTTTTAGACAATGGGGTTGAATGGTTTCCTATTTAAAAGTTGCAACACCTATCAATTAGTCCATTAATTAAATTTCGCATTAAAAAAATGAAGCTATTACATATGTTTAAATATGCCCATCACTCACTCACTTATCAAATATGGGTGGTCTTTATTACTTTTATTCAGGCTAACACATTTCGGATATTTTTTAAACAATTATTATACATATTGTCTTCAAATATAAAAAAAAGTATATATAGGGTTGTAGATTTAGCATATTAACACTAGTTTAAATAGATGTTCACGATCATTAATTAGCCTAGCATGGAGGCATGTGCTTTTATTTGGCACTTCAGCTTTAAATATTATTTTTATTTTTTATTTTTTATTAAGTAGAGATATATTTATACTTTCAAGGTAAGTACCGAAATTAAAACACATACAAAATGAGATATAATAAATATTTTTGGTCACCGGTCAATTAGTGATCACATTCTTCTTATTCTTTTCAATTAGAGGATACAAGCTATGTATTTATGAGATAAAAAGTAAATATGTTCGAAGCTATGTATTGGTTGAGAGGGATATTGTCCCTCTCAAAATTTTTGGTATAATACCGTTTTAGGTTTTTTTGAGTTTAAATCTTATTCAAGTAAGACATTTGTCTCTCCCAATTTTTTGATTTAAAGCCTTAATAGATTCTTGCTCCTCCTAATATTTAATCCTATAGTTTCGTCCTCGAAAATAGGTATATGTATATGCATATATGTGTATGTCCCTGATTGTTTTATTGGTTGATGATGTTGTCAACTACATATTTGGTGGTATGTGTATGTATTGTTTTGTTGGTTGATGATGTGGAATACATTGTTGGGTAATGCAGGAATTATTATAAATGCTCAAGTGGGGGGTGCAATGTGAAGAAGAGGATAGAAAAGGACATAAATGACAAAAGTTATGTGATAACTACATATGAAGGTGTTCACAACCATGACACCCCTTCCATGCTTTACTTTAATCAAATGCCCCTCATGGCCCCCGATGCTTGGACCTTGCAAGCTTCTCCTCCTACATGAAAAACTTACTGTCAAACGCACACATGCATCTATATCCTAGGGGTATTTATGGTTAACCAAAATACTACAACGGTTAATTTGTTAGTTATGTTTTTAGTGCAATTAAATGGTAATGTCTTCAAATTGCATTAAAAACAGAACCTACAAATTAACCGTTGTAGTATTTTGATTAACCATAAACATCCCTAACATATCCCACTTTAGAATTGGGACAGGGATTAACTATCAATTGTGCTTGTTATAATTGTAATATATGTTAAATATCACAACTACCTTTTCCTTTTTTTTAGTATATGTTATTATACTACAAAAAAATATATAATTTTCTTTTTAAGAAAATCATCCGTGAATTTGTTATGAATGAAGCTTCATAATGTTTTGTGCTTTCTTTGTGTGTGCTCACTCTTGTCTCTCCCTTGTATGTATTGCACTCTTTTCTTCTAATTAAGTTTATGGAAGTTTTTAACAAATCTCATTGCAAGTTTAAGCTCTTATTAATAAATAAAATAAATTTTACCGAAAAAAAAAAGATATTGGGCGTTAGATGAATAAGTTTGCAGTTTTGGTTGTTTAACGTCGAGTACGTACCCAACTAGATCGGTTTTGTTTGGACTGGTCAAGTGGGATGGATATTGTCGGAATTTTGGACATGAGTAGTAGTATTTAAGGGTATGCAAAATCCGACTCGATTCGAAAAAAATTAAATTATGTGACTCAATGTGAAAATACTCAACTTGTCTTAATTCGACTTGTAATTTCATAAATTCGATTCAACCCAAAAAAATTCAAATAATGTTTGGATTATAAAACGGAAATTCGGATAACTTGAAAATTTTAGTAATTAGTGGATCAATTTTCAAGTTTGAGTTTAGTCTCTAATTCTGCCTTGGGTGTGGGTGTGGGTGGGTGTGCGCGCGTGAGTGCGTGTGTGTCAGAAACTCAAACAATTTGACTAGACTCGAAAAAATTTCAAATAAAGTAAATTATAAAATATGTCTGTTCAACTCGACTTAATCGAATGCCCACCCCTAGCAATACTATTACTCACTCAAAATTTATACAATAATCCCAATCAAAGATAAATACAAGAGTGTTAAAAGTGGATGAGTCTACAACAAATGACATACACCGATATACATCACTAATGTTATATATCGTTATATGTCACTATTTTTTTATTTTTAAAATGAAATTTTAAAATATTAGGGACCCAAACTACAATTAACCCCAGTTTAAATGAAATTTGAGTTTCACTGGGTTTTTGTCATCTGCGCTTTCATCTATTTTAATGGGTTCCATTTTAATTAGTTTTCTTTCTTGGTTTCTTAGAAATTTTGAATTTTTTTCAGGAACCAAACATGAATTTGCGCTAGGGTTCTAAGGTCTTACTAATAGAACTCGGGGCCTACTAAAAAAAACTATTTGTTTTTAAAGGTCCTAAAATGTTTTTAGAAGGTTACGAGTAGGGGTGTGCATACTTAACTGTAACCGTTAACCGATATAATCGTTACATTTTATACGTTAATTAACTGAAATTGTTTAGTCTTAACGGTTCGGTTAATGGTTACAGTTACGATTATGAATTTTAGTAGACGTTTAACCTATAAGTTAACCATTAATAAATTATTTATATATGTTTATTAAATTATTTTGTGACTTGTGCCGTATTAACTCATGTAAGTTTCGTTTACCTTTATGTTTGTTTTATGTTAGTTAAAAATTGTGTTTAAAATTTTGATGTTGCCTTTTTATGTCCTGAACTTTGATAGTGTATTACTATGTGTTGGACATGGTCGAAACTTGAAACTTGAAATTTTAAACTATTATGAAGCGAATGCGTTTTGTGTTATGTTGGAACTTTATAGTATGTAAGTATTTTTTTAATTACGGAGTTAGTGTTTAGAATCACTCTATTTAAATATTTTTTAAACATTTTAATATAATATTTATTGAAGAGGTAATTCCATTACTTTCTAAAGAAGTATTAAACGTGTGAAAAAAAATTGTAATAAGTTATAGTTTAACCTATAATCAAATCGTCAGTAATCGTGTCTTAACTGTTAACTGTTAGTGGTTAACCGTTTCTTAATGTTTAGGTTATTGTTAGAAAAATTCAGTAACCGTTATAACGGTTAATCGACCGTTTAAGATAAACAATACGATTAACCAACCATGAACACCCCTAGTAATAGATTCCTTAAAAAAACAAATTAATTTTTTTACTCGATAGAATTCTTTTTTTTGACAACTTTAATCAACAGAATTAATAACATGTTAACCGAAGGATGAAAATAGAATGACACTGACCATGTGAGTTGATATAAAATGTTTTAAAGTTTATAAACTCATTTAAAATGAGGTGATAGTTTAAGGATTGATATAATTTTTTTAAAAAATCATGGACTAATAAAATAAAAGTGATACAATTTATGAGAATATATGTGTATGTGTCTTAAAGAAATATATGTTTTAAAGAATTTTTTTTTGAATATACTAGTGTGATGCAAAGGAAGCATCTATTCAACTTTCTTAGTCTTTCTAAAGACGGCACACACAGCATGCATTACTGGTGCTCGAACCTAGGTCCCAAAGTGTAAAACTAATGTTTTGATATAATAATTGAAAAATATTTTGGACTAATTTGAAAAGAATTTAAAACATGTCTTTAAGTCCAAACAACTTGAAAATAAGTTTGAGGTTTTTTAAAAGGTTTTTGGCAAAAGTTTTTAATGCTTTTAAGTAGTCAAACTTGACTTTTCAGCAAGCATGTACCGATACGGTATACCCCGTATCGATACCCTTTTGCCCAAGTTTTAAATCTGCCAAAACCAGTACCGATACGGGTGAGACCGTATTGATACGGATAGGGATCGTTTCGATACGCATCTTAGGCGTACCGATCCCTATTTTAACAACCCAACGGCTATTTCCCAACGGTCTTTTAAATGACATACCGTACCGATACGCCCTCAAGCGTATCGATACGCTTAGGCTGGCAAGAGCCCAACGGCTAGTTTCATAAGAAGAGCGTACCGATACGGGTCCTCGTGTATCGATACGGAAGGCTCCAAAACTGCATTTAATGTGGGAAATAAAGTCTCCAACGGCTCCAAAACATCCCCAACGACTAGTAACGGCTACAAACTCATTTGGGAGTATAAAAGGGACCTCCAAGCATCAAGAGAAGACTAATGCTTCATTTGTCAAACATCATATGATTGCAAATATGTCTTAGTGCCTAATTGTCAATTTATTGTATAGACAACACTAGTGAGCCAAAATTGTTATATTTGCCCAAGTGTTTTAGGATTGGGTGAGAGCTTAATTGTGCAAACAAAGACCTATTAGAAGGATTTGAGTTTGCTTATTTTTATGCCTTTGTAAAGATGGTTTGATCAAAGCTTTGGGTAGAAAGCTTGATCGGTTTGTAAGGGTTTTCTCCTAAGCTGAGGACGAATCAATAGTGGATTGATTGGAAATCCTTAGTGGGAAGCTAAGGTAGTGGATGTAGACCTTGGTTAGAAGATTGAACCACTATAAATCATCTTGTCTTTATCATTTTTAGCTTCCACACCTCTATCACCCAAAATTCCACTTCTCCACCATTTGGCGAGCAAGAACGGCTCCAGCGGCTCCAAAACATCCCCAATGACTAGTAACGGCTACAAACTCATTTGAGAGTATAAAAGGGGCCTCCGAGCATCAAGAGAAGACTAATTCTTCATTTTTCAAACATCATATGATTGCAAATATGTCTTAGTGCCTAATTGTCAATTTATTGTATAGGCAACACTAGTGAGCCAAAATTGTTATATTTGCTCAAGTGTTTTAGGATTGGGTGAGAGCTTAATTGTGCAAACAAATACCTATTAGAGGGATTTGAGTTTGCTTATTTTTATCTCTTTGTAAAGAGGGTTTGATCAAAGCTTTGGGTAGAAAGCTTGATCGGTTTGTAAGGGTTTCCTCTTAAGCCTAGAAAAGGGGACGAATCAATAGTGGATTGATTGGAAATCCTTAGTGGGAAGCTAAGGTAGTGGATGTAGACCTTGCTTAGAAGGTTGAACCACTATAAATCATCTTGTCTTTATCCTTTTTAGCTTCCACACCTCTATCACCCAAAATTCCACTTCTCCATCACTTGGCGAGCAAAAACGGCTCCAACGGCTCCAAAACATCCCCAACAACTAGTAACGGCTACAAACTCATTTGGGAGTATAAAACGGACCTTCAAGCATCAAGAGAAGACTAATTCTTCATTTGTCAAACATCATATGATTGCAAATATGTCTTAGTGCCTAATTGTCAATTTATTGTATAGACAACACTAGTGAGCCAAAATTGTTATATTTGCTCAAGTGTTTTAGGATTGGATGGGAACTTAATTGTGCAAACAAATACCTATTAGAGGGATTTGAGTTTGCTTATTTTTATCTCTTAGTAAAGAGGGTTTGATCAAAGCTTTGGGTAGAAAGCTTGATCGGTTTGTAAGGGTTTCCTCCTAAGCCTAGAAAAAGGACGAATCAATAGTGGATTCAATGGAAATCCTTAGTGGGAAGATAAATTAGTGGATGTAGACCTTGGTTAGAAGGTTGAACCACTATAAATCATCTTGTCTTTATTCTTTTTAGCTTCCACACCTCTATCACCCAAAATTCCACTTCTCCACCACTTGGCGAGCAAGAACGGTTGAAGGAATCGAGCACCATAAAACCCAACAATTGGTATCGGAGCTTGGCTCAATTGAAGAGGATTAACATCCTATTGAGAAGATCCGGCAAGCTCGATCAACATTTCAAACAATCGGCTCTATGGCGCAATCCATCGACAAACCGCCCTTCTTCGACAGAACACACTATGCCCATTAGAAGACAAGGATGAAGTTTTTCATAAAGTCAAAGGACTACAAGCTTTGGGACATAGTAGAATATGGTCCGTTCGTGACTCAACGAAGCAAGACGGAATGGAGTGCCGAAGATCGCAAGAAGATGGAGCTTAATTGCAAAGCCTTGCACATCCTTTTTTATGCATTTGGCCTCAACATCTCTGAGAAGATGTCTTCTCTTGAGAGTGCCAAGGAAGTTTGAGACAAGCTCGGAGTTACATACGAGGGGACAAACAGAGTAAAGGAGACCAAGATCGGGCTCCTCAACCTAGCGTATGAAAACTTCAAAATGGATCCGGAAGAGAACATTGAGAAGATGTTTGATAGGTTCTCCACCATCACCAATGGACTCAAAGGTTTTGGAGAAGCCATCCCGGAAGAGAAGCTTGTTCGAAAGCTCATCTACTCCCTTCCCAAGTCATGGGACTCAAAAAGGACCGCCATCATCGAAGCCAAGAATCTCAAGACTTTGAAGCTTGATGAGCTCATGGGGGTCACTTCTCACTCACCAAATTATGAAGAAAAACAAAGAAGATGAGAAGAATATGGAAGAAATTAGAGCTTTGGGGGAGAAGAAGCTCAAAGGGCTTGACATCAACACAAATGCCATTTCTCTCAAATCCTCCACATTTCATCACGTAAATTCAAGTGAAGAGGAGGATGAAGAAGAAGAGATAGTTCATCTCTTCAAGAAGTGTGCCCCTTTCATGAAGAAAGCCTTAAAAGAACTTGAACGAGAATCCATGAAGAAGAAGAGGCAAACACTTCAAGCCATAAGAAGAAGGCAAATATGGCTACTTGGAGTGATGAAGACTCCACCGACGATGAACAAGCCAACCTTTGCCTTATGGCCATCAAAGAAGATTCAAGGGTAACTTCTAATTCATCTACTTTATGTTCATATTCTTTTGATGAATTACAAGATGCCTATGATGACTTGGTTTTAGAATTTAAAAATCACATTTTGAAAAACAAGAAAGTGATTTCAAATTTGAAAATTCAAAATGACTTGGTTTTTAAAACCAAAATTGAACTTGAAGCAAAACTCAATGAGTTTGAACAAAAATGTTTTGATTTACAAAATTTGCTTCACAAAGTTCAAGAAGAAAAGGATTTGATTTCCAAAGAGCTTGAAACAAAAAAATGTTAGAAAATCAAATTTTTATGTATGATAATCTAGTGCCCTTAGATTTGTAAATTGTAAAGTTTTTAGAAGTAATTGGGTCCCAAAAGGACTAAGTACTTCAACTAAAAAGGATGAAATTGAAAATGGATTCCTAAGGGGACTAAATTTTGTGCTACTAACGTCTATGGATCCAAAGCAATTTGGATACCAAAAATTACTTGATTGTCTTATGATAGGTGTGATGGAGAGTGTTCAACAAAGTCAAAATTTGAGGGGGAGCTCCATACACACAAGGAAGAACACTTGAAGAAGGAAGGCTTCACATCCTCCCTTGGGTTCAAGTGTGGTAAAATCTAGTTGTTCTTGCTTTTATTTGATTTATTTTTACTTATTTCAACTAGATTATCATATGTTGTGACTAACATCTTTTGATGATGCTTTGAGTAAGGGGGATCCATTTTAAAACCAAAATTCTTAATTTTGTCATTTTTAAAGCCTCTATTGTTATTTTGAGCTTAAAAGTGTTTAAATTCTTTTTGATATAACAAAAAGGGGAGAAATGGTTTGAAAAATTGAACTTTCAAATGAATAAGAGGGAGCTTTAATTGATTTTAAATCTTAATTCTCTTATTCAAAATTTATTTCACAAAGGGGGAGAAATCCCAAACAATTTTTCAAGTTGGTTTTATTATATCAAAAAGGGGGAGATTGTAGAACTAATGTTTTTATATAATAATTGAAAATGTTTTGGACTAATTTGAAAAGAATTTAAAACATGTCTTTAAGTCCAAACAACTTGAATATAAGTTTGAGGCTTTTTAAAACGTTTTTGGCAAAAGTTTTTAATGCTTTTAAGTAGTCAAACTTGACTTTTCAGCAAGCCCGTACCGATACGGTATACCCCGTATCGATACTCTTTTGCCCAAGTTTAGAATCTGCCAAAATCCGTACCGATACAGGTGAGACCGTATCGATACGGATAGGGATTGTTTTGATATGCATCTTAGGCGTACCGACCCCTGTTTTAATAACCCCAACAGCTATTTCCCAACGGTCTTTTAAATGACATGTCGTACCGATACGCCCTCAAGCGTATCGGTACGCTTAGGCGGGAAAGATCCCAACGGCTAGTTTCTGAAGAAGAGCGTACCGATACGGATCCTCGTGTATCGATACGGAAGGCTCCGGAACTGCATTTAATGTGGGAAATAAAGTCTCCGATGGCTCCAAAACATCCCCAACGACTAGTAACGGCTACAAACTCATTTGGGAGTATAAAAGAGACCTTCAAGCATCAAGAGAAGACTAATGCTTCATTTGTCAAACATCATATGATTGCAAATATGTCTTAGTGCCTAATTGTCAATTTATTGTATAGACAACACTAGTGAGCCAAAATTGTTATATTTGTTCAAGTGTTTTAGGATTGGGTGAGAGCTTAATTGTGCAAACAAATACCTATTAGAGGGATTTGAGTTTGCTTATTTTTATCTCTTTGTAAAGAGGGTTTGATCAAAGCTTTGGATAGAAAGCTTGATCAGTTTGTACGGGTTTCCTCATAAGCCTAGAAAAGGGGATGAATCAATAGTGGATTGATTGGAAATCCTTAGTGGGAAGTTAAGGTAGTGGATGTAGACCTTGGTTAGAAGGTTGAATCACTATAAATCATCTTGTCTTTATCCTTTTTAGCTTTCACACCTCTATCACCCAAAATTCCACTTCTCCACCACTTGGCGAGCAAGAACGGTTGAAGGAATCGAGCACCATAAAACCCAACACAAAGGATGATGAACATCTACCTTTACCACCAGGATACAAAGGGATGGGCTTAAAGAAAATTTTGAAACAATGACACTTTTGAAAGAATAAAATAACGTTATTTAATCATTAATTAACCAATGAAAAAGAAAAAAAAATATTTATGAAATTTCTTCGTCACATTATTTATTGTCTCAATTAATAAAAATTAATTATTTTATTTTTTTATGTTATTTTTATCAAATGATTCATCACTCATACTTTTCCACATCGGATTTTAAAAGATAGATTGGAAATTACCATTTGAGTGTTGATGGCATGGGAAAAAAATGTTGAAATGGTGGTTTATATTGGTTGAGACCATGACTAATGTAGTAAGGAGGTTTCATGATATAATTTATCCCCAAATTTATTTTTACTCTTCTTGTTGTCCCTATTAATGGATAAAAATTATATGTCCCTATTAATGGATAAAAATTATATGTCCCTTTTCAGTGCCCTTTTCTATGCCTTAACACTAAAAAATTAAATTTCAAGCCCTAACCCTCAATTCTAAATCTTAAACCATACACCATATACCCTAAAAAATATACTATTTCCCAAATTTCCTAAACACTAACCACAAACCCTAACCTTAAACCCTAAACCTTAAACTATACACCTAATTTTTAGTGTGTGGGCATAAATAGGGGCACCGAAAAGGGGCAGAAGATTTTTAATCCTCTATTTATGCTCCTACACTAAAAATATGTTTAGATTTTAGGATTAGTGTTTATGGTTCAGGTTTAGGATTATGGTGTAAGTTTAATTTTTAGGGTTTAAATTTTAGGACTTAAAATTTAAGGTTAGGACTTAAAGTCTAGATTCTTATTGTTTGAGCCTGAATAGAGATATCGGAAAGGGACAAAGAAAATTTAAAAAAAAAATAATGGTAGTGAAAAAACATGGGAAATCATTTTTTTAGTATTTTTATCCATGTATAATAGATTTTACAGCCAACCTTTTAGAAACTCTTAGCATAATAACATATGATTGGAATATGAGATTCAATAATTTTGGTGTTTCAGGAGATTTTAGTATGCTTCATTCCTTTTATTGTGGTTTATATCATAGCCGTTTGGTATTTTTTGGGTTCTGAGCGGAACTTAAATTTATAAGAGACGTACATATATGTCATTACTTTAAAAATTAATTTAATATTGGGTAAACTACCGCAGGGGTCACTTTCGTTTCCCGTTTGTACAGATTTAGTCACCACTTTTGAAAAGTATCAATAAGTGGTCATCTACGTTTTCGATGTGTAAAGACTTGGTCACTCCGACGTCATAGTCCGTTAGTCCCCTAACGAATTGCTGATGTGGCGGAATTAATTTGGCTTTCAAACCCTAAAAGGGTTGTTTTCACGCCGTCGTCATCAGACCGGCATCTAGAGCCGCGCAATTTCGCCTCTTGTCGTCGGCGGCCGTCAATCCCCTCTCCTCAACGTCGACCAAGTGCAACATGAGTCAAAAACTTGAAAGGTGGAAGGTATTTTCCACTACTATCCTGTATCAAGTAAAGTGGATCGAGTATAAATGCAGCTGACCATGCAGGGTGGTAGTTCTTTCTAAATCTCTTTTCAACAATTTTCTCAACGGGAGCTTCCGCAACGTTGAACTTGGTACACCATTCCTTCACTTTGACCCTCAACTCTTCCCAGAGAGGGAGGCATTGCCCAATCAATGGCCTCTCCACCTCAATCTCATGAGCCATACCTTTTATCAACTTGACCAGTGCATAAACTGCCCCTAAATCATTCCAAAACCCTTCATTTTGAACAATCCCGGCAACTTCCCTAGCGATGGGATCCTCAATACAGATCCCCTTGTAAGAATTATCCAGTACGACCATCTAAAGCACTTGTGAACAGCTCAATATGTCCTCCAACATCGCAGCAAAATGTGTGACATTACTGCTGCAATGGCGTTTGTTGAAGGGAACCCTTATCGACCCAGCACACTCCAGCTCCCGCATCTTATACTTTTGAAACCTGTTTAGAACTTGCAAGTTATTATTTACAAAACTTGCTAGCTTTAACGAATTCTCGGTGACAGCCCTGAAAAGGGGAAGCTCTTTGCTAAAATCTTTTATCAAACTAATAAAACCTTGAAGCTAACAAGATACATTAACCATCCAATGATTCTGAATCTCCAAATTCCTCAATTCCTTTGCCTTATGATCCGAAACGATTCCTACACATTTCTGAACACCACTTCCGGATATCCCCATTACTATCTCCCACAAGACCTCCTCGGAGTGCTTCGAAGTCACCGGTCCACCAGTAAAGACCGCCTTCTGGTACAAGCTGCTGCCATTGGGAAGATTAACACTAAATTTAACAAAATTCTCCTCCACACAACCGTAGCTGCTAGTACTACTAGTATAACTACTGCAACAACAACAACTGTTACTCTTCCACCCATCAGAAGCAACTTGAAAGAACATTGCATCCCTAATTCTAGCCTCGGATTCGGTCTTGGCCTCATGAAACTTATTATCCAGCCGAGCACCGGAGAGGTCCCTTCTCAAAATAGCCGCCATCCCAACCTGGTTAAGGAAAGCCCGGAACTTTGGGTGCTCAAGGCTAGAAAATGAAACCGACCCACAAGAATCCAATATTGGAGTTAAGCAACTGGAATCAGACATATCATTTCACATTGGAAGACAAGAAGCTGAACTAGCTTTGAGGGTGAATTGTGCTGCATATAATGGAGATTTGTATCAGCTCAAAAGTTTAACTCGTTTGGTTACCAAGGAAGAAGCACATGTTGCACTTGGTCGACGTTGAGGAGAGGGGATTGACGGCCGCCGACGACAAGAGACGAAATCGCGCGGCTCTAGATGCCGGTCTGATGATGACGGCGTGAAAACAACCCTTTTAGGGTTTAAAAGCCAAATTAATTCCGCCACATCAGCAATCCGTTAGGGGACTAACGGACTATAACGTCGGAGTGACCAAGTCTTTACACATAAAAAACGTAGATGACCACTTACTGGCACTTTTCAAAAGTGGTGACTAAATCTGTACAAACGGGAAACGAAAGTGCCCCTGCAGTAGTTTACCCTTTAATATTTTATTAATAAATTATAAAAACATGATCATACTTTGTCAAACATATTATTTTTATTGTTTTGTTAACATCTTAAATACAACTAAAATAATAGATACAACCACAAACTTACAAAATTGTCACTTAAAAATTTATTAAAATTGTAAAGTAGAAAATTGAGTCCATGAGCGGATGCTCATATTGCTTCCCTTGTGAAACGACACTGGTTTATTTTATATGATTTGGGAACTAAGGTTAACAATAGCTTGCATGATCTACAAACGAATACATTTTTCTTTATTTTATATGACCGACTCAAATTATGCAATTTCAAATATCATATAAATATTGTTCAAAAAATATTATATAAATATATATTTTTAACATTCAACGTCTGCATGAATTTTTTATATTTTTGGGTAAACTACAACGGAGGTCACTCAATTATGAGTAAGATTACATTTGGGTCACCTAATTATTAAAAGTTACATTTGGGTCACTCAATTATGGATAAGGTTACATTTGGGTCACTCAATTATGGATAAGGTTACATTTGGGTCACTCAATTATTAAAGGTTACATTTAGGTCACTCAATTATGTGTAGGTTACGTTTGGGCCACCCTTCATATTTAAAAAAAGTATATTAATTTAGTCATTTTTTCTTCCAAATCACTTGTATACCCTTGTTAACATTAGAATACTTCATTTGAAATCATTAATTAATCTAATACACAAATTAATATACTTTTTTTAATATGAAGGGTGACCCAAATGTAACCTTGCCCATAATTGAGTGATCCAAATGTAACATTTAATAATTGGGTGACCCAAATGTAACATTACCCATAATTGAGTGACCTAAATGTAAATTTTATTAATTGAGTGACCTAAATATAACCTTACCCATAATTGAGTGACATTCGTTGTAGTTTACCCTATTTTTTTTTTTTGGCTAATACAAAGATCTAATAAACCATCTAACTAGGCAAAATTTGCTCTTTATGCGCCAAGGCATGCAAGTCAGCAGGAGGATCAAAGAGCAAAACTTCTCCAGTTAGAGCACCACGGCCTAAGAATGCTAGATGATCTGCTACAGCATTAAGTTTCTGATGAATGTGATGAACTGTCGTTGTCCAATCACGCAACAGCAGGCTCGTGTATAGAGTCGACAAGTGCAGTACCGGCCAGAGCATCAGATGAATGAGGATTCTAGCAACTTCAAGATTATCTGTTTTCAGTTCTATATAACGAAAGTCTAACCTCTAAACATGAAGGACATTATGTGCCAGTGCAACCCAAAGTTCCACAATAAGAACCGAGCATCGGCCAAAACTACGAGCGAACCCAAAAATCCAGGACCCAGGACCCATGAGAGTCACGTAATACCTCTCCCGTTGTAGCCATGCAGTCATTCTGAATGAATTTTTATATTAAGAAGCAATTCACTGAAATATGAAAAACATATACATGCATAGTTTGTGCATACTATATAAGTCCCGAGTTATACACAAATATATAAATAAGTATACAAGTCTCGATGTAACATCCCTAAAACCGGGTAAAAGGTTAGAGCAAAATGTTATGTGATTAATCGATGTAATCTAGTTATAATTTATTTTAAGAAAATAGAATTTTACTTCCTATTAGACTATTTTGGTTAAGAGAAAATTTTGCTTAGAAAAATGTTGTTAATTTAATCGTTCTAATTAGTTTTTGATTGATCTATTAAGTGATTGAGACTAAATTGAAACAAGGAAAAAATGGATAGCCAAATTGTGATGGCCTAAAACGAATACTTTACTATATGAGAATTGCATGTAAACTTTAGGAAACTTCAACGGCTTATACATGTGTTACAGTTTGGGCAAGGCATGTGTTAAGGAGTCTTGGTCTTGGGAACAAAGATGACAACAAAAATCCTTTCATCATCTTCTTCACTAAGAAGAACCGAGAACTCTAGAGATTAAAAAAGAGAGAGAGAGAATTATAGAGAAAGAGCAAGGATTGCTTCATTTTAACTCAATTCTTGAGTTTGTTCGAGTAAGCCTGGAGAGGAGGTGATCACATTCTCCTTTTCTCTTTAATTTAACCTTTAAATTGAGTAATTGATTGTAGTTATCATGAACCCTGTTGATGATAGAAAGATGAGAGAATTTAAAATTCATGCAACACATTTTATGATTCATTCAAATTGTGACGTGGTTGGATTGCTCGATTGTTCGATGTTTAGTTGGTTTGGCCTAGGTGGAATCGGTTAAATGATTTAAGTGTGTAAAGATTTTGAATAAGCAAAAGAATGTGTATGAAATAAGTTGTATACTGCTATACAATGACCATAAAAATCTGTATAAGATGTCGAACCATTCAAATGTTGCCATTGGCACCTAGTGAACAATTTTGAACTTACAAACTAGTTAAAGTATTGACTTTCTTGACATTGAACTTTAGAATTTGTCAAAAGGGATGATTGCTTGATGAATCTTGATGTAAATTGAGCTTTAAATGGACTGCCTTAAAAAAACAAATTTAGGGGCTGTTTTTCATAGGAATTGCAATGCTGGGTAAAAACAGATTTTAGGGCTGTTTGGTGAGAATAAAGAAATGTTTGGGATTGCTTTGTCAAAAGAAAATGGGCATAATTGGTATGTTAAAAACAGGGGATTGTTTTAAAAGGGGTATAAGGGTTGTTTTGCAATTAAACAGGGGGTTGATGAATCAAAACATAAACTGTTTTGTAAACAAATGAAAGGTTATTTTGCAAAGCTTAAGAACTATTTTTACAATTAAAATGGACTGATTTTGAATAAATTGGACTGGTTTGTAAACCTGTTTCTAGGGACTGCTTTGCAATATTAAATGGATTGTTTTTGGTAACTTAAAATGCAGTTTTATAAATCTGAAATGAAGGGCTATTCTACAAAGTTTAGGGACTGTTTTTAACACTAAAATGAACTGCTTTTATAGTTAAAAAGGGGCTTCTTTGTAAGCTTAATAGAAAGATTGTTTTACAACTCAAAACTAGACTGTTTTGAGCATGTATGTAAGTGTATAAATGTGAAATAGACTGTTAGGCATAAGTAAAAGCATTAGTGGACTGCTTAGCATATATAAGAACTTTAGGGACTGATTTGTACACACATAAATGTATACACTTGAAAAGTGAGCTGTTGTGAATGGATATAAAAGTCAGAAGGATTGCTTTGAATATAAATATGTGAACACATAAAGATTTGGGACTGTTTTGGTGAATAGAAGTAGGTACATGTGTGTAATTAGAATGTTGGTAAATGAATTTAGTTGTTTTTAATGATTTACTATTTTGTTTGAGGTGCATTTTATACTAAGGATGTGTAGAAGGAATAAGTTGTTTGGAAGCTAGAGATGATTGTGGTTCAGGTATCCTGTAACTTCGAGATAAGAGGTGAGTGTAGTTGTATTGTCTCGGATGACACGGTGTTATTCTGATTCCTGAATTTATATTTTAATTTATGAAATACGTAAGTATGAATGCTTACGATCATTTTGCATGAGGCTCGAGTAGAGCAATTGAGGAAGGGCATACAAGCATGACATCTTTGATGGATTCTTTGTTGAAGCTTAGAAATCAAACCATAAACTTCTTGACCATAAGACTTTAACAAGTAAATCAAACATTAAAATGATAGAAGTTAAGAATCCTTAAGCCTACCATAACTACCAGCTCAACTTTGCCATAAAATACTAAGTAAGAGAATAAGAAGTTTACTTGTATCATAAGATACCTCTCTTAACTTCAAACTATAAGATATTTAAGTTGTCTAAATAATGGAAGTCCTTGGATACTTTGGCATGATGCAAAGGTATATTTCGGGACTACGGTCCAAGAGCTACGGCTCAGGGTGACAACCCTATTTATGTGTTATATTGGCGACAATAGGAGGTAACAGGGGAGATGTAAGGAGATTGTCGACAGTTGGTTGGATAGATGAGAAGTTATGTTTGTTATGATTCTAACACTAGCCATTGCTATGTGCTTTGAGCTATGTGTAATACGGACCAATGCTACTCGTGACCAAATATGATCCAAGACAAACGTTCTAAAAGATATGAACTCCGATACTAAGCTTTGAAAAGGAACTTTGATGAGAAATATTATGCACTCTAATAAGCTCAGATAAAATCTCCGATAAGTTGATAAGAACTCCGAAAACTCTAATAAGTACTTGATAAGCTTTGATAAGTCTTCAATAAGATAAGATAAGAACTTTGATAAGTTCGATAAGAAATTCAATGGAACTCCGTTAAAAATTCTGAAAGATATTCAGTTAAGATTTGAAAGAATATGAACCCCAATAAAGCTTTCGATAAATAAAGCTATGTTTAAGTTGAAATTAAGACATAAGAATCAAATGCTAACTTATACTTGTATTCTTTGAATTTCCATTTAATATCATTGACGCTATGCTTTGTTATTTTGATGTCACTACGTTACTTAGGTTATATAAGCCTAATGCATTCATTTCCATGTATCTTTCAAGACTTAAAGAGTTCTCGTTGTATGATCGTGGTTGAAGCTTGCAAGTCGTTTTTCCAAACTTACGTGTATCGTTTATGCTTTCCTTAAGAAACTCCTAAAATGGTGGCATATGATATTCACATAGGTTTAATTGTATTTGGTGAAGTCTATGTTTGTTATGATATATTTGGATTGTACGACATTTTAGCCATAGATGTGATACGTTTGATGGTTGTATGACTTGTGTTTATATAGCTCGAGCCTAATTATAAGAATGAGGCCAATAAGTATTTATACACACATGATGTCTCTTTGCTATATTAGCAATCTAATTTGGATGTGTGTATGATTATATACCATGTGTTTAATATATGGATAGAAATGTTTGATGAATCAAGTTTTAATTTTGACCATGATCTTAGTTTTCAGATCCTAAGAGTATACAGCATTGGTATTTCATGTTTTTTAAGTGACAAAAAATATAGATCATATTTAAACCTTTCCCTTTCATGTTTTTGAAGTTAGCCGAATTGTGTAATTAGTGATCCTATTTGAACTCCTCACTCCCATTGACCCAATTCTTGTCTAAAATGAATAATTATGGTCTAAGGGTTGAGCTCAAAACATTAGTAGGCTTAAGAAATGGATAGATATACTTAGGAAATATGGTTAAGGGAAATTTTATCTTGCTTATACTTTCTTTTCAAAAACGAATTCAAATTCTTATATGATATGAGATTGCGTAAATGGTTTAATTCTCTCTTGGAAGATAAAGATCGGGATAAGCTAAACTTTTAGTTGTAAATTGAAATAGATATAATTAGCATAGTTTATAAAGGTATAAAGATACACATATGATTTTTATGTGTTCGGTAAGTATGTTTGTCTTGATTATCTGATTTGATTGGGAAGCATAATTTGACAGAATTCATTAACATGAATAATATACATATTACTTTTATACTTGATAATTAAAAATGGTTTCATGCTAGTTTCAAATGACTTAGTCAATAACATATAGGTAGTTAAATATTCAGAACGTTATAATAAAGCTATTTGATTCATGTTTGATTTCTAGAAAAAATTTGGTAAGCCTCCTAATCTAGTGTGAGCTTTTCATTTTGATCACGTGAATTCCACTTTCGACCACTATGTTTCGTTCCGGTAACGTCATCGAACTCGGTTTCCTTTCGAACCGGGTTAAAGATGTTACACTCGACTAACCCAAATAAAATAAAACAAAGGTACACAACCACGAACTTGATGATGTTTTTCTTCCTTTTAACAATTTAAAGAACAACAATTGCATTGATATGTAAAATTATTACAAGGAAAATGGATCTCAATCAGGGGCAGATGGATCTCATTTTTTGAGAAAAAAACTCAAAATATAATTTAACTTATAAAAAAAAATTATTTTACATATCCATTTATAAAAAAATGTATTAAAATTTTAGATTCTAGATCTGCCGCTGAGCTAAATACATAAATAAAATAATATAAAAGTAAACAATATAAACGGCGGGCAACATTGTATTATATTTGTTTGAACGGATTGTAACATTTTCTTACAACTTTTTAAAGTTTATTTTATTGTATTTTCTCTAAAGTCCTCCGTTGAATTTAATTTAAAACTGGTAGCTATCATCTCAGACGTTCAATTTGTATGACATGAGAAATCATAAATTGACATTTTAATAATTATAGCAGAGGAAAGTAGGAATGCCTAAGCCATTCACATTTGCCATAATTTTATGTGGAAAAAACAAGAGTAGAAGATTTAGTTGTGAAGAAAGGCAGACAGAAAGGACCATTTCAAGATTTGGGCATGAATCTGGAACATCCTTTACTTGCCACCAATGTAGTTCAACATGCAAACCACCTTCAACTAATAATAAAAGGACTGCGAATAATGAGGCTTCAACTCTCACAACACTATATTTCTATCCAGATTATATACATGTGGTGGTGGTGGTGGTGGTGGTCATTCAATTCCTAGACACTTTACACTGTATGGGTCATCTTTAATCAATGTGGTTTAGATTCAGTTCCATCTCTTGGAATTCTTCAGCCCTTTCGACTTTTGTTTAGCTGCTTGAAATGCCTGCCTCTTTTGTTTCTTTTGAGCTTCCTTCTCCGCCTGTTCAAACCAGGGCAGGGTTGATGTTATTATGTTCACCTACAAAAGCTTGGAATCACAGGGTTATTGCTATTTGCTTACCTTTGACATCTTTGATTTGGCTTTCACTTTGGGAGCTTTCTCTTCCAGCTCCGCCTCGCGCTCAAGTTCCTTCTCCCTTGCCTCTAGGTTCTTCTCCAGGTAATACTGTCCATTTTGAATTTGTGCCCATCGTTAATCGGGGAATAAACAACATATTTCAGGTAATTACATCCAGCCTTTTGAACAAGAAAACCATACATTATAGTCGCCTGCATAGTCCTGCAAATGGCCGTCTTTTACTTCCACTACTCTGTTCACTATTTGCCGAATGAAGTATCGGTCATGAGAAACTGTAATGACAGTGCCACTGTACTCTCTTATTGCCTCCTGATACAATTGAAAGATTGCAGAATAAATGAGTGATAAATCTAAATGCTACACTATCGATACTCAATAGAGAGAAAAAAAGAAGAAGGATAGATAAAGCAAAGAGAAAGCCAAACCTCCAGCATCTCTTTTGAGGGTATATCCAGATGATTAGTTGGTTCATCCAAAACTAGTAGGGTGGATGGTTTTACCATGAATTTGCAAAAAGCAAGACGTGCCTGAATGGAACAGGAAAACACAACCCTCAAATCCATGCCTTTAACGCACAATTATCTAAGACATGTCAAACAATATGTAAGAGGCATTAAATTCACAAAACATTCAAGAGAACCATATTAGGTTAGTCTTGTATCAAAGTTCTTCAGCATGTATGATGGTAAACATTTGAATTCAATACACCCTCAAGCAACCAACAACCTCTGATTAAGAACCTATAATTAGCCGAATTGTATAGGAGCCATAAATGAAATAGATTCAAACCATAAAACAAAGGCTTTTTTAACTTTAATGAATTCATAATATATATAAAGCATTTGACAAACGAATTCTATGCAGTGTAATTACCTTCTCACCACCACTCAAAAGGGAAACCTTCCTGTCAAGCATATCAGCTTTGAAGTTGCAACGACCAAGGAGCCCCTTAACATCATCAATTCTCCAGTCCTCTGCAACTTCTTCCACTGTCTGAAGCACCGTTTTATCCAAATCAAGAGCCTCAGCCTGAAAGAAAGCTGACTGAATTTAGCGCTTTTCTACTTTCTTAGCTCAAAAGAGGAGCTCGGGAACTAACAGGAAGATTGTAATCATCTCAACTACATATAACGAATTCTCAGAGGCCAGATACCTGATTCTGTTCAAAATAATTTGGAAGAACATTATGCTCCCCAAGGAGCACTTCACCACCACTAGGTTTCTCTAAACCCATTATCAGTTTCAGTAAAGTACTCTTTCCACAACCATTTGGACCAATAATGGCAATTTTCTCTCCTCTTTCAATCGAAAGCTTTGCCTTGTTAAATAGCATCTGACACAGAAACCAAATGTTTGTAAAGAAAATAGTGAAAAAAATCTAAACCATCCTCCACACACCATCAAACATTTCAACTCACCTCATCCTCATAGCCAAATTCCAGATTCTTAATAGTAACAACAGATCTGCCACTTCTTCCACGCTCAGGGAACCTGATCTTCATTTGTTTCCGTTGAAATGGCTTCTCTATTTGATCCTCTTCTTGAAGTTTCTCCAGCTTCTGTTACCACACAGAAGGATAAGCAGACATTAAGTAGCCAGAAAAACATTTAGAGAAACAATTAATCTCATTAAACGCAAGCACAAAGTATGATGAACCAGTAACTATCAAGTGGCATCAACATCAAAATCAAAAGAAAGAAAACACAAGACAAAAATTTCAAGCAGCAGCAACCTTAGTCTCCAAACAAAGTTTCAACGGCATTACCGAGAACTAGTTTTAGGAATGCAAAACAATCATGAGGCTAACTTGGGACAAAATGTCTTGTGTGAAATAAAAATAAAATGGAAAAAGTAGAAGAAAGACAAGAAAAGAGAACTAAGTAGCATGCCACTATTCATCGGTGATACTGTTTATTCAAATAACTCTGTTATCATCATGTCAAGAAAAATACACAGGTTTCATCCTCATGCCATCCTGTGCATCATTTGCGGTCCAGAATAGAAAACTACTTGATCCGATAGCAGTGAATGTAAAACTTGATGAGGAAAGAAGAAATTCTTGCACACAAGATAATGAACAACCTTAGGTGAATGATATACAACTACCCACTGAATTCAACAGAATTTCCTAGCCAATCGTAATTAACCCAGAATTCTGGATGAATACAGAAAGTATCCCCAATGACCACCTTTCAATATACATGGCTTTTTACATTCAGTGTTCCAGAGTTCAAGGTAACTCACTTCTGTATGGAATTAATTGTACATGGTAAAATAATCAATTGTATACAGTAAGATCTGATTAAAACTCGGGCACTCATTTGAAAGGTCAGTCAAGAAAGTTGGCAATCTGGGAATAATTTCATTTCATCATTGATAGATTCATATTTACCAGATAATGTTATGATGGCAGAAAACTAAACATCTATACACAACAATGACCAAAGAAGACAGGTTGTGTCCTCGACAATGAATCCCCCTCAATCATACCTTTTCAGCAGAAGAAGCACGGCCAGAATTTGCCCCAGCACCTAATCGGCTTATCAAGTCTTTTGTGTGCTCAATTTCCTTCTGTTGCTTCTCCCACGCAGCATACTGAGTTTCGACCCATGCTGCCTTCGCCTCAACATACTGAGAATAATTACCCTCAAATGTTCTGGAAACACCCATATCAGTCTCCACAATCTTTGTACATAGCTGGTCTAGAAAAGCTCTATCGTGAGATATAATGACCATTGGAACATCTTGCTTGTTCAGATATCCTTCAAGCCACTCAATTGTATCAAGGTCAAGGTGATTTGTAGGCTCATCCAAAAGCAATAAATCAGGCTCCTGCAAACTTACACCTATATTAACAAAACAACTAAAATAGTAAAACCAATATACTCTACTACATATCATACACATGAACCACGAATTAACAACCTCCACATCATCAGAAGATATCTAACAAGCTAGCCTGCTAATAGTTGAAATTTGCAGCCTACATCAAATCACAACTATCACATATGAAAAAAAAAACATTACTGTTAATATGTATATACATATTGGTTAGCTGCCAACCTCCTACGCAATTATGGAAGTGAATTCCTATACCTCTTTAGCGCTACATAAATAAGGCACAAGAAATCAATTGTCCCTACTTTATTTAACAAAGTAAAATAGAAGGCTTTCGATAAATTAGGCAACTATGATGATATCAAGTTAACAACTTTACCTGCAGCAAAATCTTTCCAAGTGACATCCTCATCTGCCAGCCGCTACTAAAACTGGCAACCAACCTATCCGAATCCTCAGGCGAAAACCCGAGCTCCGGCATCAACTTGCTAACCTTGGCATCAACCTCATCCAAATTCACAGCCTGAGCTCTTCTTTGCAACAAATCAAACTCATCCAAAAGCCTTCCCATCAACTCCAAATCCTCGGTCGCCCCTTCTATCGCCTTTTGGACCCTCTCTAACCTCTCAGAGATCTCCATTTCCTCTTTAAAGGCACTCATGAACTCCTCCCTCACCGTCCTACTCATTGAAACCTCGAATTCTTGGTTCAAGAACGCAACTTTCATGTGGGGCTTAGCCTTTATGACGTTTCCCGAATCGGGTTCTTCTAGCCCCGTTATAATTCTCATTTGGGTTGTTTTCCCTGCTCCGTTTACTCCAACCAATCCAACTTTCTCGCCTTTTTTCACTTCCCAGCTCACATCTTTCAAAACCGTCACTCCTTTATAGCTCTTGCTAATGTTCTCGAGCTTTACACCGGAGGAAATACCCGAAGCACCAGTGCTGGATTGCTTGTTGCCACGCCTTCGATCAACCTCTTGGGCCGTGTCGGATGAAAACAACGATTCGATATCGTTTTGAGGGTCTTCGACGGAGGTTTCAACACTGAGTGTGGAAACTTGGGCAGTTATTCTAGTGGCTCTAAACTTGAGGTTTTTGGGAGAGACAAATGAGGAGGAAGTCCTTGTAAAAGAGGGTCGTAGAGAAGGGAAGAATGATGAGTGGAGGTCTAAGCGGTGGAGTTTTGTGGAAAGGTCCATGTTTGGTTAGTGCGAAATTCAAGGAAAGTATAGGGAAATGAAAGGAAAATAATGATAATATCAGAAGAACGGCAATGGTGGAGTTCCAATGTGAACTAAACCGAGGAACTCTCAGCCCACAAGCTGGAGAGACATACGGGTGAAACTTGAAAGAGGAGGGGATTTTTTCTAGAGGCGCTTATAGTCCATGGAAATAAAAAACATTAAAAAGAATTGAAATTTCTAAAACCATTTTCCATAAAAACAAATATATAGCATCATATCATATTAATCGAATAATAATTTTGAGCTTTGACGATTAAGATAGTTTTTTGGTTAAAGGAAATTGATAAAAATATGAAATTGTGGCCCAAGAGAAGAGAGAGAGATGGCGGTTGATTTGTGAGAAAAGATTTTGTGGTTTTGGTTGGCCAAACAGGGGATAGGAAACTCACTCCGCCTCCCGGTTTTTGCCACGTCAAATCCAATGCATGATTCTGTGTAATCCACGTATCCTGAAGGATAATAAACGGAACCCTTATTTTTTTCCTTTTCTAATAAATATTTTTTAAGATAAATTACACCAGCGAGCACCCAATTAATTAGGGTTACTTATTTTGACCACTGAACTAATTAGGGTTATTTATTTTGACCATCGAACTATCAAACTCGTCAATCAGATCACCAACCAACCAAATGACAACATGTGTCCCATCTATTTTTAAGTTTTAATTTATTTAATTTAATATATTTAATCAACTAACCAGATGGTGACATCATTTGATTAATCGTAAAGAATGAAAAGAAATAAAATGGATGGGAGATGCTCTCATGGAGGAGATTTGATCCTGCGCAAAGCGCATGGAAATCTATTGGTCCAACTGTTGAGCCAAGTTCACTAATTTGATATAGGATACTAACACTATTTATTAAACAATTACTTTGTTGGTGAAAACTAGAGGAAATTTAAAGAGGAAAGAAAGAATGGTGGTATGATTAACGAGTTCGATAGTTTAGTGGTTAAAATAGATATTCCTAATTAGTTCGGTGGTCACTGGCGTAGTTTACACATTTTTTGACAAATTATGAGTCCAATTTTTAATTATACCAAGAAGAGAGGGTAATGGGAGACTCTAGGAAAATAAAAGGGTGTTTTTAGTAGGTCTAGAATCCAAGACCTAAGAATATATGAAGGAACAAAGATGAACAGTTTGATCAACCGACCAAATATACTTGTTTAATATACTTTTTAAAAGTCATAAATAAATATTATAAAAATAACTACTCACTAAAAAAATTACGCATTTAACGTTTCAAAAAATTAGACGTTAAAAATTAAATTACACGTTAAAAATTAAATTACTCACTAACAATAAAAATTCAATATTGTTTTTAAGAATTTTTAATATATTTTGGGATTTTTTTAGTTTTATCTTTTAAAACAATCATAATTTTTTATTTTTCAAAAAATTTAAAATATTCAATAAATTTTTAAATTTCTATTATTAAGGTATTAAATGCGATGGCTTACAATTAAGTCGTGTAATATTTTTCAAAGGAAAATGTAGGGCAGATTATAAGGGACAATCGTGACTCGTGAGCGACTACTCATGACTCTCAACTTATCTAGGGCCCTTAAAATTTAATTATTTATTTTTCTAATTCTTATTTTTAAAATTTATTGAATAAATAAATAAATAAATCTAATTGTAAAAATTTAATTCTATTTCCTAAATAAATAAATCAAACGATGAAAATAATGTGTTTATAATATTAAATTAATTGTTTAAAGTAACGAGATGAATGAAAATTATTTGCCCCTTTTTCGGTGTCCCTTTTTATGTCACCACTAAAAAATAAATTTTAAGCACTAACTTTGAATTTTAAATCTTAAATCATATACTTTACACCAATACCTTAAACTCTAATCTTAAACAATAACCCTAAACTTTAAACTTATTTTTTAATTTTGGGGCATAAAAAAGGCACCAAAAGGGACATGAGATTTATATTCGTAACGAGATATACTTTCAATATATAAGAGTTCATTTTTTTCATAAAATTTACGAGACGGCCCTAGGAAAATGTGGGAGCTAACATAATAGACGAAATGAAAATAGATGGATGAATTATTGAAAATAATAATAAAAATTGATATTCAATAATCAATATACAATAATTATAATAAAAAAAAGTTACAACTAGAATTTCACTTTATTACAAGAAATAACATGTTTAAAACCACTCTAGATAAAGATGAAATAGAATAGAAGTAGGAGATGTCAAATTTATCACCACTTCAGAGTTGGCATGTTTATTTAACAATTCATCGCATTCTATTATTGATATTTTATTTATTTATTTTCTCTTGGAATGAAATGGAGGCCTGAATCATTACATCAAATATTCCTTAAGCAGAAAGCTTAGGCATGAAATCCACAAGCATATTCACTTCACGTCGAATCAACTGGCCAAAACTTGACAATAAGCGAGGATATAGCTCTCATTATTGCACGAGCACTTGTGGGAGAGGAACTGAAAAACATCGGCATTGTGGACTTGAACAATTAAACGTTCAAAACCCAAGTCCCAAGCGACTCGGAGACCATAAAAACAGCCCAAACTCCAGTTTGACGTTTATTTTTAAAACTAGCAACATTTGTTATATTTATCTATATCTCGCCTCTATTTGACTATTACTATTTTTTGAAATTATTATTTTTTTCAAAAAAAACTGAACATAAAGTTAAATATTTTTTTATAATTTTCTAAACAAATTATAAAATAAAGGAAAATTCTACAACGGTCGACGAACACCGCTGAACACCACTAACGATGAACATCGCTGAACACCATTAAATTAATTAAAAAAAATTAAAAATTTCAAGGACTCACCATATAATTATAAATTTTATTTTAATTAAATTATTTTTTATATATATAATATTTTTTAATTTTTTTTAAATAATTAGATCAAATATAAACTTTAGTCAATTTAAAAATAAAACTCTAAACTTGAAACCCTAAACCCAAACCCAAAATCGTAAACCTAAAACCCTAAACTATAAATTCTAAACCCTAAAGCTTAAATCTTAAACCAAAGATTTTTAAGATCGAGAAATATCTGTTAAGAAAGCTACAGAGTGCAGAGTTAGGCTTGCAATACTTTTTTACATCTCTTGTTTTCTCATTTGTTGCACATATATGTTATGCAAGTTAATGTGATGGACCCTTTAAGCAGGCTTAGTCATGATTCAGATTTAGAAGTTGTTATAGTAAGATGATTTTATTCTTCTTCTTCTTTTTCTTGTCGTTTTTACCATTAGCTTGACTTGTTGCGGATTACGATCGTCGGATAGAGCAAAAACGCAACTGATAATTTGAGAAAATAACAATGAAGATAAAGGAGACACAGATTTTACGTGGAAAACCCCTAAATAATATAGGGTAAAAACCACGGACAAGGGTAGAAGAATTTCACTATGAGAAAATAGGAATTACAACTTCTCTCAGTCTAACAAGGAGAAAACAATGACAATTCTCTCTTGATAAGAAAGGAGAAAACAACTCTATGAAAACTCTCTAATTTCTCTAGTATTGGGAGGAGGTTAGAATGATTTGGGATGTGTAAGAATGGCAAATGGCTAGGCTATTTATAGTTGAGCTTTAGGGACTAACTTATAAATAACCTAAAGTTTAGGGACCAAAATTATGATTTTCCCATGCCATTTTTCCACCTTGGCTGCAGCAGCCAAATTGAAATTTTCCATTTTCTAATTTGGCTGCACCTAAACTTGACTTTCTACAATCTCCCACTTGAAGATTTGATTGGAACAATCATATCTTCACACCATTCTTTCTACCTCGTATTTTCCATGTTGCTTACGTCTCTAACAAGCCACAAGAGGATCGACACCAAGTAAACTTATCAGTGTTGATTGCTTTTGTCATGAAATCTGCTATGTTGTCATCGGTATGGATCTTCTGCATATCTATCGTCCCTTCTTCCACTTTCTCACGAATGAAGTGGTATTGGACCCGAATGTGTTTTGTTCTTGAGTGAAAAGCAGGATTCCTTGCAAGATGCAAGGCGCTCTGACTGTCACAAAACAAAGAGACATTCTCTTGTTTGTGCCCGAGCTCCTCCAATAGCATTTTCAACCATATTGCTTCTTTACTGGCTTGTGTAGCTGCTACATATTCTGCCTCCGTTGTTGACGTAGCCACAACCGATTGCAGTTTTGAAACCCAGCTTACAGCTCCACCAGCAAGTGTAAACACATACCCTGTTGTAGATTTGCTTTTATCCAAATCTCCTGCATAGTCAGAATCGACATACCCGCTGATAAGAAAGTCTGATCCCCCGTAACATAATGCAACATTTAAGGTCCCTTTGATGTATCTCAGGATCCTTTTCACAGCATTCCAATGCTCTCTGCCTGGATTCGCCATGTACCGACTAACCACTCCCACTGCTTGTGCAATGTCTGGTCTTGTACAAATCATAGCGAACATTAAACTTCCCACTGCTGATGCATACGGTACTCGAGACATCTCCATCCTCTCTTCTTCACTGCTAGGACTCATACTGGAGGATAATTTAAAGTTAATAGGAAGAGGGGTAGAAATTGGCTTACAATCTTGCATGCTGAATCGTGACAAGATCTTTTTCAAGTAATTCTTTTGTGAAAGCCAAATCTTCCTATTACTTCTGTCTCGGTGAATTTGCATCCCTAGAATCTTGTTTGCTGGTCCCAAGTCCTTCATTTCAAATTCCCTAGCCAGTCGTGCCTTTAATTCTTCAATATGATCTTTGTTGGGGCCTGCAACCAACATGTCATCTACATACAACAGCAATATAACAAATTCGTTTTCACCAAACCTCTTGAAGTAAGCACAAGGGTCTGCATTAAGTCTGTTGTATCCAAGGCTCATGATGAAGGAGTCAAATCTCTTGTACCAACACCTCGGCGCCTGCTTTAAACTGTACAGAGATTTGTTCAACCTACAAACCAAGTTCTTCTTTTCTTTTTCTTCAAAACCTTCAGGCTGGAGCATGTAAATCTCTTCTTCAAGATCTCCATGAAGAAAAGCTGTTTTAACATCTAGCTGCTCTAGATGTAAATTCAATGTAGCACACATTGCCAGGACAACTCGAACCGTTGTTAGTCTAACCACAGGAGAAAAGATTTCATTGAAATCAATACCTTCTTTCTGAGCATATCCTTTGACCACCAGTCTTGCACGATACCTCTCCACTTGATCGTCACCATTTCTCTTGATTTTGAAGACCCATTTGTTACCAATTGGCTTCCTTCCTTGTGGTAGTGGCACAAGTTCCCATGTATTATTTTTATGAAGGGCTTCGATTTCTTCTTGCATTGCCGCCATCCACTGCGAAGCATCTGAGTTGTTCATTGCCTCCTCGAATGATGATGGCTCACCGTCCTCCGTTAAAAGGCAGTATGCAACATTACCTTCTATAACATAATCTGAGTGCCAATTGGGGCGTCTTCTCACACGATCTGATTGACGAGTTGTTGGAGCTTCAGAATTCTCTGGTTCTGATTCCTCGAGCTCTGGTTCTGCTTCAGAACAATCTCTCTGTTCAAACTCATTTTCAACATGTATCTGTGTAGTCTCTGACTTTTCTTTATCAGTGCTATCATCTTCTTCTTTTCTTTGTAGCTTATCTTCTACAAAGATAACATCCCTGCTGATAATCACTTTGCGGGCAGTGGGATCCCACAAGCGATACCCCTTTACTCCATCAGCATACCCCAAGAATTTACATTTTCTGGATTTTGGATCCAACTTTGAAATTTCTTGGGCATTGTACATCACGTACACAATACTTCCAAATATATGGAGGTTTGAATAATCAACTGGTTTACCAGTCCACATTTCCATCGGTGTCTTCAACTCAATTGCAGTTGATGGAGCCCGATTCACCAAATAACAGGCGGTATTGACTGCTTCTGCCCAGAAAGCTTTTTCTAGCCCTGCAGCTCTCAACATTGCTCGTGTTCTTTCTAACAGAGTTCTGTTCATCCGCTCTGCCACTCCATTTTGTTGAGGAGTGTATACTGTTGTGAACTGTCTTTTGATGCCTTCTTTTCTGCAGAAGTCATCAAATTCATCACTTGTATATTCACCTCCATTATCTGATCTGAAACACTTGATCTTATTTCCAGAATCAAGTTCCACCCGCGCTTTGAAAACTTTGAAGGTTGAAAACACATCTGCCTTCCTCTTGATAGGATACACCCAACATCTCCTAGAGTAGTCATCAATGAAGGAGACAAAATACTTTGCTCCGCCTAGGGATGTAACCGGTGCTTGCCATACATCAGAGTGAACCAATTCTAGAACAGCCTTGCCTCTAGAATTTGATGTGTTGAATTTTAATCGATGCTGCTTACTTGTAATACAATGTTCACACAAAGGAAGTGATACCTTTGTTAAACCCGGAAGTAGCTTTTGCTCCACAAGGACTTTCATTCCCTGTTCTGACATGTGTCCAAGTTTCCGATGCCATAACATGGTAGAATCTGAACTACATGAGGCAACAGAGGCTTCAGCTTCTAGCAAAGTCTCTCCCTTCAGCATGTACAAATTTGCCGCTATCTTTTCACCTTTCATCACCACAAGCGCTCCATGGAACACCTTCATGATTCCTTTCTGTGTTTCAATTTTGCTTGCATTATTATCCAACAATCCGTAGGATAATAAGTTTTTCTTCAAGCCTTTCACGTGTCGCACATCTCGAACAACTTTGGTTGTCCCGTCATACATCTTCAATTTGATGGTTCCAACGCCAACAATTTCCAAGGCATGATTATTGCAGCTGTACACAGATCCTCCTGAGATAGGTTCATAATTATAGAACCATTCTCTTCTTGAGGTCATGTGATATGTGGCTCCCGAGTCAATAAGCCATATGTCTGCAAATCTTTTTCTGCCTTCCATGGCTGTTGCTGCTTCACAACAGAGAGCATCTCCATCATCTGAAGTGTTTGCCATATTTCCTTGAGGATTGGAGTTTTTAGGTAAACTCCAACAATCCTTCTTCATGTGACCCTTCTTTCCACAGTTGTAGCACTTTAAATTCTTCTTACTCCTTGACTTTGATCTACCATGATTGTGACTGCTACTTTGGTCACGTTCTGTTGATCTTCCTCTCATCACCGTTAAGGCCTCTGCTTGTTGCAGATTTCCTTGTCTGTCTTCCTTGTTCTTGCGCCGATTTTCTTCTTCCAGAACAGCAGCTGCAACGTCATCGAAGACTAGATCACTTGTAAGGTTATTGTTTGTCAAGTTGATGATGAGTTGATCATACGAATCAGGTAGACTTTGAAGTAGAAGTTCAGCACGTTCTTGTGACTCTATTTTATAGCTTAGGGATGTAAGCTGAGAAAATAGAGTATTCAACGTGTTTAAGTGCTCTGTCACTGAAGTAGATTCTGACATCCGAAGAGTGTACAATTTCCTCTTAAGGAAAATTTTATTGTGCAACGATTTGACCTCGTATAATTTTGCGAGGTGATCCCAAATCTCCTTGGCTGTCTTCTTCTCCTCGATGCTTGATAGTACTTCATCTGCTAATGCTAAATGAAGGTCTGCAATAGCATTCTCGTCCATCTCATTCCATTTCTTGTTATCCGTAAAATCTGCTGGCCTTTCGCTGATAGCCGCTAGACATCCGTTTTTTTCTTAGGATGGCCTTTATCTTCAATTTCCACAGTGAGAAATTTCTCTCATTGAACTTTTCAATATCAAATTTCGTTGCCATAGCTTCTATTTCAGATAGCTCCCACTATTTCACCTTTTTGACGTGAATAGTGTCTACCACCTTCAATGAATGAGTAATATCTAACTTACTTTCTTATGATGGAGGATCCACTTTTCAGTGGCAACCAACAGAGAATACGGTAAGTAGATATACACACCCAAATCTGGCTCTGATGCCAATTGTTGCGGATTACGATCGTCGGATAGAGCAAAAACGCAACTGATAATTTGAGAAAATAACAATGAAGATAAAGGAGACACAGATTTTACGTGGAAAACCCCTAAATAATATAGGGTAAAAACCACGGACAAGGGTAGAAGAATTTCACTATGAGAAAATAGGAATTACAACTTCTCTCAGTCTAACAAGGAGAAAACAATGACAATTCTCTCTTGATAAGAAAGGAGAAAACAACTCTATGAAAACTCTCTAATTTCTCTAGTATTGGGAGGAGGTTAGAATGATTTGGGATGTGTAAGAATGGCAAATGGCTAGGCTATTTATAGTTGAGCTTTAGGGACTAACTTATAAATAACCTAAAGTTTAGGGACCAAAATTATGATTTTCCCATGCCATTTTTCCACCTTGGCTGCAGCAGCCAAATTGAAATTTTCCATTTTCTAATTTGGCTGCACCTAAACTTGACTTTCTACATGACTTAATTGTTTGTATGCATGCCACATGCCACATGCCGCAGTTATCTCATTGGGTTTAATAGGTGCTTGAACCAATAATGCTCGCATAGCTGGTCACGATTATCTCCTTAGGTTTAGGTTTCAGGTTTAAAGTTTTGAGTTTATGGATTATGATTTTAAGTTTTGTATTTAGTGTAACGCCCGAGTTTAGGGCCCGAGAGATAACTGAGTTTGGTTAAACGAGTTCAGGTTAAGCTAATCTTTGAAAAAAATATCTTTAATAAACAAATTTTAAGGCTTTTAAAGAAGAAAGGGTAAAAAAGAGATTTTGAAATTAAAGAAAAAGATTTTGAAATCCTCATCATCTTCCCAAAAGTTCATATTACGTTATTTACTTCAAAAAAAAATCCATTTTTACTATTTCATTGGTTTCAACTCTTCTTCAAGCAAGCTTTCAAGGTAACTCCTTTACTTTGATTTTCACTTGTTTGACTTGTTCTCATTGAAATCTTTCTTCTAAACCCATTAAAATTCATTTTGGGTTGGAAAAATGAGTATTTTCATTTGCTTTTCGTGGGTTTGGTTTTCTATGGTTATACATGAGCTTTAAGTTAAGTTTTGAGTAGTAAAATATGTTGGAATATTGGCTAAATATGGGGAACGAAATGGGTCAAAATGGGATTTTTGGGTTGAAAATGTAGAGTTTTTGGCTTGGCTTTGGGTTGATTTTGGGGCTGATGGTTCTTTAGCTGTTGGGGGATGTTTTTAGATGATATTTGATGTGTTTAGATGTTTGAAATCATTGGGTTCAGCTTGAGGTTTTGTTAGAATGAATTTGATGAGATTTAGGTGAAGTTTGGGTTAGGATCAATGTGTTTTTGGTTGCAAGATGTGGGATTCCGAGTTGTTGCTGGTTTACATGTTTAATAGCATCCTAATGTACTGTTTTGGGTTGCCTAAAAATAGAGGAAGTTGGATTGGGCACTTCGGATGCGAGACCGGGTAGTTTAAAAGCTTGAAGTTGGTGTTTCGACTACCGTTTGGGTTGTACCAGTGAGTGGAACTGATTTCTAAGCCTTAACTTGGTTAAGGATGTGATTTGAGAGTTTAGATTAAGCTTGATAAGTCAATCTAAGCTCAAGAGTAAGTTTTAAGTGTTTTAATCCTTATTTTCGATATTATCATTAATGGATTTGAATGATTTTCATAGTTCATGTTGCCTTGTATATCCATGTGTTATTCTTGTGGTTGCTTTATTTGGTTTCTATATTGGTTATGGTGGTGACCTTGAGAACACATGGTAAGTGTCAGTTTGGTGGGTATTGACATGAGAAATTTTGTTACCGGATATAGTTGGTCGACCAATAGGATGTGAGTGCACTTAAGGTTAAAGTCGCGTGTGGCCTTAGTGATGCTAGATTCCACTAAGGAGGAGTACGGTGATGTAAGATTCCACCAGAAGCTATATTTTACTAGACGAATGAGTACAGTGGTGTAAGATTCCACTGGAAGTGTTTAGTGGGTTTTGAGAACTATCCGCATATTCGAGTAAAAGTGATGAATGTCAATATACTCGTGGTGCTCTAAATTCTCATGTTAAGCATGTTGCATTATTCTTTTCAATTATGCCTATGCATGTAGTTGGTTACTTTGCTTGTGTTATGAGAATGAGCATGATGTAAGCTTATGGCTTGTGGTTGCATTCGGTAAATGCACGAGGTGATAAATGTATGTTGTTATGTGTTCAAGCATGGGAAATGATTTGAAAATGGATTTGATTTCAAGCAAACTTTGGTTTTAAAACTGCATTGTTGTAGCTACCGTTTGAGCACCGTTCACTAAGCTTAAATACTTACGCTCTATTTTTCCAACAATGCATGCCCTTAGACCTACGGAGCAGCTCAGGGAACAAGGAAGGATCCAAGGGAGTTTGGTTTGCTCAAGTATGATTTTTTAGACTACAATAATTAGTATTAAGCAATGAGATAGAACCTTTTTGTTTGAGGAGTTGTCGGCAAGTCTTTTGCTTAGACAAGTTTGTTTGGTTGTGTTTGGTTTGTAATGCCTTATATTCTGTTGAAATATGCTTTGGTTTAGCTTTTGACTTTGTTGGCGAATGTTAAGCATGAATGTTTTTCTTTTTAGACCTTGTTATGTTGAATCTTGTTCCGTTGAATGTCTATCTTGCTTTATATGTGTTTCCATGGATGCCTTGTGTAACCCCCTCGTCCCGGTCCGGACGCTTGACCGGTCCGAGTGGGCCACACGGGGAAAACCGAAGCGAAACTCGTTAAGGTTCCCCCTCGGTTAACGACCCTAGAAAATTTCTTTTATTTATCTTGTCTATATGCATTATTGTTGTCCTATGCGAGACACGTCAGCGGAACACAAGCAATCATAAGAACGATCATTCAAACAATCATACGCAAAACAGCCCATTTTAGATAATTAAGCAGGCCGTTTCGAAACACCCTCAAGGTGTATCGAAACGCCTTGACTTGGTCAACGGCTCTAAGCCTACACTAGGAGACCGTATCGGAACGGAGGTCAACCGTTCCGAAACACCCTCAATTGTCAACTTCTCGTGGTCAACAAGATATTGACCGTTCCGAAACACTTAGACTCGTTTCGAAACCCCATCATCTCGGCAAATTCTCGGATTTCCAGTAGCCAAAGTGTTCCGATACCCGTTTCGGAACAAGGGTTCACAGTGGCCAAACCGTATCGAAACGAGTTCCGATACAGGGTCCCTGAAGCCTAACCCGTTCCGAAACGGCCCAGCCCGTTTCGAAACACTGGTTGTCTGCAAAACCTCAAAATCTGTTTTAGACAACTCCTAGAGGTTCCAAACGTCCGAAACGACTACACGAAGCATACAGACATACGAATACATTCTAGAGGCATGCTCCCTAGCAACCATACACAACATACACAAGATATACAAAGCACTCACTCCAAAGACCAAACATGGCATTACAATTAGCATACTTCCACATAGTCAACACTTAGACAATTCAAGGTAAGTAATTACCAACAAGGTTTACAAGCAAGGGCATACATCTCAAAAGCCAAGCAAACGAATACATACGAGGAGTCTAACATGCTCCTAAACAACAACAACATACTCCAAAAGCATCATAACACGATTACATGTCCCATTGCTTGACCATTACATCATAAACTAAAAACCATACTTGATAGCTAGCACCACAAGCACACACACTTGGAGGCCCCTTCTTGCACTTAGCAACCCACGAGCTACTGATCTGCATTGTCGAACAAAGAGAGCGTAAGCAATAAAGCTTAGTGAGGGTAAGCTCTTTAAAAACAAACCTCGACAATGCATGGTCCAAGCACGACCTCAACCAAGGTAAATGCATGATTATACCTTCGATCCTCAAGAGCCAACATGATAATGATGCATGAACAATATTCAATTATATGCCATGCTCAACAAGCTCTATTTCACAACATATGTAACCATATATAAACATCCAAGTAGGAATCACATTCCACGTCACATTGATACACATATCAATCAATATTGGCACCTAGCTATGACCCGAATACGCGGATAACCACGTTGGAACTCACATCCAACAACCAGTTTACCTCACGGTGGGATTACACTCATCACCGGTCTCGCGGAGGGGATTCCACTCATCCTCACGCCCCGTCGATGGGATTCCACTCATCATCCACTATATATAAATAATAATTTCTGGGCGAACCCGTACTCCTCCTTGGTGACTCAACGCCACCAAGGCCACGTGCGAATTTTGACTCATGTGTGCACACTAACATCCTAATGATCGATCATTTGTACTCAAGCATACTAGTGCCAACATTTAACTAAATCCACATTATCATTTACAACCAATTCCGTGCTTAGCACGTACTCACCATGATCACAATCATGAACCATCCACATGCATAATACAATGCATCTCATCCATTGCTCATCACACATGTATAACACTTTATACATAAACAATCATATCACAATTAACACGAGGCATAAACATCAATTACAAGTTCAATCAATGTCTCTAGTTTAAGTTTAGGATTAGACTACCGCCCTAATCCTAACTCTAGGTGGGTCTACCAAGCCCGACCTAGTCCACATGCTCGAACCAACCATTTAAAACCACTTTAAAACATTAACCACTCACCTATGCTTCCAAGCTCAAATACCAAGCAAGCAACCACCTTCAAGCTTCCGGATTTCCTCCCGGTGCTTTACCGACACAAGTTCTCGCCTCTAAACAACCTCAACACAAACCAAACAACTTCCAATCAGCCCAAGCATCAAAGTAGTTAACCCGGAATACAATCCAAACATTAAACCCAACATTTCAAGCCATGAACAAACCCCACTTTTAACCAATTCGAGCAGCCCAATAACCTTGTTCAAAACTCATGTTTCCAACACCTTTTATACCCACAAATGATCCCAAAGCATCCTCTAACCATAGCACTAACATTAGACTACCAATTCCAACCTAAAACAACCCCTAAAACTCACCCAAAACCCTTCAAAAACCCCATTTAAACCCTATTTCGGGAATGAGCTCAAAACCAAGTAAAATTCATATATGTGGTACCATTTAGCTCCTAGACTCCATAACTAACAACATTGAATCGAAATATTAAGTTAAACATAGTAAAGGTATCATTTTTAATCAAAACCCTTGAAAACTCCATTTCCAAAACTTCAATGAAAATAAAAACTAATTGTACTTTTGAAGAGAGGAGGTTGAGGAGAAATCAAAAATGATGTTACCTTTCAAAAACGAGTTGAAATGGATGAGAAATGAGATGGAATAGTGGAGAGGATGAGCTCTCTCTTTTCACGTTGATTTTGAGTTGGAGAAGAGAATGAATAGTGAAATGTTGTAAAAAAGGGATTTAAAATTGAAAGTTGTATTATTTACAAGTTTGCCATTAATGAATGGCTATTTCCCATTTTCTTTAAAATCCTCCAAAATTGTATTTCATTCATTTTAGTCCAACACAAAAATATTTGTTTTTGAAACCCGAGGCCCAAAAGATTATTTTAATTATTAAACCAAACCCCAAATAATATTAAAATATTATTTTCACCCGACCCCTAAACCGGGTGTTACAACTCTCCCCCACTTAAGGAATTTCATCCCCGAAATTACCTAATGGAAACAAATACGGAAACTGCTCAAGCATATCAGCTTTCCTCTCCCACGTGGCCTCTTCCACACCTCTATGTCTCCACAACACTTTGACCAACTCTATGGTCTTACCACGCAACACCTTGCTATCAGAAGCAAGTATCTCAACAGGCTCTTCATTATAAGAAAAATCCGGATTCAACTCTATCTCCTCGACGGGCATAACATGAGAGGGATCTGATCTATATATCCTAAGCATCGACACATGAAAGACATCATGGATCTTCTCTAACTTAGAAGACAATCTCAAACGGTAAGCTACAGGCCCAATCCGCTCAACTATCTCATACGGACCAATGAACCTCGGACTCAACTTGCCCTTCCGGCCAAATCTCATTACCTTCTTCCACGAAGATACTTTCAGAAACACTTTCTCACCCATAGAGAACTCAATCTCTTTCCTCTTCAAATCCGCATAAGACTTCTGACGATCGGAAGCTGCTTCTAAACGGTCACAAATCAACTTCACCTTGTCGGTAGTCCCCTTAAGCAAATCCGGCATAGGTAACAATCTCTGACCCGTTTCAGCCCAACAAATCGGAGTCCTACATCGTCTACCATACAAGGCCTCATAGGGAGCCATCTGAATACTAGATTGATAACTGTTGTTGTAAGCAAACTCAACTAAAGGTAAGTGCTTCTCCCAAGAACCCTGGAAGTCAATCACACAACAACGAAGCATATCCTCTAGAATCTGTATCACTCGCTTTGACTGCCCATCGGACTGCGGATGATAAGAAGTACTAAAATGCAAACGGCTACCTAGAGCACTATGCAAACAACCCCAGAACCTCGAAGTAAATCTAGGATCCCTATCTGAAACAATAGTCTTCGGAACTCCATGAAGTCTCACAATCTCACGGATGTACAAGTTTGCCAACTTGTCTAAAGAATCCGTAGTGTTCACTACTAGGAAGTGAGCACACTTAGTGAACCTGTCAACAATCACCCATACGGAATTCTTCTTCGAAGGAGACAATGGTAACCCCGACACAAAGTCCATGGTGATCCTCTCCCATTTCCATTCCGGAATCTTCAAAGGCTGTAACAAACCTGAAGGAACCTGATGTTCTTCCTTCACTCTCTGACAAACCATACAACGGCTCACATACTCGGCTACATCTTTCTTCAACCCAACCCAGAAGTAATCATTCTTCAAGTCACGATACATCTTGGTACTACCCGGATGCATAGAAAAAGGACTCGAATGTGCTTCACTCAGAATCTGACGTCTCAATTCAACATCTTCTGGTATAACAACTCTATCTCTAAAGCACAACAAGTTCTCACCACTGAAACTATACTCGGTCGGTCTTTCCTCGGCTATGTCCTGAACATGAGGAACTAGTGTCACATCTTGCAACTACTTCTCTCTAATCAACTGAATCAAAAAAGGTTTCACTTGCAACTCGGTGATCAAACCACCATCATCGGATACACTAAATCTAGCAAATATAGCTCTCAGCTCAACTGCAACTTTTCTACTCAAAGCATCGGCTACTACATTTGCCTTCCCCGGATGGTACTCAATGGTCAAGTCATAATCTTTTAGCAATTCAAGCCATCTTCTCTGTCTCAAGTTCAACTCTTTCAATGTCATCAAATACTTCAAGCTCTTATGATCGGTGTAAACTATACACTTCTCACCATACAAGTAGTGACGCCAAATCATCAATGCAAAAACAACCGCGGCTAACTCTATATCGTGAGTATGATAGTTCTTCTCATGAATCTTCAACTGTCTAGAAGCATAAGCAACAACTCTTATTTCTTGTATCAAAACACATCCTAAACCTATGTAGGAAGCATCACTGTAAATCACAAACTCTTTACCTGAAACAGGTTGCACTAACACTGGAGCGTTTGTCAAAGCTTCTTTCAATTTCTCAAAGGCCTTCTGTCTTGCATCTGACCATTCAAACTTAACTCCTTTTTGCAACAATTTAGTCAAAGGAGCAGCTACTCTAGAGAAACCATCAACAAATCTCCTATAGTAACTGTCTAATCCTAGGAAACTCCTAATCTCGGTCACAGACTTAGGTTGTTTCCACTCAACAATAGCCTCAATCTTCGATGGATCAACACGGATACCTTCGGCCGAAACAACATGGCCAAGAAATACAACCTCTCGAATCCAGAACTCACATTTACTAAGCTTCGTATACAACTGATTGCTCAACAATCTCTGTAAAACAAATCTCAAGTGCTCATCATGCTCTTCTTCTGTCTTCGAGTACACAAGTATATCATCAATAAAAACAACTACAAAACGGTCTAGATAGTCTCTAAAAATCTTGTTCATCATATCCATGAATGCTGCAGGTGCATTCGTAAGCCCAAACGGCATGACAAGGAACTCATAGTGACCATATCTAGTCCTAAAAGCTGTCTTCGGAACATCGCACTCTTTCACTTTCAACTGGTAGTACCCGGATCTCAAATCTATCTTCGAGAACACTGAAGCACCTCTCAACTGATCAAACAAATCATCTATGCGAGGCAACGAATACTTGTTCTTCACAGTCAACTGATTCAACTGTCTGTAGTCAATACACATGCGCATACTACCATCTTTATTTTTCACAAACAACACAGGGGCACCCCAAGGAGAACTACTAGGCCTAATGAAACAACGGTCTAATAATTCTTGCAACTGACTCTTCAATTCTTTCAACTCTTTCGGAGCCATACGATACGGAGCTATCGAAACTGGATTAGACCCTGAAACAGTCTCAATCACAAACTCAACGTCTCTATCAAGAGGCAAACCTGGCAACTCTTCTGGAAATACATCCGAAAAGTCACAAACTGTTCTAATATCTTTCGGCCTAGCCTCACTCATATTCGGATTCATAACATAAGCTAAGTAAGCACCACATCCGGAATCCATCAACCTATGAGCCTCTAAAGCTGACACAACATTAGACAAGAACTTAATGTTCTCGCCTACTACTACCACCTCGTAGTTATCAGAAAGTTTCAAGGAAATCCTCTTCGTCTCAAAATCCACACTAGCTCGGTGCTCAACTAACCAGTCCATACCCAAAATAATATCAAAACCGTAGAAAGGAAGTTCCATCATATCAACAGAGAACACATGACCCTGAATCTTTAGTGGACATCTCCTATACATACGTCTAACCACAACTGTCTCACCAAAAGAACTAGTCACATGCATACCTACATCTAAGATCTCAATAGGTATATCTAACTTCCATGCATGCTCACCCAAAATGTAGGAATGTGTAGAACCCGAATCAACCAAAGAAAGCAACGACATAGATTGTAACTCAAAATTACCTGTTCTCACATCTGTGTCGTTCCCGGCCTCTCTCTGAGCATAAACTCTCGCTGGTCCTCCAGCCTCTGGCTGCACTGCCACATCATGAGCAAGGTTCCTCTGAGCATCTACCCTAGGTGCATCAGCCCTAGGCTGGAAGTAGCCACGACCGCGCCCACGGCCTCTCTGAAAACCATTCGCTCTCGCAGGAGCCTGAGCAATGTTCGGTGCCTGGGCCGCCTGATGCGGACAATCCCTCCTAAAGTGGTCCCTCGAACCACAGTTCCAACAAGCATGGAAGTTACCCCAACACTCACCAGCGTGCTGTCTCCCACATCGTGTGCAGTCGGGCAAACACCCTCCTCCCCTATGGCCCTGATGGCCCCTACCATGATGGCCACCGCCACGTCTATGGTCAAACTGATGTCCGCCACCTCTATGCCTCTTGGCATCTCTACTGTCAAAGTGGTTATGTCTGTTGAGAAATATTTTGATATAACAATTATGTGAAAATTGTTTTAAGACTTATTTAAAGACTTCAAAGATAATTCAAAAGTCTTTAAAACTTGACAAAATGTTTTAAAAGAGTTCGATTGAATACCTATATCGAACTACTCTTTTGAAAGTCGAAAAATGTCAAAATACATGTTTCTAGAGTAAAGTTTCAAAACCTTAAAACAAAGGTCTCGAAACTTGTCAGGGCAGTAGCCAAATTTGGAATGGCTTTAAAATGTTTTTAAAAGGTTTTTAAATGTGTTTTAAAAGGCCAAATTTCACAAAAACCATAGGCCGTTTCGAAACACCATAGGGCGTTTCGAAACAGGGGGATTCCAGTGGCAAAACGTTTCGATACACGTATCGAAACGGGCCAAGCGTTCTGAAACGGTATAGGCCGTTTCGATACGCCTACGTGGCAACGACCCTAACGGCTATAAACCCCAACGGCTCTTTCCAATCTAATATTCAAAATGCAGGCGTTTCGAAACAGGTATAAGGCGTTCCGATACGCGTTCCGAAACGGGGACAGGGTGTTCCGAAACGGGGACAGGGTGTTCCGAAACGGATACAGGGTGTTCCGAAACGGGTACCCCGACAGGCTGCAACGGCTATCTCTATAAAGAGGCGTTCCGAAACGGGCTTAAGGCGTTCCGAAACGGGTAGCAGCTGAATTGCATTTTGGATGGAATTAAAGTCTTCAAACGGCTATATTTTGATCCCAACGGCCATAAACGGCTACAAACTCAATTGGGACTATAAATATGGCCTCCAAGCATCAAGAAACAAAAAGAGACAAGATCCAAGATTCATGATCAAGAGAAATAGCGTTTAAGTCTTTATCTTCCTTATTTCTCTTGTAAATAGTGTATAGAGAGTGTTTTGTTTTTCATTGTTCTTATTCTTTACACTCTTGTGAGCTCAACTCTCGTAAACACCCACCTTGTGAGGTATATTTGTTTACATCTTTCTACCCTTGTAAAAGGAGAGATTCTAGTTTAGCCTTGAGAGAAAAACTAGAGAGGTTCTATCTTAGCCATTGAAAAGATAGGGTTGTAAGGTTACCCTTTGTCCTCAAAAGGAAGAATTCATTGTTGAGTGAATTGGTAAATCCTTAGTGGTGTGCTAAGGTAGTGGATGTAGACTTTGGTTAGAAAGTCGAACCACTCTAAAATCATCGTGCAGTTTTTCTACCTTTCTTTCGGTTTTAGCCAATTCAACAACCAAGCTTTTACAACCCTCCTTGACGATTTCGGTGATCGATTCGAGCGTGCTAAAAATCCCAACAATTGGTATCAGAGCCTCGTCTCCATCGAAGGACTAACATCCAGGAGCAAAGATCCAACGCTCGTAGTCCACCGTACAAGAAAATGGCAAGCGGTTCTACAATGATTTCATTTGAAGAAGGCCGCTCTATCATGTGTCCTCCTCTCTTCAAAGGAGAAGGTTACTTCCAATGGAGCAACATTATGAAATATTTCATTCAAGGATTCAACCTTGACATTTGGAAGATTATCATAAGTGGACATTCGGAAGCTCCTAAAAAGAAGAAGAAAAGGAGTGTCGAAGACACAAAGAAGGACCATCTCAATGCAAAGGCTATGCACATTCTTCTCTGTGCCCTAAGTGAAGAGATTTCCAAGAAGGTCTCCCCATCCAAAAGTGCCAAAGAAATTTGGGAGAAGCTTGAGAAATTCTATGGGAAAGAAGAGAAGAAAGATGATGCTTCATCATGTGCAATCCTCCCTTCAACACCTAAGGTGGATGGTGTTTTGGCTCTCGATGAGCCCGAGGTATCTTCTAACTCAGATGAATTAAATTCACATTCTTTTGATGAGTTACAAGATGCATTTAATGAATTATATTTGGAATTTGAGACCATGAATTCCAAATTTAGAAAAATGATTTCAAAACTAGAAACTGAAAATAATTTTCTTTTAAAAACTAAAACGGATTTTGAAAATCAAAATGAAATTTTGAAAAATGATTTAGAATTTTCAAAAACAAGCAAAGACGTTTTAGAAAAAGAAAATTTTGATTTAAAAGTTAAGCTTGAAAGCTTAACAAAAGAAAAAGAAATCATTTCTAATAATTCATCTCATCCCATAATGGCAAAATGCTCACATTGCCATTATCATGGTCATTCGTTGCATACTTGTCCTATAAAGAAAAGAAAAACTTATAGGATCAGACAAGTATGGGTTCCTAAGGGAACTAGAGACATTGAAATTAATGTTAATGGATCCAAAGCAATTTGGATACCAAAATCGAAGTAAATGTCTCTTGTAGGTGTGTTGGAGCAAAGGCAAGAAAAGCAAGAATCTTAAATGCTCTAGTCACACAAGTGAAGATGAAGAGATGTCCTATCTCTTCAACAAATTCACCCGATTCATGAAGAACAAAAATGGAATAATCCAAACATGAATCGAGGAAGAAGATGAAGGATTCCCACAAATCCAAAAAGAAGGATCATCTTCTAAACAAGCATACGTGGCCACTTGGAGTGATGAAGACTCCACCGATAATGAAGTAGTCCACCTATGCATGATGGCCCTCAATGAGGGGGAGGTAACTTCTAACTCATCTATTTCAAATTCTTATACATTTGATGAGTTACAAGAAGCCTACGATGAATTGGTTTTTTGAATTCAAGGCTTCATTTTCGAAAAAAAAAAAAAAAAAAAAAAAAATTGATTTCAAAGTTAAAAATCGAAAATGATTTGCTTTCTAAAACCAATTTAGAGTTTGAAGCAAAAATCAAAGATTTTGAGCTTAAAGTTTTAGATTTACAAAACTTGCTTCAAACAATAGAAAGAGATCATCAAAAAGAAGTCGATGATCTCAAAAAGGAAAAAGATTTGATTTCCAAAGAGCTTGAAAAGAAAAATAATTTTTGGAAAATCAAATTTTTATGTAAGACAATCTAGTGCCCCTAGATTTTTAAATGGAAAATATTTTAGAAGTGTTTGGGTCCCAAAAGGACTAACCACTTCAACTAAAAAGGATGAAATTGAAAAATGGATTCCTAAGGGGACTAAATTTTGTGCTACTAACGTCTATGGATCCAAATCAATTTGGATACCAAAAATTACTTGATTGTCTTTTGCTAGGTGTGATGGAGAATGATCAACAAGTCAAAAATTGAGGGGGAGCTCCATGCACACAAGGAAGAACACTTGAAGAAGGAAGGCTTCACATCCTCCCTTGAGTTCAAGTGTGGTAAAATCTAGTTGTTTTAGTGTTTATTGATTTATTTTATTTTATGTCAACTAGATAGTCATAAATGTTGGACTAACATTCTGATGATGCTATGAGTAAGGGGGAGCCAATTTTAAACCAAAATTTTAAGTGTCAAAATTTTTTTGCCTCCTATGTTATCTTGAACTTAAATGTCATTTTAAATTCTTTTTGATATAACAAAAAGGGGGAGAAATGGTTAAATGGTTTGAAAAATTGAATTGAATTTTAAAATGAATAAGGGGGAGCTTTATTTTATTTCATATCTTAATCTCTTATTCACAATTTTAAATTAAAAGGGGGAGAATCCCAAACAATTTTTCAAGTTGGTTTTATTATATCAAAAAGGGGGAGATTGAAGAACTAATGTTTTGATATAATAATTGAAAAATAGTTTGGACTGATTTAAATGATTTTATCATTTAAATCATTTCCAAAAGTCCAAACGACTTGAAATTATGTTTAGGGAAGTTTTTAAAAAGAGTTTTACATGTTTTGACATTTTAATACTCCCACGTAATATTGACCACAATGGTCATAAACCCCATCGTTATTATATACTATAAAGAGTTGAATTATTTATAATATAACAAAAGGGGAAAATTAAGTGAAAAATTAAGGGGGAGCTTTTTGTCAAAAACAATTTGTCAAAATATTTAGTTATATCAAAAAGGGGGAGATTGTTGAGAAATATTTTGATATAACAATTATGTGAAAATTGTTTTAAGACTTATTTAAAGACTTCAAAGATAATTCAAAAGTCTTTAAAACTTGACAAAATGTTTTAAAAGAGTTCGATTGAATACCTATATCGAACTACTCTTTTGAAAGTCGAAAAATGTCAAAATACATGTTTCTAGAGTAAAGTTTCAAAACCTTAAAACAAAGGTCTCGAAACTTGTCAGGGCAGTAGCCAAATTTGGAATGGCTTTAAAATGTTTTTAAAAGGTTTTTAAATGTGTTTTAAAAGGCCAAATTTCACAAAAACCATAGGCCGTTTCGAAACACCATAGGGCGTTTCGAAACAGGGGGATTCCAGTGGCAAAACGTTTCGATACACGTATCGAAACGGGCCAAGCGTTCCGAAACGGTATAGGCCGTTTCGATACGCCTACGTGGCAACGACCCTAACGGCTATAAACCCCAACGGCTCTTTCCAATCTAATATTCAAAATGCAGGCGTTTCGAAACAGGTATAAGGCGTTCCGATACGCGTTCCGAAACGGGGACAGGGTGTTCCGAAACGGGGACAGGGTGTTCCGAAACGGATACAGGGTGTTCCGAAACGGGTACCCCGACAGGCTGCAACGGCTATCTCTATAAAGAGGCGTTCCGAAACGGGCTTAAGGCGTTCCGAAACGGGTAGCAGCTGAATTGCATTTTGGATGGAATTAAAGTCTTCAAACGGCTATATTTTGATCCCAACGGCCATAAACGGCTACAAACTCAATTGGGACTATAAATATGGCCTCCAAGCATCAAGAAACAAAAAGAGACAAGATCCAAGATTCATGATCAAGAGAAATAGCGTTTAAGTCTTTATCTTCCTTATTTCTCTTGTAAATAGTGTATAGAGAGTGTTTTGTTTTTCATTGTTCTTATTCTTTACACTCTTGTGAGCTCAACTCTCGTAAACACCCACCTTGTGAGGTATATTTGTTTACATCTTTCTACCCTTGTAAAAGGAGAGATTCTAGTTTAGCCTTGAGAGAAAAACTAGAGAGGTTCTATCTTAGCCATTGAAAAGATAGGGTTGTAAGGTTACCCTTTGTCCTCAAAAGGAAGAATTCATTGTTGAGTGAATTGGTAAATCCTTAGTGGTGTGCTAAGGTAGTGGATGTAGACTTTGGTTAGAAAGTCGAACCACTCTAAAATCATCGTGCAGTTTTTCTACCTTTCTTTCGGTTTTAGCCAATTCAACAACCAAGCTTTTACAACCCTCCTTGACGATTTCGGTGATCGATTCGAGCGTGCTAAAAATCCCAACAATGTCTCTTACCAGAACTAGAACCACCAGATCGTTTGGCCGAACCCAAACTGTGCTCTAAGTCCTTGGCCCTCGCGACCAATACATCAAAGTCTGAGTAGTCAGAAGCTAACGTGTACCTCTTGATCTCCTCGTTCAACCCATAGCGGAAACGGTTACAACGTTCCACTTCAGTAGGAACCAACTCTGGAGCGTACTGACTCAAGCGAACAAAACGGATCTCATAGTCAGTCACAGAAGCATCTCCCTGAGTAAGGGCCATAAACTCTTGCTTCTTCTCATCAAGATACCTCGGTCCCAAATACCTCTTCATGAATGCAGACTCAAAGAAATCACAATCAACCTCTGCTTCTGGAACTCCGGTAGTAATGGTGACCCATCAGGTGTAGGCATCACCCTGAAGTAAGGAGATCACACAGCTCAATCTACGAGCACCCACACAACCCATCTGAGCTAAGATGCGAACTGTCTTCTCTAACCATAACTCAGACCTCTCTGGCGTAGATCCTCTGAACTCTTCGACCCCCAAGCTACGGAGCCTCTCCAAAGGTAGACTAGCATCGTCACACCTAGGCTGAGCTGCAGCCTGAGCTCCCGCAACTGCGGCCTGAAATGCTCCCGCTATAGCTTGCACTAGCGGAGTCATATCAATTCCGACCGGACCTTGGCCACCCTGAGGTCCCTCTCCTTCAGCTCCATCCTCGCCTCCAACTCCAGGTGAGGTGGTGGTGGAGGAGCTCCAACTCCCGCAGCTACAGGCCCTTCTATATGAGCCTCTACTCCAACCACTGGCTCAACAGGAGCCGCAACACGTGGTTCCTGACGAACCACCATCGGCCTACCCCTCGGCCTAGACATCGCTCACAGACGATAACTACAACCACAACAAACAAAATATACAAGATTGGGTTAGCAAGGCAAGGCTTCCAAGTGCTCAAGTACGTCTCCCTCACTTAAAAATTCTTCTCCGACGTAATAGTAGCAATGGGACTCTCAGACAACATGCTTTTAGACAAAACAATAAGCATACATGTCGTACAAGCAATCATGCTTACAAGGCAAGCAAACACCGTACATATCAATACAAAACTTGAACTTACCTCACTTACCTGCCCAAGGTCTCGGTAACCTTAGGCTCTGATACCAACAAGTGTAACCCCCTTGTCCCGGTCCGGACGCTTGACCGGTCTGAGTGGGCCACACGGGGAAAACTAAAGCGAAACCCGTTAAGGTTCCGCCTTGGTTAACGACCCTAGAAAATTTCTTTTATTTATCTTGTCTATATGCATTACTGTTGTCCTATGTGAGACACGTCGGCGGAACACAAACAATCATAAGAACGGTCATTCAAACAATCATACGCAAAACAGCCCATTTTAAATTATTAGGCAGGCCGTTTCGAAACACCCTCAAGGTGTATCGAAACGCCTTGACTTGGTCAACGGCTCTAAGCCTACACTAGGAGACTGTATCGAAACGGAGGTCAACCGTTCCGAAACACCCTCAACGGTCAACTTCTCGTGGTCAACGAGATATTGACTTTGGGAGTTTGACCATTAAGGGTGTATCGATACCAGCCTTGAAGGGTATCGATACGGCCTCTTGAAGTTGACCTTGGGGGTTAACCGTTGATGGCGTATCGGTACGGGCCTTAGGCGTATCGATACGGCCTGTAGTAAATCACTAAAACTCAAACTTTGAATGTTTGCCTTGTTTGGTTCTTGTTGTGTTTGCTTTTTTCACTGCGTGTCTCCTCATATAAGGTGTGTAATGGTATTTAGACAAGATAATTTTAAAAAGAAATTTTTCTAAGGTTGCTAATCGGAGTGAAGCCTTAACATGTTTCTCTTCTGTTTTTCCCATGTAACTCGTTCGGTGCGGCCTGGTGACTAGGTCGGGTCGAGGGGGTTATATTTAGGGTTTATCGTTTATAGTTTAGGGTTTTTATTTTTAAATTGACTAAGGCTGGTATTTAATTCAATTATTTTAAAAAATGGTTAACTACTAGAGTAGTCACTTATGATTTCTCCAATACAGAGTTGGTCACCGATTTTGAAAAACGACAAGTAAAGTCACTTACGTTTTCGGGGCGTAAACTTTTGGTCACCCAGTCGTTTGTTACCGTTAACCACTGACGGATTGTTGACTTGGCAACGAAAAATAAGGGTAAATTACTGCAATGGCCATTAAAATTTATCTCATGTACATTTTTGTTCCCCAATTTAAAAAAATAAACATTATAGTCACTAATAAAAATGTTTCTTTATAATTTCACCCTTAAATTTTTAAAAATTCATTTTTAACCCTAAAACTTTACAATCAAATAGTACAATAATATTATAAATGCTTAGATGAAAAATAGGTGCCCAAAGTATACCCTTTTTAAACTTAGGTGCCCAAATTGCTCCTATATAATAACTAAACTTTCAAATTACTCATATTTTTTCACTCTGAATTATTATTATTATTATAACATGTCATGTCATTTTTTATTTTTAAATTAAAAATAATTTTAAAATAAAATTATTTTTATTATTATTAAATTTAAAATATTTTTTTTAAATAGTTTTTAAAATAATTTAGGTCTCTAAAGTATTTTTTTGCAAAAATTGGTGTCCAAAGTTTCTATAGGTACAATTTTAGCTGCCCGATTGTTAAATGGGTGTTAAAAAATTATCAACCAATCGATGCTTGACATGTGGCATTAATTTTATTTTTTAAATTTTTTTAATGGAAATACTCAGAATTTTCACATTATTATAAAATCTCAAAATTTGACAAGCTTCACAAAATAGTCTCTAAATCCCTAAAAATTTCTAAACTTTCGTCGTCGATTGTCGCCGCTTTCACCGTCAGTTGTCGTCGCTGACCGCACCCACTTGGTTGCCAGACCAAGGCGATCATTTTTCCCAACACAGCATCGTCAGAAACGCCCAACGGCGTGCAGCCAAACGTCAAACACGAAATCAACGTTCGCGTTTGATGTTCGGCTACACACCGTTAGGCGTTTTCGGCGACGTCGTGTTAGGGAAAATTTGTCGCCTTGGCCCGGCGACCAAATGGGTGCGGTCAGCAACGACAATTGGTGGTGGAAGCGGCGACAATCGACGGCAGAAGTTTGGGAATTTTTAGGGATTTAGAGACTGTTTTGTGAAGCTTGTCAAATTTTGAGATTTTATAATAATTTGAAAGTTCTAAGTATTTTCCATTAAAAATTAATAAAATTAATGTCACGTGTCAAGTATCGATTGGTTGACAATTTTTCTAACACTCATTTAATAGCCTGACAACTAAAATTGTAACTATGGTAAATTTGGGCACCTATTTTTACAAAAAAATACTTTAAACACCTAAATTATTTTAATAAGTAATATTTTAAAAAATATTTTAAATTTAATAATAATAAAAATAATTTTATTTTATTTTAAAATTATTTTTAATTTAACAATAATAAAAAAATGACATGTCATGTTACAATAATATTAAAAACAATCCTGAGTGAAAAAATATGAGCAATTTAAAAGTTTAGTTATTGAATAGGAGCAATTTGAGCACCTATGTAACACCCGGGTTTAGGGGTCGGGTGAAAATAATATTTTAATATTTTTCGGGTTCGGTTTTATAATTTAAATAAATAAAATAATGGTTCGGGTTTTTTTTACAAGTAAAACAAAGGTGTTGGACCCAATTTTTAAACCCAAGCCCAATAGCCATTTCATTAATGGCAGTTTCGTAAATATGTGACCTTGTAAAAATAAAAACCCTTTTAATTCCAAAACACCCAAAAATTTGTGTCATCTTCTACCTCCCAAAAACACACCCAACGTGAAACCCCCTCCCACCATTGAAGCTTCCATTTCATCTCCTCCATCCTTCGTCCTTGATGATTTTTAAAAGGTAATGGCACTTTTGAACTGTCCTCACCTTCCTCTTTCTCTCCATGTGTTTAGTTTTTCATAAAACCCATTGATTCATGTTTTGAGTTTTTGAACTTTTAAGTTAAAAATCCTAACTTTGTTGTCCAATGTTGAAGCTTTTGAATTCTTATTATTATAAGTGTTGGTTGTAGCCCGAATGGTCCAACATGTATCATTTTTAATTGGTTTTATTAAGAAATTCGTATTTGGGTTTTGGAGGGGTTTTAGGAGGGTTTAGAAGTGAGTTATAGGGCTGTTTTATGTTGGAAAATGAGGGTTGATGGTTGTATGATAGTTAGGGGTTGTTTTGGAAGCTATTAGGTGTGTTAAAAGAGTTGGAATCATCGGTTTTGGACTGTGCTAAAGGGCTGCTCGGAAATTGCATTTTGGGGATTGTTCTTGGCTCGAAAATTATGTGATTGTTGCTTGAATTGTATTCCGGGCTGGTCTTTTGATGTTGGGCTGATTCGAGGATTATTTGAATTGTGTTTGAGATTGTTTAGAAGCGGGAATTTGTGTTGAAGAAGCTTGGGGATCGAATCCGGAAGTGAGGAGGCTTGAGTCGGCTTTGCTTGATTTGCTTAAGGAAGTAAGGTGAGTGGTTAATGTTTTAATTTAATTTTCTAGGATTGGTTCAAGCACGTGGATGTGGAAATGTTTTCAAGAATCGTTTTGGTTCAAAGGTAATTTTGAAGGTGGTTTAGATTTGGGCTTGAAAGTGACTTAAACTCAAAGAGTAAGATGATGTGAAATGCCTCTTTAATTTCCCTTTTATACCATTGTTTTTCATTGCTTGAAATGACCTTTTGATCTACATGAAACCCCAATACTTTGGGAGGAAGCATGTGGCTATTTATTGTATCGTTGATCATGTATGATGGTAATAATGTTGATGTTGATATGCCTTGTAAGATGTGTGTAAGTTGGTGCAGGTTGTGCATGAAAATGGTGAGTAAGACCATTTGTGATTGGTAAGATTGTAAGTAGTAAGTGATGCCTAATTGTGGATATTGTTACACCTTGTTTTGTTGTGTATGATATAGTGAGTACATGTTGCATGATAGTGATTTTATATCGTGTTGCATGGTTGGTGTCGAACCTCACGTGATGGTTGTCGTTGCTCCGGTGATGTGTAGTCCCGCCGGTAGCGAGTGGTATAAGACTCCGGTGATGTGTAGTCCCGCCGGTAGTGACTAGTAGAAGAGTACTTTGATGTGTAGTCCCATTGGAAAACTACTAGTCGAAACGGTGATGTGTAGTCCCACCGTGTGTGGTTTGGTTATGCTTGTGCATGCCATGTAATGTTCATGTTGTACCTCACTATATCATTGTCTTCTTATTGTTTTACTATAATCTAGGATTATGTCCTCATGCATACCTTGAAGTGTATTGCTATGTTAAATGCCTATATTGTTGACCCTTGGTTGAACTTGTATGTTAGTAGAAGGATTAGGTCATTGGATGATTTGTATGCGTTGACCTTTATTTTAAAGAAAGCTTTGAACCCTGCATTGTCGTAGTTATGTTTTAGAGCTCCGCTCACTAAGCTTTATGCTTACGCTCTCCTTTTTCCGACAATGCAGATCTTTAGCTTGGAGTTAACAAGGAGCAAGGAAAAAGGGCGTCCAAGCGTGTGGAAGTTTGCTCAAGTATGGTTTAATTAAATAATGTAGTAGTCTAGCAATGGGAAATGCTATGTGTTTTAGGAGCTTGTATCTAGACTCCTTTGTGTTGGCCACATGTTGTTAATGCCTTATGTTGATGCTTTGGGTTGATGATGGGTTGTAATGCTTGATATGCTATGATGGATGTTGTGTGTGTTGGCATGTCTATTGGTGTTTAGGTTGCCTTGTTAGAGAGGGCCAAACCTCGTATGCTTTTCTTGTGCCTTTCAAGGCCCTTGAGTTCCATGTATGACTTGTATGCCTAATTGCTTTTGTTGGAATGCCAAGTATGTATGCCTTGCTTCATGTTTGAATGCTAAGTTGCTGGAATGATTTATGCACCATCTTGTGTTGGATTGTGCCTTTGATTTCAAGTTAAAGCATGCTTTTATGTTTGATTTGCCTTAGGATTGATGTTAGTGTGTTGGTTGGGGGTTTTAGAGGGATTTACGGGTCTCCTTGTGCCTTAAATCAGCTCAAACCCGAAAGTTCGTAGTAGGGGTATCGATACGGTTGGTACGGTATCGATACCACCTTCTTGTTTCAGGCCTCGTGTATCGATACACCTGAGGGGTGTATCGATACCATTTTAGTCACTGGAGCTACTGTCCATTTCGGTATCGATACCGGCCTCTGGTGTATCGATACCGTCATCTTAGCGTTGACCGTGGAAAGTCAACCGTTGGGGAGGGTATCGATACACTCCTTGGGCGTATCGATACGGTCTCCACTGGTTGACTCTGACCAGTTGACCTAGTCAAGGGGTATCGATACACCCCTTAGGTGTATCGATACCGCATGCAGTTTAAGTTTAAAATTGGGCTGTAACATGATTGTTTGAGTTCGTTTGATTGTTTTGTATATGTTGTTCCGTTGTATGATCACTTAGGGTTTAATATCCATTTAGACAAGATTTTAAAATGAAAAAATAGGGTTGCTAACCGAGGGGGAATCCTTAAGGGGTTTTCACTCGGTTTTCCCCGTGTAGCTCACTCGGACCGGTCATCCGGCCAGACCGGGACGAGGGGGTTACAACCTAAATTTAAAAAGGGTATACTTTGGGCACCTAATTTTCATTTAAACCTTTATAATATTATTATACTAATTGATTGTAAAGTTTTAGGGTTGGAAATTAATTTTTAAAAATTCAAGGGTGAAATTATAAAGAAACATTTTCATTAGTGACTATAATGTTTATTTTTTTAAATTGGGGAGCAAAAATGTACGTGAGATAAACTTTAATGGCCATTGCAGTAATTTACCCTTATTTTTTCGTTGCCAGGTCAGCAATCCGTCAGTGTTTAACGACAACAAAGGGCTGAGTGACCAAAAGTTTACACCCCGAAAACGTAAGTGACCTTACTGGTCGTTTTTCAAAATCGGTGACCAACTCTATACTGGGGGAAAACATAAGTGACTATTCCAGTAGTTAACCCTTAAAAAAATTAAAAAATATAATATATATGGAAAATAATTTAATTGAAATTTTATTTAAAATAATTTATAATTATATGTCAAGTCCTTAAGATTTTTAATCTTTATTAATCAATTTAATGGTATTCAACGATGTTCAGCATTAGTGATGTTCAGCGGTGTTCGTCGAGCATGGTAGACTCGTCCTAAAATAAATTAAATTTTTTATAAAGTTTTGTATACATGTTTATCATTTTAATATATATGCATAAGGATAAATGATGATTAGTTAGAGGGATGAAACAGAATAAACAGCTACTATAACTATTTTATATCTACTATTTAAAAAATATCTGCTTTATTTCACCCATATTAATTTAACCATTCGTTTCGTTTAAACGAATCGATGCACTAAATATTTTGTTTATCGGATGAACACCGAGGTACTTTCGGTCGCTCTTGGTTAAATTAATTTTTTGGGCGGCCAAATTAAATAATCAATTCTTAAAAGAAGAAAAAATTGTTGTGTTTGATGATGTATTAAAACATTTTTTTAATAAGAGGATTAACACTAAATTGACCAAAGTTTTCGACAACTTCTATTACTTTTATATAGAACTCAGCAAAAAAGTGTCAACAAAAAGACGTAAAATAAGTTGGTAGAAAATCACTTATAATTTAATATAAAATATGTTAGGTAAAATTTATTCCTATATGGATAAATATCTCATATTTTTCTTATAAATATGTAATCATTTCTAATTACAAAAATAGTTTAAATTTTCTTTGGGTTTGTATCTAAAATTATTTAAATTAGTATCAAATGTTACGTTAACAAAAGTAAAATTTCACCAAATAAATAACTTTCATAACTTTAATATTCATTTATGATTAGAGAATAATTTACATTATTTTATCAAATTTAAAATTTTATACGTATAATTTTTACTATGGACTTTTTCCCCAAAAATAAATCCTATTTTCCACCTCGTCTTTTATGAGAATAATCTAATTTAACACGTTGGAATTCACAAATGAAATAGTCACCATAACCTATAATTAAACTAAGCATATTCTTTTACAACTACTTAACAACAAAGTCGCAATCTCTTTCCATAGGTATTAATTTATTAAATAGTTAAAATTTATAACCGTTTTTTACTACAAGTTTGATATTAATTATAACTAAAAATTCATTTTAGTTCTTCTAGGGTAAAAAGAAATATTTTAGTCTAAGTGTGTTCTAAAAAAAATTGACACTTTGCTCCAATACGCTAAAGTTTTTGTCGGTTGGCTCAAATACTTTGATTTAAACAGTAATCTTTACGTTCCTTTCACTTCTAACTCGAGCAAATGAATTTTTAATAAGATTTGATAAGAATTTACATAAAAGTTCTTAAACACTTGGACTAGTCCTTTAAATTTAAAATATAATTTTATTTGAATAAAAATCGACTCTACAGTACACTAGTCATACAATCCAACATGTCAAAAATGCAAAAGTTGCATAGACCAACAGATTTGCAATGCTACAAAAGAGGCTTCAAGCCATGGTCAAATTGAACAAAAAGCAAACAAATAGAAACGGCATCATGAACCTCTAGCTAATTTTATATTACAAGTGTTCAAATAATTTCATGTAAAATTCATTAAAATATCTAGAGTAATAAATTATTAATAAAATTGAGAATTTAATAGTAACTTTTAGATTTAGAGTGAGAGTAAAAATTTGATTGAAATTATGGTAAAGGTATTTGTTTTTTCAAAATTACGGAAAAAATATTAATTGGATGCAACTTTGGTATAGGAAGCGTGTAGAGGACGTGGTACGTGCATATGTAGTTTATAACGCCTTAAATTGTGTATCGTATTTTTTCTTATTCATCCATGAACATATGCTAAGTTGTTAACATCTTTTTATGTAGACTGTTGGAGAATGGGACCGCATGTTTATTTTGTATGATCTCGTGAATCATGATAGAAATACGAAAAGAAGCGAAATATCAAATGTTGTGAAGGCACACGTGGTAGAGGTTAACTCACGTCAATTCAAAAGTCGTGCAAGCATTCAACGACCACAATGTTGAGTGAGTAATTATATATTGTTTTGTGAATTATAAGTATCGTGTCGTTATTTTCGTTCACTTTACATTCGTAGGCTTGGGAAATGATTGTTGGTAATAATAGATTGAACTCGATGTTGGAGAAGTTGAAATGCACAGTTTTTTGGAGGAACGGTTATGAGGTATTTTACATCCTCTTTTTGTATGGGTCATATTTTGTTGTATTTGGTAATGTTATTGCTCCTTTTTGAATGAGCATCAGAAGGACTAAAAATTTGTCTTCATTGATTTCATTATTTCTGTACAGTAAGAGCAATACTTAGAAGTAGGAGTATGGGAAAATGGCAGACACCTTTTGTAGTTATTTGAAGCAAAACGAAAAGTTTCAGTATTGTAAAGGTTCATAAAATGTGACAACTACCAGGTTTAGTTAATGAATGAAATGATGTATTTGTGATTGTTAAGTTTGCATATTGTGAACAATTTATTTATTATATTCATTATTGGGTAAATTTCTTATGAGGCATATTATGAAGTGGATAACACGAAAAGAAAAAATTGAATAAATGTTAACGTAAAGTATATGCACGTTATATGGTAGTAAGGATATGCATAGATTGGTTTAAAATATTATGCAATGGTAGGCACTACTGCATCAAAGGAAGAAGTGAGTAGTAGTTGCATGATAATGTTATGTCAATCAATGTAGGGCAATCTTTACAAAACAAATTCTTCAAGCCGTGGCCCTATCTGACCATGAAATGAGATAATGTATGGTAGCACTTACCCTAATTTAGTCTCCGTTTCACCAAAAAGTAATGCATCAAATTAGGGGTAACTCATAAAATGGAGGTACTGCAAGACATCAACTTAAATAGCGTTAGTAGTACGGAAAACATTTGTACGAGCAATAAATATTATTGTCGAAGTAGATGGGTTGAAAGAAATATTACCTTGGATGTCGCATGCAGAGATATATTGTAAGCTTGATCATCTTCGTTCCACACATTTGATTGGTCCTAAGTGAAATGAAGAAGCAAACACGTGTTAAATTGTAATACTATACCATGACACATACGAAAAAAACTAGAAATGTATGGCTCACATTTCGTATAGACGCAATGAAGTCGATAAAAGACGGAGCTGAAATCTTACCTTGGATGTCGCATACGATGCAATGAAGCATAAACGCGTTGAAAGTGATAGTCAAGACGAAAATTGAGACATCTGCTTCAACTTCGAAGACAAATTGAAGTCGATAAAAGACGGAGCTGAAATCTTAACATTTTTTGTCCACCGAGGTAAAATAAAAGATTTTGGTAGCTCAGAAAAATCTTCAAGCTTAAGAACACGCAGTTGATACCGACATGGAATCTCGATTAACTCAAATCTCCTTCAAGAACACGTGAGGTTCAGGGAGTCCACATGAAGCACAACTTCATACATTTTTGTTGGATCCTTGTACTTTGTTAAACGATAAGTCTGTGATTCCCAAATGTTGACAATCAGATGTATAAGACGATACAATGTCTCATGTTTAAGTTCGTTTTGGAATTTTGCAAACGATGTCCGGGTATAAAATTCAGTTGCATTCCCTTCAAGGTCAGTCAATTCCGTAATTGGGCAAGGCTTACTTTGTGTAGTGAAGAAATATTCCTTCAACTCTTTTATGCGCATCTCATTAATACCATTTTCAATGGCACGCACAACATTTATATATGTCTTCTTACCCTGAAGCACAATAGCCTGTGCAGCATTCATGGCCTCGCACCTTTGTGTTGGCCGAACTTTGGCGAAAAAATGTCCGGTAATATATGTTTGTACACACAAATGTTGAGTCTGATCCTTCTTCACCACCCAAGGATGGTTCTGCACGTTAAAGTGTTGAACAACTGAACTCCATTCTCGATCAAATTCCTCAATTGTCCACCAAGATGGCATGCATCTGCTAAATGCAGCAGTAAACTTTTTATCACCAATGTTTACCTGAGCATTTCGGGATAGGTTCCACGAACATATGTGATGTTGAGCAAGCGGGAACACCGTATTTATAGCTCTTTGCATGGCTCTATCACCATCTGTCACGACTGAAACTGGAGCCTTGTTGAACATAGCTTCCAAAAAAACACCGCAGCACTCATTCAAAAGTATCGGCGGTCTCGTCGGCAGTAATTGCAACACTGAAGACAATGGTCTGGTGGTGGTGATTCATACAACAAATAGGCATCAAAGGCCGCCCATAGGCATTAGCCTTGTATATTGTGTCGAATGCAATGATGTCGCCGAAGCATGAGTAGTCGAACCTTGACGTTGAATCACACCATAAAATATTTTACAATCTCATAGACTCATTTAGGTTGTACTGCATGTAGAAGCCACTATCTTGGTCTTTCTTACAATCAAAATAAGCGGGCAAGACATTTACATCACCATCACTGATTTCAGCATGAACGGTTTTCTGTAGGGAGTTGTACAGGTCTTTTCTAATGAAGCCAACATTATGGAATCAACCTGATTGTTGGGTGAAATAATTCATAACTTGTGATGTTCTAACACCGACATTTATCAAAGCGCACGCCTCAACGATATTCGAATCATTAACTTCTCTATTCGATCGAAGAAACGACCGCATAATAGGTGAGCAGAGCGGATGATTTTGTTCAGCATGAAAAAAATGAAATGCACCACTGAAATGAATCTCTAGATATGACAACTATTTTTGCCTTGCAACCGGTCCGTGTAATAGCTCGTGGAGCTCGTTGTCGTTCTACATCAACAACAGTTGATTTCCTAAACCCTGCTCATGAACAACAAAATTCATGTGTTCTGACATTACCGAGGGCGTATTTCCTAGTTCTTGCCCGACGTGCACTAAAGCCAATATTTTTTCGTATATTCCTTGTAAAACTTCCATGCATTATTACGAGATTGAAAAATCATACCAATTATATTATCGGCAACAACTTTTAAGTCAGCTTCACAGTGAGCATTCGAAGAAGTCAGCAAGATTTCAATCTGTCCATTACGTACCAGTAATTTGGTTTGAAGAGTTCCTCCCATAATATTTTTTATTATTATAAAAAAGATACTTAAAAAAATGTGCAAATTTTCAGTTAAATAAATAAAAAAAGTCAAGCTTCCACAAACCTTGTAGGAACGAATGGAAACTTTTGAATCTTAGGCAATTTATGCAAGGAATACTTGTAGTTGTGTGAGAATAGGGTGAAAAAAAATTACTCCTCTTTTTCGTTGATGAAGAAGAAATGGATTGGGCAGAAAAAATTTCTGGTTCTTGTATAAAAAATGAAGGTTTTTCTCAGCATTAATTTTACCATCTAAGATGGTTGTTCTCAGCATTTAACATGGTTTTTCTCAGCATTAATTTTGTTTGAAACCTAATCTATGTAGGTGGTTTCGATACCCCCTATGAGGGGTTTCGAAACCATTTAAGCAATTTAAATGGCAGGTCATTCTGCCAAAGTAGTATTAAAAATATCAAACTGTGGTTTCAAAACCATTTAAGCAATTTAAATGGCATGTCAATCTACCAAAGTAGTATCGAAACTACCAAATTGTGGTTTCAAAATCTCTTAAGCAATTTAAATGGCAGGTCAATCTGCCAAAGTAGTATCGAAACTATCAAATTGTGGTTTCGAAACCACTAAAATAATTTTCATGGCAGGTCATTCTGCCAAAGTAGTTTCACAACTACCAAACTGTGGTTTCGAAACCGCTAAAGTAATTTTCATGGCAGGTCATTCTGTCAAACTAGTATCGAAACTATTGAATGTAGTTTCAAAACCGTTGAATCAATTAGGTTTCCTTTTTATTCTGCCAAACTAGTATCGAAGCTTTTAGAAGATGGTTTTGAAACTGTAAACCTAATTTACATGGTTTTTCAAAATTCGATACCTATCAACCAATTTATAGTCCATATTCTGCCCCAATACCATAAATCTTAAAATTGTGGTCTTCAAAACAACCGAAACTTCAAACCCACTGAAATTCTTCTGAAGATCTTTCCTCCTTCTTGCAAACATTTGTCCACCTTTCAGGTTTAAAGAATCACCTCCTCCAATCTTCTAAGGTAAATTTCATGTATAACTTATCTTTTCCAATGCTTTCTTTAAAGAAATTTGGTGTTGTTTTTGGTATGAAAACTTCTTTATAATTTACATTGTGTTTCATCTAATGTTCGAAATCATCTTTAATCATGATAGTTCTTCATATTTGGTATTCTTTGCCATAAGTTCATTCAAGATATATAAAATGAATTTTGTGAAGATCTAGTTTATCCTACGGTTTATGAAAATCGTCATGTTTTTAGTATGTGTAGATAAAATTGATGAGTTTCCAATGCTCTAATATACCATACATTGTGTTTCTTGCAGGAGGTTTCATCTAACCATTCCCAACCCCCTCCTAAAACTATTTAAAATCCATGACCACCAATTGTTTGTCAAAAGTCCCGAACTAACTTTTTTAAGTCAATTGTTCTTAACTTTTTTTTAAATCATGACTCTTAAAACTAAGCCTACTACAACTAAACGTCCTCGTCTTGAAAGAGGTCAAAATTCTCGTAGTAATAAACCTCAACCTCAATTCAAAAACCCAAACTTCTTGAATCTTTGTTTTAAAGATCCTGAATTTCTTTAACGCTTTCATCAAATTATGAAACCAAAGAGATTAGAGCAGAACGAACTATAGATTTAATCTTTTTAACTTTTGAGCTCTATCAATTTGACTTCTTTCCTTTGTTTTTCGAATGGGGTTGGATGGATTATCTTGACATTAAACCTCGTGTTTTTCATAACCTTGCTGGAGCATTCTATGCCAATTCTACTCTTGTTCATAATTCTTATTCTAAATTTGAGGTTTTTGCCATTGATTCCAATCTAATGGGTGTCGAGATTCGAATCACTGTGGAAAGTATAGCCAACTATTTAAGTGTCCCTTATAGTGGTGTCTTTAAAGAATCTGAGGGTGTTCCTATCCAGTTCCTTGATTATAGTCCTACCCATCTTCATATATATGATAGGCTCTTACATCTTTTCACCACATGGTTCTTTCGCCCATTTGGTGGACGATGCACTCGCATGCGTCATATTGACTATTGGTGGTAACACCAACTTCGTACTGGTAACCGACCCAATATTGCCCGGATTATATTCACTTCTCTTGTCAAAATCATTAACAACCCTTCTAATGTCCCTCTCAATTATGGATGTGTTCTAAGTCACATATTTGAGAAGTTAAATATTGACACTTCTGTTAATCGCGCCATTCGCCTGAAAAGCAAGATTGATAAGACAATGACTAAAAAGACCGGTTGGAGGTTCATTAATGAAGAATGTGTTCACAAAAAGGATGAAGATGAAGCTCGCGTTGATCCAAGAAATGTGGTTGATCCGGATGCTCTACAAACCATGACCGTTGATTCCATGTATGCGGATATGCTCACTCGGTTCGACAACATTGATGCATTTCTTCGTAGCTCTCATGAGAAGACTACAATCATACTTCGCACCTTAGATGGTTGTGTGACATCTTTAGAGCATGACATGCATGATGTTCTTAGTAATCTTTTCCCGGCTACATCTGCTCATGATGAATCAGATGCTTAGCTTGTATGCTTTGTTACTTTGGACTTATTTTGATGTACTTGCTTGGATTATTTGTTTAGGCTTCTTATGCACTTTGGATTAATAATTTGGTTTTAGTTGCAACTTTATAATAGTTCTTATATTTGAATTTATATGTTGCATTTATAATGATGAATTATTTTATTGGTAAGGATTTCGGTACCAACAATTTTTATTAGAAATTGTCTAACACATTACGTACAAGGTGTATAAATTAAGTACAAACTCAATTTCTCAAACTTTTTGTAATAAAATAGGTGTGCACATGTAACAAACTATGTATGTACATAGTTTGTTACCCCTTGGTTGAGGTAATTTTGGTTTTGGTGATCTCGTGTAATAATTTCGGTAAATACTATTTTCATTACAAAATCTGTAACAAATTACGTACAACTTGTAATAAATTAAGTACATACTTAATTTCTCATATTTTTGAAACAAAATAGGTTTTCATATAACAAACTATGTATGTACATAGTTTCTTACCATTGGTTTAGGTACTTTTGGCTTTGGAGATCTCGTGTAATGATTTCGGTACAAACCGTTTTTATTACAAAATCTGTAACAAATTAAGTACATCTTGTAATAAATTAAGTACATACTTAATTTATCATACCTTTTGTAACAAAATAGGTTTTCATGTAACAAACTATGTATGTACATAGTTAATTACCCTTGGTTTAGGTACTTTTGGTTTTGGTGACGTCTTGTAATAATTTCGGTACATACCGTTTCATCACAAATTGTGTAACAAATTACGTATAACGTATAATCAATTAAGTACATACTTATTTTCTCATAATTTTTGTGACAAATTAGGTTTTCAAGTAACAAACTATGTATGTACATAGTTTCTTACCGTTGGTTGGGGTATTTTTGGTTTTGGTGACGTCCTGTAATAATTTTGGTACATATCGTTTTTATTAAAAAAATATGTAACAAATTACGTACATATAATAAATTAAGTACATACTTAATTTCTCATACTTTTTTGTAACAAAATAGGTTTTCATGCAAGAAACTATGTATGTACATAGTTTGTTACCCTTGGTTTAGGTACTTTTGGTTTTGGTGATGTAATGTAATAATTTCGGTACATACTGTTTTCATTAGAAATTGTGTAACAAATTACGTACAACGTGTAATAAATTAAGTGCATAGTTAATTTCTCACACTTTTTGTAACAAATTATGTATGTACATAGTTTCTTACCCTTGGTTTAGGTAAATTTGGTTTTGGTGATCTCCTCTAATGATTTTTGTACATACCGTTTTCATTACAAAATTTGTAACAAATTACGTAGAACTTGTAATAAATTAAGTACATACTTAATTTCTCATACTTTTGGTAACAAATTAGGTTTTCATGTAACAAACTATGTATGTACATAGTTTGTTACCCAAAGTTCAGGGATTTTTAGTTTTGGTGATCTCCTGTAATGATTCTGGTACATACCGTTTTCATTACAAAATTTATAACAAATTATGTACAACCTATAATACATTAAGTACATACTTAATTTCTCATATTTTTTGTAACAAAATAAGTTTTCATGTAACAAACTATGTATGTACATAGTTTCTTACCTTTGGTTTAGGAACTTTTGGTTTTGGTGATCTCCTGTAATAATTTTGGTACATACCGTTTCTATTACAAAATCTATAACAAATTACGTACAATGTGTAATAAATTAAGTACATGCTTAATTTCCCATATTTTTTGTAATAAAATAGGTTTTCATGTAACAAACTATGTATGTACATAGTTTGTTACCATTGGTTGGGGTACTTTTGGTTTTGGTGATCTCGTGTAATGATTTCGGTACATACTGTTTTCATTACACTTTCTGTAACAAATTACGTACAGCATGTAATAAATTAAGTACATACTTAATTTCTCATAATTTTTGTAACAAAATAGGATTTCATGTAACAAACTATGTACATAGATAGTTTCTTACCCTTGGTTGGGGTACTTTTGGTTTTGGTGATCTCGTGTAATAATTTTGGTACATACTATTTTCCTTACAATTTGTGTAACAAATTAAGTACAACCTGTAATAAAATAAGTATATACTTAATTTCTCATACTTTTTGTAACAAAATAGGTTTTCATGTAACAAACTATGTACATACATAGTTTGTTACCCTTGGTTTGGGTACTTTTGGTTTTGGTAATTTCATGTAATAATTTCTATACATACCGTTTTCTTTACAAATTGTGTAACAAATTACGTTCAACATGTAATAAATTAAGTACATACTAAATTTCTCATATTTTTTGTAACAAAATAAGTTTTCATGTAACAAACTATGAAGGTACATAGTTTGTTACCCTTGGTTCAGGTACTTTTGGTTTTGGTGATCTCCTGTAATAATTTCGGTACATGTCGTTTTCTTTACAAATTGTGTAACAAATTATGTACAAAATGTAATAAATTAGGGACATACTTAATTTCTCATACTTTTTGTAACAAATTACGTTTTCATATAACAAACTATGTATGCATATAGTTTGTTACCCTTGGTTGAGATAGTTTTGGTGATCTCGTGTAATGATTTCGGTACATACCATTTTCATTACACTTTCTGTAACAAATTACGTACAATATGTAATAAATTATGTACATACTTAATTTCTCATGCTTTTTGTAACAAATTATGTTTTCATGTAACAAACTATGTATGTACATAGTTTGTTACCCTTGGTTGAGGTACTTTTGGTTTTGGTGATCTCGTGTAATGATTTCGGTACATGCCGTTTTCATTACACTTTCTGTAACAAATTACATACAACATGTAATAAATTAAGTACATACTTAATTTCTAATAATTTTTTGCAACAAAATAGGTTTTCATCTAACAAACTATGTATATACATAGTTTGTTACCCATGGATGGGGTACTTTTGGTTTTTGCGATCTCGTGTAATAATTTCGGTACATACCATTTTCCTTACAAATTGTGTAATAAATTACGAACAACGTGTAATAAATTAAGTACACACTTAGTTTCTCATACTTTTTGTAACAAAATATGTTTTCATGTAACAAACTATGTATGTATATAGTCTGTTACCCTTGGTTGAGGTACTTTTGGTTTTGGTGATCTCCTGTAATAATTTCGATACATACCGTTTTCATTACAAAATCTGTAACAAATTACGTATAACATGTAATAAATTAAGTACATACTTAATTTCTCATACTTTTTGTAACAAAATATGTTTTCATGTAAAAAATTATGTATGTACATGGTTTGTTACCCTTGGTTTATGTACTTTTGGTTTTGATGATCTCCTGTAATGATTTCGGTACATACCGTTTTCTTTACAAAATCTGTAACAAATTACGTACAACGTGTAATATATTAAGCACATACTTAATTTCTCATACTTTTTGTGATAAAATAGGTTTTCTTGTAAGAAATTATGTATGTACATAGTTTCTTACCCTTGGTTGAGGTACTTTTGGTTTTGGTGATGTCCTGTAATAATTTCGGCACATACCGTTTTTATTATAAAATCTGTAACAAATTACGTACATCTTATAGTAAATTAAGTACATACTTAATTTCTCATAATTTTTGTAACAAAATAGGTTTTCATGTAACAAATTATGTTTGTACATAGTTTGTTACCCTTGGTTTAGGTACTTTTAGTTTTTGTGATCTCCTATAATGATTTCGGTACATACCATTTTTATTACATAATCTGTAACAAATTACGTACATCTTGTAATAAATTAAGTACATACTTAATTTCTCATAGTTTTTGTAACAAAATAGGTTTTCATGTAAGAAACTATGTATGTACATAGTTTGTTACCCTTAGTTTCGGTACTTTTGGTTTTGGTGATCTCATGTAATAATTTCAGTACATTCTGTTTTCATTTCAAAATTTGTAACATATTACGTACAACATGTAATAAATTAAGTATATACTTAATTTCTCATATTTTTGTAACAAAATAGGTTTTCACATAGTTTCTTATCCTTGGTTGAGGCACTTTTAGTTTTGTGATCTCATGTAGTAAAGTATGTATGTACCGTTTTTATTACATTTTCTATAATTAGTTATGTACAAACCTCGTAATAAATTACGTACAAACTTATAACTTCAAGAACAAGTCAGCTTTAAATTAACCTTAAATTAAAGTTTTCACCCCTTGAATCACTATTAACCTTGACGTAAAAAGAGTCGAACCCATTTAAAACCCCAACAAACCGCGTTTGCGGATAAACGTTGGATGCTGCCTTTGTTGAGACAGCTAGCGCCTAGCATAGCGCACCAAGTCACCAAGCTTAACCAGATGAAGGGAAAAGACCGATGTATTGAAAGCTAAAAAAAACCACGTAGGTAAAGCGTGTTCGAAAGAGTGGCATTCCATGTAATTCCAACAAAAAGGCAGGACCAGTATCGAGAATCGAAGCGTATACATATTTTAAGTTAGGGTAAACTACATAAATAGTCCCCTGACTATGCTCCAATTATCTTTTGCATCCCCCGACTATCAGAAGTTACAAACTGATCCCCTGACTTAAAAAAAAATAACAAATTGATCCAGTGCCGTTAAAAATTTAACGGCTGGTGACGTGGCAGTTAACAAAAATTGGCATAATAACACATTTAGTCATCAACTTTTACACTTTGTTTAACTTTGCCCTAATTCTAAAAAAATGACCCTTAACATTTCAAAATTCTATCAATTTAATCTATTTTTTCTCTCCACGCAATCCTTTATGTAGCCTAATTTGGTTTCCTCAGTTGTGAAGCAGTATTTATTTGCATGTTTACACGATTAGTCATTTGAGGAATTACCTCAATCCATAAATACTCAATATATAACTTGGTTCAATCTTCTTTAACGAATTTTCTTCGCACCAAACCGACTATCTAACCATTCCGAACCCCAATTGTGCATCTTTCATCATACACATGCAGATCATAGGAATACAAATTCTACAATGTAATTCTTATAGTGTCCTATCAGTTGAACATGATCCTATGTAAAGATTAATGAAAATCACCTGCCATTCCTCATATCCCTGCAAGCTCTCGGAGTTGAGTTTTTTAACGGCGACAAGCGTTCCGCTTCCGACCTTCCCCGGTGTTTTCTCATCGAGCCAACCTTTGAAGACTTTACCGAAACCTCCCTCGCCGAGCACCATTTCGGGCCTGAAACCCTTAGTTGCAGCCTTCAATTCTGCAAAACTGAAGATCCTTAGATCAGGTATGGGCAAGATCTGCCCATTCGGAAAAGCCTCATCCCCACTCGAAGCCGAAAACCTACTGCCCCTTGAAACTGCTGATGATGATGTTGTGTTGCTGGTTGTCTGAGATATCACTATTGCAAAACACACACACAATTGAAATGTGCTCAACAAATGAAACAAAACATCACACAATCATTAAAACAAACAAAACTAGCATCAGGAGTTGAATAGATGCCTGAAATTTTGTTTCAGGAAAAAAGGAGGGAAGATCTGGAAAAATGGGGTTTACCTTAGAGACCGAAAAGAAAGAGATAAGTCTTTTTGTTTCTTTAGTTTCTCCTTTAAAGACATGCTTTCTTAGAGGTTTTTGCACAGGCGGGAGGGTCGTTCAATTCAAGGTGCCTTCCTCCTTTTCTTTCTGTCTTGTTTCTTTTTAGAGCCAAAAAGACTAAAAGTGAAAAAAGTTTCTGTAATTTGGTGGGGGATACAAATATTAGATATAATTACTGAACTTTGAGCATTTTCTCGTCCAAAGTTTAGCAATCTATACTTTTGAAGGTCGAATTTCCGACATTGCGGTTTCAAGTCCTCTTTCTGCTTCACAACTGAGGAAACCAAATTAGGCTATATAAAGGATTGTGTGGAGAGAAAAAAATGGATTAAATTGATAGAATTTTGAAATGTTAAGGGTCATTTTTTTAGAATTAGGGCAAAGTTAAACAAAGTGTAAAAGTTGAGGACTAAATGTGTTATTATGCCAATTTTTGTTAACTGCCACGTCACCAGCCGTTAAATTTTTAACGGCACTGGATCAATTTGTTATTTTTTTTAAGTCATGGGACCAGTTTGTAACTTTTGATAGTCGGGGATGCAAAAGATAATTGGAGCATAGTCGGGGGACTATTTATGTAGTTTACCCTTTAAGTTAAGAAACAATGGTTTTGGGGGTAGAATACACACGAGGTCACTTAATTTTAAGTTTAATAACAAACAAGTCACTATTCTTCTAAAAGTAACAATTGAATCACTCAATTATAGATTTAGAAACAAGTAGGCCACTCTTCTTCTAAAAGAAATAATTTAGTCACTTAATTATATGTTTAGGAATAAATAATTCACTCAACTAAAATTTTGTAACAAACAAGTCACTCTATCATAAAAATTGAAACAACGACATGGTGTAATAACGATTTCAGACCCTAAAACTTATACATTCTATTAATTTGGTCTTAATTCAAAATAATTCAATAAACTTAACCATTCTTATTTCAAATTTTTGACACTACGCCATCCTGACACACCCTTCGACCACTTACTACACTCTATGTTATTGTCAATCAGTTTGATAATAACAGATGTGATAGCTCGAAAGACATAGTCACTTTACTACTGAACATTTAACACACGATTAGAATAGACACATTATGACCATAACGTTGCCTGCTAGTAGACACAATCACTCCACTAATGGAAATTTCAAATATGAAGGACTAAGTTATTGAATCATTACCAAATTTATAGTTGCATAAGTTTCAAGGACTAAAATTGTTATTATACCAAGCTATTGTTTCAATTTTGATAACAATATGACTTGTTTGTCACAAAATTTTAATTAAGTGACTTGTTATTGTTAAACCTATAATTGAGTGACATAATTATTACTTTTAGAAGAAGAGTGACATGTTTATTCCTAAATCTACAATTAAGTGAGTCAAATGTCATTTTTAAAAGAAAATCAACATATTTATTATTAAATCTATAACTAAATGATCTCTAGTGTAATTTACCGTTTGAAACATAAAGAAACAATGCTTATAAAATGGGAAGACTGGAGACTGATTGATTCATAACGTGCTGATTAGTGCAGCAATCACAGACCCCAAATCGGTGCTGTCCTTCTGCTGTATTTATATCTGTAAGAGCTCAGTCAATCCCCACACAATTCTTCCTCCATCCTTTAATAAACCCCCCTTTCCCCTTGTCTTTCATTTAGATTACTAAATTTACTCTTCAAAACTTTGGGAACATCATTTTCCTTCCGTTGGTATCAAGCATGGAAGATCGCAAGGAGGTAAGTTGTTTGTTTTTTGGGGGGTTGGATTTTTAACTCTTTCTTTGTTATGTTGCAACTCTTGGAGATGAAGTTGAGTAATTTTGAACTTACAACAATCATCTGGAGTTGCAGACTGCAGTCTTAGTAGTTTTCAGTTTTGGAGTTTCTTATCTTTTTGAAGTCCATTGATTGATGAAAAGTAGTTTAATTTTACAATTGCAAAGTGTATGGAGTAGTAAATTTGTGGGGCTTTCCTTTTGTGTTTACTTGTCCAATCTCAAAAGGTGAAACTCCCTATAATCTTAAACTAGGAAAAGAACAAAGAAAGCAGTGGAACACTAAAAAGAGGTCTCCGGTGGAGAACCTATAATCTTATGAACATTTGCTAGCTAATAGGGATAGCATGCGGGTACACTTGAATCTTTTTATGTATGTTCAAATACGCATGGAACAGAGTAACATAGTTTGTTCTGGTGTTATTGTTCATAATTTTTCAGATTACGAATTTGGGATTTCATTGTTTTGAATTGAACCATCAAATTTATGGTTTGCATACAGCTTTACAGCTCACAAGGCCACTGACTTTGTTAAATTAAAACTCAAGTGGCATCTTTTTTATTCCCTATCATAAAAGGATTTCATATTCAAGAAATATTCTCGTCTTTGAGCATTGTATTCTATTATTGAATATGGGTTTGGTGGTGTAGAAAAACGCCCCATGGCTATCAGTGCCTCAATTTGGGGAGTGGGAGCAGAAGGGACAAGTGCCGGATTACTCTCTGGACTTCTCAAAAATCAGGGAAATGAGGAAGCAAAACAAGAGGGATGTTTCAAGAGCTAGTCTTGGAAATGAAGAAGACTTCATTAACCCAACTGCTCCCGCTCCTAGTGAGGATCACCGCACTTACCCTCAAAACCATCACTCTCCATCTGTAAGATTCCCTTTTATTTTTGGAGTATATAGATAATAAAGTTTGTTGGCAATGGCATGCATGTGGTAGGCTGGTGGGAAAGATTGTATGTTTATTTGGTTTTTTGATTTTGTGGGCAGAGAAGGAGGAGAATCCTCAACTACTTCAGCTGTTGTGTGAAGGCCTAAGGATGATTTTAAAGCTGATTTGTCATGTATCTGTTTACCTTGTGTTTTTGTTTTCTCATCTTTATTTGCTTCTTCTTCTTCATCACTACTTGGTATTGTAATTTGTAAGAATAGGGAAGATGATTATATGCTTATTGAATCTGGTGATGTGAGCTTCGTCTTTTTTGGGTACTGTGATGTAATATAATTTGATTGAATGCTAATGGTAATGGAGAAATAAAGGAGAGACTACTGATTTTGGATCAAAAAAAAGGAGAGACTACTGATTGGGCCGATATCCCGGGGATGTGACCTCCAGCATTCAGCCTAAAACCATGAGGGGGGAGTGGACCAGTTCCATCTTATTGGTGACACGAGAAGTGGCAGCTTAATCAATTCAAAATGGGTTAATAATTTTGTATGACCCAAACCACAACTAAATTCCATAACTCGCCTCTCCAAAGGTTCTACATCTTCAATCCTGCAATTGGGTGTAGATCATATGTTTCAAGCTCTACAAATGCAGAGGGAACTCAAATAAAAAACCTAAAGAATAAGACAATGTTGACATACCTCTATCAGAAGATCAACAGCTTCAGATTCAACACGGTGCTGCACGGAATATATATATATGTGTGTGTATGAAAATTACTTTGATACACATGGTTTACACAACTCTTTCTATTTTATGGTTTAGAGATTTTTCTACTTTAGGGTTTAGAGATTTAGGTTGTGGTTTAGGGTTAGAATTTAGAGTCTAGGGTGTTAGGACTAGGGATTATGTTTTAGATTTTATAGTGTATACTTTGATACACAAGCTTGTAAAGTTTACACAAGGCTTTCAATTTTAGGATTTAGAGTTTAATGTTTTATGTCATGTTTTAAGGAATTTAGAGTATATGATTAGTTTTTAGGGTTTAGGGTTTAGGTTTTAGAGTGATAGGGTTTGAGATTTAGGTTTTAAATTTTATAAAAGGGTTGTTTAAATTTTTTTCTACACTTATATATATATAGGATAGGATCCAGTTATACAATGTAAAACTCTTTTAAGTTTTACACGTTTTTTAGATCGTTGGATGAGTGAAACGAATGTATGAGATTAACAGTAGAATACGTGAAGATTATCACTTGAGAAAAAAAGTAAGGAGTTAATCTCAACTATCCATTTTCTCCATCCAACGATCTAAAAAATATGTAAAACTTAAAAGAGTTTTACATTGTGTAAGTTGATCATAACTCTATATATAAAGAGAGGAGGGGGGGGGGGGATGAGATCTAGTTATACTATGTACAACTCAAATAGTTTTGCACTAATCCATGATCATTGGATGAGTGAAATAAATGAATGAGATTAAAAGTAAAATATGTAAAGATTATCACTTAGGAAAAAAATGTAAAGAATTAATCTCATCCATCTATTTCACCCATCTAATAGTTATAAATTAATATAAAACTAGTTAAGTTTTATATGATGTAAATGCATCCTAACCATACATATGACAAGAAGATAGCTAAAACTTTCATGAGAATAGCAACAATTTGTTGCACAAGTTCCATTATATACTCAAATGGGAAATCTTCGCTCTATATAGGCGGAAAATCATGTAAATTCAATGTCTCACCACTCAGGAAAAACTATCGGAAGTGACAGGGGTGTGCAAAAAACCAGGTTATTCGGTTTCGAACTCGGTTAGATTCGGTGGATCTTTATTCAGAATCAGTTTCGATGAGACCAAGACCATATTTAAAATTTAGGTCCTGGTTGCGACCGAAACCGAGGCTGGATCCTAATTTCCTGGACCCGATACTCAGTGGGTACTCGGTACTGGTCTGTTGGGACTACTTTAATTGATGTTTTGGTGGATGTAGACTTAGAGTTCTTTAGTTTATTCTTTCTCTTTAATTATGTATGAATATTATGAGTATGACTCGTTTTAAGACTTCAACCTTCAAGCCTACAATATTTTGACTATGTTATTTAATATTATTATTGGTGGTTGAAATTTTTTCCTCTGCTGCTAAAATTTTCTTAATAGTAGACCAATTGACCGGGTACCCGATACTGGTACCGGTTCTCACTAGTATTGGGCTCAGTTCTTAGAATCTGAGACCTGGTCTGACCAAGACTGGTTCCAATTTCCAAGAACTGGTGGATACTGGGACCGAAACCAATTCTGGGCAAACTGACCGGGTACTCGGTCTTGCCCACCCATACAAAGTGATACGAGAATAGAGTGGTAAAACTCGTTATTTTAGACAAGAAATTGAAACTATTTTTGAAGGCTGAAATATCAATTCTTTTGCGATGATTTTTTAGATGAGATTTATGTATTTTCGGATCAAGATGTCTTCTTATCAAATGAATGTATCTTTCTAACGCATCTTAAAACGTTTCAATTACACATCAAAAACTAAAGATAATTTTATTTTAGCGAAGCCAATGTAATCAAAAATTCTATACGAATCTTAAGGCATTTTTTTTTGATAAATGTGGGGAGAAAGGAATTATCATAGGCCTCATTAAAAACCTTCCTAACCTAATGAGGGAAAAGAGTACCTATAGATAACCCATACAAACCATAAGAGAAAAACCAAAAACAAACGATACAACTTAAAGGCCTATTGACAATCCTCTCGCAAGAGCTCAATCACCCCGACTGGAACAATCATAAAGATACGAGTCTCAAACGTATCCTTCGAAGGCATTTTTTTAATAATTATAATTTTCAATATTTTTATCCGTGTTAGTGTTGTGGTTGAAAATGTCATTATAGTTGGATTATCTAGAAAGTTGTGATAGTAAACAAGAATTGAAAAAATCCACTCAGCCTAAGCAAAAAATCATCCAAGGGCGAAATTGTTAGAAAAAGTAAATAATTCAAAAATTAAAAATAAACAGTAAATAAAATATTGATATTATTAATTGATAGAACAAAACATAATGATGGATACAAAAAAATTGAAACAAAAATCGAATATAAAAATAATAAAGTGAAATAAAACAACAACGGAATGATCACAACAATAGTACTTTTACAGTGAACAGCGAACCATAATTCGATGTTCTTCATATTTTTCATTTTCTTGAAATATTTTCATTGAAAATAATGAAAATATTTTTTATGTTTTCAAAATTTCACATGTTTTTCTTTTCATTTTTAAAAATTATTTTCTAATTTTACAACCAAACATGTTTTCATCGTTATTTATTTTCTAATAAAATAAAAATAAACCGTATTTTTTAGAACCAAACATATCACCCGTCATTAATACATATTCCCTCGAGTATTGACAAAATTCTACTCTAGGGAAAAGTTTCTCATCTATAATATTTTCCTAAAATATTTTTAATGAAAATAATAAACATTTTTTGTATGTTTTCAAAATTTCACATATTTTTATTTTCATTTTCATTTTCTAAAATTTATTTTTTAATTTTACACCTAAATACATTTTTTCATTATTATTTATTTTTCAGTAAAATAAAAACAAAAACAAAATAAAAACAAACTTTATTTTTTAGAACCAAACGCATCACCCATCATTAATGTAAATTCCCTCAAATGTTGACAAAATTCTACTCTAGGGAAAAGTTTCTCATACATAATATTTTGACAATTATTTTACTTGGCACTTTTATAATAAATTGTTCAAATTTCTTTTAATAATCTCAAGGTGGTTATAAGGTAGTATTTGTCCATATTTTTTCTTAATAATTTGACAATACACTGTGCAGATAGTTGATTGAACTCAAGTCTCTTAAAATGAATATCATATTCTTTTACACTAAAACCATTTGTTAGGTTCCAAAAAAATTTAATCTATTAAAAATTAATATTTGTAATGATTTATTTTTTAATGTGTTTGATAATTTAAAATGAAAATATCTGACAGAATATTTTTTTATGAAAAATGTGTTGAAAATATAAATGGATAAGGACTACTTCTCACTCAATGAAGAATACATGTAACATTTTTTTATTTTATTTTTTTAAGTATATTATGTAAAATTTATGTTTGATTTTGATATAACTAAGTATGTTAAGGACTAAATTGAAAATTTGAAATAGATTTCTAAGTCCCTTAAATGATTTATAAATCACCAATACCTTAAACTGATTTGAAAAACTCAAAATTCCAAATATTTTCTAAGTGTTCCAAGGCCAAAGTATTGAAAATCGTTCAGGTGTATCGATACGCCTCCAGCCGTATCGATACCTTTTTTTACAAAGTTGGCTACTGGAAAGACGAGTTTCAATACGCTCTTAACTGTATCGAAACAGATTCAATCTGTATCGATACGCTCCTCTGTAAAAACTGAAGGAGTTTGAATGGTGTACCGATACGGCTCAACCCGTATCGATACGGTTTTAACGGATTTTTTAATTCAAAGAGGTTTAAATGTTTTCGAATGTTGGTGTCGGTCGTTAGGTAACTAATATTTAAAGTGACAGTTGCCCCGTATCGATACGGTGTACCCCGTATCGAAACGGAGACTTCTAGTGAGCTAAGTTGAGAAAAAGGTATCGATACGATCTCTTCCGTATCGAAACGGTCCATGTCTCGTACCGATACGCTTCCACGCGTCTCGATACGCCCTCTTTATTATGTACAACGACCCTTTCTGTTTTGAGACAGGTATCGGTACGGATAGCTGCAGAAGTGCATTTATGGTGGAAAGAGAGGGTCCCAACGGCTATAATCAATACCCTAACCACCCAAACGGTTAGAATTGATAGAGAAGGTATAAATTGAAGTTCATTGAAGACCAGCAACAATTATTGCATCAAAGATAAACATCCAAGCAAAAATCCAACCTCAAGTGTGCCTATTTTCCAATCTTGTAAACCCCAAATTGAATTATATTCAATTCCTATTCTATCTTCAAATTTGGGTTGAGTGTTGTACTTTAAGGGGCAAAATTGTATTTGAGAGATATTTTTCTTGTCCAATTTCTTCTTTGTTCATTTGTGAGGGTTTGGTCAAATTTTGGATAGAAAATTTGACCGGTTGTGTAAAAGTTACCTCCTAAGCCTTGAAAAGGGGAAGAACAAATTAGTGAATTGTTGCAAATCCTTAGTGGTAGCTAAGGTAGTGGATGTAGAGTTCATTTGGAACTTGAACCACTCTAAAATCTTTTGTTCTTCATTTTGAGCTATCCTTTCACTCCAACTAATTTTTAAAATCCCAATTCACCCCCTCTTAGTATTAATCAATCCATCGATCCACTCAACATATTATCTTTTAAATTTTACATTTATCAAATAATCTAACTATATTCAATACTTAATTTTAAGCAAAATATCAAACATATTTTTAAAATATTTAGTTTTTCAACACTTTATTTTCCTGTACATAATTTTGCAGTTTATAAAAAGAACATGTCAATGAATTCACTGATTTTATCCTCATTGAAGCTTGATATAAATTTTAAAATAATTGAGTTTCCAACGTGTATATGTATTATTAGTTATAATTTCCCTTTTTATTAATTAATTTTGTATGAAATGTTGTTGATTTTGATGCTTAAATGCTTTAAAATATTGAGTAGTTTCGGAGAAATGTACATCAAGAATAATTGATTCTTCTAGCTCCTAAGTGACTCTTGAAGAGGTTTCACCAAAGGGTCTGCCTCTGTAAAACACGGGAATGATTCCATATTCAACGAGTCAAATCCTTTTGGTGTGGGAATTCATTCTTGCATTCAATTTGGCAGATTTGGGGAAAAACCCCTTTTTAATAAATATATATGTTTTTGCTCCCCCTTTTATTTGGGAAAATGAACCCAAACTTGCCACGTCGGTTAACCTCGCATTCTGTAGGAAGCGAGGTTTGATATCGCGTTCTGCATAACGCGAGTTCAGTCTACGTGGTCTCGTTGTTTGGGTTAACGGTATTTCAGAATATCGCATTCTGCAGGACGCGAGGTCCCCGAGAATTTGAAAGGGCGGCTGAATATATCGCGCAGACCTCGCGTTCTGCAGGACGCGAGTTCTGTGCAAACCTGGGTTGAAGAACTAGGAAAACCAAGCGTGGGTAGGCCTGTTCGAGCCCAATTTCGGGCTTGTAAATCGTATATTTTTAACGAACATCGAGTTTGGGGTCGTAGTACTGGAAATTGTCTATCGTATGTAACCAACACGGTCAATTTCCGTCCATTCTGAAATGGTTTAAAATGACTTCGAAAACCCTATGCTGTCATCCTTTTTTGAATGAAGTTGTCTTTGATGAACAATTGAGAAATTCGGTTTAGTAATCGCATAAAATAAAATTAAAAACTGAAATTAAATAAACATTTTAAAGTTTAATTATAATAGATAAACAAAATTAAAATACAGCATTATAAAAAACAAATGTCTGGAATAACAATATTAGAAACATAAGTACATATCAATTAAAAAAAGACTAATGATGCCTATGTCCACCCGTTCCGCAGTCGGGTGGACGGCGATCACGATCTGGATACCTCCGAACATCATGTGCTGGGCCCTGGTCCCCATCATCGTCATCATCGTCTGCGATACGCGGACCTCTGTTGGGCCTAGGCGGGGAGTAAAACAAGCTACCCGACAGCGTATGCTTCTCAATGCTAAAGTCAAACTGAGATGCCAACGGTGGAATATCGATAAGCGGAAGGCCACTCGTCGACATATGGGGACGGTAGGCATCGGAGAAGCCGAACTCGGGTGGAGGCCTCATCTGCTGGAAACTCGAAGGACCGCTAAAAGTCTGAAATTCTGTGCCAGAAGATGAAGCCCCTGCAGTGTCATGTCGTGGTCTCGGACCGCGCTGCCTCGACTGGCTCTGACTCTGGCTCACTCGACATGTGGCGCGTGGGCGGTTTTGGGGAAGCTCTTGCTCGCGCTCGTCCGCAGTGAGGATATGCTGCTTCCCATTGACCCCATACCACTGAAAGTAATTGAAATCGACCGAATCGCCCCCTTCCATAATGGGTCTGAGAATGGGTGGGCGGCGGGCAAATCGATTATCCCAAAACGCTATCCAGTCAGCGTGGTAAATGGACCAGTCAACCTCCGTCTTCCCCTGGCGCGTCAGATGGTGGAATTGGTCCATATTTTGTGGAGTCAGAAGTGGAATATTTTGGACGTACCTGAACTGTCGGAGAACCCTATCCGTAGCATGCCACACGAGAATTTCGTAGTTGATCAGCGGCACTGCGAAAATCCATACTTGCTGCTCACGCAGAATCTCGGGTGGAGTAATCTGCTGAATATCCTCTGAAGCGTAGGGCCTCCACACGAACTAAAAAAATGAAAACGTTTCTAACGGTTATATGAAATATTATTGGAAAAATAATATGAAAAAATTCAAATTAATTTTCGAATTACCTGGTCGTGCCTCAACTTATCCAAAACAAGCATGTATTCTTTTTGCTTGTTCGACAAGCCGTGGTGGGTCAGTGTTTCGCTCCACCTATCAGTAATAAAAAAACAATTCGTTAAATAAAATAATTTAAAAATGGAAAAAATATAATAGATTACGTAGTACCTCTGTAGAAGCGGAAATGAATAGGCGGCGGGCTTAAAAAAGGCATCCGAAATCAAGCCCAAGACTGAAGGAGTAAACATCATCCTCCCATCGCTGATCTAGATGCGTCCACGTTTCTGCAGAGCTCTCTATAAAGAAACGCCAAGACAGTTGCTCCCCAACATTTTCCTCTAGATTCATCGAAATTTGTAAGATGAAGAAGTCACATCACGTGCACCTTGGTGCGGGATTTGTCTGACATTAATATCCCGCCGATAATACGCAAGATGTGGGCACGCGCAAACCGCTGTGAAAATAAATATTTAATAAAGACATCCTAATTTTCAAAAAAAATATTTGTAACTTCATCCTAAATTTAATAAAGGCATCCTAAATATTTAATAAAGGCATCCTAATTTTCAAATAAATATTTGTAACTTCATCCTAAATTTAATAAAAGTATCCTAAATATTTAATAAAGGCATCCTAATTTTCAAATAAATATTTGTAATTTCATCCTAAATTTAATAAAAGCATCCTAAATATTTAATAAAGACATCCTAATTTTTAAATAAATGAAATATATTAAAAATATATAAAATAGTGAAAAAATCGAAAAAATATCTGAAGTGTAACTTCATCCGCATTGGGGGATGGTTTGCAAATTCAACCCCCAAATAAGATAATTCTATTTTCCCACCGTCACACACATCCTCTGGGGGCATCACTCCCATTTGTTCAGCAAATACAGTTGGCTAATGCCCCAACGCGACACCCGTAATAACGTTGCAGTCTGTAGGCAACTGTTGAGTGGATCGAAAGATCGATATAAACCAAGAGGGAGGTGAATTGGATTTTTAAAGATTTTGTGGTGGAAATTGTAAATTAAAAATAATAGACAAGGGATTTAGAGTGGTTCAAGTTCCAAATGAACTCTACATCCACTACCTTAGCTTTACTAAGGATTTGCAACAATTCCACTAATTGCTCATCCCCTTTTCTAGGCTAAGGAGGCAACCCTTATAATTTCGGTTGATTTTTCTACCCAAAAATCAACCCAGTCCTCACACAAGTGAACAAAGAAATTTGTTGGCTAATAAGGTATCTCTCAATACAAATGATAGCCCAATTACAAGCACTCAACCCAATTGAACAAGATGTGAATGAAAATTACAATTGGGGTTTCTAGACAAATAGGAATTTTGGCACAATTGCTTGGATTTGATGAATAGATGTTTTCTTGAAGATCAATAATTGTTGTTGATGCTTTTAGATGTGTCTTTTATACCTCCTCATTGATTTCTAGCCGTTTGGGTGGTTGGGAACATAAATGGAGCCGTTGGAACCCTCTCTTACCACCATAAATGCACTTCTGCAACTACCAGTATCGGTACGCGGGAAGGTGTATCGGTACCTGTCTCAGAAAAGAAAGAGCCGTTGTGTGCAATAAATAGGGTGTATCGATACACACGTAAGCGTATCGGTACGGGGTATCGAAACGGTAAAGGTCGTATCGATACTATTTTCTCAACTTAACTCACTGTCGATATCCGTATCGGTACGGTGGTTATGTGTATCGATACGGGTCAACGACTTTTTAAAGTTTGGTTACCAACCAACTGACACCAACGGTCATATTTTTTAAACCGAATTAATATTCAAAAATTATAAAGACCGTATCGATACGAGGGTTTGCCGTATCGGTACGCTATTCAAACTCTTTGATTTTTAACACAGGGGCGTATCGATACGAGGGTTTGCCGTATCGATACGTGTTCCGACAGTAACCAAGTTTGGCAAAATGGTATCGATACGCTTGGTAGTGTATCGATACTCCTGAACGATTTTCAATGGTTTTGCCTTGGAACACTTAGAAAATATTTTGAGTTTGAGTTTTATAAATCAGTTTTAAAGTGTTGGTGTTTTGAAACTTATTTAGGGACTTATAAAAACAATTTTAAGTTTTAAAAAATGATCCTTAAAGATCTAATTATATCAAAATCAAACATAGGTTTTACAATCTCCCCCTTTTTGATATAACAAAACCAAAACTTAAAATTTTTGACATTTTTGAAAAACCTTTACAAAGTTAACTCCCCCTTAATATAAGCTTGGTAACTTTTGAGTAATCAAAATATTTGAAGTGTGAGCTAGTTTCTTCTCCCCCTTTTTGTTAGATCAAAAATCCTTTGAGACAATTAAGTGCATAAAGAAATCAAGGTATAATAATAATAATTTTATTCATCATATCATCAAACTTGAAATCCAAACAAAAGCAAAGAGAAATCAAAGCATAGGTTTTAATCCTAAAGCAAACTTAATCCTAAGAACATAAAGCATAGGTGCATAAAATAGAAAATCCTAAATGATATGAATGATATGCAAGAAGAAACGTCTCGGCATTGTCTTCGTCATCTTCATCATCAATTCTCGTTGGCTCATTATCCCTCATGCTATTACGCCATTCATCATGGAAAGCGGCAATGGAAATATTCAAAGACTTGTGCCCGCTTTCAAGGGAGGTGAGGCGATTCTCCATACCCATCAACCTTGTATCAAAAGTAGTTTCCATGGAAGTAAGATGAGTATTCATGTCCGTGCGCAACCCGGTAAATTGCTCATTGAGATAGGTCATGAGAGCATCCATATTGGGTTGTGGGACTTGAGGAGCTTGAGGAGCTTGAGCCTCTTCAAGTACGGCGGGGGCTTCGGGAGGTAGCTCGGCAAGACGTACCCATTCACCATTAAAATATGAAAACTTTGCCCGAGCAAGAGATCGCTCATCAATGGGATCGGTGAGAGTAGTTGGGTAATCATAAGAGCAATCAATATCCTTTTTAGTAAAGAAATAACTCAAAGTCGTACCATATGTAAAGGAGGTGACGTGAGGTGTATGACGATTTTGCACGAGGTAGACGATCTCCTAGAACATAAGACGAGCTAGATTTGGTCGCTTTTTCTCACGGAAGCACCGAATCCAAAAATCATCCACTTGACGGATGGTGGAATATTTTCCTCCGGAGGGACGAAACCACCACGACACCATCAAATGTAAGATCCGGTCTTGAGCATTTAGGGCGGTGACGGATCCACTAAGAACATGCCCTATAGCATGCTCATTGTCAGGGCCTTCATCCTCTAATTTGAAAACCTCGCAAATGGATTTGACATCAAGAATAATTTTCTTCCCCATGAGGTAAGAGCTAATGGCAACAACCTCCCCATCACGACTAATACATCTTGCATTAGCATAGAAAATCAAAACCAAAAGGCGATAGAAAATACCGGGAATAGAGATGAACTCCATGAAGTTCCATCGACGAAATAACGGAAGATATTCAAACTTAAAACGCTCGGAGTCGAGAAAAGGGATGGAGATAACCCTTTCGGCACGGATCTTATAGTTCTCGTATTGTCGAAAGTGAGTTAGACCCGAATTGCCTTCAAAGCATTGCTCATAGATGATTGAGTAGTTTGGACGAGCAATAGCTCAAAGGGTGGAGGATTCACCGGCTTGATTAACCCTTGTACGCTTCCTCGAAGGTTCTTTTGGTGCCATGATCTAAAAGAGAATTAAGCAAAAAAGGATTTCTTCAATTTGAGTAAAAATCAAGGTAAAAAAATTTGAAGAAAAACAAAGGTTTTTGATAAAAGATAAAACAAAATAAGAAAAAAAAATCAAAAGAAATTGAAAAAGAAAAAGAAAGATTACCTTGATAGAAACTTGGAAGATTGAAGAAAGACTATCACAAAAGATGAGAGAGAGAGAGCACAAATCCTTGCTTGATTCAAAAACTCTTTTAGAATTGAGTTGAGGTGTGAAAAATATGAAGGAGGAAGGGCCTTTTTATAGGCAAAAATGGCTAGGGTTAATTAGGTTTTGAAAATTTTGAATTTAGGTAAAAGTTGAACTCATTAAAAACTAATTTAATGCCATCAGCGCAGTCGAGTATCGATACGCCTGAAGGTGTATCGATACGGGGATAGAATTATCTTTTCCGTAAAAATGCCCGTTTGAAAGTCGTATCGAAACGGAGGGGTCCGTATCGAAACGACCCGTATCGATACGAGTTTAATCGTATCGATACCCGTGAAGTTAAGAGAATTCTGGGAAACTGAATGAAGAACATGTATCGATACGCGTAAGGCCGTATCGATACTGTATGCCCAGAAATGCATATTTGGTTCAAAGAACAACCAAAGGCTCGAACTTAACATCTCCTAAAGGTATGCAAATGATGAATGAGCAGTTCTAAGCATATTTAAACAAAAGCATACTCCCTCTAACTATAGGCATGGATGAAATTAGAAGTTTAAGCATACAAACATGGCATTTCACAAGATCAAGCATATTTAAGCACAAAATAAGTCCTAGAATGTTAAGATAGGCTAGCTAGACCTAACTATCTCCTAAGGGACCAAAAATGCTCTTTGTCTAAGTGTTTTGTAAATATGTCCGCTAATTGATTCAAGGTGTCTACATACTCTATAACCACATCTTCCTTAAGGACATGATCTCTAATGAAATGATGCCTTATTTCTATGTGTTTGGTTCTAGAGTGTTGGATGGGATTTTTTGTTAAACATATTGCACTAGTGTTGTCACATTTTAGGGGTATGGTTTCAACTTTAATTCCATAATCTAAGAGTTGTTGCTTCATCCAAAGAACTTGAGCACAACAACTCCATAAGGATATGTACTCGGCTTCGGTGGTAGATAAGGCTACACTATTTTGTTTCTTAGAGAACCAAGATATGAGCATACTACCTAAGAATTGACAAGTTCCCGAAGTACTTTTCCTATCAATTTTGCAACCCCCATAATCCGCATCCGAGTAAGCATGAAGGTTGAAGGTGGAGTCTCTAGGGTACCAAAGACCTAAACAAGGAGTGTCTCTAAGTTACCTAAAGATCATCTTAACGGCTATAAGGTGAGACTCTCTAGGACTAGCTTGAAACCTAGCACACAAGCAAACACTAAACAAGATATCCGGTCTACTTGCGGTAAGGTAAAGCAAAGATCCAATCATAGAGCGATAAAGCTTAGAGTCAACACACTTACCTCATTCATCTTTGTCAAGCTTTGTAGATGAGCTCATAGGAGTGGCTTGAGGCTTTGCATTCTCCAAGCCAAACTTCTTGAGCATATCCTTTATGTATTTTGCTTGGTTGATGAAGGTGCCATCCTTCTTTTGCTTGATTTGGAGTCCCAAAAAGAATGAGAGCTCCCCCATCATGCTCATCTCAAATTCACCTTGCATTAACTTAGCAAACTCTTGACAATGACATTCATTAGTAGAACCAAAAATAATATCATCAACATAAATTTGAACTACTAAGATATCATTTTTATAAAAAGTGTAGTGTCCACCTTTCCTTTTTCAATCAAAAAATTTGAAAGTCTTTCATACCAAGCTCTAGGAGCTTGTTTTAAACCATAAAGGGCTTTGGTAAGTTTAAAAACATGATTTGGAAATTTTGAATCTTCAAAACCCGGTGGTTGTTCCACATACACTTCTTCATTTATAAAACCATTTAAAAATGCGCTATTAACATCCATTTGAAAAAGCTTGAAATTATGATAACATGCATATGCAAGCAACATCCTAATGGCTTCCATTCTAGCTACGGGTGCATAGGTTTCATCAAAATCTATTCCCTCTTCTTGAGTGTAACCTTGTGCTACAAGTCTAGCTTTATTTCTTACAATGTTACCACTCTCATCTAGCTTGTTCCTAAAGACCAATTTAGTTCCTATTGTAGATTGATTACTAGGCCTATCAAATAATGTCCAAACATTACTTCTCTCAAATTGATTTAACTCTTCTTGCATAGCCATAATCCAAAAGTCATCTTTCAATGCTTCTTTTATATTTTTAGGCTCTATGCATGAGATAAATGCAACATGGTTCATTAATCTAAGAGAAGAACGAGTGGTTACCCCCTTGGATGGATCACCCAAGATTTCACCATCTTTGACATAGTTCAACTCCCTTGGGTAACTCACTTCCTTTTCCTCAATAGCCAAGTCCTTCAAGGCTTCAAGAGGTGGATCTTGTGTGTCCTCTTCTTTTGTTGGAATCTCATCCTCCTTTGAAGTTTGACCTCCATCAAAGGCATTTATGATTCCTACATCATCATCATCACAAGAATCCTTCCTAGGAAGGAGGTTATCATCGAATACAACATGAATAGATTCTTCTACTACTAAAGTTCTTTTGTTAAATACACGATAGGCTTTAGAGGTTAAAGAGTAACCTATAAAAATGGCTTCATCACTTTTTGCATCAAATTTACCTAAGTTGTCTTTTCCATTATTTAAAACAAAACACTTACAACCAAAAGGGTGAAAATAGCCAATGTTAGGCTTTTTAGATTTTAAAATCTCATAAGGTGTTTTCTTTAAAATTGGCCTAATCATTACTCGATTTACAATATAGCAAGCGGTGTTTGTGGCTTCCGCCTAAAAATATTTAGGTAAATTGTTTTCACAAAGCATAGTTCTAGCCATTTCTTGCAAAGTTCTATTTTTCCTCTCAACTACCCCATTTTGTTGAGGAGTTCGAGGAGCCGAAAAATTATGGCTAATGCCATTTTCATTTAAAAAATATTCAAACCCTAAATTTTGAAACTCGGTTCCATGATCACTTCTAATATGTGAAATTCTAAGTTCAAGATCATTTTGGGTTAGTTTTGAAAATGTGATGAATTTTTCCAAAGCCTCATCTTCAGTACTTAAAAATAGAACCCAAGTAAATCTAGAAAAATCATCAACAAGCACAAAAGCATAAGATTTACCACCCAAACTCATAGTCCTAATTGGCCCAAATAAATCCATACGGATAAGTTGTAAGCATCTACTAGTAGAAACATCATTAACGGATTTAAAGGAAGACCTATGTTGTTTAACCTTAGAGCATGCATCACAAATTTTATCATTTGAAAATTTTATCTTGGGTAAACCTCTAACTAGGTTAAGAGAGACTAGTTTTTCCAAAACACTTATGCTAGCATGTCCTAGTTTCCTATGCCACAACCATGCATCATTTTCATTTTGAGCAACTAAGCATGCATGAGATGTATGTATGTCATCTAGATGCACTATGTATATGTTTCCTTTGCGATGACCTATGAGCATAATATTATTAGATTTAATGTCTACAATTTTGCATCCATTTTTATCAAATAAAACATTAAATCCTTTATCACACAATTGACTTATGCTCAATAAATTGTGTTTAAGACCATCGACATATAATACATTTTCAATGAGAATAGTAGAGTGATTACCTATGGAGCCAATACCTTTAATGTGGCCTTTGGAGTTGTCACCAAATGTTACTACTCCTCCACTTTTTGGCTTTAGATCCATGAATCGACTCTTGTCTCCGGTCATGTGCCTCGAGCATCCACTATCAAGGTACCATGAGTTTTGACTTTGTGCTTTGGCCTTGTAGCAATGCTCCCCCTACAAACAAAGATATTAAACTTTGGTTTTTGGTACCCAAACCATTTTGGGTCCATGAGTGTTAGCTCCCAAAACCTTGGTTCCCTTAGGAATCCAAGATGACATAGCAATAATGTTATTAGATTTCACAAGTTCCTTAGGAACCCATACACTTCTAATTCTTTTAGCTCTACTATGTCTAGGATAGCTACCTTGTTTGTAGTAGTTAGTCTTTTTCTTAGGTTGGTGTGTTCTAGAGGATTCACCTACTTCATGCTTGACACTACCAACATTTTTTAAAGACTTTTTGAGCTCATTTAGCTCACCCAACACCTTTTGGTGTTCACTATTATATTGAGATAAAAGATTATTAAGATCAACATTTTCATCTTGAAAGAATTTTAGTTCATCTTTTAATCCTAATATATTTTTCTCAAATTTTGAATTAGCTTGAGTGAGTGAGTCATTTTTCTCATTTAGTTCTAAAATGATTTTCTTGTTTTTAATGACCGACTCTTTAAACTTCTCAACTAATTCATCATAGACTTCTTGTAACTCATCATATGCATCATTTAATTCTTCATATGAAAAATCTAAAGTAGATGAGTTAGAGGTTACCATGGAGGAATCTTCCTCAAGTGCCATGAGGCAAAGGTTAGTCACTTCTTGTTCGTCATCTTCCGATGACTCCTCATCACTCCAAGTAGCAAGCTTAGCTTTGAGCTTTTTCCTCTTCTCAAAGCCCTTCTTCTTGAGTTGAGGGCACTCCGAACGTATGTGGCCGGGTTGTTTGCACTCAAAGCAAATGATTGGATCCTTTCCTTCTTCTTTGTTCTTGCTTTTGAAGTCCATCTTCCTTTGGATTTTTCTTCCCCGGTTGGACCTCATGAAACGTGAGAATCGTTTGGCTATCATAGCCAATTCCTCAAGTTCATCCTCCTCACTAGATGAGCTCTCATCATGTTGTGAAGCTTTAGCCTTGAGAGCTATTCCCATCTTCTTCTTCTTCTCAACCTCAAGCTTCTCTATCCTTTTCTCTTCTTTCTTCTTCTCATCTTCCCTTCCTTGCTTCATGATCTCATGAGTAAGGAGAGAACCCACAAGCTCATCAATCTTCAAAGTTTTCAAATTCTATGCTTCGATGATAGTGGTTCTCTTCCCATCCCAAGACTCGGGAAGTGAATAGAGTAGCTTCCGGATAAGCTTGTCTTCCGGTATGATCTCTCCAAAGCCCTTTAGCCCATTGACAATCGTGGAGAAACGATCGAACATCTTTGACACCGTCTCATCGGGCTCCATCTTGAAGTTTTCATAACTAAGATTGAGAATTCCAATCTTAGTTTCTTTAACATCGTTGGTGCCTTCATAAGTAGTCTCAAGTGTGTCTCATACTTCTTTGGCACTTTCAATTGATGAGACCTTTGAATAGATGTCCGGATCGAAAGAACAAAATATCATGTGGAGAGCTTTATCATTGACTTGAATCTTTTTCCTCTCCTCTTCACTCATCTCCACTTTCTTCTTCAAAACCATCTTGCCTTCACCATCTTGCTTCAATGGAATATATGGTCCATCTTCAATGACATCCCACACTAGATAGTCATTTGACTTGATGAATAGACGTATTCTATTCTTCCAAAAGAATAGTTTTCACCGTTGAAGAAAGGAGGCTTTGTAGTGGATTGTGACTCGTATATGCCCGAACCGGAGGTTGAAGCCATCTCTTGATATTTTGATGATCACACTCTTCCAAGGAACTCCTCTTGTGGTTGTTAATCCTCAAAGAGGTAGGCTCTGATACCAATTGTTGAGTGGATCGAAAGATCGATATAAACCAAGAGGGGGGTGAATTGGATTTTTAAAGATTTTGTGGTGGAAATTGCAAATTAAAAATAATAGACAAGGGATTTAGAGTGGTTCAAGTTCCAAATGAACCCTACATCCACTACCTTAGCTTTACTAAGGATTTGCAACAATTCCACTAATTGCTCTTCCCCTTTTCTAGGCTAAGGAGGCAACCTTACAATTTCGGTTGATTTTTCTACCCAAAAATCAACCCAATCCTCACACAAGTGAACAAAGAAATTTGTTGGCTAATAAGGTATCTCTCAATACAAATGATAGCCCAATTACAAGCACTCAACCCAATTGAACAAGATGTGAATGAAAATTACAATTGGGGTTTCTAGACAAATAGGAATTTTGGCACAATTGCTTGGATTTGATGAATAGATGTTTTCTTGAAGATCAATAATTGTTGCTGATGCTTTTAGATGTGTCTTTTATAACTCCTCATTGATTTCTAGCCGTTTGGGTGGTTGGGAACATAAATGGAGCCGTTGAACCCTCTCTTACCACCATAAATGCACTTCTGCAGCTACCAGTATCGGTACGCGGGAAGGTGTATCGGTACCTGTCTCAAAAAAGAAAGAGCCGTTTTGTGCAATAAATAGGGCGTATCGATACACGCGTAAGCGTATCGGTACGAGGTATCGAAACGGTAAAGGCCGTATCGATACTATTTTCTCAACTTAACTCACTGTCGATATCCGTATCGATACGGTGGTTATGTGTATCGATACGGGTCAACGACTTTTTAAAGTTTGGTTACCAACCAGCTGACACCAACGGTCATAATTTTTAAACCGACTTAATATTCAAAAATTATAAAGACCATATCGATACGAGGGTTTGCCGTATCGGTACGCTATTCAAACTCTTTGATTTTTAACACAGGGGCGTATCGATACGAGGGTTTGCCGTATCGATACGTGTTTCGACAGTAACCAAGTTTGGCAAAATGGTATCGATACGCTTGGTAGTGTATCGATACTCCTGAACGATTTTCAATGGTTTTTCCTTGGAACACTTAGAAAATATTTTGAGTTTGAGTTTTATAAATCAGTTTTAAAGTGTTGGTGTTTTGAAACTTATTTAGGGACTTATAAAAACAATTTTAAGTTTTACAAAATGATCCTTAAAGATCTAATTATATCAAAATCAAACATAGGTTTTACAACAACCCTAGATGATAGGCAACATCCTCCAGCGTTATTGTTGCCTCGCCTATCGGGAGATGAAACGTGTACGTCTCTAGCCTCCACCGTTCTATTAGCGCGCTAATCAACTATGGGTTACACTTCACCCCCTATGATCCTTGCTACGTGGCCAAAACCAGCGCAATCAATCCACGTCATAACAGCAGGAACTGGTTGGTTGTAGATACGATTAAGATAACATGTTAACCGACGTTCGTATCCCTTCAAAAATAAAAAAAATAAAAAATAAAATAGTAAGCAAAATACATGTAAAATTAAAAAAAATAAAAAAAGGAAAAAGTAATACCTCTGGCGTTGTTCTCCAATAGTGACAGTAGTGATTCGCCTCGTTGCGTAGTAAGCTTTCCATTATATCGAATGTAAAATAAGGATAATTTGTTGTAAAAAACTAAAGAACTCGCGTTCTGTGGTTGATATGGGGGTAGAGCCACCAATTTATAGAAGAGCTCGCGTCCTTCGGGAAGCGATGTAAATGAACCTCGCGTTCTGGAAAACGCGATATCCGTAGACCTCACGTTCCACAGGACGCGAGGTTCATTGAAAAGGCGCGTCACGGAACAGACGCGTGAACTGAACGGGCAGAAGTGACCTCGCGTCCTGTAGAACGCGAGTTTCCAAAGACCTCGCTTTCTACAGGACGCGAGGTCGTGGGGTTTTTTAAAAGATGACTTCCAAGGCGGGAAAGTCATTTAATAACATATTAAATATATATTTATTAATAATATTATTATTATTATATATTTACTATTATTATTATTATTATATTATTATTATTATTATTATTATTATTATTATTATTATTATTATTATGCATAATATACTCAAAGGAACGTATATATGCAACTACAATTTTCAACATATCGTAATATTCGGGAAATTTGTTTGAAAAAATATTCTCAAATACGCGATATGTTGCCATTAGTAGCTGGAATCGAAAATTGCTGACGTGGATATGGTGACGTATATACGCAACTACAAATAACAACATATCGCAATATTCGGGAAATTAGTTTGAAAAAAAAAACTTCCCAAATACGTGATATGTTGTCATTAGTAGCTGCAATCGAAAATTGCTGACGTGGATATGGTGACGTATATACGCAACTACAAATAATAACATATCGCAATATTCGAGAAATTAGTTTGAAAAAAACTTCCCAAATACGCGATATGTTGTCATTAGTAGCTGCAATCAAAAATTGCTGACGTGGATATGTTGACGTATATACGCAATTACAAATAACAACATATCGCAATATTCGTGAAATTAGTTTGAAAACAAACTTCCCAAATACGAGATATGTTGCCATTAGTAGCTACAATCGAAAATTGCTGACGTGGATATGGTGACGTATATACGCAACTACAAATAACAACATATCGCAATATTCAGGAAATTAGTTTGAAAAAAAACTTCCCAAATACGCGATATGTTGCTATTACTAGCTGCGATCGATAATTTTTAAAATTGATCGGTGGGTGATCCTTGCCTCCCCAGGAGTTTTCTATTTATAGATGGAGGTGAGTTTGCTGAGGTGGCAAACTCACGTTCTGTTGGACGCGAGGTCTTTTAAGCCTCGCGTTGTACAGAACGCGAGGTCACTGAATATTGCTTTATTCATAAAGCGAGGTTGGTCTATATATTTGCACGCCGATGAATTTTCGTAACCAGTGAAGATTTTTGCAGTTGAGTATGATTTCGTGTTATGCTGCATTTTTTGCAGTTGAAGTTTTTATGTATTTTTTGTTCATTTATGATAGTTGGAGTTCACTTAAAGATTTGTGTTCCGTTGGGTACAAACCCCCGCATGATACGTTGATTGAAGAATACTTACCGACATATCGCAATATTCGGGAGCTTGTGGGCGGCTGCCATTTACCGCGAAGAAGTGCCTTGAAAGTTTCCAGTAAAACTTTCGAGGCACTTCTTGGGGACTCTTTTTTTAAGTACGCAACTTGCCCGCACAATCTGCAAAAAGTCCAGAGTTAAAGAAGCGAGGGCGGATTTAGATCGACCATACTGCCGAAGCAGCCCTATTTTGCGATTGCAGCCGGTGTCGATTACATTTGCTAATGTGGATCAAAGCTGCCAACATATCACAATATTCGGGAACGTGTGGTCGTCTGTCATTTGTCGCCAAGAAATGCCTAGAGAGTTTCCAGTAAAACTTTTCTAGAGACTCTTGGGGACTCTTTTGTGAAGTTCGCCGCTTGCCCTAACCATCTAGGAGACTCTTGGGGACTCTTTTCTGAAGTCCAGAGTGAAAGAAGCAAGGGCAGATTCAGATCGACCAGAGTGAAAGAAGCCGGTGCCGATTACATTTGCCCACCGGACTTTTTGCATATATTTTTTCGACTTTTTGTAGATATTGTATCGACTTGTCTCAATTTACTTATTAAAGAATACTTGTTGAAAGTTGAAAGTTTTGTTAAATGAAATGTGAATTAAAGTTTTCATTCGAAAATGATCGTCAAACTTGATACGGTTCCGGCATACGAAAATGATCGTGTCGTTCGAGGTGTTTGTGATTTCCACCGGTTATTTTGGACTTTCCCCTAGTGCATCAACGCATTCAAGCACTGCAAACCAATGGTCCAAATCGACGGCACATGGTTGTACGAAAGATATACACAGACCCTACTTCTAGCTATTGCACAGGATGGCAATCGAAAATGTGTTCCTGTTACATTCGCAATCGTCCAGAAGGAGGATTTTGAGTCTTGGATGTTCTTCCTTCGGAACCTACGAAAATATGTCCTTGATCCTTTAATACGATCAAGGGAAAGAAGGGTATGAGTTATTTCTGACAGAGGCACAGCGCTCTTGTGGGCGTTAGAACATTTGGGTGACTATTGGAAGCCTCCATACATTTACCACTGTTTTTGCTTGCGGCACATAGCCGCAAACTACCTGCAGCAATTCAAGAACTGTGATGAACGTGAAATGGTGCTCACAATGGGTAAGTCTTTTATGTCATTTTCATTTACTATATTACTTGTTGCTCACTTTCATTTACGACCTTTTTGCATGTGTTGTTCGCCCATAACTATTCAACTGTCATCCCGTAGGTAACTCGTACTACAAACAAGAGGTGGATGAGGTGCTAGAGGAATTGAGAGCGAGAAACAAACATGGCGCAGAATACCTTGAAAAAAATCCCGAGAGAAAAATGGCTTCGATCGTATGAGGAGGGTAAACGCTATGGTCACATGACAACGAACTTGGTTGAGGCAGTGAACTCATCACTGAAGGGAGTGCGACAGTTGCCTATCACTTTCATTGTCAAAGCGACCTATTATCGTTTGGCTACCCTATTTGCAACATTGGGAAGGCAAGCAACTGAGTACATGAAAGGTGGACACATAGTCCATCCAGATTTTCGCACAAAATTGCATACTCAATTGGGCCAATCAAGACAGATGACTGCAACTCTCTTCTCGCGAGAAGGACACAAGTTTCGTGTTTCAGAATTTTCCAGGCGGTTAGAAGGCATTCAGCACAACGCGTACGTGGTAGATCTAAGGGCAAGAACCTGCGAGTGTGGAATTTTCCAAACATTCAAATACCCGTGCGCACACGCCATTGCTGCTTGCACAAACCAACAGATACAATACATGCATTTGGTTGATCCAGTATACTTACTCAAAACGGTGTTTAAGGTTTATGAAAAAGAGTTTCCTCCAATCGGGAATGAGGTTGATCCGAATGCCGTGGACACTGAACCGACCATACGTCTAGATCCAGCACTACTAAGAGCTAAAGGACGTCCACGGTCTACAAGAATACATTGTGCCGAGGATATGGTCGAACATCGAGAAAAAACCGGACAAAAGAAGCATTGTAGTGTATGTAAAAATCCTAGACACACAAAGCCTACGTGTCCTAATCGCTCAGCCTCTCGTCTTAATTAATTATTTGTAATTTGTTTATGCGAGTTCGCCCGTAACAATCGAATCAATAAAGTCAATCTAATTCGATTTATATAGTAGGTCGTCTTATATTTTCAATCATTCAAAAAATATGTTATGATAGCATTTTCGAAGCGACTTTAAGTCAGTGTAGAATGGACGGAAATTGACCGTGTTGGTGTCATACGATAGAGAATTTCTAGTACTACAACCCCAAACTCGATGTTAGCTAAAAATTTACAATTTATACGTATGAAATTCTGCTCGAACATGCCTATCGACATTTGTTCAAAGGCAATTTCATTCAAAAAAGGATGATAGCATAGGGTTTTGGAAGCCATTTTAAACCATTTCAGAATGGACGGAAATTGACCGTGTTGGTGTCATATGATAGAGAAATTCTAGTACTACGACCCCAAACTCGATGTTCGCTAAAAATATACGATTTACAAGCCTGAAATTGGGCTCGAACAGGGCTACCCACGCTTGTTTTTCCGAGACCCTAAACCCATATTTGCACAAAACTCGTGTCCTACAGAACGCGAGGTCTGCGCGATATATTCAGCCGCCCTTTCAAAATCTCGGAAACCTCACGTTCTGCGGAACGCGATATTCTGTAAAACTGTTACCCCGAAGAACGAGGCCACGTAGACTGAACTCACGTTATGCAGAACGCGATATCAAACATCGCTTCCCACAAAACGCGAGGTTAACCGACATGGCGAGTTTGGGGGTCATTTTCCCAAATAAAAGTTGGAGGGAGCCAAAAACATATATATTTATTAAAACGAGGTTTTTGCCCCAAATCTGCCATTCAATTTCTTATCCCATACAAGCAAAACTCCACAGTATTTGGAGAAATTATATTATGGGTATGATTTACCACATTAGCCATGGTCCAAACCAATTAAAATTAATCATTATATCATTTTTTATTTATGTTATTTTTCTATTATATAATAACTTAAAAAAACTGCTTTTTAATGACATGTAAAAAATATTAATAAAGATTCACTAGCCGAAAAAAAATGACATAAAAAGTGATGTTATTGTGAATAGGGGTGAGCAAAACTCGACTCGACTCGAAAAAATTGAATAACTCGATTCGACTCGAGGTAAAAATACTCGACTCGTCTTGACTCGACTCGAAATTTCATAGACTCGACTCGACTCGTAAAAATTTCAAATAAAGTTTGAGTTGTAAAATGGAAATTCGAATAACTCAAATAACTCGAAATTTTTAATAATTAGTAAATTTATTTTTATGTTCAAGACAAGTCCCTCATATTTTAATGATATATACATACCAATATATAAAAATATGAAAAAATATTGCCACATATAAAAAAATATGAAGAAATATATATGTACATATCTTATATGATTAGAGAAAGACGTTTAAATTGAAATCAAAACGTACTATAACATGATAAATAATTACAATTAAATTTTTATAGGAACTCGAAAACTCGACTCGACTCGAATTTCTTAAACTCGACTCGAATCGAAAAAATTTCAAATAAAGTTTGAGTTATAAAATATGACTCGTCAACTCGAATAACTCGAAACTTTTTGACTCGACTCGACTCAAATCGATCGAACGCTCACTCCTAATTGAGAAAGTAAATTCATGCACAGACTTGAAATCCATGTCCATTTTTTTAACAATAGAAAAAGGGAAATCGATACCCAAACTTTACAGTTTTTCCCCATAAGTTAATACTTTTGTATGAAGAAAAAAAACGAAGTTTCTCTTCTTTCTTTCTTCTTGTCTTTTAATATGCTAGTCTCATTCAAATTTGTTTTAATTTAAGTATGGATTCATTTAAATATTAGAAATAATTAGATAAAGTAATGAATATGAATTTATGTAGTTAATTTGAAATTTGTGTTTCAATTATATGGTATAAGTAGTGAACTATATAAGTCATGAATTCATATAAGAAGCTGATGCAGACCAATTTCCAATTTTCCACAGTTCATTATATGTACACACAACACAAATGGTGTTGTTATATTATAAGAAACAAGAAAAAGGAGGGTAAAATGCAGAGTGAACATGAGAAAGATGAGTTTATGTATAATTATTTGACCGTGAAAAACGACTAAATTGTGGGGTTCTAAATGAATGCAAAGACCCTCCTAACTCATCCATTCTTAGTGGACTCAACCACCTGTCATGCCCTTCTCATGGACCGCTTCAAATTTTAAAATATAATGCGATTGTTTTAGACCAAAAAAATTAGTATTATTTTTTTTAGGCTTAATAGTAGAAAAATGTTTAAATTATATATTTGTTCAGATAAGTGCATGAAATATTTTTCGGCCCAAGTAAGTGCCTGTCATTATCATTTTATGTGCCTTTTTGTTTAAAAATTTCCGTTAACCAATAAAAACATGACACGTAACATGCTTTTTTTATTATTTTAAAAAATTCAAAATTTTCAAAAATATCATAAAATTTCCAAAATAGTCCACAAATCACAAAATCCCCAAATCCCGAATCCTAACTGTTGCCACAGCCAATCGCTGATGTCGTGCCCACCACTTCTGTAACCCCCTCGTCCTGGTCTGGACGACTGACCAGTCCAAGTAGGCAACACGGGGAAAACCGAAGTGAAACCCGTTAAGGCTCCCCTTCGGTTAGCCACCCTAGAAAATTTCTTTTTAACATTACATTGTCTAAATACTTTAATAAATCTTATGTAAGGTACGGCAGCGGAAAGACAACAAAACGGTACAAGCATACAAAACAAGCAATTAAGACAGCCCATTTTAGTCTTTACAGCAGACCGTATCGATACACTAGAAGTGCGTATCGATACGCCTTGACTAGGTCCTCTGCCCAAAGTCAACCTAGGGAGACCGTATTGGTACACTGGTTGGCCGTACCGATACGCCCTCCACGGTCAAACGATAAAAACCGTACCGATACACCCAAGACCCGCACCGATACGCCAAAGGACCGTACCGATAAAAACCGTACCGATACACCCAAGACCCGTACCGATACGCCAAAATCTCGTCAATATCTCAGATTTCCAGAGAGCTTTTAGCGTATCGATACACCCCGTGTACCGGTACGCTAAGCTTAAACTAAGGCCCAAGGTGTAGGACCGTATCGATACGCCCTGCACTGCAAGCCTAAATTTAGCTGCAAAACGCACTAAGACTCAACTCTAGATGCAATTTACGACTCGTCTAGCAACAAACAAACTCTCGTACAACATTAGGCAACCATGAATCAACATACGAAACAATTTAAACAAACAACGGAGCATCAAACACCAAGACAAGCATACAACACCAATTAAGCATACATAGAGGAACCTAGCAGACGAACATGCTTAGCAAACCAACAAAGAGTTAAAGGCCATAACAAACATACTCCCAAACCACAAGGAACATGAAACAACAAACATATACATAAAATCTATAAGCATCACACCCTAATTCAAGCATGATCCAACACTTAACATACATTCAAGACTAACCATTTAAAAAGAACATACATCCACAAAATACATGCATAACAAGGTTTACATGCCTTTAAAGCAAAACACTAAAGCATCTCATAAACACACGGCTTACAAATCCATCAACACAAGCATTAACAACATAGAACCAATACAAAGGAGTCTAGATACACGCTCCTACAACACGTAGCATTTCCCATTGCTAAACTACTACATTATTTACCAAACCATACTTGAGCAACTACCACACGCTTGGACGCTCTTTTCATGCTCCTTGCTAACTCCACGCTAATGATATGCATTGTTAGAAAAAGGAGAGCGTAAGCATAAAGCTTAGTGAGGGAGATCTAAAACATAACAACGACAATGCAGGGTTCAAAGCTTTCTTTAAAACAAAAGCCAACACATACAATTCAACCAACGACATAATCATCTTACTAACTCACAAGATCAACCATAAGTCAACAACATAGACATTTATCATGACCCCACACTTCATGGTATGCATAAAGGTATAATCAAACATAATATATCATGTCCCTCCAATAACATCATAGCAACTTACGATGACTCAAACGCAACGACATATGGCATGGCATCATACTTCATGTTATGCTCAACATAAATATGTTAACATTGATCTCACATCATCAACCACATAAACGTAAAACATATTGGCATCTAGTAAGAGTACTCGGATATGCGAATAACTTTCGTTGGGATTTTCACCCTCAACGTACTCAACAACATTACCTTCGGTGGGATTACACTCATCACCGGTCCTTGCATGGATGGGATTACACTCATCATCACATGCCCTTGCGGATGGGATTTCACTCATCATCACGCACCGTCGATGGGATTCCACTCATCATCGACTAATATATATAATTTTCGGTGGAATATTACATCACCGTACTCCTCCTTGATGACTTTACGTCACCAAGGCCATGCGCGAATTTGACTCAACCGTGTGCAAACACTCATCCTAATGATCGATCATTTGTACACCAAGACATACTAGTGCCAATAGTTAACCAAAACATCAATAACCAAAACTCAACCGTGCCTAGCACGCACTCACCACAACATTCCATGCATTGCATGTACTCACCATGATTCCACCAATCATGAAATACGATATACAAATCAATATCATGCAACATGGATACACTATATCATGCATGACCAAAACACCTTGCAACAAAATCCACAAGTATGCACAAACTTACATATACTTACAATCTTACCAACCGCAAAAAGTCTTACTTACCATTTCCGTGCACAACCTGCACCAACTTACATATATTTCACAAGGCATATCACAACACCATTGATTTCATCATGCATGATCAACAACATAATAACAAACAACATGCTTCATTCCAAAGTATTGAAATTTCATGCATAATAAGTTATCACCACAAGTAATGAAAAACAAATGGTAAAAAAAAGGAATTTAAAGAGACGATACACATCAACTTACTCTTGAGTTTAGATTGGCCTTTCAAGCTCAATCTAAACTCTTCCAAAACCATCTTTGAACCAAAACGTTGCTTAAAAACATTCCCACTCAACATTCGCACACTAAAGCAACCCACAAGGTCGTTTCAAGCTTTCGAACTTTCCGGGACCGCTTCTGAACCACCCAAGGCCAAATCCGTTGTTTCTAACCAATCAAAAAATGTATTAACCTCTTAATCAACCACAAATTTGCTGTTATACATCAGCTCACAATTCCATAATATTTTCTCAACAATTCAAAGTCGAATTCCTCCCAAATATTCTCATTTTCGTACTCCAGCAAAACCCAGCCATTACCCCCTCAATTTAAACACTTAAAACACTCCAAAACATGCCCAAAACATCACCCAAAGGCTGTACAACCATCAGCCCTTCATTTCCCCACATAAATACCTTAAAAACTCTTGTTTTCCACTTCTAAAAATCACCTACAGCAGTGGTTTCGGGAATCCAATCAAACCAAAACTATCACCACTCAAAAATCATCAAATAACATATAAAAACACCTATCCAAGGTCCACATACCTCCAGCCCAACTCTCTTTCACAAAACCACCCCAAAAACTCAAGTTTTGACCCTTTTAAAATACCCCCAAAAACCCATTTCGAGATTTTTAATAAAACCCCACCATTTTAAGATATAATGTACCTTAGGGCAAGATTAGTTCATAAATTAACTCTACAAATCAAAAACAAATCAAAAAGCCATTAAAGTTTTATCATTTTCTTTCAAAACTTTGAAAACTAGAAAATCTCAACAATGGTGATTTCTAAAAACTAAAACCATCAATGTGCTAGGAATGAAGAGGACAAGTCAAAAATGATCTTACCTTGATGAAAACACTTGAAATGAGGGAGGGATTTGATGAAATAGTGATTGGGGTTTTGGAGAGCTTCTTGTTGTGAAAATGGAAGCCAAGGAAGAAAATGAGCATATTTTTTTGTTTCAAAAGGCCTTTTACTCGTCTTTTTCCTTACTTTTAAAATTTACAGTTTTGCCATCAATGAGAATCAAACTCTTATATAAATAAAACCAAAGTCTATTTTAATTAAATCGAGTCCAACGACTCGAACCCGACTCACACACTCAACTTCTGACCCCAAAACCCAGGTGTTACAACTCTCCCCCACTTAAGGAATTTCGTCCTCGAAATTACATGACTGAAAGAGATATGGAAACTGTTTTTTCAAATCTTCTTTTCTCTACCCCAAATGGCTTCTTTCACACCTTTGTGTCGCTACTTAACCCTGACAAGCTCGATAAATCTCCCACGCAACACTGAAGGTCAATAGTGCGCATCTTAACACATCCTCTAATGTTTAAATATCTCTCTCTGACTGACCATCTGACTGACGATTACACGATGTATTGAAATTCAACCGGGTACCCAAAGCTGTATGCAAACACTCCCAAAATCGGGCTGTAAACCTTGGATCTCTATCGGACACAATCGATTTCGACACACCATGCAGTCTCACAATTTCACCGATGTACAAATCGGCCAATCTATCTAAGGTGTAAGTCGTATTAACAGCTAAGAAGTGAGTACACTTCGTGAAATGGTCAACAATCACTCAAACTGAATTCTTCTTAGAAAGAGTCAAAGGCAAACCTGATACAAAGTCCATAGTAATATCTTCTCACTTCCATTCTGAATTTCTCAACGGCTGTAACAAACCAGATAGAAATTGGTATTCTGCCTTAACACACTGAAAAACGATGCACTTGCTTCAAATCGCGATACATCTTTGTACTATCTGGATCATAGCAAACGGACTACTGTGTGCTTCGTTCAAGATCGTACGTCTCAAATCACTGTCATCCGGCACAACTACTCTGTCTCTGTAACACAAGACCCCATCAACACTGAAACTGTACTATGTATGTCTTCTTTCTGCTATATTTTGCACGTGAGGTGCCAAAGATCTGTCTTGCAACTGTTTATCTCTAATCATCTGGCTCAATATAGGTCTAACATGGAGTTCGACCACTAAACCACCATCACTCGACAAGCTCAATCTAGCGAACATAGCTCGCAATTCAACTGCCACTTTTCTACTTAAAGCATCGGCTACTGCGTTAGCTCTCCCGGATTATACTCAATCTTGAGGTCATAGTCCTTAAGCAATTTTAACCACATATGTTGTCTAAGATTCAACTCTGTCTGTGTCATCAAAATTTTCAAGCTTCGGTTATCTGTATACACTATACATTTCTCATCATACAAGTAATGCCTCTGAATCTTCTTCAAAGCAAACACAACTGCGGCTAGCTCTATGTTGTGTGTCAGATAATTACGCTCATGAGTCTTCAACTGTCTCGAGGCATAAGCCACCACTCTTCTGTCTTGCATGAGAACACAACCTAAACCTGCATATGAAGCATCACTGTAGATCACATAGTCCTTCCCCGACTCTGGCTGAATCACAATCGGTGCATTGGTCAAAGCTTCTTTCAATTTCTCAAAGGCTTGTTGTCTCGCATCTGACCACTCAAACTGAACATTCTTCTGAAGTAACTTTGTCAAAAGAGCGGCTATCTTCGAGAAACCTTCCACAAACCTTCTATAGTAACCGGCTAAGCCTAGGAAACTACGAATCTCTGTCACAGACTTCAGTTGCTTCCACTCAACAATGGCTTCTATCTTCTTCGAATCAACTATAATCCCATCGGCTGACACTACTTGTCCTAGAAGACTACTTCTCGGATCCAGAACTCGCATTTACTCAACCTCGCATACACTGGTTGTCTAACAAGGCCTACAAAACTATCCTCAAATGCCGGTCATGGTCTTCCTCGGTACACGATTACACCAAAATATCATTTATGAAAACAACTACAAATTGATCTAAATATTGATGGAAAATCCTATTCATTATGTCCGTAAATGCAGTCGATGCATTAGTCAACCCATACGGCATAACTAAGAACTCATAGTGACCATATCTAGTCCTAAAAGCTGTCTTCAGAACATTAACCTCTCTTACCTTCAACTGGTAATACTCGAATCTCAAATCTATCTTTAAAAAGACTAAAACCCCTCTCAACTGGTCAAACAAGTCATCGATACGCGGCAAGTGGTACTTGTTCTTCATTGTCAACTGATTCAACTGTCTATAATCGATGCACATTCTCATACTATTGTCTTTCTTCTTCACAAACAATACTGGTGCGCCCCAAGGCGAAGAACTCGGATGGATAAAACCTCTATCTAACAACTCTTGCAACTGAGTCTTCAATTCTTTCTGTGTCATACGGTACGGAGCAATCGAAACAAGAGTTGAATCTGAATAAGTCTCTATAGCAAACTCTACCTCTCTATCAGCCGGTAAACCCAGCAATTCTTCCGGAAACACACTCGGAAAATCACACACTGCTCTAGTATCTTGAGGTCTAACTTCATTTATGTTCGGATTCATCCCTAAGCTAGGTAGGCCTGACAACCAAAGTCAAACAATCTCTTAGCCTCTAAAGCTGAAACAACATTCGATAAGAACTTCACATTCTCACCTACTACTACAATCTCATAGTCGTCCGCAAGCTTCAAGAGAACCCTCTTAGTCTCAAAATCTATCCTAGCTCTATGTTCTATAAGCCAGTTCATACCCAGAATTACATCAAAGCCATAAAAGGAAATTCCATCAAATCTACTAGAAACACATGACCCTGAACCATGAACAGACATCCTTTATACATTTTCCTAACCACTATTGTATCCCCAAAGGAACCAGTAACACTAACACCTACCTCTAATACCTCACAAGGTAATTTCAACAACTTTGCATGCTCACTCAAAATATAAAAATACGTAGATCCAGAATTAATCAGAGAAAACAAACTCAATGGTTGTATCGAGAAGTTACCTACTATAACATCAATATCATTATGAAGCCAACTCATAGGTCTTCACTTCTTTTACCAACTCATATCAGGATCGGCCACATTGTTCTTTCTCAACAGGAACCAACTCATATGTACGCGGACCCAAATAGACAAATTGTACCTCAAACTCTGGTATGGCCATACTACCCTGAACTAGAGCGATGAACTCTCTCATCATTCACATCCTCTGAAACCTTAGATTCATGATTACCAGCGCCAGGCCCACGCCTCGGTCTCATACTTTTCAAAAGCAATAACACAACAACAAATAGAACACGCAAATAAAAATATATGGGGTTAGCAAGAGCAATGGTCCAAGGTGCTCAATTACTCCATTACTCAAAATCTTTTTAAATAAGTAATAGTAGCAATGGGAACTCGACACTACGCCTCGACACATCAACCATACTAACACATGCTTTCAAACATCGTACTAACAAGCAAACATCAAGCATACATGGCAAAACATTCACCGAGACATAGCAACAACATAACACTTCAAACTTACCTCACTTACCTACCCAAGGTCTCGGAAACCTCAGGCTCTGATACCAACAAATGTAACCCCATCGTCCTAGTCTGGACAACTGACCAGTCCGAGTAGGCTACACGGGGAAAACCAAAGTGAAACCCGTTAAGGCTCCCTTTCGGTTAGCAACCCTAGAAAATTTCTTTTTAACATTATCTTGTCTAAATGCTTTAATAGATCCTATGTAAGGTACGACAGCAGAAAGATAACGAAACGGTACAAGCATACAAAACAAGCAATTAAGACAGTCCATTTTAGTCTTTACAGCAGGTCGTATCGATACACTAGAAGTGCGTATCGATACGCCTTGACTAGGTTAACTGCCCAAAGTCAACCTAGGGAGACCGTATCGGTACACTGGTTGGCCGTACCGATACGCCCTCCACGGTCAACTTCTCACGGTCAAACGATAAAAACCGTCCCGATACACCCAAGACTCGTACCGATACGCCAAAATCTCGTCAATATCTCAGATTTCCAGAGAGCTTTTAGCGTATCGATACACCCTCGTGTACCGGTACACTAAGCTTAAACTGAGGCCCAAGGTGTAGAACCGTATCGATATGGCCCTTGGACGTATCGATATGCCCTGCACTGCAAGCCTAAATTTAGCTGCAAAACGCACTAAGACTCAACTCTAGATGCAATTTACGACTCGTCTAGCAACAAACAAACTCTCGTACAACATTAGGCAACCATGAATCAACATACGAAACAATTTAAACAAACAACGGAGCATCAAACACCAAGACAAGCATACAACACCAATTAAGCATACATAGAGGAACCTAACAAACGAACATGCTTAGCAAACCAACAAAGAGTTAAAGGCCATAACAAACATACTCCCAAACCACAAGGAACATGAAACAACAAACATACACATAAAATCTATAAGCATTACACCCTAATTCAAGCATGATCCAACACTTAACATACATTCAAGACTAACCATTTAAAAAGAACATACATCCACAAAATACATGCATAACAAGGTTAACATGCCTTTAAAGCAAAACACTAAAGCATCTCATAAACACACGGCTTACAAATCCATCAACACAAGCATTAACAACATAGAACCAATACAAAAGAGTCTAGATACACGCTCCTACAATACGTAGCATTCCCCATTGCTAAACTACTACATTATTTACCAAACCATACTTGAGCAACTACCACACGCTTGGACGCCCTTTTCATGCTCCTTGCTAACTTCACGCTAATGATCTGCATTGTTAGAAAAAGGAAAGTGTAAGCATAAAGCTTAGTGAGGGAGATCTAAAACATAACAACGACAATGCAGGGTTCAAAGCTTTCTTTAAAACAAAAGCCAACACATACAATTCAACCAACGACATAATCATCTTACTAACTCACAAGATCAACCATAAGTCAACAACATAGACATTTATCATGACCCCACACTTCATGGTATGCATAAAGGCATAATCAAACATAATATATCATGTCCATCCAATAACATCATAGCAACTTACGATAACTCAAAAGCAACGACATATGGCATGGCATCATACTTCATGTTATGATCAACATAAATATGTTAACATTCTTCTCACATCATCAACCACATAAACATAAAACATATTGGCATCTAGTAAGTGTACTCGGATACGCGAATAACTTCCGTTGGGATTTTCACCCTCAACGTACTCAACAACATTACCTTCGGTGGGATTACACTCATAACCGGTCCTTGCATGGATGGGATTACACTCATCATCACATGCTGTTGAGATTTTAGGGGCTCAATTCGATCAACCGTTCTTGCTCGCCAAGTGTGGAGAAGTTGGATAATTGGGTGTTTTAGTGGGAGGTGAAAAATTGGCAATTTGACACAAGGATTTATAGTGGTTCAACCTTCTAACCAAGGTCTACATCCACTACCTTAGCTCCCCACTAAGGATTTCCAAACAAATTCACTAAGAATTTCGTCCCCTTTTCTCGGCTTAGGAGGAAACCGTTACAACCCTCAAAGCTTTCTACCCAAAGCTTGAGGGAACACTCTCTTGTACAAAGAAAGACTTAGCAAACTAGAAATCCCTCTAATAGGTGTTTGTTTGCAATTCTAAGCACTCACCCAAAACCTAAACACTTGAGAAAATATAACAATGTAAGCTCACAAGTGTTGTCTAAGCAAGGAATTTACAATTTAAGCTCTAGACAAATTTTGACATCATAATGTTGTAACAATTGAAGCATTAACCATTACAAGATGCTTGGAGGTCCCTTTTATACTCCCAATTGAGTTTGTAGTCGTTACTAGCTGTTGGGATTGAATTGAAGCTGTTGGAGCCTTTATTTCCCACCATAAATGCAGTTCTGCAGCTTGGCGTATCGATACTCGTCAAACCGTATCGATACGGTCTCAATGAGGAAAGAGTCGTTGGGCTTCTTCAGCTGATGCGTATTGATACGCTTACCTGGCATATCGGTACGGTCCTGCAAATTAAAAGACCGTTGGGAAAAAGACTGTTGGGGCAGTTAGGCGTATCAGTACGAGATACAACCGTATCGGTACGCAACTAGCCGTTGGGCTGTTTCAAAACACACCTTATCGATACAGCTAAGTGTATTTGTACGGGTTTTGGCTACTGGAAAGTTCAGGTGGTTGAAACCCTAAAGCGTATCGGTACGGTCCAAGACCGTATCGGTATGGTCACTTAAAAAGGCTGGTTTTGACCACTTTAAATTTACTTTAAACTCATTCCAAAGCCTTTAAAACCCTTAAACATATTTTCAAGTTGTTTTTTACTAAAAACATATTTTAAATTCTTTTCAATTTAGTCCAAAACATTTTTCAAATATTATATCAAAACATTAGTTCTACACATGCCCTTGCGGATGGGATTCCACTCATCATCACGTACCGTCGATGGGATTCCACTCATCATCGACTAATATATATAATTTTCGGTGGAATATTACATCACCGTACTCCTCCTTGATGACTTTACGTCACCAAGGCCACACGCGAATTTGATTCAACCGTGTGCACACTCTTATCCTAATGATCGATCATTTGTACCCCAAGACATACTAGTGCCAATAGTTAACCAAAACATCAATATCAATAGCTCAAAATTTACCTCTTACCGCATCCGTGCCTAGCACGCACTCACCACAACATTTCATGCATTGCATGTACTCACCATGATTCCACCAATCATGAAATATGATATACAAATCACCATCATGCAACATGGATACACTATATCATGCATGACCAAAACACCTTGCAACAAAATGCACAATTATGCACAAACTTATATATACTTACAATCTTACCAACCGCAAATGGTCTTACTTACCATTTACGTGCACAACCTGCACCAACTTACATATATTTCACAAGGCATATCACAACACCATTGATTTTATCATGCATGATCAACAACATAATAACAAACAACATGCTTCATTCCAAAGTATTAAATTTCATGCATAACAAGTTATCACCACAAGTAATGAAAAACAAACGGTAAAAAAAGGAATTTAAAGAGACGACACACATCAACTTACTATTGAGTTTAAATTGGCCTTTCAAGCTCAATCTAAACTCTCCCAAAACCATCTTTGAACCAAAACATTGCTTAAAAACATTTCCACTCACAATTCGCACACTAAAGCAACCCACAAGGTCGTTTCAAGCTATTGAACCTTTCGGGACCGCGTCCGAACCATCCAAGGCCAAATCCGATGTTTCTAACCAATCAAAAACAATGTATTAACCTCTTAATCAACCACAAATTTGCTATTATACATCAGCTCACAATTCCACAATATTTTATCAACAATTCAAAGCCGAATTCCTCCTAAATATTCTCATTTTCGTACTCCAGCAAAACCCAGCCATTACACCTCAATTTAAACACTTAAAACACTCCAAAACATGCCCAAAACATCACCCAAAGGCTGTACAACCATCAACTCTTCATTTCCCCACATAAACACCTTAAAAACTCTTGTTTTCCACTTCTAAAAATCACCTACAGCAGTGGTTTCGAGAATCCAATCAAACCAGCACTATCACCACTCAAAAATCAAATAACATCTAAAAACATCTATCCGATGTCCACATACCTCCAGCCCAACTCCCTTTCACAAAACCACCCCAAAAACTCAAGTTTTGACCCTTTTAAAATACCCCTAAAATCTCATTTTTGGGATTTTTAATAAAACCTCGCCATTTTAAGATATAATGTACCTTAGGGCAAGATTAGTTCATAACTTAACTCTACAAATCAAAAAAAATCAAAAAGCCATTAAAGTTTCATCATTTGCTTTCAAAACTTTGAAAACTAGAAAATCTCAACAATGGTGTTTTCTAAAAACTAAAACCATCAATGTGCTAGGAATGAAGAGGACAAGTCAAAAATGATCTTACCTTGATGAAAACACTTGAAATGAGGGAGGGATTTGATGAAATAGTGATTGGGGTTTTGGAGAGCTTCTTGTCGTGAAAATGGAAGCCAAGAAAGAAGATGAGCATATTTTTTTGTTTCAAAAGGCCTTTACTCATCTTTTTCCTTACTTTTAAAATTTACAGTTTTGCCATTAATGAGATTCAAACTCTTATAAAAATAAAACCAAAGTTTATTTTAATTAAATCGAGTCCAACGACTCGAACCCGACTCACACACTCAACTCCCGACCCCAAAACTCGGGTGTTACAACTTCCGTCGCCGGACCCCCACGATCATTTCCCACATCCTTCCGTTGTCGAAAGTCGACGGTCGGCGTGTCTAAAGTCGAAACAAAGCTGAACGATGAAAGAAAGAAAAAGAAACATGGGCGACAAACTACGACCGATCAGACGACGAACGACGTGCATATGCTTCATTCTGTCGCCGATAGCGTGATAAACGACGACGATGGTGGCTGAATTTGGGGATTTTTGGGTTATTTTGTGAATTTTGGGAAATTTAGGGTTTTTAAATTCAGTTAACGGCCAGACACCTAAAATGATAACGGTGAAAACGCTAGGCACCTACTTGAGCCGAAAAATACTTTAAGCACTTATCTAAAAAAAGTTGTATAATTTTGGCACTTTTTGACTATTAAGCTTCTTTTTATTTAAAAGCATTTTGGTCTGTATGTGAAAATAACTTGGAAACGTTAGCTATGTACTTGAATCGAAAAATAGTTTAAACACTTTTCTAGAAGAAGAAAAATATAATTTAAACGTTTTTTAACTATAAAACCTTCTTTTTATTTCAAAAGCATTGCGGTCTATACGTGAAAATACCATTACGCTTATGTTTCTCGTTTACGATTATAATTACAAAGTAATGTATTCATATAATTATAATTATATTACAGTTATAATTAATATATGGTTTTTTCTAACCAATACATACATGCATATGTTAAGAGTCAATCAAGAGCTTGCATTAAATATAAGATTCTATTTGAAAAACCACAATTATTATATGTATTACAAAACCCTAAAAAAATATTGAAAAAAAATTCGCATTTAATGTATTAGGGTTTAGGGTTTAGTATTTAAGGTTTATGGTTTTATGGTTTAAAATTTTATGGTTTTAGGGGTTAGGGTTTAGGGTTTACTAATACATTGAATGAATATTTTTTTCAATATAATCTTTTAAAGTTTTGTAATACATTAAATGACTGTGTTTTTTCAAATAAAATCTTATATTTAATGCAAGCTTTTAAATGACACTTAACATATGCATGTATGCATAGATTAGACAAATTATTAATATATTTATATAATTATTACTAGAGTTAATAGTTATATATAAAGTTTTCTTAGAATATAGATTTAAACCCCAAAGATCACTTATTTTGATTCTAAAGTTCAAACTTCAAAAAAAAAAGAGAAGAAAGATAAAAGGGATATTACGTGAGAGACAAATGACCCAAACTCAACTCTTATCTTGGGGTAAAGTCCCGACTTAAAAAATTGATTATTTTTAATTTCGAGTTAAATTTGAGTTCGATTCGAATTTGATTTTATCAACTCAAAAAATTAAATTTTATTGTTTTGCGATTTAGTTCATAATTTCCTTATTTCTTCAATTTTCCTTCATTTTAAGTCGATTTTTGATTAAATTTAAACCACATGCTCTTAAACCTGTGTAGAATACCTATTTAGATTCAATTCTTACTTTTCAAAACAAATTTTCTAATTTTGCAATTTAGCCCCTCAACTTTGTATGATTTCTTCATTTCTTTAATTCTTCCTTCGTTTTAAGTCATTTTTAACCAAAATTGAACCAAATGCTCCACTACCACTATAGAATATTTATATCACCTAAATTCATATTTTTAACAACATATTTATTTTTTAACTTAGTCCCTTAACTTTGCATGTATTTCAATTTGGTCCTTCAATTGTAATTTTTTTTGTAAATTCTTTCTTCTCATCAATCCCTTCCCTCCTTCATACTCTCATCAATATTCTATCCTCAAATTTCCTTCTTTAAATAGTTTTACAATTTTTTATGATATTTATTTTATTAAATAACATTACAAATCTCACTTACACTTGTGAAAAAATAATACGAATATATATATATATATATATATATATATATATATATATATATACATATGCATATCTTATATAATTAGATAAAGTTATTTAAATTGGAATCAATTTGTACTATAACACTATAAATAAGTACAATTAAATTTGTATAGAAACTCGACAACTCCACTCGAATCGCAAATTTTCAAATAAAGTTTTAGTCATAAAATAGTACTCTCAACTCTTATAACTCAAAACTTTTTAACTCAACTCGATCGAATGGTTCTTGTCCCCCAATTATCCCCATGCCAAGTCACATAGAACATATAAGGTGCAACCCATTTTTCAAAAGTAGGTAAATTACACTATGAGCCCCTCAAGTTAATTTGAAACCTGATTTGGCCCTAATTCTTATTCGATTTAATCTAATATTGATCCAATATTTCTAAGTGATTCCACCACTTGAAGGCACATAGCTTCGGGTAATAACATGAATCTTTACTCTGAATTTTGGGATATTGCATTTTGCCTAGCCAAAATGAGACCCTTGGGCCCATTGAAGTTAGTGTTAGGTTTATGAAGGTTCATTATAACACCCTAAACCTGACCTGAATATTTTTCATATTTAGTAAGTCACATTTGGGTTCAGAGAGTGACTTATATAATTTACAAGTTTGAATAAAATTGTTTTAAACCAATTTAGAACATAAAGTAGAGTCAATCAATTTGAAAATTTAGATAAAATAGTTATACAAAATATGGAGCTCCAAGACACAAATAGTAATTAAATAAAAAAAATAAAGGTGATTTATATGCATGTCTACTGAATACAGTTAACTCTTGTATTTTTTTTCGAACATTCACTTTACAAGGTCTATACTATGCAGAGACCTATCACCACCTATAAATAAAAAATATTGAACGCTTAAACATGCTTGAACTCACGTCCTCGTGTATATTAAACCAATAACAATGCCAATTGAATTATATCAATCAATTGTGTCACGTTTTTTCTAAAAAGAACTGATTAAAAAACAAATGGTACCGAAAATTTAAGTAAATTAAAATAGTTAAATTTATTTATATTTTATTGATAATATATGTGACATAAAATCATTGGTGGAGCATATAAAGGGACATAGAAAAGAGGCATATGAATTATATTCAATCAATATAAAAATATTTCGTCTTTCCTTTTCCTGTGTCCCTTTATATGTCTCACCAATGATTTTATGTCACATGTATTAATAATTTAGTTTCATTGTTTTATTGATTGTTTTTGTTTTATTGGTAATAAAGATGACATAAATGTTACAAAGTAATCAATCCAAGACGATAATAAAATTAAAGAAAAAAATAACTTCAATCAAATAAATAAGAAGAGAAGAATTATAAAACCATATTAAAGTTGAGGCCTGCGGAGAGCAGTTTCCTTAAGACAAATTTCGACCACTCCGCGGTGCTTGAGTTTAGTTGGTCGTTCGTCTCCCAGGATACAACAACTGGAAGATCTGCGACAGAAGCACGAACTGAAGAGATCTCGAACTAGAGCCTTGTCTTAGCCTATCACCAGGTAAAAGAAAACAAGAGAGAAAACGATTTTTGGAGTGCTTTGAAACTGAGGAGAAGCACGGTTTATATAGGGGAGTGGAGGAGGAAAATATGGAAGGTAAATATTCCGAATTAAGGCCATTGACTTTGTATCCGAGCAAAATTGGAAATAATGAATTAATGCCTTATTTAAACGGATATATTTCTTATGAATTGATTTTAATATCTTTTAATATCCGATTTAATGAAAGTCACAAATTTTTTTATTAAATTCGGAATATTCAAAAGGATATGTTGTATATAAGGAAAAAATTTAATTCGAAGTGGGTAAAATATCCGCAGGTCTTAAGTAGAACCCGACCAGTCCAGACATTCGCGTCGCCCACGACGTGCGAGCGTGCCCCAACCCGAATGGGTTCGACGAGCTTTGATTTGCACCCCATGCGCCTGCGCGCGAGGCATAGTGTTCATTCAAGTCATTCAATGACTTCCAAGTGGGTTGGTGTATTTAAACCATTCACAAGCTTGTTATCCCACCCATGTGGGATAAAGGGTTCATATTTTCCTTAACACAATTCATAACAACCTCACTTTGAGCATCAATTTCTCATTCATTTCTCAACCGTTTTGAGCATATGAGATACCGTTGTAAAGGTCTCATGGGGTAGAATATAAATTAATAAATTTATCATTCGAACATCTACCTTTACCACTCGAAAATATGGCTCAAAGTTTCCAATTTCTCACATTTTTCCAACAATAAAATCATTGTTGTGGCATATAAATGGACACAAAAAAGAGACAGGCGAATTATATTAAATTGATATTATAAGAATATTTGTTTTTTATTATGATAATTACTCCCTCTGTCCTATTAATTTTGTCACTTATTGACTTTTTAAAAGTTACTCCCTCCGTCCCACAATTTTTGTCCCTTGTTGACTTTTTTTGGTCAATTTTTTTCAACTTTGACTCATAATTATTTAAAATGTATCATTGATAAAAATATGAAAAAATATATTTTAAAAACCTCTAATCGAGTAGTTTTCAAATATATATTTTATAAAAATTAATTATTTAAAATATTCACTATAATAATAGTCAAAGTTTAAAAAATTTGACTTTCAAAAAGTCAATAAGGGACATTTTTATGGGATGGAGGGAGTAAAATTTTTAAACTTTGACCTTGATTATCTTAAATAATTAAATTTTATAAAATATATATTTTAAAAATACTTGATTGATGTTGTGAATAAAGTAAAAAGAACAAGAATAAGAACAAATGGATGAGAAAAGGAGAGTGCTTTGTATTTATCCTCAATATTGAGTTATGTACAATGCTTTCATCAAATAATTTATTTATAAGCATAAGAAGTACATAATATATTGAACTCTAATTAAAAAATAGTATTTTAATGATAAAGTAAATCAAATCTCCTAGATAAAGTTCTTATCATGATAGAAATCCATATAGATAAATATTCATAACACTACCCATTGAATGTCTATGAAGATAGTGTGCCTCGTTAAAACCTTACTAAGATAAAAATTCAGTGGGAAAAAATTTTTTAGTGAAGGAAAAAGAGTACACACATCTTTGATACGCATACCATGTTGCCTTGTTAAAAATCTTACCAGGAAAACCCATTGAGACAAAACCTTCGTTAAGGAAAAAAGAGTGCAGCGCATATTTACTCACTCTCATGAAAATATCACATAAGATCTTTGAATCTTCATAATTCACTTGACTACTATTTTTATGAAGATCGTGAGAATGAAACTTTGGAGTATTACGTTTCATTTTGTCCTTTTTGATGTATCCACATTCCGATTGAGGTATAAATTTTACATTATCTCCACATTCCTTTATAAAATGCATAAGAAAATATGATCATTCTTATAGTATTTCCTCAATGAGTACTCACTAAAACTAAGCGTGACAAAATATAAATATTCAAGGGGACACATATCTAAATGCTTTTGGCATTTTAAATCCATCAAGGATAACTTTCCTTATATAGGGATTCACAAAATAAATAGACGCATAATATTTTTCTCAACTGCCAAACTAATAAAGTAATTGCATCCACTACGAAGTAATTTAAATATTCCTCATAATTAAGTCATGTTATATCTCACGACTACTTATTTGTACCACATTTGCATTACACCTTTAGGTGTTTGGACTATTGGTCCAAAAACTTCACTTTTAAAAGTTCAAAGCATCTCTCTATATTGACCAAACATTTCAGCATTTATACTTCTAGATAGATTTTTATATAAGATCATCGTTTTCTTTCTTTACTTATATAGAAATATTCTATGTATAATTTTTGTCGACTACTTTTCTATTTCGGTTACATTCCTTTCTTGTAGTGACAACTTATCGAGATCTCTTTTCAATATTTATTTCAGGTACCTGAAATTATTCTAGAGTTTTATTAATAGTTATGTATTGAGTCTCTTCATGAGTACTCACATCTATTATATGACCAATTTAACTATATATCACACACTTAAAAATTCTAAAATAGGAAACATGTGATTTCTAACCAAAAATCGATCATAATGGAGAGTTTTATTATAATTCATTGGCTTGATGTGTATAAGTGTTTCTACATGTGAAATACCATATATATAATAAGTATTTTATTCTCATAGTTTAGCTATTAAAAGGAGACATCCAATTAAAATTCTGCTAAACTAACTTTTTCATAATCAATAGGCTTTGTAATAGTTATTTCAATTGATATAGCCTAAAATATAAACCACCAGCTTTAGCAAGACGAATAGTCTTATTTGTGTAATTTGAATATTTTTCAAATCAATCTCACAAACTTATGATTGTAAGTTGATAATACATATGTAGATGTATCTACTAAAATCATATAAAAACTTTCTATATTTGTGGATATATGGGATCATATTTCATTCAGATATGCAATACATGTAGTCTCAACTTTATTACAAAAACTTTAAGTTCTTTTGATAAGTGAGATTTTAATAAATTTTTCTGAGAACAAGCAACAGAAAAACTTTATGTTCTTTTAGTAAGTGGAATTTAATCACTTAATCAATTCATTTGCGAACAAGCACCACAAGAACTTTAGTTTCTTTTAATAAACTTGCATGTAAATCTCAATAATTTTTGTATCATTATTGATCAGGATGGTCTAACTAATCATGCCAACTATATATATATATGTATGTATGTATATATATTTTTGAATTTCTAAACTTTTGGTTTATTATAACATGTAATTCAATCTCACTCATACATGTATAGTACAAAAATTGAAATGTAAGTTTTTTTTTAAACTTGATAATACTTTCATTACATTGTCCATCGAAATTTTTTCCTTTGAATAGAAATATATTTAGCTTTTTCAGAGCTTTCAATGAAATTATTCTTTTGATAACAATATATAGCTTTTCTAGAGCTTTCAACTAACTTTTTCGCTACCAAAACTTATATCCACATTGGTTTATTTCATATGACAATTAATAACATATGTTATTTATAATTTCCGAAGGATTATTTTAAAAATTCTTATTGCTCTCTTAAAATTTCCACTTATGGTGGTGACGATATTATTACCATTAACGTTAATTATTACAATATTCACAATTAACATATTTCATATTGTGTTTTTTCTCAAGAACTTATTGATCTTCCGAAGCATCAATATTTTTAGTACTTTCAGATATAATACTTATATTTTACCCTTGTATATAAATAGGAAAATATTTCTTACGCTTCTTCTAAACATAAATCATCACCATATATTGTATTTGATAAGTAAACATGGTAAACAAAATAAATAAATATCATATTATATTATATTATATTATATTATATTATATATAAACATAAAATATAAATATTATTGCATAAAATAAATAAACGTAAAGCAAAATAAATTAAAAGATCAATAATTCTCTTCAAGGTTATTAGAATAATTCGAAGACGATTTATTCCCTTCTAGGTTATAAGAAAATCAACAACGTTCAAATGACTTGAACCAATATCATATTCATCATTTCGCAAAAAAAATTGCTTATATTTTCTTTCCTTTATCATTCAATGATTTTTTATGCTTTAGCGTACGATAAGTACGCGACCAATAGTTTGGAACACCGAATTGGTAATAAAAGAATTTTACTTTCTTAAAATGATATTATCACTATTTGTATCCTTATAATTTTACTTTTAGTGGGTTATCTCGTTAGTCATCCTTATAATCCTACTTCTGGTGGGTATAAGTATTCTTAAAATGGTCGTATTGTTCATGTCTATATTCATGGCCTCAACCGTGACCATAACTATTAATGTGACATTTTTTCTTTGTGTTATATAATCTCACATTCACTTTAGGGAATGGAGTGGGGCCAATAGGCATTTAAAACACTTTTTCACGATATTGTGTCTGCATGGCAATATTATTTGCGTAAAAAGTGGAGTATGTTTTTCTAACATATCCTCATCAGTGATACTTTGATCACATAACTTCATTTGTGAAGTAATTCGAATCATATTTGAGTTATATTCACTAAATGAATAGTGATTTATCATGTTTGCATACACTTCAGGGAATGAAACAAATCCAATAATCTCATGAAATAAATATCATGTTTGCATTCAACTCAGGGAAAGCATCCTATAAAAATTCTTATCAAGATGTAACATGAATTTGAAAAAGTCTATAATCGAGTTTTTCGACGCATGAGAATTATTGATTTCGAGTAAATATAGACTTTATAATAGTCATACCATTAAATTAATCATGCTTTGATTCATAACAATTGAACTCTAATTAATGAAGATAATATTCATAACAATTGAACTCTAATTAATGAAGACAATATTCATAACAATTCATATCATTAAATTAATCATGCCTTCATCAAATCATCTATTTATAGGCATAAGAAGTATATAATACATTGAACTCTAATTAATACATTGAACTCTAATTAATGAAGATAATATTCTAATGATAAAGTAAATTAAATCTCCTAGATAAAGTTCTTATCATGATAAACATCAATATAGATAAATATTCATAACAATTGAAGGTTTATAAAATATATTTTTTTCATATTTTTATCAATAATAAATTTTAAATAATAGTATATCAAAGTTAAAAAATTGACAAAAAAAATCAATAAGGGACAAATTTAATAGGACAAATGGTTTATTTATTTCTCATTCTTTTATATCAAGGAACATTATAATTGATTTAAAAATATATACTTCATATGTCCCATTAAATTGTTACTTCAAAGAAATTCAATAAGTTTTACTAGGCACATTTTCCTTTCCACCTTTTTTAGTTTTCAATAATTTTTTTAAACTTTTCAAGTTTGAAATTATTATTTTAATCATTTTACAACATATTTGTTACAAAAAAATTCGCTAAAATCATGTGAAAGTAAAAAGTAAACCATGAACAATTCAAGGGAAAGGGGAATGAATATTTCACCATTCACTAATAATCATTCATGTGACAAGGGAAAAGGGAATGAGTATTTTACCATTCACCTATAATCATTTATGTGACACCCAATGAAGTGAGTAGAAACCTTTAAAAATTATGACAGTCGGGGCTTGCACTCTAACCTAAAACTAACTCACAAAGTCTTCAAACGAGACGAGACGGTTGAACTGAGCTGAAAAAAAAGAAAAAAAATTAGTTGTCGAGTGGTTGGGGCAAAAGCTAAGCTAAAGCATTCAGAGTTGAGACTAGAGATTTTTCCTTCAAAGATACGTCAACCATGACCGTATGATTTCAGCTTTGATTCTTGGCCGACCCATTCGCCCACACTCTCATTATCACGTCGTCTTCACTCTTCATCTTCACTTCTTTTGTAATCTCTCGTTTTGTTTTCATTTAATCTTCTAGAGTAAACATGTATTCTATAAGGTCATAACGTCCCTCCACACAATTTGTTCTTAACTTTTCACATTTGTTCCCTTTTTATGTTGGAAATATAAAATAAATAACACAATCTTTTGGAGAGGAAAAAAATATAACAATGCACTTCAAAATACATGAAATACAATTGTTTTGCTTCATTACTTACAATCCTTTATATAGAGATTGTAAGTGACTATTAGAATAGTCAAAACTATTCATTACACCTTTTCATCATATATGGTCATATCTATTCATCATGTTAGGCATATCCATTCATGATGAGAACTCGCATACATTCATCATAAAGGTTGATGAAAAGTCACACTTATTCCTAAAATATTGTGTTTTGAATTATAATATTCAACATTTCCCCTTAATTTGAACATTTCTTCGTCAGGCTAAGATTTCCACGTCAAAATGGTGTGCTTTGGTACTTCTAAATTTTTTCATCAATATCAACGTCTTAATTATTAGGAGATCGTTTCCTTCCTTTACTACCTTTGTATCTAGTTCTTTTACATTTTTCATGTAACACATCATAGTCATAATCTCTATCCTTGCTTCGATCATTGTATCGATGATCACATTCTTGATATCGATTTCATTGAGAATCATAATCACAATCATGGTTATGATTATGATTGTAGTCACATTTTTTATCACAATAACGTTCATGCTCTCATTTGCGCTCCTTGTAATGTTCATGCTCATGGTCTTTATCATTGTCTTGAGTCATAGACTTCTTTCAACAAACTTTTAAATCATCTTTTCCATCCATTAAATGGTTCTCACTAGACTTACACTTAGCATGTTCACTTGCTAATCGATCATATCTCAATTTATCACCTTGCCATTTATCTTCACAAATCATGTCTTCTTGATACTTTCCTTGTATCTTTCAGCCTCATGATTCTCATTATTTGCATGCTCTTGTGGCGAATTTACTATCTTACGCCATCCTTCATCACCGCTTTTGCAGCCAAATTCTATGTCATCAACCAAATCCATCACGCCTTTATCATTTGTGTGGCGTTCTTCGCATACATTGACCAATACTTGTTCTAAATTGGTTTGTAGAGAACTTATCATGGCTTCGTTTGTCAGCGCCAAGTCTAACCATACTTGGTTCTCTAAATAAAGGTTTTTAACCCTTTTCTGAAGAATACATTTCAATTTCCCCATTCTTTAAATCTCATAATCTTTCTCCTTTAGTTTTTTATGTTGTTTTTCAAACATAATGAAGATTCTTTTAGTTGTAGAATAAAATGTTCTTAGTTGTGTTTCTTGAAGCATAATTCCTTCCGTGACATCTTTTAGCTTCCTTCTTTCACAATCAAGATCTCGCATTGTTGCATTTATTTCAAACTTAAGGGAAAAAAACTTTAGTCCATGCTTCTTCTCGGGCCACATTCTCAATCTCAAGTTCTTCCATCAATCCATTCATTTCATGTTCAAGTTCTTCCACTTTTTATTGCATTTTTCGAGGCCTTTTGTTCTTCACACATGTGATTACTTGCTCCATTGTCAAGATACCATGTGATTGTATCATTTTTCTCTTCAGTCTCGGGTGTTAGCAACAATGTTTGCTCTTCAATATCTTGTTGATCTTTAATGAGATTCATTGTCACTTCAATTCTATTAGAATCAGTTTGGCAATCCCAAGAAAAATGACCAAAATTTGACAATTATAACATTTAACATTGGACTTTTCATACCTCCTTTCATTTACTATTTGATAACTCATTCTTCCTCTTGAACTTCTTCTATTCTTCTATGATGGGCTTACATCATCATTGGTACGATCTTCACAATCATCTTTTCCACGTCCCCGTTGACCATAACTTCGACCTCGTCCACGTCCACGTCCATTTTGGTTCTTTTCTTCTCGATTATCTTTCAAAGACATCTTGGCTTTGGGGGCTTGTTCAATGGACTCATCTTGTCTCCTATTGAATTTGTCTTCTTAATCTTGCAAATCACCCATAACTTGTTCAATAGTCATAAAGTCTAAATCTTTTGACTCAATAACACAAACCATATAATCAAACTTTGGAGTCAAAGAACAAATAATCTTTTTAATCACACGAACATCTTCTAAAGTTTCTCTGTATCTCTTCATTTGATTGACAACATCTACCACCCTTGAGTAATAATCCAAAATTGACTCGGATTCCTTCATCCGCAAGGTTTCAAACTCACTTCACAATACATGGAGTCGAACCTTCTTCACTTTGTCAACTCCTTGGAGAAAATTTTACAAAATTATCCCATACTTTGCGGTGTTGGCATTTGCCACTTTTACAAACATCGAATCATCCAGACATTCTTGGATGAGGGTGAGAGTTTGTTGATTCTTCATTCTTGTTTTCTGTCAAAGCCTCATTTTCATGTTGTGACAATGATGCCTCGTCTTGAGGACACTTATAGTCTTTGTGAGTGATCTCCCAAGCATCTTGTGCCCCCCAAGTAAAGCCTTCATACGGAGACACAAATTTTCATAATTGTCTTTTGTAAGTTGAAGAGATTGAAATAGAAACATACCATTGTTGGCCATCTTCTCTTACTATTGTACACACCAAATTTTTTGCCATTTGATATTAAAATAATAAAATCCACACCCAAAAAATACAAATCCAAAACCCAAATCTTAAACTCAAATTCAATTTACTCTCATTCAGTCACACTAAATATAGTCATTCAACCCAACCTTTATAGTCAAACATCATATCCCAAATTCCTCAAATCTCTCAACCATTTTTTTCAACAAGATGCTACATATGATCCCTATAATATCTCCATATTCATCTCTTTTAAAATGAGAAGCAAACACATGAATAAGGGAGAAACTAGGAATTAGGGAGATTAATTAAAAGGCACTATGGCTATTCGACCATGGCACCACGCACACCTACCAATTCTCATCACTCTAGGCCTTTTGGCCATCATCACCTTTACCCAAAACGTTGCTTAGCACCTAATCCACCATGGTCACCGCTCAACATTGAGCATCATGGACCATCTCTGCCCACACAACAGTCCTCTCATAGTTTGTCGCCACTGCCATTCACTCACCACCGAACCATGAGTGACCTAGCTCAAACTTGAATAAGCAATCTGCAGAGACAGAAAGTCAAAAGTCAGAATAAAAAGAGACAAATATCAAAAGGAGAGAAAGATGAAAAGCTTACTCATTCGGTCGGAATTCGTCGTCGATGATCGGAGCCTCATTTTAGCAAACCGAGTGGTGAAGACGAAGTATAGGTCACGAGGAATGACACATCTCAAAATCGGGTTGATCCAACAGTAGACTGTGGAGACCAGAGCTAAGAAGAGCCGAAAGGTTTTGACCTTTTTCATGGACTTCGATGCAGTTTCTAGAGAAACGAACCCCAGAATCATGCTCAAGAGACCGAGACGAGTCTACTAATTAAGTTTGGTCCCAAATAGTCAGAGATGACGGCCCACGGAGATGATTAATGACCAAAATTTGCAGAAAGAGTGAGATGGAAGAGCTCTTATTGTTTTTTAAGCAAGAATTAAATGAAAATAAAGGGTTTAAAACCCCTTTGTATAACAAGGCCAAACAGTGTTGTTAGGTAAGTGAGGGGTGACTCACGCTAATCAATCAATTCCAGACTTGTTCTCGTGCTTGATTTTAGTTTCAGGCTAAATTGCCTTTTCAATTCCTTTGAGTTTAGATGTTTTGCATTTAGGTCTTTTTTTGCATATTAAGTTTAGATTTATTTCAGTTTAGTCCTATTTTAAGTTTGATTTGATTGATTTTCGGCATATAGATTTAGGTTTCATTCGTTATGATAATTAAACCTTTTAATTCGCTTTAAATATGTTTTGGTAATTAATTGGCTTTAATAAATTGATTAATTTGTGATTTGGTTCTTATTTAAAATTGTTTTGTCAGATAAGGTGAATAATTCATACTTGATTAATAATTTAATTTTATTTTATTTGATTCAGTTCAGATTTGTCCTTTTTATGTTTGATTTATTTTCCTTGTTTGATTTAGTTTATGTTATTTTTTGAGCATAACACATCTTTTTTCATATTATTTGGCAACATAATTATTTTTTAGTAGTGCTATTAACCCCTTCTTTGAGATTCCTTTTTTAGACAACCAAAATCCTTAAGTACCAATTTTAGGCATAGTGGGGGTGCTATAACCTTCCTCACCCGTAACTGACTCCCAAACTCGATGATGATCTCGGTGTTAACGCATACCAGTCTTACAGGTTTTTGATCGCGCACAATCCAAAAAGACTGATGTCGATTCTAAACGTTTGAAGGGCTTTTGAAGGCCCAACTTATTTCGGCCCGGACAAAAACAACGTCAACAACTATCAAACCAAGCTCTAATACCACTTTGTTGGAAATATGAAAGTAAAATAATATAATCTTTTGGAGAGGAAGAAAAATATAACAATGCGCTTCAAAATACACTTACAAAATACTTGGATGCTAGACCAAAACGACGCTAATTCTCAAAATACACTTTGTTTATCATATATATTATGTGGTAGAAACAAAAAAAAAAAAGATGTTAATTTTGCTTAGTGGTTAAGAGTTTGCTTTTGATTTTGAAGGTTTCAGGTTCAAATCTCATTGAGTGCATATTTTTTCATATTCTCCTCCAGTAAAACGTCGTCGTTTTGGGCCATTTAGTATCAAAATAGATGCGTCAAAACGATGTCATTTTGGTCTAGCATCCAAGTCATCACGCCGTGCACCATGAAATCGTCATGTTAAGAAGTTAACAGCACGGTGGCATAAATGAGTCAAAAAATAAAAATTGGTGGCTAATTTGAACCAATTGAAAGGTTGATGATAAAAACGAGTCACTCTCAATAGTTTGGTGGTACATAGCGTAATTTACCCTAAAATTATAATATTCAACATTTTATCTCTCTCATGCAACTCAGCTTTTCGTTTTCCTCGCTCTAGGTTTCACTCCTTCCTCTCTTTTTAACATAATCATTAGAATAAAAAAGGTAAACTATATAAATGGTCACCAAACTTTTAGGGCGGATTCATTTTGGTCACCGTACTTTTAAAATCTTCGATAAGGTCACCCAAATTTTAGTTTGATTACAACATAGTCACTGAATTTTTAGTTCGCTTTCAATACGGTCCATCTCTTTACCTTCCGTTAGAAGATTACGTTAGTTTTCGTTTTTCCTTAATAAAAAATGGGTAAACTACATCAATCATCACTCAACTTTGTTCTCACTCTTATTTTGGTCACTAGAGTTTAAAAAAATTCAATTTAATAACTTAATTTTCGAATTGTTCATATTTTGGCCACTCTCAAATGACATGTTTATAAAAATAGAAAAATTCGATTAATCCTTAAAAATATTTTGGTAAATTTATATTAATTATCGATCTTATATTGTACCAATTAATTCAGATAATCGATTAACCAGTTAACCGAAATATTTGATTCGGGAAATGATTTTTTTACTTTGTTTATTAAAATATCAAATATGATAAATTTAATAATTGTTCGGTTGTGATAAAAGTTTAAAAACAACTACAAAGTCAAAAATTGAAAGTTCACACCTATTAAACCTACCTAGAGCCAAAACATTTTAAAAAAACCAGAAGGGTATCAAAATCACTAGACTATAAGATATTGTAATGCATAAAATTTAGAAACATTGCACATAATAGATCAGATCGGTTAATCAATTTTGCTTAAAACTGTGAATCGTAACCGATTTGAAATAATTTATTTTAAAATTTTGTACTAAAATCAGGTTAGATTAATCCTTAAAAATAATTATGGTTAATTGCTAAATTCATATTATTCAATTCTCAATCTTATATTGTACCAATTAAATCGAATAATCGATTGACTGGTTAATTGGAATATTTGGTTTGAGTAATAATTATTTTACTTTGCTTATTAAAATATCAAATATAGTAATATGGTAAATTTAATAAGCAAAGAAAAAAATCATTACCCAGATTTTTTAAGGATTAATCGAATTTTCTATTTGTATAACCATGTCAAAGTTAAGTTATTAAATTGAAAATTGTTAAACTCTAGTGACCAAAATAGGTGTGAGAAGAAAGTTGAGTGATGGTTGGTGTAGTTTACCTATTTTTTATTAAGGAAAAATGAAAACAAACGTCGACTTCTAACGAGAGGGACCGTATCAAATTTGAACTAAAAGTTGAGTAACCTTATCGAATATTTTAAAAGTATGGTGACTAAAATGAATATGACTTAAAATTTCGGTGACCATTTTACGTAGTTTACCCAATAAAAAAATATCACCAAACATCTTCTTTTATATATATAGTATACACCCCTTTCTTTTTCTTCTACTCTTACATAAGCCATCTTCTTTGTCGCGACTTTTTATCTTTCTTCTCCAATGGAGTTGGGTTTAGTTTCAAAAGATACAACCTGGTGGGTTTTTACTCTACCAGCTTTCTTCGGATCCAAAAACCTGCTCGATGCTTATGTTTTGTTTTCCCTCTTTATGGCATCTCTTTCCATTGCCCTTCTTTCCTGGGCTTTTTCTGTTGGTGGGATTGCATGGAAACATGGAAGGAACCGAAAAGGTACCCTTCCTATTCCTGGTCCTAGGGGTCTCCCTGTATTCGGTAGCCTCTTTACTTTGAGTCGTGGTCTGGCTCACCGTTCCCTTGCCGCCATGGCTTGGTCCACAGCCAACACCCAGCTCATGGCTTTTAGCCTCGGTTCCACCCCTGTCGTTGTAGCTTCCCATCCCCACACTGCTCGAGAAATCTTAACCTCCCCTCACTTCGCTGACCGACCCATCAAGCAGTCGGCTAAAAGCCTCATGTTCAGTCGAGCCATAGGGTTCGCTCCCAATGGAACTTATTGGAGGCTTTTGAGAAGGATAGCTTCCTCACACCTCTTTGCACCAAAGCGCATTATGGCGCACGAACCTGGTCGCCAACTAGACTGTACCACCATGCTACGCCACATAGCAAACGAACAGAAACTCCATGGCTCTGTTTATTTAAGAAAACACCTTCAGTTTGCTGCTTTGAACAATATTATGGGGAGTGTTTTTGGCAAAAGATATGAGCTGCAGGGAGAATATAATAAAGAATTGGAAGAGCTTAGGGATATGGTAAGGGAAGGGTTCGAACTCCTTGGGGCTTTTAACTGTTCTGATTATTTGCCATGGCTAAGTTACTTTTATGATCCCTTTCATATTAATCACCGTTGCTTGAAACTCGTTCCTCGAGTTAGAAAACTCGTCAAAGGCATCATTGAACAACACCAACAACTCAGTGAGTCCAAAATGTTGTTTGACAATGCTGATTTTGTAGATGTTTTGCTCTCTCTTGACGGTGATGAAAGACTCCAAGAAGATGACATGGTTGCCGTTTTATGGGTTAGTGATGGAAATTGTATATAATAATTTTATTTGCATGTTGAATGCTGACTGCTGAGTTAACTTACTGAATTTTGGTGCGCAGGAAATGATATTTAGAGGAACTGATACGACGGCTTTGTTAACGGAGTGGGTCATGGCTGAGTTGGTATTGCACCCGGGAGTACAAGCCAAGCTGCAACTTGAAATTGACAGTGTCGTGACGAACAAAACCCTCACCGACGCCGACGTGGCAAAATTACCTTACCTTGAGGCGGTGATCAAAGAAACCCTGAGGATCCATCCCCCAGGGCCACTGCTTTCGTGGGCCAGGCTGTCCACGTCGGACGTCCAGCTCAGCAACGGGATGCTGGTTCCCGCCAACACAACCGCAATGGTGAACATGTGGGCCATAACGCATGACCCGAGTGTGTGGAATGACCCGCTGGAGTTCAAGCCCGAGAGGTTCTTGGAAGCCGAGGTGGACGTCAGAGGCGGTGACCTGAGGCTCGCACCCTTTGGTGCTGGGCGCAGGGTTTGCCCCGGGAAGAACCTTGGGCTGGTCACAGTCAACCTGTGGGTAGCTAAACTGGTGCAGCATTTCAAGTGGGTTCAGGATTCGGACACTCACCCGGTTGATTTAAGCGAAGTTCTCAAGCTCTCATGTGAAATGAAATTTCCTTTGCATGCTATTGCTGTGGAAAGAGATGATATTCCTTTGCCCTAGGGTTTAATTGTTCACGACATTATTTTAGTTTTTCCAAGGCTTCATTTTATGTGCAACTTGTATATTCAATATAGTGTTGTTAAAATGAATATCCTGGACCCTGGAGGTATGGATATCTAAGTTGCTTCAGTATTGGGAGTATGAAATGAATATTCATTTGAATGTTTATTATGTTAATTTCATAAATTTTGGTGAATGCAATAACTCATAATTTCACTCAGAAGAAGCGAGTAAATTGGTGGGTGGGTTAGGTTATAAATGAATTTTGCCATTCTGTCATGCACTTCTCATGAATTGGTTTAAATTTTAAAATACAAATGGTGTTGTTTTAGACCCAAAAAATAGTAATATTTTATTTTAGTTTTATTTTAAACGCATCGCGATCTTTGTTTCTTCCACTTACGTCTAAACTTGTATTTTTATCTCACACTTGCGTTTGTCATAAGATTTTGATGAATACACAGTGAGGAATGCGTGGTTTTATGGAAGTTGATTTTGTTCATGAATGGCTAATGGTTTGGTTTGAATTGAACTTTATGATTTTGATTCAGTTTAACTTCTATTTGAATTACTTCAGCTTGAATAAATTGCCTTTTTTTTCAAATCCAAGTGTCTACATCTTTTAATAGTTTAAGGTAATTTTAAGATAGTATTTATTTGTTCATATTTTTAAACTCTTTGATAAGAATCACACTTTGCGGATAAAGTTGAATAGTTGATTGAATTTAAATCTCTTAAAATGAATATCATGTTTGGTAAAAAGCGGTTTGAGTAAAAATTAGAGGTTTGAGGTATAATTAGAGGCTTGACTAGTCAAATCCGCTAATATTGATGTTTGGTAAATAGCGGATTGAAAGAGCGAATTGAGGTGAAAAAGCTAATTTTGAAAAAGCTCCTAATATGAGCTTTTTGATATTAGAGGTTTGATATTAGAGTTGTAATGATTCTTTTACCCTTAACAATTACCAAAAATCTTCAAATAACCTAAATTAAATAATAACATTTTTAATATAAATAATAACATATTAAATATTGGACTTATTTGTTGTTACTACTAATTTATATGGTGACATTTGTAAGTTAATTTTATTTTTTTATTATCACATAATTATATGTGCATATATATATATATATTAATAATTATATAAATAATAAATTAACATATAAATCTTTCAAATATGTTTAGAAAATTTATATTAAAAATAATTTTTACAAATCTAATTAATATTTATTAGATAAAAAATATTCATAATTGACAAATTATTCAAACAAGTATTGAATATAATAATGTCTTTATATGTCATTTTGCTTGTTTAAATAATCAAACAGCTATTAGCTATCAGTTAATTTTACCAAACACTTTTATACAATCAGCTAATACGATCCGCTAGTCAAATCAGCTAATACAATCAGCTATCAGCTAATGTAATCCGCTATCAGCTATCCGCTAATTGTCAAACATGGCTCATATCTTTTTACCGAAACCACTCATTAGTGGATAAAAATTATATGCCCCTTTTCAGTGCCCTTACTTATGCTCCAACACTAAAAAATACTACAAAATTAAATTTTAAGCCCTAATCCTAAATTCTAAATTCTACACCATATACCCTAAAAATACACACAACTCTAAATTTCCTAAACCTAATTTTAAGTGTGAGAGTATAAGTAAGGGCACCGAAAAAGGATAGGGGATTTCCATCCCTCATTAGTATTATTGATATTAAATTTGTCTTTGTGGATGATTAATGATAACATTTTAGAGAGAAAAAAAGTAATGTAAATAGTTTATCTCTTAGTATAAAAAATATGTTTCTGTTTATAGTTAATATTTGAAGTGCATAGTTCCCTTTCCAATTATATTTTTATACTAATACGAATTGAGATTTTGATGAAGTTTAATATGAGACAGTATTTTCAATTAATTTTCTTTATTTATAATGTTAAAATTTTAAACGTATTATCATGCTTAAAAGATCTAATAATTTTTCTCGTTAAACCAATTATTTATTAGTACTTATTTATATAATTTTATTTGAATTTTGAACCAATACTATAACACAATTAATCATAAATCCTAGAAAACTAACCAAAAGAAAACAAACAAATAAATACGAAATTGATGAGTGATACTATTATGGTTTGAATTCAGGTGAATAGTGAGCAGCAGGTGTCAGGACTCCGGAGTGTGTTAGTTGGGGCTCGCACTCCAACAAAAAACAATCTCTTCAACGACACGAGACGACTGAGGTGAACAGCAAAAAGTAAAGGAAAACTCTGGCTGTCGGGGTGCACGGATGGGGCTAAAGATCACCTAAACCATTCACTGTTCAGACTTGTGACTAGAGGTGTTTAAGCGGTCAGTTAAATTGAATTAACCGATCAATCGAACTAATTCGGTTAAACGGCCGGCCACTAATTTTTTCGGTCATTAAACAATTAAAGAAATTTTTAAAGTTCGTTTGTCGATTAATTCGGTTTAAATCGGTTAATTAACCGAATTACTCGAATTATTCGAAATATAATAAAAAATAAATATATTGGTCATGTTTGACAATTAGCGGATAGCTGACAGTTAATATCTAATTGCATTAGCTGATTTGACCAACGGATAATATTAGTTGATTGTATAAAAGTGTTTGGTAAAACTAACTGATAGTTGATAACTGTTTGATTATTTAAACAAGCAAAATGACATATAAGGACACAATTATATTCGATACTTATTTAAATAGTTTATTAGTTATCAATATTTTGTATCTATTAATATTAATTAGATTATGAAAAATAATTTTTAATATAACATTATTAAGCATATTTGAAGGATTTATATATTAATTTATTATTTATATAATTATTTTTAATAAAATTTAATAAATTATTAAATTTAAATACAAATATAAATGTGTGAGAATAAAAAAAATATTAGTTTACAAATGTCACAATGTAAATATTGAAGAATTAAAATAGGGATGATTAAATTTAGAATTTTTTTTATAATTGTCAAGGATAAAATGGTATTTATAACTTTTATGTCAAAGCCTCTAATTTCAAAAGCTCATATTAGCAGCTTTTTTTAAAATTAGAAGTTTCACCCCAATCCGCTATTTGAATCCACTCTTTACCAAACATCTAAATTAGAAGATTTTACCGACCAAACCTCTAATTTTAGCTCAAACCTCTCTTTACCAAATAATGTATACTTATTAAGCACATACCCATTAAAATTTTAAAACCCACTTCTAACCCAAATGAAAAAAATTCTAATGTTTAATCTAAAATTCTAATGTTTTATCTATGTTTAGATATTGTTTAAATTAAATACAAATTATCATTGTGAACTAAAAAGTATTTCCAAGGGTTTTTATTGTTTAATAAATTTGATTAGGAAAACTAATGATAAATTTCAGTTAATTCGAAAGTCGGTCGAATTAACCGAAATTTGTTCGGTTCAGTTAATTTTTTTATAAAAGTTCGGTTCAATTAATGGTTAAGGATTTAAAAATTTTGATTAATTCGATTTTAGGTAATTCGATTCGGCCACCGACTAAATTAACCGTTTGAGCACCCCTACTTGAAAATCTGGTTATTTAAACTGAAAAAATCGACTTTGGTACACATTTTTTAAAAAAATATTTCGATTTATCTACTATTTATAGTTTTGAATAAAATCAATCTAATCAATTATTTACAATATTCATAAATTCTATACATTAAAATGGTTTATAGTTAAATGAATTTGATGTTCTTTTGATTTTTTAAAGACCTTTTGGTACCGAGTTAGATTATTAAAGAATGTGAATTCTTTGACTTTCTAGTTAGTTTGTATTTTTATTACATCGAACAATCATTACATTTGATATTTCAATAAACGAAGTAAAAAAATCATTACTTGAATCGAATCAAACTGAATATTCTAATTATTCGATTAATTTATTAATCATTTTAATTGGTGCAATTTAAGATCAAAAATTAAATAATATAAATTTTATTAATTAACCAAAATAATTTGGTAACAATTAGCCAAAACCAGTTTTATGAGCCCATAACCCTGACCCTACGATTTCATCTTTGATTCTTGGCCGCCTCGCTTGCTCACTCTCGCCACTACGATCCCATTTAACATTGATTCTAAAAAGTATTTTGGGGCCAAAAGTGCTAATTCTAGAAACTGTTTATATATATTTTAGAGTCAAATTAAATTTTAACTTTGATTTGTTATCGTTTATTTTATATGTTGGGTTTTTAGCACGCTCGAATCGATCACCGAAACCGTCAAGGAGGGTTGTAAAAGCTTGGTTGTTGAATTGGCTAAAACCGAAATAAATGTAGACAATTTGCACGATGATTTTAGAGTGGTTCGACTACTCAACCGAGTCTACATCCACTACCTTAGCACACCACTAAGGATTTCCCAATTCACTCAACAATGAATTCTTCCTTTTGAGGACAAAGGGTAACCTTACAACCCTATCTTTTCAATGGCTAAGATAGAACCACTCTAGTTTTTCTCTCAAGGCTAAACTATAACCTCTCCTTTTACAAGGGTAGAAAGATGTAAACAAATATACCTCACAAGGTGGGTGTTTACGAGAATTAAGCTCACAAGAGTGTAAAGAATAAAAACAATGAAAAACAAAACACTCTCTATACAATATTTACAAGAGAAATGAAGAAGATAAAGACTTAAACTCGATTTCTCTTGAACATTAAGCTTGGATCTTGTTTCTTGCTGTCTTCAAGTGTCCTTGGGGTGTATTTATAGTGTGGAATGAGTATCTAGCCGTTTATGGCCGTTGGGGATGTTTCGGAGCCGTTGGAAGCCATTTAAGTTGAGCATTAAATGCTCTCCTGCACAATAGTTTTGAAACCTTTGAGAGGTTTCGAAACCTTAAGAGGGGTTTAAAAAAACTAGCCGTTTTATAGCCGTTTGGAGCCGTTACAGGGCCAAAGTTTCGAAACCTTGTAGAGGTTTCAAAACCTTTGCCTAGGTTTCCAAATTTTTGGCTACTGCCCTGACAAGTTTCGAGACCTTTGTTAAGGTTTCGAAACTTTACTCTAAAAACATGTATTTTGGGCATTTTTCGACTTTTAAAAGAGTAGTTCGATATAGGTATTCAATCGAACTCTTTCAAAACATTTTGTCACGTTTTAAGGACTTTTGAATTATTTTTGAAATCTTTAAACACGTCCCTAAAACAATTTTCACATAATTGTTATATCAAAATATTTTTCAACAATCTCCCCCTTTTTGATATAACAAAACATCTTTGAAAAATTGTTTTTGACAAAAAGCTCCCCCTTAATTTTTCACTTACTTCTCCCCTTTTGTTATATTAAAAATAATTCAAATCTTTATAGTACATAATAACAATGGGGTTTATGACCATTGTGGTCAATATTACGTGGGAGTATTAAAACGTCAAAACATGTAAAACTCTTTTAAAAACTTCCCTAAATATAATTTCAAGTTGTTTGGACTTTGGAAATGTTTTAAATTCTTTTTAAATCAGTCCAACACATTTTTCAATTATTATATCAAAACATTAGTTCTTCAATCTCCCCCTTTTTGATATAATAAAACCAACTTGAAAAATTGTTTGAGATTCTCCCCTTTTTTTAAAAAAAAATGTGAATAAGAGATGAAAATCTGAAAAGTAAGTAGCTCCCCCTTATTCATTTGAAAATGCAATTTTTCAAACCAAACTCTCCCCCTTTTTGTTATATCAAAAAGAATTTAAAATACTTTAAGCTCAAAATAACAATGGAGGTTTTAAAAAAAATTATTAAAAGTTTTGTTTTAAAATTTTGGCTCCCCCTTACTCAAGCATTCCATTAAATTTTTAGCACAAACTTGACACTTAAAGGTATTGAATTTCAAAATAAAATTAAATTAAGAGCATTTGAAATTCAATTTATCCAAGACTTAAAAAATTATGCAAACATATGAATGAAACCATTAGACTCATATGCATAAAATTTTCAAATAATGTCATGCTTGTTTAGATATTTGAATAAAAGCTCAAATGCATGAACATTAGAAATTAGATAACCAAAAAAAAATAAAAAATAAAAGCATTAAGCTTAGAGGTTACCTATCTTCTTCACTTGTGTGACTAGAGCATTTAAGATTCTTGTTTTTCTTGCCTTTGCTCCAACACACCTACAAGAGACATTTACTTCGATTTTGGTATCCAAATTGCTTTGGATCCATTAACATTAATCTCGATGTCTCTAGTTCCCTTAGGAACCCATACTTGTCTAATCCTATAAGTTTTTCTTTTCTTTATAGGACAAGTATGCAACGAATGACCATGATAATGGAAATGTGAGCATTTTGCCATTATGGGATGAGATGAATTATTAGAAATGATTTCTTTTTCTTTTGTTAAGCTTTCAAGCTTAACTTTTAAATCAAAATTTTCTTTTTCTAAAACGTCTTTGCTTGTTTTTGAAAATTCTAAATCATTTTTCAAAATTTCATTTTGATTTTCAAAATCCATTTTTGTTTTTAAAAGAAAATCATTTTCAGTTTCGAGTTTTGAAATCATTTTCCTAAATTTGGAATTCATGGTCTCAAATTCCAAATATAATTCATTAAAAGCATCTTGTAACTCATCAAAAGAATGTGAATTTAATTCATCTGAGTTAGAAGATACCTCGGGCTCATCGAGAGCCAAAACACCATCCACCTTAGGTGTTGAAGGGAGGATTGCACATGATGAAGCATCATCTTTCTTCTCTTCTTTCCCATAGAATTTCTCAAGCTTCTCCCAAATTTATTTGGCATTTTTGGATGGGCAGACCTTCTTGGAAATCTCTTCACTTAGGGCACAGAGAAGAATGTGCATACCCTTTGCATTGAGATGGTCCTTCTTTGTGTCATTGACACTCCTTTTCTTCTTCTTCTTAGGAGCTTCCGAATGTCCATCATTGATAATCCTCCAAATGTCGAGGTTGAAGCCTTGGATGAAATACTTCATGATGTTGCTCCATTGGAAGTAACCTTCTCCTTTGAAGAGAGGAGGACACATGATAGAGCGGCATTCTTCAAATGAAATCATTGTAGAACCGCTTGCCATTTTCTTGTACGGTGGACTACGAGCGTTGGATCTTTGCTCCTGGATGTTAGTCCTTCGATGGAGACGAGGCTCTGATACCAATTGTTGGGTTTTTAGCACGCTCGAATCGATCACCGAAACCGTCAAGGAGGGTTGTAAAAGCTTGGTTGTTGAATTGGCTAAAACCGAAATAAATGTAGACAATTTGCACGATGATTTTAGAGTGGTTCGACTACTCAACCGAGTCTACATCCACTACCTTAGCACACCACTAAGGATTTCCCAATTCACTCAACAATGAATTCTTCCTTTTGAGGACAAAGGGTAACCTTACAGCCCTATCTTTTCAATGGCTAAGATAGAACCACTCTAGTTTTTCTCTCAAGGCTAAACTAGAACCTCTCCTTTTACAAGGGTAGAAAGATGTAAACAAATATACCTCACAAGGTGGGTGTTTACGAGAATTAAGCTCACAAGAGTGTAAAGAATAAAAACAATGAAAAACAAAACACTCTCTATACAATATTTACAAGAGAAATAAAGAAGATAAAGACTTAAACTCGATTTCTCTTGAACATTAAGCTTGGATCTTGTTTCTTGCTGTCTTTAAGTGTCCTTGGGGTGTATTTATAGTGTGGAATGAGTATCTAGCCGTTTATGGCCGTTGGGGATGTTTCGGAGCCGTTGGAAGCCATTTAAGTTGAGCATTAAATGCTCTCCTGCACAATAGTTTTGAAACCTTTGAGAGGTTTCGAAACCTTAAGAGGGGTTTCAAAAAACTAGCCGTTTTATAGCCGTTTGGAGCCGTTACAGGGCCAAAGTTTCGAAACCTTGTAGAGGTTTCGAAACCTTTGCCTAGGTTTCCAAATTTTTGGCTACTGCCCTGACAAGTTTCGAGACCTTTGTTAAGGTTTCGAAACTTTACTCTAAAAACATGTATTTTGGGCATTTTTCGACTTTTAAAAGAGTAGTTCAATATAGGTATTCAATCGAACTCTTTCAAAACATTTTGTCACGTTTTAAGGACTTTTGAATTATTTTTGAAATCTTTAAACACGTCCCTAAAACAATTTTCACATAATTGTTATATCAAAATATTTCTCAACATTATAATTTATAAACTTATAATTTTTTATCAATACATAATTATAGGGAGATTCTAATGTAAGGCGGACTAATATACGACTAAGAAACGGCGTTACCGAAAACATTGTAAGATAAATAACAAAATAGGTAAAACGCTACCGGATATGTTGATTTAAAATAATGTATCCGGTAGAAAACATTAAAAAATATTAAAAAAATTGGTAACCGGCAAACTTAAGTTATCGGTAGGTATAACAAAATAGGTAAAATTTTACTTATTTTATTGATAAGAGTATATATAACATATTAGGTAGTATTAAAGTTTAAGCTGATGGGGCCTTGGAAATCCCACGATAACAAAATCGGTAAAATTACTTATTTTGTTGATAAGAGTATCAACATATTCGGTAGCACTTTACCTATTTTGTTATTAAAGTTTAAGCTGATGGCGCCTTCAAAAATATCCATATTTTTTTAAAAGTATCTATACTTTTAAAAAAAAGTATAGTATAACAAAATAGGTACAATTGTAACGCCCGTGTTTTGGGGTTAGGAGTTAGTGGGTTTGCGGTTCGAGTCGGTAAAATAAAACTAAATCAACTCAACCTAAATTAAGACCTAATTGAGCTTAAATAAAAAGAGGAGGGACCAAAAGAGTAATTTGACCCAAAACTTTTAAAAAGCAAGACAACTTTAAAGAAAAAGTTGTCTTCTCTTTCCCATCCCCCTTTCCAAACGTTGGAAACCATTTCCACCATCTTCAAAACCTCTTCGAACTTTAGTTACTATTCCATTGTGTATCTCCTTCAATTCGAGGTCTTTTTCAAAGGTAAAGATGTTTTCTTACTCTCCTCTTCACCCTTTATCTATCCATGGTTTTAGATTTTAAAGATATGAGATTTTGAAAATTAGGGTTTGATTTAAAGTTTGGGTTTTAAGGGGTTTTTCATATTGTTTTGATAAATGAAGTTGGGTATTTGTTTATTCACGTTAAAATGCTCATTATGTGTTAATTTGGTTGAGTTTTATTGAAAACCCGAAATGGGTTCTTGGAGCCATTTTTGGGGTGTCAAAACTTGGGTTTTTAGTGGGTTTTAAAGTGTAATTGAAGGGATGATGGTTTAGGTATGTTAGGAGAGTGATTTGGGGTCTTTTGGGTGTCATTTAGATGATTGAAAGTGGAGTTTTCAGCCAAGGTTTGAGGGAGTACGAATTTGTTACATTTGGGGATTTATTTGATTTGGAAAATGTGGATGAAGATAGTTTAAGCTTTAAGGTTGAGTGTTGATTGAATGTTAGCATTGATTTTGGTTGTTGGTTGTGTTTTTGGTTGGCTAGAAGCAAGAGGAGTCATCGAAGGAGCATTGGGACCGAATCCGGGTTCGTAGGAGAATTGTTTCGGTTGCTAAGGAAGGGCGGTGAGTGGTTTCAAACTTGTTTTAAAGTTTGGTTCGAGTATGTGTAGTGTGTGTGTGAAGTGCGCTTGGTAGGCCATTTCTACTTAATTCAAGTTGTTGATTTTAGTCATTAGTTTCCATTTAATACTTGTGTTTTGCCTATCTATGCTCTAGTGATATGAGATTTACTTGTACATGTATGCCATGGTATGAATATGTGATGAGCATGAGATGTGGTTGATAATATGTGATGTAGTTATGAAAATTGGCACTAAGTAAATTACCGGTTGTAAATGATCGATCATTAGGATTAGTGTACACACAAATTGAGTCAAAACGTACGTGGCCTTGATGGCGTTAAGTCATCAAGGAAGAGTACGGTGATGTAATATTCCACCGGAAGCTTTTTATATATTTCTACGGGATGACGAATGGAATCCCATCCGTAGGGCATGTGGCGATGAGTGGAATCCCACATATGCAAGGTCCGGTGATGAGTGTAATCCCACCGAGGTAATGTGATTGTTGAGGTTTAAATCCGCACACCCGGGTAATTGATAGTGGCCAATTAAACTTGTTCATATAATTGTGATATATGATGATGATGCATGATTGTTGATATTGGTGCTTGATGCTTAGTATGATGTAAGATGCCATATTATGCCACTTGAAAGACTAGCTAGGTCTACTTGATCATTGCCATTGAAAGTTGTATGTGAGATTAGGATTTACATGCTTGAACCCTGCATTGTTGATGTTTTTCGTTTTAGAGCACCCTCACTAAGCTTATAGCTTACGCTCTCAATGTTCAACAATGCAGATCATTAGCGTGGTGTTAGCTCGGAGCAAGGCAAGAAGGACTTTCCAAGTTTGTGGCTCAAGTACGGTGGTAAATTTTGTATTAGTTGGCAATGTGGCAAGGGTTTTTGTATGAGCTATGTATGACTCATTTAAATGTTGAAGTGTTGGATTGATTATGGATTGTAAAGCATGAGATACTATGATGAATGTTGGTGTGTGGTGGCATGCTTTAGATGTTTAGGTTGCCTTGAGTGTGTGGGTGCAAACCTCTTATATGTTGACTTGTGCCATTTTGGCCTTTTGAGCCTTTATGTATGCCCTTAATTGCTTAAATTGCTCTTTTGTTGGAATGCCATGTATGTATGCCTTGTTTCATGTTTGAATGCTTCATTTGGCTCAAATATGATTGTTCAAATGTTTGTATGTGCTTAGGAGAGTCTAAAAATGCATTTAGAGTCGTGATTGGGGTCGTTAAGTTGAAATTGGTGGTTTTGCAGAGCAGGGCGTATCGGTACGCCTAAGGGCCGTATCGATACGGTCTTGCCTGTGGAGCTCAGTTTTGGCTGGGTGTATCGATACGGTTTTTGGTCACTGGAATTCTGAGAAATTGGGGAGTTTTTGGCGTATCGATACGGTGTTGGGGCGTATCGGTACGGGTTTATCTCGTTGACCACGAGATGTTGACTGAAGAGGGCGTATCGATACGCTCAAGGGCTGTATTGATACGGTCTTCTTCGAGTTGACTGTTTGAGTTGACCAAGTCAAGGCGTATCGATACCCTTGATTGGTGTATCGATACGTCCTGCCCTATAAGCTTAAAATGGACTGTTTATGCATGGCCGTGGTTCGAACGTGTTTTCCTTTGATTGTTTTCCGCTGTCGTGATCACCTAGGACTTAACAATCCTCTAGACAAGATTAAAATGAAAAAAGAAAAAAATAGGGTTGTCAACCGAGGGGGAATCTTAACGGGTTTCGCTTTGGTTTTCTCCGTGTGGCCCACTCAGACCGGCCATCCGGCCAGACTAGGACGAGGGGGTTACAACAATTTTACTTATTTTGTTGATAAGAGTATCAACATATTCGGTAGCGTTTTACCTATTTTGTTATTAAAGTTTAAGCTGATGAGGCATTCGAAAGTATCTATACTTTTTAAAAAAGTATAGTATAACAAAATAGGTAAAATTTTACTTATTTTGTTGATAGGAGTATCAACATATTAGGTAGTATTAAAGTATCGATACTTTTTGTTGATACTTTTTTAAAAGTATCGATACTTTCGAGCCACATTGCAACCGGTTACATTGCTTTTTAAAAAAGTATCGATACTTTTAGAAAAGTATAGATACTTTCGAAAGTATCAACAAAATAGGTAATTTTACTTGATATGTTGATACTTTTATCAACAAAATAGGTAATTTTACTTGATATGTTGATACTTTTATCAACAAAATAGGTAATTTTACTGGATATGTTGATACTCTTATCAACAAAATAGGTAATTTTACCTATTTTGTTATGTTTAACCGGTCACGCCGTATATTAGCCGTATATTAACCGCCTCACAGCAGAACTACCCATAATTATATGATTAATAAATTATTTATTAGTTTAAAATTTGTATATCTTTTCATGTCATGTTTTTAGATAAAAATCATTATAAATTTTATATATTTTTATAGAACACGTACAATTGTAATATATATTTTTAACTTACAATATTATATCTAAAATAGTCATTTATCTTTTTCAAAAAATACTTTTTAACATCAATGTGTTATTTCTTGGGTGTTGGGAGATTGAGTTGAACTGAGCAGTGACAAGGTTGAAAGGTAATTCACTGATTGTTTTCATTTTGAAGCAAGATTATAGTGCTTTTGCCTATAATATTTAGGTACTCTTAGAGAAGAAGATACTAATATACTTGAGGCTATACAAGCAAGGGCGGATCTTAACAATAAGGTTTGAAGGAACATGTTTAAAACTTTTAAAATTTTAAAGGTATAATTAAAATTTTTAAAATTTTTGAAGGGTTTAATTTTAATTTTTTTTAAAAAATAGAGTTTAACTAAAAAAATTTAGGCTTAATGAGAAATTTTAAAAAAATTTAAAAGGAGACTTAATTAAAAATATTTAAAAATTTTGAAGCATAATAAAAATATCTAAAATTTGTATGGACTAAATTAAAATTTTAAAATTCAAAGGACAAATATCAAAACCCCAAATTTTAAAATAACAATCCGCCCCTGTATACAAAATGTGATGAGGAATGAGGATCAGTGTGAAGCGTAAAAGTATAGATATAAGTGGTTTAAATTTTTCTCTCTACCCAGAATCCCCGAGCCTCTTTCGGAGTATTTTTGCTTTGCCCCGGTGGTATTGTTCTGAGCTGTCCTGTGTGGCTTGTCCTCTCAGGACGCTGTCGTGCTTCCGGCGAGAAGGTATCGTCCCCGGAAGTGGTTTGCTCGCGGCGGTTTTCTGGCGGTGACGAAGATTTTGAAGGCGCGAGGGTCACCCAGTCCTGCTGAACCGACGAAGATTTATGCGCAAGCGATCCTTGCCTTGCGGTGTACCTGCGGATTATTGTAAGGTTTCGGATTCTTTTCGCCCGGTGGTCTTGAGTCTCCCCGCTCTCTTGTATCTGAATCCCATTCTTCCCCTCTTTTCGCCCCTTTTTCTGGTGACTATTCCCCTTTCTTTCCCGCTCTCCTAGCCCCGCCTCTTGTGGACTTTCCCCTTCTGTGAGTTTGTGTTCTGGTTGTTTATGTTTTATTACTTTACTGCTGATTTTTGCGTTGCTGGATCTCTTCATTCAACGGCTTTGAGCTGTGAATCAAAGGGCTTTTCTATGCTTTATTCATTGCATTGGGGGAGTTGGGAAGCGTTATTCATTGCATTGGGGGAGTTGTGAGGCTTTCGGAGTGGGTGTTTCTACGGCAGTGGTTCCTTGCTGGATCTTTTGTTGATCCCCTATTTTCTCCGTCATTGCTTTTGATTGGTCGGTGGGGTCTGTTTGCTGCCTTACCTTTTCTAGAGACGAAACAGCAGCGGGCGTTGAGTAAAAGGTTACATATCTGGGAGTGACTTCGACGAGAAGGATTCCAGTTTTGATCTCGGAGTCTTTTTCTGTTTCCTTGTGACTGAAAGCACCATGTCCATCCTTGCGTGGAACATTCGAGGAATTGGTAACCAGAAATCTGTGAGGGCCCTTCACAATACCATTTTCAAGGTCAAACCGAGTATCATTTTCCTCAGTGAAACAAAGCAGAAGAAACGGTACCTGGAAAAAATCAAAATGAAAATGAAAATGGATTCGTCTTTCTATGTCGAACCACAGGGGCTTGCGGGGGGCCTTGCTCTTTGGTGGAATTCGGAAATGGATGTCACCATTCTGGGTTTCGATCAGAACTCCATTGATACGAAAATTCGACTTCAGGAAGGAGACAGTTGGTATAGTACCTTCATTTATGGTCCTCCTCATAGAGAAGATCGGCACGCCTTTTGGCAGAATTTATCGAAATACAGAAAGCCTTCACAAGACAGATGGATGATCATAGGAGACTCCAATACGGTGACTAGTCAGGCTGAAAAAGAAGGAGGAAACCCGTTCCACCCCTCTGATGCTAAAGGGTATACCGAGTTTGTTGATTCAACAGGAATGATAGAGATCCCGATCAAGGGAGGCAAATTCTCCTGGTACAACCAAAGAGGGGGGGAAGGTGCTATTCTCGAAAAGCTGGATCGAATCCTTGTATCTCCGGATTGGAGCTTTGCTTTTCCAAAGGCCATAGGGGTAATGGAGCCTACCACAGCCTCTGACCACACACCTATAGTCCTACTCCCTAAAGGACTATCCAGAAGATACAAGAAAGATTTCAAATTTGAAACTAAATGGCTTCTAGAGAATGACTGCCCCCAGACAGTGGCTAAAGGATGGAATATTTCCCCCGGAGAAAGGGTGAGGTCTAGATTTCGTAGGAAAATCTAGAGCACTAAAATTACTCTTATGAAATGGGCAAAGAAAAGATGAAAAAGAGAAATGAGAGAAAACAGGCCCTAATGCAGGAATTATCAAAACTACAAGACAGGCAACTGTCGGAAAAGGAAATTGAAGAATATGGAAAGCTGAAGGAAGAGATCGATGGTGAATGGGAAAGAGAGGAAAGATACTGGCACCAGAGATCGAGAGTTAACTGGTTAAGATGGGGGGATAAAAACACCAAATTCTTTCACGCTACAACCATCCAGCACAGAAGGGCAAACTCGATTGTTAAGATCAGAAATGATAATGGGTCTTGGCTGGAGGATCCGGAGGAGATTGCCACCTTTCTTCTTCATCACTTCCAAAAGGTCTTTACAAAAGATCATTCTGTTGATTTCTACCGGCTTAGAGGTTTTATTCCCAAGATAGTCACCGATGAGATGAATAGAGCCTTATGCAAGCCGATCGAAGAGGAAGAAATACAAAGAGCTGTGTTCGAAATGGGGCCAACGAAAGCTCCGGGGCCCGATGGATTTCCTGGATGTTTTTATCAAACCTTCTGGGATACAGTGAAGAATGATCTGTGTGGGATGGTTATTGAATTTTTCAAGGAAGGAAAGCTGGATCCAATAAGCAATAGAACCAATATAGTGCTCATCCCAAAGAAGCCAAATCCTACGGAAGTTGGCCACCTCAGACCGATCAGCTTATGCAATTTCTCGTTAAAAGTGATCACCAAAGTTATGGCAACCAGATTAAAGGCCTTTATGCCGGCTCTTATATCGCAGTATCAGTCTGCTTTTGTGAAAGGAAGGACAATCTACGACAACATCATTCTAGCAAATGAGGCTTTTCATGCTATAAAACGGACCCGAAAAGGAGATAGAGGCTTCATGGCTCTAAAGATTGATCTTGAAAAAGCATATGATAAAGTGGACTGGAATCTCCTTCATTTTATTATGAGGGAAATGGGCTTTGATAACTGGTGGATTGACAGAGTTATGACCTGTGTCTCAACAGTCTCTTTCTCCTTGGTGGTCAATGGGGAACGTAAGGGTGAATTTGTTGCAGAGAGAGGATTAAGACAGGGCGATCCTTTATCTCCGTTCCTCTTCACCTTCATCGCAAGTGTTTTCTCTTGGATAGTTGAATCAGAAATGGAAAAGGGAGTTTTCACAGGTCTAAGAATCAAGAGAAGATGTCCCGTTCTCAGCCACCTGTTGTTTGCAGATGACTGTCTTGTCTTTGCAGAAGCAAATGAGAAGAACTGTACGGGGCTTCTGCAAATCCTCCAGCTCTTCCAAAAGTCCACAGGACAGACTGTTAGCCACATGAAGTCCTCTGCTTTCTTTTCTCCAAATGTAAGCAACAGACTCAAATCTCATCTCCAGCAGCTCCTAGGATTCAAAGCCATGGAGGAAGAGTCAAAGTATCTCGGTCTTCCATCCTTTTGGGGACGGAGTAAGAAAGAAGCGCTGGCCTTTATACGGAAGCGGGTTACCAATAGACTGAAAGGATGGAAAACCAAATTTCTTACTAGTGCTGGAAAAGAAATCCTCATCAAAGCGGTGGCTCAGGCTATTCCCACTTATGTTATGCAGTGCTTCCTCCTTCCAGTCACCTTCTGTGATGAGATAAGTTCAATGGTGGCCAAATTCTGGTGGAATAACTGTAATGAAAAAGAAAGGAGTATTCACTGGATAAATTGGAAGGATCTTTGTAAGCCAAAAGATAAAGGGGGAATGGGGTTCAGAAATCTCAGGTGGTTTAATAAAGCCCTGGTTGCCAAGATTACCTGGAAAGTGATCAGAAACCCTGACTCCTTACTTGCTAAGGTACTTCGCGGAATCTACTTCCCAAATGGAAACATTTTTTAGGCCCCAAAGTGCTCGAATCCCTCTTGGGCCTGGTCTGGAATAAGGGAAGGGATCAAAGTAATCCAGAACGGATCTCTTTGGAGAGTTGGGAATGGCATTAGCATTTCAACCTGGTTCGATAATTGGATCCCGAAAATTAAGGGATTTCGGCTGTCAAGCAATCAGCTACAGGGCCTCAGTGCACCTTCTGTTAAATCTCTCATTAAGTCCGACTGGTCCTGGGATGAAACCAAGATTCGTGAAATTTGCTCTAATTCAGAAGCAAAGGCGATTATGAAAATTCCGATTGGAGGACCAAATGTTCCGGATCGGCTCATATGGGCTGGCAATAAAAACGGAGAATATTCGGCTAAGTCGGGTTATCGGTTTTTGGAGGAACAGTCCCGGGAGGAAAACAAGCCGTCTTCAAGTGAAGACTCAATGACCCAGGAAGTGCTTTGGAAGTCAATTTGGAAGCTGAAGGTCCCCTCAAAGATTAGATCCTTCTTGTGGAGACTCAGCCATGATATTGTTCCCACCAAGAGAACGTTGAGAGCCCGACTACATGGGAATTTCAGGGAACAGGATGTCTGTCCTCATTGCCTTATATCAGAGGAATCGGCTGAACACCTGTTGTTCTTTTGCCCTTTCGCTCAAGTTGTTTGGAAAGCGTCAGGGTTTAATTACGCTCCTACGGAAATCGGATTCCCTGGTTTTCCCAAATGGTGGTATAGAATATGTCAAGACAAGCTTCTAGGTCTCTCAGGTGATGAACATGCCCACCTTGCCTTTATTCTCTGGAACATTTGGAAAGCAAGGAACTCGGTGGTTTTTGAAGGAAGGAAAGACTCTCCCTGGGACGTTTGGCTTAGAGCAGATAGAGCCTTTGTGGAATTCAAACAAGCAAATAAGCAAGATTCCTATACAAAACCGAATGATACTCCGAAAAGTACGGCATGGGTTCCTCCTCCTCCGGGGACCATCAAAATCAACTGCGATGCTGCCTTTGATCTGTCTTCAGGGAAAGCATCTATCGCAGCTGTGTTACGAGATTGTTCAGGTTCTTACCTCCTCGGGGTTTCCGCTCCGTGCTGGGCTTCTACTGTAGTAGCGGCTGAAGTTCTTGCAATTCAACTAGGTCTAAGGACAGCAATCCGTAATGCCTTTGACAATGTCATTGTTGAAGAGGACAACAAAGCAGTTATTGGGAGACTGTCTTCAGGAGACCTATCGGACTGGAACACTTCCGCCATTGAAGAAAATATTAAGGAATTGAAGAGTTTGTTTGTTTCTTGTAATTTTTCTTTTGTCAATCGGTCTTGTAATATGGCAGCTGACTGGCTAGCCAAACATGCGAAGACTGAGCAGGCCCAGGTTGTCTGGAGTCCTGCAGTCTTCCCTGCTACTATGTTTTCATCTTGATCTCTTGAAATGGAAGTAGTATTTGATCAAAAAAAAAAAATAGATATAAGTGGTTTTGTAAATTTTCAAATTTGTTCTGCATGTGGCATTGACTAAAATTCCCTAGTTGGTTGTACTTGCTTTATAGCAGTATTTTGCTTTATAGATGAATAAAGCTCACAATTCATCTAAAAAAATCAATCCAAAATATTTAAAAAGCACTTCTCAAAATTAATTTTTCTTTGTATTTTTTAAAAACAATATTAAACTAGCTATGTCGTCTTCATCCCCACTTATGCCGTAGTCTCGTAAAGCGAGCAAATAATTTTATGGTTAAGCATTGGTAAATTGGGTTAAAGGTCTTAAATTAGATTCCTTGGTCAAACAAATTCTTTTGTGGTTGTACTTGTACCGAAATATAGACTAGATCTTACAACGTTCGGTAAAAATTAGGTATAATGTCAAAAAATGTATCTAATGTTTGACTAAATAGTCATTTTAGCTCTTATTCTTTTTTTTGAAGCAGTTTAACCTTCAACGTTTTATTTTGGGTCAAAATGACCCATTTGCGGATGAAAACTGTTAGTCAACTAACGTTAAATGACTTGAAATGAAGTGAAAAAGTACTTACATGGTAGTGCACACCGCGATGACAGTGTCATATAAGCAAATATGCTGACTTTACAAAATAACACGTCAGCCAAAAAATAATTTTTATAAAATTCTATAAAATATAAAATATTTTTTCTTCTAACGCGTCATTTTATCAAGTCATTTCAAGTTGTTTAGCGCCAGTTGACTAAAATTTTTCTTTCACGGAGGGGACATTTTGATTCAAAATGAAATGCTGAGGATTAAAGTGCTCAAAAAAGATTAGGGGCCAAAATAACTATTCAATCAAACGTTAGTTGTATTTTCTTTGGCATTATGCCTAAAAATTAATACAAGTGTCTAGCTCAATGGCTAAATGCTACTTTCCAAGAGAACTAGGATTTGATCCTAGCGTGAAGCATGTGTTGCCATTTTTTCCTTTGGTTTTATTCCACAACAAGGCAGTGAGCATTTTGTTGGTTGAAATAAAATTATAAAAATGTTAATAAATTGTTGACGATGATAGAGAAAATAATGTGAAAATTAAAAAATATATCATATCAGTATCGCCGTTAATTTTTTAACGCTTGGTGATCAAAATAAAAAGTTTAATTTTCGGTATGATTTTGTCAAAAATAATAGTTAGATGACCAAAACAAAAACACAAAAATAGATGAGATACTAATTAAGTAGTTTATCCTAAAAGTTATTGTTACTATTTTCTTTCCCGCCATTTTTTAAGGGTAAACTATAAAATAAGTGCCCAAAATGTGTCACTTCTTTGTAATAGGTGCCTAAAGTATTTTTTTGGTTGAAATAGGTGCCTAAACTATTTTTTGACTGAAATAGGTATCTAAACTTTCATTTTTTTGCTTATCTTGAAGTCAATTTTGACACCTACTTGTGCACATATTTTAACCAAAAATAAAAAATTTGGCACATATTTCAACCAAAAATAAAAGTTTAGGCACATATTTCAACCAAAAAATACTTTAGGCACCTATCGCAAAAAAGATGCATAGTTTGGGCACTTATTTTGTAGTTAAGTTTTTTTTAATGAAAGTTGGAAATAAGTGAATATTTTTAGGGTAAAGTTCACAAATGATCATTAAATTATCTCAAAATTTATCAAATAGTCATGTAACTTTCATATGTTACAAAATAGTCATTAAATTTTGATATTAGTTATAAAAGGGTCATTGAGCAGTTAACTGTGGTTAAGGGTGATGTGAGAGTTAAAATAATTTGTATAATAACACATTTAGTCATCCATATTTATACATTTAATCAATTTAGTCTTGATTCAAAAAAATAAATAAGTTTTGCCTTTTTATTTACACAATCTTTTAATTTGGTCCTATTTTTAATTAGAAATAATTTAATAATTTTTCTCTAACCGAGTGGTGAGAATACCATGATCTGGTTAAAGGAAAATAAATGAAAGAATAAAGAGGATATCACCTTTTCATCTAGGTACTCTTCTTGAGTTGATTCTGCATAGATCGGATGATTAAAAAAAACATTCATGATATTGGGTGTAGAAGTAATTTTAGTTCATTAAATTTGGGTGTTTTCTAACATGATTACTGGCAAGGGTAGAGCCACCTTTGAATTAGGGTGTTTCATGACACCCCAAAATTTTTAAAAAAATTATTTTTTCTATATAATTTGTATATAAAAAATTAAAAATATAAACAAATGACACCCCTTTATAAATAATTAATCCTCATTAAATATCGTTGAAAAAATAACACCCCTTTAATATATTCCTAGCTCCGCCTCTTATTACTAGTAAAGTTTGCAAGCATGGGAATGTAAGAGAAGGGTTCGCGAGCAATCCAAGCAGCTGATCTAGTCTAATCTTATTAAATACTAGCTAAGATTTTCCATCAAATTGCTGATAAAATGTCGGCTTGGCTGCCTGCCTATGTATAATGCTAGACTTGGCTTTTGCTGATGGAAAATATGTCTACTTGGGTATTTGTAACCCCTCAATCTCGATCGAGCCGATTTATATGAATCGTAATGTCATATTGACTCATCCAAATGGCCAACTATATAGTAATAGAGAATTTTTTTTTATTTTCATACAAAATTTTTAAAGCATTTTCATAAACAAATACGAGGAGCACATGATCATGACCAAATAGAGTGACTACTTTGTTACAAATGAATAATTGAGTGATTAAATTATAATTTTTAATATATCGTGACTAAATTGTAAACTTATTCATAGTTTAGTGACAATGTGGTGGAATTTACCCTTATTATATTGTATTGAATGTTTGGTAAGGCCAAGGCCAACAAAAGCACGTGAAAAAGGCAATTATTTACTGCCATAAGTTACGTGGAGAGAGAAATTTGAAGGCTGAATTGAGAGAAGCCATTCACGTAGCGTTTTGCAGGAGTTGCTGGTTGTTTTGTTTGACACGGGAGATGTACGCAATACTTTATGTTAGAGGGCTGAATTTATAAATTTTTAAGGATGAGTTTATAAAATTTTAGAGAATAAAATTATATTTTTAATAAAAAATATATAATTTTTTTATATCATACACTAATTTTAAATTTTTAAGAGGCGGACCGCCCCCTCCAACTATCTCAATCCATCCCTGTTTGAGCCAACTGTAATTGCTGGATGCCATTACCTGGATTCTTCAGACAATAGCTTTTAAAAGTAAATTATATTATTGTCCAACATGTACTTGTATGACCACACGCAGGGTTGAAGTAGAGAATAATAATATAGCACATGTACATATTAATTAAGTCATTGTTTTTAAGCAAAGCATTTTTGTCCCATCATTTTACCTATGCAAAGATGCCGTGACTTTAAGATTTAAATTGTAATCCCAGAAAATGTATTAATTTCAAGGACAATAGGTTTCTTGTCTTCGTATTGCAAGCCCCGACAAGATGGTCGACTCCCTTGCAGTTTATATTTTGAGGAAATTAAAGATATAGCAGAATTAATGTTTCAAGTAGTGGTTTGAGAAAAATATAAAAAATATATTTATCTATGGTCTAACCCCTAGATTCGTATGGTTTGCTACTTACTTAATTGATGGGAAAAGGAAAAACGCCCCACGTTTTTCCTTTTAAAGAACAGAAATAGAGCAACGAAATGCATGCATCCATGCATTTTACTCTATTTTCTTTAACAACCCACTCCCCATCCAAGAATCTGATAGTTGTAATAATATTTTAAAGCACATCGTTAATAAGTTATTATTTAAAAAAAAAACTAGTAATATTTTGTGACCCATTAACAAAAGAACGATGTTTAAACCACTTATTCTCCTCAAGTGAGAATTGAGAAACAACCCCTCCTTTGCCTTGTCTCAGTAAAGTCAATCACCGTCAACCTCCTACCAGAAACTAAATCTAAAAGCTTCAATGTAAGACCGGATAAACAAGCATTATATTTTCTATCCTTTTTGTCTTGCACAATGCAGAATGCATGCATTTAGCTTTTATTTTTATTTCGAGATGTGTGTTTGCCTCTCTTTTCTTCGACCATTATTTCATTATTTGTGTATATATATTTATATTATTGTGTACAGACATTAACAAGTACATTGCACCGTGGAACCGGACTATATTTCTTTCTGCCTGTCTGTTTTTGGAACCAAAATAATCATTGTTAGGATCCACTTACACAATGTAAAACTCTTTAATTTTAAGTTTTATACGTTTTTTGGATAGTTGGACGTGGGAAATGGATGACTGTGATTAACTCCTTACTCTTTTTTTTTTTCATGTGATAATCTTCACATAATCTAGTGTTAATCTCAGCCATCCTTCTCATTTATCCAACAATCCAAAAAACGTGTAAAACTAAAGAGTTTTACGATGTATAACTGAATTGTATCCCTATACATATATATATTACAAATAAGTTTTTAAAGCATACCAATTTTTTCATTTATGTACTTTAAGTATTTTTTGTCAAAATAAGTACCTAAAGTATAATTTTTGGTCAAAATAGGTACTTAAAGTATTTTTTTCGTCAAAGCAAGTACTACCTAAAGTATATTTTTTGGTCATAATAGGTACCTATAGTATTTTTTTGGTAAAAATAGGTGCTTAAAAGTTGTCATGTGACATTGATTAAAAAATACATTATATACCCATTTTAACAAAAAAAATATACTTTAGGTACCCACTTTGACGAAAAATATTTTAGGTACCTATTTTGACTAAAAAATACACTTTAAGTACCTAATTTAACCAAAAATATATTTTAAGTACTTATTTTGACAAAAAAATATTTTAAGTACCTAAATAAAAAAATTAGTATACTTTAAGTACTTATTGTGATATAAGCCCCATATATATATAAATTTTAATAAAATATTACAATCTGAAAACCAAAAAAAAGTTTTAAAACATGATAAACAAATGTAAACTATTTTCTTGAATTTTTATTATTGTTCATAAAATTCAACACCATGAATTGATTAAGTTTCAGAGTGCTTACTGTGAGAGGCTGAGAGTGCAAATCAAATAATTAACTCCGGATCTCAAAGGAGATAAAGCGTCTTTGTTAACTAGGAGACTTCAACAATCTTGTACAGTGTTATGCAACAAGTTCCAACTGGACCATAGTTACTTTATACTAAAATCTATTAAAAGTATACCACAAGTCACCCCAAAATAGAATGTTCACGGTGTTATATACTCATTAGTCATCAACATGTCATAGAGGAAAATAGAACATATTAAATATAGATATCAATAAAGCGGATTTTACAGGGGACTCGCCCCACTTCGCATCCAATTGGGCAATGATGATTATATATTTCGCGGGTCGAGGGGAGAGGATGGAGATAAAAATTAGATTCGTCGCGGGTGGTGGCGAAGGTGTGAATATGACTCTATATCTTCCTCATCCCCAGCCGCCTCGCATCCAGGGATAGAGTTAGGATCAAGAACCAGGACGGGCAAGAGTCTATTAAGCCTATAAATTCTATAAACTGGGAGGGGCAAAGACCTTATTTTACTAATATTTAAACTAAAAAAGACTTAAAATGTAATCATACCAAAAAATATGAGAGGGGCAACAGCCCATCCCAACCAATTAATGCCTTCGTCTTTGCTTGCATCATTCATTCCCGCCTTACGTCACCCCTATCAGCCCCAACAGATCTTATAACATATTATTATAAATATTATTAAAAAATATAATTGAGCTTGAGCTTGATCAGATCAGATATATAAATATTTTTAAAAATGTCAATTTGGATCATAGTCAAGTTTAAGGAATTCATATTGATTTGTCTTGTGATATTTATGAAAAGTTTAATATATATATATATATATATATATATATATATATATATATATATAATTGGGTTTGAGATTCATCAAATCAAATATACAAATAATTTTAAAAATACTAGATCAGATCAGAGTCAAATTTAAAATAATTCATATTAACTTGTCTTGGATATTTATGAAAATTTCAATATATATATATATATATAATATTTAAGTTTCTTGATTTTTTTCTTTACTGTTGTCGTTAAACCTTCTTTTTGGGTGACCGTTCGAATAATGTCTCATATGTGGTGGAAATTCGAATGATAGATATTTTATATTCTTTTCATAAAAAAATTGTTATATATATATATATATATAAAAATTTAGGATCGACTTATACAATGTAGAACTCTTTAAGTTTTACACGCTTTTGGATCGTTAGATGGGGGGAATGAATGGCTCAGATTAACTCCTTACTCTCTCTTTTTCAAGTGATAATCTTCACATATTTACTGTTAATCTCATCCATTCGTTTCACTCATCCAACGGTCTAAAAAACATGTAAAACTTAAAGAGTTTTACACTGTGTAAACGGATCATATATATATATATATATATAACTAATGCTTAGAAATATATTATGTGAAGTGAGTCATGAAGTGGGTAAAGAAGAGATTAGGTGGGTCTCGGAACCCACGTGGGTGGTGGGGTAGAGATGATTTTGGTCTTTGTGTGTTACAAGGCAGGGTTAATTTTATATTTTATATTCACAACGGGTTGCGGGGCGAGAATGAAAATAAAAATTCTTGACAAAATGGTGTAGGGAAAGCACCCTTCCTACCCTCCTTAGTCCTCACCCAATTAACATCCTTAATACTAAAGCGGTAAACGAAGAACATACCAAAACAATATACGTGTCAAATTGACAAAAAATCTTAAAAACAAAGAATAAAATTTATTGAATCCAACCAACAACATTTAGATCCCAATGAAGACAACTCAACAAAGAAAAAAATAGAAGATAAAAGTTTTCTTTATAATCATCTTTGTGAAAAAATAGTGAGTTGAAGAGTTTTTTTTTAATTATTATATAAAGATTTTTAAGTGGTAGTAAATGATTGATTAACGTCTCATTTCTCATATATATTTTCTTATAATTATAATTTAAATAGATATTAGTACTAAGCACGCACCCAACCAAATCTAAACCAAAACATCCTAAGCAGGACTCACACTCGCACATACTTAAGATCAAGTTATAGATTAGTGTTTCTAAATAAATTATTTTATCACTCATCAATATCAAAAACCTCGTGATATTTTAAAGCATCACAAATAATTGGGCCTAAAAACTGTAAAATTCGGGCTAAGAAGTTGAAAGACAGAAGGGCCAAGGCCCCATATTGATTCATCTCTGTTGGGCATAACTTAAACATAAAAAAGTTAATCCAAACCGACACAAAGAATGTGAATAAAAGAAAATATTTTCATATAAAAATGTATTTATAAATATTTATTCAATGAACGATTATATATGAATTAATAAAAAGTTTGCATATTGATTTTTATCAAACACGAATTCGATTTTTGAATGTATGTTTTTTCAGTTGTTTTTTATAAAATATATAAACATAAAAAGTGAACAATTGTGAAGAAGGAGGAACAATACTTACGTTGAATCTCAAGAGGTTTTGGTAAACGTTTTCCTTTGGTTAAGTTTGAAGAAGAAAAAACAAAGCACTTTTATAGTAAAAAAATGGTGATGAAATTCCACTGGAAAATTGTCGGGTTTTAATTTCAAAGTCCGAAATTGCTTTGACTAAAGTCTTGTCACTGATTTTGAACGTCGTTTTCTATGAAATTGTTAGATTAGTTGTTTTGTTAATATTATTTAAATAGTTGAATAGTTTGATTGATAAAATTAAAACATCGATGGTTAAATTAGAATCGAGATAATAATTTATGGTCAAGATTGTAGTTTACTCATTTTTTGATGTATAACAGTTAGAGGTGGCAATCGGGTCATTCGGTTCGGGTTCGGTTCGGGTCGTTTCGGTTCGGGTCATTTCGGGTCTATCTAGAATCAGTTTAGATTCGGTTCGGTTCGGGTTCGGGTCTAATTCGGGTCTGTGATGAGTCTGATTCGGTTCGGGTATTGGATCGGGTCAAAATCGGATCGGTTGTTTTCGGGTCGGGTCAATATCGGATCGGTCGCTTTCGGTTCGGGTCAAAATCGGGTCGTTCGGGTCGCTTTCGGTTCGGGTTAAAATCGAGTCAATTTCGGGTCAATTTCGGGTCGGGTCAACATTTAAATTTTCGGGTCAATTCGATTTGAGTTGGGTTAAAGGTTTGAGGTTTAGTATTTATGGTTTAGTTTAGAGTTATTGGTGTATGAGATTAATTCTGATTCAACTTGTTAATCTATGCATTTGAATTTGATTAAATATTTAAATCAAAGCTTCATGTATCCATATAATTTTTTTTGTATAATTATATTAAATCAAAGTTTATAATAATAATAATAATAATAATAATAATAATAATAATAATAATAATAATAATAATATCTGAAATGAATTAATTTATTAAACTTAGGATCTAATTGAACTAATTAAAATCTAAAAGCATAAATCACGGACATAATTAAAATAATTTTAAAACTAAATGCGAAATTTCAATTAAATTAATCTAAATTGAAACTCAATTAAATTAAGAAAAATAGAAAGACAATTGGTAAAAATAGAGAGGGAAAAAACAAAATTTTGGAGGGAAATAAGCCACCAATTTTTTAAGCTAGATTGAAAAAAAAAGAAAAAGACAATTGGAAAAAATAGAGAGAGAAAAGACAAAATTTTGGAGGGAAATAAGCCATCAATTTTTTAAGCTAGAGATTAATTACTTTTTAGGTCATGTTGTATTTAAAATGTTACATTTTAGTCAACTTTAAGTTTTAGTTTAATTTAATTTAGTCACAAGTATTCCACAGTTTAGACTTCGGATATAAAAATCTCCTCCCCGTAGTGATATTTAGTCTCTAAAAATTTACTTTTAGTTGAAATGAACTAATCTTTGTAATTAAGTCTATTAATTTAATATATTGATAATTTCGTTCATTTTAATTTCAAAGATTTAATTTTTAGCCAAAATTGACCTATATTTATTTATATGGTATAATTACAAAATTGGTCATTGGACTCTCAAATTTCTCTACTTCCAAATTGTCAATTTAGTCTACAATTTCAATTTTATGCTATATTTTATGATGAAATTATAAAATTGGTCACCAAGATCTCAAATTTCTATACTTCATTTTATTATTTATTATATTGTTAAAAGTAGATATTCGGGTTAAAATCGGGTCAAAATCGGGTTAAAATCGGGTCGATATTCGGTTCAGCTTTCGGTTCAGCTTTCGGTTCGGGTAGCATTCGGTTCGGGTTCATTTCGGTTCAACAAAAAATTTCGGTTCGGATCGGTTCGGTTCGGGTTTCGGGTCAACTTCGAATCATCATGTTCGGGTCAAAATCGGGTTTCGGTTCGGGTAATTCGGTTCGGGTTTCGGGTCTCGGGTCAAGTTTGCCAGGTCTAATAACAGTGTGTAACATTAGTGATATATAACGCCGTGCGTCGCCGTTTCAAAATTTTCTTTATATATAATTATGAACTCAACAAGTGTCTCAGTGGAAAAGCAGATGATGTTCATCCTAAGAAATACGGGTTCAAATTACTTTGTCTACGAAGTGTATGCGCATTGTCAAAAAGTTAAAAATATATATGAACAGATTGTTAGAACTATTACTAAGTAGAGCACTGACCCAATTCCAATACTGTCCAGATTTCACCAGAAGGTTCTTTGACAGCTGGCCCAATTCCAGCTGACCCATACTGGTAATTTGTTAAGTTGTTAGGAAATTGTTAAGGTTTGTTATCGGGTCTGTCTAGGTTATAAAAACTCATGGGTCATAGCCCAAAAAGGCAACTCAATCTATACTTCTTATTTCTTTGAAAAATTAATAACAAAAGTGACCGATTCCCCTTTTCTGGTTCATCCCCTTCCCCGTCTTGTTTTTCCGTTCTTCAGATTCACCACCGTCGTTTTTGTTTTTAACCGCCTATGTTTTGTTTTAACACATATATTATTTTGTAATCACCTTTAGACCGTTAAAAAATACATTAATATTTTTAGGACAATACATGACTTTTGACTTAAATTTTGTTTAATTAGACTCGAAAAACTTTTATTTTAATTCACTTTTACACCTTTTAAAAGATACATTCATTTATTTTTATATTAGATTAATATAATTATTTATATTTGCAAATAGGCAATCTTAGAGTGATTTTATGATAATAATTGTGACAGAAATTTGTGAAAGTTACATCAAATGGAATTTTTTGTATACAATTGTAAAAAATAAAGTCCATGCATAATAGTGCAAATTTATCAGAAGTACATGTATATTTTTAACTTTTTTTTTATACAATACCTAAATCATAATTTCCAAACTCCTAAATTGACAATTTTAGTATGCGGCCGCCTAATATACGGCTAAGAAACGACGTTATCGAAAACATTATAAGATAAATAATGTATCCGGTAAAGCGCTACCGGGTATGTTGTTATGAGATAATGTATCCGGTAAAAAACATGAAAAAAAAGAAAAAAAAATGGTAACCGGCAAATTTAAGTTATCGGTCAAACATAACAAAATCAGTAAAATTACCTATTTTGTTGATCCGAATATCAATATATTCGGTAGCGCCTAAATTGTTGATAAATTTGAGCTGATGGGGCCTTGGAAATTCCCACGATAACAAAATCGGTAAAATTACCTATTTTGTTATCCAAATATCAATATATTCGGTAGCGCCTAATTTGTTGTTAATTTCGAGCTGATGGGGCCTTGGAAATTCTCACGATAACAAAATCGGTAAAATTACCTATTTTGTTGATCCGAATATCAATATATTCGGTAGCGCCTAATTTGTTGTTAATTTCGAGCTGATGAGGCCTTGGAAATTCCCACGATAACAAAACCGGTAAAATTACCGATTTTGTTGATACTTATATCAACATATTCGGTAGCGCCTAATTTGTTATTATTTGATCGTTTACATTCATATTAAACATTTAAACAAACCGGTACTAGGGTAACGTAATAGGTAGCCAATAAGAATCGATACTTTAAACAATAATATCGATATTTTAATAAAAACATTGGAACTGGTTCAATTGTGGCTTGATAGTATGGATACTTAAATAAAAAATATGGATACTTATATCAAAAGTTTCGATACTTTTATTAGAAATATGGATACTTTCCTTAAATGTTTCGAAAAAGTATGGATACTTTTATTAAATCGTTTATATCAATTATATTTATGAAAAAAAAAGTTCCCAATGAAAAGTTTAATAATATATAAGGATGAAGAAAAATGATCATTAAAAAAATGAAGTCCCAGTGCTTCAATTACAAATTACTAAAGTAAATAAAAAAATGAAAGTAAAACAATGAGCCTCCTCCCTTCAAGTCCCCCTGCCACCCATGGCACTTGTTCCAGCTCCAGGTTGCTGTCCAACCATCTGTGCATATGGTCGCATCTCAAACTTGACCTTTTGGTTGCCTAATGAACAAAATTTGTTTGCATAAGTATGAGCAGAAGTGTATCTTGTTATTAATAATAGAAAAAAATGATAGAGAAAACCTTGGAGATGGCGGTTGAAGATGTGTATGTCTTCTTTTTCAGCCATATAACCATATAGTTGGCGCTGGCTGGCTGGACCATACATTAATCCCTGACAACGTTGCCAAGCATCTCTATCGAAACCTTGGGCAGCAAACTGGGTATGCAGACGCTGAGCATCTAGATAACCTCTTGTCGTGCTCTCAAAAATCAGAAGGCCCATCCCACGATGGCCTTCTGGACCGTATGAATGGCGAGCCTTGGCAACAGTATCATAGGAACTGAAATAGTCGAGAAGCTCTTGGTTTCCCATACCAATCCACTGAAACAGAAAATTAAAGAAATAAGAAGTTAAGTAAGTATTATAATATTAATGAAAACATAATTCAGAAGTTATATAACTACCTTCACATCTCCATCTTTATGATGCCTTGTGTTGATTATCATCACCATGGGTGATCAGAGTATTTGGTGATCAGCTTCCTGGTTGCTTGAAGGTGCGGGGGGGGGGGGGAGACAATAGCAGCATCATCTCTCAAACCACTCCATTGGTCAATAGCTTGACCTTGAGGAGTAGCCGAAGTACCCCTTCTACGTAATTCCTCCTCCAACAGCTGACCAAGGAGGCGATGAATTTTCAGCTTTGGTCCTCCTTTGGTTTTTGCATGTGTGACTAGGGACTGAAGGCCACGAAACTTGTGAAAGGCACCAGGACCTCCATGGCATGCTGGACACAGCCATTGAGTAGAAGGGTCGTTGATAGAGTTCATTCGATCGAAGGACTGGAAGAACTTGTTGAACCATTTGCTGGTTTTCATTGACTCATGGCTTAGTTGTTCCTCATTATCAGAATCAGAATCAAGATAGAAATCATCATCGCTGTTTGATGATGTCTCGTAATCAATCTTCCTCTTTGCCAAAGGCTGAGGATTTTTACCAGAACTTCTGCTGGAACTCATTGTATAATAAAAGATGGTGAAGGAGAACTGATTATAGAAGTAAAGGAAGGGTTGAGTAGATTAATTTGAAGATGTTGTGAAGAGTAAATATAGAGGAGTTGTTAATTTATAGGCAATTTCCGTTTGGGAGGGAAAGTGGGAGGGAAAGTGAAATCGGCATGAAACTGAAAAAGCAGATTCAGAGATTCGTTCGTCTCCTCATTTCCTGGGTTATAGAAATAAATGAGGAGAAGGTACATGAACATGAACGGTGCATGTGATACAATTGAAAAGACACAAAACTGAAAAGGCAGAATCAGATTCGTTCGTCTCCTCGTTTTCGGGGTTATAGAAATAAATGAGGAGAACTAGGAGAACTACCCAATAAATGAAGGTCATGAACGGTGGTGCATGTGATACAAGTGAAAAGACACGAAACTGAAAAGGAAAAATCAGATTCTTTCCGGGGATTAAGGGTTTCAGCTTTATAAAGGATGAGCAGTAAACGGTGCATGTGATACAAGTGAAAAGACATAACACTGCAATGCAAAGTTGATGTAGTGAATAATGAAAACGGTAACAATAAACCGGATACATTGATGTAATGAATAATGAAAACAGTAAAAAATTACCGGAAACATTAATGTTTTTGCAAACGTATCGATAAATACATTCAAACCTGGGAAAATGTATCGATAATTTTGTTTCTAGTAAGCTATGGGAATCCTTTAGTTTTTGTTAATTATCGATATTTTTCTAAAAGTACTGATATTTTCGAGCGAAATTCGTACCAGAAACATTGATTTTCTTTCAAAAGTATCGGGTTTTTTTATTAATAGTGTCTAAATTGTATCAAAACTTTCGTTCCAGTATGCAATGGGAATCCTTTTGTGAATAAAAAGTATCGATAATTGTTTTCACAGAGACAGAAAGTATAGATATTTTCGAGCAGATTTTCTATGAGAATCCTTTGTTTCAGAAAGTATCGATATTTTTTTATCGTAACGGACAGAAAATTTCGATATTTTCGAGCATATTTGCTAACGTATCATAGATTTTTACAATAGGATCGATACTTTTTCATAAAGGGGGAAAATGTATCGTAACTTTAATTCCAGTAAGCTATGAGAATCCTTTGTTTCAGAAAGAATCGATATTTGCCGTATCGAACATCACAAGTATTTTCAAATCCTCCCTCTTAATAACTTCATCCACACTATGCCCTTTATTTTGTAGCCCCAATACGGCTTCAACACATCGGACACCAAAATGAAATGAATATTTGCCGTATCGAACATCACACTTGTGCAAATCAAAATCTCCCATCAACAAGCGACACAATTCCTTCTGAATTGGCCGGTCCTTCATCTCAATAAGAGATCCAAACCCCATTTCTTCCAACACATTTGCTTTATCCTTCGCTTTCAACTCCTCTATTATGTGGTGCACTCGTTTTATGCTACACCTTGTCGACACTTCCTATATTATTTACATATACATATAATATTAGAGTTTTTATATATCATTTATCAACATATTTACAAGTTTAACGAATACCTTCTTCACATAGTCTCCTTCTGCTTTCTTCTTGGTCGAATATTTTTCTCTATCATTTGTGGACAACGTTTTAAATGGTTGCTTCTCAGTTTCACTCATCGTGTTCTATTTCTTCACCACAATATCTTTCACCTGGAAATTATGCATAAACCATCAACAATCAAAATATTAAACCTACAATATATTCACTATAAACAATTCAATTTACATACCGAACCGACAGTGTAAGTACCACAATCCTTCATCCTCTGCACTTTTTTCATACTGTCATGATAGGAAAGTTTAAATGTTCTTAAATACTTTCATCCAATTACAATTTACAGAACAATTATTTGACATTGCTACTTACTAGAAGTACATATATCCACCATTTGGTTGCTTTGGATTTTCCTCACTTTCGATACTCTCCTGCTCTATTTCAACCATTTCAGTCTCATCTTCACGAACAACATCTTCATGATCCTTAGCACCCATCTCGCTTCAGTTCTCTGAAAAAAGTATCGATTTTCATTTTCTACCGACAATATTAATTTCTACCGACAATATTAATTTCTACCGATAAGTTCTCAGAACAAAGTACCGATATTTATTTCCTAAATATAATTACAATTTCGACCTATAATCGATCCGAATTCCGATTTTACTTCAAAATCACTAAACCCAAAACATTATCCCCAACTACCCAATACTACATTACCAAAAAACTAGGGTTTCGACAACATACCTTTTACTTCAAAGTCCCCAAACACAAAACCTTTCCTTTCGATTCTGATACAACACGACTTCAAGAACGTCTCCCTTGTATTTCGCAGCAACCAAACTCGAGTCGATTTCAAATACTCTCTTAGGTTTTCTGTAAATGCAAGCAATACAAAGGTTTATATTAGAGTAGATACTTTTTAACCGGTTATATCATTATGCTATATATAATCGATACAATTCCCCAGGTTTCGACACTTTTTTGAATTGTACCGATTCTTTTGCACACGTTCTTAAAAAAAGAATCGAAACCAAACAAGATATCCGGTAAAGATTTACCGGTTACATTATATGTATTAATAATGTAACCGGTTATGTCTAATTTTTTCGAAACCAAACAAAATATCCGGTAACGATTAACCGGTTACATTATATGTTTAAGTAATGTAACCAGTTATGTCAAATTTGCTTGTATTTTACCGATTCTTTGTCAAATTAGCTGTTACATTGTATTGAATTTAAAAAAGTATCGAAAATATCAATACTTTGTGCACAGTTTTTTGTATTGAATTTAAAAAAATATCGAAAATATCGACATTTTTTTTTCCAACCACAGTTACATTGTTGTTCAAAAAGTATCGATAAACTTTTAAAAAGTATGGAAACTTTCGAAATTAACAACAAATTAGGCGCTACCGAATATGTTGATATGAGTATCAACAAAATCGGTAATTTTACCGGTTTTGTTATCGTGAGAATTTCCAAGACCCCATCAGCTCGAAATTAACAACAAATTAGGCGCTACCGAATATATTGATATTCGGATCAACAAAATAGGTAATTTTACCGATTTTGTTATCGTGGGAATTTCCAAGGCCCCATCAGCTCAAAATTATCAACAAATTAGGCGCTACCGAATATATTGATATTCGGATCAATAAAATAGGTAATTTTTACCGATTTTATTATCTTTAACCGGTCACCTTTCTATCCGATTACGCCGTATATTAGCAGCATATTAACCGCTTACAGCAGAACTACCCAAGACAATTACGTTTTACAGCTTTAGTGCATTTGAATTCACAACCTCCACTAGGAGAAAATCAAATTAAGACTCAATATGCTACATCAACCACAAAATATGGTTATTACATCAAATAAATAATTAAAATACAACACAAATAATAATAATAATAATAATAATAATAATAATAATAATAATAATAATAATAATAATAATAAGTAAAACTTGACTCGAAAAAATCGTTTTTTTCGACTCGACTCGAGGCGAAAAACTTGACTCGTTTTTGGCTCGACTCGAAAAAAATTTTAAATAAAGTTTGAAGTGTAAAATAGAAATTCGACTAACTTAAAATTTTTAGTGATTAGTGGATTGATTTTTAAGTTCGATTCGAGTCTTTCAATTCTTCCTAATATATATAGCGATATAAAAAAATATGAAGAAATATATGCCACATATGAAAAAATATGAAATATATGTATATATATACACACATCTTATATGATTAGAGAAAGTTGTTTAAATTGGAACCAACCATACTATAACATGATAAATAATTAAAATTAAATTTGTATAGGAACTCAAAAACTCGTCTCGACTCAAATTTCATAAACTTGACTCAAATCGAAAAAATTTTAAATAAAGTTTGAGTTGTAAAATATGACGCGTCTATTCTAATAACTCAAAATTTTTTAACTCGACTGGATCGAACTCTCCTAACATAGGAAACAAATTTCAAAGGCATCAAAATTTGCCATGAAGCTTAGCCAACGTGGTGCGAAAATAACGTTTCATTGCGCTAAAGCCCCGCGAATCTTATCCACTCTTCGTCAGTTGCAGCCATTTTTTTTTCTTTCCATTTCTCAGTTCTCAAAGGATAACAAAATAAAAAAAAAGGTTAATTTGGAAAAGACAACAACAGAGACAATGTTGTATGTGTATTCCATGGCTTCTGTATCAAACTCAAAGCTTCCATTTCAGTATTTTCATTATTATAATACCCATTCCTGCAAGTGTTTTAAGGTATTAACACCCAGGAAATCAGAGCGGCAGCTGCAAATAAGAGCATCCTCTTCTTCTTCAGCTGCTGCCCCTGATGTTGATCTCAACACCCTTGAATCAGCCATTTCCAAGGTTTCTTTTTCCTCACTTTCTGCTTGAAATTAGTTGAAACTGAGTGTTTAATTTTCTCAACATGTCATGATCATTTGCTTCTAGGCTGTAGCTTTTCAAATTTAATTGCTGAAATGTGAATGATGGTGATGAACTACTTTGACATTAATGTAAATATATCTGTTGAAGTTTAAGACATACACATTTAAGCAATTTTGGGCACCATTTTCCCTCTTTTCCATGTTTTCTTCTGCGATTTAAAATGAAACCAAACATTTTGATTTTTCAGTATATGAAGTTGTTTCCTTGAATAGATGATATTCACCATCAAAATTATTGCAGTCTTTTGCTTTAGTTAGTTAATTTCATTTGGTGCTAGTAATATATGATGTTTTTACTAATTAATATGATGGAATTTTGTAAGCCCTTTATCAGGTAGTTGATATCTATGTATATATATTTTTTGGTTCAGAAAGACAGTGATGCCGTGAAAGAGGCACTTGATCAGCTTACTCAAATCGGATGGGCCAAGAAATGGAGTTCACAGCCGTATGTCTCGCGTCGTACGGTCAGTCTCCAATATCAAGTCTAAAGTTATGGGAAAAGTGCTCACTCAAATGTTAGCCTGCATACGCATATGCATACATGAACATGTTTACAATGCATCGTATCTGTTCATTGCTATATATATTTAGCCAAGCAAATGAAGGGGCTTGACTTTGAGATTGTTTGCATCAGACATCTCTTCGGGAGCTGACCAGCCTTGGTATTAAAAATGCAGAAAATCTTGCAATTCCGAGTGTCCGAAATGATGTAAGTATCACAATGCTCATCTTCTAGTTGGGATTATCTCATAGTATCACTCATATTTTAGAGTCAATATGGCAGTAATTGAGCCAAGCTCCACTAAAATTTTGGCATTCAAAGCTTTTTAAGTTCAAACGAATTTCAGTTTTAAAGCTTCAACTTGATTTGAGATATATAAAAAAAACTATTAGAGCTTGCTCAATTATGTAAATTAATAGATACTCGAGTTCAGCTCCCCCGGGCTGTCAGAGCTTGATCACAACTTGGCAATTACCAATCCAAATTCGAGCACATTTTTTTTTTCAAACCGGAACCAAATAACTTGTAAATACAAGTCTCATTTATTCCTTAGTCTCTCGAAAACTAAAACTCTGATGAAACAAATGGATAGGAATTCTTTTAAGAAACTTTGGATTTGAAATTGATCAATGATAATCTAACTCTTCACATTGTTAAAACATTAGTTACAAATTGCTGTTCATGTATTTGATATGTTTCAGTTGTAACAGGCAGCATTTCTTTTCACAGTAGTAGGGACAACAGGGTTTTTGGGAGTTCTTGCAGGCCAGCTTCCTGGGGTAATTAAACTCTCTCTATATCATATTTTCTCTGTTTTTCTTTAGTATTTGATCATATTGTTGGAAACTTTAGTGATGTTAATCATTTTGATATATTGAACTTAATATCTTTGATGTCTTGATCACATAATTTATTTTGGTATTGCCATTGTTTTCTTTGATGAAGCTGTAAAGAAAGTAGAGTTCTCACTTTACTAAGTTTTTGGTTCACACTTTGCTTCAGGATTGGGGATTCTTCGTGCCATATTTAATCGGGAGCATTTCGTTGATAGTTTTGGCAGTAGGGAGCATTTCGCCCGGGTAAGTCCAATGCAAGAATCGCATGGTTTCACAATTCTCATTTACGAGTGACAGTCTTTAATTGCTGCTTCAGACTTCTTCAAGCTGCCATTGGAGGCTTCTCGACATTCTTCCCTGATTACCAGGAAAGGATTGCTAGACATGAAGCAGCTCATTTTTTAAGTAATCTCTCTCTCACGTATAATATCTAATGATGCGTGCCTGCGCGTATATATATAGTCACATATATTGCATGTAGTTGGCTATTTGTTAGGTCTTCCTATCCTGGGCTATTCTCTGGATATTGGCAAGGAACACGTCAATCTCATTGATGAAAAGCTGGAAAAGCTTATATATAGCGGACAGCTTGATGCTAAGGAGCTCGACAGGTACCAATCTGAAAGCTTTTCTGATATTACACGGCATGAAGCCTCAACAATTTATTTTTCCATATATTGCTAATATTAAGCATAGAATCTAAAATATGCAAAAACATGATATCAAGGTCTAGATTCTGTTGTTGTTGCATATTACTCGTCTGTTACCCCCTTTCAAGTTCGTCCCGCGGCAGGCTTTTTATGTCTCGGCCTACATGAAATGTGTAATCCCAGGTTGGCAGTGGTTGCCATGGCTGGACTTGCAGCAGAGGGTCTGAAATATGACAAAGTGGTGGGTCAATCAGCTGACCTTTTCACCCTCCAGGTTTTACAACAACCCTTTTCGCCAAAGTTGAACAAGATCTCATTAGTAGCTAACCTATGATGCAACTAACCACGGTTTGTATTTTCTGCAGAGATTCATAAACAGGAGCCAACCAAAACTCAGCAATGATCAGCAGCAAAATCTAACTAGATGGGCAGTAAGTTACTCAAGTTATCCCTTCAGCTTTTATTTGGGCGGGCCATTATAGGATAAATGAAAGCTAATGTTTAAAGGTGAAAACAACACAGGTTCTGTTTGCTGGATCCCTGTTGAAAAACAACAAGGAGATTCACGAAGCCCTGATGTCAGCAATGTCAAAGAAGGCCACTGTATTGGAATGCATCCAAGCAATTGAGAATGCTGCATAGGTTTTGCTTTGCACTTATAGTATTTGGGAAAGATTTCACTGCTTCAAATTTACTTCAGCACTTAAGCTGCTACAGAATTTTCTTCTGATTTTCCTTCTCTTTTTTTATTAATTTCATTGTCAATACTTTGAATCTTGATAATCAATTTATATTCCTCAAAAAGATTGTAAAAGGGTGACAATCAAGATTGAGTTCAATTCTGTTTATTGTGCATTAATATCAAAGATACAAGAACTAAATTACACAATTCTGTAGTACATACACATTTATACTTCAACCGAGATGATGCTACTCAGCACAGATTGCTAGTGGTAGATGCCGAAAAACTTGCAAAAGTAGGACGATTGCCGAAACTCGGATAGTCACAGGAAGAATGAAGCTCATAATATCTTGAACTAGGTTATGAGTTCAGGCTGAAAGCAGATGGGATTTGAGTTTCAGGTACTCTACATGAAGCTATAGTGACTGATTCCTCCATTATAAGTAACAATCATTGCAGCAAGCATGCATCAGGAAAGTAAGATTTTAACGAGAGAGAGAAATGAAAGGGCAATCAAGCCTTTTATTAGTTTATAAATAATATTTTACTCTTAAGACTCGATCATCAGAAAAAACTTATTCAAAGCTAGAGAGATTTTTTAGACACATGATGAGGGGTGACCAAATCTAAAATCATGTGTGATGACCGAGGAAAAGAAACATATGAAGCTTTCCGGAACTACATTCGCCCATACATGGAAAGCATATCCCTTAACCGTAATGCTTCTGTTTCCAAGGAATCAAAACTCACGGAATTTGGTATCCTCCAACTCCAGTTTCCATGCTGCACAACAAAAGATCCGTAGCTCTATAAATTATCATGTTTTTCGTCACAAAGTCAATAAACAATTGCATGCAAAACGACGCATCATGCCCAAAAAGGGAAGAAAAATGAACTTTGGATCAAGTTAAAACAATGAAGATTCTGAAAGGCGTTATCAGAGTTCAAATTAACCAGCCACAAGGGAAAGGATTTTGCACATCGTCCGCCTAATCCTCAGTAGGGCCTTGAAAATTTAAACCACGATTAATGCTGTATTACTTAATTAACAATGTTCTAGATGCATGAACCTGAATTACCTCGTGCTACAGCACATTATCACATGCACATGTTTGAAGAAATTATATTTACCTGTGTTGCAGGAATGTTCATCCTGGCAGAACCGTCTAGCCCAAGAACATCTTGCATGGTTATGACGGCAGTTTGAGCTATTGAAGCAACTGAAGCTTGGATCAGAGCCCATGAGATCTCATCCTTTTCAGTGATACGAAGATATTTCAATACCTGAGGCGAATTTCTGATGTAAGACAAATACAAGATGATAAATCTGATCAGAAGCCTTAGAATAACAAAGGAAACTCACATTAGACCTCTCTTGTTCCATCAAATTGCTCCACCAACCTTCAATCTATGAGACAATCAAAAGAACTATTAGTATGCAACATCTAAGGATATGGTAAAACAATTTTCCGTTGAACCAAACAACAGTATGCATTTAGCTCGAATATATGACTTGTTGTATCAAATTTCACACCTCATCTCTCTTCTTTCATTCTTTATCCCCACTCTTCTTCCCCCATACTATTCTATATTCTAAGATTGAGAAAATTTCCTGGGGGCACAGCCCCTCAAGCCTTGGGGTAGCTTCGTCCCTGATGATGATACCAAAAATAAAGTAAGACAACAACGAAGAACCTTGAAGGAGCTTTACCGTGTCATTGTCATGAGTTCCCGTGTATACAACTTGATTTGGCTCGTGATTGTGAGGCAAATGAGGGTTTCTAGAGTCGCTACCAAAACCTAAAGCAAGAGAAAATGGGACAAACTATAATATCACAGAATGCAAAGCTAGAATGCCATCAATCAAAAAGGAGAATTCAAAAAGATGGTATCACAATTGATTAGTGGCAACATATTACCAAACTGGAGAACAGCCATTCCTGGTGCGCCAATATATTTCCTAAGCTGAACCACATCCTCGGTTATAACTCCCTGCCATTTAACACCCAATAAGATGAGAGTTTGCAAAGGAGGAAATGAACTACAGAGTTACATGAAACGTTCTTCTGGACCCCAAAAATCTTCAGCATCCTTGCTAAATAAATTTTTTATTCAAGAAACAAGAGTTCAGAAAAATAAACAAGGGAAACAGACAGAAAACAAGCAGCACAAGGACACCAGTGATGTATTTAGTGGTGCGTGCAATGCAGGAATTAGAAGAAACAGCAGTTCAGTTTTATAATTAATTACTTTATCTATAATGGTGCTCGGTTATTATGACAACGCTTTATCCAGATTACTGTTGTTTATCACTCATCTTTTAATTTTATATAACTTCTAGGCATACAGACAGAAAAACAAGTGTGCATGAAAAAGCACCAGTGCATCAAACAATGCCAAAATAGAATTACATGCACAAAAATGCGCAACTTGTGCACCATTCACAGTCAACTAAATTATCAAAGCAACACTTATTGTACACTGAACTAAGGCATTAGCTCACACGATCTTCAGCTATAATAAGCAAGAATATTGAACTACGCCAAAGTAGCTGAAATATCCCCAGAAGACAAAACTTCTATAATAGGCAGGTCAAGGTTATTGAAAAATCATCTATTTCCCATTTTCCTTGGAGAAGATATCAGCAAATGAAGCTACAGCAAGAAACAAAATGAAAAATGATAAAAATATGTTCTTCATATTCTATCAAGCAGAACGTACCAGATCTTCAGCTATGATATTGATCTTTCCAACTTCTCTGAAGATTGCATCAAATAAAGATTTTTGAGGACCAACCTACTATCATGGAAATAACATCAGTAGTGGGAAATGGGACAGTTAAAGAAAATTTTAACGTGGTCGGAATCAGAAAATCCGACCTTCCATCGTCCAACCATAGCAACTTTTGCTTCTGCATAGATTAAATGTGTCAGTAACTTGGTTTCAGTATATCACATTTCTAGCAAGCACCATTCGTTCAAAATACTTTACAACTCACCAGAAGGGACAGCCCAAAAGCCAGCAAATCCTCTAAAGTGATCAATCCTGAATTCATCATATAGATTTTGTGCACGTCTGATGCGACGTATCCACCATAAAAATCCATCTTTCTCCATGGCCTTCCAATCATATAGAGGGCTGAAATAAAGAACACCTTAATTAAAGATAGCTAGTGCAGCAAAAACCTAGCATAAAATATTAAATCTACGAGAAAATAAGAATTGAATATCAGGATAAGAAAAACATCATATATAGGTTTACATGCTGTAACTAAAATAATTTGTGTGAGTTTAACCATCAAGAAGTATTGAATAAAGGACCCCTAATCTTGTTAGAAAACAAAAAGGAGATGCCTAGCAATAAAAGAACCAGGGGAGGAAACGTAAAGAAAAAAGATACAGAACACTCTTCAGGTGCATAAATTGGATTTGTAATGAATCTCCAAAATGAAAGAACACGAAACAATACCTTGCTTTTACTAGCACCGTAATAATATTTATGAAAAACTAGATTGTTTATATAACAGGCATGTGAACTTGTTTTTGGTCAGTACAAACCTCCCCCACAGCTGACCAGTCTCACTGAAGGCATCAGGTGGAACACCGCTGACTAGCATAGGATAACCATGCTTATTCTGCCAAAGAGAACAGAAAACTTGTAGCCAACACCAACAATAGAATGATTTGGAGCATAGTTAAATTATTCTTGATCACGAAAAAACTCCTCACCAGCAGAAAATGTTTCTTATTTGCCCAGACATCAGCGCTGTGATAACCTACATAAATTGGCATGTCTCCCATTATGCTGATTCCTTTTGCCTGTGCATAGTTACGAATTTTTTGCCACTGCCTTTGGAACAGGAACTGTTTAGCAATAAACAAGTCTATCTGCCAAGTGAAAGAAACAGCAGGTAGCAATATTAGCATCTAAATTAGGTAGATAATTTAAGATACCATTGAACCAATATTTTAATAAGAGTGATCTTGATCATACGAAATCCTTCTTGTCCTGGTATATCTTTTCTAAGGCTGCAAGATGGCGATTTTTCAAAGGTTCAGGCCAATCATACCAACTGAATGCTTTTAAACTGTCATCAATAGCAGCAAAATAAGCTGCATCTTCAAGCCAGCCTAAAAAATGGAAAAAAAAATCATGAAGAAAGGTCTCCAGTTTCACACATTAAATTTAAAGGTAAAGGAGAGGAACATGATAAATCAGTACATACATGCACATAAGACAGTTTTCTGAAAAAATAATGACTGCTGCAGACAACTCCTTATGCGATCTATTAACTGTAGACTACTACATATATAAATCATGCCCCTACACGTATAGAGATGCAGTAATATAGAGATATTCAAAGAGATGTGGAAGGATCGGGACATCAAAGTAAAACTTCCATAAAAAGAATCATGAGATTTTGCAAAGCAAATTCAGAGAAATTTGGGTGAAAGAAGGTCCTGAATCTAATTTGTTTGCTAACTTCCAAGGATACTGGCAAAGGATTTGTAAAGAAATCATCTGGTTACAGTAATTTCATTCCAATAATGGAGAAAACATAGGGAAACAATTTGAAGCTGCACCAAATAAATGACTAGCACACGAGCTAAGAATGAGAAAGTAAATATGCAAATGTCTATTTTCAAAATCTTTGTCAACCCTGAACTGTAAAAGCAGAGTCAACTCTTTTCAATCCCAGAAAAAAACATTGTTCTTTTTCCACCAAAAACCTTCCACTCTCAAGCTCCACAAACTCATCAGATTCATACAGTAATAAAACAATCAAATGCAGATTGAAGCTTAGCGGATATTTAAACTAGGAGTACAGAGGAATGTGATTGTAGTTAGTGAAATTATATGGAAATAAATAGCTCACACGATATGGTAGGATCTCTACGGAAAGCCTCAAGCTGCGTTTTAAGTTCTCCATCAGACAAGAGTAGCCTCTCTGCGGCCTAAGCGATGACGATATGTGTTAAACTGGGCATAGCTAACCAGATAAAGAATAGACATTCAGATGAAGCTTTACCTTAGTTATTAGAGGATTCTTTAGCTTAGCAACAATAGAATAGTTCACACGGTCACAATCACTGCACAAATTATATAGCAGCAACTTAAAATATAAGTGTCAACATTATGTTATACAACAATTTTGGCCGAATATAACAGTACTAAAAAAATATAAAAATGAAAGAAAAAAAATCTCCTCACATTGGTTGTGGAAGCTCTTTCTTTGTGAGCAAACCATCTTTAACGAGCTCTTCAAGTGAAATCAAGAAAGTGCTTCCGCAATTTGCATCCTGAAACAATAATCATAAAGGAAAATTACACAATTTCTTAAACATAAAGAGGAAACATATATCAATTATTGGTGAAAGGAAAAGGAACTAAATTGATAAATCCCCAGAATCAATTATTAGTGAAGCAGCACCTGGCCTGCATATGGTGACCCTTCACCATCAGGAGGAACAAGGGGAAGCACCTACATTGATAATCAATTTTCATTCATTAATACAAAAAAAAAAAAAAAAAGATTATCCCATAACATTTCTTATTCATTTTAGCTTACAGCAACAACAACATTAACTGAACATTGAACTTAAATGGGGTCATCTATACCTGCCAAAGGGAGCAACCAGCTAAATGTAGCCAATCAATGAAATGAAAAGCTTGTTCCCCAAGATCGCCGATGCCATAAGCTCCAGGAAATGAAGTGGGGTGGAGCAAAATGCCGGCTCTTCGACGCTGGTTTGGGTCGGGGTTGGGAAGCCAATCTCCATAATCAAGTGGTAAATCTTGACCGACTTCCATAGCAGTCAGAGTGGAGGAGTGGACATGAGCAGGAAAGCGCAGAGTGAGAGGTTTGCAGCAGGGTTTGAGGAAGAAAGGGAAGGAAGGTGGAGGGGATGGGGAGTGATAGAATTTCGGGGTGGAGGAAGGAAGCGAGATGTGGGTAGGAATCGCCATGGAAATCGACAAACATGTATGAATTGGGGAAAGGGATAAGGAGACAGTGATATTAGAAGCAAGGGTCTATAATTAGGCAGAAAAACATGAGGCAAATACTGCACTTGGTAGCTTTAGCAGAAATGAAAGGGGGTGCACACGAAGCTGTGGCGCCTAGCGCAATAGGCGCTATTGTTACTATTACACCAAAACTAGAGATAATGTAGAAACAAAGTCATGGTAATGGCAATTGGCAATTGGTAATTGGTAAATGAGATTCAAATCTGTTGATTTCAGGTTGAACAATTTGGATCCAAGTTGCATGATTATATGTACAAATTTGAGTTATATCCACACAATGGCCCACAAAAGTGACGCCAATGCTCCTCCCTTCATAATTTTTTTTTTTTGGAGCAGTAAAACACGCTCATCTATTTATTTCTTTAATTGGCTTGGGTTTCGAAATTTGGAATTTGACTTTAAATCTTTGATTATAATTTTATAAGTTTCAATGCTATTTTTTTTATTAAAATTGGAAATTTAGTACTAGTTGGTTTAAACGGAACTACACATTTTGAGTTTTTCTTTAAATCTTTGTCGTGTAAATGAAAAAAATTTAATTGTCAAGATTACATTATAATAAATTTATTTAATATTTAATCTGAATTAGTTTACCATAAAAAAATATTAATAGTTATTCAACAGACAATGATTCTGCTACACATGCGAATGATATATCGGCTAGCTCTGTTAAGCAGAGCAGCCGGACGCCATGAAGCTCCTCAGTTGGAACGTCCGTGGGTTGGGGAAACCACGGGCGATTAACCGTCTCAGGAATTCGCTGAGAGGTAACCATCCCCACGTTTTGTTTCTAATGGAAACAAAACTGGATAGAAGACGAATGGAGAAGGTCAGGCGCAGATGTGGCTTTTTGTTTGGTATAGATGTTGATGCTAATGGCTCAAGTGGAGGAATGTCATTAGGATGGAAGCCTGACATAGATGTTACACTCCTGAGTTTCTCAGGATCCTATATTGATGCAGTAATTAAAGACGATGAGGCACAGTGGAGATTCACAGGCTTTTATGGAAATCCAGTGGAGAGTAGAAGATCTGAATCATGGAGCCTTTTGCGGCAGCTGGAATCTCAACATAACCTCCCATGGCTAGTGGTGGGAGATTTCAATGAGATCACCTTCTCATTTGAAAAACAAGGTGGTCGACTTCGAAATGAACGAAACATGGCAGGCTTTCGAGAAGTATTGGAGGACTGCAACCTGTGTGATCTTGGTTTCAAGGGAGTTTGGTATACCTGGGAGAGGGGGCGGCTGCCGGAGAACAACGTCAGGGAGCGTCTTGACCGAGCAGTGGCTAACCCAGATTGGTGGGACTTATTTCAACACTACACTGTGTCCCATCTACCTCACACTATCTCAGACCATTGTCCCATCTTAGTGGATACAGTAGGTCAAGCCATGCAACGTACTAGGGCCAGGGTTGAATTTTTCCGATTTGATGCTAATTGGGTCCTTGAAGAGGAAGCTACTCAAATTGTTAAAAACAGTTGGGAGAATTCAGGTACTTCTGTGCCAGAAAAATTGAGAGATCTTGGTATTGCTTTGATGTCATGGAGCAGAGAACACAAGAAGCAGTCTACAGCTCAAAAACGATCAATGTTGCACAGGTTGAATGAATTAACTAATCAAGATCCAGATGAGGAAGTTCTTGCTGAATTAACTGAGATTAAGTTGGGGCTTAATTTAGAAGCTGACTAAGATGAACTCTTCTGGGAACAACGCTCTCGCTCAAACTGGTTACTCCATGGGGATCAAAACACTTCTTTCTTCCATAGTCATGCTTCATATCGTAGAAGGAAAAATAATATAAAGGGACTATTTGATTCCAATGGGGAATGGGTCACGGATGACAGTGCCTTGCTCAACGTTGCTACGGAATATTTTAAAGACATATTTCAAACTGCAACATCTCTTGAAGCAACTAGCATATTGGCGAATGTTACTCCTAAGGTGACAAGTGACATGAATCGAACCCTCATGAATCCATTCACAGCGGAAGAGATTTGGATGGCAGTGAAGAGCATGCCTCCCATGAAAGCTTCTGGGGAAGATGGTTTTCCGGCATTATTTTATCAGAAGTTCTGGGGAATCATTGGTGCTGATATCACTGCTTTTTGCCTAGCTATCCTCAATGGATCAATTGACATGAAGGACATAAACGCTACCCAAATCGTGTTAATCCCAAAGGTTAGCCACCCTCGAAATATGACTGACTTCAGGCCAATAAGCCTTTGTAATGTAATCTTCAAAATAGTCTCTAAAGTACTGGCTTGTCGATTTGCTCCCATGCTTGACCCGTGTATTGATAAAGCTCAATGAGCATTTATCCCAGGGAGACAAATCACAGACAATATCATGATAGCCTATGAAGTATTGAATTCACTGCACAATAAACGCGTGGGCAAGAAGGGTACATTCGCATTGAAGGTTGACCTAAGCAAAGCATACGACCGAGTAGAGTGGCCATTCTTAGAAAATATGCTGCTTAAACTTGGTTTTGCTGAAGGATGGGTGCGGCTGATTATGAAATGTGTCAATACAGTCTCCTACTCTGTCTGTTTAAATGGGTGCCAGGGTGTTCAATTTCATCCCTCGAGGGGCCTTAGACAAGGGGACCCCCTGAGTCCATATCTGTTTCTAGTCTGTGCCGAGGGGTTATCCACCTTAATGAATGTTGCAAATGAGCTTAAAACAGTGAAGGCTGCTACCATTGGACGTGGAAGGTTAGAGGTGGGACACTTGCTTTTTGCGGATGACTGCATCTTGTTCAGTGAAGCATCTATAGATGGGGCATCAAACATGAAAAGGATTCTGCATGACTTTGGCAATGCTACGGGACAAAGAGTAAACTTTGATAAATCACTTGTGTTTTTCAGTTCGAATGTTGAATCTTCACTTAGGGACCAAATAGGTCTGCTCCTGGGGGTTCGGGTGTCCACGAATCCAGAAAAATATCTAGGTCTCCCTACTATGGTTGGAAGGAACAAGAAGGAAGCTTTCAACTATTACCTAGATCGTTACAACAAGAAGATGAACAACTGGGGTATTCGATTCCTAAGTGCGGGAGGAAAGGAGGTCTTAATCAAGAGTGTTCTCCAATCCATTCCAGTGTATGCTATGAACTGTTTCTTGTTGCCAGCAACCTTATGTCGAGCTCTAGAACAAGCCATGGCTAAATTTTGGTGGCGATCCAATGGCATAAAGAGAGGGATACACTAGACTACATGGCAATCTCTGGCTCGTCCCAAACACCACGGTGGTCTCGGATTTCGAGAGCTTGGCAAATTTAACATAGCTCTCCTTGCCAAACAATGTTGGAGACTAATCAAACACCCTGAATGTTTCTTGGCCAAAGTTTTAAAAGCACGCTACTATCCTGCAAGCAGTTTTTTATCATCTACTCTAGGTTCCAATCCATCCTACATATGGAGGAGCCTATGGAGTGCGAAGGGTCTTATTGAGAGAGGAATAGGGTGGAGAGTTGGCACCGGGCAAAGCATAAACCTATGGAATGATGCATGGCTTCCAGGCACAGGGGATGGGAGGGTAAAACGAGACGCAATTGATATAAGGTATACTCTTGTCTCTGATTTAATCCATTCACCAACTTCAACTTGGAGAGTGGATGTTCTTGAAGATCTCTTTGATGCATCACAAGTGTCCCTGATATCCTCAATCCCATTGTCAACTTTGGGGAATGAAGACACTATAATCTGGAGGCTAGAGGGAACTGGGCAATACACAGTGAAAAGTGGATATCGTATGCTACGTGATGGTTAAGATTTAGATGCTGGTATAAGTAGTCATCCTTCTCCATCTTTAATTGAACAGTTCTATAAAGACATGTGGGCCATTCATCTCCCAGCAAAGGTTAAAATTTGCTTCTGGAAGATTTCTCATAACTTCATCCCATCTTATGCTAATCTTCAAGCTCGTCGACTCAATGTCAATAATTTGTGTCCTTTTTGCTGCACCCCGGGAGAAACTGTTGCTCATCTAATGAGGGACTGCTCTTTTATTAATCAGTTGGCTGTAGAGCAGGGCTTTAGTTTCACTACATGCCCTACGAACTTCACATGGGAAGAATGGTTGGCACAATTTTACTGCAGTTTAAGCTTAAAGGACAAGATATCGTTAATGGTGACTTATTGGGCAGTATGGTATGAACGCAACAAGCTAATTCATGAGGGCTCAATAGCATCAGTACAAAGCACAAAGGCATTTATCAGGGCGTTTATCCGTGAACACGAAGAGGCTAACATAGCTAGTCCCCCAGGTTTAGTGCACGGTGAAGGAAGATGGGAAGCTCCAGCAGAGGACATAATAAAGTTTAATTTCGACGCTGCTTTTGATATACACACAAAAATATATGTATCAGCGGTGGTTGGAAGGAACCATGGAGGGCTTATTATGGCTTTCTGTATAACTCATCATACACATGTCCTTGATGCTTTTGTTGCCGAGGCATTAGCATGTTGGCAGGCTGTGAATTATGCAAAAGACCTAGGTTTCAGTAAAGTTGCTATTGAGGGAGATAACATTACAGTGATAAAGAGGCTATGTTCAAATTCACAGGATTGCTCTGTGATTGGTCCAATTATTCATGATATTAGATCCACTGCAGCTTACTTCGAAAGCATTGAGTTCAGGTTTATTCCTCGAAAGATCAACCAAGTTGCCCACACACTTGCTCAAGAAGGAAAGGCACAACAACATGACTGCTATTGGATAGAAGAAGCACCACCAAGGATTTTAGCAACAGCAGCTTTGGAAGCAGAAAGCACCACTGCATCTCAGTCCCTGCTGTGATCTCTGCAACAACAGCCATGAAAATGGATGACAATATAGTTGATTTTGGCTATTTTTCGGAGTTTAACCTACCTGCATTTTCTGAAGATGCCCTCCGATAATCACTAGTTTGAGAATTTGTTGGTTTTGTATCACTTTATAGGGTTACAGTTTGTTTTTGCTTTTCTACATACTTTCACCTTTATGTAAGTTTCTGTTTTTAACTTTTAATACAAAACCAACTCTTTCACCTCAAAAAAAAAATATTTAGTTTCTTTTCAGATTGTTGAAATGGATAGGCAAAGAATAACCACTAAAAGAGTTTATCACTACAGTATCAGTTATCTAACTTAAATCACAATATTTAGAACATTATTACGCATTATAAAAACATTATCTAAAATAATCAATTAATAGAAATTTGAAGAACCCCCGTCATTCTCTTTTCTTTCTTTCTTTTTTTATCGTAGTTTTCTTTTTTCTTTTTATGTAAATGCCGACACCATCTTTGAGCTAGTTGCCTTTGCCTAGAGGTGGCAATCGGGTCATTCAGTTCAGGTCATTTCAGGTTTGTCTTTATTCAATTTAGATTTGATTCGGGCCAGTTCAGGTTTAGTTCGAGTATATGATAAATCGAATCTGGTTCAGGTTTAGGGTCGAGTCAAAATCAGATTGGTTGTTTTCGGTTCGTATCAACATCGGTTCGTTCGGATCGGGTCAGCCTTTGAATTTTTAGGTCAATTTAGTTTGAGTTGGATATGATTCACAAAGACTTCGTTGATGCAGAAGATTATGTCGGTGGATGATGCAGAATACTTGAAGGCGGAGGTATAACAAATTAAGCTTAAAGGCGTTTGAAGCCCTTAAATTTTTGGAAAAAACCAATTAAGCTCTTGACGTTTTTTTTTGCATTCGATTAATACACTGAATCAATAAATTGAATCATTTAAGCCATTTGATCAATTTTGACTATCAATTTTTGACGATTTTTTCTTGAGATATAATTGCCACATGATACACTATAATTAAGTCATGTAACATTTACAGATATTATTGTCACATGATACGCTAAAAAAAATTCAATTTTACGTTTAACTGACATTTTAAAAGCATTATTTAAATGTACAAGTTTTTTCTCTCAACAAACTATTTGTTTATTTTTAGGGTAAACTACATAAATGGTCCGCTGATTATGCTCCAATTATCTTTTATGTTCCTTGACTATCAAAAGTTACAAACTTGTCCCTTGACTAATTGGAACATACAAAGCAGTCCTATTCCATTAAAAAATAGACAGACGTTTGACCCAGAATATATAATTTCAAGGGGAGTTGACTTATCGAGCAATTTAATGATTGCTTTATATAATTTCAAAATAGTTGTCAACTAAAGTAATGATGGATTGTCTCAAGTGATCTATAATATCTTGATCCAATTACTCGAAACCTTACATTATGACCAATTATATGTAAAAATATGATAACTTGCTCCCTAACATTCACCGATCTTGTCGCCTGTAACAAATTGTTCTTAGTAAGGATGTCACACAAATTAAAAAAAACGCTATTGATCACATCCGTATTATATTAATACAGTTCTGGTCACCTCTATATAAATATTATTAATATAGTTTTCTCTTTCATAATCTTGATTCGTATGACGTTCACGAGTTATTTGCTTTCTAAATTTTAATTTTTGGATCCATAGAGCCCCAAAAGCTAATGTCGAAGCAGCGACTCCCACTATTTCCATATGAACAAAATTATGATCCATCTACAAAGAAACAATAATAATAATAATAATAACTTATGAATACTTGAAATTTAGAATAAATAGCTAGCGAATATGGATCACCTACATTTATTATGTTGTTATTGTGGTTTGTTGTTTATGCTAACATTTTTTCTTTAGAAGTCATTTATAGAAACCATAAAAAGAAAAGAAAAGAAAGGCCAACATCTTAAAAGTTTTAATTCCATAAATAATGCATTAGTTCCATGAATATAGAATAAAAGATTCAAATATTTAAAAAATATACCTCGTCTTTCAATGAAAGATAGAAATTTCCTTAAAATGATTTAGCTCTTGTCTGCAATAGTAATATAAACATAAATTACATAATGTGATAGAGCAATTTAATCAGATGCCAAATGTTTTTTTTACATCATTCACTAATTAAAGTATGTTACTGATAGTTAAATATTTGTTAATAATATACTAGTGTAGTTATTGGTTGTGTGAAAGTTTTAGTGTCAAAATTATTTAGTAAATAACTAGCGCCAGTGTAACAGTGTTCAATTTTTGATTTACTAAATAACTTTCAACACTTTTTTAGGTTTGTACTAGTGCTAATAGTGAGCAATAATCTAAACTAACTGTAAAGAAGGTAGATATTTATCTTTGAGATGTTTTTAAATTATGTTTTTGGACTATGTTAGAAGTTTGTTAGTTCTCCATTAGTTACTCTTATCATTAGACCCCACTAAAGCTCTCAACAACTACTTAAAGAAAAATAATCTAAAAAATAGTGGCACTAAGGATGATACAGAAACATCCCAATTCATCACCATCTACCCCCACTAAAGTTTTTGTGCCTCCTTTGGATCCCCTAGAAACAATTGCAATTTGAATTGAATTAAAACATTGATTACCTGCTCTTCTAGGCAACTCATTTCATCTACTTTTACACAGCATCAAACATTTCCACAACTAAAAGCTTCAAACGAACCAATCAAACAACATAACTCCATCAAAACAAAACATACATTGTTTCAAACCCAATGTTAACTGGAACAACACAAAGGACTAGAACAAGCCTAACCCCTTCTTAACCAAACTTGAACCACTTTAATTTTGAGTCTCAATATACACCACTCTTCCGCACCATCCTCCCCGTTCCCTATAAAATTGGTGATTAATTGGTATTTTTTTTACTTTCAGTGTGTCAGAATCATCCAAAATTTTAATTTTTCTACTAAGTTTGAGGCACTTTAATTATTAATTTCTTTTGTATTGGAATAAAAGTTGCAGATATTAGCATAACTAAAGCCTTCATCGCTGAAACATTTATCTCCCTAATTGAATTTCTAGCATCTATATTTTACTTAAAGCAAGAAAATTATGTTTAGGTTTCACTAGAATTTATTTAGAACCTTGATTTTGATTTTTTAGATCTAACAGTTCATCAAATTAACAACTAAGGAAACAAATTAGCATGCTAAATTACACAACCCAATATCTAAATTTAGAGTGGAAATCAAAAAGTAGAGAAGATTTGAAGAAGAAGAAGAAGAAGAAGAAGAAGAAGAAGAAGAAGAAGAAGAAGAAGAAGAAGAAGAAGAAGAAGAAGAAGAAGAAGAAGAAAGATAGATAGATAGATATATAGATAGATTTTTATGTTTGTAAATAGAAGAAAAAAATTCAAGAGTTAGAAAAATTCAAACCATTAAAAGAAGACAAAGTCAAAACTAGCCCTCAACGTTTGAGCTTTTGGTCACTTTAGCCTCTATTTTTGTGTGCAAACATACTCCTAGCATTTTATTTTTGTTCAAAATTCACCCTCGTTGGATGGAAACTGTTAGTCAACTAACGGTTAACACCCATCGATGACGTGGCATGCCACGTGGCGAGAGATGCTGACGTGGCATCACAATTTTTTCAAAAATAATTATTTTTATATTAAATTTTAACCAATCAAATGATGACACGTGGCATCATCTAATTGGTTTTAAAGTAAATAATTAAAATTACAACATAAGAATGGTGGGATTTGAAACCAAGTCTAGTGGATGAAAAGCTTAACGCCTAACCACCAAAACAACCTTCTAATTGTGATAAAATGCATCAAGTATATTATATAATCTCATCCAAATAGCAGATCTTCTTCTCCATGAATCAACTTCACGATCAATTCCTTAACGAGAAATAAAAAAAAATCATTATCAATCAAAATTCAAGTTTTTTTGAACGGATCAAAACTCCAATTTTAATTTTTCCTTACCGATTTAAAAATTCCCAAACCCCTAATATAAAATCCACTAATCTTTGAATTTCCCCCATCTTAATATCACCAAATTAATTAATCCCAATAAATTCTCTCTTTTATTTCATCCCCATTTCTTCCTCTATCATGTCTTCTATAAGTTCTTCTTTCACTCCTTCCTTTCTGAGTTTTGTTGTTGTTTTCTCAGAAAAATAAGTGAAACCCAGAAATGTTATCATTGTTTATAGAGAAAATTTTTTTCTGGATTTGGTTAGATGAATAATATGTTCATGTTTTCGCAGCCACTACCAAAATTTGGTGAATGGGATGTAAACGACCCGGCCTCAGCTGAAGGATATACGATCATTTTTAATATAACTAGGGATGAGAAAAGGACTGGTGAGAACGCTGATTGATTCCACTGGGACTGGAAATTGATCGTGAAGTTGATTCATGAAGAAAAAGATATGTTATTTTGATGGACTTATATAATATACTTGATTTGGTGGTTAAGCATTAAGCCTTTCATCCATTAGACCTGAGTTCAAATCCCACCATTCTCATGTTATAATTATTTTTGAAAAAATTTTGATTTCACGTCATCATTACCACGTCAGCATCTCCCGCCACGTGGCATGCCACGTCATCGATAGGCGTTGACCGTTGGTTGATTGACGGTTTCCATCCAATGAGGGTGAATTTTGAATGAAAATGAAACGTTAGGAGTATGTTTGCACCAAAAAAAGAATATGGGTTAAAGTGACCAAAAAGTCAAACGTTGGGGGCTAGTTTTGACTTTATGCCTTGAAAGAATAAAGAGGAAATAAATAAAATTTGAGATAGATTACCTGAGAAGATGAACGGCATGAGTAATCGACGGCGTCAAAAGTAAGATGTCAGTGATGGTATGTCTTGGATGCTTTTGTGTTTTAAGAGCAGAAAGAGTGAAGTTTGGATTGTAAATCAACTTACCCCTTTTTACTTCGTATGTCGTTTTACGGGAGAATGGAGTCATTTTTCCTTTAACTTGTAGAACATTTTACATTGAATTTTTTCCTTTTTCTTGAACCAAACAAGGAAAACACTGAAAATGTTTTCTGTAAAATGTTTTCTTTCAAACAAACAGACCCTTCCCTAATCTCTCGTCAATTTCCTACTAGCAGTTCTCTTAAGTCTTAACCCTCCGTTTGTTTCAAAATTTAGGTGCTCTTTATTTTTTGCTCTTGTGCCTCCACTTTCCCCTTTCATTTTTACTTTCATTTCCCCCTAATCTCTTGTTAATTTCATCCAAGCAATTCTCAGTAGTCAACGACGATAAGTAAGGTGATTGAAATTTAAGATTTTTATTTTTTGCTCTTTTCCTTTCATTTTTACTTTCACTTTCCCCTAATCTCTCGTTAATTTTACTTTCCTCTTTTATTTTTACTTTCTTTTTCACCTAATCTCTCGTTAATTTCACTTCCCCTTTCATTTTTACTTTCACATTCAATTATTTAATGAAATTAGTAAGTAATTGTTTAGGGATGAGATTTTTAATTTTATTAGCTTAGCAAAAAAATTATTATTAATAAACATCTTTTAGTGCTGATTTGTATTAATAGACAATTGTTATTGTAATTTTTATTATTGAATTTTATTGTAGGTGCTCACTTTTTTTTAGTGTTGTAAGTTTTTGTGTACATGCACTTTTAGTTGTTATCGACATGAATATATTATATTAAAGTTAATGTATGAATTTGTATGATCATATAAATTCTCTATGGACTAAAGATGGAAAAGAAATGTCACTTTGCAAATATTGCAAAACAGCTTCCTTCATTTCCAACTCACATTATGGAATCTTTAATATGTAGAAGCATCTTGACAAATGTAAATACTATTCTGCATATAAGAATAGTTTGGGAGCTGATGGAGAAGTGCCAGAAGATAATGTTTACGACCAAAAAGTCTATAGAGAGTTGGTAGCTATAGCAATTATAAAGCATGTATACGTTTTTCCTTGGGTCGAACATAAAGGTAATAGAAGAATTCGTGCTTATTTTAACAATCAAGTTGGAAGTATGTAAAAATATTGCAAAAGATGATTGTTTGAAATTGCATAAAAAAATAAAAATAACTTAAAGAAAACTCTTCATAATATCTTTGGTCGTATTTCTTTGACATGTGATATGTGGACATCTTGTCAAGTTGAAGGATATTTATGTTTGACTGCTCATTATATAAATGCTAATTAGAAGTTAAATAGTAAAGTTTTGAACTTCTGTCACATTGATTCACCGCACACTGAAAGAACTATATATGGTGTTTTGCTAGACTTGCTTCAAGATTGGGGTATTGACTATAAGAATTTTCTATCATGTTGGACAATGCATTTAGAAATGATAAAATGCAAGACTATTTGAAGGACACTTTTAATGCACATGGGGTTTTATTATATGGAGGAGCATATTTTCATGTTCGATGTGTTGCACATGTGTTGAATCTCACTGTAAGGATAGACTTAAAGTCATTAAACATATTGTTGTCAAGATAAGAGACCGTGTGAAGTATATTAAGTGGCCAAAATCAAGAAAAAAATGCTTTTCTACGTAGTGTGAAATTAGCTAAAATAGAAGAAACCAAAGCATTGTGGCTTGATGTTCCTACAAGATGGAATTCTACTTATTTGATGCTTGATAGATCTATTTTATATCGTGAAGCTTTTAAGCAAAGGGTTGTTGTTGATTCTTCTTTCCATTATTGTCCAAGCATTGAAGAGTGAGAAATGCTTAAGAAAATTCGAGATATTTTAGAATCGTTCTTTGATATAAATGTGTTGTTTTCAGAAAGTGATTATCTTACTGCAAATTTGTATTTTAAAAATGTTTGAAGAATTTTTATGCTTCTGAGAGAGTTGATAGAAAGCAATGATGCGATTTTGGAAAAACGGCAATAGAAATGAATAAGAAGTTTGATAAGTATTGGTTCAATTCAAGTGAGGATGACTATAGCATGTTATTTGCTTTTTGCGATGATTCTTGATCCTCGTTACTAGTTGTCTTTTCTCAAGTATTGTTATGAAAGCATATTTGAAGATGAAATAAAAGCTAGTTTGAAGGTTAGTGATGTTCGTTTTAAGTGATGGATGTTACTTAAAGAATATGCTCCAGAAACGCGTATCTCACATGAAACATCACTAACAACGAGCTCAAACTCCAATATCATGAGCACTTCATCTGGTAATTACAAACGAAAATTCGAACTTTTTGTAGTAAGTTTCTTGTTTTTTATTTTGTGTTTATGTATTTTTTATGTATTTTACATTTCATTTTTGTTTATACCATCTAGTTTTTGTAATATGTACTTTTTTCTAATTTTTAGGCATTAGTATTTGTTGTCTTCTATTTTTTTATTTCCATTCTATGTTTATATTATATCTTTTGTCTATTTTTAGGACTATGACAAGAAAGAATCTACTTCTCAAGTAAAAATACAATTGGATGTTTACTTAGACAATCCCAAAATGGATAGGAAATCAGAACTTGATATCTTTAATTTTTGGAAGGAATGTGAGCATCAATATAAAGAGCTTTCTCATCTTGCTAGGGATATTTTCATTGTTCCCCTTACAACTATTGCTTCATAATCGATTTTTAGCATAGGAGGCCAAATTTTGAATAAGTAGAAAAGTTCTTATATTCCTGAAAATGGGGAGGCTTTGATAACATCTCAGAGTTGGTTGTTCGGTTAAGAAGGTAAGTTTTTTATTTCTTAATTTTTCTTTTAATTCCTATAGTAAAACTTGTTTACTACGCAATCTTCTTGAACTATTAGTCTATTGCATTTGTTTATTTTAACTTAAAAGTTACATTGCTTAATTTTTCATTTCACTAGCAAACAAATTATTAATTCCTTGTTATTTTTTATGTAGCTACGAAAGATGACGAGTTTATCGGTTCTTATGTGAATTTGACTACAACAAAATTCAATAGTTGATGCATACATTATTTGTGTCTACTCAATATATCTGAGTTTGATATGTAGGAGACTAGGAGTAGTTGAGTTTAGATATTCAACTTTATTTGCAGCTAAATATTACTTTTGAATGAGAACTCTTTATTTAAGACTTTTGAATGAATTTGATACATGAGAGTAGTTGAGTTTAGATATTTGACTTTATTTGCAGTTAAATACTTAAATATTACTTTTGAATAAGAACTCTTTATTTAAGACTTGTGTTTGTCAAAAAATAATTTTTTAAAGGAGAAAAAAAGCATGATATTGAACCATTAAATTATTATCAAATGTAGTGGTTAACTAGTAGTATTATTATAATGCAAGAAGATAATAAAACATACAACATTTTACTATTTATTATATTGTTAAAAGTATATAGTAGTAAAAAAATTATTCATTCACTTTCCTTAATTTTCGGGTTAAAATTGGGTCAATGTTCGGTTTAGATCGGTTTGGGAAAATTAAATTTGGATTGCTTTCGGTTCAGGTGAAAATCGATTCTGGTTAAATTGGTTTCGGGTCCATGTCGGTTCATCTAGAATTTGGGCCGATTTCGTTTTTTTTCGGGTTTTGGGTTAAGTTTGGGTCATTTTGTTCGGGTCTCAGTTCGGGTAAATCGGTTCAAGTCTCGGGTCAAGTTTGCCATGTCTATTTCCTTTTATAATTTTATTTTAAATTTTTGTTCTCAATAAGAATTTCCTTTGTTTTTGATTCCTTCTTTTCGAACGTCTTGTTGTGTTTGTTTTGTCAACCTTTGTGGAACAATTTCTCTATCTTGTGGCACGATTTTTCTGACTTCTAGCATGGTTTTTATTTGTCTCCATTGTTGAAGTTTTGCATTCGTATAACTATCATTATGATGCACGTCCCTAATCAAACAATATAGTATGGTTAGATTCCTTTATGATAGTTTGTCGATGTAACCAGAACTAGTAGCGGAACATATCTGCAAGATTGCTTATTTCCATCATCTCTCCTATATTAATACATAAGTGTCTAGTTAGATAAAGAGTGTAACACCCCCTTCCCGGCCTGGTAGAGAACCGAGTCGGAGTATGTTACCGATGAACAATACAGTAATCGATGCAACTCTTAATCAATAACCGATATCACGTTAGGATACTATACAGTAAGGGAGGGTCGGTAACTCTATGCGAAGCTATGATTATCAATTTAAGACCCATTTTAAACTTTTACAATGTTTAGGGGACTAATATATAATTTCAATATCTTAAAGGTTCTTTACTGGAAATAGTCTTATTACCATGAGATTCCACCAGAGATGAGGAGACATGCAAAATTTCATGTCATTTCAAGTTCAACTACTCATTCAATTAGGCCAATTAACAATCAGTGACCAATATGTAACTTTTCAGAAATTAACCAAGAAAACCAGTTGGTGACCAATTGAACAATGTCCAAATTTAATAAATATTTACCAACAAGTTTTAATCACTAGAATATACTAGTATGCCAAATTTCATAATCAAATGAATTCGTTTAATAAGTTTTCACCTTTAAAAGCCAAGTATGCAAATTTAGCCAACTTTAAACTAGCATTTTAAACTTTTAAGACTTATACAAAACTTAGGCAATGCATACATAACAAGATAATTAAGAGTAAATAGTTTAACTACTTTACCACCATTCTACGAGTTCGTAGGGGTAATATACATTACTTAGCTTTGTAGTGATTTGTCGAAACCTTCGACTTCCCCGATCTCGCGACAGTAATTCCTTTAACCTGAAATGCATTAGACATATAATGTCTAGTGAGGTAGTAATTAACAACAATAAATACGATAGTGTGCAATTCAAATCATGCTAAGACGATGACAATATTATATCAATATCAAGGTTATATTAGTGTCAATGATATGGCCATACCAATGCTATGACATTATCAATACTATGACAATAACTATACTATAACTATATCAATTCTATGACAATAACTATGCTATGACTATATCAAGGCTATGATGATATCAATGCTATGACAATAACCATGCTATGACTATATTTAGTAATATGCTTGACATATTTCAATAGTATTTCCTTGGATCGAAACAAGATAGTGGATACGCGAATTCCTACGCCTCGCCAAATCAATTAATGGTCTAGTCCTTCCGCCTCGCCAATTGACCAATATCACAAACATCCCTCCACATCACCACAATAATGGTCGTAGCCAAGGACCGTAGTCCACCCGTACCAATGAGATCATGAATTATATGACATGTCAATTGTATCCAATGTCCTTTCGAATCCAATGTTTGGTAATAATAACAATAGCAATGACGGCGACAATAACAACGTTGATATCGATGGTGATGACAATATCGATGACAATGTTTCAATAGCGATGACAATACCATTACCGATGTTTAATGACAATGACAATATCAATATCAATGACTATACAATGTTTGTAACAATGTTCAATGTCTATGACAATGACTTGATAAATATTCATTGGTCAATATTTCTATATTCAAGGTTTCAATGATGACAATGATAACAACAATGATACTATGTTCCATGGTTCGATACGATGACTTACCAATGCTTACCAATAAAGCCTCCAAAGAGGTTCGATGTATAACCCTTAGGAAAAAATGTTAGATATGTTATATATAATAACAATGGAATCAGGAATAGCACCTAGCTTAATCCTATAACTCTGACTACACTCACCTTAGCTTTCCAAAGCTCCTAGGGATCTCAGAAATAGCTATTAGCCAATAAACCTCCCTTGTTCCTAGATTTCGATGGAGATGATGAACTTTCTTTCTCCAACTCTTGAGCTAGGAAAAGCACAAGGGAAACATATTATCATCAATACAATGATTTCGAAATCAATACCCAAAATCGAAATAGCTATTAGCCAATAAACCTCCATGGAAATGATTAATTGTTAGAGGGTTTAAGCTTACCCAAACGGTAATAATATGAAGGAATCGAAAAATCAAGAAAAACTTAAGCTTTGAGTTGTTATCAATGATGGTTCTTGCTTAGCTTCTAAAGGAATAAGACGAGTTTTAGCTTCTTTAGAAAGTTCTCTATAAGCCTTAGGCAAAAAGGTTAGATATGTGATATACAATAACAATGGAATCATGAATAGCACCTAGCTTAATCCCATAACTCCGACTACACTTACCTTAGCTTTCTGAAGCTCATAGGGCTCTAAGATTACAACTCCCTTGTTCCTAGATTTCGATGGAGATGATGGACTTTCTTTCTCCAACTCTTGAGCTAGAAAAAACACAAGGAAAACATATTATCATCAATACAATGATTTCGAAATCAATACTCAAAATCGAAATAACTATTAGCCAATAAACCTCTATGGAAATGATTAATTGTCAAAGGGTTTAAGCTTACCCAAGCGGTAATAATATGAAGGAATCGAGAAATAAAAAAAACTCAAGCTTTTAGTTGTTATCAATGGTGGTGCTTGCTTAGCTTCTAAAGGAAGAAGATGAGTTCTAGCTTCTCTAGAAAGTTCTATGTAAGCCTGTCTAATATCTCATTTCTTTTTAATCTTTAATTTGCAAAGCTTCCTTCATACGAAGGAATTGGAGTCAGGTGGGAAAATGACAAGGCTAAGGAGGGGCTAATCACCATGTTAGTCCCTCAATTTTCATTCTTCATACTAATGTTTCCATAAACTTCAATTTTCATAGAATAGTCACTAAATAATATTTTGATAAATTCAATGAGGTCCTTAATAAACCAATTGACTCAATTAGATTCCTATACCAAGGCAATTGACCACATGGTCAAAATTAATGCAATATTTGGACCCTTTTCAGTGGAGGTTTTCCGATCGCCGGAACCCAATTCTAACTAGACCGGTTTTTAGGGTGTTACAAAGAGAGTGAAATTTTAATGATGATTATTGAATTTCTAAGGAAAATTAATGTCATGTTCAAGGAAGGTTTTGTTTTCTTCACACCCCTTAGGTTTTTAGGTTTTTTTATGGCTTAAGGGTGTAACCCTTGAACTTTAGAAGAAGAAAAAAATCAATTAATCTCTAAAACATTTTTTGCACCCAATTAAACCTTTGAACCAAGAAATTGAGTCCTTTGAAAAATTTTGACCATTAAATCTTGACAATTTTTTCTTTAGATATTACTGACATATAATACACTATAGTTTTTCATGTTGCATTTACAGATTTTTTAAAAAAATATTTTTTTTATCAATTTTATAAGTTTTTTTTAGAATTTTTAAAATTTTTAAAGAATTTTTTAAATAAAATAAAAAATCTAAAAATGTCAAGTGGAAACACTGTGACACGATGTACTGCACCAACATATCCCAAAAAACCGTGAATTTAATGGCCAAAATTGGTCAAAGGGCTTAATTGATTCAATTTCTTGTTTCGAGGGCTTTATTGATTCAATTTCTTGGTTCAAGAGCTTAATTGGGTGCAAAAGGAGTTCAATGGCTTCTTACACCATTAAACTTTTTTATGCATAAGGTTTTGGTAGACATAGTCTCCAAGTTTCTCTTATGTTTGGATTTAGGGTTTAGAGCTTTAGAGTTTAGGAGTTTAGTGTTTAGCGGTTGTGGTTAGAATTTAGCGTTTAGAGGTTAGGGCTTAGTTTTAGGGTAATATAGTTGGAGGTTTAGATTTTAACCTGTAAACCTTAAATTCTAACCACAACCCCTAAACCATAAACTCATAACTCTAAATTAAATCTATAAACCTCTAAACTAAGACGCTTGTGGTCAAAATAGATGAATCCCAATAGTTAGGTTTTCACCCATATAGTTTACCTTAAATCATTTGGATGGACGTGGTTTTGTTGACTCCTTTCATTTCATTACTAAAACATGAAAAAACAAATTTAGAAAGCAAAACAAGTCATTTGAAACTAAGATGCAGGGTTTGGTGATTATTGATTACCATCCAAAGTTGCTAGTTGTACCCAAAACAGAGCATTCTCCCAGTTGGATATATAATTATAATCTCACATGAGATAGGCAGATACTGCAGGCAAACCCATCCCCCTTCATTTACACATTTTTCTTGACCAGCAACTCCACATACTATCAATATCATCTCTCTAAACAAAAGGGAGATCCCATTCCCAGTCCCACACTAACCCTATATATAAAGTATAAACTGTAAACATCAACTCCTGATTTCAAATATCATCAGACCAGTCATAGAACAGTCCATCCACGATTTGGTCGATCACCGAATCGATAAACGAGTTGCAACCCACGGTGAATATCCCACCAACTTTGTTCCGAGCACTCGATAACCAAGCGAAAGCCGCTGCACAACTCATCGCCCCTAGGCACGCACCCACGGCTTCCGCAATCCCTTGCAAATCCATCTTCCTAAATATGGAGCTTCCGGTCACAAATTCTGTCGTCACAGTTGCAGCAAAAACAATCTGAAAAATAAGGAATTGAAAACGTCTTTAAGGAATTGAATCGCTGTAAAAGATTCAACTCAAAAGTTTCAAGTTTAATTACCATGGCGAGGCGGCCGGAGATGATCTCAAAGTCTTGGCTCTTCTTGGAACTCTCAATATACTCCGATAACGTCTCGAAAAAGGGTGAAACTTCATCACCTTCTTCCCTTCTCGTTTTCAGCACACCAACCGGATCCGAACCGTACGATCTTAACGTACATAACCGGGGCTGCAACACTATCTTTCCATTCTCAGGTTCACCCACTTTCACTTTCACTTTCTGAACACCCACTTCTCTCCTAGCATTGGCTCCGGGTTTATTGGACACTAGTTGGCAGTGAATTACACGCGCCACCGTGGCCATAGAAAACGAGAAAATAAGAAAAGAAGGGCACAGTGTTTGCTTTGACGATTCCTATAATGTTGGGGGTGATTTGAGGATTGTGTGTTGTGGAACCTACGTGGTGGTTTATGAATCCACGTCTAATGGACATTTCACCTCACTATTTTTAAAGGGCGGGCTGGTGGTTACGTAAGGAGAGGATTTTGGTTCAGTAACGTGGCTTTCAAAGAGATGGAATAAATATGATTGCGTTCAACCACCTGTCACTGTATCATTAAAGTGATTTATTTCTTTTCCAGACAGGTGGCCAATACTCATTGTTCAGGTTACTCCGGCCTTTCTGGTGGTTAAAGTTTCGATTTGGCTCATCTCTCGTAGCAACATAGTGAAAAACAATCAACCAAGAATTAAATCAGTCAGAAAGTCGGTTCACTGAAATGAAATAGGTATTTGTCGATGAAAAATGTGGAGACACTGAATAAGGGAAGTGGAAATAGTGAACTAAGGTAGTTGTTGTGGATTCAGGCGGTTCACCCCTATAGATTAAGAGTAGAGAGCTGCATACAATCGTTTGACAGTCAAAGTCATAACTCATAATAGATATGAATTGAGTTGATTGAGTAGAGGGGTAATGCCCTCTTGATCTGACTTACTTTCTCTCCTTGCTTGCCCTGATTTTTATAATCCATATGACTGTTTATGATTGGATAGTGTCATACTTAGCGATAACCTATTGACGGGTTGACAAAGATAGGTCCAACATCCGGGTATTAGGTCTTGTATGCTGAGTATGTAGATATCGTGCATAGGTGTCTGACTATGTCTTATCTTCATGCAACATGAGGGTTCTGTAAACATTAGTTTCTGGAATGTGGAATCTTCTTTCAGAGAAGTGACTATTGTAGACCATCTCTAGTGTTTACCAAATATGGAGGAGCGTAAGGATATTTTCGAAATTGTGCAAAGACGACAGATTTGAGTCTAACACTTATCCCCCCTGCAGTCAAAAGAGTATCATAAAGTGGCACGAATTGAAATGTTAACATAATGTTTCCTTTGTATCTGTTGGAATGCTAAGAGGTGGTTGTGTTAATGTTAAATTGCGATGATTCATTTTGCGGTTGTGGGTGGATACACATATTATTCCTGCAATGATATCGTTTCGACTCGTGAATCTAGTAGTTGTTTCTGTAGGGCACTTTTATATGCTATAAATACCATTAATGGCTTAGGATAAATTTTCCAGCCCTTGTTTATGTCTTCAAGTCTTTCAAGTTTCTTCTAAGCTTTAATTAGTCCTTCATAGTTTGTCGTGAACAATGGTGAGGGGAAAGAAAATCATGGAGAAAAAGAACGATGCGAACCACTCTGAGTGGGTTGTTAGGGCTTCTTTTGAGTCTAAAGTCGACCAAGGCAGACGATTGAGTTGTTGCGGTGTCGCAGTTTGATGTGGGTAAAATAATGAATCCAGCTTTGGAATCCATGTTGGCACTTATTGTGAAAGCAACTGTGATGTTTCCGACAAAGGTTCATCGTGGTTTTACATGTCGTTATATTGTTTGGAGGCAGGGTTTCATATTTTGTTACATCTCTTTATAGCGAATGTTTTCTACAAATATAACATTGCTCCAGGTCAGCTGACAGAAGTATTATGAGAAATCAGAGTAATTCTCTGTTATTTCATATCATAATCAGTAGGATTTGTTACATATTTATATACAAGCTATATCTCTATCTTAGGAAACTTTAAGTTAGGAAAGAAACTAATTTTAGGGATTGTAACTACAAGAAATATTCACAGAATCCTATTAAAAACATTCCTAATTTAAACTATTTCCTAACACGTATATTCCTACACTCCCCCTCAAGCTGGAGAATATACATTGTATAATCCCAGCTTGGATACAAAATTGTCAAATACATGTTTTGATAAGGCTTTTGTAAACATGTTTGCTAACTGTCCTTCTGAAGGGAAGTAAGATAGAGCAACTATCCCTTTGTTTACTTTCTCTGAAATGAAGTGCTATCAATTTCAACAAAATTGTCAAATACATGTTTTGATAAGGCTTTTGTAAACATGTTTGCTAATTTTCCTTCTAAAGGGAAGTAAGATAGTTTGCTAACATGTTTGCTAACAGAATTGCAGATTGATTGTCACACAGAACTTCAAAATAGTCTTCTTGTTCAGGGTATAATTTTTTTAGCAGCATAAGTATCCAGATTCCTTCACACATTTCCAATGCCAAGGCTCTAAATTCTGCATCAACACTACTTCTCGAAACAACTGATTGTTTCTTACTTCTCCAAGTAACAAGGTTTCTCACACACAAATGTGCAATAGCCACTAGTAGATCTTCTTTCTGTTAAGTCCCCTGCCTAACTAGAGTCTGTAAAGACTTTCACAGATCTGTCTTGTGGTGTAACCCCCTTAGCCCGGCCTAGACGGTTGACCCAAACTACGAAGATTACACGGGGAAAACCAAAGTCAACCCGAAAGTCAACCTTGATTAACGACCTTTTTTTTCTTTTTAATCTTGTCTAGATGCACATTAAACCTAGGTGTACCCTTGGGAAGAGCATACTTGAAAAGCACAGCGATCGGAAAACGTTAAGGGACTCAATTGCACAAATTACAACTATTAGGGACCAAAATGTAAATTCTGGAAATTAAGAGAACTTAACTGATTTTTAAGTTACCATTATGAAATTAGTCATATTACATGCTTCCCTGTAAAATTTCACCTTAAACGGACATCTCAAACTCAAGCAATTGCATATACAAAAGTCAGGACTAAAACGTAAAGCATGCAAACCTTAAACCATTCAAATCAGTGCCCAACGATCACCTGTTTCGGAACGGGGGTTGACCGTTCCGAAACGCGGGTTCGTTTCAAGACCTGTATCGAAACAGGGCTTGGTAGTGGCCAATTCGTTTCGGAACGGCCTCTACCCGTTTCGATACACGAAGGCCATTACAGGCCCCCGTTTCAAAACGTTAGTGCCCGTTCCAATACGGACTGCCCAGAAAGTGCAGAATTTGCTGGTTTAACATACATTTATCCCTTCAAACACATCCTAAAGACCTCCTAATCATGCCAACAAGCCATCATACATGCAAGGTACATATTTGCATCATCAAAACACATTCATGGCATCAATTAGGCAAAACCACAAACCTATAGGCATGCATCCTAATATTCAAAACCAACCAATCATCAAAGCAACACCAAAATGGCCATTTACAAGTCCAAAACATTAAAGGCATCATGCCACACTTAGGGAGTCCAAAACATCTCCCAAAACACAACCTAGGTTCCCATTGCCAAAATATCAAAAACTAATAATATTGTGAAAAAGGTCACCATACATGAGCTTAGCTTTCCCTTGGATTCTTAGCCTCCTTGCTGCCCTTTAAGCACTTCAATTCTCTGCATTATTGGTTCAAGAAAGAGAGCGTAAGCACATTTGCTTAGTGAGGCATGCTCTAAAGAAACAACACAATAATGCACTTTATAAAACACCTTTCAAAAGGCCTTTAAATTCATAAACAACATTTCTCATGCAACAATGCATACACAACAAGCATCTCATGCTTCATTAACATCAACATGTCATATTGGCTTCCAAGTGATAATCCATAACCTTTTACAACATAAAACACAATCGGATACGCGGATTACAAGCGTTGTCCCATACGCTTCATACACACTACCGAACACACAAGGTGGAGTTTACTGGTACAATCACAACCCCTCAACACCCGTGATGGAGTTTAACGGTACAATCACAACCCCTCCACATCACTCATCGGTAGTTGTATAACATCACTAACGAGAACACGGGACACACAACACAAGATCCACACATGGCCTTTTAACCACCATTCTGATCTTAACCATCTCGTTAGTGTACTTGGATGGAGTTTACGGTACCATTACAACCCCTCAACATCCAAGGCGACTTTATTCACGGTGCACCCAATCCTATAGCCGGCTAACTATATCCGATTCAAGTACTTTAAAAACCAACACATCACTTGCCAATATACATCAATTATCAACAACAATCCACTGTTTTAAAGCATTAATCAAAGCCATTAACCATCATGCATCACTATGCATCAAAACCACATTTATCAATATCAAACCAAGGATCTCTTACCTTGAGCATCCTTCAACACATGGCTTTCAAAACCAGCATTAATCATGCTAAAACATGCTTTCAAAACAGAATTTAAACATGCAAATTAAATACATTGCATCCAACCATCTCATGGTTCATCAAAGAGAGAGTTTCTCCGAAAACTTACTCTTGAGCTTAGTTAAGTTGATTAGACTTAAACTAAGCTCCCAAACCTTCAAACATTCGATACAAAGCTGGAAATCCCATTCCACTCACCAATTCCGTTTCGCAAGCTTGTTGAAACACCGTTCAAGCCTCCGGATCAACACCACAAGGATCCGAAGATGTCTCCCTTATTTTAAACACATCAAAGCAGAGGATTAATGCATCATCATGCATTAAAATCTTCAGCCATTACACTTAAACTCGCTGCTCTCACCAAATCTAACATTTCGGCTACCAAACACAATGAAATCACTTCCAAACTCTTCCACAACATTACCCAGACAAGATCCATCACTTCTAAACGTTCTTAAACATCAATTAACATCAAAAAAGAACCTAAACTCGACCTTATACCTCCAGCTATAACAGAACACCAAGATCACCCCAAAAACCACCATTTTCTCAAGTAAAAACTTAGGAAAATCAACCTATTCGGGATTGCATTGATTAAACCTCAATTACACATCATTAAACATCCAAAATACATTAAAAAGACATCTCAAAACAGAGCCCAAACATTCATCACGAATTTCTTCAAGATTTAATCCAAATCTTGAGTTTTAAGCCAAAATCAAGATCACAACATTAAAACCTTTCATAAAACTTAATTTAAGGATTGAGAACTTGGAAATTTCAGTAAAGAACTGAGTATTTAGAGGAGAAGGATATCCTTACCTCTAAGTGTAGATTTCTCCTTGTTTAGAGCCAAAATCCTTGAAAATTCAATAAGCAAATGAAGAGAATTTGATGTAGAAAGGATTAGGAATACATTGATGATTGAAACCTCATCATTTAGTGTGAAAATCAAAAGAAAAGCTGCTGTGGAAATGTGTTTGGCTGAGAGAATTTTGAGAGAAAATGAGATGAGAAAGTTTTAGCAAAAGTTAGTTACGAAAAGCTAAAATATGGTTTCCCTCTCTTCTTTTAATTAATTAAACATTAACAAAATCATTAAAATTAAGAAAAAATCTGGAGAAATCCTTCCTTGGGTAAATTAGCTCCTTAAAGATTCAAAGTTTCAATCCTTACAAAACAGTCACCACTGAACTTTTCAAAAATTACATTTTCGTCACCATTTCGAAATGTCACACCTCCAAACCTTATTTTGTAAAATTGATTTCACCACTCTCTTATATATATTAAAAGAGGATTTTTAGATATTTTTCCATATTTTTAATGCATCCCGAACTAGGTTTTCCCTAAAACCACCCTTTTATATTCGAACCGAAAAACAGACCGGTCCGGTTCAGACCCTAAACTTCCAAGCCTAAAATTGGGGTGTTACAACTCTCCCCCTTAAGAAATTTCGTCCTCAAAATTTACCTGGAGGAAAGAGATACGAAAACTGCTCTTTCATGTCATCCTTCCGTTCCCACGTGGCTTCCTCAACACCACGATGCTTCCACAACACCTTTACCAACTCAATGGTCTTGCCTCGAAGAACTTTACTGTCTGAATCCAGAATTTCCACCGGCTCCTCATCATAGGTCAAGTCTGGATTCAACTCCACTTCCTCCACAGGCATAACATGCGAAGGATCCGATCTATACCTCCGAAGCATAGAGACATGAAACACATCATGAATCTTTTCCAACTCTTGCGGTAACCTCAGCTTGTACGCAACAAGACCCACACGTTCAATCACCTCGTATGGTCCAATGTACCTAGGGCTCAACTTACCCTTTCGGCCAAACCTCATCACCTTTTTCCAAGGCGAAACTTTCAAAAACACACGGTCACCTACCGCATACTCAATCTCCTTACGCTTCAAATCCGCGTAAGACTTTTGTCGATCAGAAGCTGCCTTCAAACGCTCACAAATGAGCTTCACCTTCTCGGTGGTTCCTTTCAACAAAGCTAGCATTGAAACCAACTTCTGACCTGTTTCAGCCCAACAAAGAGGAGTCCTGCACTTCCTCCCGTACAAGGCTTCATAAGGTGCCATTTGAATACTTGCCTGGTAGCTATTATTATAAGCAAATTCCACCAAAGGCAAATGCTTCTCCCAAGAACCCTGAAACTCAATCACACAGCACCTCAACATATCCTCCAGCACTTGGATAACACGCTCAGACTGTCCATCCGACTGTGGATGATAAGAAGTACTGAAATTCAGCCGTGTACCCAAAGCCTGATGTAAACACTCCCAGAAACGCAATGTAAACCTCAGATCTCTATCCGACACAATCGACTTTGGCACACCATGCAGCCGCACAATCTCAACAATGTACATCTCTGCAAGCTTGTCCAAAGTATACGTAGTATGCACAGGCAAGAAATGCGCACACTTCGTCAGGCGATCCACAATCACCCACACCGAATTCTTCTTCGATGGCGACAAAGGTAAACCAGACACAAAGTCCATGGTAATCCTTTCCCACTTCCACTCAGGAATCCTCAACGGTTGCAACAACCCAGAAGAAAACTGATTCTCAGCTTTAACTCGCTGACAAACCATGCACTTGCTCACATACTCAGCAACATCTTTCTTCAAACCCACCCAATAGTACTCATCACGATGATCACGATACATCTTAGTACTACCAGGGTGCATAGCAAAAGGACTACTATAAGCTTCAGTCAGAATAGCACGCCTCAACTCAGCATCATTGGGCACTACTACCCGACTCCCAAAACATAAAACTCCATCATCATTAAAGCAGAATTCCGATGGCCTATCCTCAGCAATATCCTGAACATGTGGCACCAAGGAATCATCCAACAGTTGCTTATCCTTTATCAACTGAACCAAGGATGGTTTCACTTGCAACTCAGCCACAAGATCACCATCTCGCGAAATGCTCAAGCTGGCAAACATAGCCCTCAACTCCACTGCCACCTTCCTACTCAAGGCACCCGCTACAACATTAGCTTTTCCCGGATGGTACTCGATCGTCAGATCGTAATCTTTAAGCAACTCCACCCAACGTCGTTGCCTAAGATTCAACTCTTTCTGAGACATCAGATACTTCAAACTCTTGTGGTCCGTGTACACCGTACACTTCTCACCATACAAGTAATGTCTCCAAATTTTCAAAGCAAAAACCACCGCAGCTAACTCAATGTCATGTGTAGGATAATTGCGCTCATGCACCTTCAACTGGCGCGATGCATAAGCTACCACCTTACCCTCTTGCATCAACACACACCCCAAACCAACGTAGGATTCGTCACTATACACCACAAACTCTTTCCCTGATTCAGGTTAAACCAAGATAGGAGCTTGCGTCAAAGCTGCATTTAACTTCTCAAAAGCCTGCTGTCTCGCTTCCGTCCACTCATACTTAACATCCTTCTGCAACAACTTCGTCAAAGGTGCAGCAATCTTCGAAAATCCATCCACGAACCTTCGGTAGTATCCTGCCAAACCAAGGAAACTACGGACTTCATGAACAGACTTAGGAGGCTTCCAATTCATCACCGCCTCAATCTTCTGAGGATCAACACAAATCCCCTCAGCAGAAACCACATGACCAAGGAACACAACTTCCCTGAGCCAGAACTCACACTTGCTTAGCTTAGCATAAAGCTGATTCTCCAACAAAGCCTGCAACACAATCCTCAAATGCCCTTCATGCTCCTCCTCAGTACGAGAGTACACGAGGATATCATCAATGAACACCACAACAAACTTGTCCAAATACTCATGGAACACTCTATTCATCATGTCCATAAAAGCTGCAGGAGCATTCGTCAAACCAAACGGCATCACAAGGAACTCATAATGCCCATACCTCGTTCTGAAGGCTGTCTTTGGCACATCCACATCCTTCACCTTCAACTGGTAATACCCTGACCTTAAGTCAATTTTAGAGAACACAGCCGCTCCCCGAAATTGATCAAAAAGATCATCAATCCTCGACAATGGATATTGATTCTTGATAGTCAACTTGTTCAGCTGACGGTAATCGATGCACATTCTCATAGTGCCATCCTTTTTCTTCACAAACAAAACCAGTGCACCCCAAGGTGACACACTCGGCCGAATGAAACCACGATCAAGCAACTCCTGAAGTTGTGTCTTCAGCTCCTTCAACTCCTTAGGTGCCATTCGATAAGGTGTAATGGACTCTGGAGTTGTATTCTCATACAGCTCAATTCCAAACTCCACCTCTCGGTTAGGAGGCAATCCAGGAAACTCCTCCAGAAACACACCAGGAAACTCTCGCACAGTCCTGATGTCTTGAACTCGTAACTCCTTCGAGCTAGGGTTCATCACAAAGGCTAGGTAGGCTTCACAACCTTGCCTCAGAATCCGGCTCGCTTCCAAGGAAGACACCACATTGGCAAGAAACTTCACTTTCTCACCAACCACCACCACCTCATAATCATCCGCAAGCTTCAACGAAACTCGCTTGTTCTCAAAATCCACCACAGCTTGATGTTCAACAAGCCAATCCATACCATTGATTACATCGAAACCATAGAATGGAAATTCCATGAGATCAACATGAAAAACATGATCTTGCACAACCAAGGGACACCTTCTATACAACTTTCGTGTCACAACGGTCTCACCAAAGGAACTAGTTACACGCATACCTACATCCAAAGACTCAACAGGCAAAACAAGCAATTGAGCATGTTCACGAAATATGTATGAGTGTGTAGATCCAGAATCAATCAAGGAAAGTAATGACAAGGATTGCAAAGTGAAGGTACCTACGATCACATCCGTGTCATTTCTCCCCTCTCGCTGCGCATACACTCGAGCCTGGCCACCACCCTCAGGTTGGACAGCCACCACATGCGCCACATTCCTTCCGCCATCCTCTCTGCGCTGGAAGTTACCACGGCCGCGCCCACGACCTCTCTGTGGTGCAACAACTCCAGGAGCACGTCCCTGACCACCACCGACCAACAGAGGACACTCCCTCTTCATGTGGTCTGCCGAACCACAATTCCAGCACGAATTACCCATCACTGCCACATGAGCCTGCACCTCTCTCGCTACCCGAGGACAATCACGCCTCAAATGGCCACGCGATCCACACGTCCAGCACGTGTTCTGATCAGCTCTCGTCCTGTCTCCCTGAATAGGCGCACCATGCCCTCCATTACCACGCCTAGCAGAAGACTGATATCTCTTATCTCGTCCTCTCTTGTTCCGTCCACCACCGGAACTATACTCAGCAGCTCTCTTGCCCGAGCCAGAACCAGCACTCCTGGAAGACAAACCCAGGTTCTGCTCAATATCCTTCGCTCTACTAACCAGCACATCAAAATCCGTGTACTCAGCTGCAAGCATATAGGTCTTTACGTCCGACACCAAACCATATCGGAAACGTTCACACCTCTCCCTTTCATCAGGGACAAGCTCAGGTGCGTACTAACTAAGACGAACAAATTGGATCTCGTACTCAGCCACCGTCATACATCCTTGAACAAGAGAATGAATTCTCTTTTCTTTTCATCCAGGCATCGCACACCTAGATACCTCCGCTTGAACGCGTTCAGAAAGAACGTCTAAGTCACATCAACTTCCTCCATTCCGGAGACAACGGTCGTCCACCAGGTATACGCATCATCATGTAACAGTGATACCACACATCCTAACTTCTGCACATCATTGCAGTTCATTTGTCCCAAAATCCTCTTGGTACTTTCCAACCAAGATTCGGAACCTTCAGCAGACAAACCTCTAAACTCAGTCTCTCCCAGACTGCGCAAACGTTCCAAATGTAGTCTAGCATTAGCATCACCCTGATGCCCAGCTCCATGAGCTCCAGCTACTGCCGCCTGAAAGGCTCCAGCAATAGCCTGTATCAAAACTGTCATGTCAGGAGGTGAAGTGTTAGAAGTATTAGGATGATTATTAGGATTGGGTGTAGAAGAATCTGAAGGTATGGAAGGAAAGGTAGTAGGTGTAGATAACAAAGGTGGATTTGAAGGTGACAAATCTGAAGGTATTGGAAAATTAGGAGAGGTTACTTGATGTTGATGATAAGGCTGAAAATCAGTCCATATCTCCCTTGAATTTCAGCTTTAGTAAAATAGGGGTCCTGCTAAAAAATGTGAGATCCATAGTGACATAAAATCATTTAGAAGGTGGATGATAGCATTTATAACCCTTCTTTATGGAATAATATCCTACCAGAACGTATTTTAGGGATCTAGGATTGAACTTGGACCTATTAGGAGCAGAATTATGGATAAAAACAGTGCAACCAAAGACTTTAAGAGGTAAAATAGAAGAAATATGCCGGAAGTGGGGGTAACTCTCCAAGAAAATAGATTGAGGAGTATGGAAATTCAAGACCTTACCAAGCATACGGTTTATCAAATATGTGGCAGTTAACATGGCCTCTCCCCACAAGTAGGTTGGAACGTTGTTGGTGAAGAGAAGGGAACAGATAACATCAAGAAGGTGTTTATTTTTCCTCTCGACAATGCCATTTTGCTGTGGAGTGTCAACACAAGAACTAACTATTCTTTGGGTTTTGAAAAAATCACCCAACGATGTAGCAAAGAATTCACTGCCATTATCATAGTGAAAAAGTTAAATTTTGGAATGAAATTGCGTGTCAACCATGGTTTCAGATTTGTCTCGCATCAAATAAGTCCAAGTTAGCATACTATGGTCATCGATAAATGCAATGAACCACTTACAACCATTAGCATTCTTCACTCTAGAAGGGCCTCAAATGTCATTATGGATCAAAGAAAAAGGGTGTGAAGGCTTATATTTAGATGGTGAATAGGATGCTTTGGTATGTTTGGCAAGAGAACAAATATGACATTTAAACAAATGTGGCTTTTTACTAATAAAAAGAGAAGGATATAACTTTGCAAGATATTGAAAACTAGGATGGCCTAACCTAAAATGCCATAACATAACAGTGTCAATTTTTTCTAAGGCTGTGAAAGAAGTGAGAGGTGGTTGTTCGAAAGCTGATGGAGGGCCATTTAGGATATAGAGGCCATTGTGCAAGCTAGCATTGCCAATCATCTTCTTCATATTCAGTGTCTGCAAAGTACAGCCAGATACATTAAAATTGATAGCACAATTTAAATCCTTCGAAAGTTTACTAACAAATATGAGGTTGCAAGCAAGATTTGGTACAAAAAGGACATTATCAATAAGCAGATTCTTATTGAGAGAGATAGAAACATGTTCATGAATCTGGGAAATGGAACCATCCGTAGTTTTAATAGCCCTACCAAATGTACCTGAAAAAGTTTCAAACAATGTCATGTTGCCAGTCATGTGATCTGAAGCCCCAGAGTCAAGGACTCAAATGGGGGTTAACTGTTGAGAAAAAAAGGGTTGTAGGAAAGGTTTTACCTTCTAGTTTAGCCATGACTAGATTACCCACTCGAGGCCCAGCTAATTGACTAAACATCATCTGAAAATCTACAATTTGTTCCTTGGTGAAATTAGAAACAGTAATGGCAGAAGCTGAGGTAGACTGAGTTGCTGTAGAGGACTTAGATTTCCAGTCAACTGGTTTACCTTGAAGCTTCCAACACTTTTCTTTGGAGTTGTCTGGTTTCTTGCAGTGATCACACCAAGGCCTTCTCTTCTTATGTGAGCTGGATGATGCTTGAGTAAGAAGGGCAAATTCTTCAACAGAGGGGATTTCAGGGAGCGTGACAACTCTTCTGCTAGCTTCCTTCTTGACTATGGAGAACATTTCTCTAATCGACGGAAGGGGAGAAGTTCCGAGGATTCTGCCACGAACCTCATCTAATTCCTTATTAAGTCCCTAAAGGAATTGGAAAATCCTCTTCTGAGTAGTGATTTTCTGGAAAAGGGCAGCATCAGCTGGATTCTACCATTCGTTTTTATCATAAAGATCAAGCTGCTGCCATAAATAATTGAGGGTGTTATAGTATAAAGTGACAGTCATCCCTTCTTGTTTGAGAGCTGTTGCCTGGCTTTCAATCCCATATAATTCGGAGATGTTGTCTATGCTAGAATAAGTTTCTTGAGCAGCACGCCAAATAGAATCCACAATTTGATAAAGAAGAAAGTTGCGGCCCATACTAGGAAACATAGAATTAATAAGCCACATCATTACCTAACTATTCTCTCGCATCCATTTGGCATAACCAGAGGCTCCAACAATAGGTTTTACGATGTCCCAGTGACATATCCCAATCTTTCTCGTCCCGCAAGGAAGATTTTCACGGATTGAGACCATTCGAGATAATTATTACCATTCAATCAATGGCAGGTAATAACCAGATTGGTAGATTTATGAAGGTCATCAGAACCAAAAACAAATTCTGGCGAAGAGATAATCTCAATAGAAGAGGAGGATGAGAAGTATTTTCCATCGATTAGGATTTAGAATGGTTAAAACCTAATCTGATACCATGTGAGAAATCAGAGTAATTCTTTGTTATTTCATATCATAATCAGTAGGATTTGTTACATATTTATATACAAGCTATATCTCCATCTTAGGAAACTTTAAGTTAGGAAAGAAACTAATTCTAAGGATTGTAACTACAAGAAATATTCAAAGAATCCTATTAAAAGCATTCCTAATTTAAACTATTTCCTAACACGTATATTCCTCCAAGTATCATGGTGGATCATGTCACTTACTTTTGTTGTACAAGGAAAAAAGATAAAAGTCGTATGTTGTTGTTCTGAATAATCTTTTTGTTTTTACTGGAGCCAGGTAGGAGAATACTCCAAGATTGTTTAATTTTTCTCGAAGGCAAAACAATGGTGTTGGTATTAGAGAGTTTATCGAATGGTGGACTAGTAGAATGAAGCTAATTCATGATCGCACCAAGTATGTCAAGACTATGATGAAGCTTCCAAGTCTTCAACTTTCCTTTATGGTGGATGATCCCCAGCAAGACCAAAAGAATTTCCATCAGTGGCTTGTCAAAATCAAAGATTTCTTAAGTTGAGAAACTGTCGCACGGTGATTGGCTGGATATTCCATAAGTAATCACGCTTCAGAATGTTTTCAAATACTATCTTAGGGGGAATAACCGCAATGGGTGGACGCAAAAAGATTTAACCCTCGTGTAAGTTTTTCCTTCAGGTGCGGTAGGTTGTCGGCTAACCTAGCCTTATAACGCTAGAGATGATTTGGCCAAAATAATGCCGGTGAAGCCTACGAGAAAAAAATATACTAGTAAATCTTTGTGGCCGTCTTCAAAGGCCCTAGTTGTCAACAAAGATTGCTAACAGATCTTCGAGGGGGTTACAAATTAGTTTCTGACCTCTCCGAAAGTGAATATGTGGTGAAGGAATTATGCGGAAAATATAGCACAGAGGATGAAGTGGTTGCATCAAAGTGCTCGTCTAGCGAGGAAGTAAATAATGTTGGCGCGCGTGGTGCCGAAGTTTCCAATGATACATATCAAAGGAATATTAACAAAATGGTACTAGAGGATGCTGTTGGGGACTCTTGCGTTCCTTCAGCACCAAATACAGGTAATTATTCTTTCCATATTATCCTATCATCAGAGAGCGAAAAACAAAGCGAGATTCCACCCCTTTTGCAAGTCTCACGTCTTTCAATCTGGCTCTGCATGATTGGTTGAGTGAGAATTTGTAACGCCCTGAGTTTAGGGGTCGGATGTTACACGGGTGAATCGAGTTTGAGTCGTGAGCTCGTTTTAAATTAAATTGGGTTTTGGTTTTAATTAAAAGGGTTTGAATTCATTAATGGAATTTTGGTAATTTTAAAATAAAGGAAAATAATATGTGAAAAGGGGCTTTTAACATTTTCTACTCATCTTCTTCTTCATCTAGTTTCTTATTTTTCACGTTGAAAAACCCCCCTTAACCCCTAAACACTATTCCATCAAACTTCCTCATCTTTTCAAGAGCTCTCTTCAAGGTAATTACATATTTGACTTCTCCTCTTTATTCCAAGAGTTTTCATGGTTCTAATTTTACTTAAATCCCATTGTCCAAGTTTTTAAGTTTTCAAGTTTTAAGGGAAAAAGGGAGAAACTTTAAAGGTTTTTGTTTAGCTCTTGATTTGATGAGTTTATCTATGTTTTAATCTAGTCTATAGATGTATCATTTCTCAAAATGGAGGGGTTTTAGCAAGAATCCCGAAATGGGTTCTCATGGGTATTTTAAAAGTGTCAAAACTTGGGTTTTTAGTGTGGTTTTAAGTTTGAGAGTGGGGCTGATGTTATAGCAGTGTTAGAGAGGTGTTTTAAGGTGTTTAACGATGTTTTGGGTGTTGGAATTGGTAGTTTTCTGCTAGGTTTGGTGGGAGAACGAAAATGAAGAAGTTTTGTTAGCTCATGGTTTGGAAATGTGGTAAATGGTTCTTGAAATTGTGTTTTGATTGTGATAGTTGTTTTGGGGATGAATGATTGAGTAAATTGTTGTTTTTGATTGACTAGAATCAAGGGAAACCATCGGAGAAGCTTCAGGCACTATTCCGGGGAATTTGGAGACTTGAGATTGGTGTTTCGGCTTACGGTTGGGCTTCATCGGTGAGTGAAAATGTTTGAACTTGATTTAATTTCAAAATGGGTTCTTGGGGGTTTGGGTGAAGCCTCGAGGGCTAACCTAAACCCAAGTGTAAGTTTGCTAAATTTTACCTTGATTGTTAAGCGTTGGTGCATGAACAATTGTTGTGATGTTGTGTAAATATTGGATTGCCTTTACTTCCGTTTGTTGTTGTGTAGTTGTTGTTGGTGTCGAGCCTCACGTGATGGTTGTGTAACTACGGTGATGTGTAGTCCCACCGGTAGTGACTAGTAGAAGAGTACGTTGATATGTAGTCCCATCGGAAAACTACTAGTCGAAACGGTGATGTGTAGTCCCACCGTGTTTTGGTTGTGCTTGTGCAAACCATGAAATTGTGTTGTTGTGCTTCCTTTCGTGCATTTAAATGGCTTACTTATCATTTAAGAAATGTGTTTTGAAAACTGCATGATTGATGAGTTTTTAGAGCTTCGCTCACTAAGCTTTCAAGCTTACGCTCTCCTTTTTCCAACATGCAGATCGTTAGAGTTTCGGAAGGCAAGTGGGCAAGGGAGGAGCTTTTTGGAGTTCTCGAGTAGCTCAAGTATGGTTTAAGTTTTTGTAATAATGCCTAGACAATGGGGGTGTTAAACCTGTATGGAGTTGGGGTTCAAACTCCTCGGTTTGATTTGTTGGTGTTTTAGCATGTTTGGGTTGATAATACTATGTGTTTTGTATAAGCGTTGCTAGACTCATATGTGTTGGTTTTGGTGTTAATGCCTTGGATGTGGATTTGTAATCTATGATTATGATGTTGCTTATGTGTTTGTTTAAAAGCATGTGAAACCTTGTTATGAAGTGTTTATGTGAGTGTTTATTGCCCATGAATCAAATGGTGTAGTTGTGTATGTTTTTATGCATGTTTCCTGCCTAAGTGCTTATCTTGTGATGGATGCCATGTCTATTCGGTTAAATTGTATCACATGTATGTTTGGGGTTGCTAAATGATGTATGAGGGTTGGTGCGTTGCTAATCGAGTCGTCAATTGCATCTAGAGTTAGGTCCTTGTACGTTTTGCTGCTAAAATGCAGTTTGCAGTGCAGGGCGTATCGATACGCCCAAGGGCCGTATCGATACGGTCCTACACTTTGGGCTACATTTTAGGCTTAGCGTATCGGTACACGAGGGTGTATCAATACGCCAAAAGCTCTCTGGAAATATGAGAAATTGACGAGATTTTGGCGTATCGGTACGAATCTAGGGTGTATCGGCACGGTCTTTTATCGTTGTCCGTGAGAAGTTAACCGTTGAGGGCGTATCGGTACGGTCAACCAGTGTACCGATACGGTCTCCCTAGGTTGACCATGGGTTGTTGACCAAGTCAAGGCGTATCGATACGGTCTCTCAGAGTATCGATACAGCCTATTGTAAAGAATAAAATGGGCTGTTTGAATTGCTTGTTTAAATTGCTTCGCATCGTTTCATTGTCTTTCTGCTGTCGTATCTCACATATGATGTATTAAAGCATTTAGACAAGATAATAATTAAAAGAAATTTTCTAGGGTTGCCAACTGAAGGGGAGCCTTAACGGGTTTCACTTTGGTTTTCCCCGTGTAACCTACTCGGACCGGTCAGTCGTCCAGACCGGGACGAGGGGGTTACATTTGGTGGTATTAGAGCCTCGGTTACGAGGTCTCCCAGGAAAGGTAAGACATGTAAGTTAGTTTGAATGGTTGCTTGCTATTGCACGGTGTATGAAAGCATGCTTTAATGGCCTCGTTGTTGGTTAAGGGTTAGTCGAATGTCCCCATTGTTAGGTGTTGTTGTCGGAAAATGGTTTTTTGTTTGACGAGCTTGAGAACTTGAGTCCTTGCCATTTGCTAACCTAACGTTTTTCTTGTGTGTTGTGTGTTTGTTGTTTTAGATTCTATCTCGTTATGGTAAGACTGAGGGGGCGACCTAGAGCGGGTGATCAGGCACCCGGGGGTGAGCCTCCTGTTCCTCTTGCTCCCGGTGGTAATGGAGTAGGTGGCGAAGGTAACGTGCCTCAGGCTGGTGCGCAAGTCGGAGGTGATGGTAATGTGCCTCAGGTCGGTGCTAACGTTGGAGGTGTTGGGGCTCAGGCGGGTCAGGGTCCAGCGGGCGCGGACATGACCCATTTGATTCAGACCATAGTCGGAGCTTTTCAGACAACTTTGGCCGGTATGCAAGCGGCAGCACTACCTCAGGGTGCGGGGACATGATTACCCCTAGAGAGGCTTCGTAGCTTAGGAGGGGTTGAGTTCTGTGGGTTGTCTCCTGAGGGTTCAGAGGCGTGGCTTGAGAGTATTACACGCTTCTTGGGTCAGATGGAATGCTCAGACGCCCGTAAGTTGGGTTACATTGTCTCCTTGATTCAGGGGGACGCATACACTTGGTGGACCACTGTTACTTCGGGTATGGCCGAGGCAGAAATTACATGGGAGTTCTTCAGAAATGCTTTTAAGAGGAAGTACCTCGGATTTCGGTATTTGGATGAGAAGAAGAGGGAGTTTATGGAGTTGGTTCAGGTTATCAAGACCGTGTCAGAGTACGAGGTTCAGTTTGTGAGATTGAGCCAGTATGCACCTGAGTTGGTTCCTAGTGAGAGGGAACGATGTGAGCGCTTCCAATATGGGTTGACTAGAGATGTGAAGACATACATGATTGCCTCTGACTACACCGAGTTTGATGTCTTGGTCTCTAGGGCCAAGGATATAGAACAAAACTTAGGTTCCAGTGCTCGTGCTAGTGGGTCCGATTCCGGGAAGAGACACGCGAATTGGGATAGAGACCATGCCAAGAGGCATAGGGATAGGAGGTATCAGCCCGATTCGAGACATAGGGGTGGTAACTATGGACGGGGCCACCAGGGCCAAGGAGCTGTTGTACACACTCCGGAGTGCACTAGATGCGGGAGACGCCACCAGGGCGAGTGTATGGGTATCTACGGAGCGTGTTGGAACTGTAGCTCTCGAGACCATTTGAGGCGTGACTGTCTACACCCAGCTAGGGGCTCCAGCTAGGGGTTTCGAGCATCAGAGAGGCCGTGGTAACTTTCAGCCGAGGAACGAGGGTCAGAGGAACTTAGCTCATGTAGTGGCAGTTCAGCCCGAGGATGGAGGATCGGCTAGGGTGTATGCACATCAAGAGGCTGGGAATGACACAGATGTCATCGCAGGTAATTTCTCATTACAGTCTTTGAGTTTGCTTTCTTTGATTAATTCTGGATCTACGCATTCGTATATTTTGAGTGAGCATGCAAAGTTTTTGAATTTACCTTGTGAGGTACTAGAGGTAGGTGTTAGTGTTACTAGCTCCTTCGGGGATACAGTTGTGGTCAAAAAGATGTACAAAAGATGTCTGTTGATGGTTCAGGGTCACGTGTTTCCAGTAGATGTGACGAAAATGCCTTTTTACGGTTTTGATGTGATACTGAGCATGGATTGGCTTGTAGAACATAGAGCTAGGATAGATTTTGAGACTAAGATGGTTTTCTTGGAGCTTGCGGATGACTATGAGATTGTAATGGTAGGTGAGAATGTGAAATTCTGATCGAATGCTGTTTTAGCTTTAGAGGCTCAGAGGTTGTTTGAGTTTGGTTGTCAGGCCTACCTAGCTTAGGGATGAATCTGAAATTGAACGAGGTCAGACCACAGGATATCAGAACAGTCTACGATCTCCCGAAAGTGTTTCCGGAAGAATTGCCTGGTTTACCGCCTGATAGAGAAGTAAAGTTTGCTATAGAGATGTATACAGATTCTGCTCCTGTTTCGATTGCTCCGTACTGTATGACACTAAAAGAATTGAAAGAGTTGAAGACTCAGTTGCAAGAGTTGTCAGGTAGAGGTTTTATCCATCCGAGTTCTTCGCCTTGGGGCGCACCTGTATTGTTTGTGAAGAAGAAAGACGGTAGTATGAGAATGTGCATCGATTATAGACAGTTCAAGGTTCACGAGAAGAACTATCCCACTCATGACATAGAGTTAGCCGCAGTAGTGTTTGCTTTGAAGATCTGGAGACACCATCTTTATGGTGAGAAGTGCACCGTATATACCGACCACAAGAGCTTGAAGTACTTGATGTCTCAGAGGGAGTTGAACCTTAGACAACGTAGGTGGTTAGAGCTTCTTAAGGACTATGACCTTACGATAGAGTACCATCTGAGTAAGGCAAACGTAGTGGCCGATGCTTTGAGTAGAAAAGTGGCAGTTGAGTTGCGAGCTATGTTTACGAGATTGAGTGTGTCCAAGGGCGGTGGTTTGATAGCCGAGCTTCAGGTTAAGCCTTCGTTAGTCCAGTTGATTCGAGAGAAGCAGTTGCGAGACGAGTCTTTGGCACTTCACGTGTAAGATATAGCCGAAGATAGGCCTACCAATTTTTGTTTTGGTGAGAATGGGATCCTATGTTACAAGGATATGATAGTGGTTCCGGAAGATGCCGAGTTGAGACGTACGATCTTGAACGAAGCTCATAATAGTCCTTTTGCTATGCATCCGGGTAGTACGAAGATGTATCGTGGGTTAAAGGAAGAGTACTATTAGGTTGGATTGAAGAAGGATGTGGCCGAGTTTGTGAGTAAGTGTATGGTTTGTCAGCGAGTTAAGGCCGAACATCAGTTTCCTTCAAGGTTGTTAGAGCTGTTGAAGATTCCGGAATGGAAGTGGGAACGTATCACCATAGACTTTGTGTCAGGTTTATCGTTGACTCCTTCGAAGAAGAATTCAGTGTGGGTGATAGTCGATAGATTTACTAAGTGTGCGCACTTCATACCTATTTATACCACCTACACCTTAGATAAGTTGGCCGATCTGTACATCTGTGAGATAGTGAGACTGCATGGGGTACCGAAATTGATTGCATGGGGTACTTGGTTGAACTTCAGTACTTCGTATCATCCGCAGTCAGATGGTCAGTCTGAAAGAGTGATTTAGGTGTTGGAGTACATGTTGAGGTGTTGTATCATCGATTTTCAGGGGTCTTGGGAGAAACATCTACCGTTAGTAGAGTTTGCATACAACAACAGTTATCAGGCTAGTATTCAGATGGCACCGTATGAAGCTCTGTATGGTAGGAAGTGTAGGACTCCGATTTGTTGGGCCGAAGTCGGACAGAAGCTTGTATTGATGCCCGATTTGCTTAAGGGCACTACCGAGAAGGTAAAGTTGATATGTGATCGTTTGAAGACAGCTTTAGACCGACATAAGTCATATGCCGACTTAAAGAGAAAAGAGATAGAGTATGCTGTGGATGAGAAAGTGTTTTTGAAAGTCTCACATTGGAAGAAGGTGATGAGGTTTGGTAGGAAGGGTAAGTTTAGTCCGAGATTCATTGGACCTTATGAGGTAGTTGAGAGGATTGGTCCCGTTGCATATAGATTGAGACTCCCGACCGACCTAGAGAAGATTCATGATGTGTTCCACGTCTCGATGCTCCGAAAGTATAGATCGGATCCGTCTCACGTAATGCCAGTGGAAGAGATTGAGTTGAACCCTGACTTGTCCTATGACGAAGAACCGGTCAAGATTCTTGCTACGGACAAGAAAGTGTTGCGTGGAAGGTCTATCGAGCTAGTCAAGGTATTGTGGAGACACTGAGGTGTGGAGGAGGCTACTTGGGAGAGAAAGGAGGACATGGAAAAACAGTTTCCGTACCTCTTTCCGTCAGGTAATTTCGGGGACGAAATTCCTTAAGTGGGGGAGAGTTGTAACGCCCTGGGTTTAGGGGTCGGATGTTACGCGGGTGAATCAGGTTTGAGTCGTGGGCTCGTTTTAAATTAAATTGGGTTTTGGTTTTAATTAAAAGGGTTTGAATTCATTAATGACATTTTGGTAATTTTAAAATAAAGGAAAATAAGATGTGAAAAAAGGGGCTTTTAACATTTGCTACTCATCTTCTACTTCCTCTAGTTTCTTTTTTTTTTCACGTTGAAAACCCCCCATTAACCCCTAAACACTGTTGAGTCGATCGATTGGATGATCAAGACCAAGAGGGGGGTGAATTGGGATTTAAAAACTTTGTGGGAGTGAATGGGCAATTAAAAATGAAGAACAAAGGATTTTAGAGTGGTTCAAGTTCCAAATGAACTCTACGTCCACTACCTTAGCTACCACTAAGGATTTCAACAATTCACTATTTGTTCTTCCCCTTTTCAAGGCTTAGGAGGTAACCTTTACACAACCGGTCAAATTTTCTACCCAAAATTTGACCAAACCCTCACAAATGATCAAAGAAGAAATTGGACAAGAAGTATATCTCTCAAATACAAATTTGTCCCTTGAAGTACGACACTCAACCCAAATTTGAAGATAAAATAAGAATTGGATACAACTCAAATTGGGGATTACAAGAAATTGGAAAATAAGCACACTTGAGGTTGGATTTTTTGCTTGGATGTTTGCCTTTAATGCAATAGTTGTTGCTGGTCTTCAAAGAGCTTCAATTTATACCTCCTCTATCAATTCTAGCCGTTTGGGTGGTTAGGGAATTGAATAGAGCCGTTGGGACCCTCTCTTTCCACCATAAACGCACTTCTGCAGCTATCCGTATCGGTACACGGGGAGCCGTATCGATACCTGTCTCAAAAAAGAAAGAGCCGTTTTACATAATAAAGATGGGGTATCGAAACTCACGTAAGTGTATCGGTACGGGATAGGGAGCGTATCGAAACGGATAAGACCGTATCGATGCCTTTTTTTCAACTTAGCTCACTGGAAGTTTCCGTTTCGATACGAGGGTTTACCGTATCGATACGGGTCAACTGTCATTTTAAATGTTGGTTACCTAACTACTGACACCAATGGTCGAAAACATTTAAAACACTTCGAATTAAAAAATCAATTAAAACCGTATCGATACGGGTAAAACCGTATCGGTACACCATTCAAACTCCTTTACTTTTTACAGAGGGGAGTATCGATACAGGTGGAATCTGTTTCGATACGCGGTTTCGATACGGTTAAGAGTGTATCGAAACGCGTCCTTCCAGTAGCTAACTTTGTAAAAAAGGTATCGATACGACTGGAAGCGTATCGATACACTTGGACGATTTTCAATAGTTTGGCTTTGGAACACTTAGAAAATATTTGAGTTTGAGTTTTTTAAATTAGTTTTAAAGTGTTGGTGATTTAGAACTTATTAAAGGGACTTAGAAATCATTTCAAGTTTTCAATTTAGTCCTTAAGAATTTAATTATATCAAAATCAAACATAGGTGTTGAGTGTGTAAAAGTTCTACATTTTACCCCTATTTAACCCATATTTCTGCTGCATTCAAGAATAATTCATTGCATTTAGGATAGATTTTAGTTCTACATCACAATTATACACAAAGGCACAGTTGCTGCTGATTTTGGTTACTTTTGCAGGTAGCTGCTGTAGCAGACTCAGGGCAGTGGAGAAGCAGAGCTGGAACATAGGACTGGAGTCGAGAAGGACGATGCTGCAAAGGCCGCTACCGTGGTAGCCAAGGATGACAGCAATGGTGAAGGGAAAAAGTAAAATGGAGCTCGACAGAAAGAGGAAATTAAGCTGGTCTGTCGTGGAGCACTCCTATATTTTTCTGAGCCCTAGATCAGAATGAAGGCCAAACCAAAAGTTCAAGGAAGAAACTCCAAGCAAGAAGAGAGGACGAATTAAAGACATCTACTTTGAAGATTTAGTCTTTAATAGAGTTGCACTTTAATTTAAACTTGTATTCTTGCTATATTAGAAAACTTGAACCCAAGGCCTATATAAAGGCATGTAATTCGACCTAGGAGAGGACATCTTATTCTCTAGCCGTCTTCCCCTAAACCCTAGTCGTTTTCCCCCTTCTCATCATGTTCTAAACTTCCCCTAGGGCTAAGGGTTGATTTTGTAAAGTAGTTGCAAGGATTGCTTTGTTTTAGGAATTTTTCTATTCAATAAAATAGACTTCAAGTTTGCTTATTCTGGTTTCCAACATCTTACAAGAGTATCAGGAGAGCATTGTGAGATTATACATTTACTTAATATCGGGAGAGTTAAGTATACAAAAGGAATAAGTACGAGTTCTCCAGTTTATGGTTGAACTATCTCGGACCTAGGGATAAGACGAGGTTAAGTGGCTAAGGAAGAATTCAACAACATCGGTGATCATCCTTCGATTCACGTCGGGAGGTATCATCAAAGACATGTTCATCGACAGACTTGGACCTAGGGATAGGACAAGGTACAACAGGGATTCTTGCCAAGCTTGAAGTACAGAGTTGTGTGATCGCTACCGCGACAACAACAGACCGCTGCCGCGACAGGCGCAACGACAGAACAGACAGTCTTAAACATTGCGACACCTACACTACTGAGCAAATCAATACCGGCCCATTCTCTCCATCCTGATTTCTTTAATCCTTTATCTTCAGTATTCTTTAATATTCCCTTACAAACAATTAAAATTATCTTCTTTCTTGTGCAGTAATTCAAAGGTTAAGGCTATTTCTAGTCCCTGTGGATTCGACATCCGATACTTCATGTATCACTTTACTACTTGCGTCGTGTACACTTGCATTCTATTGCGATAGACTCTTTTACACGCAACAAGTTTTTGGCGCCGTTGCCGAGGACTGGCAACATATCTTTACCCTACTTTTACTGCACATTCTTTTAATTTTTCTGTTTTTACTTGGATTGTTCACCCTGTGCTTTTCACAAGGTTTTCCGTTTGCTTATGCGCAGATCGAGACGAGGAAAGGAACCTGAGTATCAGATAGATCCTGAAATCGAACGCTTGTGCAATCTTAGGAACCGACTTTGACTCGTGTTAGCCAGAAACAAGTATCTTGAAGAACAATTAGAGGCCATGAACAACCAAGGGAATCCCCAAGGTCCTGAAGATCCTATCGGAGATGGAGGAAATGGACGGCCTGCTGCTCCTCTTGCTGCTGGGGCCGCACGACGGTCATGCCGAGATTACATGATCAATGATCATGTAGAACTAGAGACCACCCTACCAGACGTTGAAGCTGAAAATTTCGAGCTGAAACCTGTCATGTTCAGCATGATTAATTCCACTGGCCAATTTAGTGGTGCTGCTACAGAGGATGCTAGGGAGCATCTGAAAACGTTCCAGGAAATCTGTGGTTCGTTTAGACTACCAGGAGTAAATCCGGAGATACTGAGGCTTCGGTTATTTCCTCATTCATTGAGGGACAGAGCTAAAACTTGGTGGAACAAACTAACGCTGGGTTCAATACGAACTTGGGCAGATTTAACTCGTGAATTTTTATCTCGTTTTAACCTTTCCCATTTATCTGAGCGATTACGTAACAAAATTGCTACTTTTCAACAAGAAGATGACGAGCCAATGCACGAGGCACGTGACAGGTTTACTACTCTTCTGAGGAATTGCCCAATGCATGGATTCCCTGTTTGGAATCAAGTAATCAAATTCTACAATGCTGCCAACCTACAGACTCACATGAGAATCGATTCAGCAGCCAATGGGTTGTTGTTGGATAAAGATCCGGATGAAGCCATGGTAGTATTAAAGAATTTAGCGAAAAATGAAGAGCAATTTCCCACATCAAGGAGAGGTAAACGAGTACTAGATGTGAAGGATTACGAAGCCGATAATTCCCTACAGACACAAGTTGCGTATCTCACAAAGGCAGTAGAAAATTTACTGAAGAAAGATTCTCAGCCGGTCTATGCTGCAGAAGAGGTATGTGGAACTTGCAGTGGGAATCATAGTTCGGAAGACTGCCCACTACAGCTAGAGGAAGGGATGTATGTTGGGAACTATAACAAGCAAAACTACAATTCCAACAATTACAATCCCAACTGGAGAAAAGATCCCAAATTCTCTTGGAGCAACCCTAACAATGCCCTGAACCCTCAAGCACAGAACACTTAAAATCAGGGGGCACCTAGAATTCTGACTCGACAGCAACCGCAACAGCAGCCACACCTAGTATATTGGAGCAGACCTTGGCCACGTTTATGTCTCAGACAGGAACTTACATTGAAAACATGAATCACTTCGTCAAAAAGACTGAGTCGTTCATGGATAAAACAGAGATGCAAATGACTAATCATGAAGCTACTCTAAAATCATTGGAGACACAGATGGGTCAGGTTTCCCAGCATATTAAGCCAAGGCAAAAAAGAGGATTCCCTAGCGATACTGAGGTCGCTAGACAACCCACACATGGGCAGTGCAAAGCTATCACAACTAGGAGTGGGAATAAATTACCAGGGCCAGAGAAGAAAGCTGAACCAGCCCTAGAATCGACTGTCGTGAACACTGCCTCGGTAGCCGAAAAACAGCCTGCTGCCGCCACACCTGCCACGACAGCAGAAGAGACAGAGGAGAAGGATGAAGAACCTAAGCCTCCTCAGATCCGAATGAAGTGGGAAGGACGCATTGAAGATTATCGTCCTCCACCTCCTTTTCCACAGCGGCTACAGAAGTAGAAGCAAGAGTTCCAGCTTAAGAAGATCTATGATATTTTTAAGCAGGTCCACATCAATATTTCGCTGTTAGATGCCATCAAGGAGATGCTCGGTTATGCCAAATTTCTCAAGGATGCTATGTCGAAGAAATCCAGACTTGTGGAATTTGAGACAGTTAAAATGACAGAAGGATGCATGACTATTCTGCACAAGCATCCACCCCAGAAAAAGAAGGATCCCGGGAGCTTCGTAATACCGTGCATAATTGGTGATAAATTCGTGGGTAAGGCACTTTGTGATCTAGGTGCTAGTATTAATTTAATGCCAAAATTTGTATTCCAGAAATTAGGTATTGGACGAGCACGAACCATGACAGTTATGCTGCAGCTGGCAGACCGCTCTTACGTGCAACCAGAAGGGAAGATTGAAGATATTCTGGTAAGAGTGGATAAATTTATATTTCCTGCTGACTTTCTTGTTTTAGATTGTGAAGCAGATGAGAATGCACCAATCATCCTGGGGCGACCCTTCTTAGCCACAAGAAGATCACTGATTGATGTAGAAAAGGGAGAACTCACTATGAGAGTGAATGATCAAGAGATCAAGCTAAATGTCCTCCAAGCAATGAAACACGGTGATGCAAAAGAAGAATGCAAGGCCATCACTGAAGTAATCCTTGACCAACCCTGCATTAGGTCAGACTGCCATGACATCAAATTTGGCCACTACCCCAGTAGCCATTTAGAAGAATGTCACGACAGCAACGACGACAGCAGCTCCTCAGATTCAGACTTATCCGACACTGAAGGTCATGAGGAGGTAAATTGGATAGGCAATCGTTCAGGTAAGTTATTCGAGCCCTTAAACTATACCTCGAATGAACACATCATCCAAAAGCCCTCAACTGTAGAACCACCTGTTTTAGATCTTAAGCCCCTGCCAGGGCAGCTGAAATATGTTTTTCTTGGATTAAATGATACGTTGCACGTAATCATCTCTTCCAAGTTTATGCAGGAACAAGAACAATAGTTGATAGAGATGCTGCAGCAGCACAAAAAGGCTATTGGATGGACGATAGCTGATATCCAAGGCATCAGTCCGGCACTATGCATGCATAAAATTCTCTTAGAGGATGATCACAAGCCGACCATTGATGCCCAGAGACGTTTGAATGATGCTATGCGAGAAGTGGTTCGAAAAGAAATTATCAAATGGCTAGACGCTGGGATAATTTATGCCATCTCGGATAGTAAGTGGGTGAGCCCGGTGCAGTGCATTCCTAAGAAGGGAGGAATAACCGTGGTGACCAACGAAGAAAACAAGTTAATCCCAACAAGGACTGTGACAGGTTGGAGGGTTTGTGTGGACTACCGGAAGCTTAACAAAGCTACCCGGAAGGACCACTTTCCCCTACCTTTTATTGATCAAATGCTTGATAGATTAGTGGGAAAGTCTTATTATTGTTTTCTTGATGGTTACTCAGGTTACAACCAAATAGCCATCGCACCGGAAGATCAAGAGAAAACGACCTTCACTTGCCCATACGGTACTTACGCTTTTCAGAGGATGCCATTTGGACTTTGCAACGCACCAACAACCTTTCAGAGGTGTATGATGGCTATATTCTCCAACATGGTGGAGGATTTCCTGGAGATATTCATGGACGATTTCTCTGTCTTTGGAGATAATTTTGAAAGCTGCCTAGGCAACCTATAGAAAGTGCTCGAGAGATGCGAGAAAGAGAACTTAGTATTAAACTGGGAGAAATGTCACTTCATGGTGGATGAATAGATAGTCCTAGGCCATAAGGTAAGCTGCCGCGGCATAGAAGCCGACAGAGCCAAAATTGAGGTAATTGAAAAGCTTCTGCCACCCACCACAGTCAAGGGAATTCGAAGTTTTTTAGGGCATGTTGGGTTCTATCGAAGGTTTATAGCAAATTTTTCGAAGATCACCAAGCCATTATGCCACCTACTAGAGCAGAATCGTCCCTTCGACTTCAACACTGAATGTACTGAGGCATTCAGAATTCTGAAAGAGAAGCTAGTCACAGCCCCAATCGTACAGCCACCAGACTGGAAGTTGCCATTTGAGATTATGTGTGATGCTAGTGATTACGCTATAGGGGCAGCACTTGGGCAGAGGAAGGACAAGCTATTCCATGTAATTTACTATGCTAGCAAAACACTCAACGATGCCCAAGTGAATTACACCACAACAAAGAAGGAATTGTTGGCTGTGGTGTTTTCAATTGACAAGTTCCGATCCTACATACTTGGAATGAAAGTGGTGGTCCACATAGACCACTCTACACTGAAATATCTGTTTGCTAAGAAAGACACAAAGCCCAGACTGATTCGTTGGATTCTGCTGCTGCAAGAGTTCGACATAGAAATCAAGGATAAAAAGGGGACAGAGAACCAAGTTGCAGATCACTTGTCAAGATTAGAGAAGGGAAAGAGTCTCCCAATAGATGAGACACACATACTGGAGACATTCCCTGACGAGCAGTTGTTCGCTGTCACAAGCACTGCCGCGACAGCCATGGCGGTAGGTAAGTTTTCTGATATACCCTGGTATGCTGATTTCATTAATTATTTATGTTGAGAAATATTTTGATATAACAATTATGTGAAAATTGTTTTAGGGACGTGTTTAAAGATTTCAAAAATAATTCAAAAGTCCTTAAAACGTGACAAAATGTTTTGAAAGAGTTCGATTGAATACCTATATCGAACTACTCTTTTAAAAGTCGAAAAATGCCCAAAATACATGTTTTTAGAGTAAAGTTTCGAAACCTTAACAAAGGTCTCGAAACTTGTCAGGGCAGTAGCCAAAAATTTGGAAACCTAGGCAAAGGTTTCGAAACCTCTACAAGGTTTCGAAACTTTGGCCCTGTAACGGCTCCAAACGGCTATAAAACGGCTAGTTTTTTGAAACCCCTCTTAAGGTTTCGAAACCTCTCAAAGGTTTCGAAACTATTGTGCAGGAGAGCATTTAATGCTCAACTTAAATGGCTTCCAACGGCTCCGAAACATCCCCAACGGCCATAAACGGCTAGATACTCATTCCACACTATAAATACACCCCAAGGACACTTGAAGATAGCAAGAGATGATATCCAAGCTTCATTATCAAGAGAAATAGCGTTTAAGTCTTTATCTTCTTCATTTCTCTTGTAAATATTGTATAGAGAGTGTTTTGTTTTTCATTGTTTTTATTCTTTACACTCTTGTGAGCTTAATTCTCGTAAACACCCACCTTGTGAGGTATATTTGTTTACATCTTTCTACCCTTGTATAAGGAGAGGTTCTAGTTTAGCCTTGAGAGAAAAACTAGAGTGGTTCTATCTTAGCCATTGAAAAGATAGGGTTGTAAGGTTACCCTTTGTCCTCAAAAGGAAGAATTCATTGTTGAGTGAATTGGGAAATCCTTAGTGGTGTGCTAAGGTAGTGGATGTAGACTCGGTTGAGTAGTCGAACCACTCTAAAATCATCGTGCAAATATTGTCTACTATTTTTCAATTATTATATCAAAACATTAGTTCTTCAATCTCCCCCTTTTTGATATAATAAAAACGGTTTGAAAACTTCACTAAACATAATTTCAAGTTGTTTTTATTATATCAAAAAGGGGGAGATTGAAGAACTAATGTTTTGATATAATAATTGAAAAATATGTTGGACTGATTTAAAAAGAATTTAAAACATTTCCAAAGTCCAAAGTTTCGAAACCTTTGAGCCAAAGTTTCGAAACCTTGTAGAGGTTTCGAAACCTTTGCCTAGGTTTCCAAATTTTTGGCTACTGCCCTGACAAGTTTCGAGACCTTTGTTAAGGTTTCGAAACTTTACTCTAAAAACATGTATTTTGGGCATTTTTCGACTTTTGAAAGAGTTCGATTGAATACCTATATCGAACTACTCTTTTAAAAGTCGAAAAATGCCCAAAATACATGTTTTTAGAGTAAAGTTTCGAAACCTTAACAAAGGTCTCGAAACTTGTCAGGGCAGTAGCCAAAAATTTGGAAACCTAGGCAAAGGTTTCGAAACCTTGTAAAGGTTTCGAAACTTTGGCCCTGTAACGGCTCCAAACGGCTATAAAACGGCTAGTTTTTTGAAACCCCTCTTAAGGTTTCGAAACCTCTCAAAGGTTTCGAAACTATTGTGCAGGAGAGCATTTAATGCTCAACTTAAATTGCTTTGAATCGATCACCGAAACCGTCAAGGAGGGTTGTAAATGTTTGGTGGTTGAATTGGCTAAAACCGAAAAATAGTAGACAATATTTGCACGATGATTTTAGAGTGGTTCGACTACTCAACCGAGTCTACATCCACTACCTTAGCACACCACTAAGGATTTCCCAAAAAACCCAACAATTGGTATCAGAGCCTCGTCTCCATCGAAGGACTACGAGCGTTGGATCTTTGCTCCTGGATGTTAGTCCTTCGATGGAGACGATGCTCTGATACCAATTGTTGGGTTTTTTGGGAAATCCTTAGTGGTGTGCTAAGGTAGTGGATGTAGACTCGGTTGAGTAGTCGAACCACTCTAAAATCATCGTGCAAATATTGTCTACTATTTTTCGGTTTTAGCCAATTCAACCACCAAACATTTACAACCCTCATTGACGGTTTCGGTGATCGATTCGAGCGTGCTAACATAAACCCCATTGTTATTATGTACTATAAAGATTTGAATTATTTTTGATATAACAAAAAGGGGAGAAATTAGTGAAAAATTAAGGGGGAGCTTTTTGTCAAAAACAATTTTTCAAAGAAGTTTTGTTATATCAAAAAGGGGGAAATTGTTGAAAAATATTTCTCAACAATCTCCCCCTTTTTGATATAACAAAACTTCTTTGAAAAATTGTTTTTGACAAAAAGCTCCCCCTTAATTTTTCACTAATTTCTCCCCTTTTTGTTATATCAAAAATAATTCAAATCTTTATAGTACATAATAACAATGGGGTTTATGTTAGCACGCTCGAATCGATCACCGAAACCGTCAAGGAGGGTTGTAAATGTTTGGTGGTTGAATTGGCTAAAACCGAAAAATAGTAGACAATATTTGCACGATGATTTTAGAGTGGTTGTAGACTCGGTTGAGTAGTCGAACCACTCTAAAATCATCGTGCAAATATTGTCTACTATTTTTCGGTTTTAGCCAATTCAACCACCAAACATTTACAACCCTCCTTGACGGTTTCGGTGATCGATTCGAGCGTGCTAACAAGCTCAACAATTGGTATCAGAGCCTCATCTCCATCGAAGGACTAACATCCAGGAGCAAAGATCCAACGCTCGTAGTCCACCATACAAGAAAATGGCAAGCGGTTCTACAATGATTTCATTTGAAGAAGGCCGCTCTATCATGTGTCCTCCTCTCTTCAAAGGAGAAGGTTACTTCCAATGGAGCAACATTATGAAATATTTCATCCAAGGATTCAACCTTGACATTTGGAAGATTATCATAAATGGACATTCGGAAGCTCCTAAGAAGAAGAAGAAAAGGAGTGTCAATGACACAAAGAAGGACCATCTCAATGCAAAGGCTATGCACATTCTTCTCTGTGCCCTAAGTGAAGAGATTTCCAAGAAGGTCTCCCCATCCAAAAGTGCCAAAGAAATCTGGGAGAAGCTTGAGAAATTCTATGGGAAAGAAGAGAAGAAAGATGATGCTTCATCATGTGTAATCCCCCCTTCAACACCTAAGGTGGATGGTGTTTTGGCTCTCGATGAGCCCGAGGTATCTTCTAACTCAGATGAATTAAATTCACATTCTTTTGATGAGTTACAAGATGCATTTAATGAATTATATTTGGAATTTGAGACCATGAATTCCAAATTTAGGAAAATGATTTCAAAACTCGAAACTGAAAATGATTTTCTTTTAAAAACAAAAATGGATTTTGAAAATCAAAATGAAATTTTGAAAAATGATTTAGAATTTTCAAAAACAAACAAAGATGTTTTAGAAAAAGAAAATCTTGATTTAAAGGTTAAGCTTGAAAGCTTAACAAAAGAAAAAGAAATCATTTTTAATAATTCATTTCATCCCATAATGACAAAATGCTCACATTGTCATTATCATGGTCATTCTTTGCATACTTGTCCTATAAAGAAAAGAAAAACTTGTAGGATTAGACAAGTATGGGTTCCTAAGGGAACTAGAGACATTGAAATTAATGTTAATGGATCCAAAGCAATTTGGATACCAAAATCGAAGTAAATGTCTCTTGTAGGTGTGTTGGAGCAAAGGCAAGAAAAGCAAGAATTTTATATGCTCTAGTCACACAAGTGAAGAAGATAGGTAACCTCTAAACTTAATGCTTTTATTTTTTTTTTATTTTTTTTGGTTATCTAATTTCTGTTTAACTAATGTTCATGCATTTGAGCTTTTATTCAAATATCTAAACAAGCATGACATTATTTGAAAATTTTATGCATATGAGTCAAATGGTTTCATTCATATGTTTGCATAAAGTTTTAAAGTCTTGGATAAATTGAATTTCACGTGTTTTAAATTGATTTGATTCAATGGTGAAATTCAATCTCTTAAGTGTCAAGTTTTGTGCTAAAAATTTAATGGAATGCTTGAGTAAGAGAGAGCCAAATTTTAAAACAAAATTTTTCATTAAATCAAAAAATTTTTTTTTTTTAAAAAACCTCCATTGTTAATTTGAACTTAAAGTATTTTTAAATTCTTTTTGATATAACAAAAAGGGGGAGAAATGATTTGAAAAATTGAATTTTCAAAAGAATAAGAGGGAGCTACTTACTTTTCAGATTTTCATCTCTTATTCACATTTTTAAACGTTTTAAACTTGAAGGGGGAGAATCCCAAACAATTTTTCAAGTTGGTTTTATTATATCAAAAAGGGGGAGATTGAAGAACTAATGTTTTGATATAATAATTGAAAAATATGTTGGACTGATTTAAAAAGAATTTAAAACATTTCCAAAGTCCAAACAACTTGAAATTATGTTTAGGGAAGTTTTCAAACCGTTTCGATACTCCCACATAAACCCCATTGTTATTATGTACTATAAAGATTTGAATTATTTTTGATATAACAAAAAGGGGAGAAATTAGTGAAAAATTAAGGGGGAGCTTTTTGTCAAAAACAATTTTTCAAAGAAGTTTTGTTATATCAAAAAGGGGGAGATTGTTGAGAAATATTTTGATATAACAATTATGTGAAAATTGTTTTAGGGACGTGTTTAAAGATTTCAAAAATAATTCAAAAGTCCTTAAAACGTGACAAAATGTTTTGAAAGAGTTCGATTGAATACCTATATCGAACTACTCTTTTAAAAGTCGAAAAATGCCCAAAATACATGTTTTTAGAGTAAAGTTTCGAAACCTTAACAAAGGTCTCGAAACTTGTCAGGGCAGTAGCCAAAAATTTGGAAACCTAGGCAAAGGTTTCGAAACCTCTACAAGGTTTCGAAACTTTGGCCCTGTAACGGCTCCAAACGGCTATAAAACGGCTAGTTTTTTGAAACCCCTCTTAAGGTTTCGAAACCTCTCAAAGGTTTCGAAACTATTGTGCAGGAGAGCATTTAATGCTCAACTTAAATGGCTTCCAACGGCTCCGAAACATCCCCAACGGCCATAAACGGCTAGATACTCATTCCACACTATAAATACACCCCAAGGACACTTGAAGATAGCAAGAGATGATATCCAAGCTTCATGATCAAGAGAAATAGCGTTTAAGTCTTTATCTTCTTCATTTCTCTTGTAAATATTGTATAGAGAGTGTTTTGTTTTTCATTGTTTTTATTCTTTACACTCTTGTGAGCTTAATTCTCGTAAACACCCACCTTGTGAGGTATATTTGTTTACATCTTTCTACCCTTGTATAAGGAGAGGTTCTAGTTTAGCCTTGAGAGAAAAACTAGAGTGGTTCTATCTTAGCCATTGAAAAGATAGGGTTGTAAGGTTACCCTTTGTCCTCAAAAGGAAGAATTCATTGTTGAGTGAATTGGGAAATCCTTAGTGGTGTGCTAAGGTAGTGGATGTAGACTCGGTTGAGTAGTCGAACCACTCTAAAATCATCGTGCAAATATTGTCTACTATTTTTCAATTATTATATCAAAACATTAGTTCTTCAATCTCCCCCTTTTTGATATAATAAAAACAACTTGAAATTATGTTTAGGGAAGTTTTCAAACCGTTTCGATACTCCCACATAAACCCCATTGTTATTATGTACTATAAAGATTTGAATTATTTTTGATATAACAAAAAGGGGAGAAATTAGTGAAAAATTAAGGGGGAGCTTTTTGTCAAAAACAATTTTTCAAAGAAGTTTTGTTATATCAAAAAGGGGGAGATTGTTGAGAAATATTTTGATATAACAATTATGTGAAAATTGTTTTAGGGACGTGTTTAAAGATTTCAAAAATAATTCAAAAGTCCTTAAAACATGACAAAATGTTTTGAAAGAGTTCGATTGAATACCTATATCGAACTACTCTTTTAAAAGTCAAAAAATGCCCAAAATACATGTTTTTAGAGTAAAGTTTCGAAACCTTAACAAAGGTCTCGAAACTTGTCAGGGCAGTAGCCAAAAATTTGGAAACCTAGGCAAAGGTTTCGAAACCTCTACAAGGTTTCGAAACTTTGGCTCAAAGGTTTCGAAACCTTGTAAAGGTTTCGAAACTTTGGCCCTGTAACGGCTCCAAACGGCTATAAAACGGCTAGTTTTTTGAAACCCCTCTTAAGGTTTCGAAACCTCTCAAAGGTTTCGAAACTATTGTGCAGGAGAGCATTTAATGCTCAACTTAAATGGCTTCCAACGGCTCCGAAACATCCCCAACGGCCATAAACGGCTAGATACTCATTCCACACTATAAATACACCCCAAGGACACTTGAAGATAGCAAGAGATGATATCCAAGCTTCATGATCAAGAGAAATAGCGTTTAAGTCTTTATCTTCTTCATTTCTCTTGTAAATATTGTATAGAGAGTGTTTTGTTTTTCATTGTTTTTATTCTTTACACTCTTGTGAGCTTAATTCTCGTAAACACCCACCTTGTGAGGTATATTTGTTTACATCTTTCTACCCTTGTATAAGGAGAGGTTCTAGTTTAGCCTTGAGAGAAAAACTAGAGTGGTTCTATCTTAGCCATTGAAAAGATAGGGTTGTAAGGTTACCCTTTGTCCTCAAAAGGAAGAATTCATTGTTGAGTGAATTGGGAAATCCTTAGTGGTGTGCTAAGGTAGTGGATGTAGACTCGGTTGAGTAGTCGAACCACTCTAAAATCATCGTGCAAATATTGTCTACTATTTTTCAATTATTATATCAAAACATTAGTTCTTCAATCTCCCCCTTTTTGATATAATAAAAACAACTTGAAATTATGTTTAGGGAAGTTTTCAAACCGTTTCGATACTCCCACATAAACCCCATTGTTATTATGTACTATAAAGATTTGAATTATTTTTGATATAACAAAAAGGGGAGAAATTAGTGAAAACTTAAGGGGGAGCTTTTTGTCAAAAACAATTTTTCAAAGAAGTTTTGTTATATCAAAAAGGGGGAGATTGTTGAGAAATATTTTGATATAACAATTATGTGAAAATTGTTTTAGGGACGTGTTTAAAGATTTCAAAAATAATTCAAAAGTCCTTAAAACGTGACAAAATGTTTTGAAAGAGTTCGATTGAATACCTATATCGAACTACTCTTTTAAAAGTCGAAAAATGCCCAAAATACATGTTTTTAGAGTAAAGTTTCGAGACCTTTTTAAATCAGTCCAACATATTTTTCAATTATTATATCAAAACATTAGTTCTTCAATTTAGTTAGCGGAATATTTCCTTCTGATCTTAATTATCAAGCTAGGAAGAGGTTCCAAAATGATGTTAAGCATTATTATTGGGACAAACCTCTTCTTTTCAAAATTTGTGCAGATCAGATCATCAGGAGGTGTGTACCACAGGATGAGCAGGAAGCTGTGCTTCATCACTGCCATGCTTCACAATATGGAGGACACTTAGGTGGTAACAAAACTGCTGCCAAGGTTTTGCAGTCTGGTTTTTATTGGCCTTCAATGTTCAAGGATGCCCAGGCATTCTACAAAAGTTGTGATAAATGTCAACGGACTAGAAACATCTCAAGGAGACATGAGATGCCGCTGCAAAACATCCTTGAAGTTGAAATCTTCGACGTTTGGGGGATTGATTTCATGGGACCATTCCCAGCATCATGTGGGAATCTTTATATCCTCCTGGCAGTAGACTATGTGTCTAAATGGGTTGAAGCGATCGACACACAGAAAAACGATGCCAAAACTGTTCAGAGATTTTTGCATAAGAACATTTTCTCTAGATTTGGCATCCCAAAGGCGATCATCAGTGATGAAGGGAGGCATTTTGACAATAGGGTAATAGTTTCTGCTTTAAAGAAATATGGTGTCAAACATCGGATTGCAACAGCTTATCACCCTCAGACCAATGGACATGCCGGAATATCCAATAGAGAGGTAAAGAACATTCTTGAGAAGATGGTTAAACCAACTCGAAAGGACTGGTCCCTACACCTCAATAACGCACTATGGGCCTATAGAACATCATTTAAAACTCCATTGGGAATGTCACCCTACCGACTGATTTATGGAAAAACATGCCATCTACCTGTTGAGATAGAGCACAGAGCATACTGGGCCATCAAGGCAGTGAACATGGACTTGGAAAAGGCAGGACAGAAAAGGCTAATTGACTTGAATGAGATTGAAGAAATTCGAGCAATGGCCTATGACAACGCAAGAGTTTACAAGGACAAGACAAAGAAGTGGCATGACAAGAAGCTGCTGCCACGACAGTTCTGCCCAGAGCAGCTTGTGTTGTTATTCAACTCTAGGTTGAAACTCTTCCCAGTGAAGCTGAAATCTAGATGGTCTGGCCCATTTCAAGTGGTGCAAGTTTTTCCCCATGGTGCCATCACGATCAAATCCTTAAAAGAAGGGCATCAATTTAAAGTCAACGGACAGAGACTGAAGCATTATCAGGGGACAGAAGCCCCAAGAATGCAGGAAGTGGTTACTTTAGGAGATGCCCCTCCTGGCATCCCTAATTTAACTTAATTTTATTTTTATTATTATATATTTATATTTATTTATTAGGAAATTAGAATTATTTTATTTTTAGGAACTAAGTTTTTATTTTAATTATTTCTAGGAAATAAAGGAAACAAGGAGAAGAGAAGAAGTGAACTCAGCCCACCATCTCACCATCAGCCCAAAAAAAGCCCAAAAGAGGAAGCTGACATCACAGCTGTCGCGATAGACGCGGAGAATCCAGCCTGTCAATACACTGTCGCGACAGACGCGCAGCAGACACGGAAACGCGTGACAGACGCGTCAGAAACCGCGTAACAGCTGGCCCCATTATTCGCGCCTGCCGTTACAGCTCCAACGGGCAGCAAACTCTTCATCTATATAAACCCCGTTTTACTATTCATTTTTCACTTCACTTTTACTCTCTCTACTTGCTTCCTCTCTAGATTTTCATTTGCTTTCATTTTTCTACAGTCTCTTGCAACTATGAGTACCAGAAACACCAGACGAAGTGCTGCCTCAAGCTCTGCCCCAGCAGCAACACCAGCAGCAACTTTCTTTTAGAAAAGGGATATGTGGGAGGAGAAAGGGTTCATCTACAGCAAACGAACGAAGAATCTCGAGCTCAAACCATTTATCGCCCGTAAGATCAGAGCACTACATTGGCAGATGTTTGCTGAGCAACCTGAATAAATGAACGTCACCCTGGTCAGAGAATTCTATGCTGCCGTCGATAGCAGAGACGCAACAGTAGTGACGGTTCGTAGTAAGGAAGTCCCCTTTGAGCCAGAGTACATTAACACCCTCTACGGACTCTACGTCGGTAGAAAGGAAGATGGACATCAAAGGTTCCTGGAAAGCCTAGAGGCAGGAGATTATGATGCTGTCATGGCAGAACTCATCGAGGAAGGAACCCAATGGAATACAGACCCCAAACACCCAAGGACGGTGAAACGAGCAGAACTCACCCCCGAAGCCAAACTGTGGAACGCATTCGTCAAAAAGAGGATTATGCTCTCCTTACATAACAACACAATGGATCAACCAAGGTTAGCTCTCGTTCATTCAATTTTAAACGAGAGGCCTATTAATGTTGGTAGATATATTCGGGAAGGAATTTTGGATTCTGCAATGCGACCATCGGGACCCCTTGTCTTCCCCTACCTCATAATAGAACTCTGTCGTGGCCACAATGTCCCTGAAATTGCCGAGGATCTGACAGTCCGGGGAAAAAGATGGACGGAGAGAAACATCCTCAGTTTGATGGAGCTGAAAGCCACAACACAAATCTCCAGCTTCAACCCGTCTGCCGCGACAGGTGAGCCGACAGTGCCCACTCAGCCAAACCCTGCCGCCACAGCGCAGCAGCTGCCCCAGCCGACTCCTCCACCCAAATCCTTGCCACCCTGAAGAAAATGGAGGAACGACAGCTGGGCCTGATGAGCTTTATCCGGGACTTCACAACACCAACGGTACATTTCATTAAAAGCAATTTAAATTTCCCATATGTATTGTTTTCTTGCTTTCCCCGATCATTATTTTGCTGCCCCCACCCCTACCCATACCCCTACCCCTGCTGCCACACCGAGAACACCGTCTACAGCGTCCACTCCAACCCCGGCCGCGACAGCTCCAGGTGGCAGCCCCACTGCCACAGCCTCTGCCAGGGGAGTAAAGAGAAAAGAGCCCATGTCCGACCTTGACGAGTTCATTGTTGGTTTCTCCTCTTCCTCAATTTGGGAGGAATCTGATGGTGAGACCTCTGTCAAGAGGAACCTGTCCAAAGAATTCACCCAGATGAAGCGGCAGAAACCCAACACAGGTGACGGACCATCCGGCCAAAGGAAGTCTGACGGCAGCAGTAGCAGCAGCTCTTCCGAGGAGGTTCAGGTGCTGGAGAAACCACCCCAGATCTCACCTACTCGCATCCAGCCCTCGAGGGAAGCCAAGAAAAAGACCGCCTCTGCCTCTCCAAGCCATCTGCCGGCACCGACGATGAAAGTCACTGACCGCCGGCAGATACAAATCAATAGTAGCAGCAGCAGTGACGACAACACTTAAAATTTAAGTTTTTATCTTATCTTTGTTGTCTGCTACTTTTTTATAATTGTGATGTTTTTATTTTCTTTTTTCTGTCATCATGCATTGAGGGCAATGCAACCCTTGAGTTTGGGGGTGACATCCCTCCATTAATGAAGTGTCTATTTTGTTTAAGATTTGTGTCTAAGTGTTAGTTTATTTTTGCTAAAAATGAAAATTTGGCTTAAGTCTTTGAACTGAACTTACCTGCCGTGACAACCTCTGTCGTGGCAGTGCCTTTAGGATAGTTTTAGGAGCAGTTTAGAGCCTTGCTATAGTTCTGATTCTTAAACACCCTTTGTGACTTTTATACTGTCTAGAACTCTACTGGTAAACTAGAATAGGGAAAAGCTTAACACTTGAGTTGCCCCTAGAGGTGCCTAATACTGGCTCTAGGAAAGGAAGTTAAGAAAAAGTAAACTCAATACACCTAGAGGTGCCCGAAACCGGCTCTAGGAAGTTAGATAGAGGTGCCCGAAACCGGCTCTAGTCAAACTTAAATTAAGAAAAGAGAATCGAGTCTAAATAAAAACAAATAGAGCCTAAGAATTGCCTCCGAAAAAATGAAAGTTGGCATAAAAATTCAAGTTAGAAGCTTAAGCTATTCTAGTAAACTAAGGGAGTCTAGGCATATAATTGTTCACAAAACATGCACACACTACACGAGAATTATAGAAAGGTTCTGAATGAATCCTGAATTATCCAACAGGGTGTTGCTCACAATAGGGAATGAATGGTAGGTAATGAAAAGTTCACTGTTTTAAGCCAAACAAAAAAATTATTTCTTTTTAGGTCTAAATTGCTTGAGGGCAAGCAAAAACTTGAGTTTGGGGGTGTGTTGAGTGTGTAAAAGTTCTATATTTTACCCCCTATTTAACCCATATTTCTACTGCATTCAAGAATAATTCATTGCATTTAGGATAGATTTCAATTCTACATCACAATTATACAAAAAGGCACAGTTGCTGCTGATTTTGGTTACTTTTGCAGGTAGCTGATATAGCAGACTCAGGGCAGTGGAGAAGCAGAGCTGGAACACAGGACTGGAGTCGAGAAGGACGATGCTGCCAAGGCCGCTGTCGTGGCAGCCAAGGACGACAGCAATGGTGAAGGGAAAAAGTAAAATGGAGCTCGACAGAAAGAGGAAATTAAGCTGGTTTGTCGTGGAGCACTCCTATATTTTTCCGAGCCCTAGATCAGAATGAAGGCTAAGCCCAAAGTTCAAGGAAGAAACTCAAAGCAAGAAGAGAGGACGAATTAAAGACATCTACTTTGAAAATTTAGTCTTTAATAGAGTTGCACTTTAATTTAAACTTGTATTCTTGCCAAATTAGAAAACTTGAACCCAAGGCCTATATAAAGGCATGTAATTCGACCTAGGAGAGGAAATCTTATTCTCTAGCCGTCTTCCCCTAAACCCTAGTCGTTTTCCCCCTTCTCATCATGTTCTAAACTTCCCCTAGGGCTAAGGGTTGATTCTGTAAAGTAGTTGCAAGGATTGCTTTGTTTTAGGAATTTTTCTGTTCAACAAAATAGACTTCAAGTTTGCTTATTCTGGTTTCCAACATCTTACAAGAATATCGGGAGAGCATTGTGAGATTATACATTTACTTAATATCAAGAGAGTTAAGTATACGAAAGGAATAAGTACGAGTTCTCCAGTTTATGGTTGAACTATCTCGGACCTAGGGATAGGACGAGGTTAAGTGGCTAAGAAAGAATTCAACAACATCAGTGATCATCCTTCGATTCACACCGGGAGGTATCATCAAATACGTGTTCTTCGACAGAATTGAACCTAGGGATAGGACAAGGTACAGTAGGGATTCTTGCCAAGCTTGAAGTACAGAGTTGTGTGATCGCTGCCGCGACAACAACAGACCGCTGCCGCGACAGGCGCAACGACAGAACAAACAGTCCTAAACATTGCGACACCTACACTACTGAGCAAATCAATACCGGCCCATTCTCTCCATCTTGATTTCTTTAATCCTTTATCTTCAGTATTCTTTAATATTCCCCAACAAACAATTAAAATTATCTTCTTTCTTGTGCAGCAATTCAAAGGTTAAGGCTATTTCCAGTCCCTGTGGATTCGACATCCGATACTTCGTGTATCACTTTACTACTTGTGTTGAGTGCCTAAAAGTCCTATATTTTACCCCTCATTTATCATTATTTTTGCTACACTCAAGCATGTTTAACTGCATTTTAGGTAAAGTTTTGCATTTACATCACAAATAGATAAAATTGCACAGATGCTGCTGATTTCGGTCACTTTTTGCAGATATCTGCCGTGGCAGCAGAGGAACAGAAGCTAACTGTCGTGGCAGAATCTAGGGCAGCAGAGGAACAGAAGCTAACTATCGTGGCAGCATCCAGGGCAGTAGAGGAACATAAGAGCTGGAGTGAAGAAAACTACCTTATACATCAATGCCGTGACAGTGCTGCCGTGACAGATGTCGTGGCAGATGCTGTGACAGATGCCGTGACAGATGCCGTGGCAGATGCTGTGACAGATGTCGTGGCAGATGCCGTGACAGAAGTGGCGACAGTGTTGAAGCAAACTACCTTATAACTCGCTGTCGTGACATATGCCGTGACAGATGCGGCGACAGTGAAGAAGAAGAGATGGAAAATGCGAAGTGGAGTTCGACTGATAGAGGATTTCAAGCCTAATTTTTAGAGACCACTCGCATAATTTTTGGAGCCCAGAAGCACAAGAAAAGCCTTGCCCAAAGTTTGAGGAGAAAGTCAAAGCAAGAATATATGGCGAACTAAAGGACGTTTATTTAGAGATTTAGTCTTTAATGAATTGTACTTTAATTCGAACTAGTATTCTTGGCCATTAAGAAAACTTGTACCCAAGGCCTATATATATGCTTGTAATTCGACCTAGATAACATCATCTTATTCTCTAGCCGTCTTCCCCTAAACCCTAATCGTTTCCCCTTCTCATCATGTTTCTAAACTTTCCCTAGGGCTAAGGGTTGATTCTGCAAAGTAGTTACAAGGATTGCATTGTTTTAGGATTTTCTTTGTTCAATAAAATAAACTTCAAGTTTGCTTATTCTGGTTTTCAACATCTTGCAAGAGTATCGGGAGAGCATTGTGAGATTATATATTGACTTAATATCGGGAGAGTTAAGTATACGAAAGGAATAAGTACGAGTTATCCAGTTTATGGTTGAACTATCTCGGACCTAGGGATAGGATGAGGTTACGTGGCTAAGGAAGAATTCAACAACTTCGGTGTTCATCCATCGATTCACGTCGGGAGGTATCATCAAAGACGTGTTCATCGACAGACTTGGACCTAGGGATAGGGCAAGGCATAGCAGGGATTCTTGCCAAGCTTGAAGTGCTGAGTTGTGTGTTCGCTGTCGCGACAATAACAGACCGCTGCCGCAGCAGCTGCTGCCGCGACAGGCGCTACGACAGAACATAGAAGTCTTAGACATTGCAAACACCTGCACTACGGAGCAGATCAATACCGGCCCTTTCTTTACTCTAATCATTTTCATCCTTTATTTTCAATCTTCTTTATTATCTCGTGACAAACAATTAAACTATTTCTTTTCCCTCTCGTGCAGAAAGCCAAGGTTAAAGCTATTAGCCCAGTCCCTGTGGAGACGATATCCGATACTTACGTATCACTTTACTACTTGTGTCGTGTACACTTGCACTACATTACGATAGACTCTTTTACACGCAAAATTTTTTTGGCGCCGTTGCCAGAGACTGGCAACATACTTTAACTTCTGCACTTTTGTTTTCTCTTTATAGTTATTTTTATTTTTATTTTTATTTTTCTATTTTTATCAAAAACTCAGGTGAAATACAAGTTTAAGGAACATCAACATGTCAGGAAAAACCATTCGAGAGCTGATGTGGGAAAGTTCTTGCAATTACCGTAAAGGTAATCATGCACTCGAAAGTTGTCCCCATTTTTTCGGTGAATATATGGACAACCAACGATGGAACCAACACGAACAACATATGCCGCTGCCGCAACATCAAAATTTTTTATGGTATGATCAAAACCCGCAATTTTTTTTGTACCGTAACAGTTTTGCTGCAGAACCCGACATGCCCTGGCAATATCATCATCCTCAAGATCAGTCAAAATCCTTAGAAGACACACTACAAGCCTTCATGGCACTCACTCAAAAATTGTCGGCTTCTATGGACGCAAGTATCGCCAAGATGGATGAACTCTTGAGCAGACCGGTCCTCATTCATGCCACAGATGAACCTGAAATCCTGAGGCAAGATGACGAGGATGCCCATGTGAAGGAATACCCAACACATGATGAGTCTGAGCAACAACTTGCCATGGCAATGATCGAGGAGCCGGAATGGAGCAACACCGCAACAACGCTGAGTGAAATTCAAGAGAATGTCACTGCGGCAACCACATCCGAGGCAAACTCTCAACCCACTACCTCAGTTATGCCCGACCAAGATTGCACACATCCATCCCTGCCATGGCACTTGCACGACCACCTAGAAGAGCAACCCGATGACAATGCCTCGTTAATGGAATATGAGCAGGTAATAAACGAACCTTTTGAATTCTTTGAAAACTCACCAATTCCATTGCAGGTATTTAAGGAACCAACGCCGGTGGATTTAGAATCATCGAGATCTCTACTGATGGAGACCTTCGAGTGGCCAACAGAATTGACATGGAGAGTTATGGTACTTTCCAATGCCCTCTTGACCTGCAAAGGACTGTCAAAATAACTGGCTGCCACAACAGCAGACACGACAGCAAGGGCTACATTCAACCACAACAACATTCAATGAAAACAAGGTAAGTTTGTGGTCGAATATCAATTTAATTTTTTCTAATCATATATTCATGCCCTCAGAAACATTACCAAGAATGGAGGACTTCATAGACTACAAAGGGAAGAGAAAGAAAGGAGCCTCCACCATGAGAATAATCACCAGATGGAGGGTACAGATGGACTTCAAGAAGTACAGGAAACGACCCCTCAAGCATCAATAGAACAAGGAGCAGTTACTTTAGGAGATGCCCCTCAAGGCACTCCTAATTTAACTTAATTTATTTTATTTTTATCTTATTTTATCTTTAATATTTTAGGAATTAGAAATTTGATATTAGTTTTTAGTTTGTTATTAGGTAAACAGAGAAAACCCTTGCAATGATGATACAATCAACCCGAGGAAGCTCTGCCTCCACCCCTGCCGCGGCAGCACTCATACTCCCTAGATGATTTCCAAAGTTATTGTCGTCAACATCAGTGAAGATAGTGACGCAAGGAAGAAGGCAGCCTTCGCGTCTCCAACTTCCAGGGCAGCACCCACAGTTCCTCCGAAAAAGTTCAAGGAGACTGCCTGCCGACAGTTCCTCATCCAAAGCTCCAGCAGCAACGACGACATCCGCACAAATTAAGTTTTCTTTCTTTTTCTCTGCCGCCTGCTATATATATTATCTTTTTGTGATGTTTCACTTTTCTGTCATTTTTATTTTCTGTTTTTCATTTTTATGTCTTGTGTCATGCATTGAGGACAATGCAACCCTTGAGTTTGGGGGTAGGCAGTCCTCCTAATTATTAATATAATATTGCATTTAGTTTTAATTGTGTCGTATTTATTTTTATATAAAAAAAATTGGCTTAAGTTATTGAACTTTTATTATCTACTGTTGCCATTTCTGTCGTTTCAGCCCCTTAAAAATATTTTAGGAAGTAAGTAGAGCCTTAGTATAGTTCTGAAAAACTGAAATACTTTGTGACTTACTTGATAACAGACTTTCTCTAGCATACTTAGAATAGAAAACTTAGCACTTAGAGTAGAAAGAGACTAGAAACTCAGGAAACCTAGAGGTGCCTATCACTGGCTCTAGGAAAATAACCAGAGAAAAACTTCTAGAGGTGCCTATCACTGGCTCTAGATAGTTAACTAGAGGTGCCTGAAATACTGGCTCTAGTAGAAAAGAGAAAAAAATCAGAAAAAGAAGGAAAACAACTAGACGTGCCCGATACTGGCTCTAGTAAGAAAAAAGAATTAAGTCTCGAAGGAAAACTCTAAACAAGCTAAGTATAATATTCTAGTTGCTAGGGAAGTCTATATTCATGTATGTTCACAATAAATGCACACAACTGCACGAGAACTATACTTTTGCTCTAAGTAGATCCTTAAATATTTGAACAGGTGCTAAACATGATAGGGACGGTTTTGTGGGTAAGGATTGTTCACTGACTTAAGCCAAGAAAATATATATATATATATATATATATATATATATATATATATATATATATATATATATATATATATATGTATGCATGCATGTTAGTTAGGTTGCATTTGCTTGAGGACAAGCAAGAATTCGAGTTTGGGGGTGTGTTGAGTGCCTAAAAGTCCTATATTTTACCCCTCATTTATCCTTATTTTTGCTACACTCAAGCATGTTTAACTGCATTTTAGGTTAAGTTTTGCATTTACATCACAAATAGATAAAATTGCACATATGCTGCTGATTTCGGTCACTTTTTGCAGATATCTGCCGTGGCAGCATCCAGGGCAGCAGAGGAATAGAAGCTATCTGTCATGGCAGAATACAGGGCAGCAGAGGAACAGAAGCTAACTATCGTGGCAGCATCCAGGGCAGTAGAGGAACAGAAGCTAACTGTCGTGGCAGAATCTAGGGCAGCAGAGGAACATAAGCTAACTATCGTGGTAGCATCCAGGGCAGTAGAGGAACAGAAGAGCTGGAGTGAAGAAAACTACCTTATACATCACTGCCGTGACAATGCTGCCGTGATAGATGTCGTGGCAGATGCTGTGACAGATGCCGTGACAGATGCCGTGGCAGATGCTGTGACAGATGTCGTGGCAGATGCCGTGACAGATGCCGTGACAGAAGTGGCGACAGTGTTGAAGCAAACTACCTTATAACTCGCTGTCGTGACATATGTCGTGACAGAGGCGGCGACAATGAAGAAGAAGAGATGGAAAATGCGAAGTGGAGTTCGACTGATAGAGGATTTCAAGCCTAATTTTTAGAGACCACTCGCATAATTTTTGGAGCCCATAAGCACAAGAAAAGCCTTGCCCAAAGTTTGAGGAGAAAGTCAAAGCAAGGAGATATGGCGAACTAAAGGATGTTTATTTAGAGATTTAGTCTTTAATGAATTGTACTTTAATTCGAACTAGTATTCTTGGCCATTAAGAAAACTTGTACCCAAGGCCTATATATATGCTTGTAATTCGACCTAGATAACATCATCTTATTCTCTAGCCGTCTTCCCCTAAACCCTAATCGTTTCCCCCTTCTCATCATGTTCTAAACTTTCCCTAGGGCTAAGGGTTGATTTTGTAAAGTAGTTGCAAGGATTGCATTGTTTTAGGATTTTCTTTGTTCAATAAAATAAACTTCAAGTTTGCTTATTCTGGTTTTCAACATCTTGCAAGAGTATCGGGAGAGCATTGTGAGATTATATATTAACTTAATATCGGGAGAGTTAAGTATACGAAAGGAATAAGTACGAGTTCTCCAGTTTATGGTTGAACTATCTCGGACCTAGGGATAGGATGAGGTTACGTGGCTAAGGTAGAATTCATCAACTTCGGTGTTCATCCATCGATTCACGTCGGGATGTATCATCAAAGACGTGTTCATCGACAGACTTAGACCTAGGGATAGGCCAAGGCATAGCAGGGATTCTTGCCAAGCTTGAAGTGCTAAGTTGTGTGTTCGCTGCCGCGACAACAACAGACCGCTGCCGCAGCAGCTGCTGCCGCGACAGGCGCTACGACAGAACAGAGAAGTCTTAGACATTGCAAACACCTGCACTACGGAGCAGATCAATACCGGCCCTTTCTTTACTCTGAATATTTTCATCCTTTATTTTCAATCTTCTTTATTATCTCGTGACAAACAATTAAACTATTTCTTTTCCCTCTCGTGCAGAAGTCCAAGGTTAAAGCTATTAGCCCAGTCCCTGTGGAGACGATATCCGATACTTACGTATCACTTTACTACTTGTGTCGTGTACACTTGCACTACATTGCGATAAACTCTTTTACACGCAAAAATATTTTGGCGCCGTTGCCAGGGACTGGCAACATACTCTTACCTTTAACTTCTGCACTTTTGTTTTCTCTTTATTGTTATTTTTATTTTTATTTTTATTTTTCTATTTTTATCAAAAACTCAGGTGAAATACAGGTTTAAGGAACATCAACATGTCAGGAAAAACCATTCGAGAGCTGATGTAGGAAAGTTCTTGCAATTACCGTAAAGGTAATCATGCACTCGAAAGTTGTCCCCATTTTTCGGTGAATATATGGACAACCAACGATGGAACCAACAAGAACAATATATGCCGCTGCCGTAGCAGCAAAAATTTTTATGGTATGATCAAAACCCGCAAATTTTTTTGTACCATAACAGTTTTGCTGCAGAACCCGACATGCCCTGGCAATATCATCATCCTCAAGATCAGTCAAAATCCTTAGAAGACACACTACAAGCCTTCATGGCACTCACTCAAAAATTGTCGGCTTCTATGGACGCAAGTATCGCCAAGATGGATGAACTCTTGAACAGAACGGTCCTCATTCATGCCACGGATGAACCTGAAATCCCAAGGCAAGATGACGAGGATGCCCATGTGAAGGAATACCCAACACATGATGAGTCTGAGCAACAACTTGCCATGGCAATGATCGAGGAGCCGGAATGGAGCAACACCGCAACAACGCTGAGTGAAATTCAAGAGAATGTCACTGCGGCAACCACATCCGAGGCAAACTCTCAACCCACTACCTCAGTTATGCCCGACCAAGATTGCACACATCCATCCCTGCCATGGCACTCGCACGACCACCTAGAAGAGCAACCCGATGACAATGCCTCGTTAATGGAATATGAGCAGGTAATAAACGAACCTTTTGAATTCTTTGAAAACTCACCAATTCCATTGCAGGTATTTAAGGAACTAACGCCGGTGGATTTAGAATCATCGAGATCTCTACTGATGGAGACCTTCGAGTGGCCAACAGAATTGACATGGAGAGTTATGGTACTTTCCAATGCCCTCTTGACCTGCAAAGGACTGTCAAAATAACTGGCTGCCACAGCAGCAGACACGACAGCAAGGGCTACATTCAACCACAACAACATTCAACGAAAACAAGGTAAGTTTGTGGTCGAATGTCAATTTAATTTTTTCTAATCATATATTCATGCCCTCAGAAACATTACCAAGAATGGAGGACTTCATAGACTACAAAGGGAAGAGAAAGAAAGGAGCCTCCACCATGAGAATAATCACCAGATGGAGGGTACAGATGGACTTCAAGAAGTACAGGAAACGACCCCTCAAGCATCAATAGAACAAGGAGCAGTTACTTTAGGAGATGCCCCTCAAGGAACTCCTAATTTAACTTAATTTATTTTATTTTTATCTTATTTTATCTTTAATATTTTAGGAATTAGAAATTTGATATTAGTTTTTAGTTTGTTATTAGGTAAACAGAGAAAACCCTTGCAATGATGATACAATCAACCCGAGGAAGCTCTGCCTCCACCCCTGCCGCGGTAGCACTCATACTCCCTAGATGATTTCCAAAGTGATTGTCGTCAACATCAGTGAAGATAGTGACGCAAGGAAGAAGGCAGCCTTCGCGTCTCCAACTTCCAGGGCAGCACCCACAGTTCCTCCGACAAAGTTCAAGGAGACTGCCTGCCGATAGTTCCTCATCCAAAGCTCCAACAGCAACAATGACATCCGCACAAATTAAGTTTTCTTTCTTTTTCTCTGCCGCCTGCTATATATATTATCTTTTTGTGATGTTTCACTTTTCTGTCATTTTTATTTTCTGTTTTTCATTTTTATGTCTTGTGTCATGCATTGAGGACAATGCAACCCTTGAGTTTGGGGGTAGGCAGTCCTCCTAATTATTAATATAATATTGCATTTAGTTTTAATTGTGTCGCATTTATTTTTAAGTAAAAAAAATTGCCTTAAGTTATTGAACTTTTATTATCTATTGTTGCCATTTCTGTCGTTTCAGCCCCTTAAAAATATTTTAGGAAGTAAGTAGAGCCTTAGTATAGTTCTGAAAAACTGAAACACTTTGTAACTTACTTGATAACAGACTTTCTCTAGCATACTTAGAATAGAAAACTTAGCAATTAGAGTAGAAAAAGACTAGAAACTCAGGAAACCTAGAGGTGCCTATCAACGGCTCTAGATAGTTAACTAGAGGTGCCTGAAATACTGGCTCTAGTAGAAAAGAGAAAAAAAATCAGAAAAAGAAGGAAAACAACTAGAGGTGCCCGATACTGGCTCTAGTAAGAAAAAAGAATTAAGTCTCAAAGGAAAACTCTAAACAAGCTAAGTATAATATTCTAGTTGCTAGGGAAGTCTATATTCATGTATGTTCACAATAAATGCACACAACTGCACGAGAACTATACTTTTGCTCTAAGTAGATCCTTAAATATTTGAACAGGTGCTAAACATGATAGGGACGGTTTTGTGGGTAAGGATTGTTCACTGACTTAAGCCAAGAAAATATATATATATATATGCATGTTAGTTAGGTTGCATTTGCTTGAGGACAAGCAAGAATTCGAGTTTAGGGGTGTGTTGAGTGCCTAAAAGTCCTATATTTTACCCCTCATTTATCCTTACTTTTTCTACACTCAAGCATGTTTAACTGCATTTTAGGTTAAGTTTTGCATTTACATCACAAATAGATAAAATTGCACATATGCTGCTGATTTTGGTCACTTTTTGCAGATATCTGCCGTGGCAGCATCCAGGGCAGCAGAGAAATAGAAGCTATCTGTCGTGGCAGAATACAGGGCAGCAGAGGAACAGAAGCTAACTATCGTGGCAGCATCCAGGGCAGTAGAGGAACAGAAGAGCTGGAGTGAAGAAAACTACCTTATACACCACTGCCGTGACAGATGTCGTGGCAGATGCTGTGATAGATACCGTGGCAGATGCTGTGACAGATGTCGTGGCAGGTGCCGTGACAGATGTCGTGACAGTTGCCGTGACAGAAGTGGCGATAGTGTTGAAGCAAACTGCCTTATAACTCGCTGTCGTGGCATATACCGTGACAGAGGCGGCGACAGTGAAGAAGAAGAGATGGAAAATGCGAAGTGGAGTTCGACTGATAGAGGATTTCAAGCCTAATTTTTAGAGACCACTCACATAATTTTGGGAGCCCAGAAGCACAAGAAAAGCCTTGCCCAAAGTTTGAGGAGAAAGTCAAAGCAAGAAGATAGGGCGAACTAAAGGACGTTTATTTAGTGATTTAGTCTTTAATGAATTGTACTTTAATTCGAACTAGTATTCTTGGACATTAAGAAAACTTGTACCCAAGGCCTATATATATGCTTGTAATTCGACCTAGATAACATCTTCTTATTCTCTAGCCGTCCTCCCCTAAACCCTAATCCTTTCCCCCTTCTCACCATGTTCTAAACTTCCCCTAGGGCTAAGGGTTGATTCTGTAAAGTAGTTGCAAGGATTGCATTGTTTTAGGATTTTCTTTGTTCAATAAAATAAACTTCAAGTTTGATTATTCTGGTTTTCAACATCTTGCAAGAGTATCGGGAGAGCATTATGAGATTATATATTTACCTAATATCGGGAGAGTTAAGTATACGAAAGGAATAAGTACGAGTTCTCTAGTTTATGGTTGAACTATCTCGGACCTAGGGATAGGACGAGGTTAAGTGGCTAAGGAAGAATTCAACAACTTCGGTGTTCATCCATCGATTCACGCCGAGAGGTATCATCAAAGACGTGTTCATCGACAGACTTGGACCTAGGGATAGGCCAAGGCATAGCAGGGATTCTTGCCAAGCTTGAAGTGCTGAGTTGTGTGTTCGCTGCCGCGACAACAACAGACCGCTACCGCAGCAGGTGCTGCCGCGACAGGCGCTACGACAGAACAAAGAAGTCTTAGACATTGCAAACACATGCACTACGGAGCAGATCAATACCGGCCCATTCTTTACTCTGAATATTTTCATCCTTTATTTTCAATCTTCTTTATTATCTCGTGACAAACAATTAAACTATTTCTTTTCCCTCTCGTGCAGAAATCCAAGGTTAAAGCTATTAGCCCAGTCCCTGTGGAGACGATATCCGATACTTACGTATCACTTTACTACTTGCGTCGTGTACACTTGCACTACATTGCGATAGACTCTTTTACACGCAACAACTTGCGCCGTGTACACTTGCACTCTATTGCGATAGGCTCTTTTACACGCAACAATAGGTTTTACAAATACTATTCCATCAAACTTCCTCATCTTTTCAAGAGCTCTCTTCAAGGTAATTACATATTTGACTTATCCTCTTTATTCCAAGTGTTTTCATGGTTCTAATTTTACTTAAATCCCATTGTCCAAGTTTTTAAGTTTTCAAGTTTTAAGGGAAAAAGGGACAAACTTTAAGGGTTTTTGTTTAGCTCTTGATTTGATGAGTTTATCTATGTTTTAATCTACTCCATAGATGTATCATATCTCAAAATGGAGGGGTTTTAGCAAGAATCCCGAAATGGGTTCTCATGGGTATTTTAAAAGTGTCAAAACTTGGGTTTTTAGTGTGGTTTTAAGTTGGAGAGTGGGGATGATGTTATAGCAGTGTTAGAGAGGTGTTTAACTTTTTTTTGGGTGTTGGAATTGATAGTTTTCTGCTAGGTTTGGTGGGAGTACGAAAATGAAGAAGTTTTGTTAGCCCATGGTTTGGAAATGTGGTAAATGGTTCTTGAAATTGTGTTTTGATCGTGACAGTTGTTTTAGGGCTGAATGATTGAGTAAATTATTGTTTTTGATTGACTAGAATCAAGGGAAACCATTGGAGAAGCTTCGGGCACTATTCTAGGGAATTTGGAGACTTGAGATTGTTGTTTCGGCTTCCGGTTGGGCTTCATCGGTGAGTGAAAATGGTTTGAACTTGATTTGATTACGAAATGGGTTCTTGGGGGTTTGGGTGGAGCCTCGAGGGCTAACCTAAACCCAAGTGTAAGTTTGCTAAATTTTACCTTGATTGTTAAGCGTTGGTGCATGAATAATTGTTGTGATGTTGTGTAAATATTGGATTGCCTTTACTTCCGTTTGTTGTTGTGTATTTGTTGTTGGTGTCGAGCTTTACGTGATGGTTGTGTAACTACGGTGATGTGTAGTCCCACCGGTAGTGACTAGTAGAAGAGTATGTTGATGTGTAGTCCCATCGGAAAACTACTAGTCGAAAAAGTGATGTGTAGTCCCACCGTGTTTTGGTTGTGCTTGTGCAAACCATAAAATTGTGTTGTTGTGCCTCCTTTCGTGCATTTAAATGGCTTACTTATCATTTTAAGAAATGTGTTTTGAAAACTGCATGATTGATGAGTTTTTAGAGCTTCGCTCACTAAGCTTTCAAGCTTACGCTCTCCTTTTTTCCAACATACAGATCGTTAGAGTTTTGGAAGGCAAATGGGTAAGGGAGGAGCTTTTTGGAGTTCTCGAGCAGCTCAAGTATGGTTTAAGTTTTTGTAATAATGCCTAGACAATGGGGGTGTTAGACTTGTATGGAGTTGGGGTTCAAACTCCTCAGTTTGATTTGTTGGTGTTTTAGCATATTTGGGTTGATGATACTATGTGTTTTGTATGAGCGTTGCTAGACTCTTATGTGTTGGTTTTGGTGTTAATGCCTTGGATGTGGATTTATAATCTATGATTATGATGTACTTATGTGTTTGTTTAAAAGCATGTGAAACCTTGTTATGAAGTGTTTATGTGAGTGTTTATTGTCCATGAATCAAATGGTGTAGTTGTGTATGTTCTTATGCAAGTTTCCTGCCTAAGTGCTTATCTTGTGATGGATGCCATGTCTGTTCGGTTAAATTGTATCACATGTATGTTTGGGGTTGCTAAATGATGTATGAGGGTTGGTGTGTTGCTAATCGAGTCGTCAATTGCATCTAGAGTTAGGTCCTTGTACGTTTTGCTGCTAAAATGTAGTTTGCAGTGCAGGGCGTATCGATACGCCCAATGGCCGTATCGATACGGTCCTACAATTTGGGCTACATTTTAGGCTTAGCGTACCGGTACACGAGGTTGTATCGATACGCCAAAAGCTCTCTGGAAATCTGAGAAATTGACGAGATTTTGGCGTATCGGTACGAGTCTAGGGTGTATCGGTACGATCTTTTATCGTTGACCGTTGAGGGCGTATCGGTATGGTCAACCAGTGTACCGATACGGTCTCCCTAGGTTGACCGTGGGTTGTTGACCAAGTCAAGGCGTATCGATACGATCTCTCAGAGTATCGATACGGCCTGTTGTAAAGAATAAAATGGGCTGTTTGAATTGCTTGTTTAAATTGCTTCGCATCGTTTCATTGTCTTTTTGCTGTCGTTCTCACATAGGATGTATTAAAGCATTTAGACAATATAATAATTAAAAGAAATTTTCTAGGGTTGCTAACCGAAGGGGAGCCTTAACGGGTTTCACTTCGGTTTTCCCCGTGTAACCTACTCGGACCGGTCAGTCGTCCAGACGAGGAGGGGGTTACAGAATTTTTGATCAACTTTTGTTACGAATGATGAAGACGTCCCATGAAAATTGATATTTGCATCCTTTATGTGGCAAATATGAAAATGGGAAAATGATTTTGTGTTCAATAATCTTTCTGACCATGATGAGGCGGTTATACGTCGTGGGGTTGCATGGGCTAAGTACTATAGTAAAAGTGCTGCCATATTGTACATCGATCCAGCTCGCAAGACAGTTAGGTACAACGAAAAAGCTCATGAATCTGGTTGGCTATGTTTGAATGTAGATGGAGCGATTTCATTTGTTTTTGGTTATGGTTCCAATGGTGATCTTGTCCGAGATAATGAGGGTTCATGGCTTCTTGGATTTAATAAATATATTGGAGTTGTTGATCCTTTACGGGCAGAACTATGGGCGATTTTTCTTGGTATGCAAGTAGTATGGTCTCATGGATATTCTCATATTATACTTATTCAACATCCAGATGCTTGCACGAGTATATTATCCTTAGTACGAGCTATTGACAACTAGAGCAATCGAGGTTGGATGATGTTCGGAATTTGGTATGCGGCAAAGTAATCAAAAGGGATAACAACATAGACCAAGACATGCACAAGAGACAAGATTTAACGTGGTTCAGCATAGCCTACCTCCACATACGAGAGAAACAAACAATCCACTATCAACATAGAGAACACAAAGAGTACAAATACATGATATCTCACGTATCCCAAAACATGGTGGAACCAAAACACTCTTCCCAATATCCTTACAATACCCATCTCTACAACGTAGGCACAATAGTTGTAGATCCTAAAAGTGATTACATCTCTCTAGAGTAATTCTCTCTTTTTCTCTCATAATTCAAAAGGTTAAACCTAGTCTATATTTATAAATCCAAATACTTGGTCACCAAGAAATCTTATTCAATAAAATCTCTTACATAATATAAATATTTATTCCAAAGTAAACCCTAATTACCAAGTAATCTTCAACCACTAGAATTACAACAAAATCCAACTTAATTACCAATTAGAATTTGAGTCAAATATGACAAATCTCCCCTTGACCCAAATTCCATTCGAGCATTGATCTCCAAGTCTTCAACAACTTCAATTTTTTACGTAAGCCGAATATTCGTTGGAGCATCGCCACCAAGTCTTCAACAACTTCAATTTTTTACGTAAGCCGAATATTCGTTGGAGCATCGCCGCCAAGTCTTCAACAACTTCATTTCTTACGTATTATTCGTTGAAGTACTGTTGAGTCGATTGAGAATTACCCCCTGCAACTGAAAGCTCGTTGCAGCAATACTCCTCTTGCATGTCTTCAATATCGCTCCATAAAATCCGCAACAAAAGTTCTTTCAAAAACGCGCAGCTCAAAAGTCAAACCATAGCTCATGATACCATTTGTTAAGAATTTGGTATGCGGCAAAATAACCAAAGAGAGATAGACCATGGCATGCACAAGAGACAAGATTTAACGTGGTTCGTCATAGCCTACCTCTACGGACGAGAGAAACGAACAATCCACTATCAACGTAGAGAACACGAAGAGTATAGATACATGATATCCCAAAACGTAGTGTCCATATCTCAGAACCCGGTGGAACCAAAACACTCTTCTCAACATCCCTACAATACCCATCTCTATAACGTAGGCACAATAGTTGTAAAGATCCTAAAAGTGGTTATATCTCTCCAGAGTAATTCTCTCTTTTTATCTCATAACTCAAAAGGTTAAACTAGTTTATACTTAAAGACTCAAATACTTGGTCACCAAAAAACCTTATTCAATAAAATCTCTTATCTAATATAAATATTTACTCATTAAAGTAAACTCTAATTACCAAATAATCATAAACCACTACAATTACAATGAAACCTAACTTAATTACCAATTACACAAAATATAACAAATGATCGAAGGGGGTTTTTAAAGCAGTGGTAACCGATAGCCCTCTTATCTAGTAATGCTGTTGTCGCTTTATTTTCAATATGGTTGGTTGTAATTTCGAACTCCTAGTACTCGAAATGGAGTATTGTAATAGCAAACTGATTAAAGCAGTTTAAAGTAATAAAATCGGGCACTCTTTTCCTCCTTCCAATGCCTAGGTCTCGACTTTAGGTACGAAGGGGGTTTTTAACGAGGCCCTTCTCTCTTTCAAAAAAAAAAACAAATGATCGATTCGAAAGGACTCCACGTGATGTTAATCAACCTGCAGATCAAATCGTTAAATTTGCAGACTCCACGCACTGTAGTTTGGTCCTTTACAATTCTCCACCTGCTTGTCTTGAGTTACTTTTAGTTAGGGACAATATTAGCACCCATATTTTAAACTTTGTTGGGTTTAGGGATTAAATTTAAGAAAATATGTAATATTAAAATATATTTTAAAATCTATGGTAAAATTTATAGTGCAGGTACAAGACGCCACTTGCAGACGGCAACCTAATATTTTTAATTAAATTTTTTCTCAAAGCTATCATATACTGATCACTTTACGTTATAAAAATATTAAACAAACTCAAGACGTCACCTGCAAGCGGCGTCTTCCACCTCCACCGTTTATTTTGTCGTAGTTTCTAAAATAAAACTTAAAAACCCCAATTTCTTTAAATTTAATTTCAAAAAGGCAATATTCCCTTAATTTGTCCCATATTCTAGGCTGAACTCTAATTAGGCCTCATTTATTAATATTCAAAAAAAAAAATCTTTTATTAGTTTAAATAATACCTTTTCACAGTTTCGTTTCAAAACTGTAGTCGCGGATCCTCTCGACGGCGGCTAAAGAAGCTGCCATTGAAGGCACTACTGCAGCACACAACCTCCAAAATATTGCGATATGTCGGTAAATATTATTCAATGAACGTATCATGCGGGGGTATGTACCCCGCAGAACAAAATTTTTTAAGTGAACTCCAACTATCATAAAGGAACAAAATTTCAACTGTAAAAAACGCAGCATGACAAGAACTCATATTCAACTTACCTAAACTTAACTGGTTACAAAAATTCATCACCGTGCATATATATATATACCAACATCTGAAGGACCTCGCGTTCTGTACAACGCGAGGTTTGATGACCTCGCGTCCTACAGAACGCGAGGTTTCCACGTCAGCATATTCACCTCCCTCTATAAATAGCAAACTCTTGGAGAGGCAAGGAGCACCCACAGAATTTTTTTCCTGTATTCACGTAAGCAGTTTTCGCTTGCAGCTACTAATGACAACATAGCGCGTATTTTGGAAGTTTTGTTCAAACTAACTTCCAAAATATTGCGCTATGTCGTTATTTGTAGTTACTAATGAAAACATAGCGCGTATTTAGGAAATTTTTTTCGATTATTATTGTTATTATTATTATTATTGTTATTGTTATTATTATTATTATTATTATCAATAAAAATAATTTTTATTATTATAATTATTAGTAATATTAAATTACTTTTATTATTATTATTATTATTATTATTATTATTATTATTATTATTATTATAATTATTAGTATGATATTATTATTGTTATTATTATAATTATTGTTATTATTATTGTTGTTATTATTATTAATATTATTAATATTTTAATTATAATTATTATTTTTATTATTTCTATTATTATTATTATTATAATTACTATTATAATTATTATTGTGATTACTATTGTTATTATTATAATTATTATTTCTACTATTATTATTATTATTATTATAATTATTATTATTATTATTATTAAAATTATTATATTAAATGACTTTCCCGCTTGGGAAGTCTTCCTTTAAAAAACCCCCACGACCTCGCGTCCTGTAGAACGCGAGTTCTTTAGAAACTCGCGTTCTATAGGACGTGAGGTCACTTCTGACCGTTCAGTTCACGCGTCTGTTCATTGACGCGCCTTTTTAATGAACCTCGCGTTCTATAGGACGCGAGGTATATGAATATCGTGTTCTACAGAACGCGAGGTTCATTAACATCGCATCCCAAAAGGCGCGAGGTCTTCTATAAATTGGTTGTTTTTTTTCCTCAAAAACAACCACAGAACGTGAGTTCTATAGCATTTTTACAAAAAAAATTGTCAGCAACTTTTATATGTCGTTCGATAACATCCCTTGCTACGCAACGAAGCGAGTCACTGCAGTCAATATTGGCGAAACACTCCAGAGGTATAATTTTTTTACCCTTTTATTTTCTAAATTTTTTAATTAAATTATATTTTTTTATTTTACTAACTATTTTATTTTATTTTTTTGCAGGGATACGAACGTAACTTACAATGTTATCTTAACCGTATCAACACCGCACCCATTGATGCTGTTATGTGTTGGATTCAGCGCGCTGGTTTTGGGCACATAGCTCGGTATATAGGGGGTGAAGGTAAGACCGCCGTTGATCAGCGCGCTGATAGAACGATGGAGACCCGAGACGCACACGTTTCATCTTCCATTTGGCGAGGCAACAATCACGTTGGAGGATGTTGCCTACATTCTGGGGTTGCCTATAAACGGCAGCGTAATTACGGGTGTAGCGATGGCACATTGGCCAACTCTATTTGCTGAACAAATGGGCGTGATGCCCCCTGACGACGTGTGGGACGGAGGGAAAATCGATCTATCGTACTTGGAGGACCAGTTTGGAACCCCTCCCCCCAATGCGGATGTAGTTGCACTTCAGGTATTTTTTCTATTTAAAAATTAGGATGCAATTATTATATATTTAGTATGCTTTTATTATATTTATGATGAAATTAAAAATATTTATTTGAACATTAGGATGATTTATGAAATTTTTAGGATGATTTCATTAAATATTTAGGATCCTTTTAATAAATTTAGGATGCAATTACAAATCAGTACTTCAAAATTAGGATGCTTTTATTAAATATTTATGATGACTTTATTAAATATTTAGGTTGCCTACATTAAATATTTAGGATGAAATTACAAATATTTATTTTCAAATTAGGATTAAGTTACTAATTTCTTTGGATGCATTTAATAAATTTAGGATGAACTTACAATTTTTTTAATTAGGATGCCTTTATTAAATCTTTATTTTCACAGCGGTGTGCGCGAGCCCACATCTTGCGCATTATTGGCGGGATATTAATGCCCGACAAATCCCGCACAAAGGTGCACGTTATGTGGCTTCAGCATCTTACAGATTTAGATGAGTCTGGAAGAAAATCTTGGGGGTCAACTGTCTTGGCGTTTCTTATCAGAGACCTCTGCAGAAACGTTGACGCCTCCAGAGCATCGATGGGAGGATGCTGTTTATTCCTACAGGCTTGGGTTTGGTTTCGGATGCCTACTTTGAGACCACAGCTTAGGCAGCCCACCGCTATGTTATTTCCGCTTCTACGGAGGTACTACGTAATCTACTATCATTTTTAATTTTTAAATTATTTTATTTAACGATGTTTTTCATTATTTATAGGTGGGCCACCACACTGACCCACACCGGCCTGCCGGACTCCCAGAAAGCATACAGGCATGCTTTCGATTCCTTGACGGAGGACCAGGTAATTCGAATATTAATTTGAATTTTTTCATACTATTTTTCCAATAATATTTCATATAACCGTTACAAACGCTTTCATTCTTTTTAGTTCGTGTGGAGACCCTACGATTCAGAGGAGATTTGGCAGAGTACTCCACCATATATTATGCGAGACCGAGACCTCTGGATTTCCGTCGTGCCGCTGCTGAACTACGAAATTTGCGTGTGGCATTCTACGGATAGGGTACTCCAACAGTTCGGGTACTTCCAAAATGTTCCAGCCCCTCCGCAAAATATGGACTGCTTCCACAATCTTACGCGCCAGGGGAAGACGGAGGTTGACTGGGCCGAGCACCACGCTAGCTGGATAGCGCTTTGGGGTCACCGATTTGAAAGACGCCCACAGTTTCTCCAACAAATTATGGAAGGGGGTAATTTGGTCGCTTTCAATTATGACCAGTGGTATACGAACAATGGGATGTCGCATATCCTTACTCAGGCCGAGCGCGAAGCAGGGCTTCCCCAACAACCCCAAATCCGCCCACGCGGGAGCCGTCGAGCGAGCTAGAGCCAGAGCCAGAGGCAGTCGACGCAGCGCGGTCCGAGACCACGATATGACACTACAGGGGCATCATCTTCTGCCGCACCATTTCATGCTTATAGCGGTCCATCCAGTTTCCACCAGACGATGCCTCCACCCCAGTTCGGCTCCTCTGATGCCTATCGTCCCCATATGCCCACGACTGACCTTCAGCTTATCGATTATCCACAGCTGCACTCTCAGTATGAGTTTCCCATTGTGGAGAGTACGCCGATCAGTAGCTTGTTTTACTCCCCGCCTCGGCCCAGCACAGATCCGCATATCGCGCACGATGGTCAGGATGATGGGGACCAGGGACCACCACACGATGGACAGAGGAGGTATCCGGATCGTGAGCGTCATCCACCCGACTGCGGAACGGGTGGACATAGGCATTTTTAGTCTTTTTTTTTACTGTTTTGTATTTATGTTTTTAATATTTATGTAAAACACATTTGAATTTTATCATGTCGTATTATAATTTTGTTTACGTATTATAATTTTGTTTACATATTATAATTAAACTTTATAATGTTTATTTAATTTTAGTTTTTAATAAATTTAATGGGATTACTAAATCGAAAATCGACATTAGTTGAAATGCAACTTCATCAAAAAAAAGATGATAGCATAGGGTTTTCGAAGCCATTTTAAACCATTGTAGAATGGACGGAAATTAACAATGTTGGTATCATACGATAGACAATTTTCAGTACTACGACCCCAAACTCGATGATCGCTAAAAATATACAATTTACACGCTCGAAATTGGGCTCGAACAGGCCTACCCACACTTGTTTTCCCTTGTTCTTCAGGGCAGATTAGCACAGAACTCGCGTCCTACAGAACGCGAGGTCTGTGCGATATATTCAGTCGCCGTTTCAATTTCTCGTGAACCTCGCGTTCTACAGAACGCGAGGTACTGTAAAACCGTTAACACAAATAACAAGGCCAGGTAGACGAAAAGCGCGTTGTGCAGAACGCGATATCATACCTCGCGTCCTACACAACGCGAGGTCTATCGACGTAGCAAGTTTGGGGGTCATTTTGCCAAATAAAATTTTTTAGGAGCCATTTTCTCAAATAATAATTAAAAAGAGATTATTCGCCTAAAATTGCCCTTTTAAATCATAAACTTTTTATTTTTTGGAACACAATTTTTTCAATCCAATCTTTTTACTATTTAATGTCTTCTCCAACGACACTAACGATATGACCAAGCAAAAAGGCATCAACGGCAGTACTGATGTGCAGTGGCGAAGCAAAAACGTAACATGACAGTAATCGACAGTACTGATATTAAGTGGCCGAGCGGGAGAATAACATGTTTAGTCCTTTGAATTTAAGTTTTTTAGCTTTTTGTTAATTCGAAATTTATATTTTACAACCCTTTCAAATGTTAATAATTCAACTTAATTTTCCAACACATTTTTTTAAATTTTAACCTATCTAAAATTTTATATTCTTTTAACTCACTGACACAGTGAAGCAAAAAGGGAAAGGGACAGTATCCAATATCTATTTGTGCATAGTAATTTACTCCATTATTCACATCCAAAAATAGTGCGTTGAGAATTTTATTTTAAGAAAAGTTTGTAACAGCTGTGAATACGACCTCCAATTCTACAAGAGGTTCACCCCCTTTTTACCTTTTTAATTCCATTTGCTTTATTATTTTTTAGTTTGACATAATGCCAAAAGAAATATATTTAATATTTGATTGGATAATTATTTTGACTCTCTTTAATTAAGCATTTTGACCCTCAACATTTTATTTTATGTTAAAATGTTCATTCTGGGGATAAAACTATTAGTTAACTAACGATAAATGGCTTGGAATGATGTGACAAAACTATATGACAGTGCACGCTGATATATAATTGGCAGATTTGGGGCAAAAATCCCTTTTAAATAAATATATAGGGTTTTGGCTCCCTCCCCCTTTTATTTGGGAAAATGACCCCCAAACTTGCCACGTCGGTTTGATATGTAGGAAGCGAGGTTTGATATCGTGCTCTGCATAACGCGAGTTCAGTCTACGTGGCCTCGTTGTTTGGGTTAACGGTTTTACAGAATATCGCGTTCTGCAGAACGCGAGGTTCCCGAGAATTTGAAAGGGATGCTGAATATATCGCGCAGACCTCGCATTCTGCAGGACGTGAGTTCTGTGCAAACCCTGGACTGAAGAACTAGGAAAAACAAGCGTGGGTAGGCCTGTTCGAGCCCAATTTCGGGCGTGTAAATTGTATATTTTTAGTGAACATCGAGTTTGAGGTCGTAGTACTGGAAATTCTCTATCGTATGACACCAACACCGTCAATTTCCGTCTATTCTGAAATGGTTTAAAATGGCTTCCAAAACCCTATGCTATCATCCTTTTTTGAATGAAGTTGCCTTTGAACAAATGTCGATAGGCATGTTCGAGCAGAATTTCATACGTATAAATTGTAAATTTTTAGCTAACATCGAGTTTGAGGTCGTAGTACTGGAAATTATCTATCGTATGACACCAACACGGTTAATTTCCGTCCATTCTACACTGACTTAAAGTCACTTCGAAAACGCTATCATAACATATTTTTTTAAACGATTGAAAATATAAGATGACCTACTGTATAAATCGAATTAGACTGACTTTATTGATTCGATTGTTACGGGCGAACTCGTATAAACAAATTACAAATAATTAATTAAGACGAGGGGCTGAGCGATTAGGACACGTAGGCTTTGTGTGTCCAGGATTTAGGCATACACTACAATGCTTCTTTTGTCTGGTTTTTTCTCGATGTTCGACCATATCCTCGGCACAGTGTATTCTTGTAGACCGTGGAAGTCCTTTGGCTCTTAGTAGTGCTGGATCTGGGCGTATGGTCGGTTCAGTGTCCACAGCATTCGGATCAACTTCATTTCCGATTGGAGGAAACTCTTTTTCGTAAACCTTAAACACCGTTTTGAGTAAGTATATCAGATCAACCAGATGCATGTATTGTATTCGTTAGTTTGTGCAAGCAGGAATGGCGTGTGCGCACGGGTATTTGAATGTTTGGAAAATTCCACACTCGCAGGTTCTTGCCCTCAGATCTACCACGTACGCGTTGTACTGAATGCCTTCCAACCGCCTGGAAAATTCTGAAACACGAAACTTGTGTCCTTATCGCGAGAAGAAAGTTGCAGTCATCTGTCTTGATTGGCCCAATTGAGTATGCAGTTTTGTGCGGAAATCCGGATGGACTATGTGTCCACTTGCCATGTACTCAGTTGCTTGTCTTCCCAAGGTTGCAAATAGGGTAGCCAAACGATAATAGGTCGCTTTGACAATGAAAGTGATAGGCAACTGCCGCACTCCCTTCAGTGATGAGTTCACTGCCTCAGCCAAGTTCGTTGTCATGTGACCATAGCGTTTACCCTCGTCATACGATCGAAGCCATTTTCCCTCGGGATTTTTTCAAGGTATTCTGCGCCATGTTTGTTTCTCGCTCTCAGTTCCTCGAGCAGCTCATCCACCTCTTGTTTGTAGTGCGAGTTGCCTATAGGATGACAGTTGAATAGTTATGGGCGAACAATACATGCAAAAAGGTCGTAAATGAAAGCGAGCAACAAGTAATATAGTAAATGAAAATGACATAAAGGACGTACCCATTGTGAGCACCATTTCACGTTCATCACGGTTCTTGAATTGCTGCAGGTAGTTTGCGGCTATGTGCCGCAAGCAAAAACGGTGGTAAATGTATGGAGGCTTCCAATAGTCACCCAAATTTTCTAGCGCCCACAACAGCGTTGTGCCTCTGTCAGAAATAACACATACCCCTCCTTCTCATGATCGTATTACAGGATCAAGGACATATTTTCGTAGGTTCCGAAGGAAGAACTTCCAAGACTCCAAATCCTCCTTCTGGACGATTGCGAATGTAACAGGAACGCGTTTTCGATTGCCGTTCTGTGTAATAGCTAGAAGTAGGGTCTGTGTATATCTTTCGTACAACCATGTGCCGTCGATTTGGACCATCGGTTTGTAGTGCTTGAATGCGTTGATGCACTGGGGGAAAGTCCAAAATAACCGGTGGAATTGACAAACACCTCGAACGACACGATCATTTTCGTATGCCGGAACCGTATCAACTTTGACAACCATTCTGGGGATGTGTTTCTGCAGGAGAATTAGCCACGGGCGCAACTCTTTGTAAGATTCCTCCCATCGGCCAAACATTTCTTGTTTGGCCCGCCTCCTTGCATACCATGGTTTGTAATATTCAGGACGGTAGCCGGTGATAGTGTGAGCTGCAGCCTGACATGTGGGGACCGACACTGTGAGATTTGCTTTCACCAGTGGCATAAAGATATCGGCGAGGTACTTTGCATCAAGGTTCTTGTGATCTTGGCTAAGGCTAGCAACGGTGCATGTATGGGGCCCTTCAAGTTTTGTTATTTTCCAACGGTCGCCTGCCATCTTCAATTGTGATATACGGATTTTCCATTTACAGCCGTGATCCTTTTGGGTGTAGTGCGCCTTGTAGTATTTGGCTTGGGTTTTCTTCACTATCGTCTCAACAGCCTGACGAAGGTTGTACTGCTTAACTGCCGCCACCGCAATTTCCTTTGTCAAGAACGTCATACCAATTCTCAGTTCACCATCAGAACGGTTGAGTCTACCGTCTATTGTGTGGTCATGCGAAAAATTAGGGACGTCCATGGCATCCATATCAACCGTTGTGAAGTGGGATGGTGGCTGGAACATAGAAATTGGTGTTGCGTCAACAGGAAAGTTGGTGGCTGCCAGTTGTTCGTCGAAATATGGTGGTTGAACGGTATCGTCTTTCGGTGGAACTGTCAAGTCTTCTAGTTCATCATAGAATGGCCCCAGCTCGTCTCCGTCGGGCCCGAGTTTTCTAATCGGTTCTTCGTCAGAAGCATCCTCCGGGAGCTGGAATAGTAGAGCTTCGTCGATCACTACCCTTGGAGGCGAGGATGAGGGTCGACGATCGCGAGACCTCTCACGAGATCGCTCACGAACCGCATTTCCAAGACCAAAATCAAGATCACCATAAGAAGAATGTCTCCCCATAGATGGTTGACCGTACTCCGTGCTAGGGACATACGTTGAGTGTCGTCCATATGAGGAATCATGGTCGTGCATAGGGTAAGAAGACGACGCTCCCTCCCCTCCAAAAGAAGAATGTCTCCCCATAGATGGTTGACCGTAGTCCGTGCCAGGGACATACGTTGAGTGTCGACCATATGATGCTTCATGGTCGTGCGCAACGTAAGTAGAAGATGTTCCCTCCCCTCCAAAACTATACGAATTGTATGGATTGTACGATGCATTTGTTTGTGTATCGATTTCATCGTTTGGGGTTGGTTCAGGTCGAAGCCGATACTAGCTACGCACGAATGTCTTGGCACAGCAGATGACGATGCACCAAACTCGTTGTTTTGGCACAGTAGATTAAAATCATGTCGTAGACTTGCGGTCGGGCTATCAACATTAGCATTCAGATTGAAGTCAAAATTTGCCCGACCCCAGCTTGGTATCTCGATAGCAAGATTAGACTCCGAGAACGATGCATACAGCTCTATGGGCCCCCTAATGAATAGTCGAAGTGGGTAGCCAGCATCATCTCCACATCAGCAGTTTCTGCAATGCTGCATACAAAGTACGTTAAAGGGGCTATAGATGTTGGTAGCTGATACTTCACGTCGGACAAACGGTGGTTTTCGAAATGTGGGACATTGGTCTCCAGTTCCTTAACCAACTTCTTGAACGATAATCTCCTCGGAATCTTTAGCGTTACTGGATCTTCGCAGTGAAAAACGACGTCGAGGTTGGGATCGTTGAATATCTGCCCATCGTAGTAAACTAGAGTAGTAACTCCTCATTGTCTCGCCATTTGAATATTTTGTCAAAGACTTGTGAATTTTTAATACTTGAAAATTTTGAGGACTTGTTTTGGTAATTCAAACATATATTTACGGTTTATGGTTCTGCTTCATATAAGGAGACACTTATGGCTTATTATTGACACAGGAAATCCCGGAGTATCCGGGTGTGTAAGGGAAATTATTGTACCTGGAGGCAGCCTTTAGAAAACCGCGTTCTACACAACGCGATAAGCATGACCTCGCGTTCTGTACAACGCGAGTTCTTTTGAATATCGCGTTCTGCAAAACGCGAGGTCCCTTTTATTTCTATTGTCGCAGAGCTTCCGTCAGAAGTAATAATAATCGTACTGTGTACTCGTTGTCTGTTTGTATAATTCAGTACATGTTTGAACAATTGAGACAATTGTAGTCTAGTAATGTAATTGAATACTACAAGTGCTACATAACGCGAGGTCCCTTTATATATATTGAGACAGAGATTCCGTCAGAATTAATAAAACTCGTATTATGTACTCGTTTTCTGTTTGAATAATTGAGACAATTGCAGTCTAGTAATCTAATTGAATACTAGAAGTTCTACATAACGCGAGGTCCCTTGAACATTAATAAATGATGAAAAAAGACGTCATATAACATAATTGGATGATGATTTCAGAAGTTTATGGTTAATCCGAATCATCGTAGTCAGTGGACACGTCTGAAATTAGGTTTAGTTCTTCGATCAGCTATTGTTTTCTTTGTCTACGCCTGTACATATAAAGCTGTAGCTCGTCGGCAGCCGCATCAACATCCGGTGAAGACGGAGAGTGTTCATTGTTCGGAGCAGGTTGTCCGGGTGCAGACGTACTACCTTCGTCGGCATTGACCTCATCAAACTTAACATTTAAATCGACGTATTTAGCTCCAACGGAATTGAGCTGGTCATACATGTTACGAACGTTTGTTTCGTTCGTAAGCTTCATAACGTACTGTTGAGTGTGTAAAAGTTCTATTATTTACACCCTCTTTAACCCATATTTCTGCTGCATTCAAGCATAATTGCATTGCATTTAGGTTAGTTTTCAATAAAACATCACAATTATATACAAGGCACGGATTCTACTAAAAGATGGCGTATTTTGCAGGTAGCTGCCATGGTTGACGATGAAGGCAGGCGCAGGGCAGATAAGCAGAAGAGCTAAACTGGACAAGCAGCCGAAGAAGACGAACCTGTCATGGACCTGTCGTGACAGCAAGGTGACAGCAACCTTATGAAGAGGAAAAGTAAAGTGGACCTCGATAGATAGAGAAAAATCTGCTCGTCTGTCGTGTGAAAGCCAAATATTTTTCCAAGCCCCGGATCAAAAGATATGTCAAGCCAAAGCTCAAGGAGAGGAAATTCCTAGAAACAAGGATGGCGGCTGGAAAGTAGGAGTCTTTAGAGATTTAGTCTTTATTAGAATCTTACTTTTAATTAAAGTTGTAATCCTTGTTACCTTAGAACACTTGAGCCCAAAGCTTATATAAGGGCATAGATTTAACCTAGAAGGCATAACCGATCACCCCATAACCGAAACCTAAACCCCCCTGTCGTCCACCCGTCACCGACATGTTCTAAATTCCCCCTAGGGCTACGGGTTGTTTTGTAAAGTAGTTGTAAGGGTTGCTTTGTTTTAGGATTTTTTAGTTCAATAAAATAAAACTTCAAGTTCTTTTATCTTGGTTTTCATATCTTGCAAGAGCATCGGGAGAGCATTGTGAGGTTATCCATTTACTTAGCATCGGGAGAGTTAAGTATACGAAAGAGATAAGAGCGCGTTCTCTAGTTTATAGTTGAACCATCTCGTGCCTAGGGATAGGGCGAGGTTAAGTGGCTAAGGAAGAATTCATACACATCGGTGTTCATCCTTCGATTCACGCCGGGAGGTATCATCAAAGACGTGATCATCGACAGACTTGTGCCTAGGGATAGGGCAAGGCAGATCTGGGATTCTTGCCAAGCTTGAAGTACGGAGTTAGTGTTCGTTGCCGCGACAGCTAACGGACAGCCGCCGCGACAGGTGCTGTCGGCGACAGGCGCGACGACAGAACTGGAGATCCTAAGCAATTCAATACCTGCACTACTGAGCAACTCAATACCAGCCCATTCTCTCTATCTTGATTTCTCAATTCTTTATTTTACGTTTTTACCTTATTATTCTCGTGACAACTCTTAATTATTTCCTTTACTTTTGTGCAGTAAACAAGGTGAAGTCATTAGCCCAATCCCTGTGGAGACGATATCTGATACTTCGTATCACTTTACTACTTGCGTCGTGTACACTTGCACTACAATTGCGATAGACTATTTTACACGCAACACGTACTGCGTTTCGTTTACTGACGGTGTTGGGATTCGACATTCCAATGAAGAAATTTGTTTGTCGGTGCGTTTACTAACCTCGCTTGTTGTCAACTGTATTAAATCTTTGAGTGACATTTTGCTGGTGATTGTTGATTCAAAATAAGTATCGAGAAAATAAAATGTTTCCTGAAATTTTGCCATAAGGGGAGCAAAGATTGGGTGTTTAGGGAGAAATTGGAATGAGTAAATGATGGTGGAATTCGTAGGTATTTATAGTAAAGGAAAAACACCACATAAGTAAATTTAACTCGAATGAAAACTTTAATTAGCATTTCATTTAACAAAACTTTCAACTTTCAACAAGTATTCTTTAATAAGTAAATTGAGACAAGTCGATATAATATCTACAAAAGTCGAAACAGTATATGAAAAAAGTTCGGTGGGCAAATGTAATCGGCATCGGCTTCTTTCACTCTGGTCGATCTGAATCCGCCCTTGCTTCTTTCACTCTAGACTTTAAAAAAGAGTCCCAAAGAGTCTCCTAGATGGTTAGGGGAAGCGGCGAATTTCACAAAATATTCCCCAAGAGTCTCTAGAAAAGTTTTACTAGAAACTCTCTAGGCACTTCTTGGCGACAAATGACAGACGACCACACGCTCCCGAATATTGTGATATGTCGGTAAGTATTCTTCAATCAACATATCATGCGGGGGCCTCAACCGAACTGAACACAAAATCATGACAGAACTCCAACTATCATGAACGAACAGAACCATCATAAAAATTACAACTTCAAAAACCCAGCAAAAGGCGAAATCATGAAAAACTTTGACTGGTTACGAAAATCCATTCGCATGCAAATATATAGATCAAACTCGTTTTCTGAATGAAGCGAGATCCACAGAACCATAGTGAACTCGCGTTCTGTATAACGCGAGTTCCTTGAGACATCGCGTTCTATAGAACACGAGGTTCCTTTTTCTTCAGTGTTAATAATACACATACTTTATACACGTGTTATGTTTGAATAATTGAAAACATGTTTGAATATTTCAAACAATTGGAGACTACTAAGTCATGTAGCACTAGCTTCCAACATTAGTTCCGTTCGAGTCATTTAAGGCATTTACTAACCTAGCTTGATCTCAATTGGAACAAATTTTTAAGTGACATTTTCTATGTTATAGTAAAAGAAAAACACCACATAAGTAAATTTAATTCGAATGAAACATTTAATTCGCATTTCATTTAACAAAACTTTCAACAAGTCTTCTTTAGCAAAAAGTCCTGACTGAAAGAAGTAGAGCGCGATAATAAGATTTCTTCTGAAATGGTAGCAGCTTTGATCCACATCAGCAAATGTAATCGGCACCGCCCACATTCGCAAAATAGGGTTGTATCGGCAACATGGTCGATCTAAATCCGCCCTCGCTTCTTTCACTCTAGACTTTTTGCAGATTGTGTGGGCAAGCTGCGAACTTAACAAAAGAGTCCTCAGGAAGTGCCTCGAAAGTTTTACTGGAAACTTTCGAGGCACTTCTTCGCGGTAAATAGCAGCCGCCCACAAGCTCCTGAATATTGCGATATGTCGGTAAGTATTCTTCAATCAACGTATCATGCGGGGGTCTGAACCCAGCGAAACACAAAATCATGAAAGAACTCCAACTATCATGAACGAACAAAAAATACATAAAAACTTCAACTGCAAAAACGCAGCATAACACGAAATCATGAAACAACTTAATTGGTTACGAAAATCCATCGGCGTGCAAATATATAGACCAACCTCGCTTTCTGAATAAAGCGATTTTCAATGACCTCGCGTTCTGTACAACGCGAGTTTGCCACGTCAGCATTCTCACCTCCATCTATAAATAGCAAACTCCTGGGGAGGCAAGGACTACCCACCGAGCAATTTTAAAAATTTTTGATTGCAACTACTAATGGCAACATATCGCGTATTTGGGAAGTTTTTTTTTCAAACTAATTTCCCGAATATTGCGATATGTTGTTATTTGTAGTTGTGTATATACGTCACCATATCCACGTCAGCAATTTTCGATTGCAACTACTAATGGCAACATATCGCGTATTTGGGAAGTTTTTTTTCAAACGAATTTCCTGAATATTGCGATATGTTGTTATTTGTAGTTGCGTATATACGTCACCATATCCACGTCAGCAATTTTCGATCGCAGCTACTAATGGCAACATATCGCGTATTTGGGAAGTTTTTTTCAAACGAATTTCCCGAATATTGCGATATGTTGTTATTTGTAGTTGCATATATACGTCACCTAATAATAATAATAATAATAATATAATAATAATAATAATAATAATAAATATTTATTTAATATGTTATTAAATGACTTTCCCGCCTTGGAAGTCATCTTTTAAAAAACCTCACGACCTCGCGTCCTGTAGAAAGCGAGGTCTTTGGAAACTCGCGTTCTACAGGACGCGAGGTCACTTCTGCCCGTTCAGTTCACGCGTCTGTTCCGTGACGCGTCTTTTCAATGAACCTCGCGTCCTGTGGAACGCAAGGTCTTTGGAATATCGCGTTTACCAGAACGCGAGGTTCATTTACATCGCTTCCCAAAGGACGCGAGCTCTTCTATAAATTGGTGGCTCTACCCCCATATCAACCACAAAACGCGAGTTCTTTAGTTTTTTACAACAAATTTTCCTTATTTTACATTCGATATAATGGAGAGCTTACTACGCAACGAGGCGAATCACTGCTGTCACTATTGGAGAGCAACAACAGAGGTATTACTTTTTCCTTTTTTTAATTTTTTTTTATTTTAAATGCATTTTGCTATCTATTTTTTTATTTTTTTTATTTTTGAAGGGATACGAACGTTGGTTAACATGTTACCCTAATCGTATCTACAACCAACCAGTTCCTGTTGTTATGACGTGGATTGATCGCGCTGGTTTTGGCCACGTAGCAAGGATCATAGGGGGTGAAGTGTAACTCATCGTTGATTAGCGCGCTAATAGAACGGTGGAGGCCAGAGACGCACACGTTTCATCTCCCGATAGGCGAGGCAACAATAACGCTGGAGGATGTTGCCTATCATCTAGGGTTGCCTACAGACGGCAACGTTATTACGGGTGTCGCGTTGGGGCATTGGCCAACTCTATTTGCTGAACAAATGGGAGTGATGCCCCCAGAGGATGTGTGGGACGGTGGGAAAATAGAATTATCTTATTTGGAGGATCAATTTGCAGACCCTCCCCCAATGCGAATGAAGTTACACTTCAGGTATTTTTTTCAATTTTTTCACTCTTTTATATATTTTTAATATATTTCATTTATTTAAAAATTAGGATGCCTTTATTAAATATTTAGGATGCTTTTATTAAATTTAGGATGAAGTTACAAATATTTATTTGAAAATTACTCCCTCTGTCCCACTAAACTGTCACATTTGAGTCAAACTTTTTTAAGTTTGACTTCTTATAATTTAAAATTTATTATTGATAAAAATATAAAAAAAAATACATTTTAAAAACCTTGAATCAAGTAGTTTTTAAATATATATTTTATAAATTTTAATTAATTAAAATTTTTAAATAAATTATAGTCAAAGTTGAACAATTTTGACCAACATGTGACAGTTTAGTGGGACGGAGGGAGTAAGATGCCTTTATTAAATATTTAGGATGTCTTTATTAAATATTTAGGATGTTTTTATTAAATTTAGGATGAAGTTACAAATATTTATTTGAAAATTAGGATGCATTTATTAAATATTTAGGATGCTTTTATTAAATTTAGGATGAAGTTACAAATATTTATTTGAAAATTAGGATGTCTTTATTAAATATTTAGGATGTCTTTATTAAAATTATATAAAATAAAAAGCTCTGCTGACGTGTCATTCTGTCAAATTATTTCAAGTTGTTTATCGTTAGTTAGCTATTAGTTTTCATCCACGGAAATGTTATTTTGACTCAAAATGAAACATTGAGGGCTAAAGTGTTTCAAAAAAGAATATAGGCAAAGTGACTATCCAGTCAAACGTTAGGGGCATTTCTTGATATTATGTCTTTTGGTTTAATTATCGGCATCTCACTCATTGACCGACTAATATAGATTAGATTTTTCAAAAGTCCAATATTAGGACGACCCTCAATCAATTTTTTCTATTCACAACATTAAAATATAAATCTCTAACTTTGTTTAAGAGATCTAACCCCTTATTTATTAAACCAAATGGCCGTTGATTCCATCTGCTTTACTATTAGTAATACACTGCACTACCAAATATAAATTTAAATATTGAGACGCTATGATAAGTAAAACAGTACATACTTTAAAATAGACATTAAAACAGTAATAAAAAATTAAAGAAAAAACAATCAATATTTATTTAGTAATGTTTCTTTAATATATGCGTTAAGTTTAGATTTGTCAATTAATTAAGTGGTCAAAATATTTATTTTGTCTCATTATAATATTTTAATTTCCACATTTATATTGTAAATGAAAATATATTTTTTCAATAAAAAAATATATGTGCTAAGCTAGTAGGACATATTACTTTGTCCGTGTTTGAGGTAACTAAAATTGGAATAGAACTCTACAAAGATTTTGAAGGATGAAATTCATTTTTACTTTTTTAAGGTTAAAAATAAACTTTTCTTTTGGATAGGAAATTTTAAATTTATAAAAAAAATTGAAAGAGGAATTTAATATTTTAAATCCCTACCTAAATAGGTTATTTTTAAATTTTCTCAAAATCTTACTTCATTGGTTGAAGGGTGTACAAACTGGATGAATATATTTGATTCTAATCTCTTAAAAAAAATAGAAATACGTTTTTTTAAATCTATTTGATAGAAATCAGTTTAAACTCAAATTTAAAAGACGCGACAACCATGTGAACATGCGGATCTATCTGATTCCAATCTATTAAAAAATTATAAATTGGTTTCTATTTTCTAAGAGATTGATTTTGTTAGGGTTTAAGAGAATTGGGTATATTTGATTCTAACCTATTAAAAAATACTATAAAGTAACTATTAAATTTGATTTTATTTTTTAAGAGATAATTTTAATTATAATTTTAGTCCTTTAGATTTTTAAATTTTTTTTAAAAAAATTAATGGTGTTCATCGTTAGTGGTGTTCATCAATGTTCGTCGCCCGTGGTAGAATTTTCCGTAAAAACTCATTAAACTTTTGGAAAAAAACTTTTTTGCACTTAATTAATCTCTTAAACTAATAATTGAATCAATTAAGTCTTTTGACTAATTTTAACCATTAAATTTTAATTTTTTTTATTTAGATAATACGGTCACATATTCACTATAGTTCCATTGTGTTGCATTTACAAATCTTTTTATAAGTTTTTTTAAAAAAAATTTAGGATTTTTAAAGAAATTTTTAAATGAAATAAAAAATTCAAGTGACAAGATTGTGACACAACACGTTGAACTTGAGATTCGAACCCATACAAAATGGGGCAAGATAAACATCCTTAGCCACTAGGCCAGTTAGTGGATCTAAAAAACCATAAACTTTAAAATATCATTTTAATGTATATTGTTTTACATTATTAGAATTATTTATATATTTTTATTAAATTAATGATATACATAATTACATGTTTTGTATTATTTATTTTTAAAATTATTCATTTTTGCATAATTATTTTTAAACTCATAAAATTATAATAACTTAATTTTAAGGCTTAATAGTCAAAAAGGACCCAACCTATACCTGTTTTTCTGGTTTGGTGCCTAACTTTTTTAGGGCCACTTTGAGTCCTAACGTTTCATTCTGTAACTCGGTTTGAGTTTTTCCGTCAATGATCGTTAAAATTTTCTGTTATCCATTAAAAGCGCAACATGTGATATATTCTGGTAATTTCTTTAATTTTTTATTTTTTTAAAATAAAAAATTCTCTAATTTTATAAAAAAAACCCAAAATCTTTAATTTCTTTAGAAACCCCAAATCCAAACCCTAGATCCCTAAATTCCCCCTTCCACCAACGGCCACCCTTGCCTTTGTCGGCCCCATACTACCGAAACTCCCATCACCCCGTCATCGGAAACATGCAAAAGAACCGGCGATTGCTTCGTCGACGAACATCCAAAAATGCAAAAAATGAGACCAATTGGGCTTCTAATCGAAGGGTAGAGGGTGGGGGATGTTGAACAGTGAGGTACCAAACGCTAAGGGATGAACGATGAACCGCCGGCGTGTGTGGGATGTCGTACGACGAAGGAGATGTGATTTGAGGGTTTGATTGAAAGAAATTAAAACTTTGGGGTTTTTAAGAAGTTTATATTTTTAAATAAATTTAAAAATTAAATAAATAGATAAAATAGGGCACGTGGCATGTTTTTATTGGATAACGAAATTTTTTTAAAGGTCGTTGACGAAAAAACCCAAATTGAGTTACGAAATGAAACGTGTGAAACCGATAAATTGATTTTGATATAACCAAAGAATTTATGGTCTAAATTGAAAATGAGAAAATGAATTTTTAAGTCCTCAAACCTCTCTATATGTATAAAGGAAAATGCCTAAGTTAAAAACTTAATTTGTCAAAACTTTTCTAAGTGTTCTTGAAGCCAAAACAGTGATTTTCGAGTCACCGTTTCGGAACGGTCTTAGGCGTTCCTGAACACTTTTGAAACTGTGAACCCTTGTTTCGAAACGGGTTTTGAAACGGCTTAAGAACATCGAGACGGTAGTATCAAAACGACCTCAAACGTTTCGAAACGACATTCAAACCTAATTTAAAAAATATGACCGTTGAAGTTTTAACCGATTTTAACTGATTTTACACAAGTCGTTAAGGCGTATCGAAACGATTCCAAGCCGTTTCGATACAGGCCTTGACAGTGGCAAAAATGTTTTGAAACATGTTTCGAAACGGCTCTTAGCGTATCGAAACAATCTTAGCCGTTTCGGTACGGGCTCTTTATTGCACCCCAACGACTCTTTCTATTTTGGTATGTTTCGAAACATGATCGGGCGTTTCGAAACGGTTGGTTGCAGACTGCATTTATGGAGGGAAGCTAACATTCCCAACGGCTCTATTGATGAATGCAACAACCACAACGGCTAGAATTCAATGAGAAGGTATAAAAGAGACCTCTAAAAGCTTCAGCAACAACTATTGATCCAAAAGCAAACATCCAAACATCAAATCCAAGCATTTGTGCCTAAATCCCATTATTGTCTTGTAACCCCAATTGTAATTTTCATTCTTATCTTTTCAATTGGGTTGAGTTCTTGTAATTGGGCTACTTTGTGTATTGAGAGATACTTTTTTAGCCAACAACCTCTTTGTTATTCTTGTGTGAGGATTAGAATTGTTGAGAATCCTTAGTGAAGCTAAGGTAGTGGATGTAGAGTTCGATTGGAACTTGAACCACTCTAAATTCCCTTGTCTACCATTTTTATTTATCAATTCCACTACCAAAAAGTTTAAAACCCCAATTCAACCTCTCTTGGTTTATATTGATTATTTGATCCACTCAACAATTGGTATCAGAGCCTACCTCTTTGAAGGATTAACAACCACAAGAGGAGTTCCTAGGAAGAGTTGATCATCCAAAAATCAAGGCATGACATCTACCTCTTGATCTAGCATGTACGAGTCTCAATTCACTACAAAACCGCCATTCTTCAATGGTGACAACTATCCGTTTTGGAAGAACCGGATGCGCCTCTTCATCAAGTCCAACGATTACTTGGTTTGGGATGTCATTGAAGATGGTCCCTACATTCCGTTGAAGAAAGATGATGAAGGAAAGATGGTTCTAAAGAAGAAGATGGAGATGAGTGAAGATGAGAGGAAGAAGATCCAAATAAATGACAAAGCTCTTCACATGCTCTTTTGTTCTTTCGGTCCCGATATCTACTCCAAAGTCTCCTCCATTGAAAGTGCCAAGGAAGTGTAGGATACTCTAGAGACCACCTATGAAGGAACCAATGATGTGAAGGAGACCAATATTGGAATTCTCAATCTTAGTTATGAGAATTTCAAGATGGAGCCCGACGAAACAGTGTCAAAGATGTTCGATCGCTTCTCAACCATCATCAACGGGCTTAAGGGCTTTGGAGAGACAATCCCGGAAGATAAACTTGTTCGGAAGCTACTCTACTCACTTCCCGAATCTTGGGATGGGAAGAGAACCGCCATCATTGAGGCTAAAAACTTGAAGACTCTAAAACTTGATGAGCTTGTGGGTTCTCTCCTTACTCATGAAATAATGAAGCAAGGAAGGGAAGAAGAAAAGAAGAAGGAAGAGAAAAGAGTGGAGAAGCTAGAGGTAGAAAAGAAGAAGAAAATGAGAGTGGCTCTCAAAGCTTCATTACATGAGGAGAGCACTTATAGTGAGGAGGATGATTTAGAAGAATTGGTTATGATAGCCAAAAGATTCTCACGATTCATGAGGTCCAACCGAGGAAGAAAGATTCAAAGAAAGATGGACTTCAAGGGTAAAAACAAAGAAGAAGAGAGGGATCAAATCATTTGCTTCAAGTGCAAAAAGCCTGGTCACATTCGTTCGAAATGCCCTCAAATCAAAAAGAAGGGCTTTGAGAAGAAGAAGAAGCTCAAAGCCAAGCTTGCTACTTGGAGTGATGAGGAGTCATCCGAGGATGACGAACAAGAAGTGGCCAACCTTTGCCTCATGGCACTTGAGGAGGATTCCTCCATGGTAACCTCTAACTCATCATCTTTTGACTTTACATTTGATGAATTAAATGATGCATATGATGAGTTGCAAGAGGTTTATGATGAGTTAGTTGAGAAATACAAAGAGTCAGTCATTAGGAATAAGAAAATTATTTCAGAATTAAATGATAAAAATGACTCACTCTCTCAAGCTAACTTAAAATTTGAGAAAAAGATTTTAGGTTTGAAAGATGAACTTAAATTTTTCCAAGATGAAAATGTAGACCTAAATAATCTTCTTTCTCAATGCAATAGTGAACACCAAAAGGTGTTAGGTGAGCTAAACAAGCTCAAAGAGTCTTTTAAATATGTTGGTAATGTGAAGCATGAAAAAGGTGAATCATCTAAAACAAACCAACCTAGGAGAAAGACTAATAACTACAAACAAAGTAGCTTCCCTAGACATAATAGAACTAAAAAGATTAGGAGTGTATGGGTTCCTAAGGAACTTGTCAAATCCAATAATATTGTTGCTATGTCACCTTGGATTCCTAAGGGAACCAAGCTATTAGGAGCTAACACTCGTGGACCCAAAATGATTTGGGTACCAAAAACAAAAGTTTAATATCTTTTTTTGTAGGGGGAGAATTGCTACAAGGCCAAAGCACAAAGTCAAAATTCATGGTACCTTGATAGTGGATGCTCGAGGCATATGACCAGAGACAATAGTAGATTCATGGATTTAAAGCCAAAAAGTGGAGGAGTAGTAACATTTGGTGACAACTCCAAAGGCCACATTAAAGGTATTGGCTCCATAGGTAATCACTCTACCATTCTTATTGAAAATGTTTTGTATGTCGATGGTCTTAAACATAATTTGTTGAGAATAAGCCAATTATGTGATAAAGGGTTTAATGTCTTATTTGATAAAAATGGGTGTAAAATTGTTGACATTAAATCAAATAATATTATGCTCATAGGTCATCGCATAGGTAACTTTTACATGGTGCATTTAGATGACATACATACATCCCATACATGTTTAGTAGCTCAAAATGAAAATGATGCATGGCTATGGCATAGGAAACTAGGACATGCTAGCATTAGTGTTTTAGAAAAATTAGTTTCCCTGGATCTAGTTAGAGGTTTACCCAAAATTAAGTTCTCAAATGATAAAATTTGTGATGCATGCTCTAAGGGTAAACAACATAAGTCATCCTTTAAATCCATTAATGACGTTTCTACAAGTAGGTGTTTACAACTTATTCATATGGATTTATTTGGGCCTATTAGGACTATGAGCTTGGGTGGTAAATCTTATGCTTTTGTGTTTGTTGATGATTTTTCTAGATTTACTTGGGTTCTATTTTTAAGTACTAAAGATGAGGCTTTAGAAAAATTCATCACATTTTCAAAATTAACCCAAAATGATCTTGAACTTAGAATTTCTCATATAAGAAGTGATCATGGAACCGAGTTTCAAAATCTAGGGTTTGAAGAGTTTTTAAATGAAAATGGTATTAGCCACAATTTTTCGGCTCCTCGAACTCCTCAACAAAATGGGGTAGTTGAGAGGAAAAATAGAACTTTACAAGAAATGGCTAGAACCATGCTTTGTGAAAACAATTTACCTAAATATTTTTTGGCGGAAGCCAAAAACATCGCTTGCTACATTGTAAACCGAGTAATGATTAGGCCAATTTTAAAGAAAACACCATATGAGATTTTAAAATCTAAAAAGCCTAACATTAGCTATTTTCATCCATTTGGTTGCAAGTGCTTTGTTTTAAATAATGGAAAAGATAACTTAGGTAAATTTGATGCAAAAAGTGATGAAGCTATTTTCATAGGATATTCTTTAAACTCTAAAGCCTATCATGTATTTAACAAGAGAACTTTAGTAGTAGAGGAATCTATACATGTTGTATTCGATGATAACCTCCTTCCAAGGAAGGATTCTTGTGATGATGATGATGTAGGAATCATTAATGCCTTTGATGGAGGACAAACTTCAAAGGAGGATGAGGAAAAGGAAAAGGAAGTGAGCTACCCAAGGGAGTTCAACTATGTCAAAGGTGGTGAAATCTTGGGTGATCCATCCAAGGGGGTAACCACTAGATCTTCTCTTAAACTTATGAACCATGTTGCATTTATCTCATGCATAGAGCCTAAGAATATAAAAGAAGCATTAAAAGATGATTTTTGGATTATGGCTATGTAAGAAGAGTTAAATCAATTTGAGAGAAGTAATGTTTGGACATTAGTTGATAGGCCTGGTAATCAATCTACTATAGGAACTAAATGGGTCTTTAGGAACAAACTAGATGAGAGTGGTAACATTGTGAGAAATAAAGCTAGATTAGTAGCACAAGGTTACACTCAAAAAGAGGGAATTGATTTTGATGAAACCTATGCTCTCGTAGCTAGAATGGAAGCCATTAGGATGTTGCTTGCATATGCATGTTATCATGATTTTAAGCTTTTTCAAATGGATGTTAAAAGCGTATTTTTAAATGGTTTTATAAATGAGGAAGTGTATGTGGAACAACCACCGGGTTTTGAAGACTCAAAATTTCCAAATCATGTTTTCAAACTTACTAAAGCTCTTTATGGTTTAAAACAAGCTCCTAGAGCTTGGTATGAAAGACTTTCAAACTTTTTAATTGAAAAAGGTTTTGAAAAAGGTAACGTGGACACTACACTTTTCATAAAAAGGTATAAAAATGACATCTTAGTAGTACAAATTTATGTTGATGATATTATTTTTGGATCTACTAATGAATGTCATTGCAAAGAGTTTGCTAAGTTAATGCAAGGTGAATTTGAGATGAGCATGATGGGGGAGCTCTCATTCTTTTTGGGACTCCAAATCAAGCAAAGGAAGGATGGCACCTTCATCAATCAAGCAAAGTACATCAAGGATATGCTCAAGAAGTTTGGCTTGGAGAACGCAAAGCCTCAAGCCACACCTATGAGCTCATCTACAAAGCTTGACAAAGATGAAGGAGGTAAGTGCGTTGACTCTAAGCTTTACCGTTTTATGATTGGATCATTGCTTTACCTTACCGCAAGTAGACCAGATATCTTGTTTAGTGTTTGCTTGTGTGCTAGGCTTCAAGTTAGTCCTAGAGAGTCTCACCTTATAGCCGTTAAGAGAATCTTTAGGTACCTTAGAGATACCCCTTGTTTAGGTCTTTGGTACCCTAGAGACTCAACCTTCATGCTTATTCGGATGTGGATTATGAGGGTGTAGAATCTTTAGGTACCTTAGAGATACCCCTTATAGTGTAGCTCTTTCTACCACCGAAGCCGAGTACATATCCTTAGGGAGTTGTTGTGCTCAAGTCCTTTGGATGAAGCAACAACTCTTAGATTATGGTATTAAAGTTGAAACCATACCCCTTAAGTGTGATAACACTAGTGCCATATGTTTGACAAAAAATCCCATCCAACACTCTAGAACCAAACATATAGAAATAAGGCATCATTTCATTAGAGATGATGTCCTTAAAAAAGATGTTGTTATAGAGTATGTTGACACCTTAAATCAATTAGCGGACATCTTTACAAAACCTTTAGATAAAGAGCATTTTTGGTCCCTTGGGAGAGAGTTAGGTCTAACTAGCCTATCTTGACCTTTTAGGACCCTTTTTGTGCTTAAATTGTTTGATCACTTGAAAATGCCATGTTTATGTGTTTTTACTCCTAATTTCATCCATGCTTATAGTTAAGGGGAGTATTTTTGGTTTGCACATGTTATTCCTGCTCATTCATGTCATTCTTGCAAATTAGAGCTTCATAAAATTCATTTTTCTGCAATTTTAGAGCCTCATATGCACTTCCAGGCCCAGGTGTATCGAAACGGGTCCAACTATTTCGATACGGGTGCCTTAAAAATCCATCTGAGAGAATGGTGTTTCGAAATGCCTTCCAAGGGTTTCGAAACGTTTTTGCTACTGCCAAGGGGTGTATCGAAACATGTTTCGATACGAGTCAACATGGGATTCGATATGGTCAAAGCCGTATCGGAACGGTCAGCTGGACTTGAAACGTCAGTCAACGTTCGGTGCCCGCGTTTCAGAACCGTCGAAACCTGTTCCGAAACGGGTTTGCGGACAGTTTTAAAGGGGCTTTTAAAGTTAAACTTTCACTTTAATTAAAACTCTCTCAAACCCTAAAAATCCTAAATCGTTTTTTCCTATAAAAACCCTCTAAACCTCACTGTTTTTCACCAAATCTTGAGGGCTTTTTACACTCAAACACAAGTCTAAGCAAGCATCAACAATTTTGTGCAAGTTTTTCCATTTATTCATCCAAAATCCCAATCTAAGTTATATTTTCATCCTTTTCTTTTTCCTTAAATTTGTATTCGAATCCTAGGTTAGAAAATTTTAATTTTGTATAGATTATGTGTTTTGATACTTGGGTTTTTCAAATCTTGTAAAAAAATTCAAAATCTTAAATTTTTTGATTCAAGTATATTATTTTTCATTCGTATTTTTTTTAATTTTTTTAAAATTGTTTTCTCTTAATTTTTTTTAAACCTAAGTGGGATTTGCCATTGGATTGAATTAAGGATTTTCATGCATACACTTCAATTTTATTAAAAAAATTGCTTGTTTTATGTTTTTAGGATTTTTCAATGGAGAACGTTAACAAAAAGCGTAAGACGGGTCAAGCAAGTGATTCCGGTATCCGTCCTAATCTCACCCAGCCGTTTCTCAAAAGTCTTCGGACTCAAGAGATGAGGGATCGTTTCACTTATGTCAAGGAGCTTGTCGTTCGTCATGAGTGTGTTGTTGACATCTCGTTCCTTGACTCTGAGCGCTTTCTCTTTCGTTACCTCCACCGTTTACAAGAATGGGGCTTCCTTAGTTTCTTGAGTATCCGGATATTTGCTACAAGCACATGGTTCTTATTTTCTACTCAAATGCCCAACTTATTAATAATGAAGACAACTCCGAAGTTATTGGCATTGAGTCTCTTATCTTGGGGAAGAGGATTGTCATTGACATCCCTTACTTAGAGGCTACCTTTGGTCTTAAGAACGAAAGAATCGAGAATGAGACTCATTTTGGTTCTCACACCGGTTCAGTGCTTGCCTTGGATGCTCATGATAGGTTCCTCCACTTGATGATCTCGTGGTTTATTCGCCCTTCCGGAGGTAAATTCTCTTACGTTCGTCAAGTAGATTATCTTTTGCTTGAATGTTTTCGTCGTGGAGAGCGCCCAAATCTTGTCAAGATCATGTTCGCCGAGATGGTGAATAATGTCAAGCTCCGTGAAACCGATGCGCTCAAGTCCTTCACTTATAGGACTATTTTAAGTCATATCTTTGGCGTGCTTAAACTTGATTGCACTTATGACTCTCCGGAACCCCGCAAGCAAAAACTTGGTGAATCTTCTCTCCGCAAGTCCGGATTTCGTTACATCAACAATAGCCAATGGGAACGAGTTGATAGGGAAGAACCTCCACCTCAATTTGAACCTCAACCACAAGCTCCGGTTGCCAACAATGAAGCTCTCATGGCTTTTCTCACTGAGCGGTTCTACACAATGGAGGCGGGTCTTAGTACTATAAATACTCGCTTGCAATCCATGGAGAATCGACTCACATCCCTTGAGAATCAACATCAATCTATGGACATGTCATTCTCCACTTTTTATGGTCAATGGATGGATTTTCGCCGCTCTCAAGCTAAGAACGATGATGATTCCTTGGCTGGTAATCGCGACGACGACGAGGCTTATGAGTCTCATGTCATATCATATTAGCTTATCATATTAGGATTAAGTTTGCATCTTTATTTCCTTTATGTTTTATGAACCTATGCTTTGATTACCTTGTTGGGATTAAGCTTTGAACTTTATTGTTTAAGATTTATGTTTTGGATATTTGAATTCTATGAATTTATATTATGTTTCTTATTGGTTATTACTTATTGCTTTTAACCTTGTTTCTTCTCTTTGAGCCTTGTTTATTATTTTTGATCTAACAAAAAGAGGGAGAAGTATTTAAGAGCCAAAATTCGTTTTAAGTGTTTTTAAGTTTTAAAACTTGGATTTAAATCTTTTTAAAATTTTAAAACCCATCTTAAATTGAGGGCGAGTTAGAATGTATTCAAGATTTTCAAAACTCTTAAAAATTCTAACTTTGGTTTTGTTATATCAAAAAGATGGAGATTGTGAAACCGATAAATTGATTTTGATATAACCAAAGAATTTAAGGACTAAATAGAAAATGAGAAAACGAATTTTTAAGTCCTCAAACCTCTCTATATGTTTAAAGGAAAATGCCTAAGTTAAAAACTTAATTTGTCAAAACTTTTCTAAGTTTTCTTGCAGCCAAAACAGTGATTTTCGAGTCACCGTTTCGGAACGGTCTTAGGCGTTCCGGAACACTTTTGAAATTGTGAACTTGTGTTTCGAAAAGTGTATCGAAACGGTTTTGAAACTGTGAACCCTTTTTTCGAAACGGCTTAAGAACATCGAGACGGTAGTATCGAAACGACCTCAAACGTTTCGAAACGGCATTCAAACCTGATTTAAAAAATATGACCGTTGAAGTTTTTAACCGATTTTAACTGATTTTACACAAGTCGTTAAGGCGTATCGAAATGAGTCCAAGTCGTTTCGATACAGACCTTGACAGTGGCAAAAATGTTTCGAAACGTGTTTCGAAACGGTTCTTAGCGTATCGAAACGATCTTATCCATTTCGGTACGGGCTCTTTAATGCACCCCAACGACTCTTTCTATTTTGGTCTGTTTCGAAACAGGATCGGGCGTTTCGAAACGGTTGGTTGCAGACTGCATTTATGGAGGGAAGATAACATCCCCAACGGCTCTATTGATGAATGCAACAACCACAACGGCTAGAATTCAATGAGGAGGTATAAAAGGGACCTCTAAAAGCTTCAGCAACAACTATTGATCCAAAAGCAAACATCCAAACATCAAATCCAAGCATTTGTGCCTAAATCCCATTATTGTCTTGTAACCCCAATTGTAATTTTCATTATTATCCTTTCAATTGGGTTGAGTGCTTGTAATTGGGCTACTTTGTGTATTGAGAGATACTTGTTTTAGCCAACAACTTCTTTGTTATTCTGTGTGAGGATTGGGTCAAATTTTGGGTAGAAAATTTGACCGATATTGTAACGGTTACCTCCTTAGCCTAGAAAAAATGGGAAGAGCAATTAGTGGAATTGTTGAAAATCCTTAGTGAACCTAAGATAGTGTATGTAGAGTTCGATTGGAACTTGAACCACTCTAAATTCTCTTGTCTACCATTTTTATTTGTCAATTCCACTACCAAAAAATTTAAAAACCCAATTCACCCCCTCTTGGTTTATATCGATTATTCGGTCCACTCAACAAAACGTTAGGCCCCAAAGTGGCCCAAAAAAGATTAGACATCAAACTCGAAAAAAGGTATAGGTTGAGCCCTTTTTAACTATTAAGCCTAATTTTAACGATATTCTACGCCATGTTTGGAGATTGAGATATCGTCGCCTTAAAGTTGAGACTTTAAAATTCTTAAAAGAGCTTCTAGGGGCTAGCTGGTAGTATTAAATTGCGGTCGCGGTTGAAACGTCGCGGTTGCGGGCGTTGCGGCCTGATCTTTTTCTAAAATATAACTATGATTCTAGATGCGGTTGCGATTTGCAGTGTCGCGAGAACCTCCAAAACAGTTGCAATGTGACTGTTACATTGATTGTTCTTGTGTACTCGATTCATGGATTGTTCTCACGTGACTGGAAAAGGAAGGTTTATCATATACTATGAGGAAATGAATGTTGTTGGCTTGTTGCGGATGGATCGACTGTTTTGGCACGAGCATTACCGGTTAGGGAGGTTGTTCTTATGGATCCGCCTCCTAATTTAGCTTATTTGGTAGCTAGTGAGGAACATATGTTCAGTTAGGCAATGCCTTTTATTTATGTATTATCAGGAAAAAAAATTATAAATATTAACATTTTAAAATAGTATATCTTAAAGTACTAATATTTTAGAAATCTTCAAAATTTAAAAAAATTCCTCATACAAACCCTTCCTAAGAATTATTAAAAAAACATGACGTACAGAGGCCAAGTTCTAATGATTATTCAATATATATTAGACTAAATTTTGTCCCCATTAGAGTGTAAGCTTAATGAGTGTCTTTATGTTTTTTGTTAAGAAGCTAAAGCTTGTTTTTATGTGAAGGAAATCCTTGTGGTTGGATGGTTTACTTTGTTCCCCAAAAAAACATATTAATTAATTACATAATTTTATATCCACCCTCTAAAGCAAAGATTTGTACAAGTAATTAATTAATACAATCTGTCCAAACTTTAATGTTTGACCTGTTGCATGCCAGACCCCAAACTCAGTCGCATTTTGAATCCCATTACAAAAATGAAACCAAACATTTAATTGACAATAAAGTTGGGAGTTTAGCAATCCAATTTATTGAGGAGACAGCAGACTTGTGGACAGACACTCCCCCTTTAATTATATTTTTAAGCCAAGCATTAGCAATGGGTTGAACAGGTATAGCTGGTTTGAAGAGATTAGGGTCGGCCATTTGTCACACTTATGCTCAAAGTGTTTAATTAATTAGTTAATGTAATGTCTTGGTTACAACCCGGTAACAGTCTTTTTCTCCGCTGTGGAACAGGTAAGATCCATAGTTATGTGACCAATACAGGGTTAGATATTTTTCCAGTTGTAATTAGGGGTGAGTAAAACTTAATTAGATTAGACTCGATCGAACTCTCACATGTAGTTGTAGTGGACAGTGAGTAGCAGTGGAGGCAGATAGGTGGGGAGAATCTCCGTAACTGGAAGAAAGCAGCGAAAAGGAAGAGAGAGCAAAGTGAAGGCATATGTGCAAAGTGGATCCCCATCTTCCTTTTCTTTTTGTTCATGCTTTCTTTCTTTCTTTCTTTCCAATCAAGTCGTACAAAAGATACCATGACCATTTCATACATGGATTTAATGCTATAACAATAACCCTAATCTAAGAATCAACAAAATTTGAATTTGAAACTTATTTTCCATTTCTTCTTTCCTTTTAGTTTTTAAAAGGATGCATTTAACAAGTACTTGATTCTCGTCTTTTACTAAAAAAAAAATTAAAATTGAATCTGAGTATTGATTATGTTAGTTTATACAATCACCTTTAAGAAATTATATTCAAAACATTTGAGATTCGAATATCAGTTAATTTTAAAATATAAGTTCATTTGTGCTCAAAAGAAAAAGGGAATAATTTTTTTTGATAAATCTTAAATTTAATCTTAATCCTATTTACAAGGGGGAGGGGAAGCGTTCCTAGTGAGTTTAAAATTTATGGCCTAAAAAATAAAAATAATAAAGATAAGTACCTCAACTAATCGACCAATTATTTTTTCTCAAACCGAGAAGAAATTGTGGTATTAATGTTGGCAATATCTGCATGAGATTGGAATAGAGAAGATGAGGAGGAGAAGCCCGGGGGCTAGCTTTCATTCCATGGATGTCCAATCTATAATCTATATTTAGGATTTTTATTCTTAGGGTATATATGGAAATATTGAAATGGAACCCTATGCTATATAGAGCTGCTACGCCAAATAATTAAATAGCAAAAAATAAATACTATCTACTTTATTGGTGTGTGTGTTTTTTTTTTCAACGATTTTACTTTATCATAATTTAGCAAAGAAAAAATAATTTAATTATACGAGTATTGTTATGAATATTTATCTATGCGGATGTGTATAATGATAAGAATTTTATCTATGAAATTTGATTTACTTTATCATTAGGAATATCATCTCCATTAATTAGAGTTGTATTATGTATTTCTTATGTCTATAAATAGATGAAGGCACTGTACACAAGTCTAGTTTGGATAATAATATGAATCTCTCTCTTTCTCTCATCTCTTTGTTATTTTATTCTTATTCGTTGTTCTTCGTTATTTTATTCACAACACGTTATCAGCACGAGCTTCTAATCAACTGAGATCTTCGTCGTTCGAATCTAAAAAAATTATTGGAAAGAATTCGATTACAGGGTGAACCAAAGATAAGTTTTTTTTTCTTCCTCAATTTTCTTTTTGTTACTGGTTACCTTTCTCTTTATATTTTAACTTAGTTTTCTTTTTGAAAAACCAAAGAGGGGCGTGTTCGATTGTATTTAAGCATTGGGTAAAGATAAATTTGTGGTTTCTCACAAATAAAAGGACGAATTAACAGAGATGGGTATACCATGATTGATTGTATTTTAATTTCAGTATCAATCGATTATTTTTTTTATTTTGTTAGTGTTTTTCATTGTTTCGATAAAAAATAGTTTTCTATGTTGTGTTTTTCATATGCGTAAACTTTAAGAGAAAATGGCAAGTTTCTGTCAAGTTCTTCATATTTTTCTGGTTTATTTACTTTAGTCCCTACTAGACCTGGCAAATTTGACCCGAGACCCGAACCGATCCGATTTACTCGAAATTGAACCGAACATGATGACCCAAAATTTGACCCGAAACTCGAAATCGAACAGAAAATGAACCGATTTTTAGTTGAACCGAATAGACCCAAACCGAAGACAACCCGAAATAAATAAAAGATATTAATAGAAATAAAGAAAGATTAGATATGAACAACCGCACAACTCACCAAAAAGTCAAATATATTGGCTTTATAAAGCCATATAAAGGGTGTAAAATACTGACCAAACTAAAAACTTGATTAAAACCGACCGATCTCTCGTTGACCCAAAATTGACCCGAACCGAACCTAACCGAAAATCAACCGTCCCGAAATGACCCGAAGCACAATAGAACCGAACCGAACCGAATCGAATGACATCATACCCGAAATAACCGAAACCGAAATGACCCGAAAAGAACCGATTGACCCATTTGCCACCTCTATTCCCTAGATACTTGTTGTGATTTATTTATCAATATTTAGTTTAATTTATCCTATTGATGATATTTGATATTTCTAACCTTGTTTTGAGTTTTACATGATAGAAAGAGATTATGAGAAGTCGTTTTGGCCGTTTGCTATGTCTCCATTGTCCTTAAGAGGAAAATCAACATAGGTAAATTCTAATTTTATTTTTATTCTTTAAATTATTATTTTAAAGTCTGATAAATCATGGTGATTTTGCTCGAAAACAATATTTATTCTACGTCGAAAAAAATTGACTATAGACTTCTCCCAAGTTCATGTTACGAAAATCCATCTTGACAAGAATTTCTGTGGGAGACATTCCCTGAAGTGAATGCAAAGCATGGTGTTTATTCCATGCGATTATCAATGATGAGGCATTTCCTGAAGTGAATGCAAGCATGATGTTTATTCCATGCGATTATTGGATATGTTTCATTCCCTGAAGTGAATGTAAATATAGTAAATCATTATTCAATTAGAGACATAAATTCGATATAATCCAAGCATATTGGTTGGACATCCCGTTCTACGAGGCTACTGGTCTCATAGAAAGTTTTTAAAGGACCTTATGAACTGGTTTAACAATGACACATACGAGGATCAAATCTTTGTTCTCTGTGATGAGGATATGTTAATAAAAACATACTCCACTTTTCACAACAAATAATGTTGTCCTTAACACAATATCGTGAAAAAGATTTTAAAGGCCCACTGGCTCGACTCCATTCCCTAAAGTGAATGTGATATTTTATAATGGAAAGAATAAATGTCACATTAGTAGTTGTGGTCATGGCCGAGGCCATGGACATAGACATTATGGTCATTTTAAGAATACTTCTACCCACCGGTAGTGAGGTTATAAGGATGACAAGAGTGATAAAATATCATTCTAAGGAAGTAAAATCCTTTTTATTACCAATGCGATGTAATAACTCATTGGTCCCGTACTTGTCGTACACTGAAAAATCAACAATCATTGAATGATAAAGGAAACAAAATAGAATCAAATTTTGTTTGCGAAAAATGATGAAGATGATATTGGTCCAACTTATTTGGACATTGCTAGTCCAACTCATTTGGACGTTGTTGATTTCCTTATAACACTCGAAGGGAATAAATCAGCTTATAATTATTCTCATAACTTTGAAGAGAATTATTTATCTTTTTATTTACTTTGTTGTTTATTTACTTTACATATTAATTATTTACGTTTTATATTTATATATTATGATATTTATTTTGTTTAACATAATTACTTATCAAATACAATTTATGGTGACGGTTTATGCTTAGCAGAAGCATAAGATATATTTTTTCATTTAATGCAAGGGAAAATGTGAGTACTATATATCAAAGTACTGAAAATATTGATACTTCAGAAGAGCAATAAGTTATTAAGAGAAAGCACATTATGAAAAGTGCAGAATTGTGAATATTGTAAAAATTACCGTTGATGATAATAATATCGTCACCACTAGAAGTGGGAATTTTAAGAAAGCAATATGATTTTGCAAAATAATCCTTCAGGAATTATAGATAACATGTGTTATCAATTGGCATTTGAAATAAGCCAATGTGGATATAAGTTCTGGTAGCCAAAAGTCAGTGGAAAGCTCTAGAAGAGCTATATATTGCTACCAAAAGATAATTTTCATTGAAAGCTCTGAAAGAAATAAATATATTCCTATTCAAAGGAATAATTTTGATGGTTGTACTAAACATGTACGTGTGAAATTGAATCACGTGTTATGGTAAACCAGAAATTTACCAATTTCAGAAATATATATACACGCATGTATATAGTTGGCATGATCGGTTAGACCATCCTGATCAATAATGATGCAGAAATTATTGATATTTACATGCACATGTATTAAAAGAACCTGGAGTTCTCGTGGTGCTTATTCTCAAAGGAGTTATTAAATTTCGCCTATTAAAGAACATGAAGTTCTTGTGTTGCTTAAAGGAATTGCTTAAATTTCACTTACTAAAAGAACATGAAGTTCTTGTGTTGTTTGTTCTCAAAAGATTTAGTTGATCCCACTTACCAATAGAACTAGAACTTAAAGTTCTTGTACTGAAGTTGAGACTGCATGTCTTGCATATATGAATGAAATATGAGCTCATATATCCACAAATGTGGAAAGTTTTATATGATTTTAGTATATGCAACTACATTGTTTTATCAACTTACAACCAGAAGTTTGTGAGATTGATTCTAAAAGGATTCAGATTATGCAATTAGACTATTCGTCTTGCAAAAGCTAGTGAGCTTATATTTTAGGCTATATCAGTTGTTACAAAGCCTATTGATTATAAAAAATACAATTTAGCAAAATTTCAATTGAATGCCTCCTCTTTAATAGCTAAACTATGAGAACAAAAGAGTTATTATTTATATGGTGTTTCCATATAGCAACACTTATACGCATCAAGCCAATGAGTTATAATAAACTCCTCGTTATGATTAGTTTTTGGTCAGAAGTCATACATTTCCCATTTTATAATTTTTGAATGTGCGATATGAATTGCTCCACCACAACGCGCAAAATGGGTAGATAAAAAGGTTGATAATATTTATTGAGTACGAGTCTCCTTTTATGTTTAAACTCTTAAACATTAATTGGAGAATCATTTATAAGATGATTTTTCTCAACATCAGGGGGAGATAATAATCAGTTGGATAAAGAAGGAAAATGAATTATCATTATCTAGATCCTTGAATATGAACTAAAAGTTAATAAGATAATTCAAGTTATTGTATGTCAATTGTCAGACATATTTACTGACCTAATGAGAGTAATCAAGTCTTATATACCAGCTAAAAATGCTCTAAGTTTAAATTATATGTTAGAACGAATTGATGTAAATCATGCCCGAAGCATGATAGTTGAAATTGGTTCTAATAATCAAAATTCTCGTAAATAGAAAGTAGTATGAGATGGTCATATATTGGAGGCGGGTGCTCCTGAAGAGACCCAAGACATAACTAATTATAAAACTCTTGAAGAGTTTCAGGTACTTGAAATAAACATTGAGATCTTGAAGAGATCTCGATGAGTTATGTCACTAGGAGAATGGAACCAGAAAATTGAAAAGTTATCGACAACAATTTTACAAACGATTTTACATAGAATACTTCTGTAGAAGTAAGGAAAGAAAATGAGGATCTTGTATAAGAATCTATAGATGTTGAAATGATTGGCCAATATAGAAAGACGCTTTGAACTTCCAAAAGAGAAGTATTTGGACCAACAGTCCAAACACCTAAAGGTGTAATACAAGTGTGGCACAAATAAGTAGTCGCAAATACGACTGGACTATGATTTATGAAGAATTCTAATTACTTTATGATGGATGCAGTTACATTAGCAGTTATGAAATATTATATATGCGTCTAATCATTTTGTGATCCCTATAAAAGGAAAGTTATATGTGACAGATTTGGAAATTTTCGAGGAAATTTATTTAGATATATCCTCTTAAATATTCATATTTTGGCGCATTTGGTATAATCGCCTTAGTGGGTACTAATTGAGGAAATATTATAAGAATGATCATATTTCCTTATGTATTTTATAAAAGAGTTTGGATCAAGATTCATTATATCATTAGCACTCCTGAAGAGCTTCAAATTAGAAACTCATGAAGAGCTTTCAAAGTATTTAATGAAAGTATTTGAGAAAAAGAATCTTGAGATGTGGTTTTGTCTCGACCTAAAGAACGAGCACTTAAATATGTGTTTTTGTCTACGAATGGACATAAGTTGAAAGAATCTTAAAGAAGATTCATTATGGATAAAACATATCTATTGTAAGATTGTTGGATGTGAATAAAGATAATTATATTTTTTTTTGGTCTTGAGGCACCATATATTAGTTGGTCAAGAAATATCCATGGATATACAAAGATCATTACCTTTAGATCTTCAAACATTCGTCGATGCCTCCTCAAATCTTGTTGAAATAATTGTTATACACGAGGCAAGCCAAAAATTTATTTGGCTAAGACCATTGGCCCAACATATCCAGAAGATATGTGATTTACTTTCACAAGATATGATACAAATGCTATCTTGTGTAGAGATAATGAAAGGTGGATACATCATGGAACATATTACTCCAAAGTTCCATCCCTTACGATCTTTAGAAAAATAGTATTTAAGATTGAATTATGAAGATTCAAAGATCTTATGTGATGTTTTCATGAGGGGGAGTAAATACGCGTTGCACTCTTTTCCCCTTAACCGAGGTTTTGTCCCAATGGGTTTTCCTAGTAAGGTTTTTAATGAGGCAACATGTTATGCGTATCAAAGATGTGTGTACTCTTTTTCCTTCACTAAAGAATTTTTTTCTCACTGAGTTTTTATCTTAGTAAGGTTTTAACGAGGCACATTATCTTCATATATATCCAAGGGGGAGTGTTATGAATGTTTACCCAATATTTATCTATGTGGATGTCTATAATGATAAGAACTTTATCTAGGATATTTGATTTACTTTAGCATTAAGAATATTATCTCCATTAATTAGAGTTTAATGTATTATGTATTTCTTATGACTATAAATAGATGAAGTCATTGTACACAAGCTAGTTTGGATAATAATACGAATTTTCCTCTTTTTCTTATCTCTTTATTATTTTATTTTTATTCGTTATTCTTCGTTATTTTATTCACAACAAGTATATATATTTTCCAAAGCGCAAATTATAAATCTTAAACTGCTCATCGTCCCTTTAATCTTTAAATCAAAGGTAATTGTGCTGAAGCACACAGTCTCTCCGCCCGGTAATTATACTTCAGCACACGCGGTCTCTCTAGGGTAGAACTACTATATCAAAACTTGGAAAAATAATTATTTGTTCCTATGAAATTATATATATATATATATATATATATATATATATATATATATATATATATATAACTTAAATTTCCTTAAACAAAAATCATAAATATGTGAATTTTAAATTTGTTTTTAAAATGCTAATTTTTTCTGAGTAAAACCTTCCAAATTAATGAAACATTGATAAGATATAATTAATATATATATATACACAAACTTAATCATTTTATTGGTTTTATTTTAATGTTATTTTTTAATCTTATTTCTCAAACTCGTGGCTCTTTTCTCCCTATTTGTATAGTCTTTTCAAATAAAAATAAAATGAAAAATTTGCATTGAAGAAAACTAAAATTAGATATTCCCTCTAAAATTTTAAAGGGTAAACTACACTGGTAGTCACTAAATTTTTAGGGCACTTTCAATAAGGTCACCGAACTTTTAAAACTTTCATTACAGTCACCCAACTTTTAATTCGCTTTCAATAAGGTCACTGCCGTCAACCACCGTTAAAAAAGCTGACGTGGCATGTTAAATGTAAGGGTAAAATATACTGTTAGTCACTAAACTTTTAAGAGGCTTTCAATATGGTCACCGAACTTTTAAAAATTTCATTACTATCACTCAACTTTTAATTCGCTTTCATTACCGTTAAAAAAAGCTGATGTGACACGTTAAGTTTAAAAATAAACGTTTTCCCACCATATTTTCTCTCCCCTCTTATTTTTTCCATCCAAACATGTCTCTTTCTTCCATATGAATCAAATTGTAATTTTTTGGTGAAGGTCGTTACTTCTCTACTAACACATCAATGAAAATATTAATGTATCTAGACATGCATGTGATGTGTGAGAACAAGAAAAATATTGGGAGACATCCGATGATGGAATGATAAGAAATAACTAAAATTTTGCTCATAAAAATCCTCTTTATGCTTCAAGCCCGACATTTACTGAGTCATGCACTGGATAATGAGGAGTTCAAAGGAAAATATTAATGTATCTATAAGATAGACATGTTTGGATGGAAGAAAATAAGACATGGAGATAAAATAGGGCGGAAAAAAGTTTATTTTTAAACTTAACGTGTCACATCAGCTTTTTTTAACGGTAATGAAATCGAATTAAAAGTTGAGTGATGGTAATGAAAGTTTTAAAAGTTCGGTGACCATATTGAAAGCCTCTTAAAAGTCCAGTGACTAACAATATATTTTACCCTTAAATTTAACATGTCATGTCAACTTTTTTAACAGTGGTTGACGGCAGTGACCTTATTGAAAGCGAATTAAAAGTTGGGTGACTGTAATGAAAGTTTTAAAAGTTCGGTGACCTTATTGAAAGCGCCCTAAAAGTTCGGTGACTACCAGTGTAATTTACCCAATTTTAAATTGATGGAATTATAAGATTTTAAAAAAGGATTTATATCTAATACACTATCAGTGAAAACTTTTAGTTTCCACGAGTGACTTAGTGTAACCCCCTAGACCCGCCTATGCGTTACGACAGATCCTAGGAAGTCACATTAGGGTCACAAGAGCGACCCACAGTAAGATTTCAAATAAACAAATGGTTAAACCTTTAAAACCATAAATCAAATATATGATTTAAAATACAATTTCAGAAATCGTTCAAAACGATAAAACAATTATTATACAAGTTGCAGAAATAAGTTCAGACTTATTTGTATAATATAAATACGACACACAAGCCCCCTAGTTACACAGATACCATACTCCCTGACGAGCCGAAGAAACTCCCATACCGACGTTGATAGGTGCAACTTGTCTGATCTTTTATCCTGAGATGGTAAAAACAACATGAGCTTGGGAAAGCTCAGTAATATAGAACTACCAAAAGATGCTATACGTTCATGCAGACATATGGTAAGCATAACATTTTCATGATGATCCAAGAAGTGACAGTTCTCTTTTCTCATTACGTTATTTCAGGGTAACGTTATACTTGAGAATAACGACACTTGTTCTTTATTCACTCATCGAGTAACAGACGAGAATATTACAATCTTGCAGATTGAGAAGATGAGAACAAGGAGTTTAACACCTAATGTGTTCTTTAATCAGACCTTGAGGATTAAACGAAAATTATATAGGCTGATAATATACGAGGTAGGAATCAGAGAGTTTGGCGTCTAGTGTGTTCCAATAAGTACAGATTAACATGTATATGTACATATCAACATGCATAAGTACAGTTCAACATACATAAGTATCTAACATTATATCATATGAGCACGTAACAGATTAAATGCAAATGTCCAATGTTCATACTGAAGTTTACAAGAAATACCCTCCAACCTTACACCAATATGCAGTCCCCCAGAACTGCATCCATAAGGACTTACCCTAGGCCCGATGGGCGTAGGTGCCACCTAAGGGGGTGCCTTAGGTCCATAAGGACTTACCCTAAGCCCGATGGGCATAGGTGCCACTCAAGGGGAGACCTTGAGTCCATAAGGACTTACCCTAGGCCCGATGGGCGTAGGTGCCACCTAAGGGGGTGCCTTAGGTCCATAAGGACTTACCCTAGGCCCGATGGGCGTAGGTGCCACTCAAGGGGAGACCTTGAGTCCATAAGGATTTACCAGCTTGATCAGGGCTGTACCGACAGAGACTTCATATCATAACCCAACAGTATACCCCAGACAGAATCAGTGTTCAGATTTCCAGACATGGTTAACAGAATATATGTGACATATATTTTACTCATAACATCAGAAACGGAAGAATTCATGCTTTTGACTGATAAATGGGCATACTATTGCAGAGCAGACATTTCAATATTCATCATGCAAACAGATTGTACCATCATAGGTCAAGCAACCACATAACAAGTAAACAACTGAGCAAACATATACAATATCATTCATGATCAAATCATTATACAATCCATTAAACAGAATATAGCACACATGGAACACACTAGATGGGACAGATCATTTCTCAGAGATGTTTGGCATTTACGGAATGAGACATATTGAACTTGTGACGATTTGAACGGATTTCTGAAACGTGGCCCCTATTAGAAGGGGTTCATACTAACGGTTTAACCCAGATATTCAGGAGATGATATATCAAGATCTTTGAGAGCTTTGGCATATCTCGAGCGATTCAGTCATTTAGGCTTACAAGGGTATTATAGTCATTTTATCATACACGGACATTTTGGTAATTTATACCAACAAGGCATAAACAGTGGCTCGGGAATTCTGTTTGCTCATCAAATTTCCAACCAGGCATTCAGAGATTTCTATGTCAAGATTCTTCACGGTATCGAATACATTCAGGGCTATTTTGATTACTTGGGCCAACGAGGGCATCTTGGTCATTTAACTATCAGGGATGATTTTCGTAATTTAGCCCATTAATAATGATATAACGATTCATAATATTTAATGTTTCCAGAAGTTTATCGAGCCTCCAAAATCATTCGGACTATCATACTTCAACCTTGCATTTCTAACCAACCCTTCTAATGTATCTGGCTGTATAGTATATCTGAACGGTTGCTTTCGTATTTCACCACCAGACTTGCCGCAGAGTAGTCGAACTCATATTCTGTGCAGAAAACTTCCAACCTTATTTTAATATCAGGAGTGATTATCGTACATGAGTGTGATTCCTAACACTTAGGGGCGCTTTAGCCCTTAAAGTCTTATTAAAATCTCAGAATTTCATCAAATGCATATCTGCATATTTAGCTCAAGAGGGCTTTTCAGTCATTTTGGAAATTGGAATAAATCCACCATTTCTTTCTGAATTATCATTTGGTACCTCCATCATTCACGTATTCAAACGAAATTAAGTCGTCATAACTCTCCGCCTCTTTATAGACGATTTATTCGTTACAGAACTTGAGGGTATAACGTTATTCTTATATAATTCACGCATTACTATCATAGGGATCGACTTAGGATTTCAACAATATTTCCAGAGAATTCTCATTCATGTGTTATACAGAGTTTGAGGGATTATCCAAGTTCGTATCACACGAATTGCATATTAATGCCGAAGTCTTTTCATTAAAACATACATCTTGGGTAGTGTAAATTACATAATCAGGTCGAATGCAGATTTTAGGTCATTTCCTTTATCAGAAGGTAGTTTAGTCATACTTATGCTCCAAGGGCATTTTCGTAATTTCATATCCAACATCTCATACTTATTTTTCGTATCGAATTCAGCTTAAGCAGATTTCACAAAACACTTATCATAACCATGCATGCTTTAACCAGGTATCAACATGTACATAAAGCATACAAGGGGTAGTAATGTATTACCTTAGTTCCGAGTTATACCGGTTGACTCATGATACTTCATTCGATCGCATTCGAATCTGGACTGGATGTCCCATGACATTTCGAATACCAAGATACTTGCATACCCAAAGTAACCGGCCATCGGACGGTCGTCGGAGAGGTCGCCGGAAGCCCCCAAAACTGCGATCCTAAATAAACCCAAAATTGCCGGAACTGACGAGGCTCCGACGAGGGCCTTGCCGGCGTCGAACGAATGATCGAATAAGGGGGTTTTGTTCCCCTCCACACGGTGAGCACGCCTAGGCCGACGAAGCGCCACGCCGTTGACTGAGGTGGCCAGAAAATGCAAGGAACGATGGCTCTCCAATTTGGGGGTTTGGCCGAAACGTCGAGTAAGATTTGCCGACGAAATACGGCTCCGTTATGCGCGTGGAGACCATTGGTTTGCTCAGGTCGAAGCAGTGCTTCCGATGGCTAGGGCGGTGGCAGCCACGGACGGTCGGTGCGGCAGATCGGAGCCGGACGATGGGAAGAAAAAAAATGAAGGTCGAGAGAGAGCATAAATATTCTGGGTATTTTTGTTTCGTTTTGTTTTTGGGTGTTAATTATGGTAGGCAGATCTGGATGGTTGTAATAAATTGGTTCAAACTATTCAAATATAATTCAAATAAGTTTAGTGTAAGAATTAACCATAAGTGATCTTTAGCACAAATGGTTAAGGTTCGGGCTTACAAGGCTAAGGTCACAAGTTCGAACCTCTGAGTTTACATTTTTTTTAAAAAAAAAACCAGGGTGTTACACTTAGTTTTAAGGTTTATGAACTTAGTTTAAGGTGTAGGATTTTGGGGTTTAGGTATATGAGTTTAGAATTTAGGTGCAATGGTTAGAATTTAGGGGTTAGGTTGGGATTTTGGATTTAGAGGTTAGGGTTTAGGTTTTAGTGTAACACGTTGAGGATTTAGGTTTTAACATATAAATCATAAATTATATTTATAATCCCTAAATTTTAAACTACTAAACCTAAACCCATAAACCTTATACCATAAATCGAGTCTCTAAACCCTAAAATTAAGGCACTTGTAGAAACTTTTAGTTTTCACCGCTAGTGTATCAAATAATTATCCTTTAAAAAATGTCGCATAATATTTTAAGGATTTATATCTTATACATTGGCAGTGGAAACTAAAAGTTTCAACAAGTGCCTTAGTTTTAGGGTTTATGGTATTAGTTTAGAGTGTAGGGTTTAGGAGTTTAGGTGTCGAGGTTTAAAATTTAGGGATAATGGTTAAAATTTAGGTTTAGAATTAGGGTTTAGAGGTTGGTGTTTTGTTTTTAGGGTAATATGGTTAGGATTTAGGTTTTAACTTATAAACCCTAAGTTATAACCCTACATTTTAAATTCTAACCACTATCCCTAAATTTTAAACACTTACACCTAAACCCCTAAACCCTACACCCTAAAATATGACCCTAAACACTAAAATTAAGGCACTTGTAGAAACTTTTAGTTTCCACCGCCACTGTATAGGATAATAATCCATATTTTAAATACTTTTAAGGCCCTTTTTGACATGGCTTAAAAAAGAGCTTTTGCTTAAAAAAATGACTTTTCACCCATAAGCAATGTCAAATACTTTTAATTTGGAGTAAAAAATCACTTAAAAAGGTAATTTTCCACCCAACCTCAAAAGCTAAAATTTCTAGCTTTGGGGTGAAAAATTACTTTAGGTGTAAAGTTACTTGTTTACCCTTAATTATTAACACTAATATTAATATTAATATATTAAAATAATATTAAATATAATAATAATTATTATATTAAACTAATATTTTAATATTAAATACAATAATTATTAAATATATTTTGTGATCAAAGTGTATAATTATTAAATATATTAAATATAACAATTATTAAAAAAATAATATTTTAAATAAAAATAAATAATAAAAAACCTTAATATTATAAAATAATATTAAGTATAATAATTATTAATATATTAAATTAATATTTAGTTATATTACAATAATATAAAAAATGTATAGTTTAGAAATATTTAAAATTTTATATTATTTATTTAGAAATATTTTATATAAACAAAATAATAATGAATTGTCATGATTTTTATATTTTTATTATTTAAATTGATTTTTTTGTATATAAAAATATTAATAAAATTTGTGATAACGAATTTATTCATCATTTATGTTCATTTATTTTTACTTTACAATATTATGTCTAAAATGAACATTTTATCTTTTTAAAAGCATTTTTTAACATCAATATTAAACATTAAAATCTTATAATTAACTTTTTAAAATCACTTTCGGATAATACTTTTAAAAATATTTTTCAAAAGCTCTGCCAAACTGGCCCTTAATCTCTTACTTTATTCTATAAATAAAGGCAAATTCCTACCAATTTGTACAGCATATTAGGAGTTTCTTCTGCTATAGTTTCATTTCATTTTCTTTCAAGAAGATCTAAGCAGATAATTTGTCGAAGAAACACATAAATATACATTTGTTTCATGAAGTTCTATATAGACATGTGTGGTTTGATAAATAAAGTTACAATAAAACTTGTTTCGGTAATTGACCCCTCAAAATAAAATGTCTAATTCTACCGTTACGGCCTCCTAAATATTGTAACAACAACGATGTTAGAAAATTGTTTTAGTAAAAACAACGATGTTAATTGAACTAACGCCAATGAACATATTTTTTTAAACAAGAAACCAGATTTCATGAAAATAAAAAAATGTACAACAAAACACACTCTAAAACATGAAATAAACTTGACAAATATGTTTACCAAGAAATCTCAAACAGAAAGAAAATATAAAATATAAAATTCAAAGGTCGTGAAAAGAACAAACTAAAACCTTCTACCGAGATGTCCTTCACCATTACGGAAATTTAGCAAATAAATTTTCTTGTCTCCATCAAACTAGACGCTTAAGTAACTATTTGAAGAAATTCTTCCTCGCCGCTGCTCTCGTTAGTTTTTTTTTGTGCGTTGTCGGTGGCCTTGTGTTGGTTGCCGATCGTTGGCGATGTTTCTTATTTTTTTATTTATTTTTTGTTACCAATAAGAATTTCTCCTTTTTACACATTTTGTGTAGTAATCATCACGATGCACGTCCCTGATCGGGGAAGGTTCATGATCTTGTATGATTAGATTCTTTTTTTATTGATGTTTTCAAAACTATTAACGGAACAAATATAAGATTAATTTTATTAATTACAACATCAATCAACATATGAATATAGTATATAATTCTTGAGACATAAATAGCATGAGTAAATTCTAGAAAAGAAAAACAAGACATGTTAATGGGAAAAGCCGTAGTGGGTGAACACTGATTCAGTCAAGGCCAACATCATATCAAGCATGCAATTTGGTAGATACGATTGTATAAGGCAAATTTGTGTTACAGAATTGAGTAGCAAAAGAAGAAGCTTTTAGTTATGCATATTGGCCAAATATATATTCTTCTTTTGTTGGTTGGTCCTGGATTTTTCCTTTTTCCTAGGAGTGAGTTTTAAGTTTTGACTGAGAATTGCATATTGGAACTGAGGGACCTAAATGAAAATATCATCAAATCATGGAGTATATGAGAAGCTCCTTTTTTATTATATAAAAGAAAAAAGAGAACAACTTTCACACTCTCTTTAAGATTCCCAAAACCTAATAAGCTTTCTTTCTTTTGATCCTTCCTTTCCTGTCTCCATCAATTTCATCTTCTTTTTTAATATATTTCTTTGCCTTCCATTAGCTTATAAATCCAGACTGCCCTTTCTGAGATTCTTCAGCCAACTTGTTTCCTTTCATAAACAATTCCTTCACTCTGAATATCTTCCCCCCTTCACTATAGCTAAACGCCATATCCATGACTGGAAAAAGAAACCAAACCAGCAGTCCCGTCGGCAGCCCCTCCTCCGGTAACATCTCCGACAGTTGTTCTAAAGAACACGATCGCTTCCTCCCCATAGCCAACGTGAGTCGTATAATGAAGAAATCCCTCCCCGCCAACGCCAAAATATCCAAAGAAGCCAAAGAAACGGTGCAAGAATGCGTGTCGGAGTTCATCAGCTTCATCACCGGCGAGGCTTCCGACAAGTGTCAGAGGGAGAAAAGGAAGACCATAAACGGCGACGACCTGTTGTGGGCAATGACGACGCTGGGTTTCGAGAATTACGTCAGCCCTCTCAAGGTTTATCTAAACAAGTACAGGGAAACCGAGGGGGAGAAGAATTCCATGGCCAGGCAAGACGATCATCATCATCACCACCAGCAGCAGTCTCCCACATCGTATGCCGTGATCACCCACGGCGGGGCTAATGAATTCAACGGTGTAGACGCGGGCATATCGTCATCGACTAACGCCGCAGATCATTTCCGGGGTTATAACGGGGGATTCTTTTCGCTGGGGACTCAAGTTAATCAACCGCAGAGTTACGGTGATGAAAATCTGATGGGCGGTGGTTTCAACAGAAGCAGGATCCAAGAGCATGGTGATGGAAATGGTAATAGAACCATGGCAGCTCATTCCCACAGGATTGAATGGTAGTAGCTCCAAAACTTTGAGAAATCCAAATATTTATATATTAAAAATATGTTGAAGCTTTTGTCCAATTTGATTAACCATCAAATGACTATATATGAAGGGTTGTTGTAAAATCTCCTAATAAATGTACTGTTAAACTGCAGAATTAAAAGCTCAGTTGTATATAATTTATGTTTTCTAAATTCTTCGTTTCATGTTGATTCCAATATAATGGCAATTTTGGGGCAAAAACCCCTTTTAAATAATTATTAGGGAAAATGGCTCCAAAAAATATTATTTGGCAAAATGACCCCCAAACTTGCCACGTCGGTGCACCTCGCGTTATGTAGGACGCGAGGTCTGATATCGCGTTCTGCATAACGCGATTTCAGTCTACCTGGTCTTGTTGTTTGTGTTAACGGTTTTACAGAACCTCGCGTTCTGCAGAACGCGAGGTCCACGAGAATTTGAAAGGGCGGCTGAATATATCGCACAGACCTCGCGTTCTGCAGGACGCGAGTTCTGTGCAACTCTGGGCTGAAGAACAAGTGTGGGTAGGCTTGTTCGAGCCCAATTTCGGGCGTGTAAATCGTATATTTGTATCGAACATCAAGTTTGGGGTCTTAGTACTGGAAATTCTCTATCGTATGACGCCAATACGGTTAATTTCCGTCCATTCTACACTGGTTTAAAATGGCTTCCAAAACCCTATGCTATCATCCTTTTTTGAATGAAGTTGCCTTTGAACAAATGTCGATAGGCATGTTCGAGCAGAATTTCATACGTATAAATTGTAAATTTTTAGCTAACATCGTGTTTGGGGTCGTAGTACTGGAAATTCTTTATCGTATGACACCGACACGGTCAATTTCCGTCCATTCTACAATGACTTAAAGTCGCTTCGAAAACGCTATCATGACATATTTTTTTGAATGATTGAAAATATAAGATGACCTACTGTATAAATCGAAGTAGACTGACTTTATTGATTCGATTGTCATGGGCGAACTCACATATACAAATTAAAAATAATTAATTAAGACGAGGGGCTGAGCGATTAGGACACTTAGGAGCTGTGTGTCCAGGATTTTTACATACACTACAATGCTTCCTTTGTCCGGTTTTTTCTCGATGTTCGACCATATCCTCGGCACAATGTATTCTTGTAGACCGTGGACGTCCTTTGGCTCTTAGTAGTGCTGGATCTGGGCGTATGGTCGGTTCAGTGTCCACGGCATTCGGATCAACCTCATTTCCGATTGGAGGAAACTCTTTTTCGTAAACCTTAAACACCGTTTCGAGTAAGTATACCAGATCAACCAGATGCATGTATTGTATCCGTTGGTTAGTGCTAGCAGCAATGACGTGTGCGCACGGGTATTTAAATGTTTGGAAAATTCCGCACTCGCAGGTTCTTTCCCTCAGATTTACCACGTACGCGTTGTGCTGAATGCCTTCCAACCGCCTGAAAAATTCTGCAACACGAAACTTGTGTCCTTCTCGCGAGAAGAGAGTTGCAGTCATCTGTCTTGATTGGCCCAATTGAGTATGCAGTTTTGTGCGGAAATCCGGATGAACTTTGTGTCCACCTGCCATGTACTCAGTTGCTTGCCTTCCCAAGGTTGCAAAAAGGGTAGTCAGACGATAATAGGTAGCTTTGACAATGGAAGTGATAGGCAACTGCCGCACTCCCTTCAGTGATGAGTTCACTGCCTCAGCCAAGTTCGTTGTCATGTGACCATAACGTTTACCCTCGTCATACGATCGAAGCCATTTTTCCTTTGGGATTTTTTCAAGGTATTCTGCGCCATGTTTGTTTCTCGCTCACAGTTCCTCGAGCAGGTCAGCCACCTCTTGTTTGTAGTGCGAGTTGCCTACGGGATGCCAGTTGAATAGTTATGGGCGAAAAACACATGCAAAAAGGTCGTAAATGAAATTGAGTAACAAGTATTATAGTAAATGAAAATGACATAAAGGACGTACCTGTTGAGTGTGTAAAAGTTCTATTATTTACACCCTTTTTAACCCATACTTCTGCTGCATTCAAGCATCATTGCATTGCATTTAGGTCAGTTTACAGCAAAACATCACAAATATATTAAAGGCACGGATTCTACTAAAAGATGGCTTATTTTGCAGGTTGCTGCCATAGTAGACAAAGAAGGCGGGCGCAGGGCAGAGAAGCAGAAGAGCTGAACTGGACAAGCAGACGATGAGGACGAGGCTGGCATGGATCTGTCGTGACAGCATGGGGACAGTAGTTTTGCGGAGAGGAAAAGCAAAGTGGACCTCGATAGATAGAGAAAATTATGCTCGTCTGTCGTGTGAAAACCATACATTTTTCCAAGCCCCGGATCAAAAGATATGTCAAGCCAAAGCTCAAGGAGTGGAAATCCCATGAAACAAGGAGGCGGCTGAAAAGTAGGATACTTGAAGATTAAAGTCTTTATTAGAATCTTACTTTTAATTAAAGTTGTAATCCTTGTTAACTTAGAATTCTTGAGCCCAAAGCTTATATAAGGGCATAGATTTTAACCTAGGAGAGAACATACCCCATAACCGATAACCAAACCCCTCCGCCGTTTACCCGTCGTCGACATGTTCTAAAAAACCCCTAGGGCCACGGGTTGTTTTGTAAAGTAGTTGCAAGGGTTGTTTTGTTTTAGGATTTTCCAAGTTCAATAAAATAAACTTCAAGTTCTCTTATTTTGGTTTTAATATCTTGCAAGAGCATCGGGAGAGCATTTTAAGGTTATCTATTTACTTAGCATCGGGAGAGTTAAGTATACGAAAGAAATAAGAGCAAGTTCTCTAGTTTATAGTTGAACTATCTTGTGCCTAGGGATAGGGCAAGGTTAAGTGGCTAAGGAAGAATTCATACTCATCGGTGTTCATCCTTCGATTCACGCCGGGAGGTATCATCAAAGACGTGATCATCGACAGACTTGGACCTAGGGATAGGCCAAGGCAGATCTGGGATTCTTGCCAAACTTGAACGTACAGAGTTGGTGTGTTTGCTGCCGCGACGACCAACGGACAGCTGCCGCGACAGGCGCAACGACAGAACTGGATTTCCTAAGCAATACAATACCTGCACTACTGAGCAATTCAATACCAGCCCATTCTCTCTATCTTGATATTCCTATTCTTTTATTTAAGTTTACTTTATTATTCTCGTGAAAACTCTCAAATATTTCCTTTACTTCGTGCAGTGAAATTAGGTGAAGCTATTGGCCCAATCCCTGTGGAGACGATAATCCGATACTTCGTATCACTTTACTACTTGCGTCGTGTACACTTGCACTACAATTGCGATAGACTCTTTTACACGCAACAAGTTTTTGGCGCCGTTGCCGGGGATTGGCAACATAACTACACCTTTCTTTTATTGCACTTTTCGTTTTTGTTTTTGTTCTTTTAATTTTTCTTTTTCTATTTTTTTTTCGTTAGTACTTTAAACTCTTTCTTTTCACAAGGTTATCTTGTTTATGCACAGATCTAAAAGAGGTGAAGATCCTGAGTATCCATTAGATCCGGAAGTTGAACGTTCATTCAATCTTAGGAACCGACTTCGTTACGTGCTAGCCAGGAACGAGTACCTTGAAGAACAGTTAGAGACAATGGCATACCGAGGAGATAATCCCGCTGCTAGAGATGGAGCTGTTATACCGCCTGTCGGCGACCCGCCTGCAGCAGCCGGACGACGGTCATGCCGTGACTACATGCTGAACGATCATGTAGAGCTGGAAACCACGCTGCCGGATATTGAACTTGATAACTTTGAGCTTAAACCTGTCATGTTTAGTATGATCAACAATGCCAGACAGTTTAGTGGTGCTGTGACAGAAGATGCTAGGGAGCATCTCAAAACGTTCCAGGAGATCTGTGGTTCGTTTAGACTACCAGGAGTTAATCCAGAGATACTGAGGCTTCGGTTATTCCCCCATTCATTGAGGGACAGAGCAAAAACTTGGTGGAATAAACTTACACCGGGTTCAATCGTAACTTGGGCAGATTTATCTCGTGAATTTTTATCTCGTTTTAATCCTTCGCATTTATCTGAGCGATTACGTAATGAAATTGCTACTTTTCACCAGGAAGATGACGAGCCGATGCACGAGGCCTGGGACAGATTTACTACTCTTCTTCGGAACTGCCCAATGCATGGATTCCCCGTCTGGAATCAGGTAACTAAGTTCTATAATGCCGCTAACTTACAAACTCGTATTCGAATTGATTCTGCAGCAAATGGACTATTATTGGATAAAGATCCAGACGAGGCATTGCAAGTTTTGAAAAATCTGGCCAAGAATGAGGAACAGTTCCCGACCGCAAGAAGAGGGGGTAAACGGGTACTTGCTGTCAAGGACTATGAAGCCGACAGCACGTTAAAATCACAGGTAGCATTCCTTACTAAAGCAATGAAAAGGTTATTGAATGATGATGGTCAACAAGGATTTGCTGTTGAGGAAGTATGCGATATCTGTGAGGGAAATCATAGTCGGGATGAGTGCCCAATATAGTTAGAAGAGGGAAAATATGTTGGAAATTACAACAAGCCGAATTACAACTCCAACAATTATAATCCCAATTGGAGGAAGGATCCCAAATTTTCCTGGAGTAACCCCAATAACGCCCTGAATCCGCAAGCACATAATCAGAATCAGGGAGGACCTAGATTGCTGACGCGACAGCAACTGCCACCGCACCTGCCGCCGCAGTAGCAACAACAGCCACCACCTGCCACGAGAAGTATATTGGAACAGACTCTGGCCACCTTTATGTCTCAGACCGGTACTTATATTGAGAATATGAATCAGTTTGTTAAGAAGACAGAGAACTTCATGGATAAAACCGAAATGAGGATGACAAATCATGAAGCTACTTTGAAATCTCTGGAGACACAAATGGGTCAAGTTTCTCAACATATTAAGCCGAGGCAGAATGGAGGATTCCCTAGCAATACTGAAAATGCTAGACCGCCCACACATGAGCAATGTAAGGCAATTACTACTAGGAGTGGGAAGAAATTACCAGGGCCGGAAAAAGAAGCTGAAACAGTAAAGGAACCAGCCTTGGACAAACCTGCCGAGGAAGCTGCCCCGACAGGTGATAAACAGACTGCTACCGATGAGCCTGTCACGACAGCAGACACGACATAGGAGAAAATTGATGAACCTAAACCTCCTCAGATTCGTATGCAGTGGGAAGGACGTATTGCTGATTACCGTCCCCCACCTCTTTTTCCTCAACGGATACAGCAAGCTAAGCAAGAATCTCAACTTAAAAAGATTTATGATATTTTTAAGCAGGTTCATATTAATATTCCGCTGTTAGACGTCGTTAGGGAGATGCCCGGTTACGCCAAATTTCTCAAAGATGTCATGTCAAAGAAATATAAACTTGGGGAATTTGAAACGGTAAGGATGGCAGATGGTTGCATGAGTATTCTTCATCGGCAGCCACCCCAGAAAAAGAAGGATTCGGGGAGCTTCATCATACCTTGTGTAATCGGAGACAAATTTGTGGGTAAGGCACTTTGTGATCTTGGTGCTGGTGTTAATTTAATGCCAAAGTCTGTTTTTTCAGAAATTAGGTATTGGAAAGGCGCGGCCCACGACAGTAACTCTGCAGCTGGTAGACCGCTCTTACGTTCATCCAGAGGGAAAGATTGAAGATATTCTGGTAAGAGTGGATAAGTTTATTTTTCTTGCTGACTTTCTTGTTTTAGATTGTGAGGCAGATGAAAACGCACCAGTCATCCTTGGGCGACCCTTCTTAGCCACGGGAAGACCACTGATTGATGTGGAGAAAGGAGAACTCACCATGCGAGTGAACGATCAAGAGATTAAGTTGAATGTTCTCCAATCGATGAAACATGCTGATTTGGACGAGGAATGCAAGGCCATCATTGAAGTGACCCTTGATCATCCCTGCATTAGGTCGGGCTGTCAAGATATAAAATTTGGTCACTGCTGCGACAGCCACCTACAGGCCTGTCACGACAGCAACGATGACAGCACCGACGACAGCAACTCCTCTGACTCCGATACATCTGATACTGAAGATCAGGAGGAGGTAAACTGGTTAGGCCATCGTCCAGGTAAGTTATTCGAACCTTTAAATTACACTTCGGATAACCATTTAATCCAAAAGCCATCTACTATTGAACCACCTGCCTTAGAACTTAAGCCCCTGCCAGGGCAGTTAAAATATGCTTATCTTGGTTCAAATGACACACTGCCCGTAATCATCTCTTCTAAGCTGCCGCAGGAATAGGAACGGCAGCTAATCGACATGCTAAGGCAGCACAAGAAGGCGATTGGATGGACGATAGCAGACATTCAAGGCATTAGTCCGGCGTTATGCATGCACAAAATCCTCCTTGAGGAAGATCATAAGCCGACTATTGATGCCCAAAGGCGGCTAAACCATGCGATGAAGGAGGTAGTGCGTAAAGAGATAATAAAGTGGCTAGATGCTAGTATTATTTATGCCATCTCCGACAGCAAATGGGTGAGCCCGGTGCAATGTGTTCCAAAGAAAGGAGGAATGACCGTGGTAACCAACGAGAACAATGAGTTAATCCCAACCAGGACTGTGACCGGTTGGAGGGTTTGTATGGACTATCGGAAGCTCAACAAAGCTACCCGAAAGGACCACTTTCCTTTACCCTTTATTGATCAAATGCTTGATAGATTAGCGGGTAAACCTTACTATTGTTTTCTTGATGGTTACTCAGGTTACAACCAAATTGCTATCGCATCGGAGGATCAAGAGAAGACGACTTTCACCTGTCCCTACGGAACGTACGCTTTTAGGAGGATGCCGTTTGGACTATGTAATGCACCTGCCACCTTCCAAAGGTGCATGATGGCCATATTCTCCGATATGGTAGAGGACTTCCTTGAGATATTTATGGATGATTTTTTCGTCTTTGGAGACGATTTTGAGAGCTGCCTCGGCAACTTACAAAAGGTACTTGAAAGATGTGAAAAAGCTAATCTAGTTTTGAATTGGGAAAAATGCCACTTTATGGTGGATGAAGGGATAGTCCTAGGCCATAAGATTAGCTGTCGTGGGATAAAAGTCGACAGGGCTAAAATAGAAGTGATCGAGAAGCTGCCGCCACCGACTACAGTCAAGGGCATTAGAAGTTTTTTAGGGCATACTGGTTTTTATCGAATGTTTATTGCAAATTTCTCAAAAATCACCAAGCCCCTATGTCATCTCTTAGAGCAGAATCGACCCTTTGACTTTAATGATGAATGTACTGAAGCATTCAAGGTTATGAAGGAAAAACTAGTAACAGCCCCCATAGTACAGCCACCAGACTGGACACAGCCATTTGAGATTATGTGTGATGCTAGTGACTATGCTGTCGGGGCAGCACTTGGGCAGCGCAGAAATAAGCTGTTTCATGTCATATACTACGCCAGCAAGACATTAAATGACGCCCAAGTGAACTACACCACCACAGAAAAGGAGCTGTTAGCTGTGGTGTTCTCCATCGACAAGTTTCGTTCTTACATACTTGGGACGAAAGTAATAGTGCACACAGACCATTCTGCCCTTAAGTATTTGTTCGCAAAGAAAGATGCAAAGCCTAGATTGATACGGTGGATCCTGCTATTGCAAGAGTTCGACCTTGAGATCAAGGACAAAAAGGGGACAGAAAATCAAGTGGCATACCACTTGTCAAGGTTGGAGAAGGGACAGAGTCTACCAATCGATGAGACAAACATACTGGAGACCTTCCCAGATGAGCAGCTCTTCGCTGCCGCGACAGCCATGGCGGCAAGTAAGTCTTCTGAACTCCCCTGGTATGTCAATTTCGTTAATTTTATAGTTAGCGGATTACTTCCTTCTGATCTTAATTATCAAGCCAGGAAGAGGTTCCAAAATGATGTTAAGCATTATTATTGGGACGAACCTCTTCTTTTCAAACTATGCACAGATCAGGTTATAGGAGGTGTGTACCACAAGAAGAGCAAGAAGACATTCTCCATCACTGCCATGCTTCACAATATGGAGGTCACTTAGGAGGCAATAAAACTGCTGCCAAGGTGCTGCAGTCAGGGTTCTACTGGCCGACACTGTATAAAGATGCACATAACTTCTACAAGAACTGTGACAGGTGCTAGTGGACAGGTAACACCTCGAGGAGAAACGAGATGCCACTGCAGAACATTCTGGAAGTCGAGATCTTCGACGTTTGGGGGATTGATTTCATGGGACCTTTTCCATCTTCATGTGGAAATCTATACATCCTCTTAGCAGTGGATTATGTCTCTAAGTGGGTTGAAGCCATCGCCACTCAAAAGAATGATGCCAAGACAGTCCAAAAGTTTTTGCACAAAAACATTTTTTCTAGATTTGGCATTCCCAAGGCGATTATCAGTGATGAAGGGAGACATTTTGACAATAGGGTCATTGCTGCCGCCTTGAAGAAATATGGTGTCAAGCACAGGATCGCGACAGCATACCACCCACAGACCAATGGACAAGATGAGATATCCAATAGGGAAGTTAAGAACATTCTTGAGAAGATGGTTAAGCCAACTAGGAAAGATTGGTCTTTACTCCTTAATGATGCATTATGGGCATATAGGACAGCCTTTAAGACTCCATTAGGCATGTCTCCATACCGATTGATCTATGGAAAAACCTGTCACTTGCCTGTCGAGATAGAGCACAAAGCATATTGGGCAATCAAGGCAGTGAATATGGACTTAGACAAGGCAAGCCAGAAAAGGCTGTTAGATCTGAACGAGCTTGAGGAAATACGGACAATGGCCTACGACAATGCAAGAATCTACAAGGAGAAAACTAAGAAGTGGCATGACAGGAAGTTGCTGCCACGACAGTTCTGCCCAGGGCAGCTTGTGTTGTTATTTAATTCTAGACTGAAACTCTTCCCAGGAAAGCTAAAGTCTAGATGGTCTGGCCCGTTCCAAGTGGTACAAGTTTTTCCCCATGGTGCCATCACAATCCAGTCATTAAAAGACGGGCATCAATTCAAAGTCAACGGACAGCGCCTTAAGCATTATCAGGGGACTAAAGCCCCAGGAATACAGGAAGTGGTTACTTTAGGAGATGCCCCACAAGGCATCCCTAATTTAACCTAAATTTTATTTTCATTTATTTTATTATTTAGTATTATTTATTAGGAAATTAGGTTTATTTTATTCGAATAATGTTTTATATTTTCTGTTTTCAGCAAATAAAGGAGCCAAGAAGAAAAGAAGAAGTGACCCAAGCCCACCATCCATCCATCAGCCCAACAAAGCCCATTTATTGAAGCCTGTCGTTCCAGCTGCCGCCGCAGATACGGATAAGACAGGCTGTCAACAGACTGACACGGAAGACGCAGTAGCGTGTGACAGACGCGTAACAGACGCATAATTACGTAACAGACGCGTCAGACACGCCAAATCTCAACAGTCACTCCGTTATTCACGCCTGCCGTTACAACATTAAACGGGCAGCAACTCGACCGCTATAAAACCCCGTTCTCATTTCCATTTTCATCACTTCTGCTTATTCTTACTTGCTTTCTCCTCTCGTTTTTCTTTGTTTTCTTTACTTTCACAACCCTTGCTACTAAAATGTCTTCTAGACAGACCCGCCGCGGTGCTGCTTCAGCCTCTTCATCAGTAGCACCCACACCGTCGGCCTTCGCCACCAAGGAATTATGGGAAGAAAGAGGTTTTATATACATCCGCAAGGCTCCAAACATGGGGCTTCGACCATTCATCGCCAGAGCAATACGAGCTCAACTATGGGAGCAATTCGCAGAACAGCCGACAGAATTAAACAACACATTGGTAAGGGAGTTTTATGCTGCCATCAACAACAAAACGGCGACATTTGTCACTGTCCGAGGGGTCAAGGTACCATTCACAGCTGACAGCATCAACCACATGTATGGCCTCTATTTTGGTCCCAACGACGATGCTCATCAGCAATTTTTAGACACCCTCAACGCTGCTGCCTACGGAGCTGTCATGGCAGAAGTGACAGAGGAAGGAACGACATGGAACACAAACAAAAAGAACCCCAACTCTATCAAAAGGGGGCAGCTCCTCCCAGAAGCAAAGCTATGGAACGCTTTCATCAAGAAGCGTATCATGTCGTCCTCCCATCACACGACGGTGGACCAGCAGCGGCTCGCCCTCATTCATTCGATCATGAACGACCGGCCTATCAACGTGGGCCGCTATATGAGGGAAAGCATTTTGGACTGCACATTTCGCTCCACCTCCCGCCTTTGCCTCCCATTCATGATCACTTCTCTTTGCCGCTGTGCTGCCGTCCCCGAGGCCACCACCGACAAACTGGTCCAAGGCAGAGGCTGGACCGACAACAACATAACCAGCCTCATGGAGCTGATAGTCGCTACCCCCCTCTCCTCTTTCAACCCGGCTGCCTCCCCAGCAGACTCATCCGAGGAACCGGCCGATGAACCTGCCGATGAACCTGCCACCACAGTCGCCCAGACCAACCAATCTGCCCAGATCCTTGCTGCAATACAACGGGTGGAAGACAGACAAATGGGGCTAATGACGTTCATCCGGGATTTCGCCAACTCGACGGTAAATTTCATTACCAACACTTTAAATTATCCCGATGTTATTTTCCCCACCTTCCCTGCCCACTATTTCCACATCCCCTCCCCTGTCCACACACCTACGCCACCTGTCTCCCCCCATACACACTCTGCCACTTCCACCCCATCACCTACCCAACCGGCAGCTGACAGCCCAACGGAAGAAACCTCTGCCCGAGGAACAAAGCGACCTGCCTCCCCTGACATCGACACAGACCCTCCTATTAGGAGGAATTTGGAAAAGGACTTCACGCCTGTCAAGCGGCAGAAACGTGTGGCAGACAGAAAACTAATGCCCAAGGCCAGCACCACCGGCAGCAGCAGCACTTGGGATAGTGGCAGCAGCTCAGACATCCAGGTCGTGGAGCAACCTGTCCAGCCAGCCCCACCGACCAGACGCCGCCGCCATATCCGTGTCAGCAGTAGTAGTGAAGACAGCGATTAAAATTTAAGTTTTTATTTTCTTTTTATTGCTGCCTGCTTTATTTATATTTTGTGATGTACCTGCCTTCATTTTATCTGTCATTTGCATTGAGGGCAACGCAACCCTCGAGTTTGGGGGTGGCAACCCTCCATTTTAATGGAGTCTTAGTACATTTTTAATTATTTGTTGTGTCTTTCATTTATTTAAGTTCTCTTAAAAAAAATCAGAAAAGATTAAACTGTTGGCTTAAAACTGTGAAGTTACTTGCCTGTCATGACAGCTCTGCCGTGGCAGCATCTTTAGGACATATTAAGGAGAAGTTTAGAGCCTTTCTATAGTTCTGAAAACTTAAACACCATTGTGACTGTTATACTGCTTAGATTTCTTTTAGCCAAACTAGAATAGGATGCTTAGTACTTGAATAGCCCCTAGAGGTGCTTAACACTGGCTCTAGGAAAGAAGTTTAGCAAAACAGCCCTAGAGGTGCCCGAAACCGGCTCTAGAAAGTTAGCTAGAGGTGCCCGAAACCGGATCTAGTGAAACTTTAGCTTGAAAAATAAAAAGCAAGTCAAAACAGAAAATCAAAGAAGCATGAAAATGTGCCTTCAAAAAGATAAACTTTGGCATAAAAATTCAAGTTAAGAGTTGAATATTCTAGTGAAACTAAGAGAGTCTTGGCATATAACTGTTCACAAGCATGCACACACTGCACGAGAACTATAGTGAGATTCCGGACATATCCTAATCTTTCCGACAGGTTGCTGCCGCCACAGAGAATGAGCGACGGGTAAGGGACAGTTCACTGTTTGAAGGCCAACACAAAAAATTTTATATTCTTTTTTTTCTTTTAGGTCTTAGTTACTTGAGGGCAAGCAAAAACTTGAGTTTGGGGGTGTGTTGAGTGTGTAAAAGTTCTATTATTTACACCCTTTTTAACCCATACTTCTGCTGCATTCAAGCATCATTGCATTGCATTTAGGTCAGTTTACAGCAAAACATCACAAATATATTAAAGGCACGGATTCTACTAAAAGATGGCTTATTTTGCAGGTTGCTGCCATAGTAGACAAAGAAGGCGGGCGCAGGGCAGAGAAGCAGAAGAGCTGAACTGGACAAGCAGACGATGAGGACGAGGCTGCCATGGATCTGTCGTGACAGCATGGGGACAACAGTTTTGCGGAGAGGAAAAGCAAAGTGGACCTCGATAGATAGAGAAAATTATGCTCGTCTGTCGTGTGAAAACCATACATTTTTCCAAGCCCCGGATCAAAAGATATGTCAAGCCAAAGCTCAAGGAGAGGAAATCCCATGAAACAAGGAGGCGGCTGAAAAGTAGGATACTTGAAGATTAAAGTCTTTATTAGAATCTTACTTTTAATTAAAGTTGTAATCCTTGTTAACTTAGAATTCTTGAGCCCAAAGCTTATATAAGGGCATAGATTTTAACCTAGGAGAGAACATACCCCATAACCGATAACCAAACCCCTCCGCCGTTTACCCGTCGTCGACATGTTCTAAAAACCCCCTAGGGCTACGGGTTGTTTTGTAAAGTAGTTGCAAGGGTTGTTTTGTTTTAGGATTTTCCAAGTTCAATAAAATAAACTTCAAGTTCTCTTATTTTGGTTTTAATATCTTGCAAGAGCATCGGGAGAGCATTGTGAGGTTATCTATTTACTTAGCATCGGGAGAGTTAAGTATACGAAAGAAATAAGAGCAAGTTCTCTAGTTTATAGTTGAACTATCTTGTGCCTAGGGATAGGGCAAGGTTAAGTGGCTAAGGAAGAATTCATACTCATCGGTGTTCATCCTTCGATTCACGCCGGGAGGTATCATCAAAGACATGATCATCGAAAGACTTGGACCTAGGGATAGGCCAAGGCAGATCTGGGATTCTTGCCAAACTTGAACGTACAGAGTTGGTGTGTTTGCTGCCGCGACGACCAACGGACAGCTGCCGCGACAGGTGCTGCCAGCGACAGGCACAACGACAAAACTAGATTTCCTAAGCAATACAATACCTGCACTACTGAGCAATTCAATACCAGCCCATTCTCTCTATCTTGATATTCCTATTCTTTTATTTAAGTTTACTTTATTATTCTCGTGACAACTCTCAAATATTTCCTTTACTTCGTGCAGTGAAATTAGGTGAAGCTATTGGCCCAATCCCTGTGGAGACGATAATCCGATACTTCGTATCACTTTACTACTTGCGTCGTGTACACTTGCACTACAATTGCGATAGACTCTTTTACACGCAACAGTACCCATATCGAGCACCATTTGACGTTCATCACGGTTCTTGAATTGCTGCAGGTAGTTTGCGGCTATGTGCCGCAATAAAAAACTGTGGTGAATGTATGGAGGCTTCCAATAGTCACCCAAATTTTCTATCGCCCACAACAGCACTGTGCCTCTGTCAGAAATAACACATACCCCTCCATCCTTTGATCATATTACATAATCAAGGACATATTTTCGTAGGTTCCGAAGGAAGAACTTCCAAGACTCCAAATCCTCCTTCCGGATGATTGCGAATGCAACAGGAACGCATTTGCGATTGCCGTCCTGTGTAATAGCTAGAAGTAGGGTCTGTGTATATCTTCCGTACAACCATGTGCCGTCGATTTGGACCATCGGTTTGCAGTGCTTGAATGCGTTGATGCACTGGGGGAAAGTCCAAAATAACCGGTGGAATTGACAAACACCTCGGACGATACGATCATTTTCGTATGCTGGAACCATATCAAGTTTGACAACCATTCTGAGGATGTGTTTCTGCAGGAGATTAAGCCACGAGCGCAACTCTTTGTAAGATTCCTCCCATCGGCCATACATTTCCTCTTTGGCCCGCTTCCTTGCATACCATGCTTTGTAATATTGAGGACGGTAGCCGGTGACAGCTTGAGCTGCAGCCTGACATGTGGGGACCGAGACTGTCGGATTTGTTTTCACCAGTGTCGGAAAGATGTCCGATAGGTACTTTGCATCAAGGTTCTTGTGATCCTTGCTGAGGCTAGCAACGGTGCATGTATGGGGCCCCTCAAGTTTTGTTATTTTCCAACGATCGCCTGCCCTCCTCAATTGTGATATACGGATTTTCCATTTACAGCCTTGATCCTTTTGGACGCAGTGAGCCTTGTAGTATCTGGCTTGGGTTTTCTTAATTTTCGTCTCAACATTCTGACGAAGGTTGTACTGCTTAACTGCCGCTACCGCAATATTCTTTGTGAAGAACGTCATACAAATTCTCAGTTCAACATCAGAACGGTTGATTCTGCCGTCTATTGTGTCGTCATGCGGAAAATCAGGGACGTCCATTGCATCCATATCAACCGTTGTGAAGTGGGATGGTGGCTGGAACATAGAAATTGATGTTGCGTCTACAGGAAAGTTGGTGGCAGTCGGCTGTTCGTCGAAATCTGGTGGTGGAACGGTATCGTCTTTCGGTAGAACTGTCAAGTCTTCTGGTACATCATAGAATGGCCCCAGCTCGTCTCTGTCGGGCCCGGGTTCTCTAATCGGTTCTTCGTCAGAAGCATCCTACGGGAGCTGGAATAGTAGCGCTTCGTCGATCACTACCCTTGGAGGCTCGGATGGGGGTCGACGATCGGGAGACCTCTCACGAGATCGCTCACAAACTGCATTTCCAAGACCAAAATCAAGATCACCATAAGAAGATTGTCTCCCTATAGATGGTTGAACGTACTCCGTGCTAGGGACATACATTGAGTGTCGTCCATATGAGGAATCATGGTCGTGCATAGCGTAAGAAGACGACGCTCCCTCACCTCCAAAAGAAGAATGTCTCCCCATAGATGGTTGAACGTAGTCGGTGCCAGGGACATACATTGAGTGTCGGCCATATGATGCTTCATGGTCGTGCGCAACGTAAATAGACGACGTTCCCTCCCCCCCAAAACTATAAGGATTGTATGGATTGTACGATGCATATGTTGGTGCATCGAATTCATCGTTTGGGGGTTGATTCAGGTCGAACCTGATACTAGCTACGCACGACTGCCTTGGAGGAGCAGATGACGATGCACCAAACTCGTTGTCTTGGCACAGTAGGTTAAAATCACATCGTAGACTTGTGGTCGGGCTATCAACGTTGGCATTCGGATCGAAGTCGAAATTCGCCCGCCCCCAGCTTGGTATTTCGATAACTGGATTAGACTCCAAGAACGATGCATACAGCTCGAGGGCCCCCCAATGAATATTCAAAGTGGGTTTCCAGCATCATGTCCACATCAGCATTTTCAGCAATTTGGCATACAGAGTACCTTAAAGGGGCTATAGATGTTGGCACCCGATACTTCACGTCGAACAAACGGTGGTTATCGAAATGAGGGACATTTGCCTCCAGTTCCTTGACCAACTTCTTGAACGATAATCTCCTCAGAATCTTTAGCGTTACTGGATCTTCGCAGTGAAAAACGACGCCGAGTTCGGTATCGTTGAATATCTGCCCATCGTAGTAAACTAGAGTACTAACACCTCGTCTCGCCATTTGAATATTTTGAGGAATTGTTTTGGCAATTCAAACATATATTTACGTTTTATGGTTCTACTTCATATAAGGAGACATTTATGGGTTATTATTGCCACTTGAAATCCCGGAGAATCCGGGTGTGTAAGGGAAAGAATGGTACCAGGAGGTAGCTTTACTTGTCCATTTCCTAAAAGCGATAAGCAGTCCCCTAACTTTGGACAAGTAAGGTATAATGGTACCCGGGAGGCAAGCCAGGCAGCTTTACGAACATCGCGTTCTACAGAACGCGATAAGCAGGACCTCGCGTTCTACACAATGCGAGGTCTTTTGAATATCGCGTTTTGTAGAACGCGAGGTCCCTTTAATTGCTTTGTCGCAGATGTTCCGTCAAAAGTTATAATAATCGTACTGTGTCCTCATTGTATGTTTGTGTAATTGAGAACATGTTTGAATAATTGAGACAATTGTAGTCTGGTAATGTAATTGAATACTACAAGTGCTGCATAACGCGAGGTCCCTTTATATATATTTAGACAGAGATTCTGTCAGAATTAATAAAACTCGTACTATGTACTCGGTTTCTGTTTGAATAACTGAGACAATTGTAGTCTACTAATGTTATTGAATACTAGCAGTTCTACATAACACGAGGTCCCTTGAACATTAATAAAGGATGAAAAAAGACGTCATATAACATAATTGGACGATAATTTCAGAAGTTTATGGTTAATCCGAATCATCGTAGTCAGTGGACACGTCTGAACTTAGGTTTAGTTCTTCAATCAGCTGTTGTTTTCTTTGTCTACGTCTGTACATAAAAAGCTGCAGCTCGTCGGCAGTCGCATCAACATCCGGTGAAGACGGTGCGTGTTCATTGTTCGGAGCAGGTTGTCCGGGTGCAGACGTACTACCTTCGTCGGCGTTGACCTCATCAAACTTTACATTTAAATCGATGTATTTAGCTCCAACGGAATTGAGCCGATCATACATGTTACGAACGTCTGTTTCGTTCATAAGCTTCATAACGTAGTGCGTTTCGTTTGCTGACGGTGTTGGGATTCGACATTCCAAGGAAGAAATTTGTTTATTGGTGTGTTTACTAACCTCGCTTGCTGTCAACTGTATTAAATCTTTCAGTGACATTTTGCTGGTGATTGTTGATTCAAAATAAGTATCGAGAAAATAAAATGTTGCCTGAAATTTTTCCATAAGGGGAGCAAAGATTGGGTGTTTAGGGAGAAATTGGAATGAGTAAATGATGGTGGAATTCGGGGGTATTTATAGTAAAGGAAAAACACCATATAAGTAAATTTAACTCGAATCAAAATTTTATTTTGCATTTCATTTAACAAAACTTTCAACTTTCAACAAGTATTCTTTAATAAGTAATTTGAGACAGCTGGACACAATATTTAAAAAAAGTCGAAACAATATATGCAAAAAGTCCAGGTGGAGAAATATAATCCGCACCGGCTTCTTTCACTCTGGTTGATCTGAATCCGCCCTTGCTTCTTTGACCCTGGACTTCAGAAAGGAGTCACCAAGAGTCTCCTAGATGGTTAGGGGAAGCAGCGGATTTCACAAAATATTCCTCAAGAGGCTCTAGAAAAGTTTTACTGGAAACTCTCTAGGCACTTCTTGACGAACAACGCTAGACGACCACACGCTCCCGAATATTGCTATATGTCGGTAAGTATTCTTCAATCAACGGATCATGCGAGGGTCTCAACCCAACAGAACACAAAATCATGATTGAACTCCAACTATCATGAACGAAGAGAAAATACAAAAAATTTACAACTTCAAAATCCCAGCAAAACACGAAATAATGAAAAGCTTTCACTGGTTACGAAAATGCATCCGCATGCAAATATATAGATCAAACTCGCGTTCTGAATGAAGGGAGATCCACAGAATCAAAGTGAACTCGCATTCTATATAACGCGAGTTTCTTGAGACCTCGCGTTCTATAAAATGCGAGGTCCCTTTTCTCAGAGTTAATAATAGTCCTATTGTATACACGTGTTATGTTTGAATAATTGAAAACATGTTTGAATATTTCAGACAATTGGAGATGTCCGTAAGTCATTTAACGCTAGCTCCCAACATAAGTGACATTTTCTATGTTATCGTTGATTCGAAATTGTGGTGGAATTGTTTGATATTTATAGTAAATGATGGTGGAATTCGTGGGTATTTATAGTAAAGGAAAAACGCAACATAAGTAAATTTAACTCGAATGAAAACTTTAATTCGCATTTCATTTAACAAAACTTTCAACTTTCAACATGTATTCTTTAATAAGTAAATTGAGACAACTCGATAAAATATCTACAAAAATCGAAACAATATATGCAAAAAGTTTGGTGGGCAAATGTGATTGGAGGTCTGCTTGGAAAAGAAAGCAAAGGTCTGGTCTTTGTAATCACTTCTTTAACTTCAGACTTTTTACAGATTGTGCGGGCAAGCTGCGAATTTAAGAAAAGAGTCCCCAAGAAGTGCCTCGAAAGTTTTACTGGAAACTCTCAAGGCACTACTTGGCGGTAAATGGCAGCCGCCCACAAGCTCCCGAATATTGCGATATGCCGGTGGGCAAATGTGATCGGAGGTCTCGAGTGAAAGAAGCAGAGCGCGATAATCAGATTTCTTCTGAAATGGTAGCAGCTTTGATCCACATTAGCAAATGTAATCGGCACCGGCCGCATCTGAAAAGTAGGGCTGCCTCGGCAGTATGGTCGATCTGAATCCGCCCTCGCTTCTTTAACTCTGGACTTTTTGCAGATTGTGCGGGCAAGCTGCGTACTTCAGAAAAGAGTCCCCCAAGAAGTGCCTCGAACGTTTTACTGGAAACTTTCCAGACACTTCCTAAAAGTCGTTTCGTTTCAAAACTGTAGCCGAGGATCCTCTCGACGGCGGCTACAGAAGCTTCCATTGAAGGGGACGCAGCCGCCCACAACCTCCCGAATATTGCGATATGTCGGTAAATATTATTCAATGAACGTATCATGCGGGGGTATGTACCCCGCGAAACACAAATCTTTAAGTGAACTCCAACTATCATAAAGGAACAATATTTCAGACAAAAAAAATTCAACTGCAAAAAACGCAGCATGACACGAACTCATATTCAACTGAGAAAAACTTCATTGGTTACGAAAATCCATCGCCCTGCATATATATATATACCAACATCTAATTGACCTTGCGTTCTGTACAACGCGAGGTTTATAAGACCTCGCGTCCTACAGAACGCGAGTTTGCCATGTCAGCAGATTCACCTCCCTCTATAAATAGCAAACTCTTGGGGAGGCAAGGAGCACCCACAAAAATCACCACTTGAAAAATTTTCAATCGCAGCTACTAATGGCAACATAGCGCGTATTTGGGAAGTTTTTTTCAAACTAATTTCCCGATTATTGCGCTAAGTCGTTGTTTGTAGTTGCGTATATACGTCATCATATCCACGTAAGCAGTTTCCGATTGCAGCTACTAATGGCAACATAGCGCGTATTTGGGAAGTTTTTTTCAAACTAATTTCCCGAATATTGCGCTATGTCGTTATTTGTAGTTACTAATGACAACATATCGTGTATTATTATTATTATTATTATTATTATTATTATTATTATTATTATTATTATTATTATTATTATTATTATTATATACTTAAATACAATTATTATTATTATTATTATTATTATTATTATTATTTACTATTATTAGCAATAATATTTTTATTCTGCCTTTTATTATTATTATTAGTTTTATGATTATTATTATTATTATTATTATTATTATTATTATTATTATTATTATTATTACTATGATTATTATTATTATTAGGGTAAACTATCCCGTTGACCACCAATCTTTAAGTAAAGTTTTAAAATGACCACCTTAAAAAAACGCGTCATTTGACTACCCAAACTATTAAAATGGGATCAATTTGGCCACCTGCCGTTAAGGGGCTAACGGCAGAGCTGACGTGGACCGTTAAAACAAACGGTGACGCTTAGCTGTAAAAAAAAGTAAAAAGCCAACTCAGCTTAATAGAAAACAAAACGTCTCGATTTTTTTTTGTTTACTTCGACACGAAAAAAAACTCACATTTCTCTGAACTCTCTCCGAAAACCCAAAAAATCCCCAACTATCCGTGACTATCTGTGATCTTTTGTTGAAGATAGAGAGGAGATGATCGGACTTCTACGCAAAAAAGGGAATCCTTCTCCGCGATACGGTAAGTTTGATTCTTGTTCTGGGGTTAGGGGTGAAATTTCAGATTAGGGTTAAAACGATTAGGGCTAAAATGAGATTAGGGATTTTAGATTAGGGTTAAACAATTGATATTAGAGTTAATACGAGATTAGCGATTTCAGATTACACTTAAAATTTGTGATTAGGGTTAATAGATTGCACTAATCTCAGAAATTAGGGTTAATAAAAATCTCGATTTTTGGTAAGGGTGCTTTTGTCTGCTTGTTGTTGGGTTTGTCTGCTTGTTAGGGTTAATGGATTACACTAATCTCAGAAATTAGGGTTAATAAAATATTTTCTTTTTTGTCTTTTGAACAATAAAATACACATTTTTTTGTCTTTTTTGTTAGGGTCAATAAGATATACTAAACTAATGTTGCCTTTTGAACAATAAAATACACATGTTATTTTAGTTTGACGTGGGTTGACATCAATATTTAGGGTACTGCAATGGTGGGTGGGGTATTTATTATTTGTTTGTTGCACTGTGAAACCATTAATGTTTAGTGTTGTTGTACAATATTTCTGTTATTTGACAGGGGCTGATTTAGACCAGTTTAGTGTTGTTGTACATCATGGACAAAGATTGGATTATTTCGATCATTGTAATGTGGATACTATGTCAATGTTTGAGATTGTTAGTATGGTAGAACGATTAGGGATTACTACCGTTGTGACTGTGTGTTGGAAGGTTTCAGATAGTCTATTAGAACTGAAAAAGTTGATAACTGATTTTGATGTTCTTGAGATGATAGGGCATTTACCTAGAGATCATTACATGCATTTACACTTACAGGAAATAGTAGTGGACAATGAGCCTGAGATCAGGGTAGAATCTGAAACTAGGGTAGAATCTGAAACTAGGATAGATTCTGAAAGTAGGGTAGATTCTGAAACTAGGTTAGATTCAGATTCTAACTCAGAAGATGATGAGTACCTTGTGGAGTCAGACTCATCCAGTCATAAGTCTGAATTTAGTGACAGTGAAACAGAAGTTCTTAGCTCTGAAAATGAAATGTGTAGTGGGAATTTTGGGTTGAGCAGTGAGCAAGTACAATATGAAAGTGACAATGACAGTGGAAAATCTGACTCACTACACAGTGTAGATGAGTCAGATTTAGAGGGTCCAAAAAAACCTAGATTTCCTGAATTTAATTCTGAGTAAGACTTAATGAACCCTAAGTTGAAGGTTGGTCAATTGTTTGCAAGCAAAGACATACTTAAGGATGCCACTAAGATGTATGGTATTAAGAATAGGTACAGTGTTAAGTTAAAGAGAAATGATAATAGAAGGATTCAAGCAAAATGTAAAGGAGAGTGTCAATGGGTGTTATGGGCAGCCCCTATACATGGTGAAGATCCTTCTACTGGTACATGGCAGATTAGGTTTATAATTGGTGAACATAGTTGTCTTAGGGAGTTCAAAAATTCCAATTGTACTGCCAAGTGGCTAGCTAAAAACTACTTTAGTAGTTTTTTTGTTGACCCTAATTTCTCTAGTGCATCCCTAAAAGAAGCTGTCCACAAGGATTGGGGATTAGTTGTAGATAAGGGTAAATGCATTAGGGAAAAAAATCTGGCTCTTGAGAACTTGAATGGTAACTACAAAGAGCAGTATGCAAATCTGTATGCTTATTTAGGGGAATTGAGGCATTCTAATCCAGGGACAACAACTGTTTGTAAGTTAGATGAAAGAAAGTTTGAGAGGGTTTATATCTGCATGCAAGCATTGAAAGATGGCTTCAAAGCAAGCTGTAGGCCCATTCTAGGTCTAGATGGTTGTCACTTGAAGGGGTACTACAAAGGTCATCTTTTGTCAGTTGTAGGAATAGATGCAAATGATGCAATCTATCCTATAGCCTTTGCAGTTATGGAGAGTGAAAACCAGTCATCATGGTTCTGGTTTTTGGAATTACTTGCCACTGATTTGGAGATGGAAAATTCTCACAGCTATACCTTTATGACTGATAGACAGAAGGTATAAGTAAATTTCTTTAACATTTTCTTTTGTATTTTTTTTGCTAACTGTGAACTGTTAATTTATTTTGTTTTTTTGTATTTGTAGGGATTAATGGAAGCTGTGTCAGAAGTGTTCCCCCATGCAGCACATAAGACATGTGTGAGGCACTTGTACTCAAATGCTAAGAGTAGTGGCACTTTTGGAGGAAAAGCAGTGAAGGACCAGCTTTGGAAAGCTGCAAGGGATACATATGTGAGAGAATTCCAATCTTGCATGGATGAATTAAAGGTTAACTCATGTTTTTAAAGTTTTGTTGAGTTTCAATTTGACCACTGTCTTTTGTTTTTGGTTTTATTTTGACCACTATCGTTTGTTTAAAGTTTTAATTTGACCACTATCTTTTCTGTTTAGTTTTAATTTGACCACTGCATTTTTTGTAGGTTTTATCTGAAACTGCATGGAAATGGCTCTCACCTAAGGATCCCACCAACTGGTCAAAGTCTCACTTCTCTCTTGGATGCAAGTCTGACATGCTCCTTAATAATAATTGCGAATGTTTTAATAAGGTTCACTTTCTAACTTATCTAAATTACTTTCCAACTTAGTGTTTATGTGAATGTTTGACTAATGATTGTGATAATCACTAATCTTTTAATGCTGACAGCTTATACTTGAAGCCAGAGACAAACCAATAATAACATTGGTGGAATCCATCAGATCAAAGCTGGTGCAAAGACTTGCCAAAAAGAAGGATGAAGCTGAAAAGTGGACAGGCCTTCTCTGCCCTAATATTCAGAAGAAGTTAGAACATGCCACATCATCAGCACATAGGTATTTTGACCATTTTTTTACTATTTTAGTGTTTTCATTGTAACTGTGAACTGTGAAATTGATTTTTTTTTTTTGGTTTTATGCTAGTTGTTGGCCTCTTTATGCTGGTGGACACATGTACCAGGTTTCATGTGGTCCATCAACCCAGCATTCTGTTAACATCCAACAGTGGACATGCACATGCAGGAAATGGCGACTAACAGGTATTTCATGGAAATAAGTTTAGGGTATTACACTTTCAATTATTGTTAACTTGTTTTTTTAACTAACAAATATTTTTTTTGTATGTGTAGGGATCCCATGTGTTCATGCAATTTCTGTGATTTTATCCATTGAAGATAGGCCAGAAAGATATGTTGACTCATGTTATTTCAGCTCAACCTAAAGAGCAATCTATTCCCATTTGATATGTCCTGTGAGGGGTGAGAAACAATGAGAGCCTGTTGATACACTAGAGCCTGTTCTGCCACCAGTCTTTAGAAGACCTCCGGGACGACCACACAAGAAAAGACGTAAGAAAAGTGATGAAACACCATCTCAGACTAGTCGAGTGTCAAAAAGGGGTATCAAAATCTTTTGTAAAAGATGCAATTCGAGTGGCCATAATATCAAAACGTGCAAGGGAAAGGTTGGTGCCAATCCGGGAAGACATGGATAGGCATCCAGCGGTGTTGCTGCCAGGAAAAATCCTAGAATTCCAAAACTTCCAGTAAGTTACTTCTTGGTTGCTTCTTTGTTACTTGTTTAATTCATATATAATAAACCGTTGTTGCTTCTTTGTTGTGCAGGTTAGAAGACCTGAACCAGTCCATCCTTCACAACCCACCACTGTGAGATGGATGCCTACAACTGGTGGTGCTGGAACCAGTCAAGGACCAAGTCCAACACCATCTCAGCCTTCACAACCCACCACTGTGAGATGGATGCCTACAACTGGTGGTGCTGGAACCAGTCAAGGACCAAGTCCAACACCATCTCAGCCTTCAGAAGTCACCACTATGAGATGGATGCCTACACCAAGAGTTCCTACAACTCAAGAGAGCTCCTACAATCCATCTTGAATTCTGTTGAAGACTTAGGTGGTCATTTTGTTTAGTGAATCTGTGTTGCATACAATTGGCCAAAATATGACACCATGTTCTTCTGATAAGAAACATGAATATCACATTTTGTTAATTTTGTTTTGACCTGCTTTTGGGGGTCAATGTCTTTTGTTATGTATTGGTCAAACATTTGTATGACACCATGTTGTCATATTTAGGGTTGATTTTGACCAAAGTATAACATGTTGTCATTACAAACATTAGGTATCACATGTATTGGTTAAACATATGTATGCAATACTATTATGAAATTATCAAATGAAATATTATATTTTGCTTATTTTATCATCTTTCCTTTATTTTATGTCTTGTAGATTCAATGTGTAAGATAACATATGGATCAATTATCATAAACAAACAATAACTACATTTCATTTCAATAAGATAAACCCTAAAGATTACATTACATAATTCTTCCTCCCTGAATGTTCTTCCCCAAATACATAATCCTTACAATACATTTCAATAACAGTCACAAAATCCTAGCTAGAAATTTTTTTCCCAATCATAGCTATCAACCCACAAAATCCTTTCTTCCTCAACACTGTTCTTCCTTTCTTCCTCCCTCAATCATAGCTATCAACCCACAAAATCCTTCACCAACACAAAACCCACCCACCACAATAACAGCCCTAACCTAGAAGAAATTTTCCCCCAAAATAAAACCAACCAAAACAGCAACAACAACAAGCAAACTTGCAACAATTCTTTGCTTCTTTCTTTCTTCCTCCATCGAATCAACTTTTTTAAGAAGACCAACAATAACTCTTTTTGACCTATCGGTCATTGGTGGATCAAACCAAGAAAAAAAATTGCAAGCCCTAACCCCATTTCGAAATTTTCCACAACCCCAAAACCTCCTACCTGGATTTTCATAAGTCCAACTTGTTGTCAGCTTCGAACGAACCTCACAATAGCAATCACGATTCATCTCTGCTGCCATTTTCTTCTACACCAAAACCAGCTGCTTTCTTCTTCTTCTTCTTCTTCACGATATACTGTGTTGAGGGTTAACTTTGGGTTTAATTTATAAACGTTTTTTTATTGCTTAGGTGGAAGGTTGATGTGGATGGCTTCTAATCCAACGTGGAAAAATAATCATAGATTAATAAGCCCACCTGTCCACGTCAGCTTTGCCGTTAGCCCCTTAACGGCAGGTGGCCAAATTGATCTCATTTTAATAGTTTGGGTAGTCAAATGACGCGTTTTTTTAAGGTGGTTATTTTAAAACTTTACCTAAAGATTGGTGGTCAACGGGATAGTTTACCCTTATTATTATTATTATTATTATTATTATTATTATTATTATTATTATTATTATTATTATTATTATTATTATTATTATTATTATTACTATGTTTATTATTATTATTATTATTATTATTATTATTATTATTATTATTTGCAATTAAATGTATAATAATAAAAAAAATTATATTTAATATACTTATTAAATGACTTTCCCGCCTGGGAAGTCATCTTTTAAAAAATCCCACGACCTCGCGTCCTGTAGAACGCAAGGTCTTTAGAATCTCACGTTCTACAGGACGCGAGGTCACTTCTGACCGTTCAGTTCACGTGTCTGTTCCGTGACGCGCCTTTTCAATGAATCTCGCGTCCTGTGGAACGCGAGGTATACGGATCTCGCGTTTTACAGAACGCGAGGTTCATTAACATCGCATCCCAAAGGGCGCGAGATCTTCTATAAATTGGAGGCCCTAGCCCATATCAACCACAGAACGCGAGTTCTTTAGCTTTTTACAAAAAATTATCGGCAATTTTTATCTTTCATTCGATATAATGGAAAGCTTACTACGCAACGAGGCGAATCACTGCAATCAATATTGGAGAAGAGATCCAGCGGTATTACTTTTCCCTATTAATTTTTAAAATTTTTTATTTTACTAACTATTTTTTTATTTTTTTTTAAGGGATGCGAACGTAATTTACAATGTTACCTTAACTGTATCAACAACCCACCAGTTGATGCTGTTATGGAGTGGATTGATCGCGCCGGTTTTGGCCACATAGCACGGTATATAGGGGGTGAAGCTAAACCCATCGTTGATCAGCGCGCTGATAGAACGGTGGAGGCCCGAGACGCACACGTTTCATCTTCCGATTGGCGAGGCAACAATCACGCTGGAGGATGTTGCCTACCATCTGGGGTTGCCTACAGACAACAACGTTAATACGGGTGTAGCGTTGGGCCATTGGCCAACTGTATTTGCTGAAGAAATGGGCGTGATGCCCCCTGAGGAAGTGTGGGACGGTGGAAAAATCGAATTATCATATTTGGAGGCTCAATTTGGAACCCCTCCCCCCAATGCGGATGAAGTTACACTTCAGGTTTTTTTTTCTCGATATTTTCACTATTTTATATATTTTTAATATATTTTATTTATTTAAAAATTAGGATGCTTTTATTAAATACTTATGATGCTTTAATTAAATTTATGATGAAATTAGAAATATTTATTTCAACATTAGGATGCTTTATGAAATATTTAGGATGCTTTTATTAAATATTTAGGATGCTTTTAATAAATTTAGGATGAAGTTACAAATATTTACTTGAAAATTATGATGTCTTTATTAAATATTTAGGATGCCTTTATTAAATATTTAGGATGAAGTTACAAATATTTATTTGCAAATTAGGATGCCTTTATTAATTTTTTTGGATGCCTTTATTAAATTTAGGATGAAGTTATAGTTTTTTTAATTAGGATGTCTTTATTAAATCTTTATTTTCACAGTGGTTTGCGCGTGCCCACTTCTTGCGCATTATCGGCGGGATATTAATGCCAGACAAATCCCGCACCAAGGTGCACGTGATGTGGCTTCGTCATCTTACAAATTTCAATGAGTGTAGAGGAAAATCTTAGGGATCAGCTGTCTTGGCGTTTCTTTACAGAGAGCTCTGCAGAAACGTTGACGCATCAAGATCATCGATGGGAGGATGTTGTTTACTCCTACAGTCTTGGGTTTGGTTTCGGATACCTATTTTACGCCCACAGCTTAGACAGCCCACCGCTATGTTATTTCCGCTTCTACGGAGGTACTACGTAATCTACTATATTTTTCATATTTTTAAATTATTTTATTTAACGATTTTTTTTCATTATTTATAGGTGGACCGGAACACTGACCCACATCGGCCTGCCGAAGACCCAAAAAGAATTCAGGATTGTTTTCGATAGCTTGACGCACGACCAGGTAATTCGAAAATTAATTTGAAATTTTTCATACTATTTTTTCCAATAATATTTCATATAACCGTTACAAATGTTTTCATTTTTTATAGTTAGTGTGGAGGCCCTACGCTTCAGAGGATATTCAACAGATTACTCCACCCGAGATTCTGCGTGACAAACAGCTCTGGATTTCCGTAGTGCCGCTGCTCAACTACGAAATTGTCGTGTGGCATGCTACGGATAGGGTTCTCTGACAGTTTGGGTTCGTTCAAAATGTTCCAACCTTGGTTCCAGAAAATATGGACCGATTCCACCTTCTTACGCGCTAGGGGAAGACGGAGGTTGACTAGTCCGAGTACCACACTGCCTGGATAGCGGTTTGGGCTAATCGATTTGCCCAACGCCCACCCCTTCTCCGACCCATTATCGAAGGGGCCGATTCGGTCGCTTTCAATTACCGCCAGTGGTATACGCTCAATGGGATGCCGCATATCCTTACTCAGGCCGAGCGCGAGGCAGGGATTCCCCAGCCTCCCCAAAACAACCCACGCGGCACCCGTCGAGCGACCCAGAGCCAGAGGCAGAGCCAGTCGACGCAACGCGGTCCGAGACCACAACATGACACTGCAGGGGCCTCATCTTCTGGCGCAGCATTTCATACTTATAGCGTTCCATCGAGTTCCCAGCAGATGATGCCTCCACCCCAGTTCGGCTCCTTCGATGCCTATCGTCCCCATACACCGACGACTGACTTTCAGCTTATCGATTATCCACCAATGCCATCTCAGTATGACTTTAGCATTGTGGATAATACGCCGGTGGGTAGCTTGTTTTACTCCCCGCCTGGGCCTAGCACAGATCCGCATATCGCACATGATGGTCACGATGATAGGGACCAGGGACCACCACAGGATGCTCGGAGGTATCCAGATCGTGATCGGCATCCACCCGACTGCGGAACGGGTGGACATAGACATCTTTAGTCTTTTTTTTTACTGATTTATACTTATGTTTTTAATATTTATATTCCACACATTTGTTTTTTATAATGTCGTATTATAATTTTGTTTATCTATTATAATTAAACTTTAAAATGTTTATTTAATTTCAGTTTTGAATAAATTTTATGGGATTACTAAACCGAAAATCGACATTTGTTCAAATGCAACTTCATTCAAAAAAGGATGATAACATAGGGTTTTCGAAGCCATTTTAAACCATTGTAGAATGGACGGAAATTAACCATGTTGGTATCATACGATAGAGAATTTCCAGTAATAAGACCCCAAACTCGATGTTCGATAAAAATATACGATTTACACACCCGAAATTGGGCTCGAACAGGCCTACCCACACTTGTTTTCCCTAGTTCTTCAGCCAGAATTGCACAGAACTCGCGTCCTGCAGAACGCGAGGTCTGTGCGATATATTCAGCCGCCCTTTCAAATTCTCGTGGACCTCGCGTTCTGCATAACACGAGGTACTGTAAAACCGTTAACACAAACAACAAGGCCACGTAGACTGAACTCGCGTTGTGCAGAGCGCGATATCAGACCTCGCGTCCTACATAACGCGAGGTTCACCGACGTGGCAAGTTTGGGGGTCATTTTGCCAAATAATATTTTTTGGGAGCCATTTTCCCTAATAATTATTTAAAAGGGGTTATTGATTCAAAATTGCCCAATATAATCCTTTAAGTGTATTAAATTTTATATTTGATATTCATTTCTGAGTCCGAGCTAACATTAACTTAGAGGTGACAATCGGGTCATTCGGGTCGGTTTCAGTTCGGGTTACTTCGGGTCAGTTTAGAATCGGTTTAGATTTAGTTCGGGTCTATGATAAGTTGGGTCCGATTCGGGTATCAGATCGGGTCAAAATCAGATTGGTTGTTTTCGGTTCAGGTCAATATCGAATCGAATGCTTTCGGTTCGGGTCAAAATCTGGTCATTCAGGTCGGTTTCGAGTCGGGTCAAACTTTGAAATTTTGGGCCGGTTCAGCTTGAGTTGGGTTATGATTCACATGGACTTTGTTCATGTAGAAGATTGTGTTAGTGGATGATACATAAGATTGTGTCAATTTGGTTTGAGTTGTGTATTTCTATTATCTAATTTTATATTTTATGGTTTAGTGTTAACAATTTATGGTTTAGTTTAAGGTTATTGGTTTATGAGATTAATTATGATTCTTTAAGGTTTATGATTTATGGTTTAATAGTAACTGTTTTATGGTTTAGTTTAGTGTTATTGATTTATGAGATTAATTATGATTCCTTAAGGTTTATGGTTTAGTTTATGGTTATTGGCTTATGATATTAGTTTCGATTCCATAAGGTTTATGGTTTAAATCACGAACATAATTAAAAGAATTCTAAAATTAAATGTAGAATTTCAATTAAATTAATCTAAATTGAGACTCAATTGAATTAAACTAAAACCTAAAACTGAAAATTCAAGACTTAAATCAAAAACATGTAAAATCGGAAGGGCTAAACAATTAATTGTCCTTTACCTGAAACTAAAAGATAACATGTTATTTTAATTGAAAAAAAGGGGAAAGACAATTTGTAAAAAAAAAAGGAAAACACAAAATGTTGGAAGAAACCGAAAACAAGCCGCCCATTTTTAGGTTAGGGGTTAATAAACCTTTAAGTCTTGCTACGTTTAAAATGTTACATTTTAGTCTTAATATTTACTTTAAAGTTTTATTTTAATTTAATTTAGTCACAAGTATAAAGTATCCCCTCGATTTGGACTTCGGATATAGCAATCCCCTCCCCACAGCAATATTTAGTACCTAAAAATTTACTTTTAGTTGAAATTGACACCTATTTATTTCTAATTTTTGTAATTTAGTCTAATAATTTTAATATATTGATATTTTTCTTCATTTGAGTTCCTAAGATATAATTTTCAGCCGAAATTGACCCCTATTTATCTATACGGTAAAATTGTGAAATTGGTCACTGAACTCTCAAATTTCATTACTTCCAAATTGTCAAATTAGTCCCTAATTTCGATTTATGTTATATTTTACGGTAAAAGTGTGAAATAGGTCATTGGGCTCTAAAATTTATCCATTTTAAAACTGTCAAATTGGTCCATAATTTCGGGTTTAGGCTATATTTTATGGTAAATTGTGAAAATAGTCCATAATTTCGGTTTATCGTTTTGGGTTTAGCCTTGGTGCTAATGGTTTAGGGATTATGTTATAGTCTAGGGTTATTGGTTTATGAGATTAATTTTTATAACTTAAGATTTATGGTTTAGGATTTTAAGGCTTGGTGTTAATGGTTTAAGGTTTATGGTGTAGTTTAGGATGAAGTTAAGATCAAATATTGGGAGAGAAAAGAGTCTATTAAACTTCTAAATTTAAAAGTTAGTATGCACAAAAGCCTTATTTAATTAATATTTAAACTTAGAATGACATAAAATGTTATTATACTACAATTTTGAGAAAAGCAACGGTCTCTCCCATAGTATAATACAAAAAGATAATAAAAACATACATCATTATACTATTTATCATATTGTTAAAAATAGATAACATTAAAAATAAATTATTCATTTACTTTACCTTAATTACCGGATTAAAATCGGGTCGATATTTGGTTCAGCTTTCGGTTCGGGCAGCCTTTGGTTCGGGTGAAATCGGTTCGGGTCCATTTCGGTTCAACAATAATTTCGGGTCGATTTCGGTTCGATTCGATTTATTTCGAGTTTCGGGTCAACTTCGAATTATCATGTTCGGGTCAATATCGAATCCCGGTTCAAGTAATTCGGTTCGGGTCTCGGGTCAAGTTTGCCAGGTAAACATTAACTTGATCAAGGGAGCAAGGTTACATATTATCTAGGCGATTTGTGGCTTCGATTAATTATTGGGTTTAATTATAACCTTAGTCCTTATACTCTTTGGGTTTTTGAAAATAAGTCCAACTTTTTAATTCTAGAAAATCAGTTCTATTACTTGTGTGATTTTGGAAAATTAAAGTTCAAGCGGTAATATTATTAATGAATTTTCGTTAAATTTGAATATGTGACATTTTAATATTCGAATGTGTAATAACACGTTTAAATTTAATGAAAATTCATTTTGATAAAAATCATTAATAATATTATCAATCTAACTTTAATTTTTAAATAAGATAAATGTAGGGATTAAATTCTCAAAAATAAAAATAAAGATTAAATTTCAAAAATACGAAAAAAATCGGGAAAAAGACCAAAAATTAATAAAGAAGTTGGTAGATAAAAGATGTGTTGTATAATACTAGCATGAGATAGGGAAGCAGAAATTAGAGGAGAGTCAATGGAGTTGATTTAGGGCAGTTCGAGAAATTAATTGCTTTTATTTTGTTAGACAAAATCATCTCATTTTCCGTTATTATTAAGAACTAATTTTGCAGTTAATCTTTGCCTTAATTAAAATAAGGGAAAATTACAAATTTCATCATTCAACTTTTTTTACTCTTATTTGTGTCAATCATGTTTAAATTTTTTTAAACTTAATCACTAAACTTTTAATTTGCTCTTATTTTGGTCACTCTTCCGTTAAAAACTTAAATACGTTGTGACGGGACATCTATATTCGTCTTCTTAGAATAACACTTCTCATCATTCATATTTTTGGACAAATACAAAAAAGTCCTCACTCCAAGAAAGTGCTAAACCTAAAAATGGTAGATTTTTTATGTTTAAGTTTGTGAATTCTAAGGAGGCTTTAGAAAAGTTTAAACTGATAGAGTGGTAGAGGACGATGAGACAAGTTCACCTTTGTCTAGGGCGATCGCTAAAAACGCTATAGAATGATGATTTTTAAAGATGGTTGAAAATAGGAGACCTAAGTTCTGACGAAGAAGACAATGAGTGGGAAAAAAAAAAGAAAAATGCTATGTCAATACAAAAATGAGTAAAAATATTTTTTTGAACTTTCACCTCAGCACAAAAATATCACTTTCAACTGTTAATAATTTCACGATATAATGACAAAAAAACAATTGAAAAAAATGGTGGCTTGATTGAAACTTTTTATAGTTATGTGACTAAAACAAGATAATGTTAAACGTTTAGTGACTAGTAGTATAGTTTATCCAAAATTATTTTATGTGATTATCTATGAACATTTAACCTATTCGATTGGGAGGGTCGTCCATATTAAGTCTCTATAATATCCGTCAACAAATATTAAAATAAGTGGTTAAGCCTCTCGTTGACATCATCTTCTCCTCTCTAAGTCATGAGTTCAATACCTAGTAGGAATATTTCCTCATTCCCCTCTCCTAAGTTGCAGGTACTGTTAAAATAATTCCAATTCGAATTAATAGACAAAAAAATCAATTACAGATGGTTATATAAAAACCTATTAAATATATTAAATTTATAATTATTAAATAAATTTTGGATATTTTTAAATATGGACTTTTACATGTCTTTAAAAGGGATTTGGATTTAGTAAAACAAGAAATGATTTTTTTCGTGGATAGGTATCTTATTCACTATCATTTTTTTAATATATTAGTGTTACTATACGATAGTATCTACCATCCAATCTTCAAAGTTGCACAAATAAGATTAAAAATTAGGGATGGCAACGGGGCGAGTTTTTGGCTGCCCCGAACCCGCCCCAAAATTGAAGATAAGCTATCCAAACCCGCCCCGTCTCGGTGATTGGTAAACTTTATCCCGCCCCGACTAATAAAGACAGTACCCGAACCCGCCCCGCCTCGACTCGAACGAAAATATTTTTTTAACTATAAGCATTTTTACAATATTGATTTTATTGAAAGTAGAAAATATACAACATAATAATATCATTATCATGCACTATTGCACTTCCAAAACATAATAATATCACTTCCAGTTTCAAAATACCAATGGTATTTCAAATACATACCTTTCCCTGCTTTAAATATATACCTACATTTCACAACTGAAACATAATAATATCACGCACTATTGCACTTCCAAAACGTATATGATATTATACCTTGCAATTTTCCCTTAGATTCTCTTTAAACACAAGATCATAATATATAACACAACAAAGTTTTCTTAATACTTAAAATCACAAGTCCATAGCAAAATGAGTTCAAACACAAGTCTAAATAGAAATTAACACACAAAAGAGTTCAAATGTTCAAGTTCAAACCTAAGGCAATTAAAGTCACTTATAGCAAAGTTAAACTACAATAATCAACATCAACAACCACACAAAAACATCCATTGTCATGAAACACCGACTTTAATTTCTTCCATCTTCAGTTATCACAAAAATCCTATAAATAAATTTTTTAGATCAATGAATTGAAACGATAATATAATCAAAGTAATAAATATAAGTTAATCATTATACCTCAATGTCATCGTCGTCATGGAATAAGCTTGATCTCTCATTTTCATCATCTAAAATGACAAAAATGAAATCTAATAAGAAAAATAATAGGGAATAATAATATAATCAAAGTATTTGTATAGTTTCTACCTTCTTCGGCATATAACCAACTTTAGTAACATGTCAAAGCTTCTACGGTTGATGGATGAAGTCGATTACGTTGTGCATTCACCAATCTCCCTCCCGTACTAAAACTATACTCTGAAGCAACCGTAGAAACGAGTATAGCATATATATCTCTGGCAATATCTTGCAAAATAGGAAATTGAGGCCTAATTGTCTTCCACCAATTCAAGATATCAAAGGTTGGTGTTTTAGGAATGACATCTTCTTCCAAATAACGATCCAATTGGGATAAGACTTTTGACTTCCTTTTTTTCTTTGATGAAATATAATCATCATATTTTTAAAATTTCCTTTGTCTACCACAGCAGTATGAGAAGATGCAGTGCTGAACAACTGAGGTTCAATCCCCGATGACATTTTTCTTTCATACTCATTGACCAACTCTCGACATAGTTTCCCGATTTTATCAACTTCATACTCAACATCAACCCCATAAATATCTTCAAAGTAGCACTCCAAAAAGTCGGCTTTGTACCTTGGGTCTAATAGTGTGGCAACACCCATGAGACCATTCACAGTACTTCAAAACTTCTAAAATTTATCCGACATGTGTCTTGCCATACTTGAAATAATGGCATCACTATCTGTAACCCCCTCGTTCCGGTCTAGCCGACAGGCCAGTCCGAACGGGTTACACGGGGAAAACCAAAGCGAAACCCGCTAAGGCCTCACTCCGATTAGCAACCCTATTTTTTCCATTTAATTATCTTATCTAGATATCACATTAAATCCTATGGGCGAAGGCGATAGAGAAAAATGATAACAAACAGTCCTAACGGGACACAAGGCAACTTAAATTTACCAAGTAACATATTAGTCCAAAATCATTCGTACGAAGCGAAACCATTCATAAACGACTATTGCGTTCGTGCAGTGACTATAAATGTTACGCAAATGGTGAAAGTATACACGTCGAACGAGTAATAAAGTGATGAGTGAGTATCGTCTCCACAGGGATTGGAGGTATTCACGGTTACTGTAACAATAAAGCTTGAACTTTTTGCAGGTGACAATGCTATAGTAAAAGAGATGGTGTATAATAATGCTGAAGCAAAACAGTGCAGAGAAAGATGAGATAACAATATGATAGACAGGTCCTCTTTCGTATGCGAAACTCACTACAGAATGACTGGCTGGGAATGATGGACAACCTAACTCAAGCTTCTTAACGATACTAAGGCTTTTCAGCTATCTTCTATGCTAGGCGGGATTTACTAAGAGTGCTTCTAAACTATCTCTAGCCAGGAAACTGGGAGTCAGAAATGCTACAGCCATACCTCTCGGCGTAAACTCATAACACTCCTCTACCCTTCACGTACTATCCTTTTTAGCCCTTGAAACCTATCACTTATCTCTAAGGCAGGTTAGAGTCTGCCTCTCAACAGTCACTCCATTGCTTATGAGGTTTCTAGGGCTAGCTCTCTCGATTACTAACCCCAACATACGCCTAAAGAACGACCAACTCTCGAAGGCGCTTAAGGTAGGGCTTAACTCTCGAAGCACTTACAACCCTAAGCTCTTACAACTTTAAGGAAATGATAAATGCATAAGCAAAGCATAGAATCATGATAAACACTGAAAAAGCCATAGCATGCATTAAAAAGTACTCAAAATAACACCATCCATCAAACCCAAGCCACCTAAAACAGTTTGTGGCTGGGCAATATCATCCAACGTATCATTGCGATAACATCACCAAATATAAAGATATAACAAGAAATTGCTATAACGATAGAAAGAAAGGTGAACTCCCTCTCCGCCATGGACTGCCCGATTGTCTTAGGCCCACCGCCTCTCTCGAGGCCGGTGAGCCCACTTCTTGGAGCTTCAACAATGGAGTACATCAAGCTGGAGAAGATGAAGGTGGAAACTTCCCTCTCCTTTTCTCTCTCTTCCGCCTCTCTTTTTGCAACACAGAAGATACCCCCTTTGCTCCAAGCTTCTCTCCCCTTTATATAGTGGAGGCTTCTAGGGTTTGGTGCCCTAAAGATGCCTTGATATTCCCAAGGAATATCCACCGACAAGGTCTGCTACTAGGGGACAAGGGAGACAGTCTGCAGGCGGGCACCGGCTGCTGCACATGTCAGATCGTCCTTTTCTGCATGTTCACATGTTTCTGCAGCTCATGTGTATCTCACGTGCTGGCCAATGTCCACTTCCATCATGCTATAGCAATTTCCGGTACTGGCTTTCTTTTAACTCCTTTCCTGCGCACCATAAAACCAAAATCAACCTTCCAAGCAGTACCCCTCGATATGGACCAACAACCAACAAAGATAAATATGCACCCTAGAAGAAGAAAATGTAACCTAAATGCAGTATAAATGCTATAGTATGAACTCAAGAACAGGCAAATGCTATAGCAAAAAGGTATGAAAACAAGGATATTTATGCAGTTATCACACCCCCAAACTTAAGCTATTGCTTGTCCTCAAGCAATGAATAGAACAGAACAAAAAAGCTACTATGGCAAAGATTTAACATAGAGGATTGCTATGGCAATATTTCAGTCCTCAGAAATAACTTAGGCAGATAAATATATATATATATATATATATACAACCATGTATGAGATCCTTAAGAACATTCCTTAGGACTAAGCTGTGTTTGTGTGTGTGTGTGCGTGGCTGTCTTCCTCCTATACTTAAGCTGGTGAGACAAATTTTTAAGAAAGCTCCCTAGTTATACCCTAACTATGTTCTCTAGCTTATTTCCAATTTTTAGACTCCCAAAGATATAAGTTTTCTGCTACAAAGGGTGTCAGCTCATCACACCTACCATCCTTAACTCTAGTTGAGCAGGGAGCAAACCTCTCACCCCCGAGCTAGTAGGCAGAATCATCCCGTGACAACTTTCATTCACTCATATGCTATAGCAAGGCTTTTTTTTAAACACTAGCTATAGCAAAGCGGAGTGTCCTTCTACAGATATGCCGTAGCATTTAATCACTTGTTTTTTTAGCACAGGGTCATCTAGCTTTTCTTTTAAGTTCTCTAGAGTCTATATATCAGAGTTTACTAGGGTTCTTCCTAAAAAAATTTCTAACAAACTTACTTATAGAAAGAGAGCAACTGTGTAACAATTTTTTAACAACTAGATCCTAAAGTCAGTTCTACAGATCTCAACTAGTTGTGTATTTTCTACTTTAATTCAGGCCTTAGCAATTTCGTCGTCAGACATCATAAATATGTTCATAGGCTGTCTCTAGACTAAACAGAATGCCATATTAAAAATTTTGTTCTATTCTATAATGCATATGCTAAAGAAAAATATTAACTATGAACACTAACACCCCCAAACTTAAGAAATGCAGTGTCCGCAATGCATAAACTAATCTACACTATATGCCATAAAAATGAAGAATTGAAAAGAAAAAAGTTAGTACCTCCTGGGTGCAGAGGCTAGGTGGTGCTGCTGGTGTTATCTATCGACGTCTCGGAGGAGTAGTGGTGTGGGTCTGCCACATCATCCATGCTCTCGGATAAGACTGATTGAGCACTAGACGAGGGCCTGACATGTCCAGCCGTGTGTTTGATGCGAGTTTTCAGTTTAGATGCTGTAGCATCCTCTGATTGTGCTGGAGTCGGCTCATTGCGTGTGCTGTAACAACTTCCTTCTGAGGGGTTTCCTCAGGGTCATTTGGTACGTGCTCTGGTTCTGGGAGTGTGTTTTCAGGTCTTGAAGGCTTAGGATTGGTTGCCTTTCGGGTGTGTTTCCTCTTCTTGGCCGGAGAGGTTGCTGGGTCGGTTTCTTCAACAGTAGGCTGGACAGATGGAGTTTCTTGGTCTGACTAGGCAGTTGGAGTTGCTGATGCTTTCTTTTGCGGAGCCTTTCTCTTTGCAGCAGGTGGGACGGGGCTGGGTTCACTAGGAGACATTGTTTGTGTTGTAGCAGTGGCGGGGGCTTGTAATAACTCCATTGGAAATAATGGAAAAGAGACATTCTGATCCGGCAGGAGTTTGCTCAAGCAGGATGCTATGGCACTATCACGGTGTTGGGCGTATTTGAAGTACACCTGCTGATGTGCCTTCATCAGGTTGAGCTCAGAGCTCAGTTCCTTTGTAGTTGCCACCAGTGCTGTCACTCTTGCTGCAGCAAAACTTCTAGCTCCACCCTCAAATGCTTGCTGAGGCATGTCTTCGTTAAATCCCCGGAGTTCCGTCACAAGTGCTGGGGTCAAACATGTCTTTCCTGAAACAGATGTATCTACAAGATCGTCTATGAAGACGTCTTTCCTTTTGCATAAGGCAGTGATTAGATTAGGAAAAACAAGGGGGCTACGGGGCTGTTTCAAACAAGCATATACCTCATCCACTATTATCTTTCCTATATCAATTTGTCTACCATGTATTATGGAATGAATGAGAAAAAGTTGAGAGATATGGACGGTAGCATTGTGTAGTGTGGGCATAAGCTTATGCCTCACAAAGTGATTCCATACTTTAGCCTCTGGTTTGAGATGTCCTCTCTCAACTGACTTATTATTATCCAGCATCGTTCCTTGAAAGCAAACGTCCTCCAGCACCTCTCGTTGCGTCTGCGCGTCCATTGTCATCACAAAATAAGTGTGACGGTCCACAATATGTTTCAGCCCGTAGAACTTGTTGATTGCAGCAGCAGTAAATTTTATCTGCTCTCCATGTACGTGAACTGTGGACTGGGTTGGGCTCGTCATTTGTGCACAAAACTCCTTCACCAGTGATGTGCAAATTTCTTCAGGATGGGCAGCAAAGCTTTTCCATTCATGGGTGCCGATGACGTCCATTATGGACTGGTCGAACTGATCTTCTTCCTCTTGAGGGTATTTGAACCCTAGTTCTGGAAGAACATTTCTGTCCTTGAGCTTTGCCCATCTCTCATTGGCTGCCTCGTCAAGAAATTTGGGAATTTCCAGGACTGGACGTTGTGTGGGACGGTCAGAAGTCTCAGGGGCATTTTTGCGACGGGCTGTGGAGTTTTTTTTCTGAGAAGTTGGGGGGTGTGAATGTGTGTAGGAAAGAAAACGGTGAAGGTTTTCTGTGTTTGGGGAGAGAATCGAAAAGGTGGAGGGAAAGTTTTTGAGTGTTTGAGGAAGATGAAGAAGGTGAGGGGACGAATGATGAAGAAAATGTTGGGAGTTGAAAAAGGTGGGGAAAAACTGATGAGTTAATGGGAGATTGGAGGTGATGGGGATGTGTGTCGGCTTTAAGGGAGAGAGAATTTTTTTTGGAGTTAATGCAATGGTAGACGGCTGGAGAGAGAATATGGGTTTATGTGGCTAGGGGTTCTCCTCATTAAATAGATGAATATTCTCTCTCATGCTTTTTGTATTTTTCTCTCTTTTTTAATTCAACTCCCTACTTTTCGGATAAAACCACCTTTATCTTTTTCTTTCCCCTTTTCTTTTGTCCCTCCAAAATAGGATAAAAACAAAATCCATGTCCTTCTCCCTTTGCTACCAACCCTTCAGACGGCATGCTCCCCTGCCTTTGTACCTAGCATTGTACTAGGAAAGAGAAAGCCTTTGTACGACGGTCATGTGAAAAGATATGAAAATTAAAGGCAAAGATAACATAAAACTAAACTAAAAGAAAAGCATTATTTATGGACATGCTATAGCATAAAAGATAGAGTTTAGAGATGCAAACTTTCAAGGATCGTGAAGATCCAGGTATGACTTGTCTCTGGGGATGGGGGCTCCACTGTACACCTTCAGGCGTTGGCCATTGACTTTGAAGACTTCATCGTCGTCCAACTTCTTGATATCCACTGCGCCAAGAGGGTACACCTTGTGTATGATGAATGGCCCGGACCACCTCGATTTCAGCTTTCTAAGAAAAAGCTTTAGCCTAGAGTTGTAGAGAAGCACTTGTTTTCCTTTTGAGAAATACCTTGGCAAAATGTGTTTATCATGCCATTTCTTGGTTTTCACCTTGTAAATGCGAGCATTCTCATATGCTTGGGCTCTGAATTCCTCCAGCTCGTTAAGCTCTAGCAACCTCCTTTCACCAGCAAGTTGGGCATCCATGTTGAGTTTCTTGATTGCCCAATAAGCCTTGTGCTCAAGCTCCACTGGTAAGTGGCAATCCTTGCCAAATACAAGCTTGAATGGTGACATGCCTAAAGGCGTCTTGAAGGTTGTCCTGTATGCCCATAGTGCTTCATCCAACTTTGAGGACCAATCTTTTCTCTTAGGATTCACCACCTTCTCCAAGATTTGCTTGATTTCGCGATTGGAAACTTCAGCTTGTCCGTTTGTCTGCGGATGATATGTTGTAGCAATCTTGTGTCTGACTCCATGGCGATGTAATGCTTTAGCAATAAGCTTGTTGTCAAAGTGATTTCCTTCATCACTGATGATGGCTCGGGGTGCTCCGAATCTAGTAAAGATGTTCTTGTGAAGAAACTTCATAACTGTCTTGGAGTCGTTCCTTGGGGTGGAAACAGCTTCCACCCATTTTGACACGTAGTCGACTGCTATAAAAATATATATCTCCATATGATGCAAGAAACGGACCCATGAAGTCAATTCCCCACACGTCAAAGATTTCAAGCTCCAGAATATTTTGCAGCGGCATTTCATTCCGCCTAGAGATGTTCCCCGTTCTTTGGCATCTGTCACAAGTCTTGTAGAACTCGTGTGCGTCCTTAAAAAGTGTAGACCAAAAGAAGCCCGCTTGAAGAACTTTTGCAGCAGTTCTAGCACCACCAAAGTGCCCTCCACATGGTGATGAATGACAGTGGTGCAGAATGCTATGGTATTCTTCTTCTGGAACACATCTCCTTATAATCTAATCAAGACATTGTTTGAACAAGTAGGGTTCATCCCAATAGTAGAATCTTGTATCATGTCTGAATTTCTTGCGTCACTGGTTAGATAAATCAGGAGGCAAAGTACCACTAACAAGATAATTAACAATATCAGCATACCACAGAATTGTTGTAGCAGCTAACAGTTTCTCATCAGGGAATTCCTCCTTAATTTCAGTTTCACTACCTTGTGTGATAGCATTTTCTAGCCTAGACAAATGGTCAGCTACCTGGTTCTCACATCCTTTCCTATCTCTAACCTCTAAGTCAAATTCCTGAAGCAAGAGTATCCACCTAATAAGTCTAGGTTTAGCATCCTTTTTAGTCACTAAGTACTTAATGGCTGAGTGATCAGTATGAACTATGACCTTAGTGCCTATCAAGTATGACCTAAACTTATCGAAGACAAATACTACAGCAATCAATTCTTTTTCAATAGTGGTGTAATTGATTTGTGCATCATTCAAAGTGCGACTAGCATAATAAATGACATGAAAGAGTTTACCTCGGCATTATCCAAGTGTTGCACCAACGGCGTAGTCACTTGCATCACACATCAGCTCGAACGGCTCGTTCCAATCAGGTGGAATAACAACTGGTGCTGAGATAAGCTTCTCCTTCAGTTCTTCAAATGCGCTATGGCAATCTTTGTCAAACACAAATGGTTGGTTTTGTTGTAGCAAACTGCACAATGGCTTTGAGATCTTCGAGAAATCTTTGATGAATCTCCGATAGAAGCCAGTATGCCCTAGAAAGCTCCTTACTCCCTTGACAGTAGTGGGAGGAGGCAGTTTTTCAATGACCTCGACCTTTGCTTTTTCAACTTCTATCCCTTGCTTCGAAATCTTGTGGCCTAAGACTGTTCCTTCTGTTACCATGAAATGACACTTTTCCCAATTGAGCACCAAGTCAGCTTCCTCAAACCTCTTTAGGACCTTGGCGAGATTGCCCAAGCATGTGTCGAAGTTATCTCCGGAGACCGAGAAGTCATCCATGAAAATTTCTAAAAAATCCTCAACTATGTCTGAAAAGATAGCCAGCATGCATCTCTGAAATGTTGTTGGAGCATTGCAGAGACCAAATGGCATTCTCCGGAAAGCATAAGTTCCATAAGGGCATGTGAAAGTCATCTTTTCTTGGTCTTCGGGTGCTATAGCAATCTGATTGTACCCAGAATACCCATCGAGGAAGCAATAGAATGCCTTGCCCGCTAGTCGATCCCACATCTTATCAATGAATGGGAGGGGAAAATAGTCCTTCTTTGTCGCCTTGTTGAGCTTTCTATAGTCCATGCAAATCCTCCACCCCGTGACGGTTCTAGTAGGCAATAGTTCATTCTCCTCGTTGCTTACCACGGTCACGCATCCCTTCTTCGGTACACACTGCACCGGGCTGACCCATGAGCTATCGGATATCGGGTAGATTACTCCAGCATCCAGCCACTTGATTATCTCTTTCATCACAACTTTCTTCATAATTGGGTTTAGTCTCTTTTGGGGCTCAACTGAATTGTCGTGACAATCATCAAGCAAAATTTTGTGCATACATATAGCATGGCTTATACCCTTCAAATCAGCCATAGTCCACCCTATTGCTTTTTTATGCTGTAACAACATATTTACTAAACTAGTTTTTTGCTTAGGTGTGAGACTAGATGAAATTATCACAGGCAAAGTTTCATTGCTCCCTAAGTTAACATATTTTAGATGCGATGTCAAAGGTTTCAATTCTAAAGAAGGTGCATGCTCAAGGGAAGGTTTATGAGGTGTAAATTCTGAAAAATCAAGAGGTTCAAAGTGCGTACCTGGTCTAGCCTCGAGTTGACTAGACTGCTCCAGTTCCCTTGAGAGCTCTTCTTGGTCTGAATAATCATTCTTGCAGAGTGTTTCAAATTCCTTCATTTGCATCTCATTGCTACAGCAAAACTCATCTATCATATTATGTGTTGTAGCATCTACATATTGGCATACTCCTGGGTTGTCTGCATACTTAAGGGTGTCATGTATATTGATCGTGACCGTTTTATCAGCCACTCGCATCGTGAATTCACCCTTCTCACAATCGATCAAAGCTCGCCCGGTGGTTAAAAATGGCCTACCCAAGAGAATGGGTGTGTTGCTATCAGCTTCACAGTCGAGGATTAAGAAGTCGACTGGAATGATAAATTTGTCCACTTTTACCACAACATCTTCCACTCTCCCTTCTAGACGAACATGAGAATGATCTGCTAGCTGTAGCACAACCTTGGTGGGTTGTGCCTCTCGAATTCCTAGTTTCAGAAAAATCGACTTGGGCATTAAGTTAACACTTGATCCCAAATCACAAAGTGTTCTTCCAACAAACTTGTCGCCAATAGAACATGGTATTATATGGGTCCTTCTTCTTAGGTGGCAGCTTGCTCCACATAGAATAGCATTCTTCTGTTATAGCGATAGTCTATTGTTTCCCGACCTTCCTCTTTTTCGTGACTATATCCTTGAGGAACTTGGCATATGTTGGCATCTGATCAATGGCCTCCAGAAATGGGATATTGATATGTAGTTTGTCCAGGATATCCACAAATTTCTGGAACTGAAGGTCTTCTTTCTGCTTCTTGAATCGTTGAGGAAAAGGAGGAGGGGGTCTAACTTCATTCGTCTGGGCTGGTGGAGTTACATCTTTTGCTGTAGCAAAAGCAGGCTCCTCTTCCGGTGTTTCTTTTGTTATGACATCCTCACCCTTCTCTTCAACTGAAGGATCTTATAAGTTATCTTCTTCCTGATGCAAGTTGGGCTGAGAGTCCTCCTTCTCGTTTCCCCCAAACGTGTCTTCCTTGCTAATTTCCTTGCCACTCCTTAATGTGAGTGTGCTGCATTGTTCCTTGCTATGGTGCTTAGTGGCTTCAGTGTCACTAGGCAGACTTCCTTGCGGACGTGCATGCAAGGTTTGAGTTATCTGGACAACTTGTGTTTCTAAGGCTCGGAGAGATGAACTATGACTTTGCAATAAGGCTCATTGATTTTTGATGTTTGATGCATGATCCTGTAGTCTCCAGCGAACTCTTTGATGAAGACGTTGCTCCCTTGTGACCTTGCCAAGGCATCATCTGGTTAGAAGATGGTGCTTCGATCAGATTTTGTTGTGGCGCTGGCTGTGCAGAATTATTGTGCCCTTGATTACCCCAACTGAAATTTGGATGCTGACGCCATCCTGGGTTGTAGGTATTGGAGTATGGATTTTTGTTGCGGTTACAATTCCCCACATAGTTGGCTGACTCTTGATTGTCCGGGCATTCACTCAGATGGTGATTGCCATCGCATCTGAGACATGAGGTTGTGGACTTTACTTCCTTGACTTCGTTGGGACGTTGGAGGTTCTTTAGCATATTTGTGATAGCAGCTAACTGGGTGGCTACCGAGTCATCAACTTCACTGTCTCGAGCTACTTGGGTTCTCATCCCCGTTCCAAGCCTTGTGGTCGGAAATTGGTAATCATTGTTGGCTACCCTATCAAGAATGTCAAATGCTTCCTCCGGTGATTTGTCTAACAAGGTCCCATTTGCTGAAGCATCTAGCATCATCCTTGTAGGCGCATTTACCCCATTATAGAACATAACCACTTGAGTCCAATCATGAAAACCATGATTTGTGCACTTCCTCAATAATCCTTTGAATCGATCCCAACACTCTTACATGGATTCGTCATCAGCTTGACGAAAAGAAGCTATATCATTTCTCAACTGAGTGTTTCTATTTGGTGGATTATACCGTAGCAGAAAACTTTTGCATAGAATTGTCCAAGTCTCCATTGATCCAGCTGGCACTCCACTTAGCCATGCTCTAGCACGATCACGTAAAGAATATGTAAACAATTTAAGCTTGAGCAAATCCCCGTGCACTCCTTGTTGTCTGAATGAGTCACAAACTTCCAAGAAAGCACAAATATGTTGTCTTGCATCTTCGTGAGGCATACCTCCAAACTGACCAATAGTGTTCAACATGTTGAACATAACAGGTTTAAGCTCGAACTGGGCTGCCTGAATTTCTGGAGCTACTATTCCGGGATAAAGATCGTCCAAGATAGGAGCTAAATGATCCTTAATAGCTCGTGGTCGAGCTGCTGCTCCCTGGCCATTTGCCATAGCATCTCCGTTACCTTGAGGTGGTGGTATTTCTCCATCCATGTTTCTAGTCTCTTCTCGTCGAACACGTCTTCTAAGTCTCAAGAAATGCTCGATCTCAGAAGTAGGTGATTGCAAGGGTCCTCTAGGTCGCCTTCTGGTCATACACTAGCAAGACACCTAGAAAGAAAAACGAAAAACCTAAAATAAGTTTATACTAAAACAAAAAGAACAAACGATAAAAACAAAAACCGTAAACAACCAATTGCCAATCCCCAAAAATGGCGCCAAAAACTTGTTGCGTTCGTGCAGTGACTATAAATGTTACGCAAATGGTGCAAGTATACACGTCACACGAGTAATAAAGTGATGAGTGAGTATCGTCTCCACAGGGATTGGAGGCATTCACGGTTACTGTAACAATAAAGCTTGAACTTTTTGCAGGTGACAATGCTATAGTAAAAGAGATGGTGTATAATAATGCTGAAGCAAAACAGTGCAGAGAAAGATGAGATAACAATATGATAGACATGTCCCCTTTCGTATGCGAAACTCACTACGGAATGACTGGCTGAGAATGATGGACAACCTAACTCAAGCTTCTAAATGATACTAAGGCTTTTCAGCTATCTTCTATGCTAGGCGGGATTTACTAAGAGTGCTCCTAAACTATCTCTAGCCAGGAAACCGGGAGTCAGAAATACTACAACCATACCCCTCGGCGTAAACTCATAACACTCCCCTACCCTTCACGTACTATTCTTTTTATCCTTTGAAACATATCACTTATCCTGAAGGTAGGTTAGAGTCTGCCTCTCAACAGTCACTCCATTGCTTATGAGGGTTCTAGGGCTAGCTCTCTCGATTACTAACCCCAACATACACATAAAGAACGACCAACTTTCGAAGGCGCTTAAGGTAGGGCTTAACTCTCGAAGCACTTACAACCCTAAGCTCTTACAACTTTAAGGAAATGATAAATGCATAAGCAAAGCATAGAATCACGATAAACACTGAAAAAGCCATAGCATGCATTAAAAAGTACTCAAAATAACATTATCCATCAAACCCAAGCCACCTAAAACAGTTTGTGGCTGGGCAATATCATCCAACGTATCATTGCAATAACATCGCCAAATATAAAGATATAACAAGGAATTGCTATAGCGACAGAAAGAAAGGTGAACTCACTCTCTGCCATGGACTGCCCGATTGTCTTAGGCCCACCGCCTCTCTCGAGGCCGGTGAGGCCACTCCTTGGAGCTTCAACGATGGAGGACACCAAGCTGGAGAAGATGAAGGTGGAAACTTCCCTCTCCTTTTCTCTCTCTTTCGCCTCTCTTTTTGCAACACAGAAGATACCCCTTTTGCTTCAAGCTTCTCTCCCCTTTATATAGTGGAGGCTTGTAGGGTTTGGTGCCCTAAAGATGCCTTGATATTCCCAAGGAATATCCACCGACAAGGTCTGCTACGAGGGGACAAGGGAGACAGTCTGCAGGCAGGCACCGGCTGTTGCACATGTCAGATCGTCCTTTTCTGCATGTTCACATGTTTCTGCAGCTCACGTGTATCTCACGTGCTGGCCAATGTCCACTTCCATCATGCTATAGCAATTTCTGGCACCGACTTTCTCTTAACTCCTTTCATGCGCACCACAAAACCAAAACCAACCTTCCAAGCAGTACCCCTCGATATGGACCAACAACCAGCAAAGATAAATATGCACCCAGAAGAAGAAAATGCAACCTAAATGGAGTATAAATGCTATGGTATGAACTCAAGAACAGGAAAATGCTATAGCAAAAAGGTATGAAAACAAGGATATTTATGCAGTTATCAACGACACATAAGAACTCACAATGAAGCATACAAACATTCGAGACTAAAATGCAACGTTCAAGGACCTTTGAAGATGCCAAAAGCCAATTTGTTTGCCTGCGTTTCGGAACAGGCTTGCCCGTTCTGATACGCGGGCTCCAGTTTAAAAGCAAGACTAAGCCGTTTCGATACGGTCCATTTTGTTCCAGAATGGGGGTCCTCAGTAACAAAATGCATCGGAACGAGTTCCGAAATGGGGGTTCACAGTCTCGAAATGTATCGAAACGAATTCTGAAACAGGGGCTCACAGTGTCAAATCGTATCGAAACGGCACCACCCCCGTTCCTATACGACTATCCTTGGAGCTACACCCGTTTCGAAACCCTCTCGAGCGTTTCGAAACACATGCACCCAGATTGGCCCAAAAACATACTTAGACACTTCCAAAGGCTTCCAAACGTGTCCCAAATCATCTAAACCATAAAGCAACATATCATGCATACGTTCTAGATGCAAGGAATCCTAACCACATCATTCGTCACGCATTTAAGCAACAATTTAGATTTCAAGCTCTAAGCTCACAGGAACACTTAGATACAAAAACACTAACATACCAAAACACCAAGCAATTCATACATGGCAACATTAGACCTCAGCATAACATAGCATCACCATTTTAAACATGTTTGAACATAAACAAACCATAGTAAAGGAGTTTGGACACCAACTACATAACATACAAAACTAGCATTCCCATTGTCTAAGCCTTATTACACAACATAAACCATACTTTGAGCTTAATGAGAACTCCAAGAGTTTCCTCCCTTGCCCACATGCCTCCCGAAGCCTCTAACGATCTGCATTGTTGAAGAAAAGAGAGCGTAAGCTAGGAGCTTAGTGAGCGGAGCTCTAAAACACAACAACAATGCAGTTTTTAAAACGTAACATAGATTTAAGCAAAACCATTTAAGGAAAGACGTAATGAATCACAATCATCACAATACAAGGTATGCACATGCATAACCCAAAACCCGGTGGGACTACACATCACCGTTCAACTAGTAGTTTTCCGATGGGACTACACATCACCGTACTCTTCTACTAGTCACTACCAGTGGGACTACACATCACCGTAGTAACGAAAACCATCACGTGAGGCTCAATACCAACAACGACTACACAACAACATTAAACGGGGAGTAAAAACAATCTAAAAACATCATCACATTACACATATCATAAGAATCGAAAATCAACCAACAAACGAGATTAGATGAATTTACTCTTGGGTATAGGTTAGTCTCTAAGACTCCACCCAAACCCCAAACCTTCATTGAACATAAATAAGATTCCAAAACAGTATCCACTCACCAAACACCCTCAAAACAAGCCAAGAATGTCGATCAAGCCTCCAAATCTCCCAGAATCGAGCCTGAAGCTTCTCCAACGGTTTCCCTTGTTTCTAATCAACAAAAAACAACACATTACTCAACAAATTATCCACAAAACCACTGCTACAAATCAGATTACAATATCAAGACCATTTCACTACATTTCCAACCCAAGAACTAACTCAAACTCTTCATTTTCGAGCTTGAATACAACCCAGCAATTTCCCATCGATTTAATCACCCAAATCATCACTAAACATGCTCAAAACAACCCCTAAGCATAACCACTCCATCAGCCCAACATTCCCTCACAAAACTACCTCAAAAACTTAAGATTTCTACCCTTAAACACACCCACAAATACCCATTTCGAGATTTCAACAAAACCTCACCATTTTAACATATGATACACTTAAGAGCTTGATTATAACATATATTAACTTCACAAATCAAAAACCCAATGAAAAACCATTAAAGCTTCCACATTTTCCTTAAAATTTAAATACTTGAAGAACTTCAAAAATGGTGTTTATGAAAAACTAAAACCATAGAAACGTTAAGGACGAAGAGGAGAAGTCAAAAACATAATTACCTCGATGAAAACACTTGAAATCGTGAAGGGAGGAGATGGAACAATGTTTGGGGTTTAGGGAGGTTTTGTGTCGTGATTTTTGGTTTGAAGGGGAGGAAGAAGATAGCTTCAAAAATATTTCTTTTTACTTAAAATCCCATATTCCATTTTCATTAATGACATTTTTGTAAATAAAAGCAACTTTTATAAAATCATCATTTTAAATCCCATTTAACCCAAACTAATTCTAGATCAAAATCGATAAACTTTCGGGCCCTAAACTGGGGCGTTACAACTCTCCCCCACTTAAGGAATTTCATCCCCGAAATTACCTAACGGAAATTGTCTTTCAATGTATTCCTTCCTCTCTCATGTAGCCTCCTCCACACCTCGGTGTCTCCACAGAACCTTGACTAACTCGATAGATCTCCCACGCAACACTTTCTTGTACGTAGCGAGAATCTCCATCGGCTCTTCATCATACGACAAGTCGGGGTTCAACTCAATCTCTTCCACTGGCATTACATGAGACAGGTCTGATCTATACTTTCGGAGCATCGATACATGGAACACATCGTGAATCTTTTCTAACTCGGTCGGGAGTCTCAATCTATACGCAACGGGACCGATCCTCTCAACCACCTCGTAAGGTCCAATGAATCTCGGACTCAACTTGCCCTTCCTACCAAACCTCATCACCTTTTTCCAAGGTGAGACTTTCAAAAACATATTCTCGCCCACAACATACTCTATCTATTTTCTCTTCAAATCTGTATACGACTTCTGTCGGTCTGAAGCTGCCCTCAAGCGATCACATATCAACTTTACCTTCTTGGTAGTGCCTTTAAGCAATTCGGGCATCAATATAAGCTTCTATCCGGCCTCGGCCCAACAGATAGGTGTTCTACACCTCCTACCATACAAAGCTTCATACGGTGCCATCTGAATACTAGCCTGATAACTATTGTTGTATGCAAACTCTACTAACGGTAGATGCTTCTCCCAAGACCCCTGAAAGTCGATAATACAACACCTCAACATGTCCTCCAACACCTGAATCACCCTCTCTGACTGATCATCTGACTGCGGATAATACGAAGTACTGAAGTTCAACCAAGTACCTAAAGCACGATGCAAACACTCCCAAAATCTAGTTGTGAACCTCGGATCTCGGTCTGACACAATCGATTCCGGTACCCCATGCAACCTCACTATCTCACTGATATACAGATCGACCAACTTATCTAAGGTGTAGGTAGTATGAACAGGTATGAAGTGAGCATACTTAGTAAATCTACCGACTATCACCCACACTGAATTTTTCTTCGAGGGAGTCAACGGTAAACCCGACACAAAGTCCATGGTGATACGTTCCCACTTCCATTCCGGAATCTTCAACGGCTGTAAGAAGCCTGAAGGAAAATGATGCTCGGCTTTAACTCTCTGACATACCATACACTTACTCACAAACTCGGCCACATCTTGCTTCAACCCAACCTAGTAGTACTCTTCTTTCAACCCACGGTACATCTTCGTACTACCCGGTTGCATAGCAAAAGGACTGTTATGTGCTTCGTTTAAGATGATACGCCTTAACTCAGCATTTTCCGGAACTACTATCCTATCCTTGAAACATAGGATCCCATTCTCACCAAAACAGAAATTTATGGGTCTACCCTCGGCTATATCTTGCACGTGAGGTGCCAACGACTCATCTCGCAACTGTTTCTCTCGGATCAACTGAGCTAATGACGGTTTAACTTGCAACTCGGCTATCAAACCACCATCCCGTGACACACTCAATCTCGCAAACATAGCTCGTAACTCAACTGCCACTTTTCTACTCAAAGCATCGGCCATTACGTTTACCTTACTCGGATGGTACTCTATCGTGAGGTCATAATCCTTAAGGAGCTCTAACCACCTACGTTGTTTAAGGTTCAACTCCCTCTGAGACATCAAGTACTTCAAACTCTTGTGGTCGGTATAAATGGTGCACTTCTCACTATAAAGATGGTGTATCCAGATCTTCAAAGCAAACACTACTGCGGCTAACTCAATATCATGAGTGGGATTGTTCTTCTCGTGAACCTTCAACTGTCTCGAAGCATAAGATACAACCTTACCTTCTTGCATAAGCACACAACCTAAACCTACATACGATGCATCACTGTAAATCACAAACTCTTTTCCCGGCTTAGGCTGAATCAAGATAGGAGCTTCGGTCAAGGCTTTCTTCAACTTCTCGAACGCTTGTTGTCTTGCATCTGACCACTCATACGGAACATTCTTCTAAAGCAACTTGGTTAGAGGAGCCGCTATCTTTGAAAATCCCTCGACAAATCTTCGATAATACCCGCCAAGCCTAATAAGCTACGAATTTCTGTCACTAACTTCGGTTGCTTCCAATTCACTATGGCTTCTATCTTCTTGGGATCCACACTAATCCTATTGGCCGAGATCACGTGACCTAGGAAGATTACCTCCTTAATCCAAAACTCGCACTTACTCAACTTGGCATACAATTGATTCTCTAGCAAAGTTTGAAGCACTAACCGCAAATGCTCATCATGCTCTTCCTCGGTCCTAGAGTACACTAAGATTTCATCTATGAACACTACCACAAACCTGTCCAAAAACTCGTGAAACACACGGTTCATCATGTCCATAAATGCAGCTAGAGCATTAGTCAAACCGAAAGGGATTACCAAGAACTCATAGTGCCCATAACGTGTACGGAAAGCTGTCTTTGGTATGTCCACATCTTTCACCTTCAACTGATAGTAACCGGACCTCAGATCAATCTTCAAAAATAATGAAGCACCTCTCAACTGATCAAGCAAGTCATCTATCCGAGGCAAGGGATACTTGTTCTTCACTGTTACCTTGTTCAAATGTCTATAGTCTATACACATCCTCATGCTGCCGTCCTTCTTCACAAACAAGACCGGAGCACCCCACGGGGAAATACTAGGCCTAATGAAACCTCTATCTGACAACTCCTGAAGTTGTGTCTTCAACTCTTTCAACTCTTTCGGTGCCATTCTATACGGTGCAATAGACACGGTTGCAGAATCATAATACATCTCAATAGAAAACTTAACTTCTCTATCTGGAGGCAAACCCGACAACTCTTACGGAAAAACACTCAGAAAATCACAAATTGTCCTGATGTCTTACGGTCTAACCTCACTCATATTCGGATTCATCACATAAGCCAAGTACGCCTGACAACCCGAATCCATCAACCTCTGAGCTTCCAACGCAGAAACAATATTGGACAAGAACCTAACGTTCTCGCCAACTACCACAACCTCAAAGTCATCTGTAAGCTTCGAGGAGACTCTATTGGTCTCAAAGTCAACCCTAGCTCTATGCTCTACAAACCAATACATGCCCAAAATCACGTCAAAACCATAGAACGGTAACTCCTTCATATCAACCGAAAACACGTGGCCCTGAACCATCAAGGGACACCTCCTATACATCTTCCTAACTACCACTGTATCACCGAAAGAACTAGTAACATTTACACCTACCTCTAACCACTCATACGGTAAACCTAGAGACCTTGCGTGTTCACCTAAAATATACGAATGTGTCGACCCCGAATCTATCAAAGAAAGAAAAGTCAAAGACTGTAACGAGAAATTACCTGCAATGACATCAGTGTCATTCCCACCCTCTCGTTGTGCATACACCCTAGTCGGTCCTCCACCCTCGGGCTGAACTGCCACTACATGAGCTAAGTTCCTCTGACCTTCATTCCTCGGCTGGAAGTTACCACGACCGCGACCACGGCCACTTTGATGCTTAAAACCCCTAGCTGGAGCCGGTCCGCCCCTAGCCGAGTGTGGACAGTTACGCCTCAGATGATCTCGGGAACCACAGTTCCAACACACCCCACAGGTACCCCTACACTCGCCCTGATGGCGTTTCTCGCACCTAGTGCACTCGGGAGTGTGAACAACAGCTCCCTAGCCCTATTGGCCTCGTCCATGGTTACCACCCCTATGCCTCGAATCGGGCTGATACCTCCTATCTCTATGCCTTTTGGCATGAGCTCTATCCCAGTCTACGTGTCTCTTCCTAGAATCAGACCCACTAGCACGAGCATTGGAGCCCAAGTTCTGCTCAATATCCTTGGCCCTAGAGACCCAAACATCAAACTCGGTGTAGTCAGAGGCAATCATATAGGTCTTCACGTCTCTAGTCAACCCATATCGGAACCGCTCATACCGTTCCCTCTCACTGGGAACCAACTCGGGAGCATACTGGCTCAACCTCACAAACTAAACCTCGTACTCAGACACTGTCTTACTACCCTAAACCAAGGCTATAAACTCTCTCTTCTTCTCATCCAGATATCGGACTCCGAGATACTTCCTCTTAAAGGCATTTCTGAAGAATTCCCACGTGACATCCGCTTCGGCCATACCCGAAGTAACAGTGATCCACCAAGTATATGGGTCTCTCTGAAGAAAGAAGACAATGCAACCCAACTTACGAGTGTCTGAGCACTCCATCTGACCTAAGATGCACGTAGTACTCTCGAGCCAAGCCTTTGAACCCTCTAGAGTCAAACCACGGAACTCAACTCCGCCCAAACTACGAAGCCTCTCAAGTGGTAAACCAGTCCCCGCACCCTGAGGTGGTGCTGCAGCTTGCATACCGGCCAAGGCTGTCTGAAAAGCTCCGGCTATGGTCTGAATCAAATGAGTCATGTCCGCGCCCGCTGGACCCTGACCCGCATGAGCCCCATTACCCCCAACATTAGCATCGGCCTGAGGCCCATTACCATCACCTCTAACTTGCGCACCAGCCTGAGGCACATTACCTTCGCCACCCACTCCATTACCATCGGGAGCAGGAGGAGCATGAGGCTCATCCTCGGGTGCCTGGTCACCCGCTCTAGGCCGTTCTCTCGATCTCACCATACCGAAGATAAAATCTAAAACAGCAAACACATAACACACAAGAAAACATTAGGTTAGCAAAAAGGCAAGGACCCAAGTTCTCAGCTCTTTCAACCAAAACCATTTTTCAATAACAACACCTAGCAATGGGAACACTTGACTAGACTTCAACCAACAACAAGGTCATTAAAGCATGCTTTCATACACCGTGCAATAGCAAGCAACCATACAAACCAACTTACCTGACTTACCTTTCCCGGGAGACCTCGTAACCGAGGCTCTGATACCACCAAATGTAACCCCCTCGTCTCGGTCTAGCTGACAGGCCGGTCCGAATGGGTTACACGGGGAAAACCAAAGCGAAACCCGCTAAGGCCTCACTCCAATTAGAAAACCTTTTTTTCATTTAATTATCTTATCTAGATATCACATTAAATCCTATGGGCGAAGGCGATAGCGGGAAACGATAACAAACGGTCCTAACGGGACACAAGGAAACTTAAATTTACCAAGTAACATATTAGTCTAAAATCATGAGTACGAAGCAAAACCATTCATAAAAGACACATAAGAACTCACAAGGAAGCATACAAACATTCGGGACTAGAACGCAACGTTCTAGGACCTTTGAAGATGCCAAAAGCCAATTTATTTGCCTGCGTTTCAGAACAGGCTTGCCCGTTCTGATACGTGAGCTCTAGTTTAAAAGCAAGACCAAGCCGTTCCGATATGGTCCACTTTGTTCCGGAATGAGGGTCCTCAGTAACAAAATGCATCAGAACGAGTTCCGAAACGGGGGTTCACAGTCTCGAAACGTATCGAAACGAGTTCCGAAACGGGGGCTCACAGTGTCAAATCGTATCGAAACGGCACTACCCCGGTCCTATACGAGTATCCTTGGAGCTACACACGTTTCAAAACCCTCTCGAGCGTTTCGAAACACATGCACCCAGATTGGCCCAAAAACATACTTAGACACTTCCAAAGGTTTCCAAACGTGACCCAAATCATCTAAACCATAAAGCAACATATCATGCATACGTTCTAGATGTAAGGAATCCTAATCACATCATTCGACATTCATTTAAGCAATAATTTAGATTTCAAGCTCTAAGCTCACAGGAACACTTAGATACAAAAACACTAACATACCAAAACACCAAGCAATTCATACATGGCAACATTAGACCTCAGCATAACATATCATCACCATTTTAAACATGTTTGAACATAAATAAACAATAGTAAAGGAGTTTGGACACCAACTCCATAACATACAAAACTAGCATTCCCATTGTCTAAGCCTTATTACACAACGTAAACCATACTTTGAGCTTAATGAGAACTCCAAGAGTTTCCTCCCTTGCCCACTTGCCTTCCGAAGCCTCTAACGATCTGCATTGTTGAAGAAAAGAGAGCGTAAGCTAGGAGCTTAGTTAGCGGAGCTCTAAAACATAACAACAATGCAATTTTTAAAACGTAACATAGATTTAAGCAAAACCATTTAAGGAAAGACGTAATGAATCACAATCATCACAATACAAGGTATGCACATGCATAACCCAAAACCCGGTGGGACTATACATCACCGTTCAACTAGTAGTTTTCCGATGGGAATACACATCACCGTACTCTTCTACTAGTCACTATCGATGGGACTACACATCACCTTAGTAAGGACAACCATCACGTGAGGCTCGACACCAACAACGACTACACAACAACATTAAACGGAGAGTAAAAACAATCTAAAAACATCATCATATCACACATATCACGAGAACCGAAAATCAACCAACAAACGAGATTAGACGAACTTACTCTTATGTCTAGGTTAGTCTCTAAGTCTCCACCCAAACCCCAAACCTTCATTGAAGATAAATAAGATTCCAAAACAGTATCCACTCACCAAACACCCTAAAAAAAGCCAAGAATGTCGATCAAGCCTCCAAATCTCCAGGAATCGAGCCCGAAGCTTCTCCAACGGTTTCCCTTGTCTCTAATCAACCAAAAACATCACATTACTCAACAAATCATCCACAAAATCACTGCCACAAATCATATTACAATCTCAAGACCATTTCACTACATTTCCAACCTAAGAACTAACCCAAACTCTTCATTTTCGAGCTTGAATACAACCCAACAATTTTCCATCGATTTCATCACCCAAATCATCACTAAACATGCTCAAAACAACCCCTAAGCATAACCACTCCATCAGCCCAACATTTCCTCACAAAACTACCTCAAAAACTCAAGATTTCTACCCTTAAACACACCCACAAATACCCATTTCGGGATTTCAACAAAATCTCACCATTTTAACATATGACACACTTAAGAGCTTGATTATAACATATATTAACTTCACAAATCAAAAACCCAATGAAAAACCATTAAAGCTTCCACCTTTTCCTTAAAATTTGAATACTTGAAGAACTTCAAAAATGGTGTTTATGAAAAATTAAAACCATAGAAATGTTAAGGACGAAGAGGAGAAGTCAAAAACATAATTACCTCGATGAAAACACTTGAAATCGTGAAGGGAGGAGAAGGATCAGTGTTTGGGGTTTGGGGAGGATTTGTGTCGTGATTTTTTGTTTGAAGGGGAGGAAGAAGATAGCTTCAAAAATATTTCTTTTTACTTAAAATCCCATCTTCCGTTTTCATTAATGGCATTTTTGTAAATAAAAGCAACTTTTATAAAATCATCATTTTAAATCCCATTTAACCCGAACTAATCCTAGATCAAAATCGATAAACTCCTGGGCCCTAAACCGAGGCGTTACACTATCATTGATCCATTCATTCAATGCCACCCTGATGGAGCAAATATTCGGAAAATAAAGATTTGTTGTTGAATATTTTGTCCCTCAAAAGTCTTCAGTCATCTCATAAAACAATTTAAACTTCTCTCAAATCTTTGTTGCAAATGTCCAATCATCTTCGGTTGGCAAGTGCCTATACAAAGAATCATGATGTAATTGCACACACCGAAGGAAAACATATTTGTAAGACAAAGTTATCCGGAGCATAAAAAGGTTGAATTCCATCATGTTTTGACATCAGTACATAATTTCTTGGTAGTTGGAATGTGCAATTGCCACACTGCCTCTTCAAATTTTCCCACCTTTTCGGAGTAGCGCTCCAAAAAAACACTTTGCCGAATTCTTTCTATTCCATCTCCAAGCACACTAAGGTCATCTTTGACAATTAAATTCAATATGTGCTCACAACAACGCATGTGAAAAAAAAGCTCCATTAACCGGTAGTGTGTCACTTCCCAATCTATCAACCAACAAACTCACAACACCATCATTCACACAACAATTGTCAACTGTAATCGACATAAGCTTTCTATCATTATTCCAATCCAGAAAACACTTCATCAATCTTGTAGAATAATATCACTAGTGTGTGGAGTTGGCACAAATTCAAATCTTATTATGCGCTTTTGTAAATTCCATGAGTTATCTACGTAATGCGCAATAACAACCATATATCCTCTATTTTGGTGATTCGATGTCCACATATCAGTTGTGATGGCAACTTTTCCCTCGTTAGACTCCAACTCTAACATTGTTTTCTCTTTCCCATCTTCGTACATACCCAAGATGTCATTCTTTATTGTATTGTGAGAAGGTATATCAAACATATGTTGTAAACTATGACACAATTCTTTGAACAAAGCATGTTCAACGATTAACAAAGGGTACTCATGTCGGATTATCATCTTGCCAAGAATCCTTCTTGATTCCTCTTGATTGAATGAAAATGCCTTCAATGTCACTTTTGCATCTGAATTTTTTTTATTGGCTATTAGCACTTGTTGTCGAATATTGATTTTCCTCGCTTTTGGCACCGTGATAAATGAACATGCAAATGTTTTGTCCCATTCTTCAAATCACCTCCAAGTTTTCTTTTGCAATGATTACATATTGTGTAACTCCCTCGCCCCGGTCAGGACGCTTGACCAGTCCGAGTGGGCTACACGGGGATAACCGAGATGAAACTCGTTAAGGCTCCACTTCGGTTACCGACCCTAGGAAAAACTTTTTCATTTTATCTTATCTAAATACATCAATTAAACCTAAACGGAAGCCCAACAGCAAATGGGGCCTAAGCCCAACACTTGGAACCCTTTAGAGATGTCAAAAAGCCCAAAAATGGGCCTGTGTTTCGAAACACAAGCTTCAGTTTCAAAAGCTAGACACCCGTTTCGAAACGCATCCAACCCGTTTCGGAACAGGGTCTCATTTTGCCTTGCCGTTTCGTTACCAGTTTCGAAACAGGCGGTTCCAGTAGCAAAAGTGTTTCGGAACTTGTTTCGAAACAGGGGCTCACAGTGGCCAAAACGTATCGAAACGAGTTCCAATACAGGGGCCCTGGAACCACACCCGTTTCGAAACAGGACAGCCCGTTTCGAAACACCTGCTGTCTGCAAATTCCTAAAATTAGTTTTAGACATCTCCAATAGATCCCAAACGTCCGAAGTGACTACACGAAGCATACAAATCGTACAAGAACATTCTAGAGGCATGCACCCTATAGCAACATACTCAAAAACACAAGGATACATGGTAGAACATCCATTCAAAGATCTCACATCGCATAGACTTAAGAATTCAAAACATTAACCACTCACCTTCACTTCCAAGCTCAACAACTAAGCAAGCAACACCTTCAAGCTTCCGGATTCACTCCCGATGCTTCACCAACACCAATCCTTATCTCTAATCAACCCAACACAATCCAAAACAACCTCAAATCAGTCCATGTATCAATGTAGCAACCCGGAACACAAATCAAGCATTAAACACAAGATTACAAGCCATGAACAACCCCCAAAATCATCAAACCCGAGCAGCCCTATAGCACAGTCCAAAACCTTTGATTTCAACACTTTTAACACCCCCAAATGGTTCCAAAACAACCCTCAACTAACATATAACATTAGCCCTCAAATTCCAACATAGAACACACCCAAAATCCACTCCAAAACCCTTCAAACCCCCCCCCCACAAAACCCAAATCCGGGAATGAGTATAAAACCATGTAAAAATCATATATGTTGGACCATTTGATTCACAAACATCATATCTAACATTATTAAATCAAAACTTTAAGTTAAACACAATAAAGCTACAATTTTTATTCAAATCTTCCAAAAACACAATTTCTAAAACATAGATGAAAATGAAAACTACTTGTACTTTTGAAGAGGGGAAGATGGGGACAAGTTGGAAACACAATTACCTTTCAAAACCGAGCTAAAATGAAGATGGGATGAAATGGAATAGTGAAAGGGGGAGGGGAGCTTCACTTGTCGTGGAATGAAGAAGATGAATAGTTGAAAAAGATGACAAATGAGTGTTTTAATTGAAAAGGGGCTTTTTAAATTGAAGTCCACTTTATTACAAAAATGCCATTAATGAGATGGCAATTCTTCTTTACTTTAGAATCCATGTAATTTGAGTTTCATTTCAATTTGGTCCAATATAAATTGTTTGCTTTGAATTCACAAAATCCAAATAATATATAATGTTATTTTAATAATAAACCGAGACCCAAAATATTATTTAAATATTATTTTCACCTGACCCCTAAACTCGGGTGTTACATATTGCTTTCCACTCGTTGTTGATCTTTTCTTTTTTTAAAATGCTCCCATACGGTAGATTTCAACTTAGATTGATTGTATTCGCTCGACTCATTATTGTCAACAACATCATTAGGTTGACTTAATGAGGGTTGAGTGGTGTCCTCGGTATTTGAAGTTGGAATTTCCTCACTTGGTATTTGAGGAGAAGTAAAACTAGGAGTTGTTGATGGATCAGAGTTTTCCCAAAATTAGACATTAGTGATTATTGTACCTATAAAAGTGTTCAAACCAAGCATTATAAAGCACAAAGAACACACAATAACATATAACTTAAACTATAGACAATAGCATATATGTTTCAGTTTTTATTTTTTAACCAACAAACTATAGACAATAACATATATTGGTTGCAAAAAGAAAGGGCAGCGGGTAAGCTCGCGAAGGAGCAAGGATTGGCTATCAATGTTGGAGGAGGGTTTCATCACTGTAGTGGTGGAAGGGGATGTGGATTTTCTGCTTATATAGACATTTCTCTTTGCATTCATTTTGCTTTTGTTCGGTCAAATATATCAAGGTAATAGAATGTCTAGATTAAAACTAATCAATGAAGTCCTTGCAATCTTTATATACATCTTTTTCTCAACTAATCAATTGATAACTATATTTTATTAATGGGCTATTCTCCTTATACTTACTTTACAACATTTTCTCAGGGTGATGATAATTGATTTAGATGCACATCAAGGAAATGGTCATGAAAGTAAACCAAAATGACAACAATAACAACAACATTTTAAGTGCAAAAACACACACAAAAGGATATTATTGCTTAGGCCAGGTTTTTTTTGGCCTATTTTCTCCACCACTATATGCTTTTGTGGCTAATCAAATTGCGTTATTAAAGTGATCCTATTGCTGCAACACAGTTTAAAGCAGGGCTTTGCATAAAATTAACTAGAAAACCACAATAAACTAAGGTTTCGCCAACCATGAAAATGCCTTTGAATAAATTATGGATACAGTTACATGATATAAATGTCTGAATAAATTATAAATACAATTACATGATAGAAGATTATGTTTGAAGAACACACAATAAACTAGAAATTAACTAGAAAACAACAATAAACTAAGGTCTACAAAGATAGGTTTACGCCAACCATGAAAATGCATCAATTGATGTAAATATAAAATAAGAAAAAATGTTGAGATTTATTAGCAGATTCTAAATTTTTTTACTGAACTCAATAGAAATGGACCAAAAAATTAGAAACCCTAATTCCTAAAATCAATTATCTTGTTAAATGAAGCCGATGAATGTGACTGTTGTGTTGAGCAGTTGAGAGGAGAACAAATCAAAAAATCAGTCGAGGAATCAATAAGATTTGATGAAGGGAGATTTGGAACAAAACAACTTGGTGAGACGAGTGAATGACGAGTGAATATCGACTTTGGGAAGAAAACTGAAACTAAAGTGAAAAATGAAAAAGTATAAAAAATGAAAAGGGAAAATTTAAAATTTAAAATATATTATATAATAAGGGATATTTTAGTAATTACATAACCGGGCAGGGCGGGGATTTTTAAGTCTAAACCCGAACCCGACTTAAACTTTATTGAAACCCGCCCCGACCCCAAAATTTTCCGGGAAATACCCGGTCAGGTCGGGTCGAGGCACTCTGGGTCGGGTCGGGGACGGGTAATTTTGCCATCCCTATTAAAAATCCAACATCTTATAGCTTCTATGTTTTGTTACTCAGTTGAAAACTTTATTAACAAAAAATAACATAATAAATTAAATATTTTACAATCAAACCAACATGTCGACGCCGTTTTTGTCCGGGCTAAAATTGATTGGGCCTTCAAAAGACCGTCAAAATGTTTGGAGTTGCCATCGGTCGTTTTAGGTTGAGTACGACCGAAAAACCTGTAAGACTGGTCTGTGTTAACCATAAACCCCTTCTTGGACGATTGTTCTTCCAATACAAAAATGTCTTTCATTTCCTGACTTTGTTCAAAGAATTCTATTTCTTTATTGTCCATCAGATTCTGGACAATCATTCTAAACTGATCACAATATTGAATTTCATGGCCTACTTCTCCATAATATTCACAGAAAATATCTTCACTGCTCATGAAAACTTCAGGTTTAGGATCCACCAATCCTCCTTTTTCCATCTTCTTCCAAACCCATTTTAATGGTGACAACACTTCAGATATGCTTCTCTTGATCTTGTTCCCCTCATGGTCAAGCACTACATTAACCCTCGGTTCATCATGAGTCGGTAGAGGGTTGTTGGTAACATTGGGTCCTTTTTGCGTATTGACTTGGATCACATTCTGATTTATTAAGTGTTGAACTCTTCTCTTGAAAGTTGTACAATTTTCAATCAAGTGCCCTCAGAGTCCAGTATAGTAATCGCAATGCGCAGAAGGATCGTACCATGATGGGTACGGTGGTTGAAATGGTGTGAGAAAAATAGGAGACACCAATCGTTCTTCCAACGGGTTATCATATAGTTCTATGTAAGAGACTGAGATGGGTGTAAAAGATTCCTTCTCCATGTTGGTTTTTGATGACTTGGGCTCTCGCTGTTGACTTCATGAGCCTGAAGATGTCGTGACAGGTTTTGAATACCCTGTGGAATATGTTACTTGTGGAGAAGATTGATAGTTGGAGTATGAATGCATGTCGTGCCCCACCATGTGAACTTCATTTTCCTTTTTCTTATATGTTTTCTTGAAAGCTTCAGGATCATTAAGCTTCCCACTTTTAATGGTGCGCTCAATCGCTTCACCTACTGTCACCAGGTCAGCAAAGTCTCTAGTGGTGCTACAAATAAGCTTGGCATAAAACGTGGGCTCATTCTCTAATGATTTGATGAAAAGGGATGTCGTTTCTTTCTCAAGTAATGGTGGTTGAACCTGTGCAGCCATGTTCCTCCATCTTTGGGCATATTCACGAAATGATTCTTTGTCCCTCTTTTCTATACCTTGAAGCGACAAACGATCATGCACCATGTCCAGGACATGTTTGTACCGTTCTTTAAAAGCGCGTGTCAAATCTCTCCATGTGCTAACTTGCGTCCTACTTAGCTGATTATACCATCTCATGGCCGAACCAGTTAGGTTGTCTTGAAAGCAATGAATCAGTAACTTGTCATCATTTTCATACCTCTTCATCTTGCGACAGAACATGGTGAGGTGAGTGTTGGGGAAACTTGTGCCATCAAACTTTTTGAACTCTGGCACTTTAAAATTTGGCGATAGAATCAAATCAGGGACCAGACTTAACTCCATCACACCGGTTCCAATGAAGGTCTTAGTACCTTCCATAGCTTTAATCATTTCTTCTAGGTATTTGAACCTGTCATCAGCTATATCTGAGTATTTGGGTTGTCCCAACCTCAGTTTTTCCAGCTCTTTTGGATCGTTCAAATCAGACACCATGTGAGAAATGGTAGGATTCACCCCCATGTTGGAACTAGCTGTTCTATAAAAGTTTAATGGATCTTGCCATCCAGTGGCAGAGAAGGTCACTCGTGGATGAACTTCTTGTGGTCCTCGAGGTATAGGTGATGACTCTACTTTGTGAGTTTCGCGCGCTTTTCCTTTTACAGCACCTGTCAACTTGGCAAATAATTGCGACAATTTGTCGTCCATCTTGCTCAAGAGATCTTGTTGATTCCTCGCCATATCATCTCTCAAGTTTTGTATGTCTTGAGTGACTTTTTCTTGAGATAATTCAACTTGCTTAAGTTTGTCTTCCATTCTTTTAGCTTTGAAACGCATGAAGTGTGGATGCTCAATTTGTTGATCCTCTCTTGATTGTTGAATTGCTGATATTGAACCCCCATATGTTAAATAAATTTCAATTTTATTTTATTAATGCACATGACATGTATGCAATGCAATGCAAAAATAAATGAATAACGATGATAAAATAAATAAAACAAAAACAACAAAAAAAAGATAAAATAAACAAGATCCAATGGCAGAAAATAAATTGAATACTTAAATTATTTAATAAAATGAATATCTCAAAACAACTAAATAAACAAAGAAAAATGAATGCAAAAGTGTTGGTCTATCAAACTGTCTCCTAAAACAATCTCCACCTAAAAAGAAAAAGTTCATCACATCAAAGCAAAAGAATCAAGATAAAGGCATGCCTGACTCCTAGCTTCTCGATCTCATCCAGGAACCGAGTTAGTTCCTTCCCATAATGCGATGTGGAACCAACTCTGAGCTTCAGAACTTCAGCTTCATTGACTAGACCAGAAATGTTCTCAGCTACCTTTCGAACTCTACTACATGCGTTACTCATCAAGTCATCTCTCTTCTTGACTTCACCTCTCATAATCATCAATTTGAAGTCCCACCGATCCTTATCAATTTTGAAAGCCTCACGAAAACCAACGACAAGTTTCTTGTATTCTTGAAGGGAATTCTTAAGTGCCACTACTAAGTTCTTGTAGTTTTGATTCTCTTCTTGAAAGACTTTCAGTTTCTTAGACGCACTTTGCAATGAGTCCTCCAACTCTGACACGACATCCCTCAATTCTTGATTCTCTACTTGGCTTTTCACAAGATCATCCCATGTAGAATCAGAACGTTGCTGCAATTTTCGCATATCTTGCGAAAGAGACTTGAAATCTTTATCCCTTGCTAGAAAAAGTTTCTTGTATCGCCCAGCTTCCGTTTCTTGTTCTCTAAGCTCATGCTCCCATTCTTCGGAGGTTTTCCGCAATCCAGCAACTTTCAGCTTCCCTTGTATTTTTTGGTTCGAGGCTTGTAAACCCGTTAGGTTTTTAGCTAGTTGATCCCTTTCTTTTTTCACATTTTCTAATCGGCCTTTGTAGCAAGTAGCATCCAAATCTAAATCATGATTTTGTGCCTCTAACTTCATAATCTTCTTTTGCAGCTCTTTTTTCTCAGCTTCACATTCGTGGCATACTATCTCAACTTCAGTTGGGACTACCTTCAAGTGTTCTTCGAAGGACCTGACATTCTTTTGGTCAGGTAAAGGGATATTATCAAACCCGTGTCTAGTTTTCCAAGCCTCATAATCTAGGGTGAGCATGTGTCGAGTTTTCTCTATTTTCATTCTTTGGGGTTGAGTCCAAGCCTTTTGGGTCTTTTTGAGTTGCGCCCAGAATTCTACCTTGTACGAGAAGTTGGCAGAAGCTAAACCTGCAGTTACTGGGATAAATTGCATAGATCCATACTGTCGTTGAACCATCAAAGGTGCATAACCAGTACCACCCCAAATCCCAAATAAAGGTATCCAATCATAATCCACGTACCTGTATAGTATGTCCAAGCGCGGTAGCTAAGGAACACACCACTTGACATCTTCATCTCTAAGGTTACGAAGAATCGAAATCCACTTGTCTTTTGTGAAGGCAGGTAATTTCCTTGTCAAGAATTCTTTTAATGGGCAATACTCATTTGTGAGTGTGCGTATGGTGGCCTTTGGCTTCTCTCCATAGTGACAGTGAAACCATACTGTGAGTAGTTGAGAGAAACCGATAAAGTGCCCTCCTCCCTTTTTCCGGCAAGCACTCAAAGATCTGAAAGTTTCCGCCAACATGGCTGGCTCTGGATTAACCTTCCTCAGTTGTCCAAACAAATCAACAACAAATGCCTCAATATAGCCAAGAGATTTTTGGAAAGATCACTAGACCGTAAATGCCAACAGCAAGAATGTCTGGACTCTTATCTGAATCTGGATGAGATCAAAGTAAACCACGAAGGCTATTCTAGGTAACGCCCTCGCTATTACCTATTTTTGTGTTTGTTTTTAGCCCATGATAAACTCATACCAGTAAGTTTCATCACCTTATCCACGAATGGGTCAGGTTTATGAGGCTTTATATACACTTTATCAGAGTTGACCCCGGTCAGATGCAACAAAGCAGTGTACTCCTCGACGGTGGGAGTCATGTCCTCTTGGTTGAAAGTAAAACAATTACATGATGGACACCAGAACTACGTGAGAGCTTGAATCAACCCCAGATCAAGTTCCACACTCAATAGACATGCTATATCACAATACATGCTCTGGAATTTCAGCTTCATATCAGTATCCAACTGGTCCCAAGTATCTTTTAGTTCTTATAGGTTGTTCTTTTGCAGGTGAATGTGAACGTCATCACATAAAATTGATTCATGATCTGTGGCTATATTGTCTCATTTTTGCTTCTGTGCGTCTTCAGACCACTTGCGGACCTTCGCGTTATCTTCGACCTGGATGATAAACCTCTTCGACATTGTGGAAACCTTTTATTTACGAACAATTTGTTTAGACCAACGCCTGTTATGAGTATAATGCATATGCAATGGATGAAAAAAACATGACAAAACAAAACATTGGTCAATACATTGTATAAAAATAAAAACCAAAAGGAAGAAACATTGTCAGCACAATATATATAAACAAAAAATGTGTAAATTAAAAGCATGGTAAAAAAATGTGTGTGCATGTACATATGTAGGTGACCATTAACAAATTGGGTTCGTCATAGCTCTACTAGGGTTGGTTTCTACAGCTCACTACATGTTGTTCATGGTTCTAAAGATGGGTACCCAAACTGTCCTTACTAACCTACTAAGGCTAGTAAGAACCTCGATCCTCACCCATTATAGGCTCCTACGGACCGAGTTCAGTTTAGGGAGCCCACTTCTTTAAGGTTGTGCGGAGGATTGACCTCTCGAAGGCAAAAAAATATGTGAACCCCAGAAGCAACACGCATTCTTGTACGGAGGATTAACCTCTCGAAGGGTAGTGATTGCAATCACTTAAACGGGACGAAGCTCGGGTTGAGAACTTGTGATATGCTTGTGCACAAAAGAAAATTGAACTATAACCCCCTCGACCCGGCCTAGTCGCCAGACCACATCGAACGGGTTACACGGGGAAAACCGAAGTGAAACCCGTTAAGGCTCCACTCCAATTAGCAACCCTAGAAAAATTCCTTTTAAAGTTATCTTGACTAGATGATTTAATTATATCCCATGTGAGAGGACCCGCAGCGGAAAACACACATGGATACAAAGCACACAAGACATGCAATTAACAACCCTTTTTAACTTTTACAACAGACCGTATCGGTACACTGAAGGACCGTATCGATACGCTTGGGCTTGGTCAACACTCCAAAGTCAACCTAGGGAGACCGTATCGATACGCTGGAAGACCGTATCAATACGCTCTCAACGGTCAACTTTCCCAAGGTCAAACTATGAAGACCGTACCAATACCCTCAGGACCCGTACCGATACACCAAAATCTCGTCATTTTCTCAGATTTCCAAAGAGCGTTTGGCGTATCGATACACCCCCGCGTACCGGTACGCCTTGCCTAAAACAAGGTCCAAAGCAAAGGACCGTATCGATACAGCCCTTGAGCGTATCGATATAGCCCTTGAGCGTATCGATACGCCCTGCACTGCAAACCTTGTTTTGGCTGCTAAAAACACAAGGACTCGACACTAGAGGCATATAACGACCATTCAAGAAACATACATTCATGCTTATAACACAAGGCATCCATGGATAAACATACGAAGCAATTTAAACACCCAACGAAGCAACATTCAACATGGTAGGAGTTTAAAGGGAGACATGCATACAAAGCATTCACCAACAAGGCCAAAAGCCAAACAAAAGCATACATCAACATGGTAAAAGGCATTACAAGCCCAAAACAACTAAACAAACTTGTCTAAGCAAAAAGGACATGCCAACAACACTTCAAACATAAAAGGTCATATCCCATTGCTTAAATACTAATTATTGAAGTCTAAACCATACTTGAGCAAACCAAACTCCCTTGTTCCCCGAGCTGCTCCGAAGGTCTAAGGGCCTGCATTGTTGGAAAAGAGAGCGTAAGCGTTTAAGCTTAGTGAGTGGTGCTCAAAACGGTAGCTACAACATTGCAATTTTAAAACATAGTTTGCTTGAAAACCAAAACCGTTTCCAAATCATTTCCACATGTTTGAACACACAATGTCATGCATTTACCTTCGCATGCATTTACTGAATGCAACCACAAGCCATAGGCTCATTCTCATAACGCAAGCAAAACCACAATGCATAAATATAAGCATAATAGAGGGAAATCAACAACATGCTTAACATGAGAATTATAGCATTCATGGGTATATTGACATTCAACGTTTTTACTCGGATATGCGAATAGTTTCTCAAACCCACTAGACACTTCCGGTGGAATCTTACATCACCGTACTCACCCGTCTAGTAGTAACATGATTTTCGGTGGAATCTCACATCACCGTACTCCTCCTTAGTGGAATCTAACATCACTAAGGCCACGCGCGAATTTTGCCTCAAGTGCACTCTAATCCTATTGATCGATCAATTATATCCGGTAACAACCCAACACATGTCAATATACTCAACTACAACCACAAGCATTACCGATGCTTGAACCACTTACCAAGTCCAAACTTCCATGCAAGGCATGTACTCACAACGCAAGTATAAACACAAATCCTACATCTCAACATGCATAACAATGCAATTCAACACATAACAACATAGCATGTTCAAACTTGCATTCAAGAATCGTAAAACACAATTTAATTGCACAAAACCTTTAAAACTTACTCTTGAGCTTGGATTGGCCTTTCAAGCTCAATCCAAACTCCCAAAACATTCCCTTAACCACGTTAACCATGTTAAGGCTTTTAAAGTCAATCCACTCACCAACCAACACACTATCGATGTCCAAGATGCCGAATCAAGCCTCCGAACTACCCGGATTTCCGTCCTCAAAGCCCGAATCCAATTCCTCTGTTTTGAGCAACCCAAAATCGAACATTAAAACACAAATACACTCACAAACACAGTGAAGACTCGGAACTCAACAACCTTGCATCTACACACATCGATTCAAGCCCAAATTTCACCCGAAACACAACAATTTCAGTCCCAAACTACTAGCAGCCACAACCAACGAATTTACCATAAAAAAATCTACCTTTTAACATCTCTAAACATCAATCCAAAGCTACCAAACCTCCAACTGCCATTTAGACTCAAAACACATCAAAAAACTCAAGATTTTTAACTCTTAAAATCACCCATAATACCCATTTCAGGTTTCCATTAAAAACTCACCATTTTATGTTATTTTAGTGTTAAAACAAAGTTAAAAACACTCTCAACTCAGCCATAAATCAACCCAACGAAAGCCCAAAGATTTCTTTTCATTTCCAACCAAAATTTAAAAATCAAAATTTGTTTTATCCACGAGTTTTACAAAAATATCAACATATAAGACTCAAGGAAGATGAGACTAAGTTGAGGAACCATTTACCTTGAAGAAATCACTTAATTTGGAAGCTTGAAATCAATGGAATAGTTACTAGGGTTTGGGAAGGGTTTTTGAACGTGAAATTCAAATAGAGAAGATGATGACTTTTGTTAAAAATCTCTTTTTTATTCCTTTTTATGAAAAATTTCCCTTTTTGCCCCTTTAGTCTTTTAAAACCCTTTTTGGTGTACTAAAAATAGTTTTTCTCCAATTTAATTTTAGTCTGATCCGGTTGTCTAAACCGATAACTCCTGGCCCTAAACTCGGGGCGTTACATGAACACAAGGTGACCACTATTGAACAATCTCCATAAAATAAAAAAACCTTAGATTTTGTGATCACCAATAATTCAAATTCCTTTTCCTTTTTTTAGACAACCTATACCCTTTGCGGCTTGACTCTCATCATTGTCCCCAGCGGAGTCGCCAAGCTGTCGACGTTGTTTTTGTCCGGGCCGAAATTGGTTGGGCCTTCAAAAGATCGTCAAAACGTTTGGAGTCACCATTGGTCGTTTTAGGTTGGGCACGACCAAAAAACCTGTAAGACTAGTCTGCGTCAACACCGAGATCGTCGTCAGGTTTGGGAGTCGATTACGAGTGAGGAAGGTTATAGCACCCCCACTACGCCCAAAATTGGTACCTAAGGGTTATGGTTGTCGAAAAGGAAACTCAAAACGGGGTTAATAGCACTACTAATAAAATTTAATTATGATGTTAAATGTATGAAAAACGTGGCATGCTATAAAAGAAGCAAAACAGAAAGAACAAAATCTAATTCGACCAACTAAAAAAATATATTAATCAAGCTCAAATCATTCACCTAATTAAACTGAAACAATTTTAATTGAAATTTAATTCACACATTAATTAATTTAATAAAGCCAAAGAAAAAAACCAAATATTAATTTAAGGACTGAATCATTAGGCTTAATAATTACCCAATTTTATGAAGGATGGTCTAATTAAAAGATAACCTAGACCTAAAGGCTAACATCTAAAGAATCTAAAGGAAAACCATGACTAAAATGAAATAAATTAACATCTAAAGGGGAAAAGAACTAAATGCAAAGCTCCTAAAAGAAGAATGGCCTAAGATGCAAATAACCCCTAAGCCTAATGCATGCGTGAATCGCCTGCAAAAAAAAAACAGAAAACCTTATTAGAATGTGGGACCCCCACTTGCTTAATCTACACGACTACACAGCAGAAAGAGAAATGGGCCGAGTACCCCTTTTATTACTTTGTCTTCCTCGTTTAGTTTCGAATGAAACCAAAAAAACTGTTGGTCCTTATTATCAAACATAAACAAAATTTTCTCATCTCATTTCTCACGCAAGCACACACCGGCCATCGCTACACACTCACCCCAGCGACGACCAAACCAGAAAACGAAAGATCTAAAACACCCTTTTCTTATCTTTGAGTTTTAAATTTCACAACAAAAAGAAGAAGCTCGAAAAATACCTTGCTCAAACTCCGAAATTCACCGTTGGATCGTATTGTTCTTGGAGTATATTGGTCCTGGGGTCGTTGTAGGCTCTTCCACTGTTCGGATTTATATAATGAAATTCTGGTCACCAGAAAAGAGTAGGTGACGTTTCGTTTCTAGCTTTTTCTTCCAACTTCAACACTGATACTTTACTTACGGTTGCCTTTTAGATTTTTTAGGGTTCCTCCCCTCCAAATGATGGTGGATGTGAGTTTATATAAGGTTCATATTTGGTTATGAATGTGAGAGAATGGCCGAATTTTTAGGGATATGGGGATGTGGGTAGTGTTTTAGTTGAATACAAACTTCAAAAGATAATATTCATATTTTTTATTGTTTTTTTAATATGGTGTATTGTGGATGGATTTTAGGGATTAACCATGGAGTGGTAAAGTCCTAATAAAAAAAGGACAATACATTTTAGCAGCAATTATAGTTCAAGAAATTTAAGGTTAAAATTGGGTTCAATTTGTTTGGGCTTTGGGTTTTTTACAATTCATAGGTTTCTTCAAATACTTTGATGTTGGAGAAAAATTACTAAAATATTTTAATCGTTTTTAATCTCACACAATAAGTTAGAAAAAAAGAAAATTAAAAGTTTAAATGATTTTTTTCTATAAAAATAATGAGAAAATTATGTTTCAATTAAGAAATAATGATTATATTTTACAACTAACAGATAGCTGGTAGCGAATTATATTAACTGATAACATATATATTAGTTGATAGTAAATTATATTAGCTGATTGTATACAAGTGTTTGGTAAAATTAACTGATAACCGATAGTTGTTTATTTTTTTGAACGAACAAAATGATATATATGACATGATTAAATTAAATACTGGTTTGAATAATTTATTAGTTATCAATATTTTTAAATATTTTTATCTATTAATACATGTTAGATTATGAAAAATAGTTTTTTAATATAATATTACTAAACATATTTGAAGTATGTATATATTAATTTCTTATTTATAGAATTATCTCTTTAATATACTTTTATTAATTATTAAATTTAAATTATTTTTGAAGCATATGTATTAATCTAATTTATTTGAAGTGAAAAATTATTAAATTATATATGAGAATACGTCTTACTTCAAAAAACATATACGGGTTATTCGAATTTAAGTTACTTGGAGAATCATCTTTGTAGGGGTGGCAATGGGGCAGGGCGGGGCCGGTTTTGTATTCCCCACTTCGTCCCCAACACTTGCGGTTACAGTTTCGGGAAATCACCATTAAACGTTCCGAGTATTTTTTCGTCCCCATACCCATCCCTTACGGATCCCCACAGTTTTCGGTTAATCTCGTGCCCAAAAAAATAAGCAAAACTTAATACATTAAAACTAATAATCAACATTAAATCTCTAAAATTACAAACATAAATGATAATTTTAATTTTACCAATAACAAACAAACCATTTCAAAACTATAAAACATGACTAAAATATTAACTATTGAAACATGACACCCTGCACTACATTTAAAAGAAATATGTAACTAATAATCTACAATTCCAAATCATGATCTGTTTGTTCTAAAAAAAACTAGATTCGATAATCTTTCCAACCATATAAATTACCTATGCAAATTTTACTTGTACAATTTTTATGGTGAATTTCTGAAGTCACCGTCATTTTGTTTTTTGTTTTGAAACAATCTGCAGTATTTTCTTCTAACCTTTGCTCACTCAAAAACTAATAACTCCTAATATATAACTCGAAATCAAGAACGGTTTGTTTTAAATGAATCTAGACTTCCGTATGGTTATAGAAATATAAGGCTTGCTTCCTAATTTATCTTGTAGAAGTTTTGGTGATTTTTCAAAGTTACTGGTAAAATTACTTTCTAAGAAATGTGCTGCCAAATTTTTATGACCTTTCAACATTCAAATATTTATTTTTTAAAAATACATATCGAAATCGATCACCTTGTATTTTAAATAAAATTAAACTGAATCATGTTTACAATGTGTATAGACAATTTTCTAATATTTTTATAAAATTTACGGAGATTTTTCAAACTTGCTCCAGTTGTCCATACTCAAGTTATGAGATATTATATTTTTGTTGAAAAATGCGCAAATTACCCTTATAGCCATCCAAATTTGTAAATATATTGGGATTCGTGTGGATATTTTTCGGGGATCCCTACGGTGATTTATACGGGTACGGTTCGATTATCCACACGGTTTGGATATAGAAATCCCCGTCCCCATCCCCATTTGAGCTCCGATGATAAAATTTCCCACCGTCCCCGTCTCTGTGGGTGAAGATTTCGGTTATTCCCCATACCCGTCGGTTCGGATCCCCACGGTTTTTGGTTATTCCCCATACCCTTCGGTTTGGATCCCCACGATTTTCGGTTATTCTCCATACCCGTCGGTTCGGATCCCACGATTTTCGGTTATTCCCTGCCCGATTGCCACCCCTACATCTTTGTAATTATAAAGAATAAAAAAGTTTTTACAATTCTTATATACAATCCTCTAAATCCAAAAGCTCCTCATAACACTTTTTTTAAAATTTATCTTCATCAACCGTTGTTACTATTCTTTATCAAGCACTTAAATTAGTAGACTTGACTGGTCAATCATCTAAAGATGATACAAATATCTAATTTAAGCTCAAAACTCTTTTCACCAAATACCAAATAGAGTTAATAATTTTAAAACCTGATATATGATTCTATTAACAAAATATTATTTTCCGAAAAATTTAAATTCAAACAGAATTTAACTTATCTACTCTTTTAAATTGTGAGTAAATCATTACGAGTAAATTTCACATTCTCGTTGTCTTAAGTAGGAATTGTTCAATTTTTTTATTATTACAATTCCAACAGAATTTAACCGACGAACGATCGTTGTGCAAATCACCATATAGTAGCTTAAATACAGAATTTAACCCACCAACGTTCCTTCATCAAACACGGCGTCGTTTAATGCATCCCCACCTTACCGATATGATTATAAAGCAAGTGAGATTTTCAAAATTTCCTACTTTTATCCTTTTTTGCCTCAATGGACGCCGACTCTTCTTCTTCTTCTTCTTCCCCTCGTTCTTTGCAACCCAACGGATCCTCTGCTTGCACGTCCACCGGACCATTCAACCATGATTCCAATGTGACGGTCCATAATCACTTTACACCTTCAAAACTCCATATCAGAAAGAAGAAAAAGAAAGCAGTTGATAGAGACGCTCCCTCATCTTCTTCTTGCTCCGCTTCTTCTTCTCATAAAGGAACGCGTTTGCCATCTAAACGCCGGACTCTTAGGGTTCGATTCGGTTCGGTTCAGAGACCCGAGGTCCGCGACGTTGATTCCATTGCGCTCCCTCTAGGAATGTCCTTCGCCGCCGTTGTTGCTCAGGTTCGATCAAGTTTCAACCTTATAAAAAATTTAACCATACTGCAGTAATGCCAGACGGAAAATTGTATATGCTAGAATTGTTGATCTTTTAAGTTCAAATTTTGAACTTTCTTGAGGGGACATGTTTAGGATTCTGGTTGAAACGTAGCTTTTTTTTAGTCGGGAAATTTTGAAGTTAATTCTGGTTTTGTATTTGACAATTTGGGGAAAAAGTTTTAGTCTTTTAGGGTGATAATCTCTGATCCCTAATATTTAAGTTTGTTGTGAATTCAAATTGGTATATGTTTAAATTTATGAATGTTTATGCTACATTTATTATTCTTGTTTGTGCTTAGTTTTGACGATTTCAAGATATCTTATGATCTTGCCTTTGTAGATGGATGATGTAGTGAATCGGTAATGTTTGCAATTGCTTCAAGCAAAAAGGAGTGCTGGGCTGATGTATACCATATTTGCCTGGCACATTGAAGCTTGAGTTGTAATGTAGAGCTATATCTGGGCTGTTGGTAAAAGCTATTGTAGCTTTTTTGAAGTCTTTCCTGACAACAAGTTTCCCTGTTTTAGTTTACAAAGTTTCTAAAATTATTTCCTTCGTCTTCCATGCAACTGCTCATTTTATTTGTTTGATTATAGCCTTAAAAATCCCGACTTTGTCTTGCCTAGTTCGTTTGTTATCATGCTGTGGAGGGTTCAAGGTAGTTTGAATCCCTTCTTCCTCTTGGCCTTCCTCAATTGTGGCCAATTCTTTTAAAGATGGCTACATTTTCTAAAAGACAATTATATTTTTGTTCTGTTTGTAAGGATCTCACCACTAAATTTGATTGATTATGGTTAACATCATTCCTTGTAATTCTAGGTTCTGGAAAAGACAGATGTTTCAAATGAAAGGCTACCTCCTGATTATCTCTCGGTGGTATTGTCCAAATTCTCTTAACATGATTTTTTTACGAAGTCTGGTTTGCTTTTCTGAAGTTTAAACTTCCTTGCTTGCTAACAATGTCAATCTTCACGCTTGCAGATCTGCACTTCAGCTGTCAGAGAATCTTTATCTAATGTAAGCCGTATTTTAAACTGCCAACTCATAGACCGACTCTGATTTTACAAGTTAAGTTTCCTTGTGTCTTTTTATTTCCCCAGCCCTCGATGATGCTTATCGAGAACATGGCTTTTGCTTCTATGGTCCACTTTGTCACAGGTTTTTGGAGACAAGTTTGATTGTTTTGTGCGGAACTTTGAGAAATCATTTGGAAGCACCTTGAGGACTCTTAGATTGATTAATGACTCATCAAAGCACAAGGAAAAGTATCTATCCAACCCCCATAATGTGGAAAGTTCTACTTCAGATGAAACTACAAGCAGGAGGTGTTATAGAAACTCTAATGATAAGAATGATTCTTACTCAGACGTTGACCTGCCTTCTGTTTCAACTCGGAACCAATTAAATATCCACGAAGATGTACATGAGAATATCCAAACTGGTTCCCTGAATCGGGAACTTGCCATTCATGGACAAGTAAGTCAAATGGTTTGTGTCAATCCAAGAACAGGTTTCAACGCCGACCTGTCAATGGTCACCACAATCGAGAAATCTGTTATAGAGCAAGTTCGTTCTAATGACCTCAAAACATTAGAGCTTAGTCTTACCATGAGAAAGTTGAAGTTGAAAGAGGAACAGCTAGCTCTAAACTCTGATTTAAACCATCTGGAGAGGTCAAAATTAGCAATGGGTATATCAAAGGCATCCTTTAAAGCTGAAAAGTTCAAGAGCCAACTAGAAGACACAAGACATGGTGAATTGCTTAAAAAGTGCATCGATTTTCTTGTTGCTGGATTGCTCATCATGTCATTCCTCCTCATATATGGTGCATATGTTTACTCTTACAAAAGGATTACTGACGCGACATCATCATGTAATCTTTCATTTGAGGTAGGGGTGATCTCCCTTTCCCGGCTTCAGTTTTATCATTTGCCTCCTATGATTTTTCTCGAGCATTAGAAGTTCAGTGTTTTGATTTCTTTTGATTTGTTTGACCATTAGATAGGCGCCTCATAATAATGATACATGTGTTTGATAATTATCTCCTTAACTAATTTCTCAAGTCCATGAAAAGTAATCCCTCAACAAGACCATATGAAAATTTCTCTTTTGGTTGCTGGTTTCTGAGTGCATCGTCTAGTTGCTTACTTTGTAACGTCCTGTGAAAAATTCATGTAGCCTTCAGGTCTATAGGAATTGAGAATGTGGTTTATGGGGCAATGAACGGTGAGAGGTTCTGGGATTGACATTGGTGTTCAGTTGCCCTCTGTCAGACAAGAATGGTGGGGGTGTATGACAACATTTTTTTATAGAGACTGCTACTATATATCGTATGGTGTTTGTCTTTCTAAATTTTGATTACAATAATTAATATTTAGGTTTGATGCACATATACGTATACAATTTTTGCTGTTCTGTTCTAGATAACTATCTGTTTCAATATTGTCTCTTGACATTATGTGCATGCAATTCATAGTAAATTATTTTGTCTTTGTGATGTTTCCCCTCTAAGATTATTTTTCACGTTGCAGAAATATTGAATATTGTATGGTGCCCTGATTTTTTGTATATATATATTTTCAGAAATCTAAGCCCTGGTGGATCCCAAAGCAGGTTTCATCTTTCAATTCCGGGCTCAACATTCTCAAGTGCCAGGTTCAAGTTGTAACCCGAATGATCTTTGGTCTCATGCTGATTCTTGCAGTAGCTTATTTGCTTATACAGAGATCTGGAACTTCGAAGCAGACGATGCCAGTCACTTTTATCCTGTTGCTGTTGGGAATTGCCTGTGGTTTGGCTGGGAAGTTCTGTGTAGATACATTAGGTGGAAATGGATATTATTGGCTCTTCTACTGGGAGATTTTATGCCTTTTGCATTTCCTCTCAAATGTCTTTACATCGGTGCTGTTCATCATTCTTTATGGACCTGTTAACATATCACAAAGGACAAGAAGCACGCTTCTTCCGTACTGGATTCGAAGATCAATATTCTATTCTATGATGCTTTTTGTTCTTCCTTTATTGTGTGGTCTTATGCCTTTTGCGAGCCCAAGTGAGTGGAAAGATCACTTCTTGCTTCTGGTTTTAGGTGATGGTGAAGGAATCTAGAGTTTATAGGGTTGGGTGTGAGGTTGTCGTTTGACTTTGGGAGCAATATTTTTTTGGATAAGATGTCGAATTGCCGGCTTGTATTTTTGGATAAGATGTCGAATTGCCGGCTTGTTCTCAGCAGGACGTTTGTGGGATCGGCTGTAGTAATTTAGCTGAGCATTATATTAGGCTGTGTTTCTTCATTCTAGGTTCTGCCTCTGTGATTGTACTTCTAAAATTATGAATTAAATTATATAAATTCTGAAAACAGTTCCCCTGTCCTCTTCAGAAACGCCCCGTGCTGAGAGTTTTTAGTTAAATATAATCAGCTAATGGATTTGTTTATAAAAGAAAACAGAGTAATGAATATAAAGTTTCTGGAGTCGGAGCTAAGAATTTTGCAAACAGTTCTGGAAGAGATTTGCAACCTTTTCAAATGAGGATCAAACAGGACACACAGTCAAATAATCAATTGATGGTTTGTCGCAATCACTTTACAAGAAGATTTTCAACATAAAAAAACAAATCTGATCACAACGAAAAAAAATATATAATATGAAGAGAAACAACAACAATGAGGTCAAGGAATGACAAAAAAATGAATTCCAAGACGAATGTACAAAACGTCAAGGAGATACTGAACAGAGATCCTCGTATACTTGTCTGATGTTAGGCCTCTCATTAACAGGAAGAATGCACCTCAATGATATGGCAAGCAAATCATCCATTGCTTTTATGTGTTCTTCTCCACTAGCTATGTCTCTGTCAATACAGTCCATTCCCCGTCCTTCTTGATCACATAACCGAACCCAATCCGTCAGATCCACTGCTCCTGATTGACCTGATATTATGTCACCCGCACTTCTTCGTGTTAACAATTCCATCAGGATTACTCCTAATGCATAGACATCACCCTTAAATGATGGGACAGGTTTAGATGCGGAAGCAAGTTCGGGAGCACGATATCCAAGGGCTCCCAGATTCAATATCTGCTCCGCAATTCCAGTTGGTGTCATTAGCCGGTGCAGACAATAATCGGTGAGGCAAGCATGGTAATCACGGTCAGCAAGGAGTATGTTTGTCGGCTTCAGGTTTCCATGAGGCAGACCTCTATCGTGTAGGTATAGCAGACACTGAGCAACTTCCACGGCAACTTTTAGTCTTTGGCTGAAAGATAATGTGGAGTACCTCCGAGGAGTAGTTTCTGCATTAACATACATACATATACGCTGATTAAATGAAAACATAAAAGGCAGAATCTCAGTCAATTTCATGTCTGTAAAAACATTACTGATGCAAACATATGCCATTCTTTTCAACCCTTATTGTCATTCTTCATTTGCAACAATCAACTCAGATATGCGATATTCCAAGCATGGGTTAATGAAACTGTAAATATTCTTTTCAACCTTCAGCTCCATCTTGTGCAAGGAAGGAAAACAAAAGGTGTAGTCATGGGGAAAGTGAAAGAAGCAGAATTTAAAAGTACTTCAGCCATAGTACCAGAACCTAAGCTCTAAACCAGATTATATCTATGTTTATCTTCCTCTTAAATTACTGCAATCGTTTCTTGCTTATGGCCATGGTCTTTGACTTTCAAGATTTAGTACTTAAGGCTTCTCTGTGCCGACTGATTACAGGTTCATATCGGAACATAATCTGGTTGGTAGAGTCACAATAGTAGTTGTTAACACCGGTGATTATAGGGTATAGGGCTGTAAATGAGACGAGACAGATCGCGAGCTACTCGAGCTCGACTCGGTCAAAGCTCGGTCAAAGCTCGACTCGATAGGACTCGACTCGAGCTCGAACTCGGCTCAAGTTCTTGACGAGCCGAGCCGAGCTACTGGATATCCGACTCGAAAAGCTCACGAGCTACTCGAAAATATAATATAGTAATTTTTTTATTATTTATAATTTAAAATCTAAATTCTTAAACTTAAAAGCCTAAATATAAACCCTAAACATAAGTATTAAACCCTAAAAATCTAAATCATAAATTCTAAACCCAACAATCTAAACCTTTAAACCCTAAACTAACACCCTAAACCCTAAAATTAACAAGCTTGAGTTTACAAAATATGTGTATCAAAGTTTTTTCTTCATAGGACTTTAAATGAGACATGATAGATGAAGAGTTGCTTGACTCCAATGCGATCAAAGATCGGTCAACACTTGACTCGATTGAGCTCGAATCAAGCTCGAACTCGACTCGAAATCTTAACGAGCCGAGCCGAGCTTAGCACTACTCGAGCTCGACTCGGCTCGTTTACACCCCTAATAGGGTAAGCAAACACCTAATTTTATAGGTTTAATTGACAAACCTTATATAGTGATATTAGAAATTATGGCAACTACTCAATTTCATTTGACACCGATCTAATAATTTTCCCTCCAAGGAAGACAAAATCCAGTTAAGCATCATTGCATCACATGTTAAAAACATTAGCAATCGACTTCAACAGTGACCTTATACGCCTAAGGATGAATGTTATCCAGTTTAATTTCATAACCATTTAATGGTAGTAATGATGCCCATAGGTAGAGCAAACACACTTCAAATTCTGTTTCTAGGTGCTGCTACATATTTAAGGAAAGGGTTATGAAGAGACTTGGCTTCCAGAATTTCCACAACAAGCAGTGAAAATGAGAGTAAACAACACTCTTGCCAAAATTGAGGTAGGAAAGCACTCGGCAAATATCCAAGGTAAAAGTTAGAAATAATCCAAACTAACATAAAAGCAGCTTATTACAGATATGTTAACTGCACTGATTTTAATATACATTGTCTTGCTTGTAGTTTCAACATAACTAGTAGCAGCTAAGAAAAAAAGCACCAAGAGCTGACCAACAATATTAACGTGCAACAAACTATGAGCAAATCTAGCACAGAAATAGGAAAAAGATATGATAAACAAGAGCATATAAATCATAATCCATGTGATAAGATGACTTTAAAGACTTCAAGGATATAACTAGCAAACAAACATTAAGATCTAGTTTAACAATCGCAAACATAAAAGAAAAAAAATACTAAGAGCTCTTACCATAAAGATGCAACGCCAAACTATCACACTGGATAAAATCTGATAGGAGAAGCCTCTCTTGTTCCCTTGGTCCCCAATAGTATGCTCGAACTGGAACAAAGTTAGGATGCCTCACAGACCCTATCTTTTTAACTTCCTTAGCAAATTCTTTCTTATGTTTAACCAGTCCTACACGCAACCACTTCACGGTCAACATATGCCCACTTCTCAGAGTAGCTTTATACAGAGTTCCATGGCTGCCTCTTCCAAGAACTTCTGCTGGAGCTCGAGATAACTCCTCAATAGTGAATGATAATGAAGTATCAAGGAAGAACAATTCTCCAGCCAAACGATCTGGCGAGTAAACATCCAATGTCACAGGCTGTTCACCAGTTTCAATAAAATGTGGTGATGATGCTAATGGAGAGCCCGGGGAGGATTTCCTCCCAGATGATACTGGCTCAATATCTAGTAGATTAGGATTTACAGATGCAGAAGCGGTAGTCACTCTCCCAGCTGCACCATGCTCAACAATTTCAGGAACAAATTCTTGCTGTCCAGACAGTGACCCAGAATTTGAAGTAAGCAAGTGATCATTTGAAAAACTTAATGAAGTTTGTGGCGCCTGAACATTTGAGTGGAACTTGAAACGGGAGGGTCGTGCAAGCCCACCTGACTTTGCATCGACTCCAGTAGTTGTGTCACTAAATCCAAATCTTCCACGAAATTCTTTAATTTGTGCTCGGTGAAATGCCAATAATACAAAAACAATCATTACAGCTGCTACAACAGAGGCAACAATAATTGCTACCCTGATATTACCCTTTGAATTATGATGTGTTGCATGACCAAGGGTAGGATCCTGACTTGAGTCTGTTGATGGCATGCCCTTAGGGAAAATTAGCAATGAGTTTCCTGGAGAAAATGAAGACCTAGGGAAGCCTCTCAAATTTTCTGGAATAGGACCCGACAGATCATTATTGGACACATTAAATTCACTAAGGCTAGTTGAAAGCTTATCAGGGATTTTACCCTTGAAGTTGTTTCTCGATAAATCAAGGTATTCCAAATTACTAAGTTTGCTTAATTCACCAGGCAGCTGGCCTGATAATTTGTTGCCTGCAAGATTCAGCTGTTTGAGCATAGCTATGTTACTAATCTCTGAAGGCAAACCACCTGTCAAGGAATTATCGGACAGATCAAGTGACTCCATCTGGGGATAAGTTGACATCACAAGTAATTCACTAACACGAGAGGCTTGAAGTGGAATTGGTCCAGTCAACTGATTTCTGGAAAGATTCAGGCTTTTCAGTGTTGTAGAAGTGAAGAAACTGCCAGGAATATGCCCACTGAGTTGATTCAAACTGAGTTCAACAACAGATAATCTTGGAGATGTATCCAATAGAGAAGGCAAGGCACCAACAAGGGAATTATTCCTAAGATTAAATGTGTTTAAATCCCCAAAGTGAGACAAGTTTGATAGGCTTCCTGACAACTTGTTTGAACTCAAATCAAGATCCAGCAAAGAGGCTTCCCAATTTGATATAACAGATACGTCACCGGAGATCATGTTGCTACTCAAATCGATCAATTCACAGCTAATTAGAGAAGAGGGCAAATCACCAGACAACTGATTAGAAGAAAGATTCAGAACCTTCAAAGTTGTAGAATTAATTATTCGAATTGAACCTGTAGAGATTTTGATAGATGTGAAATATCAGATGACAGTAAAATGCAAACAGAAGAGAATTAAGTGCAGCATTAGGTTAATAAAAAAAGGAGTCAAGGATTTAATTTTGGCATAACAAATTATTACTGTCAGTATTTTTGCCACATCTGAATAACTCATCGATGGGATTCAGTGGTTTGCATTTTTCGGATATTCACGTGCATAAAAATCTTCCCAGTTTAGTAATCACTACTTCAAGTGAAAGCAAGATCAGCTTGGATTTAAAGGATGAATACTTGTTACACGATCTAAGTGCCTAGAATAGAATCCCCTTAAGCAAGCATCATATTTTGTTTGAAGCACATCTAAAGCAGACCTATGATGCAGGAAGAGTGCTTCACACTTTCATCACTCCTCAAGCACTATACGTAAAACAACAAACAAACCAAGAGGAAACAAAAAGAACATTTTCCTTTGTTTCACACTCACGAGCTTACGGGGACAACAATGATGCCTTTTGTTCATTTTAAAATTTTGTACTCTAAATCCACAATTTAATGCAAGATCATATTTATGTAAGATACTAATAACAATCAAGTCCCCCCCCCCCCCCTACATTGTGTTCATTAAGATCATGAATTAAGGGAACATAATTACTTGGCAAACTATTTCCTCTCTTTGCAACTTATTGCCCTACGAACATTTACAATCGGAATGATGGATGATTTCAGCTAAAATTCATCCTAACACCCAGAAAATACTTCAGATTCCTAAATTTCTAGTAAATTACAATATAGAAAACTATTAAGTAAATAATTATTGTAAACTGAAAAAAAAGACGTGCATGTTGAACTAACATTGCTTTCACGTGAAAATCAGAACAAAATGAACACTGGCATTGGTTTCTAACATCAAAATCTAAGGATAAATAACACCATCTATTATTAGAATCCAAGAAATAGAACCAAAAACTAGTAGCCTACGGACTAAATATCCCAACTTGGTATCAAAACAGAGAAATGAAGAGAAAAAGGAAAAGTCAACAAAAAGTCCATACCCGTGAATCCATTGTGACTGAGATCCAACTCCTCCAAAGGAACAAAACCCTCAAGCAACTCCACTGGCACCGGTCCGAAGAGCTGATTTTTACCCAATCTCAAAACCCGCAAACCCGGCAATGACCCGAAACTTGGCAACTCCCCAGCAACCGAATTATCACCCAAATCCAAAACCTGCAAATTCTTAAACAACCCAATTGCTTCCTCTTTCAAGAACCCACCGTTCAACTGGTTATGACTCAAGTTCACATAACGGACTGTATTAGCCAAACTGGACACATTCTCAACCGATGCATGCAAACCCCCGTAAAACTCGTTATAACTCAAATCAACGTGTTCAACGTTCCTTAACTCACCGAGTAGCTCGCTTATATCGCCTCGAAGTGTATTATTGTGTAAATCTAAAACTCTTAATTGCTGTAAATTTCGGAACCCGCCTGGTAACCCTCCGTCGAACTTATTTACCGACAAATTCAAATAATTTAACCCGTAAAGGTCTGAGATCCGACCCGGTATAGGGCCAATGAACTGGTTATCAGATAGATCCAAATATTGCAGCGAGGCTATCGATCCCAATGCGGGTGCAATCCGACCCGTGAAACTGTTGCCTGACAATGAGAGGTTCTGGAGGTTCCTGAGAGGAGTGAGAGTGTGGAACTTGAGGTCGCCAACGAGGCCAAGCCGATCTAAGCTGATGGAAACGATGAAGCCGGAGTTGGGGTCGCGGGTTACGCCGGTCCAAGAAGTGGGGTCGGGTCGGGTATCCGGATCCCATACCAAAAGCACCTTATGGAGTGGATCGTGCCTGATGCCTTTCTTGAACTCAAGCAAAGCTCGGAGCTCCAACGGGTCAAACCCAGATGCAGAAGCCAACCCCAAAAACAACAGCAACAAAAGAAGGTGAAAAGAGAAAGCGAAAGAAACAGAGAGATTCATTTAATTCATCGAGTAGAAAATCCCAAACCAAAGAAAAAGGAAGAAACCCAGAAACTGAAGCTTCTTCTTACAAAACAAACAAAATGTTTGGGATAGAAAACTTAAATGGGTTTTTTTTTTTCTTTCTTTCACTAACTAGTAAAAAACTGGAAGAAGCGAAATTCGTTAAAAATGGCTGTAGGGCTGGAAGGTGAAGAAGATGGTTGGTAGGGAAAGAGGAAGTGTTAACAAAATCCTTATTGCCTTAGCTTATGAGAGCTCAGGAGAGAGAGAGATAATCTCTACTGCCTTGCCTCCACTATTTCTATTCTTTACTGTCTCAATTCTTTTATTATATATTTTAATCCTGTATATTGTTTCTGTTTTCTTGCTTATAGTTATTTTTGTTTTCTTACTTGAAAAAATTATTTTCATATTCACCAAAGTGAATTCAATGACTAATGTTTGATTATTTATCAGATGAATATATTAATTTTATTTATGGTTTCTCTTTTGATCTAAGTTATATCTAAATTTATCATTTTAATTCAATCAATAGAAAAAAATATTTATCATCTTGCAGTCTCAATAAAAGAATGCGAGTTTAAATCTTAAAAACGATATTGTTAATAGAGATAATCTCACACCATTAAATATGGACCGTAATTTTTTATCTTTTCTATTATTTTTTCTACTTTGTCTTGTTCTGTTCTCTTTCATTTTTTCTTTCCATTTTCTCCTTTTTAATCTCTTTAAAATTTGTTTTTGCATATTCAAGTTTTTGGTATTATTTTGTTAATATGTCTTCTCATTTTCATTAGAAAATGATGAATTGTTTCATGCTCTCATGGCACGTTTTTTTTTCTTTTTTCATGGTTGCTCTAATTGAATTTTATTTGATTATTTTATTGTTTTATCCATGATTTGGGCTATTGAACTAATTATTCTATATTTGATTATTCTGATATAATATCTTTAATTTGGACTCACATTTTTTTTAAAAAAAAGAATAGCCTCGATAAAACCCTCAAATAGACATGATACAGACGATGTCGGTTAGACAGAGAAAATATGCCTTATTTTACTCTAATAGTCTTCACGGTTACATTTTTTACCAGTTAATACACTCATTTGGGGTAGCTGCTCACAATCACCCTAGATAGGTCTCACTTGAGTTGTGATAAAATTAACTTTTAGTGGCATCATCGTTATATTCATTTTTATGTTAATGTTGACGTGTTTATCATTTAACGTCGATAATGGTGTTTGTTCGTATCTTCTATTTTTTCGAGTTGTTTGATTGAGTTTTTTAACCTTTTCATGTATGATCATATTTTCATTATTTAGTGGTTAGCTTGTGTTTTTTTTTATGATTTTAGGTTAAATGACTGGTTAATTAGATTAGTCTACCTTAAGTTTTTACGGGCTTTTCTTTTTTGAGATTGTGATTTTATTGTACTTTCTCCATATTTATTTGATAAATCTAATTATTTTTATTAGTTTTAAATAATATTTTTGTTTAATTTAGTATCTGAAATTGATTTTTTAATATCATACTGTAAAATCTCTATAAATTAATACTCATGGGACCATGAAATTTTATTAATTTAGAGAGATGTTAATATATCGATAAATTAATAATTTATTAATTAAAAAAATTTCTCAATTCAGCAAATATAACTTTGATAAAGATATGATCCAAGCGAAAATGACGAATGTTTACAAGTTCAAAGTTTAGAGGAAATTGTGGCTAATATTGTTGAAAGTTCTACTAATGATGAAGTTAAAGATGATTCAACACCACTTGAACTAGTCACGCGAAAGGAAGCATTGAATGCGGCAATAACTCTTCACAACTTTTTATTGCAGTAGGAGACCTCAACGCCGGAACTTGTGGGTGCAATTAGAAAAGTTAGAGATGAAATTGAATTAGATTTGAATTTTAAAAAGAAACATATTACAATAGATTCATATTTTAGCAAGTTACCAAAGTAGTAATTGTAATATTTATGAATTATTAATTTATAGTTTTGATGGGACCTTTATATTTATAAAGGGGATCTCCAAAAAAATTATATCTTATCGAATTTGATGATTTTTTACATTGGCCTAAGTCGGGACCGGAGAAATTTATTATTTAATAGAGTTTATTAATTTAAAGAGTATTAATTTATAGAGGTTTTATTGTATATGAATTTGATAATTTGAATATGTGATGACATAATTTATGCATCACATGTCACAATTTAGTATATGTTCATATATATTCTTAACCCTTTGACAATGTATACACCTTATAGACAAAGCAATTGAACCCGAGTCTATAGGATGAATATCATCTGATTTTCTATTGGACCACTTGTTGAGTTCTATAAGATGTTAAAATTGTACAAATATTATCATAGAACCACATTAACAATACTCAGAAATGGCACAAATCATTAGTTTTCTTTCACATGTTTATGCATTTAACAATACTAAAAAAATATTCATGAACCAAAATCAAAATAAAAAACAAATTGAAACTTATATTCTAAAAGAAAGAGAAACTATCGACAAAAAAGGGAAAGGGATAAGGAGAACGACGCAACTAAAGGAAAATGAAAAAAAAAAGAGCGAAACAAACTCTAAAAAAGTAAATATATATTGGCATTTTAGTAAATATGATATATATATATATATAATTAAAATGTATCGGGTCAGGTCAGGTTAGAAAATTTTGACCCTAAATCTGAATCTATCCCACCGTTTTATGGGCTAAATCGAGTCAAAACTCGTCGGTAAAGAAAATAAAAAAAGCTTTTCATCCTTAAGAATACTTTAAAATCAAAGATAGGTCAAATCACAAGTGGAGAGTAACAATTTTAAGATCGGGGTCAGATAGGGAGAAAACCCGATCTTACCTAACCCATAATAATCCCTAATTGAGTTAACAATAAAATATACAAATAGATTTTTATTTTAATAATTCGTGTACGCCTGTTGTGTGTCATATTGACTTACATAGTGTAAACAATAAAACATAAAATTTTTAAATGTATAAAATCTTAAATAAATTATAACGTATATACATGTATATCTTATGTTTATGCGTCAGCATTAATGTTAGTCATTGATTGTTAGTATTCATTTTTTTTATTAAAACAAGCCGGTATGATTTTATTCAACGAACGAATCATACACGAAACGATTATTAAAACAGACCTCATTAAAAATCTCTCTAATCCTAAATAGAGAAAAATAGTACCCGAAATAATAAAGCGAAACAAAATACACGACTTAACCAAACGACCCACCCTCAAAACCCAACACCAAAAACATGACACGCCCTCCTCCAACATCCCAACACCAACCAAAATAGCCAACAAAGAACACTCCCCAAACGGTAGCCAAAGACCTCCAAAAACAATACACTCCCACCTCAAACTCTCAACACCAACCAAAACAACCTCACAATCACACCCTAATCTGTAACCAAGATAACCTTTCAATGCCCCTATTTGCTAGCGAGTCCGCCACCCCATTCGCCTCGCGAAAAATATGCGAGAATCAAACACACGACATCACGATACATGCCCGATCAATATCTCGAAAACACTGCCATAAACGCCAAGGCCGCTTTTGTTTATGCAAAACCCATGCAATTGTCACCCGCGAATCAGATTCAATAATAAAAGACCATCCCTCACGCCACTTAGATTTAGCCAACATCTCCACTGCAAATCAAATTGCTCGCAGTTCCGCCTTATTCGAATCCATCACGTCTAACGGACCTGAAAACATTGCAAGGACATAACCCTTCTCATCTTGAAGAGTAACGCCACAACCCGCAGGTCCTGGTTTACCTTGTGCTGCACCATCGACATTAAATTTTAACGTACCCCGCAAAGGAGGCACCCACACCTCGCCGCACAACACCAGACTTAGAAACCTGAAAACAACTCAATATATTGTTCCACCATAACCTCTCATCTATTAAAACACTTGGCAGCGCATGTAACAAATAAAATACCTGTAATTTAATCAAAACAATAATGAAGGATATGTCTAACTTTTTCTTTTGAAAAATCAAATCGTTTCTCGCCAACCACAACGACCAAATAACAGTCACACAACTAGCTACTCAACCCTTACGCACAGCCCCAACAAACATGCCTTCCTTCTCTTGAAACAAAAACAAATGTAATGATTGTGGCAGCACCACACTCACGCCCCACCATTGAAAAAAAGCTGACCAAATCTATCCAACATACAAACATGCAAAGAGAATGTGATCTGAAGTTTCATCACTATCACCACATCAAGCACAATGAACCGATATACCATGTAAAGACACCCCACAATCCAGCAAAAAACAAAAAGTAGGTAATCGATCGAGAAACACAAAACATTGAACTTTAGGCGACACTTTTAAATGCCAAATTGCAAAATCGACAAAACCATCTTCAGCAAGACCAAAAAAACTCATATACAACATCAATTCCCCAACCGAAAATTCACCATGCATATTAGGACACCATACTAACTGATCCTCACAATCTTGTAACCAAAAATTCGCCACCAAATTTTGAATCTCCCTTAGCTTCGATACCTCAAAAGAACGCAGCTCGCGCAGAAAAAAATCCAACCATCCGTCATGTACAAAAGAATCATCAAGTGTATAAGCTTTCACAAGCGCCAGTTTATTCCTAGCAACACGAAATAAACGTGGAAAAAGGATCCGTAAAGGTTCAACAGAACACCATACATCATGCCAAAACAACACCTTTGTGCCCATCCCAACTATCCAATAGAACGATCGAAACCCCATGAAACGCTGCACCCGTTCATCCTCTTGGACCTCATCGATTTGTCGCCAAACATGCGACATCTTTCTCTTACCCACAACATTAAGTCGCCAAGGTAATACCGCCTTACCATATTTAGCTACCACAACTTTTTTCCATAAGGAATCATCGATCATAGCCAAACGCCAAGCCCACTTTGATAGCAAAGAAAAATTTTGCAACCGCAAAACCACCACTCCCAAACCCCCTAAATGTTTCAGTTTACAAAATGTCTCCCATCCAACCCTACTCAATTTCTTTCTCCCATCCTTATTTTCCCATAAAAACAAACGATGTAACTTATCAATTTTTTCAATTACTCCTTTCGGCAACTCAAAAATCGCCATATAATATAGAGGAAGGGCTGAGAGTATCACATTCAATAACATTAAACGAGCTGCAAATGATAAAGATTTACGCTTCCACCCAGCTAATTTTAATCGCACGCGTTGAATTAACGGATCCCAAGCTGCCACACTTCCCGGATTAATACCAATTCGCATACCCAGGTATTTGAATGGCACCTCACCCACTGCACAACTAATCTCGGCTGCCATATCGGACACAACAGACTCTTCCACTTCGATCGCATAGAGACAAGACTTTGAAAAATTAATTTGCAAACTAGTGCAATACTGAAAGCATATCAGAACACGCTTTAAAATTTTTGCACAATCCACCTTACCCAGGAGGAAAAAAATAGAATCATCTGCAAATTACAGATGAGATATCCGCAAGCCTTCTACTACCTAAACACCTTCCACCAAATTCAACATCTCCGCTTTGTTCATAAACTGATGCAAAAATTCGGCGACTACAACGAAAAGTACAGGAAATAACGGATCACCTTGTCTTAAACCTCGCTCCATTCCGAACTCCTTCGTCGCACTCTTATTAACCAAAACTGACAAACGCGCTGAACTCATACAAACCTGAACACACGCCCGCCATTGAGCCCCACAATCCATCCAATCTAAAACAAGATCCAAGCAATCCCATTTGACGTAGTCGTAAGCCTTGGCGAAGTCTAACTTTAGAATCACCCCGCCTTCCCCCAACCTTCTTTGTTTCAACGAGTGCAACACCTCATTAACGAGTAACAAACCATCAACAATTTGACGTCCCTTGATAAACGTCGATTGCGTATCGCTAACAATGTCACCAATCACCTGCTGGAACCTAGAAGCCAAAATCTTCGCTATTATCATGTATAACGAATTTAAGAGACAGATTGGTCTAAAATCTCTCGCTTCCTTTGGCACTTCAATCTTTGGGATCAAGACAATAAAAGAAGAATTCAAGCATCGCGGTAAAACACCATTCGAATGAAATTCCCGCAACACCTTCATGATATCATGTTTTAAGAACTCTCATCCTTTCTTATAGTATTCAAGTGTAAACCCGTCTGGCCCCAGCGATTTCCAACCATCACAACCCTAAATTACATTTCTTACTTCCTCCTCCCTAAAATCCATTATTAGACTATCCCTCTAAGATGTCGATAATTGGCGAAAAGGAATCGTGGCATCCAAAGATGCTTTCTCAGGCACCCGTGCATAATGCTTGCGAAATTCCTTAAAGAAATATCCTTTCAGACGATTCGGATCATCCACCCAAATACCTTTTATAAACAGGCCTCGCAAATGATTTCTTAAACCTCTAATTTTTGCAGCTTGATGAAAGTAACGAGTATTCCTATCCCCTTCGCGTAACCAAATAGCCATCGATTTCTGACGCCACATAGACTCCCTAAATTTAAGAAGCTTCCACAACTGCAATTGTAACTGTTTCTTCTCCTCGGCACTTTCCAACACATTAACTTGATGCCCTAACTTTGCATCTAACTCCTCTAAGAGCAAGGTAACAGAATCAATTTGTGCATTCCACATCACCAAAATCAGATTTATTCCACCCTTTCAAAAAAACATGTAATTCCTTTACCTTATGCATCCAAGACACATTCCCATCTGAAACCTCCATCGATTTCCATTTCTCTTTTATACACTTCACCAAAATTTTCTTTTCCAACCAACAATTAAAGAATAAAAAAGGACGAGGCCCCCAATCTCGAATTTCCGTAGCGAGACGCAAAGGCGCATGATCCGACACACCCCTTGGCAAATTTACTTGAATCAATTCCTGGAACTTGTCAATCCATTCCACATCAACTAAGAACATGTCCAACCGACTTCTACGGTTACCCGAGCCAAACTAAGTAAATTGTTTACCTTTCATGGGGATATCTAACAGCCCCAAATCCTCAATGAAATCATTGAACTCGTTCATCCCTCTCGAATCAGAGCTACATCCAGCTCGTTCTTCTAATGTTCCAACCGCATTGAAATCACCTCCCAAACACCAAGGCACTAAAAAACGTCTCATAATGATCGACAACTCCCCCAAACATTGTTTTGATCATCCAAAACACAAGGGGCATAAATCGCGCCCATACCACATTCCTAGTTAGACGCCACCCATTTACCCCGAAAAAGAATATAATTCACCCCTATTACCAAATCCATCAGCACAAACGCGATCCTTCCCAAATCACCAAGATGCCTCCCGGTCGTCCTTGCGACAGAGAAAATAAAAACTCGTAATTATTCGAATGCCACACTGCATGAATAACACTGTCATTAACCACTTCCAGCTTTGATTTTTGCAAGAACATCATGTCACAATTATGTTGTCGTAATAAACTCTTCACCACCTTTTTCTTTGACAATGAGCCAAGCCCACGGATGTTCCACGACAACACTCTCATTGCACGTTAATGACGAAAACGCGCTGCAAAAATATTTGCAAGATCTTGAATCACCCCTTCTTCTCTACCCACTGTACTTGTCCCAAGAAATTTCCCCACCTTCAACGTTTTTTCAGCCTCCCGTAACAACAACTTTCTATTATTTGCCACCTTCTCGGGCTCTAAATTCGAAACTTGTTTCTTGCGAGGTCGTCCCTTACCTTTTTTCGACTTATCCCCTACTGTGTCGAAGCTATTCAGTTGCTTACTTACCCTTGCTTCATCTGCTAAAACATTATGACACAAAGAATTCTCCACAATCTCACACTTTCCCCTGTAGACTTTAACTCAATCACAAATTCCTCCTCGACCGATACTCCTAGGTCACTACACAACTCTACCTTCTTATCCACTCCAACATCCTTATCCTTTAGCAAATCCACCTTATCAGTATGAGATATAAAATTTGAAACGTCTTTTCCTAAGACATCCTCACAACGATCGGTTGCTTATCTAGTTTACCTCCCAACTGAACATCACCCTCCGATGTAGTCTCCACAACCTCTTTTACCCCTTGCATTGAACTATCTTCCACATTCCTCGTAGTCTCCTTTTGCTCTTTCGCCCCTTCCGATTTGCTCTCGTCTGAACTATCATCCACGCTTAACTCACTCTCGATACCCCTGTCAATAATAACTCTATGTGTTTCCCGTACTCGTAATCTGAATTGTCTATTATACACTTCCAAAACTATGACTTCATCAATTGAGTCCAACGAATCTGTACAAATTTCAAATAGCACACATTCAAATGTATCAGGTATCGTCATACCGTCATAAATCGAAGCAAGAGAGCCCCATAGAGCAGTAATTTGCGTCAAAATTTTCCCGCGACCACGTATGAATTGGCATCCCCCAAACTTCGAGCCATACTCTACGACTGTGGAACCCCTTCTACCTCTACTGACCAAGCCTCAATTCTATTAAACCAAGTTGACAACAATACCTTTGCCTCCATGAAGACCTTCCGTGCTTCGAAGGATTCAAACATAATCAGGAAAACAAAGCCTGATACACGCAATATAGAGAAGTCCCGCAACCCTACTTTCGATAATTCATTTTGTAGTTGCCAGACCTCAAAAACACCGTTACACCACCCCACCAAACTTTTATCCAAAATTGCAACCGAATCCTCATCCACCTTCCTGATGACTGATTTTAACCTTGGGGATTCTACCATTTTATCCAGCTACACAATTGTCTCCTTTGATTTCCCTATATCCTTCTTAGATTTCCTCCAAAAATCCGATCTCACGCTGTATTTGGCTTCAAAAACCAAAATAACAGATCCATACAACCTTTTCCCATGAAATCTTTCAATCGCCGCTCTCGCTGCCGATCTCGAGACCATTCGCACAAAACCGAAATGCCTCTCATTTTGTGCTCGTTTATTAGGAATAAACGTATTTAGTACTTCGCCACATCGATCAAACGCTAAACGCAAACCTCTCCAATGTATTTCCTCTGTAAGTTTCCCACATACAGCGTAACGCATCCTCGCGATCTATTCTCACCTCTCGCCGTCATACAAAGGGAGTCGATATTCATGATCGGTTTTTTATATTCATTTCTTTTTTTCTCATGTTTCGATTTTCCTTAGTTTTTATCTATTTTTTTAGTACACTTTTCCTATGCCTTGTGACACGCTTCTACCTTATGACACATTTTTGCACACTTTTGTGGTAGATTTACGTTCGTGAATACTTTTCTCATGATACTTGACTCTGTTTTGCGATTGGCAGTGGTTCTTTAGTAATTTGATCTCATTTTGTGGTTCGTTTGCTGATGCAGTCAGATTTATTTTGCGAAGTAGCTTGCAAGAATATTGGTTTCACTCACCACTCTTATCTCAATCTTTAAACATGTAGGTTGATAGAGACATGCTTTTATTTTCTGCTTCCTTTCTCTGATGTTTAATCTCTAGTGTAGGTGGATAGAGTCATTGTAGCTCATTGGACTTGTGTTTTATTGGTCTGATGTTTCATTTTCTAATTTATTTTTCTTCTACATTTTTATTTCATTTAGAATGTTTTTCTATTTTGTTTTCTAATGAATTCAACCGATATATTATTAAAAAACAACTAAAGTTAGGGGTAGAAAAAATATCGAAAGATAAAACAATATACATGAGGATGAATTTGAAATGTAATTACATGTGTGATATATTTGATCAATTGTAAATTGTGTTCGGTTTCAATTCTAGATAAATTCATACATACTTGTAGATTAAGTTGTTCGAACACGGGCCACATGAATAAAATATGTCACTCTTTACTATTGGGACCACTCCTTAAGTTTAATGTTGATGGTGATAATAATTGTTATTTATTTTTTTACTTTTATCACTACGATTTTCAGAAGTGCGCACATTATTGATACATAATTTTTTAGTCATAGTATAACTAATATTATCAATCAAAATTTTTACAAATGAATGAAATCAAAATAGGCATGCATGTAAATTTCAAAATTTATGAGTTAAAGGTGTGTAAAAATATGTCAAAATAGTTTGCTATTAGTTGAAAATATCTTAAGTCCAAAATTTAAAATTTGATCAAAATATATTTATAATATAAATTTGGATAAACTGCTCCAGTAGTCACTGACTATTGTTTTTTTATTTTGGTCGTCGAATTAATTTTTTTTTTGAGAAAACTATCAATTATGTCACATATTTTTTCTATTGTCACTGACCATTAAGTTTTAACAAAGATGACGATATTGCCTGATATAATAACAGTTTTAATATATATATATATATTATCAATTTAGTTCCATTTACATAACTGGCTGGAGCTTATAATCCTATCTACAAACTTTGTCTTGGAAATAAACTAACCATAGTAATTAGCTCTCAATCCCTTGTAAAAAAAAGTTGTTCACGACTATGATGTTGCATTTTCTTAGCGAGAACTCCCCACTGCTGCACAAGTTATTATCTTTGCCTCCTACGATATTGCTTCGACTCTTACAACAATCCCATTTTAAAAACCAAGCGTAAAAGTCTTGCAACCGATATTGTAAAACCAATGTTTGATTTTGATATAACAAATAGTCTAAGGACCAAATTACAAAGTAAATAATTTTTTAAGTACTCAAAAGACTCACATTTGACAAGTATATTTTAGACTTAAAATGTTTTAAAGTCAAAACTTAAACCCCATAAAATTTTCTAAGTGTTTCAAAGTAAAATTGAACAAAAACGCCAGGCATTTCGAAACGCCCCAAGGTGTTTCGATACGGCTTGATTTTAAGAGCTCACTGGAAAATTCCGTTTTGATACGAAATTACCTGTTTCGAGACTGGGGTTTCAATACGGTATTGCCCATTTCGATACGGCCTTCATCTGGGCTTTAATATTTTAAATAGTGTTTTGATACGACCTTGTCCATTTCGATACGGGGGTTAAAAAATTTCAAATCTGAGCATTTAATGATATAGTCGTTACTTGTCAGTTATTAGAATCTGAAAAATATTTACATTTTTTGTTACCTGTTTTGATACACCCCTAGGGTGTTCCGATACAAGTTTTGGCAGATTTAAGTGTGAGCAATACTATTTCGATACGACCTGTTGCCGTTTCGATACATCCCATAACTGTTTCGAAATGCCTTCGAGCATTTCGATACACCCTCTTTATTACATACAATGATTATTTCTGTTTTGAGACAAGTATCGATACGGGCCCGTGTGTTTCGAAACAACCTGTTGCAGAAGTGCATTTATGGTGGGAAATAAAGGCTCCAACGTCTCTATTGATGACCTCAACCATCTAAATGGCTAGAAATCAATGAGAATGTATAAAAGCAAGTCTCCAAAGCACAAGCAATAACTATTGAACCTTCTTGCAACATCCAAGTTATATTCCAAACCCTTGTGCTTAATATAGTCAAATCTTGTACCCAACTTGTTGTAATTCCTATTGTTAATCTTTAGTTCAAGTTTGGGAGAGTGTTTGTTTGTAATTGAGAAAATATTCAGTCTTATGAGAGATATTTTCTTTTGCTAAATTTTTCTTTGTAAAGAGAGTCTTTTGGGTCAATCTTTGGGTAGAAATATTGACCAATTGTAAAGGATACCTCCTTAGCCTAGAAAAGGGGAAGAACATCTAGTGAAAATTGTTGAAAATCCTTAGTGAGAGCTAAGGTTGTGGATGTAGAGCTTGTTAGAAACTTGAACCACTCTAAATTGCCTTGTTCTTCAATTTTCAATTTCTATTTTGCTCCCTCAAATTTTAAATAGCCAATTCACCCCTCTCTTGGCCAAATCACATCAAATTGATCCACTCAAGAATTGGTATCAGAGCCTACTTCTTTGAAGGCTTAAAATCCACAAGAGGATATCCTAGAAGAGTGTTGATCATCATCCAATCAAAGTCATGGCATCTAAACCACTATTCTTCAATGGGAATAACTATCCCTATTGGAAAAACCAAATGAGACTTTTCATCAAGTCTACTGACTATGTCCTTTGGGATGTAGTGGAAGAAAGAACGACAATTCCAATGAAAAGAAACAATGAAGGGGCACTTGTTCCAAAATCCAAGGTGGAGATGATCGATGAAGATCGGAGAAGACTCCAAGTCAATGACAAGGCTCTTCACATTCTATTTTGTGCACTCGGACTCGACATGTATACCAAAATGTCATCATGCACAAGTGCAAAGGAGGTGTGAGACAAGTTAGAGACTACATACAAAGGGACTAACGACGTGAAGGAGTCCAAGATTGGGATCCTCAACTTAAGCTATGAGAACTTCAAGATGGAACCGGATGAGAGCATCTCCAAAATGTTTGATCGATCCTCGGTGATCGTAAATTGTCTCAAGGGCTTCGGTGAGATCATTCCCGAAGACAAGTTTGTCTAAAAGCTACTATACTCTCTTCTCGAATCATAGGATGGGAAGAGAACCACAATCATCGAGGCGAAGAACTTGAAGACGTTGAAGCTCCATGAGTTGGTAGGATCTCTTAATAATAATGAGATCATGAAGAAATGAAGGGAAGAAGAAAAGAAAAAAGAAGAAAGAAGAGTAGAGAAGCTAGAGGTGGAAAAGAAGAAACAAGGGATTGCTCTTAAAGCCTCACTACCACAAGAGGAGAGCAATTCAAGTGAAGATGATGAATTTGAAGAATTGGCTATGATAGCCAAAATATTCTCTCGGTTCATGAAGTCCAACCGGGGAAGAAAGTTCTAATGAAGAAGAGACTTCAAGAACAAGAGCAAAGAAGAAGAAAATGATCAACTCATTTGCTATGAGTGCAAGAAACCAGGCCACATTCGATCGGATTGCCCTCAACTCAAGAAGAAGGGGTTCGATAAGAAGAAGAAGCAAAAGGCCCATGTTGCTACTTAGAGCGATGAGGAATCATCGTTTGATGGAGAGAAGCATGGAGTAGCAAATCTTTGCCTCATGGCCATTGATGACGATCCTAAGGTAAACCTCAACTCATCTAGCTTTGATTTTACATTTGATGAGCTTCAAGAAGCTTATGATGATCTACAAGAGGTTTATGACAAATTGGTTGAAAAATATAAAGAATCGGTTTTGAAAAACAAAAAGTTGATTTCTGATTTAAAATCCCAAAACGATTCTTTATCCAAAACCAATTCGAAACTTGAAGAGAATATTTCGGTTTTAAAAGATAATTTAAAATATTTTCAAGATGAAAATGTTGATTTAAACAATCCTCTCTCCAAAGTTCATGATGATCACCACAAGGTGGTGAATGAACTTAAAGCTTCTCTAAATGTAGTTGGGAAACCAAATTTTAAAAATGGAAGTTCTTCAAAACCCAACTATGTGAAGAGGAACTTTAAGGGCTACAAACAAAGAAGCTCTCAAAAGCACCATAGAGCTAAAAGAATTAGGAGTGTATGTGTTCCTAAAGAACTTATAGCTTCTAATAATATTCATGATATTTCTTCTTGGATTCCTAAGGGAACAAAGTATTTGGGAGCTAACTCACATAGACCCAAGATGGTTTGGGTACCAAAAATCAAGAGCTAATCTTTGTTTGTAGGGGGAGCATTGCTACAAGGCCAAAGCTTCAAGTCAAAACACTTGGTACCTTGACAGTGGATGCTCAAGACATATGACCGGTGACAAGAGTAGATTCATGGAGCTCAAGCCAAAGAATGGTGGAGTAGTAACGTTTTGTGTCAACTCCAAAGGCCACATTGAGGGTATTGGCTCTTTTGTTTATCTCTCATCTATTCTCATTGAAGATGTCTTATTTGTCATTGGTCTTAAGCATATTTTGTTGAGCATTAGTCAATTGTGGGATAAATGATTTAATGTTCGTTTTGATGTTAATGGGTGTAAAATTGTGAACATTAAAACAAATAAAATAACGCTAATTGGTCATCGTATAAGTAACATTTATATGGTGCATCTAGAAGACATACATACATCTCATGCATGTTTGGTTGCTAGTGATGAAAATGATGCATGGTTGTGGCATAGAAAACTAGGGCATGCTAGCATAAGTGTTTTAGAGAAATTAGTTTCCCAAAATCTAGTTAGAGATTTACATAAGCTAAAATTATCATTAGACAAAATTTGTGATGCTTGTGCTAAGGGTAAACAAAAACGAACCTCATTTAAATCCATTAATGATGTTTCTACTAGTAGGGTTTTACAATTAATCCATATGGATCTCTTTGGGCCTATTAGGACTACTAGCTTGGGTGGAAAGTCATATGCATATGTTCTTGTTGAAGACTTCTCTAGATATACTTGGGGTTCTATTTTTAAGTACTAAGGATGACACTTTAGAAAAGTTCATCACATTTTCAAAAATCACTCAAAATGATATTGGTCAAAACATTTGCCATATTAGAAGTTGTTGAGTGTGTAAAAGTTCTATATTTTACCCCCTATTTAACCCATATTTTTGCTGCATTCAAGCATAATTCATTGCATTTAGGTTAGATTTCATTTATACATCACAAATATGTCAAATGGAACAGTTTCTGCTGAAATTGGTTACTTTTGCAGGTAGCTGCTGTAGCAGATGGAGGGCAGTAGAGAAACAGATGCTGAGCAGTAAAGAAGCAGAGCTGGAACTGGACTGCAGACGAGAAGGATGACGCTGCCATGGCCGTTGCCGTGGCAGCCAAGGACGACATCAAATAATGAAGGGAAGAAATGAAGCGGGCCTAGACAGAAAGAGAAAATTAAGCCCATCTGTCGTGGAGCACCCTTATATTTTTCCAAGCCCTATATCAGAATGAAGGCCAAGCCCAAAGTTCAAGGAAGAAACTCCAAGCAAGAAGGAAGGACGAATTAAAGACTTACGCTTTGAAGATTTAGTCTTTAATAGAGTTGTACTTTAATTTAAACTTGTATTCTTTCCATATTAGAAAACTTGAACCAAAGGCCAATATAAAGGCATGTAATTCGACCTAGGGAAGGACATCTTATTCTCTAGCCTTCTTCCCAAAACCCTAGCCGTTTCCCCTTCCTCTTCATGTTCTAAACTTCCCCTAGGGCTAAGGGTTGATTTGTAAAGTAGTTGCAAGGATTGCATTTATTTTAGGAATTTTTCTGTTCAATAAAATAACTTCAAGTTTGCTTATTCTGGTTTTCAACATCTTGCAAGAGTATCGGGAGAGCATTGTGAGATTACACATTTACTTAATATCGGGAGAGTTAAGTATACGAAAGGAATAAGTACGGGTTCTCCAGTTTATGGTTGAACTATCTCGGACCTAGGGATAGGACGAGGTTAAGTGGCTAAGGAAGAATTCAACAACTTTGGTGTTCATCCTTCGATTCACGCCAGGAGGTATCATCAAAGACGTGTTCATCGACAGACTTGGATCTAGGGATAGGCCAAGGCACAGCAGGGATTCTTGCCAAGCTTGAAGTACAGAGTTGTGTGATCGCTGCCGCGACTAACAACAGACCGCTGCCGCGACAGGCGCAACGACAGAACAAATATTCCTAGACTTTGCAACACCTACACTACTGAGCAATTCAATACCGGCCCATTCTCTCTATCCTGAATCCTGACTCTTTTATTATCAATATTATTTATCATCTCGTGACAAACATTTAAACTATTTCTTTTTCCTCTCGTGCAGTAATTCCAGGTTGAAGCTATTAGCCCAGTCCCTGTGGAGACGATATCCGATACTTACGTATCACTTTACTACTTGCGTCGTGTACACTTGCACTACATTGCAATAGACACTTTTACACGCAACAAGTTTTTGGCGCCGTTGCCGGGGACTGGCAACATATCTTTACCCTACCTTTTACTGCATTTTTTTTTATTTTTTTGTTTTTTACTTGGATTGTTCAACCTGTACCTTTCACAAGGTCTTTCGTTTGCTTATGCGCAGATCTCAACGAGGAAAAGAACCTGAGCACCAGTTAGATCCTAAAATCAAACGAACGTGCAATCTCAGGAAAAGAGTCCGCTTCCTTGTAGAAAGAAACGAATACCTGGAGGAACAATTAGAAGCAATGGTGAACGAAAGGCACGAAGAAAGAAGGAACAACCAAGGGAATCCCCAGGATGCTGAAGATCCTGTCGGAGATGGGAGGAACGATCAACCTGCTGATCTTCCTACCGCTGCCGTACGCTGGACCTGCCGCGATTACATGATCAACGATCATGTGGAACTAGAAACCACCCTGCCAGATGTGGAAGCCGAAAACTTCGAGCTAAAACCTGTGATGTTCAGCATGATAAATAACGCTGGCCAATTTAGTGGTGCTGCTACTGAGGATGCTAGGGAGCATCTGAAAACGTTCCAGGAAATATGTGGTTCGTTTAGACTACCAGGAGTAAATCCGGAGATACTGAGGCTTCGGTTATTTCCTCATTCATTGAGGGACAGGGCGAAAACTTGGTGGAATAAACTAACGCCGGGTTCAATACGAACTTGGGCAGATTTAACTCGTGAATTTTTGTCTCGTTTTAATCCTTCACATTTATCTGAGCGATTACGTAATGAAATTGCTACTTTTCAACAGGAAGACGACGAGCCAATGTACGAGGCATGGGACAGATTTACCACCCTACTGAGGAATTGCCCAATGCATGGATTCCCCGTTTGGAACCAGATAATTAAGTTTTATAATGCTGCCAACTTACAGACTCACATGAGAATTGATTCAGCAGCGAATGGATTGTTGTTGGACAAAGATCCAGAAGACGCAATGGTAGTATTGAAAAACCTGGCAAAGAACGAGGAACAATTTCCTACAGCAAGAAGAGGGGGTAAACGAGTACTAGCTGTGAAAGATTATGAGGCCGACAGTTCTCTAAAAACACAGGTGGCATATCTCACAAAGGCAGTAAAAAGCTCTTGGAAGAAGATTCACAACCTGTCTACTCCGCTGAAGAGGTATGCGAAACTTGCGATGGGAATCACAGTTCGGAAGATTGTCCATTACAGTTAGAGGAAGGGATGTATGTTGGGAACTACAACAAGCAAAACTACAACTCCAATAACTACAATCCCAATTGGAGAAAGGATCCCAAATTCTCTTGGAGCAACCCTAACAATGCCCTGAATCCTCAAGCACAGAACACTCAGAATCAGGGAGGACCTAGATTACTGACTCGGCAACAACCACAGCAGCAGCCGCAACAACCACCACCTGCCACGACTAGTATACTGGAGCAGACCTTGGCTAAGTTTATGTCTCAAACAAGAACTTACATTGAGAACATGAATCACTTCGTCAAGAAGACTGAGTCATTCATGGATAAAACAGAGATGCGAATGACTAACCATGAAGCTACTCTAAAATCATTGGAGACACAGATGGGTCAAGTTTCCCAGCATATCAAACCGAGGCAGAATGGAGGATTCCCTAGCGATACTGAAAATGCTAGACAACCCACACATGAGCAGTGTAAAGCCATCACGACAAGGAGTGGGAAGAAATTACCAGGGCCAGAGAAGCAAGCTGAACCAGTTAAGGAACCAGCCCTGGAGTCGACTACTGAGAATGCTGCCCCGACAGACGACAAACAGCCTGCTGCAGATGAACCTGTCACGACAGCAGAAGGGAAAGATGAGAAAGATGAAGAACCTAAGCCTCCTCAGATCCGAATGCAGTGGGAAGGACGTATTGCTGATTATCGTCCCCCACCTCCTTTTCCTCAGCGGTTACAGAAATTGAAACAGGAATCCCAGCTTAAGAAAATCTATGATATTTTTAAGTAGGTTCACATCAATATACCACTGTTAGATGCCGTTAGGGAAATGCCCGGTTATGCCAAATTCCTCAAGGAGGCCATGTCGAAGAAATCCAGGCTTGTGGAATTTGAGACGGTTAAAATGACAGAAGGATGCATGACTATTCTGCACAAGCATCCACCCTAGAAAAAGAAGGATCTTGGGAGCTTCATAATACCATGCATAATCGGAGATAAATTTGTGGGTAAGGCACTTTGTGATCTTGGTGCTAGCATAAATTTAATGACCAAATCTGTTTTTCAGAAATTAGGTATTGGACGAGCACGACCCACAACAGTTATGCTGCAGCTGGCAGTAGGGGTGGGAATTGTCGGGTACCCGGGATTCGGGTACCCGGAAAACCGGGTACCCGGTTCGTCCGGGTACCTCTTTAAACGGCCCGTGTCCCGGCCCATTAAATCCGGGTACCCGGGATTCGGGTACCCGTAAAATTCGGGTACCCGGGTACCCGTAAAATTCGGGTACCCGGTTCATATATTTTTTTTATTTTTTTATTATTTTAGAATTAAAAAAAATCATATGTTAAACACAAAAATATTTAAAAAATAATTAAACTTAAAACTTAAAAGAATATAATACAAACATAGAAAAAATATAGGGATTTAAACTTAATTTTAGAGTGAAAATATTAAGAAACATAAAATAAAAATATAATTTTAAATATAAAAAAATATATATTAAATTTTATCGGGTCGGGTCGGGTACCCGGTAAGGGAAAACTCTCGGCCCGTGTCCCGGGAAATTTGCCGGGTCGGGTAATTTTTTTTCGGGAATTACCCGGTATTTTTGTTTCGGGTAGTCGGGTTTTCGGGTCGGGTCAATCGGGTCGGGTATTTTCTCCCACCCCTAGCTGGCAGATCGCTCTTATGTGCAACCGGAAGGAAAAATTGAAGATATTCTGGTAAGAGTGGATAAATTTATTTTCCCTGCTGACTTTCTTGTCTTAGATTGTGAAGCAGATGAGAATGCACCAATCATCCTGGGGCGACCTTTCTTAGCCACAAGAAGATCACTGATTGATGTAGAAAAAGGAGAACTCACTATGAGAGTAAATGATCAAGAAATCAAGCTGAATGTTCTCCAAGCAATTAAGCACGCTGATGTAGAAGAAGAATGCAAGGCTATCACTGAAGTTATCCTTGACCAACCCTGCATCAGGTCGGACTGCCATGACATCAAATTTGGCCACTACCCCAGCAGCCATTTAGATAACTGTCACGGCAGCGACGACGACAGTAGCTCCTCAGAATCTGATACATCTGATACTGAAGATCAAGAGGAGGTAAACTGGATAGGCAATCGTCCAGGTAAGTTATTCGAGCCCTTAAACTATACCTCGAATGAACATATAGTCCAAAAGCCATCAACTGTAGAGCCACCTGTTCTAGATCTTAAGCCCCTGCCAGGGCAGCTCAAATATGTTTTCCTTGGATTAAATGATACGTTGCCCGTAATCATCTCTTCCAAGTTGATGTAGGAACATGAACAACAGATGATAGGGATGCTGCAGCAGCACAAAAGGGCTATTGGATGGACGATAGCTGATATCCAAGGCATCAGCCCGACACTATGCATGCATAAAGTCCTCTTAGAGGATGATCATAAGCCGACCATTGATGCCCAGAGACATCTAAACGATGCTATGCGAGTGGTGGTTTGTAAAGAGATCATCAAATGGCTAGATGCTGGAATAATTTATGCCATCTCAGATAGCAAGTGGGTGAGCTCGGTGCAGTGCGTTCCTAAGAAAGGAGGAATAACCGTGGTAACCAACAAAGAAAACGAGTTAATCCCAACCAGGACTGTGACCGGTTGGAGGGTTTGTTTGGACTACCGGAAGCTTAACAAGGCTACCCGGAAGGACCACTTTCCCCTGCCTTTTATTGATCAAATGCTTGATAGATTAGCGGGAAAGCCTTACTATTGTTTTCTTGATGGATACTCAGGTTATAATCAAATAGCCGTCGCATCGAAGGATCAAGAGAAGATGACGTTCACTTGCCCATACGGTACTTATGCTTTTCGGAGGATGCCATTCAGACTTTGCAACGCACTAGCTACTTTCCAAAGGTGTATGATGGCGATATTCTCCGACATGGTGGAGGATTTCCTGGAGATATTCATTGATGATTTCTCTGTCTTTGGAGATAACTTTGAGAGCTGCCTACGCAACTTGCAAAAAGTGCTCGAGAGATGCGAGAAAGCAAACTTGGTATTAAACTGGGAAAAAATGTCACTTCATGGTGGATGAAGGGATAGTCCTAGGCCATAAAGTAAGCTGCCGCGACATAGAAGTCGATAGAGCCAAGATCTAGGTAATTGAAAAGCTGCCGCCACCCACCACAGTCAAGGGAATCAGAAGTTTCTTAGGGCATGCTGGTTTTTATCGGAGGTTTATCGCAAACTTCTCGAAGATCACCAAACCCTTATGCCATCTTCTGGAGCAGAACCGTCCTTTCGACTTCAACATTGAATGTACTGAGGCATTCAAGGTTCTGAAAGAAAAGCTGGTAACAGCCCCGATAGTACAGCCACCAGATTGGAAACTACCATTTGAGATTATGTGTGATGCTAGTGACTATGCTGTCGGGGCAGCACTTGGGCAGAGGAAAGACAAGCTCTTTCATGTCATATACTATGCCAGGAAAACATTGAATGACGCCCAAGTAAATTACACCACAACAGAGAAGGAATTTTTAGCTGTGGTGTTCTCTATTGTTAAGTTCTGTTCATATATACTTGGAACGAAGGTCATAGTCCACACAGACCACTCTGCATTGAAGTATCTGTTCGCCAAAAAGGATGCAAAGCCTAGACTAATACGTTGGATTCTGCTACTGCAAGAGTTCGACCTTGAGATCAAGGACAAAAAGGGGATAGAGAATCAAGTTGCAGATCACTTGTCAAGACTAGAGAAGGGAAAGAGTCTCCCAGCAGATGAGACACACACACTGGAGACCATCCCTGACGAGCATCTGTTCGCTGCCATAAGCACTGCCGCGACAGCCATGGCGGCAGGTAAGTTTTCTGAACTCCCCTGGTATGCTGATTTCGTTAATTATTTAGTTAGCGGAATAACTCCTCCTGACCTTAACTATCAAGCTAGGAAGAGGTTCCAAAATGATGTTAAGCATTATTATTGGGACGAACCTCTTCTTTTCAAATATTGTGCAGATCAGGTTATTAGGAGATGCATACCACAGGATGAACAGGAAGCTGTGCTTCATCACTGCCATGCTTCACAATATGGAGGACACTTGGGTGGTAACAAAATTGCTGCCAAGGTTTTGCAGTCAGGATTCTATTGGTCGTCACTGTTCAAAGATGCTCAAACATTCTACAAAAACTGTGACAGATGTCAACGGACTGGAAACATCTCAAGGAGACATGAGATGCCACTGCAAAACATTCTTGAAGTCGAAATCTTCGACGTTTGGGGGATTGATTTTATGGGACCATTTCCAACTTTATGTGGGAACTTATACATCCTCCTAGCAGTGGACTATGTGTCAAAATGGGTTGAAGCGATCACTACTCAGAAAAATGATGCCAAGACGGTTCAAAGGTTTTTGCATAAAAACATATTTTCCAGATTTGGCATCCCCAAGGCGATCATCAGTGATGAAGGGAGGCATTTCGATAATAGGGTTATAGCTGCTGCCTTAAAGAAGTATGATGTCAAACATCGAATCGCAACAGCATACCACCCTCAGACCAATGAACAGGCTGATATATCGAACAGAGAGGTTAAGAACATTCTTGAAAAGATGGTTAAGCCAAAACGGAAAGACTGGTCTCTACACCTCAATGATGCATTATGGGCCTACAGAACAGCATTCAAAACTCCATTGGGAATGTCACCCTACCGGCTGATTTATGGAAAAACCTGCCATCTACCTGTCGAGATTGAGCACAGAGTCTACTGGGCCATCAAGGTAGTGAATTTGGACTTGGAAAAGGCAGGACAAAAAAGGCTACTCGATCTGAATGAGATAGAAGAAATTCGAGCAATGGCCTATGACAACGCAAGAATTTACAAAGACAAGACAAAGAAGTGGCATGATAAGAAGTTGCTGCCACGACAGTTCTGCCCAGGGCAGCTTGTGTTGTTGTTCAACTCTAGGTTGAAACTCTTCCCAGGGAAGCTAAAATCTAGGTGGTCCAGCCCATTCCATGTGGTGCAAGTATTTCCCCATGGTGCCATCACAATCAGATCTTTAAAAGACGGGCACCAATTTAAAGTCAACAGACAGAGATTGAAGCATTATCAGGGGACTGAAGCCCCAATAATGCAGGAAGTGGTTACTTTAGGAGATGCCCCTCCCAACATCCCTAATTTAACCTAATTTTATTTTTATTGTTATTTATTATTTATATACATTAGGTAATTAGAATTATTATAACTTTAGGAGATGCCCCTCCTACCATCTCTCCATCAGCCCAAAAAACCCAACTTAGGAGCTTGCCGTTACAACTGCCGCGACAGACACGGAAAATCCAGCCTGTCAACACGCTGTCGCGACAGACACAGAAAATCCAGCATGTCAACACGCTGTTGCGGCAGACACGCAAATGCGTAACAGACGCGCAGCAGACACGGAAACGCGTGACAGACGCGTCAGAAACCGCGTAACAGCTGGCCCCGTTATTCGCGCCTGCCGTTACAACTCCAACGGGCAGCAAACTCCCCCTCTATATAAACCTCGTTTTACTATTCATTTTCACTCACTTTTACTCTCTCTACTTGTTTCCTCTAGAATTTTACTTGCTTTCATTTTCTTTCCACAGTCCTTGCAACATGAGTACTAGAAATACCCACCGAAGCTCTGCCTCAGGATCTGCCCCAGGAACATCCACTCCAAGCTCCTTCCAGATCCGTGATATGTGGGAGGAGAGAGGTTTCATTTACACTTCCAGAATGGAGAACCTTGGGTTGCAGCCATTCATAGCCCGAAAAATCAGAGCCCTACAGTGGCAGATGTTCGCTGAGCAGCTAGAGGAAATGAACGTGACTCTCGTTCGGGAATTTTATGCTGCCATCGGCAGCAGGGACGCAACAGCAGTTACAGTCCGAGGGAAAGAGGTACCTTTTGAGCCCGAATACATCAAGACACTCTACGGGTTCTATGTGGGAAGAAAGGAAGATGGCCACCAAAGATTTCTCGAGAGTTTAGAGCATGCCGACTACGATGCTGTGATGGCAGAACTCACAGACGAAGGTACCGAGTGGAATACCGATCCGAAACATCTGAGAACGGTAAAAAGAGTCCAACTCACCCTGGAGGCAAAGCTTTGGAATGCTTTTATCAAGAAACGGATTATGCCCTCCTCGCACAACATAACAGTCGACCAACCAAGGTTAGCCCTCATCCATTCCATATTACATTAGAGGCCAATTAACATTGGCAGATACTTTCGAGAAGGAATTTTGGACTGTGCTTACCGGCCGTCAGAACCACTTTTCTACCCTTATCTCATCACTGCCCTCTGCCGCGGCCACAATGTACCGGAAGCTGCCGAGGATTTAAGAGTTTGAGGGAAAGGCTAGACAGACAGGAACATCCTCAGCCTGATGGAACTCAAAGCTGCCACGCCCTGTCGTCTTTTGACCCCACTGCCACGACAGCTGAGCCAACAGAAGCCACCGACACCGAGCCTCCTGCTACAGAACCTAGGCAGCCTACCGCAGCAGCTTCTCCAGCAGACACCTCCACACAATTACTCGTTGCCATACAAAAAATGGAGGAACGACAGCTAGGCATGATGAGTTCCATCCGAGACTTCACCACCGCCACGGTACATTTCATCCACACCTCTCTTAATTTCCCTGATGCACTGTTCCCAGTATTCCCCAACCATTATTTTGCTACCCCCACCCCCACCCCTGCCCATACCCCTACCCATGCTGCCACACCAAAAACGCCATCTGCCGCGTCCACTCCGACCCCTGCCACAACAGCTATAGGCGGCAGCCGCACAGCCGACACATCTGCCCGAGGAGCCAAGAGAAAAGAGCCTATGTCCGACCTTGACATGTATATTGCTGGTTTCTCCTCCTCTGAAATCTGGGCGGCATCCGATAATGAACCCTCTGTCAAGAGGAACTTGTCCAAGGAGTTCACCCCGGAGAAATGACAAAAAACAGGAGCCGATAAAGAAAAATCTGACGGCAACAGTAGCAGCAGTGGTAGTGGGAGCAGTAGTAGCTCCGAGTTCCAGGTAGTGGAGAAACCACCACATATCTCCCCTACCCGCATCCAACCTCCACGGGAAGCCAAAACCAAGAACACTTCTGCCTCTCCCATCCGTCTGCTAGCACCAGCAAGGAAAGTGACTGCCCGTCGGCAGATTCAACTCAGCAGCAGCAGCAGCGACGACAACGCTTGAAAATTTAAGTTTCTTCTTTTATTTTTGCTGTCTGCTTTATTTTGTTATATTTGCGATGTTGTTTTTATTTTTCTCTTTCATTTCTGTCATTTTGCATTGAGGGCAATGCAACCCTCGAGTTTGGGGGTGACATCCCTCCATTAATGGAGTCTTTAAGTTTAAAAATTGTGTCTTTTACTTAGTTTATTTTTGCTTAAAAAATGATGAAAATTTGGCTTAAGTCTTTGAACTGAACTTACCTGCCGTGACAGCCTCTGTCGTGCCAGTGCCTTTAGGATAGTTTTAGGAGCAGTTTAGAGCCTTACTATAGTTCTAAATCTTAAACACCATTTGTGACTTCTATACTGCCTAGAACTGTGCTAGTAAACTAGAATAGAAAGCTTAACACTTGAGTTGCCCCTAGAGGTGCCTAACACTGGCTCTAGGAAAAGAAGTTAAGAAAAATAGACTCAATACACCTAGAGGTCCCTGAAACCGGCTCTAGGAAGTTAGCTAGAGGTGCCCGAAACCGGCTCTAGTCAAACTTAAAGCTTGAGAAAATAGAATCGAGTCTGAATAAAAACTAAAGGAGCCTAAGAATTGCCTTCAAAAAAGATGAAAATTGGCATAAAAATTCAAGTTAGAAGCTTAACTATTCTAGTAAACCAAGGGAGTCTTGGCATATAATTGTTCACAAGCATGCACACACTACACGAGAATTATAGCAAGGTTCCGGATGAATCCTGAATTACCCGACAAGGTGTTGCTCACAATAGGGAATGAATGGTAGGTAAGGGAAAGTTCACTGTTTTAAGCCAAACAAAAACTTTTTATTTTCTTTTTTTAGGTCTAAATTGCTTGAGGGCAAGCAAAAACTTGAGTTTGGGGGTGTGTTGAGTGTATAAAAGTTCTATATTTTACCCCATATTTAACCCATATTTCTGCTGCATTCAAGCATAATTCATTGCATTTAGGTTAGATTTCATTGATACATCACAAATATGTCAAATGACACAGTTTCTGCTGAAATTGGTTACTTTTGCAGGTAGCTGCTGTAGCAGATGGAGGGCAGTAGAGAAGCAGATGCTGAGCAGTAAAGAAGCAGAGCTGGAACTGGACTGCAGATGAGAAGGATGATGCTGCCATGGCCGTTGCCGTGGCAGCCAACGACGACAACAACTAATGAAGGGAAGAAATGAAGTGGGCCTCGACAGAAAGAGAAAAATAAGCCCATCTGTCGTGGAGCACCCTTATATTTTTCCAAGCCCTAGATCAGAATGAAGGCCAAGCCCAAAGTTCAAGGAAGAAACTCCATGCAAGAAGGAAGGACGAATTAAAGACTTATGCTCTGAAGATTTAGTCTTTAATAGAGTTGTACTTTAATTTAAACTTGTATTCTTTCCATATTAGAAAACTTGAACCCAAGGCCTATATAAAGGCATGTAATTCGACCTAGGGAAGGAAATCTTATTCTCTAGCCTTCTTCTCAAAACCCTAGCCGTTTTCCCTTCCTCATCATGTTCTAAACTTCCCCTAGGGCTAAGGGTTGATTTGTAAAGTAGTTGCAAGGATTGCATTTGTTTTAGGAATTTTTCTATTCAATAAAATAACTTCAAGTTTGCTTATTCTGGTTTTCAACATCTTGCAAGAGTATCGGGAGAGCATTGTGAGATTACACATTTACTTAATATCGGGAGAGCTAAGTATACGAAAGGAATAAGTACGGGTTCTCTAGTTTATGGTTGAACTATCTCGGACCTAGGGATAGAACGAGGTTAAGTGGCAAAAGAAGAATTCAACAACTTCGGTGTTCATCCTTCGATTCACGCCGGGAGGTATCATCAAAGACGTGTTCATCGACAGACTTGGACCTACAGATAGGCCAAGGCACAGCAGAGATTCTTGCCAAGCTTGAAGTACAGAGTTGTGTGATCGTTGCCGCGACTAACAACAGACCACTGCCGCGACAGGTGCTGCCGCGACAGGCGCAATGACAGAACATATATTCCTAGACTTTGCAACACCTACACTACTGAGCAATTCAATACCGGCCCATTCTCTCTATCCTGAATCATAACTCTTTTATTATCAGTATTCTTTATCATCTCGTGACAAACATTTAAACTATTTCTTTTTCCTCTCGTGCAGTAATTCCAAGTTGAAGCTATTAGCCCAGTCCCTGTGGAGACGATATCCGATACTTACGTATCACTTTACTACTTGCGTCGTTTACACTTGCACTACATTGCGAAAGACACTTTTACACGCAACAGAAGTGACCATGGAACCAAATTTCAAAATCTAGGTTTTGATGATTTTTGTAACTCAAACGGTATTAGCCACAATTTTCTGCACCTCGCACTCCCCAACAAAATGGGGTAGTTGAGAGGAAAAATCGTACTTTAGAAGAAATGGCTAGAACCATGCTTTGTGAAAATAATTTACCTAAATATTTTTGGGCGGAAGCCACAAACACGACATGTTATAATATAAATCGCGTAATGATTAGGCCTATTTTAAAGAAAACTCCTTATGAGATTTTAAAATCAAAGAAGCCTAACATTAGTTATTTTCATCCTTTTGGATGTAAGTGTTTTGTTCTAAACAATGGAAAGGATAACTTGGGTAAATTTGACGCAAAAAGTGATGAAGCAATTTTTCTTGGTTACTCTTTAAATTTTAAAGCTTATCGAGTGTCTAACAAAAGAACCTTAGTTATAGAAGAGTCTATTCATGTGATTTTCGATGATAACCTCCTTCCAATGAAGGATTCTTGTGATGATGATGATGTAGGGATTGTTGAAGCCATTGATGGTGAGCAACTATCAAAGGTGGATGAGGCTCTAACCAAGGAAGAAGCACAAGATCCTCCCATTGAAGCTTTAAAGGACGTGACAATTGAGGAAAAGGAAGTGAGCTACCCAAGGGAACTCAACTATGTTAAGGGTGGTGAAATCTTGGGTGATCCATCCAAGGGGGTAACTACTCGATCTTCTCTTAAATTAATGAACCATGTTGCATTTATTTCATGCATTGAGCCTACAAATATAAAAAAAACATTAAAAGATGATTTTTGGATATTAGCCATGCAAGAAGAGCTTAATCAATTTGAGAGAAGTAAAATATGGACTTTAGTTGATAGGCCTAGTAATAAATCCACTATAGGAACTAAATGGGTTTTTAGAAACAAACTAGATGAGAGTTGCAACATAGTGAGAAACAAGGCTAGACTTGTTGCTCAAGGTTACACTCAAGAAGAGGGAATTGATTTTGATGAATCATATGCACCCGTAGCTAGAATGGAAGCAAATATGGTGATTCTTGCATTTGCATGTTATCATGATTTCAAGCCTTTTCAAATGGTTTTATTAATGAAGAAGTGTATGTAGAACAACCACTGGATTTTGAATATCCAAGTTTTCCAAACCATGTTGATGATATTATTAGTAGTTGAAATTTATGTTGATGATATTACTCTTTTCATTAAAAGAAATGTCAATGACATATTAGTAGTTGAAATTTATGTTGATGATATTATATTTGGTTCTACTAATGAATTTTATTGCCAAGAATTTTCTAAGATGATGCAAGGTGAGTTTGAGATGAGCATGATGGGGGAGATTTCATTTTTCTTGGGGCTCCAAATCAAGCAAATGAAGGATGTCATCTTTATCAATCAAACTAAGTTCGTCAAGGACATGCTCAAGAAGTTTGGCTTGGTGAATGTGAAGCCTCAAGCCACTCCAATGAGCTCATCAATTAAGCTTGACAAGGATGAAGGAGGTAAGTGTGTCGATTCTAATCTTTATCATTCTATGATTGGATCTTTGCTTTACCTTACCGTAAGTAGACACGATATCATGTTTAGTGTTTGCTCGTGTGTTAGGTTTCAAGCTAGTCCTAGATAATAACACCTTGTAGCCATTAAGAGAATCTTTAGATACCTTAGAGACACACCTTGTTTAGGCCTTTGGTATCCTAGAGACTCATCCTTTAGCTTACATGCTTATTCTGATGCGGATTATGGGGGGTTGTAAGATAGATAGAAAAAGTACCTCCGGCACTTGCCAATTCTTAGGTAGTATGCTCATATCTTAGCTCTCTAAGAAACAAAATAGTGTAACCTTATCTACCACCAAACCGGAATATATATCAGCCGGAAGTTGTTGTGCTCAAGTCCTTTGGATGAAGAAACAACTTATAGACTATGGAATTGATGTAGGTACTATGCCCCTTAAGTGTGACAACACTAGTGCCACATGTCTCACTAAGAATCCCATCCAACATTCTAGAACCAAGCACATAAAAATAAGACACCATTCATTAGAGACCATGTCTTCAAAAATGATGTTGTTCTAGAATATGTTGATACCTTAAACCAACTAGCGAATATCTTTACAAAGCCATTAAAAAAAGAGCGTTTTTGAACTCTTAGGAGAGAGTTAGGTCTAACTAGCCTATCTTGACCTTTTAGAGCCCTTAAATGTCAAAATTTTCTTGAATTTGATTGGTGATCATGCTTATGTGTTTGCTTCATGATGCTTCTATGCTTGTTGCTAGGGGAATATGTATATGTTTTAGTCCATATATCTTGCTCATATCTCATGTACATGCATTTAGGATAATATGAAATCCAATTTTTGGACACCTTTGTGCCCAAAATGCATTTTCCAGCACAAGTGTATCGAAACAGGTCAATTTGTTTCGATACGAGCTCTCAATTCTTAAATTAAGTTGGTTACTGTCCATTTTGGTATCGAAACAGGCTCTTCGCATTTCAATACGAGTTCATGGTCTTGTTCCGAAACAGCTTATACATTTATTGCACCGAAATGGCTTGGAAGCGTTTTGATCCCCCCATTTTGATACGCCAAGTGATGTATCGATACGCTTTTACGAAGAATCTTTAAATCAGCCTTAATGAGTATCCAACTTTAATTCAAACTCAATCTCTCTTTTTCTTTCAAACCCTAGCCGAAAACCCCTATATAAACTCCTCAAATCTTATTGGTTTTTCACACCAAAACCTAAAATCTTTTGAGGGTTTTCAATATACACATCAAGGCTAAGGCTTTGCAAGCAATTTGATTCATTAATCATCCTTCATTCATATAATTTCCTATATCAAGGTATAAAACCCTTTTCTTTTATTTTTAATTTTCGTTTAAATTTCATTGTTGTTTTACTCAATTTTTGTATGGAATATATACTTATAGTATGAGTTTTGACGTTTTTGAAAAAAATTCTTTAAAATTCGAAAATGTTTGGTTCGAATATAAAATTTATATCATATATTTTTCTTCACTATTTTTCGAAATTCTTTTTACCAAAAATTCATTATATATATATATATATATTTAAACTATATTGTATAGATATTTATCAATACCTTGACTATTGGATTGCCTATTGGATTGAATTTGGTTGATTTACGCATACATATGTTTTTGTATATTGATTTGTTTTCAGATTTCGAATATGGGTTCTAGAAAGAGAGTAAGAATTGATGAGGCTAGGGGAAGTACAAACAATGATTACGAATCCCCTCATCCCAACCTCACTCCACTCTATCAAAAGAGTCTTCAAAACAATGACACCCACAACAACTTCAAACTTTTTCAAGATCATTCAATCCGACGTGAGCATGTTACTTCTATACCCTTTTTAGATTTTGAACGTTTTAAATTTCGTTATCTTCCTTTATTGAGGCATTGGTGTTTCTTTCCCTTTTTGAGCTTACCCGGTACTTAGTACCGTAACATGGTTGTAACACCCTAATTTTAGGGCTAGATGTTGACGATGTGGTTTTTGAGGTTCGATGAGTTAGTTTGGCCTTTGGGGTTAGACCAGGGAAAACCTTCTTCGGGTATTCCTAAAATGTTGGGGATAATTTCTAAAATTACTATTTATATTGTGCAAGAGGTTGGTGAAAACAATTTTGGAAAATCATTTCAATAAGGTCGAGATTTCGGTCTAGTGACCAAATCGCAAGTTTTCAAAAGTTGGTGGCCATTTTGAAAAATCAGCCAAACTTGTGGTTTTAGTTTTTAATTAAACCCAAACCTATTTTAAAAGGGTTTTATAATAAAAAGAAAGGCTTTTGAATCAGCCTCTTCTTCCATTTCACGTTAACTTTTAAAAAACCAAGCCACCATTGAAGCATTTTCAATCCAAGGGATTACCCATCAAAGTTTTGGGAGGTAAACTTGATTTCACCTTGCTTTTCCTTAATTAAACTTGTTATTAATATTTTCCTATCAATATCAAATGATTTACCTCTTTTGATTTAAACGTTCAAGTTTGAAATAAAATGGGTTTCTAGAAGATTTTCGTTCAAATGGCTTAGGATGGGTTTTGAAGTGTTTTTAAATGGTGTTTTGGTGTTTAAATGATGTTCATATGAAGGAAGGATCATAAGGAAACTGAAACTTGAAGTTTGAGTGAAGTTTAGTTTGAAAAATCTTGGGTTTAAGCTTGATTTCGTGTTTTTAATGACAGCAGTGGTTTTGGCATGTTTAAGTGGCTGATTTTGATGTTAATAGATGAGGTTTTGATGGTTGAAATGTTGGGTAATGGCTGGGTTTGTGTTTTGGACGTTTTGGAAGTAATTTCGATGATTTTCGGTATTGGATTGTTGGGTAATTGAGAGTAATTATTGGATTTCAGTGTTGCTGCAAGTTTTGGAAGCTTATTTGAGTATTAATACTCTATTTTAACTTGTTAGAAACAAGGAATTCTAGTTTGGGAGCAAATCCGGGTGATCGTTAGCTATTTTTGTGGGTTTCGGCTTTTCAGAACGAGTATATCGGTGATTGTAATTGTTTTAAAAGCGTTGGAAATGTTCAAAGGTGATTTTAGGGGTATAGATTGAGCTTGATAAGCCAATCTAAACTCAAGAGTAAGTGGTTTTGCTTTTCACCTATTTTTGATATTGTGAGTTGTGCTATAAATTTGTGGTAAGACTTGTGTTTGCTTGCCAATTGTTTTCCTACCTTTAATGTCTATATTATGTGGTGAGCATGCTATGTTGTTGTTGTAAGATTGTAAGATTTACGTGTTGGTAAAGGCATGCTTGGTATGGAAATGTTGGTAAGAGTAAGATGTGGTAAGATGGGCTTGTTAACCATGTTTGATTTTGGTAAGTTTGACCCTTGTTAGAATATTGGCATAAGTTAGAATCTTTACCGGATATGGTTGATTTATCAACTAGGATTAATGTGCATATATAAGACTTGTAAGACCAAAATTAGCATGCATGTAAGAAAAAATTCGTATGTGTAAGAAAATTCGGCCGTGTCAGACAAATTCGTACGTGTAAGATTAGCTTGGGCACGGTGATGGAGTTTTCTCTCATCGAAGTCCTGTAAGACTCGTAAGATTGTAAGAAATCTGTATATCCGGGTATTATTGTTAATTATGCCAATACGCTACTTTCCTCCCTTTTTATGATTTTTGCTATATTGTGGTAAGATGGTCAAGGTTTGGTAAGACCTTGTAAGTGTATGTTGTGCTTTTGTAAGAATGATTGATTGGTAAGACGATCTTGTTGTATGTTATGTTGTTGTAAGATGTTGTATGTTCATTGTAGTTTGGCAAAAGTTTTGGTTTCCAAAGCTCTAATTGGTTTTATAACTGCATTGTTGTTGTTTGGTTTGGAGCTCCGCTCACTAAGCTTAAATTCTTACGCTCTCTTTTCCAACAATGCAGATCGTTAGAGTTTCTGGGCAACAAGCAAGCAAGGGGAGTGAGGCCTTTTACCATTTTTGCTCAAGTATGATTTTAGAGTTTGTAATAATACAACTAGCAATGGAGATGCTATGTTTTATGTTTGGAGATTTGATATTTTGTGGATGTTTGGTTAGAGACAAGTTTGTTGTGACCCTTTAATGTTGTTTGAAGTATGGCTTTGTGGTTTTAATTCTTATCTTGTGTTTTGACCTTTTATGTAAATGTGTGATGTCTCATGTTATGTTGTTGTTTAATCCATGTGGTGAAATGCTCTAGTTTGTTGTTGTTAAGTTCTTCTGCCTGTAAAATGCATGCTTATGTTGTTTCCTTGTTGTGTGTTTGTTATTGGGTCAAGATTAGCAAGCTTGGAGGTGTCTAAAATGTGTTTTTGAACCAGCATGCTGGAATGTGTTTCGAAACAGGCACCATCGCTTCGGAATGCCCTTGCATTTTTACCTTGGCGTTGCGGAATGTGCTTCCTTGTTCCGAAACGTTTGCTCTGTAACACCCGAGTTTAGGGGTCAAATGTTAAGTGTGTGAATCAGGTTCGAGTCGTTGGGCTCGTTTTAAATCAAAATGGGCTTTGGTTTTAACTTAAAGAGGCTTGTGATTCATTAAGGGCAAATTGGTAAATTTTTAAATAAAGGGAATAAACAAGTAAAAAGGGACTTTTTACTAAGTCTTCTTCTTCTTCTTCCTTCAACCAATTTCACGACCAAAACCTCCCCAAACCCCAAAACACTATTCCATCCATTTCCTTCACCATTTCAAGAGCTTTCTTCGAGGTAATTACGTTTTTGACTTTTCCTCATCTTTCCAAAAGTTTCCATGGCTTTAGATCTTCATAAGCTTCATTTTTAGGTTGTTCATGTTTTCAAAATTTTAAGTAAATGGTGGGAGCTTTAATGGTTTTTCTTTTAGCTTTTGATTTTTAAAGTTAATAGGTGTTTTAATCTTGCTCTTAAATGTATTATATCTAAAAATGGAAGTGCTTTGTGGAAAATCCCGAAATGGGTTTTTGTGAGAGTTTTAAAGGGGTGGAAACTTGGGTTTTTGAGGTAGTTTGGTGTAGGAGAGTTGGGATGATGTTATGGTGATGCTTGAGGGTTGTTTTGAAGGTTTTTAATGATGATTTAAGTGTTGAGATTGATAGATTTCTGTTGGGTTGTGTGTGAGTACGAAAATGAGGATTGTGGGTTAGTTCATGGCTTGAAAATGTAGATAAATGGCCTTGTGTTGAAATCTGATTTGTGACAGTGGTTTTGTGGATGATTTGTGTAGTAATATGTTGTTTTTTATTGATTAGAATCAAGGGAAATCGTTGGAGAAGCTTCTGGCTCGATTCTGGGAAATTTGGAGGCTTGATCGGCTTTCTCGGTTTGCTTAAGGGTGTTCGGTGAGTGGTTTATTTAAAACGGTTTTAAATTGGTTCAAGTGTGTGGTTGAGGTGTTGGATTGTGCTTGGTAGGCCAATCTAAGGCAGGGATTAAGTTGGTAGCTTAATCTCTTGGTTGACTTTATGAGTTCTTGCCTAATGTACATAAATGTGGACTTGTGTAGTATGTGTTCGTTATGCATGTTGATATTTATATTGATGTTGTTTAATAGTGATGATATGTTGTAATGCATGATTGTGAAATCATGGTGTGACTTGTTAGTATGTTGGCACTAGTTATAATTACCAGGTATAAATGATCGATCATTAGGATGAGTGTGCACACAGTAAGAGTCAAATTCACGCGTGGCCTTTGTGACGTGTAGTCATCAAGGAGGAGTACGATGAGGTTACATTCCACCAGAAAATATTAGTATGTGATGATTAGTGTAATCCCATCCATGAATGAAAACGATGACGTGTGTAATCCCACCGGAAGGTAATTGTTGTTTAGTACGTTGGGGTGAAAATCCCAACGGAAGCTATCCGCATATCTGAGTAGCTATATAGTTACCAATATACTTTTTCATGTGTGGTTGTTGTGTAAGATATTTGTTATATCTTTGCTTAGCATAACATGAGGTAAGATGTCATGTTCATGCATTTTTGTGGCGTTTGGCTATGTTGCTTTATTAGTGTAAATGTATGCCTTGTGAATGTTTTAAGGATATCATGCTTGAACCCTGCATTGTCGTTGTTTTGTTTTAGAGCTCACTCACTAAGCTTCTAGCTTACGCTCTCATTTTCGACAATGCAGATCATTAGTGTGGAGTTAACAAGGGGCAAGGAAGGGACATCCAAGCGTGTTTGTGGTTGCTCAAGTATGATTTTAGTAAATAATGTAGTAGTTAGCAATGGGGATGCTACGTGTTGTAGGAGCATGTGTTAGACTCTTTTTTGTTTGGCTTACATGTTGTTAAGTGCCTATGCTTTTGTGTTGATGTATCGTAAACCATGTTCTATGAGATGTTTATGTTTTGTATTGAAGGCATGTAACCTTGTTTTATGCTATGTGATGTGGATGCATGTTTCCTATGAATGAAATGGTCTTGTTATGCATGCTTGTTTGTTTAAATCGTTCTGTATGCTTACCTATGGTTGCCTAGTGATGTATGAGAGTTGGTATGTTGCTAGTCGAGTCGTTAAATGCCTTTAGAGTTGAGTTCTTGTGTTTTTAGCAGCCAAAAGGAGGTTTGCAGTGCAGGGCGTATCGATACGTGTAAGGGCCGTATCGATACGGTCCTATGTTGTGAACCCTTTTTTATGCTTTGCGTATCGGTACACGGGGGTGTATTGATGCGCTAAAATCTCTCTGGAAATATGAGAAATTGACGAGATTTTGGCGTATCGGTACGGTCTTCGTAGTTTGACCGTGAGAAGTTGACCGTAGAGGGCGTATCGATACGGTCTATCAGTGTATCGATACGGTCTCCCTAGGTTGACTTTGGGTTGTTGACCAAGTCTAGGCGTATCGATACAGTCTTCTAGCGTATCGATACGACCTGTTGTAAAGGCTAAAATGGATCGTTTAATTGCTTGTTTTGTATGTTTTGTATCCGCGTGTCTTTTCCGTTGCGTGTCCTTTCACATAGGATATACTAAAGCATCTAGACAAGATAACATTAAAAGAAATTTTATAGGGTTGCTAATCGGAGTGGAGCCTTAACGGGTTTCGCTTCGGTTTTCCCCGTGTAACCTATTCGGACCGGTCTGTCGTCTAGCCCGGGACAAAGGGGTTATATTTGTTGGTATCAGAGCCCGAGGTTTCCGTGACCTCGGGTAGGTAAGTAAGGTAAGTTTGAAGTGTTATGTTGCAATACCTTGGTGTACGTTGTATTGTGAATGTTTTGCTATGAATGCTTGTTGTTTGCTTGCTTGCATGGTGTTTGAAAGCATGTGCTAGTATGGTTGTTGTGTTGAGGCGTAGTGTCGAGTTCCCATTGCTACTATTACTTACTTGAAAAGATTTTAAGTAAAGGAATACTTGAGCAAGTTGGGCCCTTGCCTTTGCTAACTTAATCCTCGTGTGTTTGTTTCTTTGTAGTTGTTATCTTGTTAGCTGTGAGATGAGACCTAGAGGCAGGTCTAGGATGGTTCACCTGAAACCACGGGCAGCAGCTTCGGAAGTTGAGCTGGTTGTAGAGGCGGAGGCTCCTCCACCTCCTCCTCCTCGTCAAGAGGGATGTGAGGCGGGAGCTGAGGGTGTAGGACCTCAGGTTGGCCAAGGTCCGTCCGGTATAGATCTAGCTCCGTTGGTTCAGGCTATAGCTGGGGCTTTTCAAGCAGCTGTGGCCGGGGGTCAAGTGGTGGCACAACCTCAGGGTGAGGGCACCGGGTTGCCACTAGAGAAGCTCTGTAGTTTGGGAGGTGAAGAGTTTCAAGGGTTGGCGCCCGAGAGATCAGAGGCTTGGTTTGGCAAGACTGTCCGTATCTTGTCTTAGATGGGTTGTACTGGAGCACGCATACTGGGGTGTGTTGTTTCCTTGTTGTGTGTTTGTTATTGGGTCAAGATTAGCAAGCTTGGAGGTGTCTAAAATGTGTTTTTGAACCAGCATGCTGGTATGTGTTTCGAAACAGGCACCAGCGTTTCGGAACACCCTTGCATTTTTACCTTGGCATTGCGGAATGTGCTTCCCTGTTCCGAAACGTTTGCTCTGTAACACCCGAGTTTAGGGGTCAAATGTTAAGTGTGTGAATCAGGTTCGAGTCGTTGGCCTCGTTTTAAATTAAAATGGGCTTTGGTTTTAACTTAAAGAGGCTTGTGATTCATTAAGGGCAAATTGGTAAATTTTTAAATAAAAGGGAATAAACAAGTAAAAAGGGACTTTTTACTAAGTCTTCTTCTTCTTCTTCCTTCAACCAATTTCACGACCAAAACCTCCCCAAACCCCAAAACACTATTCCATCCATTTCCTTCACCATTTCAAGAGCTTTCTTCGAGGTAATTACGTTTTTGACTTCTCCTCATCTTTCCAAAAGTTTCCATGGCTTTAGATCTTCATAAGCTTCATTTTTAGGTTGTTCATGTTTTCAAAATTTTAAGTAAAAGGTGGGAGCTTTAATAGTTTTTCTTTTAGCTTTTGATTTTTAAAGTTAATAGGTGTTTTAATCTTGCTCTTAAATGTATTATATCTAAAACTGGAAGTGCTTTGTGGAAAATCCCGAAATGGGTTTTTGTGAGAGTTTTAAAGGGGTGGAAACTTGGGTTTTTGAGGTAGTTTGGTGTAGGAGAGTTGGGATGATGTTATGGTGATGCTTGAGGGTTGTTTTGAAGGTTTTTAATGATGATTTAAGTGTTGAGATTGATAGATTTCTGTTGGGTTGTGTGTGAGTACGAAAATGAGTATTTTGGGTTAGTTCATGGCTTGAAAATGTAGATAAATGGCCTTGTGTTGAAATCTGATTTTTAACAGTGGTTTTGTGGATGATTTGTGTAGTAATATGTTGTTTTAGATTGATTAGAATCAAGGGAAATCGTTGGAGAAGCTTCTGGCTCGATTCTGGGAAATTTGGAGGCTTGATCGGCTTTCTCGGTTTGCTTAAGGGTGTTCGGTGAGTGGTTTATTTAAAACGGTTTTAAATTGGTTCAAGTGTGTGGTTGAGGTGTTGGATGGTGCTTGGTAGGCCAATCTAAGGCAGGGATTAAGTTGGTAGCTTAATCTCTTGGTTGACTTTATGAGTTCTTGCCTAATGTACATAAATGTGGACTTGTGTAGTATGTGTTCATTATGCATGTTGATATTTATATTGATGTTGTTTAATAGTGATGATATGTTGTAATGCATGATTGTGAAATCATGGTGTGACTTGTTAGTATGTTGGCACTAGTTATAATTACCAGGTATAAATGATTGATCATTAGGATGAGTGTGCACACAGTAAGAGTCAAATTCACGCGTGGCCTTTGTGACGTGTAATCATCAAGGAGGAGTACGATGAGGTTACATTCCACCAGAAAATATTAGTATGTGATGATTAGTGTAATCCCATCCATGAATGAAAACGATGATGTGTGTAATCCCACCGGAAGGTAATTGTTGTTTAGTACGTTGGGGTGAAAATCCCAACGGAAGCTATCCGCATATCTGAGTAGCTATATAGTTGCCAATATACTTTTTCATGTGTGGTTGTTGTGTAAGATATTCGTTATATCTTTGCTTAGCATAACATGAGGTAAGATGTCATGTTCATGCATTTTTGTGGTGTTTGGCTATGTTGCTTTATTAGTGTAAATGTATGCCTTGTGAATGTTTTAAGGATATCATGCTTGAACCCTGCATTGTCGTTGTTTTGTTTTAGAGCTCACTCACTAAGCTTCTAGCTTACGCTCTCATTTTCGACAATGCAGATCATTAGTGTGGAGTTAACAAGGGGCAAGGAAGGGACATCCAAGCGCGTTTGTGGTTGCTCAAGTATGGTTTTAGTAAATAATGTAGTAGTTAGCAATGGGGATGCTACGTGTTGTAGGAGCATGTGTTAGACTCTTTTGTGTTTGGCTTACATGTTGTTAAGTGCCTATGCTTTTGTGTTGATGTATCGTAAACCATGTTCTATGAGATGTTTATGTTTTGTATTGAAGGCATGTAACCTTGTTTTATGCTATGTGATGTGGATGCATGTTTCCTATGAATGAAATGGTCTTGTTATGCATGCTTGTTTGTTTAAATCGCTCCGTATGATTACCTATGGTTGCCTAGTGACGTATGAGAGTTGGTATGTTGCTAGTCGAGTCGTTAAATGCCTTTAGAGTTGAGTTCTTGTGTTTTTAGCAGCCAAAAGGAGGTTTGCAGTGTAGGGCGTATCGATACGTGTAAGGGCCGTATCGATACGGTCCTATGTTGTGAACCCTTTTTTATGCTTTGCGTATCGGTACACGGGGGGTGTATCGATGCGCTAAAATCTCTCTGGAAATATGAGAAATTGACGAGATTTTGGCGTATCGGTACGGTCTTCGTAGTTTGACCGTGAGAAGTTGACCATAGAGGGCGTATCGATACGGTCTATCAGTGTATCGATACGGTCTCCCTAGGTTGACTTTGGGTTGTTGACCAAGTCTAGGCGTATCGATACAGTCTTCTAGCGTATCGATACGACCTGTTGTAAAGGCTAAAATGGATCGTTTAATTGCTTGTTTTGTATGTTTTGTATCCGCGTGTCTTTTCCGTTGCGTGTCCTTTCACATAGGATATACTAAAGCATCTAGACAAGATAACATTAAAAGAAATTTTATAGGGTTGCTAATCGGAGTGGAGCCTTAACGGGCTTCGCTTCGGTTTTCCCCGTGTAACCTATTCGGACCGGTCTGTCGTCTAGCCCGGGACAAAGGGGTTATATTTGTTGGTATCAGAGCCCGTGGTTTCCGTGACCTCGGGTAGGTAAGTAAGGTAAGTTTGAAGTGTTATGTTGCAATACCTTGGTGTACGTTGTATTGTGAATGTTTTGCTATGAATGCTTGATTTTTGCTTGCTTGCATGGTGTTTGAAAGCATGTGCTAGTATGGTTGTTGTGTTGAGGCGTAGTGTCGAGTTCCCATTGCTACTATTACTTACTTGAAAAGATTTTAAGTAAAGGAATACTTGAGCAAGTTGGGCCCTTGCCTTTGCTAACTTAATCCTCGTGTGTTTGTTTCTTTGTAGTTGTTATCTTGTTAGCTGTGAGATGAGACCTAGAGGCAGGTCTAGGATGGTTCACCTGAAACCACGGGCAGCAGCTTCGGAAGTTGAGCTGGTTGTAGAGGCGGAGGCTCCTCCACCTCCTACTCCTCGTCAAGAGGGATGTGAGGCGGGAGCTGAGGGTGTAGGAACTCAGGTTGGCCAAGGTCCGTCCGGTATAGATCTAGCTCCGTTGGTTCAGGCTATAGCTTGGGCTTTTCAAGCAGCTGTGGCCGGGGGTCAAGTGGTGGCACAACCTCAGGGTGAGGGCACCGGGTTGCCACTAGAGAAGCTCTGTAGTTTGGGAGGTAAAGAGTTTCAAGGGTTGGCGCCCGAGAGATCAGAGGCTTGGTTTGACAAGACTGTCCGTATCTTGTCTTAGATGGGTTGTACTGGAGCACGCATACTGGGGTGTGTTGTTTCCTTGTTGTGTGTTTGTTATTGGGTCAAGATTAGCAAGCTTGGAGGTGTCTAAAATGTGTTTTTGAACCAGCATGCTGGTATGTGTTTCGAAACAGGCACCAGCGTTTCGGAACGCCCTTGCATTTTTACCTTGGCGTTGCGGAATGTGCTTCCCTGTTCCGAAACGTTTGCTCTGTAACACCCGAGTTTAGGGGTCAAATGTTAAGTGTGTGAATCAGGTTCGACTCGTTGGGCTCGTTTTAAATCAAAATGGGCTTTGGTTTTAACTTAAAGAGGCTTGTGATTCATTAAGGGCAAATTGGTAAATTTTTAAATAAAGGGAATAAACAAGTAAAAAGGGACTTTTTACTAAGTCTTCTTCTTCCTTCAACCAATTTCACGACCAAAACCTCCCCAAACCCCAAAACACTATTCCATCCATTTCCTTCACCATTTCAAGAGCTTTCTTCGAGGTAATTACGTTTTTGACTTCTCCTCATCTTTCCAAAAGTTTCCATGGCTTTAGATCTTCATAAGCTTCATTTTTAGGTTGTTCATGTTTTCAAAATTTTAAGTAAAAGGTGGGAGCTTTAATGGTTTTTCTTTTAGCTTTTGATTTTTAAAGTTAATAGGTGTTTTAATCTTGCTCTTAAATGTATTATATCTAAAAATGGAAGTGCTTTGTGGAAAATCCCGAAATGAGTTTTTGTGAGAGTTTTAAAGGGGTGGAAACTTGGGTTTTTGAGGTAGTTTGGTGTAGGAGAGTTGGGATGATGTTATGGTGATGCTTGAGGGTTGTTTTGAAGGTTTTTAATGATGATTTGAGTGTTGAGATTGATAGATTTCTGTTGGGTTGTGTGTGAGTACGAAAATGAGGATTTTGGGTTAGTTCATGGCTTGAAAATGTAGATAAATGGCCTTGTGTTGAAATCTGATTTGTGACAGTGGTTTTGTGGATGATTTGTGTAGTAATATGTTGTTTTTGATTGATTAGAATCAAGGGAAATCGTTGGAGAAGCTTCATGCTCGATTCTGGGAAATTTGGAGGCTTGATTGGCTTTCTCGGTTTGCTTAAAGGTGTTCGGTGAGTGGTTTATTTAAAACGGTTTTAAATTGGTTCAAGTGTGTGGTTGAGGTGTTGGATTGTGCTTGGTAGGCCAATCTATGGCGGGGATTAAGTTGGTAGCTTAATCTCTTGGTTGACTTTATGAGTTCTTGCCTAATGTACATAAATGTGGACTTGTGTAGTATGTGTTTTTTATGCATGTTGATATTTATATTGATGTTGTTTAATAGTGATGATATGTTGTAATGCATGATTGTGAAATCATGGTGTGACTTGTTAGTATTTTGGCACTAGTTATAATTACCAGGTATAAATGATCGATCATTAGGATGAGTGTGCACACAGTAAGAGTCAAATTCACGCGTGGCCTTTGTGACGTGTAGTCATCAAGAAGGAGTACGATGAGGTTACATTCCACCAGAAAATATTAGTATGTGATGATTAGTGTAATCCCATCCATGAATGAAAACGATGATGTGTGTAATCCCACCGGAAGGTAATTGTTGTTTAGTACGTTGGGGTGAAAATCCCAACGGAAGCTATCCGCATATCTGAGTAGCTATATAGTTGCCAATATACTTTTTCATGTGTGGTTGTTGTGTAAGATATTTGTTATATCTTTGCTTAGCATAAAATGAGGTAAGATGTCATGTTCATGCATTTTTGTGGCGTTTGGCTATGTTGCTTTATTAGTGTAAATGTATGCCTTGTGAATGTTTTAAGGATATCATGCTTGAACCCTGCATTGTCGTTGTTTTGTTTTAGAGCTCACTCACTAAGCTTCTAGCTTACGCTCTCATTTTCGACAATGCAGATCATTAGTGTGGAGTTAACAAGGGGCAAGGAAGGGACATCCAAGCGCGTTTGTGGTTGCTCAAGTATGGTTTTAGTAAATAATGTAGTAGTTAGCAATGGGGATGCTACGTGTTGTAGGAGCATGTGTTAGACTCTTTTGTGTTTGGCTTACATGTTGTTAAGTGCCTATGCTTTTGTGTTGATGTATCGTAAACCATGTTCTATGAGATGTTTATGTTTTGTATTGAAGGCATGTAACCTTGTTTTATGCTATGTGATGTGGATGTATGTTTCCTATGAATGAAATGGTCCTGTTATGCATGCTTGTTTGTTTAAATCGCTCCGTATACTTACCTATGGTTGCCTAGTGATGTATGAGAGTTGGTATGTTGCTAGTCGAGTCGTTAAATGCCTTTAGAGTTGAGTTCTTGTGTTTTTAGCAGCCAAAAGGAGGTTTGCAGTGCATGGCGTATCTATACGTGTAAGGGCCGTATCGATACGGTCCTATGTTGTGAACCTTTTTTTATGCTTTGCGTATCGGTACACGGGGGTGTATCGATGCGCTAAAAGCTCTCTGGAAATATGAGAAATTGACTAGATTTTGGCGTATCGGTACGGTCTTCGTAGTTTGACCGTGAGAAGTTGACCGTAGAGGGCGTATTGATACGGTCTATCAGTGTATCGATACGGTCTCCCTAGGTTGACTTTGGGTTGTTGACCAAGTCTAGGCGTATCGATACAGTCTTCTAACGTATCGATACGACCTGTTGTAAAGGCTAAAATGGATCGTTTAATTGCTTGTTTTGTATGTTTTGTATCCGCGTGTCTTTTCCGTTGCGTGTCCTTTCACATAGGATATACTAAAGCATCTAGACAAGATAACATTAAAATAAATTTTATAGGGTTGCTAATCGGAGTGGAGCCTTAACGGGCTTCGCTTCGGTTTTCCCCGTGTAACCTATTCGGACTGGTCTGTCATCTAGCCCGGGACAAAGGGGTTATATTTGTTGGTATCAGAGCCCGAGGTTTCCTTGACCTCGGGTAGGTAAGTGAGGTAAGTTTGAAGTGTTATGTTGCAATACCTTGGTGTACGTTGTATTGTGAATGTTTTGCTATGAATGCTTGTTGTTTGTTTGCTTGCATGGTGTTTGAAAGCATGTGCTAGTATGGTTGTTGTGTTGAGGCGTAGTGTCGAGTTCCCATTGCTACTATTACTTACTTGAAAAGATTTTAAGTAAAGGAATACTTGAGCAAGTTGGGCCCTTGCCTTTGCTAACTTAATCCTAGTGTGTTTGTTTCTTTGTAGTTGTTATCTTGTTAGCTGTGAGATGAGACCTAGAGGCAGGTCTAGGATGGTTCACCTGAAACCACGGGCAGCAGCTTCGGAAGTTGAGCTGGTTGTAGAGGCGGAGGCTCCTCCACCTCCTCCTCCTCGTCAAGAGGGATGTAAGGCGGGAGCTGAGGGTGTAGGACCTCAGGTTGGCCAAGGTCCGTCCGGTATAGATCTAGCTCCGTTGGTTCAGGCTATAGCTGGGGATTTTCAAGCAGCTGTGGCCGGGGGTCAAGTGGTGGCACAACCTCAGGGTGAGGGCACCGGGTTGTCACTAGAGAAGCTCTGTAGTTTGGGAGGTGAAGAGTTTCAAGGGTTGGCGCCCGAGAGATCAGAGGCTTGGTTTGACAAGACTGTCCGTATCTTGTCTTAGATGGGTTGTACTGGAGCACGCATACTGGGGTGTGTTGTTTCTCTGCTTCAGGGTGATGCCTACACTTGGTGGGTCACCATTACTACGGGCATGCCAGATGCTGAGGTTACTTGGGAGTTTTTTGAGTCGACTTTTTGCAAAAAGTATCTGAGTCCCCGTTATCTTGATGAGAAGAAGAGAGAGTTCACGGCTTTGCTTCAGGGGAACATGACAATGACCGAGTATGAGATACAGTTTGTCAGATTGAGTCAGTATGCGTCCGAGCTAGTTCCTACTGAGAGGGAATGATGTGACCGTTTCTGGTACAGGTTGAGCGAGGAAGTGAAGAGGTATACCTTAGCTACGGACTGCACGTACTTCGATGTCTTGGTCGCTAGGGCCAAGGATATAGAGCACAGTTTGGGTCTGACCAAACGTTCAGGTGGTTCTAGTTCTGGGAAGAGGTCTGGCGACTTTGATAGAGGTGATACCAAGAGGCATAGAGACAATATGCATCATTTTGAACATAGACGTGGTGGTGGTAACCACGGTAGAGGCCATCAGGGCCAGAGAGCTGGTGGGCGTTTGCCCGAGTGTGCTAGATGTGGGAGGCATCACATCAGAGAGTGTTGGGGAAACTTTCATTCGTGTTGGAACTGTGGAGCTAGAGATCATCTTAGGCGTGATTGTCCACATCAGGCTGGGTTTGCACCAGTTCAGGTTCAGGCTCCTTCTAGAGCTATTGATTATCCGAGAGGCCGTAGGGGCGGTCGAGGTAACTTCCAGCTGAGGAACAATGGCCAGAGGAATGTAGCACATGTAGTTGCGGTTCAACCAGAGGGCGGAGGTCAGGCTAGAGTTTATGCTCAGCGAGAGGGACAGAACGACACAAATGTGATTACATGTAATTTCTCGATACAGTCTCTGAGTTTGCTTTCCTTGATTGACTCCGGGTCTACGCATTCACATATTTTGAGTGAGCAAGCAAAGATGTTGAATTTACGTTGTGAGGTACTAGAGGTAGGTGTTAGTGTTACTAGTTCCTTCGGGGATACAGTAGTGGTTAGGAAGATGTACAGAAGGTGTTCGTTAATGGTTCAGGGGCATGTATTTCCAGTGGACATGATGGAGTTATCGTTCTATGGTTTCGATGTGATTTTGGGTATGGATTGGCTTACAGAACATAGAGCTAGGATAGATTTTGAAACTAAGAGAGTCTTCTTGAAGCTTGCGGATGACTATGAGATTATAGTAGTATATGAAAATGTGAAATTCTTATCGAATGTTGTTTCAGCCTTAGAGGCTCAAATGTTAGTTGAGTTGGGTTGTGAGGCATACTTGGCCTATGTGATGAATCCGAACATGAATGAAGTTAGACCACATGATATCAGAACAGTGTGTGACTTTCCGAGTGTGTTTCCGGAAGAATTGTCGGGTTTACCGCCTGATAGAGAGGTAGAGTTTGCTATAGAGACATATTCAGATTCTGCTCCCATTTCGATTGCTCCGTACCGTATGGCAATGAAAGAACTAAAAGAGTTGAAGACTCAGTTACAAGAGTTGTCAGATAGAGGTTTTATCCGTCCGAGTTCTTCGCCTTGGGGCGCTCCGGTATTGTTTGTGAAGAAGAAAGATAGTAGTATGAGAATGTGCATTGATTATAGGCAGTTGAATCAGTTGACGGTGAAAAACAAGTATCCTTTGTCGCGTATCGATGATTTGTTTGATCAGTTGAGAGGGGCATCAGTCTTTTCGAAGATTGACTTGAGATCCGGTTATTACCAGTTGAAGGTAAAAGAAGTTGATGTACCGAAGACAGCTTTTAGGACTAGGTATGGTCACTACGAGTTATTGGTTATGCCGTTTGGATTGATAAATGCACCGGCTGCTTTCGTGGACATGATGAATAGAATCTTCATCAGTACTTAGATCAGTTTGTGGTTGTTTTCATAGATGACATTTTGGTGTATTCACGTACCGAGGAAGATCATGACCGACATTTGAGGTTAGTTTTGCAGACATTTCTAGACAACCAGTTGTACGCTAAGTTGAGTAAATGTGAGTTCTGGATCGGAGAAGTAGTTTTCCTAGGGCATGTAGTGTCAACCGAGGGGATTAGAGTTGATCCGAAGAAGATAGAGGCCATTGTTGAGTGGAAGCAATCGAAGTCTGTGACAGAGATTCGTAGTTTCTTATGCTTAGCAGGTTACTATAGGAGGTTTTTGGATGGATTCTCGAAGATAGCCGCTCCTTTGACAAAATTGCTTCAGAAGAATGTTCAGTTTGAGTGGTCAGATGCGAGACAACAAGCCTGTGAGAAATTGAAAGAAGCTTTGACCAATGCACCGATTTTGATTCAGCCAGAGTCGGGGAAGGATTATGTGATCTACAGTGATGCTTCGTATGTAGGTTTAGGTTGTGTGCTCATGCAAGACAGAAGAGTTGTGGCTTATGCCTTGAGACAGTTGAAGACTCATGAGCGTAATTATCCGACACACGATATAGAGCTAGCCGCAGTTGTGTTTGCCTTGAAGATTTGGAGACATTATTTGTATGGTGAGAAATGCACAATGTATACGGATCACATAAGTCTGAAGTATATAATGACACAACGAGAGTTGAACCTTAGACAACGTAGGTGGCTAGAGTTGCTTAAGGACTATGATCTCACGATTGAGTACAATCTGGGTAAAGCCAATATAGTGGCAGATGCTTTGAGTAGGAAGGTAGTTGTCGAGTTGAGAGCTATGTTTGCTAGTTTGAGCTTGTCCGGTGATGGTGGTCTAGTGGCCGAGCTTCAGGTTAGACCTACCTTAGGCTAGTTAATTAGAGAGAAATAGTTGCTAGATAGATCTTTGGCACCTCACATGCAAGATATAGCCGAGGGTAGACCATCGGACTACAGTTTCAGTGTTGATGGGGTCTTGTGTTTCAGAGATAGAATAGTTGTGCCGGATGACAGTGATTTGAGACGTACTATCTTGACCGAAGCACATAGTAGCCCGTTTGCTATGCATCATGGTAGTACGAAGATGTATCGTGATCTGAAGAATGAATACTATTAGGTTGGTCTGAAGAAAGACGTAGTCGACTACGTGAGTAAGTGTATGGTATGTCAGAGAGTGTAGGCAGAACATCAGGTTCCATCAGGTTTGTTGCAATCGTTGAGGATTCCGGAATGGAAGTGGGAGAATATCACCATGGACTTCGTTTCGGGTTTGCCTTGACTCCTTCGAAGAAGAACTCAGTTTGGGTTATAGTTCACCGTTTCACGAAGTGTGCACACTTTTTAGCTGTTAATACGACTTACTCCTTAGATAAGTTGGCTGATTTGTACATCAGTGAGATTGTGAGATTGCATGGTGTGCTGGAGTCGATTGTGTCTAATAGAGATCAGATATTCACAGCTAGATTTTGGGAGTGTTTGCATACAACTTGGGTACCCGATTGAATTTCAGTACTTCGTATCATCCTCAGTCAGATGGTCAGTCAGTGAGGGTTATACAAATTTTAGAGGACATGTTGCGTTGTTGCATTATTGATTTTCAGGGCACTTGGGAGAAACACTTGTCGTTGGTCGAGTTCACATACGATAACGGTTTTCAGTCGAGCATTCAGATGGCTCCATATGAGGCTCTATATGGAAGAAAATGTAGAACTCCGATTTGATGGGCCGAGGTAGGTCAGAAGTTGTTACCGATGCCAGATTTGCTTAAGGGGACCACCGATAAGGTGAAGTTAATCTGTGATCGTTTGAAGGCAGCTTCGGATAGGCAAAAATCCTATGTCGATTTGAAGAGGAAAGAGGTTGAGTATGCTGTGGGAGGTAGAGTGTACTTGAAAGTCTCTCCGTGGAAGAAAGTTATGAGATTCGACAGAAAAGGGAAGTTGAGTCCGAGATACATTGGGCCGTATGAGATTGTGAAGCGAATCGGTCCGGTTGCTTATCAGTTACGTTTGCCATCCGAGTTAGAGAAGATTCACAATGTGTTCCATGTTTTGATTCTTCGTAAGTATAGATCAGATTCGTCAAATGTTATGCCTGTGGACGAGATTAAGTTGAACCCAGACTTGACGTACGATGAAGAATCAGTTGAGATCTTGGCATCAGATAGCAAAGTGTTGCGTGGTAGATAGATTAAGTTGGTCAAAGTGAAGTGGCAACGCCGAGGCGTGGAAGAGGCCACTTGGAAAAGAAAGGAGGATATGGAAAGGTAGTTTCTGTATCTCTTCCAGTCAGGTAATTTCGAGGACGAAATTCCTTAAGTGGGGGAGAGTTGTAATACCCGGGTTTAGGGGTCGGATGTTATGTGTGTGAATCGGGTTCGAGTCGCTGAGCTCGTTTAAATCAAAATGGGCTTTGGTTTTAACTTAAAGAGGCTTGTGATTCATTAAGGGAAAATTGGTAAATTTTTAAATAAAGGGAATAAACAAGTAAAAAGGGACTTTTTACTAAGTCTTCTTCTTCCTTCAACCAATTTCACGACCAAAACCTCCCCAAACCCAAAAACACTATTCCATCCATTTCCTTCGCCATTTTAAGAGCTTTCTTCAAGGTAATTACGTTTTTGACTTCTCCTCATCTTTCCAAACGTTTCCATGGCTTTAGATCTTCATAAGCTTCATTTTTAGGTTGTTCATTTTTAGGTTGTTCATCTTCATAAGTTAATAGGTGTTTTAATATTGCTCTTAAATGTATTATATCTAAAAATGGAAGTGTTTTGTGGAAAATCCCGAAATGGGTTTTTGTGGGTGTTTTAAAGGGGTGAAAACTTGGGTTTTTGAGGTAGTTTGGTGTAGGAGAGTTGGGCTGGTGTTATGGTGATGCTTGAGGGTTGTTTTGAAGGTGTTTAATGGTGATTTGAGTGTTGAGATTGATAGATTTCTTCTGGGTTGTGTGTGAGTACGAAAATGAGGATTTTGGGTTAGTTCATGGCTTGAAAATGTAGAGAAATGACCTTGTGTTGAAATCTGATTTGTGACAGTGGTTTTATGGATGATTTGTGTAGTAATATGTTGTTTTTTATTGATTAGAATCAAGGGAAATCGTTGGAGAAGCTTCGGGCTCGATTCCGGGAAATTTAGAGGCTTGATCGGCTTTCTCGGTTTGCTTAAGGGTGTTCGGTGAGTGGTTTATTTAAAACGGTTTTAAATTAGTTCAAGTGTGTGGTTGAGGTGTTTTATTGTGCTTGGTAGGCCAATCTAAGGTGGGGATTAAGTTGGTAGCTTAATCTCTTGGTTGACTTTATGAGTTCTTGCTTAATGTACATAAATGTGAACTTGTGTAGTATGTGTTCGTTATGCATGTTGATATTTATATTGATGTTGTTTAATAGTGATGATATGTTGTAATGCATGATTGTGAAATCATGGTGTGACTTGTTAGTATGTTGGCACTAGTTATAATTACCGGGTATAAATGATCGATCATTAGGATGAGTGTGCACACGGTAAGAGTCAAATTCGCGCGTGGCCTTGGTGACGTGTAGTCATCAAGGAGGAGTACGGTGAGGTTACATTCCACCGGAAAATGTTAGTAGGTGATGATGAGTGTAATCTCATCAATGAATGAAAATGGTGATGTGTGTAATCCTACCAGAAGGTAATTGTTGTTGAGTATGTTGGGGCGAAAATCCCAATGGAAGCTATCCGCATACCCGAGTAGCTATATAGTTGCCAATATACTTGTTTATGTGTGGTTGTTATGTAAGATATTTGTTATATCTTTGCTTAGCATAACATGAGGTAAGATGCCATGTTCATGTAGTTTTGTGGCGTTTGGCTATGTTGCTCTATTAGTGTAAATGTATGCCTTGTGAATGTTTTAAGGATATCATGCTTGAACCATGCATTGTCGCTGTTTTGTTTTAGAGCTCCCTCACTAAGCTTCTAGCTTACGCTCTCGTTTTCGACAATGCAGATCATTAGTGTGGAGTTAGTAAGGGGCATCCAAGCCCGTTTGTGGTTGCTCAAGTATGGTTTTAGTAAATAATGTAGTAGTTAGCAATGGGGATGCTACATGTTGTAGGAGCATGTGTTAGACTCCTTTGTGTTTGGCTTACATGTTGTTAAGTGCCTATGCTTTTATGTTGATGTACTGTAAACCATGTTCTATGAGATGTTTATGCTTTGTATTGAAGGCATGCAATCTTGTTTTATGCTATGTGATGTGGATGCATGTTTCCTATGAATGAAATGGTCTTGTTATGCATGCTTGTTTGTTTAAATCGCTCCGTATGCTTACCTATGGTTTCCTAGTGATGTATGAGAGTTGGTATATTGCTAGTCGAGTCGTTAAATGCCTTTAGAGTTGAGTTCTTGTGGTTTTAGCAGCCAAAAGGAGGTTTGCAATGCAGGGCGTATCTATACGCGTAAGGGCCGTATCGATACGGTCCTATGTTGTGAACCTTGTTTTAGGCTTTGCGTATCGGTACACGGAGGTGTATCGATACACCAAAAGCTCTCTGGAAATCTGAGAAATTGACGAGATTTTGGTGTATCGGTACGGGTGCTTGGTGTATCAGTACGATCTTCGTATTTTGACCTTGACAAGTTGACCGTAGAGGGCGTATCGATACGGTCTATCAGTGTATCGCTACGGTCTCCCTAGGTTGACTTTGGGTTGTTAACCAAGTCAAGACGTATCGATACGGTCTTCTAGCGTATCGATACGGCCTACTATAAAGGCTAAAATGGATCGTTTAATTGCTTGTTTTGTATGTTTTGTAACCGCGTGTCTTTTCCGCTGCGTGTCCTTTCACATAGGATATACTAAAGCATCTAGACAAGATAACATTAAAAGAAATTTTCTGGGGTTGCTAATCGGAGTGGAGCCTTAACGGGGTTTCCTCGTGTAACCTGTTCGGACCGGTTTGTCGTCTAGCCCGGGATGAGAGGGTTACATGCTCTCTGGAAAATCCTGGAGAAGACCCTTTCTGAAATAGGCTTTTTGGTTTCGAAACGCTGGTCGTTATTTTCGGTTAAAGGCATCTCCTCAGTTTGTTTTTCTTGCGTTTTGGTCCCCGATTGTTCTGTTATCATTAGGAAGTGTTTGAGTTGTTGTTTTACGCTGCATTTCATCATGTAAACATGAAATTGACCTAACCACAAGGTTGTAACCTTAATTTTCATAATAGGTCCCCATATATGCTAGATTTACATTTTGGTCCTTGCATACTTGTTTGTCGGTTCGAGGTTTGTTTCTTCGTGAATTTATCCGATGCGTGTGTTCCTCATCTAAGATATAACTAAGAATCTAGAAAAGATACATATAAAGCCTTGTTCCTCGTTTTGGGTTGGTAATCGAATAGGAATCTTCGGGTCCTTCTTCGGTTACTCCTGTGTAACCACCTTGGGTCAGTCTGGTGGCTAGGCCGGGCCGATGGGGTTACATCTGTTGGTATCAGAGCCATGTTATGCATCTCTCAGGAAGGTAAGTGAAGTAAGTTCAAGTGTTTGCTTGATTTTTTGGTGATTTATCCATTGGTTGCATTGTGCGGTGGATGTTTTGCCATGATTGGTTGATAGCATGACCTGTTGTTGTGTTATTGGTTAGAAGTTTGTTAAGCAACCCATTGCTAGGTATTATTGTAAGAAAATGGTTTTGGATAAGTACTTGAGCAATTTGGACCCTTGCCTTACTGACCCAAACCTTTGGGTGTTATTGTTGTTGTGTTCGTTTGATTGTTTTGTCTGTTGCTATGGCGAGACCCTGAGGCAGGCCTAGAGTGGTTCGTCATGAACCACAGGCTGCAGCTCAGGCTGTTGAGGATCCTTTTGAGGATCATGTTGAGGCTCATGCTGAGGAGCTGGTTGTTGAGGAGGAGTTTCCCCCACCTCCGCCTGGAGGAGGTGAGGCCGGAGTTGAGGGTGTAGTACCACCAGTTGGTCAGGGTCAGGCCGAGATTGATTTAGCTCAGTTTGTTCAGACCATTATCGGAGCCTTTTAGGCAGATGTGACCGGTATGCGAGCTGTTGCACCACCTCAGGGTGCGGGGACTGGTTTGCCCCTAGAGAGACTCCGTAATCTGGGCGGAGTTAAGTTTCATGGATTGTCGCCTGAGCGGTCAGAGGCGTGGCTAGAGAGTACCACAAGTATATTAGGTCAGATGGAGTGTTCAGACGCTAAGAAACTTGGTTGTATCATTTCTCTGCTTCAGGGAGATGCATATGTCTGGTGGACTACGACTACATCTGGTATGCCGAGGGTGAGATCACGTGGGAGTTCTTCAGATCTGCTTTTCGTAAGAAATATTTGGGTCCGCGGTCCTTGGATGAGAAGAAGAGGGAGTTTATGGATCTCGTTCAGGGCAATATGTCTGTATATGATTATGAGATATATTTTGTACGGCTGATTTAGTATGCTCCTGAGTTAGTGCCTAATGAGAAGGAAAGATGTGAGCGCTTCCGTTATGGCTTGGTAAAGGATATGAAGACTTACATGTTAGCTTTCGACTACGTGGATTTTGATGTTTTGGTCAGCCAGGCCAAAGACATCGAGCAAAACTTGGGTTTGTCTTCTCGTGCTAGTGGTTCTAGCTCAGGGAAGAGGCACAACTAGTGGGACTGAGGTGATGCCAAGAGGCACATGGATAATAGGCATCACTATAATCATAGGCGTGGGGGTGGTAACCCAGGCCGTGGCCATCAGGACCAAGGAGTTGTTCCTCGTACTCCAGAGTGTTCTAGATGCGGGGGGCATCATACGGGTGAGTGTTGGGGTGTGCCTGGTACATGCGGGAACTATGGATCTCGCGATCATTTGAGGCGTAACTGTCCTCAGCCAGTTAGAGCAGTTGATCATTAGAGGGGTCGTGGGTGCGGTCGAGGTAACTTCGAGCCGAGGATTGAGGCTCCGAGGAACGTAGCTCATGTTGTTGCAGTCCAGCAAAAAGGCGGTGGACCAGCTAGGGTGTATGCATAGAGAGAGGCCGGGAACGACACAAATGTTATTGCAGGTAATTTCATGTTACAGTCTATGTCATTGCTTTTGTTGGTTGATTCTGGTTCTACACACTCTTATATTCTGAGTGAGCATGCGAAATTGTTTGATATCCCTGTTGAGATATTAGATGTAGGAATGCATGTGACTAGCTCTTTTGGTGAGACTGATGAGGTTAGACGGATGTATAGGAGGTGTCCGTTGATGATTCAAGGTCATGCATTTCTGGTTGATATGATGGAGCTACCATTATATGGTTTTGATGTTATTCTGGGTATGGATTGGCTTGTTGAGCATAGAGCTAGGGTGGACTTTGAGACAAAAAGGATTACATTGAAACTTTCGGATGATTATGAAATAGTTGTAGTAGGTGAAAACATTAAGTTCTTTTCGAATGTTGTTTCAGCTCTAGAGGCTCATGGGTTGATGAACTTTGGTTGTCGAGCATATTTGGCATATGTGATGAATCCTAACATGAATGAGATCACACCAAAGGATATTAGGATAGTTTGTGATTTTCCAGAGGTATTTCCGGAAGAATTGCCTAGTTTGCCTTATGATAGAGAGGTAGAGTTTGCTATTGAGACTATCTACGATTCTTCTCCAGTGCCGATTGCTCTGTATCGTATGGCCCCAAAAGAATTGAAAGAGTTGAAGAATCAACTTCAGGAGTTGTTAGACTGTGGTTTCATTAGGCCTAGTATTTCGCCGTGGGGTGGTCCAGTGTTGTTTGTAAAGAAAAATGATGGAAGTATGAGGATGTGCATCGACTATAGGGAACTGAATCAACTAACAGTAAAGAAAAAGTACCCTCTGCCGCGTATTGATGATTTATTTGATCAGTTGAGAGGGGCATCAATATTTTTGAAGATTGATTTGAGATCAGGGTACTACTAGTTGAAAGTGAAGGACGTTGATGTGACAAAAATAGCTTTCAGGACTAGGTATGGACATTATGAATTTCTAGTAATGTCGTTTGGGTTAACTAATGCACCCGCAACTTTCATAGATATGATGAATAGGGTGTTTCATGAGTACTTGGATCAGTTTGTAGTGGTATTTATTGATGACATTCTTGTGTATTCACGATCCGAGGAAGAACATGATGAGCATTTGCGGTTAGTGCTACAAACGTTGTTGAGTAATCAACTTTATGCCAAGTTGAGCAAACGTGAATTTTGGATCAGGGAAGTTGTATCTCTTGGCCATGTTGTTTCAGCCGAAGGGATTAGAGATGATCCTAAGAAAATAGAAGCTATTGTGGAGTGGAAGTAATCGAAGTCCGTAACCAAAATTCGAAGTTTTCTAGGCTTAGCTGGTTACATAGGAGATTTGTAGATGGTTTCTCTAGGGTTGCTGCCCCGTTGACAAAATTGTTGCAAAAGGGTGTTAGATTTGAGTGGACAGATGCAAGACAACAAGCCTTTGAGAAATTGAAAGAAGCTTTGACTAATGCTCCAGTTTTAGTTCAGCCAGTGTCAGGGAAAAAGTTTGTAATCTACAACGATGCTTCGTATGTTGGCTTATGTTGTGTCCTGATGCAAGAAAGAAGAGTTGTTTCTTATGCTTCCAGACAACTGAAGGTGCATTATAAGAACTACTTTACACATGACATAAAGTTGGTCGCGGTTGTGTTTGCGTTGAATATTTGGCGACATTATTTGTATAGTGAGAAGTGCACAGTTTACACAGATCACAAGAGCTTGAAGTATTTGATGACACAGAAATAATTAAATTTGATACAATGAAGGTGGTTAGAATTACTTAAAGACTATGATCTTACCATTGAGTACCATTCGGGTAAAGCAAATGTAGTAGCCGATATTTTGAGCAGAAAAATGGCAGTTGAATTGCGAGCTATGTTTGCTAGATTAAGTGTGTCAAAGGATGGTGGCTTAGTGACTGATTTGCAAGTGAAGCCTTCTTTAATTCAGTTGATTCGTGAGAAACAGTTGCGGGACAGGTCTTTGGCTGCTCATGTACAAGACATTACGGAAGGTAAACTGACTGATTTTTGTTTCAGTGATGATGGGATTTTGTGTTTCAAGAGCAAGTTAGTTGTCCCGGAAGATAGTGAGTTGAGACGCACCATTTTGACTGAAGCACATTGTAGTTCGTTTACTATGCATCAGGGTAGTACAAAGATGTATCATGATTTGAAGAATGAGTACTTCTGGGTTGGTTTGAAGAAGGACATGGCCGAATTTGTAAGTAAGTGTATGGTATGTCAGAGAGTGAAAGCGGAACATCAGGTTCCATCAGGTTTTTTGCAACCGTTGAGGATTCCTGAATGGAAGTGGGAAAGAATCACCATGGACTTTGTATCGGGTTTGCCCTTATCACCATCTAAGAAGAATTCAGTTTGGGTGATAGTTGATCGATTTACAAAATGTACTTATTTCTTGCATGTTCATACTACACACTCTTTAGATAAATTGGTCGAGTTGTATATTCGTGAAATTGTGAGATTGCATGGTGTTCCGAAGTCGATTGTGTCTGATAGAGATCCAAGGTTTACAGCTAGATTTTGGGAGTGTTTGCATAATGCTTTGGGTTCTCGTTTGAATTTCAGCACATCTTATCATCTTCAGTCGGATGGTCAGTCAGAACGGGTGATTCAGATTTTGGAAGACATGTTGAGAAGTTGTATCATTGATTTTCAGGGCTCATGGGAGAAACATCTACCATAAGTAGAGTTTGCGTACAATAATAGTTATCAATCGAGCATTCAGATGGCTCCTTATGAGGCTTTGTATGGTAAGAGATGTAGAACACCTGTGTGTTGGGCTGAAGCCGGTCAGAGAATGGTAGCGATGCTAGATATTTTGAAGGATACTACCGAGAAAGTAAAACTGATTTGTGATTGTTTGAAGGCAGCTGCGGATAGACAGAAATCTTACGCCGGCTTGAAAAGAAATGAGGTTGAGTATACGGTGGGAGATAGAGTATTCTTGAAAGTTTCGCCATGGAAGAAAGTAATGAGGTTTGGTATAAAAGGGAAATTGAGTCCGAGGTTTATCGGTCCGTATGAGATAGTTGAGAGGATTGGACTTACTATTTATAGATTGAGGTTTCCTTCTGAACTTGAGAAGATTCATGATGTGTTCCATGTTTCTATGCTTGAAAAGTACCGGTCAGATCCGTCGCACGTAATGCCTGTAGAAGAGATCGAGTTGAATCCAAATTTGTCCTACGATGAAGAACTAGTTGAGATCCTAGCATTTGACAGCAAAGTGTTGCGTGGTAGAGCTATTGATCTCGTTAAGGTAAAGTGGCTACATCGTGGTGTTGAGGAAGCCACTTGGGAGAGAATGGATGACATGAAGAAACAATTTCTGCATCTTTTCTCGTCAGGTAAATTTCGAGGACGAAATTTCTTAAGTGGGGGAGAGTTGTAAAACCCCAATTTTGGGGCTAGATGTTGAGGATGTGGTTTTTGAGGTTCGATGAGTTAGTTTGGCTTTTGGGGTTAGACCAGAGAAAACCTTCTTTGGGTATTCCTAAAATGTTGGGGATAATTTCTAAAATTACTATTTATATTGTGCAAGAGGTTGGTGAAAACAATTTTGGAAAATCATTTCAATAAGGTCAAGATTTCGGTCTAGTGACCAAATCGCAAGTTTTCAAAAGTTGGTGGCCATTTTGCAAAATTAGCCAAACTTGTGGTTTTAGTTTTTAATTAAACTCAAACCTATTTTAAAAGGGTTTTATAATAAAAAGAAAGGATTTTGAATCAACCTCCTCTTCCATTTCACGTTAACTTTTAAAAAGCCAAGCCACCATTGAAGCATTTTCAATCCAAGGGATTACCCATCAAAGTTTTGGGAGGTAAACTTGATTTCATCTTGCTTTTCCTTAATTAAACATGTTATTAATAGTTTCCTATCAATATCAAATGATTTACCTCTTTTGATTTAAATGTTCAAGTTTGAAATAAAATGGGTTTTTAGAAGATTTTCGTTCAAATGGCTTAGGCTGGGTTTTAGAGTGTTTTTAAATGGTGTTTTGGTGTTTAAATGATGTTCATATGAAGGAAGAAACATAAGGAAACTGAAACTTGAAGTTTGAGTGAAGTTTGGTATGAAAAATCTTGGGTTTAAGCTTGATTTTGGGTTTTTAATGACAGCAGTGGTTTTGGCATGTTTAGCTGGCTGATTTTGATGTTAATAGATGAGTTTTTGATGGTTGAAATGTTGGGTAATGGCCAGGTTTGTGTTTTGGACGTTTTGGAAGTGATTTCGATGATTTTCAGTATTGTATTGTTGGGTAATTGAGAGTAATTGTTGGATTTCAGTGTTGCTGCAAGTTTTGGAAGCTTATTTGTGTATTAATACTTTGTTTTAACTTGTTAGAAATAGGGGATTCTAGTTTGGGAGCAAATTCGGGTGATCGTTAGCTATTTTTGTGGGTTTCGGCTTTTCAGAACGAGTATATCGGTGAGTGGAATTGTTTTAAAAGCGTTGGAAATGTTCAAAGGTGATTTTGGGGGTTTAGATCGAGCTTGATAAGCCAATCTAAACTCAAGAGTAAGTGGTTTTGCTTTTCACCATGTTTTTGATATTGTGAGTTGTGCTATAAATTTATGGTAAGACTTGTGTTTGCTTGCCAATTTTTTTCCTACCTTTAATGTCTATATTATGTGGTGAGCATGCTATGTTGTTGTAAGATTGTAAGATTTACATATTGGTAAAGGCATGCTTGGTATGGAAATGTTGGTAAGAGTAAGATGTGGCAAGATGGGCTTGTTAGCCATGTTTGATTTTGTTAAGTTTGACCCTTGTTAGAATATTGGCATAAGTTAGAATCTTTATCGGATACGGTTGATCGATCAACTAGGATTAATGTGCACATGTAAGACTTGTACGACCAAAATCCGCATGCGTGTAAGACAAAATTCGTACGTGTAAGAAAATTCGGCCGTGTCAGACAAATTCGTACGTGTAAGATTAGCTTGGGCGTGGTGATGGAGTTTACTCTCATCGACTTCCTGTAAGACTCGTAAGATTGTAAGAAATCCGTATATCCAAGTATTTTTGTTAATTATGCCAATACGCTACTTTCCTCCCTTTTTATTATTTTTTCTATATTGTGGTAAGATGGTTAAGGTTTGGTAAGACCTTGTAAGTGTATGTTGTGCTTTTGTAAGAATGGTTGATTGGTAAGACGATCTTGTTGGATGTTATGTTGTTGTAAGATGTTGTATGTTCATTGTGGTTTGGAAAAGGTTTTGGTTTCCAATGCTCTAATTGGTTTTAAAACTGCATTGTTGTTGTTTGGAGCTCCACTCACTAAGCTTAAATGCTTACGCTCTCTTTTCCAGCAATGCAGATCGTTAGAGTTTCCGGGCAGCAAGCAAGCAAGGGGAGTTGGGTCTTTTACCACTTTAGCTCAAGTATGATTTTAGAGTTTGTAATATGTATCACTAGCAATGAGGATGCTATGTTTTATGTTTGGAGATTTGATGTTTTGTGGATGTTTGGTTAGAGACAAGTTTGTTGTGACCCTTTAATGTTGTTTAAAGTATGGCTTTGTGGTTTTAATGCTTATCTTGTGTTTTGACCTTTTATGTAAATGTGCGATGTCTCATGTTTTGTTATTGTTTAATCCATGTGGTGAAATGTTCTCGTTTGTTGTTGTTAAGTTCTTTTTCCTGTAAAATGCATGCTTATGTTGTTTCTTTGTTGTGTGTGTGTGTTGTTGGGTCAAGATTAGCAAGCTTGGAGGTGTCTAAAATGTGTTTTTGAACCAGCCTCCTAGTATGTGTTTTGAAACGTGCACCAGAGTTTCAGAACGCCCTTGCATTTTTACCTTGGCGTTGCGGAACGGGCTTCCCTGTTCCGAAACGTTTGCTCTTTGGAAAATCCTGGTGAAGACCCATTCCGAAACATGCTTTTTGGTTTTGAAATGGTGGTCGTTATTTTCGGTTAAAGGCATCTCCTATGTTTTTGTTTTTCTTGCGTTTTAGTCCCCGATTGTTGTGTTATCATTAGGAAGTGTTCGGGTTGTTGTTTTGAGCTGCATTTCATCATTTAAGCATGAAATTGACCTAATTACAAGGTTGTAACCTTAATTTTCATAATAGGTCCCCGTATATACTAGATTTACATTTTTGTCCTTGCATGCTTGTTTGTCGGTTCGAGGTTTGTTTCTTCGTGAATTTATCCGTTGCGTGTGTTCCTCGTCTAAGATATAACTAAGCATCTAGAAAAGATAAAATTAAAGCCTTGTTCCTCTTTTTGGGTTGCTAATCGAAGAGGAATCTTCGGGTCCTTCTTCAGTTAGTCCAGTGTGACCACCTTGGGTCGGTCTGGTGGCTAGACCGGGCCGAGGGGGTTACAATGGTTCTTTTCTTTTATGCCAATTCTTGATGTATTTCCAATACCGATTGTTCTCAAGTGATTGCCATTGAATCCTACCTCATGGGGAAGAAGTTTCGGATTGATCCTCAAACTTTGGTCAATGTTTTTGGGTTTGAAGATGAGGGTATTTCGGATGAAAACTCTTCGGGACATACTCTTGGTGGCTCTGTTATGGTCCTTGATGCTCATGTTCGCATCCTTCATCTCATGGTCTCTTGGTGGTTTCGTCCATTCGGAGGAAAGTTCTCCCACATTTTCCAAGTCGACAATTTTTGTCTTCGTTGCTTTCGCGGGGAACTTTGACCAAATCTTTGCCGAATCATGTTTGCGGAGATGGTGCATCTTGTCCAAAATCATAACTCGGATCTTGTCACTTCCTTCACCTATGGAACTGCTTTGAGTTATTTGTTCTCGAAATTGGGGATCGATTGCTCTCTTGATTTTCCGGAATCTCTCAAGGATCCCATCGATGAACACACTATTCTCCGTTGCAAGTTTCACTACATTGATGGAGATTGGGTTCGTGTTGAGAATCCTCCTCAAGATGCGGCCCCCGAACCTCAACCTCAAGTTTCTCCACCTAACAATGAAGCTCTCATGACCTTTCTCACCGAGCAATTCAATAGCTTGCAAACCAACATTGCTTCATTGGACACTTCATGACCTTCGGTTTTGCCGCTATTGATACTCGTTTCACATCCTTAGGAGCGAGTTCAAAATGTTGAGAATCGACTTACTTCGGTTAAAACTCAACAATCATCGATGGATATCTCCTTTACCGGCTTTTATGGCGAGTGGAGGCAATTTCAAAGGAGCACCGCTAGTGATGAAGATGAAGATGATGACGAGCCTTAGTCCTTTGCATCTTATTGCATATCATCTATTTTAGGATTTCCCTTTTTATGCACCTATATATGTTTTCCCTTTAGGACCTATGCTTTGATTTCATGTTTTTAGGATCTCAGTTTGGATTTCTATTTGCTTTGAACTATTATGCTTTTATGCTTAATGAAATTTTAGTTGTTTGCTTTATATTGCTTATTTCCTAATTGAATTATTATGATTTTAATCTAACAAAAAGGAGGAGAAGGGTTAAGCTAACTTTTTTAAGTTTTTTCAAAACCTAGCTTAAATTTAGGGGGAGTTTACTTAAAAATTTACTTTGGTTCTGTTATATCAAAAGGGGGAGATTGTAAAACCAATATTTGATTTTGATATAAAAAATAGTCTAAAGACCAAATTGCAAAGTAAATAAAATTTTAATTACTCAAAAGACTCACATTTGACAAGTATATTTTAGAATTAAAATGTTTTAAAGTCAAAGCTTAAACCCCATAAAATTTTGTAAGTATTTCAAAGTCAAATTGCACAAAATCGCCTATGCGTTTCGAAAAGCCCCCAAGGTGTTTCGATACGGCTTGATTTTAAGAGCTTCCTAGAAAATTCCGTTTCGATACGGAATTACCTATTTCGAGACTGGGGTTTCGATACAGCCTTGCCCGTTTCGATACGACCTTCATTTGAGCTTTAATATTTTAAATAGTATTTCGATACGGGGGTTAAGATTTTTCAAATCTGAGCATTTAATGATATAGCCATTACTTGTCAGTTATCAAAATTTGAAAAATATTTAAATTTTCTGTTACCTGTTTCGATACACCCCTTGGTGTGTTTTGATACAAGTTTTGGCAGATTCAAGTGTGAGCAATACCGTTTCGATACAGACCCTAACTGTTTCGATACGCCTTCAAGCGTTTTGATACACCCTCTTTATTACACACAACGACTCTTTCTGTTTTGAGACAGGTATCGATACTGGCCCGTGTGTTTCAAAACAGCGTGTTGCAGAAGTGCATTTATGGTGGGAAATCAACGAGAAGGTCTAAAGCAAGTCTCCAAAGCACCATCAATAACTATTGAACTTTCTTGCAACATCCAAGCTATATTCCAAACCCTTGTGCTTAATAGAGTCAAATCTTGTACCCAACTTGTTGTAATTCCTATTGTCAATCTTTAGTTCAAGTTTAGGAGAGTGTTTGTTTGTAATTGGGCAAAATATTCTGTCCTGTGAGGGATATTTTCTTTTGCCAAATTCTTCTTTGTAAATAGAGTCATTCTTTGGGTAGAAAGATTGACCGATTGTAAAGGTTACCTCCTTAGCCTAGAAAAGGGAAATAACATCTAGTGAAAGTTGTTGAAAATCCTTAGTGAGAGCTTAGGTAGTAGATGTAGAGCTTGTTAGAAGCTTGAACCACTCTAAATTGCCTTATCCTTCATTTTTCAATTTTTATTTTGCTCCCTCAAATTTTAAATAGCCAATTCAACCTCTCTTGGCCAAATCACATCAAATTAATCCACTCAACAAATATGTTCAACAATAGTGTCTGGCTGGTATGGTCTAAGGCGAGAACAAGTAATGAAACCGTTAGGGATGTGTGTAAAAACAGTAGCAAGCTCTTTGATGTCAGTTTTTTTTGTTCAAGAGGAAACTTTATATCACTAAAAGGTTACATGTACAGAAGTTGGGGGGGGGGGGGGAATTTCAGGGCTCCAATACATTTGGCCCTGCTGATTCTTAGCAAATTTGACAAGCCAGTCGGCTGCCTGGTTACACATCCTAGGAGCAAAAACAAAACAACAAGATGCGAAAGACTTCGCTGTCTCCTTGATGTCGTCCTCGATAGCTGATGTCACCCAATCAACAGAGATCCCAGACTCAAGCCTAGCAGTTATTGCTTGACTGTCTGCTTCAACGATAATATTGTTGAAACCATTCCGATTGGCCATCATTACACCCAATCTGATGGCAAGGGCTTCCGCTACAGCAGCACTCAGAGCGGTACAAGGGGCAGAAAAACCATAAAGAAGGGAACCCGAGCAATCTCGTACAACAGCCGCAATTGAGGCTTTTCCTGTAATCCGGTCAAAAGCCGCATCACAGTTTATTTTGACCTTTTCCGGAGGAGGTGGTGTCCATTGTCTTGCTGCCTTAGCGGCCTGTGGTTTTTCCAGGTCTTTAGTCGATATAGACTGGGTGAACTCTATAAAACTACTATATGCTCTCAGCCACACATCCCAAGGCGAGTCCTTCCCGCCTTCAAAGACCAAAGCATTCCTCGATTTCCATACAGTCCATAGAAGGAAAGCGATGTGCGCACATCCATCTCCAAACTGTGCTGTGGTTTTAAGCTCGTTTACCTTACACTACCATTTTGGGAATCCATGGAAGCCCCTAGTCGAAGGGGAGTAACTAAAGCCAGAAGCTTTCCAGATTTCCTGTGCAAACGGACAGAAGAAAAGGATATGCTCGACTGATTCCCCTGAACACCCACACCGGGGGCATATGTCTGGTTCTCTGAGCAATCAGTGCAATCGGGCTTTCAGGGCACTCTTGGATGGAACAATGTTATGGCACAGTCTCCATAGAAAGGACCGAATTTTTGAAGGGACACCCAGCTTCCATATAGAGTTCCATAGTTCCTTCTTGGCCTTGGGATCATCGCTTGGTGAAGGATTGGATGTATTCATTGATCTCTCCTCAATAAATCTGTATCCTGATTTAGCCGAATATTCACCATTTTTATTTCCAGCCCAAATGAAGGAATCTTGAACAGAGGGACCTCCGATCGGGATTGTCAAAATCGCCTTTGCTTCATCTGGTGAGAAAAGATTGTTTATCTTTTGTTCATCCCACGATCTTTGATCAGAATTCATAAGGGAACTGACCGAGAGCGATGAAACAACTGGCAGTTGTTGAGCTGATGGTCTGAAGCTTGGGAGCTGTGGAACCCAGTTGTCAAACCAGGTGGAGATGCTCCTTCCATTACCAACTCTCCACAGAGCACCACCCTTAATTACCTTAACCCCTTCGCGAATTCCTGACCAAGCCCATGAGGGGTTTGAGCATTTAGGGGCATCAAGTATGTTACCATTGGAAAAATAGATCCCCCGGAGGATTCAAGCAAGGAGGGATTCTGGCTCCCTTATCACCTTCCAGGTTAATTTCGTGACGAGAGCTTTGTTGAAAGTTCTAAGATTTCGGAATCCCATTCCTCCCTGGTCTTTTGGTCATCAAAGATCCTTCCAGTTAATCCAGTGTAGGCTTCTTTCCTTCTCTGCACAGTTGTTCCACCAAAACTTAGCAATCAGAGAGTTGATCTCATCCCAGAAAGTGACCGGGAGGAGAAAGCACTGCATAACATAAGTGGGAATGGCTTGAGCAACGGCTTTGATGAGTACTTCTTTTCCTGCGCTGCTTAAAAACCTTGCTTTCCACCCCTTTAACCTGTTCTGAACACGTTCTTTAATGAAGGATAAAGTTTCTTTTTTGCTCCGACCCTAAAAGGAGGGAAGCCCAAGATATCTTGCATCTTCTTCCATTGCTCGGAAACCCAGAACATTTGACAAGTGGTCCTTGAGGCGGTTGCTAATATTTGGAGATAAAAAGACAGATGACTTCAGAAAATTTACAGACTGTCCTGTAGACGACTGGAAAAGCCGGAGGATATGTAGGATACCATCACAGTTACCTTCATTTGCTTCTGAGAAAACCAGACAATCATCCGCAAACAAAAGATGACTTAAATGTCAGTGAATTGGCATTTTTAACGACGATTAATGCGACCATCAACATGACGTGGGGAGGAAAACTTTGAGGAAAAGAAGATGCTACAATTTAAGGTCACTTCAAAGATTTTTCTTAAGAAATAATGGTATTACTCGAAAATTTTATTTATGGTATTTCGCCTTCAATTGTTCAATTTAACATGCAAGGCATTGAAAGGGGAATGAAGAAAATCTGTCAATCGTTCAATGAACTTTTGGATTATGTACTTGAACTACAAACGAACATTGACACTTAGAAGAAAAAGGTTGACGAAATGTGTGAAAAAAAAAATCAGTCTTCTTACATTTTCTCTTGGATTTATACAACGAGTGCGAAGATAACACATCTCCACTTACAATGAATCAAATCAAGGGTATCTTCGTGATAAGTTTTTCACAAAATCTTTCTTGGACTACGACTTAAATATTCTTTCTAGTTTCAATTACTAGTGCTTATATTTGTTAAATTACGACATTCTAGTGGGTGGAACTGATACTACTTCAACTATGGCAAAGTGGGCAATGGCAGAGCTAATGCAACATCTATAAATAATGGACAATGTGTAAAAAACAAAATATGTTAAACTTTAGAAATGAAGACCAAGTTGTTGAAATGTATATGTTATGAGACTAAAATTATTATTATATCATGCAATGTCACAATCTTCATTAAAACTTAATAAAAACTTAACATTTGATGACCAAAATAGAAAAAAAATATGTAATATTGGTGATGATTTTAGCAAAAAAAGTACAATGACCAAAATAGGAAAGAAACAATAGTTCGGTGACTACTGGTATAGTTTACCCTATAAATTTTAGGCGTAAAAAAACGTTAGAGTTTTTTTTAGGGTAAACTACACTGGCAGTCACCCAACTATCGTTTTATTTCTATTTTGATCACCGAACTATTTTTTTTGGCAAAAACGTCACTAACGTTTACTTTTGCTCCTAATTTGGTCACCCTCCGTTAAATAATTAACGGATATGCTGAGTTGGAATTAATGGCTATATTTTAAAAATTCCACGTTATTTTTTTTCCATGTCAGCACACACACGTGAATTCTCATTCACGGTCGTCTCTCTCCATGCTTCCTCCAACACTGTCCCTGGTAAAACCAAAATCCCACCTTCATCGGCTATCAACACGTGACTGGAGTGGTCAAAACGTTACTGTTAGTTTCACTTCCTGCCATTCTTCTTCACCAGCGACGATGCCGGTTCTGAGATCCCGCGACATCCCTCCGGCCCCGCCTAAGCCTCCAAAAGCCCGATCCAACGTTGACCCACCCGCCACTCCCACTCAAGCCCTCGAACAGCCACTGCCAGCCGCTCGTCTTTCATCTCCGCATTCGCTCCCTCCCTCCCCTAAAACCGCCGGTTCAGTCTCTGGTTCTGCACCCTCCTCACTTTGGTGGAGCCTTCGTCTTTCTTCGAAAGGTTCCTCAAATGCCGGCGATCAGGTTGGTCTTCCCGAGGCGGAGAAATGCATCGAAAGTCGAAACGGGGACGTTAATATAGCCGTTAATTCCGGCGGAGAAACGGGGACGTTAATATAGCCGTTAATATAGTCGAAACGGCGGAGAAATGCCGGCGATCAGGAAGCATGGAGAGAGACGACTGTGAAGGAGAATTCACGTGTGTGTGCTGACATGGAAAAAAAATAACGTGGAATTTTTAAAATATAGCCGTTAATTCCAACTCAGCATATCCGTTAATTATTTAACGGAGGGTGACCAAATTAGGAGCAAAAGTAAACGTTAGTGACGTTTTTGCCAAAAAAATAGTTCGGTGATCAAAATAAGAATAAAACGATAGTTGGGTGACTGCCAGTGTAGTTTACCCTTTTTTTTATTAATAAGAACAAGCACGCTATGAGTTTTTTTATATAATAATTAATATTAATTTTGAATTTAAATTTATACAATTGTGTAATTATAATTTGTATTATCGAATATGACATAAAATATTAAAATATAATTACATTATGACGACCTTACAAAACAAGCTATATGAACAAAATAAAAATAATGTGATTTTGAGTCCATAAAATAATTTTTATTTTGTTAATAATATCAAGCGTATAATATTACTGGCAAATAATAAATTACAATAAAATTTTTTGAATGAATGAGCTGGTTTTGTATTATAGGGTTGAAACAAAGCATGTAAAAAAAAAGTAAGATGCAGAAATCAAAAACAAACTAACAGAAACCCTTCGAAACAAAACAAAACCAACAAATTCTAAAACTAGGGTTTATCGGAGAGCATCTCAGAAAATACAGATAGATTAAAACTCCGAAAATAGCCAAACATAAAATATAACAAAATATACAAGGAAGATAGAAGGGTAGAGCTTAGAAATCATTAATAAATAATGTAGAGAAGATGTTACATTTAGTAGACCTGACAAACTTGAACCGAGATTTAAAATTAATCCAAACACGATGATTTAGATTTGACCTGAAACTCGAAGTAATCGAACTGACCTGGATTTTAGTTGAACCAAAAATAGATTCAAAACGATTTTCAACCGAACCAAATGTACCCAAATCAATTTTCAACCGAACCGAATAGACCTGAACTGAAAGTAATCCGAACCGAAGGTAACCCAAAATAAAAAAATATATTAAAATAAAGAAAGAAAGATGGGATGTGAACTGTTGCATAACTCACCAAAAAGCCAAATATACATGCTATACAAAGTGATATATAGAGTGTAAAAACCTAACTCGGCATGAAAACCCGACTGAAACCGATTGATCTCCTATTAACCCGATATTTACCTGACCCAAAATCAACCGACCCGAAAATAATCAACCGACCCAACTCGATACCTGACTTGAAATCACCATAGACCCGAACTAAAACCGAACGTCCAAACTAGAACTGAACTGAACTTAAACCGAAAGTAGTCAGACCCGAAATAACCCAAACCGAATGACCCGTTTTTCACCTCTAACACTTATGGACCAAATTATAAATTTTAAAAAGTTCATAGACTAACTTGTAATTTAAACAAATTATCACATTTAAATACTTTGAGGAAATTTTGTAGTTTAAACCAATATGGTTATTCAAGTAATTTAAAATAACTTTAAAGTTCAAAGCTATAATTTCAAGTCAATTTTAGTTGTCAGAGGCTTTTTTATAAAAACTTAAAAGTTTTAGGAAAAAACTATAATTTTAAAGTTCTATGAAAAGAGTTTAAAAAAAGTATCAACAATTTTAAAATTTTCAATGAACTTTTTTGAAACATTCAACAAGCTTTGATACCCTTAAACCCACTAGATTGAAAGTATTGAATTCTTAAAATAATTTCGAAACTTTGGGTGAAAAAAGCATAAAAAACTACTATAGAGATTAAAAACAAAAAAATTACTTTTAAGTAATGAAAAATATTCTAAAACCTTAAGAATACATATTTTAACCTACATAGACATATTTTAAACACAAATAAGCAATCGTAGGCACATTCCACAACAACAAACTATCATTTATACTCAATTAAACATTACATGCAGAATTATGTAATATTTATCAGGCTCAATATGGATACCTCATCGAAAAGCATTCTAATCATAACTCAAGTCATTCTAACACATACCAATGAAAAAAATGCATAACCATCACATCTAGTAGTCAAGGGGAATTCTAAAATTAGGTGATTAAAATTAGGCTAAAATTAGGCAATATCTATATTATATCGATATAAACGTTATATCGAATAAAAATTAAATTCGGACCGTTGAATTTTAAAAAGAAAAATGGTAAAAGGTTAAAAAGGTCAAACGATAAGCATTTGTGTAGTTACCTTTTTCCGTAGAAATTCCATAAACATTTCTTTCGGTATCGAATATCTCTTGTGTTTCGTAACATATAGAGTAATCATTTAAGATTTTAGGTAGTTACACAATTTCCTACCACAAGTTTGGTTGGTTTAAAATTAGGAGATATGAGGTAATATTTTGTGTAGTTATGGTTACTCTTATAACTTATGTAAAGATTTAGGTAGGTATTGTGAAACATTGTGTAGGCATCAAATATCTCAAGTATTTTGTACCGTATAGAGTAATCCTTTAAGATTTTAGGTAGTTACACAATTTCCTACCATACGTTTGGTTGGTTTAAGATAAGGAGATATGAGGTAATATTTTGTGTAGTTATATTTATTCTTATTATGTAAAGATTTAGGTAGGTATTGTAAAACATTGTGTAGGCATCGAATATCTCATGCGTTTTGTAGCATATAGAGTAATCATTTAAGATATTAGGTAGTTACACAATTTCCTACCATAAGTTTGGTTGGTTTAAGATCAGGAGATATGAGGTTATATTTTTTGTAGTTACATTTATTCTTATAACTTACGTAAAGATTTAGGTAGGTATTGTGAAAAATTGTGTAGGTATCGAATATCTCATGCGTTTTGTAGCATATAGAGTAATCCTTTAAGATTTTAGGTAGTTACACAATTTCCTAGCATAAGTTTGGTTGGTTTAAGATTAGGAGATATGAGGTAATATTTTGTGTAGTTACGTTTATTCTTATAACTTAAATACAGATTTAGGTAGGTATTGTGAAACATTGTGTAGGTATCAAATATCTCATGTCTTTTGTAACATATAGAGTAATCCTTTAAGATTTTAGATAGTTACACAATTTCCTACCATAAGTTTGATTGGATTAATATTAGGAGATATGAGGCAATATTTTGTGTAGTTACGTTTATTCTTATAACTTATGTAAAGACATAGGTAGGTATTGTGAAACACTGTGTAGGTATTGAATATCTCATGCGTTTTGTAATATATAGAGTAATCTTTTATGAATTTAGGTAGTTACACAATTTCCTACCATAAGTTCAGTTGGTTTAAGATTAGGAGATATGAGGTAATATTTTGTGTAGTTATATTTATTCTTATTATGTAAAGATTTAGGTAGGTATTGTAAAACATTGTGTAGGCATCGAATATCTCATGCGTTTTGTAGCATATAGAGTAATCATTTAAGATATTAGGTAGTTACACAATTTCCTACCATAAGTTTGGTTGGTTTAAGATCAGGAGATATGAGGTTATATTTTTTGTAGTTACATTTATTCTTATAACTTACGTAAAGATTTAGGTAGGTATTGTGAAAAATTGTGTAGGTATCGAATATCTCATGCGTTTTGTAGCATATAGAGTAATCCTTTAAGATTTTAGGTAGTTACACAATTTCCTAGCATAAGTTTGGTTGGTTTAAGATTAGGAGATATGAGGTAATATTTTGTGTAGTTACGTTTATTCTTATAACTTAAATACATATTTAGGTAGGTATTGTGAAACATTGTGTAGGTATCAAATATCTCATGTCTTTTGTAACATATAGAGTAATCCTTTAAGATTTTAGATAGTTACACAATTTCCTACCATAAGTTTGATTGGATTAATATTAGGAGATATGAGGCAATATTTTGTGTAGTTACGTTTATTCTTATAACTTATGTAAAGACATAGGTAGGTATTGTGAAACACTGTGTAGGTATTGAATATCTCATGCGTTTTGTAATATATAGAGTAATCTTTTATGAATTTAGGTAGTTACACAATTTCCTACCATAAGTTCAGTTGGTTTAAGATTAGGAGATATGAGGTAATATTTTGTGTAGTTACATTTATCCTTATAACTTATGTAAAGATTTAGGTAGGTATTGTGAAACATTTTGTAGGCATCGAATATCTCATGCGTTTTCTAACATATAGAGTAAACCTTTAAGATTTTATGTTGTTACATAATTTCCTACCATAAGTTTGGTTGGTTTAAGATTATGAGATATGATGTAATATTTTGTGTAGTTACGTTTATTCTTATAATCTGCGTAAAGATTTAGGTATGTATTGTGAAACATTGTGTAGGTATCGAATATCTCATGTGTTTTGTAACATATATAGCAATCCTTTAAGATTTTAGGTAGTTACACAATTTCCTACCATAAGTTTGGTTGGTTTAAGATTAGGAGATATGGGGTAATATTTTGTGTAGTTACGCTTATTCTTATAACTTAAATAAGATTTAGGTAGGTATTGTGAAACATTGTGTAGGTATCGAATATCTCATGCCTTTTGTAACATATAGAGTAATCCTTTAAGATTTTAGATAGTTACACAATTTCCTACCATAAGTTTGGTTGGTTTAAGATTAGGAGATATGAGGTAATATTTTGTGTAGTTACGTTTATTCTTATAACTTATGTAAAGATATAGGTAGGTATTGTGAAACACTGTGTAGGTATCAAATACCTTATGCGTTTTGTAATATGTAGAGTAATCCTTTAAGATTTTAGGTAGTTACACAATTTCCTACCATAAGTTTAGTTGGTTTAAGATTAGGAGATATGAGGTGATATTTTGTATAGTTACATTTATCCTTATAACTTATGTAAAGATTTAGGTAGGTATTGTGAAACATTTTGTAGGCATCGAATATCTCATGCATTTTGTAGCATATAGAGTAAACATTTAAGATTTTAGGTAGTTACATAATTTCTTACTATAAGTTTGGTTGGTTTAAGATTAGGAGATATGCGGTAATATTTTGTGTAGTTACGTTTATTCTTATAACTTACGTAAAGATTTAGGTATGTATTGTGAAACATTGTGTAGGTATCAAATATTTCATGTGTTTTGTAAGATATAGAGTAATCCTTTAAGATTTTAGGTAGTTACACAATTTCCTACCATAAGTTTGGTTGGTTTAAGATTAGGAGATATGAGGTAATATTTTGTGTAGTTATGTTTATTCTTATATCTTAAATAAAGATTTAGGTAGGTATTGCGAAACATTGTGTAGGTATCGAATATCTCATGCCTTTTGTAACATATAGAGTAATCATTTAAGATTTTAGATAGTTACACAATTTCCTACCATAAGTTTGGTTGGTTTAAGATTAGGAGATATGAGGTAATATTTTGTGTAGTTACGTTTATTCTTATAACTTATGTAAAGATATAGGTAGGTATTGTGAAACACTGTGTATGTATCGAATATCTCATGCGTTTTGTAATATATAGAGTAATCTTTTAAGATTTTAGGTAGTTACACAATTTCCTACCATAAGTTGAGTTGGTTTAAGATTAGGAGATATGAGGTAATATTTTGTGTAGTTACATTTATCCTTATAACGTATGTAAAGATTTAGGTAGGTATTATGAAACATTTTGTAGGCATCGAATATCTCATGCGTTTTGTTGCATTTAGAGTAAACCTTTAAGATTTTAGGTAGTTACTTAATTTCTTACCATAACTTTGGTTGGTTTAAGATTATGAGATATGAGGTAATATCTTGTGTAGTTACGTTTATTCTTATAACTTATGTAAAAATTTAGGTATGTATTGTGAAACATTGTGTAGGTATCGAATATTTCATGTTTTTTGTAACATATAGAGTAATCCTTTAAGATTATAGTTATTTACATAATTTCCTACCATAAGTTCGGTTAGTTTAAGATTAGGATATATGAGGTAATATTTTGTGTAGTTACATTTATTCTTATAACTTATGTAAAGATTTAGGTAGATATTGTGAAACATTGTGTAGGCATCGAATATCTCATGCGTTTTGTAGCATATAGAGTAATCCTTTAAGATTTTAGGTAGTTACACAATTTCCTACCATAACTTTGGTTGGTTTAGGATTAGGAGATATGAGGTAATATTTTGTGTAGTTGCGTTTATTCTTATAACTTACGTAAAGATTTAGGTTGGTATTGTGAAACATTGTGTAGATATCAAATACCTCATACGTTTTGTAGCATATCGAGTAATCCTTTAATATTTTAGGTAGTTACACAATTTCCTACCATAGGTTTAGTTGGTTTATGGTTAGGAGATATGAGGTAACATTTTGTGTAGTTACATTTATTCTTATTACTTATGTAAAGATATATGTATGTATTGTGAAACATTGTGTAGGTATCGAATAGCTCATGCGTTTTGTTACATATAGAGTAATACTTTAAGATTTTAGGTAGTTACACAATTTTCTATCATAAGTTTGATTGGTCTAAGATTAGGAGATATGAGGTAATATTTTGTGTAGTTACGTTTATTCTTGTAATTTATGTAATGATATGTGTAGGTATTGTGAAACATTGTGTAAGTGTCGACTATCTCATGCGTTTTGTAACATATAGAGTAATCTTTAAGATTTTAGGTAGATACACAATCTCCTACCCTGATAAGCATTTGTGTAACTAACATTTTTCTTACAGTTACTGTAAGCATTTATGTTACCGCGTGTAAGAAATTGTGTAACTACTAAATACCAATAATACCCCTATGCCTATTTTTAGGCTAATTTTAGGATGCCTCACAACAGAAGCTTCTTTTAATCAAGTTTTTAAAATAGAAATATTAGTAATGTGTATTGTGTATCTTAAACCACAATAACTAAAAAAAGACTAAATTACTTAAGATAACATTCATTTCGTATACACGAGTTCACGAACTACCTACACGTGAAAAAAAAACAACCACACAATAAGTTTTGAACTTAGTAAGACATAAAAAAATATAAAAAAACAATTAATTAATTGAATTAATAAACAAGATAAACAATATAAGTAGAGTATCAAGCTACAATCCAAAATACATTATACAAAATAATATCATGCTTTATTTCATTAAATGCAAGGAACAATGGATATATGTCAATTTTAGTTGTGTAGAGTGTATGAACATAAAACACTAAAGCTGTCACAAATCATCATTTAGATTGAAAATTTAGCGTGGGAGAGCCCAAATCAAAGTATGGAGCGTCCATTAGCATACATGAGTAAAAAAGATGACATTAGTTCTCACTATCCACCAGAGTGTTAAGATCAACACCGAAGCATATAACATTTTCTATTACGTGTCACTTTGCACCATATTGCTAGGATCAACTAGAGGTGGCAATCGGGTCATTCGGTTCGGGTTCGATTCGGGTCGTTTCGGTTCGGGTCATTTCGGGTCTATCTAGAATCGGTTTAGATTCGGTTCGGGTCGGTTCGGTTCGGGTTCGGGTCTAATTCGGGTCTGTGATGAGTCGGATTCGGTTCGGGTATTGGATCGAGTCAATATCGGATCGGTTGTTTTCGGGTCGGGTCAATATCGGATCGGTCGCTTTCGGTTCGGGTCAAAATCGGGTCGTTCGGGTCGCTTTCGGTTCGGGTTAAAATCGGGTCAATTTCGGGTCAATTTCGGGTAGGGTCAACATTTAAATTTTTGGGTTAATTCGATTTGAGTTGGGTTAAAGGTTTGAGGTTTAGTATTTATGGTTTAGTTTAGAGTTATTGGTGTATGAGATTAATTCTGATTCAACTTGTTAATCTATGCATTTGAATTTGATTAAATATTTAAATCAAAGCTTCATGTATCCATATAATTTTTTTGTATAATTATATTAAATCAAAGTTTATAATAATAATAATAATAATAATAATAATAATAATAATAATAATAATAATAATAATAATGTCTGAAATGAATTAATTTATTAAACTTAGGATCTAATTGAACTAACTAAAATCTAAAAAGCATAAATCACGGACATAATTAAAATAATTTTAAAACTAAATGTGAAATTTCAATTAAATTAATCTAAATTGAAACTCAATTAAATTAATAAAAATAGAAAGACAATTGGTAAAAATAGAGAGGGAAAAAACAAAATTTTGGAGGGAAATAAGCCACCAATTTTTTAAGCTAGATTGAAAAAAAAAAAAGAAAAAGACAATTGGAAAAAATAGAGAGAGAAAAGACAAAATTTTGGAGGGAAATAAACCACCAATTTTTTAAGCTAGAGATTAATTACTTTTTAGGTCATGTTGCATTTAAAATGTTACATTTTAGTCAACTTTAAGTTTTGGTTTAATTTAATTTAGTCACAAGTATTCCCACGGTTTAGACTTCAGATATAGAAATCCCCTCCAGTAGTGATATTTAGTCTCTAAAAATTTACTTTTAGTTGAAATTAACTAATCTTTGTAATTTAGTCTATTAATTTAATATATTGATATTTTCGTTCATTTTAATTTCAAAGATTTAATTTTTAGCTAAAATTGACCCCTATTTATTTATATGGTATAATTACAAAATTGGTCATTGGACTCTCAAATTTCTCCACTTCCAAATTGTCAATTTAGTCTACAATTTCAATTTTATGCTATATTTTATGATGAAATTATAAAATTGGTCACCAAGATCTCAAATTTCTATACTTCATTTTATTATTTATTATATTGTTAAAAATAGATATTCGGGTTAAAATCGGGTCAAAATCGGGTCGATATTCGGTTCAGCTTTCGGTTCGGGTAGCATTCGGTTCGGGTCCATTCGGTTCGGGTCCATTTCGGTTCGGGTCCATTTCGGTTCAACAACAAATTTCGGTTCGGTTCGGATCGGTTCGGTTCGGTTCGGGTTTCGGGTCAACTCCGAATAATCATTTCGGGTCAAAATCGGGTTTCGGTTCGGGTAATTCGGTTCGGGTTTCGGGTCTCGGGTCAAGTTTGCCAGGTCTAGGATCAACGCCGAAGTGGATATCATTACGTACAAGTGTGATAGTATGTAGTTGCTAGACCCTATGGTATGCTACTTTCACTCCGTGACTCCTATCTATCTTACTTGGGAAAATTACATTATTTTTGTTCATTAATTTGTCAATTACTTTGTAACATCACAAGGTAACATGTTACACATATTTCTTACGTGAATATTCGATTCACACTTTAAAGATTGTATTAAATATATTCAAAATATAATTTTCATATCAATGAATATAAGCATTAATTTGCTTTTCTTGCTCTTATGGGTACCACATTACACCATACATGATTAAATTTCTTTAACCATTTTTTCTCAACTATTGACATAACATAAGTCACTCAAGGATCTATAGATACATGGTAGGCATAGAAAATTCATACAATTAATTCAAGGATCTATAGATAAATAAATGACTTTATAAGCTTTCATTGATAACACCTAAAACACAAGACATATAGTACTACATTCACATTTACTTTAACTTACCAAAATATCACCATGAACTTCAAAAAAAAACCTTACTCTTGAGTTTCTTCCTTTCCTCTTGAAGTTTTAACTTTTAATTTTTTTTTCTTGTAGCTAAATGCATAAGGCAAGAAAAATAAACCATTTTTAAAATCTCATCTTAAAGCTATAACAAATAATAAAGAGACTAAAACAATAGAACTAAATATGACATGATTTTCTTCACTATCATAAACCCAAATAAGACCTGCTCTTCAACCCCTTGAACCATTGAGGAGGAGTGCTTTATTGACAAATTAGAAGTTGGAACATCAAGAGGAAAGTGTTCGAAACATTTTCTTTTTAGGACACCTTAACTAACCAAGATCTTTGGTGACAAATTGTTGTTGCAAGTGTTTCTTGATCTCTTCAATTCCAATTATATCACTACCTGATAAAAATATATCACCAACATAAACAATAAGTATTATAATTTTCAATGAATTGTGTTTCACAAAAATTGAATGATCTATTTGACTTTGTTTGAATCTTGTTGCAAAAAAAAATTTGACTGAATTTATAAAACCAAGATTTGAGACTCCACTTTAATCCATAAATACCATTGTTGAGCTTACATACCGAGTGTGTCTCCCCTAATCAACAAAGCGAGATGGTTTCTCCATACAAATGTCCTTATTTATGTCTTCATAAAGAAACACATTTTAGATATTTAGTTGATATGTTGGCCAATAACAATAGACTGCAACTGAAATGAACACACAAATAGAGTTCAACCTAGAACCAAGTGAAAAAGTTTTAAAGAAGTTGATGCCCAGTGACTGTGTATATCCTTTGGCAACCATTTGAACTTATATCGATCAATAAAATCATTAGGATTGTATTTGACTGTGAAAACTCAACGGCAAACAACGGGTGAAACTCTGTTAGGCAAAAATACTGAATCCCATGTGTGTCTACTGAGAAGAGTTGACATCTCCTCGTCCATGACATGTGTAACCCCTCACTCGGCCTAACCGTCAGACCGCATCGAATGGGTTACATGGGGAAAACCGAAACGAAATCCGTTAAGGTTCCACTCCGATTAGCAACCTTAGAAAAATTTCTTTCAATATTATCTTGTCTATATGCTTTAATTATATCTTATGTGAGAGGACACGCAGCGGAAAACACACATGGATACAAAACACGCGAAACAGAAAATTAAGACTCCCTTTCTAGCTTTTATAACAGGCCGTATCGGTACGCTAGAGGACCGTATCGATACGTCTGGACTTGGTCAACACCCCAAAGTCAAACATAGGGAAACTGTACCGATACCTACAAGGTGCGTATCGATACGCGCTCAATGGTCAACTTTCCTATGGTCAACTACGAAGACCGTACCGATATGCCAAAATCTCGTCAATTTCTTAGATTTCCAGAGAGCATTTTGCGTATCGATATGCCCCAGCGTACCGGTACGCCTTGCCCAAAACAAGGGACCGTATCGATACCGCCCTTGAGCGTATCGATACACCCTGTACTGCAAGACTCATTTTTACTGATAAAAGCACAATGACTCAACTCTAGAGGCATCCAACAACTATTCAAGCCACATACAAGCACACATGCAATACAAGGGATCCATGGATAAGCATATAAAGCAAGTCAAACACGTAACGATGCAACATTCAACATGATGAGGTTTAAAAGGAAAACATGCATACATAGCATTTACCAACATGACCAAAAGCTAAACAAAAGCATAAATCATCATGGTATAAGGCATTACAAGCCCAAAGCATCTAAAAAAACTTGTCTAAGCAAAAAGGACATGCCAACAACGCTTCAAACAACACTTCAACACGTGTCATTATACTCAATCAATTGGAAAAGAGAGCGTAAGCGTTTAAGCTTAATGAGTTGTGTTCAAAACGGTAGCTACAACAATGTAGTTTTAAAACATAGTTTGCTTGAAAACCAAAACCATTTTCAAGTCATTTCCACATGCTTGAACACACAATGTCATGCATTTACCTTCACGTGCATTTACCGAATGCAACCACAAGCCATAGGCTTACCACATGCTCATTCTCATAACGCAAGCAAAGTAAACAACAATGCATAAGCATAAGCATAAGCATAAGAGATAGAATCAATAACATGCTTAACATGAGAAATAAAGCATCATGGATATATTGACATTCAATGTTTTTACTAGGATATGCGGATAGTTTCTCAAACCCACTAGACACTTCCGGTGGAATCTCACATCACCGTACTCACCCGTCTAGTAAAAACATAACTTCCGGTTGAATCTCACATTACCGTACTCCTCCTTAGTGGAATCTAACATCACTAAGGCCACGCGTGAATTTTACCTCGAGTGCACTCTAATCCTATTGATCGATCAATTGTATCCGGTAACAACCCAACACGTGTCAATATACTCAATCACAATCACAAGCATTACCGATGCTTGAACCACTTACCAAGTCCAAACTTCCATGCAAAGCATGTACTCACAATGCAAGTATAAACACAAGTCTCACATCTCAACATGCATAACAATGCAATTCAACACATAACAACATAGCATGTTCAACTTGCATTCAAGAATCGTAAAACACAATTTAATTGCATAAAACATGTAAAACTTACTCTTGAGTTTGGATTGACCTTTTAAGCTCAATCCAAACCCCCAAAACATTCCCTTAACCACGTTAAGGCTTTTAAAATTGATCCACTCACCAGCCAACACACAAACGATGTCCGAGATGCCGAATCAAGCCTCCGAACTACCCGGATTTCCGTCCACAAAGCCCGAATCCAATTCCTTTGTTTTGAGCAACCCAAAATCGAACATTAGAACACTAGTACACTCACAAACACATCAAAAACCCATAACTTAACAACCTTGCAACAATACACATCGATTTAAGCTCAAACTTCACCCGAAACATAACAATTTCAGTCCCAAACTACATGCAGTCACCACCAACGAATTTACCATAAAAATCTACCTTTTAGCATCCCTAAACATCAAATCAAAGCTACCAAACCTCCAGCTGCCATTTAGAATCAAAACTCATCCAAAAACTCAAGATTTCCAACTCTTAAAATCACCCACAATACATATTTCGGGTTTCCATTAAAAACCCATCCTTTTCATGTTATTTTAGTGATAAAACAAAGTTAAAAACACCCTCAACTCAGCCATAACCAACCCAAACGAAAACCCATAAATTTCCCTTCATTTCAAACCAAACTTTAAAAATCAAAATATATTTAATCCATGAGTTTTGCAAAAATCTTATCATTTAGGACTTAAGGAATATGAAACTAAGTTGAGGAACCATTTACCTTGAAGAAATCACTTGGTTTGGAGCTTGAAACTAATGGAATAATGAATATGGTTTTTGAGAGGTTTTTTTTTAACGTGAAAAGGAAATTAGGGAAGATGATAACTTTTGAAAAACCTTTTTTTATTCTTTTTTACCAAAAGTTCCCATTTTGCCCTTTAATATTTTAAAACACTTTAAGTGTGTCAAAAATAGTTTTCCTCCAATTTAATTTTAACCCGACCCGATTCAACTAATCTGATAACTCCTGGCCCTAAACTTGGGGCGTTACAACTCTCCCCCACTTAAGGAATTTCATCCCCGAAATTTACCTGGCGGAAAGAGATGCAGAAATTGTTTTCTCATGTCGTCCTTCCTCTCCCAAGTGGCTTCTTCCACTCCTCGGTGTTGCCAGTTAACCTTATCCAACTCAATGGTCCTTCCTCGCAACACTTTGTTGTCCAAAGCCAAAACTCAACTGGTTCTTCGTCGTAGGTCAAATCCGAATTCAATTCTATCTCCTCAACTGGCATAACATGTGACGAATCTGATCTATACCTCCGAAGCATCGAGACATGAAACACATCGTGAATATTCTCTAGTTCGGCTGTCAGTCTCAATCTATAGGCAACGAGACCAACTCTCTCAACTATCTCATATGGACCAATGAACCTCGGGCTCAACTTGCCTTTCCTACCAAACCTTATCACCTTCTTCCAAGGTGAGACTTTCAAGAACACTTTGTCGCCCACGACATACTCTATTTCTCTTCTTTTCAAGTCTGCATAAGATTTCTGCCTATCCGAAGCTGGCTTCAAATGGTCACAAATCAACTATACTTTCTTGGTAGTACCCTTGAGCATATCAAGAAAAGGTATCATTTTTTGTCCCGCTTTAGCCCAACAAACACGTGTTCTACATTTTCTACCATATAGAGCTTCGTAAGGTGCCATCTGAATGCTCGCTTGATAACTGTTATTATATGCAAACTCTACTAACGATAGATGCTTCTCCCATGAACCCTGAAATTCAAAAATGCAACATCTCAACATGTCTTCCAAAACTTGTATGACTCTCTCTGACTGAACATCGGTCTGAGGATGATATGAAGTGCTGAAATTCAGTCGAGTACCCAAAGCATTATGCAAACTCTCCCAAAATCTAGCCGTGAACATCAGATCTCTGTCTGACACTATAGATTTCGGTACACCATGCAATCTCACTATTTCACTGATATACAAATCGGCCAACTTATCTAAAGTGTAATTAGTGTGAAAGGCCAAAAAGTACGCACACTTCGTAAGACGATCAACAATTACCCAAACTGAATTCTTCTTAGAAGGTGTCAACGGCAAACCCGATATGAAATCCATGGAGATTCTCTCCCACTTCCACTCGAGTATTCTCAACGGTTGTAACAAACCTGAATGAAACTGGTGCTCGGCTTTAACTCGCTGATAAACCATGCACTTACTCACAAACTCGGCAACATCTTTCTTCAAACCAACCCAGAAATACTGATTCTTTAAATCGCGATACATTTTCGTACTTCCTGGATGCATAGCAAACGAACTACTATGAGCTTAAGTTAGGATGGTGTGTCTCAAGTCTACATCTTTCGGAACAACTACTCTACTCTTGAAACACAAGACTCCATCACTACTAAAACATAAATATGTCGGTTTACCCTCCGCTATGTCTTGTACATGAGATGCTAAGGATCTATCTTGCAACTGTTTCTCTCTAATCAACTGAAGCAACGGAGGCTTAACTTGCAACTCGGCCACTAAACCACCATCTTTGGACAAAATCAATCTAGCAAACATAGCTCGCAACTCCACTGCTACCTTTCTACTCAAAGCATCAGCCACTACATTGGCTTTACCCGGATGGTACTCAATCGTGAGATCGTAGTCCTTAAGTAACTCTAGCCACCTACGATGTCTAAGATTCAACTCTCTTTGTGTCATTATATACTTCAGACTCTTGTGATCCGTATACATTGTGCATTTCTCACTATACAAGTAATGTCTCCAAACTTTCAAAGCGAAAATCACTACAACCAATTCTTTGTCATGTGTAGAGTAATTACTCTTATGAGTCTTCAACTGTCTAGACGCATAGGCCACTACTCTTCCCTCTTGCATAAGCACACAACCTAAGCCAACATACGACGCATCACTGAAGACTACAAACTTTTTCCCTGACACGGGCTAAATCAAAACAGGAGCTTCAGTTAAGGCTTCTTTCAATTTCTCAAACGCTTGTTGTCTTGCATCAGTCCACTCAAACCGAACATCCTTATGTAGCAATTTAGTCAAAGGAGCTGCAACCTTTGAGAAACCTTCAACAAAATGACTATAGTAACCGACCAAACCTAAGAAACTACGAACTTCGGTCACTGTCTTCGGTGGTTTCCAATTAACAACTGCCTCAACCTTCTTAGGATCCACTCAGATTCCCTCGGCTGATACAATATGACCCAAGAAGACTACTTCCCTAATACAAAATTCACATTTGCTCAACTTGGCATACAACTGATTGTCTAAAAATTTCTGCAACACCAAACGCAAATGCCGATCATGATCTTCCTCGGTACGAGAGTACACCAAAATATCATCAATGAACACTACCACAAACTGATCTAAGTACTCATGAAACACTCTATTCATCATGTCCATAAAAGCTTTCGGTGCATTAGTCAAACCAAAGGGCATCACTAAGAATTCATAGTGCCCATAACGAGTGTGGAAAGTTGTCTTCGGTACATCTTGATCTCTTACTTTCAACTGGTAATAACCGGATCTCAAATCTATCTTCGAGAACACTGAAGCACTTCTCAACTGTTCAAACAAGTCATCAATCCTCGGCAACGGATATTTGTTCTTCACTGTTAACTTATTCAACTGTCCATAGTCGATACACATTCTCAAACTGCCATCTTTCTTCTTCACAAACAACATCGGTGTACCCCAAAGTGAATTACTCAGACGAATGAACCCTCGGTCTATCAATTCCTGAAGCTGTGTCTTCAACTCTTTCATTTCTTTAGAAACCATTCGGTACGGTGCAATCGATACTGGATCTGAATCTGAATATGTCTCAATAACAAACTTTATATCTCTATCTGGAGGCAAACCAGGAAATTCTTCTGGGAACACACTCGGAAAGTCACAAATTGTCCTAATGTCTCACGGTCGTGCCTCATCCATATTCGGATTCATAACATAGGCTAGGTACGCCTGATAACCCACATCCAATAACTTCTGAGCCTCCAAGGCTGAAACTACATTGGACAAGAACTTAACGTTCTTGCCCACTATTATTACCTTGTGATCCTCTGAAAGTCTCAAGGACACCCGCTTTGTCTCAAAATCTACCCTAGCCCATGCCTAATATCACATCGAAACCATAAAACGACAATTCCATCATATCCACAAGAAAAACATGACCATGAACCATCAAAGGACATCTTCTGTACATCTTTCTGACCACAACTGTCTCACTAAAGGAACTAGTGACATTCATACCCACATCTAATATCTCAACCGGAATATCTAACAATCTTGCATGCTCACTCAAAATGTACAAATGCGTAGAACCGAAATCAATCAAGGAAAGTAAAGTTAAAGATTGTAACGAGAAATTACCTGCAATCCCACATGTTTCATTCATGTCCTCACGGTGTGCATACACCCAGCTGGCCCACCTCCCTTGGGCTGAATTGCTACAACATGAGCTACATTCCTCTAACCGTCATTCCTAGGCTGAAAGTTACCTCGACCGCACCCATGGACTCTCTGATGCTCAACAACTTGTACAAGAGCTTGTCCATCCCTAGACGGATGTGGGACAATCGCGCTTCAAATGCGCCCTAGACCCACAGTTCCAGCAAGAGCCACAAGTGCCCCAACACTCACCGAAATGACGTCTACCACACTTGTTGCACTCGGGAGTACGATTCTCAGTCCCTTGGCCATGATGGCCTCGCCCCAGATTACCACCTCCGCGTCTATGATCATGATGTGGTTTCCTATCCTTGTGCCTCTTGGCACGATCTCTGTCCCATTCAACAGTCCTCTTTCCGGAACTAGATCCACCATTGCGATCCGCAAGTCCCAAAGACTGTTGGATGTCCTTGGCCCTAGCGACCAACACATCAAAATGTGTATAGTCAGAAGCCAACATGTAGGTCTTCACATCCTGAACCAATCCATAACGGAAACACTCACATCGTTCCGCCTTAGTGGGAACTAACTCAGAAGCATAGTGACTCAGACGTACAAACTGCACCTCATAGTCGGACACGGTCAAACTACCCTGAAATAGAGCCATGAACTCTCTCTTCTTCTCATCTATGTATCGAGGACCTAGGCACTTTTTAAGGAAAGCAGCCCTGAAGAACTCCCAAGTAACCTCGGCCTCTAGCATACCCGTAGTAATAGTAGTCTACCAAGTGTAGACATCTCCTTGAAGCAAAGAGACAATCAACCCAACTTATGTTCTTCAGAGCACTCCATCTGACTCAAAATATAAATTGTGCTCTCAAACCATGCCTCTGAACCCACAGAACTCAACCCCGCCCAAGCTACGGAATCACTTTAACGGTAAACCAGAACTTGCACCCTGAGGCGGTGCTGCAACCCGAACACCTGCTAAAGCAGTCTGAATAGCCCCGACTATAGCCTGAATCAACATATTCACATCAATACCTGCATGTCCTTGACCAGCCTGGGGTCCAACACCTTCCACATTCTCTCCACCACCTGGAGGAGGAGGAAAGTTCTCTCCTCGCACATCCTCAACATTCTCAATCCGCTCAACCCTTGGATTATCCATTCTCGGCTTTCCCCTCGGTCTCACCATGCTAACAGATGCAAAGCTAAACAACAAACACAACAAGTGAAATGATTTGGGGTCAGCAAGGAACAAGGTCCAAGGTGCTCAAGTCCTTAAACTTAAAATCACTTACAATAATAGTAAACTAGCAATGAGTGCCTTTACCTATTTCTCAACCAACACAAGAATACCCACAAGCATGCTTACAATCACCGTGCAATCACAATCAACAAGCTTGCACCATAAAACTTACCTCACTTTCCTTTCGGCTTGTGGAAACTCAACGAACCTAAGCTCTGATACCAAAAAATGTAACCCCCTAGACCCCGCCTAGACGCCAGGCCGCATCAAATGGGTTACACAGGGAAAACCGAAGCGAAACCCGTTAAGGTTCCACTCCGATTAGCAACCCAAGAAAAATTTCTTTCAATATTATCTTGTCTAGATGCTTTAATTATATCCTATGTGAGAGGACACGCAGCGGAAAACACATATGGATACAAAACACGCGAAACAGACAATTAATACTCCCTCTTTAGCTTTTACAACAAGCCGTATCGGTACAATAGAGGACCGTATCGATACGCCTGGACTTGGTCAACACCCCAAAGTCAAACCTAGGGAAACCGTATCGTTACCCACAAGGTGCGTATCGATATGCCCTCAACGGTCAACTTTCCCATGGTCAACTGCGAAAACCGTACCGATACCCTCAGGACCCGTACCGATACACCAAAATCTCTTCAATTTCTCAGATTTCCAGAGAGCATTTTGCGTATCAATACGCCCCCGCGTACCAGTACGCCTTGTCCAAAACAAGGGACCGTATCGATACCGCCCATGAGCGTATCGATACGCCCTACACTGTGAAACTCATTTTTGCTAATAAAAGCACAAGGACTCAACTCTAGAGGCATCCAACACTATTCAAGCCACATACAAGCACACATGCAATACAAGGGATCCATGGATAAGCATATAAAGCAAGTCAAACACGTAACGATGCAACATTCAACATGATGAGGTTTAAAAGGGAAACATGCATACACAACATTTACCAACATGGTCAAAAGCTAAACAAAAGCATAAATCATCATGGTATAAGGCATTACAAGCCCAAAGCATCTAAACAAACTTGTCTAAGCAAAAAGGTGATGAGTGTTTAAAAGTTCTATTATTTACACCTTTTTTAACCCATATTTCTGCTGCATTCAAGCATTATTCATTGCATTTAGGTCAGTTTACAGCAAAACATCACAAATATATTAAAAGGCGCAGATTCTACTAAAAATGGCTGTTTTTGTAGGTATCTGCCATGGTTGACGATGAAGGCAGGCGCAGGGCAGATAAGCAGAAGAGCTGAACTGAACAAACAGACGAAGAAGACGAACCTGTCATGGACCTGTCGTGACAGCAAGGTGACAGCAACCTTATGAAGAGGAAAAGTCAAGTGGACCTCGATAGATAGAGAAAAATCTGCTCGTCTGTCGTGTGAAAGCCAAATATTTTTCCAAGCCCCGGATCAAAAGATATGTCAAGCCAAAGCTCAAGGAGAGGAAATTCCTAGAAACAAGGATGGCGGCTGCAAAGTAGGATACTTAGAGATTAAGTCTTTATTAGAATCTTACTTTTAATTAAAGTTGTAATCCTTGTTACCTTAGATAACTTGAGCCCAAAGCTTATATAAGGGCATAGGTTTTAACCTAGAGAGAGATCCCTCATTCTACCCCATAACCGATAACCTAAACCCCCCTGCCGTTTACCTGTCACCGATATGTTCTAAATCCCCCCTAGGGTTACGGGTTGTTTTGTAAAGTAGTTGCAAGGGTTGCTTTGTTTTAGGATTTTTCAAGTTCAATAAAATAAACTTCAAGTTCTTTTATCTTGGTTTTAATATCTTGCAAGAGCATCGGGAGAGCATTGTGAGGTTATCCATTTACTTAGCATCGGGAGAGTTAAGTATACGAAAGAGATAAGAGCGCGTTCTCTAGTTTATAGTTGAACCATCTCGCGCCTAGGGATAGGGCGAGGTTAAGTGGCTAAGGAAGAATTCATACACATCGGTGTTCATCCTTCGATTCACGCCGGGAGGTATCATCAAAGACGTGATCATCGACAGACTTGTGCCTAGGGATAGGGCAAGGCAGATCTGGGATTCTTGCCAAGCTTGAAGTACAGAGTTGGTATGTTTGCTGCCCGCGACAGCCAACGGACAGCTGCCGCGACAGGTGCTGTCGGCGACAGGCGCGACGACAGGGCTGGATTTCCTCAACTCTGCAATACCTGCACTACTGAGCAATTCAATACCAGCCCATTCTCTCTATCCTAATTACTTTACTCTTTATTTCCAGTTATCTTTATTATTTCGTGACAAACTATTAAATCTCTTCTTTTCCCTTTGTGTAGATAGCAAAGGAAAGGGTTAGCCCAGTCCCTGTGGAGACGATATCCGATACTCTAGTATCACTTTACTACTTGCGTCGTGTACACTTGCACTACATTGCGATAGACACTTTTACACGCAACAAGTTTTTGGCGCCGTTGCCGGGGACTGGCAACACACTCTTACCCTAGCTTCTACACTTTTCTTTTCTTTTATTTTTTATTTTTTTATTTTCTTTTATTTTTTAACAAAAAAAAAAATTCAGGTGAAAATACAGGTTCAAGGGCATCAACATGCCAGGAAAAACCATTCGAGAGTTAATGTGGGAAAGTTCTTGCAATTACCGTAAAGACATGCTGCCAGGGCAGCAGCCGTGGCAGCAACAGGGGCAGCAAATGTCGATGCCACAGCAGCAAAAAATTTTATGGTACGATCAAAACCCACAAAATTTTTTATACCATAACAGTTTTGCTACAGAACCCGACCTGCCCTGGCAATGTCATCATCCTCAAGAGCAGTCAAAATCCTTAGAAGACACACTGCAAGCCTTCTTGGCAATCGCTCAAAAAGTGTCAGCCTCTACAAAAGCAAGTATCGCCAAGATGGATGAACTCTTGAGCAGACCAGTCCTCATTCATGCCACAGATGAACCTGAAATCCTGAGGCAAGACGACGAGGATGCCCATGTGAAGGAATACCCAACATATGATGAGTCTGAGCAACAACCTGCCATGGCAATGACCGAGGAGCCGGAATGGAGCAACACCGCGACAATGCTTAGTGAAATTCAAGAGAATGTCACGGCAGCAACAACTTTTGAGGCGGAAACTGCCGCCTCGACAGAAACTGCCGCCTCGACAGCAACTGATGCTGAAGCAGCAACCACATCAGAGGCAAACTCTCAACCCACGACCTCGATTATGCCTAACCAAGATTGCACACATCCATCCCTATCATGGCACTCGCACGACCACCTAGAAGAGCTACCCAATGACAATGCCTCGCCGATGGAATATGAGCAGGTAATAAACGAACCTTTTGAATTATATGAAAACTCACCAATTCCATTGCAGGTATTAGAGGAACCAAAGCCGGTGGACATAGAATCATCAAAGTCTCTACTGATGGAGATTTACGAGTGGTCAACAGGATTTAGTATAGAGAGCGATGGCACTTACCAATGTCCCATTGACCTGCAAAGTAACCTGCCAACGGACTGTCAAAATAACTGCCTGCCACAGCAGCAGGCACGACAGCAAGGGCTACATTCAACCACAACAACATTCAACGAAAACAAGGTAAGTTTGTGGCCGAATGTCAATTTGATTTTTTCTAATCATATATTCATGCCCTCAGAAACATTACCAAGAAGGGAGGACTTCATGGACTACAAAGGGAAGAGAAAGAAAGGAGCCCCCACCATGAGAAAAATCACCAGATGGAGGGTACAGATGGACTTTAAGAAGTACCGGAAACGACCCCTCAAGCATCGATAAAACAAGGAGTATTTTTATTACTTATTTATTATTAGGAAATAAGGTTTATTTTATTCGAATAATGTTTTTAGGAAATAAAGGAGTCAAGAAGAAAAGGAGAAGTGACCCAAGCCCACCGCCCATCCATCAGCCCATTGAAGCCCATTTATGGAAACCTGTCGTTTCGGCTGCCGCCGCGGACGGATATGACAGGCTGTCAACAGACTGACACGGCAGACGCAGAAGCGTGCGGCAGACGCGTAACAGACGAATAAATGCGTGTCAGACGCGTCAGACACGCTAAATCCAATCTGCCACTCCGTTATTCACGCCTGCCGTTACAGTATTAACGGGCAGCACCTCGACCACTATAAAACCCCGTTTCATTTTCATTTTCACTCACTTCTGTCTTTCTTACTTGTTCTCCCTTTTTAGTTTTCATTTGCTTTCATTTACTTTTCACAACCCTTGCACTAATATGTCTTATAGGAAAACCCGACGCAATGCTGCTTCCACTTTCTCAGAGGCAGCAGCTCCGACATCCAGGTCGTGGAGCAACCTGCCCCTGAACCTGCCCAGCCTCCTCCACAGCCCAGACGCCCCCATCAGATCCGTGTCAGCAGCAGCAGCGAGGCAGCGACTAAAATTTAAGTTTTTACCTCTTATTGCTGCATGCCTTTATATTTTGTGATGTACTTTTTCTTTATTTTATTTTTCATATCATTTTGCATTGAGGGCAATGCAACCCTTGAGTTTGGGGGTGGCAACCCTCCATCATTAATGGAGTCTTAAGTACATTTTTTTCATTAATTATTGTGTCTATTTATTTATTTAAGTTCTCTTAAAAAAAAAATCAGAAAATATAAAACTGTTGGCTTAAAACTGTGAAGTTAACTTACCTGTCATGACGGCTCTGTCGTGGCAGCATCTCTAGGACAGGTTAAGGAAAAGTTTAGAGCCTTTCTATAGTTCTGAAAACTTAAACACTTTTGTGACTGTTATATCGCTTAGATTTCTTTTAGCCAAACTAGAATAGGATGCTTAGAACTTGAATAGCCCCTAGAGGTGCCTAACACTGGCTCTAGGAAAGAAGTTTAGCAAAAGAAAAACAAAAACCTAGAGGTGCCCGAAACCGGCTCTAGGAAGCTAACTAGAGGTGCCCAAAACTGGCTCTAGAAAAATTTAGCTTGAAAATAGAAGAAAAAGAAGCATGAAAATGTGCCTTCTAAAAAAAAAAAAAAAACTTTGGCATAAAAATTCGAGTTAAGAAGTTGAATATTCTAGTGAAACTAAGAGAGTCTTAGCATATAACTGTTCACAAGCATGCACACACTGCACGAGAGCTATAGGGAGATTCTGGACAGATCCTAACCTTTCCGACAGGTTGTTGCCGCCATAGAGAACGAGCGACGGGTAAGGGACAGTTCACTGTTTGAAGGCCAACACAAATTTTTTTCTTGTTTTCATTTTTCTTTTAAGTCTTAATTGCTTGAGGACAAGCAAAAACTTGAGTTTGGGGGTGTGATGAGTGTTTAAAAGTTCTATTATTTACACCTTTTTTAACCCATATTTCTGCTGCATTCAAGCATTATTCATTGCATTTAGGTCAGTTTACAGCAAAACATCACAAATATATTAAAAGGCGCAGATTCTACTAAAAATGGCTGTTTTTGTAGGTATCTGCCATGGTTGACGATGAAGGCAGGCGCAGGGCAGATAAGCAGAAGAGCTGAACTGAACAAACAGACGAAGAAGACGAACCTGTCATGGACCTGTCGTGACAGCAAGGTGACAGCAACCTTATGAAGAGGAAAAGTCAAGTGGACCTCGATAGATAGAGAAAAATCTGCTCGTCTGTCGTGTGAAAGCCAAATATTTTTCCAAGCCCCGGATCAAAAGATATGTCAAGCCAAAGCTCAAGGAGAGGAAATTCCTAGAAACAAGGATGGCGGCTGCAAAGTAGGATACTTAGAGATTAAGTCTTTATTAGAATCTTACTTTTAATTAAAGTTGTAATCCTTGTTACCTTAGATAACTTGAGCCCAAAGCTTATATAAGGGCATAGGTTTTAACCTAGAGAGAGATCCCTCATTCTACCCCATAACCGATAACCTAAACCCCCCTGCCGTTTACCTGTCACCGATATGTTCTAAATCCCCCCTAGGGTTACGGGTTGTTTTGTAAAGTAGTTGCAAGGGTTGCTTTGTTTTAGGATTTTTCAAGTTCAATAAAATAAACTTCAAGTTCTTTTATCTTGGTTTTAATATCTTGCAAGAGCATCGGGAGAGCATTGTGAGGTTATCCATTTACTTAGCATCGGGAGAGTTAAGTATACGAAAGAGATAAGAGCGCGTTCTCTAGTTTATAGTTGAACCATCTCGCGCCTAGGGATAGGGCGAGGTTAAGTGGCTAAGGAAGAATTCATACACATCGGTGTTCATCCTTCGATTCACGCCGGGAGGTATCATCAAAGACGTGATCATCGACAGACTTGTGCCTAGGGATAGGGCAAGGCAGATCTGGGATTCTTGCCAAGCTTGAAGTACAGAGTTGGTATGTTTGCTGCCCGCGACAGCCAACGGACAGCTGCCGCGACAGGTGCTGTCGGCGACAGGCGCGACGACAGGGCTGGATTTCCTCAACTCTGCAATACCTGCACTACTGAGCAATTCAATACCAGCCCATTCTCTCTATCTTGATTACTTTACTTCTATTTTCCAGTACTTTTTATTATTTTCGTGACAAACTATTAAATCTCTTCTTTTCCCTTTGTGTAGATAGCAAAGGAAAGGGTTAGCCCAGTCCCTGTGGAGACGATATCCGATACTCTAGTATCACTTTACTACTTGCGTCGTGTACACTTGCACTACATTGCGATAGACACTTTTACACGCAACAAAAGGACATGCCAACAACACTTCAAACATAAAGGTCCTATCTCATTGCTTAAATACTAATTATCAAAGTCTAAATCATACTTGAGCAAACCCAACTCCCTTGGATTCTCCCTTGTTCCCCGAGCTGCTATGAAGGTCTAAGGGCCTGCATTGTTGGAAAGGAGAGCGTAAGCGTTTAAGCTTAGTGAGTTGTGCTAAAAACGGTAGCTACAACAATGTAGTTTTAAAACATAGTTTGCTTGAAAACCAAAACCATTTCCAAGTCATTTCCACATGCTTGAACACACAATGTCATGCATTTACCGAATGCAACCACAAGCCATAGGCTTACCACATGCTCATTCTCATAACGCAAGCAAAGTAAACAACAATGCATAAGCATAAGCATAAGCATAATAGATAGAATCAATAACATGCTTAACATGAGAAATAAAGCATCATGGATATATTGACATTCAACGTTTTTACTAGGATATGCGGATAGTTTCTCAAACCCACTAGACACTTTCGGTTGAATCTCACATCACCGTACTCACCCGTCTAGTAAAAACATAACTTCCGGTTGAATCTCACATTATCGTACTCCTTCTTAGTGGAATCTAACATCACTAAGGCCACGCGTGAATTTTACCTCGAGTGCACTCTAATCCTTTTGATTGATCAATTGTATCCGGTAACAACCCAACACGTGTCAATATACTCAATCACAATCACAAGCATTACCGATGCTTGAACCACTTACCAACTCCAAACTTCCATGCAAAGCATGTACTCACAATGCAAGTATAAACACAAGTCCCACATCTCAACATGCATAACAATGCAATTCAATACATAACAACATAGCATGTTCAACTTGCATTCAAAAATCGTAAAACACAATTTAATTGCATAAAACATGTAAAACTTACTCTTGAGTTTGGATTGGCCTTTTAATCTCAATCCAAACCCCCAAAACATTCCCTTAACCATGTTAAGGCTTTTAAAATCGATCCACTCACCAGCCAACACACAAACGATGTCCGAGATGCCGAATCAAGCCACCGAACTACCCGAATTTCCGTCCACAAAGCCTGAATCCAATTCCTCTGTTTTGAGCAACCCGAAATCGAACATTAGAACACTAATACACTCACAAACACATCAAAAACCCGGAACTCAACAACCTTGCAACAATACACATCGATTCAAGCCCAAACTTCACCCGAAACATAACAATTTCAATCTCAAACTACATGCAACCATCAGCAACGAATTTACCATAAAAAATCTAACTTTTAGCATCCCTAAACATCAAATCAAAGCTACCAAACCTCCAGCTGCCATTTAGACTCAAAACTCATCCAAAAACTCAAGATTTCCAACTCCTAAAATTACCCATAGTACCCATTTCAGGTTTCCATTAAAAAATCATCATTTTCATGTTATTTTAGTGATAAAACAAAGTTAAAAACACCCTCAACTCAGCCATAACCAACCCAAACGAAAACCCATAAATTTCCCTTCATTTCAACCCAAACTTTAAAAATCAAAATATGTTTAATCCATGAGTTTTGCAAATTCTTAGCATTTAGGACTTAAGGAAGATGAAACTAAGTTAAGGAACCATTTACCTTGAAGAAATCACTTGGTTTGGAGCTTGAAACCAATGGAATGGTGAATAGGGGTTTTGAGAGGTTTTTTGAACGTGAAAAGGAAATTAGGGAAGATGATAACTTTTGAAAAACCTTTTTTTATTCCTTTTTACCAAAAGTTCCCATTTTGCCCTTTAATCTTTTAAAACACTTTAAGCGTGTAAAAAATAGTTTTCTTCCAATTTAATTTTAACCCGACCTGGTTCAACTAATCGGATAACTCCCGGCCCTAAACTCAGGGCGTTACAACATGTTTCCAATTAGAACCTTGAACTGCCTCTTTAAAATTATAACGAATAGATATGGATAACAAGGGTAAAGGTAAACTTAGAAAATCAAAATCAAGATCGTTAAAGGAAAAAAAAACATTAACAATAGAATGTTGGGTACAAGAACGCTTACCTTTCAGAGAGCTATTGATAAATCATCAAGATTATCAACAAAATGTATAGAAAAAGTTAGTTCTAGGGTAGGAGAAATTTGCATCTTATTTCTTCTTGTGTAAACTTGTAAAGGTTTGACGAAAGGCGGTGTTACACTGGTAGGGAGGGATTGACTCTATGAATTTAAAGTTTTGAAAATATGATCTGACTCAAAAAAATGTGACAGCTGAAACAATTTTTTAACACTGGATCAGGGCCGTCTCGGAGATTTTCGAGGCCCTGAGCGAAAATTAAAAAATTGACCTCTATGTAACAAAAGTACATCTTATTAGTTTAAACAATCAAAGTAATATTTTTTAAGTCTTAACTACAAAATAAGTGTCTAAACTATACACATTTTTTTTTTTACTTTAGGTGCCTAAAGTTTATTTCGTAATCATTTTGAGGTACCAATCATTATTTTTTATATAAAAATGAAACTTTAGACTCCTAAAACAAAAAAAAACGACATAATTTGGGCACTAATTTTTTTAAAAAATAGACACCTAAAACAAAAAGGCGGCATAATTTGAGCACTTGTTTTTAATTTTTTAACAGTCGTTATCTAAAAATGGCAACAAAGTAAACTTCAGACACTTATTTTGACCCAAAAAATATTTTAGTGTCTAAAAATAAAAAAGAGTATAGTTTGTACACTTATTTTGTAGTTAAGCCTTTCTTTAATAAATCATGAAAATATGATTAAATTTTTATCAAACACATTATTTTCATTGTTTAATTAATTAATTAATTTATCTAAGAAAGAAAATTAATTTTTTATCATTAAATTAATTATTTAATCAATTATAAAATATGAAGAAAAAAAATTAGGGGCCCTAGGCTGGTTGGGGGCCCTGATCGGTCGCTGAGGGTGCTCCCCCTCACAGCCGGCTCTGCACTGGATCATAACATTTATATCCCTTTCAAGTTCAAGAATAATCCAAGAAAATAGAATGAACAACTTTAGGTCATATCATTTTTAAATAAATGAACAAAGTAAACATACCCAAAAATTAGAAGAATTAGAGAAAATAATACAGAATTTAGAAAAATATATTGAAAAGGAATACCATCTCCAAGACTATAAGAAATCCAGCAGTGGGAACAATGGAAACAACATCACTCCAAATGTATTTGGGCACATTCATTTAATCATAATAGTACGAGCAACATCAAGAATATGTCTATTTTTGTGTTTTATGAAACCATTTTGCTAGAAAGTATGAGCACACAATACTTAGTGAATAATACCATGAGCAGAACAGAAATTTGAAAAGTCAATTTTCCTATATTTCAAAGTATAATCAGACCATAAAACACGAATACTGGTAAAAATTAAGTTTTTATTTCATTCTAAAAAGCTTGAAATACATCAAAAACAAAAGACTTATCTTTTAACAAATAAATTCGAGCCATTCGAGGATAATCATCCACAAAAGTAATAAAATACTTATGACCAAATAAAATAGGATAACGACAAGGCCCCCATATATCCGAGTGAACTACATCAAAATAACTTAAACTTCAACTCTCTTTTCAGATGAAAATGACGCCTATAATGTTTTTCTAACTAACATGTATCACAATTTATTAAAGAGAAAGACTTAACAAAAGGAACTATTTTTTAGCTTGGAAAAACTATGATGACCTAAACGACAATGTCAATCATGAGGGGATACACTACTAACAACATCAACAATAGAAGAATTAAGATAATAAATTTCTCTTGATTCACATTCGTGTCCAATCAATGTGTTTGTCTGAAGATCCTAAAAAATACAATGAGTAAGAAAGAAGTTTATAGAACAATTTGAAGCTTTTGTGATTTGATTCATTAAAAAGAAGATTGAAGGATAATTTGAGAACATGTAAGACTTTATTAAGAGTAAGAAAGGAGGTATGAACATTACAATAATTGGTGACAAAGACGAACATAGAAATAAATGAAGAAGTTGACATTGATCAATAGTCATGTGATTTGATGCACCAAAATCTATTAACCGAGAATTATCAGAAAGAGTTGCAAATGCAATGATTGTTGAAAGAGTATGCGAGATGGTGGAATTAGGTTGTGATTGAATTAACTGTTCATACTCTACTTTAGAAATTTGAATAACATCCTCAGATTCAATTGAAGAACTAGAACAAAAACCAGATGAAAGGAATATAACAATAACTTCCTTAGGAGTGTTGCACCTTTCGGTACATTTGGTAGCCCATTTTGGTTTACCATGTTTGTTCCGACACACATCTTCAATATAATTTGGTTTGCTACAAAAGTCACATTTTTTATCACGTCCATTACTCTTTTCATTATTGTACTCATGCTCTTGTACAACCATAGCAGAATGTTCAAGTGTAATAGATGCGGATGTGTCCCAACTGCATTTTTTAGGGAGAGGCTTCGACTTTTTGAAAACTTGAAAACACGGAGTCGCCACCAATCTTTTTGAAAAGAATGATTGGATCACTTTAAATCAGGGTTATTTTAATAAAATGTTTTGTTTTAATAAAACAACAGTTTTTGTCTGCGAAAACCAGAAAACAGTTTCGGGGGTCGGTTACGCGTGGGGAAGGGTTAGCGCCCCCACGACGCCCAAAATTGGTACCTAATTGTTTTTAAAATCGTATTCAAAATTGGAATTTTCAAGTTCATAAAGGGCTCGACTTTACTTGTCTGTTTAATGAATATTAGTCTATTTTAACGACCTTATCGCCCGGGAGATGAACTTTAATCACCGCCAACATTTCTGGCGCTAACCTGTCATTCCCATTTGATAAGACACCGCATTGATTAGATTTTCACTTTTCAAACACCATGGAAATTTAGTGTGTTGAGCATTTTATTTTTTATTCTAAGTTTGATCATTTAAAAAACCCTAAAAACGTCTAAGTCTTTTATTCCTAATTTAAAGTTTAAGTATGCTTAAGTGTATTTTATTTTTTTGTGAAGAATATTTTCAACAAAATATGTCTCTATCTAAGCTTTAGTCCCTAATCCTAAATTTTAACTCTAAAATTTCCAGAAGCTCTTAAGAATTTTTCGAAATTCTTTTTAAGCTCATTTTGCTTTTTTCTAAGTGATCAAATGTGTGTAACAAAGGGGAAAAGAAACCCAATTTATAGGGTTTTGGGTGCTTAGAAATCAAACTAATCTGGGGACAAAATCACAAAATTCATCCCTGAAAATCATCCATCTGATATCAATAGCATTGACCCGTTGAGAATTGAGCAAAATTTTATCTAAATTGGCTCGAATTTTGAGATTTTTGCTTCAAGATTAGATTAGAGTTTGAATCCTTTCCCCCCAAAATCAGTGAGCTACCAGCGACGTCAAGGAGCGAGGTTGGCAGCAACAGAACCGGGCGGCCAAGGCGAGTCGACCGGCACCCTTCACGGCGGCCGTCGTGGCCAAAAATAGTGGGAAAAAGGCTGGCAGCCCCACCTAGGGTTTTACCGGAGCTGGATTGGGGATCCAATCTCGCGCGCGTGACGCACACACGCCAGCACGTGGCTGCGCGTGTTGGACCCCTTTTCCCCCTTATTCGATCCTATTCGTTCATATTTTCAACTCCAAATCCGACGGTTCTAATTAAACTTGAAAAAAAACACAAAATGGGTTAGTTTGGGCCCCTAAAATAAATAAAAATGGGCTTCTTATTACATTTTAAGGTGAGTTTTTCATCATATAAAATTGTGGGCTTTATTATTAGTAGGTATTTATTTAATTTAGATGGGCTCCTTTTTGCAATTTTTTGGGTTTTAACTATAATAATAATAATAATAATAATAATAATAATAATAATAATAATAATAAAAGAGTGTGAAAATTCAGTGACAACAACTGCCCCTCTTTGCTCATCTTTGTGAAACAGGGATAGAGCAAAGACCAAAAGACACTAATTTTCACCAATTTGCCGATTGGTTCCATTCTCCTATTGCCCGAACGGATAGGCATGTTCTATTCTCCAGACGCCCGAATAGACGAGCGAATTCCATTCTCCAAATGCCCGAACAGATAGGATGGTTCTATTCTCCTTTTACCCGAATAGATGAGCGGATTCCATTCTCCAAACGCCTGAACGGATAGGCTGATTCTATTCTCATTATGCTCGAATAGCCAAGCTGGGTTCTATTCTCCCAAATACCTGAATTGTTGAGTCGAGTTCCATGCTCAAACATATAGGCCGATTCTATTCTCCTTACGCTCGAATAGCTAAGTTGTGTTCTATTCTCCCAAATGCCTGAATTGTTGAGTTGGGTTCTATTCTCCCAGATACTCAAACAGGCAGATTCTTCTAAAAACTTCATCCTCCTTATGTTTGGATGAATAAGCAAACATACTTCCAAAAATTTCATCCTCCTTATGCTTGGATGAATAAGCAATACCTCAAAAGGTTTCATCCTCCTTATGCTTGGATGAATAAGAAATACCTCAAAAGGTTTCATCCTCCTTATGCTTGGATGAACAAGTAAAACATTTTCTTTCCTCCCGAACAAATAGGTGAATCTTCTGAAAAAATTTTATCCTCCTTATGCTTGGATGAATAAGCGAACTTCATTCTCCTTACGCCTGAACGGATAAGCGATTTTTTTGAAAAAAAAAAAACTTCAGCCTCCTTGTTCTTGGATGAATATGCAAACTTCTGGAAAAAAATCATCATCCTTATGCTTGGATGAATAAGCGGGTCTTCTAAAAAAATTTCATCCTCCTTGTGGTTGGATGAGTAAGCAAATTTCTAAAAAAAATTCATCCTCCTTATGCTCGGATGAATAAGCAGGTTCCAAAAGAAAATTCATCATCCTTGTGCTTGGATGAATAAGCGAACTCCATTCTCCTTACGCTTGAACGGATAAGCGAATCTTCTAAAAATTTCATCCTCCTTATGCTTGGATGAATAAGCAAATCTTTTGAAAATTTTCATCCTCCTTATGCTTGGATGAATAAGTGTGTTCTATTCTCCTTGTGCTCGAATAGATAAGCAGATTCCAAAAATGGTTTCATCCACCTTACGATTGGATGAATAAGCGTACTCCATTCTCCAAATGCCCGAACGGATAGGCTGGTTCTTTTGCTGAAAGGTCATTTGAGTACCTAAAAAATGCAATATTCAATGCAATTATGATGTGCATTCCCCTAGGGATGCCTAAAACGTGAATCCATGTCTCATTTCTTTTGCTTTTTTTGAATTCTTTTTCTCAAAATTGATTTTTCCACATGTTTACTCGCTTTAATCCAGATAAGCATTTGTACTTTTTCTTTGTACTTTTCCGACTCATGGAAAACAACTGAACTTTGCTCACTTAATCCAGTGATCTTGCACTCTTGGTTGGAAGGAAAAACTCCTTCAATTGTCATTGCTTCGCCATTATCATTCTTCATATCTCTTTGCTTCATTGGAAACATTCAATCTTCATAGGCAAATGTCTCAAGATCTGCTATCATTGTAGTTGATACATCAATGTTGAGTGGCATGCTTCCTTGTGTGGTCTTGAATACTTCAAGTCTTCATATGCCCCTTATCAAGTATCTTCAATACTTCTTGTGAATTCTCAAATTCTTGCCCCTGTAGGACATCTTAAATTGCTTGCATATGAAAGCTTATTTCCACCTTGAGTTGGCGCTTCACTTTATTCTTCTCACGCCTATTAATATTGAAGACCTGTAGACTGCCCCAATCTGATGGCATCATTTATCGAGTGCAATTTTATCTCTTTTCATGCTTCTGAGCTTTTTCATCTTATATATGGATCTTTCTTGACGACCCAACCCACTTCAAACTCTTCAACACATGTGCTTCTTCTTTTTCTTTTTACCTTCTCATGCAAGGCGTTGCCCCCATTCAAACTGATGTTCAATTGTTTTCTGTAGTGATGAAAACATTCGTTCATGGTCTCCTACAGTTGAGATCAATACCAAGAAATCTTTTTCTTTTCATGAATCTATGTTAACCTACTTGTAAGTTGCAATGAAAGGCTAGAAATGATAGTTCAAAGGAAAAAGTCATAACAAACACAAGAAAAGGCTAAAAATGGGGATCTTAAGAAAATAGTCATGGCAAACACAAGATTAGAGCAAAGTCAGATGCCCAAAAATTCAAAGCATGAATGATTCAAGAATCCATCAACCTGGATAGTGCCCCATTTTTTGGTGGCTCTCTTTTACTCACACACTCCCCAAATTTAAAATTTCCCACTTTTCTAATCCCAATCAGATATTAGAAGCTCGAAGTCCCTGAAGAAAGGTTAACTCAATTAGGCGGAATGTGTTCTGAAGACGAACTTCTTTTCTCAAATATTCATGTGTGATCCAAATGGTCTTTTAAGGCTTGTAATGTAGGCTAGGCTCGAGTTTCCAAAGAAAGGATATAAAGGCTCAATTTCATATTTTAAGGGTGATTAAACCAAGGATCAACTTTTCTGACGAAATATTTGTTCTTCTTCTTTTATTCTTTGGATCACTCTAGACTACCCATTTTGGGTTTTCACCCTAGAGTTCATTTCCTTTACATGTATTATTTGAAGGATTTGTTTCAAATTTTCCTTCACTCTTCAACTTTTCTTTTTCTTCATTCATTCCTTCTTTTTTTCCTCTTTTCTTCTTCTTCTTCTTCTTCTTCTTCTTTTCCTTTTCTTTCTTTTCCTATCTTTTTCTTTTCCTTGTTTTTTTCTTTTTATGTCCTTTTCATTTACAGTTTAGGACATTCAACTTAATCTAACATGTTTCCTTCAAACAACTTTTCATTTTTTTTGCCCCCGGTGTGGGGAGTGATCCCTGGTTAGGGTTAAATCAGAAGAAAAATAATATCAAGCTCAAAGGGGGACAACAAATGGATTTCTCGTACTCGTGAAGGGAAATGAAGGAATGCCAAATGTCATTTCACACAAAAACATCATCGAAGAAAAAGCATTCTTTAGTTAGTAGATGTTTTAGAGTTATCACTTCATTCAAGGACCCTAACAACAATGTCTGAGAGGAAAATACACTCATAAGTTGTATATGGGATTTTCCCATTAATCCTGAACACACATTTTGCCCCTCTATCTCGGGATTAGATTCAAGAATCATTCATACAATCAATAATAGGGACTCTGCAAAGAAGATGTATGCTTGAAAAGAAATGGATGAAAAATGCAAAGAAGGGAAAAGGACAAAACAAAAATGAGAAACGTTTGCCACTTAAAATATGCATCTTTAAACAAGTAAACTGACATAGAAGCCCTTACAAAAGATCCTTAATGCTCGTGGGCAAAAGCAAAAGGGTTGGTTCTAAGCACGATCCGAGAAAATTAAGTATTATTTTATGAAAGAATGAATCCCGGCCAATCTTGCCTCTAACGACCTTGTGAAAAAACTCTAAATGCGCTCGTCCTCGTCATCTTCTTCTCTCTCGAGTCTTGCACTTCCGATGGCTGCCAATATTAACTCTCTATTGATGACCACGTCTGCAAAAACCTTCGGTGGTGTGATTTAACATGTAGTCATAGAATGGTCCATTTAGAGCTCTACAAACATTGGAGTAACCTCATTTTCCGACAGTGGCAGTTGAACTTGAGCTACCACATCTCTCCATCTCTGAGCATACTGGCGGAAGCTCTTATTGGGTTTTTGTTCCATATTTTGTAGCATAATCATGCTTGGGGCCATATCTCTTACATACTCGTACTGTTTGAGGAAAGCTTTTGACAGATCTCTCCAAGTGCGTATGTTGACCCGACTCAGTTGAGCATACCATCGGATAGTAGACTTAGATAGACTGTCTTGGAAATAGTGGATCAACAACTTTTCATTTTCTATATGCAGTGACATTTTCCAGTAGTACATGGTCAAATGTGCCAATGGACATGTAGTTCCATTATACTTTTCAAAGTCAAGGGCCTTGAACTTTGGAGGATCCAACAAGTCAGAAACTAGACTCAAATCTCTAGCATCCATGCCACCATAAATCCTTCCTTCTTGGTAAGGTTTAATCATTTCCAACAGCTTCTTGTAGCGATCTTCCCATTTCTTCTCGACCTTTGCCATGTCAGTTTCTTTATTGAGGTTAGGCATCTTAGGGCTGCGAACCTCATCGGTGTTGTCTTCAGTACGAGCATAAGATTCTTTGAATTGGGGTAAGATCTTGACTTTAGGTGAAGCCACTTCCTTTTGTACGAAATCCATCCCTGGGAAAGTGTTGGTGTCTTCTCTCGCTTCTGGCTCTTTGAACCCAAACATGGCTGCGATTTGGCTGACTGTTTTCTGGTGTGATATCTCAGTCTCTCTCTTCAGATTATTTACCATCTTCTCAAGCTTGTCATGGATGCTCTTCTGATTTGCTTCCAGAGTTGTCAATCTTTCCTCAGTGTTTATGGCTCGAATCGCGTTTGCGTAGGAATATTTACTACTTGAATGGAATTTTTCAAAATTAATCTTTTTATTATACATGTATGAATGCAATGAATGAAACATTATTTAATACAAAAACAAATACAAGAAAGTAAATGTATGTATACAAAAGCATGAATGCAAGCGAAGGGTCATCAATTCTATTAAGGTGTTGCTCTTAGACGTAGTTTCCATTGGATGATGAAGGTCCTGCAAATACTTCTCGATTTGAGCACTCATTTCTTTAATCAACCTTTGAATCCTTGGTCCCACCTTGTCAATCTGACGCGGGGCGAAGAAATGTGTCTTCTTGACGTCACATGCTTAGCTACGTCTTCAATTTAGGATGTGATGCTCAAACTCGTCTCGCTCTTAGGTCCTTTTGATGTTGACCCTAAGTCGAGTAGACCAAAGATCATTTTCAAATTCTGCTTGGTTGGACCGTCGAAGTGGTCATATTGCTCTTGCGACTTTTGATATTCTACTGATGCTGATGTGAGCGTACTTCGATGTTTCCTCCATGTGACCATTCGAAAAATTCTCATTGTTTTGCACGTTGTCTTTCTCCTTTAAGTACCTTCCATCCATGGCAGAAGCTTTCTCTGATTGAGCAACATGCTTTCAAATCGATCCTCTCTAGATGTGGGATGCTTGCAATAAATAAATATGCTAAAAATACAAAACAAAACTCACACACAAAAGGTTAGTAATAAATATGCTATAAAAACAAAACAAGACTCACACACAAAAAGGTTAGTAATAAATAAATATGCTACAAAAACAAAAGAAAACTCACACACAAAAAGGATAGTAATAAAATAAAACTCACGCACAGAAAGGTTAGCAATCTTTTAAATATAAAAAACAGAAACAAAACCTAAAAAATGCATAATAATTATGGGCCGACATTCCAACATTTCAGGACATGTCTCCACGGATCATTCCTGTGACTCAACACCCTAGGCTTTCTGCATGGCTCTATTAGGGGTAGGCTCTAGATTCTCAAACTTAGCTTGGTTCTAAAAGGGTACCCGAGTTGTCCTTGCTATCCCCTACTAAGGGTAGCAAGGTCCTCAATTCTCACCCATTATAGGCTTCAAACGAATGAAGTTCAACTTATGAGGACTCACCACCGATGCCTTCTCGAAGAATCAATATCCTTACGAAGACACGGGAATGAGTCCCGAAGGTACTTGCTAGGCTCATACGAAGAATCAATATTCTTACATGAGCTAAGCGTATTCCCCCCACTTAAACGAACGGGACAAAGCTCGGGAATAGAGCTTGGAATTAAGTCTTAAATGCGTAAAATAGAATTATATTCATTTAAATGGACAAATAAGTAGAACCTATCGGGAACTTGCAAATTTAATATTTTTTAAAAAAACATTTTTTGAAAACCATTTAAAACCAATTTGTGGCCTGACCCTCTTTTATTTTTATTTTAAAAACAAAAAAGTCTCCAGTGTAGTCGCCAAGCTGTCGCAACCGCCTTTTTTAGGAAGGGGCTTCAACTATTTAAAAATTTGAAAACACGGAGTCGCCACCAATCTTTTTGAAAAGTGTGATTGGATCTCTTTAAAACAGAGTTATTTTAATAAAATGTTTTGTTTTAATAAAACAACGGTTTTGGTCTGCGAAAATTAGAAAACAGGATCGGGGGTCGGTTACGCGTAGAGAAGGGTTAGCACCCCCACGACGCCCAAAATTGGTACCTAATTGGTTTTAAAATCGTTTTCAAAACTGGAATTTGCAAGTTCGTAAAGGGTTCGACTTTACTTGTCCGTTTAATGAATATTAGTCTATTTAACGGCCTTATCGCCCGAGAGATGAACTTTAATCACCGCCAACATTTCTGGCGCTAACTCGTCATTCCTATTTGATACGACACCGCATTGATTAGATTTTCACTTTTCAAACAACATGGAAATTTAGTGTGTTTAGCATTTTGTTTTTTATTCAAAGTTTGATTGTTTAAAAAACCCTAAAAATGTCTAAGTCTTTTATTCCTAATTTAAAGTTTAAGAATGCTTAAGTGTATTTTTTTTTTGTGAAGAACATTTTCAACAAACACATGTCTCTATCTAAGCTTTAGTCCATAATCCTAAATTTTAACCTATTTCTAAAAGAAGCAAGCAACTTTTATTCTTTTGAGTTTTTACCCTTTTTATTATTCTTTTTAAAAAAACCTTTAGTTCTTTTTTACTTTTTATTATTTAAAAAAGCCAAGACCATTTTTACATTTTTTACCTTTTTCATTTTTTATGTTTTTCCCGCCTATTATTTTAAATTTTTTCCTTTTAAATTTTTAAATTTTTTATTTTTAAAGCTTTTCTTCTAAAAGAACTCTTTTTAAGATAAACTTTATTTTTAAATGATTTTCTTTTAAGCTATTTCAAAACTTTATTTTCTTCTAAAACCCTAAAACTTTTACCTTAAAACTTTTTTATTTTCATTTTTCTTTTAAAACAAAACTTTATAACTTATTTATTTTTTCCCTAAAAATCTTATTTATCTTTTTATTTTCAGAATTACCCAACCCATTTATTATTAAATCTAAATTTCAAAAAGCCTTTTTATATTTTTTAATCAAAATCAAGCCCCTTTATTATTTCCACCCATGCATTATTGTAACCCCCTTGTCCCGTTCTAGATGACTGACCGGTTCGAGTAGGCTACACGGGGAAAACCGATGTGAAACCCGTTAAGGTCCCACCTCGGTTAGCAACCCTAGAAAATTTCTTTTATTTATATATTGTCTAAATGCATTATTAAGTCCTATGTGAAACACGACAGCGGAAACACAAACAATATAACAACGTTCATCCAAACAACATTTTAAAACAGCTCATTTTTCCTTTTTAAGCAGGCCGTATCGATACACCTACAGAGGGTATCGATACGCCTTGACCAAGTCAACCGTCCCAAGTCAAACGAGTGAGACCGTATCGATATAGCCCTTGGGCTTATCGATACGCCCTCCTCGGTCAACATCTCGCAGTCAACGAGACAAACCCGTATCGATACGTGTAGAGCCCGTATCGATACGCCAAAGTCTTACCAAAATCTAAGATTTCCAGTGAGCTTTGGGCATATCGGTACACCCCCGCGTATCGATACACCAAGCCAAAACTGAGTTCTGAAGGGCAAGACCGTATCGATACAGCCCTTAGGCGTATAGATACGCCCTGCACTGCAAGTCTCCAAATTTCAGCAAAACGATTTAAGATTCAACTCTAGATGCGATTGACGACTCCCCTAGCCACAAACAACATACAAACAACCTTTAACAAACAAAATGTCAACATACAAGACATTCAAAACGAACAAGGATCATGCATCGAAAGGATTCATACATCTACTCAAAAGGAGAAATACATAGCACTTAAAGGTTCATGCCTTAGAAACAAAACATATAAGCATTCAAGACATGCAACACAAACAAGGTTTAAAAATCAAACAAAGCATCCAAAAGCCAAACCAACATCAACGTATATCACAGCTCAAATCATCAACATCTATCCCATTGCTTGACTATTACAATCTTTCAATTTAAAGTTCATACTTGAGCTAACAAAAAGCGACACTTGGAGGCCCCTTCCTTGCCCTTGCCACCCACAAGCTACAGATCTGCATTGTCGAACAAAAGGAGCGTAAGCATAAAAGCTTAGTGAGGGTAAGCTCATAAAACAAACCTTCGACAATGCAGGGTCCAAGCACAAGCAACTACCAAGATGGAATGCATGATCTTACCTCCGATCCACAAGGGCCAAAATATACATGATGCATGAACATATAATCAACACTATGCCATGATCAACAATACATAAGCCCAACTCACGAAGATACATATATCAACGTATTAACAACAACATGTATCAATCCATATTGGAATCACATTTCATATCATATTGGCACATATATATATAATCTCATATTGGCACCTAGCTATGACTCGAATACGCGGATAACACGTTGGAACTCACTTCCAACACAACCATTACCTTCGGTGGGATTACACTCATCACCGGTTCTCGCGGAGGGGATTCCACTCATCCTCACGCCCCGTCGATAGGATTCCACTCATCACCGACTAATATATATAAAGATTTCCGGGCGAACCCGTACTCCTACTTGGTAACTTAACGCCACCAAGGCCACGCGCTAATTTGACTCTCGTGTGGACACTAACATCCTAATGATCGATCATTGTACCCAAGCATACTAGTGCCAATATTAAACACGGTCCATAACCTTTCACAACATCATTTCATATCAACTTCCGTGCTTAGCACGTACTCACCATGATCACTATCATGCACAATTTACAATCCAAACCACATGCATAACAATGCATCAACCATGCCTCAACAACATGTATAACACAATATACATAATTACCATAAACACAAATAAACAAGAGGCATAACAAGCAATTAGGAGTTCAACCAAAAGTTTCCTAAACTAAGCTTGAGATTAGGCTACCACTCTAATCTCAACTCTAGGTGGGTTTACCAAGCCCAACCTAGGTTCACATGCTTGAACCAATATTTAAAAACCATTTGAAAACATTAACCACTCACCGACCACTCCATTAGCACAAGTCGACTAGCCTACCAAGCATCCAAGTCTGCATTCGAGCCCGAAGCTTCTCCATTGATTTCTCTTGCTTCTAACCATTTGAAAAACAATACATTAGCCCCAAAATCAGCCACAACCCCAAAGTTTAACACCAACACACAAATCCACAACAATTCTCACAATTCAAAGCCAAGTTCATTCTCCAAAACCTCATTTTCGTACTTCCACAACAACCCATCAAAAATCAGCAATGTAGTCATCCAAAGCACTCTTAAACATGTTCAAAACACTACCCAAACATAGTATAACAATCAGCCAACGATTTCCAACATCAAGCACACCCAAAACCAACCTTTAAACCCTTCAAAAATCCCATTAAAACCCAAATTCGGGAATCATTGTAAAACTCTTTAAAATTCACATATGTTGAACCTTTTAGGTTGCAAACAACTTATTTAACAATAATAAATCAATAGCTTAGGTTAAAGACCATAAAGTTCTCATTTTTAAACAAAACCCCAAAACTTTAAATTTCAAAATCATGAACAATGATGAAAACTAATGGTACCAACATGACGAGGAAGACAAGGCCAAGTAAAAAATGTCATTACCTTTCAAAAATCACCCAAGATGAAGAAGATAGGAGGTGGAATAGTGAAATGAGAGAAACTCTCCCCCTTGTCGTGAAAATGGAGAAAAAGTAGAGGGAAGAAGATGAGAAATTGTGTTTTAAACAAAAAGAGGGGTTTTTAATTTTGATGACCATTTTATTACAAAAATGCCATTAATGAGATGGCAATCTCATTTACTTTAAAATCCATGAAATTTGAGTTTCAATTCAATTTGGTCCAACACATATGTTTGTTTTTGAAAAATATGAAGATTAAAATAATACTTAATTATTTTAGTTATAAAACCGAAACCCAAAACAGTATTTTAATATTATTTTCACCCGGCCCCCAAACCCGGGTGTTACAACTCTCCCCCTCTTAGGGAAATTTCGTCCCTGAAATTTATCGGACAGGAAGAGTCACTGAAACTGCTCCTCCACACTTCCCTTTTCTTCTCACCACAACATTTTAACCAACTCGAAAGACTTACCACACAACATTAACTATCTGATGCTAAGATCTCAACTGGTTTTCCATTGCTTGTGAATTTTAAACTGAACTCAATCTCTTCCACAACCATAGCATGGGACAGATCTAACTCACATTTCTGAATCATAGATACATAAAACACATTACAAACCCCTTTTTTTTTAACTCTGGTGGTAACCGAAACAAATAAACAACAGAACTAGCTCGATTCACAATCTCATACGACACCATTTGAAAACTTGACCGATAACTTTCTCTGACTGGCCATATGACTTCAACAGGTAACCAAACCCTATGCAGACGTCTTCAAAAATTTAGTTGAAATCTCAAATCCCTGTCGGCCACTATCGATTTCAAGACACTGTACAACTCACACTCTTGCTAAGGCACTACTCCGCCATCTTACACAAAGCACAAGTAACATGAACATGTATAAAATGAGCACACTCGATGCAACTATCATTGTTTACTCGGCTAAGCTCTCACGAAGGAAATCAAAGGCGAACCAGACACAAGGTCTATCGAATCTATTACCCACTTTCATTATGAATCTCCCACGGATGTAGCAAACTAGAAGAAAACTGATGCTCGGCCTTGACACGCCGGCAAAATATACACTTACTCTCATACTGAACCACATCATTCATCAACTCAATCCAGAAGTACTCATCTTCAACCCACAATACGTCTTCATACTACTCAGATGCAATGCAATGAACTACCGTGTGCTTCGGCCAAAACAATACGTCTCAAAACACTAGGTCAATCGGCACAACTATTCTGTCTATAAAATGCAAAACTCTATCATCTCTGAAACTGTAATCTGAAGGTCTTCCTTCTACTATGTCTTGCACGTGAGGTGCCAAGAACTTGTCTTGCAACTGTTTCTCTTTAAGTATTCTGACTCGAAGTAGGTCTAACATGAAACTCGGCCACAAAACCACTATCATTTGATAAACTGAATCCGGCAAATATAGCTCGCAACTCAAATATAGCTCAGCAAAACCAACTCAAAGCATCGGTTACTACGTTGACTCTCTTCGGATGGTACTCGATCTTGAGATTACGGTCTTCAAGCGGTTCTAACAACTTATGTTGTTCAAGTTTCAACCCTTCCTAAGTCGTCAAATATTTCAAGTTCTGGTGATATGTGTATATATTGTGCATTTCTTACTATACATGCTTTGTCTCTAAGTCTTCGAAGCAAATATAACTGCAGTTAACTCTATGTCTCGCGTCGGATAATTCTTTTTAAAGGTCTTTCAACTATCTCAATGAATAGGCCACAATCTTCTGTCTTGCATAAGCACATAACCTAACCCTACATGTAACGCATCACTATGGTTCACAAATTCTTTCTCTGATAAAGGCTGGACCAAGGTCGAAGCTCTCTTCGAAGTTTCTTTTGGTTTCTCAAGGGCTCGTTGCCTCGCATCTGACCACACAACTGAACATTCTTCTGTAGCAACTTGTCAATGGAGCAGCTACGTTCGAAAGACTATTTACAAACCTCCGATAGTAACATTGCTAGACCTAGAAACTATAGATACCTGTCACAGTCTTCGGTTTCTTCCAACTCACATCTTCTTCTTCCTACATAGGATTTACTCTAATACACTCGGAAAATCTATTTGTCCTAGGAGAACATCCTTCTTGACTCGGAGTTCACGTTTGCTCGTCTTGGCATACAACTGATTCTCTAATAGGATCTACAACACTAACTCTAAAGCTTGTCATGATCTTCCTCGGTACTTGAACATATCCATGTATCATCTATGGGAACTACTACAAACTGATCAAGGAACTCAGGAAATATTCTGCTCGACATCTCTATAAAAGTAACTAACACACTAGTCAAACAAAACGACATAACCCAAAACTAAAAGTGATCATATCTTGCCCCAAAAGTTGTCTTTGGTACATCAACTTCTCTCACTTTCAACTGGTAGTAATCAAATCTCAAATTAATCTTCGAAAAGACTGGAGCACACCCTAACTGATCAACAAATCACTGATGCTCGGAAAAAGATGCTAATTATTCACTTTCACCTGTTTCAACTACCTGAAATCCAAACACATTCTAGTATGTCATTTCTCTTCTTCACAATTTGCACTGTCATACTCTAAGATGATGTACTAAGCCTAATGAATCTACGGTCTAACAAATTTCGAAGTTGATTCTTCAACACTCTCGATTCTTTTGGGAACCATAAGATACGGAGCAAATCAAAACATGAGCAAACTCGGAGACGGTCTCGATAGCAAAATCTTATTCCTTATCAAGAGGCAAACCGGGCAATTCTTCCAAACACTTTTTGGAAAAACACAAACTATTCTAACATTCTGTGGTCTAATCTTCATTCAAAAATCGAATCCATCACATTTTCTAGGCAAGCCCGTCAACCAAACTCAATCAATCTTTGACCTCTAAAGCTGGATCAACATTCGATAAGAAGTTCACATCCTCACCTACCACTACAGTCTCACAGAAATCTGCAACTTCAAGGCAACTCTCTCTTTGTCTCAAGGTATACCCTAGCTTTGTGTTCTACGAGCCAAACCATGCCAAATGTTACATCGAAACCGTAAAAAGATAATTACTTCACATGTAAACAACTGATAGTTTTCGGTTCTCTTGTTTTCAGGCTGGCCCTTCAAACATAACCTAACTCTTCAAAACCGTTCTTAGAGCATCTCGAAACTTCTAAATTCAGTTCTGACCACACTCAAACAATCATGCTTGAACTTGTTCTATAATATCGGTCTTGACGACTCAAAACATCCCACTACCAAACAATCTGGAGTTAAAGCTCAAGACTTCCTTCTCGGCTCAACTATATCGGAAGTGACTTCATCTCCCCTTCTTGCTGGAAGGCAACTCAAACGCACACTGGCCCAATCACACAAATCGATTCCCACTCACGGATACTGACCGACTGTCTTGTACTAAAACCATAGGCCGAACCCCAACGATCACCAACTAACGTTTCTGAATTTCAGATTACTCATACGAGACCCTTACCCTGATCTCGCCAAAAGAACTAAGGTACTCGTACCTATCCCTAACACTTCACCGGGCACATTCAAACTTTGCATGCTCGCTAACAATATACAGAAGTACAGATTCATAATCAACCGGAGAGAACAACTCAAAACTGTACCAAGGGCTTATCTACTAAAACATCGATACTACTATAAATCCCACTCGTAGGTCTTTACTTCTTTTTACCAACTAATACCAGAATTGATCACATCGCTCCCTATCAACAGAAACCAACCCACATACACACGGACTCAAACAAACAAATTGTACCTCAACTCCGGTACAACCATACCTCCCTGACTATAACGATAAACTCCCTCAACATTATCCACTTTTTCAGAAACCACAGCTTCCACTTACCGATTCACGGCCCACACCTTGGCCTCAAACTTACCAAAAGCAATAAATCAACAACAACAACAAATTAACACGCAAACTGGGTTAGCAAAGGAAAGGGTCCAAGTGGCTCGAGTATGATTCCCTCACTTAAAAATCTCTTTTTCCGCTGTAATAGAAGCAATGGGACTCTACTCAACATGCTTCAAGCAACATGCGTTCACAATCAAACAATCACACATCACGGCATACTCGAATAACAAACAACATGCTTACATGGAAAACAAACACCGTGCAATTACAATACATGAATTTAACTTACCTCACTTACCTGCCCAAGGTCTCAGAAACCTTAGGCTCTGATACCAACAAATGTAACCCCCTCGTCCCGGTCTGGATGACTGACCGGTCCGAGTAGGCTACACGGGGAAAACCGATGTGAAACCCGTTAAGGTCCCACCTCGGTTAGCAACCCTAGAAAATTTCTTTTATTTATATCTTGTCGAAATGAATTATTAAGTCCTATGTGAAACACAACAGCGGAAACACAAACAATATAACAACGTCCATCCAAACAACACTTTAAAACAGCCCATTTTTCCTTTTTAAGCAGGCCGTATCGATAGACCTACAGAGGGTATCGATACGCCTTGACCAAGTCAACTGTCCCAAGTCAAACCAGTGAGACCGTATCGATACAGCCCTTGGGCGTATTGATACGTCCTTCTCGGTCAACATCTCGCAGTCAACGAGACAAACCCGTATCGATATGCCTAGAGCCCGTATCGATACGCCAAAGTCTCACCAAAATCTCAGATTTCCAGTGAGCTTTGGGCGTATCGGTACACCCCCGCGTATCGATACGCCAAGCCAAAACTGAGTTCTGGAGGGCAAGACCGTATCGATACGGCCCTTAGGCGTATCGATACGCCCTGCACTGCAACTCTCCAAATTTCAGCAAAACGATTTAAGATTCGACTCTAGATGCGATTGACGACTCCCCTAGCCACAAACAACATACAAACAACCTTTAACAACCAAAATGTCAACATACAAGACATTCAAAACGAACAAGGATCATGCATCGAAAGGATTCATACATTTACTCAAAAGGAGACATACATAGCACTTAAAGGTTCATGCCTTAGAAACAAAACATATAAGCATTCAAGACATGCAACATAAACAAGGTTTACAAATCAAACAAAGCATCCAAAAGCCAAACCAACATCAACGTATATCACAGCTCAAATCATCAACACCTATCCCATTGCTTGACTATTACAATCTTTCAATTTAAAGTTCATACTTGAGCTAACCAAAAGCGACACTTGGAGGCCCCTTCCTTGCCCTTGCCACCCACAAGCTACAGATCTGCATTGTCGAACAAAAGGAGCGTAAGCATAAAAGCTTAGTGAGGGTAAGCTCGTAAACAAACCTTCGACAATGCAGGGTCCAAGCACGAGCAACTACCAAGATGGAATGCATGATCTTACCTCCGATCCACAAGGGCCAAAATATACACGATGCATGAACATATAATCAACATTATGCCATGATCAATAACACATAAGCCCAACTCACGAAGATGCATATATCAACGTATTAACAACAACATGTATCAATCCATATTGGAATCACATTTCATATCATATTGGCACACACATATATATATATATATATATAATCTCATATTGGCACCTAGCTATGACTCGAATACGCGGATAACACGTTGGAACTCACTTCCAACACAACTATTACCTTCGGTGGGATTACACTCATCACCGGTTCTCGCGGAGGGGATTCCACTCATCCTCACGCCCCGTGGATAGGATTCCACTCATCACCGACTAATATATATAAAGATTTTCGGGCAAACTCGTACTCCTCCTTGGTGACTTAACGCCACCAAGGCCACGCGCGAATTTGACTCTCGTGTGCACACTAACATCCTAATGATCGATCATTGTACCCAAGCATACTAGTGCCAATATTAAACACGGTCCATAACCTTTCACAACATCATTTCATATCAACTTCCGTGCTTAGCACGTACTCACCATGATCACTATCATGCGCAATTTACAATCCAAACCACGTGCATAACAATGCATCAACCATGCCTCAACAACATGTATAACACAATATACATAATTACCATAAACACAAATAAACAAGAGGCATAACAAGCAATTAGGAGTTCAACCAAAAGTTTCCTAAACTAAGCTTGAGATTAGGCTACCACTCTAATCTCAACTCTAGGTGGGTTTACCAAGCCCAACCTAGGTTCACATGCTTGAACCAATATTTAAAAACAATTTGAAAACATTAACCACTCACCGACCACTCCATTAGCACAAGTCGACTAGCCTACCAAGCATCCAAGTCCGCATTCGAGCCCGAAGCTTCTCCATTGATTTCTTTTGCTTCTAACCATTGAAAAACAATACATTAGCCCCAAAATCAGCCACAAACCCAAAGTTTAACACCAACACACAAATCCACAACAATTCTCACAATTCAAAGCCAAGTTCATTCTCCAAAACCTCATTTTCGTACTTCCACAACAACCCATCAAAAATCAGCAATGTAGTCATCCAAAGCACTCTTAAACATGTTCAAAACACCACCCAAACATAGTATAACCATCAGCCAACGATTTCCAACATCAAGCACACCCAAAACTAACCTTTAAACCCTTCAAAAATCCCATTAAAACCCAAATTCGGGAATCATTGTAAAACTCTTTAAAATTCACATATGTTGAACCTTTTAAGTTGCAAACAACTTATTTAACAATAATAAATCAATAGTTTAGGTTAAAGACCATAAAGTTCTCATTTTTAAACAAAACCCCAAAACTTCAAACTTCAAATTTTTAAAATCATGAACAATAATGAAAACTAATGGTACCAACATGACGAGGAAGACAAGGCCAAGTCAAAAATGTCATTACCTTTCAAAAATCACCCAAGATGAAGAATATAGGAGGTGGAATAGTGAAATGAGAGAAACTCTCCCCCTTGTCGTGAAAATGGATAAAAAGTAGAGGGAAGAAGTTGACAAATTGTGTTTTAAAGAAAAAGATGGGTTTTTAATTTGGATGACCATTTTATTACAAAAGTGCCATTAATGAGATGGCAATCTCATTTACTTTAAAATCCATGAAATTTGAGTTTCAATTCAATTTGGTCCAACACAAATGTTTGTTTTGAAAAATACGAAGATTAAAATAATACTTTATTATTTTAATTATAAAATCGAAACCCAAAACAATATTTTAATATTATTTTCACCTGGCCCCCAAACCCGGGTGTTACAATTATTTTTTTTCCAGTAAATCCCTAACTTTAGGTTTTTTCAATTAAACCACATTTATTCATTTTATTCTTGCATTTTAATTTAAACACTTTTCAAAAATCATTTCTACATTTCTAAAGATCAAAACAACTTTAACAATTTTTTAAGCATGCAAATATTTTTTAAGATCAAACCAAATTTAAAATGAAAATTAAAACGAAATCGTTACCAGAATTGTGAAACAATTTTCCGACTTCGAGAACGCAACCTAAAATCCACACAAAAAAACAAACACAAACACAAAAATTCAAACTAAAACAAGCATGAAAAATTCTAAATAAAAATCAAAAGGGTAGATAGGAATTTTACCGAAATGGCGACCGAAGAACTCGAATATGAACTTCTCGAAACACTCCCAATTGCTTCCGAAAAATTTCCCCCAAGCTCGAACTTTAACTCTAAAATTTCCAGCAGCTCTTAAGAATTTTTTAAGAATTTTTCAAAATTCTTTTTAGCTCTTTTTGCTTTTTTCTAAGTGATCAAGTGTGTGTAACAAAGGGGTAAAGAAACCCAATTTATAGTGTTTTGGGTGCTTAGAAATCAAGCTATTTCGGGGACAAAATCACAAAATTCATCCCTGAAAATCATCCATCTGATATCAATAGCATTGACCCGTTGAGAATTGAGCAAAATTTTATCCAAATTGGCTCGAATTTTGGGATTTTTGCCCCAAGATTAGATTAGGGTTCGAATCCTTTCCCCCCAAAATCAGTGAGCTACCGGCAACGAAAAGAAGCGAGGTTGACGGCAACAAAACCGGGAGGCCGAGGCGAGTCGACCGACACCCTTCACGGTGGCCACCGTGGCCGGAAACAGCGGGAAGAAGACTGGCAGCCCCGCCTAGGGTTTTATCGTTGCTGGATTGGGGATCCAATCTCGCGCGCATGACGCACACACGCCAACGCGTGGCTGCGCGGGTTGGACCCCTTTCCCCCTTGTTTGATCCTATTCGTTCATATTTTCAACTCCAAATCCGACGGTTCTGATTAAACCTAAAAAAATACAAAATGGGTTAGTTTGGGCCCCTAAAAATAAATAAAAATCGGCTCTTTATTATATTTTAAGGTGGGTTTTTCATCATATAAAATTGTGGGCTTTATTATTAGTAGGCATTTATTTAATTTAGATGGGCTCCTTTTTGCAATTTTTTAGGTTTTAAATATAATAAAAATAGTCCATAATAATACTATTACTACTACTACTACTACTACTACTACTAATAATAATAATAATAATAATAATAATAATAATAATAATAATAATAATAATAATAAAAGAATGTGAAAATTCAGTGACAACAGGATGATACAGTTAAAGAGACTAATTGCAAGTGAGAGAATGTTGCTAGAATAGTGGGGATGGTACTTTCTCCAAGTAGTTGACTTCTAAAAGTATTGTATTGGTTAGTCAAATTCAAATAAAAATCCATAAACAAAGAGATTTTCTCAATAACATTTTTAAAGTTCTAAATTTGTAGAAAGAGGCTTCTATTCATGGAATTTATTGATAATTCCTTTATAGGCAAAAAAAAAAACATTTTTGAAGGTATTTCCCACAAGTTCTTGAAACAAAGAGAAAATTCAAGAATTGTTATTATTATTTGAAAATATCTCTTTGATGAAATCCTACATCTCTATAGTAGTTGAAATCAACCAAACATAGGCAGCAATCTCAGTTTCTAAAGAATTTAACAACCACCATTTCACTGTACAATAAAATTGAAGCCAATATACATATTTGGAATCCTTAGTGTTTGTTGTCATTTTAACGAGATAATGATCATGTCCTTGAGAATTAAAGAAGATATTGTACGTTTGCGACCAAAAAATTGTGAGGGTCATTGGAACATAAACGGATTATTGAAAGACAATTTGAAAGTGCATGTCTATGATTGGTTCTTTGAAAGACATGGTATTTAAGCGTCCCTAGTGCACAACCTCTCTTTCAAAAGTTACATACCTAGTGCACTGTTCATTATTGTTCTTTCTATTAAGAACGTGTGAATTATTGTTTCAGGATTTTTAATCTTTGGCTAAATTCATGACATTCAATAGATTCATAATACTATGATTTTGGATTGTGTCTATGTGACTCAAATGGAAAATCAGTGAAATTCATAGGAAAGAATTTCAAACGTGGCAACAAAAGATGTTTCATATTTGATCATGATAAACTTGGTCAAATATATGAATGATGATCCTCCTATGATTAGAGAGGATAAGGTAAATATTGTTACCACCTTCAAATGTTACTAAGGTAAATATTGCTAAGACAAATATTACCATGGCAAACGTAGTGGAAGTCAAAATGACTTCAAACTGCAAATTAGGCAGTGTGTTCAAGAAGCAAAATTTCATGGGAAATTCTTCAATTTCCATAAGATGGGGAACAAGTCTTCAGACTATAAACTTCCAAACGAGGGCAAAGTTATTGGCATAACAATTGATGTGACAACATATTGTTTGAAGAAATACATTTATTACCTTTATTGGTGATAACACAAAAATAGTGTTATGTGCATTTGCTTCAAAGCAAAGATAAAGCTATAGAGGAAATTGTTCTCTATGAGCATGATGTTGAAACCCAAACTTAATTAAAGGATTAAGATGGGGAGAAGCTCTATATGAATAAGGTTGGTACTATAATGGGCCTAACATGTGGGGGAAGCTGTTCTATAAGCTAATTACCTTTTAAATAAGATTCTCCATAATTAAAAAGATAAGACACCATATGAGTTATGGAAGGTAATTAAACCTTCCTACAACTACTTGAAAATATGGGGGTGTCTTGCAAAGGTAATGACCTCATTACTGAAGCAAATGAAAATAGAAACGGTGGATTGTATTGGCTATATGAAACATAGCAACACATATTAGTTTCTTGTGTGCGAATCAAAGAACCCTGAGATTCACAAGAATACGATAATAGAATCAAAGAATGTCTCACTCTTTGAAAATATATTTCCTTGTATAACTAAGAAAGTTGGTCCATGTTCAACGAAATGAACTTCAGAGACTATCATTGAAGGTAGTCTAGATGTTCAACAAAAGGATGAAACTACAATACTGTCATGATGACAAATATGTGTGACAAATGTGTGTATGTCAAACCTACCAACATTAGGATATATGATCTTATGTTGATGACATACTCATTGTTATATGTAACAATGAAATGGTAAAACGTACCAAAGACATGTATTCAAGATTTGACATGAAAGATATGAGACTAGACGATATGATTTTGGGCATCCAAATCAAACGGTCACTTGAAGGTCACATATTGACTTAGTCACACCGTGGACAAATTCATGAGAAATTTGGCAAGGATGATTCCGGTATAGCTAGAACTCCATTAGACACGAGCCAAGATCTATCCAAGAATAAAGGTCAAAATGTTAACAAAGTGGATTATGCAAGGGTCATAGGCAGTCTAATGTACCTCATGAACTGCAGTAGACTAGATATTGCTTTTATTGTGAGCAATTTAAGTAAACTCACAAGCAATCCAGGTGAAAATCACTGGAAAACGATTGTGAGGGTACTGATATATCTTTGATATACTCAGAATTATGGATTGCATTATTCTAGAGATTCTACTGTCCTAAAAGGATACTCCGGTGCGAGTTGAATATCTTATATTCAAGATATCAATGACACAAGTGGATGGAAATCTCTAAGACAAATGATTATAACCAGATCCATAATAGAATTTGAGTTTGTAGTTCTAGAAAAGTTTAGAGAAGAAGTCGAACGGCTTCAAAATTTTCTTGTAGGATATTCCTGAACGGCCAAAGCCAGTGCCCACAATATGCATACATTGCGATGACCAAACGAAATTTGGTAGAGCATAGAGCTTTGTGTATAATGGTAAGTCAAGACATATGAGTCGTCGACATAATACCGCTAGAAAATTGATCTCAAATGAAGTTATCTCTATTGTTTTTGTGAAATCAAAGGATAATGTTGCGGAACTACTAACCAAAGTGTTAAATAGAGATCAAGTTGAGAAAACATCGAAAGGAATGAGACTAAAGCCTAGGAAAATTTAAGGCGATATGTGAAGGAAAACCCTACCTAGTTGATTGGAGATCCCAAGATCTAGGTTCAAAAGGAAAACCTAATTGCATAGACCTGTGCGGTTACTATAAGGGTTATTATCCCCAAGTCCATTCCTATGATGTAAATAGTGATCAAAGTGGTTTATGCTAAGCAATGTTTTTAATGACCATTGTGTGCTTTGGTGACTCAAGCAACATAAGTCACCTATGTGAGAGTGAAGTGGGGCCGCTTCAAGGAGACTATTGTGGCATAATTCTCTCAAAATCTTGTTGAACGAAGGAGATGTTCACGGCCATATGAACATAACCATGAGAACTAAAAAACCCTCATCAAGGAGGTAGTTGTGTGAGGTATATCATTGTTTACACAAATGATAGACAGTTCAAGGACATCACGTCTACCGATCAGCCAATAAAGTAAATATACTTTCACAAGGGAATGTTTAAGGGTGGACACCTACCTATCCTATACAACTATCGATCGTAGAATCTATCACTGCATTGAGTCAAAATATTTTGATTAAATCATTTTCATTCATGTGGGGGATTGTTGGAAAAATTCGATAATTTTAGAGCTTTGAATGAGAAATTAATTGAAACGCTGTTGAGGAAAATGTGGAACCATTTGTTGGTTCATAAATGTGCAGACGTGCATGACATGGGTAACGCAAATGTCTGAACCGATCTGGTCCTTAAATGGGCTTGCAGATATTTGACCTAAATTTGAAATGAATTCTTCCTCATATAAGAGCATATATTTGCCAAATTCTATCTTGGAATTAAAATGGTAAATATTGAAAGCTACTATTAATTCATATAGTAATTTTGGAAATTGCTCTATAGAAAAATCAATTGATTCTCAATATTAAATGCTCCATTAGGTCAAAATTTCCACTTATACCCTCATGACACTCCTATCAATAGGGAGTAAACCTTCTAGGTTTTACACAACTAAAAATCACAGAAAATTTTATTGTTTTACTTTGTGGATTTTACAAGTGGTTTTCGGTGATAGGAGAAGGTGAGGTTACGGTTCGTTGATCACTGCAGACATGCTACTGATGTGCTCATTATGTTGTTGTATCCTGGGAGATAGACATCCGACATTTCTCAAGCATCATAGGAGCGGGCGAATCTGTCTTAAGGAAACTGTGTTCGTGCAGGCCTCAACATGTTTCCTTTGAGGGGTTTTTTCGTTTCAAATCAGTTTGATTTACATGTTGTTGTATCGTCGATAATTTTTTACTTTTCGTTTAAATAATAATATTTTCTTATTATTTATTATTGGATTAACGCCATTTTTCTAACAGTTCCAACATTATCATGTAAATCACAATTTTCTGTCATCTTGAATTACAGATTCAAGTACTTAAAAAATAACACAACCTCAAATACAAAGACAATATTAGATATGTTTTGAATAAGTCTTAGTTGTTATTATAATATTGGAAGTAGTTAGATTCTCTTAATTTTACTGATATTTTATTCTTAGTTGGGTAGTTGCTGGATATTAGGAAAGTCATCTGATTTAGTTGTTTTTCTTTAGATATCCACTTTGTAAGTTGGATATAAATACATGTTAAGCACTTGAATGAATAACACAGAGTTTTCCATCACATATTTTTCACTATCAAATTTTCTTTTCTAACATTTTGGTATAAGAGCCTAGGTCCGGCTTGGGAGAGCTTAGCTTATGCAAGCTAAAAATAAAACGAGAGTGATGGCGGTAGAAAATACATTTGAGCAACCTTCAATTCCTAAGTTCGATGGTCAATATGGTCATTGGGCAATGTTGATGGAGAATTTTCTACGCTCAAAAGAATATTGTAGTTTAGTAGAAAATGAAATTTCAGTTGCACCTATTGGAATGACGATTATTGAGGCATAGCAAGGTCTCATTGACGAACATAAACTTAATGAAATGAAGTCGAAGAACTATCTTTTTCAAGCCTTGGATCGATCCATTCTAGAGACGATTCTCAAGAAAGAAATGTCCAAAGACATATGGGACTCTATGAAGAAGAAGTACCAGGGGTCAACACGAGTTAAACGGGCTCAATTACAAGCATTGAGGAAAGAGTTTGAGACACTCCAGATAAAGGTTGGAGAAATTATGAATGATTATTTCGTATCAACACTTACGATTGTGAACAAGATGAAGGCTAATGGTGAACAAAAAAGTGACACAGAGATAGTTGAAAAGGTATTCTGTTCCATAACCTTGAAATTTAGTTATGTGGTTTGTTCTATTGAAGAGGCACAAGACTAAAAACTAACAACATGTCCATAGATGAATTGCAAAGTAGTTTACTTGTGCATGAGCAAAGGATGATGAACCCCAAAAAGGAGCAGGCTCTAAAGGTGACTTATAGAGAAACCTCTAATTGAGGTCGAGGTCATGGTGGCTATCGAGGATGAGGTTAAGGACGTGGAAGGAAACACTTTGAAAAAAATCCACGATTAGTGCTACAATTGTCGCAAACTTGGGTACTTCCAGTGGGAATGTCATAGTAAGGAAAGCAACAATACTAAGATTTCTGAATAAATGTTACTCATGTCTTGGGGTGGAAATGAACAACTCGATAGTGATTAATGGTTTTTGGACTTTGGATGTAACAATCACATGTGTAATAAAAATGAGTACTTTGTAGATCTCAATGAGCAATTTGTTGACAATTTACAACTAAAAAATAATGCAAGCTTGGTGGTAAAAGGAAAAGGGAATATGCGACTTCAAATTAACAACAAAATACAGGTAGTAATTGAAGTTCTTTATGTTCCTAATTTGATAAATAATTTGTTAAGTATTGGACAGCTTCAAGAGAAGGGTTTAGTTGTATTGATTCAACACAATAGTTGCAAAATTTAACATCCTGAAAAGGAGATTTTCATGAAATATGTGATGTCCTCCATTCGCATGTTGAAAGTTGCAGCAGTGTCTCTACCATCTAGTACTACTTGCTTAAGTACAACAAAGGAAGATGTTAGTCAATTATGGCATTGTCACTATGGTCATTTGAGTTTTAATGGACTCAACACCCTGAAGTAGAAACAAATGGTGTTTGGGTTGTCGTAGCTGATAAAACCATCTAAAGTGTGCACGTAATGTCTGCGTGGGAAGCAACAACGAGATCCCTTTCCAAAGAAGAGTTCATGCAGAGTTGAGCTACCGTTGAAATTGGTTCTTTGGATTTATGTAGTCCTATTCAACCAATCTCTAACAAAAAAGAGGTATTTCATCACCTTCATTGATGATTATAGTCGAATGAAATGAGTTTATTTTTTCCATGAAAAATCAAAAGCATTTAAGTTCTTCAAGATATTCAAAGCCAAAGTTGAACATGAAGTTGGTTTGCAAATTAATGGTCTTCGTACAGATTGTGGATGTGAATTCACTTCATCTGAATTCTCAACATTTTGTGTTGAAAATGGGATAAAAAGACAACTTACGGCTTCATATTCGCCATAGTAAAATGGTGTTGCCGAGTAGAAGAACCGTATCATTACGAATATGGTTCGAAGCATGATGATCGCCAGAGGTATCCCAAAAAGGTTTTGGCCAATAGTGGTTAATTAGGTTGTACACGTACTAAATACAAGTCCAATGTTAATAGTACATGTAACCCCCTCGTCCCGGTCTGGTCGGCTGACCGGTCCGAGAAGGCTACACGGGGAAAACCAATGTGAAACCCGTTAAGGTCCCACCTCGGTTAGCAACCCTAGAAAAAAATTTCTTTTAATTATATCTTGTCTAAAGGCATATTTATTTCCTAAGTGATCGGGACAGCGGAAAACAAGGCTCACGAGAAGCCCTACAGCAAACCGGGCCAAAGCCCAAACCTTGAGACCCTTTAGAGATGTCAAAAGCCCACTTTCAGGCCTGCGTTTCGAAACAGGCATTACCCGTTTCGAAACACGGGCTCCATTTTAAAAAGCCAGGCACCCATACCGAAACGCATCCACCCCGTTTCGGAACATGGTCCCATTTTGCCTAGGCGTTCCGATATCCGTTTCGGAACAGGCAATCACAGTAGCTAAAGTGTTTAGATACTTGTTTCGAAACAGAGGCTCACAGTAGCCAAACCGTACTGAAACGCGTTTCGATACGGGGGGCCTTGAACCACACTCGTTTCGAAACAGCTCAACCCGTTTCGAAACACCTGCAGTCTGCAATTTCCCAAAATTAGTTTTAAACATCTCCAAATGATCCCAAAAGCCCTTAACGACCCCAAGAAGCATACATAACATACAAACACGCTCTAGAGGCATGCACCCTATTGCAAAATGTACTCAAATTACATACGATATAAGATATGGCACCCATTCAAAAGATCATTCAAGGTATACTTAAAAACTTAAAAGCCAAATGGCACATGTCTTCACACAAAAGGTTTACATGGTCACTAAAACAACATATAGCATCCAAAGGCATAACCTTTCACCACAAGCACACGACCAAAACATAACATAGTTTACAAATCCAAAGCATAGCATAAACAGCATTCAATATATATGAGTCATACAACGCTCATACAAACACGTAGCAGCCACATTGCTAAACTACTACTTTATTTACTAAACCATACTTGAGCAGTTACAAAAGCTTGGAAAGCCCATTCCTTGCACCTTGCTAACTCCACGCTAATGATCTGCATTGTCGAAAAACGAGAGCGTAAGCTAGAAGCTTAGTGAGGATGCTCTAAACCCAAAACAACGACAATGCAGGGTTCAAGCATATCATCCTTAACTTCACACACAAACATGCATAAGCATCAAAGTAGCAACCTAGCTAACAACTCAAAAGGACAAAACATGGCATCTTACTTCATGCTAAGCTCAACAAGATAAAGCAATTATTTAAACATCATAACCACATGATCAAGTATATTGGCCACTATTAGTTTACTCGGATATGGGGATTACTCTCAACAACAACATTACCTCGGTGGGATTACACTCATCACCAGACCTCGCATGGATGGGATTACACTCATCACCACATGCCATACGAATGGGATTCCACTCATCACCACATGCCCTACGGATGTGATTCCACTCATCATCACGTATAATATAAATATTTCCGGTGGAATATTACATCACCGTACTCCTCTTTGATGACTTAACGCCACCAAGGCCACGCGCGAATTTGACTCAACCGTGTGCACACTAATCCTAATGATCGATCATTTATACCCGGTAAGTTAACTAGTGCCAATCATACTATTAGAACCACATCATGATACCCATCATTCATAACACATAGCCATCACCACACACATCAATGTATACACATACATAATCAATTCATGCTTCACAAGATCAATATAAGCATAAACATTTAAAGCTTAATAACATACAAGAAGTTAAGCTACCAACTTAACTTCTACCTTGGAATGGCCTACCAAGCACATTCCAAAACCTCACTACACACTTGAACCAATTTAAAGTTAGTTTGAAAGTTTCACTCACCACCCTTCCTTAAGCAAACCAAGCAAAGCCTCTCAAGCCTCCGAAATTTCCGGAATCGATCCCGAACCTTCTCTGATGTTTCCTCTTGCTTCTGACCAATCAAAAGACAAGGTATTACTCAACCAAATCACTGTCAAACCCAGCCACAATCTCAACCCACAAACACAAGCCAAAACCTCATAGTTTCAAGCTCAACTAACCACAAAACTCACATTTTCGTACACCCTTCATACCCAGCTGAAGTCTACCTTTTCCAACACCCAAATGACCTCTAAAGACTTCCAAAACACTTCCCTAACAACCCTGTGCTATCATTCCTTCAACCCAACACAAAATCACACCAAAATTTCAAGTTTTGACACTTTCAAAAATGCCCCCAAGACCCATTTCGGGATTTTTGTCAAAATCCTTCCATTTTAAGATATAAGGTGTATTTAGGTAAGCTTAACCCATAACTTAACTAAACAAACCAAAAACAAGTTGAAAACCCATTAAAGTTTCATACTTTCTTCAAACTTGAAAAACTTGAAAAACAAAAATGATGAAGGTTTTGAAATCTAAAACCATGGAAATGTTTGGGATGAAGAAGAGAATCCAAAAACGAAATTACCTTGAAAGGAGCCCTTGAAATTGTGGAGAAAAGAGATGGAATAGTGATCTAGGGCTTTGGGAGGTTTTTCACGTTGGAAACAAGAATGGGGAGAAGATGACTTCTTTTTTTTCTTTTTGGTTCAAAAAGCTTGTCTTTCTTGATTTCAACTTATTTACAAAAATGCCATTACTTTAATTTTAATCTCATTTAAATTAAAACCAAGGTCTAATTAAATTAAACCGATTTTGACGACTCGAACCCAACACACACACAACTCCCAACCCCAAAACACGGGTGTTACAACTCTCCCCCACTTAAGGAATTTCGTCCCCGAAATTACCTAACTGAAAGAGATAAGGAAACTACATTTCCATATCCCCCTTCCTCTCCCAAGCGGTCTCGTCCACCCCTCGACGTTGCCACCGCACTTTTACTAACTCAATCGATCTACCCCATAACACCTTGCTGTCCGAAGCTAAGATCTCAATTGGTTCTTCGTCATAAGTCAAATCTGTATTCAATTCAATCTCTTCTACAGGCATAACATGTGATGGATCTGACCTATACTTACGGAGCATCGAAACATGAAACACATCATGTATCTTCTCTAGCTTGGATGGCAAACACAACTGATAAGCAACTGGGCCAACCCTCTTCACAATCTCATACGATCCTATGTACCTCGGACTCAACTTCCCTTTTCTGCCAAATCTCATCACTTTCTTCCATGGAGACACTTTTAGGAATACCTTCTCACCCACCGAAAACTCAACTTCCTTCCTCTTCAAGTCGGTATAGGACTTCTGTCTATTCGAAGCTGCCTTCAAGCGATCGCAAATCAATTTCACTTTATCGATGGTTGCCTTAAGCAAATCCGGCATAGGCAACAACTTCTGTCCCACTTCAGCCCAACAAACTGGAGTTCTACACTTTCTACCATACAATGCCTCATACGGAGCCATCTGAATGCTCGACTGAAAGCTGTTATTGTAAGCAAACTCAACTAGAGGCAAGTGCTTCTCCCATGTACCCTGAAAATCAATGATGCAACAACGCAACATATCCTCTAGAATCTGTATAACCCTCTATGATTGACCATCTGTCTGAGGATGATATGACGTGCTGAAATTCAAACGGGTACCCAAAGCTGTATGCAGACACTCCAAAAATCGAGCTGTAAACCTCAGATCTCTATCAGACACAATCGACTTCGGCACACCATGCAGTCTAACAATCTCACCAATGTACAGATCGGCCAATCTATCTAAGGTGTAAGTCGTATTGACTGCTAAGAAGTGAGCACACTTCGTGAAACAGTCTACTATAACCCAAACTGAGTTCTTCTTCGTAGGAGTCAAAGGCAAGCCCGAAACAAAATCCATGGTGATATTCTCCCATTTTCATTCCGGAATTCTCAACGATTGCAACAAACCTGAGGGAACCTGATGTTCCGCCTTCACTCTCTGACACGTCATACACTTACTCACGAAGTTGGCTACATCTCTCTTCAAACCAACCCAAAAGTACTCATTCTTCAAGTCCCGGTACATCTTCGTACTTCTAGGATGCATAGCAAAAGGACTACTGTGCGCTTCAGTCATAATCGTATGTCTCAAGTCACTGTCTTCTGGCACAACTATCCTATTTCTGAAACAAGAGACCCCATCGGTACTGAAACTGTAGTCTGAAGGTCTACCCTCGGCTATGTCTTGTACGTGAGGTGCCAAAGATCTGTCTAAGAGTTGTTTTTCTCTAATCAACTGACCTAGAGTAGGTCTAACCTGAAGCTCAGCCACTAGGCCACCATCTCCTGACAAGCTCAATCTAGCAAACATGGCTCTCAAATCTACAGCTACCTTCCTACACAAAACATCGACCACTATATTGGCCTTACCCGAATGGTACTCAATCGTAAGATCATAGTCCTTTAGCAACTCTAACCACCTACACTGTCTGAGATTCAACTCTCGCTGAGTCATGATGTACTTCAAACTCTTGTGATCTGTGTACACTGTGCACTTCTCACCGTACAAATAATGCCTCCAAATCTTCAGAGCAAACACAATTGCAGCTAACTCTATGTCGTAGGTCGGATAGTTACGCTCGTGAGTCTTCAAATGTCTTGAGGCATAAGCCACCACTCTCTTGTCTTGCATAAGAACACAACCTAGGCCTACATAGGAAGCATCACTGTAAACTACATATTCCTTCCCCGACTCTGGCTGAATCAAGATCGGTGCTTGGGTCAAAGCTTCTTTCAATTTATCAAAGGCTCGTTGTCTTGCATCTGACCACTCAAACTAAACACTCTTCTGAAGTAACTGTGTCAATGGAGCGGCTAACTTCGAGAAACCTTCTACGAACCTTCTATAGTATCCAGATAAGCCTAGAAAGCTACGAACCTCTGTTACTGACTTTGGTTGCTTCCACTCAACAATGGCCTCTATTTTCTTCGGGTCAACTCTAAGCCCATCGGCTGACACTACGTGCCCTAAGAAGACTACCTCTCGGATCCAGAACTCACACTTACTCAAACTTTGCATACAACTGATTTTCTAACAAAGTCTTCAAAACTAGCCTCAAGTGTCGGTCATGGTCTTCCTCGGTACACGAATACACCAAAATGTAATCTATAAAAATAACTACAAACTGATCTAGGTACTGATGGAAGATCCTATTCATCATATCCATGAAAGCAGCTGGTGCGTTAGTCAACCCAAAAGGCATGACTAAAAACTCATAGTGACCATATCTGTCCTAAAGGCCGTCTTCGGTACATCAACCTCTCTTACTTTCAGCTGGTAGTAACCGGATCTCAAGTCGATCTTCAAAAAGACTGATGCCTCTCTCAATTGGTCAAACAAATCATCAATTCTCGGCAACAGATACTTGTTCTTCACTGTTAACTAATTCAACTGTCTGTAATCTATACACATTCTCATGCTTCCGTCTTTCTTCTTCACAAACAAAACCGGAGCGCCCCAAGGCGAAGAACTCGGTCAGATGAAGCCTCTATCTGTCAACTCTTGCAACTGAGTCTTCAACTCTTTCAGTTCTTTCGGTGCCATACGATACGGAGCAATCGAAATAGGAGTTGAATCTGAATAAGTCTCTATAGCAAACTCTACCTCTCTATCAGGCGGTAAACCCGACAATTCTTCCGAAAACACACTTGGAAAGTCACACACTGTCTGGATGTCTTGAGGTCTAACTTCACTCATGTTCAGATTCATCACATAGGCCAAATACGCCTCGCAACCCGTCTCAACTAGCCTCTTAGCCTCTAAAACTGAAACTACATTCGATAAGAACTTCACGTTCTCACCTACCACTACTATCTCATAATCATCCGCGAGTCTCAAGGAAACCCTCTTAGTCTCAAAGTCTATCCTAGCCCTATGCTCAGTGAGCCAATCCATACCCAAAATCACATCAAAGCCATAAAACGGTAGCTCCATCATATCCACTGGAAACACATACCCCTGAACCATTAACAGACATCTTCTGTACATCTTTCTAACTACTACCGTATCCCCGAAGGAACTAGTAACACTAACTCCTACCTCTAATACCTCACAAGGCAATTTCAACAACTTTGCATGCTCACTCAGTATATATGAATGTGTAGACCCAGAGTCAATCAAAGAAAGCAACCCCAAAGACTGTATCGAGAAGTTACCTGCAATCACATCTGTGTCGTGCTGACCCTCACGCTGAGCGTAAACTCTGGCTTGGCCTCTGCCCTCTGGCTGGACTGCAACTTCATGCGCTATGTTTCTCTTGCCATCATTTCTCGGCTGGAAGTTACCTCTACCGCGCCCGCGGCCTCTCTGAAAGTCATTGGCTCTAGCAGGAGCCTGAGCATGAACTGGTGCCTGCCCCACTTGATGTGGACAGTCACGCCTAATATGGTCCCTAGCTCTACAGCTCCAACACGAGTGGAAATTCCCCCAACACTCACCGGTGTGATTCCTCCCGCAACTAGCACACGTGGGCAACCGCCCACCAGCCCTCTGGCCCTGATGGCCCCTACCGTGGTTACCTCCACCACGTCTATGGTCATAGTGATGCATGTTGTATCGATGCCTCTTGCCATCACCTCTATCAAAGTCACTAGATCTCTTCCCAGAACTAGAACCACCAGATCGTTTGGTCAAGCCAAAACTGTACTCTAAGTCCTTGGCCCTAGCGACCAAGACATCAAAATCCGTGTAGTCAGCAGCTAAAGTGTACCTCTTGATCTCTTCGTTCAACCCATAGCGGAATCGGTTACAACGTTCCTCTTCAGTAGGAACAAGCTCAGATGCATACTGACTCAGCCCGACAAATCTGATCTCATAGTCCGTCATTGACATACTCCCCTGAAGCAAAGCCATAAATTCCCTCTTCTTCTCATCGAGATAACGGGGACCCATATATTTCTTACGGAAAGTTGACTCGAAAAACTCCCAAGTGATCTTAGCCTCTGCCATACCCGTAGTGATGGTGACCCACCAAGTGTAGGCATCACCCTGAAGTAGAGATACAACACACCCTAGCTTGCGTTCCCTGGTACATCCCATATGTGCCAGAATACGGACGGTCTTCTCAAACCAAGTCTCAGACCTCTCGGGTGTCGACCCTCTGAACTCTTCACCTCCCAAACTACGGAGTCTCTCTAATGGTAAACCAATACCCTCTCCCTGGGGTTGTGCCACTGCCTGGCCCCCAGCCATTGCAGCCTGAAAAGCCCCGGCTATCACCTAAACTAGAGGAGTTAAATCTATCCCGGCCGGTCCTTGGCCAACTTGAGGTTCTACGCCCTCGGCTCCCGCCTCGCCTCCCTCTTGGTGAGGAGGAGAAGGAGGAGCTTGAGGAGCCTGCGCCTCACCAACTGGCTCAACTCCTGGAGCTGCTGCCCGTGGTTCCGATTGAACCATCCTAGGCCTCCCTCTCGGTCTCATATTACAGCTAGCAAAATATCAACTACAAAAAATAAACATATAAGGATTAAGTTAGCAAAGGCAAGGGTCCAACCGTGCTCAAGTATCTTCCTTTACAAAACTTTTTCAAATTAAGTAATAGTAGCAATGGGAACTCGACACTACTTCAGACACGACAATCATACTTCCAAACACCATACGAATGAACAAACAACAAGCATACATGGCAAAGCATTCACCGAAGCAATACAATTACTTAACACTTCAAACTTACCTCACTTACCTGCCCGAGGTCTCGGTAACCTCAGGCTCTGATACCAACAAATGTAACCCCCTCGTCCCGGTCTGGTCGGTTGACCGGTCCGAGAAGGCTACATGGGGAAAACCGATGTGAAACCCGTTAAGGTCCCACCTCGGTTAGCAACCCTAGAAAAAAATTTATTTTAATTATATCTTGTCTAAAGGCATATTTATTTCCTAAGTGATCGGGACAGTGGAAAACAAGGCTCACGAGAAGCCCTACAGCAAACCGGGCCTAAGCCCAAACCTTGAGACTCTTTAGAGATGTCAAAAGCCCACTTTCAGGCCTGCGTTTCGAAACACGGGCTCCAGTTTAAAAAGCCAGGCACCCGTACCGAAATGTATCCACCCCGTTTCGGAATAGGGTCCCATTTTGCCTAGGCGTTCCGATACCCGTTTCGGAACAGGCAATCACAGTAGCCAAAATGTTTCGATACTTGTTTCGAAACAGGGGCTCACAATAGCCAAACCGTACCGAAACGTGTTTCGATACGGGGGGGCACTGGAACCACACACGTTTTGAAATAGCTCAACCCGTTTCGGAACACCGGCAATCTGTAATTTCCCAGAATTAGTTTTAAACATCTCCAAATGATCCCAAAAGCCCTTAATGACCCCAAGAAGCATACATAACATACAAACACGCTCTAGAGGCATGCACCCTATTTGCAAAACGTACTCAAATTACACACGATATAAGATATGGCACCCATTCAAAAGATCATTCAAGGTATACTTAAAAACTTAAAAGCCAAATGGCACATGTCTTCACACATAAGGTTTACATGGTCACTAAAACAACATATAGCTTCCAAAGGCATAACCTTTCACCACAAGAACATGACCAAAACATAACATGGTTTACAAATCCAAAGCATAGCATAAACAACATTCAACATACATGAGTCATACAACGCTCATACAAACACGTAGCAGCCCCATTGCTAAACTACTACTTTATTTACTAAACCATACTTGAGTAGTTACAAAAGCTTGGAAAGCCCCTTCCTTGCACCTTGCTAACTCCACGCTAATGATCTGCATTGTCGAAAAACGAGAGCGTAAGCTAGAAGCTTAGTGAGGATGCTCTAAAACCAAAACAACGACAATGCAGGGTTCAAGCATATCATCCTTAACTTCACACACAAACATGCATAAGCATCAAAGTAGCAACCTAGCTAACAACTCAAAAGGGCAAAACATGGCATCTTACTTCATGCTAAGCTCAACAAGATAAAGCAATTATTTAAACGTCATAACCACATTATCAAGTATATTGGCCACTATTAGTTTACTCTGATATGTGGATTACTCTCAACAACAACATTACCTCGGTGGGATTACACTCATCACCAGACCTCGCATGGATGGGATTACACTCATCAGGACATGCCCTACGGATGGGATTCCACTCATCATCACGTATAATATAAATATTTCCGGTGGAATATTACATCACCGTACTCCTCCTTGATGACTTAACGCCACCAAGGCCACACGCGAATTTGACTCAACCGTGTGCACACTAATCCTAATAATCGATCATTTATACCCGGTAAGTTAACTAGTGCCAATCATACTATTAGAACCACATCATGATACCCATCATTCATACCATATAGCCATCACCACACACATCAATGTACACACATACATAATCAATTCATGCTTCACAAGATCAATATAAGCATAAACATTTAAAGCTTAATAACACACAAGAAGTTAAGCTACCAACTTAACTTCTACCTTGGAATGGCCTACCAAGCACATTCCAAAACCTCACTACACACTTGAACCAATTTAAAGTAAGTTTGAAAGTTTCACTCACCACCCTTCCTTAAGCAAACCAAGCAAAGCCTCTCAAGCCTCCGAAATTTCCGGAATCGATCCCGAACCTTCTCCGATGTTTCCTCTTGCTTCTAACCAATCAAAAGACAAGGTATTACTCAACCAAATCACTGTCAAACCCATCCACAATCTCAACCCACAAACACAAGCCAAAACCTCATAGTTTCAAGCTCAACTAACCACAAAACTCACATTTTCGTACACCCTTCATACCCAGCTGAAGTCTACCTTTTCCAACCCCCAAATGACCTCTAAAGACTTCCAAAACACTTCCCTAACAACCCTATGCCATCAGCCCTTCAACCCAAAACAAAATCACACCAAAATTTCAAGTTTTGACACTTTCAAAAATGCCCCCAAGACCCATTTCGGGATTTTTGTCAAAATCCTTCCATTTTAAGATATAAGGTGTATTTAGGTAAGCTTAACCCAAAACTTAACTAAACAAACCAAAAACAAGTTGAAAACCCATTAAAGTTTCATACTTTCTTCAAACTTGAAAAACTTGAAAAACAAAAATGATGAAGGTTTTGAAATCTAAAACCATAGAAATGTTTGGGATGAAGAGGAGAATCCAAAAACGAAATTACCTTGAAATGAGCCCTTGAAATGGTGGAGAAAAGAGATGGAGTAGTGATCTAGGGCTTTGGGAGGTTTTTCACGTTGGAAACAAGAATGGGGAGAAGATGACTTCTTTTTTTTCTTTTTGGTTCAAAAAGCTTGTCTTTCTTTATTTCAACTTATTTACAAAAATGCCATTACTTTAATTTTAATCTCATTTAAATTAAAACAAAGGTCTAATTAAATTAAACCAATTTTGACGACTCGAACCCAACACACACACAACTCCTAACCCCTAAACACGGGTGTTACAGTACCAAATAGGACTCCAAAAAAGCTTGGAGTGGGAAAAGACCTCTTGTTGAATATTTTAAAGTGTTTGGATTTGTGGCCCATGTGCATGTGTGAGATGCCTATCGAAGCAAATTTGATAGCCACATCATTGCTTGTGATTTTTTTGGATTTGGTGAAGAATCAAAAGCATATCTACTATATGATAAATGGGATCATTATTAGTCACGATGTTGCATTTGAAGAAGATCATGGATGGGATTAGGGAGAAGAATTCAACAACAAAATTCAATTAGAATTGGTTTGGAATGAAAATACAAGTAATACTGAAATGGATTATGATTAGGAGACAAATGAAGAGGATGATGTTGTTGCTCAAGATTATGTTGTCCAGCAAGAAGAAACTTTACAAAAACTATTTTCATGAAGGCAACACACTCCACCTTCTTGGATGCAAGATTATGTAACTAGTGAAAGGTTCTCTGATGATGATTTTAAATCACACATTGTTGTTAGTGGAGGTGATGATCATGTTCACTATGAAGAAGCCGAAAAGAATCCAATTTGGAGAAATGTCATGCAAGAAGAAATTGATGCTATATAAAGAAATGTAACATGGGATTTAACCGACCTTTCAAATGATGCTAAAAATATTGGAGTCAAATGGATCTTTAAAATTAAACGTGATGAGAATGGATGTGTCAGTAAGCATAAAGCTTGATTGGTGGTTCATGGATACACTCAAGAATATGGTGTAGATTACATAGAGGTGTTCGCTCATGTAGCTCGTATGAAGACTATTCGATTAGTCATTTTTGTATCAGTATATCGTGGTTGGTCCATATACTAATTAGATGTCAAATCTGCCTTCTTACATGGCAAATTAACCGAAGATGTTTTTGTTGAGCAACTGCAACGGTTAGTGAAAAAGAGAGGCGAAAAAAATTTACAAGCTGAAATGTGCTTTATATGGCTTAAAGCAAGCCCCTCAGGTTTGGTATAGTCACATTGAAGGGTATTTTCTTTCTCATAGATTTGAAAAGTGTGAGTATGAACCTACTTTATTCAATAAGGTGGAGAAGAAACGTATTATGACAGTTAGCTTGTATGTAGATTATTTGATTTATACAGGGAATGTTGATGAGCTATTAATGTAGTTCAAAAGATCTATGAAGTTAGAATTTGCTATGACTGACATGGGAAAAATAAAATTTTGTCTCGATCTTTAAGCACCACAAAAATGTAATGGTATTTTTGTGTGCAAGAAAAAAAAATAACAAATCTTTTAGACGGATTCAAGATGGGCAATTCAAAACCTGTCCTGAATTCGATGGTCCTACGGAGAAATTTAAGCAAGGGTGAAGGTGGAAATGGATTCGACAAAACACTCTACAAGTAGATGGTTGTAAAGTGTCTATAAGTTCTATATTTCATGCACGTTCCATCTCATATTATCGTTGTTTTTGGGTACATTTTATGCATAATTAGGTTCATGCATTGCATTTTACAGTATTTTTTAGTCTGCCATGCTTTGTATTGATTTTCTGTTATTTGGTAAAGAAAAAGGTATTGTTTTAGTTTAGTTTTAGTTTCAGGTACTAGAGGCTGACAGAAGGAGAGAGGAGCTGAGGACATGATCCTGAGGCAACAGACTAAGGAGTTGTACTGATGCAGTTCTAGACATAGATAGCAGTTGCCGAGTAGCTGCCACCGCCCTACCTGCCGCCCAAGACAGCAAGATGAGAAATTAGAGAACTGGAGTGCAATTTGTAGAGCAGAAAATCTCGATCTTAACGATGCTGTCCACTCAATTTTCCGATGACTGTAGCAGTATGCAGAGTCGCCGAAGGAGGAACTCAAGCTTACTTATGGAGCAAGGCAACGTGATTAAGTCCACATTCAACTCGAAGAAGTCAGCATTTAGATTTGCATTTAATGCAAAAAGCTACTTTGAAGACTTCTACTCCAAGAAGGACTAGACCTAGCTAATGTCTATATATACCTATTGTACTTGTACTTCAAAACAACTTAGGTTTTCCCTTAGGCATAGTTTAGGTTTTCTTGTTGCCATTATGTTCTAAAATTCTCTTTGGGTTTGGGTTATGTTGTAATTAGTGTGAGAACGGTTGTTTAGGATTTTAAGTTTATTTTTGCAATAAAGCTTCAAGGTTTGCTTATTCCATGTTCTTCATAGTTTTCAATTAAGGTGAAAGGTTAGTTGATTACTATCTATTTGTTCGGTATCGAGAGAGTCGAACTCACGAAAGGAGTAAGTACGATCTTATCTATAGACAGTGTTGATCAATCCAGCCTAGACATAGGTTAGGGTTTAAGGCGGCTAAGAGGACGAATAAACATTGTTGTCTTTGCACGATTCATGTTGCGACTGGTATTATCTGCAGTGGGCATCAACAACATTCTGACTTAGACATAAGCGGGATCACTTTCGAAGTGTTCTGCCGAGTTTGCCGCCAAGACACAAGTCCATTCCCATGCCGAGGCAGCGAGAGCGTCTCAGCAGCCTAACTGCCATCCCCCGCCGAGGCAGCATAGTCTGGTAGCGAAAAGCAACTTGTCCTATTCAACGCAGTTTCACACTAAGCAGCATCATAACCCTGCCCATTCTATCAATATGATTTCTTCCCTTTTGTTTACTTGTGTTTTATTTTATTTTCTTCTCAAACAAACCGACTTATTTATGCATTTACTTTTCATGTGCAGGAAAAACGAATCGAGTTAAGTTGTCCAATCCCTGTGGGAGACGATATCTTTTATACTATTACTTGACATGAGTGTGTACTTGCGCTCATATTTAAAGAACACTAAAATGCTCTACAAGTTTTTGGCGTCGTTGTCGGGGATTGGTGACAACGAAAATCGTTTTTTAAATTTCTGCACCTTTATTTACATTTAATTTTCAGTTTTTATTAATTTTATTTTTAATCGAAAAAAAGAATTTTACAGTTTCCTTTGCTAGTGCATGATCAGGGCAAACCCAAAAGGCAAAATCGTTTACGTTGACGATATCGTACGAAGAGAAAGAGAACTCAACAAGGAAATCAGAACAGCCCTATGGAAGGCTAAAGAAGAAAGAAAAGCAGAGGTAAACATGGAAAACGACAACCCTGCCAACAATGCTCATACCGACAAGGATGGGCAGCAAGACCCGCTGCCCAGAGAATAACAGCAAGTTCCACCTAGGTAGCCGACCCCTATTCCGCCGAGGCAGCCACAGTACGTTCGAACCACCAGGGACTACTTGGAACATGACTTTAGAGGGTTCGATCCTACAGTGACAGAACCTGAGATTGAGGCGGATCACTTCTAGTTGAAGCCCGTGGTATTCAACATGATCAACACATTGGGGCAATTTGGAGGGACTGCCACAGAAGATGCTCGGCAGCACTTAAGAGGATTCCTGGACATATGTAGAGCATTCAAAATGCACGGAGTCCACCAAGATGTGATAAGGCTGAGATTATTCCCCTATTCACTAAGGGATAGGGCAAAGTAGTGGTTGAACAACTAGCCAGCAGGGTCATTCAACACATGGATAGATTTGTGTAAGGATTTCCTGGATCGTTTCAGCCCATCTAATGTCACAAACAGATTGAGAAACGAGACCACAGCCTTCCGACAAGGGGATGATGAGCCAATGTATGAAGTGTGGGAGCGGTACCAACATATGCTTAACAACTACCCGATCCATGGTTTTCCGGCTTGGACACAAGTATCAATGTTCTACAACGGGGTGAACTACCCAACTCGTATGATGATTGATGCCTTAGTCAACAGAATCATCCTCGACAGACCACCAGAGGAGGCACTGCAGATCTTGAACCAAGCCGCCAAGAACGACTATAAGTATCGAACAACCCGTTGAGGCGGCGTTAGGCGGCCAGCCACTGTGAAAGAGGTAGAAGCCTCAGAATCTGTCAATGCCCGCTTCGACAAGCTGACAGAGCTGGTCATGAACATAGTGAAACCCACTGGAAAGTCTTTGAGGCCAAGGATGTAGAGTCGTTCTGTGATGAGTGTGGGGACAACCAGGATTCCTCTGAATGTACTGCATCTACCAATTTCATGGGAGGATACGAGAGGAACAGCAGACCCAACACGAATACGTACAACCCTGGTTGAAAGAATCATTCAAACTTCTCCTAGAGCAATCCTAAAATTGCTGCCAATCCACAACAGCAACAAGGAGGCTACCAACAAAACCAATCCAGACAGCAAGCTCAACAACCACAAAACAATAATTCACTAGAAGCAACCCTTCAAACTTTTATGTTTAACACTAGTGAATTTATTGTTCGTACTAATAAATTCATTGATAAAACTGAGTCATTTATGGACAAGATATAGATGATGATGAACAACCAAGAGGCTGCGATAAAGAACCTGGAAACCCAGTTTGGGTAGTTCACTGCGATCTATAGCAGCAGGACAATGGGTGCAGCATCCAGCAGTTCTGAGGCAGCAACTAAGCCAGCATATGAGCAGTGCAAAGCCATATCAACCTGGAGTGGGAAACAGTTGAATGAGCTCAGACTGGAAAAGCAAGAAGAGAAACAACCAGCACAAAAAGAACTACCTGCCACGACAGCATCCACACCAGCCACCTTGACAGTTGAGTCTGACAGCAGTCCTGAAGCAGATGATCCTCCATAGATAAATTTTCCATGCAAGGAACGTATAGAGGACATCCACCTGCTAGAACCTTTCCACTAGAGGCTTAAGCAACAGAAACATGAGCACCTATTTAGGAAATTCTTGGATATTCTGAAGCAGGTGCACATAAACATACCTCTAATGGAAGCCATTCAGAACATGCCAAACTATGCAAAATACCTGTAAAGTGTCCACAAGTTCTATATTTCATGCACATTCCATCTCATATTATTGATGTTTTTGAGTACATCTTAGGCATAATTAGGACCATGCATTGCATTTTACAATATTTCTTTGCTTTTCCATGTTTTTATAGATTATCTTTTATTTGGTGAAGAAAGGTATTGTTTTAGTGTACTTTTGGTTTTAGGTACTAAAGGCTGGCAGAGGGAAAGAGGAGCTTAGGATGTGATGCTGAGGCAGCGAACCAAGGAGATGTACTGATATAATTCCAGACAGAGACAGCAGCTGCTGAGTAGCTGTCGCCACCAACCTTGTTGCCCAAGACAAGTAGACTACAGACTTGGAGAACCGGAGTGCGATTTGTAGAGCAAAAAATCCTGATTCTATCGATGTTGTACACTCAATTTTTCGACGTCTATAGCAGCGTGCAGAGCTGCCGAAGTTAAATCTCGAGATTACTTGTGGAACAAGGAAACGGGAAAACAAGTCCTTATTCAACTCAAAGAAGTCAGATTTTAAAGTTGCATTTAATGCAAAAGCCTTTTTAGGACTTCTACTCCAAGAAGAACTTAGACTAGACCTTTGCCTATATAAACCTCATGTATTTAGCAAAACAAGATACTCAAACTGAGGTTTTCCTTAGGCATAGTTTAGGTTTTCTTACCGCCGACATGTTATAATTCTCCCTTTGGGTTTGGGTTATGTTGTAATTAGTTGTGAGAACGGTTGATTAGGTTTTCAAGTTTGTTTTTGCAATAAAATACTCTTAGTTTGCATAATTCATGTGCTTCGCTTCCTTCAATTAGTTCCAAAAGTCCAGTTGAAGAATCCATTTTTTGGGCATGATAGTGTCAAACTCACGAAAGAATTAAGCACGGTCTCACCATGAAGAGGTGTTGACTAATTCAGCTTAGACATAATTTAGAATTTTAACGGCTAAAAGGAGCAACCAAACGTTGATTATCTGTGTTAGGTTTACGCTGAGATTGCTAGGTATTGCCTACATCACGTAGCAACAGAATCCTAGCCTAGACATAGGTAGGATCACTTCAGAATTGCTTCGCCGAACTTGGAGTTTCTGCTAGACTTGCCGCCGAGACTTATCTTCATCTCACCTGTCGAGACATCGAAAGTTGCAAAAGTAGAGTGTCTGGGGGTTTGAAACAGTTGTTGTAACAGAGGAGTGCATATCCATGCTACATAACAAGTTTCCGCCCAAGCAAACAGATCCATACAGCTTTGTTATACCATGTAGAATAGGCAGCAAGCACGAAATAAAAGCCCTGTGCGACTTAGGAGCCATCATAACTTGATGCCCAAGGTAGTCTTCGACAAACTAGGAATTGGGCAAGCCAAGCCTACCCCCATTATGTTGAAACTTGTCGATCATTCCTTTGTACAACCGGAGGGCAAGATCGAAGAAATACTAGTTTGAGTGGGAAACCTTATTCTTCCACCTAATTTCCCCATCTTAGACCGTGAGGCCGATGAAAACGCCCCCATCATCCTTGGGCGGCCATTTTTGGCCACAGGAAGAACTCTAATAGATGTGGAACATGGGGAGCTGACCATGAGGGTAGACAATCAGAGCATCAAGTTAAATGTGTTACAACCCTCGGAAAAAGAAAAGGAAGGATGCCATGATGCTCAGGCCACCAAAATCAGAATAGAGACATGCCAAGGCAGCATCTGTCACGCCAGACCGAAGGGCAGGCTGAAGGACTCAGTAGCACACCACCTTAAAGAACATGAGGACCCCTAGGAGGGAAGGACAAGAAACACCACCTCAGGAAGTGGTTATGTTTGAGAGATGCACCCAAATGCATTCCCAACATAACTTAATTATTTTATCTTTATTTTTATTTTTATGTTTTAGGAATAGAATTTAATTTATTGCAATTTATTAGAATTAGGTTTTAAACTAGTTAAATTTATTTTTCATATTTTTATTTTTTAACATTTAATTATCTTTATTTTTATTTCAAGCTTTAGGAATAAAAGAGCTAGATCAAGAAGAAGGCCCAACAAGGAGCCCACCCACCATCCCGCCAAGACAGCAAAGGGCAGCCCAGCTCAGATAGCGTATAACAGTTAGTTGCCCGCTAACGGCTACAGAAATAACGGGCATAAATCTCGTAACGTTCGCGAGATAACTTGACCGTTGGACATTTAATTCTGCCCCGGCACTCCTTGGCAGCCTCTATTTAAACCTCACTCATTCCATTCATTTACTTTACTTTTACCTCATTGCTATCTTATTCTTGCATCCATTGTTCTCTAGCTAACTACCTTATTTTTCAAGTTTCATTTATATTTCAACCGTCTCACACATGGCTTCTACATCAGCACCCAAACCCACCTTCCAACGCTTCTGCTCCAAGGCAGATGAGAAGAGATATAAAGATCAGTTTGCCAAGCAAGCAGTTTGGGAGGAGCAAGGTTTCCACTACACAAAGAAAACAGGGGACCTTGGCTTAGATCCCGCCTTGTTTGAGACCATCCATAGAAAGGGATGGGAAATATTCGCACGGTAGCCGGAGATGGCCAATATCACCATGGTCAGAGAGTTTTATGCCAATCACCCTTGCCCTAAGATGTCGTTATTCTACGTCCGAGGGGAGCATGTCAAGTTGAACGCTATCGTAATAAATAGCTTTTACGGCCTAGAGATGGATGACAACCCTCACAAGGATTGAAGGCAGTCACTGACGGCTGCCGACTACGATAGACTCAAGGCCAAGTTGTGCAAGCCCAACACGTCGTGGTTGGCAGGAAAGCATGGCGACTCTGTCCAACGCCGCCGCCTGTTGCCCGAGGCAATGCTGTGGATTACCTTCATCAAAAGGCGACTGCTGCCCACCTCTCACAACTCAACTGTCGACCGGCCGCGCCTTGCACTCATCCACAACATCATTGTGACCCTGGCCCATCAATGTTGGGGAGATCATATGCAAGGAGATTCACAATTGTTTCCGCAAGATGAAGGGCATGCTATACATCCCGTCACTCATCACTGGCCTTTGTGCCAACTTCAACGTCCCAACAGACCCCGAAGATGAGATGACAACTACCAAGGAGGGGTGGACAAGGAAAGTCCGCCTGCAGATGATGCAGGCCCTGGAAACAGAGCCCATCACCCCCAGCCAATCTTCTGCCGCCCCCGGCAGAACTGAAGTTGCCCCAACAAATGAAGTCCTCACTCTGCTGCATACTCTCATCGACAACAACAAAAGGATCGAACAACAGCAGCTGAGCTTTATGAATTATGTGGGGGAGGTCCAAGAGGCCTTTGTGGCATAACTCCTTCAGAAATTTCCAGATGACGACCCCACCTTGCCACTCTACCCCGCTGATCTCGCCGCCGCAGCTGCCCCGCACAAGGAACACCCTCAGCCGTAGATGCCTGCCACGACGCCTTCCGCCACCATATGTCATCTATGACGCACTACCCATCGTATTTTGCCACCTCTGCTTCCAACACAGTGGCAGACTCCCTAGAGCGGCATCATCAACATCATTTCCCCATCTGCACAGCAGCAACGGTGGCCAACACCTCCTCATCAGAAGAGGTTGAGCAGCAGCCGCCAACAACGGAAGCAGTAGAAGCCCCAATGGCGATTGACCCTCTGGTAGCACCAACAGAGGAAGGAACAAGGAAGAGGAAGCGACACATCATAGCCACCGAGCCAGAGGACGAGGAGACAGAATCAGAAGATAGTGAAACCCCTCCTGCAGAACCTCTAGAAGAGCCTCGCCCCACTCCCAAGAGAGTCTAGCCGTCGCGGACAGCAAAAGTCTCACCTGCTAAGTCTGCCGCCCGGGCATCTGCTGGCCGCCGTCTTATCATCCAATCCTCCTCCTTCCCCTCAGCAGCAAAGGCCCAAGCCTTCTCCCAGCCCTCTACCAACTTTTAGTTTTCGTTTCTTCTCTTCACTTTATTTTTCTATTTTTATATCAATTGTAGTTTTTTCTCTGTTTTATTTTTTTGTTTTTATTTTGTGCATTGAGGGCAATGCCCATCTCGAATTTGAGGGGTTAGCACTCATCATGTTTAGGCATACTTTAGTGCATATTAAATTGCATAATGTACTTGCCTCAGAAAAAATTAATTGAAAATAAATTTTTTTGTTAGAACTTGTGCCTATGATAGGATAGCCGACTTTAAATTTTCGCACCAAGTTAAAAAGAACTTAATTTTGGGAAAAGCACTATTGTTACTTTCTGAATTTGTTAGAATTTCTAGTAAACATTGCATGTGTAACCCTCTAAACCCGACCTAGAAGAAAAGACCGAATTTAGGAAGTCACGTTTGAAAACTTAATCCTCAAGAAATTCAATTTCGGAAATTATACTTTAAATTAAAATAAAATAACAGTGATTTGATAAATATCTTATAGTAAATAAAAACATAAATATCATAATAAATATTAGAATGTTTATATATAATCTCTGAAATAAAATCATAGCAAAAGAATTCTAGAAAACTAATCTTAAAACATAATTAGTCTCCCAAGTATGAAATTACATCAATGTCTGAAAATAATAAATAATAATCTTAGTAACTAAAAATAGTTTCGTACTGAATAATAAAATAACCGGAAAAAATATGAAATCCTCCAAGTACCAATTCGCCTATGGTCTGAGTATCTGAAAGAAAGACTAAGGGGGAGTAAGCTAAAGAGCTTAATGTGTCTCTAAAGTGCAAGAAAACCATAATTATAAAATATAATATTATTTTCTTAAAATCTTTTAAAAAAACATAACACAACTATCACATTCACAATGTAATGCACCCAACTACAACCGCCATAAAAAGAGGTAGGTTCCCTAGAACAACTCACTACATCGTCACCATCCGAAGTGGAACTCAGCCCGAAGGGTGGAACCATTGATCCGAAGTGGAATTCAGCCCGAAGGATGAAACCACTAAACTTCCTCCATACAAATCCCAACACATGCTCATACATACATGATGATTAAAAATCAAATTTCATAAACAAAGTTCCATAAATCTGATATTCCATAAACATACCTCATAAAACATAGTCCATAAATCAAATGTCTGTAAATTCGATGTTTCATAAATCATAATTAAAACACGTTTTGAAAATCGTATGCACATGATGTCAACCATACAAGCCATAATACATATAATAATCACACAAGGTGTAAAACACCAACACATAGAAAAAATACCATATAATTTATTTATAGCACCGAAAGAAAACACACCTTAAGCAAACAATAGCTCTAACGATGACAAAGGGCGGTTGCGGCTTCGATGTAAGGTGATGACAACGTCAATCCGAGAGGAATTCATAAAGCATGGGAATAACTAAGAGCGACAAAAATTTAAAACTTAAGGCTTAGATTTATTTCTGTACGTAGTAACTATGAATATATATATATATATAGTTGAGCGGTGGTAATCTAAACAAATTAGGTTTAGAATATAATAATAATAATAATAATAATAATAATAATAATAATAATAATAATAATAATAATAATAATAATAATAATAATAACAAGAATTTAAGTTGAAAAATGAGAGCCAGTTTAACCATGGGAAAATGGGAATTGGAATTCAATTTAAAAAGAAATTACCTTAAAATATATATATTAAATAATTCAAAAACGTATGGAAGAAACCAATTGAATTGAAATTCAATTTGATAAAAGGGTTATTTACGGAGTCAGTCCTTAAACTTTCAAGAAATTTCATATTAACTTTTAAGTTTAATAAAAATTCATATTTAGTCCATCATAGAAAGCTAGGGTTTTAAAAATTAGGGATTTTAAAATTATGTTTCTAAATTAGGGATTTTTCGAATCTAGGGTTTATAATTTGGGCGTAATTTTTGGGGTGTTACAACCTGGTTGAATTATTTGTAAAATTCTAACATGGTTGCAGGAAGCTGCCACGGCAGACAACAAACAAAAAAACAAAAGCACTGCCAAGACATGCAAAAAAAAAATTATGATGTTTATCCCTAGAGGTTCCCGAAACAGGCTCTAGGAAGAATCGTGTGCGAGGACACTCCGCTGCTACCAAAGTCCATGAATCTGAAAATTTTGAAGTGACGGGCGAATTAGCATGAGTGAATAAAAGTCTTCAAGGGATGACTCTACTCCATGGGTTCAGGGTTTTGTAGTTTCCTCCTATCTTAATTTTAGACCTAGAAGAGTGGTTGTGATTAGCTGAAGCCCTCATTGCCATGACTATTTCAATTGTGCTTGAATATACTGTCTCGACAGCAACCTTGTATATCATGACAACATCTATGTTTACTTAGAATGTTCTTCATATTCAGCTTGTTCACAGTTTCTGCACACACTTCACTGGCATATTATAGTTTAATTCTGAGGTAACTCATATTATTTCCCTCTCACTAATTTAATGACAGGTGTCACGGCCTTGAGGTGTTAAATCAAGTTTAAAACAAAAAATTTTCTTTTTGATTAGTTTAAAAGACAAGTATGTTTAAGTTGCATTGCTTGAGGACAAGCAATAGTTCGAGTTTGGGGGTGTGTAAAGTGTCCATAAGTTATATATTTCATGCACATTCCATCTCATATTATTGTTGTTTTGGGTACATTTTAGGCATAATTAGGTTCATGCATTGCATTTTACAGTATTCTTTACTCTGCCATGCTTTGTATTGATTTTCTGCTATTTGGTAAAGAAAATGTATTGTTTTAGTTTAGTTTTAGTTTCAGGCACTAGAGGCGGACAGAAGGAGAGAGGAGCTGAGGACATGATGCTGAGGCAGCAGACTAAGGTGTTGTACTGATGTAGTTCCAGACAGAGACAGAAGCTGTTGAGTAGCTGTCGCCGCCCTACCTGTCGCCCAAGACAGCAATATGAGAAATTGGAGAACTGGAGTGCGATCTGTAGAGCAGAAAATCCTGATCTTAACGATGATGTCCACTCACTTTTTCGATGACTGTAGCAGTAGGTAGGGCGGCCGAAGGAGGAACTCAAGCTTACTTGCGGAGCAAGGCAACGTGATTAAGTCCACATTCAACTCAAAGAAGTTAGCATTTAGAGTTGCGTTTAATTCAAAAAGCTACTTTGAAGACTTCTACTCCAAGAAGGACTAGACCTAGCTAATGTCTATATATACACGTTGTACTTGTACTTCAAAACAACTTAGGTTTTCCCATAGGCATAGTTTAGGGTTTCTTGCTGCCATTATGTTCTAAAATTCTCTTTGGGTTTGGGTTATATTGTAATTAGTGTCAGAACGGTTGTTTGGGATTTTAAGTTTGTTTTCGCAATAAAGCTTCAAGGTTTGCTTATTCCATGTTCTTCATAGTTTTCAATTAAGGCGAAAGATTAGTTGAATACTATCCATTTGTTCGGTATCGAGAGAGTCAAACTCACGAAAAGAGTAAGTATGATCTCATCTATAGACGGTGTTGATTAATCCATCCTAGACATAGGTTAGGGTTTAAGGAGGCTAAAAGAGGACGAATAAACATTGTTGTCTTTGCACGATTCACGCCACGACTGGTATTATCTGTAGTGGACATCAACAACATTCTGACTTAGACATAAGCGGGATCACTTTCGAAGTGTTCTGTCAAGCCTTGTAGTTCTGCCGAGTTTGCCGCCGAGACACAAGTCCACTCCTCTACCGAGGCAGCGAGAGCGCCTCAGCAGCCTAACTGCCAGCCCTCGCCGAGGCAGCAGAGTATGGCAGCGCAAAGCAACTTGTCATATTTAACGCAGTTTCACGCTAAGTAGCAGCATAACCCTGCCTATTCTATCAATCTGATTTCTTCCCTTTTATTTACTTGTGTTTTATTTTATTTTCTTCTCAAACAAACTAACTTATTTGTGCATTTACTTTTCTTGTGCAGGAACAACAAATCGTATTAAGTTGTCCAATACCTGTGGAAGACGATATCTTTTATACTATTACTTGACAGGAGTGTGCACTTGCGCTCATATTTAGAGAACACTAAAACGCTCTACAATGGTCGAGAGTCTAATTTACACTAATACCACACGACCGGACATCATGTACATTGTAAGTCAAGTGAGTCGATTTATGGAAAATCCAAAAGATTTTCATCTTCAAAAAGTGAAGCGAATCATGCGCTGCCTCAAAGGAACTTGTGAGTTTGGGTTATTTTATTAGCAAAATGGAGGAAATAATCTAATCGGCTATACATATAATGACTATTCTAATGATGTTGAAGATAGAAAAGGTATATCAGACTATGTATTCATGATGAGTGAAGTTTTTATTTCATGGAGTTCAAAGAAGCAACCAGTGGTGAGTTTGTCAACAACTGAAGCAGAATTTATCACTACAGCACCAAGTTCATGTCAAGCTGTGTGGCTCAGACAAATACTCGAGGCAATGAGACGAACTCAAACAAGACCTACAGTTATATATTGTGATAACAACTCTACCATTAAATTATCAAGGAATCCAATTATGCATGGGAAAAGTAAGCATGTCGATGTACGTTTTCATTTTTTGAGAGATCTTACAAGGAATGAAGCAATTGAGTTGCAACATTGTATATCACAAGAACAAGTAGTTGATGTCATGACTAAGCCACTTAAGCGGAAAGAATTTGTTCGAATGCAAGGAAAGCTAAGAGTTGTAGCAAATGTAAAATGAATGTTGGGATAATTCAACTGTTCGTAGATATTGGAAGTAGTTAGATTCTTCTAATTTTGCTAATATTCTATTCTTAGTTGGAGTATGCCCAAAGACAAATATGAGATGATTGTAAAATACATACTTATTTTTATCTTGTTTATTAATAAAGTCATTATTATTATTTTAGTCTTATTCTATGCATCTATAAATAAACTAAATTATAATAAAGTCCTTAGAATAATATAGTTATTCTTGAATGTCCTTAGTCGAGAATTATTGTGGGCATGGACAACAATAATATGTTAAGACTAATATGTAGTTGATTGATAACAAAGTATTGTTATTGACATAGAGATTTCAAAATCAATACATAAGTATGTGTTAGAGAACGACATACTGGATTTACCCGCTATGAGCACGTTTCTTAGATTATTATGTGACAGTCACAACATTGCTCATGGTGATAACTAAGTGTATGATCCTCAGACTTGAGATCATCATTATTTCAATATCGATAGTGACATATTTTGATGCAGTCAAATGTGTGTTGTAACAGACTACACTATAAAGACTAATATTGGATATGTCACACTCTATATATCAAAATATGGTTGATCAAGATAGGATTTGTCCCTTCTACATAATAGAAGTAATATCGTAGGCCACATGGTTGAGTGAGACTAGAAAATGCATGGCAATGCTCGAATAAATTGATATGAGATATCATAGTTATTCATTTATCATAGTCTACTCAAGACATCAAGAAATATTAGATGGACTATATAAGTGTGACTAATCCATTACTTGTGTTCGATCTAGATATAAGGACAAAAGGATGTAATACGTAAAAGAAGTTAATCACAGAAAAAGGTAAAGTCGAACCACGACTTCATATAACTTAGGTAGCAATGATGTATTTCTAGATGCCACTCATTGTTTTTAATATTAAAATTGTTCTAGATATTACTACTAACGTTACATGGACCTACAAGGGTCACACCCTATGATTGAAACAAACAAATATCGACTAGATAGCATGTGTACAAATTTTTTGTACACGTAATAATTATTAAAGATGAAATTATTATAATTATTGTAATTATAGATAATCTCGTTTATATATTTTTTAATAATTATATAATTATTGTAATTATCAAACACTATTAAAATATATATATCCCTAAAGAAACCTAACTAAAGTAGAATCTGATTCTACATATTTAATTGTATTCCGTTAATAATATTGTATATTTAATAAATTCGAATTAAATTAGAATTAGATTCTACATATTTAATTATATTCGGTTAAATATATTGTATATTTAATGAATTAGAATTTAATTAGAATTAGATTTTTGAATGTTATATAAATGCATAAGGTCTAGCAGCCAAAGTATTCTTTTTCAGAAAACCTCTCTAACAGTTAGAGAAGAGAAAATATTGTTCGTTTCATTTGGGTGGACTGCGTAGAGGTCGGAGCGCTATTGTGACAACACGGATTCGATTTGTTTTATCTTAACTTTCTAAGGATATCAAGATGTCAGATTTGTTAAGTTAATATTTCATCCCGACTCACCCCGAATTTGTCCCTTGTACATGGATCACTGGAGGAAATCGTCGGATAATTTTTCGCTGCGCCATGGGGTGTACTGACGTTTCCCAACAGTGGTATCAGAGCCACTTGTACGAAATGACTTCAGACTTAAATACTTGGATGATGCTTTTGTATGATATGCATGTTATTAGATTTTGGTTTGTTCAATTTTTGACAAAGATATGATATTTTCACACATTGGATCGTTTTACGCCTAATCTGAATAAATTAAATTGATTGTTCCCCTTGACCTCTGCGTAGGTACAATCTGTCAAGACCTCAATAATAAATCGCTCGATGTTATGTTCGATATGCACGGTGTTTGAAATGCATGGTTATAGCCCAATAGCCCTTTATTTTGGTTTTAAATAAATACGGCATGTGTGTCGTGTCTTTCTTTCTTTTATTGTAATTCTCTTCTCATCTTACTCCATCGTATGAAAAACGAGTTTCTGAAAAATTGTAATATTTGCGGAGAAAGCGTGGTGTAATACCCCAAAAATTACGCCCAAATTGTAAACCCTAGATTCGAAAAATTCCTAACTTTGAAACTTAATTTTGAAACCCCTAATCGAAAACCCTAACAATTGAGGATTTTTAATTCAAAACCCTAGATTTTTTATGAGGGACCAAATAAGAATATTTATCAAACTTTGAAGTTAATATAATTTTTTTTGAAAGTTTAAGGACTGACTCCATAAATAACCCTTTTATCAAATTGAATTTCAATTCTCAAAATCTCACCCGTCTCTTTTTAAAAAAATAATTTTTTTCTACCTTATTATTATTATTATTATTATTATTATTATTATTATTATTATTATTATTATTATTATTATTATTATTATTATTATTATTATTATTATTATATTCTAAACCTAATTTGTTTAGATTACCACCGATCAACTATATATAGAGTCATAGTTATTACGTACAGAAATAAACCTAAACCTTAAGTTTTAAAGTGCTGCCGCTCTTAGTTATTCTCATGTTTTATGAATTCCTCTAGGATTGACGTTGTCATCTCCTTACATCGAAGCCACAACCGCCCTTTGTTCGTCGTTAGAGCTTTATTGTTGCGAGGTGTGTTTTCTTCCGGTGCTATAATTAAATTATATATTATTTTTCTATGTGTTGGTGTTTTACCCCTTATGTGTTTATTTATATGTATTATGGCTTGTATGGTTGACATCATGTGCATACGATTTTCAAAACGTGTTTTAATTATGACTTATGGAATATTTGATTTATGAAACATCATATTTATAGATCTATGGTTTATAGATTTATGGACTATGGTTTATGAAGTATGTTTATGGAATATCGGATTTATGGAACTTAGTTAATGAAATTTGATTTTTAATGATCATGTATGTTTGAACATTGGTTGGGATTTGTACGGAGGAAGTAGTGATTTTTACAACACATTGATTGGTGACGTTGTAGTGAGGGGTTCTAGAGAACCTTACTCTTATTTGGCGGAAGTAGTTAGGTGCATTACATTGCGCTTGTGATTTATGTGTTATAGTTTAAAGGATTTTAAGAAAATAATATTATGTTTTACAACTATGGTTTTCTTGCACTTTAGAGACACACTAAGCTCTTTAGCTTACTCCCCCTTAGTTTCTCTTTCAGATATACTCTGACTTTTAAGGGACTCAGTACTTGAAGCATCTCGTATTTTACTCGGATAATTTATCACCAGTATGAACTCTATTTTAGACTACCAGATTATTTTAAATTTATGTTGTTGGATATTTACGTAATTCAGATCGTGGAACTTTATATTTTTGGGATTATGTTTTAGCATGTAATTACATACTTTATATTAGATATTTTATTAAATGATCGGAATATTTTTATAAAATTTAAGTTTTGTAAACAATTGTGGTATTTTACGGTAATTATTATTATTTAATAATTATTTTGTTTTATAAATTATTTAAACCTAAAATCTATTACTTGAGGGAAAAGTTTTCAATCGTAACTTCCTAAATTCGGTATTTTCTTCTAGGTCGGGTTTAGGGGGTTACACGTGGACCAAAGGAGCAGAATGATGGGCAGATCAAAGGTGGATTAGGTGCTTAAGAAGAAAGTTCTATCTTTAGAAATTTTGGTTCTCCCATTGGCTTGGGATGGGCCACCTTAGCTTTAAGGGCTATAACCATTGTATTTATATTTACTGCTTTACATGTATGTGATAGAATGTATTGTATGAAGGTAACTACTTAAATCATAATAGAATGGTGATATTAATATAACAAAAACCCTCTATATTTAATAAAATTAGTCATCCAATATTAACCCTCGTTAAAACCTCGATCGGTACTATGTAGGTTTTGCCAAAGCAAAATACTTAGATCTATCTTGGTTAAACGCGAAGAATAAGCAAGTGATATTCAATGGTAGTAATATTTGTTAAACTAGGTTGTTCTAATAAGATTAGAAACCTAAAGACTAATGATTGTTCAGAGACTTTGGTAATTGAAATAAAATACGAAAGTGCATGTCTAGGATTGGTTCTTTGAAAGACATGATATTTAAGCGTGCCCAGTACACCACATCTCTTCTCATAAGTTACCTACCTGGTGCATTGTTCATTATTATGCTTCCTATTAGACCATATGAACTTTTGTTTTGGACAAATAGTTGTTCACCAAATATAGGAATTACATGAGATGTAATTAGCAAGTGTTGCTTAACTAAATAATTGAATTCTAGGAGTAAAGCCAAAGCTGACCTAGGATGTAATGAAATATGAATCCTTACCCACTAGAAATACTTATAGTTAAGTTTTTCAATTTTGAGGGTTTTTAATAGTGGGAATGTAATTTCTTTATAAACATGATAGAAGGTACTTATAAATCATATTTTATCATTGTAAATTTTATGGCAAACTCAAACACATTATCATTGCGATCCATCCTTGAGAAGGACAAAATTGAATGGCTTGAACTTCCTTGATTGGTTCTGTAACTTAAAGATTGTCCTTAAGCAAGAACATAAATTGCAAATCATCGAATAACGTGTCCCTAAAGAGCCAGCGGATGATGCCTCCAAAGATGAAAGGGAAGCCTTTGAGAAATACTCAAATGACATGGTAGATGTTGGACGCTTGATGCTTGTGACCATGACCCATGAGCTTCAGAAGCAACATGAGGACATGGTTCCCTATGAGATGGTTAAAAATCTCAAAGAATTATATGAGGGGAAAGTTCGTCAAGAGAGGTATGAAGCCTCTGAGGCTTTGTTTCGATGCAAAATGTTGGATGGAACTCCAGTGGAAACTCATGTTCTCAAAATGATAGGGTATATTCAGACCCTTGAAAAATTGGGCTTCCTTCTAAGTGTTGAATTGGCTACTGATATTATCATGCAATCGTTGTCGAATAGTTTTAATCAGTTTGTTCTTAATTTCAATATGAATGAAATTAACAAATCATTGCCCCAATTGCTTGGTCTATTAAGAACATCAGAGAAAAACATGAAAAATGTTGGTTGTAAACCTATTCTGATGGTCCGAAAGGATAACAGAAAAGGAAAGCCCAACACCAAGGCAAAGCCAAAGCCCAACAAAGGAAAAGCTGTATTGAAACCCAAAGGAGGAGTTTCAAAAGAAGGAAAGTGTTTCCATTGCAACAATGTTGGACATTGGAAGAGAAATTGCACTGCCTATCTTGAGGACATCAAGAAGACAAGAGAAAATGGACAGCCCGGATCATGTATTTATGTTATTGATATTAATATATCAACATCTATTTCTTGGGTATTAGATATTGGTTGTGGTTCACACATTTGTACTTCTTTACAAGGACTAAAAAGGAATAGAAAATTGGCAAAAGGAGATGTGGACCTACGAGTGGGAAACGGAGCAAGAGTTGTTGCATTAGCTATAGGAACATATATTTTTTCATTACCTAGTTGACTTGTTTTAGATTTAGAGGATTGTTATTTCATACCTAGTTTGACTACAAATATTATTTTAATTTCTTGTTTGAACAAGATTGGTTTTGAGATTATCATTAAGAATAATAGTTGTTCTTTTTCCCTCAATAATGTTTTTATGGTACGACTCAATTAATCAATGGCCTCTATATCTTAGATCAAGACAACTCCATATATAATATAAATACGAAAAAATCAAAAACAAATGACTCTAATCAAACTTATCTCTAGCATTATCGTTTGGGTCATATAAGTGAGAAACGCATATCAAAACTTCATAAAGATAGATTTTTGGATTCTTTTGTTTTCGAACAATTAGATATATGTGAACCTTGCTTAATGGAAAAAATGACCAAATCACCATTTGATGGTAAAAATAAGCGAGCAAGTGATTTATTAGGTTTAATACATAGTGATGTATGTGGACCGATGAATACACATGCCAGAGGAGGGTTTCAATACTTCATTACTTTCACTGACGACTTCAATAGATATGGGTATGTTTACATAATGCATCATAAATATGAAGCCCTTGAAAAGTTCAAGGAATTTAAGAATGAAGTACAAAACCAGTTAGGAAAGAGTATCAAAGCTCTTCGATCAGATCGAGGAGGAGAATACTTAATCCTAGATTTTGATGAACTCCTTAAAGGATGTGGGATTGTCTCACAATTTACACCTCTAGGTACTTCACAACACAGTGGAGTCTCTAAAAGGAGAAATCGAACATTGTTAGACATGGTTCGGTCAATGATGAGTAATGCTGATCTTCCAACTACTTTTTGGGGACATGCGCTAGAAACAACTGCTTTCACACTAAATCGTGTTCTGTCTAAATCGGTTCAAAAGACACCATATGAGATGTGGATTGGGAAGCATCCTAGTATGCCTTTTATGAAATTTTGGGGATGCGAAGTTTATGTTAAACATCAGATGTATACAAAACTCGAACTCAAATCTCATAAATGTAATTTTGTAGAGTATCCTAAAGAAACTAAAGGATATTATTTCTTCAATCCAGTTGAGAACAAAGTGTTTGTTGCTCGAATAGGAGTCTTCCTCGAAAAAGAATTTATTCTCGGAAAGGGAAGGGGGAGAAATATTAAACTTGAAGAATATCAAGATCAACCACAGATCACTGAACTATAGATTGAACAACCATTAGTTCCACAAATAGTTGAGGAACATCCAACATTTCTTAAAACACAACCACTACGGAGATCTATGAGAGAATGAAATGTGCCTGAGAGATATAGATTTCTTTTCACATTTCATGGAGACGTTCTTCTTATAGACTAAGATGAACCCAAGACTTATCAGGAAGCAGTGGAGAGCCTAGACTCTGAAAAATGGCTAGAAGCCATGAAATCCGAGATGGATTCCATGTTAGAAAACCAAGTATGGACTTTGGTCGACCCACCCGAAGGTGTTAACCCATAGGGTGCAAATGGGTTTTCAAAAAGAAAACCGACATGGATGGAAATGTACAAACATACAAAGGGCGATTGGTCGCTAAAGGATTTCGTCAAATCTATGTTTAAATCTATTCAGATATTGCTTGCAATAGATGCATATTACGATTATGAAATCTGGCAAATGGATGTCAAAACCGCTTTCCTTAATAGAAAATTAGATGAGGATGTGTACATGACACAACCTGAGGGTTTTGTCGATCCAAAAGATGCCCTAAAAGTATGCAAACTACAAAGATCCATTTATGGGTTGAAGCAAGCTTCTCGAAGTTGGAATCTTCGTTTTAATGAGGTAATCAAAGAGTTTGGTTTCATTAAAACTGAAGATGAGCCATGTGGTTTCAAGAAAACTAGTGGGAGCACTGTTACATTTTTGGTATTGTATGTGGATGACATACTAATAATTGGAAATGACATGCCTACCTTACAGTTTGTAAAGACTTGGTTAGGAAAATGTTTTTCTATGAAAGACTTGAGTGAAGCAACCTACATATTAGAAGTCAAGATTTATAGAGATAGATCAAGACGACTCCTAGGACTAAGTCAAAATACATACATAGACAAAGTACTAAAAAGATTCAGTATGGAAGAATCTAAAAGATGATTCTTACCTATGAGACATGGTATTTTGCTCTAGAAGGAAATGTTTCCTTCAATGCCTCAAGAGAGAGAATGCATGAGTAAGATTATATATGCTTTGGCCATTGGTTCTATCATGTATGCCATGATAGGTACACGTCTGAATCTATCATAAGCACTAAGTATGACAAGTCGATACCAAGTAGATCCTGGTGAAGGTTATTGGGTTGCAGTCAAAAACATCCTTAAGTACTTAAGAAGAACTAATGATACATTCCTTATGTATGGAGGTGAGGAAGAACTAAATATAAAATGTTATACTGATGCAAGCTTCCAAACTGATAAGGATGATTCGCGATCGCAATCGGGTTTTGTATTATGCCTTAATGAAGGTGTTGTAACCTGGAAAAGTTCAAAGTAAGATATAGTAGCAGATTCTACAACAGAAACCGAGTATATTGCAGTAAGCGATGCTGCAAAAGAAGTTGTTTGGATCAAAAAGTTCATATCTGAACTAGGGGTCGTCCCTAGCATATCAAATGCTATAAATCTACGTTGTGACAACAACGGAGCTATCACACAAGCCAAAGAACCCAGATCTCACCAGCGATCCAAACACATACTTAGGTGTTACCATCTTATTCGTGAAATCATTGATCGAGGAGATGTAGAAATAAGCAGAGTACCAACGGATGACAATGTCACCGATCCATAGAAAAAGCCTCTGACATAGCAGCAGCATGAACGTCAAACTAAGTCTCTTGGTATTAGATACATGAGTGATTGGTCTTAGTGCTAGTGGGAGATTGTTGGAGTATGCTCAAAGACCAATCATGAGATGATTGTAAAAGACATACTTATTTTATCTTGTTTATTAATAAAGCCATTATTATTATTATTTCAGTCTTATTCTGTGCATCTATAAATAAATTGGATTATAATAAAGTCCTTAGAATAATATAGTTATTCTTGAATGTCCTTAGTCGAGAATTATTGTGGGCGTGGACAAAAATAATATATTAAGACTAATATGTAGTTGATTGATAACAAAGTGTTGTTATTGACATAGAGATGTCAAAATCAATACATAAATATGTGTTAGAGAACGACATACTGGACTGACTCGCTATGAGCATGTTTCTTGGATTATTATGTGACAGTCACAACATTGCTCATGGTGATAACTAAGTGTATGATCCTTAGACTTGAGATCATCATTATTTCAATATCGAGAGTGACATATTTTGATGCAGTCAAATGTGTGTTGTAACAGACTACACTATAAAGACTAATATTGGAAATGTCACACTCTATATACCAAAATATGGTTGATCAAGATAGGATTCGTCCCTTCCAAATAATAGGAGTAATATCGTGGGCCACTTGGTTGAGCGAGACTAGAAAATGCATTGCCAAGCTCGAATAAATTGATATGAGATATCATAGTTATTCGTTTATCATAGTCTACTCAAGACAACAAGAAATATTAGATGGACTATACAAGTGTGACTAATCCATGACTTGTGTTTGATCTAGATATAAGGACAAAATGATGGAATACATAAAAGAAGTTAATCACGGAAAAAGGTAAAGTCGAACCACGACTTCATGTAACTTAGGTAGCAATGATGTATATCTAGATGCCACCCATTGTTTGTAATATTAGAATTGTTCTAGATATTACTACTAATGTTACATGAACCTACAAGGGTCACACCCTATGATTGAAACGAACAAATATCGACTAGATAGCATGTGTACAAACTTGTTGTACACCTAATAATTATTAAAGACGAAATTATTATAATTATTGTAATTATAGATAATCTCCTTTATATATATATTTTAATAATTAGATAATTATTGTAATTATCAAACATTATTAAAATACATATATCCCTAAAGAAACCTAATTAAAGTAGAATTAGATTCTACATATTTAATTGTATTCGTTTAAATATATTGTATATTTAATAAAATTGAATTAAAGTAGAATTAGATTCTACATATTTAATTATATTCTGTTAAATAAATTGTATATTTAATGAATCCGAATTTAATTAAAATTAGATTTTTGAATGCTATATAAAGGCATAAGGTCTAGCAGCCAAAGTATGCTTTTTCGGAAAGGCAAAAGCTCAAAAATAGCCCCCAATGTTTCACCTTTTGGTCATTTTAGCCCTATCCTTTTTTGTGCAAACAACCACCTAACGTTTCATTTTTCGTTCAAATTTCACCCTTGTTGGATGAAAACTATTAGTCAAATAACAGTCAACGCCTGAGGCTGACGTGGCATGTCTGCAAGGCATGGGGAAATGACTTGACACTGCCACGTGGCACTTTGCTGATGTGACGATTGGTTAAAAATATTTAAAAATATTTTCTTTAAAAAATAAATAAATAAATTTTTAATTTTTTAAAAATGCCACGTGACAGTGCCACATCATCTCCACATGCCCTGCAGACATGTCACGTCAGCCTCAAGCGTTGATTGTTAGTTGACTAACAGTTTTCATCCAACAAGGGTGAAATTTGAACGAAAAATGAAACGTTAGGTGTTTGTAATGGCCAAAAAAAGGATAGGGCTAAAATGAACAAAATGTGAAACATTGGGGCTATTTTTGACTTTCGGAAAACCTCTCTAACAGATAGAGAAGAAGAAATATTGTTCGTTTCGTTCGAGTGGAATGCGTAGAGGTCAGAGCGCTATTGTAACGACTCGGATTCGGTTTGGTTTATCCTAACTCCCTAAGGATATCAAGATATCATATTTGTTAAGGTAATATTTCATCCCTACTCACCCTGGATTCGTTGTACATGGATCACTGCGGAATTCGCCGGATAATTTTTTGCTGCGCCATGGGGTGTACCAGCGTTTCCCAAAAAATATTAGATATGTTTTAAATAATTCTCAATTGTTTGTAGATATTGGAAGTAGTTAGATTCTTCTAATTTTGCTAATACTCTATTCTTAGTTGGGTAGTTGCTGAATATTGGAAAAGTAATCCGATTTAGTTGTTTTTATTTAGATATTCTCTTTGTAAGTTGGACTATAAATACTTGTCAAGTAATTGATAGAATAACACAAAGTTTTCCATCATATATTTTTCACTATCAGAATTTCTCTTCTAACAGGCACAACTTCAAAAAATAGAGGCACGAGAAATCAATCACACAAGAGGAGATTAATTAACCATCGCAAAAAAGAGATCAGAAAAAACCCTGCTCTTGATACCATGTAAATATGAAAGGTTCAACGTCTTCAACCGAAATTAGCATCGATGAAGGGTGTAGAGGTTTCTTTTGAAATTCGGAAAAAATAAAAACCGAAAAAGAAATGACAATTTGACACATTTGATTTTAGAGTGGTTCGACCTTCTAACCTAGGGATGGTCACGGGTTGGGTAGGGTTAGGTTTTTAGCCTACCCGCACCCGAACCGAAAACAAATACCCTAAACTCGCATCTTATCCAAGCCAAACATTTTCTTTAAAAAAAACTCGACCCGGTCTAAAAATAAATATACTAAACCCGACCCCAACCCGACCCGATGTTGAGATATTTGTTTTGATATGATAATAGAAAATTTGTTTTGGACTAAATTGAAAAGGTTTCAAAATGTTAATAAGTCCAAACAACTTGAAAATATGTTTGATGAATTTTACAAGGCTTTGGATTGATTTAAAATGTCTTTAAAGTATCCAAACCTTTGTTTTTCAAGTCACTGTACCGATACGGTATACATTGTATTGATACGCTTTAGAGTTTCAGCTATAGAAAAATTCCAGTAGCCAAAACCCGTACCGATACAGCTTGGCCGTACCAATACGTAGTAAGTTCGTATCGATACGCTATGAAGCGTACCGATACCCTGTGTTTTAATGCCAACGATTAATTTCAACAAACCCCCAACGGCTAGTATCTCGTACCGATACGGTTGTATCGTACCAGTACACCTAACTACTCCCAACGGTCATTTTCCCAACGGCTATTTAAATTGCAGGTCGTACCAATATGCTCCTACGCGTATCGATACGCATCAACTGAGGAAGGCTCAACGGGTAGTTCGTGAAGAACCAGTATCGATACGGCTTCTCATGTACCAATACGGTTAGCTCTAAAACTGCATTTATTGCGGGAAATAAAGGCCCCAACGGCTACAATTTAATCCCAACAGTCTCAACGACTAAAGCTCAATTGGATTATAAAAGGAACCTTCAAGCATCTATAGAAGACTAATGATCTACAAGTCAACAATATTATGAAGAAAATTTGTCTTAGGGCTTAAATTTTCATTCTTTATATATACAACACTTGTGAGCTTACATTGCTATATTTGCTCAAGTGTTTAGGATTGGGTGAGTGCTTAATAGTGCAAACTATATATCTAGTGAGGGATATCTTGTTTGTTCTTATTTCTCTTTGTAAAAGAGGGTTTACTTAAGCTTTGGATTAGAAAGCTTTGAGTGTGTAAAGGTTGCCTCCAAAGCCTAGAAAAAGGGAAGAAATTCAAGAGTGAATTTGGGAAATCCTTAGTGGGAAGCTAAGGTAGTGAATGTAGTCTTTTGTTAGAAAGCTGAACCACTCTAAATCCTTGTCCAAATTTTTCTAATTTTTGCTTCCATCAAAAACACCCAAAAATCAATCTTCTCCACACTTGACAAGTAATTCAGTTGAAGGGTATTGAGCCTAAAAATTGGTATCAGAGCAAGGTCTCTTTCATCGGATTAACATCCTAAGAATCGATCCTCGAAAAGCTCAAGTCATTCTTACATCAACCGAAGTCATGGCGCAATCCATTGATTGGCCACTTTTCTTTGACGGGACCAACTACTCTTATTGGAAGAATAGAATGATGTATTTCATGAGAGCCAAGGATTATCATCTTTGAGACATAGTTGAGGATAGTTCGTTCATGCCACAACAAAGCAAAATGGAATGGAGTGTGGATGATCGCAAAAAGATTGAGCTTAATTGCAAGGCTTTGCACATTCTCTTTTGTGCTTTTAGCCCGAATATCTACGCTAAAATGTCTTCTTGTGAGAATGCCAAGGAGGTATGAGAAAAGCTTGAAGCTACATACGAAGGAACAAATGAAGTAAAAGAGACCAAGATAGGTCTTCTCAACTTAGAGTATAAGAACTTCAAGATGGACCCGGATGAAGACATCAAGAGGATGTTCGACTGTTTCTCCACAATGGTCAATCAACTCAAAGGTCTTGGAGAGGAGATTTTGGAAGACAAACTTGTTCAAAAGTTGATCTACTCACTTCTCGAATCATGGGAGTCCAAAAAGACGGTCATTGTAGAAGTAAAGAACTTGAAGGAGCTCAAGCTTGACGAGCTCGTTGGATATTTGCTCACCCATGAGATGATGTCTCAAACCTTGAAGAAGGAGAAGAATATCAAAGAGCAAGGCATTGATGTGAATATCATTGCTCTTCCATCCTCCACATACCAACATGAAGAATCAAGTCAGGAAGAAAGTGAAGATGAAGAGATGAACCCAAGAAGTTCACCCGGTTCATGAAGAGAGAAATGGAAAAATCCAAGCATGAATCGAAGAAGAAGAAGATGAAGGATCCCTAAAAGAGTCATGAATGCAGGGAGACGAAGCACACCAAATACGATTGCCCTCGCTTCAACAAAAAGGGATCATCTTTAAAAAAGGCGTATGTGGCTACATAGAGTGATGATAACTGTAACCCCCTAAGCACAGCCTAGAAGAAATAGCCGAATTTAGGAAGTCGCGTTTGAAAACCTTACCCTCAAGAAACCAATTTGAATTATGATATATTAAAATAGCGTAAAATAAATTATTTCTGATAATAATATAAAATATCTTAATAATTATAAAACCTGAATGTTAAAATAATAATCTTATAATTTAATTAAAACTTTCAAATTTAAGTCTGAAAACTCATGTAAAATAATAAGTCTCAAATCTGAAATTACATTAAAATCCCAAAGTAATCTTAATAATAAAATACTCCTGAAAGTAAAGTATATTCATACTGAAGATAAAATAGATTCAATAAAATAAAGAGATCATTCGAGTACCAAGTCATCTAGAGTCCAGGATATCTGAAAAAAGAAAACTATGGCGGAGTAAGTTAAAGAGCTTAGTGTGTCTCTAAAGTGCTAGAAAATCATCGTCGTAAAAACATAGTAATATTTTCTTAAAATTCTTTAAAGCATAACACATAAATCACAAGCGCAATGCAATGCACTCAACTACAACCGCCAAGAGGAAAGTTCCCCAGAACTCCTCACTACAACCGCCAATCCGAAGCAGAATTCAGCCTGAAGGGTGAAACCACTAAACTTCCCCGAACAAATCCCAACCCATGCTCATACAATGATATGATGATTAGAAATCAAATTTCATAAGCAAAGTTCCATAAATCTGGTAATCGGTAAACATACTTCATAAATCATAGTTCATACATCATAGTCCATAAATCAAGGTTCGTAAATCATAGTAAAAACATATTCTAAAAACGTATGCATGTGATGTCAACCATAAAAATCATAATACATATAAATAATCACATAAAGGGTAAAACACCAACACATAGAAAAATAACATATAATTTAATTATAGAACCGGAAGAAAACACACCTCGCAACGATAAAGCTATAACGTCGTAGCGAACAACTCTCGCGCTTATTGTCTAGTACTGGATCTTAACCAAATCGAAAACGTTTTGGTGAGATCATGTTTGCAGTATTGGGTGTGCTTGGCGGCATTGATATATATATATTTTTATCGCTAACTATATATATAGGGAAGAGGATTTAGGAATATATATATATATATATATATATATATATATATATATATATATATATATATATATACATGGGGTTTCGGTTATATATACATGTGTAGAGCGTAAAAGAGTTCTTTAAATCGAGTGCAAGTGTACACTGCTGCCAAGTTATAGTATAAAAGATTATCGTCTCCTCAGGGACTGGATGGCTACTTCAAGATTTAATTCCTACACAGAGAAAAGTAAAAACACAATTGATTTGAGTTGGTTTGTGAAAGTTGCATAAACTAAAGTAATCGAATAATAAAAGATTGAGTAATCAAATAAGAAGATGGGTCAGATTTAGTTGTGTCGTAGTGCGAAACAACATTGAAATTCAAAAAAGTCTTATGATGTAAAGTCGATATACCCTCCACGGCAGGTGACGGGTTGACACTGCCACGGCAGGGAACTCGGCGGGCCTTCAAGGTTCGATAGAACGTCCTAAAATGATTCTGACTTATCACTAAGTTTGAATACTGTTGATGCCCACTCTTTGACAATACCTCTCGGCGTAAACCTAGATTAAACAACAACCTTCCCATGTTCCTTCTTAGCCGTCTTAAACCTAGACTTATCTCTAAGCTAAGTTGATTTTCGCCTTAATTGGAGGAAATAGTGTTTATCCTTTTCTTGAGTTTTAACTCTCTCGAATTGAAACAAATGGATGTGCTCACAATGATCTATCGATTCTATTGCAAACAAAGATGAAGAATATGGAATAAACAAACCTTGAATTCAAATTGCATTAAAAACTTTAACTAACCACAACCGTACTCACAACTACTAAATAAAACAATCTTAACCATAAGAAAAGTTTAAAACATAATGTGAATAAGAAAACTCAAAAATAAATTCTAAAAATCCTAATCTCTCATCTTCGTCTTCCAATTCGGTTAAGCCCTCCTTTTATAGGAGGTTACATGTGAAAACCCTATTTGAAAAGAAGTCTCTCTTTGGGGGGAAGTTAAGTTGGAATTAAATGTTATCAAACGTCTGAGTGTTTTATTCCAAACTGACTCCTCTTTTGGGCTTTCTTGGGCCGCAAGCTTCTTCCTTGTTTGGGTCTTCTCACATCATCTCTGGGTGCTCTTGGGCTTTATCCATTATGTGGCTTGGTTCTGCAGATCCAGGAAATTCTCCTCTTCATATCGCACTCCTCTTTTGCCAATCTCTAATATTCCATCGCGGCGGCAATGCTGGCGGCAGTCTGTCTCGGCGGCTCATTCTTTAAACTACGTCAGTACAGTTCTTCTCAGCAACAATGGTTCCTCTTGTGTGACTAGATGTGATCATTTTGCTCTCTCCTCCTCTCCAATCATTCTTCTGCTCAGCTACCGCAGCGGGTGCCAGCAGCAGTCTTCTGTAACTTGTAATGCAAATGCAACAAAAATAGTTTCTTTTCTCCACAAATAATCATAAATACTGTAATAAGCTGAGTGAAGGAAAAATATTGTAAAACATGTATGGAAACCTAAGTATGAACTAAAATGGGCTTAAGAACAGTGATAATATGAGCTAAAATGGGAATAAAATATAGGACTTCCAAGCACTTTACACATCCCAAACTCGAACTATTGCTTGTCCTCAAGCGATGCAAAAGCTAATAAGTACTTACCCATGCTTCAACAAAAGGAACTTGTCTTTAACTTGATTTCATGCCTCAAGGCCGTGGCACCTATATCATTTTAGTGTGTAGGGTAGCATGAACTTTCTCGAAAACAAACTATAATGCTTGTGATCAAGTGTGTGCTAAATTGTGTACAAGTTGATGTTCAAGAGCTATTTAAGTGAACAAAAGACTTAGCTAATTTATGGTACCTCTAAACAACATAGCAATTCTAGGATTGAATTTTTTTTATTATTACGATTGGAGCCAATTTCGGGCACCTCCATCCACCTAGAGCCTATTGTGGCACCTCTAGGGTTGTATTTTTTTCTTACCTACCGCGGCGACCTTGCAGTATTAACAACTTCAGCTGCAGAGGCGGCATCCTGTAATGCATGTGAATTAAAGTACCAAATAATTAAACATGATACAATTGTGTTAAGGATAAATAGAACTATAGTAAATTTCTAAGTCATCTTCATGCTACCAAAAATTAAAAGTACTTTTTAATGGTGCGAGTTGTCAGCTATTCTATCATAGGCACAAGTTGTTTAACAAGTTCTTTTTCATTAAAGAAGGGATGAGTACAATGCAATTAATATGGTTAACTAATATGCAACTACAAGTGAGCCACCCTAATGTGGACTGTCCCTCCCCCAAACTCGAGGCGGGCATTTCCCTCAATGCAACAAAAAAATATAAAAAAAACTGGAAAAAAAAGAAATAAAAGGAAAGAGAAACAGGTTACATTTAAAATGAAGAGGAGGATAAGTTTTTGGCCACTTCGCTGTCGTCGAAAAAGTCCAGTCGCTGCCTCTTTAAAGGAGATGGTTGGACATTATTTAAAGTTCTTCGTGGTTGGATTCTGGAGGGCGGCGTGTTCCTGGTCACTGGAGCAGTATCATCAAATTCTTCCTCATCTGAATCGGCCGAGATGCAATGATACTTCCTTCTCCTTGATGTTCCTGCCACCGTTGGTGCTGCCGTGACGAGTTGTGCTATCGTGATGGGAGAGGAGTATTCTTCAGAATCGTCGAAGGAGTCATGAGACGGAGAGTGTTGGCCCTGCGGATTTGCTAGAGAGGCAGGTAGGGTGTTGGCGACTGAGGAGAAGCCTTGATGGGATGCACTGACGGCTGTTGGTAATGTCGCGGGGGAGTCTGGAATAGGTTGGCTCGCCATGGCAGCTTATGTTATCTCATTTGAATCATATTGACTTTATGGCGCCGCTTCTGTCAGCTCCATCATCTTGTATATGTATTATTTTGTCCACCCCTCCCTGTGGGGTATCATCATGTTTGCCTCGTCCGTTGGAACTTTGAAGTTTGTACACAACCTGGTGATGAGGTTTGGAAAAAAAGCCTACCCTTGGCCTCTGATGGTAGGCATAGATTTCCTGACAGATGATGGCTCCCACATTGATTTTCCTCCGCTTCAGAATTGAATCGATCAGTGTCAGGCATGGGCGATCGACGGTGGAGTTGTGGGAGGTGGGTAGCAGCCGGTGCTTGATGTATGTGTTCCATAGTTTGGCGTTTGGGAGCAGGGCGCGGCGGGGTACTGATTCGGTGTGTTTGCTTGTGTTCCACGTGGTGTCGGGCACACAATACTCATCATTCAACATGTCATAGTCGGTGGCGATAAGGGCGGCTTCAAAGGCACCATGGTCGTGTATGTCGTTAGTGATCCCATAGTAGGCGTTAATGGTGTCCGCATCCAGTCAAACGCCACTGCCACAGACGTAGACGAACGGGGCTTTCGGTTGTGGACTGTGGGCGTAAAACTCTCTGACCATTGTAACGTTGCCTTCTTCAGGTTGGCGGGCAAACATTTGCCAGCCGTGATCTTTGATGACCTTATAAACGAAGGTGGGAAGGCAAAAGTCTCCTATGTCGGCGGGGTAGTGGAAGCCCTACTCTTTAAGAACCTGCCAGGATGCAAACTTCGTGTTGTAACGGTTGGATTCTTTCGGAGAGAACCTTTTGAAGGGTGGTGTGCATCTGGAGGTCGACATTTTTAGAGATGTGGAAAGAAAATCTGAAAATTTTAAGAAAACTATGAGAGTTCAAGAATTAAGAAAGCAATGGTTTGAGGTGATAAAAGGAATTGAAATAGTGAGGTTTATATAGGCCGCCAATGTGGCTTATAATGCTCAACGTTCGGACTCTAACGGGTGGGACGGCTGGCGTAACGGGCGGAATAAAGCCGTTACATGAACTAGCCGTTGGGGCGGTCTATATTCGTTGACATAAACTAGCCGTTGAGGTGGGTGTGGCCGTTCGCGAATGTAGCCGTTGGGGTGGCTTGATTGGCGGCTATTGTGGGTGGTCTGCTTTCTTAAATCATGACTCTCTTCCTAAAATAAAACGAAAAGAAATTATTAGTCAACTAAAATAAAACTGAAATTACTAAATGCTGAAATTGAAAATCTAATCCTAATAAAAATAGGAAACTGTGGAAAATAAATAAAACTCATGTTATAATAGGAGTGCATGGGATTGCATCTTCTAAAGTAATTACTTCTTTATCTCTTCTAACTGGTGCTCCACTGTAATTATTGAGCCGCTGCGCATTGACTTTGAATTCCTGTCCATTTATTTTAGATCTAATTGAACAGCACCATGTGGGAAAACCTTGACAACCTCAAAAGGCCCAGGCCATCTAGACTTCAGTTTTCCAGGGAATAGTTTCATACGGGAGTTGAACAGTAACACTAGCTGCCCTGGCAGGTACTGCTGCGGCAGTATTTTGTTATCATGCCATTTTTTTAATTTTTCTTTGTAGAGCTTGGCATTCTCATATGCTTCCCTTTTGAATTCTTCTATCTCATTAATATCTAGAAGTCTCTTTTCCCCAGCTTGTTCCCAGTCCATGTTGACAACTTTTATCGCGCAATGGGCCTTGTGCTCAATCTCGACATGTAGGTGACATGATTTTCCATACACAAGTCTGTAAGGTGACATACCTAGAGGGGTTTTGAACGTTGTTCGGTATGCCCAAAGTGCATCATCCAGTCTCAGGGACCAGTCTTTCCTAGTTGGGTTGACTACCTTTTCTGGGATGTTTTTTAGTTCCATATTTGAGATCTCGGCCTGCCTATTAGTTTGTGGATGGTACGCCACAGCAACCTATGACAGACACCAAGTTTCTTTAACACTTTAGTGATGAGCATGTTATCAAAATGCTTACCCTTATCACTAATTATTGCCCTCGGGATTCCAAACCTGGTGAATATGTTCTGGTGAAAGAATCTGTGGAAGGTTTTGGCATCATTCTTTGGGGTTGCCATAGCTTCGACCCACTTTGAAACGTAATCACCAGCTAGGATGATGTACAAGTTACCGCATGAAGATGGGAAAGGGCCCATGAAATCTATCCCCCAAACATCAAATAGCTCGACCTCGAGAATGGGTTCTATGGGCATCTCATTCCTCATTGATATATTTTCGGTTCTTTGGCATCTATCACATTGCTTGTAGAAAGCTTGGGCATCCTTGTAAAGAGTGGGCCAATAGAAATCGGATTGGAGTACCTTTGTTGATGTCCGTGTACCTCCAAAATGTCCTCCATAAGGGGCGGCATGGCATTGGTAGAGCACCGCATGTTGTTCCTCTTCTAGAATACATCTCCTTATAACCTGGTTTGCACAGTGTTTGAACAAAAGAGGCTTGTCCCAAAAATAATGTTTAGCATCATGTTGGAATCGCTTCTTGCCTTGATAGTTAAGATTATAAAGTAAAAACACCAGTAACTAAGTAGTTGACAATATCAGCATACTAGGATGTTGAAGGAATGGTTGTCGCCGATTTGCCTGCCGCGGCGGCATGTGCATCAGTCAGTGCTACAGCAATGCTCTCAGTAATGGTGGATGCTAATAGTAGTTGTTTGTCTGGAAATGCATCCTGAATTTCTGCACTTGTGGAGCTGCTTTCGCCTTGTTCCAGTCGTGACAGGTGGTTGGCAACTTGGTTCTTTGTACCTTTCTTATCTCTGATATCAACGTCGAACTTATGTAGTAACAGAATCCAGCGAATCAATCGTGGCTTGGCATCTTTCTTTGCGAACAGGTACTTGAGGGCTGAGTGATCTGTGTGGACAATTACATTTGTTCCCATTAAGTACGGTCGAAATTTGTAAAAGGCAAAAACCACTGCTAACAGTTCTTTCTCGGTGGTGGGGTAATTGACTTGGGCAAGATTCAGGGTTTTGTTGGCATAGTAAATCACATGGAATGTATTGCCCTTCCTCTACCCAAGGGCGGCTCCTACGGTAGTGTCACTAGCATCGCACATTAGCTCGAAAGGTAGGGTCCAGTCATGTGGGACTATAATAGGTGCAGAAACCAGCTTCTTCTTTAGCGTCTCGAATGCCTCAGTGCATGAGTCATCGAACTTAAAGGTTTTATCCTGTTCAAGCAAGGTACACAGAGGTTTAGTAATTTTTGAAAAGTTTTCAATAAATCGTCTATAAAAACCTACGTGTCATAAGAAGCTTTTGATGCCCTTGACAGAGGTCGGCGGTGGGAGTTTCTCGATCACTTTGATTTTGGCTTTATCGACCTCAATTCCCTTGGCAGATATTTTGTGGCCCAGGACTATCCCTTCATCCACCATAAAATGGCACTTCTCCCAGTTTAGCACTAGGTCAGATTCCTCGCGTCTCGTTAGCACCTTTTCTAAGTTGCTAAGGCAGCTATCAAAGTTGTTGCCGAAGATAGAGAAATCATCCATGATAATTTCCAGGAAATCTTCCACCATGTCAGAGAATATGGCCATCATGCAGCGTTGGAACGTTGTTGGCGTGTTACACAACTCGAACGACATCCTTCTAAATGCATATGTGTCGTAAGGGCAGGTGAAGGTGGTCTTTTCTTGATCTTTGGGATCTATGGCAATCTAGTTGTATCCTAAATAACCATCAAGAAATAGTAGAAAGGTTTGTTAGCAAGGCGGTCAAGCATTTGATCAATAAATAGTCATGGAAAATGATCTTTCTTAGTTGCCTTGTTTAACTTATGGTAGTCCATGGAAACCCTTCAACCGGTAATAGTCCTGGTTGGGATCAGTTCATTATTTTCATTACTTACCATTGTTATTCCTCCTTTTCTTAGGTACGTATTGTACGGGACTTACCCATTCACTGTTGGATATCGGATAAATGATGTATGTGTCGATCCACTTGATGATTTCTTTTTTTATGACTTCTCGCATCACGTCATTCAGCCTTCTTTGAGCGTCAACAGTGGGTTTACAGCCTTCTTCCAACAGGACCTTGTGCATACAAACTGCTGGGCTAATTCCCTTTAGATCATCAATGGTCCATCCTATCGCCCTCTTGTACCGCCCTAGCAGGTCTATCAGCTTCAATTCCTGTTTAGCCTGCAACTTGGAAGAGATGATTATGGGCAACGTATCATTGGGTCCCAAAAATACATATTTAAGTTGCTCAGGTAAAGGTTTTAACTCAAGGTTAGGGGGTTCTTCAATAGATGGTTTATGAATTTTACCTTCCTTAATAGTGTAATCTAAAGGCTCAAAGTACTTACCTGGCCTTGTTGCCATCCACAGTACTTCATCATGCTCCTCTATCTCTTCCTCATCTACAGCTTTTGTATACTGGACGCCGGAGCGGGTGTTAGAACAGTTCTCCAAGTGACTGCCTAGGCATTCACCTAAATTATTGTCGAGACAATACTTACCCAGGCATGGTTTATCGACGTCAAAGTCTGACCTGGGTGTGACCTGAACCATTTTACATTCCTCCGAGTCATCATTCTGTTTAAGGGTATGGAAAACATTCAGTTTTATCTCCTGATCGTTCACCCTCATTGTAAGCTCTCCTCTTTCGACATCGATTAGCGTTCTTCTAGTAGCTAAGAACGGTCTCCCAAGTATAATAGCCGCTCGTTCATCTGCTTCACAATCTAAAACCAGAAAGTCAGCATGGAAAATAAACTTATCAACTTTTACCAGTATGTCTTCGATTTTCCCTTCTGGTTGAACGTATGATCTGTCCGCCAGTTGCAGCATTACAATAGTAGGGCGGGCCCTTCCGATCCCTAATTTCTGGAAGACAAATTTTGGCATTAAGTTGATATTGGCCCCCAAATCACATAATGCCTGCCATGTATAGTTGCTTCTGATTTTTACAGGGGATGAAAAAGCTGCCTGGATCTTTTCTCTTTAATGGGGGTCTATTGTGCATCATGGCCATGCATCCCTATGTAACTACCACCGTTTCAAACTCATCGATCCGCGTTCTTTTAGAAACTATGTCCTTCAGGAACTTGGCATAGTTGGGTATATGTTCGATAAGTTCCACCAAGGGCAGGTTGATATGGATCTGTTTCAAGATGTCTAGAAACTTTTTGAACTAGTACTCTTGCTTCTGTCTCTTTATCCTTTGCGGGAATGGTGGTGGTAGTTTTATATCTTCAATCCTCTCTTTATAGGGAAATTTGATCTAAGGGATGGGGGTTCCTTAGACAAATTTTCCTCGTCCCTGACTAATTCAGATTCTTCAGGATTTACCATGGTATCAGGACCTGTCGCGACATCCTTCTCGGCGGGCCTTGAAGAATTGGTCGGCTGCTCCATCGGTGCTTTTCCCTTTGCTGCCTGACCCTTTGGTTCTTGTAAGCAAATTCCACTTCTTGTGGTGATTGCTTTGCACTACTTGTGGGTCTTTCCTCTAGCAACCTCAGTATCACTAGGTAAACCTCATGTTGGTTGTGTATTTAGGATCTGTGCAAATTGACCCACCTGAGTTTCCAGCGTTTTCAGAGATGCTTCCTGATTTTGCATCTGCATTTCAGTCATGTCCATGAAAGCATTAACTTTATTAACAAACTTATCTGAATTAGCAATATAAGCACTAGTATGAGACATAAAAGTGATTAAAGTGGCCTCTAGAGAGTTGTTTGTTGTGGGTTGCTGCTATTGCATCTGCTACAAAGGCGGGTTCCTTTGGTAGCCCGTATTCTGATTGGTCGAGTTTTCTGGAGTGTTAGGGTTACTTTATGAGAAGTTTAGGTGTTTCCTCCAACATGGGTTGTATGTGTTCGTGTTCGGGGTGTTGTTCCGGTTGTAAGTTCCCAAGAAATTTCCAGATTCTTTGCACTCTGTAGAGTCATGGTCTCCACCACATTCATCGCATAAAGCTTCTACTGCTTTTACCTCATATGTTCTTCTCGTTGGCTTGATCATGTTCTCCACCAATCTAGTCAACTTATCTATACGGGTGTTTACAGACTTTGAGGCTTCCAACTCATTCATTGTGGTCCGCCGTCTAATGCCGCCACGGCGGGAGGACGAAAATTGGTAATCATTCTTGGCCAACTGATTCAAAATCCTCATTCCCTCCTCTGGTGCCTTATCAAGGAGTATGTCGTTTGCTGACACATCTAGCATCATCCTAGTGGGTTGATTGACACCATTGTAAAACAAAGATACATGTGTCCAAAGCGGCAGTCCATGGAGCGAGCATTTGTGTAGCAGTTCTCGGTAACGCTCTCATGCTTCGTACATTGCCTCGTCATCAACATGTCTGAAAGAGGTAATCTCGCTGTGTATACGATCCGTGACATTTGATGGATTGAGACGAGCCAAAAAATCCCGACACATGTTTGTCCACAACTCTATAGATCCAGCCGTCTGGCTATTTAACCACATCTCCTCCCTATCCCTTAGTGAATAGGGGAATAGACGCAACTTCAGAACATCAGGGGGTAGTCCATGAATTCTAAAAGATTTGCAGATCTCTAAGAATGACATCATGTCCTGCCTAGCATCTTCATTTGTTGTTCCTCCAAACTGCCCCAATTTGTCGATCATATTGAACATAACAGGCTTGAGTTCAAAATGATTGGCATCAATGTTTGGTTCTACGACTGCAGAGTCAAGGTTGTTTATATCCTCCTACATGTAGTCTCGAGTGGTATGGATTTGTCTTTGTTGACCAGAAGGAGGTGGTGGTGTATGCTTATCTTGCCGTTGACCATCTGCCGTAGGGTCTGCCACGGCAGCATTATTGTCATCATTGTCGTTATACATTGTTGCTTCTGCTGCTCTTGTTGCTTTCGTTGTTGCTAATGCTTCACGTGCCTCTCTTTTGAGTTTTCTTGCTTCCCGTTAAATCTCGTCAATAAACAGGTTTTTAGACGATGAATTCGCTATGTTCATAAACTAAAATAAGAAGTTGTGAGATTTTTTTTATATAACAATAACGAAAACTAAACTGGAAATTAAATGCAATAAAGAAAAAGTGCATAAAAGTAAAAATGAAGTTATTGTTGCTAGTCCCCGGTAACGGCTCCAAAAACTTGTAGAGCGAAAAGGAGTTCTCTAAATCGAGTGCAAGTGTACACTACTGCCAAGTTATAGTGTAAAAGATTATCGTCTCCTCAGGGACTGGATGGCTACTTCAAGATTTAATTCCTACACAGAGAAAAGTAAAAACACAATTGATTTAAGTTGGTTTGTGAAAGTTTCATACACTAAAGTGATCGAATAATAAAAAATTGAGTAATCTGAATAAGAAGATGGGTCAGATTAAGTTGTGTCGTAGTGTGAAACAGCGTTGAACTTCGAAAAAGTCCTATGATGCAAAGTCGATATCGCCGCCACGGCGGGTGACGGGTTGAATACTGCTAAGGTGGGGAACTCGGTGGGCCTTCAAGGTTCGACAGAACGTCCTAAACTGATTATGACTTATCTCTAAGTTTGAATACTGTTGATGCCCACTCTTTGACAATACCTCTCGGCGTAAACCTAGATTGAACAACAACCTTCCCACGTTCCTTCTTATTCGTCTTAAACCTAGACTTATCTCTAAGCTAAGTTAATTTTCGCCTTAATTGGAGGAAATCGTGTTTATCCCTTTCTTGAGTTTTAACTCTTTTGAATTGAAACAAATGGATGTGCTCACAAAGATCTCTCAATTCTATTGCAAACAAAGATGAAGAACATGGAATAAACAAACCTTGAATTCAAATTGCATTAAAAACTTTAACTAATTACAACCGTACTCACAACTACTAAACAAAACAATCTTAACCCTAAGAAAAGTTTAGAACATAATGTGAATAAGAAAACTCAAAAATAAATTCTAAAAATCATAATCTCTCTTATTCGTCTTCCAATTCGGTTAAGCCCTCCTTTTATAGGAGGTTACATGTGAAAACCATATTTGGGAAGAAGTCTCTCTTTGGGAGGAAGTTAAGTTGGAATTAAATGTTGGCAAATGTTTGAGTGTTTTATTCCAAACTGACTCCTCTTTTGGGCTTTCTTGGGCCGCAAGTTTCATCCTTGTTTGGGTCTTCTCATGTCATATCTGGGTGCTCCTAGGCTTTATCTGTTATGTGGCTTGGTTATGTTTATCCAAAAAATTCTCCTCTTCATATCGCACTCCCCTTTTGCCAATCTCCAATATGCAGTCGCGGTGACAGTGCTGGCGGCGGTCTGTCTCGGCGGCTCATTTTTTGAACTGCGTCAGTACAGTTCTTTTTAGCAACAATGGTTCATCCTGTGTGACTGGATGTGATCATTCTGCTCTCTCCTCCTCTCCAATCATTCTTCTGCTCAGCTGCCGCAAAGGGTGCCAGCGACAGTCTCCTGTAACCTGTAATGCAAATGCAACAAAAAAGTGTCATTTCTCCACAAATAATCATAAATACTATAATAAGTTGTGTGAAGGAAAAATACTGTAAAACATGCATGGAAACCTAAGTATGAACTAAAATGGGCTTAAGAACAGTGACAAGATGAGCTAAAATGGGCATAAAATATAGGACTTTCAAGCACTTTACAACATGAGGAGGAGATTTTGGAATAAAATAATAATATTAAAGAATTATAATTATAAAAGAAAGAAAATTTTATGAATTTGATTTGTATTCTAAAAACAAAATAGGTTAATCACCCAATAGGTCCCCAAACTTTTGATTTGTTCGCTAAAGTCGTAAAATTATGATTAAAGATCATTTGAATCACAAAATTCCCAATTTGGCCATAAGAATTTGTTTTAAAGTTTAATTTTAGTCCCTTTGCAAATTAGGGTTTTTTAATTGAAATTCCCAAATAATTAGGGTTTTGAATTTAGGGATTTCAAAATTAGGGATATTTCGAATCTAGGGTTTACAATTTGGGCGTAAATTTTGGGGTGTTACAATGACTCCACCGATGAAGATGAAGTAGCCCATCTATGCCTTATGGCCCTCCAAGAGGGTAAGGTAACTTCTAACTCATCTAGTTCAAATTCTTATTCATTTGATGAGTTACAAAAAGCCTATGATGAATTGGTTTTTGAATTCAAGGCTTCATTTTCGAAAAACAAAAAGTTGATTTCAAAATTGAAAATTGAAAATTATTTGCTTTTAAAAACCAATTTAGAGTTTGAAGCAAAATCAAAGATTTTGAGCTTAAAGTTTCAAATTTACAAGAATTTCTTCAAACGATGGAAAAAGATCATCAAAAGGAAGTTGATGATCTTAAGAAAGAAAAAGATTTGATTTCCAATAAACTTCAAAAGAAAAACAATTTGGGAAAATCCAATTTTTATGTTAGACAATCTAGTGCCCCTAGATTTTTGAATGGAAAAATGTTTTAGAAGTATTTGGGTCCCAAAAGGACTAATTACTTCAAGTAAAAGGGATGAAATTGAAAATTAGATTCTTAAGGGGACTAAATTATGTGGTACTAACGCTTATGGATCCAAAGCAATTTGGATACCAAAACATTTGTGATTGTCTTGTTTTAGGTGTGATGGAGAATGATAAAAAAGTACAAACATTAAGGGGGAGCTCCATACACACAAGGAATGACACTTGAAGAAGGAAGGCTTCACATCCTACCTTTGGTTCAAGTGTGGTAAAATTTTAGTTGAATTTCTTAGCTTTAATTTGTTTTATTTTCTTTAATTCAACTAGTTTATCATAATTGTTGAACTAACATTTGATGATGCTTTGAGTAAGGGGAGCCAATTTTAATACTAAAAATCTTATTTTTGTGTCAAAATTTCTTACCTCCATTGTTATTTTTTAACTTCAAGTTTCTTAAATTCTTTTTGATATAACAAACAGGGGGAGAAATTGTTTGAAAATTTGATTTCTCAAGTGAATAAGGGGAGATTTAACTACATTTAAATTTTAAAAATCTCTTATTCAAAATTTTAAATACTAAGTGAATATGGAGAGAATCACAAACAATTTTTCAAGTTGATTTTATTATATCAAAAAGGGGAGATTGTTGAGATGTTTGTTTTGATATAATAATAATAAAATTATTTTAGACTAAATTGAAAAGGTTTCAAAATGTTAATAAGTTCAAACAACTTGAAAATATGTTTGATGAATTTTAAAAGGCTTTAAAATGATTTAAAATGTCTTTAAAGAAGCCAAATCTTTGTTTTTCAAGTCATTGTACCGATACAGTATACACTGTATCGATACGCTTTAGGGTTTCAACTATAGGAAAATTCAAGTAGCCAAAACACGTACCGATACGAAGCAAGGTCGTATCGATACGCTATGAAGCGTACCAATACCCTTTGTTTTAATGCTAATGGCTATTTTCAACAAACCCCCAACAGCTAGTATCTCATATCGATACGATTGTATCGAGTACCGATACGCCTAACTTTTCCCAACGGTCATTTTCCCAACGGCTATTTGAATTGCATGTCATACCGATACGCTCCTACGCGTACGATACGCATCAGCTGAGGAAGGCTCAACGGCTAGTTCCTAAAGAACCAGTATCGATACGGCTACCCATGAATTGATATGGTTAGCTCCAGAACTGCATTTATTGCGGGAAATAAAGGCATCAACGGTCTCCAACGGCTAAAACTCAATTGGGAGTATAAAAGGGGCCTCTAAGCATCTATAGAAGACTAATGATCCACAAGTCAACAACATTATGAAGAAAATTTGTCTTAGGGCTTAAATTTTCATTCTTTATATAGACAACACTTGTGAGCTTACATTGTTATATTTGCTCAAGTGTTTAGGATTGGGCGAGTGCTTAAAAGTGCAAACTGTCTACCTTGTGAGGGATTTCTTGTTTGCTCTTATTTCTCTTTGTAAAAGAGGATTTACTCAAGTTTTGGGTTAGAAAGCTTTGAGTGTATAAAGATTGACTCCTAAGCCTAGAAAAGGGTAAGAAATTCAAGAGTGAATTTGAGAAATCTTTAATGAGAAGCTAAGGTAGTGGATGTGGGCTTTGGTTAGAAAGTCGAACCACTCTAAATCCTTGTCCAAAATTCTCCAATTTTTGCTTCCACTAAAAACACTCAAAAATCAATCTTCTCCACACTTGGCAAGCAATTCGATTGAAGGATATCGAGCCTAACACCCAACCTATAGAAATAAATTAATTTTAGGGACCTAATTGTAAAAAATAATAATTTTAGGAGACTTAATTGTAAAAAATTATAATTTGAAAGACTAAATTGTAAATAAAAAATTTAATTTTAAAGACCTAATTATAAAAATATATATAAAGAGGGGGTATTAATATAAATATTCCTAGAAATTTTAGGGAAAATTACACAATTAGTCCCGAATCGGGTCGGATATTTTTTACGCTAAACCCAAATCCGACCCGACTTTACTCTTAATAAAAACCTGACCCAAACCCAATTTTTTCATTAAAAATCCGACTCGGTCGGGCCGGGTCGGAACCCGGCCGGATCAGGTAAAATGCTCATCCCTATTCTAACCAAAGTCTACATTCACGACCTTAGCATCCACACTAAAGATTTCCCAATTCACTAACAATGAATTCTTCCTTTTACAAAAATCTATCAATAATTTGTCAATATTAAATATAGACAAATTTAAAAATATTAACTCAACTAACAGAAGACAAATGTTTTACTCAAAAATACTTTTTGAAAAAAAAGTTAAAAATTAAAAAGTTCAAGTTTCGAAAAGAATTTTTCAAATCAAATTAAAATGCAGAGCATGCCTTATTCCCCCTTTGGAAGGTGATATTTTTCTTTTTGATAAGCGGATGTTTTGTGTTATTGGTGAAAATCGTGAAAAAAAAATTGAAATTAGACTCACACTAACGCTCTTAACCACTGAATTAAATTTAGTGTTTCATTTGTATCAATTATTTGGTTACTTTTAAATTTTTTAAATTCTCTCATTTAAAATGTCATTTAAAAAAAATTAACAAGTATTAATTTTTATATTTCAATTTTTACCCCTAAATCAAATATGGAACTTTTGATTCAATGGTTAGGGTGTCATCCTCCTCCCATAGGTCTCCTATGGGTCTCATACATCAATGTAATTTTCGAAGAAAAAGGGGGGAAAAAAGAGGAGTCAATACAAGGTTAAGAAGGAGAATTGATAATTGTTTTGGATTAATTGCTTAGACTACACCATAAACTAGTCTTATTTCAAATACATGTTTGAGTATAAAAGATGATATTGTTAAGGGAAACTCCATCATTGATCACTTAAGTTTCATAAGGATTTACTTTTTGCTCACTATATTTAGAAAAATAACGTTTTGCTCACTTATGTTATTGATTTATAAAATTTTGGTCCCTTAAAGTTAAAAGGTCGTTAGTTTGATGACATACAACGATAGTAAAAAGGGTTAATTAATAATTTGACTCACCAACTCTAAATAAATATTAATTTGACTCTAAACTTTAGATAAACTATCAATTTACCCCTTAACGCCACTCAGCACCCAAAGGATTTCCCTAAAACAAAACAGTTTAACAGAGTCACGACCATTAACTTCTTTGATAACCATCTCGCAGCAACCAGCTAGAAATTTATGGGGGGAATATATTTCTCTTTGAGATGAAAATTACTTTATACTCAGTTTTTCTAATTTCCGTTTTCCTCTAACTTGAAAAATATATCTAAAGCAGCTCAAACTTCATTCCCTCAATAAAAATAACAAAAAATTATATCTACACCGAAGAAGAAACAAATCAAACATAGCAAATGTAATCCCACAACGTAAGAAGAAGAAGAAGAAGAAAAAGGAAGCCATTTGCATGGAAACAAAAGGATTTTTACAGAGAAAATTACTTTCTTCTGACTAAGAGAGAGTAGAAAAACAAACAGTGCTGAAGATTCAATTGGATTGAAGTCTGTTTAAGTATACAAATAGATATTCATGGATAATGACAATTTTTTTTGTCTGAGCGGTCTACTTGTTTGATTTCAGTTTCCACAACCAACCTTCTAGGCTTATAGGTCAATTTTTAAGGACCGGTAGGAGGCGACGGAGCACAGCATATGGTGGCGAAGGGGATGTAGTATTGATTTTGGATTTCCCCAATTTTATGTCATAAAATAAGGAAAGATTTGTATTGTTACATTTATGTATTGTCTGACCGACGATGGAGGTGTGCGGGAGTAAATTGATATTTTATTTGAAGTTTAAGGGTCAATCTAATAATCAACCCTTTTATTAATATGTCGCGTCATCAAACTAATAACATTTTAACGTTTAGTTATAAAAACTTTATAAATCGATAACGTAAGTGACCATAACGTTATTTTTAAAATTTGGTGAGTAAAAATAAATACTTATGAAACATAAGTGACCAATGTTGTAGTTTACCTAGACCTGACAAACTTGACCCGAAACCCGAGACCCGATACAGACTCGAACATGATGGTTTAAAATGACCTGAATTCGAATCAAAACTTACCCGAATTTAGTTAAACCAAAATTCAACCCGAATCGAAATTAACCAAAACCGAAAATAACTCGAACCGAAAATCAACCGAACTGAAAGCAACCTGAACCGAAAATCAACCCGAATTTAATTTCCTCAAATATTTATATTTTATTCTCATTTGTTGTTATATTACTAATTAATAACTATCTTTAATAATAGTTTAATATCATTTTTCTCATTTAAAAGATCATATTCATATATTGACTCAATTTGAAAGCTGGCCGACCCGACATTGACCAAACCCGGAATGCAACCGACCCGACATTGACCCGGCTCAAAAAGTCAACTGATCTGATATTGACCCGACCCGAAAAGTCAACCGGTCCGATATTGACCCGGCCCGAGAAGCAACCGACCCGGCATTAACATTACCCGAAAAGTCAACCGATCTGATATTGACCCGACCTAATCCGAAATAATATAAACCCAAACTAAATCCAAATCAGATCTGATCAACCCCGAACCGAACCTAAACCAAAAATAACTCAAACCGAAAATCAACCCGACCCAAAATTACACAACCCAAATTCAATCCAAGTTTACCCTATTGTTAAACAAGGATAAGTGCAAACTCAAAACATAAATAATAAAATAGATATGAAAAATAAAAACAAAATACTTTATAATTTCCTTAAAGAAACATCATCATCATTGTCATTATTAAGTTACATTAAATACATGTGTATGCTATAGAATTTGTTTGTAGGGTTTTTGGCGACGATAAGTAATGAGTTGGTTGAGGTTAAAGGATCCAATCACTTTGGGCTTGCAGTGCTAGAGAATAGTGATTAACGATGGAAAGTTTTCCGTCAGTAGTACCGGAGTGTTTACTATTTAGAGTAGCTATTATTGATTTGTTAAATACAATACAAATGCAGCCAAGAAGTTTAAAAAGTATGTAAGTTGTAGCATATCAAGATTTACCTAATGCCAGCCAGAATACAACACGGCTCCACTAAAACATTCTCAAATGCTCTCAATTTGGACAAAAATATTTGAAAATTTTGACTTCATCCTCTTCACCATTCCTACAACTTTTTTTTGGATGGAATTAACACAGTCAACATTTACTTTCTTTCTGTTTTTTCATCCTTTTCTTTTTCCACCCAATCAAATAATTCAACAGAACTATTTTACAAATGGACAAGTGTTGATTAATTAGAGGTCAAATATGAAGAGTTAGTGGACGGCTGTCTGCTTTACAGTACTGACTACTGAGTTTGAATGATAATTAAAAAGATGCATCAAGTCACTGACAGCTAATGAATAGCTTCCATTCATCAACAATTTTACAACCCCAGTCCCCAAGCTTTACTTTGCTCTTTTGTTTTTTTCTCATTTTAACAACCAAGTGCCAACTCACCTCAAAAGATCATCCACCTTCTTTGAAAAAAAATGTAACAAATAGGGACAAAGTTAGTACGTAGATTGAGGATAACTGACCCCACATTATCATTTTTATTAAAATTATAGTTTGTCCTTTAATTCCGTCCCTAAGATCATATACTTAAAAGATTTTTACATTTTTCATTAACCCCTCTTTTGTTTATATTTATACGGTTGATCAATAAAAAACAATACAGATACGCCTGTAGAAATTGTCAAGTCCAATAGAAACTATAATGTGGTAATCGTGCACGCACATGGTATGGCATACAGCTTACAAATTACGCAATCTTCTCGTGTATGTTAATGTATTATACACACCTTATACACATTATGCTATGCCTAAAAGACTTGCTACATGAAAATCAGGCCGCCGGGCCCGGAAGATTAAAAGTTCAAAAAAACAAAAATTTACAAACTCAAGACTTGGGAATATGAAGTCTTTCACCTACAACATCATCAAGATCTCTGTGAGCCCATCCTCCGTGCATACCTGTTAAATATCTCACTGACTAAATTTACCAAGATTGAATTTGAAGGCATTAACAAACCAAAATGCACCATGCCTGTGCCTCTCACTTTGTTTCTGTGGCTGGAATTTGGTTTTGAGTTGAATCTTCAAATCTGCAAAGACAAAGTTCAAAGCTTGTAAATGTACACACTTCACTCATACATACCAATCTCATTTTCTTTCATCTTTTGGAGTGATTTGTTTGTTCATAGGTCTGAAAAATGATAATCTTTCCTCAATCTTCTTTCTAACTTTTCCACTCTATCTTATCAGTACTACAGGTGTTTAAAACAACACTAATGGATCTCATTTATAATCTTATAAAGCTGAAGGGGGGAGCTTAAAACAAGATGCATAGAGTGTAAAATAAATAAGATTTGCTCACCTGTTACTCAAGCAGTTCCAGTTATCAACCTTTCTCGCTGGTCAAAATTTTTCACCTTAATAATACCAATAAGAACTTGAAAGCTGAAAAATGCACAGACGAGATATGCAGCAACTGCTGGCACCTAAAACGATGACCATAAGAGCAAATGATTACAGAGATAGTCAGGACTGAGGGTTGTAGTAATATGCATAGCTTCATTCATATAAAGTAGAGAGCTTACTCTTATGGAATTGAGATACAAAATTGTTGCAAGGTTGATCAGGCTTCCAGCAGCTACTGCCTGTTTATAGGTAAAAAGGAACATTGTAACCAAGTAAAATATTCCGAATGTTTTCCATAATGTAGAATATATTCAAAAGCTACGAAGAATGTGTGTATGAGAATAATAAATGGAAAAAAGAAATTCAGTAAGCTATAAGACCCTTCAATTCTAGTAATATCTGAAACACATTATATTCCATCCATTTTCAATTTCTTGAAGCCAGATTTTCACTGCTACCATCAAAACCATTGCAACAACTACATGAAAAGCATGTACATCATGCAACTCATGAACTTCATTGCCACAAATCCCATCGCTTTTGAAGTTCTCCCAAATGCCCCATTGGAATATAATGCCAAGGGAATATAAGCACAGAATGGGAAGGGGATAATGCTGGCCTGCATCCCTAGCTATAAAGTTGCCAACCTATGGAAGGATTCATATAAGAGAACTTAATGTTACCCGAAAAACAAGAAACTTTCTGCATCCACTTGGAAATGTGGGAAAGCCAATAATTCAACGGTGCAAAATGATGTTTAGAGGAATTTTAAATGGTTTCATAGTTAAAAACATATCTCAAACTACAATATTAGACAAAAAGAACAAATAATATATATACGTAATTTAACTCACACTTCCTACTGTCTTCTGAACAGCAGCAACACGTTGGAAAGCCCTTTCAGCCTCCAAAGCCCGTACTCTAAGCTTCAGATCACCTTGTTCCTGTAATATGAAGCATTTTGCAACATCAATTTAATACAGTAACTATTTAACCTTTCAGACTAAATTATAGAAGGAAACTCGAACCCTACCAATCTTTGGATGGTTTCAGCAAGCTTCTCAACTCTATCAGACTGCCTAAATAAGTTGTAGAACGCACGAGACTGTCTGTCCCATCTCTTTCTGAAGTCCTGAAATATTTATATATGTCGTCATGAAAATGAAACTGTATCATGAAAAATACAACTCAAAACTAGAATCAAAGATTAGAATATTGCCTTCAAGACAACTTCAACTCCAGCTTCACGAAATTTTAACAACTCCAGTGCATAGCTAGGAGAAATAAAATGCAAGATAATCAGATATAAAGACAAAATGAATGACTAAACTAAACCTTAAAAAGGTAAGTGAAAATTATAAGGATCTTAAGGAAATAAAACCACACTCACGGTTTTGCAATCTCAGTTATGTCAAACCGAGGATCAAGGCCCTTCCCTATGCCATCTAATACTGCAGGTGAAATAATATGTTGTGCTGAAGTTTTTGTTCAATACAGCACAAATATAAATGAAGCCACCAGGTTAATGTATTACCTGAAAATGATCTGACAACAAATGTGAATGTGGCAGGGAATCGGAAGGGTTGATCTGCTGCAATGGCTAATAAATCTTCCCCTGTTCAGGTAATGGAACATTTATGAGAAGCAGGAACCTGCTATTTTTAGAGAAAAAATGAAAGGGTAAACCGCTGAATATCAGCTCAAAGGGGTATAAATGGAATTCAATGGATCAGAAGAAAAACCGTTCCAACTTAAAAGAGGAAGGCCTTTCTAAGATCTATCAACTGAACCAAATATAAAGGAAGACAACTCAAGTTTTCAAGAGCTTTCAGTATCCAACCACATGTAATGTGTACATGATGGACACTGTTCTTGTTAAGACTTAAGAGGAGGAAAAAGACCAGACCTTGCAAGCGAGGCAATATTTTCAAAGACATAACACGATTTTTTTTTCTGAACTGATCTGCTAATAAAGAAGCTAACATTATCTTTTTCCTCTGATTGCTTGTATATGTATGTCCATGTATTATAAATGTCTTAGTGAGTCTTGAAAGGTCTCATGTCCTCCTTGACGAGTTAGTTGGCTCAATATTGAATCCTTACCGATTGCATTCAAGAGTGTAAAACCTTAGTTTACATTTAGGAGAGAAAAAAAAGAGCACCAAATGTATTACCAATTGCAGCCAGGCGTTCCTTTTTTTTCTCCATCTTTTCCTCCTTTGTCAATGGTTTCTTAAATCCAAGTTCTGCTGTAGCCATTTCTCTCTCCCTTCTTTGAGCAGCAAGACGCTCTTCAAAACTGAAATAATTGCATTTATGTACTTCACATTCAACAGAATATCAGATGAAAGAGGCAACTCTAATGCACATCACTTTTGCGAGCCATGCCCTTTGTTTACCCATTTAAATAAAATGCTTTACACTAACTTCTAAACTTAAGTTCAACAGGTAAAGAGCATATCGCCATATCCAATTACTAATTTTGCAGAAAAAAATAAACTATTTCTCTTTCCAGTTTCAGACAAGCATACAAAAGCACACTTTACACCAAGATTATCATATTAGACAAAATAAACTTAAGGATTCCCTGAAAAGTTAAAATCATAGGAGTTTTCTCTTCATTAATCCACCTGTTAAGGAAGAATTGTGCCGTCCGTCTGACAGCTGTCATATCTCCAGTAGGCACAAGAACACCCATCTGAACCATTGCTTGAAGGACCTATTGAGGTTGACTTGATCAGTAACAGAATATAACAATGGAATTATGGAAGTCAACAAACTAATGCATGATATGGCTGTTTCTTAAAGACACAATTACCTTATCAGGATCCTTCTCATAAACTCCATAGAATGTTTCCAACAAACCTTCTCTGATGTTTGAACTGATACTGCAAGGTGCCAAAAACAGTAGATTTATGTCGGGAGAAGTCACCAATCATCCTGAGAAGCTTTCTATCCAACCTGCTTATTTCAAATAGCTAAAACTATCATAGGAAATTACCTTCCCATCATGCCAAAGTCATAGAAGATCAACCGTCCACCGTTAACATCATCAACAGCAATATTTCCTGGATGCTACAGAAATGAAAGAAAGAGAAAACATAAGAAGGCTCTTGTTAGACAGACCTGAGGGCTTGTATAGCTTTAAGAAATCATGGAATTAGAGGACTACGGCTTATGTATCTCTACTACAGCTATTGGTCTCGAGACTTAGAAAAGGTATTATGAATAGGGTACAAGAAGTCTCCCAATTATTGGAATATACTATAGGCTAAAACATTTTATTTTTCTTGAAAATTTATAATATCGGTGATTTAGGTTTATAGTTGTACTGTACCATAAATCTTTTCTTACTTGGTAAAAGAAAAATTATGCAAGGAGGAACTTACTAAGTTGACTTTGTAATCTGAGCAAATAATTAAATGAACAGGTAACTTCCAATTGATACTGCACATTTTAGTTCTAAAAAGCAACACTAGGCATACAAAATAAAAGCACAGCATTCCTTTGAAACGACAGCATGAAAGGATATATATGCTACTAGTTTAAGTGCAAACATAATAAGCAACTCATGCCCCTTCACCTAGCATTTCCACAAATAAACCTGAATATCTTGCTCAACCAGGATATTTGTATAAGCCCAAAAACTTACTGGGTCAGCGTGGAAAAAACCATGAGACAGAATTTGTTCCAAATAAGATTCAACAGCATATCTGCCCAACCTGCATAGAATATAAGATGTAATAATTGTGAAGAGCAAGAAGGGTAACACAGGAACATCATAAATTGTAATCACTTGTATATATGTAAGAGAAACAAGCAATGCATGAAATATGGTTTTCACTAGGGAAATTAGCCAAACCTTTTCCTATCAACTCCCAACTGATCTAAAGCTTGAATCTTGTTTATTTTGATCCCAGGAACATATTCCATTGTCAGGACCTACAAAGATTACATGAACAAATTAGCATTTATGAATGTAAATCCAAAAGACATTCCAACTCTTACATGCACACGCACGCGCGTTCAAACACACACACCAGCTTTGTGGTGTAATCCCAGTATATTGATGCAACTTTCACACACACACACACATAATTTCACAAAAGCCATACCTGCGGTGTGGTGTATTCCCAGAATATTGATGGAACTTTCACATAACCCATGTCTTTGAAATTACTGGCAAATAATTCTGCATTGGCAGCTTCCTTTGTGTAATCAATTTCCTGAAAAAATGCATTCATATATATTGTATAAGTTAATATCAATGAAATAGTTGCAAAATTCGCAAAAAGAAGATAGAAACTCGAACTAGTTAAGATTATGCATTTTAACCCGCAGGTCAAGATGATAAAATACTTAAATAGTTTGCCTATATGTTGCTTTTTCTATTACGGAATTAAATGGGAATCCAAATTCCAAAATGCATTCTTATTTCCTTGTTGATATTTTACATTTTCATGTACATAGACCTTTGAAATTCTCAAAAGGTATAAGTTTAAAAGGTAACCATGATCAATTAATGGTCTCCCTACTTATTATTACCATCTCTAAATTAGGATTTTCCCTGGAAGTCTAAGTACTATTCATGACATACATTGTGCTTATCAATACCTTCCCTTATTGCAGGTTCAGAGCCATAGCACAAAATCCTTCCTCTTCGTGCCTAATTTCAACCTTCATCCAAGACTTCTCCCTTGAAAAGGAGTCTATTGCATAAGGCTAGAAGATTTGGTGATGACAAAGAATCCAGATAAACTACCAGCACTTATGCCTTCACTTGTAAAGAAATCTTCACCCTTCCCTCACCTTTTGTTGCATGAGAATACAATCCAATCATTTCATCATTCTTATTCCTTATATATCCTTTCTTTATTTTATCTAAAAACATGCACTCAATTCTTACATTGTTGCCGAGGGAGATTCACTAACGGTTTAAGATTTAATTTACACTTGTCTGTTTTTAGTTCTAGCAATTTTGGATGATGAATTATTGATTTTTCGGCTCTATTGATTCTTTCTGGGTTTTCCTCCCCAGTCCTTCCAATTCTCCATATATTTCTTCAGTTTATAAGGTTTTCCTTCTGATTTCTCTTATCTATATTATTTTAATTTCATCCAGTCTGGTAACATTGGGATCTTTATAGCATCAGTTATTAAGAAGCAATAAGGAAATTGCTTAAAACTTAAAATAAAGAACCTTCATGCATAAAACTTGATAGGGAAATATTAGCAATTGTGAATTGCGGGCAATCTAGATTAGAGTAAAGCACTTCAGAAGAAAGGCACTTGATAGCTTCTGATACAGTGAACGGACTACCTGATATAACACACTAGCACATTCATCATAAATTGCAACCCAGTCTCGCTTTGCCCCATCTGACTTTGGGTCAATCTTCTGAAGATATTCAGCAATTACCTGAGGCCCAACCAAACAAGAGTCAGAATCTTCAACTCCACAAGATATTCAAAAGATTGTCTTAATAGAAAAAGCAGCAGTTTCTTATTACTAAATTATGGCGGTAGCATAACCACCGTAATTAACTACAAATCACGTTTGCCAAGCAAAGGGAAACATACCAAAAGTCACAAAAGCCATGAAACCGTAGGCATTATGAAATCAGGATAAGAATATAAAATAGATCAGTGGTACACAGAATTTCAAAAATTAGTAAAAACCAAGTCTGCATGTTTGCACGCGTTTGTCTGCAGTATTGCACGTATTTCTCCTTTTTTCTTTCTTTTTCCCTGTGAATTCTGTTCAAGTCGACACACTCCTCAGATGGATGCTAATCTTGCAAACCTTTCTATAGAAGATGGTGAGGAGGAGGCAATAGAAATACCACCTGAAGTCATAGAATCTGCTTATGAGTATGAACTGTGTTTGGTGGGTAAATTTCTCACTTCGAGTGTCATCCACTTCCTCTCGATGCGCAACACCATAGCAGATGTATGGCATCCGCTTGGTGGAATTTCTATAACAGATATAGGACAGAAACGATTCTGCTTTCGTTTCTATCATGAAGTGGACATTGATCGGGTTCTATATGGCAGCCCATGGTTTTTTAACGGCCATCTCTTGCTTCTGCACCAGTTGAAGAATGGTGAAGATCCTCTTGAAGTTGAGTTATCTATGGCTACATTCTGGGTACAAGTACATGATCTAGCACCTGGTTTGATGTCAGAACAAATGGCCCGTCAACTTGGAAACTTCATCGGCGAATTTGTTGAATACGACTCGAAGTTGGTGGCAAACGGTAGAAAGCAGTTTATGCGCGTCAAGGTTAATATTAATGTTAACGAACCTCTAAAGAGAAAGAAAAAGATCTTACTGGGCAAGGATCGTTGCATATATGTTTTGTTTCAATATGAACGGATTACACTATTCTGTTTTATCTGCGGGAGGCTTGGCCACGGCGAGAGTTACTGTCCGATGAGGTTGACAATTGCTCCGAGAGATGTGGTTTTTGGATGGGATCTATCTATCAAAGCACCTTCACGGAGGGGACCACCGCAACCAAGCAAATGGCTTCGCATGGAGGACGAGGATGTAACTGCTCCGGGAAGGATTATGGGAACTGTCGTGCATGGGCAGTTACGTAACCATGAGAAACTGCCTGTACATGGAAACAACCCACGTGATCCTGTAGCACAAAACAAAACTACCTTTTTTCAAACCGAACCACTGAACGATGGACACCTGGATATTATAATGGACGCAGAGGATAATCCGTTGGAACCTACAGATGGGAAAAAAAGACAACGTTTGACAGGTGAGGGGCAAGCTGTTTCTGGTGCTTTTGATTCTGCTACCCCTGGTGATGACTCGAATATATCGGCTAGCCCTATTCAACAGGGCAGCCGGCAGCCATGAATCTCGTTTGCTGGAACGTCCGTGGACTGGGGAAGCCACGGGCGGTTAACCGCCTCAGGAATACACTGAGGGGTTGCCATCCCCAGTTTATGTTTCTTATGGAAACTAAACTAGATGTAAGAAGGATGGAAAGGGTAAGACATAGGTGTGGTTTTCGTTTTGGAGTGGATGTAGCTGCAGTAAGATCGAGAGGAGGTTTATCTTTCGGGTGGAAGCCCGAATCTCAGGTTAATTTGAGAAGCTATTCTGCCTTTCACATAGATGTTGAGATTGTTGATGACGATCATGGACCCTGGAGGTTTACAGGCTTCTACGGTAATCCAGTTGAACATCTTCGAACAGCTTCATGGGATCTTCTTCGACGTCTGGCAACTGACCAATCTTTACCATGGTTAGTTGCAGGTGATTTTAATGAGATAGCTTTTGCTTTTGAGAAAATGGGGGGGAGACAAAGACGCACTGCCAACATGACTCTCTTCCGTGATGCCCTATATGATTCTGACCTAGCTGATTTGGGCTTCAAGGGTGTATGGTACACATGGGAACATGGCAGGCTAGCTGACAACAACATAAGGGAGAGACTAGACAGAGCTGTGGCTAATCCAAGTTGGTGGTCTAGGTTCCCTGGATACAATGTGACTCATTTAAATCACAGTATATCGGACCATTGTCCATTGTTGATAGAAATAACCAGTAACAATGTAAACAACGCAAGGGTCTCAGCACATCTCTTTCGTTTTGATGCTAACTGGATCTTAGAAGAGGATTTGGAGCATGAAATAAGGTCTTTCTGGGAATCATCCACAGACCCTCTTCCAACCAAACTCGAAGGTCTGGGAAGCAAATTGTTGCTTTGGGGTAAAACGAGGAAGAAAGCAAATTCTAGCTACAAAAGAAGACTCCAAAAACGATTAAATGAGCTATCTTCGATGGATCCTGATGATGAGAACCTACTTGAACTAACTGAGGTCAAGTTGGGATTAAACATAGAGGCGGACAAAGAAGAAATCTTTTGGGAGCAACGAGCAAGACAAAACTGGTTGAGGCATGGGGACAAAAACACGTCTTTCTTCCACAACTATGCATCTTACAGGAAGAAGAAGACTACTGTGAAAGGGCTACGTGACGAGGAGGGGAATTGGATTGAAGGTGATGGTAATCTCCTGAACTTGGCTACCAACTATTTTACACAATTGTTCACCTCTTCAAACCCTTTGTGTGGTGATTCCATTTATGAAAAGGTTCAACCAAGAGTGTCGAATGATATGAATAGAAGTTTGCTGGCTCCTTTTACGTTAGATGAAGTTAAGGAGGCTATTAAACAGATGGCACCTATGAAGGCTTCAGGAGTGGACGGTTTTCCAGCTCTATTCTACCAAAAGTACTGGCACGTGGTGGGTGAGGAAGTATCATCTTTTTGCCTACAGGCTCTTAATGCAAATGCAAACTTGGAAACCATCAACGACACCCAAATTGTGCTTGTGCCAAAGATCAAAAATCCACAAGACATGACTCAATTCAGGCCAATAAGCCTCTGTAATGTCTTGTACAAGATAATATCTAAGACATTAGCTATCAGATTTGCTCCTATGCTAGATGACTGTATTGATCAATCCCAAGGTGCATTCATCCCAGGAAGGCACATTTCAGATAACATCGTTGTGGCATATGAACTTCTTCATTCGATGAGACAGAAACGTGGAGGCAAATCGGGTTCGTTCGCTCTAAAGGCAGACCTTAGCAAGGCCTACGATCGAGTGGAGTGGTGCTTCTTAGAAGGAATGATGCTACGACTTGGTTTTGATGCTGTTTGGGTGAATCGACTAATGCAATGTGTTACCACTGTAACCTACACAGTTAACCTTAACGGATCTCTGGGAGAAAGGTTCAAACCCTCTCGTGGCATAAGGCAAGGATGTCCCCTTAGCCCCTACTTGTTCCTTATATGTGCAGAAGGTTTGTCAGCATTACTAAACCATGCAAATCAAAGGAAAATCATTAAAGGGATCACTATAGGAAGACAAAGAATGGAGATTGGTCATCTTCTTTTTGCAGACGACAGCATTCTCTTTGGTGAAGCAACAGTCAGGGGAGCTACAACATTGAAGAACATATTGCAAGAGTTTGGTAATGTCTCGGGTCAACGAGTCAATTATGACAAATCTCTTATCTTGTTTAGTTCGAATGTGGATCCTTCAATTCGACAGCAAATTGGCTCCACTCTTGGTGTTAGAATATCAGCTAGCCCAGAAAGATATCTTGGGTTGCCTACAGTTGTGGGGAAAAACAAGAGGGAGGCATTCAACTACTATTTTGATAGATTTAATAAGAAGACTGATTGTTGGGGCATTCGTTTTCTATCAATGGGAGGTAAAGAGGTGATGATAAGGAGTGTGTTGCAGGCTTTACCTACATACGCCATGCAGTGTTTCTTGCTACCGTTATCATTATGTTCATCTATGGAGAGAATAATGAATACATTCTGGTGGAGGCATAATGGGATGAAGAATGGCATCCATTGGTGCTCATGGTCTTACCTATCTCGTCCTAAGCACCTTGGTGGTCTCGGTTTTCGCAACATGGCTCAATTCAACATTGCCATGCTTGCCAAACAATGCTGGAAATTGACAACCAAACCACATTCTCTGCTTGCAAGAGTGTTAAAGGCACGGTACTATCCAAACACTGATTTCCTCCATGCTAACTTATGTTCAAGACCTTCTTTTGTATGGCGGAGTATATGGACAGCTAGGGGATTATTGGAGAAAGGCTTAGGTTGGAGAGTTGGCTCAGGACAAGACATCAACATCTGGAATGCATCATGGCTTCCAGGTTCTGATGATGGATTCATTCGTGGCCAAAATATCAACATCAACTATACAAAGGTGGCAGATCTTATTGATTCCACCAGTGCTTCTTGGAAATTAGAGGTATTACATGAACTCTTCAGCCCAGATCAGGTCCAGCGTATTGTAGAAATCCCACTTCCATCAGGACTTTTTCCAGACTCACGCGTATGGAGATTGGAGAAGTCGGGGGAGTACACGGTGCAGAGTGGATACAAACTTCTAACATCTCCAAATTTCCAGGGAACTAACCCTACTCTAGTAACATCCTCGATAATTCAACATTTCTTCTCTGAGATATGGGACATGAAGGTGCCAGCTAAGGTGAAGATACATATGTGGAGAGTGGCCAATAATTACCTACCAACACGCGCTAATCTTCGAGTCAGACGGTTGCAAGTAGTTAATAATTGCCCCATATGCCAACACAGTGAGGAAAACATTGATCATCTCTTGCGAGATTGCACATTTGCTGCTCAACTGTTTGCATCATTTAACATAAATCTGCAAAATTATCCTGTTGATGGGGTTTGGCTGGAGTGGTTGTCTTCGTGGTTCACAACGTTGCACGTTAAACAAAAGGTACTTTCCATGATTTCTTATTGGGCAATCTGGTATATGCGTAACAGGGTTGTACATGAAAATGCTACTGCGTCCATCCCTGAAACATGCGCTTTTGTGGCTGCGAAATTGAGGGAGTTTGAAGCATATGAGCCTGATCAGATTCAACCCTGTGTACCGTCTATGGTAGAATGGGAAGCACCAACCGAGGGGGTGGTGAAAGTGAATTATGATGCAGCCTATGATCAGAATTTTAAGATTTCTTATTCAGCTGTGGTTTGTAGAGACTATGAAGGGTTCATCTTGGCAGCAGGAATCATACAACACCAATATGTTGTGGATGCATCAACAGCTGAAGCTTGGGCCTGCTTGCAAGCTGTACGATTGGCAGCAGAAGTAGGTTTCACAAATATCATAGTGGAGGGAGACTCATTAACAGTATGGAAGAAAGTTCGATCCCACTCCCTGGATAACTCGATCATATCTCCAATAATTCATGATACACGAGAGGCTGCCAAAGCCATAGCTTCAATTTCATTTGGCTTTGTGAAACGAGAAGGCAATGTAGTAGCTCATTTACTTGCACGGGAAGGAAGACAAACAGTGTGTCCCCAATTCTGGATCGAAGAAGCTCCACAAGTTGTAATGGAAGCTGCTGAAAAGGAGAAACCTCAATCTACTCATTGATTTCTCAGCATTTTGCTAGGTGTTTTCCTAGTTGTCGATTTATTCTTATGTGCATTCTTGATGCAATCCGACTTATCATAGTTTTGAAACTGGTAGATTTGGTTGTAGTAGATAGGTTGAGTTTAAAACCTACGCTACTTTCTAAGCTGTTCATCATGCTTGTTCAATAATATGAAACCAGTTCATTCTAAAAAAATTAGTAAAACTAACCCTCAGATTTTTAAGATCAATATCAAAGAGACTCTTTAGACCAGGTCTTTGTACTTTGATAACAACCTCTTGGCCCTTTAATTTTGCTCGATGGACTTGGCCTGCAAAAGGTAAAACATATCTGTCAATTCGGTTTTACCAACTAACAAACTATTATGGATCTAAATTTAATACACTGATAGTGTATAGATCTATACATGCCAGTGAACCACATGATGCCACCAGTTAAAAGATAAAATTATTTTATTGATACATAGTATGATATGGTTCACTATATTAATGATATGTCATTATACGGTTCACTATCAGTGTATAGACACCCAACTTTTATCTGTGCATGTTCTCCTATTGTTTAACCATGCTGAAAACCATCAGTGTCTTCTGTTTTTAATTGATTATTCTAAATATTAGCAAACTCAATGGAATTAAATATTTTAATTTTTACAACATAAAATGTAAAAAAAATAATGTGATGACAACTGACACAAAAGTTAATTCCTTTTTATATAGTTAAATACAGTGGCTTGGTGAAGCTTTAACATGTATAGGCTCTTAATATGGGATGGAAATCATCTGCCCCCTAAGTATGCCCCCATTTGTGCCTCCACTTTAAAATAGTGGGTTTAGGGTTTGGGGTTTAAGGTTGGTGCTTAGGGTTAGGGTGTAGGGAATTAGGGGAATAGTGTATTTTTTAGGGTTTAGGATATGAAAATTAGGGTTATGGGGTAAGATTTAATTTTTAAGTATTTTTAGGCAGAGGGCATAGAAGGAGGCATGGTTAGGGGGCAGGAGATTTTTACCCCTTAATATGTTATGCGTGAGTAAAAAATGATAAATAGGGTGACCAACATAAAAAAAAAACAAACAAATCTTTTCCAACTATGAAGGTCGGTTATATGGATCATATTCTGTTATTGTGCATAATTTAAGACACACCATTATGTAAGAAGTAGAAAACTTGGGTTCTTTTTCATTCATTTAATTGAATTATTACTATTGAGGGAAAAAAGTGAAAGTCAAACTTCTATTACTGCTAATGGGTAATACCAATCAACATTTCTCTCATTTCATTTTATACATTTTAATGATTATAAAGTTATTCATATATATAATTAAGTAGCCATTAGATGCCACATGAATGTGTTAATAAAGCAATAGAATAGTAACAGTTTTTGATAAATTGTCATATGAAAGCAATAGTTCAATATATTCTTTCAGACACAGCAAGGTCTGAATTAATCTTTAGAGGATTTAGTATTTACATGTTATTTTAGTCAAACTATTAAATAGTCCACCAAATTGGAAATAGTTGGAATTTTATATACAAGTGAATGAAAGAAAACAGAAAGAACAAATGAAGAAAACATGTTTTAATGAATATATAAAAATGACATTAGATGCAGAGAATCTTTTAGAAGACTTGTTCAAAATCAGAAAGGCATGCATATGAATTGGGGGGTACATGTTATATATTTTGGTGATTGACAATGTTTGCAGTAACCACACCATAATATATCATTTACCACTTGATCTTATGCAATGTTTATTCAGTGATGGGGAAACACAATTCAAATTAGAAGAATGTAGATGATATGAAAATTACCAAGACTAGCAGCAGCAATGGGTTCATAGTCAAACCGATCGAAGATATCACCTACAGGGGCTCCAAGCTCTTCTTCAATAATAGATACTGCAGTCTCTGATGGAAAAGGTGGAACTTGATCCTGCACGTGAATAGAATTAATTGTTACCTACAAAATTTTAAATTCAGAAACCATCTGGCTAGAAAATTCTCTCTTGCAGAAGGAAGCGCATAGTAAGTACTAGAAAATCATGATATGAGTTGGGGCACAGATATTTACAGTTTTTTTCTTGATCTGCCCTGAATAAGTTCTACAAGCAGAACTAACATTCACAATTGAAAATATTGAACCTAAAAGTTAAAACTTAAAAGAAAAGGAGCTTCAACCTGTAGCTCTGACAACTGATCAACATATTCTTGAGCAAGAATGTCCACCCTTGTGGAGAACTGCTGGCCAATTTTGATGAAAGTAGGACCCAGTCTCAAGATACTTTCTTTTAACCATTTTGCAAGGGCCTTCCGCCTTATAACTTTCTTTTCCTCAGTCATTCCTCCTGCACAAATGAATCCTTAAAACAAGATATATAATGCCAACAACTAGGATATACAACAATATGTTAAGTAAGACCACAGGGTTTATCTAAGGACATAAGTCAACCTTAAACCACCCCATACCCTTCTATATTCCAACATTTGGTAACTAGTTCAGAAGTAAAAGAGGATGCTAAAATCACACCCACTGTCTATAAAGACAGTATACAGAATAAAAAGGATCTCAGAAAATTTAATATCTTGATAGCATTGCTGGATCGTGTCAGTCATTTGAAACCAATTCTTTTCACAAACTAGCAATCTTCTTTATATTAGCAACTCGGGAATGTTAATTCTATTCAATAACATCCGTTTAATGAAACTTAAATTAGGGTTGCTAAAATGTAAAACAATGAACTTATATCATATGCGATGCATTCTTTCTAAAATACCATTTCTGAAAATATCACCTTTTTCATCAGATGTTATGGATCAAATTTGAGCTATTCCAATTTTTGTAATCTAATTTCCTCCAAGTAAAACAATGGAAAAATTTTATTTTTACTGCGAAAAAAGGGGGGGGGGAGTCTAGCAGTCACTGACCTCGATAGGAGAACTTCTGATTGTTCAACCATGCCTTAAATACAAAACTTAGAACAAATCCCCATATTTCCAATGTCCTCTGTATTGTTGAGTAGGTTTTGAATCTACTCCAACGCCCCCCGGGAGCAACAGAAACCTGCGAGTTTTATTGCCACAAGATTATGGTTATTACAAAATTGAAGGGACACATACGGATAGATACATCCAGAACAACATAGCTAGAAAAGACACCAAAAAAGAGATGATTGTGAATCAATTGATGCAGTCGACTCAACATACACCTCAAAAGTTACATATATATCAAGGGAAAGGCACCCTGACACAATCTTAAACCTATATTTTGTTTATTAATAGCAGTATATAGTCCTCTCCAACGATGAAATAAGATAATACAACAATCATGAAGATCTACAACCAAAGTTTTAAAGCAGTCCTACAAATTCTGAACTAGTAGTACATTGGCTTACAAGCAAACTAAATTTTAACCTCAAAGTTCAAATTCCATGAGCGTTTCTTGTTATATAATAGTAGATGCAATTTTTTTAAATCTTGGTTGTTAATTTTGTTAGTTCTTTTTTGCCCCTAAAATCAAAAGGCAAAAATGGTATTCCAATACAATTTTTTAAAATTGAAAATAAGAATTAGGAATATCACATTGTAAAGGAAAAAATTCATAATTTACTTTTATATAAAGAACAATCTGTTAAATGACGGCGTTGTATTTTAGTCATTTTAATCAAAACTTCCTCCCTATGAATTAGTATGGTTTTACTTTCTACCATATACTTTGCTTCGCAGAAATATTAAGAACAAAAAAGCAACAATGAAAAATAAATAAGACTACAATTTTCTAAAAACCAATCCCAAGTACCTCGACCTGGTCTTTAGCGCTCCGCTTGAACCAAGCGTCCTCTTTCCCAATCTCCTCTACCCTCTTTTTCCTCGCTTCCTCCAAACCTCCTTTCACCGAAACCACCTCCGCCGCCGCACCATTTCCGTTCCCGTTCACATACTTGAGCAAGCTCCCATTGCTATCAGTCTCCACCACTCTGACTCCACCGTTGATATATCCGTCAACCGATCCATTCTTATACTCGTACTTACTGGTACTACCATTGCCATTCAATTCAAATCTACCGTTGACTTGCTTGATAAATTCTTGCTCCCGTTCCGCATAGGAAACGCCTTCCTCTTTAAGCGCTCGAATTCGAGAACGCAAAACGACACCGATCCTTAAATGGCTATTCCCGGTAAAAGAAGCTCTGGAGAGAGAAGAACGTGCAGAGAGTTTCCGGTGCTTCGAAGTTGTTGTTGTTGGGGAGAGAAAGAAAAGCTCTTGTAATGGTAGAGATGATGCCATCAATGCAACCTGATTGTCCTCCTTTTTCGTTCCTGCGAAATAAAACTCGAATCAAACCCTAACTAAACCCCCAATATTTTCATTATTTTATCTTCTCCTTCTCCTTCCTCCTTAGGACGGTGAAGGTTTTTGTGGTGGGAGAGTGAAGGAGAGTGGAGAGACACAGACAGAAGTCGAAGAAAATGAAGTGAGAATCAGAGAGGCGAAAGGTGGGTGGAGGTTATGAGGACACGTGGCATGAGGAGGATGGAGAATTTTAAGATTTCGATAGTTGTGATTGGAGGATACAATGTCCTTGGCCACAAAGTCTGGACTTGGATGCTGACGTGTTAATTATCTATTGTTCTTTTAAATAGAATTCTAATGACAAAAAAGACACAAATATGGCAAAAAGGACACAAATATTATCTTAAACTTTTTTTCTCAAAATATGGCATAAGCCAGTTTATTTTCTAAAATATTGTAATATTTTTAAAGATGATAACATTTCTTACCGTCTATGAACAATATTTTTATTTATTGAATTGAAAAAAATCAAAAACAGTAAGAAAAGTCGCCGCCTATAAACATAAGAACTTTAAAAACGGTAGCAAGAGCTTTCGTCTTCAAACAGTGATCGCAGTGCCACGTGGCGCGTATGTAGAGAAAAGGGCGCATGTGATTCGGCCTGCAAGGTGATTCAGTCGATGCAGATTTGCGCAGGGTGACAGCTTTGTCGGGGCATGCATGGGGTTGGCAGGGTGCATAAAATAATATTGGTTGGGTGGGGAGATGGTTGTAAATTAATTAATTCGTTTGGGGTATTAATAGGATGAGTGATTTGAATTTTGAAGTTAAATAGGGTAAAAATTTGTAGAAAAAAAATTATTTGAGAAGAAAGATAAAAAAAAGGAGGAAGAGGAGAAAAAGTACAGTAAATATGAGTTTGATTTTAAATTTATTAATGGGATGAGTGGTTTGAATTTCATATCTATTTTTTTATAATTTTGTAGGGAATGATGAAATATGGAATGCAAAAGAGAAAAAATAAAGGAAAAATTCTATTGAATTCAAGAATGAAAGACTGCCTTTTTACAATGGGATATTAGTATATTTATGCAAAAACATATTTCTATTCTTTAAGCTTTTGCCAGCTAAACTTTATATAACAGAAGCTTTTGCCAGCTAAGCTTTTACATAACAAAATAACTATAATTTTTAACAACCTTCAACAGCTCCTAATACACTTCATATTTAACTTTTAACAACCTTTCAACAACTTCTAATACACTTCTTATTTTCTAACTTTTATAACCAAGACATCTTCCCTGTCTTGAAATTTTGACCTCATAGAACAGCACATTATACAAGACGTTCACCTTTGTCTCTTGATTTTTTAATCTTGCAAAGCTTGTGAAAGATTTATAGATTACAGACGTAGTTTTTCTGTACAAAAGACTTTTAATTTTTGGCGAAGATACAAGAAAAAAAATAGAAGATAGTGGTTTAGTGAGCACATATGTTATTTGCTCAGAAGCAGGGACATAGTTGATCTGAAATGAGCCATTTGTAACCTTTTCCCTGACAAAACTAAGATCAAGTTTCACATGTTTCAATTTGGCATGATGTACAAGAATGGGGGAATGTGCAATCGCGCTTGTATTATCACACCACAATATTGGAGTCGAAACAAGATTGGTTTTTAAATTCGTTAAAAGAGATTTTACCCAGATTGCTTCACACAAAGCATCTGTAAGGCTTCTAAATTCAGCTTCAGTAGATGACTTGGACACCACCCCTTGTTTCTTGGAGCTCCATGCAACAAGATTACCTCCTAAGAAAATACAGTGACCTCCAGTGGAACGTTTATCACCAGGAATGGTTCCCCAATCAGAATCAGCATATCCAATTAACGTAGTTGGTGAAGAGTGTGAATTGAAGAACAAATCATGATCAATGGTACCTTTTAAGTATTTGAGAATTCTTTTGGCATCTTTTCAATGTTTATCAAGTGACGATTGCATAAATTAACTGACCTTATTGATCGAGAATTGGATGTCAGGTCTTGTTGTACAAATGTGTTGAAGCATACCAACTAGTCTATACAAAGTAGAATCAGAAAAAGGATCACCATCTGTAGGTGAAAGATGTGGAGTTGTTATTATGGGTGTAGGAGAACTGAAGGCATCAAGCATTTGTGTCTTCTTCAAAAGATTGGAAATATGTTTCCTCCGATTTAAAATGACTCCACCTTCAGTTGAATGAATGTTCATTCCAAGAAAATAGTTTAAGCAACCCAAATCTTTCAAGGAAAAGGCTTTATTAATATCTTGAATGGCATTGTTAACTTCATCTTCATCATTGCCAGTTGCCACTATGCCATCCACATAGACCATAATGTACACTTTGTTACCTTAAACTTCTCTAAAATAAAATGATGAATCTACTAAAAAAGCAGTGAAACCAAGAGTGTCCACCAGATGAATTTGAAACTTATCAAACCATGCATGTGGAGCTTGCTTAAGCCCATATAAAGATTTCTTCAAACGACATACAAGTTGTTTCCAATCAGAACCTTCATGTTCAAAACCAGGAGGTTGTAGCATATAGACCTTTTCTGAAAGATCTCCATTTAAAAAAGCATTATCAATGTATATCTGTCTAAGAATCTAGCCACTACTAAGAGCAAGACTGAGCATAATTCTAACAGTAGCTGACTTTACCACTGGACTGAATGTCTCAGAGTTGTCAAAACCAGCTTGTTGAGAAAATCCCTTAGCAACAAGCCTCGTTTTGTAACGAGCTACACTCTCATATGAATTCCTTTTAACCTTGAATAACCATTTGCTTCCTATTTGCACTCGATCTTCAGGCAAAACAGCTAACTCCCATGTTCCTTTCTGTATCAAAACATTCACCTCTTTTAAAACAGCTTCTTTCTATTTTGCAGATTGCATTGCTTGATGAACGTTGTCAGGTACAAATTTTCAGAGTGGGAAAAAACATCTTGGGCGTAGAAAAGCTTCAGTTTGAAGATCCCAGCCTTTGACCTGGTGACCATCAAATGACCGATAGCACTAGGAGCTTTAACACTTGAACGCCTTTTGTTAATGGAAAAAACATATGCATTTGAAGAAGAATCCGATGAGGATTTAGCAGGTGAGTGATTGCCAGCAGTAGAAGAAACGACCCCATATGTCTGTTGTTGTAAACCATTTGCATGTTCAGTTGAAGACATAACACCATCTTCAGATGGAACTACAACAGCAGATGATGGAATTTCTCGTTCAACTGTTGGTACTATAGCTTCAGACCTTTGTATAGTTGATGCAGAAGAACTCGCAGATGTGTTAGTGAACTTATCATAGTCGCTTAGAGACTGTTGTGAAGCAGCTTTAGAGTATAGTGGCCCAAAACATTTAGCTCTGTAAAAACTTATCTTGATTAACCTACTCCAAATCTTGAGAACCATTATATATATTTTTTGACACAAAAGGAAAATAATTCTCATTGAATTGTACATGTCTAGAGACATAAAGCCTTGTGGAGTGGATCGTAGAATCGATTTAAGCCAAGAGGGGGTGAATTGGATTTTTAGAAATTTTGGTGGTGAAGTGGAAAATAAAAATTTGCAAGACAAGGGATTTAGAGTGGTTCAAGTTCCAATTGAACTCTACATCCACTACCTTAGCTTCACTAAGGATTTTCCAACAACTCCACTAGTTGATCTTCCCCTTTTCTAGGCTTAGGAGAAAACCTTTACATAATGACCAATTTTTCTACCCAAAAGTTGACCCAATCCTCACACAAGGTTTACAAAGAAGTTTAAGGCTAATAGCTAGTATCTATCAATACAAATATAGCCCTTTTACAAGCACTCAACCCAATTGAAACAAATAAGATTGGAAATATACAAAGTACCACAATTGAGGTTTACAAAGAAAATATGGGAATTTAGCACAAGAGCTTGAATTTGATGTTTGGGTGTTTCTCTTAGGATCTATAGTTGTTGCTGGTGCTTTTAGAACTCCCTTTTATATCTTCTCATTGAATTCTAGTTGTTGGGGTTGTTGCCTTCATAATTATAGCCGTTGGGATGTAATCTTCCCAAAATAAATGCAGTCTGCAACTACCCGTTCCGAAACGCTCGACCCTATTTCGAAACAAACCAAAATAGAAATAGTCGTTGGGGTGTAATTAAAAGGCCGTACCGAAACAGACACGATCATTTCGATACGCTAAGAGCCTGTTCTGAAACGTGTTAAAGCTCGTTTCGAAACATTTTGCCACTTTCAAAACCTGTATCAAAACGGCTTAAAAATGTTTTGATACGCTCTAACCGTCTCTCAAATTTTATTTATTTAAATTGCAACGGTCATATTTTGAAACCAAGTTTGAAAACCGTTTCGAAACGTTTGAGGTCGTTTCGATACTACCATATCGAAACGGTTCAAACTGTTCTGTTGTTTTTCATTCGTTTCGAAATTTGAAGACCTGTTTCGATACACCCGTATCGAAACAGAAAGCTTGTTCTGAAAATAGAGGTTAATAGTTTCAAAACTTTCCGAAACTCCTAAGGGCTGTTATGAAACGGTGACTCAAAAATCACTGTTTTGACTTGGTAAACACTTAGAAAAATTTGAATGATCTTAGGTTTTGACTTGGACAATTTTCTTGGAGACTTGGGGAAGTTTTGAGGACTTAAAAATTAATTTTCTCTTTTTCAATTTAGTCCTTAAAGCCTTTGTTATATCAAAATCAATTTATTAGTTTTACAATCTCCCCCTTTTTGATATAACAAAACCAAGTATGAATTTTTAAGAATTTTGAAATCTTTGAAAAAGTTCTAACTCCCCCTCAATGTAAGATGGGTTTTAAAGTTTTGAAAAGATTTAAAATTCAAGTGTTTGAAACTCAAAAACAAATTTAAAAACACTTAGGCTCTTAGATTACTTCTATCCCTTTTTGTTAGATAAAAAATAGATAAACAAGGCTAATCAAGAGAAGAAACGAAGTCATAAGTAATAAACCAAACAACATAATTATCATAGATATCATTAAGTTCAAGAAAAAAAATTAAACCAAATAACATAGATATTTAAACCATTGAAGTTCAAGCTCAATCCTAAAAACACATAATCAAAGCATGGGTCTTTAAAACATAAAAACAGAGATAGGTGCAAAATTAATCCTAAGATGATAGACTAATATGATATGCAATATGAATCCTAGGCCTCATCATCATCGTCGCCACCATCATCAAAAGAGTCATCATTGTCCTTAGCTTGAGCACAACAATAACTCCTCCAATCACCATAGAAGGTGGAGAAAGATAGATTCATAGATGTTTTTTTATTCTCAAGAGAGGAGACACGTTCCTCCAAGGATTGAATGTGAGTGTTGAGAGCACCAAAACCTGAAGCGATGTTCGTATCTATCGAGTTGAACCGCTCGGTAAGGAAAGCCATAAGAGCATCATTGTTAGGAGCCAGAGCTTGAGGTGGAGACTCAACTTGAGGTGCCAGAGCTCTCCTATCAACACGAACCCATTGGCCAAGAGTATAACAAAACTCGGACTTAATAAGAGAATATTTACCAATCTTTTGCTTTAGGGGTTCTAGATAATCATAGGAGCAATCATAACCGAAGTGAGCGAAGGCATAGCTTAACAATGTTCTATAAGTAAAGGATGTAAGTGCATCGGTGGTACGGATCTTCACTTGATGGACCATCTCAGCGAACATAATTTTGACCAAGTTCGGGCGTTGTGCTTGGCGAAAAAACTCGAGCCAAAAGTAATCAACTTGTCGAATATGTGCAAATTTACCTCCTGAAGGGCGAATAAACCAAGGGATGATCAAATGTAGGAATCGATCATGAGCATCCAATATAAGAACGGATCCGGTGTGAGCAGCAAAGTGATTCTCATCTCCAATACCTTCATCTTTGAGCCCAAGAGCTTTCTCTAAAACGGATATATCAATACGTCATTTCTTGCCTAAAAGATAAGACTCGATGCCAATTACCTCGGTATAATCTTCATTGTCGATGAGAACGACATTGAATTAGAAGAGCAAGACCATGTACTTGTAGACAATGTCGAGAATTCCCAAAAAGGCTAAGAAATCCCAATCATGCAAGAGAGGTAGATAACGAAATTTGAAACTCTCGGGGTCAAGGAAGGAGATATCCACAATACGCTCTCGTCGAACGGCTAAATCATGAATGATTGTGAATCGGTCCTTAGCTTGTTGATTCCTAAGACTCTTTTGAAAAACGAGGGTAAGGTTTGGAGAAATGTTTTCTTGGTTCGAACCTTCACCCGTTTGAGTCTTTCTTTTCTTGTTAACGTTTTCCATTAGAAATTCCTAAAAACGCAAAGCAAGCAATAAGAAAATTTGAGTGTATGCACTTAAATCCTTAATTCAATCCAATGAAAATCCCATTAAGGTTTTAAAAACACTTGTAAACTTATACACATATATAATTTTTTTAAAGAAAATAAATTTTGAAAAATTGTGTTAAGAAAATACGATTAAAAACAAATATATTCGAATGAAAAATTTTGAGATTTAAAAGATTTTTACAAGTTTTGGAAAACCCAAGATGTAAAACTTATATTCTATTCAAAACTAATATTTTTTAACCTAAGATTCGAATGAAATCAAAGGAAAAAGAAAAAGTTAGAAAATACCTCAAAATGGATTTTGGAAGAATGGATGGATGAAATTGCATCAAGTTGTTGAAGCTTGCTTAGATTTTAGTTTAGGAGTAAAATCCCTCAAGATTTGATGAAAAACAATGAGGTTTGTAGGGTTTTTATAGAGAAAATCGGGTTAGGGTTTTTAGGAGTTTAATAAAAAGTGTTATTGAGCAATTAAAACTCCTTATAAAAGTTGTCTGAATACGCGTTTCAAAACAAGCACGACCATTTCAAAACAGGCATACCGAAATGTCTACTACCGTTCCGAAACCTATTGACTGTTTCGATACAGATTTGACCGTATCAAATCCCACGAGATATCCCATATCGAAACGCTTTTGGACCGTTTCGATACATTTCTTGGCAGAGGCAAAATCTTTCGAAACCCTTGGGGCGTTTCGAAACACCATGATCAAAATGAATACTTTTAAGGCATCTGTATCAAATCATATTGACTCGTTTCGATACGTATAGGCCTGGAGGTACAGATGAGGCTCTAAATTGCAGAAAAATTGAATTTCAATGAGTCCTAGATGCATAAATGATATGAGTGAGCAAGAGAAACATGTTAAAAACATAAACATACTCCCCCTAACTATAAGCATGGATGAAATTAGGATAAAAAACACATAAGCATGGCATTTTACAAGAAATCAAGCAATTTAAGCACAAAAAGGTCCTAAAAGGTCAAGATAGGCTAGTTAGACCTAACTCTCTCCTAAGGGACCAAAAACGCTCCTTATCTAGAGGTTTGGTAAAGATGTTCACTAATTGATTTAAGGTGTCTACAAACTCTAAAACAACATCTTCCTTAAGGACATGATCTCTAATGAAATGATGACATATTTCTATGTGTTTAGTTCTAGAGTGTTGAATGGGATTTTTGGTAAGGCATATAGCACTAGTGTTGTCACACTTAAGGGGTATGGTGTCTACCTTAATACCATAGTCTAAGAGTTGCAGTTTCATCCAAAGGACTTGAGCACAACAACTCCCTAAGGATATGTACTCAGCTTCAGTGGTAGATAATGCTACATTATTTTGTTTCTTAGAGAACCAAGATATGATCATACTACCTAGGAATTGGCAAGTGCTGGAAGTACTTTTCCTTTATATTTTGCAACCCCCGTAATCCGCATCCGAATAAACATGAAGGTTAAAGGTTGAGTCTCTAGGGTACCAAAGACCTAAATAAGGAGTATCTCTAAGGTACCTAAAGATCCTTTTAACGGCTATAAGGTGAGACTCTCTAGGACTAGCTTGAAACCTAGCACACAAGCAAACACTAAACAATATATCTGGTTTACTTGCGGTAAGGTAAAGAAAAGATCCAATCATAGAGCAATAAAGCTTAGATTCAACACACTTACCTCCTTCATCTTTGTCAAGCTTTGTAGATGAGCTCATTGGTGTAGCTTGAGGCTTTGCATGCTCCAAGACAAACTTCTTGAGCATATCCTTGATGTACTTATCTTGATTGATGAAGATGTCATCCATCATTTGTTTGATTTGGAGTCCCAAAAAGAATGAGAGCTCCCCCATCATGCTCATTTCAAATTCACCTTGCATCAACTTAGAAAAATATTGACAAAGCAATTCATTATTAGAACCAAATATAATATCATCAACATAAATTTAAACTACTAAGATATCTTTGCCATTGTTTTTAATATAAAGGGTTGTGTCCACATTTTCTTTCTCAAAAACTTTTCCAACTATAAAACTTGAAAGTCTTTCATACCAAGCTCTAAGAGCTTGTTTTAAACCAAACAAAGCTTTTGACAATTTAAAGACATGGTTTGGAAAAATTGGATCTTCAAAACCCGGTGGTTGTTCCACATACACTTCTTCGTTTATAAAACCATTTAAAAATACACTTTTGACATCCATTTGAAAAAGCTTGAAATCATGATAACATGCAAATGCAAGTAGCATCCTAATGGCTTCCATTCTAGATACGGGTGCATGAGTTTCATCAAAATTAATTCCCTCTTCTTGAGTGTAACCTTGAGCAACAAGCCTAGCCTTGTTTCTTATTATGTTACCACTCTCATCTAGTTTGTTTCTAAAGACACATTTAGTTCCTATAGTAGATTTATTTCTAGGCCTATCAACTAATGTTCACACTTTACTTCTCTCAAATTGATTTAACTCATCTTGCATGGCCATGATCCAAAAATCATCTTTTAATGCTTTTTTAACATTCTTAGACTCAATGCATGAGATAAAAGCAACATGATTGAGCATTTTAAGAGAAGAGCGAGTAGTTACCCCTTAGGATGGATCACCCAAGATCTCACCACCCTTGACATAGTTGTACTCCCTTGGGTATCTCGCTTTCTTTTCCTCAAGAGATATGTCTTGCAATGCTTCTAGAGGTGGTTCTTGTGTTTTTTCCTCTTTGGTTGGAATCTCATTCACCTTTGATGATTCTCCAACATCATTGGCTTCAATGATCCCTACATCATCATCATCACAAGAATCCTTCCTCGGAAGGAGGTTATCATCGAAAACCACATGAATGGATTCCTCTACAACTAAAGTTCTTTTCTTAAACACACGATAGGCTTTAGAGTTTAAAGAGTAGCCTAGAAAAATAGTTTCATCACTTTTTGCATCAAATTTACCTAAATTTTCTTTTCCATTGTTTAAAACAAAACACTTGCAACCAAAAGGATAAAAATAGCTTGCTTTTTAGATTTTAAAATCTCATAAAGAGTTTTCTTTAAAATAGGCCTAATCATTACTCGGTTAATAATATAGTAAGCGATGTTAGTGGCTTCTACCCAAAAATACTTAGGTAAATTGTTTTCACAAAGTATAGTCCTAGCCATTTCTTCTAATGTTCTATTTTTCCTCTCAACTACCTCGTTTTGTTGAGGAGTTCGAGGGGCCGAAAAATTATGGCTAATCCCATTTTCATTACAAAAAACATCAAAACCCATATTTTGAAATTTGGTTCCGTGATCACTTCTTAGATCAAAAATTTTAAGTTCAAGATCATTTCGGGTTATTTTAGAAAATGTGATGAATTTTTCTAAAACCTCATCCTTGGTGCTTAAAAAAAGAACCCAGATATATCTAGAGTAAGCATCAACAAGCACAAAAACATATGATTTTCCACCTAAGCTAGTAGTCCTAATTGGCCCAAAAAGATCCATATGAATTAATTGCAAACACCTACTTGTAGAAACATCATTAATGGACTTAAACGAGGCTCTATGTTGTTTACCTTTAGCACATGCATCACAAATTTTATCTAATGAGAACTTGAGCTTAGGTAGGCCTCTAACTAGATTAAGAGAAACTAATTTTTCCAAAACACTAATGCTAGCATGTCCTAGTTTCATATGCCACAACCATGCATCATTTTCATTTTGTGCAACTAAGCATACATGTGATGTGTGAAAGTCATCTAGATGCACCATATATATATATATTGCCTATGCGATGACCAATGAGCATAGTTTTATTAGATTTAATGTCAACTATTCTACACTCATTTTTATCAAACATGACATTAAATCCTTTATCACAAAGTTGACTTATGCTCAACAAATTATGTTTTAGACCATTGACATACAACACATTTTCAATGAGTATAGAAGAGTGATTACCTATGGAGCCAATACCTTCAATGTGGCCTTTGGAGTTATCATCAAATGTTACTACTCCTCCACTTTTTGGCTTTAATTCCATGAATCGACTCTTGTCTCCGGTCATGTGCCTCGAGCATCCACTATCAAGGTACAACGAATTTTGACTTTGTGCTTTGGCCTTGTAGCAATGCTCCCCCTACAAACAAAGAAATTAGGCTTTGATTTTTTGTACCCAAATCATTTTGGGTCCATGTGTGTTAGCCCTTAAAACCTTGGTTCCCTTAGGAATCCAAGAAGCAATATCATTCATGTTATTAGAAATAATGAGTTCCTTAGGAACCCAAACACTCATAATCCTTTGACCTCTAGATTGCTTAGAAAAATTTCTTTGTTTAGGATTTAAATATTTTCTTTTTACATATTGAGTTTTAGAAGAGTTTCCTTTTTCAAAATTATTTCTCCCAATAGTAATAGAAGTTTTAAGATTATCCACTTCCTTTGTGTGATGATCTTGAAAATCAGAAAGAAGTTTTTCAAGATCAAGGTTTTTCTTTTTAAGATCATTTGAAAGATTTATTAAGTACAAAACATTTTTTCCAATTTCGAGTTAGTTTTTAAAAGAGATTCATTTTGAGTTTTTAAAATGGTAATATTTGTATTGTTCCTAAAAAATTAACTCTTTATATATATCAACTAACTCATTATATACCTCTTGTAACTCATCATATGCATCATGCAATTCATCAAAAGTAAAATCAACACAAGATGAGTTAGAGGTTACCATCGAATCCTCCTCAAGAGCCATGAGGCAAAGGTTAGACACTTTATGTTCCTCATCCTCGGATGACTCTTCATCACTCTAAGTAGCAAGCTTGGCTTTGAGCTTCTTCTTCTCAAAGCCCTTCTTCTTGAGTTGAGGGCAATCAAAATGTATGTGACCCGGCTTCTTGCACTCAAAGCAAATGATTGGATCCATTTCTTCTTCTTTGCCTTTGTTCTTGAAGTACATCTTTCTTTGAAATTTTCTCCCTTGGTTGGACTTCATGAACCGTGAGAGTCGTTTGGCTATCATAGCCAATTCCTCAAAGTCTTCCTTCTCACTAGAAGAGCCCTCCTCTTGTAGAGAGGCTTTGAGAGCAACTCCTAGCTTCTTCTTCTTTTCTACCTCATGTTTCTCTATTCTTCTCTCTTCCTTCTTCTTCTCTTCTTCTCTTCCTTACTTCATGATTTCATGTGTAAGAAGAGACCCAACAAGGTCATCAAGCTTCAAAGTTTTCAATTTTTTTCTTCAATGGTGGCCGTCTTCTTACCATCCTAAGACTCCAAGAGAGAGTATAGAAGCTTCCTCACTAGTTTATCTTTGGGAATTACTTCACTGAATCCTATAAGACTATTGACGATGATTGAAAATTGATCAAACATCTTTGAGACACTTTTATCGGGGTCCATCTTAAAATTCTCATAGCTCAAATTTAGCAAACCAATCTTTGTCTCTTTCACATCACTAGTGCCTTCATAAGTCGTCTCCAAAGTGTCCCACACTTCTTTCGCGCTTTTGATAGATGAAACCTTCGAGTAGATATTCGGACCAAATGTACAAAATATGATATGTAGAGCTTTGTCGTTGACTTGCATCTTTCGTCTATCTTCCTCGGTCATCTCTGACTTTACTTTCAGAACTAATCTTCCTTCATCGGTTCTTTTAACCGGAATGTAAGGACCTTCTTCCATTACATATAATCTGTTGACTTGATAAAGAGACACATTCGATTCTTCCAATATGGGTAGTTTTCCCCATTAAAGAAGGGTTGTTTAGTGGTTGATTGTGACTCATAAAGGTTGGAGGTTGAAGTAGGTGACGTGGCTTGTCTTTGGAATTGATCACACTCTCTTAGGAACTCCTCTTGTGGTTGTTAATCCTTTAAAGAGGTAGGCTCTGATACCAATTATTAGTGGATCGTAGAATCGATTTAAGCCAAGATGGGGTGAATTGGATTTTTAGAATTTTTGGTGGTGAAGTGGAAAATAAAAATTTGCAAGTCAAGGGATTTAGAGTAGTTCAACTTTCAATTGAACTCTACATCCACTACCTTAGCTTCACTAAGGATTTTCCAACAACTCCACTAGTTAATCTTCCCATTTTCTAGGCTTAGGAGGAAACCTTTACACAATGGCCAATTTTTCTACCAAAAAATTGACCCAATCCTCACACAAGGTTTACAAAGAAGTTTAAGGCTAATAGCTAGTATCTCTCAATACAAATGTATCCCTTTTACAAGCACTCAACCCAATTGAAACAAATAAGATTAGAAATACAAAGTACCATAATTGGGGTTTACAAGAAAATATGGGAATTTAGCATAAGAGCTTGAATTTGATGTTTAGATGTTTCTCTTAGGATCAATAGTTGTTGCTGGTGCTTTTAGAACTCCCTTTTATACCTTCTTATTGAATTCTAGTCGCTGGGGTTGTTGCTTTCATAATTATAGCTGTTGGGATGTAATCTTCCCACAATAAATGCAGTCTACAACTACCCGCTCCGAAACGCTTGACCCTGTTTCAAAACAGACCATAATAGAAATAGCTGTTGGGGTGTAATTTATAGGCCATACCGAAACAGACACGATCATTTCGATACACTAAGAGCCTATTCCGAAACGTGCTAAAGCCTGTTTCGAAACTTTTTGCCACTGCCAAAACCTGTATCGAAACGGCTTAAAAACGTTTCGATACGCTCTAACCGTCTCTCAAAATTTAGTTATTTAAATTACAACGATCATATTTTGAAACCAAGTTTGAAAATCGTTTCGAAACGTTTGAGGTCGTTTCGATACTACCGTATAGGAACGTTTCAAACCGTTCTGTTGTTTTTCATCCGTTTCGAAATATGAAGACCTGTTTCGATACACCCGTATTGAAACGGAAAAGCTTGTTCCGAAACAAAGGTTAACAATTTCAAAACATTCCGAAACTCCTAAGGGTCGTTCCGAAACAGTGACTCGAAAATCACTTTTTGACTTGTTAAACACTTAGAAAATTTGAATAATCTTAGGTTTTGACTTGGGCAATTTTCTTGGAGACTTAGGGAAGTTTTGAGGACTTAAAAATTAATTTTCTATTTTTTAATTTAGTCCTTAAAGCCTTTGTTATATCAAAATCAATTCATTAGTTTTATAAGTATGCCATCTGAACTGAGACATTTATAACCATGTTGTTTATCACAGTAACCTAAGAAAATATAAGTCTTAGACCTATAGTCTAACTTATGGTTATTATAGGGTCTGGTTAATGGAAAGCATTGGCAATTTGGCACCCAAAGACCCTTAAGAAGCTATAATCATGTGCCCTTTTAAACAACTTTTTATGTGGAGAATAACCATTTAGGGTGTGTTTGGTTCGCGGAAAAGATGATTACTAGGGGTAATAATCTTTTCCAGACTTACATTCCCATGTTTGGTTTAGGAGGATTCCCACTAGGAGGTACTATTCTTTTCCCAAGAGTGACTCTTTTCCCCCTAAATGGTGGGAATGCTATTCCTTTCATTTTCTTAGGTATTACACAATTCCTTCCTCTTTGGACAATATTACCCTTATGATTATGAATTATGTTCATGTTGCCTTTATTACATTTTTAATTAAGTAACTAATTATTTATGGTGTAAATTTATTAAATATTTATATTTAATATTAGTTTAATATATAAATGGTGTTGTATATATTTAGATAATGTTGTAATATTTAATAGTATATTTTATTAATATTGTATTTACGATGTTTCTAGGGTTATAGGATGAGATTGTATGTTGCTTGAAACTGAATGCGTTAAGACTTGATGTTACTAGTTTTATTATTTGATTTATAAGATATTTTTTATCTTAAAAAATTAGTAGGTTAATTTATTATTTACTTTAATTTGTTTGATAAATGGTCGAAAGTAATAAAAAATTAAAAATCTAAGCATATTAAACGTTTAATATTTTGATGTTAAAAAAATTAAAAAGAATAAATGTATATAAATATAAAACATTTTTTTAAAAAATAATTTAATAATATTAATTATATTATAAATATTTATTTTTTGCAAATTTTAGGTAATGTAACGAAAATAATTCTATAAAATTTTGTGTAAATATTTTTAATTTAATAATTAAAAATTAAATTTGTTAAAAAGAAAATATATCATAAGGACAAGTTAGTAAATTTTGCTTCCAATTAATCTTATATTCCTCCAACCAAACACTACAATCCTATATTCCTACCAAATGAACCAAACAAGGTAATGTAACATTCCCAGTAATGTGTCAGGTAATGTTACATTCCGGTAATTCTATTCCCAGAGGTAATCTTACATTCCGTGAACCAAACGCCCCCTTAGAACCCTAGAAGGCAGACTGTTAATTAAATAAATAGCAACATATAATGCATCAGACCAGAATTTAAATGGAACACCACTTTAAGCAAGCAAGGTAAGACCAAGCTCCACAATATGCCTATGCTTACGTTCTATCTTACCATTTTGCTCAGATGTATGTGGGCAAGTATGTCGAAATTCAATGCCATGTTGTTTAAATAACTATGTAATGGCTTAAACTCAGAACTACAATCAGATTGTATAATTTTAAGTTTTGAACCAAATTGTCTTTCCACCATCTTATAAAAATTGACTACAACCTTATAAACATTTTATTTCCTGGGAATAAAATAGATCCAAGTATACCGCGTACAAGTATCTATGAAGTTGATATAATAACTCGAATTATTAGAAATTAAAAGAGCTGGTCCCCAAACATCTACTTGAACAAGTTGTAAGGGTTCTTTATAAGTAGAAATAGACTTTTGAAACATCAACATGTGACTCTTACCAAGCTCACAAGCTTCACAAAACGAGATTTTATTAATACCATAAATATTATAAGGATTAGACAGTTTTACAAGAACATCATTAGAAGGGTGTCCAAGCCTTCTATGCCAAACATGAGCATTATGAGAAATAGAAAACACTCAACATAATCTATCCTAGATAAATTTTGATGAACTAAAGAAGAAGCAGATTTAGAATGATCATCAGTTGTAGAATAACATTTAGCAACAAAAGCAGAATTAGACAACAAATAATCTTGAGAAGAAAATGTCAAACCATCAACAAATCGGTACAACCCTTCACTTTGTAACCCTTACAAGATCGTTTGATGCGTTCTCAAATCCTTCACAAGACAATAATCAGGAAAGAACTCCACAGAAACACAATTATCTTTTGTAAATTTGGAAACATATAAGAGGTTCTTTTTTATTGTTGGAACATGTAATAAATCATTCAGAATTAAAGGTCTAGATGAATTTTGAATCATGGAAGATCCAATTCTAGAAATCGTAACAGTCACTCCGTTAGCAACAAAAATCTTACCAGAACCAAGATAAGGAATAGAATTACTGATATTACCTGCAACGGGAGTGAGATGAGATGTAGCATCCGAATCCGGATACCAAGTTGCATCACCATAGTTGAACTCATCTGCCACAGCTGCTATCGTAGCAAAAACTGGTTCATTCAGCCCAGAATTATAAGCACCTTGTTCTTCAGAAATCTTCTATCATTACGAATACTGATTCGAAGATACAACACCACTATCATAAGTCTAATTATATCGAAAATAGCAACTATTGGAAAGATGCTCAATCTTGTCGCAAATCTGACATTAAGGACGAGAGCCTGGATTCCTACCGGTAAAGTTTCGTCCTCTACAGCCTCTAAACGCACCACCGCGATTAGAATACATAGGGGGCGAAACCTTAAATTTTGAGAACCCCTCTCAGAAACATTAGAATACCCAAAAGATCCCGAGGGACTAGGATTATTATTTTGAAATGGGCCTTGTTGTTGATAAACCACATCATTCCCAGACGGGCCATGAACCATATGGACCAAAGACCCTTGACTCAAAAACTCGAGTTGCCTGGACTCAATGTCAAGAAGAACAGTAGAAACACCATCAAGCTTGTACGAGACCTGACTGGAAGTAATGACAGCCACTATCGGCTCATACTCTGACGGTAACAGAGAAAGAATGGCAGAGATGTGCATTGTCTCAGTAAGAGGATTCCCACAGGCCGCAAGACTGTCGCAAATACTTTGAATTTGAACAAGATACTCACGCATAGATTGATCTCTCTTTCGAATGTTCTTTAAAGAACATTGAAGATGTATAACACGAGTTGTAGAAGTAACAGAAAAATTGTGTTGCACCTTATTCCAGATGTCTAGAGCAGTCTTGCAACTAACAAGAGACGGTAAGATCGAAGGTCCAATCGAAGATAACAACCACGAGAAAAGAGCACTATCTTGTTATCTAGAACAAACATGCTCGGGATTAGAAACCCTAGCTCCTCTATCACCTACAACAAACTGTTGTGGAACCACCAAAGAGTCGTCAATGTGATCAGTGAGAGCCAGACTTTTAACAGCAAACAAGACTTGCTATTTTTTCAAAGAAGGTAATTCGAATTATCAAGACGAATGGATATTGTTTTGTTGGTAAACGGTTTCGTAGAAGAGCTTTCTTCTATAGAAACCTCTAATACCATGATGAAATATGAAATGTAAAAGAGAAAGAATAAAAGAGAAATTCTATTGAATTCAAGAATGAAAGACTACCTTTTTACATTGAGATACCGATCTATTTATACAGGAACCTATCCCTATTCTTTAAGCTTTTGCCAGCTAAGCTTTTACATAAAAGAATAAATGTAACTTTTAACAACCTTCAACAGCTCCGAATAGGAAAATTGAAGAGGAGGAAAAAAGATTTGAAGCGAGTTTAATTTGAAGAAGATGAAGAAACATTTGAAGTAAGTTTTGTGAAATTTGATTGAGAAATTTTTAATGTAGTAAGTAATTGTAATGTTAATTTTGTAGGAAAATAAAAGTAGAGGAATGAAGATTTGGAGTAAGTTTGGTGAAATTTATTTGACCAAGTTTCATATTAGTAAGTAATTTATTTAAGTTTAATTGTAAATTAATTTATTTAGAATTTTATTTTAAGTAATTTATTATATTTAGTTAGTATAATTTAATGTACTTTTGAGATAATTTAGAGGGGAAAAAAAGATATATTTAGACTTGAGTAGTATAATTTAATTTAATTTAATGTATTATAATTTTTTTAGAATTTTAATTTTATGGAGACAAGTTAGTTTAAAGTGAACAATAAATTAATGATAACCATTGATATAATTCATAGCAAATTTTGTGTAATTTAATTTAGTAGTAAGTAAAGTAAGTTTAATTATTTATTTTAACTTTTTTTACAATTTAGTTTAGTTATGTAATTTTTAATTAAACTAAAATTATTTTAAATTTTGTTTTTTATTTGATTATAATTATTATTATTTTAATGTAGTAGATTTAGTCCCGGATTACTAATATTTTCTTACTTGTCATGTAGGATGGCTGAGCAAGCTCCTCTATTGCATTTACATGATCAACACATTACTAGTCTTAGGGTTGATGACATGGTACAACAATTTTTTATAATTTATTTATTAGAAAATCAGTAACTTTTGTAATTTTATTAATAATTATGTTCAAATAATGCATTAATTACAGGATATGAATGATACATATAAACATCATCAGAGCATGGCAATAAATCCCCAAACAATAGAATCATTCATTTCTTGCAAATGGCGGGATTTTATCATACGAAATTCTTTCGTAGGTACAAGTTGGTTCCCGGGTTGATTGCCACTCTAATTGAGCTTTAGAGACCGAAAACACATACATTCCATATGTCGCATGGAGAATGCACGGTCACGCTAGACGACGTGGTTTTTCTTATCAGGGTTTCAGTAAACGAGAAGCCATTGATCAAGCATACTAAAGGTTCAATTGATGAAATTTACGAAAAGTACCTTGGGAAGGTTTCATATAGAACTAATGTGAAAGGGTATCTTGTCAAATTGACTTGGTTGCAAAGTGAATTTGGACTCAATCAATATAGTACGGTTGATGAGATTTACAAGGCAAGTCAAGCATATATTCTGCAACTGATTGGAGGGATATTGATGTTGGATGAATCTAGCAATCTGGTCCATTTACGGTATCAATGTTTTTTGGATACTCATTGAGAAGCTAGTAAACATAGTTGGGGATCAGCCATATTAGTGTTCTAGTATCATGAGTTGTGCAAGGGCGTTGTAATAGAAAATGGTCATAAGGTAAGGGGTATTGGTGGATGTATGTTGTTATTGCAAGCGTGTGATTGGCAGCGACTTCCCCTTTTTACATCGCTTACTCGAACAGAGATACATTTTCCTCTTGTTGCAAGGTAATTTATTTTGATTTTGAGTTGAATGTTTAAATTAAATTTACTTCTTTTTAGAATTTTGGTTTTTTCGAGTCGAGTTTTGCTCATCCCTAGATTCTATAACCATAACTATATTTGTAAGTCTCATTGAAATTTTTTGGTTAAATGCATTTATACTCATGTCAAATAATTTAACTAAAATTTTGGTGTTGGGCTCGATGGTCACAACCGAAATGCTTGCCAAGTGTGGAGAAGATTGGATTTTTGGGTGTTTTGTGGAAGCTAAAAATATAAGAGATAAATACAGGGATTTATAGTGGTTCGGCTTTCTAACCCAAAGCCTACATCCACTACCTTAGCTTCCTACTAAGGATTTCAACCAAATTCACTATTGAATTTCATTCCCTTTTCTCAGATGAGGAGGAAATCGTTACAACGATCAAGTTTTCTACCCAAAGCTTGATCAAACACTCTTTTACAAGAGAAATTCAAAGCAAACTAGAAATCACTCTAATAGGTATATGTTTGCAACTCTAAGCACTCACCCAAAACATAGACACTTGAGCAAATTTGACAATTAAGCTCACAAGTGTTGTCTATACAAGAAATGCACAATTTAGCTCTAAAGACAATTTGACATCATAATGTTGTTACAATTGAAGTATTAACCATTTCTTGATGCTTGAAGGGTTTTTTTTATAATCCTAATTGAGTTTGTAGCCGTTGAGGACCGTTGGGGTTGAATTAGAGACGTTGGAGCCTTTATTTCCCACCATAAATGTAGTTCTGCAGCTTGGCGTATCGATACTCCTCAAATCGTATCGATACGGTGTCGATAAGGAAATAGTCGTTGAGCACTTCAAGCTGGTGCGTATCGATACGATTGGCTAGCGTATCGGTACGGTCCTTCAATTTAAAAGACCGTTGGGGAAATGACCGTTGGGGTAGTTTGGCGTATCGGTACGCGATACAACCGTATCGATACGCGAACTAGCCGTTGAGTATTTTAAAGCACGCCATATCGATACGGCAAAGCGTATCGATACATGTTTTGGCTACTAGAAAATCACTATAGTTAAAACCCTAAAGTGTATCGATACGGTTTCACACCGTATCGGTACGCTTACATTTAAAACGTGGTTTTGACTACTTTAAATACACTTTAAATTATTTCAAAGCCTTGTAAAACCCTTAAATATATTTTCAATTTGTTTTGACTAAAAATATATTTTAAATTCTTTTCAATTTAGTCCAAACATTTTTCAATTATTATATCAAAACAATTAGTTCTACAATCTCCCCTTTTTTAATATAATAAAACCAACTTGAAAATTGTTTGGGATTCTCTCCCTATTTGTATTTTAAAATTTTGAATAAGAGATTAAAATTTGAATAGAATTAAAGATCCCCCTATTCTCTTGAAAAAATCAAATTTTCAAACTTTTCCCCCCTTTTGTTATATCAAAAAGAATTTAAAAAGACATTAGGCTCAAAACAACTTAGGAGGAAAAAAATTGACACAATTAAAAATTTTGGTTTTAAAATTGGCTCCCCCTTACTCAAAGCATCAAACAATGTTAGTCTAACATATATGATTAAACTAGTTGAATTAAAAGAAATAGAACTAAATGAAAAAGAAATTCAACTAATTTTACCACACATGAATTCATGGGAGGATGTGAAGCCTTTCTTCTTCAAGTGTTCTTTCTTGTGTGTATCAAGCTCCCCCTCAAATTTGGACTTGTTGATCATTCTCCATCACACCTAACATAAGACAATCAAGTAAATTTTGGTATCCAAATTGCTTTGGATTCATAGACGTTAGTGGCACAAAGTTTAGTCCCCTTAGGAATATATTTTTCAATTCCATCCTTTTTTGTTGAAGTGATTAGTTCTTTTGGAACCCAAACACTTCTAAAACATTTTCCATTTAAGAATTTAGGGGCACTAGATTGTCTTTGATAAAAACTTGATTTTCCAAAACTATTTTTCTTTTCAAGCTCTTTGGAAATCAAATCTTTTTCTTTCTTAAGATCACCAATCTCCTTTTGATGATCCTTTTCAATCGTTTGAAGCAATTCTTGTAAACTTAAGACTTTAAGCTCAAAATCTTTGATTTTTACTTCAAACTCTAAATTGGTTTAGAAAGCAAATCATTTTCGGTTTTTAACTTTGAAATCAATTTATTGTTTTCGAAAATGAAGCCTTGAATTCAAAAACCAATTCATCATAGGCTTCTTGTAACTCATCAAAAGAATATTAATTTGAACTAGATGAGTTAAGTTACCTCCCCCTTATTGAGGGTCATGAAGCATAGGTGGGCTACCTCATCATTAGTGGAGTCTTCATCACTCCATGTCGCCACATATGCTTTCTTTGAAGACGATCCCTTTTTGTTGGACTTGTGGGATTCCTTCATCTTCTTCTTCGATTCAAGCTTAGATTTATCCATCTCGCTCTTCATGAATCGGGTGAATTTCGTGAAGAGATAGGACATCTCTTCATCTTCTCTTTCCTCCTCATTTAGTTCTTTATGATGGCATGTGGAGGATTTGAGAGCAACGAAACTCGCGTTGATGTCTAGCTCCATGATTTTCTTCTTCCTCATATTCCTCATCTTTCTTATCTCTTCCTTATTCTCCTCTTCTTTGTCTTTCTTCATGATTCGATGAGTGAGAAGTGACCCCATGATTTCATTAAGCTTCAAGTTCTTGAGATTTTTGGCTTCGATGATGGTGGTCTTTTTCGAGTCACATAACTCGGGAAGGGAGTAGATAAGCTTTCGGACAAGCTTTTCTTCCGGAATGACTTCTCCATAGCCTTTTAGTCCATTGGTGATGGTGGAGAATCGATGGAACATCTTCTCAATGTCCTCTTTCGGATCCATCTTGAAGTTCTCATACTCGTGGTTGAGGAGCCCGATCTTGGTATCCTTTACTTCATTTGTTCCCTCGTATGTAACTTTAAGCTTGTCTCATACTTCCTTGGCACTTTCATAAGAAGACATATTCTCATATATGTTGAGGCTAAGTGCACGAAATAGGAAGTTCAAAGCCTTGCAATTAAGTTCCATCTTCTTGCGGTCGTCGGCACTCCATTCAGCCTTGCTTCTTTGAGGTACGAACGGACCATCCTCAATAATGTCCCAAAGCTTGTAGTCTTTGGATTTGAAAAAGAACATCATTCTCGTCTTCCAATAAGCGTAGTTGGTCTCGTCAAAGAATGATGGCTTGTCGACGGAATGCGCCATTGCTTCAGTTAGTTAGATTGATGTATCGAGCTTCCCGAGTAACCTCAATATGATGTTAATACCGATCAATTGAGCCTTGCTCTAATACCAATTGTTGGGCTCAATGGTCACAACTGAAATGCTTGTCAAGTGTGGAGAAGATTGGATTTTTTGGTGTTTTTGTGGAAGCTAAAAATATAAGAGATAAATATGAGGATTTAGAGTGGTTCGACTTTCTAACCCAAAGCCCACATCCACTACCTTAGCTTCCTACTAAGGATTTCAACCAAATTCACTATTGAATTTCATCCCCTTTTCTCAAATGAGGAGGAAACTGTTACAACGATCAAGCTTTCTACCCAAAGCTTGATCAAACACTCTCTTACAAGAGAAATTCAAAGCAAACTAGAAATCCCTCTAATAAGTATATGTTTGCAACTCTAAGCACTCACCCAAAACATAGACACTTGAGCAAATTTGACAATTACGCTCACAAGTGTTGTCTATACAAGAAATGCACAATTTAGCTATAAATACAATTTGACATCATAATGTTGTTACAATTGAAGTATTAACCATTTCTTGATGCTTGAAGGTCTTTTTTATAATCCTAATTGAGTTTGTAGCCGTTGAGGACCATTGGGGTTGAATTAGAGTCGTTGGAGTCTTTATTTCCCACCATAAATGTAGTTCTACAGCTTGGCGTATCGATACTTTCAAACCGTATTGATAAGGTCTCGATAAGGAAATAGTCATTGAGCCCTTCAAGCTGATGCGTATCGATACACTTGGCTAGCGTATCGGTACGGTCCTGCAATTTAAAAGACCGTTGGGGAAATGAGCATTGGGGGTAGTTTTGCGTATCAGTACGTGAACTAGCCGTTGGGTGTTTTAAAGCACACCATATCGATACGGCAAAGCGTATCGGTACGATTTTTGGCTACTGGAAAATCACTGTAGTTAAAACCCTAAAAAGTATCGATACAGTTACATTTAAAACATGGTTTTGACTACTTTAAATACACTTTAAATCATTCCAAAGCCTTGTAAAACCCATAAACATGTTCAAGTTGTTTTTTTACTAAAAACATATTTTAAATTCTTTTTAATTTAGTCCAAAACATTTTTCAATTATTATATCAAAACAATTAGTTCTACATTTGGTTTAAAGTTTTATAATAATTTTGATTTAAAGTTTTATAATAATTTTGATTGTGTAGAACTAAGTTTTGATATAATATTTGAAAAATGTTTTGGACTAAATTGCAAAGAATTTAAAATGAGTTTTTAGTCAAAAACAACTTGAAAATATGTTTAAGGGTTTTAAAGGCTTTGGAATGGACTTAAAGTACATTTAAAGTGGTCAAAACCTGTATTTTTATGTACCCGTATCGATACGGTACAGAAGGGTACCGATACGCTTTAGGGTTTCAAGCCACCAGATTTTCCAGTAGCCAAAACCCGTACCGATACGCTTAGCCGTATCGATACGGTGAGCTTTGAAATAGCCCAACGGCTAGTCGCGTACCGATACGGTTGTATCGCGTACCGATACGCCTAACTACCCCAACGGTCATTTTCCCAACAGTCTTTTAAATTGCAGGACCGTACCGATACGCTAGGTAAGCGTATTGATACGCATCAGCTGAAGAAGCCAACGGCTCTTTCCTCATTAAGACCGTATCGATACGGGTTGAGAGGGTATCGATACACCAAGCTGCAGATCTGCATTTATGGTGGGAAATAAAGACTCAAACGGCTCCAAATTGATCCCAACGGCTACAAACTCAATTGGGAGTATAAAAGGGACCTCCTAGCATCTTGTAATGGTTAATGCTTCAATTGTTACAACATTATGATGTCAAAATTTGTCTAGAGCTTAAATTGTTTATTTCTTGCTTAGACAACACTTGTGAGCTTACATTGTTAAATTTGCTCAAGTGTCTAGGTTTTGGGTGAGTGCTTAGAATTGTAAACAAACACCTTTTAGAGGGATTTCTAGTTTGCTAAGTCTTTCTTTGTAAAGAGAGTGTTCCTTCAAGCTTTGGGTAGAAAGCTTTGAGGGTTGTAACGGTTTCCTCCTAATCCGAGAAAAGGGGACGAAATTCTTAGTGAATTTGTTGGAAATCCTTAGTGGGGAGCTAAGGTAGTGGATGTAGACCTTGGTTAGAAGGTTGAACCACTATAAATCCTTGTGTCAAATTGCCAATTTTTCACCTCCCACTAAAACACCCAATTATCCAACTTCTCCACACTTGGCGAGCAAGAACGGTTGATCGAATCGAGCACCCCAAATCTCAACAGATTGGTTCTTCAAAGTAGATATGTCTCCGACAATAAACTATATTTGCTTGCACAATAATTACTCTTATCAATATATATTAGGCTTAATACACTTTTCCCCTTATACTTTATCTATTTTCCCAACTTGCTCTCTAAAGTTCATTTTGACCACTTTTGCTCCCTAACTTTTCGAGGTTACCCATTTCTCCCCCTACCGTTAAAAAAATTGTCTTAACCAATCAAAACGCAACACATCATTTCTTTAGTTATTTTTAATTTTTAAAATAAAATAAAATAAATATATTAAAATATTTATTAATTTAATTATATTTACCAAAATACTCAAAACACCATCATCTCCATCCCATCATCTTCTTCCCAATTTTTATCGAGCATGAATTTGGGATTTCTTCGGGGCCGACGTAATCGCCTGAAAGTACCAATCCCAGAAGAAATGTTCATCTCAAACTTCTGGTCTCTTTATTTTTTAATGCCCGGGGATGAAGAAGAAACATAAGCTTTCGATTTGGGGACATTAACATATTCTGGAGAATCGAGGGGTTGATGAGTAATTGTTCTTCTGGGAATTTTGAAGGTGAGAACACCATTTCTTAAAGAAACATGAATATTTTTTATGAACGTTTGATTCTTGCTATCTTCATTAGTAATCTGCCAGATTATCTTCTTCAATTGCTTCATTATTGTTATCTTCATTGGCCCTTAGTTCACCTTGCTGTTTTGTTGATATACTTTCAGTTTCAGTTGTTGCTTTGGTAAATCGAAGAACATTGCAATGAAAGAAATCAAAAGAAACAAATTTAAAGAAGAAATGTTAGATTTTGGTTTAGGTGATTTGGACGATTGAGGAAGAAGGAGGTGAAAGATTGCAGAAAGGGGAATTTTATTTTTTATTATTGTTATCAGAAATTTATGTACAAATAATAACCACATGTGATGTTTTATACAAGGAAAGAAAAGACTTCTTTAACCTCCTAAATAAAAGGTAACAAACTCTTAACTGACATACAACTAATACACTATAATAGCCCCCCTCAAGTTGGAGCATACAAGTTTTGTATGCCCAACTTGGAAATGACATCCTGAAACGCAGCATTGGTGAGAGCTTTGGTGAAGCAATCAGCTAGTTGATTGTTAGAAGCAAAATGTAGTAACTTAATCAATCCTTGTTTAACTTTTTCACGAATCAGGTGGCAATCGATTTTGATATGTTTTTTCCGTTCATGATGGACTGGGCTCTCTGCAAGTTTAATAGCAAATAGGTTATCACAGAATAAATTGGTGGAAGAGATTTTTAATTTCAAGTCAGAGAGCAGAAATTGTAGCCATTGAATTTCACAAGTAACAGTGGCAAGGGCTCGATATTCAGCTTCGCTAGAAGATCGAGAAATAGTTTCTTGCTTTTTTTATTTACAGGAAATTAAAGTTGATCCTAGAAAAAATAAAAAAGCCAGTGGTAGATCTTCTTGTATCAGAGCAAGAGGCCCAATCAGAATCAGAAAAAGCATTTAGTTTTAACTGATTATCAGTAGGAAAGAAAAGGCCCTGACCAGGGGTACCTTTGAGGTACCGAAAAATTCTATGTGCAGTAGTCATATGTTCAGCTGTGGGAGCAGATAAAAATTGGGACAATTGTTGCACATCAAAAGCAATGTTAGGCCGAGTGTTAGTGAGGTATAAAAGTTTTCCTATGAGTCTTCTATAGCAAGTAATGTCAGTTAAAGGATCACCATCAGACTGAGAAATTATTTTCTTTGAAACCAGAGGTGTGGAAGCAGGTTTAGATCCTAGGAAACCAGTATCTTTTAATAATTCTAAAGTGTATTTCCTTTGGAAAAGGTTAATTTCTTTACTAGATCGTGCAACCTCTAGCCCTAGGAAGTATTTCAGATTTCCTAGATCTTTGATCTTGAATGTAGTATGAAGAAAATGCTTGATAGAATTTATTTCATTCAAATTTAGTCCAACAAGTATAATGTCATCCACATAAATAGCTAATGCAAGAAAAGTATGACCTTCACCCTTAGTGAAAAGACTAGAGTCAGAAATTGCTTGTTTAAACCCTTGACTACACAAAGCCACAATAAGTCTTTCATTCCACTGTCTGCTGGCTTGTTTAAGACCATATAAACTCTTGTTGAGTTTACTGACTAAGCCAAGCTGAGCATTAAAACCAGGTGGCAAATCCATATAGACATCTTCATTTAAAAAACCATGAAGAAAATCATTGTTAATGTCTAATTGATGCAAAATCCAGTTTTGAGAGGCTGCAACAGCCATTAAGGTTCTAATGGTTGTTATTTTGGCTACTAGACTAAAAGTACTTAGAAAGTCAACACCTAATTGCTGAGTGCAACCCTTAGCTACAAGCCTAGATTTGTATCTATCAAGAGAACCATTAGACTTAAGTTTAACTCTAAAGACCCGTTTACAACTAATGGTCTTTTTACCAGGGGAAGAGGAACTAGATCCCAAGTTTGATTTGTTTTTAAGGCTAAAATTTCTTCATTCATGGCAACCTTCCAACAATCATGCAATATAGCTTGTTTATATGTCTTTGGTTCAATTAAAGAATCAACATAAGCAATGTAAGATTGATATGAAGAAGAGAAATTTTGATAAGATAGCACCTGGTTAATAATGTGAGGTGTAGTTCTTGATTTGGGTAAGGTAACTTGATAATCATTCGGCTTCTGAGGTAACTTGACAGTTCTGGATGGTCTTGTTGTAGAGGGAATCAAACTAGGAGGTTGATCATTATGAGCAATCGAACTAGGTGGAACGGTAATATGCATGGATGAGGAATTAATATCCTTAGAACATTCAACACTTAAACTGTCAGAATTATTAGCAATTAAGCCATCAATTTCAATTTGATTATCAAAAGTATGTGTAACAAATTCAGCTGGGACTATATTATCTAAAGCAGTATTTTTAGCATGATTAGGTAGAATGACATTTTTAGAAACTGAACCATTATTATTAAAAGGGAATATATTTTCAGAAAATGTTACATCTCTAGAAATAAAAATATTTTTAGAATCTAAGTCAAACAATTTTATCCTTTAGTATTTTTAGGGTATCCAAGAGAGATGCATTTAGTTGCCCTCAGATGCAGTTTAGTCTTTGCCTTAGGTAAGACTGATGCATATGCAAGACACCCGAATACCTTTAGGTTTTCTAAAACAGGTTTACTTTGTCATAAGGAGTTTTATCATTTAATATAGGAGTAGGTGTAATGTTAATTAGAAAAGCAGAGTGAAAGATGCAATCAATCCAGAAGGATAGAGGCAAATTAGCTTGAAAACGCAAGGCCCTTGCAACAGTAAGCAAGTGTTGATGTTTCCTTTCAAACTATGTTGTTATGTTGAGGGGTATGAGTGCAAGAGGTTTGATGAACAACTCCTTCAGAACTAAAGAAGTCAGTCATATTAAATTCTTTTTCATTATCTGATCGTATGGATTTTATTTGTTTTGAAAATTGAGTTTGGACAAAATTAAAAAAATTTATAAGAAGATCCTTAACATCATATTTGCACTGCATAGGAAATGTCCAGACAAACCTACTTCTATCATCCACAATAGTAAGCAAATACTTATGTCCATAAATGCTCTCAATTGGGAAAGGTCCCCATACATCAATGTGAACAAGATCAAAGATTGATTCAGAAACAAAAACACTATAAGGAAATGGTAGTATCTTATGTTTAGCTAAACTACAAACATCACAAGAAACAGAACCTAAAGAACTAGAAACATGAGCTAAAGGAATTTTATTATAAAGCTCAGCAAAGTGTTTCATCTTAGGACCTGAAGGGTGTCCTAATCTAGCATGTCGGGTATGAAAAGAATTAAAAGAAACGAAACTAGAAGAAAAAGAACTAGAAGAACCATAGGTGTTAACATTACAGATAGTAGACACCAAGTTGTTATTGAATTCTGAATCTTGAAGCTGATACATGCCATGATATCTTTTAGCTATATCAATCGTCCTCCAATGAGTGACATCATGTATGTAACAACAATCATGAGAAAAAATTAGAGAAATAGTATTATCTTTTGTTAAAAGTGATACAGAAATCAAATCGAAGCCAAAGAAAGGAATGTGAAAAACATTGTATAATATTAAACCATTCGGAAGTTCCATAATACCAATGTGCAAAACTTTAACCAGTTGTCCATTTAGAAGTTTAACATATTTATTAGTAGCAATATAATATTCTTTAAAAAAATTCAAGGAGTTCACAATGTGATCAGTAGCACCAGAGTCAATTATCCACATAATATTACCATAATTAAAATTAGAACAAGAAAAAATAATACTTTGTTCTTCATTTGATGCAACGACAAAATTAGAGGAAAAGGCATTGACAGAGAAAACGAGATTCTGAGTAGAAACAAAATTCTAGATAAGAACATGGTTATTTTCTTGCAAAAGGTTCAAGAGACCAGCATATTGCTCCTTAGTGAAGGTGACAGAGGTAACTTTTTTTTGGAACCAGAGTTTTCACCAAAACTAAGATTCCCAACTAAATTAGATTTGGACTGGGACCTATACTTATAATCAGGGGGATAACCATGCTTTTTGTAACACTTTTCAATATAGTGCCCAAACAACCCACAATAAGTACATAGAGGCCTTCGATTAATACTATTCCCAGGAAATTTTCCAGATCCCCTATTGTCAAACCTAGTGGCACTACGTTCTTCCTTCTTAGAATTATATCTATCAACAAGCAGTATGTTGGAATCACTAAGGACAACAGTGGAATTGACAGTACGCTCATATTGAACAACGATAGAAAAAATTTCATTAATGGGTGGAAGAGGTTTTCTCATTAGGATCTGAGATTTTAGAATAGAAAATTTATCATTCAGACCTCTAAGAAAACGTAAAATAAACTCTTATTTTTGATATTGAACTGCAAGACACGAGCAAGAAGATTACAAATCTCGTCCCAAATTACTTTCAATTGGGTATGGAAAGTGGTAACAAAAAGATTACCTTGTTGAAGATTATAGAAATCCTGGAGCAAGTCAGAGACTCACAACAAATCACCTTGTTTGAATCTGTTGAAGAGGTCAGCCCAAAGTTTGTAGGATGTATCAATCCAGATCACCCCTTGCGCAATTTCTGAAGCAATGGCCCGCTGCAACCAAGACAACACTAGGTTGTTGCACTTCACCCAGGACTGATAACGCACGTTATCTTCTTTAACTTCTTTGATTGTCCCTTGCCCAGGCATGATAATTGCTGCCATTGAGAAGGGCAGAGGTGAGAACGAGAGAAGGGTTTTCGTTCGAATAGATATAATATGGATCAGAAGTATCATCGCTGAGAAAAATACGATGAGAAGGAAGAGATTCAAACGAGTGAAAAGCAGCTGAATCAACTGATACCATGTTAGATTTTGGTTTAAGTGATTTGGACGATCGAGGAAGGAGAAGGTGAAAGATTACAGAAAGGGAATTAGGGATTTGGTAAAGGTTTAATCGAGAGAGAAAGGGGAATTTTATTTTTTATTATTGTTCTCAGAAAATTATGTACAAAAAATAACCACACGTGATGTTTTATACAAGAAAAAAAAAGACTTTTTTAACCTCCTAAATAAAAGCTAACAAACTCTTAACTGACATACAACTAATACACTCTAATAAGAAACCCTAAGTTTTTGCTCGAATAATTTTAGGAAACTGGATAAATCGAGTTTGTTTTGGGAACTGAAATTAAATTAATGAATATTTTAACGAAACCAAATCGAGCTTCATTCCCAGCATTAATTATGACTAACGTTTTCCCTCACAACCATGGTTACCTCGTCCTATCTCACTTCTGGTAATTTTTTTAGAAATTTTTTTACAGCAAAAAAGTCTCAGAGAATCTTTTCAATTTGTAATTCAACAATGCAAGTGATTTGTTTTCCAATGTGCTAAACATCATCAAGAATCATGACCATAAACTAAGAAAAGCTCAACTATAATACGAGTTCTCATATATTAACAACCAAGAACATGGGGCGTTCTGATTGGTTTTTAACTGGCTGATTTTGGGTGGAGGAGGGGGAGGTGGAGGGTGGGTATTTTGGAGAAGAAGATAATGTATTTTGGGTATTTTGAGAAATATAATTAAATTAATAAATATTTTAATATTTATTTTATTTTAAAATTTAAAAGTAAATAAGTAAAATAACGTGGCGTGTTCTGATTGGTCAAGACAAAAAATTTTAATGGTAGGGGGCAATATGGATAACGGTGAAAACATTAGAGGGCAAAAATGGTCAAAATAAATTTAAGGGGCAAGTTGAAAAGACATGTAAAATTTAGAGAAAAAATTTGGATTAAACATATATATTATTACAACTATATAAATTAATTTTACATTATTATACTGATAAGTGAACTATCAAATTCAAAATTCCGATCCGCCCTTGATATAGTATAAGTAATATTATCCTATCTAAACCACATATGATCAATTTAGCTGATAAAAAGTCAAACATCCAAGCTCAAGTTTCAAAAATCTGCATTTCTTCTTTGCCACTCTGCTCAAGAAATTCTTTCTCTACAGTGAACAAGGAAATTAGAAATTTAATACATTATTTTCCACTTCTTGTAGCAATCCTATATATCCTCCCATTACTGTAACTTTGTTATGAACAAAACAAATAATTATATAATATAACGTTGTCTTTACGATATAATTTAACTTTTACATTTCCATCTGACAGTTTGATGATTCATACCATATATACAAATTTTTGATAATTTAAAATAGGCTTAAAAGTGTTTGAAGTGTTTAAATTTTTGAAAAAAAAGTATTTAATTTTTTTTAAAATTCACTCAATTATGCATTCGAACCAATAAATTTAATCAATTAAGTTATTTGACCAATTTTAACTATCAATTCTAAACATTTTTTTCTTGAAATATTATTGTCACGTGACAAATTACAGTTCTCTAACATAACGTGACATTTGCATATTTTTTTAGAAAACTATTTTTTATAATTTATATAATTTTTTTAGATTTTTTAGATTTTTTGAAGATTTTTTAAAATAAAATAAAAAAATTTAGAAATTTCAATTGACACATTGTAACATGGTACATTGAAACCAATTGATCCAAAAAATTGTTAGGTTTAATGGTCAACGCTGGTCAAAGAGATAAATTGATGAAATTTTTGAAGTATAAGAGCTTAATTGGGTGAAAAAACAGTAGAAACTTAATTAATTTTTTTTAAAGTTTAAAGACTTATGATACCGTTAAACCTTTAAATTATATACTTCGAGAAATCTTGATGCATCAAAACTTTTTTTTATATCAACTTGCATAAATAATTGTATTTATAAAAATTCAAACACATTGTCAATTTATATAAATATTTTTAATTAAAATCCATCCACGTTAATTAGGAAAAGTGACTGAACAAGTAACGAATAAAATAATAGGTATATATAATAAATTAAATTTTGGGTAAACTACATAAATGACCACTATACTATTGGTAAAGTCGCGATTTGACCACCTTATTTTTTTCGAAGCAATAAAATCACCAAATTATTTAATTGGTTGCAATGTGACCACCAGCCGTTAAAAACTAACGGAAGGAGTGACGTGGCAGTTAATAAAATTGGTATAATTACACATTTGGTCTCCGCTATTTGTACATTTTATCAATTTGGTCCTAATTTTAATAAATAAAATAAATTTATTATTTAATTAGGCTGCGACACGTGTCACTGTATTATTGGAGGACTTTATTTATATATTTTTAACTTAATAATTTTTATTTTGCTCCTCCAATCAGGTGGTGACACGTGTCACCAGATTGAAGAAGCAAAATTAAAGAAACAAGCTCCTTGCCTCCAACAAGTTTCGAACCCAAGTTCCCTGGGTTAAGGGTGAGTTCACTTACCACTAGGCCAAAGCTATCCATGTGATGCATTGTACAAAAGATAATATATATTTTATTTTGTTGTTTGAAATCTTAAGCACAAACGAAACACCGGGGCACATTCTTCTACCGTTGCTAATATATCCAGAGTGGATTGTTAGAATTCCAATAGTGAAGTTTGCCATCGTTTTGACATCACTGTTCCCTAGAGGCAGTTTTACTTCATCCGTCTTGTTAATTTGTTCATACTCTTTTATTTAAGAGGCCTCCGATGAAAAATACTGGGAATTGCAGCAGTACATGCTTGTTCCTCTGGCAAAAGGACTGCGATTTTCTTGGTTAAAGCATGGAGCCAGATCATAGCAGTTGGCAGCCTCAAGTAAAAATTGTCATATTAAGTCAATATTCTTTCACCTTCCCTTGCCATTTTATATTCTAATTTTGTAATTTGTGTTCTTCAGTTTCACCTTTGTTATCGGCATTTGTGCAGGTCAGCTGCTGCAGTACCTGTCATAGTATATATGAAAATAATAATGGGTACAAAATTTAAGTGGTAGAGATTCAAACAAGGTTGCAGATATTCTTTATATTCTTTTTTTTCCTTTCAAAGGTTGGTATATTGTTTATTTGATTTCTGAAAATCTGCTCTGGATATCATGAAGCCATTGAAGCCATTGAAGACTGCATCGTTAACGGATATCATGTTTCAGCTGGCACTTGGCTTATTCTCAATCTTCGAAAGATTCAACGCAATCCACGCGTATGGGAAAACCCTTCTGAATTCCGACCAGAAAGATTCATGACTACCCACAAAGATGTAGATGTGAGGGGACAAAACTTTGAACTCATTCCATTCAGCAGCGGTAGAAGAATGTGCCCAGGTGTTTCGTTTGAGCTTAAGATTTCAAACAACAAAATAAAATATATATTAGATTTTGTACAATGCATCACATGGATAGTTTTGGCTTAGTGGTAAGTGCACTCACTCTTAACCCAGGGAACGTGGGTTCGAAACCTACTGGAGGCAGGGAGCTTGTTTCTTTAATTTTGCTCCTTCAATATGGTGACACGTGTCACCACCTGATTGGAGGAGCAAAATAAAAATTATTAAATTAAAAATATATAAATAAAGTCCTCCAATAATACGGTGACATGTGTCGCAGCCTAATTAAATAATAAATTTATTTTATTTATTAAAATTAGGACAAAATTGATAAAATGTACAAATAGCGGAGACCAAATGTGTAATTATACCAATTTTATTAACTGCCACGTCACTCCTTCCGTTAGTTTTTAACGGCTGGTGGTCACATTGCAACCAATTAAATAATTTAGTGGTTTTATTGCTTCGAAAAAAAGTAAGGTGGTCAAATCGCGACTTTATCAATAATATGGTGGTCATTTATGTAGTTTACCCTTAAATTTTTGTGGTACTTATATGCAGGTGATTAACATGACGTATAAGTAAATTATGGATACAATTTTGTTTATTCACTGGGTAGATGAACCGGCTGACATGATATAATAAGTGATTAAACACTTAAACTCATTAAATTTAGTGTAAAAATTAATAAATTAATGATTTATTTAAAATCAACATTTAATTTTTACACTAAATTTTAAGTGATAATTATAATTGCCTCATCCATTTAAAATTCTAAATGAACAATTTTTAAATTTATCTTTTTGACCTTAAATAATAATTTTTCAATTTCAATCCTTTAAAATTTTATATTTTATAGTTTCTTCATGTATTGTGCATGTAAAAATTTGTATAAATTAAAAATATTTAATTATTTATTGGGTGTAAAAAAATTAACTCGATTCAAATATTATGTGTATAAAAGATAAAACTATATTTTTAAATACAACACTTAAATTATTAACATATATATCGTACAAAAGTCGTGTTATACTAAATTACATATTCTTTTAGATTCTCAAAAGTTTTTTGGATTAATATTGACACGATATTGATTATAAGGTAAAGTACCCAAATGGTCACCGAACTTTGTTAAAAAACAAAATGGCAATTAAACTTTCAAATGTTACAAAATGACAATTAAACTTATTTTTTGTAACAAAATGGTAATTTGGTCGTTAAATACTTAATGTGATTGTTATAAAACTTTGTATAATAGCACATTTAGTCATTTATATTTACACATTCAATCGATTGTCCTAATTCGAAAAAATTCAATAAATTTAACTCTTGTTATTTACACATTCTTTCACTTTTGTCCTATTTATAATTGGAAATAATATTCAATAAATTGATTCATTAAGAAATAACAAAGTCGGTTATAATGGGGATGATCGTGCTTTTGTAATCAAAATGAATCAAAGTTTTTTTAAAAAAAAATTTGTTTAGCCATATCAATGTGGATCTATGGCCTCTGTTTCATGTGTGTACTTAAAAAACTATTTAGTCTGCTTCTAGTGTGAGATATATATTTGGATTAATAAATTCGGGTGATGTTTACACCAAAAAGAATTACTTATGGCTTGGACACCTAAAGAAAATGTAGTTTTGAGATCAGAACTCATTGGGAATTCAATCCAAATTTGGGGTAGTTTCCATCCACAAGGTAATAACAGTTGCTACAAAACTCTAATTATAACCTAGAGTTACCAATTATTTCTAATTATAAATAGGACCAAATTAAAAAATGTGTAAATAATAATGGTTAAATTTATTGAAGTTTTTCGAATTAATACTAAATTGATTGAATGTGTAAATATGAAGGACTAAATGTGATATTATACAAAATTTCATAAGAGTCACATTAAGTATTTAACAGAGAAGTTACCAGTTTGTTACAAAATATAAAGTTTAATTGCCATTTTGTAACATTTAAAAGTCCGGTTACCTTTTTTAACAAAATTCAGTGACCATTTTAGTACTTTACCCTTGATTATACTGAAATTTCTTTTGAATTTTTAAATTTCTTACGCTAAATAAAAAATACAGCCATTGTCGATTGAGTTTTGATACAATTGTTATCAGGGATGTAGACACTCATGAGATGGGATGGGTTTTTGTCCCTCCAAACTTTTTAGTATAATGGCATTTTAGGTCATTTTTAGTTTAAATTAATTAAGATATTTTCTCCTCCCAATTTTTAGATTTAAGTATTTAATTCGAGAAATGATTCTCTTATAGACTATAGTATCATGAGAATTTGAGAAACATGAAAGGGTAATAAAGATAAAAAAATTAAGAAAATAATTAAAGTTTGTCCTTTCATTCGTAGCCGATAGTAAATGGACAAAATCAACAAGTTTAAAGGGTTGAGCTTTCATAGAAATTGAGGTGAGACAAAACTTAAACTCATAAGTTTTTATAGTTCATATATGTTATTTTATTTTTAATTTGATTGAAAAAAATAGTAGCATGCTGGAATTTTGAAAGAATTGCATCATGATATAATGACAGGCTAAAACATATTTGAGTTTGCTTAATTTCTCTTCTTATTATATTAAAAATAAAATATTAATTATAATACATTTATAGTTTTGAAAATTATTTATTGTGTAAAGATATATTAATTGCATTGTATTTATAACCTTAAAAATTGTTTATTGTTAAAAGATACAGTAATTGTATTATATTTATTGTTTTAAAAATTATATATTAAAAATATATTATATTACTAATTATTTCATGTGTCACTTCAGCAGAGTAGATGGCCCAGTAAATAAAAGTAGCATTACACGTAAATTATTATGTATATGTATGAGGAGTAATTAATATATTAAAACCTAACTTACAAATTATAGAAATTTTAAAATTTAACGTAGAGATTCAACATAAGACAGCATGCATGCCAATGTGAACTGCAAAATGAAATATAGTATTCCATGCGCCGCTGTCGCAATAAAATTTTAATATTTTAATGCAGGTCATATTTACAGATGTATTCAGAAACCCAAGCTTCTAATTATATAGACCAAACTCAACTTCATTATTTTTCAGGCCTTCTACTAATACCACTCCTCTTCTCACTATTTCTAATTCCACACCACGTAAGAAATATCCTTCCATTTCTTTTAAGTCTAAGGTTGGCAATGGCATTGATATAAATGTTATTCAGGCGTTAAAGATTATGTTCATTTTATTATTCATGTTTTCTTTTAAAGGGCTTCAAAATTCGAATATCTGTTCTCTTCTGTATGTCTATTTTTTGTTTTCCTACTAGAGGAATTAATGCATGTATATATCATTGCCAAATGTCGATGAGCAAGTGGGGATGAAGAAAAGGCTTAAAAGGAAACTACATATCAGAAAGACGGGATTAATAAATGTGTTCCGTTTTGTTATTTTCCTCAAAACTACATTGTTTTAAGTGTTTTATTTATTTGTAGTGTCACTTTCCAGATATTAAATTTGGTCAGCACTCTGAAATTATGGTCATGAGACTTTCAATGTAAAAGAGTTTGTATCTTTGAGGAGAGGGGGAAGGGCAGAGAACTTGTTTATTTCATTCAGTAAGGCTATTTTTAGCGGTAGATTCATTTCTCTGATTGGATTTTGCATTTCAGTTGTGCCATTAATGTTGTGGATCACCATCACATTTCTCTTCTTCCTGCTCTCCTCTGTCACTTCAAATGAGGATGGCGCCTCAACAAACCAGAGGCGTGAGCAAATCGTTGCACGTCACGGTGCCGTTGCTGCAGATGACGGACGGTGTTCGACGATTGGGGCGAACGTTTTAGGGATCGGAGGGCACGCAGTCGACTCGGCGGTGGCCACTTCCCTTTGCTTGGGCGTTGTTAGCCCAGGATCAAGTGGTATAGGTGGAGGATCCTTCATGTTACTCAGAGAAGCTAATGGGAAAACACAAGTATTCGACATGAGGGAAACAGCTCCAATGAAAGCTTCCGAGGTTAACACCAAATTGACCAACAGAATTTCGTACTAATTAGTTTCTTCGTATTTCTTCTTTAATCACTCCACTTTTTTCTTATCCAGAACATGTACGCAGGCAATGCTACTCTGAAAGCCTGGGGTGGGCTCTCTATAGCAGTTCCAGGACAACTTGCAGGCCTCCACAAAGCTTGGAAACAACATGGAAGACTTCCATGGAAAAGGCTGGTTAAACCGGCCGAGACTCTTGCTCGAAAAGGGTTCAAAATCTCGCCGTATCTCAGCATGCAAATGGAAAGTTCGAAATCATCAATCTTGGCAGATGAGGGGCTTCGTGCTGTTTTTGCACCAAATGGGCAGCTTTTGAAAGTTGGTGACATTTGTTATAATAAGAAGCTAGCAGAAACTCTTGGAAAGATTTCAGTGTATGGGGTACAAGTTTTCTACAATGGATCCATTGGATTTAATTTGGTAAGAGATGTTCAAAAAGCTGGCGGGATACTAACATTAACTGACCTGAACAAGTATGAAGTTAAAATGAGAGAACCCGTCTCAGCTAAAGTTCTAGGCCTTAAAATCCTTAGCATGCCGCCGCCTTCCTCCGGTGGAGCTTCAATGGCGCTAGTAAGTACATCGAGTTCATGTACTTGTAATTTAAATGAAAGAAAAAGTTTGATAGCTTGAGTTTCTTGTATCATCTTGTAACAGATATTGAACATTCTTGCACAATATGCGATCCCAACCGGCCTATCAGGATCACTAGGAACCCACAGACTGATTGAAGCCTTGAAACATGCCTTTGCAGTGAGGATGAATTTAGGTGATCCTGAATTTGTCGACATTACCAAAGTTGTAGCCGATATGCTCTCTCCCAAGTTTGCACACGAGTTGAAGAAAAGCATTAACGACAGCATGACTTTCGGCCCCAATCACTATGGTGGAAGGTAAAGCAACAATCGCCAAATAGCCTTTAAAAGAACATTTATCCCCATGTCCATTAACTTTGATGGTACCAGGTGGAACCAGATCAATGATCATGGCACCAGCCATGTATCCATTGTGGATACCAACCAAAACGCTGTATCCATTACTAATACAGTGAATGCATTCTTTGGTTCAAAAATACTGTCACCAAGCACCGGTATTGTCCTCAATAATGAAATGGATGACTTCTCCATGCCAAGTAATAGTACCTCTGGAAATAACGCACCACCGGCACCATCCAACTTCGTCCGCCCCGGCAAAAGGCCCTTATCGTCTATGACACCAACGATCGTTCTGAAGGTTTAATTTGCCGATTCAAGACACGATCTAACATCTATATATTCATTTCGGAGAACATTGATTTTCATTCATATGATCCACTAGGATGGGAAGCTGAAAGCAGTGGTGGGTGCAAGTGGAGGAGCTAATATCATTGCTGGGACTACACAAGTTTTCTTGAATCATTTTGCTCTTGGGATGGATCCACTCTCGTCTGTTATGGCACCAAGGGTCTACCACCAGGTTCATTTTATGCTGAAAACTGAAAACTCTCGCCATCTACAATCTGTGATTGCTTTTCTTGATTATCTGATATGGTTTTCACTGTTTGTTGATACAGTTGATACCCAATGTTGTGATGTATGAGAACTGGACCACTGTGATTGGAGACCATTTTGAAGTTCCTGCAACAATAAGGAGTGACCTTCAAAAGAAGGGCCATGTCCTACAAGTCTCAGCTGGTACGACTGTTAGCCAATTTATACTTCATAATTTAGATGGTTTGAAGGGAAATAGAGAACTTGTGGCAGTTAGTGACCCAAGAAAAGGAGGGTTCCCTGCCGGTTTCTGATGCCCCGTCTTGTGAGACAATGGGAGATGTCATTCAAGTTGCAAGCGTGTAAGATTATCATAAAAATTGAGAATAAATAACGTTATATTCCCATCATTGAATAAAAATACTAAATAGTATTTGATTTTGATATGTATATAGTAACTGATTAAAAGAATATATTAGTTTAGAATACGGATTGATTCTTTTTGAATCATAGAATTCGTATTGATCTTTAATAATTCACATGTGATAATTTGTAAAAGTAATCTTAATAAGAGAAAGCAAAAGAAACAACATAAACAGGTTTTTATATTGGCAGTTTTAAATCAATAACCCTTTTTAATTATTATTTTAAAAAATAACCCCCACATACCTAAATTTTAAAAAATAACCCCCAAATCTACCACGTACGAAGAACTTGCTTTCTAAGAATAGCGAGTCTCAACCTCGCTTTCTGCAAAGAGCGAGGTCTTCATACGTGGCAACACTTTTCATAATAACGAACTTAATAAGAATTCGATTTTTGCAGAATGTGAGTTCCCCGAGAATTTGAAGAGGCGGCTTAATTTATTGCGTGTAGTTTAATGGAACTCGCTTTATGCAAAAAGCGAGCTCTTTGTAAATCGGGTTAACAAATCAAGCGTCCATAGGCATGTTCGAGCAATACTTCGGGGTTATTAATCGTATAGTTTTAGTAAACGTTGAGTTTAGGTATGTAGTACTGGAACTTGTCTTTCATTCGACACCAATATGGGCAAGTTCGGTGCATTGTAAATCGAATAAAATTCGCGTTGAAAATGGTTTCATGGCTTATTTTTTTGAATGAATGAAAATATAAAATAGCGTGATAGACATATTCAGTTTATTAATCGAATAACGTACGTTATTGTTTATCCAAAAAAGAACGAAAATAAATATAAAATCTAAAAACTATATAAAAAATAAGGCAAAATAAAATATTAGTAATTATAAAATAAGAAATAAAGTCTTGCATAAACATAATTAATTTTTTTTAGACATCCCCTCGTCCTAATGATGTCTATGTCCATCTGTTGTCGTTTTGACAATAGAAGTGATAGGCAAATGTCGCACTCCCTTGAGTATTGAGTTGACCGCCTCAGCCAAGTTCGTTATCATGTGACCATATCGTTTACCCCATCATATGATCGAAGTCATTTTTTCTTGAGATTTTGGCAAGGTAGTTCGCGCCACGTTTATTCCTGGCTCTCAATTATGCGACCAACTGGTTTACCTCATGTATGTAATGCAAGTTGCTTAGTGAATGACAATTGAATAGTTAGGGGATGTCAACCCAGCTGTGGAACAGGAAAATGATAGTGGAGTAAGATGGGGAGGGAAAAGAAATAGAATATGAGATATGAGATGGACTAAATTGGTAGAAAATTAAAATCAGGATCAAATTAAAATAAAGTGTAAAATTTGTGTCATTTTTATTAATTGTCACGTCATTAATCGTTAATATTTTAACAATAATTTTTTTTGACAAATCTTAATTCTAATTATAATCTTACCTAGAGGGGAGGAATGGAAGAGAATTGCTATTAGCAGATCTAGAAGTTATGACATAAAGAAAATGAGAAAACAATAAATTGACTAACTACTTTTTTAAGTCGAGTAATTATTTTATGATTTTTTATAATAAAAAATAAAAAAACCGTATAATCAGATTATTTATATAATTTGCCACAAATAATTAGAAGATTATAGAGTTAATTGTTAAAAAAATACTCATAATTGCAGATGCAATCATAGAATAGATTTTTTTTTGTTTTTTCAATGCTTTTATTTATGCTTTACATTAAAAAAAATTAAAGTTAAAATTTAAGATTAATTTTTAAAATTTATAATTATATTTTTATTGTTAAACATAAAAAAAAGCTATTGAAAAGGTCGAAAATTTTTGTCCGCAATCCTAAAACAGATGACTACGGACGGTAACCACTAACCCACTAAAAGAGTGGCAAGTGTCCTCCAATCATCGAAATCAGGCTTCACGGGTGCATGACACGACACCACATATACTAATTTACCATCGGAACTATTTGTGGGCGGCAGCCGACTAAAATTGTTCACCAGTTTCTTACTTTTGTTGGCTTCTTTTCTATTCTGTGGTCCCCAAAAAACAACTGCTTTACTTTCACCATTTAATAATAGGCGAAATGATCTAAAAAGCCTTAGTAAAAAATCAAAAGATACTGCTCATCCCTTGTATTGTGGTGGCAAAGATAGAGATATTCACCATCTTTTAAGATTCGGGTTTAAACACCAGTAATACATGTTGTGTATATTTTTTTTGAAAAGACTAAGAAAATTGAACCGATGTTACCCTTGTATCACACCAGCATATTAAAAAAAATCAAAAGATACTTTGATTTTTTATAAAATTTTCAATTTTTTTTATAAACTAAAGGGTAAACTATACAAATGATCACTAAACTATACCAAAACTTTAAAATAGTCACCAAACTTTCAAAAATTACATAATAAACATTAAACTTTAGTTTTTATTATAAAATGGTCACTAAGCTATTAACCGTCCTTAAATAGGCGATGAACTAGTTACAAAACTTTGTATAACAGCACATTTAGTCATAAATTGAAAAAAATTAAATTTAGTCTTCATTATTTAGACATTAAAATTGTCATGTCAATAAATTATAAAAATCATAAAAATATAAATTTTTATGAAAAATGTAAAAAAATATCATAAAAATTATATAAAATAACTAAACGTGTAAAAGTTTAATGGATATTTTATACATATTTGAAATTTGGTTAAAGAATGTGTTCCATTAGACATTTAAAAAAATATATATTGTATTAAATATTTTTTATTAAAATACATATACTAAATATGATATTTGAAAATTTAAAAGAAATATATAAAAACATAACATGGCATGAGAATAAATTATTAATCTCTCAGAATTGTTACGATTATGTAATATCTAAACGACCATTTTTTTTTTTCAAAATGGAGCGACGAATTTCACACTTTTCAATTTGGTCAATAAAAATAAATTTTACAGCTAAGTAAAATCTAATGAAGATATTTTTTAATTTTATATTATTTTTAAATTATTTAATGAGTGTAATTAATGATTAAAATTAAAAATTAAGAACTATAAATAGTAAACCCCAATCATCCCATTCTCACATTCTTTTTAAAATATTTCGTTGATTAAACATTAAGCTGTCATGGGTTTGAATCGAGGTTAGAGATAAAATATTAAAAATTTTAAATAAAATTAGAAGTTTAAATTTTAATATTATAAATAAAATAAAATAAAAAATTACTTTATAAATATGTACGATATATAATTTAAATTAATCCGTCAATAAATAACGTATCAAAGTTATAAAATATATATTTTGGTAAATAAAAATTATAAAAAATATATTCAGCGGGCAGATCATTGTTTTGTGCGTTGAAAGCGCAACACACATGTGATGTGAGTCCATATGAATCTGGAAAGTGGAAACCGCCTGTGTTAATAAATAATAATAATATTACCCAGTGGCCACTATGCCGATGCGGACAAACCCGTGTCTCAAAACCACCAAATCAGGCAGTTCCCACTAAAACCACCACCTGTGCCTCTCACCCTTATCCATTCCTATCAACTCCCCACTTCCCACGCCTTTTCTTTTCTATGACTATACTATAAATACTTCATGCATCTCCACTGTTTCGAAGTTCTCACAAGTCACACCGTTTTCTTTTCCAGTGTTTTAATTTGATCACAGAGTTTAGTGATGGCAGATATTGCTATGCTTGTTGCCGAGGACTACGAAAGGAGGTCAAGGGTTGGGTCCGACTCCGAAAAGCAATTCCAGATTGGCATGGTTTCTTGGGTGGCAACCTTGGGTCAGAAGGTGAACACCAAGCTTGGGCAGCAAACAATTGAGGTAGTCAAGTTGGTTTTAGAACCTAAAAGCCAGATTGGTGCTGAAGCTTTCAATGGAGCCTTCTCTGCTTAACATATAGCTTTCTTTCTAAAACCTTTGCTGCAAAAGAGTTGTACATTAAAAACCCATTTCATTTTGTCTTTGATTTGTAAACTTTGTGCCTTCTTTTTTGGTGAAGAAGCAAAACTTGTCCTGATGGTGATATGATCTCGATATTGCTGACTGCTGTTTTAAATGACTTTAATTAAGGAAATCTATTATGGAAATGGAAGTCATTGTTTGAGTCAACTAACCAAAGGAGTTTAGTCTTCAACTTTGGTTTATATGTCCCACGTGACATAAAAAACATATAAAGATGCAAAGGTTCATTACTGATTTGTCGTTATCGCCATCTTAGGGTCAATAAACTCAGCACAGTTCATCTTCTTAATTCTTTCCTCTCGCATCGGCTAACCAGCATGGCCGCTAATGCCACCAGATCCAAGCCTGAAGCTCACATCTTGGTGTTCCCATACCCTGCTCAAGGCCACATGCTGGCCCTTCTAGACCTCACCCACCAACTTGCTCTCAGAGGCCTAACCATCACCATCTTAGTCACCCCTAAAAACCTCCCTTTCCTCTCCCCTCTCCTTTCTTCTCACCCGTCTTCCGTCACTCCCCTTGTTTTCCCTTTCCCTTCTCACCCTCTCATCCCACCCGGCGTCGAACATGTTAAGGACCTTGGCAACAGTGGAAACATACCCGTCATGGCTGCTCTAGGCAAACTTCATGACCCTTTATTCCACTGGTTCAACTCTCACTCTAACCCTCCGGTGGCTATCATCTCTGATTTCTTCCTCGGTTGGACTCAACACCTTGCAGCCCGGTTGCAAATACCCAGGATCGCTTTCTTCTCCATCTCTACTTTGTTGATCTCTATCTTTGATTATCTTTGGAACAATGCTGAAAAAGTGAAGTCTTTGGATGAAGTTGAGTTCGGTCATTTACCCGGCTCCCCGATCTTCAAGCAGGAGCATCTGCCATCTTTGTTTAAGTGCTGCAAACAATCAGATCCAGATTCGGAGTTTGTCAAGGATGGATGTATTGCAAATATGAAGAGCTGGGCTTGTATTTTGAATACCTTGGATGCTTTGGAAGCTAGAAATATTCAATGCTTGAGGACACATTTAGGCCATCATCGTATTTTCACTGTGGGACCACTAAGTTTGACAGGCCTTGAAGTATCAGGTGGGGGCAATTCAGGTTCTGGTTCTGACCAAAACGACCAAGTCTTGAATTGGCTTGATCGCTGCCCTGATGGTTCAGTTGTTTATGTTTGCTTCGGGAGTCAAAAGCTGTTAAGCAAGGAACAGATGGAAGCGCTGGCCAAGGGGCTTGAAAAGAGCGGCACGCGGTTTATCTGGGTGGTGAAATCGGGCACAATCCGACAGCAGGAGGAAGGGTATGGAGTTGTACCCGATGGGTTGGAGGAGCGGATGAGAGGTCAGGGTTTGGTGATAAAAGGGTGGGCACCCCAAGTGCTGATACTGAACCACAAAGCAGTGGGTGGATTTCTGAGCCATTGTGGGTGGAACTCGGTTTTGGAAGCGATAGTGGGTGGGGTCATCACATTGGCTTGGCCTATGGAGGCTGACCAGTATGTGAACGCAAGCCTCTTGGTGGATGACATGGGTGTGGGCGTTCGGGTGTCCGAGGGTGCACACTCCATTCCTGACTCCGATAAGCTAGGCCGAGCCATCGCGGATGCGATGACGGAGGGTGGAGGAATGAAGGCCGAGGCCAAACATCTGAAAAAGAAGGCTCTGGAAGCGGTGAGTCACGGGGGCAGCTCCATGAGAGATTTGGATAGATTTGTTGAACAATTGAGTCAACATGGAGCATGATAAAAAAAGATAGACAAGGTTATGTTTTATTTTCTTAATAAACAAAATTTGGTGTGTAGTGAACAAACAAAAGCCCAGCTTAATGTCAATACAATGACCTCAAGTGTATGGGACTTCGGCCTTAGTCAGCCTTTCTGTGGCTTTTCCTATTTTAAGAAGTTTTATTTTATAATGCCAAATCCAATTGTGTTACTTCTTCGTCATCATACATGTCTACGGTCCGGTTAAAAAATAGAAAGTCTTAAAATTTGTCTATAAACTAAAAATTTTAAATTTCTTTATAACATTTTCGGTCGATTTTTTTTTAAATATCGATACTTATTTTTTTTTCTTCATAAATTTTCAGTTTGGGATAAAGTATTGATACTTACAAAATAAGTATTTATACTTAAAAAAAACTCAAAAAATCCAACCGAAAATGTTATCATGAAGTCTAACACTTTCAGTTCGTGGATAAATTTCAAAATTTGCCGTCTTTTAGCTGCAGCTTAGACATACCGCACATTAGACACGTCCGTCTGATTGGTTCAACTTCACAAGTTAATAAATTTTGATATGCAGATTCTCTAAAATTTATTTTACACAAATCTAAATATTTTTTGGATAAAAAATAAGTATACATATTTATACTATAAATTTTAATTTTAAATTTCTAATATCAAATTTTAAAGATTATATCCTAAATTTTAAACACTAAATTAAACTCCTAAAACTAAAACACTTTTAATTTACATGAGCATATCAACATTTTTTCCTTAATAAATCATTAATTCAATTAAAAAGTTAATACAATTATTGTTACAGGAGTACAAGTGTTTTATCACTTCACTGGGAATGATTAAAAAATCCAAAATCAAAGGGCCCCGACTGGCACTGCCCCTAACCTTATAACACACATATTTTCTTTTTTCAAAATTGAGTTTCAGGACGGACGAGCAGGATTTTTTATTGAAAATTTTGAGGCCGAGATTAAGTTTTAGGTAAAATATGTCTCGTCCGCCCAAAATACATTTATTAAAAGGCCCCTTTCTAATTTTATAACTATTCTTTTTATATTTAACATTTTTCTTGTTTTTATAATAATTTAAAACATATATTTTGTACTTTATTACAATTTTCATAATCTAACGGTTCTCAATATACGTTATCTAATTTTATAAGAATTAACATAATATAAAGCTTTTTGCAAAATTACGTGTCAAAGTTTAGGAAAAATATGAAAGGATCGAAGTTGGGTGTTAATGTATTAAAATAAATTTAAAGTGAGACACACTTGAGTATTTATAAAGTAGAATCCAATAAGGTGGGCTAAATGGTTCAGTTGACAATAATTAACATTGATTTCATTTTTTAAGTCATAAAACTCGCGCATCATATAACAAACTGCTAAAATTACATTAGAGAGATAGTCCTTTCTCTTACCCATTACCAATATCTTTGAATTTTTTTGACTTATGATGAGTTCTTTTCTTAACAATCCGCGTTGGCTTTGTATTCTTACAACCAACCATTCCTAAAATTATATTAAACTCTGTAAGTAGCAACTCTTGTCAAATTATCCAAGAATCGACAGCCTTCAATTTCAAGAAAAAGAAAAAACATTGATAACATTATCCACCAATATATTAAGTCTCATTGGACTGGATATTTGAGCTCCTATATCTAAAGACCAGTTTGACATTACTTTTGAAAAGTGCTTTTAAAAGTACAGTCAACAAGTGATTTTAAAAAGTTAATTGTAAAGTGTTTGACATTATTGTCAAAAAGTACTTTTGAAGAAAATAAAATATCCATTTTAGACATGGTATTGTAAAATAAAGATAAATAAATAAAGGTGATGTTTTTATTATTTATTTTTATTTAAAATATTAAATTCTATTATTATTTTAATATTAATATTTAATATATTATTATTCTAATATTAATTAATTTATTACATTTATTATATTAATTTAATATAATAATTCAATATATTTCATATTTACTATTGATATTATTTGAGTATATTAGTGTTATTTTTATATATTATTTTAATATATTAATATTGTTTTAGTATAGGAATGAAATTAGGGGTAAAAAATATTTTACCTCCAAACACATTTCCAACCTCAAAAAACTGAATTTTTCAGCTTATAGCTTTTGTCCATAATTATTTATATAAGCAGTTTTGAAATGAGTGTGACAATTATTTTTAGTGTAAAACCATTTATTTAAGCAAAAGCTAATATTTAAGCAATGTCAAAGGGCCATAAGTCTTCTACTGAAATGCCTTTCTCTTAAATCACCTTACAATGTATGTATGAATGAGTGGAATTTGGATCCACTAATGCAATGACTAAAGTAAAAAATAAAGTGAAAGTACTTATGATTTCATCAGTAAATAATTTTCATTTCAAGACTTAATTGCATGTTGTTTGTATTAGAAATTTGGTATGTAGTAAAATAATTAAAGCGATAACAATATAGACCAAGACATGCACATAAGACAAGATTTAACGTGGTTCATCATAGCTTACCTCCATGGACGAGAGAAACGAACAATCCACTGTCAACGTAGAGAACACGAAGAGTAAAAATACATGATAACTCATGTAATCTCAAAAATCGGTGAACAAATCCCTACAATACCCATCTCTACAACGTAGTCTCAATAGTTGTAGAGAACCTAAAAGTGGTCACATCTCTCTAGAAAATAATTATCTCTCTCTCTCTCATTCTCTCATAATTCAAAAGGTTAAACCTAGTCTATAGTTATACACACAAATACTTGGTCACCAAGAAACTTTATTCAATAAGATCTCCTACCTTAAATAGATATTTACTCATAAAAGTAAATCCTAATTATCAGGTAATCTTCAACCACTAGAATTACAATAAAACCCAACTTAATTACCAATTAAAATTTGAGTCAAAAATATAATAATCTGTGTTGGGTTTTTTTTGCACGCTCGAATCGATCACCGAAACTGTCAAGTGGGTTGTATTTGGTTCTTGGATGAATTGGCTAAAAACCGAAAGAAAGGTAGACAATTTGCACAAGGATTTTAGAGTGGTTCGACTTTCTAACCAAAGTCTACATCCACTACCTTAGCACACCACTAAGGATTGGTCACTCAACAATGAATTCGTCCCCTTTTCCCGGTTTAGGAGGAAACCGTTACAACCCTATCTTTTGGACTTGGCTAAGATAGAACCAACTCTAGTTTTTCTCTCAAGGCTAAACTAGAACCTCTCCTTTTACAAGGTTAAAAAGATGTAAACAAATAACCTCACAAGGTGGGTGTTTACACAATTGAGCTCACAAGAAAGAGTGAAGGATAAAAACAATAAAATCACTCTCTACAAAATATATACAAGAGAAATGAAGAATAAAGACTTAAATGTTATTTCTCTTGATCATGAAGCTTGGATATTGTCTCTTACATTCTTCAAGTGTTCCAGCCTTCAATTTATAGTCACAATTGAGTTTGTAGCCGTTTATGGCCGTTGGGGATGCAAAATAGCCGTTGGGAATAGTGCCGTTTATGGCCTTTGGGAATAGTGCCATTTATGGCCGTTGGGAATAGTGCCATTTATGGCCGTTGGGAGTAGTGCCATTTATGGCCGTTGGGCTATTTCAAAATACACCGTATCGATACGGCTAGGCGTATCGGTACGGGTTTTGGCTACTGGAATTTTGGTAGTTTGAAAACCCTAAGGCGTATCGGTACGGTCCAATACCGTATCGGTACGGTTACTTGAAAATCATGGTTTTGACTACTTTAAAACCATTCCAAAGCCTTTAAAACCCTTAAACATATTTTCAAGTTGTTTTTGACTAAAAACATATTTTAAATTCTTTTCAATTTAGTCCAAAACATTTTTCAAATATTATATCAAAACCTTAGTTCTACAATCTCCCCCTTTTTGATATAATAAAACCAACTTGAAAAATTGTTTGAGATTCTCTCCCTTTAACTTTAAAATTGTGAATAAGAGATTAAGATATGAAATCAAATAAAGCTCCCCCTTATTCATTTGAAAATTCAATTTTTCAAACCATTTCTCTCCCTTTTTGTTATATCAAAAAGAATTTAAAATGACATTTAAGTTCAAGATAACATAGGAGGCAAAAAAATTTTTTTGACACACTTAAAATTTTGGTTTTAAAAAATTGGCTCCCCCTTACTCAAAGCATCATTGTTAGGCTTAACAAATAATCCAAGACTTTAAACAAAAGTTAGATAACCAAATGTATAAAATAAAAGCATTAAGCTTAGAGGTTACCCAATCTTCTTCTCATGTGTGATTTGAGCATTCTTTGATTTTGCTTTGCTTGCCATTGCTCCAACACACCTACAAAAGACATTCACTTGATTTTTGGTATCCAAATTGCTTTGGATCCATTTACGTTAGTCACAATGTCTTTAGTTCCCTTAGGAACCCATACTTGTCTAATCCTATAAGATTGTCTCTTCTTTATATGACAAGTATGTATAGAATGACCATGTGAGCATTTCGCCATTATGTGACAAAATGAATTACTAAAAATGATTTCTTTTTCTTTTGTTAAGCTTTCAAGCTTAACTTTCAAATCAAGATTTTCTTTTTCTAAAACATATTTACTTGTTTTTGAAAACTCTAAATCATTTTTCAAAATTTTATTTTGGTTTTCAAAATTCAATTTTGTTTTCAAAAGAAAATCATTTTCAAATTCAAGTTTTGAAATCATTTTCTTAAATTTGGAATTCATGGTCTCAAATTCCAAAAATAATTCATCGAAAGCATCTTACAACTCATCGAAAGAGTAAGAATAAAGCTCACTTGAGTTAGAAGATACCTTAGGCTCCTCGAGAACCAAAACACCATCCACCTTAGGATTGGAGAGAGGGTTTGCACATGATTGATCATCATCTTTCTTTTCTCCCTTCTTGTTGCCATAAAGCTTCTCAAGTTTCTCCCACAATTCTTTGGCATTTTTGCATGTGGAGATCTTCTTGGAAACTTCTTCGTTGAGGCCACAATAGAGAATGTGCATCGCCTTGGTTTTTAGCTTTGCCTTCGTGTCGTTGGCACTCCTTTGCTTTTTCTTCTTCTTTGGAGCTTCCAAATATCCATCTTCAATGATGTCCCAAACCTCATAGTCTTGAGACTTGATGAAGAATTTCATGATATTTGCCCATTGAAAGTATGCTTCTCCTTCGAAGAGTGGAGGACACGAGATAGAGCGGCCTTCCTCAAATCTTGCCATTTTCTTGAACGGTGGACTACGAGCGATGGATCTTTACTCCCGGATGTTAGTCCTTCAATGGAGACAAGGCTCTGATACCAATTGTTGGGTTTTTTGCACGCTCGAATCGATCACCGAAACCGTCAAGTGGGTTGTATTTGGTTCTTGGATGAATTGGCTAAAAACCGAAAGAAAGGTAGACAATTTGCACAAGGATTTTAGAGTGGTTCGACTTTCTAACCAAAGTCTACATCCACTACCTTAGCACACCACTAAGGATTTCCCAATTCACTCAACAATGAATTCGTCCCCTTTTCCCGGTTTAGGAGGAAACCGTTACAACCCTATCTTTTGGACTTGGCTAAGATAGAACCAACTCTAGTTTTTCTCTCAAGGCTAAACTAGAACCTCTCCTTTTACAAGGTTAAAAAGATGTAAACAAATAAACATCACAAGATGGATGTTTACACAATTGAGCTCACAAGAAAGAGTGAAGGATAAAAACAATAAAATCACTCTCTACAAAATATATACAAGAGAAATGAAGAATAAAGACTTAAATGTTATTTCTCTTGATCATGAAGCTTGGATATTGTCTCTTACATTCTTCAAGTGTTCCATCCTTCAATTTATAGTCACAATTGAGTTTGTAGCCGTTTATGGCCGTTGGGGATGCAAAATAGCCGTTGGGAATAGTGCCGTTTATGGCTGTTGGGAATAGTGCCATTTATGGCCGTTAGGAATAGTGCCATTTATGGCTGTTGGGAATAGTGCCATTTATGGCCGTTGGGCTATTTCAAAATACACCGTATCGATACGGCTAGGCGTATCGGTACGGGTTTTGGCTACTAAAATTTTGGTAGTTTGAAAACCCTAAGGCGTATCGGTACGGTCCAATACCGTATCGGTACGGTTACTTGAAAATCATGGTTTTGACTACTTTAAATACACTTTAAAATCATTCCAAAGCCTTTAAAACCCTTAAACATTTTTTCAAGTTGTTTTTGACTAAAAACATATTTTAAATTCTTTTCAATTTAGTCCAAAACATTTTTCAAATATTATATCAAAACCTTAGTTTTACAATCTGGTTGGTGCTCGAGTCTCGAGCATGATGGTAGAATTAGTAATATCCATACTCCTTTGTCCCACTGTGGCACTAGAACATCCTCGAACATAATTTGAGAAGATTATTGGTACCTACATCCATTGAAATTTCTACTCCTCTAATATTCCCTAGAATGTCTACACCCACACTGCTCACAAGATGAAAAAATAGAAGTTCTATCTAATTCCCTTAAACTCAGAATTGAGGTGATAGTCTATAGTCTTGGTTGAAACCTTAATCATGATATGTCCTAATCTTTAGGATTATGTGTTAGAGTATGCCCAGAGACTAATCATAAGATAATTATAAATGATATTTGTTTTTACCTTGTTTATTCATAAAAAGACATTGCCATTATTATTTTTAGTTACAATTCTGCGTGCGTAAATAAATTGAATTATAATAAAGTCCTTAAAATATTATAGTTATTCTTAAATGTTCTTAGTCGAGTATTATTGTGGGCGTTGACGATAATAATGCATTAAGACTAATATGTAGTTGATTGATGACAATGTGTTGTCATTGACATGAAGATGTCAAAATCAATACATAAGTATGTGCTAGAGAACAACATACTGAATTGCCCCACTATAAGTATGTTTCTTGGATTATTATGTAACAGTCACAACATTGCTCATAGTGATAACTACATGTATGATCCTCAGATTTGAGATTATCATTATTTCAACATCGTGAGTGGCATATTTTAATACAGTCAAACGTGTGTCGTAACTGACTACACTATAAAGACTGATATTGGATATGTCACAATCTATATAGTGGGATATGATTGATCAAGATAGGATTTGTCCCTCCTATATAATAGAAGTAATATCGTAGGCCACTTGATTAAGTAAGACTAGAAATGCATGGCCATGCTCGAATAAGTTGATATGAAATATCATAGTTATTCGTTTATAATAGTCTACTCAAGATATCAAGAAATATTAGATGGACTATACAAGTGTGACTCTAAGTAATCTACTTTGGTGGATTAGCCACCTAAATTGTGTATTATCAATCATAAACATCTCCCTTCAATAGCGAGGTGGTGCACTCTAAGTAGCCCATTTGATTACCATGTAATTGTCTCAATGTCCTTTGAGTATATTTGTAATACCCAAAAAACATAGCCTAGTTAAAGTCCTAAATTAATTAACAAGAAAAGTGCAAACATTTTAACCAATAACTAAAATGTAAGAATGAATATTGAATTAAACTTATAAACTAAGCTTATATCACATGATTAATGTAATAATAAAATAATATGTATACATTAAGTGGGTATTAACCACATAAATTAAATTAACATTATAATATTAATTAAAGCTTGAAAAACATGGTTAAAACAAACCCATGTGTCATCCCACAATGAAACCCGACCATTCCACTATCTTAGACGACTTTTGGTTGTCTTTCTCCTTCATTCTTATCCATACACACCACCGAACAAGAGAGGAATGTGAGAAGAGAGAATCTAAAAAATAAATACATAATTAAGAAGAGGATTCAAGAGTTTGAAGGCTAATTAAACCATGGAAATGCATGCATGTTAGTCTAAGAACAAGTAAGTGTATTCATGTTTTACCGATTTGGATTGTGTGATTATTGATTGTTGTTTATGGTTTGGATTCTAGAAATTTATGAATTCATGCATGATTGATCATATGTTATGTTGGGTTTAAGTTATAACTGAAAATAGAATGAAAATTAAAAGAAGAAACTAACTGAAATGTGTATACATGCCCAGATTCAACCTAACAAACATGCTACTGAAATCTGGAAATTCGATCATGTTTCAGTTCGATCTGGAAACATTTCTATAGGAAAAAGTTGTAGAAAATTAATTTTTCTAGAGAATAGAAGTGTTGGATTAGTTAAAATATTCATAGGTTTCTGGGAAAATTAATTGGAAAGAAATTGGTCATCTAGAGAGCTAAAAAAGTGTTAGTGGACTGTTTCGGCAAAATTAAGAAATTTGAGGATTTAAATGCTTTAAGTTTAATTCTGGAAATAATGTTTAGATACAAGGGAATGCTATATGAATGGTTCATAACTAGAATTGGCTGATTATTGACTTGAATTATATGTTTAAAGTGGTTAGAATGCTTAATAGGTGAATTGAGCTTACTTTGGACTAATCTGGAAACATGGTAAAAGTCAGGACCATATAGCTCTGTTTAGGGATCATGTAGGACTTAAAAATACAGAGGAAAACATGGTAAAAATATGTTTAAAATACTTAGTTAATGTCTTAAAGGACCTAGATTAAAATATGCATCAAAGTGACCTAACTTGTAAACTGGCAGTTTAGTCCCCGACAGAATGCCCTGAATTTAAATGCAATACTGTACTTATTTAGAAGTGGGAAAAATATGTTTCATACATGGTTTAAAGGCTGTGTGAATAAGCTTTCTAGAATGGTAAAGTAATTGAATTTTGAATATGTTTGTAAAAAGTTATGCTTAGATTAGTAACAGGTGCTCAAACTGCCAGTAGGAAAAACAATTTTGAGTGTTTAGTGTTTGCACTTGTGTAAATGAGATTATATGTTTGAAATGGCTTCTGATATGTTTTGTATATGAATGTTAAGATCAAGAATTTGAAGGAATCTTGGAGGAAACAAGAGCTGGGTAGCCAAATAGAAAGTACAAGGGCATTGCGATCAAAGAACAAGATTAGCTTGAAGTATTGTGAGTGTGGTTAAACTTAGGGTTAGGACTAGCGTCCTAACCAATGTTTTTATGTTTAAATTGTGATTTTACATAGAATCATAAAATGAATCTAATATGAACTTGATAAATATCTTAAAGAAAGAAGGCTTAAAAGGAAATATGAAAGCATGTTCCATGTTAGTAGTTAGTTACCTTTGCTTGATGTTTGATATGGTTTGCCTTACTTTGATGGCTATATGAGTTATGAAATAATCTTGAAGTTGATGTTATGCTACTGTCTTTGAATGATTCATGATTCTTGAAAATATTTACAAGATAGTTATATGATGAAAACTATGATTATATGAACATGGAATATGTTCTATTTACTAAAATCTGGAAATTCGACTATGTTTCAGTTCGATCTAGAAACATTTCTATGGGAAAAAGTTGTAGAAAATTAAATTTTCTAGAGGATAGAAGTGTTGGATTAGTTAAAATATTCATAGGTTGATGGGAAAATTAATTGGAAAGAAATTGGTCACCTAGAGAGCTAAAACAGTGTTAGTGGACCGTTTCGACAAAATTAAGAAATTTGGGGATTTAAATTCTTTAAGTTTAATTCTTGAAATAATGTTGAGAAACATGGGAAATTTTATATGAATGGTTCATAACTAGAATAGGCTGATTATTGACTTGAATTATATGTTTAAAGTGGTTAGAATGCTTAATAGGTGAATTGAGCCTACTTTGGACTAATCTGGAAATATGATAAAAATCAGGACCATATAGCTCTTTTTAGGGACCATATAGGACTGAAAAATATAGGGGAAAACAGGGTAAACATAGGTTTAAAATACTGAGTTAAAGTCTTAAAGGACCTAGATTAAAATATGCATCAAAGTGACGTAACTTGTAAACTGGCAGTTTAGTCCCCTGCAAAATGCCATGTCTTTAAATGCAAAACTGTACTGATTTTGAAGTAGGAAAAATATGTGCCATACATGGTTGAAAATCTGTGTGAATAAAATTTCTATGATGGTAAAGTAATTGAATTTTGTATATGTATGTAAAAAGTTATGCTCATATTAGTAACAAGTGCTCAAACTGCCAGCAGGAAAGACAATTTTGAGTGTTTAGTGTTTGCACTTGTGTAAATGAGATTATATGTTTGAAATGGCTTCTGATATGTTTTGTATATGTTTGTATATGAATGTTAAGATCAAGAATTTGAAATAATCTTGGAGGAAACAAGAGCTGGGCAGCAAGATAGAAAGAACAAGGGCTTTGTGATCAAAGATCAAGATTAGCTTGGAGTATTGTGAGTGTGGTTAAACTTAGGGTTAGGACTAGTGTCCTAACCGTTGTTTTTATGTTTAAATTGTGATTTTACATAAAATCATAAAATGAATCTAATATGAACTTGGTAAATTTGTTAAAGGAAGAAGGCATAAAAGGAAATATGAAAGCATGTTCCATGTTAGTAGTTAGTTGCCTTTTCTTGATGTTTGATATGGTTTGCCTTACTTTGATGGCCATATGAGTTTTGAAATAAGCTTGAAGTTGATGTTATGCTATTGTCTTTGAATGATTCATGATGCTTGAAAATATTTACAAGATAGTTATATGATGAAAACTATGATTTTATGAACATGGAATAGGTTCTATTTACTAGAGACATGAATTGCTATGTATTCTTGATATGTTTGAATGTTAAGACATTTGAATTGTGTTTGATGAAATTAAAAGACATCTAAAGTCCTTGTTGACTAGTTGGTCTTGTTGGAAAAATTTGATAATTTTGGAGCTTTGAATAAGAAATTGATTCAAATGTTGTTGAGGAAAATGTGGAACCAATTGTTGGTTCGTAAATGTGCAGACGTGCACGACGTGGGTAACGCAAATGTCTGAACCGGTCTGGTCCTTCGTGGGCTTGCAGATATTTTGACCCAAATTTGAAATGAATTTTCCTCAAATAAAAGCATAAATTTGCCAAATTTTATCTTAGAATTAAAAGGGTAAATATTAGAAGTTACCTTTAATTCATATAATAATTTTGGAAATTGCTTTATAGGAGAATCAATTGATTCTCAATATTAAATGCTCCATTAGGTCAAAATTTCCACTTATACCCTCATGACAATCCTATAAATAGGGAGTAAAGCTTCTAGGTTTAAAAAAAACCACAGAAAATTTTTATTGTTTTACTCTGTGGATTTTACAAGTGGTTTTCGGTGATAGGCGAAAGCAAGGGTCGGTTCGTGATCTCCATAGTAGTGCAACTATGGTTGATCTTATGTTGTTGTATCCTTGGAGACAGACGACCAATGAACTCGAGCACCATAGGAGTGGCCGAAAATCTGTCTTAAGGAAACTGCGTTCGTGCAGGCCTCAACACGTTTCTTTTGGTTCTAAATCGGTTTTAATTTTATATTGTTGTATTGTTCTTATTTTTGTACTGTTCGTTAAATAATATTATTCTATTTTATTATTTATTCTTGGATTAACGCTTATTTTCTAACAATCTTAAGATAGATTCTCAGTTTTAATCCAAGACGAACAGATTATTGTATCTAAAGCAATGATTCACACGATGAGGAAATTTCACGCATATAAAAAATGAATGCCCAAAGACAAGAAACGTTGAGATCACCAATACCATGGATTCAACACGATGCAAGCGGTATTTCTTGAGATAGAACATTTGAATATTCGATTAGTAAGGTAATTTAAATATTCCTTAATAAGTTTTTTTTTATATGACATTTTTAAAAACATAAATTATGGTATTAGTAAGGTAATATTTCATATTAAATTTTGACTTTTAATATGGTATGGTTTATGTCACAATTATACTTTTTTATGACATTGTTAAGGTAATAATGAAATTTTTCTTAAACATTTTTGACATTAATATTAAATATTAAATATGGCATTCAATATGAAAATATGGTAACTTTATAACCTTATATGCCAACCCTTCTTGGAATGGAAATAAAAATTTTAAATATATATTTGCATGTATTGTTAAGATAAAGTTTTAAATTTGGTAATATTTTTGGTAATATTATTATGATAGTGTTACCTTATAACGTGGACATTTTAAATATGACATGTATATAAATTATACTTTGTCACATTTTTTGTCTTAATTGTGATCCTTTGTATTTTTTGAAAATTATGTGGATTTTATTTTGTACTAACAATTTCTTTTGAGAAATTTTATAGAGACGAACATAATATTCAGGCGAAATCGTGATTTGTTGCGGAAACAAAGATCTCGTAAATAATTCGTTTCAGAAATTAATTTCTGCCGTTTTAACGGATTTACGTGATCTTTCTAAAACAAGAATAAAAAAAATAATTAAAGGATCACTTCCTTTGATTTTGTTGCCTTGATATCTTTGGTTTGGGTTTTAGTGCTACTAATCCCAATATTTAACAAAAGATATATGAGAAATAAATCACTGAATTTATTTCTTCGTTAGAATCTTGTGTTGATTCTAATTTTGGAAAAGGAAGATAAATCATTGGATTTATTTTCAAGAGAATCTTGTATGATTCTAACGTTGTAAGGAAAATAAATCATTGAATTTATTTCCGTAAGAATCAAGTATGATTCAATTTTTGTAAAAGGAAATAAATCATTAAATTTATTTCTATGCTAGAATCATGCGTTGATTCTAACTTATTAAGAAATATAAATCATCGAATTTATTTCCGTAAAAATCAAATATGATTAAATTTGTGTAAAAGGAAATAAATTATTAAATTTATTTTCAGTACTAGAATCATGTGTCGATTCTAACTTGTTAAGGGAAATAAATCGTTGGATTTAATTTCGTGAGAATCTAGAATGATTCAACCTTGAAATAAATTGGTGAATTTATTTTGAAAAAAAAATAACTCAAATTTATTATCAAGTATGATTTTATTTTGGAAATAAATTGGTGAATTTATTTCGGAAAGTAACATTGGTTACCAAATTTAGAGCGCTGATTCTGACTGAGGTCTCGAATCAAAGCATAGAAGAACTTGACTCTCTGTGTCATAATTAAATTCTTAAAGCCTATTCTGATGTATGCTATGAAGTGCACAGTGTTTAAAAATGGCTAAAGAATCAAGAGGGTCGTTGGACCATAAATGGAAGATTCCAAATTGTTGTGAATCAAAGGTAGTGATTTCGATTGATCATCCATGCTTGGAATGATTTCAAGAATAAAATTCATGAACGATGATTGAAAGAAAATTTAAAAATGCATGTCTAGGATTGGTTCTTTGAGAGACTTGGTATTTAAGCGTGCCTAGTGCACCACCTCTCTTTCATAAGTTACCTACCTGGTGCATTGTTTATTATTGTTCTTTCTATTAATACCGTGTGAACTTTTGTTTTGGGTTTAGTTTACTAAATTTCCGTCGTCAAACAAAAGTTAGAAATTATATTTCTGTTTCTAGTTTTAGTCTTTGACTAAATTTCTGACGTTTAACATATTCATAATGCTTGGTTTTGGATTGTGTCTACGTGACACAATGGAAAAATCAATGAAATTTATTGGAAAGAATTTCATACATGGAAACAAAAGATGTTGCATAATTGATCGTGATAAACCTGGTTAAATATCTGAAGGATGATCCTCCTATTATTAGAGAGGATAAGGTAAATATTGTTATCACCTTCAAATGTTACTAAGGTAAATATTGCTAAGACAAATATTATCACGACAAACGTAGTGGAAGTCAAAAACGACTTCAAACCGTAAATTAGACGGTGTGTTCAAGAAGCAAAGTTTTATGAAAAAATGCTTCAATTGCCATAATATAGGAACAAGTATTTGGACTATAGACTTTCAAACGAGGGCAATGTTATTGCCATAACAATTGATATGACAACATATTGGTTGAAGGAATATGTTTATTACCTTCATTGATGATAGCACAAAAACAATGTAAAGATGAATCTATAGTGAAAATTGTTCTCTATGAGCATGATGTTGAATCCCAAACTTAATTAAAGGTTTAAGATGGGGAGAAGCTCTATATGAGTAACGTTGGTACTATAATGTGCCTAACATGTGGGGGAAGCTGTTCTATAAGCTAATTACTTTTTAAATAAGAGTCCCCATAATTAAAGAGACTAGACACCATATAAGTTATGAAAGGTAATTAAACTTTCCTACAACTACTTGAAAATGTCGGGGTGTCTTGCAAAAGTAATGACCCATTACTAAAGCAACTGAGAATAGATCCTTAAAAATTGTGGATTGTATTTTTATTGGCTATATAGAACATAACAATGTATATCGATTTCTTGTGTATGAATCGAAGAACCCTGAGATTCACAAGCATACGATAATGGAAGATGTATTCCCTTGTAAAGCTAGGGAAGTTGGTCAAAGTTCAATGAAACGAACTTCGGAGATTATCGATAAAGATGACTCAAATGATCAACAAAGGTTTGAGCTTGAAATAGAGCCACAAAGAAGTAAACGAGCAAGGGTAGAAAAATTTTTTTGGGATCATTTTTCTAAACTTTATGCTAGAGGTTGAATCTCAAACGTATAATGATGTTATACATTCATCTGAAGGCACCTTATGGAAGGATGCCATTAAGAGTAAAATGATTCCATCATGCAAAATTATACGTGGGGAATTAGTGGATCTTTCTCCGTGAATTAAACCACTAAGTTTTGAATGAATTTCAAACGGAAAATGAAAGTAGATGGAACAATTGATAAGTATAAGGCCAGATTGGTAATAAAAGGTTATTAAATGTCTTGACTATTTCGATACATAATCTCATGTATCAAGGATAACCTCCATAAGTATGATACTTACAATTGTCGCTTTGCGAAATCTAGACGTACATCGAATAGATGTTAAAAGAGCTTTTCTAAATAAAGATCTTGATGAAGAAATATACATGGAACAACCTGAGGGTTATGTAGTTTCAAGTCAAGAGAGAAAAGTATGTAGGTTGGTGAAGTCCTTGTACTTAAACAAGCACCAAAATAAAGACATGAGAAGTTCGATAATGTCATGATGACAAACGACTTCAAGATAAATGAGTGTGACAAATGTGTATATGTCAAAACTACTAACATTGGATATATTATTCTATGTTTGTATGTTAATAACATATTCATTGTTGGAAGCAACAATAAAATGGTAAACGTACCAAAGACTTGTCAAATTCAAGATTGACATGAAAAATATGAGATTAACATATTTGAGTTTGGGCATCCAAATCAAACGATCACTTAAAGGTCTCATATTGACGTAGTCACACTACGCGGGCAAGAGAAGTTTGGCAAGGATGTTTCTGGCATAGCCAGAACTCCGATAAATACATGCCAAATTTTGTTCAAGAACAAAGACCAAAGTGTTGACCAAGTAGATTCAATAGACCAGATATTGTTTCTACTGTGAGCAGTTCAAGTAGACTCACAAGCAATTCAAGTGAAAATCACAGGAAAGCAATTGTGAGAGTATTGAGATATCTTAGATATACTCGAGATTATGAATTGCATTATTCCAGAGATCCTACTATTTAGAAGGATACTACGATGCAATTGGATATCTGATATTCAAGATATCAAAGGCACAAGTGGATATGTCTTCACTTTGGGAGGAGGAATCGTGTCATGAAAATCCTTAAGAAAATGATTATAATCACATCCATAATAGAATTTGAGTTGTAGTTCTAGACAAGTCTAGAAAAGAAGTCGAATGGCTTCAGAAATTTCTTGAAGGATATTCCTGAACGACCAAAGCCAATGCCCACAATTGGTAGAGCACAGAGCTTTGTGTATAATGGTAAGTCGATACATGTGCGTTGTCGACATAATACCGTTAGACAGATAATCTCAAATGAAGTTATCTCTATTGATTTTTTGAAATCAAAGGATAACATTGCGGATCCACTAACCAAAGGGTTAAGTCGAGATCAAGTTAAAAAAACCCGAAAGGAATGAGACTAAAGCCCATGTAAATTTAAGGTGCTATGTGAAGGAAAACCCTACCTAGTTGACTGGAGATCCCAAGATCTAGGTTCAAAGGGACAACCTAATTGCATAGACCTGTGCGGTCACTATAGGGGCTCTTATCCCCAAGTCCATTCCTATGATGTAAACTGTGATCAAAGTGGTTTAGGCTAAGTAATGCTTTTAATGACCATTGTGTGCTTTTATGAGTCAAGCAACATAAGTCACCTATGTGAGAGTGAAGTGGGGCAGCTTCAATGAGACTATTGGGCATAGTTCTTTCAAACTCTTGCAGAACCAGGCGATGTCCACGGCCATATGGACATACCCATGAAAACTAATACTCTTGTCAGAGAGGTAGTTGTGCGAAGTATATCATCGTTTACACAAACGGTAGAACAGTTCAAGGACATTACGTCTACTGGTCAGCTAGTAAAGTAAATATACTTTCACAAGGGAAGGTTCAAGGGTGGACACCTACCTATCCTATGCAGCTATCGATCGTAGAATCTATCACCACATCGAGTCAAAATGTTTTTGATTAAATCAATTTCATTCATGTGGGGGATTGTTGGAAAAATTTGATAATTTTGGAGCTTTGAATAAGAAATTGATTCAAATGTTGTTGAGGAAAATGTGGAACCAATTGTTGGTTCGTAAATATGCAGACGTGCACGACGTGGGTAACGCAAATGTCTGAACCGGTCTGGTCCTTCGTGGGCTTGCAGATATTTTGACCCAAATTTGAAATGAATTTTCCTCAAATAAAAGCATAAATTTGCCAAATTTTATCTTGGAATTAAAATGGTAAATATTAGAAGTTACCTTTAATTCAGATAATAATTTTGGAAATTGCTTGTTGAGTGTGTAAAAGTTCTATTATTTACACCCTTTTTAACCCATATTTCTGCTGCATTCAAGCATCATTGCATTGCATTTAGGTTAGTTTACAGTAAAACATCACAAATGGATTAAAGGCACGGATTCTACTAAAAGATGGTTCATTTTGCAGGTTGCTGCCATCGTAGACGGTGAAGGCGGGCGCAGGGCAGAGAAGCAGGAAAGCTAAACTGGACAAGCAGATGACGAGGGAGAAGCTGCCATGGATCTGTCGTGATAGCAAGGTGACAGCAGCCTTATGAAGAGGAAAAGTAAAGTGGACCTCGATAGATAGAGAAAAATCTGCTCGTCTGTCGTGTGAAAGCCAAATATTTTTCCAAGCCCCGGATCAAAAGATATGTCAAGCCAAAGCTCAAGGAGAGGAATTCCCATGAAACTAGGAGGCGGCTGAAAAGTAGGAATCCTTAGAGATTAAGCATTCATTAGAATCTTACTTTTCATTAAAGTTGTAATCCTTGTTAACTTAGAATACTTGAGCCCAAAGCTTATATAAGGGCATAGATTTAACCTAGGAGGCATCATACCCCATAACCGATAACCTAAACCCCTCCGCCGTTTACCCGTCGTCGACATGTTCTAAATTCCCCCTAGGGCCACGGGTTGTTTTGTAAAGTAGTTGCAAGGGTTGTTTTGTTTTAGGATTTTCCAAGTTCAATAAAATAAACTTCAAGTTCTCTTATTTTGGTTTTAATATCTTACAAGAGCATCGGGAGAGCATTGTGAGGTTATCTATTTACTTAGCATCGGGAGAGTTAAGTATACGAAAGAAATAAGAGCGAGTTCTCTAGTTTATAGTTGAACTATCTTGTGCCTAGGGATAGGGCAAGGTTAAGTGGCTAAAGAAGAATTCATACACATCGGTGTTCATCCTTCGATTCACGCCGGGAGGTATCGTCAAAGACGTGATCATCGACAGACTTGGACCTAGGGATAGGCCAAGGCAGATCTGGGATTCTTGCCAAACTTGAACGTACTGAGTTGGTGAGTTTGCTGCCGCGACGACCAACAGACAGCTGCCGCGACAGGTGCTGCCAGTGACAGGCGCGACGACAGAACTGGAGTTCCTAAGCAATACAATATCTGCACTACTGAGCAATTCAATACCGGTCCATTCTCTCTATCTTGATATTCCTACTCTTTTATTTAAGTTTACTTTATTATTCTCGTGACATCTCTCAAATATTTCCTTTACTTCGTGCAGTGAAATTAGGTGAAGCTATTGGCCCAATCCCCGTGGAGACGATAATCTGATACTTCGTATCACTTTACTACTTGCGTCGTGTACACTTGCACTACAATTGCGATAGACTCTTTTACACGCAACAAGTTTTTGGCGCCGTTGCCGGGGACTGGCAACATAACTACATCTTTCTTTTATTGCACTTTTCGTTTTTACTTTTATTTTCGTTTTTGTTTTTATTTTTATTTTTCTTTATTTTTTCTTTTGTGCTTTCAACTCTTGCTTTTCACGAGGTTTTCTTGTTTATGCGCAGATCTAAAAGAGGCGAAGATCCTGAGTATAAATTAGATCCGGAAATCGAACGTTCCTTCAATCTCAAGAAACAACTTCGCCACCTTTTAGACAGGAACGAGTACCTTGAGGGACAGCTAGAGAAGATGGCCCGTAATCCGCCTGCTGGTGATGGTATACCGCCTGCCGGCAACCCGCCCTTGGCAGACGGACGACGATCATGCCGTGACTACATGCTGAACGATCATGTAGAGTTGGAGACCACACTGCCGGATATTGAAGTTGATAACTTTGAGCTTAAACCTGTCATGTTTAGTATGATCAACAACGCCGGGCAGTTTAGTGGTGCTGTGACAGAAGATGCTAGGGAGCATCTCAAGACGTTCCAGGAGATCTGTGGTTCGTTTAGACTGCCAGGAGTTAATCCGGAGATACTGAGGCTTCGGTTATTTCCCCATTCATTGAGGGACAGAGCTAAAACTTGGTGGAATAAACTAACACCGGGTTCAATCGTAACTTGGGCAGATTTGTCTCGTGAATTTTTATCTCGTTTTAATCCTTCGCATTTATCTGAGCGATTACGTAACGAAATTGCTACTTTTCAACAGGAAGATGACGAGCCAATGCACGAGGCCTGGGACAGATTTACTACTCTTCTTCGAAACTACCCCATGCATGGATTCCCCGTCTGGAATCAGGTAACTAAGTTCTATAATGCTGCTAACTTACAAACTCGCATTCGAATTGATTCTGCAGCAAATGGACTATTATTGGATAAAGATCCGGACGAGGCATTGCAAGTTTTGAAAAATCTAGCTAAGAATGAGGAGCAGTTTCCGACTGCAAGAAGAGGGGGTAAACGGGTACTTGCTGTCAAGGATTATGAAGCCGACAGCACTATGAAATCACAGGTAGCATTCCTTACTAAAGCAATGAAAAGGTTATTGAATGATGATGGATTACAAGGATTTGCTGTTGAGGAAGTATGTGATATCTGTGAGGGAAATCATAGTCGGGATGAGTGCCCAATAAATGTAGAAGAGGGAAAATATGTTGGAAATTACAAGCCAAATTACAACTCCAACAATTATAACCCCAATTAGAGGAAGGATCCCAAATTTTCCTGGAGTAATCCTAACAACGCTCTGAATCCGCAAGCACACAATCAGAATCAGGGAGGACCTAGATTGCTGACGCGACAGCAACTACCGCAGCAACTGCCGCAGCACCTGCCGCCGCAGCAACAACAGCAGCCACCACCTGCCACGAGCAGTATATTGGAACAGACTCTGGCCACCTTTATGTCTCAGACCGGTACTTATATTGAGAATATGAATCAGTTTTTCAAGAAGACATAGAATTTCATGGATAAGACAGAGATGAGAATGACAAATCATGAAGCTACTTTGAAATCTCTGGAGACACAAATGGGTCAGGTTTCTCAACATATTAAGCCGAGGCAGAATGGAGGATTCCCTAGCAATACTGAAAATGCTAGACCACCCACACATGAGCAATGCAAGGCAATTACTACTAGGAGTGGGAAGAAACTACCAGGGCCGGAAAAAGAAGCTGAAACAGAAAAGGAACCAGCCGCGGATAAACCTGCCGAGGAAGCTGCCCCGACAGGTGAAAAACAGACTGCTGCCGATGAGCCTGTCACGACAGCAGAAGCGACAGAGGAGAAAAATGAAGAACATCGTCCTCAGATTCGTATGCAGTGGGAATGACGTATTGCTGATTACCGTCCCCCACCACCTTTTCCTCAACGGATACAGCAAACTAAGCAGGAATCTCAACTTAAAAAGATTTATGATATTTTTAAGCAGGTTCAAATTAATATTCAGCTGTTAGATGCCGTTAGGGAGATGCCTGGTTACGCCAAATTTCTCAAAAATGTCATGTCAAAGAAATATAAATTTGGGGAATTTGAAACGGTAAGGATGGCAGATGGTTGCATGAGTATTCTTCATCGGTAGCCACCCCAGAAAAAGAAGGATCCGGGGAGCTTCATCATACCTTGTGTAATCGGAGACAAATATGTCGGTAAAGCACTTTGTGATCTTGGTGCTAGTGTTAACTTAATGCCAAAGTCTGTTTTTCAAAAATTAGGTATTGGAAAGGCGCGGCCCACGACAGTAACTCTGCAGCTGGCAGACCGCTCTTACGTTCATCCAGAGGGAAAGATTGAGGATATTCTGGTAAGAGTGGATAAGTTTATTTTTCCTGCTGACTTTTTTGTTTTAGATTGTGAGGCAGACGAAAACGCACCAGTCATCCTTGGGCGACCCTTCTTAGCCACGAGAAGATCACTGATTGATATGGAGAAAGGAGAACTCACCATGCGCGTGAACGATCAAGAGATTAAATTAAATGTTCTCCAAGCAATGAAACATGCTGATGTGGATGAGGAATGCAAGGCTATCATTGAAGTAACCCTTGATCATCCATACATTAGGTCGGGCTGTCATGATATAAACTTTGTCCACTGCTGCGACAACCACTTACAGGCCTGTCACGACAGCAACGAAGACAGCACCGACGACAGCAACTCCTCTAACTCCGATACATCTGATACTGAAGATCAGGAGGAGGTAAACTGGTTAAGCCATCGTCCAGGTAAGTTATTCGAACCTTTGAATTACACGTCAGATAATCATTTAATCCAAAAGCCATCTACTATTGAACCACCTGCCTTAGAACTGAAGCCTCTGCCAGGGCAGCTTAAATATGCTTTTCTTGGTTCAAATGATACGTTGCCCGTAATCATCTCTTCTAAGCTGCCGTAGGAACATGAACGACAGCTAATCGACATGCTAAGGCAGCACAAAAAGGCGATTGGATGGACGATAGCAGACATTCAAGGCATTAGTCTGGCGTTATGCATGCACAAAATCCTCCTGGAGGAAGATCATAAGCCGACTATTGATGCCCAAAGGCGGCTAAACCATGCGATGAAAGAGGTGGTGCGTAAAGAGATAATCAAATGGTTAGACGCTGGTATTATTTACGCCATCTCCGACAGCAAATGGGTGAGCCCGGTGCAACGCGTTCCCAAGAAAGGAGGAATGACCGTGATAACCAATGAGAACAATGAGTTAATCCCAACCAGGACTGTGACCGGTTGGAGGGTTTGTATGGAATATCGGAAGCTTAACAAAGCTACCCGAAAGGACGACTTTCCTTTACCCTTTTTTGATCAAATGCTTGATAGATTAGCGGGTAAATCTTACTATTGTTTTCTTGATGGTTACTCAGGTTACAACCAAATTGCTATTGCACCATAGGATCAAGAAAAGACGACTTTTACATGCCCCTACGGAATGTACGCTTTTAGGAGAATGCCATTTGGAATCTGTAATGCACCTGCCACCTTCCAAAGGTGCATGATGGCCATATTCTCCGACATGGTAGAGGACTTCCTAGAAATTTTCATGGATGATTTTTCCGTCTTTGGAGACAATTTTGAAAGCTGCCTCGGCAATCTTCAAAAGGTACTTGAAAGATGTGAAAAAGCTAATCTTGTTTTGAATTGGGAAAAATGCCACTTTATGGTGGATGAAGGGATAGTTCTCGGCCATAAGATTAGCTTCCGTGGGATAGAAGTCGACAGGGCCAAAATAGAAGTCATAGAAAAGCTGCCGCCACCAACCACAGTCAAGGGCATTAGGAGTTTTTTAGGGCATGCTGGTTTTTATCGAAGATTCATTGCAAATTTCTCAAAAATCACCAAGCCCCTATGCCATCTCTTAGAGCAGAACCGACCCTTTGACTTTAATGAAGAATGTACTGAAGCATTCAAGGTTCTGAAGGAAAAACTAGTGACAGCCCCCATAGTACAGCCACCAGACTGGACCCAACAATTTGAGATTATGTGTGATGCTAGTGACTATGCTGTCGGGGCAGCACTTGGGCAGCGCAGAAATAAGCTGTTCCATGTCATATACTACGCCAGCAAGACATTAAATGACGCCCAAGTGAACTACACCACCACAGAAAAGGAGGTATTAGCTGTGGTGTTCTCCATCGACAAGTTTCGTTCTTACATACTTGGGACGAAGGTAATAGTGCACACAGACCACTCTGCCCTGAAGTATTTGTTCGCAAAGAAGGATGCAAAGCCTAGATTGATACGGTGGATCTTGCTATTACAAGAATTCGACCTTGAGATCAAGGACAAAAAAGGAACAGAAAATCAGGTGGCAGACCACTTGTCAAGGTTGGAGAAGGGACAGAGTCTACCAATTGACGAGACAAACATACTGGAGACCTTCCCCGATGAGCAGCTCTTTGCTGCCGCAATCGCTGCTGCAACAGCTATGGCGACAGGTAAGTCTTCTGAACTCCCCTGGTATGCTGATTTCGTTAATTTTATAGTTAGCGGAATACTCCCTTCTGATCTTAATTATCAAGCCAGGAAGAGGTTCCAAAATGATGTCAAGCATTATTATTGGGACGAACCTCTTCTTTTCAAACTATGTGCAGATCATGTTATAAGGAGGTGTGTACCACAAGAAGAGCAAGAAGACATTCTCCATAACTGCCATGCTTCCCAATATGGAGGTCACTTAGGAGGCAACAAAACTGCTGCCAAAGTGCTGCAGTCAGGGTTCTACTGGCCGACACTGTATAAAGATGCACAGGACTTCTACAAGAACTGTGACAGGTGCCAGCGGACAGGTAACATCTCGAGGAGAAACGAGATGCCACTGCAGAACATTTTAGAGGTCGAGATCTTCGACGTCTGGGGGATTGATTTTATGGGACCTTTTCCCTCTTCATGTGGAAATTTATACATCCTCCTAGCAGTAGATTATGTCTCTAAGTGGGTTGAAGCAATCGCCACACAAAAGAATGATGCCAAGACGGTCCAAAAGTTTTTACACAAAAACATTTTTTCGAGGTTTGGCATCCCCAAGGCAATTATCAGTGATGAAGGGACACATTTTGACAATAGGGTTATTGCTGCCGCCTTGAAGAAATATGGTGTCAAGCACAGGATCGCGACAGCATACCACCCACAGACAAATGGACAGGCTGAGATATCCAATAGGGAAGTGAAGAACATTCTTGAGAAGATGGTTAAACCAACTAGGAAAGATTGGTCTTTACTTCTGAATGATGCATTATGGGCATATAGGACAGCTTTTAAGACTCCGTTGGGCATGTCTCCATACCGACTGATTTATGGAAAAACCTGCCACTTGCCTGTCGAGATAGAGCATAAAGCATATTGGGCTATTAAGGCAGTGAATATGGACTTGGACAAGGCAGGCCAGAAAAGGCTGTTAGATCTGAACGAGCTTGAAGAAATACGGACAATGGCCTATGACAACGCAAGAATCTACAAGGAGAAAACAAAGAAGTGGCATGACAAGAAGTTGCTGCCACGACAGTTCTGTCCAGGACAGCTTGTGTTGTTATTCAAGTCTAGACTGAAACTCTTCCCAGGAAAGCTAAAGTCTAGATGGTCTGGCCCATTCCAAGTGGTACAAGTTTTTCCCCATGGTGCCATCACAATCCAATCATTAAAAGACGGGCACCAATTCAAAGTTAATGGACAGCGCCTCAAGCATTATCAAGGGACTGAAGCCCCAGGAATACAGGAAGTGGTTACTTTAGGAGATGCCCCACAAGGCATCCCTAATTTAACCTATGTTTTATTATTTATTTATTTATATTATTTATTATTTATTAGGAAATTAGGTTTATTTTATTCGAATAGTATTTTTTTTTATTTTTCTGTCTTTAGGAAATAAAGGAGTCAAGAAGAAAAGGAGAAGTGACCCAAGCCCACCATCCATCCATCAGCCCAACAGAGCCCATTTATTGAAGCCTGTCATTTCGGCTGCCGCCGCAGACGGATAAGACAGGCTGTCAACAGACTGACACGGCAGACGCAGAAGCGTGTGGCAGACGCGTAGCAGACGCATAAATGCGCGTCAGACGCGTCAGACACGCTAAATCCCAACAGTCGCTCCGTTATTCACGCCTGCCGTTACAACATTAAACGGGCAGCACCTCGACCACTATAAAACCCCGTTTTCATTTTCATTTTTCTCACTTCTACTTATTCTTCTTTGCTTTCTCCTCTAGTTTTTATTTGCTTTCTTTATTTCCACAACCCTTGCAACTAATATGTCTACTAGACAGACCCGCCGCAGTGCTGCCTCAGCCTCCTCATCAGCAGCAGCATCGCCGTTCGCCAACAAGGAATTATGGGACGAGAGAGGTTTCATTTACATCCGCAAGGCACCAAACATGGGGCTCCGACCTTTCATTGTGAGGGCCATACGAGCCCAACTATGGGAGCAATTCGCAGAACAACCGCCAGAGCTGAACGACACATTGGTGAGGGAGTTCTATGCTGCCATCGACAGCAGAACGGCAACATCCGTCACCGTCCGAGGAGTGAAGGTGCCATTCACGGCTGACAGCATCAACCACATGTATGGCCTATACTTTGGCCCCGATGATGATGCCCACCAGAAATTTCTAGACACCCTCGATCCTGCCGCCTATGGTGCTGTCATGGCGGAAGTAACAGAAGAAGGAACGGAGTGGACAACAAGCAAGAAAAACCCACACTCCATCAAAAGGGGGCAGCTGCTCCCAGAAGCTAAACTCTGGAACGCTTTCATCAAAAAGCGTATCATGCCTTCCTCCCATCACACGACAGTGAACCAGCAGTGGCTCGCCCTCATCCATTCCATTATGCACGACAGGCCTATCAACATGGGCCGTTATATGAGGGAGAGCATCTTGGATTGCGCCCATCGAACAGACTCTCGCCTCTGCCTGCCGTTCACAATAACTTCCCTATGCCGCTGTGCTGCTGTCCCCAAGGCATCCACCGACAAACTAGTCCATGGTCGTGGCTAGACCGACAACAACATCACCAGCCTCATGGAGCTCATAGTCGCAACACCCATCAACTCCTTCAACCTAGCAGACTCAGATGAGGAACCTGCCACCGAACCTGCCGCCGCCACCGCCCCGACAGAACAGTTTGCCCACATCCTTGCTGCGCTACAACGGGTGGAAGAGCGACAACTGGGATTGATGACCTTCATCCGGGACTTCACCAATTCGACGGTAAACTTTATTACCAACAATTTAAATTATCCCGATGTCAATTTCCCTACTTTTCCTGCCCATTTTTTCCACATCCCCACCCCTGTCCACACACCTACGCCTCCTGCCTCCCCCAATGCACACTCCGCTGCTTCCACCCCTTCACCTGCCCGGACAGCAGCTGCGAGTTCTCCAGCCGACAGACCCGCACGTTGAACGAAGCGGCCAGCCACAGTCGACAGCGAGGAAGAACCTCTGATTAGGAGGAATTTGGAGACTGAGTTTACACCTGTCAAGAGGCAGAAGCACGTGGCAGACAGGAAGCTGATGCCCAAGGCTAGCACCACCACTAGCAGCACGTGGGATAGCGGCAACAGTTCAGACGTCCAGCTCGTAGAACAACCTGCCCAGCCTCCTCCACAGCCCAGACGCCGCCATCAGATCCGTGTCAGCAGCAGCAGCGAGGACAACGACTAAAATTTAAGTCTTTTATTTTTCTTTTCTTGCTGTTTGACTTATCTTTATTTTGTGATGTACCTGTCTTTATCTTTATCTGTCATTTTGCATTGAGGGCAATGCAACCCTCGAGTTTGGGGGTGGCAACCCTCCATCTTAATGGAGTCTAGTACATCTTTTTATTAATTTGTTGTGTCTTTTATTTAATTAAGTTCTCTTAAAAAAAATCAGAAAAGATTAAACTGTTGGCTTAAAACTGTGAAGTTAACTTACCTGTCATGACAGCTCTGTCGTGGCAGCATCTTTAGGACAGATTAAGGAGAAGTTTAGAGCCTTTCTATAGTTCTGAAAACTTAAACACCTTTGTGACTGTTATACTGCTTAGATTTCTTTTAGCCAAACTAGAATAGGAAAGCTTAGCACTTGAATAGCCCCTAGAGGTGCCTAACACTGGCTCTAGGAAAGAAGTTTAGCAAAATAGCCCTAGAGGTGCCCGAAACCGGCTCTAGGAAGTTAGCTAGAGGTGCCCGAAACCGGCTCTAGTGAAACTTTAGCTTGAAAAATAAAAAGCAAGTCAAAACAGAAAATCAAAGAAGCATGAAAATGTACCTTCAAAAAGATAAACTTTGGCATAAAAATTCAAGTTAAGAGTTGAATATTCTAGTGAAACTAAGAGAGTCTTAGCATACAACTGTTCACAAGCATACACACACTGCACGAGGACTATAGGGAGATTCCGGACAGATCCTAATCTTTCCGACAGGTTGCTGCTGTTACAGAGAATGAGCGACGGGTAAGGGACAGTTCACTGTTTGAAGGCCAACACAAAATTTTTTTTTATTCTTTTAGGTCTTAGTTGCTTGAGGGCAAGCAAAAACTTGAGTTTGGGGGTGTGTTGAGTGTGTAAAAGTTCTATTATTTACACCCTTTTTAACCCATATTTCTGCTGCATTCAAGCATCATTGCATTGCATTTAGGTTAGTTTACAGTAAAACATCACAAATGGATTAAAGGCACGGATTCTACTAAAAGATGGTTCATTTTGCAAGTTGCTGCCATCGTAGACGGTGAAGGCGGGCGCAGGGCAGAGAAGCAGGAAAGCTAAACTGGACAAGCAGATGACGAGGGAGAAGCTGCCATGGATCTGTCGTGACAGCAAGGTGACAACAGCCTTATGAAGAGGAAAAGTAAAGTGGACCTCGATAGATAGAGAAAAATCTGCTCGTCTGTCGTGTGAAAGCCAAATATTTTTCCAAGCCCCGGATCAAAAGATATGTCAAGCCAAAGCTCAAGGAGAGGAATTCCCATGAAACTAGGAGGCGGCTGAAAAGTAGGAATCCTTAGAGATTAAGCATTCATTAGAATCTTACTTTTCATTAAAGTTGTAATCCTTGTTAACTTAGAATACTTGAGCCCAAAGCTTATATAAGGGCATAGATTTAACCTAGGAGGCATCATACCCCATAACCGATAACCTAAACCCCTCCGCCGTTTACCCGTCGTCGACATGTTCTAAATTCCCCCTAGGGCCACGGGTTGTTTTGTAAAGTAGTTGCAAGGGTTGTTTTGTTTTAGGATTTTCCAAGTTCAATAAAATAAACTTCAAGTTCTCTTATTTTGGTTTTAATATCTTGCAAGAGCATCGGGAGAGCATTGTGAGGTTATCTATTTACTTAGCATCGGGAGAGTTAAGTATACGAAAGAAATAAGAGCGAGTTCTCTAGTTTATAGTTGAACTATCTTGTGCCTAGGGATAGGGCAAGGTTAAGTGGCTAAAGAAGAATTCATACACATCGGTGTTCATCCTTCGATTCACGCCGGGAGGTATCGTGAAAGACATGATCATCGACAGACTTGGACCTAGGGATAGGCCAAGGCAGATCTGGGATTCTTGCCAAACTTGAACGTACTGAGTTGGTGAGTTTGCTGCCGCGACGACCAACGGACATCTGCTGCGACAGGTGCTGCCAGCGACAGGCGCGACGACAGAACTGGAGTTCCTAAGCAATACAATATCTGCACTACTGAGCAATTCAATACCAGCCCATTCTCTCTATCTTGATATTCCTACTCTTTTATTTAAGTTTACTTTATTATTCTCGTGACATCTCTCAAATATTTCCTTTACTTCGTGCAGTGAAATTAGTAGAAGCTATTGGCCCAATCCCTGTGGAGACGATAATCCGATACTTCGCATCACTTTACTACTTGCGTCGTGTACACTTGCACTACAATTGCGATAGACTCTTTTACACGCAACATTGCTTTATAGGAGAATCAATTGATTCTCAATATTAAATGCTCCATTAGGTCAAAATTTCCACTTATACCCTCATGACAATCCTATAAATAGGGAGTAAAGCTTCTAGGTTTAAAAAAAAAAACCACAGAAAATTTTTATTGTTTTACTATGTGGATTTTACAAGTGGTTTTCGGTGATAGGCGAAGGCAAGGGTCGGTTCGTGATCTCCATAGTAGTGCAACTATGGTTGATCTTATGTTGTTGTATCCTGGGAGACAGACGGCCAATGAACTCGAGCACCATAGGAGTGGCCGAAAATCTGTCTTAAGGAAACTGCGTTCGTGCAGGCCTCAACACGTTTCTTTTGGTTCCAAATCGGTTTTAATTTTATATTGTTGTATTGTTCTTATTTTTGTACTGTTCGTTAAATAATATTATTCTATTTTATTATTTATTCTTGGATTAACGCTTATTTTCTAACAGGTCTTAGGTAGAAGGGCATGCCTTAGAGTCTAGAGCTCCTCTGAAAAATTAGTAACTTGCGTACTCTCTGATATGGTGTTGTTAGTACCTAATGATCTATATGTTTGGTGCATCCTATGTGGACAAGTTATATGTGATAATATGGTGTATAAGACACCTTAATACATTTTTGTATTATCTTATTCTTGATGCTCTGTGCATCCTCTGAAATTGGTACTTAGTACATAATAAGACTTGATTACCTAGTCCACCTATCTACCAAGGCAAACATTTAAAAGTACTTGAATAAGACATGTGATAAGTTCATTGAAGTGTGTTTCATGTGCCAATCTAATTTTCTTATAAGGTGTATGATAAATATGATTAATGAATCTGTTTGAATGAAGTAAAAGGAATTTGATCTATGTTTTGAATGAATGACCCATGTTTGATCAATGTACTCGATGAATAGAAACTTGAATATTTGAATGTGTTATATGATGACATGCTTTGGTTGATATCAGACAGGGGCGAATGCAGGCATGGGCCTACCTAGGCCTTGGCCCGCCCCATGCCCAATTTTATATTTTACAAGAAGGTTAAAAATAAAAAGTTAAAAGTATTTTTTATCGTTCTTTTTTTTTCAGTTTTAAATTTTTTGTTCTCAAAATCAAAGTGAAAAATTAGGGCTTTATCGTTGTCGTTCATTCTCATTTTTTTTTAATTTTCAAGTTCTTATTCTCAAAATCAAACTGAAAAGTTAGGGGTTTTATCGTTCCTTTTCATTCAATCAGGTAAGCTTTCAAATTTTTTTCTTCTAATTTTGTTCTAGTTTTTTTAATATTTTCTCCCTTTTTTTAATTTCGCTTTTATATATGATTTGGTTCGGTGCAAAGAAATCTCTAATTTTTGTTATGTTTTCATGTTTCTGTTCTTTTTTTCAGTTTCCATGTTCATGTTATCAAAATTAAGCTGAAAATTGAGGGCTCTTATCACTCGTTCTAAGTTCTAACCATTTCAATCAAGTACGTTTTCTATTTATTCTTCTAATTTTGTTCTAGTTTTGTTAAGTTTTCTCCTTTTTTTTTAATTTCGATTTTATATATGATTTGGTTGGGTGCAAAGCAAACTTTAATTTTTGTTATGTTTTTATGTTTATGTTCTTTTTTCAGTTTCTATGTTCATGTTCTCAAAATTAAGCCGAAAAGTGAGGGCTCTTAATATCATTCATTCTAACCGACATAATTGAATCAAAACTAGGATAATCTGTGAAAGAAGAAAGCAAGGGTCTATAATTATTCATAAAGTCAATTGAAGTCGATTATTGTAACATTAGTGATTGGCAAATCAATTTTTGGTTACTGGTTTTGAATTATATATATATATATATATATTAAAAGATAGTTTCATGATACAATCTATTTACTTGAATTAGAATTACTTATAAAAACTAACTTTCTCGTAGGAATAGAAAAACATCAAAACTATCTTTCTAGAATGAAAGTGTTGCTGTTAAATGACAATAAAATTAACCATATGATTGTTGTTCCTAGTTTCTTCTAAATTATGGACTATAATTTATATTTTTATTGTGCCTTTGTTATCATGGTTCTTTGCTATGGGTGAAAATAGGATGTCAGGTATGAATCTTGATTATCTTGCTTATTTTGTCTAGGTTGAAATATGAAGAGAAAGACAATAAATTTTTATTTTTCAAAATCGAAACCCACACCAGAATCAAACGTTAATGCTCCCACTGAAACAGTTGTTGATGCAACTCAAGGGACATCTACTCAGGTTTTAGATGAGGAACCTTCAAACACATGTAGCGATAAGTCTACAATTAATATTGATACTCCTTTTATGCGTGATCCAGCTTTGCGTAAGCCAGTTAATAGTTATCCATCAGAAGAGCGAGAAGAATTATAGAGAAATTCATAAATTACGGACCTTATCAAATTCTTATGCCTGAGTATCCTAAATCTGGTCCAGATGATCATCCTCGACGATTTCAATCCAAATGTTTCAAAACCTTTAATTGGCTGGAGTATTCACCGACTACTAATGTTGCTTATTGTTTTCCGTGCTTTCTTTTTGAAAAGAAACCATTGAGAAAATCCGGTTCAGATACTTTTACAGCACAAGGATTCAAAAATTGGAAGAGGATTGGAGGGAAAATTGTGCATTTGAAACGCATATGGGAAAATATATTAACTCAGCTCATGGATATTCTGTGCAATGTTGGAAAGATTTCAAGAACCCAAAAAGTCATATTGATACTGTACTTGAAAATCTAACTCCAAAACAGAATGCTGATAACTGTTTACGGTTAGGTGCTTCAATAGAAGTTGTACGGTGGCTCACATTTCAAAAATGTGCATTTAGGGGGCATGATGAGAGTGCTAAGTAAAAAAATCAAGGGAATTTTCTAGAGATGTTGAAACTCCTTGCTTCTTATAATAAGGAGATACAAGACGTTGTGCTAGAAAATGCTCCACTAAATGTAAAATATATAGCTTCGTCCATTCAAAAGGAAATTTTGCACATCTTTGTTCAAAAAGTGCAAAAAAAAAAATTGCAAGGAGATCAACGATTCAAAATTTTGCATAATTATCGATGAATCTCGAGATATATCTAAAAGAGAACAAATGGCTATAGTCTTAAGATTTGTTGATGGAGATGGTATTGTGCGAGAACAATTTCTACAGTTAGTACATGTCAAAGACACAACATCAAAAACTCCCAAAGAAGATATTTCTACAGTTTTATCTAACCATGAGTTGAGCATTGCAAATCTTCGAGGCCAAGGATATGATGGAGCAAGTAATATGCGAGGTGAATGGAATGGTTTACAAGCTCTATTCATGAAAGATTGTCCTTATGCCTATTATGTGCATTGCCAAGCACATCAACTACAATTGGCTCTCATTGCCGCTACAAGAGAAGTATCTGAAGTTCATGATTTTTTCAAAGATTTGATTGTTATTGTGAATGTTGTCAGTTCTTCTTCTAAGCGTCATGATGAATTACAAGATAGTCAAATATCCGAATTGGAGCACTTAATTGAAATTGAATAGATAGAAACTGGAACGGGGTTAAACCAAATTGTCACTTTGCAACGTCCTGGAGATACTAGGTGGAATTCTCATTACAAGTCAATTTGCAGTGTCTTAAGGATGTGCAATGCAACTCGTTCTGTCCTTGAGAAAATAGCCATTGATCTTCGAGCCACAAAATCTCAACCTGGGGATGCTAATTCTGCTCTTAAAAAGTTGTTGACTTTTAATTTTGTATTCATTTTACATATGATGCAGGGACTTATTGGATACACAGATGCACTTTGTCAAGCTTTGCAATATAAGTCACATGATATTCTAAATGCAATGGATTTAGTTGCTGCCACAAAGTCTTCAATTCAGGAATTTAGAGATAGTGGTTGGGAAGGTCTTCTACAGAAAGTACTCTTATTTTGTAATAAGCATGACACTCTCACTCTGGTTCTTGATATGAATACTACTTATTCTGATATAATTCGATCTTGACGTAATAAAGACATTGTTTCAGTGGAGCATCACTATAGAGTGGATGTGTTTACAGCCATTATAGATCATCAACTGCATGAACTAAATAGTCGTTTTAGTGAGCAAACAACAGAGCTGCTTATTTTGAGTATGCCTTTGAATCCTTCAAATGGTTATAAGCACTTCAATGTGGAAAACATTTGTCATCTTGCAGAGAAATACTATCCCAAAGATTTTTCTAAACATGAAAATATGATTTGAAGTATGAACTTGAGCTATTTTTTCGTGATGTTCCTAATCACGTGGAGATGAAGAATTTGAGCACCATAACTCAATTATGTCGAAGTTTGTCAGAAAGTGGGAAATCGTTTTCATATCCCCTTGTTAATAGATTGATTCGACTTATTTTGTCTCTTCCTGTTAGTACTGCAACAACTGAAAGAGCCTTTTCAGCAATGAAAATCGTTAAGACAAGTCTACGAAACAAAATGGAAGATGACTTTCTTTCGGATTACTTAATTGTGTACATTGAAAAAGAAATTGCTGAAAAATTTACCATTGACTCGATCATAGATGATTTTGATTCTATGAAAAGGAGGAGTTCAACTTAATCAATGAAGATAACATATTTTGATTTGTATGTTTTTGAACTATGTAATCATATTATTTTTGAATATATATATATGGGTCATGTTATATTAGCTTTGTGTTCTATATACTGGCCCAGCCAATACTATTTTCCTGGATTCGCCACTGATATCAGATATGTTTGTATCTTCATGCTTATTTGGTGTTAAGATGTTAATGAGACTAGCTAAGTGATTCTTGATTATGCTTAAGACTAGCTAGGTGATACTTAAACAGTAGTAAGCCTAACTAGGTAAACTTGGCCAAATAAGATAAAATATTTAAAATATTGAATTAATAGTTATAGGAACTGCCTCACTAAGTACATAATGTACTTATCACTCTTCTGTTTCCTTCTTCCTAAACCTACAGGTTACTTTGATTCAAAGCTGTCTTATTTTAATCCAAGAGCAAATCACAGGCCAAAGAATTATGATATGGAACTTTTGTTTAGACTCCTAGAAAGTGGCATAGATATGTATGTATAATTGTGTCACATGCATTTTGGACATTTTTTATATGTTTAGTGGGATTACATTAAAGCCCTAAGTATCTATGGCATGTAATGGTTGAACCAAATATGTTTGAAATAAGTACGGCTAGGTTTGAAATGTATACTTAAATGGTTAATGTTTGATTAAGGCTTGATATGCATCTTGTAAATGCTATATGTTGCTATGTGTTTTGGCATTCAAATGATTAATGTTGAGCATGAAAGGAATGCTTGATTGATTAGGTAATAGTTGTATCTAGAATTCATCTTGGATTACATGATTGTTTCGAGTACAATATGATTTTGAAGGATTGTAAATGTTTATGAGAATTTAGAACATAATGATGGCAAGAGAACACAAGAGAGACTAAGCTATACCAACTCGAGATTCTAAGATGTCTAAAATACAAAATATGATCAAGTATATATAGGGCATGACCTAGGTCAAGTCTTCCTCGGAGTAGAAGTCTTCCTCATGATAAAGTAGCTTTTGCATTAAATGCAACCTTTAAATATGATTTCTTTGACTTTAATTTGGACTTCTCTTGTCGTTGGCTCGTGCCACAAGCAACCCTTAATCTTCTCCTTTGGCAGCTCTGTCCGCTATTTCCAACTTCAGTAAATTACATGGATGGGCTCAATGGACTCAGAAAATTATGCTCTATAAATCACACTCTAATTTTCCAATTCCCTAAGTTGCTGCCCTGGGTGGTAGATATGGCGGCGGTAGCTACTCGACAACATCTCTTTCTCTGTGTTGAACTACTTCTGTACAACTCCTTAGTTTGCTACCTCAACATCCGCTCCTTTGATTTCTCCTTCTCTTGACAGCTTCTAGCATATGAAACGAAAACTAAACTAAAACAATATCTTTTTTTACCATATCAAAGATATTCAATAGAAACATGGTAAAGTAAAGAATACTGTAAATAATACATGCATGTACCTAAATATGCCTAAAATACACTTAATAATAGCAATAATATTAGATGGAATGCATACAAAATATAAGACTTCTGAGCACTTTATACACCCCTAAACTCGAACTATTGCTTGTCCTCGAGCAATGCAATCCTAAACATACTTGCCCTTGCACTAATCAAAAATAAAAACATGTTTTAAACTTGATTCCGCACCTCAAGGCCGTGTCACCTATCATTAGATTAGTGAAAGGAGAATAACATGAATTACCTTAGAATTAGACTATAATGCCAGTGTAGTGTGTGCAGAAATTGTGTACAGGCTGAATCTGAAGAATATTCTAAGTAAACAAAGATGTTGTCAAGGTAATATAAGGTTGCTGCCGAGGTAGCACAATTAAGCACAATTTACAATCACGACAGTAAGGGCTTCAGCTCATCACAACTACTCTTTAGGTCTGAAATTAAGATAGGAGCAAACTACAAAACCCCGAACCCATTGAGTAGAGTCATCCCGTGAAGACTTTCATTCACTCATGCTAATTTGTCTGTCACTTCAAAAATTTTCAGATACTTGGACTTTGATAGCAACGGAGTGTCCTTGGCACATGATTCTTCCTAGAGCCTGTTTCGAGCACCTCTAGGGTAAAACATCATATCTTTCTTTGTTCTTGCCGTAGTAGTGCTTTTCTTTTTCTGTTTGTTGTCTGCCGCGGCAGCTTTCTCCAACCATATTAGAAATTTACAAATAATTCAAGCAGGCAGTGTTTATTGGAAATTCACTCAAATTTAGCAAGTAACAGTAGTGTTTATGATTTTTGGCAATTATAAAAAAATTCTAAGTTTTCTTCATGCTTTCCCCAAAATTAAGTTCTTTTTATTAAATGGTGCGAAAAATTTAATATCGGCTATCCTATTATTGGCCAAGTTCTAACAATTTTTTTCTTTTGATTAATTTAAAGGCAAGTACATATGCAACTATATGATCTAAGTATGCCTAAATAATAAATGAGTGCTAACCCCCCCAAACTCGAGATGGGCATTGCCCTCATTGCACAAAATTAGAAACAAATTAGAAACTGAAAAATAAACATGAGACAGGGAAAGGAAACTTAGACTTAGTTGCTGTCAGATAGTGGGGATGATTCGGAGGTGGTATCTGCTATGCTGTCAATTGCGTGTTGTTGCAGCTTGTTGAGTAGTGTTGCCCTCTGTTGTGCGCAGCGGCTTGATTCTTTAGGGTCTGAATCTGGATAAATAATTGTGAGACGGGAATAAATAGTAACAACACAGCTAAAAGTAAAATCTAGTCCTAAGTAATTATAATCTACTCCTAAATAGATAAAACAATAAAGATGTGGAAAAATAAAAATTATGTTACAATGGGGTGGGCATCCCTAAAAGTGACTACTTCATGTTCTCGCGGGACAAAATCTCCTGCATAATGCTTTAACCGTAGCCCATTAACTTTGAATTTTGCACCTCCCTTCATTGGCTTTACTGTCAAGGCACCACGTGGGAAGGCGTGGACCACTTTGAACGGTCCTTACCATATGGAATTTAATTTCCTGGGAAATATCTTTAGGCGGGAGTTGAACTGAAACACTTGCTGCCCGGGCAGAAACTGCCTTTGTTGGATCTTGCTATTGTGCCATCTTTTTACTTTTTCTTTTTACAATTTGGCATTCTCAATCTCATATGCTTCCCGTCTGAATTCCTCCATTTTGGTCAGATCCAACAATCTCTTTTCTGCAGCTTACTTCCAATCCATGTTTACCGCCTTGACTGCCCAATACACCTTGTGTTCTATTTCAACTGGGAGGTGGCAGGCCTTGCCATATACTAGTCGATAAGGGGACACTGCAAGTGGCATTTTGTACGTTGTTCGATATGCCCAAAGGACATCGTCTAACTTCATCGACCAATCTTTCCTATTTGGGTTGACAACTTTTTCCAAGATGGTTTTAACTTCTCTGTTCGAAATCTCTGCCTGCCCATTTGTTTGCGGATGGTATGCCGCGGCAATCTTGTGTGTGACACCCACTTTTTGAAGTGCCTTGGCAATTAACTTGTTGTCAAAATGGGTGCCCTTGTCACTAATGATGGCTCTTGGGATTCCAAACCTTATGAATATGTTCTTGTGTAGGAATCTATGGACGGTCTTTGCATCATTGTGAGGGGTGGCAATGGCTTCTACTCACTTGGAGACGTAATCAACCACTAGGAGGATGTACATGTTGCCACAAGAAGATGTGAATGGTCCCATAAAATCAATCCCCCAAACATCGAATAATTCAACCTCTAGGATGGTTTGCAAGGGCATTTCGTTCCTTCTTGAATTGTTTCCTGTTCTTTGGCATCTGTCGCATTGTTTGTAGAAGGTTTGGGCATCTTTATGCAATGTTGGCCAGAAAAAACCCAATTGGAGTACTTTTGATGTCGTGCGCTGTCCTCCGAAATGACCTCCATATGATGCTACATGGCAGTGAGATAATATGGCTTGTTGTTCATCCTCAGGGACACACCGTCTAATGACCTGATCTGCACATTTTTTAAACAAGAAAGGCTCGTCCCAAAAATAATGCTTAGCATAATATTGGAATCGTTTCTTTCCTTGGTAGTTAAGGTCATAAAGTAAAACACCAGTTACCAAGTAATTAACAATATTCGCATACCAGGGTGTTGCTTTTAACGTTGCTACCGCGACATCTTCGTGGGCGGCAAGTGAGATGCCTTCAGCTTTCAAGGCTGCAACCAAGGCAGAGGCTAGTAACAACTGTTCGTCAGGAAACGCATCTTGGATTTCACTGTTGGGTGTCTTTCCTTGTTCATTCTCAAGCTGAGATAAATGGTCCGCCACTTGATTTTCTGTGCCCTTTTTGTCTCAGATTTCTAGGTCGAACTCTTGCAGCAGAAGGATCCAATAGATTAGGCGAGGTTTGGCCTCCTTATTTGCGAACATGTACTTTAAGGCTGAATAATCCGTGTGGACGATCACTTTTGTTCCAATTAGATAAGGCCGAAACTTATCGAAGGTGAACACTACTGCCAATAGTTCCTTCTTGGTGGTAGTGTAGTTGGTTTGGGCAGGATTCAGCGTCTTGCTGGCATAGTAGATGACATGGAAGATTTTGTCCCTGTTCTGTCTGAGGGTGGCACCAACGGGATTATCACTAGCGTCACACATTAACTCAAATGGTTGGCTCCAATTAGGGGGAACTACCACAAGTGCTATCACGAGCTTCTCTTTAAGGATTTTGAATGCTTCCAGGCATGCCCCGTCGAAGATGAATGGTTTATCCTGTTTTAGCAAGGTACACAATGATTTAGAAATTTTAGAAAAAATTTCAATAAATCGACGATAAAAACCTGCGTGTCCTAGGAAACTTCGAATGCTCTTGATAGAGGTCGGCGGCGGCAAATTGGCGATGACTTCAATCTTAGCCTTATCCACTTCTATTCCATGTGCTGAGATTTTATGCCCCGGGATTATGCCTTCATCGACCATGAAGTGGCATTTTCCCAATTGAGCACTAGGTTTGTGTCCTCGCATCTGGTAAGTACTTTGTCGAGGTTTCCGAGGCAGCTGTCGAAGCTTCTGCCGAAGACAGAGAAATCGTCCATAAATATTTCCATGAAGTCTTCTATCATGTCGGAGAAAATGGCCATCATGCAACACTGGAATGTGGCAGAGGCGTTGCATAGTCTGAATGGCATTCTTCGGAAGGCGTAGATGCCATATGGGCATGTGAATGTTGTTTTTTCTTGGTCTTCAGGTGCAATGGCAATCTGGTTATACCTTGAATATCCATCCTATAAACAATAGAAGGGTTTTCCAGCAAGACGGTCAAGCATTTGATCAATATAAGGTAGAGGAAAGTGATTCTTTTTAGTTGCTTTATTTAACTTTTGGTAATCCATGCATATTCTCCAACCGGTTACTGTACTAGTTGGATTTAACTCATTATTATCATTGCTTACCACAATTATACCACCTTTCTTTGGTACACATTGTACCGGGCTTATCCATTCGCTGTCGGATATAGGATATATGATGCCGACATCTAACTATTTGATTATCTTTTTTTGACAACTTCCCTCATGACATCATTCAATCTCCTATGGGCATCGACCACTGGTTTTTGATCCTCTTCAAGCTGTATTTTGTGTATACATATTGCTGGGCTTATCCCTTTTAAGTCTGCAATGGTCTAGCCTATTGCCTTCTTGTGCTGCCGCAACAACGCTATGAATTTTTGTTCCTGTGTAGGCTGCAACTTGGAGGAAATTATTACGGACAACGTATCATTGGGTCCCAAATAAGCATACTTAAGTTGCACATGTAAGGTTTTTAATTCAAAGGTAGGGGGTTGTTTAATAGATGGTTTGAACATTTTGCCACCATTTTCTGTATAATTCAAAGGTTCAAAATACTTACCTGGCCTGTTTGCTATCCAATACGCATCCTCTTGCTCCTCCGATTCATGTTCTGTCCATTCACTGCATCGTTCATCTTCTAAGCAAGTATCTAAATAGCTGCCGAGCCAATTGTCAAGGTTGTTGCCTCGATAGTCGTGCTGCAGGTAGGGTTTGTTGGCTTGGAAATTGAATTCAGAGATGGCCTCCATTAGCTGACATTCTTTTCGATCATCAGCTTGCCTCATGGTTTGGAAGACGTTCAAATTTACTTGCTGATCATTGACCCTCATTGTAAGTTCACCTTTTTCAACATCGACCAACGTTCTACCCATAGCTAGAAATGGTCGCCCTAGGATTATCGGTGCCCTTTCGTCTACCTCACAGTCTAGTACCAAGAAGTCGACAGGGAAAATGAATTTTTCCACCTTCACCAGGATGTCTTCAATTTTTCCTTCCGGTTCCACATAAATTCTGTCACCTAGTTGTAGCATTACTCTCGTTAGGAGGGTGTCTCCTATCCCCAGTTTCTGGAAAACGGACTTGGGCATTAGGTTGATGCTTGCCTCTAGGTCACATAGGGCTTTTACGAAATAGTTGTTGCCTATTTTACAAGGAATTATGAAGCTGCCTAGATCTCTCTGTTTGGGCGGTGCCTTATTGTGCAGCATTGCCATGCATCCTTCTGTTCCTGCCACTGTCTCGAATTCCCTGATTCTTGTTCTTTTGGATACCATATCCTTTAAGAACTTAGCATAATTGGGCATCTGTTCGATCAATTCCACCAATGGTAGATTGATTTTTACTTGCTTCAGAACATCCAGAAATTTCTTTAACTGCATGTCTTGCTTCTGTTTTTTCAATCGTTATGGGAATGGTGGTGGAGGTTTAGTATCTTTGATTTTCGCCTTGGACAGAAGCTTATTATAGGGAGCAACAACTGGTTCAGGTTTTGTCTGATCATCTACAATGTCTTCTATCATCCCTATTTGTGTTTCCGTGTTGTCCTTCTCAGAGGCTACCGTGATAGGGTTTGTGGCTGCATGAACCAGATTTTGTTTAACAGGTAAATCGGCAGGTGTCGTTTCCCTGGCAGCAAGATTTAATGGCTCTTGTAACTTTATCCCACTCCTGGTTGTTATAGCCTTGCAGTGCTCTTGGGTTTTTCCCTTCGTGATTTCAGTATCACTAGGTAATCCACTCATTGGCCTAATGTTAACAATATGGGTGAACCTTCCAAACTAAGTCTCCATATTCTTTATTCCTGCCTCTTGGATGTTCATCCGTATTTTAGTCCTGTCCATGAAGGACTCGGTCTTGTCAATAAATTTATTAGTATGAACAATAAAATCACTAGTGCAAGATATAAAAGTATGTAAAGTAGATTCGAGTGAATTATTGTTCGTATTCTGTTGCTGCTGAGGCTGCTACCGGGACAGGTTCTGCTGATATCCTCCTGGTTGCTGGGTTGGATTTGCAGCCATGTTAGGGTTACTACATGAGAAATTTGAATGCTTTCTCCAGCCCGAATTGTACGCATTGGTGTTGGGCATGTTGTTCCTCTCATATGTCCCCATAAAACTGGCAGATTCGTTGCATTCGGAGGAAACATGGTTACCCCCACACTCATCACAAAAGGGCTCCACAGCCTTAGCCTCCTATGTTTTTCCGGTAGGCTTGGCCATGTTCATAGCCAGCTGTGTCAGTTTATCTAGGCGGGCAGTGACAGATTCGATGGCTTCTACTTCATTCACAACAGCTGGCCGCCTTATGCCTCCGCGGCAGGCTGTAGGGAACTTGTAGTCATTCTTTGCAATTCTGTTCAAAATCTGTAGTGCCTCCTCGGGTGGTCTATCTAGGATGATTCCATTGGATGAAGCATCAAGCATCATTCTCGTCGGTTGATTGACTCCATTGTAGAACATCAAAACTTGAGTCCATGTGGGGAAACCGTGAAGCGGGCAGTTGTTTAGCATCTGTTGGTATCGTTCCCACACTTCATACATTGATTCATAACCCCCTAGGCGGAAAGTAGTGATCTCGTTTCTTAACTTGTCCGTTACGTTTGAAGGGCTGAAACGGTCAAGTAAGTCCTTGCACAACTCCGTCCAAGTGTTAAACGATCCTGCCGGTTGGTTATTCAGCCACTATTTTGCTCTATCCTTCAGTGAATAGGGAAATAGTCTCAGCTTAAGCACATCTTGATGGACTCCATGTATCTTAAAAGCTCTGCAAATGTCAAGGAACCCCTTGAAGTACTGCTGAGCATTTTTCGTGTTAGTTTCTTCAAATTGCCTCAATGTGTTTATCATGTTGAACATCACTGGTTTCAGCTCGAAGTGATCTGCTTCAATTTCAAGTTCTGCCACAGTGCGATCAAATCCTCTAAAGTCGTGCTCCAAGTAGTCCCTAGTGCTACACACATACTGTTGCTGCCTGGGCTGAAATGGTGGTTGCTGCCCATGAGGCGGATCTTGCTGCCCGTCCATGCCGTTTCGAGCATTGTTGGCAGGGTTGTCGTCTTGGCCGTTATGCATGGCTGCTGTAGAGTGTTCATGAGTTCTATATTTTGTACACATTCATGCCTTTATCGTTGTTGTTCTTAAGCTCATTTAGGTATATTTAGGTGCATTACATGCATTATAGCAGTACCTTCTTGTATACCATACTTTTATTGAACATTTCATAGTTGGTTGAGAAAAGTTAATGTTTTAGTTTAGTTTATATTTTCAGGTGCTATAGCTAGGAGAGGAGAGGAAAGGACGGGACCAGAAAAAAGAGCTGGAACCAAAGGAGCCGTACTGAAGCAGCTCAAAATGCCGCCAAGGACGCTGCCGAAGCAGTATTTTTGCCAAGTGTCGCCTAGGCAGAAGTTACACCGACTTAGCCAAGATGGGTTGGGATTTCAAGAGGACAAATTCCTAAGCCCAATAAGCCCAGTCTTGCAATTTCCTGAAGCCTGTAACGGCCGGTAGAGCTGATTGAAGATCGATAAGTAGGAATGCTTATCCTTACTTGCGGAATAAGGCAACGTCCAAAGAGTCTGTATTTAAAGCATAAAAAAGTCTGTATTTAATGCAATTTACTTTTAGAACTCCTACTTCAAGGAGGACTCAACTTAGGTCATGAGCTCTATATATACCCAATGTATGTAAGGGTATAGGGGCATATCGTGAGAGATCAACGACATCTGCCGATGAGAGTGTAGATGGGGGGATAGCTATATAAGTTGGAGTGTTGAGGGTCGCGGCCCAACCCTCATAGGGTTTAGGCGCGTGTATGTAAAGTAATTTGTGGAAACGGTTGTATAGTTTTGAGTTATTTTCAATAAAGTTCTGAGTTTGCTTAATCTATGCTTCTTGTTCGTTCAATTAGTCTACACCAGTCAATTGAAGAGAAAATCCATTTTCCGGGCATGAAAGTGCAAGGCTCACGAAAAAGTTAAGCACGGTCACAACTCACAAAGGCGTGACTGACTTGGTTCCACACTAGTCCATAAGTTTCAACGGCTAAAAGGGATTACCAACCGAGTTGTCTAATTTGGTTCCACACTAGTCCTCAAGTTAAGCAATCTCGAGCATCCTAACCTAGAAATAGGAGGGATCACCGTTGACTATCCTGCCGAACTTGGAATGTCTGCCAGACTAGCCGCCAAGACTTTTTTCCGTTCCACCTGTCAAGGCAGTACACACCCCTGTAATGGCAGTGACCTGCTGCGATCGTGTGACAAGGTCGTAGTTTGCCGCCCGCCTTACCCGCCGAGGCCGCAATTCATGGCAACGCAAAACATGCACAAGACTTTACAATGCAGTCCACAAGCTACTAAGCTGCACTTGTCTTACCCAGCTTATCGCCCAATCTCCCCCTATCATTCTTCTCTTTACTTGTGTTTTTATATTTCTACATCATGAGATTTAATGGCGCATTTATTAAATCTTTGTGCAGGAAACCATTCATAGGAGCTATTCCAATCCCTGTGGGAGACGATATCTTTTATACTATAACTTGACAGAGTGTGCACTTTCGCTCATAAATGGAGAACACCCAAACGCTCTACAAGTTTTTGGCGCCGTTGTCGGGGATTGGCAGCAGCAACTACGTTTGAATTTCCGCATCTATTTAGTTTTAGCACATTAAATCTCTTTTTATTTATTTGCTTAAAAAAGTCTCTTTGGTTTCTTGGTGTATGTCCCGTCTGGGCAGCAATGTTGGCAACAACATCCACCTGAAGAGGGGAAGGACATGCCCAGACGAATAACCAAACACAAAGACCCTCAGGAAGTGATTATGCTTGGGAAAAGCGCAGCCCAACATAACCTAATTATTATTTTTATTTTTATTTTAATTTTTAAATTATTTTTTATGTATTAGGATTAGATTTAATTTTTAATTCTCATATTTATTTTATTTCATGTTAGGAAGGAAAAAAGGAAGGAGCAAGAAAGATGAAAGAATAAAGGAGAGGCCGAACTAGCGGCCAAGGCAGATGAGCATAACGACTAGTGGCTGCATAACGGCTAGCCACAACGTCTATATTTGCCCCACAAGCGGAACATATATCCGCTTAATGGCTAGAACCCCGTTATTCGCGCCGCAATAATTGCCGCTTGTTGACAGCGTGCCAACCAAGGCAGTGGTGAGAAACGACTATATAAGGCCAACTATACTACCACCTGTTCTTCACTTTACTCTCTCTTTTCTCTGAATTCTTTCTACAGTCTTTGCTTCCAAAATTTCTTTGCTTTTATCTTTCACATTTTTTCTTTCTTTAGGAAAACAACCGTTCCACACACTATGGCCTCATCACAGAAACCCGCCGCCACCTCCAAAACCCAATACAAGAGGTTCTTGAAACCTGCTGTCGAGGAGACCTACAACCAGGTTTACAAAGATAGACAACTATGGGAAGAGATGGGCTTCCAGTACACCCAACATGATGGAGATTTTAGGTTGGAACCCTTCCTGTTCGAGAGAATCCACAATATGGGCTGGGACCAATTTGCACGGTAGCCATAGAGGATCAATAGCGACCTGTGCGAGAATTTTACGCCCACCGGCAAAAACCCAGAAAGCCCTTTTGTCTACGTCCGGGGAGAAGGTGTTAAGTTGACTGCTGACATGATCAACAGCTTTTACAGCATAGAAGTCAGCGGCGACCAGCACGGAGAGTGGGAATCGTATTTGACGAGGGTTAACTACAACAAGACTAAGAAGAAACTCTGCAGGCCAAACACCAAATGGCTGCAAGGCAAAAATAATGGGTCAGTCAACCGTAGAGACTTGCTGCCAGAGGCAGCCCTTTGGAGCTACTTTGTCCAACGCCGCCTGATGCCAACCTCGCACGGATCGACAGTAAACAGGCCGTGACTCGCCCTCATCAGCAGTATTATGAAGGGGCGACAAATCAACGTTGGCGAAGTAATAATAAAGGAGATTTACGCCCACGCAGAAAAGCCAACTGTCAAAGGTCCACTCTTCTTCCCTGCACTCATCACTGGCCTGTGTGCCAATTTTGGCGTGCCGCTGCACCCAAAAGATAAAATTCTTCTTGCCAAGGAAGGATGTACAAGAAGGATACACCAACAAATAATGCATAGTGCAGAGCCAAAGGCACCCTCCACCGCCCAGCCGCCGTCCCAAGTTGCCGCCACCTCAGCCGCAGCAGGCAGTACTGATGCTGCCCTTACGTCTGCCGCATTTCAACTACTGCGCAGCCTAGTGGAAAGCTGCTAGCGGATTGAGCTCAAGCAGGTGATCTTCACCAAATATGTAGCAAACGTAAAGGAGGCCTTTGTGTCTTACCTGCTGGACAAATACCAGGACGCCGGACCACAGTTGTCCGCTTTTCCAACGTAGCTAGCAGCGTCCAAACCAGTCCACAACACTCGAAGACCCGCTGCTGCTCCTGCCGCTGATGACTGCAAGGGGCCGCACTACCGCCCAAGAGAAGAACCTCCCCAACCCCCATCCAGCCATATGACCTCACCTCCTCCTCAGAATCAGAAAAAGGAAGAGGAGACAACTGCTGCCTCCCCAGTAGCCAAAATGATCGCTGCCAAGGATACCGCCTACTCAGACATGGAGATTTCAGACTCCCTTGATGACGAACCGACAGAGGCAGCTAAGAAGAGAAAGCGGCCAGCAACAGATCCCCAGGGTGGAGAGGCTGAACGACAAACCAAGAAAGCTACCCCCAGCCGCCGCGTAGCTCGAAAAAGAGCCCAGCAGAAAAACCATCCGCTACGTGCTGCCTTGTCCTGCCTACCTTCTCAGGCTCTTCCTCTGACGCGGCAGCAACAGAGAGGACTCCCCCAGTTTATAGCACTGTTTTCCCTTTCTTTTTAATTTTTATGTTTTATTTCTCTGTTTGTACTTTTCTTTTTTATGTTTTGTTTTTAATTTTTGTTTTATAGAGGCATTGAGGACAATGCCAACCTTGAGTTTGGGGGGAATTAGTCCTCTTGTTTTAGGTTCATAGCATTTAGATGCATATGTAAATTCTACCCCTAGCACTTAACGAAATAGAATCTTTAGTTCAAAACTTGTGCCTATGATAGCTTAGCCGATTACTTATATTCGCACCATTCTAAAAAAAATTAATCTAACTTTGGGATGAAGCATGAAAAAATACTTAGAAATTTTTTTCTTTCTACCAATTATCTTTACACTTGTTTGTTAAATGCTGAATTTTTGCTTAAGTTCTAGGTTTAACACTGCCTGCCTTACTTAATAAAAGTTTCTTGATTGAATACAGGTTTGCCACCACGGCAGCACATGGCAACACAACAAAAATGATAAAAACCCTAGAGGTGCCCGAAACAGGCTCTAGGAAGGATCATGAGCAAGGACACTTCGCTGCTATCAAAGTCCATGTATCTAAGCTAAGTGACAGACAAATTAGCAAGAGTGAATGAAAGTCTTCATGGGATGACTCTATTCAAAAAGGGTTCAGAGTTTTGTAGAGTGCACTTACCTTAGCTTCAAACCCAGAGAATAGTTGTGATGAGCTGAAGCCCTAAAGCCATGATCAGAAAAATAGAATAAAAGTGCCCAACTGTGCTGCCAAGGCATCAACTTGTATCCTTTCCAGTAGCTTAATTATTTTACGCGTACTTTGTTAACTTGGTAACTCCAGCATGTTTAGCATGAATACAAACCTGTACACACTGCACTGGCATTAAGAGAAATTAATCTAATTTATTTCATGTCATTCCCTGTCACTAACATTATATAGGTGCCACGACCTTGAGGCAAAAAATCAAGTTAAAGGCTAACATTCTATTAGTTTTGTGCTAAAGGGAAAATTTACTAGTTAGGTTGCATTGCTTGAGGACAAGCAATAGTTCGAGTTTGGGGGTGTGTAGAGTGTCCATGATTTCTATATTTTGTACATATTCCTGCTCTTATTATTGTTGTTCTTAAGCTCATTTAGGTATATTTAGGTGCATTACATGCATTATAGCAATATCTTCTCGTATACCATACTTTTATTGAATATTTCATATTTGGTTAAGAAAAGTTACTGTTTTAGTTTAGTTTATATTTTCAGGTGCTATAGCTAGGAGAGGAGAGGAAAGGACAGGACCAGACAAAAGAGCTGGAACCAAAGGAGCCGTACTGAAGCAGCTCAAAATGGTGCCAAGGACACTGGCGAAGCAGTATTGCCGCCAAGTGCCGCCTGGGCAGGAGTTACACCGACTTAGCCAAGATGGGTTGCGATTTCAAGAGGACAAATTCCTAATCCCAATGAGCCCAGTCTTGCAATTTCCTGAAGCATGTAGCGGCCGGTAGAGCTGATTGGAGATCGATAAGTAGGAATGCTTATCCTTACTTGCGGAAGAAGGAAACGTCCAAAGAGTCTGTATTTAAATCATAAAGGAGTCTGTATTTAATGCAATTTACTTTTAGAACTCCTACTTCAAGGAGGACTCAACTTAGGTCACGAGCCCTATATATACCCAATGTATGTAGGGGTATAGGGGCATGTCGTGAGAGATCAACGGCATCTGCTGATGAGAGTGTAGATGGGGGGATAGCTAGATAAGTTAGAGTTTTGGGGGTCGCGGCCCAACCCTCCTAAGGTTTAGCCGTGTGTATGTAAAGTAATTTGTGGAAACGGTTGTATAGTTCTGAGTTGTTTTCAATAAAGTTTGAGTTTGCTTAATCTACGCTTCTTGTTCGTTCAATTAGTCTACAATAGTCAGTTGAAGAGAAAATCCATCTGTAGGGCACAAAAGTGCAAGGCTCACGAAAGGGTTAAGCACACACAACTCAAAAAAGGCGTGACTAACTTGGTTCCACACTAGTCCACAAGTTTCAGCGGCTAAAAGGGATTACAAACCGAGTTGTCTAATTCGGTTCCATACTAGTCCTCAAGTTAAGCAATCTCGAGCATCCTAACCTAGAAATAGGAGGGATCACCGTCAACTATTCTGCCGAACTTGGAATGCTTGCCAGACTTGCCGCCAGGACTTCTTTTCGTTCCACCTGCAGAGACAGTACACACCCCTGCAATGGCAGTGAACTGCTCCGATCGTGTGACAAGGTCATAGTTTTCCGCCCACCTTACCCGCCGAGGCCGCAATTCATGGCAGCGCAAAACATACTCAAGACTTTACAATGTAGTCCACAAGCTACTAAGCTGTACTTGTCTTACCCAGCTTATCACCCAATCTCTCCCTATCATTATTCTCTTTACTATCTTTATCTATACTTGTGTTTTTATATTTCTACATCATGAGATTTAATGGAGAATTTATTAAATCTTTGTGTAGGAAACAATTCATAGGAGCTATTCCAATTCATGTGGGAGATGATATCTTTTATACTATAACTTGACAGAGTGTGCACTTGCGCTCATAAATGGAGAACACCTAAATGCTCTACAGCTGCCTCTGTGTTTCCTTTTTCCTTGGCTTTTTCGAGGGCTTCTCTTGCTTCTTTCTTTATTTTTCTTACTCTTTGTTCGATCTCGTCTATGTAAACGATTTCAGACGACGGGTTGGCTCTGGTCATACACTAGACAAGAAAACTGTAAAATTCTTTTTTTCGAATTAAAAGGAAAAATAAAAACTGAAGTTAAATGCAATAAAATAAAAGTGCAGAAAAATAAAGACAAACTTACTGTTGTCAATCCCTGGCAACGACGCTAAAAACTTCTAGAGCGTTAGGGTGTTCTCCAATTATGAGCGCAAGTAATTCGAATATAAATTCCTGCATAAAGAATATTAAATGCACAGGTCAATTTCAGTTTGTAAGAGATTCTAAATTAAAGAAACACAAGTAATTAAGAGAAGAGATCAGATTGATAGAATGGGTCAGGTTATGCTACTTCGTAGTGTTAAACTACATTGAATAAGTCAAGTTGTATTGCGTTGCCAGACTTTGCTGCCTCGACAGATGATGGCAGATTGGTGCTTTAACAACTTTCACTGCCTCGGTAGGTGGAACGGATGACTGGCTCGGTCGCAAACTCGACAGACCTTCAAGGCTCGGCAGAATGCTTCGAGAATGATTCTACTTATGTCTAAGCTAGAATACTATTTATGCCCGCTGCAGATAATACACGTCGGCGTGAATCTTGCATTGAACACCAAATTTTGGTTCGTCCTCTTTTAGCTGCTTTAAACCCTAACCTATGTCTAGGCTAGATTGATCATCACTTGGTATGGATGAGATCGTGCTTACTTCTTTCGTGAGTTTGAATCTCTCGATGCCAAACAAACGGATTGCTCACAATTGATCTTTCGAACTCAATTGAAAACAGTGAAGAACATGAAATAAGCAAACCTTGAATTTATTGCAATAACAAACTTGAACCTAAACTACTGTTGTCACAACTACTTTACATCACAACCCAAACTCTAGAGAATTTAGAACATAATGACAGCATGAGAACACAAGAGAGACTAAGCTATGCCGACTCAGGATTCTAAGATGTCTAAATTACAAAATACGATCAAGTATATATAGGGCATGGCCTAGGTCAAGTCCTCTTTGGAGTAGAAGTCTTCCTCATGACAAATTAGCTTTTGCATTAAATGCAACCTTTAAATCCAACTTCTTTGACTTTAATGTGGATTTCTCTTGTCGTTGCCATGTACCGCAAGCAAGCCTTGATCTTCTCATTTGGCGGCTCTGTCCACTGTTTCTGGCTTTAGTAAATTGCATGGATGGGCTCAATGGACTCAGAAAATTTTGCTCCATCAATCGCACTCCAATTTTCCAATTCCCTAAGTTGCTGCCCTGGGCGGCAGATATAGCGGCGGCAGCTACTCGGCAGCATCTCTCTCTCTGTGTTGAACTGCTTCAGTACAACTCCTTGGGTTGCTGCCTCAGCATCTGCTCCTCTGATTTCTCCTTCTCTTGACAGCTTCTAGCATCTGAAACGAAAACTAAACTAAAACACTATCTTTTCTTACCAAATCAAAGATATTCAATAGAAACATGGTAAAGTAAAGAATATTGTAAATAATGCATGCATGTACCTAAATATGCCTAAAATGCACTTAAGAGTAGCAATAATATGAGATGGAATGCATACAAAATATAAGACTTCTGAGCACTTTACAAGTGTTCGAATGACCCTAGTGATTATTGACCAATTTGAAAAAGACCCTTATAGGGTATAAGTTGTCTAAAAATGATATGCATATGTGTTTGATTTGTATAAGATGCTTATACTTGTTTAGTTGTTTGAATGTAGAAGCATGATTATATAGATGCCTTGATGTATTAGCATATATGTTTGGTATTGTTATGTTAGTAACATGTTTGATTTTAATAGTTAAAATTTTTGTTAGCCAACATATATGTATGATTTAGGTTTAGAATTCTATGGTTTGTTAAGAACGTTACATGTTTAATTGTTTCGAATCAGTTTTGCGAACCGTAACGCCCTTCGCTCCTAACCCGAACGAGGGGTATTGCAATATTTCAACCAATTCTTGACAGTTATACTGTAACACCCTAATTTTGGGCTTAGAAGTTTAGGGTTTGAATCGGACCGGTCTGAGAAATGGTTCGAATATAAAAGGAGGTTTTAGGGAAAGCCTAGTTCGGGATGTTTTAAAAATATAGAAAAATATCTAAAAATCCTCATTTAATATATTTAAGAGAGTGGTGAAATAAATTTTGCAAAATAAGGTTTGGAAAAACTACATTTCGGTGTAGTGACCAAAATGCGATTTTTGCAAAGTTTAGTAGTGACTGTTTTGTAAAGGATTGAAACTTTGAATCTTTAAGGAGCTAATTACCCAAAATGTTTTTCTCCAGATTTTTCCTTAATTTGGGTGATTTAATTAATGTTTTAATTAAATAAAAGAAAAGGAAAACTACCTTTTGATTTTCATAACTACCTTTTCCTAATTTTCTCTCATTCCTTTTTTCTCTCAAAATCCCATCGTCCAAACACTTTTTCTCCAGCGACTTTCACATAGATTTTCACTTCAATTGATGAGATTTCCATCACTCATTGGTTCCTAACCAATCTTGCATCAAATCCTTTTGATTTTCACATTGAATTTTTATGGAATTTGGCCCAAATCAAGGAGAAATCATCATTTAGAGGTAAGATTGTTCTTCTCCTCTAAATACTCATTTCTTTACTAAAATTCCCAAGTTGTCAATCCTTTATTAAAGTTTTATAAATGGTTTTAATGTTAGAAACAAGATTTTAGCTTAAAACTCAAGATTTTGGAAGAGATCTTGAAGATTTTCGTTGAAATTGATTGGGCTCTATTTTGAGATAGTTCTCTAATGTATTTTGGATGTTAAATGATGTTAGAAATGAGGTTTTATCAATGCAATCCCGAATAGGTTGTGTTTCCTAAGTTTTTGCTTATGAAAATGGTGGTTTTTGGGGTGTTTTTGGCGTTCTGTTATAGCTGGAGGTATAAAGACGAGTTTAGGTTTTTTTTAGATGTTAATTGATGTTTAGAAATGATTAGAAGTGATGGATCTTGGCTGGGTTAAGTTTTGGAAGAGTTTGGAGGTGATTTCGGTTGTGTTTGGTAGCTGAAATGTTGGTTTTAGGTAGAGCAGCGAGTATAGGAGTGTTGGCTGAAGATTTCAATGCATGATGATGCATTAATCCTCTGCTTTGATGTGTCTAAAACAGGGGAGACATCTTCGGATACTTTTGGAGTTGATTCGGAGGCTTAATCAGTGTTTCGGCGAGCAAGGTGAAATATAATTGGTGAGTGGAGTTGGTTTTCCAGCTTTGAAACGATTATTTGGAGGTTTTGGGAGCTTAGTTTAAGTCTAAACAACTTAGCTAAGCTCAAGAGTAAGTTTTCAGAAAAACTCCCTCGGATGTGGTAAGTTATGGTTTGATGCATTAGTTATGAAATGCATGTTTAATTACTGTTTTGAAAGCATGTTTCAGCATGATTAATGCTGGTTTTGAAAGCCATGTATTGAAGGATGCTCAAGGTAAGAGATCCTTGGTTTGACATGTTAATAATTTGGTTATGATGCATGAAGATGCATGATGATAAGTGGCTTTGATTAATGCTTAAAACAGTGAATTGATGATGGTATTTGATGTATATTGGCAAGTGATGAAATGGTTTTTAAGTACTTGAATCGGATATAGTTAGCCGGCTATAGGATTGGGCGCACCGTAAGTAAAGTTGCCTTGGATGTTGAGGGGTTGTGATTGTACCGTAAACTCCATCCAAGTACCCTAACGATTGAGGTAAGATCACAACGGTGGTTGTAAATTCCGTGTGTGGATCTTGTGTTATGTGTCCCTTACTCTCGTTAGTGGAATTATACAACTACCGATGAGTGGTGTTGAGGGGTTGAGATTGTACCGTTATACTCCACCACGGGTGTCACGTCAATGGAGGGACTGCTCTTGAGTGTGAACCTTGTGTAGTCAGGTAGTGTGTATGAAGCTTGTGGGACAACGCTTGTAATCCGCGTATCCGATTATGTCTTGTGTTGAAATGGTTATGAACTATCACTTGAAAGCCAATATAATGTATTTAAATGTAAAGAAGCGTGAGATGCTTGAAAATGATGTAAGGTAACATGGGAAAGAGATGAGCTTGTGGTTTAAAAGCTTTGTTAAAAGTGTTTTTCTAAAAATGCATTGTTGTATTGGTTTTATTTAGAGCTTGCCTCACTAAGCATTTGTGCTTACGCTCTCTTTTACCAATAATGCAGATAATTGAGGTGTTAAAGGGCATCATGGGAGCTAAGTGTATCCAACGGAATCCAAGCTCATGTATGGTGAAGTTTTCGTACACTATTAGTTTTGATAATTTGGCAATGGGAACCTAAGTTTTGTTTTGGGAGATGTGTTAAACTCTCTAAGGTTGTGGCATGTGTGCCTTGGTTGTTTTGATTTGTAATTGGCCTTTAATGTTTGTTTGGAGGTTTGATTACCCTATATGGTTTGGATATTAGGATGCATGCCTCTAGACTTATGAATTTTCTTGTTTGATGCCATGAAGGTGTTTAGGGGCTCTATATGTGCACCTTATATGTATGTTGACTTGTTGATATGCTTGGGAAGTCATTTGGATGTGTTTAATCTTGTTTGTGCATGAAAAACCAGCAAATGCTGCTATTTCTGGGCAAACCGTATCGAAACACCCCCTAGTGTTTCGAAACGGGGGCCTGAAATGGCCTTCGTGTTCCGAAACGCTAAGGGATGTTTCGAAACAATTTGGCCACTAGAAGGCCTCGTTTCGGAACCAGTCTCGGAACCAACCCGCGTATCGAAACGGTCAACACCGTTCCGATCCTGTGTTTCGATACGGCATGTGGGTGTTTCGAAACAGGTGACTGTTGGGCACTGATTTGAATGATGTTGAAGTTTGCAAGCTTTACATTTTAGTCCCAAATGTTAAAGTTGCAATTGCTTGGGTTTGTGATGTCCAATTAAGTTGAAATTTGGCAGAGAAGCATGTAACATGACTAATTTTATTTTGGTAACTTTAAAATCTGTAAGGACCTTCTAATTTTCAGAATTTACGTTTTGGTCCCTAAATTTGTATAATGTACAATTAAGTCCCTTTTTGAAATCCGATCGCTGTGCCCTTCTCTATCGTATCTCGTGAGTACTCACTTAGGGTTAATGTGTATCTAGACAAGATTAAAAAGAAAAAAGGGTCGTAAATCAAGGTTGACTTTCGGGTTGACTTTGGTTTTCCTCGTGTAATCTTCGTAGTTCGGGTCAATCGTCTAGGCCGGGCTAAGGGGGTTACATTTGGTGGTATCAGAGCTAGGTTCTCGTGTAATTGGGAATTGTTATGTGGGTGATGTATGTGTATTTTCATGATATGCCTTTTGGGTGAAAGAATGTTGTATGAATAGTGATGCATGGTTTCAATTGTGATGATATGCTATGTTGGAATGTGTTAGGGGATCCCATTGCCATATCAAAACTAATGAAAGGAACTTGTTTTTGAAAAAGAGCTTGAGTACTTGGATTACTTACCTTATTGAGCCTAATTATGTTTATTGCATTTGTGTCAGTGCATTGTTTTCTTGTAAATGGGGCCACGTAGAGAGATGAGAATGAATACAAGAGCTATGGCTCAGAATGAGAATGATGAGAACGCTGAGAATGTTGTGGATTTACCTCCTCCCCCTGGTGGTGGACCACCCGGTGGTGGTGGTGCTGGAGGTGATAATGCTGGTGCTGGTGCTGGGGTCGCTGGACCTGAAGGTGTTCAAGGGCAAGCTGCTCCTGACATGACTGTGTTGATTCAGGCTATTGCCGGAGCCTTTTAGGCAGCATTAGCTGTAGCTCATAGAGCTGCGCATCAGGATAATGCTAATGTGAGATTGCCTTTGGAACGTCTTCGCAGTCTGGGAGGGACTGAGTTCAGAGGTTTATCTCCGGAAGGATTTGAGTCTTGGTTGGAAAGCACCAAGCGGATTTTGGGGCAAATAAACTACAATAATGTGCAGAAGTTGGGTTGTGTAGTGTCACTGCTGCATGATGATGCTTATACGTGGTGGACGACCACTATCTCTGGAATGGAGGACAATGATGTAACTTGGACGTTTTTCCTGAATGCGTTCAAGCGGAAGTATCTGGGTGTGCGATACCTAGATGAGAAGAAAAGAGAATTTATGTCTCTTGTGCAAGACAGCATCACAGTAGCTGAGTACGAGATCCAGTTTGTCCGCCTTAGTCAGTATACACCTGAGCTAATCCCTGATGAGCGGGAGAGGTGTGAACGTTTCCGTTATGGATTGGTAGCGGATGTGAAGACTTTTATGCTTGCGGCTGAATATAAAGATTTTGATGTGCTTGTGTGTCGAGCGAAGGACATCGAGCAGAACTTGGGTTTGTCTTCCAGAGGCGTTAGTTCTAGCTCGGGGAAAAGAGCTGCTGATCATAGTTCTGGTGGTGGACGGAACAAGAGAGGATGAGATAGAAGGTATCAGTCTACTGCTAGGCGTGGTAATGGAGGACATGGTACACCTGTTCAGGGAGATAGGATGAGGGCTGATCAAAACACGTGCTGGACGTGTGGATCTCGTGGCCATTTGAGGCGAGATTGTCCTCGAGCAGCGAGAGAGGTTCAGGCTCCTGTTGCAGCGACAGGTAACTCATGTTGGAATTGTGGTTCGGTAGACCACATGAGGAGGGAGTGTCCTTTGTTGGCCGGTGGTGGTCAGGGACGTGCTCCTGGGGTAGTTGCACCTTAGAGAGGTCGGGGGCATGGCCGAGGGAATTTCCAGAGAAGGGAGGAAGGACAGCGGGGTATAGCTCATGTGGTAGCTATTCGTCCTAAGGGTGGAGGACCAGTGAGGGTGTATGCTCAACGCGAGGAGCGCAACGACACCGATGTGATCGCAGCTACTTTTGCTCTTCAGTCTTTATCCTTGCTGGCTTTGATTGATTCTGGATCCACGCATTCTTATATTTTGAGTGAGCATGCACATTTGCTTGATATACCTGTGGAGATGCTTGGAATAGGGATGCAAGTGACTAGTTCTGTTGGTGAGACGGTGGTGACACGGAGGTTGTATATGAGGTGTTCTTTAAAAGTGCAAAATCATGTCTTTCTTGTTGATCTCATGGAATTGCCATTCTATGGTTTTGATGTAATCCTTGGTATGGATTGGCTTGTTGAGCATCGAGCTGTAGTGGATTTTGAGAACAAGTGAGTTTCGTTGAAACTGGCGGATGATTATGAGGTAGTGGTGGTGGGTGAAAATGTAAAGTTTCTTAGTAATGTGGTGTCTACCTTGGAAGCAAGTCAGATGTTGCGGCAAGGTTGTGAGGCTTATCTAGCCTTTGTTATGAATCCAAGTTCGAAGGAGGTGCGCGTTCAAGATATAAGAACTTTTCGTGAGTTCCCTGGAGTGTTTCCGGAGGAGTTACCTAGGTTGCCGCCTAGTCGAGAGGTGGAGTTTGGAATTGAGCTGTATGAAAACACAACTCCAGTGTCCATTGCTCCCTATCGTATGTCACCTAAGGAGTTGAAGGAATTGAAGACGCAACTTCAGGAGTTGCTTGACCGTGGTTTCATTCGGCCAAGTGTGTCACCCTGGGGTGCACCGGTCTTGTTTGTGAAGAAGAAGGATGGCACTATGAGAATGTGTATCGATTATCGTCAGCTGAACAAGTTGACCATCAAGAATAGGTATCCTTCGCCGAGGATTGATAACCTTTTTGATAAGTTTCGTGGAGCGGCTGTGTTTTCCAAGATTGAATTAAGGTCAGGGTACTACTAGCTTAAGGTGAAAGATGTGGATGTGCCAAAAACAACCTTTAGAGCGAGGTTTGGGCATTATGAGTTCCTTGTAATGTCGTTTGGCTTGACGAATGCTCCTGCAGCTTTCATGGACATGATGAATAGAGTGTTCCATGAATAATTGGACAAGTTTGTTGTGGTGTTCATTGACGATATCTTTGTGTACTCTCGTACTGAGGAGGAGCATGAGGGTCATTTGAGGGTTGTCTTGCAAGCGCTTCTGGAAAATTAGCTTTATGCTAAGCTGAGCAAGTGTGAGTTTTGGCTTAAGGAAGTTGTGTTCCTTGGTCATGTGGTTTTGGCGGAGGGGATTCGTGTTGATCCTCAGAAGATCGAGGCGGTTATAATTTGGAAGCCTCCTAAGTCTGTTCATGAAGTCCGTAGTTTCCTTGGGTTAGCGGGATATTACCGAAGGTTTGTGGATGTATTTTCAAATATTGCTACACCTTTGACGAAGTTGTTGCAAAAGGATGTCAAGTATGAGTGGACGGAAGCAAGACAACGAGCTTTTGAGAAGCTTAAGGCAGCTTTGACGCAAGCTACAATCTTGGTTCAGCCTGAATCAGGAAAAGAGTTTGTGGTATATAGTGACGCATCCTATGTTGGTTTGGGATGTGTGCTAATACAGGAGGGTAAGGTGGTGGCTTATGCATCACGAAAATTGAAGGTGCATGAGCGCAATTATCCTACGCGTGATATTGAGTTAACTGCGGTGGTTTTTGCTTTGAAGATTTGGAGACATTATCTGTATGGTGAGAAGTGTACTGTGTACACAGATCACAAGAGTTTGAAGTATCTGATGTCGCAGAAAGAGTTGAATCTTAGGCAAAGACGTTGGGTGGAGTTGCTTAAGGATTACGATCTGACGATCGAGTACCATCCGGGAAAAGCTAATGTTGTGGCGGATGCCTCGAGTAGGAAGGTGGCAGTGGAGTTAAGGGCTATGTTTGCCAGCTTGAGTATTTCGCAAGATGGAGGTCTTGTGGCTGAATTGCAAGTGAAACCATCTTTGGTTCAGTTGATAAAGGATAAGCAGTTCTTAGATGATTCTTTGGTGCCACATGTTCAGGATATTGCTGAGGATAGACCATCGGATTTATGTTTTAATGATGATGGAGTTTTATGTTTTGGAAGTCGGATAGTAGTGCCGAATGATGCGGAGTTGAGGCGTACTATTCTGACTGAAGCTCATAGTAGTCCTTTTGCTATGCACCTTGGTAGTACGAAGATGTATCGTGATTTAAAGGATGAGTATTATTGGGTGGGAGTAAAGAAAGATGTTGCGGAGTATGTGAGTAAGTGCATGGTTTGTCAGCGGGTTAAGGCTGAGCATCGGTTTCCTTCAGGGTTGTTGCAACCATTGAGGATTCCTGAGTGGAAGTGGGAAAGGATCACCATGGACTTTGTGTCTGGTTTGCCTTTGTCGCCATCGAGGAAGAATTCGGTGTGGGTGATTGTGGATCGCCTTACGAAGTGTGCGCATTTCTTACCTGTGCACACTACGTATACCTTGGACAAGCTTGCAGAGTTGTACATTGTTGAAATTGTGCATTTGCATGGTGTACCAAAATCTATAGTGTCGGATAGAGATCCGAGGTTTACATCGTGTTTTTGGGAGTGTTTGCACCAAGCTTTGGGTACGTGGTTGAATTTCAGTACTTCTTATCATCCACAGTCGGATGGACAGTCTGAGCGTGTTATCCAAGTTCTTGAGGATATGTTGAGGTGATGTGTGATTGAGTTCCAAGGCTCTTGGGAGAAGCATTTGCCTTTGGTGGAGTTTGCTTATAACAATAGCTATCATGCAAGTATTCAAATGGCACCTTATGAAGCCTTATATGGGAGGAAGTGCAGAACTCCTCTTTGCTGGGCTGAAACAGGTCAGAAGTTGGTCTCGATGCCGGCTTTGTTGAAAGGAACCATCGAGAAGGTGAAGCTCATTTGTGAGCGGTTGAAGGCAGCTTCTGATCGACAGAAGTCTTATGCAGATTTGAAGCGTAAGGAGATTAAGTTTGCAGTGGGTGACCGTGTGTTTTTGAAGGTTTCACCTTGGAAGAAGGTGATGAGGTTTGGCCGGAAGGGTAAGTTGAACCCTAGGTATATTGGACCATACGAGGTGATTGAACGTGTGTGTCCTATTGCGTACAAGCTGAGGTTGCCGCAAGAGATGGAAAGGATACATGATTTGTTTCATGTCTCTATGCTTCGGAGGTATAGATCGGATCCGTCGCATGTTATGCCTGTGGAGGAAGTGGAGTTGAATCCAGACTTGAACTATGATGAAGAGCCGGTTGAAATTCTGGATTCGGACAGTAAAGTTCTTCGAGGTAGGACCATTGAGTTGGTTAAGGTGTTGTGGAGGCATCGTGGTGTTGAGGAAGCCACGTGGGAAAGAAAGGATGACATGAAGAAGCAGTTTCCTTACCTTTTTCCTCCAGGTAAATTTCGAGGACGAAATTTCTTAAGAGGGGGAGAGTTGTAACACCCCAATTTTGGGCTTAGAAGTTTAGGGTTTGAACCGGACTGGTCTGAGAAATGGTTCGAATATAAAAGGAGGTTTTATGGAAAGCCTAGTTCGGGATGTTTTAAAAATATAGAAAAATATCTAAAAATCCTCATTTAATATATTTAAGAGAGTGGTGAAATCAATTTTACAAAATAAGGTTTGGAAATACTACATTTCGGTGTAGTGACCAAAATGCGATTTTTGCAAAGTTTAGTAGTGACTGTTTTGTAAAGGATTGACACTTTGAATCTTTAAGGAGCTAATTACCCAAAATGTTTTTCTCCAGATTTTTCCTTGATTTGGGTGATTTAATTAATGTTTTAATTAAATAAAAGAAAAGGAAAACTACCTTTTGATTTTCATAACTACCTTTTTCTAATTTTCTCTCATTCATTTTTTCTCTCAAAATCCCATCATCCAAACACTTTTTCTCCAACAACTTTCACATAGATTTTCACTTCAATTGATGAGATTTCCATCACTCATTGGTTCCTAACCAATCTTGCATCAAATCCTTTTGATTTTCACATTGAATTTTCATAGAATTTGGCCCAAATCAAGGAGAAATCATCATTTAGAGGTAAGATTGTTCTTCTCCTCTAAATACTCAGTTCTTTACTGAAATTCCCAAGTTGTCAATCCTTTATTAAAGTTTTATAAATGGTTTTAATGTTAGAAACAAGATTTTGGCTTAAAACTCAAGATTTTGGAAGAGATCTTGAAGATTTTCGTTGAAATTGATTGGGCTCTATTTTGAGATAGTTCTCTAATGTATTTTGGATGTTAAATGATGTTATAAATGAGGTTTTATCAATGCAATCCCGAATAGGTTGTGTTTCCTAAGTTTTTGCTTATGAAAATGGTGGTTTTTGGGGTGTTTTTGGTGTTCTGTTATAGCTGGAGGTATAAGGACGAGTTTAGGTTTGTTTTAGATGTTAATTGATGTTTAGAAATGATTAGAAGTGATGGATCTTGGCTGGGTTAAGTTTTGGAAGAGTTTGGAGGCGATTTTGGTTGTGTTTGGTAGCCGAAATGTTGGTTTTAGGTAGAGCAGCGAGTATAGGAGTGTTGGCTGAAGATTTCAATGCATGATGACTAATCCTCTACTTTGATGTGTCTAAAATAGGGAGACATCTTCGGATACTTTTGGAGTTGATCCGGAGGCTTAATCGGTGTTTCGGCGAGCAAGGCGAAACGTAATTGGTGAGTGGAGTTGGTTTTCCAGCTTTGAAACGATTATTTTGAGGTTTTGGGAGCTTAGTTTAAGTCTAAACAAATTAGCTAAGCTCAAGAGTAAGTTTTCGGAAAAACTCCCTCGGATGTGCTAAGTTATGGTTTGATGCATTAGTTATGAAATGCATGTTTAATTACTGTTTTGAAAGCATGTTTTAGCATGATTAATGCTGGTTTTGAAAGCCATGTATTGAAGGATGCTCAAGGTAAGAGATCCTTGGTTTGACATGTTATTAATTTGGTTATGATGCATGATGATAAGTGGCTTTGATTAATGCTTAAAACAGTGAATTGATGATGGTATTTGATGTATATTGGCAAGTGATGAAATGGTTTTTAAGTACTTGAATCGGATATAGTTAGCCGGCTATAGGATTGGGTGCACCGTAAGTAAAGTCGTCTTGGATGTTGAAGGGTTGTGATTGTACCGTAAACTCCATCCAAGTACCCTAACAATTGAGGTAAGATCACAACGGTGGTTGTAAATTCCGTGTGTGGATCTTGTGTTATGTGTCTCTTACTCTCGTTAGTGGAATTATACAACTACCGATGAGTGGTGTTGAGGGGTTGAGAATGTACCGTTATACTCCACCACGGGTGACACATCAATGGAGGGATTGCTCTTGAGTGTGAACCTTGTGTAGTCTGGTAGTGTGTATTAAGCATGTGGGACAACGCTTGTAATCCGCGTATCCGATTGTGTCTTGTGTTGAAATGGTTATGAACTATCACTTGAAAGCCAATATAATGTATTTAAATGTAAAGAAGCGTGAGATGCTTGAAAATGATGTAAGGTAACATGGGAAAGAGATGAGCTTGTGGTTTAAAAGCTTTGTTAAAAGTGTTTTATAAAAATGCATTGTTGTATTGGTTTTATTTAGAGCTTGCCTCACTAAGCATTTGTGCTTACACTCTCTTTTACCAATAATGCAGATAATTGAGGTATTAAAGGGCATCAAGGGAGCTAAGTGTATCCAAGGGAACCCAAGCTCATGTATGGTGAAGTTTTCGTACACTATTAGTTTTGATAATTTTGCAATGGGAACCTAAGTTTTGTTTTGGGAGATGTGTTAAACTCTCTAAGGTTGTGGCATGTGTGCCTTGGTTGTTTTGATTTGTAATTGGCCTTTAATGTTTGTTTGGAGGTTTGATTACCCTATTTGGTTTGGATATTAGGATGCATGCCTCTAGACTTATGAATTTTCTTGTTTGATGCTATGAAGGTGTTTAGGGGCTCTATATGTGCACCTTATATGTATGTTGACTTGTTGATATGCTTGGGAAGTCATTTGGATGTGTTTAATCTTATTTGTGCATGAAAAACCAACAATTGCTGCTGTTTCTGGGCAAACCGTATCGAAACACCCCCTAGTGTTTCGAAACGGGGGCCTGAAATGGCCTTCGTGTTCCGAAACGCTAAGAGATGTTTCGAAACGATTTGGCCACTGGAAGGCATCGTTTTGGAACCAGTCTCGGAACCAACCCGCGTATCGAAACAGTCAACGCCGTTCCGATCCTGCGTTTCGATACGGCAGGTGGGTGTTTCGAAACAGGTGACCGTTGGACACTGATTTGAATGATGATGAAGTTTGCAAGCTTTACATTTTAGTCCCAAATGTTAAAGTTGCAATTGCTTGGGTTTGTGATGTCCAATTAAGTTGAAATTTGGCAGAGAAGCATGTAACATGACTGATTTTATTTTAGTAACTTTAAAATTAGTAAGGACCTTCTAATTTTCAAAATTTACGTTTTGGTCCCTAAATTTGTATAATGTGCAATTAAGTCCCTTTTTGAAATCCGATCGTTGTGCCCTTCTCTATCGTATCTCATGAGTACTCACTTAGGGTTAATGTGTATCTAGACAAGATTAAAAAGAAAAAAAGGGTCGTATATCAAGGTTGACTTTCGGGTTGACTTTGGTTTTCCCCATGTAATCTTCGTAGTTCGGGTCAATCATCTAGGCCGGGCTAAGGAGATTACATATACGGTCCTCATCATTCAACGCATCAAACTCAACAGTCCTATACCTCATAAGCCTCTCAATTAGAGTCTCTCATGGTGGAGGAACAAACATGGTAGGTTGGGCCCTAGAGATAATTTGTGTAATCTTATGGAGTGTACCAGTCATATGTTGCTAAAAAAAACTTTCTAATCATGCACAAACTTATTTGGAACCATAATGTATAGGACAAATTGTCACAATGTCATCAATGTGAGAGGCACGACTCTCCTATATACCGTCCATACTCCTCCTCGTGTCCCTGACATAACAAATTCTGAAATTTAAACACAAAAAGAAAAAAACAACATCACTGTTTCAATCTTGGAAGACTTTATTTCTGAAAAACTTGGGACAAGTATTTGCAAACACCTTGACAAGACCAATTGAGTTAATCGAGAACTGGCTAAATTTGGACTTTGATACCACTAAATCCCAAAACCCAACCCGAAAGATATAGAGGGTCGGAAGTGTTACACTGGTTAGCAAATAAACCATTAATTAAAACATGGATAATTTTTCTCATATGTTCATTTCAAATTCATAAAGTTGAAACCAATTATAGACATCATATTGAAATCAAAATACACGAGTAGCTTATACAAAAACCAAACTTTCAAATTTTAAAGCATTATACGATTTATAAGATTCTAACCAAGGTTATAAACCAAATACAGATAGGGATTCGACATATGCCCACTAAAGACTATAAGTTATTGTACTTTGAATACTTATATTTTACACCTTTTTACGTAGGCATTTGTTTGTTCTCAAGGTCATTTCATAACATATAGGTGCATTTATGGCATATAATTGCATACATCTTTGCTTGTTAGTGGTTTGGCTTAATTTCAAAATATTAGATGCTGCATGAAGGGTATGCGCTGGTGTTGTGATGTGCACGTTGAAGTAGGTATGAAGCTTAAAAAGGAGGAAAATGCTACAACATTTTGGACAGCAATTCTGGGCGCATAAAAGGACAAAGTAACACGCACATTCTTAGAGCCCAGATGTGCGAACCCCCTTTTTGTCTGATTGGGCCCCACATGCATAGGGAATATTCCCTAGGACGTCAAAGAATATTAGGGCACAAACCTTAGAAGACCCCACTATATAAAGGACATGAGACCCTCATTAAAAGAAGAGCGGCGAGAAAGGTGACAGAAGGCTAGGGAGAAAAGAAAAAGACGGCTCTTTCCCTTCTTATTCCCCCACTTGGTGTCCTCCATCTTTGAAGCTCCAAGGGTTGACCTTGATGACCTTGAGAGAGGCAGCAAGCCTAAGGTGGTCAGTGGCATTGTAGTCCATCATAGATTGGGAGTTTATTCTTTCATTTCTGTTGATTTAGCATTTCTTTTATATCTTAGAAAAGGTTGTACAAACGAAGATACTTTGGATGTTTATTGCCCAGCCATGAACTGATTTTAGGTGGCTTGGGTTGTTTAGATGATTTATGTTTTTAATTTCTTTATTGCATGGTTATTTCTCTCTTGTTTCTTTCTATGCTTTGTCTATGTTCGTTAAATGCTTAGGGTTGTAAGAGCCTTCGAGAGTTGGCCTTTCCTTAGGTGTGAGTTGAAGTTAGTAATCGAGAGAGCTACCTTTGACCTTCATAGGCAATGGAGTTGGCTGCTGAGAGGCACATCTCGAATCCATCTTAGAGATAAGAGATGGGTTTCAACAGCTAAAAGAGATATAACTTTATGGGTAAGGGGAGTGTTAGAGTTTATGCTGAGAGGTATTGCTGTAGTATTTCCTACTTCCAGTTAATTTGATAGAGATAGTTAAGGAGCAACCTTAGCAAATCTTGCCGAGTAAAGAGTAAGCTAGTGAGATAAGCCCTAGTTGAGAGCTAAAACATAGGTTAACTAGGCAACCTAGCCAGTCATCCCCAAGTGGGTTTCACATACGAAGAGGACTTGTTAAGTCTATTGATTTCAGCACGTTAGTTTTATCTTTGTTGCTACAACATTTATCCATCTGTCTCTATTTGCCAAAGCATTCTCTATTTACAATTTTGACTTGTGTGCTTAAACTCAACTCGAGACACCACCAATCTCTGTGGACATGATACTCACTTATCACTGCATTACTTGTTCGACGTGTATACTTGCACCATATTTGCATATCATTTATAGTACACTACACAGTGCAAACAAGTTTTTGGCGCCGTTGCTGGGGATTGACAGTTGGTTGTTTTAGGTTTAGTCTTTGCACTAGTTTGTTTTTCTTTTGTGTATATATTTTCTTAAGTTGTTTTGTTTTTCTTTTTAGGTATTGTGCTATTGCATGCCCCGAAGGAGACATCAAGAGCCTATACTATCGTACATTCCTGAAATCGAACATCTTTTTCTCCAACGGAAATGTATACAAAAAGTACTTAGAATCATGAATGGAGCTCAGCATCAAGGGGATCTTGCTGCAGTAATTGGAGACCAAGGAGAAAATGCTCCAGTAAGACCCAGAGCTATTAGAGATCACCTAAATCATGTCTTGGATGATTTTAATCTAGAGATTGTAGCCCCCGAAATTCAGGCAGCCCACTTTGAGCTTAAACCCGTAATGTTCAACATGTTGAACTCAATCGGTCAATTTGGAGGCTCGCCTCATGAAGATGCTAGACAACACATTCGTGCTTTCTTAGAAGTGTGTGACTCTTTCCATCAACAAGGGGTGCGCGAAGATATGTTGAAACTCAACCTCTTCCCTTATTCTTTGCGTGACCGAGCAAGAGAATCGTTGAGTGATGTGCCAGCCGGATCATTAGAAACATGGACAGATTTGTGTAAGATCTTTTTGCTGCGGTGTAATCCACCAAATAGGAACATTCAGTTGAGGAATGATATCTCCTCCTTTCGCTAGTCTGATGACGAATCAATGTATGAGTGTTGGGACAAATTTAAGGGATTAATACGCAAGTGCACTAATCACGGTTTTCATGATTGGACAAAAGTGGTTATGTTCTACAATGATGTTAACGCTCCCATTAGAATGATGCTAGATGCCTCAGTAAATGGGACATTTCTAGACAAATCACTCGAAGAAGCATTTGACATCCTTGATAGAATAGCCAAAAACGATTATCAATTTCCCTCATCAAGACTTGGAACGGGGAGGAAAACTCAAGTATCACGTGACATGGATATGGATGCCTCAGTAGCAGCCCAATTAACCACCATCACTACCATTCTAAAGAATCTCCAAAAGTCTAATAAGGTGAAGGAGGTAAAAGTGGCATCAACTTGCCTTCGTTGCAATGGGAAACACCACTTGAGCGAGTGCCCAGACAATCAAGAATCCGCCAACTATGTAGGGAATTCCAATCGGAATAACAATTCCTACTCGAACAAATACAACGCAGGATGACGTCAGCATCCTAACCTCTATTAGGGGAATCAAGGGAACAACAACTATGGCAATTCAAATCAGCAACAGAATTTATCAGAACCACACGGTTCACAGCAGAATATGCCATGTCAAAACAACAAGGGTTTTGCATCTACATCTAATAGCAGTTCGTTGGAAGCTACACTTAAGGATTTCATGACATCTACTAAGGAATTTATGGAATCTACTAATACGCTGCTCCAAGATCACTCCATGACTATTAAGAATCAAGGAGCTTTGCTACAAAGTCACAGTCCATCCTTGCGATCTTTGGAAACCCAAATGGGTCAATTTGCTCAAGCATTACATATGCGACCCCAAGAAAATCTGCTTAGTGATACTGAAGTCACCAAAAAGCATGACAAAGAGCAATGCAGTGCTCTCACATTGAGGAGTGGTACCCAAATTAATGTTGAAGATAAGTTTGGGGGAATTAAGAAAAAAGACCATGTTCTTAAGGAAGTGTAAGAGGAACCAGAATTGAAAGCTGAAACATTGTAACCCCCTTAGCCCGGCCTAGACGGTTGACCCGAACTACGAAGATTACACGGGGAAAACCAAAGTCAACCTTGATTAACGACCCTTTTTTTCTTTTTAATCTTGTCTAGATGCATATTAACCCTAGCATAGCTTTGAGAAAAGCATACTTGAAAAGCACAGCGATCGGAAAACGTTAAGGGACTCAATTGCACAAATTACAACTATTAGGGACCAAAATGTAAATTCTGGAAAGATGGAGGAATTAACTGGTTATTAAGTTACCATTATGAAATTAGTCATATTACATGCTTCCCTGTCAAATTTCACCTTAAACGGACATCTCGAACTCAAGCAATTGCATATACAAAAATTTAGGACTAAAACGTAAAGCTTGCAAACCTTAAACCATTCAAATTAGTGCCCAACGGTTAACTGTTTCGGAACGGGGGTTGACCGTTCCGAAACGCGGGTTCGTTTCGAGACCTGTATCGAAACAGGGCTTGGCAGTGGCCAATTCGTTTCGGAACGGCCTCTACCCGTTTCGAAACACGAAGGCCATTTCAGGCCCCCGTTTCGAAACGTTAGTACCCGTTCCGATACGGACTGCCCAGAAAGTGTAGAATTTGCTGGTTTAACATACAATTAACCACTCAAACACATCCCTATGACCTCCTAATCATGCCAACAAGTCATCATACATATAAGGTATATGTTTGCATTATCAAAACACGTTCATGGCATCAATTAGGAAAAACCAAAAATCTATAGCCATGCATCCTAATATTGAAAATCATCCAAGCATCAAATCATCAAAGCAAACACCAAAATGGCCATTTACAATCCCAAAACATCAAAGGCATCATGCCACACTTCGGGAGTCCAAAACATCTCCCAAAAACACAACCTAGGTTCCCATTGCCAAATACCAAAAGCTAATAATGTTGTAAAAATAGTCACCATACATGAGCTTAGCTTTCCCTTTGATTCTTAGCCTCCTTGCTGCCCTTAAAGCACTTCAATTCTCTGCATTATTGGTTCAAGAAAGAGAGCGTAAGCACATTTGCTTAGTGAGGCATGCTCTAAAGAAACAACACAATAATGCATTTTATAAAACACCTTTCAAAAGGCCTTTAAACTCATAAACATCATTTCTCATGCAACAATGCATAAACAACAAGCATCTCATGCTTCATTAACATCAACATGTCATAACAACAAGCATCTCATGCTTTATTAACTTCAACATGTCATATTGGCTTTCAAGTGATAATCCATAACCATTTTCAACATAAAACACAATCGGATACGCGGATTACAAGCGTTGTCCCATACGCTTCATACACACTACCGAACACACAAGGTGGAGTTTACCGGTACAATCACAACCCCTCAACACCCGTGATGGAGTTTAACGGTACAATTACAACCCCTCCACATCACTCATCGGTAGTTGTATAACATCACTAACGAGAACACGGGACACACAACACAAGATCCTCACATGGCCTTTTAACCACCATTATGATCTTAGACATCTCGTTAGTGTACTTGGATGGAGTTTACGGTACCATTACAACCCCTCAACATCCAATGCGACTTTATTCACGGTGCACCCAATCCTATAGTCGGCTAACTATATCCGATTCAAGTACTTTTACACCGAAACATCACTTGCCAATATACATCATTTATCATCAACAATCCACTATTTTAAAGCATTAATCAAAGCCATTAAACCATCATGCATTACTATGCATCAAAACTACATTTATCAATATCAAACCAAGGATCTCTTACCTTGAGCATCCTTCATCACATGGCTTTCAAAACCAGCATTAATCATGCTAAAACATGCTTTCAAAAATAGAATTTAAACATGCAAATTACATACATTGCATCCAACCATCTCATGGTTCATCAAAGAGAGAGTTTCTCCGAAAACTTACTCTTGAGCTTAGTTAAGTTGCTTAGACTTAAACTAAGCTCCCAAAACCTTCAAACATTGGTTTCAAAGATGAAAACCAAACTTCACTCACCAATTCTGTTTCGCAAGCTTGCCGAAACGCCGATCAAGCCTCCGGATCAACACCACAAGGATCCGAAGATGTCTCCCCTATTTTAAACACAACAAAGCAGAGGATCAATGCATCATCATGCATTAAAATCTTCAGCCCTTACACCTAAACTTGCTGCTCTCATCAAATCTAACATTTCGGCTACCAAACACAACCGAAATCACATCCAAACTCCTCCACAACATTACCCAGCCAAGATCCATCACTTCTAAACATTCTTAAACATCAATTAACATCCAAAAAGATCCAAAACTCATCCTTATACCTCCAGCTATAACAGAACACCAAGATCACCTCAAAACCACCATTTTCACAAGTAAAAACTTAGGAAAATCAACCTATTCGGGATTGCATTTATTAAACCTCAATTACACATCATTAAACATCCAAAATAAATTAAAAAGACATCTCAAAACAGAGCCCAAACATCCATAAAAAATTTCTTCAAGATTAAATCCAAATCTTGAGTTTTAAGCCAAAATCAAGATCACAACATTAAAACCTTTTATAAAACTTAATTTAAGGATTGAGAACTTGGGAATTTCAGTAAAGAACTGAGTATTTAGAGGAGAAGGACATCCTTACCTCCAAATGTAGATTTCTCCTTGTTTAGAGCCAAAATCCTTGAAATTTCAATAAGCAAATGAAGAGGATTTGATGTAGAAAGGATTAGGAATCAATTGATGATTGAAACCTCATCATTTAGTGTGAAAATCAAAAGAAAAGCTGTTGTGGAAATGTGTTTGGCTGAGGGAATTTTGAGAGAAAATGAAATGAGAAAGTTTTAGCAAAAGTTAGTTATGAAAAGCTAAATATGGTTTCCCTCACTTCTTTTAATTAATTAAACATTAAATGAGTCATTAAAATTAAGAAAAATCTGGAGAAATCCTCCCTTGGGTAAATTAGCTCCTTAAAGATTCAAAGTTTCAATCCTTACAAAACAGTCACCACTGAACTTTTCAAAAATTACATTTTAGTCACTATTTCGAAATGTCACACTTCTAAACCTTATTTTGTAAAATTGATTTCACCACTCTCTTATATATATATTAAAAAGAGGATTTTTAGATATTTTTCCATATTTTTAATGCATCCCGAACTAGGCTTTCCCTAAAACCACCTTTTATATTCGAACCGAAAATCAGACCGGTCCGGTCCAGACCCTAAACTTCCAAGCCCAAAATTGGGGTGTTACAACTCTCCCCCCTTAAGAAATTTCATCCTCGAAATTTACCTGGAGGAAAAAGGTATGGAAACTGCTTCTCCATGTCATCCTTTCTTTCCCACGTGGCTTCCTCAGCACTACGATGCTTCCACAACACCTTTACCAACTCAATGGTCTTGCCTCGAAGAACTTTACTGTCCGAATCCAGAATTTCCACCGGCTCCTCATCATAGGTTAAGTCCGGATTCAACTCCACTTCCTCCACAGGCATAACATGCGAAGGATCCGATCTATACCTCCGAAGCATAGAGACATGAAACACATCATGAATCTTTTCTAACTCTTGCGGCAACCTCAACTTGTACGCAACAGGACCCACACGCTCAATCACCTTGTATGGTCCAATGTACCTAGGGCTCAACTTACCCTTTCGACCAAACCTCATCACCTTTTTCCAAGGCGAAACTTTCAAAAACACACGGTCACCTACCGCATACTCAATCTCCTTACGCTTCAAATCCGCGTAAGACTTCTGTCGATCAGAAGTTGCCTTCAATCGCTCACAAATGAGCTTCACCTTCTCGGTGGTTCCTTTCAACAAAGTTGGCATTGAAACCAACTTCTGACCTGTTTTAGCCCAACAAAGAGGAGTCCTACACTTCCTCCCGTACAAGGCTTCATAGGGTGCCATTTGAATACTTGCCTGGTAACTATTGTTATAAGCAAACTCCACCAGTGGCAAATGCTTCTCCCAAGAGCCCTGAAACTCAATCACACAGCACCTCAACATATTCTCCAGCACTTGGATAACACGCTCAGACTGTCCATCCGACTGTGGATGATAAGAAGTACTGAAATTCAGCCGTGTACCCAAAGCCTGATGTAAACACTCCCAGAAACGCGATGTAAACCTCGGATCTCTATCCGACACGATTGTCTTTGGCACACCATGCAACCGCACAATCTCAGCAATGTACAGCTCTGCAAGCTTGTCCAAAGTATACGTAGTATGCACAGGCAAGAAATGCGCACACTTCGTCAGGCGATCCACAATCACCCAAACCGAATTCTTCTTCGATGGCGACAAAGGCAAACCAGACAAAAAGTCCATGGTAATCCTTTCCCACTTCCACTCAGGAGTCCTCAACGGTTGCAACAACTCAAAAGGAAACTGATGCTCAGCTTTAACTCGCTGACAAACCATGCACTTGCTCACATACTCGGCAACATCTTTCTTTAAACCCACCCAATAGTACTCATCACGAAGATCACGATACATCTTAGTACTACCAGGATGCATAGCAAAAGGACTACTATGGGCTTCAGTCAGTATAGCACGCCTCAACTCAGCATCATTAGGCACTACTATCCGACTCCCAAAACATAAAACTCCATCATCATTAAAGCAGAAATCTGATGGCCTATCCTCAGCAATATCCTGAACATGTGGCACTAAGGAATCATCCAACAGTTGTTTATCCTTTATCAACTGAACCAAGGATGGTTTCACCTGCAACTCAGCCACAAGACCTCCATCACGTGAAATACTCAAACTGGCAAACATAGCCCTCAATTCCACTGCCACCTTCCTACTCAAGGCATCCGCTACAACATTAGCTTTTCTCGGATGGTACTCGATCCTCATATCGTAATCTTTAAGCAACTCCGCACAACGTCGTTGCCTAAGAGTCAACTCCTTCTGAGACATCAGATACTTCAAACTCTTGTGATCCGTGTACACAGTACACTTCTCACCGTACAGGTAATGTCTCCAAATTTTCAAGGCAAAAACCACCGCAGCCAACTCAATGTCATGCGTAGGATAATTGCGCTCATGCACCTTCAACTGGCGCGATGCATAAGCCACCACCTTACCCTCTTGCATCAACACACATCCCAAACCAACCTAGGATGCGTCACTATACACCACAAACTCTTTCTCTGATTTAGGCTAAACCAAGATAGGAGCTTGCGTCAAAGCTGCCTTCAGCTTCTCAAAAGCCTGCTGTCTCGCTTCCGTCCACTCATACTTAACATCATTCTGCAACAACTTTGTCAAAGGTGCAACAATCTTTGAAAATCCATCCACGAACCTCCGATAGTATCCTACCAAACCAAGGAAACTACGGACTTCATAAACAGACTTAGGAGGCTTCCAATTCATCACCGCCTCAATCTTCTGAGGATCAACACGAATCCCCTCAGCAGAAACCACATGACCAAGGAACACAACTTCCCTGAGCCATAACTCACACTTGCTTAACTTAGCATAAAGCTGATTCTCCAACAAAGCCTGCAACACAATCCTCAAATGCTCCTCATGCTCCTCCTCAGTACAAGAGTACACGAGGATATCATCAATGAACACCACAACAAACTTGTCCAAATATTCATGGAACATTCTATTCATCATGTCCATGAAAGCTGCAGGAGCATTCGTCAACCCAAACGGCATTACAAGAAACTCATAATGCCCATAACTCGTTCTGAAGGCTGTCTTTGGCACATCCACATCCTTCACCTCCAACTGGTAATACCCTGACCTTAAGTCAATTTTAGAGAACACAACCGCTCCCCGAAATTAATCGAAAAGATCATCAATCCTCGGCAATGGATACCGATTCTTGATAGTCAACTTGTTCAGCTGACGATAGTCGATGCACATTCTCATAGTGCCATCCTTTTTCTTCACAAACAAGACCGGTGCACCCCAAGGTGACACACTCGGCCGAATGAAACCACGATCAAGCAACTCCTGAAGTTGCGTCTTCAGCTCTTTCAACTCCTTAGGTGTCATTCGATAAGGAGTAATGGAAAATGGAGTTGTATTCTCATACAGCTCAATTCCAAACTCCACCTCTCGGTTAGGAGGCAATCCAGGAAACTCCTCCGGAAACACACCAGGAAACTCTCACACAGTCCTGATATCTTGCACTCGCAACTCTTTAGAGTTAGGATTCATCACAAAGGCTAGGTAAGCTTCACAACCTTGCCTCAGCATCCGGCTCGCCTCCAATGTAGACACCACATTGGCCAGAAACTTCACATTCTCACCAACCACCACTACCTCATAATCATCCGCAAGCTTCAACGAAACTCGCTTGTTCTCAAAATCCACCACAGCTCGATGTTCAACAAGCCAATCCATACCAAGGATTACATCAAAACCATAGAATGGTAATTCCATCAGATCAACATGAAAAACATGATTTTGAACAACCAAGGGACATCTTCTATACAACTTCCGTGTCACAACGGTCTCACCAAAGGAACTAGTTACACGCATACCAACATCCAAAGACTCAACAAGCAAACCAAGCAATTGAGCATGTTCACGCAGTATGTATGAGTGTGTAGATCCAGAATCAATCAAGGAAAGTAATGACAAGGATTGCAAAGTGAAGGTACTTGCGATCACATCCGTGTCATTTCTTCCCTCTCGCTGCGCATACACTCGAGCCTGGCCACTACCCTCAGGTTGGACAGCCACCACATGCGCCACATTCCTTCCACCATCCTCTTTGCGGTGGAAGTTACCACGGCCGCTCCCACGACCTCTCTGTGGTGCAACAACTCCAGGAGCACGTCCCTGACCACCATCGGCCAACAAAGGACACTCCCTCCTCATGTGGTCTGCCGAACCACAATTCCAGCACGAATTACCGGCTACTACAACAGGAGCCTGCACCTCTCTCGCTGCCCGAGGACAATCACGTCTCAAGTGGCCACGCGATCCACACGCCCAGCATGTGTTCTGATCAGCTCTCGCCCTGTCTCCCTGAACAGGCGCACCATGCCCTCCACCACCACGCCTAGCAGAAGACTGATACCTCCTATCTCGTCCTCTCTTGTTCCGTCCACCATCGGAACTATACTCAGCAGCTCGCTTGCCCGAGCCAGAACCAACACTCCTGGAAGAGAAACCCAGGTTCTGCTCAATATCTTTCGCCCTACCAACCAGCACATCAAAATCAGTGTACTCAGCTGCCAGCATAAAGGTCTTTACATCCGTCACCAAACCATATCGGAAACGTTCACACCTCTCCCGCTCATCCGGGACAAGCTCAGGTGCATATTGACTGAGACGAACAAACTGGATCTCGTACTCAGCTACTGTCATGCTCCCTTGCGTAAGAGACATGAACTCTCTTTTCTTTTCATCCAGGTATCGCACACCTAGATACCTCCGCTTGAACGCGTTCAGAAAGAACGTCCAAGTCACATCAACTTCCTCCATTCCAGAGATAGTGGTTGTCCACCAGGTATACGCATCATCATGTAACAGCGATACCACACATCCTAACTTCTGCACATCATTGCAGTTCATTTGTCCCAATATCCTCTTGGTACTTTCCAACCAAGATTCGGAACCCTCAGCAGACAGACCTCTAAACTCAGTCCCTACTAGACTGCGCAAACGTTCCAAAGGTAGTCTAGCATTATCATCTCCCTTATGCCCAGCTCCATGAGCTCCAGCTACTGCCGCCTGAAAGGCTCCAGCAATAGCTTGTATCAGAACTGTCATGTCAGGAGCAGCTTGCCCCTGCCCAGCTTCAGGTCCAGCGACCCCAGCACCAGCATCAACACCAGCTCCATCACCTCCAGCACCACCACCTCCAGGTGGTCCACCACCAGGAGGAGGAGGTAAATCCACAACATTATCGACATTCTCTTCATTCTCGTTCTGAGCCATAGCTCGCGTATTAATCCTCGTCTCTCTACGAGGTCCCATTCACTAAAACAATGCACTAACACAAATGCAATAAACATAATTAGGCCCAACAAGGTAAGTAATCCAAGCACTCAAGCTCATTTTTCAAAAACAATTCATTTCATTAGTTTTGATATGGCAATGGGTCCCTCTAACATGCTTCAACACAGCATAGCATTACAATTGCAACATACTTTACAATTCATGCATCAAACTTTCACTTAAAAAGCATATCATACAATCATACATAAATCACCCACATAACCATTCCCATTTACTCGAGAACTCAGCTCTGATACCACCAAATGTAACCCCCTTAGCCCGGCCTAGACGGTTGACCCGAACTACGAAGATTACACGGGGAAAACCAAAGTCAACCAGAAAGTCAACCTTGATTAACGACCCTTTTTTTTCTTTTTAATCTTGTCTAGATGCATATTAACCCTAAGCATAGCTTTGAGAAAAGTATACTTGAAAAGCACAGCGATCGGAAAATGTTAAGGGACTCAATTGCACAAATTACAACTATTAGGGACCAAAATGTAAATTCTGGAAAGATGGAGGACTTAACTGGTTATTAAGTTACCATTATGAAATTAGTCATATTACATGCTTCCCTGTCAAATTTCACCTTAAACGGACATCTCGAACTCAAGCAATTGCATATACAAAAATTTAGGACTAAAACGTAAAGCTTGCAAACCTTAAACCATTCAAATCAGTGCCCAACGGTCAACTGTTTCGGAACGGGGGTTGACCGTTCCGAAACGTGGGTTCGTTTCGAGACCTGTATCGAAACAGGGCTTGGCAGTGGCCAATTCGTTTCGGAACGGCCTCTACCCGTTTCGAAACGTTAGTACCCGTTCCGATACGAACTGCCCAGAAAGTGCAGAATTTGCTGGTTTAACATACAATTAACCACTCAAACACATCCCTATGACCTCCTAATCATGCCAACAAGTCATCATACATATAAGGTATATGTTTGCATCATCAAAACACGTTCATGGCATCAATTAGGAAAAACCACAAATCTATAGGCATGCATCCTAATATTGAAAATCATCCAAGCATCAAATCATCAAAGCAAACACCAAAATGGCCATTTACAATCCCAAAACATCAAAGGCATCATGCCACACTTAGGGAGTCCAAAACATCTCCCAAAACACAACCTATGTTCTCATTGCCAAATACCAAAAGCTAATAATGTTGTAAAAATAGTCACCATACATGAGCTTAGCTTTCCCTTGGATTCTTAGCCTCCTTGTTGCCTTTAAAGCACTTCAATTCTCTGTATTATTGGTTCAAGAAAGAGAGCGTAAGCACATTTGCTTAGTGAGGCATGCTCTAAAGAAACAACACAATAATGCATTTTATAAAAAACCTTTCAGAAGGCCTTTAAACTCATAAACATCATTTCTCATGCAACAATGCATAAACAACAAGCATCTCATGCTTCATTAACATCAACATGTCATAACAACAAGCATCTCATGCTTCATTAACTTCAACATGTCATATTGGCTTTCAAGTGATAATCCATAACCATTTTCAACATAAAACACAATCGGATACGCGAATTACAAGCGTTGTCCCATACGCTTCATACACACTACCGAACACACAAGGTGGAGTTTACCGGTACAATCACAACCCCTCAACACCCGTGATGGAGTTTAACGGTACAATTACAACCCCTCCACATCACTCATCGATAGTTGTATAACATCACTAACGAGAACACGGGACACACAACACAAGATCCTCACATGGCCTTTTAACCACCATTATGATCTTAGACATCTCGTTAGTGTACTTGGATGGAGTTTACGGTACCATTACAACCCCTCAACATCCAAGGTGACTTTATTCACGGTGCACCCAATCCTATAGTCGGCTAACTATATCCGATTCAAGTACTTTTACACCGAAACATCACTTGCCAATATACATCATTTATCATCAATAATCCACTATTTTAAAGCATTAATCAAAGCCATTAAGCCATCATGCATCACTATGCATCAAAACTACATTTATCAATATCAAACCAAGGATCTCTTACCTTGAGCATCCTTCATCACATGGCTTTCAAAACCAGCATTAATCATGCTAAAACATGCTTTCAAAAACAGAATTTAAACATGCAAATTACATACATTGCATCCAACCATCTCATGGTTCATCAAAGAGAGAGTTTCTCCGAAAACTTACTCTTGAGCTTAGTTAAGTTGCTTAGACTTAAACTAAGCTCCCAAAACCTTCAAACATTGGTTTCAAAGCTGAAAACCAAACTTCACTCACCAATTCCGTTTCGCAAGCTTGCGGAAACGTCGATCAAGCCTCTGGATCAACACCACAAGGATCCGAAGATGTCTCCCCTGTTTTAAACACAACAAAGCAGAGGATCAATGCATCATCATGCATTAAAATCTTCAGCCCTTACACCTAAACTCACTGCTCTCATCAAATCTAACATTTCGGCTACCAAACACAACCGAAATCACATCCAAACTCCTCCACAACATTACCCAGCCAAGATCCATCACTTCTAAACATTCTTAAACATCAATTAACATCCAAAAAGATCCTAAACTCATCCTTATACCTCCAGCTATAACAGAACACCAAGATCACCTCAAAAACCACCATTTTCACAAGTAAAAACTTAGGAAAATCAACCTATTCGGGATTACATTGATTAAACCTCAATTACACATCATTAAACATCCAAAATACATTAAAAAGACATCTCAAAATAGAGCCCAAACATCCATCACAAATTTCTTCAAGATTAAATCCAAATCTTGAGTTTTAAGCCAAAATCAAGATCACAACATTAAAACCTTTTAGAAAACTTAATTTAAGGATTGAGAACTTGGGAATTTCAGTAAAGAACTGAGTATTTAGAGGAGAAGGACATCCTTCCCTCCAAATGTAGATTTCTCCTTGTTTAGAGCCAAAATCCTTGAAAATTTAATAAGCAAATGAAGAAGATTTGATGTAGAAAGGATTAGGAATCAATTGATGATTGAAACCTCATCATTTAGTGTGAAAATCAAAAGAAAAGCTGATGTGGAAATGTGTTTGGCTGAGGGAATTTTGAGAGAAAATGAAATGAGAAAGTTTTAGCAAGAGTTAGTTATGAAAAGCTAAATATGGTTTCCCTCACTTCTTTTAATTAATTAAACATTAAATGAGTCATTAAAATTAAGAAAAATCTGGAGAAATCCTCCCTTGGGTAAATTAGCTCCTTAAAGATTCAAAGTTTCAATCCTTACAAAACAGTCACCACTGAACTTTTCAAAAATTACATTTTATTCACTATTTCGAAATGTCACACTTCTAAACCTTATTTTGTAAAATTGATTTCACCACTCTCTTATATATATTAAAAGAGAATTTTTAGATATTTTTCCATATTTTTAATGCATCCCGAACTAGGCTTTCCCTAAAACCATCTTTTATATTCGAACCGAAAATCAGACCGGTCCGGTCCAGACCCTAAACTTCCAAGCCCAAAATTGAGGTGTTACAAACATCTTGTGAGAAGGAGAAAGACGGGGATTTAGTGAATTAAACTATTGAAGATAAGGAAAATGCTACAACAAAAGAGAAACTTGCGACGATATAGGAAGAAGTTAGACCTTCACCCCCTTCCATCAACAATTGAAGAAACAAAATGATAATCTCCAATTTAGGAAATTCGTGGATGTTCTGGACCAGCTGCATATTAAGATCTCGTTCTTAGAAGTTATTGATCAGATGCCCACTTATGCTAAGTTTCTCAAGGACATCGTCACCAAGAAAAGAAAGGTTGAGCGGTACGCGACAGTTGCTACAGCAAGTGAATGCTATTCTGTGTGGAGAAAATTGCCACCTTAATGATAGGATCCAGGCAGCTTCATTATACCGTGTTCAATAGGCGATAACTATGTGGGAAAATCCTTGTGTGACCTCAGATCTAGTGTAAATCTCATGACAAAGTCAATCTTCATGAAGCTCGGCATAGGAGATGTAAGGCCAACTACAGTTATCTTACAATTGGCCAACCGATCTCATGTACGCCCTGAAGGAAGATTAGAAGATGTAGTGGTAAAGGTTGACATGTTCATCTTCCCAGTCGACTTCCTTATTCTTGATTGCGAGGCGGATGATAACGCACCCATTATTTTGGGGATGTCATTTCTTGCAACCGATGGAATTCTGATAGATTGTAAAAAGGGTGAGTTTACAATGAGGTTGGTTGATCAAAAGGTGACCATCAATGTCTTCAACACTCTTAAATATGTGGATGAATATGAAAAGTGTCAGTACATGGATGCTACAGTAGAAAGGGAGACTGCAGACTTTTACTGCAACAATTTCTTAGAAATGGATGAATATGAGCAGATTCAAGAGAAAGACAACAAGGAGGACTACGAGATCGAGTATAAGAAATACGATGAATTTCTAAAAGGTATCGAACAATCGAGCTTGCTCGAAGTCAAACCAGGTACGCACTTTGAACCTCTTGATTTTTCAGAATTTATTCCTCATAAGCCTTCACTTGAGCATGCTCCAACATTATGGTTAAAACCCTTGCTATCTCATCTTAAATTTGCTTATTTGGGAAGCAATGAAATCTTGTCTGTGATAATTTCATCTAGTCTCACACCTAAACAAGAGTCTAGTCTAATAAATATGTTGTCGCAACATAAAAGAGCTTTAGGTTGGACTATGGTTGACTTAAAGGGGATAAGCCCTACTATTTGCATGCACAAAATTTTGCTTGATGATTGTCACATCAATACTATTGAACCCCAACGAAGGCTCAACCCCATCATGAAGAAAGTGGTGATGAAGGAGATAATCAAGTGGCTCGACGCTGGTGTAGTTTATCCCATATCAAACAGCTCATGGGTTAATCCAGTCCAATGTGTACCTAAAGAAGAAGGCATCCCCGTGGTGAGTAACGATGAGAATGAATTATTTCAAACAAGAATTGTAACAGGATGGGGATTTGCATGGACTATAGGAAGCTTAATAAAGCTACCAAGAAGGACCATTTCCCTCTCCCATTCATTGATCAAATGCTAGATAGATTGGCGGGACAAGCATTCTATTGTTTTCTTAACGGATACCCAGGCTACAATTAGATTGGTATAGCACCGGAGGACCAAGAAAAAAGACATTCACATGTCATTATGGTACCTATGCATTCAGAAGAATGCCCTTTGAACTCTGCAATGCCCTAACAACTTTTCAGAGGTGTATGCTGGCCTTTTTCTCGGATATGGTTGAGGAATTTTTAGAAGTCTTTATGGACGATTTTTCAGTCTCCAAGGAATATTTTGATTCATGCCTGGAAAATTTGGCCGATGTGCTAAAACGATGTGAAAAAGCTGATTTGGTGCTCAATTTGGAGAAATTTCATTTTATGGTAACCGATGGAACAATCTTGGGTCACAAAATATCGAAGAATGGCATTGAGGTGGATAGAGCAAAGATAGAGGTAATTGGGAAGCTGCCTTCTCCCACCAATGTGAAGAGCATCAGAAGTTTCTTGGGCCATGCTGGCTTCTATAGAAGGTTCATCAAAGACTTCTCCAAGATGTCCTAGACTTATTAGGTGGATACTACTCTTGCAAGAAATCGATTTGGAAGTTAGGGATAGAAAAGGGTGTGAAAACCAAGTAGCTGACCATCTTTCTAGGCTAGAAAACAATAAAGAAAAACACGATGAAAAGGAAATTAAGGAGGAATTCCTTGATGAGAAAATATTATATGCTGCAGCAATCCCTTGGTATGCTGATATTGTTAACTTTCTCGTTAGTGGTATTTTGCCTCCTGATTTGAATAGACAGAGAAAAAGGAAATTTAGGCATGTTGCAAGATCCTATTTTTGGGACGAACCATATTTATTCAAGAAAGGTGCTGACCAGATCATTAGACGGTGTGTCCCCGAAGAAGAGCACAAGGAGATACTCTTCCATTGTCATTCATCTCCTTGTGGCGGACATTTCGGGGGAACTAAGACTGCTGCAAAGGTCCTACAATCGGGATTCTATTGGCCTACTCTCTTCAAGGATGCACACGCATTTTATCAATCATGTGATCGTTGCCAAGGGACGGGTAACATTTCAAGGAGGCATGAAATGCCATTGCAAGGAATCTTAGAGGTCGAACTTTTTGATGTATGGGGAATAGACTTCATGGAACCATTTCCTTCATCTTATGGAGACTTATACATTCTTTTGGCTGTGGACTACGTATTTAAATGGGTTGAAGCAGTTGCTACTCCAAGGAATGACTCCAAGACCGTCATGAAGTTCCTTCACAAGAATATCTTCACAAGATTTGGGACACCAAGAGCAATTATCAGTGATGAAGGAACCCAGTTTGACAACAAGCTGATTGCTAAAGCATTATAGAGGTATGGTATGAGGCATAAGATTGCTACATCATATCATCCTCAGACTAACGGTTAGGTTAAAGTTTCAAATAGAGAAATCAAGCAGATACTTGAGAAAGTAGTCAACCCAAAAAGGAAGGATTGGTCTCCTAAGCTTGATGAAGCTCTTTGGGCTTACCGTACAACTTATAAGACACCTTTTGGAATGTCACCATTCAAGCTAGTCTATGGGAAAGCTTGTCATCTACCCGTTGAACTCGAGCACAAGACCTATTGGGCCATTAAGAAGCTCAACATGGATGCACAATTGGCTGGAGAAAGAAGTCTCTTAGAGTTGAATGAAATGGAAGAATTCATATCGCAAGCCTATGAGAATACGCGCTTATACAAGGAGAAAACAAAGAAGTGGCATGAAAAACATCTTTTGCGCAGCATTTCTTAGAAGGGCAACAAGTGCTCCTTTATAACTCCAGACTTAAGCTCTTTCCAGGCAAGCTGAAGTCACGATGGTCAAGTCCTTTCCTAGTCCACAAGGTCTATTCCCATGGTGCGGTGGACATCAAGAAGCTTGATGATGATATAGTATTCAAGGTAAATGGACAACATCTGAAGCTTTACTACGGAGCCCCAGTTTTGCGCGATAAGTCCTCCTTCGTCCTCCATTATGCATAAGAGTTTGAACCCCTTTTTTTATCTTTTCTAGTTTGCTACATCATTTTTATGTTTTTATGTTTATAAATAATGTAGTTTAATCCTTATCTTTATTTCGTACTCTAGGTTTTAATCACTTTTATCCTTTTACTTTATTATGCTTTAAGGTTAGGTTTGTTTGTTTCCATCTAAGCAACCCCAAGGGCGCAGATGGCAGGTCAGGGTGCAACAGCGCATCAAGATTTTGTCTTTATAAGGATACAAGGAATGGAAAATTAATCTTTTCCAACATGAGAGGAAGCCGACTCAAAAAGGGCAAAAAGAAGGGGAATTATTTAACCCTTTCACCTTTTCATAAAAAGAAAACCCTAGCAATTATTACCTAGGTATTCTCTCTTTCTTCCTTTTCAATTAATAACCCCTTGTCTCTATTCTACAAGCACGCCACCCAAACACCCCAACGTTCTCTCTCCTTCACATCGTGTCAGTTTACCTCCCTTAAATCCCATCACCCTCATCATAAACTCCCACTAACTCTCTCCTTCATCACATCAAAACAAAAGAAAACAAAGAGACCCCCCACCTTCATCTTTTCCAACCAGCAAAAACTCAGAAACCCAACCAAACTTTTTTTACTCTTATCTCACCCACATTCTCCTTCTTTCTGCTCAACAATAGTGTGATGCAAAAGAGTTGAAGGCACCTCTAGAAGTAGTCAACCAAAGCCCATGCTCATCAAGAAATTTTTGGACGATAAAGCAAAAGAGCGCTTACAAAATCTCCAAGATCGGAAGTTGCTGCCAGAACAAGGGTTTAAGTTTCCCACTGAAGGGGAACTAGGGTTTGACAAAGATATCTTGGACATCATCACAAACCATAGATGGACCACTTTCGTTCCTCACTCAGAGAACTTTTGCATCCCTATCGTCCAGGAGTTCTATGGGCATCTCACCAGCCCTACACAATCAAGCGTGTATGTACGTGACGACCAAATCAAATTTATGGCGGCCAAGATCAACAAGTTCTTTTACCTTAAGAACTCAGAAGACCACTACACACCTTTTGTTGAAAATGCTAACCCGCAAACCGTCAAGAAAGTGCTGAAAGATTTATGCTTTGAAGGTACGAACCTGGATGCAACCAACAAGGCAGTGGAGCGCGCACGCCTTAAGCCGGAGGCCAAGCTTTGGATTCATTTTGTCGAGAACAAACTCATGCCAGCCTCTCATACAACAACTGTTAACATTCCAAGGCTCATTCTCCTTCATTCAATCTTAAATAGCAGGTCCATTGATGTGGGAAAGATTATCGTGGATAAAGTATACGTGTGCTTGTAGAGAAAGTCCAACTCATTGATCTTTCTAAACCTCATTACTGCCCTATGTCGTAAAAAAAGAATATTTGAAGACCTCATTGCTGATGCCAAGAATATTTCAGAAAAAGGTCCTATTACACAAGAGATGGTCCCCTCTATCAAAGGATTCGATAAGGATGCCACAGCAGAAACATTGGCTGGGGGAGCAAAAACTTTTGTTGCAGCAAGAGTTTCTGCGCTGGTGGCCTCTACCAATCGTCTCCGAGAGGACATGGAAAAATGCACGAGGACCTGACTTCTTTCTTTGTGTATGTCAAGGAGAGGGATGCGGTTATGAACAATTATTTCAAGGAAATCATACCGTACATCAGCATCGACTTCCCAGCCTTCCCTGAATCCCTGAAGGAACATGCGAAGGAAACTTCCCCCACTACCAGAAGACACCGATCTCTAAAAAAACCCTACTCATGCCCAGCCTTCCTCCCAGAATCAGGAAACATATGCTACAGCAAGTCCCCTGCCAAAGAAGAGAAAGAGAATAGCCAAAGCTCCCAAAGCTGCTCCAGCAAAAGAGCCATCCCTTGATCCTGTCAACACTATGATAGTTGAATCAGAAGAAGACAAGCCCACACACTCCATCCCAGCACAATCACTTGCACAAACCCCAAGCATTGCCCCGTGAACAAGAACGCGAAGCAAACGCACTGCCGACAGAGTTTGGAGCACATCGGTTGAGGAGAATGAATTAGACACCAGCTCCACCAATCAAGGGACTCCAGCCGAGACAAAACCTACCCCTCCACCAGAACATGACAAGGTTGACCCTCCTATCGCCTCATTCAAGTCCTCCAGCATCAAACACAAAGCCACAAAGTCAGCCACCACCAAGAAGTAAGGTACTTCTTCATTTTGCATTGCATTTAGATTAGATGCACTTCATTTTATTTTTGTTGCATTGAGAACACTGCACTCTTTAAGTTTGGGGGTGTTAGTGCCCTTTTGTTAGTCATTTGCATTACATTAGTAGGTCGAAACAAAAATTATGATATGGCATTTTGTTTAGCTCTATGATAGTTTTATGAATAAATTAATGATGCCCGATAATGAATAATTTTTTATGGCTATGGATTGACATGTATGACTATTGAGATTGATAGAATTAACTCTATGGTTTGATGCTTGATCTTTTTATTGTTACACGATTGTATGCTCCTTAGGTTTAAGACTGTTAGAGAATTTTTTTAGAACTTATGCTTATCCTTATGAAATTGAATTTAATGATCTCATATAAAGAAAAATGAAGCGGTAAAGGCTTAGTTAATCTCCCTTGTGCTTATTGAATATACTAAACTGTGAATAAATGTTACGACATATTTATAGAGGGACACTCCGCTTTGTGTTGTATTGCTTGGAAATCAAGCTTAAATAAATGGCAGCAACATCAAATGAGTGAATGAAAGTTGTCACGGGATGGCTCTACCTACTAGCTCGGGGATGAGAGGTATGCTCCCTGCTCATCTAGAGTGGGGGTTGGTAGGTGTGATGAGCTGACTCCCCTCTAAAAAACAGTTTAATTATGAGAGTAAAATTTTGTGCTAAAACAATTCAAACATTAGGATGAACCTTGAGTTCTTGTAAGAAATTTTTCTAACTTTGTTAAGCTTAAGTTGCATGCAGTTACGCACACACTAAAAAAGATCTTGCCCTAGGGAATCATTCTTAAAATCTAAATTATGTCATAAGTATTAAAGCCTTTCTTTTCTGAGGGCTGAAATTTTGCCATAACATCTACCTTGAGCTAAATTTTTGCCACAACATTTTCTCTGTTTCTCTCTACTCATTGCTTGAGGACAAGCAAATAGCAATAGCTTAAGTTTGGGGGTGTGATAACTTGCCAAAATACTTATATTTTACACATTTTTACTTAGGTATTTGTTTGTTCTCAAGGTCATTTCATAGCATATAGGTGCATTTAGGGCATATAATTGCATACATCTTTTCTTGTTGGTGGTTTGGCTTAATTTCACAAGATTAGGTGTTGCTTGAAGGGTATGTGCTGGTGTTGTGATGTGCAGGTTGAAGTAGGTATGAAGCTGAAAAAGGAGGAAAATGCTACAACATTTTGGACATCAATTCTGTGCGCATAAAAGGACAAAGTAACGCGCACATTCTTAGAGCCCACATGTGCGAACCCCTTTTTTGTCTGATTGTGCCCCACATGCATAGGGAATATTCCCCATGACATCAAAGAATATTAGGGCACAAAACCTTGAGAGCCCCTACTATATAAAGGACATGAGATCCTCATTAAAGGAAGAGCGACAAAAAAGGTGACAAAAGGCTAGAGAGAAAAGAAAAAGGCGACACTTTTCCCTTTTTCTTCTTCCTCCACTTGGTGTCCTCCATCGTTGAAGCTTCAAGGGTTGACCTTGAGAGAGGCAACAAGCCTAGGGTTGTTCGAGGCATTGCAGTCCATCACATATAGGGAGTTTCATTTTTCCTTTATGTTGCTTTAGCATTTCTTTTATATCTCGGAATGGGTTGTACAAACGAAGATACTTTGGATGTTTATTGCCCAGCCATGAACTAATTTTAGGTGGCTTGGGTTGTTTGGATGATTTATGTTTTTAGTTTCTTTAATTCATGCTTATTTCTCTCTTGTTTATTTCTATGTTTTGTCTATGTTCGTTAAATGCTTAGAGTTGTAAGAGCCTTCGAGAGTTGACCTTTCCTTAGGTGTGAGTTGAAGTTAGTAATCGAGAGAGCTACCTTTGACCTTCATAGGCAATGGAGTTGGCTGCTGGGAGGCACAATTCTAATCCATCTTAGAGATAAGTGATGGGTTTCAATGGCTAAAAAGGATAAAACTTTATGGGTAGGGGGAGTGTTAGAGTTTACGCTGAGAGGTATTGTTGTAGTATTTCCTACTCTTAGTTTCCTTGCTAGAGATAGTTAAGGAGCAACCTTAGCAAATCATGCCAATCATAGAGTAGGCTAGTGAGATAAGCCCTAGTTGAGAGCTAAAGCATAGGTTAACTAGGCAACCCAGCCAGTCATCCCCAAGTGAGTTTCGCATACGTTTGAGGACCTGTTAAGTCTACTGATTTTAGCAAGTTATTTTTATCTTTGTTGCTACAACATTTATCCATCTGTCTCTATTAGCCAAAGCATTCTCTATTTACAATTTGTGAGTTGTGTGCTTAAACTCAACTCGAGACACCACCAATCCCTGTAGAGACGATACTAAATTTATCACTGTATTACTTGTTCGACGTGTATGCTTGCACCATATTTGCGTATCATTTATAGTACACTACACAACGCAAACAAATTCGACATATGCCCACTAAATACTATAAGTTATTGTACTTTGAATAGTCAATGTTAAACTCCCGTTATGATGATGACGCCTTGACTCGACACAAAATCTAAAAGCATGTGCATAGAAAAATAATTCCGAACACTAAGCTTTGTGAAGCTTAGAGGTGCACAACTACTTATATACCATATGAGATAGTAAAATATATACGTTAATGTCAAAAATATCATACAACGAACAGAGTGGTGGAGACGAGAGTTAGAGAGAAAGTTGATTGCAATCTGTAGTGGTTCACCCATTCTAAGATAGGCCAAGAGCCAAAGATGGAGAGATAGAGTGGAGTGAAGAGAGTTGGTGGGGAATAAGGTGAAGGGAGTTGGTTCGTCCTGTTATCTTCAGCTTAATAGGTATTTATAACCAAGTGGTATTGTTTGGTGTGATAGAGCAAGACTTAGTGATGGCTATTGATGGGTCGACAGGATTAGGTTTGACTCCAAGTCGATAGGCTTTTCAGCCTGGTCACGTGGTGGGCAGGATTAAACTCGACTGTCAGGCAATAGGCTTAGCTGGCGAGTTAAACAGACCTGATGGTTGTCATGTCGAAAGTAACCCGAAAACAAGAACTCTGGAGGCCCTGTTGCTTCGCCTGCCGAGGTGTGGTCCAGAGACTAAAAATTTCAGAAGTATAAATATCTTTCTAGAGGTGGTAGGTTTCGAAGGCAATACTAGATTTAGGGTTAGGGCACTAACGAAGGTATAACAAACATTTGTGCTGGTATAACAATGTAAAAGAACTAACATGTAAAAATAAGCATAGTTTAGTGACCAAAACATGTATTATACCAGTTCATATTATGAGAGATAAGTAAAGAAAACTTTCGGATAACCCCACAAATCATGTAGAATATATATATATATATGAGTTAGGATCAACTTACACTGTGTAAAACTCAATTACTTTTACACAGTTTTGGACCGTTAGATGATGGTAATTAATGGCTCAGATTATTTCCTTATATATATATATATATATATATATATATATATATAAAGATGGAAAATAAAATATAGGTGAAGTAGATGCGAATGTGACATTCATTATTTAGTAAGATTTTCTTTGAGAATGTGGCTAAAATTCATACTCAAATTAATTCTTCATCCATTAATTAAATAAAATTAATTAACCAATCATATGATGACACATATCATGACCCGATTAAATGCATGTACTTGATCATTAATTTATTTTATTAAATATTCTTTTGCCCAATTAGACTGTGACCCGTTTTATCTGATTGAGTGATAAATCAACAAAATAAGAACACGGGCATTGAACCCACAACCTATAGGTTGAATTGCACAAAATCCATCGCTAGGCCAAGCCCTTCAATTAATTCATATTTGCTAACTTCTTTTATTTCAATCTTGTTTAGCTGTTCTTTTATTTTTTGTAACTCCATGAAATCAAGGATTCCTCAACAAAAACGGAAACAGCCTCTCTTGACCCCTCAAAAAAGTTACAAAACAATCATTAAATAAAACATTATTTTGAAAGGAAGTAAAAAAAGGAGCGAGTTATGTGAAATACCTCTTTTGGACCGATTTGTAGCACTTCACTACAATAAGATTAACCTTTTCCACGCCCAAGTCCGAAAAGAAGTTAATCAGATATCCCGGCAAACCTTGCATCACTCTTAAATCATCAGTGATGAAAGACATTGATTCTACCTTATACAACACTCCCTCAGTTTCATCTTTTGCCGCATTTCCCCCCTCAGTTTTAGCTTACTAGTCATCAACTCTTAGCAAGAGCATCTTGAAGTTTCACAATAACTCAACAAACCACCTACTTTACGACTACATTTTAAGTTTTCGCATATGAAATACTTTGTAGGCTCTGTAACATCCATGGGAAGCCTCATATTCTTCGACTGTCTTTGTGAATATCTCTTGGATAAAGCAGCATAAACAAGATTCAAATAGACAAAGCTAGCATATCTAAGCCAATTGAAGAGCTTAGCCTAGTGGTAAAGTGGGTGCAGTTCAACCCACACTTTGCAGGTTTAATTCTTAGCATTCTCATTTAGTTAATTTTTCACCCAATCAGATGACATGGGTCACCGTCCGATTAGTGAAAAAATATTTAATAAAATAAATTAATGATCAATTACATTCATTCAATTAGGTCATGACATGTGTCATCATCTGATTGGTTGATTAATTTTATTTAATTAAAATTAGGATCAAATTGATATAAAATGTAATTAAAAGGGACTAAATGTGTAATTACACACATTTCCACTAACTGACACATCACCTCTTCCGTTAAATTTTAACGGCCGGTGGTCAAAATAAGACCAATTAAAAAGTTAAGTGGTATTGTTCATTTTTTTAGCTAAGTGGTCAAATTAAGACATGTTATATAGTTATATGGTCACGCAAGTAGTTTACCCAAAAAAAATAATACGATTTATAAGATTCTAACCAAGGTTATATACAAAATACAGATAGGGATCCGACATATGCACACTAAAGACTGTAAGTTATTGTACTTTGAATAGTCGATGTTAAAATCCACTTATGATGATGATGCCCTTACTCGATACAAAATCTAAAAGCATGCGCAATTACGCATAGAAAAATAATTCCGAACGCGTGAAGCTCAGAGGTGCGCAACTACTGATATACCACATGAAATAATAAAATATGTAAAAGAACTAAAGTGTAAAAACAAGTATAGTTTAGTGACCAAAACACGTATTTTCATATTAATAAGAGATAAGTAGCGAAAACTTTCGAATAACCCCACAAATCTTGTAAAAAAAAGCAACACCTAATTTTATATAAATAAAAGGGTAAAGTACACAGACGGTCACTGTACTTTGGTAAAATAAAATAAAATGATAACCAAACTTTCAAAAATCACAAAATGACAATTAAACATTATATTTTATAACAAAATGGTAACTAGACGTTAAATCCCGTCAAGTGTCTGTTATAAAATTTGGTATAATAACACATTTAGTCCTTCATATTTATACATTCAATCAATTTAGTCATAATTCGAAACAATTTACTAAATTTAGCCCTCTTTATTTACGCATTCTATTAATTTGGTCCTTAAAGCAAAATTCCAAAGTATGATAACATGATAAATAATTACAATTAATTTTTTATAGGAACTCAAAAACTCGACTCGACTCGACTCAAACGAAAAAATTTCAAATAAAGTTTGAGTTGTAAAATATGATGCGTCAACTCGAATAACTGGAAATTTTTTGACTCAACGCTCACATCTATCTTAAGATATGACGCGTCAACTTGAAAAACTCGAAATATTCGAATACTTTAAATCATTTTTTCTTTTAAATCGAATATTTTTAAAATAGAATATTTAATATTTTCATATTTAAATCACATCGGATACTTAATGACTACTTTAAATATTCAATTTAATTTAAAAATATTCAATTTAAAAGAAAAAAATTGATTTAAAATATTCGAATATTTAATAACTACTTTAAATATTTTTCTTTTAAATATTCAAATATTTAATAACTACTTTAAATATTCGACTATTTTAAATCATTTTTTAAATCGAATATTTTTAAATTAAATCAAATATTTAAAGTATTTATTAAATATTCAATGTGATTTAAAAGAAAAAAAAATGATTTAAAATATTCAAATATTTCGAGTTATTCAAGTTGACGCGTCATATCTAAAGATAGAGGTGAGCGTTCGATCGAGTTGAGTAAAAAAATTTCGAGTTATTCGTGTTGACACGTCATATTTTACAACTCAAACTTTATTTGAAATTTTTTCGAATCGAGTCGAGTTTTTGAGTTCCTATAAAAATTTAATTAAATATCCAAATATTTTAAATCAATTTTTCTTTTAAATCAAATATTTTTAAATTAAATCGAATATTTAAAGTAGTTATTAAATATTCAATGTGTTTAAATATGAAAATATTAAATATTATATTTTAAAAATATTCAATTTAAAATAAAAAATAATTTAAAATATTCGAATATTTTTAGTTATTCGAGTTGACGCTTCATATTTTACAACTCAAACTTTGTTTGAAATTTTTTTGATTCGAGTCGAGTCGAGTTTTCGAGTTCCTATAAAAATTTAATTGTAATTATTTATCATTTTACCATACTTTGGAATTTTGCTTTAAGGACCAAATTGAAAGAATGCGTAAATAACGAGGGCTAAATTTAGTGAATTGTTTAAAATTAGGACTAAATTGATTGAATGCATAAATATGAAGGATTAAATGTGTTATTATACCAAACTTTTTAACAGACACTTAACGGGATTTAACGTCTAGTTACCATTTTGTTATAAAACATAAAGTTTAATTGCCATTTTGTAATTTTTGAAAATAAGATTACTATTTTATTTTTTTACCAAAGTTCAGTGACCGTCTATGTACTTTACCCTAAATAAAAAAATGAGAAAGAAAAATAATTATTGGAATTCAAGAAAAGCCTCATAAAATATAATTCCAATATAGGTGAAGTAGATGCGAATGTGACATTCATTATTTAATAAGCATTTTCTTTTGAGAATGTGGCTACCATTCATACTCAAACTAATTCTTCATCCACTATTTCTTCGCATTAAATAAGGTTACCATCTTCAAGGGACGAAAATAAACATTCACGATTGGTTCCAATTATTACAACCACAAGTGCTAATGACATTTAAATAATATATATTTGCTTAATATGTTTAAAGATAATGTAATTTTTTAACTAGAGTTGTAAGAACTTTTTTGAGATCCTTGTGTATTAGTAAAAGTGTGTAGTATGGTAAAATCATCAGATTATAAGCAAGTGATTAGCTTGGATGAGTTATTTTCATGGGGGTACTTATTTGATAGATTGATAATTGATTTTTTAATTTTATAAGTAGGATTGAGAAACAATTATGTATTTTTTATTGATATATTTTTTGATATTTTTTATTAATATTTAAAAAATAATAAATAAGTCAGACAAAGCGTGATTTTTTTATCTGGAGGTTAGAAAACCCTATTAATAGTGTATCATATAATCCATTAACGTATTACAGTAAATATAATATAATATCTCCTGCAAATGACCTTTTACAGCTTGAATTTAAACAACAATGTTATTCATCAGAATTTAAAAAGTAATCTTAATATAAAAAAAATAATGATATTATTTTAGGAAATCCACATCCGAATAATTTTGTTTGTAATGTGTGTGAGTTCAAAAAGACCAGTGCTGTTCATCAAATCCTGTTGATTAAGAAATCCCTATTATTAATGACGATGCAAAAGCCATACAAATTAATTCTAGGGCCATTGATTAATTATCTCATGCTCTTAAAACTGTGAGGTATGCTATCATTGCATATTATATATAGAGAGGGGACAAACACATAATTTTAGGGAGGAAAATAAATTTTCAATAAAAAAACATAAAAAATTTCTAATTTTTTTTTAAATAGTATAGAAAATTTCCCATATATACAAAGAAAAGGGAAAACAAGTTTCTATTTATTTACATCCAGGCAATGAATACCCTCATGCTGCAAAGGCACACAAACATGAACATGAATGCTGCTGGCAACATGGCATAAATTAGGTAGAAACCAGTGATTCCCTCTACTTTTCAACAAATTTTTAGCAAGTTTGGAAAAGTCCCACAGGTAATTTATTCGTTCTTTTTTCTCATTCAAACACATAAACAAACATACAAAGATCCTTTTTTCCCCTAGTTGAGTTGGAGCAAATGCAGTTGTAATTGGGGAATTCTAATATTTGAAAGAAGAAATACGACTCTGAATTTGACAAAATCCTTAGCGCAGTTTATCTATCAGTGTCAGTAATCCTACATCTGAACCTCCATTCCCTTATTCAGAGAGTAGAAGAAAAAAAAAGAAAGCCGTTTTACTTTTTCTTTACATACCTATATCCAACGTACGACATAATATCCGAACATTTGAAATATGGATACGAAGATATGACCTCTAAAATTCTTCCAAATCGATGGAACAACTTAAAAAGAAAAATAAATCTACCCGGAGTCCAAGTAACAAAGAAGAAACCTCTCTAGTGTCTTTCACTTGTAATAAAAATGTTGGTAGACAATAGTATTGATAATGAAGAAACATCTACAGGCCTAGTTACCATGAAGCTGATTCATAAAATTAGATCACCAAATTTGGATTTCAATGAATTTGATCTGGTTGGGGAGCAGAAACTTCTTATAAATTATCCCAGAAAAAAACCAACACAGAGAGGCAACTGAAGCCATATATGTTTAATTTTCATAAGATAGCTAGTACAGGAGGAATATATACATAGATCAACTAAAATCAATATCAAAATTTACCCGGAAGAAACAAAGGTGAGAAAAGTTATAATACTCCACCAAGTATAGAGCTTCTGTCGGCCAAGTAAACTTATTAAAAAAAACATGTGAATCCTAGATGTATAACAAAACACAACTCAGAAGAATCTGTGTAAACTATTGTCATGGAGTGCAGACAACAAGAAAAGCATCTCCTCATCACTTCCATCATACTCGACCTGATTTTGCAGCCTGTGATAGTTAGCCACGACCTCGTCCGGCAAAACTTTGGTCCTACAAAGTGGGCAAGTAGCCCAATACTGTTGGAGCCACCTATCAAGGCAGTCCTTGTGGAAAGTGTGTTTACATTTCAGTTTCCTCACTTTCTCGCCTTCTTCAAGCTCCGACAAACACACGGTGCATGCATTCGATGACGATCTTGCGGAGTAAATGATTGTGGGGTTCTTTTCTTCAATGAATTTGAGGTACTGGGTGGTGGTGATGAGGCGCTTTTCGGAGTCGGAAACGCCGCCGGTGATGGACCTGATGAGGACTGCAATTTCGAGGAGTAAGAGAGTGAAGAAGACGACGGTCATGGTGTAGAGGTGAGAGAAGAATTCAGTGAGAGCAGCCATGGTTGGTGGAGGAGGAAAGAGAGGAGGAATTGTATGGATATGGAAAAAGGCCATCTTTTCTACTAGATGATCCCAGCCTCTTCCCATTAAAGCTAAAGCCGTACGTAATTTTGTATAATAATGTAATTTACACGTGTAATTTTGTCTCCTAACCATTTATTTAAGAGTCTATATTCATCTAAATAAAACTATTGTAAATTGTAAAATAAACAATCTTTTCGCAATAGTAATTAATAAATATTTTCCGATAGCTTTCTTAAAAATAGTAACATGAAAGAAAAATTATACATCAATATCTAATGATACTCATCAAAATTGTTTTAAGAGTAAAATATAATGGCTTAAATGAAAAATTAGTGCCCAAAGCATCATTCTTTTGAACTTTAAGTGCTTAAAGTATTTTTTTTTATAAAAATAAGTGCTTAAAGTTTCAACCATTATAATTTTAGGTGTTCAGCCGTTTAAAAAAATGTTATCCAATTAAAACGCGACACATGGCGGGAATATTGAATTATGTTAATTATATTTTGAAAAAACTAAATTTTAATTTTTTAAAATAAATCTCAAAATTCTCAAAAATATTCAAATCAGTCCTTAAATTCTTAAAAATAACAAAACTCCAAATCCTTATTATTGCTGCCATTGCCGACCCCACTCTTTAGGTTGCGAGATCCATCCGACCATTTCTCCCAACACACTGTCGCCGGAAATCGACAAATAGTGTGTCAATCGAATGACTGTTTCATATCGACGTTCAATGTTTGGTTGACACACCGTTCACCGGTTTTCGGCAATAGCGCATTGAGGGAAATGGTCGGCTGGGTCTAGCAACCGAAAGGGTGAGGTCAGCGCCGGTGACTGGCGGTGGCAGCGGTGGAGATTTGAGGTTTTAGGATTTAGGGATTTGGGGGCTATTTTAGAAATTTTTAGAATTTTAAGAGTTTTTTTTGAAAAAAATTTAAATCATTAAAAACAAGAAATTAATTAAAAGAATTTATAAATTAAAAATGACATGTGTCGAATTTTTATTGGTTAACGAATTTTTTTAACGGTAGTTAACTACCAGTCACCTAAAATTATAACGGTTGAAACTTTAAGGACCTATTTTTACAAGAAAATACTTTAGGCACTTATTCAAAAAAGATATACTTTAGGCACTTATTTTTCATTTAAGCCAAATATAATCAATGTATTTTAATACTATAAATAAAATACCTAAAACACCATCAAAATTACATGGGTTCAATTTGATATTTAAGCCTTTTGTTGGTTTTCATTTGAGTGTAAAATAGAAATGAAAACGTAATGCAACTTAATTCATGCTATCTCAAACTCAAAATTTTCAAATTTTTAGTATAACCATTAATTCATTGAATCATTAGTTTTAGATTCATTTTTTAGTTTAATCAAACTTCGTTATTTACAGATTTAGACTATTAGGGTCAAATAATTTAAAAATTAAAAATAAATGTCTCGGTAGCATATAAAAGCAATAAATCATTAAACTTTTTAACAAGTATCAACTCAATGTCAATGTTTAGATTTATGTTTCGGTATCACATTAAATATAAATATATATGTTCATTTTTTACGTGGACATATTTATTGATTAAATTATAATGTTAAAATTTTTTAAATCTCTTATCCACGTCCTACTCTGCCAAACTTATAGTAAAAAATAAATGTGTGAAATTCTTATGTTCTTTTTATAATTATTCTAACAATTTAATTCTCTATTCATTTTTTCTTAATAACTCAAATTATTTTTGCTAAACAAATATTATATTCTAAAATAAAAATTAAATCTAAAATTAAAAAATTTCGGGTCGAGTTGGGTACCCATTTAGCCTAATATTATGGCCCGAAGTCCTGCACCCGACATGTGAACTTGTGATATTTTTTTTAAAGATAAATATTGCTTTATTGGATCAACAATGACTGGACATTAGCACGAGCCTTATTAAAAAGCCTTCCTAAACTTAGGTGGAGGAAAAAAAGTGTCACATGCTAATCTCATAACAACATAAACAAACCAATTCCAATTCACATACAACCAAACAAAACGACCTACTTACATGAATAGAGCCATAGGCCTACACAAACATTTAACGCCAAAGCAACCACATGACTCAAGAATTTCACTAGACATGGCTCCACGAGACTAGCCAAGACCAAGTATAACATGTAAACACATAGGAACACCCTGAAGCAATGCATATCGCAGATTATTGCCCTTCAAACCATCTTGTCGGCACTTGTATTTTGATCCCATTGCCCCTTCGATCAGGTCTGACTAATCCCAGCCTTTGCTAATTTGTCTGTAGCACCATTTTGTTCACGCACAACTAATTTAATTTTCCAGTTTAAATTATGAGCAACATCCAAACACTCACGAACAATCACTTTGAATACCATCGGGGAAGTATTCGGGCAACGAATCCATAAAACCACATTGCTACAATCGGATTCCACCACATGTTCAACTTTCTTATCCCAATCTAACCCCGCGAACACCATCACCGCTTCCTTAATAGCCAATATGTAACACTCTGTTTTTATTTAGCTTGAAATGAAATTCATAATTAAAAAAATAAAAAAAGAGAAGAGGGTTTGTGGTTGTAGGGGTTTGAACCCACAACCTCTTCGTAGCCAAGCTTTTAACCCAACCAACTAAGTTAGACAGCTTTTAGTGTTTAAGGTTCCCCATCTTTCTTTTGAACCCTTCTGGTAGTGTACCTAAGATAATTAAAGTCTAATCTGACTTTTCACCTACCAAACATTTACTCATTCGAATGAAAAAAGGACATCCTAATGTTTTTCTATTTCCCCAAACTCTCCATCTTGCCCAATTTTTCGGTAACCCGCGACTGCCCCGCTCCGTGCGTGACACCGTCGGTCGCCGTGGAAGATCAGTTGAAGGTTCGTACAAAGCCTAGGGTTGCCACCTTTGTTTTTCACTGATTTTGGCCACCTCGGCCGTCCTATCGTTGCACCGCCACCGTCAATGGATTCCTCACGTCACGACGAACAAGGAGGGCACCTCGGTCGTCGTTTTGACGCCGGGAGAAGCCTCGACGAGGCTTCGTATTTTCCAGCCATTTTGGTCTGATTTGGGTAAGTTCCGGTTAGATTCCGGCTTGTTTTATGTCACTATCGTATGGGTTGGAGTTTAGGATTGATTAGCTTCTGTTTTCCGGCAGAATCGAACTAGGAGGGCATCTCCGGCGACCTATTCCGACGATCGGCTGACGAGCTTGTTTTTTTTGGTAAGTGAACCGGGTCCAAACCGTCCGATCCGGCCTGAACCGATTAGACTGGTTGAACTGGTCAGCCCAGTTCGACCCAAACCCGAGTCCGATCCGACCTGTCAACCCGAGTCAGCTCGTCCGAGTCAACTCGTCTGAACCAACTTAGTTGACCGTTGACTGCTGACGTCATACTGATGTCAGCATTGGCTTTGACTGTTGACTGCTGACGTCAGCGTTGACTTTGACCGTTGACCAAAAAGTCAACTTTTCCGAAAAATCCTATTTTATGTTTTTCGGTGCCCTGAGTCCGTTTTTAAAGCCCGTTTCGCAAAATTCTGACCTGAAAGCCTCCGAATCTGATCTTGAACCCAAACTTGTATATGTATTAATTATTCAATTAGGAGTATTGTAAGTAAGGACTGAAATGTGAATTTGTGTAATTGAAGGTACTCATAGCTCCTTGAATACGAATTGTTGATGGACGTCAAATTCGGGTTCGAGTGCAATCGAATGGGGTTTCATGAATCGACCGATGTAGCTCGGAGTTAATGTAATACATTACTACCTCTTGTATGCGTTATGGAACATTTTGGTATCCGCCAAATGACTGAATGATCCTGATAAGTATATGGTTAATTTTGTTTTAGTCAAGTTGATTACAGAAAAATGATAGTATCTTGATTAGACTAAATTGCTCGGTTAGGAAGATAATGGACTTGTAAGAGCTTATGATATCCAAGAATAATTCACAGGACTGTTATACTCTAGATCTGATTGTCTGTTAATGATCTAACTTCCGAAATGCTCTGTTATAAAAATTATGAAAATGCCCTTAAGGCGCAAGAAGGACTAAAATACCCCTGACCAAAAAATAATTTGGGAGTCTACACTAAATCTGGTAAAGTAGCTTATTTATCTAAAAACCTCGTTTTGCTTGAAAAGTTGTAGATCAAAGCTTAAACCCTCGAATTGTAGGGTACTTGGATTGTATTTGAACACCGAATAAATCTCTGAAAATAACTCTCTCTCTCTCTCTATATATATATATATTTGTATATCTAAACTAATCAAAGTGGCATAAAATACCGAACTGACTGGCTTGACCAAAGAGATTTGAAAACATCAAAAAAGCTGAAGTAATCGAAATGAACGTAATGACAAGAAGACTAAAATATCCTCGGGTACTAACTATCAATTTTCTGAAATGATGGATATACCATCGAGATCTGTAATGAAGGAATAGTTGGAAGAACCGAAAGGCTCGGAATAATTGAAACACCTTTAGACATCTAGGTGACTGAAAATACCTCTAAGGCATGAAATGAGAAATATCAATAAAGCCAAGCAAAGGTTATAGCTCTGAAAGTGGTAATACACGACCCTTGTTGGTTGGTCGTTTCGGGAACTTTTGTGATGTTGGAAGAATACCGTATGAAGGCATGTTCAAGTTATTTGGAGAAAGTACCTAGGTCAATGGTAAGAGCAACATGTTCTCGTGTGTATTCGATGCTATGGATCCAGTTCAGATGCATTACACATGCTTGATTACTTGGGATGTACCATTTGAAAACATTGTTCGATTTCTCGTTGTATGTTTAGTGGTTACTTGGCGAAGACGAGTTTTTGTTATACAATGTAGTCAATTCTGAGAAGTGAGTACTTGCGGTGTACTGATCTGGTTAAACAATAAACCTTGTGCGATGGTTTACGATTAGTTCAAAGGGACTCGGAAACCTGATAAGTAACCATAATTTCTGCACCCCGAACGTCACTGCTATTACCTGATAGCCTAATTACCAAATTACCCCTGAAGTTCGAAATGACCAGAATGCCCTCGTATGCTTAAATGACTGGATCACTCTCGATACATCTGAAATCTCAATGTTCTCAATGTGTCAACTTCCGAATGTTGGTTTGAGCTGTTAGTACCGAGCCTCCTCGCCTAGGGACCTCGTTCTGAAATCGGTCCAAAATTGTCAGACGTTATATGCCCCCTTTCTGATAATTATCAAGTATCTCTGAAAAATATATTGAACCATAAAGTGTGTACCCTATGTTAGTGAATACACTATGTTTTAAACTAAGATTATATTCTCTGAATTAAAAGTATGACTCTGTTACTCGTAATGAAAGCTCAACTCTTGGCTTTTGTCTTCTGATACAGAAATATATCTAATATCCGTCTTTTGATACAAAAATAGATCTGATATATGTCTTCTGATATAAAAATATATCTGATATCTGTTTTCTGATATTGCTGTGTTCTGAATATAAACTAAATTTCATCTGAGGTATAGTGTCTAGGATATAAATGAAGATCTGTAGGCTCAGCGCTGGTAAGCCCTTCTAGACCTAAGCTCCTATGCCTGACGGGCCTAGGGTAAGTCTTTCTGGACCTAAGGCATTCCCTTAGGTAAGCTCCTACGCTTGACAGGCCTAGGGTAAGTCTTTCTGGACCTAAGGCATTCCCTTAGGCAGGCTCCTACGCCTCAGGCCTAGGTTAAGACCTTCTGTATGCAGTTCAGGGGGAATTGCATTTTGGAGTTCGGTTGGAGGGTGGTTAAGTAAATTAATAAAACTTTCTGACCTCTTCTGAATCATACCCTACTAAATTAACGTATCAAAGTTGAAATCTCAGTAAAACTACAATTCGCGCTTAATGAACCACTCTGAACTCCTTGATTCAACTTTTGGAACCTGAATCTTCCGAATCTTCGGCTTTAGACTCATCTCCTAAGATTTGGGTGATCAAATAAAGAACAACTCTATGGCATCATAATATAATGCTTCACTGAATTATCGAATCGTAATTTGAGCTTACCGTTGCCCATTTCTTCATGACAATGTTAAGTTGCCATATACCTACCTGTACCTTTAGCATCTCCTGGTAGTTTGTATTACTGAGCTTTTCGAAGCTCACGTTGTTTTTTACCATCACATGTTAAAGGATTGATCATGTTGCGACTGTCAACGTCGGTATGGGAGTTCTTCGGTTTTGCTTGCGGGGTACGGTACCTGTGTAATTAGGGGGTATGTATGTCTCGTCTTGTTCATAATTGAGTTTGAAATATGCTTTTAGTAACTTGTATTATAATTTATGTTTTATATTTTGAATGGTTTCTAAAATTGTATTTTAATCCTGAACTTATTTTATGGTTTAAATGGTTTGGCAATTGGTTTTACTTGAAATTTTAATGCGGGTCGCTCCGGTGACCCTAATGTGACTCCCTAGGATCTGTGGTAACGCACATGCAGGTCTAGGGGGTTACACAATAACTCAACAGTGGTAGGGTCAACATTACCAATAGATTTTGTAAATTTCTTGATCGAGACCCCTAAGTGATCCCTCAGGATTCCTCTTATCCCAACTGGTCCAAAACCTTTCCCTAACTACACCATCAACATTAAATTTGTCTGATCCGACCATAGGTGGTGCCAAAGGTCCGAGCTTTTCTTCATCACAGTTTTGCTTGGCCTATACCAGCAAGTTAGATCACAAATGAAGTCGTTGATCGGCATGGAAGCTTCCGGCCATCGTTCTCTAGACCATCAGACCAATCGAAGCAGTATAGTTCAAGCCTTTACCTCAAAAGACCACTTCATTTCTATTTAGCCACAAAGACCAAAAGATGGCAAAAGAAGCCAATTCCCAAATTTTTTGAGCTTGCACTAAAGGGCAAAGATTCATCCAACTACATAGAACCATTTTCCTCTTCTTCGGAAATGCACATTGAACGCCCTACATGGAGCACCAATGACACGAAATATACCAAGAAAAATTGCATTGAAAAAACAGGTGGTTTATAGATTTCAACTCAAATAAATAGAAATATGTCAACAATCTTTAGAGCGGGTGGTTAAAGCTCTCAAGTTGACACCCTCCCCTACCCTTAGATTGTGGGTTCAAGACTCGGTATGAGCAAAATTTCCCTTCCTCTCCTTAGATAGAAATTGTTAAAAAAATATTAAAGAAATATATTATACTTTTAAGAATATAATATATTCCCATCATATTTTGAGGAATATAGTAGATCCTTTCCTCTAACGCAAGTTATTTGTAAATCTCCAACATCTTTTAATCATTGAAAATGTTAAAATAATACTCTTTCCGAAATAATAATAATAATAATAATAATAATAATAATAATAATAATTATTATTATTATTATTATTATTATTATTATTAGGGTTAACTACTGGAATTGTCACTTATGTTTCTCCCTAGTACAGTGTTGGTCACTGATTTTGAAAAACAATCAGTAAGATCACTTACGTTTTCGGGGTGTAAACTTTTGGTCACTCAACCATTAAACGTTGACAGCTTGGTGACTTGGCAGTGAAAAAAATAAGGGTAAATTACTGCAATGGCCACTAAAGTTTATCCCATGTACATTTCTAGTCTCTGATTTTAAAAAAATAAACATTATGGTCATTACTGAAAAAGTTTCTTTTAATTTCACCCTTGAATTTTTAAAAGTTCTTTTTTCAACCTTAAAACTTTGCAATCAATTAGTACAATAATATTATAAAGGCTTAAATGAAAAATATGTGTCTAAAGTATACTTTTTTTTTTTAATTTTAGGTGTCGAAAGTTTTTTTTTTTTTGTAAAAATAGGTGCCTAAAGTTTCAAAAGTTAGAATTTTAGGTGTCTGGCCGTTAATGTGTGTTAAAAAAATATATTTACCCAATCAATGCTTGACACGTGGAACAAATTTGATTTTTTAAAAAGAACAACACCTAAAATTTTTAATTTTTTATAAATCCCAAAATTTTAAAATTTTAAAAAATAGTCTCAAAATCCCTAAAATTACCTAAACCCAAACCCCCAAATCACCGTTGATTCTGCCGCAGATCGTCGCACCTGATCACATCCTTTTGGTCATCGGATTAAGGCGGTCATTTCCCCCAACACGGCGTCACCGGAAACGACGAACATGATGATAAGATAAATAAATCTCGAACCAATTCTGCTTTGTAATTATACAAATATATATATATATATATATATATTATTTAATATATATTGCATTTATGCGACAAGAATCCATTACCTGGAAATTTTGTAATGCTTCAAAGATATAAATAGTTTCCTCTTTCACATCTTCTTAATGTATGCCTATTCTGATAATCCTTTCTTTTTTCTCTGCTACGAGTATTATTTATTTTAAACAATATTAAACTTTAATATTTTATTTTAAGTTGGTTTTATTTTTTTTTAAAAATAACTCGTTAACATTTCAACTTTTATCACTTTAACCTCTGCTAACCTAACCACTGTAATTATTAATTAATATATATTATAAATTTACTTTTCAATATATATATATAATTAATTTAATGAATTTTTCCATCCATTTTGGTTAATACTAACATGTATTGGTACTAATTGGTTGGTACAAGATGTTAATATTTTAAATCAATCTGTTAATAATATTATTGGTACGAATTGCTTAATACTTTCGGCACTTAAAATTTAAAAAAGGTATTTTTAGGTACTTATTTTTCATTTAAGCCTTTATAATATTATTGTACTAATTGATTGCAAAGTTTTAGGGTTGAAAAATTAATTTTTAAAAATTAAAGGGTGAAATTAGAAAGAAACATTTTTAGTAGTGACCATAATATTTGTTTTTTAAAATCGGAGACCAAAAATGCACATAGGATAAACTTTAATGGCCATTGCAGTAATTTACCCTTATTATTTCGTTGCCAGGTCACCAAGCCGTCAACGTTTAACAGCGATAAACGGCTGAGTGACCAAAAGTTTACGCTCTGAAAACGTAAGTGACCTTACTGGTCGTTTTTTAAAATCGGTAATCAACTCTGTACTAGGGGAAAACATAAGTGACTATTCCAGTAGTTAACCCTTATTATTATTATTATTATTATTATTATTATTATTATTATTATTATTATTATTATTATTCATGTGAAGCGGAACAAGCTCACCATATCATTTATTTTCCTCCTTTCGTCATATTCGGTGTTGCGGTCCCCCTTTTTCCTCCATTCGGTTGGATGCTTTCTTTTTATATTTAAATTGCATTATTAGTCGGTCACTAGATTCTGGCTGCTTTTCACACATTATTTGCATGTAGAATTTCAATCGCTTGCAGGCTGCAGCTATGAGAACTTTTTAAGGCTTTTTTTTATGACAAGGTTTTTAAGGCTAGATGTTCAAGTTGGGATTGACTTTTTAGAGGTGATTTATATATAAAAAATAATTAACCTCTTAAAATGTCAAATAAGAGGTTATTTAATACAAACGTGAGGTTAATTGTGTTAGACGTCCCTAAATTACAACTTAGATTCTAAAGTGGCCTAAACTATCAAATATTCTATTTAAATATTAAAATAAAAGTTTTGAATCCCAATTAAAAAAATTGTAAAATATTAAAAAATGAATATATTGATAAAATGACATAATTTTAATTGCACTGAATGTGTAATTCAACTAGATTATAATGATTTTGTACATATAATAAAGAGATTTTTTATACAAAGAACTAATTAAATATTTATTTTGAAAAAAATACTAAAGATAATTAAACAAATATTTTTTAAAAAAGTCAAAACAATTATCAAAGTTGGTAAATTTATGAAATAAATGTTTAATTGATAAAGGAGCATACATACATATAAATATAATGCTTAAATTTAAACGTATTTTTTAAGCTTCTTAATGTCCACCGCACCATGGGCATAGACCTTGAGGACTAGGAAAGGACCTGACCATCGTGACTTCAGCTTGCCTGAAAAAAAGCTTAAGTCTGGAGTTATAAAGGAGCACTTGTTGCCCTTGTGAGAAATGCCGCGGCAAAAGATGTTTGTCATGTCATTTCTTTGTTTTCTCCTTGTATAAGTGTGCATTCTCATAGGCTTGCGATCTGAATTCTTCCATTTCATTCAACTCTAAGAGCCTTCTTTCTCCAGCTTGTTGTGCATCCATGTTAAGCTTCTTAATGGCCCAATATGCCTTGTTCTCGAGTTCAACGGGTAGATAACAAGCTTTCCCATAGACTAGCTTGAATGGTGACATTCCCAAATGTGTCTTGTAAGTTGTACGGTAAGCCCAAAGAGCTTCATCAAGCTTAGGAGACCAATCCTTCCTTTTTGGGTTGACCACTTTCTCAAGTATCTGCTTGATTTCTCTATTTGAGACTTCAACTTGACCGTTAATCTGAGGATGATATGCTGTAGCAATCCTATGCCTCACACCATACCTTTGTAATGCTTTAGCAATTAGCTTGTTGTCAAAGTGGGTTCCTTCATCACTGATAATTGCTCTTGATGTCCCAAATCTTGTGAAGATATTCTTGTGAAGGAACTTCATGACGGTCTTGGAGTCATTCCTTGGAGTAGGAACTGCTTCAACTCATTTAGATACGTAGTCCACAACCAAAAGAATGTATAAGTCTCCATAAAATGAGGGAAATGGTCTCATGAAGTCTATTCCCCATACATCAAAGAGTTCGACCTCCAAGATTCCTTGCAATGGCATTTCATGCTTCCTTGAAATGTTACCCGTCCTTTGGCAACGATCACATGATTGACAAAATGCGTACACATCCTTGAAGAGAGTGGGCCAATAGAATCCCGATTGTAGGACCTTTGTAACAGTCCTAGTTCCTCAAAAATGTCCACCACAAGGAAATGAATGACAATGGAAAAGTATCTCCTTGTGCTATTCTTCGGGGACACGCCGTCTAATGATCTGGTCAGCACCTTGCTTGAACAAATATGGTTCATCCCAAAAATAGGATCTTGCGTCATGCCTGAATTTTCTTTGTCCCTGTCTATTCAAATCATGAGGCAAAATACCACTAACGAGAAAGTTAACAATATCAGCATACCAAGGTATTGCTGCATCATATAATATTTTTCATCAGGGAATTCCTCCTTAATTTCCATTTCATCTTGTTTTTCTTTATTATTTTCTACCCTAGAAAATGGTTCGCTACTTGGTTTTCACACTCTTTTCAACCCTTAACTTCCAAATCGAATTCTTGCAAGAGTAGTATTCACCTAATAAGTCTAGGTTTAGCATCCTTTTTGGTCACTAAGTATTTAATAGCCGAGTGATCGGTGTGAACAATAACTTTAGTGGCTATTATGTAATACCCCAAATTATAGCCTATTAGAATTGTTAAAAAAATGTGTCATTGTAACACCCCAATTTTGGGCTTGGAAGTTTAGGGTCTGAACCGGACCAGTCTAAATTTCGGTTCGAATATAAAAGGTGGTTTTAGGGAAAGCCTAGTTCGGGATGCATTAAAAATATGGAAAAATATCTAAAAATCCTCTTTTAATATATATAAGAGAGTGGTGAAATCAATTTTAGAAAATGAGGCTTGGAAATATGACATTTCGAGTTAGTGACTAAAATGTAATTTTTGAAAAGTTCGTGACTGTTTTGAAAGGATTGAAACTTTGAATCTTTAAGGAGCTAATTTACCCAAGGGAGGATTTCTCCAGATTTTTCTTGATTTTTAAAGACTCATTTAATGTTTAATTAATAAAAAGAAAAGAGGGAAAAATCATATTTTAGTTTCATAACTAACTTTTGCTAAAATTTTCCCATTTCATTTTCTCTCAAAATTCCCTCAACCAAACACATTTCCACAGTATCTTTTCTTTTGATTTTCACACCAAATGATGAGATTTCAATCTTCAAATGATTCCTAATCATTTCTAAATCAAATCCTCTTCATTTGCATATTGAATTTTCAAGGATTTTGGCTCTAAACAAGGAGAAATCCACATTTAGAGGTATGAACGTCATTCTCCTCTAAATACTCAGTTCTTTACTGAAATTCCCAACTTCTCAATCCTTAAATTAGGTTTTATTAAATGTTTTAATGTTATGATCTTGATTTTGGCTTTAAACTTGAGATTTTGATCAAATCTTGAAGAATTTCGTGGAGGTTGTTTGGGCTCTGTTTTGAGATGCCTTTTTAATGTATTTTTGATGTTTAATGATGTGTAATTGAGGTTTAATCAATGCAATCCCGAATAGGTTGATTTTCCTAAGTTTTTACTTGTGAAAATGGTGGGTTTGGGGTGATTTTGGTGTTCTGTTATAGATGGAGGTATAAGGACGTGATTAGGTCCTTTTTGGATGTTAATTGATGTCTAAGAATGTTTAGAAGTGATGGATCTTGGCTGGGTAATGTTGAGGAAGTGTTTGGATCTATTTTCGGTTGTGTTTGGTAGCCGAAATGTGAGTTTTGGTGAGAGCAACGAGTTTAGGTGTAATGGCTGAAGATTTAAATGCATGATAATGCATTAATCCTCTGCTTTAATGTGTTTAAAATAGGGGAGACATCTTCGGATCCTTGTGGTGTTGATCTGGGGGCTTGAACGACGTTTCGGCAATCTTGCGAAACGGAATTGGTGAGTGGAGTTGGATTTCCAGCCTTGTATTGAATAATTGAAGGTTTGGGAGCTTAGTTTAAGTCTAATCAACTTAACTAAGCTCAACAAGAGTAAGTTTTCGGAAAACTCTCTTGGATGAGCCATGGATTGGTTCGATGCATTTGTTGATAATTGCATGTTTAAATTCTGTTTTTGAAAGCATGTTTAGCATGGTTAATGCTGGTAATGAAAGCCATTTGTTGAAGGATGCTCAAGGTAAGAGATCCTTGGTTTGATTTGTTAAAAATGTGGATTAATGCATAGTGATGCATATTGTTAAATGGCTTTGTTTTAGATGCTTAAAAACAGTGGAATATTGATGATAATTGATATATATTGACAAGTGATGTGTTGGTTTTAAAGTACTTGAATCGGATATAGTTAGCCGGCTATAGGATTGGGTGCACCGTGAATAAAGTCGCCTTGGATGTTGAGGGGTTGTAATGGTACCGTAAACTCCATCCAAGTACACTAACGAGATGTCTAAGATCATAATGGTGGTTAAAATGCCATGTGTAGATCTTGTGTTGTGTGTCCTGTGTTCTCGTTAGTGATGTTATACAACTACCAATGAGTTATGTGGAGGGGTTGTGATTGTACCGTTAAACTCCATCACGGGTGTTGAGGGGTTGAGATTGTACCGGTAAACTCCACCTTGTGTGCTTGGTAGTGTGTATGAAGCGTATGGGACAACGCTTGTAATCCACGTATCCGGTTGTGTTTTATGTGGAAAATGGTTATGGTATCACTTGGAAGCCAATATGACATGTTAATGTTTACGAAGCATGAGATGCTTGTTGTTTAAGATATGTTGATGATTATAAAGCATGAGATGCTTGTGGTTAATGCATTGTTGCATGAAAATGATTTTATGAATGAAAAGGTCTTGTGAAAGGTGTTTTGTAAAAGTGCATTATTGTGTTGTTTCATTAGAGCATGCCTCACTAAGCATTTGTGCTTACGCTCTCTTTCTTGAACCAATAATGCAGAGAATTGAAGTGCTTTAAGGGCAGCAAGGAGGTTAAGAATCCAAGGGAAGGCAAAGCTCATGTATGGTGACTATTTTTACAACATTATTAGCTTTTGGTATTTGGCAATGGGAACCTAGGTTGTGTTTTTGGGAGATGTTTTGGACTCCCTAAGTTTGGCATGATGCCTATGATGTTTTGGATATGTAATTGGCCTTTATGGTGTTTGCTTTGTTGGTTTGTTTGGAGTAATAGGTTGCATGCCTATAGATTGAGATTTTCCCTAATTGATGCCATGAATATGATTTGTTGATGAAAATATGTTCCTCTTATGCATGATGACTTGTTGGCATGATTAAGGGGTCATAGGGGTGAGTTTGATGGGTCGAATGTGTGTAAAACCAGAAAATTTCTGCATTTCTGGGCAGCCCGTATTGAAACGGGTACTACTGTTTCGAAACAGGGGTCTGAAATGGCCTTGGTGTTTCGAAACGGGTAGAGTCGTTCCGAAACACTTTTGCTACTGCCAAGCCCTGTTTTGGAACAGGTTTCGAAACGGTCCCGCGTTTCGGAACGTTCATCCCCCGTTCCGGAACACTTGACCGTTGGGCACTGAATTCTATGGTTTTATGTTTTGAAATCTTCATGTTTTAGTCCTGAACTTCGTTTATGCAATTGCTTGAGTTTGGGATGTCCGTTTGAGGTGAAATTTGGCAGAGAAGCATGAAACATGACTAATTTCATAATGGTAACTTAAAAATTGGTAAAGTCCTCTTAATTTCTAGAATTTACAATTTGGTCCCTAAATTCGTATGTTGTGCAATTGAGTACCTTTTTGCTTTCCGATTGCTGTGATTTTTGAGTATGCTTATCTCAAGAGTACGCCTAGGGTTAAGGTGCATCTAGACAAGTTTAAAAAGAAAAAAAGGGTCGCTAATCAAGGTTGACTTTCAGGTTGACTTTGGTTTTCCCCGTGTAATCTTCGTAGTTCGGGTCAACTGTCTAGACCGGGCTAAGGGGGTTACAGTCATGGTTATAAGCTATGGCAAATATGTTTAATGTTCGTATGCTATAGCAATTATTGTTCCATGATTATATGTTGTGGCAAATGTGTCTAAGGGTTGTAGGTATATCGTATATATATAAGCTTATGGTTATAATAGAAATCAAAATGTAAATTATATTATATTATAAGATAGTGGAATTTATATTAGATTAAACCTTATAATAATATGAGATATAGTATAAATAAAGTGCTGATTAATTAATGGATTAATTCCCTTGGTTATAAAACTAACCAAGTGTCACTACCTTAATTATAAAGTGGGACACTTGGCTAGGAGGTAAGTTAGACAACAATTTTGTTGTCATATTCCACACGCATTATCACATTCTTCTCCACCGAATGGAGAGAGAGAAAAATGAGATAGTGAGATCTAGAAATTTGGTATTCAAACAAGAATAAATCGTGAGAGCTTGAAGGAATTTAGAAGCTTGAATAGGATATTCACATGCATGTTAAAAGAACTTCCATGTCAGTGCTCTTCTATGTTACCCGATTGTGTTAGTATAAATTAGTTGTTGTTGGAAGCTTAGAATTCTTGAAAATTATGATTAGATGCTTGATTGTTCATATGAATTGATGGGTTAGTGATTTTATTAAATTTTAAACTGAAATTACAAAGTAGAAACATGTTCAAACACCAAAACTGCCCAGATTCGTACAAGTAGAACAACCTGTAGAAATCTGCGTTTTTGAACATGTTAGAGGCAAAACTGGAAAATTTTCCATAGGACAAAGTTGTAGGAAATTGAATTTTCTATAGGTTAGAAGTCTTGGAAGCATGAAAATGTTCATAAGACTATTGAAAAATGAGTTAGAACAAAACTGGTCACGTTTTGGGACTTAATTGGTGATTAGGGACTATTTTAGATTAAAAACAAAATATTAGTACTTAAATGAACAAAATGGAGGCTGGAAATTACACCTTAATAACAGGGAAAAAAATGGTATAAAGGGATAAAATAAACTAGGAAAGGTCTTAAGTTGAAAAGATCACTAAAGTGGGTTAAAACACAAGATCGACATATTTGATCATGGAAAATCGCCTAACTTCGAACATTAAACTGTATTGATGTAGAAAAGATAAAACTATGTGCTTTACATGGTTAAAAAGCTGGTTGAATAAGATTTCTAGGGATGTAAAGTAATTGAAAATCCAATATGTGTACTGAAAGTTATGGGCAAAATACTAAATGGTGTCCAAACTGCCTGAAACAGGGCAATTTAGTGTATAATGTCAAAATGTTTGCTTGTATGTGATGTATAGATGAATTCTAATGATGTATTTGTGTTACTAATACATGTAATGATAGACCAAGAGATAGAAGAGGCTTGTGAGAGCATCAAGGCTGGGAAAACAAAGGAAAGAAACAATGGGATTAGCATTCAAGACTAGCTTGGAGTTCTTGTGAGTGTAGCAATCAATAGGGTTGGGACTTAGGTCCTAACCAAGCTTGATTATGATTATGCTTATTTAGATGTTGCAATGAAAATGGACTTAAATTATATTTGGTAATTAACTAAGGGAAGAATGGTATACACTAAGCTTGATAAATGCATAATGCGTATTAGACCTTGTATGATTGCATGATGCTGTGACATGTTTAATGCCCTGAACGCCATGACATGTTTAATACCTTCAATGCCTAGATTGGCTACTTTATGAATCATGCTTAAAGAATGATATATTGTGATAATGAACTAAGGTTCACTAGCCTAAGGGCTCCCTGATCTTGTTGAATGTCTAATGACATCTTGGATAAGCTTGAATTGTGCCTTGAACATGCCTTGATTCTTGCCTTGTTTATCACGTGTATCTTGATAAATGAACATCAAACTAAATGATGCCTTGGTAGCTAGTGAGTCATAGGTAGGATGGCATGCCATAGAGTCTTGAGCTCATTTGTGTGATGGGTGGTCTACGGACCGGGCTAAGGCCCTTAATTGGCGATAGTATGAGGGATGTGTGTTATGGTCTTTGGCGACAGTATGAGGGATATGTCCAGCGCTACGGTACATCTTGATTTGGTGATAGTTGGTTGGTGACTCGATTACCTAGACTTGACTACGTACCAAGGCCTAAACTTGAATTGATTATCTAATATTGCTATATCAAAGCTTGGATATCCTATGAATTTGAAATGAAACTTGACTTGAGCTTATACTTGAATTGGATGGTATAATCCTGATAATGTAAAGCTGCTATCACATGTGCATGAAATGAATATTGAATCCATTGATTTTAACTTGTGATATGCCATGGCATTTGTGATGTTGCTATGAATCCATAATCTTGATGATAGTATGTAATGTTGGCTTGGAATTGACTAGTGATATGTATGCACATGAATATGAAAAGCCGTGGCTATGGATTGAGTAAATATATGAAATGATATAATGCGCTGCATGATCTAGACTATTCGAAGGTCTTGTATTCTTGTATAGCTTTGATCTTCATGAACCTAGCTAGGTCTCCTTTGAATATGATACACTTGAAAATTTGAATAAACTCGCCTAGCTTAGGTTGCTAACTCACTAAGTACTTAACCGTACTTATCACTCTCATTTTCATTTTTCCCAAAATACAGGTTAATAGATTGCAAGCTACGTTGAGTTGGAGGCAAGGAAAGACAAGCTAAAGCACAAGTATGGTTATGACTTTTTGTATACTCCTAGTTGGTGGCCATATTCTTGTATCTAGATTTCATATTCATGCATTTTGAGCCTAGGAAAGGCTAGATATATATTTGATATGATATGGCATGAACAACTTGCTAATGTGACTTGTTTGGTAGCCTAGTTGATCTAGGTATTATGCTATTGTATATGAGTATGAATGGCTTTATGTTGCGATATATGATGTCTTGGAAGCTTTGATGATTGCCAGATATATTGATTCGTGCTTTGATTGCTTATCATGATTTAAGAATGATGAATGCTCATTTGCTACAGCATAGTATTGTTATGCTCAGATGATATTGTAAATGCTATATCATGTTTTCATGATTTTTGTTTAAATTGATTTGTTGAGTTAAGAATGCAAGGGTTTAATATCTGGTTTGCTTGGCATTTTAAATGTTTAGTTTAGTCATGTACATGTTGTTCAAATGTTATGGTTTGATTGTAATATGATACGTGATGATTGTATGATTAAAAGTCTGACTTACCTATTAGGGGTAAGTTAGGCAAAAGTTTTTGTTGGTTCATCTTTTTCCTTGCTTGATTAATACTTCTTATTTGGTTTACAACTAAACTGGGTGAGGGGTGTTACATTTGTTTGTATCAGAGCTTCGGTTTAGTCGATCCTCGGACTAAACTGGGTCTATTGCATCATATAGGAATTAATGTGCCACCTAGGAGTTGTATATGTTCGATTAAGCTTGTCACTTGCTTAACCAACTCTTCCTTGATTATCAATATAGAATCATGTCTGAAACAAGATTAGCGAGGGACGGTGAAATTCCCGTAGAGTCCTCCAATGAGGGCGAGAGTGTTCGGATGGCTCAAGGACCATCGAACGCTCGTAAGGGTAAAGAATGAGAGCAAGAAGCTCCAAGGAATAACGAACCAGAAACGGCAGCCCCTGCTACTAATCCGGTGCAACAAGTATGTCTTGAAAGCATTAAAGAAGTGTTCGATGAGCTTGTTATGTCCTTAAAACGTGACTCCCCTGCTCTAACACCTGCTCATGTACCATCTAGGGCTTCTATTGACAAGCTCGCTCAACACCGGGCCTACACTTTCACCGGTACTGACGAGGCGAATCCCGAAGTTGCTGAATATTGGCTAGATGCCACTACTCTGATCCTCACTAAACAACTCTCTTGTTCAAATGAACACAAACTTGAATGTGCCATCGCGCTACTTGCGGACGAAGCACTAAGTTGGTGGGAAACCACTACTCTAACTGTACCTCCAAAAAAAGTCACTTGGAAATTCTTTCTCAACAAGTTCAAAAAGAAATACATTAGTGATCAATATCTCACTGAACGTCGGAAGCGGTTCTTATATTTGAAACAAGTCAGGAGACCTATCGAACAGTACGTGAATGACTTTTGCAAGTATTGCAAGTACGGGTCTGAGTATATCAAAACCGAGGAGGATAAGTGCAAGATGTTTATCGACGGCCTTAACGATGAACTGAGCCCTATTTTCACGGCCCTTGAGATCTCAGATTTTCAAAGTCTTGTCAATCGAGCTACTGCCACTGAAGGAAAGATGAGAGCTTCATAAAAACGCAAGCACAATCAATCCCGGAAAGACAAGCGGTCGAGGCAAGATGATCGACCACAATGGCAGTCCAAAAAGCCTAAGTACTCGGGTGGAAACACCTCGAGTCATACTCACTTCCAAAAGAGTAATTATATACCAAAACCCAGTCGGTAATCAAGTCTTCAGCCCCAACAATGTCTGTTGATAGTACGGGTAATATGGGCAAAGCTTCACAAGTTCTTACTTGCAAATTCTGTCAAAAACATCACTCGGGTCAATGTAGGACAAATCCAATCTGTGTTATCTTTGCGGAGGATCTGATCAATACATCAAGGATTGTCCGCAGAATCCGAACAAGCTTCCTACTCGATCTCCAATGGTTGTTAGTTCATCACCAAATGTTCGAAATAAAGCTCCCCAACCTATCCACTCGGGAAATCAGGGTAAAGGTAGAAGGCCATCCTCGGCCACCACACATCAGGAATCTCGAGCTCATGCTCGTATTTACCACATCCGAGGAAGAGAGGAGGAAGAAGCTCCCGATGTAATCGTAGGTACAATAGAGTTAAACTCAATTCCTATTTATGCTTTGATTGATTCGAGATCTACTCACTCTTTAATATGCTCTGCCATGTTGTTAAAAGCAAACTTGAAACCTGAAACTGTAGATTCTAGCTTGATAGTATCGAACCCAATAGGAGGCCTAATGAATATAAACTTTGTTTGTAAAGACACCCCTGTGACTATTCGAAATGTACCCTTTCTTATTAATCTTTATGTGCTACCAAACTGTGAGTTCGATCTAGTATTGGGTTTAGATTGGTTGGGAAAACACGAAGCCTGGTTAGATTGTCAAAATAGGAGATTATATTTATAGGGTTTAGGAAAAGAATCGATCCTATTAATAGACAAGAAACTGACATCTATCTTCGCCGCTATGGCTTTACAAGATGAAATTGATTTCGGCTTACCTTGTATGCATGTTGTTTCTGAATAAATCAATGTTTTTCCCGAGGAACTCCCTGGTCTTCCTCCAATTCGAGAAGTGGAATTCGGAATTGAAGTTCAACCTAGAACGAATCCGATGTCCATTACGCCCTATCGTATGGCACCTGTTGAGCTAAAAGAACTCAATAAGAAAATTCAAGAATTAAAGGACAAGGGATTCATTCAACCTAGCACATCTCTCTGGGGTGCTCTAGTCCTGTTCGTGAAAGATAAAGACAGTACGATGCGGCTTTGCATTGATTACTGACAACTGAATAAAGTGACGATAAAAAACAAGTATCCTTTGCCTAGGATCGAAGACTTGTTCGATCAGCTCAAGAATGCTGCCATGTTTTCCAAGATCGATCTTCGATCAGGTTATTATCAAATGAGGGTAAAAGATGATTATGTGCCCAAAATAGCCTTCCGAACTCGTTACGGCCATTACGAGTTTCTTGTGATGCCATTCGGGTTAACGAATGCCCCTGCTGCGTTCATGGACCTAATGAATTGAGTTTTTAAGCCTTATATCAACAAATTTGTGGTTGTATTCATAGATGATATTCTTGTCTACTCCCGGAACAAGGAGGAACATGCTGAACATCTCCGAATCGTGCTCCAAACGCTCCGAGAACGTCAATTGTTCGCCAAGTTCACTAAATACGAATTTTGGCTATCGGAAATTTCATTCCTCGAAGATGTTATCTCGGCCGAAGGAATCAAAGTTGGCTCCAGGAAAGTTCAAACTATCCTAGACTAGAGACCTTCGAGAAATGTGAGCGAGGTCCAAAGTTTCCTCGGTTTAGCTGGGTACTACCGAAGATTCGTGAAAGGGTTCTCGGTGATTGTTACACCGTTAACCAAACTTCTTAGAAAAGATGAAGCGTTCGAGTGGTCGGAAAGGCAACAACCAAGTTTTGATCAACTCAAACAAGCCTTAACTCATGTCCATGTTCTAATCCAACCAGAATCAGGAAAAGAATTCACCGTATTCAGCGATGCATCACACTCGGGTCTCGGGTGCGTCTTGATGCAAGAAGGCAAAGTGATCGCGTATGCATCTCGACAATTGAAACCTCACGAGCTAAACTATCCCACTCATGATCTCGAATTAGCGGCAATTGTGTTCGCGCTAAAAATCTGGAGACACTACTTGTACGGTGAGAAGTGCAAACTATTTACCGATCACAAGAGTCTCAAATACATCCTGACTCAGAAAGATTTGAATTTGAGACAACGAAGATGGCTTGAACTACTCAAAGATTATGATCTGATTATCGACTACCATCTGGGTAAAGCAAATGAGGTTGCTGATGCCCTTAGTCGAAAATTGTACTCGGGTAACTCCTTAAAATCAAGTCCTAGTGAATTTCATTTGAAATAAATCTTTCTTGTTATACATGTAACCATTTGATTTTCCCCGAAATAGCCTTGATCGAATTCTTGTAACTTTCATGGCTATCAATGCACACTTCCGTTTATTCAAGAAACGAGGATTCTTGTCTGAGCTACAAGTGCAATCTAGCTTAATTTCGAGAATTAAAGAATTGCAACAAGTCGATCCCGATCTTCAGAAGATCATTTCAAAGCTTGATTCCGAGCCTAATCCTGATTTCTCCTTAAAGTCGAATGGACTCCTCTATTTCCGTGATAGAGTATGTATTCCTGATAATAATGATATGAAACAAGAGATGTTACAAGAAGCTCATCAAAGTCTGTTCTCGATACACACGAAATCGGTCAAAATGTATAAAGACTTGAAATCCTTGTACTGGTGGCCAGGCATAATGTCGGCTATCATTGAATTTGTGTCCAAGTGCCTAACGTGCCAACGAGTTAAAGACGAGCACAAAGTCCCTACGAGATTACTTCAACCGAACGAGTTACCGCAATGGAAGTGAGATCAAATTACTATGGATTTCGTAACTGGTCTTCCTTGCACTCCAAGGAAGAATGATGTCGTATGGGTGATCGTTGATAGATTCACAAAATTGGCTCATTTTCTCCATGTTTGAATGAGCCTGAGCTTGGATAATTTAGCCGAGTTGTACATTCGAGAAGTGATTCGGTTACATGGTGTGCCAACCTCGATAATTTTCGATAGAGATCCTAGATTTTCATCCCAGTTTTGGAGATCTTTACAACGAGCTCTTGGAAGCAAACTGAATATGAGTAGTGCATTTCATCCACAAACTGATGGAAAATCGGAACGGGTAATACAAGTACTTGAAGATATGTTACGTGCTTGTGTGATCGACCTCAGCAAGAACTGGGAGAAATCCCTACCACTCGTAGAGTTCGCATACAAAAACATTTATCAAACATCGATCCAAATGGCCCCGTATGAAGCCTTGTACGGGAGAAGATGTAGAACACCCTTGTGTTGGTCGGAATTGGGTGAAAAGAAAGTCTTGGGACCTCAACTGTTACAAGAGACAGAAGAACAAATTCGGTTAATTCATAATCGACTGAAAGAAGCCTTCGATAGAAAAAAGGCATATGCTGACTTGAAAAGGAGGGACATCCAACACAATGTTGGAGATAAAGTCTTTCTCAAAGTGTCTCCTTGGAAGAAAGTCTTTAGATTCGGGAAGAAAGGAAAGCTTAGCCCTCGCTTCATCGGACCTTTCGAAGTTGTTGAAAGAATAGGTCTAGTGGCTTATCGTCTAGAACTCCCCAGTGAGTTCGAAAAGATTCACAAAGTCTTCCATGTTTCTATGTTATGGAAATATCGATCTGATCCATCTCACGTTCTTGAACCCGAAGAATTCGAATTAAATCCTGATCTATCATATGAGGAAGAACCGATCCGAATTCTTGACCACGAAGTCAGAAAGCTTAGAAATAAAACTGTTTCCCTCGTGAAAGTCCTTTGGAGGAATCACAAAGTTGAAGAAGCGACGTGGGAACCGGAATCAGCAATGAGGAAACAATACCCTCGTTTATTCATGTCAGGTAAATTCGAGGGCGAATTTATTTTAAGGGGGGAGGAATTGTAATACCCCAAATTCTAGCCTAGTAGAATTGTTAAAAAAATGTTTCATGGTTATATGCTATGGTAAATATGTTTAATGTTCGTATGTTATAGCAATTATTGTTCCATGATTATATGTTGTGGCAAATGTGTCTAAGGGTTGTAGGTATATCGTATATATATAAGCTTATGGTTATAATAGAAATCAAAATGTAAATTATATTATATTATAAGATAGTGGAATTTATATTAGATTAAACCTTATAATAATATGAGATATAGTATAAATAAAGTGCTGATTAATTAATGGATTAATTCCCTTGGTTATAAAACTAACCAAGTGTCGCCACCTTAATTATAAAGTGGGACACTTGGCTAGGAGGTAAGTTAGACAACAATTTTGTTGTCATATTCCACATGCATTATCACATTCTTCTCCACCGAATGGAGAGAGAGAGAGAGAGAAATGAGAGAGTGAGAACTGGAAATTTGGTATTCAAACAAGAAGAAATCGTGAGAGCTTGAAGGAATTTAGAAGCTTGAATAGGATATTCACATGCATGTTAAAAGAAATTCCATGTAAGTGCTCTTCTATGTTACCCGGTTGTGTTAGTATAAATTAGTTGTTGTTGGAAGCTTAAAATTCTTGAAAATTATGATTAGATGCTTGATTGTTCATATGAATTGCTGGGTTAGTGATTTTATTGAATTTTAAACTGAAATTACAAAGTAGAAACATGTTAGAACACCAAAACTTCCCAGATTCATACAAGTAGAACAACCTGTAGAAATCTGTGTTTTTGAACATGTTAGAGGCAAAACTGGAAAATTTTCCGTAGGAAAAAGTTGTAGAAAATTGAATTTTCTATTTGATAGAGGTCTTGGGAGCATGAAAATGTTCATATGATTGCTGGAAAATGAGTTAGAACAAAACTGGACACATTTGGGACTTAATTGGTGATTAGGGACTGTTTTAGATTAAAAAATAAAATATTAGTACTTAAATGAACAAAATGAAGGCTGGAAATGACACCTTAATAATAGGGAAAACAATGGTAAAAAGGGATAAAATAAACTAGCAAAGGTCTTAAGTTGAAAAGATCACTTAATTGGGTTAAAACACAAGATTGACAGATTTGATCATGGAAAATCGCCTAACTTCGAACATTAAAATGTATTGGTGTAGAAATGATAAAATTATGTGCTATACATAGTTAGAAAGCTGGTTGAATAAGCTTTATAGGGATGTAGAGTAATTGAAAATCCAATATGTGTACTGAAAGTTATGGGAAAAATACTGAAGTGTATTCAAACTGCCTGAAACAGGGCAGTTTAGTGTATAATGTGAAAGTGTTTGCTTGTATGTGATGTATAGATGAATTCTAATGATGTATTTGTGTTATTAATACATGTAATGATAGAAAGAGATAGAAGAGGCTTGTGAGGGCATCAAGGCTTGGCTAACAAAGGAAAGAAACAAGGGGATTAGCATTCAAGACTAGCTTGGAGTTCTTGTGAGTGTAGCTATCAATAGGGTTGGGACTTAGGTCCTAACCAAGCTTGATTATGATTATGCTTATTTAGATGTTGCTATGAAAATGGACTTAAATTATATTTGGTAATTAACTAAGGGAAGAATGGTATACACTAAGCTTGATAAATGCATAATGCGTATTAGACCTTGTATGATTGCATGATGCTGTGACATGTTTAATGCCCTGAACGCCATGACATGTTTAATACCTTCAATGCCTAGATTGGATACTTTATGAATCATGCTTAAAGAATGATATATTGTGATAATGATCTAAGGTTCACTAGCCTAAGGGCTCCTTGGTCTTGTTGAATGTCTAATGACATCTTGGATAAGCTTGAATTGTGCCTTGAACATGCCTTGATTCTTGCCTTGTTTATCACATGTATCTTGATAAATGAACACCAAACTAAATGATGCCTTGGTAGCTAGTGATTCATAGGTAGGATGGCATGCCATAGATTCTTGAGCTCATTTGTGTGTTGGGTGGTCTACGGACCGGGCTAAGGCCCTTAATTGGCGACAGTAGGAGGGATGTGTGTTATGGTCTTTAGCGACAGTAGGAGGGATATGACCAGCACTACGATGCATCTTGATTTGGCGAGAGTTGGTTGGAGACTCGATTACCTAGACTTGACTACGTACCAAGGCCTAAACTTGAATTGATTATCTAATATTGCTACAGCAAAGCTTGCATATCCTATGAATTTGAAATGAAACTTGACTTGAGCTTATACTTGAATTGGATGGTATAATCCTGATAATGCAAAGCTGCTATCACATGTGCATGAAATGTATATTGAATCCATTGATTTTAACTTGTGATATGCCATGACATTTATGATGTTGCTATGAATCCATGATCTTGATGATAATATGTAATGTTGGCTTGGAATTGACTAATGATATGTATGCACATGAATATGAAAAGCCATTGCTATGGATTGAGTAAATATATGAAATGATATAATGCGCTGCATGATCTAGACTATTCGAATGTCTTGTATTCTTGTATAGGTTTGATCTTCATGAACCTAGCTAGGTCTCCTTTGAATATGGTACACTTGAAAATTTGAATAAACTCACCTAGCTTAGGTTGTTAACTCACTAAGTACTTAACCGTACTTATCACTCTCATTTTCATTCTTCCCAAAATACAAGTTAATAGATTGCAAGCTACGTTGAGTTGGAGGCAAGGCAAGACAAGCTAAAGCACAAGTATGGTTATGACTTTTTGTATACTCCTAGTTGGTGGCCATAGTCTTGTATCTAGATTTCATAATCATGCATTTTGAGCCTAGAAAAGCCTAGATATATATTTGATATGATATGGCATGAACAACTTGCTAATGTGACTTGTTTGGTATCCTAGTTGATCTATGTATTATGCTATGGTATATGAGTATGAATGGCTTTATGCTGCGATATATGATGTCTTGAAAGCTTCGATGATTGACAGATATATTGATTCATGCTTTGATTGCTTATCATGATTTAAGAATGATGAATGCTCATTTGCTACAGCATAGTATTGTTATGCTCAGATGATATTGTAAATGCTATATCATGTTTTGATGGTTTTGTTTAAATTGATTAGTTGAGTTAAGAATGCAAGGGTTTAATATTTGGTTTGCTTGGCATTTGAAATGGTTAGTTTAGTCATGTACATGTTCAAATGTTATGGTTTGATTGTAATATGATACGTGATGATTGTATGATTAGAAGCCTGACTTACTTATTAGGGGTAAGTTTGGGAAAAGTTTTTGTTGGTTCATGTTTTTCCTTGCTTGAGTAATACTTCTTATTTGGTTTACGACTAAATTGGGTGAGGGGTGTTACATATTTGATATGACCTAAACTTATCAAAGGCAAATACAATAACCAACAATTCCTTTTCAATTGTGGTGTAGTTAATTTGTGCATCATTCAATGTGCGGCTACCATAATAAATAACATGAAAGAGTTTACCTTGGCGTTGTCCAAGAGTTGCTCCTATTGCGTAGTCACTTGCATCGCACATCAACTTAAAAGGTGAGCTCCAATCAGGTGGAACAACAATAGATGCTGAGGTAAGTTTTTCCTTCAGTTCTTCGAACGCGCTGAGGCATTTTTCATCGAATATGAAGGGCTGATTTTGCTGTAGCAAATTACACAGTGGCTTGGAGATCTTGGAGAAGTCCTTGATGAACCTTCTATAGAAGCCAGCATGGCCCAAGAAACTCCTGATGCTCTTCACATTGGTGGGAGGAGGCAGCTTCTCAATTACCTCAATATTTGCTCTATCCATCTCAATGCCATTCTTCGATATTTTGTGACCCAAGACCGTTTCTTCGGCCACCATAAAATGACATTTTTCTCAATTGAGCACCAAATCGACTTCTTCACATCACTTTAGCACTTTGGCCAAATTTCCCAGGCATGAATCAAAATCTTCCCCAGAGACTGAAAAATCATCTATGAAGACTTCCAAAAATTCCTCGACCATATCTAAGAAAATAGCCAGCATACACCTCTGAAAAGTTGCTGGGGCATTGCAGAGTCCAAAGAGCTTTCTTCTAAAAGCATAGGTACCATACGGACATATGAATGTCGTCTTTTCTTGGTCCTCATGTGCTATAGCAATCTGATTGTACCCTGAGTATCCGTCAAGGAAACAATAGAATGCTTTGCCCACCAATCTATCTAGCATCTGATCAATGAATGGGAGAGGGAAATGGTCCTTCTTGGTCGCTTTGTTGAGCTTCCTATAGTCCATGTAAATACCCCATCCCGTTACAGTCCTTGTTGGTAATAATTCATTCTCATCGTTACTAACCACGGTGATGCCTTCTTTCTTAGGCACACATTGGACTGGACTAACCTACGAGCTGTTTGATATGGGATAGACTATACCAGCGTCAAGCCACTTGATTATCTCCTTCATCACCACCTTCTTCATGATGGGGTTGAGCCTTCTTTGGGGTTCAATAGAATTGATGTGACAACCATCAAGCAAAATTTTGTGCATGAAAATAGTAGGGCTTATCCCCTTTAAGTCAGCCATAGTCCAACCTAAAGCTCTTTTATGTTGCGACAACATATTTATTAAACTAGACTCTTGTTTAGGTGTAAGACTAGATGAGATTATCACAGGAAAAATTTCATTGCTACCCAAATAAGCATATTTAAGATGAGATGGAAAGGGCTTTAACTCTAATGTTGGAGCATGCTCAAGTGAAGGCTTAGGAGGAATAAATTCTGAAAAATCGAGAGGTTCAAAGTGCGTACTTGGTTTGGCTTCAAGCAAGCTCGATTGTTCTACCTCTTTTGAAAATTCCTCATACTCGATCTCGTAGTCCTTATTGTCTTCCTCTTGAATCCATTTCTAAGAAATTACTGCAGCAAAAGTCTGCATTCTCCCTTTCTGTTGTAGCATCCATGTACTGACACTCTTCATATTCATCCACATATTTGAGAGTGTTGAAGAAATTGATGGTCACCTCTTGATCAGCCACCCTCATAGTAAACTCACCATTTTCATAGTCTATTAGGATTCTACCGGTTGCTAGAAATGGCCGCCCCAAAATAATGGGTGCGTTATCATCCGCCTCGCAATCAAGAATAAGGAAGTCGACTGGGAAGATGAACATGTCCACCTTCACCACTACATCTTCTACTCTTCTTTCTGGGCGTACATGAGATCCGTCGGCTAATTGAAAGATAATCATAGTTGGCCTTATATCTTCTATGCCGAGCTTCATAAAGAATGACTTTGGCATGAGATTTACACTAGATCCAAGGTCACACAAGGCTTTTCCCACATAGTTATCGCCTATTGAACACGGTATAATGAAGTTGCATGGATCCTGTCTCTTAGGAGGCAATTTTCTCCACACAGAATAACATTCACTTGCTGTAGCAATTGTCGCATACCGCTCAACCTTTCTTTTCTTGGTGACGATGTCCTTGAGAAACGTAGCATACGTGGACATCTGATCAATGGCTTCTAAGAATGGGACCTTAATATGCAGCTGGTCCAGAACATCCACGAATTTCCTAAATTGGAGATTCTCATTTTGTTTCTTTAGTCGTTGAGGGAAGGGAGGTGGGGGTCTAACTTCTTCCTCTATCGATGCGAGTTTCTCTTTTGTTGTAGCATTTTCTGTAACACCCCAGACCCAAGTTTGGAGTGAGAGGCGTTACGCAAACAGAACACATAACACATATCATATAAACTTTTAATCAGAACATGTAAACAATAAACAATCAGAGTGCGCACATATAAATCATATAACAGCTATACACATAGGTGAGCCATTTAAAACTTTTATCATATAACATTTAACTTGTAGTAACCTTAACTTTAATTTAACATGTCAACCCACATCATACTAAATTACAATTGGCTATCCAATTATAACACATGTATACAACAAATCAAACATGTAAGAATCAAACATGGCTATACAAGACATAAAGCATTCGGCTTCCTTCCTACAAGTCATATACATAAGCTTACTTATACATAACAAACAATACACCAAAAGCATAGCAACAAGAAACTTTCTAAGCATTTTCTCAATTAGAAATAGATGCATTTGTCCTATGATCAATCATAACAATCCAACCACGTCATTCAAATCCAACAAGTAACTATCTTCAAATAACATTTCAAAGGTTTCTATCAAGACATAATCAACCTTTCTCATATTTATATATACATCACCTAAAACATGTTCATACGACTTGTTTACTTATAACATACAAACCTAACATGTCTTTCATATATTCAAGCCAAATTAACATATTCCAATCTCCAAAATGCAAGTGAAAAATTAACATGTAACTATGCCACCATCTAGGAGTCTAAGCAAGCTACATCATACTTGAATCTTGGCTTGTGAACACTCTCGGATCAAAAATAGACAGCTTTCGGATATCAAGGACATGTTATTTTGTAAGAAGGAAACAAAAGAGTGATAAGTACAATTTGTACTTAGTGAGTCAGTTCCTATAACTTATTAGTTCAATCTTTTAATGTCTTATTTCATATACTCAAGGTTACCTAGCTAGGCTTAGACAAACAAGGCAACCCAGCTAGTTCATTACATGCTTAAGAAGACTTAGCTAATGTCATGTATATCATGTGAACAAATCATGTAAACAAACTCAAAATCCATATCAATCAACTCCACCATTGTAATACACAAACAAGAAACATACCAGCAATATCAAATTTCAACCATGTAACAAGACATTTTAAACATGGCATCAAACACTTATACCATTCGAATGAACACATCTTCAAGGACAACAATTATTATTTCATATATTCATGTAATGTACCCCATCATAACATATCATTTAAAAATATTTTCATATCATTATAATAGGATCATTACCCATTGAAAACATATCAATCCATATAACATATGAACATATATCATATCATCATTTCAAGTATCTTGTAGAGTCTTATTGCAAGTATTTTTAAGTTTTGCCTTGGATGATTAAGTGGACTAGGTAATCAAGCCAATAGGTACCAAGTACCAACATATAACCGTAGATGCACAAAGCACCAAATATCAGTAGATACATAATGTATCAAGGTGTCTAACTACACCATTTAACTTGTAACTTGTAACAGTAAATGCCCAAAGCATCACTAGGTGACTAACCACCTTTAAATCAGTAGAGCTCAAACTCTAAGGCATGCCCTTCTACCTAAGGACCACTAGTCAACCAAGGAATTATTAAGTCTTTTAATGTTCAACAAGATCAACAAAGTATATAGCAATCACATTACAAGGCTATATAACATGTGTCATGTCAACATTTCACTAGAATCATTCAAGATCATTAAACAACCAATTTCCAGCAAGCATATCATATCAATTTGATCGTGTATTCATCAAAAACAGTAGCTAAATCTTATCTATAAGCTTATATCATGAAGCATATATAGTCATCTAAGCATACCAAGGCATATAGTTCATCAACAATGGCAACTAGCACTAATTAGTATCATACTATCCCATTTCCTTTAGTCCTTCTTCCTTTACATTTTAATTACCAGTTCTTTATTAGATTCATTTCATGGAACATGTTAATTCATCAAATAAACATAAAATATTGGTTAAGACACTAGTCCTAACCTTAAGATCAACTACACTCATAATACTCCAAGCTAAACTTGCTCCTTGATCACTATGCATTTGTTCTTTCTTCTTGGCTGCTCAACCCTTGAATCCTCCAAATATTCTTCACACTCTTGCTCTTAACAATCAAACAAAACATATATAAATCATATTAGATACCATTTCAATCATATACATTCATTTACACAATCACAAACACCAAACATATGAAATTGTCCCTAAACCTGGCAGTTTGAGCACTAGTCACTAATCTGTCTATATCGTTTTACTCACATATCCAAATTTTGATTTCTTTACCAATATAAAAATCTTATTCACACAGCTTTAAAACCATGTATAGCACATATTTTTCTCATTTCTCAATCAATACAGTTTAATGTTTGAAAACATGGCATTTTACAGGGCCTAATCTGCCAACTTATAACTTAGGTGACTTTAGTGTACTTTTTAACAATGTATCATAACAATTTTAAATCTGGTTTTTTAGCCATAGTTTAACATGGTTTTACAATACATTTTCAAGTTCCACTTGATTAAAAAAACAGAACAATTCAATCCCTTAATCAATTCATTTTCCAGATTGGTCCAGCATAGTCATTTAAATGCTCTAGTAACCTTTAACATGTCTTTTAAGCTATAATTCATTATAAAAAAAAAGTTATTTTTCATTCATTCATCAAATCCCTTGTTTCATAACAAAATTTTTCATAATTTCTTAGCTATCAAATAAGTCCCATGATTTTCCAGAATTATCAATTCTGCCCAGAATTTTCAGATTCACCCATTCATGTAATTAGTTTTTTTCTAACTCTTTTTCCACCAAACCTATGATCATTTTCATTAATCAAAGACCTATATCCTACAGTAAATTAAATTTTATACAACTTTTTCATATAGAAAATTTTCTAATTTGAACTCTAACATGCTCAAAAATCCAGTTTTCTCACAGGTGTTCATATAGTGCGAATCTGGGCAGTTTAGTGTTCTAAGCTAAATTCATGCAAATTTCCAGATTTTATTCAAATCTAAATTAAATCTAATCATCATAACACATGAAAAAACAATTATAAACAAGATTTTCAGCAACATAGAACCCAAAAATCATCAAAACAACATAGAATTTCAAGAACAAATCAATAACACCAAGGACACTTACATGAGTTAGAATGAACATGCATGAATATATGATTAATCCTAGCTCAAATCAGCAACATGCATGAATTCTTAGGTTTTTAAATCTCCAGAATTGTTCTCCTTTCGCTCTAGTTTAGTATGGTTCGGTGGGTATGTGTTTGAAGAAAGATGAAGATGAACTAAGTGGAAATCCATGTGTCTACTCACTCTTAGACTTAGTCAGCCATTCATAATACTATGGACACATGGCATAGTTAATTACCATGTAAAATCCCACTATAGATTCCACTATATTTCATTATATTATCACATATATGCTTTTAATTTCTTTAATTATTATTATTATCATATATTATACATATATATATATTCATATATAGTTCACATAATCCCACTGAACACATATGTATGTGTTTATCTATGTACTTACTTTACATTATATAATTCAATTCCACTAAGTTTTTATATACATATTACATTTCTATTTAATTTAACTTATAACATATGCTTCATTTAATTTAACACATCACTTGAACATTTTATTTCTTTAATTCCAATAATCATATTAGGTTTATAAAAATATTTATACTTTACTTTTTTATTCTCTTATGGTTTCTTCTAAGGTATTTTAAGGTATTACATTTTCCCTATCTTCGATAGTTTCATTCACTAAATTCCCATCTTTCTCCTCAAAGGATGTTTCAGCTTGCAATTCCGGTTCTTCTTGCACTTCCTTAGGTACAAAGTCATCTTTCTTGTTTCCCCCAAACTTATCTTCAGTGTTAAGTTGGGTACCACTCCTCAATGTGAGAGCATTGCATTGCTCTTTTCCATGCTTCTTAGTGACTTCAGTATCACTAGACAGATTTTCTTGGGGGTGCATATGTAATGCTTGAGCAATTTGACCCACTTGGGTTTCCAAAGATCGTAAGGATGAATTGTGACTTTGTAGCAAAGCTCCTTGATTCTTAATGGTTATGGAGTGATCTTGGAGCAATGTTTTAGTAGATGCCATAAATTCCTTAGTAGATGTGATGAAATCCTTGAGTGTAGCTTCCAACTAATTGCTATTGGATGAAGATGCAAAACCCTTGTTGTTTTGCCACGGCATATTCTGCTGTGGTCCGTGTGGTTCTGCTAGATTCTGCTGCTGATTTGAATTGCCATAGTTGATGTTCCTTTGATTTCCCCAAGAGAGGTTAGGATGCTGACGACATCCTGCATTATAGATGTTCGAGTAGGGATTGTTATTTCGATTGGAATTCCCTACGTTGTTGGTAGATTCTTGATTGTCCGGGCACTCGCTCAAATGGTTGTTCCCATTGCAACGAAGACAAGTTGATGCCACTTTTACTTCCTTCACCTCATTAGACTTTTGGAGATTCTTTAACATGGTAGTGATAGAGGTTAATTGGGCTGCTACTGAGGAATCCATATTCGTGTCACGTGATACTTGAGTTTTCCTCCCCATTCCAAGTCTTGATGAGGGAAATTGATAATCGTTGTTGGCTATTCTATCAAGGATGTCAAAAGCTTCCTCGGGTGACTTGTCTAGCAATGTCACATTTGCTGAGGCATCTAGCATCATTCTGGTGGGAGCGTTAACACCATTGTAGAACATAACCACTTTTGTCCAATCATGAAAACCGTGATTAGTGCACTTGCACAATAATCACTTAAATCTGTCCCAACACTCATACATGTGATATCATTCCTCAACTGAGTGTTCTTATTTGGTGGATTATACCGCAACAAAAAGCTCTTGCACAAATCTATCAATGTTTTCAATGATCCGCTGGCACACCACTCAACCATTCTCGTGGTCGGTCACGCAAAGAATAAGGAAAAAGTTTGAGTTTCAACACATCTTCGTGCATCCCCCTTGTTGACGGAAAGATTCACACACTTCTAAGAAAGCACGGATATGTTGTCTATCAACTTTATGAGGCGAGCCTCCAAATTGACCGATTGATTTTAGCATGTTGAACATTACGGGTTTAAGCTCAAAGTGGACTGCCTGAATTTCGGGAGCTACAATCCCTGGATTAAGATCATCCAAGACATGATTTAGGTGATCTCTAATAGCTCTAGGTCTTGCTAGAGCATTTTCTCCTTGGTTTCCAATTGCTGCAGCAGGATCCCCTTGATACCGAGCTCTTTTCATGATTCTAAGTGCTTATTGTATACGTCTCCGTTGACGAAATAGATGTTCGATTTTAGGAATGTACGGTAGTATAGGCTCTCGATGTCCCCTTCGAGGCATGCAATAGGACAATACCTAAAAAGACAGCCAAAAGCAACTTAAGAAAGTATAAATACAAAAGAAAAATAAACTATTACAAAGACTAAACATAAAACAACCAATTGCCAATCCCTGGCAACGGCGCCAAAAACTTGTTTGCACGTGTGGTGTACTATAAATGATACGCAAATATGGTGCAAGTATACACGTTGAACAAGTAATACAGTGATAAGTGAGTATCGTCTACACAAGGGTTGAAGGTGTTTCGAGTTGAGTTTGAGCACACAAGTCACGAAATGTAAATAGAGTATGCTGTGGCAAATTGAGACAGAAGGATAATTGCTGTAGCAAATAAAGATAAAAGTAGCGCACTAAAATCATTAGACTTAACAGGTCCTCTTACGTATACAAAACTCACTTGGGATTGACTGGCTAGGTTGTCTAGCTAACCTAAGCTTTAGCTCTCAACTAGGGCTTACCTATCTAGCTTACTCTATGCTCGGCAGGATTTACTAAGGTTTCTCCTCAACTATCTCTAGTAAGGAAACTAGGAGTAGGAAATACTATAACAATACCTCTCAGCGTAAACTCTAACACTCCCCCTACCCATAAAGTTCTATCCTTTTTAGCCGACGAAACCCATCACTTATCTCTAAGGTGGATTAGAGTTGTGCTTCTCACCAGCCAACTCTATTGTCTATGAAGGTCAAAGATAGCTCTCTTGACCACTAACTTCAACTCACACCTAAGGAAAGGCCAACTCTCAAAGGCTCTTACAACCCTAAGCATTTAACAAGCATAGACAAAGCATAGAAAGAAACAAGAGATAAATAAACATGCATTGAAGAAACTAAAACATAGATCATCAAAACAACCCAAGCCACCTAAAATCAGTTCATGGCTTGACAATAAACATCCAAAGTATCTTCGTTGGTACAACCCATTTCCGAGATATAAAAGAAAATGCTAAAGCAGCAGAAAGGGAAGATGAAACTCCCTATCTGTGATGGATTGCAGTGCCACGAACCATCATAGGCTTGCTGCCTCTCTCAAGGTCAGCAAGGTCAAACCCTTGGAGCTTCAATGATGGAGGAAACCAAGTGGAGAAAGAAGAAGAAAGGAAAAGAGCCGCTTTTGCTTTCTCTCCCTAGCCTTGTTTTCACCTTTTTCACGCTCTCCCTTTAATGAGGATCTCATGTCCTTTATATAGTGAGGGCTCCTAGGGTTTTGTGCCCTAATATTCTTTGACGCCCTAGGGAATATTCCCTATACATGTGGGGCACAATCAGACAAAAAGGGGGCTGGCACATGTGGGCTTTTAGAATGTGCGCGTTACTTTGTCCTTTTCTGCGTCCAGAATTGCTGTCCAAATTGTTGTAGCATTTTTCTTCCTTGTCTAGCTTCACACCTACTTCAACCTGCACATCACAACACCATCACATACCCTTCAAGCATCATCTAATCTTGTGAAATTACGCCAAACCACCAACAAGCAAGGATGTATGCACCTATATGCTATGAAATGACCTTGAGAACAAACAAATACCTAAGTAAAAAGGTGTAAAATATAAGCATTTTGGCAGGTTATCAGTTGGTCACGTCTTCAATTCTCACAAGTGAACCCCATACCTTTTCCAAATTCTCAAAAGATTCTCTTGTCCAAGCATATACTGGATAGGCGCTAATCACCAACCATATCCTTCTGAAAAAATTCTCGTTTTCCATCGACCATTCGTTAACCTACACAAACCATTTCTCTAGTGCTACCTTTGCCATCGCCTCCCTACGTTTCTCAACACTATCAAATATCAACAACAATTTTGAACCTCCAATTCGCATAATCGAGAAATCCTTGAGATTTTCCATATTCATTTCATTTTCTAAGTCTTCGATGGCTATCGGTTTTCTACACCATTCAATCGCACACCGTTGCAATATCTCCACTTTGTCTTGATCCACTACCCCACGGATCCTTTTCATTTTTAACATCTTTGCCCAAATTAAACCCCTTATTTCCTTTGATGTACCAAAATATTTTTCTACACCCTCTCTATTTTCACGCGATCTTCTCCAAAACGAAGTCCTACTCCCATATTGTGCCATTTTGAATCGAATTTTTGAAACATAAATCCAGCTTCCATGTAATCATTGGATTACATACCTCGCATCTTTTTCATTTTCCATACGGATAAATCCAAATCGAGAACCATCAACAACCTTCTTTGTTGGTATGAAAGAATCAATCACTTTTCCATGACGCGTAAAAATAAACCACATACCTTTCCAATGCAGATTCAGTGGTAGATTTGCCAAAAATACCATCCAGCACCTTCTATTTCCCGTCCAATCCTCACGATATCTTGACGTTGCAATCTATTTCCTACTGCTTCTCGCTGCTATCCACTCATAGGGTTTTTATGTATTTAGGTAATTAATTTGTTCTAAACCATTTCTTTGTTTAACCACTGGTTTCTAACCCACTGGCCAAGAAATCCAGATCAAGTTTTGCAGAAGCCCATTATGGAGCGACCCTCCCGACCAAGTTTTTTCTATTCATAAAGTTAAAATTCAAATCCCTAACCCTTTTTTGAAGAAAGGTGGGCCTCATTAAAATCCGTCTAAAGCTCCTCGTTGCCAGAAGGCATCGAGAGAGAACCTATGGGGAAAAAGAGTACCCATGTATATTAAGATGGATGAGAAGAAATCCCATTAGTTACAAAGGTACGAATATAGTCAGGATAAACAGTACTAAATAAAACAGATGACATGGAGCGTAGAGCCCTAGTGGTGAGAGTATGAGCAACAACATTCACTCCTCTAGGTACAAAATGGATGCTAAAATTAACAATATCAGCTAGAAGCGATTTAGCATGGTCAATCAGAGGGCGCATCGTAGATAGATCAGGACCCTGATGGTTGAGCTTGTTTGCAATTGTAGCCGAATTCGTTTCAATGATTAGGTTGGACCAGCCTTGATCACGTGGAAAAATGATGCTTGCAATGAACGCATGAGATTCGGTCGTAGTAGCATCCAGACAACTACCCAAGGGGTAAGCAAGGCCTCCCAAGACAACACCAGATGAGTTCCTTGCAACAACTCCCACAACAACAGCTCGAGTGATAGGATCAAAAGCCCCATCTGTGTTTAGCTTCATAGATCCTCCTCGGGGGCGTTGCCAGCGTGGTTGCGCAAGGAAGGGTAAATCCGGCTGATGAAGGGAGGTGGTCGTTGATGTAGCTGTTGCGTACTCTCGCAAGATACCTTGTGAATTTAGAGTCGTAAGCCAATGTGGTTGTAAATGGTGATTGTGGATCCAGTCATTACGTCTGTTCCATATATTGTAAAGTATAGTCATGAAAAGAGAGAAGGACTGTAAAGGGAATTTAGCAGCCCCTTCCTTAAGCCATTGCAAAGATGATCCTGTAGAGCTAGAAAGGAGTGAGGTGGGTAAACCAACATGCCATAGAGCCTCATTTGCACCTGGACAGTCACGCAAAGCATGAAGAATTGTTTCTTGCGCTACGTTACACAGTGGACATAATCCAGTTCCAAGATTTGTCGCTTGAAGCTTAGAGCCAACTGGTAGAGCATCATGACCTAATCGCCATCCAAAGGATCGTATTTTCGGTAGAACGGGTAATTTGGAAATAGCGTTACAAATACGAGAAGGTCGATTAATAGGTGTTGGAGGCCTCTGTAAAAACGAATATCCGGAACGAATATAGTATATATCAGAGTCGTGATTACTCCATAAGATCGTATCTTAGGTGTCGTTTATGATAGGAACAATGAGAATGATGTTTGCATCTTTCGAATCGAAATAGTTACGAACTTTTTAGGTATCCCAATGAGGTTGTCATGGGATTATAAACTCGCAACAACGAGTATGTACCTTATCATTAATCTCATATTCTCCATAGAGCTGAACTGCAAAAGAACCTCCCAGATTTCCTGGTGAATTTGGATTCCGCTGTCAATCCCTGACCTTTTGAGAAAACCAATGTGGAGTTGCATTATGGCTTGGTGGAGACCTTTCCATGCAAAGGAAGTTTGGCGATTAGGCTCAGCATCTAGAATTTGTCCAGAGGGATAGTATTTGACCTTATAGATCTGAGCAAGAAAATTATTCGGTTCACAGATGAGACGACATATTTGCTTGCCAACCAATACAACGTTGAAAAGGTGCAGGTCCCGGAGGCCAACACCACCAGCGAATTTAGGATGACAAACAAATTCCCATGGAATCATATTCCAACCTCGTTTGTTATTTTTGCCTGACCACCAGTAACACCGAACAGACGTAGTCATGTCTTCTATAATATTTTGTGGTAGTAGGTAGCAGGACATCGCATATTGAGGCATAGATTGGATAATGGCTTTAATGAAAACCTCTCTTCCATTAAACGAAAGGAGATGTTTGTCCCAATGAGACATACGAGAGTTCACTTTATTCCGTGCGAAACCAAGGCCATCGGTTTTGTCTTTCCCAATTAGAAGGGGGACTCCAAGGTAGATCCTCGGGTCATCTACTTCCCTAACTTGTAGGATAACATTGATGGCCTGTTTGTGCACAACAGATGATCTTGGATTAAAAAAAAGGTGGATTTTTCAAAATTGACCGCCTTCACAGAGGATATAACATAAGTATGAAGGGCATTTTTTAGATGTTCTGCTTCCGTAGTATTGTATTTGATGAAAACCATGCAATCATCGGCGAAAAGAAGGTGATTCACACGGGGCCAATGTCGACTAGCACATAGTCCAGGTAGGTGACCATTATGTTGCTCAGCATTAAGAATAGCTGATAGACCTTGTGTGCAGAAAAGGAAAAAGAAAAGTGGAGATGGGATCTCCCTAACGGAGGCCACGTTTGGGATAGAAGATCGGTGAGAGAAAGGTATTCACTCTAGCAGTGAAAGAGACATATATAATACAACACATAATTATAGAGACCCATTATGAATTAAAGCCCATGTGAAGTATGACCTGATGAAGGAAAGAACATTCAACACGGTCGAAAGCCTTTTCCATGTCTAATTTAAGGGATGCACCTTGAAAGAGGTTGGAATCTCCTGTATTAAGGGAGTGAATTAGTTCATGGGCAATTAGAATGGTGTCAGTGATATTTCTACCTTTAACAAAGGCAGCTTGGTTATTACTGATACAACAAGGGATGATGACTTTCATACGGTTTACAAGCACCTTGACAACAGTCTAGTAAATGATCATACATTGACTAATGGGTCGTAAATGTCACATCGTAGTAGGTTCATTAACTTTGGGTATTAAAACCAAAATTGTACGGTTGATCTCAGTCATGTCTGCTTTCCCAGATAGAAGGTCGAGACAGAGATTAATAACATTTTGTCCTACTATGTCCCAGTGTTGTCGGTAAAAACCGCTGGGTAGCCCATCAATGCCAGGGGCTTTCTTTGGATTGATATCTTGAAAAGCATGAGTGATTTCCTCCGGGATAAAAGGCCTTGTCAAGGCTTCATTCATAGTAGGTGTGATAGTGGTGTCAATATTATTAAGAATTTGAGGCGTGATGTCTGAGTTGGATGAAGAAAATAGGTTCTGGAAATAGTATACAACTATTCCCATGATATTATCTTCTTGTTCTTGCCATATATTATTGTTATCGAGAAGGCCTTTGATTGTATTTTTATTGCATCGGTCATTTGCACAAGCATGGAAAAAGGATGTATTCTTATCACCTTGGGCTAGCCAAGTTGTATGAGACCGTTGAGCCCAATATGCTTCATGGGTATCAAGAAGTTGATTAAGTTCTGATTTGGCTGCAAGATAAGATTCTTCTTCAGAGGTGGAAAGTCGATGGCGAAGATAAGCATTAATTTGTTTATTTAAATCATTTATACAGACAATGGAAGTGATTCGCTAGTATGATTGCCAGCCTTTAAGACGAGCACCAACTACTTGTATTTTTTCTAAGGTGAATCCATTAGTGGTTGACCAAGTATCTTGAACAAGGGAGATACATTCCTTATTGTGAGCCTAACAATTTTCAAATCGAAATTGATTTTCATGATGTTGGGGACTTTGGTAATTGTTGTATTCGGTATCCATGATGATGAAACAATGGTCAGATTTTGAAGTGTTGGGTCCCGATTTAGTCCAAGTGAACCATCCATTAGCTGGCTTACAATTGAATAAGTTATTTCGGGATAGGCAATCCCTAAAATTATTAATTTGTGAACGCGCTCGACGACAACCGCCATGTTTTTCATTGTCTGATAGAGTTTCGTTTAAGTCGCCTCCTATAAGCCAAGGTAGAGTGGATGAAGTACTAATGGAGTCGATTAGTTTCCAAGTTTTGATTTTTTTATTTGTTTTAGCATAACTGTGAATTCTGGAGAAATGAAATTGAGATGTATTTGTATGAACGATAGAGTCAATATGGTGGTCTGAGTATGAAAGTAAATCCATATTACTTTTATTATTCCATAATAGAGCTAAGCCCGAACAAAAAGGGCTGCTTTCAACAGATAAACAACCAACCATACTTAAACTAAGACAAAATCTCTCACAAAGATACTTATTTAGGCGAGTTTCACAAAGGAATAAAACATCAGGGTTTATCTTCATGACAAGTCATTTCAAGGCTTGAATTGTCTGGGCTTTACCAAGACCTTGGCGGTTCCAACATAGGATAATCATTTCCCTCGGCGGGGTTGAACGTCAACCTTCACCAAAAAGTTTTTTCCGTTGCTCATCCCAGCTTTGTCCTTTGAAGAAGGTGGTATAGGTCGAGGCTTTTTGGTTTTGCCAACATCTTGCATAGGTGAATGTCTTTTAGTACCACGGGTTGAAGGTGCCGGCGGGGCTTTGTAAGAAGCTGCAGATGGTGGTGATTCTTTAGATAACCAATCCTAAAATTCGGATAACAATAACGATGTTGGTAGGAACGTCTTACCCATATCCTTATCAAGATCAATGATTGTTTTGGATGTGGGCTTTGGTTCCATATATGGAAGAATGCTCACCGGAGCGGCGTCAATTATGGCATCCTCGTTTGTTGCTGATTTGGTGTGCACAGTAGCATCAATGGTCGAATTGTTGGTGTTAATGCCCTCGTGGGCAGCAAAAGCCGAACCCAATGGGCATGTGCTGGTCACAACAGCCGCATGCAACACCGTTTGAGCTGGCAGAACAGTCGGCGTCTTGGATGGGGCAACGGTGGTGGGAGAGTGATTGGTGGCAGTTTTCTCACTGTTTGATGAGTTGTGCAGAGGCATGTTGCTGAAGGACTCAACATCTATGGAATTGTCAAATTGTTTTGGTGAGAAAGTTCCTTTATCCCTTATAGTTTTAAGATATGAAATAGGTAAGATTATTGTGATGTAAAAATAAGTTTGGAAGTATATAGGTTTTAAGAGGGTTTGGCGGTGAAGGAAAAATTTGAAAGAATAAAATGAGCAGTTTGTATTCCGGGGATAAGCCAAAAGTAGAAAAAAACTTATTATGGTAGCTTGAAAAATTGATATGAAGATTATTGTGGGAATATGAGTAAAAGATATAAGCAAAGTAGAATAAATGGAAGTAAAAAAAATTGAGATTAGGTAAATAGAAAAAAGGAAATTACCCTTATCCTTAATGTCCTCTCCCATCTTTGTAGACTTCCCTTTAACAAAAGGTAAATAAATTAGTTGAAATTTAATGTATTGAGATGCGTATAATATAAAGTATATAAAATAGATACCAGTAGTGGTTTGTGGTTTGATTACCTAAGATCCGACATCGAGTGATCAGATTCTTCCTTTGGAACGTGAAGCAGCTTCTTGCCTTTTTGGTGGAATGTAACGGAGCCAATCTTCATACTTCGTAGTCTCTGTAAGTTTGAAGGTTGGAGAGAAGTTGACCGAGTGGCCAATAATACCACATCCATGGCATAGTGTGGGTAATCTTTCATATTGTATAGGACATAATTTAGGTGTGGTTCCGGGTCCACCAATGGCTACACAACGACGGATGGGTTTGATGACATCAATAGTGATTTCTACACGAAGGTAGCCAACTGTGTTCCGGTCTATACGACAAGAATCTATTTTGAGCACAGTTACTATCATAGCTCCAAGTGAGTTTCCAATTTGATAGGCGATGTCATCTTTCTCCTTCAAGATGATCGGGATGCCATGGATACAGACCCTAATATGCATCTTGTTGAATGTGTAATCATCAATGTTGGATTGCGGATCAAAAGGTGCTAGAGCCAGCCATTCATCTTTGTATGTCCATTGACCCCTCTTTAGGATATCGTTCCTATTTGCTTCATCAGAAAATTTGATACGAAAGTAGTTTTCTTTCAAGATGGAGATGGAGTCGATCTTGTTGTTTTTCCATATACCTTGGAATGCTCGAATCACAACTTGATTATCAACATTTTTAGAAGCTATGAATTTGCCAATGAGAAGAAGGTTGATATCATCATTTGTAGAGTCCCAGTAGATAGCCGGAGTGAAGACCAGGCCTTGTTCCTCCGGGGTGAAGCTTAGTTCACCGAATTGTTGGAAGAAGGAATTGGAGGTCATTTCAAGTTTAGTGTGTTTAGGCGAGGGATGCTTTGTATTGAGAGGATATCGGTGTTGAGTGAGGGAGAGAATGGCGTGAGTGAGGATGATATTTATAGTAATGATAGTTAGGGAAGAAGTTGAATTGAATAGAGGTGTTTGAATATGGAAAAATCTTAGAATGGATGATTTTATATTACTTGTATAGTAATTTTGGAAGGGAGAGTAAACTAAAAAGATAGTAAATAATATGGATGTTGAAAGTAAAGGCAGCAAACATAAAGAGAGGCTGGTAAAAGTAAATGTAGGTATTTGTTTCCAAAAAATATAAGCCTTATGTAAAGAAGTTAATGTATGATTGAACTTAGCCGTGTATAAGGTTGAGAAGTAAGTTTTATTAAAGGTATAATTTGTGTTTGATATGTTGGTATAAAGGTATGTTAAATTGTTAGCATTTTTTGCTGTTAAAGTTCGGTTATGGGAGGTTTCTTTGTATAGATAAATTCGGTTGATTGGTGTGTAAGAGCAGGGATCGAATAGGAATTGAAACAATTTATTAGTATTGGACACTATAGGTGTATGTTTCCATATAAGTTTACTACCATTGGCATTATAAGTGTAATTATGAGCTCCAAAATTCTTAACGATTTTACTAGGATCGTGTTGTGCAATTACTATCAATTGGGCGGTAACATAGTAGTGGGTAAATTCGAATATGGTGATATAGGTGTGTAAGAATATATAATGTGGGACTATAAAAAGATTGGTGATGAGTATTATATGTTCATGATTTGTGATATTTGTTGCTATATTTGTTAGAAATCGGTGACTTGGATGGGAAAGAGTGGGTTCATTGGGAGATTGATACAACATTTGGTTATATATATTTTTGGAATTTTCTATTGGAGTAAAAAAGGCCATATATGTGTTAAAAGGGATGATTTGTCTTGAATTATAGAAAGAATCCCTAGATTTACTTTCCTTGAAATTGTAAATAATTGTTGGTTTTAATGGGAATGGTAAATAATTAGTAGATGCTTATTCATTGTATGAATGGTAAGTTTACATATAGGGAAAATTATAAGATGGCAAAATTGGGAAATTGCAAGTGCGTATTGTCTAAATAAGAGGCTGAATGTAAAAGGTAATTGATGAATATGAAGATATGGTGAAGTTTGAGAGAATAATTTTTTTGCTATGAGTGTTGTTTTTTATTGAAATTTTACTAAGTTGGAATTGTCTCTAATTAGAGAAAGGAAGTAAGGTTGGTAAAATTTTAAAAAAGATTTTAGTTCTAGCCCACAAGATAATATTTGGCATTGTGAGTATTACTTAGTATGTGTTGAGGCTCATAGCCCACAAGATAATATTTGGCAAGAGTTGTATTGAAAATGGGAAGTTTGCATATTGATGGTAATTGTAGATATGGTAAATTTTTATCACAACATAGTAAGCATAAAAAAATAAAATCATTGTGGATTTGTGATTGGTTCATGAGCATCCCGTATGGAGAAAAATTATTTAGGATATGTAAATTACGTTAGAGTGTAATTAGTCGGTCATATTGTTTTAGTTTGATTCCAAAACGATTCTATGAATGCATAAAAGAAACAGATTGAGAAAGTAACACCATGTTATGATCATGCAATAGCAACGTAAACGTCTAAAAACAATAGATTCTAAGCTTACCAAGTAGATCGAATAAGCCAAAGTTGGACGCCATACTAGATGCACTCTGGGTAAAAATATTAAGAAAATTAAAGTATTCATAAAATTGATTTTGGTGATAGTAATCCATGGTACCAATAGTTTGATTTGGAACCGGATGTGGAGGGGTTGTGTTCGAAAACACTCTCTTCTCAATCTCAATGGGTATAAAAGGTACATGTTTGATGGTTGCTCCAAGTGCGTTCCAAGCCGGGGACGAACTGCAGACAACGACAACATCAAAGGGAGGGACGGCGTTGCTGCACAGTGAAGAGGAGGCTGACGGCGGCGCCGAGGAAGGGCTGTGGAAGGTGGCTGGTGGCGGAGGGGAGAGGCGAGAAAGAAAGAAAGAAACAAGGAGAAAAGAGAGGAGAGGGTTGAGAGCATTTTCGAAACAGCCACCAGTTAACCGTTAGCATTTTAACCGAATAAATCTCTAACCTTACTTAAAGGATCAAAACCATTTAAACTTCTTTACTACTAAATAGTCCAAATAATATGTCAAATAAAAATAATAAAGCTTATTAAATATACATTCGTTATCTGACGTAGACCCCTTCTCCCAAGTTGGTATCTAAATAAATTTAGCTTCTAAATTGATACCTGAACTAGACCCTTTCTCTCAAGTTAACACTTAAAAAAAATCTCTCATTTTAATATCCAAACTTTAATTCCATCCACTATTTTGATACTTTTATTAAAATATGTAATCCCCAAAACTTATAAATTCATCAATTTATTCCTAATTCGAAATAATTCAATAAATTTAACCTTTTATATTTTAAAACTCTATCAATTTAGTTATTTTTTGTGATACTGTCAAATCAAGCAAGCCTAACGGATCAAAACAACAATGTAATAATTTCATTCTACCATAAAAAACATTAAGTTACTGTTAAATTTTTATACTAGGAAAGTGATATAACATTTATAGGAGAACATACAATTTAAGAGAAGAACAAAGAGTTAATTGATAGGGTTTTTAAATATAGAATGTTAAATTTATAGAATTATTTTTAATTAGGACCAAATTAATAGAATGTATACATTTTGGTTTCAACTTGAGATAAGGTATCTAGTCCAAGTACCAATTGGGAGTAAAAATTCTTTAAGCACCAACTTGAGAGAATATGATTAATTCATGTACTAATTTAAGAACAAAAATTCTTTAGGGACCAATTTGTGAGAATATTTCTATTTCATGTACCAAATGTATTTTAAGCTAAATAATAAAAATTCATACATTTAATTTTAAAATAATAATTTGATAATACCAAAATGATTCCTTATTAATTCTATATATAAATTTAAATATTCACCTAAACCATACATTTATAAACCTAAGTATATTATCCCGATATGAGAAGTATTTGAATAGGGATCACTGAGCTTAGTGGGATGCAAGCCCTCAATGCCCTATTTGAATAGGTCATCTATTCAAACTACAAAATAAATATTGTGTTTTCATACATTTATAAATGATTTTGAATTTATCATGATGGTAATATGAAGAAAAAAATCAAATTATTAACATGTACTTCAACTCTGACTCTCTAATTAATCAATAATTTGATATCTCGAAGCTTGTCCAAAATATTGCAATGAGCCCATGACTTAACTGTGAGACCATTTGTTGAACAGTGGAAAAATATTTGCATTAACATATTACAAATATTTTTTTTTCAGCAAAAATAATTTATTAATTTAATGAAAAGCTAAAGTTGGGAGCCTCGTTAAAAACCTCCCTAATCCTATGTGGACGAAAAGAGTACACCCCAACTTGGCATCCTTGCATACAACTCGAAGCAACACCTTTAGTGCTAAGATTATCCATACTGCCCTTACAAAATATCAACTACAACAAAAACAGATCGTTACCACCATGCTTTGAAAATCTCAGTTCAATTCATTCCTTCTTTTGCGAGGTGATCCGCGATATGATTTTGTTCTCTTGGTGCAAACGAAAACCTCACCTGCGAAATTTTGCTTGTGCATTCATCAATCTTCTCGAAAACTTGCCACCATCTCCAAGGTCAAATAAATTTGTCTCCAATCCAATTTAGGACAGTTTAAGAGTCCGATTCCACTATAAGGTTCATTTGCCCCACCCAACCTGCTTCAACAAAAACCTCTAGAGCTGTCTTTATAGCCATCAATTCTAAAAAGTCAGAGTTGACTACCTCGACTGGTTCGAAGAACATAATTCTAATTTTACCACTGGACGTTCTTAAAATACCACCACACCCTGCTGCTTTGTCCTTGAATGCACCGTCTACGTTGAATTTTGCATCACCTTCCTTTGGTGGGATCCATTCCTGTTGCAGGCCAATCGGATTGATACAATTCGCAGGAGATTTCCACCAAGCATTTTTATTAACTAGAAGGTCTGCGTTTCCAGCCTTGATCCACAAAAGAGCTCTCATTTTTAATAGAAATAGGAGATCCTTTTGTGAAATTGTTTTGTCTTCAAACACCTTCTCATTCCTTGCTAGCCAAAGGCTCCACACCGCGGATGCAACTGAGATAAGCCACAATGATCTTACTTTCCCTGTCCAAGAAACATTAAAACAAAAGGAGAAAAAGTCATCCATATTAAACAAGTTTGGCCAAGGTAATGACCACCAATTACAGAAATTCTTCCAGAAACATATCGCAAATCTGCATTCCAGCAATAGGTGCTTTGTGTTTTCCTTCCCATTAACACACCAAGGGCAGCTGATCGCGTTGTCATCAAATTTCACTCCTCTTGTACTAAGAAATTCTTTCGTGGGTATCCTGTCAAGATTCAAAAACCATAGGAAGTTCTTCACTTTAGGTGGCACCTTCATTTTCCATAAAATATCGAAGTTAAAGGATGGATCTTCGATGTTTGCATTCACCATAAGCTAACATATTACAAATATAATTCTAGATATTGACTTATTTAAACGTTGAAGTAAAAATAAAATTACGTTAGTACGAGAGAAAAGAAGAATGAGTTCTTAACAGGTAGGTGTAGAAAATGTATGTGATATCACACGCACTACTACTAGAGTGGAAGACATCCATCAAAAGCATTTTTTTGGATGGGTCGTCATGTACATTTCTCTAAAAAGTAATGTCAAAGTTATCGATCCCCAATTAAATATTCTCATGTTTTTGAAATGGGTAAATTACGTAAATTTATCATTGAACTTTACTCTCAAACTTATTTTGGTCACTGAAGTTTTAAAACATTCAATTTACTCACTGAAGTTTAGACATTAAACGTTTTTTGTCATTTATCCGTTAATTTTTTTTGACAACGTCCATTTATCAGAGAACGAAGATTTTTTTTTAAATCCAAACGGTGGAAAACTTCATCAGCACGAGTGAAGCAATATACTGAGAAATGGGCTCTATCCGAAGGCGGAGGAGGGAGATCGGCAAGAGAAAAACTGAAAGGTTTTTGCCCGATCCTTGGACTTCGGGCACTTTTCGACAAAATGAAAGTCGGATTCAAACTCAAGGGGCGAGACGAAGTGACTGGTGAAATTTTGTATTGAACGACCACCATCTATATAACGCCCCGAGTTTAGGGTCGGGAGATAATCGGGTTGGTTAAACCGTTTCGGGTTAGGTAAATTTTGAAGCTATTATTTTTAGATGGATAACCTTGGTTTCTATTAAAGTGTAAAATGGGAATTTTGAATAAAAGAAATAAAAAAAGGTTTTGAAAAGCTATCATCTTCTCCAAAATCCCTTTTTTCACGTAAAACCCCTCCTAAACCCCATTTCACTATTCCATTGCTCTCAACTCTTCATCCAAGCAAGATTTTTCAAGGTAATTTCTTCTTTGCTTAGGTTTTTACATATTTGACTTGTACTCATTGAAAACTTTCCTTTAAACCCATTAAGATGCATTTTGGTTTTGGGTTGGAGAAATGAGTATTTTTCATGGGATTTTCGTGGGTTTGTTTTACAATGGTTATATATGTGCTTTAATCCAAGTTTTAAGTAATAAAACATGTTGGGATGGTGGTGGGATATGGGGAAACCCGAAATGAGTCTAAAAATGGGATTTTGGGGTTGAAAAGGTAGAGTTTTTGGCTTGGTTTTGGGTTGAAATCGTGGCTGATGATTCCTTTGCTGCCGGGGGATGTTTTTAGATGATATTTGGTGTGTTTTGATGTTTGGAAATGATGGGTTCAGCTTGAGGTTTCATTAGAACGAATTTGGGTGAAGTTTGGGTTGAATGTCGATGTGTTTTGTTGCAAGATTGTTGAGTTCTAAGTTGTTGTTATGTTTGTGGGTATATTAGAATCCTAATGTTCTGTTTTGGGTTGCCTAAAGCAGAGGAAACAGGTTTGGGCTTCGTGGACGTGAATCCGGGTAGTTCGGAGGCTTGTATCGGCATCTTGGATAGCGTTTGTGTGTTGGCTGGTGAGTGAAAATCGTTTGAAGCTTTAATATGTTTAATGAAGGTTTCTTAGGGTTTGGGTGGAGCCTTAGAGGCTAACCTAGACCCAAGCGTAAGTTTGTCTATTCTTGCCTTGTTTGGTTGATTGTTTGCGTTCGTGTTTATGTGTGTTGTGGTGTTGATTGCATAATGTTTTTATCCCCGTTTTAATGTTGTTGTGTTGTCGTAGTTGATGCCAAGCCTCACGTGATGGTTAGTCGTTGTGTACGGTGATGTGTAGTCCCACCGGTAGTGACTAGTAGATGAGTATGGTGACATATAGTCCCATCGGAAATATGTTAGTTGTTGTGTACGGTGATGTGTAGTCCCACTGGGGGTGGTTGTGCATGTGCAAACCATGTTTCGTTTATGCTTCCATTTTATTGTATCTCTTTCTTAAATGGTTTTGCTTTTAAAACTAAGATATATGTTTTGAACTGCATTATTGTTATGTTTTAGAGCTCCGCTCACTAAGCTTTTAAGCTTACGCTCTCTTTTTCCAACAATGCAGATCGTTAGTAGCTTCGGAGGCAAGCATGGCAAGGGAGGGGTTCTTGGAGTTCTTTGCTAGCTCAAAGTATGGTTTTCTTAGTTGTAATAATACTTAGGCAATGAGAATGCTAGACCATGTTAGGGAGTTGGTGTTCAAAGTCCTATGTTTGGTTATTGTTAATGATGCTAACATGTTTTAAATGTTGTTACCTTGTTATGTTGAGGCTTGTTATGGCCTTGGGCAAATTACTAAGTGTTTTGACTTGTTGGTATTTTTGAACTAAAGTGTTCTTATGAGTTTTTGGGTTTGAGATCCATTTTTACGTGTATGCATGATTGAATCTTGTCTTTAGGGTGTTTTGCCTCTAGATTGTTTGTATAATAAGTTCTCATGAGGTTTGTGATGTTTCGGAGTGAGTTTGGGAACGTTTGGAGATGCCAAAATGTATTTTCGGGTCAAACTGTGTCCAAGCGTTTCGGAACGGCCAAGCTCCAGGGACACCCGTATCGGAATGGGGGTGGTGCCGTTTTGGTACGATTTGCCACTAGAGGCTCTTGTTTCAGACTATGAGGAGCCGTTCCGAAACAGCCTGATGTTGCCTTTTGAATGAAGCCCACGTTTCAGAACGGGTAGTCCTGTTTCGAAACGCAAGTAATTAAAACGGCTAAAGGGCATCTTTGAAGGTTTCCAAATGTTACGGTTTAGTCCCTAATGCTTGTATGCTTCCTAAATGAGTTTATATGTATCCCTTGTGATGGTTTTGCCTCGTGAGCATGGAACTTGACTAATAACTATTTGGTAAGGCTAATTTACCTTTATGCCTCTACTCGGTTCGTATATGTGTTCGTTTTTCAGCTGTTTGCCTTCACACATAGGATTAAACATGTCATTTAGACAAGATTAATAAAATGAAAAAAAAAATTAGGGTTGCTAATCGGAGTGAGGCCTTAGCGGGTTTCGCTTCGGTTTTCCCTGTGTAACTCGTTCGGATCGGTCTGCTAGCTAGGCCGGGATGAGGGGGTTACATTTGGTGGTATCAGAGCCTCAGTTACGAGGTCTCCTGGGAAGGTAAGTCAGGTAAGTTGGTTTATTTGGTTTGTTTGCCATTGCACGGTGTGTGGAAGCATATTTTCTCGTTCTTGTTGTTGGTTGAAGTTTAGTCGAGTGTTCCCATTGCTAGGTGTTGTTATTGGAAAGTGGTTTCGATTACAGTTGGTGGAGGATGTTTGCGTTTAAACTCTATTTTTATTTTATTTTTTAATAATTAAAATGCCTTGGCATTATTTTCCCTATCTAGTATGTTTTACAGTTTTCTAAATATTGTGTCAAGCGGCCGCTGATATTGTTAGCTTATTGCACCTTAACATCTTAACAGGCTTAGGGGGCAACGATCAGTTCCTAGATATTAAGGCGAGATGCTTCGATGAAAGATGTTCAAGTAGATGAACTTACTTCGGGAGTGAGTCTACCCCTTAGGAGTAAAGATTGGAACTTAATCAAATTGATTTATGAAAAACTTCACTATAGACATATAAGGGTTTTACATAGTTAATTTAGGGCATTGCCATCGATAGAGGCAATGCCAACCTTGAATCTACTCGGTAATTAATGTCAAGACAGAAGATTATTAAAGACTGGCATGGCATACATAGCGTGAAAACCAGGCATCCCTTGCCAACGTTCATCGCTCATTTGAAAACTCTCCTTGCCAACGTTGTTTTCCTTTCACTTCTTTTCTTTAAACATTATTTTCAAAACAACACCAAATCAAACAACGTTTTTCCCTTGACAAGTAAATGAACAAAGCAATCAAACTCTTCGTCAATCCCTATGGAGACGATATTCAACTCACTAGTATATTACTTGCAAACCGTGTATACTTGCACGCAAAAGACTCTTACTATGCACTGTTTTCACACATTTTCAATACATTTTTCAACCCTTTTTGTAACACCCGTGTTTTGGGGTCGGGAGTTTGGTGTGTGTGTTGGGTTTGAGTCGTCAAAATCGGTTTAATTCAATTAGACCTTGGTTTTAAGTTAAATGAGATTAAAATTAAAGTAATGGCATTTTTGTAAATAAGTGAAAATAAAGGAAGACAAGCTTTTTGAAACTAAAATAAAAAAAAGGGTCTTCTTCTTCATTCTCCATTTCACGTGGAAAAAACCCCAAACCCCTCCCAAAGCCCTAAATTACTATTCCATCTCTTTTCTCCATCATCTCAAGGGCTCCTTTCAAGGTAATTTCGTTTTTGAATTCTCCTTTCCATCCCAAGCATTTCCATGGTTTTAGATTTCAAAACCATCACCATTTTTGTTTTTCAAGTTTGAAGAAAGTATGAAACTTTAATGAGTTTTCAACTTGTTTTTGGTTTGTTTAGTTAAGATTTGGGTTAAGCTTACCTAAATACACCTCATACTTTGAAATGGCGGGATTTTGACAAAAATTCCGAAATGGGTCTTGGGGGCATTTTTGAAAGTGTCAAAACTTGAAATTTTGGTGTGTTTTTGTGTTGGGTTGAAGGGCTGATGGTATAGGGTTGTTAGGGAAGTGTTTCGGAAGTCTTTAGAGGTAATTTGGGTGTTGGAAATGGTAGATTTCAGCTGGGTATTATTTGTGTACGAAAATGTGGGTTTTGTGGTTAGTTTGGGTTGGAAATTATGAGGTTTTGGCTTGTGTTTGTGGGTTGAGGTTGTGGTTGAGTTTGGCAATGATTTGGATGAGTAATACATTGTCTTTTGTTTGGTTAGAAGCAAGAGGAAACATCGGAGAAGGTTCGGGATCGATTCCGGAAATTGTGGAGGCTTGAGTATCTTTGCTTGGTTTGCTTAAGGAAGGGTGGTGAGTGAAACTTCCAAATCTATTTTAAATTGGTTCAAGTGTGTTGAGGTTTTGGGATGTGCTTGGTAGGCCATTCCAAGGTAGGAGTTAAGTTGGTAGCTTAACTTCTTGTGTGTTTATAATCTTTAAATGTTTATGTCTATTATGATTTGTGAAGCATGAACTGTATATGTTTGAGTATACATTGATTGTGTGAGATGATGACTATGTGATATGCTTGATGGTTGACATGATGTGGTTTAATAGTATGATTGGAACTAGTTAACTTACCGGGTATAAATGATCGATCATTAGGATTAGTGTGCACACAATTGAGTCAAATTCGCTCGTGGCCTTGGTGGCGTTAAGTCATCAAGGAGGAGTACGGTGATGTAATATTCCACCGGAGATATTTATATTATACTTGATGATGAGTGGAATCCCATCCGTAAGGCATGTGGTGATGAGTGTAATCTCATCCATGCGAGGTTCGGTGATGAGTGTAATCCCACTGAGGTAATGTTGTTGTTGAGAGTAATCCGCATATCCGAGTAAACTAATAGTGGCCAATATACTTGATCATGTGGTTGTGATGTTTAGATAATTGCTTTATCTTGTTGAGCTTAGCATGAAGTAAGATGCCATGTTATTGCCCTTTGAGTTGCTAGCTAGGTTGCTACATTGATGCTTATGCATGTTTGTGTGTGATGTTAAGGATGATATGCTTGAACCCTGCATTGTCGTTGTTTTTGGTTTTAGAGCATCCTCGCTAAGCTTCTAGCTTACGCTCTCATTTTTCGGCGATGCAGATCATTAGCGTGGAGTTAGCAAGGTGCAAGGAAGGGGCCTTCCAAGCTTTTGTAACTGCTCAAGTATGATTTAGTAAATAAAGTAGTAGTTTAGCAATGGGGCTGCTATGTGTTTGTATGAGCGTTGTATGACTAATAAATGATGAATGTTGTTTATGCTATGCTTTGGATGTGTAAACTATGTTATGTTTTGGTCAAATACTTGCGATGAGAGGTTATGCCTTTGGATGCTATTTGTGTTTGTGAGCATGAAACCTTGTATGTGACAACATGTGCCTTTTGGCTTTTAAGCTTTTAAGTATGTCTTGAAATGCAATATCAGTCCTTGTATGAATGTCATGTTGTAAATGCCTTGTTGTTTACCTCAATTGTTTTATATGTTAGTCCTTGATTGTGGAATGTTGTATGTATGCTTGTATGTGGCTAGGGAAGTCTCAAATTACATCTAGAGTAGTGGTTGAGGGTCTTTTGCTGCAATTTGGAGTCTTGCAGTACAGGGCGTATCGATACGCCTAAGGGCCGTATCGATACGGTCCTACACTTTGGGACTCAGAATTGGCTTAGGGTATCGATACTCGGGGGTGTATCGATATGCCCAAAACTTACTGGAATTTTGAGATTTTGGTGAGACTTTGGCGTATCGGTACGGGCTCTAGGGGTATCGGTACGGTTTTGTATCGTTGACCGCGAGATGTTGACCAAGAAAGGTGTATCGATACGCTCAAGGGCTGTATCGATACGGTCTTCCTGGTTGACTTGAGGCAGTTGACTTGGTCAAGGCGTATCGATACCCTTGACTGGTGTATCGATACGGCCTGCTATGTAAGTATAAAATGGGTTGTTTAAAGTGTTGTTTTGGGTTTGGTTGCTTTTATTTTCGTGATGTTTCCGCTGTCGTGTTCACATAGGGAATAACTACGCCTTTAGACAAGATATAATTGAAAGAAATTTTCTAGGGTTGCTAACAGAGGTGGGACCTTAACGGGTTTCACATCGGTTTTTCCCGTGTAGCCTACTCGGATCGGTCAGCCGACCAGACCGGGACGAGGGGGTTACACTTTTTCCAAGCACTTACACAGTCGAACAGATACAATCGTCTAAACGCCGATAGGGTCATTTGCTTCCAAAATCTGTTGTTCTATTTTTTATAATAAGTACCCATGCGTTTCTATAACAGAAATCTTTGTATGAACTTCTTAAACATAATACTTTTTTTTAATAGCGTTTAAACATTTTTCTCAATTAACACATTATATAAATAAAAGTATTAAATATGTTAAAAATATTGTTCTCACTCATTTCAAATTATCAAATATTAAACTTGCGTTATGCAGCTAAAAGGTGAGTTTTATGCATGGCATGCATATAAACATCCCATTTTATCAAAGTATAGGGATACAATTAGGGATGTAAAAAGCTGACCCGACCTGAAAATCTGACTAAAACCTGCTCGAGTCAGAATTTGGTTTGACTCGAGTATTCGATGACCCGAACCCGGTCTGTAAGCGACTGTTGTTGACCCGAACTCGAGTTGGACCTGTTACTGTAGTAACCGAACCCGACCTGTATCCGACCGAGAACGACCCGAACCCGAATTGGACCTGTTATTGTGGACCCGAAACCCGACCTGCACCCAACTGAAACGAACCCGAGACCGACTTAGAAGATAACCGATATTACCCGGCCTGTTTTGATCCCGAACTCATATTGACCTCGCTTGGTATTTACCTGACATGTAATTGAGAAAGTCTATGATTTGATGAATTTAAAGTGTTAATAAATATAAACTAATAATTTTTTAAATCAATTTAAAGTGTTAAATAATCTTTTTGTTATGTATACTTAAATAATCAATTTAATATATATATATATATATATATATAAAGAAAGATTGTATTTAGATATTCATTTTATACTACTAAATTTTAAATTTTGTTAAATAATTTAATATGCTTAGTACTAACTCATTCAATATAAATTATTTGTGAAGTTAATAAAAATTAACATACTTAAATTTATTTTATTAAAAATTATTCAAAATTTAAAAAATTTATTAAATTAATAACTTGTGATTGATGAATTTAAAACAAATTATTCAAAATTTAAATTAATTTGTTCATTATGATCATTAAATTAAAAAATTCACTTTATTAAATAAAGTGAATTTTTTTAATTTAAATCAATTTGTTTAGGGGAAAAGCGTTTTTTTTGTTTGAATTGATAGGGGGGGGGGGGCTTTGTAATTCACGCCAATTGGGGAAAGCTTTCGCCTTTTGTTTAGGGGTTAATCACCCTTTAGGTCCTTTATTAATTAGATGTTTAGGGTTTAAGTTTTTAAAGTTTAAGTTTGTTTCTTTTTAGTCCTAACTTTTGGTTTAGTTTCTTTAGATTTTATTCAATTAGGTCATGCTTCATAATTTGATTAATTATTAAGCCTTTTGATTTACTTTAAATTTGATTTGGTCCTCGTATAAAGATTTGGTAATTAATTGACTTTAATAATTTGATTAATTTGTGAATTGGGCTCTAATTAATAATTTAGTTTTAATTTATTTTTGGATTTGTCCTTTTTATGTCTTGATTTATTTCGTTTGTTAGATTAATGGGTTCATGTTTGGGGTTTAGGGATATATATATATATATATAAAGAAAGAAAGAAAGATTGTATTTAGAGATTCATTTTTGTAATTTAGTCCAATGTTTTTAATATGATGATATTTGTATTAATGTTAGTCCCTAAAAAAATTTTCCACTGAAATTGACCCTTATTAATTTCTAATTTTTGTAATTTACTCCAATATTTTAGATATGAATCATTTGATGATATTTTTGTTCATTCTAGTCCCTAAAACTTTAATTTTTAGTCCAAATTGACCCCATTCATTTTTTTGTAATTTAGTCCAATATTTATAATTTTAATTTAATATTTTTGTTCATTATAGTCCCTAAAATTTTATTCTTATTCCAAATTGCCCCTATTCATTTTTTGTAATTTAGTCCAGTGTTTTTAATATGATGGTATTTTTATTCATGTTTTTATTTTTCACCGAAATCTACCCTTTTTAATTTCTAATTTTTGTAATTTACTACAATATTTTAGATATGAATCATTTAATGATATTTTTGTTCATTCTAGTGCCTAATATTTATTTTTAATGTGATTCCGTGTTCGTGATTCGTGAAAGGCGTTAAATAATTAACTCGAAATGAATGACCAACCCAAAGTCTATCGACTATTTGTACCAAAACTCAAACTTAATACGAATTCGAAACCCGAATTAACCCGACCTAAAATGAAACTGACCTGAAATGAACCCGACCTGAAATGAATCCGAATTAACCGTTTTGACCAGACTTGAAATGAATCCAACCCGAATCGAGTTAAAATATCAAATCGACCTGAAATGACATGTATCTGATTTGACCCGATATGACAGGACTCGACCTGAAACTCATTCGATCAGAAAGATGCTATAACTTGTCAGGTCAGTAGGGCATGGTGTCTCAATCGTAGAAAGTTCGCCATAAATGTCCTCACCAAGCTATATATAAATTCAAGGGTAAACTAACCCAATGACCACCATACTATGGTAAATGTATTAAAATGACCACATTAAAAAAATCGACTCAATTGACCACCCAAACTATTGAAATTGGATCAATTAAAGCACTGGTCATTAATGGGCTAACGGAAGGTGACGTGGCAGTTAAAAAATAAAGGTATAATTACACAGTTGGTCCTCGTTACTTATACACTCTATTAATTTGATCCTAATTTTAATTTAATAAAAATAATTAAAGTCCTCCAATAAGGTGGTGACACGTGTCACAAGATTGGAGAAGGAAAATTGAAATCTAAAAATTAGGGGTGTAAGGATTTGAACCTGGGTTGGAAAGGTGGAAGGATGCTAGGCTTGCCATTAGGTCAAGCCTATTTTTGAGTTATAGAGTACCACATATATTTTATGTTTATATCGTTATTAATGCCTAGAAAATTTGAAAGTAACAAAATTGGGGATGAGGGGATTCGAACCAAGGATCCCTTAGTAAAAAGAATCATGTACTTGCCACTACGCCAAGTTTACTTTTATGATATGAAATACAACATATAATATATCTCTTATATTACTGTTAATGCATGGAAAATGAAAAAAAATGCGGTTTTAGGAAACTCGAACACAACATACTTATGATGCATAAAAACATCTAACCCAATTAAATAAATCTAATAATTAAATTAAAATAAACAATATTTTGTATATGTTTTAAATTATGTTTAGTGCACGATTAAAATAAAAAATTTAAAACTATATGAAATTTTTTGTATATAACGATTAAAATATATACAAATTTAAAATAACGACAATCCTGCACTAATTAAATTTGTAAAAAAATTAAATTTGTATATATTTTAATCGTTTAAAAAAATTAATCATTAATTTTTTTTACAAATTTAATTAGTGCAGGATTGTCGTTATTTTAAATTTGTATATATTTTAATCGTTATATAAAAAATTCATATAATTTTAAATTTTTTATTTTAATCGTGCACTAAACATAATTTAAAATATATAAAAAATATTGTTAATTTTAATTTAATTATTAGATTTATTTAATTGGGTTAAATGTTTTTATGCATCATAAGTATGTTGTGTTCGAGTTTCCTAAAACCGCATTTTTTTCATTTTCCATTCATTAACAGTAATATAAGAAATATATTATATGTTGTATTTCATATCATAAAAATAAACTTAGCCTAGTGACAAGCACATGATTCTTTTTACCAAGGGATCCTTGGTTCGAATCGCCCAGCCCCAATTTTGTTACTTTCAAATTTTCTAGGCATTAATAACGATATAAACATATAATATATGTTGTACTTCATAACTCAAAAATAGGCTTGGGCTAGTGGCAAGCACAGCGTCCTTCCACCCTTCTAACCTAGGTTTGAATCCCTCCACCCCCAATTCTTAGATTTCAATTTTCCTTCTCTAATCTTGTGTCTTCCAATAAGGTGGTGACACGTGTCACCAAATAATTAATTTATTTTATTAAATTAAAAGTAGGATCAAATTAATAGAGTGTATAAGTAACGAGGACCAACTGTGTAATTATACCTTTATTTTTTTTACTGCCATGTCACCTTCTCTTAGCCCATTAACGGTCGGTTCTTTAATTGATCCAATTTCAATAGTTTGGGTGGTCAATTGAGTCGGTTTTTTTTAATGTGGTCATTTTAATACATTTACCATAGTATGGTGGTCATTGGGTTAGTTTACCCTAAATTCAATTACATTTTATAATATACTTACTGCTTAAAGACCAAAGAAGCATCCCTACGGCTTAATATTATTGAACTAGTACCCAAAATTTTATATTTCTTAGACTAGTACCATTACAATGAACTCGTCACAGAAACACTACGAGTTTTAAAATAATATTAATTTTTAATTTAAACTCACTGTGTGCACGGCGAGTTCTAATTTTTTTAAATATCGATTTAAAAACTTAATCAGCTGATTAATCTAATCCTAAACAAAACTAGCCGTACGGCGAGTGTAACCCCCTCGTCCCGGTCTGGCCGGATGACCGGTCCGAGTGGGCCACAGGGGAAAACCGAAGCGAAACCCAAAGGGTTCCCCCTCGGTTAGCAACCCTATATTTTTTTTCATTTTAATCTTGTCTAGAGGATTGTTAAGTCCTAAGTGATCAAGACAGCGGAAAACAATCGAAGGAAAACACATTCGAACCACGGCCATGCATAACAGTCCATTTTAAGCTTATAAGGCAGGCCGTATCGATACTCCAATCAAGGGTATCGATACTCCTTGACATGGTCAACCCAAACAGTCAACTCATAGAAGACCGTATCGATACAGCCCTTGAGCGTATCGATACGCCCTCTTCAGTCAACATCTCGTGGTCAACGAGATAAACCCGTACCGATACGCCCCAACACCGTATCGATACACCAAAAACTCCCCAAATTCTCAAAATTCCAGTGACCAAAAACCGTATCGATACACCCTCGCGTATCGATACGCCCAGCCTAAACTGAGCTCTACAAGCAAGACCGTATCGATACGGCCCTTAGGCGTACCGATACGCCCTGCACTGCAACGCCAGAATTTTCAACTTTAATGACCCCAACACGACTCTAAATGCATTTCCCGACTCACCTAAGCATATACAAACACGTAAGCAAACATACTTGAGTCAAAGGAAGCATTCATACATGAGTCAAAGCATTCATACCTAGCATTCCAACCAAAGAGCAATTTAGGCAATAATGGCATACATAAAGGCTCAAAAGGCCTTAAAAGGCACAAGTCATCACAAGAGGTTTGCACTCATACACAAGGCAACCTAGACATTCTAAAGCATGCCATCACACACCAACATTCATCATAGTATCACATGTTTTACAAACCATAATCAAACTCCAAACATCCACATTTAAATGAGTCATACAAAGCTCATACAAAAACCCTTGCCACATTGCTAGCTAATACAAAATTGGTAACCGTACTTGAGCCACAAACTTGAAAAGCCTTTCTTGCCTTGCCTCGAGCTAACACCACGATAATGATCTGCATTGTTGAACATTGAGAGCGTAAGCTATAAGCTTAGTGAGGGTGCTCTAAAACGAAAAACATCAACAATGCAGGGTTCAAGCATGTAAATCCTAATCTCATGTACATCATGCATAGGCATATAATCAAGTAGACCTAGCTAGTCTTTCAAGTGGCATAATATGGTTTCTCAATCCTACCAAGCTCAATCATCAATATCAACATCATGTAGCAACACCATATACCACAATCATATATCACAATACATGAACAAGTTTAATTGGCCACTATAAATTACCCCGACTGTGCGGATTTAAAACTCAACAACACTTTACCTCGGTGGGATTACACTCATCACCGGACCTCGCATGTGCGGGATTCCACTCATCGCCACATGCCCTACGGATGGGATTCCACTCATCATCCCGTAGAAATATATAAAAAGCTTCCGGTGGAATATTACATCACCGTACTCCTCCTTGATGACTTAACGCCATCAAGGCCACGTACGTTTTGACTCAATTTGTGTGCACACTAATCCTAATGATCGATCATTTACAACCGGTAATTAGTTAGTGCCAATTTTCATCATCACATCACATATCATCAACCACAACTCATGCTCATCACACATATATACATATCATGATATACATGTACCAATTAACCACAATCACAAGAGCATAGCTAAGTAAGCACAATAGCATTTATGGAGAACAAAGGCTAAGTTAACAACTTGTATTAAATAGAAGTGGCCTACCAAGCACACTTTACACACACACACTACACATACTCGAACCAAACTTAAAAACAAGTTTGAAACCACTCACCGCCCTTCCTTAGCAACCAAGCGAAACTCCTACGAACCCGGATTCGGTCCCAAAGCTTCTTCGACGATCCCTCTTGCTTCTAGCCAACCAAAACACAACCAATAACCGAAATCAATGCTAATATTCAATCAACACATAACCTTTGAATTCAAACCAACTTCTTCCAAAATTTCCAATTCCATTTAAATCCCCAAAATCTCAAATTCGTACTCCCTACAACCCTAGCTGAAAACTCCACTTCCAATCACCCAAATGACATCCAAAAGGCCCCAAATCACCCCCCTAATATACCTAAACCAACAGCCCTTCAATTTCAACCTCAAACCTCCCAAAAACCCAAGTTTTGACACCTTAAAATTTGCTCTAAGACCCTACTTCGGATTTTCATCAAAATTCAACCAAATTGACATATAATGTGTATTTTAACATGAGTAAACAAAGCCCCAACTCAAATTTATCGAAACAAGATGAAAATCTCATAAAAATCCAAGCTTTTAGTAAAACCCTAACATTTTAAAAGTCCATGTTTTTGAAATCCAAGACCATAGGTAGATAGGGGATAAATAGGAGAGTAAGAAAATGATTTTACCTTTCAAAAACACCTTGAATTGAAGTTGAAAGCCAATGGAATAGTGTTTTAGGTTTGAAAGAGTTTTGAAGAGAGGTTTGGGCGTTTAACGTTGGAATGGGGATAAAGGGGGAGGAAGACAACTTTTAGTTAAAAGTGGTCTTGCTTTTTAAAACGTTTGGGTAAAATTACAAAATTAGTCCCTCCCCTTTTTCTAAAGCTCAAATAGGTCATTATTTAGAGTTGAATTGATTTAATTAAATTTTATTGACTCGAGCTATAAACCCGGCTAACTCCTAACCTCAAAACACGGGTGTTACAACTCTCTCCCACTTAAGGAATTTCGTCCCCGAAATTACCTGACTGAAAGAGATACGGAAACTGTTTTTCCATATCCTCCTTCCCCTCCCAAGTGGCCTCGTCCACACCTCTACGTTGCCACCGCACCTTCACTAACTCAATCGATCTACCCCTCAACACCTTACTGTCAGAAGCTAAGATCTCCACTGGCTCCTCCTCATAAGTCAAATCCGGATTCAATTCAATCTCTTCTACGGGCATGACGTGGAATGGATCGGACCTATACTTACGAAGCATCAAAACATGGAACACATCATGAATCTTCTCTAGCTCGGATGGCAAACGCAACTGATAAGAAACTGGACCAACCCTCTTCACAATCTCATACGGTCCTATGTACCTCGGACTCAACTTCCCTTTTCAGCCAAATCTCATCACTTTCTTCCACGGAGACACCTTCAAGAATACCTTCTCACCCACTGAGAACTCAACTTCCTTCCTCTTCAAATCGGCATAGGACTTCTGCCTATCCGAAGCAGCCTTCAAACGGTCACAAATCAATTTTACCTTGTCGGTTGTCCCCTTGAGCAAATTCGGCATAGGTAACAACTTTTGTCCCACTTCGGCCCAACAAACTGGAGTTCTACACTTCTGGCCATACAAGGCCTCATACGGAGCCATTTGAATGCTCGACTGAAAACTGTTATTGTACGCAAACTCTACTAGAGGTAAATGCTTCTCCTAGGTACCCTGAAAGTCAATGATACAACATCGCAACATATCCTCTAAGATCTGGATGACTCTCTCTGACTGACCATCTGACTGAGGATGATAAGATGTGTTGAAGTTCAAACGGGTACCCAAAACCGTGTGCAGACACTCCCAAAATCTAGAAGTAAACCGCGGATCTCTATCTGACACAATGGACTTCGGCACACCATGTAGTCTCACAATCTCACCAATGTACAAATCGGCCAATCTATCTAAGGTGTAAGTAGTGTTGACTGCCAAAAAGTGAGCACACTTCGTAAAATGATCTACTATCACCCAAACTGAGTTCTTCTTCGTAGGAGTCAAAGGCAAACCCGAAACAAAATCCATGGTGATGTTCTCCCATTTCCATTCCGGAATTCTCAACGGCTGTAACAAACCTGAGGGAACCTGATGTTCCGCCTTCACTCTCTGGCACACTAAGCACTTACTCACAAAGTCGGCTACATCTCTCTTCAAGCCAACCCAAAAGAACTCATTCTTCAAGTCACGGTACATCTTCGTACTTCCAGGATGCATAGCAAACGGACTACTGTGGGCTTCGGTCAAGATCGTACGTCTCAAGTCACTGTCCTCTGGCACAACTATTCTATCTTTGAAACACAAAACCCCATCAGTACTGAAACTGTAGTCTGAAGATCTACCCTCGGCTATATCTTGCACGTGAGGTGCCAAAGATCTATCTAAGAGTTGTTTCTCTCGAATCAACTGACCTAGAGTAGGTCTAACCTGAAGCTCGGCTATCAAGCCACCATCTCCGGACAAACTCAATCTAGCAAACATAGCTCTCAAGTCCACGGCCACCTTCCTACTCAATGCATCGGCCACTACATTGGCCTTACCCGGATGGTACTCAATAGTAAGATCATAGTCTTTTAGCAGTTCTAACCACCTACGCTGTCTGAGATTCAAATCTCGCTGAGTCATAATGTATTTCAAACTCTTGTGGTCGGTGTACACTGTGCATCTCTCACCGTACAAATAGTGCCTCCAAATCTTCAGAGCAAACACAACTGCAGCTAACTCTATGTCATGGGTCGGATAGTTGCACTCATGGGTCTTCAACTGTCTTGAGGCATAAGCCACTACTCTCCGGTCTTGCATAAGAACACATCCTAGCCCTACATAGGAAGCGTCATTGTAAACTACATAGTCCTTCCCGGACTCAGGCTGAATCAAAATCGGTGCTTGGGTCAAAGCTTCTTTCAATTTCTCAAAGGCTCTATGTCTTGCATCTGTCCACTCAAACTGAACACTCTTCTGAAGTAACTGTGTCAATGGAGCGGCTAACTTAGAGAAACCCTCTACAAACCTCCTATAGTATCCGGCTAAACCTAGGAAGCTACGTACCTCTGTCACAGATTTCGGTTGCTTCCACTCAACAATGGCTTCAATCTTCTTCGGATCAACTCTAATCCCATCGGCTAACACTACATGTCCTAAGAAGACTACCTCACGGATCCAGAACTCACACTTACTGAGCTTCGCATACAACTGATGATCTAGCAAAGTCTTCAAAACAAGTCTCAAGTGTCGGTCATGGTCTTCTTCAGTTCGCGAGTACACCAAAATGTCATCAATAAACACAACTACAAACTGATCTAGATACTGATGAAAAATCCTATTCATCATGTCCATGAAAGCAGCCGATGCATTAGTCAGCCCAAAAGGCATGACTAAAAACTCATAATGTCCATATCTAGTCCTAAAGGTCGTCTTCGATGCATCAACTTCTCTTACCTTTAGCTGGTAGTAACCCGATCTCAAGTCAATCTTCGAAAAGACCGATGCTCCCCTCAACTGATCAAACAAATCATCAATTCTAGGCAACGGATATTTATTCTTCACTGTCAACTGATTTAATTATCTGTAATCTATGCACATTCTCATGCTTCCATCTTTCTTCTTCACAAACAAAACTGGTGCACCCCAAGGTGAAGAACTAGGCCTAATAAAACCTCTATCTGTCAATTCTTGCAACTAAGTCTTCAACTCTTTCAATTCTTTCGGTGCTATACGATACGGAGCAATCGAAACATGAGCTGAATCGGAATAAGTCTCAATGATGAACTCTACCTCTCTGTCCGGTGGTAACCCTGGCAACTCTTCCGAAAACACGCTAGGAAAGTTACATACAGTCCGGATGTCCTGAGGTCTAACCTCACTCATGTTAGGGTTCATCACATATGCTAAGTATGCTTCACACCCTAACTCAACTAATCTCTTAGCCTCTAATACTGAAACCACATTGGATAAGAACTTCGCGTTCTCACCCACCACTACAATCTCATAGTCATCTGTGAGCCTCAAAGAAATCCGCTTAGTTTCCAAATCTATCCTAGCTCTATGCTCCGTGAGCCAATCCATACCCAGAATCACATCAAAACCATAGAAAGGTAGCTCCATCATATCCACTGGAAACACATGTCCCTGAACCATCAACGGACACCTTCGGTACATCCTCCTAACCACTATCGTGTCCCCAAAGGAACTAGTAACACTAACTCCTACCTCTAACATCTCACAAGGCAAATTCAAAGATTATGCATGCTCACTCAATATGTAGGAATGTGTAGACCCAGAGTCAATCAAAGAAAGCAAACCCAAAGACTGTATCGAGAAGTTACCTGCGATCACATCGGTGTCATGCTGCTCCCCGCGCTGAGCGTAAACCCTGGCCTGTCCTCCGCCCTCCGGCTGGACTGCAACTACATGTACTATATTTCTCTGGCCATCATTCCTCGGCTGGAAGTTACCTCTACCGCGCCCGCGGCCTCTCTGGAAGTCATTGGCTCTAGCTGGTGCCTGTCCCACCTGATGTGGACAGTCACGCCTAATGTGGTCTCTAGCCCCACAACTCCAACAAGAATGAAAATTTCCCCAACACTCGCCGGTGTGGTTCCTCCCGCAAGTAGCACATGTGGGCAACTTTCCACCAGCTCTCTGGCCCTGATGGCCCCTACCGTGGTTGCCGCCACCACGTCTATGATCATAATGATGTCTGTTGTCCCGATGCCTCTTGGCATCACCTCTATCAAAGTTGCTGGACCTCTTACCCGAACTAGATCCACCTGACCGCCTGGTCAAACTCAAGCTGTGCTCTAAGTCCTTGGCCCTCGAGATCAAGACATCAAAATCAGTGTAGTCTGAAGCTAGATTATACGTCTTGATTTCTTCACTCAGCCCGTAACAGAAACGGTTACAACGCTCCACCTCAGTAGGTACAAGCTCAGGTGCATACTGACTCAATCTGACAAATCGAATCTCATAATCTGTCACGGACATACTCCCCTGAAGTAAAGCCATAAACTCCCTCTTCCTCTCATCGAGGTATCGCGGACCCAGATACTTCTTACGGAAGGCTGACTCAAAGAACTCCCAAGTAATCTCGGCTCATCCATACCCGAAGTAACGGTGACCCACCAGGTGTAGGCATCACCCTGAAGCAAAGACTCAACACATCCCAACTTGCGCTCACCAGTACATCCCATCTGAGCAAGGATACGGACGGTCGTCTCAAACCATAACTCTGACCTCTACGGAGTAGCACCTCTGAACTCTTCGGCCCCAAGGCCTCGAAGTCTCTCTAAAGGTAAACTGGTGCCCTCACCCTGATGGTGTGCTGCTGCCTGACCTCCAGCTACTGCAGCCTGAAATACCCCGACGATCGCCTGAACCAACGGAGCTAAGTCAATCCCGGCTGGTCCTTGGCCACCCTGACCTCCTTGTGGTCCCTCTCCTTCGACCCCGGCCTCACCTCCCGCTCCCGGTGGAGGAGGTGGTGGTGGTGGTGGTGGTGGAGGAGCTCCAACTCCAACCACAGGCTCTCCCACTTGAGCCTCAACTCTCACTACTGGCTCAACTCCTGGAGCCTCTGCCCGTGGTTCCGGTCGAACCATCCTAGGCCTCCCACGTGGTCTCATGATACAGCTAGCAAGGTATAAACTACAACAAGAAACATATAAGGATTACGTTAGCGAAAGCAAGGGTCCAATAGTGCTCAAGTACTCCTCTTTCCAAAAATCTTTTTAAATTAAGTAATAGTAGCTGTTGCGTGTAAAATAGTCTATCGCAATTATAGTGCAAGTGTACACGACGCAAGTAGTAAAGTGATACGAAGTATCGGATATCGTCTCCACAGGGATTGGGCTAATGACTTCACCTTGTTTACTGCACGAAAGCAAAGGAAATAATTAAGAGTTGTCACGAGAATAATAAGGTAAAAACGTAAAATAAAGGATTGAGAAATCAAGATAGAGAGAATGGGCTGGTATTGAGTTGCTCAGTAGTGCAGGTATTGAATTGCTTAGGATCTCCAGTTCTGTCGTCGCTCCCGTCGCCGACAGCACCTGTCGCGGCGTCTGTCCGTTGGCAGTCGCGGCAGCAGACACACCAACTCCTTACTTCAAGCTTGGCAAGAATCCCAGATCTGCCTTGCCCTATCCCTAGGCACAAGTCTGTCGATGATCACGTCTTTGATGATACCTCCCGGCGTGAATCGAAGGATGAACACCGATGTGTATGAATTCTTCCTTAGCCACTTAACCTCGCCCTATCCCTAGGCACGAGATGGTTCAACTATAAACTAGAGAACGCGCTCTTATCTCTTTCGTATACTTAACTCTCCCGATGCTAAGTAAATGGATAACCTCACAATGCTCTCCCGATGCTCTTGCAAGATATTAAAACCAAGATAAAAGAACTTGAAGTTTATTTTATTGAACTTGAAAAATCCTAAAACAACGCAACCCTTGCAACTACTTTACAAAACAACCCGTAGCCCTAGGGGGAAATTAGAACATATCGGTGACAGGTAAACGGTAGGGGGGTTTAGGTTATCGGTTATGGGGTAGAATGAGGGATCTCCCCTCCTAGGTTAAATCTATGCCCTTATATAAGCTTTGGGCTCAAGTTATCTAAGGTAACAAGGATTACAACTTTAATTAGAAGTAAGATTCTAATAAAGACTTAATCTCTAAGTCTCCTACTTTGCAGCCGCCATCCTTGTTTCTAGGAATTTCCTCTCCTTGAGCTTTGGCTTGACATATCTTTTGATCCGGGGCTTGGAAAAATATTTGGCTTTCACACGACAGACGAGCAGATTTTTCTCTATCTATCGAGGTCCACTTGACTTTTCCTCTTCATAAATCTGCTGTCACCATGCTGTCACGACAGGTCATTGACAGGTTCGTCTCCTTTGGCTGCTTGTCCAGTTCCGCTCTCCTGCTTCTCTGCCCTGCGCCTGCCTTCATCGTCAACTATGACAGATACCTGCAAAAATAGCCATCTTTTAGTAGAATCCGTGTCTTTTATATAATTGTGATGTTTTATTGAAAACTAACCTAAATGCAATGCAATGATGCTTGAATGCAGCAGAAATATGGGTTAAAAAGGGTGTAAATAATAGAACTTTTACACACTCAACACACCCCCAAACTCAAGTTTTTGCTTGCCCTCAAGCAATGAAGAAAAAAAATGAATATATATTTTTTTGTGTTGGCCTTCAAACAGTGAACTGTCCCTTACCCGTCGCTCATTCTCTATGACGGCAGCAACCTGTCGGAAAGGTTAGGATCTGTCCGGAATCTCCCTATAGTCCTCGTGCAGTGTGTGCATGCTTGTGAACAGTTATATGCTAAGACTCTTTTAGTTTCACTAGAATAATTGACTTTAGCTTGTTTAGAGTTTTTCCTACGAGATTGCTTTCTTTTTTTCTTACTAGAGCCAGAATTGGGCACCTCTAGTTATTTCTTTTTTTTCTTTTTTTTTTCAAACTTCTTCTCTTTTACTAGAGCCAGTATTTCAGGCACCTCTAGTTAACTGTCTAGAGCCGGTGATAGGCACCTCTAGAAGTTTTTCTCTGGTTATCTGCCTAGAGCCGGTGGTAGGCACCTCTAGGTTTCCTGAGATTCTAGTCTCTTTTCTACTCTAAGTGCTAAGTTTTCCTATTCTAGTTTGGCTAAAAGAAATCTAAGCAGTATAACAGTCACAAAAAGTGTTTAAGTTGTCAGAACTATAGAAAGGCTCTAAACTTTTCCTTAACCTGTCTTAAGGATGCTGCCACGACAGAGCTGTCATGACAGGTAAGTTAACTTCACAGTTTTAAGCCAACAGTTTTAATTTTCTGCGTTTTTTTTTTTTTTTTTTTTTTTTAAGAATTTAAATAAAAAGACACAACAATAATTAAAAGATGTGCTAAAGACTCCATTAATGATGGAGGGTTGCCACCCCCAAACTCAAGGGTTGCATTGCCCTCAATGCAAAATGACATGAAAAAAAAAGTACATCACAAAATATAAAGGCAGGCAGCAATAAGAGACAATAAATACTTAAATTTTCACGTGCTGCTCTCACTGCTGCTGCTGACGCGGATCTGATGGCGGCGCCTGCGCTGAGGAGGGGGCTGGACAGGATCAACAGCAGGTTGCTCAATAGGTTCATCGGCCTGTTGAAGGGCAGGTTGCTCCACTAGTCTGACATCGGAACTGCTGCTGCTGTCCCAGCTGTCACTCGTGATGGCTTTGGACAGCCTTCTTTTGTCGGCCACATGCTTAATTCGTTTCACTCTTGTGAAGGCGCTGTCCAAATTCCTCCGGACAATAGGGCTGTCATCAGTGGCAGCTCGCTTTGTTCCTCGAGGGGAAGTGTCTGCCGAGGGGCTGCCGGCTGCCGTCGGGGATGGTGTGGAGGAGGCAGATTCTCCGTGGGGAGAGACAGGTGGTGTGGGAGTGGGGGAGGGTATATTGAAATAATGGGCGGGGAAGGTGGGGAAATTGACATCCGTATAATTCAAAGTATTGGTAATGAAATTTACCGTAGCATTGGAGAAGTCACGGATGAAAGTCATTAAGCCCATCTGGCGCTCTTCTACCCTCAGGATGGCAGCAAGGATCTGGGCGTTCTGATCTGTCGGAGCGGTGTTGGTGGCAGCTTCTGGGGCAGGTTCGGTGGCCGGCTCATCATCAGACTCAGCAGGAGGGGCGTTTGGGTCGAAGGCGTTGATGGGAGATGCAGCTACGACCTCCATGAGGCTGGAGATGTTGCTGTCTGTCCAGCCGCTGACCTTCTTAATTTTGTCGGATGGCTCCTCTGGTACGGCAGCACAGCGGCAGAGGGCAGTGATGGTCGACGGTAGGCATAGTCGCGAGTCCGAGCGGAATGCACAATCGAGGATGCTGTCCCTCATGTACCTGCCCACGTTAATGGGCCTGTCATGCATGATAGAGTGGATGAGGGCCAACCGCTGCCTGTTGACTGTTGTGTGGTGAGATGAGGGCAGGATACGCTTTTTGATAAACGCGTTCCATAGTTTTGCCTCCGGGAGTAGCTGCCCCCTGTTGACAGAGTGGGGGTTCTTCTTACTGGTGCTCCATGTCGTTCCTGCTTCTGTCAACTGCCTCATGACAGCATCATGTCTGGCAGCGTCGAGGGTGTCCCAAAATTGTTGATGAGCATCATCGTTGGGGCCAAGGAAGAGGCCGAATACATGGTTGATGCTGCTGGCGGTGAAAGGAATTGTCACTCCTCGAACGGTGACAGATGTCGCCGTCTTGCTGTCGATCGCCGCATAAAACTCCTTGACCAGGGTGTCATTAAGCTCTGCCGGCTGTTCGGCAAAATCCTCCCAAAGTTGTGCTGTTATGGCCCTCATTATGAACGGCCGGAGTCCCATATGGGGGGCATCTCTGTTATAGATGAAGCTCCGCTCCTCCCATAGTTCCTTGTTGGCGAACGGGGCTGCTGCTGCTGAAGAAGAAGCGGCAGCGGTGTTTTGTCGGGTTTGTCTTGAAGACATGTTTTTAGTTGCAAGGGCTGCAAAGGAAAGAAAAATAGATAAAACTAGAGGAGAGTAGCAAGAGAGAAAATCTGAAGTGATGAAAAGTGAAAGGGAGAAGGGGGTTTTATAGCTGTTTGGGAGCTGCCCATTTAATGCCGCAACGGCAGGCGAGAATAACGGGGCGGCAGATTAAATATAGCGTGTCTGACGCGTCTGACACGTATTAATGCGTCTGCTGTGCGTCTGCCGCACGCTTCTGCGTCTGCCGTGTCAGTCTGTTGATAGCCTGTCTTGTCCGTCTGCTGCGGCAGCTAAAACGGCAGGCTTTAATGAATGGGCTTTAGTGGGCTTGATGGATGGGCGGTGGGCTTGGGCCACTTCTTCTTTTCTTCTTGACTCCTTTATTTCCTAAAAACTGAAATTATAAAACAAAACATTATTTGAATAGAATAAACCTAATTTCCTAATAATAATAGAATGAATAAAAATAAAAATTAGGTTAAATTAGTGATGCCTTGTGGGGCATCCTCTAAAGTAACCACTTCCTGTAGTCTTGGGGCTTCAGTCCCCTGATAGTGCTTGAGGCGTTGTCCATTGACTTTGAATTGGTGCCCATCTTTTAATGATTGAATTGTAATGGCACCATGGGGAAAAACTTGAACCACTTGGAACGGGCCAGACCATCTAGATTTTAGCTTCCCTGGAAAGAGTTTCAACCTAGAATTAAACAATAACACAAGCTGCCCTGGGCAGAACTGTCGTGGCAGCAACTTCTTGTCATGCCACTTCTTAGTCTTTTCCTTGTAAATCCTTGCATTATCGTAGGCCATTGTCCGTAATTCTTCGATTTCGTTCAGATCCAATAACCTTTTCTGGCCGGCCTTATCCAAGTCCATGTTCACTGCCTTAATTGCCCAATATGCCTTGTGCTCGATCTCGACAGGCAGGTGACAGGTTTTCCCGTAAATCAGTCGGAATGGAGACATGCCCAATGGAGTCTTGAAAGCTGTCCTGTATGCCCATAACGCATCATTCAGAAGTAAAGACCAGTCTTTCCTAGTTGGTTTAACCATCTTTTCAAGGATGTTCTTCACTTCCCTATTTGATATCTCAGCCTGTCCATTGGTCTGTGGGTGGTATGCTGTCGTGATCCTGTGCTTGACACCATATTTTTTCAAAGCGGCAGCAATTACCCTATTATCGAAATGTCTCCCTTCATCACTGATAATCGCTCTAGGGATGCCAAATCTAGAAAAAATGTTTTTGTGCAGAAACTTTTGGACCGTTTTGGCATCATTCTTTTGCGTTGCGATTGCTTCTACCCACTTGGAGACATAGTCCACTGCTAGGAGGATGTAAAGGTTTCCACACGAGGATGGAAAAGGTCCCATAAAATCAATCCCCCAGACATCAAAGATCTCTACTTCTAAAATATTCTGCAGTGGCATCTCGTTTCTCCTTGAGATGTTACCTGTCCTCTGGCACCTGTCACAGTTTCTGTAAAATTCCTGTGCATCTTTATAAAGTGTCGGCCAGTAGAACCCTGACTGCAGCACCTTGGCAGCCGTTTTATTTCCTCCTAAGTGACCTCCATATTGTGAAGCATGACAGTGATGGAGAATGTCTTCTTGTTCTTCTTGTGGTACACACCTTCTTATAACCTGGTCTGCACACATTTTGAAAAGAAGAGGTTCATCCCAATAATAATGTTTAACATCATTTTGGAACCTCTTCCTTGCTTGATAATTAAGATCAGAAGGTAATATTCCGCTAACTATGAAATTAACGAAATCAGCATACCAAGGAAGGTTAGAAGACTTACCTGCCGTCATGGCTGTCGCGACAGCTATTGCGGCAGCAAAGAGTTGTTCATCTGGGAAGGTCTCAAGTATTTGTGTCTCATCTAAAGGTAGACTCTGTCCCATGTCCAATCTCGACAAGTGGTCTGCCACTTGATTTTCTGTCCCCTTTTTGTCTTTGATCTCAAGGTCGAATTCTTGTAATAGCAAGATCCATCGTATCAACCTAGGCTTTGCATCCTTCTTTGCAAACAAATACTTGAGGGCAGAATGGTCGGTGTGTATTATAACCTTCGTTCCAAGTATGTAAGAACGAAACTTGTCGATGGAGAACACCACAGCTAACAGCTCCTTTTCTGTGGTGGTATAGTTCACTTGGGCTTCATTTAATGTTTTGCTGGCATAGTATATGACGTGAAACAGCCTGTCCTTACGCTGCCCAAGTGCTGCCCCGACAGCATAGTCACTAGCATCACACATGATCTCAAACGGTTGTGTCCAGTCTGGTGGCTGTACTATGGGGGCTGTCACTAATTTTTCCTTCAGAACCTTGAATGCTTCAGTACATTCTTTGCTAAAGTCAAAGGGTCGGTTCTGCTCTAGGAGATGACATAGAGGCCTGGTGATTTTTGAGAAATTTGCAATGAATCTCCTATAAAAACCAGCATGTCCTAAAAAACTTCTAATGCCCTTGACAGTTGTTGGTGGCGGCAGCTTTTCAATGACCTCTATTTTTGCCCTGTCGACTTCTATCCCACGGCAGCTAATCTTATGGCCTAAAACTATCCCTTCATCTACCATAAAATGGCATTTTTCCCAATTAAGAACAAGATTAGCTTTTTCACATCTTTCAAGTACCTTTTGAATGTTGCCGAGGCAGCTCTCAAAATTGTCTCCAAAAACGGAAAAATCATCCATGAAAATCTCAAGGAAGTCTTCTACCATGTCGGAGAATATTGCCATCATGCACCTTTGGAAGGTGGCAGGTGCGTTACAGAGGCCGAATGGCATCCTCCTAAATGCGTATGTTCCGTAGGGGCATGTGAAAGTTGTTTTCTCTTGATCCTCCGGTGCAATAGCAATTTGGTTATAACCTGAATAACCATCAAGGAAACAATAATAAGATTTACCCGCTAATCTGTCAAGAATTTGATCAATAAAGGGTAAAGGAAAGTGGTCCTTTCGGGTAGCTTTGTTAAGCTTCCGATAGTCCATACAAACCCTCCAACCGGTCACAGTCCTGGTTGGGATTAGCTCATTGTTTTCGTTGGTTATCACTGTCATTCCTCCTTTCTTTGGAACACATTGCACCGGGCTTACCCATTTGCTGTCGGAGATGGCGTAAATAATACCAGCGTCTAACCATTTAATTATCTCTTTACGCACTACCTCCTTCATCGCAAGGTTTAACCGCCTTTGGGCATCAATAGTCGGCTTATTGTCTTCCTCTAGGAGGATTTTATGCATACAGATTGCCGGACTAATGCCCTGAATGTCTGCTATCGTCCATCCAATTGCCTTTTTGTGCTGTCTTAACATGTCGACCAGCTGTCGCTCCTGTTCCTGTGGCAGCTTAGCAGAGATGATTACGGGCAGTGTTTTATCACAACCAAGATAAGCATATTTAAGCTGCCCTGGCAGGGGCTTAAGTTCTAAGACAGGTGGTTCAACAGTAGATGGCTTTTGGATTAAATGGTTACCCGAAGTGTAATTCAAGGGTTCGAATAACTTACCTGGACGATGGTCTAACCAGTCGACCTCCTCTTGACCTGCAGTGTCAGATGTATCGGATGCAGAGGAGTCACTGTCGTCGAAGCTGTCGTCGTTGCTGTCGTGGCAGGTCTTTAAGTGACTGTCGCAGCAGTGACCAAATTTTGTATCACGGCAGCCCGACCTGATGCAAGGGTAATCAAAGGTCACCTCAATGATGGCCTTGCACTCTTCGTCCAAATCAGCACGTTTCATTGATTGGAGAACATTCAACTTAATCTCTTGATCGTTTACTCGCATGGTGAGTTCTCCTCTCTCCACATCAATCAGTGATCTTCCCGTGGCTAAAAAGGGTCGTCCTAGGATGACTGGTGCGTTTTCGTCTGCCTCACAATCTAAAATAAGAAAGTCAGCAGGAAAAATAAACTTATCCACTCTTACCAGAATGTCTTCAATCTTTCCCTCTGGATGAACGTAAGAGCGGTCGGCTAACTGTAGGGTAACGGTCGTGGGCCGCGCCTTGCCAATACCTAGTTTCTGAAAAACAGATTTGGGCATTAGATTAACACTAGCACCTAGATCACAAAGTGCCTTACCCACAAATTTGTCACCGATTACACAAGGTATGAGGAAACTCCCTGGATCCTTCTTCTTCTGGGGTGGCTGCCGATGAAGAATACTCATGCAACCATCTGACATCCTTACCGTTTCAAACTCCCCAAGTTTGTATTTCTTGGACATGACATCCTTGAGAAATTTAGCATAACCGGGCATTTCCCTAACAGCATCTAACAACGGAATATTAATCTGAACCTGTTTAAAAATATCATAAATCTTTTTAAGTTGAGATTCTTGCTTAGCTTGCTTTATCCGTTGAGGAAAGGGTGGTGGGGGCGGTAATCAGCAACACGTCCTTCCCACTGCATACGAATCTGAGGACGATGTTCTTCATTTTTCTCCTCTGTCGCTTCTGCTGTCGTGACAGGCTCATCGGCAGCAGTCTGTTTATCACCTGTCGGGTCGGCTTCCTCGGCAGGTTTATCCAAGGCAGGTTCCTTTTCTGTTTCAGCTTCTTTTTCTGGCCCTGGTAACTTTTTCCCACTCCTAGTAGTAATTGCCTTGCATTGCTCATGTGGGGGTGGTCTAGCATTTTCAGTATTGCTAGGGAAACCTCCATTCTGCCTCGGCTTGATGTGCTGGGACACCTGACCCATTTGTGTCTCTAGAGATTTCAAGGTAGCCTCATGATTTGTCATCCTCATCTTGGTTTCATCCATAAAGTTTTCCGTCTTTTTGACAAACTGATTAATATTCTCCATATATGTACCAGTCTGAGACATAAAAGTGGCCAGAGTCTGTTCCAATACACTGCTTGTGGCAGGTGGTGGCTGCTGTTGCTGCTGCGGCGGCAGGTTCTGTGGCAGGTGTTGCGGCTGCTGTTGCTGTCGCGTCAACAATCGGGGACCCCCTTGATTCTGATTATGCACTTGCGGATTCAGCGCATTGTTAGGGTTACTCCAAGAAAATTTGGGATCTTTCCTCCAATTAGGATTGTAGTTGTTGGAATTGTAGTTTGGCTTGTAATTTCCAACATATTTTCCCTCTTCTATATTTATAGGGCATTCATCCTTACTATGATTTCCCTCACAAGTAGTACAAACTTCCTCGACAGCAAATCCTCGTACGTCCTCTTCATTCAATAAGTGTTTCATGGCTTTAGTAAGGAATGCTACCTGTGATTTCATAGTGCTGTCGGCCTCATAGTCCTTGACAGCTAGTACCCGTTTACCCCCTCTTCTAGCAGTCGGAAACTGCTCCTCATTCTTGGCCAGGTTTTTCAAAACTTGCAGGGCCTCATCCGGATCTTTATCCAATAATAATCCATTCGCTGCAGAATCAATTCGGATGCGAGTTTGTAGATTGGCAGCATTATAGAACTTTGTAACCTGATTCCAGACGGGGAATCCATGCATAGGGCAGTTTCGTAGAAGAGTAGTAAACCTGTCCCAGGCCTCGTGCATTGGCTCGTCATCTTCCTGTTGAAAAGTAGCAATTTCATTACGTAATCGCTCAGATAAATGCGAAGGATTAAAACGAGATAAGAATTCACGAGTTAGATCTGCCCAAGTCATAATAGAACCCGGTGTTAGTTTATTCCACCAAGTTTTAGCTCTGTCTCTCAATGAGTGAGGGAATAATCGGAGCCTCAGTATCTCCGGACTAACTCCTGGTAGTCTAAACGAACCACAGATCTCCTGGAACGTTTTGAGATGCTCCCTAGCATCTTCTGTCGCAGAACCACTAAACTGTCCGGCGTTGTTGATCATACTAAACATGACAGGTTTAAGCTCGAAGTTATCAACATCAATATCCGGTAGCGTGGTCTCCAGCTCTACATGATCATTCAGCATGTAGTCACGACATGACCGTCGTCCACCTGCTGCGGGCGGATTGGCGACAGGTCCACCAGCAGGTTGGTTATGGGCCATCTTCTCTAGCTGTTCTTCGAGATATTCGTTTCTGTCTAAAAGTCGGCGAAGTTGTTTCTTGAGATTGAAGGAACGTTCTATCTCTGGATCTAATTTATATTCAGGATCTTCACCTCTTTTGGATCTGCGCATAAACAAGAAAACCTCGTGAAAAGCAAGAGTTGGAAACACAAAAGAAAAATTAAAGAAAAATAAAAACGAAAAAATAAAAATAAAAATAAAAAGTGCAATAAAAGAAAGATGTAGTTATGTTGCCAATCCCCGGCAGCGGCGCCAAAAACTTGTTGCGTGTAAAATAGTCTATCGCAATTATAGTGCAAGTGTACACGACGCAAGTAGTAAAGTGATACGAAGTATCGGATATCGTCTCCACAGGGATTGGGCTAATGACTTCACCTTGTTTACTGCACGAAAGCAAAGGAAATAATTAAGAGTTGTCACGAGAATAATAAGGTAAAAACGTAAAATAAAGGATTGAGAAATCAAGATAGAGAGAATGGGCTGGTATTGAGTTGCTCAGTAGTGCAGGTATTGAATTGCTTAGGATCTCCAGTTCTGTCGTCACTCCCGTCGCCGACAGCACCTGTCGCAGCGTCTGTCCGTTGGCAGTCGCGGCAGCAGACACACCAACTCCTTACTTCAAGCTTGGCAAGAATCCCAGATCTGCCTTGCCCTATCCCTAGGCACAAGTCTGTCGATGATCACGTCTTTGATGATACCTCCCGGCGTGAATCGAAGGATGAACACCGATGTGTATGAATTCTTCCTTAGCCACTTAACCTCGCCCTATCCCTAGGCACGAGATGGTTCAACTATAAACTAGAGAACGCGCTCTTATCTCTTTCGTATACTTAACTCTCCCGATGCTAAGTAAATGGATAACCTCACAATGCTCTCCCGATGCTCTTGCAAGATATTAAAACCAAGATAAAAGAACTTGAAGTTTATTTTATTGAACTTGAAAAATCCTAAAACAACGCAACCCTTGCAACTACTTTACAAAACAACCCGTAGCCCTAGGGGGAAATTAGAACATATCGGTGACAGGTAAACGGCAGGGGGGTTTAGGTTATCGGTTATGGGGTAGAATGAGGGATCTCCCCTCCTAGGTTAAATCTATGCCCTTATATAAGCTTTGGGCTCAAGTTATCTAAGGTAACAAGGATTACAACTTTAATTAGAAGTAAGATTCTAATAAAGACTTAATCTCTAAGTCTCCTACTTTGCAGCCGCCATCCTTGTTTCTAGGAATTTCCTCTCCTTGAGCTTTGGCTTGACATATCTTTTGATCCGGGGCTTGGAAAAATATTTGGCTTTCACACGACAGACGAGCAGATTTTTCTCTATCTATCGAGGTCCACTTGACTTTTCCTCTTCATAAATCTGCTGTCACCATGCTGTCACGACAGGTCATTGACAGGTTCGTCTCCTTTGGCTGCTTGTCCAGTTCCGCTCTCCTGCTTCTCTGCCCTGCGCCTGCCTTCATCGTCAACTATGACAGATACCTGCAAAAATAGCCATCTTTTAGTAGAATCCGTGTCTTTTATATAATTGTGATGTTTTATTGAAAACTAACCTAAATGCAATGCAATGATGCTTGAATGCAGCAGAAATATGGGTTAAAAAGGGTGTAAATAATAGAACTTTTACACACTCAACAGTAGCAATGGGCACACACTCTACAACAGACACAACAATTCATGCATTCAAAACATCATACGATCAATCAAGTATCAAGGATTCATGGAAAAATATGCATCGAACAACACAATCATTTAACACATTAAGCTTACCTCACTTACCTGCCCGAGGTCTCGGTAATCTCAAGCTCTGATACCAACAAATGTAACACCCTCGTCCCGGTCTAGCCAGATGACCAGTCCGAGTGGGCCACACGGGGAAAACCGAAGCGAAACCCAAAGGGTTCCCCTCGGTTAGCAACCCTATATTTTTTTCATTTTAATCTTGTCTAGAGGATTGTTAAGTCCTAAGTGATCAAGACAGCGGAAAACAATCGAAGGAAAACACATTCGAACCACGACCATGCATAACAGTCCATTTTAAGCTTATAAGGCAGGCTGTATCGATACTCCAATCAAGGGTATCGATACTCCTTGACATGGTCAACCCAAACAGTCAACTCGTAGAAGATCGTATCGATACAGCCCTTGAGCGTATCGATACGCCCTCTTCAGTCAACATCTCGTGGTCAACGAGATAAACACGTACCGATACGCCCCAACACCGTATCGATACACCAAAAACTCCCCAAATTCTCAAAATTCCAGTGACCAAAAACCGTATCGATACGCCCCCGCGTATCGATACGCCCAGCCTAAACTGAGCTCTGCAGGCAAGACCGTATCGATACGGCCCTTAGGCGTACCGATACGCCCTGCACTGCAACGCCAGAATTTTCAACTTTAATGACTCCAACACGACTCTAAATGCATTTCCCGACTCACCTAAGCGTATACAAACACGTAAGCAAACATACTTGAGTCAAAGGAAGCATTCATACATGAGTCAAAGCATTCATACCTAGCATTCCAACCAAAGAGCAATTTAGGCAATAATGGCATACATAAAGGCTCAAAAGGCCTTAAAAGGCACAAGTCATCACAAGAGGTTTGCACTCATACACAAGGCAACCTAGACATTCTAAAGCATGCCATCACACACCAACATTCATCATAGTATCACATGCTTTACAAACCATAATCAAACTCCAAACATCCACATTTAAATGAGTCATACAAAGCTCATACAAAAACCCTTGCCACATTGCTAGCTAATACAAAATTTGTGAAACAAATATTTTAATTTTGATATAACTAAAAACCTAAGGACTAAATTGAAAATGTCAAAACGAATTTTAAGTCCTAAAATATCCCTATATAATTTTAAGATTATGCCCAAGTTAAAAACAAAGTTTTTCAAATATTTTTCTAAGTGTTTCAAGTCAAAACAGTGAATTTCAAGATCCTGTTTCGAAACGGCCCTAAGGCGTTTCGAAACGTTTTCATCACTGTCGACCACCGTTCCGAAACGTGTATCGAAACACTTGACCCCGTTTCGAAACGGTATCACTCGTTTCGAAACTATTCTTCATATTTGATTTAAAAAGAGTACAACGGTTCAAATATTTGCTGATTTTTTTTAAAGATAAAAGGGTGTTTTGAAACGGATCGAGGCCGTTCCGAAACGACCCTTGACAGTAGCAAATCCGTTTCGAAACGGATCCAAATCGTTTCGAAATAGTTCTTAAGTCTAATTTAAAAATATGACCGTTATAGTGTTTTTAACTAAATTTCTGAAAATCCTTAAGGTGTTTCGAAACGGCCCTAAGGCGTTTCGAAACGACCCTTGACAGTGGAAAAAGTGTTTCGAAACGGCCCTAAGGCGTTTCGAAACGGGCTCTTAAATGCACCCCAACGGCTCTTTCTATTTTAGTCTGTTCCGAAACAGGTACCCCGCGTTTCGAAACGGGTTGGTGCAGACTGCATTTATGGTGGTAAGAGAGCGTTCCAACGGCTCCATTTATGTTCCCAACCACCCAAACGGTTAGAAATCAATGAGGAGGTATAAAAGAGACATTCAAAAGCATCAGCAACAACTATTGATCATAAAGCAAACATCCAAACATCAAATTCAAGCAATTGTGCAAAAATCCCATTTTGTGTAAAAATCCCAATTGTAATCTTCATTCATATTTTGTTCAATTGGGTTAAGTGCTTGTATTGGGGCTAATTTTTGTATTGAGAGATACCTTTTAGCCATCAAATTTCTTTGTTCACTTGTGTGAGGGTTGGGTTGATTTTTGGGTAGAAAAATCAACCGAAATTGTAAAGGGTTGCCTCCTTGTCCTAGAAAAGGGGAAGATCAATTTAGTGGAATTGTTGCAAATCCTTAGTGAGGCTAAGGTAGTGGATGTAGAGTTCATTTGGAACTTGAACCACTCTAAATCCCTTGTCAATTATTTTCAATTTGCAATTTCCACCTCAAAACCTTTAAATTTCCAATTCACCCCCCTCTTGGTCAATATCGATCTTGCGATCCACTCAACAATTGGTATCAGAGCTTAACTCTTTGAGGATTAACAACCACAAGAGGAGATCCTTGGAAGAGTGTGATCATCAAATTATCAAGAGATGGCTTCTACCTCCGGTTCCGGCATGTACGAGTCACAATCGACCACAAAGCCTCCCTTCTTCAACGGTGATAACTATTCTTTTTGGAAGAATAGAATGCGTCTATTCATCAAGTCAAATGACTATCTTGTGTGGGATGTCATTGAGGATGGGCCATATATTCCATTGAAGCAAGACGGTGAAGGCAAGATGGTGTTGAAGAAGAAAGCCGAAATGAGTGAAGAGGAGAGGAAAAAGATTCAAGTCAATGATAAAGCTCTCCACATGCTATTTTGTGCTTTCGGTCCGGACATCTACTCAAAAGTCTCATCAATTGAAAGTGCCAAGGAAGTGTGGGACACTCTTGAGACCACTTATGAAGGAACCAATGATGTCAAAGAAACTAAGATTGGAATTCCAATCTTAGTTATGAAAATTTCAAGATGGAGTCCGATGAGACGGTGTCAAAGATGTTCGATCGATTCTCCACGATCGTCAATGGTCTAAAGGGATTTGGAGAGATCATACCGGAAGACAAGCTTGTCCGGAAGCTACTCTATTCACTTCCCGAGTCTTGGGATGGGAAGAGAACCGCTATCATCGAAGCAAAGAACTTGAAGACTTTGAAGCTTGATGAGCTTGTGGGTTCTCTCCTTACTCATGAGATCATGAAGCAAGGAAGGGAAGATGAGAAGAAGAAAGAAGAGAAAAGGGTAGAGAAGCTTGAGGTAGAGAAGAAGAAGAAGATGGGAATAGCTCTCAAGGTTAAAGCTTCACAACATGATGAGAGCTCATCTAGTGATGAGGATGAACTTGAAGAATTGGCTATGATAGTCAAACGATTCTCACGCTTTATGAGGTCCAACCGGGGAAGAAAAATCCAAAGGAAGATGGACTTCAAAAGCAAGAACAAGGAAGATGGAAAGGATCCAATCATTTGCTTTGAGTGCAATAAACCCGGCCACATACGTTCGGAGTGCCCTCAACTCAAGAAGAAGGGCTTTGAGAAGAAGAAAAAGCTCAAAGCCAAGCTTGCTACTTGGAGTGATGAGGAGTCATCGGAGGATGACGAACAAGAAGTGGCTAACCTTTACCTCATGGCACTTGAGGAAGATTTCTCCATGGTAACCTCTAACTCATCTACTTTAGATTTTTCATATGAAGAATTAAATGATGCATATGATGAGTTACAAGAGGTATATGATGAATTAGTTGAGAAGTATAAGGAGTCGGTCATTAGGAATAAAAAGATCATTCTAGAACTAAATGAGAAAAATGACTCACTTACTCAAGCTAATTCTAAATTTGAGAAAAAGATTTTAGGATTAAAAGATGAACTTAAATTTTTTCAAGATGAAAATGTTGATCTTAATAATCTTTTATCTCAATGTAATTGTGAACACCAAAAGGTGTTGGGTGAGCTAAATGAGCTTAAAAAGTCTTTAAAAAATGTTGGTAGTGTCAAGCATGAAGTAGGAGAATCCTCTAGAACACACCAACCTAAGAAAAAGACTAACTACTACAAACAAGGTAGCTACCCTAGACATAGTAGAACTAAAAGAATTAGAAGTGTATGGGTTCCTAAGGAACTTGTAAAATCTAATAATATTATTGCTATGTCATCTTGGATTCCTAAGGGAACCAAGGTTTTGGGAGCTAACACTCATGGACCCAAAATGATTTGGGTACCAAAAACCAAAGTTTAATATCTTTGTTTGTAGGGGGAGCATTGCTACAAGGCCAAGGCACAAAGTCAAAACTCATGGTACCTTGATAGTGGATGCTCGAGACACATGACCGGAGATAAGAGTCGATTCATGGATCTAAAGCCAAAAAGTGGAGGAGTAGTAACATTTGGTGACAACTCCAAAGGCCACATTAAAGGTATTGGCTCCATAGGTAATCACTCTACCATTCTCATTGAAAATGTTTTATATGTCGATGGTCTTAAACACAATTTATTGAGCATAAGTCAACTATGTGATAAAGGATTTAATGTTTTGTTTGATAAAAATGGATGCAAAATTGTAGACATTAAATCTAATAATATTATGCTCATAGGTCATCGCATAGGAAACATATACATGGTGCATTTAGATGACATACATACATCTCATGCATGCTTAGTTGCTCAAAATGAAAATGATGCATGGTTGTGGCATAGGAAGCTAGGACATGCTAGCATAAGTGTTTTAGAAAAACTAGTCTCTCTAAATCTAGTTAGAGGTTTACCCAAAATAAAGTTCTCAAATGATAAAATTTGTGATGCATGCTCAAAGGGTAAACAACATAGGTCTTCCTTTAAATCCATTAATGATGTTTCTACTAGTAGATGCTTACAATTAATTCACATGGATTTATTTGGGCCAATTAGGACTATGAGCTTGGGTGGTAAGTCTTATGCTTTTGTGCTAGTTGATGATTTTTCTAGATTTACTTGGGTTCTCTTTTTAAGTACTAAAGATGAGGCTTTGGAAAAATTCATCACATTTTCAAAACTAACCCAAAATGATCTTGAACTTAGAATTTCACATATTAGAAGTGATCATGGAACCGAGTTTCAAAATTTAGGGTTTGAAGATTTTTTAAATGAAAATGGTATTAGCCATAATTTTTCGGCTCCCCGAACTCCTCAACAAAATGGGGTAGTTGAGAGGGAAAATAGAACTTTACAAGAAATGGCTAGAACTATGCTTTGTGAAAACAATTTACCTAAATATTTTTGGGCGGAAGCCACAAACACCGCTTGTTATATTGTAAATCGAGTAATGATTAGGCCAATTTTAAAGAAAACACCTTATGAGATTTTAAAATTCAAAAAGCCTAACATTAGCTATTTTCACCCCTTTAGGTGCAAGTGTTTTGTTTTAAATAATGGAAAAGACAACTTAGGTAAATTTGATGCAAAAAGTGATGAAGCCATTTTTATAGGTTACTCCTTAACCTCTAAAGCCTATCGAGTATTTAACAAAAGAACTTTAGTAGTAGAAGAATCTATTCATGTTGTATTCGATGATAACCTCCTTCCTAGGAAGGATTCTTGTGATGATGATGATGTAGGAATCATAAATGCCTTTGATGGAGGTCAAACTTCAAAGGAGGATGAGATTCCAGCAAAGGAAGAGGACTCACAAGATCCACCTCTTGAAGCCTTGAAGGGCTTGGCTATTGAGGAAAAGGAAGTGAGCTACCCAAGGGAGTTGAACTATGCCAAAGATGGTGAAATCTTGGGTGATCCATCCAAGGGGGTAACCACTCGTTCTTCTCTTAGATTAATGAACCATGTTGCATTTATCTCATGCATAGAGCCTAAAAATATAAAAGAAGCATTGAAAGATGACTTTTGGATTATGGCTATGCAAGAAGAGTTAAATCAATTTGAGAGAAGTAATGTATGGACATTAGTTGATAGGCCCAGTAATCAATCTACAATAGGAACTAAATGGGTCTTTAGGACCAAACTAGATGAGAGTGGTAACATTGTGAGAAATAAAGCTAGACTTGTAGCACAAGGTTACACTCAAGAAGAGGGAATAGATTTTGATGAAACCTATGCACCCGTAGCTAGAATGGAAGCCATTAGGATGTTGCTTGCATATGCATGTTATCATAATTTCAAGCTTTTTCAAATGGATGTTAAAAGCGCATTTTTAAATGGTTTTATAAATGAAGAAGTGTATGTGGAACAACCACCGGGTTTTGAAGATTCAAAATTTCCAAATCATGTTTTCAAACTTACCAAAGCACTTTATGGTTTAAAACAAGCTCCTAGAGCTTGGTATGAAAGGCTTTCAAATTTTTTGATTGAAAAAGGATTTGAAAAAGGTAAGGTGGACACTACACTCTTTATAAAAATGTATAAAAATGACATCTTAGTAGTTCAAATTTATGTTGATGATATTATTTTTGGTTCTACTAATGAATGTCATTGTCAAGAGTTTGCTAAGTTAATGCAAGGTGAATTTGAGATGAGCATGATGGGGGAGCTCTCATTCTTTTTGGGACTCCAAATCAAGCAAAAGAAGGATGGCACCTTCATCAACCAAGCAAAATACATAAAGGATATGCTCAAGAAGTTTGGCTTGGAGAATGCAAAGCCTCAAGCCACTCCTATGAGCTCATCTACAAAGCTTGACAAAGATGAAGGAGGTAAGTGTGTTGACTCTAAGCTTTATCGTTCCATGATTGGATCTTTGCTTTACCTTACCGCAAGTAGACCGGATATCTTGTTTAGTGTTTGCTTGTGTGCTAGGTTTCAAGCTAGTCCTAGAGAGTCTCACCTTATAGCCGTTAAGAGAATCTTTAGATACCTTAGAGTCACTCCTTGTTTAGGTCTTTGGTATCCTAGAGACTCTACCTTCAACCTTCATGCTTACTCGGATGCGGATTATGGGGGTTGTAAAATCGATAGGAAAAGTACTTCGGGAACTTGTCAATTCTTAGGTAGTATGCTCATATCTTGGTTCTCTAAGAAACAAAATAGTGTAGCCTTATCTACCACCAAAGCTGAGTACATATCCTTAGGGAGTTGTTGTGCTCAAGTCCTTTGGATGAAGCAACAACTCTTAGATTATGGAATTAAAGTTGAAACTATACCCCTAAAATGTGACAACACTAGTGCTATTTGTTTAACAAAAAATCCCATCCAACACTCTAGAACCAAACACATAGAAATAAGGCATCATTTCATTAGAGATCATGTCCTTAAGGAAGATGTGGTTATAGAGTATGTAGACACCTTGAATCAATTAGCGGACATATTTACAAAACCCTTAGACAAAGAGCGTTTTTGGTCCCTTAGGAGAGAGTTAGGTCTAGCTAGCCTATCTTGACCTTTTAGGACCTCTTTTGTGCTTAAATATGCTTGATCTTGTGAAATGCCATGTTTATGTGTTTAAACTCCTAATTTCATCCATGCCTATAGTTAGAGGGAGTATGTTTATGCTTAAATATGTTTTGCCTGCTCATTCATAACATTTATGCATGTTAGGCCTCCTAAAACTTCATTTTTCTGCACTTTTAGAGCCTTTTCTGCACTTCCAGGCCCAGGTGTATCGAAACGGGTGACCCTGTTTTGATACAGATACCTTAAATCCTGTTCTGAGAGAAGGGCGTTTCGAAACGCCTAAAAAGCGTTCCGAAACGTTTTTGCTACTGCCAAGGGGTGTTTCGCAACGTGTTCCGATACGGGTCAAAAGGGTTTCGATACAGTCAACACCGTATCGAAACGGTCAGTCTATGGTCTCAAAACAGTCAAAACCCTAGCCGCCCTGTTTTGAAACGGCCCCGACCGTTCCGAAACGGCATCGCGGACTGCTTTAAATTAGGGCTTTTAATGATAAAGTTAACTTTTTATCAAACTCTTAAAACCCTAAACCGCCTCCCTCTCTATAAATACCCTCTCAAACTCTTTGATTTTCACAAAATTGTGAGGGGTTTTACTCTAAAACTCAAGTCTAAGCAAGTTTCATCAACATTGTGCAAGGATTTTCATCAAATCATCCAAAATCCCAAACTAAGGTAATTTTTTTTCTTTTCTTTTTCTTTCAATTTATGTTCGAATCTTAGGTTAGAAAATTTTATTTTTGTATAAATTATAGTTTTTCCTTTGTGGGTTTTCCATATCTTGTAAAAAATTTCAAAATCCCAAAATTTTTGATTCGAATATAAAATTTTTCAGTCGTCTTTTTCTTTACTGTTTTTTTATTTTTTTATTTATTTTAATTTTGTTTTCAAAAACCTAAGTGGGATTTATTATTGGATTGATTCTAAATATCCATGCATACACTTAATTTTAAAATACACTTGCTTAATGTTTTTAGATGGCGGATCAAGCTAACAAGAAGCGCAAGGCCGTTCAATCCGGTGATTCGGGCATTCGTCCAAATCTCACTATGCTTTTTCAGAAATCTCTTAAAACTCCGGAGGCGCGTGCTCGCTTCTCTTTTGTCAAGGATTTCGCAGTTCGCAAAGAACGTGTCATTGATCTTGACTTCCTCAATTCCGAGCGATTCCTATTTCGTTATCTCGACCGTTTGAGTGAGTGGAATCTTATTTTGTTCTTGAGCATTCCGGATATTCGCTACAAACACATGGTACTCCTTTTTTACTCTAATGCTCGTTTTCTTTATGATGAGACCAAAACCGAGATTATAGGAATCGAATCTTCCTTATTGGGCAAAAAGTTTGTTGTTAATGTTGCTCTTTTGGAGTCTATTTTTAAACTTAAGGATGAGGGTCTTGAGGATGAACGTCACTTTGGCAATTTCACCGGTAAAGCTCTTATTTTGGATGTGCACGATCGTGTTCTTCACTTGATGGTTTCTTGGTTCATTCGACCTTCCGGAGGTAAATACTCTCATATCCGTCAAACTGATCATTTTTGGCTTGAGTGTTTCCGTAGAGGTGAGCGCCCTAATGTGCCTAAAATAATCTTTGCCGAGATAGTCAATAATATTAAGCTTATTGACACAAATGAGTTGAAGTCGTTTACCTATGGTACTCTCTTGAGCTACATCTTTCATGATCTTGGTATTGATTGTACCTACGATTCTCCGGAACCTCGCAAGACCAAGATTGGTGAGTCATCCCTTCGCAAGTCCGGGTTCACATATGTGAATGATGTTTGGGAAAGAATTGATAGAGAAGCCGTTCCTCCACCCGTTGCTCCTCCACCGCAAGTTCAAGTTGCAAACAATGAAGCCCTCACGGCTCTCATTACCGAGCGGTTCAATGCTTTGGATACTAGCATTGCTTCGGGTTTTTCGGCCATGGACAATCGTTTTTCGGCCATGGACAATCGTTTGAAGAATGTCGAGGATCGTCTTCTTACTCTTGAGTCTTCCCATTCCAACTTGGATCTATCTTTCTCTACGCTCTATGGGCAATGGACGAAGTTTCACCGTTCTCAAGCCAAGAGCGATGATGATACTTCGGATGATGATGACAAGGCCTAGGATCTCCATATCATATCATCTCATATTATCTATGCATTTTAGGATTAAGATTGCATCTTTATGTTTTCTCATGTTTTAGGAACCTATGCTTTTGGCTTTTTATTTGGGATTTTATGTTTGAACTTAATGTTGGTTTATGTTTTGGATATTTTGATATTATGAATTAATATTATGGTTGCTTATTAATGCTTACTGGTACTAATCCTTTATCTTCTCTATGAGCTTTCATTATTCTTTTTGATCTAACAAAAAGGGGGAGAAGAAATTTAAGAGCCACACTAAAATTCGTTTTAAATTTTAAAAGTTTTTTTTAGGTCAAAAATTTCATTTAACTTTAAAAACCTATCTTAAATTAAGGGGGAGTTAGAATATTTTTCAAAACTTTCAAAATTCTCAAAAATTCTAACTTTGGTTTTGTTATATCAAAAAGGGGGAGATTGTGAAACAAATATTTTAATTTTGATATAACTAAAAACCTAAGGACTAAATTGAAAATGTCAAAACGAATTTTAAGTCCTCAAATATCCCTATATAATTTTAAGATTATGCCCAAGTTAAAAACAAAGTTTTTCAAATATTTTTCTAAGTGTTTCAAGTCAAAACAGTGAATTTCAAGATCCTGTTTCGAAACGGCCCTAAGGCGTTTCGAAACGTTTTCATCACTGTCGACCACCGTTCCGAAATGTGTATCGAAACACTTGACCCTGTTTCGAAACGGTATCACTCGTTTCGAAACTGTTCTTCATATTTGATTTAAAAAGAGTACAACGGTTCAAATATTTGCTGATTTTTTTAAGATAAAAGGGTGTTTCGAAACGGATCGAGGCCGTTCCGAAACGACCCTTGACAGTAGCAAATCCGTTTCGAAACGGATCCAAATCGTTTCGAAACAGTTCTTAAGTCTAATTTAAAAATATGACCGTTATAGTGTTTTTAACTAAATTTCTGAAAATCGTTAAGGTGTTTCGAAACGGCCCTAAGGCGTTTCGAAACGACCCTTGACAGTGGCAAAAGTGTTTCGAAACGGCCCTAAGGCGTTTCGAAACGGGCTCTTAAATGCACCCCAACGGCTCTTTCTATTTTAGTCCGTTCCGAAACAGGTACCCCGCGTTTCGAAACGGGTTGGTGCAGACTGCATTTATGGTGGTAAGAGAGGGTTCCAACGGCTCCATTTATGTTCCCAACCACCTAAACAGTTAGAAATCAATGAGGAGGTATAAAAGAGACATCCAAAAGCATCAGCAACAACTATTGATCATAAAGCAAACATCCAAACATCAAATTCAAGCAATTGTGCAAAAATCCCATTTTGTGTAAAAATCCCAATTGTAATCTTCATTCATATTTTGTTCAATTGGGTTGAGTGCTTGTATTGGGGCTAATTTTTGTATTGAGAGATACCTTTTAGCCATCAAATTTCTTTTTTCACTTGTGTGAGGGTTGGGTTGATTTTTGGGTAGAAAAATCAACCGAAATTGTAAAGGGTTGCCTCCTTGTCCTAGAAAAGGGGAAGATCAATTTAGTGGAATTGTTGCAAATCCTTAGTGAGGCTAAGGTAGTGGATGTAGAGTTCATTTGGAACTTGAACCACTCTAAATCCCTTGTCAATTATTTTCAATTTGCAATTTCCACCTCAAAACCTTTAAATTTCCAATTCACCCCCCTCTTGGTCAATATCGATCTTGCGATCCACTCAACAAAATTGGTAACCGTACTTGAGCCACAAACTTGGAAAGCCTTTCTTGCCTTGCCTCGAGCTAACACAACGTTAATGATCTGCATTGTTGAACATTGAGAGCGTAAGCAATAAGCTTAGTGAGGGTGCTCTAAAACAAAAAACATCAACAATGCAGGGTTCAAGCATGTAAATCCTAATCTCACGTACATCATGCATAGGCATATAATCAAGTAGACCTAGCTAGACTTTCAAGTGGCATAATATGGTTTCTCAATCCTACCAAGCTCAATCATCAATATCAACATCATGTAGCAACACCATATACCACAATCATATATCACAATACATGAACAAGTTTAATTGGCCACTATAAATTACCCCGACTGTGCGGATTTAAAACTCAACAACACTTTACCTCGGTGGGATTATACTCATCACCGGACCTCGCATGTGCGGGATTCCACTCATCGCCACATGCCCTACGGATGGGATTCCACTCATCATCCCGTAGAAATATATAAAAAGCTTCCGGTGGAATATTACATCACCGTACTCCTCCTTGATGACTTAACGCCATCAAGGCCACGTACGTTTTGACTCAATTTGTGTGCACACTAATCCTAATGATCGATCATTTACAACCGGTAATTATTTAGTGCCAATTTTCATCATCACATCACATATCATCAACCACAACTCATGCTCATCACACATATATACATATCATGATATACATGTACCAATTAACCACAATCACAAGAGCATAGCTAAGTAAGCACAATAGCATTTATGGAGAACAAAGGCTAAGTTAACAACTTGTATTAAATAGAAGTGGCCTACCAAGCACACTTTACACACACACACTACACATACTCGAACCAAACTTAAAAACAAGTTTGAAACCACTCACCGCCCTTCCTTAGCAACCAAGCGAAACTCCTACGAACCCGGATTCGGTCCCAAAGCTTCTTCGACGATCCCTCTTGCTTCTAGCCAACCAAAACACAACCAATAACTGAAATCAATGCTAATATTCAATCAACACATAACCTTTGAATTCAAACCAACTTCTTCCAAAATTTCCAATTCCATTTAAATCCCCAAAATCTCAAATTCGTACTCCCTCCAACCCTAGCTGAAAACTCCACTTCCAATCACCCAAATGACATCCAAAAGGCCCCAAATTACCCTCCTAATATACCTAAACCAACAGCCCTTCAATTTCAACCTCAAACCTCCCAAAAACCCAAGTTTTGACACCTTAAAATTTGCTCTAAGACCCTACTTCGGATTTTCATCAAAATTCAACAAAATTGACATATAATGTGTATTTTAACATGAGTAAACAAAGCCCCAACTCAATTTATCGAAACAAGATTAAAATCTCATAAAAATCCAAGCTTTTAGTAAAACCCTAACATTTTAAAAGTCCATGTTTTTGAAATCCAAGACCATAGGTAGATAGGGGATAAAGAGGAGGGTAAGAAAATGATTTTACCTTTCAAAAACACCTTGAATTGAAGTTGAAAGCCAATGGAATAGTGTTTTAGGTTTGAAAGAGTTTTGAAAAGAGGTTTGGGTGTTTAACGTTGGAATGGGGATAAAGGGGGAGGAAGACAACTTTTAGTTAAAGTGGTCTTGCTTTTTAAAACGTTTGGGTAAAATTACAACATTAATCCCTCCCCTTTTTCTAAAGCTCAAATAGGTCATTATTTTGAGTTGAATTGATTTAATTAAATTTTATTGACTCGAGCTATAAACCCGGCTAACTCCTAACCCCAAAACACGGGTGTTACAGCGAGTTTCATCTGGCTTAACGTCGTTTGTAAAACATTAAACTCGTCGTGTATGCACGACGAGTACGGTAAAAATAATTTAAATTTCTATAAAAGTTTTGTAAGGTTTGGGTTATAAATTATGTTGGTGACATTTAATTTTTTTAAAAAATGATATAAGTTTTAAAAAGTGTTTATTTAAAAATAAATTTGTAAAATTTGTAAAGTATCTAATATTGTAAGTAAAATTTAGTAATTGTATTTTAATGCACAAATAGTTTAAGAAGTATGTTGTATAATGTTTTAAACAAAATGTAAAAATTAAATTTAATTGTATCCCTTCGTCCCACAAAATGTAAATAATTAAATTTAAGAAATTTATTTATTTAATTTGAATACTTAATTTCATATTGGTGAAAAGTTAGAGTATTAATTTTGGTATTTAACTTTTCATTTTGTTAATATTTTAATATTGATCTGATAAAAAAATATGCATCTAGTCATCGTTTGACACACAATTGAGTTTTTAATATTTTATTAATTATTTGTAATTAAAACCGGTCCAAGACTTTTCATTATTTATGTTAGTACTTAACTTAGGGTCATGGTTATTATTTATATAATTTTAAAATTTATTTTCTTAGTCAAAATAAAATTTGTGTTGTGTTCAAGTAAATTTGCTTTGTGTCCAAGTAAAGACACTACTTTTTCTCCAAGCATATATATCATTAATGTAAAAAAAAATACTGAATTTTTATATTTTTAGGGTTTTGAAGCATATAAATTAGACACAAGTCACCAAAAAGGAATAAAATCCTAAGGTTTGCTTAGCCAGCAACTGATCTGACTCAAGTATTTGAGGGCCTCGTGGGTTCTGCGCAAAGGCCCATATGATCAGGCCTCATCGGGGGCCCTGTTGGAGACTGAATCACAATCCATACACAAATCTTTAAGCCTGAACCGAATACCGCCTTTGACTCTCCAGACGACCATTTCAATTTGAGCCCAAACCTCATTGGTCCATTTCAAATAAGCCCAAATAAGATCTGATCCATTTCAAACTAGAGACTTGTAACCCGTAGGAACCGTTCTATTGACCAAATTCGTTATCCCACTTTGAATTTGACCAACCGCTGATCATGAGTTGATTGTTGACCAAGTTTTGACTTTGACCTGTTGACCTTAAACTTTTAGTCTAATTTATCTGTTTTAATTAATATTTCTCTGATTATTAATTATTGTACTTACTGACTTTTTGAAGGTGTGGAAGTAAAAAAAAAAGTTTTAAGGTGATTACAAGGTAGTATTTGCTCATACTTTTCTTAACTCTTTAATAACACACATCTTGCAAGTAAAGTTGTTTGAACTTCGAGTCTCTTAAAATGAACATCATTATATTTTTTAATGGGACAAAATCGTTGGGTCAGGTGTATAAGTAAACTTGGAAGTGCATATTGTTCGAACAAATTATGTGCATCCAACCTCAGTAATAATCTAAAGCTGTAAATTTGATTATTGGGTAACTTTAGATACTGAATTCGGTAGTAATTTGCGTTAGTAGCTTGTATTTCAAATCGGAGTTTGTAAATTGAACCATGAAATCTGGATATGTCAGTAGTTTTAGTAATTATGTTAACTTAATAAGAAAGATTTAATTCAGGAATAAAAGTCTCGATTAATTCTTGATTTAAGTTCCGTAAAATTATCATGTAGGATTGTTTTGTACTTAGTTCGACTGGTATCGAGAAAAGGTTCTTGTTTCGAGAATCGAATGTCTTGATAGTGAGGATTTAGATGTGTGTCTTGTTCGTGCTAAACTATTTTATTGATGCTATCTATTTTTGAATATTATTATTGTGCGTATTGTCAGTTCAGGGTATGTTTTTCGAAGTAACATTTTTTAGTTTATGTATGCTTTCCGTCAGTGGCAGATGCAAAGCTTCCCTTGGGTGGGCCCGTGCCCACCTTGAAATTTTTAAAGTTTACACATTTGCCTTTAATTTTTTAAAATTTTATGAATTAGTCCTTAATTTTTATTAATTTTTATGACTTGTGCCCACCCTGAAATTTTAAATTTTTTATTATTGTGTCCACCCTAAAAAAAAAATTAGTTTGTGCCCACCCTGAAAAATATTTCTGGATCCGCCACTGCTTTCCGTTGTATGCTTCCGTGATTTATGTGACTATATTGTTATATGTAACTTGATTTTAAATTCGTTGAACTTGATTTTAATAATTTGAGTGTCTGAATAATCTAAATATTTGAATTGTCACTATTCAGAGTTAAGTATGCACAACACGTGAATGTGCATGTTTGAATGTTTTGAACTTCTGAGCCATCTATATTTGTTTTGTAATATTAAAGCCTAGTATCTTTGTTATGTTTCGTAAGTCGGTCTGTGTAATATGTTACATTCTATATGGAGTTGAGTGCTTGGGTGGAAGATTAGTGTAACACAAATGTGTTACCACTGTATTCTCTATTTCGATAATGAGATTACGTGTTATCCTCTGATAGCGCGTAGGGTACGTTGCATCCAAATTTTGGGATAACTCGATGATGGCCTGTAGAGGATGGATGGGTAGTTAAGGGCTTACTAGTTTGAATTTGCATCTGTTTTAAGTGGTTTGGTTTTGAACAAATATGAATATGACACAATCTCTGGTTAAATTTTATAAAATGTAAGCTCTACGGTTACTTTTCGCACATAAAGATCACACTGAGCTCTATACCTCATCCTTTGTTTACTGTTTACTTTTTAGATTAATTATCTCCCTATACATGAATTCGACATCACTTTGCGAGTCGATTTTTGAACATTAACAAATTTTCATGTATTACTTTTTTGTATATTTTTTTGTTAAAATGTGGCTTTGAACATTTTTTTGGATTGTATTTTGGACCGTTAAACAAACTGTTAATTTTTTTATTTTTTAAAATTTGATTTATTATTTTGTTATGAATGGTAATATGTTGGATCAACACCGGGCTTGGGTCAGATACCTGCGACTCGTATTGGCTCCCTGATAAAAAAAAACATGTCCACCAAATATGAAGACTATGTGAACGATCCACGTGAGCTTAAGTGGGCCGGTTGTTAGGTTATAAATAACAAATACTTGCAAAGGGGATTTCTATGCAAAATCTGATGTAAGACTATTTTCCTCATCTCCTTCTGTTGCAATTTCTCTTTCAAGCTATTAATCAAACACATCGTCTTCCATATTTTCATCCATAACATTTGTGCTTTCATTGATCCGCGACTAAGATGGCCGGCGATACACAACTTGATGACAACGTGAAAGGCCTAAAAGATTATCAATTCCAGATCTGACGTGCTTTCGACAGAATCTCATCTTCTCTAAATGAGCAGACATTGATGCTTCAGGATATCTTGGGAAGGTTATCGACGAGTCAAAAAAATAATACAATGGTAATTTCATCACATGAGGAGTCTAGCCCTTCTTCTGATATTCGGGCTAATACGAGTGTTCTAGATCATCAAAAATCAACTTCAGTACAGCTAGCTCTCTTTTTCGGCGTCGACCTTGACAGATGGGTGTCTCAAACAGAGTGTCAAAAATTTTACTCTCACGATCTTGCAGATTCATGCAATCTCTTGGTTCAGTTGTAGCAAACTTCTACATGGAAAGATGCAATGTGCCTTGCTTAGTTCCATGAGCAACATATTGATTGGGAAAAGGAATGATGCCAACTGCGGGAATAGAAGGAGTGATGAGTGTTGAATCCGTCAAAAATAATATTTATTTGTTCTTTGAGTTTGTAGTAGTGGCAAGTAGGGTCGATTTCGCAGAGAGCGGTAAGACAAGCAAATGCAATAAAAGTAAAAGGGGATTGATTTGATTTGGAGAAAGCAATTAGAAGGAATAACTCAATATAAATTGGGACTCTACTTAAGGTAGAATTCGGAATATTAAATCAAGAACTTAGATGATAATCCAGGAATAACTTAAATCTCTTCTTTGATAGAAAAAAATTTAATAACTCATAAATTATTAACTCTTATTATCAAAGTTAAAATTCATTACATAACCCATTAAGATTATAATGTATCAAACACCAATCCATTAAGAACTATAGAGACTCAAACACATATTCTTACTAAGCACTAACCCGTTAACTTATTAAGAACATGAATTCATACTTTTAGAAATCTAACCCGAATTTCCTTACCACTTACGTCAATAACCCATGACTTGGTTGCATGTATACGTATAACCCAACATACACATGATGCTGAAGCACTAAAAATATGAAGAAACTTGAATAAAGATGGAGACAATTTGGGAACAAGAAATCTCACTAAAAACTTGAAATAATATCCTTTTAATTACACTTGACTAGAAAAGACGAGTTTAGCCGCACATGGTGGTCGACGGTTACAAGAGAAGAGATAGGGTAATCCTAAACGACTCTAATTATGGTAATCCTAAACGACTCTAATTATGGTAAAAGTAAAAGTCTTTCTTGTAGTAGGATTGCTTGTCCTCAAAGTCAAAAAATTTGTCTTGTGCCGTGGTCATGCCTTATTCAGCGAACGCTACTGGTTTTGCGCGAAAGATTTTCTATAAATGACAAAAAAATGCTAAAACTCGTCTTTTACGTTTAAAACATCATTAAGGCCTCAAAACACATGCAAAACTAAATAAGAACCGAATCAAGAGTTTTAAGATAAATTAATGTGCTAAAACATAGGGTTTAATATATGAAAAACATGAAAATATATGACTTATCAAGGACTACAAGATGCTTCTCAACCGTTTGATAAAATGTCAGCAAGAGTAGATGCTATTGGGTTTCAATCTATTAACGACACGGTGAGAGCTGATTCCAGGATTAGCCAACCCTTCAATTTAATTTGGATCTACCAAATTGGTTTCCTTGGAAACACAAGGTTTTCTGTTGTCGGTTCAAGCTCTTACTCTTCTGATTTTTTCAGACTCTTTGGTGACGAGATTCAAACACTTATAAAGTCACGAAAACAATTATTGTGTTCTCCTTCAAAGGTAATTGTGAATCATTTACTAATGTGTTAAAATGTTGGAAACTCTAGTACCATGAGTCATCTAAATCAATCGGTGTTTAGAGAAATTTATTTAATGGTGCTTATGAATGTCACTAAACACATTGCAGCCCATGATCCCTATGTGTTTAGGCTTTTGCTAATGGGATTGAGTATGACTCAAAATACTAGGAGTTGGAGTGGGAATAAAAAGTATGTAGAAACGAGTCCAACTTTTATTACGTTAGTAGTAAAGAGGTTACTTTCAATACACAAATATGATTGCTCTAAAGTCATGACTATATATGAGTCTAGAAGCTGGAATGATACTGATGAGAGTGACAATCAATCGAATAAGCTAAAAGGGGGTGAATTGGATTTTTAAAGAGTGGTGGATAGTAATTGCAAAGGTAGAAAATTACAAGGTGAATCAGAGTGGTTCAATTCCCTCAATGGGGTCTACATCCACTACCTTACTGTCCATACTAAGGATTTTCCACAAATTCACTAATTTGTATTTCCTTTAAGGATAAAGAGTAACCTTACACAATTCAATGGACTTATACCCCAATGTCTATTGAATCATTTCCCCAAAACAAATACAAAGAAGCAAACTAGAAAATCCTCACAAGGAAGGTGTTTGCACAATATAAGCTCTCTCTCACACATAAGAAACACTAGGAAATTAATTACAATGAACAACCACACTAGTGTTTACAAGAAAGATGGAAAATTGAGCACAAGTTGGATTTTTATTGCTTGAATGATTGTATAGGCTTTCTTGTTACTTCATTACTGTTTGTAGACCCCTTTTATATGCTATTGATCTTTTCTAACCATTGGGAGACGTTGGAGGGAGTTTGGAGCCGTTGGAAGCCATTAAAACCGAGCATTAAATGCTCACCTGCACATAGGTTTCAAAACTTTTACTAGAGGTTTCAAAACCTTAATAGGGGATTTGTAAAAACTAGATGTTATAGGGCTAAGGTTTCGAAACCGTCATAGAGGTTTGGAAACCTTTGCTAAGGTTTCAAAAAACAGAGGCATTCTGCCCAGAAAGGTTTCAAAACCTTCCTTAAGGTTTTGAAACTTTTCCTTAAAAATTCAAGTTTTGGCCATTTGTTGACTTTTAAAAGATACATTCGATATAGGTGCAAAGTCAAACATTTTATAAAACATTTTGACAAGATTGAATCGAGTTTTTGACAAATTTATTTCGTGAACTTTACTTTACAAAATTTTACAAGTTAGTCCTTGAAAATTAAATTTACGTTATATCAAAATCAAAATAAGTCTAACAATCTCCCCTTTTTGATATAACAAAACCTTTTGTAAAAATTTGTCAAACTTACAAATCTCCCACATAAGCTCCCCTTAATAAATGTCTTTGTGCAATCTTTGAAAAAATATAAGTTTTAAAGAAATTTGTTTAAAAAGTTCAAGAAAAACAAATTGTTTAATTCTAATCTTCTCCCCATTTTTGTTATAGCAAAAAGAATAAAAAAGCTACAAAAAGAACAAACATTAAGAGAGCAATAGGGCATTATCCAAAAAAACAATAACAAGGTAAATCACAATATTCATATCAAGCATAACATCCACCAAATAAAAGGATCCAAATATAAAATCCAACAACAATCCATAGATAAAAGATATCCAACAAAGAACATAACAAAAGTCTAAAACAAAGACCGAAGCCTAAATCAAAATAAGTCCAAATGTACCATAGTAAAACCATAAAGACATACTAGAATGCATGAAAGCCTAAGCATCCGGTGCATCATGAGGCGGTGAAGGTAGGAAAGATGATCACGGACAAGATGCATATCGTGCTCAACAGATGTCACACGTTCTTCCAAGACATGAAGCAAACTAATAGTCTCCTTGAAACCCCTTCGTCCCGGCCTAGCCAACAGACCGAACCGAACGGGTTACACGGGGAAAACCGAAGCAAAACACGCTAAGGCCTCACTCCGATTAGCAACCCTAATTTCTTCATTTTATTAATCTTGTCTAGATGTCACATTTAACCCTATGTGTAAAGGCAACCAGCGGAAGAGCGGACACATATACGAACCAAGCAGAGGGCATACGATAATTTAAACTTACCAAATAGTTTATTAGTCAAGTTTCATGCACAAGAGGCAAAACCATCGCAAAGGACACATATAAACTCAACTAGGTAGCATACAAGCATTAGGGACTAAAATGTAACATTTGAAAACCCCTGAAGATGCCTTTTAACCGTTCTAGCTACATGCGTTTTGAAATAGGCCTTCCCGTTCCGAAACGTGGGCTTTATTCAAAAAGTAACACCAAGCCGTTCCAGAACGGTCCCATATGGTTCCGGAATAGGAGCATTCAGTGGCCAAACGGACCGGAACGACCCTACATGGTTCCGAAATAGGAGCCTCCAGTGGCAAATCATACCGAAATGGCCCCACCCCCGTTTCGATACGGGTGCCACTGGAGCTTGGTTGTTCCGAAACCATATCAGACGTTCCGAAACGCCTGGACACAGTTTGCCCCGAAAATGCATTTTGGCATCCCCAAACGTTCCCGAACTTACCCTGAAACATCACAAACCACATGACAACTTATTATACAAACAATCTAGAGGCAAAACACCATAAACACAACTTCAAACGTGCATACACACAACAAAAAATGAATCTCAAACCCAAAGCTCATAAGAACACTTAGTTCAAAAACACCAAAAAGTCAAAACGCCTAGCAATTTATCCAAGGCCATAAAAAACCTCAACATAACATGATACCATCATTTAAAACATGCGAGCAACATTAACAAAAGCCAACATAGGAGTTTGAACACCAACTCCCTAACAACAAGCCTAGCATTCCCATTGCCTAAGTGTTATTACAACTGGTAAAACCATATTTTGAGCTAGCAAGAACTCCTCCCTTGCCCACTTGCCTCCCAGAGCCTCTAATGATCTGCATTGTTGGAAAAAGATAGCGTAAGCTTTAAAGCTTAGTGAGCAGAGCCCTAAAACACAACAATGCATTTTAAAACATATATCTTAGTTTTGAAAATAAAACCATTTAAGAAGAAGATACAATGAATTGGAAGCATAAACGAAACATGGTTTGCACATGCACAACCATCCCCAGTGGGACTACACATCACCGTACACAACAACTAGCATTTTTCTGATGGGAATACACATCACTGTACTCATCTACTAGTCACTACCGGTGGGACTACACATCACCGTACACAATGACTAACCATCATGTGAGGCTTGACATCAACTACAACTACACAACAACATTAAAACAGGAGTAAAAACAATCCACATTCCACACAACGACACGAATATCCGCACACACCAACAATTAACGAAACGAGGCAAATTAGGCAAACTTAAAATTGGGTTTCGGTTAGCCCTTAAGGCTCCACCCAAACCCCCAAGAAAACCTCTTTGAATCATTTAAAGCTTCAAAACATTACCACTCACCGATAGAGCCCAAACGATAGCAGAATCCCCGATTTAAGCCTCCGAACTACCCGGCCTCGCGTCCAAAGGACCCAAAATCGTTTCCCCTATTTCTAAACAACCAAGAACAAAGTATTACTCCCCTACGCTTCCATAAATTCACTAAAAAGCAACAGTCCATAAATCGACACATTTGCTCAATCAAAACAAAGCTGAAATCAACCGAAACGTTGCCAAAACATCATCCAACCACAATCTGAATTTTCCCAGCATTTTTAACCTTCAAAATCCACCAATTAACATCTAAAAACACCCATCCTAGGTCCGTATACCTACAGCCCTCGTTTTACCACAAAACTAGGCCAAAAACATCACTTTTTCACCTTCAAAACTTACCCATTGCACCTAGTTTCGGGTTTTATGGGTTTAAGCTACTTATTAACATTATTTAGCAACCAAAAATAGTTCAAAAACATCCCACCAAGCACCCATTAAAAACCTATACGAAAATTTTATAAACCCATCTCTTTTTACATCAAAACTTTGGAACCCAAAATGAAAAATCAATATTTTGCTAGGTTTTCAAAAAGATAAGATTCAATAAATAAAAGCCAAGGTAAAAATGATGATTACCTCTGAAAATATTCTATGAAAAAGTGTTTGAGTCAAGAAAGAGATGGTGGAGAGCTTTTGGGAGAAGGTTTAAGCTTTTAGGTTTTTTTACAATGAAGATGACTCTTCAAATCCCAAAACCCCCTTTTCAAATTTCATTAATGGCGTTATTGTAAATAATTACATTTTTTAATAAAAATCAACATTTTAATCTAAGTTTAACCCGAAACTAGTCCTAGATCAAAACTGATAACTCTCGGGCCCTAAACCGGGGTGTTACAACTCTCCCTCACTTAAGGAATTTCGTCCTCGAAATTACCTAACGAAAAGAGATACGGAAACTGTTTGTCCATGTCTTCCTTCCTCTCCCAAGTAGCCTCTTCCACACCCCGGTGTCTCTACAAAACCTTGACTAACTCGATAGATCTCCCACGCAACACTTTCCTATCCGTAGAAAGAATTTCAACCGGCTCTTCATCATACGACAAGTCTGGGTTCAACTCGATCTCTTCCAATGGCATTACATGAGATGGATCCGATCTATACTTTCAGAGCATCGAAACGTGGAACACATCATGAATCTTCTCTAACTCTGTCGGCAGTCTCAATCTATAGGCAACGAGACCAACTCGCTCAACTATTTCATAAGGACCAATGAATCTTGGGCTCAACTTACATTTCCTATCAAATCTCATCACCTTCTTCCAAGGTGAGACTTTCAAGAACATTTTGTCGCTCACGGCATACTCTATCTCCTTTCTCTTCAAATCAGCATACGATTTCTATCGGTCTGAAGCTGCCTTAAAGCGATCACAGATTAGTTTTACCTTCTCAGTAGTGCCCTTAAGCAAGTCTGGCATCGGTACAAGCTTATGTCCGGCCTCGGCCCAACAAATAGGCATTCTACACCTCCTACCATACAGAGCCCCATACGGTGCCATATGAATACTAGCATGATAACTGTTGTTGTATGCAAACTCCACTAACGGTAGGTGTTTCTCCCAAGAACCCTGAAAGTTGATGATGCAACACCTCAACATGTCCTCTAACACCTGAATAACTCTCCCTGACTGACCATCTGAATACGGGTGATACGAAGTGCTGAAGTTCAACCAAGTACCCAAGGCACGATGCAAACACTCCCCAAATGTATCTGTAAACCTCAAATCTCAGTCTAATACAATCGATTTCGGTACCCCGTGCAACCTCACTATCTCACTGATGTACAGATCGGCCAACTTATCTAAGGTGTAGGTAGTATGAACAGGTATGAAATGGGCACACTTAGTGAATCGGTCGACTATCACCCATACTGAATTCTTCTTCAAAGGAGTCAACGGTAAACCCGACACAAAGTCCATGGTAATACGTTCCCACTTCCATTTTGGAATCTTCAACGGCTGTAACAAACCTGAAGGAAACTGATGCTCGGCCTTAACTCGCTGACATACCATAAACTTACTCGCAAACTCGGCCACATCCTTCTTCAACCCAATCCAGTAGTACTCTTCTTTTAACCCATAATATATCTTCATACTACCCGGATGCATAGCAAAAGGACTGTTATGTGCTTCATTTAAGATAGTACGCCTTAACTCGGCATCTTCTGGAACTACTATCCTATCCTTGAAACATAGGATCCCATTCTCGAAAAAGCAGAAATCTATAGGTCTATCCTCGGCTATATCTTGCACGTGAGGTGCCAAAGACTCATCTTGCAACTGTTTCTCTCGAATCAACTGAACCAACGATGGTTTAACCTGTAGCTCGGCTATCAAACCGCCATTCGTGACACACTCAATCTCGCAAACATAGCTCGTAACTCAACTGCCACTTTTTTACTCAAAGCATCAGTCACTACGTTTGCCTTACCCGGGTGGTACTCTATCGTAAGGTCATAGTCCTTAAGAAGCTCTATCCACCTAAGTTGCCTAAGGTTCAGCTCTCTCTCAGTCATCAAGTATTTCAAACTCTCGTGGTCGGTATAAACTGTGCACTTCTCCCCATAAAGGTGGTGTCTCCAAATCTTCAAAGCAAACACTACTACGGCTAACTCTATGTCATGAGTGGGGTAATTCTTCTCGTGAACCTTCAACTGTCTCGATGCATATGCTACAAACTTACCCTCTTGCATAAGCACACAACCTAAACCTACATACGATGCATCATTGTAAATCACAAACTCTTTCCCTGGTTGAGGCTGACTCAAAATAGAAGCTTCGGTCAAAGCTTTCTTCAACTTTTCAAACGCTTGTTGTCTTGCATTTGACCGCTCATACGAAACATTCTTCTAGAGCAATTTAGTCAAGGGTGCCGCAATCTTCGAAAATCCCTCGACAAATCTTCGATAATACCCCGCCAAGTTTAGGAAACTACGAATTTCGGTCACTGACTTTAGTTGCTTCCAACTCACTATGGCTTCTATCTTCTTGGGATCCACACTAATTCCTTTGGCCGAGATCACATGACCTAAGAAGACTACCTCCTTAATCCAAAACTCACATTTACTCAACATGGCATACAAGTGATTTTCAAGCAAAGTATGAAGCACTAGCCGCAAATGCTCATCATGCTCTTCCTCGGTCCTAGATGAAGCACACACTACAAACCTATCCAAAAACTCGTGGAACACTCGGTTCATCATATCCATAAATGCAGCTGGAGCATTAGTCAAACTAAAAGGCATTACCAAGAACTCATAGTGCTCATAACGTGTACGGAAAGCGGTCTTCGGTATGTCCACATCTTTCACCTTCAACTGATAGTAACCGGATCTCAAATCAATCTTCGAAAACACTGAAGCACCTCTCAACTGATCAAGCAAGTCATCTATCCGTGGCAAGGAGTACTTGTTCTTCACTATTACCTTGTTCAACTTTCTATAGTCTATACATATCCTCATATTGCCGTCCTTTTTCTTCACAAACAAGACTAGAGCACCCTACGGAGAAATACTAGGCCTAATGAAACCTCTATCTGATAGTTCTTGAAGATGTGTCTTCAACTCTTTCGGTGTCATTCTATACGGAGCAATAGACACGGGTGCAGAATCTGAATACGTCTCAATAGCAAACTCAACTTCCCTATCTGGAGGCAAACCCGACAACTCTTCCGGAAAAACACTCGGAAAATCACAAAATGTTCTAATGTCTTGCGGTCTAACCTCACTCATATTCGGATTCATCACATAAGCCAGATACGCCTGACAACTCGAATTCATCAATCTCTGAGCTTCTAAAGCAGAAACAACATTGGACAAGAACTTAATGTTCTCGCCCACCACTACAACTTCAAAATCATCCGTAAGCCTCAAAGAGACCCTCTTGGTCTCGAAGTCTACCCTAGCTATATGCTCTACGAGCCAATCCATGCCCAAAATCACATCAAAACCATAGAACGATAATTCCATCATGTCAACCGGAAACACATGGCCCTGAATCATCAAAGGACACCTCTTATACATCTTCCTAACTACCACGGTCTCACCGAAGGAACTAGCAACATTCACACCTACTTCTAATCATTCATAAGGTAAACCTAGAGACCTTGTATGTTCACCCAAAATGTACAAATGTGTCGAACCCGAATCTATCAAAGAAAGCAAAGTCAAAGACTGTAACGAGAAATTACATGCGATGACATCCGTGTCATTCCCAGCCTCTAGTTGTGCATACACCCTAGCTGGTCCTCCACCCTTGGGCTCAACTGCCACCACATGAGCTAAGTTCCTCTGACCATCGTTCCTCGGCTGAAAATTACCTCGACTACGCCCACGACCTCTCTAATGCTCAAACCCCCTAGCTAGAGTCGGTCCGCCCCTTGCCGGGTGTGGACAGTTACGCCTCAAATGATCTCGGGAACCATAGTTCCAACATACCCCAAAGGTACGCATACACTCGCCCAGATGGCGTCTCCCGCATCTAGTGCACTCAGAAGTGTGAAAAATAGCTCCTTGGCCCTGATGGCCCCGTCCATGGTTACCATTCCTATGTCTCGAATCGTGCTGATATCTCATATCTCTGTGCCTCTTGGCATGATCCCTGTCCCAATCCGCATGACTCTTCCCGGAATCAGACCCACTAGCACGAGTACTCAAGCCTAAGTTCTACTCAATATCTTTGGCCCTAGAGACCAAAACATCAAACTCGGTGTAATTAGAAGCAAGCATATAAGTCTTCACATCCCTGGTCAAACCATAACGGAAACGCTCACATCGTTCCCTCTCACTGGGAACCAACTCGGGAGCATACTGGCTCGACCTCACAAACTGAACCTCATACTCTGACACCGTCTTACTACCTTGAACCAAGGCCATAAATTCTATCTTCTTTTCGTCTTGTTATCGGACTCCAAGATACTTCTTCTTAAAGGCTGTTCTGAAGTATTCCCAAGTGACATCCGCTTCTACCATACCCGAAGTAACGGTAGTCCACCAAGCATACGCATCTCCTTAAAGCAAGGAGACAACACAACCCAACTTACGAGTGTCTGAGCACTCTATCTGGCCTAAAATTCGTATAGTGCTCTCGAGCCAAGCCTCAGAACCCTCGGGAGTCAAACCACGAAACTCAACTCCACCCAAGCTACGAAGCCGCTCAAGGGGTAAACATGTCCCCACACCCTGAGGTGGTGTTGCAGCATGCATACCAGCTAAAGCTGTCTGAAAATCCCCTGCTATAGTCTGAATCAAATGAGTCATGTCCGCACCTGCCTGACCCTGACCCGCCTGAGCTCCATTACCCCTAACATTTGCACCGGCCTGAGGTCCATTACCATACCTCCAACATTCGCACTGGCCTGAGGCACATTACCTCTGACATTCGCCCCATTACCATCGGGAGCAGGAGGAACATGAGGCATATCCTCGGGTGCCTGGTCACCCGCTCTAGGCCGTCCTCTCGGTCTTACCATAACAAAGATAAAATCTAAACAATAAACACATCACACACAAGAAAACATTGGGTTAGCAAGGGCAAGGATCTGAGTGCTCAAGCTCTTTTAAATCGAAACCATTTTCCAATAACAACACCTAGCAATGGGAACACTCGACTATAATTCAACCAACAACAAGAACAATAAAACATGCTTTCACACACCGTGCAATGGCAAACAAACCAACTTACCTGACTTACCTTCCTGGAGACCTCGTAACCGAGGCTCCGATACCACCAAATGTAACCCCCTTGTCCCGGCCTAGACAACAGACCGAACCAAACGGGTTACACGGGGAAAACTGAAGCAAAACACGCTAAGGCCTCACTCCGATTAGCAACCCTATTTTTTCATTTTATTAATCTTGTCTAGATGTCACATTTAACCCTATTTGTAAAGGCAACCAGTGGAAGAGCGAACACATATACGAACTGAGCAGAGGGCATACGATAATTTAAACTTACCAAGTAGTTTATTAGTTAAGTTTCATGCACATGAGGCAAAACCATCGCAAAGGACATATATAAACTCAACTAGGTAGCATACAAGCATTAGGGACTAAAATGTAACATTTGGAAACCCTCGAAGATGCCTTTTAACCGTTCTAGCTACCTGCGTTTCGAAACAGGCCTTTCTGTTCCAAAACGCGGGCTTCATTCAAAAAGTAACACTAAGCCGTTCCAGAATGGTCCCACATGGTTCCGGAATAGGAGCCTCCAGTGGCCAAACGTACCGGAACGGCCTTACATGGTTCCGGAATAGGAGCCTCCAGTGGCAAATCGTACCGAAATTGCACCACCCACGTTCCGATACGAGTGCCCCTGGAGCTTGGCCGTTCCAAAATGCCTGGACACAGTTTGGCCCGAAAATGCATTTTGGCATCCCAGAACGTTCCCGAACTTACCCTGAAACATCACAAGCCACATGACAACTTATTATACAAACAATCTAGAGGCAAAACACCCTAAACACAACTTCAAACGTACATACACGCAACAAAAATGAATCTCAAACCCAAAGCTCATAAGAACACTTAGTTCAAAAACACCAACAAGTCAAAACGCCTAGCAATTTATCCAAGGCCATAACAAACCTCAACATAACATGATAACATCATTTAAAACATGCGAGCAACATTAACAAAAGCCAACATAGGAGTTTGAAAACCAACTCCCTAACAACAAGCCTAGCATTCCCATTGCCTAAGTGTTTTTACAACTAGTAAAACCATACTTTGAGCTAGCAAGAACTCCTCCCTTGCCCACTTGCCTCCCGGAGCCTCTAACGATCTGCATTGTTGGAAAAAGAGAGCGTAAGCTTAAAGCTTAGTGAGCGGATCCCTAAAATACAACAATGCAGTTTAAAACATATATCATAGTTTTGAAAACAAAATCATTTAAGAAGGAGATACAATGAATTGGAAGTATAAACGAAACATGGTTTGCACATGCACAACCATCCCCAGTGGGACTACACATCACCGTACACAACAACTAGCATTTTTCCGATGAGACTACACATCACCATACTCATCTACTACTCACTACCGGTGGGACTACACATCACCGTACACAACGACTAACCATCACGTGAGGCTTGACATCAACTACGAATACACAACAACATTAAAACAGGAGTAAAAGCAATCCACATTCCACACAACGACACGAATATCCGCATACACCAACAATTATCGAAACGAGGAAAATTAGGCAAACTTATACTTGGGTTTAGGTTAGCCCTTAAGGCTCCACCCAAACCCCCAAGAAAACCTCTTTAAATCATTTAAAGCTTCAAAACATTACCACTCACCGATAGAGCCCAAACGATAGCAGAATCCCCGATTCTAGCCTCCGAACTACTCGACCTCGCGTCCAAAGGACCCAAAATCGTTTCCCCTGTTTCTAAACAACCAAAAACAAAGTATTACTCCCTTACCCTTCCATAAATTCACTGAAAAGCAACAGTCCTTAAATTGACCCATTTGCTCAATCAAAACAAAGCCGAAATCAACTAAAACGTTGCCAAAACATCATCCAACCACAATCTGACTTTACCCAGCATTTTTAACCTTCAGAATCCACCAATTAACATCTAAAAACACCCATCCTAGGTCCTTATTCCTCCATCCCTCGTTTTACCACAAAACTAAGCCAAAAACACCACTTTTTCACCTTCAAAACTTACCCACTGCACCTAGTTTCGGGTTTTATGGGTTTAAGCTACTTATAAACATTATTTAGCAACCAAAAACAGTTCAAAAACATCCCACCAAGCACCCATTAAAAACCTATACGAAAATTTCATAAACCCATCTCTTTTTACATCAAAACTTTGGAACCCAAAATGAAAAATCAATATTTTGCTAGGTTTTCAAAAAGATAAGATTCAATAAATAAAAGCCAAGGTAAAAGTGATGATTACCTTTGAAAATCTTCTATTGAAAAGCCTTTGAGTAAAGGAAGAGATGGTGGGGAGCTTTTGGGAGAAAGTTTAAGCTTTTAGGTTTTTTTTGCAATGAAGATGAATCTTCAAATCCCAAAACCCCCTTTTCAAATTTCATTAATGGCGTTATTGTAAATAATAGCATTTTTTATAAAAATCAGCATTTTAATCTATGTTTAACCCGAAACTAGTCCTAGATCAAAACCGATAACTCTCGGGCCCTAAACCGGGGCGTTACACTCCTCATGAGAACTATGAAGATAGGCATCCAAGTTGTCAAAACGAGTGACCATGGCCGCAAACATGGACTCTATAGTCACGGGAGCCGGTGCATCCTCATCTATCGAATCCTCGAGAGCCTCTAAGTCGACCTCTTCTACTCATCCTCGGTGAACCCAACCGTTAACTCCAAGAGACCACTAAGCTTTATGGTAAGATTTGAAATCAATGTTGTTTTTGTTCTTCATTTGAGGATCAAAGGAAGTATCGATGTTGAGCTTCCTAAAGATGTGGCTAAGCACATTTCCAAAGGAAAGAGAAAAAGAGGTGGGGTTTGAGATGAATTTTATAAGGTTGAGGAAGATTATGGTAGCTATATCGGGACGAGTCCTTTCACGATATTAGCAAAGCCACCAATAGTCGATGACTCTCATACTAGCGGCTTTTCCGCCGGAGGGACAAAAAAATAAGTAGTGAGAAGGTGGAAAATACGATCCTCAAGGGGAAGATGAGTGGGACGATCACCCGAAAAGTACGAATATTATGAGCTTCATACTCATCGGATTTTCCACCAAGTGAAACACCTAAATGGTTGGCAATGAATTGAGGTGTCAAAACAAACTCGGTACCCATGAGATAAAAACGAATACCAATGATAGGTTTAGACCCATTAGGAGACTGAATAAACTCGGCATTGGCATGAAAAGAACGTACTAACCTATGATGGGTATAAGGTGGGATACTCAAGTAGTCAATCCATTTCCATTCGGTAAAAAGGTCAAAGAGATCAAAGTCATGCTCGGGATACATAAGAAAGTCTAAATCTATGGTTCGCTCTTCTCTAACCCTTTTGGATTCATAGATATTTAGGTATCTATTACAGTTTTCTTCATCCCTAAATCAAAGATCCTCAAAAGAAGGATTATGATTAGGAACAGGATGAGGAATAGGAACGGGATTTCGAACAGGTCTATTAGAACCGGAATGTTCACCTCTCTCAACATGAGAACGTTTAGTTCTACGAGGCATGGTTCTAGGAGGCATGATTCAAAGCAAAAGAGATAGTTTTGTCTTGGAAAAGGTTGGTTGGGGAAATTTGTCAAACACTTTGTGGGCAAAACTTTAAACAAATTTTGGCAAGGAATAGGGATGGATTGGGTGATACCTCTTGCAAAAACATGATATATAGCATATAAATAAAGCAAACCAAAGCATTAAATCTAAGTCAGAAATCGCCCAAAACATATCAATTTTCGAATTGCCCAAAAACTTGAAAAAATTGTGAAAGGCAATAGGTTTTGTTTAAATCATGTTTAAAAGTATGAAAACTATAAACAAACATGATTTATATAGAATTGAAGCATGTAAATTATAATTTTGAACCCTAATAATCATCTAATTTCGGAATAAATAAGTAGAGAGAAAAGACAAGTTTTAAGATGAGATTATCTCAAAATATTGATGAAGATGATGATGAAAACCCAAAAGCTTGATAAAATTTGCAAGGACTAAAAAATTCGAGAGGATTTTGAGAGGATTTGGTGTTGTGGCCATTTGGAATGAAGAGAATAAGGTTAGGGTTTATAAAAATTGAGGGATTTTGGCTTAAAACTCGACTAAGTTCGGCAAAATTTAATGAATGTTTCAAAACCATGTGCAAGGTTTCGAAACTTTTGAGCACCAGGTTTCGGAACTTTTAAGCAAGGATTCGAAACTTCTCATTCCAGTAAGGTGTTTAATATGGAATTCCCTGAAGGTTTTGAAACCTTTATAAAAGTTTCAAAAATGTAGGTCCTAAATTGACAAAAATGTCAATTTTAAGCCTCAATTAAACCCGAAAATGCATTCTAACATACTTATGATTATTATAGGCATTAAAGACCCTTTGAATTAAGATCAAGCAAGTATGGCAATTAAGCAAACATTATTCATAGACAAAGATGTTCAATTTAGAGCAATTAAGAAAAAATATGGATCCTAAAAGGTTTAAAAATAGACAAGAGGGGCTAACTTAACTAAGGCCACCAAAAAATGAGCATCAAATAAAATTAAGTCAAGATAAGCACATAGGATCAGGAAAAGAAAATCATGCAACAAAAACTCTCCCTTTCTAATAGCACTTAAACAACATGTGAGGATCCTCAATCATGCTTTAAAAAACATATAATCACATATAAGCTAACATGAAAGAGTAAAGATTGCATGTAAATGAAAATGTTACCACTTGAACCAAGATAGGTTGATTAGGCCTCATTCTTTTCAAGTGTCCTTCCTTCTAATGTGTCTAGAGCTTTCAAATTTCTCAATTTTGCTCACAATGACTCCAACACACCTACAATAGGAAACTATACATATTTTGGTACCCAAATTCTTTTGGGCCCATGAGAGTTAGTTCCTAAAATTCTAGTCCCTTTTGGAATCCATTTAGAAAAAAAAACCATAATCTTTAGTAGAAATGAGTCCTTTAGGAACCCAAATACTTTTAACTATCTTTCTATTATATGATCTTTGGGGACCTCTATAAATGTTTCCATTAAAGAAGCTTTAAGATCATCAAGTTCCTTTTGATGATCATCATGGACTTTTGAAAGTAAGTTGTGCAAGTCTTGATTTTTTTTTCAAATTCTTTTATTTTAACTTGCATTTCTTCAACTTTACTTTCAAATTCCTTATTAGATTTGGAAAGAGAGTTATTTTCATTTTTTTTAATTTTAAAATGATTTTTCTATTTTTCAAATTTGACTCCTAAAATCCAAAGCTAATTCATCATATGCCTATTGAAATTAATCAAAAGTATAATCAATTGAAGTAGATGAATTAGAGGTTACTATAGAGTCATCCTCAAATGCCATGAGACACAAGTTGACTACTTCATTCTCGTCCTCGTTGGATAATTCATCATCGCTCCAAGTAGCTACATGAGTCTTGTGCTTCTTTTTCTCAAAGCTCTTCTTCTTCAATTGGGGATAATTGAACTTGATATGTCTTGGTTTTTTGCACTCATAGCAAATGATGAGATCTTTCTCTTTGAAATCATTCTTGAAGCCCTATTCTCTTTGGAATCTTTTTCTTTTGTTGAACCTCATGAATCTTTTGAATCTCTTGGAAAACATAGTCATCTCTTTCTCTTCATCTTCTCCAGCACAATCACTCTCTTCTTTTGTTGATTTGAGAGCTATTCCAAATTTCTTCTTTTTCGCTTTCTTCTTCTTTTCGATCTTCCCTTTTGACATCATCTCATGTGTAAGTAAGGAACCAATAAGCTCATCCAATTTGAGAGTCTTGATATCATTTTCTTCTATGGTCATCGTCTTCTTGGACTCCTAAGATTTAGGAAGAGAGTATATCATCTTCCTCACAAGTTTTTCTTCCGAGATCACCTCTCTATAGCTCTTTAATCTAGTCACAATTACGGAGAATCGATCAGACATGGATTTGATGTCTTCTTCGGGGTCCATCATGAAGTTTTCATAGTTGAAGTTGAGGAGCCCGATTTTGGTCTCCTTCATTTGGTTGGTTCCTTCATGTGTCACTTTAAGTTTGTCACAAATCTCTTTGGCATTGAAACAAGATGACACCCTTTGTAACACCCCTAGTTAAAAAAATTAAAATGAATGAAATTTAATATGAAAATTGAAAATGAAGTGAGAAAAAGAATGGGTATTTACTGCCAAGGGGAATTGAACCCACGACCTTAAACTTCATGAACCAAGTGCCCAACCAATTGAGTTATACAAGATCTTGGTCATAATTTACACCCACTTATTTTTAAGTGGTACTTGAAGGTCTAAAATAATAAAATAAACAAAATATCCCAACCACCCTATTAATAGATTTTAATTAGGGTTATCTACCCCAATGAAGGGTACTATACCCTTCTTTTCCCAACCCCCCAACGTCGGTCACCGTCGATATTCGCCTCACTGTCAGAACGTGTCAATCACCGTTAGTGCCAAAGTGTTCCTCACTGAAACCAGATCAAAAGCCCCTTATCCACTCTTGCAATCGTCAGTTTGATCTCCGACAATCGAAGGTTTTAGGTTCTTTGAACCCAGGGTTAAACCCTTTCGGGTTATTGGGTTTTTCGGACACCACATGCATTTATCGATGAAATTGTTACCGTCACCGTCTTCCACGAGTCGAGACGATCGTAACCCAGCTGATCGATCATCAGACCGTCGCTGTTTGAAGCCTTGCCGGAGTTACGCCGAACCCGATCTTTTTCCTCTCCATTTGGGTAAGTTATGGTAAGAGATAGGCTCGATTCCCTTGTTTTTTGGCTTTAGTTGAGTTTAACGGCGTGTTTAGCTCATTTGGAAGTGTCCTCGGGCCATTTTTGGCTGCGCTTGGCCTTCACGCGCCGTCCGGGGTGATTTTCGACCGCCCTGGACGGTGGTCGTTGAACCGGCCAGCTAAGACCCAACCTAACCCGTAAACCGAGCCACCCGAACCAATCTAATCCTAACCAGCCTAGGCCTATTGGTGAACCAAGCTCAAGCCCAAACCCGACCCGAGTTGACCCAAACCTAACGGGAGTTGGACCCGTTAATCGAGTCAACTCGCCCGAGTCAACTAGTGAGCCAACTCGCCCGAGTCAGCCCAGTGAGTCAACCATCTGAGTACACACACCGAGTCAACCCGGTTAACCAGTGACGTCAGCATTGACTTGACATCTGACGTCAGTGTTAACTTTGACCAAAAAGTCAACTTTTTTCTAAAATGTCATACTTTATGTTTTTCGACGTCCCGAGTCCGATTTTGAATCTCGTTTTGTGAAATTCTAACCCGAAAGCCTCCAAATTTGATATTGGAGTTGAACATACTTGTGTGGTTCATTATTTAGTTTAAAGGCAATGTGATTAAGGATTGATTATGGATCGTGTTTAATTGAAGGTATTCTCGTATCTTCGTATTCGAGATATTGAGGATTTTGAATTCGGGTTCGAGAAAGTTCAAATGTCGTTTCAAGGGGTCGACCGATATAGCAAGTATTCGAGGTAATACATTACTACCTCTTGCATGCTTTATGAAACATGTTTGTATTCGGTTAAGGTATGCATGATTATGATTAAGATTACTTTCAACTCTACCGGAATCAATTCGATTACAAAATAAAAGATTAGTAATCTGGATAAAATTGAACTATTCGAAAAAAGAAGTTTAATAGACTGAAAGGATCTTGAGTTCAGTAAGGGAATAATAAGACAATTAATCTCCCAATCCGATTAATAGTATTAAAGGATTTGATGTCTAAAATATTTTGTTAAGAAATTATGATAATACCCTTGAGATATAAGAATACCTAAAATAACCCTAACAAAGGAAATGACCTGGAATGTACACTCGATCTGAAAAAATAATTACTTCACCTAAAATCCTTAATCTATTGGGAAAGACTTTGATAGCAAGATGCAAATATGTGTGAAAACAAAACACTTGGATTTTTCTCGAATCCTGGATAAACACTTGAAGATAAATTTACTGAAAGTTCTTCGCATTCCTGAAATGATCTAAATGACAGTAATAAATGAATTGATCGGAAGGATTGAAATGACCGAAATAACCTCAGGCACTAAAGTTTTCCAAATTGACTAAATGATGGATATACTCTTGAGTTCTGAAATGAATGAATTGTTGTAAGGATCGTAAGGATCAGAATGTTTGAACTACTATCAAACACTTAAATAACTAAATACCCACGTGACTTGAGATAAGTGGAAACTTGGAAAATCTTGAAATTTCTAATAGATCGCAAATGACTGTAACGCCCCTGTAAGTTTGAAGCATGACTCATGTATATAAGTCACTCCTGATAATGCTACAACATTGAAAGAATACCACTCGAACGCATGTTTGACTGCTCAGGGTAAGTTCAGTGTTGTCTTATGGAAGTGACTCGCTCAACTATACTATGCAGTTAGTATTGAGAAATGCATACGTGTGAGGTACATATGTTCGAATACTTGGTACATACCACAATATTAGGACCCGTAAGTTCGACTGAATTTGGAAACCTCATAAACCGTAGAGATGCTCATGTAAGCAGATTACCAATTTGCCCTTATTATATGGAATTATGGAATCACCCCTGACAATAAAATTACCAAAATGCCCTCATTGACCAAAATGATCAGAATAGCCCTGAATGTATCTGATATCGTGAAAAATATTAATTTAGAAATTCATGAATGTTTGGTTGGAAACCTGATGAGAAAATAGATTTCCCGAGTCACTGTTTATGCCTTGTTGGTTTAAATTACCAAAATGCCCATGTATGACAAAATGACCATAATTCCCTTATAGGCTTAAATGACTGAATCACTCATGATATATATGAACTCTCAAAGATCTTTATGTAACAACTCCTAAATATCTGGTTTGAACCGTTAGTACAAACCCCTTTTAATAGGGATCTCGTTTCTGAAATTTGTTCAAATTGTTAAAAATTCAATGTGTCTCATTCCGTAAATACCAAGTATCTTCAAGAAATAAATTGTTCCATCTAGAGTGTTCCATGTGTGCTACACAACTGTTTTTGCATATTGTTTTACATGTTTTATCGTATTGATCATGTGCACATGACTGATATGCAGTTTTCGCATGAACATGACATGTTTTATAATTTAAGCATGATCGTATTGTATGTCTGATATAGACCCTAGTACCTGATATGACAAACATGCTATATGGATAATGTATTACTGAAAATACTACTAATGATTAATGAGATACTGATGAACTGATTCACTAGGGTACTTGGGATATGATATGAATTTACTGATGGCTCAGCCCTGATCCAGTTGGTAAGTATGTCTGTATTCGGTCTCTATGCTTCGGCTAGAGCCGCCCGTATCTAAGGTACTCCCTTAGAAAGGCACCTACGCCCAATGGGCCTAGGTTAATGTCGCTTGTTTTTTGTTCCTATGCTTCGGCTAGGTCCACCCGTTTCGGTTTTTATGTTTTGACTAGGTCCGCCCGTATTTGGTTCCTACGCTTCGGCTAGGGCCTCTCGTATTTTAAGGTATTCCCTTAGGATGGTACCCACGCCCAATGGGCTCAGGTTAATGCATGTACCTGATACTACACTTGGGAAACTATATATTGGAGTATGGTTCGAGGGTAAATAAAGAATTAAAATGAACTTTACTGCTATTTGAAGCAAATGTATTTGAAATAAAAAGGTTTATTGTATTGTTACATTTCATGCATTAACGTTGCACTATTGGAACACACTAGACACTAAACTCTTTGACTCCACCTCTATAATTTATCAGCTTATATAATTCACGTATGATACTCGATGATTGAATAAAGAACAAATATAGTTACTCTCAAGTATAACTCTACCCTGAAATAGCGGAAAGGAAAATAGAGACTGTTACTTCATGGAACATCATGAAAATGTTATGCCTGCCATATATCTGCATGAGCTTATAGCATCTTTTGGTAGTTCTGTATTACGGAGCCTTTCCAAGCTCATGTTATTTTTACCATCGCATGTTAAAAGAATATATCATGGTATAATGTTTGACATCAGTGTTTGGGGTTCTCTTGGCATTGCTTTTAGAGTACGGTACTGTACAGTTATAGGGCATGTATGTCATGTATTGTTTTATGATAATGTTTGTAAAACACTTTCTGAAATTTATGTTATATGTTTAAATGATTTCTTGAAATGGTATTTTAAACAGAAGTTGATTTTACAGTTTAATAAGTGTTTTGAAGAAAAATGTTTTTATGTCTATTTTTTACTGTGGGTCGCTCTTGTGACCCTAATGTGACATCCTAAGATCTGTGGTAATGCATATACGGGTCTAGGGGATTACAACCTTCCATATTCTTCCAGTCCAAGAGCACAAAATATGACATGCATCGCCTTGGCATTTGTAGAGAATTTCTTGTTCTGTCACTGCTCTACGTCTCCATGTCACTAGTTGGTGCGGTGTAACCACTCATGATAATCTTCCAAGCTTCAAGATCAAAAGATTGAATGAATAAATTCATATGGTTCTTCCAATAAGCATAATTAACGCCATTGAAGAATGGGTTGAGAATCGCCCCAAGCTTCAATGGTGGAAGAGGAGGTCATGGATGACCTTGTAGATGATTGCATGCTTCTTGGATCTTCTCAAGAGGTTGTAAGACATTCCAATGGGCCAAGCTCTGATACCAATTGATGAGAGTGACAATCGATCGAATAAAGCTAAGAGGGGGTGAATTGGATTTTTAAAGAGTGGTGGACACTAATTGCAAAGGTGGAAAATTGCAAGGTGATTTAAAGTGGTTCAACCCCCTCAATGGAGTCTACATCCACTACCTTGGTGACCACACTAAGGATTTTCCAAAAATCCACTAATTTGTCTTTCCTTTAAGAATAAGGAGCAACCTTATACAATTCAATAAACTTATACCCCAAAGTCTATTGAATCATTTCCTCAAAACAAATACAAAGAAGAAAACTAGGAAATCCTCACAAAGAAGGTGTTTGCACAATATAAGACCTCTCACACACCAAGAAACACTAGGAAATTAATTACAATGAATAACCACACTAGTGTTTACAAGAAAGATGGAAAATTGAGCACAAGTTGGATTTTTATTGCTTAAATGATTGGATAGGCTTTCTTGTTACTTCATTACTATTTGGAGACCCCTTTTATATGATTTTGATATTTTCTAACCGTTAGGAGACGTTGGAAGGAGTTTGTAGCCGATGGAAGCCATTAAAACCGAGCATTAAATGCTCACCTGCACAAGGTTTCGAAACCTTAAGAGGGGATTTGTAAAAACTAGTCGTTATAGGGCCAAGGTTTCGAAAACCTTTGCTAAGGTTTCAAAAACAGGGGCATTCTGCCCAAAAAGGTTTAGAAACTTTTCCTTAAGGTTTCGAAACTTTTCCTAAAAAAACTCAAGTTTTGGTTATTTGTTGACTTTTAAAAGATACATTCGATATAAGTGCAAAGTCAAACATTTTATAAAACATTTTGACATGATTTAATCGAGTTTTTGACAAATTTATTTCGTGAACTTTACTTTACAAATATTTACAAGTTAGTCCTTGAAAATTAAATTTACGTTATATCAAAACCAAAATAAGTCTAACAGATACATCCAAGAGTCTAGTAATAAGTATTTTAGCATTGACCTATTGCTATCATACCATGAATTTACATTCCGATTGTTTCAACTTTGCTAGTAAATTTCTTATGGAAGATGCTACTCGTGTTGGTACTGCAATTGTTAAATCCTTTGAGGATTTTTTTTTTGTTTCGTGTGTCGAAGATACACTTGCATACGGTGGAATGTTGCAAATCATGGTTTCCATTCTATTTAAGTTACATCAATGGAGAAACTTCAGTGATTTCTTAATATTGTTTCACGACACTATGGCTGCACACTAGGATTTTTATTTTGATGGTTACCTTGTAATTTTACGGTTGTCATGGTTTGAAGTTTTACTATTCAAAGTATTACTGAAAAGGAACAAACTTGTCGATCCAATGAGTTTTACACTTTGGAAGTTTAATGTTAGTATCTACTATGAGAGATGGGTATCAAGGTTGAAAAACTCATTTCATTTGTTGTTGACTCTTTATGTCCGAAATTATAGCAAAACATCACCGAAAACTTGGGCTGCAATTAATGAACATTGGCAATCAATGCTTATACCTTTCATTCCCTTCAGAATGTGGTGGTTGAAAATTGTCATCACTTTTAAGGAAGTTGAACGACCCCCAGAACAAGTTCATATGGAATTAGCAGGTTATAGTGCTTGTGAAAATGCTAGTGGAGACATTGTATTCGACCTACAAATGTTCTTGGTGATTTTGATATCATGTTGTATGCATGGGAAGGATGAAATTTCAATGATGCAAAAACTTCCCGCTCATGCTGCGATTATTATTGTTCTCAGGAGACAGATTCTTTACTGGAAACATGAAGGGAAAGCTATTATAACGATGTTTACCTTCTATTGGCAGCAAGCTAGGGACATAAAGACATTCCAAGCTTCCCATAAGAGATGTAATCATGAATTTGCAGGGAGTGATTTAGTTTATCTGACACTACAACTTTATAGGCAACAATCAGTCCAAGTTTACCGATAGATTTACTGGATCAACAACCTATTAGATCGGCAACAGCTTTGGGCAAGCTGTTAACAATTCAGAAGGTTCCTGCTGAGTAGGTTGATTTTGTGCCTCAGCCATGTTAGCCTTGACCTACAAACTATCAGAACAAGGTCTTATATATTAGGGATTAGGTGTATTGAGATGGTTATGAAAAAACTGATGCAATTTGTTGCTTTCTTTTCTCATATTTTCTCTATTGTAATCCTCATCTTTTCTTGTTTGGCTTCGATAGAAACCAATTACTTTAACTTCTCCATTTTCTATTCACAACATTGGTGCTTACAGGACTCTCATTTTCAGCTCCATCGTGACTTCGATAGAGTCTCGTCTTCTCTTAATGAATGGGAAAGGATGCTTCAGGAGATCCTTGACAAGTTATCGACTTTAACAACCCCAAAATCAGTGGTGGTTTCAACACAAGATGAACCTAGTCCTCAAGCAGAGCTTCAAAAGTTTGGCTCCCCTGACCTTGAAGAATCGGACGTTCTCTTGACTCCCTTGCAAAAAATTTCTAAGTTGGAGGATACAATGAGTCTCACCCAGTTACATGAGCAGCCAATTGAGTTGGGAGAAGAAACGGGTCAACCTTCATTAGGTAATTCTGAACCCACTTTATCTTCTCCTAATATGGCGTTGCTTGTAGGGATAGAATGAGCAAATGATGTTTCTCAATTGTTCGATGAAATGTCAGTAAGAGTAGATGATGTTGTCTTTCATTCGATCAAAGATGTGGGAGATTATTCCTTGCTTCATCAACATGTTAGTTTGGTTGGATCTCAACAATCACTTGAAGCTGTGCAACACCGGATTGAAGGCTTTTCCTATCGTTGCTATGAAAAATACACTTGGAATCACCAGTGCAGATCTTCTCCCCGACGGATTTTGTGTGATGACGATCCCGATCCTCCTCTGATTCCTTCATCGCCTGATCCTTCAGTAAATTTCGATGAACTTTGGATTGACACCTTACCCACAGGTGTTCAAATTCACCCGGCTGAAGTTTATTTCTTGCAGATATTTTGTTTCAGTGGCCATGTTCATGATAAGTTGGTGCAAGTCTTTTTCGACAAGGGTAACACTAGAGGTGGCAAACGGGTCAATCGGTTTGGGTTCGGTTCGGGTCATTTCGGTTTCGGTTATTTCGGGTCTGATATCATTCGGTTCAGATTCGGTTCGGTTCGGGTTCGGTTCGGTTCGGTTCCAGTTCGGTTCTATTGTTCGGTTGATTTTCGGGTCGGTTGATTTTCGGTTCAGTTGATTTTCGGTTCTGTTCGGTTCGGATCGATTCGGGTCAATTTCTGGTTGATGGGAGATCGGTCGGTTTTAATCAAGTTTTTAGGTTGGTCAGTTTTTTTACACCCTTTATATGGCTTTATAAAGCCAATATATTTAACTTTTTGGTGAGTTGTGCGATTGTTCATATCTCATCTTTTTTTATTTCTATTAATATCTTTTATTTATTTCGGGTTGTCTTCGGTTCGGTTTCATTCGGTTCGGTTCCATTCGGTTCGGGTCTATCGGTTCGGGTCCATTTCGGTTCAACTAAAAATCAGTTCATTTTCGGTTCGGTTTCGGTTCGGTTTCGGGTCAAATTTCGGGTAAGCATGTTCGGTTCGATTTCGGGTTCGGTTCGGGTAAATCGGTTCGGTTTTCGGGTCTCGGGTCAAGTTTGCCAGGTCTAGGTAACACCCATAATTCTATGCAAACTCGAGTTGTTCGGTTGTTGCATTTAACGATCGAAGTGGCACCTCAAGTTTTAGTGACCGTGAGCAGTGGCGAGTAACTATTTTGTGTTGATATTTTTAAGGGAAAACTACATCGGTGGTCCCCAAACTATCACCGTCTTCTTATTTTAGTCCCAAAACTATTTTTTCTGGCAAAATCGTCCCTTCTATTATATAGTTCTCATGTTTTGGTCTCCGTCGTTAAAAACTAACGGAATTGCTGACGTAGAATTTTTTTCTTATTTTTTTAAATATTTTTTATTATTTTCTCACTCCTATATATATATTATTTAATTTTTTATTCAGACTAATGTGGTGGTGACACGTGTCACCACCATAACAAAGAAAATAAATTCAATATGATAAGTTGGTGCAAGTCTTTTTCGACAAGGGTAACACCCATAATTCTATGCAAACTCGAGTTGTTCGGTTGTTGCATTTAACGATCGAAGTGGCGCCTCAAGTTTTAGTGACCGTGAGCAGTGGCGAGTAACTATTTTGTGTTGATATTTTTAAGGGAAAACTACATCGGTGGTCCCCAAACTATCACCGTCTTCTTATTTTAGTCCCAAAACTATTTTTTCTGGCAAAATCGTCCCTTCTGTTATATAGTTCTCATGTTTTGGTCTCCGTCGTAGAATTTTCTTTGTTATGGTGCTGACGTAGAATTTTTTTTCTTATTTTTTAAATATTTTTTATTATTTTCTCACTCCTATATATATATTATTTAATTTTTTATTCAGACTAATGTGGTAGTGACACGTGTCACCACCATAACAAAGAAAATAAATTCAATATGATAAGGGAGTTAGGATTTGAACCCATGCCTCATAGTTCTAAAGTCATTGAGCTAACCACTGGGCTAAATTCCAAGTGCTAATATGTTTTAGCACAAATTATCTTTAAAGCAATCAAATGAACCCCAAAGAAGTTCTACGGTTAAAAGCTTTGTGTGCTTTGTCGACAGAGTGTTGTTTTTCCCTACGGTAAATGTGAATGAATTTCGTCTGGAATGCGGAAAAGGGGTTGATTCTAACAGTATTTATGGGTGGATATCAGCTGCACTTAGGCGAGGGGTTAAACATCACTCTTGATAAGTTCACTTTGCCAGGTGCTTTGTATACTTGCAGGACATTGGTAACTTTGAAACTAGATTCTGGTTTTGTTTTTGAATTTTGATGTTCGGAACCGGTGCTCACTTTCCTAATCTAGAGATGCTTCGACTCATTTTGGTTGAGTTTTTGAATGATAATTCAGTTTCAAGTCTTTTCTCTGGCTGCAATGCTCTTCAAGATGTGATCATAGAGGAATGCAACATGAAGAACATAAGTAGCTTCAGAATTTCGCATCATTTTCTCAAAAAATTGACTATACTTGACTCGATTGACAGTTCCAATTGTTGGATAATGATTGATACTCCAAATCTAGCCTACTTCAAATACAAAGACCATGTAGCAGCAGGGTATTCACTGGAGAATCTGGCATCTATCGTCTCTGCATATATTCAATTTTTAAACAAAAATGAGGAGGATCTATATAACACCTTTTTTAAAGGGATCTGTTATGTAGAACTTCTTTGAGAGTTCATTTGATTGCTTTAAAGATAATTTGTGCTAAAATGTATCAACATTTGGAGTTTATTCCAGTGGTTAGCTCAATGATTTTAGACCTAAGGGACATGGGTTCGAATTCCACGTCAGCAATTCCGTTAGTTTTTAACGACGGGGGACCAAAACAGGAGAACTATGTAACAGAAGGGACGATTTTACCAGAAAAAATAGTTTTGGGACCAAAATAGAAAGACGGTAATAGTTTGGGGACCACCGGTGTAGTTTTCTCTATTTTTAAATAGGAGCCCTTGCTGATAAGTGCTCAAAAGTTCTACATTTTCACTCTTTTTACATGGTAATTTTTGCTTAAGCTACACTCATTCGAGTGACATTATGGCCTTATATGCATTAATTACACCGACTTTACCTTTAATCCTGATATTTAATGCATTTAATGAAAAAGATATTATTTTGATGCATGTTTGGTATTTGCGCAGGAAAGATGGTGCAGAACAAGCTCGTAACAGATCCAGATCAAGCTAAGCGAAACATGACAGCTTCTACTGAAGGAAACTGAATTATGAAGAGGAAACCTTACGGAGTAGATCTAGTGATAGACCTCTGTCGAGGCAGCAGATATTCTCTGCCGAGGCAGTGCACAGACCAACCTGTCGGAGGGCAAAGCTTGCAAAGTGGTAGCCGATTTGAAGAGCATAAAGTGTTGGATTTTTCTACATACTTTGCATGGCAATCGGAGCATAAGAAGACGATGAAAACATAGAGGAAAAGTTAAAGATGGAATTTGACCAAAGTGGATAAAGACATTAAATTAAAAAGATTCACCTCTTTAATGAAGACAAGTTCAAGTCCAACTTAATTTCTTATCCAAGAAGAACTTTGCCCTACTCTTTTGCCTATTTAAGCAAGACTTGACGCAAAGAAAAGAAAAAAAGGGAAGGAGTCGAAGAGTATTGAGAGCTTGAGATTAGTGTTTAGTCGTGTGATCTCCACGTCCATCATGTTCTAATTTCTCTTAGGGTTAGGATTATTTTGCTTATTAGTTGTGAGAAAATAATTGTACTTTGTTTGAGTTTTTAATGCAATTTAGTTCAAGGTTTGCTTATTCTTGGCATTGATTTTATTCTTGCAATCTCATCAAGAGAGAGTATTGTGAGGTTATCCATTTGTTTAATATCGAGAGAGTTAAACTCAAGAAACGAATAAGCATGGTTTTCATCCCAACGGTAGAAGTTAACTCGGCTTAGAGATAAGTTAGAGTTTCAGCGACTAAGAGAGGCGTGAGATTGGTTGGTGTTCATCCTTGGTTCACGCTGAGAGGTATTATCAAGGCTTGCACATCAGCATGGTTCCGACTTAGAGATAAAGAGGAGCCATCAAAGGACGCTTTGCCGAACCTTGACATTATCTGCCGACCAGCAAGAGATTGTCCAGGCAGCACATCTTATTGTCGCGGCAGGGACGAAGGTCACTGTCGAGGTAGTTTGGTGATCATTGCATTCAAAGACCGGGACGAGTCAATTGCTTTCCACACTACGACGCAATCTAATTCGGCTCATTCTATCATCTTGATTTCTCAATCTTTATTTACTTGCTTTAGTTTATGATTTTTAGTTTAGTTAAAATCCAAAACTCCTTTACTTGTGTTTTTACTTTTACTTTTTCTTTTTCAGTGCGAGAAGATAAACGAAGGAAGTTATTTCAATCCCTGTGGAGACGATACTATACTTATCATTATATTACTTGAGAAGTGTACACTTGCACTAGTTGCGGAGTACCTTTTACACGCAACACTTGCCATACCTTATGGCTTGTATTCTTCATGATTTTGACGTGGTGAATGATATTCAAGATGTTCATCCGCACCGTCAAGAGTTGTCGGACTTTTGGCATCATTGGAAAGATGATCCTTGTAATCTTTCGAGTTATAGGTTTCAAAATGAGTCTATATATCTTATTTCGCAACCGAAGTATAATTCCTTTTGATTTTCCACTTCGACAGAAACTTCTCCAAAACCTTCATTCAACACCTATGAGAGGTCATTCGGGCATGGCCCATACGTTTCATCGACTTTGCTTTAAATTTAATGGGAAATACATGAGGTGTGATGTTCAACAATCTGTGGACGCTGGTCAAGTATGTCCGCATATGCAAGCTTCGATGTTACCTCTTGGTGAGTTATTATCATCATTATATATGCCTATGTTTATCTTGTTGGAAACTCAAGGTTCGCCTCTGTCAATTCAAATTACTACTCTTCCTCCACTCGACGTTGATTCATTCGGGATCATTGATGATGAACTCCAACCAATTATAAAGTTACAAAAACAATGAGTTGGTTCTCCTTCAGAGGCTAGTGTGGGTCAAATTCTAAGGTGTCCAAAAGCGGGTAATTCAAATACCTTGAAATATTTAGTTCAATCGATGTTTTCAATGATGTTTATGCGTGTTGTCCAAGATCCTTATCTGTTTCGGCTATTGTTGATGGGAAAGAGTATGATTCAATTTGCTACTAAATTTTTTGTTGACGATACTCTTACTTGTATTGGGATTGTTGGATCTTTTAGTGCTTATTGGAATGTTCAAGTTGCTAAATCTTTTGAGGAATACTTTTTGTTTCGTGGCATTCAAGATAAAGGTGCATGTAGTGGCAGGTTGCGCATTTTGATTTCTATTCTTTTAAAGTCTCGTATATGGAGAAGCTTCGATGATTTCATAGTGCTGCTTCATGACTATGTGGTTGAACATTGTGCTTTCTATGGTTTCCTTATAATCTTGCAATTGATATGTTTTGAAACTTTGATATCCAAAGTGTTAGTGCATCGGAACAAGCTTGTAGCTCCACTGATTTTTGCACATGAGAAGTTTACTGCTACTATCTACTATGCGAACTGGCTGTCACGATTGAGAAATTCATTCTATTGCTTGTTGAGTCTTTATGTAAGAATTTCCAGCCAAACGTCACCAGAGGGTTTTCCAATGTATTTTCGATGTTATGTTACTGACGTGGTGTTTACTGAAGATAATTGGGTCTATGGCAAACCGCAGTCGTACCAAGATAGTTCAGTTCGACTTCAACGACATCATAAACTTGGCCATCGCTACTTCGGTCCATATAAGGTAATCAAGTTACTCCCCTGCATTTCATCAACTTTACTGCTATTTTGATTCTGCAGCATGTTGCCCTTTTAGATACACGACGAGACAGCCACAACAATCATAGGGTAGAGCAATGGCGTGCTTCTTGGGATGGTTTTCATTATGATGCTTCTACTGAAGCAATCATTTTTTTATCTCACACCTTGAGGACAAGGTGGTTTCAAATGGGGATGGTAATATGCTGCACATCTATTGGATCCACACCTGCGACTCGTATTGGCTCCCTCATAAAAACATGTTCACCAAATATGAAGACTATGTGAACGATCCACGCCAGCTTAAGTGGGCCGATTGTTAGGGATTTCTATGCAAAATCTGATGTAAGACTCTATTTTCCTCATCTCCTTCCGTTGCAATTTCTCTTTCAAGTTATTAATCAAACACATCTTTTTCTATATTTTCATTCAATGACATTTCAAATTTGATTGTAACTTTTAGACCGGACTAAAAATGAGACAAACATTTATAATAGTTAGGGTTGTAAAAACAAGTCAGGACCTGAAAACCTGCTTGAAACCTGCTCGAGTCAGAACTTGATTTGACCCGAGAATTTGATGATCCGAACCCGAACTGTAACTGACTGTTGCTGACCCGAACCCGAGTTGAACCTGTTACTGTAGCAACCGAACCCGATCTGCGTCCGACTGAAAACGACCCGAACCCGAATCTGACCTGTTAATTTTAACCTAAAACCCGACCTGCATCCGACTGAAACGAACCCGAACCCGAGACCGACCTGGCAAATTACCTGATATTATCCGACTGAATTGACCCGAGATCCGATTTTACCCGACCTGTTTTGAACCCGACCTGTTTTGAACTCGACCTATTTTGAACCCGACCTGTTAATGGACCCGACCTGTTTTGAACCTGAACTGTTGTTGACCTGAACTAATGTAGACCTGGCTAAAAATGTTAAATAATTTAAAGTGTAAACTGTTCATTATAAACTTAATAATTTTTTAGTAGATTATGTTAATTTCATTACTTAGAAAAAATTTTATCTTCCATTATACTTAGAAATTTGTCTTAATTTGTAACTACATTATGTATAATAAAATTATATACTTGGAAATTTGTTTAAGTATAAAAATATATATTATGTATAATAAAATTATATACTAAAAGATTTGTCATAATTTTTACTAAGTATATAATATATTAGTAATATATAGATAATATAATATATTAAACTTATTATGCTTTATTATATAATATATATTATGTTAACTTTATTATGTTCATAAACTTTATTATGTTCATAAAATTAAAATAAATACAAAATATAAGTTAGTATTATGTTTAACATAAAGTTAACGTTATTATACATATATAACATGTGAAACAATTGTCTTTCAATTATATAATGTATTTTAGATGGGCCCCTAAAAACTATAATGTATAAATATATATATATAAATATATATATATATATAAATAAAGAAAAAACTTATAACTTATAAGTTATAAGCTATATAATGTATTTAAAATATAATAATTAATAATAAATAATAATTAGTAATAGTTTGGGCCTTGGCCTTTGAGCTCATATCCCAACACCCATTTATTTGAGATGAGACCCTAAAACCTATAATATATATATATATATATATATAAACTTATAACTTATAAGTTATATAATGTATTTATAATATAATAATTAATAATAAATAATAATTAGTAATAGTTTGGGCCTTTGGGCTCATATCTCACCACCCATTTATTTGAGATGGGCCCCTAAAACCTGTAATGTATAAATATAATATATATATATATATATATATATATATATATATATATATATAAACTTATAAGTTATATAATGTATTTATAATATAATAATTAATAATAAATAATAATTAGTAATAGTTTGGGCCTTTGGGCTCATATCCCACCACCCATTTATTTGAGATGGGCCCCTAAAACCTATAAAATATATATATATATATATATATAAACTTGTAACTTATAAGTTATATAATAATTAATAATAATTAATAATTAATAATAGTTTGGGCCTTGGGCCTTTGGACTCATATCCCACCACCCATTTATTTGAGATGGGCCCCTAAAACCTATAATGTATAAATATAATATATTATATATATATATATAAACTTATAACTTATAATTTATATAATGTATTTATAATATAATAATTAATAATAAATAATAATTAGTAATAGTTTGGGCATTTGGCCTTTGGGCTCATATCCCACCACCCATTTATTTTAGATGGCCCCCTAAAACCTATACTATATAAATATAATATATATATATATATAAAAACTTATAACTTATAATTTATATAATAATTAATAATAAATATTAATTAGTAATAGTTTGGGCCTTGGACCTTTGGGCTCATATCCCACCGCCCATTTATTTTAGATGGGCCCCTAAAACCTATAATGTATCAATAATATATATATTATATATACATATATATATATATAAACTTATAACTTATAATTTATATAATGTATTTATAATATAATAATTAATAATAAATATTAATTAGTAATAGTTTGGGCCTTGGGCCTTTGGGCTCATATCCCACCACCCAATTATTTGAGATGGGCCCCTAAAACCTATAATGTATTTATAATATAATAATTAATAATAAATTATAATTAGTAATAGTTAGGGCTTTGGGGCTCATATCCCACCACCCATTTATTTGAGATGGCCCCTAAAACCTATAATGTATAAATATAATATATATATATATATATATATATATAACTTATAACTTATAAGTTATATAATGTAATAATTAATAATAAATAATAATTAGTAATAGTTTGGGCCTTGGGCCTTTGGGCTAATATCCCACCACCCATTTATTTGGGATAGGCCCTTAAAACCTATAATGTATAAATAAATAAATATATATATATATATAAACTTATAAGTTATATAATGTATTTATAATATAATAATTAATAATAAATAATAATTAGTAATAGTTTGGACCTTTGGGCTCATATCCCACCACCCATTTTATTTGAGATGGGCCCCTAAAACCTATAATGTATAAATATAATATATATATATATATATATATATATATATATATATAAACTTATAACTTATAATTTATATAATGTATTTATAATATAATAATAAATAATAATTAGAAATAGTTTGGCCTTGGGCCTTTGGGCTCATATCCTACCACCCAGCCCCTAAAACCTATAATGTATGAATATAATATATATATATATATATATATATATAAATAAACTTATAACTTATAATTTATATAATAATTAATAATAAATTTTAATTAGTAATAGTTTGGGCCTTGGGCCTTTGGGCTCATATCCCACCACCCATTTATTTTAGATGGGCCCTAAAACCTATAATGTATAAATTTAATATATATATATATATATATATATATATATAAACTTATAACTTATAATTTATATAATGTAATTATAATATAATAAATAATAATTAGTAATAGTTTGGGCCTTGGGCCTTTGGGCTCATATCCCACCACCCATTTATTTGAGATGGGCCCCTAAAACCTATAATGTATAAATATATATATATATATATATATATATATATATATATATATATAAACTTATAACTTATAAGTTATATAATGTATTTATAATATAATAATTAATAATAAATAATAATTAGTAATAGTTTGGGCCTTTGGGCTCATATCCCACCACCCATTTATTTGAGATGGGCCCCTAAAACTTATAATGTATAAATATAATATATATATATATATATATATATATATATATATAAACTTATAACTTATAAGTTATATAATGTATTTATAATATAATTAATAATAAATAATAATTAGTAATAGTTTGGGCCTTGGGCCTTTGGGCTCATATCCCACCACCCATTTATTTGAGATGAGCCTTAAAACCTATAATGTATAAATATTATATATATATATATATATATATATATATATTATAACACCCCTCACCCCGGATTAGGGGCAAGGAGCGTTATGTTAACATGTGACAGAATCGTATTAGGCAGCGGAAGTGGGTTAACAATTTTTTTCGTGTGATATTTTTTTTATTCGAATACATCTATTCAAATTGCACTAATTTACAATCATTCATGTCACATATAAATTATACACATTTCATATCAATGTTTCGATCAAGGCTTGGTGGGCACATGTAATCCAATCACTTATCTTATGATGTATATAACATAATCTATTTTATCATCCATAGTGTTTTAGTTTCTCTTAATTACATATCAAGATGTAAGGTAACTTCTTATAAGTTTATACAATACTAAAGAAATAGTTCATGAACATAACCATTATGCCAAATTGATCTAACATGCTGAACACTAGGCCACCCATCATGAGTACGACAAAGACAGTGAAGATCATACTTAAGCTTCGTACGAGAAGAATACGGGTAGAGGTCAACGATGTTAGAACCTGAAATTTAGGGGAAGGAAGGAAGGTTCGAGTGGTAAGTACTTCTCGTACTTAGTGAGGAAACCCTATTCTATTCGGTTTCCAATTTAAACATCATGATCAAACAATTTAATTTCACTTTGCATATTAGCTCATTCGAATGATCCAAGCAATATAATCAATCCACAATTAATAATGCACCATAGAAATCATTCGAATATATACACCAAGGAGTCATGTAATTCTATTCGAATACATGCAAGTGATTACATATCATTCATATCATGAATACACATACAAGCCATGAAACCTGAATTAACTTCCAATTATCAAATTATCACAATTAAAGTTTCATAGCATATCAAGAATAGCAAATCATGAAATTCAATATTTCATTCAAATGATCCAACAACCAATTTCATGAATTTACTTTCAATTTTCAGATTTCATTCCTTAAATTGTTCATTTAATTCATTTAGCAATGCCTTGGATAGTAGAGTATGATAGGTAATCAAGTCACATATAACAGAGGTTGTGAATCAAATTCACCATGTAAAGGTACCACGTACCAAATCGTATCACATATAACATATCATAATGTCCGCAGACATTAAGCAAGAAGGTACACTTACGTACCACAATATCGAGTACACTAACGTACCGATTTTCTTATTGAGCTCAGACTCTAGGCTAGCCGTACTACCTAAACAGACTGTACACACCAAGGGCTTTGCATATCAATCTTTAATTTAATCAGATACTTAGTCAATCCAAATTTCAGAATTTCTTAATTAATCCTTTTGATTAATTGCTTATAATTTCGAATCCAATAACATGTTATCACACATGATCATATAAACATTTACAAGCTCAATTCACATATTTCATATCAGCATTCGAACGATCCAAACTCATATCATATAATTCAGAATTTCATTTCATAGTTCAACACTCAATTGAACTTATCAAACATAATTATAACATGTAAGAGCATTGCATACTCACATACTATATCACAACTTCATTGTTTCCACAAGAAATCAATATCACAATAATTTTCCAATAATCATCATGATTAATTCATCCAAAACAGTAAGATTAACCAAAAATCAGATTCGGAATCAAACATATCAATCATCAATTTAATTTCAATCACATATGCAACAAAATCGCATAACACAAGCATAAAATCCGAATTCCATTATTCCTTCTTCCCTTACTAAAATCGAATAATTAATTAGTCCAAATTGCATGCTTATCATAACTTAAAAATCAAATTAAGGCAGTTGGGACTCTAATCCCAACTCTAAAAATCGTTTCACTCACAGTTCGCCGAGCTAGTTTTGGATCCGAACGCCCTTCGCTCAATCCGAAGCCGATCCCGGTGCAATTTCTTCTTCTACCCTTTCGCTTCTAGGATCTAAGGCATTCAAGCCAAGCAAATAACAATTTTTCAGAATTTAATTTATGCAATTAGAGACTGAATTTTGCATTTTTATTCAAAACAGTCCCTATACTTTTACGGTTCGATAAGACTAATTTTCATTTTCCTAATTTCTTTAATTAATCACTTAAACTTTCAAATTGATCATTAAAATTGGTGGATTTCACATCCTACAGATTGTTAATCAATTTATTAACACTCCATTTAATCAAATTTTACATCTTTAATAATTCACAAATTCTTAATTTTTCTTCTTTTCATTTATACACATTTCTGACCACCTAATTTAATTAATTTCTTATTTCCTGTACACAACTCCAAATCGAACACCGTTTGTTCCTAAATTCAATTAACATACCCAATTTTAACATATCAAAAATTCAGGTCGAAAAACCTAGTAGATTATTTTCTACAATTTTACAAAGTTCACTGTCCAGCTAGGAGCATTACTGGACAGTTTTGCATGCTGTTCGAAATGGGTTTCCAGATTTTACCACAGTCATCAAAACTCCTTTTTACAATTTTTCTACCATTTTAGACATGTCAAGGTAGAACATATCAAAATTTCATCACTAAACTCTTACTAGTGAATTTTCTACAATTTTCTAAAGTTCACTGTCCATCTAAGAACAGTGCAGGACAGTTTTACATGTTGTTCGTATTAAGCTTCCAGATTTCACTAAAATGATCAAACCTCAGATTTATAATTTTTATACCACTTTATACATGTCAAAGTAGTACATATCAAAAATTCATCACGAATTTCCTATTAATTAATTTTCTATAATTTTTCAAAGTTCACTGTCCAGCTAGAAGCATTGTTGGACAGTTTTACATGTTACTCCATTTCACACTTCCAGATTTTAACACAGCCTTTAAAACCTTGTTTTATTATTTTTCTATGATTCTAGACATATTAAAGTGAAACATATCAAAAATTCAGATCCAAACTTCTATCATAACATTTTCTAAAATTTTTCAAAGGTGCATGTTATGAATCTTAACAAATCTGTCAACACACTTTGTATGTATGTTATTAATGTTTTATGACTCTTAATCCTTAAGGATTCATATGGATCTTTACATTTTCTAGCAACCATACTCAAGAACATCAGATTTATGAATTTCTAGACACCTTAGAACACATGATTTAATAAACCTTTTACCATAATCGAATTGAGAAGAGGATGATCTACTTACTTCCGATTTTTCCTTGATTTTTCTAAGTGTTTTTCACCACCATACATGCTCTTCTTCTTCTTCCTCAAGCTCTCAACTTTCTCTCAAGTTTTCTAGGTTGTATTATTGGTGTGAAAAAGCAAATGGAATGAGTAATTTGGGTGGTGATAGCCGGCTATGTAGTGTGAAAATGGGGGGCAAAACTAATTGGGATATGGCTTTATGTCAAATCTCCAATAATTACTCATTTTAATAACACCACTAAAACTTAATAAATCATATATATATATATATATATCCTATAATTATACAATGATTTTATCCTATTAATAATGTAAATACATGTATTTCAATTTTAGCATGCAAATCCTCAACTTTTCCAACTTATTCAGTTTGGTCATTAATGAACCAAATTTTAAATTCGAAAGTTTGGAAAAATCAATCTAATTATTCACTTCATCATTTAATTTGACCTCTAATCTTCTAGGCTAATTTTTTGGATGTTACATTTCTCCTCCCCTTAAAGAAAGAATTCGTCCCCGAATTCTTACCTGAATCGAACAATTGAGGATATTGGTTTCGCATCGTTTCCTCAGGTTCCCATGTTGCCTCTTCCATCTTGTGATTTCTCCACAAGACTTTAACAAGTGCAACATTTTTGTTTCTGAGTCTTTTGATTTCCCTATCCAGAATCTGAATCGGTTCCTCTTCATAGGACAAATCAGGATTTAGTTCTACTTCTTCCGGCTCTAAGATATGAGATGGATCGGATCTATACTTTCTGAGCATTGACACATGAAAGACATTGTGAATTTTATCGAACTCACTAGGGAATGCAAGTCGATAAGCCACTGGGCCAATTCTTTCAGTGATTTCAAAAGGCCCAATAAAGCGAGGACTGAGCTTTCCCCTCTTTCCGAACCGAAACACTTTCTTCCATGGAGAGACTTTAAGAAAGACTTTGTCTCCCACGTTATGCTGGATATCTCTTCGTTTCAGATCAGCATATGCTTTCTGTCTATCGAAGGCTTGTTTTAAACGAGAATGGATGATTTGAACTTTCTCTTCTGTTTCTCTGAGCAGTTGTGGTCCCAAAACCTTATTTTCACCAAGTTCGGACCAACACAGAGGTGTTCTGCATTTTCTGCCATACAATGCTTCAAAAGGAGCCATCTGAATAGACGACTGATAGCTATTGTTGTAGGCAAATTCAACTAAGGGTAGGGATTTCTCCCAATTCTTCCCAAAGTCAATTATGCAAGCTCTAAGCATGTCTTCGAGAATTTGAATTACTCGTTCAGACTGACCATCAGTTTGCGGATGGAAAGCTGTGCTTAGATTCAATTTCGTTCCCATAGCTCTCTGTAATGTTTTCCGAAATCTAGAAGTAAATCTTGGATCACGATCAGAGACAATGGAGATAGGAATTCCATGTAGCCGGATTATTTCTTGAATATACAGATTGGCCAAGGTCTCCAAACTGTAATTGATACGAATAGGAATAAAATGTGCCGATTTGGTGAATCGGTCAACAATCACCCAAATAGCATCATATTTTCTGGGAGAACAAGGAAGACCAGTCACGAAATCCATAGTAATTCGTTCCCATTTCCACTGTGGTAGTACAAGTGGTTGGAGTAGTCCGGTGGGAACTCTATGTTCAGCTTTGACTTTCTGACAGTTTAGACATTTGGATACGAAATCATTGATAGCCGCTTTCATACCAGACCACCAATACAAAGATTTGAGATCTTTATACATCTTAACCGATCCAGGGTGGACCGAGAAAGAACTCTGGTGTGCTTCTTCCAGAATATCTCTTTTCAAACTTTCATCATTTGGAACACAGATTCTATCTTTGAAGTAAAGGAGACCGTTTGTATGAATACGGAATCCTTCACCAGACTTTGTATCCAGTTTGGAAATAATATCCTGAAGTTCTGGATCAGCTTTCTGAAGATTTTCAATCCTTGAGATTAGACTGGATTGAATTTGAAGTTCGGACAGAAATCCTTGCTTCTAATATACTCGAAGATGAGCATTGATAGCAGTTGGAGCTACAAGAATAAATACCACTTTTTAATCAAAACTCTTATTATAGACACATTATTATTTATATTTTTTTAAGATTCAGAGATTAGAGATTTTACCCAATGTCAGTTTACGACTTAAGGCATCTGCAACCACATTGGCTTTTCCTGGATGATAGTCAATGACTAAATCATAGTCTTTCAATAACTCCATCCATCTGCGTTGTCTCAAATTCAGATCTTTCTGAGTCAGGAGATACTTTAGGCTCTTATGATCGGTGAACAGGTAACATTTCTCACCGTACAAGTAGTGTCTCCATATTTTGAGAGCAAATACAATTGCAGCAAGTTCGAGATCATGCGTTGGATAGTTCAATTCATGAGATTTCAGTTGGCGTGAAGCATAAGCTATCACTTTATCACCCTGCATTAAAACACATCCAAGACCCGCATGTGAAGCATCACTGTATACAATATAATCTTTGCCCGGTTCTGGTTGGATCAAAACTGGGGCATGAGTCAAGGCTGCTTTGAGTTGGTCAAAGCTTCTCTGTTGCTTGTCAGACCATTCAAACGGTTGATCTTTACGAAGAAGTTTAGTCAAAGGTAAGGCTATAGAGGAAAACCCTTTGACAAACCTTCTGTAATAACCAGCAAGACCAAGGAAACTTCGTATTTCACTGACATTTCTGGGAGGTCGCCAATCCATGATTGACTGAATTTTCTTCGGATCAACTTTAATTCCTTCTGCAGAAATTACATGTCCAAGGAAAGAGACTTCCGATAACCAGAACTCGCACTTGGAAAATTTTGCGAATAACTGGCGTTCCCGGAGAGTTTGCAAGACAATGCGAAGATGATCAGCATGTTCTTCTTTGTTGTGAGAATAGATCAAAATGTCATCAATGAAGACGACGACAAATTTATCAAGATAGGGCTTGAATACTCTATTCATGAGATCCATGAATGCCGCTGGAGCATTTGTCAATCCGAAAGGCATTACCAGAAATTCATAGTGGCCATAACGAGTTCGGAAGGCTGTTTTTGATACATCCTCCTCTTTGACTCTCATTTGATAGTATCCAGATCGCAGGTCGATCTTTGAGAATACTGAAGCATCCCTAAGTTGATCAAACAGATCTTCTATTCTTGGGAGCGGATATCGGTTCTTGATTGTGATCTTGTTCAATTGACGGTAGTCAATGCAAAGACGCATTGCTCCATCCTTCTTCTTCACAAATAGAACAGGTGCACCCCAGGGAGAAGTGCTGGGTCGAATAAAACCCTTATCCTGAAGTTCTTGAAGTTGTTTTTGCAATTCTTTTAACTCAAGAGGTGCCATCCGGTACGGAGTGATAGACACCGGATTTGAGCCAGGCTGTACTTCAATCCCGAATTCAACTTCTCTAGTCGGAGGGAGACCAGGTAGTTCCTCGGGAAATACATCAATAAATTCAGAAACAACAGGTATTTCAGACATTCCAAATTCAATTTGATCTCGTAAGACCATGGATGCAAAAATGGAAGTGGGCTTTTTATCAATTAGGAGTATGGATTCCTTTCCTAAACCCTGAAGATACAGTCTTTTATTTTGACAATCTACCCAAGCCTCATGTTTACTTAACCAATCTAAACCCAGAATTAGATCGAACTCACAGGAGGGTAATATGTAGAGATCAATAAGGAATGGCAAATTGCTAATATGCAATGAACAATTTCTACATATTAGGTTTATGTTCGAAGTTCCTCCTAAAGGGTTTGAGACTATCAGACTTGTTTTCACATTTTCAGGTTCTAATTTCAACCTTTTTACAACAGATAGACATGTGAATGAATGAGTGGATCCCGAATCTATTAAAGCATAAACAGGATGTGAGTTTAGCTCAACAGTACCTGCAATCACTTCAGAAGACTCTTCATCATCTCTACCACGAATGTGGTAAACTCTAGCAGGTGCTCGAGATTCCTGATGAGTAGTAGCATTGGAATGAGTACCCTTGCCTTTCTTCTGATAACTCGGCTGGGCTGACTTGGCATTCCTAATCCGATTAGAGGATGTCGGACTAGGAACTGCAGTGTTACGAGCTGGCATAGATTCATGCTTTTGAGGACAATCTTTGATGTAGTGATCATCACCACCACAAGCATAACAGAGATTTGCCTGAAGTCTGCACTGACCTCGATGTGGTTTCTGACAGAACTTGCAAGGAGGAATCTTTTCAGAATTTCCCGAACTATTAACAGACATTGTAGGTACTGAGGATCTGATCATTGTGGCTGGTTTAGAAGTATAATTGCTCCTCGGAGCAGAAGTGAAATTAGAAGACCCTTCTTTCTGAAATTTGGGCTTCTTGAACTGCCATTGAGACTTGTCATCTCGTTTCTGCTTTTTGTCAGGTCTATTGCCCCCTTTTCGCTTTTCAGCAGCTTTCATTCTAGCTTCGGTTGCAATAGCCCGATTAACAAGATTCTGGAAATCATTGATTCCCAAAGCAGTGAAGATTGGACTCAGTTCATCATTCATGCCTTCAATGAACATTCGGCATTTATCAGCTTCAGTTTTGATGTATTCTGCACCATATTTGCAATACTTGCAAAAGTCTGCAACGTACTGCTCAATAGGACGGTTGGCTTGTTTAAGGTGCAAGAATCTCTTTCTTCTTTCAGCTAAGTACTGTTCACTGATGTACTTCTTTTTGAACTCTTCGAGGAAGAATTCCCATGTCACCAATTCATTCGGAACAGTGAGAGTAATGGTTTCCCACCAATTCATAGCCTCATCAGCTAACAGAGCCACATCACACTCCAATTTGTGGTCATCGGAGCACTGTAATTGTCTGGTTACCACCTTGGTGGTGTTTTCAAGCCAGTACTCTGCATCTTCTGGTCTTTCTTCATTAGTACCAGTAAAAGTGTAGGCTTGATGCTGAGAAAGCTTATCTATCGGAGCTCTGCTAGGTGCAGTAGGGACAGAAACAGCAGGTTGCTCTTGTTTCAGATTTGTCAGAAGTTGATTGAACATCTCATTCATGCTGAGGAGACATTCCCTTTGGGCAGACTGAACCATAGGATTTTCAGGTGGAAGTTGTTCTGTGTTCTGAACATGCTCTGTAGGGATCCGTTCAGTGACTTGAACAGGCTTTTTGGGAATTTGCTCGGAAGTCTGAGCATGCTCTTTGTTTCTCTCCTTTCTCGGAGTTTCAGTTTGAGCAGGAGAATTATCACCCAATCTCACACTTTCACCTTCGCTCGAAGATTCGTGCGAGCTCCCATTCTTTGGGTCTTTTGGGTCCGTCATATTCTATCATTCAGTCAAATAACAGAAGATCAGAAAGCTCAGTATAGATATCTTATCATACAATACATGGGTGGCATACATAAACAATGCAGATGCATACAGACTCGATTAAAAATTTTAGGACTTAACCTAAAAAGCTCTGATACCACTTTATATAACACCCCTCACCCCGGATTAGGGGCAAGGAGCGTTATGTTAACATGTGACAGAATCGTATTAGGCAGCGGAAGTGGGTTAACAATTTTTTTCGTGTGATATTTTTTTTATTCGAATACATCTATTCAAATTGCACTAATTTACAATCATTCATGTCACATATAAATTATACACATTTCATATCAATGTTTCGATCAAGGCTTGGTGGGCACATGTAATCCAATCACTTATCTTATGATGTATATAACATAATCTATTTTATCATCCATAGTGTTTTAGTTTCTCTTAATTACATATCAAGATGTAAGGTAACTTCTTATAAGTTTATACAATACTAAAGAAATAGTTCATGAACATAACCATTATGCCAAATTGATCTAACATGCTGAACACTAGGCCACCCATCATGAGTACGACAAAGACAGTGAAGATCATACTTAAGCTTCGTACGAGAAGAATACGGGTAGAGGTCAACGATGTTAGAACCTGAAATTTAGGGGAAGGAAGGAAGGTTCGAGTGGTAAGTACTTCTCGTACTTAGTGAGGAAACCCTATTCTATTCGGTTTCCAATTTAAACATTATGATCAAACAATTTAATTTCACTTTGCACATTAGCTCATTCGAATGATCCAAGCAATATAATCAATCCACAATTAATAATGCACCATAGAAATCATTCGAATATATACACCAAGGAGTCATGTAATTCTATTCGAATACATGCAAGTGATTACATATCATTCATATCATGAATACACATACAAGCCATGAAACCTGAATTAACTTCCAATTATCAAATTATCACAATTAAAGTTTCATAGCATATCAAGAATAGCAAATCATGAAATTCAATATTTCATTCAAATGATCTAACAACCAATTTCATGAATTTACTTTCAATTTTCAGATTTCATTCCTTAAATTGTTCATTTAATTCATTTAGCAATGCCTTGGATAGTAGAGTATGATAGGTAATCAAGTCACATATAACAGAGGTTGTGAATCAAATTCACCATGTAAAGGTACCACGTACCAAATCGTATCACATATAACATATCATAATGTCCGCAGACATTAAGCAAGAAGGTACACTTACGTACCACAATATCGAGTACACTAACGTACCGATTTTCTTATTGAGCTCAGACTCTAGGCTAGCCGTACTACCTAAACAGACTGTACACACCAAGGGCTTTGCATATCAATCTTTAATTTAATCAGATACTTAGTCAATCCAAATTTCAGAATTTCTTAATTAATCCTTTTGATTAATTGCTTATAATTTCGAATCCAATAACATGTTATCACACATGATCATATAAACATTTACAAGCTCAATTCACATATTTCATATCAGCATTCGAACGATCCAAACTCATATCATATAATTCAGAATTTCATTTCATAGTTCAACACTCAATTGAACTTATCAAACATAATTATAACATGTAAGAGCATTGCATACTCACATACTATATCACAACTTCATTGTTTCCACAAGAAATCAATATCACAATAATTTTCCAATAATCATCATGATTAATTCATCCAAAACAGTAAGATTAACCAAAAATCAGATTCGGAATCAAACATATCAATCATCAATTTAATTTCAATCACATATGCAACAAAATCGCATAACACAAGCATAAAATCCGAATTCCATTATTCCTTCTTCCCTTACTAAAATCGAATAATTAATTAGTCCAAATTGCATGCTTATCATAACTTAAAAATCAAATTAAGGCAGTTGGGACTCTAATCCCAACTCTAAAAATCGTTTCACTCACAGTTCGCCGAGCTAGTTTTGGATCCGAACGCCCTTCGCTCGATCCGAAGCCGATCCCGGTGCAATTTCTTCTTCTACCCTTTCGCTTCTAGGATCTAAGGCATTCAAGCCAAGCAAATAACAATTTTTCAGAATTTAATTTATGCAATTAGAGACTGAATTTTGCATTTTTATTCAAAACAGTCCCTATACTTTTACGGTTCGATAAGACTAATTTCCATTTTCCTAATTTCTTTAATTAATCACTTAAACTTTCAAATTGATCATTAAAATTGGTGGATTTCACATCCTACAGATTGTTAATCAATTTATTAACACTCCATTTAATCAAATTTTACATCTTTAATAATTCACAAATTCTTAATTTTTCTTCTTTTCATTTATACACATTTCTGACCACCTAATTTAATTAATTTCTTATTTCCTGTACACAACTCCAAATCGAACACCGTTTGTTCCTAAATTCAATTAACATACCCAATTTTAACATATCAAAAATTCAGGTCGAAAAACCTAGTAGATTATTTTCTACAATTTTACAAAGTTCATTGTCCAGCTAGGAGCATTACTGGACAGTTTTGCATGCTGTTCGAAATGGGTTTCCAGATTTTACCACAGTCATCAAAACTCCTTTTTACAATTTTTCTACCATTTTAGACATGTCAAGGTAGAACATATCAAAATTTCATCATTAAACTCTTACTAGTGAATTTTCTACAATTTTCTAAAGTTCACTGTCCATCTAAGAACAGTGCAGGACAGTTTTACATGTTGTTCGTATTAAGCTTCCAGATTTCACTAAAATGATCAAACCTCAGATTTATAATTTTTATACCACTTTATACATGTCAAAGTAGTACATATCAAAAATTCATCACGAATTTCCTATTAATTAATTTTCTATAATTTTTCAAAGTTCACTGTCCAGCTAGAAGCATTGTTGGACAGTTTTACATGTTACTCCATTTCACACTTCCAGATTTTAACACAGCCTTTAAAACCTTGTTTTATTATTTTTCTATGATTCTAGACATATTAAAGTGAAACATATCAAAAATTCAGATCCAAACTTCTATCATAACATTTTCTAAAATTTTTCAAAGGTGCATGTTATGAATCTTAACAAATCTGTCAACACACTTTGTATGTATGTTATTAATGTTTTATGACTCTTAATCCTTAAGGATTCATATGGATCTTTACATTTTCTAGCAACCATACTCAAGAACATCAGATTTATGAATTTCTAGACACCTTAGAACACATGATTTAATAAACCTTTTACCATAATCGAATTGAGAAGAGGATGATCTACTTACTTCCGATTTTTCCTTGATTTTTCTAAGTGTTTTTCACCACCATACATGCTCTTCTTCTTCTTCCTCAAGCTCTCAACTTTCTCTCAAGTTTTCTAGGTTGTATTATTGGTGTGAAAAAGCAAATGGAATGAGTAATTTGGGTGGTGATAGCCGGCTATGTAGTGTGAAAATGGGGGGCAAAACTAATTGGGATATGGCTTTATGTCAAATCTCCAATAATTACTCATTTTAATAACACCACTAAAACTTAATAAATCATATATATATATATATCCTATAATTATACAATGATTTTATCCTATTAATAATGTAAATACATGTATTTCCATTTTAGCATGCAAATCCTCAACTTTTTCAACTTATTCAGTTTGGTCATTAATGAACCAAATTTTAAATTCGAAAGTTTGGAAAAATCAATCTAATTATTCACTTCATCATTTAATTTGACCTCTAATCTTCTAGGCTAATTTTTTTGAATGTTACATATATATATATATATATATATATAAACTTATAACTTATAAGTTATATAATGTATTTATAATATAATAATTAATAATAAATAATAATTAGTAATAGTTTGGGCCTTGGGCTCATATCCCACCACCCATTTATTTGAGATGAGCCCCTAAAACCTATAATGTATAAATATTATATATATATATATATATATATGTAATGTAATTTATATAATGTATTTATAATATAATAATTAATAATAAATAATAATTAGTAATAGTTTGGGCCTTGTGCCTTTGGGCTCATATCCCACCATTAGGGTTGTAAAAACAAGTCAGAACCTGGAAACCTGCCTGAAACCTGCTCGAGTCAGAACCTGATTTGACCTGAGAATTTGATGACCCGAACCCGAACTGTAACTGACTGTTGCTGACCCGAACCCGAGTTGAACCTGTTACTGTAGCAACCGAACCCGATCTGTGTCCGACTGAAACGAACCCGAACCCGAGACCGACCTGGCAAATTACCTGATATTACCTGACTGAATCGACCCGAGATCCGATTTTACCCGACCTGTTTTGAACCCGACCTGTTTTGAACCCGACCTGTTATTAGACCCGACCTGTTTTGAACCCGACCTGTTTTGAACCCGACCTGTTTTAAACCCGACCTGTTATTAGACCCGACTTGTTTTAGACCCGACTTATTTTGGACCCGACCTGTTTTGTACCTGAACTGATATTGACCTGGTTTGATAATTGATACTTAATAAGTAATAATGATATTTTTAATATATGATATCAAGTAATATTATGAACTATTATGAAAAAGTCTATATCTATAATTTGAATAGTTTAAAATGTTAAGTATCTAACAAAATGTATTATATATATAATTAAAATATTTATTTTTAATAAATAAAAAAATTGTTTAATAAGTAATTAATAAAAATAAATATAAACTTGATAAATAAAAATATTTATTTTTAATAAAAAAAAATCTAATATATACTAAAATGAAAACTTTTGCAATAACAACTAAAGTACTAGCAGTGTCAAGCCTATACATATATAATAATTATTACGTATGTAATAAAAAATTCTGTTGGGCTAGGTAAGTAATAGCATTAGGAAGAAGTTATGATGGCAAGAGTGATGACACAATGTGTTGAGTGGTCAACGTACCATTATCATATTTTGATATCACCAACAAGCAGAGGGTAATATTGAGCGAAGCTAAAAAGGCGTGAAAGCTAGAAAAAGAAGATGGATTCAAGTTAAAAAGGCGTGAAAGCTAAAAAGGCGTGAAAGCTAGGGTAGGGTTAATTTATTTATTAATTAATTATTTACATATTATTATATTATTATTATTATAATTCAAAACTCAAATTTTAAATTTCAAATAAAATTTAATTATAATATGTAATTTATTTTTAATTTAATTTATTAATTTAGTTTTTTAAAGGTCTTAATTTGTAATTTATTTTTAATTTAATTTATATTTAATAGTATTTAATTTAATTACTTTAATTAAAATGGTAATTTAGGGTTATGGTTAAGGCTTATTTATCTTATGTTTAGGGTTAATGTTTATTGTTAGGACTTAGGGTGTTAGGGTTTAGTGCTTGGGTTTCATGGTTTAGTTTTAAAGGTTTAGGGTTTTATAGTTTTGTTTTATGGTTAGTGATTCAATTTTAGGGTTTTAGGGTATATGTTTTAGTTTTAAAGGTTTGATTTTTAGGTTTCATTTATCTTACGTTTAGGGTTTAGGTTTAGTTTTAAAGGTTTGATTTTTAGGTTTCAGTTATCTTACGTTTAGGGTTTAGGTTTATTGTTAAGGCTTATGGTGTTAGGGTTTAGTGTTAGGGTTTAATGGTTTAGTTTTAAAGGTTTAGGGTTTTATAATTTTGTATTATGGCCAGTGATCTAAATTTAGGGTTTTAGAGAATGTGTTTTAATTTTAAAGGTTTAATTTTTAGGTTTCATTTATCTTACGTTTAGGGTCTAGGGTTTATAATTTATTGTTAGGGCTTACGGTGTTAGGTTTTATGGTTTAGTTTTAACGGTTTAGGGTTTTATAGTTTTGTTTTATGGTTAGTGATTCAATTTTAGGGGTTTAGGGTATGTGTTTTAGTTTTAAAGGTTTAGGGTTTTATAATGTTAATGTACGTATCATGTATGCATGAAACCCTAAACCCTAATCATAATGTATGTATGTAAATTATGTATGTATCATGTATGTATGTAATATGTATGTATTTATTATTTAATGTATGTAAGAACTTAAAAGTCCAAAACCCTAAACCATATAATATATATACATATGTATAGTGTATACATATACATTAATTAATATATTGTTATATACATATGTATTATAATATATATATATATATATATATTTAATTTAATTTTTTTTATAATTTATAGTACTTAACATCTAATTAACTAATTTTATTTCAAGTTGAGCCCTTTTTATTTTTATTTTTTTAATTTAGACTATTGTTTTTAACTTTTTAATATCGTAATATTTTTTATGTTAGTCTCTAAAACTTTTATTTAATTCTAAATTGATCCCTATTCATTATTTTTTTTATTCACCCAATGTTTTTTATTTATAATTTGATACATTTCTTCATTAGTTTTTTAACTTGATGTTTTTTCCATTATAGTCTCCAAAGCTTTATTTGTATTCTAAATTGACCTCTATTCATTTTTTTTTAAAATTAGCCCGATATTTTCTAATTTTAATATGATATTTTTGTTCATTATACTCCCTAAAACTTTATTTTTATTCCAAATTGACCATAATTCATCATTTTTAAAATGTTTCATTGTTTTAATTTGATATTTTTGTTCATTATAGTACTTAATACTTTATTTTTATTCCAAATTGACTCTAATTCCTTTTTTAGTATTTTATAATATTTTTTTATATATTTGTTCATTATAGTCACTAAAATTTTGTTTTTATTTCAAATTGACACATATTCATTATTTTTCATTTGTCTGATGTTTTATACTTTTAATTTTTTTTTTCATTATAATCCCCACAAGTTTATTTGTATTTCAAATTGACCCATATTCATTTGTTTTTCAAATGAATGCCCAATTTTTATAATTTTAATATGATATTTCTGTTCATTTTAGTCCCCAAAACTTTATTTTTATTCCAATCTGACCTATATTCATTGTATTTTTACGTTTTCTAAATTTATTTTGATATTTTTGTTCATTATACTTCACATAACTTTATTTTTATTCCAAATTGACCCATTTTCATTATTTTTTAAATTACTTCAACCTGAAATGAACCCGACCTAAAGTCCACCCGAACCTGAAATGAACCCGACCTGAAATGAACCCGACCTGAAGTCTACCCGAACCTGAAATGAACCCGACCTGAAATGAACCCGACCTGAAGTCTACCCGAACCCGAAATGAACCCGACCTGAAATGAACCCGACCTGAAATGAACCCGAACCCGAAATGAACCCGACCTGAAGTGTATCCGAACCCGAATTAACCTGTCAATTATCTGCTTCGGACCCGACCCGTTTTGACCCGACCTGGAATGGACCCGACCTGAAATGGACCCGCACCCGACCCGACTCGAGTCAAGACAGAAAAATGACCTGAAATGACCTGTATCCGATTTTACCCGACCTGAAAATACCCGACCTGAAACCCATCCGATTACCTGTTTTTACAACCCTACCCACCATCCATTTATTTTAGATGACCCCTAAAACCTATAATGTATCAATAATATATATATATATATATTATATATACATATATATATATATATATATATATATATATATATATATATATATATATATAAACTTATAACTTATAATTTATATAATGTATTTATAATATAATAATAAATAATAATTAGTAATAGTTTGGGCCTTGGGCCTTTGGGCTCATATCCCACCACCCATTTATTGTAGATGGGGCCCTAAAACCTATAATGTATCAATAATATATATATATTATATATACATATATATATATATATATAAACTTATAACTTATAATTTATATAATGTATTTATAATATAATAATTAATAATAAATAATAATTAGTAATAGTTTGGGCCTTGGGCCTTTGGGCTCATATCCCACCACCCATTTATTTTAGATGGGTCCTAAAACCTATAATGTATATATATATATATATATATATATATATATATTATATATAAACTTATAACTTATAATTTATATAATGTATTTATAATATAATAATTAATAATAAATAATAATTAGAAATAGTTTGGGCCTTGGGCCTTTGGGCTCATATCCCACCACTCATTTATAATAATTAATAATATCAATAATAAATAATAATTATTAATTATTGTGCTTTGGACTAAATATTTTAGATGGGCTAAATATAATAATTAATAATAATTATTAATTGTTGGGCTTTGGGCTAAAAATTTTAGATGGGCTAAATATTTTGTAGCCCTTTGAATTTTAGATAGGCAAAATATTTTGTGGCCCTTTACATTTTAGTTGTTTTTCATTTAAGTGCTTTAAGTTTTAGTTCAATTCAATTTATGTATTTAAATACATATATAAATACATATATTTTATAATTTTATAAATACATATATATATATACATATCTTTTATATGTATATTTATGTATTTATATACATATATACACACATATATACATATATATATACATGTACATTATATATTATATATTAACATACATATATTTGTATAGTATGTATTCATTATTATGTATGATATGTTATATGTTATATGTATTAATAATTTAATATATACATATGTTTGTATAATATATATATATATATATATATATATACATGTATGTTGTTAGTATCATAGTATGTATTATGTATATACATATACATGTATTTATGTATAATACATTACATATACATAAATACATACATGTTTGTATAATATATAATTATATATTGTAATTTATATACATGTGAATACATAAAAATACATATATATACACATAATCACATATATTTATACTTATAAAGTTATTATAATAATTAATAAGTTATATTATATTATAATAATTAATAAATAATATTAAATTATAATATATATATATATATATATATATATATATATATATATATATATATATATATATGGGCGGGAAAATTTATTTTGAAACCGCCCAATTCCCAAATTGAATTTCAATTTGGGGTAAATTATAAATAAAGTCCTTTATATTATATAAGTTTTTTATTCAAATCCTTTAAGTTTTAATTCAATTCAATTGAATCCTTAAAACTTTATTTTTACTTCAAATTAACTCTTATTTATTATTTTTTTCACTATAGTCCATAAAATTTTGTTTTTATTCAAAATTGAGCCTATTATAGTCCATAAAACTTTATTTTAGTCCAAATTAGCTCTTATTTATTATTATTTTTTTTCATTATAGTCCATAAAACTTTGTTTTTATTCAAAATTGTTCATTTCTGGTGAACCTGAATTAACCCGAACTGAAATGAACCCGACGACCTGAAATTACCCGACCTGGAATGAACCCGACCTGAAATGAAACCGACCTGAAATGAACCCGACCTGCAATTTACCTGCCAATTAACTGATTTTACCCTACCTGTTTTTACTTTATCTGCAACGAGTTTGACCTGAAATAGACCCGACCTGAAAAATGACCCGACCTGAAATGGACCCGACCTGCAAATTACCCGACTGCAATGGACCCGCACCCGACCCGAGTCGAGTCAAAAAATTTTTTTTTACCTGAAATGACTTGTATCCGATTTTACCCGACCTGAAACCTGTCCGATTACCTGTTTTTACATCCCTAATAATAGTCTTCCATTTGATTTCCTTCTTTTTTTAGAACTTTTCAGATTTATAGCCTTCACTAGTAATCAAGGATTACTAATTACTTCTATGGCATGAATCATTCATCGATGGTGCCAATAATTTTCTATTTTCTGTGCTGCGTGCAGCATGCCCATGTGAAATAGCTCCAGAAACGGGGAATATTAAACTTGTTTAAAATATAGGTGGTGCATCTACGGATGTAGGCGGTTCAATAATTTGAGGTATTCTTTATAGTATTTATATTCAATATACATGCGACGGAAACAAAATGTTTCTACATGCTTATTTTTAAAATTTAGTGGTTTAGGTTTAAGGTTTAAAATTTAGTGATTGTAGTTAGAATTTAGGGTTAGAAATTAGGGTACAAATGTTAGGGTTTAGTGTAATATGGTTAGAGATTTAAGTTTTAACCTATAACTAGAGGCGGACGGTGGTAGGAGCCTTAGGGGGCCTTGCCCCCCCTCCCCCAAATTTTAAACATTTTACATTTGGTCCTTCAAGTTTTTAAAAAATATTAATTTGGCCTTCTCAAAAATTGGGAAATTTTAATTTGGCCCCTCAAAACTTTAAAAATTATCATTAAGTTTTTATTTCTTTAAATATTTTCAATTAAGTCCCTTTTAAATTTTTAAAAATTTCTCATTAAACCTCACAATTTTTGAAAATTTTAGTTTGCGCTTCTAAAATTTTTGAAAATTTTAAATTGGCCCCCTCAACTTGTTATACTAAGATCTGCCCTTGCTATAAACCCTACATTATAACTTCAATCACTAAATTCTAACCACAACTTATCAATTCTAAACCCTAAACCTCTAACTTTTAAAAACTAAAATCTAACCATAAACCCTAAAACCAATACACTTGTAGAATCTTTTTTATTTTCACCTTTTGTGTATTGAATAATTACCCTTCTTTATAATGTATTAGAATGAGACTTTTAACTTTTAAAAAATAAGTTTTTGTATCAATATTGCAGATCGCTACATCAACATCGTTAATTGTCACGTCAGCATTATAACGATCAACGTTGGTCAAGGGATCAATTTGATAAAATTTACGATTTAAAAAACCTAATTGGCCCTGGGTGAGTTTTTCAGCAAAGAGCTTAATTGAATTTTTAAGTCGAATTTAGAAACAAAAATATTTTTTTTAGCGAAAAAGCATTTCGTTGGAGAGTAAAAAGGCACAAGACCATGACAAACAAACTTTGGAATTATCCATACCTTTGTTTTATTTGCAAAATTATCCTCACCTAAAATCCAATTTATACACAAAAAATCCAATTAGAAGAGATTAGAATTTGTTGAATTTGGACTTTTTTTTAAAAAAAAGTTATCCGTGCCTTTGTTTTATTTGCAAAATTAGCGGCTTAATTTCATAATTTTTCATGTGAAATTTAGTGAAATAGTTTGAGGATCGATTTACTTTTTAAAAATAATTTAAAGATTTAAACTAAATTTTTCAAAAATTTTAAAGAGTTTAATTTATATTTTTTTTCAAAAAATATAGTTTAACTATAAAATTTAATATTTTTGAGATGTTTAATAGGAACTTTAATTTTAAAAAATATTAGAGGATATTTAGTTAAAAATATTTAAGATTAAAATAAATTCATAAAAAATTTGAGAATAACACATTTATTTTTTAAAAATTAAGATATTTTGATTCTCAAAAATTTTAGGATCCATAAGACCATAACCCCTCTTGTTTCCCTACCTTCTGCCACTGTTTCCTATTCTAAATTTGACAGTTTTGGGATAAGATCGGAAGGTGTGCAACACTGCACACTTCCAGTTTAACTCCTATTATATTAATCATTATCATTGTATACATTTTTTAATTAGAAAAGTTTATCTAATTTTATTTAAAGTGAAAGGGATTACAAAAGAATCATATTATAAACATTAAAAATGTAATGTAAAAAAATAAATAAAATAAATTTTAAAAGGTGTAAAAGACATAAGAAATATAACTCATCATTTTTTAAAGAAAACTTACACAGTCTTCCAAATAAAATTCAACAATAATATTTGACCAGAAAATTTTATGAACCAAACATTCTTTCCGCTGCGAGTTCTTGACATATCGACAAACAACATGTATATTATTTATATACAAACAGACAAAAATGACCAGAAAAATAGAAGTAAAATGACTTGTGACAAAAAAAAACTAAAAAAATTAAAACTAAAAACTAAAAAGAACAAACAATTCTTCATCAAAAGAGAAGAATTTTATTTATATACAACTAACGTAAAAATTAAAAATCAACCGACAACATAAAAATCGTCATTAAAGACAATTTAAAAAAAAATTAAAAAGTTTTTAGAAAATATGTATCTCAAAAAAATAGAAGTAGAGAAACTTTTTTAACAATTATTTGATACAACTTTAATTATATTATTCAAAACTGCTATCCTTACAAATCGAAAATGATTTTATACATTTTGTTGATGGTGAATATAGAATTCTTAGACAAGAATCTTATAAAATAATTATTATTTTATTATAATAAATAATCATTTAATTATTGAATATAAAATACAATAATCTTATTTTTATTATTGTTTTCTTTATTATTATTAATAGATGGTTAAATTTATTAAATTATATTAAATTAAAATGGGTAAATTTATATTTTTTAAATATGAAAATTTTATTAAATTATTTTGAAACATAGTCAAATCGATAGAATGTTATTATAGCAAGTCATAATCCGGTCATGTCATTATTGATTTTGTAGAAGAAAAAAAAGTTGAATACTGAAAGAGAGACATAAGAATAAATTGAGTACCAAATAAATAGGAAGATTACCATAACATTAAACAAAAGACAAAAGGAGATAAAAAGGTTAAAATTGTGTTAATCGAACAGTTAAAACTCGTACTTGACTGTAAATTCTATTAATAGTGAAATAGTGATGTAGGGGTGAGCGTTCGATCGAGTCAAGTCGAGTCGAGTCAAAAAATTTCGAGTTATTCGAGTTGACGCGTCATATTTTACCACTTAAATTTTATTTGAATTTTTTTTCGATTCGAGTCGAGTCAAGTTTTCGAGTTCCTATAAAAAAATTTAATTGTAATTTTTTTATCATATTATAGTATGGTTTGATTCTAATTTAAATGACTTTCTCTAATCATACATATATATTTCTTCATATTTTTTCACATGTGACAATATTTCTTCATATTTTTATATATCAGTATATATATCATAAAAAATTGAGGGACTTGTCTCGAACTTAAAAATAAATCTGCTAATTACTAAAATTGTCGAGTTATTCGAGTTATTCGAATTTTCATTTTACAACTAAAACTTTATTTGAAATTTTTTCAAGTCGAGTCGAGTTTATGAAATTTCGAGTCGAGTCAATACGAGTCGAATATTTTCGCCTCAAGTCGAATTGAATTGTTCGGTTTTTTCGAGTTGAGTCGAGTTTTGCTCACCCCAGTGATGGTAGCTCCCCCTCCCCTCTGTCTATATATACTCCAAAAGTCAAGTCTTAATTACCCAAATCACAATATCTTGTAATTATAATAATAATAATAATAATGTCTTCAATAGGAGCAAGCTATGCTGAGGTTTATGTGATGCGCAAGCGGCAGAAGGAGAAGATGAAGAGAACGGAAGAGGGGAGAACAGAAACAAAGCTTATTGTTGTCGGGAAGAGTAAGGTTCACCCGGCCGACCCACCCCCGGCTGACTCTGCCACTGCTTCTGAAACCCAAGGATCGGGAAATGCACCCTAATTATCTGCTCATCTTCATTAATATAGCTGAATATGTTTCCGGCCTGGTTTCTCTCAGTTTTCATTAATAAATATTATTAGAAAGTATGCTATTTAGTATTTGTGTTTCATTTTCCTCTCAACCGTAATCCAATCATATATTTTGAGTTTTATGTATCGTCTTACTCTTTCCCCCCTCTTACCTTTGGTCTTCTAAAATCTAAAATGAATTCAGAGGTAACATGGCATTGAAAGCTTATTATCATCTATCTTACAATTTCTTTTCTTTTTATGCTAAGTTTGGTATGACAATCTTTTATTTTTTATGTTTTAGTATATGGAATAAATTATTTTTTTTCATGATTTTCAATTATTCACATGATTTAGATTAAACTAAGATAATGAATAATTTTTGCTTATTTTGAATAAGCATTATTTTTTACTTTGATTTTTACTCATCTTTTTTACTTCAATCTTAGATTTATACTTTTTTTTTGTTTTATGATAAACTACTTTAAAACTCATATAATATTAAGGGTTACTATTGGATGCACCGCCAACACAATTTTTTTACACAATCTTGTCTATTTTACTTTAAAAATTTAAAATTTAAATTTCTAACCATAAAACCTTAAACCATAACCTCTTAAACCCTAAATTATCATAAACCTTACATTTTAAATAACATATACCCTAAACCTTAAACTAAATCCAATAATTAAACTATTTTTAAATTATTTATTTACTTATTAAACATGACATTAGTTGTCGGCGTGCAATAGCCAAAATCATGCCACCTCTTGTACAAGGACAATGTAGTATAGATTATAATCCATTAACCATATTTTTTTTATCAGAGTGTATGCTTTTATTGAGGTTAACGAGAAATATTTCCATGTGCCTTATTAAAAACTTCATTAAACTTAATCGGAGGAAAAGAGTACACATAAAAATAAATAAAGTATAATACTTACATAACCTTAATAGTAAAATAAAGTCAAACAAAACCCTTAACCCAACATCAAAATTCTTGTCATCAAGACACAAGCACAACAACTCATCATGCATCGTGTGAAAATCACGATGCTCCAACGACCCATTGCGCATTGATTTGGCCAACAAGTCAGCAACTCTATTAGCCTCTCGGTAAATATGCACAAACTTAACTTCCCACTCTCATTTAATCTGAGCCAAAATTCGTTGCAATAAAGAACCATGCGCACACAATCCCCCTCCCTTCAAAGTTTGAACCGCCGCCAAGTTGTCTAACTCCACCTTTACACGGCGTAAACCAAGATGCCATGCATGCTTCAATCCCTCATAAACCCCCACAAGTCTGCCTCCAAAACCGAGCACGTTCCAATAGATTTAGCAAACTCAAAAAAACCCACTCACCATCATTATCCCTTATCACTCCACCATATGATGCAAAATTATCCGACTGTATACAAGCACCATTAATATTCAAAGTATACCAACCTGCTTCAGGTGCTCTCCACCGCGCGCCTGCACGTTCGATGTCAAAAATCTCATGGTTCACTCACGGCCCAGCAGACAAACGTGCCCGCAAAGAAGCAGCATTAGACGCCTCCAAATTCAGCCTAGAACATTGCTCCAAAATTGTATCCCTTATAATCATAGTTGGATCAAAAATCATCCTATTTCGATTCACCCACAATACCCACAAAACAATACCAAACATGGTATGCCACTCAGAGCCATTAAAAACAAAATGCGTGGGGTGCAACATATTAATTCTCAACCATTCCCAGAATTCAAGAGAACAAAATTCAAGCCAACGCTTTTGCTTAACCAACGACATCCAATTAGCATTCGCCTTAGGACACCAACGAAAAATATGATCCATCGATTCCAAAGGATCGCCACAAATTGAACAACTCGAATCCGTAGCCATGTATCGCCTTACTCTTTCGAAATTTGTTAAAATCCTACCATGGGCAACAAGCCTTAAAATATCTTCACTCGTTGGCTTCTTTTATAACCAGCAATGTCATACCAAATCGGATTCAAAGGTCCCATATTTTGAGTCCGTCGGTAGTCATATGCAGAGAGAATAGAAAAAATTCTATTCTCACACCATCACCAACCAAAACCATCTTCACGCGAGCTTGCGCAATGCGGCATGATCGCTGCAATTCTAAGATTAATCCGGTACGGCAAAAAATCTCAAATTCAGACCATAGCCACTCCCCCATCGGATTCACCATATCAGCAAGAAAAACATAAGGTAAACTCGGAACAAAACTTGGAGAAACAAAAGTAATTAAAGTTTCTATACCTTGGATCCATCGGTCCTACCAGAAGTCGATACTCAAACCATTACCAATGTTGCATATGGTACTATTTCACACAACGCTCAACCTTTTCCATAAACGAGAGCAATTTCGCCTTTCAAGCGATTATGATAACCTCCCATCCCACTTATACTTAGAGCGTAAAATTTGAACCCACAAATGATCCTTGTTGCACAAAACATTGAAAGCCATTTTCATCATGAACGCTTCATTTTGAGCCTCGAGATGGAGAAACCCCAAGCCACCATCCTTAACAGGTTGGCAAAGATCCTCCCATCTAATCAAAAGAATACCATCACGCTCATCATTTCTACCTCATATAAATTTTTGATTACATTTTTCAATCTCTTCACAAGTACTCTTTGAGAGAATAGTGGTCTGCATAACATAGTTTGGAATGGCAGCTAAGACCGCCTTCGCAAGTGTAACACGGCCTGCTAAAGAAAGAGTCTTCGCTTTCCACCTCGTCAGTCTATATTTCACCTTCTGGACTAAATACTGATAAGATTCTTTAGTCACTCGTTTATACAAAAGATGAACCCCCAAATATCTTCCAAGATCCATCACCTTCGTAAATCCAAACAAGCTACTAATTTGAGAGTGTAAGTTAACATCCACATTATTGGAAAAATAGATACGTGTCTTCGTAATACTAACCTTGTGACCAGAAACCTCACAGAACCTCTCCATAACTCGTTAAAGAACATCAAGTTGGTCCAAAGAAGCTTCTGCAAAAAGCACCATATCATCTGCGAAAAACAGATGTGAAATATTCGGGCCCTGTCTCGCAAGTTTAATGGCCTTCCAATTCCGTCTCTGCACCTCACCCTGGATGGATTAAGCCCGACGTTCCATACAAAGCACAAAAAGGTAGGGCGATAGAGGATCGCCTTGTCTAATTCCCCTGGTATGCTTAAATATTTCAATCAAGTTTCCATCCTAAAGAATTTGTGTAGACACAGAAGTAACACTCTACATGATTAAATTCTCCAGACCAACAGGAACACCAAGATAACATAAGGTATCCTCTATAAAACCCCCACTCAAGCCTGTCATAGGCTTTCTACAAATCCACCTTAATTGCCATCTAACCCTTTTTTCCTTTCTTCGCATGCATGGAATGGATAAACTCTTGAGCGATAACAATGTTATCAGTAATTGATCTGCTCAGAACAAAACTAGTCTGACTTGGGGAGATCCAGTTCGATAAGAAAGGTTTAAGCTTGTTCACAATTAGCTTCATGATGATTTTATACAAAACCGTACAAAGGCTTATTGGACGAAATTGACTCATATGCTCAGGCGCAGTTACCTTCGGAATGAGAACCAAAATAGTGTGATTAATCACATCATCGGTTGACTCGCAAAAACCTCTCGAACATATCGACAAACACTCAGCCCCACCATACCCCAATTACATTGACAAAAAGGAATATGTAGACCATCAATACCAGGTGCTTTAAAAGGGCTCATCTGAAAAGCCACCCTACGATTCTCGTCACCCATTATATCTAATTGCAGAGATAACATATCAGAAGCTCAGATATTCAGAAAAAGCCCTCTAGTAGTATAAGTGGTGTTGTCGCAACCCGAGCTGGTAAAAAGGTCCTTAAAAAAATTAACCGCCATACTTTGTAGCTCCCCTTAATCTGAACACCAAGAATTATCAGCCCTTTTAAGAGCTAATATTGTATTTGCATGTTTCCGACTAGAAGCAAAAGCGTGAAAATACTTAATATTGCGATCCCCCAGTAACGTCCATTGACACCTCGCCTTTTGGAACCACAGACTCTCCTCATACAAAAGAAGCTCATCAAGCTCAGCTCGTAAATTCCTCTCAAGGTCAATAAGAAAAAAAGAGTGTTTCTTGCGCAAAGCTTTCTCCATGCCCCGTAAGCGAGCTTTCAATTCTCTCTTATTCTTACCAATGTTGCTGAAGGTATTCAAATTCCAATCTCCCACGTTTTCTTTGAAGGAAGCAATGTTGGATAAAACATTTCCATCACTCGCCCAATGTCGTGACAAAAAATCATAAAAATTAGGATGTTCTTGCCAAGCTGCAATAAAACGGGAAGGATGAGGGTCGTGTGGTACATGTTTCTCAAATGACCAGAAGAAGAGAGGACGGTGATCCGAGCCCAATCTATCAAGATGAATCACATGTGACTCAGGATGACTCTGACTCCAAGCACTATTAATAAGGCACCTATCCAGCCTTTTATACAAATCACCTCGACGCCAAGTGAATTCATCCCCCTAAAAAGGAACCTTAACAAGACCAGAATTAAATACGAAATCCTGAAACAGTTTACTCACCCCTGAATCCATGCAATTTCCCCCTTGGCATTCTTCACTTCTCATAATAGAATTAAAATCACCCCCAATCAGCCACGGTTGATTAGCACCTGGGTTGAGATTAAGGAGATGATTCCACAAAATTTACGTTGAGACACCGTCAGACTTGTATACACTGTAGTAAACTGATACCACATCACCTCATTGACCTTTCGAACTGACCCATGTATGAACTGATTAGAAATAGTCATAATATCAACCATCACCGAGTCTCGCCAAAGGATCTATATACCCTCACTAAAACTTCGCGCCTCAACCCTATACGAATTAGGAAAACCCAAACGTTGCACAATTCTATAAGCAATCAGACCCCTAACCCTCGATTCCATAATAGACACCACCTCAGGTTGATATTCATGAATACAATCTCTAAAATAACGCTGAAACAGAGTGCTCGCCGCACCCTGGCAATTCCAAAAAACGAAATTAATCATTAAAAAATATAAGCACACAACGATACCTTAGAGGAGCGGAACTTGGTTCTCCTTATCTGTTTCCCATCTCACTTCCATAGGCATTGAATCCTCTTTCAAGTGACCATTTGCTTCTCCAACCGGAAGGCCCGAGGGAGGCACGAACTCACCTACTCCCGCCACCAATGTGGATGAAGATGGCCGACTAGTCTCCACTATTACATCAATCTGTCTTGAAACCAACTGAATATAATTTGCAAGAACCGCACGCGGGGGATGTCTATACTCTGCCGGTTGCCTAATGCGCAACCCTTTTCTACTATCATCCACTTGAACCTTTTTAGAACCTCCACTCTGACTCCGATTCCCTCATTTGACTTTCTCCCTATGTTCCGAGCCCTCTTCCCTTATAGATATAGCTGACTGGTTACCTTTCAACATATTTGGGGTATATGAAATGACCAAAGGGGACTGCCTATCCTTCATTGCAACAACATAAGTATGTTTTAGGCGTTCACATTACCTTTAGGAACCCTTGTTTCATTCACTGTAGATTGCCTAGCATACGTCCAGGTTCAGAAACAAATTCCTCAATTGAGTCTGTGTCCACTTCATGCTCTCCTTCGAAAGCTGCATTATGCAGTACATTAAATCTGGAACCCGATCCCTTAGCATTTTCATTTTTCCTTTGACTCCCATCGTGTAGCTCTTTCTATTTCGACGTCTCGTATTTTCAACTTTCATCCATGGTCCATGTAAGGCTATCGATGCATCAATGTTCACAATTTCAGCCTCCTTCGATTTTTGCATCCCTTCATCAGACTACACAAATCCACACATATGCTTCTTATGACCATAGACTCCACATTTATAACATATTTGATGGAGACCTTCATGCTCTATTGGCTGCAAAAAAAACCAGCAATCCCTAAATATGGCACTAATGGCTTATTCAAGTTAACCATAATAGCCAATCTAGCAAACTTCCCTCTATCGCCAGCCTCCGTACTATAGTCGATCTTGACAACTTTCCCAATTTCCATAGTAATCCTACGAAAGAAAGCTTTTGAATAATACTTATATGGTAGACCAGGAAGCCTTACCCAAACAATAACATGCGATGGGTGAACCTCCTGCGGCGAAAACGACCTACTTCAAGGTTGGACCATAAGATACGATCCATATATAATCCATGGTCATGTCGTTAGCACATGAGTATAATCACCTTCAAGCGCGAAACGAACTAAAAAATAATCATTCTCGATGTCAACCACTTGAAATTCACCACAAGGCTACCAAAGAGCACGAATCCTATTCATGAGAGCCTTATATCCGATTGGAAGACCAAGTAATCGGACAATAATAGTCTTTCGCATACTCTAGTCCAGCTTTTCTTGCGCACACTCAGAAAACCGTATTTTCGAGAAAAGTCCATCTCTGTCCACCAGTACATCATTGTCACCTATCTCAAAATCAGTGCTAATGGATTGTTCCCCTTCACCCTTAGAACCTTTTGAGTAGCCACCAGAGACAGTCGCAACATAGGAACGCCTAGCCTGGCCATCATTCTCTTTACTGGTCACAGCCTCATTGCCCTTTGCCTGTGAGACATCACCCATCTGAAAGTCCATGCCAGAATTCTCAAGCTGATCAGTTTCTCCTTCAGTCGTGACACCATTCATACCCACCTGGACATCTGCTCTATTCTTCACACGCTTCATAATCCTCTGGTCCTCTGCAGACACTGGCGATCCTGGTCGCTCCAAAGGCGCCTGCAGATTCAAATACAGCACCGCATCCAGGTGATGGTTTGTCACTCCTTCATCCCTATGATTTCTAGTGTTCCCAACAGTTTTATTCGCAGCAAGTCCCATCGCCCTACGTAGTGAGCGCCGCATATTGGGGTCTCCCCGGGGAGATACCATCAAGCACAGTCTCCAGTGAGACGACATTAGGGTTGACTTGTGAAGATCTCGAAACTTGCGGAGCAAACGTAAATATACCTAAAAAAATTTAATGGATTTGATATCATTAACCATAATCTTTTTAATGGTTCATAACCGGACAATATTAAAGAGGGCGTAAAAGAAAACACTGAGATATTTCAATATTTATATAGTATACAAACATTATAAGTAATTATCAAAGACATTTAATGTTGAAATATTTATAAATTTAAATTTTATCAAAAGTAATTATAATATTATTATTTACAGGAGATAGAAAAAATATATGAATAGCATAGTACTTTAAAAGGTATAACATGTTTAATTCAACTGGAAAAGAATATGAAAGATCGTTTGAAAAAAAATTACTAGCCAATAGATAGATTAAAAAATAACAATTTTAAGCATACAATTAAATATTAATGATTAAACCCCAATATGATATGGTGAACAGATGATAAAATATTTAAATAAAAAAATCGCATACAGCAAACAAAACAAACGTCCAAACCCCTCTCTTTGTATTGAGTTATTATTATATTGATTACTTAAAAAATATTTGAATCAACAACTAGTTGGTGTGGTGGCATGATACATTAAATCTCTTAAGCAATGTTAGAAATTCGAATCTTGACATTGTGAATGGAACAAATTAAGTTAGGAAAATTGTCCCCATAACGAACATCTAAAGTACCCGATCCATATTAGTTAAACAATTAGTTTAACACTTTTGGTTAAACCAAAAAAGTATTTGGAAAAAAGTGACATAATAAATAAATAGATCTTTATTTAATTAATTCATACAAAGAGAACATTACTCGAATTGGTCTTAAAACTTGGAACTTTCAAAGGCAGCTCTAAAAACCACTTACATGACATCTGAATGAACTTCTATGTAAATTTATTTTGGTCGATATCGGATGATTTATTTTATTTTTTTTTTTTTGAAAAATTCCTACTTAAAAAGAAAGGGAAGGAAAAATTTATTCATGCTAGGTCTAGAACTCATAATTTATAGGGAGGGAATGTGTCAATTGAAAATTTTTAACCACTTGCTCTAGAGATTGTTGACCGAGATAATTTATTTATATTAATTAAAATTAATTAAATTTCACATATCTTTATAAGTTTTTCAACATATGACAAGGTATGATTATGAATGATAATCATGACATTTATATAAATAATATTTAAAACTAAATATTTTAATAAATAAAATTTGTAAATTAAATATTTTGGTTAAAAAACAATTGAAAGTGCTTAACTCCTTGGGTTTCCTCAAATTCAACGTGGATGGAGCTTTCTCACTGCATTCCGGCCGCGGTGGCATCGGCGGTCTTCTCAGAGATCATGTAGGTAACGTCCTCCTTGAATTTTCATCTCCTACTAATTGCGGATCTCCGTTAATGACGGAATTAGCAGCAGTCAAGGAGGGGTTAAAGCTTTTTGTAGAATCGGAGTGGTTTGGGAAGTTCCAGCTTATACTTGAAACGGATTGCAGACGGATTGTGGAGTGGTGTAATGGTTCCGTGGCCCCGCCTTCTTTCGCTTTTCACGTGGTTAGTGATATCGGTCTTCTTTTTCAACAATCCAAGGCTTCGTTGAAATGGACTCAAAGATGCTTCAATTGTAGGGCTGATTCATTGGCAAAAAGTGGAATTGGATAAGGTTCTCTAGCTTCTTTCTCTTCTATTTCTGGTTTTCGTTTCATAGTGGTAGTAAGGGGCTGTTTATGACGTTTTCTTTTGGGTGTTATGAACACTATCTATATGTAAGCTATCGTTTATTATTAATAAATTTTAGTTGGGGTACTCTTTTCCCCTTTCACTAGGGAAGGGGTTTTTAATGAGGCCCATTAATCTTTCAAAAAAAAGTGCTTATATATATATATATATATATATATATAATTAAATAGATGCATATAATTCATAAATTAAAATTATTAAAATTTGTGGTTCGTATGGTAATAGGTTAGGAACCATGCTAAATTGCTAAGCTAATTACAGCATTTCTATTTTCTTTTGTTCTTTTTATCGAGAGAACATACAATTCTATCTTGGATCATTTACTCTCCCATACGGAATATGAAGTCACTATTTTATTGGTGTTTAATTTTCATACCACGTTTTAAAACTTTAATCGTGACACCTTAGATTTGGTAAGGACAAACCGAACCAATCCGAAATGGCACATTTAAGTCTCAAGAGGGGTCCATAAATACAAATTCAAGTAAAATAAACTTTTGCTAAACAATTTCAGTTGAAAATCGAATATCAGAAACCAAAAACAGAAATAAAAAAATCTAATACTGAAATATACAAACGTGGTGTTATGACCTACATGCCTACTAAATACACAATTATCGTACTACGCAAGCATTTGATGCTGGAACTCCCAAATTTGATGTCGATGTCCTGAACAAAATTTAGACCTAGGAGGATGAATATTTTAATGAGTTTTGAGAACCTAGTAATACATAACTACCAAAATGAATAAATATAAATCAGACCAACACAAATGACAGAAAATAAACAGAGTATAATATCATGCAGAATTATTAAATGGCTAAAGGATCAAATTTGCCCATGTAGTAATTCGAAATCAGCAATGTTGTCCCTACTTTTTTCCCGTAATTTTGACCTCAAAGTCGGTCAATTGCAGCAATGTTACCCTTTGGCCGACGTTTACCGTTAAAGTGTTGCGGTGAAGTCATTCATGCAATTTTGCCCTCGAAGTCATTCAATTGCAGCAATTTTGCCCTCGGTTTATTTAGTTTTTAAATAAAATTAGATAAATAATTTAGTTTTTAGAGCTGAACTTTTACAAACAGAATATAAAAAAATCGATTAACAAATTAGTATAAATATCTTTTGGGTCCATGATAATTTTAAAAATAACCGAATATGAACCCCTAATGACCAATTAAGCATATCATGCACGTTTAACCACATAGACACCTCATGCTTGTGCTTTAAAACAAACTCAAAGTGTTCAAACAACAACATAGCATGGGTAGGGTTGTAAAAACAAGTCAGGACTTAAAAACCTGCCTGAAACCTGCTCGAGTCAGAACCTGATTTGACCCGAGAATTTGATGATCCGAACTCGAACTGTAACTGACTGTTGCTGACCCGAACCCGAGTTGAACCTGTTACTGTAGCAACCGAACCCGAGTTGAACCTGTTACTGTAGCAACCGAACCCGATCTGCGTCCGACTGAAAACGACCCGAACCCGAATCTGACCTGTTAATTTTGACCTGAAACCTGACCTGCATCCGACTGAAACGAACCCGAACCCGAGACCGACCTGGCAAATTACCTGATATTATCCGACTGAATAGACCCGAGATCCGATTTTACCCGACCTGTTTTGAACCTGACCTGTTAATGGACCCGACCTGTTTTGAACCTGAACTGTTGTTGACCTGAACTAATGTAGACCTGGCTAAAAATGTTAAATAATTTAAAGTGTAATATGTTCATTATAAACTTAATAATTTTTTAGTAGATTATGTTAATTTTATTGCTTAGAAAATTTTTATCTTCCATTATACTTAGAAATTTGTCTTAATTTGTAACTACATTATGTATAATAAAATTATATACTTAAAAGATTTGTCATAATTTTTACTAAGTATATAATATATTAGTAATATATAGATAATATAATATATTAAACTTATTATGCTTTATTATATAATATATATTATGTTAACTTTATTATGTTCATAAACTTTATTATGTTCATAAAATTAAAATAAATACAAAATATAAGTTAGTATTATTGTCACGGGGCTAGATTTCGACTCGCTAACCCGTGCGGCCTTAGTCGTCGATCTTAGGTCGGGGACTAAGTAAGCCTTCGAAAAGCTAAGCTGATGCGCTTAGACGGTGCTGTGCTGAAGCTTTGGAAAAGTAAGGGTGATGGCTAAGCAAGGCAAAGGGAAATAGGCGAGGGATTTAAACAAGCAACGAGCCTCGTTAAAAACTCCTCCTAAGCCTAGATGAGGAGAAAAGAGTACTCGAGCCCTCTTGTATTAGTAAAGAAGAAATGAACAATGAAAGGAATTGTGGAGTGATCGTGGAGTGATTACAATGGTTGGGCAAGGTTCTTATTTATAGCCTTGGCCCCCTAGATCTAATGGCTAGGAACGACTCGATCCAATGGCTATGGATGAGTCTTACAAAGAGAATCTTCTAACTAAGGAAAGCTTGTCACTCAAAATACAAAGATGCCTAATATACATGGCTATGACATCACACGTTGGTTGTCTTTGAAGACTTTCCTTGGTGGTGGCTTCAAAGATGGCAGCTTTCCTCGAATAGGCTCCATGGAAGATATCTTTCCATGAGCGTTGGTGTGAAGATGACACCTTGGCTTTGGTCTTGGATTCTTGGGCGGATTGGGCTTGGCATGGCCCGGATATTGGCTCCAAAACCTCCTCTTTAACACATTGGGTGCTAAATCGGGCCCTAAGGGTGTGGGCAACTTGGATGGCAATCCCCTAGGCCTCTTGGCATGCACATCGGGTGCGGACTCGGCCTCGTAGGCGTGCACGTCGGGTGCGGGCTCCATGGCTTGGGCGGCATGGATGCAAGGCAAGGCCCTCTCGGATGCGGACTTGACCCCCTTAGTGTGCACGACGGGTTCAGACTTGGGCTTCATGGCTTGGGCGCCATGAAGGTTGGATGGCAAGGCCCCCTCGTGTGCGGACTCGGTCATCATGGTGCGCACATCGGGTGCGGGCTCGGGCTCCTTGTCTTGGCCGACAAGGAGGGTGAGTGGGAAAGGCCCCTCGGGTGCGTGTGTTGGGCCCCCTCGGGTGCAAGGCGTGTGGGCAGCACATGGGGTGCTAGACAAGGCCCCATGGTGCGGACGAACTGGCCCAAATCGGTTGTCTTGGGCGCGGACACCACCAAGGGCGTTGTGCATGGCCCCTTGGTGCTTGGAAACAGCAGCACTTTGTGTCCCTCGGTCGGGTGGTGTGCGTGGTGCGCGAAGTTTAGCACCTATGGGTGCGGCTGTCTCGATCTCAAAAATTGAGTCGGTAACATTCTCCCACACTGAAGCTATCGACGTCCTCGTCGATTGGTAAGGATGAGGCTCGGTCGCCTTGTTCTCGAACGGCCCCGGCTCATCCTCTTGTTCCCGCTTGGATAAGGGAACTAGGTCCTCGAACGATTGCCTCTCCTTGGCAAACTCACGATCATCCTCGGCTTTGAGGTGATCCGTCGAAAATACAAGGCCTTTGTGCCTTGATGATTGGCCCGTCTCGATGGTTGGTCTCACCTTACTTTGTGCTTGGCTCGATCGCATCGGCGGCCTGAAGATAAAACCAGAGTAAGTTAGTCTCAAGTTTTCACAAAAACATGGCTTACTTATCTCGGACACGAAGTCCTTGTCGGGCAGCTTCACTTCGCCTTGTCGATACTCAAGGCAAGTGATGATGGCGGGGTCTTGAAGTATCCTCACTTCGGTGTTCTCTAGCATTCGTCCCTCGGAATGGATGAAGAATGGATGTTTTCGGCTTGCTCCATCTACTTCATCACTTGGTTTCTCGCTTGGCCTCGCAAGCAACCTGCGGACAGAATCACAACAAGTTAGATCTGAATTCAATTGAAAAATTGGATCACTTACCTCGCCGCTCGATTCTTTGTTATCCTTGTCGGGTGGTTCGACTAGGATGGTTGATTGCCCCACGTCTTGGTTTGGATCTTCGTTCAAACTCGTAGGATGCCTACAAAAATCCAAGTGACAATGGGTTAGAAAGGATTCTTTAAACAATAAAGAACCACTTACCTCGGACTCAAGGTCCTCGTTTTGATCCACTTTGCCTTGTCGATACTCAAGGCAAGTGTTGGCATGGTTTGGCCCTTCTTCAATGGGCTTGGGTATCACTTCTATTGTGGTGCTTCGGCTTGGTTCCATGGTTTCATGCCACTCGTCCATGGAATTTGTCCACTCATTGAACTCGGCTTGCACTTCCTCAAGGAAAAGTGCTAGCTCATCTCCATCGGCTTGATCTACTTCACCAAACTCGGATGGCTCTTGAAACACTTCATCAAACTCGATCACATCGTCCACCTTAATCTTTGGCGGACTAGTAGCATACCCACGGCTTAAGGCATTGGCTACTTCCTTCGAAAGGCTTGGGTTACATTTCCAATCAAAGTCGAACTTTGAAAGGATTTTCTCCCAACGAACCTGCTTAGAAGACAACTTTGCATGGGTTAGAAAATAATCATCTAATGGATTTGTGGAAAAGACATCAAACCTCGACCCATTTAAGCGTTGTCTCCAAGTGTGCAAGCAATGCACGGCTGCGATAAGCTCTTTGTCACGATCCAAGTAACTCTTCTCGGACTCGCTGAGCACTCAACTCTCTCGAGCAATTGGAACTCCCTTTTCTACGAGGATTCCTTCAATGTAGTTGGCATTTGCGAAGGTATGGACTTCGAATTCCTTCACGTCCTCAAACTCGTCAAGGACTTGTCCCGTTGTGTCGGAAACTCCCATGGATTCTTCCATGGCTTCATCATCGTTGGCTATCTTGGTTTGGCCCTCACTTTCATGTGAATCGATGCTTGAACCTGCATCATCCTCTTCAACGGATTCTGGCAAATCAAGTGAATTAATTTGCTCCAAACAAGATAAACCAAGAATAATTTCATTTTCACCAAGAAAACGACAAGACATTACTGTGATGGTTGTTGTGTCTTGAAAATTGTTGATTTGAAGGTACACATCCTTCGCGATTCCCACAATTGGCTTATGACCAAAGTTGACTCTTTCAAATTCTTTATTTACCTTCTCAACTTGAAGGTTTAACGTCTCCACAATTTGCTCGGACAGGATCAACGAATTTGCACTCAGATCTACTAGTGCACTTAGTGTTGCATTGGGAAACACTACTGTTGAGTGTGTAAAAGTTCTATTATTTACACCCTTTTTAACCCATATTTCTGCTGCATTCAAGCATCATTGCATTGCACTTAGGTTAGTTTACAGCAAAACATCATAAATATACTAAAGGCACAGATTCTACTAAAAGATGGTTGATTTTGCAGGTTGCTGCCATAATAGATGGAGAAGGCGGGCGCAGGGCAGAGAAGTAGAAGAGCTGAACTGGACAAGCAGACGATGAGGACGATGCTGCCATGGATCTGCCGTGACAGTAGAGGACGACATCAAGTCAGTGGAGGAAAAGCAAAGTGGACCTCGATAGATAGAGAAAATTATGCTCGTCTGTCGTGTGAAAACCATACATTTTTCCAAGCCCCGGATCAAAAGATATGTCAAGCCAAAGCTCAAGGAGAGGAAATCCCAAGAAACAAGGAAGGCGGCTGAAAAGTAGGATACTTGAAGATTAAGTCTTTATTAGAATCATACTTTTAATTAAAGTTGTAATCCTTGTTAACTTAGAATACTTGAGCCCAAAGCTTATATAAGGGCATAGATTTTAACCTAGGATATGAGATCCCATAACCCATAGCCGATTTCCCCATAACCGACAACCAAACCCCTCCGCCGTCTACCCGCCGTCGATATGTTCTAAAACCCCCCTAGGGCCACGGGTTGATTTGTAAAGTAGTTGCAAGGGTTGCTTTTGTTTTAGGATTTTCCAAGTTCAATAAAATAAACTTCAAGTTCTCTTATTTTGGTTATTAATATCTTGCAAGAGCATCGGGAGAGCATTGTGAGGTTATCTATTTACTTAGCATCGGGAGAGTTAAGTATACGAAAGAAATAAGAGCAAGTTCTCTAGTTTATAGTTGAACTATCTCGTGCCTAGGGATAGGGCGAGGTTAAGTGGCTAAAGAAGAATTCATACACATCGGTGTTCATCCTTCGATTCACGCCGGGAGGTATCATCAAGACGTGATCATCGACAGACTTGGACCTAGGGATAGGCCAAGGCAGATCTGGGATTCTTGCCAAACTTGAACGTACTGAGTTGAGCGTTTGCTGTCGCAACGATCAACGGACTGCTGCCGCGATAGGTGCTGTCAGGGACAGGCGCACGACAGAACTGGAGTTCCTAAGCAATACAATACCTGCACTACTGAGCAATTCAATACCAGCCCATTCTCTCTATCTTGATTACTCTACTATTTTATTTATGTTTTCTTTATTATTCTCGTGACAAACTTCTCAATTATTTCCTTTACTTTCGTGCAGTCAACTAAGGTGAAGCTATTAGCCCAATCCCTATGGAGACGATATCCGATACTTCGTATCACTTTACTACTTGCGTCGTGTACACTTGCACTACCATTGCGATAGACTATTTTACACACAACAAGTTTTTGGCGCCGTTGCCGGGGATTGGCAACATAACTACACCTTTCTTTTATTGCACTTTTCATTTTTTGTTTTTTTTTCTTTCAATTTTTCTTTTTTTCTTTGGTGCTTTCAACTCTTGCTTTTCACGAGGTACTTGTTTATGCGCAGATCTAAAAGAGGTGAAGATCCTGAGTATCCATTAGATCCGGAAGTTGAACGTTCCTTCAATCTCAAGAAACAACTTCGTCACCTTTTAGCCAGAAACGAGTACCTTGAGGAACAGCTAGAGAAGATGGCCCGTAACCCGCCTGCTGGTGATGGTATACCGCCTGTCGGTGACCCGCCTGCAGCAGATGGACGACGGTCCTGTCGTGACTACATGCTGAACGATCATGTAAAGCTGGAAACCACGCTGCCGGATATTGATGTTGACAACTTCGAGCTTAAACCTGTCATGTTTAGTATGATCAACAACGCCGGGCAGTTTAGTGGTGCTGTGACAGAAGATGCTAGGGAGTATCTCAAAACGTTCCAGGAGATCTGTGGTTCGTTTAGACTGCCAGGAGTTAATCCGGAAATACTGAGGCTTCGGTTATTCCCCCATTCATTAAGGGACAGAGCTAAAACTTGGTGGAATAAACTTACGCCGGGTTCAATTATGACTTGGGCAGATTTGTCTCGTGAATTTTTATCTCGGTTTAATCCTTCACATTTATCTGAGCGATTACGTAATGAAATTGCTACTTTTCAACAGGAAGATGACGAGCCGATGCACGATGCCTGGGACAGATTTACTACTCTTCTACGGAACTGCCCAATGCATGGATTCCCCGTCTGGAATCAGGTAACTAAGTTTTATAATGCTGCCAACTTACAAACTCGTATCCGAATTGATTCTGCAGCAAATGGACTATTATTGGATAAAGATCCGGACGAGGCAATGCTAGTTTTGAAAAATCTGGCTAAGAATGAGGAGCAGTTTCCGACCGCAAGAAGAGGGGGTAAACGGGTACTTGCTGTCAAGGACTATGAAGCCGACAGCACGTTGAAATCACAAGTGGCGTACCTTACTAAGGCAATGAAAAAACTCTTGAATGATGACACACAACAGGGATTTGCTGTCGAAGAGGTATGTGACATTTGTGAGGGAAATCATGGTCGGGATGAGTGCCCAATACAGTTAGAAGAGGGAAAGTATGTTGGAAATTACAACAAGCCGAATTACAACTCCAACAATTATAATCCCAATTGGAGGAAGGATCCCAAATTTTCCTGGAGTAATCCTAATAATGCCCTGAATCCTCAAGCACACAATCAGAATCAGGGAGGACCTAGATTGCTGACGCGACAGCAACTGCCACCGCACCTGCCGCCGCAGCAGCAACAGCAGCAACCGGCTGCCACGAGCAGTGTACTGGAACAGACTCTGGCCACTTTTATGTCTCAGACAGGTACTTATATTGAGAATATGAATCAGTTTGTCAAGAAGACAGAGAATTTCATGGATAAAACAGAGATGAGGATGACGAATCATGAAGCTACTCTGAAATCTTTGGAGACACAAATGGGTCAGGTTTCCCAACATATTAAGCCGAGGCAGACTGGAGGATTCCCTAGTAATACTGAAAATGCTAGGCAGCCCACACATGAGCAATGTAAGGCCATAACTACTAGGAGTGGGAAGAAACTACCAGGGTCGGAAAAGGAAGCTGAAACAGTAAAGGAACCAGCCTTGGACAAACCTGCCGAGGAAGCTGCCACGACAGGTAACAAACAGACTGCTGCCGATGAGCCTGTCACGACAGCAGAAGCGACAGAGGAGAAACATGATGAACCCAAACCTCCTCAGATTCGTATGCAGTGGGAAGGACGTATTGCTGATTATCGTCCCCCACCTCCTTTTCCTCAACGGATACAGCAAGCTAAGCAAGAATCTCAACTTAAAAAGATTTATGATATTTTTAAGCAGGTTCATATTAATATTCCGTTGTTAGATGCCGTTAGGGAGATGCCCGGTTATGCTAAATTTCTCAAGGATGTCATGTCAAAGAAATATAAACTGGGAGAATTTGAAACGGTAAGGATGGCAGATGGTTGCATGAGTATTCTTCATCGGCAGCCACCCCAAAAAAAGAAGGATCCGGGGAGCTTCATCATACCTTGTGTAATCGGAGATAAATACGTGGGTAAGGCACTTTGTGATCTTGGTGCTAGTATTAATTTAATGCCAAAATCTGTTTTTTCAGAAATTAGGTATTGGAAAGGCGCGGCCCACGACAGTAATCCTGCAGCTTGCAGACCGCTCTTACGTTCATCCAGAAGGAAAAATCGAAGATATTCTGGTAAGAGTGGATAAATTTATTTTTCCTGCTGACTTTCTTGTTTTAGATTGTGAAGCAGACGAAAACGCACCAATCATCCTTGGGCGACCCTTCTTAGCCACAGGAAGATCACTGATTGATGTGGAAAAAGGAGAACTCACCATGATAGTGAATGACCAAGAGATTAAGTTGAATGTTCTCCAAGCAATGAAGCATGCTGATGCAGACGAGGAATGCAAGGCTATCACTGAAGTTATCCTTGATCAACCCTGCATCTGGTCGGGCTGTCACGACATAAAAATCGGGCACTGCCGCGGCAGCCACCTACAGGGTTGTCACGACAGCACTGACGACAACAACTCATCTGACTCCGATACATCTGATACTGAAGATCAGGAGGAGGTAAACTGGTTAGGCAACCGTCCAGGTAAGTTATTCGAACCTCTGAATTATACTTCGGATAACCATCTAATCCAAAAGCCATCTACTGTTGAACCACCTGCCTTAGAACTGAAGCCCCTGCTAGGGCAACTTAAATATGCTTTTCTTGGTTCAAATGATACGTTGCTCGTAATCATCTCTTCTAAGCTGCCGTAGGAACAGGAACGACAGCTAATCGGCATGCTAAGGCAGCACAAAAAGGCGATTGGATAGACGATTGCTGACATACAAGGCATTAGTCCGGCGTTATGCATGCACAAAATCCTCCTCGAGGAAGATTATAAGCCGACTATAGATGCCCAAAGGCGGCTAAACCATGCGATGAAAGAGGTGGTGCGTAAAGAGATAATTAAGTGGTTAGATGCTGGTATTATTTACGCCATCTCCGACAGCAAATGGGTGAGCCCGGTGCAATGTGTTCCAAAGAAAGGAGGAATGACCGTGGTGACCAACGAGAACAATGAGTTAATCCCAACCAGGACTGTGACCGGTTGGAGGGTTTGTATGGACTATCGGAAGTTTAACAAAGCTACCCGAAAGGACCACTTTCCTTTACCCTTTATTGATCAAATGCTTGATAGATTAGCATGTAAACCTTACTATTGTTTTCTTGATGGTTATTTAGGTTATAATCAAATTGCTATCGCACCGGAGGATCAAGAAAAAACGACTTTCACATGCCCCTACGGAACATACGCTTTTAGGAGAATGCCGTTTGGACTATGTAATGCACCCGCCACCTTCCAAAGATGCATGATGGCAATATTCTCCGACATGGTGGAGGACTTCCTTGAGATTTTTATGGATGATTTTTCAGTCTTTGGAGACAATTTTGAGAGCTGCCTAGGCAATCTACAAAAGGTACTTGAAAGATGTGAAAAAGCAAACCTAGTTTTAAATTGGGAAAAATGACACTTTATGGTGGATGAAGGGATAGTCCTCGGCCATAAGATTAGCTGCCGTGGGATAGAAGTCGACAGGGCTAAGATAGAAGTGATCGAAAAGCTGCCGCCGCCAACCACAGTCAAGGGTATTAGAAGTTTCTTAGGGCATGCTGGTTTTTATCGAAGATTCATTACAAATTTCTCAAAAATCACTAAGCCCATATGCCATCTTTTAGAGCAGAACCGACCCTTTGACTTTAATGAAGAATGTACTGAAGTATTCAAGGTTCTGAAGAAAAAGCTGGTAACAACCCCAATAGTACAGCCACCAGACTGGACACAGCCATTTGAGATTATGTGTGATGCTAGTGACTATGCTGTCGGGGCAGCACTTGGGCAGCGCATAGATAAGTTGTTTCACGTCATATATTATGCCAGCAAGACACTGAATGACGCCCAAGTGAACTACACCACCACAGAAAAGGAGTTATTAGCTGTGGTGTTCTCCATTGACAAGTTTCGTTCTTACATACTTGGGACGAAAGTAATAGTGCACATAGACCATTCTGCCCTGAAATATTTGTTCGCAAAGAAAGATGCAAAGCCTAGATTGATACGATGGATCCTGCTATTGCAAAAGTTCGACCTTGAAATCAAAGACAAAAAAGGGACAGAAAATCAGGTGGCAGATCACTTGTCAAGATTGGAGAAGGGACAGAGTCTGCCAATAGATGAGACAAACATATTGGAGACCTTCCCAGATGAGCAGCTTTTTGCTGCCGCAATCGCTGCCGCGACAGCCATGGCAGCAGGTAAGTCTTCTGAACTTCCCTGGTATGCTGATTTCGTTAATTTTATAGTTAGCGGAATACTTCCTTCTGATCTTAATTATCAAGCCAGGAAGAGGTTCCAAAATGATGTTAAGCATTATTATTGGGACGAACCTCTTCTTTTCAAACTATGTGCAGATCAGGTTATAAGGAGGTGTGTACCACAGGAAGAGCAAGAAGACATTCTCCATCACTGCCATGCTTCACAATATGGAGGTCACTTAGGAGGCAGCAAAACTGCTGCCAAGGTGCTGCAGTCAGGGTTCTACTGGCCGACACTGTATAAAGATGCACAGGACTTCTACAAGAACTGTGACAGGTGCCAGCGGACAGGAAACATCTCTAGGAGAAACGAGATGCCACTGCAGAACATTCTAGAAGTCGAGATCTTCGACGTTTGGGGGATTGATTTTATGGGACCTTTTCCATCTTCATGTGGAAATCTATACATCCTCCTAGCAGTGGATTATGTCTCTAAGTGGGTTGAAGCTATCGCCACTCAAAAGAATGATGCCAAGACAGTTCAAAAATTTCTACACAAGAACATTTTCTCTAGATTTGGCATCCCTAAGGCGATTATCAGTGATGAAGGGAGACATTTTGACAATAGGGTTATTGCTGCCGCATTGAAGAAATATGGTGTCAAGCACAGGATCGCGACAGCATACCACCCACAGACCAATGGACAAGCTGAGATATCCAATAGGAAAGTTAAGAACATTCTTGAAAAGATGGTTAAGCCAACTAGGAAAGACTGGTCTTTACTCCTCAATGATGCATTATGGGCATATAGGACAGCTTTTAAGACTCCATTGGGCATGTCTCCATACCGATTGATTTATGGGAAAACCTGTCATCTGCCTGTCGAGATAGAGCACAGGGCATACTGGGCAATCAAGGCAGTGAATATGGACTTGGACAAGGCAGGCCAGAAAAGGCTGTTAGATCTGAACGAGATTGACGAAATAAGAACAATGGCCTACGACAATGCAAGAATTTACAAGGAGAAAACTAAGAAGTGGCATGATAGGAAGTTGCTGCCATGACAGTTCTGCCCAGGGCAGCTTGTATTGTTGTTCAATTCTAGACTGAAACTCTTCCCAGGGAAGCTAAAATCTAGATGGTCTGGCCCGTTCCAAGTTGTACAAGTTTTTCCCCATGGTGCCATCACAATCCGATCATTAAAAGACGGGCACCAATTCAAAGTCAATGGACAGCGCCTCAAGCATTATCAGGGGACTGAAGCCCCAGGAATACAGGAAGTGGTTACTTTAAGAGATGCCCCACAAGGCATCCTTAATTTAACCTAAATTTTATTTTTATTTCTTTTTATTATTTATTATTTATTAGGAAATTAGGTTTATTGTATTTGAATAATGTTTTCATATTTTCTGTTTTTAGGAAATAAAGGAGTCAAGAAGAAAAGGAGAAGTGACCCAAGCCCACCATCCATCCATCAGCCCAACAAAGCCCATTTATTGATGCCTGTCGTTCCAGCTGCCGCCGCAGACAAGGATAAGACAGGCTGTCAACAGACTGACATGGCAGACGCGGAAGCGTGTGACAGACGCGTAACAGACGCATAAATGCGTGTCAAACGCGTCAGACACGCTAAAGCTCAACAGTCGCTCCGTTATTCACGCTTGCCGTTACAGCATTAAACGGGCAGCAACTCTTCTTCTATAAAACCCCGTTAGAGCTGAACTGGACAAGCAAACGATGAGGACGATGCTGCCATGGATCTACCGTGACAGCAGAGGACGACAGCAAGTCAGTGGAGGAAAAGCAAAGTGGACCTCGATAGATAGAGAAAATTATGCTCGTCTGTCGTGTGAAAACCATACATTTTTCCAAGCCCCGGATCAAAAGATATGTCAAGCCAAAGCTCAAGGAGAGGAAATCCCAAGAAACAAGGAAGGCGGCTGAAAAGTAGGATACTTGAAGATTAAGTCTTTATTAGAATCATACTTTTAATTAAAGTTGTAATCCTTGTTAACTTAGAATACTTGAGCCCAAAGCTTATATAAGGGCATAGATTTTAACCTAGGATATGAGATCCCATAACCCATAGCCGATTTCCCCATAACCGACAACCAAACCCCTCCGCCGTCTACCCGCCGTCGATATGTTCTAAAACCCCCCTAGGGCCACGGGTTGATTTGTAAAGTAGTTGCAAGGGTTGCTTTTGTTTTAGGATTTTCCAAGTTCAATAAAATAAACTTCAAGTTCTCTTATTTTGGTTATTAATATCTTGCAAGAGCATCGGGAGAGCATTGTGAGGTTATCTATTTACTTAGCATCGGGAGAGTTAAGTATACGAAAGAAATAAGAGCAAGTTCTCTAGTTTATAGTTGAACTACCTCGTGCCTAGGGATAGGGCGAGGTTAAGTGGCTAAAGAAGAATTCATACACATCGGTGTTCATCCTTCGATTCACGCCGGGAGGTATCATCAAGACGTGATCATCGACAGACTTGGACCTAGGGATAGGCCAAGGCAGATCTGGGATTCTTGCCAAACTTGAACGTACTGAGTTGAGCGTTTGCTGCCGCAACGATCAACGGACTGCTGCCGCGACAAGTGCTGTCAGCGACAGGCGCACGACAGAACTGGAGTTCCTAAGCAATACAATACCTGCACTACTGAGCAATTCAATACCAGCCCATTCTCTCTATCTTGATTACTCTACTCTTTTATTTACGTTTTCTTTATTATTCTCGTGACAAACTTCTCAATTATTTCCTTTACTTTCGTGCAGTCAACTAAGGTGAAGCTATTAGCCCAATCCCTGTGGAGACGATATCCGATACTTCGTATCACTTTACTACTTACGTTGTGTACACTTGCACTACCATTGCGATAGACTATTTTACACGCAACAACTACATCTACAAACGTAGGCCTCTCTTCATCGAAGTCACTTTCGACTTCCCAAGAATCACAAGATGACTTATCATCGTCGCTGGAATACTCCACGTAATATGTGGACTCGTTGCACTTTTGCAACCTTTCCTTAATCAAAGCTACGCTATCGAACTTTGACGCCCCAACAACCACCAAACTAGGTGATTCACCGAACAAGGAAGCAAGCTTTACAGCCTCGGTCTCTTCGGGCAAGACATGCTCCTCGAACGCCTCTACCATACCAAATGGTAGCACATTGCACCTTTCATCAAGCTTCAAAGCCTCGATCTCGTCGGACTCGTCCCGGAACTTGGATTGCTTGAATTTGTGCGGGCATTGGAAAGACAAGTGTGGATTTTCACACCTCCAGCATTTCGACGGCCTCCTCTTTGAGCAGTCTTCAACATCATGATTGATCCTACAAAGGGAACAAAACCATGAGTTAGTAAAAACATTATTCAAACGTGATTTACTTACCTCGCTTTCAAACGAGAATTTTGGTGACTCCACGCTCTTCTTTGTCGAAACGTCGCTTCTTCTTCCTCGCGCCATCTCGTCTCGGATAGGAGCGGAACTCGCTATGATGCCACTTGTCATGGGGCTAGATTTTGACTCGCTAACCCGTGCGGCCTTAGTCGTCGATCTTAGGTCGGGGACTAAGTAAGCCTTCGAAAAGCTAAGCTGATGCGCTTAGACGGTGCTGTGCGGAAGCTTTGGAAAAGTAAGAGTGATGGCTAAGCAAGGCAAAGGGAAAGAGGCGAGGGATTTAAACAAGCAACAAGCCTCGTTAAAAACTCCTCCTAAGCCTAGATGAGGAGAAAAAAGTACTCGAGCCCTCTTGTATTAATAAAGAAGAAATGAACAGTAAAAGGAATTGTGGAGTGATCGTGGAGTGATTACAATGGTTGGGCAAGGCTCTTATTTATAGCCTTGGCCCCCTAGATCTAATGGCTACGAACGACTCGATCCAATGGCTATGGATGAGTCTTACAAAGAGAATCTTCTAACTAAGGAAAGCTTGTCACTTAAAATACAAAGATGCCTAATATACATGGCTATGACATCACACGTTGGTTGTCTTTGAAGACTTTCCTTGGTGGTGGCTTCAAAGATGGCAGCTTTCCTCGAATAGGCTCCATGGAAGATATCTTTCCATGAGCGTTGGTGTGAAGATAACACCTTGGCTTTGGTCTTGGATGCTTGGGCGGATTGGGCTTGGCATGGCCCGGATATTGGCTCCAAAACCTCCTCTTTAACATATTGGGTGCTAAATCGGGCCCTAGGGGTGTGGGCAACTTGGATGGCAATCCCCTAGGCCTCTTGGCATGCACATCGGGAGCGGACTCGGCCTCGTAGGCGTGCACGTCGGGTGCGGGCTCAGGCTCCATGGCTTGGGCGGCATGGATGCAAGGCAAGGCCCTCTCGGATGCGGACTTGGCCCCCTTAGTGTGCACGACGGGTGCGGACTTGGGCTTCATGGCTTGGGCGCCATGAAGGTTGGATGGCAAGGCCCCCTCGTGTGCGGACTCGGTCATCATGGTGCGCACATCGGGTGCGGGCTCAGGCTCATTGTCTTGGCGGACAAGGAGGGTGCGTGGGAAAAGCCCCTCGAGTGCGTGTGTTGGGCCCCCTCGGGTGCAAGGCGTGTGGGCAGCACATGGGGTGCTAGACAAGGCCCCATGGTGCGGACGAACTGGCCCAACTCGGTTGTCTTGGGCGCGGACACCACCAAGGGCGTTGTGCATGGCCCCTTGGTGCGTGGAAACAGCAGCACTTTGTGTCCCTCGGTCGGGTGGTGTGCGTGGTGCGCGAAGTTTAGCACCTATGGGTGCGGCTGACTCGATCTCAAAAATTGACTCGGTAACATTATGTTTAACATAAAGTTAACGTTATTATACTTATATAACATGTGAAACAATTGTCTTTCAATTATATAATGTATTTTAGATGGCCCCCTAAAACCTATAATGTATAAATTATATATATATATATATATATATAAACTTATAACTTATAAGTTATAAGTTATATAATGTATTTATAATACAATAATTAATAATAAATAATAATTAGTAATAGTTTGGCCCTTGGGCCTTTGGGCTCATATCCTACCACCCATTTATTTGAGATGTGACTCTAAAACCTATAATGTATATATATATATATATACAAACTTATAACTTATAAGTTATATAATGTATTTATAATATAATAATTAATAATAAATAATAATTAGTAATAGTTTGGGCCTTGGGCCTTTGGGCTCATATCTCACCACCCATTTATTTGAGATGGGCCCCTAAAACCTATAATGTATAAATATATATATATATTATATAAACTTATAACTTATAATTTATATAATGTATTTATAATATAATAATTAGTAATAGTTTGGGCCTTGGGCCTTTGGGCTCATATCCCACCACCCATTTATTTTAGATGGGCCCATAAAACCTATAATGTATAAATATATATATATATATATAAACTTATAACTTATAATTTATATAATTTATTTATAATATAATAAATAATAATAAATAATAATTAGTAATAGTTTGGGCCTTAGACCTTTAGGCTCATATCCCACCACCCATTTATTTTAGACGGGCCCTTAAAACCTATAATGTATAAATAATATATATATATATATAAACTTATAACTTATAAGTTATAAGTTATGTATTTATAATATAATAATTAATAATAAATAATAATTAGTAATAGTTTGGGCCTTGGGCCTTTGGGCTCATATCTCACCACCCATTTATTTGAGATGGGCCCCTAAAACATATAATGTATAAATATAATATATATATATATATATATATATATATATATATATATTATATATAAACTTATAACTTATAATTTATATAATGTATTTATAATATAATAATTAATAATAAATAATAGTTTGGGCCTTGGGCCTTTGGGCTCATATCCCACCACCCATTTATTTTAGATGGGCCCCTAAAACCTATAATGTATAAATATAATATATATATATATATATATATATAAACTTATAACTTATAATTTATATAATAATTATATATATATATAAACTTATAACTTATAATTTATATAATAATAAATATTAATTAGTAACAGTTTGGGCCTTGGGCTTTTGGGCTCTTATCCCCCCACCCATTTATTTTAGATGTGCCCTTAAAACCTATAATGTATAAATATATATATATTTATATATATATATATATATATATACTTATAACTTATAATTTATATAATGTATTTATAATATAATAAATAATAATTAGTAATAGTTTGGGCATTAGGCCTTTAGGCTCATATCCCACCACCCATTTATTTTAGATGGGCCCTTAAAACCTATAATGTATAAATAATATATATATATATATATATATATATATATATATATATATATATAAACTTATAACTTATAAGTTATAAGTTATGTATTTATAATATAATAATTAATAATAAATAATAATTAGTAATAGTTTGGGCCTTGGCCTTTGGGCTCATATCCCACCACCCATTTATTTGAGATGGGCCCCTAAAACTTATAATATATATATATATATATATATATATATATATATATATATATATATATATATATATAAGCAAACTTATAACTTATAAGTTATATAATGTATTTATAATATAATAATTAATAATAAATAATAATTAGTAATAATTTGAGCCTTGGGCCTTTGGGCTCATATCTCACCACCCATTTATTTGAGATGGGCCCCTAAAACCTATAATGTATAAATATAATATATATATATATATATATATATATATATATATATATATATTATATAAACTTATAACTTATAATTTATATAATGTATTTATAATATAATAATTAATAATAAATAATAATTAGTAATAGTTTGGGTCTTGGGCCTTTGGGCTCATATCCCACCACCCATTTATAATAATTAATAATATCAATAATAAATAATAATTATTAATTGTTGGGCTTTGGACTAAATATTTTAGATGGGCTAAATATAATAATTAATAATAATTATTAATTGTTGGGCTTTGGGCTAAAAATTTTAGATGGGCTAAATATTTTGTAGCCCTTTGAATTTTAGATGGGCTAAATATTTTGTGGCCCTTTAAAATTTAGATGTTTTTCATTTAAGTCCTTTAAGTTTTAGTTCAATTCAATTTATGTATTTAAATACATATATAAATACATATATTTTATAATTTTATAAATACATATATTTATATTTATATACATATATTTTATATGTATATTTATGTATTTATATACATATATACACACATATATACATATATATATATATATACATGTACATTATATATTATATATTAACATACATATTTTTGTATTATATGTATTCATATTATGTATGATATGTTTGTATAATATATACATGTGTATATATATATACATGTATATATACATGTATGTTGTTAGTATCATAGTATGTATTATGTATATACATATACATGTATTTATGTATAATACATTATATATACATAAATACATACATGTTTGTATAATATATAATTATATATTGTAATTTATATACATGTGAATACATAAAAAAAAAATATATATATATATATATACACACATAATCACATATATTTATACTTATAAAGTTATTATAATAATTAATAAGTTATATTATATTATAATAATTAATAAATAATATTAAATTATAATATATATGGGCGGGAAAATTTATTTTGAAACAGCCCAATTCCCAAATTGAATTTTAATTTGTGGTAAATTATAAATAAAGTCATTTATATTATATAAATTTTTTATCCAAGTCCTTTAAGTTTTAATTCAATTCAATTGAGTCCTTAAAACTTTATTTTTACTTCAAATTAACTCTTATTTATTATTTTTTCACTATAGTACATAAAACTTTGTTTTTATTCAAAATTGAGCCTATTATAGTCCATAAAACTTTATTTTAGTCCAAATTAGCTCTTATTTATTATTATTTTTTCACTATAGTCCATAAAACTTTGTTTTTATTCAAAATTGTTCATTTCTGGTGAACCTGAATTAACCCGAACTGAAATGAACCCGACGACCTGAAATTACCTGACCTGAAATGAACCCGACCTGAAATGAAACCGACCTGAAATGAACCCGAACTGAAATGAACCCGACCTGAAATTTACCCGACTTGCAATTTACCTGCCGATTAACTGATTTTACTCGACCTGTTTTTACCCGATCTGCAACGAGTTTGACCTGAAATGGACCCGACCTGAAAATTGAACCGACCTGAAATGGACCCGACCTGCAAATTACCCGACTGCAATGGACCCGCACCCGAGTCGAGTCAATTTTTTTTTTTATACTTGAAATGACTTGTATCTGATTTTACCCGACCTGACAGAACCCGACCTGAAACCTGTCCGATTACCTGTTTTTACATCCCTAAGAATGGGTTTCACAATAAAACTAGAAAATCATCATACATGCTTCCTAATCCAAATAACCAAAGTCAAATTCACATCAACGGCATACGACTATCATGCAAACCATATAAGTATCATAAAAGTCTGACAAAATAACTTGTTATACATTGCCTTATTACATCATATTTCAAAAACAATCTCTACATACTCTATAGTCTTGTGAAGTCTTTGGATCACTTTCCTTGCCTCAACACAGCCCCAATTTAACCTCAATCCTCTGAATTGAGGTAAGAAAAATGAGTGCAAGCTATTATAGCTTAGTGTAAGAAAAATGACGTAAGAAAATAAATTTGGAAGTGTTCTTGAAAAATCTACGTGAAATTTTGAGAAGAAAAGATGAGAGGAAAATGGAGAAATTTTGGTGTTTTAGAAAGAAATTAAGAGTAGAATTAGTTAGGATAATAAAACGGAAGCATCGAGAATCATTTTTGAGTTTAGAAATCAAAGAGAAAGTAAAATGAAAATAGAAAATGAAGAGCTCTTGCTCTCTTCAAATCGTCGGCTATTTAAGAATAACAGAAATCTTTGCCATTTTCGGTGCCCCACACTAAAAATTAAGTTTAGGGTTTAGAGTTTAAGATTAGGGTTTGTGGTTAGGTTTTAAGGAATTTAGAGTTTGTTATATTTTTAGGGTATAAGGTGTAGAGTTTAAGATTTAGAATTTAAAGTTAGGACTTGAAATTTAAATTTTTAGTGTTTGGGTATAGAAAATGGCACCGAAAAGAAGCAAAAGATTTTTATCCAGTTAAAAAATATGGAAGAAAATTTGGATTAAAATCACTTTTTGGTAAAATTTCTTCTTAAAATATTCATATTTTGTAATCTTCCTAATTTCATTTTTTTTCTTTTATAAAATAGTCACTAGACTTTCAATTAAAACAAATTAGCTTAATTAAAGCTATAATTAATTACTTCACATTTTAATAAGATCGTATATCAAAATTTGAAATCATTTTGACTTACCGGAATAGTTAATATAATAAGAATATATTTTTGAAAAATTCCAGAATATTCTAATTCAACTAAATTTCTAACAAAGTCGTAACGCATTTCATTACTAATTTATCTAAAACTTCTAACCCATATTTTGGATGTTACGTACGAACTTTACTCACCCTCGGGGTTACACTCTGAAGCAAAACATTATTAATGGTACAACCTAGACAGTCCGCATAATTATTCATGTCTCACAAGGGTTATTTTGGTAATCAAAATCAAAGGGCTATTTTGGTCATTTGCAAGCAAGGCATTTTGGTCTTTTACCCCCACGATGTTATTTTGGTCACTTAGATCTAGACTCGGCAAACTTGACACGAAACCCGAACCGAATTACCCGAACCGAGATCCCAACCGAAACCGAAAATCAACCCGAAATTGACCCGAAGTCTGATCCGAAACACGAAATAAACCGAACCGAAACTGAACCGAATTTAGTTGAACCGAATGGACCCGAACCGAATGGACCCGAACCGAATGGAACCGATTAATAGAAATAAAGAAAGATAAAATATGAACAGACGCACAAGTCACTAAAATGTCAAATATATTGACTTTATAAAGTCATATATAGGGTATAAAAATCTGACCAACCTAAAAATTTGATTAAAATCGACTGATCTCTCATTGAACCGAAATCAACCGAACTGAAAATCAATCGACCCGAAACACAATAGACCCGAACTAAAATCGAACCGAACCAAAACCGAAACTGAACCAAAAATATCAGACCCGAAATAACCGAAACTGAAATGATCCGAACCGATTAACCCGTTTGCCACCTCTACTTAGATCAATTATGCAAAACTTTGGTTTACAAGAAAAATCTACAAATTACGAGGGTTGAAACGGCTCTTCAGATCATTCAAATGATTATGGAAGTCAACGGGTTGGTCTAAAAATCCTAACGATTCAAAAAGGCTCAAAGGGATATAATCCAACATTTTAGGACCCAAAGTATCGAAAATCTTCATAGAGTTTCGTAAGTCATACTAAAATATCGAAACCTACATACAACTATCAGAATTCGAACTGAACCTAAAATCTCATCATTTTAAATTTGGCTGAAGGTTTTGAGGTATCGAAACTATTCCCCGAAACTTCACTAATTGGCTTGAAAAAGATTTTCTAAACCCCTACATTAAATCCATAACTCAAACACAATACACACATCTAATAAGAATTAAGGCAAACATTGATCACACAATTGTGGTTTAATCAAACATGCACAGTAATCATGTGTCATATTTATCATCAATCAAACCTACAAACTTGACTTATATAGATTCAAAGAGGTTGTTAAGTATTACCTCGCAGTCAAGCTACAACAATCGACCTCGAACGAGCCTTATCAATCATTTTTGGTCTGATATTCAAACTCTACTATTCTCATATACATAGCAATGCAAAATTACATCAATAACCGTATTAAAACGAATAATCAGACTAAATCTTAGAGTCAAACACAAAAAGTTTTTTATGTTTGAATTTAACGGAAAAAAAAATTATAAAAACGGACTCATGACGTTGAAAAATCTTTTTAGTAGGGTATCTCAAAAAATTTAATTACCGGTCAACAACTAGTCAATGCGGCTCGGTCAACGATTATGTGGCTCAGATCAAACGGCTAAATAGCTCGGGTTAAACGACTAAACGGCTCGACTTGGAGGTTGGCTTTACCGCTGTTGGAGCATGTCCACGCGCAAGCAGCAACACGTGCAACAACTTCTGACTGCGAGAATTTCATGACCAGCTCCAAATCTAGTTGTTGGAAGATGGGATTCCCGTGATCAAGGGCGGAGCCACCCTTTGAATTGGAGTGTCTCATGATACCACAATATTTTTGAGAAATTTATTTTTCCTATATAATTTGTATATAAAAAATTAAAAATATGAACAAATGACACCCTTTTTATGAATAAAATGACACTCCTTTATAAATAATTAATCATCTTTAAATATCGTTGAAAAAATGACACTCCTTAAATATATTTTTAGCTCCACCCCTGCTCGTGATGACATTGTTTCTTGACGGAAGACGGCGGAGAATTGATTTTTGCGATGGTCGAATGTTCATGAGCTTCACTCTGATAGACGGTGATTTCAATGGTGGATATGAAGGCATCAGATGACTCGAGACGACAAATTGAAGCTGATGGTGTTGACGATGTTGAACACGAACTATTGGACGACGGTGAAACTAAGTTTGGACCGATAAAAAAAATGAAAAGAAAATGCAAGAGAGAGAAATACCAAATTGCTTTCAAATTTATTGCCTCCCGAGGACAAATATGTAAATTACACATGGCCATTAATTTTTTTTTGAAAGTTTACACTTAAAACCCCAAACTTTAACCCATTTACATTTTGATTCCCAAATTTCTTTTAAACAAAGCTTCCAAGTTCTGAATTCCTCTAATTTAGTCCCAAATTCAAATTACCAAATTTCAGATTCAAGATCCGAACTATTAACCCGAAAATAGAGTTGTTACACTAGCATTTTAGTCCATGATAAATATTAAAGATAGAAGCAACATTTAAGTACTTGAATTATTTTTACTTTGACCCGTATATTTTTTAATCACATTAGTCCCTAAATTAAACATCTTCTTTCAATTTAGTTTTTGAACTTTTTTCACATTAGTCCTAGAACTTAACAGCTTTCTCAACTTAGTCTTAATCTTAATATAGTTAAGGACTAAAATTTCTAGGAAATCCAAGTTACCAACTTTCAAGACTAATACGAACAAAAGGTATCAAGTTAGAAAAAGTTGTAAGTTCAAAACTAACATGAACAAAAAAAATCAAGAAGTAAATTAGAAAAAGGTTTAATAGTTCAAGTTAACACTAGTCACAAAAAGTGAGAGTATTGTATGTATTCCGCCGATTTGATTTTTATTTATTAATAACTGAATAAATTAATTAAACCATCAAAACTGAATAAATCGTACTAATTTTATTGTCAAAATTGAAATAACGGAATCAAATTTCTTCTTTACCGAACTAAAATAATTGAATTGATATTTTTTATTTTTAAGATTTATTTATTTATAAAATAAAAAATATTAGTGTTAAATTAAGCATATATATGTAAATGTAATTATTAAATTATCATATTGAGTTATTTCACATTTGAATATTTAATTTTATATTAAGATTAAATCCATTAAACATATCGTAGATTATCACATTTTTTAACAAAGATTATCACATTTAATAATTGATAACATAAAAAATAAATATGGAATTAAAATTATAAACTTGTATGATCACTTGATACAAATAGATTTTGATTCACCGATAAGAAACAAGATCACATAACGAAAAATTCTTACTTTTCACTTTCTAAATTCTTTGTGAAGTAGAGATATTCAACCAACAATTAGAATGAGGTGTTCGGACTTTTAAACAATGTTAAATGGATGGAAGAAACTAAGTTGAAATTGTCGTCTTGTATTGGGCCTATGTAAAACTTGATCTAGATTAGTCGACCAATGTATCGGGTACCAATAGTTAAACCAAAAAATAAAAAGATTCAAGCATTGCATTATTAGAAAAACTTATTTCCTTTTATGTGACAATAAACTTTGAATTTTGTTACAAAATGGATACTAAACCATTAGATGTTAACAACATAATGGCGGGCCAATTAAAGTAATATATTAGTAGTTATTATAAAATAGCCATTGGACGTAAATATTACAAAATAGTCATTGAGCTTTGTAAATATTACAAAATGTCATTGATTAAACTATTTAATTGTTACATAAGTGATAAATTCACTATTTATTTAATCGTGTAGTATGAGTGTTCTAGCAGCACGTAATGAATATTTTTACTTGTAAGTCGAATAAAAGAATTTCATTTTGGTAAGGTGGTCAAATTCACTATGAGAAACGTTTGGATGCGTTTGCAAGGCTTCTAAATGAGTTGTAGATAATTGGTGGAGCTGCATATGCCGTAGATTGATAGAATTGTGTAAAGATGGATATCGCTCCGGCTCCGGCTCCAATCATCCATAACAAGTGGCGATACAAAAATGAAAACATGACTGAAACACCACATACATAAAGCAAGTTTGGAGAACATGAGAATGATATCCATACCCTTTAAACTAATCCAGAGTAAGTTAGGTTCTACAAAATCAGGTTGATAAAAGTAGAGCCTATTGTTCACAAGGAGAACTAAACTCAAACAAAGGAGAATCAATCCATTACAAAAGAGAGCTTTAGGTTTGAATGATTCTAATGCTATATGGAACTTAAAGTCTCAAGCCCAAAGTAGCTGTCAGAAAACTGATACTCATCACCTCCGCATGGCTGGAATAATTCCTTCAAATATGCAAAACCTGCAGACCTGCAAAGATGCAATTATGTGACACTTTCTTACCATTATCAAACATACAGACCAACCTATAGGACAACCGGAAGAACAGCCAGTCAAACTATAGCCTGATCTCTACTGCTTGATGTTTCTGCCCTCTACTCGCTTTGCTGAAACTTGTTCATCTGACAAAGGCAAATAGTAGATCCGGGGAGTTGCTTTGGTTTTCCAAAACAGATCATCCAGAGTGATGATAGGAGGATCTAGTTTCTCTGGAAGTGGAGGTGGAGGCGGAAGAGGGAGCCTTTCTCTAACTGGTGGAGGGTTAGACAAAGGCGGCGGCGGTGGAAGTGCAGAAGGTGGTGGAAGCTGCTGTCTAGAAATCTGTTGACGAGGTGAAGGCTGGGGCTGAGAAGCAGGTTGAGCTTGAGGACCAGTAGAACCAGGAGTACTTGGAGTCAGAGGTGGAGCATCAACCCGAGTTTTAACTTCCAGTGGATCAACAAAGCCTGCTACCAGTAGGCGTCCTCCATTAGGTGGCCATTGCAGGTTGTAAACAGCATTTCGTGTGTCTATTGCTTCTTCTACACATGAATACTGCGCAAATAAAGTAATTCCCAAAGTGGAGATTAGATCAATAGAATAAACCCAACATATAAAAAGCCAAATTGAAAAATTAATCATACACCACAAAAGTCAAGCAGATGAAAAAAAAAAGCAACAAGTCTTACTGTAACATAGCAATGGGTCTTAATGTGGTCCATCCAGAAGCTTGTTACAGTCCCAGTTTTCCCTAGAAGTTCTTGTACAGCTTTCAAGGTAAAAGGGCGAAGAAAATTATCAATTCTGAGGGAAGTGGTTGGAGCTTTTTGAGAAGGCGGAACTGCCAAATAAGATAAACAAAAACCTTTTAGATGTTAAAGCCACAATCAGTAGAATTCATTTTGAAGCACTTGACTGAGAGATCAACTTACCAACTCGTTCCTTAGGTGTATCTTCACTTGCCATTGAGTCTGATCTAGAGAAGTGTCTCAAAGCAGCAGGCTGAGTTGTGCCTTTAGGTGTGGTGGTGGGGATAAGATTAGAGCCTTGATGTTCTGGAACTTTTATATTGTCAGAGTTCCATTTGCGCCTTTTTGATAGCTCATTGTTCCCAACAGTTTCCTGATCTATACAGACATAACGTAAGTGAGAATTGCCTATTTACCAAGAAGCAACCTACAAGATTTCATTCTAAAACAAGATTCACATGCTAAAATTTATTCCATCAGCAACAGAGCAAGCTCAATATTTAAATATGCCTATAAATTTTGCTGTCCAAGGCTCCAGGAAGTCAAAAACCAATATAGAAAAGTAAAAGAACAAATATTTCGCCAATTTCTAGTCACAACCAAAGAAGCAGTGCTCCATGGAAACAATGTATAAACTATTGAATACAAAAAATTAACACAAAGTTATCACATTCCACAAGTACAACTGAAGCAGATCAAGTTTCAAGAACCCAACATAAATTAGTTGTTGTAAGCATGTCTGTTAATGTACAGGCACTACTAGCCAATCACCTTAGAATCAAAATGCTAACAGTAAAGTAAAAGTATGCATGCATGCGAAGAAAGGACAATAACTAGTTAAATAACAATTGCAGGACATTGTCACTTACCATGAAGCTTTCTTTTCTCAGCAGGAATGGAAGAACGGCTCTTATTCTCAACAAAGATGTCCTTTTTATCTGCAGATAAATCGTCTCCTACAACACCCACAGGGCTTTTCTCCTTGATAATAGGTGCTCCATTTTTCTCACTCTTTACTCCCGTCTCATCAGTACTACATTTTGAATCAATTTGTTTACTTTCAAGCACATCCTCCTCTATAGAGTCATCGCCAGAACTTCTATCTAAATTTAATTTTTCTGAGTATGCCATCTCTGCACAATCATTTTTACTGCTCATGACTACATTTGTAACATTCTTCTCCTCTCTCTCAACAACAGGTTCCATATTCTCAGGTGGCTCTTCAACATCCATTGGATGTGATTCACCACCAACTGGGACAACATTGCTGGATGATGGTTCCACCATCTCTGGCTTTACAACATCTGGGTCTAATTTGACATTATCAGCAATTATGTTATCCTTTATTTCAATCTTTTCATTATTTGACACAGAATCAGTACCAACAGAATCAGATTTTACTTGAAACCCTAAATCAGGGCTGAATTCAGATACCTGGATGTTCAGAGCATAAGAACCACGCATGTCATCATCATGTGGAGCATTTGAGCCGTCATTGTCTGGCTGCACCTTCGAATCTTCAATGTCCAGCTGGGGCTTCGAATCATCACAGTCCAGCTGGCCCTTGGGTTCTTCATTCCTCAAATCAGCCTTTGGACCCTCTGTCTCCAACTGGAGCTTAGAATCCTCAGACTCCAATTTGATATCAGTATTTACATCCTCATTTTTTCCTGAGCTCTGCAAATCTTGTCCAACCATCAGTACCTCAGTTACCACATCCTTGGTAACTGTTATCTCAGTATGAACAGTGGTGGCTTGAGCAATGAGCTCCTCTTGCACCATGCTGTCCCTTCCCTGAACTCTTTCATGACCCAAAGCAGCTGCACTCTCATTAATGTCAACCTGAACCTTCACCCCACTCTCCTTCTCGATCTCACTGCCACTATGATCCACAGCATCTTTAACTGTCTCTGAAATAGCCGGTGCCACCTTTTCAATCCCTCCTTCATCTATAGGCTGGGGATCAGAATTAAAACCATCATCTTCCTCATTTTCCGTATTTTCCCTCTCCATCCGAAGTGCTTCATCTAAACGTTTTACCAAATCCTCTTTCAAGCCCCGAGTTATCAATTTCCGCCTCTTAAGTTCTTCTTTCAACTCTGTAACCTTCCATTGATCAATGGGCCTATTGTCAAGTATCTGATATTTTGATGACATCTTTTCCAAACAAATCTTGCCTTCAAAACCAAACCTACGAGAAAACATCATATTCCTCACAGTCATTCACCATAAACCTCAAAATGATAAGATTCTTATAAAACGTATCAAGTTAAAAGAGAGAAGCGACAAGTCCAAAGAAAACATGTTAAATAGCAAAATGAAATTAAGTCATGCTTATAAGCTAAAGGCACAATCTTAACAGGTTAAACAATTTAAATGATGCAGCACAACAAAAAAAATAATTCAGAGAAATGAACCCAAAAGATAACAAGGCATTGAGTTAGAAAAAGACCTCTTGACACCACAAAACTGTTTTTAACCTATTTCCCTAAAAAAAATATACAAGAAACTTCCAGTTTCTCCCAAAACATGAGCTACTACCGAAGAACAACAAGGCATAACAAACAGTAATATATTCAAGTACAGCCCAAAATTTTCCAAACCCTAGCTTAAGAAATTAAACAATGACACCAAAAATTAATCGTAGCTTTCTTAAAATAAAAAACCTCTAACACCCATTAAAAATGCTTACAGAGAGAAGAAATAGAGAACACTCACAGGATTATATATTTAGGAAGCCACTACAACCACACCACCCTTACAGAAGAAATGAAAAATTATCTCAGAAACGGCCTGATTGCAAAGACGAACCCACCATTAGAGCAAACCCTAGTTTTCAACAAATACAGAGTTACCGGAAACAAGGAAAAATTAGAAGAAAAAAATATATGCAAGTAAATGGAAAATAGAAGACGGTGCTTGTGAGAGAGTGGTTAATGAGCAAAATTGATTTTAATTTCAATGTAATATAGAAGCTGGTGCCTCTTTTCTTTTAGGATTTAGGAGAGAGGAATGGGAGGGGGTGAAATTAAAGAGAAACGTGAAATTAGGGTTTTAAGAAACTTGTGTTCGCTCAACTTTTTCGAATCTAAAAAAACACGATGCCAAATGTTCCAGTGACGTTCTTATTTTTGTTAGCATTCAAATGCCTAAATTAACCTTTTATTGTTTTTGGGTAAAGTATATAAATGGTCATTCAACTATCTCAAAAAATCCAAAATAGTCACCAAACTTTCAAAAATTACATAATAGGCATTAAATTTTAGTTTTTGTTACAAAATAGTCACTGAGTAGTTAACTACCTTTAAGTTGGTAACATGGCAGTTACGAAAATTTGAATAACAACACATTCAATTCTCAATATTTATACATTCGATCAACTTAGACATCAATAATGAGGGTAATTTTTGACTAAACTGATTGAATATGTAAATATGAAGGATTAAATATACTATTATTTAAATTTTGTAATTGTCAAATCATTCACTTAATCACATTAACGATTTAGTGATCATTCTGTAAAAAAAAAATTTAATACCTATTATGTAACTTTTAAAAGTTTAGTGACCATTTTATATTTCGAGATAGTTTAGTGACTAATTGTATACTTTAACTTTATTTTTTCTATGGAGTCATGCTTAACTCACGTGATGTTTTATTTTTAACTAAATTACAGTTTTTGAATTTTATGCTTGCCTTGCCTCCACGAGTTGTTTTTTTAGAATTTTTTTATTTTTCCTAATTTTGCAAATTCATTTTCAAATATTAAAGTTTTTAATTTTTTATTTTCTATAGTGTCCAAAAGGAAAATAGGATATAGCCCCTGTTTGGTAAAGAGATTTTGACATAACAGTTATAAAGATCATTTTACTGTTAATAATTATAAAAAATCTTCAAATAACCTAAACTTAATATTTTCTATTTTAATTCTTCAACCTCATATATTTGCATTATGACATTTGTAAAGTAATACTTTTTACTTTTTTCTTTTTATTCTCACACATTTATATTTGTTAGGGGTGTGCATAATTAACTGTAACCGCTAATCGTTAACCGGTATAACCGTTACATTTTATAGGTTAATTAACCGAACCGTTAAAGTTAAATGGTTTCGGTTAACCGAACCGCTAAAAAATCATTAATGGTTACGGTTATGATTACAAATGTTGACTAATTGTCAACCTATAGGTTAATCGGTATTAAATTATATATATATATATATATATATATATATATATATATATATATATATATATATATATATATATATAATTGTCAACCTATAGGTTAATCGGTATTAAATTATACATGCCCATGAAGAAAGGCACACTTCGTATGCATGAATACACCGTCAAGATCAAAGAGATCTGTGACTTGTTGGCGCTGTCCGGAAACAAGGTGTTGGAGGTGGAACACATCACCACCATTTTAAACGACCTTCCCTCTGAGTTTGCACCTTTTGTGGTTGTCATCACATCGAGCCAAACTCCCTACTCGCTAGACGATGTTATATCAGTTTTGGTTGATGTTGAGTCTTGGCTTGAAGACGCTGTTGAGACACCGATTGGAATCAATTTGACTCAGCTTCAACAATGAGAACTGTATGTACGTCCGGAGAGCCCTCGTGCTATTGGCCATCAAGATCGCAGCAGGGGATTCCGATCTGGTCCTTATCGTGGTGGTCGTTTCCGTGGTCGCTCTTATAACAGACCTCAATGCCAAACCTGTCACAAGCTAGGCCACATGGCAGACTCGTGCTGGTATCAGTTTGATGAAGGCTTCAAAGGAAGTGTCTCTCAACAGTCGCAACACGCCGATAAACCTCAAACGAATGTTTGCCACTGTCACTCAGATTCCTTTGATCAGCACTATGAACAATTTGTTGATTCATCTCAGGAAACAACAAATGCAATAGAGATTCAACATTAGGAAGAGCAAGTTCATGTGAACTCTGTAACAGCTCCTGGCATCAATGTAGACTCGATCAAGTGGTACCCTGATTTGGGTGCCACTCACCACGTCACCAACAGTAAGTCTTCTATGGCTTCTTCATTATTTTACAATGGTCAGAGTAAAGTGCATATGGGTGATAACTATACTATTAATATTCATCGTGTTGGTCATTCGTCTATTTGTGTTGCTGATAGGAATTTAGTGATTGATAAATTGTTGCATGTGCCGCAAATCTCTCGCAGCCTATTGTCTGTGTCTAAATTTGCTGCTAATAATCGTGTGTGTTTTTAGTTTCATTCAACTGACTGCTATGTGAAGGATGAGAAAAAAATGGAGGTTCTGTTACGAGGAGTTCAAGAAGATGGTTTATACTTCTTTCATGTGCATCTCGTTGTTCAATCTATTTTTGTTCAACTAGTTTCTGTTGAGCCAATTTCAGTTCAGCATACGTCCATGAATAACGATGTGTCAGCTTATTGGTTGTGGCAAAATCGACTTGGCCATCCATCTTCTAAAGTAGTCAAGATTGCAGTGAATAAGAAGGTTCCTCATGGCAAGAAAATTTTGTGTCCAGCTTGCCAAATGGGGAAATCTCATGCGTTGCCGTTTCAACAATCCCTCACTCAATATTCAGTTCCTTTTCAGCTTGTGGAAATCGATGTCTGGGGACTAGCCCCAATCACTTCTGCTGGCTTTACTTACTATGTTTGTTTCGTAGACATGTGTACCCGCAATTGCTGGACATACTTACTTCGTAATAAAAGTGAAGTATTTGTTGTATTTGATGCGTTTGTTGCCCTGGTTAAAACGCAATTTTCTTCTGTCATTCAAGCAGTTCAAACGGATGGTGGGGGTGAGTTTCGCGCTCTTGCATCCAAGTTGAGTACTTTAGGCATTCAACATTGTGTTACGTGTCCGCATACTTCGCAACAAAATGGCGTAGTCGAACGGAAGCATCGCCAAATTATAGAAACATCCTTGTGTCTTTTAGCTCACTCCTCAGTTCCCTTCAAGTATTGGTCTTATGAAGTTATGTCCGCTACATATATTATCAATCGCTTGCCGACTAGTACCCTCAACAATTTATCCCCTTATGAGAAGTTGACTGGCAGGAAACCAGAGTATAATTTTTTGAAAGTATTTGGTTGTGGATGTTACCCATACATTCGTCCGTATAATCGTCATAAGCTAAATTTTTAGTCTCGTCAATGCACTTTTCTTGGCTATTCTCCGAAACATCATGGCTATCAATGCCTTGATGCTAGTGGACGAGTCTACATTTCACGCCATGTTCGATTTGATGAGTGTATTTTTTCCATTTGTTGCTGGCTCTTCTTCTCATCGTTCTTCATCACCAGCAGAATTCTTTTCCGCACCAGTGCATATCTTGCCACCATTTCGAGCAACAAGTGAGCTTAAGCAGCACACTAGCCCTACAAATTCTGAAAGGTCCGACACTCAACCGACAACACAAACACCAGTGGCAACAAGTGGGGCTCATATGGCTGAAGGTTCTTTCGGTGCACAGCTTGAACCCACTGCTCCTCGTGAAACGGATGTGCAATCTTCTCAGCCAGCACCCATTACTTCTCGTGAACATTCCACTGATTTTTCTACTGCAACAACACAAAATTCCACTCATCATTCCTCTGATTTTTCTTGTGAAGGGGTTGCTGGTGCAGATGAACTTGAGGGTGACAATGCACATGGCCTTGAAGCCCCCAATTCTCCTTGTAGTGATGAGAATCATGTCTCGGTGCAGCGTGCTATTTCCCATAACAATTCCACGATAGCTTCAAGCTCAAGCAAAGGGGGAAACACACACGCAATGTTCACCTGTAGCAAGAGGGGAATTTACAAGCCAAAGATACTACTGTTGAGTTGTGATGAAGTGCCTCAAAATATACATGAAGCATTACAACATGTAGATTGGCGGAATGCTGTCATGGAATAATATTCCGCCTTGTTGTCTAATGGGACTTGGAAATTGGTAGAAGTACCAAGTGATCGAAAAGCAATCGAGTGCAAGTGGCTATTTAAGATCAAACGGAATGCGGATGGTACGGTTAGTCGTTATAAAGCACGACTTGTTGCAAAAGGGTACTCACAATTTCCCGAGCACGATTTCACCGATACGTTTAGTCTGGTAGTGAAATCTTTCACTATCAATGTGTTGATTTCATTGGTTGTCACCAATAGATGGGTGGTGCATCAAATCGACATCAACAATGCCTTCTTGAAAGGCGGTCTTCGCGAGGAGGTATACATGCAACAATCGCCCGGGTTTGAGCAGTTGAGTCCAAATGCTGCACCTCTTGTCTGTAAGTTGCTTAAAGCACTGTATGGTTTGCGTCAGGCTCCTCGCAGCTGGTTTTTCAAGTTAAAAAATTCTCTGCTGTCCTTGCGTTTTGAGTGCTCGTTTGCAGATGCTTCTTTGTTCAAATACAAAGTTGAAGGTGTGCTCACCTACGTCATCATGTATGTCGATGATATTTTAATATCCGGAAATTCAGAGGTGCATATCGCAGAAGTAAAACAGCAGCTACACGCACAATTTTCGCTTAAGGATCTTGGTGTGTTAGATTATTTCTTGGGCATGGAAGCTACTACAACTATTGCTGGAATTTTTCTAAATCAAAAGAAGTACATTCTAGAGTTGCTGAAGAGAACACAAATGGATGAAACCAAGCCACTAGACACTCCTATGGTTGTTTCACCCAAGCTCATTAAGCATGATAGTGAAATCTTTCATGAGGTCACCAGATTTCGTAGTATTGTTGGCGCTCTCCTTTATATTTGTCACACACGTCTGGACATCTCACATGTTGTCAATAAAGTCGCCCAATACATACAAAGTTCTACTGTTGCACATTGGAGTGCTGTTAAACGCATCTTGCGATATCTCAATGGCACACTAGACTTTGGGTTGTGGTTTTCAGCTCAACAAAGTAGCTTTCCCAATCTTGTTGCTTTTTCGGATGCGGATTGGGGCAGCGATGAAGATGATCGAAGATCGATCTCCAGCTATTGTGTGTATTATGGTGACCATTTGTTGTCTTGGAGTTCCAAGAAGCAACGATCAGTGTCAAGGTCCACTGTCGAGGCAGAATATAGAAGCTTAGCCGATGCTACTGCCGAAGTTATTTGAGTTCGTAACTTGTTGAAAGATATGGAGGTTCCATTGCATGATCTGTCCAAGGTTTGGTGTGATAATACTAGCACCATTGCGATGGCGGCTAATCCGGTCATGCACGCTAAGACAAAACATGTGGATTTGGACTTACACTTTGTTCACGAGAATGTACTTGGAAATATGTTGCAAGTTCGATATGTTCTAGCTCACTGTCAAGTCGCAGATGTGTTAACTAATCCCCTTTCAGCTCAACAGTTTGCATCATTTCGTACGAAGCTGAACGTTGTTTCTCGTTCTATTTTCCAAGAAAAAGGAAAAAGTTGGGTGAATGTTAGAGCTACTCCATGAAGGGTCGTTGAATTCTAGAGTTTCCTTGAAGGTTCGTTGGTGTCCAGAGGTTTCTAGATACCTGTTGAGCCTGTTAGATTGCAAGGTTGTTGTTGAGTCTGTTAGTTTGGTTAGTAGAAGACGTTAGGTGTATAAATAGGTATATGGGCTAGAGTCCATTAAGGGAGTCAATTTGTATCTGTAACACATTATCTCTTTTTCAACAATTTAATAAAACAAGTAGACCTTTTATCCAAACAGATTCAATTTAGGGCTCGTTTCAATTTTCCCCTTTCTGTATCATCTTCCTCATTCGATCGTGGCTTACATCGGAACTTCACCGGCCATCCTTGCTTCACTGGAGCTACTTCAACAGCCTTGTTGTAATTTTAATAAAATCTCAAACTCAGGATGCTTTTGTTTAACTGAAAATGATCTCTAGAAAGTAACTTATGCATTTTCTTGTGTTCATATCATGAAAAATAGTTTGGTCAATAGAAAACAAATTGCAAGTCGACGTAAAATAAGTTATTTTTCTTCTATAAATTGACTTCCCCTTTTAAAAGCGCAAGTCATATTTCAAAAATTAACCTCTTGTAAAAATGATTTTACATAAAAATAACTTGAATCGAGTATTTTTTTTTTGTATCAGCATATTAATTTCATTTATCCAAGAAGCAAAAAGAATTTGCTACAAAGTGCAATTTCAACAGCCCTGTACAACAACTATACTAACCCAATCGAGTAAAAAATTATTATATCAATAATTTTTTTTATTTTTTTTAAAATAATCTAATATTGATATCCAATATTGTAGTTTTTAATATTCTTAAACATACACCGTTGAACATCACTAAAGTTGAACACCATTGAAAATCATTAATTTTTTTAATAAAGATTAAAAATCTTAAAGACTAGATTTATAATTAAAATTATTTCAAAAGAAAATTAAAAATTAGATTTAATAAACATTTATATTTTTATAGTATTTTTAATTGATATATTAGAACAAAATATCCAAAATTTCCTTACTATCAAAAACCTTAAATCCAATCCATTTATTTTCCTTCCGCCGCTGCGGCTAATTACATTTGATTCTAAACCCAACCTGAATATCATCTGTGATTGCACGAATAGATTAAATTTCCGGTTTCGTTATTTTCTTGAGTCTAAATTCTTATTTTTGGGTTTCGAATCGTAAATTTGTTGAATGCCGTCTTTTTAGAATAGTTGCATCAGTGAATTGAATTCAAGGTTCATTTACTGAACTAACACATTCAGGTGGTGGCGGTAGCGGCAGAAGGAAAATAAAGGGGTTGAACTTAGAGTTTTTGATATTAATGATATTTTGAGATATTTGATTCTAATATATTAATTAAAAATACTATAAAATATAAATGTTTATTAAATATAATTTTTAATTTTCTTTTGAAATAATTTTAATTATAAGTCTAGTCCATAAGATTTTTAATCTTTATTAAAAAATTTAATGGTGTTCAGCGTCAATGATGTTCAGCGGTGTGCGGCGCACATGGTAGACTCATCCTATGAAATATAACATTCTTATTTAAATAATAAAGTAAAAATATAATTAATTTTATTTATTTATTACAATAAATTTATTATTTAATATTATAAAAGTTTTAAATAATTTTTTCATATCATTAATCATTAAAAAATCAAAATATTATTTTTAATATTTTTTGAAAAATGATTTATATTAACATATATTATTATTCTTATAATTTATAAATCGTTAATAATAAATGTTTTATTATATAAAAATGTGAATTTTTCTAATAGTATAAAATATTAATACAAATACTATTGAATAATTACTATAATGTTTTAAGAGTTTTAAAATATTATTATTATATTTAAATGAACGAACACGAACAAAGTACTCATTCGTTTAATTACATTTGATAATCTATTTATTTAATTTTATTCACATACATCCATTTATATTTATTATTTTTCATAACAAAAGTATTGTATTTAAAAAAATTAAAAACATATATTAAAAATATAAAAGAAAAAGAAAAAAACGAATAATACTCAATGTATGAGACTTTAGACCTCTTAAGAAAAAATTAAACAATACTCAATGTTCGTTTGCATTCGTTTATCATTTTAAAGAACGAACATGAACAAACACGAACAAGCTACATTCCTTAATGAACGAACACGAAGAAGCTACATTCTTTAACGAAAAAACACGAACAAAAAATTATGTCCGTTTAGTTGTTCGTGTTCGTTTATTTGTTCGGTTAATATTAAATGAAAGAATATGAACATACCTTGTTCGTGTTCATTCGGTTCATTTACAAGCCTATTGGTTAGCTTGAAGACTCTCCTTTCCCCAACACTATTGCATTTGTTATCAGATCAATTTAACATCTTAATTTGTTAATAGATGGTGCAATGCAATTTGCAAAGTAAGTCCCAATAGCACAAAATTTTATTTTCAATGGAAAATGAAAAGTGAAATGAAAAACGCATACACGTTGATCAAAAGGACACAATTTGGAGTTAAGAAAATTTCATGCACTCTGTGCTTCTAAGAAAGCATTGAAATCGTCCCTAGCCTTACGCAAACGAGGCGTTATGCAAGAAGCAGGTGAGGCAGGGTGCGATGTTGGGGATGATGTAGAGAACCTGACATGCCGGGCTGATGATTCCTGGGATTTCCTGCCTGTCGATCTTGTTTTAGTCGAACCATTTTTTAGAACTCCTTTCACATCCTTGTTATCGAACAAAAAAGCAGCAGAAACCGGTAAATGTGAATCGTTCCCAAGGTTTTTAATCAACTCCAGTGGAAGATCAAAGTAGAGATTCATGGAGTCACCGTCATCGACATCACGGTCTGGTATTATTGTTGATGAAGCCCAGGATCCGCATTCAAACTTTTCCAGGGAAACTGTTCTGGATATAACATTATTATTATTCTCCATCATCATTGCTTCTTTTCTAGGCCTGACGTGCTTGGCCTTGGTAAACCCTGGTAAGAACAAGCAAAGGGCACTGCATTTGAAGACAACTTCATTACCATCCATCTCCTCACTGTCCTTTCGAAGATGACCACCGTTTTTAATTACATTGGGATTGGACATTAAACTTCCATGTCCTTGATGTTTCTTGTAATGAAAACCTCTTGCCTCGTACAGCCAAAGATCATCAAGTTCATCTGACGGTGCACGTGTTCTTCCATCTCCACACGACTTGCTTTTCAAAAACAGGCTGTTTCCCCGTGACGGGTGCATTTTGACCTGCCGAGGCGATGCTTGGCTCTCGGTTTTCAAGTTTTTCCTCGACGGAATCGAGCCGAATCGAGGGGACGAGGTTGCCGAGTTGGGAAGGCTATAACTTAAGAACTTGTGCTTTGCAGGGAGCAACGGGGGTGGAAGTAGGATATCATCAGGAGGCAACATCATGTTGAAGCTTATTTCTCCCATGGATGATTCCCGCAACGAAATTGGATCAACAGATATCTGTTTCTCCTTATTGACTTCAATTGCAAAGTCAAGCTCGTGTAGATCTTTGTAGATCTCATCCAGTTCTTGAGCAATTTTGTTTGTGGTGAGAACTATTTTCGAAGTAGGAAGTGCCATTGAAACTGTGAGGATGAAAAAATGGGATCCCCAACTGGAAGGCTTAAACAAGGAAGAATGAAGTTGCCATAGATTTGGCTCAATGAGTGATGTGCATGTCGCATAACTTGGCTCCATATTAAAGGAAATTACAAAATTCTAACAGTTGATGCGTGCCACAACCACTCAAGATTGACTTTGTTAAATCAGAAAAATGCCTGTAAATGCTTGCACGTCCATAATAAGACGTGCTCTTTTCTCTCACTTCAAAACTAGTCAATCTTAAATAATGTTTTTAAATCCATACCACATACGAAGCCCATGTTTTTTTTCAGCTCAGTTGGTTGTTTTGACTCGTTTTAAATGGACTTCTCTATCTTTATTGATAAAACATTTTTACTTAAATTTTATTATCAATATTATCATGTTCGTTCATATGAGTTTTAAACTCCATCTGAACTCAAGTTTGAAAGGAAAATAAAAGAAATTCCGACCTAATACCTTGTTCAATTCCATGAGTTTTTAAAATCTACTAGAGGAGGTGGCAAAGGGATAAATTCGTTTAGCATTAAATTGGGTCGTTTTCAATTTAGATTATATTAGTTTCATTTTATTAAGCACAAATATTTTCGGGTTCAAAATTTTTAAACTCCAATCCTTTAAAATCTTTTTTAATTTTAATTTTCTTATAAACTCATATGATCATTTCAAAACAAACGAGCTTTAACGGATTTAAATAAATTTTATGTTTTATGAGATACATATTTTTATCTCAATCAAAATAATTTATTTATTTTTAAACAATCATAATAATTTATTTTTACTTTTACATAAAATGGTACAATCCAAATTCGTTTCATATAAGGTAAAAGGTTAAAATGTTTTATTATGATAGAGATATTATATATAATTTAAGGACAGAAATTCTCTACTTTTTTCGGTGCCCTGACTTATGTTCTTACGCTCAAAATTAAATTTAGGGTTTAGGGTTTAGGATTTTAGGTTAGGGTTAATGGTTATGGTTTAGGGAATTTAGGGTAGGTGTATTTTTAGGGTATATGGTGTAAGGTTTAGAATTTAGAATTTAGGGTTAGCGTTTAGAATTTATTTTTGTAATGTTTTAGTGTTGAGGCATAAGTAGGGGCACCAAAAAGGGACAGAAGATGTTTATCCATAATTTAACGAATATAAATTCTCTACCTTTTTGGTGCCCCTGTTTATGCCCTTACACTAAAAATTAGGTTTAAGGTTTAGATTTTATGGTTAGAGTTTAAGAAATTTAAGGTAATGTGTATTTTGTAGGGTGTAGGGTTTAGAATTAAGACTTAAAATTTAATATTTAATATTTTTTTAGTGTTGAGATATAAAGAGTATCGAAAAAGAAGAAAATATTTTTATCCTAATTTAACTAAAAGTTTAAAATGTTTAATTATATAAAAGGTTGTCATCTTCCCCTTTGCCGGATTTAGAGGGCTAATATACCTTTCTATATGCAAGACTTACTGGAGTGCGAGACATTTGACCGCAATAAATATTTAGCACAACGCTCGTATTTAGCGTTAATAACTTTTCCCACACAAACAATTTTTTCTCGTGGGTCTAATGTCTATTGCGTTAATAACATTAGACCGAATCATTTACCTCGTGCTCTTTTTCGTTTGTCCCTAAATTTTATAATCAGACAGTTAATTAGCTTACTAAATTTATTAGGAATTTTTAGGTCCAGATCTTATGGGGGCCTCCATTCCCCCAGTCTCTTTATGTACTTGTGATAAAGTTTGATAATGAATTTGCTTCTTCTTTGAATAAAAAAAAATAATCTTTTCGGATCCATACCTCCTTAGCGGGTGATGATTAACGACAGAGTGGAATGAAACTAGGGTCCATTCTAAGATTTTGAAGGCCTTAGGCGAACTAAATAATTAAACTCTATGTAAAAGTATTAGAAACATTAAATTTTAAAAGTATATCTTTAATAATAAATATTGAAAAATGGTTGTTAAGAGTAAGTTCCTAAAAATAATTACTTCGGAAAATAAATTTTAAGATTAAGCCCCAAATAACAAATATTGAAAAAAAATAAATTTTAAGAGTTGACATCTAATAAAAAATATTTAAAAAATTAAATTTTAAGAATAAGTATCTAATACAAATATTGAGAAAATGAGCTTCTAATAACAAGTGTTGAAAAATTGGACCCCAAATAACAAATATTAAAAATAAATAAATTTTAAGAGTATGCCCTAATAATAAATATTGAAAAAATATAAATTTTGAGAGTAGATCTCTAATAACAGCTATCAGGGAAAAAAATAGCGTCTTATAACAAGTATTGAAAAAAATTGAGCTCCAAATAACAAGTATTGAAAATGGATCCTTAATAACAAATATTGAAAAATAATTTTTAAGAATATGCCACTGATAACAAATATTGTGAAAAATTGAACATCTAATAACAAATATAAAAAAATTGACTTCAAATAACAAGTATTAAAAAAATTAAACCTTTAATAAGAAATACTAAAAAAATATTGAACTATCGCTAAAATATTAATTATGGCCCTAAAACTCATTAATGTTAGACTAAATAAATTTTAGATGTTTTTTAAGATAAGTTTTAGGTTTCTTATATTTCATTAGGTTTGGTGGGCCCTATTAATGATAATTAAATTTAAAAAATATATGTATGTAATTAAACATTATGGATAGTGGGCCTTAGTGGGCGCCCTTCTTGTCCACCTTCAAGGTCGGCCCTAGAGTAGATCTGACGAGAGAACAACTCACATTCAAGAAAAATATTTTTTTCATTATTTTAAGTTTTTGTTTTATTTATGCATTATTTATGACATTTTATTTGATCACAGTGAAATCAGAATAGAAATTCTCTATATGTTATAGTACGTTTATTTATGCTCTAACCAGAGGTGGATTTAAGAATTTAAACTTGATAGTTCGCTCACCAATAATAAATATAATCGTATGTAAGATAATAACTGATATGGCAAAAGACCCTTCAATAACACCTAAATATATATGTAAGAGGTCCACTATGATTTAATTGTTATTTCTCTTTTAAAAAAAGTATAAAGGAACCCACATTAGTCTATAATTTTTTTCCTAATCAAATCATTCTGACATGCGTCGTTTTCGCGTCAAAATAATTTATTCTTCTCAAATAATAAATAAAGGAAATTAAGCATAGTAAGAGAGAAGTAGGGGTCGATCCCACAGGGACTAAGAAAACTTCATGATTTATGCTTGTTTAATCTCTGAGCCAAGAGATGAGTTGAATAATATTTAAGTAAATGTGGGGATTTGTGGATAAAAGTAATAAAATAAAGAGATTATAAATGAGATTAAAAAGAAATAGATTCAGTATGGTGTAAGTCAACCTTAGGCTTTTGCTCTGACTCAGTTTCCTCAAATCATCAAAAAAATGTTTTTTACTTCGAGATTTACGTCTGTTACTTGTCTATAAGGACCAATCCGTGTGACTATGCTTTGTAAACCGAATAGCCAAGTGCCATCTTTGATATCGATTTTGGAAATTGATCTAATCAACACAATGTTGTAGATAAAAAATGTTTAAGTTCGTAAAAGACCGACTCGAATTATGTTGTTTCAATAATAACTTATTCCGATCTCAGATTCCTCTTAGCAAACAATTTGCTAAGTGTGTTCCTAGGAAGTCAAATGTGCTTCAATAACCCGATCCTTCCTCCCACACATTTAACCAAAACAACATCCTGACCAACGTCAATATTTGGTTTTGAAATCGTTTTAGTTTTGAAAACAAGCTCAGAAAACAGAGAGAGATACCCGAAATTATTTAAATGCTTTTCACTCCTCACGTTGAAATTGAGTCATCACTTTAGCCCTCGGCTTGAAAAGAAATTAGCTAAGCATTATAGAAGTCATACTTAACATTTAAATAAAAGCTTTTAAAAATAAACAAGGTAAAAACCAAAAGAGAATTTATTAAAGCAAAGGAAAGAAGGTTTTGATCACAATGATCTCAAGACAAGTGAAGTATTTTCTCTTAGGCTCACCCTGAAAGGGTATTTATAGCCTTCTAAAATCCCTAAAAATAAACTGTAAATACAAATAATAATTGTTAGAATTTAAATCCTAAAGATAAGAAGATAATTCATAAGAAGATAATTCTTAAAAAGATAAAAAGATAATTCTTAAAAACTTGAATTTTGAATTGCTCATCAGTACATCTGCCTTCTAGAATTGCTGACTGGGCCTTTTGGAAGTTGGCGACTGGACCTTCTAGAAGCTGCTGACGATCTGTTGCGTCAACCATTTCATGCCCAGGTTCATGCTTAATAATCCAGCCATGATTCCAGAACAAAAAGTGCAGTTTCCAGGCTTTTTAAGCACATTTTCCAGAAGTCATTGTCCTGCACAGAAATCATGTAAAAATGCCCAAATCAACAACAATAATGAACAACCAAGGAGTATTTAAACACAAAACATAGCATAGAATAAACACTAGTCAAATCCCCCCTCACTTATCCAATAATTATCCTCAAGCATTTCCCAATCAACATGCCAAAATCATAAGTTGCCATTTTCCAATTTACATCGTGCCTTAATCATCCCAATGAACCAAAATTAAAGCAATTAATTAAAACTAGAAAAAAATCAAGCAAGTGAAAAAGCTAGAAAATAAGTTAAAGCAAAACAAGACATTCCAATAGCTCATTAATCTCATGATGCAAGACTCAATACTCTCACAAGAGATTCACTCATTCCGCTCAAAGTGTTTAAGGACAAAGAAACGCTCAAGCCAAGACAAGTAAAAGTATTACCATAAGCTTGTAATTAAATCCAATCTCCACTACTTAAAAATGAATATGATGAAAAAGTCAAGAGGTCTTTAAACCGTGTTGTAACATGGCTAAGGCATGGGTATGAAAAAGGCCGAAAAGAAGAGGTTTAAAGGGGCAAGACAAGAGACCAAAAAGATTCGAAACAATCCACCAATTAACATGAAACACAATGAAAAATAGAACAAGGATAGATGAAAGGCAATTGAAACAACCATTTTTTCGAACAAAGGGACTGTTTTTTTCTGTTGTTCGAATCAGTGCACTGTTCGAACTAAATTGCACTGGATTTTTCTGCACAGTGTTTTTTTTCTGCAATGTACTGTTTTGTTCGATTCTTTTTTTCTGAACAAAAAATTGTTTTTTTTTCTTTCATGGAACAATAATGATCTCAAGTTTCGACAAGGGCAAGAAAACAGAGGAAAAAGAAAGATTTTGGGTTTAATTTGACAGGGTGAAAATCAAACAAAAGGAAAATATGCTCAAACATGGTTCACTAAGGGATAAATAAAAGGGTAGGCATTTTGGGTAGCGAAAAGGTTAATCCTAAGTGCCTTTATCATACTAAAAACATCAAATTCATGCATGTAGTCTCGACAAGTATTACACCACAAGTTCTAGAATGCTAAGACTAGTTTGGCAGACCCAAAGAAACAAAGAGCAATAATAAAAAGTGTATGCCCATTAGGCTCAAAGTTCACAAGAATAGGCTCAATGTATCAAGTCTAGCATCAACTCAACCAATAAACCATGGAAAGTCAAAAATTTCATGGAAAAAATTCACTAGCTATGCCAACTAACCATCATGCATCCAATGTTCAATTCAAAGCAAGATGAAAAATTCATCGAAAAAATTAAAACAACCAAGTAAAATAAAGAATAGGCAACAACAATTCCAACATATCAAGATCAAAATAACTCAAATTCAACCATCCAACAAGCAAGGTGAAATTCAACATGACATCCTTCACCCCCCCCCCCACTTAATCTGTTTTGTCCCAAAACGGATTTCAAGTTTAAAGTAAAAGAGAGGGAAAAGGAATAATCCCCAATCTAGACGGCCGCGCGACTCTTCTCACGCCTAGGATGAGTTTTTGCCATTTTCTCGCTTTTGATTCGAACAGTTCTTGATTCCATCTTAAAATTCAAGTAGGAATAACGGGGTACCCACAAAATTAAAAATTAAAAAAATAAAATAAAATTACCAAACAAAATGAAATTGAAAACAAATTAAACTAGAAATGATAAATTAAAAATATGGGTTGCCTCCCATGAGCGCCATTTTTAACGTCTCTAGTTCGACGACCTGTTTCATTTAGATCTCAGGCTCCTCCAAGTCAATTTCTTCAGTTAATCCAACCAGAGCGTTATCGTAATAGGGCTTCAATCTTTGGTCATTTACTTTGAATTGATATCTTGTATCGTCTTCAATCTCTATTGCACCATGTGGAAATATTTGAGTCACCTTATAAGGTTCGAGTCACTTTGACTTCAGCTTACTTGCAAAAAGTTTGAGTTTGGAATTAAACAAAAGAACTTTTTGCCCGTTAACAAATGATTTAAAAGAAATCTTTTGGTCATGATATTCTTTTAGTTGTTCTTTATATATCCCGGTGTTGTCGTAAGCGTTCCTTCGAATTTCTTCCAATTATTGAATGTCTAATTTTCGTGCCTTGCTGGTTGCTTCCATGTCCATGTTGCATTGCTTAACCGCCCAATAAGCTTTATGCTCGAGTTCAATCGTAGATGATGGCTTACCAAAGACTAGGCGATATGAGGACATGCCAATGGGACCTTTATAGGCGGTACGGTATGCCCGTAAGGCATCATTCAGCTTCAAAATCCAATCCTTCCTATTTGGTTTTACAATTTTGTCGAGGATTGATTTGATCTCATGATTCGAAACTTATGCATGTCCGTTGGTCTGAGGGTGGTAGGCTGTGGCGATTCGCTGAGTTATGCCATACTTTTTCATGAGAGCTTCTACGACGCGGTTAGCGAAGTACGTTCCTTGGTCACTTATTATAGCTCTTGGAGTGCCGAACCTGGAAAAAATAAATTTTTTAAGAAATTTGGCAATTTTTCTAGCATCATTATTACGAGTAGCTTTTGCTTCCACCCATTTCGACACGTAATCGACAGCTAAAATTATATAATAATTACCAAAAGATGAAAAAATGGACCCATATAATCGATACCTCATACATCAAATATTTCACATACATGAATTGGATTAAGAGGCATCTCATTTCGATGGCTTAAGTTACCGGCGCATTGACACTTTTCACAACATTTACAAAATGTATACGCATCATGGAAAATATTAGGCCAATAAAACCCACATTCAAGAATCTTATGTGCAATCCTTTTAGGTCCAAAATGTCCACCGTATGAATAAGAATGACAAAAGCTAAGGATATAATTTACCTCGCTTTCTGGAACACATCTCTGAATTACCTGATCTGAGAAATGCCTCCAAAGATACGGATCATCCCAAATGAAATATCGAGATTCTCGCTTTGGTCGATTAATTTCAAATCTAGGCAAGTCTAAGGGTAATTTACCTGTGACCAAGTAATTTACCATGTCTGTGAACCATGGAACCATCTTCTGCGCCAACATCAAATGTTTCTCTAGGAATTCTTCTCGAAGCGGTGGATCAGTTATAGAAAGTGGTATGCGGCTCAAATGATTTGCAACTAAGTTCTCGCATCCCTTCTTGTCTTTAATTTCCAAATTAAATTCTTTTAAAAGGAGGGACCATCGAATAAGCCTTGGCTTTGCCTCCTTTTTGCTCATCAGGTACTTTAGAGCTGCATGGTCAGAAAAAATAATCACTTTAGTTCCAAGTAATAAGATCTAAATTTATCTAAAGCAAAGAAAATAGAAAGTAATTTTTTTTTCAGTTGTGGAGTAATTCCTCTGAGCCGAATCCAGAGTTCGTGAAGCATAGGTGATAACATGTGGTTCTTTTCCGATCCTTTGTCCAAGAACGGCTCCAACACTCGTATCCATGCGTCACACATATGCTCAAAATCATATTCCCAATTTGGTGCTTTGACGATTGGGGCCGTGATCAACTTTTCTTTAAGTACATCGAACGATTCTTTGCACTCGGGATTAAAGTTAAAGACTTTATCTTTTTGTAACAGCTCACACAATGGTCGTGTTAGCTTTGAAAAATCTTTAATAAATCTTCGGTGGAAACCTGCATGGCCAAGAAAAGAACGAACCTCCCTCACAGTTGTGGGGTGAGGTAGTGAGCGTATAATATCAGTCTTGGCCTTATCGATGACAATTCCATTAGACGACACAATGTAACCCAGAATTAATCCCTTATCAACCATAAAATGATATTTTTCATTGTTTAAAACAAGATTATATTTTAAGCATCTATTAAGCACATTAGTTAAATTATTAAGACACTCATTAAAAGAACTACCGTATACCGTGAAGTCATCCATGAAAACTTCGATGCCCTTTTCCACATAGTTAGAAAAAAATACTCAGCATACATCTCTGGAAAGTGGTCGGTGCATTACAAAGGCCAAAGGGCATTCTTCAATATGCAAACGTACCAAACGGACAAGTAAAAGTTGTTTTTTTCTTGGTCTTCTAGCGCAAATAGAATTTGGAAAAAAAACCTGAAAACCCATCAAGGCAACAAACACACAACACACAAGAAAACGTTAGGTTAGCAAAAGGGCAAGGACTTAGGTTCTCAAGCTCGTTAAACCAAAACCATTTTTTTACAACAACACCTAACAATGGGGACATTGGACTAACCTTTAACCAACAACAACGCCACTAAAACATGCTTTCAAAAACCGTACTAGCAAGCAAACTTCAAGCAATACATGGTAAAACACTCATCGATACAAAGAAACAACATAACACATCAAACTTACCTCACTTACCTACTCGAGGTCTCGGAAACCTCAGGCTCTGATACCACAAAATGTCACCCCCTCGTCCCGGTCTGGACGACTGACTGGTCCGAGTAGGTCACACGGGGAAAACCGAAGTGAAACCCGTTAAGGCTCCCCTTCGGTTAACAACCCTAGAAAATTTTCTTCAACTATCTTGTCTAGATGGATCATTAAATCCTATGTGTGAAACGACAGCGGATAAACAAAGACGAGACTAAGCAGACGAGATGTAAGTTGATATAAATTTACCATGTAATCAAGTTAGTCCATTTTCTTACATACACGCCCAAAGTAAACATAAACGACTACAGACAAGGCTCACAAGAAGGCACACAACAACCTGGACCCAAGCCCAACACTTGAGGACCTCCAAAGATGCCAAAAGCCCGAATAACAGGCATGTGTTTCAAAACAGGCTTGCCCGTTTCCTTACACGGGACCTAGTTTTAAAAGCCAGACTACTCGTACCGATACGGCCTAACCCGTTTCGGTACAGGGTCCTTTTTCGCCTAGATGTTCTGAAACACGTTCTGAAACAGGCCCTCACAGTAGCCAAACTGTACCGGAACGCGTTCTGATACGGGTATCCCTGGAACTACACCTGTTCCGAAACAACCCTACCCTCACGTCCCCAACATGCCTCAAACATCAAGAATCAAGACACAACATGCAAATACATACTCTAGAGGCATACACCCTAAACAAACATGTCCGAACACTTAACATACATGAAAAGGCCATCCATAAAGAAGTTCAAGCATTCACCAAAATACATTACGCATCAAGTCTACATGCCTTTAAACCAACACACATGGCATTCATGGAATATGGTCCTAAGCCTTCAAACACAAAGCATTTAAGCAACAATATAAACATGGTTTACAATCCACAACATAGGAGCATAAACATATTCAACGATGTACATCACTCAACATGCTAAAAATCAACAAAATCAAACTAAAAAGTTTGGCACCAACTCCATACAAGTCTACACCCCCATTGTCTAGGAATTATTACAAATACTTAAATCATACTTGAGCTACTCGAGAACTCCAAAAGCTCCTCCCTTGCCCACTTGCCTTCCGAACTCTAACGATCTGTATGTTGGGAAAAGGAGAGCGTAAGCTTAACAGCTTAGTGAGCGAAGCTCTAAAACTCATCAACAATGCAGATTTCAAAACACATTTCTTAAAAGATAAGTAAACCATTTATATGCATGAAATGAGGCTCAACAACACAATTACAAGGTTTGCACAAGCACAACCCAAAACACGGTGGGACTACACATCACCGTTTCGACTAGTAGTTTTCCGTTGGGACTACACATCAACGTACTCTTCTACTTGTCACTACCGGTGGGACTACACATCACCTTAGTTATGAAAACCATCACGTGAGGCTTGACACCAACGACGACTACACCACAACAACGGATGTAAAAGCAATCCACAATGCATATGATATCACAACAATTAATCATACATCATCACTTAACCATCAAGGTAGGATTAGTAAACTTACACTTGGGTTTAGGTTAGCCCACAAGGCTCCACCCAAACCCCCAAGAACCCATTCTGAAAGCAAAACAAGTTCAAAACATTTTCACTCACCGATGAAACCCAACCGAAAGCCGAAACACCGATCTCAAGTCTCCAAATTCCCCGGAATCGTGCTCGAAGCCTCTCTGACGATTTCCCTTGATACTAACCAATCAAAAACGACACATTGCTCAGCCAAAACATCACAAAACACTGTCACAACCCCAAGATACAATTACAAGCTAATTTCTCACAATCTCAAACCAAAGCCAACACTAACAATCCCCATTTTCGTACTCCCTAATAACCCAGCAGAAAACTACTAATTCCAATACCCAAAACACCTCCAAACACATTCAAAACACCCTTCTAGTATCACTATAACACCAGCCCAACTCCCTATCACAAAACCACACCAAAAACATAAGTTTTGACACTTTAAAAATACCCATGAATACCCATTTTGGGATTCTTAATAAAAACCAACCAAATTGAGATATAATGCATCTTAGGGCAAGATTAGTTCAAAACTTAACTCTACAAATCAAAAACAACCCAAGAAGCTATTAAAGTTTCATACTTTTCTTCAAACTTTGAAATCTTGAAAAATCTCTACAATGGCATTTTACAAAAACTAAAACCATCAAAGTGTTAGGAATTGAGAGGACAAGTCAAAAATGGTCTTACCTTGATGAAAACACTTGAAATGATGAATGAAATGAATGGAATAGTAACCAAGGGTTTGGGAGGTTTTAAATGTCGTTACTTTTGATTTTAGAAAGGGGAGGAAGATGATGAATATTAAAAGCCCCCCTTTCTTTTCTCATCTTTTCCCTTGTTTTAAAAATTACATGTTTACCATTAATGAAAACCAAACCCTTTTTAATTTAAACCAAAGCTTAATTAAATTTTAAAACGAGCCCACGACTAAAACCCGATTTACCCGAGTAACATCTGACCCATAAACCTGGGGCATTACAACTCTCCCCCATTTAAGGAATTTCGTCCCCGAAATTACCTGGCGGAAAGAGGTACGAAAACTGCCTTTCCATATCCTTCTTTCTCTCTCAAGTGGCCTCGTCCACTCCTCGACGTTGTCACCTCACCTTAACCAACTCAATTGATCTACCACGCAACACCTTGCTGTCTGAGGCTAAGATCTCTACTGGTTCTTCATCATATGTCAAATCCGAATTCAATTAAATCTCTTCTACAGGCATTACGTGAGACATATCCGATCAATACTTTCAGAGCATCGACACATGGAACACATCGTGAATCTTCTCTAACTCGGTCGGGGGCCTCAATCTATAGGCAGTAGGACCAATCCTTTCAACTACCTCATAAGGTCCAATAAATCTCAGACTCAACTTACCTTTCCTACCAAACCTCATCACCTTCTACCAAGGTGAGACTTTTAAAAACACTTTCTCACCCACGGCGTACTCTATCTCTTTTCTCTTTGAATCGACATACGACTTATGCCGATCTGAAGCTGCCTTCAAGCGATCACAAATCAACTTTACCTTCTAGATAGTGCCCTTAAGCAAATCGGGCATCGGTACAAGCTTTTTTCCGGCTTCGGCCCAACAAATCGGAGTCCTACACCTCCTACCATACAGAGCTTCATACGGTGCCATCTGAATACTAGCCTGATAACTGCCGTTGTATGCAAACTCTACTAAGGGTAGGTGTTTCTCCCAAGACCCCTGAAAATCGATGATACAACACCTCAACATGTCTTCCAACACCTGAATCACCCTCTCTGACTGACCATCTGACTGCGGATGATACGAAGTACTGAAGTTCAACCATGTACCCAAGACACGATGCAAACACTCCCAAAATCTAGCTGTAAACCTCGGATCTCGGTCTGACACAATCAATTTCGGTACCCCATGCAACCTCACTATCTCACTGATTTACAGATCAGCCAACTTATCTAGGGTATAAGTAGTATGAACGGGTTTGAAGTGCGCACACTTAGTAAATCTATCGACTATCACCCACACTGAATTTTTCTTCGAAGGAGTCAACGGTAAACCTGACACAAAGTCCATAATGATACGTTCCCACTTCTATTCCGGAATCTTCAACGGTTGTAACAACCCTAAAGGAAACTAATACTCGGCCTTAACTCGCTGACAAATCATACACTTACTCACAAACTCGACCACATCCTTCTTCAACCCAACCCAATAGTATTCTTCCTTTAATCCACGATACATCTTCGTACTATCAGGATGCATAGCAAAAGGACTGTTATGAGCTTCATCCAGGATAACACGTCTCAACTCGGAATCTTCCAGAACTACTATCCTATCCTTGTAACATAGGATCCCATTCTCACAAAAAAAAATTGGTAGGCCTATCCTCGGCTATATCTTGCACGTGAGGTGCCAAGGACTCGTCTCGCAACTGCTTCTCCTGAATCAACTGGACTAACGAAGGCTTAACCTGAAGCTCGGCTATCAAACCACCATCCTTGGACACGCTCAATCTCATAAACATAACTCACAACTCAACTGCCACTTTTCTACTCAAAGCATCGGCCACTACGTTTGCCTTACCCAGATGGTAATCTATCGTAAGGTCATAGTCCTTAAGAAGCTCTAACCATCTACGTTGTCTAAGGTTCAACTCCCTTTGAGACATCAAGTACTTCAAACTCTTGTGGTCGGTAAAAACAATGCACTTCTCACCATAAAGGTGGTGTCTCCAGATCTTCAAAGCAAACACTACTTCGGCTAACTCTATATCATGGGTGGGATAATTCTTCTCGTGAACTTTCAACTGCCTAGAAGTGTAAGCTACCACCTTACCTTCTTGCATATGTACACAACCTAAACCTACATATGATGCATCACTATAAACCACAAACTCTCTTTCTGGTTCAGGCTAAATCAAAATAGGAGCTTCGGTCAAAGATTTCTTCAACTTCTCAAATGCTTGTTGTCTTGCATCTGACCACTCATATGAGACATTCTTCTAAAGTAACTTAGTCAAAGGAGCCGCTATCCTAGAAAATCTCTCTACAAATCTTCTATAATATCCTGCCAAGCCTAGGAAACTACGGATTTCTGTCACTGACTCCGGTTGTTTCCAACTCACTATGGCTTCTATCTTCTTGAGATCCACACTAATCCCCTTAGCCGAGATCACGTGACCTAGGAAGACTACCTCCATAATCCAAAACTCACATTTGCTTAGCTTGGCATACAACTGATTCTTAAGCAGGGTCTGAAGCATTAACCGCAAATTCTCATCATGCTTCTCCTCGGTCCTAGAGTATACTAAGATGTCATCTATGAACACTACCACAAACCTGTCCAGAAACTCGCGAAACACACGGTTCGTCATATCCATGAAAGATGTTGGGGTGTTAGTCAACCCGAAAGGCATTACCAAAAACTCATAGTGCCCATAACGTGTACGGAAGGCTGTCTTCGGTATGTCCACATCTTTCACCTTCAACTGATAGTATCCGGACCTCAAGTCAATTTTCGAAAAGACTAAAGCACCTCTCAACTGATCAAGCAAGTCATCTATCCAAGGCAAATGGTACTTGTTCTTCACTGTCACTTTGTTCAACTGCCTATAATCTATACACATCCTCATGCTACCGTTTTTCTTTTACACAAACAAGACCGGAGCACCCCACGGAGAGATACCAGGTCTAATGAAACCTCTACCGAAAAACTTCTGAAGCTGTGTCTTCAACTCTTTCGGTGCCATTCTATACGGAGCAATAGACACTGGTGCAGAATCAGAATACGTCTCAATAGCAAACTCAATTGCTCTATCTGGAGGCAAACTCGGCAACTCTTCCAGAAAAACACTCAGAAAATCACAAACTGTTCTGATGTCTTGTGGTCTAACCTCACTCATATTCGGATTCATCACATAAGCCAAATAAGCCTGACAACCCGAATTCAACAACTTCTGAGCTTCCAAAGAAGAAACAACATTGGACAAGAACCTAACATTCTCGCCAACTACCACAACCTCGAAATCATCTGTAAGCTTCAAGGAGACTCTCTTGGTATCAAATTCAACCCTAGCTCTATGCTCTACGAGCCAATCCATGCCCAAAATCACGTCAAAACCATAGAACGGTAACTCCATCATATCAACCAGAAACACGTAGCCCTGAACCATCAAGGGACACCTCCTATACATTTTCCTAACTACCACTGTATCACCAAAAGAGCTAGTAACATTTACACCTACCTCTACCCACTCACATGGTAACCCTAATGATCTTGCGTGCTCACCCAAAATGTATGAATGTGTCGACCCAGAATCTATCAAAGAAAGCAAACTCAAAGACTGTAACGAGAAATTACCTGCAATGACATCCGTGTCATTCCCAGCCTCTCGTTGAGCATACACCCTAGCCGGTCCTCCTCCCTCGAGCTAAACTGCTACCACATGAGCCAAGTTCCTTTGACCCTCGTTCCTCGGCTGAAAGTTACCACAACCGCGCCCACGACCTCTTTGATGCTCAAAACCCCTAGCTGGAGCCGGTCCGCCCCTAGCCGGGTGTGGACAGTCAAGCCTCAAATGGTCTCGGGAGCTACAGTTCCAACACTCCCCGTAGATACCCATACACTTGCCCTGGTGGCGTCTCTCGCATCTAGTGCACTCCGGAGTGTGCACAATAGCTCCTCGACCCTGGTGGCCTCGTCCGTAGTTACCACCCCTGTGTCTCGAATCGGACTGGTACCTCTTATCCCTATGCCTCTTGGCATGGTCTCTATCCCAATTCGCGTGTCTCTTCCCGGAATCGGACCTACTAGCACGAGCAATGGAGCCTAAGTTCTGCTCAATATCCTTGGCCCTAGAGACCAAAACATCAAACTCAATGTAGTCAGAGGCAAGCATGTAGGTCTTCATATCTCTAGTCAACCCATACCGAAAGCGCTCATACCGTTCCCTCTCACTAGGAACCAACTCAGGTGCATACTGGCTCAATCTCACAAACTGAACTTCGTACTCTGACACGGTCCTGTTACCCTGAACCAATGCCATAAACTCCCTCTTCTTCTCATCCAAATGTCGAACTCCGAGATACTTCCTCTTAAAGGCATTTCTGAAAAACTCCCACGTGATATCCGCTTCGGCCATACCCGAAGTAACAGTGGTCCACCAAGTGTATGCGTCCCCCTGAAGCAAGGAGACAATGCAACCTAACTTACGGGTGTCTGAGCACTCCATCTGACCCAAGATGTGTGTAGTACTCTCAAGCCACGCCTCCGAACCCTCGGGAGTCAACCCACGGAACTCAACTCCGCCCAAACTACGAAGCCGCTCTAGGGGTAATCCTGTCCCCGTACCTTGAGGTGGTGCTGCAGCTTGCTTACCGAGCAAAGCTATCTAAAAAGCTCCGACTATGGTCTGAATCAAATGGGTCATGTCTGCGCCCGTTGGACCCTGACCCGCCTAAGCCCCAACACCTCAAACGTTAGCACCGGCCTGAGGCCCATTACCATCACCACCGACTTGCGCACCAGCCTGATGCACGTTACCTTCGCCACCCACTCCAATACCACCGGGAGCAGGAGGAACAGGAGGCTTACCCCCGGGTGCCTGATCACCCGTTCTAGGTCGCCACTCGGTCTCACCATATCAAGACAGAATCTAAAATAGCAAACACACAACACACAAGAAAACGTTAGGTTAGCAAAAGGGCAAGGACTTAGGTTCTCAAGCTCGTTAAACCAAAACCATTTTTTTGACAACAACACCTAACAATGGGGACATTGAACTAACCTTTAACCAACAACAAGGCCACTAAAACATGCTTTCAAACATCGTACTAGCAAGCAAACTTCAAGCAATACATGGTAAAACACTCATCGATACAAAGCAACAACATAACACATCAAACTTACCTCACTTATCTACCCGAGGTCTCGGAAACCTCAGGCTCTGATACCACCAAATGTCACCCCCTCGTCCCGGTCTGGACGACTGACTGGTCCGAGTAGGTCACACGGGGAAAACCGAAGTGAAACCCGTTAAAGCTCCCTTTCGGTTAGCAACCCTAGAAAATTTTCTTCAATTATCTTATCTAGATGGATCATTAAATCTTATGTGTGAAACGACAGTGGATAAACAAAGACGAGACTAAGCAGACGAGACGTAAGTTGATATAAATTTACCATGTAATCAAGTTAGTCCATTTTCTTACATACGCTCCCAAAGCAAAAATAAACGACTACAAACAAGGCTCACAAGAAGGCACACAACAACCCGGACCCAAGCCCAACACTTGAGGACCTCCAAAGATGCCAAAAGCCCGAATTAAATGCATGTGTTTCGAAACAGGCTTGCTCGTTTCGATACACGGGCCCCAGTTTTAAAAGCCAGACTACTCGTACCGATACGACCCACTCCGTTTCGATACAGGGTCCTTTTTCGCCTAGACGTTTCGAAACACGTTCCGAAACAGGCCCTCACAGTAGCCAAACCGTACCGGAATGCGTTCCGATACGGGTATCCCTGGAACCACTCCCATTCTGAAACAACCTTACTCGTTTCGAAATGCCTGCGGTCTATGTGTTTCTAAAATCAGTTCTAGGCATCTCCAAACGTCCCCAACATGCCTCAAACATCAAGAATCAAGACACAACGTGCAAATACATACTCAAGAGGCATACACCCTACTACAAACATGTCCGAACACTAAACATACATGAAAAGGCCATCCATAAAGAAGTTCAAGCATTCACCAAAATACATTACGCATCAAGTCTACATGCCTTTAAACCAACACAAATAGCATTCATGGAATATGGTCCTAAGCCTTCAAACACAAAGCATTTAAGCAATAATATAAACATGGTTTACAATCCACAACATGGGAGCATAAACATATTCAACGATGTACATCACTCAACATGCTAAACATCAACAAAATCAAACTAAAGAGTTTGGCACCAACTCCATACAAGTCTACACCCCCATTGTCTAGGAATTATTACAAATACTTAAATCATACTTGAGCTACTCGAGAACTCCAAAAGCTCCTCCCTTTCCCACATGCCTTCCAAACTCTAACGATCTGCATGTTGGAAAAAGGAGAGCGTAAGCTTGACAGCTTAGTGAGCGAAGCTCTAAAACTCATCAACAATGCAATTTTCAAAACACATTTCTTAAAAGATAAGTAAACCATTTATATGCACGAAATGAGGCACAACAACACAATTACAAGGTTTGCACAAGCACAACCCAAAACACGGTGGGACTACACATCACCGTTTCGACTAGTAGTTTTCCGTTGGGACTACACATCAACGTACTCTTCTACTAGTCACTACCGGTGGGACTACACAACACCGTAGTTATGACAACCATCACGTGAGGCTCGACACCAACGACGACTACACCATAACAACGGATGTAAAAGCAATCCACAATGCATATGATATCACAACAATTAATCATACATCATCACTTAACCATCAAGGTAGGATTAGTAAACTTACACTTGGGTTTAGGTTAGCCCACAAGGCTCCACCCAAACCCCCAAGAACCCATTCCGAAAGCAAAACAAGTTCAAAACATTTCCACTCACCGGTAAAACCCAACCGGAAGCCGAAATACCGATCTCAAGTCTCCAAATTCCCCGGAATCGTGCCTGAAGCCTCTCCGACGGTTTCCCTTTATTCTAACCAATCAAAAACAACACATTGCTCAGCCAAAACATCACAAAACACTGTCACAACCCCAAACTACAATTACAAGCTAATTTCTCACAATCTCAAACCAAAGCCAACACTAACAATCCCCATTTTCGTACTCCCTAATAACCCAGCAGAAAACTATTAATTCCAATACCCAAAATACCTCCAAACACCTTCAAAACACTCTTCTAGTATCACTATAACACCAGCCCAACACTCTTTCACAAAACCACACCAAAAACACAATTTTTGACACTTTAAAAATACCCATGAATACCCATTTTGGGATTCTTAATAAAAACCAACCAAATTGAGATATAATGCACCTTAGGGCAAGATTAGTTCAAAACTTAACTCTACAAATAAAAAACAACCCAAGAATCTATTAAAGTTTCATACTTTTCTTCAAACTTTGAAATCTTGAAAAATCTCTACAATGGCATTTTACAAAAACTAAAACCATCAAAGTGTTAGGAATTGAGAGGACAAGTCAAAAATGGTCTTACCTTGATGAAAACACTTGAAATGATGAAGGAAATGAATGGAATAGTAACCAAAGGTTTGGGAGGTTTTAAATGTCGTGACTTTTGATTTTAGAAAGGGGAGGAAGATGATGAATAGTAAAAGCCCCCTTTCTTTTCTCATCTTTTCCCTTGTTTTAAAAATTACAAGTTTGCCATTAATAAAAACCAAACCCTTTTTAATTTAAACCAAAGCTTAATTAATTTTTAAAACGAGCCCATGACTCAAACTCAATTTACCCGAGTAACATCCGACCCCTAAACCCGGGGCGTTACATTTCTCTTCTTCTTCGGACAACTTGTTTAAGATGATCACCGGTAAGGTCTCATTTTCCCCCAAATAGACATATTTCAAATACTCTGGCAATTGATTTAATTCTATCTCTGACGCCTTCAAAACATAAGGTAACATTTTAGTTTTAGAGGGAGTTAAAAATAAATCAGAATTGATAGAAAAAATATATTCAAACTCCATTTCTTCCTCTCTGCGACAAAGTTCAAGATCCTTATAAAAATTATCGAAAAAATTAGTTTCAACAAATTAATCAACTAAGGGATCAATAATATCGATAGAAGTAATTCTTTCAACTTGACCTGGTATTTCATCACTTTATAAACATCAAACTGTACTGCCTTCCCATCAAACTCCATTGTTAATATACCGCTTCTTACATCAATCTTTGTATGCATGGTGCATAGGAAGGGTCGACCTAAAAGTACCTCAGAGCAAGTGTCTGTCCTATCATTTTCCATGTCGATGACATAGAAGTCGGTAGGAAAAATAAGAACATCGAATTTCACTAAGTCATTTTCAAGCACTCCTTCCTGATAGATAATAGAACGATCAACCAACTAGATAGTTACTCTTGTTTCCTTCAAAGGCTCGTTAGTAATCATTTTATTAACAGAAAATGGCATGGCATTAATTAAAGCTCCTAAGTCGCACATTGCACGTTTAATTAAAACATTTCCTATTTTGCAAGGTATATCGAACATACCTTGGTCCTTCATCTTTGGTGGAAGCTTCCGCTGAAATACTGCGGAGACATGTTCTCACAGATTTACCTTATCGTGACCATTTAGTCTCCTCTTTGTAGTGCAAAGCTTCTTTAAAAATTGGGCATACCTTGGCACTTGTCGGATTACTTCTAGAAGAGGTATGTTGACTTGTACTTTTTGGAACACCTTTAAGATTTCCTTCTCTTCGGCTATTTTGTCACTCCTCATCAATCTCGATGGGAAGGGTGGTGCGATTTCATGAGAAGAAGGAGGAGGAGGTGGTGGCGATGAAAACGTACCTTGGAAGTTGGAAGGTGGTGTTTCCTTCCCCTTCTTGGACCGTGCAACATTCTCTTCTGAGACTTTAGGGTTGCCAACGGTTCCACTTCGGAGGGTGATAGCACTAACGTTCTCTCTCGGATTTGACTCTGTTTGAGAAGGAAGTCTTCCCTGCGATTCTAGTCTCCCTACTATTTGAGCCAACTAGAACATTTTTTTGTCCAAATCTTGTAGGTGGGCCTTAGTGAGGTTTTGAAACTTTTCTTGGGATATTCTCAACCGTTCAATGATAGATTCCAATGACGACTTCAGTTGCTAATATTGTTGTTGAGTGGGTTGTTTTTGTTGATATGGTTGACTCTGCCTTTGATTTTGAGCATAACTGAAGTTTGGATGATCTTTCCAACCTGGATTATACGAGTTGGCGTTGGGGTTGTATTGTCTTTGTGGAGGTCTAAAAAATTCTCTATAACATTCACTTGTGCAGTGTCCTCTTCTTGCACCATCAGACAACAGTCCGTCGGATGTTATGGGCTCGTACATATCCCGTAAAGTTCGGTTGTAATTCTTTTATCTGCAACAAGAGATTAAACAATATCATCTAATTTATCAGTTTTGTTTTCCAGCGAAACTATACTTACCTCGTGAACCCGTCAAGATGGTTCACTTGAAGATGGAAATCGTTGCGAGTTAGCAGCCATAGTAGATATTAACATATTTGCCACCGTCGGAGTCATGTTAACAAGAGATCTTCCACTAGCTGCGTCTACCACTTTTATGTCCATAGAGGTTAATCCTTCATAGAAATAATGGAGAAGCGTTTGTTCAGACAATCCGTGTTGTGGAAAGTTTGCGTATAGCTTTTTGAAACGCTCCCATTAGTCGTATAAAGATTCAATATCCTTTTTTCGTATACTCATGATACTTTGCCTTAGCTCACTTGCCTTAGCTGCTGGGAAAAACCTGTCAAGAAAAAGGTGAGCCATGTCAGTCCAAGTTGTAACCGAATTGGAGGGTAGATCAAATAGCCAATCCTTGGCAATATCAGCTAGAGAAAAAAGAAAGGCGCAAAGTTTTATTTGATCTTCAGATACTCCTTGTGGTTTTGTGCTTAGAAAGACCATGTGAAATTCCTTTAGATGTTTATGTATATTTTTACTTGGCAAACCGTGACAGGTTGGTAAAAGGTGTATTAAGTCTGTATTGAGAGCGAGTGGTGTCTCGCCATTCGAGAATGTTATGCACATCGACTGGTTATCATCAGGAGCCGCAGTCAGTTATCGAATAGTTTGGTTGTTGTCTCCCATCGGAACTGGTTCTTTGGTTGTATGTTCGAAATGTGATTCTGCTTCAGATGCTATTTCTAGATCACGTTGTTGTCGATGTCGTTGCTTCTTTTCCCGAAGTGTCTGGGCGTGCAGTCTTCGAGCTAGTGCTTCGATCTCCGGGTTGTAATCTACTATTTCTCTCGGATTCCTCATCGTCATAAATCAAACAAAAATAATCAGTACCTTCGTCGTAGTCCCTGGCAACGACCCCAATTTGACACACGTCGTTTTCACGTCAAAATAATTCCTTTTTCTCAAATAATAGATAAAGGAAATTAAGCATAGTAAGAGAGAAGTAAGGGTCGATCCCACAGGTAATAAGAAAACTTCCTGATTTATGATTGTTTAATCTCTAAGCCAAGAGGTGAGTTGAATAATATTTAAGTAAAGGTGGGGATTTGTGGATAAAAGTAAGAAAATAAAGAGATTATAAATGAGATTAAAAAGAAATAGATATAGTATGGTGTAAGTCAGCCTTAGGCTTTTGCTCTGACTCAGTTTCTTCGGATCATCAAAAAAGAGTTTTTTACTTAGGGATTCACATCGATTACTTGTCTACAAGGACCAATCCTTGTGACTATGCTTTGTAAATCGAATACCCAAGTGCCATCTTTGATATCAATTTTGGAAATTGATCTAATCAACACAATATTGTAGAGAAAAAACGTTTAAGTTCGTAAAAGACCGATTCGAATTATGTTGTTTCAATAATAACTGATTTCGATCTCAGTTTCCTCTTAGCAAACAATTTTGCTAAGTGTGTTCCTAGGAAGTCGAATGTGCTTCAATAACTCGATCCTTCCTCCCACACATTTAACCAAAACAACATCCTGACCAACGTCAATCTTTGGTTTTGAAATCGTTTTAATTTTGAAAATAAGCTCAGAAAACTGAGAGAGATACCCGAAATTATTTAAGTGCTTTTCAATCCTCAGTTGGAATTGAGTCATCGCTTTAGCCCTCGGCTTGAAAGGAAATTAGCTAAGCATTATAGAAGTCATACTTAGCATTTAAAAATAAAAACGGTAAAAACCAAAAGAGAATTTATAAAAGCAAAGAAAAGAAGGTTTTGATCACAATGACCTCAAGGCAAGTGAAGCGTGCTCTCTTAGGCTCACCCTGAAAGGGTATTTATAGCCTTCTAAAAACCCTAAAAATAAGCTAAAAATACAAATGGTAATTGTTTGAATTTAAATCCTAAAGATAATAAAATAATTCCTAAGAAGATAATTCCTAAAAACTTGAATTTTGAATTGCTCAGCCGTCCGTCCGCCTTCTAAAATTGCTGACTGGACCTTCTGGAAGCTGCTGACTGGACCTTCTAGAAGCTGCTGACGATCATCCATGTCAGCCATTTCATGCCCAGGTTCATGCCCACTAATCCAGCCATGATTTCAGAACAAAAAGTGCAGTTTCCAGGCCTTTTAAGCACATTTTACAGAAGTCATTTTCCTGCACAAAAATCATGTAAAAATGCCTAAATCAGCAACAATAATGAACAATATATTTAAACACAAAACATAGCATAGAATAAACACTAGTCACATTCCAAAAACATCATTTTTACAACTTGGAGCAAATGTTAAAAAGACTCTTGCTAACATCCAATCTCTTCCCCTATGTCTTGGGTTCTAGTCCCAGTAGGAGCAATTCCCCTTTCCCCTCCCCTTAGGTAGAAATTGTAAAAAAAAACATAATTTTTACATTTAATACTTTGAACACAAAACTTTTTATATTACTTGTAAATAATTGAAACCATCTAAAATAACTTTCAACACTTTCATATGAATGATCACTAATTTTTATCAATTATTATTATTATTATTATTATTATTATTATTATTATTATTATTATTATTATTATTATTATTATTATTATTATTATTATTATATAGTGAAAGCTCTCATTTTTACCTTTTGTATAATCATTCTTTGTATGTAAATTAGTGACAAAACCATTGATTTTCATTGGATAAAAAGGGTTCTTACAAGTGCAAGCATGAGAAGATAGCAAGATATCGAATAATATTTTTTTAATAATTTTCTTAATAATAATAATTGCTTAAAAGTTAATAAATTTGTAAATGAAAACAAAATTTTAAAATAATTGTAAAAAGTATACAATTTTTTTAATAAAAGTACCCATACTTGCTAAGAATTTAAGAAATTTGTTTAATAACAAAAATTCAGTTACTTAAAAAAGTTTAATTATTAATTTATTTTAAAATAAAATGAAAATAATGAAGTCATCCAAAAATATGAGATTACACCTTATTGTAAGATTGAGAGAGATTTTTGCGTAACATGGGTTTAATGGTGTTATCTCAAGATTGAGAGAGCTTTTTACACCTTATTGTGCTGACATCGGGATGCAATCATGCAATATGAGTATTTTGTGTAGTGAGACAAATGAATCGCATGGCGAAGGTCAATGTTATGGCCATGCACAATTGGTACATATCTCGATATAGTTTTGGTCATGTATAAATAGGTGGTATATGTTGTGAGTGTTTTATTTGTTTATTAATGGGGTAATAAGGTTGACTTTTATTAGTACTTTGGAAAGGGTTTTGAAACAAATTTTGCGGTAGCAAGCTGGTTCGGTCTTTCCTTGGTTGCGCGGTGCTGTGAGATGGAATAAGATTGTGGCGTTAGTGGATCACATTTGATATGAGATGTTTAAAGTCCGTTGGTAAAGGTCTTCGAGTCAGTCTAGGCACAATGTTTTTTCAAGCATATAAGCGATCTTGTTTGCATAGTGGGTTTACTGTTTAATTGTTGTGATGTATTGTGGCTTGCTGGTCTCTTTGGATTTAGTTTTCTTACCTGGTTGTGGTGTATTCTTTTCCTCCATCTAGGATTAGGGAGGTTTTTAATGAGGCACTCAACTTAGGTTACAATTGTAAGATTCAATCTTATCAATAAATTAATTTTTGACGAGCAAAAAAATGAGATTACTAAGAAAATTATATAATAAAACGAAAATCTTACCTTTAGTAGAAAATTATGGGTAGCAATAACTAAAACTGAAAGTTTTCATAAATAATTTTAAATAGATTTCAATGAGTTTAATTTTAATGTAGATACTAATTACATATCTAACATTAAAAAACAATTATAATTATGTTTACATTTATAAATTTGTGTATTAGATTAGTTAATGATTTTAATTGAATAATCTAGTGTTAACGAGGGTGTACATGCAATTTGGGAGAAGAAAATGACTAAATTGATGTCCTTTGTAAATATTAAAGGTTAAGTTTATTGAATTATTTTGAATCAAGACTAAATTGATAGAATATATAAGTTTCGAGAACTAAAATTGTTATTATACTAAATATTGTCAAATATATGTTTGTATTTTAACGAGGAATGACCTAATAGTAACTAAAACTTCAATTGAGTGACTTAATTGTAACTTTTAATAATTGACACAATCGTAACTTTATTAATAATTTTTTTTGAAAGATTAATGGGCCTCATTAAAAACCCCTTCCCTAGTGAAAGGGGAAAAGAGTACCCCAACTAAAATTTATTAATAATAAACGATAGCTTACATATAGATAGTGTTCATAACACCCAAATGAAAACGTCATAAACAGCCCCTTACTACCACTATGAAACGAAAACCAGAAATAGAAGAGAAAGAAGCTAGAGAACCTTATCCAATTCCACTTTTTGCCAATGAATCAGCCCTACAATTGAAGCATCTTTGAGTCCATTTCAACGAAGCCTTGGATTGTTGAAAAAGAAGACCGATATCACTAACCACGTGAAAAGCGAAAGAAGGCGGGGCCACGGAACCATTACACCATTCCACAATCCGTCTGCAATCCGTTTCAAGTATAAGCTGGAACTTCCCAAACCACTCTGATTCTACAAAAAGCTTTAACCCCTCCTTGACTGCTGCTAATTCCATCATTAACGGAGATCCGCAATTAGTAGGAGATGAAAATTCAAGGAGGACGTTACCTACATGATCTCTGAGAAGACCGCCGATGCCACCGCGGTCAGAATGCAGTGAGAAAGCTCCATCCACGTTGAATTTGAGGAAACCCAAGGGGGGGGGAACCCAACCACCCGCAACCACTTTCCAATTTTTCTTGGCAAACAATTGTGAAGCTAGATTCGGGTTAAGAAGAAGATTGTCGACCGACAGTGTACAATCTTTATGAGAGGCAATAAGCCAAGATGCCCATCGGAACCGAGTTATGAAAAATAATTGTTCCCAATCCATAGCTTTTTGTTGAAAAATAATATCATTCCGTAATAACCAAATTGACCATAAAAAAGCGAATGGAAAAGAAGAATACCAAGTCATTCCAGCGCCCTCGATCAGACCTTTCCAGGCGATGAGAAACGAATCTGCTTGAGCAGGCCAAACCACTTGACAGCCTAAGTTCTTGCATATAAACATCCAAATTTTCCATACACCATGGCAAGTAAAGAATAAGTGGCTGATTGTTTCTTCATGAGCTTTGCATAAAGGGCATCTTGAATCGGAAATCCCCTGAACTCCCCTCTTCCTCACTTCGCTTGCAACCGGAACACGACCACGAATAATTCGCCAGATAAATACTTTCACTTTGGGTGGAGCGACTCCTAACCAGACTACGTCATTCCATTGAAACCCCTGATCAGCCCCTTCTTCCAACTCATGTCGTAGTTGTTTAACCGAATAAGCCCCATCGCTTGTGCCCCGGACGCTAACCCAATCTTTTGCCAGGAATGATGAACGAAAATTGTTCAAAGTTTGCATAAAAAGAGTCCACTGCTCAGCTTCCCATTCACGAAGAGGTCGACGCAAAGCAACAGACCAAACCCAAATGCCTTCATGCTTGCTGCCAAAGTCACTAATTGTTCCATCTTTGCACATTGCCAAAATGAAAATCCGGGGGAATTTCTATTTAAGAGAGAACGATCCTAACCACATGTCAGTCCAAAAGCGAATGTTCGATCCATCCCCCACCTGTAATACCAGCTTACTTCTTATGAGATTGCCGAAAATGTCATCCGAAAAGAAAGTTTTAGCAATTCCTTTCCATATCCACGATGCGTGGGAGGATGGAAGATGAACTGGTAAAATACTCGAACTAGAGGTTGGCACACGAGCCGAAATCACTCGTCTCCATAAAGCCGACGGTTCATTCCCATATCTCCACGCCCATTTCCCCAAAAGAGATTTATTAAGAACCTCTAGATTGAGCACGCCAAGCCCCCCAACACTCTTGCTAGTGCATATGACCCTCCAATTAACCCAATGGATTTTTGAACTATCACGAGAAGCACCCCATAGGAAATTAGCCATCAAACCATTTAATTTGTTGAGAACCATAACCAGAATCTTGAAGAGAAATAAGAAATAAATTGGTAAACTTGATAGAACGGATTTTATCAAAGTCAATCTACCAGCAATTGATAGAGAACCAACCTTCCAACCGGCTAACTTTTTCGAAAAATTATTGAGAACCGGTTCCCACAAAATCATAGAGTTCCTACGAGGCCCCAAAGGCAGTCCCAAGTAAGTCGTCGGAAGTTTGTCCATTGAGCAGCCGATTTTAGTGGCCCATGCCTCAAGCAAAGAGGTGGGAATGTTAACTCCAAATAGTCTGCTCTTTTTGAGGTTCAATTTTAAACCGACGGCTAACTCAAAGACGCGAAGAACTCGCTTGACATTACAAACTTGCCGTTCTTCGCCTCCACAGAAAATTAGGAGATCGTCGGCAAATTGGAGATGTGAGATAGCAAGTTCCGACTCTCCCTTTCCAACGTTCGCTCTGTTAAACAAACCAGAAGAGACGGCCTTCTTCAACATTAAGTTTAAAGCTTCGCCAACAATATTGAACAGGAGGGGGTGAAAGAGAGCACCCTTGACGAAGACCACGCGAAATAGAAAAGGAATCCGTCGGTGAGCCATTTACCAGGATGGAAATAGTTGCCGTGGATACACATTTATAGATCCAATTGCACCAAAGGTTGCTAAAGCCGCATTCATTTAAGCAACGAATTAGGAAGGACCAACTAACCATGTCGTAGGCTTTCTGAAAATCTACCTTGAAAGCCACCCCATGTCTTCCGGATTTTGCCATCGAATCAAGAACCTCGTTCGCCACTAGAGAGCAGTCTAGTATTTGCCTACCTTGAATAAAGGCGAATTGTGATTCGCCTATGATAACTCCCATGACTGATTTTAGCCTTCTTGTAAGGACTTTAGACAAAATTTTATAAACCCCACCAATTAGACTTATAGGACGATATTCATCAAGTGAAGATGGGTTGATAATCTTGGGGATAAGCGTTATGAAGGAATGATTGGTCCCTATTTCCCACGGCCTCTCATGGTAAAAGTCATCAAAAAATGGCATAATACTTGGCTTCAGAAGGGACCAGAAACGTTTAAAGAAGCCGATGTTAAACCCATCCGGCCCCGGGGCTTTGTTACTCTCCATTGAAGCTAGTGCCGACCATACCTCATCCTCCGAGAAACGATCAATAAGAGCATACGATTGGGAGGTGGAAATCGATTTGAAATCTAAAGACATGTTTTCAACTTCAAGAGCATTACTGTCATTGTAGATGTTGCTGAAATGCACGCGAACATGGTCTTTAATTGCAGCCGGTTCAGTAAGTAAACCCGACAAACTACGAATGCTCGGGATGGCGTTGAACCTTCTTCGATTGGATGCCATCAAATGAAAAAAGTGTGTGTTCCGATCACCCTCAAGAAACCACTGCTGCCGAGATTGTTGAATCCATTTACTTTCCTCTTTCCTATATAGGACCCAAAGATCCTTCCTCATGCAATTTAAATTCTGAATATCAAGGGCTGAAAAATGACCATCATGTATACTTGCTTCAATACAAGAAATGTCCCTTTCGAGATTCTTAATAGCCGAATCCATAGAGATGTGTTTGTTCCCAGCCCATCGCTTCAGATTTTCCTTCGACCTCTTCAACAAAAAACCGATTCTAAATCGGTTAGGGGCTGCAGCAGAACCACCCAGAGCAGCCGAAACCACCTCTTCGAAACCATCTTCTAACATCCAATAATTGAAAAAGCGGAAAGGCTTCGGACCCCAATTACGGGGGCATTCTTCAAGAGTAATCGCATTGTGGTCCGAGAGAGACTTATCTAGCACCGATTGAGTAAGAGCTTGAAACTGATTCTCAAATGCAGAGTTAATCAAGAAACGATCCAGACGAACGAAGGTAGGAGACTCCCGATTGTTACACCATGTGAACTTGCCACCGATCAATGGCAAATCCATGAGCCCAGAATTGGAGATAAAATTCCTAAATAAATCCATTAACACGAAATTGAAAGATTTACCATGTTTTTCTTCTTGATCCATAATGAGATTAAAATCCCCTGCTAAGCACCAAGGACGTTGATATTGAGATAGAAGATTACTCAAATCGGCCAAAAACAATTCCTTCTCAGAATCAACCGAAGGGCCGTAGACATTCAGAAAACCAACTTGAAAATTACTGTGTTTGATGCTTCCCAGAAGACAGATAAATCTGGGATTGATAATAGAGCTTTGAACATGGAAAAAATCAGAGTTCCAAAGACAAATAAGACCTCCGGCAGAACCCATTGCTGGAGAAACGACAACTTCCGTATTGTGATTATTCCAAATTCTTCTAATGTCCGAATGGGAAAAAGAATTCCGCTTGGTTTCTTGAAGGAAAACCAAATTAGCTTTGAATTTCAGGATCGTCTTCTTAACCTCTATTTGTTTCTCTTTCATTCGTAAGCCCCTGATATTCCATGATACCATTTTTAATTCACTGTTCATTCAAAGAATTTGTGGGAGGACCAATTCGAAAATTAACAGCTAGGAAGCATTATAAACCCCCTTTTTCGAGTTCCATGACTCGATTTATCACCCTTTCCTTTCCACCTCTAAAAGAGATCTCCAAAATGTTGCAGATATCCCACACCGATTCCGCTTCAAGCCCTACCACCGAATCCTCCGATAGGTACTGCCGGCCTTGGTTATTAAGAATGCCACCATCCGATGGTTCATCCAATGAATCGCGAATTAATCGCCGAAGAAGTCTTCTCGATCTAGCTCTGAAAAAGCCCATGGGAACTTGAGAAGAAACCGGGGCAATTTGCAAATTACCATCCATTAGAGGGGAGAAGTTGGATGCAGATATGATGGGATTATCAAAACTGTCAGGAATGACTTCAAGGGAATCCACACTTCCAGCAGAAATGGGTTTAGCCGGCAATGAATGGGTACAAGGGGGAACAGACCCAATGGGGTCGGGATAGGATGACAGGCACTGACCATTAACATCTGGGCCCACAACAGGAGGCAAATGGTCCAAAACCAGAATGACCCGGACAGCAGGATCCTCAGACTCGACAGATTCATTCCAAGAGTCAACAACAACATCATTATTAAAACTATTGGACCCACATGAGTTCCCCAAGATGTTGGGAGAAGGGATAACAATAACATTCCCAGCACACTGATTACTAGGCCGCTCCTGACGAGGTGGAGACTCCTGCTCTACCATACCCTCCCTAACCGGAGACGGAGAGAACCCGGGCCTGCCGCCGGGATCGTCACCAAAATTCGAAGAAGCTTCCTCCGAGTCAGACCAAATGCCCACAGAATTACCTTTCGATCCAGAAGGTTCCAGAACTTCCTCTCTAAGCCTACCAATTTTAACTTTGATAGAATATTTACGACCCATGGATACCAGATTAACGTATGAAGGGATGGAGGATGGGTAATCTACACGGATGGAGATTTGAGCAATATCCAATCTATTTCTGGAGGAGGTAGCAGGATGAATAGAGACGTGAGAGCCCCATCTCTTGCCCAAAGCTTCAAAAAATTGATCATTCCAACAATATAGAGGAACCCCGGAAAGAAGCACTGTAGTAAAATATAGAGGGATACCATCGACCAAAAGGTGGTCGATCCGCTCAAACCAATAACTCAGTTCATCATACTTCCTAGTCCAAGCCGAATCCATGTCTTCTATAGTTTTGAACAAAACAATGTAAGAGTCGAACTTGTATCCCCACCTGATTATTTGAACATCAATGCCATCATTATAGAGTGCTCGTTGGACGAACTCTTGATCAAAATTTGGTTTGAAAACCCCCACCAAGCATCGTTTTAACCATTGTGTTTCCGACACCGGAGCATAGAAATGAGTTGGACCTGACTTAGAGGGACCATTAGGACACGAGTGCTCTGAGCCACCCACCTTTGGAGGATCTGAAAAATCATTACCCTGTGAGCGAAGGTTATCAATGAGGACCTCTCGATACAATCTGGGACCAGCCACGTTACGGGTAGGACTGGGTCTATGGATTGGATCCTTCCCACGACCAGTTCGCTGGGGATTTTGAACCGGAATAAAACTCGGAGATTTCCTAGGATATCATGCCTTAGAGACCCTGATAAAGGAACCATCGAATTTTGCACCATTCATCTCATGGATTACCTTCCACAAATCTTCTTCTGAAGCCATGGTAACGAAAGCGAAGGTGCTGGCTCTATACCTCAACTTGTTATTTTTGATAGGGATAAAAACTCGCAAAACCTTACCATGGATGCTGATGCGTGCTTTAAGAACCGGGTGGGAAACCCTCTTACTCAAGTTATCTATGAAAGCCGTCCACTCCAAACCATTCTCGACCTTACTATCATGAACAAGATTAGGGAGGGTCTTCTCCGCTGCCGCTGAAGAACCGCCGTCTTTCTCCAGGTTCAGGCCAGGCGCCTGACGAGATGACTCTTCCGCTCCCAAAGCCATCCCCGAGAGAGTAATAACTTTATTAATAATTGAGTGACCTCTAATGTAGTTTATCCAATTTTTTATGGTATGTCAAGTGACCCACCATAACCTAGGGTAGAATTAGGTTTGAAGTTTAAGATTAATGTTTAGAGTGTATGATGTATTTTTAGAGTTTAGAATTTAAGACTTAAAATTTAAGGTTTGATCGTAGAATTTAATTTTTTTAATATTCGAATATAGAGTGGAGTATTAAAAAGGGACAAGGATTTTTGTTCGTGAAATCATGAATTATTATTATTATTATTTTGTTGCCAATGAATCAGACTCGGTGAGAACTTTTAATAGGAAAATTAATTATATACAATATTATTTCAAAAATGAATGATAAAATCATCGATAATTCACTTTTATAAATTGCAGTCCATAATCAAACAATATTTTCATTTTGCAGCCACAGCCTCTATGATAGTAGATACTACTACCAAGTGGCCCGCCATCTCTTTCTTCATAAAGAAGCAAAAGCAGAGAAACAAATGCGGAAACATAGTTTTTCATGTCAACATCTGATCCAGCCCTGCTTCATAATATTAGGTTATTGCAAAACAGACTTTTACCGCAAAAATTCCAATTTGTCTTCCATGTTTCCAATAGTAATGACGTTAATTAGGTATATCTTTATCCATATTTTATATATAAAAAAGGAAAACACTTTGATACACAGGCCGTGTAAACTTTAGTTTACACGTGGCTTTAAGTTTTGAAGGTTATAGTTTTAGTTTATGGTTTAAAGTTTAGGAGTTTAGGTTGTATGGTTTAAAATTTAAGGTTAGTGTTTAAAATTTAGAGTATATAATTTAATTTTTAGGGTTTAGTTTTTTAGGGTTATGGTTAGAATTTAAGATTTGTATTTTATAGTGTAAATACGCAAGCTTATATAAAATTAATTTTATACAACTTATGTATCAAAATTTCACCCCATAAAAGAATGCTATATATATATATATATATATATATATATATATTCCAAAAATTCATCAGCCCTAAGAACTGAATGTACCCAAGGAATATTTGTTTGTAGGGTAACCGTAACCAGATCTAGAATTCAAAGGAATCGATTCCCTTTCCAAACAAGATTGCTTTAAATGTTCCAACGTAAATCACATGTCTTAAACAGATGGAAATCGTTTGTCCTTACTTATACCTCTTTTAGTGTTTTCATTTTAAAGAATAAATAAATAAATAAATTTAGGGTTTATAGTTTTAGGATTTAAAATTTAAAGTTAGGGTTTAAAAAATTAAGAGTAAGGTGTATTTTTAGGGCGTGTAGTTTAGAATGTAAAATTTAGGGTTAGAGTTTAGAATTTAACTTCTTAATTTTTTTAGTGTGGGGCATAGAAAAGAACACATGATTTTTGTTTGTCTTAAACATGTAGTATTTTAATGGAGGGAAAGCGTCAACTTGTCCAAAAGGTTGCTGCTCCAAGAGAAATAGCTAAGAATACGGATGAAGCAAAACCAAACCCCTTTTGCAATACTATTTCCTGCCTAACTGGAGTTCCCTTTGAATAAGGTAATCCATCCCCTATGAAGTTTTGAAACCCTTCATCCAATGCCTACGACTATTTACTTGAACTACAAGACAGGTCAGCCAATCTCTAATGCCAAGAATTCTCTTCTTCCCCCCCATTTATTTATACCATTATTACAACAATATCAATCAACATCACCCAAACAAAACTTGCACCTAAACCCGACAAACTTATTCCACACAATAACTTGCTGAAATGGAGGGTTTTATTCCAGGCCAAGAAGGGTCAGCAGAGATTGTGTTTTTCGATATAGAAACTACGGTACCCAACAGAGCCGGTCAAAGGTTCTGGGTGTTGGAGTTTGGTGCCATTGTAGTTTGTCCGAGGAACCTTGTTGAGCTAGACAATTACAGCACCCTGATTAAGCCTAAAGACTTGTCTGCTGTTGCATTGAGGTCTAGCCGGTGTGATGGGATAACTAGAGATGCTGTTGCAAATGCGCCAGGATTCGAGGAAGTTGCCGACAAAATATTCAGCCTGTTGAATGGTAGGATATGGGCGGGACATAACATTCAGAGATTCGATTGTGTTCGTATTAAGGAGGCCTTTGCTGACATTGGTAGGCCTCCTCCTGTATCTGTTGGGATCATAGATTCTCTAGGAGTTCTCACTGAGAAGTTTGGAAAAAGAGCTGGTAATATGAAGGTAAGAATTTCATATCAAATTTCAAGACTCAAGTTCAAGGCATAATGAACTTGTTATGTTCAAAATAGTTGCCCTGATCAAACTTCCCGTCATGCAGATGGCAAGCTTAGCCACTTACTTTGGGCTTGGGCAGCAAAAGCACAGGAGCCTGGATGATGTCCGCATGAATTTAGAGGTTCTAAAGCATTGTGCAACTGTGCTCCTTTTGGTATGTTCTCAAACATCAATACTAAATTTCAACACCCGGTTTTAACTTTCATCATCTTATAATTAAAAGAGCAATTCTTTTTTTAAGTATTTGAGTTTGTATGATGCCAGGAATCAAGCCTCCCTAGCATATTGAATGGCAGTTGCCAGAGTTCTCCGACAATAACAACACGGAGTAGAAGCGGTGCCGGAAAATCAACATGCAGGGAAGAAACCAGGAGGAAATCATCGCCCCTACCTTCAGTTGGATACCAGAGATCAGTGCCCTACACAAGGGGAAGTTTGGGAAAGGTTTAATTCCACGCTGGTTTATCAATAATCATGTAAGGTATGGTTTCTTAATTGGGTAATGAGGGCTGACAAGGAAAATGAACTTAATGGAGCAGGTGACCGAGAGAATGAAGAATCTATTGTGTAAAGCCCAAGGAAGCCAGCCTATTAACAACTTGCTCAAGCATTCTCATTCACTGCTCAGATGAATCAGAAAAGAAGGCAAAATTTCACATCACTGCAGATCAGGAAGAACAAAGATTATCTTCAATGAGATTATGGCATGAAGCATAAAAGGGTCTTTCCCCTGTCTTATTGATTTGATGAATTATCTCAAAATTTAGGAGAATTTGGGACACCCTTTTTGTGGTTCTTATTCATTAATTATTTGTAAATTTCAATTCATCAGTTGAAGTTGTGAATATGATAAACTGTGTACCATGTGTTGAACTGTTTCAATACAAATCCGAAGGCGGATGATATAATAATATACGTTTATTTTTTTTATATTGGAGCAATTTTGAATTCAAATTTTTATTCATGGATTAAACTTGATTTAGAAAGATAGTTTCGAGGTTGAATTAAACTATTAATTTTTTCGAATCAAGTTGAATTCAATATATTTTAAAATCCAAGTTATAATTCAAAAGTATAAACTACACCATACATAACATAAACCATTCTTGTATTGTCTTTTTACTAAGCCAAATTAACAGTAATAAATCAAATTAAAAGCTTTCCAGTTAGCAAAAACTAGCAGAGATTCCTTTAAACGGTATTGAGATTTAGATGTATCCATGTCCAATTATGAAGGAGTTTTTAACGAGGCTCGATTTCTTGTCAAGAAAGTGTTGATATTAAAATTTTGCGACGTGATAAAGATAAGAAAGTGCTCATGTGTATTTTTAGGGATGGAAATCGTCTACCTCTAACTATGTCCCTTTTGGTGCCTCATTTAAAAAATAAGTAGGTTTAGCATTTAGGGTTTAAAGTTAGAGTTATGTTTAGAGTTTAGAGAATTAAGGGCATATTGTATTTTAGGGTGTAGAGTTTAGAGTTTATGATGTGAAATTTAAGATTAGGATTTAGATTTTTTTTTATTTTTTTAGTGTGAGGCATAAAAAGGGGCATACTTAGGGAGCAAAAAATTTTTGTTCGATCCTTCAGTTCGGGGACAGTAAGTTCCTGTTATTCATAGATGTGATTATTGAGTTGAGCAGCTCGCAAACAACTCGAGATCGACTCAGTCAAAACTCGGTTAACGCTCGACTCGAGACCTTAGCGAGTCAAGTCGAGCAAGATCCAATTCAACCCGATAAGTTCGTGAGCAGCTCGATATTTTTTTATAAATTCTTTTATGATTTTTTGTGGTTACCTTAAAAAATTATCTTCTAAGAATTTACTCATAAAATTTTGGTTTCAAATTTCCAAAACGTTTTGTATTTCTTAAGAATAAAAATAATAATTTTTATTAATATAAAATTGAATTATAATATTGAGTCTTTCTTTTTTATTAAATTCTTTCATTTTTCTTTTAGTGTGACTTTATGTAAAAATAGAGAAGGGGAAAAGTCTTCAGTTTTCACTTCCCATATAAGAAAATACAATTGAAAGTTAAAACCTCGAAATTTTAAGACATTCTCTCATTTGTCGTTCATCGAAAATTGTTGAGAAACTAAAAAGATTATCACACTCGAATAGCAACTTCATCTCTAACTCGGTCATGGCAAGTTCGTTTATTTATCTCCTTAAGCCTCGCGCTTTTTGTGTGTGAATTCTATGTTTATATTAAGCTCTAATAGTATTACTAGATTTTACCTATAATTTAAAAAGGCTAAAGTGGTTATTTTACTCCCGACTTCGACCCAAATTAGCAATGTCGGCCCTCGCGCGAAAACGCGTTCATTTTGGTCCTTCAGTTCGCACATTGCAACAAATTAGCCCCTTGACCAACGTTGACATTACGGAGATGACGTGGTACTCAACTATGCTAACATAGAAGTGCATGTGTGATGCTGACGTGGCTGAGGGACTGAATTGATTTTTTAAACGAATTTGAGGGCATAATTAAATTTTTTGCCGAGTTCAGGGGCATAATTCATTTTAATTGGAAGTTCGATAACTTACTTAATCTTTAAGCTAAAAAATAGTAAATTACTAAAATTTTAAAAATATTTAAATACTCATAAAATTTAAAAAAATAAAAATATATATAATGAATTTAAAAATTAAATAAAAACATAAAATTAAAATATGAAAAATTTATAAATATAACAACTCAAAGTTTTAAAATATTTATAAACCATCGGAAAAGTTTTCAACTGTTTCTGGCTATGCTAAGCCTACTAATATTTCTTGAGCATATTTTCAACGAAATCATTGGTGTATTAAAGTAGAAAAAACAAAAAAAAATTGCATTTTTCTACATCAAATATTAATGACCATCAATTTGATGTAGAAACGCGATAGAAAATTAAGTTTTATTGTTACTTTAATACAAGTTTGATTCTATTGAAAATTTGTTTAACGAATGATAATACTCGGATTGACGAAGTCAAATATTTTTTTCGACGAAAGCGTTCGATTTTTAATACTTTATAAACAGTTTTTAATTTTTATTTTTTATCATTTTTAATCTCAAATACATTTTAACTTTTTGTATTAGTTTTGTTTTCAATAATTTTTTAAATATTTTATTTATTTTTATTAAGTTTATGGATTTTTTTAAATTGAAGAATATTTTTATTTTTTGTAGAGTTCTCACTTTTCTTGTTTTATAATTATCAGGAACCCAAAGTATATTATTTACATCAATTTCTTAATCGATTTTTCATATATTCCATTTGTAAAAGTTCAACTTGAAAAATCAAATTACTTATCTAATTTTATTCAAAAACTAAATAAATCAATTAAATTAACTTACAATTTAAACAAATTATTTATCCATTATTTTAATAATTTCTTAAATTTTTTAGCTTAAATATTAAATAAGTTATCAAATTTTCAATTAAAATGAGTTATGCCCCTGAACTCGGTAAAAAAATCAATTATGCCCTCGAATTCAGTTTAAAAAATCAATTCAGCCCCTCTGCCACAACATCATCACACATGCATTCCCACGTCAGCATCGTGGACCACCACGTCATCACAGTTTATTGTCATGTCAGCACCGTTAACTGCCACGCTAGCACCGTAACGATCAACGTTGGTTAAGGGGTTATTTTGCTGCAATGTGCGAACTGGAGGATCTAATTGAACGCGTTTTCGCGCGAGGAGCAACATTGCTAATTTGGGTCGAACTCGGGACAAAATAACCCCTTTAGCCTTTAAAAAACAAAGTAAAAATTTTGGCGAGCTTAACGAGCAACGAGTTGAGTCGAGCAACATGATTTTTTAACGAGCACGAGTCGAGCAAAATTTATCGAGCTTAACGAGCAATGAGTCAAGTCGAGCAACACGGTTTTTTAACGAGCACAAGTCGAACACTACTCAACTCAGGACTGACTCGCTCGATAAACACCCTTAATTATTCATATGTTGTTTTCCTAGAGAGTCCTTTAAAAGGACTTATTTGAAAGGAAAAAAATAGAGTTTAAATTGTCAAAGCAAAACTTTAAGTATGCAATTGAAAAAAGTGACAAACACCAAATGTTTTTTTTTTTCATTTTGTCTATCAATAAATGAAGAGCCGACCGAAAAGTTTTCAAAACCAAACTTAGTTTGATCCTTTTTTTCGAGATGGTTTGTATCTCATTTCGGCTATTCACTCCTTTTTCTTCTTACACGTTATTCTTATATTTCACAACCAGATTTTCTCTTAAAATATCTCCCCATTCTTATTTAATATATATATATATATATATATTGAATTGGTAGAGACCCTAAAGGGTTACAAATCTGAGAACAAAGCATCCATGACAAGAATGAATTAAATCGCAACATAGGGTTCTGTAGAAACTTCGTGTCAAATGAGGTTGAATCAGTTAACTTAGCGAGCTCGTTGCTGTTGCGTTCCCGTCTCTCGGTGTCCATAAAAAATCTGTCACCCAACTCCTAGTGTTGAGATCGTATATAGCCCGAACGCTCGTATATCGTAGAGGGGTATCATTTAATATTTATAGTTCATCCTCTTGTGTCTTGGTGACAAATGTAAATGTTCATCATCCCTTTAGATTCGGGTTCGAGCACCAGTAATGCATGTTGTGTGTGCCGTCTTTAAAAAGACTAAAAAAAGTTGAACAGATGTTACCCTTACATCACACCAACATATTTAAAAAAAACAAATAAACCTAAGCCTTGCACTCATGAAAGTTTGCACGATGCTAACACAAGTAATTTTTCTTTCAAAAAAATAAAAAACATTTAAGTGGTTCCTGATGTCACGAGAATGTAATATGTAAAACACAAACACAAGATTCACAATAACAATAACAGTTTTAAATAATAACCTGATAAGTGTCCTAGTAAAAAAACGGATAATGTTCAATCGCTTTGTCTACAAGGTGTGTGCACATTATTAAAGGGTTAAAAATATATAGATATTACCTTGTAATCACCTTTAGACCATTCAAAAAAAATAACAGTTTTAAATAAGAGTTTAAATTTTTAATCAACATTCAAGACTACATATCTTAATTTCTTCAGAGATTTTATGTTTATCAACTTCTAAAAATTAGTAATCAATCAATAAAAACTTAATTTTGCGTAAAAACCCTATTCTAACACAAACAAAACCGCAGTCTTAATGTTTCAAAGAATAATCAATAAAGCCTTAAAAAAGGAAAAGTGAGATTTTACCAAATTAGTGAGACCCACCTGAAATTCTTGAAAGATTAATAGTTAGGAAGGTAAATGAACAAAGCGTTCAACGAATCATTTAACGAACATTCGTTTATTAAGTTAAAATAATAGTCAATAAGCAATTTTTTTTGCTAATACAGAAAGATAAGCTAGGCTAGGAGTTTAAGTCCTCATGTAGCAGGTGACGAACAGCAGCCGGTGGTTCCTCAAATAATTCTTCCGCAGCTAACGCACCTTGACTCATAGCCGCAAGGGCATCCGCAACCATGTTTCCTTCCCGACAAATGTGACGGAATCGTATACACCAGTTCCGCTCCATTAACAAAAATATCGAGGCCACTAAACCATGACCTTGCAGAGCATGGGAAGCTTTCGATAGGATACGTACCGTTTCCAAGCTGTCTGATTCCACCTCAACTCGACGGAATCCAAGTCACCAAGCATGGAACAACACGTCATGAACACCCCATAATTCCGAAATAAGTACAGAGCAAATACCTATCTTACGATGAAAACCAAAAATCCATCTACCCTCACTATCACGTAGGACGCCACCAACCGACGCACGATGGCTAGTATGGATAACAGCAGCATCCGAATTCGCTTTAGTCCAACCAAGAGGAGGGCAGTGCCAATGCTCCAATGGTCTCTCCACCACCAATGCCACCTGCTCTCTCCTAGAGGCCTCATAAAATTCCGCAGCAACCCTCCTACACTGCACAAGAAACTGTTGGTTTTCAACATAATCCGCATCCATTATACACCTACACCGGTCCTTCCAGAGTAACCAACACGTTGTAGCAAATAACACACCCCAAGAACCAACATACTGCACAGTACCAGCATTAGAAACCAAGTTTTCGAGAAGCCAAGCATTAAAAGGCATGGTCAAGAACCTAGCCTTATCGCCACGTGGGACCAGATTATCCCATACCTCCACAGCTTTGGTGCAACCACGGAGTGCGTGATCCACATCTTCATCTGCGCTCCGACAGATGCTACAGGCAGGAGAAACAGCCATATGCTTGCGTGTTCTCTCAACATTTGTTAGGAGCCGCTCATGAGCAGTGAGCCATAGAAAACTTTGAACTCTTCTGGGAACTTGCAGCGACCAAATAATATCCCAGATAACATTTTCACCACCCCCCCGAAGCAGGTTGTAGCGCGCGGTAAGCTGACTTGATGCTGAAGTACCGTGACGGATTCCACCGCCAGCCCGGATTATCACCACCAAACCTTATATTGGGCGGTGGCACAGCAGCTATTTTCAAAAGGATCTCCTCTGGTAAATACCACGCAAGGACCTGCCAATCCCAAACCCCTGCTTCAGTCACCATCCTTGCCACTAGCGTTGGCCCAATTTCATTAGGAGCCATGCAGAATGCAGCTAGGGGCCCCTCCTCATCAAGCCACGTATCAAACCAAAAATCATTAAGCATGCCATTTCGAACGTTCCAACAAATCCCGTTGCGGACCTCGCTCCATATGCTAGCAAGGCCCTTCCAAACTCGAGAACAACGTGTCCTCCTAAGGTGCAGCAGAAGTATACCATACCAACGATACTTAGCTTTAAGTACCGTAACCCAGAGTTTATCCTCATCACTAACCAATTGGAAGCCAAGTTTCATTAGAAAAGCAATATTTTACTGCTGGATATCCTTGAAACCCAATCCACCTTCAGCAACCGGCCGTTTAACAGCATCCCAACGTATTAAAGAGATACCATTCGCACTATTTCCAGCTCCCCAAACAAATCGTCGTATTAACTTCTCGAGCTCCTTACACACACCTTTTGGCAGCCACGTTGATTGCATAGTGTATACAGGGATAGCCTGTAGCACAGACTTCGCAAGCGTGATACGTCCAGCAAAGGACAACGTCAATGCCAACCACCCCGACAGCCTCCGATGAACCATATCAATGAGATAGGCATAGGTTGCCTTAGTTACCCTGGTATGAAGGAGAGGGACACCAAGATACCTACCTAGATCACTAACCACTCCAAACCCAAACTCAGCGGCAATGACATCACGCAGCTCGACATCGATATTTCTAGAAAAACAAACTTGCGTCTTTGCAACACTTACACGATGTCCTGACCAAGCACAAAAATCTGACAAAATGTCTCTGATTACCTCCATTTGCTGAACCGATGCCTCATCGAATAACACTAAGTCATCCGCAAAGAAAAGGTGGGAGAGCCCTAGCCCTGTCCTAGAAAGCCTAATTTGTTTCCATTCACCACTTCGTACAGCTCTTGAGATGCTTTGGGATAATTTTTCCATGCATAGAACAAACTGATAGGGCGAAAGAGGATCGCCTTGTCTAATTCCACGAGTAGGCTTAAACACCTCAGTGAGATCACCATTCCAAAGGATTTTCATTGTCGCAGACCTAACACAAGCCATAATAAGAGAAACAATCTTGTTCGGCAACCCTGCATCCATTAGAGTTTCCTCGATGAACTCCCAATCCAATCTATCATATGCCTTTTCGAGATCCACTTTGATAGTCATCCAAGCTTTCTTTCCTGACTTGATGTTCATAGAATGTACAACTTCTTGTGCTATCACAATATTATCAATTATATTCCTCCCAGGGACAAAGCTAGCTTGTGTCGGGGCTATCCATAATGGCAAGAATGGTTTAATACGACAAACTAGCAACTTTGTGATTATCTTGTACATCACCGTACACAAACTTATTGGCCGAAATTAGCTAATACGTGTAGGCCTGTAACACCCCAATTTGGGGCTTGGAAGTTTAGGGTCTGAACCGGACCGATATGATTTTCGGTTCGAATATAAAAGGTGGTTTTAGGGAAAGCCTAGTTTGGGATGCATTAAAAATATGGAAAAATATCTAAAAATCCTCTTTTAATATATATAAGAGAGTGGTGAAATCAATTTTATAAAATAAGGTTTGGAAGTGTGACATTTCGAAATAGTGACTAAAATGTAATTTTTGAAAAGTTCAGTGGTGACTGTTTTGTAAGGATTGAAACTTTGAATCTTTAAGGAGCTAATTTACCCAAGGAATGATTTCTCCAGATTTTTCTTAATTTTAATGATTTTGTTAATGTTTAATTAATTAAAAGAAGTGAGGGAAACCATATTTAGCTTTTCATAACTAACTTTCTTAAAAACTTTCTCATCTTATTTTCTCTCAAAATTCCCTCAGCCAAACACATTTCCACAGCAGCTTTTCTTTTGATTTTCACACTAAATGACGAGGTTTCAATCATCAATTGATTCCTAAACCTTTCTACATCAAATCCCCTTCATTTGCTTATTTAATTTTCAAGGATTTTGGCTCTAAACAAGGAGAAATCTACATTTAGAGGTAAGGATGTCCTTCTCCTCTAAATACTCAGTTCTTTACTGAAATTACCAAGTTCTCAATCCTTAAATTAAGTTTTATAAAAGGTTTTAATGTTGTGATCTTGATTTTGGCTTAAAACTCAAGATTTGGATTTAATCTTGAAGAAATTCGTGATGAATGTTTGGGCTCTGTTTTGAGATGTCTTTTAATGTATTTTGGATGTTTAATGATGTGTAATTGAGGTTTAATCAATGCAATCCCGAATAGGTTGATTTTCCTAATTTTTTACTTGTGAAAATGGTGGTTTTTGGGGTGATCTGGGTGATCTGTTATAGCTGGAGGTATAAGGACGAGTTTAGGATCTTTTTGGATGTTAATTGATGTTTAAGAATGTTTAGAAGTGATGGATCTTGGCTGGGTAATGTTGTGGAGGAGTTTGGATGTGATTTCGATTGTGTTTGGTTGCCGAAATGTTAGATTTGATGAGAGCAGTGAGTTTAGGTGTAATGGCTGAAGATTTTAATGCATGATGATGCATTGATCCTCTGCTTTGATGTGTTTAAAACAGGGGAGACATCTTCGGATCCTTGTGGTGTTGATCCGGAGGCTTGAACGACATTTCGGCAAGCTTGCGAAATGGAATTGGTGAGTGAAGTTGGGTTTTCAGCTTTGAAACCAATGTTTGAAGGTTTTGGGAGCTTAGTTTAAGTCTAAGCAACTTAACTAAGCTCAAGAGTAAGTTTTCGGAGAAACTCTCTCTTTGATGAACCATGAGATGGTTGGATGCAATGTATTTAATTTGCATGTTTAAATTCTGTTTTGAAAGCATGTTTTAGCATGATTAATGCTGGTTTTGAAAGCCATGTGTTGAAGGATGCTCAAGGTAAGAGATCCTTGGTTTGTATCGATAAATGTGGTTTTGATGCATAGTGATGCATGATGGTTTAATGGATTTGTTTAATGCTTTAAAACAGTGGATTGTTGATGATAAATGATTTATATTGGCAAGTGATGTTTTGGTTTAAAGTACTTGAATCGGATATAGTTAGCCGGCTATAGGATTGGGTGCACCGTGAATAAAGTCGCCTTGGATGTTGAGGGGTTGTAATGGTACCGTAAACTCCATCCAAGTACACTAACGAGATGGTTAAGATCACAATGGTGGTTAAAAGGCCATGTGTGAATCTTGTGTTGTGTGTCACGTGTTCTCGTTAGTGATGTTATACAACTACCGATGAGTGATGTGGAGGGGTTGTGATTGTACCGTTAAACTCCATCACGGGTGTTGAGGGGTTGAGATTGTACCGGTAAACTCCACCTTGTGTGTTCGGTAGTATGTATGAAGCGTATGGGACAACGCTTGTAATCCACGTATCCGATTGTGTTTTATGTTGAAAATGGTTATAGATTATCACTTGGAAGCCAATATGACATGTTGATGTCAATGAAGCATGAGATGCTTGTTGTGTATGCATTGTTGCATGAGAAATGTTGTTTATAAATTTAAAGGCCTTTTGAAAGGTGTTTTATAAAATGCATTATTGTGTTGTTTCTTTAGAGCATGCCTCACTAAGCAAATGTGCTTACGCTCTCTTTCTTGAACCAATAATGCAGAGAATTGAAGTGCTTAAAGGGCAGCAAGGAGGCTAAGAATCCAAGGGAAAGCTAAGCTCATGTATGGTGATTTTTTCACACATTATTAGTTTTTGATATTTTGGCAATAGGAACCTAGGTTGTGTTTTGGGAGATGTTTTGGACTTCCTAAGTGTGGCATGATGCCTTTAATGTTTTGGACTTGTAAATGGCCATTTTGGTGTTTGCTTTGATGATTTGATGATTGGTTGGTTTTGAATATTAGGATGCATGCCTATAGGTTTGTGGTTTTGCCTAATTGATGCCATGAATGTGTTTTGATGATGCAAATATGTACCTTGCATGTATGATGGATTGTTGGCATGATTAGGAGGTCTTTAGGATGTGTTTGAAGGGATAAATGTATGTTAAACCAGCAAATTCTGCACTATCTGGGCAGTCCGTATCGGAACGGGCACTAACATTTCGAAACGAGGGCCTGTAATGGCCTTCGTGTATCGAAACAGGTAGAGGTCGTTTCGAAACGAATTGGCCACTGCCAAGCCCTGTTTCAATACAGGTCTCGAAACGAACCCACGTTTCGGAACGGTCAACCCCCGTTCCGAAACAGATGACCGTTGGGCACTGATTTGAATGGTTTTGTGGTTTGCAAGTTTTACATTTTAGTCCTGATTTTTGTATATGCAATTGCTTGAGTTTGAGATGTCCGTTTGAAGTGAAATTTGACAGAGAAGCATGTAACATGACTAATTTCATAATGGTAACTTATAAATCAGTTAAGTCCTCTCATTTTCCAGAATTTACATTTTGGTCCCTAATAGTTATAATTTGTGCAATTGAGTCCCTTAACGTTTTCCGATCGCTGTGCTTTTCAAGTATGCTCTCCCCAAGGGTACGCTTAGGTTTAATATGCATATAGAAAATATTAAAAAGAAAAAAATGGTCGTTAATCAAGGTTGACTTTCGGGTTGACTTTGGTTTTCCCCGTGTAATCTTCGTAGTTCGGGTTAACCGTCTAGGCCGGGCTAGGGGTTACATTTGGTGGAATCAGAGCTGAGTTCTCGAGTATTTGGGAATGGTTATGTGAGTGATATATGTATGATTGCTTGATATGCCTTTTGAGTGAAAGTTTGATGCATGAATTGTAAAGTATGTTGCAATTGTGATGCTATGCTGTGTTGAAGCATGTTAGAGGGACCCATTGCCATATCAAAACTAATGAAATGAATTGTTTTTGAAAAATGAGCTTGAGTGTTTGGATTACTTACCTTGTTGGGCATGATTACGTTTATTGCATTTGTGTTAGTGCATTGTTTTAGTGAATGGGACCACGTATAGAGACGAGGATTAATACGCGAGCTATGGATCAGAACGAGAATGAGGAGAATGTCGATAATGTTGTGGATTTACCTCCTTTTCCTGGTGGTGGACCACCTGGTGGTGGTGGTGCTGGAGGTGATGGAGCTGGTGTTGGGGTCGCTGGACCTAAAGCTGGGCAGGGGCAAGCTGCTCCTGACATGACAGTTCTGATACAAGCTATTGCTGGAGCCTTTCAGGCGGTAGTAGCTGGAGCTCATGGAGCTGGGCATCAGGGAGATGCTAATGTTAGACTACCTTTGGAACGTTTGCGTAGTCTGGGAGGGACTGAGTTCAGAGGTTTGTCTGCTGAAGGTTCCGAATCTTGGTTGGAAAGTACCAAGAGGATATTGGGACAAATGAACTGCAATGATGTGCAGAAGTTAGGATGTGTGGTATCGCTGTTACATGATGATGCGTATACCTGGTGGACGATCGTTGTCTCCGGAATGGAGGAAGTTGATGTGACTTGGACGTTCTTTCTGAACGCGTTCAAGCGGAGGTATCTAGGTGTGCGATACCTGGATGAAAAGAAAAGAGAATTCATGTCACTTGTTCAAGGAAGTATGACGGTGGCTGAGTACGAGATACAGTTTGTCCGTCTCAGTCAGTACGCACCTGAGATTATCCCTGATGAGCGGGAGAGGTGTGAACGTTTCCGTTATGGTTTGGTGACGGATGTAAAAACCTTTATGCTTGCAGCTGAGTACACTGATTTTGATGTGCTGGTTAGTAGGGCGAAGGATATTGAGCAGAACCTGGGTTTCTCTTCTAGGAGTGCTGGTTTTGGCGCGGGCAAGCGAGCTGCTGAGTATAGTTCCGGTGGTGGACGGAACAAGAGAGGACGAGATAGGAGATATCAGTCTTCTGCTAAGCGTGGTGGTGGAGGGCATGGTGCGCCTGTTCAGGAAGACAGGGCGAGAGCTGATCAGAACACATGCTGGGCGTGTGGATCGTGTGGCCATTTGAGGCGTGATTGTCCTCGGGCAGCGAGAGAGGTGCATGCTCCTATTGTAGTGACTGGTAATTCGTGCTGGAATTGTGGCTCGGCAGACCACATGAGGAGGGAGTGTTCTTTGTTGGCCGGTGGTGGTCAGGGACGTGATCCTGGAGTTGTTGCACCACAGAGAGGTCGTGGGCGCGGTCGTGGTAACTTCCAGCGTAGAGAGGATAGTGGAAGGAATGTGGCGCATGTGGTGGCTGTCCAACCTGAGGGTGGAGGCCAGGCTCGAGTGTATGCGCAGCGAGAGGGGAGGAATGACACGGATGTGATCGCAGGTACCTTTACTTTGCAATCCTTGTCATTACATTCCTTGAATGATTCTGGATCTACACACTCATACATATTGCGTGAACATGCTCAATTGCTTGGTTTGCCTGTTGAGTCTTTGGATGTTGGTATGCGTGTAACTAGTTCCTTTGGTGAGACCGTTGTGACACGAAAGCTATATAGAAGATGTCCATTGGTTGTGCAAAACCATGTAACCCCCTCGTCCCGGTCTGGTCGGATGACCGGTCCAAGTGGGCCACACGGGGAAAACCGAAGCGAAACCCGTGAAGGTTTCCCCTCGGTTAACGACCCTAAAATTATCTTTTTATTTTATCTTATCTATAGGCATAATTAAAACCTATGTGAAGCACAGCAGCGGGAAATACAAACATTGAAACATACACCGACCAACAAACACATCAAACAGCTCATTTTAGCCCTTTACAGCAGGCCGTTTCGAAACGCCCTTAGGGTGTTCCGAAACGCCTTGACTAAGTCAACAGGCCAGGGTCAACCATAAGGTGACCGTTCCGAAACAGGGGTGACCCGTATCGGAACGACCTTGACGGTCAATAGACCAGGGTCAACTATAAGGTGACCGTTCCGAAATAGGGGTGACCCGTATCGGAACGACCTTGACGGTCAACAGACCAGGGTCAACCATAAGGTGACCGTTCCGAAACGGGGGAGACCCGTATCGAAACGACCTTGACGGTCAATATCTCGTGGTCAACGAGATTTGACCATTTCGAAACTTCAAAGGCCCGTTTCGGAACGCCTTCATCTCGCCAATTTCTCAAAATTCCAGTAGCAAAAATGTTCCGAAACGACCCCCATCCGTTTCAAAACGGCAGGCCAAATGCAAAGGGACCGTTCCGAAACAGGATGGCCCGTTCCGAAACGCCCCCTGTCTGAAGACTCGTTCTGGCTGTTTTAAGGCACAAGGGTGCCCCAAACACCACCAAAACACCACACAGCACAATATAAATAGAACTCAAGGCAACCTAACAATTAAAGCATGCTTCAACAAGATTAAGGCAAGTCTAAACATTAAGGCAAGACTTCATAGGCATGCATTCACACAACATCATTCAAGCATAAAGGTAATCTCTAGGACATATGGCCAACATTCAAAAGAGCAATTTAGGCATGAGTTAACATTCATCATGGCAATACCAACCATACAAAAGCAAGGCATCAAGGAGTCTAAACATGCTCCTAACAACCTACAACTATCCAACAAAACATTACATGTCCCATTGCTCACACTATTACATATCCAAACATTAAAAATCCATACTTGAAGCACTCAAGGCTAACAACCACACTTGGAGCCTTCCACTTGCGCAAGCAACCCACGAGCTAAGGATCTGCAATGTTGAACAAAGAGAGCGTAAGCAATGATGCTTAGTGAGGGTAAGCTCTAAAAACAAACCTCAACATTGCAGGGTCCGAGCACGATCTAGCCAAGGCATTTTACAAACATACCAAGGATCCACAAGAGCCACAAGATAAGATGCATGAGCAATATATACAAGTAAATGTCATGATCAACAAGCTCTAACTTCCTCAACATAAGTAGCCACATCAAGCATCCAAATAAGGATCATTTATCATAACACATTGATACAATTATCAATCAACATTGGCACCTAGCTATGACTCAAATACGCGGATAACCGTTGGAACTCACATCCAACAACACAACCATTACCTGACGGTGGGATTACACTCATCACCGGTCTCGCGGAGGGGATTCCACTCATCCTCACGCCCCGTCGATGGGATTCCACTCATCACCGACTATATTTAAATACAATTTCCGGGCGTACCCGTACTCCTCCTTGGTGACTCAACGCCACCAAGGCCACGCACGACTTTTGACTCATGTGTACACACTAACATCCTAATGATCGATCATTTGTATTTAAGTATACTAGTGCCAATATTTTACTCATTCCACATTACTCATTTCAATCATTTCCGTGCTTAGCACGTACTCACCATGAACACAATCATGAACCATTACCATGCATGCTTTAAGCATTACAAATCATGCCTCATCTCACATGTATAATACAATATACATAAGCATTCAAATCACAAGACATACGAGGCATATACATTCATACATTTAAGTTCATCCAAAGGCTCTAGATCAAGTTTAGGATTAGGCTACCACCCTAATCCTAACTCTAGGTGGGTCTACCAAGCCCAACCTAGTCCATATACTCGAACCAACCATTTTAAAACCAAGTAAAACAATTAACCACTCACCTAAGCTTCCAAGCCCAAGGACCAAGCAAGCAACAACCTTCAACTTCCCGGATTTACTTCCGATGCTTCACCGATGCCCAAACTTGATTCTAATCAATCCCAAACACAAAAAAAACATCCACAATCAATATCTTGTCATCGAAACTAACCCGGAATGCAATTCAAACATTAAGCTCAACATTTCAAGCCAAGAACCCTCTCAAACTCCCCATTTTCGTGCAGCCACAAAACCCAGCAAATAACTCCTAATTCCAATATCCAACTTGCCATCTAATACACTCAAAACAACCCTCAAACATCACCTAAACATCAGCCCTCAAGATTCCACCCAAAACAGCCCCAAAAGACACTTTAAAACCCTCCAAAAACCCCAAGTTTACCCAAATCCGAAAATTGGTCGAAATCATTTGAAATTCACATATGTAGTATCATTTGGCTCCTATATTCCATAACTAACCATAACAAATCAAAATATTAAGTTTAGCTCTACAAAGGCACCATTTTTAATCAAGATTTCCAAAACTTCCATTTTCCAAAACCTTTATGAAAAAGAAGAGTACTTTCATGAAGGGGAAGATGAGGAGAAGTCAAAAATGCTATTACCTTTCAAAACGGAGTTGAAACGAAGAAGAGAGGTGATGGAACAGTGAATCCCCAAGGAGAGAAGAAGGTAACGTTGGTTTTGAAAGAGTGAAGGGAAGAAGATGAGAAGGGGTGGGTGTTTTATTTGACATGTGATAAATTTTAAAGCTCAAAAGACTTGTTTGCCCTTAATGAATAAGGAAAATTTCAATAGTATAAAATCCATGGCTAAATGGGTTTAATCTTAAAACATGGTCAGCTCAAAATTAATAAATTTTGAAAACACACTCGAAATATTATTTAGAGTATAAAACCGAGCCCAAAATAATATAAAAATATTATTTTCGCCTAACCCCTAAACCCGGGTGTTACAAACCATGTTTTTCATGTTGATCTTATGGAATTGCCTTTCTATGGTTTTGATGTAATCTTGGGTATGGATTGGCTTGTTGAACATCGAGCTGTGGTGGATTTTGAGAACAAGCGAGTTTCGTTGAAGCTTGCGGATGATTATGAGGTGGTGGTGGTTGGTGAGAATGTGAAGTTTCTTGCCAATGTGGTGTCTACATTGGAGGCGAGCCGAATGCTGAGGCAAGGTTGTGAAGCCTACCTAGCTTTTGTGATGAATCCTAGCTCTAAGGAGTTGCGAGTGCAAGATATTAGGACTGTGCGAGAGATTCCTGGTGTGTTTCAGGAGGAGTTGCCTGGATTGCCTCCTAACCGAGATGTGGAGTTTGGAATTGAGCTATATGAGAATACAACTCCAGTGTCCATTACTCCTTATCGAATGACACCTAAGGAGTTGAAAGAGCTGAAGACGCAACTTCAGGAGTTGCTTGATCGTGGTTTCATTCGGCCGAGTGTGTCACCTTGGGGTGTACCGGTCTTGTTTGTGAAGAAGAAGGATGGCACTATGAGAATGTGCATCGATTATCGTCAGCTGAACAAGTTGACTATCAAGAATCGATATCCATTGCCGAGGATTGATGATCTTTTTGATCAATTTCGGGGAGCGGCTGTGTTCTTTAAAATTGACTTAAGGTCAGGGTATTACTAGTTGAAGGTGAAGGATGTGGATGTGCCAAAGGCAGCCTTCAGAACGAAGTATGGGCATTATGAGTTCCTTGTGATGCCGTTTGGTTTGACGAATGCTCCTGCAGCTTTCATGGACATGATGAATAGAGTGTTCCATGAATATTTGGACAAGTTTGTGGTGGTGTTCATTGATGATATCCTCGTGTACTCTCGTACTGAAGAGGAGCATGAGGGGCATTTGAGGATTGTGTTGCAGGCTTTGTTGGAGAATCAGCTTTATGCTAAGTTAAGCAAGTGTGAGTTCTGGCTCAGGGAAGTTGTGTTCCTTGGTCATGTGGTTTCTGCTGAGGGGATTCGTGTTGATCCTCAGAAGATTGAGGCAGTGATGAATTGGAAGCCTCCTAAGTCTGTTCATGAAGTCCATAGTTTCCTTGGTTTGGCAGGATACTACCGGAGGTTCGTGGACGGAATTTCAAAGATTGATGCACCTTTGACGAAGTTGTTGCAGAAGGATGTTAAGTACGAATAGACAGAAGCGAGACAACAGGCTTTTGAGAAGCTAAAGGCAGCTTTGACATAAGCTCTTATCTTGGTTCAACCTGAATCAGGGAAAGAGTTTGTGGTGTATAGTGACGCATCCTACGTTTGTTTGGGGTGTGTGTTGATGCAAGATGATAAGGTGGTGGCTTATGCATCGCGCCAGTTGAAGGTGCATGAGCGCAATTATCCTACGCATGACATTGAGTTAGCTGCGGTGGTTTTTTGCTTTGAAAATTTGGAGACATTACCTATATGGTGAGAAGTGTACGGTGTACACGGATCACAAGAGTTTGAAGTATCTGATGTCTCAGAAAGAGTTGAATCTTAGGCACTGACGTTGGGTGGAGTTTCTTAAAGATTACGATCTGACGATTGAGTACCATCCGGGAAAAGCTAATGTTGTAGCAGATGCTTTGAGTAGAAAGGTGGCAGTGGAGTTGAGGGCTATGTTTGCCAGCTTGAGCATTTCGCGAGATGGTGGTCTTGTGGCTGAGTTGCAAGTGAAACCATCCTTGGTTCAGTTGATTAAAGATAAGCAGCTGTTGGATGATTCCTTGGTGCCACATGTTCAGGATATTGCTGAGGATAGGCCATCGGAATTTTGCTTTAATGATGATGGAGTTTTATGTTTTGGGAGTTGGATAGTAGTGCCCAATGATGTTGAGTTGAGGCGTGCTATTCTGACTGAAGCTCATAGTAGTCCTTTTGCTATGCACCCTGGTAGTACTAAGATGTATCGTGATCTTCGTGATGAGTACTATTGGGTGGGTTTGAAGAAAGATGTTGCTGAGTATGTGAGCAAGTGCATGGTTTGTCAGTGAGTTAAAGCTGAGCATCAGTTTCCTTCTAGGTTGTTGCAACCGTTGAGGATTCCTGAGTGGAAGTGGGAAAGGATTACCATGGACTTTGTGTCTGGTTTGCCTTTGTCGCCATCGAAGAAGAATTCGGTGTGGGTGATTGTGGATCGCCTGACGAAGTGTGCGCATTTCTTGCCTGTGCATACTACGTATACTTTGGACAAGCTTGCGGAGCTGTACATTGCTGAGATTGTGCGGCTGCATGGTGTGCCAAAGTCGATCGTGTCGGATAGAGATCCGAGGTTTACATCGCGTTTCTGGGAGTGTTTGCATCAGGCTTTGGGTACACTGCTGAATTTCAGTACTTCTTATCATCCACAGTCGGATGGGCAGTCTGAGCGTGTTATCCAAGTGCTGGAGGATATGTTGAGGTGCTGCGTGATTGAGTTTCAGGGCTCTTGGGAGAAGCATTTGCCTTTGGTGGAGTTTGCTTATAATAATAGCTATCAGGCGAGTATTCAAATGGCACCTTATGAAGCCTTGTACGGGAGGAAGTGCAGAACTCCTCTTTGTTGGGCTGAAACAGGTGAGAAGTTGGTTTCAATGCCAGCTTTTTTGAAAGGAACCACCGAGAAGGTGAAGCGCATTTGTGAGCGCTTGAAGGCAGCTTCTGATCGACAGAAGTCTTACGCGGATTTAAAGTGTAAGGAGATTGAGTATGCGGTAGGTGATCGTGTGTTTTTGAAAGTTTCGCCTTGGAAAAAAGGTGATGAGGTTTGGTCGAAAGGGTAAGTTGAGCCCTAGGTACATTGGACCATACGAGGTGATTGAACGTGTGGGTCCTGTTGCGTACAAGCTGAGGTTACCGCAAGAGTTGGAAAAGATTCATGATGTGTTTCATGTCTCTATGCTTCGGAGGTATAGATCAGATCCTTCGCATGTTATGCCTGTGGAGGAAGTGGATTTGAATCCAGACTTGACCTATGATGAGGAGCCGGTGGAAATTTTGGATTTGGACAGTAAAGTTCTTCGAGGCAAGACCATTGAGATGGTAAAGGTATTGTGGAAGCATCGTGGTGCTAAGGAAGCCACGTGGGAACGGAAGGATAACATGAAAGAGCAGTTTCCATATCTCTTTCCTCCAGGTAAATTTCGAGGACGAAATTTCTTAAGGGGGGAGAGTTGTAACACCCCAATTTTGGGCTTGGAAGTTTAGGGTCTGAACCGGACCGGTCTGATTTTCGGTTCGAATATAAAAGGTAGTTTTAGGGAAAGCCTAGTTCGGGATGCATTAAAAATATGGAAAAATATCTAGAAATCCTCTTTTAATATATATAAGAGAGTGGTGAAATCAATTTTACAAAATAAGGTTTAGAAGTGTGACATTTCGAAATAGTGACTAAAATGTAATTTTTCAAAAGTTCAGTGGTGACTGTTTTGTAAGGATTGAAACTTTGAATCTTTAAGGAGCTAATTTACCCAAGGAAGGATTTCTCCAGATTTTTCTTAATTTTAATGATTTTGTTAATGTTTAATTAATTAAAAGAAGTGAGGGAAACTATATTTAGCTTTTCATAACTAACTTTCTTAAAAACTTTCTCATCACATTTTCTCTCAAAATTCCCTCAGCCAAACACATTTCAACATCAGCTTTTCTTTTGATTTTCACACTAAATGATGAGGTTTCAATCATTAATTGATTCCTAAACCTTTCTACATCAAATCCTCTTCATTTGCTTATTGAGTTTTCAAGGATTTTGGCTCTAAACAAGGAGAAATCTACATTTAGAGGTAAGGATGTCCTTCTCCTCTAAATACTCAGTTCTTTACTAAAATTCCCAAGTTCTCAATCCTTAAATTTAGTTTTATAAAAGGTTTTAATGTTGTGATCTTGATTTTGGCTTAAAACTCAAGATTTGGATTTAATCTTGAAGAAATTCGAGATGAATGTTTGGGCTCTGTTTTGAGATGTCTTTTTAATGTATTTTGGATGTTTAATGATGTGTAATTAAGGTTTAATCAATGCAATCCCGAATAGGTTGATTTTCCTAAGTTTTTACTTGTGAAAATGGTGGTTTTTGGGGTGATCTTGGTGATCTGTTATAGCTGGGGGTATAAGGATGAGTTTAGGATCTTTTTGGATGTTAATTGATGTTTAAGAATGTTTAGAAGTGATGCATCTTGGCTGGGTAATGTTGTGGAGGAGTTTGGATGTGATTTCGGTTGTGTTTGGTAGCCGAAATGTTAGATTTGATGAGAGCATTGAGTTTAGGTGTAATGGCTGAAGATTTTAATGCATGGTGATGCATTGATCCTCTTCTTTGATGTTTTTAAAACATGGGAGACATCTTCAGATCCTTGTGGTGTTGATCTGGAGGCTTGAACGGCGTTTCGGCAAGCTTGTGAAACGGAAATGGTGAGTGAAGTTGGGTTTTCAGCTTTGAAACCAATGTTTGAAGGTTTTAGGAGCTTAGTTTAAGTCTAAGCAACTTAACTAAGCTCAAGAGTAAGTTTTCGGAGAAACTCTCTCTTTGATGAACCATGAGATGGTTGGATGCAATGTATTTAATTTGCATATTTAAATTCTGTTTTGAAAGCATGTTTTAGCATGATTAATGCTGGTTTTGAAAGCCATGTGTTGAAGGATGCTCAAGGTAAGAGATCCTTGGTTTGATATTGATAAATGTGGTTTTGATGCATAGTGATGCATGATGGTTTAATGGGTTTGTTTAATGCTTTAAAATAGTGGATTGTTGATGATAAATGATGTATATTGGCAAGTGATATTTTGGTTTAAAGTACTTGAATCGGATATAGTTAGCCGGCTATAGGATTGGGTGCACCGTGCATAAAGTCGCCTTGGATGTTGAGGGGTTGTAATGGTACCGTAAACTCCATCCAAGTACACTAACGAGATGGTTAAGATCACAATGGTGGTTAAAAGGCCATGTGTGAATCTTGTGTTGTGTGTCATGTGTTCTCGTTAGTGATGTTATACAACTACCGATGAGTGATGTGGAGGGGTTGTGATTGTACCGTTAAACTCTATCACGGGTGTTGAGGGGTTGAGATTGTACCGGTAAACTCCACCTTGTGTGTTCGGTAGTGTGTATGAAGCATATGGGACAACGCTTGTAATCCGCGTATCCGATTGTGTTTTATGTTAAAAATGGTTATGGATTATCACTTGGAAGCCAATATGACATGTTGATGTTAATGAAGCATGAGATGCTTGTTGTGTATGCATTGTTGCATGAGAAATGTTGTTTATGAATTTAAAGGCCTTTTGAAAGGTGTTTTATAAAGTGCATTATTGTGTTGTTTCTTTAGAGCATGCCTCACTAAGCAAATGTGCTAAATTTCCCCTTCGCCATGTGAACGCTGGCCCGTGGAATCCCATATCAAGTAAAGCCGAGTCAAACAAGAAGTCCGTGAACTTCGCACACACACCCGATCGGGTTGAGGAACCACCACTCCGCTCCGATGAATCACCAATAACATTAAAGTCACCACCCAACAGCCACGACCGCAAGTCAGACAGTTCCAACGCCTTAAGTTGCGTCCATAGTCCCTGTCTAACACCTCTAGCCGGGCTCGCATACAGAAATGTGATAAAGAAAGTCTTATTACTCAATTTATCAACACACGAACCATGAATAAACTGGTCTGAGACAGCAACAACATCAATAGCAACAGACTCTTTCCAAAGTACCCATATACCTCCAGAAAATCCCATCGCCTCCACTCTGAACGAAGAATCAAAACCAGAACGGCGAATAAACTCATCTACCTTCGCTCCACTAATGTGAGGTTCCATAATCGCAACCACATCAGGTTTCTGTTTCCTAACAAACATCTTAAAATAGCGATTAAAGTCGGAGTCAAGAGCTCCTTCAACATTCCAAAACATAACTTTAACCATAATAACAAATATGAAGAAAGCGAGACCACTCAACTCTGCATCGCAGCCTCGTCCACCTTAGCAAAGGTGGAGTTTTCCCGCCACTGAACATCATTTTGGACTACGTCCGAGCCTTTACTAATTCGGATTTGTGAACCAGCTCCTGCCGCTGTTCTGTTAAGTTCCGAAGACATGTCTTGAATCCAACCAGAGCTTGGAACCCAATCATCTTTTTTCTTAGTTTTCAAACCCTTACGAGTTAACCCTTTGCTTGCCGCTAAGCTTTTATTCACGCCTTTAGAGGTGTTACCCCGACTCACAGTACCTGACCCACGGCCATTCTGGTCCCTCAACACTGGCCTTACCTCTGTTGCACCCACTTGGACAACAACGTGCTTGTCCTTGTTCAAGCTAGTACGTACCTGTAAAACTGGAGTAGCCGCTGCCACATTAACGTTCCCACCATCGTGACTCGCCTCCTGTAGGGCAGAACCAACCACCAACGCTGGACCAGCCACACTAACTGTGCTGCTGGGATGATCACGGGATCCGCCTTGCTGGTTCGCATCAGCAACAACTGCAGGGGCCTGTTCCGTCAACTTGTCCACTGGAGGAATATCCATGCCTCCCACCTCGAGGGGCACAACCTGCTGCTCACCCAACTGCTCCTTATCACTAATCACTTGATTTTCCAGATCATCTGTTAAAGCAGCAAACCTCGACCCAACATTTGTCCCACTTTTGTTCAGGCCACTAGTATCCTTCGATCCAGCCATCGCTGGAACAACCCCTCTTCTTCGACGGCTAGCAACTTGCATCCAAGGGCCGTAGAGTTCATCCGACTGCTCCGAAGCTACAATCCTGTCAACACACCCAATGTCTTGTTGAACAGCTTGCCCACACATATCCTTAGAGTGGCCATATTTGCCACACCCATAACAAATAGCAGGGAGACCTTCATATTCAACCGTTTGGCGTCGACCATCGATAAGCAGTCCCGGTATTAGAGGTTTTTCAAGATCTACTACCACTGCCAACCTTGCGAACCGGCCATGTTTGCCCTCCGTGGTGTTATAGTCGATGCAAACCACCTGTCCCAACAAAGATGCAATCGACCGGAACAAACTCTTAGTGTAGTACCTGTATGGAAGCCCAGGCAGTCTAACCCAGACCATGATACGTGAAGGATACCTTTTCGAGGTTGAGAATGATCGACTCCAGGGTTTGACCGTTAAGTAACTACCATAGATCACCCATGGACCACCGCTCAATACACTGTTATAGTCATCTTCACGGGCAAACCTTACAAATAATATTCATTATCCAAGTCGATTAAGCTGATTTCCCCTTTAGGGTTCCATAGAGCTTCAATCCGAGATAGGAGGGCCCGATATCCAATGGATTTCCCCAGTAGTCTAACCACTAACGAGTAAGCAAGTTTCTCATCGATGGCAGCGTGTACCCTATCTGAAAACCGTATTTCCGGCAATGGGCCATCTAACATAATCCTCACATCCGAGTCGCGGACTTCCACGTACAGGTCATTAATGGAGCTTCGCTGCGGGTATTGGGATTTGTCCCCAAGCATAACGTCGCAAAAGGAGGGCTTCAGGGCTGCAGTGTCTTGTACAGAGCCATCAGCACGTGCACTACCATTATCCATCTCGCCACGGGGAACCACATGATCCACAGAGTGCAGGTCTTGCATGGGAGCGTCCTCCCCATCAATAACAGCCACCACAGTACCCTCTCGAACCACCGGGGAGAGTTGCTCTTCATTCCGCACTTTCTTAACATTTCGTTGGAGATCCTCATACAGGGGGGACGGCGGCCGTTCCAACGCTGTTGGAGTCACCGCAAAATTAGGATTTTCCGGCGGGCGGCCGCTAGGGTTTTTAAAAGGGTTTAGGCTAGGGTTTCTAGAGCAGTCAGACATTTCGTTTTGTGTTCATTTAATAAACAAGTGAACACAGACAAAAATTATGTTCAGCTCGTTTATGTTCACGAACAAACTCGTTTATCAACTTGTTTATAAGCCTGTTTACCATGTTTTCGTTTTCCTTTTATTTTTATATTTTAAATGTTGGTGAAGATAGAGACTAAATTGAACACAATGTGCACTTTGGAGTTTAAATTGTGAAGCTTAAGGAGCTTAAGGACTAGTGGTGTAATTTCACCATTTTGACTATAAATGTATATTTTGGCGAACGTTAAACGAACATATTTGCGAACATTAAACGAATACGTACACGAACGTTAAACAAACGAACATGAACATCTTCAAAAATAAATAAACGAACACGAACACAATATTAAAAATTTGATAAATGTAAAAAAAAATAAAATGATAATGATTCTCAATAAATAATTGTCAAGATAATAATTCTCTATCAATAAAGATATTGTGTTTCTTAAAACTGAAAAAACTTTTCATGCTACTCTTGTTTAATGTCATGCGTTATAACTCCTATTCTTCAGAGCATTAGCTAGAAGTCACGCATAATCTTAAAACTAAAAAAACTCTTCACGTTATTCTCGTTTACTCAAAAAACACTGCTAAAAGTGCCGCTAAAAACTTATTTTGTTGTAATGAGGATATGATTAAAAGCTCTCAATTGACACTATCTTTTTTTTCTTAAATTATAAATTTGATACTCATTAAGAATAATTTTTTCTCTATCAATAAAGATATTGTGTTTCTTAAAACTGAAAAAACTCTTCATGTTACTCTCGTTTAATGTCATGCGTTATAACTCCTATTCTTCAAAGCATTAGCTAGAAGTCACACATAATCTTAAAACTGAAAAAACTCTTCACGTTATTCTCGTTTACTAAAAAAACGCTGTTAAAAGTGCCGCTAAAAACTTATTTTGTTGTAGTGAAGATATGATTAAAAGCTCTCAATTGACATTATTTCTTTTTTTCTTAAATTATAAATTCGATACTCATTAAGAATAATTTTTTTCTCTTCTCCCATAGATAAGAATTATAAAAAAGAAAAAGTCACTCATAATCCGATAAATGTCTTTTGAATATACTTTGGTATATTTTAGCGTTCTAACTCTTAAACTTCTTTTCAAAACTCTCTAAACATTTCTTTGTGTTTAGTATTATTCTTAGTTACACTCCTAGCCTTTTTTTTCCACTGGTTTTTCATTTTACCGACCACTACCATGTTGCTATGCTTAATATTATAGAGTTTGTTCCAGTTTTTCTTCTCCGTTATATATTTGAATAAGACATTTTTAAAACAAAAAATAACAAATTTATTTAAAACAAAGAAAACATTTATTGATAAAGACATTTTGTCACTTGAAACTGAAAATTTTTCCACGTTATTCTCACTTAATGTCATGGATGGAAATCCTTTACCTCTTTTCGGTGCCTCTACATATACCCCACGCTCAAAATTAAATTTAGGGTTTATGGTTTAAGGTTTAAAGTTAGAGGTTGTGGTTAGGGTTTAGAGAACTTAGGGCATGGTGTATTTTTAGGGTATAGGGTGTAGGGTTTAGGATTTAGAATTTAGGATTTAGAATTTATGGTTAGGGCTTGAAATTTAATTTTATAGTATTTTTTAGTGTTGGGCCATAAATAAGTGCACCGAAAAGGGCCAGCCGAATTTTATCCTAATGTCACGCGTTACAACTTTTATTCTTAAGAGCCACTCATGACCTGAGAAATATCTTTTGAATACTTTGGTATTTTTCAGCGTTTTAACTTTTTTAATTTTCTTTTCAAAAACTTTTAACCTTTCTTTTTGTTTTCTTTTAGTGTAACTCTGAAAGCTTTAACCACCTGCTTTAAAGATTGTTGATAATAACGTTAAAAAGATTAATACTCTCGGTATTAAACTTTCCATATAGTTTTAGCCTTTATTTCAATGATAATAAAGTAATATACTAATTTACCGTCATATATACTAATAATATCTATATGAACAACTTAACTATCTAATATTTGTACCTTAATTTTCTATTTTCGGATTTAAATTTCTTTATAACCATAATAATAATGTAAAAAGGAGAAGCAAAACTTACTCTAAGTTTCTACCTATACACATTATTCATCCTCACCAACCATCCTAGCATGAGATCGTTTCTTTAATCCATCCAGTTGTTGTTCCCAAACATCTCTTGGGAATTTTGATCTCCTTTCACCCATCCAACAATTTCCAAATCCAAATTCACAATCATACATTTTACGAGAAATCGGATCCGAAAGCGTCTCGTAAGCCATTTGTAGCTCAAGGAATCGCTTAGTGTATTCGTCTTTGGATGAAGGAGGACAAACGTCGGGGTGGTATTGAAGAACCAAGCTTCTATAAGCCTTCTTTATGTCATCCAACCCTACATTCTGAGCGTGATCGAGTCGGAGCACTCGATAAAAGTCGGTGTTCGATCTGGGCACACATAAGTTATCAGCCCTTCCCCTGCATGATATAACTTGAACCTTATAAGCCTTCGGCCTGCACCTGGACCTGGATTTGGATGTTGTTGAAACCATGGATAATTTGCTTGTATTGAGATTCATCTGCAACGAAATCTCCATGTGAATATGGAAAGAGAGAGGAAACTTTGATTTCAAGCACAATGTGCGTTTTAAAACAGCTATGGGTTATTTATATAGGCAGAATCAAACGCGGTTTTGAGAGTAAAAATCCTCTACCTCCTAATTATGTTTCTATTTGTGTCCCCTGTTAAAAAAATATTTAAAAATTAAATTAGAAATCCTAACTCTAATTTTCAAATCCTATACCCTACTCCCTACACCATAAAAATATATATTACCCTAAATTTTTTATACTCTAACCTTAAACCTTAATCTTAAACCATTTACCCTAAATTCTAAACCCCTAAATTTAGTATGGGGGCACAAATAAGAGCATGGTTAAGGTACAAACGATTTCCATCCCGGTTTCGGACCCCTTGCCTTGGTTTATGCAAAAGCTGGAGTTTAACGCAGTTTTGGCATGAAGGTGTCAATCCTCCTTGGCGCCGCGGTATTATTTTTTACATTATTTTTTTAACAATGTGAGGGCTTGTGTTTTTTTTGGAATATGTTGATGTGATTATAAGGTAATATTTATTTAATTTTTTAGCCCTTTAATACGCACATACAACGTGTACACATAGTACTCGAACCCGAGTCACCTAGATAAAATACATTATCCTTTACTACTGGATCACTCCACGGGTTCATTTTGAGGGCTCATGTTGATTAAATTTTCCCAAAAAGAACTATATTTATTTATAAATTAAATGTTTTATGAGTTGCTATATTGACAATTTAATGTCATTTGGTTAATCGAGATAAGAGAAGATTAAGCCAATCAAAGATTGGCAATGGTTAAAGGTGTTCTTCTTGTATGAATTTGAATTTTGATATTTACTTTGATTATATAATTATCTTCCTATTTAATAAAAAAAATAGGCCAATCAAAGTTTTAATTACTTATAATCTAATCAGTTTGGATCATTTCTTTTTGATTAGAACAATTCTACCTAGAGAAAGGGAGTAAAATTTACTCCTAATAGATTTTAACCTACAACCTAAGGAAAAGGTCATGATGTCAACCGAGAATTTTAACCTTAGAGATTATTGACATCACCTTGGATAATTTCAATCTTTCATGATCGTTTATCTCTGACTTCATACATAATATAAATTAAGTTCATGTATAATTGTAATATTTATTTCTTGATTAAATTAAGATAATTTAACAATACAATTTAAGACATTATCCTTTTTAAGAACATTACCGTTAGCGTTCTAAATTGAGAGTTTTTCCAAATCATTTCACACAATTTAAGGAAAAATTATATCAAAACTAATACACTAATACCTTATTTGGTACAACGAATGTAAAAGATGTATATTGTATTACATAATATTTGTGCATTAAAAAGATGGATGAGAGATGATTGTTATTACATTAAGGTGTTTGGTTACTATAATTTGTGATAAAATTAAAAGATAAGTGTTATGTATGAATTTACATTTTACCCTTAAAATTTTAGCTTCATATTTTTTCCTTTAGTTTGACATTGCTTATTATATTATTTTTTAAAGACATGCTGTTAGTGAATTAGGAGCCAAGATTTGGCTGTGTGGTCAAAATATAAATTTTAAAAGGTAGAGATACATTCATAATTAATCTAATTTTTTAAAATATATATATATATATATATATATATATATATATATATATATATATATATATATATATAAAGGTAAAAAAATATCTACCTTGGGGGGCAAGAGTCCCTCCCATTTACCATTTAGTTTCGTCATTGCATAATGAAAATACGTAAAAGTAAATGTATTGACAATGATAAAAATACGTGAAAAAATAATGGACGTATTTACATCATTGTAAATACGTGAATAAATAGTAAACATATTTACAGCTATGTAAATACGTGAAAGAATAACAAACATATTTACATCGTGAAAAAATAGTGAACGTATTAAAAAATAATGAACATATTTAGAACAATATAAATACGTGAAAAATATTTAACTTATTTACAACAATAGAAATACGTGTAAAATAATATGAGGGTATAATTCAAAATTAATTTAGAATTATCCAAAATTGGTATAAAATTAACGTGTTAAATAAACATTACATTTGTCCAATAGCGGATCCAAAAATATTTTTGAGTGTGGACACAAATCATAAAATCATCAAAAGTTCAGGGTGAGCAGAAGTCATAATTTTTTAAAAGAACAAGGACTATTTCTAAATAAATTAGAGATGAGATTAGTAATAGGCTTTTACTAAAAAAATATTTTAATTTTAATTTTTTTGTTGTTTGTATTTTATAATTGTTATATATTAGAGTGAAACCATTTATTTGGGAATTCAATTTTTTTAAAAAAATATATTTTCATCAATTAGTAGAAAAAATATGTTTAAATCATTTTATTAAAAATAATTACCTTTTGTTTTACTTGGGTTTTATTTTTGAGTTAATTCAAGGCTTAAATACTAAACCAAACTTTTACATTGGGCCATTATTTTATTTACCCAAAACTCTCTCTATTCTAAATAAAGAATGTTTTTTGAGTATGGACTGGGCCATGGCCTAGGTAGGCCTATGCCATGGCCTAAGTCATAATATAAACGTGTAAAATAATACAACACAATAGTTTTTTTTTTGAAATTGATTCCACTAATTTTATTAAACGAGAAAATATCTAAAATTACAATGAAAGTTTACTGCTGAGTAAACAAACAACTAAAATTAGATACAAACTCAGAAAAAACAATTAGCGGCTCTAAATCACAATAGGACCATACAATGAATAGGTAAGAACCTAATCCAAAGACTCGAAACAAAAGACGGATACAAACACCCCCAAATCGACGATGATGGGTAAAATCATCAACAAACAACATTAACAAATGCATATTACAATGATCGTACGTTGACAAAAGTTCATTACCACAACTCAATCGCGAATAAACGGTAGATGTATTCGTGTATCCAAATCTGGTTTAAGGGTCCGAGAAGGGGGATCAGCAGCATAATGAAAGGAACACCATCTTGATCAGTCGTGGCGTCGTCAGATCCAACCCTAATTAAAAATCAAAATAAAAAAACAAAAAAGCGTGCCAAAAGACAGAGAAATACGTACCAAAAGGTAGACTAAATCGTGCTACAAAAGCAGAATAATTTATTTAAAAAAATGAAACAATAGATCAGGCGGTCGGCAACCAGTACTAAAATCGGTGCCGCCGCCGGCAATTAAAAGAGAAAAAGAGCAAAAATAGACAGCGGCGGCAAAAGATTTTCAGAGCAAAAGTTTTAGGTTTTCAACTTTTGTTAAACATAATATGTTATATATTTTTAAATATGTAATAGTTACAATCCAATCAAACATGCGGTTATAATATTATAAAGAAATGAGAAAAACGCACCCAAAACGGCAATCACAGTGTCCAATGAAATTAGTATTGCGACAAACAGAGTGGCCGTGCGTGGTAATAGGTTGGCCGATATGTATTCTGTTTCTTTTGGTCGTCAAATTCTGTTCCAGAAGCATACGTTTGCTTTCGCTGGCCAAATTGGTATGCGTATGTTACACATTTTACCTCTAAAACCACTCTGTTAAGAATTCAGTACATGATTAATAAATTTATACACAAAATTTTAATATTCCATCTCTATTCATTTGTTGATTTACTGAGTGAATTTTATAAATATATTTATCTATATAAAATATTTTGTTCACTCACATTGTAAGTGTAACAGAATTTAATATGATTTACAAACAATCATATAATTATTTACCAAATATATAACCTCTTGGTTCCAAAAACCGAAGATAGAATCCTAATACCATAAATAAAAATAGGATATTAGTTGACACGTTATATACATAAGAATTCCAGGAAGGCAGCATGTAGTCTAGAGGTAGATAATATTGGTGTTAGAACTAAATCATAAATTAATATGAAATTTAAACCCAGTATCTATCATGTCAAATCATCAAGAATAATAAATCGAAAGCGGAAGTGTACCGAAATTTATTGAAGGACTAAAAAGTTTGAATCTTTTGATGGGGATCACCTAAAAGTGGGTTGCGATCTTCCAAGAATATAGGTTAGCCATTGCCGTAAAAACTCTTTGACGGGGACAAGAGTAATACAAGTTAACCTACTTCTTGGGGACCACTACCTCTTTATATAGTTGTTTATTAAATCAACTATTAAATATTTATAACCCCGCCCCTCATTGAATTATAAATATATCTTACGGTATCTATACTTTTATTTCTATGACACTTTAATACCCATGACACGCCTAACATAATTGGTCATTTAATTTTGTGTCATACTTTATAATAACATCATACATTTTACATATGTACCCACAATTGCGGATTTTAATCCAACAATCTCCCACTTGGGCAACATATGTTTCCTGATAAATGTACAACCTTATGAGCTCAAAAATTTGCTATTATATAATAGGTATTCTATAACAATCTTGTCCATCAACTATATCCATATAGGATTAAAGCAGTCTTTGCCATATCAATCATGACTAGACCCATCAATGGTCACATATACAAATATAGTTAAATGACATAAATCAATCATGGATGCGTAACATGGAAAATTACATGAAATGTGAATCGAACATGTCTATTTCCAAATGGTCTTCCTAAACTTTACTGAATTCAGAGTGTGCATATACCAAAAGAACTTTATTTCTGCAGAAAATAATCTTAAAATAAATTTAAACTGAAGTAACTGAAATTGTGTCTAAAAAATGAGCATTTTTCAAATTACAAACTCTCACTAAAACCGAATATCCTTAAATAATATTATACCCACATGATTAATGTGCTCATGAAAGATCTAGGGTGACAGTTTCTTAATATGCGCACAATTATGGAGTTTGTACCAACATGCTCTATAGACACACAACCACTCTGAATTTTCTTTAACAACTAGGAACTTAATATTTATATGCTTCAAATTTGAAGTGTTCCTATTGTTTATAGAATAATTGAAAGCATATTTATTGTCACAAAATAACTGAAGTGGCCGTTCTATTCAATCTATAATTAGTAGCTCATGTGAAAAAATTATTATGCATCAATATTCTAATAGAATCAAAGTTTGTAAATTTGATGATCTCTAACTTACCAAAACACCGATATGTGAGCATGTAATTTTTTGTTCTCTAAAGATATCTCATAACCCTATTGGCTGCTATCCAATGGTCTGTAATATGATTCCTTAAATATCTTTCAAACATTCCAACAATGTACACAAATTTCCGAACGCATACATACTTAAGCATAAATTAGATTCTCAATAGCTTATGCATAGAGAATCTTTTGAATTTTCTAAATTTCAAGGTTACTTTTAGGGCATTGAGTAAGACTAAATTTGTCTTATTTAGCAATATGAGTATCACATGGTACACTCCCACTGAACTTGTAGTATATACAATTTTCAACCAAATTTATCTCAAAATCGAATGAGATAATCAATATAAAATTTATAATTTCATTAATGAGAGTCATACTTAAGCTCATAGATGGATTTCTTTAATTTACATATCATTGATATTATATCATAAGACACAAATAAAACAATAAGCAGTAGTTAAATCGTTTAAAAAAGGAGCTCCAATTAAAACAAAACATTTAAATCATTTGATTTGATCAACATAAATTCAAAATAGAGTTGCAGACATAAAATCAAGATCCTATGAATACATTGTCCGACAAGTCTAAGTATTGTACTTTTGAACACGTCGATGAGCTAAAGTCCTACTTCGAATGGTGCTCATTCAATGTAACGCTACAATCTAAAAACTTGCGAACGGAAACAACGATTCTGAACGTTGAGTTTATAAAGTTCAGTGGATACACATCTACTCTAAGTCTCTACTATGCTTCATGCAAATCATAAGCATAAGAATGTAGCTAGAATAGATGGCATGACAATGAATAACTACATGGCGCTACTACAAGTTGCCTAAAATATGCTTAACGAACATTGTACATATATCAAGGCATCACATGACACATCATAACAATCATATCCACAAACCTAGAGCGATACTCGAGGCCACACAATGTTGCGTGCAAAAGTGATGCGCAATTAGCGTGCAAGTGTACACGGTGCCAAGTTATAATATTTAAGATATCGTATCCACAGGGATTGTGACAACCTTTTGGAGTTCGAAAAGCACAAGTAAAATAAAAAAACAAATATTAGGAGTTGGTTTGATTAAAACTAAAGCAAGTAAAGTAAATTGAGAAATCAGAGTGAGAGAATGAGCCGGTATTGGATACTTCGTAGTGTAGAGAATTGATGTATTGTGTCGGCACAGTTTTTCAGATCAACTTAACAACTTCAATAGCCTCCCACAAGTATGCCTCGGCAGGCACCTGCCTCGGTAGAGACCAATGAGACTGCATGGGCAGTTAAGCGATGATTCAAGGTTCGACAAGGCTCCCTTCTATGACTTCCTCTTCTCTCGAAGCTTGAAGTACTATTGGCGAACACGTCTTAGATGATACCTCCCGACGTGAATCTAAGGGTGAACACCAACCGATTGTTAAAACCTCTCTTAGCCGCTGAACTTCTAAACTTATCCCTAAACCAAAGTAGCTTTACCCTATGGTTGGATAAAACTGTGTTTACTCGTTTTGTGAGTTCAACTCTCCCGACATTGAACAAATAGATTGAAGCTCTCTTCTCTCTCGATAAAGATTGCGACAATGAACAACCAAGAGTAAAACAACCTTGAATTTTATTGCAAAACTGAAATCCTAAACGAATACAACAAAACTCTCACAACTACTACACAACCAACCATTAGCCCTAGGGAAGGTTTAGAACATGATGGGGTTTTGACGGCATTAGGGTTTTGACAAGAAGGAGTTTCTCTCTAATCTCAATTGTCTTCTCTCCTTCAAGTCGATTACATATATATAGGGGAGGAGCCTAGGCCTAAGTCGGTTTAGGGTAGGAATACTAGTTAGAATATAATTACAACTCGTTAAAAGATCATTAAATCTTCCTAGATTCCCATTTGACTTTTTCCAACTTGACTTTGACCCGGCTTTTCTTTGCCTGCTGGGCTCCAATGCACGTGCAAGTGGTCTCTAAAAATCGAGCTTGATGGGCTCTTTCTATCGCATACCACTTTGCATTTTCCACTCTTCCTCAAGTTGCTGCCTCAGCGACATATTGTTGACTGCCTCCACAGAGGTGTGGATTGGTGTGCATAGGTTGGCACAACTCTTCATTCTGGTCTTTTCCTCCTCGATCAGCTCTCCAAGTGGTCCAACAGCTTTCTCCTTCAGTTTCCAGCTTCTCCTCTTCTGCCCTCTTTGCTGCCTCGGCGGCGTCTGCCTGGGCGGGTACTTGCGCACAGGAAGAAAACACACATGAGCAATATCTTATATATAAAAACAATTAAGTTCATCAAATAAGGCAGAATATCTATTCTATGCCATTTTGTGTATGTTTTCCTGATAAATGCAATCTAAACTATACTTAAGACAACAATAAATGAGCTAAACTAGGGCATAAATATAGGACTTTTGCACACTTAACACACCCCCAAACTCGAACTATTGCTTGTCCTCAAGCAATGCAATCTAATAATAACATGCCAAAACTTAAAATCATATGTAAACTGAGTCGAGAAAGCATCTTGAGCAACCTTTACATACCATGTAGATTTACGCCTAACTAGCAACCTTTCGAATGACAATAGACTTACCCAGAACCAAACTATGTATCTCGTGAGTGTGTGTGTGTTCCTTGTGATAAGAATGATTCTTTGGCTTCTAAGTAAACTTTCGATAAGCCCCTTAGTTACCTTTGGTTTCCCTCTAAGTTCTTTTTCAATTTAACTACTAGTTGCCGGTGATAGGCATCTCTAATGATATTTTTTTCTCTCTAGAGCCAGTTTCAGGCGCCTCTAGCTTATCCTAGAGCTAGTTTCGGGGACCTCTAGGACGTCTATATATATATATATATATTCAAACTTCAAGTTCTACCCAAATTTACTAGGTGAAATACCTAAGTTTCCTAGAAGTCCTAAAATCAAACTAATCACAAAGAGTGTTTTCTTTTAAGTTCAGACCATAGTAGGATTCTAGGTTTACCTAAAGTCATGCTAAGGTTTCCGCCCAAGCGGGCCATCTGCCGCGACGTGTAAAAGGTACTCAAGAATTTTCCTCAAACTAAGAGTTCATTAGAATTTAAATAAAGGCATGTTACATTAGAACCTAAATGAAAAATAAAACAGAAAAAAATAAAGACATAAAAAACTAGAAAGTAAAAGAAAAACAAAAGAAAGAAAAAGAAAAAAAATAGAGGACTAATCCCCCCCCCCCAAACTCGAGAGGAGCATTGTCCTCAATGCATGCCTACATACACAAAATTTTAGCATAGATTAGAAAAGAGAAGTGTAGAGCGTTTTGGTGTTCTCTATTTATGAGCTCAAGTGCACACTCCTATCAAGTTATAGTATAAAAAATATCGTCTCCTACAGGGATTAGACAGCTTGATTCAATTCGTAGTTCCTGCACAAGAAAAATAAATACACAATTAAGTTGATTGTTTGAGAAGAAAAGTAAAATAAAAACAAAAGTAATTAAAAGAGAAGAAATCAGGTTAATATAATGGGCAGGGTTATGTTGCTGCTTAGTGTGAAACTGCGTTGAATAGGACAAGTTGTTTTGCACTGCTAGACTCTGCTGCCTCGGCGGGGGATGGCAGGTAGACTGCTGAGACCCTCTCGCTGCCTCGGCAGGGGAATGTAACTGTGTCTCGGTGGCAAACTAAGAAGGAACTATAAGGCTCGGTAGAACGCTTCGAAAGTAACTCTGCTTATGTCTAAGTCAGAATGATGTTGATGCCCACTGCAGATAATACCAGTCGAACCGTCTGTAGATGAAATCGTACTTACTCCTTTCGTGAGTTCGACTCTCTCGATACCGAAAAAATGGATAGAATTCAACTAACATTTCGCCTTAATTGAAAACTATGAAGAACATGGAATAAGTAAGCCTTGAAGTTTTATTTGCAAAAACAAACTTAAAAATCCTAAACAACCGTTCTCACACTAATTGCAACATAACTCAAACCCAATGAGAATTTAGAACATAATGGCGACAAGAAAACCTAAACTATGCCTAAGGAAAACCTAAGTTGTTTTGAAGTAATATTACAATGAGTACATATAGGCATTAGCTAGGTCTAGTCTTTCTTGAAGTAGAAGTCTTCAAAGTAGCTTTTTGCATTAAATGTGACTTTAAACTATGACTTCTTTGAGTTGAATGTGGACTTTATCACGTTGCCTTACTCCGCAAGTAAGCTCGAGTTCTTCCTTCGGCGGCTCTGCCTGCTGCTACATACGTCGGAAAATTGAGTTGACATCATCGATAGAATCGGGATTTTCTGCTCTACAGATCGTACTCCGGTTCTTCAACTCTATAGCCTGATGTCTTGGGCAGTAGATTGGGCGGCGACAGGTACTCGGCAGCTGATGTTTCTTTCTGGAACTGCATCAGTACAACTTCTTGGTCTGTTGCCTCAGCATCATGTCCTCAGCTCCTCTTTCCCTCTGTCAACCTTTAGTACCTAAAACAAAAACTAAGCTAAAACAATATCTTTTCTTCACCAAATAACAGATAATCTATAAAAGCATGGCAAAGTAATGAAATACTGTAAAATGCAATGCATGATACTAATTATGACTAAAATGTACTTAAAAACAACAATAATATGAGATAAAATGTGCATGAAATATAGAACTTATGGACACTTTACACACCCCCAAACTTGAACTATTGCTTGTCCTCAAGCAATGCAACCTAAACATACTTGCCCTTATTAACCAGAAAGAAAAACCTGTTTTCAACTTGATTTCGCACCTCAAGGTTGTGACACCTATATTAGATTAGTGAAGGGAAAATAGTAAGAAAATAACTCAGAATTAATTTCTATAATGCCAGTGCAGTGTGTGCAGAACTGTGTACATGCTGAATATGCAGAATAACTAGATAAACAAAGATGTTGTTATGATGTATAAGGTTGCTGCCGAGACAACACAGTTAAGAACAATTATTTAATCATGGCAATGAGGGCTTCAGCTTATCACAACTACTCTTCTAGGTCTGAAATTAAGATAGGAGAAAACTACAAAACCCTGAACCCATGGAGTAGAGTCATCCCGTGAAGACTTTCATTCACTCATGCTAATTTGTCTGTCACTTCAATATTTTCAGATTCATGGACTTTGATAGCAGCGAAGTGTCCTCGCACATGATTCTTCCTAGAGCCTGTTTCGGGCACCTCTAGGGAAAAAAATCAATGTTTCTTTGGTTTTTTTTCTCTACCGCCGTGGCAGTGCTGTATTTTTTTTATTTCTGTTTTCTGCCTCGGCGGCTACCTGCAACCATTGTTAGAACTTTGCAAAGAATTCTAAAAACAAAGCAGACATTGTTCATTAGATATTCTAGCAAATTCAGCAAGTAACATAAGTGTTTGACAGTTTTGCCAATTGAAAAAATCTAACTCATTTTTTATGTGTTTCCCAAATTAAGTTCAATTTATTTGTTGGTGCGAAAATAATTAATCGGCTAAATATCATAGGCACAAGTTATAACAAAATTTTCAATTCCGATTAATATTAAGGCAAGTACAATGCAACCTATATGCTACTAAGTATGCCTAAACAAAAATATGAGAGCTACTATCCCCCCCAAACTCGAGATGGGCATTGCCCTCAATGCACAAAATAAAAATAGAAAATAGAAAAATAGAAAAATAAGTACAAGTGAAAAAAATAGAAAAAAACATAAAGAAGAAGGAAAGAGAAAATAACTCTAGAAATTGGCTGAGGGCTGAGAGGAGGCTTGAGTCTTTGATGCTGCTGAGGAGGAGGATGATTGGATGATTAGGCGGCGGCCGACAGATGTCCGGGTGGCAAACTTAGCAGGAGAGACCTTGGCTGTCCGCGGCGGCTAGACTCTTTTGGGAGTGGGACGAGGTTCTTCTTGAGGTGCTTCGCTCTCTTCTGATTCTGTTTCGTCTTCCACTGGCTTGACGCCTATGATGTGCCGCTTCCTCTTCCTTGTTCCTTCCTCCGATGGTGCTTCTGAAGGTTCTATCGCCATTGGGATGACTGATGCTACTGTTGTTGTTGCTTCTGTTGCTGGCGGATGATGTTGCACCTCTTTTGATGAGGATGTGTTGGCCACTGTTGCCGCTATACAGATGGGGGAATGATGTTGTTGATGCCGCTCTGGGAAGTCTGCCACCGTGTTGGAAGCGGAGGTGGCTAAGTACGATGGGTAGTGCGTCGAAGACAACATATGTCTGCGAAAGGCGGTGTGGCAGGCAACAGCGACTGATGGTATTCCTTGTGCTGGGGCAGCTGCAACAGTTAGATCTGTAGGGTAGGGTGGCAAGGTGGGGCCTTCATCTAGGTACTTCTACAGGAGATAAGCCACAAAGGGTTCTTGGACCTCCCCCACATACTTCATAAAGGTCAGCTGCTGCTGCTCGATTCTTTTGTTGCTGTCGATGAGGGTGCGCGGCAGAGTGAGGACTTCACTTGTTGGGGCAGCTTCAGTACTGCCGGGGGCGACTGGAGAGGCAGGCTGGGCGGTAGAGGGCTGGTTGGGTGTGATGGGCTTTGTCTCTGAGGCTTGCATCATCTGCAAGCGGATTTTCCTGGTCCACCCCTCCTTTGCTGTTGTCATATCATCATCAGGGTCGATTGGGACGTTGAAATTGGCGCAAAGGCCGGTGATGAGTGATGTGAAGTATAGCATGCCCTTCGTCTTGCGGAAGCAGTTGTGGATCTTCTTGCATATGATCTCCGCAACATTGATGAGCCAATTCACCATGATGCTGTGGATTAGTGTGAGGCGCGGCCGATCGACAGTGGAGTTGTGGGAGGTGGGCAGTAGACGCCTCTTCATGAAGGTAATCCACAGCATTGCCTCGGGCAGTAGGTGGCGACGTTGGACAGAGCCGCAATGCTTTCATACCAACCAGGGCGTGTTGAGCTTGCACAACTTGGCCTTGAGCCTGTCGTAATCGGCAGCCGTCAGTGACTGCTTCTACTCCTTATGAGGGTTGTCATCCATCTCTATGCTGTAAAAGTTGTTGATTACGGTGGCGTTCAATTTAACAGGCTCCCCTCGAACATATACGAACGACAGCTCTAGGCAGGGATGATGGGCATAGAATTCTCTAACCAAAGTGATGTTGGCCATCTCGGTTGACGTACGAACATCTCCCATCCCTTGCCATGGATGGTTTCGAACAGGGTAGGCTCTAAACCAAGGTCTCATGTCTGCTCCGTTTAGTGGAAACCTTGCTCCTTTCAAATTGCATGCTTAGAGAACTAATCCTTGTATCTTTTCTCGTCTTCCCTAGAGCAAAATCTTTGGTAGGTAGGCTTGGGTTGGGATGCAGATGCCATGTGAGACGATTGTAATTAACTGAAACTTGAAAGAAAATAATGTGAGACGAGAAAGCAATAGATTCTTCTTTTTGGCTTGGCTTGTCTCTGTGCTGATTTTGGCTGCCTGAGCATCTGGGCATCCTTCTTTTTCTTTTTCTGAGTGTTGTAACACGTTTAACTTGATGCTCTGGTTGTCTAACCTCATGGTCAGCTTCCCATGTTCCACATCTTATAGCGTTCTGCCCGTGTCCGAGAATGGTTTCCCAAGGATGATATGGCCTTTTTCATCGGCCTCACAGTCTAAGATGAAGAAATCAGTTGGTAGAATAAGGTTGCCCACCTTCACTAGGATGTCTTCAATTTTGCCCTCCGGTTGTACAAAAGAACGATTGACAAGTTTCAGCATGATGGAGGTAGGTTTGGTTTGCCCAATTCCCAGTTTGTCGAAGACTGCCTTAGGCATTAGGTTGATGCTGGCTTCTAAGTCGCATATGGCTTTTGTTTCATGCTTGCTGCCTATTCTGCATGGAATAACAAAGCTGCCTGGGTCTGTTTGCTTGGGCGGCAGTTTGTTGTGCAGCATGACCATGCACTCCTCTGTTACAACAACTATTTCGAATTCCCCAATTCTATTCCTTTTAGAAACCACGTCCCTGAGGTATTTGGCATAGTTGGGCATTTTCTAAATGGCTTCTATAAGAGAGATATTTATATGCACCTGCTTCAAAATATCCAAGAATTTCCTGAATTGGTGCTCCTGTTTCTGCTGCTTAAGCCTCTTGGGGAAAGGTGTTGGCAAGCAGATGTCCTCTATTCGTTCTTTGCATGGGAACTTTATTTGTGGAGGATCATATGCTTCAGGACTACTGTTAGGTTCAGCTGCTGAGGTGGCTGGTGTTTATGCTGCCGCGGCAGGTGGTTCTTTTTGTGCTGGTTGTTTCTCTCCTTGCTTCTCCACCCTGGGTTCATCCAACAACTTCCCACTTCTGGTTGATATGGCTTTGCACTACTCATAAGTGGGCTTGGCTCCTGCCTCTGTACTGCTGGATGCTGCTCCCATTGTTCTGCTGCTAAAGATCTCCGTGAACTGCCCAAATTGGGTCTCCAAGATCTTTACCGCAGCCTATTGGTTGTTCATCTTCATCTTTGTCCTGTCCATGAAAGATTAAGTTTTATCAATAAACTTATTAATGCGAACAATAAAATCACAAGTTATAGAAATAATAGTATGAAGAGTTATTTCTAGTGAATTATTGTTTTGTGGCTGCTGAGCTTGCTGTCTCGACAGGTTTTGCTAGTAGCCTCCCTGTTGCTGTTGTGGATTGGCAGTAGTCTTGAGATTGCTCTAGGAGAAGTTGGGATGGTTCTTCCATCCAGGGTTGTACGTGTTCTGGACAGGCATTGTTTTCCTCTCGTATCCTCCCATAAAATTGGTAGATGCAGTACATTCAGAGGAATCGTGGTTGCCCCCACACTCATTACATAATGGCTCCACGACCTTGGCCCCATAGACTTGCCCGGTAGGTTTTATTATGCTCATAACCAGCTCTGTCAGCTTATCAAGGCGGGCATTGACAGATTCTGAGGGTTGCACTTCATTCATAGCAGCTGGCCGCCTAACACCGCCTCAGCGGGCTATTGGGTACTTATAATCGTTCTTGGAGGCTTGGTTCAGGATCCGCAGTGCCTCCTCTGGTGGTCTGTCGAGGATGATTCTGTTGGCCGAGGCATCAATCATCATCCATGTTGGGTAGTTCACCCCGTTGTAGAACATTGACACTTGTGTCCAAGCTGGAAAACCATGGAGCAGGTAGTTGTTGAGCATCTGTTGGTACCGCTCCCATGCTTCATACATCGGCTCATCATCCACTTGTCGAAAAGCTGTTATCTCATTTCTCAATCTTTCTATGACATTGGATGGGCTGAAACGATCCAAGAAATCAAAGCACAGCTCTATCCATGTGTTGAATGACCCTGTTGGCCGGTTGTTTAACCACTTCTTTGCCCTGTAACCCCCTAGCCCGGCCTAGACGGTTGACCCGAACTATGAAGATTACACGGGAAAAACCAAAGTCAACCCAAAAGTCAACCTTGATTCACGACCCTTTTTTTCTTTTTAATCTTGTCTAGATACATTTTATCCCTAAGTGAGTACTCACGAGATACGATAGAGAAAGGCACAGCGATCGAATTTCAAAAAGGAACTCAATTGCACAATATACAAATTTAGGGAGCAAAATGTAAGTTCTGAAAATTAGAAGGTCCTTACTGATTTTAAAGTTACCAATATGAAATTAGTCATGTTACATGCTTCTCTGCCAAATTTCAACTTAATTGGACATCTCAAACTCAAGTAATTGCAACTTAAACATTTGGGACTAAAATGTAAAGCTTGCAAACTTCAGCATCATTCAAATCAGTGCCCAACGGTCACCTGTTTCGAAACACCCACCTGCCGTATCAAAACGCAGGATCAGAACGGCGTTGACCGTTTGGATACGCGGGTTGGTTCCGAGACTGGTTCCGAAACGAGGCCTTCTAGTGGCCAAATCGTTTCGAAACATCCCTTAGCTTTTCGGAACACGAATGCCATTTCAGGCCCCCATTTCGAAACACTAGGGGGTGTTTCGATACGGTTTGCCCAGAAACAGCAGCAATTGCTGGTTTTTCATGCATAAACTTGATCAAACACATCCAAATGACTTTCCAAGCATATCAACAAGTCAACATACATATAAGGTGCGCATATAGAGCTCCTAAACACCTTCATAGCATCAAACAAGAAAATTCATAACTCTAGAGGCATGCATCCTAATATCCAAACCAAATAGGGAAATCAAACCTCCAAACAAGCAATAAAGGCCATTTACAATTCAAAACAATCAAGGCACACATGCCACAACCATAGAGAGTTTAATACATCTCCCCAAAACAAAACTTAGGTTCCCATTGCCAAATTATCAAAACTAATAGTGTACGGAAACTTCACCATACATGAGCTTAGCTTCCCTTGGATACACTTAGCTCCCTTGATGCCCTTTAACACCTCAATTATCTGCATTATTGGTAAAAGAGAGCGTAAGCACAAATGCTTAGTGAGGCAAGCTCTAAATAAAACCAATACAACAATGCATTTTTAGAAAACACTTTCAACAAAGCTTTTAAACCACATGATCATCTCTTTCTCATGCTACCTTGCATCATTTTCAAGCATCTCACGCTTCGTTACATTTAAATACATTATATTGGCTTTCAAGTGATAGTTCATAACCATTTCAACACAAAACACAATCAGATACGCGGATTACAAGCGTTGTCCCAAACGCTTCATACACACTACCGGACTACATATGGTTCACACTCAAGAGTAATCCCTCCATTGATGTGATACCCGTGGTGGAGTATAACAGTACATTCTCAACCCCTCAACACCACTCATCGGTAGTTGTATAATTCCACTAACGAGAGTAAGGGACACATAACACAAGATCCACACACGGAATTTACAACCACCGTTGTGATCTTACCTCAATCGTTAGGGTACTTGGATGGAGATTACGGTACAATCACAACCCCTCAACATCCAAGGCGACTCTACTTACGGTGCACCCAATCCTATAGCCGGCTAACTATATCCGATTCAAGCACTTTAAAAACCATTTCATCACTTGCAAATATACATCAAATACCATCATCAATTCACTGTTTTAAGCATTAATCAAAGCCACTTATCATCATGCATCTCCATGCAACATAACCAAATTAATAACATGTCAAACCAAGGATCTCTTACCTTGAGCATCCTTCAATACATGGCTTTCAAAACCAGCATTAATCATGCTAAAACATGCTTTCAAAACAGTAATTAAACATGCACTTTATAACTAATGCATCAAACCATAACTTAGCACATCCGAGGGAGTTTTTCTGAAAACTTCTCTTGAGCTTAGCTAAGTTGTTTAGACTTAAACTAAGCTCCCAAAACTTCCAAATAATCGTTTCAAAGCTGGAAAACCAACTCCACTCACCAATTACGTTTCGCCTTGCTCGCCGAAACACCGATTAAGCCTCCAGATCAACTCCAAAACTGTCCGAAGATGTCTCCCCTGTTTTAGACACATCAAAGCAGAAGATTAATGCATCATCATGCTTTGAAATTTTCAGCCAACACTCCTAAACTCGTTGCTCTACCTAAAACCAACATTTCGGCTACCAAACACAACCGAAATCACCTCCAAACTCTTCCAAAACTTAACCCATCCAAGATCCATCACTTCTAAACATTTCTAAACCTCAATTAACATCAAAAACAACTCTCAACACGTCCTTATACCTCCAGCTATAACAGAACACCAAAAACTCCACAAAAACCACCATTTTCACAAGCAAAAACTTAGGAAACACAACCTATTCGGGATTGCATTGATAAAACCTCATTTCTAACATCATTTAACATCCAAAATACATTAAAGAACCATCTCAAAACAGAGCCCAATCAATTACAACGAAAATCTTCAAGATCTCTTCCAAAATCTTAAGTTTTAAGCCAAAATCTTGTCTCTATCATTAAATCCATTTGTAAAACTTTAATAAAGGATTGACAACTTGGGAATTTCAGTAAGGAACTGAGTATTTAGAGGAGAAGAACAACCTTACCTCTAAATGGTGATTTCTCCTTGATTTGGGTCAAATTCCATGAAAATTCAATGTGGAAACCAAAAGGATTTGATGTAAGATTGTTTAGGAATCAATGAGTGATGTAAATCTCATCAATTGAAGTGAAAATCTATGTGAAAGTTGCTGGAGAAATAGTGTTTGGATGATGGGATTTTGAGAGAAAATTAGGAAAAAAGGTAGTTATAAAAATCAAAAGGTAGTTTTCCTTTTCTTTTATTTAATTAAAACATTAATTAAATCACCCAAATTAAGGAAAATATGGAGAAAAAACATTTTGGGTAATTAGCTCCTTAAAGATTCAAAGTTTCAATCCTTTACAAAATAGTCACTACTAAACTTTGCAAAAATCGCATTATGGTCACTACACCGAAATGTAGTATTTCCAAACCTAAATTTGTAAAATTGATTTCACCACTCTCTTATATATATTAAATGAGGATTTTTAGATATTTTTCTATAATTTTAAAGCATCCCGAACTAGGATTTCCCTAAAACCTCCTTTTATATTCGAACCATTTCTCAGACCGGTCCGATCAAACCCTAAACTTCTAAGCCCAAAATTGGGATGTTACAACTCTCCCCCTCTAAAGAAATTTCGTCCTCGAAATTTACCTGGAGGAAAGAGGTAAGGAAACTGCTTCTTCATGTCATCCTTTCTTTCCCACGTGGCTTCCTCAACACCACGATGCCTCCACAACACCTTAACCAACTCAAAGGTCTTACCTCGAAGAACTTTACTGTCCGAATCCAGAATTTCAACCGGCTCTTCATCATAGGTCAAGTCTGGATTCAACTCCACTTCCTCCACAGGCATAACATGTGAATGATCCGATCTATACCTCCGAAGCATAGAGACATGAGACACATCATGTATCTTTTCCAACTCTTGCGGTAACCTCAGCTTGTACGCAATAAGACCCACACGTTCAATCACCTCGTATGGTCCAATATACCTAGGGCTCAAATTACCCTTCCGGCCAAACCTCATCACCTTCTTCCAAGGTGAAACCTTCAAAAACACACGGTCACCCACCGCAAACTGAATCTCCTTACGCTTCAAATCCGCGTAAGACTTCTGTCGATCAGAAGCTGCCTTCAACCGCTCACAAATGAGCTTCATCTTCTCGGTTGTTCCTTTCAACAAAGCCGGCATCGAGACCAACTTCTGACATGTTTCAGCCCAGCAAAGAGGAGTTCTGCACTTCCTTCCATACAAGGCTTCATAAGGTGCCATTTGAATACTTGCCTGGTAGCTATTGTTATAAGCAAACTCCACCAAAGGCAAATGCTTCTCCCAAGAACCTTGAAACTCAATCACACAACACCTCAACATATCCTCAAGCACTTGGATAGCACGCTTAGACTTTCCATCCGACTGTGGATGATAAGAAGTACTGAAATTCAACCGCGTACCCAAAGCTTGGTGCAAACACTCCCAAAAACGCGATTTAAACCTCGGATCTCTATCCAAAACTATAGATTTTGGTACACCATGCAAACGCACAATTTCAGCAATGTACAACTCTGCAAGCTTGTCCAAGGTATACGTAGTGTGCACAGGTAAGAAATGCGCACACTTCGTAAGGCGACCCACAATCACCCACACCGAATTCTTCTTCGATGGTGACAAAGGCAACCCAGACACGAAGTCCATGGTAATTCTTTCCCACTTGCACTCAGGAATCCTTAACGGTTGCAACAACCCTGAAGGAAACTGATGCTCAGCCTTAACCCGCTGACAAACCATGCACTTACTCACATACTCCGCAACATATTTCTTTAATCCCACCCAATAGTACTCATCCTTTAAATCACGATACATCTTCGTACTACCAGGGTGCATAGCAAAAGGACTACTATGAGCTTCAGTCAGAATAGTACGCCTCAACTCCGCATCATTCAGCACTACTATCCGACTTCCAAAACATAAAACTCCATCATCATTAAAACAGAAATCCGATGGTCTATCCTCAGCAAGATCCTGAACATGGGGCACCAAAGAATCATCTAACAACTGCTTATCCTTTATCAACTGAACCAAAGATGGTTTCACTTGCAATTCAGCCACAAGACCCCCATCTTGCGAAATACTCAAGCTGGCAAACATAACCCTTAACTCCACTGCCACCTTCCTACTCAAGGCATCCGCCACAACATTAGTTTTTCCCCGATGGTACTCGATCGTCAGATCGTAATCCTTAAGCAACTCCACCCAACGTCGTTGCCTAAGATTCAACTCTTTCTGCGACATCAGATACTTCAAACTCTTGTGATCTGTGTACACAATACACTTCTCACCATACAGATAATGTCTCCAAATATTCAAAGCAAAAACCACCGCAGCTAACTCAATATCATACGTAGGATAATTGCGCTCATGCACCTTCAATTGTCGTGATGCATAAGCCACCACCTTACCCTCCTGCATTAGCACACATCCCAAACCAGCATAGGATGCGTCACTATATACCACAAACTATTTTCCTGATTCAGGCTGAACCAAGATTGTAGCTTGCGTCAAAGCTGCCTTAAGCTTCTCAAAAGCTTGTTGTCTTGCCTCCGTCCACTCATACATGACATCCTTTTGCATCAACTTCGTCAAAGGTGCAGCAATCTTTGAAAATCCATCCACAAACCTCCGGTAATATCCTGCTAACCCAAGGAAACTACAGACTTCGTGAACAGACTTAGGAGGCTTCCAATTCATAACCGCCTCAACCTTCTGGGGATCAACACAAATTCCCTCAGCCGAAACCACATGACCAAGGAACACAACTTCCTTTAGCCAAAACTCACACTTGCTCAGCTTAGCATAAAGCTGATTTTCCAGAAGCGCTTGCAAGACAACCCTCAAATGACCTTCATGCTTCTCCTCAGTACGAGAGTACACAAGGATATCGTCAATGAACACCACAACAAACTTATCCAAGTATTCATGGAACACCCTATTCATCATGTCCATGAAAGCTGCAGGAGCATTCGTCAGGCCAAACGGCATTACAAGGAACTCATAATGCCCATACCTCGTCCTAAAGGCTGTTTTTAGCACATCCACATCTTTCACCTTAAGCTCGTAGTACCCTGACCTTAAGTCAATCTTGGAAAACACAGCCGCTTCACGAAACTGATCAAAAAGGTCATCAATCCTCGGCAAAGGATACCGATTATTGATGGTCAACTTGTTCAGCTGACGATAATCGATGCACATTCTCATAGTGCCATCCTTCTTCTTCACAAACAAGACCGGTGCACCCCAATGTGACACACTTGGCCGAATGAACCCACGATCAAGCAACTCCTGAAGTTGCATTTTCAATTCCTTCAACTCCTTAGGTGCCATGCGATAGGGAGCAATGGACACTGGAGTTGTGTTTTCATACAACTCAATTCCAAACTCCACCTCTCGACTAGGCGGCAACCCAGGTAACTCCTCCGGAAACACTTCAGGGAACTCACGAACAGTTCTTATATCTTGAACGCGCACCTCCTTCGAACTTGGATTCATAACAAAGGCTAGATAAGCCTTGTATCCTTGCCGCAACATCCGACTTGCTTCCAAGGTAGACACCACATTACTAAGAAACTTTACATTTTCACCCACCACCACTACCTCATAATCATCCGCAAGTTTCAACGAAACTCGCTTGTTCTCAAAATCCACTACAGCTCGATGCTCAACAAGCCAATCCATACCAAGGATTACATCAAAACCATAGAATAGCAATTCCATGAGATCAACAAGAAAGACATGATTTTGCACTTTTAAAGGACACCTCTTATACAACCTCCGTGTCACCACCATCTCACCAAAAGAACTAGTCACTTGCATCCCTAATCCAAGCATCTCCACAGGTATATCAAGCAAATGTGCATGCTCACTCAAAATATAAGAATGCGTGGATCCGGAATCAATCAAAGCCAGCAAGGATAAAGACTGAAGAGCAAAAGTACCTGCGATCACATCAGTGTCGTTGCGCTCCTCGCGCTGAGCATACACCCTCGCCGGTCCTCCACCCTCAGGTCGAACAGCTACCACGTGAGCAATACCCCGCTATCCTTCCTCCCTTCTCTGGAAATTCCCTCGGCCACGCCCCGACCTCTCTGAGGTGCAACTACCCCAAGAGTACGTCCCTGACCACCACCGGCCAACAAAGGACACTCCCTCCTCATGTGGTCTGCCGAACCACAATTCCAGCATGAGTTACCTGTCGCTGCAACAGGAGCCTGAACCTTCCTCGCGGCTTGAGGACAATCTCGCCTCAAATGGCCACAAGATCCACACGTCCAGCACGTGTTCTGATCAGCCCTCATCTTATCTCCCTGAACAGACGTACCATGTCCTCCATTACCACACCTAACAGTAGACTGATACCTCCTATCTCGTCCTCTCTTGTTCCGTCCACCACCAGAACTATGATCAGCAACTCTTTTCCCCGAGCTAGAACTAACGCCTCTGGAAGACAAACCCAAGTTCTGCTCGATGTCCTTCGCCCGACACACAAGCACATCAAAATCTGTATATTCAGCTGCAAGCATAAAAGTCTCCACTTCCGCTACCAATCCATAACGGAAACGTTCACACCTCTCCCGCTCATCAGGGATTAGCTTAGGTGCATACTGACTAAGGCGGACAAACTGGATCTCGTACTCAGCTACCGTCATACTGCCTTGCACAAGAGACATAAATTCTCTTTTCTTCTCATCTAGGTACCGCACACCCAGATACTTCCACTTGAACGAATTCAGGAAAAACGTCCAAGTTACATCATTGTCCTCCATTCCAGAGATAGTGGTCGTCCACCACGTATAAGCATCATCATGCAGCAGTGACACCACACAACCCAACTTTTGCACATTATTGCAGTTCATTTGCCCCAAAATCCTCTTGGTGCTTTCCAACCAAGACTCAGATCCTTCCGGAGATAAACCTCTGAACTCAGTCCATCCCAGACTGCAAAGACGTTCCAAAGGCAATCTCACATTAGCATCATCCTGATGCGCAGCTCCAGCTACTGCTGCCTGAAAGGCTCCAGCAATAGCCTGAATCAACACAGCCATGTCAGGAGCAGCTTGCCTCTGCACACCTTCAGGTCCAACGACCCCAGCACCAGCTCCAGCACCAGCATTATCACCTCCAGCACCACCACCACCGGGTGGTCCACCACCATGGGGAGGAGGTAAATCCACAACATTCTCAGCGTTCTCATCATTCTCATTCTGAGCCATAGCTCTTGTATTCATTCTCAATTCTCTACGTGGCCCCATTTACAAGAAAACAATGCACTGACACAAATGCAATAAACATAATTAGGCTCAATAAGGTAAGTAATCCAAGTACTCAAGTTCTTTTTCGAAAACAAGTTCCTTTCATTAGTTTTGATATGGCAATGGGATCCCCTAACACATTCCAACATAGCATATCATCACAATTGAAACCATGCATCACTATTCATACAACATTGTTTCACCCGAAGGCATATCATGCAAATACATATACATCACCCACATAAAAATTCCCAATTACACGATAACTAAGCTCTGATACCACCAAATGTAACCCACTTAGCCCGGCCTAGACGGTTGACCCGAACTATGAAGATTACACGGGGAAAACCAAAGTCAACCCGAAAGTCAACCTTGATTCACGACCCTTTTTTTCTTTTTAATCTTGTCTAGATACATTTTATCCCTAAGTGAGTACTCACGAGATACGATAGAGAAAGGCACAGCGATCGGATTTCAAAAAGGGACTCAACTGCACAATATACAAATTTAGGGACCAAAATGTAAATTTTGAAAATTAGAAGGTGCTTACTGATTTTAAAGTTACCAATATGAAATTAGTCATGTTACATGCTTCTCTACCAAATTTCAACTTAATTGGAAATCTCAAACTCAAGTAATTGCAACTTAAACATTTGAGACTAAAATGTAAAGCTTGCAAACTTCAGCATCATTCAAATCAGTGCCCAACGGTCACCTGTTTCGAAACACCCACCTGCCGTACCGAAACGTAGGATTGGAACGGCGTTGACTATTTGGATACGCGGGTAGGTTCCGAGACTGGTTCCGAAACGAGGCCTTCTAGTGGCCAAATCGTTTCGAAACATCCCTTAGCGTTTCGGAACACGAAGGCCATTTCAGGCCCCCGTTTCGAAACACTAGGGGGTGTTTCGAGATGGTTTGCCCAAAAACAACAGCAATTGCTGGTTTTTCATGCACAAACTCGATCAAACACATCCAAAATGACTTTCCAGGCATATCAACAAGTCAACATACATATAAGGTGCGCATATAGAGCTCCTAAACACCTTCATAGCATCAAACAAGAAAATTCATAAGTCTAGAGGCATGCATCCTAATATCCAAACCAAATAGGGAAATCAAACCTCCAAACAAGCAATAAAGGCCATTTACAAATCAAAACAATCAAGGCACACATGCCACAACCATAGAGAGTTTAATACATCTCCCCAAAACAAAACTTAGTTTCCCATTGCCAAATTATCAAAACTAATAGTGTACGAAAACTTCACCATACATGAGCTTAGCTTCCCTTGGATACACTTAGCTCCCTTGGTGCCCTTTAACACCTCAATTATCTGCATTGTTGGTAAAAGAGAGCGTAAGCACAAATGCTTAGTGAGGCAAGCTCTAAATAAAACCAATACAACAATGCATTTTTAGAAAACACTTTCAACAAAGATTTTAAACCACATGCTCATCTCTTTCTCATGCTACCTTGTATCATTTTCAAGCATCTCACGCTTCGTTACATTTAAATACATTATATTGGCTTTCAAGTGATAGTTCATAACCATTTCAACACAAAACACAACCGGATACGCGGATTACAAGCGTTGTCCCACACGCTTCATACACACTACCGGACTACACAAGGTTCACACTCAAGAGCAATCCCTCCATTGATGTGATACCCGTGGTGGAGTATAATGGTACAATCTCAACCCCTCAACACCACTCATCGGTAGTTGTATAATTCCACTAACGAGAGTAAGGGACACATAACACAAGATCCACACACGGAATTTACAACCATCGTTGTGATCTTACCTCAATCGTTAGGGTACTTGGATGGAGTTTACGGTACAATCACAACCCCTCAACATCCAAGGCGACTCTACTTATGGTGCACCCAATCCTATAGCCGGCTAACTATATCCGATTCAAGTACTTTAAAAACCATTTCATCACTTGCCAATATACATCAAATACCATCATCAATTCACTGTTTTAAGCATTAATCAAAGCCACTTATCATCATGCATCTCCATGCAACATAACCAAATTAATAACATGTCAAACCAAGGATCTCTTACCTTGAGCATCCTTCAATACATGGCTTTCAAAACCAGTATTAATCACGCATGCTTTCAAAACAGTAATTAAACATGCATTTCATAACTAATGCATCAAACCATAACTTAGCACATCCGAGGGAGTTTTTCCGAAAACTTACTTTTGAGCTTAGATAAGTTGTTTAGACTTAAAATATGCTCCCAAAACCTCCAAATAATCGTTTCAAAGCTGGAAAACCCACTCCACTCACCAATTACGTTTCGCCTTGCTCGCTGAAACACCGATTAAGCCTCCGGATCAACTCCAAAAGTGTCCGAAGATGTCTCCCCTGTTTTAGACACATCAAAGCAGAGGATTAATGCATCATCATGCATTGAAATCTTCAGCCAACACTCCTAAACTCGCTGCTCTACCTAAAACCAACATTTCGGCTACCAAACACAACCGAAATCACCTCCAAACTCTTCCAAAACTTAACCCAGCCAAGATCCATCACTTCTAAACATTTCTAAACCTCAATTAACATCAAAAACAACTCTAAACACGTCCTTATACCTCCATCTATAACAGAACACCAAAAACTCCACAAAAACCACCATTTTCACAAGCAAAAACTTAGAAAACACAACCTATTCGGGATTGCATTGATAAAACCTCATTTCTAACATCATTTAACATCCAAAATACATTAAAGAACCATCTCAAAACAGAGCCCAATCAATTACAACGAAAATCTTCAAGATCTCTTCCAAAATCTTGAGTTTTAAGCCAAAATCCTGTCTCTATCATTAAATCCATTTATAAAACTTTAATAAAGGATTGACAACTTGGGAATTTAAGTAAAGAACTGAGTATTTAGAGGAGAAGAACAATCTTATCTCTAAATGGTGATTTCTCCTTGATTTGGGCCAAATTCCATGAAAATTCAATGTGGAAATCAAAAGGATTTGATGCAAGATTGTTTAGGAATCAATGAGTGATGGAAATCTCATCAATTGAAGTGAAAATATATGTGAAAGTTGCTGGAGAAAAAGTGTTTGGATGATGGGATTTTGAGAGAAAAAGGAATGAGAGAAAATTAGGAAAAATGTAGTTATAAAAATCAAAAGGTAGTTTTCCTTTTCTTTTATTTAATTAAAACATTAATTAAATCACCCAAATTAAGGAAAAATCTGGAGAAAAACATTTTGGGTAATTAGCTCCTTAAAGATTCAAAGTTTCAATCCTTTACAAAACAGTCACTACTAAACTTTGCAAAAATCGCATTTTGGTCACTACACCGAAATGTAGTATTTCCAAACCTAAATTTGTAAAATTGATTTCACCACTCTCTTATATATATTAAATGAGGATTTTTAGATATTTTTCTATATTGTTAAAGCATCCCGAACTAGGCTTTCCCTAAAACCTCCTTTTATATTCGAACCGTTTCTCAGACCGGTCCGATCAAACCCTAAACTTCTAAGCCAAAAATTAGGGTGTTACATGCCCTATCCCTTAGTGAATAGGGGAATAACCTCAGCCTAAGCACGTCTTGGTGGACTCCGTGTATCTTGATTGCTTCCCATATGTCCATGAATCCTCTTAAGTGCTGTCGAGCATCTTTTATGGCAGTCCCACCAAATTGCCCCAACGTGTTGATCATGTTGAACATCCCGAGATTCAGCTCAAAGTGATCCGCCTCAATCTCAGGTTCTGTCACTATCAGATCGAACCCTCTGAAGTCATACTCTAAGTAATCCTTGGTGGTTCGAACGTACTGTGGCTGTCTGGGCAGTACTTGTTGTTCTCTGGGCGGCAGGTCTTGCTGCCCATCCCTGTCGATCTGGGCATCGTTGGCAGGGTTGTCATTTTCCATATTTACCTCTGCTTTTCTTTCTTTTTTAGGTTTCCCTAGGGCTGTTCTGATTTCCTTTTTGAGTTTTCTTGCTCTTCGTTCTACATCGTCGTAATAAACGATTTCTTTTTTTGGATTTGCTCTGTTCATGCACTAGCAAAGGAAACTGTAAAATTCTTTTTTTCGATTAAAAATAAAAAAAGTGCATAAATTAAAGAACGAATTTCGCAATTATCAATCCCCGAAAATGATGCCAAAAAATTGTAGAGCATTTTGGTGTTCTCTATTTATGAGCGCAAGTGCACACTCCTGTCAAGTTATAGTATAAAAGATATCGTCTTCCACAGGGATTGGACAGCTTGATTCAATTCGTAGTTCATGCACAAGAAAAGTAAATGCACAATTAAGTTGATTGTTTGGGAAGAAAAATAAATAAAAACAGAAGTAATTAAAAGAGAAGAAATCAGGTTGATAGAATGGGCAGGGTTATGATGTTGCTTAGTGTGAAACTGCGTTAAATAGGACAAGTTGTTTTGCACTGCTAGACTTTGCTGCCTTGGTGGGGGATGGCAGGTAGACTACTGATACCCTCTCGCTGCCTCGGCAGGGGAATGGAAATGTGTCTCGACGACAAACTCGACAGAACTACAAGGCTCGGCAGAACGCGTCGAAAGTGACTCCACTTATGTCTAAGTCAGAATGTTGTTGATGCCCACTACAGATAATACCAGTCGAGGCATGAATCATGCAAAGACATCAATGTTAACTCATCCTCTTTTAGCTGCCTTAAACCCTAACCTATGTCTAGGCCAGATTGATCACACCGTCTATAGATGTAATCATACTTACTCCTTTCGTGAGTTCGACTCTCTCGATACCAAACAAATGGAACAAACTTAAAAATCCTAAACAACCGTTATCACACTAATTACAACATAACCCAAACCCAATGAGAATTTAGAACAAAATGGCGGCAAGTAAACCTAAACTACGCCTAAGAAAAACCTAAGTTGTTTTAAAGTAAAATTACAATGAGTATATATAGGCATTAGCTAGGTCTAGTCCTTCTTGAAGTAGAAGTCTTCAAAGTAGCTTTTTGTATTAAATATGACTTTAAACTCTGACTTCTTTGAGTTGAATGTGGAGTTTATCACGTTGCCTTGCTCCACAAGTAAGCTCGAGTTCTTCCTTCTGCGACTCTGCCTGCTGCTACAGACGTTGGAAAATTGAGTGGACAACATCGATAGAATCATGATTTTCTGCTCTACAGATCGCACTCCGGTACTCCAACTCCATAGTTTGCTGTCTTGGGCGGCAGGTTGGGCGGTGGCAGCTACTCGACAACTGATGTTTCTGTCTGGAACTGCATCAATACAACTCCTTGGTCTGCTGCCTCGGCATCATGTCCTTAGCTCCTCATTCCCCCTTTCAGCCTTTAGTACCTGAAACTAAAACTAAGCTAAAACAATATATTTTCTTCACCAACTAACAGAAAATCTATAAAAGTATGGCAATGTAAGGAAATACTATAAAATGCAATGCATGGTCCTAATTATGCCTAAAATGTACTCAAAAACATCAATAATTTGAGATGGAATTGCATGAAATATAGAACTTATGGACACTTTACAAGAACAAAATAGAAGAAGGGGGAGAAGCTTAGATTGGTTGTGATTCAGATGAGCTGTCGTCGTCGCAGCTGGCTATGATCACTCTCTTCCGGGCTGCCATTTTGAAGCGCTTGGCCGCCCTCGACGGCTGTTGGCGGGAAGGTAGAGTTGAGGAGACTTTCTTAAAACAAACTTAAAAAAATAAAGAAAAAATAAAATAGAAATCTGCATTCTAATAACTGAAGGAAAGTAAACCTAATTCCTAAAGCATAAAATTAAATAATTAAAAAGAAAAACGGATTAGGCTTTGTTAGGAGTGCATTGGCATACGTCTCCTAACATAACCACTTCCTGGTCTTGGGTGATGTGGGTTCCTGTATAGTGCTTTAGCCGCTGCTCATTCACTGTGAATTCATGGCCGTCTTTGTTGGATTTTATGGTGACTGCACCATGTGGGAATGCTTTGGCCACCTCGAAGGGTCCAGACCATCTTGATTTCAACTTTCCTGGGAACAGTTTTGATCAAGAATTGAAGAGTAGAACTTGTTGCCCGGGCATGAACTACCGCGGCTGAAACTTTCTGTCGTGCCATTTCTTGGTTTTCTCCTTATATATCATTGCGTTGTCGTACGCTGCAGCTCTGAATTCTTCAATTTTATTTAGGTCTAGGAGTCTTTTCTGCCCGGCTTTTTCTCAGTCTAAGTTTACCGTCTTGATGGCCCAATACACCTTGTGTTCAATCTCGACAGGTAAATGGCAGCTTTTCCATATACTAGCCTATAGGGTGACATGCCCGATGGAGTTTTGAAAACAGTTCGGTATGCCCATAATGTATCATGGATCCGGAGGGACCAATCTTTCCTTGATGGGTTAACCACCTTTTCAAGAATGCTTTTCAGTTCCCTGTTTGAGATTTCGGCCTACCCGTTGGTTTGAAGATGGTATACCGTGGCAAGCTTATTTGTGACACCATATTTTTCCAGTGCCTTGGCAATCCGTTTGTTATCGAAGTGCTTCCCCTCGTCACTTATTATGGCTCTGGGAACTCCAAACCTTGTAAAGATGTGTTTGTGGAGAAAATTCAATACTGTCTTGGAGTCATCCTTTGGTGTAGCTATGGCCTCCACCCACTTGGACACATAATCTACTGCCAATAATATGTATAAGTTCCCACAGAATGATGGGAACGGGCCCATAAAATCGATTCCCCACACATCAAATAGTTCGACTTCCAGGATATTCTGTAATGGCATCTCGTTTCACCTTGAGATATTGCATGTTCGCTGGCATCTATCGCACTGCTTGTAGTATACCTAGGCATCCTTGTATGATGTCGGCCAGTAAAATCCCGATTGAAGAACCTTGGCGGCGGTTCTGGTTCCTCCAAAATGTCCATCATATGGTGAGTTTCGGCAATGTTGGAGGATTTCATGTTGTTCTTTTTCAAGTATGCATCTCCGAATTACCTGGTCTGCACATTATTTAAAAAGGAGAGGTTCGTCCCAATAATAATGTTTTGCATCATTTTGGAACTTCTTTTTCCCTTGGTAATTCATGTCAGGAGGGAAAATGCCACTAACTAGAAAGTTTACGATGTCAACGTACCAGGGTGTGGTGGAGTCTATCTTGGCTGCCAGAGTGTTTGGCGTGACGACTATGACGTACGCTGCCTCAGCATCTGTGAGTCTGCTGCTGCGGTGGCTAGGATTTGCTCATCCGAGAAGTTCTCCTAGATTTCTGTCGCATCAGTAGGTCTCCCCTCTATCCGTGACAAGTGGTCAACCACTTGGTTTTCTGTCCCCTTTCTATCTTTAATTTCGACGTCAAACTCTTGCAGGAGTAGGATCCATCATATCAGCCTTGATTTTGCATCTTTCTTTGAGAAAATGTATTTGATGGCTGAGTGATCTGTGTGCACTATCACCTTTGCCCCAAGGAGATATGCTCAGAAATTATCGAAAGCAAAGACTACTACTAACAGCTCCTTTTCGGTGGTAGTGTAGTTCACTTGGGCCTCGTTGAGTGTCTTGCTGGCATAGTATATGACTTGTAGGACTTTGTTTTTCCTCTGCTCGAGCACTGCCCCGACAGCATGGTCGCTGGCATCACACATCATTTCAAAGGGCATAGTCTGATTCGAGGTACTACAATGGGGGCTGCTACAAGTTTCTGTTTTAATGTCTCAAATGCCTCGGTGCATTGATCATCGAAGTTGAAGGGCTTATCCTTAACATTGGTGGGCGGCGGCAGTTTTTCGATATCGATTTTGGCTCTATCAACTTCGATGCCGCGGAAGGAAATTTTATGGCCCATGACAATGCCTTCGTCTACCATGAAATGATATTTTTCCCAGTTTAAGACCAGATTGGATTCTTCGCATCTTTCGAGTACTCTCTATAGGTTGTCGAGGCATCTGTCGAAGCTCTCCCAAAGACTGAAAAATCATCCATGAAGATTTCCAGGAAATCCTCTACCATGTCTCAGAAGATGGCCATCATACACCGTTGAAAGGTTGATGGTGCGTTGCAGAGTTCGAACGACATTCTTCTAAAGGAATATGTTTTGTATGGGCATGTGAAGGTTGTTTTCTCTTAGTCCTCCGAGGCAATAGCAATCTGGTTGTATCCTGAGTAACCATCAAGAAAACAGTAATAAGGTTTTCCGGACAATCTATCTAACATTTAGTATAAGAAAGGTAAGGGGTAGTGGTCCTTTCGAGTAGCTTTATTCGGCTTTCGATAGTCCATACAAACCCTCCAACTGGTCAACGTCTTGGTTGGGATTAATTCGTTGTCTTCATTTGTAATGACTGTCATCCATCCTTTATTGGGCATACATTGGACGGGGCTCACCCACTTGCTATCAGATATGGCGTAAATAATTCCTGCATCGAGCCACTTGATTATTTCTTTTCTTACCACATCCTTCATGGCCTCATTTAGCTGCCTTTGGGCATCAACTGTTGACTTATGATCATCCTCTAGAAGGATCTTATGCATGCAAATTGCCGAACTAATTCCCTTTAGGTCAGCTATTGTCCATCCAATGGTTTGCTTATGCCGCCCGAGCATCGTAACTAACTGTTGCTTCTGTTCCTGTGTTAACTTAAAAGAGATTATTACGGGAAAAATATCATTTTGTCCAAGGTAAACATATTTTAGTTTTTCTGGCAAAAGTTTCATTTCTAGTTTAGGCGGCTATCCAATAGATGGCTTTTCAACGGTACTCTCTTTCGTTGTATATTTAAGAGGTTCGAAGTACTTACCTGGACGAGTACCAGTCAAGTTTATCTCTTCGGTGTCGTCAAAGAAGTCGTTAGGCAAGCTACCTCTTCTAGTTTAGGCGGCTGTCCAATAGATTTTGATACATTACCATGCAACCTTCTGTCATGGATACTGTTTCGAATTCTCCTATCCTTGCTCGCCTCGACACCGTGTCCTTGAGAAACTTTGTATAATTTGGCATTTGCTCTATGGCCTCGACGAAGGGTATGTTGATGTGTACCTTTTTGAGAATGTCCAGGAATTTCTTAAACTGGTACTCTTGCTTCCGCTGCTTCAGCCGCTAAGGGAATGGGGGAGGCGGCTGAATATTTTCAATACCCTTCTTGCATTGGAATCTGATTTGAGGGAGTGAGATCTGCTCTGGTTTTTCTGTTTTCTCTTTAGTCTTGTCTGGGATGTCAGCAGAATTGGATGTCGGAAGAGATGGTTCTGATTCTACCGAGGTGGTGGCACTAGGGTCTGCCGCGGCAGCTAGCTCTGTCTCCCTTGATTTGTCGGTACATGGTTCCTTGAGTTGTTTTCCACTCCTTGTTGTGATTGCCTTGCACTATTCATGAGTGGATCTCCTTGCGACTTCAGTACCGCTAGGCAATACTCCATTATTTCCAGTATTCAGTAGACGCGTGAATTTCCCTACATGAGTTTCTAGCGACTTTAATGTGGCCTCATGATTTTGCATTCTCACCTCGGTCCTGTCCAAGAAAGCATTGGTTTTCTTAACAAATAAATCCATGTTGGACATATATGTACATGTCTGAGTCATGAAGGCACTTAGAGTCTGCTCCAAAGCACTGGGTTTTGTATGTTGCGGCGACTGCTGCCGCGGCATAGTCTGCTAGAATCCTTGCGATTGATTTGTCTGATTAGCTGGATTTAGAGCATTGTTTGGGTTGCTCCATGAAAAGTTAGGGTGCCTCTTCCGGCTAGGATTGTAGGTGTTCGATGTAGGGTTGTTGTTTATATTGAAGTTCCCCATAAAGCAACTGGTTTCGGTTCCTTGTTGGCACTCGAATGAGTCATGGTCTCCCCCACATTGGTCGCAAAAGGCATCAATGGCTTTGACTTGCTGTGTATTGTTCTACCCTTGCATAGCTTATACCATCTTTGTTAACCAAGAGACTTGTGCTACGAGTGCATCTGATGTTCCTAGCTCGTTTGCCGTGGCCTGCCTTCTTATGTCGTCTCGGCGGGCATTAGGGAACTGATAGTCATATTGGCCATCCTGTTCAAGATCTGAATTGATTCGACCGGCTCCTTGTCGAGTAATGTACCATTGGGAGAGGAATCCAGCATCATCCTTGTTGGTGTGTTTACACTGTTGTAGAATGTGGATATTAATTTCCATTTCGGAAATCCATGGGAGGGGCATTTATTCAACAACTCAACGTATCTCTCCCATGCCTCTTACATTGGTTCATCATCTATCTGTCGAAAAGTAGTGATGTCAGTTCGCAATTTATTAGTTAGATTGATAGGATTAAATCGAGCTAAGAAATCTCGGCAAAGTTCCGTCCCAAATTCAATGGACTCTGATGGTAGGCTGTTAAACCAAGTCTTCGCCCTATTCCTCAGTGAATAGGGAAATAATCCGAGACACATCACGTTAGGATGAACTCTATGTATTTTGAAGGACTTGCAGATGTCCAAGAAAGATTTCATATTCTGGCGGGCATCTTCAGTGGCGGAACCTCCAAAATGTCAAAGTGTATTTAGTATGTTGAACACGACATGTTTGAGCTCGAAGTGGTCCGCTTCTATTTATGGATCGATCACGCCAGAGTTCAGCCTTCTGAGATCCTCCTCCAAGTAGTCACGAACTAGCAACCGAGCGGCAAGAGGTTGCCTGCCATTGCCCACCACGACATTGTCGATTGGAGGCGGTAGGTCCTGGTTGTTTGCTGGATCACCCATGGCTTCTCGACTTGCTTGTTTAAGTCTGCGTGCAGTACGTTCAGGCTCTGGATTATATTCTCCCAAGGGTGATTTCTGGTTGGCTCTGGTCATAAACCAAAGGAAACTAGGGGTTAAACGAAAAAATAAAAAGTGCAAAAAACAAAAACAAAAATTTGTTCGCCAATCCCCGACAACCGCGCCAAAAACTTGTTGCGTGCAAAAGTGATGTACAATTAGCGTGCAAGTATTTAAGATATCGTCTCCACAGGCATTGTGACAACCTTTCGGAGTTCACTTTTCTGCACAAGTAAAATAAAAACACAAATATTAGGAGTTGGTTTGATTAAAACTAAAACTAAAGCGAGTAAAGTAAATTGAGAAATCAGAGTTAGAGAATAGGCCGGTATTGGATGCTTCGTAGTGTGGAGAATTGATGTACTATCTCGACACAGTTTTGTAGATCAACTTAACAACTTAAACAGTCGCCCACAAGTATGCCTCGACATGCGCCCGCCTTGGCAGAGACCAATGAGACTGCATAGGCAGTTAAGCGATGATTCAAGGTTCGACAAGGCTCCCTTCTATGACTTCCTCTTCTCCCGAAGCTTGAATTACTATTGGCGAACACGTATTGGATGATAACTCCTGGCGTAAATCTAAGGGTGAACATCAACCGATTGTGAAATCCTCTCTTAGCCGCTAAACTTCTAAACTTATCCCTAAGTCGAAGTAGCTTTACCCTATGGTTGAATAAAACAATGTTTACTTGTTTCGTGAGTTCAACTCTCCCGATATTGAACAAATAGATTGAAGCTCTCTTCTCTATCGATAAAGATTGCGACAATAAAGAACCAAGAGTAAACAAACCTTGAATTTTATTGAACAACTAAAATCATAAACGAATACAACAAAACTCTCACAACTACTACACAACCAACCCTTAGCCGTAGGGAAGGTTTAGAACATGATGGGGTTTTGACGGCACTAGGATTTCGAAAAGAAGGGGTTTCTCTCTAATCCCAATTGTCTTCTCTCTTTCAAGTCGATTACATATATATAGGGGGGGAGCCTAGGCCTAAGTCGGCTTAGGGTAGGAATACTAGTTAGAATATAATTACAACTTATTAAAAGATCATTAAATCTTCCTAGATTCCCGTTTGACTTTTTCCAACTTGACTTTGACCCGGCTTTTCTTTGTCTGCTGGGCTCCAATGAACGTGCAAGTGGTCTCTAAAAATTGGGCTTGATGTGCTCTTTCTATCGCATACCACTTTGTATTTTTCCACTCTTCCCCGAGTTGTTGCCTCGGAAGAGGTGTGGATTGGTGTGCAGGGGTTGGCACAGCTCTTCATTCTTGTCCTTTTCTCCTCGATCAGCTCTCCAAGTGGTCCAACAGCTTCCTCCTTCAGTTTTCAACTTCTCCTATTCTGCCCTCTTTGCTGCCTCGACGGCATCTTCCTGGGCGGGTGCCTGCGCACAGGAAGAAAACACACCTGAGCAATATCTTATATATATAAAAACAATTAAGTTTATCAAATATGGTAGAATATCTATTCTAATTTGTTTTGTGTATGTTTTCCTAATAAATGCAATCTAAACTATACTTAAGAACAATAATAATTAAGGTAAACTAGGGCATAAATATAGGAATTTTGCACACTTAAAACACAACATCAGGAATGTACACTATATACTCTACATCACTTGAGTGAGACCCAGGGCTACACAATGTCGAGAACATACATTCGGCATCTTTTACCAAGGTGTTGCAACACTCTCAAAGGGTATCCGGATCCCATCAACCAAAGGTGACTCAAACACACAAGTGTCCATACAACACACAAAATTGACTCAATTACCATAACCCTATGGCTTCTATTAACAATAAATCACCCCATTAAAATTACCAAGTTGTCGACGCCATTTTTATCTGCGTCAAAATTATTTAGTCCTTTAAAGGCTCATCATAGATTAGAGTCACCTTTGGTCGTTTTGGGTTGGGTACGACAGAAAATCTGTAGAACTAGTCTGCGCCTGAACTGGAGTCATGGTCGGGCTCGGGAGTCGGATACGTGTGGGGAAGGTTATAGCACCCCTACAACGCCCAAAATTAGTACCTAAAGGGGTTGTGTTGTCTAAAAGGCTTCAAAGATAGGGTTAATAGGACTATTATAAAAGACGAAAATATGCAAATAAATCAAAAAAACAAAATTAAACACGCTAAAAATGATATAAAAAACAAATAGAAAATTAATATTTTAATCGAAAATCATAAGCTTAAGTCAAATCATAATTAATCTCGAATTAGGCGAATTACTGATTGAACATATTTTAAAGGCTGAATTACATCAATCACGCTATTTTAAGACTAACTTATAATTAAACTCAATTTTAAGTCTAATTAAACATTTAAGGTGAAACTTATTATTTAATGATCTAAATTAATTATGTAATTTATGGGCCTAAATTAAAGAACTTAATCCTAATAAAAGTTAGAAAGAAACTAAAATGAATATCTAAAAAAGTCTAAAATAAATTAAAACCTAAAGACCCACACAGAATAACCTTCCTCAATAATGAAATCTTACATAAATTTAATGAAAATTAGATGTTAGATTGTGTGGGTTACCTTCTTACCGATTTCCAATGCTCATCAAATGAGCCTTGTACAACACATATTTTGTTTTAGAAAATAATGGCGTTTGGCATTCAACCTAAGGAAAATTATTCATTTTTTATTTGTTTTAATAATCACCATTTTAACAAAATTTAATGGAGACATTTAATCGTTTTATTTTATTTTAGAAATCTGATAAGCTTCTTCTTCACTCTTCATTCTCTGCCCCTTCAACCCTCACTTTCACTGTCGGCCTAATACAGTTGACGAAGAAAACTAAAATGTGCTCCCCTTTTCAATTGTTTTTAACTCTAAACCCCAAATCTAAAGTTTGTTTCAGCAAAAACCAAATAAATTAGGGTAAATCTAGAAAAATTCGAGTTTTACCTTTCTCAAACTCCTGAATCTGTCGTTGGATCGGACTGCTCTCGAGATATGTTGAATCCAACGATGTTGTGGGCTCTTCCACCGTTCTGATCTCATAAATAATACTCCGACTACCGTGAACCGAGGTTATTTCCTTCTCCTTGCTTCCTCAACTTCGCTCGAACTTTCTCACAAGATTCACTAGTCTTTTGCAATGATTTTTCTGTTAATCTCTATGTGTCATCTAAGGTTTTCGGGGTCGATATTTATAGGCTGGGATTAGTTTTTTTTCCAGCTTTTTTACCATTGAAAATCTCGGAGTTAGTTGGGATAAGCTTGGATTATGTTTTGGGGCGCAAGAAACGGAAATCACTTATAGTCCTCTTGGTGATAGGTTTGCTGATGACGGCGGAAGAACATTTGACCGGATTAGGGTTTTGGTTTTTATTTTTTGGTATTCTGTAATTTTATCATTTTTTGGTATTTTTTCTGACTTTTTTAATTATATTGTTTATTTTATTGGACATGGGCTATATACTTGGCCCGAGTAAAATTTAGTGCTTACAGCTGCCCCTCTTTGCTCATTACTCGAATAAGAGGAATAGAACAAAGACTAGAAGCAACAATTTTTCTAGTGAGTGTTAAACTTTTGTTAATGGCACTCCGTCTTGGAGGCAAATCATGGCACTCCATCTTGGAGGCGAATCGTGACACTTCATTCTGAAGGAAAATGGTGGCACTCCGTCTTGGAGGCAAATCGTGGAACTCACTCTTGGAGGCAAATCGTGGCACTCCATCCTGGTGGCAAATAATGGCACTCCTTCTTGGAGGCATATGACATCACTTCATCTTGAAGGAACTATGGTGGAACTACCTCTTAGAGGCTTAACGACCTTTTAGAATTGTGGCACTCCATCTTGGAGGCAAAACGTGACACTTCATCTTGAAGGCAAATGGCGGCACTACTTCTTGAAGGCAAATGGCGACACTTCTTCTTGAAGGCGAATCGTGGCACTTCATCTTGAAGGCAAATGGTGGCACTCTCTCTTAGAGGCGAATCGGGGTACTTCATCTTGAAGGCGAATCGTGTGAACCCGTCATGATAAAAGATGCACATGTTTCTAATGTGTTTGTCTTACATGCAAGCTGCTCTATTATTCTAAATGCATGTGAATTGTATGTGTTTTATGTTCTGTATTTGTTTTTGTCTTCATTGAGATCAAAGTCCTTGTACCTTTTCTTTTTACTTCATATCATGCCTCTTGAGTTCATCTTTTTCCATTTATCAAAGAAATGTGTTCGTGAGCATTTTCTAGCATCATTGTGTTTTAAAATCTTTTTTAAGTAATGCACTGAACATTAATTAAACATATTGTAAAACCCTTTAGGTAAAGCAACGAGTTCACCAATAACAAAAGAATGCACATACGTTAAAATGGTAAGTACAAGGAAACACAAGGTAACAATATCATTGAAAATTTCCTCTTATTGAATGAAAATGGCCTGAGCCTTGAAAGATGATAATCAAATGTTTAAAACAACAAAGATCAAAGAGAGACAAACCAAAAACAATAAAATGCCCCTAGATATCAATTGCAAGGACTCCATTGTTACTTCGCTCAAGAATTTTTTCTAATTGTGACCTCTGCCCAGTAAAGCTTGAGTTCTTAGACAAACATCTGAAGACATATGAATTTTCTCTTGATCATACTTGGACCATTTTTGAGCTTTTGACTTTTAATCTTCCATTGATCTCAAGACGCCATTTGCGGGTTTTTATCTTGAATTCTCATTTTCTCCCATTGTTTACCAATAAGGCCCTTTCGGGTTTTCACCTTTTGGAAATTTTTTTCTTCTTTTTCTTTTTCTTTTTATCTTTTTTACCAATAGGACCCTTTTGGATTTTCACCTCTTGGTTTTTTTTCTTTTTTCTTTCGGTTTTTTACCAATAGGGCCTTTTCGGGTTTTCACCTCTTGGTATGTCATGGATTCATGCATAATATTTCTTCATTGAGTCAGAATTCACAAGATTTGATAACTCATTCTCGTTCATCTCTATTAAGATTAGTGCCCCATCGAAGAAGGCTTTTTCCAAATAAATGGTTCTTCCCAATTTGGCATCCATTTCCCTCGAAAATCCCTTTGCATAGGCAACCTCTTTTTCAAAACCAGATCCCCTTCACGGAACGCTCTTGGTCGGAATTTCTTATCATGGGCCCGAATCATTCACTTTTGGTACCTCTGCTCATGACAAGTTGCTTTCAATCACTTTTCTTCTATCAGATTCAACTGATCATATCTAACTTGAATTCATTCAGCTTCTTCCAACTCGAGTTCCATTAAGACGCGAAGCGATGGAATCTCAACCTCAATCGGTAATATTGCCTCTATTTCGTATAATAAAGAATATAGAGTTGCCCCGTATAGATATTCGTACGGATGTATGATACGCTAGCAAGGCTAAAGGTAGTTTCTCATGCCAATCCTTATATGTTATCGCCATTTTCTCCACGATCCGCTTAATATTTTTGTTGGCTGCTTCGACAGCCCCATTCATTTTTTGGCGATAGGGTGCTGACTTGTGATGCTTTATCTTAAACCGTTCACACACTTCTTTCATCATTTGGTTGTTCAGATTTAAAGCATTGTCAGAAATAATTCTTTCTGGTAGACCATACCGACAAATGATTTCCCTTTTTAGGAACTTGCATATTGTTGATTTAGATACATTTGCATACAAATGAGCTTCCACCCATCTGGTAAAGTGATCAATCATTACAAAGATTAAATGATGTCTATTTGATGCCTTTGGCGTATTAGGTCCGATCACATCCATGTCCCTCGGTGCAAATGGCCATGGAGATGTTATAATATGGATAGGTGATGATGTTGCATGAATTTTATCTCCATAAATCTGACATTTATGGCATCTTTGAGCGAAGTTGATGCAATCTTCTACCATAGATACCCAGAAATAACCCAACCTCATTATTTGCCTAGACATATTGAGGCCATTTGTATGAACTCGACAAATTCCCTCGTGAACTTCCTCAATTATCCTTTTTGCCTCATGTTTTTCTGCGCATATGAGTAGCATTTGGTCGCTCCCTCTTTTGTATAGGATTTCTTCATCAAGGACGTATCCCACAACCATTCTCTGAATTGTTCTCTTATTAACATCAGTTGCTCTGTCGGGATTTTTCTAATACTTGATGTATTTTAAAATATCATAATACCAAGGGTCGTTATCTACCTCATCTTTGATGGTATAACAAATGGCGGGTGAGTCATAGATACTCATTTCTATGGGCATTATATCAGCTTCTCTATTCACTTTAAACATAGAAGCCAAGGTGGCCAATGCATTAGCCATTTGGTTATCTTCTCGGGGAAGGTAATGGAAAGATATCTCTCGGAACTCTTTTATTAATTCAAGGACGAGCTTGTGATATTCAATCAGTTTAGCATCTTTTGTTTCCCACTCTCCGCGAAGTTGATAAACCACTAATGAAGAATTGCCATATGCTTTTAGGACTTTAATTTTTCGCTGGATTACCGCACGAAGTCCCATTATACATGCTTCATAAACCACTAAAACTGCCCCAACTCCATACCCAAATGCATTTGAAGCTTCGTCAAAATTCATTTTCCAAGGCTTTCTGCTAGTTAGTTCATCTTCACGAGCAGTTAAGCACATTAGGTCCTCGTCAGGAAGGTCAAAACCCAATGGTTCGTATCCAAATGAAGCACGGCTTGCTAAGAGGACCACGATAGCTTTACCTTTGATAGCTTTCAGATTTATGTACTCAATATTGTATTCAGAAAGCAGAATTTGCCATCGAGCCATTCTTCCTGATAAGCCTGGTGATTCCATCATGTATTTTATTGGATCTAGCTTTGCAATCAACCATTTTGTATGGTATAACATGTACTGACAAAGCCTGCGAGCAGTACAGACTAAGGCGCAACATGACTTCTTGATAGAAGAGTATCTTGATTCACAATCGGTAATTTTTTTTGCTGAGGTAGTAGATAGCATGTTCCTTTCACCCGATTTCGTCATGTTGGCCCAATACACAACTAATGGAGTTCTCAAATACTGCTAAATACAAAATCAAAGGCTTGTCTGGTACATGAGGAACTAATACAGGAGGATTTGAAAAATACAGCTTGTAGAGTGTCCATGAGTTCTATATTTTGTACACATTCATGCCCATATTATTGTTGTTCTTAAACTCATTTAGGCATATTTAGGTGCATTGCATGCATTATAATAGTATCTTCTCTTTTACCATGCTTCTATTGAATATTTTATGATTGGTTGAGAAAAGTTACTGTTTTAGTTTAGTTTATATTTTTAGGTGCTGTAGCGAGGGGAGGAGAGGACAGGAAAGCTGGAACAAAAGGAGCTGTACTGAAGCAGTTCCAGATGCCACTAAGGACGTTGCCGAAGCAGCATTGCCGCCAAGTGCCGCTTGAGCAGGAGTTACACCGACTTAGCCAAGATGGGTTGCGATTGAAAGAGGGCAATTTCCTTAGCCCAATAAGCCCAGTCTAGCAATTTTTGGAAGCCTGTAGCGGCCGGTAGAGCTGATCCAAGACCGATAAGTAGGAGCACTTATCCTTACTTGCGGAAGAAGGAAACGTCCAAAGAGTCCATATTTGAGTAATAAAGGGGTCTTTATTTAATGTAGTTTACTTTTAGAACTCCAACTTCAAGGAGGACTCAACTTTAAGCTATGAGCCCTATATATACCCAATGTATGTAAGGGTATAGGGGCATGACGAGGGTGAGGGGATGCGAGCCTGAGGTGCCGCACAACAGAGATGTAGTTAGATATGTTTGAGTTTTTGGGGGTCACGACCCAACTCTCCTAGGGTTTAGGCGCATGTAGGTAATTAGTTGTGAGTTGTTTTCAATAAAATTCCAAAGTTTGCTTAATCTATGCTCTTTGTTCTTTCAATTAGTCTACACCAGTCAGTTGAGAGAAAATCCATTTGTCGGGTACGAAAGGGCAAGGCTCATGAAAGGGTTAAGCATGATCACAACATGCAAAGGCGTGACTAACTTGGTTCTACACTAGTCTACAAGTTTCAGCGGTTAAGAGGGATCACCAATCGAATGGACTTGCCTGTGTTAGGTTGACACTAAGATTGCTAGGTATTGCCTACATCACGTGAGTGTTCGAGCATCCTAACCTAGAAATAGGAGGGATCACTGTCGGCTATCCCGCCAAACTTTGGAATGTCTGCCAGACTTGCCGCCAGGACTTCTCTCTGTTCCACCTGCTGAGACAGTACACTCTTGTAGTGGCAGTGACCTGCTGCGGCCGCGTGACAGGGTCGTAGTTTGCCGCCTGCCGAGGCAGCAATTCATGGCAGCGTAAAACTTGCTCAGACTTTACAGTGCAGTCCACAGGTTACTGAGCTGCATTTGTCTTACCCAATCTATCAACCAAATTTCTCCCTATCATTCCTCTCATCACTATCTTTATTTTATTTGTGTTTTTATATTTCCACATTGTGAGATTTAATTGTGCATTTACTAAATCTTTGTGCAGGAAACCATTCATAGGAGCTGCTCCAATCCCTATGGGAGACGATGTCTTTTATACTATAACTTGCCAAGAGTGTGCACTTGCGCTCATAAAAAAGAACACCTAGACGCTCTACAAGTTTTTGGCGTTGTTGCTGGGGATTGACAACAACAACTACATTTGAATTTCTGCACTCCTATTTAGTTTTTGCACATTAAATCTCTTTATATATATATAAAGCCTCTTTGTTTTCTTGGGGTATGTCCTGCCAGGGCAGCAAGGTTGGCAGCAATATCCACCTGAGGAGAGGAAGGACATACCCAAAATAATAGCCAAACAAAAAGACCTTTAGGAAGTGGTTATGTGTTGTAACCCCCGTAGCCCGGCCTAGACGGTTGACCCGAACTACGAAGATTACACGGGGAAAACCAAAGTCAACCCGAAAGTCAACCTTGATTAACGACCCTTTTTTTCTTTTTAATCTTGTCTAGATGCACATTAGTCCTATATGTGATCACACAAACATCATACTCAAAGATCACAACCATCAGAGATCATTCAAGGACCCAATTGCACAAAACACAACTTTAGGGACCAATTTGTAAATTCTGAAAACTTTGAGGCCTTAACCAGATTTTAAGTTACCAACTTAAAATTAATCATATTTCATGCATCTCAGCCAAATTTCAGCTTAAACGGACATCTCAAACTCATACAATTGCTCATACAAGATTCAGGACCAAAATGCAAACATTTTGAAACACATAACTACCACTGTCAGCCCCCAACGGTCAACCGTTCCGAAACGGGAGACAGCCCGTTTCGAAACGCGGGGCCGTTCCGAAACAGGCATAGCCCGTTTCGAAACGGGGGTCTGGCAGAAGCCTTTCCGTTTCGGAACGGTGTCACCCGTTTCGGACGCCTGGGCTGCTTCGAGGCACCCGTTCCGAAACGGTTCACCCTGTTCCGAAACACCCTGCACAAAATGCAGAAATTTGCCTATTTAAACACGCAATTAAACATCCAATCATGCTCCAAAAGCCACCAAACTTTGCCAACATGCAATTTAACATAGAAGGGGCATACATGCATCAACAATTCAACAAAATGTCAACATACACAAAAAACCCCAAATCTAAAGGCATGCTTCCTACACAAGCAACCACTTAAACACAAACTTTCCAAACCAAGCTCAATTATGCCAATACATGATCCAACAACAACATTAACATAAAAACATCCTCGTTCAAACATAAACGAACACATACACGTTAACCCCGAGAGATTCTACCCCCATTGCCTTTATTAACTATAGCTATTCACCGAGACATACATCTCACTTGGAGTCCACCTTGAATCCCTTGCTCCTTGCTGTCCAAACTTCAAGAATCTGCATTGATGGACAAAAAGGAGCGTAAGCACATAATGCTTAGTGAGGAATGCTCAAAACCAAAACACCATCAATGCAGCGGGTCACAAAACACTTGTAAAACAAACCCGATTTATTTACCAAAGCCATGTTTGAAACCCTTTTCAACAACAAGCATCAAAACCATGCATTGCACATACATGAAAACCAACCCTTAGCTTAGCAAGCTAAGAAAACCTTTTTAAAGCACAACTACAAATCATCCATTTAGCCAAACCATGCATAAACACCATATGCAAAGCTAAAACAAAGCCATGGAAAGCACTTCCATTTCACAACATCCCTTTCTTAACCTTGAAAGCCTTTTAAAGCAAGAAACCTTTTTAAAACCATTACTCAAGCAATCCATCACATGCATTTACCAAGGCAAAAGATATAAACCATTCTATCATCATCACATGCCTTTTAAAACAAGTCTTCCAAGACTCCAATGCATTAAAGATATATCATGCTCACATGCATCATTTATCAAATGATAATCAACACTTGTTCAACTTAACAAGTAAACATGCATTTACAAGCATTATACAATTTCCATGCAACCATGCATCTTTTCAAGCATTTCATGCTTCACATGCAATTATGCATTAATTCAAGCATCTCATGCTTCACATGCAAATATGCATCATTTCAAGCACCTCATGCTTCAACACAATCAAGAATATCATATTGGCCTTCAAGTGATCAATCACATCCACTTTTCAACTCAACATCCAATCGGATACGCAGATTCCGAGCGTTGTCCCTACGCTCCCTACACCCTACCAATCCAAGGTCCTCGAATGGGCAACACCTCCTTTATGACCTCAACATCCTAAGGTTCCCATGTATGGACTTTTAAACACCATACAACCTTAGCTTTTCCCGAGGTTCCCATGTATGGACAACCATACAACCTCAACATGCACAAGGTTCCCTTGTATGGACTTTCAAACACCATACCACCTTTGCATCACCGATTGGTAGTTGTAGAAATCACTAACGAGATCCGGGACACCCTATACAAGATCCACACACGGACTTAACACTGCCATTGTGATCTCAACAAGCACAAGGTTCTCACATATGGACTTTTAAACACCATATAACCTTTGCTCAACCAAGGTCCTCGAATGGGCAACACCTCCATTATGACCTTAACCATCTCGTTAGGATACTTGAAGGGAGTTTCCCGGTCCACTCTTGACCACTCCACCTCCAAGGCGACTTAATTCACGGTGCACCCAATCCTATAGCCGGCTAACTATATCCGATCAAAGAATCAAGAACCACTTACATCACTTGCCAATATAACCATCTTACCACATTAGTCCAATGATTCACATGCATAGCCAATATGCAAAACCATTACCACATTAATCAAATGATTCACATGCATAACCAATATGCAAAAACCATCATTTACCAACATTAATTCACTGTTTTAAAGCATTAGACAAAGCCATAGAACAACATGCAACACCATGCATCAAAACCACATTTTCAATGTATAAAACCAAGGATCTCTTACCTTGAGCATCCTTCACATATGGCTTTCAAAACCAGCATTAAACCATGCTAAAATATGCTTTCAAAACAGATTTAAACCATGCAAAACTCATGCATTCCAATCATCAACCGCAATTGCTTAAAAGCCAATTCATATCACAAATCAAGTAAGAAATCCATTCACTTACTCTTGAGCTTAGCAAAGTTGTTTAGACTTACACTAAGCTCCCAAACCTTCAAACCTTTGTTTAAAAGCCGAAAACCCAACTTCACTCACCGATAACCAAAACAAGGCTAGCCACCAAGCTTTCCAAGCATCCGAAACCTTCCGCAACACCTCTAAAGCTCACGGATCAAACTCCCCTGTTTCAAGCACACAAAAACAGCACATTAATGCATCACTATGCATTAAGAACAGCAGCCACACAACCAAACTCGCTGCTCGACACAAATCCAACAATTCGGCTACCAAACACAACCGAAATCACCTCCAAACATTACCAAAACTTAACCCAGCCAAGATCCATCACTTCTAACCATTTTTAAACATCATTTTACATCCAAAATGATCACAAACACGTCCTTATACTTCCAGGTATAACAGATCACCAAAAACACTCCAAAAACAACCAAAAACTCAAGCGAAACTTAGGAAATTCAACCTATCCGGGATTGCATTCATTAAACCTCAACTTCTAATCAATTTAGCATTCATTTAACATCATTTTGACACTTCAAAACACTGCCCAAACAGACCACACGAAAATTTCACCAAAATCACCAAATCTTGCATTTTAAGCCAAAATCAAGATTTCTATTGAAAAGCCTTTAACAAAACACAAATCAAGGATTGAGAACTTGGGAATTTCAGTAAAGAACTGATAGTTTAGAGGAGAGAGACGTTCTTACCTCCAAACTTGAATTTCTCCTTTTTAGAGCCAAAAAGCTTGATGAAACAACTTGCAAATTGAGAGGTTTTGTTGATGAGATGATTAGGAATCAAATGAGAGTTGAAATGAGAGATTTAGATGCCAAAATCAGAGAAGAAAAATCTGGAGAATTGTGTTTGGGTTGAGAGAAAATGAGAGAAAAGGAAAATGGAGAGAAAATGAAAAGTTAGTTAAGAAATGGTAAAAATGATTTCCCTCCTTTTTCATAATCTTTAAAATCAGAATAAAGCCTTAAAATATCTTAGAAAAATCTGGAGAAATTCTTATTGGAATAATAGCTCCTTAAAGATTCAAAGTTTCAATCCTTTATAAAACTGTCCCCGAACTTTCAAAAATTACATTTTGGTCACTAGCCAAAATGTCAACCTTCCGAACCTCATTTTCCAAAATTGATTTCACAGTTCACTTTTATATATTAAAAGATGATTTTAGAACATTTTTCCATATTTTTAATGCAACCCGAACTAGGCTTTCCTAAATTCACTCTTATATATTCGATCAGCACTTTGACCGAACCGGTCAACGCCCAAAACTTCTGAGCCCAAAATCGGGGCGTTACAACTCTCCCCCCCTTAGGAAATTTCGTCCTCGAAATTTCAACCGGCGAAAAGAGAACAACACTTTCTCAAAACACACACAAGGCAACACAAAACCTCAACCAACACTGAACACCTTCCACACAAAACTCCACTGAACCCAACACCACCACATGCTGTTCACAAACCCAGAACACTCAAAGATAGCCACTACTTAACCTTCCACATCTCCAGACTGTACACAGCCCCAACTTCAACCATAAAGAACTTTAGCTTTCACAGCACACACTACTGTAACCCACATCTTCCAAGACTGGTTCACACAGGGACTCTAACCAATCCAATTCCACCACCACACAAACTTCTCTGCTTCCAAAACTCTTGCAACTCTCAAACCTCTTCCAAGAATCTTCCCAACAAGCAAAAATTCTTAAGCATCAACTGCTTACCCAAACTCCTCAACAAAAGCTGATAAACCTCCACAACTGTTGCCAACATTACCACCACGACTCACCAGGTCTACTCACCCACAAACCATAATTACATCACAACCTCAACTCGGCTCCGCCAGCTGCTCCATACACCACCAGCTGACCTCAAAAGAATTTCACATACACACAACCAGCCAACCGCTTCTCACAAGAATCCTTCCAAACAACACAAGCCTTCGATCCTTCATGATCCTTCCACTTCAACTTAAATGCTAAGCTACCTCAGCACTTGAAAAAAAACAACCACCAAACTGCAACCTCACTTAGCACCAAAGAACTACCACTCCCACTTAGCTATCAAACCACCTGATCGATTTTAACCTCAACCGGTACCCCTCACCACCAAACCACTAAACTCATAAAGCAACAAACACAAATCTTCTACCAACAGGCTATACCACCCTCACTATTACTAGCAACTAGCTTAACAAACTCCATTACCTCTAACTTCCACTCAGCACCAACACGACCTCTAAAAACCCACCAACAACCTAACAGATTCGATTAATTATTAGCGGGTGTGAACATCGTATGCATGATCACCAACATGCCCTATCAATGCCTGATGTACATGTATGCAAAACCTCTAATGTCATGCCACATGTATGCATGGACCAACATATATAATATAGCATATAACAATGATTTTAACTGTGCATGAATGCCAATTCACACCCTCCAATAACATCCTCAAATCCGTCTAAGAACAACCTCCTACCTCACTTCTAGCTTATCTAACTCCATCATACCAGCAACTACTAACCACAAAATTCTCACAAAACCCTCTTCACACCAAAGACATTTCCAAACTACAACCATTACCCCAAACATGCTAGCAACAAGACTAAACTTACCACGCAAGGAAAACCAACAGAAACCAAACTAAGGTAACTAGAACAAAGATTACTAAACAAGGTTACCTGAGCACACAACACCTCCCTAAAGCTTCATCAGACGAGCTCTCTTCCTCGCGGAACCATCATCCTCCTGCCGCACCACTGCAGCACTAGCTAACACACTAGAGTCAACACCAACTCCTTGCGGTAAAGAACCTTGGCTGATCCGAGCCAACATCAAACAATCACGTCTCATGTGTCCAGCAGACCCACATTTCCAGCAACGCTCTTTTCCCACATTCTTCACAACTTTCGGCTCTATCTGCCACTTCTGAACCTTGCCTCGGCCGTGCCCACGACCTTTCTGAGATCCTTTGGCTATCACTGAAGCTGACTTCACCCCTAAAGGACAATCACGCTTAACATGCACTTTGGAACCACAATTCCAACAAACACCTGCGCCCCCACAACGTCCAACATGGCGCCTTTCACAACGGTCACACACCGGTGGCTGAATTTCCACTCCTTGCCCAAGCAACACTTGCTCTACAACATCACCACCATCACAATGCTCAACCCTTGGAAACTTCCCTCCAAGATACCTTTCATAAAAGGCAGATACAAAGAAATCCCAATCAATATCAGGAATATGTGACGCCACCGCCACAGATGTCCACCAGGCACATGCATCCTCCAACATCAGGGAAACAACACTCCCCAACTTACAAGCAAGATCACAGCCCTCCTGATCCAAGATCAGAACCAAACTGGCCAACCAGGCCTCAAACATCTCCGGTGAAGAACCATGATATTCCACAGCACCCAAACCAAGCAAACGCTGCTTCGGCAAACCCACACATCCCACAGCCAGCACATCCACTGACTTTACCTTTACCACAGCCTGAGATGTTCCCAACACCTCCTGAACATCAGATTATAAACTCTTCACCACAGAACCAGCTTCTTTCCCTTGCCTTACCATCTCAACCCCAGGCACAGAAAACTGAGACAAAACACCTCCACAAAAGGGTGAATTCCACGCCTTAACAACCTGCCCCAAGGCAGCAACCATCTCACTCAACCGCCATTCTTTCATCACCTTTGCCATACCACTAACAACAACAAACATACAATCACAACAAACAAACAAACCAGTTAGACCAGCATTAAGCAAGGATTCAAACTCCAACTCCAAAATAACACAATAGCTATATTAATAAGGCAATGGGTATCCTGAATCCTCCCCTTACATGACATAACAGTCAACACAATATGGATATCACAACATCAAGCATATCAAACAACACACCTTGATCATGCTTACATCAAACAGCATCCACTTGCAACAGCATATTATTACATAACATACTCACAGCACTTCCATCATGCATAAAACCAACTCACAGCATCAGCTTATCATCAGCTCAAACCACATAAACTCAACCAAGATTCATAACCATAAAACATGCTTGAAAACATCAGCAACATGCTCAGAAACATCAGCATCATGCCCAGAAACACGTGTTTCAACCAACATTCAACCACACATCAGGGTAAACAACAAGCACACATCACAACAACTTACCGTTTTCCCCAAGCATTCGCAACACAGCTCTGATACCACCAAATGTAACCCCCGTAGCCCGGCCTAGACGGTTGACCCGAACTACGAAGATTACACGGGGAAAACCAAAGTCAACCCGAAAGTCAACCTTGATTAACGACCCTTTTTTTTCTTTTTAATCTTGTCTAGATGCACATTAGTCCTATATGTGATCACACAAACATCATACTCAAAGATCACAACCATCAGAGATCATTCAAGGACCCAATTGCACAAAACACAACTTTAGGGACCAATTTGTAAATTCTGAAAACTTTGAGGCCTTAACCAGATTTTAAGTTACCAACTTAAAATTAATCATATTTCATGCATCTCAGCCAAATTTCAGCTTAAACGGACATCTCAAACTCATACAATTGCTCATACAAGATTCAGGACCAAAATGCAAACATTTTGAAACACATAACTGCCACTGTCAGCCCCCAACGGTCAACCGTTCCGAAACGGGAGACAGCCCGTTTCGAAACGCGGGGCCGTTCCGAAACAGGCATAGCCCGTTTCGAAATGGGGGTCTGGCAGAAGCCTTTCCGTTTCGGAACGGTGTCACCCGTTTCGGACGCCTGGGCTGCTTCGAGACACCCGTTCCGAAACGGTTCACCCTGTTCCGAAACACCCTGCACAAAATGCAGAAATTTGCCTATTTAAACACGCAATTAAACATCCAATCATGCTCCAAAAGCCACCAAACTTTGCCAACATGCAATTTAACATAGAAGGGGCATACATGCATCAACAATTCAACAAAATGTCAACATACACAAAAAGTCCCAAATCTAAAGGCATGCTTCCTACACAAGCAACCACTTAAACACAAACTTTCCAAACCAAGCTCAATTATGCCAATACATGATCCAACAACAACATTAACATAAAAACATCCTCGTTCAAACATAAACGAACACATACACGTTAACCCCGAGAGATTCTACCCCCATTGCCTTTATTAACTATAGCTATTCACCGAGACATACATCTCACTTGGAGTCCACCTTGAATCCCTTGCTCCTTGCTGTCCAAACTTCAAGAATCTGCATTGATGGACAAAAAGGAGCGTAAGCACATAATGCTTAGTGAGGAATGCTCAAAACCAAAACACCATCAATGCAGCGGGTCACAAAACACTTGTAAAACAAACCCGATTTATTTACCAAAGCCATGTTTGAAACCCTTTTCAACAACAAGCATCAAAACCATGCATTGCACATACATGAAAACCAACCCTTAGCTTAGCAAGCTAAGAAAACCTTTTTAAAGCACAACTACAAATCATCCATTTAGCCAAACTATGCATAAACACCATATGCAAAGCTAAAACAAAGCCATGGAAAGCACTTCCATTTCACAACATCCCTTTCTTAACCTTGAAAGCCTTTTAAAGCAAGAAACCTTTTTAAAACCATTACTCAAGCAATCCATCACATGCATTTACCAAGGCAAAAGATATAAACCATTCTATCATCATCACATGCCTTTTAAAACAAGTCTTCCAAGACTCCAATGCATTAAAGATATATCATGCTCACATGCATCATTTATCAAATGATAATCAACACTTGTTCAACTTAACAAGTAAACATGCATTTACAAGCATTATACAATTTCCATGCAACCATGCATCTTTTCAAGCATTTCATGCTTCACATGCAATTATGCATTAATTCAAGCATCTCATGCTTCACATGCAAATATGCATCATTTCAAGCACCTCATGCTTCAACACAATCAAGAATATCATATTGGCCTTCAAGTGATCAATCACATCCACTTTTCAACTCAACATCCAATCGGATACGCAGATTCCGAGCGTTGTCCCTACGCTCCCTACACCCTACCAATCCAAGGTCCTCGAATGGGCAACACCTCCTTTATGACCTCAACATCCTAAGGTTCCCATGTATGGACTTTTAAACACCATACAACCTTAGCTTTTCCCGAGGTTCCCATGTATGGACAACCATACAACCTCAACATGCACAAGGTTCCCTTGTATGGACTTTCAAACACCATACCACCTTTGCATCACCGATTGGTAGTTGTAGAAATCACTAACGAGATCCGGGACACCCTATACAAGATCCACACACGGACTTAACACTGCCATTGTGATCTCAACAAGCACAAGGCTCTCACATATGGACTTTTAAACACCATATAACCTTTGCTCAACCAAGGTCCTCGAATGGGCAACACCTCCATTATGACCTTAACCATCTCGTTAGGATACTTGAAGGGAGTTTCCCGGTCCACTCTTGACCACTCCACCTCCAAGGCGACTTAATTCACGGTGCACCCAATCCTATAGCCGGCTAACTATATCCGATCAAAGAATCAAGAACCACTTACATCACTTGCCAATATAACCATCTTACCACATTAGTCCAATGATTCACATGCATAGCCAATATGCAAAACCATTACCACATTAATCAAATGATTCACATGCATAACCAATATGCAAAAACCATCATTTACCAACATTAATTCACTGTTTTAAAGCATTAGACAAAGCCATAGAACAACATGCAACACCATGCATCAAAACCACATTTTCAATGTATAAAACCAAGGATCTCTTACCTTGAGCATCCTTCACATATGGCTTTCAAAACCAGCATTAAACCATGCTAAAATATGCTTTCAAAACAGATTTAAACCATGCAAAACTCATGCATTCCAATCATCAACCGCAATTGCTTAAAAGCCAATTCATATCACAAATCAAGTAAGAAATCCATTCACTTACTCTTGAGCTTAGCAAAGTTGTTTAGACTTACACTAAGCTCCCAAACCTTCAAACCTTTGTTTAAAAGCCGAAAACCCAACTTCACTCACCGATAACCAAAACAAGGCTAGCCACCAAGCTTTCCAAGCATCCGAAACCTTCCGCAACACCTCTAAAGCTCACGGATCAAACTCCCCTGTTTCAAGCACACAAAAACAGCACATTAATGCATCACTATGCATTAAGAACAGCAGCCACACAACCAAACTCGCTGCTCGACACAAATCCAACAATTCGGCTACCAAACACAACCGAAATCACCTCCAAACATTACCAAAACTTAACCCAGCCAAGATCCATCACTTCTAACCATTTTTAAACATCATTTTACATCCAAAATGATCACAAACACGTCCTTATACTTCCAGGTATAACAGATCACCAAAAACACTCCAAAAACAACCAAAAACTCAAGCGAAACTTAGGAAATTCAACCTATCCGGGATTGCATTCATTAAACCTCAACTTCTAATCAATTTAGCATTCATTTAACATCATTTTGACACTTCAAAACACTGCCCAAACAGACCACACGAAAATTTCACCAAAATCACCAAATCTTGCATTTTAAGCCAAAATCAAGATTTCTATTGAAAAGCCTTTAACAAAACACAAATCAAGGATTGAGAACTTGGGAATTTCAGTAAAGAACTGATAGTTTAGAGGAGAGAGACGTTCTTACCTCCAAACTTGAATTTCTCCTTTTTAGAGCCAAAAAGCTTGATGAAACAACTTGCAAATTGAGAGGTTTTGTTGATGAGATGATTAGGAATCAAATGAGAGTTGAAATGAGAGATTTAGATGCCAAAATCAGAGAAGAAAAATCTGGAGAATTGTGTTTGGGTTGAGAGAAAATGAGAGAAAAGGAAAATGGAGAGAAAATGAAAAGTTAGTTAAGAAATGGTAAAAATGATTTCCCTCCTTTTTCATAATCTTTAAAATCAGAATAAAGCCTTAAAATATCTTAGAAAAATCTGGAGAAATTCTTATTGGAATAATAGCTCCTTAAAGATTCAAAGTTTCAATCCTTTATAAAACTGTCCCCGAACTTTCAAAAATTACATTTTGGTCACTAGCCAAAATGTCAACCTTCCGAACCTCATTTTCCAAAATTGATTTCACAGTTCACTTTTATATATTAAAAGATGATTTTAGAACATTTTTCCATATTTTTAATGCAACCCGAACTAGGCTTTCCTAAATTCACTCTTATATATTCGATCAGCACTTTGACCGAACCGGTCAACGCCCAAAACTTCTGAGCCCAAAATCGGGGCGTTACAACTCTCCCCCCCTTAGGAAATTTCGTCCTCGAAATTTCAACCGGCGAAAAGAGAACAACACTTTCTCAAAACACACACAAGGCAACACAAAACCTCAACCAACACTGAACACCTTCCACACAAAACTCCACTGAACCCAACACCACCACATGCTGTTCACAAACCCAGAACACTCAAAGATAGCCACTACTTAACCTTCCACATCTCCAGACTGTACACAGCCCCAACTTCAACCATAAAGAACTTTAGCTTTCACAGCACACACTACTGTAACCCACATCTTCCAAGACTGGTTCACACAGGGACTCTAACCAATCCAATTCCACCACCACACAAACTTCTCTGCTTCCAAAACTCTTGCAACTCTCAAACCTCTTCCAAGAATCTTCCCAACAAGCAAAAATTCTTAAGCATCAACTGCTTACCCAAACTCCTCAACAAAAGCTGATAAACCTCCACAACTGTTGCCAACATTACCACCACGACTCACCAGGTCTACTCACCCACAAACCATAATTACATCACAACCTCAACTCGGCTCCGCCAGCTGCTCCATACACCACCAGCTGACCTCAAAAGAATTTCACATACACACAACCAGCCAACCGCTTCTCACAAGAATCCTTCCAAACAACACAAGCCTTCGATCCTTCATGATCCTTCCACTTCAACTTAAATGCTAAGCTACCTCAGCACTTGAAAAAAAACAACCACCAAACTGCAACCTCACTTAGCACCAAAGAACTACCACTCCCACTTAGCTATCAAACCACCTGATCGATTTTAACCTCAACCGGTACCCCTCACCACCAAACCACTAAACTCATAAAGCAACAAACACAAATCTTCTACCAACAGGCTATACCACCCTCACTATTACTAGCAACTAGCTTAACAAACTCCATTACCTCTAACTTCCACTCAGCACCAACACGACCTCTAAAAACCCACCAACAACCTAACAGATTCGATTAATTATTAGCGGGTGTGAACATCGTATGCATGATCACCAACATGCCCTATCAATGCCTGATGTACATGTATGCAAAACCTCTAATGTCATGCCACATGTATGCATGGACCAACATATATAATATAGCATATAACAATGATTTTAACTGTGCATGAATGCCAATTCACACCCTCCAATAACATCCTCAAATCCGTCTAAGAACAACCTCCTACCTCACTTCTAGCTTATCTAACTCCATCATACCAGCAACTACTAACCACAAAATTCTCACAAAACCCTCTTCACACCAAAGACATTTCCAAACTACAACCATTACCCCAAACATGCTAGCAACAAGACTAAACTTACCACGCAAGGAAAACCAACAGAAACCAAACTAAGGTAACTAGAACAAAGATTACTAAACAAGGTTACCTGAGCACACAACACCTCCCTAAAGCTTCATCAGACGAGCTCTCTTCCTCGCGGAACCATCATCCTCCTGCCGCACCACTGCAGCACTAGCTAACACACTAGAGTCAACACCAACTCCTTGCGGTAAAGAACCTTGGCTGATCCGAGCCAACATCAAACAATCACGTCTCATGTGTCCAGCAGACCCACATTTCCAGCAACGCTCTTTTCCCACATTCTTCACAACTTTCGGCTCTATCTGCCACTTCTGAACCTTGCCTCGGCCGTGCCCACGACCTTTCTGAGATCCTTTGGCTATCACTGAAGCTGACTTCACCCCTAAAGGACAATCACGCTTAACATGCACTTTGGAACCACAATTCCAACAAACACCTGCGCCCCCACAACGTCCAACATGGCGCCTTTCACAACGGTCACACACCGGTGGCTGAATTTCCACTCCTTGCCCAAGCAACACTTGCTCTACAACATCACCACCATCACAATGCTCAACCCTTGGAAACTTCCCTCCAAGATACCTTTCATAAAAGGCAGATACAAAGAAATCCCAATCAATATCAGGAATATGTGACGCCACCGCCACAGATGTCCACCAGGCACATGCATCCTCCAACATCAGGGAAACAACACTCCCCAACTTACAAGCAAGATCACAGCCCTCCTGATCCAAGATCAGAACCAAACTGGCCAACCAGGCCTCAAACATCTCCGGTGAAGAACCATGATATTCCACAGCACCCAAACCAAGCAAACGCTGCTTCGGCAAACCCACACATCCCACAGCCAGCACATCCACTGACTTTACCTTTACCACAGCCTGAGATGTTCCCAACACCTCCTGAACATCAGATTATAAACTCTTCACCACAGAACCAGCTTCTTTCCCTTGCCTTACCATCTCAACCCCAGGCACAGAAAACTGAGACAAAACACCTCCACAAAAGGGTGAATTCCACGCCTTAACAACCTGCCCCAAGGCAGCAACCATCTCACTCAACCGCCATTCTTTCATCACCTTTGCCATACCACTAACAACAACAAACATACAATCACAACAAACAAACAAACCAGTTAGACCAGCATTAAGCAAGGATTCAAACTCCAACTCCAAAATAACACAATAGCTATATTAATAAGGCAATGGGTATCTTGAATCCTCCCCTTACATGACATAACAGTCAACACAATATGGATATCACAACATCAAGCATATCAAACAACACACCTTGATCATGCTTACATCAAACAGCATCCACTTGCAACAGCATATTATTACATAACATACTCACAGCACTTCCATCATGCATAAAACCAACTCACAGCATCAGCTTATCATCAGCTCAAACCACATAAACTCAACCAAGATTCATAACCATAAAACATGCTTGAAAACATCAGCAACATGCTCAGAAACATCAGCATCATGCCCAGAAACACGTGTTTCAACCAACATTCAACCACACATCAGGGTAAACAACAAGCACACATCACAACAACTTACCGTTTTCCCCAAGCATTCGCAACACAGCTCTGATACCACCAAATGTAACCCCCGTAGCCCGGCCTAGACGGTTGACCCGAACTACGAAGATTACACGGGGAAAACCAAAGTCAACCCGAAAGTCAACCTTGATTAACGACCCTTTTTTTTCTTTTTAATCTTGTCTAGATGCACATTAGTCCTATATGTGATCACACAAACATCATACTCAAAGATCACAACCATCAGAGATCATTCAAGGACCCAATTGCACAAAACACAACTTTAGGGACCAATTTGTAAATTCTGAAAACTTTGAGGCCTTAACCAGATTTTAAGTTACCAACTTAAAATTAATCATATTTCATGCATCTCAGCCAAATTTCAGCTTAAACGGACATCTCAAACTCATACAATTGCTCATACAAGATTCAGGACCAAAATGCAAACATTTTGAAACACATAACTGCCACTGTCAGCCCCCAACGGTCAACCGTTCCGAAACGGGAGACAGCCCGTTTCGAAACGCGGGGCCGTTCCGAAACAGGCATAGCCCGTTTCGAAATGGGGGTCTGGCAGAAGCCTTTCCGTTTCGGAACGGTGTCACCCGTTTCGGACGCCTGGGCTGCTTCGAGACACCCGTTCTGAAACGGTTCACCCTGTTCCGAAACACCCTGCACAAAATGCAGAAATTTGCCTATTTAAACACGCAATTAAACATCCAATCATGCTCCAAAAGCCACCAAACTTTGCCAACATGCAATTTAACATAGAAGGGGCATACATGCATCAACAATTCAACAAAATGTCAACATACACAAAAAGTCCCAAATCTAAAGGCATGCTTCCTACACAAGCAACCACTTAAACACAAACTTTCCAAACCAAGCTCAATTATGCCAATACATGATCCAACAACAACATTAACATAAAAACATCCTCGTTCAAACATAAACGAACACATACACGTTAACCCCGAGAGATTCTACCCCCATTGCCTTTATTAACTATAGCTATTCACCGAGACATACATCTCACTTGGAGTCCACCTTGAATCCCTTGCTCCTTGCTGTCCAAACTTCAAGAATCTGCATTGATGGACAAAAAGGAGCGTAAGCACATAATGCTTAGTGAGGAATGCTCAAAACCAAAACACCATCAATGCAGCGGGTCACAAAACACTTGTAAAACAAACCCGATTTATTTACCAAAGCCATGTTTGAAACCCTTTTCAACAACAAGCATCAAAACCATGCATTGCACATACATGAAAACCAACCCTTAGCTTAGCAAGCTAAGAAAACCTTTTTAAAGCACAACTACAAATCATCCATTTAGCCAAACCATGCATAAACACCATATGCAAAGCTAAAACAAAGCCATGGAAAGCACTTCCATTTCACAACATCCCTTTCTTAACCTTGAAAGCCTTTTAAAGCAAGAAACCTTTTTAAAACCATTACTCAAGCAATCCATCACATGCATTTACCAAGGCAAAAGATATAAACCATTCTATCATCATCACATGCCTTTTAAAACAAGTCTTCCAAGACTCCAATGCATTAAAGATATATCATGCTCACATGCATCATTTATCAAATGATAATCAACACTTGTTCAACTTAACAAGTAAACATGCATTTACAAGCATTATACAATTTCCATGCAACCATGCATCTTTTCAAGCATTTCATGCTTCACATGCAATTATGCATTAATTCAAGCATCTCATGCTTCACATGCAAATATGCATCATTTCAAGCACCTCATGCTTCAACACAATCAAGAATATCATATTGGCCTTCAAGTGATCAATCACATCCACTTTTCAACTCAACATCCAATCAGATACGCAGATTCCGAGCGTTGTCCCTACGCTCCCTACACCCTACCAATCCAAGGTCCTCGAATGGGCAACACCTCCTTTATGACCTCAACATCCTAAGGTTCCCATGTATGGACTTTTAAACACCATACAACCTTAGCTTTTCCCGAGGTTCCCATGTATGGACAACCATACAACCTCAACATGCACAAGGTTCCCTTGTATGGACTTTCAAACACCATACCACCTTTGCATCACCGATTGGTAGTTGTAGAAATCACTAACGAGATCCGGGACACCCTATACAAGATCCACACATGGACTTAACACTGCCATTGTGATCTCAACAAGCACAAGGTTCTCACATATGGACTTTTAAACACCATATAACCTTTGCTCAACCAAGGTCCTCGAATGGGCAACACCTCCATTATGACCTTAACCATCTCGTTAGGGTACTTGAAGGGAGTTTCCCGGTCCACTCTTGACCACTCCACCTCCAAGGCGACTTAATTCACGGTGCACCCAATCCTATAGCCGGCTAACTATATCCGATCAAAGAATCAAGAACCACTTACATCACTTGCCAATATAACCATCTTACCACATTAGTCCAATGATTCACATGCATAGCCAATATGCAAAACCATTACCACATTAATCAAATGATTCACATGCATAACCAATATGCAAAAACCATCATTTACCAACATTAATTCACTGTTTTAAAGCATTAGACAAAGCCATAGAACAACATGCAACACCATGCATCAAAACCACATTTTCAATGTATAAAACCAAGGATCTCTTACCTTGAGCATCCTTCACATATGGCTTTCAAAACCAGCATTAAACCATGCTAAAATATGCTTTCAAAACAGATTTAAACCATGCAAAACTCATGCATTCCAATCATCAACCGCAATTGCTTAAAAGCCAATTCATATCACAAATCAAGTAAGAAATCCATTCACTTACTCTTGAGCTTAGCAAAGTTGTTTAGACTTACACTAAGCTCCCAAACCTTCAAACCTTTGTTTAAAAGCCGAAAACCCAACTTCACTCACCGATAACCAAAACAAGGCTAGCCACCAAGCTTTCCAAGCATCCGAAACCTTCCGCAACACCTCTAAAGCTCACGGATCAAACTCCCCTGTTTCAAGCACACAAAAACAGCACATTAATGCATCACTATGCATTAAGAACAGCAGCCACACAACCAAACTCGCTGCTCGACACAAATCCAACAATTCGGCTACCAAACACAACCGAAATCACCTCCAAACATTACCAAAACTTAACCCAGCCAAGATCCATCACTTCTAACCATTTTTAAACATCATTTTACATCCAAAATGATCACAAACACGTCCTTATACTTCCAGGTATAACAGATCACCAAAAACACTCCAAAAACAACCAAAAACTCAAGCGAAACTTAGGAAATTCAACCTATCCGGGATTGCATTCATTAAACCTCAACTTCTAATCAATTTAGCATTCATTTAACATCATTTTGACACTTCAAAACACTGCCCAAACAGACCACACGAAAATTTCACCAAAATCACCAAATCTTGCATTTTAAGCCAAAATCAAGATTTCTATTGAAAAGCCTTTAACAAAACACAAATCAAGGATTGAGAACTTGGGAATTTCAGTAAAGAACTGATAGTTTAGAGGAGAGAGACGTTCTTACCTCCAAACTTGAATTTCTCCTTTTTAGAGCCAAAAAGCTTGATGAAACAACTTGCAAATTGAGAGGTTTTGTTGATGAGATGATTAGGAATCAAATGGGAGTTGAAATGAGAGATTTAGATGCCAAAATCAGAGAAGAAAAATCTGGAGAATTGTGTTTGGGTTGAGAGAAAAGGAAAATGGAGAGAAAATGAAAAGTTAGTTAAGAAATGGTAAAAATGATTTCCCTCCTTTTTCATAATCTTTAAAATCAGAATAAAGCCTTAAAATATCTTAGAAAAATCTGGAGAAATTCTTATTGGAATAATAGCTCCTTAAAGATTCAAAGTTTCAATCCTTTATAAAACTGTCCCCGAACTTTCAAAAATTACATTTTGGTCACTAGCCAAAATGTCAACCTTCCGAACCTCATTTTCCAAAATTGATTTCACAGTTCACTTTTATATATTAAAAGATGATTTTAGAACATTTTTCCATATTTTTAATGCAACCCGAACTAGGCTTTCCTAAATTCACTCTTATATATTCGATCAGCACTTTGACCGAACCGGTCAACGCCCAAAACTTCTGAGCTCAAAATCGGGGCGTTACATGTGTGGGAAAAGCGCAGCCCAACATAACCTAATTTTTTATTTTTATTTTTATTTTTTTACTTTTAAATTATTTTTAAGCATTAGGATTAGATTTAATTTTTATTTAATTATTGCATTTAATTTATTTCATGTTAGGAATGAAGGAAAGATCAAGAAAGATTAAAGAATAAAGGAGAGGCCCAACTAGCGGCCAAGGCAGCCTAAGGCAGATAAGCATAACAGCTAGTGGCTTCATAACGGCTAGCCGTAACGACTATATTTTGCCCCATCAAGCAAAACGGACATCTGTTTAACGGCTAGAATCCCGTTATTCGCACCGCAATAATTGTCGCCCGTTGATAGCGTGCCCGCCAAGGTAGATGAGAGAAGCGGCTATATATAGCCAACTATTCTCTCCCCCCGTTCTTCACTTTGCTTTCTCCTTTACTCTGAATTCTTTCTGCAATCTTTGCTTCCAAGATTTCCCTTGCTTTATTTTCCTTCACGTTCTTTCTTTTCTTTCTTTAAGAAATACAACCATCCCACAAACTATGGCCTCATCACAGCAACCCGCCGCCACCTCCAAAACCCCTTACAAAAGGTTCGTGAACCCTGCTGTCGAGGAGATCTACAAGAAACACTATAGAGAACGACAACTATGGGAGGAGATGGGTTTACCATATACCCGGTCTGATGGGGATTTTGGCATGGAACCCTCTCTATTCGAAAGGATCCACAATATGGGCTAGGACCAGTTCGCATGGCAGCTAGAAGGAATCAACAGAAACCATGTGCGAGAGTTCTACGCCCACATACCGACACCGGCAAGCCTTTTCGTGTACGACCATGGAGAAGGTGTCAAGTTCACGGCTGACATGATCAACAACTTTTACAACATAGAAGTCAGCGGCAATCCACACGAGGAATATGAGTCCTACTTAATGGTGGCTGACTACCAAGTGGCTAACAGGTAAAAACAACGGGTCAGTCAACCGTCGTGATTTGCTATCGGAGGCAGCCCTTTGGAGTTACTTTGTCCAGCGCCGCCTGATGCCTTCCACGCACGGATCGATAGTAAACAGGCCCAGGCTCGCCGTTATCTACAGCATAATGATGGGGCGACAGATCAACGTCGGCGAGGTAATCATAAAGGAGGTCTATACCCACGCAGGGAAACCAAATGTCAAAGGACCCCTCTTCTTCCCTGCACTCATCACTGGCATGTGTGCCAACTTTCGCGTGCCACCGGACCCCAAAGACAAAATTCTCCCTGCCAAGGAAGGATGGACAAGAAGCGTACGCCAGGACATGACGTATAACGCGGAGCCAAACACACCTTCCACCGCCCAGCTGCCGCCACCCCAGCCACATCAGATAGTATTGAAGATGCGCTCTCGTCCGAAGTGATCCCCCTATTTTGCAGCCTTGTTGAAAGCTGCCAGAGGATCGAGCACAAGCAGGTGATTTTCACCAAATACGTAGCGGACGTGCAAAAGGCCTTTGTGGCCTACTTACTGAACAAGTATCAGGACGCCGGCCCACAGTTGCTCGCCTTTCTCACGGAGTTAGCAGCTTCCAAGCCAATCCAGATCACTCCAAGACCAATTGCTTCTCATGTCGCCGATGATAGCGAGGGTCCACACCATCGCCCCAAGAGAAGAACCTCCCCAACCCCTATCCAGCCATATGAACTTACCTCCTCATACGAATCAGAGAAGGAGAAGGAAACCACTACTGCATCCCCAGTAACAAAAGAGGCCGCTGCCAATGACGTCGGCGACTCAGACATGGAGATCTCAGACTTCTTTGATGACGAACTAGCAGAGGCAGATAGAAAGAGAAAGCGGCCAGCAATAGAGCCCCAGGGTGGAGGAGCTGAAAACCACCCCCAGCCGCATCAAGCCGCCGCGTAGCAAGAAGAAGAGCCCAACTGATAGACCATCTGCTACGCGCCGCCTCGTCCTGCCCGCCTCCTTAGCATCCTCCTCTGACGTGGCAGCAACAAAGGGGAACTCCCTCAGTCTATAACACCATTTTTCTTTTATTTTTTTTATTTTTTATGTTTTATTTTTTTTTTTTGTTTATATTTTTTGTTTTGTTTTTAATTTTTGTTTTGTAGAGGCATTGAGGACAATGCCAAGCTTGAGTTGGGGGGGGGGGGAATTAGTTTAGTCCTCTTTGTTTTAGGTTCATTTAGTAGCATTTAGATGCATATGTAAATATTTCCCCTAGCACTTAATGAAATAGAAATCTTTAGCTTAAAAACTTATGCCTATGATAGCTTAGCCGACTACTTATATTCGCACCATTCTAAAGTTTTTTTTAATCTAACTATGGGAAGAAGCATGAAAAATACTTAGAAAATTTTCTTTCTGCCAATTATCTTTACACTTGTCTGTTAAATGTTGAATTTTTACTTGAGTTTTGAGTTTAACACTGTCTGCCTTACTTAATAAAAATTCTTTGATTGAATACAGGTTTGTCGCCACGGTAGCACAGGGCAGCACAACAAAAATGATAAAAAAACCTAGAGGTGCCCGAAACAGGCTCTAGGAATGAAGTTCAAATACCCTAGAGGTGCCTGAAACAGGCCCTAGGAAGGATTATGAGCAAGTACACTCCGCTACTATCAAAGTCCTTGAATCTAAACCAAGTGACAAATAAATTAGCAAGAGTGAATGAAAGCCTTCACGGGATGACTCTATTCAAAGGGTTCAGAGTTTCATAGAGTAAACCTATCTTAGCTTTAGACCCGGAGAATAGTTGTGATGAGCTGAAGCCCTTAAAGCCATGATCAGAAAAAGAAAACAAAAATGCCCAACTCTACTGCCAAGACAACAACTCATATCCTTTCTAGTAATTTAATTATTTTAGGCATTCTTTGCTAACTTAATTATCTCAGCATGATTAGCATGAGCACAGACCTGCACACACTGCACTGGCATTAAGAAAATTAAAACCTAAGTTATTTCATGCCATTCCCTATCACTAACATAAAAATAGGTGCCACGACCTTGAGGTAAGAAATCAAGTTAAAGGTTAATGTTTCTATTAATTTTAGGGGTTTGTAGTGTGTCCATGAGTTCTATAACCCCCTCGTCCCGACCTAGTAAACAGACTGGTCTGAACGGGTTACACGGGGAAAACCGAAGTGAAACCCGCTAAGGCCTCACTCCGATTAGCAACCCTAATTTTTTTTATTTATTATCTTGTCTAGATATCACAATTAACCATAGGTGAGAAGACAACAACGGAAAAGCTGAAACAGATACGAACCGAGCTGAGGGTATACGATTATTCAAGTTTACCAAGTAGCTTAATTATCAAATTTCATGCTCATGTGGCTTAAAAATCACTAAGGTCACCTATAAACTCAACTAGGAAACATACATACCTTAGGGACTAAAATGTAACATTCAGAAACCCTTGAAGATGCCTTTTAACTGATTTAACTGCCTGCGTTTCAGAACAGGCTTGCACGTTCCGAAACGCGGGCTCCACTCAAAAAGTAAAACCAAGCCGTTCCGAAACGGTCCCACCCTGTTCCGGAATGGGAGCTTCCAGTGGCAAATTGAACCAAAACGACCCTAGATGGTTTCAAAACAGGAGCCTTAAGTGGCAAATCGTACCGAAACGGCACCACCCTAGTTCCGATATGAGTACCCCTGGAGCTCGACCGTTCCGAAACCATATCAGGTGTTTCAAAATGCCTACACACAGTTTCGCCTGAAAACATGTTTTGGCATCCCCAAACGTCCCCAAACTCACCCCGAAACATCAAGATCACATAGCAACATATCATACATACAATCTAGAGGCAAAACATCCTATCACATCAGCATACATGCATTCAAGCAACAAAATGGATTTCAAATCTAAAACTCACAAGAACACTTGGTTTCAAAATGCTAACAAGTCCAAATGCATAGCAATTCATCCAAGGCCACAACGAGCATCAACATAACATAGTACCAACATTTAGAACATGCTAGCAACATGAACAAAGCCATAGTATAGGAGTTTAGACACCAACTCCTTAACATACAAATCTAGTATTCCCATTATCTAAGCATTATTACACAACATAAACCATACTTTGAACTTAGTGAGAACTCCAAGAAATTCCTTCCTTGCCCACTTGCCTCCCAAAGCCTCTAACGATCTGCATTGTTGGAAAAGGAGAGAGTGTAAGCTTAAAAGCTTAGTGAGCGGAGCTCTAAATACAACAACAATGCAGTTTAAAACAAACTTTAGTTTTGAAAATCAAAATCATATAAATAAGAGATGAACTAAACACAAGCATTGACCAAACATGGTTTGCACATGCATAATCATTCCCGGTGGGACTACACATCACCGTTCACAACATCTAGTAGTTTTTCGATGGGACTACACATCACCGTACTCTTCAACTAGTCACTACCGGTGGGACTACATATCATCATTAGTGTAACACCCCTCACCCGGTTTAGGAGCGAGAGATGTTACGACATATAACGAACGGTTCAGAACAAATAAACAATCGAAACAAAACATGAAACAATATCAATCAAAGCCATGCAGCTTGTATATTATCAAACTTAACATACTAACATATGAACTTAAAAACATGTTATCCACAAAATTTAAGTATCTTATACTAATCAAGTTTATACTTATAACATATTGGACTAATACCATAACATAGCATAACCACATGTATACAATTCTTAACATTATCAAATCACCTAAGCCTAACAAGACCATGTTCGAATTACATCAAGACAACCTCTAAGTTCAAATGCTAACTTTTTATTCTTAGAATCATGATATATATTCATATCAACCCATTAAAAAAAACATGTACACTTCTATATAACCATCTAAAGCTCAAGCTAAATCAAGGCATATTAATAGACATTCTACTTTCACAATTTGAAGCATATACATATATCACTCTCCTTAGTAATCAAGGCAAACTATAGATTACATCATATACATAAAACATTATATTCGAATGGTGCTATGACAACATAGGCATATAAGAATCATACACCATGAACACTATTACATAAGGAGTCATTCGAATGAAGCATATAACCTATTAGGAAATCTAGGTACAATTTGATAATCTAAACAAGCACGATCTTACATGTTCACATTCATCCATTTGAATAACATGATATCTAGATAACGCATAGCATTTGCAAATCACATATCAACACTTTAATCATACACAACCCATATATATATAATGCAACCATTATATGTCAACATATAATTATTACAAAACAAGCTTATACTTATATATATACATAACCAAGCCAAGTCATAAACTTAACAATTATATGTCAAACACCCAAAGTACATGTATCATATGCATGTGACACTTATATACATCTATGCAACCAACTAAGATATCCAAAAGAGTCATACTTGTGCTTGGACTTCAAGGTCAGCTCACTAAGACAATCGACTAGCTTTCGGGACTAGTACCTGAAATTTTTGGAAGAAGGGAACAGAAGAGTGATAAGTACAAGGTATGTACTTAGTGAGGCAGCCATAAACTTTACTAATTTCTATCTTTTAGAGCATTATTCAATCTTTAAGGTTACCTAACTAGGCTTTAATCAAAGTTCACCTAGCTAGTCCATCTTGTAACAATTTCAAGTAACCATTGATGCAACATAAACAACATACTTTTATGTTCATTCATACAGTAAGTATCGATCAAAACATTATCATATACAACAACAAGCATCATTTAAAAGCATTAGCATATACAAGGCAAATAGGCATATCAATTTCATTTCATTGGTACTTATCATTTAGGTACTTATCTTTCAAGACATGTAACTTTTAAATATGTTGCCTTGGATGATTAATGAACAAGGTAATCGAGTCTACGTGTGACATATGACTTTGGATACCCAAAGGTATCAATGCTTTGTAACCAACTTGTAACATGTAATCAGAGGATGCCGTAGCATCAAGGTGACTTACCACCTTAAGGAATATTGGTGACTAACCACCATCCTTTAACAATAATCAGAGGAGCTCAATGACTCTAAGGCATGCCCTTCTACCTATAGACACTAATCAAACCAAGGTCTTATCTTAACTTATATGTTTAACAAAACCAATAGCTTGTTATTCAACAATTCACCAAACATGTAACAATATCGATCTTTATTTCAGAGCAATCATTCAATTCATGATAACATGAAAAATCAGAAAGCACATATTATCATTTTCATCATGTAAACATCAAAATACAGTAGCTAAACTCATCATATAAGTTCATGTCATATGGTTTATTTAATCATCAACCCAATGTAACATATCTAGGCCAAAGTAAGCTTATCTAACTAGCATAGTCAACATATCATAAGTCTTTCCTTTAATCCTTCTTCCTTAGCATTTTAGTTTTTACCAAACATTATTAGGTTCATTTCATGATTCCTTCATGTTATCTAATAATCAAAAATAACAAGGTTAGGATACTAATCCTAACACTTTAAACAAAACTACACTCACAATACTCCAAGCTAGTTTGTCTCCTTAATGATGATGCCTCTCCCTTTCTTCTTGGTTTGATCACCCCTTGATTCCTCTAATATATCTTCCCCAATATGTTCTTGAATCATATTACAACATATATAACACCATTAGTATCAACCTTAGCACAAAAATCCAACCAAATCAAGCAAACAACAATAAACACACAAACTGTCCTTAACATGGCAATTTTGAGCATTGTCCACTAATCTGTCCATAACTTTTTATTCCCTAATCCAAATAAGGCATATAATACTATTCTGGAAAGCTTATAAATACACATTTAAAATCATGTATGGCTCATATTTTTAGCATTTCCCAGTTAATACAGTTTTACATTTGAAAACAGGCCAATTTCAGGGCCTAATCTGTCCAAGCTTAACTTAGTGACTTTAGTGCATTTAAATCCTATATTTCACAATTCATTTGATTCTAAGCTATTAACCACATTAACCTACATGTATTAACATAACAATGAAGTTCTAACATCTTTAAAAACAGAGCATTCAAGTCCTCATTTTAACATTTTTTTACAAAACAGTCACTTTTAATCCAATTTAATCCTCTATGTGATCTAAATGCATTTAACCTATCAATTGGAACTTAATTCAAGCTTGGACATTAAATTTTTATTCATTCCATGACTCCCCTGTTTCAAGCATAAATTTTCAGAATTTACTAACACCATTTTGACCCCTAAACATTTCGAATTTCACAATTTAATCCAGTAGATTCCAAATTCATTCAGTTTCAGTCCAGTCAACTTCTAACAACAATTCAGAGACCTATACTTAACATTTTTGAGCAACTCATACCTCTATTCCATATAAAATTTTGCCTTCTACAACTTTGTATAAGAACACTTTTTCCAGAAATGACTCTAACATGCTCAATTTTCCAGATTTCTACAGGGTATCATACAAGTACGAATCTGGGCAGATTCATACCTAAGTTCATGTTCATGCTTTAATTTCCAGAAATTCATCCTAAATTCAAGAACCCAGCATTTTAGCAACATCATAACTTAATTCTAAGCCTATTTCCAACAAGAAATAATAATCAACACATCAAAATAACCCTAATCAAAATAACACAAAATTATACTTACTTGAATTTTTACAAGAACATGCATGCATTAGTATCTTAATTTCCAGCACATAATCCTTCAAAACTCTCTCTCTCTCTCTCTCTCTTGGGTTCTATGGTTTCGGTGGGTTTTTGGCTGAATGAAGGAAATGATGATGCAAATGGTGATTACAAGTGTTTACCCTTGTAACTTGTTTGGCCATTTGCTTCGTAGAAAAAGGGACACATGGATCAACCTTTATCATGTAATTCCACTATGTTTGCCATTTAATTCCCACTATAGTCATATTATATTATTTAATCTTTTGAATTATTATTATTTAATTTCATATATATATAATCACATAATCTACTTTACCGAATATTTATATAAGTACACACATATGTCTTAGTTCATTTCCAATGATCATGTACATATTATATATATATGCTCATATTGTATTTCTTTTCTATTTCACGTAACACGTGTATTCATTATATAAATTTAACTTACATGTCAATTATAATTTTGCATTTTATTATTTTGATCATATTAGTTTTATCAAAATGTTTACACCTATCGTTTTTAACTTCTTAAAATTTCTTCTAAGGTAGTTTTAGGGTGTTACAGTTAGCAACGACAACCATCATGTGAGGCTTGAAACCAACAACGACTACACTACAACATTAAATAGAGAGTAAAGGCAATCCACATTTCACACAACCACACAATTAATCGCACACACCAACACTTAACGAAACAAGATAAATTAGCAAACTTACACTTGGGTTTAGGCTAGCCTTTAAGGCTCCACCCAAACCCCCAAGAACCCACTTTGAAATCATTTTAAACTTCAAAATGTTACCACTAACCGATTGAGCCCAAACAAAAGTCGAAACGCCGATCACAAGCCTCCGTATCACCCGGTATCGCGTCCAAAGTAACCGAACTCGTTTCCCATGTTTCTTATCAACAAAAAACAAAGTATTACTCCCCTACTCTTCCATAAATTCACTGTCAAACATCAGTTCACAAATCCACAACACTCTCTCAACGATTCAAAGCCGAAATCCATCAAAATATCATTCAAACTCGTTCTTAAGAAAAGCACAGATATAACCCAAGAAATTAAACATCCCAAACACACCAAATCATCTAAACACACCCCCAACATCAAAGGAACCACCAGCCACATTTTCACCCCAAAACCAAGCCAAAAACCCAACCTTTTCAACCTAAAAATCTCATTTTTATACTCATTTCGGGTTCCCCACTATTAGCCACCATTTTAACATTTTTAAAACACTAAAGCATGATTAACAACACCCTTAACATGACATTAAAATACCCACACAAAAATCTCATAGAAAAACCCATTTCTCAAACCCAACACCAAATTAAAATGCATTTAATGGGTTTTAAAAGAAGGTTTTCAAAGAGTACAAGCTAACTATGTAAGAACTTAAACAAGGAAGACATTACCTTCAAAAAATCTTGCTTGGATGAGGGATTTGAGGCAATGGAATAGTGAATAGGGTTTTAGGAGAGGTTTTGGTGAAAAGGAGATTTTCTTTTTGAAGAAGATAGCTTTTCTCTCAAACTTTTCTTTATTTCATTTAACAAATTCCCATCTTCAAATTGCATTAATAGAATTTTTGTAAATAATGGACATTTTTTATAAAATCATCATTTTAATCTAAATTTAACATGAAACTAATCCTAGATCAAAACCGATAAACTCTCGGGCCCTAAATCGGGGCGTTACAACTCTCCCTCACTTAAGGAATTTCGTACCCAAAATTACCTGACAGAAAAAGATACAGAAACTGTCTTTCCATATCTTCCTTCCTCTCCCAAGTAGCCTCTTCTAGCCCTTGGTGTCTCCATAAGACCTTGACTAATTCGATAGATCTCCCACGCAACACTTTCCTATCCGTTGCTAGAATCTCATCCGGCTCTTCATCATATGACAGGTCGGGATTCAACTCAATCTCTTCCACTGTCATTACGTGAGACAGATCCGATCTATACTTTCGGAGCATTGAAACATGGAACACATTATGAATCTTCTCTAACTCTGTCGGTAGTCTCAATCTATACGCAACGAGACTGATCCTTTTAACTACCTCGTAAGGTTCAATGAATCTCGGACTCAATTTACCCTACCTACCAAACTTCATCACCTTCTTCCAAGGTGAGAATTTCAAAAAAACTTTCTCGCCCACGACATATTCTATCTTTTTTCTCTTCAAATCGGGATACGACTCCTGTCGGTCTGAAGCTGCCTTCAAGCGATCACAGATCAACTTTACCTTCTCGGTAGTGCTCTCAAGCAAGTCGGGCATAGGTACAAGCTTCTGCCCGACCTAGGCCCAACAAATAGGTGTTCTACACCTCCTACCATACAGAGCCTCATACGGTGCCATCTAAATATTAGCCTGATAACTATTATTGTACGCAAACTCTACTAACGGTAGATGCTTCTCCCAAGAACCCTGAAAGTCGATGATGCAACACCTCAACATGTCCTCCAACACCTGAATAACTCTCTCCGACTGACCATCTGACTGCGGATGATACGAAGTACTGAAGTTCAACCAAGTACCCAAAGCACGATGCAAACACTCCCAAAATCTAGTCGTACACCTCAGATCCCGGTCTGACACAATCGACTTCAGTACCCCATGCAATCTCACTATCTCACTGATGTACAGATCGACCAACTTATCTAAGGTGTAGGTAGTATGAACAGGTATGAAATGGGCACACTTAGTGAATCTGTCGACTATCACCCACACTAAATTCTTCTTCGAAGGTGTCAATGGTAAACCCGACACAAAGTCCATGGTGATACGTTCCCACTTCCATTTCGGAATCTTCAACGGTTGTAACAAACCTAAAGGAAACCGATGCTCGGCTTTAACTCGCTAACATACCATACATTTACTCACAAACTCGGCCACATCTTTCTTCAACCCAATCCAGTAGTACTCTTCTTTTAAGCCACGGTACATCTTCGTACTACCCGGATGCATAGCAAAAGGACTGTTATGTGCTTCATTCAAAATAGTACTCCTTAACTCGGCGTCTTATGGGACTACTATCCTATCCTTGAAACATAGGATCATGTTCTCACCAAAGCAAAAATCAGTGGGTCTACCCTCGGCTATATCCTGTACGTGAGGTGCCAAAGACTCTTCTTGCAACTGTTTCTCTCGAATCAACTGAACCAATGAAGGTTTAACTTGTAACTCGGCTATCAAACCTCCATCATTTGACACACACAACCTCGCAAACATGGCACGCAACTCAACTACACTTTTCTACTCAAAGCATCGACCACTACGTTTGCCTTACTCGGGTGGTACTCTATCGTAAGGTCATAGTCCTTAAGAAGTTCTATCCACCTACGCTGTCTAAGATTCAACTCCCTCTGAGTCATCAAGTACTTCAAACTCTTGTGGTCGGTATAAACGGTGCACTTCTCACCATAAAGGTGATGTCTCCAAATCTTCAAAGCAAATACTATTGCGGCTAACTCTATATCGTGAGTGGGGTAGTTCTTCTCGTTTACCTTCAACTGTCTCGAAGCGTAAGCTAAAACCTTACCTTCTTGCATAAGCACACAACCTAAACCTACATACGAGGCATCACTGTAAATCACAAACTATTTCCCTGGGTTAGGCTGAATCAAAATAGGAGCTTCGGTCAAAGCTTTCTTCAATTTCTCAAACGCTTGCTGTCTTGCATCTAACCACTCATACGGAACATTCTTCTGAAGCAATTTAGTTAAAGGTGCCGCAACCTTCGAAAATCCCTTGACAAACCTTCGGTAGTATCCTGCTAAACCTAGGAAACTACAGATTTCTGTCACTAACTTCAGTTGCTTCCATCTCACTATGGCTACTATCTTCTTGGGGTCCACATTAATCCCATCGGTCGAGATCACGTGACCTAGGAAGACTACCTCCCTAATCCAAAACTCACACTTACTCAACTTGGCATACAACTGATTCTCAAGCAAAGTTTGAAGCACTAGTCGCAAATGCTCATCATGCTCTTCCTCGGTCCTAGAGTACACTAAGATATCATCTATGAATACTACCACAAACCTATCCAAAAACTCATGGAACACTCGGTTCATCATATCCATAAATGCAGTTGGAGCATATGTCAAACCGAAAGGCATTACCAAGAACTCATAGTGCCCATAACGTGTACTGAAAGCGGTCTTCGATATGTCCAAATATTTCACCTTCAACTGATAGTAACCGGACCTCAAATCAATCTTCGAAAACACTGAAGCATCTCTCAACTGATCAAGCAAGTCATCTATCCGAGGCAAAGGGTACATGTTTTTCACGGTTACCTTGTTCAACTGCCTATAGTCTATACACATCCTCATACCGTCGTCTTTTTTCTTCACAAACAAGACTGGAGCACCCCACGGAGAAATACTAGGCCTAATGAAACCTCTATCTGACAATTCATGACGCTGTGTCTTCAACTCTTTCGGTGCCATTCTATACGAAGCAATAGACACAGGTGCATAATCAGAATACGTCTCAATAGCAAACTAAACTTCTCTATCTGGAGGTAAACCCGACAACTCTTCCAGAAAAACACTCGGAAAATCACAAACCGTTTTGATGTCTTACGGTCTAACCTCACTCATATTCGGATTCATCACATAAGCCAAGTAAGCCTTACAACATGAATCCATCAACCTCTGAGCTTCCAAGGCAGAAACAACATTGGACAAGAACTTAATGTTCTCGCCAACCACTACAACTTCGAAGTCATCCGTAAGCCTCAAGGAGACTCTCTTGGTCTAAAAGTCTACCCTATCTCTATGCTCAACGAGGCAATCCATGCCCAAAATCACATCAAAAACATAGAACGATAATTCCATCATGTCAACGGGAAACACGTGGCCCTGAATCATCAAGGGACACCTCCTATACATCTTCCTAACTACCACGGTTTCACCGAAAGAACTAGTAACATTCACACCTACTTCTAACCACTCATACAGTAAACCTAGAGACCTTGCATGTTCACCCAAAATATACGAAAGTCTCGAACCTGAATCTATCAAAGAAAGCAAAGTCAAAGATTGTAACGAGAAATTACCTGCGATGACATCCGTGTCATTCCCAGCCTCTCGCTGAGCATACACCCTAGCCGGTCCTCCACCCTCGGGCTAAACTGCCACCACATGAGCTAAGTTTCTCTGACCATCGTTCCACAACCGTACCCACGGCCTCTCTGATGCTCAAAACCCCTAGCTGGAGCCGGTCTGCCCCTAGCCGGGTGTGGACAATTACGCCTCAAATGATCTCGGGAACCACAGTTCCAACATACCCCAAAGGTACCCATACACTCGCCCCGATGGCGTCTCCCGCATCTAGTGCACTCAGGAGTGTGAACAACAACCCCTTGGCCCTGGTGACCCCGTCCATGGTTACCGCCCCTATGTCTCGAATCGGGCTGATACCTTCTATCTCTATGCCTCTTGGCATGATCTCTATCCCAATTCGTATGTCTCTTTCCGAAATCGGACCCACTAGCACGAGCACTTGAGCCTAAGTTCTGCTCAATATCCTTGGCCCTAGAGACCAAAACATCAAACTCGGTGTAATCAGAGGCAAGCATATAAGTCTTCACATCTCTAGTCAACCCATATCGGAAACACTCACACAGTTCCCTCTCACTGGGAACCAACTCGGGAGCATACTGGCTCAACCTCACAAATTGAACCTCATACTCGGACATCGTCTTACTACCCTGAACCAAGACCATAAACTCTCTCTTCTTCTCATCCTGGTATCGAACTACAAGATACTTCTTCTTAAAAGCTGTTCCAAAGAATTCCCAAGTGACATCCGCCTCTGCCATACTCGAAGTAACGGTAGTCCACCAAGCATACGCATCTCCCTGAAGCAAGGAGACAACACAACCCAACTTACGAGTGTATGAGCACTCCATCTGACCCAAGATGCGTGTAGTACTCTCGAGCCAAGCCTCTGAACCCTCGGGAGTCAAACCACGAAACTCGACTCCACCCAAGCTACGAAGCCTCTCAAGGGGTAAACCAGTCCCCGCACTCTGAGGTGGTGCTGCAGCATGCATACCGGCTAAAGCTGTCTGAAAAGCCCCGGCTATAGTTTGAATCAAATGAGTAATGTCCGCACTTGCCGGACCCTGACCTGCCTGAGCTCCATTACCCCTCAACATTAGCACCGGCCTGAGGTCAATTACCATCACCTCCAACATTCGCACCGGCCTAAGGCACATTACCTTCAACACCCACCCCATTACCATCAGGAGTAGAAGGAACAAGAGGCACATCCCCGGGTGCCTGGTCACCCACTCTAGGCCGTCCTCTCAGTCTTACTATAACGAAGATAAAATCTAAAACATCAAACACATCACACACAATAAAACATGAGGTTAGCAAGGGCAAGGATCAAAGTTATCAAGCTCTTAAAACCAAAATCATTTTTCAATAACAACACCTAGCAATGGGAACACTCGACTAAGCCTCGACCAACAACAAGATCATTAAAGCATGCTTTCATACACCGTGCAATAGCAAACAACAACAAGATCATTAAAGCATGCTTTCATACCTCGTAACCGAGGCTTTGATACCACCAAATGTAACCCCCTTGTCTCGGCCTAGCCAACAGACCGGTCCCAACGGGTTACACGGGGAAAACCAAAGTGGAACCCGCTAAGGCCTCACTCTTATTAGCAACCCTATTTTTTTATTATCTTGTCTAGATATCACAATTAACTCTAGGTGAGAAGACAATAGTGGAAAAGCTGACACAGATATGAACCGAGCTGAGGGCATACGATTATTCAAGTTTACCAAGTAGCTTAATTATCAAATTTCATGCTCATGTGGCTTAATCATCACTAAGGTCACCTATAAACTCAACTAGGAAACATACATACCTTAGGGACTAAAATTTAACATTCAGGAACCCTTGAAGATGCATTTTAACTGATTTAACTGCCTGCGTTTCGGAACAGACTTGCCCGTTCTGAAATGCGGGCTCCATTCAAAAAGTAAAATCAAGCCGTTCTGAAACGGTCCCACCCTGTTCTGGAACGGGAACTTCCAGTGGCAAATCGTACCGAAACGACCCTACATGGTTTCGAAACAGGAGCCTCTAGTGGCAAATCGTACCAAAACGGCACCACCCTAGTTCCGATACGGGTACCCCTGGAGCTCGACCGTTCCGAAACCATTTCAGACGTTTCAAAACGCATGCACACAATTTGGCCCGAAAACATGTTTTGGCATCCCGAAACGTCCCCAAACTCACCTCGAAACATCAAGATCACATAGCAACATATCATACATACAATCTATAGGCAAAACGTCCTATCACATCAACATACATGCATTCAAAGCAACAAAATGGATTTCAAATCTAAAACACACAAAAACATTTGGTTTCAAAATGCTAACAAGTCCAAATCCATAGCAATTCATCCAAGGCCATAACGAGCATCAACATAACATAGTAACAACATTTAGAACATGCTAGCAACATGAACAAAGCCATAGTATAGGAGTTTAGACACCAACCCCTTAACATACAAATCTAGTATTCACATTGTCTAAGCATTATTACACAACATAAACCATACTTTGAACTTAGTGAGAACTCCAAGAAATTCCTTCCTTGCCCACTTGCCTCCCAAAGCCTTTAACGATCTGCATTGTTGAAAAGGGGAGAGCGTAAGCTTAAAAGCTTAGTAAGCGGAGCTCTAAGTACAACAACAATGCAGTTTAAAACAAACTTTAGTTTTGAAAATCAAAATCATATAAATAAGAGATGAACTAAAAACAAGCATTGACCAAACATGGTTTGCAAATGCGTAACCATTCCCGGTGGGACTACACATCACCGTTCACAACTACTAGTAGTTTTCCGATGGGACTACACATCACTGTTAGCAACGACAACCATGACGTGAGGCTTGACACCAACAACGACTACACAAAAACATTAAACGGAGAGTAAAGGCAATCCACATTTCACACAACCACACAATTAATCGCACACACCAACACTTAACGAAACAAGGTAAATTAGCAAACTTACACTTGGGTTTAGGCTAGCCTTTAAGGCTCCACCCAAACCCTCAAGATCCCACTTTGAAATCATTTTAAACTTCAAAACGTTATCACTCACCGATTGAGCCCAAACGAAAGCTGAAACGCTGATCTCAAGCCTCCGTATCACTCGGCATCGCGTCCAAAGTACCCGAACTCGTTTCCCTTGCTTCTCATCAACCAAAAACAAAGTATTACTCCCCTACTCTTCCATAAATTCACTGGCAAACTTCAGTTCACAAATCCACAACACTCTATCAACGATTCAAAGCCGAAATCTATCAAAATATCATTCAAACCCGTTCTTAAGCAAAGCACAGCAATAACCCATCAAATTAAACATCCCAAACACACCAAATCATCAAAAAAACACCACAACATCAAAGGAACCACCAGCCACGTTTTCAACCCAAAACCAAGTCAAAAACCTAACCTTTTCAACCTAAAAATCCCATTTTTATACCCATTTCGGGTTCCCCACTATTAGCCACCATTTTTAACATTTTTAAAACACTAAAGCATGATTAACAACACCCTTAACATGACATTAAAATACTCACATGAAAATCCCATAGAAAAACCCATTTCTCAAACCCAACACCAAATTAAAATGCATTTAATGGGTTTTAAAAGAAGGTTTTCAAAGAGTACAAGCTAACTATGTAAGAACTTAAACAAGGAAGAGATTACCTTCAAAAAATCTTGCTTGGATGAGGGATTTGAGGCAATGGAATAGTGAATAGGGTTTTAGGAGAGGTTTTGGTGAAAAGGGGATTTTCTTTTTGAAGAAGATAGCTTTTCTCTCAAACTTTTATTTATTTAATTTAACAAATTCCCATCTCCAAATTTCATTAATGGCATTTTTGTAAATAATGGCAATTTGTTATAAAATCATCATTTAATCTAAATTTAACCCGAAACTAATCCTAGATCAAAATCGATAAACTCTCGGGCCCTAAACCGGGTCGTTACAAGTTCTATATTTTGTACACATTCATGCCCGTATTATTGCTATTCTTAAGCTCATTTAGGCATATTTAGGTGCAATGCATGCATTATAATAGTATCTTCTCTTTAACCATGCTTTTATTGAATATTTTATGATTGGTGGAGAAAAGTTATTGTTTTAGTTTAGTTTATATTTTTAGGTGCTGTAGCGAGGGGAGGAGAGGACAGGACAAAAAAGCTTGAACAAAAGGTGATGTACTGAAGCAGTTCCAGATGCCACCAAGGACGCTACCGAAGCAGCATTGTCACCAAGTGCCACCCGGGCAGGAGTTACACCGACTTAGCCAAGATGGGTCGCGATTGAAAGAGGGCAATTTCCTAAGCCCAATAAGCCCAATCTTGCAATTTTCTGAAGCATGTACCGGCCGATAGAGCTGATCCAAGACCGATAAGTAGGAGCACTTATCCTTACTTGCGGAAGAAGGCAACGTCCAAAGAGTCCATATTTGAGTAATAAAGGAGTCTTTATTTAATGTAATTTACTTTTAGAACTCCTACTTCAAGGATGACTCAAATTTAGGCCATGAGCCCTATATATACCCAATGTATGTAAGAGTATAGGGGCATGACGAGGGTGAGGGGATGCGAGCCTGAAGAGCCGCACAACAGAGATGTAGTTAGATAGGTTGGAGTTGTTGGGGGTCGTGGCCCAACTCAATAAAATTCCAAAGTTTGCTTAATTTATGCTCTTTGTTCTTTCAATTAGTCTACACCAGTCATTTGAGAGAAAATCCATTTTTCAGGCACGAAAGTGCAAGGCTCACGAAAGGGTTAAGCACGGTCACAACATACAAAGGCGTGACTAGCTTGGTTCTACACTAGTCCACAAGTTTCAGCAGCTAAGAGGGATCACCAATCCAATGGACTTGCATGTGCTTGATTGACGTTGAGATTACTAGGTATTGCCTACATCACATGAGTGTTCGAGCATCCTAACTTAGAAATAGGAGGGATCACTATCGACAATCCCGCCGAACTTTGGAATGTCTGCGAGACTTGCCGCCAGGACTTCTCTCCGTTCCACCTGCCATGACAGTACACTCCTACAGTGGCAGTGACCTTCTGCGGCCGTGTGACAGGGTCATAGTTTGTCGCTCACCATCCTTCTGAGGCAGCAATTCATGGCAGCGTAAAACATGTTCACACTTTACAATGCAGTCCACAGGCTACTAAGCTGTATTTGTCTTACCCAATCTATCGACCAAATTTCTCCCTATCATTCCTCTCATCACTATCTTTATTTTATTTGTGTTTTTATATTTCCACATCGTGAGATTTAATTGCGTATTTACTAAATCTTTGTGCAGGAAAACATTCATAGGAGCTGCTCTAATCCCTGTGGGAGACGATATCTTTTATACTATAACTTGACAAGAGTGTGCACTTGCGTTCATAAATAGAGGACACCTAGAAGCTCTACACTTAATCTTGTCAAAGGCTTTTTGGCATGCTGAGTCCCACTCACATGTATTATGCTTCCTTAAGAGTCGAAAAATAGGATCACATTTATCGGTTAATTAAGATATGAACCGGGAAATATAATTTAATCGTCCTAAAAAGCCTCGAATTTCCTTTTGAGTGCGAGAAGGCGAATGCTCTTGGATAGCCTTGATTTTATCAAGATTTACCTCCATACCTCACTTGCTAATAATAAAACCTAATAATATTCCCGAAGCAACTCCAAAGGTGCAATTTGCAGGATTTAGTTTCAATTGAAATTTCCTCAAACGTTCAAAGAGTTTTATGAGGTTTGTGATGTGCTCCTCTTCCGTTCAAGACTTGGAGATCGTATCATCTACTTAAACTTCTATTTCTTTATGCATCATGTCATGAAACAATGTCACCTTAGCCTTCTGATACGTTGCACTGCATTTTTTAGGCTGAAAGGCATCAGTTTATAGCAAAATGTGCCTCGTTCTGTTATGAATGTGGTTTTTTCCATGTCGTCGGGATACATTTTGATTTGGTTATAGCCAGAGAAACCAACCATGAATGAGAACAAGTGATGTTTTGTCGTATTGTCTACCAACCTGTCTATATGTGGTAGAGGGAAATTGTCCTTATGACTAGCACGATTGAGGTCATTGTAGTCAACACACATTCGCACCTTTCCATTTTTCTTTGGAACCGGAACAATGTTAGCTACCCATTCTGGATATTTGGCCACTTGTAAAAATCCAGAATCATATTGTTTATTTACTTCCTCTCGTATCTAAAGTAACATTTATGGCCTCATTCTTCTGAGCTTTTGTTGTGTAGGCTTGCATTCTGGCTTCAACAGAAGTTTGTGCGTTACAATATCTGTGTTTAATCCAGGCATATCTTGGTAGGTCCAAGCAAACACATCCTTGAACTCTTGAAGTAGGGAGATGAGTTTGTCTCTTGTATCTGAAGATATAAAAGTACCGATCTTTACTTCTCTTTTGTCATCTTCAGTTCCCAAATTTACTATATCCATCTATTCTTGGTGGGGAAGAATTTGCTTATTCTCATGCTTAATTAGCCTGCATAAATCAGGAGACAATTTACATTCCTCATAGTTTTCGTCAGAATCATGCTCTCCTAAGCATATGGCATGCTCAAAGTCGACTTTTGAACTCAAAGCAATGTCATTCGTGCAATCGATATCTAAGGTCTAGCAAATGTGTATGAGGAGATATATATATAAGGCACAAGAAAGAAAGAAAGAAAGTGTAGAATGTTTAATGAAATAAGAAGAAAGTGAACAAAAATGGAAAAATGAACAAATAATGAAACCGTATTGAAAGGGAAAATGCATTCATTTATTGAATTGATAAACTGATGCCTAAATGGAGGCCCTTACAATAAATACCCACTTCTTTCGGGCTCAAGAAGGGGGTAAGTTCCGAGCATTACTCTGATAAAGATTTAAAATAATAGGGAGTTCAACAGCGGTCCAATTATTCAAGACACAACTTGGAGGACACAGACGGATCTTTGATCGATTTTCTGCAATTTCTTCATCTTCCCCAATAGCATTTATGCTCAGCTCTTTAAATTTCTCATGTGGTACTCCAAAGACCTCATTTTCCTTCCTAGAATAAATGTGCCCCCAGACACAAAGGTTTTAGAAATACAAGGAAACACCATCAATTCCCCTTCAATGCTCTGGCCAATCAGTCTAGATCTTCTCTGTGCTTTCCTTCTCAAAATTGTTTTATCTGTTGACGTGGATTAAGTTAGAATCCAACACCACTTCGATCATATTTCAAAAATGGTTGTATCTTCGTGTGTATTCCTTGCAAATATTTCTCAAGTCCTTTTCCTGATTTGCGTCATTTCCCAACAGTGAGCCTTATTCCCATCATAGTATTCTTTGAGAGTTTGGGTTTCAGGATCTTCTTTCCATCGGCGACAAAATTTGTATTCACAAACTCGAGTGATCAAAATGTACACTCGACTACATTTTCATCCACATCTATGTATAGAGCATCAGTTGATGCGGATGCAATGATGTCATCTTCAGCGCTAACACTCACAAGGCTCATGTCAATTGCAAACTTCACTTTTTGGTGAAGTGTTGAAGGTATTGTCCAGCTGCGTGAATCCAGGGTCGTTCCAACAGACAATTATAAGCAGGTGTGATATCCATAAAAGTAAAATCTACGTTGTACGTAGCTGGACCAATCAGAAGTGGGATGTCAATCTTACCCATGACTTCCCTCATGATTCCGTCAAATGCCCTTACGGTTTTATGACAAGGTCTCATGTGAGTCTTATCCACAGGAAGCCTATTCAGTATGGTCATGGGCATGACAATCAAATCATACCCATTGTCGACTAAGACATGAGGCAGTATATGTCCATTGCAGTGGGTAGTTATATGCAATCTTTGACGAACCCCGTACCTTTAGGAGGAATTTCATTCTCACTAAATGTAACCCCCCCGTCCCGGTCTGGACGGCTGACCGGTCCGAGTAGGCTACACGGGGAAAACTGAAGCGAAACCCGTTAAGGTTCCCCTCGGTTAGCAACCCTATTTTTTCTTATTTATCTTGTCTAGATGCAATATTATATCCTATGTGGAACACGACAGCGGAGATACAAGCAACATAAAAACGACCATCCAAAGCAACACTTTTAAAACAGCCCATTTCTTCTTTTTAAGCAGGCCGTATCGATACACATGGCAAGGGTATCGATACGCCTTGACCAAGGTCAACGTTCTCCAGTCAACACGGGAAGACCGTATCGATACATCCCTTGGGCGTATCGATACGCCCTTCTCGGTCAACATCTCGTGGTCAACGAGATACACCCGTACCGATACGCTAAGACACCGTACCGATACGCCAATCACTCACCAAATTCTCAGAATTCCAGTGAGCAAAGAGCGTATCGATACCCCTTGCCCATTCTGTGTCCCAAGGTGAAGGACCGTATCGATACGGCCCTTAGGCGTACCGATACGCCCTGCACTGCTAGACATAAAAACGCAGCAAAACGACACGAAACTCAACTCAAGATGCATTTTAAGACTTCCCTAATCACACTCAACTATACATACAACACTTATCAACCAAATCAAATCATACGAGGCACTCAACATGGACATACATCATTCAATCATGGAAATCATGGATTCATTCAAAAGAAGGCATACATAGCATATATGAATTTCATGCCTTAGCAAACAAACATAAAACATTCATATAAGGCAATCTAAACATGATTTTACAAGTCAAGCATGACACCCAAATACCAAAGCAACACAAGCATCTAAAAGACATGGCTATAAGCCTTCCAAACAAACACTTAGGCATCAACATAAACATGGTTTACAAATCCATCAACATAAGGCATTAACAACATAAAGCCAACACAAAGGAGTCTAGATACATGCTCCTAAAACACGTAGCATTTCCCATTGCTAGACTACTACATTATTTAATAAACCATACTTGAGCAAACTACCAAACGCTTGGATGCCCTTTTCTTGCTCCTTGCTAACTCCAAGCTAAAGATATGCATTGCCGGAAAAAGGAGAGCGTAAGCATAAAGCTTAGTGAGCGGAGCTCAAAAACATAACAACGACAATGCAGGGTTCAAATCTTTCTTTAAAAATAAAGGTCAACACATACAATTCATCCAACGACCAAATCCTTCTACTAACATACAAGTCCAACCACAAGACAACAATATAGATATTTATCATGGCATCACACTTCATGGTATGCATAAGGACTTGATCCTATATTAAAGCAAAACCATAAAAAGAGAATGATATAGTGAGACACAACACGAACAATACATGGTATGCACAAGCATGACCAAAACACACACGGTGGGATTACACATCACTGTTTCGACTAGTAGTTTTCCAATGGGACTACACATCAAAGTACTCTTCTACTAGTCACTACCGGTGGGACTACACATCATCGAAGTCTTATACCACTCGCTACCGGCGGGACTACACATCATCGGAGCAACGACAACCATCACGTGAGGTTCGACACCAACCATGCAACACGATATACAATCACCATCATGCGACATGTACTCACTATATCATGCACAACCAAAACAAGTTGTAACAAAATCCACAACTAGGCACCAACTTACTACTTACAATCTTACCAACCACAAATGGTCTTACTCACCATTTCTGTGCACAACCTGCACCAACTTACACACATCTTACAAGGCATATCAACAACACCATAAATATCATCACACATGATCAACGATATAATAATAAGCAACATGCTTCCTCCCAAAGTATTGGAATTTCAAGCATAACAATTTATCACCACAAGTAATGAAAACAAACGGTAAAAGGGGAAATTAAAGAGGCGATTCACATCCACTTACTCCTTGAGTTTAAATCGACTTTTCAAGCCCAATCTAAATTCTTTCAAAACCATCTTTGAACCAAAACGATACTTGAAAACATTTCCACATCCACATGCTTGAACCAACCTTTGAAAATCAAGTTAAAACATTAACCACTCGTCTTACTTCCTTAAGCAATACAAGCAAAGCCGACTCAAGTCTCCACAACTTACGAAATCGTGCCCGAACCTCCCAAGGCCAAATCCGATGTCTCTAACCAATCAAAAGCAATGTATTAACCTCTTAATCAACCACAAATTCACCGTTACATATCAGCTCTCAATTCCCTAACATTTTCTCAACAATTCAAAGCCGAAATCCTCCCAAATAATCCCATTTTCGTACTCCAGCAAAACCCAGCCATTACCTCTCAAATTAAACACTTAAAACACTCCAAAACATGTCCAAAACATCACCCTAAGGCTATACAACCATCAGCCCTTCATTTCCCCACAAAAACACCTTAAAAACTCCCATTTTCCACTCCTAAAAATCACTTACAGCAGTGGCTACGGGAATTCATTCAAACCAACACTAACACCACTCAAAAATCATCAAAAAACATCTAAAAACACTTACCCAATGTTTCTATAACATCAGCCCAACCATTTTTCACAAAATCATTCCAAAAACACAAATTTTGACACTTTAAATATACCCCTAAAAACCCATTTCGGGATTTTTGTTAAAATCCCACCATTTTAAGATATAAGGTGTCTTAGGGTGAGATTAGTTCAAATCTAAACTCTACAAATCAAAAACAAGCCAATAAGCCATTAAAGTTTCATGCTTTTCTTCAAACTTGAAAACTTCAAAAACTCAAAAAGAGGATTTCTATGAAAACTAAAGCTATGGAAATGTTGGAAATCATGAGGAGAGTTCAAAAACGCAATTACCTCGAAGAGAGCCCTTGAATTGATGAAGAGATTTGATGAAATAGTGCTTTAGGGGATAAGAGGGGTTTTAGGTTTTCAAAAATGGTGGAATGAAGAATATGAGCATTTTTTTTTCAAATAAAACCCCCTTTTGTCATCTTATTTCCCCTTCATTTTAAAATTTACTAAAATACCATTAATGAGAAATGGTCATCTTCCACTATTCTAAAATCCATGGAATTTGGGCTTTAAATTAAAACAAGTCCAACATAATTTATTTGTTTTGAAAACTCGAGGCCCAAAATAATATTTTATTATTTAATTTCACCCGACCCCCAAACCTGGGTGTTACAACTCTCCCCCACTTAAGAAAATTTCGTCCCGAAATTTATCGGACAGGAAAAACCACGAAATCTGCTCTTCCACACCTTCCTTTCTTTCTTACCACAACATTCTAACTAGCTCGAAAGACTTACCACACAACATTAGCTATCTGATGCTAAGATCTCAACGGGTCCTTCAATGCAGGTCAATTTTAAACTCAACTCAATCTTTTCAACAACATAGCACGGGACAGATCTGATTCACATCTCATACAGCATCGTTTGAATACTTGATCGATAACTTTTTCTGACTAACCATAATTTGGGCTTTAAATTAAAACAAGTCCAACATAATTTATTTGTTTTGAAAACCCGAGTCCCAAAATAATATTTTATTATTTAATTTCACTCGACCCCCAAACTCGGGTGTTACACTAAAGGAGATAAAATTTTTGGCATGTAAATTGTTCACCAATCTATCCAACTTATCCACCAAGACGTCTTTTAGGACAAATGTTTGGTTCAACACTTTTAGCAAAGCATTTATGTGGGGCTCCAAACTCAGCAACAAAGATAATACAAAAATACGAGATGGTTGTTTGTGTAATTGTTCAACCACATTGTATTCACTGTGTTTGATAAACTTTAAGAATTCATGCGTTTCTTCCTCTTTCACAGGTTCATTAATTTATGATTTTTCTCCAATAAGCGGAAACTTATCTTTTTACTCAATATCTCTTATTTCCACTGGTTTAGAAACGTCGGGAGAGTAACACCTTCCACTTAGAGTGAAATTCCCAACTCCACTTATTCCTGCAGCTGCAATTTCAAAATCCTCTTTCCCCTTAGTGGTTATGTTACAACCATAAATCCATGGCACCTGTTGATTACTCTTGTATGGGAAAGGAGAAGAAGCCTCAATCACCAATCAAGGCAGAGGTTTCTCTAATCCTTCTCCATGCATTCGTGCCCAATTGATCACAAAAGGTCGACCCGCTTCGCCACCCTTTTTAGATGATTGTTCATCCATTGTAAAAACATCTTTGACTTCTTGGCTCTGTTTAAAGAATTTCATTTCTTTATTATCCATCCGATTCTGGACAATCTTTCTGAACTCATCACAATATTGAATTTCATGACCCACGTCCCTATGAAATTCACAAAAATCCTCCTTACTAGTCACAACAGCTCTATGGTTAGGACTCACCAATCCTTTTCCGCCATTTTCTTCCAAACCCACTTTAACGGTGTTTGCACTTCAGATAAGCTTGCTTTAATCTTGAATTCACCATTATTCATTATAGCATTAACCTTTGGTTCCTCATGTGTTAGCAAAGGGTGTTGGCGACATTAGGCCCATATAGTATTTTGAATTGAAGAATATTTTGATTAATCAAGCTCTCAACCTCTCTTTTAAGAGCTAGACAATTTTCGATTGTATGACCAGGAATTCCAGTATGAAACTCACAATATGCAGAGGGATCGTAACATTTTGGGTATGGTGGTTGCAACGGTGTGAGAAAGATAGGGGATATCAATCGCTCTTCTAATAATTTCGCATACAACTCTTTGTAAGAAATTGGGATAGGCGTGAAAGATTGCCTTTCCGTGTTAGCCCTTGATGGCTTGGGTCCTCCCTGTGGTTTTTTTATTGGCTTGAAGAAGTTGTAGTGGGTTTTGAATATCTTGTAGGATACACTAATTGTGGTGAAGATTGATATTTGGGATATGAATGCCCATAGTCTCCTACAACATTAATTTCATTCTCTCCCTTTCTGGTATATGATTTTCTGGAAGACTCTAGATTGCTAAGTTTACCGTTTTTAATGGCACGCTCAATTGCTTCACATGCTGTCACTAGATCAGCAAAGTTCCTAGTGGTACTACCAACAAGCTTCTCATGGTATGTGGAATCCAAGTAATTAATGAAGAGGGTTGTTGTCTCTTTCTCAAGTAGTGGTGGTTGGACTTGGGCAGCCATGTCCCTCCACCGTTGGGCATATTGTCTGAATGTTTCATTGTGTATTTTTTCCATGTTTTGGAGTATCAAACAATCAGGCACCATGTCCAAGACATGCTTGTATTGTTCTTTGAAAGCATATGCTAATTCTCTCTATGTGCTTATTTGGGCCTTATTCAACTGATTATACCATCCCATAGCAAACCCAGCTAAGCTGTCCTAAAAGCAATGAATTAATAACTTATCATCATTCTCATACCCCGTCATTTTACGACAAAACATGGTAAGGTGGGTATTAGGACAGCTTGTGCCATCAAAATTATTAAATTCGGGTAGTTTGAATTTTAGGGGCAAAATCAGATCAGGGACCAAGCTCAGCTCCATTACATCAGTTCCAATGAAGGCATCAATACCTTCTAGAGCTTTGATTCTTTCTTCTAAGCACTTGAAGTTGTCATCAGTTACATCAGAAAATTTGGGTTGTATTTTCTTCAGCTTTTCCAACTCAACCGGGTCATCAAAGTTTGGGATTTCTGGTTTGAATGGGCTCACCCACACGTTTGAACCAAAAGCACCATGAAGACTTGCTTTGTTATGGACATTAGATTGTAGTCCGCTAGCAAAGAACACAAATCCAAGATGTGCTTCTTTTGGTCCAAAGGTAAAGATGATGAATCTTCTTCATGAACTTCGTGAGTTTTTCTTTTTTCAACACTTGTTGCCTTGGATAACAACTGTGACAGCTTTTCTTCTAATTTTCTTAGAAAAGTCTCTTGACCTTTTCATATGTCCTCCCTCAAGCTATTTATATCTCGAGTGACTTGTTCTTGAAATTTCTCTAACTTTTGGAGTCTTTCTTTCATTTTTCTAGCCTTGAATCACGTGTAGTGAGGGTAATTAATTTGATCGTCTTTTGTTTCCAGTATCACTAATATTGAACCCTCATGGATTAATGTTTTATTTAATGTTAATGCATATGAAACACATATTGTATAAATGTAATGTATAATAATGAATGCAAGAATGAATGCAACTAGGTGTTGGTTAGAAAATTAATAAGATAGAAGAATATTCACGCAAACCAAAAAAGAAATTTATTAAATAACTAAAAAATCATCCATCATTTAAAATATCCTAAAACGTCAAGAGATTAAAGTGGGAAAAACAATCATCCACCTAAACGACAAAATATATCCTAAAAAAATTCTCAATCAACGTTTTTTTACATAACAACAATAAAATATTTAATGCCGCACTCGGCGTTACAATTTAGCTTTATTTCCCAACTTCTTAACTTTTCCCAAAAACTTCGTCCATTCGTCTGCAAAGTGCGTCGAGGGGTTAATCCAAAACTTCAGCAACTTAGCTTCCTTGGCCAAACTAGTAATACGCTCGGCTAGCTTCCGAATTTGAGTAAGGGCTTATCTCATCAAGTCTTCTCTGACTTTGATATCTCTCATTGCAAACTGAAGTCATAGGTCCCATTGTTCTTCGCTAAGTCTAGAATCCCTTTGAATATCATCTATCAAGTCTCTATGTTGTTGCAGTGAACTCTCTAATGTTGTCACCAACTCCTTCAAATTCTCATTTTTAACTCGCGCCTTTTCAAGCTCAATCACTGAGTCTTGTTGTTGGTAGATTTGAAGAATTCCATGCATAGATGCTAAATGTTCCTGCAATTCTTGGTTCTAAGCACGACTAGCCATGAGATCATTAAAGGTTGTCGTATTTGTCTGTTGGGCTGCTTGCAAATTAGATGTAAGTTCTTCCACTTGCTTTTCTTTAGCTTTCAATTACTGCATACAATGTTTCGTATCATTCTCCTAACCACGAAGCTCCTACTCCCATTTCTTGTTGAGTTTTGCGCAAGTTGACTTTATTTATCTTCTCTTGAAGCCCATATAGTCCCCTTATAGGTCTTTTAAATCTGCACTCACAATGTTCAGCTACTTCTCAAACCCCTTTAACTGATTTTCAAAATACCTAGCAATGTAGTCGAGCTCTTCGTTTCTGGCTTCCAGCTCAACAATTCTTTTATTTAATGCCTTATTCTCCTTCTCACACTCATGTCTAATAATCTAAGCTTCAGTCGGTATGTCTCTGAACAGTTCCTTTAACGTCGGAGCATTCCCTTCGCTAGGTGGTAGGATGTTGCAATTTTTCCTCCTAGCTTTCCAAACTTGATAATCTGGAGTAAGCTTCGAAGGTGCCAGTCTTGCCTTATATGGATGAGCCCAAGCCCTGGAAAACTCGAGAATCTACTTTTTAGTTTTTCGCCTTCAAAAGCAAACTCACACAACCCTAATCTCCTTTTAGCTGGGACAAATTGAAATGACGTGTATTGTCTTAATACTAATAACGGAGCATATCCGGTCGCACCCCAAATCCCAAGAAGAGGGACCAAATCGAAGGCACCACACCTGTATAAGATGTAAGTGTGGTCCAACCAGTAAACCCGCCAAGTAATGTCCTCTAGTTTCAAATCTCGCAAGACTGACTCCCATTTTTCTAATGTCCTTTCTTTTTTCGACTCCTCTACTAAGAACTCCCGTAATGGTGAATATTATGGAGTATGCACGTTGATGGTCGATTTCCACTTTTCCCCCAAGTGAATGTGCATCCATACGGTAAGGATTTGCACACACCCTAGAAAATACACACCTTCATGCTTTTTGAGGATGTTGAGGGATCAAAAAGTTTCCACCAAGATAGTCGGAGCTGGATTAATGCCTGACTCGAGCTCCCTTAATAAATCTATCACTGATGCTTCAATATGTCTGGCTACTTTAGGAAAAATGATCAAGCCATAAATCCCTAAGGCAAAGATGTCGACTTGCTTTCTCGGATCATGATGAGAATGGATCAAACCACAAAGTCTATCATATACAATAGCTTTGCTTCCTTCTTTGCCCTGAAATTGAGCCTCAACCCACGACATACTAGTCCTTGTCAAAGTCAAAAGCTTCTCCTTGTACGTTTTAGGCTTAGCTCCCTTTACATAAATTTCAAAGTCGTGCACTTTCCTTAAATGAAGCAATGCAACATACTCTTCTATTGTCAGGGTCATGTCTTTCCCATTGAACGTGAAGTAGTTGTATAAAGGGTTCCAGAATTGCGACAAAGCTTGTATCAGCCCCTTATCTATGTGTACTTGCAGCAAGTAGGCTATGTCTCCATACACATCGTACAACATAAGTCTCTTATAAGATCACCACTGGTCCCAAATATGTGCTAACTCTAGAGTGTTATCCTGCTTGAGCTGAAGGTGAATATAACTTGAGAATTGTTCATTTGGTATTGCTAATATGTTATTGCCTCTTCTTCTTTAGGTGTTTTCTGACCATTTTTGAACATCGTCATTTTTCTTTGATAAGCACTAAACTCTTTTGGCCATAGCGAAGATTTTTCTATCAAATCAATTAGATAACCAACACCTCTCTATGATGATGATGCATATGTACATAAAACAATAAACAACACAAGAAAATTTGGTTAGTATTACATAAATATAATAAATAACCAAATTCTAAAAAATAATATAAAGAGCAGAAAAAAAACATATACTCATATATCAATGGGTAACACACTAAGGTTTGAGTTCAGCATGGCTCTACCAGGGGTGGGTTTCTATGGTTTGTTATATGGGGTTATGGTTCTAGATAGGGTACCCGAATTGTCCTCATTGACGCCTGTTAAGGCTAGTAAGGCCCCAAGTCCTCCCCCATTATAGGTTCCCAAGACCAAGTTCAACTCGAGGGGATGCACATCCCTATGACCATACGGAGGTTACACTCACAAAGCCATAAATCATATGCATCTCCGAGGCGACTACTATCCGATACAGAGGTTAACCTCACGAAGGAGCAGTGTTTTGCCCCCACTTAAGCGGGATTGAGCTCGGGTAGAAAGATCACAGAATGATGCAACACAACATGTACCCCTTTTGTGTGGCCTGACTCTCTTGAATTGTCCCTAATAAAGTCGGCAAGTTGTCGACGTTATTTTTGTCCGGGCCGAAATTAGTTGGGACTTTAAAGGCTAATCATGGATCAGAGTCGCCATCGATCATTTTGGGTTGGGTACGACCGAAAACCTGTAGAATTGGTCTGCGTCTGAACCGGAGTCATGGTCGAGCTCGGGAGTCGGTTACGTGTGGGGGAGGTTATAACACCCCCATAACTCCCAAAATTGGTACCTAAAGGGGTTGTTTTGTCTAAAAGGCTTCAAAGATAGGGTTATTAGCACTATTATAAAAGACGAAAATATGCAAAAAAAAAAATCAAAAAAATCAACAAACAAAATTAAACATGCTAAAAATGATATAAAAATAAATGGAAAATTAATATTTTAATTGAAAATCATAACCTTAAGTCAAATCATAATTAATCTCGAATTAGGAGAATTATTGATCGGACATATTTTAAAGGTTGAATCACATCATTCGCGCAATTTTAAGACTAACTTATAATTAAACTCAGTTTTAAGTCCAATTAAACATTTAAGGTGAAACTTATTAGTTAATGATCTAAATTAATTATGTAATTTAAGGGCCTAATTTGAAGAACCTAATCCTAAGAAACATTAGAAATGAACTAAACCAAAAATCTAAACAAGTCTAAAATAAGTTAAAACCTAAAGACCCGCACAGACTAACCTTCCTCAACAGTGAAATCTTACATAAATTTAATGAAAATCAAATGTTGGATTGCGTGGGTTACCTTCTTACAAGTTTCCAATGCTCATCAAATGAGCCTTGTACAACACATATTTTGTTTTAGAAAATAATGTCGTTTGGCATTCTATAAAGTACTTATAAGTCTTATATTTTGTATGCATTTCATCTCATATTATTGTTATTCTTAAGTGCATTTTAGGCATATTTAGGTACTTGCATGCATTATTTACAGTATTCTTTACTTGACCATATTTCTATTGAATATCTTTGATTTGGTAAGAAAATATATTGTTTTAGTTTAGTTTTAGTTTCAGATGCTAGAAGCTGTCAGAAGGATGAGAAATCAGATGAGCGGGTGTTGAGACAGCAAACCAAGGAGTTGTACTGAAGCAGTTCAATACAGAGAGAGATGCTGATGAGTGGCTTTCGCCGCCATATCTACCGTCCAGGACAGCAACTTAGGAAATTGGCAAATTGGAGTACGATTGATAGAGCATAATTTGTTGAGTCCAATGAGCTCATCCATGCAATTACCGATGTCGGAAATAGTGGACAGAGCCGCCAAAGGAGAAGATCGAGACTTGCTTGCGGCACAAGGAAACGACAAGAGGAGTCCAAATTCAAGTCAAAGAAGTTAGAATTAAAGGATACATTCAATGCAAAAGCTACTTTATAATAAAGAAGACTTCTACTCCAAGGAGAACTTAACCTAGGCCATGCCCTATATATACCTGACCTTACCTTGTATTTTAGCAATCAAGACATCTTGGAATAGCTTAGTTTCTCTTGTGTTTTCTTGTCGCCAGTATGTTCTAGATTCTCTAGGGTTTGGGTTGTGTTATAAAGTAGTTGTGAGAATGGTTGTTTAGGTTCAAGTTTGTTATTGCAATAAATTCAGGGTTTGCGTATTTCATGTTCTTCATTGTTTTCAATTGAATTCGAAAGATTGATTGTGAGCAATCCATTTGTTTGGCATCGAGAGAGTCAAACTCACGAAAGAAGTAAGCATGATCTCATAAATACCAGGTGTTGATCAATCTAGCCTAGACATAGGTTAGGGTTTAAGGTGGCTAAAAGAGAACGAACCAAAGGTTGTTGTTCATTACAAGATTCACGCCAACGGGTATTATCTGCATCGGGCATCAACAGTATTCTGACTTAGACATAAGCTAAATCATCATTGAAGTGTTCTACCGAGCCTTGAAGGTCTGCCGAGTTTTCCGCCAAGTCAATTGTCCGTTCCACCTGCCAAGGCAGCGAAAGCATCAAAGCACCAATCTGCCATCTTCCGCCGAGGCAGCAAATTCTGGCAGTGTAATACAACTCAACATATTCAACGCAGTTTCACACTACGGAGCAGCATAACCTCACCCATTCTATCAATCTAATATCTTCTCTTAATTACTTGTGTTTATTTACTTTTCTTTTAAACCAACCAAAATTTACTTGTGCATTTAATATTCTCTGTGCGGGAATTTACATTTGAATTAGTTGTCCAATCCTCGTGGGAGATGATATCTTTTATATTACAACTTGATAAGAGTGTGTACTTGCGCTCATATTTAGAGAACACCTAATCGTTCTACAAGTTTTTGGCACCGTTTTCGGGGATTGGCAATAGTAAATTCGTCTTTATTTTCTTGCACCCTTATTTTATCACATGTAATTTTAGTTTTTTTTATTATTCGAAAAAAAAAGAATATCCGGATGCACTACAAGTCAAGGGCATCAACATGTGGGAAAGTTCTTGCGATTATTGTGAAGGCAATCATGCGTTCGAAAGTTGCCCTCATCTTTTTGCAGCAGACATGTCGAGAAAAACCATTCGGGAGTGGATGTCTGAATACGAATAGCATATGTCGCAACAGTAGCAAGATTTTTCATGGTATAATCAAGAATCTCAAAAAAAATTTACCATAAATGTTTTGCTGCAGAAATTGACATGCCCTGGCAATATAGTTATCCTCAAGAGCAATCAAAATCATTGGAGGACACACTTCAAACTTTCCTTGCAGTCACGCATAAAGTGTCAACTACTATAGACGCCAACATCGCTAAGATTGATGCACTTCTGAGCAATTCGGTCCTCATTAATGCCATAGATGAACCAGAACACGATGTCTCAGCAACTTCTGCCTCGGCAACTAGTGACCCCCAACAATTAAGTCTAAGGGATATTGATGTCCCAAAACAAGAGGACGAAGAGCAATGTGAAGAAAGATCTCCGATGTGTGAGGAACAATTAGAACCTCCAAGCTAAAAGGATGAAAAAAACTGTTTGAGCAGCAAGATTGTCAGATGTTTTGGCAGCTACCTAGAACCATGCTCTGAAGACGAACTGAGCATTGAAAGGACAACACCTGAACAAAGCAATGCCACAGCAACACCTAGTGAGGCCGACAAAAGAATTGATGATACCACGACAACATCACATGCCTCAACAACGATGCCCGCGTCGACAGAAGCCTCAGCAACTATGGACTATATATATCGAGAGGAGTCGATGCTAGCAGATTTAAAGCCATCAAAATCTCTATTGATGGAGATTTTCGTGGGGCATAACGAAAATGGTGTTGGGAGTCATGAAGCTTTTCCGAAAATTGAGTTTTCCCTTGACCTGCATAGCATCATGACAGAAGACTGTCGCAACAATTGGTTGTCATAGTAGCTGCCTAGGTAGCAAAAGCAACTTTCCACCATAACAAACTTCGACAAAGATGAGGTAAGTACATGGTTAGATAGTGATATAATTTTTCCTAATCACACGTTCATGCCTTCAGGAATAGAAACAAGGAGGAAGGTTCACATGGACTACAAGTGAACGAGGAAGAATGACTCCTCCACAATGAGAATAATCACTCGATGGAGGGTGCGGATGGATTACAAGAAGTATCGGAAACGACCCTCTTAAGCTCAAACCGATAAGGGAATAGTTACTTTAGGAGATGCATACCAATGCACTTCTAAAGTAACAAAATTTTTAAGATTTTTATTTTTCACATCTTTATATTTATGTTTTAGGAGTAGATTTTAATTACATATGACTAGATTTTATTTTTAGTTGCGTTGTTACTATTTATTCCCATCTCACAACTATTTATCAAGATTTAGACCTTAAAGAATCAAGCCGCCACACACATGTAGAGGGCAGCACTGCTCATCCAGCTGTCACAACCCGCAATTGACGACATAGCAGATAACTCCTCCGAATCATCTCCACCATCTGACAGCAACTAAGTCTAAGTTTTCTTTCCATGTCTCATGTTTATTTTCCAGTTTCTAATCTATTTTTAATTTGATGCATTAAGGGCAATGCCCATTTCGAGTTTGGGGGGTTAAACTCATTTATTGTTTAGGCATTCTCAGATCATATAGTTGCATATGTACTTGCCTTTAAGTTAATTAGAAGAAAAAATTTTGTTTGAACTTGTGCCTATGATTGGATAGCCGATTTTAAATTTTTCGTACCATAAAAATGAACTTAATTTTGGGGAAAGCATGAAGAAAACTTAGAATTTTATATAATTACTAAAAAAACATAAACATTACTGTTACTTGCTGAATTTGAGTGACTTTCTTATAAACACTGTCTGCTTGAATTATTTGTAAAATTCTAACATGGTTGCAGGTAGCTGCCGCGGCAGACAACAAACAGGAAAAAAAGTACAGCCATGGCAGGAAGAAAAATATATATGTTGTTTTACCCTAGAGGTTCTCGAAACAGGCTCTAGGAAGAATCATGTGCCAAGGATACTCCACTGCTATCAAAGTCCATGTATCTGAAAATTTTTGAAGTGACGCACAAATTAGCATGAGTGAATGAAAGTCTTCACGAAATGAATCTACTCAATGGGTTCGGGGTTTTGTAGTTTGCTCATATCTTAATTTCAGACCTAAAGAGTAGTTGTGATAAGCTGAAGCCCTTACTGTCATGATTGCAAATTGTGCCGCCTCGGCAGCAACCTTATATTACCTTGAAAGCATCTTTGTTTACTTAGAATATTCTTCAGATTCAGCTTATACACAGTTTCTGCACACACTACACTGGCATTATAGTCTAATTCTAAGGTAATTCATGTTATTCTTCTTTCACTAATCTAATGATAGGTGTCAAGGCCTTGAGGTGCGGAATCAAGTTTAAAACATATTTTTCTTTCTGATTAGTGCAAAGGCAAGTATGTTAGGATTGTGTTGCTTGAGGACAAGAAATAGTTCGAGTTTGGGGGTGTGTAAAGTACTCATAAGTCTTATATTTTGTATGCATTCCATCTCATGTTACTGCTATTCTTAAGTGCATTTTAGGCATATTTAGGTACATGCATGCATTATTTAAAGTATTCTTTACTTTACCATGTTTCTATTAAATATCTTTGATTTCGTAAGAAAAGATATTGTTTTAGTTTAGTTTTAGTTTCAGATGCTAGAAGCTGTCAGGAGGAGGAGAAATCAGAGGAGCGGATGATGAGACAACAAACTAAGGAGTTGTACTGAAGCAGTTCAACACAGAGAGAGATGTTGCCGAGTGGCTGTCGCCGCCATATTTGCCGCCCAAGACAACAACTTAGGGAATTGGCAAATTGTAGTGCGATTGATAGAGCATAGTTTGCTGAGTCCAATAAGCTCATCCATGCAATTTACTAATGCCGAAAACAGTAGACAAAGTTGCCAAAGGAGAAGATCGAGGCTTGCTTGCGGCACAAGGCAACGACAAGAGGAATCCAAATTCAAGTCAAAGAAGTCAGAAATAAAGGATGCATTCAATGCAAAAGCTACTTTATCATAATGAAGACTTTTACTCCAAGGAGGACTTAACCTAGGCCATGATTTATATATACCTGACCTTACCTTGTATTTTAGCAATTAAGACATCTTGGCATAGCTTAGTTTCTCTTGTGTTTTCTTGCCGCCACTCTGTTCTAAATTCTCTAGGGTTTGGGTTGTGTTGTAAAGTATGTGTGAGAACGGTTGTTTAGGTTCAAGTTTGTTATTGAAATAAATTCGGTTTGCTTATTTCATGTTTTTTATTGTTTTCAATTGAATTCGAAAGATCGATTGTGAGCAATCCATTTGTTTGGCAACGAGAGAGTCAAACTCACGAAAGAAGTAAGCACGGTCTCATCAATACCAAGTGTTGATCAATCTAGCCTAGACATAGGTTAGAATTTAAGGCAGCTAAAAGAGGACGAAAAAAAGGTTGCTGCTCATTGTAAGATTCACGTCGACGGGTATTATCTGCAGCGGGCGTCAACAGTATTCTGACTTATACATAAGCTAAATCATCATCGAAGCGTTCTGCCAAGCCTTGAAGGTCTGCCAAGTTTGCTACCGAGCCAATCGTTTGTTCCACCTGCCGAGGCAGCAAAAGCGTCGAAGCACCAATCTGCCATCTTTCGTCGAGGCAGCAAAGTCTGGCATCACAATACAACTCGACCTATTCAACGCAGTTTCACACTACGGAGCAGCATAACCTAACTCATTATATCAATCTGATCTCTTCTCTTAATTACTTGTGTTTATTTACATTTCTTTTAAACCAACTGAAATTTACTTGTGCATTTTCTTTGTGCGGAAATTTACATTTGAATTAGTTGTCCAATCCTTGTGGGAGACGATATCTTTTATATTACAACTTGACAAGAGTGTGCACTTGCGCTTATATTTAGAGAACACCTAATCGTTCTACACATTCAACCCAAGAAAAATTATTCCTTCTTTATTTGTTTTAATCATCACCATTTTAACACAATTTAATGGAGACATTTACTCATTTTATTTTATTTTATTTTAGAAATCTTATAATCTTCTTCTTCACTCTTCATTTTCTGCCCCTTCGACTCTCACTATCATCATCAGCCTAACATCGTTGATGACGAAAACTAAAATGTGTGCCCCTTTTCAATCGTTTTTAACTCTAAATTCCAAATCTAAAGTTTGTTTCGACACCAGATAAATTAGGGTAAATCTAGAAAATTTCGAGTTTTACCTTTCTCAAACTCATGTATTTGTCATTGGATCGGACTGCTCTCGAGATATGTTGAATCTGACAGTATTATGGGCTCTTCCACCATTCCGATCTCGCAAATAATACTACGGGCGCCGTGAACCAAGGTTATTTCCTTCTCCTTGCTTCATCAACTTCGCTCAAACTTTCTCACTAGATTTACTAGTCTTTTTGCTCTGATTTTTCTGTTAATCTATGTGTGCCTTCTAAGGTTTTCGAGGTCGGTATTTATAGGTCGGATTATTTTTTTTTAGATTTTTCACCATCAAAAATCTCGGAGTTAGTTGGGATAAGCTTGGATTTTTTGGGGGGGCGCAATAAACGGAATTGACTTAGAGTTTTCTGATTTTTTTTAATTTATTGTATATTTTATTGGACATGGGCTATATACTTGGCATGAGTAAAATTTGGTGCTTAAACAAGTTATTACCCATTATGCTTATATATAGGGTTACAATCCTCATTCTTACTTTTACATCTCATTATATCACATTAGAGACCCATTGGACCACATTCTATAATTTTTCAACCACTTGGGCTCAAACTCAACATTTTTAGGCAGAATACCCAATTGGTACCGGTACCGATACTAGTATCGGTATCCACCATCGTACTGATACCAAAATGTCTTACTAGAATTTTCCCAAGCATTAGCGTATCGATACTACTCTTCATGGCGTACCGTTATAGGTTACTCACCGTACTGGTACCCCTCTAACGATTCATATCAATAGAACAGTGCTCTGCAACCCAAAACACTAGGGTACCGGTACGGGCTCCTCGTGTACCGGTATGCTTCCTAAGCTCAGAAAATCATCCCTAAAGCCCCAAATCATACACAACAACCCCTTATCTTGATCCCTTCATCTTATGAGAGTTACTTAGCGTGGTTTGCTACCAATTTTACACATTAAAAATATGAAATCCTAAATTTACCATTAACAAATCTCTAAATCATTCAAAGCACCAAATCATCAAACAAGCATACAAAGCATCATCCTTAAAATGTGCATGAATACAAGGAGTTGGAAGTATACTAACCTTCTTCCAACAGCTAAAAATGAAGCTTCATGACCCTCAAACCTTCTTCTTGCCTTGAGCTTTTGAGTTCTCACCCACCTTTTTCACTACACAAAAGGTTGTAAATCGAATTACAACTTTGTAGGAAGAATTAGAAAGGCTAAAGGGAGGATTTAACAGCTAAAGCATGGCTAAAACTTCCACTCTTGTTCACACTCTTCAACCCCCACCAAAAATTCATTTTCTCCACTCACCACCATTTTCTTCCATTCACCTTGATTGATAGATCCTTTGATGTAGATTTCAATACCCTTAACTTGTATTCCGAAAATCAAACTCAAAATGGAAAAGTTTTGATTTTTGCCTTTGGTTCTTGGGAGGAAAATTAAGAGGAGAGATGGGAAGGATTTGGAGATAATGGTGATATCATCACTCCTTGTTTCCGTAGAAAAATAAAGGAGAAGTCAACCTTTTCTTTTTTAAAGTGAGGTAATTTACCTCTTTACCCTTCTACCATCATGCCATCTCACTTACCAACCTGCAACCCAAACCCAACACACTTAGGAAGCCTAGTAAGGCTCTCTTGAGCACCCAATGGACCCAACACAAACGACCCACAGTTCGGGTGAACCGACCCACGGATTCTAAAATTCGAGTCGTTACACGTGACCTAATAGTTATAATCAATTAATTGAGAAATTTGATCGCTGCAATCAATTAATTGATTGAATTGATGGTAACTGTCTGAAATTGATTGTTTTTTAATGAATAAAATATTCTATGTCAGAAAGTCATCTAATATTTAACGATACAATAAATTGTTCGTAACAATCGATTAATTGAATGACTCGTTTATAATATTTTTGAAATTGAGTGGCCTATTTATAATCGTACTAATAATTGTATGACTTAAACTATAATGTATCCTTTTAAAAAATAAAAGACAATTGAACCCAATAAGTGGTTCTAGTGGAAAATATGATGATGTTCATCGTAGGAGACTAGGATTCAAGCAATTTTGTCTGCAATGTGTGTGTCTTATCAAAGAGTTAAGTAAAAATATGAACATATATCATCTTATAATCACATTAATACTATTAAAAAATAGGAAATTTACATATTTAGTACCACAACTATGTTGTGTTACTGTTTTGGTACCCCAGGCGTTAAAAACTAACAAAGATGATGATGTAGCTTGATATAGTCGCAGTTTTAGTCTAAAACACTTATACATATTATCAATTCATTCCAAAATCCATCAATTTAAAACATGATCTTGATTTTGGGGGTAAAACATCATCTTAATTTTGAAAGAATTTTGTCTCATCCCTTTCCCACCCTCGTATTCTTGTTGGGATCTTGACGTAGATTTTGGATCCTCCAATAGACTTCGCATTAGCCCCCATTGATCCCCAAATCCTAAAGTTTTGATTATCCTTAGTGTGTTTTTTAAACTTCAAAACCCAAAAAGGTGTTTGACTAGAAGAAGAAGAAAATGAGAAATTTACAATTTTAATCCAAAAATTAAAATAATGTTTAAATTGTTAGAATTTTAGACTAGATTGTATAAGTTTTTGGACTAAAAATGGTATTGATCCAAGCCACGTCAACATTTTCGTTAATTTTCAACGGCGGAGGTACCAAAACATAACAAAAACGTAACTTTATGTACCATTTTGCTAAAAATAATAGTTGAGGTGCCAAAACAATAATGTGAGCATAATTAAGGTACTACATACGTAGTTTTCCCTAAAAATAATAAAATACAATCAAATTGTTGCTGTAATTTTAAGCCATCGACGTTGGATGTGACAAGTTATATTGGCCCAATAAAAAATTTGTTGGGCACGTGTTAAAGTCTCCCTCTAATGAGTTCTATTTGGGCCAACATAACTGCTTATAATTTGTCTCAAAATAAGCCCAAGATCCAATTTTGCGGCCCTTTTGAGAACCGATTTTCCATTGAAATTGAGCAAATAGTATCGCACTTATTTTTTTGGCTAAAGTACACAAATAGTCACTAAACTATTTCTAAAAATATAAAATAGTCATTAAACTTTCAAAAGTTACAAATTGGGCTTTAAACTTTAGTTTTTGATACAAAATGGTCACTGAGCCGTTAACTGTCGCTAAGTGGGTGACGTTACTGTTATAGAAATTTGAATAATAGAACTTTTAATCCTCCATATTGACACAGATCTATTTCTAATTTAACTCTCATTATTGATGTCTAAATTGTTTGAATGTGTAAATATTGAGGATTAAATATGTTATTATACAAATTTTTGTAACTGCCATGACTCCCGGTCAACGATAGTTAACGGCTCAGTGACCATTTTGTATCAAAAACTAAAGTTTAATGCCAATTATGTTACTTTTAAAAGTTTGATGACTATATTTTATTTTTAAGATAGTTTAGTGACCATTTGTATACTTTACCCTATTTTTTATCGTCGTCGTGTGCACACACTGTCCGTTGAAAGTAAAATTTTGATATGATTATTGCGTCGACAAGTGTCTAGTTAATTTATTCTATTAGATTTTAAAATCTACTTAAATACACATCTAATTATTTACTTTATTTATGAAACTTTTATTTTTCATTAGTATACCACATAGGGATGGTCATGGTCGGGTGGGGTCGAGTTTTTGGCCGATTAGCTTCTGAATCGAAAATTTAGCACCTCCATCTTATCTTGATTTGAATCTGGCATAAATTTTAGAGTAAAAATTCAAACTTAACACAAGCCGAACGGGCATAAATAGAAAATTATTATTTATTTTATTCGTTAAAATAGAGAGTTAATTGAAAAACATAATAGAGAGAGGACATTCTAATAATTATTTCATTTTTATTAGACAAAATAAGGTGATAATTGAAAATTTATATATAAAGAGATGGACATTACATCAATTATATCTAAATATGTAGAATAAAATTAAACAATTATTACACTTATCCAATAAAAAAATTAAACAATTATTCTGGGTCGGTTTGAGTATTTTCATCCTAAATCCGAACTCAACCTAACCCGATCTCATCCAAAAAAATCTTCTCGAACTCAATTCGAACCAAAAATTCTCTTTTAAACACTCGACCCTTTGAATCAGAACTCGTCGAATTTGGATCAAATGACCATCTCTAAAACGACGTAATAATTCTATTATGAGTGATGAGTCTAGTAGAAGATTATACTAAAATCATGTTTTAAAACACCAATACAATATAAAACATTAAAGCATGTTTTTTCCTACATATCTTATCATATAGTTTTTTCCTCCTCACATCATGTTTATTATATTATTATTTTGTATGTGTTAAACGTATCGTACTTAAATTATTAGTTTGCAAAAGGGGACAGCATGGACCAATGTTACTTTCAATTTTCTTTGTTACAGCGAAAGTAAGCAATAGTTGAGGAGCGTGTGTGGATCCTTCTCCATGCACGATAGTGACGTTAGGGAGGGAGTGTACAAAGCGACAACATCTTCCCGTATGTGAAATACGGGGGAATCCAGAAATTTAATAATAAAATTTAAAATATATTTTTTAAAAGATAAATGGATAAATTTTGATATTTTTATCTCTACACACTAAATTAATTTTTATATAAATAAATTAAAACATAAAAATAAATTTTCCCAAAAGATTGGGTGCAATTAGGGGTGATAACGAGCCGAGCTAAACTCGAGCCTGGCTAGGCTCGGCTCGGCTTGGAAACAGTGTAATTGGGCTTGGCTCGGGCTCGAGGCTAGCCGAGCTCGAAATTTTAGGCTCGAGTTCGGCTCGAAAACAATACTATTGGGCTCGACTCGGGCTCGGGCTCGAAGCTCGTCAGGCTCGGCTCGGGTCGAAATGAAAAATTTTGCTATAGTGTTTTTATAAAAGATTCGTTAAAAATCTCTTTCATAACCAACATTAAAACGTAATTCAATGACCGGAAAGGAGAAAAAAGTGTCAAAAAATTAGATTAATCCAAATAATCAATAAATATTCTTATAATACAAATACATAATTAAAGAAAATACAAAATCAAACAGCAATCAACTAGTGAAAGAAAATACAAACACATAATTTATTTTATTGCATACGTAGATTCCGAGCCTGTTTACGAGCTTATCGAGCTGAGATTGAGTAGACTCGGCTCGGCTTGTTAAAGTTTCGAGCCGAACCCGAACTCGAGTCAAACTCACTCGAGTCGAGCTTTAACCGAGTCGAGCCCGAGTAACTCGGGCACCGGTGAGGCTCACTATCACCCCTAAGGTGCAATTGCACCCCTCTAAAGCCCTATAGAAACGTAATCAACTTGTAATCTTTTATTTTGTGCGACATTACACTCATCATTTAAAGTAAATACATCTCTTTATTCCTTTTAATTCCCAATGGGTCCACAAAATTTTCCTTACAAAAATCACATGCTACTGAAACAGGTTGCCTTTCTGCTATCCAAGTACAATGTTTTACGAGCTTTCCTTATCGCCATTCACCGCGTGCTGTATTTTACTGGACTATCAACTCTCCTCGTTTCATATTTTCATCAGAATTTGATAGATTGAATGTTAGGGTTTCGGATTATGGATGAAAAGTCAACAATTATTACTCGACTTGAAAAAATATGTAAATAAAGTTTAAGTTATAAAATGAAAATTCGAATAATTTTAAATTTTTATTAATTAATCGATCAACTTCAAAGTTCGAGTCGTCTCTCAATTCTGCCTGGTATATATGTATATCGCATATGAAAAATATGAAAGAAATGTATATGCGTCTTTCAAAAAAAATGTATATGCGTATTCTATATGGTTATAGAAAATTGTTTAAATTGAAACTAATTAGTATATAACATTATAAATGTTTCTAATTAAATTTGAATAGAAACTCGAACAACTCGAATCAACTCAGAAAAAAAAAATTTTGATTTATAAAATAGAACTCTTCAAATCAACTAACTTAAAATGTTTTGACTCTACTCGATCAAATGCTAACTCGTGGTTATTCTAGTATTCTAATTAAAATCGGCAGCTAATGGAGAATTGGAGATGACTCAAATAACGAAAGGGGTAAACTATTGAGTTGGTCATTGAAGTTTCTATGGTTTTGAGATTGGCACCAAACTCTTCAAACTTCACACTTATGATCTTGAATTTCTGAGTCTTTGTAATTTACTCCAAAGTATGACTTTTCTCAATTTCCTCACCAAATTAAATTTAATTTTTTTCATATTTTCCCATTGGACCACTAACCTGTATTTCGAAATGTGACTGGAAAACTTAAAAGAAAAGACTAGTAACTTCCACATACAAGAGGTCTTAAAAGATTGCTTTTCTGACAAAAAGTTGAACATTAAGAAAAGTATGCATTATTGATCAATTACTTTATGAGTATGTATTATTGATCAATTACTTTATGATTCGCGTTTGGTAGTAGTAAAATTTTGATACACGTGTACAAACATACATGTTTACACTTTAAAATTAAAATTCTAAATTTTTAGTTTTAGACCCTAAAAAATTATATCTTAAACTCTAGATCATATATTCCAAATTTTAAACATTTTCCGCAAAATCATTCACGTGATCATGATAAAATTGGGGTGTGTTATATTTAACCAAGAAAAAAAGCGACAACTTTTCTCCCATGGACCACTCCCAAATCAATTTCCACCCTCAAATATAGGGAGACGCGGATCTTTATGTTAGGGGACGAACCTTTAAAATTTTAGGGGGAAATTTATAAAATTTTAAGATGAGCAAAAATAAATTTTCGATATAAAATACATAAAAAATTCTTAAAAAATTTCAAATCATATAAAAATTTTAAAATTTTAGGGAGGACAACCGCTCCTTTTAGGACCATCCCTGCCCTCACAGGAATGGAACTTCAATGAAACTGAAAGAGAGAATTGAGAAACAAAAAGCAAAAGTTGATTGATATAGTACTAGTAGCGTCCAAGAGTTTCTCTGGCTAAGACTTTGCCTCCAGAATTCAGGATAAACGATTTGGTTGGTAGAATCTTGAATTTAATAGAACTTCAATTCATACACGGGTTTAAATTAAAAAAAACAGTACAAAAACTAGGATTTATAGATTTATATATGGAGTTCTGTACCTTAAAATTGAAAGAGATAGTCAAGCTATTTTACTAATTGAATCTCAATTTTGTTAATATAATCGTTGTTATATAATCACGAGGATATGGGTACGTGTGTATTTAAACGTGTATTATTTTCGATTTAAGATTTAAAGTTTAGACAATTTAGATATAATCCACTTAAGTGGTTGTGATTAATTAAATTTAATGATTGATATTGAAATTTACTAATTTCAACCATCTATTTTTATATATACAATAAGAAAAAACGTGTAAAAATTTTAAATTACGTCAACAAATCTTAACTCTTAAATTATTTTATATTAATATAAATTTAAATGAATTAATATTCATATTACATATAAATTTGAGGGAATAGAAATCGTGAGAACATGGTTAACTACAAGTTAAATAGCTTTGATTCCGAAAGTTTTTTTTTTTTAACAAATTCCGAAAGTAGGTTTGATTCTAGAAGTTGAGAGGAAAATGGCCCGCCACTCATGTGCATAGTGCTGGTGGCTCATATTACCACGCAGCAATCGAGTGGTGGATGTCTCTCCGTCAGTCACTCGTCCCCGGACTGTTGTCCTTACCATAAAACGACCAATACAAATATAATTCATGATCCCCACCTTTTCAATAATGCTGCATGGTTTTTATTATCGTCAATACATTAATTTGGTCTTCAATCAAATTCTGCATGCAAGTTTCTGGTACAAATTTCTAATATAGGGTCCTCTTGGACTCATGTTCACGTTCTTAGTGCCCGTCCCTTACCAACAAATAAACAACTTTTCTCTAACTCAAACCTAAAAAAATGCACATAATAAAAATATTTTGAATATTGTCCATGTCCCTTAAATGTATATTCAATATTTGTATAGGTTTGGATGGGTGTTCATGTCCGGTTAACTGTACATTTTTTGCCTAAACGATCGGTTAGCATTATAGCGGTTATTAAATTTTGTTAACTGTAACCTAACCGTTAAAAAATGGTAAATTGCTAAAAAAATTTAACGGTTAATTGCTATAGCGCTAAATTGTTTCTTAACGGTTTAATTACAGGTTAACTTGTAACTTGTTACAAAATTTTTCTCTCATGTTAACTACTTCTTTTGAGAATAATAATTATATTAAAATTTTCACACACAAAAATTAAATAAAGATTTTAAACACAAACTTTATACTTAGTTAAAAAAATACCAATAGGTTAACCATTAACTATATTTTTAGTGATTCGGTTAACCGAAACTGTTTAGCCTTAACAATTAGATTAATTAACCTGTAAAATGTAATGATCATACCGAATAACGGTTAATGGTTATTGTTTATTATGAACCCCTAGTCATGAGAGGAACCTTATATGGATTAGAGATTATATCCATACATGTTTGACGGGAAAGCTTAAGTGGTTTTACAATGTTTTATTCTATATTTGTAAAATTTATAATTCTGAATGGTTAATGCTACCACCGCGGAAATTCTAGCTTTAAAAGAGGCTTGTTCTATCTTCAGTAATTCAATATTCGTCTCTTCTCATAAGTTGATCTTAGAATCTGATTGTGCTTTAGCAGCCCAATGGTTCGAAAACCCCAGGGAAGCTCCTGCTGTGTTCCGTTCGATCTTGAATGATTGCAGAGTGGCTAGTGCAGGTATCAGCTGCGTCGTTAACATCGTTTCTAGGGAAGCAAATACTACCGCAGACAGGCTAGCGAAATCTAGGATTTCACGCAGTTCGGACCTGCTTTGGAAATGCCTACAGTATTCCTCTGCTTGAGCTTTCAAAACTGCGGGTGTATCTCTTTATTTGTAACTATTCAAATGTATCCTTCTGTGTTCCAGTTTTTTTGTAATTGTGCTGTGTGCGTATGTCGAACTGCCACCCTCTTTGTGCACTCTTTTTTCTCTATTTAGGCTTATGGGGTTTTTTAATGAGGCCAAAGATTGTGGCTTTTGAGGTGTTTATGGAGCAACATTTTTAACTTTCAAAAAAAATGTTTGACATTACTATATTGTCTTGGGTCTTTTTTTTCAAATTACGTAATTTATATAAGTGTTATTGAATTATATATTAATGTTAGAAATTATCTGAAAAGTTAAATTACTTGGAAGAATATTTGATAGTAATTTTTTAAGATAATAGGTAGTTTTTCACGTGAGAAAAAACATGAAGGTTGTTGTTTTTAATATTTTTTTGAGTAATTTATTTTTTTAGCATTTTAATTAAATTATAAGATAATATTTTAATTTAGTTTTAAATTTGAACAGCTCGGCACACCTATAAATTATATTGTTCGAATCTGAATCACCTAAAAGGAACAACGTCATCCTTCAACATTAAGAACACCAAATGGGTTCTATGTAAGCTACTTTTATACCTTATTAACTCAGTTTACAACTATCTGAACACACGAGAAAATCAACTAAAACGATTCAACAAAAGTACTATAATCATTTGATCAATAATCGTCATTTACATATCAATGATCACATGTTAGTTCAGAAGGGAGTTTGTTTACACCAATAATTCAGAATAGATTATTTCTTAAAAAATAAATTTAAATTTTTATATTTAAATTTTATTCGAAACTATCTAAAAATATTATGAAGTATTGTATTATTAATATTAAAATTAAGAAATAAACATTTTTATATAATACCTAAACTATCCAAACTTCTCTCGGACCAAAACAAATATACAAATCAGTTTTTTTAAAAAATAAGATTTACTTCTATAAAATCCAATAGTATTTATTTTACCATATTAACCAGCAGCTTTCTAATATAAATTTAACACTCACAAAAATTCATATAAAAACTCAACATTTAATTTTTCAACTTATCGAATTCTTTTAACTTCTTCCTATTAACAAATGAATAAGAAAGATAGTGGCCAGTTTCTTAACTCAACTTGTAACATAAAAAATCCCAGAAATCAATTATCTAGTATAAAAAGTTGTTTTAAAACATCAAATCTGATCTCTAATGGGTTGGTTTTGTTTTTGGCCAGATCTCTCAATTGCGATAGTTTAAGCATAAAAAATTCAGTCAAATACAGTTAAGGATTTTTAACTTGTTTTCGCCCCGGATTCTAGCTGCCTATTACGGGATCTCATTTTTTTTACCCTCTCTAGATTAAATTAGGGTAATCTACACAGATGACCACTTAATTATGAGATTTGTGTCAATTTGACTGTTATACTTTTAATTTTGATAAATATACCACTTAATTATTTAAGTGGTTTCAATGTAGCCACCAACCATTAACTATAACGGAGAGGCTGATGTGGCCGTTAAACAAAATTAGTATAATTACACATTTGGTCATCATTATTTGCACATTATATCAATTTGGTCCTAAATTGAATTTAATTCAATAAATTCATCCTCCGGTCATATAATGACATGTGTCACTATCCGATTTGAGAAGTATTTTTTTGTTATTTTTAATTTATTTAACCAATATTTTCCTATCTAATTAGATGGTGGCACATGTCACCATCAAATTGGAATGGAAAATTTTAAACCCAACCTTGAGTTCAATGGGAATCAAACTATGATGGCATGAGTGGAGTTGAGTGAACACAACCACGGCTAATATACGGCGTTACCGGAAACATGATAAGGTATATAATGTATTCGGTAAAGCGGTACCAGATATGTTGATATGAAATGATGTATCCGGTAAAAAACAGTAAAAAAATGAATAAATAATGGTAACCGGTAATTTGAAGTTAACGGTCAGACATAAAAAACCGGTAGCGTCTAATTTGTTATAATGTATTCGGTAAGCGGTACCGGATATGTTGATTTCGAAAGTATCCATACTTTTGAAAAGTTTAACGACACTTGTTATCAATATATCCGGTAGTAGGATAACATAATAGGTAGCCAATAAGAATCGATACCTTATACAAAATTATCGATATTTTAATAAAAACATTGGAACTGGTTCAATTGTGGGTCGATAGTATGGATACTTAAATAAAACATATGGATAGTTATATTAAATGTTTCGATACGTTTATTAGAAGTATGTATACTTTCTTTTACTTGCAGGAAAAGTATGAATACTTATATCAAATGTTTGGATACTTCTATCAGAGGTATGAATACTTTCGAAAAAGTATGGAAAATTTATAAAAATTATGGATACTTCTATTAAATCGTTTATATGAATTAGAATGAAGGAAAAAGATTACAAAAGCAAAAGATTAACAACAAATTAGACGGCAACGGAAAGAAAAAAAGAAATTGAGAAGAAAAAAAAGACTCCTCCCTTCAAGTCCCCCTGCCACCCATGGAACTTGTTCCAGCACCAGCTTGCTGTCCAACCATCTGTGCATATGGTCGCATCTCAAACTTGACCTTTTGGTTGCCTAATGAACAAATTTTTTTTTGCATAAGTATGAGCAGAAGTGTATCTTGTTATTAATAAAAGAAGAAAATGATAGAGAATTCTAACCTTGGAGATGGCGGTTGAAGATGTGTATGTCTTCTTTTTCAGCCATGTAACCATATAGTTGGCGCTGGCTGGAAGGAGGGGATGGAGCATGACGTTGCCAAGCATCTAACCCGAAACCTTGGGCAGCAAACTGGTTATGCAGACGCTGAGCATCTAGATAACCTCTTGCCGTGCTCTCAAAAATCAGAAGGCTCATCCCACGATGGCCTTCTGGACCGTATGAATGGCGAGCCTTGGCAACAGCACCATAGGAACTGAAATGGTCGAGAAGCTGTTGGTTTCCCATACCAATCCACTGAAGCAAGCAGAAAATTTAAAAAACAAGTTAAGTATTAAAATATAATATTAATGAAAACATAATTCAGAGAAGTTATATAACTACCTTCCCATCTCCATCTCTATGAAGCTGTGTGTTCATAATCATCACCATGGGTGGCCAGAGTATTTGGTGATGAGGTTCCTAGTTGCTTGAAGGCGGGGGGAGACAATAGCAGCATCATTAATCAGACCACTCCATTAGCCTGAAGCTTGACGTTGAGGAGTGGCCGAAGTACCCCTTCTTCGCAATTCCTCCTCCAATACCTGACTCAGGAGGCGATGAATTTTCAGCTTTTCTCCTCGTTTGGTTTTTGCATGGGTGAGTAGGGACTGAAGGCCACCAAACGACTTGAAGGCACCAGGACCTCCGTGGCATGCTGGACACAGCCATTTCGTAGTAGGGTCGTTGACAGATTGCATTCGATCGAAGGCCTCGAAGAAACTCCTGAAGCATTTGCTGGATTTCAAAGCCTCGTGGCTTAGTTGTTCGTCATTATCAGAATCTGAATCAATATAGAAATCATCATCACTGTTTGATGATGTCTCGAAATCAATCTTCCTCTTTGCCAAAGGCTGAGGATTTTTACCCGAACTTCTTCTTGAACTCATTGTAGAATAGAAGATTGTGAAAGAGAACTGATTATAAAAGTAAAGGAAAGGGTTTAGTAGATTAATTTGAAGATGTTGTGAAGAGTAAATAGAGGAGTTGTTAATTTATAGGCAAATTCCGATTGGGAGGGAAAGTGATAATGCTTGAGACTGAAAAGGCAGAGATTCGTTCGTTCTCCTCGTTTCCCGAGTTATAGAAATAAATGAGGAGAAGGTACATGAACAGAACGGTGCATGTGATACGTTGGAAAGACGCGAAAATGAAAAGGTAGAATCAGATTCGTTCTTCTCCTCGTTTCCCGGGGTTATAGAAATAAATGAGTAGAACTAGGAGAACTACCCAATAAATGAAGGTCATGAAGGGTGCATGCGTGATTCAAGTGAAAAGACACGATACTGAAAATGAAGAATCAGATTCGTTCCGGGGATAATGGGTTTCAGCTTTATACAGGATGAGCAGTAAACGGTGCATGTGATACAAGTTAAATGACATAACACTGGAATGCAAAGTTGTAGAAGTGTATAATGAAAACGGTAATAATAAACCGGATACATTGATGTAATGAATAAAGAATACAGTAAAAATATACCGGAAACATTAATGTTTTTGCAAACGTATCGATAATTACATTAAAACATGGAAAAAAGTATCGAAAATCTTGTTCCCATTAAGCTATGGCAAGCCTTAAGTTATTGTTAATTATCGATATTTTTGTAAAAGCATCGATATTTTCGAACGATATTCGAACCGAAAACATTGATCTTCTCTCAAAAGTATTGGGTTTTTTATTAATAGTGTGTAAATCGTATCGAAACTGTTGTTCCAGTATGCAATTGGGATCCATATGTGTATTAAAAGTATCGATAATTGTTTGCAAGTAGGATTAAAGTATCGAAAATTTCGACCATAATTGCTAACGTAGCATGTAATTTTACAACAGTATCGAAACATTTTTAGAAAGGGGGAATAATGTATCGAAACTTTATTTGGAGGCAGTGGACAAGTAAGGGATAAATGATGAAATAAGACGTCATATAACATAATTGGAAGATAATTTCATAAGTTTATTGTTAATCTGAATCATCGTAGTCAGTGGACACGTCTGAACTTAGGTTTAGTTCTTCGATCAGCTGTTGTTTTCTTTGTCGACGCCTGTACATAAAAAGTTACAGCTCGTCCGCAGCCGCATCAACATCCGGTGAAGACTGTGCGTGTTCAGTGTTCGGATCAGGTTGTACGGGTGCAGACGAACTACCTTCGCCGGCGTTGACGTCGTCAAACTTAACATGTAAATCGACGTCTGTAGCTCCGACGGAATTGAGGTGGTCATACATGTTACGAACGTCTATTTCGTTCGTAAGCTTCATAACGTAGTGCGTTTCGTTTGCTGACGGTGTTGGGATTCGACATTCCATGTAAGAAATATGTTTGTCGCCGTGTTTACTAACCTCGATTGTTGTCAACTGTATTAAATCTTTCAGTGACATTTTGGCGGTGATTGTTGACTGAAAATGAGTATCGAGAAAATAAAATGTTGCCTGAAATTTTGCCATAAGGTGAGCAAAAGATTTGGTGTTTAGAGAGAATTTGGAATGAGTAAATGATGGTGGAATTCGTGGGTATTTATAGGAAAGAAAAACACCACATAAGTAAATTTAAGTGGAATGAAAACTTTAATTCGCATTTCATTTAAGAAAACTTTCAACATGTATTCTTTAATAAGTAAATTCAGAGAATCCTTTGTGCCTGAAAGTATCGATAATTTTATAGTAACCGACAGAAAGTATCGATCAGACTCGTGTTGTTATGATGGAATTTTACAACAGGATCGAAACATTTTAAGTACGTTGGAAAAATGTATCGAAACTTTAGTTCCAGTAACCTCGGAAAATCTTGTGTGCCTGAAAGTATCGATAATTTTTATCGTGAAGGACATAAAGAATCGATATTTTCGAGCAGATTCGGTAACGTATCAAGGAATTTAACAAAAGTATCGAAACATTTTCAGAAAGGGGAATAATTGTATCGAAACTTTAGTTACAGTAACCTATGAGAATTCATTGTTTCTGAAAGTATCGATAAATTTTATCGTGAAGGACAGGAAGAATCGACATTTTCGCGCAGATTTGGTAACGGATCATGGAATTTTACAACAGGATCGAAACTTTTTCAGTAGGCGGGGAAATTGTGTCGATAATAGACTACAATTTATTGCACGTTAACTTTGTAGGAAGGAAGAAATAAATGCTCTTAATGCTTTCAACAACCATCAACCACCACAACCTACCGAATTTACTACCTGAAAATGAAAGCAACACAACGACAACAGAAGTCATGTGCAGGAAAAGGTTGGACCACTTCAAAAAATCGTGTTTAAGAAAATGGAAGGTACTCCATCCAACGATGTTAATGGTAGCGGGAATTTGCAAGACGAACAGTTGACCGTTGATGATTCGGAACGGTTGGTAGGTCAGCTATTTTCTTCACGTGAGGAAGCATGGAATTTTTACAAGGCATACGCAATAAAACATGGTTTTAGTGCACGTCGAGGAACAACACGGCTGGATGGCGAAGGGAATGTGAAGACACATGAATTTTGTTGTTCAAAAGAAGGGTTTAGGTGTACGAAAGTCGAAACTGTTAATCGTCAACGATCTCATACGCCACTCACACGAACAGGATGCAAGGCCAAAATCGTTGTCACAGCAACAACAACAAAAGATCAGTGGGTTCTAAGTAAGTCTTTCCACGAACATAATCATGCATTGTGCACACCTTTTATGACACCATTTATGCGTTCAAATAGAGGTGTGACTGAGGCTAATGTGGCTGAGGCAACAGCGTTGAAAGATGTTGGTGTAGGTACATCAAAGGTAATGAAATATTTCATGAATCAGGCAGGGGGATTTCATAATGTTGGATTTACTAGTAAAGACCTGTACAATGCACTTGATAGAGGTAAAGCAAAGGAGCTTGTCAATGGGGGTGTGAATGCACTCATTGCTTACTTTGATTACAAGAAAGAAGATGATCCGGGGTTTTTTATGACATACTCCACAGATGAATCAGGGGCATTGCAGCATCTTATTTAGGCTGATTCAACATCGAGATCAGATTACACTTGCTTCGGTGATGTTATTGCGTTCGACACAACTTACAAAGGTAATTACTATGCACGACCAATTATGCCTATTGTCGGTGTCAATCATCATCATAGCACAATAGTATTTGCTACTGCGATCATAGCTGACGAAACGACTCAATCGTTCGAGTGGGTGCTGCGAAATTTTCTACAAGCCATGATGAATAAAGCGCCTCTTTCAGTTGTGACAGATGGGGATAGGGCAATGCAGAGGGCTATCAAATGTGTTTTCCCTTATGCGAAGCACAGATTATATTCATGGCATCTATCTCGCAATGTACAAGCTAACATTGCTGACAACAAATTTAGCATAGCATTTAATAGATGTATGAGTTCGTGGTGGACAACCAGCGAATTTGATAGTGAATGGTCTAGGGTGATTTCCGAATTCAACGTCGAAAACCATCCATGGGTGATAGAGAAGGGAAATACTCGGAACTTATGGGCTCAAGCATATCAAACGGGTCATTTCTTTGCGAATTTGCGATCCACACAAAGAAGCGAGTCCTTGAATGCTGCACTCGGACGTGCCCTGATACAGAAGAAGACATATGTAGACGTAGTTCGTACAATTGAACAAACTATTGGTAAAATTCGTATCAACGAGTTGCAAGCAGATTGCTTAAGTTCGCAGACAACGCCCTTCCAGATCACTAAACTCAGAGACCTAGAAAGCAATGGTGGTGAAATTTATACGCGAGCATCATTTGGTATCTTCCTAGAAGAACTTCAAGAGGAGACCTTGTACCGGATTGACGAACAAATTCAGTCCTTATCAGATGAGTGTATGCATTTTGTTCTGTCAAAGTACAAGGAAAAGAACATTAGATTTGACGTATCTGTTGATGTTGTCTCGGAATCCGTCACATGCTCGTGTAGGAAATTTGAGACAGTAGGAATTCCATGTTCCCATCAACTGCATGTTCTGAAGCACTTGGATTACACATGTATTCCAAAGTCGTTGATTCTAACTCGATGGACCAAGGAGGCGAAGGCTGCTGCACCAAGTTTCCTTGACTTCAATGTAGCACCTGAAGCTATGCAAATGGCACGGTTCGCGGCCCTACGTGCAACGTCAAGTCGTTTATGCTACTTTGCATCAAAGACAGATGCATCTTTCATAACCGCAAGAGATGAGATGAAAAGACTAACTGCCGAATTTGAACACTCGTTCGGTTTGAAAGATTCAAGTAAACGACGAAATGTTGATAATGGAGTTCGCGTTGGCGACCCTAAACGAAGAGCAGGAAAGAGAAAAGTAGTCCAAAAGAAGATGGTCCAGAAGAAAAGTAGGCAATGCTCTTTCTGCAACATTGAGGGACATAACAGAGTAACGTGTCCTAAATTAAAGCTGGGTCTGGATTCTTGTACACAACCTACCTCGACTGACTTTTTTGACAACGATGCGGAATGGTCCTACGGCCCCGGAGATGAGTCTTGTAATGTAAGTTACTTTATCTATTCTACAACATATTGTCTTCAATTGTTTGTTTATGGTTAATTTTAATATCAATCACTTGTTTATGTCTCAGGGCAAGGAGGACATTTGGAATACAGCAAGTACCGATCAACAGACATTGTGACTACATACAACCAGGGGCGGAGGCAGAATTTTTTCTAAGGGGTGTCATTTTTTGAACGGTATTTAAGAGAGGTTAATTTTTTTATAAAGATGTGTCATTTTATTTATAAATAGGTGTGAATTATATAATTTTCAATTTGTTCATATACAAATTATATAGAAAAATACGATTTCCAAAAAATTTTGGGGTGTCATCAGACACCCTAATCCCCTTGGTGGCTCCGCCCATGCATACAACAATATGATATAACATTCAAATGTCTAAAGGGTTATTTTTAACAAATTCGGGTACAGTACTATGGTCATTCGCCAACTTTTCAAAAAATTCTCGGATGCTTCCGCCCTTTTCTGTGGATATATAAAAATAAGCCAAATTAGTAGATTGTCAACATCTTCAATATATAAATAAACCAATGGAATAAGTCACATATGTAACTGTCATACCTAACGCATTGTCGTTGCAAGATGATTGGTTATAGGGATGCGGACATATGTAGCTGTATTCCTATACAGAAAACATAAATTAACAAAATAATAGCATATTACGTTATTAATAAATTGAATGTCAAAAATATTACTCACTGGATTATGCTTCATTTTCTCGGTAGAATCATCCACCAACAGTGTATTCTCCTCTTTGAATTGAGGATACTCATTCCAAACTTGATGCAAGTCTTTGCAGAAGGTGTATTCCTCTTCCTCTTTGCACTTTGATTGATCCTGTTTATAGTAAATTGTAAAGCACAAATTTGTAAGAATCATAACAAATTCAATGTCAGTGCCAAATAAGAAGCATCTTACCCAGATGAATATATATCGTTCATATTGTACGGGTAGTTTGTTAAGAGCAAGGTCAATGTTATGCCTGCAATCGTGAACAATTACCACGATAAACTTCAAAATCTTTAAGAGGTCAACGTTAAATGTTAACAATTTTAATCATAACGGTGCTAACCTCAACTTCGATGACCATATTCCAACAAAAAAATTCTCTAAACAAAATTGCATAAATTCTTCTACACCTGGCCTCAGTATAACATCTACAACATGAAAAAAAATTCAACATTATTGTTTTCTTTATAGCCGTAAACAAATTTGCAGACATTTAATTACCTCTGGGAGTTTGTTTTGTATAATATGCAAGGACTCCGTTGACATCAAAAATGACAAGTTTTTTGTTCTGTGTTACAGAAATCATATATCTGTTGGGGTCTTCACTGTCATCATCATCTGAACTGTGTACCTCTTCATCATTCTCCTCTTCAGGCACCGTATCATCCTCTTCATGCACAACTGGATTCTCCACTTCTGTTATAAGCATGTCAATAGTCAAATAACCGAATGTGAATAGTAAATTTAAAGGGTTATTTTACCTATGGGTTTGTATTTGCTTTGAAGCCATTGATTACGGAAGTTGGAGAAGTCAGCACGAAGTGAGGAAATATCGGCTCGTATTTTTCCTATTTGGTCATTAATATCGCCAAAACGAGCATCCATATGCTCGAGGAAATGAACCATGTAAGCCATCACTGACTTCATGGTAATCACCCCTTCGATCTCATCTTCTTGCATCCGCTCGTGGGGTTCTGCTTCAACTGTCACCACTTGGTCGTTGCCTTGTTCCGCTCGAATTACACATTTGTTTATCCAACCGACGTTTTCAATAAAATCGTATCCCGCTTTTGTCAAGGTAATCATGTCGATCTTCCGGGATAGTCGAAGAGGGTAGTCAAGATTGAATTCCACTCCTTCCTTCCTCAATATATGGCAAATTATGCATCCATATGGTAGTGAGGTTGTAATGGAAGCACCCTTCTTCACTATATGTAGAATTGTCTCATATATCAGTTTTGCTATGTTTGGAGCGGTTCTTGATTCATATTTAGACAACCACCAGTAATCAGTATCTCGAATTTGTAAAAATTTCCCACCGGACGGCCGAAGAAACCAAGTGACAAGAAGGTGGAACAATCTGCCCTCCGCACCAAGGTTAATGGGACTATTCCGATCAACACGTTTCATGGTAGGTTCTAAAACATGTTCATCGGAATCTCCTACATTCTTCACTCCTATACCAGCAGCAATAGATGACGCATCTATATATATCTCCTTACCCATGACATGAGTCGTAATTCCTAATATTTTTCCCGTACTAGGCTGGAGGTCTAATTTTGCATTATTGTAGAAAACTCTAACCAGATTGGGGTAATATTTTGGTTCTACACCAAGCAGTTCAAGCCAGCCCCAATTTGTAAATGTTTCTTTAAACCCAAATTTGTTTTTCTCATCGAAGAAGAAGTCCAAGCCAATAACACGTTCTGGACGAATCTTTCTTGTTTTGAAATTGCTATCATATGTCAGTTTGTCATCCTTGCTTCTAAAGTTTTGCGATTCAAAAGACAATTTTTCTTCAGAAGAACTTGAACTTACTTTAGCAGCAGACCTTGATTTCGAAGGTGACTTTCTCTTGGAAGCAGTACCTCTCTTCCGTTTGAGTTCCCCTTTTTTGGGTGCCATTACAACTGTTATATGCAGAAGAGGAACGGTTACTCCAAAATCGTGCAAAACCCTAACCCTAAAGTACGCAAAATCAGTCTCTTTTACTAACCTGTAAATATGATCGTAGTAATCGTCCTCGTTGGTGTTGATTTTATTCCCAGGTTGAACGGTGCAATATCTCTGAACTGTGGTAATCGTCGTTGGAGTTGAAGAGATCTCTGCAATAGAATCGATAAAATTACCAAATGGAGGATTTAAGTTTAGGGCTGGTTTAAATAGAAATCCCGCCTAAATTTCAGATTGAATCGGTACCAGAAACATTGACAAGTGTACCGGGTACATTGATGTAGTAAGTAATGAAAACGGTAAAGACGCAACCGGAATCATTGATTTTGTTTATTTGTATCGATAATTACAATCATAACGTCCAAAAGGATCGAAACTTTCCTTACAGTAAGCTATCTTCTGTTTCAAATAGTGTCGATAATTTTATCATGAAGGGACAAAGTATCGATAATTTAAGCATGAAGGAAAAAAAAATATCGATATTTTCGGGGATTTTTATCCGGAGGATACATATATTTCGTATAAAAGTATCGATATTTTTTCTCATAGCGGCAGACAAGTATCGAAACTTTTATTCCAGTACGCTATGTCAGTCCTTCTGTTTACAAAAGTATCGATAATTTAAGAATGAAGGAAAACAAATATCGATTTTTTCAGGAACTGTTATTCTGAGGATACATATATTTCGTATAAAAGTATCGATATTTTTTCTCATAACGGCAGACAAGTATCGAAACTTTTATTCCAGTACGCTATGTCAGTCCTTCTGTTTACAAAAGTATCGATAATTTAAGAATGAAGGAAAACAAATATCGATTTTTTCGGGAACTGTTATTCTGAGGATACATATATTTAGTATAAAAGTATCGATATTTTTTCTCATAACGGCAGACAAGTATCGAAACTTTTATTCCAGTACGCTATGTCAGTCCTTCTGTTTACAAAAGTATCGATAATTTAAGAATGAAGGCACAAAAGATTCGAAACTTTTATTCCAGCATACTAGAAAAGTCCTATAAAAGTCCAGACTCCCATAATTAGGGTGTATGCAGAATTCAGTATGATAAACACGAAATTTCTTTACATTTTGTCAAAGAAGCTAATATGTTAACATAATTTACAACAAATTAACTATGATATCAACATTTACATAGTGGGAAAAATTATGGTACATAATGTACATATATTCAGAATGAATTATGTTTTCATACGTTCCAGGCAAGCAGTTGTGAACTAAGCTCTCCTTCTATTACATTCGTGATTTACGAGATCGTTTAAAACTCTCGGACGATCAAAATCTCCAACAACCTACATTCAAATTAGGAGTCAATGTCAGTGCCAAATTTTTTTAAATATAAAGTCATTTTCAGACCACTTACCAAATCATCCGGAGACCTCCCTTCAAAAATAGCTTCCATCCACATGACAACATACATTCCGCAATCATGTCTGTTATAATGACGCAAAATGTCAAATAGTAGATAAGCACACTTAATTTTTTTACTTAGTAAATACTCATATTTCATACCCGTTCGTTTGCACCTTCGTCTTACGGACCACGAATTTTAAATCCGTCGGTGGTACCTTAATCTTCCCAAATTGGGCACAAAACGCCTCGTCCTCATTAAATTTATGTAAACATTCCAGCTGCGTCAAAAAAATTTTAAATTTAGATTACTAAGAAATTATGCATTATAAATTTTCAATGTATCGACACATACTGTTTTCTTGGTTTGGTCCACTCTAGTCCTGTGCCGGGGAGATCTATGTAGACTATCAAGAAACGATGCAACACGATCAACCATATCCAACACCAAGAGACACCAATGATTATTCGAATCGTTTATTGGCATGAAGATCTACAACAATTGTCACACAAGATATTAGAACATTTATTGTTATTATTTAAATACTTAACAACATGTACGCAAAAATATCTTACCATGTCACAATCGGTGAATTTATTATGGTCCATCAATGTGTTACAAAAGAAGCTTATAAGATTCGGCACATTTTGACCGTCCATTATCAACCCGGACTGCATTTTAAAAAACAATCACGAATGTAATTGACCAGCCATGAACAAATTGGACACGAAAATGTGTAAAAATGTAACTTACCACAAAATCGGCTGGTAGATAGCAAATCTTCTGCTTCGCTGAAGTTTTCCTCATCGAATCGTAACCCAACAACCAGCCTTTCAAATCAATAATCGGACTTCTTAGCCATTCCCCGGGTTTTAACGAGCCAAGGTCGCCTACTGTGCCGTGTTCGAGCCCGTAATCTAGGATAACATCTCTATAGAAGCAATTTTTTGTATTAATTTTTTTTCAAATTTATTTAAATATCACTCGCAAAGCAATATATATTACTTACGATTCTTCTAACAATCCACTATTCCATACATAATCACACATCGCAGCCTCCATCTCATCAATTCCACTTGGTATTTTGACCTTTGCAACCTACGATATATCAATAGATATTAGCCACAACACAATAATCAAAATGGATGTCATTTGTATTATTCATTTTACCTTTTTAGTCCTCTACTTCTTTGGTGCAGGACACTCTGAATCGAGCTCTACAGCTATTGCATGATCCGGTGTCCTCGTATCTTCATGGTGGACCTCTCTTATATTTTCCTCCACCCGCTTACTCAATTCTTCTAAATTTTCTTCATCATCTTTTCTAAGTTCATCATATTTTTCCTCAACATAACTCCTCTTTTTGTTTATTTCAGAACTTAAATTTATCCCCTCATCCTTTTTTTTTCCACCATTCCAATCACCCCCTTCAACTCACCCCTCAATTCCACCACTTCTTTCACAACACCATCTACCTTTTCCCCTACTTCCCCCTTTAAGCTCTCAATGGCATGTTCGATTCTGGATTGTCTTTGCAAACAATCACAAACGGCTTTTTTAAGCTCCGCCAACTCAGCCATCAATATGTCATATTTACCTCCCCCTTCATTCACTTTCACCTTATCTTCTACCTTCTCCTCTTCCTCATCTTCCTCCTCTTCCTCCTCGCCAACCTTCACAAATAAACTACATTATTAGAGCATCTTTCTTTTTTAAGTCCTTAGTAATCTATAAATATTGAAATTACCCTTACCTTCTTTTTCGGTAATTCCAACTTTAACTTTGCCATAACTCGAGCAACTTCTTCCTTGCCCCAGGCAGTGATGCGTGGCACTCGGGTTTTTTGGAATGTCGGCACACAAGATGAATCTGACCAAAAATCATACAATGCAACATGCATTTATAATAAACTTTATCATTTTCTATAATAACTACTTACAAATTTTTCTAAAGCAATACCAATATTCAACTCGTTTACCTCTAACACAGCTATGCATCCTTTCAGGTATGAGGGGTTTTTGGTATTTTGAAAAGTCTTGATTGCATCAATTAATTTGTCATTGACATATGACGCCCAATTTAATTCACCTCTCAACCCGGAGTCGCAAATTAACTTCATACTATCCTTGCTCGGGGATGTATCACCCGTTGGACAAAGGAATACTCCGACAATGTACAATAGTACCCGGGCCTTCAGATCATCCTCCTCGTACTTGCCGCTTTTTATTTCATCCTCAAGTGTAGCAAATGACACATTAGACGTTAGGCCATACTTCTGCACAAGTAATTTCCAATCCCCCCTCTTTATAACTTCATCCACACTCTGGCCTTTATTTTGTAGCCCCAATACGGCTTCAACAATTCGGACACTAAAATGAAATGAATATTTTCCGTATCGCACATCACACTTCTGCAAATCAAAATCTCCTATCAACAACCGACACAATTCCCTCCGAATTGGTCGGTCCTGCATCCCAATAAGAGATCCAAACCCCATTTCTTCCAACAGATTTGCTTTATCCTTCGCTTTCAACTCCTCTATTATGTGGTGCACTCGTTTTATGCTACACCTAGTCGACACTTCCTATGTAAATAATATACATATAATGTCAGCGTTTTTATATATCATTTATCAAAATATTTACAACTATAATGAATACCTTCTTCACATCTTTTCCTTCTGCTTTCTTCTTGTTCTTCTTCGCCTCATATTTTTCTCTATCATTTCTGGACAACATGATGAATGGTTGCTTCTCAGTTACACTCATCGTGTTCCATTTATTGACCACCATGTCTCTCACCTGAAAATTCTGCATAAACCATAAACAATCAAAATATTTAACCTCCAATATATTCACTATAATTTCAATTTACATACCGAACCGACAGTGTAAGTCCCACAATCCCTCATCCTCTGACATTCTTCCATACTGTCATGATAGGAAAGTTTATATGTTCTTAAATACTTTCATCCAATTACAATTTACAGAATAATTTTTTGACAATTGCTACTTACTAGAAGTGCATATATCCACCATTTGGTTGCTTCGGATTTACCTCCCTATCTACTCTCTCCGCTTCCATTTGAACCATTTCAGTCTCATCCTGAACAACATCTTCATGATCCTTAGCAGAGCACCCATCTCGCTTCATTTTTCTGACAAAAATATCGATATATAATTTCTACCGACATTATCAATTTCTACCGATAAGTCCTCAGAACAAAGTACCGATATTTACTTCCTAAATATAATTACACAATTTCGACCTGTAATCGATCCGAATTCCGATTTTACTTAAACATCACTAAACCCAAAACATTATCCCCAACTACCAAATACTACATTAACAAAAAACTAGGGTTTCGACAACATACCTTTTACTTCAAAGTCCCCAAACCCAAAACCTTTCCTTTCGATTCTGATACAACACGACTCCAAGAACGCCTACCTTGTATTTCGCAGCAACCAAACTCGGATCGATTTCAAATACTCTCATCTCTTAGGTTTTCTGTAAAAGATCCTTTTTAACTGGTTATATCATTATGATATATATATTCGATACAATTACCCAAGTTTCGATACGTTTTTTAATTGTGTCGATTCTTTCGACACCAAACAATAAATCCGGTAAAGATTTACCGGTTACATTATATGAATTAATAATGTAACAGGATATGTAGAATTTTTTTTATTGTACCGATTCTTTTGCGCACGCTATTACAGAAATATCGATATTTTCGACATTTTTTTCCAACATTGGTGTTCAAAAAGTTTCGATAATTATTTAAAAAGTATGGATACTTTCCAACTAAACAACAAATTAGACGCTACCGAATATATTGAAATTCGGATCAACAAAACCGGTAATTTTACCGGTTTTGTTACCGGTTATATCATTATGATATATATATTCGATACAATTACCCAAGTTTCGATACGTTTTTTAATTGTGTCGATTCTTTCGACACCAAACAATAAATCCGGTAAAGATTTACCGGTTACATTATATGAATTAATAATGTAACAGGATATGTAGAATTGTTTTTTTGTACCGATTCTTTTGCGCACGCTATTACAGAAATATCGATATTGTCGACATTTTTTTCCAACCGCGGTTACATTGGTGTTCAAAAAGTTTCGATAATTATTTAAAAAGTATGGATACTTTCCAACTAAAAAACAAATTAGACGCTACCGAATATATTGAAATTTGAATCAACAAAACCGGTAATTTTACCGGTTTTGTTATCGTCGAAATTTCCGACTCCCCATCACCTCCAAATTAACAACAAATTAGGCGCTACCGAATATATTAATATTCGGATCAACATAATCGGTAACTTTTACCGGAAACATTATTTTAACCGGTCACCTTTCTATCCGGTTACGCCGTATATTAGCCGCCGTACCGCAGAACCTCCCGCCTATTACGGGATCTCATTTTTTTACCCTCTCTAGATTAAATTAGGGTAATCTACACAGATGACCACTTAATTATGAGATTTGTGTCAATTTGACTGTTATACTTTTAATTTTGATAAATATACCACTTAATTATTTAAGTGGTTTCAATGTAGCCACCAACCATTAACTATAACGGAGAGGCTGATGTGGCCGTTAAACAAAATTAGTATAATTACACATTTGGTCATCATTATTTGCACATTATATCAATTTGGTCCTAAATTGAATTTAATTCAATAAATTCATCCTCCGGTCATATAATGACATGTGTCACTATCCGATTTGAGAAGTATTTTTTTGTTATTTTTAATTTATTTAACCAATATTTTCCTATCTAATTAGATGGTGGCACATGACACCATCAAATTGGAATGGAAAATTTTAAACCCAACCTTGAGTTCAATGGGAATCAAACTATGATGGCATGAGTGGAGTTGAGTGAACACAACCACTGAGTCAAGAGTTATTATATGTTACTGTTTTACAATTCGTTTTATTTAAAACTTGCTTAGAAAAAAATGTCTAAAACCTGCTCAGATGGAATTTAATCACCTTAATTATGATTATTAATTTTTTTCTTGATAGCAGATAAATGGTGCAATTGTGTTCTGAGGACAACAAACTCTTTGTCAACAGTTTCATTTTCGTACCATAACCGATGTTGAAGGCTTGAAGAATAATGATTTTCTGGATTTAATTGGTGTGATGTTTGTTATCAGTCATACTTCTTTGTTAATGAGAAAAAATTATACGTAAATTTTAAGAGATCCCTTCATTTGAAGGATATGTCTGGTCGGAGCATTGAATTAACTTTATGGGGAGCTTTTTGCAACAATGAAGGACAAAATCTCCAAGCTTTGTGTGATTTTGGAAAGTCCTCGGTTCTGGATGTGAAATCTGGTAGAGTGAGTGATTTTAGTAGAAAGAAAGTGAGAACTATTTCTTCTACCTAGTTGTTTATAGATCCCACTGGCTTCGGGAATGGTTTGCCAGTGAACGGGGGAACGCTATTTCCATCTCCATTGTTAGTGAAAAATCAAGTTTGGGTAGGACATGTAATCGAAAAAATATCTCACAACTCAAGGAAGAAAGATTATAAATTTCTAAGTCGGATTGGATTACAATTGTAGCCACAATTGCTTACATCAAGTTAGACAATTTCTGCTATACAACTTGTCCTCTCATGGATGGAGATTTTCAATGCAATAAAAAGGTTACTAATTGTAACACCCTGAAAATCGGTCTAATTAAAATTAAGTTTTGGTGATCAGAAAATCTATATCAGAAATATCTAAATGTTTTATTAACTTAAGTTGTGTAGTCAAAGCATTGTATTAGACTTTAGTTGAGATTAATTTATTGACTAAGGATTTTAATTGAATCTTTAGAAACCTTTTAGTGACCAAATTGTGAAAAAATAGAAGTTAGGGGATAAAATATAAAGTTTAGAAAGTTGAAGGACTAATCTTGTAATTAGCCCCTCCCTAATCATAGTCATTATCCACGTAGATGAAAGAAAATAATTTCCTTCATTTGAAGGAAAGCCAATTTGGCTAATCCTAATTAGAAGAAGAAAAGGATAGTAAAAAGTCATACCCGATTGTACTAGGAGGAAAGCTATCATCATTTTCATCATTCACCTAAGCATACACCTCCATAGGTGTTTATCAAAAGCTTGAGTTTCCTTCGATCCATTGATATCGAATCGTAGCTATCGATCGACTCAAGATTTGGACAAACCTAAACCATCGTCTCCAACACAAGCTCGCAGTATGAGAGCCGTAGGAGCTTCAGAAGCGAGGTGAGTGTAGTCGGAGTCTCGAGGCTGGCTAGGTGCCTAACTCGAATAATTGATTATTGATTATTGCATTGCTAACCATTGTGTTGAAGGATTTTGCATAAAACATTATCGAAAGCCATATTGGTAGGCATGGGTAAGTATTGCATTGAAACCGTGTGAAACCAATATTTTAATTTTGATATAACTAAAGAATCTAAGGACTAAGTTGAAAATATGAAAACAAATTTTTAAGTCCTCAAACCTCTCTATATGTTTTAAACAATATGCCTAAGTTAAAAACTAAATTTATCAAATATTTTCTAAGTGTTCTTAAAGCCAAAACAGTGATTTTCGAGTCACCGTTTCGGAACGGCCTAAGATATTTCGAAACAGTTTTGAAACTGTGAGTTCATGTTTCGAAACGGGTATCGAAACGATTTCAACACTGCCAACCCGTGTTTCGAAACAAGTTTCGAAACGGCTTAAGAACCTCGAGATACCGTATCGTAACGATATCAAATGTTTCGAAATGGTACTCAATCAGATTTGAAAAATATGACCGTTGAATGTTTTTAACTGATTTTAAACAAGTCGTTAAGGCGTATCGAAACGATCTCATCCCGTTTCAATACGGTCCTTGACAGTGGCAAAATTGTTTCGAAACGGCTCTTAGCGTATCGAAACATTTCTAACTGTTTCGATACGGGCTCTTTAATGCACCCCAACGGCTCTTTCTATTTTGGTCTGTTTCGAAATAGGGTCGGGAGTTTCAAAACGGTTGGTTGCAGACTGCATTTATGGAGGGAAGATAACACCCCCAACGGCTCTATTGATGAATGCAACAACCACAACGGCTAGAATTCAATGAGAAGGTATAAAAGGGACCTCTAAAAGCTTCAGCAACAACTATTGATCCTAAAGCAAATATCCAAACATCAAATCCAAGCATTTGTGCCTAGATCCCATTATTGTCTTGTAACCCCAATTGTATTTTTCATTCTTATCATTTCAATTGGGTTGAGTGCTTGTAATTGGGCTATATTGTGTATTGAGAGATACTTGTTTTAGCCAACAACTTCTTTGTTTCAATTGTGTGAGGATTGGGTCAAATTTTGGGTAAAAAGTTTGACCGAAAATTGTAAGGGTTACCTCCTTAGCCTAGAAAAGGGGAAGAACAATTAGTGGAATTGTTGCAAATCCTTAGTGAAGCTAAGGTAGTGGATGTAGAGTTCAATTGGAACTTGAACCACTCTAAAATTCCTTGTCTACCATTTTTATTTGCAAATTGCACCACCAAGAACTTTAAAAATCCAATTCACCCCATCTTGGTTTATTTCGATCATTCGATCCACTCAACAATTGGTATCAAAGCCTACCTCTTTGAAGGATTAACAACCACAAGAGGAGTTCCTAGGATGAGTGTGATCATCCAAAAATCAAGATATGGCATCTACCTCCGGTTCGAGCATGTATGAGTCTCAATCCACTACAAAACCACCTTTCTTCAATGGTGACAACTATCTGTTTTAGAAGAATCGGATGCGCCTCTTCATCAAGTCCAACGATTACTTGGTTTGGGATGTCATTGAAGATGGCCCCTACATTCCATTGAAGCAAGATAGTGAAGGGAAGATGGTTTTGAAGAAGAAGATGGAGATGAGTGAAGAAGAGAGGAAGAAGATCCAAATAAATGACAAAGCTCTTCACATGCTCTTTTGTTCTTTCGGTCCAGACATCTACTCCAAAGTCTCATCCGTTAAGAGTGCCAAAGAAGTGTGGGATACTCTTGAGACCACCTATGAGGGAACCAACGATGTCAAGGAAACCAAGATTGGAATTCTCAATCTTAGTTTTGAGAATTTCAAGATGGAGTCCGATGAGACGGTGTCTAAGATGTTTGATCGTTTCTCAACCATAGTCAATGGGCTCAAAGGATTTGGAGAGACTATACCAGAAGACAAGCTTGTCCAAAAGCTACTCTACTCACTTCCCGAATCTTGGGATGGGAAGAGAACCGTCATCATAGAAGCCAAAAACTTGAAGACTTTAAAACTTGATGAGCTAGTGGGTTCTCTCCTTACTCATGAGATTATGAAGCAAGGAAGGGAAGAAGAGAAGAAGAAGGAAGAGAAAAGAGTAGAAAAGCTAGAGGTGGAAAAGAAGAAGAAGATGGGAATAGCTCTCAAAGCTTCATTACTTGATGAGAGCTCTTCTAGTGAGGAGGATGAGCTAGAAAAATTGGCTATGATAGCCACACGATTCTCACGCTTCATGAGATCCAACCGGGGAAGAAAAATTCAAAGAAAGATGGACTTCAAAGGTAAAAACAAAGAAGAAGCAAGGGATCAAATCATTTGCTTCGAGTGCAATAAACCCGACCACATACGTTCGGAGTGCCCTCAACTCAAGAAGAATGGCTTTGAGAAGAAGAAGAAGCTCAAAGCCAAGCTTGCTACTTTGAGTGATGAGGAGTCATCCGAGGATGACGAACAAGAAGTGGCCAACCTTTGCCTCATGGCACTTGAGAAAGATTCCTCCATGGTAACCTCTAACTCATCATCTTTAGATTTTACATATGATGAGTTGCAAGAGGTCTATGATGAATTAGTTGAGAAATACAAGGAGTCGGTCATTAGGAATAAGAAAATTATTTTGGAATTAAATGATAAAAATGACTCACTTTCTCAAGCTAATTTAAAATTTGAGAAAAAGATTTTAGGGTTGAAAGATGAACTAAAATTCTTCCAAGATGAAAATGTTGACCTTAATAATCTTCTTTCTCAATGTAATAGTGAACACCAAAAGGTGTTAGATGAGCTTAACAAGTTCAAAGAGTCTTTTAAAAATGTTGGTAGTGTGAAGCATGAAATAAGTGAATCTTCAAAAACAAACCAACCTAGGAAAAAGACTAATAACTACAAACAAAGTAGCTTTCCTAGACATAGTAGAACTAAAAGGATTAGAAGTGTATGGGTTCCTAAGGAACTTGTAAAATCTAATAACATTGTTGCTATGTCATCTTGGATTCCTAAGGGAACCAAGTTATTGGGAGGTCACACTCGTGGACCCAAAATGATTTGGGTACCAAAAACAAAAGTTTAATATCTTTGTTTGTAGGGAGCGCATTGCTACAAGGCCAAAGCACAAAGTCAAAACTCATGGTACCTTGATAGTGGATGCTCGAGGCATATGACCGAAGACAAGAGTAGATTCATGGATCTAAAGCCAAAAAGTGGAGGAGTGGTGAGATTTGGTGACAACTCCAAAGGCCACATTAAAGGTATTGGCTTCATAGGTAATCACTCTACTATTCTTATTGAAAATGTCTTGTATGTCAATGGTCTTAAACATAACTTGTTGAGCATAAGTCAATTGTGTGATAAAGGATTTAATGTTTTATTTGATAAAAATGGGTGCAAAATTGTTGACATTAAATATAATAATATTATGCTCATAGGTCATCGCATAGGTAACATATACATGGTGCATCTAGATGACATACATACATCTCATGCATGTTTGGTAGCTCAAAATGAAAATGATGCATGGTTGTGGCATAGGAAACTAGGACATGCTAGCATTAGTGTTTTAGAAAAAATAGTTTCCCTTGATCTAGTTAGAGGTTTACCCAAGATTAAGTTCTCAAACGATAAAATTTGTGATGCATGCTCTAAGGGTAAACAACATAAGTCTTCCTTTAAATCCATTAATGATGTTTCTACAAGTAGCTATTTACAACTTATCCATATGGATTTATTTGGGCCAATTAGGACTATGAGCTTGGGTGGTAAATCTTATGCATTTGTTCTTGTTGATGATTTTTCTAGATTTACTTGGGTTCTATTTTTAAGTACTAAAGATAAGGCTTTAGAAAAATTCATCACATTTTCAAAATTAACCCAAAATGATCTTGAACTTGAAATTTCTCATATTAGGAGTGATCATGGAACCGAGTTTCAAAATTTAGGGTTTGAAGAGTTTTGAATGAAAATGGTATTAGCCACAATTTTTCGGCTCCTCGAACTCCTCAACAAAATGGGGTAGTTGAGAGGAAAAATATAACTTTACAAGAAATGGCTAGAACCATGCTTTGTGAAAACAATTTACCTAAATATTTTTGGGCGGAAGCCACAAACACCGCTTGCTACATTGTAAACCGAGTAATGATTAGGCCAATTTTAAAGAAAACACCTTATGAGATTTTAAAATCTAAAAAGCCTAACATTAGCTATTTTCATCCTTTTGGTTGCAAGTGTTTTGTTTTGAATAATTGAAAAGACAACTTAGGTAAATTTGATGCAAAAAGTGATGAAGCTATTTTCATAGGATATTCTTTAACCTCTAAAGCCCATCGTGTATTTAACAAGAGAACTTTAGTAGTAGAAGAATATATACATGTTGTATTCGATGATAACCTCCTTCCAAGGAAGGATTCTTGTGATGATGATGATGTAGGTTCTTGACCGATCACCGCATCATTCACCGGTAACACACTTCGAGCCGGTTCTTGACCAAGCCGCGAAGGGGGTGTTACACTAATAATGTAGATGTGAAATGACAATGTGATAAATGTGATAGAACAGTAGATGAATGTGACTACATGTATATTCTTCAGTTTCAGATATAAGATCATATATGCATAATATGGGTGCTTACTTTTCAAGAATCCAGTAAGGGTCTATTGGGGGTGTCTGCAAAAGATTAGTATTGCTTGAGGAATGAAAACTAGAATCTGAAAAAGTTTAAGGAAATCATACATCAGATTATGTTTAACAAATATACTTTCAAGTTAAAAGTATCTTCTTTTAATGATGAACGACGTGTGAGATCAACGATTGTGAAAGTAGAAAATATAATCTTTTCCTCTAAATCGAAATATTTTTTGAATTTATTTTCAAGATTAAAGCCAACGATTCTTGTCCTTTTGCATCAAAAGCAACAACTACCACTCCTAGCCTTGGAATGAATTTTGTGGAATAGAAACTGATGATAATGATATGTCAAATGTCGGTGATCATAAGCTTAGAGAAATAATTTCAAGCATTAATCTGTTTTGTAACGGTTGCAGTGTTGCCGGTCATAGCTCTAAAATTGAGCAGGTGATTAAATTCCTTCTAAGCAGGTTTTAAATAAAACAAGTTGTAAAAATATAATAGATAATGGTCCTGTTTGGCAATTAGCGGATAGCTGACAGCTGATAGCGAATTACTGATAGCGGATAGCTGATTGCATTAGCTGATTTAACTAGCGGATTGTATTAGCTGATTGTATAAAAGTGTTTGGTAAAATTAACTGATAGCTGATAGCTGTTTGATTATTTAAACAAGCAAAATGACATATAAGGACATGATTATATTCAATACTTGTTTGAATAATTTATCAGTTATTAATATTTTGTATCTAATAAATATTAATTAGATTTGTAAAAATTAATTTTAATATAAATTTCTTAAACATATTTGAAAGATTTATATATTAATTTATTATTTATATAATTATTAAATTTTTATATGCACATATAAATATGTGATAATAAAAAAATAGAATTAACTTACAAATGTCACCATATAAATTAGTAGTAACAACAAATAAGTCCAATATTTAATATGTTATTATTTATATTAAAAAATATTATTATTTAATTTAGATTATTTGGATATTTTTGGTAATTGTTAAGGGTAAAGGAGTCATTACAACTCTAATATCAAACCCCTAATCTCAAAAAGGAGTTTTTCAAAATTAGCTTTTTTCACCCCAATCCGCTCTTTCAATCCGCTATTTACCAAACATCAATATTAGCGGATTTGACTAGTCAAACCTCTAATTTTTGCCCAAACCGCTATTTACCAAACAGAGCCAATAACTCTTGGCTCAACGATTGGGTTCACTCAACTCTACTCATGCCATTATAGGTTCGATTCTTACCCAACTAAGGTTGGGTTTAAAATTGTTTTTTTTTCAATTTGATGGTGACACATGTCACAATATGACTGGAGGATAAATTTATTAAATTAAGTTCAGTTTAGGTATAAACTGATATAATGTGTAAATAATGAAGACCAAATGTGTAATTATACCAATTTTGTTTAACAACCACGTCAACCTCTCCTTTATATTTTAATGGTTGGTGGTTACATTGGAACCCCTTAAATAGTTAAGTGGTATATTTGCCAAAATTGAAAGTATAATGGTCAAATTGACACTAACCTCATAGTTAAGTGAACATCTGTGTAGTTTACTAGGAATGGCAAAAAACCCGAATCTAACAGGTTCCGGCCCGACCCGATTCGGTAGGGTTAGATTTTTTTGATTGAATTTTTAATTTTGAGGTCAGGTCTAGTCGAGTTTCAAAGATGTTTGGGCCGGGTTCTGTTTTAGGGTGGAAATTCCCGGACCCTGTTTATTTATAAATATATATTTATATTTATTATATTTTATATATTATGTTTAATGTTTTTATTAATTTTCACCGGAGCGAGTTGAGTTTAATTTGGTTTTTATTAAAATTTTGGGGTCGGAGTCAGATTATAATTTTAGTATATCGAAGTAGATTAGAGATAAAAATATATTAAACTCGGATCTAAACAAATCGGGTTGAGACTTTAAATTTTTAGGGCGGGTTCGGGGCGGAAAAAAAACCCGGCCCCGTTGCCGATCCTGTAGTTTAGCCAGAAATTAAGCAGCTTGATAGTGTGTTAAGCTGTGACTTCCTTTTTTTTACTTTCCACTATGGCCTCACATGACAAGCAAGGCTGCAAGCACGGAACCCACTTGTCAGTTGAGGAGAAAAGCAAGGGTCGAGTCAAGCGCGTACACAACACTAATACGTTACCGTTAGCCAAGTCTTCCGTCACCTACAGTAGGGGTGTGTAATACCAGATTCGATTAATCATTAGTAAAATATTTAATTTTTAATCATTAAATTTTCGATCCTAAACCGTAATTATTATACCGATTAACAGTTTATTCAATTAATTGAAGTATTTGGTTCGGTTTAGGTAATATACTTTTTACTTTATTTATTAAAAATATAAATTTTAATAATATATTTAAAAACATATACTTTGAAAAACCGACATATGATATTAATATATTTTTTAATACACATCAGCTTCATAAAATGAAACTAGAGTTGTACTTTTGAAAAATGAAAAGAAAAAATAAATTCATATTTTTTATATAAGATATGAAAATAACATATATATAATTATATATCAACTCGATTTTTCTAAAAATCGTAAAATATAACAGAGCTGATTTAAAAACAACAAAACCGAATTCAAATTTTTTGGTACAATATTTTTGGGTTTTTTTTTTCCACAGCCCTAACCTATCGTTAAAAACTCCATCCATGTCATATCTAGCGCGTTGAGATGGGTCCTACAAGACGATCCACTCAATTCTTTCAATCAACATTCATTCATTCGAGTACCTTCTCAACGGGCATGCGCATGCAATTGAATTGCACCCCACACACATAAAAGGAAAGAAAATACTAAATTCCTTCACTAGGTTACGCCACGTGTGCATATATTACACGTGTCAGAATAGCACCCCTTCTCACACGTACGAAGAGCAAAAGTAAAAAACAACAACAAAGGCATGGCTTACCTTCTCTGGAACGGTAACCAAGGCTCCAGTGAGCCATCAACCATTGATAAACTGCCATGTGTATCCTCATAGTAGAGGTTTCCTCTATAAATAAATCTCCTAGTCCCACGCTTTGAAGCACAAATTTCTGGGGATAAAAAACCACAGGCCAGTTTCTCTTAGGTTTCATTTCTGTTCTCAGTTGCTCCCAAAAGAAAAACACCGGCAAAAATGTTCATCGAGAGTTTTAAGGTTGAGAGTCCAAATGTGAAGTACACAGACAATGAAATCCAGTCTGTTTACAACTATGAAACTACCGAGCTTGTTCATGAGAACAGGAACGGAACCTATCAGTGGGTTGTCAAACCTAAGACTGTCAAATATGAATTCAAGACTGATATCCATGTCCCTAAGCTAGGGTTAGAATCATCGTTTTTTATTCTTGCCTGCTTTTAGTTTTCTTTTCCTTTTTCTGGGTTTGTTTTATAATTCCATTTTTTATTTTTAATGTTGTAGGGTTATGCTTGTGGGATGGGGAGGAAACAATGGCTCAACCCTCACCGGTGGAGTTATAGCTAACAAAGAGTGAGTTATGATTTTTTTATTAAAACAAAAATCTGGTTAATTTTGATTGATTTTTTTTTGTCCATCTGTTTGTTGATTTTGAGATATGGGTAATGGGTATTCTCAGGGGTATCTCCTGGGCCACCAAGGACAAGGTGCAACAAGCTAACTACTTTGGTTCATTGACTCAAGCATCGACGATCCGAGTTGGATCTTACAATGGAGAGGAGATTTATGCTCCATTTAAGAGCCTTCTCCCTATGGTATACAAAATATGAACTGAGATCTTGTTTTAATCTGGGAATTTTATGCATAAATACAATTAAATGAATAAAATCATAAATACAGGTGAAACCAGAGGATATTGTGTTTGGAGGATGGGACATTAGTGACATGAACCTGGCTGATGCAATGGCTAGGGCCAAAGTCTTGGACATTGATCTTCAAAAGCAGCTTAGACCCTACATGGAATCAATGGTCCCACTCCCTGGAATCTACGACCCTGATTTCATTGCTGCCAACCAAGGTGAACGTGCCAATAATGTCATCAAGGGGACCAAGAAAGAACAAGTTCAGCAGATCATCAAGGACATCAGGGAGTTCAAGGAGAAGAGCAAGGTGGACAAGGTTGTGGTACTCTGGACCGCAAACACCGAGAGGTACAGCAATGTCGTCGTGGGGCTAAACGACACCGTGGAGAGCCTCTTGGCTTCTTTGGAGAGGAATGAATCAGAGATTTCTCCTTCCACTTTGTACGCCATCGCTTGTGTTCTTGAGAATGTTCCCTTCATCAATGGAAGCCCTCAAAACACCTTTGTTCCAGGTTCTTAATTCAACTCAAACTATCTTTCCTAATGCTTAGTAGATGTAATAACCCTCTGGAAGTGACTGTTGTTTGTATTCAGGGTTGATTGATTTGGCTATTCAGAGGAACTGTCTGATTGGAGGAGATGACTTTAAGAGTGGCCAAACCAAGATGAAATCTGTCCTCGTGGATTTCCTTGTTGGGGCTGGTATCAAGGTACAAATCTTTCGACTTTAAGTGTTTGGTGGCTTAATATTTCAATTAAACATAAACAAATTGACACAGAGGGGTTGTTCTAAATTGACAGCCAACATCAATAGTGAGTTACAACCATCTGGGAAATAACGATGGTATGAATCTGTCGGCTCCCCAAACCTTCCGTTCCAAGGAGATCTCAAAGAGCAATGTGGTCGACGACATGGTCTCGAGCAATGGAATCCTCTATGAGCCTGGAGAACACCCTGATCATGTTGTGGTCATCAAGGTATATAATTTTTACCCATCTTAGACTGTTTTAACACTTGTAACATAAGGCTTTCGTCTGATTGGTCTGATTGGTCTTATATGGTGTATTTTGTCTTCCTTGTGTGTTGTAGTATGTCCCATATGTGGGAGATAGCAAGAGAGCCATGGACGAGTACACATCAGAGATATTCATGGGAGGCAAAAACACCATTGTGTTGCACAACACGTGCGAGGACTCCCTGTTGGCTGCGCCAATCATCCTAGATTTGGTTCTCCTTGCTGAACTCAGCACCAGGATCCAGTTCAAGGCCGAGGGAGAGGTATAATAACCAATTCAGCTCCACACTTGGACTCTTAAGAATATGATGTCATTAAATTTGTGGGGTCTTCTGGATTGAACATAAAACTTTTTAATGCAAAAATATTGATATGAACTTTGATATTGCAGGGCAAGTTCCACTCTTTCCATCCTGTGGCTACTATCCTCAGTTACCTGACCAAGGCCCCTCTTGTGAGTCCAAACCATCCCTTTGTCTTTTCCTATAACTTTGGCTAATTAAATACAATACTTGATTAGTTTTTATTGTGCCTCTTTCGGAGATATTTCATGTGACCATCAATGGTTTTATGTAAAGCTGCTTTGTATATTTCACATGAAGCATCTGGTGAGAGGGGACAAATTTGAGTTAAAAGTTTGTATACTTTCAAGAATGTGAATAGAATCATGGGAATGACATGAATAACAAGTCAGGTGATGCATGAAGAAATTACTACATTATAAATTGCATCTAATAAAGATGATTTTGGCAAAAAAACAGGTTCCACCAGGCACACCGGTGGTGAACGCACTGTCGAAGCAGCGTGCAATGCTGGAGAACATACTGAGGGCTTGCATTGGCTTGGCTCCTGAAAACAACATGATTTTGGAATACAAGTGAAGCAAGTTTAGAGAAAAGTGGAACAAGCTTCGGTTCTTGTAACTTTAGGACCATCTTCCCTTTCTCTTTCCTATTCATAAAAGCTGCGGTTCATATTATCACAGATTGTAATGGTTGTATGATGGTTTATGGTTTGCATATTATGCTTCTTCTTCTTTTTATCTCTTTTCCATGTAGTTCGAGATGGAGCTTGTTCTTGAACTAATCTCCTATTCTGTGGAAATAGATATGATAATATGAAACTTCATTAATGTGTTTCACTTCATAAACTAATCTTCTGCTCCTCGTCATATAAAATTGCACTTATAATTGGTTTTAGATTTATTAGTGCATATCAGAGAAGTCCCAAGTCATTTTTAGCCAAAAAAGAAAGGGCCAGCCTTTGAATATGGTCCCCTGCCTTTTAACCCCTTTCCACAGCGCCAGACATGTGGTGAGTGAGGTAGCTCTTAAGACAATGGTAGGGTGGGGGACACATGAATGTCACACTCAGGTCCACAGATTGAGAATTAACCCCATAGTTGAGTTCTGCAATGAACCACTTACCAGTGTAGGATTTGTGATCTGGTCCCTTCCCAGACAACAGTGGCTACTTTACCTCACTGGGGTTTTGTCCTATCAAATTTATGTCTACATTACATTACCAAAGACTCCAAAAGGTAGTTGAATGAATGCTGGTTTGTACGGTGGGTGGAGTTTTATACAAGTGCCAAGTGTGTGTGGTCCAGTATCTGCCACTGTAGTTTGTAGTGAGCCTTGGGTATGGTTGATTAGCCACCCAGCATGATAAGGTTGGTATTGTTTGGACCGACACAAAATAGAGCTGGGGAGTCTAATGTACTACGGGTTACGATAAGGCTATGCTGCGATACCTGAAATGTTACAAAATATAGAACTTAAAATGTTACTCACCAATCTAAAATGTTACAATTTTTAATAACATTTTTGGTTGTTGGTCTCAAGACAAGTATCGCTACCAGAGACAAATTTTGATACTTAACATCAACTTAAAATGTTGTCAAAAGTGACACATATCGATATTCGGAGTCAAGTTTCGATACTTAATCATCAATCTAAAATTTTATCAAAAGTATAACATTTTAAGTTTCGTGTTTTATAATATTTCAGTTGGTGCCGTACTATAACTATAACCCTGCTGCACCCTAGACTAACCGAATAGAGCTTGGGTCTCTCGAATCTAAAAGAGATTTGAATGGGACGTTCTTAATCAATGGTCTATCAACTGACAATGATTAGAGCTTGGCCCAATATTCCCTTTGGGTGAAACTAGCCCATCCGTTTCAATTTTCTATTTGGGTGTAGTTTAGAGATAAGACCCAGCAGTTATATTGTTCATATGCTGGGCCGAGCTAAAGCCAATTTACATAAAAAAAATTAGGCTCGAGTCCGACTCATTAATATTACCATTTACATAATGTAATATTTTTTTAGTTTTATATTGATTGTGGATGTTGAGATTAAAACTTGAAAATGTGTAGATTTTTAAAAGGAAAAAGAAGAGAAGCCGACAATCTCAACCATACATTTACATTAATCCAATAAATATAAATAATTTTATTTCATAACAATTGTTATATATAAAAAACATAAACATAAACATATAAAATTTATAAATTTGAAAATTGAACAAATTTTACATGGTAATAAATATTAATTTTAGTTATTTGAAAATATGCAACTACATATTTTAAATAAAAAAGGAATGTTCGTGACATATATTACAACAAATACTTCTAAACAAAACAAAATGTTTAACGTCAAAAAAAAAATCTCTAAACTATGTTTTTTGTGTGTGAAAAGTTATGATTTCATTAGCTAAAAATCGTACAGTGGACCGTATTATTCATTGTCTCATTAAAAACGTCTTTAATCTTAAATTAAGGAAAAGAGTACACTAAATAATATCTATAGAGCAAACAACGGGACTAACCCGGATAAAACAATAAAAGTAGGCTTAAGAGTTCAATAAGCCCTTAAACTTTTATAAAAAAATCAATTAAGCCCCTAAACTTTATTTGTACTCAATTAAGCTATCAAACTCAAGAATAAAAAAACTAATTTGTCCATTTGACCAACGTTGATCGTTAACTTTGACGGTTTATTTTTTTTAAAATTCTTTTGACACTTTTCACAATAAGATAATGCCACATGTCATTTCTATGAATATTTAAATTTTAATTTTTTTAAAAAGTATCTAAAAACAAAAAATTCTATATTTTTTAATTTTTGGAAAATTTTAAAAAGCATTTTAAAATGTAAAAAATTAAATTTCGAAATTTATTTAAAAATAATAATTTTCAAAATATTAAAACATTATAAAAATATAAAAAAATAAATATTATTATACAAGTATAAAAAATAATTTGAAAAAAAATATAAACAATAAAATTTATTTTGAATTTTTTTTATAATTGTATAACAACAGTTTTTAATAATTTTAATTTTGTTAAAAATATTTTAATATTTTGAAAAATTATTATTTATTTATTTTAAATAAATTTCGAAATTAAAAATATTTTTTATAATTTTAAAATAATTTTTAAAAAGTCTCATAATTTTTAATTTTTTTTAGAATTTTTTCTGTTTTTATATATTTTTAAAAAATTAAAAATTAAAAAATTTCTAAAAACGATAAGTAGCATTATCATGTTGCGACATATGTTAATTTTTTTTTCTCAAAAAAATCCGTTAAAGTTAACGGTCAAGGTTTGTCAAAAAGTTATTTTTTTTTTAATTTGAAAGTTTAATTGAGTATAAAATAAATTTAAAAGTTTAATTGATTTTTTTATAAAAAATTAGGGCTTATTCAACCCTTAAGCCATAAAAAGTAACAAAATCAAATTACAAACTAGGAGTATCGCTCTGCAAAAGTGGACCAATCCACTTCGATCAAAAAAAAAATAGTGGACCAATCCACGCCGGAGGGATGTCGAAGAAATTAAACTATGTTTTTCCTTTAAGCACTTGTAATGTTTTTAGTCAGGAACAAGTTTTTAAACTATTATATATAATCAAGTTAAGTCTTTTTATTTTTTTAGTTAGAATTTTTTTAGCCAATTACACGTTAACACGCCGCAAAAGTTTAAGTACTTGCTTTAACAAAAAAATAGTTTAGGAACTGATTTTTATTTTTAGTTTAAAGTCAAAACAGAAAAAAAAAAAGAAGCAAATTTTAAGGTAAAAAACAAATGGTAAAATTTTGATATACATATTGTGTAAAAATTATTTTATAAGTATGTATATTTACACTATAAAATTTAAACCCTAAATTCTTAACCATGAACCTTACAAAACTAAACTCTAAATTTTAAGTACTAACATTAAATTTTAAACACTTAACTTTAATCCCTAAACTAAACCTATAACCCCTAAAACAAAAGAGTAGATGGGATAAATTGGTCAATACTTGTCCCTATCGAAGTGTTCCAACTCCAAAGGCATTGCAGAAAGCAAAGCCGATATAACACTTTTGTCAATGTTGGGTTGAATATTCTAAACAATTAGTGAATGCAAATCAAACCTTTGGCTAACTTCTTTGTCGCAATAGCTGACACTTGACACCCTTTATTCTATAATTTCATTTTTTCAAAAAAAAAAGTTTCTCACACTTTTTCTTCTAATTTTCCCGATTTTTCTCAAATAAAATATTGAAATATAACTTACCAAAGCAATCAATAAAAATAAAAGGAAAAAAGAACTTGTTTCTTTAATCCTAAAATTTTCAGAACAAAATCAAACTTAAAAAGAATATATCCAACATATTGGTTACACGATTTCTCTTCATTCTATCATTGATATCTACCACCATTATCCCTTTTAAGTTTTAGTGGTTTATTATTCTTTTTCGTCCAATTGAATTTGTTCAATATTAAAATTTTAAAGTATTGTAACCCGCTATTTTGACCTAAGGGTTTATAACAAATTGAAATTGATAATTTGGAAACTTTCGCCTCAAGTAAGATTATTTATAAAAATTATGCCAAAATTATTATTCAATTATAAAATATATCCTTTAATGTTTCATAATAAAACAAGCATGCTAAAAATAGTTTATCAAACCCCAAAAATAATAAATGTCCAAAGTCCACGTTTACAACCGAATCCGGAAAATACTTAAATAAATAAATACAAGTCTAGAACAAAACGTACTGATAAATAGTATCAAATAATGTTCGAACGAGATCCTCCAAGTACCGAAACCTAAGTCTGGAAATCTGAAACAGATACTAAGGGGGAGTCAGCTATAAAGCTCAGTGTGTCTCTAAAGTGCAAAACAGAAGTCAATTCAACAGTCAAACAACGTACCAAGAATTTACAGATATTTCGAAATATTACAAGCAAAGCATACATATATCATAATATGACATGCACCCAACTACATCACCGTCCGAAGAGTGAGGTTCCCCTGAACCACTCTACACCTCAACACCATGTCCGAAGCAGAACTCATCCCGAAAGATAGAACTACTGATCCGAAGCGAAGTTCAACCCGAAGGATGAAGTCGCTGAGCTTCCTCCATACAATATCCCAACCCAATGGTATGACATGTAATCCGATTTCAAAGTCCGAATGCAATCTTGTTAAATAACTAAGATGCATGTACATAATAATCCGATTCCGATATGTGTTACATAACATGATCATAGCATCCGAGTCATACATTATTTATCAGATAACAGAGCAGAATAACATACAGTCGAGTCATGCAATATTTATCAAGTAACAGAGCAGAATAACATACAAAATATTTCTCAATCAATCGAGCAGGATAACACAGAATATTTCTCATACATATCACAAAATCAGGCAACACATACATGTAGCACAGACAGAGAACACACCTTAGGCAGCTAAATAGTCAACGTCGATAGTGACGTCTCCCACGCTCAGCCCTAGCGGTAGGTCGAACAAAATCAGCTCCTAAAAACAAAGAACACTATATAAGACTTTCTACTATGCCACATTCGAATAATCTATGCTTAACAGAAATCTTACTAGCAGATCTCGAAGACTGTGCCACCGGAGGTCTGCCTGGCGGAGGAGGAGGTAAATTCTCAGGGTCAGAGTCCACGTCACCTGAACACAAGAAAATATCTGAGTCAAACTCTAATGCAACATTTAACAAAAATCTGAGCTCAACATATAAACTTGATCCAAAAAGGCATTTCGAGTTCGAATTTGAAGAAACGGACAGCGGCAACGGAACTGGAACGTCGAAAAACTTAAAGGTGGACTCAGTCAAAAAAGTCAACCAGAAGTCAACGCTGACGTCATCATTGACTACGATGACGTCATCATTGACTGCATCAGCACTGCAACAGCGGATGACGTCATCGTTGCATCAGCCCACTGGTCCGGTTCAACTCAGCCGTCCGGTCCAACACACCCAACCGGTTCAGTTCAGATCCAACAGCCACCCAACACAAAACCCTAACCAGATCCCGGCGGCGCACCAACCCCCACGACGCCACCAGCGAACCCGACGGCGGCCACGGCTTACCGACCGCAACCAACGCTGATGTCGGACACGGCCAACACAACGGTAACGATAAACCCGAAGCCCAACAGTAACCCCGACCACGACACTCACCCAACTCGAGACGGCAGCGACGCTCACAGAGGACGGCGGCGGCGCGAGTTCCCGAAGGTAACTCAAACGTTTCCGATGGCAACAGCGGCGACAGAACGTGATAGCGGCGCGCGACGAGTGACGGTGGCTGGGTTTTGTTCACGCGATAACGACGAGCGCTCCGAGGGTCTCGAAACGTTGAACGGCGATGATGGTCCCTTGGCCGGAGCTTCAACGGAAAAGGGTGGAGGAAGGGTTGATATGCTTTGGTATTTTTTATTATTATTATTTTAGAGATGTCAGATGAAGAGCGGCGTATAACACTGAAATAGGGCTAAAGAGTTTTTACCCTAGATAAATGGGTAAATCACAAAATAAGGGTCCTTATTTTTGCCCGCCCAATAATTTAACCACCAAACTTATAAATTTATTCAATTGGGTCCCAAATCAGATTAGGTTAAATTTCGAATTTCCCCCCCAAATTCTAGGGTTTCCAATTGGGGATTTTACGATTTAGGTTTTACAAATTTGGGGCTAAATTGGGGTGTTACAAGTATTCTTTTTAATTTTGACCATAATTATTTTAAATATTTTAAACAAAAGGAAATGGAAATAAGAACTTTAGGAGAAAGAAATGAAGTGTTCTGTGGGTCTAGAATCCATGATATGAGAGAATACGAGGAAACAAAGATAAACAGCTTGGCCAACCGGCCAAATGTGCTTTCTCAATTAACTAAATTAATATATATTCGTTGATATACCTTCAATTATATCTTTAGATACAATGTTTTCTATGGCAAGGAAGAGAAATTTTAGGAGCAATAACTAATTACCACATTGTTGTAAACAAGTCATTTTTCTTTGGTATAATAATATTTTTAGTCACAAAATTTATACATTTTATTATTTTTCCTAATTCGAGAACAATTCAATAAATTAATCCTTCATATTTCAAAATCCCATCGATTTAATCTTTTTATACGTCAAAGTAAACGAGCTTATTAGACCAAATCAATAGTTGTATAACTGCATTCTACCATGAAACAACAAGTTTGTTGAGATATTTATTTTGATATAACTCAATGAAAAATGTTTTTGGACTTATTCAAATATTGCAAAAATAATTCAAAGTCCAAAAAACTTGAAAATATGTTTAAAAATGTTTTATAAGTATTTTGACTTATTCCCCAACTTAAAATATTTTCATAAAGTCAAAACTACTTAATTCTTGAAATTTCTGGAGCAAAGTTTCTAAACTTTACCATAAGTTTCGGAACTCCTACAAGAGTTTCCAAACTTCTGTACAAAAGTTTCCATACTTCTACGGAAGTTTTCAAACTTCTGATTCTAGACAGTTTTCAAATTTCGAAACTATTGAGTAAGTTTTGAAACTTTGGGCTCCAACGGTCAAATTTTCAAAACAGACTCAAAGAGTTTCGAAACTCTTTGAGTAGTTTCGAAACTTATATGCAGACGAGCATTGAATGCTCAGTTTTAAAGTTCTCCAACAGCTCTAAACCATCCCCAACGGCCATAAACGTCTAGTAGCCCATTCCACACTATGAAAAAAGGTTTGAGACACTTGAAGAAGAAGATGATGGACATCCAAGCTTAAAGATCAAGAGAGTTGTGTTTTTCATTGTTTATTTTGTAATCTCTTGTAAATTCTTTAGTCCAATCCTAGTGAGCTAAATTGTGTAAACACTCACCTAAAGAGGTAAATTGTTTACAATTTCAAGACCTCATTGTTGAGGGATAGGTTCTAGTTGTTCCTTATAAAAACTAGAGAGAGGGTTCTATCTTAGCCCATGAAAAGATAGGGATGTAAGGTTACCCCTTGAACCCGTAAAAAGAGAAGAATTCATTGTTAGTGAATTGAGAAATCCTTAGTGTGGATACTAAGGTAGTGGATGCAGACTTTGGTTAGAAGGTCGAATCACTCTAAAATTGATCGTGTCAAAATGTCCATCTTTTTCAGTTTTTGTTTTCCTAATTTCAAAAGAAACTTCTACACCCTTCATCGGTGCTAATTTCGCTTGAAGACATCGAGTCTTTCATACTATTAAAATATTATTATACAAAAAAGTACTATAATATTTCTGAGATAAGAACAAACAATTAAAAAAATATTAAAATAATTGAATTTTTTGAATATAAAATGATTAATTTTTTAAATGAGCAATATATCAAAAAAATAATAGTAATTGAACTGCAAATATTTTTTTCGTATATTTCTATATCCATTTTATTATTTATGTTAAAGATTTAAATCTAACCCTCCCAAGTCCCAACAATCCAATATTTGAAACTAAATTTATTTAGAATATAATGTATTGTATTACTACATCAAACACTTATTAACAAATTGAAAATTTTTTAAGCATCTTTGTTCATCATTGTGTTCCCATATTGGGCAACAAGTTATTCTCGTAATTTATTATATATTTAATTTCTAATACTTAAGATCAAGTTTTTTTTTAGTATAATATATCTTATTATTATACCTAACATTTATAAATCAATTAAAATCTTTTTAAACATTTTTTTTGTGTTCACATATTGGGTAACAAGTTATTCTCGTAATTTATTACAAATTCAATTTCTAATACTTAAGTTCAAGTTTTTAGTATAATATACTATACCTAACATTTATAAATTAATTATTCTCGTATAACGTGATTATTATAATTTTGCCCTTTCTTCTTAATTGGCTATTATCGTGTACTTCTACGGATGCAATGTAGATTACACGATATACAATCTAATTATATATGTATACATATACAGGGACAAAGCTTGTCCCAGGGCCAATGCCCTTCCCATTTTTTATTATTAAAAAATATGTATGAACATGTACCTATTTAGACCTCTTAATTTTAGTTTATTTTGATTTTGCCATCTAATATTAGTTTAGTTTGATTTTACCCCATTTCTATTGTTGGTTATACTTTGCCCCCTCGGCTTAATATCTTGATTTTAGTTTAGTAGGGGTGACAATGGGACGGAACGGGACGGGGCGGGGACGGTTTTGCATTCCCTACTCCGTCTCTAACACTCGCGGGTACAGTTTCGGGAAATTTCCATTAAACATACTGGTTATTTTTTCGTCCCTATAACCATCCTTTACAGATCCCCGCCGTTTTCGATAATCCATGTACCCAAAAAAATAAATAAAATTTTAATACATTAAAACAAATATTCAACACTAAATCTCCAAAATTACAAACATAAATAATAAATTTAGTTTTACCAACAACAAACAAACCTTTTCAAAATTATAAAACATGATTAAATTATTAACTATTGAAACATGACAACCTACACTACCTTTAAAATACAATATGTAACTAATAATCCATAATTTCAAATTATGTTTCGTTTGTTCTAAAAGGAACTAGAGTCGAAAATCTTTTCAACCATATAAATTACCTCTTCTAATTTTACTCGTACGATTTATGGAAAATTTCTGAAGTCACTGCCATTGTTGTTTTTAGAAATAGTCTACAGTCTTTTCTTATGACATTTTCTCACTCAAAAACTAATAACTCCTAATATATAACTCAAAATCAAGAATCGCCCATTTTAAACAAATCTAGACTTCTATATGGTTATAGAATATAAGGCTCACTTCCTAATTTTTCTTGTAGTTTTTTTTTGTGATTTTTCAAACTCACTGCTAAAATTGTTTTCTAAGAAATATGTTGTCAAATTTTTATGACATTTCAACATTCAAATATTCATATTTTTTAAAATACATATCAAAATCGATCATCATATATTTTAAACAAAACTTAACCGAATCATGTTTACAACGATGCATACACCACTTTCAAATTATTTTTATGAAATTTACGGAGAATTTCTAAACTTACTCCAACGGGTCATACTCAGGTTGTGGAAAATTTGATTTTTATTGAAAAATGGGTGAATTAATCTTATGCTCATCAAACTTTGTAAAATATTGGGGATCCATGCGGATATTTTTGAGGATCCCTACGGTGATTTATACGAGTACGGTTTGGTTATCCCATGGTTCAGATATAGCAATCCGCGTCTCATCCTCATTTGAGCTTCAGTGATAAAACTCTTCTTATCTCCGTCTCCGTAGGTGAAGATTTCGATTATTCTCCATACCTGTCGGTTCAAATCCCCACAATTTTTCGTTATTGATCCCCACTCGATTGCCACGCTATGTATTAGTAGGTGCTAGGTTTATTAATCGGGTCTAATAGCTAGTTACTAGCTAGATAGCACAATCTAGCACAACAAGAATATGATGGTATCCAAGACTTCAACTAATTAACCTACACGTATCCCTATTAATGCATCACAAGCATACGATGCATGAACCTGTCAAATAATTTAATTACATATTTTAGGTCATTACACGTGTATATATATATATATATATATTTAAAAATAAGCACTTACTGTTATTTTTTTTCTTCAAGTGAAGCTTCATTCAGGAGAAGAATAGAAGGTTAAAATCAACCAGATGACGAGAAACAACCTATTCCAAATCGATTAAGAACAAAGGACAATAGAAAAGTCGTAATATATTTTCTAATTACCAGGATTAAATAGTGTTTTGATTCTTAAAATTGTATTTCATTATCATTTGGATATCTAAAATGGGTAATTATTTGATGCACCGTAAGTAAAAAATAATTTTTTTTATAAACGGGATTCTAAAGTTGTCACGTGTCTTTTTTAGGGGCCCTAAGCTCAAACTCTTAAATTCAAATTCCTAAAATTTTAAGGTTTAAACAATAAAATCTATTATCAAATCGTAAGTTTAAGCTGTCGTGATTTCTGCATGAAAAAGAGTAGCAACTCCGATAGTAATAAATAAGGTAAACTATTAGATACCATTCAAATTTAGATGGTGTATTGTCATTGAATTTGAATTTTTATTTGTTTTAATTTTAACACTAGACTTTAATCTTAACTTCAATTATACAACTTGACCAAACCTATTAATCACGTGATGATGTGGTAGTTTTGGCGCTAACATGGTAGTGATTTGTGTTGACGTGGAAACCACCTCATCATCTTCTTCATCCAACTTAAATTTTTTCGCTTAATTTTAGTTGCCGTCAAAACTCATCTTTTTTTACGTCTTTTGCGACTACCCTAGATACCGTTAAACTTATATCACCTTCCTTTATCTTTTTATCGGTTTAATTTTTTCTCTCTCTCGATTTCTCTTTAAAACTTTAAAAAAAATCCATCATTTTTGTAGGTTTGAGGCCTTTCTTGCTTTTGAGGTATTTGGAGAGCTTTATTATTCAAATAATATCATTTTCATTATTTAATGGAATAAAACAAAAAATAATTATCAACGAAAATGGTACTCTTTTTCCAACTAGGTGTGCCACGTAAGGCAATGGAGCACCCAGTCAACAAAACCTTCAAAAAGCAAGTCTGACTAGGCACGTACTTGCCCTACACGTCAGAAAGAAGATATTTAAATTCAAAAAAAGAAGACTGCTGAGATAAAGATTTTGATATAACTTTTATGAAAAATGTTTTTGGACTTAAACATATTTCAAAAATAATTCAAAGTCCACAAAACTTATATATTTAAAATATTTTTGACTAAAACCTTATATCGAATATATCTTCAAAAAGTCAAAATTTAGCCAATTTGTTTGTGTTTTAATGAAGGTTTTGATACCTCCTTTAGGTGGTTTCGAAACCATTCAGGCAGTAAGGTCTGAAATCAAGAACTGGGCTTAAAGTTTCGAAACCTTTCATAAGGTTTCAAACCCCCCGGCATTGTTTTGAAACCATGTCCTGCATGGGCGGAGCCACCCTTTGGAATGGAGTGTCTCATGATACCCCAAATTTTTTTTAAAACTTATTTTTTATATAATTTGTTTATAAAAAATTAAAAATATAGACAAATGACACCCTTTTTATGAATAAAACGACACCCCTTTATAAATGATTAACCCTCCTTAAATATCGTTGAAAAAATGAAACCTGTTAAATAAATTTCTGGCTCCGCCCCTGATGTCCTGTAACGGCTAGTTTATTTTTGAAAATCCCCAAAGGTTTTGAAACCTCTACAAAATGTTTCGAAACCTCTGTCCATGCGAGCATTTAGAGCTCGACTTTATGACTTCCCAACGGCTCCAAAATATCCCAACGGCTAAAATATCATTCCACACTATAAAAGCAAGCTTTGAACACTTGAAGATGGTTAGAGAACATATCCAAGCTTAATGATCAAGAGAAATATATTTTAAGTCTTTTATTCTTCATTTCTATTGTATATATTGTATAGAGAGTGCTTTAATTGTAAATCCTTTGCACTCTTGTAAGCTTAAACAAAATTAAGCATCCACCTTGTGAGGTATTTAGTTTACCAGACACAAACCTTATAAACGAGAGAAGTTCTAGTTTAGCTAAGTAAAAACTAGAGTAGTTCTATCTTAGCCGTTAAAAGATAGGGGTTGTAAGGTTATCGTTTTGTCCTAAAAGCAAGAATTCAAAGTAGTGAATTGGGAAATCATTAGTGGTGTGTTAAGGTAGTAGATGTAGACTTGCTTTAGAAGTTGAACTACTCTAAAATTAATTGTGCAAATTGTCTACTATTTTTCGATTTTCACCAATTCATTCGAGAAGCATTTCAACCCCTTAGCGGCCTTCAGTAGATCGATTTGATCCCAACAAAGACGTTATTAGTTGGGTTCGTCTTCTAGGCGATTATTATTTTATTATATTTAAAATTATTATTTTCTCGATTTTTTAACGATGTTTTTTTATGATGATTGCTTACTTTTGAAGAGTTTATTTTTTAATTTTTAAATAATGAAGATCATAAATAGTAAGATATATAATTATTTTAATTGAAATTAAAAATATTTAAAATGTTAAAATTTGTTGTAAAAAATGAGAAAAAAATATATCACCGATTATATCTATGTAAATCGATGTCACAATGAGATGGATGACAAACTCAACGCAGAAATTAGAATCTTTTGGAAGGCACACTCAATCACCAACGTCTTCTTTGTATTCAAATTAGATAACCCATTTTCCGGCCTAATGTATAACTTTTCTTGTTTTAATATATCAATATAAATGTTAACTAATTCACCTTTTACACATAGATTTCGAGTGGGAGAGAAGTTAGTGAAGAGGTTAAATGACTTTCTCAAGGTCCGAATAAAATTGTTAAAAAAATATAATGCATTCTTCATTAATAGGTTTCGGTTTCACACGAAATATCGAGAAAGATTAAGGAGGACACAAAATTGTGGAGTAGTTGTTACTTCTTTAACTACAATTATGCTAGTGCTAGAGACAATCATCCTATGGAGGGAGATGTAGAATATTATGTAATTCTTATAGACATTATTAAGTTGGATTATTATGGAAAGGTTGTGTTATTTCATTGTGACTGGGTTGGTGTAAATACTATTCGAGGTATTAAAAGAGATCAATTTAGGTTTACAATGGGAAACTTCTCTCGATTAATTCACACATATCAACAATTGATGGACGAACCATATGTATTTTCTTTTCAAGTCAAATAGGTTTTTGTAGAACTAATGTTTTGATATAATAATTGAAAAATGTTTTGGACTGATTTAAAAAGTATTTAAAACAATTTCCAAAGTCCAAATAACTTGAAACTATGTTTAGGGAAGTTTTTAAAAGGTTTTCACATGTTTTCAAAGGCTAAACTACACAAAACCGTCCAGGCATTTCGAAACGGGGATTCCAGTAGCAAAACGTTTCGATACGAGTATCGAAACGGGCTTTCCCTGGATGAGATTTTTGAGTAGCGTTTCGATATGCCTACGTGGCTTCGACCGCAACGGTCATAAACCCCAACGGCTATTTCCCAACTAACATTTAAATGCAGGTCGTTTCGATACAAGGACAGGCGTTTCGAAACGAGTGTTTCGAAACGGACTAGAGCGTTTCGATACGGGTCATACGTCAGACTGCAACGGCTCTTTCTACTTAAAGGGTGTTTCGAAACGGGTTCGAGTGTTTCGAAACGGAGAGCTGCAGAACTGCATTTATGGTGGGAATTAAAGTCCTCAACGGCTCCAAATCAACCCCAACGGCTAGTAACGGCTATAAACTCATCAAGGAATATAAAAGGGACCTCCAAACATCAAGATATGGTTAATGCTCATATTGTCAATCAACAAATGATCAAGAATTGTCTTAGAGCTTAAATTTTCATTTATTGTATAGACAAACACTAGTGAGCCAAAATTGTCAAATTTGCTCAAGTGTCTTATGTTTTGGGTGAGTGCTTTAATTGTGCAAACAAACACCTATTAGAGGGATTTGTGTTTGCTATTTCTTATCTCTTTGAAAAAGAGGGTTTGATCAAGGCTTTGGGTAGAAAACTTGATCGGTGTAAAAGGTTTCCTCCTAAGCCTAGAAAAGGGGACGAATCAATAGTGGATTGATTGGAAATCCTTAGTGAGGAGCTAAGGTAGTGGATGTAGACCTTGGTTAGAAGGTTGAACCACTATAAATCTTTGTGTCAATTATCTTTTTAGCTTCCACAACCCTTCCACCCAAAAATCCACCTCTCCACCACTTGGTGAGCCACATCGGTTGAACAAATCGAGCTCCTCACAACTCAACAATTGGTATCAGAGCTTGGCTCAATTGAGGAGGATTCACATCCTATTGAGAAGATCCGGCAAGATCGATCACTATTTCATCAACCGGCTCAAATGGCACAATCAATCGACAAACCGTCTTTCTTTGACGGAACCCACTATGCCCATTGGAAGACAAAGATGAAGTTCTTCATCAAATCAAGAGACTACAAGCTATGGGACATAGTTGAAGATGGTCCGTTCGTGCCTCAATGAAGCAAAGCGGAGTGGAGTGCCGACGATCGCAAGAAGATGGAGCTAAATTGCAAAGCCTTGCACATTCTCTTTTGTGCATTTGGCTCATCCATCTATGAGAAGATATCTTCTTGTGAGAGTGCAAAGGAGGTATGGGACAAGCTTGAAGTCACATACGAGGGAACCAATGAAGTCAAGGAGACCAACATTGGGCTCCTCACTTTAGAGTATGAGAACTTCAAGATGGATCCGGAAGAAAACATTGAGAAGATGTTCGATAGGTTCTCCACCATCACAAATGGTCTCAAGGGCTATGGAGAAGCCATTCCGGAGGAGAAACTTGTCCGAAAGCTCATCTACTCACTTCCCGAGTCTTGGGACTCAAAGAGGACCGCCATCATCGAAGCCAAGAATTTGAAGACCTTGAAGCTTGATGAACTCATGGGGTCACTCCTTACTTATCAAATCATGAAGAAGAACAAAGAGGATGAGAAGAAGAGGGAAGAAATTAGAGCTATGGGAGAGAAGAAGCTCAAGGGGCTTGGCATCAACACCAATGCCATGGCTCTCAAGTCCTCCACTTGCCATTATGTCTATTCAAGTGAAGAGGAGGATGAAGATGAAGAGACAGTTCATCTCTTCAAGAAGTGTGCCCCGTTCATGAAGAAAGCTTTGAGGGAGCTTGAACGTGATTCCAAGAAAAATGAGAGGGCAAGCACTTCAAGCCATAAGAAGAAGGCACATGTGGCTACTTGGAGTAATGAGGACTCCACCGACGATGAACAAGCCAACCTTTGCCTTATGGCCATCGAAGAAGATTCAAGGGTAACTTCTAATTCATCTACTTCATGTTCTTACTCTTTTGATGAATTACAAGATGCCTATGATGATTTGGTTTTAGACTTTAAAAACCACATTTTGAAAAATAATAAAGTGATTTCAAAGTTGAAAATTCAAAATGATTTGATTTCTAAAACCAAACTTGAACTTGAAGCAAAACTCAAGGAGTTTGAAATAAAATGTTTTGATTTACAAAAATTGCTTCAAAAAGTTCAAGAAGAAAATGATTTGATTTCCAAAGAGCTAGAAAAGAAAAACAATTTTGGAAAATCAAATTTCTATATAAGACAATCTAGTGCCCCTAGATTTGTAAAAGGAAAATGTTTTAGAAGTGTTTGGGTCCCAAAAGAACTAACCACTTCAATTAAAAAGGATGACATTGAAAAATGAATTCCTAAGGGGACTAAAATTTGTGTTACTAATGTTCATGGATCCAAAGCAATTTGGATACCAAAAATTACTTGATTGTCTTTTTCTAGGTGTGATGGAGATGTTCAACAAGTCCAATTTATGAGGGGGAGCTCCGTGCACACTAAGGAAGAACACTTGAAGAAGGAAGACTTCACATCCTCCCTTGAGTTCAAGTGTGGTAAAATCTAGTTGCTTTTGTGTTTATTTGATTTATTTTTATTTGTGTCAACTAGATGATCATATATGTTGGACTAACACTTTTAATGATGCTTTGAGTAAGGGGGAGCCATTTTAAAACCAAATTATTATTTTTGTCAAATTTTTACCTCTATTGTTATTTCTTTGAACTTAATGTTTTAAATTCCTTTTGATATAACAAAAAGGGGGAGAAATGGTTTGAAAAATTGAATTTTCAAATGAATAAGGGGGAGCTTTATTTGATTTCATATCTTTAATCTCTTATTCACATTTTTAAAGTTAAAGGGGGAGAATCCCAAACAAATTTTCAAGTTGGTTTTATTATATCAAAAAGGAGGAGATTGTAGAACTAATGTTTTGATATAATAATTGAAAAATGTTTTGGACTGATTTAAAAAGTATTTAAAACAATTTCCAAAGTCAAAATAACTTGAAACTATGTTTAGGGAAGTTTTTAAAAGGTTTTCACATGTTTTCAAAGGCCAAACTACACAAAACCGTCCAGGCGTTTCGAAACACCTTAGGGCGTTTCGATACGGGGATTCCAGTAGCAAAACGTTTCGATACGAGTATCAAAACGGGCTTTCCCTGGATGAGATTTTTGAGTAGCGTTTCGAAACGGGCTATGCCGTTTCGATACGCCTACGTGGCTTCGACCGTAACGGTCAAAAACCCCAACGGTTATTTCCCAACTAACATTTAAATGCAGGTCGTTTCGATACAAGGACAGTCGTTTCGAAACGGGTGTTTCGAAACAGACTAGAGCGTTTCGATACGGGTCCTACGTCAGACTGCAACGACTCTTTCTACTTAAAGGGTGTTTCGAAACGAGTTCGAGTATTTCGAAACGGAGAGCTGCAGAATTGCATTTATGGTGGGAATTAAAGTCCTCAACGGCTCCAAATCAACCCCAACGGCTAGTAACGGCTATAAACTCATCAAGGAGTATAAAAGGGACCTCCAAGCATCAAGATATGGTTAATGCTCATATTGTCAATCAACAAATGATCAAGAATTGTCTTAGAGCTTAAATTGTCATTTATTGTAAAGACAAACACTAGTGAGCCAAAATTGTCAAATTTGCTCAAGTGTCTTAGGTTTTGGGTGAGTGCTTTAATTGTGCAAACAAACACCTATTAGAGGGATTTGTGTTTGCTATTTCTTATCTCTTTGAAAAAGAGGGTTTGATCAAGGCTTTGGGTAGAAAGCTTGATCGGTGTAAAGAGTTTCCTCCTAAGCCTAGAAAAGGGGACGAATCAATAGTGGATTGATTGGAAATCCTTAGTGGGGAGCTAAGGTAGTGGATGTAGACCTTGGTTAGAAGGTTGAACCATTATAAATCTTTATGTCAATTATCTTTTTAGCTTCCACAACCCTTCCACCCAAAAATCCACCTCTCCACCACTTGGTGAGCCACATCGGTTGAACGAATCGAGCTCCTCACAACTCAACAGTTTTTTACTGTCATGATCCAATGGACGAGAGTTGGTATGTTGTACTCCGTAACACCCTCAGAAACTTGATAGAGATGAGAGATGAAAGTAGAGATGACATTGAAACAAGATTAGAAACTTTACGTTTTGTAGCACAAAACTTAGATGGAACAATCACTAGTTTTAATTCATAGTTCCAATGGGTTCGGGAGGACATAGATGAAGATTTTAATGAAAACTGATGACATAAAAATGTAATAATATTTATATCTTAACTGATTAACCTATAATATTATAACTTTTAACTTGCAGTCGAATACATATAGTAGTAGTATTGTTGTCACTAGTTACTAAAATAGTTGTTTGTTTTTTGCAGCTATTATGCCAAGGAGAAAATTAAGTGATCTGCAGATTGTTAAAGTTCCTCGAGCAGAGGACGTAACAGATAATCAGAAATTGTCTGGTGTTGGATCTTCAGAAGTTCCGAAAACAATTGAAAATGTAGAAATTGAATGTAATGTTCAACACTTTATTTAAATGGTAGCTGCTTTTTATTATTTACTTGAATTTGAAAATTTTACTAAATTATTACTTATATAGTTGAAAATGGTCGAAGGTGCAAGACTAGAGGTGTAACGCCCCGGTTTTGGGCTTAGAAGTTTTGGGCGTTGACCGGTTTGGTCAAAGTGCTGTTCGAATCTAAGAGAGTGAATTTAGGAAAGCTTAGTTCGGGTTGCATTAAAAATATGGAAAAATGTTCTAAAATCATCTTTTAATATATTTAAGTGAACTGTGAAATCAATTTTGGAAAATGAGTTTCGGAAGGGTGGCATTTTGGCTAGTGACCAAAATGTAATTTTTGAAAGTTTTGTGACTGTTTTAGAAAGGATTGAAACTTTGAATCTTTAAGGAGCTATTTACCCAAAGGGAGTTTCTCCAGATTTTTCTAAGATATTTTAATGATTAATTCTTATTTTCAAGCAAAAGAAAAGTGGAGGGAAAATCATTTTGGTTATTTTGTAACTAATTTCTCATATTTTCCAATTTCTCTTTTCTTTCATTTTCTCTCAACCCAAACACTTTCTCTCCAGAGATTTCCTTCTGATTTTGTCACTCATTTGTCTCCTTTCAACTCTCTTTTGATTCCTAATCATCATATCTACAAAACCTCTCAATTTGCTACTTGATTCATCAAGCTTTTTGGTTCCAAAAGAGGAGAAACTCAAGTTTGGAGGTAAGAACGTCCTTCTCCTCTGAACTTCAAGTTCTTTAATGAAATTCCTAAGTTCTCAATCCTTAATTGATGTTTTATAAATGGCTTTTAAGATTGTTTAATGGATCTTGGCTTAAAATGCAAGATTTGGTGTGTTTTTGATGAAATTTCGTTGGATCTGTTTGAGCAGTATTTTAAGGTGTTAAAATGGTGATTAATGAATGTTAATTTGATAAGGAATCGAGTTTTGATTAATGCAATCCCAGATAGGTTGAATTTCCTAAGTTTAGCTTATGATTCTTGGTTGTTTTTGAGGTGATCTTGTGGATCTGGTGTTGCTGGAGGTATAAGGATGTTGTTAGGTTCTTTTTGGATGTTAAATGATGTTAAAGGATGTTAGGTTTTGATGGTTAATGGCTGGGCTTAGTTGAGAAGTGGTTTGGATGCATTTTTGGTTGTGTTTGGTGGCCGAAAATGGAGTGTGGATGAGAGCAGCGAGTTTAGGTGCTTTCATTGAAGCTATTAATGCATGATGATGCATTAATCTACTGTTTTAATGTGTTAAAACAGGGGAGTCATCTTTGGATCCAAGTGGTGGTGATCCGGAGGCTTGATTTGGTGCTTTGGCAAGAGGCGAAGTGGAATCGGTGAGTGAAATTGGGTTTTCGGCTTTGAAACCAATGTCTTGGGAGCTTAGTTTAAGTCTAAACAACTTTGCTAAGCTCAAGTGTAAGTTTTCGGAAATACTCTCTAGTGGTGGCCATGATTTGATTGTTGTGCAATGTGGTTTATTGCATGTTTTAAATTCTGTTTTGAAAGCATGATTTAGCATGGTTAATGCTGTTTTTGTAAGCCATATGTTGAAGGAAGCTCAAGGTAAGAGCTCCTTGTTTTTGAACATTGATTAAATTTGGTTTGATGCTTTTAAATGCATGATGAATATGGCTTGGTTTAATGCTTTAGAACAGTGGATAAATTGATGATAATGATGTATATTGGCAAGTGATGTTTTGAAAAGGTTGAGGTCACTAAGGTGGTTAAAAGTCCTTGAGTGAGCCTTGTTACTTAAGAACATCAAGGTGGTTAAAAGTCCTTGGATGATTCTTGTTACGGACACAAAGGTGTTTAAAAGTCCTTGTGTGGTCCTTTCTATGGTGTTTAAAAGTCCATAGGCCAAGGTGTTTAAAAGTCCTTGGGGTCAAGGTGTTTAAAAGTCCTTGAGGTAATTTATATCATGGTGTTTAAAAGTCCATGGCCAAGGTGTTTAAAAGTCCTTGGGGTCCAAGGTGTTTAAAAGTCCTTGGGGTGAAAGTTGATGAACTTGTTTTCAAAGAAATGAAATGTATCACTTGTGGCCAATATGACATGTAATGAAATGAAGCATGAGATGCTTGTTAAAGTATGCTTTTGAGCATGTGTAAATGATGATTTGAAGCATGATTTATAAAGTGTTTTATAAATGCATTATTGGATGGTTTTATTGAGCATTCCTCACTAAGCTTTTGCTTACGCTCTCTTTGTTTTCTCAAATCAATATTGCAGAGCATTAAAGTACTTTGAGGGCAGCAAGGAAGGCAAGCATTCAAGTGGTAGTAAAGCTCAAAGTATGGAAGGTTTTCTTAAGTACATTTAGCTTTTGGTAATTTGGTAATGGGGGACCTATGTGTATGTTTTTGGGAGATGTTTTGAACTCCCTAAGTATGTTGAATGTTGTTGAGAATGCTGGTTTTTGTGGTTGACCTTTATATGCTTGAATTGGAAGTTTATGCTTGAATGGTTGCTTGTGTAGGAAGCATGCCTATAGATTTGGGGCTTTTCATATATGTGGATGTTTTGATGAATTGTTGATGCAAGTATGTCTCATATATGTTGAATTGCATGTTGGCAAAGTTTGGTGGCATTTGGAGCATGATTGGTTGGTCAATTGCATGTTTAAGTATGCATTTTTGGGCAATCTGTGCAGGGTGTTTCAGAACAGCACCTACCGTTTCGGAACGGGTGCCTTAAACAAGCCCAGGCGTCCGAAACGGGAGGGACCGTTCTGAAACGGAAAGGCTACTGCCCGACCCCCGTTTCGGTACGCGTTGCGGAACGGCCCCGTGTTTCGAAACGGACTGTCTCCCGTTTCGGAACGGGTGACCGTTGGGGGCTGACATTGGCAGTTAAATGTTTTGAAATGTTTGCATTTTGGTCCTGAATCTTGTTTGTGCAATTGCATGAGTTTGGGAAGTCCTTTTGAGCTGAAATTTCACAGAGAAGCATGAAACATGATTAATTTCAAGTTGGTAACTTTAATTTGGGTTAAGTCCTTACAATTATCAGAATTTACAATTTGGTCCCTAAAGTTGTAAATTGTTCAATTGGGTCCCTGTTTGATCTCTGATGTTTATGATCTTTGAGTATGCTGTTGTATGATCATATCTAAGGCTTAATATGCATCTAGAAAAGTTTTAAAAGAAAAAAAAGGGTCGTTAATCAAGGTTGACTTTCGGGTTGACTTTGGTTTTCCCCGTGTGACTTTCTTAATTCGGGTCAACCGTCTAGGCCGGGTTAAGGGGGTTACATTTGGTGGTATCAGAGTTGTGAAGGAGTTTCCTGGTGTTTTTCCTGAGGAGTTGCCTGGTTTACCTCCTAACCGCGAGGTGGAGTTTGGAATTGAGCTGTATGAGAATACAACTCCTGTGTCCATTACTCCCTATAGAATGGCACCTAAGGAGCTGAAGGAGCTGAAGACGCAGTTGCAAGAGTTGCTTGATCGTGGTTTCATCCGGCCGAGTGTGTCACATTGGGGAGCACCGGTCTTGTTTGTGAAGAAGAAGGATGGCACTATGAGAATGTGCATTGATTACCGTCAGCTGAACAAGTTGACTGTCAAGAATCGGTATCCTTTGCCGAGAATTGATGATCTCTTTGATCAATTTCGGGGAGCTACTGTGTTCTCTAAGATTGACTTGAGGTCAGGGTATTATCAGTTGAAGGTGAAGGATGTTGATGTGCCTAAGACAGCTTTCAGGACAAGGTATGGGCATTATGAGTTCCTTGTGATGCCGTTTGGGTTGACAAATGCTCATGCTGCTTTCATGGACATGATGAATCGGGTGTTTCATGAATACCTGGACAAGTTTGTTGTGGTGTTCATTGATGATATCCTCGTGTACTCGCGTACTGAGGAGGAGCATGAAGAGCATTTGAGGATTGTTTTGCAAGCTTTGTTGGAGAATCAGCTTTATGCTAAGCTGAGCAAGTGTGAGTTCTGGTTAAGGGAGGTGGTGTTTCTTGGGCATGTGGTCTCAGCTGAGGGGATTCGTGTTGATCCTCAGAAGATTGAGGCGGTGATGAATTGGAAAGTTCCTAAGTCTGTTCATGAGGTCCGTAGTTTCCTTGGTTTGGCGGGATACTACCGAAGGTTTGTGGATGGTTTTTCCAAGATTGCTGCTCCTTTGACGAAGCTGTTGCAAAAGGATGTTAAGTATGAGTGGACGGAAGCGAGACATCAGGCTTTTGAGAAGCTTAAGGCGGCTTTGACGCAAGCTCCTATTTTGATTCAGCCTGAATCAGGGAAAGAGTTTGTGGTTTACAGTGATGCATCCTATGTTGGTTTGGGGTGTGTGCTGATGCAGGAGGGTAAGGTGGTGGCTTATGCATCGCGGCAGTTGAAAGTGCATGAGCGCAATTACCCTACGCATGATATTGAGCTGGCTGCAGTGGTTTTTGCTCTGAAGATCTGGAGACATTATCTGTATGGTGAGAAGTGTACTATGTACACAGATCACAAGAGTTTGAGGTATCTGATGTCTCAGAAGGAGTTGAATCTTAGGCAGCGGCGTTGGTTGGAGTTGCTCAAGGATTATGATCTGACGATTGAGTATCATCCTGGAAAAGCTAATGTTGTAGCGGATGCCTTGAGTAGGAAAGTAGCTGTTGAGCTGAGGGCTATGTTTGCTAGCTTGAGCATATCACAAGATGGTGGTCTTGTTGCTGAGTTGCAAGTGAAACCCTCTTTGGTTCAGTTGATCAAGGATAAGCAGTTGCTGGATGATTCCTTGGTGCCGCATGTTCAGGATATCGCGGAGGGTAGACCTTCGGATTTCTGTTTTAATGATGATGGTGTGTTGTGTTTTGGGAGTCGGATAGTAGTGCCTGCTGATGCTGAGTTGAGGCGTGCTATTCTGACTGAAGGTCATAGTAGTCCTTTTGCTATGCACCCTGGTAGTACTAAGATGTACCGTGATCTTCGTGTTGAGTACTATTGGGTGGGTTTGAAGAAAGATGTTGCGGAGTTTGTTAGCAAGTGTATGGTATGTCAGCGAGTTAAGTCTGAGCATCAGTTTCCTTTAGGGTTGTTGCAACCGTTGAAAATCCCTGAGTGGAAGTGGGAACGGGTTACCATGGATTTTGTATCTGGTTTACCTTTGTCTCCCTCGAAGAAGAATTCGGTGTGGGTGATTGTGGATCGCCTAACGAAGTGTGCGCATTTCTTGCCTGTGCATACCACGTTTTCTTTGGATAAGTTGGCAGAGCTGTACATTGCTGAGATTGTGCGGCTGCATGGTGTGCCTAAGTCGATTGTGTCGGATAGAGATCCGAGGTTCACATCGCGGTTCTGGCAGTGTTTGCATCAAGCTCTAGGTACAAGGTTGCATTTCAGTACATCCTATCATCCTCAGTCGGATGGTCAGTCTGAGCGAGTTATCCAGATTTTGGAGGATATGTTGAGGTGCTGCGTGATTGAGTTCCAAGGTTCTTGGGAGAAGCATCTGCCTTTGGTTGAGTTTGCTTATAACAATAGTTATCAGGCAAGTATACAGATGGCACCTTATGAGGCTTTGTACGGGAGGAAGTGTAGGACTCCTCTTTGTTGGGCTGAAACTGGTCAAAAGTTGGTTTCGATGCCGGCTTTGTTGAAAGGGACCACAGAGAAGGTAAAGCTCATTTGTGAGCGGTTGAAGGCTGCTTCTGATCGGCAGAAGTCTTACGCGGATTTGAAGCGTAAGGAGATAGAGTATGCGGTGGGTGACCGTGTGTTCTTGAAGGTTTCGCCTTGGAAGAAGGTGATGCGGTTTGGCCGGAAGGGCAAGTTGAGCCCTAGGTACATTGGACCATATGAGGTGGTTGAGCGTGTGGGTCCTGTTGCGTATCGGTTGAGGTTACCTCAGGAGTTGGAGAAGATTCATGATGTGTTCCATGTCTCTATGCTCCGGAGGTATAGATCTGATCCTTCGCATGTGATGCCTGTGGAGGAAGTGGTTTTGAATCCGGATTTGACCTATGATGAGGAACCGGTGAAGGTTCTGGATTCGGATAGCAAGGTTCTTCGTGGCAAAACCATTGAGTTGGTGAAGGTGCTGTGGAAGCATCGAGGTGTTGAGGAAGCCACGTGGGAGCGAAAGGAAGACATGCTGAAGCAGTTTCCTTATCTCTTTCCTTCAGGTAAATTTCGGGGACGAAATTTCTTAGGGGGGGAGAGTTGTAACGCCCCGGTTTTGGGCTTAGAAGTTTTGGGCGTTGACCGGTTTGGTCAAAGTGCTGTTCGAATCTAAGAGAGTGAATTTAGGAAAGCTTAGTTCGGGTTGCATTAAAAATATGGAAAAATGTTCTAAAATCATCTTTTAATATATTTAAGTGAACTGTGAAATCAATTTTGGAAAATGAGTTTCGGAAGGGTGGCATTTTGGCTAGTGACCAAAATGTAATTTTTGAAAGTTTTGTGACTGTTTTAGAAAGGATTGAAACTTTGAATTTTTAAGGAGCTATTTACCCAAAGGGAGTTTCTCCAGATTTTTCTAAGATATTTTAATGATTAATTCTGATTTTCAAGCAAAAGAAAAGTGGAGGGAAAATCATTTTGGTTATTTTGTAACTAATTTCTCATATTTTCCAATTTCTCTTTTCTTTCATTTTCTCTCAACCCAAACACTTTCTCTCCAGAGATTTCCTTCTGATTTTGTCACTCATTTCTCTCCTTTCAACTCTCTTTTGATTCCTAATCATCATATCTACAAAACCTCTCAATTTGCTACTTGATTCATCAAGCTTTTTGGTTCCAAAAGAGGAGAAACTCAAGTTTGGAGGTAAGAACGTCCTTCTCCTCTGAACTTCAAGTTCTTTAATGAAATTCCTAAGTTCTCAATCCTTAATTGATGTTTTATAAATGGCTTTTAAGATTGTTTAATGGATCTTGGCTTAAAATGCAAGATTTGGTGTGTTTTTGATGAAATTTCGTTGGATCTGTTTAAGCAGTGTTTTAAGGTGTTAAAATGATGATTAATGAATGTTAATTTGATAAGGAATCGAGTTTTGATTAATGCAATCCCGGATAGGTTGAATTTCCTAAGTTTAGCTTATGATTCTTGGTTGTTTTTGAGGTGATCTTGTGGATCTGGTGTTGCTGGAGGTATAAGGATGTTGTTAGGTTCTTTTTGGATGTTAAATGATGTTAAAGGATGTTAGGTTTTGATGGTTAATGGCTGGGCTTAGTTGAGAAGTGGTTTGGATGCATTTTCGGTTGTGTTTGGTGGCCGAAAATGGAGTGTGGATGAGAGCAGCGAGTTTAGGTGCTTTCATTGAAGCTATTAATGCATGATGATGCATTAATCTACTGTTTTAATGTGTTAAAACAAGGGAGTCATCTTTGGATCCAAGTGGTGGTGATCCGGAGGCTTGATTTGGTGCTTCGGCAAGAGGCGAAGTGGAATCGGTGAGTGAAATTGGGTTTTCGGCTTTGAAACCAATGTCTTGGGAGCTTAGTTTAAGTCTAAACAACTTTGCTAAGCTCAAGTGTAAGTTTTCGGAAATACTCTCTAGTGGTGGCCATGATTTGATTGTTGTGCAATGTGGTTTATTGCATGTTTTAAATTCTGTTTTGAAAGCATGATTTAGCATGGTTAATGCTGTTTTTGTAAGCCATATGTTGAAGGAAGCTCAAGGTAAGAGCTCCTTGTTTTTGAACATTGATTAAATTTGGTTTGATGCTTTTAAATGCATGATGAATATGGCTTGGTTTAATGCTTTAGAACAGTGGATAAATTGATGATAATGATGTATATTGGCAAGTGATGTTTTGAAAAGGTTGAGGTCACTAAGGTGGTTAAAAGTCCTTGAGTGAGCCTTGTTACTTAAGAACATCAAGGTGGTTAAAAGTCCTTGGATGATTCTTGTTACGGACACAAAGGTGTTTAAAAGTCCTTGTGTGGTCCTTTCTATGGTGTTTAAAAGTCCATAGGCCAAGGTGTTTAAAAGTCCTTGGGGTCAAGGTGTTTAAAAGTCCTTGAGGTAATTTATATCATGGTGTTTAAAAGTCCATGGCCAAGGTGTTTAAAAGTCCTTGGGGTCCAAGGTGTTTAAAAGTCCTTGGGGTGAAAGTTGATGAACTTGTTTTCAAAGAAATGAAATGTATCACTTGTGGCCAATATGACATGTAATGAAATGAAGCATGAGATGCTTGTTAAAGTATGCTTTTGAGCATGTGTAAATGATGATTTGAAGCATTATTTATAAAGTGTTTTATAAATGCATTATTGGATGGTTTTATTGAGCATTCCTCACTAAGTTTTTGCTTACGCTCTCTTTGTTTTCTCAAATCAATATTGCAGAGCATTAAAGTACTTTGAGGGCAGCAAGGAAGGCAAGCATTCAAGTGGTAGTAAAGCTCAAAGTATGGAAGGTTTTCTTAAGTACATTTAGCTTTTGGTAATTTGGCAATGGGGGACCTATGTGTATGTTTTGGGAGATGTTTTGAACTCCCTAAGTATGTTGAATGTTGTTGAGAATGCTGGTTTTTGTGGTTGACCTTTATATGCTTGAATTGGAAGTTTATGCTTGAATGGTTGCTTGTGTAGGAAGCATGCCTATAGATTTGGGGCTTTTCATATATGTGGATGTTTTGATGAATTGTTGATGCAAGTATGTCTCATATATGTTGAATTGCATGTTGGCAAAGTTTGGTGGCATTTGGAGCATGATTGGTTGGTCAATTGCATGTTTAAGTATGCATTTTTGGGCAATCTGTGCAGGGTGTTTCGGAACAGCACCTACCGTTTCGGAACGGGTGCCTTAAACAAGCCCAGGCGTCCGAAACGGGAGGGACCGTTCCGAAACGGAAAGGCTACTGCCCGACCCCCGTTTCGGTACGCGTTGCGGAACGGCCCCGTGTTTCGAAACGGGCTGTCTCCCGTTTCGGAACGGGTGACCGTTGGGGGCTGACATTGGCAGTTAAATGTTTTGAAATGTTTGCATTTTGGTCCTGAATCTTGTTTGTGCAATTGCATGAGTTTGGGAAGTCCTTTTGAGCTGAAATTTCACAGAGAAGCATGAAACATGATTAATTTCAAGTTGGTAACTTTAATTTGGGTTAAGTCCTTACAATTATCAGAATTTACAATTTGGTCCCTAAAGTTGTAAATTGTTCAATTGGGTCCCTGTTTGATCTCTGATGTTTATGATCTTTGAGTATGCTGTTGTATGATCATATCTAAGGCTTAATATGCATCTAGACAAGTTTTAAAAGAAAAAAAAGGGTCGTTAATCAAGGTTGACTTTCAGGTTGACTTTGGTTTTCCCCGTGTGACTTTCTTAATTCGGGTCAACCGTCTAGGCCGGGTTAAGGGGGTTACAAGAGGGTACACAGCGTTGACGAAATTATACCAACTTCCTCATGGGGAATGTGTAAAAGTTTCAAAAAACAATATGAGCCAACCTATTGGGGCAAAAACAGGTGTTATGGCCAGTTACTTAGGCATGGTTGCACGCAATGCTACACTTTTGCCGATAAATTATGAGTCATTGCATGAGATGTCAAATATTAACAAAACCAGGTTGTGGATTATGTTAAGGTAATAATGTCTTTTTAATAGACAATCCATTACATTTCAATAGTAATCTATATTTACTTTGATTGCGTAATTTGTAGGAGAAATTTTCTTTAGAGGTCTCATACGATTATGTGAAGCATGAGTTGGGAAAGAAATAGAGAGACCATAAGAGTTCATTGAAAAAGAAATATTTCAAGAATAATCTCAGTCTTCATGAGAAGTTGCAAAATACCCACCTGAAATGCTTCAGTATTAATAGGAAGATATAATTATGTTTTGGAGTTCAACGAAAGGAGAGGTATGATTGATGCACTTTTAAAAAATAATAATGTCATTATAATATTGGCTTTATACATAATGCAGATTTTAATTTGTAGGATCGAGAGCGCGTTGGAGTTGCTAGTAGGCAACAATACAAGTTTACTCACACAGCCGAGTCGAAGAGCTTTGCTCGTATAGCTAATGACGAGGTATTACTTTTTAATTATTGATTATTTTTTAATCTATTACTTTTTCATAAGTATTAATTTATATTATACATTGTAGCAAGATACGACCGACAGTAGCGTTAGATAAATAAAGCTCTTCGACATTACACACACACAAAAAGATGGCTCTCCTACGACTCCTGAAGCTGTAGAAATTATGGTATATTTATTGGACACAAAATCTGAATTATGTTATATTTATATCAATAGTATAATATTTTTATTTTAAATAATGTTTGAATTCGTTATAAATTCTTACTTGATTATTGGGCAAAATTGAGGTGTAAAAGGACGGAGTATGAAGCTACGGCTTCAACTAATGGTTATGCTAATGTGGATGAGATCGAAAATCAAGTTATTGTCGAAGTTTTGGGTTTTGAAAGATATGATCAGGTTCGCTGCCAAGTATTATTCGTTACTCCAACAAAATATTTTGGATCTAGCTCGTCTCAATACATGCCATCACAGAGCCAAGATTCCCAGGAATAAGTTAATCGTTTGAAACAACAATTTTCTCAATTTAAAGACGAAGCATAAGCGAGAAAAGCAGAGAGAGAAGCAACATACCATAAACTCTAAAATCAACTTCAAGCAATGATGGCAATGATAAAGCATAACCAACCACCGAATCCACCATCTCCGTTGATTTCTTAGGTTTATGTTTTGTTTACTCTACTGAACAATGCTGAATTTACATTTCACTTTAATGTTCTAGACTTTGATTTACTTTTGTTGTTAAGTATTTCTACTTAATTTTCATAATTATATTTCAAATTTGATGTTATTAGATAATGTTACATTTTAAATTTAGGTAGTACATATTTAAAAATGTTGCTTGGCAAAGGTAGGGCTGAGCATGGTTAACCGCAAAACCGAAAACCGATCCGAACTGAGGCGTTTGGGCGGTTTATGGTTCATAAGTTTACAAACCGTGGTTAACCGAATCGAACCGAATTGAACCGAATATGATATTTTATTTAATTTATAATTGTTTTTCTAATTTAAAAATATGTATTTTATACTTAAAATATTATAAATGCATTTATTATTATTATTCACTTAAAAAATTAAGTTTTTAATAAATATTTATGAAAAACACTTTAAAACTTTAACTCTTATTGTTTAAAAGTCATCAAATAAAGTTATTTTGTCAAAATAAAATACAAAATTTCAAAAACTAACGTTAATATGGAAAAATCAAAAATCGAGGTTAACCGAACCGAAAACCGATGGTTACTAAAATAGCTTACCAAATTAAACCGAAACCGAACCGTATACACCCATAGACAAAGGCAATAAGCTTAAAGGCGTTTGTGGTGAAAAAGCCACTAAAAATCACATCACACAGCGGCATTTAACCACAAAACGCCACTAAAAATCATGACATACTGCGACGTTTGTACACCAAAACGCCGCTAAAGAAGTTATTAGTGGCGTTTTGAATATCAAACGCCGCTATAGAACACGATCTGTTGTGGTGTTTCTCGTACACAAACACCACTAATGTTTGTGGCGCTGGTTTCAGTGGCGCTTTTCGCGACTCTTTTTTAGCACCGAGAAGGTATTTAGCGGCGCTAAAAAACGACACTATAGGGCTAAAAAAATGTCGTTAAAAATATATTTTCTGTGGTGAATGCCTTCAAAAAGTATGTTTCTTGAACGCATCTTTACCACATGTGAAACACTTAACTGAAAAAAAGAGTTTCATTTTCTTAAATAGTTTTTAGGTGATATTCGATAAACAATTAAAAAAGATATTATTTGAGTGATAAAGTCGGTTTAGGGTGTTTGTTCAAAAATTTGAACAGTGAGAAACATTATTTCAAGAAGAGGAATAACATACCTCAAAATAGCCTTATCAGACTTCAATAGGAGGAGATCAAAGTATGAGCACATCGACCCTTTATATGGATTTTCGTTGATTTTGAGTGAGTTTCGTGAAAAATAAATTTGAGAAAAATAAAAAGGAGTGAAATAAGAATGTTTTGTTATTGCACTTGCAACAAATAAAGACCAATGACATACGGCAATTGATCGTCAATAGCAATCGAAAAATTTAGTGGTGAAATTGAAATAATATTTTAAATTCAATTTCTAAATGATGTCGTTTTGAACATTAATATAATCACATCCAAACGACGTCACTATAACAATGGCATTGTATTAACAAAATTATCATCCATATCATTGCGTTGTTTTCAAATTAATGGAAAAATAATGATATAAGTGGAGCCAAAATTACAGTTGAGTTTTATAATTGAAGCGATTGAAGACTCAGTAATATATGATATGAATTTTTTAAATTATAAGCCGCACTAACTCGATTTTTCTTGGTTGACGAGTTTATGCAGAAATAAAAAATAATTTGCTACAACTTCACTTTTCTCTTGATGCAAAAGTTCAAATGGTGGCCTTAGTGGATGTAATCGCAGCTTGATAGGATTTAAGCAAGGTGTTTTAGGCTTCATTCGCTGTTTCGACATTGATAATCTTTTAATATACGGAGTTTTAAAGATGATGTAAAGCATATATAGATATAGTGGAGAGTCTCATTGTTCATATAACATGGATGTACAGAGGAGCTGAAGGAGTAGTTGTCCTATGAAAATTTGAAATTTGTAATAATTTAAATTTTTTATGAATTTTCTATTGAAAATCTATTTCCGCCTCCTATAATTTTATAGGTTCCCCGCTCTAACATAAAATTATGTGTCTGACACTACTTTATAACGAGCTTGATCTATTTACTTTTTATTTCTTTCTTAGTTGATTCTTTTAGGTTTTTAGGTTCAGCAAATACCTTTTCACAATGGATTTATATTTAATACACTGGCGGTGGAAACTAAAAGTTTCCACAAGCGTCATAGTTTTAAGGTTTAGAGATTTAATTTAGGGTGTAGGATTTAGGGGTTTAAGTGTAGGGGTTTAGAATTTAGGGATAATGGTCAGAATTTAAGGTTTAGGGTTAGAATTTAGGGTTTAGAGTTTTGTTGCGCTATGTGATGTACTATAAATGATACGCAAATAGTGCAAGTATACATGTCGAACAAGTAGTAAAGTGATGAGTGAGTATCGTCTCCACAGGTATTGGAGGTATTTCACTTTTTAGCTTAAGCATGCAAAACACAAACGAAAAATAGAGAAATGCTTTGGCAAGTTGAAGTAAGTTGATAAATGTTGTGGCAACAGATATAAATAAAACTCGGTAAAATCAGTAGACTTAATTGGTCCTCAAACGTGTATGAAACTCACTTTGGGAATGACTGATTAGGTTGTTTGGATAACCTATGCCTAGCTCTCTATGATAGCTTAGCTCTTTAGCTTGTTCTATGCTCGGCAGAATGTACAAAGAGTGCTCCTAAACTATCTCTAGCAAGGAGTTTGAGAGTTAGAAATGCTACAACAATACCTCTTAGTGTAAACTCTAACACTCCCCTACCCACGAGGTTCTATCCTTTTTAGCCGTTGAACCCCCTCACTTATCTCTAAGGTGGGTTAGAGCTGTACCTCTCAGCAGCCAACTCCACTGCCTATGTGATTTAAGGTTAACTCTCTCGACCACTAACTTAAGCTCACTCTCAAAGAAAGGCCAACTCTCACAGGCTCCTACAACCTTAGGTATTTAGCAGACATAGACAAAACATAGAATGAAACTGAGAATTATAAACATTCATTGAAGAAACTTAAAAACATAAAGCATCCAAACAACCCAAGCCACCTAAAATTAGTTCATGGCTGGGCAATAAACATCCAACATCAATATGTTAATACAACCCATATCTAAAAATATAAAGAAATGTTGAAGCAAAAGAAAAGGTAAAGAAACTCCTGATCTGCGATGGACTGCCACGAACCACCCTAGGCTTGCTGCCTCTCTCAAGGCCAGCAAGGTCACCCCTTGGAGCTTCAAAAATGGAGGACACCAAGTTGAGGAAGAAGAAGATGGAAAAAAAAGCCTCCTTTTCTTTTTCTCCCTAGCTTTAAGACACTTTTTTCACGCGTCCCAAATGAGGGTATATTGTCCTTTATATATTGGAGGCTCCTAGGGTTTTTTGCCCTACGTAATTCCTTGTGATCCCAAGGAATATTCTCTGACACTTGCTGGCACCAACGAAAAAAAAGGGTTTTTTTACATGTGAGCTGGAAAATTTCTTCTGCGTGTTTTGTCTTTTTCTGCACCAGCCAGTTTCAGTCCAAAATGCTACAGAATTTCCAGCTGCCTATCTCTACTCATCTGCACATCATGAAACCAGACCAAACCCTTCTCAAGTAGAACCCATTTTGCACTCACTCTACACCAACCGAAGCTATGAAAAGAAATGGAAACCATATGAACTAAATGCAACCTAAATACCATGGAATGAGCTTAAAAGCAAGCAAATATTAGATTACGGAAGCATGAAACATATGTATTTTGCATAGTTATCACACCCCCAAACTTAAGCTATTGCTTGTCCTCAAGCAATGAGTAGAAAAGAAAACAAAAGAAATGTTATGGCAAAGATTTAGTTCAAGATAATAATATGGAAAAATTCCAGCCCTCAGAAAAATATAGGTTATCAACATGCTTGACTAGACTTGAGATTTTTAAGAACATTAATTAGGGCCAGGTTCATTGCATGTGTGTGCGTGATTGCATCCAACCTATGCTTATCAAAGATAGATTTTTTTGGGAAAGCTCTCTAATTGACCTCAATATGTTTTCTCAATTCCTTCTTTTTTATGCTGTTCGAAGGGAGTCAGCCCATCACAACTACCTTCCTGGGCTTGAAAATGAAGTGGAGCAAACACCCCATTCCCGAGTCTATTGGGTAGAGTCATCCGTGACTACTTTCATTCACTCATGTGCTTTTGCTACCATTTATTCAAGAGGGTTTTCCAGGCATTGCAGTGCACAGAGGAGTGTCCCTCTACAGCTATGCCGTAGCATTTATTCACAGTTAAACATAATTTTTGTTATATATATATATATTAGAAGGAGGGGGTTCTTAATTCATTATTCACACTTCGATTTTCAAGAGTCGTTTCCTAAAAGTTTTCCTAACAATGCTGAGCATAGAGAACATGCAATTGTGTACAAAACTAATTCTTCGAAACCTAAAATCTGTTCTACCAATCTCAACCAGTCATATATATATATTCAATTGATACCAAGCCATAAAGAAAAACTCATCATTGGACATACTTAATTTATTCATACACTGTCTAAGAACTAAATAGAATGCCATAGCAAATATTTTATTCCTAACTAAAAATGCAATTAATTAATAACTAAGAACACTAGCACCCCCAAACTTGAAAAATGCAGCGTCCTCAATGCATGAGAAATGAAAATAAATGAAATGCATGAAATTATACTAAATGCAATGCAATGGAGGTACCTTATGGTTGCTTTTTCTTCACGGTCTTGGTGGCCTTGTGCTGGATGCTGGATTTCTTTAATGAAGCAATGGGTGTATCATCTTCTTGTTGTTCGGGCGAAGGTGCTAGATCATCTTGTTCAACTGGCTCGGTCTGATCAGCGCCAGCTTCATCATCACTTTCTTCAGTCTCAGATTCCTCGACTGTGGTTGTCCAGACTTGTCCAATGGTGTATTTTAGGCGGCGTTTCTTTGTTGCTGTAGCCTATGGAGTCTGGTCTACCATGGGCTCGGAGACAGTAGCAGGGTCTGATTCTACAGAATCTTCAAACACGTCACTCTCAGTAGTGACAGTGTTTGGAGTAGGATCTTCCGGTTGTGGAGTAAAGGCAGTAGCTTTGGACTTTCTCTTTCATTTCTTGCTGGGCGTTGTAGCATGTTTAACAGACGGGGTATCCTGAAGGGCACATCTCGTTAAACGGGCAATGATTTCGGTGCAACACCTTTCTTCCTTGTAGTTTGTTTTCTTGCAGCATAGGTGGGTTGAGGTGTGCTTTCTCTGGCGATAGAGGATGACTCTGTTGGGGCAGTAAATAGTTCTTCTGGAAAAGGGGGAAACTCGACGGTTGATAGGGGAAGCAATTCCTTAAGGAAGGCTTGTAAAGCAGCATCCCTGGCCTGCAATTCCTACAGAAGGTTGTGCAATTAGCTTGCAGTCGGTCTACCTTGGCTTGGATGTTGTTAGTGTTGGTCACCAAGGACGCGATCCTTGCCGCAGCAAAAGTTTTGGCTCCTTCCCTGACAGTTTCTACTGGGGCATCCTTATCGAATCCTCTTAAGGCTGGAAACTAGGCTGGTGTGAGTCCAATTTTGCCCTCGTCTCTTTCGTCCTCAGCTTGGGTCCTCAAAGACATGTTTCTTCCGGCATAGGGCTGTGATCAAGTTTAGGAAAATCAGAGGGCTCTTGCCTCGCTTCAAACACGCATACACCTCGTCTATGATCAATTTCCCCACATCGATTGAGCGTCCATTAAGGATAGAGTGAAAGTGTAACAATCGGTTGATGTGTACCGTGGCAGAGTGAGAAGTGGGCAGAGACGGGTCTTGACAAAGTGATTCCAGAGCTTGGCTTTAGGCTTCAGCCAACCCCTTTCAACAAATTGTATTGTGACATCTAACTCGGTGCCACTAAAGCATAAGTCCTCAATGACTTCCCTTTGTGTTTGAGCGTCAGCATTAGAAGCAAAAGATGTATGGTGGTCTAGCACATTCTTCAACCCATAAAACTTGTTGATGGAGGCAGTTGTAAACTTGATTTGTTCCCCTCGAACATAGACGTCAGACTGTGTTGGGCTCGTTAGGTGAGCATAGAACTCACGTACCAAGGGAACGTAGATGTTCCCAGGGTCTTTCACGAAGGTTTCCCATCCGTGTTTAGTGATGACGTTCGTGATTTCCTCATTGAAACCTTGCTCCCCCTCAGTAGGGAACTTAAATCCTTGCTCAGCGAATGGTTTGCGATCCTTCAACTGTAGCCAACGCTCATTTACGGTTGGGTCTGAAAACTTTTTGATTTTGATGATCGGTGGGGGTTCAGTGTTAGAGGAAGCACCAAGCGCGTTTTTGCATCTAACCATTGTTGCGGCAGAAAAAGGGAGAAAATTTTGTGAGAAAATGGAGGGTTCGAAGAAAAGAAAACGGTGAGTTGTTTGGTGAAGAAGATGAAGTGAAGTGGAGAAGGTGAAGTGTAGAGGAAGTTGAAAAGACAAGGTAGTTGGGGTGTAAGAGGAAAGAGAAATTTTTTTGTTCTCTTAGTGGTTGGTAACTGCCAAAAATTGATGGAGAGAGAAGGTGAAAAAGCTAGGTTGTCGGCGTGTGTAAGAGGAGAGAGGGATGGGGTTTTAATAAAAAGTGGTAGAATGGGAGAGAGAATGTCAGGGTTTTTATGGCTAGGATTTTACCGTATTAAATAAAGAAAAACAAATATTCTCATATTTTTGCTTTTTCATGCCACCACCCCCAAACTTTGGACCTTTTAATCCACCTTAGTATAAAGACATATCCTATCCTTTACAAGGAAAACCTGTCAACTGCCACTTTTTAAGCGTACCACCTGCCACCTACGAGTAAAACTGACATAGGGGTGATAAAAACAAATACACAGAAAATGATACAAACATAATTAAAGGGCGAAAAGCCTAGTAAGAAACTAAGTTATTTATGAACATCAAAACAAGAAAATGCTATAACATAATAAAGGTAGAGGAAAGGTTGCAAACTCTCAAGGGTCATTGAGGGTCAAGGATGATTTGTCTCGCAAGATTGGAGCTCCATTGTACACCTTTAGCCTCTGACCATTAACTTTAAAGGGTTTCTCATCGTCAAGTTTTCTAATTTCCACTGCACCATGATGATAAACCTTGTGAACAAGGAAAGGTCCTGACCATATAGACTTGAGCTTTCTAGGGAAAAGCTTGAGCCTGGAATTGTAGAGAAGCACATGTTGTCCTTCTGAAAAATGTCGTGGCTTAATATGCTTATCATGACATTTCTTTGTTTTTTCTTTCTACAGCCTTGCATTCTCATATGCATGGGCTCTAAATTCTTCCATCTCATTAAGCTCTAGTAGCCTTTTCTCACCAGCCAACTGGGTATCCATGTTGAGCTTTTTTATAGCCCAATAAGCTTTGTGTTCTAGCTCGACAGGGAGATGACAAGCCTTGCCAAAAACAAGTTTGAAGGGGGACATCCCCAAGGGTGTTTTGAAGGTTGTTCGATAAGCCTATAGCGCTTCATCGAGTCTTGGAGACCAGTCTTTTCGCTTGGGGTTGACCACCTTCTCAAGTATCTATTTGATCTCACGATTAGAGACTTCCGCTTGTCCTTTGGTCTGGGGATGATATGCCATGGCTATTTGTGTCTGACTCCATATCTGTACAAGGCCTTGGCAATAAGCTTGTTGTCAATATGTGTTCCTTCATCGCTAATGATGGCTGTAGGTGCTCCAAACCTAGTGAATATGTTCTTGTGCAGTAACTTCAAAACTATCTTGGAGTCATTCTTTGGTGTGGCCACTGCTTCTACCCATTTCGACACATAGTCGACTGCCAAAAGAATGTAAAGATCTCCAAACGATGAAGGGAATGGCCCCATGAAGTCAATCCCCCCATACATCGAAGAGTTCTACCTCCAATATGCCTTGCAATGACATTTCATTCCTCCGAGAAATGTTCCCCGTTCTTTGGCATCTGTCACAAGTTTTACAAAACTCGTGGGCATCTTTAAAAAGTGTCAGCCAATAGAATACGGATTGTAGCACTTTTGCAGTTGTTCTTGTTCCATCGAAATGACCTTCACATGACGATGAATATCAATGAAATAAGATGTCTCTTTTTACTTCTTCCGGTATGCATCTTCGTATTATTTGGTCAGCACATTGCTTGAACACGTAGGGTTCATCCCAAAAGTAGAATATCACGTCATGCTTGAACTTCTTTTGACCCTGCTATTCAAATCAGGAGGCAAAATCCCCATAACAAGATAATTAACAATGCCAGCATACCATGGAATTGCCATAGGATATAAAATTTTCTCATTAAGGAATTCCTCCTTAATTTATTGTGTATTGCCATGTTTAACCGAGTTCTCTAGCCTAGAGAGGTGATCAACTACTTGATTCTCACATCCCTTCCTATCCCTAACTTCCAAGTCGAATTCTTGTAGGAGAAGTATCCACCTAATAAGCCTAGGTTTAGCATTCGTTTTAGCCACTAAGTATTTAATAGCTGAGTGATCCGTATGAACAATAACCTTAGTGCCTATCAAGTATGACATAAACTTGTCAAAGGCAAACACAACAGCCAACAATTAATTTTCAGTGGTGGTGTAATTAATTTGTGCATCATTTAAGGTGCGACTAGCATAGTAAATAACATGAAAGAGTTTACCTCGGTGTTGCCCAAGCGCTGCTCCCACTGCATAGTCACTCGCATCGCACATCAGTTCGAATGGTTCGTTCCAATTAGGTTGGACAACAATGGGTGCTGAGATAAGCTTCTCATTCAGTTCCTCGAATGCGCTGCGACGATCCTCATTAAATACAAAGGGGTGATTTTGCTGTAGCAAATTACAAAGTGGCTTAGATATCATAGAGAAGTTTTTGATAAATCTTCGATAGAAGCCATCATGGCCTAAGAAACTTCTTATGCCCTTGACAGTGGTAGGAGGAGGTAGCTTTTCAATTACTTCGATTTTTGCCCTATCTACCTCTATGCCTTTTGTTGAGATGTGTGGTGCTCGATTCGATCAACCAATATTACTCACCAAGTGGTGGAGAGGTGGATTTTTGGGTGGAAGGGTTTAGGAAGCTAAGAAGAAAAGTGACACAATGATTTATAGTGGTTCAACCTTCTAACCAAGGTCTACATCCACTACCTTAGCTCCCCACTAAGGATTTCTCAATCAATCCACTATTGATTCGTCCCCTTTTCTAGGCTTAGGAGGTAACCCTTACAAACGATCAAGCTTCTACCCAAAGCCTTGATCAAAACCCTCTTTTACAAAGAGATAAACAAAGCAAACTTAAACCCTCTAATAGGTGTTTGTTTGCACAATGAAGCACTCACCCAAAACCTAAAACACTTGAGCAAATTTGACAATTTTGGCTCACTAGTGTTTGTCTATACAAGAATTGACAATTTAGGCACTAAGACAATATTTGATCATTTGATGTTTGACAATATGAGCATTAGCCTTCTCTTGATGCTTGGAGGTCCCTTTTATACTCCCAAATGAGTTTGTAGCCGTTACTAGCCGTTGGGATCAAATTGGAGCCGTTGAAGACTTTAATTCCCACCATAAATGCAGTTCTGCAGCTCCCCGTTTCGAAACGCTCGAAGCCGTTTCGAAACACTCTCAATGTAGAAAGAGCCGTTGCAGTCTGTCAGGGTACCCGTTTCGGAACACCCCCTTGCCGTTTCGGAACGCGTATCGAAACGCTATAAGCCCGTATCGCAACGCCTGCATTTAAAAGTTAGTTGGGAAAATAGCCGTTGGGGTTTATGACCGTTGTGGTCATTGCCACGTGGGCGTATCGAAACGACCTAGCCCGTTTCGAAACGCTGGGCAAAAATTCAGTCCAGGGTAAGCCCATTTCGAAACAAGTTTCGAAACGATTTTGCTACTGGAATCCCCTGTTTCGAAACGCCCTAAGGTGTTTCGAAACACCTGGACGGTTTTGTGTAGTTTGGCCTTTGAAAACATATTAAACTCATTTAAAAACATCCCTAAACATAGTTTCAAGATATGTGGACTTTGGAAATTGTTTTAAATACTTTCTAGATAAGTCCGAAAACATTTTTCAATTATTATATCAAAACATTAGTTCTACACCTTTCTTTAAGATTTTGTGACCTAAAATCGTTCCTTCGATCACCATAAAGTGGCATTTCTCCCAATTAAGAACTAGGCCAGCTTCTTCACACCGCTTCAGCACCTTTGCCAAGTTGCCCAAACATGTTTCGAAGTCATCTCCGGAGACTGATTCCAAAAATTCCTCAACCATGTCTGAAAATATGGTGAGCATACACCTCTAAAAAGTTGCTGGAGCATTGCAAAGTCCAAACGACATCCTTCTGAAAGCATAGGTACCATACGGACATGTTAAGGTTGTTTTCTCCTGGTCATCAGGTGCTATAGAAATATGGTTGTACCCTGAGTATCCGTCAAAGAAACAATAGAATGCTTTACCCACCAATCTATCTAGCATTTGATCGATGAATGGAAGGGGAAAATGGTCTTTCTTGGTTGCCTTGTTGAGCTTCTGATAGTCCATACAAATCCTCTATCCTGTGACGGTCCTTGTGAGTAACAACTCATTATCCTCATTACTGACCACTGTCATGCCTCCTTTCTTGGGCACACATTGGACAGGGCTAACCCACGAACTGTTGGATATAGGGTATATGACACCAGCGTCGAGCCACTTGATAATCTCCTTTATCACCACCTTTTTCATAATGGGATTGAGCCTTCTTTGGGGTTTAATAGAATTGCGGTTACAATCATCAAGCAAAATTTTGTGCATACAAATAGTAGGGTTTATACCCTTCTAGTCAGTCATAGTCCAACCTAAAGCTCTTTTATGTTGTGATAACATATTTATTATGCTAGATTCTTGCTTAGGCGTAAGACTAGATGAAATTATCATAGGTAGAGTTTCATTACTTCCCAAATAGGCATACTTAAGATGAGATGGTAATGGTTTTAATTCTAACGTGAGAGCATGCTCGAGTGAGGGCTTAGGAGGAATAAATTCTGAAAAGTCAAGAGGTTCGAAGTGTGTACCTGGTTTAGCTTCAAGTAAGCTAGACTGCTCCATCTCTTCTGGAAATTCACCGAATTCCTCATAATCAGCCTCATAGTCTTCCTCGTGGTCTTCTTCGTGGAGTTGCTCATATTCATCCATCTCCAAGAAATTGTTGTAGCAAAGATCTGCAGTTTCCCTTTCTACTACAACATCCATGTACTGACACTCCTCATGTTCATCCACATATCTAAGAGTGTTGAAGAAATTGATGGTCACCCTTTGATCAACCACTCTCATGGTGAAGTCACCCTTCTCATAGTCAATCAGAGTTCGACCAGCGGCTAAAAATGGTCACCCCAAAATAATAGGTGCTTTATCATCCACCTCACAATCAAGAATAAGGAAGTTGACTGGGAAGATGAATCCGTCCACCTTCACCACCACATCTTCTATTTTTCCTTCTGGACGTACATGAGATCGGTCGGCCAATTGCAAGATGATAGAGGTTGTCCTTATGTCTCCTATACCGAGCTTCATGAAAACAGACTTAGGTATGAGATTCACACTAGACCCAAGGTCACATAAGGCATTTCCCACATAGTTTTCACCTATGGAGCAAGGGATAATAAAGTTGCCAGGATCCTTCCTCTTAGGAGGTAGCTTGCTCCACACAAAATAACATTCACTTGTTGTACCAATAGTCTCATATCGCTCAACCTTCCTCTTCTTGGTGACAATTTCCTTGAGAAATTTTGTATAAGTTGGCATTTGATCAATACCTTCTAAGAACGGGACTTGGATCTGTACCTGGTCGAGAATGCCTACAAATTTACTAAACTGAAGGTCTTCACCTTGCTTCTTAAGTCTTTGAGGGAAGGGTGGTGGGGTTCTGACTTCTTCCTCTACCAATGAGAGTTTTTCCTTTGCTGTAGCATTTTGCCCTTCCTTGATAGGTTCATTCATCGAGTCCTCATCTTTCTCTTTCTCACATGATGACTCCTCTTGCAAATCAGGTTCTCTTGCACCTCATTGGGAGCGAATTCTTCCTTCTTCTTTCCCCCAAACTTATCCTCTTTGTTAAGTTGGGTTCCACTCTTCAAAGTGAGTGCACGACATTGCTCTTCGCTATAGTTTTTAGTGACTTCAGTATCACTAGGTAGATTTCCTTGGGGTCGCTCATGCAATGCTTGAGCAATCTGACCCACTTGGGTTTCTAATGATCGCAAGGATGAACTATGACTTTGTAGCAAGGCCCCTTGATTCTTTATAGACATATAGTGGTCTTGAAGCAGTGTCTTTGTAGTTGACATGAAATCCTTAGTGGATGTCATGAAGTCCTTGAGTGTAGCTTCCAAAGATTTATTGTTCGATGAAAATGCAAAGCCTCTATTGTTTTTCCATGGCATATTCTGTTGGGAACCTTGAGGTTCTGATAATTCTGTTGCTGACTCGAGCCACCATAGTTGTTGTTTCCTTGATTCCCCAAGAAAGTTTAGGATGCTGACGTCATCCTGGGTTATATGTATTTGAGTAGGGGTTGTTATTCCGATTGGAATTCCTTACATAGTTGGTGGATTTTTTGTTATCCAGGCACTCGCTCAAATGATGGTTTCCATCACAACGAAGGCAAGTGGATGCCATTTTTACTTCTTTCACCTCATTTGAATGTTGGAGATTCTTCAACATACTTGTAATGGCGGATAACTGAGCTAAAACTGAGACATCCGCGTCTGTGTCACGTGTTCCTTGAGTTCTTCTCCTCGTTCCAAGTCTTGATTATGGAAATTGGTAATCGTTGTTAGCAATTCTATCAAGAATGTCAAATTCTTCCTCTGGTGACTTGTCCAGCAAAGTTTCATTTGCTGAAGCATCTAGCATCATTCTGGTGGGAGCATTAACACCATTGTAGAACATTACTACTTGTGTCCAATCATGAAATCTGTGATTAGTGCACTTGCGCAGCAGGCCCTTGAATATGTCCCAACACTCATACATCGATTCATCATCAGATTGAAGAAAAGAGGCAGTGTCATTCCTCAACTGAGTGTTTCGGTTAGGTGGATTATACCGTAGCAAAAAACTTTTGCACAAATCTGTCTATGTTTCCATTGATCCAACTGGTACACCACTCAATCATTCTCGTGCTCGGTCATACAAGGAATAAGGGAAAAGCTTCAGTTTCAGCATATCTTCGTGTACCCCTTGTTTTCGAAAAGAATCGCAAACTTCTAAGAAAGCACGGATGTGTTGCCTAGAATCTTCATGAGGCAAGCCTCCAAATTGACCAATCGAGTTCAACATGTTGAACATTACGGGTTTAAGCTCGAAGTGGGCTGCCTGAATTTCGGGAGCTACAATCCTGGGGTTGAGATCATCGAAGATAGGATTCAAGTGATCTCTAATAGCTCGTGGTCTAACCGCATGTCCACCATTTGTTGCACCATCAGGACATGCCTGATTACCAGTTGGTAAACCTCCTTGGTTTTGAGCTCCATTCATGACTCTAAGTGCTTCTTGTATTCGCCACTGTTGACAAAAATGGTGTTCAATTTTAGGAATATATGGTAGTATGGGTTCTTCGGGTCATGCACTAGCTCACACAACTGAAAAAGACAAACTAAATCAACAAGTAAGTAAAATAAAAAAAAGAGAAATAAAATAATGCAAAGGCTAAAACTAAAATTACCAATTGCCAATCCCCGGCAACGGCGCCAAAAACTTGTTGCGCTGTGTGATGTACTATAAATGATATGCAAATAGTGCAAGTATACACGTCGAACAAGTAGTAAAGTGATGAGTGAGTATCGTATGCATAGGGATTGAAGGTATTTCACTTTTTAGCTTAAGCATGCAAAACACAAACAGAAAATAGAGAAATGCTTTGGCAAGTTGAAGTAAGTTGATAAATGATGTGGCAACAGATATAAATAAAACTCGATGAAATCAGTAGACTTAATTGGTCCTCACACGTGTGCGAAACTCACTTTCGGAATGACTGACTGAGTTGTTTGGATAACCTATGCCTAGCTCTCTATGATAGCTTAACTCTTCAGCGTGTTCTATGCTCGGCAGAATGTACTAAGAGTACTCTTAAACCATCTCTAGCTAGGAGTCTGTTGGGTTGTGTGGGGCTCGATTCGTTCAACCGATTACGCTCACCAAGTGGTGGAGAGGTGGATTTTTAGGTGGAAGGGTTAAGGAAGCTAGAAAGAATAAAGACACAAAGATTTATAGTGGTTCAACCTTCTAACCAAGGTCTACATCCACTACCTTAGCTTCCCACTAAGGATTTCACAATCAATCCACTATTGATTCGTCCCCTTTTCTTGGATGAGGAGGAAACCCTTACAAACGATCAAGCTTCTACCCAAAGCCTTGATCAAAACCCTCTTTTACAAAAAGATAAACAAAGCAAACTTAAACCCTCTAATAGGTGTTTGTTTGCACAATTAAGCTCTCACCCAAATCCTAAAACACTTGAGCAAATTTGACAATTTTGGCTCACTAGTGTTTGCCTATACAAGAATTGACAAATAAAGCACTAAGACAATTTCTTGATCATTTGATGTTTGACAATATGAGCATTAGTCTTCTCTTGATGCTTGGAGGTCCCTTTTATACTCCCAAATGAGTTTGTAGCTGTTACTAGCCGTTGGGGATGAATTGGAGCCGTTGAGGACTTTATTTCCCTTCATAAATGCTGTTCTGCAGCTAACAGTATCGATACGCGTGGAACGATATCGATACGGCCTTCATATGAACTAGCCGTTGAGCTCTTGCCAGCCTGGGCGTATCGATACGCTTGAGGGCGTATCGGTACCCTTTGACATTTAAATGGCCGTTGGGAAATAGCCGTTGGGGTAGTTAAAATGGGATCGGTACGCTGACATGGCGTATCGAAACGACCCCCTCCGTATCGATACGAGGGTTTGCTGTATCGATACGGGTTTTGACAGTGGCCAAACTGAGGCAAAATGGTATCGATACTGGTATGACCGTATCGATACTGGTAACGTGAAAAGTCAAGTTTGGCTATTGAAAACATGAAAAATCTTTGTCAAAAGACCTCTTAAAATACCTCAAACATAATTTCAAGTAGTTTGGACTGTAAAACCAAGTTTTAAATTCTTTCAAATTAGTCCAAAACATTTTTCAATTATTATATCAAAATATTAGTTCTACAATCTCCCCCTTTTTGATATAATAAAACTAACTTGAAAAATTGTTTGGGATTCTCCCCCTTTAACTTTAAAAATGTGAATAAGAGATTAAAGATGTGAAATCAAATTAAGCTTGTTTGGGATTCTCCCCCTTTAACTTTAAAAATGTGAATAAGAGATTAAAGATGTGAAATCAAATTAAGCTCCCCCTTATTCATTTGAAAATTCAATTTTTCAAAACCATATCTCCCCCTTTTTGTTATATCAAAAAGAATTTAAAACATTAAGTTTCAAAATAACAATAGAGGTAAAAACCTTGACACAAATAAGAATTTGGTTTAAAAATGGCTCCCCCTTACTCAAAGCATCATCAAAAGTGTTAGTCCATCATATATGATCATCTAGTTGAATGAAATGAAAATAAAACAAATAAAATGCTAAAACAACTAGATTTTACCAACACTTGAACCCAAGGGAGGATGTGAAGCCTTCCTTCTTCAAGTGTTCCTTCTTTGTGTGCATGGAGCTCCCCCTCAATGTTTGACTTGTTGAACATCTCCATCATACCTAGCAATAGACAATCAAGTAATTTTTGGTATCCAAATTGCTTTGGATCCATGAACATTAGAAGCACAAATTTTTGACCCCTTAGGAATCCATTTTTCAATGTCATCCTTTTTAATTGAAGTGGTTAGTCCTTTTGAGACCCAAACACTTCTAAAACATTTACCATTTTTAAATCTAGGGGCACTAGATTGTCTAACATAAAAATTTGATTTTTGAAAATTATTTTTCTTTTCAAGTTCATTTGAAATCAAATCTTTTTCTTTTTGAACTTTTAGAAGCAAATTTTGTAAATCAAAACATTTTTGTTCAAAATCTTTTAATCTTGCTTCAAGTTCAAGATTTTTTTTGGAAAGCAAATCATTTTCAATTTTTATTTTTGAAATCAACTTTTTGTTTTTAGAAAATGATGCCTTGAATTTCAAAAGCAAATCATCATAGGCATCTTGTAACTCATCAAATGTATAAGAATTTGAAATAGATGAGTTAGAAGTTACCTCCCCCTCATTGAGGGCCATCAAGCATAGGTGGGCTACTTCATCATCGGTGGAGTCTTCATCACTCCATGTGGCCACATATGCTTGTTTAGAAGATGATCCCTTCTTTTTGGATTTTTGGGAGTCCTTCATCTTCTTCATCGATTCATGTTTGGATTTTTCCATTTTGCTCTTCATGAACCGGGCGAACTTGTTGAAGAGATGGGCCATCTCTTCATCTTCACTATCCTCCTCACTAGAGTCTACGTGATGGCAAGTGGAGGACTTGAGAGCCATGGCACTTGCATTGATGCCAAGCCCTTTGATCTTCTTCTCTCCCATAGCTCTAATTTCTTCCCTTTTCTTCTCCTCTTCCTTGTTCTTCTTCATGATTTGATGAGTGAGAAGAGACCCCATGAGTTCATCAAGCTTCAAATTTTTGGCTTCGATGATGGCGGTCCTCTTTGAGTCTCAAGACTCGGGAAGTGAGTAGATGAGCTTTCGGACAAGCTTTTCTTCCGGAATGGCTTCTCCATACCCTTTGAGACCATTCGTGATTGTGGAGAACCTATCAAACATCTTCTCAATGTTTTCTTCCGGATTCATTTTGAAGTTTTCATACTCAAGAGTTAGGAGCCCAATCTTGGTCTCCTTGACTTCATCGGTCCCCTCATATGTGACTTCAAGCTTGTCCCATACCTCCTTGGCACTCTCACAAGAAGACATCTTCTCATAGATGGTTGGGCCAAAAGCACAAAAGAGCATGTGCAAGGCTTTGCAATTTAGCTCCATCTTCTTGCGATCGTCGGCACTCCATTCCGCTTTGCTTCCTTGAGGCACGAACGGACCATCTTCAACTATGTCCCATAGCTTGTAATCTCTTGACTTCAAGAAGAATTTCATCTTTGTCTTCCAATGGGCATAGTGATCTCCGTTGAAGAAAGGCGGTTTGTCGATGGATTGCGCCATTTGAGCCGGTTGATGAAAAAGTGATCGAGCTTGCCTGATCTTCTCAATAGGATGTGAATCCTCTTCGATTGAGCCAAGCTCTGATACCAATTGTTGGGTTGTGTGGGGCTCGATTCGTTCAACCGATTACGCTCACCAAGTGGTGGAGATGTGGATTTTTAGGTGGAAGGGTTAAGGAAGCTAGAAAGAATAAAGACACAAAGATTTATAGTGGTTCAACCTTCTAACCAAGGTCTACATCCACTACCTTAGCTTCCCACTAAGGAAATCACAATCAATCCACTATTGATTCGTCCCCTTTTCTTGGATGAGGAGGAAACCCTTACAAACGATCAAGCTTCTACCCAAAGCCTTGATCAAAACCCTCTTTTACAAAAAGATAAACAAAGCAAACTTAAACCCTCTAATAGGTGTTTGTTTGCACAATTAAGCTCTCACCCAAATCCTAAAACACTTGAGCAAATTTGACAATTTTGGCTCACTAGTGTTTGTCTATACAAGAATTGACAAATAAAGCACTAAGACAATTTCTTGATCATTTGATGTTTGACAATATGAGCATTAGTCTTCTCTTGATGCTTGGAGGTCCCTTTTATACTCCCAAATGAGTTTGTAGCCGTTACTAGCCGTTGGGGATGAATTGGAGCCGTTGAGGACTTTATTTCCCTTCATAAATGCTGTTCTGCAGCTAGCAGTATCGATACGCGTGGAACGGTATCGATACGGCCTTCATATGAACTAGCCGTTGAGCTCTTGCCAGCCTGGGCGTATCGATACGCTTGAGGGCGTATCGGTACCCTTTGACATTTAAATGGCCGTTGGGAAATAGCCGTTGGGGTAGTTAAAATGGGATCGATACGCTGACATGACGTATCGAAACGACCCCCTCCGTATCGATACGAGGGTTTGCTGTATCGATACGGGTTTTGACAGTGGCCAAACTGAGGCAAAATGGTATCGATACTGGTATGACCGTATCGATACTGGTAACGTGAAAAGTCAAGTTTGGCTATTGAAAACATGAAAAATCTTTGTCAAAAAACCTCTTAAAATACCTCAAACATAATTTCAAGTAGTTTGGACTTTAAAACCAAGTTTTAAATTCTTTCAAATTAGTCCAAAACATTTTTCAATTATTATATCAAAACATTAGTTCTACAGAGTCTGGGAGTTAGAAATGCTACAACAATACCTCTCAGTGTAAACTTTAACACTCCCTTACCCACGAGGTTCTATCATTTTTAGCCGTTGAAACCCCTCACTTATCTCTAAGGTGGGTTAGAGATGTACCTCTCAGCAGCCAACTCCATTACCTATGTGATTTAAGGTTAGCTCTCTTGACCACTAACCTAAGCTCACTCCCAAAGAAAGGCCAACTCTCGGAGGCTCCTACAACCTTAGGTATTTAGCAGACATAGACAAAATATAGAACGAAACTAAGAAACATAAACATTCACTGAAGAAACTTAAAAACATAAAGCATTCAAACAACCCAAGCCACCTAAAATCAGTTCATGGCTGGGCAATAAACATCCAACATCAATATGTTCATACAACCCATATCCAAAAATATAAAGAAATGTTAAAGCAACAGAAAAGGTAAAGAAACTCCTTATCTGCGATGGACTGTCACGAACCACCCTAGGCTTGTTGCCTCTCTCAAGGCTAGCAAGGTCACCCCTTGAAGCTTCAACGATGGAAGACACTAAGTTGAAGAAGAAGATGATGAAAAAAGAGTAGACTTTTCTTTTTCTCCCTAGCATTAAGACACCTTTTTCATGCGCCCCAAATGAGGGTATATTGTCCTTTATATAGTGGAGGCTTCTAGGGTTTTGTGCCCTACATAATTTCTTGTGATCTCAAAGAATATTCTCTAACACTTGCTGGCACCAGCGACAAAAATGGGATTTTTACACGTGAGCTGAAAAATTTTCTTCTGCGTGTTTTATCTTTTTCTGCACCTGCCAGCTTTAGTCTAAAATGCTACAACATTTTCAGCTGCCTATCTCTGTTCATCTGCACATCATAAAACCAGACCAAACCCTTCTCAAGTAGCGCCCATTTTGCACTCACTCTACACCAACCAAAGCTATGAAAAGAAATAGCAACCATATGAACTAAATGCAACCTAAATGTCATGGAATGAGCTTAAAAGCAAGCAAACATCTGAGTAAGGAAGCATGAAACATAGGTATTTTGCAGAGTTATCATGTTTAGTTTTATGGTAATATGGTGAGAATTTACGTTTTAACCTATAAACCCTAAATTTTAACCATAAACTCTAAATTAACCACCGTCCCTAAATTTTAAACTTCTATACATAAATCCCTAAATCCTTCACCCTATACTAGATCCCTAAACTTTAAAACTAAAGTATTTGTGAAAACTTTTAGTTTATACTACCAATGTATAGAATAATTACCCTTCTACTATAAGCCAAATACGTTGCAACTTTAAATAATTTTTGCAAATTACGATCTCCATTCTTTCAATTTATTTTTCCATCGAACTTAATCAACAGCCATTGTATATGTTGAACCTCCATTATTATTATTATTTAAAAATCTGCTTTGAATACGCTTTGAGTATCGAAGGTTAACAATAACAAATCAAAGAATGAGGAATAAGGGAAATGTCCTAATTTCAGAACTTGAAACAAAGCATAAACTTTACGAGGCACGCCCAGGCTTTTATTCTACAAAACTATTTACAATAAATAACTTAGGTTTCTAATCATTTTTAAATACTCATTTGGAATTTTCAAAAACCAATATATTTTTATATAATTTTAAGATAATTGTTAAAATTTTAATATTTTTAATAATTTTTAAAATAAATATTATTTTTTTGTAAAAAAAAAGTCACATGATAGCATTGTATATGGTACAAGCAAGAAAAGTGTTAAACTTAAACAATTAATATTGGTCAAAAAATCATATTAATTTTTTCTGCATATAAAGACTTAGTTAAATGTAATAGTAAAACACATTGTATTTTTTAAAAAAAATATATGTTTATCGACATTATTGTGAGAAAGAACTAAAAATTCTGAACATAAACTACAAAATAAATTTAATTATAGAAAATAAAAATTTAGTTGAATATAAAAATTTCACAAATTATTTTCTTTCTAGAAGTTCAGGTGCTTCTGGAATCATTAAGCTTTAAATAAAGTTTAAAATTAAATTCCACCACGTTAGCGGGGAGTAAACTTCAGTAACTACTAATCGCAACACATAGCTTGTGCTACTAACTTAATGCTAGTATATTTACATGGGTAAACTACATAGATAGTTACCAGACTTTTAGTATATTTTTTGTCATTGAACTTTTAAAACATGCATTATAGTTATTAAACTTTTAGTTTGCTTTCATTATAATCTATCCCGTTCAGTGGCGGACGCTCAATGGAGCCAGTGGGGGCCTAGCCCCCAAAATTTCCTAATTTTACATTTAGTCTTTTAAAGATTTTAAAAATTTTAATTTGGCCCCTTCAAAAATTTTAAAAATTAATATTATATTTTAAATTTTTTAATAGTTTTAATTAAATCCTCTCTTAAAAAAATTTAAAAGTCTTGATAAACCTTAATTTTTTTAAAAATTTAGTTAAACTCTTATATTTTATGAAAATTTCAAATTAAACCCTTCAAAATTGTTGAAGATTTTAATTTAAGCTTCTAAAATTTTAAAAAAAATTAAATAGGCCCCCTCAAACTTTGTTGTCAAAATCCGTGCCTGATCACGTTATCTTCCATTAAAAGATATTGACATAACATGTTAGTTTTTATTTTTCTTGAATAAAATAATGGGTAAACCGCATAATTCATCTTTCAACTTTCTTCTTACTCTTATTTTGGTCACTAAAGTTAAAAAATTTTCCTCAACTTTTGAATTGATCATATTACAGTCCACTCGAATGACATGATTATAAAAATTGAAAAAAAAAATCAGTTTTGATACAATTTTTTAAAAATATTATTTCGAAAGATTAGGTTTCGCTAGATTTTACAGTGATTGTGGAAGCAAAATGGAAAGAACCAGAAAAAGGAAAAATCAAGGAAAATAGTAATACTAAATAACAGATGTCTCAAACTCGCCGAGCTATATGATTTAGTATTTATACTAATGTGATGAATTTGAATTTTCATAATTTTAAAATTTAATATAATAATAATAATAATAATATAATTAAATTATATGACTTAACATTATTAGATTAGAGAACATAAATTAAATTTACGGATTAAATTTTTTGCTTTAAACCGTAAACTATAATCGAATTAAAATAATTTATTTTAAAAAAATTATTCTAAGTTTGATTTTTTTTATTTGTATATCAATGTCATTCAAGTGTGACCAAAATATACACAATTCAAAAGTTGAGTGAACATTTTTAAATCTCAGTGACCAAAAAAAAGAGTGAGAAGAAAATTGAGGGATAAACAGTGTAGTCTACCCATTATTTTAATCAGGAAAAATAAAACCTAACGTGCCACATTAGCAACTTCTAATGGAAGGTAATGAGAGGAACAATACTCAAAGCGAACTAAAAAATTAGTGACTATAACATAAGTTTTAAAAGTTCAGTAATCAAAAGTCAATGGCGGATGTACGTATAACATAGGGTGGGCCCGTGCCCACCCTGAACTTTTTAAAGCTCACACATTTACCTTCATTTTTTTTAATTTTTTGAATTAGTCCTTAAATTTTTGTAATATTTGTGATTTGTGCCCACCCTGAAATTTTGAGATTTTATATGTGCCCACCCTCAAATATATTTCTGGATCCGCCACTGCCTAAAGTTATCATTTTTTATAAGTTATATATTATTATTATTTATATATACATCTATATTATTTATTTCCTAATTCGTACTTATCCTGCGATTTTTTTGAATGGTCTAAAGTTGATTACAAGGTGGTATATACACAGTCTTAACCCTTTGACAATGTGCATGCACCTTGCAGACAAAGCGGTTTGAACTTATGTCTCCTAGGATGAAAATTATCCGTTTTTTCATTGGGACACTTGTTGGGTTCTCCTTCGATTTTTTAAAATATTATTTTTAGTTTTAAAATTTTTATTTTTTTAACAAATTAAATCAACTAACCAAAAAATAATAGGCTCATTAAATTAGTGTCAACAATTATTTAATTTGAAAAATAATAATTATAAATTAGAAGAAAAACAAATACAAAATGATATATAAATTTGAGGCCAAAAATATTATAAAATTGATACAAAGTAATTACTTTTGTAAGGATGGTGGTCTTCTTTTGTAAGAATGATTAATTTGTTTGTGACCTTAATAATGAATATGTGGAATATGTAGTGGAAGTAGTGATGACGATGGTAGTAGTAAAAAGAGGAAACCATATGGGAAAAAAGTTACTATAAAATTGGAAATTGGAATCCATATACAAGTGGTGATCTCAAGCTCAGAGAACTATAGCCATTTGCATCACCTTCCACTTTCTTATAATTAATGGAACTGCACCCACTACCAATATATGACGAAAGCCGATTGTTTTCCACTTGTGGAGGATGGGTTTGGATGTTTGGCTTAATTTCTATCGAAGTTCAAGCAGCAACCACCGGCTCGGCTTTAGAAGTCTTGGAGGTGGTGGTGGTGGCGGCGGCGGTTGTTGGAGAGACATGGGCATGGTGGTCCTCTCTCTCTGAACCTGCTGCAATTGCATTCGTGTTTAACTTTTCTTTTCTTTCGTCCTTCTTCATCTGCTTTTCTCTGCACTCTAGACTACAAAACGCTCTATCTCCCCTGCAATATTATTATTTGATCAATATTTCAATCCAAGTTAATTAAAACTTTGGTCTCTTTCTGAGTTTTTCAGTAAAAGTAAAAAGAAAGAACGAAACGCACTGAAAAAGAGGGGAAAGATAATTACCTATACATATATATGTCATGACCAGGAGCTAAGCGGCGATTACAAAGCCAACAGGATCGCAAAAAGGGAGCGGCGGTGGTAGTACCGTCGACCAGATGGTTAGTGAAAGCTGATCTTGCAGAAGCTGGGTTTCTGGGCGACACCATGCCCAAGAAACGTTGATCGTCACGGTAGTTACCGTCCTGGAATTCATGGTGGCGAGGGGGAGGAGGATCGGATACAATTGGGTGTTGTTGGTGGACGACGTCCTCCATATTGAGGGCATCGACGGTGATCCCCGTCATGCTCGTCGTTCTCTTGATCGGCTGGCGTGTACGTTTTCCGAGCAACATCGTGCGTTTGATATCTATATTGCTCTATTTTTGCTCTGTTTCTTTCCCGAGTTATTTGTAGAGAGAAAGAAAGAACAGAGAGAGAATCTGGGCCGTTGCTTGCGGGCACAGGGTCTCAATGAAGTCCACCTCACGCTTTATTTATTCTTTTTGTTTATTTATTTATTAGCTTCAGTCTCCCTTCTAGATGTACTACATGGACCGGAGTTTTCTTTTTTCGAATCAGTGAACCGGAGTTGTTTCTAATTATTTCGAGATTTCTTATTTATTTAAGTCATTTTGGTTTGAAATTATTATTTTTATTTTATATAATTTTAAAATTTGTTTGAGCAATATTAAGGGGAAGAACTAAAAATTTATTATAAGGACCAAAATAAAATTAAAAAATAATTGAAAAATCATAAGATTAACATTAAATATATATATATATATGTATTACTTTTATTAAAAATTCAATAGGAACATAAGAAGGAAGAAAAGAGAAATAGCATTAAAAATTAATTTAAAAATACATAATTTATTAAATTTCATTTGAGTCGAGCTCTCCACTATTTGAATAAATAAAAAGTCTAAATTTCTTGGCATCAACATTGAGGAGTCGGTTGTAGAACGGTGGGCATCGATAATCCACTATAAAAAGGATCAATTCCCTTCTACTTACTTGGGATTACCTTTAGGGCTAAGTAAGAATTCCATTAAGATTTGGGACCCCGTTGTCGAAAATTTTAAAGCGAAATTGGCTGGGTGGAAGAATAAGTCCTTATCTTTCGGAGGCCGCATTAACTTGGTGAAATCGACACTATCAAATTTACCAATTTATTACATATCCTTATTCCCCATGCCAGCTCAAATTTGTTCCACCCTTTCGCGACTAATATTGAAGTTCCTTTGGGGATCATTGGATCGTCGAGCCATCCACTGGTTAAGTTGGGATTCTATATGTCTTCCAAAGTCTTGTGGAGGATTGGTACTCATAGACTTCAAAAAGAAAAATCAGGCTCAACTCCTTAAATGGATTTAACAATACGAGACCGAGAACAACAGTTTGTGGTGCAAGGTCATCCAAGCCAAATATAAGCCATCTTCAAATTCCATTATGCCGACCAAATTCAAATCTCCTAACCACTCATGGTTGTGGAGAAGTATCACAGCTCTAGCATCAACCCCTAAAAATCTCTTTCTGCAGAACATTCGATTTATTGTGGGCAATAGAAAACGTATCCAGTTTTGAAAAGAACCATGGATAGGACATTATGCTCTATCTGTTTCTTTCCCAAGAATTAACGCCCTTGCTATGAGAAAACAAGGAGTAATAGCTGATTTCGGATCTATAGTAAATGGGGTTTGGCAATGGAATATTCTTTTGCACAAAAATTTATTCGATTGGGAGAGGTAGAGTTGGAACAACTTTTTTGCACACAATAGTCATATTTAGATCCAACTCGCTTGTTCCAGATAACATCAGATGGTCTGCTGCCTCCAATGGTATTTTTAGTGCTAAATCCTTTTGTACTTTTGGCTTGGACTCTAATATCGATAACATCACAGTCTAGAAGCTAAAATGGAGTAACTTTGCCCCTCCTAAAGTGGAGGCATTCGTGTGGAAGGCAACTCATAATCAGATACCTACAAAAGTTGAGTTGGTCAAAAGAGGTTGCTCTTCTTTTGCGCCCCCTTATGCCCTCTTTGCTCAAGTGCTACCGAAATTGTAGTTCAATTGTTGTGTCACTGCCAGATTGCTTGGAATGTTTGGCAATTCTAGTGCAAGATCTAGAAGGTTAATTTGGTTTTCCCTGCATCAATACGCGACTTCGTTCTACTATGGTTCAATTCATGTCCTCTCTTGTTATCGGGGCAAGTGTTGTGTGTAATAAGTGCTTCGCAATTGGTGCAAGTGTACACTTCGCAAGTAATAAAGTGATAAGTATCGAGTATCGTTTCCTCAGGGATTGGTTTGGGCAACTTTGCTTAAGTTACTGCATTGGCAAAGAAAAAAAACACAAGTAGGTGATTGTAGGAGTTCTAATTAATAAATAAAATAAAAGGCAATCAAAAATAAAAGAAAGAGAAATCGAATAAGAGAGAGCATACCGAGTTATCGTGAGTTTGAGGAGTGATAATTGAATGGAATGTCTTGGTACTTGAGTGCAAGAATGACTCAACTGCTTTGGCAATTGGCAGCAATCGTATTGCATGGGCAACATGTTAAGCGGTTGTCTGGGCAATGTAGAAGCGGAGCGATTGCTTGGGCAACTTTTGACAACCTTCAAGGTTCGGCGAAACGCTCTTCAATGGTTTATCTTTATCTCTAATTTGAAACACTGGTTAATTGTGCATGCCTTGATAATACATTTCTGCGTGAACCAAGGGTGAACAACAACTGATCTTGCGCTCCTCTTAGCCGTTGAAATACACAACTTATTCCTAAGTCGGATTAGTCTTCACCAATGATCGTTTGAATGAAAACCATGTTCATTCGTTTCTTGAATCTAACTCTCCCGATATTAGATAAATGGATGAATTCACAAGATCCTCTCTCAATTCACTCGCAATCAAAATTAAGAACCAAGAATGAACAAACTTTGAATTAAAATTGCAAACTCAAAAACTTAAACAAATATATCGTTTATCAAAATCACAAAACACAATAACCCAAATCAATCAAGTTAGTTCATGACTGGGTTCGAAAGATATACAAAGAATAATCTCCCTAGCATGAATCTAATCGAACCAAGAGGAGGAAGAAGAAGAAGAATTCGACGGCCCCTTGGTGTTTTTTTCTCTCAATTCGAATCTATGAAGGATTGCGGCTAAGCCTTGTATTTATAGGAGATGGCTAGGTCAAAGTCTTTCTTGAGGAGGAAGTTAAGTTGGAATTAAATACAATATAATAAAAGAAATAGATCTCTTTTATTTTATTATTTTATTCCTCCTAGAACTCCTCCTAAAACTCTTGGAATTTAATCTCCTTTAAATCTCCAATTCTTCTAAGATTTATCCTTCCTTCTAGTATTTATCTCGAATTAAATGGATTGATCCTATCCAAATCGGCAACTCTCATTCTCTTCTTGTCTTCAATTTCTTCGGGAATTAAATCTTGCACACACGAAACACACATACGCAACATCTTTTTCCACAATTTTAACTAAAGTATGAAATCAAGCATGACGATGAAGGAAATTACGAAAATATGCAAGAATGCCTAATAATGCAACTAAAATGTGCCTAAGTCTAACAACAATATGAGTAAAAAGGCAATAAAAATAGTACTTTTGAACACTCATTACACCCTCAAACTCGAACTATTGCTTGTCCTCAAGCAATGCAAAACTAACAATTACCTGCCAAGACTTTAATCTTCAGAGACATGCTTTAAACTTGAATTCAAACCTCAAAACCGTGGCACAAAGTATGATCACCTTTTGAATTTTTCGGATAGCACAAAAATTACCCGGAATCAAACTATAATGCTCGTGACAATGTGTGCATAGTTGTGTACAAGTCGATTTTCAAGATTCTATGTGAACAATAGGCTTTTATCAATTTAATTACCGAGGCATTTATTTTTATTTTCACTATAGCCAATTTTGGGCACCTCTAGCGAAACAAGCAATTTCTTATTTGAATTTAAAAGACTAGAGCCAATTTTAGGCACCTCTAGTGATTTTTAATGTGTGACAACTATAGCCATTTTCGGGCACCTCTAGTAAGAAATTTACTTTCAATTTTCAATTTACCCAAATTTTAAGCAACCTAAGTTCACTAAGTTTCCATCAATCAACAAGCCACAATTGTGTCAATAAAATTTAGTATCATAGTAAAATTCTAAGTTCTTTTCATGCAATCCTAAAATCTAAGGTTCTTTTAATTAAGTGTAGTGGAAAAAATTCATCATTGGATATTTAAAAAGTCTTAAGCAATTAAATCCAATCAAAGACATGGCAAGTAATATATGCAACCTATATGTGATTACTAAAGATGAATGCAACTAAACATGAATTTAACTAGAAAGAAACACCCCCAAACTCAAGAGAAACATTATCCTAAAAAATTAAAATAAAATGCAAATGAGTTAGTTGGAAAGGTCGTCACCTTAAATGTGAGTTTCCTTCAGGCCGTTTTCTTGATTCTATTTCTGGTCCGCGGTGGTCAAATACTTGTGGCTGGTATTGCATGAACATCATTTTTTGGGCCTCCATTTGCTCTAATCGGTGTGTTAAGGGGTGAAGTATTGCTTTGATTTGATCCATGTTCACCGAAGTAGAATCAATTGCATGGGCATTAGGACTTGCCGAGGCAATTTTTGGTTGCCCAAGCAATTTTCGGTGTTGGGGCTTTCTTTGGCATGGTGGTTGTGAGTCTTGACGTGGAAAAGAAAACAAAACAAAAAAAACCCTGAAAACCAAAGATACTCACCCTACAATCAATTGTCAAATAAATTTTTATAAAAGTGTTTTTAATATAATTTTTTCTCTTTCATCTTAGGTATAATAATAATAATAATAATAATAATAATAATAATAATAATAATAATAATAATAATAATATGGGCTAGGGATTTAAAGTTTTTCAATGGTATGACTGAAAATATGAATTTGAAGTTTCATAACTTAATTTAATTTAATTTATTATAATAAATCATGTAGAAGTTTAATATGAATTGTTAAAAGATGTGTACTGAAGGATTACTCTTCATTGAATTATAATTAGAATACAAAGACTTGTTTACATAATACTAACTACAATTGATCTGTCTAACTAACTTTTAACAGAATAGTTAGCAAACTAACTAAAGCTATAACTAACTACTTTAGTTACATTCAAGCAATCTCTTAACACTCACTCTCAAGTTGGTGCTTGAAATACATTTTTAACACCCAACTTGCACATCAGATAGTTGTGTTGTTGTATGTCAAGTGCTTTGGTAAAGTTATCTGCCAAGTGCTCTGTAGATGACACAAGTTTCGTTTGTATCACACTTTCTTGTATCTTGTCTCAAACAAAATGGTAATTTGTTTTTATATGTTTGATTCTTTTATGGAATACAAGATTTGTTGCAATCTATAAAGCTGATTTACTGTTACTGAGGAGTGTAACCGTTCCTACTTCTTCATTAAAACCTAGCTATTTTAATAACCATTTCAGCTAGACAATCTCAGTTGTAGCTACATCCATACTTCGATGTTCAATTTCAGCTGAAGATCGTACAATAGTATTTTGCTTTTTTTTTTTAATTTCCATGAAATCAATGAATCACTTGCTTAATACAAAATCTTGTCATTGATATTCTTGAAATTGGGCAAATAGCCCAATCTGAATCACAATAAGCTGTGATATTGCATCCACTTGAAGCCTTTAGCAATAAACCATGCCCTAGATCCTTTTTAATATATTTGACAATCACCATTGTACAAGTGTGATTATTTTCTAAAGCTTGAATTTCCTCTACCATGGCCTGAATCCATATGAGATCTATTTTGGCTTCAGCAAAGGTTTGAGGTTCAACAAGAGTTGAAGAAGAAGGTAAAAAAGTTTAGAATGAACTGAAAAATGAGAATAAGAAATGAATTGGGAGATGGGATACACACTTGGAAGAATGGAAGACTGACAAACATTAACATAATCCTGCAACCAGTTTGGTGGTTTTGAGACTCGAGATGTTCTTTTAACAGGAATAGGAAGGATATGATCAAAACCTTGAAAACTAGGGATATCTGTTGAAACTATATGTGGAGAGTCTGGAATATATGAAGGGTATGATGGTGAGGAATTATCTGATTGTGGTGAATGGTTTGATGGTGGCGAATAGCTTAATGGTGGTGAAGAATTTGATTGTGATGAACTGGATAATGGTGTAAGGACCAAAAAATCATCACCAGAAATGAAAGATTGAGTAGGAAAGAAGGTGGAAGTGCAATTTTGTAGAAATTTAAATGAAAAAATAAACTCATGTAATATAACATCTCTGGTTATGAAAAAAATAGATTGAAGATTAAACAAAAGGTACTCTTTTTTAGTAGAAGCATACCTCATAAAACCTGAAGGTATGTCCCTTGGAGAGAACTTGTCAGAATGATGAGGAGTTGCAACATAACACAGACAATCAAAAACCCGAAGATAAGAAAGAAGAGGTGGGACTTTGTGAAGGGCTTCAAAAGGTGTTAGCCAATTCAAAACAGAAAAAGGAAGCATGTTAATAATATAACAAGCAGTTTGAACGCATTCCCAACCAAATTTAATAGGAACTTTAGATTGAAAAAAGAGCTCTAGCCACTTCTAACAAGTGTTTATGCTTTCTCTCAACAACGTCATTTTGCTGAGAAGTAGAAACACAACTACTCTAATGAATAATGCATAAAGAGGTAAACATACTAGAGCATTTTGAGTTGAAAAACTCTGTGCCATTCTGACTACGCGAGAACTTGATAGTAGCAAAGAACTACATTTGAACAAGGGTAAAAACTGTCTAAGATGTAAAAAAAAGTATCAGATTTAAGTCTCAACAGAAATATCCAGGTAATTCTGGTATGATCATCGACAATGGAGAGGAAAAAATGATGTCTTTCATGTGTAGAAACCATATATGTTCCCCACAAATCAAGGTGAAGCAACTCAAAAGAAGTAGTGGATCTAGAAGAGCTAGAGGGAAAAGGTAACCATTGCTGTTTAGCTAAGGGAAAAATAGGACAATAGGGTGTATTTTGTAAAGAGACATGAACATTAGAAGGAAAGGAAATTTTATTCATTTTAGTAAATGCAGTATAACCCAATCTTGCATGCCAAATAATTGTGTTGTCAATAACAGATGACATACAAGAAGAAATAGGAGAAACAACATCAGAAACAAAAATACATTGGGGATTTTTAGATGATGCAAAAATAGGAAAATTAGAAAAGACGTCAGAATAACAGAAAATGTAACGACCTGCAGCTGTTTACCAATCCTCCACATCCTTCCTGTAAAGAGCTTCCATAAGAGAAAAAATCAGGATAAAACAACACAACACAGTTAAGGTCCTTTGTCAATTTGGAAATAGATAAAAGGTTATGAGTAAAGGTAGGGACATGAAGAACATTATGGATAGTGCAATTAGGGGAAAGTGAAATAGAACTGGTATGTGTTATGAACGCATGTTTTTTCCAGTAGGAAGATAGCCACACCTAAAGTTCAAGGCACATGAAAGAGGATTAATCAAGCTAGAGAAATCATCACACATATGATAAGTCGCACCGGTATCCAAAATTCAACCAGAATGCTTAATAGAGGATAAGAAAAAAATACTTATCAAATTAGCAGGCGCAAGAGCAACTGGGGGGTTGATGAAGAAGCTCTAGAATTTGCTCATACTGAGCTTGGGTAAACATAAGAGCGACATGAGTTACAAAAATCACATGAGCTACAGAAGTAGATATAGGAAGCACAGAGTCTGTAACACAGGCAGCTTGAGGCTCCCTCTTCTTGGTAAATTTGAAGTCAGGAGGAAACCCAATGAAACAATAACACTAGTCTTTTTTTTGTGCCCCTTAAGCTTACAATGATCACAAAATCCTTGAAACTTATTACGAGATTAACATGAGGCATACAAAACAATAGATTCAATAGGAGCTATCCCACTTAGATGAACACGCTGACTTTTTTCTTGAAGAATCATAGATTAAGCACGATTCATTGTTGGAAAATGTTGGAGAAGAAGAATTTGACTTCTTATGGCATAAAAGGTTTCATTTAAACCCATAAGAAACTGAAAGAGTTGTTGAAGAATAACCTTCATATTTTCTTGATTACTCTCACATTCACATGAAGAAAATGGCACAAGACAATTATATTCATCCCACAGAAGCTTCAGTTTAGTAAATGTAGAACTAAGGTTTTGATATAATATTTGAAAAATGTTTTGGACTAAATTGAAAAGAATTTAAAATATGTTTAAAATGTTTTGACTTTGCACCTATATCGAATATACATTTTAAAGTAAAAAATTAGTCAAAATTGGGTTTTTAAGTGGAAGTTTCGAAACCATCATATAAGGTTTCGAAACCTCTCTGGGCAGTAAGCTATTGTTTTTGAAACCTTAATAAAGGTTTCCAAACCTCTATTAAGGTTTGGAAACCTTGGCACAAAGGTTTCGAAACCTCTATGAAGGTTTCGAAACGTTGGCCCTGTAACGGCTCCAAAACATCCCCAAACGGCTATAAACGGCTAGTTTTTATAAATCCCCTCTTAAGGTTTCGAAACCTCTTCAATGGTTTCGAAACCATTGTGCAGGTGAGCATTTAAAGCTTGACTTTAATGGCTTCCAACGGCTCCAAAACATCCCCAACGACCATAAACGGCTAGAAACTCAATTGGGAGTATAAAAGGGACCTCCTAGCATCTTGTAATTATCAATGCTTCAATTGTTACAACATTATGATGCCAAAATTTCTCTAGAGCTTTAATTGTACATTTCTTGCTTAGACAACACTTGTGAGCTTACATTGTTAAATTTGCTCAAGTGTTTAGGTTTTGGGTGAGTGCTTAGAATTGCAAACAAACACCTTTTAGATGGATTTCTAGTTTGCTAAGTCTTTCTTTGTAAAGAGAGTGTTCCTTCAAGCTTTGGGTAGAAAGCTTTGAGGGTTGTAACGGTTTCCTCCTAATCCGAGAAAAGGGGACGAAATTCTTAGTGAATTTGTTGGAAATCCTTAGTGGGGAGCTAAGGTAGTGGATGTAGACCTTGGTTAGAAGGTTGAACCACTATAAATCCTTGTGTCAAATTGCCAATTTTTCACCTCCCACTAAAACACCCAATTATCCAACTTCTCCACACTTGGCGAGCTAGAACGGTTGATCGAATCGAGCACCTCAAATCTCAACAATTGGTATCAGAGCTTGGCTCAATTGAAGGGGATTCACATCCTATTGAGAAGATCCGACAAGCTCGATCAACATTTCACCAACCGGCTCAAATGGCGCAATCCATCAATATACCGCCTTTCTTCAACGGAGATCATTATGCCCATTGGAAGACAAAGATGAAATTCTTCTTGAAGTCAAGAGATTACAAGCTATGGGACATAGTTGAAGATGGTCCGTTCGTGCCTCAAGGAAGCAAAGCGGAATGGAGTGCCGACGATCGTAAGAAAATGGAGCTTAATTATAAAGCCTTGCACATGCTCTTTTGTGCATTTGGCCCAACCATCTATGAGAAGATGTCTTCTTGTGAGAGTGCCAAGGAGGTATGGGACAAGCTTGAAGTCACATACGAGGGAACCGATGAAGTCAAGAAGACCAAGATTGGGCTCCTCACTTTAGAGTATGAAAACTTCAAGATGGATCCGGAAGAAAACATCGAGAAGATGTTTGATAGGTTCTCCACTATCACAAATGGACTTAAAGGTTATGGAGAAGCCATCCCGGAAGAGAAGCTTGTCCGAAAGCTCATCTACTCCCTTCCCGAGTCATGGGACTCAAAGAGGACCGCCATCATCGAAGCTAAGAATCTCAAAACCTTGAAGCTTGATGAACTCATGGGGTCACTTCTCACTCACCAAATAACGAAGAAAAACAAAGAAGAGGAGAAGAAGAAGGAAGAGATTAGAGCGATGGGGAAGAAGAAGATCATGGAGCTAGGCATCAATGCTAGTGCCGTAGCTCTCAAATCCTCCACATGCCATCATGTAGATTCAAGTGAGGAGGAAAGTGAAGATGAAGAGATGGCCTATCTCTTCAACAAATTTGCCCGGTTCATGAAGAGCAAAATGGAAAAATCCAAGCATGAATCGATGAAGAAGATGAAGGACTCCCACAAATCCAAAAAGAAGGGATCATCTTCAAAACAAGCATATGTGGCCACATGGAGTGATGAAGACTCCACCGATGATGAAGTAGCCCACCTATGCTTGATGGCCCTCAATGAGGGGGAGGTAACTTCTAACTCATCTATTTCAAATTCTTATACATTTGATGAGTTACAAGATGCCTATGATGATTTGCTTTTGGAATTCAAGGCATCATTTTCTAAAAACAAAAAGTTGATTTCAAAAATAAAAATTGAAAATGATTTGCTTTCCAAAGCAAATCTTGAACTTGAAGCAAGATTAAAAGATTTTGAACAAAAATGTTTTGATTTACAAAATTTGCTTCTCAAAGTTCAAAAAGAAAAAGATTTGATTTCCAATGAACTTGAAAAGAAAAATAGTTTTGGAAAATCAAACTTTTATGTAAGACAATCTAGTGCCCCTAGATTTGTGAATGAAAAATGTTTTAGAAGTGTTTGGATCCCAAAAGTACTAACCACTTAAACTAAAAAGGATGAAATTGAAAAATGGATTCCTAAGGGGACTAAATTTTGTGCTACTAATGTCTATGGATCCAAAGCAATTTGGATACCAAAAATTACTTGATTGTCTTTTGCTAGGTGTGATGGAGAGTGATCAACAAGTCAAAAATTGAGGGGGAGCTCCATGCACACAAAGGAAGAACACTTAAAGAAGGAAGGCTTCACATCCTCCCTTGAGTTCAAGTGTGGTAAAATCTAGTTGCTTTAGTGTTTATTTGATTTATTTTCTTTTATGTCAACTAGATATTCATATATGTTGAACTAACATTCTCATGATGCTTTGAGTAAGGGGGAGCCAATTTTTAAAACCAAAATTTTAAGTGTGTCAAAAATATTTTTGCCTCCTATGTTATCTTGAACTTAAATGTCATTTTAAATTCTTTTTGATATAACAAAAAGGGGGAGAAATGGTTTGAAAAATTGAATTTTCAAATTGAATTTTCAAATGAATAAGGGGGAGCTTTATTTGATTTCATATCTTAATCTCTTATTCAAAATTTTAAAGTTAAAGGGGGAGAATCCCAAACAATTTTTCAAGTTGGTTTTATCATATCAAAAAGGGGGAGATTGTAGAACTAAGGTTTTGGTATAATATTTGAAAAATGTTTTGGACTAAATTGAAAAGAATTTAAAATATGTTTAAAATGTTTTGACTTTGCACCTATATCGAATATACATTTTAAAGTAAAAAATTAGCCAAAATTGGGTTTTTAAGTGGAAGTTTCGAAACCATCATATAAGGTTTCGAAACCTCTCTGGGCAGTAAGCTATTGTTTTTGAAACCTTAACAAAGGTTTCCAAACCTCTATTAAGGTTTGGAAACCTTGGCACAAAGGTTTCGAAACCTCTATGAAGGTTTCGAAACGTTGGCCCTGTAACGGCTCCAAAACATCCCCAAACGGCTATAAACGGCTAGTTTTTACAAATCCCCTCTTAAGGTTTCGAAGCCTCTTCAATGGTTTCGAAACCATTATGCAGGTGAGCATTTAAAGCTTGACTTTAATGGCTTCCAACGGCTCCAAAACATCCCCAACAACCATAAACGGCTAGAAACTCAATTGGGAGTATAAAAGGGACCTCCTAGAATCTTGTAATTATCAATGCTTCAATTGTTACAACATTATGATGTCAAAATTTGTCTAGAGCTTTAATTGTACATTTCTTGCTTAGACAACACTTGTGAGCTTACATTGTTAAATTTGCTCAAGTGTTTAGGTTTTGGGTGAGTGCTTAGAATTGCAAACAAACACCTTTTAGAGGGATTTCTAGTTTGCTAAGTCTTTCTTTGTAAAGAGAGTGTTCCTTCAAGCTTTGGGTAGAAAGCTTTGAGGGTTGTAACGGTTTCCTCCTAATCCGAGAAAAGGGGACGAAATTCTTAGTGAATTTGTTGGAAATCCTTAGTGGGGAGCTAAGGTAGTGGATGTAGACCTTGGTTAGAAGGTTGAACCACTATAAATCATTGTGTCAAATTGCCAATTTTCACCTCCCACTAAAACACCCAATTATCCAACTTATCCACACTTGGCGAGCTAGAACGGTTGATCGAATCGAGCACCTCAAATCTCAACAGTAAAGTAGGAAGAAACATACATATAACCTCGAACAAGAGTGGTAATATCGTGATGAAGGAAGAAAATGCGAGAGCCATCGACCTTATCAAATCGCTACTTAAGATCCTTCTAAACGAGGGTGGCGCTAGAGGCGAACACAATACTGGCGAACAAATTTCTGCTAACAATTTCTTTTCAAAAGAAGGGAGATTTCTCAAGTTCTCCATTTTGGGTAAAAATGGGGTTTTTGAGGGGTTTAAGCTCTATAGAGAAAACAATGGTTTGAGTGAGTTTTAAAGGATGTTTTGAGTGTAAAATGGTACTAAGATATTGGGTTTAACATGAAATCCCAGATTTTGGGAAAATGGGTGATTTTGCTAAACGGGTTTTTGGGTTTTTAGCTTAGAAATGGTGGAGAAGGGTTCCTAATTCTTTGAAGTTGTGGGTTGATGTTTTTGGAGTGTTTGAATATGGTTTGGATGATAAATTGTTAGGGATATGACTGACTTGAGGTTAGAGTAGGTTTGAGGATAGTTTGGGTTAGTTTGGAATAGAAATGAGATGTTTGTTGTTGTCGGATTTTGATGGTAATGATTTCAGCAAGTTAGAATGTTGAAAGATGTATTAATTCCTTGTTTTGATTTGGGTAGAAGCAGCGGATAACGATTCGGGTCCTTCAGACGTTACATCGGGAGTTGCGGAAGCTTAAAGGAGAACCGTTAGCTTGTTTCGGGTTTTGAGCTGGTGAGTGGTAATGTTTTGAAGTTTAAAATGATTCAAAAAGGTTTTCTTGGGGGTTTTGGTGGAGCCTTATGGGCTAACCTAAACCCAAGTGTAAGTTGCTTAATTTACCATGTTTCGTTAATTGTTGGTGCGTGCGGATTGTCGTGTTGTTGTGTGAAATGTGGATTGCTTTTACTCTCCGTTCTAATGTTGTTGTGTAGTCATAGTTGATGTCGAGCCTCACGTGATGGTTAGTCGTTGTATACGGTGATGTGTAGTCCATCGGTAGTGACTAGTAGATGAGTACGGTGATGTGTAGTCCCATCGGAAAAATGCTAGTTTTTGTGTACGATGATGTGTAGTCCCACCGGGATGGTTGTGCATGTGCAAACCATGTTTCTTCTATGCATACATTATTACATTTCTTTCTTAAATGGTTTTGCTTTTAAAACTAAGATATGTGTTTTAAACTGCATTATTGTTATGTTTTAGAGCTCCGCTCACTAAGTTTTAAGCTTATGCTCTCTTTTTCCAACAATGAAGATCGTTAGTAGCTTCGAAGGCAAGCGGGGCAAGGGAGGAGTTCTTGGAGTTCTTGCTAGCTCAAAGTATGATTTTACTAGTTGTAATAATGCTTAGACGATGGGAATACTAGACTTTTAAGTTAGGGAGTTGATGTTCAAACTCCTATGATTGGCTTTGTTTTAGTTGCTAGCATGTTTCAAATGTTGATATCATGTTATGTTGTGATTTGTTATGGCCTTGGATAAATTGTTATGCGTTTTGACTCGTTGGTGTTTTAGAAACCAAATGTCCATGTGAGCTTTGGGTTTGAGATCCATTATGTTGCGTGTATGCATGTTTGAAGTTGTGTTCAGGGTGTTTTGCCTCTATATTGTTGTTGAGTGTGTAAAAGTTCTATATTTTACCCCTATTTAACCCATATTTGTGCTGCATTCAAGCATAATCATTGCATTTAGGATAGATTTCACATATACATCACAATTATACAAAAAGGCACAGTTGCTGCTGATTTTGGTTACTTTTGCAAGTAGCTGTTGTAGCAGATTCATGGCAGAGGAGAAGCAGAGCTGGAATACTAGACTGCAGCCAAGAAGAAGGATGCTGCCAAGGACGACAGCCACTAGTGGGAGGAAAAAGTAAAATGGAGCTCGACAGAAAGAGGAAACTAAGCTGGTCTGTCGTGGAACACTTTTATATTTTTCCGAGCCCTAGATCAGAATGAAGGCCAAGCTCAAAGTTCAAGGAAGAAAATCCAAGCAAGAAGAGAGGACGAATTAAAGGTATCTACTTTGAAGATTTAGTCTTTAATAGAGTTGTACTTTAATTTAAACTTGTATTCTTGCCATATTAGAACACTTGAACCCAAGGCCTATAAAAAGGCATGTAATTCGACCTAGGGAAGGACATCATCTTCTCTAGCCGTCTTCCCCTAAACCCAAGTCATTTCCCCCCTTCTCATCATGTTCTAAACTTCCCCTAGGGCTAAGGGTTGATTCTGTAAAGTAGTTGCAAGGATTGCTTTGTTTTAGGAATTTTTCTGTTCAATAAAATAGACTTCAAGTTTGCTTATTCTGGTTTTCAACATCTTACAAGAGTATCGAGAGAGCATTGTGAGATTATACATTTACTTAATATCGGGAGAGTTAAGTATACGAAAGGAATAAGTACGAGTTCTCCAGTTTATGGTGAACTATCTCGCACCTAGGGATAGGACGAGTTTAAGTGGCTAAGGAATAATTCAACAACATCGGTGTTCATCCTTCGATTCACGCCGGGAGGTATCACCAAAGACCTGTTCATCGACAGACTTGGACCTAGGGATAGGCCAAGGCACATCAGGGATTCTTGCCAAGCTTGAAGTACAGAGTTGTGTGATCGCTGTCGCGACAACAACAGACCGCTACCGTGACAGGTGCTACCGCGACAGGCGCAACGACATGACATAGATTCCTAGACTTTGCAACACCTACACTACGGAGCAAATCAATACCAGCCCATTCTCTCTATTCTTATTTCCTTACTCTTTATTTTAAGTATTCTTTATTGTTTCGTGACAAACAATTAAACTCTTTCTTTTTACTCTTGTGCAGAAATCCAAGGTTAAAGCTATTAGCCCAGTCCATGTGGAGACGATATCTGATACTTACGTATCACTTTACTACTTGCGTCGTGTACACTTGCACTCTATTGCGATAGACTCTATTACACGCAACAAGTTTTTGGCGCCGTTGCTAGGGACTGGCAACATATCTTTACCCTACTTTTACTGCACTTTCTTTAATTTTTCTGTTTTTACTTGGATTGTTCACCATGTGCTTTTCACAAGGTCTTTTGTTTGCTTATGCACAGATCTCAACGGGGCAAAGAACCTGAGCACAAATTAGACCCTGAAATCGAATGAACGTGCAACCTCAGAAACCGAGTCCGCCTCCTAGTAGCAAGAAATGAGTACTTGGAGGAACAGTTAGAAGCAATGGTAAACGGAAGACAAGAAGACGGGAGGAACAACCAAGGGAATCCCCGAGGTCCTGAAGATCCTATCGGAGATGGAGGAAACGGACTGCCTGTCGATCCTCCTACCGCTGCCGCACGCCGGACCTACCATGATTTCATGATCAATGATCATGTGGAACTAGAAACCACCCTGCCAGACGTAGAAGCTGAAAACTTCGAGCTGAAACCTGTGATGTTCAGCATGATTAATTCCGTTGGCCAATTTAGTGGTGCTGCTACAGAGGATGCTAGGGAACATCTGAAAACGTTCCAGGAAATCTGTGGTTCGTTTAGACTACCAGGAGTAAATCCGGAGATACTGAGGCTTCGGTTATTTTCTCATTCATTGAGGGACAGAGCTAAAACTTGGTGGAACAAACTAACGCCGGGTTCAATACGAACTTAGGCATATTTAACTCGTGAATTTTTGTCTCGTTTTAATCCCTCCCATTTATCTGAGCGATTACGTAACAAAATTGCTACTTTTCAACAGGAAGACGATGAGCCAATGCATGAGGCATGAGACAGGTTTACTACTCTTCTGAGGAATTGCCATGGATTCCCTGTTTGGAATCAAGTAATCAAATTCTACAATGCTGCCAACCTACAGACTCGTATGAGAATCGATTCAACAGCCAATGGGTTGTTGTTGGATAAAGATCCAGATGAAGCCATGGTAGTATTAAAGAATTTGGTGAAGAATGAAGAGCAATTCCCCACATCAAGGAGAGGTAAACGAGTACTAGCTGTGGCGGATTACGAAGCCGATAATTCCTTAAAGACACAAGTTGCGTATCTCACAAAGGCAGTAGAAAACTTGCTGAAGAAGGATCCTCAACCTGTCTATGCTGTAGAAGAGGTATGTGGAACTTGTGGTGGAAATCATAGTTTGGAAGACTGCCCGCTACAGCTAGAGAAAAGAATGTATGTTGGGAACTATAACAAGCAAAACTACAATTCCAACAATTACAATCCCAACTGGAGGAAGGATCCCAAATTCTCTTGGAGCAAACCAAATAATGCCCTGAACCCTCAAGCACAGAACACTCAAAATAAGGGGGCACCTAGAATTCTGACTCGGCAGCAAGTGCAACAGCAGCCGCAACAACCACCGGCAGCCACACCTAGCATAGTGGAACAAACCTTGGCCACATTTATGTCACAGACAGGAACTTACATGGCAAACATGGATCACTTCGTCAAGAAGACTGAGTCGTTCATGGATAAAACAGAGATGCAGATGGCCAATCATGAAGCTACTCTAAAGTCATTGGAGACACAGATGGGTCAGGTTTCCCAACATATTATGCCAAGGCAGAACGGAGGATTCCCTAGCGATACTGAAATCGCTAGAAAACTCACACATGAGCAGTGCAAAGCTATCACAACTAGGAGTGAGAAGAAACTACCAGGGCCAGAGAAGAAAGCTGAACCAGTTGAGGAACCAGCCCTAGAATCGACTGCCGAAAACGCTGCCCCGGCAGACGACAAACAACCTACTGCCGCTACACCTGTCACGACAGCAGAAGAGACAGAGGAGAAGGATGAAGAACCTAAACCTCCTCAGATCCGAATGCAGTGGGAAGGACGCACTGCAGACTATCGTCCTCCACCTTCTTTTCCACAGTGGCTACAGAAGTTGAAACAGGAATCCCAGCTTAAAAAGATCTATGATATTTTTAAGCAGGTTCACATTAATATTCCACTGTTAGATGCCGTTAAGGAAATGCCCGGTTATGCCAAATTTCTCAAGGAGGCTGTGTCGAAGAAATCCAGACTTGTGGAATTTGAGACGGTTAAAATGACAGAAGGATACATGAGTATTCTGCACAGGCATCCACCCTAGAAAAAGAAGGATCCTGGGAGTTTCATAATACCATGCATAATCGGAGACAAATTCGTGGGTAAGGCACTTTGTGATCTAGGTGCTAGTATTAATTTAATGCCAAAATCTGTATTTCAGAAATTAGGTATTGGACGAGCACGGCCCACGACAGTTATGCTGCAGCTGGCAGACCGCTCTTACGTGCAACCAGAATGGAAGATTAAAGATATTCTGGTAAGAGTGGATAAATTTATTTTTTCCTGCTGACTTTCTTGTTTTAGATTGTGAAGCAGATGAGAATGCACCAATCATCTTGGGGCGACCCTTCTTAGCGACAGGCAGATCACTGATTGATGTAGAAAAGGGAGAACTCACTATGAGAGTGAATGATCAAGAGATCAAGTTAAATGTTCTCCAAGAAATTAAGCATGCTGATGCGGAAGAAGAATGCAAGGCTATCACTGAAGTAGTCCTTGACCAACCCTGCATCCGGTCGAGCTGTCATGACATCAAATTTGGTCACTACCCCAGCAACCATCTAGAAGATTGTCACGGCAGCGACGACGACAGCAGCTCCTCAGATTCTGACACATCTAATACTGAAGACCATGAGGAGGTAAACTGGATAGGAAATCGTCCAGGTAAGTTATTCGAGCCTTAAAATTATACCTCGAATGAACATATCATCCAAAAGCCATCAACTATAGAACCACATGTTCTAGATCTTAAGCCCCTTCCAGGGTAGCTCAAATAAGTTTTTCTTGGATTAAATGATACGTTGCCCGTAATCATCTCTTCCAAGTTGATGCAGGAACAGGAACAGCAGCAGATAGGGATACTGCAGCAGCACAAAAAGGCTATTGGATGGACGATAGCTGACATCCAAGGCATCAGTCTGGCACTATGCATGCATAAAATTCTCCCAGAGGATGATCATAAGCCGACCATTGATGCCCAGAGACGTTTGAATGATGCTAAGCGAGAAGTGGTCCGAAAAGAAATTATCAAATGGCTAGATGCTGAGATAATTTATGCCATCTCGGATAGTAAGTGGGTGAGCCCGGTGCAGTGCGTTCCTAAGAAGGAAGGAATAACCGTGGTGACCAATGAAGAAAACGAGTTAATCCCAACAGGACTGTGACTGGTTGGAGGGTTTGTATGGACTACCGGAAGCTTAACAAAGCTACCCGGAAGGACCACTTTCCCCTGCCTTTTATTGATCAAATGCTTGATAGATTAGCGGGAAAGCCTTATTACTGTTTTCTTGATGGTTACTCAGGTTACAACCAAATAGCCATCGCACCGGAGGATCAAGAGAAAATGACCTTCACTTCCCCGTATGGTACTTACGCTTTTCGGAGGATGCCATTTGGACTTTGCAACGCACCAACAACTTTTCAGAGGTGTATGATGGCAATATTCTCCAACATGGTGGAGGATTTCCTGGAGATATTCATGGATGATTTCTCTGTCTTTGGAGACAATTTTGAAAGCTACTTAGGCAACCTACAGAAAGTGCTCGAGAGATGCGAGAAAGCGAACTTGGTATTAAACTGGGAGAAATGTCACTTCATGGTGGATGAAGGGATAGTCCTAGGCCACAAAGTAAGTTGCCGCGGCATAGAGGGCGACAGGGCAAAAATTGAGGTAATTGAAAAACTGCCACCACCCACCACAGTCAAGGGAATTCGAAGTTTTTTAGGGCATGTTGGTTTCTATCGAAGGTTTATAGCCAATTTTTCGAAGATCACCAAGCCGTTATGCCACCTATTAGAGTAGAATCGTCCATTCGACTTCAATACTGAATGTACTGGGGAATAAAGAATTCTGAAAGAGAAGCTAGTGACAGCCTCGATCGTACAGCCACCAGACTGGAAGCTGCCATTTGAGATTATGTGTGATGCTAGTGATTATGCTGTAGGGGCAGCACTTGGGCAAAGAAAGGACAAGCTATTCCATGTAATTTACTATGCTAGCAAAACACTCAACGATGCCCAAGTGAATTACACCACAACAGAGAAGGAATTGTTAGCTGTGGTGTTTTCAATTGACAAGTTCCGATCCTACATACTTGGAACAAAAGTGGTGGTCCACACAGACCACTCTGCACTGAAATATCTGTTTGCTAAGAAAGACGCAAAGCCCAGACTGATTCGTTGAATTCTGCTTCTGCAAGAGTTCAACATAGAAATCAAGGATAAAAAGGGGACAGAGAACCAAGTTGCAAATCACTTGTAAAGATTAGAAAAGGGAAAGAGTCTCCCAACAGACAAGACACACATACTGAAGACCTTCCCTGACGAGCAGTTGTTCGCTGCCACAAGCACTGCCGCGACAGCCATGGCGGTAGGTAAGTTTTCTGAACTCCCCTGGTATGCTGATTTCGTTAATTATTTAGTTAGCGGAATATTTCCTCCCGACCTTAACTATCAAGCTAGGAAGAGGTTCCAAAATGATGTTAAGCATTATTATTGGGACGAACCTCTTCTTTTCAAAATGTGTGTAGATCAGATTGTCAGGAGGTGTGTACCACAGGATGAGCAGGAAGCTGTGCTTCATCACTAACATGCTTCACAATATGGAGGACACCTAGGTGGTAACAAAACTGCTGCCAAGGTTTTGTAGTCTGGTTTTTATTGGCCTTCACTGTTCAAGGATGCCCAGGCATTCTACAAAAACTGTGACAAATGTCAACGGGCTGGAAATATCTCAAGGAGACATGAGATGCCACTACAAAACATTCTTGAAGTCGAAATCTTCGACGTTTGGGGGATTGATTTCATGGGACCATTCCCAGCATCATGTGGGAATCTATATATCCTCCTGGCAGTGGACTATGTGTCCAAATGGGTAGAAGCGATCGCCACATAGAAAAACGATGCCAAGACTGTTCAGAGGTTTTTGCACAAGAACATTTTTTCCAGATTTGGCATCCCTAAGGCGAATCATCAATGATGAAGGAAGGCATTTTGATAATATGGTAATAGCTGCTGCCTTAAAGAAATATGGTGTCAAACATCGAATTGCAGCAGCTTATCACCCTCAGACCAATGGACAGACCGAAATATCCAATAGAGAGGTAAAGAACATTCTCGATAAGATGGTTAAACCAACTCGGAAGGACTGGTCATTACACCTCAACGATGCACTATGGGCCTACAAAACAGCATTTAAAACTCCATTGGGAATGTCACCCTACCGGCTGATTTATGGAAAAACATGACATCTACCTGTTGAGATTGAGCACAGAGCATACTGGGCCATCAAGGCAGTGAACATGGACTTGGAAAAGGCAGGACAGAAAAGGTTGCTTGACTTGAATGAGATTGAAGAAATTCGAGCAATGGCCTATGACAACGCAAGGATTTACAAGGACAAGACAAAGAAGTGGCATGACAAGAAGTTGCTACCACGACAGTTCTACCCAGGGCAGTTTGTGTTGTTATTCAACTCTAGGTTGAAACTCTTCCCAGGGAAGCTGAAATCTAGGTGGTCCGGCCCATTCCAAGTGGTGCAAGTTTTTCCCCATGGTGCCGTCACGATCAAATCTCTAAAAGACGGGCACCAATTTAAAGTCAACGGACAGAGACTGAAGCATTATCAGGGGACTGAAGCCCCAAGAATGCAGAAAGTGGTTACTTTAGGAGATGCCCCTCTTGGCATCCCTAATTTAACCTATTTTTATTTTTATTATATATATATATATATATATTTATTAGGTAATTAGAATTATTTTATTTTTAGGAACTAAGTTTTTATTTTAATTATTTTTAGGAAATAAAGGAGACAAGGAGAAGAGGAGAAGTGAACTCAGCCCACCATCTCACCATCAGCCCAAAAAAGCCCAAAATAGGAGCCTGACGTTACAGTTGTCGTGACAGACGCGGAAAATCCAGCCTGTCAACACACTGTCGTGGCGGACACAGAAACGCGTGACAGACGCGTCAGAAACCGCGTAACAGCTGGCCCCGTTATTCGCGCCTGCCGTTACAGCTCCAACGGGCAGCAAACTCTTCATCTATATAAACCTCGTTTTACTATTCATTTTTTCACTTCACTTTTACTCTCTCTACTTGCTTTCTCTCTAGATTTTCATTTGCTTTCATTTTTCTACAGTCCCTTGCAACTATGAGTACCAAAAACACCCGACGAAGTGCTGCCTCAAGCTCTGCCCCAACAGCAGCCACTCCCAGCTCCTTTCAGGGCAGATATATGTGGGAGGAGAAAGGGTTCATCTACAGCAAACAAACGAAGAATCTCAGGCTCAAACCATTTATAGCCCGTAAGATCATAGCACTAATTTGGCAGATGTTTGCTGAGCAACCTGAGGAGATGAACGTCACCCTGGTCAGAGAATTCTATGATGTCGTCGACATCAGAGACGTGACAGTTCGTGGTAAGGAAGTATCCATTGAGTCGGAGTACATTAACAGCCTCTACGGACTCTACGTCGGCAGAAAGGAAGATGGGCATAAGAGGTTCGTGGAGAGCCTGGAGGCAACAGATTATGATGCTGTCATGGCAGAACTCACCGAGGAAGGAACCCAATGGAATTCAGACCCCAAGGACGGTGAAACGAGCAGAACTCACCCCCGAAGCCAAACTGTGGAACGCATTCGTCAAAAAGAGGATTATGCCCTCCTCACACAACAACACGGTAGATAAACCAAGGTTAGCTCTCGTCCATTCAATTATAAACGAGAGGCCTATTAATGTTGGTAGATATATTCGGGAAGGGATTTTGGATTGTGCTATGCGGCCATCGGGACCCCTTGTCTTCCCTTACCTCATAACAGCACTCTGTCGTAGCCATTATGTCCCTGAAATTGTTGAGGATCTGAGAGTCTGAGGAAAAGGATGGACGGAGAGAAACATCCTCAGTTTGATGGAACTGAAAGCTGCCACACCAATCTCCAGCTTCGACCTATCTGCCGTGGCAGGTGAGCCGACAGATCCCACCTAGACAGAGCATGCCGCCACAGGACAGAGGCAGCCCACAGCAGCAGCTACTCCAGCTGACCCCTCCACCCAAATCCTGGCTACCCTACAGAAAATGGAGGAACGGCAGCTGGGCCTGATGAGCTTTATCCGGGATTTCACAACAGCAACGAACACCATCTACTGCGTCCACTCCAACTCTGGCCACGACAACTACAGGCGGCAGCCACACCGCCACAGCATCTGCCAGGGGAGAAAAGAGAAAAGAGCCCATGTCCGACCTTGACGAGTTCATAGCTGGTTTCTCCTCTTCCTCAATTTGGGAGGAATTCGATGGCGAGCACTCTGTCAAAAGGAACCTGTCCAAGGAATTCACCCAGATGAAACGGCAGAAACCAAACACCAGAGTCGGACCATCCGACCAAGGGAAATCTGACGGCAGCAGCAGTAGCAGCAGTAGTTCTTCCGATGAGGTTCAGGTGCTGGAGAAACCACCCCAGATCTCACCAACCCACATCTAGCCTCCGAGGGAAGCCAAGAAAAAGACCGCCTCTGCCTCTCCAAACCATCTGCCGGCACCAACGAGGAAAGTCACTGCCCGCCGGCATATTCAGATCAACAGCAGCAGCAGCGACGACAGCGCTTAAAATTTAAGTTTCTTTTCTTATCTTTGTTGTCTGCTATTTTGTTATAATTGTGATGTTGTTTTTATTTTCTTTTTATCATTTTGTCATAATGCATTGAGGGCAATGCAACCCTTGAGTTTGGGGGTGGCATCCCTCCATTAATGAAGTGTTTAGGTTTAAAATTGTGTCTAAGTGTTTAGTTTATTTTTGCTTAAAAATTTTTTTGGCTTAAGTCTTTGAACTTCACTTACCTGCCACGACATATGCTCGTGACAGTGCCTTTAGGAAATTTTAGGATCTGTTTAGAGCCTTGCTATGATTCTACCCTGTACAACACTCTTTGTGACTCTTATGCCTTCTAGATTATTTTAGTACACTGGAATAGAAATGTTTACTCACTTGAAGCTGCCCCTAGAGGTGCCCCTCACTGGCTCTAGGAAAACAAAGAAAGAAAGAAAAAGATTCAGACTCAATTGCTTGCAAAACTGCCTTGCACTTATTTTAGGAGATTTCTTTTTGAGCTAAGTCAGAAAAAACTAAAGGAGCCTAAGAATTGCCTCCAGAAAAGATGCAGTTAATTCAAGAGTCAGAAAAAAACTAAAGGAGCCTAAGAATTGCCTCCAGAAAAAAATTGAAATGACATAACCTCAAGTTTGTAGGCACAACTATTCTGATATACTAAGGTAGTCTAGATGCATAAGTGTTCACAAAACCCGCACACACTGCACAAGAATTATAGCATGGTTCCGAATAAATCCAGAAAGTCCCGACAAGGTATTACTCTTGATAGAATATAAGTGGTAGGTAATGTAGAGTTCACTGATTTAAGCCAAAATAAAAAAATATTTCATTTTATTTAGGTAATATTTTCTTGAGGGCAAGCAAAAACTTGAGTTTAGGGGTGTGTTGAGTGTGTAAAAGTTCTATATTTTACCCCCTATTTAACCCATATTTGTACTGCATTCAAGCATAATCATTGCATTTAGGATAGATTTCACATATACATCACAATTATACAAAAAGGCACAGTTGCTGCTGATTTTGGTTACTTTTGCAGGTAGCTGTTGTAGCAAATTCATGGCAGAGAAGAAGCAGAGCTGGAATACTGGACTGCAGCAGAGAAGAAGGATGCTGCCAAGGCCGCTGCCATGGCAGCCAAGGACGACAGCCACTGATGGGAGGAAAAAGTAAAATGGAGCTCGACAGAAAGAGGAAACTAAGCTGGTCTGTCGTGGAGCACTCCTATATTTTTCCGAGCCCTAGATCAGAATGAAGGCCAAGCCCAAAGTTCAAGGAAGAAACTTCAAGCAAGAAGAGAGGACGAATTAAAGGCATCTACTTTGAAGATTTAGTCTTTAATAGAGTTGTACTTTAATTTAAACTTGTATTCTTGCCATATTAGAACACTTGAACCCAAGGCCTATAAAAAGGCATGTAATTCGACCTAGGAAAGGACATCATCTTCTCTAGCCGTCTTCCCCTAAACCCTAGTCGTTTCCCCCCTTCTCATTATGTTCTAAACTTCCCCTAGGGCTAAGGGTTAATTTTGTAAAGTAGTTGCAAGGATTGCTTTGTTTTAGGAATTTTCCTGTTCAATAAAATAGACTTCAAGTTTGCTTATTCTGGTTTTCAACATCTTACAAGAGTATTGGGAGAGCATTGTGAGATTATACATTTACTTAATATCGGGAGAGTTAAGTATACGAAAGGAATAAGTACGAGTTCTCCAGTTTATGGTTGAACTATTTCGGACCTAGGAATAGGACGAGGTTAAGTGGCTAAGGAAGAATTCAACAACATCGGTGTTCATCCTTCGATTCACGCCGGGAGGTATCATCAAAGACGTGTTCATCGACAGACTTGGACCTAGGGATAGGCCAAGGCACAGCAGGGATTCTTGCCAAGCTTGAAGTACAGAGTTGTTTGATCGATGTCGCGACAACAACAGACCGTTGCCGTGATAGGTGCTGCCGCGACAGGCGCAACGACAGGACATAGATTCCTAGACTTTGCAACACCTACACTACAGAGCAAATCAATACCGGCCCATTCTCTCTATCATGATTTCCTTACTCTTTATTTTCAGTATTTTTTATTGTTTCGTGACAAACAATTAAACTCTTTCTTTTTACTCTTGTGCAGAAATCCAAGGTTAAAGCTATTAGCCCAGTCCCTGTGGAGACGATATCCGATACTTACGTATCACTTTACTACTTGCGTCGTGTACACTTGCTCTCTATTTCGATAGACTCTATTACACGCAACAATTGTTTGTATAATAAGTTGCTATGTGGTTTGTGATGTTTCGGGGTAAGTTTGGGAACGTTTAGAGATGCCGAAATGCATTTTCGGGCCAACCTGTGTCCAGGCATTTCGGAACGCCTGATATGGTTTCGGAACGGTCGAGCTCTAGGGGCACCCGTATCGGAACGGGGGTGGTGCCGTTTCGGTACGATTTGCCACTAGAGGCTCATGTTTCGGAACCATGTAGGGTTGTTCCGGTACGTTTGGCCACTGGAGGCTCCTGTTCCGGAACTAGGTGGGACCGTTTCGGAACGGCTTGGTGTTACTTTTTGAATGAAGTCTGTGTTTCGGAACGGGCAGATCAGTTTCGAAACGCATGCAGTTAAAACGGTTAAAAGGCATCTTTGAGGGTTTCCAAATGTTACATTTTAGTCTTAATACTTGTATGTTTCCTATTTGAGTTTATATGTGTCCTCTGTGATGGTTTGCCTCGTGAGCATGAAATTTGACAAACAAGCTACTAGGTAAGTTTAAATTATCGTATGCCCTCCGATTGGTTTGTATTCCGTTTTCGCTTTTCTGCTGTTGCCTTCACACATAAGATTAAAAGTGATATTTAGACAAGACAAATAAAATGAAAATAGGGTTGCTAATCGGAGTGAGGCCTTAACGGGTTTCGCTTCAGTTTTCCCCATGTAACCCGTTTGGTTCGGTCTGTTGGCTAGGCTGGGACGAGGGGTTACATTTGGTGGTATCAGAGCCTAGGTTACGAGGTCTACCATGAAGGTAATTTAGGTAAGTTGGTTTGTTGGTTTTGTTTGCCATTGCACAGTGTGTGAAAGCATGTTTTATTTTTGTTGTTGTTGGTTGAAGTTTAGTCGAGTGTTCCCATTGATAGGTGTTGTTATTGGAAAATGGTTTCGATTTAAAAGAGCTATAGCACTCGGATCCTTGTCCTTGCTAACCTAATATTTTATTGTGTGTGATGTGTTTGTTGTTTTAGATTTTATCTTCGTTATGGTAAGACCAAGAGGACAGCCTAGAGCGGGTGACCAGGCACCCGGGGATGTGCCTCATGTTCCTCCTGATCCCGATGGTAATGGGGTGGATGTCTGAGGTAATGTGCCTCAGGCTGGTGCGAATGCTAGAGGTGATGGTAATGGACCTAGGTCGGTGCAAATGTTGGGGGTAATGGAGCTCAGGCAGGTCAGGGTCCGGTAGTTGCGGACATGACTCATTTGATTTAGACTATAGCCGGGGCTTTTCAGACAGCTTTGGTTGGTATGCATGTTGCAGCACCACCTTAGGGTGCAGGGACAGGTTTACCCCTTGAGAGGCTTCGTAGTTTGAGTGGAGTTGAGTTTCGTGGTTTGACTCCTAAGGGTTCAGAGGCCTGGCTCGAGAGTACTACACGCATCTTAGGCCAGATGAAGTGTCCAGATGCTCGTAAGTTGGTTTGTGTTGTCTCCTTGCTTCAGAGAGATGCGTATGCTTGGTGGACTACCGTTACTTCGGGTATGGTAGAGGCGGATGTCACTTGGGAATTCTTCAGAACTGCCTTTAAAAAGAAGTATCTTGGAGTCCGATATCAGGATGAGAAGAAGAGAGAATTTATGGCATTGGTTCTGGGTAGTAAGACGGAGTCCGAGTATGAGGTTCATTTTGTGAGGTTGAGCCAGTTTGCACCCGAGTTGGTTCCTAGTAAGAAGGAATGGTGTGAGCGCTTCCGATATGGTTTGACTAGGGATGTGAAGACTTATATGCTCGCTTCTAACTACACCGAGTTTGATGTTTTGGTCTCTAGGGCCAAAGATATTGAGCAGAACTTAGGCTCGAGTACCCGTGCTAGTGGGTCTGATTCCGGAAAGAGACACGCAGATTGGGACAGAGATCATGCCAAGAGGCACAGAGATAGGAGGTATCAGTCCGATTCGAGACATAGGGGCGGTAACCATGGACGTGGCCATCAGGGCCAAGGAGTTGTTGTTCACACTCCTAAGTGCACTAGATGTGAGAGACGCCATCCGGGCGAGTGTATGGGTACCTTTGGGGTATGTTAGAACTGTGGTTCCCGAGATCATTTGAGGCGTAACTGCCCACACCCGGCTAGGGGCGAACAGGCTCCAGCTAGGGGGTTTGAGCATCAGAGAGGTCGTGGGCACGGTCTAGGTAATTTTTAGCCAAGGAACGATGGTCAGAGGAACATAGCTCATGTGGTGGCAGTTCAGCCCGAGGGTGGAGGACCAGCTAGGGTGTATGCACAGCGAGAGGCTAAAATTGACACGAATGTCATCGCATGTAATTTCTCGTTACAGTCTTTGACTTTGCTTTCTTTGATAGATTCGGGTTCGACACATTCGTACATTTTGGGTGAACATGCAAGGTCTTTAGGTTTACCGTATGAGTGGTTAGAAGTAGGTGTAAATGTTACTAGTTCTTTCGGTGAGACCGTGGTAGTTAGGAAGATCTATAGGAGGTGTCCTTTGATGATTCAGGGCCAGGTGTTTCCGGTTGACATGATGGAATTGTCATTCTATAGTTTTGATGTGATTTTGGGCATGGATTGGCTCATAAAGCATAGAGCTAGGTTAGACTTTGAGACCAAGAGAGTCTCCTTGAGACTTACGGATGATTTTGAGGTTGTAGTGATGGGCGAGAACATTAAGTTCTTGTCCAATGTTGTTACTGCTTTAGAAGCACAGAGATTGATGGATTCGGGTTGTCAGGCGTATTTGGCTTATGTGATGAATCCGAATATTAGTGAGGTTAGACCACAAGACATCATAACAGTTTGTGATTTTCCGAGTGTTTTTCCGGAAGAGTTGTCGGGTTTGCCTCCAGATAGGGAAGTTGAGTTTGCTATTGAGACGTATTCAGATTCTGCACCCGTGTCTATTGCTCCGTATAGAATGGAACCGAAAGAGTTCAAGACACAACTACAGGTACTATCAGATAGAGGTTTCATTAGGCCTAGTATTTCTCTGTGGGATGCTCCAGTTTTGTTTGTGAAGAAAAAGGACGTCAATATGACTTGCTTGATCAGTTGAGAGGTGCTTCACTGTTTTCGAAGATTTATTTGAGATCAAGTTACTATCAATTGAAGGTAAAGGATGTGGACATACCAAAGAAAGCCTTCTGTACACGTTATGGGCACTATGAGTTCTTGGTAATGCCTTTCGGTTTGACTAATGCTCCAACTGCATTTATGGATATGATGAACTGAGTGTTCCACGAGTTTTTGGATAGGTTTGTGGTGGTGTTCATAGATGATATCTTAGAGTATTCTAGGACCGAGAAAGAGCATGATGAGCATTTGCGGCTAGTGCTTCAGACTTTGCTTGAAAATTAGTTGTATGTCAAGTTGAGTAAGTGCGAGTTTTGGATTAAGGAGGTAGTCTTCTTAGGTCATGTGATCTCAGCCAGTGGAATTAGTGTGGACCCCAAGAAGATAGAAGCCATAGTGAGTTGGAAGCAACCGAAGTCCGTGACCGAAATCCGTAGTTTCCTAGGCTTGGCGAGGTATTATCGAAGATTTGTCGAGGGATTTTCGAAGATTGCGGAACCCTTGACTAAATTGCTTCAAAAGAATGTTTCGTATGAGTGGTCAGATGCAAGACAACAAGCGTTTGAGAAGTTGAAGAAAGCTTTGACCGAAGCTCCTATTTTGATTCAGCCTCAACCGGGGAAAGAGTTTGTGATTTACAGTGATGCATCGTGTGTAGGTTTAGGTTGTGTGCTTATGCAAGAGGGTAAGGTTGTAGCTTATGCTTTGAGACAGTTGAAGGTTCACGAGAAGAACTACCACACTCATGATATTGAGTTAGCTGCAGTAGTGTTTGCCTTGAAGATTTGGAGACACCGTCTTTATGGTGAGAAATGCACAGTTTATACCGACCACAAGAGCTTGAAGTACTTGATGACTCAGAGAGAGCTGAACCTTAGACAACGTAGGTGGATAGAGCTTCTTAAGGATTATGACCTTACGATAGAGTACCATCCGGGTAAGGCAAACGTAGTGGCCGATGCTTTGAGTAGAAAAGTGGCAGTTGAGTTGCGAGCCATGTTTGCGAGGTTGACTGTGTCACGGGATGGCGGTTTGATAGCCGAATTACAGGTTAAACCTTCGTTGGTTTAGTTGATTCGAGAGAACAATTGCAAGACGAGTCCTTGGCACCTCACGTGCAAGATATAGTTGAGGGTAGGCCTATAGATTTCTGCTTTGGCGAGAATGGGATCCTATGTTTCAAGGATAGGATAGTAGTTCCAGAAGATGCCAAGTTAAGGTGTAATATCTTGAATGAAGCACATAAAAGTCCTTTTGCTATGCATCCGGGTAGTACGAAGATGTACCGTGGGTTAAAGAAAGAGTACTATTGGATTGGGTTGAAGAAAGATGTGGCCGAGTTTGTGAGTAAGTGTATGGTTTGTCAGCGAGTTAAGAATGAGCATCAGTTTCCTTCAGGTTTGTTACAGCCGTTGAAGATTCCGAAATGGAAGTGGGAACGTATTACCATGGACTTTGTGTCGGGTTTACCGTTGACTCCTTCGAAGAAGAATTCAGTGTGGGTGATAGTCGACAGATTCACTAAGTGTGCCAATTTCATACATGTTCATACTACCTACACCTTAGATAAGTTGGCCGATCTGTACATCAGTGAGATAGTTGAGCGAGTTGGTCTCGTTGCCAATAGATTGAGACTGCCGACAGAGTTAGAAAAGATTCTTGATGTGTTCCATGTTTCGATGCTTTAGAAGTATAGGTCGGATCCGTCTCATGTAATGCCAGTGGAAGATATCGAGTTGAACCCAGACTTGTCGTATGATGAAGAGCCAGTTGAAATTCTTGCTACGGATAGGAAAGTGTTGCGTGGGAGATCTATCGAGTTAGTCAAGGTTTTGTGGAGACACCAAGGTGTGGAAGAGGCTACTTGGGAGAGGAAGGAAGACATGGAGAAACAGTTTCCGTATCTTTTTTCGTCAGGTAATTTCGAGGACAAAATTCCTTAAGTGGGGGAGAGTTGTAACGCCTGGGGTTTGGGGCCCGGAGGATACTCAGGTTTGGACGTCAGGTTAAGCCGGTTAAAGATAAGCGGTTTTGGGGAAACAATTTAAAAATAAACCAATTTTAAAGTCTTTAAAGAAAAAAGTGGTATTTTAGTAAAATGTAGTGAAATGGGTTTTAAAGATAGATTTTGAGTTGGAAAAAAATACATTACTTCAAAATTGTCACCCCTCCTTCTTAACCCAAAAGTATTTCACGTTAAAACTCCCCAACCATAGCCACAACCCATTTCTCATCAATCTTCACCATTTGGAAGTTCAAGGAGGTAAGCAACTTGATTTCTTAATCATCTTTTTCATTTCAAACATGCTAGTAACACTTTCTTTTCAAAAGAAGGGAGATTTTTCAAGTTCTCCATTTTGGGTAAAAATGGGGTTTTTGAGGGGTTTAAGCTCTATAGCGAAAACAGTGATTTGAGTGAGTTTTAAAGGATGTTTTGAGTGTAAAATGGTACTAAGATATTGGGTTTAAAATGAAATCCTGGATTTTGGGAAAATGGGTGATTTTGCTAAACGAGTATTTGGGTTTTTGGCTTAGAAATGGTGGAGAAGGGTTCCTAAGGCTTTGGAGTGGTTGGGTTGATGTTTTTGGAGTGTTTAAATATGGTTTGGATGATAAATTGTTGGGGATATGACTGACTTGAGGTTAGAGTAGGTTTGAGGATACTTTGGGTTAGTTTTCAATAAAAATGAGATGCTTGTTGTTGTCGGATTTTGATGGTAATGATTTCAACAAGTTAGAATGTTGAAAGATGTATTAATTCCTTGTTTGATTTGGGTAGAAGCATCGGATAATGATTCGGGTCCTTCGGACGTCACACCGGGAGTTGCGGAAGATTGAAGGAGAACCGTTAGCTTGTTTCGGGTTTTGAGCTGGTGAGTGGTAATGTTTTGAAGTTTAAAATGATTCAAAGAGGTTTTCTTGGGGGTTTGGGTGGAGCCTTAAGGGCTAACCTAAACCCAAGTGTAAGTTGCCTAATTTACCTTGTTTCGTTAATTGTTGGTGCGTGCGGATAGTCGTGTTGTTGTGTGAAATGTAGATTGCTTTTACTCTCTGTTCTAATGTTGTTGTGTACTCGTAGTTGATGTCGAGCCTCACGTGATGGTTAGTCGTTGTATATGGTGATGTGTAGTCCCACCGGTAGTGACTAGTAGATGAGTACGATGATGTGCAGTCCCATCAGAAAAATGCTAGTTGTTGTGTACGGTGATGTGTAGTCCCACCGGGATGGTTGTGCATGTGCAAACCATGTTTTGTCTATGCATGCGTTATTACATCTCTTTCTTAAATGGTTTTGCTTTTAAAACTAAGATATATGTTTTAAATTGCATTGTTGTTGTGTTTTAGAGCTCCGCTCACTAAGCTTTAAGCTTACGCTCTCTTTTTCCAACAATGCAGATCGTTAGTAGCTTCAGAGGCAAGCGAGGCAAGGGAGGAGTTCTTCCTAGCTCAAAGTATGATTTTACTAGTTGTAATAATGCTTAGACGATGGGAATACTAGACTTTTATGTTAGGGAGTTGGTGTTCAAACCCCTATGATTGGCTTTGTTTAAGTTGCTAGCATGTTTTAAATGTTGATATCATGTTATGTTGTAGTTTGTTATGGCCTTGGATAAATTTCTATGCGTTTTGACTCGTTGTTGTTTTTAAAACTAAGTGTTCATGTGAGCTTTGGGTTTGAGATCCATTCTATTGCGTGTATGCATTTTTGAAGTTGTGTTCAGGGTGTTTTGCCTCTAGATTGTTTGTATAATAAGTTGCCATGTGGTTTGTGATGTTTCAGGGAACGTTTGGAGATGTCGAAATGCATTTTCGGGCCAACCTATGTCCATGCGTTTCGATACGCCTGATATGGTTTCGGAACGGTTGAGCTCCAGGAGCACCTGTATCGGAACGGGGGTGGTGTCGTTTCGGTACGATTTGCCATTGGAGGCTCCTGTTTTGGAACCATGTACGGCCGTTCCGGTACGTTTGGCCACTGGAGGCTCATGTTCCAGAACTAGGTAGGACCGTTCCGAAACGGCTTGGTGTTACTTTTTGAATGAAGCCTGCGTTTCGAAACGGGAAGGCCTGTTTCGAAACGCAAGCAGTTAAAACGGTTAAAAGGCATCTTCGAGGGTTTCCAAATATTACATTTTAGTCACTAATGCTTGTATGCTTCCTAGTTGATTTTATATGTGTCCTATGTGATGGTTTGCCTCGTGAGCCTGAAATTTGACAAACAAGCTACTAGGTAAGTTTAAATTATCGCATGCCCTTTGATTGGTTCATATTCCATTTTCGCTTTTTCGCTGTTGCCTTCACACATAGGATTAAAAGTGATATTTAGACAAGACAAATAAAATGAAAAAATAGGCTTGCTAATCGGAGTGAGGCCTTAACGAGTTTCGCTTCGGTTTTTCCCGTGTAACCCGTTCGGTTCAGTCTGTTGGCTAGGCCGGGACGAAGGGGTTACAAACCGAATTGAGGATTCACGAAAGAACAAGAGCATTACAACGCTCCCAAAGAGGATGCATAGATTCCTCAAAATCATTAACGCTCCCGAAGCGAACGACTCCAGATGCAACAGTTTTCAATTCCAATCAATTGATGCGACACCAGAAGAGTCCCAAGAGTATCCGAAGGATGAAGATAAAGAATGTGGTTATAATCAACATTGGAAACCGCCACCGACGACATGATTGAAAAAATGGAGAAAAAGAATAGAAAAAACGGTTATTCCAAAGGAAAAGAAAATAGAGGGAAACAAAAGCCCAAGAATAGAAAAATATGCTATAACCCAATGGACATGGTAGCTGATACCATGTTAAAAGATGTGTATTGAAGGAGTACTCGTCATTGAATTATAATTAGAATACAAAGACTTGTTTATATAATGCTAACTACAACTGATCTGCCTAACTAACTATTAATAGATTAATTAACAATCTAGTTAAAGCTATAACTAACTGCTTTAGTTACATTCAAGCAATCTCTCAACATGAATCAACATCTAAAATATATTTTTTATTAAATAAAGATATCATATTCTCATGTTGAGATTCAAACTCATACAAGAAGAGATAATATAAATATTTTTACCACTTGACCAATAAGTGGATCTCTATATGAAAGTATATTGGATTGCAGTTAAATATCATTAAAAAATCCAAATATATTACTTGAAATTGGACAAAAATCCTATTCCCCTTCTCAGTCCCCCTTTCTATGCTCCAACACTAAAAAATTAAATTCTAAGTCGTAACCTTAAATTCTAAATCTGAAACCCTAAATCTTAAAAAATACATCCTACCCCTAATTCTCTAAACTCTAACCTAAACTTTAATCTTAAATCATACCCTTAAATCCTAAACTTAAATTTTTAGTATAAAGACATAAATAAAAACATCAAAAAACGCTGAAGATTTTCATTCTTTGACATTTAACTCTTATAATGCAATATGTTGAGTGGATCAATGGAATGATCAAAGCCAAGAGGGGGGTGAATTGGGCTTTTAAAATTTTGTTGGAGAAAGTGGAATGACTAAAATTGAAGAACAAGACAATTTAGAGTGGTTCAAGTTCCAAATGAACTCTACATCAACTACCTTAGCTACCACTAAGGATTTTCCAACAATTCACTAATTGCTCTTCCCCTTTTCTAGGCTTAAGAGGTAACATTTACAATACCGGTCAAATTTTCTACCCAAAATTTGACCAAACCCTCACAAGGATACAAAGAAGAATTTTAAGGCAAGTAGAATATCTCTCAATACAAATTTTCCCCTTTTGATACAAGCACTCAACCCAAATTGGAATACAAGATAGGAGTTATACTCAACACAATTTGGGATTTTACAAGAATGAGAAATTAGGCACTTTGAGCTTGGATTTTTGTATAAATGTTTCTCTTGGATGCAATTGTTGTTGCTGGTCTTCAATAGGCTTGATTTTATACTTTCTCCATTAATTCTAGTCGTTTGGGTGGTTAGGGTATTGATTATAGCCGTTGGGACCCTCTCTTTCCACCATAAATGCACTTCTACAGCCTACTGTATCGGTACACGAGAAGACGTATCGATACATGTCTCAAATAAGAAAGAGCCGTTGCACAATTATAAGAGGGGCGTATCGATACACGTGTAAGCGTATCGGTACGGGATAGAGATCCGTTTCGATACGGATAGAAGTGTACAGATGCAAATTTTACTTTAAAGCTCACTGGAGGAATCCGTATCGATACGGGTTAACCAACTCTTTAAAAGTTTGTTACCTACCAACTGACACCAACGGTCAAAAACATTTAAGGCTCTGAAATTTAAAATTCCTTTAAATCCATATCGATACGGGAGACACCGTATCGGTGCACCATTCAAACTCAGAGTGATTTTATAGAGAGAGCGTATCGATACAGATACAATCTGTTTCGATACCCTGTTTTGATACGGTAAGGGGCGTATCGAAACACATTTCTCCAGTGGCCAAGTTGGTAAAAAAGGTATCGATACGGCAAGGAGCGTATCGATACGCATAGACGATTTTCAATAGTTTGGCCTTGGAACACTTAAAAAATATTTTAGAGTTTGAGTTTTTCAAACTAGAGTAAAGCCTTGTTGATTTGAAACCTTTTGAGGGACTTAAAAAATCTATTTCAAGTTTTTCAATTTAATCCTTAAAATACTTTGTTATATCAAAATCAAACATAGGTTTTACAATCTTCCCATTTTTGATATAACAAAACCAAAACTTGAATTTTTTAAGACTTTTGAAAAACTTTGAAAAACAACTCCCCCTTAATATAGGCTAGGTAAAATTTTAACTTATAATTTTAAGTGAGCTTGTTCCCTCTCCCCCTTTTTGTTAAATAAAAAATAAGAGACATAGGCTAAAGGCATAATCAATAACCAAGCAACATATGATAGATAAACATTAAGTTCATAAATAAGAAAACATGAAAATAAAATCCAAACAACAATAATCAAAGCATAGGTTTTAAACTTAATCCTAAATAATATAATTCAAAGTGCATAAATATAAATCCTAAATGACATGAATGGAATGCAAAGATAATCTACTGCTCTTCTCCAACACCATTTTCATCGTCATCTTCGTTGGCATCATCATCATTCCTCCTAGATTGACGCCACTCATCATGAAAGGCCATGAGAGAGATGTTCATCGAATTTTGCCTGGCCTCGATGGATGAGATACGCTTCTCTACATTTGTCATACGATCTTCTAAGCATGTGAAGCGTGTGTCTATGGCGGCAAACCCCGAATTCATGACTTAATCCATGGAAGCAATCCCCGTGCGTAGGCCCGTGAATTGTTCATTGAGAAAATTTATAAGAGCATCCATGGATGAAGGAGGAGGAGCTTTAGAAGCTTGAGGAGCTTGGGGATTGGCAATCTCTTCTGGAATCGCATCACTAGGAATCTCGGAGATGCGAAGCCAACTACCATTGAAGTAATGAAACTTCCCCCTAGAAAGAGATCTCTCATCAATGGGATCGGTGAGGGTGTAGGGTAGTCGTGAGAGCAATCAATCTCCTTTTGAGTGAAGAAATAGCTCAAAACGGTGCCATATGTGAATGAAGTGACAAGAGTTGTGTGACGATGTTGCACGAGATAGACAATCTCCGCAAACATGATGCGAGCAAGATTAGGTTGTTGTCTCTGGCGAAAGCACCGAATCCAAAAGTCATCAACTTGGCGGATGGTTGAATATTTCCCTCCCGAACGCCTAAACCACCAAGTAATCATCAAGTGAAGGATTCGATATTGAGCATTGAGAACGGTCACGGAACCCTCCAAGACATGGCCAAGAGAATTCTCATCTTCGATACCCTCATCCTCTAACTTAAAAACAACACAAAAAGATGGAACATCTACGGTAATCTTTTTGCCCATGAAATAAGAGTTAATGGCAATAACATTACTCGAGGGATCGACAACACACTTGGCATTAGCATAAAATATCAAAACCAAATTGCGAAAGAAAAATCCGGGAATTTGTAGAAAATCCATGAACTTCCATTCTTAGAGCAAAGGTAAATAGAAAAATTTGAAGCACTCTGAATTAAGAAAAGGAACGAAAATTACCCTCTCCGGTCGGATTTTGTAATTTTGAAAAGAGCGAAAGTAGTTGAGTTCCCCGGTGGTTCTAAAGCACCTTTGATAGATAAGAGTCAAATTAGGGCGATTACCATCTTCGGAATTAGATCCTTCACCGACTTCGCTAGTACGCGCTCTCTTTTTCGGTGCCATTGTCTAGAGAAAATTGATCAAAACAATGTGTATGCATTATTTTTCTCATTCAACCCATGAAAAATCAATAATCAAGGTTTTTTTTTTAAATTTAAAGGCAAATAAAAAACAAAAAGGTTTGATAAAGTTTGTTTTTGAAAGAGCAAAACAAAACAAAAAGAATTTGAAACGAAAATCACAAAGAAAATAAAAAGAGAAAAAGAATTTTATACCTTGATATTGATATAGAGAGGAATGGATGAAGAAGTTGCACCAAATTGATGGAGAGCTTTAAAAGCTTGGCTTGATGTTGAAAAACCCTCAATAGATTTTTAGTTTTGTGGTGAAAATATGGTGGATTGAGAGGCTTTTTATAGAGCAAAAACGACTAGGGTTTTGAAATTTTATTTTTGGTAAAAGTAAAACTCTTTTAATGCTATTAAGTAGCTTTCTGCGCAATCGGGCATCGATATGCCAAAGGGTGTATCGATACAGGGGTAAAAAAGTAATTCCCAGAACCGCGTGTCAAAGGTCCGTACCGAAACGGATGGTATCTGTATCGAAACGCTCACATATTGTATCGAAACGGGTTTAACCGTATCGATACCCGTAAGAGAGAAAATGCAGCCTGGTAAACTAATGAAGTACGTGTATCGATACGCATAAGGCCGTATCGATACCTTATGCCCAAAAATGCATTTTTGGCTTTTAGAACAACCAAAGGCTCGACTTTAACACTTCCTAAATGAATGCAATTGATGAATGAGCAAGCCTAAGCATATACTAATAGAAGCATACTCCCCCTAGCTATAAGCATGGTTTCTATCAAAATCAACAACACATAAACATGCATTTTCAAAAATTCAAGCAATTTTAACCTCAAAAGAGTCATAAAGGGTCAAGATAGGCTAGTTAGACCTAGCTCTCTCCTAAGGGACCAAAAACGCTCTTTGTCTAGAGGTTTGGTAAAAATGTCCGCTAGTTGGTTCAAGGTGTCAACATACTCTATAACAACATCTTGCTTAAGGACATGATCTCTAATGAAATGATGTCTTATTTCTATATGTTTGGTTCTAGAGTGTTGGATGAGATTTTTGGTTAGGCATATAGCACTAGTGTTATCACACTTAAGGGGTATGGTTTCAACTTTAACTCCATAATCTAAGAGTTGTTGCTTCATCCAAAGGACTTGAGCACAACAACTCCCTAAGGATATGTACTCAGCTTCGGTGGTAGATAGAGCTACACTATGTTGTTTCTTAGAGAACCAAGATATGAGCATACTACCTAAGAATTGGCAAGTTCCTGAAGTACTTTTCGTATCAATTTTACAACCCTCATAATCCGCATCCGAATAAGCATGAAGGTTAAAGGTTGAGTCTCTAGGATACCAAAGACCTAAACAAGGAGTATCTCTAAGGTACCTAAAGATCTTTTTAACGACTATAAGGTGAGACTCTCTAGGACTAGCTTGAAACCTAGCACACAAGCAAACACTAAACAATATATCCGGTCTACTTGCGGTAAGGTAAAGCAAAGATCCAATCATAGAGCGATAAAGCTTAGAGTCAACACACTTACCTCCTTCATCTTTGTCAAGCTTTGTAGATGAGCTCATTGGTGTAGCTTGAGGCTTTGCTTGCTCCAAGACAAACTTCTTGAGCATATTTTTCACGTACTTTGCTTGATTGATGAAGGTGTCATCCTTCCTTTGTTTGATTTGGAGTCCCAAAAAGAATGAGAGCTCCCCCATCATGCTCATCTCGAATTCACCTTGCATTAACTTAGCAAACTTTTTACAATGACACTCATTAGTAGATCCAAAAATAATATCATCAACATATATTTGCACTACTAAGATGTCTTTTTATATCTTTTTATGAAAAGTGTAGTGTCCACCTTACCTTTTTCAAAACCTTTTTCAATTAAAAAGTTTGAGAACCTTTCATACCAAGCTCTAGGAGCTTGTTTTAAACCATAAAATGCTTTGGTTAACTTAAAAAATGATTTAGAAATTTTGAATCCTCAAAACCCGGTGGTTGTTCCACATACACTTCTTCATTTATAAAACCATTTAAAAATGCACTTTTCACATCCATTTGAAAAGGCTTGAAATTATGATAACATGCATATGCAAGCAACATCCTAATAGCTTCCATTCTAGCTACGAGTGCATAGGTTTCATCAAAATCTATCCCCTCTTCTTGAGTGTAACCTTGAGCAACTAATCTAGCTTTGTTTCTCACTATGTTACCACTCTCATCTAGTTTATTCCTAAACACCCATTTAGTTCCTATAGTAGATTGATTACTAGGCCTTTCAACTAATGTTCATACATTACTTCTCTCAAATCGGTTTAACTCTTCTTGCATAGCCATAATCCAAAAATCATCTTTTAATGCTTCTTTAATGTTCTTAGGCTCAATGCATGAGATAAAAGCAACATGATTCATGAGTTTGAGAGAAGATCTAGTAGTTACCCCCTTGGATGGATCACCCAAGATTTCACCACCTTTGACATAGTTGTACTCCCTTGGGTAGCTCACTTCCTTTTCCTCAAGAGCCAAGTCCTTCAAGGCTTCAAGAGGTGGATCTTGTGAATCTTCTTCTTTAGATGGAATCTCATCTTCCTTTGAAGTTTGTCCTCCATCAAAGGCATCAAGGATTCCTACATCATCATCATCACAAGATTCCTTCCTCGGAAGGAGGTTATCATCGAAAACAACATGTATAGATTCCTCTACAACTAAAGTTCTTTTGTTAAACACGCGATAAGCTTTAGAGTTTAAGGGGTAACCTAGAAAAATAGCTTCATCACTTTTTGCATCAAATTTACCTAAATTTTCTTTTCCATTATTTAAAACAAAACACTTGCAACCAAAAGGATGAAAATAGCTAATGTTAGGCTTTTTCGATTTTAAAATTTCATAAGAAGTTTTCTTTAAAATAGACCTAATCATTACTCGGTTAATAATATAGTAAGCGGTGTTAGTGGCTTCCGACCAAAAATATTTAGGTAAATTATTTTCACAAAGCATGGTTCTAGCCATTTCTTGTAAAGTCCTATTTTTCCTCTCAACTACCCCATTTTGTTAAGGAGTTCGAGGTGTCGAAAAATTGTGGCTAATACCATTTTCATTTAAAAACTCTTCAAAACCTAGATTTTGAAACTCGGTTCCATGATCACTTCTAATGTGAGAAATCTTAAGCTCAAGATCATTTTGAGTTATTTTTGAAAATGTGATGAAGTTTTCTAAAGCCTCATCCTTGGTGCTTAAAAAGAGAACCCAAGTATATCTAGAGTAACCATCAACAAGCACAAAGGCATATGATTTACCACCCAAGCTAGTAGTCCTAATTGGCCCAAATAAATCCATATGAATTAATTGTAAACATCTACTAGTAGACATCATTAATGGATTTAAAGGATGATTTATGTTGTTTACCCTTAGAGCATGCATCACATATTTTATCATTTGAGAACTTAATCTTGGGTAAACCTCTAACTAGATTTAGGGAAACTAATTTTTCTAAGACACTACTACTAGCATGTCCTAGTTTCCTATGCCATAATCATGCATCATTTTCATTTTGAGCAACAAAACATGCATGGGATGAATGAATGTCATCTAGATGCACCATATATATGTTACCTATGCGATGACCAATGAGCATTATTTTATTTGATTTAATGTCAACAATTTTACATCCATTTTTATCAAATAAGACATTAAACCCTTTATCACACAATTGACTAATGCTCAATAAATTGTTTTTTAGACCATTGACATACAATACATTTTCAATGAGTATAGTAGAGTGATTACCTATGGAGCAAATACCTTCAATGTGGCCTTTGGAGTTGTCACCAAATGTCACTACTCCTCCACTTTTGGCTTTAAATCCATGAATCGACTCTTGTCTCCGGTCATGTGCCTCGAGAAATGATCTTTTTCATTTTGAAAGAATTCAAGTTCATCTTTTAGACCTAAAATCTTTTTCTCAAATTTCAAGTTAGTTTGAGAAAGTAAATCATTTTTAGTATTTAAATCCGAAATGATCTTTTTATTTTTTTTTAAATGGAATCCTTATATTTCTCAACTAACGCATCGTATACCTCTTGTAACTCATCATAAGCTTTATGTAATTCATCAAATGTAAAATCGAAAGTAGATGAGTTAGAGGTTACCATAGAAGAATCCTCCTCAAGCGCTATGAGGTAAAGGTTGGCCACTTCTTGTTCCTCATCCTCGGATGATTCCTCATCACTCCAAGTAGCAAGCTTAGCTTTGAGCTTCTTCTTCTTCTTCTTATCAAAGCCCTTCTTCTCGAGTTGAGGACACTCGAAACGAATATGACCCGATTTCTTGCACTCATAGCATATGATCGGATCCTTTTCTTCTTCTTTGTTTTTGGTCTTGAAGCCCATATTTCTTTGAAACTTCCTACCTCGGTTGGACCTCATTAACCGTGAGAATTTCTTGGCTATCATAGCCAATTCTTCAAAATCTTCCTCCTTACTAACAGATCTCTCCTCTTGTAGAGAGGCTTTGAGAGCAACTCCTAGTTTCTTCTTTTTATCTACCTCATGCTTCTCTATCCTTCTTTATTCCTTCCTTATTCTTCTCTTCCTCTTTTCCTTGCTTCATGATCTCATGTGTAAGAAGAGACCCAACAAGCTCATCAAGCTTCAAAGTTTTCAAATTCTTTGCTTCAATGATGGCCGTCCTCTTACCATCCCAAGACTCCAAGAGAGAGTATAGAAGCTTTCGGACTAGCTTGTCCTTCGGGATGATCTCTCCAAAACCCTTTAGCCCATTGGCGATTGTTGAAAAACGATCAAACATCTTTGAAACGGTTTCGTCGGACTCTATCTTAAAATTCTCATAGCTAAGATTGAGAATTTCAATTTTTGTTTCCTTCACATCGCTTGTTTCTTCATAAGTTGTCTCAAGTGTATCCCATACTTCTTTAGCACTTTCGATGGAAGAAACTTTGGAGTAGATATCGGGTCCAAAGGCACAAAATAGCATGTGAAGAGCCTTGTCGTTGATTTGAAGCTTCTTTCTATCATCTTCACTCATTTCATTTTTCCGTTTTGGCATAAGTCTTCCTTCATCGTCTCTTTTCATCGGAATAATGAGACCATCCTCTATAGCATCCCAAACAAGATAATCACTGGACTTTATGAAGAGACGCATTTAGTTCTTTCAAAAGGGATAGTTGTCACCGTTGAAGAAAGGCAGTTTGGTGATAGATTGGGACTCGTACATGCTAGAGCCGGAGGTAGATTCCATGGCTTGTGTTGTAGATGATCACACTCTTCCTAGAATCTCCTCTTCCTGTTGTTAATCCTTCAAAGAGGTAGGCTGTGATACCAATTGTTGTGTGGACCAATGGATTGATTAAAGCCAAGATGGGGTGAATTGGGTTTTTAAATTTTTTTGGAGAAAGTGAAATGACTAAAATTGAAGAACAAGGCAATTTAGAGTGGTTCAAGTTCCAAATGAACTCTACATCCACTACCTTAGCTACCACTAAGGATTTTCCAACAATTCACTAATTGCTCTTCCTCTTTTCTAGGCTTAGGAGGTAACCATTACAATACCTGTCAAATTTTATACCCAAAATTTGACCAAACCCTCACAAGGATACAAAGAAGAATTTTAAGGCAAGTAGAATATCTCTCAATACAAATTTGCCCCTTTTAATACAAGCACTCAACCCAAATTGGAATACAAGATAGGAGTTACACTCAACACAATTTGGGATTTTACAAGAATGAGAAATTAGGCACTTTGAGCTTGGATTTTTGTATAGATGTTTCTCTTGGATGCAATTGTTGTTGTTGGTCTTCAATAGGCTTGATTTTATATCTTCTCCATTAATTCTAGCTGTTTGGGTGGTTAGGGTATTGATTATAGCCGTTGGGACCCTCTCTTTCCACCATAAATGCACTTCTGCAGCCTACCGTATCGGTACACGGGAAGGCGTATCGATACCTGTCTCAAAAAAGAAAGAGCCGTTGCACAATTATAATAGGGGCATATCTTTAAGCGTGTAAGCGTATCGGTACGGGATAGGGATCCGTTTCGATACGGATAGAAGCGTACCGATGCAATTTTTACTTCAAAGCTCACTGGAGGAATCTGTATCGATACGGGAAAGAGCGTATTGGTACGGGTTAACCAACTCTTTAAAAGTTTGTTACCTACCAACTGACACCAACGGTTAAAAACATTTAAGGCTCTGAAATTTAAAATTCCTTTAAATCCGTATCGATACGGGAGACACCGTATCGGTACACCATTCAAACTCAATGTGATTTTATAGAGAGAGCGTATCGATACAGATACAATCTGTTTCGATACCCTGTTTCGATACGGTAAGGGGCGTATCGAAACGCATTTCTCCAGTGGCCAAGTTGGTAAAAAAGGTATCGATATGACAAGGAACGTATCGACACGCATAGACGATTTTCAATAGTTTGGCCTTAGAACACTTAGAAAATATTTTAGAGTTTGAGTTTTTCAAACTAGAGTAAAGCCTTGTTGATTTGAAACCTTTTGAGGAACTTAAAAAATCTATTTCAAGTTTTTCAATTTAATCCTTAAAATACTTTGTTATATCAAAATCAAACATAAGTTTTACACAATCAAATTAATTTTCTTTTTTCGCTATGAGTTTCTCTTTTACATGGAATTTAGAATGTAAAATTCAAATTAATTAATCAAATTTAATAACTAATATCTAATAAATTTAGATTCAACAATATCCTAAACTTCTCACTTCACATATGCAATAATAAGTTATGACGAAACAAAATAAGATGTAAGCTGTTTCTCTTGTGTATGTGGACTGTAGGAGAAGTATTGTGATGAGTCATTGTACTATGAAAACTTTATTTTAGCATTTAGTAGTGAATTATTGGACTGCCTTAGGCCTAGATCCCTAACTCTTAGTTTTGTCCTCATAAAAGCCAACCATATAAAACTTAAATATTACACCCCTAAAGTTAATTATTTTACTAATGATTCTTCTTTTAAGTTCATAGATTATTTATATTCTTTCATTCCTATATGATTAATTAATCTAAAAAATAATTACCCTCTTAAATCCTTTCTAACATATAATTTTCAAAAGTTACTTAGGGCTATTCAAACTTCGGTTTTAACGGAATTAATCGACCGAACTGAAATTTTTTCAGTTAATCGGTCTGTTAATTTTAGGTTTGATCGGTTAACGTTAATAGTTCTTTTAAACTTCGATTATCGTTTAATTAACCGAATTAACCAAAATTTTTATATATATTACATATATTTATTTTTATTCATTGAAATTTTAAAAATTATAAAATGGTCATTAAACATTATCAAATTAGCACAAAATGATTATTAAATTTATTGAATTATTAAAAAATATCATTAAACTTTTCAATATTTATCAATAATTTATAACATGCAATGAATCAATGACCATTTTGTAATATTTCGATAAGTTTAATGGTTGTTTTATAACTTCTGAAAGTTTAGTGACTAAAAATATCATTTAACATAGTTTAGTGGCCCTTTGTGTAATTTACCCAAAAATTTATAATAAAAAAATCAGTTAATTCGTAAACTGACCGAATTAACCGAATTATTTTGGTTCGGTTAAAAATTTTCAAAAAAATTTCGATTCAATTAACAGTTAATAGGAAAAAAATCGGTTAATAAATTTTTAGTAGTTCGGTTCGGTCGGTTAATCGAACCGACCGTTTGAACACCGCTAAAGTTACCTGTCATCCAAATTAGTGATCAAGTATCTATCTAAAAAGTAAATAAGTCAATACTCAATTAATAAATCTTTTGTCCCTTTTTATATATAATCACCAGTATTTAATTTATTGATTAATTAGTGTAGGTTTTATTTTCAATGATAAGATTTGAATTTTTAATCTTACATAGAAGATTTAGTATCTTATCACACTAAAACACTAAATCAATTGATCGTAGATTTAACAGTTTTTTTTAATCTTATAGTATGTAACAATATTCCCACTTCAAATGTATCGAAAATGATAAACAGAATTATATATAAAAAAAAGTATATTCAATGTGATGTTTTTACCGTAACTAATGTAATAACTGAAAACATCTTATAAGCACTCGTTAAAAAAGGAAGACATTATAAGAATAGCAAATTAAGAAATCTAATTAAACAACACAAGGAATTAAGGTAAGCAGAATGGGCACAGGAAAAGGACCTACCATAATCATGGCTCAAATGACAGGTTTCAAAGTTATTCCTATTAATTTTGGACGAGTTAATGACAGGATTCAACAAGTATAGCATATGATATGGGACCTTATTATTCAAATTGAGGGCTACAATATTTTTTTTAAATAAAATTTAAATATGCATTTAGTATTTGAACTAGACACATTTTCTCAAGTTGGTACTTAAAAAAATTTTGTTCCTAAATTGGTATCTAAATTAGGCATCTTCTTTTAAGTTAGTACTTAAAGAATTGTTGCTCTCAAGTTAGTACTTGAACTAGGCACCTTCACCCAAGTTGATATTAAAACTTATAAATTCTATCAATTTGATCTTAATTAGAAATAATTCAATAAATTTAACCCTCTATATTTAAAAATCTTAGCAATTTACTCTTTGTTCTTATCTTAAATTGTTTGTTTTTCTCCTTTAAATGCTATAGTATCGCTTTCTTGGTATAAAAAAACTTAATGGTAACTTGAATCACTTGATGTTATTTTATGGTAGAATGCATTTATCTCATTGTTGTTGTGATCCGTTATGTTTGTTTGATTTGACAGCATCAAAAAAATGACTAGATTGATGATGTTTTTAAATACAAATAGTTATATTTACTGAATTATTTTGAATTAGAACCAAATTGATATAATGTATAAGTTTTGAGGACTAAATGTTTTAATAAATGTATTAAAATAGTGGATGGAATTAAAGTTTAGGTACCAAATGGGAACAAAAATTATTTTAATCAACTTGAGAGAAAGTATCTAGTTTAGGGATCAACTTTAAATTAAAAAAAATTTAAATACCAACTTGAGAAAAAGGTGTAATTCAAATAAAACAAAATTATGAGCATTAGTAAAATATGTAATAATTGATGTTTCCTACCAACTTACAAGCAAAGCAAAGAGAAGGGGCCTCAATGGGTGCATTAAGGACATAGTCTATTCCTACCACTAAGTCCCACTACATAGTCATTGTGTGTGCAAACACTAGAGGTAAATTGCACTCATCAGCCACGTTATTGGGAGCCAAAAAAGTGCACCTTCACATCAATGACGAGCCCCCTATTTTAATGTTTTTTTTTACAAAAGAATTTGTAGTCGGAAGACAAATGAAGGATTACAGATGTTAGAATTTGAATTTTAAATTCCATAATAATCGGATGTTACCTGATAAAAATAATTGAACGGACTAAATTAAGTCAAGCATTTAAATACTTTAACTCAAGTTGCTCAATAATTTGAAGTGTTGATTCTCATAAGTAGTCTTAATGAGAAAACGGATAATATTTATTTTAAAAAATTTAAGTTTAAATCATTTTGTTTACAAGATGTTTATAGTTAAAGAACTAAAAATATGTACGAATGGATATTACCTTTTAATCACCTTAAAATTATTCAAAAAAAATTGAATTACTTGAGCTTGGCTTTGAGCCAATACTAATTGATTAAAAAACTTAATTAAACCCCTATTATAATTTTTAAAAGTTCTTATTAAATCTCTTAAAATAGTTAAAAATTTTAGTTTAACCCTCAAAAGTTCTGAAAAATTTAGTTCAAGCATCCAATTTTTTAAAAAATCTAAACTGGCACCCCAAATTCCACCCCTGAGCAGAATCTCCGTTACACCCGTACAAATAGAGTCCTAACATAATTGCTTATAGTTCCATAGCATTGAATTTATATAAATAAAAAAGGGTAAGGCATTTATTTCACCCCGTATGTTCCTACTTCCTAGTCCTCATGAAACAACCTGTTTAAGAGCTTTTACAAGTATGATAAAGTTGATTGAACCCTGCAAATATTCCAGGTCATAGTACCAAATGCTCACTGCAAATATTCCAGGTCATAGTACCAAATGCTCACTGCAAATTGTTAGACCGCTTCTTTATCATAAATGTTGAATGATAGAAGAAACCTTTTTCTTTGTCTTGAAAGAACAAAGAAACTCACTACCACACTAAAAAGGGGATGCATGCGGGTACAACATGGCTCATGACCATTCGGAAAATTAGTGGAGACGCACCGTAACTATCAATCACTACCAGTAGCCATCAGGAAGTCACTTCCGACGTATGCTTTCCCTTCCATCTTTGCAATTCCAAACCGCTTCTGCAGCTTCATAAGTGTCATCCTCATAACCAATGTATCTCCTGCTATCACTGGTTTCCTAAATCTTACTTTGTCAACTCCAGCAAAAAAGAAGTTTTCCCGAGAACCTCCCACTTCGGGTTGCAGCATAACTACGCCTCCAACTTGTGCCATTGCCTGGACCAAGCAAATACTTCTGTCACAATCTATTGATACTAAAAGTTAAATAAACAGTTTTAGCTTTCATCTCTTCTCTAGGATTGACAACAAAGCTCTCTGACCATGGAATCATCCAATAATATAATTAGCATGTTTGCTTCATGTTTCAAGTAGTTTCACTAACTGCCATTGATTTTCCACCCTCATATGCACATATTGTTCAGGATAAAGAATGCTAAAAGGTGAAGTGTACCCCCAATGTAAAAAAAAGGCGATAGGGGACCTATATAGCCAAGGTGCAAGGCGCAAGAGCACACCTTATTGAAGCAAGGCGCACCTTTTGAAAATTAAAGATATACTTACTAATCTACATATGCAACACTAAAATAGACCAATAAATCATATATAATAGTTCAACAAAAGCTCTCTATTTCATTAGTTACCTTTAACTTTCCAATCAAAAAGCATGTAACATCATGTACTAGGAAGCATATATACAATAAATGGACAAACTTAGCTATATGATAATGTCAAAAAGGATATATGATAATATAACATCATATGTAATCATCTTGAAATAACACATTCTGCTCTAATATTGTTGGACGAGTCATGATAAAAAGGAAACTTTATGTGTTATAACTTATAACATCATATGTATCAAAAGGATATTATGATAATATATCAAAAGCAAACATCGTGTGTTATGCTTTAAGTTCAAATTATACATTATGTTTTAATACCGTTTACAAGTCATGATAAAGATAACTTAAACCAAGATTATTCTGAATTTAAATAACTAAAACTTGAAATAACTTTACAGTGTATCAAACAATCAATTTTAATTCAAACTTGAAAATTCGACCAAGTTAATTTAAATTTCATTTGATTAATGTTATTTTATGTGGTCCAGATGTGGCCCAAGTTAGTATGTAAAAGATAATAAAAGCAAAAACAAAAACAGAAAAAAAAAAAAAAAACAAACAATTTCAACTAGGCGTTGTCTTTCAGCTCCTTTTGCGCCTCTATGCGCCTCATTCAAGTCGCCTCGCCTAGATACAATTAGGCGCTTTACTTGCGCCTCGCCTCACCTCAGCGTCTTTTTAAATATTGGTGTACTCTATGTTGCACTGATACGGATTCATATATAAATACGGGGACGAGAAACAATAATTTCTAAAATTACAGAGTACAAGTATGGTTAGGGTACGACAAATATAAAATAAATTTTATATTCTAAGAAAATGTAAAAAATAAAAAATCATACAAAAATCATGTGAGTATGCCATCACACACATATACTTATAGTTGATTCATGTGAACAAAATAGTATCGAAAAGAAACAAGAAAAAGACAGAAAAAGTGTTGGATAATAGAAGAATAAGAAAAAAACAAGATGAAATACTAGAGAGTACCCAAGCCGTACCTAATATGTCGCCGGTACGGGGACGTATAGGGTACGTGGTACGGCATTAGATTGAAGTACCCATGCTTCATAGGTGTACCCTAAGGGTGCGTTTGGTTCATGGAAAAGATGATTACCTATGAAAATAAGATTACTGGAATGTAACATTACCTGCATATTACTGGGAATGTTATATTCTCTTGTTTGGTTTATTTGGCAGGAATGTAAGATGACAATATTTGGTTGGAAGAATATAATATTACTTAAATGTATATTTTACCAAATTATCCTTGTAATATATATTGACAAAATAATAGATTTACAATGGTGTAAATTGTAATTAAGTTTGAGAAAATATAACTTATTAACAACGGTGTAAATATGTAGAGATTATTATATTATAGTTAAAATTTTAAAGTTTAGGGTTTAAGGTTTACGTATCAAACGATATTAGTTTTTAAAAAGAAGTTTAAAAAATACGATGAAAAAAATACAGTTCTTAATTTTTAAGGTTTGAGGTTTAGGGTTTAGGTATCAAACGATATTAATTTTTAAAAAGAAGTTTAAAAAATACGATGAAAATTATACTTTATAATTTTTAGGGTTTTGGGTTTACGTATCAAATGATATTAGTTTTTAAAAAGGAGTTTGAAAAATACGATGAAAAATTATACTTTTTAATTTTTAGGGTTCATATTTTCATATTGTAGGGAAAGACTAGGCTGAAATTTTCATATTTTATGAGGGTAAATTTATCCTAAAGGGAAGGAATTGTCAAATACCAAAGAAATTGGAGGGAATAGGATTCCCAGTATAAAGCCCAAAAAACAGAACTGTTGGTAATGTTGTATTACCCCTAGTGAGAATCTTTGAAAACCAAACGCGAGTTTAAGATTCTGGAAAAATTTGTTCCCCTGGAAATTTTTTTTCCGCGATCTAAACGCACCCTAAGTGCCTACATAGATAACTTGTGATGTAAATAAGTAGCACTGGGCAGAGTGGCAGACAATCAAATCAAGCCAATTCAAGGCTGATTTTAAAAATACTTGAATGGTATAAATCTCCTGAAATGCAGTGACATAACAATACTAATTTGGAACTAAGCCGTTGTAGAAAATGCCATAAGCAAGTTATGGAAAACATTATACTTAGTTCCTCTGCATTATCATTCAAGTCAAAGGCGTAGCCCCAAGCACAGTATTACAGTCATGCTGTCCTGGCACGGATCGGCAAGCCGTACGGTACATAAAAGGGACTCTTTTTAGACAAGTCAGCCTTCCTCTCGTCCTTATCCAATGACTTATCTCGATAGCGTTGTCTCATGATCTTTTAAGCAATGCGCACTTTGAATATCGCATCCCGCAAAACCTAACGAACACTAAACTCCAATCTCGATACTCAGCAGCAAGCGCGATGTGGGGCCCTCTAGCCCCAAACCGTCCCCAAGAGCTCCTCCTAGAGAGACATTGTGCATCTGCTTGGCCCCAATGCCCGCACACCTAGGCCCCACATGAGCCTAGGAGGTCACTTGCACCAAGGTAGCTCAGCCGCTAGCCTAAGACGAGGGGATGGTGGAGACCCAACACCAGACCACTCCCCCCCCCCCCCCAAAGAGCTAAACAAACTTACCAAATATGGAACCAGTAGACGTTGGAACGTCCCGATCAAGAACACTTTCTGGATAGGGTCTTCATGGCCTTCCCAAGCACCTGGACTTGCATCTTTGCCTTGGTAGCTCCTCAGGAATTGCCTATACATTTGCTCAGGTTCATGCCTAAACGTCTAGAACGGGCTTGTCAAGGAAGGATCGCAATCTAATAAGAGACGATCTTGACACACAGCTGGAATAAAACACCACATTGTGGTGGTTACTACTGTAAGTCAAAATTTGCTTGTTTTCTCAATTAATTCGTCAGTAGTTTCAACAAGAGAAACACCAGTAAGGATGTCTTAGCTAAAATACAACCTATACAAAATTCCACTAGAATCAACTACCTTAGAATTGGGGGAAAATACATCTGGGGATATTTATGCAAAGACAACAGACACACAAAAGATGGTGTTTTAGAGATGAAACAATCATAGGATATCAAAGGATGTAAATGGAAGATAACACACAGTAGCCAGAATAGCGAGATATTATTACAAGAAGAAGCGAAGATGTCAAAAGGCATAAAAGCTAGCCACAATTTTCTGAAAATGTGCAAGGAGCTCAATTAAGCTTGATTTTCAACCAAAACAATGCAATGAATAACAAAGAATAAAAAAATACTAACAGTACTAATTAATGCTAACATGCTCTACCCAAGTTCATGACAACAGCCAGTGGCATCTCTGGGGTGAAAAAGACTTCACAGCTGATTATCTACCAAATATATGGTTAAGCCCATGTGTTTACCTCAAACAGCTACCAAGGCTTCAAACAACCAAAATTTACCTCAACAGTAAGATTGTTTACACAGCCTTACTCTATGTGACTGAATAATGAGGTAGAAATAGCAATATTTTTTTATCATCTTTGTATAGATCTTAATAAATTAGGTTAGGAAACCGGACAATCTAAGCACCTACTTTTCATGCCAAAAATATCATCTTTAAGATCAAAGCATTCTGACATTCAGAATGCAGAACCGGGTATCAAGCGACTAGTGGAAAAGAAACATCATGAAATATGTATAAATGAAAAGAAAAGGAGGGAGTAACATTGCACATTCTGGAAAATCCAATTATAGAGAAGATGCTAGATTATATTTTGAGAAACGCTATCCAACCAATTGATCTTTGATTAGTTAAGCAAAATCGGTACAGATGCATCCCAACAAATATAAATGAGCCTGAAGTTGTGTATGATAATTAAGATAATTTTTAACAACGTAAAATAGCTTAATCGAGCGAGCCCCTAGAAGTTTGATGTTTATATGCTAGAGCTTAAAAACGAACCCAATTGGGCTCGAGCCAACTTCGAATCACAAACTTCGACTTCTTGAGTGTGTTCAGCTTGATTCTACTGTTGGTAGCTGAGGAGGGTTTCTATTTCCCACAATTTAGAGTAACCAGAAAGCGGGAGCAGACTACCACCTCCTTTAATAGACTTGATAACAAAAGAATGCTATCAGATAAAATGCAACTTTATACAAACAGATGAAATCCTACATTCAGTTTCCAAAACAAAAACTGACAAAATTGAAATGATAAACAAAGTGATTAAATATGGAATCATTCAGGGAAAAAGAAAGGTACCTCAACCATGAGAACACCAGGCATTATAGGCCTCTCAGGGAAGTGTCCAGGAAAAAAGTTATCATTTATGGTCACATTCTTTATACCAACAGCCGATACCCCTGGATTATATTCTATTACTCTATCCACCAACAAAAATGGGAACCTACAAGCCGGTAAAGATATATAGAAAACAAGCTTAGAAAAAAAATACCATATCAACACTGGAAAATTGCTCACCTGTGTGGTAATATCTCTCTAATTTTATTAATGTCCATCACAGTAGGATAAGCTGGGAACCCTGAACAATCACGGGAAAAAGAGAAACAAACCCAGATTTCATTTCAGAACATAAAGATATCAAAAGAGTGAAAATTGAGTGTAAAAAACAGAATGTACTTGTTTCAATTGGGGTCTCCTTATCTAAAGAGCAAAGTAGGGGTGAGTTGGAGCGGCGAGTGAGCTTGAGAGAGAGAGAAGGAGATCCGGGCAAAGGAAGAAGGTGGAAGTGGCTTCTGGGTTGACTCAATGAGCCGTGGATGAAAGACACGAGTGAGTGCCATTGGTTGAGAGATGAAGGTAGCAGCGGAGATTTGAAGTGGAAACTGAAGAATGCTTTGGTTAGACCATTACCATGTTAGGAACTGAAATGAATTTCATTCAGACAACAAGATAAAACAAAGCCCAAAGAAGAAAATGGCAACAAGGCCCAAAACATAAACTAAGACTATCCTAATTCTAGTTGAAAACCACAAGCTGTTGGCGGCGTGACTGTCAACTGTAGAAGAGTGGCGTCAAACGTCTGGACCAACGATAGATCCTCATCCAATAAATAGGGGTCTTTGGGGTCAGGATTTCCAATTAGTATTTTAAGGGGTCAGGCTAGTCGTCAACTTTCGATTCAGTCGAGTAAATTTTTTTTAGTTTTTTGAGTTAACGCGCCATATTTTACAACTCAAATTTTATTTAAAATTTTTATGATTCGTGTCAAGTTTTCGTTTCGAGTTCCTATACAAATTTAATTGTAATTATTTATCATGTTATAATACAGTTTGATTTCAATTTAAAAGACTTTCTCTAATCATATATATATATATATATATATATATATATATATATATTTCTTCATATTTTTCATATGTAGTATATATTTCATCATATTTTTTTGGTATATATATGTGAAAAAATTGAGAAACTCAACTCAAACTTAAAAATTGAGGAACTTAAAATTTTATAAAAAAATATTTTTTTGAAAAAAAAATATATATAAATGACCAGTAATATCTAAAGAAAAACTATCAAGATTTAATGGTAAAAATTGGTCAAAATACTTAATTGATCAAATTTCTTAGTTCAAGGGCTTAGTTGATTCAATTTCTTGGTTCAATAGCTTAATTTGGTAGAAAAAAAATTCAGAAGCATAGTTATTTTTGTAAAAGTTCAAGGGTTTAAGCCCAAAAATATTTAATATTTTAAAAATCCCTAAATTTCCAAAAATAAAACTTTAAATCTTAAAACTCTAAATCCCCAAAATCTTGTGAGACATATTCCCAAAGTTTGAAACAATTAAGCAAACTTAAGAAACATCATTAGATAGATGTTTGCAAAATTTAAGTATTCTCTCAAACCTCAAACACTTGAAATGAATGAATACAATAAAAGCACTCAAGTGTTTACAAGAAAAAAATACTCAAATAAGCACAAATAGACTTTGAATATTGATTGAAAGCCTTCGGATTGTTATTTAGTTCTTGAATAAATTTTGGAGACTTGTTTGTATACTCCTTTATTGATTTCCATCCTAAAAAAATAATCGTTAGAAACAGGGCGTACTGGCATGCAGGCTTGCGTATCAGTATGAAATAAGGGATATCGGTACGTTAAGGGTCGTACCGTTACTAAGGGTGTTCAAAATTACCTGGCCCGCCGACCCGCATACCCGCAACAAAATTATCGGGTACCCGAAATGAAAATACTCGATTTTTCGGGCTGGGTACCCGACCCGCTATTTTTTTAGGGCATTCGAGTCGGGCTCGGGTCACAAAATGTCTCTTAACTGGGTACCCGACTACTCGATACCCGATTTGTATATATTTTTTTTATTTGACTCTTAAGTTTATATTTTAATATTTTTTTATGTCTCACTTTAATATCCAAATTATTATGGTACGATGCTTGGTTTTCCTCGTCTCGTACCGCTGGTCATAAATTCAATTCTCTTGACGGCATACACAGTCGTATTGCTGTTAATGCAGAATCATTTATTCGTTTTGGAGTACTGTTTTCACACCCAAGTAAGTTTGAAGTCGTAATTGGAAATCTATGTTCCTCCTAGTCCTAGATGATTGAATGATGACAAATTGCATGAATAACGGGTGTTCTTGTCCTTGCATAACATTTAACCTATTTTACATTAAAAGAAAAGACATCAAAGTATTTGATTGGTTGGAATTCCTATTACATTGCTTGTGGTAAATCTAACGTTGTTAATTCATCCAGGTACCTGTATGTTTGTGGCTTTGCACTTTGATCGGAGTTTTTATTGTCGACGCAACTGGATGTTATACTTATTTTGTACTGCCCAAGAGGAAGCAGAAAGCTTGCTCCGGTTAGCAACAACTCAAGATAGTCAATAGCACCTGTAGCAGCTAGCAACCCGGTTTGTATTCTTACAAAATCCCACGGCAATGATGGAAGTCGGGGTTAGGTTTTTGCTTCCCAATTTCCTCCATATGCACATTTGGTACTCTGTCCTATCTGGCATGTGCAGGACAATAACACAAGATAGTTGGGAGTAAATGGCCAATGGGGAACATATATCAGCTCCCATGGTGTGTTTCATTTAATCCCTGTTTTATTCTTTCAACTTTACTCTTCAAACAGTTCTTGTTGGAATTTTACTTGGAAAAATCTTTTTTGGGGGTCAAATGAAGAGGTGATTTCTTAAACGATGTTGCAGAAACAATGGTATCTTATTCTTAATTTCAAATGAGGTGGTTAACATTGAAAGTGTTAATAATGCAAAGAAATAATATTTTACATCGGTTGGTTAATGCTTTTTTATTTGACTTTATGATATAATACAACTTTCGAGTTACTGGAGCAAAGATCCATACATGTGTTATAGTTTTTTTTTTATCAATACATGTGTTATAGTTGCTTGGCCCAATTTGTGAGTATGTTGAGAAAGTCTGTTGGTTGGAAAATACTTTGTTAAATTATACAATTCTTTTAATTTTAGAGTTAAAGAGCTTATCCCTGGTTGTTTCAGTAGTAAAGGATAATATAATTCATCTAGGTGATCCGGATTCGAGTACTAGTTCTGTACGGTGTGTGTATTTTATTAAAAAATACTAAGAAAGTTGAACAACTGCTACTCTTGTATCAGACCAACATATTTTAAAAAAATAAGTTTAGGTTTTTAAAAAAAATAAGTTTAGGTTTTAGATTTTATAGTTTAAATATGAAGAGTTGTGGTTTAGGATTAGAGATTAAAGCTAGAGTTTAAAATTAAGGTAGAGAGTATATTTCTTTTAAAAAATAAAGGCATAATGCCAATAAAATGCCCCTAATATTTCACTTAAGAGTCATTTTAGTTCGTATTCTTTTTTTGATCTAATTTCACCCCTAATGTTTCATTTTGGGTCAAAATGGCCCGTAGATGGAAACCGTTAGTTGACTAATGGTCAACACGAGATGTTGGTATGGTATGTTGACTTGGCTTGGGAGGTTGGCGTGGCACTTTACCACGTCAGTAATTTTTTTTAAAAATATTTTTATTTTTTAGAAAAATAATAAATAATAATTTATTTGATTTTTTATTTTAAAAAATTAAATTTCTAATTTCTATAAAAAGTAATAATTTATTTAATTTATTATTTTGTAAAAATTAAAAATGATAAATTAAAATAAATATTATTTATTATTTTAAAATTTTTAAAAATAATGAATCAAATAAATTATTGTTTTTTTATAAAAATTAAAAATAATAAATAATAAATTATTAATTATTTTAAAAAAAATTAAAAAAAAATGATAACGTAGCATATTGCCACGGCAATGGCACAAGCCAAGTCAGCATGTCACATTAACGTCTCACGTTGACCATTAGTTGACTAACGATTTCTATTCACGATGGGTCATTTCCAAAATAAAACGTTATGGGTGAAAGTGAATCAAAAAAAAGAATATAAGTCAAAATAAATATTCAATAAAACGTTAGAGTCATTTGTGACAATTATGCCAAAAATAAATTGCTGCGAAAATTGAAATACTAAAAAAAATATTTAACTTACGAGAATTTGAAGGTTAAAAAAATATATTTGAACTGGAGAGATGAAAAAAAGAGGGGGTTAATTTTATGCAAAAAATTAGGTTCCGAGTCTAAAAGCACCATATTTTGATGTTATGGCATGATTTTCCAAATTACTTTTATATTTTATCATAAATGCTAAATAAATATCATTCATACAATTCAAGCATTTGACTGAAAAAAGCAAAGTCGTGAGAATTTGAACCATCCAAATAAACTAATAAAGAAAGTTTAAATGGAATAAAATTGGTAACCCAATTCAATGCACCAGAAAGAGAGATCGTGAAGAAGAATATATACTTTATCATTAATAATTTCAGCAGATTCATTTATTATTCCTTCAATTTCTCTACTTTTATTTGATTTCTTCTTGGGACTCGGATTGTATTGTCGCTTTGGCCGAGTGGTTAAGGCGTGTGCCTGCTAAGTACATGGGATTTTCCCGCGAGAGTTCGAATCTCTCAGGCGACGGTAGTTTTTGAGGAAGTATTAATTATAGGGTAAACTACACAGATGACCACTGAACTATGAATTTGGTGTCAAAATGACCATTATATTATTTTTTGACGCAAATGCACCACACAACTATTTAAATGGTTTCATCACGCCGTTAAAAAAAACGAAAATAACATTTTCAGATTGCACATATGAAAAATCCAAAATTACTGTAAGTTAAATGACTAAATGCATATATGAAAAATTTCAAGATCTGAGAAAATAACATTGTAAAATAAGTTAATAAGAATGGATTTATTGAATTGAAACTTATAATTCTCGAAAGTATCCAAAATTCACTAATAATTACGATGATGAGAAGCGATCTCAGGAAATTAACTATAAACTGTACGATTAAATACTGAATTAAACGAAAATCCTCAGATTGCACAACGTTTTTTCAGACAATTTGAATCATGCAGGTAATAACAACGAAATGCTCGTCTTCAATCTGAATTGTTAAACATGCGATGATTTCAAATAAGAATCAATCATATAATAACAGGGAATATTCAACGTAGTTTGAAATTATAAACGAAATGGAAGTAATGAGCGGATGAAATGATATAGAGAAATTGAAGAAGAGAATGAACCATAGACTTTGGAGGCTGGCGGAGGAGGAGACTGAGCATCAGCCTGAGACGACGAAGTTTACCATCTTGCTTTCGCTATTTTCTGAATTCGGGAGCCAAAGGAGAGTGATAAGTTGGTTTTTATCCGTTTTATAGGAGCAATTTTAAAATACTTGGAATTCTTTGGCAGTTACCGCCTGGCGACAGGCAAGAATGCTTTGCTTTTACCTCCCCTGTTTCTTTCCGTAATTATATAGTACTCGATACTGTAAATGAATTCAAGCCATTGAATGAAATTACTGTACAGGGTGAACAAAGAAGGTAACAAAACATGACAAGAAATTCTGCAGATAGCTATTTGGTTGTTTTTTCTTTCTCCATATGTATAACACATATATTATTATTAGTATTGCATATCACAAATATATACTTGGCTCAGTGGCAAACTCGTGTGCTACACTCCCAAGGTCCCAGATTTGATTCCTACCAAGGGCAGTTCCTTGATTTTCATTTTTCCTACTCCAATCAGGGTGACACGTGTCACCACCTGATTGGAGGGAGAAATTAATTAATTTAGTTAAATAAAAATAATTAAAATCCCCCAATAAGGTGGTGACATGTGTCACCATCTTATTGAATAATTAATTTATTTTATTAGATTAAAATTAGGACTAAATTGATATATTGTATAAATATGGAGGACCAAATGTGTAATTATACCAATTTTTTAACTGCTCCGTCAACTTTTTCGTTTTTTTTAACGGCGTGTGGCTAAAATGGAACCATTTAAATAGTTGTGTGGTGCATATGCGGCAAAAAATAATATAGTGGTCATTTTGACACCAAACCTATAATTCAGTGGTTATCTGTGTAATTTACCCTTAATTATATCAAGTGTGCGCTAGCTTAACTACCCAAAGGCCACGAGTCAGGTCAGCGAGATTTCAATAGAAAATAAGTTCTCCTTTTTTGGATATATATAAGCACGGGTTTGACTTTGTAATTTTTCGTTTTTTTTAATGCTGGTGTAGTGGATGATTAAGCCTAATTAAAATGCAATAAATGTTTTATTTAGTTTTTTTAACTATTGGTGTCTGATTTATTGGCCGATTAATCAAAATCGAGTTTTGTAAAAAACCATTATGGAGATGACTCTCCCAACACAATTTTGTTTTAGTTATTTTTTATCAACTACTAGTTGGTTTAGTGAGATAAGTACAAGTTTCTTAAATAAGGTCAAAGGTTCGAATCTTAGTTGTCGAAGTAGTTTTTAGGTGTTTTGAATAAATTGGATCTTGAAATGTGCACTTTTTAAAAGGCGAAATCGTCATCGTCATTTGGACTAAATACGACTGGATACTCATAAATCTAGTTTGCATTTAACATCGAGATCAAAATCAAGTTCCAGAGTTGGTTAGTTCTTCGACCGTGTCCTTATCGACTATCTATATCGTTATTATAAATATGATTTATAATATTTTCAATTTAATTATGAAAATATATACATAACTTACGATTGTCAATAATTATTTTATTTCAGCGATCGTCGATTATAATGGTCGATACGTTAGTCGGTGGTGGTTGACATAGTGATCGACGACAATCGATGAAGATGGTCGATCGATAAGATTTTCTTGTTGGACTAGATTTGGTTAATAAGGAGAGATGAAGGAAAAAGAGAAGGATGAGAGAGGAGATAAATAAATATTGTTAATTTTAATATTGTGTCACGTTTCACTTGGCAATTTTTTTTAAAAAAAATGTATATTTTTTTATTTTTAAAAATCAAGGGTGAAATTGAAAATTATTGAAATGTTAATGACTAATCCTACAGTTGTATCTAATGTAAACATTGTTTTTTTTCTGAAGAGAATGTGGGCCTCATTAGAACCCCTCTAAAGTCACATGTAGCCAGGAGGCCCCAGTGAGCACCTAAGGGGAAAATAGTACCAAATAGATTAACTTGGATGAAAATGAATCTCAGTAATTAGAACATGATGTAAGTAATCGGAATAATTCGAAGCGAAGGAGATGGACGACATAGTCTGCAGAGCCCTAGAGGCAAGAGTATGGGCAACATTGTTCATCACCCTAGGAACAAAGAGAAGACTAAAATCATCTACATCGGCAAGTAGAAAGCGAGAATGCTCAATAAAAGAGCTTAGAGTAGACAAATCATTACATTGCCGATTAATTTTATTAGCTACAATGGTCGAGTTCGTCTCTATAACCAATCTGAACCAGCCGCATTCACAACCAAAAAGAATGCCAGCGATGACCGCTTGGGCTTTGGCTGAGGCAACATCCGTGCAGTTGTCCAAAGGTTGAGCAAGCCCCCTATGACAGCAGCACTAGCATCGCGTGCCACAATACTCACGACATCAACCTTGGTTAGAGGATCAAACGCCTCATCTGTGTTAATCCTTAAATATCCGGCCCGAGGTGGCTTCCATCGCAAGTGTGCAAAGGTCGGTTCATCTGTCCTCCTCGAGGTGGGGCTGGTTGATGTAGCCGCTGTGTAGTCCCGAAGAATGCCCTGTGAGTTGATAACCGTAAGCCAAGGTGGTTGGAGCCGATGATTATGTACCCAATCATTGTGTCTATTCCATAAGTTCCAAAGAACTGTTAGGAGCAACGCAAAGGATTGAAGCGATAAACAGGCATCCCCTTCCTCAAGCGAAGATAATATTGATGTTGTAGGACTGCAAATGAAGGAACTTGGCATGCCAGCCAGACGGAGGCCCTCGGAGGCACTCAGACAATCTTGTAAAGCATGAATAGTTGTTTCTGGGCCTAGTCGGCATAGAGGGCAGAGTCCGAGGGCGAGAGTCGCAACCTAGAGTCTATAACCTATCGGCACAACATTATAGCCTACATGCCATCCAAATGAATGAATCTTCGGAAGAACCAGCAACTTGGATATAACTTTCTAGATATGTGAATGTCAGTTAATGAGGGCAGGCGGCTGTTGTAGCTACAAGTATCAGAATCGAACCATGTAGATGCCGGAGTCATGATTGCTCCACAGAAGCGTGTCATGTCGGCCATTGATAATCTAAACGCTAAGGATAATGCTGGCATCATCCGAGTCAAAGTAATAACGAACTTTCATCTCATCCCATCTAGGTTGCCAAGGTAACATAAATTCACGACATCGAATGGGAAGCTCATCGCTATCCTCGTATTCACAATACAAGTTGATTACAGATGTACCTCCCCAATTATCAGAGTGGACCCATATTTTACTATCCACCCCCGACCTCTTAAAGAACTCGGGATAGAGTTTCATCATGTCCTGGTGAATACCTTTCCACGCAAAGGAAGCCCCCCTATTAGTCTCGGCCTCCAAGATATTCTTAGAAGAAAAGTACTTCACCCTGTAAATCTAAGCTAGTAGAGAATTAGGCTTAGTTATTAGATGCCAAATTTGTTTTCTGGGTAGGGCAATATTAAAGAGATGCATGTTCCGAAAGCAAATGCCTCATGTAAACTTTAGCGAACAAACTGTGTCCTAAGGAACCAGAGGCCATCCTCGTTTTGTAACACCCAAGTTTAAGGGTCGGATGTTGAGTGTGAGAATCAGGTTCGAGTCGTGGGTTCGTTTTAAAATTAAATTGGGCTTGATTTTAATTAAAAGGGCTTGAGACTATCATTAAGGGCAAAATGGGAAAAGTAAAATGAGTAAAAATGCCTTTTTGACAAAAAAATCACCATCTTCTTCTTCCCCTCATCCAAATTCACGATATAGCCTCCCCTTACCCCTAAGTTACTATTCCATCAATTTTATTCACCATTTCAAGAGCTCTCTTCAAGGTAAGATCATTTTTGACTTCTCCTCTTTATTCCGAACGTTTCCAGGGTCTTATTTTTGCATAAACACCATCTTTGGGGTTTTTAAGTTTTCAAAATTTCAAGTAAAAAGTGGGAGCTTTAATGGTATTTCGTTTAGCTTTTGATTTGCAAAGTTTATTTATGTTTTAATCTTGCCCTAAATAGTATTGTATTTGAAAATGGTGGGATTTTGATGAAAATCCAGAAATGGGTTTTTGTGGGTATTTTAAAAGGTTGAAAACTTGGGTTTTTGAAGTAGTTTGGTGTAGGAGAGTGGGGCTGATGATATAGTGATGCTTGAGGGTTTTTTTAAAGGTGTTTAATGACGTTTTGGGTGTTGGATTCGATGGTTTTCTGTTGGGTTGAGGGTGAGTTCGAAAATGAGGATTTTTGGGTTGGTTCATGGCTTGAAATTGTAGAGAAATGGTCTTGTGGTTGAAATCTGATTAGTGGCAGTGTTTTGTGGATACTTGTGTAGTAATATGTTGTTTTTGGTTGTTTAGAATCAAGGGAAACCGTTGGAGAAGCTTCAGGCTCGATTTCGAGAAGTTTGGAGGCTTGATTCGGCTTTCTCGGTTTGCTTAAGGGTGTTCGATGAGTGGATTATTTAAAATGGTTTTAAATTGATTCAAGTGTGTGGTTGAGGTGTTGGATTGTGCTTAGTAAGCCAATCCAAGGTGGGGATTAAGTTGGTAGCTTAATCTATTGTTTTGCTTTATGAGTTCTTGCTTATTGTGCATAATGTGGACTTGTGAAGGATGTGTTTGATTATGCATGTTGATATACATATTGATGTTGCATAATGATGAGGATATGTTGTGTTGCATGACCTTGATATCATGGTGTGACTTGTATAGTATGATTGACACTAGTTAATTACCGGGTATAAATGATCGATCATTAGGATGAGTGTGCACACGGTAAGAGTCAAATTCGCGCGTGGCCTTGGTGACGTGTAGTCATCAAGGAGGAGTACGGTGAGGTAATATTCCACCAGAAAATGTTAGCATGTGATGATGAGTGTAATCACATCCATGAGTGAAAACAGTGACGAGTGTAATCCCACTAGAAGGTAATTGTTGTTGAGTACGTTGGGGGTGAAAATCCCAACGGAAGTTATCTGCATATTCGAGTAAGCTAATAGTTGCCAATATACTTGTTCATGTATGGTTGTTGTGTAAGATATTTTTATATCTTGTTTAGCATAACATGAGGTAAGATGCCATGTTCATGCATTCTTGTAACGTTTAGCCATGTTTCTATGTTGGTGTAAATGTATGCCTTGTGAATGTCTTAAGGATAACATGCTTTGAACCCTGCATTGTCATTGTTTTTGTTATAAAGCTCCCTCACTAAGCTTCTAGCTTACGCTCTCGTTTTCGACAATGTAGATCATTAGTGTGGAGTTAGCAAGGAGCAAGGAAAGGGAATCCAAGCGTGTTTGTGGTTGCTCAAGTATGGTTTTAGTAAATAATGTAGTAGTCTAGCAATGAGGATGCTACGTGTTGTAGGAGCATGTGTAGACTCCTATTTTGTTAATGCTTTTACGTTGTAGATTTGTAAACCTTGTTTACGAGATGTTTATGTGTTGTTTGAAAGCATGTAAACCTTGCTTCATGAATGTTTATGTGTTTCTATGAAGGCATGTAACCATGTTTTAAGCTATGTGATATGGATGTAATTTTCTTTGAATGAATGGCCATGTTATGTGTTTGATCGTGCTTGAAGTAGGGTGTAATGCCTCTAGATTAAGTGTATGTTTACTATTTCGTGTTTCTTGTGGTTTTGGGGTATGTTTGGGAACACTTGGAGATGTAGAAAATTGTTTTCGGGGTCACACAGAGTGCAGGCGTTTCGGAACGCTCGTGGTTGTTTCGGAACGGGTGTAGCTCCGGGGATACTCGTATCGAAACGAGGGTGGTGCCGTTTTGATACGATTTGACACTGTGAGTGCCCATTTTGGTACGCGTTTAGATATGATTTGCCTCTGGAAGTGCTTGTTTCGGAACGTGTTTTGGAACATTTTTTTACTGGAGACCCCCGTACCGAAACGGAGTGGACCGTATCGGTATGGCCTGGTCTGGCTTTTGAACTAGAGCTCGCGTATCGAAATGGGCAAGCCTGTTTCAAAACGCAGGCTCGTATTTGGGCTTTTTAGCGTCTTCAAAGGTTCTCGGATGTTGGGTTTTAGTCATGTTTTCTTGTTTTTTCTCTTATTGAGCTGTATGTACCTCTTAAGTATGGTTTTTGTTCGTAAGCAAGAAATCAGACTAATATGCACTTGGTAAATTTAAAATACCTTACGTTCTGCTTGTATCCTTTTGTACCGTTTTCCGCTGTCGTTTTCACGTATAGGACTAAATGATACATTTAGACAAGATAATTAAAGAAATTTTTTTTACGGTTGCTAATCGAAATGGAGCCTTAACGGGTTTCGTTTCAGTTTTCCCCGTGTAACCTGCTCGGACCGGTCTGTCGTCTAACCCGGAACGAGGGGGTTACATTTGTTGGTATTAGAGCCTGAGGTTTCCACGACCTCGGGTAGGTAAGTAAGGTAAGCTTGAAGTGTTATGTTGCAATACCTTGGTGTATGTTGTACGGTGAATGTTTTGCTATGTATGCTTGTTGTTGCTCGTTTGCACGGTGTTTGAAAGCATGTGTTAGCATGATTGTTGTGTTGAGGTGTAGTGTCAAGTTCTCATTGCTACTATTACTTATTGGAAAAGATTTTGTAAAGGAATACTTGAGCGCGTTGGACCCTTGCCTTTGCTAACTTAATCCTTGTGTGTTGTTTGTTTGTAGTTGTTATCTTGCTAGCCGTAAGATGAGACCTAGAGGCAGGCCTAGGATGGTTCACCCGAAACAACGGGCAGCAACTCCAGAAGTTGAGTCGATTGTTGAGGCGGAGGCTCCTCCACCTCCTCCTTCTCCTCCTCGTCAAGAGATAGGTGAGGCGAGAGCCGAGGGTGTAGGACCCTTGGTTGGCCAAGGTCTGGCCGGTATAGATTTGGCTCCGTTAGTTCAGGAGACAGTCGGGGCTTTCCAAGCAGCTGTGGCTGGGGGACAGGCAGTGGCACAACCTCAGGGTGAGGGCACCGGTTTGCCACTTGAGAGGCTTCACAATTTAGGAGGTGAAGAGTTCCGAGGGTTGGCGCCCGAGAGATCCGAGGCTTGGCTTGATAAGACCGTTCGTATCTTGTCTCAGATGGGTTGTACTGGAGCACGCAGACTGGGGTGTGTTGTTTCTCTGCTTCAGGGTAATGCCTACACTTGGTAGGTCACCATTACTACGGGCATACCAGATGCCGAGATCACGTGAGAGTTCTTTGAGTCTGCTTTTCGCAAAAAGTATTTGGGTCCCCGTTATCTTGATGAGAAGAAGAGAGAGTTCATGGAATTGCTTCAGGATAACTTGACAGTGATCGAGTATGAGATACGGTTCGTCAGATTGAGTCAGTATGCGTCTGAGATAGTTTCTACTAAGAGGGAACGTTGTGACCATTTCCGTTACGTGTTGAGTGAGGAGATAAAGAGATACACTTTGGCTACGGACTACACGGACTTTGATTTTTTGGTCGCTAGGGCCAAGGACATAGAGCATAGTTTGGGTCTGACCAAACGTTCGGGTGGTTCTAGTTCCGAGAAGAGGTCGGGCGACTTTGATAGAGGTGATGCCAAGAGGCATCGGGACAATATGCATCATTTCGATCATAGACGTGGTGGTGGTAACCACGGTAGAGGCCATCAGGGCTAGAGAGCTGCTGGGCGTTTGCCCGAGTGTACTAGATGCGGGAGGAATCACACCAGTGAGTGTTGGGGAAATTTTCATTCGTGTTGGAACTGTGGAGCTAGAGATCACCTTAGGTGTGATTGTCCACATCAGGTTGGGTATGCACCAGTTCAGTTTCAGGCTCCTGCTAGAGCTATTGATTTTGTGAGAGGCCGTGGGCGCGGTCGAGGCAACTTTCAGCCGAGAAATGATGGCCAGAGGAATGTAGCACATGTAGTTGCGGTTCAGCCAAAGGGCGGAGGTCAGGCTAGAGTTTATGCTCAGCGAGAGGGACAGAACGACACAGATGTGATTGCATGTAATTTCTCGATACAGTCTCTGAGTTTGATTTCCTTGATTGACTCCGGGTCTACGCATTCATATATTTTGAGTGAGCATGCAAAGATGTTGAATTTACCTTGTGAGGTACTAGAGGTAGGTGTTAGTGTTACTAGTTCCTTCGGGGATACAGTAGTGGTTAGGAAGATGTACAGAAGGTGTTCGTTAGTGGTTTAGGGGCATGTATTTCCTGTGGATATGATGGAGTTACCGTTCTATGGCTTCGATGTAATTTTGGGTATGGACTGGCTTACAGAACATTGAGCTAGGATAGATTTCGAAACTAAGAGAGTCTTCTTGAAGCTTGCGGATGACTATGAGATTGTGGTAGTAGGTGAGAATGTGAAATTCTTGTCGAATGTTGTTTCAGCCTTAGAGGCTCAGAGGTTAGTTGAGTTGGGTTGTGAGGCGTACTTGGCCTATGTGATGAATCCGAACATGAATGAAGTTAGACCGCAAGATATCAGAACAGTGTGTGACTTTTCGAGTGTGTTCCCGGAAGAGTTACCTGGTTTACCGCATGATAGAGAGGTAAAGTTTGCTATAGAGACATATTCAGACTCAGCTCATATTTCGATTGCTCCGTATCGTATGGCACCGAAAGAACTGAAAGAGTTAAAGACTCAATTACAATAGTTTTCAGATAGAGGTTTTATCCGTCCGAGTTCTTCGCCTTGGGGCGCTCCGGTATTGTTTGTGAAAAAGAAAGACGGTAGTATGAGAATGTGCATTGATTATAGACAGTTGAATCAGTTGACAGTGAAAAACAAGTATCCCTTGCCGTGTATTGATGATTTGTTTGATCAGTTGAGAGGGGCATCAGTCTTTTCGAAGATTGACTTGAGATTCGGGCATTACCAGTTGAAGGTAAAAGAGGTTGATGTACCGAAGACAACCTTTATGACTAGATATGGTCACTACGAGTTCTTAGTTATGTCGTTTGGGTTGACTAATGCACCGGCTGCTTTCATGGACATGATGAATAGAATCTTTCATCAGTACTTAGATCAGTTTGTGGTTGTTTTCATAGATGATATTTTGGTGTATACGCGTATCGAAGAAGATCATGACCGGCATTTGAGGTTAGTTTTGCAGACTTTGCTAGACAACCAATTGTACGCAAAGTTGAGTAAGTGTGAGTTCTGGATCAGAGAAGTAGTCTTCCTAGGACATGTAGTGTCAGCCGAGAGGATTAGAGTCGACCCGAAGAAGATAAAAGCCATTGTTGAGTGGAAGCAACCAAAGTCTGTGACGGAGATTCGTAGTTTCCTAGGCTTAGCAGGTTACTATAAGAGGTTTGTGAATGGATTCTCAAAGATAGCCGCTCCTTTGACAAAATTGCTTCAGAAGAATGTTCAGTTTGAGTGGTCAGATGCAAGACAACAAGCCTTTGAGAAATTGAAAGAAGCTTTGACCAATGCACCGATTTTGATTCAGCCAGAGTCGGGGAAAGATTATGTGATCTATAATGATGCTTCATATATAGGTTTAGGTTGTGTACTCATGCAAGACAGAAGAGTTGTAGCTTATGCCTCGAGACAGTTGAAGACTCACGAGCGTAATTATCCGACACACGACATAGAGCTAGCCGTAGTTGTGGTTGCCTTGAAGATCTGGAGACATTATTTGTATGGTGAGAAATGCACAATGTATACGGATCACAAGAGCTTGAAGTATATCATGATACAACGAGAGTTGAACCTTAGACAACATAGGTGGCTAGAGTTGCTCAAGGACTATGATCTCACGATAGAGTACCATCCGGGTAAAGCCAATGTAGTGGCAAATGCTTTGAGTAGGAAGGTAGCTGTTGAGTCGAGAGCCATGTTTGCTAGTTTGAGCTTGTCTGGTGATGGTGGTCTAGTGGCCGAGCTTCAGGTTAGACCTACCTTAGGCTAGTTAATTAGAGAGAAACAGTTGTTAAATAGATCTTTGGCACCTCACGTGCAAGATATAGCCGAGGGTAGACCATCGGACTACAGTTTCAATGTTGATGGAGTCTTGTGTTTCAAAGATAGAATAGTTGTGTCGGATGACAGTGATTTGAGATGTACTATTTTGACCGAGGTACACAGTAGCCCATTTGCCATGCATCCCGGTAGTACAAAGATGTACCGTGATCTGAAGAATGAATACTTTTGGGTTGGTTTGAAGAAAGATGTAGCCGATTTTGTGAGTAAGTGCATGGTGTGTCAGAGAGTTAAGGCGGAACATTATGTTCCTTCAGGTTTGTTGCAACTGTTGAGAATTCCGGAATAGAAGTGGGAAAATATCACTATGGATTTCGTTTCGGGTTTGCCTTTGACTCCTTTGAAGAAGAACTCAGTTTGGGTTATAGTTGACTGTTAAACACCATAGAATGTAACACATCAAGGACTTTTAAACACCTTGGCCTATGGACTTTTAAACACCATAGAATGTAACACATCAAGGACTTTTAAACACCTTGATCCCAAGGACTTTTAAACACCTTGGCCATGGACTTTTAAACACCATGAAATGTAACTCATCAAGGACTTTTAAACACCTTGATCCCAAGGACTTTTAAACACCTTGGCCTATGGACTTTTAAACACCATAGAAGAGGATCACCTAAGGACTTTTAACCACCTTAGTGTCCACAACATGAACCATCCAAGGACTTTTAACCACCTTGATGTTCATAAGTAACAAGGCTCACTCAAGGACTTTTAACCACCTTAGTGACCTTAACATTTTAAAAACATCACTTGCCAATATACATCATTTTCATCACTTACATCACTGTTTTAAAGCATAAAACCAAGCCATATTCATCATGCATTTAAAAGCATTAAACCACATCATTTCAATGTACAAAAGCAAGGAACTCCTACCTAGAGTTACCTTCAACATATGGCTTACATCATCAGCAAAAACCATGCTAAAACATGCTTCCAAAACAGTATGTAAAACATGCAAATTATCATTTCGCATCATAACAAAATCATGGCCACCACTAGGGAGAAATTCCGAAAACTTACACTCGAGCTTAGCAAAGTTGTTTAGACTTAAACTAAGCTCCCAAGACATTGGTTTCAAAGCCGAAAACCCAATTTCACTCACCGATTCCACTTCGCCACTTGCCGAAGCACGAATTCAAGCTTCCGGATCAACAACTCTTGGATCCAAAGATGCCTCCCCTGATTAAACACATTAAAGCAGAGGTTTAATGCATCATCAAGCATCAAAAGCTTCAATGAAAGCACTCAAACTCACTGCTCTCATTCCCACTCCAATTTCGGCCACCAAACACAACCGAAATTGCACCAAAACCACTTCTCAACAAAGCCCAGCCATAAACCAGCAAAACCTAACATCCAACATCACCATAAAACATCTAAAAACAACCTACAAACATCCTTATACCTCCAGCAACAACAGATCCACAAGATCACCACAAAAACATCCAAGAAACACAAGCTAAACTTAGGAAACTCAACCTATCCGGGATTGCATTAATCAAAACTCATTTCCTTATCAATTTAGAGTTCATTTAACATCAAAAACACATCTCAAATCACAGGTTAATCAGATCTAACGAAAATCATGAAAAATCATCAAATCTTGCATTATAAGCCAAGATCCAATTCCAAACTCAAAAGCCTTTAATTAAACATCAATCAAGAGTTGATAACTTGGGAATTTCAGTAAAGAACTGATAGTTTAGAGGAGAAGGACGTTCTTACCTCCAAACTTGTGTTTCTCCACTTTTTGGAATGAAAATCCTTGTTGAAACACTTAGCAATTGAAGAGGTTTGAAGATACAATGATTTGGAATCAAATGAGAGTTGAATGGAGGGATTTAGGTGAAGAAATCAGATCCAATTCTCTGGAAAAGTAGTGTTTGGTTTGAGAGAAAATGAGAGAAAGAAAGTTTAGCAAAGTTGGTTACAAAATCCAAAAATAGCCAAAATGGCTTCCCTCCAATTTTAATAACCTTTAAAATCAGATTTTAGACTTAAAATATCTTAGAAAAATCTGGAGAAATCATCTTTGGATTAATAGCTCCTTAAAGATTCAAAGTTTCAACTCTTTATAAAACAGTCACCAAACTTTCGAAATTTACATTTTGGTCACTAACCAAAATGTCATACTTCCAAAACCCATTTTTCAAAATTGATTTCACAGTTCACTTAATTATATTAAAAGATGATTTTAGAACATTTTTCCATATTTTTAATGCAACCCGAACTAGGCTTTCCTAATTTCACCTCTTAAGATTCGAACAGCACTTTGACCAAACCGGTCAACGCCCAAAACTTCTAAGCCCAAAACCGGGGCGTTACAACTCTCCCCCCTTAAGAAATTTCGTCCTCGAAATTTACCTGAAGGAAAGAGATAAGGAAACTGCTTCAGCATGTCTTCCTTCCGCTCCCACGTGGCTTCCTCAACACCGCGATGCTTCCACAGCACCTTCACCAACTCAATGGTCTTGCCACGAAGAACCTTGCTATCCGAATCCAGAACCTTCACCGGTTCCTCATCATAGGTCAAATCCGGATTCAAAACCACTTCCTCCACAGGCATCACATGCGAAGGATCAGATCTATACTTCCGGAGCATAGAAACATGAAACACATCATGAATCTTCTCCAACTCCTGAGGTAACCTCAACCGATACGCAACAGGACCCACACGCTCAACCACCTCATATGGTCCAATGTATCTAGGGCTCAACTTGCCCTTCCGGCCAAACCGCATCACCTTCTTCCAAGGCGAAACCTTCAAGAACACACGGTCACCCACTGCATACTCTATCTCCTTACGCTTCAAATCCGCGTAAGACTTCTGCCGATCAGAAGCAGCCTTTAACCGCTCACAAATGAGCTTCACCTTCTCCGTGGTCCCTTTCAACAAAGCCGGCATCGAAACCAACTTTTTGACCAGTTTCAGCCCAACAAAGAGGAGTCCTACACTTCCTCCCGTACAAAGCCTCGTAAGGTGCCATCTGTATGCTCGCCTGATAACTGTTGTTATAAGCAAACTCAACCAAAGGCAGATGCTTCTCCCAAGAACCTTGGAACTCAATCACGCAGCACCTCAACATATCCTCCAAAATCTGGATAACTCGCTCAGACTGACCATCCGACTGAGGATGATAGGATGTACTGAAATGCAACCTTGTACCCAGAGCTTGATGCAAACACTGCCAGAACCGCGATGTGAACCTCGGATCCCTATCCGACACAATCGACTTAGGCACACCATGCAGCCGCACAATCTCAGCAATGTACAGCTCTGCCAGCTTATCCAAAGAAAACGTGGTATGCACAGGCAAGAAATGTGCACACTTCGTCAGGCGATCCACAATCACCCAGACCGAATTCTTTTTCGATGGAGACAAAGGCAAACCAGATACAAAATCCATGGTAACCCTCTCCCACTTCCATTCAGGGATTTTCAACGGTTGCAACAAACCAGAAGGAAACTGATGTTCAGCCTTAACTCGCTCACACACCAAACACTTGCTCACGAACTCTGCAACATCCTTCTTCAAACCAACCCAATAGTACTCATCACGAAGATCACGATACATCTTAGTACTACCAGGGTGCATAGCAAAAGAACTACTATGACCTTCAGTCAGAATAGCACGCCTCAACTCAGCATCATTGGGCACTACTATCCGACTACCAAAACACAGCACACCATCATCATTGAAACAGAAATCCGAAGGTCTACCCTCCGCGATATCCTGAACATGAGACACCAAGGAATCATCCAACAACTGCTTATCCTTGATCAACTGAACCATAGACGACTTCACTTGCAACTCAGCCACAAGACCACCATCACGCGATATGTTCAAGCTAGCAAACATGGCTCTCAACTCAACAGCTACCTTCCTACTCAAGGCATCAGCAACAACATTAGCTTTTCCAGGATGATACTCAATCGTCAGATCATAATCCTTGAGCAACTCCAACCAACGCCGCTGCCTAAGATTCAACTCCTTCTAAGACATCAGATACCTCAAACTCTTGTGATCTGTGTACACAGTACACTTCTCACCATACAGATAATGCCTCCAGATCTTCAGAGCAAAAACCACTGCAGCCAGCTCAATATCGTGCGTAGGGTAATTGCGCTCATGCACTTTCAACTGCCGCGATGCATAAGCCACCACCTTACCCTCCTGCATTAGCACACACCCCAAACCAACTTAGGATGCATCACTGTAAACCACAAACTCTTTCCCTGATTCAGGCTGAATCAAGATAGGAGCTTGCGTCAAAGCCGCCTTCAGCTTCTCAAAAGCCTGCTGTCTCGCTTCTGTCCACTCATACTTAACATCCTTCTGCAACAGCTTTGTCAAAGGAGCAGCAATCTTGGAAAACCCATCCACAAACCTTCGGTAGTATCCCGCCAAACCAAGGAAACTACGGACCTCATGAACAGACTTAGGAACCTTCCAGCTCATCACCGCCTCAATCTTCTGAGGATCAACACGAATCCCCTCAGCTGAGACCACATGCCCAAGAAAAACCACCTCTCTTAACCAGAACTCACACTTGCTCAGCTTAGCATAAAGCTGATTCTCCAACAAAGCTTGCAAAACAATCCTCAAATGCTCTTCATGCTCCTCCTCAGTACGCGAGTACACGAGGATATCATCAATGAACACCACAACAAACTTGTCCAGGTATTCATGAAACACACGATTCATCATGTCCATGAAAGCAGCAGGAGCATTTGTCAACCCAAACGGCATCACAAGGAACTCATAATGCCCATACCTTGTCCTGAAAGCTGTCTTAGGCACATCCACATCCTTCACCTTCAACTGATAATACCCTGACCTCAAGTCAATCTTAGAGAACACAGCAGCTCCCCGAAATTGATCAAGAGATCATCAATCCTCGGTAAAGGATACCGATTCTTGATAGTCAACTTGTTCAGCTGACGGTAATCAATGCACATTCTCATAGTGTCATCCTTCTTCTTCACAAACAAGACCGGTGCTCCCCAAGGCGACACACTCGGCCGAATGAAACCACGATCAAGCAACTCTTGCAACTGCGTCTTCAGCTCCTTCAGCTCCTTAGGTGCCATTCTATATGGAGTAATGGACACAGGAGTTGTATTCTCATACAGCTCAATTCCAAACTCCACCTCGCGGTTAGGAGGTAAACCAGGCAACTCCTCAGGAAAAACACCAGGAAACTCCTTTACAACCCTGATATCTTGCACCCTCAACTCCTTAGAGCTAGGATTCATCACAAAAGCTAGATAAGCATCACAACCTTGCCTCAGCATCCTGCTCGCCTCCAAAGAAGACACAACATTGGCAAGAAACTTCACATTCTCACCAACCACAACAACTTCATAATCATCCGCAAGCTTAAGCGAAACACGCTTATTCTCACAATCCACAACAGCACGATGCTCAGCAAGCCAATCCATACCAAGGATCACATCAAAACCATAGAAGGGCAACTCCATAAGATCAACATGAAAGACATGCTCTTGAACAACCAAAGGGCACCTTCTATACAACTTTCGAGTCACAACAGTCTCACCAAAAGAACTAGTGACCCGAACACCAACATCCAAAGACTCAACAGGCAAACCAAGCAATTCAGCATGCTCACGAAGAATATATGAATGCGTAGATCCAGAATCAATCAAAGAAAGCAATGACAAGGACTGCAAAGTAAAGGTACCTGCAATCACATCTGCATCATTCCTACCCTCTCTCTGAGCATACACCCTCGCTTGGCCTCCACCTTCAGGCTGAATAGCTACAACATGAGCTACCCCTTGGCCACCTTCCTCTCTCCTCTGGAAATTACCACGGCCGCGCCCACGACCTCTCTGTGGTGCAGCAACAACAGGAGCACGCACCTGCTCACCAGCCATCCTCGGACAATCTCGCCTGATGTGGTCTGCAGAACCACAATTCCAGCACCCGTTACCAGCAGCCGCAACAGGAGCTTGCACCACTCTCTCAGCACGAGGACAGTCACGCTTCAAGTGACCACGGGAACCACAGATCCAACAAGCACTGGGATCAGCTCTAGCATTGCCTCCTCTAGCAGGTGCACCACCACCTCTCATGGCTGAGGACTGATACTTCTGATCACGTCCTCTCTTGTTCCGTCCACCTCCGGAACTATACTCAGCAACTCGCTTGCCAGCACCCTTAGCAGACAAACTCAGGTTCATCTCAACATCCTTTGCTCGGCCCACCAACACATCAAAATCAACATACTCGGCGGCCAGCAAATACATCTTAACATCTGTTACAAGACCGTAACGAAACCTCTCGCACCTAGCCCTCTCATCAGGTATCAGCTCCGGTGCATACTGACTGAGCCGTACAAACTGTACCTCGTACTCAGCTACACTCATGCTCCCTTGGGTAAGAGACATGAATTCCCGCTTTTTCTCATCCAGATATCTCACTCCCAGATATCTTCTTTTAAACACATTCTGAAAGAATGTCCAGGTAACATCAGCTTCAGCCATTCCAGAAATGGTAGTCGTCCACCATGTATAAGCATCGTCCTACAGCAAGGACACAACACAACCCAGCTTTTGCACATCCGTGCAACTCATCTGACCCAAGATACGCTTGGTACTTTCCAGCCAAGCCTCAGAACTCTCAGCTGACAAACCTCTAAACTCAGTCCCTCCAAGACTGCGCAGACGCTCCAAAGGCAATCTGACTCCAGCATCTCCCTGATGCCCAGCTCCCTGAGCTCCAGCTACTGCTGCTCGAAAAGCACCCGCAATAGCTTGTACCAAAACAGACATATCAGGCATAGCTTGCCCCTGACCAACCTCTGGTCCAGCAGCTCCAGCACCAGCATCAGCTGCAGCTTCAGCTCTCGCACCTCCAGCACCACCACCAGGCGGAGGAGGGGGTAACACAGCACTACCAGTGTGCTCTTCATTCTCATTCTCGTTAGGAGCCGTAGCTCTCGCATTACCTCTTAACTCTCTACGTGGTGCCATACTTTTACCATGCAATCATAACACAAATAAAACAAAGTCAGGCCCAGCAAGGTAAGCAATCCAAGTATTCAAGCTCAATTTCATTTCAAAACAACATCTTTCCTTTAGCTTTTGTTTGGCAATGGGTACCCTCAACATGCAACATCAGAGCATACAACTCAACTGCATCAACATTTCAAACTACTGAACATGCTTTCAAACAACAAGCATTCATAGCATACATACTTCAATCATGCATACGAATATTCCCAATTACTCGAGAACTCAGCTCTGATACCACCAAATGTAACCCCCTTAACCCGGCCTAGACGGTTGACCCGAATTAAGAAAGTCACACAGGGAAAACCAAAGTCAACCCGAAAGTCAACCTTGATTAACGACCCTTTTTTTTTCTTTTTAAACTTGTCTAGATGCACTTTAGACCTAATTGTGATCACACAAACATCATACCAAAAGATCACAAACATCAGAGATCAAACAGGGACTCAAATGAACAAGATACAACTTTAGGGACCAAATTGTAAATTCTGATAATTAAAAGGACTTAACCCAAATTGAAGTTACCAACTTGAAATTAATCAGGTTTCATGCTTCTCTGTGAAATTTCAGCTCAAAAGGACTTCCCAAACTCATACAATTGCACAAACAAGTTTCAGGACCAAAACGCAAACAATTCAAAACACATAACTGCCACTGTCAGCCCCCAACGGTCGACCGTTCCGAAACGGGAGACAGCCCGTTCCGTAACGCGGAGTCGTTCCGAAACAGGCATAGCCCGTTTCAAAACGGGGGTCTGGCAGTGGCCTTTCCGTTTCGGAACGGCCCCTCCCGTTTCGGACGCCTGGGCACGATTAAGGCACCCGTTCCGAAACGGTAGGTGCTGTTCCGAAACACCCTGCCCAGATTGCTCCAAAACTCCACTTTAAACATGCAATTACACAACCAATCATGCTCCGAATGTCACCAAACTTTGCCAACATGCAATTCAACATATAAAGGACATAAAGGCATCATCAATTCAACCAAACATCATCATATGCAAAAAGCCCCAATTCTATAGGCATGCTTCCTACACAAGCTAGATATTCAAGCACCAAACTTACAAAACAAGCATATAAAGATCCAATCCAAAAACCAACAATCTTAACATCAAGAAATATACTTAGGGAGTACAAAACACCTCCCAAAACATACACATTGGTCCCCCATTGCCAAATCACCCAAAAGCTAAAATGTTTAACAAAAACCTTCCATACATTGAGCTTTACTTGCACTTGAATTCTTGCCCTTCTTGCTGCCCTCAAAGGTCTCTAATGCTCTGCATTATTGAATCAAGGAAAACGAAGAGAGCGTAAGCAAAAGCTTAGTGAGGAATGCTCTTAAAAACCATCCAATAATGCATTTGTAAAACACTTTATAAAACATGCTTCAAACCATCATTTACACATGCTCAAAAGCATACTTAAACATGCATCTCATGCATCAAATCATAACATGTCATATTGGCTACAAGTGATAAATTCCATTTCTTTAAACACAAGTTCATCAACTTTCACCCCAAGGACTTTTAAACACCTTGGCCTATGGACTTTTAAACACCATAGAATGTAACACATCAAGGACTTTTAAACACCTTGATCCCAAGGACTTTTAAACACCTTGGCCATGGACTTTTAAACACCATGAAATGTAACTCATCAAGGACTTTTAAACACCTTGATCCCAAGGACTTTTAAACACCTTGGCCTATGGACTTTTAAACACCATAGAAGAGGATCACCTAAGGACTTTTAACCACCTTAGTGTCCACAACATGAACCATCCAAGGACTTTTAACCACCTTGATGTTCATAAGTAACAAGGCTCACTCAAGGACTTTTAACCACCTTAGTGACCTTAACATTTTAAAAACATCACTTGCCAATATACATCACTTACATCACTGTTTTAAAGCATAAAACCAAGCCATATTCATCATGCATTTAAAAGCATTAAACCACATCATTTCAATGTACAAAAGCAAGGAACTCCTACCTAGAGTTACCTTCAACATATGGCTTACATCATCAGCAAAAACCATGCTAAAACATGCTTCCAAAACAGTATGTAAAACATGCAAATTATCATTTCGCATCATAACAAAATCATGGCCACCACTAGGGAGAAATTCCGAAAACTTACACTCGAGCTTAGCAAAGTTGTTTAGACTTAAACTAAGCTCCCAAGACATTGGTTTCAAAGCCGAAAACCCAATTTCACTCACCGATTCCACTTCGCCACTTGCCGAAGCACGAATTCAAGCTTCCGGATCAACAACTCTTGGATCCAAAGATGCCTCCCCTGATTAAACACATTAAAGCAGAGGTTTAATGCATCATCAAGCATCAAAAGCTTCAATGAAAGCACTCAAACTCACTGCTCTCATTCCCACTCCAATTTCGGCCACCAAACACAACCGAAATTGCACCAAAACCACTTCTCAACAAAGCCCAGCCATAAACCAGCAAAACCTAACATCCAACATCACCATAAAACATCTAAAAACAACCTACAAACATCCTTATACCTCCAGCAACAACAGATCCACAAGATCACCACAAAAACATCCAAGAAACACAAGCTAAACTTAGGAAACTCAACCTATCCGGGATTGCATTAATCAAAACTCATTTCCTTATCAATTTAGAGTTCATTTAACATCAAAAACACATCTCAAATCACAGGTTAATCAGATCTAACGAAAATCATGAAAAATCATCAAATCTTGCATTATAAGCCAAGATCCAATTCCAAACTCAAAAGCCTTTAATTAAACATCAATCAAGAGTTGATAACTTGGGAATTTCAGTAAAGAACTGATAGTTTAGAGGAGAAGGACGTTCTTACCTCCAAACTTGTGTTTCTCCACTTTTTTGAATGAAAATCCTTGTTGAAACACTTAGCAATTGAAGAGGTTTGAAGATACAATGATTTGGAATCAAATGAGAGTTGAATGGAGGGATTTAGGTGAAGAAATCAGATCCAATTCTCTGGAAAAGTAGTGTTTGGTTTGAGAGAAAATGAGAGAAAGAAAGTTTAGCAAAGTTGGTTACAAAATCCAAAAATAGCCAAAATGGCTTCCCTCCAATTTTAATAACCTTTAAAATCAGATTTTAGACTTAAAATATCTTAGAAAAATCTGGAGAAATCATCTTTGGATTAATAGCTCCTTAAAGATTCAAAGTTTCAACTCTTTATAAAACAGTCACCAAACTTTCGAAATTTACATTTTGGTCACTAACCAAAATGTCATACTTCCAAAACCCATTTTTCAAAATTGATTTCACAGTTCACTTAATTATATTAAAAGATGATTTTAGAACATTTTCCCATATTTTTAATGCAACCCGAACTAGGCTTTCCTAATTTCACCTCTTAAGATTCGAACAGCACTTTGACCAAACCGGTCAACGCCCAAAACTTCTAAGCCCAAAACCGGGGCGTTACAATTTGGGAGTGTTTGCATACAGCTTTGGGTACCAGATTGAATTTCAGCACGTCGTATCATCCTCAGTCAGATGGTCAGTCAGAGAGGGTTATATAGATTTTAGAGGACATGTTGCGTTGTTGCATTATTGATTTTCAGGGTACTTGTGAGAAGCACTTGTCGTTAGTCGAGTTCGCGTACAACAAAAATTATCAGTCGAGCATTCAGATGGCTCCGTATGAGGAACTGTATGGTAGAAAATGTAGAACTCCGATTTGTTGGGCCGAAGCAGGTCAGAAGTTGTTACCGATGCCAGATTTGCTTAAGGGGACTACCGATAAGGTGAAGTTAATCTGTGATCGCTTGAAGGCAGCTTCGGATAGGCTGAAGTCCTATGCCGATTTGAAGAGGAAAGAAGTTGAGTATGCCGTGGGAGATAGAGTGTTCTTGAAAGTCTCTCCGTGGAAGAAGGTTATGAGATTTGGTAGAAAAGGGAAGTTGAGTCCGAGATACATTGGGCCGTATGAGATTGTGAAACGAATCGGTCCAGTTTCTTATCAGCTACGTTTGCCATCCGAGTTAGAGAAGATTCATAATGTGTTCCATGTTTTGATGCTTTGGAAGTATATATCAGTTCTTTCGCACGTGATGCCGGTGGAAGAGATTGAGTTGAATCCGGATTTGACGTATGATGAGGAACCAGTTGAGATCTTAGCTTCAGACAACAAAGTGTTGCGTGGTAGATCGATTGAGTTGGTCAAAGTGAGGTGGTAACGTCGAGGTGTGGACGAGGCCACCTAGGAGAGAAAGAAGGATATGGAGAGGCAGTTTCCGTATCTCTTTCAGTCAGGTAATTTTGAGGACGAAATTTCTTAAGTGGGGGAGAGTTGTAACACCCGGGTTGGGGGTCGGATGTTGAGTGTGAGAATCAGGTTCGAGTCGTGGGCTCGTTTTAAAATTAATTTGGGCTTGAGATTATCATTAAGGGCAAAGTGGTAATTTTCAAAATAGGAAAAGTAAAATGAGTAAAAAGTGCCCTTTTGACAAAAAAATCACCATCTTCTTCTTCTTCCCCTCATCTAATTTCACGACATAACCTCCCCCTTACCCCCTAAGTTACTATTCCATCTATTTTCTTCACCATTACAAGAGCTCTCTTCAAGGTAAGATCATTTTTGACTTCTCATCTTTATTCCAAACGTTTCCATGGTTTTATTTTCGCATAAACACCATCTTTGGGGTTTTCAAGTTTTCAAAATTTCAAGTAAAAGGTGGGAGCTTTAACGGTATTTCGTTTAGCTTTTGATTTGCAAAGTTTATTTATGTTTTAATCTTGCCCTAAAGAGTATTATATTAGAAAATGGTGGGGTTTTGATGAAAGTCCCGAAATGGGTTTTTGTGGGTATTTTAAAAGGTTGAAAACTTGGGTTTTTGAGGTAGTTTAGTATAGGAGAGTGAGGCTGATGATATAGTGATAGTTGAGGGTTGTTTTGAAGGTTTTTAATGATGTTTTGGGTGTTGGATTCAATGGTTTTCTGTTGGGTTGAGGGTGAGTTCGAAAATGAGGATTTTTGGGTTGGTTCATGGCTTGAAATTGTAGAGAAATGGTCTTGTGGTTGAAATCTGATTAGTGGTAGTGTTTTGTGGATGCTTGTGTAGTAATATGTTGTTTTTGGTTGTTTAGAATCAACGAAAACCGTTGGAGAAGCTTCGGGCTCGATTCCAGGAAGTTTGGAGGCTTGATTCGGCTTTCTTGGTTTGCTTAAGGGTGTTCGGTGAGTGGATTATTTAAAATGGTTTTAAATTGGTTCAAGTGTGTGGTGGAGGTGTTGGATTGTGCTTGGTAGGCCAATCCAAGGTGGAGATTAAGTTGATAGCTTAATCTCTTGTTTTGCTTTATGAGTTCTTGCTTATTGTGCGCAATGTGTACTTTTGAAGTATGTGTTTGATTATGCATGTTGATATACATATTGATGTTGCATAATGATGAGGATATGTTGTGTTGCATGATCTTGATATCATGGTGTGACTTGTATAGTATGATTGGCACTAGTTAATTACCGGGTATAAATGATCGATCATTAGGATGAGTGTGCACACGGTAAGATTCAAATTCGTGTGTGGCCTTGGTGATGTGTAGTCATCAAGGAGGAGTACGGTGAGGTAATATTCCACCGGAAAATGTTTGTAACGCCCCGGTTTTGGGCTTAGAAGTTCTGGGCGTTGACCGGTTTGGTCAAAGTGCTGTTCGAACCTAAAGAGGTGAAATTAGGAAAGCCTAGTTCGGGTTGCATTAAAAATATGGAAAAATGTTCTAAAATCATCTTTTAATATAATTAAGTGAACTGTGAAATCAATTTTGAAAAATGGGTTTTGGAAGTATGACATTTTGGCTAGTGACCAAAATGTAAATTTTGAAAGTTTGGTGACTGTTTTATAAAGAGTTGAAACTTTGAATCCTTAAGGAGCTATTAATCCAAAGATGATTTCTCCAGATTTTTCTAAGATATTTTAAGTCTAAAATCTGATTTTAAAGGTCATTAAAATTGGAGGGAAGCCATTTTGGCTATTTTTGGATTTTGTAACCAACTTTGCTAAACTTTCTTTCTCTCATTTTCTCTCAAACCAAACACTACTTTTCCAGAGAATTGGATCTGATTTCTTCACTTAAATCCCTCCATTCAACTCTCATTTGATTCCAAATCATTGTATCTTCAAATCTCTTCAATTGCTAAGTGTTTCAACAAGGATTTTCATTCCAAAAAGTGGAGAAACACAAGTTTGGAGGTAAGAACGTCCTTCTCCTCTAAACTATCAGTTCTTTACTGAAATTCCCAAGTTATCAACTCTTAATTGATGTTTAATTAAAGGCTTTTGAGTTTGGAATTGTATCTTGGCTTATAATGCAAGATTTGATGGTTTTCATGATTTTTCGTTAGATCTGATTGATCTGTGATTTGAGATGTGTTTTTGATGTTAAATGAACTCTAAATTGATAAGGAAATGAGTTTTGATTAATGCAATCCCGGATAGGTTGAGTTTCCTAAGTTTAGCTTATGTTTCTTGGATGTTTTTGTGGTGATCTTGTGGATTTGTTGTTGCTGGAGGTATAAGGATGTTTGTAGGTTGTTTTTAGATGTTTTATGGTGTTAATGGATGTTAGGTTTTGCTGGTTTATGGCTGGGCTTTGTTGAGAAGTGGTTTTGATGCAATTTCGGTTGTGTTTGGTGGCCGAAATTGGAGTGGGAATGAGAGCAGCGAGTTTGAGTGCTTTCATTGAAGCTTTTGATGCTTGATGATGCATTAAACCTCTGCTTTAATGTGTTTAATCAGGGGAGGCATCTTTGGATCCAAGAGTTGTTGATTCGGAAGCTTGATTTCGTGCTTCGGCAAGTGGCGAAGTGGAATCGGTGAGTGAAATTGGGTTTCGGCTTTGAAACCAATGTCTTGGGAGCTTAGTTTAAGTCTAAACAACTTTGCTAAGCTCGAGCGTAAGTTTTCGGAATTTCTCTCTAGTGGTGGCCATGATTTTGTTGTGATGCAAAATGATTATTTGCATGTTTTACATACTGTTTTGGAAGCATGTTTTAGCATGGTTTTTGCTGATGATGTAAGCCATATGTTGAAGGTAACTCTAGGTAGGAGTTCCTTGCTTTTGTACATTGAAATGATGTGGTTTAATGCTTTTAAATGCATGATGAATATGGCTTGGTTTTATGCTTTAAAACAGTGATGTAAGTGATGAAAATGATGTATATTGGCAAGTGAGGTTTTAAAATGTTAAGGTCACTAAGGTGGTTAAAAGTCCTTGAGTGAGCCTTGTTACTTATGAACATCAAGGTGGTTAAAAGTCCTTGGATGGTTCATGTTGTGGACACTAAGGTGGTTAAAAGTCCTTAGGTGATCCTTTTCCATGGTGGTTAAAAGTCCATGGGGCCAAGGTGTTTAAAAGTCCTTGGGATCAAGGTGTTTAAAAGTCCTTGATGTGATACATTCTATGGTGTTTAAAAGTCCATAGGCCAAGGTGTTTAAAAGTCCTTGGGGCCAAGGTGTTTAAAAGTCCTTGGGGTGAAAGTTGATAAACTTGTTTTCAAAGAAATGGAATTTATCACTTGTGGCCAATATGACATGTTATGATTTGATGCATGAGATGCATGTTTAAGTATGCTTTTGAGCATGTGTAAATGATGGTTTGAAGCATGATTTATAAAGTGTTTTATAAATGCATTATTGAATGGTTTAAATGAGCATTCCTCACTAAGCTTTTGCTTACGCTCTCTTCGTTTTCCTTAATTCAATAATGCAGAGCATTAGAGACCTTTTGAGGGCAGCAAGAAGGGCAAGAATTCAATTGCAAGTAAAGCTCAATGTATGGAAGGTTTTTGTTAAACATTTTAGCTTTTGGGTGATTTGGCAATGGGGAAACCATGTGTATGTTTTGGGAGGTGTTTTGTACTCCCTAAGTATGTTTCTTGTTGTTAAGATTGTTGGTCTTTGGATTGGATCTTTATATGCTTGTTTTGTAAGTTTGGTGCTTGGATGTCTAGCTTGTGTAGGAAGCATGCCTATAGAATTGGGGCTTTTTGCATATGATGATGTTTGGTTGAATTGATGATGCTAATATGTTATATATATGTTGAATTGCATGTTGGCAAAGTTTGGTGACATTCGGAGCATGATTGGTTGTGTAATTGCATGTTTAAAGTGGAGTTTTGGAGCAATCTGGGCAGGGTGTTTCGGAACAGCACCTACCGTTTCGGAACGGGTGCCTTAATCGTGCCCAGGCGTCCGAAACGGGAAGGGCCGTTCCGAAACGGAAAGGTCACTGCCAGACCCCCGTTTCGAAACGGGCTATGCCTGTTTCGGAACGGCCCCGAGTTTCGAAACGGGCTATGCCTGTTTCGGAACGGTCGACCGTTGGGGGCTGACAGTGGCAGTTATGTGTTTTGGATTGTTTGCGTTTTGGTCCTGAAACTTGTTTGTGCAATTGTATGAGTTTGGGAAGTCCTTTTGAGCTGAAATTTTGCAGAGAGGCATGAAACATGATTAATTTCAAGTTGGTAACTTCAATTTGGGTTAAGTCCTTATAATTATCAGAATTTACAATTTGGTCCCTAAAGTTGTAAATTGTTCAATTGAGTCCCTGTTTGATCTCTGATGTTTGTGATCTTTTGGTATGATGTTTGTGTGATCACAATTAGGCTTAATATGCATCTAGACAAGTTTTAAAAAGAAAAAAAAGGGTCGTTAATCAAGGTTGACTTTCGGGTTGACTTTGGTTTTCCCCGTGTGACTTTCTTAATTCGGGCCAACCGTCTAGGCCGGGTTAAGGGGGTTACATTTGGTGGTATCAGAGCTGAGTTCTCGAGTAATTGGGAATGTTTGTATGCATGATTGAAGTATGTATGCTATGAATGCTTGTTGTTTGAAAGTATGTTCAGTGGTTTGAAATGTTGATGCAGTTGAGTTGTATGCTCTGATGTTGCATGTTGAGGGTACCCATTGCCAAACAAAAGCTAAAGGAAAGATGTTGTTTTGAAATGAAATTGAGCTTGAATACTTGGATTGCTTACCTTGCTGGGCCTGACTTTGTTTTATTTGTGTTGTGATTGCATGGTAAAAGTATGGCACCACGTAGAGAGTTAAGAGGTAATGCGAGAGCTACGGCTCCTAACGAGAATGAGAATGAAGAGCACACTGGTAGTGCTGTGTTACCCCCTCCTCCGCCTGGTGGTGGTGCTGGAGGTGCGAGAGCTGAAGCTGCAGCTGATGCTGGTGCTGGAGCTGCTGGACCAGAGGTTGGTCAGGGGCAAGCTATGCCTGATATGTCTGTTTTGGTACAAGCTATTGCGGGTGCTTTTCGAGCAGCAGTAGCTGGAGCTCAAGGAGCTGGGCATCAGGGAAATGCTGGAGTCAGATTGCCTTTGGAGCGTCTGCGCAGTCTTGGAGGGACTGAGTTTAGAGGTTTGTCAGCTGAGAGTTCTGAGGCTTGGCTGGAAAGTACCAAGCGTATCTTGGGTCAGATGAGTTGCACGGATGTGCAAAAGCTGGGCTGTGTTGTGTCCTTGCTGCAGGACGATGCTTATACATGGTGGACGACTACCATTTCTGGAATGGCTGAAGCTGATGTTACCTGGACATTCTTTCAGAATGTGTTTAAAAGAAGATATCTGGGAGTGAGATATCTGGATGAGAAAAAGCGGGAATTCATGTCTCTTACCCAAGGGAGCATGAGTGTGGCTGAGTACGAGGTACAATTTGTACGGCTCAGTCAGTATGCACCGGAGCTGATACCTGATGAGAGGGCTAGGTGCGAGAGGTTTTGTTACGGTCTTGTGACGGATGTTAAGATGTATTTGCTGGCCGCCGAGTATGATGATTTTGATGTGTTGGTGGGCCGAGCAAAGGACGTTGAGATGAACCTGAGTTTGTCTGCTAAGGGTGCTGGCAAGCGAGCTGCTGAGTATAGTTCCGGAGGTGGACGGAACAAGAGGGGACGTGATCAGAAGTATCAGTCCTCAGCCAGGAGAGGTGGTGGTGTGCCTGCTAGAGGTGGCGGTGCTAGAGCTGATCCTAGTACTTGTTGGATCTGTGGTTCCCGTGGTCACATGAAACGTGACTGTCCTCGTGCTGAGAGAGTGGCACAAGCTCCTGTTGCGGCTGCTGGTAATGGGTGCTGGAATTGTGGTTCTGCGGACCACTTGAGGCGAGATTGTCCGAGGATGGCTGGTGAGCAGGTGCGTGCTCCTGTTGTTGCTGCACCACAGAGAGGTCGTGGGCGCGGCCGTGGTAATTTCCAGAGGAGAGAGGAAGGTGGCCGAGGGGTAGCTCATGTTGTAGTTATTCAGCCTGAAGGTGGAGGCCAAGCGAGGGTGTATGCTCAGAGAGAGGGCAGGAATGATGCGAATGTGATTGCAGGTACCTTTACTTTGCAGTCCTTGTCATTGCTTTCTTTGATAGATTCTGGATCTACGCATTCATATATTCTTCGTGAGCATGCTGAATTGCTTGGTTTGCCTGTTGAGTCTTTGGATGTTGGTGTTCGGGTCACTAGTTCTTTTGGTGAGACTGTTGTGACTAGGAAGCTTTATAGAAGGTGCCCTTTGGTTGTTCAAGAGCATGTCTTTCATGTTGATCTTATGGAGTTGCTCTTCTATGGTTTTGATGTGATCCTTGGTATGGATTGGCTTGCTGAGCATCGTGCTGTTGTGGATTGTGAGCATAAGCGTGTTTCGCTTAAGCTTGCGGATGATTATGAAGTTGTGGTGGTTGGTGAGAATGTGAAGTTTCTTGCCAATGTGGTATCTTCTTTGGAGGCGAGCAGGATGCTGAGGCAAGGTTGCGAAGCCTATCTAGCTTTTGTGATGAATCCTAGCTCTAAGGAGTTGAGGGTGCAAGATATCAGGGTTGTAAAGGAGTTTCCTGGTGTTTTTCCTGAGGAGTTGCCTGGTTTACCTCCTAACCACGAGGTGGAGTTTGGAATTGAGCTGTATGAGAATACAACTCCTGTGTCCATTACTCCCTATAGAATGGCACCTAAGGAGCTGAAGACGCAGTTGCAAGAGTTGCTTGATCGTGGTTTCATCCGGCTGAGTGTGTCACCTTGGGGAGCACCGGTCTTGTTTGTGAAGAAGAAGGATGGCACTATGAGAATGTGCATTGATTACCGTCAGCTGAACAAGTTGACTATCAAGAATCGGTATCCTTTGCCGAGGATTGATGATCTCTTTGATCAATTTCGGGGAGCTGCTGTGTTCTCTAAGATTGACTTGAGGTCAGGGTATTATCAGTTGAAGGTGAAGGATGTGGATGTGCCTAAGACAGCTTTCAGGACAAGGTATGGGCATTATGAGTTTCTTGTGATGCCGTTTGGGTTAACAAATGCTCCTGCTGCTTTCATGGACATGATGAATCGGGTGTTTCATGAATACCTGGACAAGTTTGTCGTGGTGTTCATTGATGATATCCTCGTGTACTCTCGTACTGAGGAGGAGCACGAAGAGCATTTGAGGATTGTTTTGCAAGCTTTGTTGGAGAATCAGCTTTATGCTAAGCTGAGCAAGTGTGAGTTCTGGTTAAGGGAGGTGGTGTTTCTTGGGCATGTGGTCTCAGCTGAGGGGATTCGTGTTGATCCTCAGAAGATTGAGGCGGTGATGAGCTGGAAGGTTCCTAATTCTGTTCATGAGGTCCGTAGTTTCCTTGGTTTGGCGGGATACTACCGAAGGTTTGTGGATGGGTTTTCCAAGATTGCTGCTCCTTTGACAAAGCTGTTGCAGAAGGATGTTAAGTATGAGTGGACAGAAGCGATACAGCAGGCTTTTGAGAAGCTGAAGGCGGCTTTGACGCAAGCTCCTATCTTGATTCAACCTGAATCAGGGAAAGAGTTTGTGGTTTACAGTGATGCATCCTATGTTGGTTTGGGGTGTGTGCTAATGCAGGAGGGTAAGGTGGTGGCTTATGCATCGCGGCAGTTGAAAGTGCATGAGCGCAATTACCCTACGCACGATATTGAGCTGGCTGCAGTGGTTTTTGCTCTGAAGATCTGGAGGCATTATCTGTATGGAGAGAAGTGTACGGTGTACACAGATCACAAGAGTTTGAGGTATCTGATGTCTCAGAAGGAGTTGAATCTTAGGCAGCGGCGTTGGTTGGAGTTGCTCAAGGATTATGATCTGACGATTGAGTATCATCCTGGAAAAGCTAATGTGGTTGCTGATGCCTTGAGTAGGAAGGTAGCTGTTGAGTTGAGGGCCATGTTTGCTAGCTTGAGCATATCGCAAGATGGTGGTCTCGTTGCTGAGTTGCATGTGAAGCCGTCTATGGTTCAGTTGATCAAGGATAAGCAGTTGTTGGATGATTCCTTGGTGTCTCATGTTCAGGATATTGCGGAGGGTAGACCTTTGGATTTCTGTTTCAATGATGATGGTGTGCTGTGTTTTGAGAGTCGAATAGTAGTGTCTGCTGATGCTGAGTTGAGGCGTGCTATTCTGACTGAAGGTCATAGTAGTCCTTTTGCTATGCACCCTGGTAGTACTAAGATGTACCGTGATCTTCGTGATGAGTACTATTGGGTGGGTTTGAAGAAGGACGTTGCGGAGTTCGTGAGCAAGTGTTTGGTGTGTCAGCGAGTTAAGGCTGAACATCAGGTTCCTTCTGGTTTGTTGCAACCGTTAAAAATCCCTGAATGGAAGTGGGAGAGGGTTACCATGGATTTTGTATCTGGTTTACCTTTGTCTCCATCGAAAAAGAATTCGGTTTGGGTGATTGTGGATCGCCTGACGAAGTGTGCACATTTCTTGCCTGTACATACCACGTTTTCTTTGGATAGGTTGGCAGAGCTGTACATTGCTGAGATTGTGCGGCTGCATGGTGTGCCTAAGTCGATTGTGTCGGATAGGGATCCGAGGTTCACATCGCGGTTCTGGCAGTGTTTGCATCAAGCTCTGGGTACAAGGTTGCATTTTAGTACATCCTATCATCCTCAGTCGGATGGTCAGTCTGAGCGAGTTATCCAGATTTTGGAGGATATGTTGAGGTGCTGCGTGATTGAGTTCCAAGGTTCTTGGGAGAAGCATCTGCCTTTGGTTGAGTTTGCTTATAACAATAGTTATCAGGCGAGCATACAGATGGCACCTTATGAGGCTTTGTACGGAAGGAAGTGTAGGACTCCTCTTTGTTGGGCTGAAACTGGTCAAAAGTTGGTTTCGATGCCGGCTTTGTTGAAAGGGACCACAGAGAAGGTGAAGCTCATTTGTGAGCGGTTAAAGGCTGCTTCTGATCGGCAGAAATCTTACGCGGATTTGAAGCGTAAGGAGATAGAGTATGCAGTGGGTGACCGTGTGTTCTTGAAGGTTTCGCCTTGGAAGAAGGTGATGCGGTTTGGCCGGAAGGGCAAGTTGAGCCCTAGATACATTGGACCATATGAGGTGGTTGAGCGTGTGGGTCCTGTTGCGTATCGGTTGAGGTTACCTCAGGAGTTGGAGAAGATTCATGATGTGTTCCATGTTTCTATGCTCCGGAAGTATAGATCTGATCCTTCGCATGTGATGCCTGTGGAGGAAGTGGTTTTGAATCCGGATTTGACCTATGATGAGGAACCGGTGAAGGTTCTGGATTCGGATAGCAAGGTTCTTCGTGGCAAGACCATTGAGTTGGTGAAGGTGCTGTGGAAGCATCGCGGTGTTGAGGAAGCCACGTGGGAGCGGAAGGAAGACATGCTGAAGCAGTTTCCTTATCTCTTTCCTTCAGGTAAATTTCGAGGACGAAATTTCTTAAGGGGGGGAGAGTTGTAACGCCCCGGTTTTGGGCTTAGAAGTTCTGGGCGTTGACCGGTTTGGTCAAAGTGTTGTTCGAACCTAAAGAGGTGAAATTAGGAAAGCCTAGTTCGGGTTGCATTAAAAATATGGAAAAATGTTCTAAAATCATCTTTTAATATAATTAAGTGAACTGTGAAATCAATTTTGAAAAATGGGTTTTGGAAGTATGACATTTTGGCTAGTGACCAAAATGTAAATTTTGAAAGTTTGGTGACTGTTTTATAAAGAGTTGAAACTTTGAATCCTTAAGGAGCTATTAATCCAAAGATGATTTCTCCAGATTTTTCTAAGATATTTTAAGTCTAAAATCTGATTTTAAAGGTCATTAAAATTGGAGGGAAGCCATTTTGGCTATTTTTGGATTTTGTAACCAACTTTGCTAAACTTTCTTTCTCTCATTTTCTCTCAAACCAAACACTACTTTTCCAGAGAATTGGATCTGATTTCTTCACTTAAATCCCTCCATTCAACTCTCATTTGATTCCAAATCATTGTATCTTCAAATCTCTTCAATTGCTAAGTGTTTCAACAAGGATTTTCATTCCAAAAAGTGGAGAAACACAAGTTTGGAGGTAAGAACGTCCTTCTCCTCTAAACTATCAGTTCTTTACTGAAATTCCCAAGTTATCAACTCTTAATTGATGTTTAATTAAAGGCTTTTGAGTTTGGAATTGTATCTTGGCTTATAATGCAAGATTTGATGGTTTTCATGATTTTTCGTTAGATCTGATTGATCTGTGATTTGAGATGTGTTTTTGATGTTAAATGAACTCTAAATTGATAAGGAAATGAGTTTTGATTAATGCAATCCCGGATAGGTTGAGTTTCCTAAGTTTAGCTTATGTTTCTTGGATGTTTTTGTGGTGATCTTGTGGATTTGTTGTTGCTGGAGGTATAAGGATGTTTGTAGGTTGTTTTTAGATGTTTTATGGTGTTAATGGATGTTAGGTTTTGCTGGTTTATGGCTGGGCTTTGTTGAGAAGTGGTTTTGATGCAATTTCGGTTGTGTTTGGTGGCCGAAATTGGAGTGGGAATGAGAGCAGCGAGTTTGAGTGCTTTCATTGAAGCTTTTGATGCTTGATGATGCATTAAACCTCTGCTTTAATGTGTTTAATCAGGGGAGGCATCTTTGGATCCAAGAGTTGTTGATTCGGAAGCTTGATTTCGTGCTTCGGCAAGTGGCGAAGTGGAATCGGTGAGTGAAATTGGGTTTCGGCTTTGAAACCAATGTCTTGGGAGCTTAGTTTAAGTCTAAACAACTTTGCTAAGCTCGAGCGTAAGTTTTCGGAATTTCTCTCTAGTGGTGGCCATGATTTTGTTGTGATGCAAAATGATTATTTGCATGTTTTACATACTGTTTTGGAAGCATGTTTTAGCATGGTTTTTGCTGATGATGTAAGCCATATGTTGAAGGTAACTCTAGGTAGGAGTTCCTTGCTTTTGTACATTGAAATGATGTGGTTTAATGCTTTTAAATGCATGATGAATATGGCTTGGTTTTATGCTTTAAAACAGTGATGTAAGTGATGAAAATGATGTATATTGGCAAGTGAGGTTTTAAAATGTTAAGGTCACTAAGGTGGTTAAAAGTCCTTGAGTGAGCCTTGTTACTTATGAACATCAAGGTGGTTAAAAGTCCTTGGATGGTTCATGTTGTGGACACTAAGGTGGTTAAAAGTCCTTAGGTGATCCTTTTCCATGGTGGTTAAAAGTCCATGGGGCCAAGGTGTTTAAAAGTCCTTGGGATCAAGGTGTTTAAAAGTCCTTGATGTGATACATTCTATGGTGTTTAAAAGTCCATAGGCCAAGGTGTTTAAAAGTCCTTGGGGCCAAGGTGTTTAAAAGTCCTTGGGGTGAAAGTTGATAAACTTGTTTTCAAAGAAATGGAATTTATCACTTGTGGCCAATATGACATGTTATGATTTGATGCATGAGATGCATGTTTAAGTATGCTTTTGAGCATGTGTAAATGATGGTTTGAAGCATGATTTATAAAGTGTTTTATAAATGCATTATTGAATGGTTTAAATGAGCATTCCTCACTAAGCTTTTGCTTACGCTCTCTTCGTTTTCCTTAATTCAATAATGCAGAGCATTAGAGACCTTTTGAGGGCAGCAAGAAGGGCAAGAATTCAATTGCAAGTAAAGCTCAATGTATGGAAGGTTTTTGTTAAACATTTTAGCTTTTGGGTGATTTGGCAATGGGGAAACCATGTGTATGTTTTGGGAGGTGTTTTGTACTCCCTAAGTATGTTTCTTGATGTTAAGATTGTTGGTCTTTGGATTGGATCTTTATATGCTTGTTTTGTAAGTTTGGTGCTTGGATGTCTAGCTTGTGTAGGAAGCATGCCTATAGAATTGGGGCTTTTTGCATATGATGATGTTTGGTTGAATTGATGATGCTAATATGTTATATATATGTTGAATTGCATGTTGGCAAAGTTTGGTGACATTCGGAGCATGATTGGTTGTGTAATTGCATATTTAAAGTGGAGTTTTGGAGCAATCTGGGCAGGGTGTTTCGGAACAGCACCTACCGTTTCGGAACGGGTGCCTTAATCGTGCCCAGGCGTCCGAAACGGGAAGGGCCGTTCCGAAACGGAAAGGTCACTGCCAGACCCCCGTTTCGAAACGGGCTATGCCTGTTTCGGAACGGCCCCGAGTTTCGAAACGGGCTATGCCTGTTTCGGAACGGTCGACCGTTGGGGGCTGACAGTGGCAGTTATGTGTTTTGGATTGTTTGCATTTTGGTCCTGAAACTTGTTTGTGCAATTGTATGAGTTTGGGAAGTCCTTTTGAGCTGAAATTTTGCAGAGAGGCATGAAACATGATTAATTTCAAGTTGGTAACTTCAATTTGGGTTAAGTCCTTATAATTATCAGAATTTACAATTTGGTCCCTAAAGTTGTAAATTGTTCAATTGAGTCCCTGTTTGATCTCTGATGTTTGTGATCTTTTGGTATGATGTTTGTGTGATCACAATTAGGCTTAATATGCATCTAGACAAGTTTTAAAAAGAAAAAAAAGGGTCGTTAATCAAGGTTGACTTTGGTTTTCCCCGTGTGACTTTCTTAATTCGGGCCAACCGTCTAGGCCGGGTTAAGGGGGTTACAATGTTAGCATGTGATGATGAGTGTAATCCCATCCATGAGTGAAAACGGTGATGAGTGTAATCCCACCGGAAGGTAATTGTTGTTAAGTACGTTGGGGGTGAAAATCCCAACGGAAGTTATCCGCATATCTGAGTAAGCTAATAGTTGCCAATATACTTGTTCATGTGTGGTTGTTGTGTAAGATATTTGTTATATCTTGTTTAGCATAACATAAGGTAAGATGCCATGTTCATGCATTCTTGTAACGTTTAACTATGTTGCTATGTTGGTGTAAATGTATGCCTTGTGAATGTCTTAAGGATAACATGCTTTGAACCCTGCATTGTCGTTGTTTTTGTTATAGAGCTCCCTCACTAAGCTTCTAGCTTACGCTCTCGTTTTCGACAATGCAGATCATTAGTGTGGATTTAACAAGGAGCAAGGAAATGGCATCCAAGCGCATTTGTGGTTGCTCAAGTATGGTTTTAGTAAATAATGTAGTAGTCTAGCAATGGTGATTCTACGTGTTGTAGGAGCATGTGTAGACTCCTATTTTGTTAATGCTTTTACGTTGTGGATTTGTAAACCATGTTTATGAGATGTTTATGTGTTGTTTGAAAGCATGTAAACCTTGCTTCATGAATGTGTATGTGTTGCTATGAAGGCATGTAACCATGTTTTATGCTATGTGATATGGATGTATGTTTCTTTGAATGAATGGCCATGTTATGTGTTTGATCATGCTTGAAGTAGGGTGTAATGCCTCTAAATTTAGTGTATGTTTATTGTTTCGTGTTTCTTGTGGTTTTGCGGTATGTTTGGGAACACTTGGAGATGCAGAAAACTATTTTCGGGGTCACACAGAGTGCAGGCATTTCGGAACGCTCGTGGTTGTTTCGAAACGGGTGTAGCTCCAGGGATACTCGTATCGGAACGAGGGTGGTGCCGTTTTGATACGATTTGACACTGTGAGTGCCCGTTTCGGTATGCGTTTCGATACAATTTGCCTCTGGAGTGCTTGTTTCGGAACTTGGTCCAGAACGTTTTGTTACTGGAGACCCCCGTACCGGAACGGAGTGGACCGTATCAGTACGGCCTGGTCTAGCTTTTGAACTAGAGCCCGAGTATCGAAACGAGCAAGCCTGTTTCGAAACGCATGCTCGTATTTGGGCTTTTTAGCATCTTCAAAGGTTCTCGGATGTTAGGCTTTAGTCCCGTTTGCTTGTTTGTTCCCTTGTTGAGCTGTATGTGTAGCGACGTCTAAAAATGGATTTTTATAAAATTGTTGGAAAAATATTAGGGGATTTCAAAATTGTTTTAAAAATAGGGGAATTTGAAAAAAGTTTTAAAAATAGAAGGAGTCGCCACCGGTCACTTTGGAATGGTAGACCGGACACCGGAAATTGAAACCAGAGATTCGAAAAGGGTTCGGGAGTCGGTTACACGCGAGGAAGGGCTAGCACCCTCGACATGCCCAAAAATTGGTACCGAAACTTTACCGCTTAATTAAAATCAAATTTCACGAATTAAAGTGACAATTTTAACCGAGACTTGGTTATATACGCGAGTAAATTTCGAAAATCCTAATATTCGAGAGCGAACGCCCGAACCACCACCACTACAACTGGTACTGGCCTCGTTCGTTTCCGAATAAAAAGACATCGCATGATTTTTTCGTAAAACAAAATTAATTTTAAAAAACTAAATGCATGGATATATATTATATATATATATATATATACACATGTACAAGGAAAATAAAAACACAGCAATAGGAAATTTATTGAAAATCGGATGCTAATACTATATACATATATATATATATATTATACCATATATACTATATATATTATATATTATAATAAATATGGAATATGCCTTATATTTATATACATACACGGTATATTTGCTGAAAAAGAAAATATTGAAGGAATATATGTTATACATACACAGCATAAAGTAATATATTTATGGTATATAAAATATTTATGGTATATATGAAATATATGTTATACACTATTATAAATACGGAATATACGTTATATATATATATATATATACATACACGGTAAAAATCTTGAAAAAGGAAAATATTAATACTAAGATAATAATAAAGGAAACAAAACACTGAAGGGATTTTTTTTTTAAAGAAAAGAAAGATAATAATTTTAAAGGAAAAACGTTTTAGAAAAAGGAAAAAGAAACACATTAGGGTTTAATCCCTTCGGTTTACCCCTTTCATTTTCCTTCTTTTTCTCCCAAATGAACCATTGCCGCCGTCGTTTCAGACCCTTCCCGTCGCCGCTCCGGCGGTCTTTTCCGCCACGCAAGGCCACGAGGGAGTCCGCCACAACGCGTCGATCCTTCCCCACGGAGTTGACTCGTCGGGAGATCTCTGACCGTCGAGAAAGAAGGGCCGAAACGCTTCGGTTTTCCTTCACCGGATCTTGGTCGCCCACCGTCGGATCGTGATGAAATCAAACTATGTCGTCTTCCCCACCACGATCTACTTTTCCACCGTTAGGATTGCCGCAACGAAGCTCCGATCACCGGCGGTCGTTGAATCGAAGGTAAATAATTTTTTTTTCTTTATATTCGAAATGAAAAACGAAAGAGCCGAAAATATCTCTGAAATTTCTCTTGTATTGATTTTTTGAAAATAGTTACAACGATTTTTTTTTGGGACTGTTCTTTTTTTTTTTTTTCGAATCCCCCCTCTTACAATGCTTTTTCGGTTTTTTATAACCGATGTTACAAATGAAAACAAGAAAAGCTTGTTGCCTCTGCGTTCTGATAGCTTGTTGCCTCTTTGTCTAGTTGACTTCGATTTTTTTTGCCATTTTTGACATTCTGACGCCCTGCTGTTGGTCTGTGTTTTGTCGGAAATGTCTGGAACGGGGACGAGGCGTGGTGGTGACAGAGGGGCAGACGGTGCGTGTGGAGAAGGCAGAGAGGCGTGAAGGTTGCAGGCGAAGGCTCGCGTGAGGAAGGCGGAAAGGCTCGCGTGAGCGCGTGACTTCTGGAAGTTTCCACGCCTTTGATCTGAGCCGCTCAATGAATCTTGATCGGACGGCTGAAGACGAGTGAGGCGCTCGATGACAAAAAGGGGTAGCAAGGGTTTCTTCGCGCGGTGTGATCTGGACCCTTGATCTGAGACCAGATCCAAGGGTTGTAGAACGTGGCGGCTGCACAAAAGAAATCAGGATTAGGTTTTTTGTGTATTTGATTAGGCTTGGGCTTGATATGGGCTTCGTATTGGACTCTTATTATTTTAATATATGGGATTTGTTTATTACTTGATCTGTTTATTTATTTAGGTTATAATAATAATAATAATAATAATAATAATTTTGAACAATTAATAATAATGATAACAGTAATAGTAATATTAAGACGATAGGGGTAATACATATATAGGAATAATATTAATAGTAAAACATGTATATATATTCATTTTTTTGCCCTTTTCTTTCTTTTTTTTTTAATTTTTTAATTATTATTATTATTATTATTTTAGCCCAATACAAGCTCAAAATGTGATGAAAAAGGTCTAAGTTTCGGGACAAAATTAGTGATTACAGTTGCCCCTCTTTGCTTATACTTGTGAAACAAGGATAAAGCAAAGACCATAAGCACTAATTTTGTCCTACTTTCCTGTTGGATGTGGGTGATCCGTTACGCCACCGACGACGAGACGAGATCAGGAGATTGAAGTGGATCAAGCTGCGACTCCGACGAAGAGGCATGACCCGGTGAGGAGGAGATCCGATACACCATTAACGGCATAACAAGATCGATGTTGGAAAAGATCTGCTACACCACCAACGGCATAACGAGATCGATGTTGAAAGAGATTCGTTACACCACCAACGGCATAACAAGATCGATGTTGAAAGAGATCCGTTACACCACCAACGGCATAACAAGATCGATGTTGTAAGAGATCTGCTACACCACCAACGGCATAACAAGATCGATGCTGAAAGAGATCCGCTACCATCAAAGGCAGGACGAGATCGATGTTGTAAGAGATCCGCTACCATCAAAGGCAGGACGAGATCGATGTTGTAAGAGATCTGCTACACCACCAACGGCATAACAAGATCGATGATGAAAGAGATCCGCTGCCATCAAAGGCATAACAAGATCGATGTTGTAAGAGATCCGCTACACCACCAACGGCATAACAAGATCGATGTTGTAAGAGATCCGCTACACCACCAACGGTATAACAAGATCGATGCTGAAAGAGATCCGCTACCATCAAAAGGCAAGACGAGATTGATGTTGTAAGAGATCTGCTACACCACCAACGGCATAACGAGATCGATGATGAAAGAGATCCGTTATACCACCAACGGCATAACAAGATCGATGTTGTAAGAGATCTGCTACACCATCAACGGTATAACAAGATCGATGATGAAAGAGATCCGCTATACCACCAACGGCATAGCAAGATCGATGTTGTAAGAGATCCGCTACACCACCAACGGCATAACAAGATCGATGCTGAAAGAGATCCGCTACCATCAAAGGCAAGACGAGATCGATGTTGTAAGAGATCTGCTACACCACCAACGGCATAACAAGATCGATGATGAAAGAAGAGCTGGTGTTGTGGTTGTTCCTCGTAGTGGGGTTCAACTTCTTTGTTGATTTGTCTTTTTTTGTTGGTGTGGCTTTCTTTGAGGGTTCGCCATCTTTGTTTTTGACCTGTTTATATGAATTAGGTATGCGTGTGTTTCGTATGGATGCATCTAACTTGATGTATGATGTAGATGCTTGACGTGAGTGTATGATGAATATACTGATGCTGACGCGAATGGTATGCCATTGATCCTGATGTTGACATTCAAAGAGATGCCCCCTAATTTTGTCGCTATACCGGTTTGGTCTCGTGGTCTTGATCAAAGGGTTTCAATGATGCCCCGATTTTTGTAGGTACGGCTGTCACCTCTTTTGGGGGGAAGTCAACTCTTGTATGCTTTATTTAGTCAAAATTTGTTTTGTTTTTGTTTTGTTTTTTTTTTGCAATCGGCTGACAAGCTCGCTGTTGGTCCCTGTGCTTTTGAAATCGTTCGTGAAGAAATGCAGAAAAATCTTTTGTATTGATATAGAGTGTGAGATGTTTGTTGGAAAAATAGTTGTATTATGTACACATATACATTTTGAAAAATTATGAGAAGTGAAATTTATGAAAACCTAGTTACGGTTTTTTTTTTGAAAAACTATTGATTCAAATGGCATTTTTGTTCGGAAAAGTCACGAATGTTGTGAAGGGCATAGATATGAAAACCTTTCTGAGCTATCAAGCTTTCGAGAGGAGAGACTCCCATACCTAGTTTCTACCCGATTTGATGGTGGCTCTCTTTGACTCACTGACTCACAGTGCCTCATCCTTCCCTCATTTTTGATCTCAACCAAGCATTAGAAGTGTGGCAATCCTTGAAGAAAGGTTAACTCCGATAGGCGGGATGCATTCTGAAGACAAATTCATCCATCCATGTTTGGTCGGAGTGGTCTTGTAGATCTTGAAATGCAGGCTACGGCCCGTGGTTGTGACCAAATGGGGCATATGCCCCGAATTGAGGATCGTCATGTACTGACTGATGTGGATATGCTTTGAATTGCTTTAGACTGTCCATTTTTTGGGTGTTCGCCTTTATTTTGTTGGTGTGTACTTCCGATTAGAGGTACAATTGGATGAAGAATTCTCATAGCTTGATTTAGTGCCTTCGCTTTTGGTTTCAACTTTGATAACTTTCGGCTTGGTTTGAATTGGCCTTTTGAGCACAACTTTCCTTTCGTCGTTTACATTGCATTCATATGAAGAGTTTTTTTTTTTTTAGCCCTTCGTTGATCCGGGCTCGTGTGTTGGTGACTTTAATCTTGGCTTGGGTCGGCTTCATTGAGCATGAACTTTTTTGTTTGTCTTTGTATGTCTTTCTTGGTAAAGATTAGGCCAAGTGTCTCCTTTATTGCACTTTTCTCTTCATAGCATGATTTAAATTGAAAGTTGCTCATTTGTCCATGCACTTTCATCCTTTTGCCCCCTAGTGTGGAAGTGATCCTTGGCTTGGATCCAAATGTCTTCCCATACTTGGATATCAAAATAGTCTTCAGGTGGTAGATGTTTTCGGGTTATCGCTTCATTCAAGGATCTTAGACAACAATGCTTGAGAGGCGAACTCATTCAATGGGAGTGGCCCATTACTTCTGATCACTCATTGTCACTCCTCCATTGGCTCGAGTAGAACAAATAGTGTTTCCATTTGTAATGTCCACAACATTCAATTTTTTGTTAAAAATTTCTTTTTTGAATTGAATTTAAAATGTATTTCTATAAAATAGTATATACATGTATATTTGGAAAACAATAGCGAGTTCATGAATGAAATGTTTAAAGAATCAAAGAATGCAACAAATGTTTTCAAAATGGAATTTTTATCAAAAATAGCCAAAGACCAACAACTTAACTTGTTTCTTTTGCATTTTTCCCAAATGTACAGGGATTAACGGATTTGAATTGTCTTTACCGGTAGCCGTTTGCTCCGGGCTAGTCGTACCATTTCCCTGGGTACAATCAGTTTTTACCAATTATGACGTTTAATTTTTCCAAAGGATTTATTTCCTTTTGACCATTCGTGAAAATGGATTTTTCGATGGACATTTGTATTATCCATGAATTGAGAATTGCATTTTTCCCAAATGCACAGGGATTAACGGATTTGACTTGCCTTTACCGGTAGCCGTTTGCCCCGGGCTAGCTGTACCATTCCCCTGGGTACAATCAGTTTTCACCAATCTTGAGAATTGGAGTTTTGCATGTTGACCCCCTTTGATTCTGAACCGAGTGTCGTTGAAGTTGTTCAAGCTAGCCGCTCGGTCATTTGTTCTCTTTCACTTGGGCGAGGGTCTCTCCCGATTAGCAATGATGTGATGAATGAATTTGATCAAAGAGTTTTAGCAATGAGTATGATGTTATGTATGCATTGTGGATTTGAATGCATCATGAATTTAAACTAAAATTTATTGTCCAATTAGCAATAGGTATGATGTAATGAATGTATAACTAGAAATTTAATGTTGTGAATGATTATGCTATGAAATGATGTATGAACAGATAATGTAAAAATATATATACAAATATGTATGCAAATAACAGTGTTGGTCGTATAGGTGATTCCCCTTAGGTCAACTTTCATTTAGACATAAAAGAGGTTCCTTGTTACAAGGTAGTCATAGCAGATTCTAACAGATGCCCCTTGTGTCTCCGAATTGCGTTTGAAGAAATGAAGGTTTTGAAAAAAAACGTCGAGGCTAGATCGTCTAGAATTTGTCGGATTTGAGAGTTGACATCCTTTTAGCAACCTTCCGTCCGTAATGAAAGCACTGAATTGGGTAAAATCACCTTGACTCAACACCGTTATGTCATGGTATGTATGGAAAATAAATGCAAAAAGAAAAAAGAAATGAGTTAGTGAATAGTCATTATTAATAGAAGACAAACATAAACAAGCAGCCCTATTTATCCCGTCTAGTTCACCTAGGTTATCCGCATGGCTCTAAAGGGGTAGGCTTTCTAGTTCTCTACATGCAATTTTGGTTCTAGGAGGTACTCGAATTGTCCTCGCTGTCCCCTACTAAGGGTAGCAAGGCCCCCGGTCATCACCCATTATAGGCTCCTCTCAACCGAGTTCAATTCGAGGGGACCCTTTAACTATATCTGCACGGGGAAACGATATTCCCACGAAGATATAGGGTAGTCGAGCCCCGAAGGTACTTACTAGGCCTACACGGAGGAACGATATCCCCACGAAAGCACTAGCATTTTCCCCTCACTAAGACAAACAAGTGTATATGCAAAAAATGAATGCGTCCGAAATAGACTCGCATTTATAAACAAATATCGGTTAAATTTTGTCACTTTAGTTCGCAACCTTTGATATTAATTAAGCGGTAAAGTTTTCTTGGCCTGACTCTCTTTTTTGTTTTTCGAAAAACAAAAATTTGCCCCCAGCGGAGTCGCCATCTGTAGCGACGTCTAAAAATGGATTTTTATAAAATTGTTGGAAAAATATTAGGGGATTTCAAAATTGTTTTAAAAATAGGGGAATTTGAAAAAAGTTTTAAAAATAGAAGGAGTCGCCACCGGTCACTTTGGAATGGTAGACCGGACACCGGAAATTGAAACCAGAGATTCGAAAAGGGTTCGGGAGTCGGTTACACGCGAGGAAGGGCTAGCACCCTCGACATGCCCAAAAATTGGTACCGAAACTTTACCGCTTAATTAAAATCAAATTTCACGAATTAAAGTGACAATTTTAACCGAGACTTGGTTATATACGCGAGTAAATTTCGAAAATCCTAATATTCGAGAGCGAACGCCCGAACCACCACCACTACAACTGGTACTGGCCTCGTTCGTTTCCGAATAAAAAGACATCGCATGATTTTTTCGTAAAACAAAATTAATTTTAAAAAACTAAATGCATGGATATATATTATATATATATATATATACACATGTACAAGGAAAATAAAAACACAGCAATAGGAAATTTATTGAAAATCGGATGCTAATACTATATACATATATATATATATATTATACCATATATACTATATATATTATATATTATAATAAATATGGAATATGCCTTATATTTATATACATACACGGTATATTTGCTGAAAAAGAAAATATTGAAGGAATATATGTTATACATACACAGCATAAAGTAATATATTTATGGTATATAAAATATTTATGGTATATATGAAATATATGTTATACACTATTATAAATACGGAATATACGTTATATATATATATATATACATACACGGTAAAAATCTTGAAAAAGGAAAATATTAATACTAAGATAATAATAAAGGAAACAAAACACTGAAGGGATTTTTTTTTTAAAGAAAAGAAAGATAATAATTTTAAAGGAAAAACGTTTTAGAAAAAGGAAAAAGAAACACATTAGGGTTTAATCCCTTCGGTTTACCCCTTTCATTTTCCTTCTTTTTCTCCCAAATGAACCATTGCCGCCGTCGTTTCAGACCCTTCCCGTCGCCGCTCCGGCGGTCTTTTCCGCCACGCAAGGCCACGAGGGAGTCCGCCACAACGCGTCGATCCTTCCCCACGGAGTTGACTCGTCGGGAGATCTCTGACCGTCGAGAAAGAAGGGCCGAAACGCTTCGGTTTTCCTTCACCGGATCTTGGTCGCCCACCGTCGGATCGTGATGAAATCAAACTATGTCGTCTTCCCCACCACGATCTACTTTTCCACCGTTAGGATTGCCGCAACGAAGCTCCGATCACCGGCGGTCGTTGAATCGAAGGTAAATAATTTTTTTTTCTTTATATTCGAAATGAAAAACGAAAGAGCCGAAAATATCTCTGAAATTTCTCTTGTATTGATTTTTTGAAAATAGTTACAACGATTTTTTTTTGGGACTGTTCTTTTTTTTTTTTTTCGAATCCCCCCTCTTACAATGCTTTTTCGGTTTTTTATAACCGATGTTACAAATGAAAACAAGAAAAGCTTGTTGCCTCTGCGTTCTGATAGCTTGTTGCCTCTTTGTCTAGTTGACTTCGATTTTTTTTGCCATTTTTGACATTCTGACGCCCTGCTGTTGGTCTGTGTTTTGTCGGAAATGTCTGGAACGGGGACGAGGCGTGGTGGTGACAGAGGGGCAGACGGTGCGTGTGGAGAAGGCAGAGAGGCGTGAAGGTTGCAGGCGAAGGGTCGCGTGAGGAAGGCGGAAAGGCTCGCGTGAGCGCGTGACTTCTGGAAGTTTCCACGCCTTTGATCTGAGCCGCTCAATGAATCTTGATCGGACGGCTGAAGACGAGTGAGGCGCTCGATGACAAAAAGGGGTAGCAAGGGTTTCTTCGCGCGGTGTGATCTGGACCCTTGATCTGAGACCAGATCCAAGGGTTGTAGAACGTGGCGGCTGCACAAAAGAAATCAGGATTAGGTTTTTTGTGTATTTGATTAGGCTTGGGCTTGATATGGGCTTCGTATTGGACTCTTATTATTTTAATATATGGGATTTGTTTATTACTTGATCTGTTTATTTATTTAGGTTATAATAATAATAATAATAATAATAATAATAATAATAATAATAATAATAATAATAATTTTGAACAATTAATAATAATGATAACAGTAATAGTAATATTAAGACGATAGGGGTAATACATATATAGGAATAATATTAATAGTAAAACATGTATATATATATTCATTTTTTTGCCCTTTTCTTTTTTTTTTAATTTTTTAATTATTATTATTATTATTATTTTAGCCCAATACAAGCTCAAAATGTGATGAAAAAGGTCTAAGTTTCGGGACAAAATTAGTGATTACAGTATGTACCTCTTAAGTATGGTCTTGGTTCGTAAGCATGAAATCGAACTAGTATGTCACTTGGTAAATTTAAAATACCTTATGTTCTGCTTGTATCCTTTGGTACCGTTTTTTGCTGTCGTTTTCACGCATAGGACTAAACGATACATTTAGACAAGATAATTAAAGAAAAAAAAATTTAGGGTTGCTAATCGAACTGGAGCCTTAATGGGTTTCGCTTCGGTTTTCCCCGTGTAACCTGCTCGGACCGGTCTGTCGTCTAGCTCAGAACGAGGGGGTTACACATTTTTTTTGGACCACCAATAATGCCGGACAGACTTTGTCATGTCATCGATAAGATTCTGGGAAGAAGATAGCATGACATCACATATTGAGGCAATGACTGAATCACGGACTTAATGAAAACCTCTCGACCACTAAACGAGAGTAGATGTTTGTCCCAATTAGATATATGTGAGTTCACCTTGTCACGAGCAAACCCTAAGGATGTAGTTCCATTTTTATCGATCAAGAGGGGAACGCCGAGGTAAATCCCCGGGTCATCCACTTCTCAAACTCTAAGGATGTCATGGATCGCCTGCTTATGCTCAGGGGAAGTGCATGGGCTAAAGAAGATGATTGATTTTTCAAAGTTAACCGCCTGACCAGAGGAAGATGCATAGAGCTTAAGGATATTTTTAAGATGAGATGCCTCCGTAATATTTTTCCTGATGAAAATCATGCAATCATCAATGAAAAGTAGGTGATTTACCCGGGGCTCGTAGAGACTAGCACAAAGGCCGGGGAGACGGCCTGCCTGTTGCTCGGCAAGGAGAGTTGCCGAGAGGCCTTAGGTGCATATAAGAAATAAGAAGGGGGAAAGAGGGCTGCACGTCTTAAGCCTTGTTGGGGGGAAGAAAATCGGCAAAAGCAAACCATTTACTCGAACAGTAAAAGTGACCAATGAGATACATCGCATAAGAACATCAACCCATGAATCAGTGAAGCCCATCTTAAGCATAATCTGCTGGAAGAAAGACCACTCTACACAATTAAACGCCTTTTCATGTATAATTTTAGTGAAATGCCCTGAAAGGGACCTGTTCCCCTTAAATTGAGAGAGTGCATCAGTTCATAGGTGACAAGGATATTGTCTGTGATATTCCCCCTTACAAAAGTTGCCTGAGTTTCGCTGATGCAGGAGGGAATTATGGGCTTCATTTTATTGACAAGCACTTCAGCAACTATTTTATAAATTAATGTGCATAGACTAATGGGCCGTAGTTGTCTCATAGAAGTAGGTTCAGCCACCTTTTGAATTTGGACCAATACAGTTCGGTTAACCGTAGCCATGTCCGTATCCCCGGACAACAAATCCAAGCATAGATTAATAACATCCTGGCCTACTATATCCCAATGCCGACTGTAAAAATCACTAGGAAGGCCATCAAAGTTAGGAGCTTTTTTTGGATTAATGTCCCGAAAAGCATTAAAGATTTCTTCCGCAGTGAAGGGACAATGTTATCAAGAATCATGGGGGAGATAGCCAGCTCGGAAGAGGTGAATAGTCTCAGGAAATAGTAAATGAAAATTCACATAATCTCTTCTGTATTTTCTCGACAAACATTAGAGTGGTCAAACAAACCTCTAATTTTATTTTTCTCGCGCCTTCCGTTCGCGCAGGTGTGGAAGAATGAGGTATTCTTATCTCCTTAAGCGAGCCAAGTGATGTGAGATCGTTGAGCCTAATACACTTCTTGAGTATCAAGAAGGTGACAAAGCTCAGATTTACCCGTCAAGAAGGTTTCCTCGTCAGCAGTAGAGAGTCACCGACGAAGGCATGAATTAATTTATTTGTTAAGATTAGCGATGTGATCTGTGGAGGAGCTACATTGATGTGCTTGCCAATCTTGGAGGCATGCACTAACAGCTTGTATTTTATCCACAGTCGAACTATGAGTGGCTGACCAAGCAGTTTGAAGTATGGATACACAATCGGAATTATGTGCCCAGTAGTTCTCAGATCGAAAGTGATATTCACGAGCCACAAAAGGTTCATTAAACGCTCGATCTGTTTTCATAAGGATGAGATAATGATCAGAATCTGTGTGATATTCTAATGTTACCCGGTAATTAGTATGCATATTTAGCCAAGCCAGATTGACAACAAAACGGTCGAGCTGCTCATATACGGGCAAGGTTCGAGGGTCCAATTTAGTCAAAGTGAACCAGCCTTTGGTAGGTTTGCAATCAAATAAATTGATACGAGATAAGAAATCCCTAAAGTTTTCAATTTATGAACGAGCACGATGACAACCACCCTATTTTTTGTTGTCCAATAAATATTCATCCAGATCTCTTCCAATCAGCCAAGCAAGAGGCGAGGAAGAGCTTAAAGCATCTATTAAATCACAAGTTTTATTTTTGGAAATTGTTTCAGCATAGCCATATATCCTAGAAAAGTGAAAATGATCATTATCAGTATGAACAACAACATCAATATGATGCGCGGAGTACAAAATCAAATCGACAATAATATTTTTATTCCAGAATAGCATAAGTCTAGAACAAACCTGACTATTATCGACAGTGATACAACCAGCTATTTAAGAGAAATTTTTATTCTATCACTATGGAATTTATTTAGACGAGTTTCATTGAGGAAGATTAAATCAGGGTGAAATCTAGCGACAACCCATCCTATAGCCTGAACTGCTTGAGGCTTACCTAGGCCCCGATAGTTCCAACATAAGAGTTTCATTTTCCACGACAGGGTTGAACATCAACCTCAGTCGAAGAGTTTTTTCGATGCTCATCCCAGCTTTGTTGTTCTTGGTGTTTTTGGTAGCAAGGGGTGAAGGCCACTGCCTCTTAGCCTTGATGGCCTCTACAAGTGGTTAACTTCATTTAGGGGCATGAGGTACCAAATCCGACTGACTCTGGGTTGTAGGTGTTGCGGAAGCTGGTTGCTTAGATAACCAAGCATCGAAATCAGAAAGCATAGGCGATGTGGACTTGCAAGGAGCAGCCTTACCATTTTTTCCTTCAATAGAAGATACAACCATAGCCACTAGGCCATTCCCCGGTGCAATGGATTTAATGGTCTCATTTTGTGCAAGTACATAGGCAAGAGGGACAACATAGATCGGAGCAGTAGCGGAAGACGCATCAACTGCTGTTATCATGACAGAAGTAGGTGACACAGAGACCGGTTGAGTTGCGGCAACATGAGCCACTGCAGTCGACAGAGCAATAGCAGAAGGCTCAACATTCGCCTTGGTCACGACAATAAGATCTGCTACAACCAGTAGTGCAGTGTTAGGGGCCACGGTTGACATGATCGGCACCCCATGCTCCTAATCAGGCTTGTGTCCGAGCTCTACAATTCTAGTGATTGATGGCACTCAAACATCCGGTGTAGTGTTGATCGATTCAGTGTCTATCAAATTCTCGTCAACTTTCTTAATAGGATCGTGTGCTTCCACATCTGCATCCAAAGGTGCATTCATAATTTTCTCATTTGAGTTGGTATAAAACAACAACAAAAATTTATATCAATACCAATGTTGTGGTTTGGCATATTTGAAGATGAATCAATTTCATGGTAGCATATACGCCCTTTCGACTGGGAGGGGCCTCTTTGAGGCTTTGGAGGATTGAATCGAAGCCAGCCCCTATCTTGCATCTTAGTTGATGCGGTAATCTTAATTGTTGGGCAAGATGCGACCGAGTGGTCGATGATTCCACAACCATACAAAGTATAGGAAGTCGTTCGTACTAAAGTGGGCATAGCTTCGGAGTTGCCCTAGAGCCCCCAACGCCACACATCGACGTATTGGTTTGGTAGCATTCATGACAATCCAAACTTGTAGGAAATCCACCATATTACCGTCTATAAATCGGGTATATATCCCAACGACAGTCCAATGAATGATCTGAGAGAACGACTAATATTGTCAACTATATGATTGTCTTCCATCAATACAATCGGGATACGATGAATTCGGACCCAAATACGCATCTGAGTAAAAGAATACTCATCGATTGAGCACTTAGGATCTAGTGGGAGAAGAGCAAGCCATTATTTCTTAAATGTCCAAGGTCCTTGCTTGAGGATTTCATTACGCTTTGTGGCTAAAGAGAACTTGTGATACGCTTCAACTCTTCAATTGTAGTTGTTGAGAGAAGCTTTAATTGTCCCGACTATGAATGCAAGCAAAACTAGTCCTCTAAATGTTTTCTTGATGAAATTGGCTAAAAAGGATGATGATGAATAGAGTATGGTGCAGAAGTGTATAGGATGGTGTACGAAAGGAAATGGATGAAAGAAAGAAATGGTAAGTGTTTAGGAAAGGTGATGGGTTCGGATGGTGAAGAGAATGAAAGTGATGGAATGAAATTGAAAGAATGTGATAGTATTCAAAGTTTTCAAGAAAGAAATTATACTAAGTGTATAATCTCGTTTCTTATAGAAAGGACTTTGAGGGTGGTAGATAGAGACTTAGACTCGTTGATTAAATAATCAAGAACTCGAAGTATCAAGATGAAAAGAAGGGTGGCGCCACAAGTATAAATACTTGATAAGTCGAAAAATTTCTAAAAAGAACTAGTTTGAGAGAATTAACTCACAAAGTAAAATATATTCAAGAAAGTTGTGTTTACCAAGTGAAAATGAACCGTTGTTTATAGTTTTAAGAAGGGTGGCCAAATAGGCACAAATACATGGTGAAAAGATGGCGCAAAATTGAAGTGTCTCCCTCCTAAACCCTTTCAACCATTCAACTAAAGAGGAGTCTCCCTCCAAGTGCGTTTCCCTCTAAATTTAGGCGCCAAACACGTTTTCCCTCCAAAGGTGACCGACCATGATGCTTGGGAAGGAACATGACCTTTAAGGTGGTGAGTGACTTATGCAGGGGGAGCTAAAGTGAGCTGGTTGAGCTTGGAGTGAGCTGAATTGAGCTTGGAGTGAGCTGAATTGAGCTTGGAGTGAGCTGAGTTAGCTAGATGGTTGAGTTGCCTCGACAATTTGAGCTTTGAGCTGATTGAGCTACCTCAACAATTTGAGCTACTAGATGGTTGAGTTGTCGTGACAATTTTGAGCTGCCTCTTAGTTGGTTGCCTTGGCAAGTGTAAACTTGCAAGATGATTTGTGCTTCCTCAAGCTATCTTTTAAACTCCTTGATCTAATCCAAGCTGCTTGTGATGTCCTTAAGCTCATGCTTTCATCCTTAGTACCTAAAAGGAATAATAAACAATGTGTGAGCTATTTTTAAGCTAAAATAAGATGCATAACTCATGTATTGATGCAATAGAACAAAAAATGAGCTAAAACTTAATTTAAAGATGTGGTTCATGTATTGCATGAATATCATATGATGTAAAACTGAATGATAACATATGATAATCCAAGCATATTATATAATGCATAAATAAGTAAATAGATAATGAAGTAAGGAATAACTCCCATAGAATCAACCTCGAAGTCCTTTAATGGTGTGTGTGTCCAAATCATGGAGAAGGTTAGTGAGTGTGGATTTGGATCATAACACCCCCTTTCTTTTTGGCGATTTATCCCCAAATTGATGCTGGCTACGAACGAGAACAATCTTAATTTTCTTTGGGTAGGGAGCTTTCTCACTCTTGTTTTGCATAAACACCATTCTCCGGGATCAAGTTCTTGATTTTAAACCTTGCTTGCAAAATGTTCATCATCTTTTCCCGAATAGGCATGTGCTCTTTGGATCCTTCTCTCATTCCTCTTGGAATCATCACGCCCTTTGGTGTAGGGACTTGTCTTTTGGAGATTTTCGTTGATCAAATCAATATAACTATTTGTAAAGCCACTTTACTTTTTGGACTCCTCTTCAAGAAACACAACCTCTTGTGGTACGCCATTTGCCTTTATCTTCGTACTCTTTCGAATGATGGCCCTATAATAGGTGGATAGTCATTGCTTCAAAACTCTGAGGTCATTCATTCGTAGAATAGATTGTTTGTAATTCGACCTTGATTTGGATGCACTAATCAATCTTACAAAAGAACTTGTTTAGTAGGATAAAACCATGTACTCGAACCATTCATTTGCAGAATAGATTGTTTGTAATTTCCTCACCAATAGCATCAATAACGTATGGAGGAGGTTGGATCATCTTCAAGATTGGCAGTGTACTTGGAGTGTTAACAATTGCAACTATTGGAACTTCAAATGGCATAACTCTTGAAACACCAAGAGACTTGTCTTGTGAGTCTCCATAAGTCATGTCTATTGGTGCTTCAAAGGACACATCCTTTAGTTCTCCAATTCGGAATTCTTAAATCATCTCCTTGAAAAGATGTGTCTCTTGAATTGTCCTCCTCTTTTTTTCAATATCATTCTTTTCAATTTTCTCATTTTCAACCCTGACTTCTCTTTCTTTTTCAATTTCCTCATTTTCAATCTTTTATTTCTCAATCTCCAATCGTTTTTTTTCATTAGTTTCCTCTTTCTTGTTTTCTTCTTCTTTATTGCTCTTCTTCCAAGCTTCAATCCGCTTGCCCAATTGAATTTTATCATGATGTACTTGGCTCGGACTTAATGGTGTCAAAATGAATTTCTTTCCCTCGAACATGTGTTAAGCGTGTAAAAGTACTATATTTTCTACCCCCTTTACTCATATTATTGTTAGACGTAGGCTCATTTTAGTTGCATTCATAGGCATTCATGCATAGTTTCCTAGTTCCTTTGATTCACGAGCTTGGTATTACATTTTGTTGGTTTTTCATGGAAAAGTCGCTACTTTGGTACTTTACTTTGTGCAGGTTAGGATTGTCGTGGAAAAGTGCAAATTACTGAGGTAATTCAGGATAATAGGGAAGGACTTTTGAACCAGTTGTCGTGGCAATTCGAGATAAATCTGCCCAGTTTTGGATAAATTCGAGATTCAAGGGATAACTCTCCAAAATCCGAATTTACAAGCAGAATTTTATAGAGATAAAAACTCCAATTTGTGAGTAGATCTTGGAGATAAAGATGGAAGATATTAATTATCTTTTATCCAATTAAATCAAGTCTAATCCTATCTAAATTGAAAGAGTTTGATCGGATAGAAATCCTAATTCCATGGAACTCCAACGCAAATCAACTCCTCTTATCAACAAAAAACAAATCGAAGCATCTCTTTAAATAAAGATCAACTTGCGAAAAGAAAGAGGGGAGTCGATTAGGAGAGAGAGTAGATCACACGCACCTTCTTCTTCTTTTTTATTCTTATGTGATCAATGGCTGGGAATTTTTCCTTTGTATATCTTTCGAACCCAGCCATGAATTGATGTAAATTAGCTGGGGTTATTTTGGGTTTGTGGTTTTGATAAACGATTAGATTGTTTAAGTTCTTGATTGCAATTAAATTCAAATTTTGTTCATTCTTGGTTCTTTAATTTTCTATCTTGAGAGAATCGAGAAAGGATCTTGAGTGTTATCCATTTATCTAGACTCGGGAGAGTTAGATTCGACAAATGAATGAGCATGATCTTCATTCGAATGATCGTTGGTGAAGATTAATCCATCTTAGGAATAAGGAGTGGATTTTAACGGCTAAGAGAAGCGTAGATCAGTTGTTGATCACCCAAGGTTCACGCAGGGATGTATCACCAAGGCATGCTCGAATAACCAGTTCTTCTGTTAGGGATAACAAGCAGACATTGAAGAACGCTTCGTCGAGCTTTGAAGGAAGGAACCAAGTTGCTACGACAATCAAACTAGTCTCAGTTACCACGAAAATTGAGTTGCCTCAGCAATCAATTGCCTCGACAATCCATTTGGACATTGCACCACTACTCGCGATAACCCAACCTACTCTCTTTAATCGATAACTCTTTCCTTTCTTCCTATTTACTTAGTTTATTTTACTTATTATTCATCACCATTAATCTATTTCTTTTACAACGCAGTAACTTAAACAAAGTGGCCCAAACCAATCCTTGAGGAGACGATACTCGATACTTATCATTTATTACTTGCGACGTGTTCACTTGTATCATTTGCATTGCACTTAAAACACACAACAAGTTTTTGGTGTTGTTGTTGGAGATTGACAATTGGTGTTAGTTGTTTTTATTATTGCATTTTTCTTATTATTTTTATTAACTTTTTTGTTTGTTTTAAAAATAATTCAGGTCAGCTACAAGTTAAGGGTCATCAACATGTGGGGAAGTAAAAGTTGATCCATTCGAGAGTTGATGTTGGAAGATAGGAATCAATCCAATTAGGAACTTCTTACATTCGCCGATGATTACCTATACCAATCGAGAAAAGCCCAAGGAACCTACACCGTGAAAAACTCTTGCACTTGTTGTGGAAAGCATCATGCGTTTGAAGATTGCCCTCACAATCCCGATGCATATTTTGCATGTCCTCGTCAAAAGCGTTCAAATTCCCTAGAGGAAACGTTTCAAGCTTTCATGGCCAAATGTGACAGGTCAATTGAGGAGATTTGAGAACTATCAAAGTCCATGGATGCACTCTTGGGGGATTCAGACAATCAATTGAGGAAATCAACATATGCCATGGATAACATGCCCCAACAATCAATTCCTAGGAATGTTGAAATCCCAAGGCAAGATAAGAAGAAGCAATGCAAAAAGAGATCTCTGATGTGTGAGGACCAACTAAAACCTCCAAGTCGAGAGCCTCCCAATGAAGAAGACTGCCCAACACCTAATGAGCCTATGCAACGAATTGCCACGATAATGATTGAAGAGAATGAACAGAGCAAAGCCGCGACAACACTCAGTGAGGAAAAGGAGAGTAATGCTACAAAAAATTCTGAGGAATCTAATGCCTAGAATGTTACAACGTTGATGCTAAAACAGGAATATAGAGATTACTCTCATCCACCTTTTCCACGGCAATTGCACGAGCACATGCGAGATCAACGAGATGACAATCCTTTGCTAATGGCCTATGAGCAGGTGATGGTTGAACCTTTTGAATTCTTTAAAAACTCACCTCATCCTTTGCAGGTATTTCTAGAGGAACCGATGTTGGCAGATTTGCAGGTATTTCTAGGTTTTCTTTGTTTTCTTCTCTTTTCCACATCAAGAGTCAAAACCACCATGGCAAAAAAAATCCCAAAACCATGTCTAAGCCAAATTCTTAACGAGAAGTAGAACCATATTTCAAGATGCACCGCCAGCTTTACGTCACCAACCGCCACGATCCAGGAAGAACCAAGCAAATGGCTCGAAGGAAACTAGTCATTTGAGGTGACGACCTCTTCGACTAACTCATTAGCATTCTATTTTAATTTTTTAATTTGTGTAATTGCATGCATTAAGGATAATGTTTCTCTCGAGTTTGGGGGGGGGGGATTCTTGTTTATTTTGTTAGATTGTTGCATTACTTGCACTCATATCATATAGTTTTCATTTGTTGTTTGCCTTATCTTCTATTGGATTAAATTGTCTACACCTTTTGAATATCCGATGATGAATTTTTATCACTGCACTTAATTAATAAAATCCTTCAATCTAGGATTTGCATAGAAATCACTTAGAATTTTACTATAATGCTGAATTTTATTTTGAAATTGTTGTGACTTGTCGATTGCAAGGGACTTAATGAACTTAGGTTGCTTAAAATGGGTAAAATTGAACTTAAAATATTTGAGCTAGAGGTGCCTATCCAGCTCTAGCCTCAACTAAAATTGGATAAAAGATAATTTCTTGCTAGAGGTGCTCGAAACCGGCTCTAGTTATCACACATTAGAAATTGCTAGAGGTGCCCAAAATTGACTCTTTTTTATTAACATTGAAATAAGAAATTGCTTGCTTTGCTAGAGGTGTCCGAAATTGGCTCTAGTAAACTTAAAAAAACCTAGTGATTAAATTGAAAAAACCTATTGTTCACATTATACCCTATATTCAACTTGTACACAACTCCACACACACATGATCACGAGCATTATAATCCGATTTCGGGTAATTTCTGTGCTATCCAACAATTGAACATATCATGTGCCTCGATTCTAAGGATTGAAGTCAGGATCGAAGCATGTTTTTGATGGCAGAAACCTTGGCAGGTAATTGTTAGTTTTGCATTGCTTGAGGACAAGGAATAGTTCGAGTTTGGGGTTGATACGTGAAAGAGTAACAGTTGGTGTATCCATCATGGGTGGCTCTTTTATCATATTTCCACGGTCGTCCAACAAGATATGGCTCCCGCTCATGGGGAATACATCACACAAGACTTCATCTTTGTACTTCCCAATTGAAAATGGAATGATAATTTGCTTGGTGATTTCGATCTTGTTATCATCATTAAGCCATTGGACCTTGTATGGACTTGGATGCTTCGTTGTTGTCAAACCAAATTTCTTGACTATGCAAGCGCTGGCAATGTTTGTACAACTTCCACCGTTGATGATAACGGAGCACACTTTGCCTTGGATATGGCAACGTGTCTGAAATATGTTTGCTCGTTTTTTATCATCTTGTATGTTTTGGATCTCATTTTCTCCTCCTTCTAAGGTCAGTGGATTGTTGAAAGAATCCCGTGACATGGTTAGTAAAAGAAAGATGAAAAAAATGTATTAAATAACCTCACCAAAAGCTCTCACAAAGCCTCGCGTTTACACTCCAAAGAAAAAATGACACTCGTTCTCTCGTGTTTGCGCTCAGAACTTTAATGGCTTTTTATTGTCCTTTTCTAGTCTCACAACGCTCTTGCCTTTATCCTCTCGATTCTCTCGTCATGAGCTCTTAAGAGAACTTACTCAAAACCTGTCAAGTTTTATAACTTTAGTGTATGTTGAAACAAATATGGTTAGGGTGGGAAAATAAAGGTATATAAAAAAGGGTAGGTTTAGAAAGGTAGGAGAAGAAAAAAGAAAATGAAAGGAATCAAGAATGTAAAAAGAAAGACAGAAAAAAGTAGAAGACTCGTTACCACAAAACTCGCTTACAACCTCGTTCGACAACAATCAATTTGATGTACTTACTCCGAGCCTGGTTGCTTGCTCACTTTGACCTTACCTTCACCACTTTGTGTTTCATTCTTTTTTTTTTTTTGTATTTCGAATTCCTTAGAAAAAGACAAAGAATGAATTCTGATTTTTTTTATTTTTTTGAATTTTGATTTTCCCCTTTTTTGAAATAAAATGAAAACCACAAAGATATGAGCTTACTTGATTCTGCCATAGCTCTAATAGCACACGATACCCTCTAACTCTCCAATTGTAGTTGTTGAGAGAAACTTTGATTTTCCCGACCGTAAATGCAACCAAGACTTGTCCTCCGAATGCCTTCTTGTTGAAATTGGGTGAAAAGGATGATGATGAAAATAGTATGGTGCGGGAGTGTATAGGATGGTGTATGAAAGGAAATGGATGCGAGAAAGAAATGGTAAGTGTTTACGAAAGGTGATGGGTTCGGATGGTGAAAAGAATGAAAGTGATGGAATGAAATGGAAAGAATGGGATAGTATTCAAAGTTTTCAAGAAAAATTATACTAAGTGTATAATCTCGTTTCTTATAGAAAGGACTTTGGGGGTGGTAGATAGGGACTTAGACTCGTTGATTAAATAATCAAGAACCCGAAGTATCAAGATGAAAAAAGGGTGACGCCACAAGTATAAATATTTGATAAGTCGATAAAGTTATAAAAAGAACTAGTTTGAGAGAATTAACTCACAAAGTAAAATATATTCAAAAAAGTTGTGTTTACAAAGTGAAAATGAACCTCTATTTATAGTTTTTAGAGGGGGTTGCTGAATAGGCACAAATACATGGTGAAAAGATGACGCAAAATTGAAGTGTCTCCCTCCTAAACCCTTTCAACCATTCCACTAAAGAGGAGTCTCACTCCAAGTGCGTTTCCCTCCAAATTTAGGCGCCAAACATGTTTTCCCTCCAAAGGTGACCAGTCATGATGCTTGGGAAGGGACATGACCTTTGAGGTTGTGAGATGACTTATGTAAGGGGTGTTGAAATGAGCTGGTTGAGCTTGGAGTGAGCTGAATTGAGCTGAGTTAGCTAGATGGTTGAGTTGCCTCGGCAATTTGAGCTATGAGCTGATTGAGTTGCCTCAAAAATTTGAGCTATGAGGTAATTGAGCTACCTCGGCAACTTAAGCTACTAGTTGGTTGAGTTGCCGTGGCAATCTTGAGCTACCTCTTAGCTGGTTGCCTTTGTAACCCCTAGACTCGCCTATGCGTTACAACGAATCCTAGGAAGTCACATTAGGGTCACAAGAGCGACCCACAGTAAAAATGCACATAGAAACACTTTCCTTAAAACACTTATTAAACTGTAAAATCAATTTCTGTTTAAAATACCATTTCATGAAGTCATTTAAACACATAACAGAAATTCTAGAAAGTGCTTTACAAACACTATTATAAACCAATACATGACATACATGCCCACTTAACTATACAATACCATACTCCAAAAGCAGCACCGAGAGAACTCCGAACACTGATGTCAAACATTATACCATGATATATCCTTTTAACCTGTGATGGTAAAAACAACGTGAGCTTGGAAAAGCTCAGTAATATAGAACTACCAAAAGATGCTATAAGCTCATGCAGATATATGGTAGGCATAACATTTTTATGATGTTCCACGTAGTAACAGTCTCCATTTCTGTTATAATATTTCGAGGTAGCATTACTCAAGAATAACGATATTTGTTATTTATTCAAATATCGAGAATTAGACGGGAATTATAGGCTGATAACATACGGAGGTGGAATCAGAGAGTTTAATGTCTAGTGTGTTCCAACAGTGCAATGTTAATGCATGAAATGTAATAATGTAGTCAACCCCTTTTATTTCAAATACATTCGTTTCAAGTAACAGTAAAGTTCATTTTAATTCTTTATTTACCCTCCAACCATACTCTAGTATATAGTTTCCCCAGTGCGGTATCATGTACAAACATTAACCCGAGCCCATTAGGCATGGGTACCATCCTAAGGGAATACCTTAGAATACGGGCGGCCCCAGCCGAAGCATAGGAACCGAATACGGGCGGACCTAGCCGAAGCATAGGAACCGAAAACGGGCGGACTTACCAGCTGGATCAGGGCTGAGCCGTCAATAAGTTCATATCATATCCCAAGTACCCCAGTGAATTATATCATTGATAGTTTATTAATCATTAACAATATTTTCAGTAATACATTATCCATATAGCATGTTTGTTATATCAGGTGCATAGGCATAAATCAGAAATACAGTACGGTCATACTTAATTTATATAACATGTCATGTTCCTGTGAATTCAAGTATGTCATTCATGTGCACGTGATCAATATTATAACATGTAAATCAGTATGCAAAACAGTCGTGTAGCACACATAGAACACACTAGGTGGAACAATTTGTTTCTTGGAGATACTTGGCATTTATGGAAGGGAACACATCAAACTTTTGACAATTTGAACGGATTTTTGAAACGAGACCCCCTATAAAAAGGGGGTTCGTACCAACGGTTCAAACCATATATTCAAGAGATGATACATCAAGATTTTTAAGAGTTTAGACATATCATGAGTGATTTAGTCATTTAAGCCTACAAGGGTATTATGATCATTTTATCATACATGGGCATTTTGGTAATTTATACCAACAAGGCATAAACAGTGGCTCGGGAATTCTATTTGCTCATCAGGTTTCCAACCAGACATTCAGAGATTTCTATGTCAAGATCTTTCACGATATCAGATACATTCAGGGCTATTTTAATTACTTTGGCCAACGAGGGCGTTTTGCTCATTTAACTATCATGGGTGATTTTGTAATTTAGCTCAATAGTGATAAAATGACGATTTACAATATTTAAGATTTCCAGAAGTTTATCGAGCCTCTAAAACCAATCAAACTAACATGTCCCAACCTTACAGTACTAACCAAACCTTCTGATGTATGCACTTCACGGGTATCATTTCCAAATACTGATTGTATCGTATATCTGAACGGTTGCCTTCATTTTTCACCACAGGACTTTCCACAGAGTAGTCGAACTTATATTCTGTGTGGAAAAACTTCCATCCTTATATTAATATCATGAGTAATTGACGTACATGAGTCATGCTTCAACCCTTATGGGCATTTCAGTCATTTTCAGCTTTATTGGCATTTTTAGAATTTTATCAAGTCAAGGGGTATTTTAGTCATTCTGAAGCTCGAGATATCCATCATTCATGTCAATTAAACCATTTATAGTATTTCAATCATTTAAGTACTCGTGGGTGTTTCAGCCATTCAAGAAATTTCAGTACCTCCAACCACTTCATTCATTTCAGAACTCAAGGGTTTATCCATCCTTCCAGTTAATTTGCAAACTTGGGTGTCCGAGGATACTTCAGCCTTTTTGGTCAATACGATCATTCCGATTAATTTAACCATAACAACATTTCCAATACTTTTAGTCATTACAATCAATTCAGTATTTTGAGCCACTTGATTAATTCAGAGGTATGAATAGTTTCTCATAAATCTATATTCGGAGATTCATTCTAAATTCAAGGAAACCTAACACCTTACAATCTTGAAGGTTTAAATCTTGTTACCATAACTTTCTGAGTAGTTCGAGGTTTTTAGATGAATCAGGTTGTTTTACCATATCCAGTGTAGATTTCTAGATCGCTTCCAATTCTAAGGGTATTTTAGTCATTCTCATACCTTAAGGGCATTTTCTTAAATTCATATCCAAATATTTTTAGCATTTAATCATTTGACATTAATAATCGAGTTTGGAGATTAGCTGCCTTATTACTTAATTTATTGAACTCCAGATCCTTACATTTATTAACTTTCTCGTTCGAGCATTTTGATCTTATCTAGGTTATCATACTCAATTTCATATCTGGTTTGACTTAAGCAGAGTTAATAACACTCATCATCATATTCATGCATGCATTAACCGAATACCAACATGTTCATAAGGTATACTAGAGGTAATAATGTATTACCTTTAATACTTGCTATATCGGTCGACCATGATACTCCGTTCGATCACTCTTGAACCCGAATGCGACGTCCTCAACATCCCGAATACAAGGAACTATGAATACCTTCAATCGTACAAATTCCAATTTCAGTCCTTATTCACATTGCTCATAACTGATTATTAAAATACATAAGCAGACTCGAGTTCAAGGTCCAATTCAGAGGCTTTCGGATTAGAATTTTACGAAACGGGCTTCAAAATCGGACTCAGGGCGTCGAAAAACATAAAATAGGACTTTTTAGAAAAAGTTGACTTTTTGGTCAAAGTCAACGTTGACGTCAACGGTCAAAGTCAACGCCGACGTCAATGGTCCAATGGTTGACTCAGGCGAGTTGACTCACTGGGTTGACTCGGGCAAGTTGACTCACTGAGTTGACTCGGACGAGTTGACTCACTGAGTTGACTCGGGCAAATTGGCTCACTGAGTTGACTCGGTCAATGGGTTGACAAGTCAGGCGTCGGGTTCGGGTTGGACACGGGTCGGGTCGGGTACGGGTTGGATCAGACTCGGGTTGGGTTGATTGGGCTGACCAATTCAATCGGTCTAGCCAGTTCAGGCCAGTTTGAACTCGGTTTACTTACCCTAACAGATCTCAGATCTATACTGACCGACCGGTCACCGGAAAACCTCGCCGGTGACCCCCAAAGGTCAATTTTTCCTGTAAAAAAGGAAGATCATCAACTTAGTAATCCAAGCCACTCGATTTTGACACAAACAAAGTCGGAAAACTCATCGGATCTTACCCAAACAGTTCGAAATTACCGGATTGTCGCGTAACCCCGATGAAGCCCTTACCAAAGTCGGATGAGTGGCCAGACGGTTGGGTTTTGCTTGCCATGGCACGGAGATGACGATGACGGTGACGATGCAATGAAAAGATGATCGAGCCGGTCGGAAATTTTGAAGAGTAGAGGCGAGATGAGGGTTTGGCCGAAACTTCGAAAGAGTTTTATTGGCGAAAGGCAACTCGGTCGCGCGCATGAAGGCCAGGGATAAGATCGGAACGTCGCGGCACTTCCGGTGATGCTGGCGGTGGTGGCCATGACGGCGGTGTGGGTGAGATCAGAGAAGTTGAACGGGTGGCCGTGGAGAAAAGGTGGAGAGAGTTCTAGAATTTCGATTTTCTAGATTCCAAAAAGGGATGAGTGAGAAGTCAATCTTTTATTTATTATTAAACTATACCGAGAGGCAATGCTCAAATAAAAACTGCTGGAAATTAAGCCCTAGTAATAGCTTAGTTTAGATGGCTAGGGCATGGGTTTACTAGGCAGAAGGTTAAGGGTTCGACACCTCACAAAAGTAGACTTTCCCTTTTTCTTTTTTTTACCTCATCACTATCACTTCATTTTTATTATTTCATTCATTTTTTACACAAAGGTTTTAGGGTGTTACAACCTTGGGAAGTGTAAACTTACAAGCTGATTTGAGTTTCCTCAAGTTGTCTTTTAAACTCCTTGATCTAATTCAAACTGCTTGTGATGTCCTTAAGCTCATGCTTTCATCCTTAGTACCTAAAAGGAATAATAAACATTGTGTGAGCTGTTTTTAAGTTAAAATAAGATGCATAACTAATGTATTGATGCAATGGAACAAAAAATAAGCTGAAACTTAATTTAAAGATGTGGTTCATATAATGCATGAATATCATATGATGTAAAACTAAATGATAACATATGATAATCCAAGCATATTATATAATGCATAGATAGGTAAATATATAATGAAGTAAGGAAGAATTCACTTAGAGTCAGCCTCAAAGTCCTTCAATGGTGTATCCAAATCATGGAAAAAGGTTGGTGTGGATTTGGATCACATAATGGAGCAAACCATTGACAATGAAAATGTTCATAATGGAGAAAACTAAATTTGGCATTGAAGAATAGGAATGACCATACAATCAAACTGAGCCAAACAACCCATAGAGCAAAATGGGTATTTTTTTATCAAAAAAACTTCATTAAAATAGGAATGATCATACAATCAAACTGAGCCAAACAACCCATAGAGCAAAAGGGAAATCGAGACCCAAGGCAGAAACGGGCAAACAAGATTCGAGAAACATACAAGCAACCCTAACCCTAGCATAAATGTACAGCTTAAGAGCGACAGAAGTCATCACTGGCAAAGAAAAGGCATCAATTGTCTGGAACATCTAAGAGTCCACTAAACGGAAAAATTTTCGTGGTCAAATTGTCCGACGGGTGATCCCCTTAGGCCGGGATGACAAAATCGACTGAAAAAAGTCAGAATAGTTGTTGAACCAAGTCTCACCCCCTTCTCGACGAAGCTGCCATCGAAACAACATGCATGTACCGAGAGGGAAGCTTTTGAGGAAGCAGAACTAGTGAACCCCTAGCATTGGTATCGGAGAGGGGGGAAAGATGAAGCTTTTTTTCATGAGCAAGAAAAGTCAAAAATCCTGCAAGCAAAATGAACAAGAAAAAAACACAAATCCAAAACTAGAGGAGAAAGGAGGCGGGGGAAAAGGGTCCATCTTCCTTCTCACTAGAGCGAGTCCGGACCTGAGCCATGGTCATCGAAGATCAAAATTTTAATTGATCGATCAAAAGGGGACAACGGAACAAAACGCACTAAAAAAAGACAAAACAAAAAGTAAAAAGAGAGAAAATTAAGAAAAAGAAGAGGTCAGAGGGATAGCTGGCCTCAAACCGAGGAAGAACAAACACTAGATATCTTAATAAGAGGCCAGAGCATTTTTACCAAAGAGGTATTTAACCGTTACGAATTTGTGACATTGACACTACGATATGGAGTACTGTTAGCTATTCATTGTACAGCTGTTGTTAAGTATTTGTAAAGCTGTAAATCAAGATCTTATTCAAGATCTGTTAAGTCTGTTAGTTAGGTAGTTAGGACGTTATATTCTGCGGAACTCCTTGTATAAATACTCGATGTATTCTTTGTTAATAGTTGAGTTGATTGAGTGATCATTTTCTCTATTCTTGAACTCATTATCTGTTTCTTCAAAGATACTATCAAGTACAAACCAAGAAGATCATATTTGGAGTATTGACATGGCGATATGTATGACATGTAGAAAACAACGAAGATCGTGTGTGGACTCTAACGCTGGCATGGTAAGATTTGGACCACACAACAAATAGTTAAAGCTCACTTTTGAGCTCTTTTACGTCATCAAAAACGAGATGAGGACCACACAATGAACAATGAATATCACTTTTGAGCTTCATTGTTTTGTAATTGTGAAATGTGGCGATGAATAGTGAAAGATCATTCATTTTAAATAATTGTGTTGTTTTATTATCTAAAGAAAATAGAATTCTGCTGCCATCCAATAAATTCAAACAATGAGTTACAAAAAAGTTCCTATTCTATATAAGAATGTCCTAATCTGTACAACGATGTATATTAAAGATTAAGGATTTAAATAAGGGTTCATGACTGCTATTACGGTTGTTACATAGCGGTTTTGGTACTGTCTGAAACCGTGATACTCACAACCGTTATGTCCGCAATAGCATATATTCTTTGAAAAATGTACGACCGCGATACTCGTAATGACTGCAATACATCCGTTATATCTACAACCACAATAAATGCAATCGAAAATGCGATCACAATTGCAATTTAAACCCATGGTGAAGATCACTTTTGAGTTCCACTACATCGTCATAATGAAATGTTGACGACACAACAAACAATGAAGAACACTTTCAATCTTCGAGTCACCATCATGAAAAATATGAAGTACAGGATGAACAACGAGGATCACTTTCGAACTTCATGACATTAACATGGCCAGAAATAAAGCACACAGTGGCAAACCATGAAGATTGTGTTTGGACTTTACAGTATCAACCTCAAGGTTTTAGCTTTTAAAGATCAAGTACCGAATTTCAGTTTTCGTGGAGGAAGCACCAAGATTTTGATTTGAGGAGCAAGTACTGATATTTCTGTTTGAGGAATAGGCACTAATATTTCAGTTTGTAGAGCGAGCACCAAGATTTTGATTTGTGCAGCATACGATAAACCTTGCAGAATCTCAATGATATGAAGATTTATCGAACAACGCAATTGTTTAACTCTTAAAGTATTCGGAATTCGGATGGTAGAAAGATGTACTCAACCCCTTGGCATATTTTGTAACGAGTCAAAGTTTAAATCCTGAGTTGACCGTTGGTAAATAGTTAAAATTCTGTTTTTGTTTTTAATCGAATTAAAATGAGCTGCTCATTTTAGCCATTAAGGATGTTTAGTGATACGATGAGTTGGTACGGTAAACGTTGCCATTTTGCTTTGTAAGACTATATAGCTAGATACTCTAATTTGTTTTAATTTATCTAATGAAATGAATGAAAATTTGTCTTGTCTCTCTAAAAACATCTGCTTCTTATCTCATCTTTACTCTTCTCTTTTCTCATCTCTTTAAAAATTCTGTTGTTCAGTGTTTCATATTCATATGGTGGAAAGATTTGCTCAACTCTTTACAGCATCAAGGTAGTGAAAGATTCTTTCAAAAACATCATGTTGGTGGAATGATCTACTCATCATGTTGGAGGATTCACTCACCCCTTTGAATTTTGGATTTTGGAGGTTCATAATTTGCAGGCATTATGTGAGTGCAAGGCTTAGCATATATATATATATATATATATATATAAAGGCTGAGTTGCAAATCAACTTGATCTTTGACAACTTTTTATGAGCTTTTAAGTTGATCAGAAATAACCATTTCGTTGATTTGTGATTGGGGATCTTAACAATTTGGGCATCGTCAGCAATTTATGTGTAGGAATGTTCAACCTCTTCTTAATGATTCTTATGTTGAACTTCCTTATTTATCACTTTCTTTCCAGTGATATCAAGAAGTCTTGCCAACAGGGAAGAAAATTGATTATCTTTCTCTCTCAGACAGATAGTAAAAGTCTTCATAGAGTATAATCTCTATAAATTAATAACTTTTTTAAAATAAATATTTTTTTGGTCTTGATTTGGGCCCAATGTCTAAATTAATAATTTCGATAAATTAATAAGATAATAATTTTTCGCAAGACTCTTATATAAATTTACGGTCCTTCAATATTATAAATTAATAATTCTATAAAATTACAAATATAGCTAGGACAATTTAGTAAAATGTGATTATATTGTTGTTTGTTTCTTCTTAAAATTTAGATCTAATTGTATTTCATCTCTAACTCTCCTTATTGTATCCAAAAGCTCCGGTATTTATATAGTGGTTGATTTTCTTACTATACATGAACTTGCATTAATTAGTTTTAACTAGTACTACGTACTACAATAAACTTTATTTTTTAGGGGCATATATTATATTTAATCAATCACATTATATATGAACAACATTCAATTAGTTAATACAATATTATAAATTAATAATTCTATAAAATTAAATTATGTATTTATTTTCTACATTTATAATATCATTACTAGATCCAAATTGATAAAAGTATTCGATGCGGTTAAAATGATGGGGCGAATTTTTATTTTATTTTTTCGGTCATATAATGAAAGTTTTGTAAATCAACCATTTTTAATCCAACTGTTTAAAAATAAAGGAGCAGATATGGTAAATAAAAGTGTGGGATTCAATCCCAAATAAAAGCACAAAATTAGAATTTAGAGGCATAGAGAAGGGGTGAAGAATTGGAGCGAGTCCACGTGAGCAGGTAGGCAAAGAAGAGTCCATCATCTTCCACATGCGTTTGCCGAATGCCGATGCCATTGGCTGAGCCTGAGCCCCCACTCTCTGCGCTGCTATAAATACACTTTCCCCACATCGCAGTTAAACCATCCATTTGCTATTTGCTATTTGCTATTTGTAAATGTCTCAAATCAAAGGCCCAACGTTCCCCGCTCTTGTTCAATAGCTTTCCATCTTCATCCCCCATCTCCTGATTTCAACTCTATTTCCAATTTCTTCTTTTTCAATGGCCGCTTTTTGATTTTTGCAAGCCAGCTTTGTTAAAAAGAATTTCGAGTTTTTAGATTTTTGTTTCCACAGAATTAAAATGGGAGGAGTCAAAGGTTTCGTTGAAGGAGGCATTGCATCAATCGTGGCTGGATGCTCAACCCACCCACTGGATTTAATCAAAGTTCGGATGCAACTTCAGGGAGAAACCCAGGTTCCTAACCCCGCCGTTCAATCCCTCCGCCCTTCTTTAGCCTTTCACTCGACCACTTCTGTCCAGATGCGACCATCCTCGGCGGCGCGTGTCGGACCAATAGCCACCGGGATTCGGATCTTTAAGACTGAAGGCGTCGCAGCTCTTTTCTCAGGGGTGTCTGCTACCATGCTTCGCCAGACCCTCTATTCCACCACCCGGATGGGGATCTACGACATCCTGAAACATAAATGGTCGGATAAGGAGACGAAAATCATGCCTCTCTCCAGCAAGATCGGCGCTGGGCTAATAGCCGGAGGGATCGGCGCTGCCTTCGGTAACCCAGCCGACGTCGCAATGGTTCGTATGCAAGCCGACGGTCGCTTACCTCCATCTCAGCGCCGTAACTACACCAGCGTTATCGACGCTGTCACTCGCATGACCAAACAAGAAGGCATTACTTCCCTGTGGCGCGGCTCATCGCTGACGGTGAACCGTGCGATGTTGGTGACGGCGTCGCAATTGGCTTCCTACGATCAGATCAAAGAATTCATTTTGGCAAATGGGTGGATGAAAGATGGGCTCGGCACACACGTGGCGGCGAGTTTTTCGGCTGGATTTGTGGCAGCAGTGGTGTCGAATCCAGTTGACGTGATCAAGACAAGGGTAATGAACATGAAGGTGGAGCCAGGGCAAAAGCCGCCGTACGCCGGCGCTTTGGATTGTGCTCTGAAGACGGTGAAGGGGGAAGGACCCATGGCTTTATACAAAGGGTTTATACCCACGATCTCCAGACAGGGACCGTTCACGGTGGTGCTTTTTGTTACGTTAGAACAGGTCCGGAAGTTGCTTAAGGATTTTTGAGGTATTTTGGACGACAAAGACGACGACGACGAATCTTAGGAATTCTATGTTTTAAGTTACGTAATTGTTTATGAGTTTTATTAAGTAATAAGTATATGGTACGCAAATAATGAAGCTTTCCATGGAATCTGGAGGCAGGGCAGGGGTTGTCTTTGCCGGAAAACGTTTATATCTGAAATCAAGGTTTCAACAGTCTTATGATATTTGGTCATGGCTGCTACCCCCACACACTTTGAAATCTTCAATAATTTTGTATTATACAGTCTTTTGGATATTTTTTTGAATAGTTCCAAGATATTCGTGTCATCTAAACTATTTTCAACTATTTCCATGATATATTTTTGAATAGGCATAAATAGTTGAAATGTTTTGAATAAACTATATTGGAGGTCACTCAATTGTTAATAAAGTTATAATTCAGTCATTCAATTAAAGTTTTGGTTACGATCGAGTTACTCTTCTGTTAAAATACAAACAAACATCTAATATTAAAAAGTAATTATAAATATCTTTACATTTATAAGTTTATGGATTAGATTAAATAATGATTTTAAGTGACATAATCTAGTGTTAACGAGGGTATACAAGCGATTTGGGAGAAGAAAATCGACTAAATTGATATTTTTTTAAATGTGAAGGGTTAAATTATTTGAATTATTTTAAATTAGAACTAACTTGGTAGAATATATAAGTTTTGAGGATTAAAACTTTCATTATACCAAACGTTGTTAGATGTTCGTTTGTATTTTAACGAGAGAGTGATTCAATTGTAACTAAAACGTTAATTGAGTGGCTCAATTGTAATTTTTAATAATTGAGTGACTCAATTATAACTTTAATAGTAATTGAGTGACCTCTAATGTAGTTTACTCATTTTGTACTAACTTAAAAATTTTATTTTAAAGGCTTAATTACCCGTTGATACATGAACTATATCGAATTCTCAGTTTCATACATAATGTTTTAAAATTCTCAGTTTCGTACATGTGATATTTTGCCATTAACGGGTTTACCCACTTCCGTCACGAAAGCTGACGTGGCAGATACAGACGAATCAAAAATTGATACGTGGCATAAAAGAAAGAAAATTCACTATTTATCTAAAGGCATAATAACTGAATTAGTCCTTAAATGTTTATTATTTTTTAATTTCAACCTTAAAAATTATAGTTGAATCTTTCCCTTCCATCACCGACACCGTTGTGGTAATTAAGCCTTGAAAAATTATAATTGTTCAATCCTTCACAATCACCGACATCGTCGCCACCAAAGGCTTGACCTTTCCCTTCCATTTGTAAACCCAACGCGACTGTGTCATGATCACACCGAGAGAAACTATCCTGCGACCCCTATCGGTAACAATACTCGTTGCAGAAGGGTCAAGAATCGGGGTTGCGACATGGGGGTTTTACCATTGGAAGGGGCCGATAATGAAGATAATAATAGCAAAGTGAGAGATAGATATGTGGGGCTGAGGAACTGGAACAAATGTTTGTAGTGCTTTCTGAACGGCGACTGCAAGAAAAACGATTGTGGTCAGATCTCATTCAGAAGAGTTGTGGGGCAATACAGCGGCTAGGATTGAGTGTAAAAAGGACTGCCGAAGAAAAAAAAACATTAGATAAAAAAGTTTAATGGGGCAATTGTGGAAACAATCCCTGAATATACTAAGGCTTTAGAAGGGAAAAGATTTATATAAAAGTAAAAAAAAATTAAGGGTGCAATTGAAAAATCAATGAAACATTGATGACTAATTTTACTATTATGCCTTGAGAATATAAAGATTGAAAGTATTTATTTGAAAACTTTTGAAACAATGAGACTGACATTGTAAAAAAAGTTGAAGGAGAAATTGAAAACCATGAACTTTGGAGGACTAATCTTGTTATTATGCCTCAAGTAAGCTTTTTGGGAAAAGTGTTATGTGTCAATCTTTTATTGGTCTGATTTTTTTAATAATTTTTTAAAACAAAAAATTGATTTTTTTATGTATTTTTAAAGATTAAGAATGAAATTAAAAATTATTGAAACATTGAGAACTAATTGTGTTATTATGCTTTAATTAAGCAAATAATTTTTTTAAATGTCACGTGCTAATTTTTTACTGGTCCAAAAAGTCCACATCGTATTCCATTCATGAAAATCGATAAACTCGTTAACGGCGAAATATACTATGTATGAAACTGAGAATTCGGTATAGTTCATTTACCAACAGCGTAATTAAGCCTATTTTAAATTAATTTGTTTTGGCAAATCCTAATTCTAATCTTAATCCTACATAAAGGGGAGGGGAAGGGGATTCTAGGAAAATGAAATGGATGCTCCTAGTAGGTCTTAAACCCATGACCTAAGAAAATATGAAGGAAAAAAGATGAACAACTTGACCAACCGGCCGAATGTGCATATCTAGATTAATATTTTTTTAGTAAACTACAATCCATGTTATTTATTTATGGGTTGTTTATAAATATGTATTTTTAAAGTTACAAAAATATCATTTCAAATATTTGTTTTCTCCTAAATTACTTGTTTTTCACTCAGACAATGGTGATTGAACTGAGGTCTCCTAAAATAAATAGGATATTCTTTTTCACTCGAACTACTCGTTGAGTTCACGCAGCTGCAACTTTTAAATAGCATTAGGGGTCGAGTGAACTACTCGTTGAGTTCATGCAGCTGCAACTTTTAAATAGCATTAGGGGTAGTTTTTTTTATTCATCTGGAAATTAGCAACCGGATTGCTACTTATTAGCTATTTGTACTGGTACGAATTTAGATACGAGTACGAAAACGAGGACAAAAAACGATAATTATCAAAATTACAGGTATGAGTACGGTTGAGTACATCAAATATAAAATAAATTTTATATTTTAAAAAATATACAAAATAAAAAGTTATACCAAAATCATGTGAGCTTGACATCACATATACTTATATACTTATAGTTATTTATGTAAACAAATTTGTGTCGGAAAAAAAACAAGAAAAAGTGTGAGATAGTAGAAGAATAAAAAAAATAGGAAGATGAAATATTAGGAAGTACCCAAGTCGTACCCAATATATCTCTAGTATACGAATTGGGTACGTGATACAATATTAGATTAAATTAGCGTGCTTCATAGCTTATTAGTGTCCAAGTCGATGCCAAAGAGTGAGTGAGGCAAGAAAGAAGGGGGAACTATTTGCTTTTTTACAAACAAACAAGCAAACATAAAGATGTTAATCAAAACACATTAGCTGACTGGAAAATGCAAATGATGAAAAAAGAAAAAGTAAAATGGCAAAACGTATCAAATTCCATAATTATTATTTTCATTTTCAGTCGATGGCAGAATTATTATTACCTTACAAATTACATAGCAATATAATATAATTGAGATAAATCTAAACAAGAGATGATGAGAAAAAGGAATGTTATTTTTTTCAGAATTGTGGGGGTTGTGAGCCTGCAGGCTGCACATGAACCTGTCCGAATAAGCCTATAGATATGGGGCGACAAGGAACGTTGGTTTTACTCAAATTGCTCTTTTACCTTTTTCCAGGATAACGATGGCATCATTTCAGCATCTACATCGTCGGTTGGGGCTCATTCTTCATCATATATACCGGAGGTAGAAAACAATATTCTTAGACTTTATTCCTATCTAAAACTATAACTTGACTTTGAGTTTATTCCTTTCAATTTTAAGGTTTAGAGTTTTAGGTTATGGTTTAGGGGTTTAGTGTATAAGGATATAATTTATAGCTTATAGTCAGAATTTAGAGTTTAGGATTTAAAGTTTAGGTTTTAGGGTGCTAGAGTTTGAGATTTAGATTTTAAATTTTATAAAAGGTTTGTCTAAATTTTTTTATACAACTTGTGTATCAAAATATAACCCTTAATTTATTGACTTATTAATAAAAACGTATATACTATAAAAATATTTTATGAGATCACCCTCCTAGCTCAGTTTGCTCCATTCACAATAATAACATTTAAATTTTGGACATTAATTTTTGTAAAAAATTTTGTGTCTCATCTCGCAAGGTCATTTGGTAGTTAGTAATGTGATTATTAAATATAGTGTAAGCAAAACTTAATTTAGCTCAAAAAATCATTTTTCTTAATTTTAGTTAATCGAATTGTGTTATTCAATTTTTCTAATAACCTTGAATATGTTTTTTTTCTTATGATTTTTTTAGTTTTAGTCGAGTTAAACTTTTAAAAATTGAATATCGAAAGACCAACTAATAATTTCAAATTTTAGCAAGGTTATGCTTCAACAAAAAATTTATAATAATCTTCAAATTCTCAAAAAAAATATTTTCATAAATTATAAACAAAATCATAAATTGATATATATATATAATAAATACCCATAAAAATTCTTAAAAAATATAATAATCGTCAAAACAAATTAAATTAGTAATTAATTCTAAAAAAAACGTTATGCCGTTGCTTTTTATGTGTAGCCGAATGGAATTATTTGGAGTTTCCCATGACGCTTATTCTTTGAGTATCTTGATTAGTTGCTTTTGTCAGTTAGGTCGAACTGATTTTGGGTTGTCTGCTTTGGGAAAGTGCTGAAGTTAACAGCGATGAAATTAGAATTTAAAGTTAAGGGTAAAATATAAATATTTAAAAGTAAGTGGCATATTCATAAATAAATAAATTTCTAAAAATAATTATATAGGAGGATAACATCATAATCAAAAGATATTACAAATCTAAAAGGGTAGACAAAACAATGGAACTCTTTCCAAAAATATCTTGAAGAGGACAAAGCCCAGATACAGCCACATACAACACTCTAATAAAAGTTATGTTTGAATTAGGAAGAGTTTTTACTGCATGTGAGCTTTTGAGGGAGATGTTTGCTTTTGGACTAGTCCCATCCCAAGTGACCCAAATGATTTTGTTGGGTTATTAGAGTAACAATAATAAAGAACATTGAACTAGTAAGATCAGCTGTTAAAGAAAAGCAGATTTTGTATGAAAAACTTATTACAACAGATTCAGAACTTGAAAAATCAATTAAGGATTATGATAATTAAAGACTTGGAGAGAAAGATTAAGGCCACAAAAGCTCAAATGCACTCATCTTCAAAGGATCTCAAGGTAAAGTTTGATACTGTTAGTTTTGTTGTTCCTGTAACAAAGGGTTAATTTACTTTGTGAGAAAGGAGGCATTGTGGTGGCCGGAGTAGATAACCGGCGGTGAAACTAAGAAAGGAAGAGAACGACGATATGAGTTTGGGAAATATAGAGGAAAAGAATATAATTCTAATTTATTGGGGATAGATTCATTGAATTGAGTTACATGATGGGTATTTATAGCCCAAACAAACAATGACCCAATAGACTAACAAATTCAACAAATTAATAACAGATTCTTAACTACTAATTAACTAATTATCTTCAACATTCACCTTACTTTCTTTTCTTCTTCCTTCTGCAACAAAAAAAATGCAAGTATTGTACTTTTTTTTTGACTTTTTCTTTTGCTCATTCTTTGATTATATATCTCAGCTTTCAAAGCTGGTAACGGCTTGATCAGTCTATGTTTTTCCTTTCCTTGAACGGCTGATCAGCGAGCATTGTCTTGTACATCTGTTGTTTTAACAGTGTACTAAAAAGAAGCTCTTTTTTTCAGCTTTCTTTCTTTCTCTTCTTTTTCTTCTTCTCATTCTTTGATTATATATCTCAGCTTTCAAAGCTGGTAACGACTTGATCAGTCTTTGTTTCTTCCTTTCCTTGAACGGCTGATCTGCTATATACATCTGCATCAATGGCAGTGAACTAAAAAGAAGTCTTCTTCAGCTTACTTTCTTCTTCTTTTTTTCTTATACTTTTTACTTTCTTCCATGACCACAGCTTTTATTAATATTCAACAGTAGTGATGCAAAACCAACGAACCACATACTACTATACCAAGAACAATTGCAACATACTTCTAATAGCATGCCACTGTACCAAACCAACTAGGAATCATCTAATCAGAACCTCTCCATGAATTTAGATCAACCATTATCACAACCTCACTACATTCAACCCCGAGGTCAAAATACAGTAGTCATTTAGTATACTAATCTCCAATTCAGAAAGAAAAACAACAACTTAATTCATTATTCTTCAAGGATCAAAAATCAGATTCAAGTGTGGAAGTAATCTGCAAGCTCAAGATACTGGAAACAAGAAATCAAAGAGCAACTCAAGATCAATCCAGATTGCAACTCAGTGAAGTCCATCATACCTCAATTATTGGTTCGACATCTTGTATGCCCAGTGGCGGAACTTGGTGGTAGAGTTTGAGGGGGCCAATTTAAAATTTTAAAAAATACAAGTTTAAATTAAAATTTTCAAAAATTTTGAAGAGATCAATTTACATTTTTTTTCAAAAATTTTGGGGTTTAACTAAAATTTTTAAAAATTTGAGAGGCTTGATGAGAACTTTTAAAAATTATGAGAGGGATTTAATTAAAAAAGTTCAAAAACTTTGAAGTTTAATCTGAATTTTTAAAAATTTTGTGGGGCTAAATTAAATTTTTTAAAAACTCTAAGGGTTTAAATTATAATTTTTCAATTTTTGGGGGGGCCATGGCACCCACATGTCCCCATTATCTTCCGCCACTGTGTATGCCAACCTTATCCAACTAAACCATTATAGTATCAACTATTTTTCCAGCAAACTAACAATACAAATCTAGAACCTTATTGTTAGCAAATAATAGGACCAAGCAGCAACTAATCTATATGAATGACAATTCAAAAACCAACGCTCAGGTCTTACTCTAATGTTGCTCCAAATGCACTGCTAATTCAAGCTAGTAACCACTGCCAAAAATCGAATCACCATAGTAATTTTAGGATTTCGATCACATAAACTTCTTGATATACACAGTAGATGCATCAAACGAAAATAACTAGCCATATGCGATCAAAACAGAAAATTACAGGCCACATGTGAGACCAAACCAAATTGAATCGATCACAAGAATTCATTGTTTCTAGTCAACAACAAAAAAATGCACATATCAGATTGCACAAATGAAAGGTTTAGATCGCACCAGTTGAAGAAGCTCAAATGTGACTATACACCAATCCACCGACAAAATATCCAATAAGAAGCACAAACCAGGGTGAGGCAAAGACAAAAGAAATCATAGATCTGTCAAACGAACGAAGCAATCGAACCACACTTGCAATCGAAGAAGAAAGACCCGAGAGACTCAGATCTAGAAATCGTAAACCTCCAATAAGACTAAAAAAAATTGAACCGATGAACTACTGTGAATGCTGAATCAAAGAGAGAGTGATAGAAGCAGCGTCTGTAACAACGGAAGCAAAACGTGAAACGGCAAAGAAAATCTAAACGACGGTGGCGGAAGACACGATATCAGGATCTTCGAACAAGAGAAGAGATCGTGAAACGAGCAGCAACATCGGACGAGAATCGGCGTCAGGACCGTTGATGGCGAATGATACCATGTGAGAAAGGAGGCATTGTGGTGGCCGGAGTAGATAACCGGCGGTGAAACTAAGAAAGGAAGAGAACGACGATATGGGTTTGAGAAATATAGAGGAAAAGAATATAATTCTAATTTATTGGGGATAGATTCATTGAATTGAGTTACATGATGGGTATTTATAGCCCAAACAAACAATGACCCAATAGACTAACAAATTCAACAAATTAATAACAGATTCTTAACTACTAATTAACTAATTATCTTCAACATACTTGAACTTATCATGCAATGTTGCTATATTTAGCTTCATATCTGAGATAGAAAGAATTTTAGCATCACTTTTTTGTCCTGATTTATAATAAGTTTATTGTGGCTCATTCATCGATGTTCGAGAAAGCAGAAGATGAGTATGAGGATTTGATGTCTAAGAAAAACATTGTGAGGTTCGCCATTCTCAATCTGTATTAATGGTTTATTTTCGAGATGTTGTCCATGTTTAGTAAATAGCAGTTTGAGCTAAAATTAGAGGTTTGAGTTAATATTAGTGGTTTGATCGGTCAAATTCACTAATTTGGATGTTTAATGACTAGCAGATTGAGGTGAAATCTCTAATTTTGAAAAAGCCACTATAGGAATTTTTTAAAATTAGAGGTTTTGACATAAGAGTTATAAAGACCCTTTTACCCTTAACAATTATCAAAAATCTCCAAATAACCTAAATTTAACCTTTTCTATTTTAATTTCTCACCCTCACGTATTTACATTGTGACATTCGTAATTAATATTTTTTGTTTTTTGTTTATATTTATATTTAATAATTAATTAAATTATATTAAAAATAATTATATAAATAATAATTTAATATATAGACCCTTTAAATATGATTAGTACTGTTATATATATTACATAAATTGTTTTTCATAATCTAATTAATATACAAGATATTGATAAATAAAAAACTATTTAAACAAGTATCGAATATAATCATGTCCTTATATGCCATTTTGCTTGTTTAAATAATCAAACAAATATCAACTATCAGTTAATTTTACCAAACACTTTTAAACAATCAACAAATACAATCCGCTAATCAAATCAGCTATCAACTAATGTAATCCACTATCAACTATTAACTATCCGCTAACTGTCAAACACAACCGTTATGTTCCATCTCTACGACGTTTCTTTTTATTTTATGTTTTCATAAAGATTTATGTCGCTCCATCCTTTATAATGCACTTTTCTTCAGTGATTTTGGCTCATTTTTTCTACCCTGTTGCCGGGAACCATGGCAAAGCTTGAACCACCAGAAGGCTGCAGTTATATGTTGATATAGTTAATTTACTCTAAGGCAATCATTTTTTGAGGCGTTGATTGATAGTTAACTATTTTACTAATGCTAATGTTTCCCTGACCACACAGACTACATATTTTATTTGTTTATGAAACTATATCAACATGAGTGTTTGATGAAAGATGCTTAGAGGTTTTATTAGAGAGCAGCGGATGCATAAACGTGATTAGAGGTGTGCAGAATAAATCGTACCGGTAACTATGATAACTGTTATATTTTACAGGTTAATTAACATAATTGTTAAGGCTAAACGATTTTGGTTAACTGAACTGCTAAAAAATATGGTTAATGGTTAACCTATAGGTATTTTTTTAAGTATGGAGTTTGTGTTTAAAATATCTCTGTTTAATTTTTTTGTGAAAATTTTAATATAATATTTATCGGAGAGATAGTTTCATTATTCTCAAAAGTAGTGAACATGTGAAATAAATTTTGTAATAGGTTATAAGTTAACCTGTAACTGAACCGTTAAAAAATTTAGCGATTAACTGTTTCTTAATGGTTAGGTTACGGTTAACAAAATTTAATAACTGCTATAACGATTAACCAATTGATTATACTAAACGGTACGGTTAACCGATCATGAATACCCCTAAATGTGATCAGCTATAGGTAATTGGTTATGTGCCAACTTTGCATTGTATCGAAGAGGTGTTAAAAATATATAAACCTTATATCAATCTTCATCTATTTTGGCCTACCTCTCAATTGATCTCATCTAATTCTTGAACTTAATGCTTTTTTCCTTGCAGTTTATCGTTGTTTCACTAAAAGAGGGCATGTTTAATAATGCCAATGTTCTTCTCCGAACAAAATTCGTGGATGGTGTTTTCACAGTCCAGGGGACCGTTGCATCTAAGCCCGCACGTGATCATCGGCCCGGCAGGTGATCATCGGTTTGTTCAGTCCAGCCACAAGTCGGAAAATATGTGAAACCACTTTCCAGATATATAGTTGTTGTGAGCATATTTCAATTAACTCCTTATTGAATTCTGGCACTTATGAAAACTTTTAAGAACGTCTAATGTGATATTTTTCGTACTAAAACGTATATATCTTATTAATTGTTTTATTTTGAAATAATTTAATAAATCTAATATTTCATATTAAAAAATTTGGTCAATTTAATTTTTTGTGATATTATCAAAGCAAACGAGTCTATCATATTAAAACAATAATTGGATAACGACATTCTACTAAAATGAAAAATTAATGTTAAATTGTTATCATGTCATGAATAATATAACATTTATGTGAGAAGAACAAAATAATTTAATAGAAGAATAAAGACTAAAATGATAACATTATAAAATATAAAGAATTAAATTTATTTAATTAATTTGAATTTGGACCAAATTAATAGATTATGTAAGTTTTGAGGATTAAAATCGGCATTATACCATGTCTCGTCATTATTTCCGTCCAAATATTGTCAGTGACTTATTTGTGACAATATTTTAATTAAGTGACGTGTTTGTAATTTTAAAAAAATTAAACTCATAATTAAATTAATGAAAGTGTAATTTACCATTAAAAATAGATCCCATTGAACTTAAATGCCAAGATTAAGGTCATCGTTGAAGCCAAGGACCTGTTGCATAAGATCTTCAATTTTAGCAGCCAACTCTTCCCTGTTTTGCTGCCAAATGCAAATAGAAGGAATGGGTAATTTTAAGGAGACTGGGGTAGCAAGGCAACATTCTTTATTTATGAAATGAAAAACAAAATAAAAATTAAAAACCAAATTTAAAATTAAAGTCGAAGATAAAATATAAATAAAATATTAAAATTTTCTGAAATGAAATTCCAAATCTAAATCATTAAACTACAAGAATCGACGAGGTTGGTCCAAGTGGTAAGCAACTTGGTATTGCTTAAGCATGTTGTTGAGTGTGTAAAAGTTCTATATTTTACCCCATATTTAACTCATATTTCTACTGCATTCAAGCATAATTCATTGCATTTAGGTTAGATTTCAGTTTTACATCACAAATATATCAAATGACACAATTTCTACTGAAATTGGTTGCTTTTGCAGGTAGCTGCTGTAGCAGATGGAGGGCAGTAGAGAAGCAGAGCTGGAACTGGACGTGCAAACGTGAAGGACGATGCTGCCATGGCCGCTGCCGTGGCAGCCAAGGACGACAGCGATAGTGAAGGGAAGAAAGTAAAGTGGACCTCGACAGAAAGAGAAAATTAAGCCCATCTGTCGTGGAGTACCCTTATATTTTTCCGAGCCCTAGATTAGAATGAAGGTCAAGCCCAAAGTTCAAGGAAGAAATCCCAAGCAAGAAGGAAGGACGACTTAAAGACTTATTTTCTGAAGATTTAGTCTTAAATAGAGTTGTACTTTAATTTAAAGTTGTATTCTTTCCATATTAGAAAACTTGAACCCAAGGCCTATATAAAGGCATGTAATTCGACCTAGGAGAGGACATCAACCATTCTCTAGCCTTCTTCCCAAAACCCTAGCCGTTTTCCCTTCCTCAACATGTTCTAAACTTCCCCTAGGGCTAAGGGTTGCTTTGTAAAGTAGTTGCAAGGATTGCATTGTTTTAGGATTTTCTTTGTTCAATAAAATTACTTCAAGTTCACTTATTCTGGTTTTCATATCTTGCAAGAGTATCGGGAGAGCATTGTGAGATTATCTATTTACTTAATATTGGGAGAGTTAAGTATACGAAAGGAATAAGTGCGAGTTCTTTAGTTTATAGTTGAACTATCTCGGACCTAGGGATAGGACGAGGTTAAGTGGCTAAGGAAGAATTCAACAACATCGGTGTTCATCCTTCGATTCACGCCGGGAGATATCATCAAGACATGTTCATCGACAGACTTGGACCTAGGGATAGGCCAAGGCATAGCTGGGATTCTTGCCAAGCTTGAAGTACTGAGTTGAGTAATCGCTGCTGCGATAACCAACGGACCGCTGCCGCGACAGGTGCTGCCGCAGCAGGCACGACGACAGAACAAAGTGTCCTCAACTTTGCAACACCTACACTACTGAGCAATCCAATACCAGCCTATTCTCTCTATCTTGATTTCACTACTCTTTATTTTCAGTATTCTTTATATTTTCGTGACAAACATTTAAACTATTCTTTTCCTCTCTCGTGCAGTAATCCAAGGTGAAGATACTAGCCCAGTCCATGTGGAGACGATATCCGATACTTCCGTATCACTTTACTACTTGCGTCGTGTACACTTGCACTACATTGCGATAGAAACTTTTACACGCAATAAGTTTTTGGCGCCGTTGCCGGGGACTGGCAACATAACTTTACCCTACCTTTTACTGCATTCTTTTTATTTTTCTGTTTTATTTCTCTTGGATTGATCAACCTTTGCTTTTCACAAGGTTTTCTGTTTATGCGCAGATCTAGATGAGGAGAGGAACCTGAGTGTCCATTAGACCCTGAAATCGAACGCTCGTACAATATTAGGAACCAACTTCGCTTTGTGTTAGCTAGAAACGAATACCTCGAAGAACAATTAGAGGCCATGAACAACCCAGGAAATCCCCAGGATGTTGTAGATCCTGCCGGGAATGGAGGGAACGGTCAAGCTGCCGATCCCCCTGTCACTGCCGCACGCCGGTCATGCCGAGACTACATGCTCAATGATCATGTAGAATTGGAAACAACCCTGCCAGACGTAGATGTTGACAACTTTGAGCTGAAACCTGTCATGTTCAGCATGATCAACAACGCTGGCCAATTTAGTGGTGCTGCTACTGAGGATGCTAGGGAGCATCTAAAAACATTCCAAGAAATATGTGGTTCGTTTAGACTACCAGGAGTTAATCCAGAGATACTGAGGCTTCGGTTATTTCCTCATTCATTGAGGGACAGAGCAAAGACTTGGTGGAATAAACTAACGCCGGGTTCAATACAAACTTGGGCAGATTTAACTCGTGAATTTTTATCTCGTTTTAATCCTTCACACTTATCTGAGCGATTACGTAACGAAATTGCTACTTTTCAATAGGAAGAAGACGAGCCAATGCACGAGGCCTGGGATAGATTTACCACTCTCTTACGGAACTGCCCGATGCATGGATTCCCCGTTTGGAACCAAGTAACAAAGTTCTATAATGCTGCCAATTTACAAACTCGTATTAGAATTGATTCAGCAGCAAATGGAATACTGCTGGACAAAGATCCGGATGAGGCAATGGTAGTATTGAAAAATCTGGCGAAGAATGAGGAACAATTTCCTACAGCAAGAAGAGGGGGTAAACGAGTTCTAGCTGTAAAGGATTATGAGGCTGACAGTTCTTTAAAATCACAAGTGGCATATCTCACTAAGGCGATGAAAAAGCTCTTAAAGGAAGATTCACAGCCTGTCTATTCTGCTGAAGAGGTATGCGAAACTTGCGATGGAAATCACAATTCGGAGGAGTGCCCGTTACAGCTAGAAGAAGGGATGTACGTTGGGAACTACAATAAGCAGAATTATAACTCCAACAACTACAATCCCAACTGGAGGAAGGATACCAAGTTCTCTTGGAGCAATCCTAATAATGCCCTGAATCCTCAATCACAGAACACACAAAATCAGGGAGGACCTAGATTATTGACTCGGCAGCAACCGCAGCGGCAGTAGCAACAACCACCACCTGCCTCGACTAGTATACTGGAGCAGACCCTTGCTAAGTTTATGTCTCAAACAGGAACCTACATTGAGAACATGAATCACTTCGTCAAAAAGACTGAGACATTCATGGATACAACAGAGATGCGGATGACCAACCATGAAGCTACTCTGAAATCACTGGAGACACAAATGGGTCAGATTTCCCAGCATGTTAAACCAAGGCAGAATGGCAGATTTCCTAGCAATACTGAAAATGCTAGACAGCCCACACATGAGCAGTGTAAAGCCATCACTACTAAGAGTGGGAAGAAATTACCAGGGCCAGAGAAGGAAGCTGAAACAGTTACGAAACCAGCCTTGGAGTCACCTGCCGAAGAAGCTGCCCCGACAGACGACAAACAGCCTGCTGCCGATGAACTTGTCACGACAGCAGAAGGGACAGAGGAGAAAGATGAAGAACCAAAACCTCCTCAGATCCGTATGCAGTGGGAAGGACGCATTGCTGATTATCGTCCCCCACCTTCTTTCCCTCAGCGGTTATAGAAATTGAAACAGGAATCACAACTTAAGAAGATTTATGATATTTTTAAGCAGGTTCATATTAACATTCCACTGTTAGATGCTGTAAGGGAAATACTTGGTTATGCCAAATTTCTCAAGGATGCCATGTCGAAGAAATCCAGACTTGGGGAATTTGAAACGGTTAACATGACACATGGATGCATGAGTATTCTACACAAGTATCCACCCCAGAAGAAGAAGGATCCTGGAAGCTTTATCATACCATGTATAATCGGAGACAAATTTGTGGGTAAGGCACTTTGTGATCTTGGTGCTAGCATAAATTTAATGCCCAAATCTTTTTTTCCAGAAATTAGGTATTGGAAAAGCTCAACCCAGAACAGTAGTACTGCAGCTGGCAGACCGCTCTTATGTTCACCCAGAAGGAAAAATTGAAGATATTCTGGTAAGAGTGGATAAGTTTATTTTTCCTGCTGACTTTCTTGTCTTAGATTGTGAAGCAGATGAAAACACACCAATCATCCTATGGCGACCTTTCTTAGCCACAGGAAGATCACTGATTGATGTGGAAAAAGGAGAACTCACTATGAGAGTGAACGATCAAGAGATCAAGCTGAACGTTCTCCAAGCAATGAAACATGCTTATGCAGAAGAAGAGTGCAAGGCCATCACTGCAATTACCTTTGACCAACCCTGCATCAGGTCGGGCTGCCACGACATCAAAATTGGCTACTGCCTCGGCAGCCATTTAGAAGACTGTCACGGCAGCACCGACGACAGCAGCTCCTCAGACTCTGATACATCTGATACTGAAGATCAAGAGGAGGTAAACTGGATAGGCAATCGTCCAGGTAAGTTGTTCGAGCCCTTAAATTATACCTCGGATAACCATATAATTCAAAAGCCATCAACTGTTGAGCCCCCTGTTTTAGATCTTAAGCCCCTGCCAGGGCAGTTAAAATATGCTTTCTTTGGTTTAAATGATACGTTGCCCGTAATCATCTATTCCAAGTTGATGCAGGAACAGGAACATCAGCTAATAAGGATGCTGCAGCAGCACAAAAAGGCGATTGGATGGACGATAGCTGATATCCAAGGCATCAGTCTGGCACTATGCATGCATAAAATCCTCCTAGAGGATGATCATAAGCCGACCATTGATGCACAGAGACGTCTGAACGATGCTATGTGAGAGGTGGTGCGCAAGGAGATCATAAAATGGCTAGATGCTGGAATAATCTATGCCATCTCGGATAGCAAGTGGGTGAGCCCGGTGCAGTGCGTTCCCAAGAAAGGAGGAATAACCGTGGTAACTAACGAAGACAACGAGCTAATCCCAACCCGGACTGTGACCGGTTGGAGGGTTTGTATGGACTACCGGAAGCTTAACAAAGCTACCCAGAAGGACCACTTCCCCTTACCCTTTATTGATCAAATGCTTGATAGATTAGCGGGTAAGCCTCACTATTGTTTTCTTGATGGTTACTCAGGTTACAATTAAATAGCCATCGCACCGGAAGATCAAGAAAAGATGACATTCACATGCCCGTACGGTACATATGCTTTTCGGAGGATGCCATTTGGACTTTGTAATGCACCAGCCACCTTCCAAAGGTGCATGATGGCAATATTCTCCGACATGGTGGAGGATTTCCTAGAAATATTTATGGATGATTTTTCAGTCTTTGGAGACAACTTTGAAAGCTGCCTAGGCAACCTACAGAAAGTGCTCGAGAGATGTGAAAAGGCAAACTTGGTATTAAACTGGGAAAAGTGTCACTTCATAGTAGATGAAGGGATAATCCTTGGCCATAAAATTAGCTTCCGTGGCATAGAAGTCGACAGGGCTAAGATAGAAGTAATTGAAAAGCTGCTGCCACCCACCACAGTCAAGGGAATCAGAAGTTTTCTAGGGCATGCTGGTTTTTATCGGAGGTTTATCGCGAACTTTTTGAAGATCACGAAGCCCTTATGCCATCTTTTGGAGCAGAACCGTCCCTTTGACTTCAACGCTGAATGTACTGAAGCATTCAAGGTTCTGAAAGAAAAGCTGGTAACAGCCCCAATAGTACAGCCACCAGATTGGAAACTGCCGTTTGAGATCATGTGTGATGCTAGTGACTATGCTGTCGGGGCAGCACTTGGGCAGAGAAAAGACAAGCTCTTTCATGTCATATACTATGCCAGCAAAACACTGAATGACGCCCAAGTGAATTACACCACCACAGAGAAGGAGCTATTAGCTGTGGTATTCTCTATTGACAAGTTCCATTCTTATATACTTGGAACGAAGGTCATAGTCCACACAGACCACTATGCATTGAAGTACCTGTTCACCAAAAAGGATGCAAAGTCTAGACTGATACGTTGGATTCTGCTACTGCAAGAGTTCGACCTTGAGATCAAGGACAAAAAGGGAACAGAGAATCAAGTTGCAGACCACTTGTCAAGGTTAGAGAAGGGAAAGAGTCTCCCCTCAGACGAGACACACATACTGGAGACGTTCTCTGATGAGCAGCTGTTTGCTGCTACAATCACTGCCGCGACAGCCATGGCGGCAGGTAAGTTTTCTGAACTCCCCTGGTATGCTGATTTCGTTAATTTCTTAGTTAGCGGAATAACTCCTCCTGACCTTAGTTATCAAGCTAGGAAGAGGTTCCAAAATGATGTTAATCATTATTATTGGGACGAACCTCTTCTTTTCAAAATCTGTGCAGATCAGGTTATTAGGAGATGTGTACCACATGATGAACAGGAAGCTATACTACATCACTGTCATGCTTCACAGTATGGAGGACACCTAGGAGGCAACAAAACTGCTGCCAAAGTTTTACAGTCGGGATTTTACTGGCCGTCACTGTTTAAGGATGCCCAAACATTTTACAAACACTGTGAAAAGTGTCAAAGGACTGGAAACATCTCAAGGAGACACGAGATGCCGCTGCAAAATATTCTTGAAGTCGAGATTTTCAACGTGTGGGGGATAGATTTTATGGGACCATTCCCAACTTCATGTGGGAACTTATACATCCTCATGAGAGTGGACTATGTGTCCAAATGGGTTGAAGCAGTCGCCACTTAGAAGAACGATGCCAAGACAGTTCAAATGTTTCTACATAAAAACATTTTTTGTAGATTTGGCATCCTCAAGGCGATCATCAGTGATGAAGGGAGACACTTCGATAATAGGGTTATAGCTGCTACCTTGAAAAATTATGGTGTCAAGCATCGAATTGCAACAACATATCACCCTCAAACCAATGGACAAGCTGAGATATCCAACAGAGAGGTTAAGAACATTCTGGAAAAGATGGTTAAGCCAACTAGGAAGGACTGGTCTCTACACCTCAATAATGCATTATAGGCCTATAGGACAACATTTAAAACTCCATTGGGAATGTCCCCCTATCGGCTGATTTATGGGAAAACATGCCATTTACCTGTTGAGATTGAGCACAGAGCATACTGGGCCATCAAGGCAATTAACATGGACTTGGAAAAACAGGGCATAAAAGGCTACTTGACTTGAACGAGATCGAAGAAATTCGAGCAATGGCCTATGACAATGCAAGAATATACAAGGACAAGACTAAGAAGTGGCATGACAAGAAGTTGCTGCCACGACAGTTCTGCCCAGGGCAGCTTGTTTTGTTGTTCAACTCTAGGTTGAAGCTCTTCCCAGGAAAGCTAAAATCTAGATGGTCCGGCCCATTCCAAGTTGTGCAAGTTTTTCCACATGGTGCCATCACGATCAGATCTTTAAAAGACGGGCACAAATTTAAAGTCAATGGACAAAGACTGAAGCACTATCAGGGGACTGAAGCCCCAAGAATGCAGAAAGTGGTTACTTTAGGAGATGCCCATCCTGGCATCCCTAATTTAACCTAATTTTATTTTTTTATTATTTATATATTTATTAGGTAATTAGAGTTATTTTATTTTTAGGAATTTAAGTTTTTATTTTTATTATTTTCAGGAAATAAAGGAGACAAGGAGAAGTGACTCCAGCCCACCATTTTCCATCAGCCCAAAAAGCCCAACTTTTAGACGCTGCCGTTACAGCTGCCGCGACAGACGCGAAAAATCCAGCCTGTCGACACGCTGTCGCGACAGACACGCAAACGCGTAACAGACGCGCAGCAGACACGGAAATGTGTGACAGATGCGTCAGAAACCGCGTAACAGCTGGCCCCGTTATTCGCGCCTACCGTTACAGTTCCAACGGGCAGCAAACTCTTCCCTATATAAACCCCGTTTACTTTTCATTTTTCACTCACTTCTACTTCTTCTACTTGCTTTCTCTAGAGTTTTTCTTGCTTTCATTTTATTTACACAATCCTTGCAACCATGTCTTCGAGAAACACCCGTAGAAGTGCTGCTTCAGGCTCCGCCCCGGCAGCATCGACCCCACGATCCTTCCAGATACGTGACATGTGGGAGGAGAAGGGCTTTATTTACACTTCCAAGGAGGGGAATCTGGGACTGCAGCCATTCATCGCGAAGAAAATCAGGGCCCTGCAGTGGCAGCTATTTGCAGAATAGCCAAAGAAGATGGATGTGTCTCTGGTCCAAGATTTCTATGCTGCCATCGACAGCAGACACGCGACAGCAGTCACGGTGAGAGGAAGAGAGGTGCCCTTCGAGCCAGAGTATATCAACTCTCTCTACAGCTTTTATGTGGGAGTGAATGAAGATGGTCACCAGCAATTTCTGGAGAGCCTCGACCCTGCTGCCTACGACGCTGTCATGGCAGAGCTCACGGAAGAAGGAACCCAGTGGAACATGGATCCAAAGAACCCAAGGACGGTGAAGAGAGTTCAACTCACCTCGGAGGCCAAGCTGTGGAACGCCTTCATCAAAAAGAGAATCACGCCCTCCTCGCACAACACAACCGTAGACCAACCCAGGTTAGCCCTCATTCATTCGATACTACATGAGAGGCCGATTAACGTGGGTAGATACATCCGAGAGAGCATTTTGGAATGCACACACTGGTCGATAGGACCACTCTACTTCCCCTATCTCATCACCGCCCTCTGCCGCGGCCATCATGTACCAGAAGCTGTCACAGACCTAAGAGTCCAAGGGAAAGGCTGGACTGAGCGAAATCTACTCAGCCTGATGGAACTCACTGCTGCCACCCCACTACCACAGCAGCAGAGACAACATCAGCCAGCGACACCGACCCTGCTGCCACAGGACCTAGGCAGCACACAACAGTAGCCCCTGCAGCCAACGTCTCCTCCCAGATCCTTGCTGCCCTACAAAAGATGGAGGAACGACAGCTCGGCCTCATGAGCTTCATCAGGGATTTCACCACAGCCACGGTACAATTTATTCAAACTTCTTTAAATTTCCCTAATGCTGTATTCCCCACCTTCCCAACCCAGTATTTTGCTGCTACCACCCCTGCCCACACCCCTACACCTGCTGCCACGCCCCAAACGCCAACTGCAGCGACCACACCAACCTCTGCCCCGACAGCTGCAGGCGGCAGCCGCACAACCAACACTTCTGCCAGGGGAACCAAGAGAAGAATGCCGTCCGAAGAACTCGATGCATACATAGCTGGCTTCTCCTCTTCTTCAGTTTGGGCAGAATCCGATGGCGAACCCTCTGTAAAGAGGAATTTGTTTAAAGAGTTCACACCCATTAAGCAGCAGAAAACAGTGGCAGACAAGAACAAGGTAGATAGTGGCAGTGGCAGCAGCAGCAGCAGCAGTAGCGGCGGCGAGAGCAGCAGTAGTTCCGATGTTCAGGTAGTGGAGAAACCTCCCCACATCTCTCCTACCCGCATCCAACCACCAAGGGAGGCTAAAACAAAGAATACCTCTGCCTCCCCCATCCGCCAGCCAGCACCAGTTAAGAAGGCCCCTGCCCGCCGATAGATTCGTCTCAGCAGCGACGACGACATCAACTAAATTTAAGTTTCTCATCTTTTATTGCTGTCTGCCTTTTGATATTTTGTGATGTACTTGTTATTTTCTTTTCTCTGTCATTTGCATTGAGGGCAATGCAACCCTCGAGTTTGGGGGTGGCATCCCTCCATTAATGGAGTATTGTTTTAGTTTAAAATTCGTGTCTTTAACTTAGTTTATTTTTGCTAAAAAAATAAAATAAAATAATTTTTTTTGGCTTAAGTCTTTTGAACTGAACTTACCTGTCGTGACAGCCCCTGTCGTGGCAGTGCCTTTAGGATAGTTTTAGGAACAGTTTAGAGCCTTGCTATAGTTCTGAAACTTAAACACCATTTGTGACTCTTATACTGTCTAGAACTTTACTGGTAAACTAGAATAGGGAAAAGCTTAGTACTTGAATAGCCCCTAGAGGTGCCTAACACTGGCTCTAGGAAAAGAAGTTAAGAAAAATAGACTCTTACACCTAGAGGTGCCCGAAACCGGCTCTAGGAAGTTAGCTAGAGGTGCCCAAAACCGGCTCTAGTCAAACTTAAGCTTGAGAAATAGAATCGAGTCTGCATAAAAAGGAGCCTAAAAATGGCCTCCAAAAAGATGAACTTTGGCATAAAAATTCGAGTTAAAAGTTTCAGCTATTCTAGTAAGCTAAGTAAGTCTAGGCATATAATTGTTCACAAAGCATGCACACACTACACGAGAATTATAGCATTGTTCCGAATAAATCCTGAATTATCCGACAAGGTGTTGCTTGCAATAGGGAATGAAATGGTAGGTGAGGGAAGGTTCATTGTTTTAAGCCAAACAAATTATTTGTTGTTTTTCTTTGTTAGGTCTGAATTGCTTGAGGGCAAGCAAAAACTTGAGTTTGGGGGTGTGTTGAGTGTGTAAAAGTTCTATATTTTACCCCATATTTAACCCATATTTCTGCTGCATTCAAGCATAATTCATTGCATTTAGGTTAGATTTCAATTTTACATCACAAATATATCAAATGGCACAGTTTCTATTGAAATTGGTTGCTTTTGCAGGTAGCTGTTGTAGCAGATGGAGGGCAGTAGAGAAGCAGAGCTGGAACTGGATGTGCAGACGTGAAGGACGATACTGCCATGGCCGCTGCTGTGGCAGCCAAGGACGACAGCGATAGTGAAGGGAAGAAAGTAAAGTGGACCTCGACAGAAAGAGAAAATTAAGCCCATCTGTCGTGGAGTACCCTTATATTTTTCTGAGCCCTAGATCAGAATGAAGGCCAAGCCCAAAGTTCAAGGAAGAAATCCCAAGCAAGAAGGAAGGACGACTTAAAGACTTATTTTCTGAAGATTTAGTCTTAAATAGAGTTGTACTTTAATTTAAAGTTGTATTCTTTCCATATTAGAAAACTTGAACCCAAGGCCTATATAAAGGCATGTAATTCGACCTAGGAGAGGACATCAACCATTCTCTAGCCATCTTCCCAAAACCCTAGCCGTTTTCCCTTCCTCAACATGTTCTAAACTTCCCCTAGGGCTAAGGGTTGCTTTGTAAAGTAGTTGCAAGGATTGCATTGTTTTAGGATTTTCTTTGTTCAATAAAATTACTTCAAGTTCACTTTTTCTGGTTTTCATATCTTGCAACAGTATCAGGAGAGCATTGTGAGATTATCTATTTACTTAATATCGGGAGAGTTAAGTATACGAAAGGAATAAGTGCGAGTTCTCTAGTTTATAGTTGAAATATCTCGGACCTAGGGATAGGACGAGGTTAAGTGGCTAAGGAAGAATTCAACAACATCGGTGTTCATCCTTCGATTCACGCCGGGAGGTATCATCAAGACGTGTTCATCGATAGACTTGGACCTAGGGATAGGCCAAGGCATAGCAGAGATTCTTGCCAAGCTTGAAGTACTGAGTTGAGTAATCGCTGCCGCGATAACCAACGGACAGCTGCCGCGACAGGTGCTGCCGCAGCAGGCACGACGATAGAACAAAGTGTCCTCAACTTTGCAACACCTACACTACTGAGGAATCCAATACCGGCCCATTCTCTCTATCTTGATTTCACTACTCTTTATTTTCAGTATTCTTTATATTTTCGTGACAAACATTTAAACTATTCTTTTCCTCTCTCGTGCAGTAATCCAAGGTGAAGATATTAGCCCAGTCCCTATGGAGACGATATCCGATACTTCCGTATCACTTTACTACTTGTGTCGTGTACACTTGCACTACATTGCGATAGACACTTTTACACGCAACACATGTCTCGAGTTCGAGATATTGTGTATGTAGAAAATCCTCGTCTGGAGACTCACCCACTAAAGCCAGGTATGTGACGCGGGTCGGTCCGGATTAGTCAGGGCAAAGCCTTGGGGAACTGGGAGGGAAACAAAAAAAAAACTAAGTCTACAAGAAATTTGGAAATAATTTGGATCCAAGAATCAATAGAAAATGAAAGAATCGGAAGTGATGGAATATATTTCTCGAACCAAATGAAAGATGAAACATAAATCATGGATAAACTAAGCCCTCTCGAGTATTTATATTATTCTTTTCAGTTATAATCTTTATTGACTAAGATTATTTGTTTTTTCCCTTATAGTTCAATGAGAAAAAAATGTAAAAAAAATAAAGAGAAGAAGAATTGAATTATTATTAAAATATGACGACACTATTTGGTAAATAGCTTTTTAGCTAAAATTAGAGGTTTAAAGCATTTTTAGAGGTTTGACCATTCAAATCTGCTAATTAAGATGTTCGGTAAATAAAAGATTGTAAAAGCGGACTAAGGTGAACAGTTTGAGTTAAAGGTTTAGATAAAAGACTTGTAAAGACTATTTTGTCTTTGATAATTATAAAAAATTTATATAAATAAAATACATTTGAATAACTAATAAAATTTAAAAATAATTTCGTAAATTAGAAATTAATATATAAATTAATAAATAAATATAAATTTAATAATTAATAAAATTATATTCAAATATAATTTCTTAAATAAGAAATTAATACATACATTTAAATTTAATAATTAATAAAATTATATTAAAATATAATCTCATAAAATAAAAAAACTAATAATACATCTAAATTTAATAAGTATAAAAAATTATATTAAAAATATAATTTCACAAATAAAAAATTAATATGTACATCTTTCGTATATGCTTAGTAATGATATTAAAAAATAATTTTCAAAATTTAATTAACATTAATAAATATAAATGTTAATAATTAATAAATTATTTAAACAAGTATCGAATATAATCATGTCCTTATATGTCACTTTACTTATTCAATTAATAAAACAACTATCAATTATCAGTTAATTTTACCAAACACTTTTATACAATCAGCTAACGCAATCCGTTAGTCAAATCAGCTAATATTGTCAACTATCCGCTATCACTAATATAATCCGCTATCCGCTAATTGCCAAACATGGCTGACATATATTAAATATTTTTATTAGCCAATAAAATTTATTTGTTTTTGCTTTTAGTTTAAATAAGGTTGTGAAAGAAATTGAATTATTATTAAAATATAATATGTATTAAATATTTTTATTGGCCAATAAAATTTATTTGTTTTTAATTGTAGTTTAAAGAATAAACTGCTGTTAAAAAATAAAGTGAAAAATTATTACTAAAGTTAAATGACAAATTAGTTTTAAATTTACCATAAAAGTTCATGAGTGATTAAGATATCAACATAATTGTTTGGGTCACTAAAACATCAATGTTTTAAAATTTAAAATTTTTGAGTGACTAAATTTAAATAAAAAGTATATGCTATTCAAAATTTTTCACTTTGTGGCACGTTTATTTCTCTGTTTTTTGTGGCATGTTTATCTGTTATTTTTGTTTTTTTTCATTCCCTATTGGTTCATCCAAGTTTCTACATGGCTTATGTTGAAAATGATATGGCAAACCTATCGATTGTGAGCGGCGAAAATGAGATCATGCAGTTCGAATTTGGGGAAATTGGGTCAACCATCGCTGGAGTTTTGCTATGTTGGCTCATTCCATACTACGAGTTTGATAAATTTCCCCTCCATTAGAGTGACGATAGCCAATGTCTGGCGACCATTTGGGGGCATCACAGTTTTAGATCTTGGGGAAATGAGGTTCCTATCCTGATTATTCCACCCTGTTGATGCAGAGAGAGTTGGGACTGGAGGACCATTGTAAAACTAATGGATTGATTTTGATATAAAAAAGGCATTAAGGATTAAATTGAAAAAGAGAAAATGAATTTTTAAGTCCTCAAAACCTCCCTATGTGTTCTAAGAAAAATGTCCAAGTCAAAACTTAAGCTTACTCAAATTTCTCTAAGTATTTACCAAGTCAAAACAATGATTTTTGAGTCACCGTTTCGGAACGGCCTTTAGGCGTTTCGGAACGTTTTGAAGCTGCTAACCTCTGTTTCGAAACTAGCTTTCCCGTTTCGATACGGGTGTATCGAAACAACTATTTGTGTTTCGAAACTGATGAAGAACAACAGAACTGTTTGAACTGTTTTGATACGACAGTATCGAAACGACCTCAAACGTTTCGAAAAGAATTTCAAACTTGGTTTCAAAATATGACCGTTGAACTTTTTAACTAATTTTTAAGATACAGTTAAAGCGTATCGAAACCCTTTTAAGCCGTTTCGATACAGGTTTTGACAGTGGAAATTTTTTTTGAAACGGGCTTCAACACGTTTCAGAATAGGCTCTCAGTGTATCGAAACGATCGTGTCCGTTTCGGTACGGCCTATTAATTACACCCCAACATCTATTTCTATTTTCGTCTGTTTCGAGATAGGGTCGGGCGTTTCAGAACGGGTAGTTACAGACTGCATTTATGGTGGGAAGATAACATCCCAATGGCTATAATAATGAAGGCAACAACCCCAAAGGCTAGAATTCAATGAGAATGTATAAAAGGGACTTCTAAAAGCACCAGCAACAACTATTGATCCCAAAAGAAACATCCAAACATCAAATTCAAGCTATTGTGCTAAAATCCCATATTTTCTTGTAAACCCCAATTGTAGAACCTTGTATTTCCAATCTTATTTGTTCAATTGGGTTGAGTGCTTGTAAAAAGGGCTACATTTGTATTGAGAGATACTAGCTATTAGCCTTAAACTTCTTTGTATTCTTTGAGTGAGGATTGGGTCAGTTTTTGGGTAGAAAAATTGACCATTTTGTAAAGGTTTCCTCCTAAGCCTAGAAAATGGGAAGATCACCTAGTGGAGTTGTTGGAAAATCCTTAGTGAAGCTAAGGTAGTGGATGTAGAGTTCAATTGAAACTTAAACCACTTTAAATCTCTTGTCTAGCAAATTTTTTATTTTCCACTCCACCACCAAAATTTCTAAAAATCCAATTCACCCCCCCCTCTTGGCTTAAATCGATTCTACGATCCACTCAACAATTGGTATCATAGCCTACCTCTTTGAAGGATTAACAACCACAAGAGGAGTTCCTAGAAGAGTGTGATATATTCTAAAGACATGCCATGACATCTACTTCAACCTCCAACCTCTATGAGTCGCAATCAACCACTAAACCACCATTCTTCAATAGGGACAACTACCCATATTGGAAGAATCGGATGCATCTCTTCATTAAATTAACGGATTACATGGTTTGGGATGTAGTGGAAGAAGTCCCCTACATTCCGGTTAAGAGAACCGATGAAGGAAGACTAATTCTGAAAGTAAAGTCGGAGATGACCAAGGAAGATAGACGAAAGATGCAAGTCAACGACAAAAGCTATACATATCATATTTTGTGCACTTGGTCCGGATATCTATTCAAATGTTTCATCCATCGAAAGTGCGAAGGAAGTGTGGGACACTTTGGAGACGACTTATGAAGGCACTAGCGATGTGAAAGAGACGAATATTGGGTTGCTAAATTTGAGTTATGAGAATTTTAAGATGAATCCCGATGAGAGAGTCTCAAAGATGTTTGATCGTTTTTCGATCATCGTCAATGGCCTTAAAGGATTCAGTGAAGTAATTCCCGAAGATAAGCTAGTGAGAAAGCTTCTATACTCTCTCCTGGAGTCTTGGGATGGTAAGAGGACGACCATTATTGAAGAAAAGAATTTGAAAACATTGAAGTTGATGAGATTGTTGGGTCTCTTCTTACACACGAGATCATGAAGCAAGGAAGGGAGGAGGAGAAGAAGAAGGAAGAGAGAAGGATAGAGAAGCATAAAGTAGAAAAGAAGAAAAAGCTAGGAGTTGCTCTCAAAGCCTCTCTACAAGAGGAGAGCTCTTCTAGTGAGGAGGAAGGTTTTGAGGAATTTGCTATGATAACCAAACGATTCTCACGGTTCATGAAGTCCAACCGAGGGAGAAAATTTCAAAGAAAGATAGACTTCAAGAACAAAGGCAAAGAAGAAGAAAGGGATCCGATCATTTACTTTGAGTGCAAGAAGTTGGGTCACATACGTTCCGATTGCCCTCAACTCAAGAAGAATGGCTTTGAGAAGAAGAAGAAGCTCAAAGCCAAGCTTGCTACTTGGAGTGATGAGGAGTCATCCGAGGATTAAGAACATGAAGTGACCAACCTTTGCCTCACGGCTCTTGAGGAGGATTCTTCTATTGTAACCTCTAACTCATCTACTTTTGATTACATATGATGAACTTCTAGATGCTTATGATGAGTTGCAAGAGGTATATGATAAGTTGGTTGAGAAATACAAGGAGTCGATTTTAAAAAATAAGAAAATGATTTCAGTTTTAAGGACCCAAAATGACTCCCTTTCTAAAACCAACTCGAAATTAGAAAAGAAGGTCTTGGTTTTACAAAATTCCTCAAATGAGTTTGAAAAGAAATCAAATGATTTAAATGACCTTCTTGAAAAATACCATGTTTACCACCAAGAGAAGGTGAGAAAACTCAAAGCTTCTCTAACCAATGTTGGGAAAAACGATTTTGAAAAAGCATATTCTTCAAAATCCCAACATGTGAAGAGAAACTTAGTTGACCACAAATGTAACCCCCTTAGCCCGGCCTAGACGGTTGACCCGAACTACGAAGATTACACGGGGAAAACCAAAGTCAACCCGAAAGTCAACCTTGATTTACGACCCTTTTTTTTCTTTTAAAACTTGTCTAGATGCACATTAAACCTAGGCATACTCTTGAGATAAGCATACTAAAAAATCACAGCAATCGGAAAACAAAAAGGGACTCAATTGCACAACATACGAATTTAGGGACCAAAATGTAAAATATGGAAACTAAGAGGACTTTACAAATTTTAAAGATACCATTATGAAATTAGTCATGTTTCATGCCTCTCTGCCAAATTTAATCTCAAACGGACATCTCAAACTCAATCAATTGCACATACAAAAATCATGACTAAAATGTAAAGCTTGCAAACCTCAAAACCATTCAAATCAGTGCCCAACGGTCAAGTGTTTCGAAACGGGTATAGACCGTTCAGAAACACGGCTTGGCAGTAGCAAAAGTGTTTCAAAACACCTCTACCCGTTTCGAAACGCCCAGGCCAAAACATGCCCTTGTTTCGAAACAGGCAAGGGTGTTTCGAAACACCCTGCCCAGAAACAACAGATAAGCCTGTTTTAACACATCTAATCACCATCAAACATACTCTAAATCAATCCTCAACAAATCAACAACATGCCAAGCATCATAACTACCAAATTGCATTAAAATCTAGATACAAAACAACCTCTAGGTGCACCAACTCTTTCAACACATCCAACACTTAATCATGCTTTTAAAACAAGAAGCATAGCACAACGACTTATGAATAAGAAGATTCAAATGTTGCAAAGCGATAAACAACAAGATTCAAACAACAAACCAAATATGGTTAACATACTCAATCTCATTACACATCAATATAAAAGACTCTCCCCCCATTGCCTTTATTATCTATAGCTATTAACCGAGACATACTTCTCAAGTGGAGCTCTCCTTGAATCCCTTGCTACTTGCTGTCCCAACTTCAATTATCTGCATTGATGGACAAAAAGGAGCGTAAGCACATAATGCTTAGTGAGGAATGCTCAAAACCAAAACACCATCAATGCAGCGAATCATAAAACCCTCTCTAAAAGTAGATATAAATCAATAAACCAAAGCATTGGTTGAAAAACCTCTTTTGAAACAACATGCTTTAAACCATGCCTTGCTCAACATGAAAACCAACCTTTAGCTTAGAAAAGCTAAACAATTTACCCCAAAACACATTCTTGCAAAAACCATTATTTAAACCTTTCCAAGCATAAACACCACATGCAAGGTTAAACTCAAATTCCTTGGAAAACACTTCCACTTCACAACATACTTTCCATATGCTTGATGGCCATTCCAAAGCAAAACCTTTTGAAAACCATTGGTTCCTTCTAACTATCACATGCATTCAACAAATGCAAAACACATGAACTACCAAAAACAACATTGCACTACATGCCTTTTAAAACAAGTCCTCACAAGACTTCAATGCACTAAAGAGATTCTATGCACATATGCACCATTCTCAATAGAAGATAAACACTTGTTCAAGCTTAACAAGTAATACATGCATTCTTAGAACATTACACACTTCCCATGCAACCTTGCATCATTTCAAGCATCTCATGCTTCATTACATTCAAGAACATTATATTGGCTTCCAAGTGATAATTCACAAACCATCACAACACAAGACACAATCGGATACGCGGATTACAAGCGTTGTCCCACACGCTTCATACACACAACCGAACAACACAAGGTGGAGTTTACCGGTACAATCACAACCCCTCAACACCCGTGATGGAGTTTAACGGTACAATCACAACCCCTCAACATCACTCATCGGAAGTTGTATAACTCACTAGCGAGAGCCGGGACACATCACAAGGCTTACACATGGAAGCTACCACAACCATTGTAATCACCTTAACCAAGCTCACACACGGGAGCAACCCTCCACCGTTGTGACGCTTAACAAAGTCCACCCACGAGAGCCATCCTCCATTGTGGTGACATTTAACAAGGTTCACCCATGAGAGCCATCGTCCATCGTGGTGGCACTTAACAAAGCCCACCCACGAGAGCCATCCTCCATCGTGGTGACACCAACTCTCTCAATCGCTAGGATACTTTGATGGAGTTTACGGTACCATTACAACCCCTCGACATCCAAGGCGACTCAATTCACGGTGCACCCAATCCTATATCCGGTTAACTATATCCGATTAAAGTAACCAACAACCTCTTACATCACTTGCCAATACCATCAATTACCATCATCAATTCACTGTTTTAAAGCATTAAACAAAGCCATTAAACAACATGCAACACTATGCATCAATTCCACAATTCCAAAGTACAAAACCAAGGATCTCTTACCTTGAGCATCCTTCAACACATGACTTTCAAAACCAGTATTAAACCATGCTAAAACAAGCTTTCAAAACAGAATTTAAACATGCAAATTAAATGTATGCATCCAACCATCTCATGGTTCATTCAAGAGAAAGAGTTTTTCCGAAAACTTACTCTTGAGCTTAGTTAAGTTGCTTAGACTTAAACTAAACTCCCATAACCTTCAAACATTGGTTTCAAAGCTGAAAACCCAACTTCACTCACCGTTACACAAAACTAAGCTAGCCGACAAGCCTTCCAAGCATTCGAACCCTCCAACGCTACCTCTATTGCTTCTGGATCATTCTCCCCTGTTTTAAACACATAACAACAGAGGATTAATGCATCATCATGCATTAAAAATACCAGCAATACAACTCAACTCGCTGCTCTACATAAATCCAACATTTCGGCTACCAAACACAACCGAAATCACCTCCAAACTCTTCCAAAACTTAACCCAGCCAAGATCCATCACTTCTAACCATTATTAATCATTAATTAACATCCAAAATGATCCCAAACTCATCCTTATACCTCCAGCATTAACAGAACACCAAAATCACCCCAAAAACCACCATTTTCACAAGTAAAAACTTAGGAAAATCAACCTATTCGGGATTGCATTGATTAAACCTCAATTACACATCATTTAGACATCCAAAATACATCAAAAAGACATCTCAAAATAGAGCCCAATCGTCCAATACGAATTTCCTCAAATTAAATCCAAATCTTGCATTTCAAGCCAAAATCAAGAACACAACATTAAAACCTTTAATAAAACTCAATTTAAGGATTGAGAACTTGGGAATTTCAGTAAAGAACTGAGTATTTATAGGAGAAGGACGTTCATACCTCTAAATGTGGATTTCTCCTTGTTTAGAGCCAAAATCCTTGAAAATTCATTAAGCAAATGGTGAGGATTTAATGTAGAAATGATTAGGAATCATTTGGGGATTGAAAATTCTTCTTTAGGTGTGAAAATCAAAAGGAAAGTTGCTGTGGAAATGTGTTTGGCTGAGGGAATTTTGAGAGAAAATGAAATAGGAAAATTTTGGTAAAAGTTAGTTGTGAAACTAAAATATCACTTTTTCCTCTTTTCTTTTTATTAATTAAACACTAAACGAGTCTTAAAAATCAAGAAAAATCTGGAGAAATCCTCCCTTGGGTAAATTAGCTCCTTAAAAATTCAAAGTTTCAATCCTTTTAAAACAGTCACGAACTTTTCAAAAATTACATTTTAGTCACTAACTCGAAATGTCATATTTCCAAACCTCATTTTGTAAAATTGATTTCACCACTCTCTTATATATATTAAAAGAGGATTTTTGGATATTTTTCCATATTTTTAATGCATCCCGAACTAGGTTTTCCCTAAAACCACCTTTTATATTCGAACCGAAAATCCGACCGGTCCGGTTCAAACCCAAAACTTTTAAGCCCAAAATTGGGGTGTTACAACTCTCCCCATCTTAGGAAATTTTGTCCTCGAAATTTCAACAGGCGAAAAGAGCACAACCAAACTTCTCAAAGCAACCCACAAGGCAACACATGAGACTTAACCACCACTGAACACTCTCCACAAAAAACTCCACCAAACCAACTCCTCCACAAATCAACTTACACTATAACAAAACCCAACACCACCACATACTGTTCACAATTTCCAGAACACTCAGATGTTAACCACAGCTTAACCTTTCACACTTCCGAATTGCACATAGCCCCAAAAACCCCAACCTTGACTCCGCCAGCCGTTCCACATACCACTAGCTGACTTCAGAAGGAATTTACTTATGCACGACTAGCCAACCACTTCTCACAAGAACCCGTCCAACCAACAATGGCCCTTGAACTTACATTGCCTTTCCACTTCAAGCTTTGACTACAACACTAGCCTTACCAGGACACCGCCCATTGTATACATACATATTAAGATTACGAAACTTCTATTCACCCCAGGCCAACCCTTTTCTACAACCCACAACACAACCTCTTCTCAACTCTTCGAAGGTTGCTACGAACCACCACCTACATAAACATCCCTCCTATTACAACATAAATGCCAAGTCACCTCAGCACTCTGGAAACACATCCACTAACCTACTACATCACTTAACACCAAGAAACTACCACTTCTACTAGCTATTCACAACCACTCTGACCGATTCTAACTTCAACCGGTAATCTCCTCACCACCACACCGCTAAACTCTTTAAGCACCAAAACACTTTCCTTCTACCAACATGCTATACCGCACTCACTATTACTGACAGCTCGCTTAATACCCTGTATTACTTCTAACATTCTCCTAGCACCAAAACAACTCTTAAAACCCATCATCCAACCTAACCCTATCCCAACACTAACGGACCCAACTAGCTATTAGCAAGTGTGAACGTTCGTATGCATGGTCACCTATATGCCCTATCAATGCCTGTGTACATGTATGCAAAACTTCTAATGTCATGTCGCTTGTATGCATGTACCAACATATATAATATAGCATATAACAAATGATTTTAACTGTGCATGTATGTCGGTTCACACCCACCAATAACATCCTCAGAATCTGCCTAAGAACAACCTCCTATCTCACTTCCAACTTGTCCAACCCTACCATTCTAATAACCCATTAACCACAAAATACCCACTAATGTCCTCTTCACACTAAAGTTGTTTTCAAAACAACACCAACTACTACCCCAAACATGCTAGCTATGAGACCATACCCACTACGCAAGGGAAAACCAAACCGAAACCAAACTAAGATAACTAGGGCAAAGATTACTTAACAAGGTTACCTGAAAACATCTCACTGCCTCGGGGCTTCAACAGACAAACTCTCTTCTTCGCAGAACCATCATTCTCTAGCCGCACCACCGCAGCATCAGCCAACACTTTAAGATCATCACCATCTCCCTGCGGTAAAGAACCCTGGCTACCCCGAGCCAACTTCAAACAATTTCGTCTCAAATGCCCAACAAACCCACAATTTCAACAAGATTCATTCCCCAAGCTCCTCACACCTTTCTGCCCTTCCTGCCACCTTCGAACTTTGTCTCGGCCGCGCCCACGACCCTTCTGAGACCCTTTTGCTACTATTGAAGCTGATCTCACCACTTGAGGACAATTTCGCTTCACATGCTTCTTAGAACCACAGTTCCAACAAGCTCCCGCGCCCCAACAACCTCCAACATGACACCTTCCACAACGGTCACACTTCGGCAACCGAGCTACCACTCCTTGGTCATGCAACACTTGCCCCACATCCGCACCACCACCCAAACTTCGATTCAAGCGAAACCTTCTATCACGTAGCCTCTTACGCTGACCGCTCCCGAGGTCAGTACCCACAGCCCTCTTGCTTAAACTTTTCTCACCTTTATAATCCGAAGCCACACCCCCACGTTGCTTAACCCTTGGGAATTTCTCACCAAAGTACCTTTCATAAAAGGTAGACACAAAGAAGTCCCAATCTATATCGTGGATATGCGTTGCCACCGCCACAGATGTCCACCAGGCACAGGCGTCCTCCAACATCAATGAGACAACACTTCCCAGCTTACAGGCGTAATCACACCTTTCCTGATCCAAAATCAGAATTACACTGGCTAACCAAGCCTCGAACGCCTCAGGTGTCGAACCACGATACTCCACAGCTCCCATACAAACGCTGTTTCGACAAACTCGCATGTCCCACAGTCAGCACGTCTACAGGCCTCACTTTCACCACAGCCTGAGATGTTCCCGACACATCTTGAACTATAGGTGATGAACCCTTCATCACAGAACCAGCTTCCTCCTCCTGCCTCACAACCTCAACTCCAAGCACTGAAGACTGAGACGAAACACCTCCACTAAAAGGTGAATTCCAAGCCTTAACAACCTGCTCTAAGGCAGCAACCATCTCACCCAACTGCCATCTCTCATCGATTTCACCATGCTATTAACAACAAGCAATCATAACAAAACAAACAAAACGATCAGGCCAGCTTCAAGCAAGGATTCAAGACTCCCACTCCAACATAACACAATAGCTATAATAATAAGGCAATGGGTATCCCAAATTCTCCCCTTTTACACGACATAACAATCAATAAAAACATGGTTATCACAACATCGAGCATATCAATCAACATACTTCGATCATGCTCTCATCAAATAACATTCACTCGCAACAGCATAACATCAACATATCATACCCATCACACTTTCATCATTCATAGAATCAACTCACAACACCAGCATATCATCAGTACAATTTCACATTAGCTCAATGAAGATACATAACCAAAAAGCATGACAAAAACATCAACAATTCGCTCAAAGACACACATTTCAACCGACTTTCAACCACACATCAGAATAAACATCAAACACTTATTATAACAATTTACCATTTCCCCAAGCATTCGCAACTCAGCTCTGATACCACCAAATGTAACCCCCTTAGCCCGGCCTAGACGGTTGACCCGAACTACGAAGATTACACGGGGAAAACCAAAGTCAACCCGAAAGTCAACCTTGATTTACGACCCGTTTTTTTCTTTTTAAACTTGTCTAGATGCACATTAAACCTAGGCATACTCTTGAGATAAGCATACTCAAAAATCACAGCAATCGGAAAACAAAAAGGTACTCAATTGCACAACATACGAATTTAGGGACCAAAATGTAAAATCTGGAAATTAAGAGGACTTTTCAAATTTTAAAGATACCGTTATTAAATTAGTCATGTTTCATGCCTCTCTTCCAAATTTGATCTCAAACGGACATCTCAAACTCAATCAATTGCACATACAAAAATCAGGACTAAAATGTCAAGCATGCAAACCTCAAAACCATTCAAATCAGTGCCCAACGTTCAAGTGTTTCGAAACGGGTATAGACCGTTCAGAAACACGGCTTGGCAGTAGCCAAAGTGTTTCGAAACACCTCTACCCGTTTCGAAACGCCCATGCCAAAACATGCCCCTGTTTCGAAACAGGCAAGGGTGTTTCGAAACACCCTGCCCAGAAACAGCAGATAAGCCTGTTTTAACACATCTAATCACCATCAAACATACTCTAAATCAATCCTCAACAAATCAACAACATTCCAAGCATCATAACTACCAAATTGCATTAAAATCTAGATACAAAACAACCCCTAGGTGCACCAACTCTTTCAACACATCCAACACTTAATCATGCTTTTAAAACAAGAAGCATAGCACAACGACTTATGAATAAGAAGATTCAAATGTTGCAAAGCGATAAACAACAAGATTCAAACCACAAACCAAATATGGTCAACATACTCAATCTCATTACACATCAATATAAAAGACTCTCCCCCCATTGCCTTTATTATCTATAGCTATTAACCGAGACATACTTCTCAAGTGGAGCTCTCCTTGAATCCCTTGCTTCTTGCTGTCCCAACTTCAATTATCTGCATTGATGGACAAAAAGGAGCGTAAGCACATAATGCTTAGTGAGGAATGCTCAAAACCAAAACACCATCAATGCAGCGAATCATAAAACCCTCTCTAAAAGTAGATGTAAATCAATAAACCAAAGCATTGGTTGAAAAACCTCTTTTGAAACAACATGCTTTAAACCATGCCTTGCTCAACATGAAAACCAACCTTTAGCTTAGAAAAGCTAAACAATTTACCCCAAAACACATTCTTGCAAAAACCATTATTTAAACCTTTCCAAGCATAAACACCACATGCAAGGTTAAACTCAAATTCCTTGGAAAACACTTCCACTTCACAACATACTTTCCATATGCTTGATGGCCATTCCAAAGCAAAACCTTTCGAAAACCATTGGTTCCTTCTAACTATCACATGCATTCAACAAATGCAAAACACATGAACTACCAAAAACAACATTGCACTACATGCCTTTTAAAACAAGTCCTCACAAGACTTCAATGCACTAAAGAGATTCTATGCACATATGCACCATTCTCAATAGAAGATAAACACTTGTTCAAGCTTAACAAGTAATATATGCATTCTTAGAACATTACACACTTCCCATGCAACCTTGCATTATTTCAAGCATCTCATGCTTCATTACATTCAAGAACATTATATTGGCTTCCAAGTGATAATTCACAAACCATCACAACACAAGACACAATCGGATACGCGGATTACAAGCGTTGTCCCACACGCTTCATAAACACAACCGAACAACACAAGGTGGAGTTTACCGGTACAATAACAACCCCTCAACACCCGTGATGGAGTTTAACGGTACAATCACAACCCTTCAACATCACTCATCGGAAGTTGTATAACTCACTAGCGAGAGCCGGGACACATCACAAGGCTTACACATGGAAGCTACCACAACCATTGTAATCACCTTAACCAAGCTCACACACGGGAGCAACCCTCCACCGTTGTGACGCTTAACAAAGTCCACCCACGAGAGCCATCCTCCATCGTGGTGACATTTAACAAGGTTCACCCACGAGAGCCATCCTCCATCGTGGTGGCACTTAACAAAGCCCACCCACGAGAGCCATCCTCCATCGTGGTGGCACTTAACAAAGCCCACCCACGAGAGCCATCCTCCATCGTGGTGACACTAACTCTCTCAATCGCTAGGATACTTGGATGGAGTTTACGGTACCATTACAACCCCTCGACATCCAAGGCGACTCAATTCACGGTGCACACAATCCTATAGCCGGCTAACTATATCCGATTAAAGTAACCAACAACCTCTTACATCACTTGCCAATACCATCAATTACCATCATCAATTCACTGTTTTAAAGCATTAAACAAAGCCATTAAACAACATGCAACACTATGCATCAATTCCACAATTCCAAAGTACAAAACCAAGGATCTCTTACCTTGAGCATCCTTCAACACATGACTTTCAAAACCAACATTAAACCATGCTAAAACATGCTTTCAAAACAGAATTTAAACATGCAAATTAAATGTATGCATCCAACCATCTCATGGTTCATTCAAGAGAAAGAGTTTTTCCGAAAACTTACTCTTGAGCTTAGTTAAGTTGCTTAGACTTAAACTAAACTCCCATAACCTTCAATCATTGGTTTCAAAGCTGAAAACCCAACTTCACTCACCGTTACACAAAACTAAGCTAGCCGACAAGCCTTTCAAGCATCCGAACCATCCAACGCTACCTCTATTGCTTCCGGATCATTCTCCCCTGTTTTAAACACATAAAAAGAGAGGATTAATGCATCATCATGCATTAAAAATACCAGCAATACAACTCAACTCGCTGCTCTACATAAATCCAACATTTCGGCTACCAAACACAACCGAAATCACCTCCAAACTCTTCCAAAACTTAACCCAGCCAAGATCCATCACTTCTAACCATCATTAATCATCAATTAACATCCAAAATGATCCCAAACTCATCCTTATACCTCCAGCATTAACAGAACACCAAAATCACCCCAAAAACCACCATTTTCACAAGTAAAAACTTAGGAAAATCAACCTATTCGAGATTGCATTGATTAAACCTCAATTACACATCATTTAGACATCCAAAATACATCAAAAAGACATCTCAAAACAGAGCTCAATCGTCCAATACGAATTTCCTCAAAATTAAATCCAAATCTTGCATTTCAAGCCAAAATCAAGAACAGAACATTAAAACCTTTAATAAAACTCAATTTAAGGATAGAGAACTTGGGAATTTCAGTAAAGAACCGAGTATTCAGAGGAGAAGGACGTTAATACCTCTAAATGTGGATTTCTCCTTGTTTAGAGCCAAAATCCTTGAAAATTCATTAAGCAAATGGTGAGGATTTGATGTAGAAATGATTAGGAATTATTTGGGGATTGAAAACTCTTCTTTAGGTGTGAAAATCAAAAGGAAAGTTGCTGTGGAAATGTGTTTGGCTGAGGGAATTTTGAGATAAAATGAAATAGGAAAATTTTGGTAAAAGTTAGTTATGAAACTAAAATATCACTTTTCCCTCTTTTCTTTTTATTAATTAAACACTAAATGAGTCTTAAAAATCAAGAAAAATCTGGAGAAATCCTCCCTTGGGTAAATTAGCTCATTAAAGATTCAAAGTTTCAATCCTTTTAAAACAGTCACGAACTTTTCAAAAATTACATTTTAGTCACTAACTCGAAATGTCATATTTCCAAACCTCATTTTGTAAAATTGATTTCACCACTCTCTTATATATATTAAAAGAGGATTTTTGGATATTTTTCCATATTTTTAATGCATCCCAAACTAGGCTTTCCCTAAAACCACCTTTTATATTCGAACCGAAAATCCGACCGGTCCGGTTCAAACCCAAAACTTCTAAGCCCAAAATTGGGGTTTTACAACAAACAAAGAGGCTCCCATAAGTATCATAAGAATAAGAAAGTTAGAAGTGTATGGGTTCCTAAGGAACTTATAGTTTCTAACAATATTGTAGTCATTTCATCTTGGATTCCTAAGGGAACCAAGTATTTGGGAACTAACACTCATGGACCCAAAAATCAAAGCTGAACTCTTTGTTTGTAGGGGGAGCATTGCTACAAGGCCAAAGCATAAAGCCAAAACTCATGGTACCTTGATAGTGGATGCTCGAGGCACATGACCGGAGACAAGAGTCGATTCATGGATTTAAAGTCAAAAAGTGGAGGAGTGGTGAAATTTGGTGACAACTCCAAAGGCCACATTGAAGGTATTGGCTCCATAGGTAATCACTCGACCATACTCACTGAAAATGTTTTGTATGTCAATGGTCTAAAACATAATTTATTAAGCTTTAGTCAATTGTGTGATAAAGGGTTTAATGTCTTATTTGATAAAAATGGGTGTAAAATTGTTGACATTAAATGTAATAAAATAATGCTCATTGGTCATCGTATAGGAAATATATACATGGTGCATCTAGATGACATTCATACATCCCATGCATGTTTTGTTGCACAAAATGAAAATGATGCATGATTATGGCATAGGAAACTAGGACATGCTAGCATTACTGTTTTAGAAAAAATAGTTTCCCTAAATCTAGTTAGAGGTTTTCCCAAGATTAAGTTCTCAAATGACAAAATATGTGATGGATGCTCTAAGGGTAAACAACATAGATCATCTTTTAAATCCATTAATGATATTTCTACTAGTAGATGTTTACAATTGATTCATATGGATCTTTTTGGGCCTATTAGAACTATGAGCTTGGGTGGTAAATCGTATGCTTTTGTACTTGTTGATGACTATTCTAGGTTTACTTGGGTTCTATTCTTAAGTACAAAAGATGAGACTTTAGAAAAATTTATCACATTTTCTAAATTAACTCAAAATGATCTTGAGCTTAAGATTTCTCACATTAGAAGTGATCATGGAACCGAGTTTCAAAATCTAGGTATTGAAGAGTTTTTAAATGAAAACGGTATTAGCCACAATATTTTAGCACCTCGAACTCCTCAACAAAATGGGGTAGTTGAGAGGAAAAATAGGACTTTACAAGAAATGGCTAGAACCATGCTTTGTGAAAACAATTTACCTAAATACTTTTGGGCGGAAGCCACAAATACTGCTTGCTACATTATAAATCGAGTAATGATTAGGCCACTTTTAAAGAAAACACCATATGAGATTTTAAAATCTAAGAAGCCTATCATTACCTATTTTCATCCATTTGGTTGCAAGTGTTTTGTTCTAAACAATGGAAAAGACAACTTAGGTAAATTTGATGCTAAAAGTGATGAAGCTATTTTCTTAAGATATTCTTTAAACTCTAAAGCATATCGTGTATTTAATAAAAGAACTTTAGTAGTAGAAGAGTCTATACATGTTGTTTTCAATGATAACCTTCTTCTGAGAAAGGAATCTTGTGATGATGATGATGTAGGAATCCTTGATGCCTTTGATGGAGGAAAAACTTCAATGGAGGATGAGATTCCAACTAAAGAAGAAGATGCTCAAGATCCACCTCTTGAAGCCTTGAAGGACTTGGCTCTTGAGGAAAAGGAAGTGAGCTACCCAAGGGAGTACAACTATGTCAAAGGTGGTGAAATATTGGGTGATCCATCCAAGGGGGTAACTACTAGATCCTCTCTCAAATTAATGAATCATGTTGCATTTATTTCACGCATAGAGCCTAAAAACATCAAAGAAGCTTTAAAAGATGAGTTTTGGATTATGGCTATGCAAGAAGAATTAAACCAATTTGAGAGGAGTAATGTATGGACATTAGTTGAAAGGCCTAGTAATCAATCTACTATAGTAAGTAAATGGGTATTTAGGAATAAACTAGATGAGAGTGGTAACATTGTGAGAAACAAAGCTAGACTAGTTGCTCAAGGTTACACTCAAGAAGAGGGAGTTGATTTTGATGAAACCTATGCAGTCGTAGCTAGAATGGAAGCTATTATGATGTTGCTTGCATATGCATGTTATCATGATTTCAAGCTTTTTCAAATGGATGTAAAAAGTGCATTTTTAAATGGTTTTATAAATGAGGAAGTGTATGTGGAACAACCACCAGGTTTTGAGGATTCAAAATTTCCAAATCATGTTTTTAAGCTAACCAACGCACTTTATGGTTTAAAACAAGCTCCTAGAGCTTGGTATGAAAGGCTTTCAAACTTTTTAATTGAAAAAGGTTTTGAAAAAGGTAAGGTGGACACTGCACTTTTCATAAAAAGATATAAAAATGACATCCTAGTAGTACAAATATATGTTGATGATATTATCTTTGGATCTACTAATGAATGTCATTGCAAATAGTTTGCTAAGTTAATGCAATGTGAGTTCGAGATGAGCATGATGGGGGAGCTCTCATTCTTTTTGGGACTCCAAATCAAACAAAGAAAGGATGGCACCTTCATAAATCAAGCTAAGTACGTGAACGATATGCTCAAAAAGTTCGGCTTGGAGAATGTAAAGCCTCATGCCACGCATATGAGCTCTTCCATAAAGCTTGACAAAGATGAAGGAGGTAAGTTTGTTGATTCTAAGCTTTATAGATCCATGATAGGTTCTTTGCTTTACCTTACCGCAAGTAGACCGTATATCATGTTTAGTGTTTGCTTGTGTGCTAGGTTTCAAGCTAGTCCTAGAGAATCACACTTAGTTTCCATTAAGAGAATTTTTAGATACCTCAGAGACACACCTAACTTAGGCCTTTGGTATCATAAGGATTCTTCATTTAGCCTTCATGCTTATTTAGATGCGGATTATGGGGGATGTAAGATAGATAGGAAAAGTACTTCCGGGACATGCCAATTCTTAGGTAGTGTGCTCGTATTTTGGTTCTCTAAGAAACAAAATAGCATAGCCTTATCTACCACCGAAGCGAAGTACATATCCTTAGGGAGTTGTTGTGCTCAAGTCCTTTGGATGAAGCAACAACTCTTAGATTATGGTGTTGAAGTAGAAACCATACCCCTTAGGTGTGACAACACTAGTGCCATTTGTCTCACTAAGAATCCCATCCAACACTCTAGAACCAAACACATAGAAATTAGACATCATTTCATTAGAGACCATGTGTTGAAAAATGATGTTGTTCTAGAGTGTGTTGATACCTTGAACCAATTAGCGGATATATTCACAAAGCCTTTAGATAAAGAGCGTTTTTGGACCCTTAGGAGAGAGTTAGGTTTAACTAGCCTATCTTGACCTTTTAGGACCTTTTTGTGCTTAAATTGCTTGATTTCTTGCAAAATACCATGCTTATGTGTTTTTAATCCTAATTTCATCCATGCTTATAGTTAGGGGGAGTATGTTTATGTTTTTAACATGTTTATCTTGCTCATACATATCATTGATGCATCTAGGACTTATTATGATTCAATTTTTCTGCAATTTAGAGTCTCATCTGCACCTCCAGGCATAGGTGTATCGAAACGGGTCTATATGTTTCGATACGGGTGCCTTAAAAGAATGCTTTGTGACCAAGGTGTTTCGAAACGCCTAAAAGGGTTTCGAAACGTTTTGCCTCTGCCAAGAAATGTATCGAAACGGCCCAAAAGCGTTTCGATACGAGTTATCACATGGGATTCGATATGATCAAAGCCGTATCAGAAGGGTTAATAGGATTCAAAACGCCAGTCAACGTTTCGGTACGCTCGTTTTGAAACGGTCGTGCCTGTTTCAAAACGCATATCCGGACTGCTTTTTAAGGGCTTTAATTGATAAAAGTTCCTTTTCATTAAAATTCCCTAAAACCCTAACCCCGATTTTTCTCTATAAAAACCCTATAAACCTCATTGTTTTTTCATCAAATCTTGAGGGCTTTTACTCACAAATTAAAGTCTAAGCAAGCTTCAACAAATTGGTGCAATTTCTTCCATTCATTCGTCCAAAAATCCCTTTTTTGAGGTATTTTTCATTCTTTTCTTTTTCCTTTGATTTTATTCGAATCTTAGGTTAGAAAATATTAGTTTTGTATAGATTATATGTTTTGCAACTTGGGTTCTTCAAACTTGTAAAAATTTCTTCAAAATCTTAAATTTTTTATTCTAATATTTTTGTTTTTGCTCGTATTTTTTTATTGTTTTCAAAACTTGTTTCCTCTTCAATTTTTGTTGTTGTTGTTTTTATATGTATATATGTTTTTAAAGTGTTTTTCTTTAAAACCTTAATGGGATTTTTCATTGGATTGAATTAAGGATTTAAATGCATACATTTAAATTTTGTTGCTTGCTTTGTGTTTTTAGGAATTTCATGGAAAACGTTAACAAGAAACGCAAGACTCAAACGGGTGAAGGTTCAACCCAAGCAAACATTCGTCCTAACCTTACCCTTCTTTTTCAAAAGAGTCTTAGAAATCAAGAGACTAAACTCCGAGCGCTTTGATTTCCGCTATCTAGCTCTCTTGCGAGAATAGAGCTTCTTGGCCTTTTTGAGCATTCCAGACATTGTCTACAAGCATATGGTCCTCCTATTCTACTCCAATGCCGTTCTTATTGATAATGAAGATCATACCGAGGTGATTGGAATTGAGTCGTACCTTTTGGGCAGGAAGTTCACTATTGATATGCCCGTTTTAGAGACCGCTCTTGGGCTCAAAGATGAAGGTATTGAGGATGAGAACCACTTTGGTGCTCACACCGGATCTGTTCTCACATTGGATGCTCATGACCGGTTCCTTCATTTGATGATCTCTTGGTTCATCCGTCCTTCAGGAGGTAAATTTGCTCACGTTCGTCAAGTTGATTATTTTTGGTTAGAGTGCTTTCGCCGAGGACAACGACCAAACCTTGTCAAAATCATGTTCGCCGTGATGGTCCATCAAGTGAAGATTCGCACCACCGATGCACTTACATCCTTCACTTATGGGGTTGTTTTAAGCTATGTCTTTGGTACCCTCAACTTTGATTGTTCTTATGATTCTCTAGAACCCCGCAAGCGAAAGATTGGTGAATCCTCTCTCATTAAGTCCGGGTTTCGCTATACTCTTGGCCAATGGGTTCGTGTTGATAGGTGAGCTCCAACACCTCAAGTTGAGCCTCCACCTCAAGCTCCGGCTTCTAACAATGAGACACCTATGGCTTTCCTTACCGAGCAATTCAACTCGGTCGATATGAACATGGCTTCGAGTTTTGGTGCTCTCAACACTCGCATGCAATATTTGGAGGAACGCGTCTCCACTCTTGAGAATCAACAATCATCTATGGATTTATCTTTCTCCACATTCTATGGTGATTGGAGAAACTATCGTCGTGCTGAAGATAAAGACAATGATGATTCTCTTGATGATGGTAGTGACGATGATGACGAGGCTTAGTCTTTATATTGCATATCATATTAGTCTATCATATTAGGATTAAGTTTTCACATATCTATCATTTTATGCTTTAAAGACCTATGTTTTGATTATTTTCTTTGGGATTGAGCTTAAACTCTAATACTTTAAGTATTTGTGTTTGATTATTTGTTTCTTGAACTTCATGATATCTATATTATGTTGTTTGGTTTCTTGCTTATAACCTTGTTTCTTCTCATGATTAGCCTTGATTATTATTCTTTTTGATCAAACAAAAAGGGGAAGAAGTAATATAAGAGCCAAATTTTTTAAGTTGGTTTTGAGTTTCAAACACTTGAATTTTAAATCTCTTCAAAATTTTAAAACCCATCTTACATTGAGGGGGAGTTAGAACGTCTTCAAGATTTCAAAAATTCTTAAAAATTCAAACTTGGTTTTGTTATATCAAAAAGGAGGAGATTGTAAAACTAATGAATTGATTTTGATATAACAAAGGAATTAAGGATTAAATTGAAAAAGAGAAAATGAATTTTTAAGTCCTCAAAACCTCCCTATGTGTTCTAAGAAAAATGTCCAAGTCAAAACTTAAGCTTACGCAAATTTCTCTAAGTATTTACCAAGTTAAAACAGTGATTTTCGAGTCACCGTTTCAGAACGACCTTTAGGCATTTCGGAACATTTTGATATTGTTAACCTCTATTTCGGAACTAGCTTTCCCGTTTCGATACGGGTGTATCGAAACAACTATTTGTGTTTCGAAACGGATGAAGAACAACAGAACAATTTGAACCGTTTCGATACTGCCGCATCGAAACAACCTTAAACGTTTCGAAACGAATTTCAAACTTGGTTTCAAAATATGACTGTTGAACTTTTTAACTAATTTTTAAGATACAGTTAAAGCGTATCGAAACGCTTCTAAGCCGTTTCGATACATGTTTGGACAGCGACAAATTGTTTCGAAACGAGCTTCAGCACGTTTTGGAACAGGCTCTTAGCGTATCGAAATGATCGTGTCCGTTTCGGTACGGCCTATTAATTACACCCAACGGCTATTTCTATTTTGGTCTGTTTCGAGACAGGGTCAGATGTTTCAGAACGGGTAGTTTTAGACTGCATTTATGGTGGGAAGATAACATCCCAACGACTATAATAATGAAGGCAACAACCCCAACGGCTTGAATTCAATGAGAAGGTATAAAAGGGTCTTCTAAAAGCACCAGCAACAACTATTGATCCCAAAAGAAACATCCAAACATCAAATTCAAGCTAGTGTGCTAAAATCCCATATTTTCTTGTAAACCCCAATTGTAGAACCTTGTATTTCCAATCTTATTTGTTCAATTGGGTTGAGTGCTTGTAAAAAGGGCTACATTTGTATTGAGAGATACTAGCTATTAGCTTTAAACTTCTTTGTAATCTTTGAGTGAGGATTGGATCAATTTTTGGGTAGAAAAATTGATCATTTTGTAAAGGTTTTCTCCTAAGCCTAGAAAAGGGGAAGATCACCTAGTGGAGTTGTTGGAAAATCTTTAGTGAAGCTAAGGTAGTTGATGTAGAGTTCAATTGGAACTTGAACCACTCTAAATCTCTTGTCTAGCAATTTTTTTATTTTCCACTCCACCACCAAAATTTCTAAAAATCCAATTCACCCCCTCTTAACTTAAATTGATTCTACAATCCACTCAACAACCATGAAACTTCAACAGTCACTTGTTAGTTCTACATTGACTTTAGAATGAGGAGGATCCAAATCTGGTTCCTTTGAATCTTATTGACTTCTGGGTTTTGATTAATGATGTCCCTCACAGTTTTGTCTCGAAAATGGTGGTGAAATCATCTGAAAATTTTATTGGCATATTTCTGGAATATGATTCTTCTGCTATATCTTTGGGATACAAGCGCATTATGCGTGTTCACGTTTTGATGTACATCAGAAAACCTCTAAAATGGAGGAAAAAGATTATGTTGGAAATGGTAAAGAATATTATATCTGGGTCGAATATAAAAAACTAACATCGTTTTGTTTTTGTGTCAAATTGGGTCATGGAGAGATTTTCTACCCTCTACGGTTTACACAGGATTCGAGATCTTTGGTCCACGAATGGGATGCGTCCTTGAGGGCCCACTCTCATCGAGTGACGGCTACCAAAAGTAGATGGTTGAGGGAAGCGGAAGCGGTTGACTCTCGGTCAACGCTAGGTTATACAATTGGAAAAAAATTCAACTAGATAATCATGACATCATTTTATATCCCCATAATTTAGGCCAAACTTCCTCCTCACAAAATTCAGCTGGCCTTATTTTGAGAAAAGAATCTGTATCAAGTCAAAGGGATATAATTGTGGTTCCTCAATCGGGCCCACATGCAATTGGCCCAAATAATAGTATGGATGTTCAGATGTCCATTGCAGATGAAGACAACCCAATTGCAACGGGTGAAGGCACTAAAAGAGCTCAAGTCCAGTCTACCACATCAGGTGTTTCTACCACAATAGATTCTAATGATGTAAACAACGATTTATCGGCTGGTATGCCGATTCAGGCCCGTCATACACAATGAAAATAGTAAGTTGAAATATTTGGATTTGAAAAATCCCAAACAGTTGGGCGTCTCAAACAGAAGCAGCAAGATGCAAATCTCTCTGTGATTTTTCTAATTGAGACAAAGTTGTAGAGTTTTAAAATGGCGAAAGTTCATGAAAGACGTGGTTATTCAATCGGAATTGATGTCAATTCAGTTGGTCATAGTAGGGGCCTTTATCTTGGGCGGAGAAATTCTTGTGTCGTTTCTCTACGCTCGTATTCAACTAGACACATAGAATTTGTAACACCCTTAAAAATATTAAGTATATTTGAGTTAAAAAGGGAAGAAGAAAGAAAGAAGAAAAGGAAAGAAATTAATGAAAATGAAAATTTAGGTAACTACAGCTGTGAGGATTTGATCCTTTGACACATGCTTGATTAACCCAAACCTTAACCATTGAGCTTAGGCCAATTCTTTACCATAGTCTTCCCCAATTTATTTTAAACCATGTGGTATAGCCTAAATTGAAGTAGATAAAAATAAAAATGCGAAATAGTTGCCAAGGAGGATTAAACCCGTGACCTTGGCTTATTGAACTCAAGCCATGGCCATATAAGCTAAGGCTTTTGTTGGTCATAATCAGCACTCACTTATTATTAAGTGATTCTTGAAAAGTCTTAGTCAAATAAAATAATAAACAAATAAAATATCCCAACCACCCTTTTATGGCATTAATTTGGGCCAACTACCCCAAAAGAAGGGTACCCTGGCCCTTCATCTCCCTCACCGACCCCTAATCTCCCTAAACACCCAAATCCCGTCCACCGCGCCGATCTCCTCCACCGACCGACTGTGACTGCCACCGCCAATGCTAAACGAACCACCTTCTCACCCCAATCAAAAGCCCCTTAACAACTCTCGCAACCGTCGACCCGATCGCCGACAATCGAAGGATTTAAGTTTGTCGAACCTAGGGTTAAATGTTGCGTGCAAAAGTGATGCGCAAATTGCGTGCAAGTGTACACGGTGCCAAGTTATAGTATTTAAGATATCGTCTCCACAAGGATTGTGACAACCTTTTGAAATTCACTTTTCTGTACAAGTAAAAAGTAAAAACACAAATATTAGAAGTTGGTTTGATTAAGACTAAGGCTAAAGCAAATAAAATAAATTGAGAAATCAGAGTGGGAGAATGGGCTGGAAATTGAATGCTTCATAGTGTGGAGATTGAATGAACTGTCTCGACACATTTTTGCAGATCAACTCAACAACTTCAACAGCCGCCCATGACTATGACTCGGCAGGCGCCCGCCTCGGTAGAGACCAATGTGACTGCCTGGGCAGTGAAGCGATGATTCAAGGTTCAGAAAGGCTCCCTTCAATGACTTCCTCTTATCCCTAAGCTTGAATTACTATTACGAACACGTCTTGGATAATATCTCCCGACGTGAATCTAAGGATGAACACCAACCGATTATGAAGCCTCTCTTAGCCGCTGAACTTATAACTTATCCCTAAGCCGAAGTAGCTTTACCCTATGGTTGGATAAAATCGTGTTTACTCGTTTCGTGAGTTCAACTCTCCCGATATTGAACAAATAGATTGCTACCCTTTTCTCTCCTGATAAAGATTGCAACAATGAAGAACCAAGAGTAAACAAACCTTGAATTTTATTGCAAAAATTGAAAAGCTAAACAAATACAAGAAAAACTCTCAAAACTACTCCACAACCAACCCTTAGCCCTAGGGAAGGTTTAGAACATAATGGAAGATGGCGACACAAGGGTTTTTCGACAAGAAGGAGTTTTCTCTCTAATCTCAATTGTGTTTTTTCTCCTTCAAGTCGATTACATATATATAGGGGAGGAGCCTAGGTCTAAGTCAGTTTAGGGCAGGAATACTAGTTAGAATATAATTACAACTCATTAAAAGAACAAATCTAACATTAATTCTTCCTAGATTCCCGTTTGAATTTTTCCACCTTGACTTTGACCATGGCTTTTTCTTTGTCTACTGGGCTCTAATGCACGCGCAAGTGGTCTCCAAAAATCGGGCTTGATGAGCTCTTTCAATCATATACCACTTTGCACTTTTCCACCCTTCCTCGAGTTGTTGCCTCAGCGGTACACTATTTACTACCTCGGCAGAGGTGTGGACTGGTGTAGAGGGGTTGGCATAGCTCTGCATTCTGGGCTTCTCCTCCTCGTTCAGCTCTCTAGATGGTCCAATAGCTTCCTCCATCAGTTTCCAACTTCTCCTCTTCTGGCCTCTCTGCTGCCTCGGCGGCATCTGCCTGGGCGGGTACCTGCGCACAGTTAGGAAACACACATGAGCAGTATCTTGTATATAAAAACAATTAATTTCATCAAATAAGGCAGAATATCTAATCTATGCGGTTTTGTGTATGTTTTCCTAATAAATGCAACTAAACTATACTTAAGAACAACAATAATTAAGCTAAACTAGGGCAAAAATATTGGACTTTTGCACACTTAACACACCCCAAACTCGAACTATTGCTTGTCCTCAAGCAATGCAATCTAATAATAGCATGCCGAAACTTAAAATCATATGTAACCTAAGTCGAGAAAGCTTCTTGAGCAACCTTTACATACCGTGTAGACTTACGCCTAATTAGCAACCTTTTGAATGACAATGGACTTACCCATAACCGAACTATGTATCTCGTGAGTGTGTGCGGTCCTTGTGATAAGAATGATTCTTCGGCTTCTAAGTAAACTTTTGATAAACACCTTAATTCCCTTGGGTTTCCCTCTAGTTTCTTTTGCAATTAAACCACTAGTGCCGGTGATAGGCATTTCTAATGATTTAATCATTTTTTTATCTAGAACCAGTTTGGGGCACCTCTACCTTATCTTAAAGCCAGTTTGGGGCACCTCTAGGACGTTTTTTATTCTTTTTTTTTCTTCTAAACTTTGAGTTCTACCCAAGTTTACTAGGTGAAATACCTAAGTTTCCTAGAAGTCCTAAAATCAAACTATTCACAATCTTTAAGTTCAGACCATAGTAAGATTCTAAGTCAATCCAAAGTCATGTTAAGGTTGTCGCCCATACAGACCATCTGCCGCGGTAGGTAAAAGGTACTCAAGCATTTTCCCTCAATTTTAGAATGCATTAGACTTTAAATAAAGGCATGTTACATTAGAACCTAAATGCAATTACTTATAAAAACAAAACACAAATAAAACATGAACAAAAGAAAAACAAAAGAAAAAAAATAGAGTACTAATTTTCCCCCCAAACTCGAGAGGAGCATTGTCCTCAATGCATGCCTACATACACAAAATTAGCATAGATTAGATAAAATAAAATAGAAGGAGAGAGAGAGAAGCTTAGATTGATGGTGTCTCGGAGAAGGCGACGTCGTCGTCGCCGGCTATGATCACTCTCTTCTGAGCTGCCATCTTAAAGCGTTTGGCCGCCCTCGGTGGCTGCTGGCGGGAAGGTGGACTGGGTTGTACCTTCTGCGTGACTTCTCGTTCGTCGCCTTCTTCGTTGTCTAGGCAGACTTCTATGGCAAAGTGTGTTCTCTTTGCACCTAGGGAGAATGACGATTCAAGCTTCCTTGTGACGGATCGAACCGTGTCTTTCCATACCGAATCGTCTAATAAGAAATCGTTAAGGTAGGCTGAGTCGGATGGTCATGGTGCGTCTTCTACTGCTCGTGATGTCTTCCCTTGTTCTTTGATTGGGGCGGCTGTTGTCTCTCTACGGTTGTCACAGATGGAGAGGACTTCGATGGCCGTGGCTGATCGAGAGGCTTGAGGCTTGGTTGAGATAGGGGCGGTTGGAGTTGCTGAGGCGACCGAATGGGTTGCCAAGGCAAAGGGTGCGGTAGGCGTTTCTGGTACTTCCGGGGCAAAGATCTCGGCGGGGAATTCTAGAAAGTGGGCCGTTGGGAACTTCTCCTTCATGATGGTGACGGTGGCATTGTTGAAGTCTCGGATGTACGCTATGAAGGTTAGCTGGCGTTGTTATATTCTGTCCAGCTGGGCTGCCAAGCCGCCTATGGTGGTTGCCGGGGCGAGCTGTTGGAATTGATGGCTGCCCATTTCCGATGCTTGGGTATAATTCTCTGGGGTGGTAGATGTGATCTCTATTTTTCGAAGGATGATGTCTCTCGTCCACCCGGTTCTGTCCGACATGATGGTGTCAGTTGGGGCGGCTGCAACATGTGCCTTCTCGCACAATGTCGTGATGAGGCTGGGGAGTAGAGTTGCCCCTTCGTTTTCTGCCCACACTCATAAATTTCGTTAGCAATAATCTCACCCAAATTGATGTACCTTTTATTGATGATGGAGTAGATGAGTGCCAAGCGTGGCTTGTCGACGGTGGAGTTGTGGGACGTGGGCAGCAACCATCTCTTCACGAACGTGCTCCATAACTTTGCCTCGGGCAGCAAGTTCTGCCGATTGACGGTCACTCTGTTTTTTCCCTCATTCTATATTGTCCCCCGAATGCAAAGCTCTTCCTTCATTGCCTCATAAATGTCTATCGTGAAGGAGGTGAGGAATTCTGCGTGTTGATCTTCGCAAATATAGAGGCCGTAGTAGAGGTTGATCTTGTCTTTGTCAATCTTCACTGGCCGCCCGCGAACATTCACCGTCGGAACTTCCTCTGTCAGCCCATGGGCATAGTACTCGTGCACCATCGTCTGATTTGCCGACTTTGGTTGCTGGGCAAAGATCTACCATTTTTGGTGTGCGATCTTTGAGTAGATGAAGTGCTCGTGCCCGAAATTCCTCTTCCCCGTCTCGTAATAAAATCCTTGCTCTTCCCGCACCGATCTTTCTTTTGAATTTTTCATTGTGTCGGGCTTTGATTTCTGGTGTGGCAAAACGATTAAGAGATTCTTCGGACTCTGCCTGGGCAGCGCAGCGGCGTGGGGTTCTTGCCATTCTTGAATAGAGGGTTTTTGTGCGAAGAGGGTTGTTAGAGTTTGAGAATCTGTAGAAAAGGAAAGAAATCTGAAAGCAAAGGAAATTTGTGAAACAATATGCAAGAGAGAGTAAAGAAAAGTGAATAGTAGAAAATGAGTGGGTTTAAATAGGAGTGAAAGGGTCTGCCGAGGCAGCCGTTGCCCGGGCAGAGTGCCATTGTAACGGAATGGGCGTCTACGAATGGCTAGTCTGCAACGGCTAGTTTTGGTGGGACGCAACGTCTGTCTGCCACAGCAGATTTTGCGGGCGGGCTGGATTGGGTGATGGATTTGGGCTTGCTTCTTCTCTCTTCTCTTGGGCTATTATTCCTCCTAAAATTAAAAAAACTGAAATAAAAATTATTAGTAAATAAATATTAAAATTAAATATAATTCCTAATAACTGAATAAAAATTCAAGAAATTAAAATCTAAATCCTAAAACATAAAAATAAAAGAAAGAAAGAAAGAAAATTTAAGTTATGTTGGAATGCATTCGGATGCATTTCCCAACACACCCACTTCCTGGGTTGCTGCAACATCTGCTTCACCCTCTGCCAGGGCGGGTCTTTGTGTTTCTCTTGATCAGAGTCACTGCCAGGTTGCCCGCCCTGGCGGCTGTGGCTAGAGTGATCTAGCTCTGTGTTGGGTTTGGTGTCTGCTGAGGCATGAATATCCTGACATTCTTCTTTTTCGTCAGCTTTTTTTAAAGGTTGCAAGACATTCAGCTTGATTTTCTGATCGTCCACCCTCATAGTAAGCTCCCCGTTCTCCACGTCTATCAGAGTTCTGCTCGTGGCTAGGAATGGTCTTCCTAGGATGATGGGTGCTTTGTCGTCTACCTCACAGTCCAGAATTAAGAAATCAGCTGGAAAAATAAGATTATTCACTCTTACTAAAATGTCTTCAATTTTTCCCTCCGGTTGCACGTAAGAGTGGTAAGCTAACCGGAGCATGATAGTGGTGGGTCTAGCTTTTCCAATTCCCAATTTTTCAAACACCGACTTGGGCATTACATTGATGCTTGCCCCAAGGTCACATAAGGCTTTCCCCTCGTAATGGTTCCCAATAGCGCATGGAATGAGGAAGCTGCACGCGTCTCTTTGCTTGGGCGGCGTTTTATTGTGCATCATGGCCATGCATTCTTCCGTCATGGCTATCGTTTCAAATTCCCTGATTCTTCTCCGTTTGGAAACCATATCTTTCGTAAATTTGGCATAGTTCGACATTTGTTGTATGGCTTCCACCAAGGGTATGTTGATATGCACTTGCTTAAGAATGTCCAGAAACTTTTTGAACTGGTGGTCCTTCTTCTAGTGTTTCAGCTGTTGTGGAACAGGTGGGTGTGTACGTACCTCACATTTCTCGAAAGCACCAATAGGGTCTGCCGTGGCAGAGGGTCCTGGGTCTACCACGGCGGGCTTGCCTGCTTCTATTTGGATAGCTGATTGGATTGGCTGCTTGCCGTTTGTGGTATTGATGGCTTTGCACTGCTCGTAAGTGGGTTTCCTTGCAACTTCAGTGTCGTTGGGTAATCCTCCCATAGTACTGGTGTTCAGGACTTGTGCAAATTGTCCCACTTGAGTTTCTAGTGACTTTAGAGTTGCCTCATGATTTTGCATTCTCATCTCGGTCCTGTCCATGAAAGCTTCAGTTTTCTTAACAAATAAATCCATGTTGGACATATAGATACCTGTTTGAGTCATGAAGGCATTTAGAGTCTGCTCTAAAGCACTGGGTGCTACCTGTTGTTGTTGCGGCGGCTGCTGCCGCGACATTGGTTGTTGGAATCCTTGCGATTGGTTTATCTGGTTATTTGGATTCAGAGCACTGTTCGGGTTACTCCATGAAAAATTAGGGTGCCCCTTCCAACCTGGATTGAAGATGTTCGATGTAAGGTTGTTGTTTCTATTGAAGTTCCACACAAAGCAGCTGGTTTTTGCTTCTCGTTGGCACTCAGACGAGTCATAGTCTCCCTCACATTGGTCACAAAAGGCATCAATGGCTTTAACCTGCTCTGTATTGTTTTGCCCTTGCATAGCTTCTACCATCTTTGTCAACCGAGCAATTTGTGCTACAACTGCATCTGATGTTCTTAGCTCGTTTGTTGTGGCCTACCTCCTTATGTCGCCCCGGTGGGCATTAGGGAACTGGTAGTAATTTTTGGCCATCTTGTTCATGAATTGAATTGCTTCGTCCGGCTCCTTATCGAGTAATGTACCATTGGTAGAGGAATTCAGCATCATCCTTGTTGGTGTGTTTACACCATTGTAGAATATGGATACTAGTGTCCATTATGGAAATCCATGGGAGGGGCATTTATTCAGCATTTCACAATATCTTTCTCATGCCTCTTACATTGGTTCATCATCTGCCTGTCGAAAAGTAGTGATGTCAGTCTGCAATTTATTAGTCAAATTGACAGGATAAAATCAAGCTAAGAAATCCCGGCATAGTGCTGTCCAAGATTTAATGGACTCTTATGGTAGGCTATTAAACTGAGTTTTTGCCTTATCCCTCATCGAATAGGGAAATAATCTGAGCCGTAGCACGTCAAGGAGGACTCCATGGATCTTGAAGGATTTGCAGATATCCAGGAAGGATTTCATATGTTGGCAGGCATCTTCAGTGGCAGATCCTCCAAACTGCCCAAGTGTATTTAACATGTTGAACATGACTGGATTGACCTCGAAGTGGTCCACTTCTAATTATGGATCAATCACGCCAGAGTTCAGTCTTCTAAGATCCTCCTCTAGGTAGTCACGAACTAGCCGCCGAGCGACAGGAGGTTGCCTGCCACGGCATTATCGATTGGGGGCGGTGGTGGTAGAGGCTGGTCCTGGATGTCGCTTGGTCATCCACGGCTTCTCTGTTTACTTGTCATAATCTGCGTGTAGTACGTTCAGGCTATGGATCATATTCTCGCAAGGGTGATTTTTGGTTCGTTCTGGTCATACACCAAAGAAAACCAGGGGGTTAAACAGAAAAATAAAAACAAAAAGTTGTACGCCAGTCCTCGGAAACGGAGCCAAAAACTTGTTGCGTGCGAATGTGATACACAAATTGCGTGCAAGTGTACACTGTGCCAAGTTATAGTATTTAAGATATCTTCTCCACAAGGATTGTGACAACCTTTCAGAATTCACTTTTCTGCACAAGTAAAAAGTAAAAACACAAATATTAGAAGTTGGTTTGATTAAGACTAAGGCTAAAGCAAATAAAATAAATTGAGAAATCAGAGTGAGAGAATGGGTCGGTATTGGAATGCTTCGTAGTGTGGAGATTGAATGCACTATCTCGGCACAGTTTTGCAGATCAACTCAACAACTTCAACAGCCGCCCATGACTATGCGTAGGCAGGCGCCCGCCTCGGCAGAGACCAATGTGACTGTCTGGGCAGTTAAGCGATGATTTAAGGTTCGGCAAGGCTTCCTTCAATGACTTGCTCTTATCCCTAAGCTTGCAGTACTATTGGCGAACACGTCTTGGATAATACCCCCCGACGTGAATCTAAGGATGAACACCAACCGATTATGAAGCCTCTCTTAGCCGCTAAACTTCTAACTTATCCCTAAGCCGAAGTAGCTTTGCCCTATGGTTGGATAAAACCGCGTTTACTCGTTTTGTGAGTTCAACTCTCCCGATATTGAACAAATAGATTGCTTCCCTCTTCTCTCCCGATAAATATTGCAACAATGAAGAACCGTAAGTAAACAAACCTTGAATTTTATTGCAAAAACTAAAAAGCTAAACAAATACAAGCAAAACTCTCACAACTACTCCACAACCAACCCATAGCCCTAGGGAAGGTTTAGAACATAATGGAGGATGGCGGCACAAGGGTTTTTCGACAAGAAGGAGTTTTCTCTCTAATCTCAATTGTGTTTTTTCTCCTTCAAGTCGATTACATATATATAGGGGAGGAGCCTAGATCTAAGTCGGTTTAGGGCAGAAATACTAGTTAGAATATAATTACAACTCATTAAAAAACAAAACTAACATTAATTCTTCCTAGATTCCCGTTTGACTTTTTCCACCTTGACTTTGACCATAGCTTTTCTTTGTCTGCTGGGCTCCAATGCACGCACAAGTGGTCTCCAAAAATCGGGCTTGATGAGCTATTTTAATAGTATACCACTTTGCAATTTTCCACCCTTCCTCGAGTTGCTGCCTCGGTAGAGGTGTGAACTGGTGTGCATGGGTTGGAACAGCTCTGCATTCTAGGCTTATCCTCCTTGTTCAGCTCTCCAGATGGTCCAATAGCTTCCTCTATCAGTTTCCAACTTCTCCTCTTCTGGCCTCTCTGCTGCCTCGGCGGCATCTGCCTGGGCGGGTACCTGTGCACAGTTAGAAAACACACCTGAGCAGTATCTTGTATATAAAAACAATCATCAAATAAGGCAGAATATCTAATCTATGCAGTTTTGTGTATGTTTTCCTAATAAATGCAACTAAACTATACTTAAGAACAACAATAATTGAGCTAAGCTAGGGCATAAATATAGGACTTTTGCACACTTAACATTAAACCCTTTTGGGTTATTGGGTTTTCCGGCCAACACAGATAACTGTTCGCGAATCGGAGGCCGCCATAGTATTACCCTGGCCGAGGCGAACAAAGCCCTGGTTGTTATGTGTCCGTCTGTCGCCGTTTGAAGCCTCGCGGGAGCTTCATCATTCCTAATCATCCTTGCTCTATTTTGGTTTGAAAAGGTAAGGTTTCGACCTAAATCTGGGTTCAATAAAGTTATGGTTGAGTAGATATGATTCTTGGCTCGTTCGAAGGCACTTTCTAGCCGTTTTTGGCCACGCGTGGTAACCTCGCGCCGTCACGGGTGATTTTTGGCCGCCTGTGACGATGGCCTTCAAACCGAACCAGCTTTGGACCTGGTTTGGCCATTGAATTGAGCCATCTGAACCGACCTATCGAGTCAACCCGAACTGAGTCAACCGAGTTAACTTGAACGAGTTAATGGAGTTAACCCGACTGAGTCATTCGATTTAACTTGCCCGAGTCAACCCAGTTAGCCAATGATGTCAGCACAATGTCAGCATTGACTTGACCCATGACGTCAGTGTTGACTTTGATTGATGACGTTAGTGTTGACTTTGGCTACTGACGTTAGTGTTGGCTTTGACCAAAAAGTTAACTTTTTTCGAAAAGCCCTATTTTATGTTTCTTGATGTCCTAAGTTCGATTTTGAAGCCCGTTTTTTGAAATTCTAACCCGAAGTCCTCGAATCTGACCTTGAACCTAAGCATGCTTATGTAATTAGTTATTTAGTTTAAGTGCAATGCGAATAAGGATTGATTTTGGATTTTGATTAATTGAAGGTAATCACATTCCTGGTATTCGGGATGTTGAGGACGTCGAATTCGGGTTCAATAGAGTTTGAATGTCGTTTTACGGGGCCGACCAATATAGCAAGGATTCAAGGTAATACATTACTACCTATTGCATGCTTTATGAAACATATTGGTAATCAATTAAGGTATACATGATTATGATTAAGAGTACTTTCACCTCTGCATGATTTCGATTAAGTCAATTCGATTATGAAATAAATGAGTGATAATTTGGATAAGCTGATTTATTCGAAAGAGAAGTTAATAGACCGAAATTACCCCGAGTTCAATAAATGATTAATAAGACAGATAATCTCCCGATTCGATTAATAGAGTTAAAGGATTTGATATTTGAACTATTTCATTAAGAAAGGACGATAATACCCTAGAAAAGTAAGAATGACTAAAATACCCCTAACAAAGGGAATGACCTGGAATTTACACTCGATCTGATTAAACAGTTACTTTATCTGAAATATTTGTTTTATTGGGAAAGACTTCGGTATCAATATGTAATTACGTGTGATAACTAAACACTTGGATTTTTCCTGAGCTCTAGATAAGCACCTGAAGATAGATTTACTGGGAGTTCTTTGTATTCTTGAACTGAACTATATGACAGTAAAGAATAAATCGATCGAAATGATTGTAATGACCAAAAAGACTGAAGCATCCTCAAGCATCGAAATTTCCAAATTAACTGAAACAATAGACAAACCCTCAAGTTTTGGGATGAATGAATTGTTTAGAAATACCGAAAGTACTTAAATGTCTAAAATATCATCAGGTATTTAAATGATTGAAATACTGTAAATGTTTTCAATTGACAGAAATGATGGATATATCTTGAGCTCTAAATGGACCAAAATAACCTCTTGTTAGACTTATTTTGATTTTGATATAACTTAAAATTAATTTTCAAAGACTAATTTGTAAAAAATTTGTAAAGTAAAATTTAAGAAATAAATTTGTCAAAAACTCGATTTAATCTTGCTAAAATGTTTTAAAAAAGTTTGACTTTGTATCTATATCAAACTATATTTTTAAAAGTCAATAAATGGTCGAAAATTAAATATTTAAAGAAAAGTTTCGAAACCTTCATTAAGGTTTCGAAACCTCTCTGGGCAGATGGCCAAAAATTAAATATTTAAAGAAAAGTTTCGAAACCTTCATTAAGGTTTCGAAACCTCTCTGGGCAGTAAGCTACTTTTTTTGAAACCCTAACAAAGGTTTCGAAACCTCTGGTAAAAGTTTCGAAACCTCTGTGCAGGTGAGCATTTAATGCTTGGTTTTAATGGCTCCCAACGGCTCCAAAGTCTCCCAACGGTTAGAAAAGATCAAGAGCATATAAAAGGGGTCTCCAAACAGTAATGAAAAAACAAGAAAGTCAATCCAAACTTCAAAGCAATCAAATTCCAATTTGTACTCAATTTTCTCATCTTTCTTGTAAACACTAGGGAGTTCTTCATTGTATTTTTATTTTCCTAGTGTTTCTTTGGGTGTGTGAGAGAGCTTAAACTTTGCAAACACATTCCTAGTGAGGATTTCCTAGTTTGCTTATTTGTATTCATTCTTGGGATAGGATTCAATAGACTTTGGGGTATAAGTCTATTGAATTGTGTAAGGTTACTCATTATCCTTAAAGGAAAGAAAAATTAGTGAATTTGTGGAAAATCCTTAGTGTGGTCACTAAGGTAGTGGATGTAGACTCCAATTAGGGGAGTTGAACCACTCTAAATCTCCTTGCAATTTTACCTTTGCAATTAGTGTCCACCATTCCTTCAAAAATCCAATTCACCCCCTCTTGGTTTTGTTCGATCGATTGCCACTCTCATCAATTGGTATCAGAGCTTGGCTCATTGGAAGGTCTTACAACCTCTTGAGAAGATCCAAGAAGTGTGCAATCATCTACAAGGTCATCCATGGCTTCCACCTCCACCGTTGAAGCTTGGGGCGATTCTCAACCCACCAACAAGCCTCCCTTCTTCAATGGAGTTAATTATGCTTATTGGAAGAACCGCATGAAGCTATTCATTCAAGCTTTTGATCTTGAAGCTTGAAAGATCATCATGAGTGGTTACACCGCACCGACTAGCAATATGGAGAAATGGAGCAATGAAGAAAACAAGAGATTCTCCGCAAATGCTAAGGCAATGCATCTCATATTTTGTTCCCTTGGCCCGGATGAATATGGAAGGGTGTCATCTTGTTCCAATGCTAAAGAGATTTGAGACAAACTTGAAGTTACACATGAAGGAACAAATCAAGTGAAGGAGACCAAAATCGGGCTTCTCAATCTTAATTATGAAAACTTCAATATGGACCCCGAGGAAGACATCAAAACCATGTCCGATCGATTCTCCGTGATTGTTAATGGTTTGAAGGGCTATGGTGAAGTGATCCCGGAAGATAAACTTGTGAGGAAGATGATCTACTCTCTTCCCGATTCATGGGATTCAAAGAAAACGGCGATTATAGAAGCTAAGGACCTCAAGACTCTTAAGTTGGATGAGCTCATTGGTTCCTTGCTTACACATGAGATGATGTCAAAGGGCAAGGAAGAAAAGAAGAAGGAAGTGGAAAAGAAGAAATTTGGCATTGCTCTCAAAGCATCTAAAGAAGATATTGATTCTAGTGGAGATGATGAAGATAAAGAGATGGCTATGTTTGCCAAGAGATTCAAAAGATTCATGAGGTCCAACAAAGGAAGAAGATTTCAAAGAGAAGAGGGCTTCAAGAATGACAACAAAGTGAAAGATCCAATTATTTGCTATGAGTGCAATAAATCGGGACATATCAAGTTCGATTGTCCTCAATTGAAGAAAAAGAGCTATGAGAAAAAGAAGCACAAGGCTCATGTAGCTACTTGGAGCGATGATGAATCATCCGATGAGGACGAGAATGAAGTAGCCAACTTGTGTCTCATGGCTATCGATGATGACTCTATGGTAACCTCTAATTCATCTTTTTCAATCGATTATACTTTTGATGAATTGCAAGAGGCTTATGATGAATTAGCCTTGGAGTTTGAAGAGTCAATTTTGAAAAATAGAAAAATCATTTTAAAATTGAAAAATGAAAATGACTCTCTCTATAAGTCTAATAAGGAATTTGAAAGTAAAATTGAGGAAATGCAAGTTAAAATAAAAGAATTTGAAAAGAAAAATCAAGATTTGCACAACTTACTTTCAAAGGTCCATGATGATCATCAAAAGGAGCTTGATGATATTAAAGTTTCTTTCAATAAAGTTGGAACTAAAATTTTTGAAAAAGGTGAAAATTCAAGACCCAACTATGTTAGGAAGAACTTTAATGGGTATAGACAAAGAGGTCATCAAAGATCATTTAATAGGAAGATAATTAGAAGCATTTGGGTTCCAAAAGGACTCATTGCTAACAAAGAATATGATCTATTGTCTAAGTGGATACCAAAAGGGACTAAAATTGTAGGAACTAACTCTTATGAACTCAAAAGAGTTTGGGTACCAAAACATGCATAGTTCCCTTTTTGTAGGTGTGTTGGAGCCATGATAAGAAAATTAAAGAAACTTGAAAGCTCTAGACACACTAAATGGAAGGACACTTGAAGAGGATAAAGCCTAATCAATCTATCTTGGCTCAAGTGGTAACATTTTCCTTTACATGCAATATTTACTCTTTCATGTTGCTTTATATACGGTTATTTGTATTAAAGCATGTTTGAGGTTCCCCATATGTTGTTTGAATGCTTTTAGTAAGGGGGTGTTATGTGTTGCATGTTTGCTTAATTTTTGGCCCTATGTGTTTTTGTATGTCTTTTGGCCTTAAAATTAGCAATTTGTTGGTTAAGTGACCTTAGTTAAGTTAGTCACTTTTGGCTCAATTTGAACCTTTTAGGATCCAACTCTTAGCATAAATCCTTTAGTTTTAAAATGTGTATCTTTAGCTTATGATTTTTTTGTCATATATGTTTGATCTTAGTTCAAAAGGGTCTTTAATGCCAGTAATAATCATAAATTTATTAAAATGCTTTTCCAGACTTATTTGAGGCAAAATTTTGACAAAATTTGTCAATTCTGGACCTAAGTTTCGAAACCCTATTGATGGTTTCGAAACCTTCTGGGTTTTCCAGATTTTAGGAGCTTACTGGAATAAGAAGTTTCGAAACCTTTCATAAAGTTTCGAAACCTTCTGCTCAATAGTTTCGAAACCTTAAACATGGTTTCGAAACCTTCATTAAAACCTGGCCAATTCGGACGGGTTTTTCAAGCATAAAACAAAAATTTTCCAAACCCTCTCTTATTCTTTCAAACACCAATCGGCCAAAACCCAAAATTCTCTCAAATCCCTCAAATCCTTGACCCTAAACTACAAGATTTAATCAAGTTTTTGGGCTTACATCTTCATCTTCATCAATCGTTTGAGGTAATTTTTCTTTAAAATCTTTCAATTCTTTAAAATTTTCAGAAATTTTGGGTAATCAATTTTTTTTGGGAATCAATTTTATTGCTTATTAGAATATTAAGGGTTGCTTAAATTGTTATATATATCGTGTTTCTGCAGGAGGTATCACCCAATCTTACTTGAACTCTTGTCTAAACTCCTTTAGAATTTTGCCCACAAAGTGTTTGATAAAATTCCCCAACCAAGTTTTTAAAGCCAAATTTTTTTATCATGCCTCCTAAAACAATCCTTCCTAGAACCAACCCTCCTAGAGCAAAACGTTCTCATACTGAAATTGGTCAAAATTCCGGTTCTAATCCTAATCCTCAATTTGAGGATGTTTGTTTTAGAGATGCCGAAAACCGAGATAGATATCGTAATATTTATGAACCTAAAAAGGTTAGAGAAGAGCGAACAATAGATTTCAATTTTCTTATGTCTCAAGAATATAATTTTGACCTCTTTGAACTCTTTGCCGAATGGGAATGGCTCGATTACTTGAATATCCCTCCTTATACCCATCGTAGGTTAGTTCGTGCATTTCATGCAAATGCCGAATTTATCCGGTCCCCCGGTGAGCAAAATTCTATTGTTGGTATCCGTTCTTATCTCATGGGTACCGAATTTGTTTTAACACCTCAAATAATTGCCGATCTTTTAGGTGTTCCACTTGGTGGAAAATTCGATGAGAATGAGGCACATAATATTCCCGCCTTTCCGGATGATAGCCCCACCCAACTTCCTCTTGAGGAACGTCTTTTCTTACTCCTTACTACATGGTTCTTTCGTCCCTCCGGCGGAAAGGCCACTAGTATGCGAGTAATTGACTATTGGTGGCTACGCCAATATCGTGATAGGACTCGTCCCGATATAGCTACCATCATTTTCCTCAACCTCATCAAAGTCATCTCCAACCCCACTCCATTCTCTCTTTCCTTTGGGAATGTTCTTAGTCACATTTTTAGGAAGCTCAACATTGACACTTCCCTTCATCCACAAGTTAAGAACAAAAGCTTCATTGATATAAAATCTTGTCATAAATCTCAATGGTATCATGGAGTTCATGGTTGGGTTCATCGAGGAGGAGTAGAGGAGATTGACATGGAGGATCGTGAGGCTCCGATAGAAGAGGATGCACCGGCACCTTTGACTTTGGAGACCATGTTTGCGACCATGGTCACACGCTTTGATAGCATTGATGCCCATCTTCGTGGCTTAGACGGTCGTGTGGCATCATTGGAGCATGATATGCATGATGTTCATAGTCACTTTTCCCACCTACATTGCCTCATGATGCACCGGATGTTTAGACTTTTATGCATTCTAGTATGACTTTATGATTTTATTATAGCACTTTTAGACTTATTTTGTTTTAGACTTGTTATGATCTTTGTTGAATATCTTTTGCCTATGGATTTTATATATTGTTGGTTTTTATATTTTGGAATGTTTGGATATTAAATGAATGTTATGCTTTTGAATTATATTGATCTATTGACGTTTGTTCCTTCTGTAGCCATTTATCCTTTTTGCTATAACAAAAAGGGGGAGAAAATTAACATTAAACAAATTTGTTTTCTCAAAATCTTTAATCATATCTTTAAACTTATGATTTTCAAAGATTACACAAAGACATTTATTAAGGGGAAGCTTATGAAGGAGATTTGTAAGTTTGACAAATTATTCAAAAACAAATTTTTACAAAAGGTTTTGTTATATCAAAAAGGGGGAGATTGTTAGACTTATTTTGATTTTGATATAACTTAAAATTAATTTTCAAAGACTAATTTATAAAAATTTGTAAAGTAAATTTTAAGAAATAAATTTGTCAAAAACTCGATTTAATCTTGCTAAAATGTTTTGAAAAAGTTTGACTTTGTATCTATATCAAACTATATTTTTAAAAGTCAATAAATGGTCGAAAATTAAATATTTAAAGAAAAGTTTTGAAACCTTCATTAAGGTTTCGAAACCTCTCTGGGCAGATGGCCAAAAATTAAATATTTAAAGAAAAGTTTCGAAACCTTCATTAAGGTTTCGAAACCTCTCTGGGCAGTAAGCTACTGTTTTTGAAACCCTAACAAAGGTTTCGAAACCTCTATGAAGGTTTCGAAACCTTGGCCCTGTAACGGCTAGTTTTTACAAATCCCTTCTTAAGTTTTCGAAACCTCTGGTAAAGGTTTTGAAACCTCTGTGCAGGTGAGCATTTAATGCTTGGTTTTAATGGCTCCCAACGGCTCCAAACTCCTTCCAAAGTCTCCCAACGGTTAGAAAAGATCAAGAGCATATAAAAGGGGTCTCCAAACAGTAATGAAAAAACAAGAAAGTCAATCCAAACTTCAGAGCAATCAAATTCCAATTTGTACTCAATTTTCTCATCTTTCTTGTAAACACTAGGGAGTTCTTCATTTTATTTTTATTTTCCTAGTGTTTCTTTGGGTGTGTGAGAGAGCTTAAACTTTGCAAACACATTCCTAGTGAGGATTTCCTAGTTTGCTTATTTGTATTCATTCTTGGGATAGGATTCAATAGACTTTGGGGTATAAGTCTATTGAATTGTGTAAGGTTACTCCTTATCCTTAAAGGAAAGACAAATTAGTGAATTTGTGGAAAATCCTTAGTGTGGTCACTAAGGTAGTGGATGTAGACTCCAATTAGGGGAGTTGAACCACTCTAAATCTCCTTGCAATTTTACCTTTGCAATTAGTGTCCACCATTCCTTCAAAAATCCAATTCACCCCCCTCTTGGTTTTGTTCGATCGATTGCCACTGATAGTAAAATGATCAAAATGCCCTCTGACGGTTTCGGTGATCGATTCGAGCGTGCTAAAAAACCCAACACCCTCGTTGGCCAAAATGATCGAAACATCCTTAATATATATATCTAATATCCTAAATAATCTTAATACATCATTTCCCGAATGCCTGGTTGGTGATGTCGGCTACCAAGTCCCCTTTTAATCGGGACCTAGTTACTGAAATCAGTTCAAAATTGTCAGAAGCTCATCGCTTTCCTTTTTCTTTTAATATCAAGTATCTTAGAGAAATAAATTTTTCCATCTAGTGTGTTCCAAGTGTACACGAATTTTCTATCATTCTGAACCCAGGACTGTCTCTTGATCTGAACATGGCTATTATCTGACCGAAATATACCTTAGTATCTGAACTAGAAAAATTGTGCTCTATGATTACTATTTCAATGAAAACTAAAAGTTTGCTTTACATATACTATTATTATCGATTACCACTGATTACCGTACTTACTGCTGCTATTGATTACTGTAATTACTGATTACTACCGGTTACTATTGCTATTGATTGTTATTGTTATCACTGTTATTACCATTATCGATTTTATTACCGTTACTGGGTACTTTGGATAGAGTATGAAGTTATTGCAGGTTCAGCCCTGATCCAGCTGGTAATTCCTTACCGTTATAGGTTCCTATGCTTCGGCTAGGGTGATTCCATACCGTCCAGGTTCTTATGCTTCGGCTAGGGTGATTCTTACCGTACCTAAGTTAACCCTTTAGGTTGGCACCTACGCCTAATGGGCTTGGGTTAACACCCCTTATAGATGTAGTTCTGGGGAACTGTGTAGAGCGTTTGGGTGTACTTTATTTATGAGCGCAAGTGCACACTCTTGTCAAGTTATAGTATATAAGATATCGTCTCCCACAGGGATTGGAAAGCTTGGTTCGAATTGTCGTTCCTGCACAAGAAAAGTAAATTGCACAAGTAAGATAGTTGTTGAGAAGAAAAGTAAAAGAAAACACAAGTAAAAGAGGAAGTAATCAGATTGATAGAGAGGGCAGGGTTATGTTGCTGCTTAGTGTGAAACTGCGTTGAATAGGCCAAGTTGTTTAGCGCTGCCACGATCTGTTGCCTCGGCAAGTAATGGCAGATTGAGGCGGTGGCAACTTTTGATGCCACGACAGAATTCTGCTCTTGCAACTCTCGTTGTCTCGGCAGGTGGAATGGAGAGAAGTCCTGGCGGCAAGTCTGGCAGATACTCCAAGTACGACAGAGCAATTCTGAAGTGATCCTTCCTATTTCTAGGCAAGGATTCTGTCACCACGTGATGTAGGAAATACCTAGCAATCTCAGCGTAAACCTAACACAGGCAGTCGACGATTGGTTGCTCCTTTTAGCCGCTGAAATTCTAACTTATGTCTAAGCTGAATTAGTCAACACCTCGACATGATGAGACCGTACTTAATTCTTTCGTGAGTTTGACACTCTCGTGCCCGACAAATGGATTTCTTCAACTGTACTTTTGGAACTAATTGAAGAAGTGAAGAACATGAATTAAGCAAACTTGGAATATTTATTGCAAAACAAACTTTAAACCTAAACAACAGTTCTCACAACTAATTTACAACATAACCCCAAACTCAAGAGAGATTTAGAACATGACGGCGGTAGAAAACCTAAGCTATGCCTAAAGAAAACCTAAGATGCTTTGCAATAGAATTACAATAAGTATTTATAGACAATAGCTAGGTCTAGTCCTTCTTGAAGTAGAATTCTTCAAAAGTAGCTTTCCACATTAAATGTGACTTTAAACTCTAACTTCTTTGAGTTGAATGTGGACTTTATCACATTGCCTTGTTCCGCAAGCAATATCAAGATTTAGCTTCGGTGGCTTTGCCCGCTGCTACAGGCGTCAGAAAATTGAGTGGATGGCATCGATAGAATCAGGATTTTCTACTCTACAAATCACACTATGGTTATCCAACTCCATAGTCTGCTGCCGTGGGCAGCAAGGTCGGCGATGACAAAACTCGGCAGCTAATGTTTTTGTTTAGAACTGCATTAGTATAGCTCCCTGGTTCGCTGCCTCAGCATCACATCCTCAGCCCCTCTTTCCCTCCATCAGCTTTTGGTACCTAAAACCAAAAATACACTAAAACGGTATTGTTCTTCACCAATTAAAAGATATTCAATACAACCAAGGCAAAGTAAAGAAATACTGTAAAATGCAATGCATGATCCTAATTATGCCTAATATGTAATCAAAAACAACAATAATATGAGATGGAATGTGCATAAAATATAGAACTTGTGGACACTTTACACACCCCCAAACTCGAACTATTGCTTGTCCTCAAGCGGTGCAACCTAAATATACTCACCCTTATAATAATCAAAAAGAAAAACCTATTTTTTTCAACCTAATTTCATACCTCAAGGCCGTGGCACCTATATTAAATTAGTGAAGGGAAATTAGCAAGAAAATAACTCAGAATTAATTTATAATGCTAGTGCAGTGTGTGCAGTACTGTGTACAGGCTGAATATGCAGAATAACTAAATAAACAAAGATTGTTGTTACGATATATAACGTTGATGCCGAGGCAACGTAGTTAAGCATAATATTTTAATCATGGCAATGAGGGCTTCATCTTATCACAACTACTCTTCTAGGTCTAAAATTAAGATAGGAGCAAACTACAAAACCCCGAACCCTTGAAGTAGAGTCATCCCGTGAAAACTTTCATTCACTCATGCTAATTTGTCCATCACTTCAAAACTTTCAGATTTGTGGATTTTGATAGTAGCAAAGTGTCCTCGCACATGATTCTTCCTAGAGCCTGTTGTGGGCACCTCTAGGGTAAACATCAATTTTTCTTTGTTTTTCCTCCGCTGTCGTGGCAGTGCTGTGTTTTTATGTTTATTTTGCCTGCCTCGGCGGCTACATGCAACCATTTGTTAGAACTTTGCATAGAATTCTAAAAACAAGCATGCAGTGTTCATTAGATATTCTAACAAATTCAACAAGTAACATAGGTTTTTGATATTTTTGGCAAATAAAAAAATTATATGTCATTTTTCATGTTCTTCCCATATTAAGTTCAATTTATTATTGGTGCGAAATAAGTAATCGACTAACTATCATAGGCACAAGTTATGTAACAAAATTTTCTTTTCCGATTATTACTAAGGCAAGTACAATGCAACCTATATGCAACTAAGTATGCCTAGACATATGATGCGACATATTATGCGAGAGCTATCCCCCCCCCAAACTCGAGATGGGCATTTCCCTCAATGCACAACATAAAACGGAAAAAAAAGAAGAAAAATTAGGCAAGAAAAAGGGAAGAAGAATTAGGCTTAGTCAGATGGTGTAGATGATTTCAAGGGGTTGTTTGCTGTCCGCGGCAGGTCACGACAGGGGCTTAGCATTGTTGCCCTTGTCTGTGTTTAGCGGTCTGGATTAAGAGTTTGGACCTACATAATTAATTGTGAGAAGAGATTAAGAAAAAGAAAATGAAAAGAATAAAACCTAGTCCTAAAAACTACTCTTACTAAAGCGGTAAAGATGTGGAAAAAGATAAAATTATGTCACAGTGGGGTGGGCATCCCCCAATGTGAATTCTTCCTGTTCTTTTGGGACAAAATCTCATGTATAGTGCTTTAGTCGCTACCCGTTAACTTTGAACTCTGTCCCTCCATTCATTGGTTTTACTGTCATGACACCATGTGGGAAAGCTTGGACTACTTTGAACGGTCCTAACCATCTGGATTTTAACTTCCCAGGAAACAGCTTGAGGCGGGAATTGAACAGTAGCCCTTGCTGCCCGGGCAGGAACTGTCACTGCTGAATCTTGCTGTCGTGCCATTTTTTTTACTTTTCCTTGTACATCTTAGCGTTCTCGTATGCCTCCCGCCAGAATTCCTCCATTTCTGTCAGATTCAGTAGTCTCTTTTTCTCCAGCTTGTTTCCAGTCCATGTTCACTGCCTTGACTGCCCAATATGCCTTGTGTTCTATTTCGACAGGGAGGTGGCAGACCTTTCCATATACTAGACGATATGGGGACATCCCTAGTGGAGTTTTGTATGATGTCCGGCAGGCCCAAAAAGCGTCATCTAACTTCAATGATCAATCTTTCCTACTTGGGTCTACAACTTTCTCCAAGATGGTCTTGACTTCCCTGTTCGAAATTTCTGCCTGCCCATTTGTTTGTGGATGATACGGTCTTTGCATCATTGTGGGGGGTGGCAATGGCTTCTACCCATTTGGAAACATAGTCCACAGCTAGAAGGATGTACATATTTCCATACGAGGATGGGAATGGTCCCATAAAATCTATCCCCCAAACATCGAATAACTCAACCTCCAAGATTGTTTGTAGGGGCATTTCATTCCTTCTCGATATGTTTCATGTTCTTTGGCAGTTGTCACGCTGTTTGTAGAATGCTTGGGCGTCTTTATGCAGTGTCGGCCAAAAAAAACATGATTGAAGCACTTTTGCTGCTGTGCGCTGCCCTTCAAAATGACCTCCATATGGTGCTGCATGGCACTGTGAGAGTACAGCTTGTTGTTCATCCTTAGGGATACATCGTCTGATCACCTGGTCTGCACAGTTTTTAAACAAGAAAGGCTCGTCCCAAAAATAATGCTTAGCATCATGTTAGAATCGTTTCTTTCCTTGAAAGTTAAGTTCATAGGGCAAAACACCAGATACTAGTTAATTCACAATATCTGCGTACCATGGTGTGTCTGTCGATGCTGCTGCCGCGGCCTCTTCGTGGGCGGCAAGTGAGATGCCTTCAGCTTCCAGGGCGGCTACCAAAGCAGAGACTAGTAGCAACTGTTCATCGGGGAATGCATCCTAAATTTCGCTATTAGAGGTTTTCTCTTGTCCATTCTCAAGCCGAGAGAGATGGTCTACCACTTGATTTTCTGTGCCCTTCCTGCCTCCAATTTCTAGGTCAAACTCTTACAGCAACAGGATCCAACGGATCAAGCGGGGCTTTGCATCCTTCTTTGTGAACAAGTACCTTAATGAAGAATGATCTGTGTGGACTATCACCTTAGTGCTAATAAGGTAGGGCCAGAACTTATCGAATGTGAACACTACTGCCAACAGTTCCTTCTCTATAATGGTGTAGTTGGTTTGGGCAGGATTTAGTGTTTTGCTGGCGTAGTAGATTACATGAAAGATTTTATCTCTGTGCCATCCTAGGGCGGCACCGACGGTAGTATCACTGTCATTACACATAAGTTCAAAGGGTTGACTCCAATCAGGGGGAACTACCACATGTGTTGTCACTAGCTTTTCCTTTAAGGTTTTGAATGCCTCTTGGCATGCCTCATCGAAGTTGAACGGTTTGTCCTGTTCCAGCAAATTACACAGCGGTTTATAGATTTTAGAAAAATTCTCAATAAATCTGCGATAAAAACCTACGTGTCCCAGGAAGCTCTGAATGCCCTTAACAGCGGTCGGCGGCGGCAAGTTGGCAATTACTTCAATCTTGGCTTTGTCTACCTCTATTCCCTGTGCGGAAATTTTATGCCCCAAGACTATGCCTTCATCGACTATAGTGTGGCATTTTCCCAATTAAGTACTAGGTCTGCTTCCTCGCATCTTGTGAGTACTTTTTCAAGGTTGCCGAGGTAGTTGTCGAAGCTACTGCCGAAGACAGAGAAGTCATCCATGAAGATTTCCATGAAATCTTCTATCATGTCGGAGAAGATAGCCATCATGCATCGCTGGAATGTGGCCAGGGCGTTGCACAAACCGAATGGCATTCTTCGAAAAGCATAGATGCCATATGGGCAGGTGAAGGTTGTTTTGGCCTGGTCCTCCAATGCGATGGCGATCTGGTTATAACCTGAATATACATCCAAAAAGCAATAGTAGGGTTTACCAGCAAGGCGGTCAAGCATTTGATCAATGAAAGGTAATGGAAAGTGATCATTTTAGTTGCTTTATTTAACTTGCGGTAATCCATGCATATTCACCAACCAGTTACTGTTCTAGTTGGTATTAACTCGTTATTGTCATTGCTTACCACAGTTATGCCACCTTTCTTTGGCACACATTGTACTGGGCTTACCCATTCGCTGTCTGAGATAGGATATATGATACCAGCGTCTAACCAGTTGATGATCTCCTTTTTGACAACTTCTCGCATGGCCTCATTTAATCTTCTCTAGGCATTAACAGTTGGCTTTTGGTCCTGATCGAGCTAGATTTTGTGCATGCAAATGGCCGGGCTTATTCCCTTTATGTCTGCTATGGTCCAGCCTATTGCCTTCTTATGCTGCTGCAGCAGTGTTGTCAATTAATGTTCCTGTCTAGGCTGCAACTTGGAAGAAATTATTACTGGCAGGGTTTCGTTAGGTCCCAGGAAAACATACTTAAGTTGTGCAGGTAAGGCTTTTAACTCAAGAGTGGGAGGTTGTTCGGTGGATGGTTTGAATATTTTGCCCCCATTCTATATGTAATTCAGTGGTTCAAAGTACTTACCTAGCCCATTTGCTATCCAGTATACTTCTTCATGCTCTTCCAATTCCTGCTCTTTCCACTCATTGTGTTGTTCATCTTCTGGGCAGGTATCTAAATGGTTGTCGAAACAGCTGCTGAGGTTGCTGCCCGGGCAGTCTTATTGTAGGCAGGGTCTGTTGACTGCAAAATTGAATTCTGAGATGGCTTCCATTAGCTGGCATTCTTCTGGATCATCAGCTTGCCTCATGGATTGAAAGACATTCAATTTTACTTGTTGATCATCTACCCTCATCGTAAGTTCACCTTTTTCCACATCAATCAGTGTTCTGCCCGTAGCAAGGAATGGTCGCCCCAAGATTATTGGTGCCTTTTCATCAGCTTCACAGTCTGTTGAGTAGATCAATGGATTGATCAAAGCCAAGAGGGGGTGAATTGGGTTTTTAAAATTTTTTGGAGAAAGTGGAATGACTCAAATTGAAGAACAAGACAATCTAGAGTGGTTCGAGTTCCAAATGAACTCTACATCCACTACCTTAGCTACCACTAAGGATTTTCCAACAATCCACTAATTGCTCTTCCCCTTTTCTAGGCTTAGGAGGTAACCTTTACAATACCGGTCAAATTTTCTACCCAAAATTTGACCAAACCCTCACTAGGATGCAAAGAAGAATTTGAAGGCAATGGGAATATATCACAATACAAATTTTCCCCTTTTAGTATAAACACTCAACCCAAATTGAAAGACAAGATAGGAATTACAAACAAATGCAATTTGGGATTTTACAAGAATGAGACTTTTGAGCACTAGAGCTTGGATTTTTGTATAGATGTTTCTCTTGGATGCAATAGTTGTTGTTGGTCTTCAATAGGCTTGATTTTATACATTCTCCATTAATTCTAGCTGTTTGGGTGGTTAGGGAATTGATTATAGCCGTTGGAACCCTCTCTTTCCACCATAAATGCACTTATGCAGCCTACCGTATCGGTACGCGGGGATCCGTATCGATACCTGTCTCAAAAAAGAAAGAGTCGTTGCACAAATATAAGAGGGGCGTATCGATACACGTGTAGGCGTATCGGTACGGGTTAGGGATCTGTTTCGATACGGGCAAGACCGTATCGATGCAATTTTTCCCACAAAGCTCACTGGAGGATTCCGTATCGATGCGGGTAAGAGCGTATCGGTACGGGTTAACCAACTCTTTAAAAAATTGTTACCTACCAATTGACGCCCAACGGTCAAAAACATTTAAGGCTTTTGAATTTAAAATTCCTTTTAAACCGTATCGATACGGGTGAGACCGTATCGGTATGCCATTCAAACTCCATCTGATTTTATAGAGATAGCATATCGATACAAATGCAATCTGTTTTGATACCATGTTTCGATACGGTAAGGGGCGTATCGAAACGGATTTCTCTAGTGGCCAAGTTTGTAAAAAAGGTATCGATACGGCAAGGAGCGTATCAATACGCATAGACGATTTTTAGTAGTTTGGCCTTGAATACTTAGAAAATATTTTGGAGTTTGAGTTTTTCAAACTAGAGTAAAGCCTTGTTGATTTGAAACCTTTTGAGGGACTTAAAATCTATTTCAAGTTTTTCAATTTAATCCTTAAAACACTTTGTTATATCAAAATCAAACATAGGTTTTACAATCTCCCCTTTTTGATATAACAAAACCAAAACTTGAAATTTTTAAGACTTTTTGAAAAACCTTTGGAAATTAACTCCCCCTTAATGTTAGGCTAGGTAAATTTTAAGTTTTAAAATTGAAGTGAGCTTGTTCCCTCTCCCTTTTTTTGTTAGATCAAAAATTAAGAGACATAGGCTAAAGGCATAAACAATAACCATGCAACATATAATAGATAAACATTAAGTTCATAAATAAGAAATCATCAAAATAAAATCCAAATAACAAAATGTAAACTTAATCCTAAGAACATAATTCAAAGTGCATAAACTAGAAATCATAAATGACATGAATGGAATGCAAAGATAATCTACTACTCTTCTTCATCGCCATCTTCATCATCATCTTCATCGTCATCTTCGTTGGCATAATCATTCCTCCTAGATTGACGCCACTCATCATGAAAGGCCGTGAGAGAGATGTTCATCGAGTTGTGCCCGGCCTCGATGGATGAGATACGTTTCTCCACATTCGTCATACGATCTTCTAAGTATGTGAAGTGTGTGTCTATGGTGGCAAACCCCAAATTCATGACTTGATCCATAGAAGCAATCCTCGTGCGTAGGCCCGTGAATTGTTCATTGAGAAAAGTCCATCTTTCTTCTTCTTTGCTTTTGTTCTTGAAGTCCATCTTTCTTTGAAATTTTCTCCCTCGGTTGGACTTCATGAACCGTGAGAATCGTTTGGCTATCATAGCTAAGTCCTCAAAATCTTCCTCGTCACTAGAAGAGCTCTCCTCTTGTAGAGAAGCTTTTAGAGCAACGCCTAGCTTCTTCTTCTTCTCTACCTTATGCTTCTCTATCCTTCTCTCTTCCTTCTTCTTCTCTTCCTTGTTTCATGATCTCGTGTGTAAGAAGAGACCCAAAAAGCTCATCAAGCTTCAAAGTTTTCAAATTCTTTGCTTCAATGATGGTCATCCTCTTACCATCCCAAGACTCCGGGAGAGAGTATAGAAGCTTCCTCACTAGCTTATCTTCGGGAATTACTTCACCGAATCCTTTAAGGCCATTGACGATGATTGAAAACCGATCAAACATCTTTGAGACGCTCTTATCGGGGTCCATCTTAAAATTCTCATAACTCAAGTTTAGCAACCCAATCTTCGTCTCCAAAGTTTCCCACACTTCCTTTACGCTTTCGATAGATGAAACCTTTGAGTAGATATCCGGACCAAGTGCACAAAATATGATATGTAGAGCTTTTTCGTTGACTTGCATCTTTCGTCTATCTTCCTCGATCATCTCCGACTTTATTTTCGGGACTTGTCTTCCTTTACTGGTTCTCTTAACCGAAATGTAGGGGCCTTCTTCCACTACATCCCAACCATGTAATATGTTGACTTGATGAAGAGACGCATCTGATTCTTCCAATATGGGTAGTTGTCCCCATTGAAGAAGGGTAGTTTAGTGGTTGATTATGACTCATAGAGGTTGGAGGTTGAAGTAGATGCCATGGCTTGTCTTTAGAATAGATCACACTCTCCTAGGAACTCCTCTTCTGGAGGTTAATCCTTCAAAGAGGTAGGCTTTGATACCAATTGTTGAGTGGATCAATGTATTGATCAAAGCCAAGAGGGGTGAATTGTGTTTTTAAAATTTGTTGGAGAAAGTGGAATGACTAAAATTGAAGAACAAGGCAATTTATAGTGGTTCAAGTTCCAAATGAACTCTACATCCACTACCTTAGCTACCACTAAGGATTTTCCAACAATCCACTAATTGCTCTTCCCCTTTTCTAGGCTTAGGAGATAACCTTTACAATACTGGTCAAATTTTCTACCCAAAATTTGACCAAACCCTCACTAGGATACAAAGAAGAATTTGAAAGCAATGGGAATATCTCACAATACAAATTTGCCCCTTTTAGTACAAGCACTCAACCCAAATTGAAAGACAAGATAGGAATTACAAACAAATGCAATTTGGGATTTTACAAGAATGAGACTTTTGAGCACTAGAGCTTGGATTTTTGTATAGATGTTTCTCTTGGATGCAATAGTTGTTGCTGGTCTTCAATAGGCTTGATTTTATACTTTCTCCATTAATTCTAGTCGTTTGGGTGGTTAGGGAATTGATTATAGCCGTTGGAATCCTCTCTTTCCACCATAAATGCACTTCTGCAGCCTACTGTATCGGTACGCAGGAATCCGTATCGATACTTGTCTCAAAAAAGAAAGAGTCGTTGTACAATTATAAGAGGGGCGTATCGATACGCGTGTAGGTGTATCGGTACGGGTTAGGGATCTGTTCCGATATGGGCAAGACTGTATCGATGCAATTTTTTTCCCCACAAAGCTCACTGGAGGATTCCGTATCGATACGGGTAAATGCGTATCAGTACGGGTTAACCAACTCTTTAAAAAATTGTTACCTACCAACTAACACCCAACGGTCAAAAACATTTAAGGCTTATGAATTTAAAATTCCTTTTAAACCGTATCGGTACGCCATTCAAAACTCCATCTGATTTTATAGAGATAGCGTATCGATACAGATGCAATCTGTTTCGATACCCTGTTTCGATACAGTAAGGGGCGTATCGAAACGGATTTCTCCAGTGGCCAAGTTTGTAAAAAAGGTATCAATACGGCAAGGAGCATATCGATACGCATAGACGATTTTCAGTAGTTTAGCCTTGAACACTTAGAAAATATTTTGAAGTTTGGATTTTTCAAACTAGAGTAAAGCCTTGTTGATTTGAAACCTTTTGAGGGACTTAAAATCTATTTCAAGTTTTTCAATTTAATCCTTAAAACACTTTGTTATATCAAAATCAAACATAGGTTTTACACAGTCTAGTACCAGAAAATCGGCAGGGAAAATAAATTTGTCCACCTTTACTAGGATGTCCTCAATTTTTCCTTCCGATTGTATGTATGTTCTGTCAGCCAGCTTGAGTATTACTGTTGTTGGGCGGGCGTCTCCTATTCCTAGTTTCTGGAAGACAGATTTGGGCATTAAGTTGATGCTCGCCCCTAAGTCACATAGGGCTCGTACGGAGTGGTTGCTGCCTATTTTGCAAGGTATTATGAAGCTGCCCAGATCTTTCTGTTTGGGCGGCGCCTTATTGTGCAGCATGGCTATACATCCTTCCGTTACTGCCACTGTTTCAAATTCCCTGATCCTTGTTCTCTTGGATACCATATCTTTTAAGAACTTGGCATAGATGGGCATTTGTCCAATCAACTCTACCAGTGGAAGATTGATTTTGACTTTCTTTAGAACGACCAGGAATTTTCTATACTGCATCTCTTGTTTCTGTTTCTTCAATCTTTGTGGGAATGGTGGTGGAGGTGCAGGGCCGGCAGATTTTGCTTTGATGGGCATCCTATCCTGGGAGGAGGTAACTGGTTTAGAATCTTGACGTTCATTCCTGGTGTCATCCGCCAATTCTTGTTCTAGTTCCTTGTTGCTTTCCTCTGATGCTGCCTCGGCAGGTTGTCCGGCGGCTTGCACTGGTTCGACAGGTGTTGTTTCTCTTGCAGCAGGCACGGATGGGTTCTGTAGTGTTATGCCGCTTCTGGTTGTTATTGCCTTGCACTGTTCATGGGATTTCCCTTTCACTATTTTAGTGTCACTAGGTAATCCACCCATTGGTCTAGTACTGCTAACCTGAGCAAACTTTCTGAACTGAGTCTCCAAATTTTTTATCGCTGCTTCTTGGCTGTTCATCCTGCTTTCTGTCCTGTACATGAAAGATTCAGTTTTGTCAATGAATTTATTCGTATTAGAAATAAAATCATTAGTACGAGATATGAAAGTATGCAGGGTAGATTTTAAAGAAGAGGTATTCGTATTATGTTTTTGTTGTGGGTTTGCAGCAGTCCTTGGGTTGCTCTAGGAGAAATTGGGATGGTTCTTCCATCCAGGGTTGTAAGTATTCTGGGCCGGTCTGCTGTTCCTCTCATATCCTCCCATAAAATTAGCAGATGTGGTGCAGTCAGAGGAGTCATGGTTGCCCCCACACTCGTCACAGAACGGTTCCACAGCCTTTACCTCATAGACCTTTTCAGCAGGTTTTACGATGCTCATGACCAGCTCTATTAGCGTGTCAAGGCGAGCATTGACAGATTCTGAGGCTGCTACCTCGTTCATAGTGGTTGTCCGCCTAACGCCGCCTCGGCGAGCTGTGGGATACTTGTAGTCATTCTTGGCGGCTTGGTTTATAATCCTCAGTGCCTTCTCTGGTGGTCTATCAAGGATGATTCCATTGGCTGAGGCATGAATCATCATCCACGTTGGGTAGTTCACCCCGTTGTAGAATATTGATACATGTGTCCAAGCCGAAAGACCATGTAGTGGGCAGTTATTTAGCATCTGTTGGTACCGCTCCCATGCTTCATACATCGGCTCGTCATCCCCTTGTCTGAAGGTTGTTATCTCGTTCCGTAGTCTGTCTATGACATTGGACGGGCTGAATCGATCTAGAAACCTTTACAAAGCTCTATCCATGTGTTGAATAACCCTGCCGGCTGGTTATTCAACCACTGTTTTGCCCTATCCCTCAGTGAATAGGGAAATAACCTCAGCCTCAGGACGTCTTGATGGACCCCGTGTATTTTGAATGCTCTACAGATATCCAAGAATCCTCTCAAGTGTTGTCTAACATCTTCTGTGACAGTCCCTCCAAATTTCCCTAGCGTGTTGATCATGTTAAACATGACAGGCTTCAGCTCGAAGTGGTTTGCCTCAATCTCAGGTTCCGTCACCGTCGGATTGAACATTCTGGGGCTTCCTGGGCGGAATAGGTGGGTCCTACCTTGGTGGATCTTGCTGGTCTCTGGGCGGAAAATTTTGTTGCTCGTTCCTACCGTTTGCGGCATTGTTGGGTGGGTCCATGTCTACCTTTGCCTTTTCCTTTTATTCTTTGTTTTTCCCTAGGGTTACTATGATCTTCTTCTTGAGTTCTCTTGCTCTTCATTCAATATCTTTGTAGAAGAGAAGTTCTCCTTTTGGATTTGCCCTGGTCATACACTAGCAAAGGAAACTGTAAAATTCTTTTCTTTTTTCGGTTAGAAATAAAAATAAAGTAAAGAGTAAAGAAAAAGTGCAGAAATTAAAAATGAAATTCGCTGTTACCAATCCCCCGCAACGGCGCCAAAAACTTGTAGAGCGTTTGGGTGTACTCTATTTATGAGCACAAATGCACACTCTTGTCAAGTTATAGTATATAAGATATAGTCTCCCACAGGGATTGGACAACTTGGTTCGAATTGTCGTTCATGCACAAGAAAAGTAAATTGCACAAGTAAGATAGTTGTTGAGAAGAAAAGTAAAAGAAAACACAAGTAAAAGAGGAAGTAATAATATTGATAGAGAGGGCAGGGTTATGCTGCTGCTTAGTGTGAAACTGCGTTGAATAGGCCAAGTTGTTTTGCGCTACCACGATCTGCTGCCTCGGCGGGTAATGGCGGATTGAGGCAGCGGCAACTTTCGATGCCACAGCGGAATTCTGCTCTTGCAACTCTCGCTGTCTCGGAAGGTGGAATGGAGAGAAGTCCTGGCGGAAAATATGGCAGATACTCCAAGTTCGACAGAGCAATTCTGCAATGATCCTTCCTATGTCTAGGCAAGGATTCTGTCACCACGTGATGTAGGCAATACTTAGCAACCTCAGCGTAAACCTAACACATGCAGTCGACGTTTGGTTGCTCCTTTTAGCCACTGAAGTTCTAACTTATGTCTAAGCCGAATTAGTCAACACCTCGACATGATGAGACAGTACTTAATTCTTTTGTGAGTTTGACACTCTCGTGCCCGACAAATGGATTTCTTCAACTGGACTTTTGGAACTAATTAAAGAAGTGAAGAACATGAATTAAGCAAACTTGGAATATTTTATTGCAAAACAAACTTTAAACCTAAACAACCGTTCTCACAACTAATTTACAGCATAACCCTAAACCCAAGAGAGATTTAGAACATGACGGAGGCAGAAAACCTAAGCTACGCCTAAAGAAAACCTAAGATGCTTTGAAATAGAATTACAATAAGTATTTATAGACAATAGCTAGGTCTAGTCCTTCTTGAAGTAGAAGTCTTCAAAAGTAGCTTTCCACATTAAATGTGACTTTAAACTCTGACTTCTTTGAGTGAATGTGGACTTTATCACGTTGCCTTGTTCCGCAAGCAATCTCAAGATTTAGCTTCAGCGGCTCTGCCCGCTGCTACAGGCGTCGGAAAATCGAGTGGATGGCATTGATAGAATTACGATTTTCTGCTCTACAAATCGCACTCCGGTTCTCCAACTCCATAATTTGCTGCCGTGGGTAGCAAGGTCGGCAGCGACAGTACTCGGCAGCTACTGTTTCTGCCTGGAACTGCATCAGTACAACTCCCTGGTTCGCTGCCTCAGGATCGCATCCTCAGCTCCTTTTTCCCTCTATCAGCCTTTAATACCTAAAACCAAAAATACACTAAAACAATACCTGTCTTCACCAATTAAAAGATATCCAATACAACCAAGGCAAAGTAAAGAAATACTGTAAAATGCAATGCATGATCCTAATTATGCCTAAGATGTACTCAAAAACAACAATAATATGAGATGGAATATGCATAAAATATAGAACTTGTGGACACTTTACAAACTGCATACTGGAGTTTGGTTGGGGGTAGATAGATAATTTAAAATAAACTTTACTGCTACTATTATGTGTCCGTGAAATAAAATTTTCATTGCACCGTTATATTATATGTGTTAACTTTTCACTATTGAGACACACACTAAATTCTCTGGTTTAAATATCGTAATCTATCTCTCTTCTGATTCTATGGTCTATATGCTCCTCGTCTGATACTCAGTAATTGAATAAAGAACAATTATGTTATCTTCAAGTATACCATTTCATTGAAATATCAAATCATAATTGGAGTTTGTTGATGGCAGAACATCATGACAGTGTTATGATTGCCATATGTCTGCATGCGCTTACAACATCATTTGGTAGTTCTGTATTACTGAGCTTTTCCAAGCTCATACCATTTTTTACCATCGTAGGTTAAAAGATCGAACACGTTGCAGCTATCAACATCGGTATGGGAGTTCCTTCGACTTTGCTTTTGGAGTATAGTACCGGTATAGTTAGTGGGCATGTATGACGTGTATTATTTTATACTAGTGTTTGTGATATGCTTTCTGAACTATTATTCTATGTTTACATGATTTTCTGAAAATGATATTTTATATAGAAGTTTGTTTTACAATTTTAATGTATTTAAAGAAAAGAAAATGTTTTTTATGTGGATTTTTATTGTGGGTCGCTCTTGTGACCCTAATATGACTTCCTAGAATCCGTGGTAACACATAGGCGGGTCTAGGGGGTTACAGATTTTCTAATCAATAAAGTTTCTGATGGTAATGAATGAAGATGCACCGAGTTTTATGGAGCACTAGAGGAACAACGAAGAGCTGAATCATGGGATCTCCTATGTTCATTAAATGTCATCCCCGATGTCCCCTAGCTGGTCTTAGGGGATTTTAATGAGATTATACTTGCTTCTGAGAAACGAGGTGGTCTTGTTAGAAGTACTTTCCAGATGGATGCTTCTAGAGAAATTTTGAAAGAATGTTCTTTAGATGATTTGGGTTACTCGGGTGCTTAGTTCACTTGGGAGAAAGAGCGAAACTCAACAAATAACATACAAGAAAGACTAGACCGAGTGGTGAGTAGCCCTTGGTGGGACCTATTCCCTAATTTCTGTCTCTAACACCTTGCTCACTCTTTTTTTAGATCACTACCCTTTACTACTCACCATGCGGATAAGGATAAATCAAGCGAATAAAGTTTGGAACGTTTGCTCTTGGTTGTTGGAGGAATCTTATGAAGAGGAAGTCTCAAAACTGTGGGAAACATCAGAAGGAAATGTTTTGGAACGTTTTCTCTTCACATGCAAAGGATTAGGCGAAGGGTTTAAATGGGTAAAAAAGTAACAAAGAATCATTGTTGAGGAGCTAAAGGACAAACTAGAGAGAGTCAATGTTTAGTCCCTACTGATGATATCCTGGGCAAGATTATGGACACAAAATTAGCCATGAACTTGGAATTAGATAAGGAAGAATTATGTTGGGAGCAACGTGCCAAGTCTAATTGGCTTTAATTTGGTGACTAAAATACTACTTATCTCCACCGACCAGCCTCACAAAGGAAATGACGTAATCATATTTCTTCTATACAAGATGAGTAGGGAGCGAATGTTAATGATGAGCTAGAGATAGATCACATTGCAAAAAACTATTTCACAGATTTATTCATGTCTCAGGGTGTTAATAGCATTGATCGTATCTTAGAGGGGGTGGATCTTTGCATTAAAGATGAGATCAATCACAACTTGCTTTGAGAATTCTCCGTTGAAGAAGTGCACATGACAGTGGAGGCTATAAACCCTCTCAAAGCTGCAAAGGAAGATGGCCTATGGGCGTTGCTTTACCAAAGGTTCTGGAAAATTTTAAGCAATGATGTTGCACACTTCTGCATCGCAGCTTTAAAAGGTGAAACCCTCATCTCTTATATCAATTATACTAGAATAGTTCTAATTCTAAAAGTGGTTGATGCAAATTGTATGACTAATTTCCGCCCTCTTAGTCCGTGTAATGTTTTGTTTAAAATCATCTCTAAAGTTCTTGTTAATAGATTTCGAGATGCTTTCTCGGTGTGTATTGAAAAAGCGCATAGTGCTTTTGTTTTGGGAGGACTAATCTTTGATAACATCTTGACTGCTTATGAGATTATTCATTACTTGCGCAACTGACGGTTGACAACTAAAAGATATTTGGCTCTTAAATTAGACATGAGCAAAGCTGAATGGGGTTTTATTGAGGCTATGATGCTTAAAATAGGTTTTGCGAGTACTTGAGTTTCTACTATTATGAGATGCATTTCATCAGTTTCCTATTCAGTGGTTATGAATGGCACAATGGGAGAAAGCTTTGTTCTTTCTGGGGGCCTTCGACAAGGTGATCCGTTGAGCCTATATTTGTTTCTTATATGTACTGAGGGGATATCATCTTTGCTAAGGAAATCAGTTGATTATGATGCTTCTATTGGTGTTCAAATTGCCATATGAGCACCACGAATAACACATTTATTCTTCGCATACGATAGCTTCATTTTTGGAGAAGCTTCAACAAGGGGAGCTGAGACTATTAGAGATATTCTTTAGTGCTACGCTGACTATTTTGGATAGTTGGTTAACTTTAAAAAGTTGGGTTTGTTTTCCATTGCAAATGTGATGGATGAGAACATAAATGATGTTAGAAGAATTTTGAGAATCAACAACTCCCTTAATTTTGAGAAATACTTAGGACTGCCAATTTTTTTTGGGTAGAAACAAAAAAGAAGGCTTTCATGAGTTTGCGAGACATGCTCATTACCCAAATTTTTGTTGGTGCCGGAGAGTTTTATCTCAAGGTGGCAAGAAAGTTTTTATCAAAGCAGTGCTCCAAGCTATTTCGACTTATCCATAAGTTGCTTTCTCCAATCGGAATCTTTTTTTAGGGAATTAAAACCAATAATTGCGATGTTCTGATGGCAACACTCAAAAGAAAGAAATGGCATTCACTGGTGCACTTGGAAAAAGCTGTGTAATCTAAAAGAAATGGGAGGAATGAGATTTCAGGATCTAGCAAAAATTAACATCACGCTTTTAGCGAAACAGACATGAAGGTTAATTTATAATTCAACGTCTCTTGTTGCAAGGCTAATAAGATTCAAATACTATCCTTCATCTGATTTTTTGCATGCTAATTTAGGCTCAAATTCATCGTTAATTACACTTCAACACTCACATCATATGTTATAACTTTAAATAAAAACTCGAGTTTGTTCCTCACACAAATTGTCCAAGTTGGAGTCATGCATTATCTATCTTCATTCATTTATTTTCTTTCAACTAGATGGTGATACGTGTCACCATCTGATTGAAGGAAAATAAATATTTTAATTTTAATTTAAACCATGACTAAATTGATATAATTTATAAATAAAGAGAATTAAATGTTTAACTAAGTAAATTTATTTATCCGCCACATCATCATTTTCGTCAAGTTAACGGTCAGCGGCTTAATTGAAATGATTTTAAAAGTTTTAGTGGTCTACATGATAAAATTTATAGTTCAATGGTCAAAATAGAATTAGACTAATAGTTTAGTGGTCTTGGAGGTAATTTACCCATTGTTTTTTAACTTACTAAAGGGTAAAAAGTACACAAATGGTCACTAAACTATTATAAAAATACAAAATGGTCATCAAACTTTCAAAAATTACATAACAGGCATTAGACTTTAGTTTTTGTTACAAAATGGTCATTGGACCGTTAATTGTTGTTAAGTTGGTGGTGTGGCAGTTAAAATTTTTTGTATAATAGCATATTTAATCCTTCATATTTAAACATTTAATTAATTTAATCCTAATTCAAAAGCTTAAGAAAATTGGGGATTAACTTCTTATTTTTCCCATTTTAATTTGAAAACCAAAACCCCGTCTGTCTTTGAACACTCCCCCGTTTCGATGCCTCTTCACCAAACCCCCCAAATGCCAACTTTCTTATCACCAGAAAAATTCCCCATTTTTTCTGAAAAATCTCGATGGGAAGAAAATTAACCTCACGAGCTAGTTTCGGGCCCTTGAAATCGATGCCTCTTCACCAATGTTCATCTTTAGCCAATGGGTTGAAGCTTGGCCATTTCTGAGAATACCATAACCTGGAAAATCATTTGTGATCTCACGAGCTAGTTTTGGGCCCTTGAAATCGATGATTTCACCGGTATCTGTTAAAATCTTGATAGAATTGCTTTCTTCGACGACACCTTTGAGAGAACAATTCCTCATTTTAGAATTTAAAAATCTCTTGTATTTTTTACAGATTTTGAGGGCTTCGTTGAAGTTGGAATTTTGAAGGAAATGGGGAAGGAGTTCAGAAAGAGACAAATGGGGTTTTGGTTTTCAAATAAAAAATGGAAAAATTAGGGAGTGAATCCCCCAAATTTCTTAAGTTTTTGAATTATGACTAAATTTATTGAATGTGTAGATATAGAAGATTATTATACAAATTTTCGTAACTCTCACGTCACTAACAGCTCAGTAACCATTTTGTAATAGAAACTAAAATTTATTGTTTATTATGTAACTTTTAAAAGTTTGATGACCATTGTGTATTTTTATGATAGTTTAGTGATCACCTGTGTACTTTGCCCTTTATGAAAAAGGAGTTAAATTGGTGATAGACGTGTCAACGCCGTTGAACTTTAACTGTTTAAGCCGCCTCGGTTTTATAAGCCAAGATTTTGTAGTTTGTAGTTTGTACGGCCAAAACCGGCAGCCAATTTCAATTTGTCTCCTTTTATTCTCCTCCCTCCCTCCAATACATCGTTTTACCCCCCCAAAAAAAAAACTTTGAATCTTTGATCATCCTCTGCAACAACCACAACAAAAGGGGAAAAAAGAAGCCATTCTCAACTTTACTTGTCGTTTAATGGAAACTCTTTCCCGCGCGATCACTGGCTCCGCTTCTCCAAAGCTCAGCCTCCCTCCAAACGACAACGTCCATCGTCGTCTCCTCGGTTATCGCCATGGATTTAGCTCCTTGAATCTGAGATCGCAGAGGAGTAGAATTTTCTCCAAGGTTCAATGTAGTCAACAAAGCTCCAATAATTGTATCGATTTTAGTGATCCTGACTGGAAGTCAAAGTTTCAGCAAGATTTCGAAAGGCGCTTTAATATTCCTCACATCACCGATATTTTTCCCGATGCTCACTCTTTTCCTTCCACTTTTTGTCTCAGAATGAGGTTACAATCCAGTTCATTTCCCTCTTTTTACCGTTTTCACCTTATTTTGCTCCTTGTTATGCCCTTTTCTTACTCCAAGATTGGATTCTAAAATGTACATAGTAGTTATTTTGGAATTCAATGAATTGCTTGAAAATTTTACAATTTTGTGCTTTTACTTTTACAGACTTGATAGCGTTTATCTTTTTAATTAATTAATTAATTAGTTATTTTGAACTTAGCAAATGAAAAAAATGATATATACATTTCCTTTTGGCTACAGAACTCCGGTTAATGAGGATTTTGCGGAAGGTTATCCGTCTGATGAGGAGTGGCATGGTTATATTAATAATAATGACAGAGTGCTTCTTAAGGTATATATATATATATATATATATATTTTTCACTATTTTGAATTTGTTTCCTCAGTATATACCAAGTTGCTGAATTGTGATATGGAGAATTGAAATTTGTACATGTGTTTATAGAGCCTCGAGATCATCTTCAAAACTGGAAAATTCCATCTATAGAGTATGTATTTGAAATGAGAATTCAAAATTACCTGAAATAGCATAAGTGATTTTAGGAAAGAAATCCAGTCTTGCTCCTTTAGAAGTAAACTATGGTTTGCCTAATCTCTGTTATATTTGTATCTTAAATCAAGACAATGCTTGACGGTAATAATCTTGCAATGATTTCAGTTAACCATCCTCATCTAGACTATATTGGTAAAAAATTCTGATCTTTTAAATATTTCAGGTCATAAATTACTCTTCTCATAAATCTGCTGGTGCAGAATGCATTGATCCTAACTGTACTTGGGTTGAACAATGGTAAGTATAACTCCCAACTTATTTATCGGTTTTGTGAACTCGTGCATCATGATTCTATTGCATTAACTACAATTCTTTCTGTACATGCTATGGTAATTTAAATAATATGTGGTAAAATAATGTTATATTATCTTTAATATTGTTTTCCAACTTTTGTATTGATCTTGTAGAATTGTTAACTTATAGATACAATGTTATCACATATGTTCATATTTTTTCCCGTTTTGTACATTTCCTTATCACCGTTTTTGTTTAATATACGGAACTTTAAAGTTTAATTGGCACTTATTGATATTATGTGTAACTTGACATAACATCTTAGGGTTCATCGTGCTGGGCCTCGAGAGAAAATATATTTCAAACCAGAAGAAGTGAAGGCTGCAATTGTTACTTGTGGCGGGCTTTGCCCTGGTCTTAATGATGTCATTAGACAGGTCAGCACAAATATTTAAATTTCAATATGCTGCTGGCACGATTGTAATTCCCTACAACAGCTATGCTATTTGATTTGGCTCAGTGCTTTCATTGTTGTAACCTGGTTTTTAATTTGTATTCATGCTAAATCAAAAGTTCATTTTCAGTTCCTACTGACTGAGATTGAGGACATGAAATATATATCTCTTATTGTTCACTTGGTAAATAAATTTCAGACCATGTACCAAAGTTTTTCTTCTACTTCAAATGTGTTTGCACAAAGTTCATGAATTTATGGTTTTGCTTTATAAAAGAAAGGTATTTACAGTAAATTACTTGAAGTTTGATGGTTAAAGTCTCACTTTTAATGTTAGTGTAAACTGATGAAGTAATTATGACTGGATCTTAGCACCATAATATATATTTTTTAAATTGAAGTTTCACGTTTAGTCTGAAATCTGAATGCTTCAGTATTTATTGAACAATTCCTGCTTAAATTAATGAACTTGTGCAGATTGTCATCACACTGGAAATATATGGTGTAAAAAATATTGTGGGTATTCCTTTTGGTTATCGGGGATTCTCTGACAAAGGTTTGGCTGCAATGTCGGTAAGTTATGTTTCTTTCCTAATAATGGTTTGTTAGAAAGTATATATGCTCCATCCAAGATTTTCTATTGTTAATTTGGATTTATTTTCAGTTATCGCGGAAGGTAGTCCAAAATATACACCTTTCAGGGGGAAGCTTGTTAGGAGTTTCACGTGGAGGGCCCTCTGTCAGTGATATTGTCACTAGTATGGAGGTACTGAAAAATCTTCTGCTACTGTCAGATTAACTCAAATCTTCTTGAAGGAATCGTAAATTTTGAATTAAAATAGCCAGACTCAAGAGGCCAAGTATGTAGTGTTTTTCTAATATGTTTCCAAAATTGATGTCAGGAAAGAGGAATCAACATGCTTTTTGTGCTGGGTGGAAACGGTACTCATGCTGGGGCCAATGCTATTCACAATGAGGTTCATATCAGATACTTTATTATATAATCTTCATCTTTAGCACTATTCATTAATCTTGAACATCGCATTTTGTTGAGTCTAAGCTGTGTTTTTAAATTTTGTTGAGTCACTGGATTACAATGCTCTTCAGTAGCTGAAAGATTCAGATTTGTTTTCCATATTTGTTATTTCTAAGCTATGTTTTTCATTTCAAATTTATATCTATGAATAATACATTGATCGGGAGGGATATTAAAGGACCTTTGTGATTAAGAATTTCAAAGAGTTGTGAAAATCTTCTGTCACAAATAGGAGCTGGCTTTGTGTTTTGTTTAATCTATATGTTCGTATGCTTTTGTTTTCAGTGCCGCAAAAGAAAATTGAAAGTGGCTGTAGTTGGTGTGCCAAAAACTATTGACAATGACATTCTGCTGATGGATAAAACCTTTGGTTTTGATACTGCTGTTGAAGAAGCACAACGAGCTATCAACTCTGCGTACATTGAGGTATATCAGCTTTGATTGTTGGTGTTGAAATGAAAAAAAAATTGTTGGACTTTTGAATTCATGCATTATATGATACTTTTTTTACTTAAATGTATGTGGCAGAAAACTCCATCCTGTCTGTAACTTTTCTTTTTTCTCCTTTAATCAATTACCAGGCACATAGTGCTTACCATGGAATTGGTATCGTGAAATTGATGGGTCGTAGCAGTGGTTTCATAGCCATGCAATCATCCTTAGCTAGTGGACAAGTTGACATATGTTTGATACCAGAGGTATTTTGCTTACTATTAACAGTAAACTATGATAAACTATGCTCATCGCAGACTTTAAATGCAAGTCATTAATGTTGCCAAATTATGCATTCTCTAGGTACCTTTCCGTTTGCATGGGCCTCATGGTGTATTAAGACATCTGAAATACCTAATAGAGACAAAGGGATCAGCTGTGGTCTGTGTGGCAGAAGGAGCTGGACAGGTGACTATATGTGTGTGTGTGTGTGTGTGGCTATTTGAGCCTTCTTGGAAGTGATAATTGTCCACAAGTTTTTAGTTTTGATGATCTATCCAAATCGATCATGATTCTTTTTTTTGGTTTGACAATGTCTACATTGTAATTTTTAGGCTTTTACTTGCCTGCTGGTTTGTTTTATTATTTCTTTCATGTTTCTTTTATCTGTTTAGTCTATTGTTTCTTCCTTTCAATTCTACTAGGAGGCCTTGGATCTCTCTCAATTTCAGTAACTTCTCTTATGGGAATTATAAATTGTGTGAAATTCACTTGCTTTACTGCAGAGAAGATTGTTCTATACTCATTTGCCAGCTTTGCCTCGGTTTATCTCAATTTTATCATGTTTTGTCAGTGTAGTCTCTGATACTTAGTTGAAAGGTAAAAGAACCAATAGGTTGAACATGATTTCCCTGTCTAAACTAGTCATTTTAAAAACAGGGTTAAGGTACCAGAATATCTCATATTTGCTTAAGAAATTGTTTTACTGTGTTTTCCCTCTTTGAAGATGAAGAGTCAATTCTTAGCGATGTTCAAATTTGATAATATGACACACATGAAAATATGTGAGCTGAGCATTTCTAAGGTGCTGCTTTTTGGTGCAGAATCTCATTGCAAAAACTAATGCTACTGATGCTTCTGGAAACATTGTACTTGGAGATATTGGTGTGCATATCCAACAAGAGGTATTTCATTTTTGTCGTAGTTTCCACCATTTCTTACATTTGTTTGTTTTTAAACTCTTAGTTGAAGAAGTAAAGATCTACTAAGACATTTTTTTTATGTTAATCACGCAGTCCAGTTATTTGAATATTTCCTCTTAAGTAACTGCAAGGGCTAGCGAGAAGGATTTCCTGTGTTTTTCAAGTTTAAAAGCATACCTTATTTAATTGAACTGCATCAGGATTGGCATTTGGCATACGAAGTTTTGTTTGTAACAAATTCTTGAAGTTATCTCCAGATTGATCTTTGTGGCGGATACCGTCCTTTTGGTTATAGATTTCCAATACAATTGTCATGGATTCCTTTTGGTTTGATTATGATTATATATGTATGAGTGACATGGAATAAATCTAATAATTCATCAATAAAATGTATTACTTATTTTCATCAGTTTAATGTCTTTGGGCATGAAGTTATCGCATTTGATAATGTCGGTTACCTTTGATATAGTGATTTTTACTGCATTGATATGTAAGAATCTTGTCTAATGCGGCAATTTAAAGACAGTTGGTAGGCACCCCTTTCTAATATTTGTGTTTCTAAGAGAGGCAAAACAAATCACTTTCTATGTTCTCCCATTGGATGATTTATTTATTTATCTTGCACTTGATGAACATTATAGGTTTACTAAATGTTAATTCACTATCTTCCTACCAGACAAAGAAATATTTTAAGGAAATCGGCATCCCTGCGGATGTGAAGTATATTGATCCAACATACATGATCCGTGCATGTCGTGCAAATGCATCAGATGGAATTCTATGCACTGTTCTAGGACAAAATGCTGTAAGTATCCATTACTTTTATCCACCCATCCCCCCGAGCATGCTCATGCTCATGCTCAATATGGTTTGTTTGAACTATTAGGAACTGATAGCATAGATAGAAACCAGTATATGAGCTACGATACTGGAAACTGATAGTCGCTAAATAAAGTTCCCCACTGATTTCAAACCAGTCACCTTCTCAACATAGGCTTTACATGAGCCTTCTAGCATGTCACTTCCTTGACATTGATAGAACTGATGTCCTGAAATGGATGTATTTACAGGTCCATGGTGCATTTGCTGGATATGGAGGCATTACAGTTGGAATATGCAACACCCATTATGTTTACTTCCCCATTCCTGAGGTCATTTCTCATGCTCGAGAAGTAGATCCGAACAGCCGTATGTGGCATCGATGCTTGACTTCTACGGGCCAGCCCGACTTCATCTAAAAGTTTTGAAATTCTTCATTATAGGTTGGTAAAAGAAATAAAACCAAGATAGCGGTTGCTTAAAAAAACATGAATAATAAAACGGGAGTAGCGTATTATTTTATTTTGAAAATGAGAAGGCAGTCACTCAAACAGCAAATTGTTTCATATGTAACAAACACAAGCAGCTGTAATTTATTAATATCAGAACATTGCACTTGCTACTTCATCACACTTTTCCTATATATATGCAATTTCTGTGTTCTTATTGTATTAGTATATTTTATAAATTTTAAATATTTTTGTGTCCGTATATTTATTTTATGTCCAGAGATAAAGTTATAAAATTTAGAATACAACGTCAGAATTTAAAAGGTTAATGTTTTTTGACATATCAACCAGACAGTTTTATTGATAAACAAAAGTAAAACCAAAATATAACTTCATAGATTTTTTAAAACATAAAAAAAAAACAAAAATGATAATGATAATGATAAATCTAAAAATAAAAGATAACATTGCGCCAGTCAAATCAGACACTTTTTATTTGCAGCAAAGAAAGTCAAAACACGAACTAGATGAAATACCAAAAATCGACAACCACCTTTCACGGCTATTCCCAAAAACGACAGTCCGCTACAAATTACATCGTCAAACAACCCAAAAGGGAATTAAGCTTTACATGACCACCGACGAACACGAATCAGAAACCAGAGTTGTGAGGCTCATCGTACGAACACAAAAAACCCACACAAATAATTATAGAAACGTGTCACAGAGGCAGAGGAAAGCGCAACAAGACGTGCGAAGAGAAAAACAAAATAAATAGAAGAAAACAAAAAAAAATTAAATCACCGACGATCGACAACCAACACTAAAACTAATGTCGGTGTCGATTGACAAAGAAAAAGAATAAACAAGTGGTTAGTTTTCAAAGAAAGAAAAAAGATACATAATATTCTCTTAAAATACTGTCAATTTTATTTTTAATATTATTTTATATAAAATTTACCTATATACATAAGTTAAAAAAATGGGATGTTGTTAACAATCTCTGAAGTAAAAAATTAAGATGTCGTCAACAATTTTTAAAATAAGTAATTAAAGCTCTCAGTTGATACTCTTTTTCTTCCTTAAATTGTAAGTTCAAAACTCATTATAACAAATTTTCTCTTTCCCTCTCCTAATTGAAAATTGTTAAAAAAGAATGTCATACAACACCTCTTCCCTATGTATCCACCATCAATTACATCCATATTTAATAACGGTAGACATATTTCATATTTTTTTCCTTGGAAAATTAAGGAAGTTAACCATCTAAAAAAATTTGAGTAAAGTTGAAAAATTGACACTTAACTATTTAACAATGTTCATTTTAGTCATCAAACTTTTAAATGTTATAAAATAGATATTATACATTAAATTTTGTTACAAAATAGTCACCGCATCGTTAACTACCGTTAGAGTGGTGACGTGACAGTTAAGAAAATTTGTATAATATGACATTTAATTCTCCATAATTATACCTTCAATAATTTGAAAAATTCAATCAATTTAGCCTCATTTACACATCTTTAGAAACCTTGGGGGAAGACAAAGTTCTGAGGGTTTCAGCAACAACTTTCAATGTAGCCTCTGATACATATTTGGATTCTTCAATGCCATTAAATTCAAATGGCCTTTCATCTTTGAAAAAGAACAAATCAATGCCAATATCAAAATCACCAAATAAGAAAGAAAAAAAAGCAATCAAAGACAATGAGGCTCACTTTTTCTCTCAGCTGTTGCTTTCTCTCTGCTTTTTCTGATCTGCTGCATAAACTGCTTCTTTCTCAGCTGCAACAACATATTATATTAGTGGCATTATTAGTTTTATCAAGAGACAAAATAAAATAAAACAAAAGAAATCCAACTTCAATATACTAAATGAGTGGTAGAATTGAAGATGCAAAAGGCAAAATACATGTTTTCTTAATTGACACATCACCCATTTAACGACATTAACAGTGCAGTGACAATTCTGTAACAAAATTCATAGTTTAATGTCTATTTTATAACATTTGAAAATTGGATGACCAAAATAAACATTTTAAATAATTTAGTGACTATTTTTAAAAGTTATCCAAAAAAGTATACTTGCCCGCAACTTTTTTTTGTGGGCTTGCATAAAAACTCGAATATTATAAATATTTTAATTTAATAACAATTTTTAGAATAAACTACTGGTAATGGCGGTCGACTCCAGAAAAAGTCACTAACATTACAAGCCGACTTCAGCGGAACAAAGGAAAAGTCTCAATATTGCAGGCTGACTCCAAATTAATTACAGTACTCATTGCATGTCACATTAGTAAACTCTATTAATTTAATAGAAATCACCATGCAAATTATGAGATAAAAAAACACTCAAACCTTAAAATAAAAGCTCAACAACAATATACTAACTCAACAACAATAAAAACCCAAAAATAGAGACAGCAAATTAATACTAGAGGCCCAACACTTCTTCCACGGAGGCAGGTCTCCATTAAATGTGATATACTAACTAAATTAAGTCAAATTACTAGTTATAATAATATTTCATATTAAATGCGGTACTATTTTACACATTAACTGAAGCATTATGTTAGGCCACATGAGAAAGCTCAGTCAAATTAATATTTCTTTGTATCCTCTTATGATCTCGAGATGTTAGTTTTATTTATTAAAAATATGTTTGAATTAAATATTTTATTTGCTAAGTAGTGAATTTTTATTATAATTTCATATATATCTTCGTTTAATAAAATTAGTGATTCAATTAAAAAAAACTGATAGGAGACAAGACCCATATTCACTATCATGGAAATAAACAGTATTAGCCCTAGAAAACAAGTGGGTAATTTGTTGTTTATAGTTGAGTTATAAACTCTACCTCCAACAGATATATAACTAAGCCAAACCAAAGCAAAAATTTTAAAGATAGTGGTGCCATACTAAGTAATACTGGTAAGGAAGAAGATGACCCATCACTATCCGATGAAATTAACCTTGGAACAAGATTCCCATTCCCAACAGGACCACCTTCATAACAACACATGCATTTCCCTACGTGTGGTTTAAAACTTTAAATTCCCCGGATCAAGCAAAGTATCCTCCACAACAAGTGCACATATTTTTGCTGTTGAATTAAAATTCATAATTGTGGGCACATATGTATAATGTATGTTGCTATTAAAAAATATGACACGAAATTAAGTGACCAATTATATTACACATGTTATAGGTATTAAATTGTCATGGAATTAAAAGTGTAGATACCATAAGTTATATTTATAACTCAATGAGAGGCTGAGTTGTAAATATTAATAAATTATTTTTTAATTTAGTTTATATAATGGGTAGTGGTCCCCAAGATATACGTTAACTTGCGTATCTCTCCTTCCCCGTCAGAGAGTTGTGTGGCAAGAGGTAACATATCATCTTGAAAGACCAAACCCTCTCTGGAAAAACTCCATCAATATATTCAGGTAGGCTTCCGCAAATCTAGTCTTTATTCTTAATGATTTGACATATATAGATCTTCGGTTTTATATTTGTTTGAAAATATTTTGGTTCTAACAAATGACATCAGTGTCAGGTTATGCCGAATCATTGAAAAATAATTATCCAGAACTTATCGCATGTTTTTATTTATTTATGATGCAGAATGCGTTAAACTTCCATCGTTAGGGTTTCTATTTTGTTTATAATCGCATCTGTTGCTATTACCACATATATCGTGCGATTATCTTTTTTCAGAATTTAGCAACCATGCAATTGGATTGAATTAATTTCAATTGTTTTTCAGTACGTACGGTGTTGATCATTACAATTTAAATATTAGGGCTTTATGCTTTATAGGTAATCTTTCCCTAAATTGCGATAATGCTTACTGAATTTGAAAAGTCGGAAGATCATCTTTTATTTTTTCGATTGAATTTAGGGTTTTTAATTTTCATGGATATATGCATCGTATATCGTGCTTTTAGTTAAGGAATTATTTTACAGTAAACTCTTTTTAGGATATGAATTTACCCTTAATCTTTGGTTTACTGTTATGAAATATATATTTTATTTAAAATATATATTTAATTCAGTTGGATCAAAATTTTAGTTTTGATCATTAGGTATAAAGATAAATCTTTAAAGATAATAAATTTATGTTTTGACTATGTCTAATATTTTAGTGGGTTAATTGAAACACAATGTCACCAAAGTGACCGTTTCTGCGTAGATTAACTTATTTAAAATATCAAAAAGTTTGTGTTTTTGTAATTCATGCGTTTATTAATTGACCCAAAAGAAAATTAATATATGACCGAATTTCAACGACACATGAGGTAATAAATGTGTGACAATTATAAGGTATTTTATGTGTCCAATGCGTTAGTCCAAAGATTAATATGTTGTTCGACATAGGTTATTGTCAATGTTTGATTACTACAGCAATAGTACCGCTTACTGTTAATATTATTGTCGAAAGACTTGATATTAATGTTGTGTTTGGTATCTTGAGGGAAATTAATCATTACTTTGAATTTATTTATTTATTTATTTATGAAATATTGATGTGGGCCTATTTATTTTTATTTTGTTCTATATTCAGCTAATTCTTCTACTGTCACAATATCCGCTAATATCAGTTCAATACTCATGCTTAATGGGACAAATTTCAAGGAATGAAAAAAGGCATTTACTCATACTGTTTGGTTGTATAGACATAGACTTTGCATTAAGACGAGAACAACCTGCATCTCTCACTACGGATAGCACCTCTAATACAAAAAGGGATTTTGGGAGGTGTGATTGTTCTAACCGCATGAGTCTGATGATCATGAAACACATCATTTTGAAGCTTTTATGGGCACAGAATCTGAAGAGATTACTCAAGTCAAGTCTTTCCTTGATGATCTTGAACAACATTTTACTAAAAATAATAAGGTTGAAATGACATCAATTCTGAATTCTTTAATGTCTATGAAGTATAAAGGTCAAGGAAATGTAAAAGAGTACATTATGAAAATGTTCCATATCGCTTCAAAAATTAAGGCACTTAAGATTGAGCTTTCTGAAGACTTGCACGTTCTTATGGTTCTAGTATCGCTTCTTGCGCAGTTTAGTCAATTTAAAATTAGTTATAACTACCAAAAAGAGAAATGGACTTTAAATGAGCTCATTTCTCATTGTGTACAAGAGGAAAATAGGTTGAAGCGTGAAAAGACTGAAAGTGCTCATTTGGCCAGTGCCTCTAAGGACAAAGGCAAGAAAAAAAATATCATAATGAAGCTGCTAAGGGTCAAACTCAAAAGAAAAAAGAACAAGTTTCAAATAATTATTTCTTTTGTGACAAGCCTAAACATATGAAGAAAGATTGTGCTAAATATGACACATGGCGTGCAAAGAAAGGTATGAATCTTATTTTGGTCTGTTCTGAGGTTAATTTAACTTCAGTACATAAAAACACTTGGTGGTTAGATTCTGGTTCTACTACTCACATAAGTGTTTCTATGCAAGTTTTCCTAAGCTACCGAAAGCCAAGTGATGGTGAAAGAAACATCTTTGTGGGTGATGAAAAATTAGTAGAGGTTGAAACAATTGAGCATTTTAGGTTGTTATTAGGAACTGGTTTTTATTTAGATTTGAAAGACATTTTTATTGTTCTGTCTTTTAGGCGGAATTTAGTTTATGTTCCTTTGTTGGACAAATTTGAATACTATTGTTCATTTGGAAACAATCAGTTTACTTTGTCTTTAAATTCAAATATTGTGGAACTGATTATTTAAATGTTTATGACAACCTTTATTTTCTAGATACAATTGCATCGTATAATGAAATCTTGCATGTGGAATCACGTGGTACTAAACGCAAATTAAATAAGGAAAAATCAGCATCATTATGGCATAAACGCTTAGGTCATATCTCAAAAGATAGGATCGAATGGCTTATGTCTGATGGTATTTTAGAGTCCCTTGACTTTACAGACTTTAATGTTTATGTTGATTGCATCAAGGGAAAACAGACCAAAACCAAAAGATTAGGTGCCAACAGACATTTTAGAATTAATTCATACTGATATTTGTAGGCCATTCCCTACAGCATCTTGGAATGGTGAAAAATATTCCATAACATTCATAGACGATTACTCACGTTATGAGTGCCTATATCTCATTAATCTTAGTCTTTGGACGTGTTCAAATCTTATAAGGCTGAAGTTGAGAATCAACTCAACAAAAGAATTAAAAAAATTAGATCCGATCGTGGTGGTGAGTACTACGGTAGATACGATGGCTCAGGTGAACAACGTCTAGGACCATTTGCAAAATTTCTAGAGGAATATGGTATTGTCCCACAGTACACAATGTCAGGATCACCTACTATGAACGGTGTAGCTAAGAGACGTAATAGAACTCTTAAGGATATGGTAAGGAGTATGATTGCTCATTCTATCTTACATGAGTCCCTCTAGGGAGAAGCATTAAAGACATCGGCGTACATTCTGAATAGAGTACCAACTAAAGTAGCTGAAAAGACACCTTATGAGCTTTGGACAGGTCAAAAGCCTACTCTAAAGCACTTTTACATTTGGGGATGTCCAGCTGAGGCAAGGCCTTATAGGCCACATGAAAAGAAATTGGACTCCAAAATAGTGAGTAGCTACTTTATTGGTTATTCTGAGCGATCTAGGGGCTATAATTTTTATGATCCCACGATTAAGAATATTTTTTCGACGAGAAGCGCAACATTTTTTGAGGATGTTGAATTTGGAGGGAGAAATAAGGTTAGAGACATTGCTTTTAAGGAGGAACTGAGTTCTAACTCAGTTTCTACTATCATTTTTGATGATGTTCAGGTTCTCATACTTATAACTAATCAAGAAGTGAATATGGAACCTCAACAAGACAATGTTGAACAACTTTTACCTATTCAGAATGATGTAATTGTTCTAGTAGAACAATTCAACAACCTCAACAACAAGTGCTATTAAAGAGATCCGCAAGAGAAAGAAAAAATGCTATTCTGGATGATTATATTTTATTTGTCCAAGAAAATGAGAATGGCAATGAAATGATAGAAGATGATCCAATCAACTTTCATCAGGCCATACAAAGTATAACTCTCAAAATTGGATTAATGTCATGCAAGAAGAGTATAAATCTATGCAAGACAATAAAATTTGGGAACTTGTCTCATTACCTGAAGATGCAAAACCAATTGGTTGTAAATGAATATTTAAAACCAAGAGGGATGCAAATGGTAATGCGGAGAGATATAAGGCGCGTCTTGTAGTTAAAGGATATACTCAAAATGAAGGAATTGACTTTATAGAGACTTTCTCTCCGGTTTCATCGAAAGACTCTTTTAGGACAATCATGGCACTTGTAGCTCATTTTGATCTTGAGTTACATCAGAGGGATGTTAAGACTGTGTTTCTCAATGGAGACATTGAAGAAACAATTTATATAGTGCAACCAGAAAACTTTGAGTTGGGAGACCCAAAGAATATAGTTTGCAAATTAACAAAATCCATCTATGGACTCAAGCAAGCTTCTCGTCAATGGTACCACAAATTTCATCAAGTAATTGTCTCGTACGGTTTTGATATGAATATTGTTGATGATTGTATGTATCACAAGTCCAATGAGAGTAAGCATATATTTTTGGTTTTATATGTCGATGAAGTTATGCTTGCCACAAATGATATAGGCTTATTGCACGAAACCAAGAGATTTCTATCTAAGCATTTTGAAATGAAAGATCTTGGGGATGCTTCTTTTGTTTTAGGAATTCAGATACATTGAAATTGATCTCGGGGTATTCTTGGATTGTCACAAAATAACTATATCGATAAAGTACTTAAAAGATTTGGCATGCAAAATAGTAAACCAATGGACACCCCTGTTGCTAAAGGAGATAAATTTTGTCTTGCCCAATGCCCTAAAAGTAACCTTGAAATTCAAAAAATGTAGAAGATTCCATATACATCAGCTATTGGGAGTCTAATGAATGCATATGTTTGTACGCGTCTAGATACTGCGTACATTATTGGGATGTTAGGCAGATATTCAAGCAACCCTGGTATGGACCATTGGATAACAACCAAGAGGGTTATGAGGTATCTTCAGAGAACAAAAGATTATATGCTCACTTATAAAAAATCGAATCATTTGGAGGTTGTAGGATATTCAGATTCTGATTTCGCTGGGTGCCAAGATAGCATAAATTCTACATCATGCTATATTTATCTATTAACTGGATGAGCTATATCTTGAAAAAGTGCCAAACAAACACTTGTAGCTTCTTTCACTATGATAGCAGAGTTTGAAGCATGCTATGAGGCATCAAATCATGAAATATGGCTGCGAAATTTTATCACTAGACTGCGCATTTTGAAGAATATAGAAAGACCAATTAAATTATTTTTTTACAATAAATCAGTAGTACCATATTCCAACAACAATAGAAGCTCGCCTAAGTCAAAGCACATAGACATAAAGTTCCTAGTTGCAAAAGAAAGAGTGCAAAGTGGACAAACATCCATAGAACACATTGGGATAAACTCCATGATAGCGGATCCGCTCACAAAAAGATTACCACCCAAGGTCTTTCATGAGTACACTACTCATATGAGTGTTATATCATTTGAGGATATTATTATTTAAGTGAGAGTTTGTTATTTGTTTGCTTTATGTTTGTTTTTTAGACATTTATGTATTTGGTTTTTTTTATCAGAAATGAAGTATTTAGTTTATTCACTTTTTTCTTATTTTGATAAGGACCTCGCTTAAGTTACAGAGGACCAGTTTGAAATAGGCATATTCGGTTCACATTACATGTAATTTCCATGCTACGCATCCATGATTGATCTATATCAACTGATTGTGTTTGTATATGCGACCATTGATAGGTCCAGTCATGATTGATATGGCGAAGACTGCTTTGATCCTATGTGGATATAGTTGATGGACGAGATTGTTAAAAAATACCTATTGTATGATAGCAATTTTTTTAGCTCATAAGGTTATACATTTGTTAGGAAACATATGTTGCCCAAGTGGGAGATTATTGGACTAAAATTCACAATTGTGGGCACATATGTATATTTGTTGAGTTGATCAGTCGATTGCAAATGGCTAAGAGGGGGTGAATTTGCGATTAAAATTTGAAGGGAAGAAATTGATGAATGAAAAATTGGACAATGGCAATTTATAATGGTTCAAGTTCCTAAATGAACTCTACCTCCACAACCTTAGCTCCCACCAAGATTTTTCAATCAATCCACTAATTGATTCTTTCCCTTTTCTTGGATGAGGAAGAAACCTTACAAGACCAATTAAGCTTTCTACCTAAAGCTTAATCCAACTCACTCTTTACAAAGAAGAAGTTTGGTAAACCTTACAATTACCTCTCAAAGGTTGATGTTTACCCAAATACAATTAATCACACCCCAAACTCTCAATAAAATTTACAATGAAAGACTCAATTGAGTTGGGTACAAAGATTTGACTCTAAAATGCTCAAGGTTTGGATTTGAATGCTTTGATGTTGCTTGAAGGATCAATAGTTGTTGTTGTAGCATTTTAGACTTGTTTTTATACCCTTGCATTGGTTTCTAGTCGTTTGGGTGGTTGAGGTCATTAATCTAGCCGTTAGGATATAATTTCCCGCAATAAATGCTCCTCAACAACCTACCGTATCGGTACGGTTCGTGGGCGTATCGATACCTGTCTCAAAGAAGAAAGAGTCGTTGTAACTGAAAAACAGGGCGTATCGATACGCTTTGAAGGGCGTATCAATGCAGTATTAAGTGGCATATCGATACGAAATGTCGTATCGATACAGTTTTTGCTCACTGGAATCTTGAATTGAGTTTTGCTAAAAAACGTATCGGTACGCTACCGTTCAACGGTCATTTAAAATTTTGGATTCTAATAACTGACAAGCCAACGTTCGAATAATAAATGAAAATATTTTGCAAAGGTCAACATATCGTATCGATACGGTATAGGACCGTATCAGTACTCTATAGCATTTAAAAATGTTTTTCTTTGAAAACCGTATCAATACTTTCCCGATGAGTGTCGATACACTATAGCTTACATTCTTGCCTAGATGAATACCATATCGATACAGGGTTAGACCGTATCGATACGGTATGAACGATTAAAATTCTAGTGTTGAAAAATCGTATCGATACGCCTAAGGGTATCGATACGCATGGGCATTTTATTGTTTTTTGGCTTGAAAATACTTGAAAACATTTAGAAAATTTGACCCCTTTTAATGTGTTTTGACTTGAAATAGTATTTGGTTCAAAATGGCTTGTCAATTTGTGAGACTTTGAAAATAATTAAAAATTTATTATTTTGCAATTTAGTCCCTATGGTAAATTGTTATATCAAAATCAATTTTGGTTTTACAATAATGTATGTTGCTATTATAAAATATGACACGAAATTAAGTTACCAATTATGTTACACGTGTTATAAGTATTAAACTGTCATGGAATTAAAAGTGTAGATACCATAAGTTATATTTATAACTCAATGAAGGGTAGAGTTGTAAATATTAATAAACTGTTTTTTAATTCAGTTTATATAATGGGTTGTGGTCCCCAAGATATACGTCAAGATATACGTTAACTTGTATATCTCTCCTTCCCTGTCAGAGAGTTGTGTGGCAAGAGGTAACATATCATCTTGGAAGATCAAACCCTCCCTGAAAAAACTCCATCAATAGATTCAGGTACGCTTATACTAATCTAGTCTTTATTCTTAATGATTTGACATATAAATTCGTTTGAATATATTTTGGCTCTAACACTTGCTGCTCAAACTTTGGACACTAGAGCAAGCAAATTATCCCACAATATGTATAATGTAGCAGAAGGGTCAAAAACTTTTGCAGATCAGCCATCAAAAAATCTTACCATATAGAAGGAAACAATGAATAAATGTTTTAATTAATTACAATCCCAACAATGAATAAATCTTTTAATTAATTACCATTAAGACATGAAAATTTTATTACAAACACATATGTATTTTCGGTTCAGCTTTTGAGAGAAAAAGTTTCATGGGAAATAAAACCTAAGACTAGGAATTTCTCATATAAATTACTTTCTCCAACGTTCAACATTAACTCACATCCCAGAATGAGCACAGGAGAAAAATCGCCAGATGTAAAATATTGTTTAATCTAACAAGTCATATAGCCCAAGAAAGATTACCACCAAGCTTTGAAGAGTTCGAATCTTAACATTTTTTCTTTTACTAAATAATCGGCCATGCAGTTTTTTGTTCTTGGCACATAGGAAAATTGTACCTTCGAAATCTCCCCGGCAGCAACAACACAACGCCCCTCCAAAAGTACTTCTGTAGGGGGGATCTATGAGTGGAGCAAGGTTGTCAACGGAACAAGGTTCTCGGATAAATCGGGATATCGCTTCATTGAAGACAACCTAAGCACATAGAGGGACCCATCCTCGAGCGATGACCCTAAGACCAACAAAGCTTTTTGGAACTCTATCTGGGGTTTAAAGGTACCCACCAAAATCCGCTCCTTTCTATGGAAACTATGTCACAACATTGTCCCTACTAAAGGGATCCTTGCCGCACGTTTCCACAGAATTTTCCAGGACTCGGACTTTTGTCCAAGATGTGGGGAAGAGACAGAATCCACCAAACATCTTCTCTTTTTCTGTCCCTTTGCGCAAGCGGTCTAGAGGGTCTCGGGCTTTAACTACTCACCATCACCCACCGGTTTCCCCAGTTTTTCCAAGTGGTGGGTTAAAATTAATGAATTCAGGAAATTGGGAAACTTCGAAGATGAATGTGCTCTTATTTCTTTCCTCCTATGAGTGATCTGGAAATCGCGGAATGCCTGGGTTTTCGAAGGTAGGAAGGATCTCCCGTGCGACGTTTGGACGCGTGCTGAAAGTGCCTATGAGGAGCATGCTCAGGCGATGCTTTCTATCCCCTCAGCAAAGCCTACCAAACCTGTTGAATGAAGGACTTGGACTCCTCCTCCTCCTAACATGGTCAAGATAAACTGTGAAGCCACCTTTGACTGCCTAACCGGGAAGGCCTCGACATCGGCAATTGCACGTGATAGTTCGGGATCCTTTGTCCAAGGAGTCTCTGAACCAATTCTTTCCCCATCCGCAGCGGTGGCTGAAGCTTCTGCCATTAGGCTTGGTCTCTCTTTGGCCTCAACCAATGGATTCTCCAGAATCATTATCGAATCCGATTGTCAAGTCGTTATTGAAAGAATTCACTCGAGATCCCTTACGAATTGGGTCTCTTCAGCGGTTAAGGAGAATATCAGATTGGAAGCCAATGCTTTGGATTCATGTTTGTTCTCTTTTGTCCCTAGGTCTTGTAATAGAGCAGCGGACTGGCTTGCTAAATTTACTAAAAACTTTAAGGCCAAATCTTTCTAGGGCCCCTTGCCCCCGCAACTTTGTTCGCTTTTGTAATTTGCCTTTCGCAATGAAATCTATTTTCTCTGATAAAAAAAAAGATTCTTACCCACTATTGGGACCTAAGGAAGCCGTTTAACTATGCAATCTCGTGAATCTATAGTTGTCTCATCAGTTTGAGAAGAGAGACTAGAAAGTTCTTAGTAACCACAAAACAAAAACATGTCACAAGGATAGAGGAAAAAGCATGTCACAAAGACAGAGAAATAGATTCTTGTTAAAATAAAAAACAAGAAAACTAATAGATCCGGTGGTCGACAACCAATACTAAAATTAATTACCGACCACCGATCAAAAGGATTGATCAAAGTAGAGAACAGCTAGGGTTGAAGGAATTTTGATAGTAGAGAGCGGCTAGGGTTTGAAGGTGAAATTATAGCATATTGTGTGTAAAAATATAGCATATTGTGACAATAGTAGTCAAAAAAATTGTAAAAAAATAATATGGACTTTATTTATGATTTTTTATATATATTTATATTTAAAGAAAATTATATATCATACTCGTATCTTGTAATTTTTAAAAATTATCATTTTTCGTATCTGTCCCGTATACATTCATGCAACATAGCAAAAAAGTCACACAGTTCTATCTCATTACAAACTAAAACAAACCAAATTACTAAGCCCCCGACATTAATTTTTTATTTATAAAAAATAGAAGAAAAAAATACAGTGTTGCCACGTGTTCCCGGCCATATCTTCCACTTTCTTCGTCACTTCTGCCACTTTCCTCAAAAATAAATTTGGAGGTTTGACAATGAGAAATACTAATACTATTGAGACAAGTCATTAATTGCAAGTATGGTTATGATTGACGCCTAGCCATTCCTCCTCTACAAAACTCGAAAAACCACTCGTGGCCCAAGCGGGAAATTATTAATTTTTTCTATGCGTCTTGATCCTAGTGGTATCCTCCTCTGAACTATCCTTATTCAAAAACACTATCCTTATTCAAAAACACAAGGGTTTATTTACTATTCAAACCCGAAATTTAGGGGTTAATATTTAATTTTTCTGATGTTTAAAGTTATAGAGATCTAAATCGTTAGACTAAAAAAATTTGAAAGGTACGAGTCTATCCTTTCTCAATTCAACTCTTATTTGATTAAATATTTAAGATGAAATTATTATTTAACCAAAACTTATCAAATATGTTAATGTTTATATAACAAGGGCCCATACTTAATTGTGGAAGATGCGAAACGGTTGGCATTGAACTTAGCAGCCTGCGGATTATATGTTGACTGCGACGAGTTTTGGATTGAAGAGGTTCCTAATTTTGCTGATCCATTAGTTGTTTTATGCCGGCTGAATAGACACCTTTTTATCAATGAAGTTGATTTTCTCTAAATAAAAACAGTGATATATTTATCACATTTTTTTCATTAAAGTACACAATTACAACGAAAATAGAAGCAGAAGACACCATACTCAGACCACATTATTAAAACAAGGCTTGCACATTTATTTAATTTTAGCAACTATAAATCGTATTCACTGAGTCCGTGAATAGATTTACAAACAGTGATTGCTAAAACATTGAACCAACATGAAAAGAAAAAAAAAAGATTCAATGAAAGTTGAATCCAGTACCTTTCAGCTTTTGTTCTGTGATTTGGTCCAATGTCTCGGCCATTTGAGGTGACAAATGATTAGCCCAATCTCCAACTTCACCTTTCCTGAAGAAATCTGAGTTGCCGATGAGATTTGCCGAGTCCTTGGTGTCAGTTTTATTTACCTCCAGATTGCTCATATTCTCAAAACTACACAACTTCACTATTTCTTCCACGATCTCTTTGTTTTCTTCCTCCGGTGAAAAGGGTACCCCCAAGAACCCTGCCACTTTCCTCACACAATCCGCAGGCTGCTTCTTCACGTCTTCGTATTTCAAGAACAACACCTTCTTTGGTGACTCCAAGCTAGCTTTCCAATACCCCAAAACGTGGTCCCAAAACGGTCCATAGTGCGAAACCCCTTGGCAGAAAGAGTCAAAGGCTTCCTCTAGCGTAATCGGTGGCAGTTCTTTGGCTCTCAACTTGTTGGCGAAATGCCACTTTGAGATGAAAACATCTTTGGGATCCCGGCAGATGTAAACGAAACGGCAGTCGGAGCTATCATCGGTCATGCGCTTTGGGAACAGAGAGAAAGGAAGGTGGGTTGAAAGAAGCCGAGGCGAAGGGAGCCCATCAATGAAGGAGCTTGATCCGTCCGAATAAATAACTCCTTCGAGGAAGAGGACCAATTCTCGAGGGTTATTTTTGCTTAAAGGATGGTCGCTGAAATCAAAAGAATTCCTGTTGACGATGGAGAAAACGAGGGCCCTTAGCCACGTCGTGCCGCATTTAGGGGATGTTGCGACGATGATGTCCGTGGGTCGAGGCTTGAAGTGATCGTTGACCAACATGTCTCCTCGGAGGGCAAAGCTAGATAGCCAGAAGCCTTGGTACTGAAAAAGCTGGTCCAACCACCAGCCTTTCCTTGGGGGCAGAGTGGGCAGCAACTCATCGAAGTTTTGGTAAGTCTTCTGGTATCCTTCGTCGAGTTCCAGATTCTCAATGCGTGAGAAAACTTTTGAAGTCTCCATTAGGAAAGGATTTGCGGATGATCGGGTTTCTGTTTACTCTCAGTCTCAGGGCAACCTATTATTTGTATAACACGACACCTGGTCTATATCACCGCACCAGCTACCAGTAGTTAAGCCACTAGGTGGAACGTGGAGAAGACTGGAGAAATCAAGATAAAGATCGAAAAAATATATAGACTTGCGACAAACAAGAAATTTTGAATCTTTTTAATTAATGTTTTGCTGACAAAGGTATTGGTTAAAAAAATTGTTTATTCGAGTTTAATTAATTTTCAAATAAAAATTTATGTTTTTTTTATGTTCATTTTTATGCTTAACACTAAAAAGTAAAAACTACTAAATTGAAATAGAAAATTATTATAATGCGTAATGAAAGATACTGGTTAAAGATTTCTATTCTTGATTTTTACACTAATATTTAGCCACAAAATGGAATAAAAAATTATTAGATTCACGTAATTATTTTAAGCGTATAAGGCTCCACATAAGATTTTATAGGAATAAAAAATTATTAGATTCACGTAATTATTTTAAGCCTATAAGGCTCCACATAAGATTTTATAGGAATAAAAAATTATTAGATTCACATAATTATTTTAAGCCTATAAGGCTCCACATAAGATTTTATAGGAATAAAAAATTGGAAAAATTATATTCATATATCATTCACATCAAAGTCAACTGTTATTATATAATAAAAAATTATTAGATAGATTCGACTCACCACGTTATTGGTTAAAGAAAATTTTGTTTAATCGAGTGTAATTGATTTTTGGATAAAAATTCTATGCTCTTCTTCAGTGTCTAATTCTAACTCCTAAACCTTACACTCTTATACCCTAAAAAATACACTCTACCCAAAATTCTCTAAACACTAACCTTAAACTAGGGATGGCAAACGGGTGGGGCGGGTACATTCTTAAATCCATCTCTGCACTCACTACCAAACTGAACATCCACCGCCCAACTCGTAACCGCTTGTACCCACCCGTACTCACCTACAAGTAACCACTAATATTGAATTATGTAAAAATAAACCATAGACTTTTGTAAATAAAAGTAAAACTTTGCATAATTTATTAATTGATCAAGTGTATATATAATACATTTACAGCGATATAAATTTAACTACAACTAACTAACTAACGATAGATAACTTAACTAAAACACATTTTTACCAGTATAAATTCTACTTAACTACAACTAACTAACTACAGCTAACTTAACTAAAGCATATTTACACATGTATAAATCTACTTAACCACACATATTACAAATTTACAACATGATTAATCCAAGCTCGATCATAAACCATAAATTCAAGCTTGATCATTGTCGCGACCGTTTTTTTGAAAACCCGTTTTTTAATTGTTTGGAATAAAAACAGCCTGGCGATTAGATTTTTAGAAAATCAGGGTTTTTGATCAATTTTATGTTGTAGTTAATTAATTTTAAATTTTAGTCGAAATACCTCTTATTTTGCTTGAAAATCATTTTGGAGTCGCCACCAGCCACTTTGGTAGGCCGGACACCATAAAAATGCACCAGAGATTCTTTTTTTGAAAAATTCGGGTTCAGGAGTCGGTTACGTGTAGGGAAGGGTTATCACCCCTACGAACGCCCGTTATCGATACCTTATTAATTACACGTGGTATTTTGGCATTTCGAATCATTAATCTGAATATAATTAAATCTTTTAACCGTAAAATGAATTTTATTCTGAATGAGAATATTCTTTTGTAAGAAAATACATTTCGATCGAATATAATTATGAAACATCCAGTTACATTAGGACACTTCAACCTATATTCGAAAAATGTACCTCAACACAAAAGGTTTAATGCATGATTTATTATTGTCTTGTCATTTTTAAGTAAACCCTAATTAGGCTCCATTAATTAATTTAATTAAAATTTTATGAATATTATTAATTTTGGACATAAAAGAAAACACCCTAAATAATATTGGGCACTTTCATTATCATGCCCAAAAATTAACAACATTCCTAATTATTAAGCTTCTAATCATTAATCCTATTTTATTTTTAGTTTACCTAGTTAATGATATATATTTCTATTTTTTAAGTTAAAGTAAAAAATTGAAGCCTTTGTCGGAATACTCATTGGTTAACATCACTCTACATTGTGACACTAACCAATATTGAGTAGTCTAACATTGTGTCAAATATCGACTTATTTTCTACAATGATCTCCCTATTATGATTAAGTAAACTACACTAATGGCTCTAGTCCTATTTAGCATGTGATTAATTGTCCGAACAATACTGTATGATATTTTAAAATCATTCAAGCATATAAATTAATTAAAACAATTAAAACGGTTAAATAAAATAATTAATTAAGACAATTAAATAAAATAATTAATCAAAACAATTAAATTCTGGAAAAAAGACTAAATTGATTTAAATTGAATTTTAGGGATTTGCGGATGATCGGGTTTCTGTTCACTCTCATGGCAACCTATTAGTTGTATAACACGACACCCGCACCAGCTAGGCAGCTACCAGTAGTTTTAAATTAATAAACAATTTTTTATAAGCCACGCTTGTCGGCAATATCCTTTTTGTTTATACTTTTTATGGCGCGTGGAGAAGACGGGAGAGATCAAGATAAAGATCGAACAAATATATAGACTTGCGGCAAAGAAGAAATTTTGAATTTTTTAATTAATGCTTTGCTGACAAAGGTATTGCTTAAAGAAAATTTTGTTTATTCGAGTTTAATTAATTTTCGAATAAAAATTTATATTTTTTCGATGTTTATTTCTATGCTTAACACTAAAAACCACTAAATTGAAATAAAAAAATTATTATAAATGCTTAATGAAAGGTATTGGTTAAAGATTTCTATTCTTGATTTTTTACATTAATATTTAGCCACAAAATGGAATAAAAAATTATTAGATTCACATAATTATTTTAAGCGTATAAGGCTCCACATAAGATTTTATAGGAATAAAAAATTGGAAAAATTATATCCATATATCATTCACATCAAAGTCAACTGTTATTATCATTGCGTAATAAAAAAATATTAGATATATTCGACTCACCACGTTATTGATTAAAGAAAATTTTGTTTAATCGAGTTTAATTGATTTTTGGATAAAAAATTTATGTTATTTTTCGGTGTCTATTTCTATGCTTGACACTAAAAACCACTAAAAATAAAATTTTTAGTTCTAACCCTAAATTCTAACTCCTAAACCTTACACCCTATACCTTAAAAAATACACTCTACCCAAAATTCTCTAAACCCTAACCTTAAACCTTAAACTAGAGATGGCAAACGGGCGGGTATGGATACCTCCTTCCACATACCCATACCCACCTAAAATTTTCATATCCACTACCTACCCACCACCCACGACGGTACAATTTGACACCCGCACCAGCTACCGGTAGTTTTAAATTAAGGGTAAATTACATAAATGATCACCATATTATTGGAAAAGTCACGATTTGACACCTGCACCAGCTACCGGTAGTTTTAAATTGGATTCAATGTGACCACCAGCCGTCAGAGGTTAACGGTAGTGTGACGTGACAGTTAAACAATTAAAGGTATAATTACACATTTGGTCCTTACTATTTACACTTTTTTTTAATTTAGTCCTAATTTTAAACTAATAAAATAAATTAATCAGGTTGTGACCTATTTAAATGAAAAAAACAAACTAACCAAACCTGCACTAGGCAAGAATTGAACTTAGGTGAAGCATATTGAATTATGTAACCGTTTGTACCCACCCGTCTCCACCTACAAGCAACCACTAATATTGAATTATGTAAAAATAAACCAGACTTTTGTAAATAAAAGTAAAACTTTGTATAATTTATTAATTGATCAAGTGTATATATAATACATTTACAACAATATAAATTTAACTACAACTAACTAACGATAGATAACTTAACTAAAACACATTTTTACCGGTATAAATTATACTTAACTACAACTAACTAATTAACTACAGTTAACTTAATTAAAGCATATTTACACATGTATAAATTCTACTTAATCACACCTATTACAAATTTACAACCTGATTAATCCAAGCTCGATCATAAACCATAAATTCAAGATTGATCATAAACCATCATTTTTTCAAACTAAATTAATTGAGTTCAAAGTCTACAAACTTAAGGATTAACGTAAATTTTAAAACAAACTAATATCTTAATACATAAAATACCATAATAAAAGACATAATCAAAGTCTACAAACATAAATGGTCCAAAATTCATATGGTGGGTAGTAAGTAGGTGGGCGGATGTGGGATGGGTAAGGTCTCAAATGCATCACCTACTCACTATTCACGGTGGGTATGACTTTTTACTTCCACACCGGCCCTCTAGCCACCAAACTCATACCCATCCTCACTCCAACTGGGCGGGTGCGATACAAAATCGCTGAAACTGTACCCGTCAACCATCCCTATCTTAAACTTTAAACCATAAATCTAATTCTTAATATGGGCATAAATAAAGCACCAAAAAGTAGCATAAGATTTCTATTCTTGATTTTCACATTAATATTTAGCCACAAAATGGAATAAAAAATTATTAGATTCACATTATTATTTTAAGCGTGTAAGGCTCCACATAAGATTTTATAGGAATAAAAAATTGCAAAAATTATATTCATATATCATTCACATCAAAGTCAAGTGTTATTATCAATGCGTAATAAAAAATTATTAGATAGATTTGACCCACCACGTTATTTATAATTTCGGTCAACAAGATCCATTTATCTCATTTTCTTTTTAAGATTTAAAATAGTGCAAGGTTGGTCCATTTTATTTCCGGTAATATTGTTGCTTGAATAGTACCAAGTGAAGTCGGATTCAGCTGGATATGACTTTGAAAAAAAACCCCTAAAATCTTGGGCATAAGGATCCGACTTTGGAAGAAAAAAATCCCAAAGTCTTGGGCATATAGATCTGACTTTAAAAAAAAAATTACTTTGAACATTTTTTTCACTATCCAAAAGTCATACCCACGTTATTTATAATTTTTTATTATAGTTTAAAATGTTTGAGATAGAGTTCGCACCAAAGTGATATTAATGAATTTTATTTTGAATTTAAATTTTTTTATTTCTAAGATATAATTGATACAACAAGATGATATCGATTTCAGTTTCCCACAAAACTTAAATTAGTAGTAAAATATTCACATAAAAATAAAAATCATAATAGACTAAATAAACACCCAAGAAATTGAAATCAGTGTCGTCTTGCTAAATTGATTGCTTCTTAAAAAGCTATGGTCCAAAAAAATATTAACGAGTACTGTAGACACCGTTTTTGTCCGGGCTGAAATTAATTAGGCCTTCAAAGGCTCATCGTGGATTAGAGTCGTTATCGGTCGTTTTGGGTTGGGTACGACCAAAAACCTGTAAAACTGGTCTGTGTCTGAACCGAAGTCATGGTCGGGCTCGAGAGTCGGTTACGTGTGGGGAAAGTTATAGCACCCCCACAACGCTCAAAATTGGTACCTAAAGGGGTTATGTTGTCTAAAATGCTACAAAAATGCACGACTCAGTTAATAACACTATTAAAAAAGATGATGTACAATGATACAAAAACTAAATTACATGCTTGAATATTAAATCATGCAAATAAAAACATGGGTGATCAAAATGAAGATCAAAGACCATACACTTTAAATCAATTTGTAATAAATCGTAAATTATGTAAATTATTAGTCAAATTCAATTTTAGGGTTGATGCCAAAAAAAAATATCCGCAAAATTTTAAGATCTATTTATAATTAAACTCCAAATTTACTGATCAATTTAAACAATAAAAAAATCATAAAAAATAATTAATGATCTAATTGAAAGAACTTATTCCTAAAGGTCAAATTAACTAAACATAAGTCTTAAAAGTCAAATGATACTAAAAAGAAAATGACTAAAAATGAATTTATCCCCTAAAGATGAGCATGCTTAATTATCTCCACCATTTAATGCCATTCAAACTTTTATTAAAGGAAATGAAACGATGTCAGTGGCTACCTGCACCTTCACTGTTTCCTATTTTATTTTTATTCATTGTTAATTTCAAAAATAAGCCATGTCGTTTGGCCTTTCATTGCAGGGAAGGTTTTTTATTCATTTTAAATTTTGCTTTTAAAAATGTAAGGATCAGACTCTTTTTCTTTACTTTAGTCTTCTTTGCATTTTTAATGGTCGCCGCCGTCCTCACCGGTTTAGCTCTGACAACGACAAATACATCAAAGATATCACTTTTCTTGTTCTTTTTTCTTCTTTGAACTCAAAACTTAGGTTAGATTTAACACAAATGTAACCAATCGGAGCAAATCTAAAGAGAAAGCTTCAAAATTTCAAAGAGTTTTACCTGTCATTTTTTCAAAATTTCACCGTTAGATGGCGTCGATCTTTGAGTATGCTAGTCTACCAGTAGCTGCGATTCTTCTCACTGCTCAGATTTCTCAGTCGTGTTTCCGTTCGCCGGAAATCAAAAGTAAACGGTTCAACTTCTTTTTTTCTGATCTCAATCAAACTCACTCTAATCACCTTCGGTTTCTAATCGTTTCTTCCTCCCTTTTTTGAATCCTTTCCTTCGTTATTTATAGGGAACATGAGGAGTCTCCTAAGTCGCTTAGAATACCGGATATCACGGAGGTAGTTGCGTGCACCGAAAATCTCGGACGGTTAGGGAGTGGCTTGCAAGTTAGAGAACATTTCTGAATGTTCATTGTTGAAGGCGGCAGCTAGGGTTTGTAGAGAAGCTATAAGGGTTTTTTTTGGGCTTTTTTATTTTGTTACTTTTTTGGGGTTTTTTTTTGTTTTAATATTTATTATTATTTTATTTACTTGGGCTTGAGATTGATATGTAGTTATGGCTCAAAAATTGGTGCATACAGCTGCCCCTCTTTGCTCATTGCTCGAATGAGAGGAATAGAGCAAAGACCAGAAGCAACAATTTTGTCTAATGAATTTTGAACTTATGATAGCGACGCTCCGTCCTTGAGGTTTGGTGGCACTCCATCTTGGAGGCGAATCGTGGCATTCCATCTTGGAAGCACATCGTGGCACTCCATTTTGGAGGCAAATAGTGGCACTTCATCTTGAAGGCAAGATGTGACATTCCATCTTGGAAGTAAATCGTGGCACTCCATCTTGGAGGCAAATAGTGGCACTTCATCTTGAAGGCAAATTGTGGCACTCCCTTTTCGAGGCGATTAACAGTATTCCTTCTTGAAAGGATATGGCGACACTTCATCTTGAAGGCAATGTGGCGGCACTTCATCTTGATGACGATTGGTGGCACTTCATCTTAAAGGCAATTGATGGCACTTCATCTTGAAGGCGATTCATGTCAATCTGTTCCTGACAAAAAATGAACATGTTTCTAATGTAATTATCTTACATGCAAAATGATCTACTATTCTAAATGCATGAAAATTGAATGTATTTTAAGTTATGAATTTTATTTTGTTGAGATCAAAGTCCTTGTACTTTTTTCTTTCTGCCCCGTATCGCGCCTCTTGAATTCATTCCTTTCCGTTTATCAAAGAATGGCGTTCGTGAGCATTTTCTAGCCTTATTCTGTTCTAAAATCTCTTTTTGAGTAATGCATCGAACATCAAAATATATTATAAACCCCTTAGGTAGAGCAACGAGATTACCAATTAACAAAAGAATGCACAAATGTCCAAATGGCAAGTACAAGGAAATGCAAGGTAGTAAGAAAATTTAAAATTTCTTTTTATTGAACGAAAATGGTTTGAGCCTTGACAGATGATAATCAAATGTCTAAGACAACAAAGGTCAAAGGGAAACAAAAACAAAAGAAAAAAAGGAAGAAAATGCCCCTAAATATCAATTGCGAGGACTCCATTGCTACTTCGCTCAAGGATCTTTTTTGAATATGACCTCTGCCCAGTAAAGTTTGAGTTCTTGGACAACATTTGAAGGCATGCAGATTTTCCCTTGATCATACTTGGACCATTCTTGAGCTTCTGACCCTTGAATCTTCTATTGATTCCAAGACGCCCTTTCGGGTTTTCACCTCTATTTTTTTTTACCAACATGGCCCCTTTAGGTTTTCACCTCTTAACTTTTTTTTTCTTTTTTACCAACAGGGCCCTTTCGGGTTTTCACCTCTTGGCTTCTTTCTTCTTCTTTTTTTACCAACAAGGCCCTTTCGGGTTTTCACCTCTTGGTATGTCATGAATTCAAGCATAATATTTCTTCACCGAGTCAGAATCACAGGATTGGATAACTCGTTCCCATCCATCTCGGTTAGGATTAATGCCCCCCAGAAAAAGCTTTTTTCACAACAAACGACCCTTCCCAATTTGGCATCCATTTTCCTTGAAAATCCATTTGCGTAGGCAACCTTTTTTTAGAACCAAACCCCCTTTCCGAAACGTTCTTTGTCGGACTTTCTTATCGTGAGCTCGAATCATTCGCTTTTGGTACATCTGCCCATGACAAATTGCTTTCAATCTTTTTTCTTCTATCATATTCAACTGGTCATATCTAACTCGAATCCATTCAGCTTCGTCCAACTTAAGTTCTATTAAGACCCGAAGAGATGGAAACTCAACCTCAATCGGTAACACTGCCTCCATTCAGCTTCGTCCAACTTAAGTTCCATTAATATATTTTTTATTACTTTTAACTCTTATTCATTAATCTTTTAGTTTGTGATATAAATTACAAATATTTTTTTATAAAATTAATATATTTTAATTGTTTTTATGATAATTTTATAATTTGTTATAATAGAACCTAACAAGTATCCTAGTAAAAAAGTGGATAATGTTCATCCTAAGAGATACGAGTTCAACTCGCTCTATCTACAAGGTGTATGCACATTGTCAAAAGATTAAGAATATGTATGAACAAATACTACTTATAATAAATATATTTTAGTAAAATAAATGTAATTAACATCGAACATAGTTGAGCCGTAATATTATTTTTGTTAATTATGTAACTGCCCGATTTGGTCTAGTGCTTAAGCATTGGACCCCTTATTAGAGAGCTAATTTAATAAATTATTAGTGAACATGGTAAATAATCTTTTTGTTGGTGACATATCATCAATAAGTGTTTTTTTTGTTAATCAACTAATAATTTTCATAAAAGGGTCATTTTGATTAAAATTGAAACGTTAAGAGCAGCTTCAAAAAAAATCTAGAATGATCATTCAATCAAATATTAATGAATATTTTTGATATTATGCCAATGGTTGAATAAAATATCGCGGAAAATACCAATTTTTTTATTTGAATTAATAACTTTTAACTCCTTTTTGTAATACTTTTTTTAGGAAAGGTTTAAAATTTTGGAAAAATACAAATAGAATGACGAACGGGATGACGCCGACGATGGCCGTCCGATTAAATTAATGTTTTTAGCTTCAATGCAAAGGGAATAGTCAATTTTCTATTTATTTATTTATTATTAATTATAAAATATATGTAATAACGGTCCACGAGATTAACGTGTTTTTACGAAAAAAATTGTTTCAGTTTAAATGGGAGCTCTACCAATTTGTTAATTTAGGTGAAATTAGAATACTTGAAAACTCGGTTATTTTAATAAAACTTGTTTTGATTATTTTTATTAAAACAACGAGTTTTGGTTGGTGGAACCAGAAAAAATGAGTTCATGAGTATGTTACGCGTCGGGAAGGGTGAGCACCCTCACAACGCCTAAAAATTGGTACTTAGTCGATTACGTAGTGTTTTAACGATGTAAATTATGAATTCGAATTTAATTTAAAAAATTGTGATCCCTGAAAATAATCATTTAATTAAAATTAACGAGAAAATTATACATCTTTAAGCTCGAGACATAATTTTCTTAAGATTCCTAGATAAAAGGAATATTTTCTTAAACATTGTGATTTAATTAAAATGTATTTTATTTGGGATATAAATAAAACAACCACGTCTCTTTAAGTTCGATATATGATTTTATCGAGAATCCCAAATAAAATATTTTGGTTAAAATATTTTTTATTTAAGATTATAAAAAATAACCACATTTCTTTAAGTTCGAGACATGATTATTGAAAATCCCGAATAAATGAACATGAAAAGTGAAAATAATATATAATTCGAATCATACCATAAATATTTGCATATAATAGTATTCAAACTAAAATAAGATGAATTTAAGTTAACATGTATATGTACATAACATAAATACATAATTTATATTTGGCAAAAAAATACAAAGTAAATGAGAAAAAAATTATGAAAGGAAAAGAATGAATTAATTAATATTCATAATTGGAAGATATATATATATATATATATATATATATATATATATTTATATGAAACTTAAATATGTTTATACATTGTTGAGTTTTGTGGGGCTCGATTCGTTCAACCGATAAGGCTCACCAAGTGGTGGAGAGGTGGATTTTTGGGTGGAAGGGCTGTGGAAGCTAAAATGTAAATTGACACAATGATTTATAGTGGTTCAACCTTCTAACCAAGGTCTACATCCACTACCTTAGCTCCTCACTAAGGATTTCCAATCAATCCACTATTGATTCGCCCCCTTTTCTAGGCTTAGGAGGTAACCCTTATACACAATCAAGCTTTCTACCCAAAGCCTTGATTGAAACCCTCTCTTACAAAGAGAAACAAGAAGCAAACTTAAAACCCTCTAATAGGTGTTTGTTTGCACAATTAAGCACTTACCCAAAACCTAAAACACTTGAGTAAATTTGACAATTTTGGCTCACTAGTGTTTGTCTATACAATAAATGACAATTTAAGCTCTAAGACAATTCTTGATCATTTGATGTTTGAAAATATGAGCATTAGCCTTTACTTGATGCTTGTAGGTCCCTTTTATACTCCTTGATGAGTTTATAGCCGTTGCTAGCCGTTGGGATTGAATTGGAGCCGTTGAGAACTTTAATTCCCACCATAAATGCAGTTCTGCATCTCTCCATTTCGAAACGCTCGAACCCGTTTCGAAACACCCTTTAAGTAGAAAGAGCCGTTGCAGTCTGACGTGGACCCGTATCGAAACGCTTTTGTCCGTTTCGAAACACCCATTTCGAAACGCCTAGTCCTGTATCGAAACGACATGCATTTAAATGTTAGTTGGGAAATAGCCGTTGAGGTTTATGACCGTTGTGGTCAATGCCACGTAGGCGTATCAAAACGGAATAGCCCGTTTCGAAACGCTGGGCAAAAATCTCATCCAGGGAATGCCCGTTTCGATACGAGTATCGAAACATTTTTGCTACTGGAATTCCCGTATCGAAACGCCCTGAGGTGTTTCGAAACGCCTGGACAGTTTTGTGAAGTTTGGCTTTGAAAAACATGTAAAACCTTTTAAAAACATCCCTAAACATAGTTTCAAGTTATTTGGACTTTGGAAATTGTTTTAAATACTTTTTAAATCAGTCCAAAACATTTTTCAATTATTATATCAAAACATTAGTTCTACAATCTCCCCCTTTTTGATATAATAAAACTATCTTGAAAAATTGTTTGGGATTCTCCCCCTTTAACTTTAAAAATGTGAATAAGAGATAAAAGATATGAAATCAAATAAAGCTCCCCCTTATTCATTTGAAAATTCAATTTTTCAACCCATTTCTCCCCCTTTTTGTTATATAAAAAAGAATTTAAAACATTAAGTTCAAAATAACAATAGAGGTAAAAATTGACAAAAATAAGAATTTGGTTTTAAAATGGCTCCCCCTTACTCAAAGCATCATCAAAGATGTTAGTCCAACATTTATGATCATCTAGTTGAATTAAATAAAAATTAAAACAAATAAATGCAAAAACAACTAGATTTTACCACACTTGAACTCAAGGTAGGATGTGAAGCCTTCCTTCTTCAAGTGTTCTTTCTTGTGTGCATGGAGCTCCCCCTCAATGTTTGACTTGTTGAACATCTCCATCACACCTAGCAAAAGACAATCAAGTAATTTTTGGTATCCAAATTGCTTTGGATCCATGAACATTAGTAGCACAAATTTTAGTCCCCTTAGGAATCCATTTTTCAATGTCATCCTTTTTAGTTGAACTGGTTAGTCCTTTTGGGACCCAAACACTTCTAAAACATTTTCCTTTTACAAATCTAGGGGCACTAGATTGTCTTACATAAAAATTTGATTTTCCAAAATTATTTTTCTTTTCTAGCTCTTTGGAAATCAAATTCTTTTCTTCTTGAACTTTTTGAAGCAAGTTTTGTAAATCAAAACATTTTAATTCAAACACTTCGAGTTTTGCTTCAAGTTCAAGTTTGGTTTTAGAAATCAATTTATTGTTTTTCAAAATGTGATTTTTAAAGTCTAAAACCAAATCATCATAGGCATCTTGTAATTCATCAAAAGAGTAAGAACATGAAGTAGATGAATTAGAAGTTACCCTTGAATCTTCTTCGATGGCCATAAGGCAAAGGTTGGCTTGTTTATCGTCGGTGGAGTCCTCATCACTCCAAGTAGCCACATATGCCTTCTTCTTATGGCTTGAAGTGCTTGCCCTCTCCTTCTTCTTGGAATCTCGTTCAAGCTCTCTCAAAGCTTTCTTCATGAACAGGGCATACTTCTTGAAGAGATGAACTATCTCTTCATCTTCATCCTCCTCTTCACTTGAATAGACAATATGACAAGTGGAGGACTTGAGAGCCATGGCACTTGCATTGATGCCTATCCCTTTGATTTTCTTCTCTCCCATAGCTCTAATTTCTTCCCTCTTCTTATCATCCTCTTTGTTCTTCTTCATGATTTGATGAGTAAGGAGTGACCCCATGAGTTCATCAAGCTTCAAAGTCTTCAAATTTTTGGCTTCGATGATGGCGGTCCTCTTTGAGTCCCAAGACTCGGGAAGTGAGTAGATGAGCTTTCGAACAAGCTTTTCCTCCGGGATGGCTTCTCCATAGCCTTTGAGACCATTGGTGATAGTGGAGAACCTATCAAACATCTTCTCGATGTTCTCTTCCGGATCCATTTTGAAGTTCTCATACTCTAAGGTTAGGAGCCCAATCTTGGTCTCCTTGACTTCATCGGTTCCCTCGTATGTGACTTAAAGCTTCTCCCATACCTCATTGGCACTCTCACAAGAAGACATCTTCTCATAGATGGTTGGGCCAAAAGCACAAAACAAGATGTTCAAGGCTTTGCAATTTAGCTCCATCTTCTTGCGATCGCCGGCACTCCACTCCGCTTTGCTTCGTTGAGGCACGAACGGACCATCTTCAACTATTTCCCATAGCTTGTAATCTCTAGATTTGATGAAGAACTTCATATTTATCTTCCGATGGGCATAGTGGGTTCCGTCGAAGAAAGGCGATTTGTCTATTGATTGTGCCATTTGAGCCGGTTGATGAAATAGTGATCGAGCTTGCCGAATTTTCTCAATAGGATGTGAATCCCCTTCGATTGAGCCAAGCTCTAATACCAATTGTTGAGTTGTGTGGGGCTCGATTCGTTCAACCGATAAGGCTCACCAAGTGGTGGAGAGGTGGATTTTTGGGTGGAAGGGTTGTGAAAGCTAAAATGTAAATTGACACAATGATTTATAGTGGTTCAACCTTCTAACCAAGGTCTACATCCACTACCTTAGCTCCCCACTAAGGATTTCCAATCAATCCACTATTTATTCGTCCCCTTTTCTAGGCTTAGGAGGTAACCCTTATACACAATCAAGCTTTCTACCCAAAGCCTTGATTGAAACCCTCTCTTACAAAGAGAAACAAGAAGCAAACTTAAAACCCTCTAAAAGGTGTTTGTATGCACAATTAAGCACTCACCCAAAACCTAAAACACTTGAGCAAATTTGACAATTTTGGCTCACTAGTGTTTGTCTATACAATAAATGACAATTTAAGCTCTAAGACAATTCTTGATCATTTGATGTTTGACAATATGAGCATTAGCCTTTACTTGATCCTTGGAGGTCCCTTTTATACTCCTTGATGAGTTTATAGCCGTTGCTAGCCGTTGGGATTGAATTGGAGCCGTTGAGAACTTTAATTCCCACCATAAATGCAGTTCTGCATCTCTCCGTTTCGAAACGCTCGAACCCGTTTCGAAACACCCTTTAAGTAGAAAGAGCCGTTGCAGTCTGACATGGACCCGTATCGAAACGCTTTTGTCCGTTTCGAAACACCCGTTTCGAAACGCCTAGTCCCGTATCGAAACGACCTGCATTTAAATGTTAGTTGGGAAATAGCTGTTGGGGTTTATGACCGTTGTGGTCAATGCCACGTAGGCGTATCGAAACGACATAGCCCGTTTCGAAACGCTGGGCAAAAATCTCATCCAGGGAATGCCTGTTTCGATACGAGTATCAAAACGTTTTTGCTACTGGAATTCCCGTATCGAAACGCCCTAAGGTGTTTCGAAACGTCTGGACAGTTTTGTGAAGTTTGGCTTTGATAAACATGTAAAACCTTTTAAAAACATCCCTAAACATAGTTTCAAGTTATTTGGACTTTGGAAATTGTTTTAAATACTTTTTAAATTAGTCCAAAACATTTTTCAATTATTATATCAAAACATTAGTTCTACATACATCTATTCAAAAAAAATGTTTATACATAATAATAATAATAATAATAATAATAATAATAATAATAATAATAATAATAATAATAATAATAATAATAATAATAACAACAACAACAACAACAATAACAACAACAACAACAACAACAACAACAACAACAACAACAACAACAACAACAACAACAACAACAACAACAACAACAACAACAACAACAACAACAACAACAATAATAATAATAATAATAACAACTAAAAAAAGGAAAACAATGACTAAAATGGAATAAAGTAGAAATTAATTAAGGATGAAATTGCAACAAAATATAAATTAAATGACGCATATATGAAGGATAAAAAATGGAAGGACCAAAGATGCAATTTTCTCATTTCATTCAAAACGCGCAGATTCTGTTATCTGGGTCGGGTCTATGAGCGGGTACAAGCTTGAAACGATATCATTTTGTGTTGGGCATAAATGCCCATTTTGTTCCAAATATATCATTCTTTACATTTGATAACAAAAAAAACTGAGAATTCTCTCAACTCCTCTCCCTCACTCTCTCTACCTCTCCATAAGCCGTCCAATCGTCCACCTCATGTCGTCGTGGGCCATCATTCGTCGGCGACGAAAAATCGCCGCGAACGGTGGCCAAAGTTTATGCAAGAAGGCTAAGGGGGTTCAGTTTTTCATCCTAGGGCCGAATCTAAAGTTTGTTTCTCCCAACTCATACTCTATTTTCTTAGATCTAACAAAAATCGAAAGGGTTTTTTTAGATATTTTTTTTAGTTCAATCTTCCCATTTTTATGTATTTTTTTGTTCTTTATATATTATTTTTTTCTCTCATTCTCCTCTTATTTTTCTACATTTTTTGTCACTCAAAATCCTCTCATCTCTGTTATAGATCGCTCTATTTAAAGGAGGGGAAATGGGATCTTGGCCAGACATGTAGATGGTGACAAACAACGGTAGTGGTATCAAGAGGTTGGGCGGTGCAGCTCAGCTTGGCGGCTGCTGCTGCTGCAGTGTAAGAGGCGGCTAGGGTTTAGAGCATATTAAATTAGGTTTTAGGTTTAGGTTATGGGCCAGGTGGGTTTGGATATTGAGTTAATGTAATGGGTATTTGGGTTATCTTGGTATTGGTTAATATGGATTGTAAAATGGGTTATATTTAGGGTCTAGTAATTATTATTGGATTGTAATAATATATATGGGCTCAAAGGCCCAGACTAAAATGAGTTACTACTGCTGCCCCTCTTTGCTCATTGTTGTATAATAGCAATGAAGAACAAAGACAAAAAAGAAGCCATTTTGTCCGGTCTGGTTGGGCTTCTTCCTTCTCGGCACAACTTTTCTTTCTTCGCTTCACTTAAGGGTGGGAATCGGTTGGTGCGGGGACGATTTTGTACTCCCCACTCCGTCCCCAACACTTACGGGTACAGTTTCGGGTAATCCCCATTATATGTTTCAGTTATTTTTTTCATCCTCATCCCCATACCCATTGGATCCCCACGATTTTCGAGGAATCCCATCCCTAAAAGGTTAAAGAAATTTGACTACTTTCCTAACCAAAATATATGGTCGATTTCAATTTTAAAGTTATATACTCAATAGACTTAAATATAGGGTTGAAGTGGAACAATATTTTTGCGTAACATGAACGACATAAACATGGAGATAAATAGATTATATACTCTTAATTAACAAAAAGGGTAAATTACTATAGAGGTCATCTAAACTTAATAAGGTTTAAACCAAAGACACAAATATCTTGATAGACTAGAATATTGATAATAAGATAGGTAGATATAATGAGAGTTAATTATATATATATATATATATATTTAAAATTTTGTAAAATATTGAGGATCTTTTTGGATATTTTTCAAGGATCCCCACAGTTATTTATACGGTTACAGTTCAGATATCCCCACGGTTCGAATATAGCAATCCTCTTCCTCATCTCCATTTGAGCTTCGATGATAAAACTCCCCCCATCCTCGTCAGAGTTAATTATATATATATATATATATATATATATATAATTTTGTAAAATATCGAGGATCTTTTTGGATATTTTTCAAGGATCCCTACAGTTATTTATACGGCTACAGTTCGAGTATCCCCACGTTCAGATATATCAATCCTCTTCCTCATCTCCATTTGAGCTTCGGTGATAAAAATTCCCCTATCCTCGTCCCCATGGGTGAAGGTTTTGGTTATTCCACATCCCCGTCGGTTCGGATCCCCACGGTTTTCGAATATTCCCCATCCAATTCCCACCCCTAGCATCAATTGATCTGCTCAGCCGCTCTTGTAGGCAAAATCTTCAAAATGGGGTGATCCGTTGGGGAGATAAAATCTTCAAACTATGGTGACCCATTGGGGGTGCAAAATGAGTTCGACTTGCTACGACTCTGACGATGACGCAATACTTGGAGAAAATGTGACCTAGCTGCAACACTGACGAAGAGGCAAGGTCTGCAAAACTTGATCCAGCTGCAACACTAACGAAAAGATATGTTCAAAAGATGAAGTTTCTAACATTTGATCCGACTACAACACCGATGAGGAGGCAGGATCACATGATGAAGGCTCTAATGTTTGATCCGGCTGCAACACTGACAAAGAGATAAGATCAAAGAATAAAGGCTTTGAGGTTTGATCCAGCTGCAACACCGATGAAGAGACAAGATCTGAAGAAAAAAATTGATCAAGCTACAACTTTGACGCAAAGGCAAGATCTTGAGAAGAAAGTTTGATCCGCTATAACATTGACGAAGAGGCATGATCTTGAGAAGAGAGTTTGATCCGCTACAACACTAACGGGGAGGTAGGATCTTGAGAAGAAAGTTGGATTCGTTACAACACTGACGAAGAGGCAGGATCATGAAAAGATAGTTTGATCCGCTACAACACTGACGAAGAGGCAAGATCTTGAGAAGAAAGTTTGATCCGCTACAACACTGACGAGGAGGCATGATCTTTAAGAAAATTCGGATCATGCTACAACTCTGACGAAGAGACATGATTTTGAGATTTTGATTTTGATCAAGCTATAACTCTGACGAAGAGGCATGATATGAGGGTTTGATCTACTAAAACGCTGACGAAGAGGCAGAATCTTGGATTTAATTTTGATCAAGCTACAACTCTGACAAAGAGGCATGATTTGAGAGTTTGTTTTCAATCAAGCTACAACTCTGATGTAGAGGCATGATTTGAGAGTTTTTTATCAAGCTACAACTCTAACAAATAGGCATAATCTGAGAGTTTGTTTTTGATCAAGCTACAACTCTGACGAAGAGCATGATCTTGAAGATAGTTTTCGATCAAGCTACAACTCTGACGAAGAGGCATGATTTAAAACTTTATTTTTTTATCAAGCTACAACTCTAACGAAGAGGCATGATCTAAGAGTTTGTTTTTGATCAAGCTACAACTCTAACGATGAGGCATGATCTTGAAGATAGTTTGTTGGTCCGATACGCCATGTTACGAGTGATATAGGACCTGCAAAAGTTAAAAAAATGTATTATTAAATGAGTTATTACATAAACTGCTTTTATTTTAAATAATGAAACTAAAAGGTCTGATCTGAATATTTGATTTGGTTGATTCACTCCTTCGTATCAAGGATGTTAGATCTTATTAATGATTTTCTGTTCCTTCTTGTTTGAAGGCGTCAAATATTTGCCCCACTTCTTCATGTCAAGGGTACTAGAATTTGTTGACAACTATTTGCTCATTCCTATTTGAGGGTGTCAGACCTGAATTTTTTTTAAGAAGTCCATGTTTTGAGGAAAGTATCCTTTGTGGAAGGATTGAATTAAGGAATTCATGTTTTGAGAAAAACGTCATTTTGAAAGAATGAAATTAAGAAATTATGATTTTGAGAAAAAAATATCCTTATAGAAGGATGGAATTAAGAAATTCATGTTTTGAGAAAAAGTATCCTTATGGAAGGATGGAGATAAGAAATTCCTATTTGAGGAAAATGTATCCTTATGCAAGGATGGAATTAAGAAATTCATTTTTTTGCGAAAAATGTCCTTATGAAAGGATTGGTTTTAGAAAATTTTACTAAGCAGTGAGTGCAAAATCACTTTCTGGTAATAAATTTATGCAAATGACATGATGTGTGTAAAATCTAATTTGATTTTGATATAACAAATTTTCCTAAGGACTTATTTGCAAATATAAATAATTTTTTAAGTATCTCAAAGTCTCACAAATTGACAGACCATTTGAACCAAAACTGATTTTAAGTCAAAACATTCAAACCAAACAAATTCTTCTAAGTGTTTCTCAAGCCAAGACTAAACAGTTACGCTAAGGCGTATCGATACGCTCAAATTGTATCTATACGGTTTTACGTTACTAGAATTTTAATCGACTAAAGTGTACCAATGCGGTTAACCCCGTATCAATACGGTTTTTAAACTGAGTTTAGTTTTAAGGCATAACGTATCGATACAGTAACCCCCGTATCGATACGGTTTGGTTTGATTCGATAAATCTTTGCATTTAATAATATAGATGTTGTTTGCCAGTTATGAAATCAACAAATTTCAAATGGTTGTTAGATCGTATCGATACACCCTTATAGCGTATCGATACACTTTTTGCTTAAGTTTTTCTCAGGATTCTAGTGAGCAAAATCTATATCAATACAGTCTTTGAGTATCGATACGCCCCTTGTTTTACACTATAATCGTACCGATACGCCTATACGTGTATCGATATGCCTTTAATAAATGTACACAACAGCTCTTTATGTTTTGAGACAGGTATCGATACAGACCTTCGTGTACCGATACGGTAGGTTGAAGAAGTGCATTTATTGCCGGAAAAATTAAGTCCAACGGCTCTATTGATGATCTCAAGTTCTCAAACACCAAAACGGCTAGAAATCAATGTAAGGGTATAAAAACAAGCCTCCAAAGCTACATCAACAACTATTGAATTTATTTGCAACAATCCAAGCATACATCCAAACCCTTAAGCTTAAAGAGTCAAATTTTTGTAACCCCCACTTGTGTAATTTTCATTGTACCATTTTCTTTCAAGTTTGGGGAGTGATTAATTGTAATTGGGCAATATATCAACCTTGTGAGAGGTATTTTTCAGATTTCCATTTCCTCTTTGTATTGAGAGAGTCTTGGTTAATCTTTGGGTAGAAAGATTAACCAGTTTGTAAGGTTTCCTCCTAATTCGAGAAAAGAGAAAGAATTTCTAGTGAAATTAGTTGAAAATCCTTAGTGGGAGCTAAGGTGGTGGATATAGAGCTTGTTCTAAGCTTGAACCACTATAAATTGCATTGTTCTCAATTTTCACATTTTCAATTTGCTCCCTTCAATTTTAAAAAGCCAATTCACCCCCTCTTGGCCAATTTCGATTCGATTGATCCACTCAACAATGTGCATGCTTTTGTGATGATGCAAAGACGTAAGGAATTCTTGTCTGAATCCTCAATTTATGAATTCTTTATGGCAAATAGATGTTATGATGTATGAATATGTTTGATGATGCAATGATGCAAATGCTTTCATGTATGCCCTCATGATGAATGAAGATGCATGGAATACTTGTAGAAGTCCTCTTCTTATGGCTCAGCTTAATCTTTTGAATTATTTTTTGTTCAACATTTTCCCCAACAAAAGTTTGCCCCCAAATTTCATTGTCCTCATACTTTGCTAAATTTGAAATTTTGAGTTGAATGACCTTGATCTCATATCTTTTCTTCTCCTCAAGGGAAAACAACTTTATCATTGATCGAAGATCAGATGCCCCACTTATTATTAGGCTCAAATATTTCATTGAATACCTTTGAAGGCTTTAAACTTTTGATCTGAGTAGACACCTGCCTTAGGTCCTTGTACTTTAAATATCTATAACGAGTAATGCAAGAAATCTTTTGTTTCCTAACAATACAAGATGCTTATATGAAAGAGCAAAGAATATTTATTCTTTCAAAAAATATGATCTTTCAAAAAAAATAGAGGCCTCATATATCTTGGGTAGGGGCGTCTTTGAACCCACTTGCTGAGGGTCATCCCAAGCGTAGCTTGTGTCTAGAGGACCTCAAATGTTGTGTCAATTTCTAAAGATGTGAAGTGTCTTCCAAACTATTAGGCTTTCGAGAAGGTTATTTCCCATATGCCTAATTTCTAACCAATTTGGGTGGGTCTCTTTGACTCACGAACTCCCTCATTTTATTCTTCCCTCTTTTCTGATGTCAATCAAGCATCGAAATTTTCAAATCTTAGAATAAAGGATAACTCTGTAAGGCATGATGTAGTCTGAAGAAAAACTCCTCCAACGCAGATATCCATGTATGATCAGAATGGTCTTTGGAGACGTGATGTAGGCCAAAGCTTACGATTATGAAAGAGATGATGTTTCTGCAGTGCTTGCTTTTATACTGCTTAGATGGATATTTTTCTTTTTCATTTTTTGGATCGCTCTAGACTGCCCATTTTTGGGTTTTCACCCTAGAGTTCATTTCCTTTCTTTCACTTGGAAACTTGCAGTTTAAGCAAACTCGTACTCTGAATGAACATCGATGCATGCTTCGATTTTGTAGACGAGCAGTCCTCCAAATCACTTTTAAGTATGGACATATTCATATGAAAGATTCTATATTTGCTCACTTCTTTCATGAAGGCTTTAGTCTTTGATTTGGTGCTTTCTATTTCTCTCTCTTTTTTCTTTTTTCTTTTTTTCTATTTTTTGTGTCTTTTTCTCGATTCTGAGTTCAGAATTCTCAATTTGACTTGACAGGCTCTTCAAACACAAATTAGCTCTTGCACTTAATGTAGATCATTTTATTACATGCTTCTTGATGGACAAGTCTTCCCAGGACGATCAAAATTATTCATCTTCTAGTTGAAGAAGCTTTTCTTATTTCTTGCCCAAGTATGGCGGTGATCCTTGGTTAGGAAACCATTTCATACATAAACATAACCGAGGAAGGGTAGTCTTCAGCTGGATAGATGTTTAGAGTTAACACGATATCCAAAAATCTTAGACAACAATGCTTGAGAGGAAATAATCACTCAAAGTTTGTGTTTCAAATCTTTCCATCACTCTAGAATACTCAGTTGTCCTTATACTAGCCTAAGTAGATTAGAAGATAAGTCACATCTCCCTCATTTTCACAGCTTTCGATTTCCTTTAGACACATGGTTGCTCGAAATCAACTGTCGAATTGGAATCGATGCCGCTCCTAAAAAAATAATATACATGTATTTATGTGCAAAAAAACTCATAACAAATGCATGAATAGCTTACCTTGTTAGAATCGGTATATCTTTAACAAGGTAAGCTCCTATAGCTCACTACATGTGATTTGATTCTAACAAAGGTACACGAATTGTCCTTTTTGTCGCCTGATAAGGCTAGCAAAGTTCAATTCAGGGGGATACATTTCCCTAGGTCTTCACGGAGATGAATATCTCACGAAGATAAAGGTATAGACGTATCCCGGAAGCGATCCACTATCATGTACGGAGGCAGTACCTCACGATGGAGTAGCTTCTCGCTCCCAGTTAAGAAGGACGAAACTCGGGTGCAGAGCTCATGATATGAAAGCTCAGAAAATAAATTTTATAAAGTTTTTCTAAAAATTTAAGAAATAAAAAGGCATGGATCACAAATTAAATTAAATCAAAGTCATAATTTTCATCTATTAAAATAAAAAATAACCGACTTGTGACTTGATTATTTAAAAATAAGTCCCTAACAGAGTCGTCATTCTGTAATAATGGTCCGTGAGATTCACCCGTTTTTACGAAAATATTATTTCAGTTTAAATGAGAGTCGCCACCGATCTTTTAATTTAGGTGAGATTGGAAAACCTGAAAACCCGGTCATTTTAATAAAAGTTATTTTGGTCATTTTTATTCAAACAACGAGTTTTGGTCTACAAAACCAGAAAAATGAGTTCGGGAGTCTGTTACACGTGGGGAATGGTGAGCACCCCTACAACGCCAAAAAATTGGTACCTAGCCGATTACGTAGTGTTTTAACGATGGAAATTATAAATTCGAATTTTATTTAAAAAATTGTGATCCCTAAAAATAATCATTTAATTAAGATTAACGAGAAAATGACACATCTTTAAGCTCGAGACATAATTTTCTTGAGATTTCCAGATAAAAGGAATATCTTCTTAAACGTTGTGATTTAATTAAAATGTATTTTATTTAGGATATAAATAAAACAACCATGTCTCTTTAAGTTCGAGACATGATTTTATCGAGAATTTCAAATAAAACAATTTAGTTAAAATATTATTTTTTTATTTAAGATTATAAAAAATTACCACATCTCTATAAGTTCGAGACATAATTATTGAAAATCCTGAATAAATGGATATGAAAAGTGAGAATAGTATATAATAATATATGATTCGAATCATACCAAAAATATATACATGTAATAGTACTCAAACTAAAATAAGATGAATATATGTACATAACATAGATACATAATATATATAAGGCAAAAAAATACAAAATAAATGAGAAAATAAATATGAAAGGAAAAGAATGAATTAATTAATATACATAATTGAAATATATATATATATATATATATATATATATATATATAGAAAATAACAACGGTTAATATTAATATATATGGAAAATATCAACATGATATAATATATGTACTATAGTAGTTACGTATAATATATATATATATATATATATATATATATATATATAAAACTTTAAATATGTTTGTCTTTTATGTTTAGGGTTAGCCCCTTTGTTTTTTTTCTCTAGTATTACGATCTCCTTTTCCATTTTTTGTCTACTTTTAGGCCGGCGACGGTACCAGTTTAGTGTTGGCTGTCGACCGCCGGTCACCTTTTTTATTTATTTGTTTTGTTCTTTTAATTCTCGTCTTTTTAATTCTATAAATCTATTTTTATGGCACGTTTTTCTCTACTTTTTAGTAGATATTTTCAACTTTTTAGTACGTTTTTTGCTTTTAGGCACGTTTCTTGTTATTTGTTTTTCTGTCAGGGTTGAATTTTATGTCGCCACGGCTAACTAAGATGACGCACTTTTGATTATCTTGTTGATCTCTCTGTTTTGGACCCTCGAACTAGATTTGGATGCAAGTTTAGTCACCGCTCTTGTTCGCGATTAAGTTGTGGTAATAAACGTATTGTCAACGTGGCCTAATTTTGTAATATGCATTTTTAATGTTGTTTGTTGATGGTTTTTACCTTCATCGTCGAGCTTTGGTGATGTTTTGTATCTACTTTGTTTCGAGTATTTGAATTAGGTTTTTACCTTTTCTTTCTTTGGTCCTGTTTATGATCTATAAACGTTAGTTTTCGTGTTTATAAGAATATTTCCGGATCATGTTTGTTTACCTGCATTGTAAACTTTCATCTTGAAATTTTCCTTTATTAATAAAACTGACGTACTTATATTTAAAAAATGTTTATGCATAATAATAATAATAATAATAATAATAATAATAACTAAAAAAGGAAAAATGGTGACTAAAATGGAATAAAGCAGAAATTAAATTAAGGATTAAATTCCAACAAAATATAAATTGAATGGCACATATATGAAGGATACAAAAGTGGAAGGACCGAAGAAGATGCAATTTTCTCATTTCATTCAAAACACGCGAATCTTGTTATCCCGATCGGGTCTATGAGCGGGTATAAGCTTGAAACGACACCGTTTTTTGTTGGGGATAAATACCCATTTTGTTCTAAAAATATCATTCTTTGCATTTGATAACACAAAAAATTGAAAATTTTCTTAACTTCTCTCCCTCACACTCTCTGCCTATCTAGAAGCCGGCCAATCGTCCACCTCGTGCCGCCGTGGGTCGCCGTTCTCCGATGACGGGGAAACGCCACGAACTGTGGCCGAAGTTCATGCAAGAAGGCTAAGGGGTTCGGTTTTTCATCCTAGGGTCGAATCTAAGGTTTGTTTTTCCCAACTCATACTCCATTTTCCTAGATCTAACAAAAATGGAAAGGGTTTTTTTAGATATTTTCCTTTTTTCAGTTCGATCTTTTATTTATTTTCTTTTTGTTCTTTATATATTATTTTTGCTCTCAATCTCCTCTTGTTTTTTCTTCAATTTTTGTCACTCGAAATCCCCCCATCTCTGTTACAGATCGCTCGATTTAAAGGAGGGGAAAGGGGCTCTTGGCCAGACACTTAGATGGTGACGAGGACAAGGGCAGTGGTGTCAGGCGGTTGGGCGGTGCGGCTTGGCTCGGTGACGGCTGCTACAGTGTAAGAGTCGACTAGGGTTTAGAGCAAATTAGGTTAGATTTTAGATTTAGGTTATGACCCATGTGGGTTTGGATATTGGGTTAATGTTATTAATCAGTAAACTAAGGTATATTTTATTCGATCATTGAGTATAGAATTTTGTTAATCAAATTACAAATTTTCGATTTAGTTTCAATTTTTTAAATTATTGTAGGAAACGATGTTTTATATTCATTTCTTAGGCAAAATATGAAGAAAAATAATTAAATCTTAAGATACATTTCCTAAAAAATACAAAAGTAAATAAATATGATTTTTTTTATCAAACATTAGCAATATAATAAAAAAAATGATAAAGGAAAATAAATTCACGATATTTCACGCCAGCGCCTAAGAGAACAAATCCTATTGGTCTTTTCCACTTATCAAACCCTCTATCTATCGTACGATCAAAAAGAAAAGGATGTTCTTCTCCCTCTTCTTCAAAATTTTCAAAAGTTTCAAATCTCTCGCGTTTCTCAGCTCCTTTATAAAACAAATACAGACCAATGCTTGATTCACCCCCCAAAATTTTCTCTCATTTTCTAAGAAACAAACAAGAAAACATTAGGTTTCATTTTCACCTTTTGCAAACCAAATGACTCGTACGAAGCAAACCGCCAGGAAATCCACCAGAGGTAAGGCACCAAGGAAAGCCGCTAGGAAATCTGCTCCGACGACCGGTGGAGTCAAGAAGCCACACAGATTCAGGTCGAGAACTGTGGCATTGCGTGAGATCCGGAAGTACCACCAAAAGAGCACTGAACTCCTAATAAGGAAGCTTCCATTCCAAAGGTTGGTAAGAGAAATAGCGCATGATTTCATTACCGATATGAGATTCCAAAGGAGTGCTGTGGCAGCTCTCAAGGAGGCGGCAAAGGCTTATTTGGTTGGGCTCTTTGAAGATACCAACTTGTGCGTCATTCACGCCAAGAGGGTTACCATCATGGCCAAGATATCCAGTTGGTTCGTAAGATCAGGGGCGAGAGGGCTTAATTTTACCATTTGTTTGAGCCTTTTAGTTGTGTGTTGTGGTTTAGTGTTGTGGCCAATTATTTAAATAGTGTTAGATATTAACAATCAACATGAGAATTATTTTGATTTGTATTATGCTCAAAATATTCGACTCTAAGCATCTCTCTATTACAAATCCATTCGTTTATGAATCAAAATATAATCTTGTTCATGAATGGCACCATTTACCAAGTTTGAGTTAGATTAAGTTTCAAATAAAGGGTATCTTCAATGTCTGATCTTCCCTTGTTTGGTCTTCCCTTCCAAGAGGTATAGTCGTTTTTATCGAATGGTTGGCCCGAAGATAGGAAATGAGTGGCAACGAGCTACGACGACAGGATGGTCCGGCCTACAAAATCTTTGGCGTGGAAGGAGTTTTAGTTGTTGTTTGGTTTTCAGCCAGGTTCAAGAGAGTGATGAGTTGTTCCTGTCTGTTGTTTGGACCTTATGTATGGAAGGTGCCAGGAGGTTGGCATCTATCTCTGGCGAAGGCTACTCGCGTTCCTCAAACAATAGGTTTTTTTTACCAGTACTACCTCGACACCTTCATTTTCAATGTTTTAAAGGCTTGCCATCGCAGTCCCAATTTGAAAAGTTGCTGGTTTCTTGATGCTGCTATTGTTTCAAGCAAAAGAGGTTATCGAAGGTTTCTGTAGCGATTTTTTTTGAAACATCGGTAGTAGGTCGCTACCCCTCCTCCGGTGTCACTTAGAAGAATTAGGTTTTAATTCAACATAAATTTTTTAAGAAAATCGATTAAAATTGAAGTCGCCACCGGCCATTTTAAAAGGTAGATCGGACACCGGAAAACAAAATCAGAGATTAAAAAGGATTCGGGAGTCGATTACACGCAGGGAAGGATGAGCACCCCGCCGTGCCCAAAATTGGTACCAAGATCATTACCGCTTAATTAATATCAAATTTTACGAATTAAAGTGACAAATTGGATCGAAATTTGGTTATACGAATGAGTAGATTTCAAAAGCCCTAATATTCGAGAAGGAACGTCCGAACCACCACCACTACGACTGATACTGGTCTCGTTCATTCCCGAATAAAAAGACTATCGCATGACATTTTTTATATTCCAAATGCAATTTAACATCGCATAAGACCAAAGACATATCGAGAATAAATATACAATGTATGTAACAATTATGAATACGTCTACAAAAATGCATGGAATGAAATAAAGCAAAAAAAAACATGAACATGATATATTGAATTAAATGACAGTGATAAAAGACTGAAAGTAAATACAAATCTGGAAAAGACAAGATTGAAATAGAGAAACGATAACAATAATAAAATGCACAGAATTAAACGGCACCGGATATGGGACCGGATTTAACAAAATTAAAGTAAAATGCGAGAAGCTAAATAGATATCCGGAAAGGACCAGACCGAACGGAAATTAAAGTGCGAAAATTTAAAAGTTAGATGTTAATAAATCAGAATTTAGTTAAATTGAATGGACCATGAATAATACGGATCATACCCCGTTGCGGGTCACCGTAAGGCCGAATGCAAACTGTGATCGAATAATCAAAATTAAGTAAACGTATCTTAAAAAAACATGATATCAAATAAAAATTATGTAATATATATGTATATATACAGACGTAACGTAGTATAACATATGAACTATATAATATAATATTGCATATATATAACCCCACTGTCATATATAATATAAATATGTTGTATAAATAGAATAATATAAAGAACAATAGTAACAGAAATTAAAGGGGGCATAAATTTTAATAACAGATAAAACCTTGAAAAGGGCCCGATTGCAAGAAAAACAAAGAGAAGGTGCAAGTATTATGCAAACAAGAACTGTAGGAACCAAACAAAAAGTAAAGGGGCTTAAAGGGCGATTAGCTCAAAAAGTAAGACAATGCGTCTTGATTCTTGAATACGCATATCAGGCGTTTTTATTTAGGGTAAACTACATAAATGACCACCATACTATTGCAAAAGTCGCGATTTGACAACTTTACTTTTTTCGAAGCAATTAAACCATCATATATACAACCCCAAGCATTGCCCAGGTTCGATCCACCCCCAACGCATGTTGAGAGATTTTATTTTCCTCCTCTAAATAGGTGGTGACACGTGTCACCACTTGATTGGAGGAGGAAAATAAATTAATAAAATCAAATATAAATATCACCACCTGATTGGAAGAGGAAAATAAATTAATAAAAACAAATATAAATAATTAAATTCCTCCAATATGGTGTTGACATGTGTCACCACCTAATTAAATAATTTATTATTTTATTAATTTAAAATTAGGACTAAATTGAAAGAATGTGTAAATAACTGAGATCAAATGTGTAATTTTAAAATTTTCCCGCTAATTGCCACGTGGCAGTTCCGTCACTCCACCGTTAGGTTTTTAACTAGGGATGGGCACGGGTCGGGTCGGGTTTTTGGCCCACCCGAACCCGACCCGAAACTAATAATCCTAAAACCGAACCCGACCCGACCCGACCCGAAAATAAATATTCTAAATCTGGACCCGACCCGACCTATAGAAAAAAAATTAATTTTAGGGACCTAATTGTAAAAAAATAATTTTAAGAGGCATAATTATAAAAAAATAATAAATTTAAGGACTAAATTGTAAATAAAAAAATTAATTTTAAGGACCTAATTATAAAAAATATATAAAGAGGGAGTATTATTACAAATATCCCTAAAAAATTAGGGGAAAATTACACTATTAGTCTCGGGTCAGGTCGGGTCGGATTTTTTCACCCTAAAACCCGAACCCGACCCGACCTCACCCTACACAAAAACCCGACCCGACCCGACCCCGATTTTTTCATAAAAATACCCGACCCGATCGGGCCGGGTCAGAACCCGTCGGGCCCAGGTGAAATGCCCATCCCTATTTTTAACTGCGGTGGTCAAGATAGGTTGATTTTATAAGTTCAGTGGTCTGATTGACGAGTTCGTTAGTTCGGTGATTAAAATAAGAATCTCCAATTAATTCGGTGGTCATTAGTATAGTTAACCCTAAAAAAAACAAAAGAAAAAACCTGGTTCATTTCACTTAGGTAAAACAACGAAATCGAAGGGAGAATCAAGGGCTCTTCCCACTCTTTTCAAAATGTGACCGGAACCTAGGTCGTGGCCGTTCATCGGTGACCAATCTTTGCTCCGCTCGCGGTGTCTGAAGAGCTCGTACGACGATCTTCCTTTCAAGCGACATGTAAACTTGAAACCCTCTTTTTGATTCGAAATGAAGTTCTAAAAAAGAGAAAAAATTTAAACTTTTGTTTAAAAATCTAAAAATCCCTTTGGTTTGGTTTTGAATTTTTTTTTTGGAACAAAGTTTTGTGATTGAAGAGCAATAACCTTTGATTTTGATTTTTTTTTTTAAATTCAGAACCTCTTTACTTCTAATTCGAAAAAACCTAATTTTTATTTGATAGATGAAGAAGAGAATACTTAGGGATTTTTTTCTCTGAATATGCTTCTTTTTTTTTGTATGTATTTCAATCTCCAAATTTCTCTCCCCTTTTACATTGCTTTCTTCTTGGCTTTTTATAGCCCAATATTACATGTTCTAAAAAATGCAAGATAAATCCTAAGTAAAAACTATTGGTTGATATGTTCCTTTGTTTGTATACACTGAGGTCTCTGGATTTTGCCGTCGGTTGCTTTTTTTAATCTAGTCTATGCTTTTGTGACATTTGAAATTGTCTAGTTGACATTTCGTTTGATCTTTGTTTTGATTCTGTTTTGGGTATGTCCTGGCTTAGCTTTTCGTTTTTTGCATGTCGACAATCCCAAATCGGGGAGGAGGCATGACAGAATGCGCGGAAGTGGTAGCCGAAGGGACAACGCGTGGGAGCGTGGGTCTGAAGTCTCGGGCTTGACCGTTGGATTGGTTCGATCTGATGGCTGAAGAAAGACGCGGCGCGAGACAAACGTGGTTCCTAGGGCTTTGACTTGAGGTTGAATCTGGGCCGTTAGATATGACTTAGATCTGACGGCTGCGATGACGCGACGTTAGGACATCAAGGGCTCCTTAGGGTTTCTTATAGATACGCGATCTGAGCCGTCGGATGGTCATCCTAGATCGGACGATTTAGGATTAGCTGCGCGAAACAAAGACGGCGATTATGGTTTCTCCTTTTTTTAATGCTTACTAACTCGGGCCTTATTGGGCTAACTTATGTAATAATTTTTTTTGGATTTCTTAATGTAATTTGACTTAATGAAATGGGCTTATTCATTTATTTTACTTATGTGTTAATAGTAATAATAGGTAATAACAATGATAATAATAACAATAACTCACACAATATTAATTGCGTTAGCACACACAATAATAATAATAATAATAATAATAATAATAATAATAATAATAATAATAATAATAATAATAATAATAATAGGTGACATTAGCACATACAATAATAATAAGAATACATAATAGTAACAAGTAATGCACAATAATAATAATAATAATAATAATAATAATAATAATAATAATAATAATAATAATAATAATAATAATAATAATAATAATAATAATAATAATAATAATAACAAAAGCAAAGTAGAAACATATAATGTTAATAATGATAATAGTGTTTAGGTTTTTTTTTCTTCTCTTTTTTTTTCTTTTTTCCTTTTTTTAGTCTTAGATTACATAATAGCCCGATATAAGCCCTAGATTGACACAAACTAAAAGGGTTCGAGGTCCAGACAAAATTAATGATTACAATTTCTTTTCTTCATGGGAAATGTTGTAGGGAGTTATGGAAAGTATCCTGTGTATCAGCTGTGTAGCAAGATGGACAAAGTTTTGTTGTTTGCTCTAGTCGGTGTGAAGCTTAAGATACCGAACGTGTGGAAATGCACCGCCGCAGCTATAGTCGGAGGAGATTCTTGCACGATGGCTGAAGTGACTAAGGAGAGAGACAGTTGCGTGATGAGAGGGAAAGTCAAAAAGTCTTCGTTTTCTTCCGAGTATTGTGGGATCATGCCTGCTAATCCCCATGAATCCTTGGTCAAATCGAAAAGTGGAGGGGCAGAAAGGAAATTCAATGTTATAAGTAATGTTGTGGCCCACAACAACCTTCTTCATGATACGTTTGCTCCTCATGCAAGCAATGCAAATGATTGTCGTACTTTTGTGATCCACGAGAAGAAAAAGGGTGCAAATCTTTCAAATATGGATCTGTATTTTAACCTCAAACGCAAGAGAGAATACACTTTTTGAAATTTTCAATTCATCTTTATTAAGTGAAGTTGATGAAACTAAATGCTCGAAGGACGCTAAGTTTAAGCTTTTCGCAGATGCTAATTTAAAATGTCATCCGCACGAGGAATGAGTCCTTCTTGTTGTGCTGCCTTCGAAAAGAGGAAGGTTCGGGTGGCGGCTCTTGTCTTTGGTCCTTCCTCCTTATTTAGACAATTTTCCTTCCAGTCTTTTAGTTCTTCGACTGTTCCCTTTGCGCAAGGATGTTTGATGGTCTTGAAACCAGGTCTAGAGGTATTGTGTCCTTTCGGCTTTTGGATTATGGTTTCATTGGTTTTCGGCTCCGTTCTATCGTATTACTCTTATGATTAGGTCCTTATATTTTCAATATAGGTAGACTCATCTCCGGCTATGAAGCACGGGTACGACGGTTTAGGCTCGTCCCCCGTACCTGATACGTTTTCTGGACGGAAACGGTGCGGGTACGGCAAGGGGACGTGCCGGGGACGTACCGAATTAATGGGGTACGTCTGAAAGTTTATCGGGTACGTCGGGAAACTTTCAGGGACGTTTCGGGGACAACTTTTCTGTTTCACGAGCGTACCCAAAGTGTTAAAATCTCAACCATAATTACCAAGAACATGCCGGTCGGCGAATCGAGACGATTGTGATGGTTTTGAGAAAGTAAGAAGAAGATGATACAGTCGAAAAGAGAAGAAGAAGAAGAGTCAATGGAATAAAGCTAGCTGCCAATAGGGCTTTAAAAATGACACGTTTCAACTTTTATTTATCTATTTATTTTTTGGCCATATTTTATTTATCCATTTATACTCTTTTATTTTGGTACCAAGTACAACACATGAAAAAGCTTTTATCTAGATTGCTTTGAGTAGCCCAGTTTTCAAAGTTAACCAGCTGTAAGTAGGGATGTAAAAACAAGTCAGAACCTGGTAACCTGACTGAAATCTGCTCGAGTCAGAACTTGATTTGACCTGAGTTTTTGTTGACCCGAACCCGATCTGCAACCGACTGTTGTTGATCCGAACCCGAATTTGACCTGTTACTGTAGCAACCGAACCCGATCTGCGTCCGACTGAAAACGACCCGAACCCGAATTGGACCTGTTAATTTGGACCTGAAACCCGACCTGCGTCCGACTGAAAAGAACCCGAACCCGAAGCCGACCTGGCAAATAACCGAAATTACCCGACTGAATTGACCCGATATCCGATTTTACCCGACCTGAAATGGACCCGACCTGAAAATGGACCCGACCTGAAATGAACCCGACCTGAAATAGACCCGACCTGAAATGGACCCGACCTGTTTTGAACCCGACTGAAATGGACCCGACCTGCTTTTAAACCCGACCTGTTAAGTGACCCGACCTGTTCTTGACCTGAACTGATAAAATACAAGAAATTTGTTTGTAATAATATTAGCTCTCAGAGCTTACAGCAAAGACATAATTTATCTCACATAAAATACTTTATTTCAATACAAAGGAGAAATCAATATTGAACATCTGATGGAATTAAAATATTGAATTTCAAAATTACAAGGACTTAATAAGTATTCAAACTCAAAATTTAGGGACAATACATAGTTTATCTAATAATTATACTTATATAGACCTAAATTGTTATTAGACCAAAAAATTGAGGACACATGTGAGTTGTGACATGCTCATCCTTCTTTTAGTTCAACCATGTTTAATTAAATCTAAAGAAACTATACCAAAAGTTAGCACTAAAAAAACAAACTAAAACTTAAATAATCTAAACCCTAAACATCTAATTAAGGAAGGGCCTAAAGGGTAATTAACCCATAAATAACAAATTCAACTCAAAACCCCGTCAATTTTCAATCAATTTGGCGCCCCCCTCCCCCGCCCCCGCCAATTCTTTTATCGAAATCCCCCCCCCCCCCCCGCCAATTTGGCTAGAAACTTTCCCCAAATTAAAAATTAAAATATTTTTAATTTTTAACTTTCCCCCCTAAACTAAAAACTAAAGTATTTTTAATTTTTAACTTCTCCCCTAATTAAAATTTTAATTTAATGATCATAATTAATAAAATGATTTAAATTTTAAATAATTTATTTTTAATTCATCCATCACAAGTTATTAATTTAATAAAATTTAAGTTATTAACGCCAGAAATAATTCACATTAAATGAGTTAGTACTAAGCATATTGAATTATTTAACAAAATTTAAAATTTAGAAGCATGAAATGAATATTTAAATACAATTTTTTATACATATATATTAAATTGATTATATATGTATATTTAACAGAAATATTATTTAACACTTTAAATTGATTTAAAAAATTAATAGTTAATATTTTACATCTATCAACACTTTAAATTCATCAAATCATAGACCCTAAACCCTAAACTCTAAACTATAATGTATATAAGTATGTATATATCTATCAATGTATGAACTCTAAACCCTTGATGAGTTTTACCTTAAACCTTAAACTCTAAACACTAAACCCTAAATCCCAAACCATAATGTATATAAGTATGTATGTATATACCTATCAATATCTAACACCTAAACCCTTAATGAAGTTTTCCATAAACCCTAAACCCTTAAATCCACAACCTAAACCCCTAAACCATAAACTCTAAACCATAAACCCTAATGTATGTAAGTATGTTTATATCTATCAATATATGAACCCTAAACCCTTAATGAGTTTTCGCTACACCCTAAACTCTAGACAATTGATCATAAAACATAAACATTAAACCCTAAACCCTAATATATATATAAGTATGTATATATGTAGCTATCAATGTATGAGCCCTAAACCCTTAATGAATTTCTCCCTAAACCTTAAACACTAAACCTAAACCTTAAACCATAAACACTTAGTGAAGTTTTCATAAAACTCTAAACCCTAAACCCTTAAATCCACAACCTAAACCATTAAAACATAAACTCTAAACCTTAAACCCTAATGTATGTAAGTATGTTTGTATCTATCAATGTATGAACCCTAAACCCTTAATGAGTTTTCGCTACACCCTAAACTCTAAACATTAAAGCTTAAACCTTAAACCTTAAACCCTAATGTATATAAGTATGTATATATGTAGGTATTAATGTATGAGTCCTAAACTCTTAATGAATTTTTCCCTAAACCCTAAACCCTAATGCATGTATGTAAATGTACCTATAAATGTATGAACCCTAAACTCATATTCATTATTTTTTAATCCGTCCAATATTTTATAATTTTAATTTGATATGTTCATCATTCTAGACCCTAAAACTTTATTTTTATTCCAATTTGACCAACATTTTTTTATTTTGTCTAATGTTTTATTATTTTAATTTAATATTTTCTTTATTCTAGTCCTTTAACTTTATTTTAATTCCGTATTGACCCTTGTATATATTTTAATTCATCATGTTTTATAATTTTAATTTGAAATTTTGTTCATTCTAGACCCTAAAACTTTATTTTTATTCTAAATTGACCTCTACTTATTGTTTTGTAATTACTCTAATTTTTATACTTTTAATTTGATATTTTTGTTCATTCTAGTCCCCAAAACTTTATTTTTATTCCAAATTGACCCATTTTCCTTGTTTTTCTTTTAAATTTGTCTAATGTTTTATAAATTTAATTTGATATTTTTGTTCATTATAATCTGTGAAAGTTTATTTTTAATCCAAATTGACCCCTTTTCATTATTTTTTTAATTACTCCAATGTTTTATAATTTTAATTTGATATGACTTTAAACAATTAACTCAAAATCAATGACGATTGACGGAGGCCACCCTAAAGTCTATCAACTACATATACGGTTGTACCGAACTCAAACTCAATACGAATTTCAATTCCGAAAATACCCTGACCTGAATTACCCGACCTGAAACTACCCGACCTGAAATTACCTGACCTGAAATGCACCCGACCTGAAATGCAACCGACCTGAAATGAACCCGACCTGAAATGAACCCGACCTGAAATGGACCCGACCTGAAATGGACCCGGCCTGAAACGGACCCGACCTGAAACGGACCCGACCTGAAATGGACCCGACCTGAAATGGACCCGACCTGAAGTGTATCCGAACCCGAATTAACCTGTCAATTACCTGCTTCGGACCCGACCTGTTTTGACCCGACCTGAAATGGACCCGACCTGAAATAGACCTGACCTGAAATGAACCCGACCTGAAATGAACCCGACCTGAAATAAACCCGACCTGAAATGGACCCGCACCCGACCCGAGTCGAGTCAAAACAGAAAAATGACCTGAAATGACCTGTATCCGATTTTACCCGACCTGACAGTACCCGACCTGAAACCCGTCCGATTACCTGTTTTTACATCCCTAGCTGTAAGCCTCCCTCTATTACTTTAATAAAAGATCAACATTGTTTAAAAATAAAACAAATGTAAGGACACTCTTTTTTATGGCTTAATTCAATGGAGAGAATAAAACAAATGTATGGACACTCTTTTTTTATGGGTTAATTCTGGCTTAATTCAATGGAGAGAATTAGTAGTTCAACTCTTGAGTAGTCTAAAGTTCATAGAAAGGACTTAATTTTTTTTTAAATTTACGAATTAACCTAAAAATTAAAAAAAAAACCACAAAATTATTCGATTTTAATACAAGGAAACCACCTGAACCAATGAGAATATGGTCTTGAATTTCATTTTAATCTAAGAAAATAATTAGATTTTCTAATTTACTGAGGATTTTCATGAATTTTTTATGATTATATACATATAAATATATATATTAGAATTTATTTTATATTTGTCGTACCCATGCCGTACCCGTACCCTGTAATTTTAGAAATTGTCATTTTCCGTCCGCGTCCCCATCCCCGTATCCGTCCCCGTTTCCGTATCAGTGCAACATAGATCTCCGGCCCTGGAGCTCTCTAAGAAGTAAGATGATGCTCAAGAAATGGTTTCGTTTTCCTTTGAATCCTTCGATCCTTATTTGCTCGTGTATTTTGATGCTTTCTTTTCTTGTTTGTGTTTTCCCAGTGATCTTTTCCTCTCCTATTGTTTTTTGGGGTTTCTTGCTTTGTCTATGGGAGATCGACTTGTTTGTTCCCTCTCTTTGTTTCTGTTCTTTTTGTTATTCTCCTAGAGTGTCCAGGTTGTGTCTTGGGGTCTTAGTGCATGGGCTCTTTTGGTCTTTATGTTACCATGCACTTTTCTTGTTTCTTGTCGTTGGTTTCTATGTTTAATGAATTTTACTTTCCTTACAAAAGAATATAACCTTCTTCATATAATATTATCTGGTGTTATAAATTTGAGGATTATTTTGTATGATGACTACATGGGAATTTGTTCTAAGACATTTACTCGGAGAATATTCAAAAATTTATTTGGCATAACAATAATAAAAAATAAAGAATTAAACATATTAAAGTTTAGTATTTGAATATTCACAAAAATATTTTAATAGAGAGCAATGAATGTATTTAAATATAAAATATATTTTTTAAAAAAACATTTAATAAAATAATTATATCAATAATACGATAAATATATAGTTTTGTAAATTTTAGATAGTGTAGCAAAAATAGTTCTATGACTTTTAATGTAGATATTATTAATTTAATATTGAAAGTTTAACATGTTAAAAAAATATAACACATGAAAAATTCGGTAAATTTTACTTTCATATAATCTTATATTCCTCAAACCAAACGCATCAAGCTTACATTCCTACCAAATAAACCAAGGCTCTGTTAGGTAAACATCTTTTTGGGCTAAAATTAGAGGTTTGAAGCATTTTTAGAGGTTTGACTAGTCAACTCCGCTAATTTAGATGTTTGGTAAATAGCGGATTGTAATAGCGGATTGAGGTGAAACCTCTTATTTTGAAAAAGCTCCTAAAGGAGCTTTTTGAGTTAGAAGTTTGAATAAAATACTTATAAAGATTATTTTGTCCTTGATAATTATATTTTTTCTTCTAAATAACATAAATTTGAATAACTAATAAAATTAAATATGATTTTTTATTAATATAAAAAATAAGAAATTAATACATAGATTAATATATACATTTAAATTTTATAATTATTAAAATTATACTAAAAAGAGAATTTCAGAAATAAAAAATAATATATACATCCTTCGTATATGCTTAGTAATGATATAAAAAAAATAATTTTTCATAAACCAATTAATATTTATAGATACAAAATATTAATAACTAATAAATTATTGAAACATGTATTGAATATAATCATGTCCTTATATGTCATTTTGCTTGTTCAAAGAATCAAACAACTATCAGCTATCAGTTAATTTTACCAAACACTTCTATACAATCAACTAATGCAATCCGCTAGTCAAATAAGCTAATGCTATCAGCTATCAGCTAATGTAATCCGCTATCAGCTAATGTAATCTGCTATTAGCTATCAACTATCCTCTAAATTTATTATGCTTGGATTTGCAACTTGCAAGTTAATTAACCAAGTACCTTTGAACAGTAGAAAGAAAGGGAAACTTGGATTGTTAGAAAATGAAAGGATGAGCTTGAAAGCGAATATTTTGGTATATTTCTATGGTTGTAAATTACTACTTAATAATTAAATTTATCTAATGAAGTAAATTCATTAATAATAAGATTTCTTTATAATCAAGCAATAGCGTTCCAAATATATAATAGGATTTAACATTTATATTTTTGAAAATGAGAGATGTAATCATCTTGCGATTTCTTTTTGTAACGAGAGTTTGCAGCTTTATGTGTAAAAATTAGAAGTGAGTCATAATATTTTTGATGAGATTAGTACAGTGGCGGATGTACATTATATTTAGGTTGCTTTGGTAGGCACGTACCCACTCTAAAATCTAATTTTTTTATTAATTATCTATTTTTTGATGATGTTCACCTTAAAAGTTTTATTTGTGCCCACTTTGAAGTGTATGAAATTTTATTTGTGTTCACCCTGAAATTTTGTTTATCTGTTCACATAAATTATAATAAAAAAACTGACTAAAGATGTTCGTGATTAATAACTTATTCTTTTTGGGAGTCCACAAATAATTCATTTACAAGATTTCAAGCGTTTAAAACCTTTTGTTCTTTATCTTACAACTGGATAGAAATAATATGCCCCTTTCCTGTACCCTTTTTCGGTACCCCTTTCTATGCCCCAAACACTAAACAATCAAATTATAAACACTAAACATAAATTCTAAATCTTAAACCTTAAAATACATCCTACCCTTATTTTTCTTAAACTCTAATCCTAGACCCTAACTTTAAACCTTAACCATAACCCCTAAACATAAGTTTTTAGTGTGGAGGCATAAATATAGGCACCAAAAAGGGCATACAATTTCTATTCCTTACAACTATAAAAATACAAATTTCAAATAAGGTCAGAATAATTAAATATTTACTAAATTGATGTTTACCTTTTCTAACTTTGGGTTTTGAGTTAGAGATTACATTAATTGACAATTGAAGCAAAAATATGACTTTATGAATTAATGATTCTTTATACTAATTTCGTTGAATTAATTTAACAAAGGGTTATATTTTGATACACAATCTGTGTAAAAAAATTTACACAGCCATTCTATAAAATTTAAAACCTAAATCTCAAACTCTAACAATCTAAAACATAAACCTTAAACCTTAAACTCTAAATTCTAACCATAAACCTTAAATTCTACTCCCTACACACTAAACCCTTAAATCCTAAATCCTAACTTTAAACCCTAAACTCTAAATTCTAAACCCTACTCACTAAACCCTCAAACACTAAATCCTAACCTAAAACCCTAAACCATATAAAGGAAAGGCTTGTGTAAACTAAAGTTTACACAAGCTTGTGTATCAAAATATTTTCCTTTAACAAATGCATTGATTTTTTCCTTACTTTTTATTGATTGAGTATAAATTAGTAATAGATACAAATTGGATTGTTTCAGATTTATAGTAGCCATATAAGTATTATTTATCTCATTGCTTTGCAAATTGTAATTTGAAGATTTTTGATTCACTAATTTATTTTTATGGCTAGTGTAACTGATATATTTTTTCTCACATTTATTATGCAGGATTGTACTGAATCCTCACGATATTAGGGGTAAGTAAATGTTTGCATAAAATTGTCCACATCATGAAGATGTTATATGTCTGTCTCTGTCAGTTGTAACAGATGACATTGTTTTTTTACTTTTTAAACCAACTTTAAATTATACGTGTATTAACCACAGTGGTGGATCCACCATATAGTTAGGGTGAACAAATAATTTACACTGTTGTTTTTTGATTTACTAATGTTTGCACTAATAACTTATTTACACCGTTGTAAATAAGTATTGTTAACTTATTTACACTTAGTCGTTTATGTTCGCGAACATATATAAATGAACATGTTTGTGAAAGCTAAAAGAACAAAGCTTGAACACATTAAATAATAAGCGAACCGAATCAAACATAATTTTAATAAATGTGTGCTCACCCTCAAAAATATTTCTGGATCCGCCATTGAGTTAGTACCAGTGTAAAAGTTACAAGTTGTGAGTTTTTTTTATTGAAATGATCTTTATCTATTTCTGTGTGTAGTTAATTGTACGATAAATTTACCAAACCACATTAAATATTGTCTCTTTTAAATACGACTAATTTTCTGTAAATATTACATTGAATACAATTTCACTTACAAATTTCCATCTATTGATATAGAGCTATTGTTTGAGGCTCATCATAACAGATAATAGTAATTGTCTGATTTTGAAGAAATTTGTTTATATGAATTGTGTTTGAAAAATCAAAAACATTATAAGAGATTTGTTATTACTAAACATCAACTGTAATCTATAGATGGATATCTCAATTGATCTAATAGCGCTTCAACGAAACATCATGTCGGTAAGATAATTTACCTTTTAAGGAACATTACAAGCAAAGAAATGAGTAGATTTTGGAAAAGCTAAGCAAAGAATGTGAAATCTTAATATAATAGACAATGGTGGCAAAAAAAAATCTAAGGAGGTAACCGACATTGCTGAAAAATAATAATGTTGAATTGATGGAGAAGTAAATTAGAAATTAAGAGTCAATATCATCATAGAATCACACCACGAGCTAAAAGAAATAAGACTCAATAGAACATAATGTCTTAGGGAAATGATATATCCTATATTCTTGATGGTCGGTGGCTCACCTAATTTATCAACCTTTTTTTTTTTCACTTTTGTTGCGGAACTCAGTGATTTAGGCACTATTATAGGGTCATAATTAGCATAATATAACTAAGATTAACCACGCCCACAAGGAAAATATATATTTTTAGTCAAAGAAAAAAATTCTGATGGCCCAAATTTACCAACTTATTTTGTGACCCTACTTTCACCCCCACTTCCAAATGTTAATACAATGAATGCTAGGGTAACACCCACGAACACAATCCGTATATATATATATATTGGTGTTTCTTTATCTCACCAATAATTTTATGATATGTGTGGGTAAAGTACATCAAATGTCACCGAATTTTTAGAGCGCATTCATTTTGGTCACCAAACTTTTAAAATCTTCATTAAAGTCACCCAATTTTTAGTTCATTTTTATTTTGATCCCTCCCATTAACTTTCGTTAAAAATGGTGACGTGGCATATTTTTCTTTTTTACTTCCTTCATTTTCTTTTTCTTTGCTTGCTCTATTTTTTTTCCTCATAATTTTCAGGTTTTTTCTTCCTCCATTTTTTCCCCTCTCTTGCTCTTCCTTTTAATTAAATAAGATCTTATGCTGTGATGATCAAACAAGAATTCATAGCTGACAACGATCAGTAAAATTTAAAAAGCAAGCCATATCATGTTGTGCTATGAACATGCACCCATATTCGTATAGACTTTTCCTAACCTAGATAAATATAAAATAGTGTGCAACAAAAAGACTGGATAGCATTGAAAGGAATAAAAAGATACTAAACTGGAGAGCATAAACTTTAATCTTAGTAAGGAAATAATAAGGATGTCCCCATCTCCATAGAAGCTTGAGAGTTGAGAGAGACGACGGAAAAAAAAAAGCACCATCTACAGAAGCCAACATACCACAACTTTAATCTTAGCAACATTATTTTTCCTTGTGCTCACCTCTTTTTGCTGCCGGCTATTTAGTTACATTTAGTTCATCTTCAAATTCTTTGTTCAAACTAGGCATGAATAGTGATGGCTCAAAAGGTTCTGAGATAACATGCTGCAAACAAATTAAGTCAATTTATTTCCAAAGGGAAAATCTGAAAAAGATGCTATGCCAAACTTAAATTGGCGTGCACTTTTTAGTGAATTTTACTCGATTAAAAGAAACAGAACAAGGACAGAAAAAAGAAAATGGAAGAAGAAAGAAATATAACGTGTCATGTCAGCATTTTTAGCGAAAGTTAATGGGAGGGACCAAAATAAAAGTAAACTAAAAGTTAGGTGACCTCAATAAAAATTTTAAAAGTTCAGTGACCAAAATGAACGCGCTCTAAAAATTCGGTGACCATTGTGTACTTTACCCTTGTTTTATTGTTTATTTATAATTTATTAATAATACATATGTCATAAAATTATCGGTAAGCATATAAAGGACATAAAAAAGGCACAAACAAATTTTATTCAACACCTACCTGTCTATCTCCAACATTAAAAGTTAGTTTAATATTATTTTTAAAAGTGCAATCTAAAAACTAAATATTTAACATTGTTATTAAAATGTGCTTTTAAAAATATAATTGATCATATAGATATTATATGTTAAAAGATATACATCTAAAGTTACACGAAAAAAAAATTAAGGGTTAAACTAAATTAAAAAAATTAATGTACCAAAGTGATAATAAAGATGCTCATGTCTCTATGTGTAGAGATGTAACTTGGAAAACCCAGAGACATTATTTAAGCGGGGGAATGATATATACCTTGGCCCGGATGGTTACACAACATATATTTTTTCAAATCAACTTGAGACATTGTGAGGGTTGATTATATTGAAGCAGTAAAGCACTTCTTTCAGACTTCTTCCTTTTTACCAGCCTTCAATTCTACCACGCTTGTATTCGATCCCAAAGTACCTAATGCCTGTTTAGGCCAATATCATGTTGTTCAGTGGTGTATAAAACCATCACCAAAATATTAGTTAATAGGATGGCTGGCTACTTTCCTAGCATGATATCCTCAAGCCAGTCAGCGTTTGTTAAAGGTCCAAGTATTGTTGATAACACCCTACTTGCTTGAGAACTGGTCAAGGGGTATTCATGGAAATCAATGCTCCTTCGTTGCGCTATTAAGATTGATTTGCAGAAAGCCTTCGACTCTATAAACTGAAAGTTTTTTATGACAATTCTAGAAGCAATGGGCTTTCCTGAAGTATTTAGGGATGGATTCGAAGTTGCATCACCACACCTCGATTCTCTGTCTCGTTCAACGAGAGGTTGGTAGGGTTCTTTAAGGGGGGAAAAGGGGTTAGGCAGGGACCTTTTATCCCCTTACCTCATTATATTGGTCATGAATGTTCTGTCATCTTTACTGAATAAGGCTGCTCAAGAGAAAATCTTCAAATTCTATCCCAAGTGTAGAAAATTATCACTTACACATTTATGCTTTGCTGACGATTTATTAACTTTCAGTCATGGCTCTATTAATTTTGTTTTGGGGACTCTGAGCACATTGGAACAATTCTATCTCATGTCTGGGTTGAAACTTAACGAAATTAAGACATAATTTTTTGCCTTTGGTATGACTGCTGAGATGGTTGCTAAAATTAGGAGAACTATTGGTTTTAAGTCAGGGCAATTACATGTTCGGTATCTTGGTGTGCCACTGGTAACTAGAAAGCTAAAAGAGAAGGACTTCTCCCCGTTATTGGAGTAGGCTAGCTCGAAACTTGGTCTCTAGACCAACAAGAGACATAGCTATGGTGGCAGACTGTAGTTAATTCGAGCAGTCTTGTTCAACATCTTTAACTATTGGAGTAGACAATTGATCCTGTCAAAATCAGTGATAAGGCATATTGAGCATATATGTATGCGCTTCTTTTGGAAAGGCGACAATGTTCAAGCTAAAGGTGCTCGTGTGAGTTGGAACTTAGTTTGCACAGTCAAATTCGATGGTGGTTTGGGGTTGAAAAGCATACATTGCTGGAATAAAACATGTAGCTTGCTCCTAGTGAAGACAATTCTAGCAGATGAAGGCTCTTTATGGGTGGCTTGGATTAAAAAGTGCATGCTAAAGGGTGATGATTTCTGTCATATGGAGATTAAAACCCATTTCAATTGCACCTTGAAGAGATTACTTAAACTGAGGCCATTAGCAACAAATCTTTTTGCCACTGGTACACTATCATCAACGAATAGTAGACGAGTATGGGATACTATTATGGCGAACCATGCAAAGGTGTGATGGAAAAAATTAATTTGGTTCCTTTTGTACATCCCTAAATGCTCCATTATTTTTTGAATAACCATACTTAATAATCTCCCTACAAAAGATAGACTTGTTGGAAAAATAGACTACTGCAAAACGAGGTGTTAGCACTGACTGGAAAATAATAAAATAATTAAACGAAACCAAACCATGTCGTGGTATTAACCACTGTGTTGGAAGCGAATTCGCCCCGATGTGTGTAATCGCTACAATGGACGAACGACCCCCTGAGGTTAGCACGGCTCTCCAAATTTCGTACACCCGAAAGATGGAGCGGACTCTGATGGTACTGCTCTTCTCTCAACTCAAAATCAACACTTGTGATAGGTTTATAAAATCCAAAGAAAGTGTTTCTAAAGCAAACTCTATTGCTTAAGTATGTATCAAATGAGTGAAATTGCCCACTATTTATAGGCTAAATAGTGAGGGCAGAATCGTCATTTCCACATCATAAATTAATTCTATTATTAAATATGAGTTATATTTTGAGTATTAACAACAATCCCCCACCAATACGAAAAAATATCCTTCGTAGATATGAGAGCATTGAAGTTAAAACGTGAGAAGAGCAATAGCGAGATTAGTTGCTTAAGCACTAGTGAACGTATCTTGAACTAGTACATAGTGGTGATGAGTAATCATTCTCTTAGACAAGTGAAACTAGTCTTGAACTTTCTAAGATTAGGGTAAACTCATAACACAAAACTAACCCCTTCATCCACTGAAGTCTTCGATGCGTCTACAAAGTATATATACAAATGTATATATAGCCTATTTCCTTAGGATTCTAGTAAGTGTACTAGAAAAACGGCCCAACATTTTTCATAGAAGGTGGCTAATCCTTCTCACTTACATAGGTTATTTCATCAAGTTTATCTCAACATAAACCACTCAAATAAGAGTTATGAAATAATTAAAAGCTTTTTCCTTAAGCTCATCCTCTCAAATAAATAGGTGAATTCTTCAAGTTCAATTATAAAATGAACCACCCAAACTCTGGGATAAGAATTCATTAAGAATAAAAACTCAACCTCTTTAATCGGTGATTCAATAAGTTCTTCTCAATAGAACAACTCAAACTTTTGGGATTGAATTCTTTAAGAGTTTTAAGAAAACTCATCCTTTCTAGCGGCAAGTTCATTCAGTCCTTCGTGATAGGACTTCCCACTCAACACGGGGCAGTCCTTCGCGATAGAACTACCCACTCAATACTGTGAAATGAACTTATTAAGAGTAGTTTATTCAACCAAAGTCAGTAAATTCATCAAGTCTTTCTCACTAAGACCACCCAAAACATGGGCTATGAATTTATTAAGAGCAATAATGCTTAACATGTGCATGTACATTATTCGTCATAGGGATAGGTAATAAGAAATGTACACTATGAGTCTTTCCATGGTTTCGTTTGACCACATTGAACTTAGATAACTAAGCTGGGTATCCACCATGAATTCCTCAACCAATGAGCTTTAAACCCACCCCCCTCGACGAATTTAGGACTAGTTTCCGACTTCACCCTTTGGTAAGCGGATTTGCTAGGTTCCTTTCTGACTTCACATACTCTAAATAGAATACTCCGTTAAGTGTCTCACTGATTCATGTCTTATGTGAATGTGTCTCTTCTTACCATTGTAAGCTTGGCTTTAGCCACACATATCGACGCTTGTGAATCACAAGGACATCGGAGGAGTCAGTTTTCCCCATAATGGAATTTCTGCTAACAAATTTCTAAGCCATTCGGCTTCTTGCCCAGCTAGGTCAAGAGCAATAAACTCTGACTCCATGGTAGAGCGAGCGATACAAGTCTTCTTAGCAGACTTCCATGAAATCGCTACACCACCTAAGGTAAAGACATACCCACTCGTGGAGCTTACTTCATCATTATCGGTAACCCAGTTGACGCCACAATATCCCTCTAAGACTGAAGGAAAGCCAACAAAATCGAGTTTCCAGTCAATAGTACCTTTAAGATACTTAAGTAAGCGTCTGAGTGCAATCTAGTGCTCTCCACTAGAATTATGAGTATATCTGCAAACCTACTCACTGCATAGGCAATATCATGCCGAGTATAGTTCATTAAGAACATAAGGCTTTAAATAATTTTAGCATACTCTTCTTGGGAAACACTACTTCCTTTATTCTTAAAATGATGGATACTAGAGTCATAAGGAGTTCGAACATGGATGACATCAAAACTGTCAAATTTCTTTAACACCTTCTCAATATAGTGTGTTTGATTTAAATAAAATCCTTTTTCAGTTTTGGTAACTTTTACTCCTAAGATCACATCAACCTCTCACAAATCAGTCATCTCAAATTTAGTAGACAAGAAATTTTTCGTTTTGTTAATGGATTCAATGTTAGTACTGAATATCAACATGCCATCCACATATAAGCTTATGATGACACAACCAGTCCCAAACATTTTTGAATACACGCATGCATCTTCTCCATTAACAATAAAACCAAAACTCAAAATGATTTTATGAAATTTCTCGTACCACTGCTTTGGAGCTTGTTTAAGGCCTAGAGAGACTTTTTAAGTCTACACACTTTGCCTTCCATACCAGGTGTCTCAAAACCTAGTGGTTGCTTAATATATATCTCCCTATCTAGATTTGTTGGGTTTTAAGGTGCTCGATTCCTTCAACCTTTCTTGCTCGCCAAGTGGTGGAGAAGTGGAAATTTGGGTGAATATGGTGTGGAAGCTAAAAAGATATGTGACACAATGAATTATAGTGGTTCAACCTTCTAACCAAGGTCTACATCCACTACCTTAGCTTTCCACTAAGGATTTCCAATCAATCCACTATTGATTCATCCCATTTACTAGGCTTATAAGGAAACCCTTATACACCGATCAAGCTTTCTACCCAAAGCATTGATCAAACCCTCTTTACAAGAGAAAAGATTAGCAAACACAAATCCCTCTAATAGGTGTTTGTTTGCACAATTTAGCTCTCACCCAAAACCTAAAACACTTGAGCAAATTTGACAATTTTGGCTCACTAGTGTTTGTCTATACAAAGAAATGACAATTTAAGTACAAAGACAATTCTTGATCATTTGTTGATTGAAAATTGAAGCATTAACCATTAATTGATGCTTGGAGGTCCCTTTTATACTCTTTTTTGAGTTTGTAGCCGTTACTAGCCGTTGGGGATGAATTGGAGCCGCTGGAGACATAATTTCCCACCATAAATGTAGTTCTGCAGCTACTCGTATCGAAACACTTGAACCCGTTTCGATACGCTCTTCAAGTAGAAAGAGCCGTTGTAGTCTGATGCAGCACCCGTATCGAAACGCTGTTGGCCGTATCGGAACTCCTAGTACCGTATTGAAACGATCTGTATTTAAATGTTAGTTGGGAAATAGTCGTTGGGGTTTATGACCGTTGTGGTCGATGCCACGTAGGCGTATCGAAACGGCATAGCCCGTATCGAAACGCTTGGCAAAATCCTCATCCAGAAAAGACCTGTTTCGAAACGTTTTGACACTGGAAGACCCCGTATCAAAACATTTGGGGTGTTTCGAAATGCCTGGAAGGTTTTGTTTAGTTTGGCTTTGAAAACATGTAAAAACCTTTGAAAAACATCCCCTAAACATAGTTTCAAGTTATTTGGACTTTAGAAATAGTTTTGAATTCTTTTCAAATTAGTCCAAAACATTTTTCAATTATTATATCAAAACATTAGTTCTACAATCTCCCCCCTTTTTGATATAATAAAACTAACTTGAAAAATTGTTTGGGATTCTCCCCCTTTAATTTTAAAAATGTGAATAAGAGATGAAAAATTTAAATCAGTTAAAGCTCCCCCTTATTCATTTGAAAATTCAATTTTTCAAACAATTTCTCCCCTTTTTGTTATATCAAAAAAAATTAAAACATTAAGTTCAAAATAACTATAGAGGAAAAAAATTGACAACACTACAACAAAACAGTTCTTTAGCGGCGTTTTTTAGCGCCGCTAAAAACTTTCCCGGCGCTTAAGAAAGCGCCGCAAGAAATGCCGCTTAAAGCAGCGCCGCAATAGTTCGCGGCGTTTTTAGGTAAAAAACGCCGCAAAAAGTCAAGTTCTGTAGCGGCGTTTGTATTTACAAACGCCGCGAAAGCCTGACCTATAGTGGCGTTTTCTTTTACAAACGCCGCAAAAAGTCAAGTTCTGTAGCGGCATTTGTATTTATAAACGCCGCGATAGCCTGACCTATAGTGGCGTTTTCTTTTACAAACGTCGCGAAAGCCTGACCTATAGTGGCGTTTTCTTTTACAAACGCCGCGAAATCCTGACCTATAGTGGCGTTTTCTTTTACAAACGCCGCAATAGCCTGACTTTTAGTGGCGTTTTATTTTTCAAACGCCGCTAAACTTGATTGTAGGGAAATAAAATAATAATAAAAATTAATTTTTTCCCTGTTTCTATTTCGTCAAAAAATGTAAATTAGAAATACAAAATATTTGTTAAATAAAAATTTATTTCATCCCAATAATATATTGTCACAAATAACTTAAAATATTGGTTAAGTAAAATATTTATTTCATTACAAAAAGTACATTTTGTCATAATTTAATCTCTCTACATATTTCGTTCCTATGCCTCTTTCCCGATCCACTACCTCTTGGTCAACACTACTACCAACCACCATCTCGAATCCCTATACCAAAAAAAGTTAGATATGAGAAGTCACTCTGCAAATAGATCAAGGCAAAAAGGTTTTAAAATAAAAGACAACCAACCTCTGTTTAGGCATTCAAAGATCAAAAAAGGGGAGAAGTACTTACAATCGAACATCGGGAGATTGAAAACCACTCTTGGATAAGTAATGTTCCACCAATTCGTATATAGATCATATAACGACAAAAAGCATCTAGATAAAGACAACCATGATTTTGACTTCCACCAATTCGTAATGTTCAAGACGCCGCGAACTTGTTCCACAAAAATTAAGAGGGTTTATCTAGTAGATAGCCATGTTTAGACCAAGTAGTAACCTAGTCTAGTATATCTTAAAACCTAGTCTAGTATATCTAGTAGATAGCCATGTTTAGACCAAGTAGTAACCTAGTATATCTAAAAATTAAGAAGGATGTCAGAACCTTAAATTGTACTCTATGAAGAATACATGTCTTAAGAATGCAATTCAATTTAATAGTTTCAGGAAGCAATCAAGTTGTTCAACTCACACAGCATTCCTTCATCATCGCTACTTTCTTCTTCTCGTGCAACACGCTGCAAAAAGAAACAAATTCACATCAATTGGTTAATCAATAATTACAAAGCATTTCAAATGCCTCTGCCAATTTAGAGGTAGGCACAAGTTACAGATTTCTATTTTTTTAATTTTGGGGGTAATGTTGGCATGAAATACCATGGCAAAGAACGATGAGTGAGACAATTAATAGATGTTCTTAGGAGTTAGGATCTTAGGCTTTTTTTTCTATATTATAACTAAAGGATACAAAATTACTTTTAAGTCATTCTTGCTTCTTGACTTATAAAAATATTAGCATTGAACTTTTATGTTCTACTAGGAACTTTTATAATTTGCCTAAAGGCCAAGAAGAGATCCCTTTGTTTTGGGGAGTGAAACTTCAGATTCAATGGCTCACTTAAACCTGCAATCATTTTATCCCACATCAACTGCATTATGCATCCATAAGTGGAACAAAAAAAATAATTACCATGTCATCATCGTCGTCAGAGGCCAAATCAGCTGCCAAGGACCAGAAAGCTACAGTTAGATCCAATATAATCATAACTTACAATGGTAAATACTTCATCGATGTTGAAATGAAAAAGCAAAACAAAAGCAGGTATATACTCTATAACCAGACTAGGTTCTTAGGAATAAGCAAGAGTCCAAAGTTTGCAAGGTACATCATGCAAATAGGAGAAGTGGATAGATTAAAAACTGAAATAAATGAATACATAACTTACAAGTTGTATCTTCGTCGTCTTCATCGCACCATTTGTTCCAATCAACCTTGACGTAAGGCGCAGGTTTCTCTCCTGACTTTAACAATCTTTTCCACCACCCTTTTTCTTCTTTCATGATTGTGCATATTATATTCCTTAACCCAACATTAGTTTTGCAACCCTGCACAAAAAGCAGAATAGTTTTCACTTCAAAGAAGAAACATCCCAAAAATCAAAGAAGATACAAGATCCAAACTTTCTTAATGGCATTTGTTTAAGCTCTCGATTTGAAATGCTTGTATGTCACTTCAAGTAAGAAACAGGCAAGGCCAATGATCAATCCACAAATGAGGCTCAATTTCTTGATTTTCCTTTCAATGTTCAGCTTTTGACTTTTAGAAGATTAAACTCATTATAAAAGTGCAAGATGCAAACTTTCTTAATGGCTTTATATTATGTAGATAACATTAACCATTTCACAAGTTCCACTCTGACTCTTCTCAAACAATAGTTATGCAGACAAACAGGCAGACATGAAGAAACAATGTGGCTCAAAGCCTCAAACTATACATTCTTCCTTTTAGTATCCTTGTATAATGGTCTTGTCCGAAGCATATCTAGACATGAAAACTACAATATGACCCTCGAAGATCTCTCCAAATACATGAAAAACTTGAAAGAAATTGAACAAACCTATGTCAGACATGTTTCCACACCCGACACTCACACCCAAGTCAAGTAACAGTGTGGAAACAAAAAACGGGAAATCCATTATAACTTTATGGTACTAAATAACTAATGAAGAACGAGAGTGAGAATCTAGGATACAAAAACTCACCTCGGGAACTATTTTCCCAAAAAGCTCCAAACTGAAATCGAAGGATTCTCCTTGCACTCCCATGGCAGAGAAGCTAAACAACCCTTGAGGCTCACATTTAACAGAAATGTCTTTGGCATCAGGCAAAGAAATAGCAAAACCAACGGAACTGACCTATCATAGCACGATAGATTTGGGGATTTTCGCGTTTGCAGGCGTTTGGGACGGTCGACGGCGAAGTGTGACGGCGACGGGCGATGAGCGACTGTGACGGGCGATGAGCGACGGCGACGGGCGATGAGCGACGGGGATTTCAGATAGCACTATAGATTAGGGCTTTCAGAAGGATATTTGGAGATTTGTAAGTCTGGCACGCGTTTGGGAGGGAGAGGGAAATTAAATCAGAACCCATGGCAGCGTTTATTAAAAAAACGCCACTAACACACACATATTGCGGCGTTTTTAAATACAAACGCCGCTAACAAGAACCTATTGCGGCGTTTACACTATAAAACGCCACTACATGTCACTCTATTGCGGCGTTTTTTTTATAAACGCCGCGAAGTTTACCTTTTTGTGGCGTTTCACCTTCAAACGCCGTAAAAAGTAATTTATCAGTGGCGTTTGAGTTAAAAATGCCGCGAAAATCGCCGCTATAGAACAAATCTGGTGTAGTGCAAAAATAAGAATTTTGGTTTTAAAATGGCTCCCCCCTTACTCAAAGCATCATAAGAATGTTAATCCAACATATATGATCATCTAGTTGAATTGAATTAAATGAAAAATAAAACAAATAAAAGCAAAAAACAACTAGATTTTACCACACTTGAACTCAAGGGAGGATGTGAAGCCTTCCTTATTCAAGTGTTCTTCCTTGTGTGCATGGAGCTCCCCCTCAAAGTTTGACTTGTTGATCAATCTCCATCACACCTAGCAAAAGACAATCAAGTGATTTTGGTATCCAAATTGCTTTGGATCCATAAACGTTAGTAGCACAAAATTTAGTCCCCTTAGGAATCCATTTTTCAATTTCATCCTTTTTAGTTGAAGTGGTTAGTCCTTTTGGGACCCAAACACTTCTATAACATTTACCTTTTACAAATCTAGGGGCACTAGATTGTCTTACATAAAAGTTTGATTTTCCAAAATTATTTTTCTTTTCAAGCTCTTTGGAAATCAAATCTTTTTCTTCTTGAACTTTATGAAGCAGATTTTGTAAATCAAAACATTTTTGTTCAAACTCTTCGAGTTTTTCTTCAAGTTCAAGTTTGGTTTTAGAAATCAAATCATTTTGAACTTTCAAATTTGAAATCATTTTATTGTTTTTCAAAATGTGATTTTTAAACTCTAAAACCAAATCGTCATAGGCATCTTGTAATTCATCAAAAGAGTAAGAACATGAAGTAGATGAATTAGAAGTTACCCTTGAATCTTCTTCGATGGCCATAAGGCAAAGGTTGGCTTGTTCATCGTTGGTGGAGTCCTTATCACTCCAAGTAGCCACATATGCCTTCTTCTTATGGCTTGAAGTGCTTGCCCTCTTCTTTTTCATGGATTCTCGTTCAAGCTCTCTCAAGGCTTTCTTCATGAATGGGGCACACTTCTTGAAGAGATGAACTATCTCTTCTTCTTCATCCTCCTCTTCACTTGAATCTACATGGTGGAAAGTGAAGGATTTAAGAGCAATGGCATTGGTGTTGATGCCAAGCCCTTTGAGCTTCTTCTCCCCATAGCTCTAATTTCTTCCCTCTTCTTCTCATCTTCTATGTTTTTCTTCATTATTTGATGAGTAAGGAGTGACCTCATGAGTTCATCAAGCTTCAAGGTCTTCAAATTCTTAGCTTCGATGATGGCGGTCCTCTTTGAGTCCCATGACTCGGGAAGTGAGTAGATGAGCTTTCGGACAAGCTTCTCTTTCGGGATGGCTTCTCCATAGCCTTTGAGACCATTGGTGATAGTGGAGAACCTATCGAACATCTTCTCGATGTCTTCTTCCGGATCCATCTTAAAGTTCTCATATTCTAAGGTGAGGAGCCCAATCTTGGTCTCCTTAACTTCGTTGGTTCCCTCGTATGTGACTTCAAGCTTGTCCCATACCTCATTGGCACTCTCACAACAAGACATCTTCTCATAGATGGTTGGGCCAAAAGCACAAAAGAGGATGTGCAAGGCTTTGCAATTAAGCTCCATCTTCTTGCGATCTTCAGCACTCCATTCCGCTTTGTTTCGTTGAGGCACGAACAGACCATCTTCAACTATGTCTCATAGCTTGTAGTCTCTTGACTTAATGAAGAACTTCATTTTTTTCTTCCAATGGGTATAGTGAGTTCCGTCAAAGAAGGGCGGTTTGTCGATGGATTGCGCCATTGAGTCGGTTGTCTGAAAGGATGATCGAGCTTGCCGGATCTTCTCAATAGGATGTTAATCCTCTTCGATTGAGTCAAGCTCTGATACCAATTTTTGGGTTTTAAGGTGCTCGATTCCTTCAACCATTTTTGCTCGCCAAGTGGTGGAGAAGTTGAAATTTGGGTGAATGTGGTGTGGAAGCTAAAAACACAATGAATTATAGTGGTTCAACCTTCTAACCAAGGTCTACATCCACTACCTTAGCTTCCCACTAAGGATTTCCAAATCAATCCACTATTGATTCGTCCCCTTTTCTAGGCTTAGGAGGAAACCCTTATACACCGATCAAGCTTTCTACCCAAAGCCTTGATCAAACCCTCTTTACAAGAGAAAATATTAGCAAACACAAATCCCTCTAATAGGTGTTTGTTTGCACAATTTAGCTCTCACCCAAAGCCTAAAACAATTGAGCAAATTTGACAATTTTGGCTCACTAGTGTTTGTCTATACAAAGAAATGACAATTTAAGTACAAAGACAATTCTTGATCATTTGTTGATTGACAATTGAAGCATTAACCATTTCTTGATGCTTGGAGGTCCCTTTTATACTCCTCTTTGAGTTTGTAGCCGTTACTAGCCGTTGGAGACATAATTTCCCACCATAAATGCAGCCTGCAGCTACCCGTATCGAAACGCTCGAACATGTTTCGATACGCTCTTCAAGTAGAAAGAGCCGTTGTAGTCTGATGCAGCACCCGTATCGAAACGTTGTTGGTCGTATCGAAACGCCTAGTACCATATCGAAACGCCTAGTACCGTATCGAAACGATCTGCATTTAAATGTTAGTCTGGAAATAGCCGTTGGGGTTTATGACCGTTGTGGTCGATGCCACGTAGGCGTATCGAAACGGCATAGCCCGTATCGAAACACTTGGCAAAATCCTCATTAAGAAAAGACTCGTTTCGAAACGTTTTGACACTAGAAGACCCCGTATCGAAACACTTGGGGGTGTTTCGAAACGCCTGGAAGGTTTTGTTTAGTTTGGCTTTGAAAACATGTAAAAACCTTTGAAAAACATCCCCTAAACATAGTTTCAAGTTATTTGGACTTTCGAAATAGTTTTGAATTCTTTTCAAATTATTCCAAAACATTTTTCAATTATTATATCAAAACATTTGTTCTACAAGATCTCCATTCTAAAATGTAGTTTTTACATCCATTTGATGTACATGCAACTTATGAATGGATGCGATTGCAAACAAGGCACGAATTGTTGAGATTTTTTGTCTCGGGGGAGTACATATCAAAGAAGTTAATACAAAACTTATGAGTGAACCCTTTGACTACTTGTCTTGCCTTATACTTCTGGATTGACCCATTTGGTCTAAGTTTCTTTCTAAAGACCCATTTATTACTTATAGGTTTAAATCCTCTAGGCAAGTCAACCAACTCCCAAGTGTGATTAGACATTATTGATTCTAGTTCATCATCAATAGCATTTCTCCAAAAAACTAGCATCAATTGAACTTATAGATTCATTATATGTCTTTAGATCCTCATCTAAAAGGAAAGATTGAGCTATAGGTTCGGTTATAAAGTCTAAATCACTAATTTCTGTAATAAAGGAAGTTATAAAATCTGGTCCGAAGGTAGTTGCTACCCTTTGTCTTTTACTTCTTCTATGCTCTAATTTAAACTCTAGAGTTTCCTTGGTAGGAATACTAGAAGAAGCAGAAGTATGACTTTCTCGTTATGTTTCAACATTTAATCTAGGTTTCTTAAGAGGAAAGGAGTCCTCAAAGAACACAGCATCCCTAGATTCACAATGTAACCCCCTCGTCCCGGTCCAGACGCTTGACCGGTCCGAGTGGGTCACATGGGGAAAACCGAAGCGAAACCCGTCAAGGTTCCCCCTCGGTTAGCAACCCTAAAAAATTTTCTTTTATTTATCTTGTCTAAATGCATTTCCATGTCCTATGTGAAACACGTCAGCGGAAAACAAAGCAATACAAAAACGATCATTCAAGACATCACTTGTAAAACAATTCATTTTTCATAATTAAGCAGGCTGTATCGATACACCTGTCAAGGGTATCGATACGCCTTGACCAAAGTCAACCCCTTCAATCAACACAGGAAGACCGTATCGATACAGCCCTTGAGCGTATCGATACACCCTTCCCAGTCAACATCTCGTGGTCAACGAGATAAACCCGTACCGATACGCTAAGACACCGTACCGATACGGTAATAACTCACCAAAATCTCAAAATTCCAGTGAGCATTTACCGTATCGATACACCCTCGTGTATCGATACGCCCAGCCAAATCTGAGTCCTGGAAGCAAGGCCGTATCGATACGACCCTTAGGCGTATCGATACGCCTTGCACTGCAAGACTCCCAAATTCAGCAAAACAACACAAGACTCGAACCTAGATGCGATTTAAGACCTCCATAGACCCAAACAAGCATTCACACAACATCTAATAACCAAATCTAGTCATACAAGGCACCCATCATGAGCATACATCATTTATTTAAGGAAATCATGAATTCATTTAAAAGAAGGCAACAAGCACTTAAGTTTCATGTTTCAACGTTCAAACACATAGGCAATTTTAAAAGGCATATGGCCAACATACAAGGTAAGCAATTTAGACATGGTTTTACAATCCAAACATGGCATCAACAAGCCACACAAAAACAACATGATTAAGGAGTCTAAACATGCTCCTAAACAACCAACAATATCCATCAAAATAACACAAATCCCATTGCTTAACTATTACATGTTCAAACATTAAAAACTCATACTTGATATACTCAAAGCCAACAACCACACTTGGAGGCCCTCCACTTGCGCTAGCAACCCACAAACTAAGGATCAGCATTGTCGAACAAAATAGAGCGTAAGTAATAAAGCTTAGTGAGGGTAAGCTCTTTAAAAACAAACCTCGACAATGCATGGTCCAAGCACGATCTCAACCACGATAAATGCATGATCATACCTTTGATCCTCAAGAGCCAAAATGTCAATGATGCATGAACAATATCCAATAATATGTCATGCTCAACAAGCTCATTTCCACAACATATGTAAACACATATAATCACCCAATAGGGAACCACATTCCACATCACATTGATACACATATCAATTTATATTGGCATCTAGCTATGACTCGAATACACGGATAAACACATTGGAACTCACATCCAACAACCACTTTACCTCACGGTGGGATTACACTCATCACCGGTCGTGGAGGGGATTCCACTCATCCTCACGCCCCGTCGATGGGATTCCACTCATCATCGACTAATATATATACCAATTTCCGGGCGAACCCGTACTCCTCCTTGGTGACTCAACGCCACCAAGGCCATGCGCGAATTTGACTCATGTGTGCACACTAACATCCTAATGATCGATCATTTGTACCCAAGCATACTAGTGCCAACATTTAACTCAATCCACATTACCAATTAAAGCCAATTCCGTGCTTAGCATGTACTCACCATGATCACTATCATGAACAATCTACATGCATATCACAATGCATCATAACCATGCCTCATCACACATGTATAACACATTATACATAAATCATCATATCATAAAAAACACGAGGCATAAACATCAATTAAAATTTCAACCAATGTCTCTAGTTTAAGCTTAGGATTAGGCTACCACCCTAATCCTAGCTCTAGGTGGGTCTACCAAGCCCAACCTAGTCCACTTGCTTGAACCAAACACTTAGAAAACACTTTGAAAACATTAACCACTCACTTTCACTTCCAAGCTCAACTATCAAGCAAGCAATCGCCTTCAAGCTTCCGGATTCACTCCTGATGCTTCACCGATGCCAAACCTCGATTCTAATCAATCCTAAACACAAACAAAACACCCACAATCAATAACTAATCGTCGAAAACAACCCGGATTAACATTTCCAAGCAACCAACACCCAAAATCATGCCTAAAATAGAATTCTCGAGCAGCTCACAAAACCCACTGAAATCTTCCATTTCAAGCATTCAAACAATCATCAAACACACCCAAAGTGACCCTCATATATCATACTAACACCAGCCCTCAAAATCCAACATAAAACAACCCCAAAAACTCATCCAAAACCCTTCAAAAACCCCCCACAAAACCCAAATCCGGGAATGAGCTTAAAACCATGAAAAATTCATATATGTTGAACCATTTAACTCCTAGACTTCATATCCAACCTCATTAAATCGAAATTTTAAGTTATAAACATAAAGTTATCATTTTTAACTAAATCCTCTAAAAACTCAAATTTCCAAAACCTTGATGAAAATGAAAACTACTTGTACTTTTGAAGAGAGGAAGTTGAGGACAAGTCAAAAATGATATTACCTTTCAAAACTGAGTTGCAATGAGGGAGCAAAGTGATGGAATAGTGATTGGGTAGGGAGAGCTCTTTGTGTCGTTGGTTTTTGATTTTGAGAAGAAGATGAATAGTGAAATCATTTGATAAAAGGGGTTTTAAATTGTAAGTTTGAATATTTACAATATTGCCATTAATGAATGGCTATTCCCCTTTTCCTTTAAAATCCACCCAAGTTGCTTTTCATTTCAATTTAGTCCAACACCAAATGTTTGTTTTTGAAACCCGAGGCCCAAAAGATTATTTTGATTATAAAACTGAACCCGAAATAATATTAAAATATTATTTTCACCCGACCCCTAAACCCGGGTGTTACAACTCTCCCCCACTTAAGGAATTTCGTCCCCGAAATTACCTGAAGGAAACAAGTACGGAAACTGCTCAACCATATCAGCCTTCCTCTCCCACGTGGCCTCTTCCACAACTCTATGTCTCCACAACACCTTGACCAACTATATGGTCTTGCCACGCAACACCTTGTTATCAGAAGCAAGTATCTCTACAGGCTCTTCATTATAAGACAAATCCAGATTTAACTCTATCTCCTCAACATGCATAACATGAGAAGGATCTGATCTATATCTCCTAAACATCGACACATGAAAGACATCATAGATCTTCTCTAACTCAGAAGGCAATCTCAAACGGTAAGCTACAGGCCCAATCCGCTCAACTATCTCATACGGACCATTGAACCTCGGACTCAACTTGCCTTTCTGGCCAAATCTCATCACCTTCTTCCACGGAGACACTTTCAGAAACACTTTCTCACCCACAGAGAATTCAATCTCTTTTCTCTTCAAATCTGCATAAGAGTTCTGACGATCGGAAGCTGCTTTCAAACGGTCACAAATCAACTTCACTTTTTCGGTAGTCCCCTTAAGCAAATTCGGCATAGGTAACAATCTCTGACCCGTCTCAGCCCAACAAATCGGAGTCCTACATCGTCTACCATACAAAGCCTCATAGGGGGCCATCTGGATACTAGACTGATAACTGTTGTTGTAAGCAAACTCAACTAAAGGTAAGTGCTTCTCCCAAGAACCCTGGAAGTCAATCACACAACGACGAAGCATATCCTCTAAAATCTGTATCACTCGCTCTGACTGCCCATCGGACTGCGGATGATAAGACGTACTAAAATGCAAACGGCTACCTAGAGCACTATGCAAACAACCCCAGAACCTCGAAGTAAATCTAGGATCTCTATCTGAAACAATAGACTTCGAAACTCCATGAAGTCTTACAATCTCACGGATGTACAAGTTTGCCAACTTGTCTAAAGAATCTGTAGTGTTCACTGCTAAGAAGTGAGCACACTTAGTGAACCTATCAACAATCACCCATACCAAATTCTTCTTTGAAGAAGACAACGGCAATCCCGACACAAAATTCATGGTGATCCTCTCCCATTTCCATTCCGGAATCTTCAAAGGCTGTAACAAACCTGAAGGAACCTGATGTTCTACCTTCACTCTCTGACAAACCATACAACGACTCACATACTCGGCTACATCCTTCTTCAAACCAACCCAGAAGTAATCATTCTTCAAGTCACGGTACATCTTGGTACTACCCGGATGCATAGAAAAAGGACTCGAATGTGCTTCACTCAAAATCTGACGTCTCAACTCAACATCTTCTGGTACAACAACACTATCTCTAAAGCACAACAAGTTCTCACCACTGAAACCATACTCGGTCGGTCTTCCTTCGGCTATGTCCTGAACATGAGGAACTAAGGTCACATCTTGCAACTGCTTCTCTCTAATCAACTGAATCAAAGAAGGCTTCACTTGCAACTCGGTGATCAAACCACCATCATCGGATACACTCAATCTAGCAAACATAGCTATCAACTCAACTGCAACTTTTCTACTCAAAGCATTACTACTACATTTGCCTTACCCGGATGGTACTCAATGGTCAAATCATAGTTTTTTAACAACTCAAACCATCTTCTCTGTCTCAAATTCAACTCCCTCTGTGTCATCAAATACTTCAAGCTCTTATGGTCGGTGTAAACTATACACTTCTCACCATACAAGTAGTGACGCCAAATCTTCAATGCAAATACAAACGCGGCTAACTCTATATCGTGAGTAGGATAGTTCTTCTCATGAACCTTCAGCTGTCTAGAAGCATAAGCTACAACTCTTCTTTCTTGCATCAAAACACAACCTAAACCTATGTAGGAAGCATCACTATAAATCACAAACTCCTTACCTGAAACTGGTTGCACTAGCACTGGAGCATTTGTCAAAGCTTCTTTCAATTTCTCAAAGGCCTTCTGTCTTGCATCTGACCATTCAAACTTAACTCCTTTTTGCAACAATTTGGTCAAAGGAGCAGCTACCCTAGAGAACACATCAACAAATCTCCTATAGTAACCGGCTAATCCTAGGAAACTCCTAATCTCAGTCACAGACTTAGGTTGTTTCCACTCAACAATAGCCTCAATCTTCGATGGATCAACACGGAAACCTTCGGCCGAAACAACATGGCCAAGAAACACAACCTCTCGAATCCAGAATTCACACTTACTAAGCTTCGCATACAACTAATTTCTCAACAATCTCTGTAACATAAATCTCAAGTGCTCATCATGCTCTTCTTCTGTCTTCGAGTACACAAGTATGTCGTCAATGAAAACAACTACAAAACGGTCTAGATAGTCTCTAAAAATTCTGTTCATCATATCCATGAATGCTGCAGGTGCATTCGTGAGCCCAAATGGCATCACAAGAAACTCATAGTGACCATATCTAGTCCTAAAAGCTGTCTTCGGAACATCACACTCTTTTACCTTCAACTGGTAGTACCCTGATCTCAAATCTATCTTCGAGAACACTGAAGCACCTCTCAACTGATCAAAAAAAATGATCTATACGAGGCAACGGATACTTGTTCTTCACAGTCAACTGATTCAACTGTCTGTAGTCAATACACATACGCATACTACCATCTTTCTTCTTCACAAACAACACAGGAGCACCTCAAGGTGAACTACTAGGCCTAATGAAACCACGGTCTAATAACTCTTGCAACTGACTTTTCAATTCTTTCAACTCTTTCGGAGCCATACGATACGGAGCTATCGAAACTGGAGTAGACCCTGAAACAGTCTCAATCACAAACTCAACATCTCTGTCAGGAGGCAGACCTGGTAACTCTTCAGGAAACACATCCGGAAAGTCACAAACTGTTCTAATATCTTTCGGTCTAGCCTTACTCATATTCGGATTCATAACATATGCTAAGTAAGCCCCACATCCGGAATCCATCAACCTATGAGCCTCTAAAGCTGACACAACGTTAGACAAGAACTTAATGTTCTCGCCTACTACTACTACCTCGTAGTCATCCGAAAGTTTCAAGGAAATCCTCTTCGTCTCAAAATCCACACTAGCTCGGTGTTCAACTAACCAATTCATACCCAAAATAATATCAAAGCCATAAAAAGGAAGCTCCATCATATCAACAGAAAACACATGACCCTGAATCTTCAGTGGACATCTCCTATACATACGTCTAACCACAACTGTCTCACCAAAAGAACTAGTCACATGCATACCTACATCTAAGATCTCAACAGGTATATCTAACTTCTGTGCATGCTCACTCAAAATGTAGGAATGTGTAGAACCCGAATCAACCAAAGAAAGCAAAGACATAGACTGTAACTCAAAATTACCTGCTATCACATCAGTGTCGTTCCCGGCCTCCCTCAGAGCATAAACTCTCGCTGGTCCTCCTACCTCTGGCTGTACAGCTACAACATGAGCGAGGTTCCTCTGAGCATCTACCCTAGGTGCATCAGCCCTAGGCTGGAAGTAGCCACGACCGCGCCCACGGCCTCTCTGAAAATCAGTCGCTCTCGCTGGAGCCTGAGCTATGTTCGGTGCTTGTGCCGCCTGATGCGGACACTCCCTCCTAAAGTGGTCCCTCGAACCACAGTTCCAATAGGCATGGAAGTTACCCCAACACTCACCAGCGTGCTGTCTCCCACATCGTGTACACTCGGGCAAGCGCCCTCCTCCTCGATGGCCCTGGTGGCCTCACCATGGTGGCCACCGCCACGTCTATGGTCAAACTGTTGTCCGCCACCTCTATGCCTCTTGGCATCTCTACTGTCAAAGTTATTATGCCTCTTACCAGAACTAGAACCTCCAGATCGTTTGGTCAAGCCCAGACTGTGCTCTAAGTCCTTGGCCCTCGCGACCAAGACATCAAAATCTGTGTAGCCAGAAGCTAAAGTGTACCTCTTGATCTCTTCATTCAACCCATAGCGGAAACGGTTACAACGTTCCACTTCAGTAGGGACCAACTCTGGAGCGTACTGACTCAAACGAACAAAACGGATCTCATAGTCAGTCACAGAAGCATCTCCCTGAGCTAGGGCCATAAACTCTCGTTTCTTCTCATCTAGGTACCTCAGACCCAAGTATCTCTTTCTGAAAGCAGATTCGAAGAAGTCCCAACCAATCTCAGCCTCTAGAACTCCAGTAGTAATGGTGACCCACCAGGTGTAGGCATCACCCTGAAGCAAAGAGATCACACAGCCCAATCTACGCGCACCCACACAACCCATCTGAGCTAAGATGCGAACGGTCTTCTCTAACCACAGCTCGGATCTCTCAGGAGTAGATCCTCTAAACTCTTCGGCCCCTAGACTACGGAGCCTCTCCAACGGTAAATTGTTATCATCCTCTCTAGGCTGAGCTGCAGCTTGTGCCCCAGCAACTACGGCCTGGAATGCTCCCGCTATAGCTTGCACAAGCGGAGTCATATCTATTCCAGTTGGACCTTGGCCACCTTTGTGACACCCCCAACCCGGGCCGGGAGTTAAGGGCGTCACCGGAACAGAAAAGGCGGACAAACGAAACATATCAGACAATTGCGGAAGCATTTCGAAGACGTGATATCATTTTTTAATTATTATTTCGTATTAATGCGCACGCGGAAAATGGGCTAACAAAAACTTAAACATACTTTCACTTAATCTCGTTACTAATTTTTCGGGCCAATTTAAAACTTTTATTTTTATTATCATTTTACTAATGCAATTAAGCCATTATGTCGAACACTTAGCTAACCGATTACATACCATTCGAAAAACCCTTAGTTAAATGGTCTAGGTGATTTCGAATTAATCCAAAATTACCAATATTTAATCAAGCCAATTTTCATGCAACACATAATAGATTTCAATTTCATATCATGGCATTTGATTTCCTTTACTTAGGACCTTACAAAATAACATAGCTTATATGCCCCTAAACATGTCAAGCTATCGACTATGGACAACAAAAAGGATCGACACAACCACTAGCTTGACTTACATTTTTATACACAAAATAATGAGGCTATCTACTTAGATACAAAACATGATTCTAGCCTCCTAACCAAGCATCACGGAGCATGTAATTTCAAACACCACTTCAAACTTAAGTTACGACCAAATAACACAAAACGGATCCTGAGACAGACTTCAAAGCCACCATCTAGGAGTCTAAAGATAAGACTTAGATCGTACATATTTCAGAACTGTGAACTTGAGAACTTGATAACCTTGATCCAACGAAAGCTAGCTTTAGGGTCCGAGCTATCCTGCTAAGGTTGGGAAGAAGAAAACAACGGAGCGGTAAGTACAAAAAGTACTTAGCGAGGTAATACTAAAACTAATTCATTCTTGAGCTTTAGCGTGATCAAGCATTGAGATTACTTAGCTAGGTTTATTAGCAATTCGGTATTTACCTAACTAAGCTCATTTAAAATTCATATACATGGCATCATACATGTCATATCAACATTCATATGCACGAATACATAGCATATCACAATAATTTATCACATGCTTGCACATAATTCGATCAATAGCATAATTCAATCCAATTTCAGCATACTCAATATCATACTTAGCAATTAAATAAATCAAGATCTCATGCTAACCATTCATAGCATATTTAACTTATCAATCGAATACACAAATTCACCATAGCATATCATTCGAATGATCTCACATTATCATTCAAAAATCAGAATTTCTCATTTCATAAACACATACATTCGAATAGGGTTATTACCCACATTTCACATAATCGAACTTGTAAGCATTTCATATGTTTCATATCATAGTCGGATAGGACCATTGTCCACATATCATAGCACTTCATTTCATAACATATTCGGAAAGGATCAATGCCCACATAGCATAGCATTTCATATCATATCATATTATGTTAAGTCACATAATCTTTTATCCACTTCATAAGCTTAATCAACTTAATAAATTCCATTCAATTCATGCACTTCATATCACATGGAAATTCATTTCATTTCTTTAATATGGTTTCATAGCTCAAACATTTAATTTAACGTTTTGCCCATGGTAGAATAGTCGTAACAGAAATTCGAGCCATCGGAAGGGTAATCACACATATCGGAGTTTTGTTGCCCGCGACAACGTCATAAATTGCACAAAGCAATATCAAAGGGGATGCCCATAGCATCGTGTGTCTCGAACAGCAATCAAGATCACACATCTTATCAAGAGTACACAAAGTACTATCAAAGATTGCACAAAGCAATATCGGAGGGTGAGCTTAGACTCTAGGCATGCCGTTCTTATCTAGAACGTCCAAACGACCAAGGGCGGAATCTTGTTAAGTGATTAGTCCATTAATTCATTTCATGAACATTTTTCATAATTCACATTGCATGCTCATTCAATCATACATCACGCATGGCATCAGCATCATTCATACATAACATATACATTTTCAAGCATAACATAATCATATCATAGGGCAGTCCACATTTTCATTTTATCAAATACGATCAAGAATTCATTTCATGCCTTTCTATCATACAATCATTCACATGGGCAGTCCACAATTGCACATACTTAATCAATTATCAAAATCCAATTCAACATGAAATTCATGGCATTTAGCATCATATATAACAGTCCACATATCGCATTCAATCAAACATGTATCACAAATTTCAATCATGCATCCAAATTCCTTTATAACTTCTTCCCTTACTAAACATTTTACCGGATAGCATTTAGTCCAATTTCATGCATATAAAACATAAATTACAGAAATAAAGTGGTTCAGACACTAGTCCCAACCCTAAGATAAAATTACACTCACGAAAGTTACACTCACGATCCTTAAGCTTGATCTCGAATTGAGATGCCTTTGCTTCTTCCTTTCGAACGATCGATCCTAGCTTCCTCCGAAGTTTCTTCGCTATTACGATCTTAACTCTCAACATTAAACAAATACACTATATTAGGAAGCAATTCAACCATAACTACTTCACAATTCAAGCATGAACTCCTAATTTCAATTCTGACTTTTTCATTAAGCTAGTTCGAGGACTAGTTATCGTTTTAATCATAACTTTTTATTTACTAATCCAAAATTAACATATCATATACCGTTGGAAAGGTATTAAACCCAATTTTTCAGTCACATTAACCTCATATTTTTATCTTATCCGGATTAATACAGTTTATTACTTATTTATACTCAATTCGGCAATTCTGGACAGCATGCACTGCCCAACTTTAAAAATTCGTATCTTTCAAATTACATACTGAAATTTAGTTCCGTTTTCTCTCAATGATTCTAGACATGCTAAAGTTTATACAGCATAAATTTCAGCTTCAAATACCTTAGACTCGATTTTTGGTGAATTTCCAAAGTTACTGCTTTTACATCAAACATCACTGGACAGATTTCTTAATTATCACTTTAGCTTGAACATACCCTTAACTACATACTTGAATCTAAATTTCTTTCATAGTATGACTTATTATATTTTTCAATGGTATTTTTAAAGTTCATGTAAGTTTCCAATTTCAACATTTAGGCATGCAAATTACCGATTTCTTCAAAACAGTCCCCAATCTTCACAAATTTCGATTTCATGACCCTTTTTAGTTCTAATCAACATACCATCTTTCTACTTCATTTTTCCAGCAACCATTAAACTTTTATAACCAAATATTCATCCCTTAACAAATTTCTCCTAGTAACCATTTTCAGATTTTGACTCTTAACAAACTTTCCAAAGCTCAAGATTTTATATTTCTTTCAAAACAGTCCCCTTTTTACTCCATTCATGTGTTCTTGAATAGTTTTCACATTTTTCCATATTTTATCTTGTTATTTCATTCAAGACTCATATATCTTCATGTTCATATAAATCTTAGGTTTGCATGCATGATTTTAACTCATCCGAAAATTACAAAGAGTAGGAGACTTACTTTCTTTAATCTCTTGACAACATTAGCTACTCTCTTCAATATCCTAGCTTAATCTTCCTTCATGCAACCGAAAATTTCATACATTTTTTCTCTCAAACATGGCTGACTATTGAGCTTCCCTCTTCCCCCATATTTTCCCTTTCTTCACGGCAAAGAAGAGCAAAAATGGGAAAAGATGACAAGCTTTCATCATATAATTGATTTGATGGCTTTTACATTTACCTATAAGCCCTTTTTACTTATTCTTTTATTCTTAATTTACTAGGGGCAGCCCTAAGGATAGTTCATCTTTTAGATGCAATTTTCACTATTTAAGAACCTTTTAATTTAATCCCTAAATTGCTTTGTTACAAGCTTTATTAATTTTTATCAATTTCGTCCAATTTTTAAGGAGTACAATGTTATTTAATTTCTTTCGTATTCTTTTAATTCCACACTTTAAATCTAGACATCACTAATTCAATTTCATTAGCTTACCAATCGGCTAGACTAATTAATTCGAATCTAATTTCCTTTCTAATCCGAATTGGTGCACTAATTGCCCAATTGAGGACTTTAGGGACCAAATTGCATAATTCATAAATTCGCAAGCTCAATTGCTTCTAAGAATAAATAAAATAATTAAATTCTACGGCGATAAATTCTAGGACGGAAATGCGGATGTTACAACCTTGGCCACCCTGAGGTCCTTCTCCCTCGGCTCCCGCCTCGTCTCCCTCACCGGGCGGAGGAGGTGGTAGTGGTAGAGCTCCAACTCCAGCAGCAGCAGGCCCTTCTAAATGAGCCTCCACTCCAACCACCGGCTCGACAGGAGCCGCAACGCGTGGTTCCTGACGAACCACTCTCGGCCTAGACATCACTCTCACAGATATTAACTACAACCACAACAACAAAACATACAAAATTGGGTTAGCAAGGCAAGGCTTCCAAGTGGCTCAAGTACGTTCCCTCACTTAAAAATCATTTTTCCAATGTAATAGTAGCAATGTGACTCTAAACAACATGCTTTAAAACAAAACATGGAGCATACTTGTTACACAAGCAATCATGCTTACCAGGCAAGCAAACATCGTGCATATCAATCTTAAAAACTTAACTTACCTCACTTACCTGCCCAAGGTCTCGGTAACCTTAGGCTCTGATACCAACAAGTGTAATCCCATCGTCCCGGTCCAGACGCTTGACCGGTCCGAGTGGGTCATACGGAGAAAACCGAAGCGAAACCCGTCAAGGTTCCCCCTCGGTTAGCAACCCTAGAAAATTTTCTTTTATTTATCTTGTCTAAATGCATTTTCATGTCCTATGTGAAACACGTCAGCGGAAAACAAAGCAATACAAAAACGATCATTCAAGACATCACTTGTAAAACAGTTCATTTTTCATAATTAAGCATGCCGTATCGATACACCTGTCAAGGGTATCGATACGCCTTGACCAAAGTCAACCCCTTCAGTTAACACAGGAAGACCGTATCGATACAACCCTTGAGCGTATCGATACGCCCTTCCCAGTCAACATATCGTGGTCAACGAGATAAACTCGTACCGATACGCTAAGACACCGTATCGATACGGTAATAACTCACCAAAATCTCAGAATTCCAGTGAGCATTTACTGTATCGATACACCCTCGTGTATTGATACGCCCAGCCAAATCTGAGTCCTGGAAGCAAGGCCGTATCGATACGCCTTGCACTGCAAGACTCCCAAATTCAGCAAAACAACACAAGACTCGAACCTAGATGCGATTTAAGACCTCCCTAGACCCAAACAAGCATTCACACAACATCTAATAACCAAATCTAGTCATACAAGGCACCCATCATGAGCATACATCATTTATTTAAGGAAATCATGAATTCATTTAAAAGAAGGCAACAAGCACTTAAGTTTCATGTTTCAACGTTCAAACACATAGGCAATTTTAAAAGGCACATGGCCAACATACAAGGTAAGCAATTTAGACATGGTTTTACAATCCAAACATGGCATCAACAAGCCACACAAAAACAACATGATTAAGGAGTCTAAACATTCTCCTAAACAACCAACAATATCCATCAAAATAACACAAATCCCATTGCTTAACTATTACATGTTCAAACATTAAAAACTCACACTTGATATACTCAAAGCCAACAACCACACTTGGAGGCCCTCCACTTGCGCTAGCAACCCACGAACTAAGGATCTGCATTGTCGAACAAAAGAGAGCGTAAGAAATAAAGCATAGTGAGGGTAAGCTCTTTAAAAACAAACCTCGACAATGCATGGTCCAAGCACGATCTCAACCACGATAAATGCATGATCATACCTTTGATCCTCAAGAGCCAAAATGTCAATGATGCATGCAAGCTCATTTCCACAACATATGTAAACACATATAATCATCCAATATGGAACCACATTCCACATCACATTGATACACATATCAATTTATATTGGCACCTAGCTATGACTCGAATACACGGATAAACACGTTGGAACTCACATCCAACAACCACTTTACCTCACGGTGGGATTACACTCATCACCGGTCTCGCGGAGAGGATTCCACTCATCCTCACGCCCCGTCGATGGGATTCCACTCATCATCGACTAATATATATAACAATTTCCGGGCGAACCCGTACTCCTCCTTGGTGACTCAAAGCCACCAAGGCCACGCGCGAATTTGACTCATGTGTGCACACTAACATCCTAATGATCGATCATTTGTACCTAAGCATACTAGTGCCAACATTTAACTCAATCCACATTACCAATTAAAGCCAATTCCGTGCTTAGCACATACTCACCATGATCACTATCATGAACAATCTACATGCATATCACAATGCATCATAACCATGCCTCATCACACATGTATAACACATTATACATAAATCATCATATCATAAACATCACGAGGCATAAACATCAATTAAAAGTTCAACCAATGTCTCTAGTTTAAGCTTAGGATTAGGCTACCACCCTAATCCTAACTCTAGGTGGGTCTACCAAGCCCAACCTAGTCCACATGCTTGAACCAAACACTTAGAAAACACTTTGAAAATATTAACCACTCACCTTCACTTCCAAGCTCAACTATCAAGCAAGCAATCGCCTTCAAGCTTCCGGATTCACTCCCGATGCTTCACCGATGTCAAACCTCAATTCTAATCAATCCCAAACACAAACAAAACACCCACAATCAATAACTAATCGTCGGAAACAACCCGGATTAACATTTCCAAGCAACCAACACCCAAAATCATGCCTAAAACAGAATTCCTGAGCAGCCCACAAAACCCACTGAAATCTTCCATTTCAAGCATCCAAACAATCATCAAACACACCCAAAGTGACCCTCATATATCATACTAACACCAGCCCTCAAAATCCAACATAAAACAACCCTAAAAACTCATCCAAAACCCTTCAAAACCCCCCACAAAACCCAAATCCGGGAATGAGCTTAAAACCATGAAAAATTCATATATGTTGAACCATTTAACTCCTAGACTTCATATCCAATCTCATTAAATCGAAATTTTAAGTTTAACAACATAAAGTTATCATTTTTAACTAAATCCTCTAAAAACTCAAATTTCCAAAACCTTGATGAAAATGAAAACTACTTGTACTTTTGAAGAGATGAAGTTGAGGACAAGTCAAAAATGATATTACCTTTTAAAACCGAGTTGCAATGAGGGAGCAAAGTGATGGAATAGTGATTGGGTAGGGAGAGCTCTTTGTGTCGTTGGTTTTTGATTTTGAGAAGAAGATGAATAGTGAAATCATTTGATAAACAGGGGTTTTAAATTGTAAGTTTGAATATTTACAATATTGCCATTAATGAATGGCTATTCTCCTTTTCCTTTAAAATCCACCCAAGTTGCATTTCATTTCAATTTAGTCCAACACCAAATGTTTGTTTTTGAAACCTGAGGCCTAAAAGATTATTTTGATTATAAAACTGAACCCGAAATAATATTAAAATATTATTTTCACCCGACCCCTAAACCCGGGTGTTACACACAAATTGAGAAGTCATGTGAAGACATAAACCTGTATGCGACACTATTTGTAGCATACCCTATAAAACATTGCATTAACAGTTTTAGAATCGATAGTGGTTTTCTTAAAGTTAGGCAAATCGACTTTTTCTTGACACCCCCACATTTCTAACATTTTTAAGATAGAAACAAATCCATAAGTGTCTTGAACAACGTGTAAATAAATACTCAATCATACTAGAGTAAAATTTTTTATGAGTTTTAACCATAAAATGATATTTTAACAAACTCAAATCTTGTTTACACATGATTATATTCTCAAGGTTTTGAGAAATATTAATCATTAAGATTTGTATACATAATCTCAAACGATTATGAAATTCTTTTTATCTCATTCAAAGAGAATTTAAACTTTCTCCTAATTCAAGAAATTAAGAATATTATGCAAATATTTATGAAGAGTTTACAAATTTTCCTAGCAACATGAAAAATTATCTCAAGTTTATTACAAGAGATTTCAACACAACTCTTAAGATAGATCATCTATTTCCTTTCTTCTACTTAGGAAAAGAACTCAAAGAGATTTAATTTCTACAACATACTTTTAGTAGCACTAATGTCTATCATATTCTCATTCATATTATTCAACATATTAGCCCTGAAGAGACCATCACATATTTTATTTACTATGACTAAATTTGGTATTCTGCTCAACCAAATTAAACTCAACTCTTTTAACTTCTACACTAAGTTTAAAGAGATCTTATTTGTCATAGTATTTTTATAAAAGTTAGCACAGTAAAGAACAATGCACCAGGTAGGTTACCATAAAAGAGAGGTGGTGCACTAGGCACGCTTAAATATCAGGTCTTTGATAGAACCAATCTTAGACATGCATTTTCATAATGTTTTCCAATAAGCCATTTATGAATTTTCGCTTTCTTTAATTAAGGTCTCTTAAAAAATTATGCTTGATACTTTTACTCACAATAGTATCTTATTAAGCATACTTAATATAAGGCTCACTACTTAGAATAGTCATCCATTCTAGCCTTAATCTTTACACTAGTTTAAAACATTCTTACTAAGCTTACAAACTAGCTTAAAGACTCAATATAAAGTCATGTATTATAAAGCATGAATTCATAAGTAACAAGTCTAAATAGTCTGACCTCATGAGTAGAACCATAATATCATAGTAGACTTGCTTATTCTCACCATGCATATGATCTTCACTCTTCTCATCATTATCTTTTAATCAAAATGATCTCGAAATCTACCAAGATGATCACATAAACTCAAATGAAGATTGTACATGGTTAGCCTCAAAAACAATTTACTAACAGTAAAATTTAAGATAATTAACTAATAGTAATAGAGTTCTTATCTTTAGTAGCTTTTGGTAATTAAAACAACTATTGGATACGAACATTTGATATGGAGAAATTTTTCATTGCAACGTCTATCAGATCTGTTCATCTTCTCCAATGAATCAAACTTGGTCATTGACATATTTGTTTTGATAGACGAACATCCATTCCTCCCGTTGACTTATAAATTTCTCAAAAGAAATTATTAGAACAATAAAAATAATTTACAATTTATTTTCACCTTAATTTTAAGAAATTAAATAATCTTACCCACACGAGAATAATGGTTTCATATCTCCACATGAACCAACTATCATAATCCGAGACAATATATTAATTCGGTACTAACTCACCAAATCACATGGTTAATATATCATAATACCATCAGATATTAAGAGTTGTACATTTACATACACATAAATATTATTCAATTAGATAAAATGGTGTATGAAGATGCAAGATCAGTTTACTATCCTCTTGACACCTCTTATAAATGATGGCAATTAAAAATGGATACACTTAAATCCAAAACCACAAATGTTATCTTGTAATTTCCATGAAGAAAACGTTGCATACACAGAAACCAATCCATGATAAGAAAAGCTTTGAATAATAAGATTTAATACTATTAAATACTTAACTTTGTAAAACGTGTAACATATAAATGCTCCACCATTTAACATAAACGTTTTAGTCATTATTATTATCAAAGCCAAAAAAAAGAGGTTTCAAAAGCACAATTTAAAATTTCTTCCAAAACATGAACGTTTCAAAATGTTTAATCATTATAGAATAAAAACATTAAACCAACATAATTACATAACCATTAGACGTTGGTAAGCACTCAACATTAATATCATAATTAAGTAATCAATATTATAAGCCATTAAACCATTAAACTCTGGTTTAAACGTTTGTATAATAAAACGGTATTCATCAAAAACACGAGTTAAAAATTGGACATACACTCATGTACTGCCGTTTTTTCCCAAAGAAATGATCATGTTTTCTAAGCATTGAATTAGATCAAGCATTCATACTTGTGAAAACAAACCAATTTTCCATAACATCATACTATCGAATCATTCATAAGAATGATAATCTATATCAAACCATTACAAACCATTTTGATGCAAGATTAGACCAACAATCGAATTCAACAATGCTTCATACTATCGAACTTGAACTTTGTACATCAGTATTCGAATTCACTTCTAAATTGTTGGAAAAATAGACTGCTGCAAAACGAGGCGTTAGCACTGACTGGAAAATAATAAAACAATTAAACGAAACCAAACTGTGTCATGGTATTAACCACTACCTTAGAAGCGAATTCGCCCCAATGTGTGTAATCGCTACAATGGACGAACGACCCCTGAGGTTAGCACGGCTCTCCAAATTTCGTACACTTGAAAGATGGAGCGGACTCTGATGGTACTGTTCTTCTCTCAACTCAAAGTCAACACTCGTGATAGGTTTATAAAAACCAAAGAAATTGTTTCTAAAGCAAACTCTATTGCTTAGATATGTATCAAATGAGTGAAATTGCCCACTATTTATAGACTAAATAGTGAGGGCAGAATCATCATTTCCACATTATAAATTAATTCTATTAATAATAAAATTAAATATCATTATTATATGAGTTATATTTTGAGTATTAACAGCAAGACTGGGGGATAACTTCGGATGAAACTTGTACCCTGTGTGATATGGCCATGGAAAGTAGGAATCATTTATTTGTTAGTTGTCCTTATTCCAGTAATGTGTTGAGAAAAGTGTTGCAGGCTTGCGTACTCCAACAAAGTTTTCGAAGCTGGGATAAGAATCTCCACTGGGACATGGATAGTTGGATGGGTAAATCTCTCATTGCTTTAATTCTTAAGCTTTTTTGGACAGTATTTTGTCTGTCGATATAGATTTATATCGACTAGCGTTTACTGACGATATTTTACCTGTCGAAATTTTTATTTTATTCGTCAGTACAGGGTTTTAGACCATGTACCGACGAATTTTAAATGTTCTACCAATAATTTCTTGTCCTCCAGTATATGTCATTTTTTTTGTAGTGGCATTTGGGAGGAACACAATACTCGAACTTTCCGTGGGACTAGACGGTCTTGCGACATTCTCTTTGATGGCATCAAACACATAGTTATAGTATACGTTTGTATAGACATTGTATGGATACAAGCGATAGTGTCAATATGCACTTATGTACAGTATGGGGGATTAATTAGTCCTTGCCCCAAACCTTGGTTGTTATATAAGATAGTTTGTTATATAAGCATAATTCTTCAAAAAAAAGTCAAATGATTAACATAACTAAATTCTGTTAAATTATTGATGTGACATAAAAAAAATACTAACTTAAATTTCATTTAACAAAAAGACGATGTTGTAATAGACTTCAATTTGATAACAAAATGTTTTTTTTTAATATGCTGGTGTGATGCAAGGGTAGCATCTGTTCAACTTTCTTAGTCTTTTCAAAGATGGCACACACAGCATGCATTACTGGTGCTCGAACACGGGTCCCAAGGGATGATAAACATCTACCTTTGACACCAGGACACAAGGGGATGATAACAAAATGTTAATGCCATTAATAATTATTTTTTTAATACGAAAAGTAGCTGAACTAAATTAATGAAAATAAAAATAAGGTGATTAAATTCCAAATGTACAAAGAACTCAATAACTTAGAGCATATTATAACCAAAAGTATTTTAGTTTTATGCCAATGACAAATTAAATTATATGGGAAATTAATTAAGCCTGAAAACTGCCACCATAAAAGTTTGGCGTAGAACCTTGAACTCAAAGCTCAGGAACCAAATAAGATAATGTACATGAATCCACATCATTACAATTCAATATGCACATATTCAACGACACGACGGATTAACAAATGTATCGAAACTTACTCGATAATATAGCCAAAAAAATGTCAAAACATTTGGTATGCTATCTATTTATGGAATCAAGTCAAACTACAACCAGATGAGTTTAAAACAGCACAGATTCCTTGTATTTTTTCTCTTCTACCGTTACCTAATCTTTCATTGCCGAAGAGCTACGAAGGAGCATTCTCTCTCAAATGCCTCCAAGCAGTGGAGCAAATGCTCGCATGACAACATGTTATGACCGGACCAAGGTTATGCTGGTAGGAACAGTATCACACAGATTGTAAGCTATGTTGTTGCAACGCTTCCTGCAACACTAGGGCTTGTTTTTACATATAAAACTCCCATGAAAGGAACAGCTGATGTGGATAAGTAACATGCAAATGAATTTTCAAGTTGCTCTTCCGGAACTGTCTCAAAAGTTTGTCTATAAATCTTCTCATAGCCACCTTCTGCTAAAACCTTTGTTCCCTGAGAAATCCTTCTCATGGCAGCCTCAGCAAAACTAGGGCTTGTTTCTAAAAGAGAGAAAAACATATCGTCAGTAATTTTATGTATATGAAACTGCTTGATAAGAAATAATATAGGAGAGGGGGTGAGAGCATGGCACGTGAATTGAAGGAAATATATTCCATAAAAATAGCATATGATTTTAATTTAGAAAATACAGACATAATTTTCATATATCTTTCTTTTATTACTTCTTATGTCCAAACAAAAGCAACGGTGTGATTCTAAAGGAAATCACCATACAAGAAGACCGATAGAAAAGAGACCAGACATGATTAAGGAGACATAAGATCTTCATTTGGTGTCATTCAACGTATGATTAAATTGAGGTAATATAATGAGTAATGACCCCAAAAAAGTGACGGTAATGACCCAAAAGGTCAAAGGAGTTACAAATAGTCAAAGTACAGAAGAAATGTGTCTACATTAAAAAGGTGATGCACAATTACATTATGGTGGTATGCACTCAAACAAAGTAATTGGGTGGGTGAGGTAGAATTCTAATATTAGAAACCAGAAGGTAAAAAGTAAATAAAATAAAGTAAAAAGAGACTTTAAAGTCCTCAGATAGAGATGATATTTAGTGAATATTCATAGTGCAAGAGTTGTCATCGACAAATGTACACGAGACCTGAACAATGAAATAGCAAACATAGTTTGGAATTTGGATTATAATAATTCTATTCAATATCAGAAACAGGAATGTATCGTGTGACATATTAACATATGGGTAGGTTTGAGCACCAGTAAGGGTGAATCAGATGATCGATAATGATTTAAAAAATAATATGAAGAATAGAGTTAAGCTTAAAGTAATTAGCTATATGACTTAATGCAGGATAAAAAGGTACATCTAGCTTGCTTCTAAGTTCTAGACCAAGGTCAAACACAAGAGATTGGAGAAGATGAGAAAACAGACAGCAAAGATTCTTACCCACTATTGGGACTTAAAGAAGCCGTTTAACTATGCAATCTCGTGAATCTATAGCTGTCTCATCAGTCTGAGAAGAGAGATTAGAAAGTTCTTACTAACCATTGGGACATATGGAAACTAGAGCTATGTGAGGCCCCCACTTTTTCCTACCCTTTCAATAACACTACCTCTATGTTCGAATACTTTCCTTGGCTAGGTTCTGAAATGGGTCACATTTTTCTTTCTCGAATATTTTTCTGCTTGTGCCCTTTGTTTGATTAGATGCAAGAGCATAACTAATCTCTTAAGCATAATTTGTAAGAACTAAACATGTCATTTAAGGTCGGATAAAAAAAAACAAGTCATTTAAGGAAACCGCAGTACCCTGACCTTAAATCTTACATAAAATTCTATTCTTCCACAAGTAAATAATTAAGACATAAATGTTAACTCCACCCAACATTTGACTAAATCGATAATTGCATTTACTTAAAAAAAACCTGTTGAAAACATGGTTTTAGAAAGCAATGAAGATTATCACATCCTCTCCCCTTCCTTAATCACAATATCTAAAATTGTCTAACCATTTCCGAAATGATGCTTATCTAATATCCTATATTACTCTTAGAACTAGTGAGCTACACCAACCCTACAAAAGAAACAATAGTGTACCCTAGCCTTAATCCAGATTTTAAATCCCTAATTCAATATCTGAGATTTCAATTTTTCAAAAACTTAATATCAATAGCAACCGTCCAAAAAATCTATGAAGCATGGCAACGACAAAGGAACACCGTTTTAAGTACTCGATACGTCCACAGCACAGGTATGAGACATGTACGGCTGGGGTACGTACCGAGAACGTGCCACATTGGCGGGGTACGGCTGAACGAAGTCGGGACGTTCGATGCTTATTTAGGGACGTTTCGGGGACGGCATCTGACCATCGCATGTGTCCCTATAGGTAATTTTGACTCTTTTTATTCAAAAAAATTATCTCAAACAAAACCTAATGTATTGTCGACTCTATTTTTAAAGTTAAACAAAACTCGTCTCTTTTATTTTTTTAATCGTCGATTAAAGAGGAAAAAAGGGCGACACCAGTTCAAGAAGCCGGCGTCAGCGAGAAATTTATACTCCGACGCGTTCAAAACTTCGGACTTTATTTTTAGATATGTCTTCTTCTTGAAATTACTTCATCCATTTTAATTTGATTTTTCTTCTATGTTCTCATTTAGAATTGGTGGTCTCTTGCGATTAAAAAAATTACAAGCTAATTGTTGTATTGTTAGTGGATAAAATTACATGGTTTGGGTTGATTACAGTCAATGTAGTCTAGGAGCGGTTCCTTAAGTGGATAAAATTATATGGTTTGTGTTAAAAAAAAATTGCAAGCTAACTGTTGTACTGTTGTTTTTTTTCTGTTGGATTAAAATCTGCAATTGTAGGCACATATGTAAAATGTATGATGTTATTATAAAGTATGACACAAAATTAAGTGACCAATTATGTTAGGCGTGTCATGAGTATTAAAGTGTCATGGAAATAAAAGTGTAGATACCATAAGATATGTTTATAATTCAATGAGGGGCAGAGTTATAAATATTTAATAGTTGATTTAATAATCAACTATATAAAGAGGTAGTGGTCCCAAACAATATGTTAACTTGTTTTCTCTCCTTCCCGTCAGAGAGTTTTACTTCAAGAGTTTTACTTCAAGAGATAACCTATGTTAACTTGTTTTCTCTCCTGGGTTTTAGGTTTCATATCAATTTATGATTTGGTTCTAACAAGTGGTATCAAAGTCTCGTCATGTTGGATCATTGAGAATCAATTAATTTTCTAATTATCTTTAATGATTCAGTATTAAGTTTTCAAGATTATATATCTTGATTTAATGTTTCAATTACGAAACAATGGTGAAGTTTTAGGTTTTGGTTTTATTATGGATTAAGTTTCTAAGGAATTTTATAATTGTCTCGATGCTAAAAAGGTTAGGTTTAATTTTTTGTGGATCTTTCCGTATGGTTTGATGGATAGTTTTGTTTTGTGTTTCGGATTTTACTTGAAGCTTGGCATCATATATTTTCTCTGGTTATTTTACATTATATCAAACATAATACATATAAGGATTTAAATAATATGGGATTGTTTTTGGTTTTGATCTCTATTTATTATTAATTTCATAAATAATAATAAAAGGTGAGGGACTTGTGTTTAAAACATTGATTAATGTACATAATAAAGTTTAATTAGTAGTTAAAAACAAATTGGGATAAAACTGCACCAGATTCAAGTTAAATATTTTGCTATTGTCATCTTATATTTATAATATATTTGTTTCTATCCTGAAAAACATATGTCGTAAAATATTTTGGATTAAGTTTTTTCAGTATTTTATGTATTAAGATGATGGTGCATATATTATGAATTAGTACAATTGATTTATACATGTCTATGATTTTGGCATTTGATATGTATTAAGGATTAAGATTCAAATACACATGAGTCCGAATAGAATGAAGTTTCATGGTGTTACTGATATTGCTAATTTGTTAATTATATTCATGATGGTTTCTTATATTTTATTGTTATTGGAACAATTTGCATTTAATTATATAATTTGGTTTTGTAATGCATTTGTTGTTATTAATATGGAATACAGATTTAATTTGGTTTGTTTGTAAATTTAGTTTAATGATCTATAAATTTTGGCATTATGTTTATAGTAACAATAAAAATACAAATGCATGCTTAAGGAATTTGTTGAGAAACAGTCAAAGAATTCGGTTTATACGATTTCTGATAGCCCCATTTAGACAATCTTATTTTAGGTTATTTCAGAAACTTAAGTGTTATCGGAAATTTTAGTTTTGACTGTTACAAACTTTTAAATTTAGATATCGGTATATTTGTTGTATATATTTTAAAATAATTTAATTAAAACATTAAGTCACCAAAGTGACTTCTATTGTGGAAATTATTTTATTTTAAAATATAGAAGGTTTTGTGCATGTAAGTCAGATTATGTTAGTATTAATCGGCCCAAAGGAAGGTTAATAATTAACATTATTACATGTTCTTATTATCAATGTTTGATTACTGTACCAAGATATCACTTGCAAGTTAATGTTTTGTCCAAAGATGAAATATTAATGGAGTGTCTGATACCTTGATATGATGTTTACTTTTATTCAAATTTATTATTATTTTGGTTATCTTTTAATTTGATTGAAAGATAAAATTAAGACAAACGTTTTGAAATAATTAAATTTATATTTTGGCTTCGGATATCTAATATTTTAATAGATTAATTGAAACATAATGTCACCAAAGTGATCGCTTTTGTGTAGATTAGTTTATTTAAAATATCAAGATATTTATGGGTTTTTTTTGTAATTCATGCGTTTATTAATTGACCCAAAGGAAAGTTAATATTTGGCAGAATTACAACGACAATTGTGGCGATAAATGTGTGACAATTATAAGGTATTTTATGTGAGCAGTACGTTAGTCCAAAGATTAATCTATTGTTTGGCATATTTTATTGTCAATGTTTGATTGCTACAACAAGAGTACCGCTTACAGGTAATATTACTGTCCAAAGACTTGATATTAATGTTGTGCTTGGTATCTTGAGGGGAACTAGCCATTATTTTGAATTTATTTGTTTACTCATGAGTATTAATGTGAGCTTGTTTTTGTTTTATTTACTTATTTTTGTTCTATATTTAGGTAATTCATTTTTGTTGTCACAATATCTGTTAAATACATTCTACACTCATGTTTAGTGAAACTAATTTCAAGAAATAGAAAAGACACTTACATATAGTATTTTTGTTGTAAGAACATAGACTTTTCACTAAGGAAAGAACATCTTGCACCTCTCACTACAGTAAGCACCCATAAAAAGTATTTTGAGATGCGAGATCGTTCAAATCGCATGAGTCTCATGATCATAAAGTACAATATTTTAGATGTCTTTAGGAGCACAAATCTAAAAATGTTACTCAAACTAAGGGTTTCCTTGACGAAATTAAGAAATACTTTACCCAAAACGTTAAGGTTAAAATGACATCACTTATGCCTTCTTTGATGTTTATGAAGTATAAGGGACAAGGAAATGTGAGGGAGTACATTGTGAAAATGTTTAATATTGCTTCAAAATTTAAGGCACATAAGATCAAACTTTCTAATAATTGTTTGTTCTTATAGTTTTGATATCGTTTCCTATACAGTTTAACCAATTTTTATGGTTTTGATATCGTTTCCTATACAGTTTAATCAATTCAAGCTACAATTGTCAAAGGGAGAAATAGACTCTATTTGAGTTCATTTCTCATCGTGTTCACGAGGAAGAAAGGTTGAAGTATTATAAATGTAAAAATAACCATTTGGTTAGTGCTCATTTAGTTAGTGTCTTTAAGAATAAGGGCAATAAAAAAATATTAGAATAAAGTTGCTAAGGGTCCTAGTTAAAAGAAACAACAATAAGTTACAAAGGGTTGATTTCTTTTGTAACAAGTTAGGACACATGTGAAGTAATTAAAGTTTAAAAGTGAGCAACTACTTCAGTAATTTTGAGTGATCCATGGGCTGTAAATTTTATGATCCCACAATTAAGTTTATTTTAAGGAGAGATTTATAACTTTTTTTAGGATGTTTAGTTTGGAGGGAGAAATAAAGTTAGATACATTGCTATTGAGGAGGAATTGGATTATAATTTAATTCCTACTATCATTTTTGATGATGTTTAGGTTTTCACATCTATCATTAATCAAGAAGTGAATCAAGTACCTTAGCAAAACAATGTTGAACAACTCGCATTCAAGATAAGGTAATTGTTTTAGAAGAACAAACTCAACAACCTTAAAAAACAAGTGTCATTAAAGAGGTCCACGAGGGGAAGATGAAATATTGTTCCAAATTATTATATTGTATTTCTTTAAGAAAATAAGGTAACAATGGAATGATAGAAAATGACTCAATCATTTTTATCAGACCATAAAAGTTCTAACTCTCAAAATCGGATTGATGTCATTCAAGAAGAGTATAATTTTATGCAAGACAATAAAGTTTAAGAACTTGTCTCATTACCTTAAGGTGCAAACCAATTGGTTGTAAATGAATATTTAAAATCAATAGGGATGGAAATGGTAATGTGGATAAGTATAAAGCATGTCTTGTATCTAAAGGATATACTCTAAAAGAAGACATTGATTTTTAGAGACTTTCTCTTCAATTTTATTGAAAGACTCTTTCAAGATAATGATTACACTTGTTGCTTGTTTTAGTCTTAAGCTACATTAGATAGATGTTAAGCTTGTTTTTCCAATGGCAATATTGAAGAAACTATTTATATGATACAATTATAAAGTTGTGTCTTATGATACAATATCAATGATATGTAAATTAAAGAAATTTATCTATGAGCTTAAGTAGGACTCTCATTAATGAAATTATAAATTCCATGTTGATTATCTCATTCGTTTTGAGATAAATTTGGTTGACAATTGTATATACTACAAGTTCAGTGGGAGTAAAACCAAGCGATACTCATATTGTTAAAGAAGACAAATTTAGTCTTACTCAATGCCCTAAAAGTAACCTTGAAATTTAGAAAATCCAAAAGATTCTCTATGCATAAGTTATAGAGAAACTAATTTATGCTTAAGTATGTATGCGTTTGGAAATTGTGTACATTGTTGGAATGTTAAACATATATTTGAGGAATCATATTATGGACCATTGGATAGCAGCCAATGGGGTTATGGGATATCTTCAGAGAACAAAAATTACTTGCTCACATGTCAGAGTTCTGGTAAGTTAGAAATCATTAGGTTTACATACTTCGATTCTAATAGAATATTGATGCAAAAGAATTTTGTCACATGAACTGCTAATTGTATATTGAATAGAAAGACCACTTTAGTTATTTTGTGCATTCATTTATTCTATAAACAATAGGAACACTTTAAACTTGAAGGACATAAATATTATGTTCCTAGTTGATCTCAGTAAGGTTTAAGAGGACCAGTTGGAAATAGACATGTTCGGTTCACATTTCATGTAATTTTTCATGCTACACATCCATGATTGATCTATGTCATTTGACTATGTTTGTATACGTAACCACTAATGGGTCCAATCATGATTGATATGGCAAAGACCCTTTGATCCTATATGGATATAGTTGATGGACGAGATTGTTATATAATACCTATTATATAATAGCAAATTTTTTAGCTCATAAGGTTGTACATTTATCAGGAAACATATGTTTCCCAAGTGGGAGATTGTTGGATTAAAATCTGCAATTGTGGGCACATATGTAAAATGTATGATGCTATTATAAAGTATGACACAAAATTAAGTGACCAATTATGTTAGGCGTTGACACGCGTCGTATAGTGTCAAAATGATTTCCTTAAACTTAAAGAAATAATTAAAATAAATAGTATAGAGAGAGAGAGTAAGGGTCGATCCACTAGGACTAGGTAGTTTCCAATATTGATCGCTTTTGACTTTTATCCAGGAAATTTGCAAGTAACTAAAAATGGGGGTTTGTAAGAATTAAATCGAATGACTAAAGTAAATAAGTAAAGCAAGAAATGATTGAAGATAATTATGAATTAAGTTAGCCTCAAGCTCCGCTTTGCCACAACTTCTCTCGATCATTGAAGTGATTTTACTTCAATCTCTTGCCGGTTACAGTTTACAAGGCCTAACCCTTGTAACTTGCTTCTCTAAGGTAAACTTGGTTCTCAGGGTAATCCTTAGAACTAAGTGTTGAGTTGATTAGCTGTTGGGTTTTTAGGTGCTCGATTCCTTCAACCGTTCTTGCTCGCCAAGTGGTGGAGAAGTGTAATGTTGGGTGATAGAGGTGTTGAAGCTAAAAATGATAAAGACAAGATGATTTATAGTGGTTCGACCTTCTAACCAAGGTCTACATCCACTACCTTAGCTTCCCACTAAGGATTTCCAATCAATCCACTATTGATTCGTCCCCTTTTCAAGGCTTAGAAGGAAACCCTTACAAATCGATCAAGCTTTCTACCCAAAGCTTTGATCACACCCTCTTTACAAAGAGATAAAAATAAGCAAACTCAAATCCCTCTAATAGGTATTTGTTTGCACAACAAAGCTCCCACCCAATCCTAAAACACTTGAGCAAATATAACAATTTTAGCTCACTAGTGTTTGTCTATACAAGGAATTGACAATTAGGCACTAAGACACATTTTGATCATATGTTGTATTACAATTGAAGCATTAACCATCTCTTGATGCTTGGAGGTCCCTTTTATACCCCTAATTGATTTTGTAGCCGTTGAGGACCGTTAGGGTTGAATTGGAGCCGTTGGAGACTTTATTTCTCACCGTAAATGCAGTTCTGCAACGCCTTGTTTCGAAACTCCCGACCCTATTTCAAAACACCCTTGAAATAGAAAGAGTCGTTGCAGTCTGATGCAACACCCGTTTCGGAACACCCTTGGCTGTATCGAAACGGTCGTATCGAAACGCTTGTTCCCGTATCGAAACGCCCTTCAATTAAAAGGTAGTTGGGAAATAGCCGTTGGGGGTTTATGACTGTTGAGGTCATTGCCACATAGGCGTATCGAAACGGCAGTGGCCGTATCGAAATGCTATGCAAGATTCTCACCCAGATCAAGTCCCGTTTTGAAATAAGCAAGGTTGTATCGAAACGTTTTGCCACCGTAAAGCCCTATATCGAAACACCTAGAGGCGTTTTGAAACGCTTGGATGGTTTTGTTAAATTTGGCTTTAAAACATTTGAAAACCTTCTTGAAATATCCCATAAACATAATTTCAAGTGGTTTGGACTTAAAAGTGATTTTGAATTCTTTTTAACTTTGTCCAAAACATTTTTCAATTATTATATCAAAACATTAGTTCTACATTAGCCACGTCAATCGATGCTAATAAACGCTGCGCTTAGTGCTGAAGAAGCCCGTGCTCGGACAGTTGTCTCAACGAGAATCAAGTCCGATCTTAATTCCCCTTAGTGGACCGCCACTTAGTTTGTTCTTGGGGAATTGAATCAGCTACAAGCCTTTTCTCGTCCCAACGGTAGATCAAGATGACTTCACCACGACGTGCACTTTTCGAGATGAAGCAAACGTGATACTTAAAGGTTAAGCCGATTGCCTAACCTATTTTTCCGAGAATCAAGAAAGATGTTGAAAGTTTGAAGAAAATTTCTAAACTCACGAGGTAAGTTGGGTTTTGGCGTTGCTCTTGGCTATGGTGATTTAGCTAAGCATGATTTGTAATGAAACCATACTTAGTTTTTAACTAGGGAAATGGAAAAAAAATGAAAAAAAATAAAGAAGGAATGTATTAAACTCAAAGTGAATGAAAACAAGAGCAAGTGATGTCTAACTCACCCTCAAAGTGGGGTATTTATAGTATCTGAAAAACTTAAAAATCTAAAAAGATAAATCCCAAAAATAATTTAAATTACATAAGATAATTATCCCAAGTTTGAAATTTAAAATTTAAAATCCGAAGGATAGACTATCTGATAAGCGGCTTGATAAGCTATCACTGCTGCTGACGTCAGCTTCTAGAAGACGCTGATGTGGCGCCCAGTCAACATTCATGCCCCAGTTCATGCCCATAAATCCACCTACGAATCCAGAACTTCTACAGATTTCGGCCTTTTCCAGTCTGATTTCCAGCCACATAGTTCATGCACGAAAAAGCACAGAACAACCCATATTTCAACATCTAAAATCATCCATTTAATCAAAATTAGAACTAAAACCATAACCAATCCAGCCACTCATCAGGCGTGTCATGGGTATTAAAGTGTCATGGAAATAAAAGTGTAGATTCCATAAGATATATTTATAATTCAACGAGGGGCAGAGTTATAAATATTTAATAGTTGATTTAATAATCAATTGTATAAAGAGGTAGTGATCCCCAAGAAATAAGTTAATTTGTTTTTCTCTTCTTCCTCGTAAGAGGGTTTTACTTCAAGAGATAACATATCTTCTTGGAAGATCAATACCAAAGATTTGAGATTTCAACATCAAGATTCAAGGTTTTTAGTTTATCGGTTAATTTAGGTACGCTTCCGCATCCAGTTTATTGTTCTTGATGAATTGACATGATAGATCCTAAGTTTTAGGTTTCATATCAATTTATAATTTGGTTCTAATATTTTTTACTTTGGATCCATGATTTTTGAGTTTATTTGATGATTAGATAGGTTGTGCGAATGACAGACTAAGTGAGAGTTATTTGATAGAGAATATGTGTGGCGTGATGAGTTGATCTAGGGTCACTACTGTTGTCCAAATTGAGCTATCTTATTAAGTTTTCGTTTCGCAAAGGGATCTAATATGGTTCATAAATGCAGCTAGAAGCTGTTGGAATTTACATTTTATGTATGCTCTGTTGATTAAGGAAATAGATACTTGTTAAGAGGCTAGTATAGGAAAAAAATCATATGTCTTCCTCGGTACTTTTTTTTATGCTCCAACACTATAAAATATTAAAAAATTAAATTCAAGCCTTAGCTCTAAATTCTAAATTCTAAACTCTACATCTTATACCCTAAAAGATGCACTCTACCCTAAATTCCTTAAACCTTAACCACAAGCCCTAACCTAAAACCCTAAATTCTAAACCTAATTTTTAGTGTGGGTATAGAACGGGACACCGTAAAAAGGTAGAAGATTTCTAGTCGCCAACATGATTACATCTTGCTGCCAATTTTCGAAGTAACTTGTATGTATGTATATATATATATATGCAAGAATGTCGTAGTCTTTTAAGTAGAATATAACAGTTATGAATTTATTTGTTCCAAATCACCGTGTGCTGATTTTTGTTAGCTCAAAATGTGTGTAAAAATATAGCATAGTGACAGCAGTAGTCAAAAAATTTGTAAAAAAAATAGTATGGAGTTTATTTATAATATTTTTTATATATTTATAACTTTTTTAAAAAATATATATATCAAATCTGTATCTTATAATTTTTAAAATTATTATTTCTCGTATCCGTCTCCATATCCATATTCATACAACATAGCAAAAAATCACATAGTTCCATCTCATTACAAACTAAAACAAATCAAATTACCAAGCCCCAGACATCAATTCTATCTTAAAAGCCGATAGATTGCAATCGAATTCAAGCCAGATATAATCACACAAATCCAGTCAAGAAGGAAAACACTAAAAATAGAAAGCATGAGATTTTTTTATTATAAAAAAACAGAAGGAAAATACAGTGCTGCCACGTGTTCCCGGCCAGATCTTCCGCTTTCTTCGTCACTTCTGCTACTTTCCTCAATTAGGATGTAAAAACAAGTCAGAACCTGGAAACCCGACTGAAATCTGCTCGAGTCAGAATCTGATTTAACCCATAGATTTGATGACTCGAATTCGATCTGTAACCGACTGTTGTTGATCCGAACCCGAATTTGACCTGTTACAGTAGTAACCGAACCCGATCTGCGTCCGACTGAAAACGACCCGAACCCGAATTGGACTTGTTACTGTAGACCTGAAACCCGACCTACGTCCGACTGAAACGAACCCGAACCCGACCTGGCAAATAACCAAATTTACCCGACTGAATTGACCCGATATCCAATTTTACCCGACCTGAAATGAACCCGACCTGAAATGGACCCGACCTGAAACGAACCCGACCTGCTTTAAACCCGACCTGTTGTTGACCTGAACTGAAATTAACCTGAAATCTATGACATGATGAATTAAAAACTTTTATAAGTTGATATATCATATGCATATATAATGTATATACATATACACCTACATATATTGATGTACATGATGTATATGCGCGTATACATATATATATTAAGTACTAAAGTTGAAAAAAATAAGTAATTGATAATTTATGAACTACAAAAATTTAATGAAGAGTTTTTTTAATTTTTAAGTTTTCTCATTAACTTGAATAAAATTGTAGACTTACAAATTATAAAAAAATAAATAACAGTTGTATAACCTTAAATAGCAAATTCAAAGATTCAATACTCAAAATCTCATCCTCCACGCTTAAACATTAAAATTCTGCACTTTATTTCATAAAAAATCCACTTTTTTCTCATTTTCTTTCAATGAAACGGCAAAAAAAAAAATTTAATTCATAAAAATAAATAACAAGTTTTTCATAAACTCTAAACTCTAAAACCTAAAATCTAAACCCTAAAGTATGTAAGTATGTATGTATGCATGTAGATTGTAGCTATCAATGTATGAGCCCTAAACCCTTAATAAAATATATACCATAAAGCCTAAACCCTAAATCCTAACTCCAAACCCTAAACCCTAAACCCTAAACCATACACCCTAAAGTATGTAAATATGTATGCATGTAGCTATCAATGTATGAGCCCTAAACCCTTAATGAATTTCTCCATAAATCCAAAACCCTAAACCCTAAACCCACATTTATTTTTTTTTAAATTTGTCCAATGTTTTATTATTTTAATTTAATATTTTCTTCATTCTAGTCCTTTAACTTTATTTTAATTCCATATTGACCCTTATATATATTTTAATTCATCATGTTTTATAGTTTTAATTTTAAATTTTGTTCATTCTAGACCTTAAAACTTTATTTTTATTCTAAATTGACCTATACTTATTGTTTTTTTTAATTACTCTATTTTTTATACTTTTAATTTGATATTTTTGTTCATTATAGTCCCCAAAACTTTATTTTTATTCCAAAATGACCCCTTTTCCTTGTTTTCTTTTAAATTTGTCTAATGTTTTATAATTTTAATTTGATATTTCTGTTCATTATAATCCGTGAAATTTTATTTGTAATTCAAATTGACCCATTTTCAGTCCAAATTGACCCATTTTCATTATTTTTTTAATTGTTTTATAATTTTAATTTGATATGACTTTAAATAATTTGATATGACTTTAAATAATTAACTCAAACTGAATACGAATTCTAATCCCGAAAATACCCCGACCTGAATTACCCGACCTGAAACTACCCGACCTGAAATTACCCGACCTGAAATGCACCCGACCTGAAATGCAACCGACCTGAAATGAACCCGACCTGAAATGAGCCCGACCTGAAATAGGCCCGACCTGAAACGGACCCGACCTGAAATGGACCCGACCTGAAACGAATCCGACCTGAAATGGACCCGAACTGAAATGGACCCGACCTGAAGTGTATCTGAACCCGAATTAACCTGTCAATTATCTGCTTCGGACCCGACCCATTTTAACCCGACCTGAAATGGACCCGCACCCGACCCGAGTCGAGTCAAAACAGAAAAATGACCTGAAATGACCTGTATCCGATTTTACCCGACCTGACAATACCCGACCTGAAACCCATCTGATTACCTGTTTTTACATTCCTATCTTTAATAAATAAATTTGGAGGTTTGACAATAATGAAAAATATTAATACGATTGAGACAAGTCATTTGCAAATTGCAAGTATAATTATGATTGACGCCTACCCATTCCTCCTCTACAAAACTCGAAAAACCACTCGTGGCCCTACCGGGGAATTATTAATTTTTTTCTATGCGTCAGATCTTCATCCTCCTCTGAATTAACCTTATTCTCCAAGCTGGTGACGGTAGGTTAATCTTTTTTGGTCTGATCTATGGATAAATGAAAACCTTAAATGATAAAATTTTCGTATTTTTTACTTTGACATTAAGGATTAGTTTAACATTATTTTTAAAAAATAATTTTAAAAATATTGTCAGTTAATAAAAAAATTAGATTTTGAAAAGTAATTTGAAAATGTTAGTTGTAAGATCTTTAGTGTTTAGTATTATTGTCAAAAATACTTCTGAATAGATGAAATATCTACTTTAAACATAATATTATAAAATAAAAATAAATAGATGTAACATGTAAGTAATGTTTTTTGTTATTTATTTTTATTTAAAATATTAAAATTTGATATTATTTTAATATTAATATTTAATATATTATTTTAATATATCATGTTTTCTACTCCAAACCTTCCCATTTCATCAATTTTCAATTCTCTCTTTTAAATCCAAATCATTGCTTAATGAAACTGTATATCTAGTTTCCACTTCAACCACTTCAGTTTTCAAGCTCTATAAGAAACCCATTTTCTACAGAAGTCACCCGTAGTCATAAAAGCGGTTTTTAAGGTATTTTTTATCATTAGATTTAAAATTTGCATGTTGATTTGATGATCATATATTGAAAGGTAAGCCTCTAAGTATCGTTTAATGATAAATCGGTTGTTTTTAAATAAAAATATTTGATGAAAAATAAGTTTTGTGTGTTTAGGAAATAAATGTGAAGGTTGTGTTGTGAGAAAATAGTGATCGGAGCTGCGCTAGTTTGGTATTCATGTTTGAAAAGTAAGGAGAAAGGGTAAAATTTGATATTTATCCTCCAACCGAGATTTTCAAACGCTAAGATTAATAATATTCAGCTTTTGGATTTAGGTGAAGAAATGCTTTTTCTACCGTGAATTTTCTACTAGCTTTTGAGGTTCAAACGAGCTTGAAGCGAAAAGCTTGGTTTAACCTCAATCATGAAGGCCTTCGTTCCGGAATGATTTTAGAACGAAATTTTAGGTGGTTAAATCACGACTTTTTTAATAATATGGTGGTCATTTATGTAGTTTACCCTTAAATTAATAAACAATTTTTTATAGGGTAAACTGCATAAATGACCACCATACTATTGTAAAAGTCGCGATTTGACCACCTTACTTTTTTTCGAAGCAATTAAACCATCATACTATTAAATTGGGTGCAATTTGACCACCAGCCGTTAAAGATTAACGGCAGGGTGACGTGTCAGTTAAAAAAATAAGGGTATAATTACACATTTAGTCCTTACTACTTATACATTCTTTTAATTTAGTCCTAATTTTAATTTAATAAAATAAATTAATTATTTAATTAGGTAATGACACGTGTCACTATCTTATTGGAGGGATTTAATTATTTATATTTGATTAAATAAATTTATTTTCATCTTCCAATCAGGTGGTGACACGTGTCACCATCTAATTAAAGGAAGAAAATGGAAAAAAAACTTCAAATGCAAGAGGGGGGTTTCGAACCTGCAACTCTCAACAAGGAAGGGTGATAGCTTACCACCACGCCAAATGCTACATTGTGATATAATTCTTGTAATATAGTATATGTAAATAATCATCAAAAGAGACGCAGACAAATATCATAGTGCAGAGATACATTCATGTAATGGAAAAATCCGGGTTAAGCTCTAGTCCACCAAAGCTAAAGTTCAGTTCATGAGCTAGGGATGAAAATCATCCCCTTCTTTGTCGAAAAACAAGCCGTACTCAGGAATTGGAAATTAAGATCCCAAAAGACAAATACAACAGCTGAAGCAAGCTAAGCAAAATGCTAAAATGCTTGTTCAAGTGTGAAATCTAACCTGTAAGGTAAAAAGTCTATCCTCAAACTGCACTTCCTTGGTCAAAAAATCGACCCCAATCATAGCCTTGTACTGATTGCTAAACTACTCGAGATACTTGCCCATAAGGTTGTGTAATACTACTTGATTGATAAAAACAAGCTTCATGCAGTAGTCAACATAAGTCTAATCAATGAGTAGAGCAACACAATTATCTAGTCAATTATCACAATGCTGCTCCTTGTCAACAATATAACTACTGAAAAAGAAGCCATTGAGTTTTTCAACGAATGTAAAAAACGGTTGCCACTGGTAATTTTGACCTAACAAATATCATAGTGCAGAGATACATTCATGTAATGGAAAAATCCGGGTTAAGCTCCAGTCCACCAAAGCTAAAGTTCAGTTCATGAACTAGGGATGAAAATCAGCCCCTTCTTTGTCGAAAAACAACCCATACTCAGGAATCCGGCTCAAGCTACAGTTGCAGTACATGTAATTGATCTATTCTAGTTACATTGAAGTTATCGTTTTTACTCGATTTTGCTAAAATACATTTTAGTTAAACTACAATGTTTTAATTATCTGGTAAAATCAATTCTCTCTCTTGATGCAGCGAAAAGGATCAGGCTGAAAACTTAATGATTGTCGATCTTCTAAGGAATGACTTGGGTCGTGTTTGTGAACCAGGCACTGTTCGTGTGCCTCATCTCATGGAAGTGGAGTCTTATGCAACTGTTCATACTATGGTGAGTACGATCCGAGGGAAAAAGCAGTCAAATGTTAGTGCTTTTGATTGCGTAAAGGCAGCATTTCCTGGCGGTTCGATGACAGGGGCACCGAAGTTGAGATCAATGTAATATAGTATATGTAATATAGTTTTTGATGTTTATTTACATATAATATATTGCAGGAAATATATCACAATGTAGCATTTGGCGTGGTGGTAAGCTATCACCCTTTCTTGCTGAGAGTCGCAGGTTTGACTCCCCCCATTTGCATTCTTGCATTTGAGGTTTCTTTTCCATTTTCTTCCAATAAGGTAGTGACACGTGTCATTACCTAATTAAATAATTAATTTATTTTATTAAATTAAAATTAGGACTAAATTAAAAGAATGTATAAGTAGTAAGGACCAAATGTGTAATTATACCCTTATTTTTTTAACTGACAAGTCACCCTGCCGTTAACCTTTAACGGCTGGTGGTCAAGTTGCAACCAATTTAATAGTATGATGGTTTAATTGCTTCGAAAAAAAGTAAAATGATCAAATCGCGACTTTTACAATAGTATGGTGGTCATTTATGTAGTTTACCCTTTTTTATAAGCCTCGTTTGTCGGCAATATCATTTTGCTGCGGATTATATGTTGACTGCGACGAGTTTTGGATTGAAGAGGTTCCTAATTTTGCTGATCCATTTGTTGTTTTATGCCGGCTGTATAGACACCTTTTTATCAATGAAGTTGAAGTTGATTTTCTCTAAATAAAAACAGAGATATATTTATCACATTTTATTCATAAAAGTACACAATTACAACGAAAATAGAAGCAGAAGACACCATACTCAGACCACATTATTAAAACAAGGCTTGCACATTTATTTAATTTTAGCAACTATAAATCGTATTCACTGAGTCCGTGAATAGATTTACAAACAGTGATTGCTAAAACATTGAACCAACATGAAAAAAAAAAGATTCAATGAAAGTTGAATCCAGTACCTTTCAGCTTTTGTTCTGTGATTTGGTCCAATGTCTCGGCCATTTGAGGTGACAAATGATTAGCCCAATCTCCAACTTCACCTTTCCTGAAGAAATCTGAGTTGCCGATGAGATTTGCCGAGTCCTTGGTGTCATTTTTATTTACCTCCAGATTGCTCATATTCTCAAAACTACACAACTTCACAATTTCTTCCACGATCTCTTTGTTTTCTTCCTCCGGTGAAAAGGGCACCCCCAAGAACCCTGCCACTTTCCTCACACAATCCGCAGGCTGCTTCTTCACGTCTTCGTATTTCAAGAACAACACCTTCTTTGGTGACTCCAAGCTAGCTTTCCAATACCCCAAAACGTGGTCCCAAAACGGTCCATAGTGCGAAACCCCTTCGCAGAAAGAGTCAAAGGCTTCCTCTAGCATAATCGGTGGCAGTTCTTTGGCTCTCAACTTGTTGGCGAAATGCCACTTTGAGATGAAAACATCTTTGGGATCCCGGCAGATGTAAACGAAACGGCAGTCGGAGCTATCATCGGTCATGCGCTTTGGGAACAGAGAGAAAGGAAGGTGGGTTGAAAGAAGCCGAGGCGAAGGGAGCCCATCAATGAAGGAGCTTGATCCGTCCGAATAAATAGCTCCTTCGAGGAAGAGGACCAATTCTCGAGGGTTATTTTTGCTCAAAGGATGGTCGCTGAAATCAAAAGAATTCCTGTTGACGATGGAGAAAACGAGGGCCCTTAGCCACGTCGTGCCGCATTTAGGGGATGTTGCGACGAAGATGTCCGTGGGTCGAGGCTTGAAGTGATCGTTGACCAACATGTTTGCTCGGAGGGCAAAGCTAGATAGCCAGAAGCCTTGGTACTGAAAAAGCTGGTCCAACCACCAGCCTTTCCTTGGGGGCAGAGTGGGCAGCAACTCATCGAAGTTTTTGTAAGTCTTCTGGTATCCTTCGTCGAGTTCCAGATTCTCAAAGGGCGAGAAAACTTTTGAAGTCTCCATTAGGAAAGGATTTGCGGATGATCGGGTTTCTGTTGACTCTCAGGGCAACCTATTATTTGTATAACACGACAACCGCACCAGCTACCAGTAGTTTTAAATTAATAAACAATTTTGGGTAAACAACACATATGACCATTGAACTATGGGTTTGGTGACAAAATGAACACTATATTATTTTTTGCCGCAAATGCACCATACAACTATTTAAATGGTTCCATTTAGCCACACGCCGTTAAAAAAACGAAAAAGTTGACGAAACTATTAAAAAAATTGGTATAATTACATATTTGGTCCTCTATATTTATACAATATATCAATTTAGTCTTAATTTTAATCTAATAAAATAAATTAATTATTCAATAAGGTGGTGACACGTGTAGGGGTGATAATGAGTCTGACCGGCTCTCGAGCTACTCGGGCTCGGCTCGGTCAAAGCTCGGCTCGAGTGAGCTCGACTCGGGCTCGGGCTCGGCTCGAAACCTTAACAAGCCGAGCAGAACTTACACAGGCTCAGCTCGAAAAGCTCATGAACAGGCTCGGAATTTACATATGCACTAAAATAAATTATGTGTTTGTATTTTCTTTCATTAGTTGATTGTTGTTTGATTTTGTATTTTCTTTAATTATGTGTTTGTATTATAAGAATATTTATTGATTATTTGGATCAATCTAATTTTTTGCACTTTTTTCCTCTTTCTGGTCATTGAATTTCGTTTTAATGTTGGTTATGAAAGAGATTTTTAACGAATATTTTATATATATAAAAAAAACTATAGCAAAATTTTTCATTTCGAGCCGAGCCGAGCCTGACGAGCCCGAGCCGAGCCCAATAGAATTATTTTCGAGCCGAGCTCGAGCCTAAAATTCCGAGCTCGGCGAGCCTCGAGCCCGAGCCGAGCCCAATTACACTATTTCTGAGCCAAGTCGAGCCTGGCCAGGCTCGGGCTCGACTTGGCTCGTTATCACCCCTAGACACGTGTCACCACCTTATTGGAAGTCTTTAATTATTTTTAATTAATTAATTTTCCACCTCCAATCACGTGGTGACACGTTTCACCCAATTGGAGGTGGAAAATGAGATCAACAAAATTACCCCCATCAAGAATTAAACCCAGGACCTTGGAGTACCTAAGGTGTGTGCTTGCCACTGAACCAAGCACGTTTTTGTGCTATAGGGTACAACAATTAATATATGTCTTTAATGATTGTTAATGCCCAGAAAAATCAAAGAGAAGAAAATGCAATTGGACAGATTCCAACCAAGGACCTTGTGGTCCAAAGTGCATGTGCTTGCCACTGCACCAAGTGTATGACTTGTGATATAAAGTACAACATTTAATATATGTCTTATATAGATTTTAATGATTGGAAAATGGAAGGAAATGTGGTTTTAGGAAACTCGAATATAATATTTTTATGATGCATAAAAACATCTAAACCAATTAAATAAATCTAATAATTAAATTAAAGTTAACAATATTAAATTATGTTTTTGAGTTTGAATTCGCTAAATGATTTTAATATAATTTTTAATTTTTTTAATATAATTATATATAATAACTTAATTAATTTTTTAATAAATATTAAAATTATTAATTAAGTTTAAAAAATAATTCAATGATTATATAAGTGAAATTATAAAAATAAATCTAGAATTGAAAAATATATTAAATTTAGTTTAAAATATAAAAATTTTAAAATGGTTTTTATATTAAAAATTAAAAAAATATTAATTTTTTTTTATTTTAAATCGTGCACTAACTATAGTTTAAAATATATACAAAATATTTTTAACTTTAATTTAGTTATTAGATTTACTTAATTGGGTTAGATGTTTTTATGCATCATAAAAATATTATATTCGAATTTCCTAAAACCACATTTCCTTCCTTTTTCCAAGCATTAAAATCTATATAAGACATATATTAAATGTTGTACTTTATATCACAAGGCATACACTTGGTGTGGTGGCAAGCACATGCGCTTTGGACCACAAGGTCTTTGGTTCGAATCCGTCCAATTGCATTTTCTTCTATCTAATTTTTCTGCGCATTAACAATCATGAAAGACATATATAATTTGTTGTACCCCAAGCACAAAAGCATGCTTGGTTCAATGTCAAACACACATATTGAGTACTCTAAGGTCATGTGTTCAATTCCTAATGGTAGTGATTTTGTTGCTCTCATTTTCCACCTCCAATTGGGTGATACGTGTCATCACCTATTGGAGGTGGAAAATTAATTAAATAAAAATAATTAAAGACTTCCAATAAGGTGGTGACACGTTGTAGAACTAAGTTTTGATATAATATTTGAAAAATGTTTTGGACTAAATTGCAAAGAATTTAAAATGAGTTTTTAGTCAAAAACAACTTGAAAATATGTTTAAGGGTTTTAAAGGCTTTGGAATGGACTTAAAGTACATTTAAAGTGGTCAAAACCTGTAATTTTATGTACCCGTATCGATACGGTATAGAAGGGTACCGATACGTTTTAGGGTTTCAAGCCACCAGATTTTCCAGTAGCCAAAACCCGTACCGATACGCTTGGCCGTATCGATACGGTGAGCTTTGAAATAGCCCAACGGCTAGTCGCGTACCGATACGGTTGTATCGCGTACCGATACGCCTAACTACCCCAACGGTCATTTTCCCAACGGTCTTTTAAATTGCAGGACCGTACCGATACGCCAGGTAAGCGTATCGATACGCATCAGCTGAAGAAGCCAACGGCTCTTTCCTCATTGAGACCGTATCGATACGGTTTGACGAGTATCGATACGCCAAGCTGCAGAACTGCATTTATGGTGGGAAATAAAGGCTCCAACGGCTCCAATTCAATCCCAACGGCTAGCAACGGCTACAAACTCAATTGGGAGTATAAAAGGGACCTCCAAGCATCTTGTAATGGTTAATGCTTCAATTGTTACAACATTATGATGTCAAAATTTGTCTAGAGCTTAAATTGTTTATTTCTTGCTTAGACAACACTTGTGAGCTTACATTGTTAAATTTGCTCAAGTGTCTAGGTTTTGGGTGAGTGCTTAGAATTGCAAACAAACACCTTTTAGAGGGATTTCTAGTTTGCTAAGTCTTTCTTTGTAAAGAGAGTGTTCCTTCAAGCTTTGGGTAGAAAGCTTTGAGGGTTGTAACGGTTTCCTCCTAATCCGAGAAAAGGGGACGAAATTCTTAGTGAATTTGTTGGAAATTCTTAGTGGGGAGCTAAGGTAGTCGATGTAGACCTTGGTTAGAAGGTTGAACCACTATAAATCCTTGTGTCAAATTGCCTATTTTTCATCTCTCACTAAAACACCCAATTATCCAACTTCTCCACACTTGGCGAGCAAGAACGGTTGATCGAATCGAGCCCCCTAAATCTCAACAATTGGTATCAGAGCTTGGCTCAATCGAAGGGGATTCACATCCTATTGAGAAGATCCGGCAAGCTCGATCAACATTTCACCAACCGGCTCAAATGGCACAATCAATCGACAAACCGCCTTTCTTCAACGGAGATCACTATGCCCATTGGAAGACAAAGATGAAATTCTTCTTGAAGTCAAGAGATTACAAGCTATGGGATATAGTTGAAGATGGTCCGTTCGTGCCTCAAGGAAGCAAAGCGGAATGGAGTGCCGACGATCGCAAGAAGATGGAGCTAAATTGCAAAGCCTTGCACATGCTCTTTTGTGCTTTTGGCCCAACCATCTATGAGAAGATGTCTTCTTGTGAGAGTGCCAAGGAGGTATGGGACAAGCTTGAAGTCACATACGAGGGGACAAATGAAGTCAAGGAGACCAAGATTGGGCTCCTAACCTTGGAGTATGAGAACTTCAAAATGGATCCGGAAGAGAACATCGAGAAGATGTTTGATAGGTTCTCCACCATCACCAACGGTCTTAAAGGTTTTGGAGAAGCCATCCCGGAGGAAAAGCTTGTCCGAAAGCTCATCTATTCACTTCCCGAGTCTTGGGACTCAAAGAGGACCGCCATCATAGAAGCTAAAAATTTGAAGACTTTGAAGCTTGATGAACTTATGGGGTCTCTTCTCACTCATCAAATCATGAAGAAGAACAAGGAAGAGGAGAAGAAAAGGGAAGAAATTAGAGCTATGGGAGAGAAGAAGATCAAAGGGCTTGGCATCAATGCAAGTGCCATGGCTCTCAAATCCTCCACATGCCATCATGTAGATTCAAGTGAGGAGGATAGTGAAGACGAAGAGATGGCCTATCTCTTCAACAAATTCACCCGGTTCATGAAGAGCAAAATGGAAAAATCCAAGCATGAATCGATGAAGAAGATGAAAGACTCCCACAAATCCAAAAAGAAGGGATCATCTTTTAAACAAGCATATGTGGCCACATGGAGTGATGAAGACTCCACCGATGATGAAGTAGCCCACCTATGCTTGATGGCCCTCAATGAGGGGGAGGTAACTTCTAACTCATCTATTTCAAATTCTTATACATTTGATGAGTTACAAGATGCCTATGATGATTTGCTTTTGGAATTCAAGCCATCATTTTCTAAAAACAAAAAGTTGATTTCAAAAATAAAAATTGAAAATGATTTGCTTTCCAAAACAAATCTTGAACTTGAAGCAAGATTAAAAGATTTTGAACAAAAATGTTTTGATTTGCAAAATTTGCTTCTCAAAGTTCAAAAAGAAAAAGATTTGATTTCCAATGAACTTGAAAAGAAAAATAGTTTTGGAAAATCAAACTTTTATGTAAGACAATCTAGTGCCCCTAGATTTGTGAATGGAAAATGTTTTAGAAGTGTTTGGGTCCCAAAAGGACTAACCACTTCAACTAAAAAGGATGAAATTGAAAAATGGATTCCTAAAGGGACTAAATTTTGTGCTACTAATGTCTATGGATCCAAAGCAATTTGGATACCAAAAATTACTTGATTGTCTTTTGCTAGGTGTGATGGAGAGTGATCAACAAGTCAAAAATTGAGGGGGAGCTCCATGCACACAAAGGAAGAACACTTGAAGAAGGAAGGCTTCACATCCTCCCTTGAGTTCAAGTGTGGTAAAATCTAGTTGCTTTAGTGTTTATTTGATTTATTTTCTTTTATGTCAACTAGATATTCATATATGTTGAACTAACATTCTCATGATGCTTTGAGTAAGGGGGAGCCAATTTTAAACCAAAATTTTAAGTGTGTCAAAATTTTTTTTTTGCCTCCTATGTTATATTGAACTTAAATGTCATTTTAAATTCTTTTTGATATAACAAAAAGGGGGAGAAAATGGTTTGAAAAATTGAATTTTCAAATGAATAAGGGGGAGCTTTACTTGTTTCAATTTGTAATCTCTTATTCACAATTTTAAAGTCAAAGGGGGAGAATTCCAAACAATTTTTCAAGTTGGTTTTATTATATCAAAAAGGGGGAGATTGTAGAACTAAGTTTTGATATAATATTTGAAAAATGTTTTGGACTAAATTGCAAAGAATTTAAAATGAGTTTTTAGTCAAAAACAACTTGAAAATATGTTTAAGGGTTTTAAAGGCTTTGGAATGGACTTAAAGTACATTTAAAGTGGTCAAAACCTGTAATTTTATGTACCCGTATCGATACGGTATAGAAGGGTACCGATACGTTTTAGGGTTTCAAGCCACCATATTTTCCAGTAGCCAAAACCCGTACCGATACGCTTGGCCGTATCGATACGGTGAGCTTTGAAATAGCCCAATGGCTAGTCGCGTACCGATACGGTTGTATCGCGTACCGATACGCCTAACTACCCCAACGGTCATTTTCCCAACGGTCTTTTAAATTGCAGGACCGTACCGATACGCCAGGTAAGCGTATCGATACGCATCAGCTGAAGAAGCCAACGGCTCTTTCCTCATTGAGACCGTATCGATACGGTTTGACGAGTATCGATACGCCAAGCTGCAGAACTGCATTTATGGTGGGAAATAAAGGCTCCAACGGCTCCAATTCAATCCCAACGGCTAGCAACGGCTACAAACTCAATTGGGAGTATAAAAGGGACCTCCAAGCATCTTGTAATGGTTAATGCTTCAATTGTTACAACATTATGATGTCAAAATTTGTCTAGAGCTTATGTAACCCCCTCGTCCCGGTCTGGACGGATGACCGATCCGAGTGGGCCACACGGGGAAAACCGAAGCGAAACCCATTAAGGTTCCCCCTCGGTTAGCAACCCTATTTTTTTTTTTCAATTTATCTTGTCTAAATGCCTTATTAAGTCCTATGTGATACACGACAGCGGAAACACAACTCCATAGCAACGACCAACCAAAACAGCACCTTAAAACAACTCATTTAGCCTTTTTAAGCAGGACGTATCGATACGCCTTCAGAGGGTATCGATACGCCTGACCAAGGTCAACACCCTACAGTCAACATAAGAAGACCGTATCGATACAGCCCTTAAGCGTATCGATACGCCCTTCTCGGTCAACACCACTTGGTCAACTAGGTTGGACCGTATCGATACGCTTGGACACCGTATCGATACGCCATGCACTCTACAATTCCTCAGAATTCCAGAGAGTTGGGACCGTATCGATACACCCCACGTATCGATACGCCCAGCAAATTTTGTGTTCTCTATGAGCAAGGCCGTATCGATACAGCCCTTAGCGTATCGATACGCCCTGCACTGCAAGTCCACAATTTTAAGCTGAACGACCTCAAACACGACTCTAGATGCAATTCTCGACTCACCTAAGCATATACAAACATGTAAGCACACATATTTAAGCCAGAGGAATCACTCAAACATGGATTAAAGCATTCATACATAGCATTCTAACAAAAGAGCAATTTATGCATATATGGTCACTCAAGCACTTAAGATATCATGCCTTAGCAACCAAAACATGTAGACATTCATGGCATATAACATAGACAATATTTACAATCGAACAAGGCACCCACGAACCAAGCCAACAACGACATCCAAATACCAAAGCAACACAAACATCCAAGGACTGGCTATAAGCCTCCCAAACAAACAATTAGGCATCAACATAAACATGATTTACAAATCCATCAACATGAGGCATTAATCAACATAAAGCCAACACAAAGGAGTCTAGATACAAGCTCCTAAAACACGTAGCATTTCCCATTGCTAGACTACTACTTTATTTAATAAACCATACTTGAGCAAACTACCACACGCTTGGACGCCCTTTTCCTGCTCCTTGCTAACTCCAAGCTAAAGATCTGCATTGTCGGAAAAAGGAGAGCGTAAGCATAAAGCTTAGTGAGCAGAGCTCTAAAACATAACAACAACAATGCAGAGTTCAAAGTTTCCTTTAAAAGAAAAGGCCAACACACATACAAGTCATCCAACAACCTAATTCATTTGATACATACAAGTTCAACCAAAGGTCAACAACATAAACATTTCACTTCATGGTATGCACAAACATAACCAAACTTTCACTTACGGTGGGACTACACATCACCGTTTTAACTAGTGGATTTCCAATGGGACTACACATCAAAGGAACTACCCAACTAGTGACTACCGGTGGGACTACACATCACCGGAGTCTTATAACACTTGCTACCGGCGGGACTACACATCACCGGAGCAACGACAACACACATGCTTTACACAAATATAACTAGCATACAAGTACGGTGGGACTACACATCACCGTTTCAACTAGTGGGTTTCCAATGGGACTACACATCAAAGGAATACCCAACCAGTGACTACCGGTGGGACTACACATCACCAGAGTCTTATACTTTTGCTACTGGCGGGACTACACATCACCAGAGCAACGACAACCATGCAACACAACACACAAATCACCATTCCCACAACATGTACTCACTATATCATGCACAACCACACAAGCTACAACAAAATCCACAATTAGGCACCAAATTGCTACAAACAACCTTACCAACCACAAATGGTCTTACTCACCATTTCCGTGCACAACCTGTACCAACTTACTACAAACAACCATACCAACCACAAAGGGTCTTACCCATCATTTCCGTGCACAACCTGCACCAACTTACACTTATCTCACAAGGCATATAACAACACCATAATTACCACCACACAAAATCAACGATATGATAAGAAGCAACATGCTTCCTCCCAAATATATTGGAATTTCATACATAACAATTCATCACCACAAGTAATGAAAACAAACAGTAAAAAGGGGAAATTAAAGAGACAATTCACCACGATTTACTCTTGAATAACTAAACTCTTCAAAACCAACTTTGAACCAAGATGATACTTAAAAACATTTTCGCAACCATATGCTTGAACCAATCTTTGAAATCAAATTAAAACATTAACCACTCACCTCACTTCCTTAAGCAATTCAAGCAAAGCCGACTCAAGCCTCCATGACTTCCGATATCGATCCCGAGACTTTACCAACGAAATTTCTTGCTCCTAATTATATCAACACAAGTAAATTAACCTCAAATCAGTCCACAACACAACATAGCAACCCGGAATGAAATTCAAACATCAAACACTTGTTTTTCAAACCAAGAACAACCACCAAAAAGTCATTCCCGAGCAGCCCTTTAGCACAGTCCAAAACCGATGATTCCAACACATTTAACACTTCTAATTGCTTCCAAAACGACCCCCAACCAATACCCTATCATCAACCCTCAATTTCCAACACAAACCACACTCAAAACTCAACTAAAAACCCTCCTAAAAATCCTCCAAAACACAAAATCGGGAAACTTAACAAAACTCTTCAAAAATCATATATGTTGAACCGTTTGTTTCATAAACTTCATATCTATCACTGTTAAATCAAAATCTCAAGTTAAACACCACAAAACAACCATTTTCATTCAAATCTCCCAAAAATCCAAATTCTAAAACATGGATGAAAATGAAAACTACTTATACTTTTGAAGAGAGGAAGTTGAGAGCAAGTCAAAAACGTAATTACCTTTCAAAACCGAGCCAAAACGAAGGAGAGAGGAGATGAAATAGTATTTGGGGAGGGAGAGATGTTCTTCACGTTAGAAAACAAATGGAAGGGAGAGGAAGAAGATGATAATCATCCTTTATTTATTATTGTTTAAACTTTAATGTTCAAAGACCAAAATGCTCTTAAAGAAAAAGGGAAACCACAATAGGTGCCATCCATGGCTTTTGGGCTCAATTTAAAATTGGTCCAAATCTTAAAACCCGAGGCCCAAACCATTACTTTAATAAATAAAATATTAAAATCGAAACCCGAGATAATATTAAAATATTATTTTCACCTAGCCCCTAAACCGGGGCGTTACAGCTTAAATTGTTTATTTCTTGCTTAGACAACACTTGTGAGCTTACATTGTTAAATTTGCTCAAGTGTCTAGGTTTTGGGTGAGTGCTTAGAATTGCAAACAAATACCTTTTAGAGGGATTTCTAGTTTGCTAAGTCTTTCTTTGTAAAGAGAGTGTTCCTTCAAGCTTTGGGTAGAAAGCTTTGAGGGTTGTAACGGTTTCCTCCTAATCCGAGAAAAGGGGACGAAATTCTTAGTGAATTTGTTGGAAATCCTTAGTGGGGAGCTAAGGTAGTCGATGTAGACCTTGGTTAGAAGGTTGAACCACTATAAATCCTTGTGTCAAATTGCCTATTTTTCATCTCTCACTAAAACACCCAATTATCCAACTTCTCCACACTTGGCGAGCAAGAACGGTTGATCGAATCGAGCCCCCTAAATCTCAACACACGTGTTACCATCTTATTGAATAATTAATTTATTTTATTAGATTAAAATTATGACTAAATTGATATATTGTATAAATATAGATGTCCAAATGTGTAATTATACCAATTTTTTAACAGTTCCGTCAATTTTTTCGTTTTTTTAACGGCGTGTGGCTAAAATGAAACCATTTAAATAGTTGTGTGGTGCATTTACGACAAAAAATAATATAGTGGTCATTTTGACACCAAATTCATAGTTCAGTGGTCATCTGTGTAGTTCAATGGTAGTGATTTTGTTGCTCTCATTTTCCACCTCCAATTGGGTGATACGTGTCATCACCTATTGGAGGTGGAAAATTAATTAAATAAAAATAATTAAAGACTTCCAATAAGGTGGTGACACGTGTTACCATCTTATTGAATAATTAATTTATTTTATTAGATTAAAATTATGACTAAATTGATATATTGTATAAATATAGATGACCAAATGTGTAATTATACAAAGTTTTTAACAGTTCCGTCAACTTTTTCGTTTTTTTAACGGCGTGTGGCTAAAATGAAACCATTTAAATAGTTGTGTGGTGCATTGACGACAAAAAAATAATATAGTGGTCATTTTGACACCAAATTTATAGTTCAGTGGTCATCTGTGTAGTTCAATGGTAGTGATTTTGTTGCTCTCATTTTCCACCTCCAAGTGGGTGATACGTGTCATCACCTATTGGAGGTGGAAAATTAATTAAATAAAAATAATTAAAGACTTCCAATAAGGTGGTGACACGTGTTACCATCTTATTGGATAATTAATTTATTTTATTAGATTAAAATTATGACTAAATTGATATATTGTATAAATATAGATGACCAAATGTGTAATTATACAAATTTTTTAACAGTTCCGTCAACTTTTTCGTTTTTAACGGCGTGTGGCTAAAATGAAACCATTTAAATAGTTGTGTGGCGTATTTACGACAAAAAATAATATAGTGGTCATTTTGACACTAAATTCATAGTTCAATGGTCATCTGTGTAGTTTACCCAACAATTTTTTATAAGCCTCGCTTGTCGGCAACATCCTTTTGTTTTTATGGAAAATGCATAAGCCACTAGGTGGAACGTGAAGAAGATCAAGATAAATATCGAAAAAATATATAGACTTGCGACAGAATAAATAATCTTTTTAATTAATGTTTTGCTGACAAAGGTATTGGTTAAAGAAAATTTTATTTATTCGAGTTTAATTGATTTTTGAATAAAAATTTATGTTTTTTTTATGTCTATTTTTATGCTTTACACTAAAAACCACTAAATTAGAATAAAAAATTATTATCAATGCGTAATGAAAGGTATCGGTTAAAGATTTCTATTCTTGATTTTTTACATTAATATTTAGCCACAAAATGGAATAAAAAATTATTAGATTCACATAATTATTTTAAGCGTATAAGGCTCCACATAAGATTTTATAGGAATAAAAAATTGGAAAAATTATATCCATATATCATTCACATCAAAGTCAAATGTTATTATCATTGCGCAATGAAAAATTATTAGATAGATTCGACCTACCACGTTATTGGTTAAAAAAATTTTGTTTAATTGATTTTTGGATAAAAATTATATGCTCTTTTTCGATGTCTATTTCTATGCTTGACACTAAAAACCACTAAAAATAAAATTTTTAGTTCTGACCCTAAATTCTAACTCCTAAACCTTACACCCTATACCTTAAAAAATTCACTCTACCCAAAATTCTCTAAACCCTAACCTTAAACCTTAATCTAGGGATGGCAAACGAGCGAGGCAGGTATGGATACCTCCTTCCACATACCCATACCCACCTAAAATTTTCATATCCACTACCTACCCACCACCCACAATGGGTACAATTTTCAAGTCCACACATGCCCACGCGAGTACATTCTTAAATCCATCCTCACACTCACTACCGAACTGGACATCCACCACCCAACTCGTAACCGCTTGCACCCACCCGTACTCACCTACAAGCAACCACTAATATTGAATTATGTAAAAATAAACCATAGACTTTTGTAAATAAAGGTAAAACTTTGCATAATTTATTAATTGATCAAGTGTATATATAATACATTTACATCGATATAAATTTAACTACAACTAACTAACTAACGATAGATAACTTAACTAAAGCACATTTTTACCAGTATAAATTCTACTTAACTACAACTAACTTAACTGAAGCATATTTACACATGTATAAATTCTACTTAACCACACATAGTACAAATTTACAACATGATTAATCCAAGCTCGATCATAAACCATAAATTCAATCTTGATCATAAATCATTATTTTTTCAAACTAAATTAATTGAGTTCAAAGTCTACAAACTTAAGGATTAACGTAGATTTTAAAACAAACTAATATCTTAATGCATAAAATACCATAATAAAAGACATAATCAAAGTCTACAAACATAAATGGTCCCAAATTCATATGGTGGGTAGTAAGTGGGCGAGCGGATGCGGGGCGGGCGGATATAGGGCGGGTAAGGTCTCAAACGCATCACCTACCCACTATCCACGGTAGGTATGACTTTTTACTTCCACGCCGGCCCTCTAGCCACCAAACTCATACACATCCCCACTCCAACTGGAGCGGGTGCGGTGCGAAATTCCCGAAACTGTACCCGTCTACCATCCATAACTTAAACTCTAAACCATAAATCTAATTCTTAATATAGGCATAAATAAGGGCACCGAAAAGGAGTAGAAGATTTATATTCTTGATTTTTCACATTAATATTTAGCCACAAAATGGATTAAAAAATTATTAGATTCGCGTTATTATTTTAAGCGTATAAGGCTCCGCATAAGATTTTATAGGAATAAAAAATTGGAAAAATTATATTCAGATATCATTCACATCAAAGTCAAGTGTTATTACCAATTCGTAATGAAAAAATATTAGATAGATTCGATCCACCATGTTATTTATACTTTCGGTCAACAAGATCCATTCATCTCATTTTCTTTTTCAAGGTAAATTATCATATCTTTCTTACATGTAAATAAGGAGTGGGTAGTTACTTGAAAGTTACTTTGAAGTGAGTGAATCTTATTAGTTGAGAACACATGTGACGTGGTGAGCCAGATCCATCTAATAATTTCTCGAATCCAAGGCAAAGAACATTATATGTAAACAATTTGCGTCTTTTAAATATTTACATTTGGTAAATGAGAAATTGAAAACTAAGCTAATAACGAATTCAAAGAAAAAAAGATTTGAGTAATTAATATTTTAAGGTTTAGGAGTAGTTTTGTACTCGAACTCGCACCAACTAACTAATTTAGTCTCTCCCCAAAATAAACAATTAATTAGGTCATCAAACTCAAGAATTGGGATAATTTGGTTATAATCCAAAATGGATTATTAATTAGCAAAATAGGGGAGTTTGGGAGAAAATTTGGGATGTAGGCCAATATCTACAGGACCACGCCACTTTCTTATGGCGTGGTCACTTTTTCGCCCAACCTTGCCACCTCCTTATGGCGAGGTGCTTGGTGGCTCATGTGTGGCTCATTGCTCGGCTCAACTGGTGGCGTCTAGTGGGTGGTGGCTGGTGGGAAGGGTGACCTCGCCACCTCCTTATGGCGAGGTCACATGGGCCATGCAATTCGCCTATCAAACATGCTAATTTGGTTTAGGGGTTAGATAATTTGTTAGGATTCTTTAGGGTTTCGAGTTTGTGTAGATTAGGGTTCAGGCCATGCACATCACGTATCAAGCATGGTTAATATGGTTTAGGGGTTAAGTAAATGATTAGGATTGTTTAGGGTTTCAGGTTTGTGTAGATTAGGGTTTATAGCTTATGTTTAGGGTTTGGAATTGCTTTAGGGCGAGGGTTTGGAATTGGTTTAGGGTTATAGGTTATGTTTTAAATAAGTTTATTAAAATTTTACGTAGGGTTGATGCATGGCGAGGTCACATGGCCCATGCATTTTACGTAGGGTTCATAGCTTATGTTTAGGGTTTGGAATTGGTGCATGGCGATGGTTTGGAATTGGTTTAGGGTTATAGCTTATGTTTTAATTAAATTTATTAAAATTTTACGTAGGGTTGATGCATGGAGAGGTCACATGGCGTGGTCATTTTACGTAGTGTTCATGCATGGTAAGTATGGTTTAGGGTTTAGGGGTTATGGTAAATTTATTAAAATTTGTATATGGTATACTTTTTTTGAATATGTTACAATTTTGTTACATAGGTTGTGTAAATTAAGTTTTACACGAGCCTGCATATTTAGAATGTAAATTTAAATTACTAAACATAAACACTAAAATACTAAACCTTAAACTCTAAATTTTAAATTCTAAATTTTAAATAATAACCCTACATCCCTAAGCCCTAAAACATTTTATTATTATAATTTTCCATTTAGAGTTTGCAAAAATTTCATTTATCTATAAAGTTTGAAATTTATTTCAAATTCAATTCCGATCAAAACCATAGATTATATAAGTATTTATATGCAACCATACCAGCACACACAAGATGGATTCAAAAATATTTTTTTAGAGTGAGTACGTATCAAATTTCAAAATCTCAAGGTGAACACAATTCATAAAGATTAAAAAATATAAAGGACCGATTCATAAAAGTTAAAAAATTAAAATTAAATATGTGGGGTTTAAAAGGTTTAAGGTGGACATGAACTCACCATAAAATACACTTGGGCCACTGAGCACACAATTAAATTGATACGTGTTGTTATTTTAAAAGATGATATCTAATGAATTTAAGTTTTTTAAATTCAATTTTAATCGTTAAATTTAAAATTGATACGTGTGTAACAACATACAAACAATAAAGAAATTAAAGGTTCCAATACGATGAATCTAATTGCTTTGTCCAACTCATTAGATGCCTCTGGGAAAGGAACATCAAAATATAATATACAAATTTGAAAGAGTTTTCAGTAAATTCATGTATTTTCTAAAATAATAATGTCCCTAAAAATAAAAAATTATGCAAATTACCAGTTCATCTATTGCCGGATCATGAAACTTTTAATAATGACAGTTATAATTTGTAAAAAAACTATAGTTTAATGATTATTTTGTAATAATTGAAAGTTTAGTGACCAAATTGAAAATTAAGAAAAGAATTGGTATAAATATTGGTATCTCGTACTAAGGGGGTAAGGATTCGTATCCCATACACAAATAAATGTTGGAGATTGTGCTCTTTCACATAAAAAACACTTTAATTCTAAAACATAAAAATATAAAAAATATTTAAAAAAACACTAAAATTTTAAAACGTAATAGAAATAATTTACAATTAAATAAATATAATCTATTTCCTACGGGTCCTTGGTAACACCTGCCGGTGGAAGGATGATGTTTGATCGTACCACTCCGGGGGTTGAACTTGTCTTCGTTGTTGAATCGGAGTCTGCTCATTCGGAGTCTGCTCATCGTTGTCACATTGGTCACCCATCATTTGCATAGAAGGCGGAGTATACATGCCTTGCAAATCTAATGGCGAGCTACTGATCATGGTAGTCGACAACAAGGATGTCATAGTACCAACAGTCATACCTTCCCCATAAAAGGGTGTTTGAGGATACTGAAATTGTGGAATGTATCCTTCATCATCGTTGTAAGCAGACTGGTAAGATGAGCTTTCTCCAAACTGTGGTTGAGATTGGTCCGAAGAATACAAACTAGTTGAACCCTCCAAGTTTGGTTGATGAGAGCTCTGACCAAATGCGTACGATAGTTGTATGCGTCTTGAGCACCGTGGATCTTAAAGCCATTGATTTGCCTCTTCAAGAGGTACTATGAAAGGTTTTCCATTTGATGAAAACCACGAATAGTACTCTGAATTAAAGTCAAAATCATCAGCTTGAATTGGACTCAAGTTGGCATCCCAATGCCTCCGTCTTTCCCGCCACAGTTGGATGAACTCCGCTTGCTTCGCAATCCAATTCTCGTTGAATCGACCTCTATGAACAGTATGAATTTGTTGAGGTAGAGCTCTAGGAATGGGTTGATGGTAGTTAAACTGCCGCAACACTCTGTCAACGCAATGAAACTCAACAATAGAAAAATGTATCAAAGGCACAACCGCACCCCAGATTGATGACATTTGCCGAAAATTTAGCGGTATAATGTCTCAGATCGTGTTAGTCACGTACGGCTGCCAAAAGAACTGCAAAACACAATTATTAATATGCATACACAAACAAACAAGCGTGTTACTTTAATAAATTACAAAGCCAAAATAAAAGCCAAAAAATAAAATTATGATACCCGATCTTTCCCTATTGTTTGGATTTTTATTTTTATTTCTCTGACAGTGTTGTGCACCACACCCGCATTTGTCATCCTATGTCTCCATTTGCCAAGATTTAAAACATATATTTCTAAGTCTTTGTAGAAAAAATTTTAATCAATAAAATTAATATACAACTGTAATCACAATATTAGTACCTTCCAGCAAGCGGAAACTCCATCGATACTTCTACAGTTGGCGTTAGATAAGACAGTCTATACCATGCCCAGGACCGCAATAAGATTTGACATCCACCCATATATGTTAACTTTCTCGAACCAGACATTATTGAAACTCTGCACATTTCATGGTACAAGAATGCCAATATTGCAGATCCCCAACTGTATGTAGAAGTTGTGTCAAAATTTTCCAAGAACGGCAGATACTGAGTGTGAACCATATTACCAGATGTATCTGGCATCAATACCCCGCCAATAAGTTGGAGTATATACGCTCGAGTTGCACACTCAAGTTCTCGGTCATCAGATTCATATGTTAAAATAAATTCTCACTGCAACCAAGAAATCTTGATACGAAGACCGTCCACACAATCTGGAGGAGGAATTTTGTCCAGATACTGCAAACAAAGGTCATCTGCTATACGGTTATTTTGTCTAACCACAGGCTTCCCATTTGTTGGGACACCAAGTTGTAGTGCTACATCCTCCAGAGTTATTGTGCATTCACCAAATGGAAAATGAAATGTGTGTGTCTCTGGTATCCACCGTTCAATCAATGTCGTAATCAATCCAGGGATAATTTTAAATCCACGGAGAAATGAAGCATTATAAAAACATGAACGCTGCAGAAAATAAGCTATGCGTTCATCAGCTTCCTTAATCTTCAATCCTCGACGCTGGATAGTATGCTCCACACCCTATAAATATAATAAAAACCGTAAATAAAGAATTTTTAAATCATAAATTATAGTAGTAAATAAAAAATTACACAATCCCAACTTACCCCCTCTTCGTGAATATGAGAGGAAATGTGCTCGTGATCACGGTACAACAAAACTCTTTCGGAATCCATTCGAATATAAAAATCAGAAATTATGATTTTTGCTAAAACTCTGTAATTTCAACAACAAAAATTTTCTCTTCTCCCTTCTCAAATGGCAAAAATAGACACCATCTATCGAATATTTATAGGGGTAGGAACAAAAAAAAATTTCAATTATTATTATCACGTGGGCTGCCATGCATTGCATGCATGCAGCCGTGTCAGAGTGCATGTGACCACGCCATGTCCTTATGGCGAGGTCACTGTGGGTTCACGAGGTGGCATGAATAGGGATAGAGTGCGTCAGAGGAGCAGGCTTGCGGCAGGGATAGGGTTTGGGCCTGTGACCACGTCATAAGCACATGGCGTGGTCTGCTTTATTCACGTGGGTGAGGTTGGGGTTGGCATGCATGGCTCATGCAGGGTAGGGACATTGGGCAGTGGATAGGGGCAGTGGGCAGTGGATATGGGCATTTGATTCGAATATTTAAAATAAAATTGTTCGATTAAAAAAATGAATTCTGTATTTAAATTTGAAATTCGTGATTCGAATAATCACGAATTTATTAAAATAAATTTAAATGCGACTAAAATATAAAAAAATTTATATTAACTAAACCCTAAAACCCTAAACCAAATCATAAACATTATGGACAAGGAGCGGCTTTATTCACCTAAAATCACGAATATTTGATTCGAATAAAATATATAAATTTGTTCGATTAAAAAATAAAAAAATGAATTCTATATTTAAATTTGAAATTCGTGATTCAAATAATCACGAATTTATTAAAATAATTTTAAATGCGACTAAAATATAAAAAAAATTATATTAACTAAACCCTAAAACCCTAAACCAAATCATAAACATTATGGACAAGGAGCAGCTTTAATCACCTAAAATCACGAATATTTGATTCGAATAAAATATATAAATCTGTTCGACTAAAAAATTAAAAAAAATGAATTCTATATTTAAATTTGAAATTCGTGATTCGAAAATCACGAATTTATTAAAATAAATTTAAATGCGACTAAAATATAAAAAAATATTAAAATATATTTGTTGATTCGAATAATCACGAATTTATTAAATTACATTTGATATATTAAAGCTATGTAATAGTAATGTACGACTAAAATATAAAAAAATTAAAATTCATCAGTAATAATTTGAACCCCTGGACTAACCTACTCTAAAACATAAATGATGTCTCATGCATGACATGCATGCAGGCTGAGGGTCAGGTTAAAAAAGTGATCTCGCCATGTCCTTATGGCGAGGTGACGTTGAGATTTTTTTCATCTATATATTTAGTTTTGCCACTTGAGAAGGGAGAAGATAAAATTTTTTATATTGAAAATTTGAGAGAGTTAATCACAGTTGTTGGAGCATATTGTTCTGTTCGATTACTTCAAATTTTTCAGAGAATGAGTTCATCAACAAATTGTGACACCGAACCCTTAGTCGGTCGTTTTGGCGAATCCCTTGCAGACTTCAGTGATGATGAAGAAAATATTGTTCCTATGGAAGATGACGACGTACAGTTACTCGACAGAGATGATGCTGAGGCTATTATGGCAGATGTGTCAATGGGCAACGATATTGATGTTGAAGATGATGTTTGGGCCGCGGCTGTTGCTAAGCTCGGGTTGGGAAATAACCAGCCAGCTTGGGGTTATGTTCAACCGGAGCCCGAACAAGCGCAACCAGTTTATCCAGCATATAAAGCTCCATCAGCTCTGTAACACCCGTGTTTTGGGGTTAGGAGTTAGTCGGGTTAATTGGTCCGAGTCGGTAAAATTAATTTTAATCAAATTGATCTTAGTATGAGCAAATTAAGTTTAGAAAGAAAGGGAGGGATCATTTTGGTAATTAAACCAAAATAAAAATAAACACCCTTTTATATCATCTTTTTCCTCATTTCTTCTTCTTCACCGTTCACAAACCATCCCAAATTTCTCTCAAACCCTCATTACTATTTCCTTTAATTTCTTCTTCAATTCAAGGGCGTTTTTGAAGGTAATTACATATTCGAACTCTCCTCTTCATCCTCTACGTTTACATAGCTTTATATTTCGAAACTACTCACTTTTGTGATTTTCAAGTTTAATGAAAATTTGAGTTCTTAGTGAGTTTTTCAATTGATTTTGAATTATTAAGTTGGGTTTTGAGTTAGTCACCTTAAAATACACATAATATGTTAAAATGAGTGATTTTGGATGAAAATCCGAAATGGGTATTTATGGCCATTTTTGAATAGTCTAAAACTTGAATTTTGGTGAGTTTTAGAGTTAGGTTGAAGGGCTGATGGTATATGTATGTTAGGAAAGTGTTTTGGGACCATTTAGGTGTCATTTGGATGTTCGAAAATGGTATTTTCTGCTGGGTAAAATAGGAGTACGAAAATGGAAATTTTGGTGAATTGTATGGGTTGGAAATTGTTGGAGCTTGGCTTGCATGTAACACCCGTGTTTTGGGCCTAGGAGTAAACCGAGTTTATAGTCGAGTTAATAAAATTTAATTAGAATTAACTCAACTCAAGTTGTGGTGTAATTGAGCTTTAATAAAAGGGGAGGGACCTATGTTGCGATTTTACCCAAAACTTTTAATTAAAGTAAGATAACTCTTAAAATATAAGAGATCATCTTCTTCTTCTCTTCTATCTTTCTTTCCAACGTTAACACCATCTCTAAAACTCTCCCAAGCTTATCACCTTTCCATTGATCATACAACTTGATTTCAACCTCGTTTTGGAAGGTAAATTATGTTTTCCGACTCTCCTCCTTATTCTCTATCTATATTTGGTCTTAAAATTTGAAAACATGGGACTTTGAAAAATTATAGTTTTATGTTAAAGTTTGGATTTTAGGTGGTTTTCCAAATTGTTTTAATGTTTTGAGTTGGGATTTAACTTAATCATGATGAAATACACATTATATATCAATTTGGTTAAATTTGGATGAAAATTCGTATTAAATTCATATGTAAAATTTTAAGGTGTTAAAACTTGGTTTTTGGTGAAGTTTATGTTGAAAATTAAGGGCTGATGGTTAGGGTATGATATGAGAGTGATTTGGGATGTGTTAGAGGTCATTTGGGTGTTTGGAAGTGGAGTTTTCAGCAAGGTGTTTAGGGAGTACGAAAATTGAGTTTTTGGATGATGGTGGATTGAGAAATTGAAGAATATGGCTTATGTTTGTGAAGTGAGTTGTTAGTTGAGTTTTAGCATTGAATTGTGGTGTAATAAGTGTGTTTTGTTTGGTTAGAAGCAAGAAGAAACGTTGAAGGAGCTTTGGAGCCGAATACGAGATCGTAGGAGGATTGTTTCGTTTGACAAAGGAAGGGCGGTGAGTGGTTTTAAACTTATTCTAAAGTTGGTTCGAGTATGTGTAGTGTGCTTGTGAAAGTGTGCTTGGTAGGCCACTTATAGTTAATTCGAGTTGTTAGTTATCCGTTGATATCCATATATGCTATTGTGCTTACTTAACTATGCTTTTGTGATATTGGTGGTTTTGTACATGTATATTCATGAGGTGTATATATATGTGATGAGCATGAGTTATGATTGATGGAAAACGTGTTGTGGAAAATGATAATTGGCACTAAATAATTACCGGTTGTAAATGATCGATCATTAGGATTAGTGTGCACACAAATTGAGTCAAAACGTACGTGGCCTTGGTGGCGTTAAGGCACCAAGGAGGAGTACGGTGAAGTAATATTCCACCGGAAATTTATTCATTTCTACGTGATGATGAGTGGAATCCCATCCGTAGGGCATGTGGCGATGAGTGGAATCCCGTCCATGCAAGGCCGGTGATGAGTGGAATCCCACCGAGGTAAAGTGTTGTTGAGTTTCAAATCCGCACAATCGGGGTAATTTAAAGTGGCCAATTAACTTATTCATATATGGTGATATATGGTGATGAAACATGACTATTGTTATTGATGCTTGGTGCTTAGTATGAGGTAACATGCCATATTATGTCACTTGATGGACTAGCTAGGACTACTTGTGATGTTGTCTATGCATGTTAGATATGAGGTTTAAGGATTTCATACTTGAACCCTGCATTGTTGTTGCTTTCGTTTTAGAGCATCCTCACTAAGCTTATAGCTTACGCTCTCTATGTTCAACAATGCAGATCATTAGTGTGGCGTTAGCTCGGAGCAAGGCAAGAAGGGCTTCCAAGTTTTGTAACTCAAGTACGGTGGTAATTTTGTACTAGTTAGCAATGTGGCAAAAAGGGTTGTTGTATAAGTTTTTATAAATCTTTGTTATATATAATGTCTTGGGTTGTAAAGCATGAAATACTTTGTTGAATGTTAAGGGGATGGTAGGTTGTAAATGCTTATGTTGCTTTGTTGTATGGATTCTTGTGATGCATGACCCTTGTGTGTTTGAATGCCATGTGTGTTGACATGTTGTTTATTAAAGGTTGTTTGTGTGATGTTGGTTCTAGTGAGGTCCAATTATGCATTTTAGTGTATGCCTTATTTGTTTTAGCTGGAAACAGAGTATTGTGAAGCAGGGCGTATCGATACACCCCTGTGTATCGATACACCCTCAACTCTCTGAAATCCATTTTAGGCTGAGTGTATCGATACGTAGAGTGTATCGATACAGGCCAAACTCTCTGGAATCCTAAGGGAATTGGGGAGTGCAAAGCGTATCGATACGTGGTCATGTGTATCGATACGGTTGAATCTTGTTGACTACTGGTGACGTTGACCTGGAGGTGCGTATCGATACGCTAAATGGTGTATCGATACGGCCATCCCTGAGTCTGGGAGAGGGTTGACTTTGGTCAAGGCGTATCGATACCCCATATAGGTGTATCGATACGTCCTTCTTAAAATGGAAAAATTGGTTGTTTAATTGTAAGTTTGTGAGTTTCGAGTCAGTATTTGTTCGCTGCGTGTTCTCTCATATAGGATTCAATACAAGCATCTAGAAAAAAAAAATATATATATATAGGGTTGCTAACCGAGGGGGAATTTTAAATAGTTTTCGCTCGGTTTTCCCCGTGTGGCCCACTTGGACCGGTCATTCGGCCAGACCGAGACTAGGGGGTTACATTTGTTGGTATCAGAGCCTGAGGTTATCGAGACCTCGGGCAAGTAAGTGAGGTAAACTTGTTATGTTAAGTAATTATGTTGTTCGATGCATGTCTTGCTATGGATTCTTTGATATTTGACTGTTCGCATGATGTTTTGAAGCATGAATTGATGTGTTTGGTGTAGAGTGTGTGTGCCCATTGCTACTATTACTTAATTTACAAAGATTTTGAAAAGAAGAGTACTTGAGTATTATTGGACCCTTGCTTTGACTAACGAAATCTTTACATGTTTCTTGTTGTAGTTTATACCTTGTTAGCTGTACCATGAGACCACGTGGGAGGCCTAGGAGGTTTAGACCGGAACCACGGGCAGAGGCTCCAGAAGGAGAGCCAGTAGTTAGAGCTGAGGCTCAAGTGGGAGAGCCTTTGATTAGAATTGGAGCTCCTCCACCACCTCCACCACCACCACCTCCTCCACCGGGAGTTGGAGGCGAGGCTGAGGCAGGAGGAGAGGGACCACCAGGAGGTCAGGGTGGCCAAGGTGGCCAAGGACCGGCAGGGATTGACTTAGCTCCGTTGGTTCAGGCGATAGCCGGGGCTTTTCAGGCTGCAGTAGCTGGAGGACAGGCAGCACATCATCCTGGTGAGGGCACTGGATTGCCATTAGAGAGACTTCGGGGTCTTGGAGCTGAAGAGTTCAGGGGGTCTACTCCGGAGAGGTCAGAGTTATGGCTTGAAAAGACCGTCCGTATCTTGGCTCAGATAGGGTGTACTGGTGATCGCAAGCTGGGTTGTGTTGAGTCCTTGCTACAAGGCGATGCTTATACTTGGTGGGTCACTGTTACTTCGAGTATGGATGACGCTGAGATCACTTGGGAGTTCTTTGAGACAGCATTCCGGAAGAAGTATCTAGGTCCACGATACATCGACGAGAGGAAGAGGGAGTTCATGGCTTTGATTCAGGGACTTAGATCAGTGACAGACTATGAGATTAGATTTGTCAGACTAAGTCAGTATGCATCTGAACTTGTTCCTACTGAGGTGGAACGCTGTAACCGGTTCCGTTATGGATTGAATGAAGAAATCAAGACTTATACTCTAGCTTCAGACTACACTGATTTTGATGTCTTGGTTTCGAGGGCCAAGGACTTGGAGCACAGTTTGAGTTTGACCAGGCGGTCAGGTGGATCTAGTTCGAGTAAGAGATCCAGTAACTTTGATAGAGATGATGCCAAGAGGCATCGAGACAACAAATCTCAGTATGATAATAGGCGTGGTGGCGGTAACCACGGTAAAGGCCATCAAAACCAGAAGGCTAGTGGGAAGTTGCCTACATGTGCTACTTGTGGGAGAAACCACACCGGTGAGTGTTGGGGAAACTTCCATTCTTGTTGGAATTGTGGGGCTAGAGACCACATAAGACGTAACTGTCCACATCCAGTGGGACAGGCAGCAGCACAGGCTCCTGCTAGAGCCAATGATTTTCAGAGAGGCCGTGGGCGCGGTCGTGGCTACTTCCAACCTAGGATAGATGCACCTAGGGTGGATGCTCAGAGGAATCTTGCTCATGTTGTGGCAGTGCAGCCAGAGGCAGGAGGACCAGCGAGAGTTTATGCTCAGAGAGAGACCGGGAACGACACTGATGTGATAGCAGGTAATTTCGAGTTACGGTCTATGTCTTTGCTTTCTCTGGTTGATTCGGGTTCTACTCATTCCTACATTTTGAGTGAGCATGCACAGAAGTTAGATATCCCTGTTGAGATCTTAGATGTAGGTATGCATGTCACTAGTTCTTTTGGTGAGACAGTAGTGGTTAGACGTATATATAGAAGATGTCCACTGAAGATTCAGGGTCATGTGTTCCAAGTTGACATGATGGAACTTCCTTTTTATGGTTTCGATATAATTTTGGGTATGGACTGGTTAGTTGAGCATCGGGCTAGTGTGGATTTCGAAACAAAGAGAATTTCTTTGAAACTTTCTGATGACTACGAGGTAGTAGTAGTAGGCGAGAACATTAAGTTCTTGTCTAATGTAGTGTCAGCTTTAGAGGCTCACAAGTTGATGGACTCTGGATGCGGGGCTTATTTAGCTTATGTTATGAATCCGGATATGAGTGAAGTTAGACCAAAAGATATCAGAACAGTGTGTGATTTTCCGGATGTGTTCCCTGAAGAATTGCCAGGCTTACCTCCTGACAGAGATGTTGAGTTTGTAATTGAGACCATTTCAGGGTCTAATCCAGTTTCGATAGCTCCGTATCGTATGGCTCCAAAGGAGTTGAAAGAATTGAAGAACCAGTTGCAAGAATTATTAGACCGTGGATTCATTAGGCCTAGTAGTTCTCCGTGGGGTGCTCCTGTGTTATTCGTGAAAAAGAAAGATGGTAGTATGCGTATGTGTATAGATTACAGACAGTTGAATCAGTTGACAGTGAAGAATAAATATCCGTTGCCCAGGATTGATGACTTGTTTGATCAACTGAAAGGAGCATCGGTCTTTTCGAAGATTGATTTGAGATCGGGTTATTACCAGCTAAAGGTAAAAGAGGTTGATGTACCGAAGACGGCCTTTAGGACTAGGTATGGTCACTATGAGTTTCTTGTGATGCCATTTGGGCTCACGAATGCACCTGCAGCATTCATGGACATGATGAACAGAATTTTTAGAGACTATCTAGACTGTTTTGTAGTTGTTTTCATTGATGACATACTTGTGTACTCGAAGACGGAAGAAGAACATGACGAGCACTTGAGGGTTGTTTTACAGAAATTGCTGAGCAATCAGTTGTATGCTAAGCTTAGTAAATGTGAGTTTTGGATACGAGAGGTGGTATTTCTTGGTCATGTTGTTTCGGCCGAAGGTATCCGTGTTGATCCATCGAAGATCGAGGCTATTATCGAGTGGAAACAACCTAAGTCTGTGACGGAGATTAGGAGTTTCCTGGGATTAGCTGGCTACTATAGAAGATTTGTTGATGGTTTCTCTAGAGTAGCTGCTCCTTTGACTAAACTATTGCAAAAAGAAGTTAAGTTTGAATGGTCAGAGGCAAGACAAAAAGCCTTTGAGAAATTAAAAGAAGCTTTGACGAATGCCCCAGTGTTAGTACAACCTGTTTCAGGTAAAGAGTTTGTAATTTACAGTGATGCTTCCTACGTAGGTTTAGGATGTGTTCTGATGCAAGAGAGAAAAGTTGTTGCTTATGCTTCTAGACAATTGAAGGTTCATGAGAAGAACTATCCTACACATGATATCGAGCTAGCCGCAGTTGTGTTTGCACTGAAGATTTGGCGTCATTACTTGTATGGTGAGAAGTGTATTGTTTACACCGATCACAAGAGCTTGAAGTATTTGATGACACAGAAGGAGTTAAACTTGAGACAGAGAAGATGGCTTGAGTTGCTAAAAGATTATGATTTGACCATCGAGTACCATCCGGGTAAAGCGAATGTAGTCGCTGATGCTTTGAGTAGGAAAGTGGCCATAGAGTTGAGGGCTATGTTTGCTAAATTGAGTGTGTCTGATGATGGTGGTTTGATCACCGAATTGCAAGTGAAGCCTTCTTTGATACAATTGATTAAAGAGAAGCAAATGCAAGATGAGAGTTTAATTCCTCATGTCCAGGACATAGCTGAAGGAAGACCGACCGATTACAGTTTCAGCGGTGAGGGCTTGTTGTGCTTTAAGGATAGAATTGTTGTACCCGGAGATGTTGAGTTGAGACGTCAGATTTTGAGTGAAGCACATTCGAGTCCCTTTTCTATGCATCCGGGTAGTACCAAAATGTATTGTGACTTGAAGAATGATTACTTCTGGGTTGGTTTGAAGAAAGATGTAGCTGAGTATGTGAGCCATTGTATGGTTTGTCAAAGAGTGAAGGCAGAACATCAGGTTCCTTCAGGTTTATTACAGCCTTTGAAGATTCCGGAATGGAAATGGGAGAGGATCACCATGGATTTTGTATCGGGATTGCCCTTATCTCCTTCAAAGAAGAATTCAGTTTGGGTGATTGTTGATAGATTTACTAAGTGTGCTCACTTCTTAGCAGTGAACACTACTGATTCCTTAGACAAGTTAGCAAACTTGTACATCCGCGAGATTGTGAGGCTTCATGGAGTACCGAAGTCTATTGTTTCAGACAGAGATCCTAGGTTTACTTCGAGGTTCTGGGGTTGTTTGCATAGTGCCCTAGGTAGCCGTTTGCATTTCAGCACTTCCTATCATCCACAGTCTGATGGGCAGTCAGAGCGAGTAATACAGATTCTAGAGGATATGCTCCGTTGTTGTGTGATTGACTTCCAGGGTTCTTGGGAGAAGCACTTACCGTTGGTTGAGTTCGCTTACAACAACAGTTATCAATCTAGTATTCAGATGGCTCCTTATGAGGCTTTGTATGGTAAACGATGTAGGACTCCGATCTGTTGGGCTGAAACAGGTCAGAGATTATTACCTATGCCAGATTTGCTTAAGGGGACTACTGACAAGGTGAAGCTGATTTGCGACCGTTTGAAAGCAGCTTCCAATCGTCAGAAATCTTATGCAGATTTGAAGAGAAAAGAGATAGAGTACTCAGTAGGTGAGAAAGTGTTTCTGAAGGTATCTCCGTGGAAGAAGGTAATGAGATTCGGCCGAAAGGGCAAGCTGAGTCCGAGATTCATTGGTCCGTATGAGGTAGTTGAGCGGATCGGGCCTGTAGCTTATCGTTTGAGGTTACCTTCTGAGTTAGAGAAGATCCATGATGTCTTTCATGTGTCTATGCTTAGAAGATATAGATCAGATCCTTCTCATGTGATGCCCGTTGAGGAGATAGAATTAAATCCAGATTTGTCCTATACAGAAGAACCCATTGAGATACTTGCTACTGATAGCAAGGTGTTGCGTGGCAAGACCATAGAGTTGGTCAAAGTGTTGTGGAGACATAGAGGTGTAGAAGAGGCCACTTGGGAAAGGAAAGCGGATATGGTTGAGCAGTTTCCGTATTTGTTTCCACCAGGTAATTTCGGGGACGAAATTTCTTAAGTGGGAGAGAGTTGTAACACCCGTGTTTTGGGCCTAGGAGTAAACCGAGTTTATAGTCGAGTTAATAAAATTTAATTAGAATTAACTCAACTCAAGTTGTGGTGTAATTGAGCTTTAATAAAAGGGGAGGGACCTATGTTGCGATTTTACCCAAAACTTTTAATTAAAGTAAGATAACTCTTAAAATATAAGAGATCATCTTCTTCTTCTCTTCTATCTTTCTTTCCAACGTTAACACCATCTCTAAAACTCTCCCAAGCTTATCACCTTTCCATTGATCATACAACTTGATTTCAACCTCGTTTTGGAAGGTAAATTATGTTTTCCGACTCTCCTCCTTATTCTCTATCTATATTTGGTCTTAAAATTTGAAAACATGGGACTTTGAAAAATTATAGTTTTATGTTAAAGTTTGGATTTTAGGTGGTTTTCCAAATTGTTTTAATGTTTTGAGTTGGGATTTAACTTAATCATGATGAAATACACATTATATATCAATTTGGTTAAATTTGGATGAAAATTCGTATTAAATTCATATGTAAAATTTTAAGGTGTTAAAACTTGGTTTTTGGTGAAGTTTATGTTGAAAATTAAGGGCTGATGGTTAGGGTATGATATGAGAGTGATTTGGGATGTGTTAGAGGTCATTTGGGTGTTTGGAAGTGGAGTTTTCAGCAAGGTGTTTAGGGAGTACGAAAATTGAGTTTTTGGATGATGGTGGATTGAGAAATTGAAGAATATGGCTTATGTTTGTGAAGTGAGTTGTTAGTTGAGTTTTAGCATTGAATTGTGGTGTAATAAGTGTGTTTTGTTTGGTTAGAAGCAAGAAGAAACGTTGAAGGAGCTTTGGAGCCGAATACGAGATCGTAGGAGGATTGTTTCGTTTGACAAAGGAAGGGCGGTGAGTGGTTTTAAACTTATTCTAAAGTTGGTTCGAGTATGTGTAGTGTGCTTGTGAAAGTGTGCTTGGTAGGCCACTTATAGTTAATTCGAGTTGTTAGTTATCCGTTGATATCCATATATGCTATTGTGCTTACTTAACTATGCTTTTGTGATATTGGTGGTTTTGTACATGTATATTCATGAGGTGTATATATATGTGATGAGCATGAGTTATGATTGATGGAAAACGTGTTGTGGAAAATGATAATTGGCACTAAATAATTACCGGTTGTAAATGATCGATCATTAGGATTAGTGTGCACACAAATTGAGTCAAAACGTACGTGGCCTTGGTGGCGTTAAGGCACCAAGGAGGAGTACGGTGAAGTAATATTCCACCGGAAATTTATTCATTTCTACGTGATGATGAGTGGAATCCCATCCGTAGGGCATGTGGCGATGAGTGGAATCCCGTCCATGCAAGGCCGGTGATGAGTGGAATCCCACCGAGGTAAAGTGTTGTTGAGTTTCAAATCCGCACAATCGGGGTAATTTAAAGTGGCCAATTAACTTATTCATATATGGTGATATATGGTGATGAAACATGACTATTGTTATTGATGCTTGGTGCTTAGTATGAGGTAACATGCCATATTATGTCACTTGATGGACTAGCTAGGACTACTTGTGATGTTGTCTATGCATGTTAGATATGAGGTTTAAGGATTTCATACTTGAACCCTGCATTGTTGTTGCTTTCGTTTTAGAGCATCCTCACTAAGCTTATAGCTTACGCTCTCTATGTTCAACAATGCAGATCATTAGTGTGGCGTTAGCTCGGAGCAAGGCAAGAAGGGCTTCCAAGTTTTGTAACTCAAGTACGGTGGTAATTTTGTACTAGTTAGCAATGTGGCAAAAAGGGTTGTTGTATAAGTTTTTATAAATCTTTGTTATATATAATGTCTTGGGTTGTAAAGCATGAAATACTTTGTTGAATGTTAAGGGGATGGTAGGTTGTAAATGCTTATGTTGCTTTGTTGTATGGATTCTTGTGATGCATGACCCTTGTGTGTTTGAATGCCATGTGTGTTGACATGTTGTTTATTAAAGGTTGTTTGTGTGATGTTGGTTCTAGTGAGGTCCAATTATGCATTTTAGTGTATGCCTTATTTGTTTTAGCTGGAAACAGAGTATTGTGAAGCAGGGCGTATCGATACACCCCTGTGTATCGATACACCCTCAACTCTCTGAAATCCATTTTAGGCTGAGTGTATCGATACGTAGAGTGTATCGATACAGGCCAAACTCTCTGGAATCCTAAGGGAATTGGGGAGTGCAAAGCGTATCGATACGTGGTCATGTGTATCGATACGGTTGAATCTTGTTGACTACTGGTGACGTTGACCTGGAGGTGCGTATCGATACGCTAAATGGTGTATCGATACGGCCATCCCTGAGTCTGGGAGAGGGTTGACTTTGGTCAAGGCGTATCGATACCCCATATAGGTGTATCGATACGTCCTTCTTAAAATGGAAAAATTGGTTGTTTAATTGTAAGTTTGTGAGTTTCGAGTCAGTATTTGTTCGCTGCGTGTTCTCTCATATAGGATTCAATACAAGCATCTAGAAAAAAAAAATATATATATATAGGGTTGCTAACCGAGGGGGAATTTTAAATAGTTTTCGCTCGGTTTTCCCCGTGTGGCCCACTTGGACCGGTCATTCGGCCAGACCGAGACTAGGGGGTTACATTGCACCTATGGGTTGATGTTGTGGCTGAATTTAGCAATTATTTGTGAGTATGAGATGTGTTGGAAACTTGAGTTTTCATCAAGGTTATGGGCTGCTTGAATTAGATAAAGTTGGGGTTTGGTCATGACTTAATATGTTGAGTTTGATATTTGAATTTGTATTCCGGGTTAGCTACTTTGATGTTGAGTTGATTCGAGGTTGTTTTACTTGTGTTGAGATGTTTAGAAGCGAGGTTTTGAGATGGTGAAGCCTTGGGAACAAATCCGGAAATTTAAGACCATGGTTGCTTGGTGTTTGAGCTTGGATGTGGAGGTGAGTGGTTAAATGTTTTTTTTAAAATGGTTTTGAGTATTTTGGTTCAAGCATGTGAACCTAGGATGGGCTTGGTAAACCCACCTAGAGTTGGGATTAGAGTGGTAGCCTAATCCCAAACTTTGATTAAAGACTTGGGTTGCACTTTTTAATGGTTGTATATGCCTCGTATTAAATTGTGATGATTATGTATATGTTGTATACATGTATGATGAGGCATGTTTGATGCATTGTTATATGCATGTTGATGATAGATATGTTATGGTTGCTAATAATGTGCATGTGGTGTTGACGTGTGAAATGATTTTATGAGGTGGTTTCATGATCCGAGGATCATGGTGAGTACATGCTAGGCATGGAAATATGGTTTGTGCATGACGGTGAGTCATGGTGAGTACATGCTAGGCATGGAAATGTGGTTTGTGCATGACGGTGGGTCATGGTGAGTACATGCTAGGCATGGAAATGTGGTTTGTGCATGACGGTGAGTCATGGTGAGTACATGCTAGGCATGGAAATGTGGTTTGTGCATGACGGTGAGTCATGGTGAGTACATGCTAGGCATGGAAATGTGGTTTGTGCATGACGGTGAGTCATGGTGAGTACATGCTAGGCATGGAAATGTGGTTTGTGCATGACGGTGAGTCATGGTGAGTACATGCTAGGCATGGAAATGTGGTTTGTGCATGACGGTGAGTCATGGTGAGTACATGCTAGGCATGGAAATGTGGTTTGTGCATGACGGTGAGTCATGGTGAGTACATGCTAGGCATGGAAATGTGGTTTGTGCATGACGGTGAGTCATGGTGAGTACATGCTAGGCATGGAAATGTGGTTTGTGCATGACGGTGAGTCATGGTGAGTACGTGCTAAGCACGGAAGTGTTATGAATTGATATGGGTATCAATGTGATATGAAATGTGTTTTCAAATGTGAAGCGATATATGATGTGGTTAATACATTGAGTTATGTATCATTGTATGATGAATTTATAAGTTGTTGAGCATGACATGAATTTGGTAATATGTTCATGCATCTTTTATATTTATGGCTCATGTGGATCGAAAGTAAAATCATGTATTTTATCATGATAGTTGCTCGAGCTTGGACCCTGTATTGTCGAAGGTTTGTTTTATGAGCTTACCCTCACTAAGCTTTTATGCTTACGCTCTCTTTTGTTCGACAATGCAGATGAATAGCTTATGGGTGGCAAGGGAAAGGAAAGGTCTTCAAGTGTTGTTTTGGTGAGCTCAATGTATGATTTATAAATTAAAAGATTGTAATAGTAAAGCAATGGGATAAGTGTTGTGTGTCTTGATACTTTGATGTGTGTTGATTTGGTTTGGCACTTAGATGCCTTGTTTGATTTGTAAATATTACATATGATACATACCTTGATGAATACTTGAGTGGTGCATGCCTTGATGAATGATTGTGTGTGATGGCATGTCCTTTTTGGATGATTAGGTTGCTTAGTTGATATGTCTAAGTCTACTATGTGTTAATTTGTATCTTTGGTATTGTTGAGATTTTTGTATGTCCATATATGCATAAATTGCTCTTTAATTGGAATGATATGTGTGAATGCATTATTCCATGTTCGAATGACTTCTTTGGCTTAAATAGGTGTTCTTGCATGTTTGTATATGCTTTATTGCTTCCTAAGATATGTTTCAAACGATTCTAACTTTAGCCGAACCTTTTTTCAAAACATCTATGATCCGTTTTTGCACTAGAGCTGTTTTTCCAGTCTCCAAGGCAAAAAGGATCGATCCCCTGGAAAAAGGGATCGATCCCTTCGTTGGCAGAATCGTTTCAAATTCTGCTTCCAGCCTCCAAGTGCAAAAGGATCGATCCCCTTGTTTATGGGATCGATCCCTTGTGATATAGATGCTAAATTTTTAAAAATTGAGGTTTGCAAGCTTTACGTTTTAGTCCTGATTCTCGTATGTGCAATTGCTTGAGTTTGAGATGTCCGTTTGAGTCGAAATTTGGCAGAGAGGCATGAAACATGACTAATTTCATAATGGTAACTTAAAATTTGGTAAAGTCCTCTTAATTTCCAGAATTTACAAATTGGTCCCTAAATTCGTATTTTGTTCAATTGAGTCCCTTATTGTTTTCCGATTGCTGTGATTTTTGAGTATGCTTATCTCAAGAGTATGCCTAGGTTTAATGTGCATCTAGACAAGTTTAAAAAAAAAAGGGTCGTTAATCAAGGTTGACTTTCGGGTTGACTTTGGTTTTCCCCGTGTAATCTTCGTAGTTCGGGTCAGCCGTCTAGGCCGGGCTACGGGGGTTACATTTGTTGGCATCAGAGCTTAAGGTTTCCGAGACCTTGGGCAGGTAAGTGAGTAAGTTGTGTTTTATGATTAAGATGCACGGTGTTTGCTTATCATGTAAGCATGTTGCTTGTTATTCGAGTATGTTGTAATGAATGATTGCTTGCTTTGTAATTATGATTGCTTGTGTGACAAGTATGTTGATTGTTTGTTTAAAAGCATGTTGCTCGTTACCCGTGTAGGCGGTGATGTGTGATTGTTTGATGGAGAAGGTATGTTGTTCGATCGTACGCATATGTTTGCTTGTTTAGCAAGTATGCCTTGTAATATGCATGATTGAGCATGTATGTGTGTTGAGTTGCTTGAAGCATGTTGAGTAGAGTCCCATTGCTTCTATTACATCGGAAAAAGAGATTTTAAGTGAGGAAATCATACTTGAGCCACTTGGACCTTTTCCTTTGCTAACCCAGTTTGTATGTTAATGTGTTGTTGTTGTTGTTAGTTTATTACTTTTTGGTAAGTTTGAGGCCAAGGCGTGGACTGTGAATCGGTAAGTGGAAAATGTGGGTTCTGAAAATGTGAATGATGTTGAGGGAGTCCATCATCTTGGTTAGGGAGGTATGGTTGTGCCGGAGTTGAGGTACAATTTGGTTGACTGAGTTAGTGTGTATGTGGGTTGGTTCCTGTTGATGAGGAACGATGTGATCGTTTCTGGTGTTAGTGGTGAAAGAGGTGACGACCTATGAGTGGGAGTCAGAGTGTTATCGATGATATAGTAGGTAAGCATTTGGTACAGTTTTGAGCTTGTTCCCTTCTGGTTGATTCTGAGTCTGCACTTCTGTATATTGTTAGCAAGCATACAAAGTTTGAATGTGCACAGTGAAGTGTTAGAGGCAAGTATGAGTATCTTAGTTCTTTGAGGCGAAATCAGGGTAAGGGTCTCGTTTGTGTAATCTGAAAATTCAGAAGTGTTAGTTGGTGACCGTTGGGGTTCAACCTATGATTTTAATGCAAGACAACCAGTTAGTGTTCGCGAGTGGGAGCTAGTTTGTGTGGTTGGGTCGGTGTACGTTGAGTTGTGTTTCAGCAAGCGAAAGAGATGAAGTCACTTCCGATATAGTTGAGTTGAGAATGGAGTCTTGAGTTTTGACTCTAGGTTGTTTGTTAGAGGTAGAGCAAGTCCAGCATGACTGTTTGTATGTGATCAGAATTGAATTTTGAAGTTTCGAGATGCTCTAAGAATATTCTAGAAGAGTCAGATTTTGTTGAAGAACCAGTCTGAAAACAAGAGGACCGAAGACTATCAGTTGTGCACAGGTGTAGTTACAATTTCTTCGGATTTGTCCTTTTCGTGTGAGCATGCGAAGAAAATTTGATGAACGTGTTGAGACCTTAGAAGTAGGGACACAGGTGACTAGACCTTGTGGTGAGATAGTGATGGCCAGGAAGATGTATGGAAGATGTTTGTTGATGGTTCAGGGTTACATGTATGCAGTAGATGGGAAGTGATCGCCTTCCTATAGTTTTGATGTACCTTCTGGCAAGGTTTGGCTTGAAGAACACATAGTTAGAGTATACTTTGAGACAAGGAGACAGTTGCCTGGAAGTTGCAGATTTCTGTGAACTGTAGTAGTAGGTGAAGATGTAAACTTCATATTGAATGATTGATCCAGCTTTGAAGGTCGAAGATTGCTTGAGTATAGTTGGCAGGTTTGCTTAGCAAGTGTAATGAAGTTGATTCTGAATGAAGATTAGACCGCAGCAGGTTAAAATAGTTTGTGATTCTTCCTAGAAGAGTTTAGAAGAAACACCCAGTTTATCTCCTGACAGAGAAGAAGAGTTTATTAGTGATGTCGTCTCCGAGTTTGCTCGTGTTTTAATTTGCTCTGTATCTTATGAATTCTGACAGAATTGAGAATGTTGAAGAATTAACTTTGAGAACTGTTAGGCCTTAGACTCATTAGGTCTAGTACGTCATCTTAGAGTATGACAGTACAATTTGTGAAGAAGAAAGAGTGACGGTACGAGAATGTGTTTAGATTTCAGACAACTGAAACAAGTGACAGTGAATGAGTAGTATCCGCTTCCGAGTGTCAGTGATTTGTTGGTCAGTTAGTGTGTGCTTCAGTCTATTTGAAGATTAATTCGAGATCCGTTTACCACCAGTTGAAAGTGAGAAAAGTTGAAGTACCGAAGAAGGCCATGACGAGCTTTGAAGTTAGTGTGGTAGAACCTTTTAGGAAATCAGTTGTATGCTTATGCAAAATAGAAGATTGTGGTTTATTCATCGAGATAGTTGAAAGACCGAGAGAAGAGTTAATTACAGTTTTGTTTTCTTCGAAGACTTAGAGACAAAGCTCGTATAGTAAGAAATGCGCAGTATGTGCATTTATCATCCGGACTTAAAATATTTGACGACTTGTGAAGGGTTGAAACTTGAACAACATGAGTTGTTAGAATTGCTTGAAGACTGTGGTCCCAAGATTGAGTACTATCTGAAGAGAGTCTACGTGGTAATCGATGTTCCGAGTTATTTGGTTGTCAGATTAGTGGTTGAGTTGCGAGCTATATTGCTGAATTCCGTTTATCAAATGATAGTAGTTTTGTGGCCGAGTTTCGAGTTGAGACTACTTTGAGTCAGAATGTTTGAAGAGAAACAGTTGCAAGACAGATTCTTGGCACCTCACGTGCAAGGCATAGTAGAAGGAAGACCTTCAGAATACAGTTCAGAGATGATAGAGTTTGTGTTGTTAGAGATAGAATAGTTGTGCCGATTGGCATAGTGCTTTGAGACGTATTGTTTCGGCCGATGCACACGGTAGTTCATTTGTATAGCATCTGAGTAGTATGAATACGTATTGTGGGTTGAAGATGAATGATTTGGGATTGAGATGATGGGTAATGTGGTTCAGCATGAGGGTAAGTGTATAATTTGCCAGCATGTCAAGACCGAACGTCAAATTTCTTCTAGTTTGTTGCATCCGTGGAAGGTTATTAATGGAAGTGAGTAATAGAGATCCGAGGATTCCAACTAGATTTTTGAAGACGTCTGTATAGTGTTTGGTTATCGGTTGAAGTCAGATGGTCAATTAGAGAAAGTTATGGGTCGAGTATTCAAACAGTGTTGTATGAGATTATGAATTGGGCTAGTTCTGTTGTTTATCTGTTGCGGTTACCACCAGAATTAGAAAGGGGTTTGTGATGTGATTTGTGTATCTATGATTCGGGAGTGTGAGTCAGACATGTTCTGTGTTATGGTTGTAGAAGAGATCGAGTTGAGCTTAAAGTCGACATGCCTTGAAAGAACCGTTGAGATCTTAGCATCAGATATCGATAGACGGGTGGTAAGTCTACCGAGTTGGTGAGTATGTTGTGGTGAGAAGGAGAGTACTGAGGAGTATGTTTCAGTGACTCTTCATGTTCGATGAATTTCGGGGACGAAATTTCTTAAGTGGGGGAGAGTTGTAACACCCGTGTTTTGGGGTTAGGAGTTAGTCGGGTTAATTGGTCCGAGTCGGTAAAATTAATTTTAATCAAATTGATCTTAGTATGAGCAAATTAAGTTTAGAAAGAAAGGGAGGGATTATTTTGGTAATTAAACCAAAATAAAAATAAACACCCTTTTATATCATCTTTTTCCTCATTTCTTCTTCTTCACCGTTCACAAACCATCCCAAATTTCTCTCAAACCCTCATTACTATTTCCTTTAATTTCTTCTTCAATTCAAGGGCGTTTTTGAAGGTAATTACATATTCGAACTCTCCTCTTCATCCTCTACGTTTACATAGCTTTATATTTTGAAACTACTCACTTTTGTGATTTTCAAGTTTAATGAAAATTTGAGTTCTTAGTGAGTTTTTCAATTGATTTTGAATTATTAAGTTGGGTTTTGAGTTAGTCACCTTAAAATACACATAATATGTTAAAATGAGTGATTTTGGATGAAAATCCGAAATGAGTATTTATGGCCATTTTTGAATAGTCTAAAACTTGAATTTTGGTGAGTTTTAGAGTTAGGTTGAAGGGCTGATGGTATATGTATGTTAGGAAAGTGTTTTGGGACCATTTAGGTGTCATTTGGATGTTCGAAAATGGTATTTTCTGCTGGGTAAAATAGGAGTACGAAAATGGAAATTTTGGTGAATTGTATGGGTTGGAAATTGTTGGAGCTTGGCTTGCACCTATGGGTTGATGTTGTGGCTGAATTTAGCAATTATTTGTGAGTATGAGATGTGTTGGAAACTTGAGTTTTCATCAAGGTTATGGGCTGCTTGAATTAGATAAAGTTGGGGTTTGGTCATGACTTAATATGTTGAGTTTGATATTTGAATTTGTATTCCGGGTTAGCTACTTTGATGTTGAGTTGATTTGAGGTTGTTTTACTTGTGTTGAGATGTTTAGAAGCGAGGTTTTGAGATGGTGAAGCCTTGGGAACAAATCCGGAAATTTGAGACCATGGTTGCTTGGTGTTTGAGCTTGGATGTGGAGGTGAGTGGTTAAATGTTTTTTTTAAAATGGTTTTGAGTATTTTGGTTCAAGCATGTGAACCTAGGATGGGCTTGGTAAACCCACCTAGAGTTGGGATTAGAGTGGTAGCCTAATCCCAAACTTTGATTAAAGACTTGGGTTGCACTTTTTAATGGTTGTATATGCCTCGTATTAAATTGTGATGGTGTTGATTATGTATATGTTGTATACATGTATGATGAGGCATGTTTGATGCATTGTTATATGCATGTTGATGATAGATATGTTATGGTTGCTAATAATGTGCATGTGGTGTTGACGTGTGAAATGATTTTATGAGGTGGTTTCATGATCCGAGGATCATGGTGAGTACATGCTAGGCATGGAAATATGGTTTGTGCATGACGGTGAGTCATGGTGAGTACATGCTAGGCATGGAAATGTGGTTTGTGCATGACGGTGAGTCATGGTGAGTACATGCTAGGCATGGAAATGTGGTTTGTGCATGACGGTGAGTCATGGTGAGTACATGCTAGGCATGGAAATGTGGTTTGTGCATGACGGTGAGTCATGGTGAGTACATGCTAGGCATGGAAATGTGGTTTGTGCATGACGGTGAGTCATGGTGAGTACATGCTAGGCATGGAAATGTGGTTTGTGCATGACGGTGAGTCATGGTGAGTACATGCTAGGCATGGAAATGTGGTTTGTGCATGACGGTGAGTCATGGTGAGTACATGCTAGGCATGGAAATGTGGTTTGTGCATGACGGTGAGTCATGGTGAGTACGTGCTAAGCACGGAAGTGTTATGAATTGATATGGGTATCAATGTGATATGAAATGTGTTTTCAAATGTGAAGCGATATATGATGTGGTTAATACATTGAGTTATGTATCATTGTATGATGAATTTATAAGTTGTTGAGCATGACATGAATTTGGTAATATGTTCATGCATCATTTATATTTATGGCTCATGTGGATCGAAAGTAAAATCATGTATTTTATCATGATAGTTGCTCGAGCTTGGACCCTGTATTGTCGAAGGTTTGTTTTATGAGCTTACCCTCACTAAGCTTTTATGCTTACGCTCTCTTTTGTTCGACAATGCAGATGAATAGCTTATGGGTGGCAAGGGAAAGGAAAGGTCTTCAAGTGTTGTTTTGGTGAGCTCAATGTATGATTTATAAATTAAAAGATTGTAATAGTAAAGCAATGGGATAAGTGTTGTGTGTCTTGATACTTTGATGTGTGTTGATTTGGTTTGGCACTTAGATGCCTTGTTTGATTTGTAAATATCACATATGATACATACCTTGATGAATACTTGAGTGGTGCATGCCTTGATGAATGATTGTGTGTGATGGCATGTCCTTTTTGGATGATTAGGTTGCTTAGTTGATATGTCTAAGTCTACTATGTGTTAATTTGTATCTTTGGTATTGTTGAGATTTTTGTATGTCCATATATGCATAAATTGCTCTTTAATTGGAATGATATGTGTGAATGCATTATTCCATGTTCGAATGACTTCTTTGGCTTAAATAGGTGTTCTTGCATGTTTGTATATGCTTTATTGCTTCCTAAGATATGTTTCAAACGATTCTAACTTTAGCCGAACCTTTTTTCAAAACATCTATGATCCGTTTTTGCACTAGAGCTGTTTTTCCAGTCTCCAAGGCAAAAAGGATCGATCCCCTGGAAAAAGGGATCGATCCCTTCGTTGGCAGAATCGTTTCAAATTCTGCTTCCAGCCTCCAAGTGCAAAAGGATCGATCCCCTTGTTTATGGGATCGATCCCTTGTGATATAGATGCTAAATTTTTAAAAATTGAGGTTTGCAAGCTTTACGTTTTAGTCCTGATTCTCGTATGTGCAATTGCTTGAGTTTGAGATGTCCGTTTGAGTCGAAATTTGGCAGAGAGGCATGAAACATGACTAATTTCATAATGGTAACTTAAAATTTGGTAAAGTCCTCTTAATTTCCAGAATTTACAAATTGGTCCCTAAATTCGTATTTTGTTCAATTGAGTCCCTTATTGTTTTCCGATTGCTGTGATTTTTGAGTATGCTTATCTCAAGAGTATGCCTAGGTTTAATGTGCATCTAGACAAGTTTAAAAAAAAAGGGTCGTTAATCAAGGTTGACTTTCGGGTTGACTTTGGTTTTCCCCGTGTAATCTTCGTAGTTCGGGTCAGCCGTCTAGGCCGGGCTACGGGGGTTACATTTGTTGGCATCAGAGCTTAAGGTTTCCGAGACCTTGGGCAGGTAAGTGAGTAAGTTGTGTTTTATGATTAAGATGCACGGTGTTTGCTTATCATGTAAGCATGTTGCTTGTTATTCGAGTATGTTGTAATGAATGATTGCTTGCTTTGTAATTATGATTGCTTGTGTGACAAGTATGTTGATTGTTTGTTTAAAAGCATGTTGCTCGTTACCCGTGTAGGCGGTGATGTGTGATTGTTTGATGGAGAAGGTATGTTGTTCGATCGTACGCATATGTTTGCTTGTTTAGCAAGTATGCCTTGTAATATGCATGATTGAGCATGTATGTGTGTTGAGTTGCTTGAAGCATGTTGAGTAGAGTCCCATTGCTTCTATTACATCGGAAAAAGAGATTTTAAGTGAGGAAATCATACTTGAGCCACTTGGACCTTTTCCTTTGCTAACCCAGTTTGTATGTTAATGTGTTGTTGTTGTTGTTAGTTTATTACTTTTTGGTAAGTTTGAGGCCAAGGCGTGGACTGTGAATCGGTAAGTGGAAAATGTGGGTTCTGAAAATGTGAATGATGTTGAGGGAGTCCATCATCTTGGTTAGGGAGGTATGGTTGTGCCGGAGTTGAGGTACAATTTGGTTGACTGAGTTAGTGTGTATGTGGGTTGGTTCCTGTTGATGAGGAACGATGTGATCGTTTCTGGTGTTAGTGGTGAAAGAGGTGACGACCTATGAGTGGGAGTCAGAGTGTTATCGATGATATAGTAGGTAAGCATTTGGTACAGTTTTGAGCTTGTTCCCTTCTGGTTGATTCTGAGTCTGCACTTCTGTATATTGTTAGCAAGCATACAAAGTTTGAATGTGCACAGTGAAGTGTTAGAGGCAAGTATGAGTATCTTAGTTCTTTGAGGCGAAATCAGGGTAAGGGTCTCGTTTGTGTAATCTGAAAATTCAGAAGTGTTAGTTGGTGACCGTTGGGGTTCAACCTATGATTTTAATGCAAGACAACCAGTTAGTGTTCGCGAGTGGGAGCTAGTTTGTGTGGTTGGGTCGGTGTACGTTGAGTTGTGTTTCAGCAAGCGAAAGAGATGAAGTCACTTCCGATATAGTTGAGTTGAGAATGGAGTCTTGAGTTTTGACTCTAGGTTGTTTGTTAGAGGTAGAGCAAGTCCAGCATGACTGTTTGTATGTGATCAGAATTGAATTTTGAAGTTTCGAGATGCTCTAAGAATATTCTAGAAGAGTCAGATTTTGTTGAAGAACCAGTCTGAAAACAAGAGGACCGAAGACTATCAGTTGTGCACAGGTGTAGTTACAATTTCTTCGGATTTGTCCTTTTCGTGTGAGCATGCGAAGAAAATTTGATGAACGTGTTGAGACCTTAGAAGTAGGGACACAGGTGACTAGACCTTGTGGTGAGATAGTGATGGCCAGGAAGATGTATGGAAGATGTTTGTTGATGGTTCAGGGTTACATGTATGCAGTAGATGGGAAGTGATCGCCTTCCTATAGTTTTGATGTACCTTCTGGCAAGGTTTGGCTTGAAGAACACATAGTTAGAGTATACTTTGAGACAAGGAGACAGTTGCCTGGAAGTTGCAGATTTCTGTGAACTGTAGTAGTAGGTGAAGATGTGAACTTCATATTGAATGATTGATCCAGCTTTGAAGGTCGAAGATTGCTTGAGTATAGTTGGCAGGTTTGCTTAGCAAGTGTAATGAAGTTGATTCTGAATGAAGATTAGACCACAGCAGGTTAAAATAGTTTGTGATTCTTCCTAGAAGAGTTTAGAAGAAACACCCAGTTTATCTCCTGACAGAGAAGAAGAGTTTATTAGTGATGTCGTCTCCGAGTTTGCTCGTGTTTTAATTTGCTCTGTATCTTATGAATTCTGACAGAATTGAGAATGTTGAAGAATTAACTTTGAGAACTGTTAGGCCTTAGACTCATTAGGTCTAGTACGTCATCTTAGAGTATGACAGTACAATTTGTGAAGAAGAAAGAGTGACGGTACGAGAATGTGTTTAGATTTCAGACAACTGAAACAAGTGACAGTGAATGAGTAGTATCCGCTTCCGAGTGTCAGTGATTTGTTGGTCAGTTAGTGTGTGCTTCAGTCTATTTGAAGATTAATTCGAGATCCGTTTACCACCAGTTGAAAGTGAGAAAAGTTGAAGTACCGAAGAAGGCCATGACGAGCTTTGAAGTTAGTGTGGTAGAACCTTTTAGGAAATCAGTTGTATGCTTATGCAAAATAGAAGATTGTGGTTTATTCATCGAGATAGTTGAAAGACCGAGAGAAGAGTTAATTACAGTTTTGTTTTCTTCGAAGACTTAGAGACAAAGCTCGTATAGTAAGAAATGCGCAGTATGTGCATTTATCATCCGGACTTAAAATATTTGACGACTTGTGAAGGGTTGAAACTTGAACAACATGAGTTGTTAGAATTGCTTGAAGACTGTGGTCCCAAGATTGAGTACTATATGAAGAGAGTCTACGTGGTAATCGATGTTCCGAGTTATTTGGTTGTCAGATTAGTGGTTGAGTTGCGAGCTATATTGCTGAATTCCGTTTATCAAATGATAGTAGTTTTGTGGCCGAGTTTCGAGTTGAGACTACTTTGAGTCAGAATGTTTGAAGAGAAACAGTTGCAAGACAGATTCTTGGCACCTCACGTGCAAGGCATAGTAGAAGGAAGACCTTCAGAATACAGTTCAGAGATGATAGAGTTTGTGTTGTTAGAGATAGAATAGTTGTGCCGATTGGCATAGTGCTTTGAGACGTATTGTTTCGGCCGATGCACACGGTAGTTCATTTGTATAGCATCTGAGTAGTATGAATACGTATTGTGGGTTGAAGATGAATGATTTGGGATTGAGATGATGGGTAATGTGGTTCAGCATGAGGGTAAGTGTATAATTTGCCAGCATGTCAAGACCGAACGTCAAATTTCTTCTAGTTTGTTGCATCCGTGGAAGGTTATTAATGGAAGTGAGTAATAGAGATCCGAGGATTCCAACTAGATTTTTGAAGACGTCTGTATAGTGTTTGGTTATCGGTTGAAGTCAGATGGTCAATTAGAGAAAGTTATGGGTCGAGTATTCAAACAGTGTTGTATGAGATTATGAATTGGGCTAGTTCTGTTGTTTATCTGTTGCGGTTACCACCAGAATTAGAAAGGGGTTTGTGATGTGATTTGTGTATCTATGATTCGGGAGTGTGAGTCAGACATGTTCTGTGTTATGGTTGTAGAAGAGATCGAGTTGAGCTTAAAGTCGACATGCCTTGAAAGAACCGTTGAGATCTTAGCATCAGATATCGATAGACGGGTGGTAAGTCTACCGAGTTGGTGAGTATGTTGTGGTGAGAAGGAGAGTACTGAGGAGTATGTTTCAGTGACTCTTCATGTTCGATGAATTTCGGGGACGAAATTTCTTAAGTGGGGGAGAGTTGTAACACTCGTGTTTTGGGGTTAGGAGTTAGTCGGGTTAATTGGTCCGAGTCGGTAAAATTAATTTTAATCAAATTGATCTTAGTATGAGCAAATTAAGTTTAGAAAGAAAGGGAGGGATTATTTTGGTAATTAAACCAAAATAAAAATAAACACCCTTTTATATCATCTTTTTCCTCATTTCTTCTTCTTCACCGTTCACAAACCATCCCAAATTTCTCTCAAACCCTCATTACTATTTCCTTTAATTTCTTCTTCAATTCAAGGGCGTTTTTGAAGGTAATTACATATTCGAACTCTCCTCTTCATCCTCTACGTTTACATAGCTTTATATTTTGAAACTACTCACTTTTGTGATTTTCAAGTTTAATGAAAATTTGAGTTCTTAGTGAGTTTTTCAATTGATTTTGAATTATTAAGTTGGGTTTTGAGTTAGTCACCTTAAAATACACATAATATGTTAAAATGAGTGATTTTGGATGAAAATCCGAAATGAGTATTTATGGCCATTTTTGAATAGTCTAAAACTTGAATTTTGGTGAGTTTTAGAGTTAGGTTGAAGGGCTGATGGTATATGTATGTTAGGAAAGTGTTTTGGGACCATTTAGGTGTCATTTGGATGTTCGAAAATGGTATTTTCTGCTGGGTAAAATAGGAGTACGAAAATGGAAATTTTGGTGAATTGTATGGGTTGGAAATTGTTGGAGCTTGGCTTGCACCTATGGGTTGATGTTGTGGCTGAATTTAGCAATTATTTGTGAGTATGAGATGTGTTGGAAACTTGAGTTTTCATCAAGGTTATGGGCTGCTTGAATTAGATAAAGTTGGGGTTTGGTCATGACTTAATATGTTGAGTTTGATATTTGAATTTGTATTCCGGGTTAGCTACTTTGATGTTGAGTTGATTCGAGGTTGTTTTACTTGTGTTGAGATGTTTAGAAGCGAGGTTTTGAGATGGTGAAGCCTTGGGAACAAATCCGGAAATTTGAGACCATGGTTGCTTGGTGTTTGAGCTTGGATGTGGAGGTGAGTGGTTAAATGTTTTTTTTAAAATGGTTTTGAGTATTTTGGTTCAAGCATGTGAACCTAGGATGGGCTTGGTAAACCCACCTAGAGTTGGGATTAGAGTGGTAGCCTAATCCCAAACTTTGATTAAAGACTTGGGTTGCACTTTTTAATGGTTGTATATGCCTCGTATTAAATTGTGATGGTGTTGATTATGTATATGTTGTATACATGTATGATGAGGCATGTTTGATGCATTGTTATATGCATGTTGATGATAGATATGTTATGGTTGCTAATAATGTGCATGTGGTGTTGACGTGTGAAATGATTTTATGAGGTGGTTTCATGATCCGAGGATCATGGTGAGTACATGCTAGGCATGGAAATATGGTTTGTGCATGACGGTGAGTCATGGTGAGTACATGCTAGGCATGGAAATGTGGTTTGTGCATGACGGTGAGTCATGGTGAGTACATGCTAGGCATGGAAATGTGGTTTGTGCATGACGGTGAGTCATGGTGAGTACATGCTAGGCATGGAAATGTGGTTTGTGCATGACGGTGAGTCATGGTGAGTACATGCTAGGCATGGAAATGTGGTTTGTGCATGACGGTGAGTCATGGTGAGTACATGCTAGGCATGGAAATGTGGTTTGTGCATGACGGTGAGTCATGGTGAGTACATGCTAGGCATGGAAATGTGGTTTGTGCATGACGGTGAGTCATGGTGAGTACATGCTAGGCATGGAAATGTGGTTTGTGCATGACGGTGAGTCATGGTGAGTACGTGCTAAGCACGGAAGTGTTATGAATTGATATGGGTATCAATGTGATATGAAATGTGTTTTCAAATGTGAAGCGATATATGATGTGGTTAATACATTGAGTTATGTATCATTGTATGATGAATTTATAAGTTGTTGAGCATGACATGAATTTGGTAATATGTTCATGCATCATTTATATTTATGGCTCATGTGGATCGAAAGTAAAATCATGTATTTTATCATGATAGTTGCTCGAGCTTGGACCCTGTATTGTCGAAGGTTTGTTTTATGAGCTTACCCTCACTAAGCTTTTATGCTTACGCTCTCTTTTGTTCGACAATGCAGATGAATAGCTTATGGGTTGCAAGGGAAAGGAAAGGTCTTCAAGTGTTGTTTTGGTGAGCTCAATGTATGATTTATAAATTAAAAGATTGTAATAGTAAAGCAATGGGATAAGTGTTGTGTGTCTTGATACTTTGATGTGTGTTGATTTGGTTTGGCACTTAGATGCCTTGTTTGATTTGTAAATATCACATATGATACATACCTTGATGAATACTTGAGTGGTGCATGCCTTGATGAATGATTGTGTGTGATGGCATGTCCTTTTTGGATGATTAGGTTGCTTAGTTGATATGTCTAAGTCTACTATGTGTTAATTTGTATCTTTGGTATTGTTGAGATTTTTGTATGTCCATATATGCATAAATTGCTCTTTAATTGGAATGATATGTGTGAATGCATTATTCCATGTTCGAATGACTTCTTTGGCTTAAATAGGTGTTCTTGCATGTTTGTATATGCTTTATTGCTTCCTAAGATATGTTTCAAACGATTCTAACTTTAGCCGAACCTTTTTTCAAAACATCTATGATCCGTTTTTGCACTAGAGCTGTTTTTCCAGTCTCCAAGGCAAAAAGGATCGATCCCCTGGAAAAAGGGATCGATCCCTTCGTTGGCAGAATCGTTTCAAATTCTGCTTCCAGCCTCCAAGTGCAAAAGGATCGATCCCCTTGTTTATGGGATCGATCCCTTGTGATATAGATGCTAAATTTTTAAAAATTGAGGTTTGCAAGCTTTACGTTTTAGTCCTGATTCTCGTATGTGCAATTGCTTGAGTTTGAGATGTCCGTTTGAGTCGAAATTTGGCAGAGAGGCATGAAACATGACTAATTTCATAATGGTAACTTAAAATTTGGTAAAGTCCTCTTAATTTCCAGAATTTACAAATTGGTCCCTAAATTCGTATTTTGTTCAATTGAGTCCCTTATTGTTTTCCGATTGCTGTGATTTTTGAGTATGCTTATCTCAAGAGTATGCCTAGGTTTAATGTGCATCTAGACAAGTTTAAAAAAAAAGGGTCGTTAATCAAGGTTGACTTTCGGGTTGACTTTGGTTTTCCCCGTGTAATCTTCGTAGTTCGGGTCAGCCGTCTAGGCCGGGCTACGGGGGTTACATTTGTTGGCATCAGAGCTTAAGGTTTCCGAGACCTTGGGCAGGTAAGTGAGTAAGTTGTGTTTTATGATTAAGATGCACGGTGTTTGCTTATCATGTAAGCATGTTGCTTGTTATTCGAGTATGTTGTAATGAATGATTGCTTGCTTTGTAATTATGATTGCTTGTGTGACAAGTATGTTGATTGTTTGTTTAAAAGCATGTTGCTCGTTACCCGTGTAGGCGGTGATGTGTGATTGTTTGATGGAGAAGGTATGTTGTTCGATCGTACGCATATGTTTGCTTGTTTAGCAAGTATGCCTTGTAATATGCATGATTGAGCATGTATGTGTGTTGAGTTGCTTGAAGCATGTTGAGTAGAGTCCCATTGCTTCTATTACATCGGAAAAAGAGATTTTAAGTGAGGAAATCATACTTGAGCCACTTGGACCTTTTCCTTTGCTAACCCAGTTTGTATGTTAATGTGTTGTTGTTGTTGTTAGTTTATTACTTTTTGGTAAGTTTGAGGCCAAGGCGTGGACTGTGAATCGGTAAGTGGAAAATGTGGGTTCTGAAAATGTGAATGATGTTGAGGGAGTCCATCATCTTGGTTAGGGAGGTATGGTTGTGCCGGAGTTGAGGTACAATTTGGTTGACTGAGTTAGTGTGTATGTGGGTTGGTTCCTGTTGATGAGGAACGATGTGATCGTTTCTGGTGTTAGTGGTGAAAGAGGTGACGACCTATGAGTGGGAGTCAGAGTGTTATCGATGATATAGTAGGTAAGCATTTGGTACAGTTTTGAGCTTGTTCCCTTCTGGTTGATTCTGAGTCTGCACTTCTGTATATTGTTAGCAAGCATACAAAGTTTGAATGTGCACAGTGAAGTGTTAGAGGCAAGTATGAGTATCTTAGTTCTTTGAGGCGAAATCAGGGTAAGGGTCTCGTTTGTGTAATCTGAAAATTCAGAAGTGTTAGTTGGTGACCGTTGGGGTTCAACCTATGATTTTAATGCAAGACAACCAGTTAGTGTTCGCGAGTGGGAGCTAGTTTGTGTGGTTGGGTCGGTGTACGTTGAGTTGTGTTTCAGCAAGCGAAAGAGATGAAGTCACTTCCGATATAGTTGAGTTGAGAATGGAGTCTTGAGTTTTGACTCTAGGTTGTTTGTTAGAGGTAGAGCAAGTCCAGCATGACTGTTTGTATGTGATCAGAATTGAATTTTGAAGTTTCGAGATGCTCTAAGAATATTCTAGAAGAGTCAGATTTTGTTGAAGAACCAGTCTGAAAACAAGAGGACCGAAGACTATCAGTTGTGCACAGGTGTAGTTACAATTTCTTCGGATTTGTCCTTTTCGTGTGAGCATGCGAAGAAAATTTGATGAACGTGTTGAGACCTTAGAAGTAGGGACACAGGTGACTAGACCTTGTGGTGAGATAGTGATGGCCAGGAAGATGTATGGAAGATGTTTGTTGATGGTTCAGGGTTACATGTATGCAGTAGATGGGAAGTGATCGCCTTCCTATAGTTTTGATGTACCTTCTGGCAAGGTTTGGCTTGAAGAACACATAGTTAGAGTATACTTTGAGACAAGGAGACAGTTGCCTGGAAGTTGCAGATTTCTGTGAACTGTAGTAGTAGGTGAAGATGTGAACTTCATATTGAATGATTGATCCAGCTTTGAAGGTCGAAGATTGCTTGAGTATAGTTGGCAGGTTTGCTTAGCAAGTGTAATGAAGTTGATTCTGAATGAAGATTAGACCACAGCAGGTTAAAATAGTTTGTGATTCTTCCTAGAAGAGTTTAGAAGAAACACCCAGTTTATCTCCTGACAGAGAAGAAGAGTTTATTAGTGATGTCGTCTCCGAGTTTGCTCGTGTTTTAATTTGCTCTGTATCTTATGAATTCTGACAGAATTGAGAATGTTGAAGAATTAACTTTGAGAACTGTTAGGCCTTAGACTCATTAGGTCTAGTACGTCATCTTAGAGTATGACAGTACAATTTGTGAAGAAGAAAGAGTGACGGTACGAGAATGTGTTTAGATTTCAGACAACTGAAACAAGTGACAGTGAATGAGTAGTATCCGCTTCCGAGTGTCAGTGATTTGTTGGTCAGTTAGTGTGTGCTTCAGTCTATTTGAAGATTAATTCGAGATCCGTTTACCACCAGTTGAAAGTGAGAAAAGTTGAAGTACCGAAGAAGGCCATGACGAGCTTTGAAGTTAGTGTGGTAGAACCTTTTAGGAAATCAGTTGTATGCTTATGCAAAATAGAAGATTGTGGTTTATTCATCGAGATAGTTGAAAGACCGAGAGAAGAGTTAATTACAGTTTTGTTTTCTTCGAAGACTTAGAGACAAAGCTCGTATAGTAAGAAATGCGCAGTATGTGCATTTATCATCCGGACTTAAAATATTTGACGACTTGTGAAGGGTTGAAACTTGAACAACATGAGTTGTTAGAATTGCTTGAAGACTGTGGTCCCAAGATTGAGTACTATATGAAGAGAGTCTACGTGGTAATCGATGTTCCGAGTTATTTGGTTGTCAGATTAGTGGTTGAGTTGCGAGCTATATTGCTGAATTCCGTTTATCAAATGATAGTAGTTTTGTGGCCGAGTTTCGAGTTGAGACTACTTTGAGTCAGAATGTTTGAAGAGAAACAGTTGCAAGACAGATTCTTGGCACCTCACGTGCAAGGCATAGTAGAAGGAAGACCTTCAGAATACAGTTCAGAGATGATAGAGTTTGTGTTGTTAGAGATAGAATAGTTGTGCCGATTGGCATAGTGCTTTGAGACGTATTGTTTCGGCCGATGCACACGGTAGTTCATTTGTATAGCATCTGAGTAGTATGAATACGTATTGTGGGTTGAAGATGAATGATTTGGGATTGAGATGATGGGTAATGTGGTTCAGCATGAGGGTAAGTGTATAATTTGCCAGCATGTCAAGACCGAACGTCAAATTTCTTCTAGTTTGTTGCATCCGTGGAAGGTTATTAATGGAAGTGAGTAATAGAGATCCGAGGATTCCAACTAGATTTTTGAAGACGTCTGTATAGTGTTTGGTTATCGGTTGAAGTCAGATGGTCAATTAGAGAAAGTTATGGGTCGAGTATTCAAACAGTGTTGTATGAGATTATGAATTGGGCTAGTTCTGTTGTTTATCTGTTGCGGTTACCACCAGAATTAGAAAGGGGTTTGTGATGTGATTTGTGTATCTATGATTCGGGAGTGTGAGTCAGACATGTTCTGTGTTATGGTTGTAGAAGAGATCGAGTTGAGCTTAAAGTCGACATGCCTTGAAAGAACCGTTGAGATCTTAGCATCAGATATCGATAGACGGGTGGTAAGTCTACCGAGTTGGTGAGTATGTTGTGGTGAGAAGGAGAGTACTGAGGAGTATGTTTCAGTGACTCTTCATGTTCGATGAATTTCGGGGACGAAATTTCTTAAGTGGGGGAGAGTTGTAACACTCGTGTTTTGGGGTTAGGAGTTAGTCGGGTTAATTGGTCCGAGTCGGTAAAATTAATTTTAATCAAATTGATCTTAGTATGAGCAAATTAAGTTTAGAAAGAAAGGGAGGGATTATTTTGGTAATTAAACCAAAATAAAAATAAACACCCTTTTATATCATCTTTTTCCTCATTTCTTCTTCTTCACCGTTCACAAACCATCCCAAATTTCTCTCAAACCCTCATTACTATTTCCTTTAATTTCTTCTTCAATTCAAGGGCGTTTTTGAAGGTAATTACATATTCGAACTCTCCTCTTCATCCTCTACGTTTACATAGCTTTATATTTTGAAACTACTCACTTTTGTGATTTTCAAGTTTAATGAAAATTTGAGTTCTTAGTGAGTTTTTCAATTGATTTTGAATTATTAAGTTGGGTTTTGAGTTAGTCACCTTAAAATACACATAATATGTTAAAATGAGTGATTTTGGATGAAAATCCGAAATGAGTATTTATGGCCATTTTTGAATAGTCTAAAACTTGAATTTTGGTGAGTTTTAGAGTTAGGTTGAAGGGCTGATGGTATATGTATGTTAGGAAAGTGTTTTGGGACCATTTAGGTGTCATTTGGATGTTCGAAAATGGTATTTTCTGCTGGGTAAAATAGGAGTACGAAAATGGAAATTTTGGTGAATTGTATGGGTTGGAAATTGTTGGAGCTTGGCTTGCACCTATGGGTTGATGTTGTGGCTGAATTTAGCAATTATTTGTGAGTATGAGATGTGTTGGAAACTTGAGTTTTCATCAAGGTTATGGGCTGCTTGAATTAGATAAAGTTGGGGTTTGGTCATGACTTAATATGTTGAGTTTGATATTTGAATTTGTATTCCGGGTTAGCTACTTTGATGTTGAGTTGATTCGAGGTTGTTTTACTTGTGTTGAGATGTTTAGAAGCGAGGTTTTGAGATGGTGAAGCCTTGGGAACAAATCCGGAAATTTGAGACCATGGTTGCTTGGTGTTTGAGCTTGGATGTGGAGGTGAGTGGTTAAATGTTTTTTTTAAAATGGTTTTGAGTATTTTGGTTCAAGCATGTGAACCTAGGATGGGCTTGGTAAACCCACCTAGAGTTGGGATTAGAGTGGTAGCCTAATCCCAAACTTTGATTAAAGACTTGGGTTGCACTTTTTAATGGTTGTATATGCCTCGTATTAAATTGTGATGGTGTTGATTATGTATATGTTGTATACATGTATGATGAGGCATGTTTGATGCATTGTTATATGCATGTTGATGATAGATATGTTATGGTTGCTAATAATGTGCATGTGGTGTTGACGTGTGAAATGATTTTATGAGGTGGTTTCATGATCCGAGGATCATGGTGAGTACATGCTAGGCATGGAAATATGGTTTGTGCATGACGGTGAGTCATGGTGAGTACATGCTAGGCATGGAAATGTGGTTTGTGCATGACGGTGAGTCATGGTGAGTACATGCTAGGCATGGAAATGTGGTTTGTGCATGACGGTGAGTCATGGTGAGTACATGCTAGGCATGGAAATGTGGTTTGTGCATGACGGTGAGTCATGGTGAGTACATGCTAGGCATGGAAATGTGGTTTGTGCATGACGGTGAGTCATGGTGAGTACATGCTAGGCATGGAAATGTGGTTTGTGCATGACGGTGAGTCATGGTGAGTACATGCTAGGCATGGAAATGTGGTTTGTGCATGACGGTGAGTCATGGTGAGTACATGCTAGGCATGGAAATGTGGTTTGTGCATGACGGTGAGTCATGGTGAGTACGTGCTAAGCACGGAAGTGTTATGAATTGATATGGGTATCAATGTGATATGAAATGTGTTTTCAAATGTGAAGCGATATATGATGTGGTTAATACATTGAGTTATGTATCATTGTATGATGAATTTATAAGTTGTTGAGCATGACATGAATTTGGTAATATGTTCATGCATCATTTATATTTATGGCTCATGTGGATCGAAAGTAAAATCATGTATTTTATCATGATAGTTGCTCGAGCTTGGACCCTGTATTGTCGAAGGTTTGTTTTATGAGCTTACCCTCACTAAGCTTTTATGCTTACGCTCTCTTTTGTTCGACAATGCAGATGAATAGCTTATGGGTTGCAAGGGAAAGGAAAGGTCTTCAAGTGTTGTTTTGGTGAGCTCAATGTATGATTTATAAATTAAAAGATTGTAATAGTAAAGCAATGGGATAAGTGTTGTGTGTCTTGATACTTTGATGTGTGTTGATTTGGTTTGGCACTTAGATGCCTTGTTTGATTTGTAAATATCACATATGATACATACCTTGATGAATACTTGAGTGGTGCATGCCTTGATGAATGATTGTGTGTGATGGCATGTCCTTTTTGGATGATTAGGTTGCTTAGTTGATATGTCTAAGTCTACTATGTGTTAATTTGTATCTTTGGTATTGTTGAGATTTTTGTATGTCCATATATGCATAAATTGCTCTTTAATTGGAATGATATGTGTGAATGCATTATTCCATGTTCGAATGACTTCTTTGGCTTAAATAGGTGTTCTTGCATGTTTGTATATGCTTTATTGCTTCCTAAGATATGTTTCAAACGATTCTAACTTTAGCCGAACCTTTTTTCAAAACATCTATGATCCGTTTTTGCACTAGAGCTGTTTTTCCAGTCTCCAAGGCAAAAAGGATCGATCCCCTGGAAAAAGGGATCGATCCCTTCGTTGGCAGAATCGTTTCAAATTCTGCTTCCAGCCTCCAAGTGCAAAAGGATCGATCCCCTTGTTTATGGGATCGATCCCTTGTGATATAGATGCTAAATTTTTAAAAATTGAGGTTTGCAAGCTTTACGTTTTAGTCCTGATTCTCGTATGTGCAATTGCTTGAGTTTGAGATGTCCGTTTGAGTCGAAATTTGGCAGAGAGGCATGAAACATGACTAATTTCATAATGGTAACTTAAAATTTGGTAAAGTCCTCTTAATTTCCAGAATTTACAAATTGGTCCCTAAATTCGTATTTTGTTCAATTGAGTCCCTTATTGTTTTCCGATTGCTGTGATTTTTGAGTATGCTTATCTCAAGAGTATGCCTAGGTTTAATGTGCATCTAGACAAGTTTAAAAAAAAGGGTCGTTAATCAAGGTTGACTTTCGGGTTGACTTTGGTTTTCCCCGTGTAATCTTCGTAGTTCGGGTCAGCCGTCTAGGCCGGGCTACGGGGGTTACAAGCTCGTATGTATGAGGTCGACTATTCTGCAATGCACGATGCTGAACATCAAGCTCATGTGTTTGGTTCTTCATCGCATTCCGAGTTTGGAGAATTGGTATTGAGAGCTGAATTTGACACAAAAAAGCTGCCCAGTTGGCAATTCAAGAGCACTGCATCAAACGTCATACATCATGTCTTGTTAATGAGTCCAATAAAAGTACCTATTGTGTAAAGTGTATAAATTAGAAGAGCAACTGCCCTTGGTGGGTAAGAGCTTCATACAAGAAGAGGACTGACAACTGGGTGGTGACACGGTTCATTGATGAGCACACCTGTTCGAATAGACTTTTATCCTAAGATCACATTAATTTAAACTCTGATCTAATTTGTTCTTACACTAAGGGATTGGTGGAACAGAACCCAAGAATTTCGATTGCAGTATTGGTGGCATCAATCCGGAATCAGCTTGGATATAGTCCATCTTACTACAAGGCGTGGATGGCAAAACAGAAGGCGATGGCGCAAGTGTATGGTGATTGGGATAGATCATACAATGAGCTACCAGCGCTTTTACGAGCAATGCAAATATTCATCCCAGGAACCAAGGTGGAATACGAAACAAAGGTCGCGGTCAACGCACAAGGCGAAATACTCCGTGGTAAAGAATATTTAGTAAGTTGTTTTGGGTGTTCAATGCGTGCATCAAAGGGTTCTCATTCTGTAAACACGTGATTCAAGTGGATGGTACTTGGCTGTATGGGAAGTACTGTCATATATTACTCGTGGCCGTTGCACAAGATGAAGATAGTAATATATTCCCAATTGCCTTTGCCATTGTTGAAAAAGAAGATACAGAAGGATGAGAATTCTTTTTGAAGCATCTACGCAACCATGTAGTGAAGGAAGATGGGATTTGCATGATTTCTGATAGGGGAACTGCGTTGTTATCAGTAATTGACAGAGATAACAGTTTATGGAAACCTCCACATGCATATCCAACCTATTGTGTCCGGCATATTGCGTCAAATGCGAAGACGCGTTTTGGAAACAATCAAATCCGAAGAGAGATTTTAGGAGCGGGTAAGTTGTTATTGTTGTTTATAAAAAATAGTTAACGTAAATCTTTTAAACTGATCACGTTGACTTATTTAATTTCTTTTTAATAGGTTACGAACTAGTTCAACCAAAAATTGTCTCGAGGATAAACAGGTTGCAGCAGTATGGCCCGAATGTTTTTAATTTTGCAAACGACATACCTAGAGAAAGATGGGCACATGCATATAATGAAGGTCGGCGTTATGGCCATATGACAACGAACCTTGCAGAGGCTATAAACGCAATGCTTAAAGGAACACGCCACCTCCCAATTGCAAGCATTGTGTGGGAAACTTATTTCAAATTGGGTAATGTGTGGTCCGACAAAGGCCAACAAGTGAACGCCCGGATAAACAACGAAAACAGTTGGTCTGAAACCCTACAAAATAAAATGCTCGAACTTCAAGCCAAAGCCACCTCTATGAGAGTCAGAACATTCGACCCACATGGTTATCAATTTTCGGTCGAAGCTAGGGTCCGAGGTGAGCACAAAATGTACAATGTAAACCTTGCTCAGAGATGGTGTGATTGTGGTGCATTCCAAGCATTTAGATACCCCTGCTCTCACGCACAGACCGCATGCTTGCATTTCCGTCTCGACCCTTACGAATTTGCGGATCAATGTTATAAGCTGGAGAATATCGCAAATATTTACAGAAATCCGTTTAACATGATCCCCAACCAAGACTATTGGCCGGTAGAGTCAATATACGAAGAATGGTTACCAAATCCAGCACTTCGTAGAAAGTTGAAGGGTTGACCGCAGTCCACTCAAATTCATACGAATATGGATGATGCAGAGCATAATAGAGAGGAGTGTTCTAGTTAAGCATTGTACTCTTTGTAGGGCACCGAGTCATAATAGAACCAAATGTCCGGGCAAACAAAATATTTCAAACTATCATGTCGGACCATCAAACTAATGTAATTTGTAATTTGTGTTAATACAAGTACTTTTTTTTATCTCCTTCAATTTTGCAATTTGTGTTTACGTAATTTATTTTACAGAAAAATAAATATTTGAATATTCGAACTGGGCCTTCTTTTTTTACAGTTCATAATTGAACTAAAATAATTAATTAACCTTTACTTTTTTACATTTCATATTCGAACTAATGTAAAATCATTAACATTTCCTTTTTTTACAATTCATATTCGAATGAAAAAATATTCGAACTATTGACTGGTATTGAATCGATTTAAACAATTAATTCAATTCCTATCTAAATAATTTTTAAAATATTTTTTTTATAATTTTGAAACACATGAAATGAAAAAAAAAATCAAAACCTAAAAAAATTCAAATTTTATCCTCGAAATACCTCGACAAATTTTGGCAATAAAATATATATGTATTATTAATATACGAGTTTAAATTTTGTCTATAAAATATATATGTATTGTTAAAAGATTAAGAATATGTATAAACAAATAATACGCTATAATCATCGTCATCATCTTTAGACTATTATAAAATATATTATGTATATAATAACTAAAAATAAAAAAAGTAAGTGAAAGATGAAATGTGGGGAAAATCACGTGAACCAAAATTGGTGGTCAAGCTTAGGCTGAATTAGGGTTGGTAAAAAAAACTATATTCGATGGGTTTTGATCTGATAGAATTTAATAATAGAATTTAATAATATAAATATTTTTATATAATTTTAGTTTGAATAATGATTAAAAATAAATTAAAAAGTAACATATACAATATTAGGCCAGTATTAGGGGTTATATTATTAAATAAATTAGTTGTTTATTTTTATTTTCGTAAAAAAATTTAAATTGAAAAAAATTATATGAAAATTCATTATTGAATTTTTTAATTCAAATCAAATTATATTAAATTTATATTAGATTCGAATTAATGTAAAAATAGATCCGCCTGGAAATTACCTAAACCCTAAACCATATTAACCATGCTTGATACATGATGTGCGTGGCCCGAACCCTAATCTACACAAACTCGAAACCCTAAATAATCCTAACAAATTATCTAACCCCTAAACCAAATTAGCATGCTTTATACGTCAGTTGCATGGCCCATGTGACCTCGCCATAAGGAGGTGGCGAGGTCACCCTTCCCTCAATTGCACCAGCCACCAGCCAGGATTGGAGCCGAGCAGCCGGCCATAAGGGTGCCACCAAGCACCTCGCCATAAGAAGGTGACGAGGTTGGGCAAAAAAAGTGACCACGCCATAAGGAGGTGGCGTTGTCCTGTAGATATTGGCCTACATCCCAAATTTTCCCCCAAACTCCCCTACTTTGCTAATTAATAATCCAAAATGGATTATGAACCAAATTAACCCTATAATTTATGCCATTTAACCAATGTTGATTTTTATTGTACTTTGTTAATGGTGTTTGTAGAACTAATGTTTTGATATAATAATTGAAAAATATTTTGGACTGATTTAAAATGAATTCAAAACTATTTCTAAAGTCCAAATAACTTGAAACTATGTTTAAGGGATGTTCTTAAAGGTTTTTACATGTTTTTCAAAGCCAAATTAAACAAAACCATCAAGGTGTGTCGAAACACCCTTAGGCGTTTCGATACGGTGTCTTCCAGTGTCAAAACGTTTCGATACGGGTATCGAAACGGGTCTTTTCTGGATGGGGTTTTTTCCCAGTGTTTCGATACGGGCTATGCCGTTTCGATACGCCTACGTGGCATCGACCACAACGGTCATAAACCCTAAAGGCTATTTCCAACTAACATTTAAATGCAGAGCGTTTCGATACGGTGCCTAGCGTTTCGATACGGGCGTTTCGATACGACCCATGTCGTTTTGATACGGATGCTCATCAGACTGCAACGACTCTTTCTACTTGAAAAGCGTATCGAAACGGGTTCGAGCGTTTCGATACGAGTAGCAGCAGAACTGCATTTATGGTGGGAAATAAAGTCTTCAACGGCTCCAATTCAACCCCACGGCTAGTAACGGCTACAAACTCATTAAGGAGTATAAAAGAGACCTCCAAGCATCAAGATATGATTAATGCTTCAATTGTCAATCAACAAATGATCAAAAAGTGTCTTTGTACTTAAATTGTCAATTCCTTGTATAGACAAACACTAGTGAGCCAAAATTGTCAAATTTGCTCAAGTGTTTTAGGTATTGGGTGAGAGCTTATTTGTGCAAACAATCACATATTAGAGGGATTTAAGTTTGCTTATCTTTTCTATTTTGTAAAGAGGGTTTGATCAAGGCTTTGGGTAGAAAGCTTGATCGGTGTATAAGGGTTCCCTCCTAAGCCTAGAAAATGGGACGAATCAATAGTGGATTGATTGGAAATCCTTAGTGGGAAGCTAAGGTAGTGGATATAGACCTTGGTTAGAAGGTTGAACCACTCTAAAATCATTGTGTCATTTACTTTTTAGCTTCCACACCACATCCACCCAAAATTCCACCTCTCCACCACTTGGTGAGCAAGATCAGTTGAAGGAATCGAGCACCTCATAACTCAACAGTGTTGATGTGATAATTCACAAGTAAATAATGATGTGACGCAGGGACAACATTATTTTTTTAGGAAGATTGAAAGCTTACTTAATTTTTTAAGTTAAATTTTTGTAATATTTTGACAGAATTTAGTAACTTGAAATTTCAAAATATTTAAATTAGAGAAATAATGAAATTATTAAAATATTTAAATATTAAATTATTAAAACATACTAAACGGAAAAATTACACAAATATTATTTTTGATTTTTTTAATTCTCAATATAGGACATTGTCCATTTTATTTTTAGTAATATTGTTGTTTGAATAATACTAAGTGAAGTCGGATTCAGCTGGGTATGACTTTGAAAAAAACCCCAAAATCTTGGGCATAAGGATCTGACTTTAGAGGGAAAAAACCCCAAAGTCTTGGGCATAAGGATCCAACTTTAGAGGGAAAAAATTACTTTGAACATTTTTTATACTCAGATTCAACATAATCTGACTTCAAGTGCACTGTTCAAACCACAATATTTGTGGAAATAATTTGTGCAGTGCAATAGTTTGGAAAAAAAATTCCCATCACAATATTTGTGTAATTTTTCTCATACTAAAGCTATAGTACTATTAAAATGTTAAAATTTTAAGTAAAAATTTAAAATTATTAGAATTTATAAAATGATCAATTATAAATTATTTAAAAATAAAAAATATTTATAAAGTATTGAAATTTTGAACACTTCTATCAAAAAAGTTGCAACTGTAAACCGAGCATATTTTCAATAGGATCAACCTTGCACTAGAGTAACAATGAATTTTGAAGTTTATTCTTATAGTTTAAAATAGTTGGGATAGAGTTCGCACCAAAGTGATATTAATGAATTTTATTTTAAATTTTAATTTTTTATTTCTAAGACATAATTGATACAACAAGATGATATCGATTTCAATTCCCCTACAATAAAACTTAAATTAGTAGCAAAATATTCACATAAAAAATAAAAAAACATAATAGACTAAATAGACACCCAAGAAAATGAAATCGGCGTCGTCTTGCTAAATTGATTGCTTCTTAAAAAGCTGAGGTCCAAAAAAAAATAGGGTAAAGTACACAGACGGTCACTGAACTTTGGTAAAAAAAACAAAATGGTAACCAAACTTTCAAAAATCACAAAATGGCAATTTTATAACAAAATGGTAACTAGACGTTAAATGCCGTTAAGTGACTGTTATAAAATTTGGTATAATAACACATTTAGTCCTTTATATTTATACATTCAATCAATTTAATCCTAATTCGAAACAATTCACTAAATTTAGCCCTCGTAATTTATGCATTCTTTCAATTTAGTCCTAAAGCAAAATTCCAAAGTATGGTAACATGATAAATAATTACAATTAAATTTTTATAGGTACTCGAAAACTCGACTCGACTCGAATCGAAAAAATTTCAAATAAAGTTTGAGTTGTAAAATATAACGCGTCAACTCGAATAACTCAAAATTTTTTTACTCGACTCGATCGAACGCTCATCTCTATCTTAAGATATGACGCGTCAACTCAAATAACTTGAAATATTCGAATATTTTAAATCATTTTTTCTTTTAAATCGAATATTTTTTAAAATAAAATATTTAATATTTTCATATTTAAATCACATCGATTATTTAATAACAACTTTAAATATTCGATTTAAAAGAAAAAAATTGATTTAAAATATTCGAATATTTAATTAAATTTTTATAGGAACTCGACTCGAATCGAAAAAATTTCAAATAAAGTTTGAGTTGTAAAATATGACGTGTAAACTCTAATAACTCGAAATTTTTTGACTCGACTCGATCGAACTGTAACCCCCTCGTCCCGGTCTGGCCGGATGACCGGTCCGAGTAGGCCACACGGGGAAAACCGAAGCGAAACCCGTTAAGGTTCCCCCTCGGTTAGCAACCCTAATTTTTTTTTCTTTTAACCTTATCTTCTCTAATGGCACATTTAAGTCCTATGTGATCATAACAGCGGAATAAAATGAAAAAGACAATCAATTGAACCCAAAACAGCAATTAAACAGCCCAATTTTAATCCATTAGACAGGCCGTTTTGAAACACCATTGAGGCGTATCGAAACGCCCTTGACCAGGTCAACTGCCCCAAGCCATACGAGGAGGCCATATCGAAACGGAGGTCAACCGTTTCGAAACACCCTCAACGGTCAACTTCTCGTGGTCAACGAGATTTTGACCATTTCGAAACCCTTAGACCCATTTCGAAACGCTTTCATCTCGGCAATTTCTCAGATTTCCAGTAGCCAAAATGTTCCGAAACTCGTATCGGAACAGGGGCTCACAGTGGCCAAACCGTATCGAAACGCGTTTCGATACGGGGTCCCTGAAGCCTTACTCGTTCCGAAACGGCCCAGCTCGTTTCGAAACACGGGCTGTCTGCAACCCTCAAAAGCCAGACTTAGGCATTTCTCAACAATTCTAAGGGTCCTAAACGACCCCAAACAACACTCAGCATAAACATACATGATCTAGAGGCATGGATCCTATAACAAACATGCTCAAACACTCAAGGCATAAATGAAACATCCATTCATGGTATCTACACAAAGGCAACATTTCGAATAAGGCATGCTTGAAGACTTAAAGGCCAAAAGGCACAACTCATCACAATAAGGTTTACATGCTGATCTAAAGCAACTTAAGCATCCATAGGGCATACCATTACATAAGCATTTGGCAAGACATAACATGTTTACAATCTAAGTCAATTCAAACATCCAACACACATAGGAGTCATATATAGCTCATACAAAACACACTCTTGCCACATTGCTAAACTACTACATAATTGTTTAACCGTACTTGAGCAACAAAAACTTGGAAAGCCCCTTCGCCTTGCTCCGAGCTAACACCACGCTAATGATCTGCATTGTTGAAAATGAGAGCGTAAGCTAGAAGCTTAGTGAGGATGCTCTAAAATCTAAAACATCAACAATGCAGGGTTCAAGCATGTAATCCCTTAATCTCATATACAACATACATAGGCAAAACAACAAGTAGACTTAGCTAGTCTTTCAAGAGTCATAATATGACATCTCACATCATACTAAGCTCAAACATCATATATCAACATCATACATCACAATTATAAGAACAAGTTCAATTGGCCACTATTAGTTTACCCGGATGTGCGGATTTAATCTCAACAATCACTTTACCTCGGTGGGATTACACTCATCACCGGACCTTGCATGGGCGGGATTCCACTCATCACCACATGCCCTACGGATGGGATTCCACTCATCATCCCGTAGAATATATATAAATTTCCGGTGGAATGTTACATCACCGTACTCCTCTTTGATGACTCAACGCCATCAAGGCCACGTACGTTTTGACTCAATTTGTGTGCACACTAATCCTAATGTTCGATCATTTACACCCGGTAAGTTAATTAGTGCCAATTTCATTTACCACAACACATATCCACCATTCATGTCTCATACTCATTATATATACATAGCAAGGCATACATATACAACCAATCCACACTTCACATTAACAAGTAGGCAAAGGCATGAATAGCATAATAGAATTCAAGGAGTTAAGTTACCAATTTAACTCTCACATAGAAAAGGCCTACCAAGCACATTCCACCACATACACTACACACACTTGAACCAATTTTAAAACATATTTAAAGTCACTCACCACCCTTCCTTAGCAACCAAAGCAAGCCTCCTACAAGCCCGGATTCGATCCCGTTGCCTCTCCAACGTCTCCTCTTGCTTCTAGCCAATCAAAAACACATCCATTACTCTCAAACAATGCTAAAACTCAGTCATCAACTCAACTCTTAAGCTCGAGCCAAACTTCAACAATTTTCCAATCCAAATAACCACCCAAAATGCCCATTTTCGTGCTTCCTTAAAACCTAGCTGAAAATCAAGTTTTCCAACACCCAAATGACACCCAATTGGTTCCAAAACACCTTCCTAACATACTTAAACCATCAGCCCTTCAAATAAATCCTAAAACTCGCCAAAAACCAAGTTTTAGACACTTTAATCATGGCCACAAAGACCCATTTCGGGTTTTCACCCAAACTCACTCATTTTAACATATTAGGTGTATTTTAAGGTGGCTAAATCAAAACCCAACCTAACATTTCAAAACAAGTTGAAAAACTCAATAAAAATCCATTCTTTCATTAAGCCCTAATTTCCAAAAGTTGATAGTTTGAAAATCTACAACCATGTAAAGATAGAGAATGAAGAGGAGAGTCCAAAAATATATTTACCTTTGAAAATGACCTTGAGTTGAAGAAGCAATTTAATGGAATAGTAACTTAGGGTATTAAGGAGGTTTTGAAAGCTACCAACGTTGGAAGAGAAAAGAGGGGAGAGAAGATGGTGCCTTTTCTTTTCATTCTCTTTTAATTTCAAAAAGTTGTCTAGCTTTTAAATTCTTTTGGGTTAAATCACCAAAGTGGCCCCTCCTTGTTATTTTAAATTTCAATTAGGTCAGGCCTAGGCCATATTGATTAAAAATTAATTTCACCGACTCAGACCCACTAACCCGACTAACTCCTAACCCCAAAATACGGGTGTTACACGAACGCTCACCTCTATCTTAAGATATGACGCGTCAACTCAAAATATTCGAATATTTTAAATCATTTTTTCTTTTAAATCGAATATTTTTTAAAATAGAATATTTAATATTTTCATATTCAAATCACATCGAATATTTAATAACTAATTTAAATATTCAATTTAATTTAAAAATATTCGATTTAAAAGAAAAAAATTGATTTAAAATATTTGAATATTTAATTAAATATTTATAGGAACTCGAAAACTCGACTCGAATCGAAAAATTTTCAAATAAAGTTTGAGTTGTAAAATAATGATCGTCAACTCGAATAACTCAAAATTTTTTGACTCGACTCGATCGAACGCTCACCTCTATCTTAAGATATGACGCGTCAACTCGAATAACTCAAAATATTCGAATATTTTAAATCATTTTTCTTTTAAATCACATCGAATATTTAATAACTACTTTAAATATTCGATTTAATTTAAAAATATTCGATTTACAAGAAAAAATTGATTTAAAATATTCGAATATTTAATAAATATTTAAAGTAGTTATTAAATATTCGAATATTTAAAAGAAAAATATTTAAAATAGTTATTAAATATTCGAATATTTTAAATCATTTTTTCTTTTAAATCCAATATTTTTAAATTAAATTGAATATCTAAAGTAATTATTAAATATTCGATGTGATTTAAATATGAAAATATTGAATATTCTATTTTAAAAAATATTCGATTTAAAAGGAAAAAATGACTTAAAATATTCGAATATTTTGAGTTATTCGAGTTGACGCGTCATATATTAAGATAGAGATAAGCGTTCGATCGAGTCGAGTAAAAAAACTTCGAGTTATTCGAGTTGACGCGTCATATTTTACAACTCAAACTTTATTTGAATTTTTTTCGATTCGAGTCGAGTCGAGTTTTCGAGTTCCTATAAAAATTTAATTGTAATTATTTATCATGTTACCATACTTTGGAATTTTGCTTTAAGGACCAAATTAAAAGAATACGTAAATAACGAGGGCTAAATTTAGTGAATTGTTTTGAATTAGGACTAAATTAATTGAATGTATAAATATGAAGGACTAAATGTGTTATTATACCAAAGTTTATAACAGTCACTTAACGACATTTAACGTCTAGTTACCATTTTGTTATAAAGCATAAAGTTTAATTGCTATTTTGTGATTTTTAAAAATTTGGTTACCATTTTATTTTTTTACCAAAGTTCAGCGACTGTTTCTGTACTTTACCCAGAAAAATATTAATAAGCACTAGTTTGGCGTAGACAAAATTCCATCAATTTTAAATCGTATAAGATAATCTCACATGCTCAAATTTTCAAGAAACAATGCCAAATCCATTAAAAACTTGTGTGAGAAAAGATGACGGGCTCAAGTTGTCAAGAAATGTTCAGAGATTTATCCAATGAAAGTATTTGAATTTTTTTTAATATTTTAGATTTTTAAGGTTTTTAATTTTTTACAATATGAAGTGCTTTCCAATATAGTTTGATTTTTTTTTTGAAATTTTATATTTTTTACTTAATTTTAATAACATTTTTAAAATTTTAGTAATTTTAATATTTATTTATTTATTTATTGAATGTTTTAATAATTGAGATGTTTTACCAACAATCAATTGTTGGAATGAAATGAGACACTAGATCCCTTAAGCAATATCAGATTTTCGAATCCTGACATTGTCAATAGAGCAAATTGGGTTGGAATGAAATCCCCCATTAATGGGCCTCTGAAGTATTTGTTTCGAATTAGTCAACAAATAATTTATAATTTATCATTGTATAAATTATATTCATCTATAATTACATTTTATTATAATTTAAACTATTCAAATCTATAGATAAGAACTATCTTATTATTTAAAATTGTTTTCTAGCAATAAATTTATTTTTTATTATTTTCAAACTAAAATTTTGAATAGCCAAGTTTGATAAATATTAAAATGCACTTGTAGTTTTTTAATTATATTTTAATTATAATTTAAAATATTTTTTATAATTTATTTCATAATAATACGTTTTTATATAATAACGAATAATATATTTCATAAATAAACTAAAAAATTTCATAATGTATATAAAACTTAATTATGAAATAAATTTCATAATATATTTCATAAAGTTTGCCACTAAGCCAAGCATATACTTGTGATATACAACACTAATAATAATATATGTGTTTATGAATAACAAATAAGCAATGGATCAAAGTAAGATATCGAAACAGAACTGGATATGGAATTCACCTAGCAACATCAATTGCAATTTTCATTCATAATTGCCAGGTTAAAGCTGATCCTTGGGAAGGTCCTATAATGTCAAAATCAAGAAAATTAGATTAAAATATAAACCTTAGCCATCTCCCACTAACATTCATTGTTCTTTGTGACTTTCCAAAGAACCATTCTGCATTATTTCATACACAAGTAACCTTGTTTCACCATGGATACAATAACCCAACAGCGAAACAATATTTTGATGCCGGATTTAGACTAGCCAGTCCACCTCATTCTGCAGATTGCAATAAGCCAGAAAGGATATCAAATGCCATAGATTAGAGATATTCAAATCTATTTCAGTCAGGCACAAAATATTACCTCAAATTTCCTTTCAGCATCAACTCCTATGTCATCTATTTTTTTCACAGCAGCAATAAATTTATCATCGAAGGAAGCTTTATAAACACGTCCACGACCGCCTTCACCCAAAACATTATTTTCCTGGAAACCATTTGTCGCAGCTTCCAATAACCGATACTCAATAACAGCTACTGAACCCTTTTTCCCAGCCATCCATAAAGAATTAAAACGATCCACAATTGGACTTAATGAAAGTGCTTTTGTAGGTTCTGCAGAATGTGCAGTGAAAGCAGAAGTAAACAACAAAGGTCTCACATATGTATAACAAATATATTATTATTAGTATTGTTTATCACAAGTATATGCTTGGCTCAGTGGCAAACTCGCACGCGCTACACCACCTGATTGGAGGGGGGAAATTAATTAATTTAGTTAAATAAAAATAATTAAAATCCCCCAATAAGGTGGTGACACGTGTCACCATCTTATTGAATAATTAATTTATTTTATTAGATTAAAATTAGGATTAAATTGATATATTGTATAAATTTAGAGGACCAAATGTGTAATTATACCAATTTTTTTAACAGTTCCGTCAACTTTTTTGTTTTTTTAACGGCGTGTGGCTAAAATAGAACCATTTAAATAGTTGTGTGGTACATTTGCGACAAAAAATAATATAGTGATCATTTTGACACCAAACTCATAGTTCAGTGGTCATCTGTGTAGTTTATTTTTTTTATTTTAATTAATAACTTTTAACTCCTTTTTGTAATACTTTATTTTTAGGAAAGGTTTAAAATTTTGGAAAAATACAAATAGAATGACGAACGGGATGACGCCGACGATGGCCACCGATTAAATTAATGTTTTTAGCTCCAATGCAGAGGGAATAGTCAATTTTCTATTTATTTTTTATTATTAACTATAAAATATATGTAATAATGGTCCCACGAGATTGACGCGTCTTTACGAAAAGGGTTAACTACTAGAATAGTCACTTATGTTTTCCCCCAATATAGAGTTAGTCACCGATTTTGAAAAACGACCAGTAAGGTCACTTACGTTTTCGGGGCGTAAACTTTTGGTCACTCAGCCGTTTGTTGCCGTTAAACACTGACGGATTGTTGATCTGTCAACGAAAAAATAAGAGTAAATTACTGCAATAGCCATTAAAGTTTATCTCATGTACATTTTTGCTCCCCAATTTTAAAAAATAAACATTATAGTCACTAATGAAAATGTTTCTTTATAATTTCACCCTTAAATTTTTAAAAAGTGTTTTTTCAACCCTAAAACTTTACAATCAATTAGTATAATAATATTATAAAGGCATAAATGAAAAATATGTGCTCAAAGTATACCCTTTTTAAATTTAGGTGCTCAAATTGCTCCTACTTAATAACTAAACTTTCAAATTGCTCATATTTTTTTCACTCTGGATTGTTTTTAATATTATTGTAACATGCCATGTCATTTTTTATCATTGTTAAATTAAAAATAATTTTAGAATAAAATAAAATCATTTTTATTATTATTAAATTTAAAATATTTTTTTAAAATTATTACTTCTTAAAATAATTTAGGTGTTCAAAGTATTTTTTTGTAAAAATAGGTGCCCAAATTTACCATAATTACAATTTTAGGTGTCCAGCTGTTAAATGAGTGTTAGAAAAATTGTCAACCAATCGGTACTTGGCACGTGACATTAATTTTATTAATTTTTAATAGAAAATACTTAGAACTTTCAAATTATTATAAAATCTCAAAATTTGACAAGCTTCACAAAACAGTCTCTAAATCCCTAAAAATTCCTAAACTTTCGTCGTCGATTGTCGCCGCTTCTGCCGCTAGTTGTCGTCGCTGACCACACCCACTTGGTCATTTTTCCCAACACAGCGTCGTCAAAAACGTCCAACGGCATGCAACCAAACGTCAAACACGAAATCGACGTTCGCGTTTGTCGTTCGGCTGCACACCGTTGGGCGTTTCTGGCGACGCCGTGTTAGGGAAAATTATCGTCATGGCCCGACGACCAAGTGGGTGCGGTCAGCGACGACAACTGGCGGCGGAAGCGGCGGTAGTCGACGACGAAAGCTTGGAAATTTTTAGGGATTTAAGGATTGTTTTGTGAAGTTTGTAAAATTTTGAGATTTTATAATAATTTGAAAATTCTGAGTATTTTCCATTAAAATTTTTTTAAAAATAAAATTAGTGCCACGTGTCAAGCACCGATTGGTTGGCAATTTTTTTAACACCCATTTAACAACCGGGCACCTAAAATTGTACCTATAGAAACTTTGGGCACCAAATTTTACAAAAAAAATACTTTAGACACCTAAATTATTTTAAAAACTAATATTTTTTAAAATATTTTAAATTTAATAAAAATAAAAATAATTTTATTTTAAAATTATTTTTAATCTAAAAATAATAAAAATGACATGTTATAATAATAAAAATAATTCAGAGTGAAAAATAGGAGTAATTTGAAAGTTTAGTTATTAAATATGAGCAATTTGGGCACCTAAGTTTAAAAAGGGTATACTTTGGGCACCTATTTTTCATCTAAGCATTTATAATATTATTGTACTAATTGATTGTAAAATTTAGGGTTGAAAAAATGAATTTTTAAAAATTTAAGGGTAAAATTATAAATAAACATTTTTATTAGTGACTATAATGTTTATTTTTTAAATTATGGAGCAAAAATGTACATGAGATAAACTTTAATGGCCATTGCAGTAATTTATCCTTTTTTTTCGTTGTCAGGTTAGCAATCCGTCAGTGTTTAACGACAACAAACGGCTGGGTGACCAGAAGTTTACGCCCCGAAAACGCAAGTGACCTTACTGGTCATTTTTCAAAATCGGTGACCAACTCTGTACTGGGGGAAAACATAAGTGACTATTCCAGTAGCTAACCCTTACGAAAAAATTATTTCAAGGGTAAATTGCACAGGTTATCACTCAACAATCTTCTCTCTCCTATTTTGGTCACTCTACTTTTAATTTTTCTAATTTACTAACTCAACTTTATACATTCAACGTTTTTGGTCACTTACTCACAAATATTTTATTATTATTATTGAATGACATGACATTTTTTATTATTTAATATAAAAATAATTTAAAATTAAAAAACTAAGAAAAATCAAAGTATCCGGCGGCCACCATTGTCGCCACCGTCGACGGTTGTAGATGGTGGTCGTTCGGTCCCATATTTCATCGGTGAGTTCGCCCCACTCCCTTAAGTCCGAATCATGCCTCCATTTTTTCAGAAAATGCTCCAAAATCCACGAAAAGGAGATCGAAAGTGAAGAGACCGAAACATTTATATCAAGATTTACGAGTTTTCAGGGTATTTTCTGATGAAACAATTGTCGGATTCGGACTTAGCGTGTCAAAACGAGTTGCCCGGTGTGATTTGGGGTCAAACGGCCACCGATTTTGAAGGCCGGTGGTGGTCGGCGGTGTCCGCCAGTGATGACAACCGACGTCAGTTATTTTAAAAATTTTTAAAATTTAATAATAATAATAATAATAATATTTTAATATTTATTTTAAATTATTTTTATATTTAATAATATTAAAAAATTTGAAAATAATATTAAAATATTCGTGAGTGACCAAAAACGTTAAATGTATAAAGTTGAGTTAGTAAATTAGAAAAATTGAAAGTTGAGTGACCAAAATAGGAGAGAGAAGATTGTTGAGTGATGATCTGTGCATTTTACCCTTATTTCAATTTAAATGGGAGTTGTTACCAATCTGTTAATTTAGGTGAGATTAGAATACCCCAAAACTCGGTCATTTTAATAAAACTTGTTTTGGTCATTTTTATTAAAACAACAAGTTTTGGTTTGTGAAACCAGAAAAATGAGTTCAGGAGTATGTTACGCGTGGGGAAGGGTGAACACACCCACAACGTCCAAAAATTGGTAGCTAGCCGATTACGTAGTGTTTTAACGATAGAAATTATGAATTCGAATTTAATTTAAAAAATTGTGATCCCTGAAAATAATCATTTAATTAAGATTAACGAGAAAATTACACCTCTTTGAGCTCGAGACATAATTTTTTTGAGATTCCCAGATAAAAGGAATATTTTCTTAAACGTTGTGATTTAATTAAAATGTATTTTATTTAGGATATAAATAAAACAATCACGTGTCTTTATGTTCGATACATGATTTTATCGAGAATCCCAAATAAAATATTTTGGTTAAAATATTATTTTTATTTAAGATTATAAAAAAAGAACCACATTTCTTTAAGTTCGAGACACAATGTGCGTGTGCGCGTGCGCGTGCGTGTGCGTGTGTGTTATATACTAGTAACATATATATATATGAAACTTAAAATATGTTTATACATCTATTCAAATAATATTTATTCATAATAATAATAATAATAATAATAATAATAATAATAATAATAATAATAATAATAATAATAATAATAATAATAAGTGACTAAAATGGAATAAACTAGAAATTAAATTAAAGATAAAATTGCAACAAAATATAAATTAAATGGCACATATATGAATGATACAAAAGTGGAAGGACCGAAGATGCAATTTTCTCATTTCATTCAAAGTGCACGGATCCTATTATTCGGGTCGGTTCTATGAGCAGGTACAAGCTTGAAACGACATCGTTTTGTGTTGGGCATAAATACTGTAACCCCTCGTCCCGGTCCGGACGCTTGACCGATCTGAGTGGGCTACACGGGGATAACCGAGACGAAACCCGTTAAGGCTCCACTTCGGTTACCGACTCAAGGAAACTTTTCATTATTATTATCTTTTCTAAATGTATTGTTATGTCCTATATGAGAAAAACAACAACGGAAGAAAACAAACGAGGTAAACAACCAACAGCCCAAATAAAACAGCCCATTTTAATCTTATACAGCAGGCCGTATCGGAACGCCCATAGGGTGTTTCGATACGCCTTGACCTTGTCAACTGGCCAAAGTCAACCCGATGAGACCGTTTCGAAACAGGGGTGGCCCGTATCGAAACGACCTCAGCGGTCAACTTCTCGTGGTCAACGATACGAAGGTCGTTCCGAAACACTAAAGCTCGTTCCAATACGTCATTTTATCGTCAAATTCTCAGATTTCCAATAGCAAAATCGTATCGAAACGGCCCTTAGCGTACCGAAACGCCTGGCCCGAAACAAAGGGACCGTACCGAAACGAGACAACCGTTTCGAAATGCCCTCTGTCTGCATATTGGTTTTAACTAGTTTATGGCACAAGGATGTCTCTAAACCCCATTAAAACCTCTCTCAACACACATACAACAACTACAAGGCAAACCAAACATCTACAAGCATGTTTAACACTCCAAACATAAGAACCATACATTGAAGGAATCAACAATAAAAGAACATTCAAGCGTTCAAGATTCATGCTTCAACAAACATACACTTAAACATTCAAGGTAAGCAACTTAAACATGGTTTACAAGCAAGACAAGGAAACCAAAAGCCAAACCAGCATAACATATAGAGGAGTCTAATATGCTCCTAAAACCAACCATCCATATACGTCCAAAAGCTCAAAGAAACAAACACATATCCCATTGCTTGACTATTACATCTTATAACTAAAATGTCCATACTTGATAGCTAAGATAGCACCACAAAGCACACACTTGGAGGCCCCCTTCTTGCACTAGCAACCCACAAACTACGGATCTGCATTGTCGAAAAAAAGAGAGCGTAAGCATAAAGCTTAGTGAGGGTAAGCTCATTAAAACAAACCTCGACAATGCAGGGTCCAAGCACGAGCACAACCAAGGTAAAATGCATGTTCTTACCTTCGATCCACATGAGCCAAAATACACATGATGCATGAACATAAATTCAATATTATGCCATGCTCAACAAGTCCATATCCACACCATATGTAAACACATATGTTAATCCATATTGGCATCACATGTCAATCATATTGGTACACATACCATCTCATATTGGCACCTAGCTATGACTCGAACACGCGGATAACCGTTGGAACTCACATCCAACAATAACCATTACCTTACGGTGGGATTACACTCATCACCGTTCACGCGGAGGGGATTCCACTCATCCTCACGCCCCGTCGATGGGATTACACTCATCACCGACTAACATATATATAAGAAGAATTTTCAAGCGAACCCGTACTCCATCTTGATGACTACCATCACCAAGACCACGCGCGCATTTGACTCACGTGTGCACACTGAGCATCATAATGATCGATCATTTGTACCCAAGCATACTAGTGCCAATATTAAACACAATTCACAACTTTCACAACACCATTACATTTCAACTTCCGTGCTTAGCATGTACTCACCGTGATTACCATCATGCACAATCAACATGCATATCACAATGCATCAATACCATGCCTCAACATACATGTATATCACATTATACATAGCCACCATAAACACAATTAAACATGAGGCATAAATAACAATTAGAGTTCAACCAAGGTCTCTAACTAAAGCTTAGGATTAGGTTACCACTCTAATCCCAACTCCAGGTGGGTCTACCAAGCTCGACCTAGTCCACATGCTTGAACCAAATACACGAAAATCATTTAAAAACATTTAACCACTCACCAACTATTCCAAGCTCAACCCACTAGCCGATCAAGCTTCCAACGATTCCGGATTTGTTTCCGATGCTTCACCAACACAATTTCTTGCTTCTAATCAACTCAACACAATCAAAACAACCTCAAATCAGTCCATACATCAAAGTAGCAAACCCGGAACACTACTCAAGCATAAAACACATGATTTCAAGCTATGAACAACTCCCAAAACCCCAATCCCGAGCAGCCATCATACACAGTCCAAAACTCATCATTTCAACCCTCTTAACACTCTCAAATGCTTCCAAAATAACCCTAACTATTACACTAACATCAGCCTTCAATTTCCAACATCAAACACACCCAAAACTAGCTTTTAAACCCTTCAAAAACCCCATTAAAACCCAAATCCGAAAATCATTGTAAAACTCTTTAAAATTCACATATGTTGGACCTTATGGGTTGTAAACCACTTATCTAACAATAATAAATCAAAAGCTTTCTTAGAAATTCATAAAGCTTCAACCTTTGACAAATCCTTGAAAAACCCAAAATATGAAATACATAGTTTTAATGAAAGCTAATGGTACCAAAATGAAGAGGAAGACAAGGCCAAATAAAAAATGCAGTTACCTTTTGAAAAGCTCCAAAGATGAAGATGTAAGGTGATGGAATAGTGAAAATGGAGAAGAGAGCTCTTCAATGTCGTTGAAATGAAAATGTGAAGAGGGAAGAAAATGACAAGGCTATTGTAATGAAAAGGGGTTTTAATTTGAAAGTCCATTTATTTTCCCTTTTGCCATTAATGAGATGTCAATCTCAAATATTTGCAAATTCCATGGAAAATGAGTTTTAAATCAATTTAAGCTCAACATAAAATGTTTGTTTTGGAAACCCGGGGCCCAAAATAATATTTTATTATTTTAATTATAAAACATAAACTGTTGAGTAGATCGAATGATCGAAATGAACCAAGAGGGGGTGAATTGGATTTTTAAAGGTTTAGGTGGTGGAAATTGCAAATTAAAAGATAGACAAGGAATTTTAGAGTGGTTCAAGTTCCAAATGAACTCTACATCCACTACCTTAGCTTCACTAAGGATTTGCAACAATTCCACTAATTGCTCTTCCCCTTTTCTAGGCTAAGGAGGTAACCCTTACAATTTTCGGTTAAATTTTCTACTCAAAATTTAACTCAATCCTCACACAAAAAGAACAAAGATTTTGATGGCTAAGAAAGTATCTCTCAATACAAATTATAGCCCAATTACAAGCACTCAACCCAATTGAAAATGATAAGAATGAAAATTATAATTGGGGTTTCTAGACAATATTGGGATTTAGGCACAAATGCTTGGATTTGATGTTTGGATGTTTGCTTTTGTATCAATGGTTGTTGCTGGAGCTTTAGAGGTCCCTTTTATACCTTCTCATTGATTTCTAGCCGTTGTGGTTGTTGCATTCATCAATAGAGCCGTTGGGGGTGTTATCTCACCTCCATAAATGCAGTCTGCAACCAACCGTTTCGAAACGCCCGACCCGTTTCGAATCGGACCAAAATAGAAAGAGCCGTTGGGGTGCAATTAAGAGCCTGTATCGAAACGGTCTTACCTCGTTTCGAAACGCCTTAACGGTTTCTTAAAAATCAGTTAAAAACTTGCAACGGTCATATTTTTCAAATCAAATGAAGAACCGTTTCGAAACACTTGATGTCGTTTCGATACGAGTTCTCTATGTTCTAAAGCCGTTTCGATACTTGTTTCGAAACATGGGTTGGCAGTGTTGAAAACATTTCGATACCCGTTTCGAAACATGGGTTGACAGTTTCAAAACTGTTTCGAAACGCCTTGGGCCGTTTCGGAACAGGGACTCGAAAGACACTGTTTCGGCTTTAAGAACACTTAGAAAATATTTGGAAAGCTTAGTTTTTAACTTAGGCATATTCTTTAAATCATATGGGGATGTTTGAGGACTTAAAAATTCGTTTTGACATTTTCAATTTAGTCCTTAGGTTCTTTAGTTATATCAAAATTAAAATATCAGTTTCACAATCTCCCCCTTTTTGATATAACAAAACCAAAGTTAGAATTTTTAAGAGTTTTGAAAATTTTGAACACATTCTAACTCCCCCTTAATTTAAGATAGGTTTTTAAAGTTTTTTTAAAAAGGTTTTAACTTTGAAATTCAAGTTTTAAAACTTAAAAACACTTTAAACATTTAAAACGAATTTTTGGCTCTTAAATTTCTTCTCCCCCTTTTTGTTAGATCAAAAATAATAAACAAGGCTCATAGAGAAGAGAAAGGGTTAGTACCAATAAGCATTAAGCAATAAGCAATAAGCAACAATAATATTAATTAATCAAATTAAAATATCCAAAACATAAATCTTCAACATAAAATTCAAAGCATAATCCCAAATAAGATCAAAAGCATAGGTTCCTAAAACATAATGAAAATAAAGATGCAAACTTAATCCTAAAATGCATAGATAATATGATATGTCATGAATGTCCTAAGCCTCGTCGTCACCATCATCATCCGAAGTTTCATCATCGCTCTTGACTTGAGAACGGCGAAACTCCATCCATTCGCCATAGAAGGTAGAGAAGGACATGTCCATGGCTGAGTGGGAATTCTCAAGGGATAGGAGGCGATCCTCTACATTTTGCAAGCGAGTGTTGATGGCACCAAAACCCGAAGCCATGTTAGTGTCCATGGCATTGAACCGCTCGGTAATTAAAGCCGTGAGAGCTTCATTGTTCGCAACTTGAGCTTGAGCTTGTGGTTGAGGTTCAACGGGAGGAGGAGGAGGAGGTGCTACCCTATCAACACGTTCCCAAACACTGTTCACATAGCGGAAACCGGACTTACGGAGAGAGGACTCACCAATTTTTGACTTGCGGGGTTCCGGAGAGTCGTAGGTGCAATCGAGACCAATCTGGCTAAAGATGTGACTTAAGACCATTCCATAAGTGAAAGATTTCAAGGCATCGGTGTCACGAAGCTTAATATTGTTAACTATCTCGGCAAAAATGATCTTAGCAACATTAGGGCGCTCACCACGACGGAAACACTCAAGCCAAAAATAGTCAACTTGACGGATGTGAGAATATTTACCTCCGGAGGGGCGAAGGAACCATGAGACCATCAAATGGAGGAAACGATCGTGCGCATCCAAAGTAAGCACTTGACCGGTGTGAGAACCAAAGTGACTCTCATTCTCAATTCGTACATCCTTAAGAGAAAATGTAGACTCCAAGAGAGGGACATTGACAACAAACTTTTTCCCCAAAATATAAGATTCAATCCCAACAACTTCGGAATTTGTTTCATCATTGATAAGGTGAGCATTGGAGTAAAAGAGGAGTACCATGTGTTTGTAGAAAATGTACGGGATGCTCAATAAGACAAGAAGACTCCATTCTCTCAAACGCTCGAGGTAACAAAAAAGAAATCGCTCGGAGTTAAGGAAGTTGAGATCAATCACACGCTCGTGACGAACCTCGCACTCCTTGACATATTTGAAACGTTCTCTCAACTCTGTAGTTCGAAGAGATTTTTGAAAGAGCTGGGCGAGATTTGGACGCATACTCGATTCACCGGTTTCAACGGACTTACGCTTTTTGTTAACATTCTCCGTCATCCTAAAAATATAAGCAAGCAAGTTTTTTAAAAAATGAAGTGTATGCATAGATTTTTTAATTCAATCCAATGATAAATCCCACTTAGGTTTAAAAACAAGTTTTTAAAACAAATAATCAAAACAAAATAAAAACAAAAAATTTTAAGAGAAAAACAGTAAAAAATAATACGAGTGAATTTTTTTTTTATATTCGAATCAAAAAATTGAAGATTTTGAAATTTTTTTATAAGATATGAAGAACCCAAGCACAAAAACATATAAACTATACAAAAATAAAATTTTCTAACCTAAGATTCGAACATAAATTGAAGGAAAATGAAAAAGAGGAAAAATACATTGATTTGGGATTTTGGATGAATGGATGAAAATCCTTGCACAATATTGTTGAAACTTGCTTAGACTTGTGATTTAGAGAAAAAAAACCCTCTTGATTTGGTGAAAAATAAAGAGGTTTAGAGGGGTTTTATAGAAAAAATTTGGGCTAGGGTTTTTAGGGTTTGGGAGAGTTTTAATTAAAGTGAACTTTATCATTAAATGCCCTTCTTAAAGCAGTCCGCGAAACCGTTTCGGAACAGGCTTGACCGTTTCGAAACGCGGGCACGAAGGTTTGACCGTCTTTTGGACTTCAGCTGATCGTTTCGATACGAGGTTGACCGTATCGAAGCCCCGTTGACTCGTATCGAAACTTGTTTCGATACACCCCTTTGCAGTAGCCAAAACGTTTCGAAACCCTTTTAAGGCGTTTCGAAACGCCCTTCTCTCGGATATGATTTTAAGGCATCCGTATCAAAAAACAGGTTAACCCGTTTCGATACACCTGGGCCTGGAAGTGCAGATGAGGCTCTAAAAGTGTAGAAAATTGAATTTTTCTAAGGCCTAACTTGCATGAATGACATGAATGAGCAGGAAAAACATATTGTTACCGACTCACCTTTTGAGATTGAGTCTCCCGCACCCATAGGTGCTAAACTTCGCGCACCACCTGCACAACCCGACCGAGGGACACAAAGTGCTACTGTTTCCACACACCAAGGGGCCATGCACAACGCCCTTGGTGGTGTCCGCGCCCAAGAGATCTGTCCTGGGCCAGTTCGTCCACCATGGGGCCTTGTCTAGCACCCCATGTGCTGCCCACACGCCTTGCACCCGAGGGGGCCCAACACATGCACCCGAGGGGCCTTTGCCACGCACACTCCATGCCGGCCAAGACATGGAGCCCGAGCCCGCACCCGATGTGCGCACAATAGAGACCAAGTCTGCACACGAGGGGGCCTTGCCATCCAACCTTCATGCCGCCCAAGTTATGAAGCCCGAGCCCGCACCCGACGTGCACACTAAGGAGGCCAAGTCCGCATCCGAGAGGGCCTTGCCTTGCCTTCATGCCGCCCAAGCCATGAAGCCCGAGACCGCACCCGACGTGCACGCCTATGAGGCCGAGTCCACACCCAATGTGCACGCCAAGAGGCCTAGGGGCTGTCCATCCGCATTGCCCACACCCCTAGGGCCCGATTCAGCACCTAGCTTGCTAAAGAGGAGGTTTTGGAGTCAAGATCCGGGCCACACCAAGCCCAATCCGCCCAAGCATCCAAGACCAAAGCCAAGGAGTCATCTTTGGACGCACATGGAAAGGTATCTTCCATGGAGACTATTCGAGGAAAGCTTCCATCCTTGAAGCCATATTCGAGGAAACAAGCCAATGCCACCAAGACTATGATGTCATTGAGCACTTATCTTAGGCAACCATGTAATAGAGTGATTTAGTTGCCATGTATAGTTGATTCTCTTTGTAAGACTCATCCATAGCCATTGGATCGAGTCGTTCCTAGCCATTAGATCTAGGGGGCCAAGGCTATAAATAAGAGCCTTGCCCAACCTTTGTAATCACTCCACAATTCCTCATTTTCATCTTTCTTTGTTCTTTATTAATACAAGGGGCTCGAGTACTCTTTTCTCCTCATCTAGGTTTAGGAGGAGTTTTTAACGAGGCTCGTTGCTTGTTTAAATCCCTCGCCTCCTTCCTTTTTGCCTTGCTTAGCCATCACCCATATTTTCCAAAGCTTCCGTACAGCACCGTCTAAGCACATCAGCTTAGCATTTCAAAGGCTTACTTAGTCCCCGACCTAAGATCGACGACTAAGGCCGCACGGGTTAGCGAGTCGAATTCTAGCCTCGTGACAAGTGGTATCAGATCGAGTTCCGCTCCTATCCGAGACGAGATTGCGCGAGGAAGAAGAAGGGACGTTGCGACAAATATGGACGTGGAGTCACAAAATTTCTCGTTTGAAAGCGAGGTAAGTAAATCACGTTTGAATAGTGTTTTTACTAATTCATGGTATTGTTCCCTTTGTAGGATCAATCATGATGTTGAAGACTGCCCAAAAGGGAGGCTGTCGAGATGCTGGAGGTATGAAAATCCACACTTGTCTTTCCAATGCCCGCACAAATTCAAGTAGTCCGAGTTACGGGACGAGTCCGACGAGATCGAGGCTTTGAAGCTTGATAAGAAGTGCAATGTGCTACCATTTGGTATGGTAGAGGCGTTCGAGGAGCATGTCTTGCCCGAAGAGACCGAGGCCGTAAAGCTTGCTTCCTTGTTCGGTGAATCACCTAGTTTGGTGGTTGTTGGGGCGTCAAAGTTCGATAGCGCAGCTTTGGTTAAGGAAAGGTTGCAAAAGTGCAACGAGTCCACATATTACGTGGAGTATTCCAGCGACGATGATGATTCATCTTGTGATTCTTGGGAAGTCGAGAGTGACTTCGAGGGAGAGGGGCCTATGTTTGTAGACGTAGTGTTTCCCAATGCAACACTAAGTGCACTAGTGGATCCGAGTGCACATTCACTTCTCGTGTCCGAGCGAGTTGCGAAGTCGTTAAACCTTCAAGTTGAGAAGGTAAATGATCAAGTTGAGACAGTCAGCTTTAGTAATGAACCAGTTGTGGGAATCGCGAGGGATGTGCCCTATCAAATTGGCGAATTCCAAGGCACAACAAACATCAAAGTATTACTTTGTGATTCTTTTGATGTATATGGATTTGTTATTGGTTTATCTTGTCTAGAACACATTAATGCACTTGATTTGCCAAAATCCGACGATGAGGATTATGCAGGTTCAACCAAGATAGCCAACGATGATGAAACCATGGAAGAATCCATGGATGTTTCCGACACAACGGAACAAGTCTTTGATGAGATCAAGGACGTGAAGGCATTCGAAGTCCATACCTTCGCAAATGCCAACTTCATTGAAGGAATCCTCTTAGAGAAGGGAGTTCCAATTGCTCGAGAGAGTCGAGTGCTCAACGAGTCCGAGAAGAGTTACCCGGATCGTGACAAAGAGCTTATCGCAGCCGTGCATTGCTTGCACACTTGGAGACACCGCTTAAATTGGTCGAGGTTTGATGTCTATTTCGAAAGTTCATTAAATGATTATTTTCTAACCCATGCCAAGCTGTCTTCTAAGCAGGTTCGTTGGGAGAACATCCTTTCGAAATTTGATTTTACTTGGAAATGCAATCCGAGTTTATCGAAGAAAGTAGTCGATGCCTTAAGCCGAGGGTATGAAGAGAGGCATGCTACTTGTCCACCAATGAGCAAGGTGGACCATGAGAACGAAGACAGGAAGTCTTCGGAGCCGCCAAAGAGTAAAGTGGTTCAAGAGATGGAGTACCCATCCAAGCCATCCGAGTTTGATGAAATGTTTCAAGAGCCAGCCGAGTTTGGTGATCAAGCCGATGGAGATGAGCTAGCACTATTCCTTGAGGAAGTGCAAGCCGAATTTGATGAGTGGACCAATTCCATGGACGAGTGGCATGAATCCATGGAACCAAGCACCGTGATGCCCAAGCCCATTGAAGCAGGGCCTATCCATGCCAACACTTGCCTTGGGTATCGACAAGGCAAAGTGGATCGAGACGACACGGACCTTGAGTCCGAGGTAAGTGGTTCTTTATTCGTTAAAGAATCCAATGTAACTCACGATTATTTGGATTTTTGTAGGTATCCTACGAGTTTGAGTGAAGATCCAAATCAAGACGTAGGGCGAGAAACCATCCTAGTCGAACCATGCGACAAGGATAACAAAGAATCGAGCGACGAGGTAAGTGATCCAACTTTTCAATTGAATTCGGATCTAACTTGTTGTGATTCTGTCCGTAGGTTGCTTGCGATGCCAAGCGAAGAACCGAGTGATGAAGTAGTTGGAACAAGCCGAAAGAATCCAACCTTCAACCATGACGAGAGACGAGTGCTAGAGAGCACCGAAGAGGGGCTTTTCCAAGACCCTGCCATCATCACTTGCCTTGAGTATCGACAAGGCGAAGTGAAGCCACCCGACAAGGACTTTTTGTCCGAGGTGAGTAAGTTAAGTTATTTTGATGATTTAAGACTAACTTACTCTGGTTTTGTTCTTAGGCCGCCGATGCGATCAAGCCAAGCACAAAGCAAGGTGAGACCAACCATCGAGACGGGCCAACCGTCAAGGCACAAAGGCCTTGCATTTTGCACGGATCACCTCAAAGCCGAGGATGATCGAGAGTTTGCCAAGGAGAGGCAATCGTTCGAGGACCTAGTTCCCTTATCCAAGCGGGAACAAGACGATGAGCCGGGGCCATTCGAGAACAAGGCGACCGAGTCTCATCCTTACCAATCGACGAGGACGTCGATAGCTTCAGTGTGAGAGAATGTTACCGACTCACTTTTTGAGATTGAGTCTCCCGCACCCATAGGTGCTAAACTTCGCGCACCACCCGTACAACCCGATCGAGGGACACAAAGTGCTACTGTTTCCACACACCAAGGGGCCATGCACAATGCCCTTGGTGGTGTCCGCGCCCAAGAGATTTGTCCTGGGCCAGTTCGTCCGCACCATGGGGCCTTGTCTAGCACCCCATGTGCTGCCCACACGCCTTGCACCCGAGGGGGCCCAACACACGCACCCGAGGGGCCTTTGCCACGCACACTCCATGCCGACCAAGACATGGAGCCCGAGCCCGCACCCGATGTGCGCACAATAGAGACCAAGTCCGCACACGAGGGGGCCTTGCCATCCAACCTTCATGCCGCCCAAGTCATGAAGCCCGAGCCCGCACCCGACGTGCACACTAAGGAGGCCAAGTCCGCATCCGAGAGGGCCTTGCCTTGCCTTCATGCCGCCCAAGCCATGAAGCCCGAGCCCGCACCCGACGTGCACACCTATGACGCCGAGTCCGCACCCGATGTGCACGCCAAGAGGCCTAGGGGCTGTCCATCCGCATTGCCCACACCCCTAGGGCCCGATTCAGCACCTAGCTTGCTAAAGAGGAGGTTTTGGAGTCAAGATTCAGGCCACACCAAGCCCAATCCGCCCAAGCATCCAAGACCAAAGCCAAGGAGTCATCTTTGGACCAACGCACATGGAAAGGTATCTTCCATGGAGACTATTCGAGGAAAGCTTCCATCCTTGAAGCCATATTCGAGGAAACAAGCCAATGCCACCAAGACTATGATGTCATTGAGCACTTATCTTAGGCAACCATGTAATAGAGTGATTTAGTTGCCATGTATAGTTGATTCTCTTTGTAAGACTCGTCCATAGCCATTGGATCGAGTCGTTCCTAGCCATTAGATCTAGGGGGCCAAGGTTATAAATAAGAGCCTTGCCTAACCATTGTAATCACTCCACAATTCCTCATTTTCATCTTTCTTTGTTCTTTATTAATACAAGGGGCTCGAGTACTCTTTTCTCCTCATCTAGGTTTAGGAGGAGTTTTTAACGAGGCTCGTTGCTTGTTTAAATCCCTCGCCTCCTTCCTTTTTACCTTGCTTAGCCATCACCCATATTTTCCAAAGCTTCCGCACAGCACCGTCTAAGCACATCAGCTTAGCATTTCAAAGGCTTACTTAGTCCCCGACCTAAGATCGACGACTAAGGCCGCACGGGTTAGCGAGTCGAATTCTAGCCTCGTGACAATATGGAAACATAAACATACTCCCCCTAGCTATAGGCATGGATGAAATTAGGAGTAAAAACACATAAACATGGCATTTCACAAGATCAAGCAATTTTAAGCACAAAAGAGGTCCTAAAAGGTCAAGATAGGCTAGCTAGACCTAACTCTCTCCTAAGGGACCAAAAATGCTCTTTGTCTAAAGGTTTTGTAAATATGTCCGCTAATTGATTTAAGGTGTCTACATACTCTATAACCCCATCTTCTTTAAGGACATGATCTCTAATGAAATGATGCCTTATTTCTATGTGTTTGGTTCTAGAGTGTTGAATGGGATTTTTTGTTAAACATATAGCACTAGTGTTGTCACATTTTAGGGGTATGGTTTCAACTTTAATACCATAATCTAAGAGTTGTTGCTCCATCCAAAGGACTTGAGCACAACAACTCCCTAAGGATATGTACTCGGCTTCGGTGGTAGATAAGGCTACACTATTTTGTTTCTTAGAGAACCAAGATATGAGCATACTACCTATGAATTGACAAGTTCCCGAAGTACTCTTCCTATCGATTTTGCATCCCCCATAATCCGCATCCGAATGAGCATGAAGGTTGAAGGTGGAGTCTCTAGGGTACCAAAGACCTAAACAAGGAGTATCTCTAAGGTACCTAAAGATTCTCTTAACGACTATAAGGTGAGACTCTCTAGGACTAGCTTGAAACCTAGCACACAAGCAAACACTAAACAAGATATCCGGTCTACTTGCGGTAAGGTAAAGCAATGATCCAATCATAGAACGGTAAAGCTTAGAGTCAACACACTTACCTCTTTCATCTTTGTCAAGCTTTGTAGATGAGCTCATAGGTGTGACTTGAGGCTTTGCATTCTCCAAGCCAAACTTCTTGAGCATATCCTTTATGTACTTTGCTTGATTGATGAAGGTGTCATCCTTCTTTTGCTTGATTTGGAGTCCCAAAAAGAATGAGAGCTCCCCCATCATGCTCATCTCGAATTCACCTTGCATTAGCTTAGCAAACTCTTGGAAATGACATTCGTTAGTAGAACCAAAAATAATATCATCAACATAAATTTGAACTACTAAGATGTCATTTTTATACATTTTTATAAAAAGTGTAGTGTCCACCTTTCCTTTTTCAAAACCCTTTTCAATTAAAAAGTTTGAAAGTCTTTCATACCAAGCTCTAGGAGCTTGTTTTAAACCATAAAGAGCTTTAGTGAGTTTGAAAACATGATTTGGAAATTTTGAATCTTCAAAACCCGGTGGTTGTTCCACATACACTTCCTCATTTATAAAACCATTTAAAAACGCGCTTTTAACATCCATTTGAAAAAGCTTGAAATTATGATAACATGCATATGCAAGCAACATCCTAATGGCTTCCATTCTAGCTACGGGTGCATAGGTTTCATCAAAATCTATTCCCTCTTCTTGAGTGTAACCTTGTGCTACTAGTCTAGCTTTATTTCTCACAATGTTACCACTCTCATCTAGCTTGTTCCTAAAGACCCATTTAGTTCCTATGGTAGATTGATTACTAGGCCTATCAACTAATGTCCAAACGTTACTTCTCTCAAATTGATTTAACTCTTCTTGCATAGCCATAATCCAAAAATCATCTTTCAATGCTTCTTTTATATTCTTAGGCTCTATGCATGAGATAAATGCAACATGATTCATTAATCTAAGAGAAGATCTAGTGGTTACCCCCTTGGATGGATCACCCAAGATTTCACCATCTTTGACATAGTTGAACTCCCTTGGGTAGCTCACTTCCTTTTCCTCAAGAGCCAAGTCCTTTAAGGATTCAAGAGGTGGATCTTGCGTGTCCTCTTCTTTTGTTGTTGGAATCTCATCCTCCTTTGAAGTTTGTCATCCATCAAAGGCATTTATGATTCCTACATCATCATCATCACAAGAATCCTTCCTTGGAAGGATGTTATCATCGAATACAACATGTATAGATTCTTCTACTACTAAAGTTCTCTTGTTAAATACTCGATAGGCTTTAGAAGTTAAAGAGTATCCTATCAAAATAGCTTCATCACTTTTTGCATCAAATTTACCTAAGTTGTCTTTTCCATTATTTAAAACAAAACACTTGCAACCAAAAGGGTGAAAATAGCTAATGTTAGGCTTTTTAGATTTTAAAATCTCATAAGGTGTTTTCTTTAAAATTGGCTTAATCATTACTCGATTGACAATATAGCAAGCGGTGTTTGTGGCTTCCGCCTAAAAATATTTAGGTAAATTATTTTCACAAAGCATAGTTCTAGCCATTTCTTGTAAAGTTCTATTTTTCCTCTCAACTACCCCATTTTGTTGAGGAGTTCGAGGAGCCGAAAAATTGTGGCTAATACCATTTTCATTCAAAAAAATCTTCAAACCCTAGATTTTGAAACTCGGTTCCATGATCACTTTTAATATGTGAAATTCTAAGTTCAATATCATTTTGGGTTAGTTTTGAAACTGTGATGAATTTTTCCAAAGCCTCATCTTTAGTACTTAAAAATAGAACCCAAGTAAATCTAGAAAAATCATCAACAATTACAAATGCATAAGACTTACCACCCAAGCTCATAGTCCTAATTGGCCCAAATAGATCCATATGGATTAGTTGTAAACATCTACTTGTAGAAACATCATTAATGGATTTAAAGGAAGACTTATGTTGTTTACCCTTAGAGCATGCATCACAAATTTTATCGTTTGAAAATTTTATCTTGGGTAAACCTCTAACTAGATCAAGGGAAACTAGTTTTTCTAAAACACTAATGCTAGCATGTCCTAGTTTCCTATGCCACAACCATGCATTATTTTCATTTTGTGCTACTAAGCATGCATGAGATGTATGAATGTCATCTAGATGCACCATGTATATGTTCCCTATGCGATGACCTATGAGCATAATATTATTAGATTTAATGTCTACAATTTTGCATCCATTTTTATCAAATAAAACATTAAACCCTTTATCACACAATTGACTTATGCTCAATAAGTTATGTTTAAGACCATCGACATACAAGACATTTTCAATGAGAATAGTAGAGTGATTACCTATGGAGCCAATACCTTTAATGTGGCCTTTGGAGGTTTCACCAAATGTCATTACTCCTCCACTTTTTGGCTTTAGATCCATGAATCTACTCTTGTCTCCGGTCATATGCCTTGAGCATCCACTATCAAGGTACCATGAGTTTTGACTTTGTGCTTTGGCCTTGTAGCAATGCTCCCCCTACAAACAAAGATATTAAGCTTTTGTTTTTGGTACCCAAATCATTTTGGGTCCATGAGTGTTAGCTCCCAAAACCTTGGTTCCCTTAGGAATCCAAGATGACATAGCAATAATGTTATTAGATTTTACAAGTTCCTTAGGAACCCATACACTTCTAATTCTTTTAGTTCTACTATGTCTAGGAAAGCTACCTTGTTTGTAGTAGTTAGTCTTTTTCTTAGGTTGGTTTGTTCTTGAGGATTCACCTATTTCATGCTTGACACTACCAACATTTTTAAAAGACTCTTTGAGCTTATTTAGCTCATCTAACACCTTTTGGTGTTCACTATTACATTGAGATAAAAGATTATTAAGGTTAACATTTTCATCTTGAAAAAATTTAAGTTCATCTTTCAACCCTAATATCTTTTTCTCAAATTTTGAATTAGCTTGAGAGAGTGAGTCATTTTTCTCATTTAGCTCCAAAATGATTTTCTTATTCCTAATGACCGACTCCTTATATTTCTCAACTAATTCATCATAGACCTCTTGTAACTCATCATATGTAAAATCTAAAGATGATGAGTTAGAGGTTACCATGGAGGAATCTTCCTCAAGTGCCATGAGGCAAAGGTTGGCTACTTCTTGTTCTTCATCCTCCGATGACTCCTCATCACTCCAAGTAGCAAGCTTGGCTTTGAGCTTCTTCTTCTTCTCAAAGCCCTTCTTCTTGAGTTGAGGGAACTCCGAACGTATGTGATCGGGTTTATTGCACTCAAAGCAAATGATTTGATCCCTTGCTTCTTCTTTGTTCTTGCCTTTGAAGTCCATTTTTCTTTGGATTTTTCTTCCCCGGTTGGACCTCATAAAGCGTGAGAATCGTTTGGCTATCATAGCCAATTCTTCTAGCTCATCCTCCTCACTAGAAGAGCTCTCCTCAAGTAGTGAAGCTTTGAGAGCTATTCCCATCTTCTTCTTCTTTTCAACCTCTAGCTTTTCTACTCTCTTCTCTTCTTTCTTCTTCTCTTCTTCCCTTCCTTGCTTCATAATCTCATGTGTAAGGAGAGAACCCACTAGCTCATCAAGCTTTAAAGTCTTCAAATTTTTAGCTTCTATGATGGTGGTTCTCTTCCCATCCCAAGATTCGGGAAGTGAATAGAGTAGCTTCCGGACAAGCTTGTCTTCCGGTATTGTCTCTCCAAATCCTTTAAGCCCATTGACTATTTTGGAGAATCGATCAAACATCTTGGACACCGTCTCATCGGGCTCTATCTTGAAATTTTCATAACTAAGATTGAGAATTCCAATCTTAGTTTCTTTGACATCATTGGTTCTCTCATAGGTAGTCTCAAGAGTGTCCCACACTTCTTTGGCACTCTCAATGGATGACACTTTGGAATAGATGTCCGGACCGAATGAACAAAAGAGCATGTGGAGAGCTTTGTCATTTATTTGGATCTTTCTCCTTTCTTCTTCACTCATCTCCACCTTTTTCTTCAAAACCATCTTGCCTTCACTATCTTGCTTCAATGGAAATATAAGGGCCATCTTCAATGACATCCCAAACTAAGTAGTCATTGGACTTGATGAAGAGATGTATTCTATTCTTCCAAAAAGGATAGTTGTCACCATTGAAGAAGGGTGGTTTTGTAGTGGATTGAGACTCATACATGCCCGAACCGGAGGTTGAAGCCATCTCTTGATTTTTGATGATCACACTCTTCCTAGGAACTCCTCTTGTGGTTGTTAATCCTCAAAGAGGTAGGCTCTGATACAATTTGTTGAGTGGATCGAATGATCGAAATGAACCAAGATGGGGGTGAATTGGATTTTTAAAGGTTTAGGTGGTGGAAATTGCAAATTTTAGAGTGGTTCAAGTTCCAAATGAACTCTACATCCACTACCTTAGCTTCACTAAGGATTTGCAACAATTCCACTAATTGCTCTTCCCCTTTTCTAGGCTAAGGAGGTAACCTTTACAATTTTCGGTTAAATTTTCTACCCAAAATTTAACTCAATCCTCACACAAAAAGAACAAAGATTTTGATGGCTAAGAAAGTATCTCTCAATACAAATTATAGCCCAATTACAAGCACTCAACCCAATTGAAAATGATAAGAATGAACATTACAATTGGGGTTTCTAGACAATATTGGGATTTAGGCACAAATGCTTGGATTTGATGTTTGGATGTTTGCTTTTGGATCAATAGTTGTTGCTGGAGCTTTTAGAGGTCCCTTTTATACCTTCTCATTGATTTCTAGCCGTTTTGGTTGTTGCATTCATCAATAGAGCCGTTGGGGGTGCTATATCACATAAATGCAGTCTGCAACCAACCGTTTCGAAACGCCCGACCCCGTTTCGAAACGGACCAAAATAGAAAGAGCCGTTGGGGTGCAATTAAGAGCACGTATCGAAACGGTCTTACCCCGTTTCGAAACACTTTTGCCACTGTCAAGGGTCGTTTCGAAACGGATTGAACTCGTTTCGAAACGCCTTAACGGTTTCTTAAAAATCAGTTAAAAACTTGCAACGGTCATATTTTTCAAATCAAATGAAGAACCGTTTCGAAACACTTGATGTCATTTCGATACGGGTTCTCTATGTTCTAAAGACGTTTCGATACCTGTTTCGGAACATGGGTTGACAGTTTCAAAACCGTTTTGAAAACCCTTGGGCCGTTTCGAAACAGGGACTCGAAAGACACTGTTTCGGCTTTAAGAACTCTTAGAAAATATTTGGAAAGCTTAGTTTTTAACTTAGGCATATTCTTTAAATCATATGGGGATGTTTGAGGACTTCAAAATTCGTTTTGACATTTTCAATTTAGTCCTTAGGTTCTTTAGTTATATCAAAATTAAAATATCAGTTTCACATAAACCTGAACCATTATTTTAATATTATTTTCACCCGACCCCAAACTTGGGTATTACAACTCTCCCCCACTTAAGGAATTTCGTTCCTAGAATTACCTGACATAAAAAAGTACGAAAACTGCTCAAGCATATCAGCTTTCCTCTCCCACGTGGCCTCTTCCACGCCTCTATGCCTCCACAACACCTTGACCAACTCTATGGTCTTGCCACGCAACACCTTGCTATCAGAAGCAAGTATCTCAACAGGTTCTTCATTATAAGACAAATCCGGATTCAACTCTATCTCCTCAACAGGCATAACATGAGATGAATCTGATCTATATCTCCTAAGCATCGACACATTAAACACATCATGGATCATCTCTAACTCAGAAGGCAATCTCAAATGGTAAGCTACATGCCCAATCCGCTCAACTATCTCATGCGGACCAATAAACCTCGGACTCAACTTGCCTTTCCAGCCAAATCGCATTACCTTCTTCCACGGAGATACTTTCAGAAACACTTTCTCACCTACGGAGAACTCAATCTCTTTTCTCTTCAAATCTGCATAAGACTTCTGACGATCGGAAACTGCTTTCAAACGGTCACAGATCAACTTTACTTTGTCGGAAGCCCCCTTAAGCAAATCTAGCATAGGTAACAATCTCTGACCCATTTTAGCCCAACAGATCGGAGTCCTACATCGTCTACCATACAAAGCCTCATAAGGAGCCATCTGTATACTAGCCTGGTAACTGTTGTTGTAAGCAAACTCAACTAAGGGCAAGTGCTTCTCCCAAGAACCCTGGAAGTCAATCACACAACAACAGAGCATATCCTCTAAAATCTGTATCACTCGCTCTTACTGTCCATCTGACTGAGGATGATACAAAGTACTGAAATGCAAACGGCTACCTAGAGCACTATGCAAACAACTCCAGAACCTCGAAGTGAATCTCGGATCTCTGTCTGATACAATAGACTTCGAAACTCCATGAAGTCTCACAATCTCGCGAATGTACAAATTCGCCAACTTGTCTAAAGAATTTGTAGTGTTCCCTGCTAAGAAGTGAGCACACTTAGTGAATCTATCCACTATCACCCAAACAGAATTCTTCTTCGAAGGAGACAACGGTAACCTCGACACAAAGTACATAGTGATCCTCTCCCATTTCCATTCCAGAATGTTCAAAGGTTGTAACAAACCTGAAGGAACCTGATGTTCTGCCTTCACTCTCTGACAAACCATGCAACGGCTCACATACTCGGCTACATCCTTCTTCAAACCAACCCAGAAATAATCATTCTTCAAGTCACGGTACATCTTGGTACTACCCGGATGCATAGAAAAAGGACTCGAATGTGCTTCGCTCAAAATCAGACGTCTCAACTCAACATCTTCAGGTACTACAACTCTGTCTCTGAAACACAACACATTCTCACCACTGAAACTATACTCGGTCGGTCTACCTTCGGCTATGTCTTGAACATGAGGGACTAAAGACACATCTTGCAACTGCTTCTCTCTAATCAACTGAATCAAAGAAGGCTTCACTTGCAACTCTGTGATCAAACCACTATCACTGGATACACTCAATCTAGCAAACATAGCTCGTAACTCAACTGCAACTTTTCTGCTCAAAGCATCGGCTACTACATTTGTCTTACCCGGATGGTACTCAATAGTCAAATCATAGTATTTCAACAACTCAAGACATCTTCTCTGTCTCAAGTTCAACTCTCTCTGTGTCATCAAATACTTCAAGCTCTTATGATCGGTATAAACTATACACTTCTCACCATACAAGTAGTGACGCCAAATCTTCAATGCAAATACAACTGCGGCTAACTCAATATCATAAGTAGGATAGTTCTTCTCATGTACCTTCAACTGTCTTGAAGCATAGGCAACAACTCTTCTTTCTTGCATTAGGACACAACCTAAACCTATGTAGGAAGCATCACTATAAATCACAAATTCTTTACCTGAAATTGGTTGTACTAACACTGGAGCATTCGTCAAAGCTTCTTTCAATTTCTCAAAAGCCTTTTGTCTCGCATCTGACCACTCAAACTTCACTCCCTTTTGCAACAATTTATTCAAAGGAGCAGCTACTCTATAGAAACCATCAACAAATATCCTATAGTAACCGGCTAATCCTAGGAAACTCCTAATCTCAGTCACTGACTTAGGTTGTTTCCACTCAACAATAGCTTCAATCTTCGTCGGATCAACTCGGATACCTTCAGCTGAAACAACATGGCCAAGAAACACAACTTCTCGAATCCAGAACTCACACTTACTAAGCTTAGCATATAACTGATTACTCATCAACCTCTATAAAACAAATCTCAAGTGCTCATCATGCTCTTCTTCTGATCTTGAGTACACAAGAATGTCATCTATGAAAACAACTACAAAACGGTCTAGATAGTCTCTGAAAACTCTGTTCATCATATCCATGAATGCTGCAGGTGCATTCGTGAGCCCAAACGGCATCACAAGGAACTCGTAGTGACCATATCTAGTCCTAAAAGCTGTTTTCAGAACATCACACTCTTTTACTTTCAACTGATAGTACCCTGACCTCAAATCTATCTTTGAGAACACTAAAGCACCTCTCAACTGATCAAACAGATCGTCTATACGAGGCAACGGATACTTGTTCTTCACGGTCAACTGATTCAACTGCCTGTAGTCAATACACATTCACATGCTGCCATCTTTCTTCTTTACAAACAACACAGGAGCACCCCAAGGCGAACTACTAGGCCTAATGAAACCACGATTTAACAACTCTTGAAGCTGACTTTTCAATTCTTTCAACTCTTTCGGAGCCATACGATACTGAGCTATGGAAACTGGAGCAGACCCTGAAATAGTCTCAATCACAAACTCTACATCTCTGTCAGAAGGCAAGCCTGGTAACTTCTCTGAAAACACATCCGGAAAATCACAAACTATTCTGATGTCTTTCGGTCTGACCTCACTCATATTAGGATTCATCACATATGCTAAGTAAGCCCCACAACCGGAATCCATCAACCTATGAGCCTCTAAAGCTGACACAACATTAGACAAGAACTTAATGTTCTCGCCTACTACTACTACTACCTCGTAGTCATCAGAAAGCTTCAAAGCAATTCTCTTCGTCTCAAAGTCTACACTAGCTCTATGCTCAACCAACCAGTCCATACCCAGAATAATGTCAAACCCATAGAACGGAAGCTCCATCATATCAACGGGAAACACATGACCCTGAATCTTCAGCGCAAACCTCCTATACATTCGTCTAATTACAACTGTCTCACCAAAGGAACTAGTCACATCCATACCTACATCTAAGATCTCAACAGGTATATCTAACTTCTTTGCATGCTCACTCAAACTGTAGGAATGCGTAGAACCCGAATCAACCAAAGAAAGCAAAGACATAGACTGTAACTCAAAATTACCTGCTATCACATCTGTAACGCCCCGGTTTTGGGCTCGGAAGTTTTGGGCGTTGACCGGTTCGGTCAAAGTGCTGGTCGAATATATAAGAGTGGATTTAGGAAAGCCTAGTTCGGGTTGCATTAAAAATATGGAAAAATGTTTTAAAATCATCTTTTAATATATAAAAGTGAACTGTGAAATCAATTTTGGAAAATGAGGTTCGGAAGGTTGACATTTTGGGTTAGTGACCAAAATGTAATTTTTTTGAAAGTTCGGTGACTGTTTTATAAAGGATTGAAACTTTGAATCTTTAAGGAGCTATTTATCCAATGGGAGTTTCTCCAGATTTTCTAAATATATTAAATGATTAATTAAGTGTTTTTAAACAAAAGAAAAGTGGAGGGAAGATATTTTCCTAAATCTAACTAACTTTTCTCTCAACCATTTTCTCTCATCTTTTCTCTCAAACCAAACACATTCTCTCCAGATTTCCTCCTCTGATTTTGTCACTCAAATCACTCATTTTAACTCTCATTTGATTCCTAATCACCTCATCAACAAAACCTCTCAATTTGCAAGTTGTTTCATCAAGCTTTTTGGCTCCAAAAAGGAGAAACTCAAGTTTGGAGGTAAGAACGTCCTTCTCCTCTGAACTTCAAGTTCTTTACTGAAATTCCCAAGTTCTCAATCCTTGGTTTGTGTTTTGTTAAAGGCTTTTCAATAGAAATCTTGATTTTGGCTTAAAATGCAAGATTTGGTGATTTTAGTGAAATTTTCGTGTGATCTGTTTGGGCAGTGTTTTGAAGTGTCAAAATGATGTTAAATGAATGCTAAATTGATTAGAAGTTGAGGTTTAATTAATGCAATCCCGGATAGGTTGAATTTCCTAAGTTTTGCTTGAGTTTTTGGTTGTTTTTGGAGTGTTTTTGGTGATCTGTTATACCTGGGAGTATAAGGACGTGTTTGTGATCATTTTGGATGTTAAATGATGTTTAAAAATGGTTAGAAGTGATGGATCTTGGCTGGGTTAAGTTTTGGAAATGCTTGGAGGTGATTTCGGTTGTGTTTGGTAGCCGAATTGTTGGATTTGTGTCGAGCAGCGAGTTTGGTTGTGTGGCTGCTGTTCTTAATGCATAATGATGCATTAATGTGCTGTTTTTGTGTGCTTGAAACAGGGGAGTTTGATCCGTGAGCTTTAGAGGTGTTGCGAAAGGTTTCGGATGCTTGGAAGGCTTGGTGGCTAGCTTTGTTTTGGTTATCGGTGAGTGAAGTTGGGTTTTCGGCTTTTAAACAAAGGTTTGAAGGTTTTGGGAGCTTAGTTTAAGTCTAAACAACTTTGCTAAGCTCAAGAGTAAGTAAATGGATTTCTTACTTGATTGTGATATGAATTGGCTTTTTAAGAAATTGTGGTTGATGATTGAAATGCATGTGTTTTGCATGGTTTAAATCTGTTTTGAAAGCATATTTTAGCATGGTTTAATGCTGGTTTTGAAAGCCATATGTGAAGGATGCTCAAGGTAAGAGATCATTGGTTTTATACATTGAAAATGTGGATTTGATGCATGGTGTTGCATGTTGTTCAATGGTTTTGTTTAATGCTTTTAAACAGTGAATTAATGTTGGTAAATGATGGTTTTGCATATTGGTTATGCATGTGAATCATTTGATTAATGTGGTAATGGTTTTGCATATTGGTTATGCATGTGAATCATTTGATTAATGTGGTAATGGTTTTGCATATTGGTTATGCATGTGAAACATTGGACTAATGTGGTAAGTTGGTTATATTGGCAAGTGATGTAAGTGGTTCTTGGTTCTTTGATCGGATATAGTTAGCCGGCTATAGGATTGGGTGCACCGTGAATTAAGTCGCCTTGGAGGTGGAGTGGTCAAGAGTGGACCGGGAAACTCCCTTCAAGTATCCTAACGAGATGGTTAAGGTCATAATGGAGGTGTTGCCCATTCGAGGACCTTGGTTGAGCAAAGGTTATATGGTGTTTAAAAGTCCATATGTGAGAACCTTGTGCTTGTTGAGATCACAATGGCGGTGTTAAGTCCATGTGTGGATCTTGTATAGGGTGTCCCGGATCTCGTTAGTGATTTCTACAACTACCAATCGGTGAATGCAAAGGTTATATGGAGGTGTTGCCCATATGTGAGAACCTTGTGCATGTCAAGGTTGTATGGTGGTTAAAAGTCCATACATGGGAACCTTGGGGAAGAGCTAAGGTTGTGTGGTGTTTAAAAGTCCATACATGGGAACCTTAGGATGTTGAGGTCATAATGGAGGTTGTTGCCCATTCGAGGACCTTGGATTGGTAGGGTGTAGGGAGCGTAGGGACAACGCTCGGAATCCGCGTATCCGATTGGATGTTGAGTTGAAAAGTGGATGTGATTGATCACTTGAAGGCCAATATGATGTTCTTGATTATGAAGAAGCATGGGATGCTTGAAAAGATGCATAATTGCATGTGGAGCATGAAATGCTTGAAAAGATGCATGGTTGCATGGAAATTGTATAATGCTTGTAAATGCATGTTTACTTGTTAAGTTGAACAAGTGTTGATTATCATTTGATAAATGATGCATGTGAGCATGATATATCTTTAATGCATTGGAGTCTTGGAAGACTTGTTTTAAAAGGCATGTGATGATGATAGTATGGTTTATATTTTTGCCTTGGTAAATGCATGTGATGGATTGCTTGAGTAATGGTTTTAAAAAGGTTTCTTGCTTGAAATGGCTCTCAAGTTTAAGAAAGGTATGTTATGGAATGGGAGTGTATTCCAAGGCTTTGTTTTAGCTTTGCATATGGTGTTTATGCATGGTTTGGCTAAATGGATGATTTGTAAGTTGTGCTTTAAAAAGGTTTTCTTAGCTTGCTAAGCTAAGGGTTGGTTTTCATGTATGTGCAATGCATGGTTTTGATGCTTGTTGTTGAAAAGGGTTTCAAACATGGCTTTGGTAAATAAATCAGGTTTGTTTTAAAAGTGTTTTGTGACCCGCTGCATTGATGGTGTTTTGGTTTTGAGCATTCCTTACTAAGCATTATGTGCTTACGCTCCTTTTTGTCCATCAATGCAGATTCTTGAAGTTTGGACAGCAAGGAGCAAGGGATTCAAGGTGGACTCCAAGTGAGATGTATGTCTCGGTGAATAGCTATAGTTAATAAAGGCAATGGGGGTAGAATCTCTCGGGGTTAACGTGTATGTGTTCGTTTATGTTTGAACAAGGATGTTTTTATGTTAATGTTGTTGTTGGATCATGTATTGGCATAAATGAGCTTGGTTTGGAAAGTTTGTGCTTAAGTGGTTGCTTGTGTAGGAAGCATGCCTTTGGATTTGGGGCTTTTTGTATATGTTGTTATTTTGTTGAATTGTTGATGCAAGTATGTCCCTTATATGTTGTTTTGCATGTTGGCAAAGTTTGGTAGCATTTGGAGCATGTTTGGTTGGCCTATTGCATGTTTAAATAGGCAAATTTCTGCATTTTATGCAGGGTGTTTCGGAACAGGGTGAACCGTTTCGGAACGGGTGCCTCGAAGCAGCCCAGGCGTCCGAAACGGGTGACACCGTTTCGAAACGGAAAGGCTTCTGCCAGACCCCCGTTTCGAAACGGGCTATGCCTGTTTTGGAACGGCCCCGCGTTTCGAAACGGGTTGTCTCCCGTTTCGGAACGGTTGACCGTTGGGGGCTGACAGTGGCAGTTATGTGTTTCAAAATGTTTGCATTTTGGTCCTGAATCTTGTATGAGCAATTGTATGAGTTTGAGATGTCCGTTTGAGCTGAAATTTGGCCGAGATGCATGAAATATGATTAATTTTAAGTTGGTAACTTAAAATCTGGTTAAGGCCTCAAAGTTTTCAGAATTTACAATTTGGTCCCTTAAGTTGTGTTTTGTGCAATTGGGTCCCTGAATGATCTCTGATGGTTGTGATCTTTGAGTATGATGTTTGTGTGATCACATATAGGGTTAATGAGCATTTAGACAAGATTAAAAAGAAAAAAAAGGGGTCGTTAATCAAGGTTGACTTTCGGGTTGACTTTGGTTTTCCCCGTGTAATCTTCGTAGTTCGGGTCAACCGTCTAGGCCGGGCTACGGGGGTTACAACATCCGTGTCATTCCCGACCTCTCTCTGAGCATAAACTCTAGCCGGTCCACCGGCCTCTGGCTGTACGGCTACAACATAAGCAAGTTTCCTCTAAGCCTCTACCCTAGGTGCATCAGCCCTAGGCTGGAAATAGCCACGACCGCGCCCACGGCCTCTCTGATAATCAATGGCCCTCGCAGGAGCCTGAGCAAGATTCGGTGCTTGTGCCGCCTGATGCGGGCACTCCCTTCTAAAGTGGTCCCTCGAACCACAGTTCCAACAAGCATGGAAGTTACCCCAACACTCTCTAGAATGTTGTCTCCCACAACGTGTGCACTCGGGCAAACGCCCTCCAGCTCTATGGCCCTGGTGGCCTCTACCATGGTGGCCACCGCCACGCCTATGGTCAAATTGTTGTCCGCCACCCCGATGCCTCTTGGCATCACCACGGTCAAAGTTAGTATGTCTCTTTCCAGAACTAGATCCTCCTAAACGCTTGGTCAGCCCCAAGCTATGCTCAATGTCCTTGGCTCTAGCAACCAAGACATCAAAATCTGAATAATCTGAAGCTAAGGTATACCTCTTAACTTCCTCATGAAGCCCATATCTGAAACGGTTACAACGGTCCCTCTCAGTAGGAACCAACTCTGGTGCGTACTGACTCAAACGGACAAAACAGATCTCGTAGTCAATCACTGAAGCATCTCCCTGAACAAGAGCCATGAAATCTCTTTTCTTCTCATCAAGATATCTCGGCCCCAAGCACCTCTTCCGGAAAGCAGACTCAAAGAAATCCCATCCAATCTCAGCCTCAGGAACCCCAGTAGTAATGGTGACCCACCAGGTGTAGGCATCACCCTGTATCAACGAAATCACACAACGCAACTTGCGAGCACCAACGCAACCCATCTGAGCTAAGGTGCGGACTGTCATCTCCAACCACAACTCGAACCTCTCAGGTGTAGACCCTCTGAACTCTTCTGCTCCTAGACTACGAAGCCTCTCTAACGGTAAACTAGTATCATCACCTCTAGGCTGAGCTGCAGCATGTGCTCCGGCAACTGCGGCTTGAAATGCTCCCGCTATAGCTTGTACAAGCGGAGCCATATCTATTCCCGCAGGACCTTGGCCACCCTGACCAACCTGGGGTCATGCTCCCTCAACTCCAGCCTCGCCTCTCGCTTCAGGCTGAGGAGGTGGTGGAGGAGGAGCTCCAACTCCAACAGCAGGCTCTACTACATGAGCCTCTACTCCTGCCACCGGCTCATCAACAGGAGCCGCAACATGTGGTTCCTGACGAACCAGGCTCGGTCTACCTCTAGGCCTTGACATACGTGCTCACAGATAACAACTGCTACAACAACAACAAAGCACAAAAGATAGGGTTAGCAAGGCAAGGGTTCCAAGTGGCTCAAGTATGTTCCCTCACTTTAAAAATCCTTTTTCCGATGTAATAGTAGCAATAGGACTCTACACAACATACTTCAAACAACATACATGATCAAACAAGCATACAACAAGGCATACTTGATAAACAAGCAAACATGCTTTCATGGCAAGCAAACACCGTGCAATTTCAATACAAGAACTCAACTTACCTCACTTACCTGCCCAAGGTCTCAGAAACCTTAGGCTCTGATACCAACAAGTGTAACCCTCTCGTCCCGGTCCGGACGCTTGACCGATCCGAGTGGGCTACACGGGGATAACCGAGACGAAACCCGTTAAGACTCCACTTCGGTTACCGACACAAGGAAACTTTTCATTATTATTATCTTTTCTAAATGTATTGTTATGTCCTATATGAGAAAAGAAACAACGGAAGAAAACAAACGAGGTAAACAACCAACAACCCATTTTAATCTTATACAGCAGGCCGTATTGGAACGCCCATAGGGTGTTTCAATACGCCTTGACTTGGTCAACTGGCCAAACTCAACCCGATGAGACCGTTTTGAAACAGGGGTGGCCCGTATCGAAACGACCTAAGTGATCAACTTCTCGTGGTCAACGATACGAAGGTCGTTCCGAAACACTAAAGCCCGTTTTGATACGTCATTTTATCGTCAAATTCTCAGATTTCCAGTAGCAAAATCGTATCGAAACGTCCCTTAGCGTACCGAAACGCCTAGTCCGAAACAAAGGGACCGTACCGAAACGGGACCAACCGTTTTGAAACGCCCTCTGTCTGTATATTGGTTTTAGCTAGTTTATGGCACAAGGATGTCCCTAAACCCCACTAAAACCTCTCTCAACACACATACAACAACTACAAGGCAAACCAAACATCTACAAGCATGCTTAACACTCCAAACATAAGAACCATACATTGAAGGAATCAACAATAAAAGAACATTCAAGTGTTCAAGATTCATGCTTCAACAAACATACACTTAAACATTCAAGGTAAGCAACTTAAACATGGTTTACAAGCAAGACAAGGCAACCAAAAGCCAAACCAACATAACATATAGAGGAGTCTAACATGCTCCTAAAACCAACCATCCATATACGTCCAAAAGCTCAAAGCAACAAACACATATCCCATTGCTTGACTATTGCATCTTATAACTAAAATGTCCATACTTGATAGCTAAGATAGCACCACAAAGAACACACTTGGAGGCCCCCTTCTTGCACTAGCAACCCACGAACTACAGATCTGCATTGTCGAACAAAAGAGAGTGTAAGCATAAAGCTTAGTGAGGGTAAGCTCATTAAAACAAACCTTGACAATGCAGGGTACAAGCACGAGCACAACCAAGGTAAAATGCATGTTCTTACCTTCGATCCACATGAGCCAAAATACACATGATGCATGAACATATATTCAATATTATGCCATGCTGAACAAGTCCATATCCACACCATATGTAAACACATAGATTAATCCATATTGGCATCACATGTCAATCATATTGGTACACATACCATCTCATATTGGCACCTAGCTATGACTCGAATACGTGGATAACAGTTGGAACTCACATCCAACAACAACCATTACCTTACTGTGGGATTACACTCATCACCGTTCACGCGGAGGGGATTCCACTCATCCTCACACCCCGTCGATGGGATTACACTCATCACCGACTAACATATATATAAGAAGAATTTCTGGGCGAACTCGTACTCCATCTTGATGACTACCATCACCAAGACCACGCGCGCATTTGACTCACGTGTGCACACTAAACATCCTAATGATCGATCATTTGTACCCAAGCATACTAGTGCCAATATTAAACACAATTCACAACTTTCACAACACCATTACATTTCAACTTCCGTGCTTAGCACGTACTCACCGTGATTACCATCATGCACAATTCACATACATATCACAATGCATCAATACCATGCCTCAACATACATGTATATCACATTATACATAGCCACCATAAACACAATTAAACATGAGGCATAAACAACAATTAGAGATCAACCAAGGTCTCTAACTAAAGCTTAGGATTAGGCTACCTCTCTAATCCCAACTCCAGGTGGGTCTACCAAGCCCGACCTAGTCCACATTCTTAAACCAAATACTCGAAAACCATTTAAAAACATTTAACCACTCACCAACTATTCCAAGCTCAACCCACTAGCCGATCAAGCTTCCAACGATTCCGGATTTGTTCCTGATGCTTCACCAACACAATTTATTGCTTCTAATCAACTCAACACAATTAAAACAACCTCAAATCAGTTCATACATCAAAGTAGCAAACCCAGAACACTACTCAAGCATAAAACACATAATTTCAAGCTATGAACAACTCCCAAAACCCCAATCCCGAACAGCCATCATACACATTCCAAAACTCATCATTTCAACCTTCTTAACACTCTCAAATGCTTCCAAAACAACCCCTAACTATTACACTAACATCAGCCTTCAATTTCCAACATCAAACACACCCAAAACTAGCTTTTAAACCCTTCAAAAACCCCCATTAAAAACAAAATCTGAAAATCATTGTAAAACTCTTTAAAATTCACATATGTTGGACCTTATGGGTTGTAAACCACTTATCTAACAATAATAAATCAAAAGCTTTGTTAGAAATTCATAAAGCTTCAACCTTTGACAAATCCTTGAAAAACCCAAAATATGAAATACATAGTTTTAATGAAAGCTAATGGTACCAAAATGAAGAGGAAGACAAGGCCAAGTCAAAAATGCAATTACCTTTTGAAAAGCTCCAAAGATGAAGATGTAAGGTGATGGAATAGTGAAAATGGAGAAGAGAGCTCTTCAATGTCGTTGAAATGAAAATGTGAAGAGGGAAGAAGATGACAAGGCTATTGTAATGAAAAGGGGTTTTAATTTGAAAGTCCATTTATTTACCCTTTTGCCATTAATGAGATGGCAATCTCAAATATTTGCAAATTCCATGGAAAATGAGTTTTAAATCAATTTAAGCCCAACATAAAATGTTTGTTTTGGAAACCCAGGGCCCAAAATAATATTTTATTATTTTAATTATAAAACTGAAACCCGAACCATTATTTTAATATTATTTTCACTCGACCCCCAAACCCGGGTGTTACAAATACTCATTTTGTTCCGAATATATCATTCTTTACATTTGATAACATAAAAAACTGAGAATTTTCTCAACTCCTCTCCTTCACTCTCTCTGCCTATTTAGAAGTCGTCCAATCGTCCACCTCGCGTCGCTATGGGCTGTCGGTCGCCGGCGATGAGAAATCTCCACGAACGGTGGCCAATGTTTATGCAAGAAGGCTAGGGGTTCAATTTTTCATCCTATGGTCGAATCTAAAGCTTGTTTCTTCCAACTCATACTCTATTTTCCTATATCTAACAAAAATTGAAAGGTTTTTTTATAGATATTTTCCTTTTTTTCTGTTCAATCTTCCCCATTTTTCTGCATTTTCTTTTTGTTCTTTATATATTTTTTCTCTCATTCTCCTCTTATTTTTTCTTCATTTTTTGTCACTCGAAATCCTCCCATCTCTGTTATAGATCACTCTATTTAAAGGAGGGAGAAAGGGGCTCTTGTGCCAGACACGTAGATGGTGACAAACAAGGGCAGTGGTGTCAAGCGGTTGGGCGGTGCAGCTCGACTTGGCGGCTGCTGCTGCTGCTGTGTAAGAGGCGGCTAGGGTATAGAGCATATTAGGTTAGGTTTTAGGTTTAGGTTATGGGCCAAGTGGGTTTGGATATTGGGTTAATGTAATGGGTATTTGGGTTATCTTGGTATTAGGTAATATGGATTGTAAAATGGGTTATATTTAGGGTCTAGTAATTATTATTGGATTGTAATAATATATATGGGCTCAAAGGCTCGGACTAAAATGTGTTACTACAACTGCCCCTCTTTGCTCATTGTCGTATAACAACAATAAAGCACAAAGACAAAAAGGAAGCCATTTTTCCGGTCTGGTTGGGCTTCTTCTTTCTCGGCACAACTCTTCTTTCTTCGCATCACTTAGGGGTGGGAATCGGTCGATGTGGGGACGATTTTGTATTCCCACACCGTCTTCAACACTTGTAGATACAGTTTCAGGTAATCCCCATTATATGTTTCGGTTATTTTTTTCATCCCCATCCCTATACCCATTGGATCCCCACGGTTTTTGGGGAATCCCCATCCTTAAAAAGTTTAACTAATTTGACTTCTTTACTAACCAAAATATATGGTCGATTTCAATAAACTTAAACATAGGGTTGAAGTGGAACAATATTTTTGCGTAACATGAACGACATGAACAAGAAGATAAATAGATTATATACTCTTAATTAACAAAAAAAGGTTAAATTACTATAGAGGTCATCTAAACTTAATAAGGTTTAAACAAAAGACACAAATATCTTGATAGACTACAACTTTGATAATAAGATAGGTAGATATAATGAGAGTTAATTATATATATATATATATATATTAAAATTTTGTAAAATATCGAGGATCTTTATTGATATTTTTCAAGGATCCCATAGTTATTTATACGGTTATGGTTCGATTATCCTCACAGTTCGAATATAGCAATCCTCGTCCTCATTCCTATTTAAGCTTCGGTGATAAAATTTACCTCATCCTCGTCCCGATGGGTGAAGGTTTAGGTTATTCCAAATCCCCGTCGGTTTGGATCCCTACGGTTTTTGAATATTCCCCACCCAATTCCCAACCCTAGCATCAATTGATCTTCTCAGCCGCTCTTGTAGGAAAAATCTTCAAAATGGGGTGATCTGTTGGGGAGATAAAATCTTCAAACTATGGTGACCTGTTGGGGGTGCAAAATGAGTTCGACTTTCTACGACTATGACGACGACGCAATACTTGGAGAAAATGTGACCTAGCTGCAACACTAACGAAGAGATATGTTCAAAAGATGAAGGTTCTAACATTTGATTCGACTACATCACCGATGAGGAGGCGGGATCGAATGATGAAGGCTTTAATGTTTGATCCAGCTGCAACACTGACGAAGAGACAAGATCAAAGAATGAAGCCTCTGATGTTTGATCCAACTGCAACATCGATGAAGAGACAAGATCTAATAAAATTTTGATCAAGCTACAACTTTGACGCAAAGGCAAGATCTTAAGAAGAAAGTTTGATTCGTTACAACACTGACGAAGAGGCATGATCTTGAGAAGAGAGTTTGATATGCTACAACACCGACGAAGAGGTAGGATCTTGAGAAGAAAGTTTGATCCGCTACAACAGTGGCAAAGATGCATGATCATGAGAAGATAGTTTGATCCGCTACAACACTGACGAAGAGGCAGGATCTTGAGAAGAAAGTTTGATCCACTACAACATTGACGAAGAGGCAAGATCTTTAAGAAAATTCGGATCAAGCTACAACTCTGACGAAGAGACATGATCTTGAGAGTTTGATTTTGATCAAACTACAACTCTGACGAAGAGGCATAATCTGAGGGTTTCATCCGCTACAACGCTGACGAAGAGGCATGATCTTGGATTTAATTTCGATCAAGCTACAACTCTAACGTAGAGGCGTGATCTGAGAGTTTTTGATCAAGCTAGTACTCTAACGAAGAGTCATGATTTAGAAGTTTGTTTTTTATCAAGCTACAACTCTAACGTGGAGGCATGATCTTGAAGATAGTTTGTTGGTCTGCTACGCCATGTTACGGGTGAGATAGGAATTAAGAAATTCATGTTTTGAGAAAAACATCCTTTTGAAAGAATGAAATTAAGAAATTCTGATTTTGAGAAAAAAAAATATCCTTATGGAAGGATGAAATTAAGAAATTCATGTTTTGAGGAAAAGTATCCTTATGGAAGGATGGAATTAAGAAATTCCTGTTTGAGGAAAAAGTATCCTTATGCAAGGATGGAATTAAGAAATTCATGTTTTGCGAAAAACATCCTTATGAAAGGATTGGTTTTAGAAAATTTTACTAAGCAGTGATTGCAAAATTACTTTCTAGCAATAAATTTATGCAAATGGCATACATGTGTGTAAAACTTAATTTGAATTTGATCTAACAAATTTGCCTTAGGACTGATTTGCAAATATAAATAAATTTTTAAGTACTTCAATGTGTAAAACTAATTAATTGATTTTGATATAACAAAGGATTTAAGGACTAAATTGAAAAAGAGAAAATGAATTTTTAAGTCCTCAAAACCTCTCTGTGTTTAAAGAAAAATGTCCAAGTCAAAACTTGAACTTATCAAAAATTTTCTAAGTGTTTACCAAGACAAAACAGTGGTTTTCGAGTCACCGTTTCGTAACGGCCTTTGGGCGTTTCGGAACATTTTGAAATTGTTAACCTCTGTTTCGGAACTAGCTTTCCCGTTTCGATACGGGTGTATCGAAACATGTCTTTGTGTTTCAGAACGGATGAAGAACAACGGAACGATTTGAACCGTTTCGATACAGTTGTATCGAAACGACCTCAAACGTTTCGAAACAGATTTCAAACTTGGTTTCAAAATATGTCCGTTGAACTTTTTAACTAATTTTTTAAGATATATTTAAAGCGTATCGAAATGATTTTAAGACGTTTCGATACAGGTTTTGATAGTGGTAAATTGTTTCGAAACGGGCTTCTGCATGTTTCGGAACAAGCTCTTAGCGTATCGAAACGATCGTGTCTGTTTCGGTACAGCCTATTTATTACACCCCAACGACTATTTCTATTTTGGTCTGTTTTGAAACAGGGTCGGGCGTTTCGGAACGGGTAATTGAAGGCTGCATTTATGGAGGGAAGATAACATCACAACGACTATAATAATGAAGGCAACAACCCCAACGACTAGAATTCAATGAGAATGTATAAAAGGGACTTCTAAAAGCACCAACAACAACTATTGATCCAAAAAGAAATATCCAAACATCAAATTCAAGCTATTGTTCTAAAATCTCATATTTTCTTGTAAACCCCAATTGTAGAACTTTGTATTTCCAATCTTATTTGTTCAATTGGGTTGAGTGCTTGTAAAAAGGGCTACATTTGTATTGAGAGATACTAGCTCTTAGCCTTAAACTTCTTTGTAATCTTTGAGTGAGGATTGGGTCAATTTTTGGGTAGAAAAATTGACCACTTTGTAAAGGTTTCCTCCTAAGCCTAGAAAAGGGAAAGATCAACTAATGGAGTTGTTGGAAAATCCTTAGTGAAGCTAAGGTTGTGGATGTAGAGTTCAATTGGAACTTGAACCACTCTAAATCTCTTGTCTAGCAAATTTTTATTTTCCACTCTACCAACAAAATTTTTAAAAATCCAATTCACCCCCTCTTGGCTTAAGTCGATTCTACGATCCACTAACAATTGGTATCAGAGCCTACCTCTTTGAAGGATTAACAACCACAAGAGGAGTTCCTATGAGAGTGTGATCTATTCTAAAGACAAGCCATGGCATCTACTTCAACCTCCAACCTCTATGAGTCACAATAAATCACTAAACCACCCTTCTTCAATGGGGACAACTACCCATATCGGAAGAATTGGATGCGTCTCTTTATCAAGTCAACAGATTACATGGTTTGGGATGTAGTGGAAGAAGACCCCTACATTCCAGTTAAGAGAACCGATGAAGGAAGACTAGTTTCGAAAATAAAGTTGGAGATGACCGAGGAAGATAGATGGAAGATGCAAGTCAACGACAAAGCTCTACATATCATATTTTGTGCACTTGGTCCGGATATATACTCAAATGTTTCATCTATCGAGAGCGCAAAGGAAGTGTGGGACACTTTGGAGACGACTTATGAAGGCACTAGCGATGTGAAAGAGACGAAGATTGGGTTGCTAAACTTGAGTTATGAGAATTTTAAGATGGACCCCGATGAGAGTGTCTCAAAGATGTTTGATCGGTTTTCGATCATCGTCAATGGCCTTAAAGGATTCGGTGAAGTAATTCCCGGAGATAAGCTAGTAAGGAAGCTTCTATACTCTCTCCCGGATTCTTGGGATGGTAAGAGGACGGCCATCACTGAAGTAAAGAATTTGAAAATTTTGAAGCTTGATGAGCTTGTTGAGTCTCTTCTTTACACACGAGATCATGAAGCAAGGAAGAGAGGAAGAGAAGAAGAAGGAAAAGAGAAGGATGGAGAAGCATGAGGTAGAGAAGAAGAAGAAGCTAGGAGTTGCTCTCAAAGCCTCTCTACAAGAGGAGAGCTCTTCTAGTGAGGAGGAAAATTTTGAGGAATTGGCTATGATAGCCAAACAATTCTCACGGTTCATGAAGTCCAACCGAGGGAGAAAATTTCAAAGAAAGATGGACTTCAAGAACAAAAGCAAAGAAGAAGAAAGAGATTCGATCATTTGCTTTGAGTGCAAAAAGTCAGGTCACATACGTTCCGATTGCCCTCAACTCAAGAAGAAAAACTTTGAGAAGAAGAAGAAGCTCAAAGCCAAGCTTGCTACTTGGAGTGTGTAATAACCATTTTTTCCCGGGCCTAAGCCCATACCCATTTTCAACCCAACATTTAAATTAAATAAATAAAAAATACCTTTTTATTATTATTATTTCCTCAAACATTACAAGCCCAATTATAACCCAAAAACCCATTACAATTAACCCAATTAAAACCCAGCCCAAAACAACCTAAACCTAAAATAAAAAAATCCTAACCCTAATATGCTAGTCGTCGCCGATGTCCAAGCCGAGCCGCCGAACCACCAAGTTGCTTGCAAAAAAATCCTTTAGTATCATTTCAAATCTAGCAAGTGGGATTTTTTTATTACTTTTATTTGTAAAAATCGGTTATAAAAACCGATAATTAATCGAATGTAAAGAAGAGCTTTTCGGGTGAAATAGAAAAAAAGAGGAGCTTTTCGAATGAAATAAAAAATAAAGATTCACAGATCTAAAGATTCGAGGTAAAAAACTAGTATACTATCTTTTCTTTTTTCCTCTTTCGAATGAAAATACAAAAAAGAGAGGATTTCGTTCTTACCTTGGTTCGATCTTGAACCACCGTCGTTGTGCATGTTCGAGTCGTCATTTCAATCGGATCCAAGAGTTTTGTTGAACCAAGCATAAAAAAGCGGTTTTGAATCTAGGGTTTGAAAACCCTAAAAAATAGAGAAATAGAGAATAGGGGAAGCAGTTGAATCAAAACTAAAAAAATGAAATCTGTTGTGTTTTAGGTTTTAGAGTAACAAATTTGGGTAAATTACGTCCTAAGGGCCTCAGCCCAACTTTTGTTTGATTTTTGGGTTTGCCGCATGGTACAATTGCAGAAATAGTCCTTCGCTTGTTTTTAAATTCATAATTCAGTACGGATAATTAATTTATAATGGTAAAATTACTCAGTTGGTCCCTCCGTCCTATTTTGCTTTATACTTTGGCTCTGCCGCATAGTACAATTGCATATCTGGTCCCTCCACCTCGTATCCTCTACAATTCGGTCATTTTTTAATTTTTTAGTTTACATTTATTTAAAATTTATTATTATTATTATTATTATTACGTCATGTATATATATATTATCTAATTTATATTATTACATTATAATATTATTATGTAGTATAGTATTATTTTTTTTAATTTCATTATTATATGTTTATTTGTATGTATTGTACTACTATTATTTATTATGTCTTTATGTTACATGTTATTATTATCTTGTTAATTATTATCATTATTATAAATACATTATATGTATATATATATATATAGTTTATTCTATTTAAAAATCATTTACATATTGTTATGTAGGTATGGTATATGTATATTATCATTTTTAACATAATGTGTAATATATTTATTAGCATATTATATTTAATATTAAATATCAATATTAATATAATATTACGTTATTATATATTATTTATTATTTTTTAAATACATGTATATATATATATTGCATGTATTTTTTATGTTTTTAAAACTCGGTTTAATATAAGGGATATTTTCTATTTATTTTCAGGAACCGGTTAGGAAGTGGCATCCTGACTTATTCAGGTGTCATCTTCTTCGGTTGTCGTAAATGAAGAAACATTCTATTTAGATCTTATCATTTTTGGGATTAAAAATTAAATTAAATTAAATTTGAATTTTTATTTTCTTGCAAGACAACACTTAATCAACATGATACCAATTTTGGGCGCTGTGGGGGTGCTAATCCTTCCGCACGCGTAACCGACTCCCGAACCCAAATGTTTTTGAATCTCTGGTTGATTTTTAACGATGTCTAGCCTACCATATTGGTCGGTGGCGACTCCAACACCTATTTCCCCAATTTTCGTTTCCCCCATTTTCAATATATTTTCCAATCATCATTGCTTCCAAACAAAAACCTCTATTACAAATGGCGACTCCGCTGGGGAGACTTTTAAGAGAGTCAGGCCAATGTTGATTTTTTGTTGTCTTGCAAGAAAGTAAAAATTCGATTTTAATTTAATTTTTAATCCCTTTGCATTCATGCATGAGCTATCCGGGATATGATCATTATATTTCGTGATATGATGTTGTAATTCACTTTCGGGATATGATCATTATATTTCGTGGGGTTTATGCCTCCGTATGGTATAAGGACTCATATCCTCCCGAATCGATGTCCTATTATCTTTGTAGGTAATAGCGACAGTTCGGGTACCCTTAGTACTCTTGATCCTAACCGCATATAATAGACCATGGAGCCCACCATTTTAGAGTCATACCGAAACTCTGCCCGTTTAGCAGTAACCCTTATCCTCCCGAATCGATGTCCTATTATCTTTGTAGGTAATAGCGACAGTTCGGGTACCCTTAGTACTCTAGATCCTAACCGCATATAATAGACCATGGAGCCCACCATTTTAGAGTCATACCGAAACTCTACCCGTTTAGCAGTAACCCTACTAGGCTTTCCTTGTTTATTTATACCTTTTATTTATTATTTGTGTATAATTTTATCTGTTTTAATTTTATTTATTTACAATTAATTTATTCATTTACTTGAATCTAAATTGACCTATTTTCTCTTTTTTTAACCGCTTCGTATTAAATTAATTCATTTTGCATTAATTGCATGACACCATTATCATATTTTAATTTTGGTTCTCAAAAAAAGAGAAAAAATTTATCATCGGGAGAAAATCTGGTACTTTAAATGATAATGCAACATTCGAAGTTGTAAATAAATTCCTTGAGTTCAAGAACTATATGCCATGAGAACCATGTTTGAATCCGTACTTTCTCATCTAAGACATGCACCTTGCATTTACTTGTATTTATTTTTGAAAATTTAAGACTGATTCTTGGGATGCCCCGTGACAGTGATACTGGATAAAACGAAAAGCCAACCAATTCAGCACCCTTACGGAACCCGACAAAAAACTAAAATGGTGAATGAAGACAGATTAGACAGAATTGAGCAAACTCAAATAGACGTGCAAACGGATTTGGCTAAAAAGATGGAGGACCAATTAGTCAAGGCACAACAAGACATGATGGAACAGTTCAAGAAAGCTCAACAAGACACACTCGGCCAAATAGCACAAATGTTGCGATTCAAGCTTCATGAGCCAGGAGAGACATATGTTGTAAATCCCACGACAAATCCCATGGATAGGGATGAAGGTCCTACATATCCTCCGGGGTTTACTCCTACACATGTTAGGATTCAAACTGACCCTCAGGTAATACTCTCTCGAGGAAAAGCACAACTTCATCAGGCTGGTGCATCTTCCCCTATTAATTTAGCCTTCGCTTCAGAAGACAAGCTCAGGGTCAATGAAGTCAAAAACTTTGTCTTAGAGATGGACCAATTGATCGAGACAGAGAAACCCAAGATTGAAACCTCAAATGAGATCGAGGATCGTCGCAAGCGACTCGAAGAGAAAATGGAAGCTATGGAGGTAGTTGACACTTTTGTTGGTTTTGATGCCAATGAACTTAGCCTTGTCCCAAATTTGGTGTTACCCCTTAAGTTTAAAGTCCCGAAGTTCGAGAAATATGACGATACGAGTTGCCCCCATGTTCATCTTACCATGTTCTGCCGAAGGATGACGGGGTATGGTAGAGATGACAAGTTATTAATCCATTGTTTCCAAGATAGCCTGTCAGGATCTGCCACTAGATGGTATAATCAGTTAAGCTGACATCAAATAAAGTCATGTAAAGACTTGGCCAAGGCTTTTCTAGCACATTACCAGCATGTCAGCGATATGGTGCCAGACCGTTGGACCCTACAACACATGAAGCAAAAGTCCAATGAAAGCTTTAGGGAATACGCGCAACGCTGGAGGGACATGGCTGCACAAGTTCAACCCCCGCTTGGTGAGAAGAAGACAATGGTCATATTTATCTAAACACTAGAAGGCCCGATTCTAGATCGCCTCATAGGAAATGCAACTACCAATTTTGCAGATCTAGTGCTATCAGGGGGCTCATTGAGAATGCCATCAAGAACGGTAAGATTGACGTCGGTGGAAGTTCGTCCCACAAAAAGCCCTCGTATGGGAGGAGAGACAATGAAGTGAACTCTTTAGAGGTTTGCAATGTTGGTTTCTCGAAACTAGTGATAGTGACACAACCCAAAGCTGCAAGTCCTAAGGGTTCCTCAAGCCAAGGTTCTGGACAAAGAAGGAATACAGAAAAGATAGAATTTACGCCACTACCAGTTTCCTACGGAGAACTGTACAAACAACTGTATAACAACCATTTGGTGGCACCCTTCCATCAAGATCCAGTACAACCTCCTTTCCCGACATCGTATAATGCCAATGCAAATTGTGACTATCACGCGGGGCAAATAGGCCACTCGATCGAGAACTACATAAGCTTCAAAAGGCTTGTGGAAAAATTTATTAAGCTTGGGGTGGTAAGTTTTGAAGACTCAGCTGGGCCATCCACAAACAAGAATCCCCTACCAAAGCATGAAAGCGCCTAGTATGCCAGTGATGCCCCTTTCCCTTTTAAATGATATTATATGAAAATAACCCATGTTTGACGGGCCTAGATATTGCACTGTTATGACCATAGTAGGTCCCTTGTAGTTTTCATCTCTTTCAAAGTGATGACTTTTTGCATCTCACTTCCTAATATCAATGGTGGTGAGAATCTTTTGTAAGGGCAAAAAACTACAACCTTTAATAAAAATGCCTTTTGTTCGTCTTAATCTAATTGTACCTGCACATAATGTAAACCAAGAGTTACACCATGACCATAACATGAGGCATCAAGAAAAGGCAATCGAATCCAAGGAAAGGCTAGGGGCATCAGCGTCGAGTATTGTTTCCTCAAAGGCAAAGATCTAACACCGTAGAGTCAAGGGCATCCCTTTGAGAGGCAAAATAGAATATGTCATCTACATGCCCATTGAGATCATTTCGCATTAACTGCATACATCATACTTGCATTTAAGGCACCATGCATTTAGACATATCACATGCATCCATAACACATTCATTTGAGCACACAAACAGGCCCAAGGAAGAGACCGGAGAACCTCAACTATGGGGGCAACTACATGATGACCAATTTGTAACCCCAAAGGAGGCCGAAAACGTAAAAGCTGGTGTAGCGGATCAAACCCTTTTCAGGTCTTGCCTCTTCGTCGGTGTTGCAGCTAGACCAAATTTTTCTCCTCGAATATCACCTCAGAATCATAGAAGAAAGTTTCAAAAGAAAAAAGGAACAAGTGAGAAAATAAAAAGAAAAAAACAAAAAAGAATCAAAATAAAATCCGAAAAAAAAAGAAAAGAAAATTTGAAAAAAAAAATCAAAGCTTCATTCTCTGATCCTGCCTCTTCGTCGGTGTTGCAGCCAGACCAAAATTTATTCTTTTAGACCGTGCCTCTTCGTTGGTGTTGTAGCTCGGTTGAATTCTGGTCTTGCCTCTTCGTCAGTGTTGTAGTTGGACCAAATTTACTAACTCTCGATTCTGCCTTTTCGTCGGTGTTGTAGCTGGATCAACCTTATCAACTATAGACCTTGCCTCTTCGTCAGTGTTGTAGCTAGGTCAAAAATTTACTTTCTTTGTCCACGTTGTAGAAAACAAAAAAGAAAAAAGAAAAAGGGGAAAAAAGAAAAAAGAAAAAAGAATAAAAAAGAAAAAAGAAAAAAGAAAAAATTAAAAAAAGAATCAAGGAAAAAAGAAGAAAAAAGATGAAAAGAAAAAGAAAAAAAGAAAAGAAAAAGAAAAAACTTCTTCTTCGATCATGTCTCTTCGTTAGAGTTGTAGCTTGATCAAAACTTTCTCCAGATTTTGCCTCTTCGTCAGTGTTGAGCTGGATCAAGATTTTTGACTTCGACCTTGCCTCTTCTCCAGTGTTGTAGCTGGGTCAAACTTTATCAACTCATGGTCTTCCTCTTCGTCGGTGTTGCAGCTGGACCAAATTTACTAACTCCCAACTTCAGATCTTGCCTCTTCGTCGGTGTTGTAGCTGGATCAACCTTACTAACTTCAGACCTTGTCTCTTCGTCGGTGTTTTAGTTGGGTCAAACTTTATCAACTCATGGTCTTGCCTCTTCGTCAGTGTTGTAGCTGGACCGAATTTACTAACCCCCAACTTCAGATCCTACCTCTTCGTCGGTGTTGTAGCTGGATCAATCTTACTAACTTCAGACCTTGCCTCTTCTTCGGTGTTGTAGCTGGGTCAAACTTTATCAACTCATGGTCTTGCCTCTTCATCAGTGTTGTAGCTGGACCGAATTTACTAACCCTCAACTTCAGATCCTGCCTCTTCGTCAGTGTTGTAGCTGGATCAACCCTATTAACTTTAGACCTTGCCTCTTCGTCGGTGTTGTAGTTAGGTCAAACCTTACTAACTCCTGGTCTTGCCTCTTCGCCGGTGTTGTAGCTGGACCAATTTCATTAACTCATGATCCTGCCTCTTCGTCAGAGTTGTAGCTGGATCAAAGCAAGTCCGACAGAAATGTCGGCACAACGTGCTTAAACACGGTAAAGTTTAAGACAATGGATAATTCAACTATCCATCCAAAATCCATTTTCACGAATGGTCAAAGGAAAATAAATCCTTTAAAAAATCCAATGTCACGATTGATACAAACTAATTGTACCCAGGGGAATGGTACAACTAGCCCAGAGCAAACGACTACTGGTAAAGGCAAGTCAAAACCGTTGATCCCTGTGCATTTGGGAAAAATACAAAAGCACTCTAGGAGCTATGCTAGGGATATCTTCTTGATCCAATGTCAACACTTTCTTTCTTGGATTTTGCCTCTTCGTCGAAGTTGCAGCTAAATCGAAGATTAGAAAGTTTTGCAGACCTTGCCTCTTCGTCAGTGTTGCAGCTAGGTCAAATTTTCTCCATATACTACATCGTCGTCAGAGTCGAAGCAAGCCGAACTCATTTTGTCTCCCCAATAGATCTCTTCAGTTTGAATATTTTGCCTACAAGAGCGGCCAAGCAGATCAAGTGAAACTCAAGAAACGATGGATGGAGAAGAAACCCAAACCTGACCGAACAAAAATAGTTATTCTTTTGTCTTTGCTCTATTCCTGTTACACAACAATGAGCAAAAAGGGGCAACTGTAATAACCATTTTTCTCGGGCCTAAGCCCATACCCATTTTCAACCCAACATTTAAATTAAATAAAAAAAAACCTTATTATTATTATTATTATTATTATTTCCTCAAACATTACAAGCCCAATTATAACCCAATAACCCATTACAATTAACCTAATTAAAACCCAGCCCAAAACAACCTAAACCTAAAATAAAAAAACCCTAACCCTAATTTGCTAGCCGCCGCTGTCCAAGCCGAGCCGCCGCTGTCAAAGTCGAGCCGCCGAACCACCAAGTTGCCTGTAAAAAAATCCTTTTGTATCATTTCAAATTTAGCAAGTGGGATTTTTTTATTATTTTTATTTGTAAAAATCGGTTATAAAAACCGAAAATCAATCGAATGTAAAGAGGAGCTTTTCGGATGAAATAAAAAAAAGAGATGAGCTTTTCGAATGAAATAAAAAAATAAAAATTCACAGATCTAAAGATTCGAGGTAAAAAACTAGTATATTGTCTTTTCTTTTTTCCTCTTTCGAATGAAAATACAAAAAAGAGAGGATTTCGTTCTTACCTTGGTTCGATCTTGAACCACAGTCGTTGTGCATGTTCGAGTCGCCGTTTCAATCGGATCCAGGAGTTTTGTTGATCCAAGCATAAAAAAAGGGTTTTGAAACTAGGGTTTGAAAACCTAAAAAAATAGAGAAACAGAGAAAAGGGGAAGCGGCTGAATCAAAACTAAAAAAATTGAAATCTGTTGTGTTTTAGATTTTAGAGTAACAAAATTGGGTAAATTACGTCCTAAGGGCCTCAGCCCAACTTTATTTTGCCTTTTGGGTTTGCCACATGGTACAATTGCAGAAATAGTCCTTCGCTTGTTTCTAAATTTATAATTCAGTACGGATAATTAATTTAGAATGGTAAAATTACTAATTTGGTCCCTCCGTCCTATTTTGCTTTATACTTTGGCTCTGCCGCATAGTACAATTGCACATCTGGTCCCTCCACCTCGTATCTTCTGCAATTCGGTCATTTTTTAATTTTTTTAGTTTACATTTATTTACAATTTATTATTATTATTATTATTATTATTATTATTATTATTATTATTATTATTATTATTATTATTATTATTATTATTATTATTATTATTATTATCTTTTTTACGTCATGTATATATATATTATCTAATTTATATTATTACATTATAATATTATTATATAGTATAGTATTGTTTTTTTAATTTCATTATTATATGTTTATATGTATGTATTATACTACTATTATTTATTATGTCTTTATGTTACATGTTATTATTATCTTGTTTATTATTATTATTATTATAAATACATTATATGTATATATATATATATATATATATATATATATATATAGTTTATTCCATTTAAAAATCATTTACATTTTGTTATGTAGGTATGGTATATGTATATTATCATTTTTAACATAATGTGTAATATATTTATTAGCATATTTTATTTAATATTAAATATCAATATTAATATAATATTACATTATTATATATTATTTTTTATTTTTTAAATACATTCTATATATATATATATTATTGCATGCATTTTTTATGTTTTTAAAACTCGGTTTAATATAAGGGATATTTTCTATTTATTTTCAGGAACCAGTTAGGAAGTGGCATCCTGACTTATTCAGGTGTCATCTTCTTCGGTTCTCGTAAATGAAGAAACGTTCTATTTAGATCTTATCATTTTTGGGATTAAAAATTAAATTAAATTTGAATTTTTATTTTCTTGCAAGACAACACTTAATCAACACGGTACCAATTTTGGGCGCTGTGGGGTGCTAATCCTTCCTCACGCGTAACCGACTCCCGAACCTAAATGTTTTTGAATCTCTGGTTAATTTTTAACGGTGTCTTGCCTACCATAGTGGCCGGTGGCGACTCCAACACCTATTTCCTCATTTCCCCATTTTCCGTTTTCCCCATTTTCAATATATTTTCCAATCATCATTGCTTCCAAACAAAAACTTTTATTACAGAGTGGTGAGGAGTCATCCGAGGATGAGGAACATGAAGTGGCCAACCTTTGCCTCATGGCTCATGAGGAGGATTCTTCTATGGTAACCTCTAACTCATCTACTTTTCATTTTACATATGATGAACTTCTAGATGCTTATGATGAGTTGCAAGAGATATATGATGAGTTGGTTGAGAAATACAAGGAGTCGGTTTTAAAAATAAGAAAATAATTTCGGTTTAAGGACCCTGTAATCACCTATTTTGTCCGGGGTTAAAACCCGTTTTTCTTTTCTTTTCTTTAATAATGGGCTTTATATATACGTATTGATAAAAAATAAAAAAATAAAAACAGTATATACATACTATCTATTATTACTATACTTAGTATATGTTACTTATATCTCTGTTATTAATGTTACTTATTATTATCCTATCATATATCTTATATCATTTATATATTATTATCTATTAATATTTATTATCTATCATCCATCCAGTATTATTACTATTATGTTTATCCCTTATATTACCTACTATTATTGTGTTCTTAATCATAAATATTATTACCATCTATTATTATTACTACTATATTACTATTTACTTATTATATTTATTATTATTATTCGTATCATATTATCATGTATAAGTGCTATTATTACCGTTGTCAATATACTACTATATTATTATTATTGTTATTAATTGATCTATCTTATCATTGTTATTATTAACTTTGGAAATCAGAAAACAAAAAAACACTAAATAATAAAAGCCCATATTAATTTAATAAAAGCCCAAGTGTTTATTTAATTTTATAGTCCGAAAAATAAATACAAGGCCCGTAAAGCCCAAACTTAAGCCCTAATCTAATCTGATGAAACCCTAATATCCATCTTTTATCTTACAGCCGCCGCCCCGTTTCAACCGTTAGATCTGGGATAGATCTAATGGTCCAGATGATGTCTCAGAAGGAAACCCTAGCGCCGCGCAGCCTTAGCCCTTGGATCGAGATCTCATCGGACGGCTGAGATCGAACCGGGGAAGTCTCCAGAACCTCCACGCGCCCACGCGCGGCGATCCGATTCCCACATGTGCGCGTGTAGACCACAACCGACCCCTCAGCTTCTCTCGTGCACCGTTCGATCAATCCGAGCCCGTCCGAATCCCATCCACGGTGCATCATCCACGGCCGGCCACAGCTCTCCATGGTCCCCTCTCCTCCTCACGGGTCACATGCAACACAAGAAAACAATATGTCAGAGCCAAAATGGATGCAACGGAAACGTACGAAGCAAAATCGCAACAAAAAATCAGAGAAAAATCAGAAATCACAGAAATCACAACCGAAATGCAGAAATCGTACAAATCATCAGCAATCAACAGAGATTTACAGCAATTATTTGCATTTTAGAAATAGGAAAAAATGCGATTTTCTGGCTATAAAAAGCCGAAGCATGTAAAGAGAAAAGGAGGAGGATTTTGAAAGGATTCGGAAATTACAGAGAGCATTCAAGGGAGGTTTTTCTTTTCAGAGAGTATTTTAGAGAGAGACTTTGTAATCAAAAGTTTGAATCAATACAAGCAGAAACGTTCACAGAGGTACATCGATTTTGTTTTTCAGTTTCCATTACGAATCGAAATAAAAACATAGAAAAGGGTTTATTGCTTTACCTGGTCGATTCATCTTCTCTTTCTCTTTCGGTTGCTCATCTCGCCGGTGACAAGCTTTCCGGTCTCCCCCGAGACCATATGGTGAGCCGGTGAGAGGCAAACATTGAAGAATGGGTTTTAAAGATTTTTTGCTTTCGGTTTCAAAGGTTTCGAAAAGTTTTTTGGTTTCGGGTTTCAGAAAACAAAGAAAAGGAGGGCTGATCTCTGTGTTGGTTTCAAAAAAAAAAGGAAAAGAAAGGTTTTTCTAGGGTTCCGGCGCCGGCAACGGCGACCGAAACCCCTTGCGGCGCCGGAGTTTTCGACAGAAAAGGGGGAGAAGCTTTTTAGGTTTAGGTTTTTTTAAAGAACAAAAGGGGGTCAAATGGGTTTTTTAATCTTTATTTATAACGTTTTTTTTATTTTAAAAATGGTTTATTATCACCTTAAACCCCCTCCGTGTCACCGTTTTTACGCGTGAGGGGCCTCCGTGTTTTTAAATCCCTTCCCCGATCCCTCGGTTTTATTAAATATTTTCAATTTCGTCCTGGTTTTCGTTTCAATTGATTGACGGGCGGTAAAATCCCCGTTTAGGTCCCCTTGTCTTTCTGTTTGCTTTTAATTTGGTCCCAAATTTCGTGTTTTAATTGGTTTTTTATGGTTTAATTACCGTTCGGGTCCCTGCCAGTTTGCCTTTATTTACTTTGCATGTTATTTATCTTGCATGTTATTTATGTGGTATTATATGTCGTTAATCATGCATTTTATATTTTAATACATATCGGAATCGAGTGTATGTTTATTTTTGTGCCGTGTTTTTATATTTGTTTAGTGTGAGTATTTAATTCGTGGAGTATGTTTTGTTCTTATATTAGTTCGTATTTCTTTTTATGTATGGTTTCTATGCATATTATAGCTTCGTCATGTAATGCATGCTCGTTTTTTATGTGTGTTTTAGCTTTTTTAATGCCGTTCGAATATGTATTTGTTATATGCATTTGTGTCATTTGAATTTGCTCTTCGTGACATACATTTAAATTGTCATCCATGTGACCCTCTAACATTTAAATTTGCATGTTAATTAATTTTAAGTATAAAACGGAGATACTTATTAATTCGCGTATTCGGGTCGACTAGCCTAGCTTATTGGATGTCCCGCGAATATTCGGATTAATACGAATCGTCTAAAGGTAAATCCGTAATTAAAACGGACAAGACCATAACATCATTTTATCTGCTTGATCATGCATAAAGGTGACGTACGAGATCCGAACCCTAAACTAACACGGCAGTCAGTCTTATATGATGTCGGTTTAGTCTTTGGTCCGGTGTACCGTCATCCTTTTTAATTAAATGTTTAATTAATTCGAAACCACTAATTTGAAAAAGCTCGTACGATTAAAGTCCGGTTTTCAATCAAGAACCCCTAATTAAAGTTTTTTTAAATTTTGAATAATTTCCATCAATTAAAGGCAACAATTGTTTTGGTACCGATTTCCGGGCGTGATGGGGGTGCTAACCCTTCCCCACACGTAACCAACTCCCGAACCCTTTCAAATGAATCTCTGGTTTTGTTTTTACGGTGTCTGGCCTACCATAGTGGCCGGTGGCGACTCCAAAAGAGAAAAAAAAAGATTTTTTTAAGGTTGTTTTCCCGAAACCCGAATTAATTTTTAAAAGTCCCTCATGTTTTAATTAAATAGATGTTTTCTTTCAAAAAGGGCGGGGGAACCCCTTTAGTAACAAGGACTTCGAAAAAATCTTGTTACAGTTTGGCGACTCCGCTGGGGACAAATTTTGTTTTTCAAAACAAAAAGAGAGTTAGGCCAAGAAAATAATTGTTGCTTTTAATGATGGAAATTTTTGAAATTTGATTTGACTTTAGCGAGTGGTTCTTCTTTGAAAATAAGACATTAATTACACGAGCTTCAATAATTGGTGGTCTTGAATTAATTTTTCATTTAATTTCAAAGGAATCACCGACATGTGTTGCATCACGCATTAGGCTCTATACCAGAGCTTCGTCCCTTAAGTGGGAGTGAAACGCCCATACCCACGTGAGTCTCCCTCCACGGGTCGGTAATTCACTTCCGGAATCCACGCCTTTGACATGTGAGAAGCCCTCCACGTCATTAGGTCGTGCTTTCCCTCGATCTGAAACCAATTCGCAAGCTTGTAATGGGCCAGAATTGGGGTTCTTGTTACCTTAGTAGGTGATAAGATAGGTTCGGGTACCCTTGTTAGAACCGAACCACATGAGTGAGAATTTAAGAAGCCTACCCCGGTTAGAGCCATGCGGATAACCGTAGAATTAGAATTCATGCTAATAGGTCTTGCTTTGTTAACATGCTTTGGTGTTTTCTATTGATTTTTTTTGTATTCAAGTATTCATTATTGGTGTTACTAACCCAGTTACCTTCTTGCCTTGTTTTGCTTATTTTTGCATACTCATCACATTTTCATACGAAGTGTTGATTCGAGAACAGTCTAAAGTTGAAAACTTTCACAATGGGAGAAAGAGTCCATAGCAACGGAGTTTTCGGGACCCTAATTTAAAGGAAAGAGACGAGAAAAAAAAGAAAAAATCGTACCTTGTGTATTTGTTTTCTTACCTCGTTGCAACAAGATTTGATCTCCATTATGGAAAGTTGTTTAATGAGGATGTTCGTCGAATCAACATTTCCTTGCATTCGATTTTGCGTTTTTTTTAATTTGTTGCCTTCAATCATTTGTTTCAGTTATGCATACACATTTCATGCATTACATTATTAATTCACGAGATTAATTGTTCGGGGTCATGTCATCATTTTTGACTACCGAAGGTTTCGCACCCACACTTCACTCGCCACCAAAGGAAGCAAATGGAGGAGAGTTTTGCTAAGTTGGAAGCTGATTTGAGAGGTCAGTTAGAGCAAGCCAAGCAAGAGTTAAGGGACACCATTATCAAGTCCCAAAAAGAAATGATGAACGAGTTATCTCAGTTGCTGCAAGGAAAGGGTGCTATTGGAAACCCTAGTCAGGATAAGGGAGACCCCTCGTTTTCTCTCGATTTTATTACCAATACCCCTAAGTCCTCACAAGGAGCGGCTACTCAAGGAGATGAGGCAACATCACGTCCATAAGAGGATAGAGCTCGAATAAGAGGGAGACTAGACCCCTCAAGAGAGAAGATGAAAAGATGTATACTGCCCCAATCCCAGTATCCAGCGCTGACTTGTACGAGGCAGAATTGGTTCGACCATACCATATCACAGCCTCAAGCCGCAATCAGGAATGCGCAAGGCTCAAACCGAGGGGAGAATAGGGCTCCCAGGAAGGAACGAGAGAGAATGACCTTCACCCCTCCACCTATGCCGTAAAAAGAGGTGTACAAGCACTTATACGAGGCTGATCTGGTTCGCCCGTATCATGTTCCCCCCTTCCAGCCACCCTACCCTTCGTGGTACGATGGGAAGGCACACTGTGAGTACCACGGCGGAGTACCGGGACACACGATAGAAAATTGCTTAGCATTCAAGAAGCTCGTGCAAAACATGATTAACAACGGGGTCCTCGAGTTAGAGAAGCCCAATGTGACGACCAACCCACTTCCAAAACATGAAGGTCGGGGCGTGAATGCCCTCGAAGTGGTAGATACGAAGAAGGTGAGGATGGAGGTGCCAGAAATCGAGTCCCCTCTGAGTTGGGTGTACGAACAACTGTGCGCAGCGGGCTTAATTGAGAAGGGTCCGGGTGGGGCATACGAGGTGAAATTAGGAAAGCCTAGTTCGGGTTGCATTAAAAATATGGAAAAATGTTCTAAAATCATCTTTTAATATAATTAAGTGAACTGTGAAATCAATTTTGAAAAATGGGTTTTGGAAGTATGACATTTTGGCTAGTGACCAAAATGTAAATTTTGAAAGTTTGGTGACTGTTTTATAAAGAGTTGAAACTTTGAATCCTTAAGGAGCTATTAATCCAAAGATGATTTCTCCAGATTTTTCTAAGATATTTTATGTCTAAAATCTGATTTTAAAGGTTATTAAAATTGGAGGGAAGCCATTTTGGCTATTTTTGGATTTTGTAACCAACTTTGCTAAACTTTCTTTCTCTCATTTTCTCTCAAACCAAACACTACTTTTCCAGAGAATTGGATCTGATTTCTTCACTTAAATCCCTCCATTCAACTCTCATTTGATTCCAAATCATTGTATCTTCAAATCTCTTCAATTGCTAAGTGTTTCAACAAGGATTTTCATTCCAAAAAGTGGAGAAACACAAGTTTGGAGGTAAGAACGTCCTTCTCCTCTAAACTATCAGTTCTTTACTGAAATTCCCAAGTTATCAACTCTTAATTGATGTTTAATTAAAGGCTTTTGAGTTTGGAATTGTATCTTGGCTTATAATGCAAGATTTGATGGTTTTCATGATTTTTCGTTAGATCTGATTGATCTGTGATTTGAGATGTGTTTTTGATGTTAAATGAACTCTAAATTGATAAGGAAATGAGTTTTGATTAATGCAATCCCGGATAGGTTGAGTTTCCTAAGTTTAGCTTATGTTTCTTGGATGTTTTTGTGGTGATCTTGTGGATTTGTTGTTGCTGGAGGTATAAGGATGTTTGTAGGTTGTTTTTAGATGTTTTATGGTGTTAATGGATGTTAGGTTTTGCTGGTTTATGGCTGGGCTTTGTTGAGAAGTGGCTTTGATGCAATTTCGGTTGTGTTTGGTGGCCGAAATTGGAGTGGGAATGAGAGTAGCGAGTTTGAGTGCTTTCATTGAAGCTTTTGATGCTTGATGATGCATTAAACCTCTGCTTTAATGTGTTTAATCAGAGGAGGCATCTTTGGATCCAAGAGTTGTTGATTCGGAAGCTTGATTTCGTGCTTCGGCAAGTGGCGAAGTGGAATCGGTGAGTGAAATTGGGTTTCGGCTTTGAAACCAATGTCTTGGGAGCTTAGTTTAAGTCTAAACAACTTTGCTAAGCTCGAGCGTAAGTTTTCGGAATTTCTCTCTAGTGGTGGCCATGATTTTGTTGTGATGCAAAATGATTATTTGCATGTTTTACATACTGTTTTGGAAGCATGTTTTAGCATGGTTTTTGCTGATGATGTAAGCCATATGTTGAAGGTAACTCTAGGTAGGAGTTCCTTGCTTTTGTACATTGAAATGATGTGGTTTAATGCTTTTAAATGCATGATGAATATGGCTTGGTTTTATGCTTTAAAACAGTGATGTAAGTGATGAAAATGATGTATATTGGCAAGTGAGGTTTTAAAATGTTAAGGTCACTAAGGTGGTTAAAAGTCCTTGAGTGAGCCTTGTTACTTATGAACATCAAGGTGGTTAAAAGTCCTTGGATGGTTCATGTTGTGGACACTAAGGTGGTTAAAAGTCCTTAGGTGATCCTTTTCCATGGTGGTTAAAAGTCCATGGGGCCAAGGTGTTTAAAAGTCCTTGGGATCAAGGTGTTTAAAAGTCCTTGATGTGATACATTCTATGGTGTTTAAAAGTCCATAGGCCAAGGTGTTTAAAAGTCCTTGGGGCCAAGGTGTTTAAAAGTCCTTGGGGTGAAAGTTGATGAACTTGTTTTCAAGAAATGGAATTTATCACTTGTGGCCAATATGACATGTTATGATTTGATGCATGAGATGCATGTTTAAGTATGCTTTTGAGCATGTGTAAATGATGGTTTGAAGCATGATTTATAAAGTGTTTTATAAATGCATTATTGAATGGTTTAAATGAGCATTCCTCACTAAGCTTTTGCTTACGCTCTCTTCGTTTTCCTTAATTCAATAATGCAGAGCATTAGAGACCTTTTGAGGGCAGCAAGAAGGGCAAGAATTCAAGTGCAAGTAAAGCTCAATGTATGGAAGGTTTTTGTTAAACATTTTAGCTTTTGGGTGATTTGGCAATGGGGAAACCATGTGTATGTTTTGGGAGGTGTTTTGTACTCCCTAAGTATGTTTCTTGATGTTAAGATTGTTGGTCTTTGGATTGGATCTTTATATGCTTGTTTTGTAAGTTTGGTGCTTGGATGTCTAGCTTGTGTAGGAAGCATGCCTATAGAATTGGGGCTTTTTGTATATGATGATGTTTGGTTGAATTGATGATGCTAATATGTTATATATATGTTGAATTGCATGTTGGCAAAGTTTGGTGACATTCGGAGCATGATTGGTTGTGTAATTGCATGTTTAAAGTGGAGTTTTGGAGCAATCTGGGCAGGGTGTTTCGGAACAGCACCTACCGTTTCGGAACGGGTGCCTTAATCGTGCCCAGGCGTCCGAAACGGGAAGGGTCGTTCCGAAACGGAAAGGTCACTGCCAGACCCCCGTTTCGAAACGGGCTATGCCTGTTTCGGAACGGCCCCGAGTTTCGAAACGGGCTATGCCTGTTTCGGAACGGTCGACCGTTGGGGGCTGACAGTGGCAGTTATGTGTTTTGGATTGTTTGCGTTTTGGTCCTGAAACTTGTATGTGCAATTGTATGAGTTTGGGAAGTCTTTTTGAGCTGAAATTTTGCAGAGAGGCATGAAACATGATTAATTTCAAGTTGGTAACTTCAATTTGGGTTAAGTCCTTTTAATTATCAGAATTTACAATTTGGTCCCTAAAGTTGTAAATTGTTCAATTGAGTCCCTGTTTGATCTCTGATGTTTGTGATCTTTTGGTATGATGTTTGTGTGATCACAATTAGGCTTAATATGCATCTAGACAAGTTTTAAAAAGAAAAAAAGGGTCGTTAATCAAGGTTGACTTTCGGGTTGACTTTGGTTTTCCCCGTGTGACTTTCTTAATTCGGGCCATCCGTCTAGGCCGGGTTAAGGGGGTTACATTTGGTGGTATCAGAGCTGAGTTCTCGAGTAATTAGGAATTTTTGTATGCATGATTGAAGTATGTATGCTATGAATGCTTGTTGTTTGAAAGCATGTTCAGTGGTTTGAAATGTTGATGCAGTTGAGTTGTATGCTCTGATGTTGCATGTTGAGGGTACCCATTGCCAAACAAAAGCTAAAGGAAAGATGTTGTTTTGAAATGAAATTGAGCTTGAATACTTGGATTGCTTACCTTGCTGGGCCTGACTTTGTTTTATTTGTGTTGTGATTGCATGGTAAAAGTATGGCACCACGTAGAGAGTTAAGAGGTAATGCGAGAGCTACGGCTCCTAACGAGAATGAGAATGAAGAGCACACTGGTAGTGCTGTGTTACCCCCTCCTCCGCCTGGTGGTGGTGCTGGAGGTGCGAGAGCTGAAGCTACAGCTGATGCTGGTGCTGGAGCTGCTGGACCAGAGGTTGGTCAGGGGCAAGCTATGCCTGATATGTCTGTTTTGGTACAAGCTATTGCGGGTGCTTTTCGAGCAGCAGTAGCTGGAGCTCAAGGAGCTGGGCATCAGGGAGATGCTGGAGTCAGATTGCCTTTGGAGCGTCTGCGCAGTCTTGGAGGGACTGAGTTTAGAGGTTTGTCAGCTGAGAGTTCTGAGGCTTGGCTGGAAAGTACCAAGCGTATCTTGGGTCAGATGAGTTGTACGGATGTGCAAAAGCTGGGCTGTGTTGTGTCCTTGCTGCAGGACGATGCTTATACATGGTGGACGACTACCATTTCTGGAATGGCTGAAGCTGATGTTACCTGGACATTCTTTCAGAATGTGTTTAAAAGAAGATATCTGGGAGTGAGATATCTGGATGAGAAAAAGCGGGAATTCATGTCTCTTACCCAAGGGAGCATGAGTGTGGCTGAGTACGAGGTACAGTTTGTACGGCTCAGTCAGTATGCACCAGAGCTGATACCTGATGAGAGGGCTAGGTGCGAGAGGTTTCGTTACGGTCTTGTGACGGATGTTAAGATGTATTTGCTGGCCGCCGAGTATGATGATTTTGATGTGTTGGTGGGCCGAGCAAAGGACGTTGAGATGAACCTGAGTTTGTCTGCTAAGGGTGCTGGCAAGCGAGCTGCTGAGTATAGTTCCGGAGGTGGACGGAACAAGAGGGGACGTGATCAGAAGTATCAGTCCTCAGCCAGGAGAGGTGGTGGTGTGCCTGCTAGGGGTGGCGGTGCTAGAGCTGATCCTAGTGCTTGTTGGATCTGTGGTTCCCGTGGTCACTTGAAGCGTGACTATCCTCGTGCTGAGAGAGTGGCACAAGCTCCTGTTGCAACAGCTGGTAATGCTGGGAATGGGTGCTGGAATTGTGGTTCTGCGGACCACTTGAGGCGAGATTGTCCGAGGATGGCTGGTGAGCAGGTGCATGCTCCTGTTGTTGCTGCACCACAGAGAGGTCGTGGGCGCGGCCGTGGTAATTTCCAGAGGAGAGAGGAAGGTGGCCGAGGGGTAGCTCATGTTGTAGCTATTCAGCCTGAAGGTGGAGGCCAAGCGAGGGTGTATGCTCAGAGAGAGGGCAGGAATGATGCGGATGTGATTGCAGGTACCTTTACTTTGCAGTCCTTGTCATTGCTTTCTTTGATAGATTCTAGATCTACGCATTTATATATTCTTCGTGAGCATGCTGAATTGCTTGGTTTGCCTGTTGAGTCTTTGGATGTTGGTGTTCGGGTCACTAGTTCTTTTGGTGAGACTGTTGTGACTCGAAAGTTGTATAGAAGGTGCCCTTTGGTTGTTCAAGAGCATGTCTTTCATGTTGATCTTATGGAGTTGCCCTTCTATGGTTTTGATGTGATCCTTGGTATGGTTTGGCTTGCTGAGCATCGTGCTGTTGTGGATTGTGAGAATAAGCGTGTTTCGCTTAAGCTTGCGGATGATTATGAAGTTGTGGTGGTTGGTGAGAATGTGAAGTTTCTTGCCAATGTGGTATCTTCTTTGGAGGCGAGCAGGATGCTGAGGCAAGGTTGCGAAGCCTATCTAGCTTTTGTGATGAATCCTAGCTCTAAGGAGTTGAGGGTGCAAGATATCAGGGTTGTAAAGGAGTTTCCTGGTGTTTTTCCTGAGGAGTTGCCTGGTTTACCTCCTAACCGCGAGGTGGAGTTTGGAATTGAGCTGTATGAGAATACAACTCCTGTGTCCATTACTCCCTATAGAATGGCACCTAAGGAGCTGAAGGAGCTGAAGACGCAGTTGCAAGAGTTGCTTGATCGTGGTTTCATCCGGCCGAGTGTGTCACCTTGGGGAGCACCGGTCTTGTTTGTGAAGAAGAAGGATGGCACTATGAGAATGTGCATTGATTACCGTCAGCTGAACAAGTTGACTATCAAGAATCGGTATCCTTTGCCGAGGATTGATGATCTCTTTGATCAATTTCGGGGAGCTGCTGTGTTCTCTAAGATTGACTTGAGGTCAGGGTATTATCAGTTGAAGGTGAAGGATGTGGATGTGCCTAAGACAGCTTTCAGGACAAGGTATGGGCATTATGAGTTTCTTGTGATGCCGTTTGGGTTGACAAATGCTCCTGCTGCTTTCATGGACATGATGAATCGTGTGTTTCATGAATACCTGGACAAGTTTGTCGTGGTGTTCATTGATGATATCCTCGTGTACTCTCGTACTGAAGAGGAGCATGAAGAGCATTTAAGGATTGTTTTGCAAGCTTTGTTGGAGAATCAGCTTTATGCTAAGCTGAGCAAGTGTGAGTTCTGGTTGAGAGAGGTGGTTTTTCTTGGGCATGTGGTCTCAGCTGAGGGGATTCGTGTTGATCCTCAGAAGATTGAGGCGGTGATGAGCTGGAAGGTTCCTAAGTCTGTTCATGAGGTCCGTAGTTTCCTTGGTTTGGCGGGATACTACCGAAGGTTTGTGGATGGGTTTTCCAAGATTGCTGCTCCTTTGACAAAGCTGTTGCAGAAGGATGTTAAGTATGAGTGGACAGAAGCGAGACAGCAGGCTTTTGAGAAGCTGAAGGCGGCTTTGACGCAAGCTCCTATCTTGATTCAACCTGAATCAGGGAAAGAGTTTGTGGTTTATAGTGATGCATCCTATGTTGGTTTGGGGTGTGTGCTAATGCAGGAGGGTAAGGTGGTGGCTTATGCATCGCGGCAGTTGAAAGTGCATGAGCGCAATTACCCTACGCACGATATTGAGCTGGCTGCAGTGGTTTTTGCTCTGAAGATCTGGAGGCATTATCTGTATGGAGAGAAGTGTACGGTGTACACAGATCACAAGAGTTTGAGGTATCTGATGTCTCAGAAGGAGTTGAATCTTAGGGAGCGGCGTTGGTTGGAGTTGCTCAAGGATTATGATCTGACGATTGAGTATCATCCTGGAAAAGCTAATGTGGTTGCTGATGCCTTGAGTAGGAAGGTAGCTGTTGAGTTGAGGGCCATGTTTGCTAGCTTGAGCATATCGCGTGATGGTGGTCTTGTGGCTGAGTTGCATGTGAAGCCGTCTATGGTTCAGTTGATCAAGGATAAGCAGTTGTTGGATGATTCCTTGGTGTCTCATGTTCAGGATATTGCGGAGGGTAGACCTTCGGATTTCTGTTTCAATGATGATGGTGTGCTGTGTTTTGAGAGTCGAATAGTAGTGCCTGCTGATGCTGAGTTGAGGCGTGCTATTCTGACTGAAGGTCATAGTAGTCCTTTTGCTATGCACCCTGGTAGTACTAAGATGTACCGTGATCTTCGTGATGAGTACTATTGGGTGGGTTTGAAGAAGGACGTTGCGGAGTTCGTGAGCAAGTGTTTGGTGTGTCAGCGAGTTAAGGCTGAACATCAGGTTCCTTCTGGTTTGTTGCAACCGTTGAAAATCCCTGAATGGAAGTGGGAGAGGGTTACCATGGATTTTGTATCTGGTTTACCTTTGTCTCCGTCGAAAAAGAATTCGGTTTGGGTGATTGTGGATCGCCTGACGAAGTGTGCACATTTCTTGCCTGTGCATACCACGTTTTCTTTGGATAGGTTGGCAGAGCTGTACATTGCTGAGATTGTGCGGCTGCATGGTGTGCCTAAGTCGATTGTGTCGGATAGGGATCCGAGGTTCACATCGCGGTTCTGGCAGTGTTTGCATCAAGCTCTGGGTACAAGGTTGCATTTCAGTACATCCTATCATCCTCAGTCGGATGGTCAGTCTGAGCGAGTTATCCAGATTTTGGAGGATATGTTGAGGTGCTGCGTGATTGAGTTCCAAGGTTCTTGGGAGAAGCATCTGCCTTTGGTTGAGTTTGCTTATAACAACAGTTATCAGGCGAGCATACAGATGGCACCTTATGAGGCTTTGTACGGGAGGAAGTGTAGGACTCCTCTTTGTTGGGCCGAGACTGGTCAAAAGTTGGTTTCGATGCCGGCTTTGTTGAAAGGGACCACAGAGAAGGTGAAGCTCATTTGTGAGCGGTTAAAGGCTGCTTCTGATCGGCAGAAGTCTTACGCGGATTTGAAGCGTAAGGAGATAGAGTATGCGGTGGGTGACCGTGTGTTCTTGAAGGTTTCGCCTTGGAAGAAGGTGATGCGGTTTGGCCGGAAGGGCAAGTTGAGCCCTAGATACATTGGACCATATGAGGTGGTTGAGCGTGTGGGTCCTGTTGCGTATCGGTTGAGGTTACCTCAGGAGTTGGAGAAGATTCATGATGTGTTCCATGTTTCTATGCTCCGGAAGTATAGATCTGATCCTTCGCATGTGATGCCTGTGGAGGAAGTGGTTTTGAATCCGGATTTGACCTATGATGAGGAACCGGTGAAGGTTCTGGATTCGGATAGCAAGGTTCTTCGTGGCAAGACCATTGAGTTGGTGAAGGTGTTGTGGAAGCATCGCGGTGTTGAGGAAGCCACGTGGGAGCGGAAGGAAGACATGCTGAAGCAGTTTCCTTATCTCTTTCCTTCAGGTAAATTTCAAGGACGAAATTTCTTAAGGGGGGGAGAGTTGTAACGCCCCGGTTTTGGGCTTAGAAGTTCTGGGCATTGACCGGTTTGGTCAAAGTGCTGTTCGAACCTAAAGAGGTGAAATTAGGAAAGCCTAGTTCGGGTTGCATTAAAAATATGGAAAAATGTTCTAAAATCATCTTTTAATATAATTAAGTGAACTGTGAAATCAATTTTGAAAAATGGGTTTTGGAAGTATGACATTTTGGCTAGTGACCAAAATGTAAATTTTGAAAGTTTGGTGACTGTTTTATAAAGAGTTGAAACTTTGAATCCTTAAGGAGCTATTAATCCAAAGATGATTTCTCCAGATTTTTCTAAGATATTTTATGTCTAAAATCTGATTTTAAAGGTTATTAAAATTGGAGGGAAGCCATTTTGGCTATTTTTGGATTTTGTAACCAACTTTGCTAAACTTTCTTTCTCTCATTTTCTCTCAAACCAAACACTACTTTTCCAGAGAATTGGATCTGATTTCTTCACTTAAATCCCTCCATTCAACTCTCATTTGATTCCAAATCATTGTATCTTCAAATCTCTTCAATTGCTAAGTGTTTCAACAAGGATTTTCATTCCAAAAAGTGGAGAAACACAAGTTTGGAGGTAAGAACGTCCTTCTCCTCTAAACTATCAGTTCTTTACTGAAATTCCCAAGTTATCAACTCTTAATTGATGTTTAATTAAAGGCTTTTGAGTTTGGAATTGTATCTTGGCTTATAATGCAAGATTTGATGGTTTTCATGATTTTTCGTTAGATCTGATTGATCTGTGATTTGAGATGTGTTTTTGATGTTAAATGAACTCTAAATTGATAAGGAAATGAGTTTTGATTAATGCAATCCCGGATAGGTTGAGTTTCCTAAGTTTAGCTTATGTTTCTTGGATGTTTTTGTGGTGATCTTGTGGATTTGTTGTTGCTGGAGGTATAAGGATGTTTGTAGGTTGTTTTTAGATGTTTTATGGTGTTAATGGATGTTAGGTTTTGCTGGTTTATGGCTGGGCTTTGTTGAGAAGTGGTTTTGATGCAATTTCGGTTGTGTTTGGTGGCCGAAATTGGAGTGGGAATGAGAGCAGCGAGTTTGAGTGCTTTCATTGAAGCTTTTGATGCTTGATGATGCATTAAACCTCTGCTTTAATGTGTTTAATCAGGGGAGGCATCTTTGGATCCAAGAGTTGTTGATTCGGAAGCTTGATTTCGTGCTTCGGCAAGTGGCGAAGTGGAATCGGTGAGTGAAATTGGGTTTCGGCTTTGAAACCAATGTCTTGGGAGCTTAGTTTAAGTCTAAACAACTTTGCTAAGCTCGAGCGTAAGTTTTCGGAATTTCTCTCTAGTGGTGGCCATGATTTTGTTGTGATGCAAAATGATTATTTGCATGTTTTACATACTGTTTTGGAAGCATGTTTTAGCATGGTTTTTGCTGATGATGTAAGCCATATGTTGAAGGTAACTCTAGGTAGGAGTTCCTTGCTTTTGTACATTGAAATGATGTGGTTTAATGCTTTTAAATGCATGATGAATATGGCTTGGTTTTATGCTTTAAAACAGTGATGTAAGTGATGAAAATGATGTATATTGGCAAGTGAGGTTTTAAAATGTTAAGGTCACTAAGGTGGTTAAAAGTCCTTGAGTGAGCCTTGTTACTTATGAACATCAAGGTGGTTAAAAGTCCTTGGATGGTTCATGTTGTGGACACTAAGGTGGTTAAAAGTCCTTAGGTGATCCTTTTCCATGGTGGTTAAAAGTCCATGGGGCCAAGGTGTTTAAAAGTCCTTGGGATCAAGGTGTTTAAAAGTCCTTGATGTGATACATTCTATGGTGTTTAAAAGTCCATAGGCCAAGGTGTTTAAAAGTCCTTGGGGCCAAGGTGTTTAAAAGTCCTTGGGGTGAAAGTTGATGAACTTGTTTTCAAGAAATGGAATTTATCACTTGTGGCCAATATGACATGTTATGATTTGATGCATGAGATGCATGTTTAAGTATGCTTTTGAGCATGTGTAAATGATGGTTTGAAGCATGATTTATAAAGTGTTTTATAAATGCATTATTGAATGGTTTAAATGAGCATTCCTCACTAAGATTTTGCTTACGCTCTCTTCGTTTTCCTTAATTCAATAATGCAGAGCATTAGAGACCTTTTGAGGGCAGCAAGAAGGGCAAGAATTCAAGTGCAAGTAAAGCTCAATGTATGGAAGGTTTTTGTTAAACATTTTAGCTTTTGGGTGATTTGGCAATGGGGAAACCATGTGTATGTTTTGGGAGGTGTTTTGTACTCCCTAAGTATGTTTCTTGATGTTAAGATTGTTGGTCTTTGGATTGGATCTTTATATGCTTGTTTTGTAAGTTTGGTGCTTGGATGTCTAGCTTGTGTAGGAAGCATGCCTATAGAATTGGGGCTTTTTGCATATGATGATGTTTGGTTGAATTGATGATGCTAATATGTTATATATATGTTGAATTGCATGTTGGCAAAGTTTGGTGACATTCGGAGCATGATTGGTTGTGTAATTGCATGTTTAAAGTGGAGTTTTGGAGCAATCTGGGCAGGGTGTTTCGGAACAGCACCTACCGTTTCGGAACGGGTGCCTTAATCGTGCCCAGGCGTCCGAAACGGGAAGGGCCATTCCGAAACGGAAAGGTCACTGCTAGACCCCCATTTCGAAACGGGCTATGCCTGTTTCGGAACGGTCGACCGTTGGGGGCTGACAGTGGCAGTTATGTGTTTTGGATTGTTTGCGTTTTGGTCCTGAAACTTGTATGTGCAATTGTATGAGTTTGGGAAGTCCTTTTGAGCTGAAATTTTGCAGAGAGGCATGAAACATGATTAATTTCAAGTTGGTAACTTCAATTTGGGTTAAGTTCTTATAATTATCAGAATTTACAATTTGGTCCCTAAAGTTGTAAATTGTTCAATTGAGTCCCTGTTTGATCTCTGATGTTTGTGATCTTTTGGTATGATGTTTGTGTGATCACAATTAGGCTTAATATGCATCTAGACAAGTTTTAAAAAGAAAAAAAAGGGTCGTTAATCAAGGTTGACTTTCGGGTTGACTTTGGTTTTCCCCGTGTGACTTTCTTAATTCGGGCCATCCGTCTAGGCCGGGTTAAGGGGGTTACAAAGACGAAGAGAATAATTTGGCACCCAGTTTGGATGGGGGCAATGTTTTGAGAGCAAGCACTATGAGAAGTGTTATGACCGGTCTGACCAGTGAAAGCCGGTAGTCGTCTTTTGAGAAGAGACCAAAAGATTGATATCTGGAAAAGATGAGAAAGCCCGAAGAAATTGAGAAAAAGAAGAGAAGAAGAAGAAGGTCGAGATTGACCGATCCAAAGAGTGAAAGTGTCCGAGTGCTTCAGAAAATGAACTTAGGAGAAAAAGTTCAGGGACTTGGGGGCATGTTCTTCCCCCTATTGTTGAGAAAAGAAAAGAGGTCGTCAAGTGGAGTGAAGACGAAGAGAATAATTTAGCACCCCGTTTGAGTAGGGGGCAACGCTTTAAGAACGGGCACTACGAGGAGTGTTACGTCGTTTCTGACCAGTGGAAATCAGCAGCCGTCTTTCGAGAAGAGACCAAGGTTTGCCAGAAGAGATTGCAAAGAAGAAGAGACAAGAAGAAGGTCGAGATTGACCAACTCGGAGAGTTGAAGCACCTGAGCATTTTGATGACATAATTCATACATCATTTGTAGTTAGGCATCCCTAGGATTAGGGGCATGCTAACTCACATCAGCATATCATTTTTTACCTATTTTTGATAGGAATATCAAAGCTTTTCTCATAAAAGGAAGCTCGCCTATCCGTTCAGGCTCGTGGAGAATGGAATATCAAAGCTTTTCTCATAAAAGGAAGCTCGCCTATCCATTCAGGCTCGTGAAGAATGGAATATCAAAGCTTTTCTCATAAAAGGAAGCTCGCCTATCCGTTCAGGCTCGTGAAGAATGGAATATCAAAGCTTTTCTCATAAAAGGAAGCTCGCCTATCCGTTCAGGCTCGTGAAGAATGGAATATCAAAGCTTTTCTCATAAAAGGAAGCTCGCCTATCCGTTCAGGCTCGTGAAGAATGGAATATCAAAGCTTTTCTCATAAAAGGAAGCTCGCCTATCCGTTCAGGCTCGTGAAGAATGAAATATCAAAGCTTTTCTCATAAAAGGAAGCTCGCCTATCCGTTCAGGCTCGTGGAGAATGGAATATCAAAGCTTTTCTCATAAAAGGAAGCTCGCCTATCCGTTCAGGCTCGTGGAGAGTGGAATATCAAAGCTTTTCTCATAAAAGGAAGCTCGCCTATCCGTTCAGGCTCGTGGAGAATGGAATATCAAAGCTTTTCTCATAAAAGGAAGCTCGCCTATCCGTTCAGGCTCGTGAAGAATGGAATATCAAAGCTTTTCTCATAAAAGGAAGCTCGCCTATCCGTTCAGGCTCGTGAAGAATGGAATATCAAAGCTTTTCTCATAAAAGGAAGCTCGCCTATCCGTTCAGGCTCGTGAAGAATGGAATATCAAAGCTTTTCTCATAAAAGGAAGCTCGCCTATCCGTTCAGGCTCGTGGAGAATGGAATATCAAAGCTTTTCTCATAAAAGGAAGCTCGCCTATCCGTTCAGGCTCGTGAAGAATGGAATATCAAAGCTTTTCTCATAAAAGGAAGCTCGCCTATCCGTTCAGGCTCGTGAAGAATGGAATATCAAAGCTTTTCTCATAAAAGGAAGCTCGCCTATCCGTTCAGGCTCGTAGAGAATGGAATATCAAAGCTTTTCTCATAAAAGGAAGCTCGCCTATCCGTTCAGGCTCGTGGAGAATGGAATATCAAAGCTTTTCTCATAAAAGGAAGCTCGCCTATCCGTTCAGGCTCGTGAAGAATGGAATATCAAAGCTTTTCTCATAAAAGGAAGCTCGCCTATCCGTTCAGGCTCGTGGAGAATGGAATATCAAAGCTTTTCTCATAAAAGGAAGCTCGCCTATCCGTTCAGGCTCGTGAAGGATGGAACCCGCCTATCCGTTCAGGCTCTTGGAGAATGGAGTTTTTGATATTTGTCTATGTGTTCAGACCTCGGAGGGTTGAAGAAGGTTGAAGTAAGAAGCAGCTTCGAGCCTTCGCGACAGTTGTATTTTCCCGTACCGACTTCCGGACCGCCAGAAGTTCAAGTACATGGTGACTCGGAATCCAAACAGGGAAGTCGGACAAAATTGGTGTTTATGGCCTTTGCTTTATCCTTGTTTCACAAGTATAAGCAAAGGGGGGCAGCTGTAATCACCTATTTTGTCCGGGGTTAAAACCCGTTTTTCGTTTCTTTTCTTTAATAATGGGCTTTATATATACGTATTGATAAAAAATAAAAAAATAAAAACAGTATATACATACTATCTATTATTACTATACTTAGTATCTGTTACTTATATCTCTGTTATTAATGTTACCTATTATTATCCTATCATATATCTTATATCATTTATATATTATTATCTATTAATATTTATTATCTATCATCCATCCAGTATTATTACTATTATGTTTATCCCTTATATTACCTACTATTATTGTGTTCTTAATCATAAATATTATTACCATCTATTATTATTACTACTATATTACTATTTACTTATTATATTTATTATTATTATTCGTATCATATTATCATGTATAAGTGCTATTATTACCGTTGTCAATATACTACTATATTATTATTATTGTTATTAATTGATCTATCTTATCATTGTTATTATTAACTTTGTAAATCAGAAAACAAAAAAACACTAAATAATAAAAGCCCATATTAATTTAATAAAAGCCCAAGTGTTTATTTAATTTTATAGTCCGAAAAATAAATACAAGGCCCGTAAAGCCCAAACTTAAGCCCTAATCTAATCTGATGAAACCCTAATATCCATCTTTTATCTTACAGCCGCCGCCTCGTTTCAACCGTTAGATCTGGGATAGATCTAATGGTCCAGATGATGTCTCAGAAGGAAACCCTAGCGCCGCGCAGCCTTAGCCCTTGGATCGAGATCTCATCGGACGGCTGAGATCGATCCGGGGAAGTCTCCAGAACCTCCACGCGCCCACGCGCGGTGATCCGATTCCCACACGTGCGCGTGTAGACCACAACCGACCCCTCAGCTTCTCTCGTGCATCGTTCGATCAATCCGAGCCCGTCCGAATCCCATCCACGGTGCATCATCCACGGCCGGCCACAGCTCTCCATGGTCCCCTCTCCTCCTCACGGGTCACATGCAACACAAGAAAACAATATGTCAGAGCCAAAATGGATGCAACGGAAACGTACGAAGCAAAATCGCAACCAAAAATCAGAGAAAAATCAGAAATCACAGAAATCACAACCGAAATGCAGAAATCGTACAAATCATCAGCAATCAACAGAGATTTACAGCAATTATTTGCATTTTAGAAATAGGAAAAAAGCGATTTTCCGGCTATAAAAAGCCGAAGCATGTAAAGAGAAAAGGAGGAGGATTTTGAAAGGATTCGGAAATTACAGAGAGCATTCAAGGGAGGTTTTTCTTTTCAGAGAGTATTTTAGAGAGAGACTTTGTAATCAAAAGTTTGAATCAATACAAGAAGAAACGTTCACAGAGGTACATCGATTTTGTTTTTCAGTTTCCATTACGAATCGAAATAAAAACATAGAAAAGGGTTTATTGCTTTACCTGGTCGATTCATCTTCTCTTTCTCTTTCGGTTGCTCATCTCGCCGGTGACAAGCTTTCCGATCTCCCCCGAGACCATACGGTGAGCCGGTGAGAGGAAAACATTGAAGAAAGGGTTTTAAAGTTTTTTTGCTTTCGGTTTCAAAGGTTTCGAAAAGTTTTTTGGTTTCGGGTTTCAGAAAACAAAGAAAAGGAGGGCTGATCTCTGTGTTGGTTTCAAAAAAAAGGAAAAGAAAGGTTTTTCTAGGGTTCCGGCGCCGGCAACGGCGACCGGAACCCCTTGCGGCGCCGGAGTTTTCGACAGAAAAAGGGGAGAAGCTTTTTAGGTTTAGGTTTTTTTAAAGAACAAAAGGGGGTCAAATGGGTTTTTTAATCTTTATTTATAACGTTTTTTTATTTTAAAAATGGTTTATTATCACCTTAAACCCCCTCTGTGTCACCGTTTTTACGCGTGAGGGGCCTCCGTGTTTTTAAATCCCTTCCCTGGTCCCTCGGTTTTATTAAATGTTTTCAATTTCGTCCTGGTTTTCGTTTCAATTGATTGACGGGCGGTAAAATCCCCGTTTTGGTCCCCTTGTCTTTCTGTTTGCTTTTATTTTGGTCCCAAATTTCGCGTTTTAATTGGTTTTTTATGGTTTAATTACCGTTCGGGTCCCTGCCAGTTTGCCTTTATTTACTTTGCATGTTATTTATCTTGCATGTTATTTATGTGGTATTATATGTCGTTAATCATGCATTTTATATTTTAATACATATCGGAATCGAGTGTATGTTTATTTTTGTGCCGTGTTGTTATATTTCTTTAGTGTGAGTATTTAATTCGTGGAGTATGTTTTGTTCTTATATTAGTTCGTATTTCTTTTTATGTATGGTTTCTATGCATATTATAGCTTCGTCATGTAATGCATGCTCGTTTTTTATGTGTGTTTTGCTTTTTTAATGCCGTTCGAATATGTATTTGTTATATGCATTTGTGTCATTTGAATTTGCTCTTCGTGACATACATTTAAATTGTCATCCATGTGACCCTCTAACATTTAAATTTGCATGTTAATTAACTTTAAGTATAAAACGGAGATACTTATTAATTCGCGTATTCGGGTCGACTAGCCTAGCTTATTGGATGTCCCGCGAATATTCGGATTAATTCGAATCGTCTAAAGGTAAATCCGTAATTAAAACGGACAAGACCATAACATCATTTTATCTGCTTGCATCATGCATAAAGGTGACGTACGAGATCCGAACCCTAAACTAACACGGCAGTCAGTCTTATATGATGTCGGTTTAGTCTTTGGTCCGGTGTACCGTCATCCTTTTTAATTAAATGTTTAATTAATTTGAAACCACTAATTTGAAAAAGCTCGTACGATTAAAGTCCGGTTTTCAATCAAGAACCCCTAATTAAAGTTTTTTTAAATTTTGAATAATTTCCATCAATTAAAGGCAACAATTGTTTTGGTACCGATTTCCGGGCGTGATGGGGGTGCTAACCCTTCCCCACACGTAACCAACTCCCGAACCCTTTCAAATGAATCTCTGGTTTTGTTTTTACGGTGTCTGGCCTACCATAGTGGCCGGTGGCGACTCCAAAAGAGAAAAAAAAAGATTTTTTTTAAGGTTGTTTTCCCGAAACCCGAATTAATTTTTAAAAGTCCCTCATGTTTTAATTAAATAGATGTTTTCTTTCAAAAAGGGCGGGGGAACCCCTTTAGTAACAAGGACTTCAAAAAAATCTTGTTACAGACCCAAAATGACTCCATTTCTAAAACCAACTCGAAATTAGAAAAGAATGTCTTGGTTTTACAAAATTCCTCAAATGAATTTAAAAAGAAATCAAATGATTTAAATGACCTTCTTGAAAAATACCATGTTTACCACCAAGAGGAGGTGAGTAAACTCAAAGCTTCTTTAACCAATGTTGGGAAAAACCATTTTGAAAAAAGCATCTTCAAAAAATCCCAACATGTGAAGAGAAACTTTGTTGACCACAAACAAAGAGGCTCTCATAAGTATCATAAGAACAAGAAAGTTAGAAGTGTATGGGTTCCTAAGGAACTTGTAGTTTCTAACAATATTGTAGCCATTTCATCTTGGATTCCTAAGGGAACCAAGTATTTGGGAACTAATACTCATGGACCCAAAATGATTTGGGTACCAAAAATCAAAGCTTAACTCTTTGTTTGTAGGGGGAGCATTGCTACAAGGCCAAAGCACATAGCCAAAACTCATGGTACCTTGATAGTGAATACTCGAGGCACATGACCGGAGACAAAAGTCGATTCATGGATCTAAAGCCAAAAAGTGGAGGAGTAGTGACATTTGGTGACAACTCCAAAGGCCACATTGAAGGTATTGGCTCCATAGGTAATCACTCTACTATACACATTGAAAATGTTTTGTATGTCAATGGTCTAAAACACAATTTATTGAGCATTAGTCAATTGTGTGATAAAGGGTTTAATGTCTTGTTTGATAAAAAATAGGTGTAAAATTGTTGACATTAAATCAAATAAAATATTGCTCATTGGTCATCGCATAGGTAACATATATATGGTGCATGTAGATGACATTCATACATCACATGCATGTTTTGTTGCTCAAGATGAAAATGATGCATGGTTATGGCATAGGAAACTAGGACATGCTAGCATTAGTGTTTTAGAAAAATTAGTTTCCCTAAATCTTGTTAGAGGTTTACCCAAGATTAAGTTCTCCAATGATAAAATATGTGATGCATGCTCTAAGGGTAAACAACATAGATCATCCTTTAAATCCATTAATGATGTTTATACAATTCATATGGATCTATTTGGGCCAATTAGAACAACTAGCTTGAGTGGAAAATCATATGCTTTTGTTCTTGTTGATGATTACTCTAGATATACTTGGTTTCTCTTTTTAAGCACCAAGGATGAGGCTTTAGAAAACTTCATCACATTTTCAAAATTAACCCAAAATGATCTTGAACTTAAAATTTCACATATTAGAAGTGATCATGGAACGGAATTTCAAAATATGGGTTTTAATGAATTTTGTAATGAAAATGGAATTAGCAATAATTTTTAGGGCTATGCTTTGTGAAAACAATTTACCTAAGTATTTTTTGGCGGAAGCCACTAACACCGCTTGCTATATTATTAACCGAGTAATGATTAGACCTATTTTAAAGAAAACTCCTTATGAGATCTTAAAATCTAAAAAGCCTAACATTAGCTATTTTCATCCTTTCAGTTGCAAGTGTTTTGTTTTAAATAATAGAAAAGACAATTTAGGTAAATTTGATGCAAAAAGTGATGAAGCTATTTTTCTAGGTTACTCTTTAAACTCTAAAGCCTATCGTGTGTTTAACAAAAGAACTTTAGTTGTGGAGGAATCTATTCATGTGGTTTTCGATGATAACCTCATTCCGAGGAAGGAATCTTGTGATGACGATGATGTAGGAATCCTTGATGCCTTTGGTGGAGGACAAACTTTGAAGGAGGATGAGATTCCATCTAAAGAAGAAGATGCACAAGATCCACCTCTTGAGGAAAAGGAAGTGAGCTACCCAAGGGAGTACAACTATGTCAAAGGTGGTGAAATCTTGGGTGATCCATCCAAGGGGGTAACTACTCGCTCTTCTCTTAAAATGCTTAATCATGTTGCATTTATCTCATGCATTGAGCCTAAGAATATTAAAGAAGCATTAAAAGATGAATTTTGGATTACGGTCATGCAAGATGAGTTAAATCAATTTGAGAGGAGTAATGTATGGACATTAGTTGAAAGGCCTAGAAATCAATCTACTATAGGAACTAAATGGGTATTTAGGAATAAACTAGATGAGAGTGGTAACATAGTGAGAAACAAAGCTAGACTAGTTGCTCTAGGTTACACTCAAGAAGAAGGAATTGATTTTGATGAAACTTATGCACTCGTAGCTAGAGTGGAAGCTATTAGGATGTTGCTTGTATATGTATGTTATCATGATTTCAAGCTTTTTCAAATGGACGTAAAAAGTGCATTTTTAAATGGTTTTATAAATGAAGAAGTGTATGTGAAACAACCACCGGGTTTTGAGGATTCAAAATTTCCAAATCATGTTTTTAAGCTAACCAAAACACTTTATGGTTTAAAACAAGCTCCTAGAGCTTGGTATGAAAGGCTTTCAAACTTTTTAATTGAAAAAGGTTTTGCAAAAGGCAAGGTGGACACTACACTTTTCATAAAAATATATAAAAATGACATTTTAGTAGTTCAAATATATGTTGATGATATTATCTTTGGATCTACTAATGAATGTCATTGCAAAGAGTTTGCTAAGTTAATGTAAGGTGAATTCGAGATGAGCATGATGTGGGAGCTCTCATTCTTTTTGGGACTCCAAATCAAACAAATGAAGGATGACACCTTCATAAATCAAACAAAGTACGTGAAAGATATGCTTAAGAAGTTTGACTTGGAGAATGCAAAGCCTCAAGCCACACCTATGATCTCATCTACAAAGCTTGACAAAGATGAAGGAGGTAAGTGTGTTGACTCTATTCTTTATTCCTCTATGATTGGATCATTGCTTTACCTTACCGCAAGTAGACTGAATATATTGTTTAGTGTTTGCTTGTGTGCTAGGTTTCAAGCTAGTCCTAGAGAATCTCACCTTATAGCTGTTAAAAGGATCTTTAGGTACCTTATAGATACTCCTTGTTTAGGTCTTTGGTACCCTAGAGACTCAACATTTAACCTTCATGCTTATTCGGATGCGAATTATGGGGGTTGTAAAATTGATAGGAAAAGTACTCCGGGAACTTGCCAATTTTTAGGTAGTATGCTCATATCTTGGTTCTCTAAAAAAATAGTGTAGCTCTATCTACCACCGAAGCCGAGTACATATCCTTAGAGAGTTGTTGTGCTCAAGTCCTTTGGATGAAGCAACAACTCTTAGATTATGGATTTAAAGTTGAAACCATACCCCTTAAGTGTGATAACACTAATGCTATATGCCTAACCAAAAATCCCATCCAACACTCTAGAACCAAACATATAGAAATAAGGCATCATTTCATTAGAGATCATGTTCTTAAGGAAGATGTTGTTTTAGAGTTCGTAGACACCTTAAATCAATTAGCGGACATCTTTACAAAACCTATAGATAAGGAGCGTTTTTTGTCCTTTAGGAGAGAGTTAGGTCTAACTAGCATATCTTGACCTTTTAGGACCTTTTTGTGCTTAAATTGCTTGAATTCTTGCAAAATGTCATGCTTATGTGTTATAATCCTAATTTCATCCATGCTTATAGTTAGGGGGAGTATGTTTATGTTTTTACATGTCTTTCTTGCTCATACATAGCATTTATGCATCTAGGACTTATTAGAATTCACTTTTTCTGCAATTTAGAGCCTCATCTGCACCTCCAGGCCTAGGCGTATCGAAACGAGTCAATATTTTTCGATACGGGTGCCTTAAAAGAATGGTTTATGACCAGGGTGTTTCGAAACGCCCAAAAGGGTATTGAAATGTTTTGCCTCTGCCAAGAATTGTATCGAAACGACCCAAAAGCGTTTCGATACGGGTTACCACCTGGGATTCGATACGGCTTTGACTGTATCGGAATGGTCAACAGGATTCGAAACGTCAGTCAACCTTTCGGTACGCTCGTTTCGAAACAATCGTTCCTGTTCCGAAACGCGTATCCGGACAACTTTTTAAAGGCTTTAATTGCCAAAGTTTGCTTTTCATTAAAACTCCTAAAAACCCTAAACTCGATTTTTCCCTATAAAAACCCTCTAAACCTCATTGTTTTTCATCAAATCTTGAGGGCTTTTACTCACAAAATAAAGTCTAAGCAAGCTTCAACAAATTGGTGCAATTTCTTCCATTCATTCATCCAAAAATCCCTTTTGAGGTATTTTTCATCCTTTTCTTTTTTCCTTTGATTTTATTCGTATCTTAGGTTATAAAATATTAGTTTTGTATTGTTTATATGTTTTGAAACTTGGTTTCTTTAAAATTTGTAAAAAAAAATTCAAACTCTCAAACTTTTTAATTCGAATATATTTTTTTACTCGTATTTTTTTACTGTTTTTCAAAAGTTGTTTCTTCTTCAAATTTTTTTATGTATATACATTTTTAAAGTGTTTTTCTTTAAAACCTTAATGGGATTTTTCATTGGATTGAATTAAGGATTTACATGCATACATTTAAATCTTTATTTGCTTGCTTTATGTTTTTAGGAATTTCATGGAAAACATTAACAAGAAACGCAAGACTCAAATAGGTGAAGCTTCAACCCAAGCGAACATCCGTCCTAACCTCACCCTCCTTTTTCAAAAGAGTCTTCGAAATCAAGAGACTAAGGATTGTTTCAAAATTATCAAAGATTTAGTCATTCGCCGAGAGCGTGTTGTGGATATCACGTTCCTTGACTTCGAGCGCTTTGAATTCCGTTATCTAGCTCTCTTGCGAGAATGGAGCTTCTTGGCCTTTTTGAGCATTCCGGACATTGTCTACAAGCATATGGTCGTGCTATTCTACTCTAATGTCGTTCATATTGATAATGAAGATCATACCGAGGTGATTGACATTGAGTCGTACCTCTTGGGCAGAAAATTCACTATTAATATATCCATTTTAAAGAAAGCTCTTGGGCTCAAAGATGAAGGCATTTAGGATGAGAACCACTTTGGTGCTCACACCAGATCTGTTCTCACATTGGATGCTCATGATCGGTTCCTCCATTTGATGATCTCTTGGTTCAGCCGCCCTTCAAGAGGTAAGTTTTCCCACGTTTGTCAAGTTGATTACTTTTGGTTGGAGTGTTTTCGCAAAGCACAACGCCCGAACTTGGTCAAAATCATGTTCGCCGAGATGGTCCATCAAGTGAAGATTCGCGAAACTGATGCACTTACATCCTTCACTTATGGGGCTGTTTTAAGCTATGTTTTTTGTACTCTCAATTTTGATTGTTCTTTTGATTCTCCGGAACCCCGCAAGCAAAAGATTGGTGAATCTTCTCTTATCAAGTTCGGGTTTCGCTACACTCTTGGCCAATGGGTTCATGTTAATAGGCGAGCTCTGGCACCTCAATTTGAGCCTCCACCTCAAGCTCCACTGCTTAACAATGAGGCACTTATGGCTTTCCTTACCGAGCGGTTCAACTCGATTGATATGAACATGGCTTCGAGATTTGGTGCTATCAACACTCGTTTGCAATCTTTGGAGGATCGTGTTCTTGGAAACGAGAATCGTCTTACCACTCTTGAGAATCAACAATCATCTATGGACTTATCCTTCTCCAAATTCTATGGTGATTGGAGGAACTATCGCCGTGCTCAAGCTAAAGAAAATGATGATTCTCTTGATGATGGTGGTGACGATGATGACGAGGCTTAGGATTTTATATTGCATATCATATTAGTCTATCATATTAGGAATAAGTTTGCACTCTTCTATCTTTTTATGTTTTAAAGACCTATGCTTTGCTTATTTTGTTTGGGATTGAGCTTAAACTCTATTGCTTTAAGTATTTATGTTTTGTTATTTGTTTCTTGAACTTAATTCTATCTATATTATGTTGTTCGATTTCTTGCTTTTAACCTTATTTCTTCTCATGGTTAGCCTTGATTATTATTCTTTTTTATCTAACAAAAAGAGGAAGAAGTAATATAAAAGCCAAAAAAAATTAAGTTGGTTTTGAGTTTCAAACACTTGAATTTTTAAATCTCTTCAAAACTTTAAAACCCATCTTACATTGAGGGGGAGTTAGAACGTCTTCATGATTTTAAAATTCTTAAAAACTCAAACTTGGTTTTGTTATATCAAAAAGGGGGAGATTGTAAAACTAATGAATTGATTTTGATATAACAAAGGATTTAAGGACTAAATATAAAAAGAGAAAATGAATTTTTAAGTCCTCAAAACCTCTCATGTGTTTAAAGAAAAATGTCCAAGTCAAAACTTGAACATATCAAAAAATATCTAAGTGTTTACCAAGTCAAAACAGTGATTTTCGAGTCACCGTTTCGGAACAGCCTTTGGGCGTTTCGGAACATTTTGAAACTGTTAACCTCTGTTTCGGAACTAGCTTTCCTGTTTCGATACGGGTGTATCGAAACAGGTCTTTGTGTTTCGAAACGGATGAAGAACAATGAAACGGTTTAAACCGTTTTGATACGGCTGTATCAAAACGACCTCAAACGTTTCAAAACGGATTTCAAACTTGGTTTCAAAATATGACCGTTGAAGTTTTTAACTAATTTTTTAAGATATAGTTAAAGCGTATCGAAACGCTTTTAAGCCGTTTCGACACAGGTTTTGACAGTGGCAAATTGTTTCGAAACGGGCTTCTGCACGTTTTGGAACAGGCTCTTAGCGTATCGAAACGATCGTGTCCGTTTTAGTACGTCCTATTTATTACACCCCAACAGCTATTTTTATTTTGGTCTGTTTCAAAACAGGGTCAGGCGTTTCGGAACGGGTAGTTGCAGACTGCATTTATGGAGGGAAGATAACATCCCAACGGCTATAATAATGAAGGCAACAACCCCAACAGCTAGAATTCAATGAGAAGGTATAAAAGGGACTTCTAAAAGCACCAGCAACAACTATTGATCCAAAAAGAAATATCCAAACATCAAATTCAAGCTATTGTACTAAAATCTCATATTTTCTTGTAAACCCCAATTGTAGAACTTTGTATTTTCAATCTTATTTTTTCAATTGGGTTGAGTACTTGTAAAAGGGGCTACATTTGTATTAAGAGATACTACCTATTAGCCTTAAACTTCTTTGTAATCTTTGAGTGAGGATTGGGTCAATTTTTGGGTAGAAAAATTGACCACTTTGTAAAGGTTTCCTCTTTAGCCTAGAAAAGGGGAAGATCAACTAGTGGAGTTGTTGGAAAATCCTTAGTGAAACTATGGTAGTGGATGTAGAGTTCAATTGGAACTTGAACCACTCTAAATCTCTTGTCTAGCAAATTTTTATTTTCCACTCCACCACCAAAATTTCTAAAAATCCAATTCACCCCATTTTGGCTTAAATCGATTCTGCGATCCACTCAACACAATGTCTCACAAATTGACAAGGCATTTGAATCAAAACTAATTTTAAGTCAAAACATTCGAACTAAACAAATTTTTCTAAGTGTTTTTCAAGCTAAGACTAAACAGTTACGCTAAGGTGTATCGATACGCTTAAATTTTATCAATACAATTTTACGTTACTAGAATTTTAATCGACTAAAGTGTACCGATACGGTTAACCTCGTATCGATATAGTTTTTAAACTGAGTTTAGTTTTAATGCATAACGTATAGATACGGTAACCCCCGTATCAATACGGTTTTAAGGTCTCTCTTAAATGTACACAACAACTCTTTTTGTTTTGAGATAGGTATCGATACGGGCCTTCGTGTACCGATACGGTAGGTTGAAGAAGTGCATTTATTGTGGGAAAATTTGAGTACATCCAAACCCTTGAGCTTAAAGAGTCAAATTTTTGTAACCATCACTTGTTTAATTTTCATTATATCATTTTCTTTCAAGTTTGGAGAGTGATTAATTGTAATTGGGCAATATATCAACCTTGTGAGAGGTATTTTCATATTGTCATTTACTCTTTGTATTGAGAGAGTCTTGGTGAATCTTTGGGTAGAAAGATTAACCAGTTTGTAAGGTTTCCTCCTAATTCAAGAAAAGGGAAAGAATTTCTAGTGAAATTGGTTGAAAATCCTTAGTGGGAGCTCAGGTAGTGGATGTAGAGCTTGTTCTAAGCTTGAACCACTATAAATTGCCTTGTCTTCAATTTTCACATTTTCAATTTGCTCCCTTCAATTTTAAAAAGCCAATTCACCATCTCTTGGCCAATTTCGATTCGATTGATCCACTCAACAATGTGCATGCTTTTGTGATGATGCAAAGACGCATGGAATTCTTATCCGAATCCTCAAGTTATGAATTCTTTATGGAAAATAGATGTTATGATGTATGAACATGTTTGATGATGCAATGACAAATGCTTTCATGTATGCCCTCATGATGAACGAAAATGCATGGAATACTTGCAAAAGTCCTCTTTTTATGGCTTAGCTTAATCTTTTAAATTATTTTTTGTTCAACATTTGCCCCAACAAAAGTTTGCCCCCCCCCAATTTCATTGTCCTCATTCTTTGCTAAATTTGAACTTTTGAGTCGAATGACCTTGACGTCATATCTTTTCTTCTTCTCAAGGGAAAAAACTTTATCACTGATCGAAGCTTAGATGCCCCACTTATTATTAGGCTCAAATATTTCATTGAATACCTTTGAAAGCTTTAAACTTTTGATCTGAGTAGACACCTGCATCAGGTCCTTGTACTTTAAATCTCTATAACGAGTAATGCAAGAAATATTTTGTTTCCTAACAATGCAAGATGCTTATATGAATAAGCAAATAATATTTATTCTTTCAAAAAAAATATGATCTTTCAAAAAAATAGGGGCCTCATATATCTTGGGTAGGGGCGTCATTGAACTCACTTGCCGAGGGTCATCCCAAGCGTAGCTTGTGTCTAGAGGACCTCAAATGTTGTGTCAATTTCTGAAGATGTGAAGTGTCTTCCAAACTATTAGGCTTTTGAGAAGGTCATTTTCCATATGCCTAATTTCTAACCAATTTGGGTGGGTCTCTTTGACTCATGAACTCCCCCATTTTATTCTTCCATCTTTTCTGATCTCAATCAAGCATCGAAAGTTTCAAATCTTAAAATAAAGGATAACTCCGTAAGGTATGATGTAGTATGAAGAAAAACTCCTCCAACGCAGATATCCATGTATGATCAGAATGGTCTTTGGAGACGTAATGTAGGCCAAAGCTTAGGATTACGAAAGAGATGATGTTTTTGCAGTGCTTACTTTTATACAGCTTAGATGCATATTTTTCTTTTTCATTTTTTGGATCTCTCTAGACTGCCCGTTTTCGGGTTTTCACCCTAGAGTTCATTTTTTTTCTTTCACTTGGAAACTTGCAGTTTAAGTAAACTTGTACTCTGACTGAACATCGATGCACACTTCGATTTTGTAGACGAGCAGTCCTCCAAATCATTTTTAGGTATGGACATATTCATATGAAAGATTCTATATTTGCTTGCTTCTTTCATGAAGGCTTTAGTCTTTGATTTGGTGCTTTCTATTTCTCTTTCTTATTTTTTATTTTTTATTATTTTTTGTGTCTTTTTCTTGATTCTGAGTTTAAAATTCTCAATTTAACTTGACAGGCTCTTCAAGCACAGATTAGCTTTTGCACTTAATGTAGATCATTTTATTACATGCTTCTTGATGGACAAGTCTTCCCAGGACGATCAAAATTATTTATCTTTTAGTTGAAGAAGCTTTTTTTATTTCTTGCCCCAGTATGGCGGTGATCCTTGGTTAGGAAACCATGTCATACATAAACATAACCGAGGAAGGGTAGTCTTCAATTGGATAGGTGTTTAGAGTTAACACGATATCAAAAATGTAACCCCCTTAACCCGGCCTAGACGGTAGACCCGAATTAAGAAAGTCACACGGGGAAAACCAAAGTCAACCCGAAAGTCAACCTTGATTAACGACCCTTTTTTTTCTTTTTTTTTCTTTTTATACTTGTCTAGATGCACATTAAGCCTAATGGTGATCACACAAACATCATACCAAAAGATCACAAACATCAGAGATCAAACAGGGACTCAATTGAACAAGATACAACTTTAGGGACCAAATTGTAAATTCTGATAAATTAAAGGACTTAATCCAAATTGAAGTTACCAACTTGAAATTAATCAGGTTTCATGCTTCTCTGTGAAATTTCAGCTCAAAAGGACTTCCCAAACTTATACAATTGCACAAACAAGTTTCAGGACCAAAACGCAAACAATTCAAAACATATAACTGCCAATGTCAGCCCCCAACGGTCGACCGTTCCGAAACGGGAGACAGCCCGTTCCGAAACGCGGGGCCGTTCCGAAACAGGCATAGCCCGTTTCGAAACGGGGGGTCTGGCAGAAGCCTTTCCGTTTCGGAACGGCCCCTCCCGTTTCGGACGCCTGGGCACAATTAAGGCACCCGTTCCGAAACGGTAGGTGCTGTTCCGAAACACCCTGCCCAGATTGCTCCAAAACTCCACTTTAAACATGTAATTACACAACCAAACATGCTCCAAATGCTACCAAACTTTGCCAACATGCAATTCAACATATAAGGAACATATTAGCACTAACAATTCAACCAAACATCATCATATGCAAAAAGCCCCAATTCTAATGGCATGCTTCCTACACAAGCTAGCTATTCAACACCAAACTTCCAAAACAAGCATACAAGGTTCCAATTCAAAAGCCAGCAAACACATCAACATTTAACATACTTAGGGAGTCTCCAACACCTCCCAAAACATACACATTGGTCCCCCATTGCCAAATCACACAAAAGCTAAAATGTACTTATAAAACCTTCATACATTGAGCTTCACTTGAACTTGATTGCTTGCCCTTTCTTGCTGCCCTCAAGGTATAATGCTCTGCATTATTGAATTAAGAAAACGTAGAGAGCGTAAGCAAAAGCTTAGTGAGGCATGCCCAATAAAAACAATTCAATAATGCAATTAAAACCATTTATAATTCATGCTTAGAGTCAATCTATGCACATGCTCAAAGCATACTTTAAAACAAGCAATCTCATGCTTCATATCATATATCAAAACAAGCATCTCATGCTTCTTTCATTCTTAACATGTCATATTGGCTCAAGTGATACATTTCATTTCTTAAAACAAGTTCATCAACTTCCCAAGGACTTTTAAACACCTTGGCCATGGACTTTTAAACACCATGAAGTATCACATCAAGGACTTTTAACCACCTTGATCCCAAGGACTTTTAAACACCTTGGCCATGGACTTTTAAACACCATGAAGTATCACATCAAGGACTTTTAAACACCTTGATCCCAAGGACTTTTAAACACCTTGGCCTATGGACTTTTAAACACCATAGAAAAGGATCACCTAAGGACTTTTAACCACCTTAGTGTCCACAACATGAACCATCCAAGGACTTTTAACCACCTTGATGTTCATAAGTAACAAGGCTCACTCAAGGACTTTTAACCACCTTAGTGACCTTAACATTTTAAAACCTCACTTGCCAATATACTTCATTTTCATCACTTACATCACTGTTTTTAAGCATAAAACCAAACCATATTCATCATGCATTTCAAAGCATTAAACCACATCATTTCAATGTACAAAAACAAGGAACTCCTACCTAGAGTTACCTTCAACATATGGCTTACATCAACAGCAAAAACCATGCTAAAACATGCTTCCAAAACAGTATGTAAAACATGCAAATTATCATTTCGCATCACAACAAAATCATGGCCACCACTAGAGAGAAATTCCGAAAACTTACACTCGAGCTTAGCAAAGTTGTTTAGACTTAAACTAAGCTCCCAAGACATTGGTTTCAAAGCCGAAAACCCATTTTCACTCACCGATTCCACTTCGCCACTTGCCGAAGCACGAATTCAAGCTTCCGGATCAACAACTCTTGGATCCAAAGATGCCTCCCCTGATTAAACACATTAAAGCAGAGATTTAATGCATCATCAAGCATCAAAAGCTTCAATGAAAGCACTCAACTCGCTGCTCTCACACAACCTCCATTTTCGGCCACCAAACACAACCGAAAATGCATCCAAACCACTTCTAAACAAAGCCCAGCCATAAACCAGCAAAACCTAACACCCATCATCACCATATAACATCTAAAAACAACCTATTAACATCCTTATACCTCCAGCAACAACAGATCCACAAGATCACCACAAAAACATCCAAGAAACTTAAGCTAAACTTAGGAAACACAACTTATCCGGGATTGCATCAATCAAAACTCATTTCCTTATCAATTTAGAGTTCATTTAACATCAAAAACACATCTTAAATCACAGATCAATCAGATCTAACGAAAATCATGAAAAACCATCAAATCTTGCATTATAAGCCAAGATACAATTCCAAACTCAAAAGCCTTTAATTAAACATCAATCAAGAGTTGATAACTTGGGAATTTCAGTAAAGAACTGATAGTTTAGAGGAGAAGGACGTTCTTACCTCCAAACTTGTGATTCTCCACTTTTTGGAATGAAAATCCTTGAAGAATCAAGAAGCAATTGAAGAGGTTTTGAAGATACAATGATTTGGAATCGAATGAGAGTTGAATGGAGGGATTTAGGTGAAGAAATCAGATCCAATTCTCTGGAAAAATAGTGTTTGGTTTGAGAGAAAATGAGAGAAAGAAAGTTTAGCAAAGTTGGTTACAAAATCCAAAAATAGCCAAAATGGCTTCCCTCCAATTTTAATAACCTTTAAAATTAGATTTTAGACTTAAAATATCTTAGAAAAATCTGGAGAAATCATCTTTGGATTAATAGCTCCTTAAAGATTCAAAGTTTCAACTCTTTATAAAACAGTCACCAAACTTTCGAAAATTACATTTTGGTCACTAACCAAAATGTCATACTTCCAAAACCCATTTTTCAAAATTGATTTCACAGTTCACTTAATTATATTAAAAGATGATTTTAGAGCATTTGTCCATATTTTTAATGCAACCCGAACTAGGCTTTCCTAATTTTACCTCTTAAGATTCGAACAGCACTTTGACCAAACCGGTCAACGCCCAAAACTTCTAAGCCCAAAACCGGGGCGTTACAACTCTCCCCCCCTTAAGAAATTTCGTCCTCGAAATTTACCTGAAGGAAAGAGATAAGGAAACTGCTTCAGCATGTCTTCCTTCCGCTCCCACGTGGCTTCCTCAACACCGCGATGCTTCCACAGCACCTTCACCAACTCAATGGTCTTGCCACGAAGAACCTTGCTATCCAAATCCAGAACCTTCACTGGTTCCTCATCATAGGTCAAATCCGGATTCAAAACCACTTCCTCCACAGGCATCACATGCGAAGGATCAGATCTATACTTCCGGAGCATAGAAACATGAAACACATCATGAATCTTCTCCAACTCCTGAGGTAACCTCAACCGATACGCAACAGGACCCACAAGCTCAACCACCTCATATGGTCCAATGTACCTAGGGCTCAACTTGCCTTTCCGGCCAAACCTCATCACCTTCTTCCAAGGCGAAACTTTCAAGAACACACGGTCACCCACCGCATACTCTATCTCCTTACGCTTCAAATCCGCGTAAGACTTCTGCCGATCAGAAGCAGCCTTTAACCGCTCACAAATGAGCTTCACCTTCTCTGTGGTCCCTTTCAACAAAGCCGGCATCGAAACCAACTTTTGACCAATTTCAGCCCAACAAAGAGGAGTCCTACACTTCCTCCCGTACAAAGCCTCATAAGGTGCCATCTGTATGCTCGCCTGATAACTATTGTTATAAGCAAACTCAACCAAAGGCAGATGCTTCTCCCAAGAACCTTGGAACTCAATCACGCAGCACCTCAACATATCTTCCAAAATCTGAATAACTCGCTCAGACTGACCATCCGACTGAGGATGATAGGATGTACTGAAATGCAACCTTGTACCCAGAGCTTGATGCAAACACTGCCAAAACCGCGATGTGAACCTCGGATCCCTATCCGACACAATCGACTTAGGCACACCATGCAGCCTCACAACCTCAGCAATGTACAGCTCTGCCAGCTTATCCAAAGAGAACGTAGTATGCACAGGCAAGAAATGTGCACACTTCGTCAGGCGATCCACAATCACCCAGACCGAATTCTTCTTTGATGGAGACAAAGGTAAACCAGATACAAAATCCATGGTAACCCTCTCCCACTTCCATTCAGGGATTTTCAACGGTTGCAACAAACCAGAAGGAAACTGATGCTCAGCCTTAACTCGCTGACACACCAAACACTTGCTCACGAACTCCGCAACATCCTTCTTCAAACCCACCCAATAGTACTCATCACGAAGATCACGGTACATCTTAGTACTACCAGGATGCATAGCAAAAGGACTACTATGACCTTCAGTCAGAATAGCACGCCTCAACTCAGCATCATTGGGCACTACTATCCGACTCCCAAAACACAGCACACCATCATCATTGAAACAGAAATCCAAAGGTCTACCCTCCGCGATATCCTGAACATGAGACACCAAGGAATCATCCAACAACTGCTTATCCTTGATCAACTGAACCAAAGATGGCTTCACTTGTAACTCAGCCACAAGACCACCATCATGCGATAAGCTCAAGCTAGCAAACATGGCTCTCAACTCAACAGCTACCTTCCTACTCAAGGCATCAGCAACAACATTAGCTTTTCCAGGATGATACTCAATCGTCAGATCATAATCCTTGAGCAACTCCAACCAACGCCGCTGCCTAAGATTCAACTCCTTCTGAGACATCAGATACCTCAAACTCTTGTGATCTGTGTACACAGTACACTTCTCACCATACAGATAATGCCTCCAGATCTTCAGAGCAAAAACCACTGCAGCCAGCTCAATATCGTGCGTAGGGTAATTGCGCTCATGCACTTTCAACTGTCGCGATGCATAAGCCACCACCTTACCCTCCTGCATTAGCACACACCCCAAACCAACATAGGATGCATCACTGTAAACCACAAACTCTTTCCCTGATTCAGGCTGAATCAAGATAGGAGCTTGCGTCAAAGCCGCCTTCAGCTTCTCAAAAGCCTGCTGTCTCGCTTCTGTCCACTCATACTTAACATCCTTCTGCAACAGCTTTGTCAATGGAGCAGCAATCTTGGAAAACCCATCCACAAACCTTCGGTAGTATCCCGCCAAACCAAGGAAACTACGGACCTCATGAACAGACTTAGGAACCTTCCAGCTCATCACCGCCTCAATATTCTGAGGATCAACACGAATCCCCTCAGCTGAAACAACATGCCCAAGAAAAACCACCTCTCTTAACCAGAACTCACACTTGCTTAGCTTAGCATAAAGCTGATTCTCCAACAAAGCTTGCAAAACAATCCTCAAATGCTCTTCATGCTCCTCCTCAGTACGCGAGTACACGAGGATATCATCAATGAACACCACAACAAACTTGTCCAGGTATTCATGAAACACACGATTCATCATGTCCATGAAAGCAGCAGGAGCATTTGTCAACCCAAACGGCATCACAAGAAACTCATAATGCCCATACCTTGTCCTGAAAGCTGTCTTAGGCACATCCACATCCTTCACCTTCAACTGATAATACCCTGACCTCAAGTCAATCTTAGAGAACACAACAGCTCCCCGAAATTGATCAAAGAGATCATCAATCCTCGGCAAAGGATACCGATTCTTGATAGTCAACTTGTTCAGCTGACGGTAATCAATGCACATTCTCATAGTGCCATCCTTCTTCTTCACAAACAAGACCGGTGCTCCCCAAGGTGACACACTCGGCCGGATGAAACCACGATCAAGCAACTCTTGCAACTGCGTCTTCAGCTCCTTCAGCTCCTTAGGTGCCATTCTATATGGAGTAATGGACACAGGAGTTGTATTCTCATACATCTCAATTCTAAACTCCACCTCGCGGTTAGGAGGTAAACCAGGCAACTCCTCAGAAAAAACACCAGGAAACTCCTTTACAACCCTGATATCTTGCACCCTCAACTCCTTAGAGCTAGGATTCATCACAGAAGCTAGGTAAGCTTCGCAACCTTGCCTCAGCATCCTGTTCGCCTCCAAAGAAGACACAACATTGGCAAGAAACTTCACATTCTCACCAACCACCACAACTTCATAATCATCCGCAAGCTTAAGCGAAACACGCTTATTCTCACAATCCACAACAGCACGATGCTCAGCAAGCCAATCCATACCAAGGATCACATCAAAACCATAGAAGGGCAACTCCATAAGATCAACATGAAAGACATGCTCTTGAACAACCAAAGGACACCTTCTATACAACTTTCGAGTCACAACAGTCTCACCAAAAGAACTAGTGACCCGAACACCAACATCCAAAGACTCAACAGGCAAACCAAGCAATTCAGCATGCTCACGAAGAATATATGAATGCGTAGATCCAGAATCAATCAAAGAAAGCAATGACAAGGACTGCAAAGTAAAGGTACCTGCAATCACATCTGCATCACTCCTGCCCTCTCTCTGAGCATACACCCTCGCTTGGCCTCCACCTTCAGGCTGAATAGCTACAACATGAGCTACCCCTCGGCCACCTTCCTCTCTCCTCTGAAAATTACCACGGCCGCGCCCACGACCTCTCTGCGGTGCAGCAACAACAGGAGCACGCACCTGCTCACCAGCCATCCTCGGACAATCTCGCCTGATGTGGTCTGCAGAACCACAATTCCAGCACCCGTTACCAGCAGCCGCAACAGGAGCTTGTGCCACTCTCTCAGCACGAGGACAATCACGCTTCAAGTGACCACGGGAACCACAGATCCAACAAGCACTGGGATCAGCTCTAGCATTGCCTCCTCTAGCAGGTGCACCACCACCTCTCCTGGCTGAGGACTGATACTTCTGATCTCGTCCCCTCTTGTTCCGTCCACCTCCGGAACTATACTCAGCAGCTCGCTTGCCAGCACCCTTAGCAGACAAACTCAGGTTCATCTCAACGTCCTTTGCTCGGCCCACCAACACATCAAAATCAACATACTCGGTGGCCAACAAATACATCTTAACATCCGTCACAAGACCGTAACGAAACCTCTCGCACCTAGCCCTCTCATCAGGTATCAGCTCCGGTGCATACTGACTGAGCCGTACAAACTGTACCTCGTACTCAGCCACACTCATGCTCCCTTGGGTAAGAGACATGAATTCCCGCTTTTTCTCATCCAGATATCTCACTCCCAGATATCTTCTTTTAAACACATTCAGAAAGAATGTCCAGGTAACATCAGCTTCAGCCATTCCAGCAATGGTAGTCGTCCACCATGTATAAGCATCGTCCTGCAGCAAGGACACAACACAACCCAGCTTTTGCACATCCGTGCAACTCATCTGACCCAAGATACGCTTGGTACTTTCCAGCCAAGCCTCAGAACTCTCAGCTGACAAACCTCTAAACTCAGTCCCTCCAAGACTGCGCAGACGCTCCAAAGGCAATCTGACTCCAGCATCTCCTTGATGCCCAGCTCCCTGAGCTCCAGCTACTGCTGCTCGAAAAGCACCCGCAATAGCTTGTACCAAAGCAGACATATCAGGCATAGCTTGCCCCTGACCAACCTCTGGTCTAGCAGCTCCAGCACCAGCATCAGCTGCAGCTTCAGCTCTCGCACCTCCAGCACCACCACCAGGCGGAGGAGGGGGTAACACAGCTCTACCAGTGTGCTCTTCATTCTCATTCTCATTAGGAGCCGCAGCTCTCGCATTACCTCTTAACTCTCTACGTGGTGCCATACTTTTACCATGCAATCACAACACAAATAAAACAAAATCAGGCCCAGCAAGGTAAGCAATCCAAGTATTCAAGCTCAATTTCATTTCAAAACAACATCTTTCCTTTAGCTTTTGTTTGGCAATGGGTACCCTCAACATGCAACATCAAAGCATACAACTCAACTGCATCAACATTTCAGACCACTGAACATGCTTTCAAACAACAAGCATTCATAACATACATACTTCAATCATGCATACAAACATTCCCAATTACTAGAGAACTCAGCTCTGATACCACCAAATGTAACCCCCTTAACCCGGCCTAGACGGTAGACCCGAATTAAGAAAGTCACACGGGGAAAACCAAAGTCAACCCGAAAGTCAACCTTGATTAACGACCCTTTTTTTCTTTTTTTTTCTTTTTATACTTGTCTAGATGCACATTAAGCCTAATGGTGATCACACAAACATCATACCAAAAGATCACAAACATCAGAGATCAAACAGGGACTCAATTGAACAAGATACAACTTTAGGGACCAAATTGTAAATTCTGATAAATTAAAGGACTTAATCCAAATTGAAGTTACCAACTTGAAATTAATCAGGTTTCATGCTTCTCTGTGAAATTTCAGCTCAAAAGGACTTCCCAAACTCATACAATTGCACAAACAAGTTTCAGGACCAAAACGCAAACAATTCAAAACATATAACTGCCAATGTCAGCCCCCAACGGTCGACCGTTCCGAAACGGGAGACAGCCCGTTCCGAAACGCGGGGCCGTTCCGAAACAGGCATAGCCCGTTTCGAAACGGGGGGTCTGGCAGAAGCCTTTCCGTTTCGGAACGGCCCCTCCCGTTTCGGACGCCTGGGCACAATTAAGGCACCCGTTCCGAAACGGTAGGTGCTGTTCCGAAACACCCTGCCCAGATTGCTCCAAAACTCCACTTTAAACATGTAATTACACAACCAAACATGCTCCAAATGCTACCAAACTTTGCCAACATGCAATTCAACATATAAGGAACATATTAGCACTAACAATTCAACCAAACATCATCATATGCAAAAAGCCCCAATTCTAATGGCATGCTTCCTACACAAGCTAGCTATTCAACACCAAACTTCCAAAACAAGCATACAAGGTTCCAATTCAAAAGCCAGCAAACACATCAACATTTAACATACTTAGGGAGTCTCCAACACCTCCCAAAACATACACATTGGTCCCCCATTGCCAAATCACACAAAAGCTAAAATGTACTTATAAAACCTTCATACATTGAGCTTCACTTGAACTTGATTGCTTGCCCTTTCTTGCTGCCCTCAAGGTACTCTAATGCTCTGCATTATTGAATTAAGAAAACGTAGAGAGCGTAAGCAAAAGCTTAGTGAGGCATGCCCAATAAAAACAATTCAATAATGCAATTAAAACCATTTATAATTCATGCTTAGAGTCAATCTATGCACATGCTCAAAGCATACTTTAAAACAAGCAATCTCATGCTTCATATCATATATCAAAACAAGCATCTCATGCTTCTTTCATTCTTAACATGTCATATTGGCTCAAGTGATACATTTCATTTCTTAAAACAAGTTCATCAACTTCCCAAGGACTTTTAAACACCTTGGCCATGGACTTTTAAACACCATGAAGTATCACATCAAGGACTTTTAACCACCTTGATCCCAAGGACTTTTAAACACCTTGGCCATGGACTTTTAAACACCATGAAGTATCACATCAAGGACTTTTAAACACCTTGATCCCAAGGACTTTTAAACACCTTGGCCTATGGACTTTTAAACACCATAGAAAAGGATCACCTAAGGACTTTTAACCACCTTAGTGTCCACAACATGAACCATCCAAGGACTTTTAACCACCTTGATGTTCATAAGTAACAAGGCTCACTCAAGGACTTTTAACCACCTTAGTGACCTTAACATTTTAAAACCTCACTTGCCAATATACTTCATTTTCATCACTTACATCACTGTTTTTAAGCATAAAACCAAACCATATTCATCATGCATTTCAAAGCATTAAACCACATCATTTCAATGTACAAAAACAAGGAACTCCTACCTAGAGTTACCTTCAACATATGGCTTACATCAACAGCAAAAACCATGCTAAAACATGCTTCCAAAACAGTATGTAAAACATGCAAATTATCATTTCGCATCACAACAAAATCATGGCCACCACTAGAGAGAAATTCCGAAAACTTACACTCGAGCTTAGCAAAGTTGTTTAGACTTAAACTAAGCTCCCAAGACATTGGTTTCAAAGCCGAAAACCCATTTTCACTCACCGATTCCACTTCGCCACTTGCCGAAGCACGAATTCAAGCTTCCGGATCAACAACTCTTGGATCCAAAGATGCCTCCCCTGATTAAACACATTAAAGCAGAGATTTAATGCATCATCAAGCATCAAAAGCTTCAATGAAAGCACTCAACTCGCTGCTCTCACACAACCTCCATTTTCGGCCACCAAACACAACCGAAAATGCATCCAAGCCACTTCTAAACAAAGCCCAGCCATAAACCAGCAAAACCTAACACCCATCATCACCATATAACATCTAAAAACAACCTATTAACATCCTTATACCTCCAGCAACAACAGATCCACAAGATCACCACAAAAACATCCAAGAAACTTAAGCTAAACTTAGGAAACACAACCTATCCGGGATTGCATCAATCAAAACTCATTTCCTTATCAATTTAGAGTTCATTTAACATCAAAAACACATCTTAAATCACAGATCAATCAGATCTAACGAAAATCATGAAAAACCATCAAATCTTGCATTATAAGCCAAGATACAATTCCAAACTCAAAAGCCTTTAATTAAACATCAGTCAAGAGTTGATAACTTGGGAATTTCAGTAAAGAACTGATAGTTTAGAGGAGAAGGACGTTCTTACCTCCAAACTTGTGATTCTCCACTTTTTGGAATGAAAATCCTTGAAGAATCAAGAAGCAATTGAAGAGGTTTTGAAGATACAATGATTTGGAATCGAATGAGAGTTGAATGGAGGGATTTAGGTGAAGAAATCAGATCCAATTCTCTGGAAAAATAGTGTTTGGTTTGAGAGAAAATGAGAGAAAGAAAGTTTAGCAAAGTTGGTTACAAAATCCAAAAATAGCCAAAATGGCTTCCCTCCAATTTTAATAACCTTTAAAATCAGATTTTAGACTTAAAATATCTTAGAAAAATCTGGAGAAATCATCTTTGGATTAATAGCTCCTTAAAGATTCAAAGTTTCAACTCTTTATAAAACAGTCACCAAACTTTCGAAAATTACATTTTGGTCACTAACCAAAATGTCATACTTCCAAAACCCATTTTTCAAAATTGATTTCACAGTTCACTTAATTATATTAAAAGATGATTTTAGAGCATTTTTCCATATTTTTAATGCAACCCGAACTAGGCTTTCCTAATTTTACCTCTTAAGATTCGAACAGCACTTTGACCAAACCGGTCAACGCCCAAAACTTCTAAGCCCAAAACCGGGGCGTTACAAAAAAATCTTAGACAACAATGCTTGAGAGAAAATAATCACTCAAAGTTTATGTTTTAGATCTTTCCATCACTCTAGAACACTCAGTTGTCCTTATATTGGCCTAAGTAGATCGAAAAATAAGTCACATCTCCCTCTTTTTTCGCAGCTTTCGATTTCCTCTAGACACATGGTTGCTCAAAATCAACCGTCGGATTGGAATCAATGCCTCTCCTAAAAAAATAATATACATGTATGTATGTGCAAAAAACCCATAACAAATGCATCCATAGATTAAATATTGAGAAAGATGGGGAAATATTGAGAAAAACTCATAACAAATGCATGAATAGCTTACCTTGTTAGAATCGGTATAACTCTAACAAGGTAAGCTCCTATAACTCACTACATGTGGTTCGATTCTAACAAAGGTACACAAATTGTCCTTTTTATCTCCTGATAAGGCTAGCAAAGTTCAATTCATGGGGATACATTCCCTAGGTCTTCACGGAGATGAATATCTCACGAAGACAAAGGTACAAACGTATCCTGGAAGCGATCCATTATCCTGCACGGAGGCGGTACCTCACGAAGGAGTAGCTTCTCGCTCTCACTTAAGAGAGACGAAGCTCGAGTGCAGAGCTCATGATATGAAAGCTCAGAAAATAGATTTTATAAAGTTTTTCTAAAAATTCAAGAAATAAAAAGGCATGAATCGCAAATTAAATTAAATCGAGGTCATAATTTTCATCTATTAAAATAAAAAAATAATCGACTTGTGGCTTGACTCTCTAAAAAAATTCGCTAGCGGAGTCTCCATGCAGTAATAATGGTCCTACGAGATTGACCCGTTTTTACGAAAAAATTATTTCAGATTAAATGAGAGTCGCCACAAATCTTTTAATTTAGGTGAGATTGGAATACCTGAAAACTCTGTCATTTTAATAAAACTTATTTTGGTCATTTTTATTCAAACAATGAGTTTTGGTCCGCGAAACCAGAAAAATGAGTTCGAGAGTCTGTTACGCGTGGGGAAGGGTGAGCACCCCTATAACGCCCAAAAATTGGTACCTAGCCGATTACGTAGTGTTTTAATGATGAAAATTATAAATTTGAATTTAATTTAAAAAATTGTGATCATTAAAAATAATCATTTATTTAAGATTAACGAGAAAATTACACCTCTTTAAGCTCAAGACATAATTTTCTTGAGATTCCCAGATAAAAGGAATATTTTCTTAAACGTTGTGATTTAATTAAAATATATTTTATTTAGGATATAAATAAAATAACTACGTCTCTTTAATTTCGAGACATTATTTTATCGAAAATCCCAAATAAAATATTTTAGTTAAAATATTATTTTTTATTTAAAATTATAAAAAATAACCACATCTCTTTAAGTTTGAGACATGATTATTGAAAATTCTGAATAAATGGATATGAAAAGTGAGAATAGTATATAATTACATATGATTCGAATCATACCATAAATATATACATGTAATAGTACTCAAACTAAAATAAGATGAATTTTAGTTAACATGTATATGTACATAACATAGATACATAATATATAAGGCAAAAAAATACAAAGTAAATGAGAAAAAATATGAAAGGAAAAGAATTAATTAATTAATATACATAATTTATATATATATATATAGAAAATAACTGCGGTTAATATTAATATATATGCAAAATATCAACATGATATAATATATGTACTATAGTAGTTACGTATAATATATATATATATGGGTTAGGATCAACTTACACTGTGTAAAACTCTTTAAGTTTTATACCTTTTTTGGATTGTTGGATGGGGGAAATGGATGGTTGAGATTAACTCCGTGTTTTTAATTCCCAAGTGATAATCTTCACATATTTTACTGTTAATCTCATCCATCTGTTTCACTCATCCAACGATCCAAAAAAAGTGTAAAACTTAGAGAGTTTTACACAGTGTAATTTGATCCTATCCATATATATATATATATATGAAACTTTAAATATGTGTGTCGTTTATGTTTAGGGTTAGCCCCTTTGTTTTTTTTTAGTATTGACATCTTCTTTTTTTTTCATTTTTGTCTACTTTTAGGTCGGCGGCGGTATCAGTTTAGTGTTGATTGTCGACCGTCGGTCACCTTTTTTTTATTTGTTTCGTTCTTTTGATTTTTGTCTTTTTAATTCGATAAATGTCTTTATGACACGCTTTTCTCTACCTTTTGGTACATATTTTTTGCTTCTTAGTACGCTTTTCTACCTTTAGGCACGCTTTTTGTTATTTGTTTTTCTGTCAGGGTTAGATTTGACGTCGCCACGACTGATCAAGATGGCGCTCTTTTGATTATCTTGTTGATCTCTCTATTTTGGACCCTCGAATTGGATCTGGATGCAAGTTTAGTCACCGCTCTTGTTCGCGATTGAGTTGTGGTAATAAACGTATTGTCAATGTGGCCCAATTTTGTAATATGCATTTTTAATGTTGTTTGTTGACGGTTTTTACCTTCATCGTCGAGCTTTAGCGGTGTTTTGTATCTACATTGTTCCGAGTCTTTGAATTAGATTTTTACCTTTTATTTACATTAGTTTTCGTGTTTGTAGGAATATGTCCGGATCATATTTGTTTACCTGCATTGTAAACTTTCATCTTAAATTTTTCCTTTATTAATAAAACTGACGTACTCATATTAAAAAAATATGTTTATACATAATAATAATAATAATAATAATAATAATAATAATAATAATAACTAAAAAAAGAAAAACGGTGACTAAAATGGAATAAAGCAGAAATTAAATTAAGGATTAAATTGCAACAAAATATAAATTAAATGGCGGATATATGAAGGATACAAAAGTGGAAGGACCGAAGATGCAATTTTCTCATTTCATTCAAAGCGCGTGAATCATGTTATCCCGATCGGGTTTATCAACGAGTATAAGCTTGAAACGACGTCGTTTTGTGTTGGGCATAAATACCCATTTTATTTCAAAAATATCATTCTTTACGATTGATAACTCAAAAAAACTGAAAATTTTCTCAACTTCTCTCCCTCATACTTTTTGCCTATCCAGAAGCCGGTCAATCGTCCACCTCGTGCCGCCGTGGGCCGCCGTGGGCCGCCGTTTGCCGGTGACGAGGAACCGCCACGAATTGTGGCCGAAGTTCATGCAAGAAGTCTAAGGGGTTTGGTTTTTAATCCTAGGGTCGAATCTAAGGTTTGTTTCTCCCAACTCATACTCTATTTTCTTAGATCTAACAAAAATGGAAAGGGTGTTTTTTATAGATATTTTCCCCTTTTTTCAGTTTGATTTTTTATGTATTTTCTTTTTGTTCTTTATATATTAATTTTGCTCTCGATCTCTTATTTTTTTCTCATCTTTTGTCACTTGAAATCCCCCCATCTCTATTACAGATCGCTCGATTTAAAGAAAGGGAAAGGGGTTTTTGGCCAAACACGTAGATAGTGACAAGGACAAGGGCAGTGGTGCCAGGCGGTTGGGCAGTGCGGTTTTGCTCGGCGACGGCTGCTACAGTGTAAGAGGCGGCTAGGGTTTAGAGCAGATTAGGTTAGGTTTTAGATTTAGGTTATGGGCCATTTGGGTTTGGATATTGGGTTAATGTTATTAATCAGTAAACTATAGTATATTTTATTCGATCATTGAGTATAAATTTTTTTAATCAGATTACAAATTTTCGATTTAGTTTTAGTTTTTGAAATTATTGTAGGAAACGATGTTTTATATTCATTTCTTAGGCAAAATATGATGAAAAATAATTAAAATCTTAAGATACATTTCTTAAAAAATACAAAAGTAAATAAATATGATTTTTTATATCAAACATTATGTCACGTCCGTAGACTTTCGCTACCTGGAACGTGCGGTCTTAGTTCTAACAAACCATGCGACCTTAGGCGAAGCTCTCCTGACAAACGCATAAGTTAAACTGGATTCTCGCTCTAGAAGATCAAACACTTCTAAAGCCTTCGAACGAAAGATTGTTCTACGCGGAAGCTGATAATAGAACAATTGAAAATGAAGGCAACAAGAACGAACGAAGAACACTTAGAACAATGAAGAACGCTCAGAGAGTTAGAGTAAATACTTTTTTGTATTACTCAAAGAATGAATGGAATGGAATGAAGTGATTACAACTCAGTTGCGGATGCTCTATTTATAGTTGAACTCTCCTAGATCCAACGGTACAGTTTAAATTACATCGACGGTCGAGATATACCCTATCTCTTAGTTTAAATCTCTAATTATCACAAACATTATCTCTACGATAATTACAATTAATATAAGTGATAATCACAATGGCTTATCGCATTTACCATTCAAGTTACCCGGTAAATCCTCCAAGGAATTTACTAAGTCTGGTGGGCTTGCGGGCTTGCTTGCTTTCTCCAAGTGCCAGGCCAAGTCTGATGGTCTTGGCGAGCTCAATGCTCCGTGCACAACCTCGCTGCTTGATGTTTGCGCCAATGACTCAGTCCCAAAAGTTTGGCCCATGACATTCTCCCCCACTGAACTTAGCGACGCCCTCGTCGCTACACTCGAACGATCCTGAGCAGGGTCAACTTGATAACTCGTCGATGCCTCAGCTTCGTGCAATTCTCCCACATGAACTGCTTGCCTCGGTTCAAACTGACTTGGACAATCGCGTACTAGGACGCCACTTGGTACATCACCATCGTAGGAACTCTTTCCCACAAAATTTGATTTACCTCGATTCGGATCCTTTTGATCCAGCGGCAAAAACTTGGAAGTCACAATGTTGAACACCTGTCGAGCTTTCAGAACTCTGAAAGGTCCCTTCCAATCTTTGGTTCTCTCACACCGAAGGCTAGGTCTTACTCGACCTACGCTCATCAAAGACGGTAAATCAAAATAAAAAACACTAAGAATGTGTTTGCGATGTACCTTCCATTCGGTCGTTGCATTTACTCTAAAATGGGTCAGCACTTCTTTCTCCTCGAAGTCTGGCCCCCTTTGCATCGAACCTTCTCCACTAAAGTTCTTTGCTCGCATCGGCCCTTCTTCCACGAAGTCCGTTGCCCTTGATTGCATCCGCCCTCTTAAGCAAGAGTTTGGTGCCTGCTTCTTCTTGCATCGGCCCTTCTTCTTTGAAGTCTGGTGCTTCCTCTTGCGTCGACGTTTCTTACTTGAAGTATTTCGCTCATTTCCAACCTTGCCCATAGGTTGTGTCTCAATGGTAACCATATCCCTCTTTGGCTTGGCCCCCTTTGACCTTTTTCTCATTGTGGTCTCTGAAGAAGTGTTCTTCACACGAACACCCTCGGCTTGTTCTTCCTTCGGCCCTTTTCTAGCCGGTGCCTCTGAAGTAATGCTCTTTTCCCAAGAACATCCTCGGAAATTTTACCCTTCAACCTTTTTCTCATGATAGTCTTTGAAGCCATGTTCTTCCCACGAACATGCTCGGCGAACTCTTTTCGTAGCTTTCTCGGACATGTTTAACTCATTCTACTCTCGGTCAAGATACGCCTTGGTAGAACTCAACAGGCATCTCTGCAACTTGTGAGGCCCCTTACATCGGTAGCACTCCAATTGCTTCCTCATCACCCTCGGCTTGACAGCTTCCTCATTCGCTGTCGCACCAGGTCTCGGTCTTAGCTTGACTACTTTGGCACTCGTAGTCGAACCATGAATCTCACTCGGCTTAGCGGCACTGGCATACCTGATCACCTTAAGTCTCACTACTTGTCCCCTTGACTCGTCTGTTGTCCTCACCATGGCAGCAAGACGGTTCTTCTCGGGGCATCTCCTTATCAAATGAGGACCATCACAGAAGTAGCACTTCAACTTCTTTCTCCCCTTCTTCTTCGACACAGACTTAGACTCACCATTCTCCTTGTCTTTCAAACTGGGCTTGGTTGATTCCACACGAGCTTTCTTGCTTCCTGCAGGCTCGGTCGGAGGTTTGGCAATGCCGACTGCCTCTACAAGCTTCTTGGCATCACCTTGCTCTAATGCGAGTTTCGCCCCCGGTCTAAGGTCCTCTAAGAAGGTCTTGAGCACACCTCATTCACTCAATGCAGTCTTGCAACTGAGCAGCTCACTCTTGAGCTCATTCATGTCCTTTCGCAAAGCCTCCATCTCGACTCTACGAACACAACTCTTTTGAACTATCCGCAACTCATCGAGGATATGTCGCGTCGTGTCATTGAACATGCGCTTAATGGACTTCCATTCTTCAAAATGTGATTCCACAACACTTAGGATCTTCTTGGCCTCCTTTTCGAATTCCTTAAGTCCATCGACCCTATCCTCCAACGACGAAATGTCTCTCCACTGTTTGTCCTTTACTGAGGCTATCTCGGCTCCAAGGGAGTTGTCACGACCATCAAGTTTGTCGTACAACTCAGTAAGAAGGTTCTCAATCTCGTCTCTGATTTTCCCCTTAGATTCATTGATAGCTTCTTCTACCTGGTCCGTTGTCACTAACTTATTCTTCGGTTCCATCTCGTTCTTCGACTAACTCGAGCGCAAATCACCACCACACTTGACTGCAACTGCAAGCTGGTCTGAACGCAAGTCCCCTCGACTCGCTCTGATACCATTTGTCACGTCCGTAGACTTTTGCTACCTGGAACGTGTGACCTTAGTCGACTTGCGGAACCTTGTTCGACTAAGTAAGCCTAAATCCACTTGTCACGGGGCTAGACTCCTGCTAACAAAACCACGCGACCTTAGGCGAAGCTCTCCTGACAAACGCCTAAGTTAAACTGGATTCTCGCTCTAGAAGATCAAACACTTCTAAAGCCCTCGAACGAAATATTGTTTTATGCGGAAGCTAATAATAGAACAACTGAAAGTGGGGGCAACAAGAACGAACGAAGAACACTTAGAACAATGAAGAACGCTCAAAGAGTTAGAGTAAATGCTTCTTTTTATTACTCAGAGAATGAATGGAATGGAATGAAGTGATTACAACTAAGCCGAGGAGGCTCTATTTATAGTTGAACTCCCCTAGATTCAACGGTACAGTTTAAACTACATCGATGGTCGAGATCTACCCTATCTCTTATTTTAAATCTCTAATTATCACAAACTTCATCTCTATGATAATTACAATTAATATAAGTGATAATCACAATGGCTTATCGCATTTACCATCCAAGTTACCCCGGTAAATCCTCCAAGGAATTTACTAAGTCTGGTGGGCTTGCTAGCTTTCTCCAAGTGTCATGCCAAGTCTGATAGTCTTGGCGAGCCCGATGCTCCGTGCACAACCTTGCTGCTCGATGTTTGCGCCAATGACTCGGTCCCAAAAGTTTGGCCCGTGACAATTAGCAATATAATAAAGAAATGATAAAAAAAATTTCACGATATTCTATGCTGGCGCCTAAGAGAACAAATCCTATTGGTCTTTTCCACTTCACGTGGATCACAATCCTTATCTACCGTACGATCAAAAAGAAAAAGGGTGTTCTTCTCCCTCTTCTTCAAAAGTTTCAAATCTCACGCGTTTCTCATCTCCTTTATAAAACAAATACAAACCAATTCTTGATTCACCACCCAAATTACCTCTCATTTTCTAAAGAAACAAACAAGAAAACATTAGGTTTCATTTTCATCTATTTCAAACCAAATGGCTCAAAGCAAACCGCCAGGAAATCCACCGGAGGTAAGGCACCAAGGAAGAAACTAGCAACGAAAGCTGCTAGGAAATTTGCTCCGGTGACCGGTGGAGTCAAGAAGCCACACAGATTCCAACCAGGAACTGTGGCGTTGCATAAGATCTGGAAGTACCAAAAGAGCACTGAACTTCTGATAAGGAAGCTTCCACTCCAAAGGTTGGTAAGAGAAATAGCGCGGGATTTCAAGATCGATATGAGATTCTAAAGCAGTGTTGTGGCGGCTTCCAAGAGGCGGTAGAGGCTTATTTGGTTAGGCTCTTTGAATATACCAACTTGTGCGCCATTCACGCTAAGAGGGTTACCATCATGGCCAATGATATCCAGTTGGCTCGTAGGATCAGGGACGAGAGGGCTTAATTTTACCATTTGTTTTAGCCTTTTAGTTGTGTGTTGTGGTTTAGTTTTGTAGCTAGTTATTTAAAAAGTGTTAGATATTCACAATCAACATGAGAATTATTTTTATTTGTATTATGCTTAAAATATTCGACTCCAAGCATCTTTCTATTACAAATCCATTCGGATATGAATCAAAATATAACCTTCTTCATGAGTGACACCATTTACCAAGTTTGAGTTAGATTAAGGTTCAAATAAAGGGTATCTTCAATGTATGATCTTCCCTTGTTTGGTCTTCCCTTCTTCAATGTCTCAATGCCTCTTTGTTTCCTTGTGTTAAGTGTGTAAAAGCACTATAATTTAACCTTTTTTATGACAATTATTACTAAATCTACACCCATTTGAGTCACATTGTAACTCTCCATGCATCAATCACACTGATCTTATTTTTATCATGTTTGATCCTTAAATTTGATTTATTCAGTGGAAAAGATATTGTTTATGTGTGTGTTTGGTGCAGGTGCAGATTTCATTACTCACTGTCTAGGCAAGCACTACCGCGACAGTGAAGGAAAGGAAGGAATGGTGTAGAATCATCTCTCGACAGTCCAGATCAAGCCAGCCATGGATGTTAGCTTCTACTGAAGGAAGATGAACCATGGGATAAAGCCCTACTAAGCAGAAAAGACAGACAGACCATTGTCGTGGCAATAGCAAAGCCACTACAGAGGCAATGCCTAGACATTGTCGACAAGGGAGAAAACATGCAAAGTGGAGTGTGTTTTGAAGAGCATGAAAAGCTGAATTTTTTATGCACTTTGCATGAAGATCGGACTGCGAGAAAATCATGAAAACTTCGAAGGTAGGTCAAGAGTAGATTCCACGCAAATGGGAGGATTTTAAGGAAGAAAGATATAATAATTTAAAAGAAGATCTTTTCTTTTAATTTGTTTAATTCTAACTTAACTTCCTCCTCAAGAAGAACTTGACCTAAACTTCATCTATAAATAAAAGCCAAAGTTGTAACACCCCAATTTTGGGCTTAGAAGTTTAGGGTCTGAACCGGACCGGTCTGAGAAACGGTTCGAATATAAAAGGAGGTTTTAGGGAACACCTAGTTCGGGATGCTTTAAAAATATGGAAAAATATCTAAAAATCCTTATTTAATATATATAAGAGAGTGGTGAAATCAATTTTACAAAATAAAGTTTGGAAATACTACATTTCGGTGTAGTGACCAAATTGCGATTTTTGCAAAGTTTAGTAGTGACTGTTTTGTAAAGGGTTGAAACTTTGAATCTTTAAGGAGCTAATTACCCAAAATGTTTTTCTCCAGATTTTTCCTTAATTTGGGTGATTTAATTAATGTTTTAATTAAATAAAAGAAAGGTGAAAACTACTTTTTAACTTTCATAACTACATTTCTCTAATTTTCTCTCATTCCTTTTTCTCTCAAAATCCTATCATCCAAACACCTTTTCTCCAGCAACATTCACATTGATTTTCACTTCAATTGATGAGATTTCCATCACTCATTGGTTCCTAATCAATCTTGCATCAAATCCTTTTGATTTCCACATGGAATTTGGCCCAAATCAAGGAGAAATCATCATTTAGAGGTAAGATTGTTCTTCTCCTCTAAATACTCAGTTCTTTACTGAAATTCCCAAGTTGTCAATCCTTTATTAAAGTTTTATAAATGGTTTTAATGTTAAAAACAAGATGTTGGCTTAAAACTCAAGATTTTGGAAGAGATCTTGAAGATTTTCGTTGTAATTGATTGGGCTCTGTTTTGAGATAGTTCTCTAATGTATTTTGGATGTTAAATGATGTTAGAAATGAGGTTTTATCAATCCAATCCCGAATAGGTTGTGTTTCCTAAGTTTTTGCTTATGAAAATGGTGGTTTTTGAGGTGTTTTTGGTGTTCTGTTATAGCTGGAGGTATAAGGACGAGTTTGGAGTTGTTTTTGATGTTAATTGATGTTTAGAAATGTTTAGAAGTGATGGATCTTGGCTGGGTTAAGTTTTGGAAGAGTTTGGAGGTGATTTCGGTTGTGTTTGGTAGCCGAAATGTTGGTTTTAGGTAGAACAGCGAGTTTAGGAGTGTTGGCTGAAGATTTCAATGCATGCTGATGCATTAATCCTATGCTTTGATGTGTCTAAAACAGGGGAGACATCTTCAGACACTTTTGGAGTTGATCCGGAAGCTTAATCGGCGTTTCGGCAAGCAAGCAAAATGAAATTGGTGAGTGCGATTGGGTTAGAAGTCCATGAGGAAAAAAATACAAGGTTTGGGGATTTAGGAGAGGTTTGAAACACCTTCCTAAATCCGGAAGTAAGTATGGCTTGATTTGGTCTCTCTAAAGTGGTGTTTGCCCCTAAAATGCTTTTACATGCTCATGGTTTGAAATTGTTAAATTCCTACTGTTTTTATGCATGTTTTGGAGCATGAGATTATGCTTGTAGAGATGTCATGAGATGGCATGTTGCATTGTATAAATTTGAGCTTTTGGTTTGAAGCAAAGTATGATTTATGATTTGAAATGTGATGAGAAAACCTTTGAGTTATTTTGCATGAAAAACAGTAGGTGTGATGATATTTTGACACATTATATTGGCATAGATGTTGAGAAACTTACCGGATATAATTGATCGATCAATAGGATGAGAGTGCACTATAAACCAAAAATTCGTATGTGCTCTTTGGTTAAGCCAAAGGGAGATATTTCGATGATGTGCATTCCATCGGGTAGGACTTGGTGAAATACCCAAGCTTTGTGGCGATGAGAGATTCCGCCATGTGAGTACGGTGATGAGAGATTCCACCGGAAGTTATGTTGCTAGACAAGTGAGTACGATGATGTGAGATTCCACTGGAAGAGTCTAGTGTAGAAATGTGTCCGCATATCCGAGTATTAATGAGATGCTAAATGCCAATATAAATGATGAAATGGTTTTTGTTACACATGTACCTTTGATGAAATGATTTATGCTATGAGATATGTATATGTGTTTTATTTATAATTGCTTTGACAATACAAGCATGTGAATGGCCTTGCCATGAGATTTGCATTGGTTTTAATGCATGAGATAGAATGAAGGTACATGTGATTTCAATGAGGTTGCTTTGAAAGTTTTCCAAGCATGAGAAAGAGATGAGCATGTGGTTTAAAAGCTTGATGAAAGTGTTTTTCAAAAATTACATTATTGTGTTGGTTTCTTTAGAGCATGCCTCACTAAGCATTTGTGCTTACGCTCTCTTTTACCAATAATGCAGATAATTGAGGTGTTTAATAGCATCAATGAAGCTAAGTTCATCCAAGGAAGTCCAAGCTCACGTATGGTGAAGTTTTCATACACTATTAGTTTTGATAAATTGGCAATGGGAACCTAAGATTTGTTTTGGGAGATGTGTTAAACTCCCTAAGGTTGTGGCATGTGTGCCTTGGTTGATTTGAATTGTAAATGGCCTTAATTGCTTGTTTGGAAGTTTGATTTCCCTATTTGGATTTGATATTCGGATGCATGCCTCTAGATTTGTGAGATTTCAAGTTTGATGCTATGAAGGTGTTTATAAGTTCTAAATATGCACCTTATATGTTTGATGACTTGTTGATGTGCTTGGGGAGTCTTTTGGATGTGTTTGAACGGGTTTATGCATGAAAAACCAACATTTGCTGCTGTTTCTGGGCAAACCGTATCGAAACACCCCCTAGTGTTTCGAAACGGGGGCCTGAAATGGCCTTCGTGTTTCGAAACACTAATGGATGTTTCGAAACGATTTGGCTACTGGAATGCCTCGTTTCAAAATCAGTCTCGGAACCAACCCGCGTATCGAAACGGTCAACTCCGTTTTGATCCAGCGTTTTGATACAGCTGGTGGATGTTTCGAAACAGGTGACCGTTGGGCACAGATTTGAATGGTGCTGAAGTTTGCAAGCTTTACATTTTAGTCCCAAATGTTGAAGTTGCAATTGCTTGAGTTTGAGATGTTTATTTTAGATGAATTTTGGCAGAGAAGCATGTAACAAGTCTAATTTCATATTGGTAACCTTAAAATCAGTAAAGACCTTCTAATTTATAGAAATTACATTTTGGTCCCTAAACTTGTAATAAGTGCAATTGAGTCCCTACTTGTAATCCGATCGATGTGCCTTTCTCAAATATGTTTTATGAGTACTCACTTAGGGTTAATGTGTATCTAGACAAGATTAAAAAGAAAAAAAAGGTTGTGAATCAAGGTTGACTTTTAGGTTGACTTTGGTTTTCCCCGTGTAATCTTCGTAGTTCGGGTCAACCGTCTAGGCCGGGCTAAGGGGGGTTACAAAATCCGTCCATTGAGGATATTTTAGAAGAAATCGAGAGTTGAGAGAATTTGTAGCGAGCTTACATCAACATTATGTTCTAATTTCTTCTTAGGGTTTAGATTGTATCATTTAGTAGTTGTGAGAAAACGGTTGGATTTTTTTTTTAGTTTTTGTTAATGAAATTTTAGTTTAAGGTTTGCTTATTCTTGGTTCTTTATCTTGTTTGCGAGTGAATTGGGAGAGGATCTCGTTAACTATGTATTTGTCTAATATCGGGAGAGTTAGACTCACAAAACGGATAAGCATGGTTTTCATCCCAATCGGTGAAAACTAACTCAGATTAGGGATAAGTTCGAGTTTCAACGGCTAAAAGAAGCGTAAGATTGGTTGGTGTTCATCCTTGGTTCAAACTAGTAGGTATTACCAAGGCTTGCACATCAATACGGTTTTGACTTAGGGATAAGAATGAGCCACTGAAGGACGTTTTGCAGAACCACTACGTTGTTCATTGCTGCCCAAGCAAGAGATTGTCGAGGTAGACAATAACCCGTTGTCGCGTCAGTAACTTTGGTTATTGTCGAGGCAATTCGGTGTTCGTTGCTTTCAAAGACTAGGACAGTTTCAATTGGTTTCCACACTACGACACAATATAATCTGGCATATTCTCTCATCTTGATTACCCAACTTTTAGTTTACTTGCTTATTTTATTTTATGTTTATTACATTACTCTAAACACCCAATCAATCACTTATGTTCTTTATTTTTATTTCCTTTTCAGTGCGAGACGATAACATTGAAGGTTTCACCAATCCCTGTGGAGACGATACCCAATACTCGTCACTTTATTACTTGAGACGTGTATGCTTGCACAATTGCGGGGCACTTTACACACGCAAGAAGTTTTTGGCGTCGTTTTCAGGGATTGACAATAGCAACTTTTAATTTTATTTCTTGCGCTCTTTTATTTTTAGTTTTTCAAGCGCTAATCAAATTTGGTTTTTCATTGGTGTTTGAGCAGGGCAAATCCAAAGAATCCATTATATGAACTTGATCCAGAAATCGATCATACTTGCCAAAGACTTAAACAAAGGATAAGAGAAGAAATGACACATAGACCTGGTAATGAGAATGCTGATGGCAATCAGATTGCCGACGGTAATCAGAATGTCGCGGTAGGAGATGGAGTAATCCCGCCACTGCAATTTTCTCCAGTACGGAACCCAACTGTCCTAGATTACATAGAAGAAGATCTAAACGGGTTGAATCCAGGAGTTGTCACACTTGAAATAGAAGTTGCCCACTTTGAACTAAAACCCGTAATGTTCAACATGATCAATACCATGGGACAATTTGGCGGCTCTACAACTGAAGATGCTAGACAACACCTCAAATCCTTCCTACAGATTTTCAATTCATTCAAAATACAGGGAGTCCACGAGGATATTTTGAGGCGGAAATTGTTTCCCTATTCACTGAGGAATTGGGAAAAAATCCTGGTTAAATAGCATACCAGCAGGTAGGGGTGGGAATAAATACCCGACCCGATTGACCCGGCCTGAAAACCCGACTACCCGAAATGAAAATACCGGGTAATTCCCGAAAAAAAATTACCCGACCCGGCAAATTTCCCGGGACACGGGCCGGGACATGGGCCGAAAGTTTTCCCTTACCGGGTACCCGACCCGACCCGATAAAATTTAATATATATTTTTTATATTTAAAATTATATTTTTATTTTATGTTTATTAATATTTTCACTCTAAAATTAAGTTTAAATCTCTACATTTTTTTCTATGTTTGTATTATATTCTTTTAACTTTTAAGTTTAATTTTTTTAAATATTTTTATGTTTAACATGTGATTTTTTAAAATTTAAAATAAAAAAAAATAGGAACCGGGTACCCGGTACCCGATTATCCGGGTACCCGAATTTTACGGGTACCCGGTACCCGATTATCCGGGTACCCGAATTTTACGGGTACCCGAATCCCGGGTACCCGGATATAATGGGCCGGGACACGGGCCGTTTAATGAGGTACCCGGATGAACCGGGTACCCGGTTTTCTGGGTACCTGAATCCCAGGTACCCGGTTTTCCGGGTACCCGACAATTCCCACCCCTACCAGAAGGGTCAATAGGATCTTAGAGTGACTTTTGTCGTGATTTCCTTACTCATTTTAATCCTACAAATTTAATTGATAAATTGCATAATGAAATCACTTCTTTTCGTCAGGTTGATGATGAATCCATGTACGAGGCCTGGGAGCGATACAAAGAGCTGTTAGATAAATGCCCTTTACATGGATTCCCATTGTGGACACAGGTGACAATGTTCTACAATGATGTAAACACGCCAACAAAGATGATGCTTGATGCCTCGGCAAATGGCATACTCCTATACAAGCAACCGGAGGAAGCAATGAAGATCAATGAATAGGCTGGCCAAAAACGACTATCAATTCCCAACAGCCAGAAGAGGAGGAATCAGATGCCAATCAACAGTAAACGAAATAGAGTCCTCAGACTCAATTTCAACCCAAATAGCCACCTTGACCAAGTTGGTCATGAACACGCAAAAGCAAAATAATCACCATGAGGTCAAGGTAATGGATCTATTTTGTAAAAACTATAGGGGTAACCATGTTTCTTCTGAATGTCCACAAAATCCAGAGTCGAGCTTTTATATTGAAAACTACAACAGAAGCAACAATGAAATGTCCAACAACTACAACCCGGCCTGGAGAAAACACATTAACTTCTCATGGAGCAACCCTAACAACGCCATGAATCAGAACGATCAGAATGCTCCAGCACAGGGATTCAAATATAACATGTTGTGGCAAAAAATGTCTCAACAACCGATGCAACAACAAATGTCGCAACAACAACAAATGCCAACCAGTTTCTTGGAACAGTCCTTAAATGCTTTCATGTCACAAACTAGTGCATATATGGCTAGTAATGAGAGATTTATAAAGAAAAATGATGCTTTTATGGACATAACTGAGATGAGAATGTAGAACCATGAAGCAACCCTAAAGTCACTAGAGACCCAAGTGGGGCAATTTGCCCAGATCCTGAACACCAGACCAATGGGAGGGTTACCAAGAGATACTAAAGTCGCCAAGGGAGCAACTCATGAACAGTGCAAAGCAATCAGTACAAGGAGTGGCAAGTAGCTCAAGGAACCCCATGCTAATGAAAAAGAGGAAACCAAACCGAAGGAGCCCATTGTCGTGGCAACGCCTGATAACATTGCCTCGGTAAGGCCTGACCCGGATGCCTCGGCAACCCCCAACCATATTGTCGCGGCAGAGCCTGGAAAAGATACTAAGGGAAATCAGAATGCGACTGAACAACCAGATTCTATACCCCATATCAGATTCCCATACAAGGAGCAAATCGAAGACATTCGACTTCCACCACCGTTCCCACAAAGGCTAAAACGACAAAAGCAAGAGTATCAATTCAAGAAGTTCCTAGGCATCTTAAAGCAAGTCCACATTAACTTGCCCTTGGTAGAAGCAATTGAACAAATGTCGAATTATGCCAAGTTCCTGAAGCATATTGTCTCTAAACGAACAAGGATTGGAGAGTTCGAAACTGTTGTTGTGACAGAAGGATATATGGCCATGCTACACAACCGGACACCACTTAAACTTAAGGATCCTTGAAGCTTTACGATACCATGTGCAATTGGGAACCATTATGTTGGGAAGGCGTTGTGTGACTTAGGAGAAAGTAAAAATTTGATGCCCAAATCTGTTTTTCAGAAATTGGGAATTGGAAAGGCTGGACCCACCACAGTCATGTTCCAGTTGGCTGATCGTTCATATGTGAAGCAGATGAACATGCACCTATCATACTCGGGAGACCATTCCTAGCCACAGGAAAGCCCTTGATCAACGTGGAAAAAGGAGAGCTAACCATGAGGGTAAATGATCAGCAAGTCAAGCTCAATGTTTTCCAGACCCTAAAACATACTGACGACCAAGAAGAATGTCAAATGAATCAAGCGACCACTGAATTCAACTTTAATGCAGATTCACCAAGCCTAGGCAAACATTGCCTCAGCAATGATTCTGGTTATTTCCACGGCAAGCACTTGGACCATTGCCCTAATGACTGCCTCGGTAGTGACTTGTTGGATTCTGAAAAAGCTGAAGAAACAGAAATTGAGGAACAAGAGGAGGCCAACTGGATAGCATCCCAACCGGGTAAGTATTTTGAACCCCTCAATTACTCAGGAGAGGAAAGGAAGATCGAAAAACCCTCTATCAAGCATTCACCTGTAACGCCTTGGGTTTAGGGGTCGGATGTTACACGGGTGAATCGGGTTTGAGTCGTAGGCTCGTTTTAAATTAAACTGTCTTTGGTTTTAATTAAAAAGGGTTTGTGGCTCATTAAGGGCAAACTAGTAATTTTAAAATAAAGGAAACTAAGATGAGAAAGGGGGACTTTTGAAAAGGTTTTCATCTTCTTCCTCCTTTGATTTTTTTTTTCAAGTCAAAACCTCCCTTAACCCCTAAGCACTATTTCATCAAATCTCTTCATCATCTCAAGGGCTCTCTTCAAGGTAAGCATATTTTTGATTTCTCTTCATCATTTCCAACATCCCTATAGCTTTAGTTTTTCTTAGAAATCACTTTTAAGGTTTTTGAAGTTTTCAAGTTTTGAAGTAAAAGTAAGAAGCTTTAATGGGTTTTTGATAGATTCTCGATTTGTAAAACTAATTTATGTTTTATTATTTCCCTTAGATGTAATATATCTCAATTTGGTTGGTTTTTATTAAGAATCCCGAAATGGGTATTCATGTGTATTTTTAAAGGGTCAAAACTTGTGTTTTCGGTGTGGTATTATGAAAGGAAGTCGGGCTGGTGTTATAGTGATGTTGGTGTTATAGTGATACTAGAAGGTTGGTTTGAAGGTGCTTAAAGGTGTTTTGGGTGTTGGAATCAAAGGTTTTCTACTGGTTGTTGGGGAGTACGAAAATAGGAACTTTGGGTATTGGCTTTGGTTTGAAATTGTAAGAATTTGGCTTGTGGTTGTGACAGTTTTTGGTGATGATTTGGTTGAGTAATACATTGTTTTTGATTGACTAGAATCAAGGGAAATCATCGGAGAAGCTACATGCACTATTCTGGGGAATTCGGAGACTTGAGATCGGTGTTTCAGCTTCCGTTTGGGTATCATCGGTGAGTGGAAATATTTTGAACTTGTTTTGCTTTCGAAATGGGTTCTTGGGGGTTTGGGTGGAGCCTTGTGGGCTAACCTAAACCCAAGTGTAAGTTTACTAATCCTACCTTGATGGTTAAGTGATGATGTATGATTAATTGTTGTGATATCATATGCATTGTGGATTGCTTTTACATCCGTTGTTGTGGTGTAGTCGTCGTTGGTGTCGAGCCTCACGTGATGGTTGTCGTAACTACGGTGATGAGTGGTCCTACCGGTAGTGACTAGTAGAAGAGTAAGGTGATGTGTGGTCCCATCGGAAAACTACTAGTCGATCGATGATGTGTGGTCCCACCATGTGTTTTGGTTGTGCATGTGCAAACCATGTAGTTGTGTTGTTGTATTACTTTTCGTGCATTCAAATGGTTTACTTATCATTTAAGAAATGAGTTTTGAAAACTGCATGATTGACGAGTTTTTAGAGCTTCGCTCACTAAGCTATCAAGCTTACACTCTTCTTTTTCCATCATGCAGATCGTTAGAGTTCGGAAGGCAAGTGGGCAAGGGAGGAGTTTCTTGGAGTTCTCGAGTAGCTCAAGTATGATTTAAGTAATTGTAATAATGCCTAGACATTAGGGGTATTAGACTTGTATGGAGTTGGAGTTCCAACTCCTTTGTTGGCTTTTGATGTCCTAGCATGTTTGGATTGTTGATGCCATGTGGTTGTATGAGCATTGTTAGACTCGTATGTGTTGGTTTGATGTTAATGCCTTGATGTGGCTTGAAAAATTTTGCTATAGTTTTTTTTACATAAAATATTCGTTAAAAATCCCTTTCATAACCAACACTAAAATGAAATTCAATGACCAGAAAGGGAAAAGAAGTGCTTAAAATTAGATTAATCCAAATAATCAATAAATATTCTTATAATACAAACACATAATTAAAGAAAATACAAAATCAAACAACAATCAACTAATGAAAGAAAATACAAACACATAATTTATTTTAGTGCATATGTAGATTTCGAGCCTGTTCACGAGCTTTTTGAGCCGAGCCTGGGTAGGCTCGGTTCGGCTTGTTAAGGTTTCGAGCCGAGCCCGAGCCCGAGTCGAGTTCACTCGAGCCGAGCTTTGACTGAGATTTGACCGAGCCGAGCCCGAGTAGCTCGCGAGCCGGTCAAGCTCATTATCACCCCTAGTTCCGTAGGTTGACTCTCGAGGGTTCAGAGGCGTTTCTTGAGAGTACTACATGCATCTTGGGTCTGATGGAATGCTCAGATGCCCGTAAGTTGGGTTGCATTGTCTCCTTGCTTCAGTGGGCGCATATACTTGGTGGACCACTGTTACTTCGGGTATGGCCGAAGCGGATATCACGTGGGAGTTCTTCAGAAATGCCTTCAAGAGGAAGTACCTAGGAGTTCGGTATTTGGATGAGAAGAAGAGGGAGTTTATGGCTTTGGTTCAGGGTAACAAGACCGTGTCAGAGTACGAGGTTCAGTTTGTAAGATTGAGCCAATATGCACCTGAATTGGTTCCTAGTGAGAGGGAGCGGTGTGAGCGCTTCCGGTATGAGTTGACTTGAGATGTGAAGACCTACATGCTTGCCTCTAACTACACTGAGTTTGATGTTTTGGTTAGGGATGGCAAAAATACCCGGCCCCGACCCGACCCGAGGTGCCCCGACCCGACCCGACCGGGTATTTTTTCTAAAATTTCAGGGATCGGGGCGGGGCGGGGTGGGGCGGGAAAAACATGAAGTCGGGGCGGGGCGGGTTCGGGTATTTGCTAGAAATTCCCCGCCCCGCCCCGCCCCGGTACATTTTTATATTTTTATATATATTTTTATTATATCTATAAAAAATATCATTAAATTTAAATACTTTTATGAGTTTAAAGTTATTTTTTGTTTTTGTTTTGGTTCGTACTTATTGTAAAATTTTGTTAGATATTGTTTAAGTTTTAATATATTCGATTCTAACGGTCAATGATTTAAGTTTGTTCTTTTAAATATGTAGTTTAACATGTGTATAATTTAAAATTGGTTTTATTTTATTTTTTTATATATGTTTGAAGTCCCTTGAAACTATAATTTGTGATTGTGGTGGAAGATTGGTCGAATCTAATATTTACCGTCGGCGAAGATTAAAATTTTTAAAATTTTTCGGGGCGGGTCGGGGCGGGGTCGGGTTTAAGGGTTATTGTATCGGGGCGGGTCGGGGCGGGTAAATTAATATTTAATCCGGGGCGGGGCAGGGTCGGGTATAATATATTATAGGTCGGGGCGGGTTCGGGGCGGCCAAAAACCCGCCCCGCCCCGTTGCCATCCCTAGTTTTGGTCTCTAGGGCCAAGGATATTGAGCAGAACTTAGGCTCCAATGCTCGTGCTAGTGGGTCCGATTCCGGGAAGAGACACGCGAATTGGGATAGAGATCATGCCAAGAGGCATAGGGATAAGAGGTATCAGCCTGATTCGAGACATAGGGGTGGTATCTATGGATGAGGCCATCAGGGTCAAGGAGCTGTTGTACACATACCGGAGTGCACTAGATGCGGGAGACGCCACCAGGGCGAGTGTACGAGTACCTTTGGGCCATGTTGGAACTGTGGTTCCCGAGATCATATGAGGCGTAACTGTCCACACCCGGCTAGGGGCGGAACGGCTCCAGCTAGGGGTTTTAAGCATCAGAGAGGTTGTGGGCGTGGTCGTGGCAATTTTCAGTCGAGGAACGAGGGTCAAAGGAACTTGGCTCATGTAGTAGCAGTTCAGCCCGACGGTGGAGGACCGGCTAGGGTGTATGCTCAGTGAGAGGCTGGGAATGACACAGATGTCATTGCAGGTAATTTCTCGTTACAGTCTTTGAGTTTGCTTTCTTTGATAGATTCGAGGTCGACACATTCATACATTTGGGTGAGCACGTAAGGTCATTAGGGTTACCATGTGAGTGGCTAGAGGTAGGTGTAAATGTTACTAGCTCTTTTGGTGATACAGTGGTAGTTAGGAAAATGTATAGGAGGTGTCCCTTGATGGTTCAGGGCCACGTGTTTCCGGTTGGTATGATGGAGTTACCGTTCTACGGTTTTGACTTGATTTTGGGCATGGATTGGCTCGTAGAGCATAGAGCTAGGGTTGACTTTGAGACCAAGAGAGTCTCCTTGAGGCTTACAGATGACTTTGAGGCTGTGGTGGTTGGTGAGAACGTTAGGTTCTTGTCCAATGTTGTTTCTGCTTTGGAAGCTTAGAAGTTGTTGAATTCGGGTTGTCAGGCTTATTTGGCTTATGTGATGAATCCAAATATGGTTAAGGTTAGACCGCAAGACATCAGGGCAGTATGTGATTTTCCGAGTGTTTTTCCGGAAGAGTTGTCGGGTTTACCTCCAGATAGAGCAGTTGAGTTTGCTACTGAGACGTATTCCGATTCTGCAGCAGTGTCTATTGCTCCGTATAGAATGGCACCAAAAGAGTTGAAGACACATCTTCAGGAGTTGTCTGATGGAGGTTTCATTAGACTTAGTATTTCACCGTGGGGTGCTCCGGTCTTGTTTGTGAAAAAGAATGACGGTAGTATGAGGATGTGTATAGATTATAGGCAGTTGAACAAGGTGACAGTGAAGAACAAGTACCTTTTGCCTAGGATAGATGACTTGCTTGACCAGTTGAGAGGTGCTTCAGTGTTTTTGAAGATTGACTTGAGGTTTGGATACTATCAGTTGAAGGTGAAAGATGTGGACATACCGAAAACAACTTTCCGTACGCGATATGGGCACTATGAGTTCTTGGTGATGCCTTTTGGGTTGACTAACGCTCCAGCAGCTTTCATGGATATGATGAACCGTGTGTTCCACGAGTTTTTGGACAGGTTTGTGGTAGTGTTCATAGATGAAATCTTTGTATACTCTAGGACCGAGGATGAGCATGATGAGCATTTACGGTTAGTGCTTCAGACCTTGCTTAAGAATCAGTTGTATGCCAAGCTAAGCAAATGTGAGTTTTGGATTAGGGAGGTAGTCTTCCTAGGACACGTGATCTCGGCTAAGGGGATTAGTGTGGACCCCAAGAAGATTGAAGTCATAGTGAGTTGTAAACAACCGAAGTCAGTGACAGAAATCCGTAGTTTCCTAGGTTTGGCGGGATATTATAAAAGATTTGTCGAGGGATTTTCTAGGATAGCGGCTCCTTTGACTAAGTTGCTTCAGAAGAATGTCCCATATGAGTGTTCAGATGCAAGACAACAAGCGTTTGAGAAGTTGAAGAAAGCTTTGACCGAAGCTCTTATTTTGATTCAGCCTGAACCGGGAAGAGAGTTCGTGGTTTACAGTGATGCATCATATGTAGGTTTAGGTTGTGTGCTCATGCAAGAAGGTAAGGTGGTAGCTTATGCTTCGATGTAGTTGAAAGTTCACGAGAAGAACTATCCCACCCATGATATAGAGTTAGCCGCAATAGTGTTTGCGTTGAAGATCTGGAGACACCACCTTTATGGTGAGAAGTGCACCGTATATACCGACACAAGAGCTTGAAGTACTTGATGTCTTAGAGGGAGTTGAACCTTAGACAGCGTAGGTGGTTAGAGCTTCTTAAGGACTATGACCTTACGATAGAGTACCATCCGGGTAAGGCAAACGTAGTGGCCGATGCTTTGAGTAGAAAAGTGGCAGTTAAGTTGCGAGCTATGTTTGCGAGATTGAGTGTGTCCAAGGATGGGGGTTTGATAGCCGAACTTCAGGTTAAGCCTTCATAAGTTCAGTTGATCCGAGAGAAGCAGTTGCGAGATGGGTCTTTGGCACCTCACGTGCAAGATATAGCCGAGGATAGGCCTACCGATTTTTTTTGTGAGAATGGGATCCTATGTTACAAGGATAGGATAGTGGTTCCGGAAGATGCCGAGTTGAGACGTACAATCTTGAACGAAACTCATAATAGTCCTTTTGCTATGCATCCGGGTAGTACGAAGATGTATCGTGGGTTAAATGAAGAGTACTATTGGGTTGGGTTGAAGAAGAATGTGGCCGAGTTTGTGAGTAAGTGTATGGTTTGTCGGCGAGTCAAGGCTGAGCATCAGTTTTCTTCAGGGTTGTTAAAATTGTTAAAGATTCCGGAATGGAAGTGGGAACGTATCACCATGGACTTCGTGTCAGGGTTACCGTTGACTCATTCGAATAATAATTCAGTATGGGTGGTAGTCGATAGATTTACTAAGTGTGCTCACTTCATACCCGTTCATACTACCTACACCTTAGATAAGTTGGCCGATCTGTATATCTGGGAGATAGTGAGACTACATGGGGTACCGAAATCGATTGTGTCAGACCGAGATCCGAGGTTTACAGCTAGATTTTGGGAGTGTCTGCATTGTGCTTTGGGTACTTGGTTGAACTTCAGTACTTTGTATCATCTGCAGTCAGATGGTCAGTCAGAGAGAGTGATTCAGGTGTTGGAGGACATGTTGAGGTGTTGTATCATCGATTTTCAGGGGTCTTGGAAGAAACATCTACCAATAGTAGAGTTTGCATACAACAGTTATCAGGCTAGTTTTCAAATGGCACCATATGAAGTTCTGTATGGTAGGCAGTGTAGGACTCCAATCTGTTGGGCCGAAGCCGGACAGAAGCTTGTACCGATGCCCGGTTTGCTTAAGGGCACTACTGAGAGGGTAAAGTTTATTTGTGATCGCTTGAAGGCAGCTTCAGATCGACAGAAGTCGTATTCCGACTTAAAGAGGAAAGAGATAGAGTATGTCGTGGGTGAAAAAGTGTTTTTGAAAGTCTCACCTTGGAAGAAGGTGGTGAGGTTTGGCAGGAAAGGTAAGTTGAGTCCGAGATTCATTGGACCTTATGAGGTAGTTGAGAGGATTGGTCATGTTGCCTATAGATTGAGACTCCCGACCGCGCTAGAGAAGATTCACGATGTGTTTCATGTGTCGATGCTCCGAAAGTATAGATCGGATCCATCTCACGTAATGCCAGTGGAAGAGATTGAGTTGAACCCCGACTTGTTCTATGATGAGGAGCCGGTTGAGATTCTTGCTACGGACAAGAAAGTATTGCGTGGAATATCTATCGAGTTAGTCAAGGTTATATGGAGACATAGAGGTGTAGAGGAGGCTACTTGGGAGAGAAATGAGGACATGGAAAAACAGTTTCCGTACCTCTTTCCATCAGGTAATTTCGAGGATGAAATTTCTTAAGTGGGGGGAGAGCTGTAATGCCCCGGGTTTCGGGGTCGGATGTTACACGGGTGAATCGGGTTTGAGTCGTGGGCTCGTTTGATTTTTTTTTTGCGTTAAAACCTCCCTTAACCCCTAAACACTATTTCATCAAATCTCTTCATCATCTCAAGGGCTCTCTTCAAGGTAAGCATATTTTTTATTTCTCCTCATCATTTCCAACATCCATATAGCTTTAGTTTTTCTTAGAAATCACTTTTAAGGTTTTTGAAGTTTTCAAGTTTTGAAGTAAAAGTAAGAAGCTTTAATGGGTTTTTGATGGAGTCTTGATTTGTAAAACTAATTAATGTTATAGTATTGCCCTTAGATGTAATATATCTCAATTTGGTTGGTTTTTATTAAGAATCCCGAAATGGGTATTCATGGGTATTTTCAAAGGGTCAAAACTTGTGTTTTCGGTGTGGTATTGTGAAAGGGAGTTGGGCTGGTGTTATAGTGATACTAGAAGGTTGGTTTAAAGGTGTTTAAAGGTGTTTTGGGTGTTGGAATCAAAGGTTTTCTACTGGGTTGTTGGGGAGTACGAAAATAGGAACTTTGGGTATTGGCTTTGGTTTGAAATTGTAAGAATTTGGCTTGTGGTTGTGACAGTTTTTGGTGATGATTTGGTTGAGTAATACATTGTTTTTGATTGACTAGAATCAAGGGAAATCATCGGAGAAGCTACGGGCACTATTCCGGGGAATTTGGAGACTTGAGATCAGTGTTTCGGCTTCCGTTTGGGTATCATCGGTGAGTGGTAATGTTTTGAACTTGTTTTGCTTTCGAAATGGGTTCTTGGGGGTTTGGGTGGAGCCTTGTGGGCTAACCTAAACCCAAGTGTAAGTTTACTAATCCTACCTTGATGGTTAAGTGATGATGTATGATTAATTGTTGTGATATCATATGCATTGTGTATTGCTTTTACATCCGTTGTTGTGGTGTAGTCGTCGTTGGTGTCGAGCCTCACGTGATGGTTGTCGTAACTACGGTGATGAGTGGTCCTACCGGTAGTGACTAGTAGAAGAGTAAGGTGATGTGTGGTCCCATCAGAAAACTACTAGTCGAACGGTGATGTGTGGTCCCACCGTGTGTTTTGGTTGTGCATGTGCAAACCATGTAGTTGTGTTGCTGTATTACTTTTCGTGCATTCAAATGGTTTACTTATCATTTAAGAAATGTGTTTTGAAAACTGCATGATTGATGAGTTTTTAGAGCTTCGCTCACTAAGCTATCAAGCTTACGCTCTTCTTTTCCCATCATGCAGATCGTTAGAGTTTGGAAGGCAAGTGGGCAAGGGAGGAGCTTCTTGGAGTTCTCGAGTAGCTCAAGTATGATTTAAGTAATTTTAATAATGCCTAGACATTGGGGGTATTAGACTTGTATGGAGTTGGAGTTCCAACTCCTTTGTTGGCTTTTGATGTCCTAGCATGTTTGGATTATTGATGCCATGTGGTTGTATGAGCATTGTTAGACTCGTATGTGTTGGTTTGATGTTAATGCCTTGATGTGGCTTGAAATCTTTGGTTATGATGTTGCTTATGTGTTGTCTAAAAGCATGTGAAACCTTGTTATGAAATGTCTATGTGCGTGTTTATTGCCTATGAATGAAATGGTGAAGTCATGTATGTTTTTATGCAAGTTTCCTACCTAAGTGCTTACCTTGTGTTGGGTGCCACGGCTGTTCGGTTAAGTAGCATCGCATGCTTAATCTTGGTTGCTAAATGATGTATGAGTGTTGGTATGTTGCTAGACGAGTCGTAGAATGCATCTAGAGTTGAGTCTTGGTTTGTTTTGCATCTAAATGAAGTCTTGCAGTGCAGGGCGTATCGGTACGCCCAAGGGCCGTATCGATACGGTCCTACACTTTGGGGCTCAGTTTAAGCCTAGCGTACCGGTACACGGGGGTGTATCGATACGCCAAAAGCTCTCTAGAAATCTGAGAAATTGACGAGATTTTGGTGTATCGATACGGGTCTTGGGTGTATCGGTACGGTATTTATCGTTTGACCGTGAGAAGTTAACTGTTGAGAGTGTATCGGTACGGTGAACCAGTGTACTGATACGGTCTCCCTATGTTGACCATGGGTTGTTGACCAAGTCAAGGCGTATCGATACGGTCTCTCAGCGTATCGATACGACCTGTTGTAAAGGCTAAAATGGGCTGATGAATTGCTTGTTTTAATTGCTTCGTATCGTTTCATTGTCTTTTCGCTGTTGTATATCACATAGGATGTATTAAAACATTTAGACAAGATAATAATTAAAAGAAATTTTCTAGGGTTGCTAACCGAAGGGGAGCCTTAACGGGTTTCACTTCAGTTTTCCGCGTGTAACCTACTCGGACCGGTTAGTCGTCCAGACCGAGACGAGGGGGTTACACCACCAATCCTTGAGATGAAATCATTGCCAAGGCAATTAAAATATGTTTATTTAGGACACAATGATACATTGCCCATAATTATTTCCTCGAAGCTGTAGCATGAGCAAAAACAAAGATTGATCGACATGCTTTAGCTACACAAGAACGCAATAGGGTGGACAATTGTCGATTTGAAGGGAATAAGCCCAGCGGTACGCATACAAAAAATCCTTCTGGAGGACGATCACAAACCTACCACTGAGGCTTAACGAAGGCTTAACCACGCCATGAAGGAGGTAGTGAGAAAAGAAATCATCAAATGGCTCGATGCCGGTATCTACTACACTATCTCTAACAGCACATAGGTAAGCCCAGTACAATGTGTACCAAAGAAAGGTGGAATGACCGTGATAACCAATGAGAACAACGAATTAATCCCAACCAGGACTGTGACCGATTGAAGGGTTTGTATGGATTATCGCAAGTTGAATAAAGCTGCTAGGAAGGATCATTTTCCTTTACCATTTATTGACCAAATGCTTGATCGACTTGCAGGCAAACCATTTTACTATTTTCTTGATGGCTATTCAGGTTACAATCAGATTGCGATAGCATCGGGCGACCAGGCAAAGACTACCTTTACATGCCCATACGGCACATATGCATTTAGAAGGATGCCGTTCGGACTGTGTAATACCTTGGCAACCTTCCAACGATGTATGATGGCAATTTTCTTCGACATGGTGGAAAATTTCCTGGAGATCTTCATAGACGACTTCTCAATATTCGGTGATAACTTTGACAATTGCTTCGGCAATTTGGAAAGGGTACTCAAACGATGCGAGGAGTTCAATTTGGTCATAAACTGGGAGAAGTGTCATTTTATGGTGGATGAAGGCATAGTTCTCGGCCACAAGATCTCATCAAAGGGCATTGAAGTTGATAAAGCGAAAATAGATGTGATCGAGAAACTACTCCACCAACTACAGTCAAAGGAATCCAAAGCTTCTTAGGACACATAGGTTTTTACATGAGATTTATTGCAATTTTTTCTAAGATCACTAAACCTTTGTGTCACTTGCTTGAACAGGATAAGGCCTTTGACTTCAATGAGGAATGCACTGAAGCATTCGAGATATTGAAGCAAAAACTTGTGGCCGTACCCATTGTAGTCCCACCAGATTGGACATTGCCCTATGAACTCATGTGCGACGCAAGTGATTATGTTGTCGGAGCAGTCCTAGGATAAAGGCAAGGCAAAATCTTCCATGTGATCTACTATGCTAGTAAAACACTCAATGAGGCCCAAGTAATGTCCGTATCACAAACACCCTAGTATGCTAATCTTGTCAATTTTTTAGTTTGTGGCGTATTACCTTATAACCTTAACCATTAAGGAAAGAAGAGGTTCCAACATGATGCTAAGCATTATTTTTGGGATGAGCCTCTTTTGTTTAAACACTGTGCAGATCAGGTTATAAGGAGATGTGTCCCTAAAGAAGAACAAGGATAGGGGCTTCAACAATGTCATTCTTCACCATATGGGGGACACTTTGGAGGAACTAGAACCGCGACCAAGGTACTACAGTCAATATTTTATTGGCCGAAGCTTTACAAAGACGCCCAGGCATTCTATAAGCAATGTGAACGATGTTAGCGGACCTGCAATATTTCAAGACGAAATAAGATGCCCTTGCAAACCATCCTTGAAGTCGATCTGTTCGATGTTTGGAGAATTGATTTCATGGGGCATTTCCATCATCATGTGGAATCTCTACATACTTCTAGTCGTTGACTATGTATCCAAGTGGGTCGAAGCCATTGCCTCTCCAAACAATGACTCCAAAACCGTACAATAATTCTTGTAAAAATACATATTTACACGGTTTGGAGTACCCCGAGCTATAATCAGCGACGAGGGCAAACACTTCGACAATAAGCTCATTGTCGCGGCCTTGAAGAAATTTGGTGTCACACATAAGATTGCCACGTCATATCACCCTCAGACTAATGGGCAGGCTGAGATATCGAACAAAGAGTTGAAGAACATTCTTTAAAAGGTGGTTAACCCATCTCGAAAGGATTGGTCCCTTTGACTTGATGATGCATTTTGGTCCTATCGAACAACATTCAAAACCCCATTGGGAATGTCACTATATCGACTTGTGTACAGAAAAACTTGCCATTACCAGTTAAGATCGAGCATAAGGCATATTTGGCAATCAAGAAGGTGAATATGGATTGGGAGAATGCTACACAGAAACGACTCCTAGACCTCAATGAATTAGAAGAGTTCCGAGCTTTGGCATACGACAACGCGAGAATCTACAAAGAGAAAACTAAGCGTTGACATGACAGTAAGCTACTACCGCAGAAATTCTTGCCCGGGCAATTGGTGCTCCTCTTCAATTCTAGACTGAAGTTATTCCTAAGAAAACTCCAATCAAGATGGTCTGGACCGTTTGAAGAAGTAAAAGTATTTCCCCATGGTGCCATGACAATCAAATTGACCAAGGATGGGTATGAATTCAAGGTTAACAGGCAGAGACTGAAGCACTACAATGGAACACATGTCATCAGGGACAAGGAAGTGATCACTTTAGGAGATGCATCCTCATACACTCCTTTAGTGTCTTAATTTTTCTTTCTCATTATTTTTATTTTCTTTTTATTTGTCGCATTTTTAGGATTCAGAATTTTAATTAATTTTATTTGTTTTTATTTTTAGAAGGGAGCTCAAAGATGAGAAGAAGATGGCCAAAACCAAACCAACTCCTCTGACTCGCACCCAACCACCGAGAGCCACCAAACGGGTCAAGCACATGGCAACGAGAAGATTGATCATCCAAAGTAACGATGACTCCTCTGAGGCCCCGCCAATCTAGTTTTTTTTCTTCTCTTGCCTTTTATTTTGTTCTTATATTTTGTGGTTTGTGTTGATGCATTGAGGGAAATGTTTGATTCGAGTTTGGGGGTGTAGGTCAGTGTCGAGGTTGTTATTGTCGCAACAGTTCATTATCTAAAAGCAATGCAATTTTTCTTTACTCTGTAATACTTGCCTAGTTCTTTAATTTGACTTAGAATTGCCTAGATTTTCAAAACTCTTCCAGTGATGAAACTACCGTAGCACTTAAAATTACACTTTAAAGGCTAGGATGACTATAGGAAATACTTAGAGTCACACTATGGGGCTGAAAAAGCAAATACACTTTTGTGACTTGTATGATTTAAGGAGTTCTAGGACACTTAAGACATATACTTGCTTAGAAATAAAATTTTGGGTAAAAATTTAGAGGTGCCTAACACCGACTCTAGCTTAAGGAAGCCCTAGAGGTGCCCGAAAATGGCTCTAGGCTAATTACTAGAGGTGCTTGAAATTGGCTCTAGTCGATTAGATTGCTTATAAAAATGTATTTACCCAAGTTAAGTAGGTTAATGCTTAAGTGTTTACTTAGAACCCGGAAAATCATCTTGTTCACAAAGCATGCACACATTCACAAGCATCATAGTTTGATTTCGGGTAACTCCTTTAGTCGTCTGAAAAATTTAATCATGTATTTTCAAGTGCTAGGTCATGAGGAAGAAGGCGAGTCGAAGAAATCTCTATGAAGATTAAGGATTTTGGCAAGTACTTATATTTTTACTATTTGCATTGCTTGAGGACAAGCAATAATTCGTGTTTGGGGGTGTGTTAAGTGTGTAAAAGTACTATAATTTCACGATTTTTTCTATGACAATTATTGCTAAATCTACACCCATTTGAGTCACATTGTAACCCTCCATGCATCAATCACACTGATCTTATTTTTATCATGCCTGACCCTTAAGTTTGATTTATTCAGTGGGAAAGATATTAGTTATATGTGTGTGTTTGGTGCAGGTGAAGATTGCATTACTCACTGCCTGGGCAAGCACTGCCGCGGTAGTGAAGGAAAGAAAGGAATGGTACAAAATCATCTCTCGACGGTCCAAATAGAGCCAGTTGTGGATGTCAGTTTCTACTGAAGGAAGTTGAACCATGAGATAGTGCCCTGTTGAGCAGAAAAGACAGATAGACCATTGCCGAGGCAATAGCCAAGCCACTGTCGAGGCAATGCCCAGATATAGTCGACAAGGGAGAAAACATGCAAAGTGGAGTGCGTTTTGAATATATAGCATGAAAAGCTAAATTTTTCTATGCACTTTGTATGAAGATCGAACTGCGAGAAAATCATGAAAACGCCGAATGAAGGTCAATAGTAGATTCCACGCAAATGGGAGGATTTTAAGGAAGAAAGATATAATACTTTAAAAGAAGATCTTTTCTTTTAATGTGTTTAATTCTAACTTAACTTCCTCCTCAAGAAGGACTTGACCTAAACCTCATCTATAAATAAGAAGCCAAAGTCGGCCATTGAGGATATCTTAGAAGCAATCGAGAGTTGAGAGAATTTGTAGCGAGCTTACAACAACATTATGTTCTAATTTCTTCTTAGGGTTTAGATTGTATTGTTTAGTAGTTGTGAGAAAATAGTTGGATTTTGTTTAAGTTTTTGTTAATGCAATTTTAGTTCAAGGTTTGCTTATTCTTGGTTCTTTATCTTGTTTGCGGGTGAATTGGGAGAGGATCTCGTTAACTATCTATTTGTCTAATATCGAGAGAGTTAGACTCACGAAACGGATAAGCATGGTTTTTATCCCAATCGGTGAAAACTAACTCAGCTTAGGGATAAGTTCGAGTTTCAACAACTAAAAGAAGCGTAAGATTGGTTGGTGTTCATCCTTGGTTCACGCTGAGAGGTATTATCAAGGCATGCACATCAGTACGGTTTTGACTTAGAGATAAGAAGGAGCCATTGAAGGACGCTTTGCCGAACCTTGACGTTGTTCGTTGCTGCCCAAGCAAGGGATTGCCGAGGCAGACAATAACTCGTTCCCGCGACAGTAACTTTGGTCATTGTCGAAGCAATTCAGTGTTCGTTGCATTCAAAGACTGAGACAGTTCCAATTGGTTTCCATACTACGACACAATATAATCTGGCCCATTCTCTCATCTTGATTACCCAACTTTTAGTTTACTCGCTTATTTTATTTTCTATTCATTAGATTACTCTAAAAACTCAATCAATCACTTGTGTTCTTTATTTTTATTTCCTTTTTAGTGCGAGACGATAACATTGAAGGTTTCACCAATCCTTGTAGAGACGATACTCAATACTCATCACTTTATTACTTGAGACGTGTATACTTGCACAATTCTGGGGCACTTTACACATGCAACAATTTTCTTTCTAGTACGCTAACCCTGTTTAAATCCTGCTCGTTTGTGATCTCGGTGGAGTGGAAATCCCCTTCCAAGAGGCATTGTCATTTTTATCGAGTGGTTGGCCCGGAGATAGGAAATGAGTGGCAATGAGCTACGACAATGAGATGGTCCAGCCTACAAAACTTTAGCGTGGAAGGAGCCTTAGTTGTTGTTTGGTTTTTAGCCTGGTTCAAGAAAGTGTTGAGTTGTCCCTGTTTGTAGTTTGGACCTTATGTATTGACGGTTCCGGGAGGTGGGCATCTATCTCTGACGAAGGCTACTAGTGTTCCTCAAATAATAGGTTTTTTGACATATATTGCCTTGACGCCTTCATTTTCAATGTTTTAAAGGCTTTCCAACGCAGTCCCAAGTTTTAAACTTGTTGGTTTCTTGATGCTGCTATTGTTTCAAGCAAATGAGGTTATCAAAGGTTTCTTTTCTTCATGGGAAATGTTGCATGGAGGTATGGAAAGTATCATGTCTATCAGTTGTGTAGCGAGATGGACAAAGTTCTGTTGTTTGCTCCAGCCAGTGTGAAGCTTAAGATACCAAACGTGTGGAAAAGCACCGCCGCAGCTATAGTCGAAGGAGGTTCTTGCACGATGGCCGAAGTAACTAAGGAGAGAGACAGTTGCGTGTTGTGAGGGAAAGTCAAAAAGTCTTCGATATCTTCCGAATATTGTGGGATCATGCTTGCTAATCCCTATGAATCCTTGGTCAAATCAAAAAGTGGAGGGGCAGAAAGGAAAGTCAATGTTATAAGTAATGTTGTGGCCCATAACAACCTTCTTAATGATATATTTGCTCCTCGTGCAAGCAATGCAAATGACTGTCGTACTTTTGTGATCCACGAGAAGAAAAATGGTGCAATCTTTCAAATATGGATATGTATTTTAACCTCAAACATAAGAGAGAAGACGCTTTTGAATTTTCCAATTCATCTTTCTTAAGTGAAGTTGATGAAGCTAAATGCTCGGAGGACGCTAAGTTTAAGCTTTTAGCGAATGTCATTTTAAAATGTCATTCGCACAAGGAATGAGTGCTTCTTGCTGTGTTGCCTTCGAAAAGAGGAAGGTTCGGGTGGCGGCTTTTGTCTTTGGTCCTTCCTCCTTATTTAGACAGTTTTCCTTTCAGTCATTTGGTTCTTCGATTGTTCCCTTTGCCCAAGGATGTTTGATGGTCTTGAAACCAGGTCTAGAGGTATTGTGTCCTTTCGGCTTTTGGAATCAGTTGTGCCTTTGGATTATGGTTTCTTTGGTTTTCGGCTCTGTTCTATCGTATTACTCTTATGATTAGGTCCTTATATTTTCAATATAGGGAGAACCATCTCCGGCTCTGTAGCTCTCTAAGAAGTAAGCTGATGCTCAAGAAATGGTTTCGTTTTCCTTTGAATCCTTCGATCCTTATTTGCTCGTGTATTGTGTTGCTTTCTTTTCTCGTTTGTGTTTTCCTGGTGATCTTTGCCCCTCTTGTTGTTTTTCGGGGTTTCTTACTTTGTCTGTGGGAGATCGACTTGTTTGTTCCCTCTCTTTGTTTATGTTCTTTTTGTTGTTCTCCTGAAGTGTCCAGGTTGTGTCTTGGAGTCTTGGTGCATTGACTCTTTTGGTCTTCATGTTACCATGCATTTTTCTTGTTTCTTGTTGTTGGTTTCTATGTTTAATGAATTTTACTTTTCTTTCAAAAAAATATAACTTTCTTCATATAAGATTATCTGGTGTTATAAATTTGAAGATTATTTTGTATGACGACCACATGGGAATTTGTTCTAAGACATTTACTCGGAGAATATTCAAAAATTTATTTGGCATAACAATAATAAAAAAAATAAAAACATACTTAAGTTTAGTATTTGAATATTCACAAAAATATTTTAATAGAGAGCAATGAATGTATTTAAATATAAAAAATATTTTTAAAAAAAATATTTAATAAAATAGTTATATCAATAATACGATAAATATATAGTTTTTGTAAATTTTAGAGAGTGTAGCAAAAATAGTTCTATGACTTTTAATGTAGATATTATTAATTTAATATTGAAAATTAACATGTTAAAAAATATAACACGTGAATAATTCGGTAAATTTTACTTTAATATAATCTTATATTCCTCAAATCAAACGCATTAATCTTACATTCCTACCAAATAAAATAAGATAACATTCCCGGTAATGTGTCAGACCATGTTACATTTTAAAAATTATATTTTTAAAGATAATCTTATATTTCGTAAATTGAACGCACACTGTTTTCATGAAAATTCATCGTCTTTATTAACTGAAATGTCCATACAGCCATTCTCTGCACAAACATATTTATGCATCATTTTAAACTTTTACATGCAGTATTTGCAGAGCTGTCTTTGGGCATGGACGAGAGGGACGCCCGCCTAGGGCCCCAAATTTTTTATAATATTAGTATTATGATCCGATTTTTTAATACTTATTATTAGGAGTGTACTCTTAAATTTAAAAAAATTAATATTTTTTATTAGGGTCCAATTTTTTCAATAATTGTTATTATGGATCTAATTTTTTAACACTTGTTATTAGGGTTCAGTTTTTCTTAATATTTGTTATTATAGGTTTATTCTTGCAATTTTATTTTTTTCTAATAGTTGTTATTAGGTGTCCAATATTTTCTCAATATTTGTTATTAAAGATCCAATTTTTTAACATTTGTTATTATGGGCTCAGTTTTTACCAATACTTGTTATTAGGTGCATACTCTTAAAATTTATTTTTTTTAAAATATTTATTATTATGGTCTAATTTTTCCTTAATACTTAGATTAGAGATCTAATTTTCTGTTTTCAAGAATTGTTATTAGAGCCCTATTTTTTTATACTTGTAATTAGGGCTCGGTTTTTTCGCAATATTTGGTATTAGAGGTCTACTCTTAAAATTTATTTTCCTCAATATTTGTTATTAGAGGTTCATTTTTTCCCCAATACTTGCTATTAGGGGACTAGTTTTTTTCAATATTTGTTATTATGCATATAGTTTTAAAATATAATTTTTTTCCCAATACATGTTATTAGAGAGTTGATTTTTTTTAATACTTGTTATTAGAGCCCCAATTTTTTCTCGATATTTGTTATTAGGGATCTACTCTTAAAATTTATTTTTTCATGATATTTGTTATTAGGAGTCCAGTTTTTTCTCAATACTTGTTATTAGGGACATATTTTTAAAAAATATATATATTTGTTATTAGAGACCTACTTTTAAATTTTAATTTTTTTGATACTTATTATTAGGGGCCTAATTTTTAGGTTCGTCTTAGGGCCACTAAAATTCCAAGAACGACTCTGAGTATTTGTATGTATTTAATCAAAGATCTTTTGAATCAAAATTTAAATGATTCTATTTCATTTAACTTTATATATATGACATTATCATATTATTAATTTTTACAAATCATATGTTTCATAACAAAATTAGATAATTTTTACATGCATGCGTGCACAAAAATAATTAGTTATCGTTATAACAAAACAAAACCGAGTGAAGCAATTTAAGAAATTTTCATATTTTGATAAAAGAAAACTATAATCATTAGCCCAAACCCATAAGTGGCTGGCCTAGTCTATCACTAGAATTTTGTTACTTAAGGCTCTGGCCTAAATATTGCTAATTCCATTTTAACTTTTTATTTATTTATTTTAGGCATATTACGATAAGTTTAACCTTTAAAGTTTACACACTTTTTTTAAATTTGATCTTTATTCCTTTCTAAACTAAATTTGACCATTAATCTTTCAAAAAGAGTTAAATTTATCCTTTTAAATGAAAATATTGAATAAAATTTATATTTTAACAATATTGATGCGGCAACCTATACAATAGTCCATGAATGATTTATGCTAACATGATACTATTTGTCTTATATGCTACATAACAAATAATTTAAAATATATAAATGATTGAAAAAATAAAGAAAAAATATTAACATAAAATTTAAGGATTTAGTCATCACTTTGGTTAGAAGGAAACACATTCTCTTTTTAAAAGGTTAAGGGATAAATTTGATTTTTAAGGTAGAAAGTTAAATTTTATTTTTTTAAGGTTGAAGGTTAAATTTTATTTTTTAAAGGTTAAAAGTTAAATTTAACTAAAAATATATAAAGGACAACGGATTGTTATCCAAATGGTTTGAGAAAGTTTTGAATTGGTCTCCGGATATACAAGTGGGGTCTCGACGTACATGGTTATCTGTATTTGGGGTGCCGGTTCATGCTTGGTTAACGGGGACGTTTGAAAATTTGGGTAACCATTGGGGCGCAATGGTGAGAATTGAGGATGATACTGTGGCGCCAACATGTTTTGAGAGAGGACGGGTGCTCATTGAAACCAAACGATTGGATCGAATTGATGAGATTGTCGACCTAAAAGTACAAGGACAAGTGTTTAAGGTTAGGGTGACAGAAGCGGAGATCTATTTTCGACATAATTGTGATTGTTGCTATGTGGATGGGGATGACGAAGGCATGCGTGATGGAGATGAGTGTGAGGATGATGACACGAGGAGGTGAGGGTAGTGGGAACACATGTGCATCACGAAGCACCTAGTGATGATTTGCAAAAGGAATTGAAAAACACTTTAACGTGGCAGGATAATGCGCTGTGGGAACATGATCGTAGCGTGGGGTTTGATGTGAGTGATAAGGGGATAAGGTCGAAGGAAGGGATGTTGGAGGAGGTGGTGGGGATGATTGATAGGGCTGAGAGGGAGAACAGTGAGGAGATGGGGGTGTGTGAGGAGTTTGATCGGATTCATGACTCTTCGATGGGTTTAGGATTGAGTCTAGCATCTTTAGTTACGAGGGCTCTAGGTTTGGATTTGATTCTTGTCACGGACGATGCACATCATGTAACACAGGTTTTGGAGCCGAGCCTTATTGGGTCAGGTAGTGGTGATCACGAGCTTTTTGACAAGTCTAGTAATATGGGTGAGCGTCCAGTGATATTGTGAAAACGGGGCGTGGGAAGCCACGCAAGGGGGAATCAATGATTAAGGAGAGTGTGTTAGATTCAGATAGTAAGGTGAGACAAAAGCAATTGTTACGAGATGCAAAATTGAATCGTCACTTGTGCAAGCTGGTTGGAATTTCAACTTTGGGTAGAGAAGATGAGATCATTAAAGATATTTCGCGCATTATGGTGGTTTGCCAAAAGGCGAAGTGAAGTATGAAGATAAAACAGTGATGGGTGGCATGGGTCGCGCATTAGGCTGTGGTATTGAGTTGGATTTCTCACAAGGATTGTTGCTCTTGAAAATTTTAGGATATCTTGGTGTTGATTGATGCTCATGTGGAGGCCTTGTTTTGTGTGTGTTTTGCACATGTTTTTCGCAAGAAAATGGTCTGGCTGAAGCGCTTGCTACAGAGGGGGTTGATCGTGCGGATTTGTTTCGTGATGGGTGGTAGTGTGGTCCTGTTGGATCGTTTAGGGCCATTGCCCTGGCGTGTGTGCGGTGAGGATGGGGCAATTGCCCTGGCATACATAGCATGTTTTGGTGTTGAACGTTGCAAGGGATCGGTCATGCCGGGTTGTTTGGGGATATTGCCCTGGCGTTTGTGCGGTGAGGAAGGGGCAATTGCTCTGGCATACATGGCATGTTTTGGCGTTGAGCGGTGCAAGGGATCGTGCGATTTTGATGGTCGGTCCTTGTTTAGGTGTTGGTACTTTGTTGGGGCTCGGTGTTTGGTTATTAGTTCTTTATGTTTATATTCGTGTAGGTACTCCTTTTCTCCTATAGGTTTAGGGAGGTTTTTAATGAGACATATGCGGATATTTACTCTTGTATGATTCTCTTGAAATAAAATCGTATAAGTTTGCTGATCAAAAATATATATAAAGGAAAAATTGATAAAGGTGTAAACATTGTGGTTAGATTTATTATTATGTTTTCTTTACCAACTACTACTTTTTGGCTAAAGTTCTGTGTTGGCACACCTATGTTTAGGGCAATATACACAACACTACTTGATTAAGAGCAACCTGGACCTAGAGTTTAAGAGTGAGATCTAGCAAACCCATAAAATCCACGTTGCTGTTAAATTAAGGTGACCTTAACCCTCTAAGCCACCGATCTTAACACTGTAATATGGTTTTTCTACCAACATATCTCGAATTGTCGCGTTAGGCTCTATGCAATCAGGGGTGGAGTTGGAAAATTTAGGTTGTGTTGTTAGAACTTTGGATGTTAACTCATATTTATTAAAAGTGGGTAAAATCAAATAGTGAATGTCAATTTTCTTCGAATGATCTTAATTACTTTTTTATAAAGGTGTCAATTTCCTTTAAAAGATCTTAATAAAATTTTAAATTGGTGTTAACTTACCTTTTATAACTATTTTTTAAATTAGTATCAATTTGCTATTTAAACGGTGTCAATATCCTCTGGATCATACCATGTGTTGATCTTGCTAGCTGTGCTGACATCCCATGGATAAGATTGTGACCACTCCTTTGGGTCTGGTAGGTTATCATGAAACTCATAGAGTGCTTGAGAGATTTCTTGACAATATTGAGTTTCAAGATCTGAATCACTCGGCCAGGTGTCCCATGATGTTTTTGTTTCTGGTGAAGGCCATATCTCATCTGGTATCTGTCTATTCATTTGACAGATATATCTTTGAAACTTCCTGTATTCAACTGGAATTTTTCTGATATCATCTGGATAGATCTAGTGTACCCATGCGGTTGAGATAGCTGGTAGCTGTTTTGACTTTCCATGTTCCAAAACTACGTGAGCTTTATGAAGGATAAGGATAACATATCCTTTTTCCTTCTCCTGTCTTTCCATGACATTACTGATTAGCTCGAACCATACTTCAAGTGGATAAAACCACTGAAGTATTTCCCATAAGTTATCATGCTCTGGTTGTCCAAAACCTGTTTTGCTTCTACCCATGTAATAAAGCAAATCTTCCAGATTAAACTGAACAGCAACATGATGGACATGGGTAAAATACCATAGTAACCATTTAAGTTCATCTGGTTGTTCATGGAATTCAATGGTTAAAGGATGAATAAATGGGTAATTCGGGTGAAGACCAAAAGGTTTTAAACATAACCCCCCATGGTTTCTAAAAACATCAAGCTGGTAACTGAAAATCATTGATCTTGCAGAGGAATGGAATTTCTTTTCTATTACCAATCTATAGACTTCTGGAGGATATAAGGGGTTGAGATTGGGAGGAATATCCCAGTCTGTTTCTATTTCTGGTTTTCTAGCTATCGGAGGATGAGAATTCATTTTGGTGGTTTTGGGTTTAGAGGAAGAGGAAGATCTTGTAGCTCTGTACATCAGGATCTTATCTGGCGGTCTAGTCAGCAAGTCAGCTAAAACATTGGATTTGCCTTTGATATGTTTGCAGTCAAAGGAGTATTGAGAGAACCAATTTGCCCACCTTAGTAACTGTGAATTGGGCACCTTCTTTTGTTTGAATTTTAGCATATTCGGAAATGCTGACATGTCCATCTTTACAAAAAAGTGATGGCCAATAAGATGAAATTCAAACTTAGAAATACCTTTCTTGACCGCAAGGATTTCTTTGAAGGTTGAGTGGTAATTGATTTCTGTATTAGAGAATCTTCCACTTTTATAGCCACATATGCGTCTCTTTTTGTCCTTTTCTTCAATAAGAATGGCTCCCCAATATTTATCACTAGCATCTGTTTGGAGAATTCTTCTACCATCTGAAGGGATCTGCAAGGGTGGTAGCTTTTGTAGTTTTCTTTTAAGGAGCCGGACTGCTTTCTCATGAACTGTACTCCAGGGAGGAGGATCTTTCTTGAGTAGTTTTCTGAGTGGGTTTGTGTACTTAGAGATTTTGGGAACAAAATCTCTTAAGTAATTGACTATTCCGAGGAACTATAATACTTGCTTCTTTGTGAGATGTGTATCTGGGAACTTGAGTAATTCCTGAGAAATGTGTTCACCAGGTTGATACTTTCCATCTTTCAAGTGCATTCCAAGGAAGTCAATTTCAATCTGGGCTATCTGCATCTTCTTTTCTGATAGCATTACTCCGTGCTGTAAGACCAATTGATGGAACTGGTCCAAAAGCTTTAGATGGGCTTCCTCATCTGGGCTGTACAAAAGGATATCATCAATGTAAATCAAAGCATTTTCCATAATGGGTTGGAAAATCCTTATCATTGCCTTTTGGAACAGTGATGGGGCCGTCTTTAATCCGAATGGCATAACCGTCCATTGGTAGTGATGATTTGGGATACAGAATCCAGTTTTGGGTCTGTCAACTGGATTTATACCCAATTGCCAAAATCCTGCTTTTAGATCAAACTTTGAAAATAGCTGAGCCTTGGCAAGGCTGGAGAATAGAACATTTTTGTTGGGCAGAGGGAACTTGTCATCTTGGAGGAAGTGATTGAGAGGTTGATAGTTGATGACGAGTATGAGTTTTCCTCGAGCCTGTTCTGACCGTTTATTCACATAAAAGGCTTCACAAGCCCATTGTGAATTAGACTGTTCAATAAGACCTTGTTGCAAGAGCTCGTTGCATTCAGTTTCTGCAAGCGTTTGATGTTCTGGATTCATGCCTGAATGACTGGCTTTTGTGGGGTTAATATCTTCATTCTTCTTGAAAGGCAGTTGAATGAAAAAGGCTGAATTCTGCCAAAGAGGAGTACTGCATTTGATGAGAAATTCCGCATGTGAGTTTGCGCATGATCTCCTCTTTATTTCTTCCACGATCCCTGCCATCTTTTCTGGAATGGTGAATAAATATAATCGAGGAATATCCACAAACGGCTTGAAGTAATTTCTGTGTTTAAGACCGTCAGGGGTGATTCTCAAATGTTTTGCCTTAGTGTAGAGGTCAAACCCTACTATCAAGTCTTTTCCAGGAAGCTGTGAACCAAGCACAGTAGTTGTTATTTTACAATCTGGAAAGAATTGGATAGTAATAGGCTTACTGATAACATGGGTGGCAAACGTCTGGTCGGCTGCAGAATTGAAGTATCTGGTGTGCGGCTTCCACCATTGTTTTGGAAGGATTGAGGAGTTCATAGTTGTCTCTGCTGCCCCTGTATCGATAAAAGCAATAACAAGGATTGGGTCATCATATTTACCCAAATATACTGAGACTAGTACATGAGGCACTGGTGCTGTAGATGATTTGACTGAGCAGATCTTGTAGACTCCTTCTGAGTCTGTGGAGGATTCTTCTGCTTCTGATAAGTCTGAATCATCAGGTATCTGAATTGCCAAGAGTGACTGGTCTGTTGGTTCTTCATCAATGGAGAAGACTGATTCAAGGTCATCTTCGTCTTTGATCCTGACACGTGTGATCTTCTTGATTTCTTGGATCATCCGGTTCTTACTTTTGTTCTTCGGACATTCTTTAGCAAAATGGCCTTTCTTACCACAGATATAGCATTTGGAGGATTTTTGTCCTGGGAATCTTTTCTTTCTGAGGTATCTCCATCGTTTTCTTCTTCTGTGAAGGAATGGTGACTTGAGAAGTCTTCGCTGTGAGTGTCTGGTGGATTTAGACTTCTTTGGTCTACAATGGCACTTTTTCTCATCTCTGCACTTGATTGTTAAGCCTTTCTTTTTGCAAGCTTTATCCATTTCCCTGTGTCCTGTCATATAGTCATTGATAAGTTGTCTTTTTTCACAGAATTCTTCAAGAGCTATAATAGCTGCTTGTTGAATCTAGCCAACAGATAACTACAAAATGTCTCTGGATTGGTGTTGAAGTTGTCTGTAAATGGAATTCTGTAATTCTTCTGGGATTGAGGCTAATAGGGCTTGCTTTAGGTTCTGGTCTGCTCCAAGGGCGTAAAATAGCTTGATCATGATACCAAAATGTTTCTCAAGGTCCTTCTTTTCGAACGAACAGCATCGTCGTTTGAAGATTTCCTTTCGCTTTAAGATTTTTAAGTCTGCTTGGCTCCCAAGGAATTGATTATGAAGGATCTCAATCACCTGGGAAAAATCTTGTAAAACAAGAAATTGCATTTGATCGACATTACTAAGAGAGCTCCACCAATCCCTAAGAACACCTGTAAACCTGGCGGTGAATTCTGAAAGAATAGCATGGTGGCTATGTTCAGTAAGGCTTTTTGTTTCTAACCAAGAGTGGAATTCCTGAAGTCTCTGGGCCCATCTGGATACTGGGATATCATCCAATGTGAAGGTAAACTTGGCTCCAGAGGGTGTTGATGGGGTTGCTGAAGTTGAGGCATCTGCATCCATATGCTGAGGTTCATCATCTTCTTCTTTGACATCTGGTTGTGTCATCAGGACTGGATCTTCAGAGGATTCTGAAACGTCATCAGAGATTTCTTCTTCCTCGGATGGTGTTGCATCCGAGCTTGCTTCTGAGCTTATCTCTTCTATGTCAACAGTAGCAATTTTGGGAATCTTCTGCTCCCTATATTCCTGTAAAAAGGAAGTTAAGGGGTTCTTCTGTGGTGGTTGAACCATTAAGGACCTGGTTGTTTTGGTGTTTGGATCTTCTTCTTCCATAGGTTCTTTTCCTTTTTCTCGCTGTCTTTTCTTCTCAACTTCTTGCTTTTGGATCTACCTGAGTAGTTCAGCAGGAGATAACTTTCTTGGTTCTGCCGGAGGAATTATTAATCCTGGAGAAGATATCGGAGTATTATAAGAAGCAAAGATTGAGGGTTTTGTTGAGGGAGTAGATTTCCCTATAGTAGCAAAGAATTCATCCTCATTAGAAGTTTGGGGAACTCCTCCTGTCTTCTTTAAATACTCAATTTGTTCTTTAAGCTTTTCAATTTCTAATCTTCTTTGTTCAAGATGAAGAAAGAGATCTTGTCCGGGAGATGCGGGAGATTTTTCCACTTCTTTGATCTTTCTGTGGAGAATAACAATTAACTCATTGGCTATCTTTGTGTTGGCATCCACCTTTGATTCTACCTGGGCGAGTTTAGAATCTATCTGGGTGATTTTGGTATCAATTTCTTGTAAGGTGGTGTTCTGAGCTAGAGCATTTTCTGTTTGCCAGTTAAGAGTGGCTTCTGCAGCACTGACATGCTCTCCTGACCCTTGTATTTTGGTAGGGATTTTGGGAACATGTTTGTACCCCTTTTCAATAAATTCTTCCAAGGGAGGAAAATCTTTGTTATAAGACTGGTTTGGTTGGTACATATGCACGGTTGGAAGGTCTGATGGTTTTTCTTTTAGAAGGGAAGAGGAGGTTGTAGGGGCATGTTTTGAAACAGCAGGAGTAGTCTGCTGAGTAGCTGGTGAGTTCATCTTAACCCATTTTTGGATCTTTCTGTAACAGGGTTGAAGGAGATTTTCTGGTAATATTTCTGGTGCTTTAGGAGGTGGTGATGGAGGTTTTGATAGAGGTGGTGAAATACTGAACCGTTCTGGCTTCTAAGGTTTAGAAGAGTAGTCAACAAGGAAGATAAACTTCCCGTTGTCCTCACCAAGAGGACCCACTGTTGGGTCTCCTTGCATGTATCTCTTCCAAAGCTTGGAATGAGACGTCTTCTTCTTTTTGCTAGCCTTGTGAGGGTAGTATGCAGTCGGACGACTACTATTGATGTATTGGTCAAGTCTGTCATCCATGCATGCTTCACACGAACACTCCGGATCCCAGAGGTTGTGTCCCGTAACTGGATCATGTCCCATGTAGATTGGTCGACCTGCACCATCAAAGCTTTCGACATATTTTGCTTCAAAGTCTGGTTTACACAGATCGCAGTAGCAGTCATCATCAGTGCTATCATGGGCACTTGTAGGATCTCCAATAGGCTGCATCATCAGTTGTGTTGGAAAGATTGAAGGAGTCGAAGGGGATTTCAAGTGACTGTGATCAAACCTGATCTCTGTCATCCCTCCAGGTTTGGAGAGAATTCTATTTTCAGTAGTTCTAACAGGTTGGCTTTGTTGCTGAATCAACTCATAATTAGTTATCCATCGTTCTGGTAGTAGCTGAATCAGTTCTTCTTTTGTAATTTTTCTAGGAACATGCACACAGTGAGGTTGTTCTTGTGTATTTACTGAAATTAACAGAGAGGTATCACCTGATCCGCTTCCTTGTATTTTAAAGGCATGGTCTTGTACTCTATACACTATCTGATAGTGAAGAGTAGCAATAATTGAGGATTCTACCTGAGGGGCACCAACTATGTGAATTTGGACTTTGAGAGCCTGCATCAAGTTGGGATCTTTGAGGGCCATGGTGAAGTTTGGAAAGAGAGTGACTATAACCAGGCCACTGTTGAGCGTTGCTTCTACAGTACCAATACAAGCATCCTGGTACTTCAAGTATCTGGTATCCAATAGTGCAATACGAGCAATGACTGGTTTTCCTTCTGTAACATGGTAATTCAAGGCAAGTCGAATGGCTCCAAAGTGGATATGGGAATATCCTGCTGCCATCCATCTGTCTGGAAAATCTGTAGGGATTTCAAGTGTAACAAACTGCTCCGTAGCTTTTCCTGTAATAAGATGTTGATCAAAGCTAGAAGACTGGACATACTCTTTAACAGTGGTAGATGGTCTTTTTATAAGGGCTTTAATACTTTTTATAGGGGAGGATAAGGGTTTTTGGTATGCTGAATAAGGATTTACAAGAGGGAGTTTAGTAGGTTTGACTCGCTCTTCAGCTGAATAATAATATACTTCATATAACGAAGATATTTTATTTCCTTTAAGAGACTTCAGTGGGAAGTCTCCCATATGAACTAAAGACTTAGAAGAAGAAGGCTGGGTATTTTCTGACATGTTTTATGAATCTCTTCTCTCTGAATAGAATGAACAGATTAGAGAGATCTAGGAGTATGGCTCTGATACCAAGTACAGGGGTGGGAGATGACAAATAACCTGATCATAGAGTAGAAATCGATCAAGAGGTAGCCGGAACAGTGTCAGCTGCTATAACAGGTATGCTATGCCAAAAACAACCTCTCCTGGGCTAACGGGGGCACTGCCTGTTAGTTATAGCAACCAATCATGTATCGTCTTTCCTCTTAACCTACTTCTTTTAGACTAATCTGATTATCTTTCACAACTATCTCCATGCTTGATTCTCTGGTCTAAGTTAATCATGGTTTCTGATGTAAACAGGATCCACCGAAGTGGCAAGTTTACAGAGCATACGCCAGGAAAACTCACTGGAGATCACTCTTATTCTGTCATTGCTATTTCAAAGAGAAGAGGAAGAGGAATTTAGAAAGCCATAATCACTCTTGAAATATTATATTTCTTCTAGCCCAATTCTGAGTTTACATAGGCATAAGGCTCTGCTTATATAGAGAGCTCAGGAGGAAAATTACAAAATAGCTACTTTACACACGTCCTAAATATTATTGGACCGACACGGCTTAAAGAGGTTTGTCATAAAGTGACATGACCACACACTTATCATAATTAAAGAGGTATGTCATAAAGTGACATGACCACACACTTATTATAACAACAGACCTCTTTAATTATGATAAGTGTGTGGTCATGTCACTTTATGACAGACCTCTTTAATTATGATAAGTGTGCGGTCATGTCACTTTATGACAAACCTCTTTAAGCAGTGTCGGTCCAATAATATTTAGGACGTGTCTAAAGTAGCTATTTTGTAATTTTCCTCCTGAGCTCTCTATATAAGCAGAGCCTTATGCCTATGTAAACTCAGAATTTGGCTAGAAGAAATATAATATTTCAAGAGTGATTATGGCTTTCTAAATTCCTCTTCCTCTTCTCTTTGAAATAGCAATGACAGAATAAGAGTGATCTCCAGTGAGTTTTCCTGGCGTATGCTCTGTAAACTTGCCACTTCGGTGGATCCTGTTTACATCAGAAACCATGATTAACTTAGACCAGAGAATCAAGCATGGAGATAGTTGTGAAAGATAATCAGATTAGTCTGAAAGAAGTAGGTTAAGAGGAAAGACGATACAGGATTGGCTGCTATAACTAACAGGCAGTGCCCCCGTTAGCTCAGGAGAGGCTGTTTTTGGCATAGCATACCTGTTATAGCAGCTGACACTGTTCCGGCTACCTCTTGATCGATTTCTACTCTCTGATCAGGTTATTTGTCATCTCCTACCCCCGTACTAAGCTCCGCTCATGGATGCAATACCACTTATGAGATGAGTCATACTGAACCTTGTAATTTATGGTAAACCTTAGGAGTTTGAAAATGATTTCTCTCATTCGTAATGCTCTTGGCCGAAGTTTTGGACAGTTAACCATAGTCTAATCAAGTTAGATATGCACCCTTTGATGGGTAAAAAGAGATGCGGTAGTTTTCGATGTTCGAACAATTCATCTCATCTAATTTGAGGTGGAGAGTTGCGGTTTGTGGTGGTCGAAGTGTTCAACATTGCTATCAAAAAGTACTTTTAAGAAGATAAATGATCATTTTGAACATGATATTGTAAGTTATATATATATATATATATGATATTCAGATTCTCTAATGTTATAATATATGAAATATATCAGCTTGAATTATTATAAAAATATTTTTATTAATAAATATATATTTTAACAATTATACGTGTTTCATGAAAATATAACAAATTTGAAATATTTTATTTAAAAAACTTGACATGAATAAATATGTATCATTTTAAAATTAAAAAAATAATTATTAGTTATATAATTATATCTTCGTAAAAAATTATAAATTATAAATAAATACAATAGCAAATGAAGGTTAAAATTGTGATTTAGCTCTTAAAATGTCTTTTACAGCTGCAAAAGCTAAAGTTTGGGTTGAAAATCACTTTTCAAAAGCAATTTTTTTCCCAAAAGCTAGGTGTTTAGCACAACTTTTGGCCTCAAACTAACTTTTGAAACTAAAAGCTAGTTTGAAAAGCAATGCTAAAAAAAGCCTTAGAATTAGAAGTGCTTGGATAGATATAAGTTCAAAAATTAAAATATGAATAAAAATTATTTTTGGTTTTTTTTTCAAATCACTTAAATGATGGGATTTAGTATCCAAATTATTAAAGGCTTAAGGGGTAATTTAGCAATTTCAAAACGTAAATGTTACATCTCCTTTTTAAATACATTAATTTAATTTTCGTAATTTTTTAAAATCAATTTTTTTTCTTTCATTTTATCAATTCAGCCATCAAACTCTTGAATTGTATTAATCTATCCCTTCGAATGTTGTTGTCTGACAGAGTCATTAAATTCTTTGCATGTGGCCGCTATATGTTTCCACATCAATTGTTATCGGCGGTTGTCTTGTCATGTCGTTGATGAATGGTCAATTTTTTGATGACGTGATAATACGAATGAAAAGTCTTAGAATTAGTTATTTAATTTAAAATTACATTTAAAAAATCATGTCAACTTTACTCCCACATCAAAATTAACATGCCATCATCTTATTGGAGGAAATTAACATGCTAACTTAGACGTTAATTATTTAACGATGAAGTGTCTGATGACAAAGGGCGATTAGTGATAACAGTTCTGTTAGCTAATAACAATTAAAGGGCGAGATTGATATAATTCGATAGTTTATATTCTCAATTAATGACATTAAATAGAATAAACAACATTACTGATTTTAAAAGACTACATTAATTAAATTGATGCAATTAAAAAATAATGAACAACATCACTCATTTAATATAGCTACAAGAACAAAATTTCTCTTTAAATCATTATTAAAAATTATTACTATACTTAATATTTAATAAAATCAGGTGGACCTGGGCCAAGGGAAGAGGATCTATTGATTTCATTATTTTTTTCAACTTGAAAGAACATTCCAAAGAATGAGTTGTAATCTAAAATGATATGCTAATGATTAGTCTCAGGTGGATAACCATTTTCTCTTTAATCTGAATAAGCTAATCTCGCACACAAACAAGGCGTTTAAAATTGACATTATATATATTTTTCATTAATTTAATTTGATCTCACTAATTTATTACTACTTCAGATATGATATCAACATAAAAAAACAACAACATACCAATAGAATTAGTCCAAGTGATAAGTAACTTGATATTGTTTAAGTATGATTCTAATTTAAGACATTGTGTATGCATAAAATTTCTATTGAAAAACTCATCTATCAAAGTCAAGTGTGCAACGCGGGTCGATCCGGATTAGTCAGGACAAAGCCATAGGGAACCGAGAGAGCAACAACAACAACAAAAAACATTAAAATAGCATGTGTACATGAACTAATCTTGCACACACAAAAGGTCATGTTTGACAATTAGCGGATAGCTAGTAGCTAATAGCTGATAACGGATTATATAAAAGTATTTGATAAACTTATCTAATAACTAATAGTTGTTTGATTATTTGAACAAGTAAAATAATTTATAAAGACATGATTATATTCAATACATGTTTGAATAATTTATTAATTATCAACATTTTATATCTATTAATATTAATTAGATTATAAAAGTAATTTTTTAATATATTACTAAGCATATTTGAAGGATATATATATATATATAACCCCTTCGTCCCGGTCTGGATGGCTGGCCGGTCCGAGTAGGCTACACGGGGAAAACCGATGTGAAACTCGTTAAGGTCCCACCTCGGTTAGAAACCCTAGAAAATTTCTTTTATTTATATCTTGTATACATGCATAGTTAAGTCCTATGTGAAGCACGACAGCGGAAACACGAACGACATATCAACGACCACCCAAAACAACACTTTAAAACAGCCCATTTTCCCTTTTTAAGCAGGCCATATCGATACACCTGCAGAGGGTATCGATACGCCTTGACCAAGGTCAACACCTTGTTGTCAACACAAGAAGACCGTATCGATACAGCCCTTGAGCGTATCGATACGCCCTTTTCGGTCAACATCTCGTGGTCAACGAGATAAACCCGTACCGATACGCTTGGAGCCCGTATCGATACGCTAAAGTCTCACCAAAATATCAGATTTCCAGTGAGCTTTGAGCGTATCGATACACCCCCGTGTATCGATACACCAAGCCAAAAATTGAGTCCCGGAGGGCAAACCGTATCGATACGGCCCTTGGGCGTATCGATGCGCCCTACACTGTAAGTCTCCAAATTTTAGCCAAACAACTTAGGACTCGACTCTAGATGCGATTTACGACTCCCCTAGCCACAAACAACATACAAACAACCTTTAACCACCAAGATCCAAGCATACGAGGCAACCAACACTAACAAGCATCATTCACCCAAGAGATTCATGCATTTACCAAAAGATGACATACAAAGCACTTTAAGGTTCATATCTTAACAACCAACACACAAGCATTCAAGACATGCAACATAAACAAGGTTTACAATTCAAACAAGGAATCCAAGAGCCAAACCAATTCCACATAAAACAAGGCACTCAAATCAACGACACCTATCCCATTGCTTGACTATTACCATCTACAATTTAAAGATCATACTTGAGCTAACCAAAAGCAACACTTGGAGACCTTTCCTTACCCTTGCCACCCACAAGCTACTGATCTGCATTGTCGAACAAAAAGGAGCGTAAGCATAAAAGCTTAGTGAGGGTAAGCTCGTAAAATAACCTTCGACAATGCAGGGTCCAAGCACGAGCAAGAATCAAAATAAAATGCATGATCTTACCTCCGATCCACAAGAGCCAAAATAATCATGATGTATGAACATATAGCCAACATTATGCCATGCTCAACAACTCATAAGCTCAACATACAATGATACGTAACTCAACGTATTAACAACAACATATATCAATTCATATTGGAAAATCACATTTCATGTCTTATTGGCATATGCATACAATCTCATATTGGCACCTAGTTATGACTCGAATATGCGGATAACATGTTGGAACGCATTTCCAACATAATCATTACCTTCGGTGGGATTACACTCATCACCGGTTCTCGCGGAGGGGATTCCACTCATCCTCACGCCCCGCCGATGGGATTCCACTCATCACCGACTAATATATAAACATTTTCGGTGGAATATTACATCACTGTACTCCTCCTTGGTGCCTTAACGCCACCAAGGCCACGCGCGACTTTGACTCTCGTGTGCACACTCCTCCTAATGATCGATCATTGTACCCAAGTATACTAGTGTCAATATTAAACACAAACCATAAAACTTTCACAACGTAATATCACAACAACTTCCGTGCTTAGCACGCACTCACCATGATCCTCGAATCATGCAACCATCTCATAACATCATTTCACAAGTCAACACCACATGTATACCATTAACACAATTATCACATCATATTTCATACATATGTATATCCGCATCATATTTATCATCAACATGCATATAACAATGCATCAAGCCAAGCCTCAACATACATGTATAACACATTATACATGGACAACACAATCGCAATTGAACATGAGGCATAAACAACCATTAAAGAGTGCAACCAAAATCTCTAATCAAAGCTTGGGATTAGGCTACCACTCTAATCCCAACTCTAGGTGGGTCTACCAATCCCAACCTAGTCCACATGCTTGAACCAATTGCTCAAAACAATTTAAAACATTTTAACCACTCACCTCCACCTCCAAGCTCAATTACCAAGCAACCAAGGTCTTCAAGTTTCCGGATTTGTTCCCGAGGCTTCACCAACGCATAATCTCGCTTCTAATCGCCTCAACACAATCAAAACAACCTCAAATCAATTCACCAATTAATGTAGCAAACCCGAAACACCATTCAAGCAATAAACACAAGATTCCAAGCCAAGAACAACCCCCAAAAACACCAAACTCGGGCAGCCCTCAAACCCCAACCAAAACTCATGATTTCAACACATTTAACACTTCCAAATGCTTCCAAAACAGCCCCCAACTATTATCCTAACATCATCCCTCAAATTCCAACACAAACCATACCCAAAACTCATCTAAAAACCCTCCTAAACCCCCACCAAAACCCAAATTCGGGAATTCTCATAAAACACTTTAAAAATTACATATGTTGGACCTTATGGTTCATAAATACCATATCTAACAATATTAAATCAAAATCTTAAGTTAAAAACAATAAAGATATCATTTTATTCAAATCTTCCAAAAACCCAAATTCTAAAACTTGAACCAAAATGAAATCTAGTTATACTTTTAAAGAGAGGAAGATGAGAGCAAGTCGGAAATGTATTTACCTTTCAAAAAGCTCCAAGAATGAAGGAGAAATGGGATGAAATGGTGAGATTGAGAGAAAGGCTCTCCATTGTCGTTGGTTTTGTGTTTTGAAGAAGAAGATGTTGAAGTTTTGGGTTTATTTGAATTATAATGTAATAAAAAATAGGTTTTATTTGTAAAGACCAAGTATTTACACAAATGCCATTAATGAATGGCTAAAGCTATCATCTCCTAAAGTCCATGGATTTTGGGCTTAGAAGATAGGCCCAACATAACTTTAACTATTTTTGAAATCACGAAGCTCATAAAAATATTTTATTATTTTAATTATAAAACCGAACCAGAAATAATATTAAAATATTATTTTCACCCAACCCCTAAACCCGGGTGTTACAACTCTCCCACACTTACGGAAATTTCGTCCCCAAAATTTATCGGACAGGAAGAGCCACGGAAACTGCCCCTCCACACTTCCCTTTTCTTCTCACCACAACATACTCACCAACTCGGTAAACTTACCACACAATACTAGCTATCTGATGCTAAGATCTCAATGGGTCCTTCAATGTACGTCAATTTCAAACTCGACTCAATCTATTCAACAACATAGCGCAGGACAAATTTGACTCACACTTCCGGATCATAGATACACAAAACACATTACGAACCTCTTCCTAACTCTGGTGGTAACCGCGACAATGACCAACAGAACTAGCTCGATTCACAATCTCATGCAGCACTGTTTGAATACTTGACCCATAACCTTCTTTAACTGACCATCTGACTTCAACAGGTAACCAAACACTTTGCAGATGTCTACAAAAATAATCTAGTTGAAATCTCGAATCTCTATAACTGACACGCGTCGTATAGTGTCAAAATAAATCCTTAAACTCAAATAAATAAGAATTAAAATAGTATAGTGAGAGTAAGGGTCAATCCGCAGGGAATAGGAATTCTAACACCTTTCGTTCTGACTTAGACCAAGAAACCTGTAAAAATAAAATGGGGTTTTAGAGAAGTGATTTGAGTAATAAAGAAAAATATAAAGAACGGAAAATAAATATTGAAAATGGATTATGGATTGAATTAGCCTCAAGCTATGCTTTTCCGCGACATCTTCGATCACTGAAATTGATTTTTCTTCAACTTTCTTACCGGTTACAGTCTACAAGGCCCAACCCTTGCAACTTACTTCTCTTGGGTAGATTCAACTCCCAGGGCAATCCTTGAAGTCAAGCTTTAGTGAGTTAGCTACGGCAATCGATGCTAACTCAAATCTGAGTTAGTGTTGGAGAAGCCCGTGCTCAGATAATCGTCTCGATGAGAATTGTTTCCGATTTTGATTCCCCTTAGTGGACCGCCACTAAGTTTGTTCTTAGGGAGTTGAATTGGCTACAAGATTTTCCTCGTCCCCAACGATGGATCTAAACCACTTCAACCCGATGCACGCTCTCGGAATGAAACAATTGAGATGCCTAAAGATTAGGCCGATTGCCTAATCAATTTTACAAAGAATCTAAAAAAGAATTGTTGAAGGATTGAAGTACTTTTCTAATCTCACGAGTTTATTCGGGTTTGGCGTTGCTTTTGGCTAAAGGCAATTTAGTTAAGCATGGTTGGTGAAGAAACCATACTTAATTAAAGAAAGAAAGAAATGGAGAAAATAGAGAGCTTTTATTAACTCAAGGAAGAAGAGAACAATGAATAACTGATGATCTAATTCACCCCCAAAGTGGGGTATTTATAGTAGCTGAAAACCCTAAAAAACTAAAATGATAAATCCCAAATTTAAATTAAATTACATAAGATAATTATCCTAAGTTTGAATTTTAAAATAAAAATCCGGATGATAAGCTATCTGATAAGCGGCTTGATAAGCTATCTGTGTTGCTGACGTCAGCTTCTAGAAGGTGCTGACGTGGCACCCAGTCAACATTCTTGCCCTGGTTCATGCCCATGAATCTGCCCACGACTCCAGTATTTTCTGCAGCATTCCAGCTTATTTCCAGCATCACGTAACCTGCATGAAAACAACATAAAAACAGCCCATTTAAGTCCTTCAAACTTATATTCAATCAAAATAAGGACTAAAAACATAACCAAAATAAATATTTATCAATTACCCACTTCCATTTCGAATCTTCCACGGATGTAGCAAACTAGAAGAAAATTGATGCTCGGTCTTGACACGCTGGCGAACTATGCACTTACTCTCATACTGAACCACATCATTTACCAAATCAATCCAGAAGTACTCATCTTCAACCCACAATACGTCTTCATACTACTCTGATGCAATACAAATGAACTACCGTGTGCTTCGGCCAAAACAACACGTCTCAAAACACTATGTCAATCGGCACAACTATTCTGTCACTGAAAAGCAAAACTCTATCATCTCTGAAACTGTATTCTGAAGGTCTTCTTTCTGCCATGTCTTGCACGGGAGGTGCCCATAACCTGTCTTGCAGCTGTTTCTCTTTAAGTATCTGACTCAAAGTAGGCTTAACATGAAACTCGGCCACAAAACGACTATCATTCGGTAAACTAAATCTGGCAAATACATCTCGCAACCCAACTACTAATCTATCAACAAATATAACTCAGAACATTGGTTACTACGTCCACTCTTTTCGGATGATACTCAATCTTGAGATTACGGTCTTCAAGCAATTCTAACAACCCATGATGTTCAAGTTTCAACCCTTCCTACGTCGTCTAATATTTCAGGTTCTGATGTTATGTATATACTGTGCATTTCTTACTATACAAGCTTTGTCTCTAAGTCTTCGAAGCAATTACAACTGTAGTTAACTCTATGTCTCGTGACGGATAATTCTTTTCTTGGTCTTTCAACTATCTCGATGAATAGGCCAAAATCTTCTGTCTTGCATAAGCACACAACCTAACCCTACATGTAATGCATCACTATGGTTCACAATTTCTTTCTCTGACATTGGCTGGATCAAGGTCGAAGGTTTCATCAAAGTTTCTTTCGGTTTCTCAATGGCTCATTGTCTCGCATCTAACCACACAAACTGAACATTCTTCTGTAGCAACCTGTCAAAGGAGCAGCTATCTTCGTAAGACTATTTACAATTTCCCGATAGTAACAATGCTAGACCTAGGAACTATAGATACCGGTCACTGTCTTCGGTTTCTTCCAACTCACATCTTCTTCTGCCTACTTGGGATTTACTCTAATACACTCGGCTAATCTACATGTCCTAGGAGAACATCTTCCTTGACTCGGAGTTCACGTTTGCTCGACTTGGCATGCAACTAATTCTCTAATAGGGTCTACAACACTAACTCCAAAGCTTGTCATGATTCTTCCTCGGCACGTAAATATACCCATATCATCTATGAGAACTACTACAAACTGGTCAAGGAACTCAGGAAATATTCTGCTCAACATCTCTATAAAATTAACTAACACACTAGTCAAACAAAGCGGCATAACTCAGAACTCAAAGCGATCACATATTGCCCCAAAAGTTGTCTTCGGTACATCACCCTCTCTCACTTTCAACTGGTAGTAAACGGATCTCAAATTAATCTTCGAAAGGACTGGAGCACACCCTAACTGATCAACAAATCACTGATGCTGGGAAATAGATTCTAACTATTCACTATCAATTGTTTCAACTACCTGTAATCTAAATACATTCTCGTATTGTCATCTCTCTTCTTCACAAATTACTCTATCATACTCTAAGATGATGTACTAGGCCTAATAAATCTACGGTCTAACAAATCTCGAAGTTGATTCTTCGACACTCTCACTTCAGTCGGGAATCATAAGATACAGAGCAAATCAAAACAGGGGCAAACTCGGAGACGGTATCAATAACAAACTCTTCTTCCCTATCAAGAGACAAACCGGGCAATTCTTGCAAACACCTTTAGGAAAACACAAACTATTCTAACATTTTGCGGTCTAATCTTCATTCAAAAATCAAATCCATCACATTTGCTAGGAAAGCATGTCAACTAAACTCAATCAATCTTTAACCTCTAAAGCTGGATCAACATTCGATAAGAAGTTCACATTCTCACCTACCACTACAGTCTCACAGAAATATGTACCTTCAAGGCAATTCTCTCTTTGTCTCAACGTATGCTCTAGCTCTGTGTTCTACAAGCCAAACCATGTCAAAAGGTACATCGAAACCGTAAAAAGATAATAACTTCACATCTACTGGAAACACGTAACCCTGAACTATCAACAGACATTTTCCGTACATCTTTATGACCACCACTATCTCACTAAAAGGTCTAGTCACATGCGTCCCTACGTATAAGGTCCCAACAGAGATATCAAATTTCTTTGTATGCTCACACAAAAGGACGAATCCGCAGAAATTTCAACTTCACATGTACACAGCTGATAGTTTTCGGTCCTCTTGCTTTCAGGCTGGTCCTTCAACATAATCTAACTCTTCAAACCGTTCTCAGAGCATCTCGAAACTTCAAAATTCAGTTCTGATCACACACAAACAATCATGCTTGAACTTGTTCTACAACATCGGTCTTGACGACTCAAAACATTCCACTACCAAACAATCTGGAGTCAAAGCTCAAGACTTCCTTCTCGGCTCAACTATATCGGAAACGACTTCATCTCTCCTTCTTGCTAGAAGACAACTCTGACGCACACTGGCCCAATCACACAAATCGATTCCCACTCACAGATACTGACCGGCTGTCTTGTATTAAAACCATAGGCTGAATCCCAATGATCACCAACTAACATTTCTAAATTTCAGATTTCTCACACGAGACCCTTACCCTGATCTCGCCAAGAGAACTAAGACACTCATATCTACCTCTAACACTTCACCGGGCACATTCACACTTTGCATGTTTGCTAACAACATACGGAAGTACAGATTTAGGATCGACCAGAGGGAACAAACTCAAAACTGTACCAAGGGCTTATCTATTGTAACACCGATATCACTCTGACTCTCACTCTTAGGTCTTCACTTCTTTTTACCAACTAATACCAGAATCGATCACATCGTCCCTCACCAACAAGAATCAACCCACATACACACTGGCTCGGACAAACAAATTGTACCTCAACTCCAGTACAACCATACTTCCCTAGCTATAGCAATGATCTCCTTAAACATCATCCACATTTTCAGAAACCACGACTTCTACTTACCGATTCACGACCCACGCCTTGGCCTCAACTTACCAAAAAACAATAAATCAACAACAACAACAACAAATTAACATACAAACTGGGTTAGCAAAGGTAAGGGTCCAAGTGGCTCAAGTATGATTCCCTCACTTAAAAATCTCTTTTTCTGATGTAATAGAAGCAATGGGACTCTACTCGACGTGCTTCAAACAACATACACGCACGTTCAAACAACATACATTCACACATCACAACAAACTCGAATAACAAGCAACATGCTCACATGGCAAGCAAACACCGTACAATTTCAATACACGAATTAAACTTGCCTCACTTACCTGCCCAAGGTCTCGGTAACCTTAGGCTCTGATACCAACAAATGTAACCCCCTCGTCCCGGTCTAGATGGCTGGCTGGTCCGAGTAGGCTACACGGGGAAAACCGATGTGAAACCCGTTAAGGTCCCACCTCGGTTAGCAATCCTAGAAAATTTCTTTTATTTATATCTTGTCTACATGCATAGTTAAGTCCTATGTGAAGCACGACAGCGGAAACACGAACGACATATCAACGACCATCCAAAACAGCACTTTAAAACAACCCATTTTCCCTTTTTAAGCAGGCTGTATCGATACACCTGCAGAGGGTATCGATACGCCATGACCAAGGTCAACACCCTGTTGTCAACACAAGAAGACCGTATCGATACAGCCCTTGAGCGTATCGATATGCCCTTTTCGGTCAACATCTCGTGGTCAACGAGATAAACCCGTACCGATACGCTTGGAGCCCGTATCGATACGCCAAAGTCTCACCAAAATATAAGATTTCCAGTGAGCTTTGAGCGTATCGATACACCCCCGTGTATCGATACACCAAGCCAAAAATTGAGTCCTGGAGGGCAAACCGTATCGATACGCCCTGCACTGCAAGTCTCCAAATTTTAGCCAAACTACTTAGGACTCGACTCTAGATGCGATTTACGACTCCCCTAGACACAAACAACATACAAACAACCTTTAACCACCAAGATCCAAGCATACGAGGCAACCAACACTAACAAGCATCATTCATCCAAGAGATTCATGCATTTACCAAAAGATGACATACAAAGCACTTTAAGGTTCATATCTTAACAACCAACACACAAGCATTCAAGACATGCAACATAAACAAGGTTTACAATTCAAACAAGGCATCCAAGAGCCAAACCAATTCTACATACAACAAGGCACTCAAATCAACGATATCTATCCCATTCTTGACTATTACCATCTACAATTTAAAGATCATACTTGAGCTAACCAAAAGCAACACTTGGAGAACTTTCTTTGCCCTTGCCACCCACAAGCTACGGATCTGCATTGTCGAACAAAAAGGAGCGTAAGCATAAAAGCTTAGTGAGGGTAAGCTCGTAAAATAACCTTCGACAATGCAGGGTCCAAGCACGAGCAAGAATCAAAATAAAATGCATGATCTTACCTTCGATCCACAAGAGTCAAAATAATCATGATCCATGAACATATAGCCAACAGTATGCCATGCTCAACAACTCATAAGCTCAACATACAATGATACGTAACTCAACGTATTAACAACAACATATATCAATTCATATTGGAAAATCACATTTCATGTCTTATTGGCATATGCATACAATCTCATATTGGCACCTAGTTATGACTCGAATATGCGGATAACATGTTGGAACGCATTTCCAACATAACCATTACCTTCGGTGGGATTACACTCATCACCGGTTCTCGCGGAGGGGATTCCACTCATCCTCACGCCCCGTCGATGGGATTCCACTCATCACCGACTAATATATAAACATTTTCGGTGGAATATTACATCACCGTACTCCTCCTTGGTGCCTTAACGCCACCAAGGCCACGCGCGACTTTGACTCTCGTGTGCACACTCATCCTAATGATCGATCATTGTACCCAAGCATACTAGTGCCAATATTAAACACAAACCATAAAACTTTCACAACGTAATATCACAACAACTTCCGTGCTTAGCACGCACTCACCATGATCCTCGCATCATGCAACCATCTCATAACATCATTTCACAAGTCAACACCACATGTATACCATTAACACAATTATCACATCATATTTCATACATATGTATATCCCATCATATTTATCATCAACATGCATATAACAATGCATCAAGCCAAGCCTCAACATACATGTATAACATATTATACATGGCCAACACAATCGCAATTGAACATGAGGCATAAACAACCATTAAAGAGTGCAACCAAAGTCTCTAATCAAAGCTTGGGATTAGGCTACCACTCTAATCCCAACTCTAGGTGGGTCTACCAATCCCAACCTAGTCCACATGCTTGAACCAATTGCTCAAAACCATTTAAAACATTTTAACCACTCACCTCCAGCTCCAAGCTCAATTACCAAGCAACCAAGGTCTTCAAGTTTCCGGATTTGTTCTCGAGGCTTCACCAACGCATAATCTCGCTTCTAATCACCTCAACACAATCAAAACAACCTCAAATTAATTCACCAATTAATGTAGCAAACCCGAAACACCATTCAAGCAATAAACACAAGATTCCAAGCCAAGAACAACCCCCAAAAACACCAAACTCGGGAAGCCCTCAAACCCCAACCAAAACTCATGATTTCAACACATTTAACACTTCCAAATGCTTCCAAAACAGCCCCCAACTATTACCCTAACATCAACCCTCAAATTCCAACACAAACCATACCCAAAACTCATCTAAAAATCCTCCTAAACTCCCACCAAAACCCAAATTCGGGAATTCTCATAAAACACTTTAAAAATTACATATGTTGGACCTTATGGTTCATAAACACCATATCTAACAATATTAAATCAAAATCTTAAGTTAAAAACAATAAAGATATCATTTTTATTCAAATCTTCCAAAAACCCAAATTCTAAAACTTGAACCAAAATGAAATCTAGTTGTACTTTTAAAGAGAGGAAGATGAGAGCAAGTCGGAAATGTAATTACCTTTCAAAAAGCTCTAAGAATGAAGGAGAAATGGGATGAAATGGTGAGATGGAGAGAAAGGCTCTCCATTGTCGTTGGTTTTGTGTTTTGAAGAAGAAGATGATGAAGTTTTGGGTTTATTTGAATTATAATGTAATAAAAAAAAATGGGTTTTATTTGTAAAGACCAAATATTTACACAAATGCCATTAATGAATGGCTAAAGCTATCATCCCCTAAAGTCCATGGATTTTGGGCTTAGGAGATAGACCCAACATAACTTTAACTATTTTTGAAATCACGAAGCCCATAAAAATATTTTATTATTTTAATTATAAAACCGAACCAGAAATAATATTAAAATATTATTTTCACTCGACCCCTAAACACGGGTGTTACATATATATATATATATATATATATATATATATATATATATATATATATTATTTATAAAATGATTTTTAATATAATTTTATTAATTATTAAATTTGGATGTATACATTAGTTTTCTATTTATGAAATCATATTTTTAATATAATTTCATTAATTATTAAATCTAGATGTATATATTAATCTCTTATTTATGAAATTGTCTTTTTAATGTTATTAGTTATTCAAATTTAAGTTATTTAGTGAAATTTTTGAAAATTGTCAAGAATTAAAGAGTCTTCACAACTCTATTTTTAATCCTCTAACCAAAAACCTTATAAAAGAGTTTTTTTCAAGTTGAGAAGTTTCACCTCAATTCACTCTTACAATTATTTATTTCTCAAACATCTAAATTAGTAGATTTGACTGATCAAATTTTAAAAGTAATTTAAACTTTTAAATCTTAAAAAAGATATTTGCCAAACAAAGCGCGTATAAGCAAAAGACTAAAGAAAATGATGAAACTGAACCGGTAACCGTATAACAACTCACAACAAAATCTAACTTTACAAGTCGTTACAATGAGCCTAACACATTGGGCATTTTTAAAGTGATTATCCGGTTTTCTTATTCATTCAATTTCTTTAATTAAACAAGTAGTATACGAATACAATCTTAACTAATCATCAGAATATAATCGTTGCGTACATTAGCAAATAAACTATCAAATTCGTATCTCCAACAACAAAGCCTGCAGACTTTATAAGTGCAACTAGGATAGCGTGGCCGCTTCATAAGGAAATTGATTAGAGTTTTAGTGAGCTAAATTAATCATTGTTGTTGTGTCAGAAGGACAACTTGGTTCAATAAATTGACAACCACTAGCAATTATTTCTTTTAGTTTTTTTCTTCGAACTTGGAGCTTTGTTCAGGTGCAAAGTATCCAGCAATAAGATGTGGCCAAAAAACATTAAAGAAAAATGAAACCCAGCATTATTTCAATTAACTAATCAAGTACTCCACAATTTGTCCTACCTACGTATCTAATTAGTGCCAACATTGACGACAGACCTGATACCAAACATGGGTCTCCAGGGTCTGCTTTCTAAACTCAAACTCTTACATCAAAAATAATTAAATGAATCCATCGCCCATAGTTTTGCTTACATGCTTTTCAGGAAACCGACAGGAAAGAAAATGCAAATGGCAGAACCCGTGTTTTAAAACCAGAACATAAAAACTGCAGCTGCATCAATGGCTTCCGCAACATCAAAATCCAGCACGGTGGATGCAGTTGGCTTTGTTGATCATCTTTGGTTTCCGGCCATGGAAGAATATTCATTTGGTTGAAGAGAATTGTGGGCGGCGAGTTTCAGACACGCAACATATGTGTGGCTAAGAAAGAACCGGTTGGAATGTGCTTTGCTTTGTGTCAGGGATGGAGCCACATGGGGCTGAAGGGATAATTGCACCCTTAAAAATTTGAAATCCACATTTAATTTAAATTTTTTAAAAGAAATTTTATGTATTTTTTATTAAAAATTTAATTTCACTTCCTATAAATTTACCTCGTTAATATAAAATTTTGCATCCGTCTCTACTTTGTATTATCAATGGGACAAAGAAACCCTACGAAGGGTCAAATCTCCTGCTACAACATCATGATTGATTGTGATATAAGTAGAGCTAGTTGCAAATCCATGCAAATATCATGCAAATTTGGGTGAAAAACCCCTTTTTAATTATTATCTGAAAAAATGGCTCCCAAACACTTTTATTTGGCAAAATGACCCCCTTTCTTGCCAGGTCGGCCGACCTCGCGTTTTGTAGGACGCGAGGTAGGACCTCGCGTTCTGCAGAACGCGATTTTAGTCGACGTGGCGTTGCAGTTCGTGGTAACGGTTTCACAGTAACTCGCGTTCTGCAGAACGCGAGGTCCCCGAGAAATTGAAAAGGCGGCTGGAATATATCGCACGGACCTCGCGTTCTGTAGGACGCGAGGTCTGTGCATTTCCAGCCTGAACCACAAGCAAAAACATGCCTAAGTAGGCCTGTTCGAACTCAATTTCGAGCGTGTAAATGGTATATTTTTAGCGATCATCGAGTTTGGGGTCGTAGTACTGAAAATTGTCTATCGTATGATACCAACATGATTAATTTCCGTCCATTCTACAATTGTTTAAAATGGCTTCGAAAACCCTATGCTAGCATACTTTTTTTTATTGAAGTTGTATTTCAACTAATGTCGATAGGCATGTTCGAGAAGAATTTCATACGTATAAATTTTAAATTTTTAGGTAACATCGAGTTTGGGGTTGTAGTATTGGAAATTCTCTATCGTATGACACTAACACGGTCAATTTTCGTCCATTGTACGCTGATTTAAAGTTGTTCGAAAACACTATCATAACATATTTTTTTGAATGATTGAAAATATAAGATGACGGATTGTATAAATCGAAGTGGACTGACTTTATTGATTAGATTGTCATGTGCGAACTCACATATACAAATGAAAAATAATTAATTAATACGAGGGGCTGAGCGATTAGGACACTTAGGAGCTGTGTGCCCAAGATTTCGACATATAGAGCAATGCTTCTTTTGTCCGGTTTTCTCTCGATGTTCGACCAAATCCTCGGCACAATATATTCTTGTAGAAGGTGGACGTCCTTTGGCTCGTAGTAGTGCTGGATCTGGGCGTATGATCGGTTCAGTGTCCACAGCATTTGGATCAACCTCATTTCCGATTGGAGGAAACTCTTTTTCGTAAACTTTAAGCACCGTTTTGAGTAAGTATATCGGATCAACCATATGCATGTATTCTATTCGTTGGTTAGTGCAAGCAGCAATGGCGTGTGCGCACGGGTATTTGAAAGTTTGGAATATTCCGCACTCGCAGGTTTTTTCCCTCAGATCTACAACGTAAGCGTTGTGCTGAATGCCTTCTATCCGCCTGGAAAATTCCGCAACACGAAACAAGTGTCCTTCTCGCGAGAAGAGAGTTGCTTGCACCTGTCTTGATTGGGCCAACTGAATATGCAGTCTTGAGCGGAAATCTGGATGGACTTTGTGTCCACCTGCCATGTACTCAGCTGCTTGCCTGCCCAAGGTTGCAAAAAGGGTAGCTAAATGATAATAGGTGGCTTTGACAATGGAAGTGATAGGCAACTGCCGAACTCCCTTCAGTGATGAGTTCACTGCCTCAGCCAAGTTCGTTGTCATGTGACCATAACGTTTGCCCTCGTCATACGATCGAAGCCATTTTTCCTTTGGGATTTTTTCAAGGTATTCTGCGCCTTTTTTGTTTCTCGCTCTCAATTCCTCGAGTAGCTCAGCCACCTCTTGTTTGTAGTGCGAGTTGCCTATGGAATGACAGTTGAATAGTTATGGGAGTAAGAAATAATAAAAGGGAGTAAGAAATAATATAGTAAATGAAAATGCCATAAGGACGTACCCATATCGAGCACCATTTGACGTTCATCACGGTTCTTGTATTGCAGCAGGTAGTATGCGGCTATGTGCCGCAAGCAGAAACGATGGTGAATGTATGGAGGCTTCCAATAGTCACCCAAATTTTGTATCGCCCACAGCAGCGCTGTGCCTCTGTCAAAAATAACACACACCCCTTCATCCCTTCTTCTTCGTATTACAGGATCAAGGACATATTTTCGTAGGTTCGTAAGGAAGAACGTCCAAGACTCCATATCCTCCTTCGGGACGATTGCGAATGCAACAGGAACGCATTTGCGATTGCCGTCCTGTGCTATAGCTAGAAGTAGGATCTGTGTATATTTTCCGTACAACCATGTGTCGTCGATTTGGACCATCGGTTTGCAGTGCTTGAATGCGTTGATGCACTGGGGGAAAGTCCAAAATAACCGGTGGAATTGACAAACACCTCGGACGACACGATCATTTTCGGATGCCAAAACCGTATCAAGTTTGACAACCATTCTGGGGATGTGTTTCTGCAGGGGATTAAGCCACGGGCGCAACTCTATGTAAGATTCCTCCCACCGGCCATACAATTCCTCTTTGGCCTTTTTCCTTGCATACCATGCTTTCGAATAACCTGGACGGAAGCCGGTGACAGCTTGAGCTGCAGCCTGACATGTGGGGACCGACACAGTGGGATTTGTTTTCACCAGTGTGGAAAAGATGTCCGCGAGGTACTTTGCATCCAGGTTCTTGTGATCCTGGTTGAGGCTAGAAACGGTGCATGTATGGGGCCCCTCAAGTTTTGTTATTTTCCAACGGTTGCCTGCCCTCTTCAACTCTGATATATGGATTTTCCATTTACAGCCTTGATCCTTTTGGACGCAGTGAGCCTTGTAGTATTTGGCTTGGGTTTTCTTAACCGTCGTCTCAACATTATGACGAAGGTTGTACTGCTTAACTGCCGCCACCGCAATTTCCTTCTTCGCGAACGCCATACCAATTCTTAGTTCACCATCAGAACGGTGGACTCGGCCATCTATTGTGTCGTCATGGAGAAAATCAGGGACGTCCATTGCATCCATATCAACCGTTATGAAGTGGGATGGTGGCTGGAACATAGAAATTGGTCTTGCATCTACAGGATAGTTGGTCGCAGTCGGTTCTTCGTCCAAATCTGGTGGTGGAACGACAGTGTCTTCTGGGTCTGCTGGTAACTCTGTCAAGTCTTCTGGTTCGGGATAGAATGGCCCCAGCTCGTCTCCGTCTGGCCCGGGTTCTCTAATCGGTTCTTCGTCAGAAGCATCCTCCGGGAGCTGGAATAGTAGAGCTTCTAGAATCACTACCCTTTGAGGCGAGGATTGGGGTCGATGAGCGGGAGACCTCTCACGAGATCGCTCAGGAACCTCATTTCGAAGACCAAAATCAAGATCATCATAAGAAGAATGTATTCCCATTGATGGTTGAACGTACTCCGTGTTAGGGACATACGTTGAGTGTCGTCCATATGATGAATCATGGTCGTGCATAGCGTAAGAAGACGACGCTCCCTCACCCCCAAAAGAAGAATGTCTCCCCATAGATGGTTGACCGTAGTCGGTGCCAGAGACATACATTGAGTGCCGGCCATATGATGCTTCATGGTCGTGTGTAACGTAAGGAGCCGACGTTCCCTCCCCCCCAAAACTATAAGGATTGTATGGATTGTATGTATTGTATGGACTGTATGATGCATTTGTTGGTGCATCGAATTCATCGTTTGGGGGTTGGTTCAGGTCGAACCCGATACTAGCTACGCAGGACTGCCTTGGAGGAGCAGATGACGATGCACCAACTTCGTTGTCTCGACAGAGTAGGCCAAAATCACGTCGTAGACCTGCGGTCGGGCTATCAACGTTGGCATTCGGATCGAAGTCGAAATTCGCCCGGCCCCAGCTTGGTATTTCGACATCTGGATTAGACTCGGAGAACGATACATACAGCTCGAGGGGCCCCCCAATTGAATACTCGAAGTGGGCTTCCATCATCATTTGCACATCAGCATTTTCCGCAATTTGGCATACAGAGTACTCTAAAGGGTCTACAGATATTGGCACCCGATACTTCACGTCGGACAAACGATGATTATCGAAATGAGGAACTTTTGCCTTCAGTTCCTTGACCAACTTCTTGAACGATAATCTCCTCGAAAGCTTTATCGTTACTGGATCTTCACAGTGAAAAAGGACGTCGAGTTCGGTACCCTCGAATATCTGCCCATCGTAGTAAACTTTCGTAGTAACGCCTCGTCCGGCCATTTGAATATTTTATGAAAGACTTTTGAAATTGGGATACTTAGAAAATTCTAGGAATTGATTGCCAATTGAAACTTATATTTTCGGTTTATGGTTCTTCTTCATATATAGGCAAAATTATTGGCCCTTGCAATCTAAGAGAATCTGGTTGTATAAGGCAAATAATGGTTCAGAGAGGTAACTTTGCTTGTCCATTACCTAAAACCGATAAGCAGGTAAGGGATAGATTTGATGGGAGGCAGGAATGGCGTGTGTGTGCCTGGGAGGCAGTCCCCTAACTTTCGACAAGTAAGGGATAGATTTGATGGGAGGCAGGGTAAACCAGTACCTCGCGTTCTATAGAACGCGATATTCGTACCTCGCGTTCTGTAGAACGCGATGTTCTATGGATATCGCGTTCTATAGAACGCGAGGTCACTTTAAATGCTTTGTTTCAGATATTCCGTCAGAAGTTATAATAACCGTACTATTTACTATTTGTTTGTTTGTGTAATTGAGAACATGTTCGAGAATTTGAGACAATTGTAGTCTTGTAATTGAATACTACTACTGTTGCCTATAATGTAATTGAGTACTAGTAGTTTTACATAACTTGAAGTCCGTTTAACATTAATAAAGGATGAAATAAGACGTCATATAACATAATTGGAAGATCATTTCATAAGTTAATGGTTAATCCGAATCATCGTAGTCAGTGGACACGTCTGAACTTAGGTTTAGTTCTTCGATCATCTGTTGTTTTCTTTCTCTACGCCTGTACATAAAAAGTTGCAGCTCCTCCACAGCCGCATCAACATCCGGTGAAGACGGTGCGTGTTCAGTGTTCGGAGCAGGTTCTACGGGTGCAGACGTACTACCTTCGCCGGCGTTGACAAACTTAACATTGAAATCGACGTCTCTAGCTCCGACGGAATTGAGCCGGTCATACATGTTACGAACGTCTGTTTCGTTCGTAAGCTTCATAACGTAGTGCGTTTCATTAGCTGACGGTGTTGGGATTCGACATTCCATGCCCGCAATTTGTTTCTCGGTGTGTTTACTAACCCCGATTGTTGTCAACTGTATTAAATCTTTCAGTGACATTTTGCCGGTGATTGTTGACTCAAAATAAGTATCGAGAAAATAAAATTTTGCCTTAAATTTTGCCATAAGGTGAGCAAGGATTGGGTGTTTAGAGAGAATTTGGAATGAGTAAATGATGGTGGAATTCGTGGGTATTTAAAGGAAATGAAAAACACCACATAAGTAAATTTAAGTCGAATTTCATTTAACAAAACTTTCAACATGTATTCTTTAATAAGTAAATGGAGACAACTACATAAATTATCTACAAAATTTGAAACAATATATTCAGCAGCTCCGGCGGGCAAATTTGATCGGAGGTCCCGACTGAAAGAAGCAGAGAGCGAAATCCAGATGTAAATGTTGGCTGCCACGCCGCATCTGAAATGAGTAAATGGTAGCAGCTTTGATCCACATTAACAAATGTAATCGGCACCCGCCGCATCTGAAAATGTCGATCTGAATCCGCCCCTGCTTCCTAAAAGTCCTTTCTTTTCAAAACTGTAGCCGGGGATCCTCTCGATGGCGGCTACAGAAGCTGCCATTGAAGCCACTACTGCAGCATACAACCTCCAAAATATTGCGATATGTCGGTAAATATAAAGGTATGTACCCCCGATGAACACAAATCTTTAAGTGAACTCCAACTATCATAAAGGAACAATATTTCGGACATAAAAATTGCAACGGAAAAAAACTCAGCATTACACGAACTCAAATTCAACTGACCTAAACTAAATTTAACTTCCAAAATATTGCGCTATGTCGTTATTTTTAGTTACTACTGAAAATATAACGCGTATTTAGTATGATTCATTGTTGTTATTATTATTATTGTTATTGTTCTTATTATTATTGTTATTATTATTACTATCATACTAATAATTTTTATTGTTAGTATCATTTATTATTATTTTTGTTTTTATTATTAATATTATTATAATTTTTAATTTTTTTATTGTTATTATTATAAATCAAAAACCCTTATTTAAAAACCCTAATTGCTTCGAATCCAACACCTGTTTTAGTCTCTGTTTGTGGTGACAGAAGTCCCTCCCTACAACTCATGAATTAAGAATTCTCGCAACAACAAAGTCTACTCGACATAAATGATATAATAGAATTAATTAGAATTAATTAGAATATATAAATATATAATATAAAATTACTCATTAATTAGAATATATATTAGAATATATAAATATATAATAGAATTAATTAGAATTAATATTCTAATATCTAATATAAATTATAAAATTATATAATATAAAATTATATAATATAAACTCAATAATAAGAAATCAATAATAAAAGTTATCATAGTAATAATGAGTTTCCCGCTTTAAAAACCCAAATTTAAAAAACCCCACGACCTCGCGTTCTGTAGAACGCGATTTCTTTAGAACCTCGCGTTCTATAGAACGCGAGGTCCCTTCTGACCGTTCAGTTCACGTGTCTGATCACTGACGCGCCTTTTCAGTGAACCTCGCGTTCTGTAGAACGCGAGGTTCATTAACCTCGCTTCCCAAACGACGCGAGGTGTTCTATAAATTGGAGGTTTTTTTTCTAAAAACCTCCACAGAACGCGAGTTCTATAGAAATTTTACAAAATATTGTCAGCAATTTGTATATATCGTTCGATCACATAGAGCCCTTGCTACGCAACCAAGCTCGTCACTGCAGTGAATATTGGCGAAACAGTCCAGAGGTATTATTTTTTTCCCTATTAATTTCTAAAAAAATTTATTTAATTAACTTTTTTTATTTGACTAACTATTATATATATTTTTTTTTTCAGGGATACGAACGTAACTTACAATGTTACCTTAATCGTATCACCGTCGAACCCGTTCCTGCTGTTATGCGTTTGATTGAGCGGGCTAGTTTTGGGCACATAGCTCGCTATATAGGGGGGGTCAAGGTTAGATCGTCGTTGATCAGCGCGCTGATAGAACGGTGGAGACCCGAGACGCACACGTTTCATCTTCCATTTGGCGAGGCAACAATTACGTTGCAGGATGTTGCCTTCATTCTCGGGTTGCCTATAAATGGCCGCGTTATTACTGGTATAGCGATGGCGGATTGGCGAACCCTATTTGCTGATCAATTGGGCGTGATGCCCCCTGATAGAGCGTGGGACGGAGGGAAAATTTCTCTACCGTACTTGGAGGAAGAGTTTGGAATCCCCCCCGATGCGGATGACGTTGCACTTCAGGTATTTTTTTATTATATTTAGTATGCTATTATTACATTTATTATTAAATTAAAATTATTTATTTAGGATGAATTATAAATATGTAGGATAAATTTTTAGGATGAATTCAGTAACTATTTAGGATACTTTATTAAATATTTAGGTTGCCTACATTAAATTATTTATTTGCACATTAGGCTGCTTTATGAATTTTTTATGATGAATTCAGACAATATTTAGGATCTTTTTAATAAATATTTCAGATGAATTATAAATATGTAGGATGAACTTACAATTTTTTTTATTTAGGATGAACTTACAATTTTTTTAATTAGGATGCCTTTATTAATTTATATTTTCACAGCGGTGTGCGCGAGCCCACATCTTGCGCATTATTGGCGGGATATTAATGCCCGACAAAACTCGCAACAAAGTGCACGTTATGTGGCTTCGTCATCTGACAAATTTAGACGAGTCTGGACGAAAATCTTGGGGGTCAGCTGTCTTGGCGTTTCTTATCAGAGACCTCTGCAGAAACGTTGACGCCTCCAAAGCATCGATGGGAGGATGTTGTTTATTCCTGCAGGCTTGGGTTTGGCTTCGGATCCCTACTTTGGCACCACAGCTTAGGATTCCCAGTCCTCTGTCATTTCCGCTTCTACGGAGGTACTACATAATCTACTATATTTTATTTTTAAATTATTTTATTTAACGATCTTTTTCATTATTTAAAGGTGGAGCACCACAGTAACCCACGTCGGCCTGCCGGACTCCCAGAAAGCATACAGACATTCATTCGATGCCTTGACGGAGGACAAGGTAATTCAACAATTATTTTGGTTTTTCCATACTATTTTTTCCAATAATATTTCATATAGAAATTTTACTAACTTTTTCATTCTTTTTAGTTCGTGTGGAGGCCCTACGATTCAGAGGAGATTCGCATCATTACTCCAGCAGATATTTTGCAAGAGCGAGACCTCTGGATTTCCGTCGTGCCGCTGCTGAACTACGAAATTTGTGTGTGGCATTCTGCAGATAGGGTACTCCGACAGTTCGGGTACGTACAAAATGTTCCACGCCCTCCGCAAAATATGGACGAGTTCCACAATCTTACGCGTCAGGGGAAGATGGAGATTGACTGGGCCGAGCACCACGCTAGCTGGATAGCGCAATGGGCTGAACGATTTTTCAGACGCCCAGAGTTTCTCCAACCAATTATGGTAGGGGGTCCTTTGGTCACTTTCAATTATGAGCAGTGGTATAGGGACAATGGGATGCCACATATCCTTACTCCGGCCGAGCTCGAAGCAGGGCTTCCCTAGCGACCCCAAAACCGCCCACGCGGGAGCGGGCGAGCGAGCCAGACCCAGAGCCAGTCCCAGACCCAGAGGCAGTCGCCGCAGCGCGGTCCGAGACCACGATATGACACTCCAGGGGCATCATCTTCTGCCCCACCATTGCATAGCGGTCCATCGACTTTCGAGCAGACGATGCCTCCACCCCGGTTCGGCTCCACTGATGCCTATCGCCCCCATACGCCCACGACTGACCTTCTACTTATCGATTATCCACCTCAGTATGAGTTTCCGATGGTGGAGAATACGCCGATAGGTAGTTTGTTTTACTCCCCGCCTAGGCCCAGCACAGATCCGCAGATCGCGCACGATGGTCAGGATGATAGGGACCAGGGACCACCACACGATGGACCGAGGAGGAATCCGGATCGCCAGCGTCATCCACCCGACTGCGGAACCGGTGGACATAGGCATTTTTAGTTTTTTTTGTTGTTTTCTACTTATGTTTTTAATATTTATGTTAAACACTTTTAAATTTTATAATGTCGTATTCTAATTTTGTTTGCATATTATAATTTAACTTTATAATGTTTATTTAATTTTTGTTTTTACTAAATTTAATAGGATTAAAAAACCGAAAATCGACATTAGTTGAAATACAACTTCAATCAAAAAAAGTATGCTAGCATAGGGTTTTCGAAGCCATTTTAAACAATTGTAGAATGGACGGAAATTAACCATGTTGGTATCATACGATAGACAATTTTCAGTACTACAACCCCAAACTCGATGATCGCTAAAAATATACCATTTACACGCTCGAAATTGGGTTCGAACGGGCCTACTTACGCATGTTTTTGCTTGTGGTTCAGGCTGGAAATGCACAGACCTCGCGTCCTACAGAACGCGAGGTCCGTGCGATATATTCCAACCGCCTTTTCAATTTCTCGGGGACCTCGCGTTCTGCAGAACGCGAGTTACTGTGAAACCGTTACCACGAACTGCAACGCCACGTCGACTAAAATCGCGTTCTGCAGAACGCGAGGTCGGCCGACCTGGCAAGAAATGGGGTCATTTTGCCAAATAAAAGAGTTTGGGAGCCATTTTTTCAGATAATAATAAAAAAGGGGTTTTTCACCCAAAATTGCCCAAATATCAGCCCCCACTTTTTTTTATTTTCACATATAATAAAATAGTACATTAGTACTAGTGTACTACACTTATTTGCCAAATAGTATTTGAATTAATTTGTAAAGTTGTTGCAGTTTAATTAAGATTTTAGGTTTGGGGTTTTAAAATTACAACAACGTTAAATACATGTGAATTTTACTATTTTTTTTAGTCCTAACGAGCTCGATGAAATTAGTCTACTTAAACCATCGAATAAATAAACAGCCAACACATATTGTCCGTAAAAAATATTACTGCGCCTAGTCAATAAAGCAACACTAATGGTTTATAAAAAAATATTAATGCACTTAGTAAATAAAGTAACAGGGAACCCAACAAGTGTTCCAGTGAAAAAGCGGATAATGTTCATCCTGAGAGATACGAGTTCAAATTATTTTATCTACAAGAAATATGTGCATTGTCAAAAAGCTAAAAATATGTATGAACATATATTATTTTGTAATCATCTTTAGACCATTAAAAAATAAAATAAAATAACAGTAAATTCACGATTTGATGAGTGCTGGCTTATTCATCGATAGCCAATATAGGAGTTGGGTAATCTGGCTAGCTAGTCTTAACCTTAAACTCCGACGCTCCTTGACCTTTTTTTTCGTCTATAGCTCGTTGTTTTATCAGTTCCATGACCTCACCAACCATATACCCAATGAGACCAACACCTATGTTGTACTAGTATGGATTAAGATATGAAACGGAGACAAGAAACGTTAATTTTAAAAAGTTATTGGGTATGAGTACGATAAATATAAAATAAATTTTATATTTTAAAAAATGTAAAAATAATAAGTCATAAAAAAATTATTTGAACATCGCATAACACATACTTATATACTTATAATTGAATCTTGTGAGCAAGAAAAAGTCAAAAAAAGAAGAAGAAAAAAGACATAAAAAGCGTGGAAGAATACAAGAACAGAAAAAAAATAGAAAAGAAGAAATACTTGCAAATAGCCAAATCGTACCTAATATATCTCAGATATGTATGTGGTACGACTTTAGATTAAAGTAATCATGCTTCATAGACTCATAGACTAACACGTATATAATGTGTAAGAATTGTGTTATACATATATTTAAGGGTAAACTACATAAATGACCACCATAGTATTGGTAAAGTCGCGATTTGACCACCTTACTTTTTTTTTTAAGAAATTAAACCACCAAATTATTTAATTGGTTGCAATGTGACCACCAACCGTTAAAAACTAACGGAAGGTGTGACGTGGCTGTTAATAAAATTGGTATAATTACACATTTGATCCCCGCTATTTGTACATTTTTATCAATTTAGTCCCAATTTTAATAAATAAAATAATTTTATTATTTAATTAGGTTACGACACGTGTCGTCGTATTATTGGAGGACTTTATTTATATATTTTTAATTTAATAATTTTTGTTTTTGCTCCTCCAATCAGGTGGTGACACGTGTCACCAGATTGGAGGAGCAAAATTTAAAGAAACAACCATTTGCCTCCGATAGGATTCTAACCCAGGGCAACTGGGTTGAAGGCCAACGCTTATACCACTGGGCCAAAGCTATTGTTGTGAACTATTGTACACAATATAATATATATCTTAGTTTATTACTCATGCCAGGAAAAAAACAAGAAACATACCTTTGGCAGGATTCGAACCCAAGTTTTCTGGGTTAAAAGTGAGTGTGCCTACCACTAAACCAATGTTATTCTTATGATACAATGTACAAAACGTATTATATAACTTAGTTTGTTTCTCATGTTAGGAAAAAGAAAATAAATATAGATTAAAGAAACTCGAATATGATACTTTTGGGATGCATAAAATATTTAAACCACTGATATATATCTAACAAATAAATTATTAACTATTTTATTTTTTATTAAATTTGAATTAAATTATTATATTAAAAAATAAAATATATATATTAAAATTTTATTTAACGAATATAAAATGGTTAAAAATAAAAAATTATATTAATTTTTTTATAAAATTAATAATTTTAATTTTAATTAAATTATTAACCATTTTATTTTTTATTAAATTTTAATTAAATTATTATATTAAAAAATAAAATTTTATTAAAATTTTATTTAACGAGTCTAAACTCACAAACATAATTTATTAAATTGATATTCGTTAAATAAAATTTTAATATAATTTTTTATTTTTTAATATAATAATTTAATTAAAACTTAATAAAAAAATAAAATGGTTAATAATTTAATTATTAGATATATTTTAGTGGTTTAAATATTTTATGCATCCCAAAAGTATCATATTCGAGTTTCTTTAATCTATATTTATTTTCTTTTTCCTGACATGAGAAACAAATTAAGTTATATAATAGATTTTGTACATTATATCATAAGAATAACTTTGGTTTAGTGGTAGGCATGCTCACTTTTAACCCAGGAAACTTGGGTTCGAATCCTGCCAGAGTTATGTTTCTTGTTTTTTTCCTGGCATGATTTATAAATTAAGATATATATTATATTGTGTACAACAATTCACAACAAAAGCTTTGGCCTAGTGGTTTAAGCGTTGGCCTTCAACCCAGCTGCCCTGGGTTCGAACCCCATCAGAGGTAAATGCTTGTTTCTTTAAATTTTGCTCTATATAAATAAAGTCCTCCAATAATACGACGACATGTGTCGTAACCTAATTAAATAATAAAATTATTTTATTTATTAAAATTGGGACTAAATTGATAAAAATGTACAAATAGCGGGGATCAAATGTGTAATTATACCAATTTTATTAACAGCCACGTCACACCTTCCGTTAGTTTTTAACGGTTGGTGGTCACATTGCAACCAATTAAATAATTTGGTAGTTTAATTGCTTAAAAAAAAGTAAGGTGATCAAATCGCGACTTTACCAATACTATGGTGGTCATTTATGTAGTTTACCCTATATTTAATGAGTTTAAAGTTGGTGAGATATCGGGTTGAAGTCCTATTATATGTAAATATAATGAGTGGTTTTTTTTAGATTTTATTTTGGTTTAAGTTTCACAATGTATGAACCCTTGTCCGGTTATATTTTGAACATTCAATTGTACTTTGCAATAATTTTTTTTGTTATTTGGATATATTTACTTGTATAATTGTAATTATAAAGTATATAATTTTAATAAATAAAATTTTAAAAGTATATGAAGTGTCATTTCATGAATTCTTGGAGATTCATTTTTCAAGACCTTTCTAATATAATTTAGACTCGTATATTATACATGTAGAATATGTATGTGTGTTAAATTTAAATTATGTCTGTTCGGATTTTTTTTAACAATGATATCTAAATTTTATTAATTACCATAAAAAGAATACAATATAATACATCAAAAAGAGAAAAAAAAGAAATAAGTCCACTAAAAATCTTTTACAATGGTACAAAGAAAAGCAGACACTTCCATCGAGATTAGCATACCAAAATTCAAAAATCTTCCTGAATCTCCTTGTCTCTATCCAAATGGGACGCTTTAAGAGTGGTGAGCGAATCAAGATATCAGGCAGATTGCTCCGCTACCCAAGTCTGTTTACATCGGCAACCAACCATCAACCGAGTGGGGATCCATCTTTCTAAGACCACCGACAGAACCATAATCAGATATTAGCGTCGTGAAGATCTATGTACGAGCATCAACCGACCGCTAAGGTATGCTAAAATCATGTTACAATGACAGATGAAACGAACCACAAAAAATTAAAGAAAAATATGTCACGATGATAGAGAAAACATGTGTCACAATGACATAAATTTTTATTAAAATAAAAAAATATAAAAAAATAGACCCAATAATCGACAACCAATACTAAAAGTGGTTGCCGACCACCAACCAAAGAAGAAAAGCAAAGTTACAGAATCCAAAGGGATTTTAGAAAGTTTTAAATTTATATAATAATAAAGTTACATGTTGACTCATCTAAAATATTAAATTTATAACTTAAATTTTAAAATTATAAATAAATAAATAGAGATATATTTTTGACTCCTCTAAAATTTTTAATTTTAACATCGACCCAGAATTAATTGATTTTTAACTTCGTCACTATACCCCTATATCTAAAGTTCAAATGAAGTGGAGGCCTGTTAAACTAGTGTAAAAGATCAAATTATTATGGGCTCCACGTTCTTATTTCAAATCAAAACAGTGAAGGGAAGTGGTAATAGAATCAATCAACTGCTTGTCTTGATCTTCAATCTCCAACTTTTTTCCTCTTTTGATTGAAACATCTTTTCATCTCAGGTAGCTATATAATTGCAGTTCTGAAAAAGGATAAAGAAATCAAAGGAGGAAAGTTGTAGAATTGGCTTGTCCCCCACAAATTAGGACAACGAAATGCACAATCCAATGCACCCTTTTGGGGTTTGTTCTTACTCTTAGACACACAACTCAAGAAAATGTAAAGGTGAGTGAAACATAGGGGTAAATGGCAAACGCGATAGTGACAAATGCATTGACGTTGCCATAGTGGTATGTTTGTTGGAATGTGAAGAACCAACCACTTTTTAATTAAATGTAAGAGGTTTGATTTCAACAATACTCTCAAAATTAATTATGATATGGTTTTGGTTTTTTAAAATACAATTACGTTCAACAATTGAGTAAGTATATTTGACCGGTTGACGAAGCTGCTCATCTTTGTTCCCTTATATTTCTTTAAGTCATGGACTATAGATTCACTAAGAGTATTTCCCTTCCCCTTCCCTCTAGGTAAGATTAAGATTAAAATTAGGAGTTAAAAAAAACAATTGCATTCACCAATTATTAGAGATATAAGTACAATTAGTTTTATCAATACATTTTGTCAACATTTTTTTATCAATACAACGTACAAATAGAATTAAGATTATAATCAATACATTTGTTTAACTATACGTTGAATCAACAATTACAATCGCTGGTGGCATTTGAAGCTTCTTCCGGCTGTTGAAAGGTTGTTGCTTGGATCTTCGGGTCAACTCTCTCATCCCCACCCATTACTTATCGTCGACTTTAGATCTGGACCCGATGGCTGTTGATGGCACATATGGTTGCATTTCCCCTCAAGATACTAAATACATTTTCACTATTTTCATTTTTGAAAACAAGTTTTCATCCTATTAACCGAACATGTTTTTTAACTTTTAAAAAACTGAAAGTGAAAATTATTTTTGAAAAATAAAAATAGGAAAAAAATAGAGAATATTTTCTAAAGCCAAACGAACCCTTAATTTTCAAAGGATGTGATATTTAAAGGATAATACGCACAAATCGAGAAATGATCAAAGTTTTAAAAATTTATCCAAAAAAAGATATTTAGGGTCTTATTAGGCTTAAAATGAAATTTATGAGATCATCTGAGAAGATTTGGAATTTGAGGATTAAACTGTAATTTTTTTGCATTTCAAAGCTACTTTATGGAAAAAGCTAGAAGTTTGAGGGTTAAATTGTGAATTCCAGAAAAGTCAGAACCAAATTACAAAATTTTAATAATTTGAGGTCAAAACTCAAAAGTGTAAAATTTAAAAAGTTCAGTGTCACTTTTGGAAATTCTAGAAAGTAAGCATTTCATTTTGTATTTTACCCAATTTTAGATTCTACCACATCAACTACCGTATCCATTTAACAGCTCAGTGACCGGAATAAATGTTTTTCTAACGACAATGCCTTTAATGAAAGTTGTTAATGACAATGACTTCAATAAAAATTATTAACGGCACTGACTTTAATAAAAGTTTTTTAATTTTAGTGACCATATTTCAAGCATTCTAAAAGTTGAATGGCCACCAATTTTGTAACTCTATGGATTTTACCCTACTCTTTTTCTTTTCTTTTCTTTGCAATTTTATTCAATTTTCAGGGGCATATTCACCAAAATAGCATTTTTTAACTTTAATTCTTAAAATAACACTTGAAGAAAATTATTTTCCTACTTTGCACCTTTACGGTGAACTCGTCAAACATGCATGTCGAGTTCTATTATATATTTTAATATTTTTAATGAAACTCGTCAGGCATGCATGGCGAGTTCATTTAAAATTTGTTTCTAACGCTTAAAGGCTTTATTACTTACATTCAAAAAAAAAAAATACCAAAAATGAAACTCATCATGCATGTCTTGCGAGTTCATTATAAAGATGCTATGCAGGAAAATAATATTCTTCGGATGCTATTTTGAAAAATAAAGTTTGAAAAGGTGTTATTTTGGTGATTATGCTAATTTCAGCGTAGGTGTGTGTTTGGTTTTGCGGTGGTAGAATTGATTTTGTGTGTAATTGATTTTAAAGTAACGTAATTTATGTTTAGAAGTTTTTTTTTTCTTAAAAATCACGATTATGTAAAAATAGTGTAAAAATCACGACGAAACGCAAAAGCTACTTTTACCTTGCTTTTTCAAAAATCACGTTTGGGGTCCAAAATCACGTTTAAATTTTTAGATCCAAACAAATATGTTTGCATGATGACCGAAACATATTTTTTTTTCAATCGAGATTTTTGGACCCCAAACACAAAACACTTTTATTTGATTAAACGCCCATCAAGACTGGTGTGTGTACGATGGCTTGGTTTTCTTCTAAGTTTTGCTTTTCCTGGTTCCTTACTTCTGGTTTTATGTTGTTTTGGCCTCATTTTTTTGGTCAAAAAGTTGGCCTTTGTTTTCGACGGTAAAGATCTTGATGGCCCCGGTTTCACCACTCTCATGAGAGGGACGAAAGCGCCTGATTTTTCTTTCCAGGCATGGTTTTGTTGGTGAAATTGGTGCAATATTGTATTTAAATATTTTTTTTGAAAAATGTTGCATTCTCAAAATTATTTTTTAATTTATTTCTACGGTGATTTCAAACTCGGATTGCTTATAATCCGAGTATGTTTTCCTTTTATTCTCATTGAAAAATTAGAACCTCGGGAAAACAAGCCAAATATGAACAATGAAATCTGAATCTCCATGGAGAATTAAACCCCATACTATTCATAGTCGGATTATATTCAAGCAGGTTTGGATTTTTTTAATCAAAAAATAAAACACTATTCATACCCAGATTGTAAGCAATCCGAGTTCAAAAACACAGTAGAAAATGCACTAGATTAAAAAATAATTTCGGGAGTGCAACATTTTTGGAGAAAAAAAATCTTAAGCGCAATATTGCACCAATTTCACCTTTTGTTACTGTGGAAGCTAAGGACGGCAATGAGCTAAGCTCCATCCTCCATGTGTCCAGGGACCAGGGTTGTTGTTGTTTGTTTCTGCTCTCCTGATTCCTTTGTGGACGGCTCTCTAATGCTCTATGTTGTTTCTCATGGGCAATGACTCAAGTACATTCTACCCAATTTAATAACTCAAGTGCAGTTAAGATTCTCCCTGTACTATTAAATTACAAGTACTTGTGTACTTATTATAATATTATTTGTTAAAAGAAAAGAAGGGGAGTAAGTTAGTCTTTAAGGTAGTATATGATTGCAGAGACTGTCTCTATAAGAAAAAAGTACGTGAAGTCACATGGTCGTGGTCGTGGTCGTGCATGGATTCTCCCAATCCCTGCAGGTTTTCAGTCAGCAAAGCCACAACACTCCTACTCTTGTCTTAAACCACCCCTGTTTGCCGCGTACAGTAAAACCCTTTGTCTTTTCTCCACGCCTTTTTCTTTATCTAATCTGTCATTATGACCAAATCTAACAATGCACCAAGCATGCCATTGCTACATTCTCCACACCCTGCTTACCAATTACCATTCATTATTATTAGTTATCACCTATGGAAATTAATGCACAATATGACCTTAACCAACTGATACATATCTGCATTTTAATCATCTTCTTTTTTCCAACTAATCATTCCCCCACATAGTATTATTTTAATGCAAAATTAAATTGCTAAACCTGATTCCAAAGACAAATCTTCCTAGTAATTGAAGACTTGAAAGACTTATATATATATATAACAAAGAAACCAATTTAAAAATGCTAGTGAATAATAAATAATGGTTTTAATTAATGTATTAGAATAACCAATAAAATGGTATTATTATAATGTTATTGCACTGAATATAATGTTATTATTATAGAAAAAATATATTTAGTCGATTGATCAAGCTGCTCATCTTTGTTTCCTCATATTCTTTTAGGTTATGGGTTCTAGACTTGAACACTCCTCTTCCTTTCCCTAGAGTCACTCTTCCCCTCCCTTGTAAGTAGGATTAGGATTAGAATTAGGATTTATAAAAATTATTATTATTATTATAGATAGTGCTTAGTTTGAAAAAAAACCCTAGCTATCGTCTCTTTCTTTTTTCTCTCTAGTATATGTAATTTTTTTCTTATCTTTACGTGGCCGACAACGACATCGATTTTAGTGTTGGTTGTCGACCATCGGTAATTTTTTTTCTCCTTTGTTTTGTTCTTTATTTTTATTTTTTAAAATTCAATAACTTTGCCCTTATGACACGTTTTCTCTACCTTTTGGTATGTATCCTCTGTTTTTTGGCATTCTTTTCTTCTCTTAAGCGACTGTTTGGGTGATTCTTTTTTCATTTAATTTTCTATTAGGGTCAAATTTAGCGTCGTCACGCATGATCAGATGACGCTCTTTTGATTATTCTGTTGAGCTCTCTATTTTGGACCCTCGAACTGAATTTGAATACGAGTTCACAGTCACCGTACTTGGTTGCGATTGAGTTGTGGTAATGACCGTGTTGTCAACGTGTTTTGTTTATGATATAGAGGCATTGGTTTAAGAGAAGATGTAAAAGAGGAATATGTTCGGACATTTTCTTTATATTGTCTTGTTTATCATATAAAGACATTATTTTACATGACTTTAAGAATATGTCCAGATTAAGTTTGTTTACCTGAGTTGTATTTTTTAAAATATTTTTTATTTTAATAAAACTAGGTAATCATATTAGAACTATACTTAGTTTGAAAAAAAAGTCCTTTTAGTTACAGTGAAATTTGCACTATTCATTTGGGGCGTTTGCTATTTACTAATTTTAATATTAAATGAATATACCAATTAAGAAGAATAAAAAATAAAACAAAATTAATCATTCATGAAATGTTATCACAAATGAACTTCCCACTATTAGTTTGAAAAAAGAACACTATTTATCCTCCTAGCGAATCTCCAAAATAAGTAAAAAGATTTTTTTCAAACTAATAAACGATGAACCAAGCTAAACTTTTCTGATTTAACCTTCAATAATGATTACAACAAAGAAATAATTTTAATCTATTTACCTTCAAAAATATAAATTTAAAATATTTAGGGAATCTCTCTGTTCCTGTTCCTGTCACTGTCATTGTCTCTGTGTCTTTCTGTCTTTTGTCTCAATTTCTGTCAGTTCAGGCCTCACAAAATCAGCCTGGGTGCAACTTGGTTGCCCATCAAATGAATAAAATTATCACCAGATTAATTTAAAACCCTTTATAAAGGGAAGACGCGAAGGATTCTGAGATCACACCCATTACCCTAAATCTGTGGTTAATAGGCTCATTGGAACACGTTGTTTGGCGAGAGAGATTCTTATGGCATTAGAAGCTGTGGTGTTTCAGCAAGATCCTTTTAGTTACGGCGTTTGCTTCCAACAACATGAACGAAAGGCTAATTACTGTAACACCGAGGAAATGCTTGCTAAAACTGGAGGCTTCGGTTTCGGTGACTTAAAGGAATGGTCACGGGATTCCAACTCAGATATTGGCTTTCCCACCGGTGGATCGTTGTTCTCTTTGACGGACACAGTCCCACCACCAGTCGACGCTCGGTCTTGCCGGCGGAGGAGACGGCGAGCCAAAATTGTGAAGAACAGGGAAGAAATAGAGAATCAGAGGATGACTCATATTGCTGTGGAAAGAAACAGGAGGAGGCAAATGAATGATTATCTTGCTGAGATTAGGTCTATCATGCCTAACTCTTACGTCCAAAGGGTACCCTTTCTTCTTCTTCTTTTCTAATCTGCAATACAAAAAATGATTAATTTAATTATTTAAAAGTATCTTTTATTTTTTCTGCATAGGGGGACCAAGCATCAATCATAGGGGGAGCAATCAATTTCGTAAAGGAGTTGGAGCAATTCCTTCAGTCTTTAGAGGCCCGGAAAAGGATGGCAAAAGTATCACATAATCCCACCACCACTTCTTCATCACTCTTCTTGGATTTCTTTTCCTTTCCTCAGTACTCAACTGGCTCCACCGCCACCCCCGGCGAGACCATGGCCGAGAAAGGGTCGTCACCCCCGGTTGCGGATGTTGAAGTAACAATGATGGATAGCCATGCAAACGTCAAAATACGATCCAAGAAGCACCCAAAATCACCCTTCAACATGGTTTCGGGGCTTCACTCTCTAGGCCTTAATGTGCTTCACCTTAATGTCACATCTGCTGAAAATGTGGCCCTTTACTCCTTCAGTGTCAAGGTAGTTTTTATTTAATTTAAATAATATTAAATTACGGTTGCGGTGTCGTGATTGCGGATGTTGCGATAAAAATCTCAACTTTTTCATACTGCGAATGTGGTTTAGTGTTGCTGTGAACTTTAAAACCGTTACAATGCAACCGTTATGTTGCGTTGCAGCCGCAATTTAATACTATAAATCTAATTATCATGAGTTATTTTTGTTATTATTATGATTTTAATTGCATGATTGGGAAGCAGGTTGAAGAGAATTGCCAGCTAACAACAGTGAATGAAATTGCAGCGGCAGTTTATGAAATGGTGGATAGGTTTCAAGAAGAGGCTGCTTCTTAGTTCATGTTCTATGAGTTTCAGGTTTTTGTGGGTTTGCGTTTTATTTTCAGATAATTACTTGGTGGAATGTAGGTAGATTTGCTATAGGGCAGCCTTAACTCCACAATTTTTAAGCTTTTTTAGTCCAAATGATGGGATCACATAAAATAATCAATTTTATTTTTATTAATTAAATTCTAATATTCTTTATTGATTCAAATTAAATAGAATAGAGTATTATCTGAATCCATCCAATGATCTTAGTGGAAAAAAAGATAATGTTTATCTTATGAGACTTGAGTTCGAGCAATTCTGTCTGCAAAATGTGTGTCTTATAAAAGGGTTAAGAAAAATATAAACAGATATTGAGACACATATTTTAACCAAAATATGATAGTTTGAGTACCTAAAAGGATAAAAAAAATAGGAAAAAAAACAAGATAATTTGAACACTTATTTTAATATTAACTATTAAGCCACTTTATAGTCACTCTCGGGCAATTCAAAAATAAAAGAACGAAGTATTTAGGGATGGCAATGGGGCGGGGCGGGTTTTTGGCTAACCCGGCCATGACCCAAAACATACCAAACTACACACGACCTCGCCCTGCCCCGAGAAATATTATATTTTTACCCGTCCCGAACCCACCCGAGATTTGAACTCTAAACACGTCCCGATTCAACCCGACCCGAATTTATATCATTTTCTATCATTTTCTTTTTCAACTTTAGATTTTCCCATAAAACAAACAAAAGTTAAAAAACCTGGTATATATGTATAACTAACATTAAAAAAATACCCAAAACAAAAGCATATTTTTTCTCGGTTTATCGCTATTTAAAAGATGACTCGTTTCTCATTTATTATACTATTAACAACTAATAAAATAAACCCATGATCTTTTTGAAGAAAAGTTGTTAAACAAATCTCATCTTAAAAACACTACAAATTCATCCGAGTGTATAATTTTTAAGATGCATTTGGACGAGGAATTTTCAAATTTTAAATATTTTTAAAATGTTATCATTTCAAAATGCATCATTCTGTTTGAATAAATAATTATTTTAGAAATACTATGTTGCTAGAATTTGATGAGTTTGAAAAATAATTATAAATAAAATAATGATATTAAAAATAAATAATATAAAAATACAATATGGATATCATTAAATTTTTTAAAAATACATAAATAATTGTAATAATATAAAATACAAAAATATGCATTAGAATTAATAAAACGATGTTTTAAAGTTTATAATTTTATTTTATAGTATGGCCAATTGACCATGTGTATTAAATGAAATAAGGTTAGAGATATTTTTTAAAATACATATTTAGGTATATGATTAGAATTAATATTTTTGAAAAATTAGAATTAATAAATTTTTTGAATAAGAGATTTAACCTACTAAAATATATTGATTAAAAAAACATTCTAAAATTTAAAAGTTCACACAATTTAGGATACCGTGTGTAGAGTCACAATTATAATCAATAATAATCAATTATCTTTTGAAACAAAATAAATAATACTGAAAAAATAAATAAATTATCTTTTCAATAATATATATATATATATATATATATATATATATATATATCATGTTATTCTAAGATTCGTATTCGAGATTAGTTGTTGTTCTTTTCAATAATAATCAATTATCTTTTGAAACAAAATAAATAATACTGAAAAAATAAGTAGTGAGATTTTTTTGGCTACCTTTTCAAAACTTTGTTACATGATTGTCGTATAATATATAATTCTAGATAGTAGTTTGATTTTTGTAATATATATCATATAAAATAAATTATAATACTATTTTTCATAAAAAACGAAACGACATGAATATGAACAAACAAACCGTAGGGGGTGTACTCAACGACAACGGTAGCGGCTAGGCCAGCCACTTGTGGATGCTTTGCTCGAAAGTCATGTCAGACCTCATCTTTGCCTGAATTGCATGTATCCATTTGATCATTTATGTATACATGTTGTATATTGACATGTTTTATTGTATCATAATTTGTTTAAAATATCTTATCTTTTTATAAAAATTTTAGAACTTTAATAATTTGTATTGTATAATTTTAAGATTTATATATTTAAGTTGAACTCATATTCTTCAAATATTATATATTTCTTTCGCTCCATTAATTATGTCTCATGTTAGTTTTTTCACATAACTTTAAGAAGAAAGTTTTTATATGTCATATGTGCTATAAAGTAATCAAAATGATAAATTATGTCCTTTAAAAATTGAAGTTTATTTTATTAAAAAACTAAAAAATGTAAAAAAAAATGGAATGTGACTTGTAAAAGTTGTTGAATTTTTACAAGAGACAATTTTAAAACACAAAAGTGACAAATTTAACGGGGTAAAGAGAGTATTATATTGTTTTTTAATAGTTTTAAGGTGATTACAAGATAGTTTTTGTTCGTACTTTTACTTAACCATTTGACAAGACACACCTTGCAGGCAAAGCTGTTACAAGTTAGATATCTTAAAATGAACATCATTCTCCTTTTTCACTGGAACCACTCGTTAGGTTCATATATTATATTCATGGCATAAAGCCAAAATTAACCCCTCAACGTTTGATCGTTTAGTCACTTTGGCTCATATTCTATTTTTTTGGAGCATTAAAGCCCTTAACGTTTTAATTTATGTCAAAACAACCATTTCTTTGGATGGAAACCGTTAATTGACTAACGACCAACTTTTTTTTGCTGATGTGGCATGTCTACATGTAACTAGATGTTGATGTGGCATTACAAATATTTTAAACTAATTATAATTTTTTTATTAAATTAATTAAAAAATTTAGGGGGAATTGAACCCAAGCTTTGTGCATGAAAGGTTAAATGCCTAGCTACTAGGCTAAGCTACTATTTTGTAATTTAATTACCACTTATTATCTTTATTCATTATCTCATATTTTAAAAGTGAAGAAGTAAAAATCAGTGGTTAAGGGGAATCTAACTTTGGACTTTTGGATGAAAGGACAAAACAACTTACCACTAAACTAACTAGTTATATCGATTTATTATTGCCAAACATTAAATTTAATTAGTTCATTATTATATTTATTCATTATCTTTAATTATTACATAAATTAGAGTATATTTATGAGATGAATTTTGTGTTTTGTTTCTAATATAATATTTTTAAATAATTGAAATTGATTTTTCCCCTAAATTTTAATTTTTCTATTTTAATTAATTATTTGACAACAATATAAAAATAATTGTGATGATGTTACAAAAATTATTTGGGATGGATTGGTTTCTGTCGAGCTTATTTGCACTTGTTTACGCTGTAATTGTGATGGGGTTACAAAAATACTTGCTAAACAACAAAAAGAACATGTTATGCAATTTCTTATGGGTTTCAATGATTTATTTGCTCATGTTAGGGGGCAAATTTTGTTAATGGATCTTTTGCCTTCCGTTACTAAAGTGTTTTCTCTTATTTCTCAAAGAGAGGGTAATCGTGTCATTAGAATGAATAATCCTCTAATTGAGGTTGTTTTTGCAGTTCAGATGAACAATTTCGATAATCCTAGAAAATCCAGACCACAAGGCAGTTATTGTGGTTTACTTGGTCATATTAAAGATAAATGTTATAAACTACATGGCTACCCTCCTGATATAATGTTCACAACAGAAAAAGTTTCAGTAATTTGCCAATGGCCAATAATGTTGTTGAGGATAAAAAAGATCAACTTTTTGATAATCCTAATGATGCTTTAAGCCCTAGTCAGTGTCAACAGATTATAGCCATGCTTACTTCACAACTGAATGTTGTCTTTTCTTCAACCATTCATGTTTCTACTATTTATATGACCATGCAAGGTAAAATTCTCACCTACATTGATAGCTTTGGTTCTTTGTATGATAGTAATTGCTGGATAATAGACTCTGGTGCTTTTAGGCACGTTTGTTATTCAAAAAAATCGTTTGAAACATTATTTCCCATTAAAGAAGGTACTATAATGCTTCATGATAAGTCAATAATTTTGGTAAAATTTGCTGGTAATGTTAGAATCTTTTATTCTTTACTTTTTTTATAGATGTTCTTTATGTGCCCAACTTTAGTTTTAACTTAATTGTTGTTAGCTGTTTATTGCAACAAGCTGACATAAGCATTTTGTTTTGTAATACTCATTGTCTTATACAAGACCTTTCACGAGCGATTGGGAGGGATGACTTACATCAGGGATTATATCTTCTTCAATCTTCTGCAAAGACTTCCAAAGCTCTTGTTTTTACTATCAATAAGACTATTTTTCTTCTAATGCATGACATAAGTGGCTTGGCCATCCTAGTTCAAATGTTTTACATTCATTAAGAGATGTTCTTTGTATTTCTAATACTGATAATAATTGTATCTATCATGTTTGTCCTATTGCAAAGCAAAAATGTGTTCATTTTCCATATCAAAGTTTTGTTCTTCTTTGCCTTTTGATCTTGTACACTGTGATATATGGAGTCCATTCAAAACTCCAACTTATAACAATGAATGTTACTTTTTAACTATTATAGATGATTTTACTCGATTCACTTGGACTTACTTATTACATCATAAATGTGATTTTACTTCTATTATTCCTAATTTTATTGCTATGGTAAAGAGACAGTTTGAATTCGATTTGAAAATTTTCAAGTCTGACAGTGCTCCTGAGCTAAAATTCAAAGATATGTTTGCAGCTTTTGGTATTGTGCATCAGTTTTTTTGTGTGGAAACTCCTCAACAGAATGTTGTTGTAGAAAGAAAGCATCAACATCTTTTGGCTGTTGCTCGAGCTCTTTTCTTTCAGTCTAAGATTCTTATTCGATTTTGGGGAGAGTTTATATTGACTGCTACATAACTCATTAATAGATTACCATTACATATTTTGGGAAATAAGTCTCCTTATCAGTTACTGTTCAAAGAATTTTCTGACTATATTCATATGAGATCTTTTGGATGCTTATGTTTCGTGTCTACCCTTCAAAATGGCAAAATAATTTTTTTGAAAGGGCTTTGCCATGGATATTCATGGGTTATTCTCCTGGTATAAAATGTTACAAAATTTATGTTCTTCAAACACATTCTTTTGTTATTTCCAGAAATGTTGTTTTTCAAAAAGATATTTTTCCTTTTCACAGTCTTTCTCATGAAACTATCGTTGATCCCTTGCCCTTCTTTTCCTTATCAATAGTTTATAATAATGCTATGTAACCCCCTCGTCCCGGTCCGGACGCTTGACCGGTCCGAGTGGATTACACGGGGATAACCGAGATGAAACCCGTTAAGGCTCAACTTCGGTTACCGACCCTAGGAACGACTTTTTTATTTTATCTTATCTAAATACATTAATTAAACCTAAGCGGAAGCCCAACAGCAAACCGGGCCTAAGCCCGATCTTTGAAACCCTTTAGAGATGTCAAAAAGCCCAAAATCAGGCATGTGTTTCGAAACAGTTAGAGCCCGTTTCGAAACATAAGCCCCAATTTGAAAAGTCAGACACCCTTTTCGAAATGCATCCACCCCGTTTCGGAACAAGGTCTCATTTTGCCTTGCCATTTCGATACCAGTTTCGAAACAGGCGATTCCAGTAGCAAAAATGTTTCAAAAATTGTTTCGAAACATAGGCTCACAGTGGCCAAAACGTATCGAAACGAGTTCCGATACGGGGCCCTGGAACCACACCCGTTTCGAAACAGGACAGCCCGTTTCGAAACACCTGCTGTCTGCAAATTCCTAAAATCAGTTTTAGACATCTCCCATGGATTCCAAACGTCCGAAACGACTACACGAAGCATACAAATCATACCATTATATTCTAGAGGCATGCATCCTATAGCAACATACTCAAAGACACGAGGATACATGGTTGAACATTCAAACACAAGGTCTTACATATCATTAAAGGAAACATGCATCAACATGGTCTACACTTAGATATTTAAGATAGGCAATCCAACATGGTTTACAAGTACACCATGGCATCCAAAAGCCAAACTACCACAAGCATTTAAAGGAGCCTAGCATGCTTCTAACAACCAACATCATCATACTTCCAAAAAGGTTCAAACAACACATACATGTCCCATTGCTTGACCATTACATCATAATTAAAAAGTCCATACTTGATAGCTAACTAGCACCACAAAGCACACACTTGGAGGCCCCTTCTTGCACTAGCAACCCACGAACTAAGGATCTGCATTGTTGAAAAAAAGAGAGCGTAAGCAATAAGCTTAGTGAGGGCGAGCTCTTTAAAAACAAACCTCGACAACGCAGGGTCCAAGTACGAACACAACCAAGGTAGGATGCATGATTTACCTTTGATCCTCATGAGCAAAAATGTCAATGATGCATGAATAATTATCCAATATTATGTCATGCTCAACAAGCTCATTTCCACAACATATGTAAACACATATAATCATCCAAATAGGAAAACACATTCCACATCACATTGATACACATATCAATTTATATTGGCACCTAGCTATGACTCGAATACACGGATAAACACGTTGGAACTCACATCCAACAACAACTTTACCTCACGGTGGGATTACACTCATCACCGTTCTCGCGGAGGGGATTCCACTCATCCTCATGCCCCGTCGATGTGATTCCACTCATCACCGACTAATATATATAACAATTTCCGGGCGAACCCGTACTCCTCCTTGGTGACTCAACGCCACCAAGGACACGCGCGAATTTGACTCATGTGTGCACACTAACATCCTAATGATTGATCATTTGTACCCAAACATACTAGTGCCACATTTAACTCAATCCACATTATCAATTACAACCAATTCCGTGCTTAGCACGTACTCACCATGATCACAATCACGAACAATCCCCATGCATATCACAATGCATCACAACCATGCCTCATCACACATGCATAACACATTATACATAATTCATCATATCATAAACATCACGAGGCATAAACATCAATTAAAAGTTCAACCAATGTCTCTAGTTTAAGCTTAGAATTAGGCTACCACCCTAATCCTAACTCTAGGTGGGTCTACCAAGCCCGACCTAGTCCACATGCTTGAACCAAACTCTTAAAAACCACTTTGAAAACATTAACCACTCACCTTCACTTCCAAGCTCAATTACCAAGCAAGCAACCACCTTCAAGCTTCCGGATTCACTCCCTAGGCTTCTCCAACACAAGCTCTTGCCTCTAAACAACCTCAACACAATCCAAACAACTTTAAATCAACCCAAGCATCAAAGTAGCTAACCCGTAATACAATTCAAACATCAAACACAACATTTCAAGCCATGAACAACCCCCAAAATTACCAAACTCGTGCAGCCCATAAACCTCAATCAAAACTCATGTTTTCAACACTTTTAATACCCCTAAACGATTCCAAAACAACCCCCAACCATAGTACTAACCTCAGCTCACAAATTCCAACCTAAAACAACCCCAAAAACCACTCTAAAACCCTTCAAAAACCCCATTAAACCCAAATCCGGGAATGAGCATAAAACCATGTAAAATTTATATATGTTGAACCATTTGACTCATAGACTTCATATCTAACAACATTAAATCGAAATTTTAAGTTAAACACCATAAAGCTACCATTTTTAATCAAATCCTCTAAAAACTCAAATTTCAAAACCTTGATGAAAATGAAAACTACTTGTACTTTTGAAGAGAGGAAGTTGAGGACAAGTTGAAAATGTGTTTACCTTTCAAAAACGAGCTAAAATGGAGGAGCTAGGTGATGGAATAGTGGAAGGAGGGTGAGAGCTTCACAATGTCGTTGGTTTTGTTTGAAGAAGAGAATGAATAGTGAAAAATGACAAAAAAGGGGTGTTTTAATTGAAAAGAGCTTTTTAAAATGAAATCCCTTTTATTACGAAAATGCCATTAATGAATGGCCATTTCCCATTTACTTTAAAGTCCATGAAATTTGAGCTTCATTTCAATTTAGTCCAACAATAAAATATTTGTTTTGAAACCCGAGACCCAAAAGATTATTTTAATTATAAAACCGAACCCGAAATAATATTAAAATATTATTTTCACCTGACCCCTAAACCCGGGTGTTACAACTCTCCTCCACTTAAGGAATTTTGTCCCCGAAATTACTTGACGGAAACGAGTACGGAAACTGCTCAAGCATATCAGCTTTCCTCTCCCACGTAGCCTCTTCCACACCTCTATGTCTCCACAACACCTTGACCAACTCTATGGTCTTGCCACGCAACACTTTGCTATCAAAAGCAAGTATCTCAACAGGCTCTTCCGTTATAAGACAAATCTGGATTCAACTCTATCTCCTCAACAGGCATAACATGAGAAGGATCTGATCTATATCTCTTAAGCATCGACACATGAAAGACATCATGGATCTTCTCTAACTCAGAAGGTAACCTCAAACGATAAGCTACTGGCCCAATCCGCTAAACTACCTCATACGGACCAATGAACCTCGGACTCAACTTGCCTTTCCGGCCAAATCTCATCACCTTCTTCCACGGAGATACTTTCAGAAACACTTTCTCACCCACGGAGAACTCAATTTCTTTCCTCTTCAAATCCGCATAAGACTTCTGACGATCGGAATCTGCTTTCAAACGGTCACAAATCAACTTTACTTTCTCGGTAGTCCCCTTAAGCAAATCCGGCATAGGTAACAATCTCTGACCCGTTTCAGCCCAACAAATCGGAGTCCTACATCGTCTACCATACAAAGCCTCATAGGGAGCCATCTGAATACTAGACTGATAACTGTTGTTGTAAGAAAACTCAACTAAAGGTAAGTGCTTCTCCCAAGAACCCTGGTAGTCAATCACACAACAACAGAGCATATCCTCTAGAATCTGTATCACTCGTTCTGACTGTCCATTGGACTGTGGATGATAAAAAATACTAAAATGCAAACGGCTACCTAGAGCACTATGCAAGAAACCCTAGAACCTCGAAGTGAATCTAGGATCTCTATCTGAAACAATGGACTTCAGAACTCCATGAAGTCTCACAATCTCACGGATGTACAAGTTTGCCAACTTGTCTAAAGAATCTGTAGTGTTTACTGCTAAGAAGTGAGCACACTTAGTGAATCTATCCACTATCACCCAAACATAATTCTTTTTCGAAGGAGTCAACGGCAACCCCGACACAAAGTCCATGGTGATCCTCTCCCATTTCCATTCCGAAATCTTCAAAGGCTGTAACAAACCTGAAGGAACATGATGTTCTGCCTTCACTCTCTGACAAACCATATAACGACTCACACACTCGACTACATCCTTATTCAGACCAACCCAGAAATAATCATTCTTCAAGTCACGGTACATCTTGGTACTACCCGGATGCATAGAAAAAGGACTCGAATGTGCTTCACTCAGAATCTGACGTCTCAACTCAACATCTTCTGGTACAACAACTCTATCTTTAAAGCACAACAAGTTCTCACCACTGAAACTATACTTATTCGGTCTTCCTTCGGCTAGGTCCTGTACATGAGGAACTAAAGACACATCTTGCAACTGCTTCTCTCTAATCAACTGAATCAAAGAAGGCTTCACTTGCAACTCGGTGATCAAACCACCATCATCGGATACACTCAATCTAGCAAACATAGCTCTCAACTCAACTGCAACTTTTCTACTCAAGGCATCGACTACTACATTGGCTTTACCCGGATGGTACTCAATGGTCAAATCATAGTATTTTAACAACTCAAGCCATCTTCTCTGTCTCAAGCTCAACTCTCTTTGTGTCATCAAATACTTCAAGCTCTTATGATCGGTGTAAACTATACACTTCTCACCATACAAGTAGTGATGCCAAATCTTCAATGCAAACACAACTGCGGCTAACTCTATATCGTGAGTAGGATAGTTCTTCTCATGAATCTTCAACTGTCTAGAAGCATAGGCAACAACTCTTCTTTCTTGCATCAAAACACAGCCTAAACCTATGTAGGACACATCACTATAAATCACAAACTCCTTACCTGAAACTGGTTGCACTAACAGTGAAGCATTTGTCAAAGCTTTTTTCAATTTCTCAAAGGCCTTCTATCTTGCATCTGGCCATTCAAACTTAACTCCTTTTTAGAACAGCTTAGTCAAAGGAGCAACTACCCTAGAGAAACCATCAACAAATCTCCTATAGTAACCGGCTAATCCTAGGAAACTCCTAATCTCAGTCACAGACTTAGGTTGTTTCCACTCAACAATAGCTTCAATCTTTGATGGATCAACACGAATACCTTCGGCCGAAACAACATGGCCAAGAAATACAACCTCTCGAATCCAGAACTCACATTTGCTAAGTCTCGCATATAACTGATTGCCCAACAATCTCTGTAATACAAATCTCAAGTGCTCATCATGCTCTTCTTCTGTCTTCGAGTACACAAGAATATCATCTATGAAAACAACTACAAAGCGGTCTAGATAGTCTCTAAAAATTCTGTTCATCATATCCATGAATGCTGCATGTGTATTCGTGAGCCCAAACGACATCTCAAGGAACTCATAGTGACCATATCTAGTCCTAAAAGCCGTCTTCGGAACATCACACTCTTTCACTTTCAACTGGTAGTACCCTGATCTCAAATCTATCTTCGAGAACACTGAAGCACCTCTCAACTGATCAAACAAATCATCTATACGAGGCAACAAATACTTGTTCTTCACAGTCAACTGATTCAACTGCCTGTAGTCAATACACATACACATACTGCCATCTTTCTTCTTCACAAACAACACAGGATCACCCCAAGGAGAACTACTAGGCCTAATAAAACCACGGTTTAATAACTCTTGCAACTGACTCTTCAATTCTTTCAAATCTTTCGGAGCCATACGATACGGAGCTATCGAAACTGGAGTAGACCCTGAAACGGTCTCAATCACAAACTCAACATCTCTGTCAGGAGGCAAACCCGGTAACTCTTCTGGGAACACATCCGGAAAATCACAAGCTGTTCTAATATCTTTCGGTCTAGCCTCACTCATATTCGGATTCATCACATAAGCTAAGTAAGCCCCACATCCGGAATCCATCAACCTATGAGCCTCTAAAGCTGACACCACATTAGACAAGAACCTAATGTTCTTTCCTACTACTACTACTACCTCGTAGTCATCAGAAAGTTTCAAAGAAATCCTCTTCGTCTCAAAATCCACACTAGCTCGGTGTTCAACTAACCAATCCATACCCAGAATAATATCAAAACCATAAAAAGGAAGCTCCATCATATCAACGGGAAACAAACGACCCTGGATCTTCAGCAGACATCTCCTATACATTCGTCTAATTATAACCGTCTCACCAAAGGAACTAGTCACATGCATACCTACATCTAATATCTCGACATGTATATCTAACTTTCGCGCATGCTCACTCAAAATGTAGGAATGTGTAGAAGCCGAATCAACCAAAGAAAGCAAAGACATAGACTGTAAATCAAAATTACCTGCTATCACATCAGTGTCGTTCCCGGCCTCTCTCTGAGCATAAACTCTCGCTGGTCCTCCTACCTCTGGCTGTGCAGCTACAACATGAGCAAGGTTCCTTTGAGCATCTACCCTAGGTGCATCAGCCCTAGGCTGGAAGTAGCCACGACCGCGCCCACAGCCTCTCTGATAGTCATTTGCTCTCGCAGGAGCCTGAGCAATGTTTGGTGCCTGTGCCGCCTGATGCGGACACTCCCTCCTAAAATGGTCCCTCGAACCACAGTTCTAACATGCATGGAAGTTACCCCAACACTCACCAGAATGATGTTTCCCACAATGTGTGCACTCGGGTAAGCGCCCCCTCCTCGATGGCCCTGATGGCCTCTACCATGGTGGCCACCGCCACGTCTATGGTCAAACTGTTGTCCACCACCTCTATGACTCTTGGCATCTCTACTGTCAAAGCTGTTATGTCTCTTACTAGAACTAGAACCTCCAGATCATTTGGTCAAGCCCAAACTGTACTCTAAGTCCTTGGCCCTCGCGACCAAGACATCGAAATCTGAGTAGTCAGAAGCTAGAGTGTACCTCTTGATCTTTTTGTTCAACCCATAACGGAAACGGTTACAATGTTCCACTTCAGTAGGAACCAACTCTGGAGCGTACTGACTCAAACGAACAAAACGGATCTCATAGTCAGTCACAGAAGCATCTCCCTGAGTAAGGGCCATAAACTCTAGCTTCTTCTCATCAAGATACCTCGGACCCAAGTACCTCTTCCGGAAAGCAGACTCAAAGAAGTCCCAACCAATCCCGGCCTCCGGAACTCCGGTAGTAATGGTGATCCACCAAGTGTAGGCATCACCCTGAAGCAAAGAGATCACACAGCCCAATCTGCGAGCACCCACACAACCCATCTGAGCTAAGATGCGAACGGTCTTCTCTAACCACAACTCAGACCTCTCTGGAGTAGACCCTCTGAACTCTTCAGCCCCAAGACTATAGAGCCTCTCCAACGGTAGACTAGCATCGTCTCCCCTAGGCTGAGCTGCAGCCTGAGCTCCCGCAACTGCGGCCTGAAATGCTCCCGCTATAGCTTGCACTAGCGGAGTCATATCAATTCCGGCCGGACCTTGGCTACCCTGAGGTCCCTCTCCTTCAGCTCCATCCTCGCCTCCAACCCCTGGCGGAGGAGGTGGTGGTGGTGGAGGAGCTCCAAATCCAGCAGCAGTAGGCCCTTCTATATGAGCCTCAACTCCAACCACCAGCTCAACAGGAGCCGCAACGCGTGGTTCCTGACGAACCACTCTCGGCTTACCCCTTGGCCTCGACATCGTGCTCACAAACAATAACTACAACTACAACAACAAAATATACAAGATTGGGTTAGCAAGGCAAGGCTTCCAAGTGCTCAAGTATGTTCCCTCACTTAAAAATCCTTTTTCGATGTAATAGTAGCAATGAGACTCTAAACAACATGCTTTAAAACAAAACAACGAGCATACTTTTCACACAAGCAATCATGCTTACAAGGCAAGCAAACACCGTACATATCAATATAGAAACTTAAACTTACCTCACTTACCTGCCCAAGGTCTCGGTAACCTTAGGCTCTGATACAAACAAGTGTAACCCCCTCATCCCGGTCCGGACGCTTGACCGGTCCGAGTGGATTACACGGGGATAACCGAGATGAAACCCGTTAAGGCTCCACTTCGGTTACCGACCCTAGGAACGACTTTTTCATTTTATCTTATCTAAATACATTAATTAAACCTGAGCGGAAGCCCAACAGCAAACCGGGCCTAAGCCCGATCTTTGAAACCCTTTAGAGATGTCAAAAAGCCCAAAATCAGGCCTGTGTTTCAAAACAGTCAGAGCCCGTTTCGAATCACAAGCCCCAGTTTGAAAAGTCAGACACCCGTTTCGAAACGCATCCACCCAGTTTCGGAACAAGGTCTCATTTTGCCTTGCCGTTTCGATACCAGTTTCGAAACAGGCGATTCCAGTAGCAAATATGTTTCGAAACTTGTTTCGAAACAGGGCTCACAGTGGCCAAAACGTATCGAAACGAGTTCCGATACGGGGCCCTGGAACCACACCCGTTTCGAAACAGGACAGCCCGTTTCGAAACACATGCAGTCTACAAATTCCTAAAATCAGTTTTAGACATCTCCCATGGATTCCAAACGTCCGAAACGACTACACGAAGCATACAAATCATACCATTATATTCTAGAGGCATGCGTCCTATAGAAACATACTCAAAGACACGAGGATACATGTGATAAGGTTTTTTTTCGGGAAAACAATTAAATGGGGCCTTATCACTATCTCTTATTGAAAAGGATTTTTTTGAAAAAGGGGGGAAATCCATATTTTGAAAAACTGTAAAAACTTGGAGTCGCCACCGGCCACTAAGGTAGGCCGGACACCACAAAACCAGAGATTCGTTTTAAAAGGGTTCGGGAGTTGGTCACGTATGAGGAAGGATTAGCACCCCCATCATGCCCGGAAATCGGTACCAAATTACTTGTTGCCTTTTGATCGATAGAAATTATTTAAAAACCAAAGTGAATTTAATAAAGTGTTCTTGAATGAAAATGTGACTTAAATAACTTGAGCTATATCGAATTGTGGCTTTGGAATTAATTAAACATTTAATTAGAAAGGATGACGGTACACCGGACCATAGACTAAACCTACATCATACAAGACTGACTGCCGTGTTAGTTTAAGGTTCGGATCCCGTACGTCACCTTTATGCATGATGCAAGCAAATAAAGGATGATGCGTGGCATTTTCATTTTTTATGCTTTCGCTTACCTAGAGACGGTGAAAATTAACCCAAATATTCGATTGACATCTATTAAGCTAGGACTGTCACGACACGAATACCAGAGTTAATTAATACCTCTCTTTGGGTATACTTTGAGTTTAATTAGCATACTTGATAATTAGCGGTCTCATGAATGACAAATATATATGCATGTCACGAAAAAGCATATTCGAATGACATAAAAAACAGCTAGGCTATATGCACAATAAAAATGAACATGCAACATATTAAAACTATACGTGACATTATAAAAACCATAAATTATACATACCTTAACAAGATTTTAAGAAAGGCAAACAATCACACATTTAACAAATAAACATACATGCCATACTTAACAAATATGAATAAAAATGCAAAGACATATATTCGATATAGAAAAGGCAAATGCATGAGCAACAAGAAAAAACATAATAAAATGCTAATAATAAAAAGGCAAACTGGCAGGGATCAAAACCGTAAATAATCCATTTAAAAAGCTAATTAGAAGGTAAAACGGGATTAAATTAAAAAGACACGAAGAACCAAAGGGACCAAAACGACAATTTTACCAACAAGGATCCGAATTCAAAAGAAAAGAGGACTTGATTGAATACGCGTTGAAACTCTCAGGGACCGGAGAAATGATTACAGAATGCGGAAACCCTTACATCGCGAATAGGGAGGTGCGGAGGGATCTAAAAAGCTAATAACCCAAAAACAAAAAACGAGACCCTATAAATACCTAACCTAAACATCTCAGGCCCCCTTTTGCAAACCCTAGCCCCCCTTCTTTCTCTCTCGACGACGACGGTACCTGAAACGTCGGTCGTCGTTAATCGACGGCCGACGAGCCCCTAAACGCCCAAAAAACCCTATTTTCCTAGGTTTCTAACTCAACCATCACCCGAGAAACCAGAAAAACAGACCCCAAAAGAAAACAAAAACAAAAAAACTTTCCCTTGTTTCGAAAACAAAAAAAAAACCTTTTTGTTACCACCCGCCCGCCTCATTTTTCATCGTCTCAAAAGAGACGAAAAGCTTATCGGCGACGACGATCGGCACCGTTCGTGCGAAAGACGAATCGTTAAAAAAAAGAAACGACGCGAGGAGATCCGAAAACTCAAGGTAAAAAGAAACTTGCATGCATTTATGCTTCGAAAATAAACAAGAAAACGTATACCTCAGAAGGCTTTTCTTTCATTGATTGTGAATCTGGTTTTCCCGTTTCATTCTCTCTGTTTACAATTTTTTTCCTCTGAATCCCCTCTCCCCACATTGCATTCTGCTCGGGTTTATATATAGCCCGAATATTACATATTTTCCTTTTTCTAAATTACATGTAATTGCTGGAAAATCTGCTGGTTGATTTGTACGATTCAACTTGTTGATTGCCTCTGAAATTCTGCATTTTTTGTTTCTGAAATTCTGTTTCCTTTTGCATTTTGGCTCTGACGTCTTATTTTTCCTGTTGCATGTGACCCGTGAGGAGAGGGGGACCAGAGGAGGCCGGACGATGAGGGTTGAATCACAGCCGTTGGTGGAATCTGGACGGCCAGAGGAAGCTGATGGGGTGGGCGGTGGATTGCACGCGCGCGTCTGGGGGCTGAAACGTCGCGCGTGGCTCACACGCGCCTAAGGGGCTCGATCTGAGCCGCTCGATCTCGATCCGGATCCAACGACGGATAGACGTGCAGTGCTAGGGCTACAGCAAAGGGCCTCTAGGGTTTCTTCGTCTTGCATCATCTGGACCGTCAGATTTAGATCAGATCTGACGGTGAGGGGAAGGCGGCGGCTGCACAAAGCATAAGGGTGATTAGGGTTTCATTTGCAGATTAGGGCTTGGGGCCTTTTTGGGCCTTGTATAATAATTTTTTTTGGGTTTTTTATTATGTAATATGTACTTTAAATAAATAAATTGTGGGCTTTATTTATATTATGTATGAATTGGGCTTATTTATTTATTAATGTATAGTTTTGGGTTTTCATATTCGGTCCAATAATAATAATATGGATATCAATAATAATAATATTAGATATTAGTAATAATAATATAATAGATAATAAGATAATACTAATAATGATAATAATAAGAAAATAATAATAATGGTAATAATATAATAAATAATACTAATAATTATATAGTATATAACAATACGGTAATAATAGTAATAATATAATTGATAGTAATAATGATAGGTAATATATGATAATAAATAATAATGATAATAATAGTAACAATAATAATAATGATAACAACAAAAAGATGATAATAATAGTATAATATGGTAAAGATGTGGATAATAATAATAGTATAATACAGTGGTAAAATAATAACAATGTTAATAATGATAATATTACTAATGGTAATGGTAAACATAATGACTAATAGTAATAATAATAATAGTAAATAGTAATAACACTAATAATATGATATCTAAAACATGGCAAATAATAACAAATAGTGATAGTAGGTAGTAATTAGAAGAAGATTAATAATAGAACCCAGAATTCTAATAAATAATATGTATATATCTATGTATTAATTAATTAAAGCCCAATATGAATAAACAAAGCCCACTCTTATTTAAGCATATTTAAGGGCTAATCATCCCGGACAAAATTAGTGATTACAATTGCCCCTCTTTGCTTATCCTTGTGGAACAAGAATAAAGCAAAGACCATAAGCACTAATTTTGGCCAACTTCCCTGTTTGGGTGATTTGCTCCTCCGAAGCGGCAAAAACAAAGTGGGTAGCATCGGCGTGTCCTCCCTGAATGGCAAAGGACAAAGTCGATTCATTCTTCCTAAGCGGTAAAGAATGAACTTCAAATAGCGTGCTTTCCCAGAGTGGCGAAAGCAAACTGGACAGGCCTTCTAGCTCTTCTGTCCAGGGATCCTTGAACTCTTTCGCTCTCAGATCAGGATGCGGCGAGTATGAAATTCTGCGCCTGAAACTACATTTGCTCCTCTGAAGCGGCAGGAACAATGCGGGTTGTTGGCATGTCCTCCCTGAACGGCAAAGGACATAGTTGATTCATTCTCCCTAAGCGGCAAAGAATAAACCCAAATAACTTGTTTTCCCGTAGCGGTAAAAACAAACTGAGCAGGCCTTCTGGCTCTTCTGCCCGAAAATCCTTGAGCTCTTTTGCTCTTAGATTCTGATGCGGCGAGTCTGAAATTCTTCGCCTGAAGCTATGTTTGCTCTTCCAAAGCGGCAGGAACAAAGTCGGTAGCGTTGGTATGTCCTCCCTGAACGGCAAAGGACAAAGTCGATTCATTCTTCCTAAGCGGTAAAGAATGAACTTCAAATAACGTGCTTTCCCGGAGCTGCGAAAGCAAACTGAGCAGGCCTTCTGGCTCTTCTGCCCGGAAATCCTTGAGCTCTTTTGCTCTTAGATTCTGATACGGCGAGTCTGAAATTCTTCGCCTTGAGCTACGAGTATCTGCCTCCTTTCTTCGGAAATCCTGAAGTTGTGAGTCTCTTTTCTCTTCTTCTTTCTTCTTTCCTTCTTTCCTTCTTCTTCTTCTTCTTCTTCTTCTTCTTCTTCTTCTTCTTCTTCTTCTGCTGCTGCTGTTTCTTTTTCTTTCTCATCTTCTTTTTTTTCTTCTTTTTTTCACCTCATTCTTCTTCTTCTTTCTCAACTTCTCCTTTCTCTCATCTTCTTCTTCTTTCTTCTTCTTGTTCTTCTTTCTTTTTTCTCTTCTTCTTCTTCTTCTTCCTTTTCTTTCTCTCTCTCTTTTTCTTCTTTTTCTTTTTCTTCTTCTTCCGCTTCTTCTTTTCTTCTTTCTTTTTTTTTCCTCGCTTTTCTTTTTCTTCTTTCTTTTCCTTTTCTTTTTATTTTATTTTCTTTCTCTCCTCTATCTCTCTCTCTCACTTCTTCTTTTTCTCTCTCTCTCTCTTCTTATTTCCTCTCATTCCTTTTCTTTTCTCTCCTTTTCTTTTTCCTATTCTTTTATTTCTCTTTTTTTCTCTTATTCTTTTCTCTCTCTTTTCTCTTTTCTCTTTCCTTTTCCTTTTATTTTATTTCTCTTTTTCTTTCTTTCTCTCTTTCTTTTTCCTTTTCTTTTATTTCTCATTCCTCTCGGTCTTTTTCTCATTCTTTTCTTCTTCCTTTTTCCTTTCTCATCTTTTTTCTTTTCTCTTTTTCCTCTCTTTTTCTTCTTCTTCTCTCTCATTTCTTCTTTTTATTCTTTTTCTTCTTCTTCTTCCTTTCTTTTTCTTTTTCTTCTTCTCTCTTTCCTTTTTTCTTTTATTTCCTTTTCTCTTCTTCTCTTTTTTTATTTAAAAAATCAGGAAACCTGAATTTTTTTATTTAAGATATTCCAAGGGGGATAAATTTGATAATTTTGAATAATGAAGAAAATGTCCTTTTGGAAAGGACCAAATTAAGGAATTTAAATTTCTGAGAAAATATCCTTTTGGAAGGAATAAATTGAGAAATGGAGTTTTGAGAAAAACATCCTTTAGGAAGGATAGAATTGAGAAATTTGAGGTTTAAGGAAAACATCCTTTAGAAATGATAGAATTGAGAAATTCAGTTTTAAGAAAAACTATCCTTTAGGAAGGATACGATTAAGAAATTCAGTTTTAAGAAAAACTATCCTTTAGGAAGGATACGATTGAGAAATCGGAGTTTTGAGAAAAAATCTTTTTTGAAAAGATAAAATTAAAATTTCAAGAAAAATATCCTTTAGGAAGGATAGAGTTGAGAAATTGAAATTAAAAAAAACGTCATTCAGAAAGGATAAAATCAAGAAATTTGAATTCTGAGAAAAATATCCTTTAGAAAGGATAAAAAAAATCAGGGATTAAGAACCTTGATACCAGTCAAAAGGATTCTTGAGATCTATTTCTCTTCTCATAGAGCAGTAGATCCACCCCTTTATTAATATTCAAATACCTGTTCAAAAATTAACAAATGCTATGATGGTATGAGTTAGCATGCTCCTAACATATGGATGTCTAACTATCAATGATGCATGAGCATATTTCATGATGCAATGATGCGTATGGTCATGAGAATGCAACGATGCATGAATTTTGTCTTTATTCACTGAGGCCGGTGGTCACCATCTTGGGACTACAACCACTCATCAATCTCGTGTCTTGACAAAAGTTGCCCCCAACTTGTGTTGCTTATTCCCTGAGTCCAATGGCCTGAATGGCAATCAGAATCATTAGCCCAGTACCTTCAAGCTGTATGCCATCTCTCATTGATTTGAAATCCTGTGTGTAAAGCCGTTGTTGCTCCATGGACAATGATGCCCCTTCATGACAACTTAACTTCAATGGTTCTTCATCATCATACATCATGTAGTGCCCCTCAACTTTGGGTCTCACTGCCGATGATGCATTTATCTCTGAAGTAATACAAGGAAATTTCTTTGTTTAAAAATATGTCAATTCGCTGGTCGTCATCCTAATGAAGAGTGGATTTTCAAATTAACATATAGAACCTTGAAACCAAAACTCTAATTAAAAGAAAAATAGAATAGGATGCCCCGGATATCAAATGCAAGAGCATCTCAGATTCAACTTTCTAGTGATCTCTTCAAGCATAGCTTGCGTCTTTGAATGTTGTGGCGATATTTGAAGTTATGAAATTCCTCCCTAATCGCTCGGTTCATCCTCATGATTATGGTACTTGCTGGATCAGCTCGATTACCATTCCTTCTAGTTCTCATCATGTTTATGATTACCATTGATTTCATGCCGGTGTCCTCAAGGATTCCTTTTCAGGACTTATTCAATTTGTTCATTTATTTAGGGGAATTCAACTCGTCACAATCCTTTGGCTCGAGAATAATGATGGAGCATACAACGATACCCCGAGTTACTCGGCATGGTCACGATTTTGAAAATATTACCATCACTCATGAAGCGAAGAGATTCAGGCTTCAGCGGAGTGCCCCTAAAATTCCACACTCGTATCCGAAAATTCCTATTACCAGGTTTCGGAAATTGGAGTGCTTTTTGTTAATGCCTATTACCAGGCTCTGAAATTAAAATCATTTATTTTGTTTTGAAACAGTCTACTTTTCACTTTTCTTTTTTTTCTTTTCTCTTTTTTTCTTTTCGGCACATTTAAGCAACTTTATTTGGGTTCTCTTAGGAGATTTCCTTATCATCGAACATCATCGAAGGAATAGTAATCTTGCTTCTCTCGTCTCACCGACCAGAGCGGACAGAGCGAGCAATCTCACTTCATCGTTATCACAACATTCAATCGATCTCTTTCATTAGAATCGATTCCACATCATGCATGTGATATCCGAGGACCTACGAGGGTAAGGAGGGATATACATATATATGATTTCAAGGTTATTGTATGTTAAGAAAAATACATTTTCATTAGAAAGAAAATCTGCAAATATAACAAGTGCCCTCGCAAAAAGATCATTGCTATCTTTGGGCAAATGATAACAATGTTTGTTCCATGCATTACTTCAAGAGAAAATGCAACATGCACGACTTAATTCCCAATGACGAAAACCGAGAACCAAAACCTTAAAGGTGGTGTCTTCGAAGGTGTTGAGCTTGGGCAAAGGCGTCGTCTTGATGAGCAGAAGATGCCCCTTGGGGTGGGTTGGACGTGGGACCGATAACAAGGGGATTCTTAAAGATCGGGGTGGCCGAGTGGTCTCCCGGTACTTGAGCAACACTCCTTCCTTTCAGACCGGACTGCAACAGTTAGGGTGTTCCTTTCATCATATCTTGTTGGGGCCTGATGATGGTGCCCCTTAATTCTTGCTGAGTTCGTTCCATCTGACCTCTCAAATCGGCCTCTGGCTTGGCAAAGCTTTCCTCTATTTATTCATTTTAAGAATGAATGCATGTAATGTGTCGTATGCACAACAAGGATAGATGATTAGAGGTAATCAAACAGACATGTACAACTGAATGCAAAGATGCATTGATCATTAATTTTATTTGTTTAATGAATGAATGAATGAATGTTTCATATGTACAACGGAAACATATGGTTAAAGGTAATCGATCAAAAGGTATAATTGAATGCAAAGGTGCATTGAACATTAATCTTATGAATGCAATGTGTCGTATGTACAACATATGGTTAAGAGTAATCAATCAAAATGTAATTGAATGCAAAGGTGCATTGAACATTAATTTCATGAATGTCAAGAGTAATCAATCAAAAAGTATAATTGGATGCAAAGTTGCATTGAATGTTAATTTCATGAATGCAATGTGTCATATGTACAACAGAAATGCATGACTAAAGGTAATCAAACAAAATGTGTAATTGAAATGCAAAGGTGCATTGAACATCAACTTCATGAATGCAATGTGTCATATATACAACATATGGTTAAGAGTAATCAATCAAAATGTATATGAATGCAAAGGTGCATTGAAAATTAATTTCATGAATGCAAAGAGCAACACTGAGTTCGGCAAATATCCTCGTTAAACAACTCATCAATGGGAACCTTGGTCTGTTACAATGATCGGATGAAACCCACTACATGCAGTTCTCAAGCTAGCATCTAGGTCGACAATTTTCTTCAAGACTCACACAGTCCCTTCTTCTTTCTCTAGGGATCAGGCGTTCTGTAACCCCCTAGACCCGCCTATGCGTTACAACGGATCCTAGGAAGTCACATTAGGGTCACAAGAGCGACCCACAGTGAAAATACACATGAAAACATTTTTTTCTTTCTCAAAACACTTATTAAACTGAAAAATCAACTTCTATTTAAAATACAATTTCACGAAATCATTTAAACACATAACAAAAATTTCAGAAAAGTATTTTACAGACACTGACATGAAGCCATACATGACCTACATGCCCCCTAACTATACAGTACCGTACTCTAGAGGCAACGCCAAGGGAACTCCGAACACTGTTGTCAACATTTTGTCATGCTATATTCTTTTAACCTGCGATAGTAAAAATAACGTGAGCTTGGAAAAGCTCAGTAATACAGAACTACCAAAAGATGCTATAAGCTCATGCAGACATAGGGTAGGCATAACATTTTTATGATGTTTCAGGCAATACTTGTCTCCATTTATGTTTCGCTAATTTAGTGAAGCACTATTCTTGAGGACAACAAGGTTTGTTCTTTCTATGTTACTGAGTATTAAAAGAGAGCTTATTGTTCAGAGAATCAACAGAGTGGCGGGTTGGAGAAGTTAAACCACGAAGCCTAGTGTGTTTTAATAAGTTGCAAATCAAACATACATAAGTACTTAACATCATATCATATGAGCACATAACAGGTTAAATGCAAATGCTCAATGTTCATACAGAAGTTTACAAGAACTACCCTCCAACCTTACACCAACATACAGTCCCCCAGAACTGCATACAGAAGGTCTTACCCCAGGCCTGAGGCGTAGGAGCCTACCTAAGGGAATGCCTTAGGTCCAGAAAGACTTACCCTAGGCCCGTGGGCGTAGGAGCTTAACAGAAGGGTTTACCAGCTGGATCAGGGCTGTACCTGCAGACACTTCAAATCATATCCCCAGAATGTACCCCCAAGCAGTACAGTTTTGTTCAATATACACAGGCATCAAAATTCAGATGGCAGACATATGTTTAATCACATCAACCAGAATAAGATATTTCAATTCTAGATCAGACATGGGGCATGCTATCAGATGTAACACATCTATGTTCTCAAACAACAATCATGCTTTCAACAGAATAATCATGCTTTCAACAGAATATTCATGCTTTCATCAGTAATATAATCATGCTTTAACAAAAAGGGTAGTCATGTCCTTAGTTCAGAAATTATCTCATAGATCATACATTTTCATATCTATGATCAAATAAGTGCATTCAAGTAAACAAGAAAAAACAGAAATATAGAACACACGGAACACACTAGGTGGGACAGATCATTTCTCGGAGATACTTAGCATTTACGAAAGGAGACATATTGAACTTTTGACAACTTGAACGAATTTCTGAAACGTGGCCCCTGTTAGAAGGGGTTCATACTAACGGTTTAACTCAGATATTCAGGATGTGATACATCAAGATCTTTGAGAGTTTGGACGCATCATGATTTATTTAGTCATTCAAGCCTACAAGGGTATTATGGTCATTTTATCACATATGGACATTTTGGTAATTTATACCAACAAAGCATAAACAGTTGCTCAGAAAATTTATTTGCTTATTAGGCTTCCAATCAGGCATTCAGAGATTTCTATGTCAAGGTCTGTCACGATATCGGATACATTCAGGGCTATCTTAATTATTTTGGCCAACGAGGGCATTTTAGTCTTTTAATTATCAGGGGTGATTAACATACATGAGTGTGCTTCCTAACACTTAGGGGCACTTTAGCCCTTAAAGTCTTATTAAAGATCCCAGAATTTCATCAAATGCATAACTGCCTGTTTAACTTAAGAGGGCATTTCAGTCATTTTAGAAATTGGGATAAATCCACCATTTTCGTCAAATTTTACTATTTAGCACCTCCATCGTTTACGTACCCGATAGAGATTAAGTCGTCCTAACTCTCCGGCCCTTTACAGACGATTCATTCTTTACAGAACTTGAGGGTATAACGTCATTCAAATTAATCAGACATTTCGGTGCTCGAGGGCATTCCCGTCTTTTTTGTCATTACGAACATTCTCATTTAATTCACACATTACTGTCATAAGGATCGACTTAGGATTTCAACAATATTTCCAGGGAATTCTCATTTATGTGTTATACAGAGTTTGAGGGATTATCCAAGTTTGTATCACACGTATTGCATAATGATGCCGAAGTCTTTCCATTAAAACATACATCTTGGGTAGTGTAAATTGCATAATCAGGTCGAATGCAGATTTTAGGTCATTTCCTTTATTAGAGGGATAGTTTAGTCATACTTATGCTCTAAGGGCATTTTCGTAATTTCATAATTAATATCTCTCACTCTGTATCCTGGGCCACGATTCTTACACAATGTTGATTGAGTTGCGGATTAACTGAATTTAACTATTAGAACTTCTGATACTATTAGCCCATTAGTAATCTTATTCGGATAATTTGGTCTTATTAATTTCCATACTTATTGCTCGAATCTGATTCAATCTAAGCAGAATTTACAGTATACGTCATCATAAGCATGCATGCGTTAACCGAATATCAACATGTTCACAAAGCATACAAGGGGTAGTAGTGTATTACCTTAGTTCCCAAGATTCATGACACCTCATTCGATCGCACTCGATCCCAAGATTCGACGGCCCCCAACATCTCAAATTCAAGGGTACCTTGATACCTTCAACGACATAGATTCACATTTCAGTTCTTATTCAGAGAGCTCTTAACCAAAATTAAATACATATAAGCAATCTCGGATTCAAGGTCAGATTCGGAGGCTTTCGGGTTGGAATTTTGCAAAACGGGCTTCAAAAATGGACTCAGGACGTTGAAAAACATAAAATGGGAGTTTTCAGAAAATTTGACTTTTTGGTCAACGATCAAAGTCAACGCTGACGTCAGCGGACGGGGTCAGAGTCAACTGGTCAAAGTCAATGCTGACTTCAGCAGTCAACATGGGTCAACTGAGTTGACTCGGCAGGTTAACTCACTGAGTTGACTCGGCTGACTCATTGAGCTGACTCGGACTGAGTTGACTCAGTAGACGGGTTGACTCGAATCGGGTCAACGGGTCGGACAGACGGGTCGAACATGCAGGTCGGGTCAACGGGTCGGATAGGCGGGTCGGGTCAACGGGTCGAACTCGGGTCAGGACGGTTCGGGTCAGGGTCATGGGCCAACCGGTTTAACCGATCTAGTCGGTTCAGACCGGGTTGAGCCGGTTCACTTACCCAAAAATTTCTGGCCACCGTCCGGCCCGAAATGCACCATTTCTGTTGGAAACACACATATCAGAACATGGGCTTAAATCTAAGCACCCAATTATTCATAAAATCGTCGGAATCTTACTGGAAATGTCGGAATCAGAGGCGAACCGACAAAAATTCACGTAGCTCCGATGGAGGCTTCGTCGGCGTCGGTCGGACAAGGAACTTTAGGGGTTTAGCGCTACTCGGTGTGGGGAGCTCGGCCGTGCTCACGGTGAAGCGAGCCGACGCCGGGATCGACCGGAAATGGGAGAGACGAAGGCAACCAACCCTACGTCCTAGATTGGGTTTTTCGCCACGAATTACCGGCCGGAGACGCGCGTGGGTGACGGGAAGCGGTTCAGGGGCTGACGGGGCTCACACTGACGGTGGCGGTGGCGTGTACGAAGCGGCGGTGCAAGCTCGCCGGAGAAATGAAGAGTTGGAGAGAGAGAGTTTCTAGAGAAATCGGGTAAATAGGGGATGTTTTGGTAGTTGAAAGGTCACCATCCAAAATAAATGGGGGGTTTAACTTTATTATTCTATAGGGTTTAAAACAAATTCGGAGGGGCCTTAAACAAAGATGAGCTCTTGGCTCAGCGGTTAAGCCCCAAGCTTATGGGTGTTGAGGTTACGGGTTCAACACCCCATAAGCTCATTTCCATAAATTTTCATTATTTCATTCCCCTTCATTTCATTTCCCCTTTCTAAATTCTTATAATATTATTATTTTTTTAACTTTAGAGTGTTACACGTTCTCTCGTATCCATGTTAACAAATAGGCCAACTCTCGATCCTACCCCCAAGTGGTGTAGGCGACGAATTATGATTGATCCACTGTTGATATTTGTTACTCTTGACTTACTCTTTGAAAGGGTCCCACTGAGCCTAACCTTCAAAGCTTATCGAGGCTGAGGTCGGAATTCCTTCTGACTTGAAATATTTTTCCTTGTTCTAGGTTGAGACTTGATTGTCGACTCAAGGCGGCGAAGTGCCCAAGAAACTTCTGATCTTGCCCCGGAAAGCTTGGTTGTTGTTCGGTGTGGTTCTCGCTAATTTCCTTGCAAGACTCGGTATTTCCCAACTGTTGTAGTCAAATCAAAGCTGCCAACCGTGGAACAAATGTAGGTTGAACTCCAAAATTTGAAGTAATGATCACTTGCCTGGGACATCTGACAAATAAGTGAGGTGGCCTTTTTGCCTTTTTTGAAAGTCTTTCTTGTCTTGGAACCCTAACCATGTAGTTGCTCTCCTCATGGCTATATTTTCGTCGAGGTCCTTCTCATTATTATTACAGACCACATTTCCCACTAATCAAGTCTTTAATTTCAGACTATTTCCAACTCAATGTGCTCTTTATGCAACGATGAAATATGCAAAAATAAGAGAAAAGGGGAAGAAAAGCAAAGGCGTTAGTCACATGATAAATATAAATCAATAGGCAAGCAATGAAATTCAAGCATTAACGAAAAAAGAAGCGTAGAAACAAGCAATTAGCAAGAAAAACCTAGACACTCTAAACTCTAGGGTTATCCGCATGGCTCTAACGAGGTGGGCTTTCTACATTCTCACTCATGAGTTCGGTTCTAGCAAAGGGTACCCGAACCTATCTCATTACCTACTAAGGCAATAAGAACCCCAATTCTGGCCCATTACAGGCTTGCGAATTGGTTTCGGCTCGAGGAAAAGCACAACCTAATGACGTGGAGGGCTGCTCACATGTCAAAAGGCGTGGATTTCGGAAGTGAATTACCGACCCGTGGAGGGATACTCATGTGGGTATGGGCGTTTCACTCCCACTTAAGGGTATAGCTCGGGTATAGAGCTTGATGATCATGATGCAACACATGTCGGTGACTTCCTTAATAATTAAATGGAAAATTAATTCGAATGTCACAAATTTTCAAAGCCCGTTCAACTTAAGTCGTATTTTCAAGGAAGAACAAACTTATTAACTTCACTTTGATCTTTAAATAGTTTATATCGATTTAAGGCAACAAGTGTTTTATTGGATTAACTCTCTTTTTTGTTTTGTAAAAACAAAAAGTTGTCCCCAGTGAAGTCGCCAAACTGTGATAAGGTTTTTTTTTTCCGGGAAAACCATTAAATGAGGCCTTATCACTATCTCTTCTTGAAAAGGATTTTATTGAAAAAGGGGGGAAATCCGTATTTTAAAAAACTGTAAAAACTTGGAGTTGCCACCGGCCACTAAGGTAGGCCGGACACCACAAAACCAGAGATTCGTTTTAAAAGGGTTCGGGAGTTGGTTACGTGTGGGGAAGGATTAGCACCCCCATCACGCCCGGAAATCGGTACCAAATTACTTGTTGCCTTTTGATCGATAGAAATTATTTAAAAACCAAAGTAAATTTAATAAAGTGTTATTGAATGAAACGTGACTTAAATAACTTGAGCTATATCGAATTGTGGCTTTGGAATTAATTAAACATTTAATTAGAAAGGATGACGGTACACCGGACCATAGACTAAACCTACATCACATAAGACTGACTGCCGTGTTAGTTTAGGGTTTGGATCCTGAACGTCACCTTTATGCATGATGCAAGCAAATAAAGGATGATGCATGGCATTTTCGTTTTTTACACTTTCGCTTACCTAGAGACGGTGAAAATTAACCCAAATATTCGATTGACATCCATTAAGCTAGGACTGTCACGACATGAATACCGGAGTTAATTAATACCTCTCTTTGGATATACTTTGAGTTCAATTAGCATACTTGATAATTAGCGGTCTCATGAATGACAAATATATATACATGTCACAAAAAAGCATATTCGAATGACATAAAAAAAACAGCTAGGCTATATGCACAATAAAAATGAGCATGCAACATATTAAAACTATACGTGACCTTATAAAAACCATAAATTATACATACCTTAACAAGATTTTAAGAAAGGCAAACAATCACACATTTAACAAATAAACATACATGCCATACTTAACAAATATGAATAAAAATGCAAAGACATATATTCGATCTAAAAAAGGCAAATGCATGAGCAACAAGAAAAAACATAATAAAATGCTAATAATAAAAAGGCAAACTGGCAGGGATCAAAACCGCAAATAATCCATTTAAAAAGCTAATTAGAAGGCAAAATGGGATTAAATTAAAAAGACACGAAGAACCAAAGGGACCAAAACGACAATTTTACCAACAAGGATCTGAATTCAAAAGAAAAGAGGACTTGATTGAATGCGCGTTGAAACTCTCAGGGACCGGGGAAATGATTACAGAATGCATAAACCCTTACATCGCGAATAGGGAGGTGCGGAGGGATCTTAAAAGCTAATAACCCAAAAACAAAAAAACGAGACCCTATAAATACCTAACCTTAACATCTCAGGCCCCCTTTTGCAAACCCTAGCCCCCGTCTTTCTCTCTCTACAACGACGGTACCTGAAACATCGGTCGTCGTTAATCGACGGTCGGCGAGCCCCTAAACGCCCAAAAAGCCCTATTTTCCTAGGTTTCTAACTCAACCATCACCCGAGAAACCAGAAAAACAGACCCCAAAAGAAAACAAAAACAAAAAAACTTTCCCTTGTTTCGAAAACAAAAAAAACCTTTTTTGTTACCACCCGTCCGCCTCACTTTTCATCGTCTCGAAAGAGACGGAAAGCTTATCGGCGACGACGATTGGCACCGTTCGTGCGATAGACGAAGCGTTCAAAAAAATGAAACGACGCGAGGGGATCTGAAAACTCAAGGTAAAAAGAAACTTGCATGCATTTATGCTTCAAAATAAACAAGAAAACGTATACCTCATAAGGCTTTTCTTTCATTGATTGTGAATCTGGTTTTCCCGTTTCATTCTCTCTGTTTACAATTTTTTTCCTCTGAATCCCCTCTCCCCACATTGCATTCTGCTCGGGTTTATATATAGCCCGAATATTACATATTTTCCTTTTTCTAAATTACATGTAATTGCTGGAAAATATGTTGGTTGATTTGTACGATTCGGTTTGTTGATTGCCTCTGAAATTCTGTATTTTTTGTTTCTGATCTTCTGTTGCCTTTTGCATTTTGGCTCTGACGTCTTGTTTTTCCTGTTGCATGTGACCCGTGAGGAGAGGGGGACCAGAGGAGGCCGGACGACGAGGGTTGAATCACAGCCGTAGATTGCACGTGCGCGTCTGGGGGCTGAAACGTCGCGCGTGGCTCACACGCGCCTAGGGGGCTCGATCTGAGCTGCTCGATCTCGATCCGGATCCAACGGCGGATAGACGTGTGGCGCTAGGGCTACAGCAGAGGGCCTCTAGGGTTTCTTCGTCTTGCATCATCAGGACCGTCAGATCTAGATCAGATCTGACTGTGAGGGGAAGGCGGCGGCTGCACAAAGCATAAGGGTGATTAGGGTTTCATTTGCAGATTACGGCTTGGGGCCTTTTTTTGGGCCTTGTATAATAATTTTTTTGGGTTTTTTTATTATGTAATATGTATATTAAATAAATAAATTGTGGGCTTTATTTATATTATGTATGAATTGGGCTTGTTTATTTATTAATGTATAGTTTTGAGTTTTCATATTCGGTCCAATAATAATAATATGGATATCAATAATAATAATATTAGATATTAGTAATAATAATATAATAGATAATAAGATAATACTAATAATGATAATAATAATAATGGTAATAATATAATAAATAATACTAATAATTATATAGTATATAACAATACGGTAATAATAGTAATAATATAATTGATAGTAATAATGATAGGTAATATATGATAATAAATAATAATGATAATAATAGTAACAATAATAATAATGATAACAACAAAAAGATGATAATAATAATATAATATGGTAAAGATGAGGATAATAATAATAGTATAATACAATGGTAAAATAATAACAATGTTAATAATGATAAAATTACTAATTGTAATGGTAAGCATAATGACTAATAGTAATAATAATAATAATAGTAATAATAATAATAATAGTAAATAGTAATAACACTAATAATATGATATCTAAAACATGGCAGATAATAACAAATAGTGATAGTAGGTAGTAATTAGAAGAAGATTAATAATAGAACCCAGAATTCTAATAAATAATATGTATATATCTATGTATTAATTAATTAAAGCCCAATATGAATAAATAAAGCCCACTCTTATTTAAGCATATTTAAGGGCTAATCAGCCCGGACAAAATTAGTGATTACAATACATGGTTGAACATTCAAACACAAGGTCTTACATATCATTAAAGGAAACATGCATCAACATGGTCTACACTTAGATATTTAAGATAGGCAATCCAACATGGTTTACAAGCACACAATGGCATCCAAAAGCCAAACTACCACAAGCATTTAAAGGAGCCTAGCATGCTCCTAACAACCAACATCATCATACTTCCAAAAAGGTTCAAACAACACATACATATCCCATTGCTTGACCATTACATCATAATTAAAAAGTCCATACTTGATAGCTAACTAGCACCACAAAGCACACACTTAGAGGCCCCTTCTTGCACTAGCAACCCACGAACTAAGGATCTGCATTGTCGAACAAAAGAGAGCGTAAGCAATAAGCTTAGTGAGGGCGAGCTCTTTAAAAACAAACCTCGACAACGTAGGGTCCAAGCACGAACACAAACAAGGTAGGATGCATGATTTACCTTTGATCCTCATGAGCCAAAATGTCAATGATGCATGAACAAATATCAAATATTATGTCATGCTCAACAAGCTCATTTCCACAACATATGTAAACACATATAATCATCCAAATAGGAAAACACATTCCACATCACATTGATATACATATCAATTTATATTGGCACCTAGCTATGACTCGAATACGCAGATAAACACGTTGGAACTCACATCCAACAACAAATTTACCTCACGGTGGGATTACACTCATCACCGTTCTCGCGGAGGGGATTCTACTCATCCTCACGCCCCGTCGATGGGATTCCACTCATCACCGACTAATATATATAACAATTTCCGGGCGAACCCGTACTCCTCCTTGGTAACTTAACGCCACCAAGGCCACGCGCGAATTTGACTCATGTGTGCACATTAACATCCTAATGATCGATCATTTGTACCCAAGCATACTAGTGCCAACATTTAACTCAATCCACATTATCAATTACAACCAATTCCGTGCTTAGCACGTACTCACCATGATCACAATCACAAACAATCCCCATGCATATCACAATGCATCACAACCATGCGTCATCACACATGTATAACACATTATACATAATTCATCATATCATAAACATCACGAGGCATAAACATCAATTAAAAGTTCAACCAATGTCTCTAGTTTAAGCTTAGGATTAGGCTACCACCCTAATCCTAACTCTAGGTGGGTCTACCAAGCCCGACCTAGTCCACATGCTTGAACCAAACTCTTAAAAACCACTTTGAAAACATTAACCACTCACCTTCACTTCCAAGCTCAATTACCAAGCAAGCAACCACCTTCAAGCTTCCGGATTCACTCCCGAGGCTTCTCCAACACAAGCTCTTGCCTCTAAACAACCTCAACACAATCCAAACAACTTCAAAGCAGCCCAAGAATCAAAGTAGCTAACCCGGAATACAATTCAAACATCAAACACAACATTTCAAGCCATGAACAACCCCCAAAATTACCAAACTCGTGCAGCCCATAAACCTCAATTAAAACTCATGTTTTCAACACTTTTAATACCCCCAAACGATTCCAAGACAACCCCCAACCATAGTACTAACCTCAACCCACAAATTCCAACCTAAAACAACCCCAAAAACCACTCTAAAACCCTTCAAAAACCCCCCATTAAACCCAAATCCGGGAATGAGCATAAAACCATGTAAAATTTATATATGTTGAACCATTTGACTCATAGACTTCATATCTAACAACATTAAATCGAAATTTTAAGTTAAACACCATAAAACTACCATTTTTAATCAAATCCTCTAAAAACTCAAATTTCAAAACCTTGATGAAAATGAAAACTACTTGTACTTTTGAAGAGAGGAAGTTGATGACAAGTTGAAAATGTGTTTACCTTTCAAAACGAGCTAAAATGGAGGAGCTAGGTGATGGAATAGTGGAAGGAGGGTGAGAGCTTCACAATGTCGTTGGTTTTGTTTGAAGAAGAGAATGAATAGTGAAAATGACAAAAATTGGGTGTTTTAATTGAAAAGGGCTTTTTAAAATAAAATCCCTTTTATTACGAAAATGACATTAATGAATGGCCATTTCCCCTTTACTTTAAAGTCCATGAAATTTGAGCTTCATTTCAATTTAGTCCAACAATAAAATATTTGTTTTGAAACCCGAGGCCCAAAAGATTATTTTAATTATAAAACTGAACCCGAAATAATATTAAAATATTATTTTCACCCGACCCCTAAACCTGGGTGTTACTTGCTACATGATCTCGAGAGTCTTTCATTCCACAAGTAGATGATGATGAAGGTCATGCACGTGGGCTGCAACCATAAGACTTGTTTCATAATGAAGATGTTCAATTGATCAATGATCATGGTGTTCCAAACAATGTTCTTACAGATAATGATGTTCCAGATATTTAAGTCATTCCAGAAAATCAAATTGTTCTGGTTGTTTCAGAAAATTAGAATGATCAAATACTTCAAATACCAGTCATTGTTCTAGACATTCTAGGTATCCCAGAAAATCAAATTATTCCAGTTGTTCAAGAGATTCAAGCCATTCCAAATATACAAATTCTAGCTGCTCAGGTACCTCAAATTCAAGATATTCAAGTGAAACCACGTCGTTCCAATCGTGCTACTCATAAGCCCTCATATCTTCAACATTATTATTGCAACAGTGCAACATCAAATCATTTATATCTGTAAAACCTATGTTTGATTTTGATATAACTAGATCTTTAAGGATCAAATTGAAGAACTTAAAATTGTTTGTACAAATCCCTTAACAAGTTTTTGAAACCCCAAAGACTTTAAACTAATTTATTAGAACTCAAACTCAAATATTTTCTAAGTGTTCCAAGGCAAAAATACTGAAAAACGTCAACCAGTATCGATACCCATCAAGGAGTATCGATACCTTTTTAGCAAAGTTTGCCTCTGTCGGAACAAGTATCGAAACGGCAAACCCTAGTATCGATACGATATGAAATCAGTATCGATACAGATGAACCAGTATCGATACCATTTTATAATTATTAATTTCAAAGTCAGTTTAAAAATATAACCGTTGAGATTTTTAAACGGTCACTAAACCGGTATCGATACCCCTAACCCTAGTATCGATACCCGATTTGACAGTGAGCTATGTCGAGAAAAAGGTATCGATACAGCCTTTGCTGTTTCGATACCCAGTATCGATACGCCAAGAACACGTATCGATACCCCTTTATTATTTGTACACAACGGCTATTTTCTTATGAGACAGGTATCGATACCCCACTATAGAGTACCGATACTCATAGCTGGAAAAGTGCAAGAAAGTGGAGAAAAAGCATCCCAACGGCTATAATCTTAAAATCAACTCTCACAACGGTTGGAAATCATCAAGAGGCTATAAAAGGACCCCAAGAAGCTCCAGCAACATATCATTGAACCTCAAGAAGATATCAAAACATCAAATCCAAGCATTTGTGCAAAAATCCTACTTTGTCTAGAAATCCCAATTGTATCCTTCATTTCTATTTTGTTCGATTGGGTTGAGTGCTTGATATTGGGCTATCATTTGTATTGAGAGATACCTTATTAGCCACCAAATTTCTTTGTTCTATTGTGTGAGGATTGGGTTAATTTTTGGGTAGAAAAATTAACCGAAATTGTAAAGGTTGCCTCCTTGTCCTGGGAAAAGGGGACGAACAATTTAGTGGAAATTGTTGGAAATCCTTGGTGAGACTAAGGTAGTGGATGTAGAGTTCGGTTGGTGAACTTGAACCACTCTAAATTCCCGTGTCAATATTTTTAAGTTGCAATTTCCGTTACAACATCGTTAAAATTCCAATTCACCCCCCCTCTTGGTTATTATCATTCGTGTGATCCACTCAACAATTGGTATCAGAGCTTAACTCTTTGAGGATTAACAACCGCAAGAGGAGATCCTTGGAAGAAGTGTGATCATCATCAAAATATCAAGAGATGGCATCAACCTCCGCTCCCGGCATGTACGACTCACAATCCACCACAAAGCCTCCTTTCTTCAATGGTGAGAACTACTCATTTTGGAAAAATAAAATGCGTCTATTTATTAAATCAAGTGACTACCTTGTGTGGGATGTCATTGAGGATGGACCATATATTCCATTGAAGCAAGATGTTGATGGCAAGATGGTGCTTAAAAGAAGAACGGAAATGAGTGAAGAGGAAAGGAAAAAGATCCAAGTAAATGATAAAGCTCTTCACATGCTATTTTGTGCTTTCGGTCCGGACATCTACTCAAAGGTCTCATCAATTGAAAGTGCCAAAGAAGTGTGGGACACTCTTGAAACCACCTATGAAGGCACCAACGATGTCAAAGAAACTAAGATTGGAATTCTCAATCTTAGTTATGAAAATTTCAAGATGGAATTTGATGAGACGGTGTCAAAGATGTTTGATCGATTCTCCACAATTGTGAATGGTCTAAAGGGCTATGGAGAAATTATACCGGAAGACAAACTTGTCCGAAAGCTACTCTATTCACTTCCCGAATCTTGGGATGGGAAGAGAACCGCTATCATCGAAGCAAAGAATTTAAAAACTCTAAAGCTTGATGAGCTTGTAGGTTCTCTCCTTACTCACGAGATCATGAAGCAAGGAAGGGAAGATGAGAAAAAGAAAGAAGAAAGAAGAATGGAGAAGCTTGAAGGGGAGAAAAAGAAGAAAATAGGAATAGCTCTCAAAGCTAAAACTTCCCAACTTGATGAAAGTTCATCTAGTGATGAGGATGAACTTGAAGAATTGGCTATGATAGCCAAACGATTCTCACGCCTTATGAGGTCCAACCGAGGAAGAAGAATCCAAAGGAAAATGGACTTTAAAGGCAAGAACAAAGAAGAAGGAAGGGATCCAATCACTTGCTTCGAGTGCGGACAACCCGGCCACATACGTTCGGAGTGTCCTCAACTCAAGAAGAAGGGCTTTGAGAAGAAGAAAAAGCTCAAAGCCAAGCTTGCTACTTGGAGTGATGAGGAGTCATCGGAGGATGACGAACAAGAAGTGGCGAACCTCTGCCTCATGGCACTTGAGGAAGATTCCTCCTTGGTAACCTCTAACTCATCTACTTTAGATTTTTCATATGAAGAATTAAATGATGCTTATGATGAGTTACAAGAGGTATATGATGAATTAGTTGAGAAGTATAGGGAGTCGGTTATTAAAAATAGAAAAATTATTATAGAATTAAAAGAGAAAAATGACTCACTTACTCAAACTAATTCTAAAATTGAGAAAAAGATATTAGGATTAGAAGATGAACTTAAATTCTTTCAAAAAGAAAATATTGATCTTAATAATCTTTTATCTCAAAATAATTGTGAACACCAAAAGGTGTTAAGTGAGCTAAATGAGCTCAAAAAGTCTTTAAAAATTAATGGTAGTGTTAAACATGACATAGGAGAATCCTCTAGAACACACCAATATAAGAAAAAGACTAACTACTACAAACAAGATAACTATCCTAGACATAGTAAAGTTAAAAGAATTAGAAATGTATGGGTTCCTAAGGAACTTGTTAAATCTAATGATATTATTGCTATGTCACCTTGGATTCCTAAGGGAACCAAAGTTTTAGGAACTAACACACATGGACCCAAAATGATTTGGGTACCAAAAACAAAAGTTTAAATATCTTTGTTTGTAGGGGGAGCATTGCTACAAGGCCAAAGCACAAAGTCAAAATTCATGGTACCTTGATAGTGGATGCTCGAGACACATGACCGGAGACAAGAGTCGACTCATGGATTTAAAGCCAAAAAGTGGAGGAGTAGTAACATTTGGTGACAACTCCAAAGGCCACATTGAAGGTATTGGCTCCATTGGTAATCACTCTACTACTCTCATTGAAAATGTTTTATATGTCAATGGTCTTAAACATAATTTATTGAGCATAAGTCAACTATGTGATAAAGGTTTTAATGTTATATTTGATAAAACCGGTTGTAAAATTGTAGACATTAAAACTAATAATATTATGCTCATAGGTCATCGCATAGGGAATATATACATGGTGCATCTAGATGACATACATACATCTCATGCATGCTTAGTTGCTCAAAACGAAAATGATGCATGGTTGTGGCATAGGAAGCTAGGACATGCTAGCACAAGTGTTTTAGAAAAACTAGTCTCTCTAAACCTAGTTAAAGGTTTACCCAAGATAAAATTTTCGAACGATAAAATTTGTGATGCATGCTCAAAGGGTAAACAACATAGATCTTCTTTTAAATCCATTAATGACATTTCTACTAGTAGATGTTTACAACTAATCCATATGGATTTATTTGGGCCAATTAGGACTATGAGCTTGGGTGGCAAATCATATGCTTTTGTATTAGTTGATGATTTTTCTAGATTCACTTGGGTTCTCTTTTTAAGTACTAAGGATGAGGCTTTGGAAAAATTCATCACATTTTCAAAATTAATTCAAAATGATCTTGAACTTAAAATTTCACATATTAGAAGTGATCATGGAACCGAATTTCAAAATTTAGGATTTGAAGATTTTTTAAATGAAAATGGTATTAGCCATAATTTTTCAGCCCCTCGAACTCCTCAACAAAATGGGGTAGTTGAGAGGAAAAATAGAACTTTACAAGAAATGGCTAGAAATATGCTTTGCGAAAATAATTTACCAAAATATTTTTGGGCGGAAGCAACAAACACAGCTTGTTATATTATAAATCGTGTAACCATTAGGCCGATTTTAAAGAAAACACCTTATGAGATTTTAAAATCTAAAAAGCCTAATATTAGCTACTTCCACCCTTTTGGATGTAAATGTTTTGTTTTAAATAATGGAAAAGATAATTTAGGTAAATTTGATGCAAAAAGTGATGAAGCTATTTTTATAGGTTACTCTTTAACCTCTAAAGCCTATCGAGTATTTAACAAAAGAACTTTAGTTGTAGAAGAATCTATTCATGTTGTATTCGATGATAATCCCCTTCCTAGGAAGGATTCTTGTGATGATGATAATGTAGGAATCACAAATACCTTTGATGGAGGTCAAACTTCAAAGAAGGATGAGATTCAACCAAAAGAAGAAGACACACAAGATCCACCTCTTGAAGCCTTGAAGGACTTGGCTATTGAGGAAAAGGAAGTTAGCTATCCAAGGGAGTTGAACTATGTCAAAGATGGTGAAATCTTGGGTGATCCATCCAAGGGGGTAACCACTCGTTCTTCTCTTAGATTAATGAATCATATTGCATTTATCTCATGCATAGAGCCTAAAAATATCAAAGAAGCTTTAAAAGATGATTTTTGGATTATGGCTATGCAAGAAGAGTTAAATCAATTTGAGAGAAGCAATGTTTGGACATTAGTTGATAGGCCTAGTAATCAATCTACAATAGGAACTAAATGGGTCTTTAGGAACAAACTAGATGAGAGTGGTAACATTGTGAGAAATAAAGCTAGACTTGTAGCACAAGGTTACACTCAAGAAGAGGGAATAGATTTTGATGAAACCTATGCACCCGTAGCTAGAATGGAAGCCATTAGGATGTTGCTTGCATATGCATGTTATCATAATTTCAAGCTTTTTCAAATGGACGTTAAAAGCGCATTTTTAAATGGTTTTATAAATGAAGAAGTGTATGTAGAACAACCACCGGGTTTTGAAGACTCAAAATTTCCAAATCATGTTTTCAAACTTACAAAAGCACTTTATGGTTTAAAACAAGCTCCTAGAGCTTGGTATGAAAGGCTTTCAAATTTTTTGATTGAAAAAGGATTTGAAAAAGGTAAGGTGGACACTACACTCTTTATAAAAATGTATAAAAATGACATTTTAGTAGTTCAAATTTATGTTGATGATATTATATTTGGATCTACTAATGAATGTTATTGTCAAGAGTTTGCTAAGCTAATGCAAGGTGAATTTGAGATGAGCATGATGGGGGAGCTCTCATTCTTTTTGGGACTCCAAATCAAACAAATGAAGGATGGCACCTTCATAAATCAAGCAAAATACATAAAGGATATGCTCAACAAGTTTGGCTTGGAGAACACGAAGCCTCAAGCCACTCCTATGAGCTCATCTACAAAGCTTGACAAAGATGAAGGAGGTAAGTGTGTTGACTCTAAGCTTTATCGCTCTATGATTGGATCTTTGCTTTACCTTACCGCAAGTAGACCGGATATACTGTTTAGTGTTTGCTTGTGTGCTAGGTTTCAAGCTAGTCCTAGAGAGTCTCACCTTATAACCGTTAAGAGAATCTTTAGATACCTTAGAGACACTCCTTGTTTAGGCCTTTGGTATCCTAGAGTCTCTACCTTCAACCTACATGCTTACTCGGATGCGGATTATGGGGGTTGCAAAATCGATAGGAAAAGTACTTCGGGAACTTGTCAATTCTTAGGTAGTATGCTCATATCTTGGTTCTCTAAGAAACAAAATAGTGTAGCTTTATCTACCACCGAAGCCGAGTACATATCCTTAGGAAGTTGTTGTGCTCAAGTCCTTTGGATGAAACAACAACTCTTAGATTATGGTGTAAAAATAGAAACCATACCCCTTAAATGTGATAATACAAGTGCAATATGTTTAACAAAAAATCCCATCCAACACTCTAGAACCAAACATATAGAAATAAGGCATCATTTCATTAGAGATCATGTCCTTAAGAAAGATGTGGCTATAGAGTATGTAGACACCTTAAATCAATTAGCGGACATTTTCACAAAACCATTAGATAAAGAGCGTTTTCGGTCCCTTAGGAGAGAGTTGGGTCTAACTAGCCTATCTTGACCTTTAGGACCTCTTTTTAGAACTAAATGTGCTTGATTTTGTGAAATAATCATGTTTATGTGTTTAGTCTCCCAATTTCTTCCATGCATATAGTTAGGGGGAGTATGTTTCTGTTAAAATATGCTTAGATCTGTTCATTCATCATTTACATACTTTTAAGAGATGTTAAGTTCATGTCTTTGGTTATTTTTAACCAAATAGGCAAAATTCTGGGCATAAGGTATCGATACTGCCCAATGGGTATCGATACTCGTTCTTCATTTCAAATTCTCAGAATTTCTCATCGCTTCACGCGTATCGATACTGCCTCATGCGTATCGATACCCTCTTCAAACGGTCAAAATTGAGAAAAGACAAGTCTATCCCTGTATCGATACCGTCTAATGAGTATCGATACCTCTTTCAACGGTTATATTTGTGGAAAGACAATTCTACCCCTGTATCGATACTGTCTAATGAGTATCGATACCTCCTTAAACGGTCAAATTTGAGGAAAGACAATTCTATCCCCGTATCGATACCCCATGAGGAGTATCGATACCCTTTCGCGCTGATGGCATTAAATAGGCTTTTAATGAGATCTAATTTTACCAAAATTAAAACTCTTTAATATCCTATTAACCCTAAACGTTTTTGGCTATATAAAGGCCTCTACTCCTTCATATTTTTCACCTAGAATCAAAGAAACCCTTGAATCAAAGTTTTTTTTTTTTTGCTCTCTCTCAAAATTCTCTCTTCAAAATTTCTACCATCTATGGCACCAAAAGAGCATTCAAGGAAACGTCAAAGAGTTCTTCTTGCCGGAGACTCTTCAACTCCCGGATCGGTTGCTCGTCCGGATTATGCTACTATCTACAACCAATCCTTTGAAAATTCCGAGGGCCTTCCTTATTTCCGCCAATTCGAAAATTACAAAATTCGTGCGGAGAGAATCGTATCCATCCCCTTCCTCGACTCCGAGCGCTTCAAGTTTGAATATCTTCCGCTTCTTCGTCTTTGGAATTTCATGCACTTTCTCACTATTCCGGGTATTTACTATCGGCTCTTGGTTTTGATTTTCTTCTCTAATGCTCGATGCATCTATCATAATGGAGAAGTCGTTGCCATTCGATCGTATCTTATGGGGAAACAAATAGTTCTTGATGTCAAGTCTATTTGTGAAGTTTTTAAATTGAAGGATGAAGGTGAAGATAATGAGAATGCCTTAGGGCATGTTCTTAGCGGTTCCGTAACCGTCCTCAATGCTCATGATCGAATCCTACATTTGATGGTATCATGGTGGCTTCGTCCCTCCGGAGGCAAATATTCCACCATCCGTCTATTGGATGATTTTTGGATTCGAAGTTTCCGACAACGAAAACGCCCAAATCTTGCTCGCATCATGTTCAATGAGATTGCTTATCATGTTCAACAACGTGAAACTCCTCTCATTACATCCTTTATCTACGGTACGGCCTTAAGCTATTACTTTGTTCAAAAGGATATTGATTGTTCGTTTGATCTTGCTTCTACTCTTACCGATCCTATCGACGAACATTCTCTTGCTCGAAGCAAATTTCATTATTTTAATGGAAATTGGCTACGTCTTACCGAGATTCCACCCGAGGCCGCCGCCGCCTTAGAACAACAAGCTCCTCAAGCTCCTCAAGCTCCTCAAGTCCCACAACCCAACATGGATAATCTCATGACATACCTTAATGAACAATTCACCGGGTTGAATACTCATCTTACCTCTATTGAAACTACATTTGATACGAGGATGACGGGTATGGAGAATCGCCTTACATCTCTCGAAAGCAAGCAAAATTCTTCGAATATTTCCATTGCCGCTTTCCACGATGAATGGCGTAATAGCATGAGGAACAATGACCCTTTGGGAGATGAAGATGACGATGATGAAGACGATGAAGATAATGCCTAGTCTTCTATCCTTGCATATCATATCATATCATTTAGGATTTTTTTTATGCACCTATGTTTTATGTTCTTAGGATTAAGTTTATTATTAAGATTATTACCTATGCTTTGATTTTTTAGGATTTAGGTTTGCTTATGTTTTGGATTTCTCGTTTTATGATATAATAAGATTATGTTGCTTATCTTTATACTCTTGATATTTGATGCACACTATGCTCTCACAATTTTTTTGATCTAACAAAAAGGGGGAGAAGATATAGCTCACAAACAAACTTTCAAAAATTTTTTGGTTTTATCAAACTTACATCAAGGGGGAGTTAAGATTTTGATTTTGAGAAATTTCTTTGGTCTTAACTAAATTGAAATATCAAGCTTATATTAAGGGGGAGTTAATTTTCAAAAGTTGTCAAAAATTTTAAGTTTTGGTTTTGTTATATCAAAAAGGGGGAGATTGTAAAACCTATGTTTGATTTTGATATAACTAGATCTTTAAGGATCAAATTGAAGAACTTAAAATTGTTTGTACAAATCCCTTAACAAGTTTTTGAAACCCCAAAGACTTTAAACTAATTTATTAGAACTCAAACTCAAATATTTTCTAAGTGTTCCAAGGCAAAAATACTGAAAAACGTCAACCAGTATCGATACCCATCAAGGAGTATCGATACCTTTTTAGCAAAGTTTGCCTCTGTCGGAACAAGTATCGAAACGGCAAACCCTAGTATCGATACGATATGAAATCAGTATCGATACAGATGAACCAGTATCGATACCATTTTATAATTATTAATTTCAAAGTCAGTTTAAAAATATAACCGTTGAGATTTTTAAACGGTCACTAAACCGGTATCGATACCCCTAACCCTAGTATCGATACCCGATTTGACAGTGAGCTATGTCGAGAAAAAGGTATCGATACAGCCTTTGCTGTTTCGATACCCAGTATCGATACGCCAAGAACACGTATCGATACCCCTTTATTATTTGTACACAACGGCTATTTTCTTATGAGACAGGTATCGATACCCCACTATAGAGTACCGATACTCATAGCTGGAAAAGTGCAAGAAAGTGGAGAAAAAGCATCCCAACGGCTATAATCTTAAAATCAACTCTCACAACGGTTGGAAATCATCAAGAGGCTATAAAAGGACCCCAAGAAGCTCCAGCAACATATCATTGAACCTCAAGAAGATATCAAAACATCAAATCCAAGCATTTGTGCAAAAATCCTACTTTGTCTAGAAATCCCAATTGTATCCTTCATTTCTATTTTGTTCGATTGGGTTGAGTGCTTGATATTGGGCTATCATTTGTATTGAGAGATACCTTATTAGCCACCAAATTTCTTTGTTCTATTGTGTGAGGATTGGGTTAATTTTTGGGTAGAAAAATTAACCGAAATTGTAAAGGTTGCCTCCTTGTCCTGGGAAAAGGGGACGAACAATTTAGTGGAAATTGTTGGAAATCCTTGGTGAGACTAAGGTAGTGGATGTAGAGTTCGGTTGGTGAACTTGAACCACTCTAAATTCCCGTGTCAATATTTTTAAGTTGCAATTTCCGTTACAACATCGTTAAAATTCCAATTCACCCCCCCTCTTGGTTATTATCATTCGTGTGATCCACTCAACAATATCCAATTGAGGATCACATATCTTCTTCCAAGCTACCCCCTTCCTACAGTTCATTCATCTCTAATGTCTCGTCAGTTTTTGAACCAACCTACTATCATCAGGCTGTTCGATTCCTCGAATGGAGGCTTGCAATGGAAGAATAACTTCAAGCTATGGAAAATAACGAGACTTAGTCGATTGTACCTTTGCCTCCAGGAAAATAGACCATTGATTATAAATGGGTTTTCAGAATTAAGTATAAGGCATATGGAACAGTAGATAGGTACAAAGCCCGTTTCGTTGCTAAAGGATTTACTCAGGTCGAGGGCATTGACTACATGGATACCATCTCACCTATTGCCAAGCACACCTCCTTCAAGTGCTTCTTGCTCTTGTTGCATCACAAAGCTGGCATTTGCTGTAATTAGATGTTAATAATGCCCTTCTCAATGGCACCCTTGATGAATAAGTTTATATGAAAATCCCTTTTGGTTACTGCACAGACCTGCAAGGATCTAATATACCGTGTAAGTTGAATAAATCAATCTATGGCCTTAAGCAAGCCTCGAGGCAGTGGTCTCGTGCCTTCTCTCGGGTCGTTTTAAAGCTTGGTTTTACGCAGTCTACGCCCGATCATTCTTTGTTCACTAAAGGCACTAAAGATGATTTGGTTGTACTCCTAGTCTAAATCGATGACATAATTCTAGCTAGAAAGAAAATGGACTCGTTAACAGCTGTCAAATGCTCTATTCAGCAACATTTCAAGTTGAAGGATTTAGGGTTACTACGATACTTTCTTAGCTTCGAAGTTGCCAGAAACCCTACATGGATTTCCTTGTCTCAACGTCACTATGCTTTGCAACTACTGGATGATACAGGTCCCTGGCAAAGAAGCATGTCACCACTCCAATAATATCTCCTCAGAAATTGAGCATGCATGAAGGTGAATTATTACAAGACCCCACTTTGTATCAAAGATTGGCGGGGAGACTACTTTACTTAACTCATACCAGACCTGATATTATGTATGATGTTCACATATTAAGTTAGTTCGTGTCTACCCCTCGTCAACCTCATCTTCTGGCTGCAGATATCATGTCCTAGCTTATATTAAGCAATCACCTGGTCTAGGCTTATTTTTCCCATCCACATCCAATCTTAATCTCACTGGATTTGTGGATTCAGACTATGAGGCTTGTCTAGATACTCGACGATCGATCACAGGTTTTTGCATGTATCTCGGCAATAGTCTCATCTCCTAGAAATCCAAGAAACAAACTACTGTGAGCAGATCCTCTTGTGAAGCAGAATATCGTGCCATGGCGTTTGCTACATGTGAACTTGTCTGGCTCTTGGCTTTGCTGTCATCATTCCAAGTTCCTATTTCATCCGTATATTTGTACTGTGACAATCAATCCGCACTGCATCTGGCTTCTAATCAAGTTTTTCACGAACGAACAAAACATATAGAAGTCGACTGTCATTTCATTCGTGACAATGTATGAGAAGGATTCTTAAAGCTTTTCCATGTTTAATCCAATAACCAGCTTAGGGATAACAACGGGGCGGGCCGAATTTTTGCCCCCAACCCCGACTCGATATACTATGAACTTAATCCGACCTCGACCCGACCCTGAACAAAATATTAATTAATCTAATCCAACCCAAACCCCGATTTTTTTCTACAAACCCGACTCCGACCCCACCCAAAAATTATAGGAAAGAAAAAAAATCTGAAGAAAAATTTTGGCCTAGAATTTTCAAATTAAGATCTGAACGAAAAAGAAAAGAAACTGAATAAAGATTTGTTTTGTTTAGATCTAAAAAATAATTTCACAAAAAATATTTTCAGAACTGTTTAAATACAGTTACAACATAAAAAAAATAAAACGAAGCAGATCAATTTGGTTATGAAAAACTCTATTTTATTAACAAATACAAAATTTATTAAAATGTAAAAGAAGAAGAAGAAATCACACAGTAACACAACCGTCAATAAATCAACAATCTTCAAACCATAAAGTCACACAATAACGAGACCTAAAACCAAGAACTTCGAGCAATACCTCATTATATGATCACATGCAAGATTATTATCTACTAAAACTTGTTTGATGTGATTAAATTAAAAATGAACTAAAGAGGAAATAAGGGACTTATTCAAAGAAAATAAAAGAATAAAGGAGGGTATAACAAATTTAAAGAAAATAAAAGAAAAAAATTGGGAGAGTGAAGGTTGATTCAAAGAAAATGAAAGAACTGGGAGAGTGAAGAGCAGATTCAAAGAAAAAGAGTGAACAAAAGACTGGAAAATGAGAAAAGAAACCCTAAAAATAGCGTGTATATATAAATAATGGCATTTTTGTAAATATATAAAAATATATAATATTTAAAAGTATGTTGGGTCGGGTCGGGGAATTTTTACCTTAAACCTGATCCCGACTTTAACATTCTTAAAACTCGATCCGAACCGACTTGTACTCAATTTTCTTATAAAAAATCTGCCCCTATCGGTAGGGGTGGGCATTGTCGGGTACCTAGTTTTTGGGTACCCGGTTCATCCTGGTACCTCATTAAGCGGCCCGTGTCCTGGCCCATTATTTCCGGGTACCCACAAAATTCAGGTACCCGGGTAATCGGGTACCGGTTCCTATTTTTTTAATTCTAAAATTAAAAAAATATAACATGTTAAACGCAAAAATATTTTAAAAAATTAAACTTAAAACTTAAAAAGAATATAATACAAACATAGAAAAAATGTAGGGATTTAAACTTAATTTTAGAGTGAAAATATTAAGAAACATAAAATAAAAATATAATTTTAAATATAAAAAATATATATATTAAATTTTATCGGGTCGGGTACCCGGTAAGGAGAAACTTCTGGCCTGCGTCCCGGCCCGTTCTCAGGAAATTTGTCGGGTTTTCGGGTCGGGTCAACCGGGTCGGGTATTTTTGCCCACCCCTACCTATCGGATCGGGGACGGGTTGAAACCCGTCGGGTCTGAGTATTTTTTCCATCTCTAAACCAGCTCGCAGATATCTTCACCAAAGCATTGCATGCTCTTGCCTTTCAAGCGTTTATAGCCAAGATGAGACTGATTAATATCCATCAGCCTTCATCTTGAGGGTTATTGAGTGTGTAAAAGTTTTATATTTTACCCTTTATTTAACCCATATTTCTGCTGCATTCAAGTATAATTTGTTACATTTAGGACATATTTCACATATACATCAAAATTATATAAAATGGCAAGGTTGCTACTAATTTTGGCTACTTTTGCAGGTAGCTGTTGTGGCAGACTCAAGGCAGTGAAGAAGCAAAGCTAGAACACATGACATGAGTCAAGAAGGACGACGCTGCCGTGGCAGCCAATGACGACAGCAATGGTGAAGAGAAAAGTGAAGTGAAGTTCGACAGATAGAGAAATTTAAGCCGGTCTGTCGTGGACCACTCCTATATTTTTCTGAGCCCTAGATCAGAATGAAGGCCAAGCCCAAAGTTCAAGGAAGAAATCCAAAGCAAGAAAAGAGGACGAGTTAAGGACATCTACTATGAAGATTTAGTCTTTAATAGAGTTGTACTTTAATTTAAACTTGTACTCTTACCTTATTAGAAAACTTGAACCCAAGGCCTATATAAGGGCATGTAATTCGACCTAGGGAAGGACATCTTATTCTCTAGCCGTCTTCCTCTAAACCCTAGCCGTTTTCCCCCTTCTCATCATGTTTTAAACTTCCCCTAGGGCTAAGGGTTGGTTCTGTAAATTAGTTGCAAGGATTGTATTGTTTTAGGATTTTTTTCTGTTCAATAAAATAGACTTCAAGTTTGCTTATTCTGGTTTTCAACATCTTGCAAGAGTATCGGGAGAGCATTGTGAGATTATACATTTACTTAATATCGGGAGAGTTAAGTATACGAAAGGAATAAGTACGGGTTCTCCAGTTTATGGTTGAACTATCTCGGACCTAGGGATAGGACGAGGTTAAGTGGCTAAGGAAGAATTCAACAACATCGATGTTCATCCTTCGATTCACGCCGGGAGGTATCATCAAAGACGTGTTCATCAACAGACTTGGACCTAGGGATAGGACGAGTCACAACAGAGATTCTTGCCAAGCTTGAAGTACATAGTTGTGTGATCGCTGCCGCGACAACAACAGACTGCTGCCGCCGCAGGTGCTGCCGCGACAGAAGCGACGACAGAACATGAATTCCTAGACAGTGCAACACCTGCACTACTGAGCAATTCAATACCAGCCTATTTCTTTACCCTGAATCTTTTACTCTCATATCTTCACTATTCTTTGATATTTTCCTACAAACAATTAAATTCTCTTTTTCTCTTGTGCAACAATCCAAGGTTAAAGCTATTTCCAGTCCCTGTGGATTCGACATCCGATACTTCGTGTATCACTTTACTACTTGCGTCGTGTACACTTGCACTCTATTGCGATAGACTCTTTTACACGCAACAAGTTTTTGGCGCCGTTGCCGGGGACTGACAACATATCTTTACCCTATTTTTACTGCACATTCTTTCTTAATTTTTCCATTTTTATTTGGATTGTTCACCCTGTACTTTTCACAAGGTTTTTCGTTTGCTTATGCGCAGATCTAGACGAGGCAAAGAACCAGAGTATCAACTAGACCCTAAAATAGAACGCTCGTGCAATCTCAGGAACCGAGTCCGTCTTTTAATAGCCAGAAACGATTACCTTGAGGAACAGCCAAAGGAATCCCGAAGATCCTCTCGTCGATGACGGGAATGGACCGCCTGCCGTTGCCGTGACCGCATGACGGTCATGCCGTGAATACATGATCAATGATCATGTGGAACTGGAGACCACCATGCCAGACGTGGAAGCTGAAAACCTCGAGCTGAAACTTTTCATGTTAAGCATGATTAATTCCGATGGCCAGTTTAGTGGTGCTACTACAGAAGATGCCAGAGAACATCTGAAAACGTTCCAAGAAATCTGTGGATCGTTTAGACTACCAGGAGTAAATCCGGAGATACTTAGGCTTCGGTTATTTCCTCATTCATTGAGGGATAGATCAAAAACTTGGTGGAACAAACTAACGTCGGGTTCAATATGAACTTGGGCGGATCTAACTCGTGAATTTTTATCTCGTTTTAATCCTTCCCATTTATCTGAGCGATTACGTAACGAAATTGCTACTTTTCAACAGGAAGATGACGAGCCAATGCACGAGGCATGGGACAGGTTTACTACTCTTCTTAGGAATTGCCCGATGTACGGATTCCCTGTTTGGAATCAAGTCATCAAATTCTACAATGCTGCCAACCTACAGACTCGCATGAGAATTGATTCAGCAGCCAATGGATTGCTGTTGGATAAACGAGTACTAGTTCTGAAGGATTACGAGGCCGACAATTCCCTAAAGTCACAAGTTGCGTACCTCACAAAGGCAGCAGAAAACTTGCTGAAGAAAGATTCACAACTGGTCTACGCTGCAGAAGAGGTACATGGTACTTGCAGTGGGAATCACAGTTCGGAAGACTGCCCGCTACAGCTAGAAGAAGGAATGTATGTTGGAAACTTTAACAAGCAAAGAAATTACGACCCCAACAATTACAATCCCAACTGGAGGAAAGACCCCAAGTTCTCATTGAGCAACCCAAACAATGTAATGAATCCTCAAGTGCAGAACACCCAAAACTAGGGGGCACCTAGAATTCTGACACGGCAACAAGTGCAACAGCAGCCACACCAGCATCCGGAAGCCGCACCTAGTATACTGGAGCAGACTTTGGCCACTTTCATGTCCCATACAGGATCTTACATGGCAAACATGGATCACTTCGTCAAGAAGACTGAGACATTCATGGATAAAACTGAGATGAGAATGACGAACCATGAGGCTACACTGAAATCACTGGAAACACAAATGGGCCAGGTTTCCCAGCATATTAAGCCAAGACAAAACGGAGGATTCCCTTGCGATACTGAGGTCGCTAGACAACCCACACATGAGCAGTGCAAATCCATTACAACAAGGAGTGGGAAACAACTGCCAGGGCCAGAGAAGAAAGCCGAACCGGTTAAGGAACCAGCCCTAGAATTGACTGCCGCGAACACTGCCCCGACAGAAGATAAACAACCTGCTACCGCCACACATGTCACGGCAGCAGAAGGGACAGAGGAAGAAGACAAGAAGGATGAAGAACCTAAGCCTCCTCAAATTCGAATACCATGGGAAGGACGCATTGAAGATTACCGTCCTCCACCTCCTTTTCCACAGCGGCTACAGAAGCAGAAACAGGAGTACCAGCTCAAAAAGATCTACGATATTTTTAAGCAGGTCCACATTAACATACCACTGTTAGATGCCGTCAAGCAGATGCCCGGTTATGCCAAATTTCTTAAGAATGCTATGTCAAAGAAATCCAGACTTGGGGAATTTGAAACGGTTAAAATGACAGAAGGATGCATGACTATTCTGCACAGACATCCACCCCAGAAAAAGAAGGATCCTGGGAGCTTTGTCATACCATGCATAATTGGTGATAAATTTGTGGGTAAGGCACTTTGTGATCTAGGTGCTAGTATTAATTTAATGCCCAAATCTGTATTTCAAAAATTAGGTATTGGACGAGCACGACCCACAACAGTTATGCTGCAGCTGGCAGACCGCTCTTACGTGCAACCAGAAGGGAAGATTGAAGATATTCTGGTGAGAGTGGATAAGTTTATTTTTCCTACTGACTTTCTTGTTTTAGATTGTGAAGCATATGAGAATGCACCAATCATCCTGGGGCGACCCTTCTTAGCCACAGGCTGATCACTGATTGATGTAGAAAAGGGAGAACTTACAATGAGAGTGAATGATCAAGAGATCAAGCTAAATGTTCTCCAGGCAATTAAGCATGCTGATGCAGAAGAAGAATGCAAGGCTATCACTGAAGTAGTCTTTGATCAACTCTGCATCAGATCGAGCTGTCATGACATCAAATTTGGTCACTTCCACAGCAGCCATCTAGAAGACTATCACGGCAGCAACGACGACAACAGCTCCTCAGATTTTGACTTATCTGACACTGAAGGTCAAGAGGAGGTAAACTGGATAGGCAATCGTCCAGGTAAGTTATTCGAGCCCTTAGACTATACCTCGAATGAACACATCATCCAAAAGCCCTCAACTGTAGAACCACCTGTTCTAGACCCTAAGCCCCTGCCAGAGCAGCTCAATTATGTTTTCCTTGGATTAAATGATACGTTGCCCTTAATCATCTCTTCCAAGTTAATGCAGGAACAGGAACAACAACTGATAGGGATGCTGCAGCAGCATAAAAAGGCTATTGGATGGACTATAGCTGATATCCAAGGCATCAGTCCGGCACTATGCATGCATAAAATTTTCTTAGAGGATGATCATAAGCCGACCATTGATGCCCAGAGACGCTTGAATGACGCTATGCGAGAAGTGGTTCGAAAAGAAATTATCATATGGCTTGATGCTGGGATAATTTATGCCATCTCGGATAGTAAATGGGTGAGCCCCGTGCAATTCGTTCCTAAGAAGGGAGGAATAACCGTGGTGACCAATGAAGAAAACGAATTAATCCCAACCAGGACTGTGACCGGTTGGAAGGTTTGTATGGACTACCGGAAGCTTAACAAAGCTCCCCGGAAGGACCACTTTCCCCTACCTTTTATTGATCAAATGCTTGATAGATTAGCGGGAAAATCTTATTATTGTTTTCTTGATGGTTACTCAGGTTATAACCAAATAGCCATCGCACCGGAGGATCAAGAGAAAACGACTTTCACTTGCCCATACGGTACTTACGCTTTTCGGAGAATGCCATTTGTACTCTGCAATGCACCAGCAACCTTCCAGAGGTGTATGATGGCGATATTCTCCGACATGGTGGAGGATTCCTCGAGATATTTATGGACAATTTTCTGTCTTTGGAGACAATTTTGAAAGCTGCTTAGGCAACCTACAGAAGGTGCTCGAAAGATGCGAAAAAGCGAACTTGGTATTAAACTGGGAGAAATGTCACTTCATGGTGGATGAAGGGATAGTCCTAGGCCACAAGGTAAGCTGCCGTGGCATAAAAGTCGACAGAGCCAAAATAGAAGTGATTGAAAAGCTGCCGCCACCCACCACAGTCAAGAGAATTCGGAGTTTCTTAGGGCATGCTGGGTTTTATCGAAGGTTTATAGCAAATTTTTCGAAGATCACCAAGCCTTTATGCCACCTACTAGAACAGAATCGTCCCTTTGACTTCAATACTGAATGTACTGAGGCATTCAGAATCCTGAAAGAGAAGCTAGTAACAGCCCCAATTGTACAGCCACCAGACTGGAGTTTGTCATTTGAAATTATGTGTGATGCCAGTGATTACGCTGTAGGGGCAACACTTGGGCAGAGGAAGGACAAGCCGTTTCACGTAATTTATTACGCCAGCAAAACACTAAACGACGCCCAAGTGAATTACACCACAATAGAAAAAGAACTGTTAGCAGTGGTGTTCTCGATTGACAAGTTCTGTTCATACATACTTGGAACAAAGGTGGTGGTCCATACAGACCACTCTGCACTGAAGTACTTGTTTTCTAAAAAAGACGCAAAGCCCAGACTTATACGTTGGATTCTGCTGCTGCAAGAATTCGACATTGAAATCAAGGATAAAAAGGGGACAGAAACCCAAGTTGCAGATCACTTGTCAAGATTAGAGAGGGGAAAAAGTCTGCCAACAGACAAGACACACATACTGGAGACTTTCCCTGACGAGCAGCTGTTTGCTGCCACGAGCACTGCCGCGACAGTCATGGCGGCAGGTAAGTTTTCTGAACTACCCTGGTATGCTGATTTCGTTAATTATATAGTTAGCGGAATATTTCCTCATGAACTTAATTATCAAGCCAGGAAGAGGTTCCAAAATGATGTTAAACATTATTATTGGGACGAACCTCTTCTTTTCAAACATTATGCAGATCAGATCATCAAGAGGTGTGTACCACAGGATGAGCAGGAAGCTATGCTCCATCACTGTCATGCTTCGCCATATGGAGGACACTTAGGTGGTAACAAAACTGATGCCAAGGTTTTGCAGTCTGGTTTTTATTGGCCCTCACTGTTCAAGGATACCCAAGCATTCTACAAAGGCTGTGACAAATGTCAATGGATTGGAAACATCTCAAGGAGATATGAGATGCCGCTGCAAAACATCCTTGAAGTCGAGATCTTCGATGTTTGGGGGATTGATTTCATGGGACCATTCCCAGCATCATGTGGGTATCTATATATCCTCCTAGCAGTGGACTACATATCCAAATGGGTTGAAGCGATCGCCACACAGAAAAACGATGCCAAGACTGTTCAGAGATTTCTGCACAAGAACATTTTTTTTCCAGATTTGGCATACCCAAGGCGATCATAAGTGATGAAGGGAGACATTTCGACAATAGGTTAATAGCTGTTGCCTTAAGAAAATATGGCATAAAGCATCAGATCGCAACAACATATCACCCTTAGACCAACGGACAGGCCGAAATATCAAACAAGGAGGTAAAGAACATTCTTGAGAAGATGGTTAAACCAACTCGAAAGAACTGGTCCTTACACCTAAATGATGCACTATGGGCCTATAGAACAGCTTTTAAGACTCCATTGGGAATGTCACCCTACCGGCTGATATATGGAAAAACATGCCATCTACCTGTTGAGATAGAGCACATAGCTTACTGGCCATCAAAGCAGTAAACATGGACTTAGACAAGTTAGGACAGAAAAGGTTACGTGACTTGAATGAGATTGAAGAAATTCAAGCAATGGTCTACGACAACGCAAGGATTTACAAGGACAAGACAAAGAGGTGGCATGACAAGAAACTGCTGCCACGACAGTTCTGCCTAGGGCAGGTTATGTTGTTATTTAACTCTAGATTGAAACTCTTTCCCAAGGAAGCTGAAATCTAGATGGTCCGGTCCATTCCAAGTTCTGCAAGTTTTTCCCCATGGTGCCATCACGATCAAATCCTTAAAAGACGGGCACCAATTTAAAGTCAACAGACAGAGACTAAAGCATTATCAGGGGACTGAAGCCCCAAGGATACAGGAAGTGGTTACTTTAGGAGATGCCCCTCCAGACATTCCTAATTTAACTTAATTTTATTTTTATTATTATTAATTACATATATATATATATATATATATATTTATTTATTAGGAATTTAAAATTATTTTATTTTTAAGGACTAAGTTTTATTTGAATTATTTTTAGGAAATAAGGGAAACAAGGAGAGGAGAAGAAGTGAACCAGCCCACCATCTCACCAACAGCCCAAAAAGCCCAAAGGAGGAATCTGTCGTCACAGCCTGTCAACAGTTGTCATGACAGACTCGGAAAAGACAGCCTGTCACCACCCTGCCTAGGCAGACACGCAAACGCGTAACAGACGCGCAACAGACACGGAAACGCATGACAGACGCGTCAGAAACCGCATAACAGCTGGCCCCGTTATTCGCGCCTACCGTTACAGCTCCAACGGGCAGCAACCCCTTCATCTATATAAACCCCATTTTACTATTCATTTTTCACCTCACTTTTACTCTCTCAACTTGCTACCTCTATAGATCTCAGATTTTTCTTTCATTTTTCTACAGCCTTGCAATTATAAGTACCAGACAAACAAGATGAAGTGCTACCTCCAACTCTGCCGCAGCAGCCGGCACACCCAGTCACGACAGACTCCCCAATCGCTTTGCCACCACCGACTCCGTTGACTGCTACTATACCTCCTTCCAAAAGAGGGAGATGTGGGAAGAAAGAGGGTTCATTTATACCAAACGCACGGAGAACCTCGGGCTCAAGCCGTTCATAGCCCGGAAGATCAAAGCCCTCAAATGGCAGATGTTTGCTGCCCAGCCCGAGGAGATGAATGTCACGTTAGTCCGAGAATTCTACGCTGCCATCGACAGCAAGGACACAAAGACCATGACAGTGCGCGGTAAGGAAGTCACCTTCGAGCCTAAATATATCAATACTCTCTACGGAATCTACGTCAACAAAAAGGAAAACGGGCACAAGAGGTTCGTGGAAAGTCTGTCGCCGGCAGACTACGATGCTGTCATGGCAGAGGTAACTGAAGAAGGAACATAGTGGAATACTGACCCCAAGCATCGGTGGACGGTAAAATGCACTCAACTCACGCCCGAGGCCAAACTCTGGAACCACTTCGTAAAGAAGTGGATCATGCCTTCTTCTCACAACAGCACGGTAGACAGACCCATGTTAGCTTTCGTTCATTCTATTTTAAATGAGCGACCTATTAATGTCGACCGGTATATACGAGATGGAATTTTGGAGTGTGCCCTTAAGCCATCGAGACCCCTTTTCTTCCCGTACCGCATCACCGAGATCTTCCGCGGCCACAACGTTCCCGAAGTCCCTGAAGATTACAAGGTCCAAGGAAAGGGATGGACGGAGCGCAACATATTCAGTTTGATGGAGCTGAAAGCAGCCACATCCATCTCCTTCTTCAACCCATCTGCCGCAGCAGAGGAGCCAGCAGAGCCCACTCAGACAGAACCTGCCGCCGCAGAGCAGCAGCAGCAGCTCCTCCATCAGACTTCTCCACTCAAATCCTAGCTACACTACAAAAGATGTAGGAACGACAGCTTGGTCTGATGAGTTTCGTCAGAGACTTCACAGCAGCAACGGTACATTTTATTCAAAACAATTTAAATTTTGCAAATGTACAATTTCCTGTTTTCCCAGAGCATTATTTTGCTGCCCCTACACCTGCCCATACCCCTACTCCTGCTGCCACACCGAAAACACCCTCTGCTGCATCCACTCCAACCCCGGCCGCGACAGCTGAAGGTGGCAGCCACACCGCCACTGTATCTGCCAGAGGAGAGAAACGAAAAAGGGCCGCTGGGCGAATTTGATGACTTCATCGACGGATTCTCTTCCTCCTCCATCTGGTAGGAATCTGATGGGGAACCCTCTGTCAAAAGAAACCTTTCAAAAGAGTTCACTCCAATGAAAAGGCAAAGGACCAACATTGGTGAAGGACCATCCGGCCAGGGCAAGTCTGCCAGCAGCAGCTCATCAGAGGAGGTCCAAGTGCTAGAAAGGCCACCCCAGATCTCACCCACTCGTATCCAACCCCCAAGGGAAGCTAAGAAGAAGACTGCCTCCGCCTCTCCGAGCATTCTGCCGGCACCGACAATGAAGTTCTATGCCCGCCGACAACAAGAGATCAGTAGCAGCAGCAGCGACGACAGCACCTAAATTTAAGTTTCTATCTTATATTTGCTGTTCTGCTGTTTTATTATAATTGTGATGTATTTTTTGTTTTTTATTTTTTGTCATCATGCATTGAGGGCAATGCAACCCTTGAGTTTGGGGGTGGCATCCCTCCAGTAATATTAAATGTTTTTAGGTTCAAAATTGTGTCTAAGTGTTTAGTTTAATTTTTTGCTTTAAAAAATTTGGCTTAAGTCCTTGAACTAAACTTACCTGCCGCGACATACTCTGTCTTGGCAGTGCCTTTAGGACATTTTTTAGGAACAGTTTAGAGCGTTGCTATAGTTCTGATCTTTAAACACCCTTTGTGACTCTTATACTGTCTAGATTTCTCTTAGTAAACTAGAATAGGAAAAACTTAAACACTTGAGTTGCCCCTAGAGGTGCCTAACACTGGCTCTAGGAAAAGAAGTTAAGAAAAGTTAGACTCAATACACCTAGAGGTGCCCGAAACCGACTCTAAGAAGTTAGCTAGAGGTGCCCGAAACAGGCTCTAGTCAAACTTAAGTTAAGAAAAGAAAACCGAGTCTAAGAAAAAACTAAAAGAGCCTAAGAATTGCCTTCAAATAAATGAAATTTGGCATAAAACTTCAAGTGAGTGGCTTAGCTATTCTAGCAACCCAAGGGAGTCTAGGCATATAATTGTTCACAAAACATGCACACACTACACAAGATCTATACCATGGTTCCGAATAATTCCAGAAGTGTCCGACAAGGTGTTGTCCGTGATAGGGCATGTGAGGTAGGTAATGAAAAGTTCACTGATTTAAGCCAAACAAAAATAAAATTTAGGTCGCATTTGCTTGGGGTAAGTAAAAACTTGAGTTTGAGGGTGTGTTGAGTGTGTAAAAGTTCTATATTTTACCCCTTATTTAACCCATATTTCTGCTGCATTCAAGCATAATTTATTGCATTTAGGACATATTTCACATATACATCACAATTATATAAAATGGCACAGTTGCTACTGATTTTGGCTAATTTTGCAGGTAGCTGCTGTGGCAGACTCAAGGCAGTGAAGAAGCAAAGCTAGAACACAGGATAGGAGTCAAGAAGGACGACGCTGCCGTGGCAGTCAATGACGACAGCAATGGTGAAGGGAAAAGTGAAGTGGAGTTCGACAGATAGAGGAATTTAAGCCGGTCTGTCGTGGACCACTCCTATATTTTTCTGAGCCCTAGATCAGAATGAAGGCCAAGCCCAAAGTTCAAGGAAGAAATCCAAAGCAAGAAAAGAGGACGAGTTAAAGACATCTACTCTGAAGATTTAGTCTTTAATAGAGTTGTACTTTAATTTAAACTTGTACTCTTACCTTATTAGAAAACTTGAACCCAAGGCCTATATAAAGGCATGTAATTCGACCTAGGGAAGGACATCTTATTCTCTAGCCGTCTTCCCCTAAACCCTAGCCGTTTTCCCCCTTCTCACCATGTTCTAAACTTCCCCTAGGGCTAAGGGTTGATTCTGTAAAGTAGTTGCAATGATTGTATTGTTTTAGGATTTTTTTCTGTTCAATAAAATAGACTTCAAGTTTGCTTATTCTGGTTTTCAACATCTTGCAAGAGTATCGGGAGAGCATTGTGAGATTATACATTTACTTAATATCGGGAGAGTTAAGTATACGAAAGGAATAAGTACGGGTTCTCCAGTTTATGGTTGAACTATCTCGGACCTAGGGATAGGACGAGGTTAAGTGGCTAAAGAAGAATTCAACAACATCGGTATTCATCCTTCGATTCACGCCGGGAGGTATCATCAAAGACGTGTTCATCGACAGACTTGGACCTAGGGATAGGACGAGTCACAACAGGGATTCTTGCCAAGCTTGAAGTACAGAGTTGTGTGATCGCTGCCGCGACAACAATAGACTGCTGCCGCGACAAAAGCGACGACAGAACAGGAAGTCCTAGACAGTGCAACACCTGCACTACTGAGCAATTCAATACCGGCCTATTTCTTTACCCTGAATCTTTTACTCTTTTATCTTCAGTATTCTTCGATATTTTCCTACAAACAATTAAATTCTCTTTTTCTCTTGTGCAGCAATCCAAGGTTAAAGCTATTTCCATTCCATGTGGATTCGACATCCGATACTTCGTGTATCACTTTAGTACTTGCGTCGTGTACACTTGCACTCTATTGCGATAGACTCTTTTACACGCAACAAGGGTGGATGTTACGTGTGTATATATATATATATATAGAAGTTTTTTGTTATAGATCGTTAAGATAAGAAAATTTGTTAGTTAGTTTAACCACCCTTCTTTGTACATTTGTCATTCACCTTTGTATCTATATAAAGAGGAACTTTTTCTCAGTTGAATAATATTATCCTTTATCCTTTCTCCAGTTTTTAAAAAAGATTTTTCAATTTTTACAACCCAATTTAAATTAACTAAGTTTAATAAAAAAGACCAAAAGAATAATATCACATAGAAACATTGAAGCAGTAGAGTTGTTTTTTTTCATTTAAATTTGTTTTTATCGAAGAAGATGGGTCTATTTCAACTGTGGAGAAGTGAATGGACAAACACAAAGTACAGAACGTTAGTCCAAGTTAATAGTGATATAATATTTGATCAAAAAATAATAGTTATATAATACTATTAAAGTTTATTGAGCTTCAGTAATAAAATAAAGTATGGACGTAATATGCGCAAATACTCAAATAACTGGTTATGAACTTCTGATTGCACATAATTAACTTTTTTCACATTCAATCTTCATAAAAAGACAGAGTCGCCATTAGGATTGCCATTTGATATATACATGATGGATTTCGACCCGACTCAATTTTATAAGGTCGAATTCTTTTAAAAGAAATTTGGGTTTGGGTTTTTTTTTTTTTTTTTGAGGATAAGGTCGGGTCGAGTTTGAGCTTAAGGTGAAAAATACTCGACCCGGTCTGAAATAATATTTTAATTTTATTCTAAATATTTAGGTATAATTCCTACAATGCCCATCTTTATATATATATATATATATGGGATGGAATCAAGTTACATAGTGTAAAACTCATTTAGTTTTACACTAATTTAGGACCATTGGTTAAGAGAAATGGATGGATGAGATTAACAGTAAAAAATGTGAAGATTATCACTTGGGAAAAAAATAAAGAAATAATCTGAGCCATTAATTACCATCATCTAACGGTCCAAAAACTGTGTAAAAGTAATTGAATTTTACACAGTGTAAGTTGATCCTAACCCTATATATATATATATCAATTATCTCCCCATTTTATCTAATAAAAATGAAATAATTATTATAATGCTCCCCTTTTATTTGTATTTTTTCATTTAGCTCTCTATTTTATCGAATAATAATGAAAAAATGATCATTTTTATTTATGTCGGCTAGAGTCGGGTTAAATTCATGTTTTTTACTCTAGAATTTAGATTTGAGTCGGGTGAAACATTATAAAATATCGGGTCAAATTTAGATGGAGACGTTAAATTTTTGAGTCGAGTGCGGATCGGCCAAAAACCCGATCCATAGCCATCCCTAGTCGCCATCACTAAAATATTTGTATTCTATTTTTTTTTTAATGTGTGCCAATTTGAAAAGATTGAAATCATAATATTCAATATTTGATCATAAAAATTCAAGATTTTTGACTTACCAATAAATTTAGATATGCTTCTGCATTAATTTATTGTTCTACCACGACACAATCAAATTTCTGATTTATTTTACTTTTGGTCATTTTATACTATTAATACTAGCCGTCTATTTTCACTTTAAAAAAATACTATCTATTTTGCAATAGTAATATGGAAAATTCTACAACGTGCGACAAACACCGATGAACACCACTAATGATGAACACCGATGAACACCATTAAATTAATTAATAAAGATTTAAAATTTCAAAGACCCATCATACAATTAATAATTATTTTAAAAAATTCAATTAAATTATTTTTATATATATTAAAATTTTATTCTTTTAATAAGGGTAAACTATATATTTAGTACCTCACCTATTTCCGTATTTCTATTGAACTCTCGTTATTTAAATATTATTTCAGTTTGACCCTATTCTTTATAAAAAAAATAATTTAACCCTTAACCATCAACCTAAAACCCTAAAATATTAAACCTTAAACTCTTAAACCTTAAACATATACCCTAAACCGTATACCATTAAAAATAATTTCACCATTATCGATTTAATTCAATTCAATGAATTGTTGAATTCTCTTAAAAAAAATTAGTGAAGCAAAAATTAGTGTTGCATGAACCCAATGTGATCGAATTTAATCTCTTAACTGCAATTCCTCAAATGGGTATACTATTTTGTTTTGAAATTTTTGAATAAATGAACAATAATTATGTTTTATTTCGTTTAAGTTTCAATTCCTGACACGTTTTCCCCCTTTTTACCGTTCTTCTGTCCGTTTTATTAGCAAAAGTTTCATCTGCTTCGTGAGGTGGATCGAAGGGTAAAAGGGGCGATGGAGAATATTGGGCTATTTAAGCAAGTCTGAAAATGGTTACAATCGCAGAAACATGTTTACTCCAAGGCGAAAACAGTTGTTGCTTGTTGTAGAGATAAAATGGGGTTGTTAACGGAGAGGCATTGGCCTATGGTTTGTAGTGTGTTTGATAATTTCTGGAAGTTTTCGAGGTTGCTTTTGGTTTATTGGAAAGATAGTGTGGTGAGAGGGTTTCAGTCATGTAGCAGATTGGGTTCAGCTTCCTTGCTTGTTATAATGTGGAGTTGTTTCCTCAGCTTTACTTCCATGTCATGTAGCAGATTAGCAGTTTAGGGTTTTAGGTTGAGGGTTAAGGGTTAAATTATTTTTTATAAAGAATAGGGTCAAATTGAAAATAATATTTAAATAATGAGAGTTCAATAGAAATACGAAAATATGTGAGGTACTAAATATATAATTTACTCTTATAAATAATAAAATTTTAATATATATATAAAATAATTTAATTAAATTTTTTAAAATAATTATTAATTGCATGATGGGTCTTTAAAATTTTAAATCTTTATTAATTAATTTAATGGTGTTCATCGGTGTTCATCATTAGTGGTGTTCATCGGTATTCGTCGCACGTGGTAGACTCATCCTAGTAATATTCAATGAATATCACTTACAAATTAGTATTTTGTCCTTGTCAAAAAAATTAATATCTTATAAAAAGATAAAATATTAACGGAGTGTTCGATATGTTAAAATAGGATCAACTTTATTATTATTTTAGTTTTTATCTAAAGTCATATGCAAGCTTGTTTTGCTTTATTTAGAAAGGTCATTTTAGTTCTTAAATATTTTTTGGAAAAATATCAAAAAATATCTCTAACGTTTGGCTGGATAATCACTTTGATCCTTATATTTTTTAAAATATTTAAACCCTCAACATTTCAATGTAGGTCAAAATGGCCCCTCCATCGATAAAAGATTTAGTCAACTAACGATAAACAACTTTAAATGACTTGACATAATAACATGCGAACAGAAAAATAATTTTATATATTATATATTTTTATAAAATTATTTTTTGATTGATGTGACATTCTGTCAAGTCAACACGTTTTTTAATATGACATTGCTATGTCAGTGTTGTAAAGCGTAAAGGGGTCCTCTAGATTGAGTGCAAGTGTACATTGCTGTCAAGTTGTAGTAATTAAGATATCGTCTCCACGGGGATTGGAAGCTGCTTCAATGATTAAATTCCTGCATGATGAAAAGTAAAAACACAATTGAGTTGGGATTTGAATTGACTTGATTAAAATTAAAAGCAAGTAATTTAAAGGATTGAGAATTCAGATTGAGAGAATGAGTCGGTATTGGAATGCGTTGTAGTGTGGGTTTTGAATGTGTCGTCTTGGTTCAAGTGCTGCAAAAATCAACTCCGCTGTCAAAGTGATGCCTTGGCAGACAACCCGTTGCGGCAGAGACTGACGTGCGGCCCGGGCGGCTGAGTGATGCTTCAAAGTTCGGCAAGGCTTCCTTCAATGACTCCTCCTTATCCCTAAGTTGAAGTGCTATTGGCGAACACGTCTTGATAATACCTCCCGGCGTGAATCTAAAGATGAACACCAACCAATTCTTAAGCCTCCTTTAGCCGCTGAACTTCTAACTTATCCCTAAGCTGAAGTAACTTTACCCCAAGTTGGATAAAATCGTGTTTACTCGTTTCGTGAGTCTAACTCTCTCGATATTAGAAAAATTGATAATTGCTCTCCCCTCTCCCGATTTTATTGCAAACAAGAACAATGCCAAGAGTAAACAAACTTTGAAATTTTATTGCAACACTTAAAAACCTAAACAAATACAAACAATCTCTCACAACTACTCAAAAAATCCAACACTCAGCCCTAAGAAACGTTTAGAACATGATGGATGAATGGAAAACTAAGGTTTTGGTCTAGGAACTCTCGATATCCCCTCCTAGTCGGCTAGGTCACATATATAGGCCTTGACCTAGGTCAAAGTCGGTTTAAAGGACTAGAGTACAAGTTGGAATTAAAGTAGATCTCTTAGAAAGATTAAACTCTAATTAAATCTTCATTTAATCCAAGCTTGACTCCCGATTGACTTCAAATTCCTTGAGCTTTGACTGTTGCTTTTCTTGGGCTTTTGGACTCTGATCTGCATGCAAGTGGTCTCTAAAAATCGGTCTTGATGTGTTATTCTAGTCGCATACCACTTTGCATATTTTCAGCTGCCTTGGGGTGCTGCCTCGGCGGCGCACCATATGCTGCCTCGGTAGAGTTCTGTGTTGATGTGAGTAACTCAGCATGGCTCCTTACTTTGGGCTTATCCTCGGTGGCTTAGTCTGATCAGCTCTTCATCAGGTTCATCAGCATCTTTCATCGATTGTCCGACTCCTTCCTTCTGCCCTTCTTGCTGCCTCGGCATGGTCTGTCTGGGCATCAGGATCGGCGGCAGTTTTCCTGCATGCACCAAAATATATACCAAAACAGCATATTTTCCACAAAATACACTCAAATATGTAATCAAGCTTAATGGTGAAGGAAATTATGAGAATATGCATGAATGCCTAATTATGCAACTAAAATGTGCCTAAGTCTAACAATAATATGAGTAAAAAGGGTAAATAAAATAAGACTTTTAGACACTTAACACACCCCCAAACTTAAACTATTGCTTGTCCTCAAACAATGCAAACTCATAATTATTCACCAAATCTCTAAATCTCATAAAAACAACTTTATAACTTAGTTAACCCTTAACCACCGTGCACTTGCAAGTATGATCATCAACCCTTCGAAGGACAAAAGACTTACTCAGAACCAAAGTCTAATGCTAGTGAGTGCGTGCATGCTTTGTAAACTCAAATGATTTTCCAGAATTCCTTGTGATCAACTAGTGTAGAGTGGATCGTTGAATCGATAAATGCCAAGAGGGGTGAATTGGAATTTTTTTAATTTGGATGGTAGTGAAATGGTAAAATAAAATTGAGGACAAAGGAAATTATAGTGGTTCAAGTTCCAAATGAACTCTACATCCACTACCTTAGCTCACACTAAGGATTTTCCAAACAACTTCACTAGTTGATCTTCCCATTTTTTAAGCTTAGGAGGAAACCTTTACACAAATGGTCAATTTTCTACCCAAAATTGACCAAACCATCTCACAAGTGTACAAAGAAGAATGTGGAAAATACAATGTATCTCTCAAGACTTATATTGCCCAAATTACAAGCACACAACCCAATTGAATCTGAAAAATAGGAAATTACAAGGTTTGACAATTGGGGTTTTACAAGGATATTGGAATTTAAGCACTTGAGCTTGGATTTGATGTAAGATTGTTTCTCTTAGGATCAAAAATTGTTGCTAGTTGTTTTTAGATTCCCTTTTATACCTTCTCATTCAATTCTAGCCGTTTGGGTGGTTGCCATCATCAATATAGCCGTTGGGATGCAATCTTCCCACCATAAATGTACTTCTGCAACTACCCGTTTCGAAACACATGCACATGTTTCGAAACGGACCAAAATAGAAATAGTCGTTGGGGTGTAATTAAGAGACTGTATCAAAATGGATATGATCGTTTCGATACGCTAAGAGCCTGTTCCGAAATGGCTTGATATTGTTTCGAAACAATTTGAAACTGTCAAAACCCGTATTGAAACGTGCTTATATTGTTTCGATGCCTCTTAACCGTTTTGTAAAAATCAGTTATAAATTTGCAACGGTCATAAATTTTAAATCCAAGTTTAAATCTCGTTTCGAAACGTTCGAGATCATTTCGATAAAGCCATATCGAAATGAATTTGCCCGTTTCGAAACATTGCATCCTGTTTCGATACTATTGTATCAAAACAGGAAGACTCGTTCCGAAACCAATTTTAACAGTTTCAACACGTTCCGAAACACCTAAGGGCTGTTTCGAAATGGTGACTCGAAAATCAATGTTTTGACTTGAAAAACACTTAGAAAAATTTGTATAACCACTTGGTTTTGACTTGACCACTTTGCTTAAAAGTTTTTGGAAGTTTTGAGGACTTAAAAAATTATTTTCTATTTTCAATTTAGTCCTTAAATCCTTTGTTATATCAAAATCAATACTTGAGCTTAGGTAGACCTCTAACTAGATTAAGGGAAACTAATTTTTTCTAAAACGTTAATGCTAGCATGTCCTAGTTTCCTATGCCATAACCATGCATCATTTTCATTTTGTGCAACTAAGAATGCATGGGATGTATGAATGTCATCTAGATGCACCGTATAAATATTGCATATACGATGACCAATGAGCATTGTTTTGTTAAATTTAATGTCTACTATTTGACACTGTGAAACCGATAAATTGATTTTGATATAACTAAAGAATTTAAGGACTAAATTGAAAATGAGAAAACGAATTTTTAAGTCCTCAAACCTCTCTATATGTTTAAAGGAAAATGTCTAAGTTAAAAACTTAATTTGTCAAAACTTTTCTAAGTGTTCTTGAAGCCAAAACAGTGTTTTTCGAGTCACCGTTTCGGAACGACCTTAGGCGTTCCGGAACACTTTTGAAACTGTGAACTTGTGTTTCAGAACGTGTATCGAAACGGTTCTGAAACTGTGAACCCTTGTTTCAAAACGGGTTTCGAAACGGCTTAAGAACATCGAGACGGTTTGACCCGTTTCGATACGGTAGTATCAAAACGACATTCAAGCCAGATTTCAAAAATATGACCGTTGAAGTTTTTAACTGATTTTAAACTAATCGTTAAGGCATATCGAAACACCTTCAGTCCGTTTCGATACGAGCTTTGACAGTGGCTAAATGTTTCGAAACGTGTTTCGAAACGACTCTTAGCGTATCGAAACGATCGTAACCGTTTCGGTACGGGCTCTTTAATGCACCCTAACGGCTCTTTCTTTTTTGGTCTCTTTCGAAACATGACCAGGCGTTTCGAAACGGGTGGTTGCAGACTGCATTTCTGGAGGGAAGATAACATCTCCAACGGCTCTATTGATGAATGAAACAACCACAACGGCTAGAATTCAATGAGAAGGTATAAAAGGGACCTCTAAAAGCTTCAGCAATAACTATTGATCCAAAAGCAAACATCAAAACATCAAATCCAAGCATTTGTGCCTAAATCCCATTATTGTCTTGTAACCCCAATTGTAATTTTCATTCTTATCCTTTCAATTGGGTTGAGTGCTTGTAATTGGGATACTTTGTGTATTGAGAGATACTTGTTTAGCCAACAACTTCTTTGTTATTCTTGTGTGAAGATTGGGTCAAATTTTGGGTAGAAAATTTGATCGATATTGTAACGGTTACCTCCTTAGCCTAGAAAAGGGGAAGAGCAATTAGTGGAATTGTTTGAAAATCCTTAGTGAAGCTAAGATAATGGATGTAGAGTTTGATTGGAACTTGAACCACTTTAAATCCTTTGTCCATCCTTTTTATTTGCCAATTCCACTTCCAAAAAGTCTAAAAATCCAATTCACCCCCTCTTGGTTCATATCATTCATTTGATCCACTCAACAATTGGTATCAGAGCCTACCTCTTTAAGGATTAACAACCACAAGAAGAGTTCCTAGGAAGAGTGTGATCATCCAAAAATCAAGCTATGGCATCTACCTCCGGATCTAACATGTACGAGTCTCAATCCACTACAAAACTGTCATTCTTCAATGGTGACAACTATCCATTTTTGAAGAACCGGATGCACCTCTTCATCAAGTCCAACGATTACTTGGTTTGGGATGTCATTAAAGATGGTCCCTACATTTCATTGAAGAGAGATGATGAAGGAAAGTTGGTTCTAAAGAAGAAGATCGAGATGAGTGAAGATGAGAGGAAGAAGATCCAAATAAATGACAAAGCTCTCCACATGCTCTTTTATTCTTTCGGTCCCGACATCTACTCCAAAGTCTCCTCCATTGAAAGTGCCAAGGAAGTGTGGGATACTCTAGAGACCACCTATGAAGGAACCAATGATGTGAAGGAGACCAAGATTGGAATTCTCAATCTTAGTTATGAGAATTTCAAGATGGAGCCCGATGAGACGGTGTCCAAGATGTTCGATCGCTTCTCAACCATCGTCAACGGGCTTAAGGGTTTTGGAGAGATAATCCCAGAAGACAAACTTTCCGGAAACTACTTTACTCACTTTCCGAATCTTAGGATGGGAAGAGAACCGCCATCATCGAGGCCAAGAACTTGAAGACTCTAAAACTTGATGAGCTAGTGAGTTCTCTCCTTACTCATGAAATAATGAAGCAGGGAAGGGAAGATGAAAAGAAGAAGGAAGAGAAAAGAGTGGAGAAGCTAGAGGTAGAGAAGAAGAAGAAAATGAGAGTGGCTCTCAAAGCTTCATTACTTGAGGAGAGCTCTTCTAGTGAGGAGGATTATTTAGAAGAATTGGCTATGATAGCCAAATGATTCTCACGATTCATGAGGTCCAACCGAGGAAGAAAGATTAAAAGAAAGATGGACTTTAAGGGTAAAAATAAGGAAGAAGAGAGGGATCAAATCATTTGCTACGAGTGCAAAAAGGCCGGTCACATTCGTTCGGAGTGCCCTCAACTCAAGAAGAAGGGCTTTGAGAAGAAGAAGAAGCTCAAAGCCAAGCTTGCTACTTGGAGTGATGAGGAGTCATCCGAGGATGACGAACAAGAAGTTGCCAACCTTTGCCTCATGGCACTTGAGGAGGATTCCTCCATGGTAACCTCTAACTCATCATCTTTTGACTTTACATTTGATGAATTACATGATGCATATGATGAGTTATTTGAGAAATACAAAGAGTCGGTCATTAGGAATAAGAAAATTATTTCGGAATTAAATGATAAGAATGACTCTCTTTCTCAAGCTAACTTAAAATTTGAGAAAAAGATTTTAGGTTTGAAAGATGAACTTAAATTCTTCCAAGATGAAAATGTAGACCTAAATAATATTCTTTCTCAATGCAATAGTGAACACCAAAAGGTGTTAGATGAGCTTAACAAGCTCAAAGAGTCTTTTAAAGATGTTGGTAATGTGAAGCATGAAAAAGGTGAATCATCTAAAACAAACCAACCTAGGAGAACGACTAATGACTACAAACAAAGTAGCTTCCCAATACATAATAGAACTAGAAAGATTAGAAGTGTATGGGTTCCTAAGGAACTTGTCAAATCTAACAATATTGTTGCTATGTCACCTTGGATTCCTAAGAGAACCAAGCTATTGGGAGCTAACACTCGTGGACCCAAAATGATTTGGGTACCAAAACAAAAGTTTAATATCTTTGTTTGTAGGGGAGCATTGCTACAAGGCCAAAGCACAAAGTCAAAATTCTTGGTACCTCGATAGTGGATGCTCGAGGCATATGACCGGAGACAAGAGTAGATTCATGGACTTAAAGCCAAAAGGTGGAGGAGTAGTGACATTTGGTGACAACTCCAAAGGCCACATTAAAGGTATTGGCTCCATAGGTAATCACTCTACCATTCTTATTGAAAATGTTTTGTATGTCGATGGTCTTAAACATAATTTGTTGAGCATAAGCCAATTATGTGATAAAGGATTTAATGTCTTATTTGATAAAAATGGGTGCAAAATTATTGACATTAAATCAAATAATATTATGCTCATAGGTCATTGCATAGGTAATATTTACATGGTGCATTTAGATGACATACATACATCACATGCATGTTTAGTAGCTCAAAATGAAAATCATGCATGACCATGGCATAGGAAACTAGGACATGCTAGCATTAGTGTTTTAGAAAAATTAGTTTCCCTAGATCTAGTTAGAGGTTTACCCAAAATTCGGTTCTCAAACGATAAAATTTGTGATGCATGCTCTAAGGGTAAACAACATAAGTCATCCTTTAAATCCATTAATGATGTTTCGATAAGTAGATGTTTACAACTTATTCACATGGATTTGTTTGAGCCTATTAGGACTATGAGCTTGGGTGGTAAATATTATGCATTTGTTCTTGTTGATGATTTTTCTAGATTTACTTGGGTTCTATTTTTAAGTACTAAAGATAAGGCTTTAGAAAAATTCATCACATTTTCAAAATTAACCCAAAATGATCTTAAACTTAGAATTTCTCATATAAGAAGTGATCATGGAACCGAATTTCAAAATCTAGGGTTTGAAGAGTTTTTAAATGAAAATGGTATTAGCCACAATTTTTCGGCTCCTCGAACTCCTCAAAAAAATAGGGTAGTTGAGAGGAAAAATAGAACTTTACAAGAAATGGCTAGAACCATGCTTTGTGATAACAATTTACCTAAATATTTTTGGGCGGAAGCCACAAACATCGCTTGCTACATTGTAAACCGAGTAATGATTAGGCCAATTTTAAAGAAAACACCATATGAGATTTTAAAATCTAAAAAGCCTAACATTAGCTATTTTCATCCATTTGGTTGCAAGTGCTTTTTTTTAAAATAATGGAAAAGATAACTTAGGTAAATTTGATGTAAAAAGTGATGAAGCTATTTTCATAAGATATTCCTTAAACTCTAAAGTCTATCGTGTATTTAACAAGAGAACTTTAGTAGTAGAAGAATCTATACATGTTGTATTCGATGATAACCTCCTTCCAAGGAAGGATTCTTGTGATGATGATGATGTAGGAATCATTAATGCCTTTGATGGAGGACAAACTTCAAAGGAGGATGAGATTCCAACAAAAGAAGAGGATACACAAGATCCACCTCTTGAAGCCTTGAAGGACTTGGCTCTTGAGGAAAAGGAAGTGAGCTACCCAAGGGAGTTCAACTATGTCAAAGATGGTGAAATCTTGGGTGATCCATCCAAGGGGGTAACCACTAGATCTTCTCTTAAACTTATGAACCATGTTGCATTTATCACATGCATAGAGCCTAAAAATATCAAAGAAGCATTAAAAGATGATTTTTTGGATTTTGGTCATGCAAGAGGAATTAAATAAATTTGAGAGAAGTAATTTTTGGACATTAGTTGATAGGCCTAGTAATCAATCTACTATAGGAACTAAATGGGTCTTTAGGAACAAACTAGATGAGAGTGGTAACATTGTGAGAAATAAAGCTATATTAGTAGCACAAGGTTACACTCAAGAAGAGGGAATTGATTTTGATGAAACCTAAGCTCCCGTAGCTAGAATGGAAGCCATTAGGATGTTGCTTGCATATACATGTTATCATGATTTCAAGCCTTTTCAAATGGATGTTAAAAGCACATTTTAAATGGTTTTATAAATGAGTAAGTGTATGTGGAACAACCACCGGGTTTTGAAGACTCAAAATTTCCAAATCATGTTTTCAAACTTACTAAAGCCCTTTATGGTTTAAAACAAGCTCCTAGAGCTTGGTATGATAGACTTTTAAACTTTTTGATTGGAAAAGGTAAGGTGGACACTACACTTTTCATAAAAAGGTATAAAAATGACATCTTAGTAGTACAAATTTATGTTGATGATATTATTTTTGGATCTACTAATGAATATCATTGCGAAGAGTTTGCTAAGTTAATGCAAGGTGAATTCAGGATGAGCATGATGGGGGAGCTCTCATTCTTTTTGGGACTCCAAATCAAGCAAAGGAAGGATGGCACCTTCATCAATCAAGCAAAGTACATCGAGGATATGCTCAAGAAGTTTGGCTTGGAGAATGCAAAGCCTCAAGCCACACCTATGAGCTCTTCTACAAAGCTTGACAAAGATGAAGGAGGTAAGTGTGTTGACTCTAAGCTTTACCGTTCTATGATTGGATCATTGCTTTACCTTACCGCAAGTAGACCAGATATCTTGTTTAGTGTTTTCTTGTGTGCTAGGTTTCAAGCTAGTCCTAGAGAGTCTCACCTTATAGCCGTTAAGAGAATCTTTAGGTACCTTAGAGATACTCCTTGTTTAGGTCTTTGGTACCCTAGAGAATCCACTTTCAACCTTTATGCTTATTCGGATGCGAATTATGGGGGGTGCAAAATCGATAGGAAGAGTACTTCGGGAACATGTCAATTCTTAGGTAGTATGCTCATATCTTGGTTCTCTAAGAAACAAAATAGTGTAGCCTTATCTACCACCGAAGCCGAGTACATATCCTTAGGGAGTTGTTGTGCTCAAGTCCTTTGGATGAAGCAACAACTCTTAGATTATGGTATTAAAGTTTAAACCATACCCCTTAAGTGTGATACACTAGTGCCATATGTTTGACAAAAAATCCCATCCAACACTCTAGAACCAAACATATAGAAATAATGCATCATTTCATTAGAGATCATGTCCTTAAGGAAGATGTTGTTATAGAGTATGTTGACACCTTAAACCAACTAGCAGACATCTTTACAAAGCCTTTAGATAAAAAGCGTTTTTGGTCCCTTAGGAGAGAGTTAGGTCTAACTAGCCTATCTTGACCTTTTATGACCCTTTTTGTGCTTAAATTGCTTGATCTCTTGAAAATACCATGTTTATGTGTTTTTACTCCTAATTCCATCTATGCTAATAGTTAGGGGGGTATGTTTTTGTTTATACATGTCTTTCTTGCTCATTCATGTCATTCATGCAAATTAGGACTTCATAAAATTCATTTTTCTGTAATTTTAGAGCCTCATCTGCACTTCCAGGCCTAGGTGTATCGAAACGGGTCCAACTGTTTCGATACGAGTGTCTTAAAAAAACCATCTGAGAGAAGGGTGTTTCGAAACGCCTTCAAAGGGTTTCGAAACGTTTTTGCTACTGCCAAGGGGTGTATCGAAACGCGTTTCGATACGAGTCAACGTGGGATTCGATACGGTTAAAGTCGTATCAAAATGGTCAGCTAGACTTGAAATGTCAGTCAACGTTCGGTGCCCGCGTTTCGGAACGGTCGAAACCTGTTCCGAAACGGGTTTGCGGACAGCTTTAAAGAGGCATTTTAATGTTAAAGTTTCACTTTAATTAAAATCCCTTCAAAACCCTAAAAATCCTAAATCGATTTTTCCTATAAAAACCCTCTAAACCTCATTGTTTTTCATCAAATCTTGAGGGCTTTTACACTCAAACACAAGTCTAAGCAAGCATCAACAATTTTGTGCAAGTTTCTCCATCTATTCATCCATAATTCCAATCTAAGGTATATTTTCATCTTTTTCTTTTTCCTTCAATTTTTATTCGAATCCTAGGTTAGAAAATTTTCTTTTTCTATAGATTATGTGTTTTACTTCTTGGGTTTTTCAAATCTTGTAAATTTTTTTCAAAAACTTAAAAAAATTTATTCGAATATATTTTTTTCATTCGTATTTTTTTATTGTTTTCTCTTAAATTTTTTTATCTATGCTCTTAAAATTGTTTTAAACCTAAGTGGGATTTGCCATTGGATTGAATTACGGATTTTCATGCATACACTTCAATTTTAGTTACAAATTGCTTACTTTATGCTTTTAGGATTTTTCAATGGAACCCTCTAACAAGAAACTAAGGCACCACAATCGGGTGAAGCTTCAAACCAAGCCTCTATCCGTCCCAACGTTACTCAAATTTTTCTCAAGAGTCTCAAAACTCCAGCGATGAAGGATCGTTTCGCTTATGTCAAGGAGATTGCGATTCGTCGTGAACGTGTTGTTGACATCTCGTTCCTTGACTTCGAGCGCTTTCACTTCCGTTATCTCGACCGTTTACAAGAATGGGGCTTCATTAGTTTCTTGAGCATCCCAGATATTTGCTACAAGCACATGGTTCTAATCTTCTACTCGAATGCCCAACTTATTAATAATGAAGATCACTCTGAAGTTGTTGCAATTGATTCTCTTATCTGGGGAAGAGGATTGTCATCGACATTCCTTTTTTAGAAGCTACTTTTGGTCTTAAGAACGAAGGCATCGAGAGTGAGTCTCATTTTGGTTCTCACACCGGTTCAGTGCTTGCTTTGGATGCTCATGATAGGTTCCTCCACTTGATGATCTCGTGGTTTATTCGCCCCTCCGGAGGTAAATTATCTCACGTTCGTCAAGTAGATTATTTTTGGCTTGAATGTTTTCGTCGAGGTGAAAAACCAAACCTTGTCAAGATTATGTTCGCCGAGATGGTGAACAATGTGAAGCTTCGTGAAACCGATGCTCTCAAATCCTTCACATATGGAACTATTTTAAGCCATCTCTTTGGTGTGCTTAACCTTGATTGCACTTATGACTCTCCGGAACCCCGCAAGCAAAAAATTGGTGAAGCTTCTCTCCACAAAGCCGAATTCCATTACAACAACAATGGCCAATGGGAACGAGTTAATAGGGATGCCCCTCCGCCTCAAGTTGAACCTCAACCACAAGCTCCGGTTGCCAACAATGATGCTCTCATGACTTTTCTCACTGAGCGGTTCAACACAATGGAGGCGAGTCTTGGTACTATCAATACTCGCTTGCAATCCGTGGAAAATTGTCTCACCTCCCTTGAAAATCAACATCAATCTATGGATTTGTCATTCTCTACCTTCTATGGTCAATGGATGGCTTTTCGTCGCTCTCAAGCTAGGAACGATGATGATTCCTTGGATGGTGATGGTGACGACGACGAGGCTTAGGATTTTCATGTCATATCATATTAGCTTATCATATTAGGTCTAAGTTTGCATCTTTATTTCCTTTATGTTTTAAGAACCTATGCTTTGATTATTATTGTTAGGGATTGAGCTTTGAACTTTATTGTTTAAGATTTATGTTTTGGATATTTGAATTCTATGAATTTATATTATGTTGCTTATTGCTTTTAACCTTGTTTCTTCTCTTTGAGCCTTGTTTATTATTTTTGATATAACAAAAAGGGGGAGAAGTAATCTAAGAGCCAAAATTCGTTTTAAATGTTTTAAGTGTTTTTGAGTTTTAAAACTTGGATTTAAATCTTTTTAAAACTTTAAAACCCATCTTAAATTGAGGGGGAGTTAGAATGTATTCAAGATTTTCAAAACTCTTAAAAATTCTAACTTTGGCTTTGTTATATCAAAAAGGGGGAGATTGTGAAACCGGTAAATTGATTTTGATATAACTAAAGAATTTAAGGACTGAATTGAAAATGAGAAAACGAATTTTTAAGTCCTCAAACCTCTCTATATGTTTAAAGGAAAATGTCTAAGTTGAAAACTTAATTTGTCAAAACTTTTCTAAGTGTTCTTGAAGCCAAAACAGTGTTTTTCGAGTCACTGTTTCGGAACGGCCTTAGGCGTTCCGGAACACTTTTGAAACTGTGAACCTGTGTTTCGGAATGTATATCAAAACGATTCTGAAACTGTGAACCCTTTTTTCGAAACGGCTTAAGAACATCGAGACGGTTTGACCCGTTTCGATACTACCGTATCGAAACGCCCTCAAACGTTTCGAAACGACATTCAAGCTAGATTTCAAAAATATGACCGTTGAAGTTTTTAACTGATTTTAAACTAATCGTTAAGGCGTATCAAAACACCTTTAGTCCGTTTCGATACGAGCTTTGACAGTGGCTAAATGTTTCGAAACGTGTTTCGAAACGGCTCTTAGCGTATCGAAACGATCGTAACCGTTTTCGGTACGGGCTCTTTACTGCACCCCAACGGCTCTTTTTTTTTGTCTGTTTCGAAACAGGATCGGGCGTTTCGAAACGAGTGGTTGCAGACTGCATTTATGGAGGGAAGATAACATCACCAACGGCTCTATTGATGAATGCAACAACCACAACGGCTAGAATTCAATTAGAAGGTATAAAAGGGACCTCTAAAAGCTTCAGCAACAACTATTGATCCAAAAGCAAACATTCAAACATCAAATCCAAGCATTTGTGACTAAATCCCATTATTGTCTTGTAACCCCTATTTTAATTTTCATTCTTATCCTTTCAATTGGGTTGAGTGCTTGTAATTGGGCTACTTTGTGTATTGAGAGATACTTGTTTAGCCAACAACTTCTTTTTTATTCTTGTTTGAGGATTGGGTCAAATTGTGGGTAGAAAATTTGACTGATATTGTAATGGTTACCTCCTTAGCCTAGAAAGGGGAAGAGCAATCAGTGGAATTGTTTGAAAATCCTTAGTGAAACTAAGGTAGTGGATGTAGATTTCAATTGGAACTTGAACCACTCTAAATCCTTTGTCCATCCTTTTTATATGCCAATTCCACTTCCAAAAAGTCTGAAAATCCAATTCACTCCCTCTTGGTTCATATCGTTCATTTGATCCACTCAACATACACCCATTTACATCAAACGTGACATTAAACCCTTTATCATATAATTGAATAATGTTCAACAAATTGTGTTTTAGACCATTGACATACAAGACATTTTCAATAAGTATGGAAGAGTGATTACCTTCAATGTGGCCTTTGGAGTTATCACCAAAAGTTACTACTCCTCCACTTTTTGGCGTTAATTCCATAAATTGACTCTTGTCTCCAGTCATGTGTCTTGAGCATCCACTATCAAGGTACCATGAATTTTGACTTTGTGCTTTGGCCTTGTAGCAATGCTCCCCCTAAAAACAAAGAGTTTAAACTTTGATTTTTGGTACCCAAATCATTTTGGGTCCATGAGTGTTAGCTCCCAAAAGCTTGGCTCTCTTAGGAATCCAAGATGACAAGGCATTAACATTATTAGATTTTACAAGTTCCTTAGAAACCCATACACTTCTAATCTTTTTAGTCCTAGAGTACCTATAGGAGCCACTTTGTTTTTAGTTCAAATTCTTTCTTTTTTAAAGTTAGTTTTTGAAGATTCACCCTTTTCAAGCTTTGAAGAACCAACACTTTTGAAAGAATTTTTGAGCTCATTCACCAATTTTTGGAGTTCATCATTACATTGAGAAAGAAGGTTGTTCAAATCAATATTTTCTTTTTCAGAGAACTTTAGATCATCTTGCAAGCTTAAAACCTTTTTCTCAAAATCCGAGTTAGTTTTAGAGAGTAAATCGTTTTGAGCTTTCAAATCCGAAATGACCTTTTTGTTTTTCAAAACAGACTCCTTGTATTTTTCTACTAACTCATCATATGCATCATGCAATTCATCAAATGTAAAATCATAGCAAGATGAGTTATAAGTTACCATAGAATCCAACTCAAGAGCCATGAGGCAAAGGTTGACCACTTCGTGTTCCTCATCCTCGGATGACTCCTTATCACTCCAAGTAGCAATCTTGGCTTTGAGCTTCTTCTTCTTCTCAAAGTCCTTCTTCTTGAGTTGAGGGCAATCGGAACGAATATGACCCGGGTTCTTGCACTCAAAGCAAATGATAGGATCATTTTCCTCTTCTTTGCTCTTTTTCTTCAAGTCTCTCTTTCTTTGAAATTTCCTCCCTCAATTAGACTTCATGACTGTGAGAATCGTTTGGCTATCATTGCCAACTCCTCGAAATCATCCTCCTCACTAGAAGAGTTCCCCTCTTGTAGAGAGGCCTTGAGAGCAACTCCTAGCTTCTTTTTCTTGCCCACCTCTTGCTTCTCTATTCTCCTTTCTTCTTTTCCTCTTCTCTTCCTTGTTTTATAATTTCATGAGTAAGAAGAGAACCAACTAGCTCATCAAGCTTCAAGGTCTTCAAATTCTTAGCTTCGATGATGGTCGTTCTTTTACCATTCTAAGATTCCAGGAAAGAATATAGAAGCTCCCTAACTAGCTTGTCTTCGGGAATCACTTCACCAAATCCTTTTAGACCATTGAAGATGATCGAAAATTGATCAATCATCTTGGAGACACTCTAATCGTGATCCAACTTGAAGTTCTCATAACTCAAATTTAGTAGCCCAATCTTCGTCTGTGTTGAGTGTGTAAAAGTTCTATTATTTACACCTTTTTTAACCCATATTTCTGCTGTATTCAAGCATTATTTATTGCATTTAGGTCAGTTTACAGCAAAACATCACAATTATATTAAAAGGCACAGTTTCTACTAAAAATGGTTGTTTTTGCAGGTTGCTGCTGTAGCAGACGGAAAGGGCAGGCGCTGGGCAGTGAAGCAGAAGAGCTGGAACTGGACGAGCAGTCAAGGAGGATGATGCTGCCATGGTTGCCGCCGTGACAGCAGAGGACGACAACAGTTTTGTGGAGAAGATGCAAAGTGGACCTCAACAGATAGAGATAATTCAGCCCGTCTGTCGTGTGAAATCACCATATTTTTCCAAGCCCTAGATCAGAAGATATTCCAAGCCCAAAGTTCAAGGAGAGATAATCCCAAGAAAGAAGGAAGACGACTTAAAGAGAGATTCTCTAAAGATTTAGTCTTTATTAGAGTTGTACTTTAATTTAAAGTTGTAATCCTTGCTAAATTAGATAACTTGAGCCCAAAGCTTATATAAGGGCATATATCTTAACCTAGGAGGCATAACCGATTACCCTGGCTTCCTTCCCAAAACTCTAGCCGTTTTCCTTCCCACAACATGTTCTAAATTCCCCCTAGGGCCACGGGTTGATTTGTAAAGTAGTTGCAAGGGTTGTTTTGTTTTAGGAATTTTCAGTTCAATAAAATAAACTTCAAGTTCTCTTATTTTGGTTATTAATATCTTGCAAGAGCATCGGGAGAGCATTGTGAGGTTATCTATTTACTTAGCATCGGGAGAGTTAAGTATACGAAAGAAATAAGAGCAAGTTATCTAGTTTATAGTTGAACTATCTCGGACCTAGGGATAGGACGAGGTTAAGTGGCTAAAGAAGAATTCATCCACATCGGTGTTCATCCTTCGATTCACACCGGGAGGTATCATCAAAGACGTGATCATCGACAGACTTGGACCTAGGGATAGGCCAAGGCACATCTGGGATTCTTGCCAAACTTGAAGTACTGAGTTGATTGTTCGCTGCCGCGACAAGCAACGGACTGCTGCCGCGACAGGTGCTGCCACGACGAGGACGACGACAGCACTGGATTTCCTAGATTCAACAATACCTGCACTACTGAGCAATTCAATACCAGCCCATTCTCTCTATCTTGATTTCTCTTCTCTTTTATTTAAGTTTACTTTATTATTTTCGTGACAACTTCTCAAATATTTTCTTTACTTTCGTGCAGTGAATTAAGGTGAAGCTATTAGCCCAATCCCTATGGAGACGATATCCGATACTTCATATCACTTTACTACTTGCGTCGTGTATACTTGCACTACAATTGCAATAGACTATTTACACGCAACAAGTTTTTGGCGCAGTTGCCGGGGATTGGCAACATAACTCTACCTTTTCTTTTACTGCACTTTTTATTTTTATTTTTATTTTTCTATTTTTCTTTGGTGTGTTCAGCTCTTGCTTTTCACAAGGTTCCTTGTTTATGCGCAGATCGAAACGAGGTGAAGACCCTGAGTATCCATTAGATCCAGAAATCGAACGTTCATTCAATCTTATGAACCGACTTCGTCACGTACTAGCCAGGAACGAGTACCTTGAGGAACAGTTAGAGACAATGGCATACCGAGGAAACAACCCTCCTGCTGGATATGGAACTGTTATACCGCCTGTCGGCGACCCGCCTGCCGCTGTCGAACGACGGTCCTGTCGAGACTACATGCTGAATGACCATGTAGAACTAGAAACCACGCTGCCGGATATTGAAGTTGACAACTTTGAGCTGAAACATGTTATGTTTAGCATGATCAACAATGTCGGTCAATTCAGTGGTGCTGTTACAGAGGATGCTAGGGAGCATCTAAAAACGTTCCAGGAAATCTGTGATTCGTTTAGACTGCCAGGAGTTAATCCGGAGATACTGAGGCTTCGGTTATTTCCCCATTCATTGAGGGACAGAGCAAAGACATGGTGGAATAAACTTACGCCGGGTTCAATTAGAACTTGGGCAGATTTGTCTCGTGAATTTTTATCTCGTTTTAATCCTTCACATTTATCTGAGCGATTACGTAACGAAATTGCTACTTTTCAACAGAAAGATGACGAGCCGATGCACGAGGCCTGGGACAGATTCACCACTCTTCTACGGAACTGCCCTATGCATGGATTCCCCGTCTGGAACCAGGTAACCAAGTTTTATAATGCTGCCAACTTACAAACTCGTATTCGAATTGATTCAGCAGCAAACGGATTACTATTGGACAAAGACCCGGATGAGGCAATGCAAGTATTGAAAAATCTGGCTAAGAATGAAGAGCAGTTTCCGACAGCAAGAAGAGGGGGTAAACGGGTCCTAGCTGTTAAGGATTATGAGGCCAACAGCACGATGAAATCACAGGTGGCATACCTTACTAAGGCAATGAAAAAGCTCTTGAACGATGATGCACAACATGGATTTGCTGTCGAGGAGGTATGTGACATTTGTGAGGGAAATCACAGTTCGGAGGAATGTCCAATACAGTTAGAAGAGGGAAAGTATGTTGGAAATTACAATAAGCCGAATTACAACTCAGACAACTATAATCCCAACTGGAGAAAGGATCCTAAGTTTTCTTGGAGTAATCCTAATAATGCCCTGAATCCTCAAGCACACAATAATCAGAATCAGGGAGGACCTAGATTGTTGACTCGACAGCAGCCGCAATAGCAGCAGCAACAGCCACCAGATGCCACGAGCAGTATACTGGAACAGACTTTGGCTACGTTTATGTCTCAGACAGGTACTTATATTGAGAATATGAATCAGTTTGTCAAGAAAACAGAGACATTCATGGATAAAACAGAGATGAGGATGACGAATCATGAAGCTACTCTGAAATCTTTGGAGACACAAATGGGTCAGGTTTCCCAGCATATCAACCCAAGGCAGACTGGAGGATTTCCTAGCAATACTGAAAATGCTAGACAACCCACACATGAGCAGTGTAAAGCCATTACTACAAGGAGTGGGAAGAAACTACCAGGGCCAGAGAAGGAAGCTGAAATAGTGAAAAAACCAGCCTTGGACAGACCTGCCGAGGAAGCTGCCCCGACAGGTAACAAACAGCCTGCTGCCAATGAGCCTGTCACGACAGCATAAGCGACAGAGGAGAAAAATGATGAACCCAAACCTCCTCAGATTCGTATGCAGTGGGAAGGACGGATTGCTGATTATCGTCCCCCACCTCCTTTTCCTCAACGGCTACAGCAAGCGAAGCAAGAATCTCAGCTCAAAAAGATTTATGATATTTTTAAGTAGGTTCATATTAACATTCCGCTGTTAGATGCCGTTAGGGAGATGACCGGTTACGCTAAATTTCTCAAGGATGTCATGTCAAAGAAATCTAAACTTGGGGAATTTGAAACGGTTAAGATGGCGGAAAGATGTATGAGTATTCTTCATAGGTAGCCACCCTAGAAAAAGAAGGATCCGGGGAGCTTCATCATACCTTGTGTAATCGGAGATAAATATGTGGGTAAGGCACTATGTGATATTGGTGCTAGTATTAATTTAATGCCAAAATCTGTTTTTCAAAAATTAGGTATTGGAAAAGCTCGGCCCACGACAGTAATTCTGCAGCTGGCAGACCGCTCTTATGTTCATCCGGAAGGAAAAATCGAAGATATTCTGGTAAGAGTGGATAAATTTATTTTTCCTGCTGACTTTCTTGTTTTAGATTGTGAAGCAGATGAAAACGCACCAATCATCCTTGGGCGACCCTTCTTAGCCACGGGAAGATCACTGATTGATGTGGAAAAAGGAGAACCTACCATGAGAGTGAACGATCAAGAGATTAAGTTGAATGTTCTCCAAGCTATGAAGCATGCTGATGCAGATGAGGAATGTAAAGTTATCACTGAAGTTACCCTTGATCAACCCTGCATCAGGTCGGGCTGTCACGACATCTAAATTGGTCACTGCCTCGGCAGCCACTTACAGGATTATCATGACAGCACTGACGACAGCAACTCCTCAGAATCCGAAACATCAGATATTGAAGATCAGGAGGAGGTAAACTGGATAGGCGATCGTCCAGGTAAGTTATTCAAACCTTTAAATTATACTTTGGATAACCATGCAATCCAAAAGCCATCTACTGTTGTGCCCCCTGTTTTAGAACTGAAGCCCCTGCCAGGGCAGCTAAAATATGCTTTTCTTGGTTCGAATGATACGTTGCCCGTAATCATCTCTTCCAAGTTGATGCAGGAACAGGAACAACAGTTAATAGGGATGTTGCAGCAACACAAAAAGGCAATTGGATAGACGATAGCTGATATTCAAGGCATTAGTCCGGCGTTATGCATGCACAAAATCCTTTTAGAGGAAGATCATAAGCCGACTATAGATGCTCAAAGGCGGCTAAACCATGCGATGAAAGAGGTGGTGCGTAAAGAGATAATCAAGTGGTTAGATGCTGGTATAATTTACGCCATCTCCGACAGCAAATGGGTGAGCCCGGTGCAATGTGTTCCCAAGAAAGGTGGAATGACCGTGGTAACCAACGAAAACAATGAGTTAATCCCAACCAGGACTATGACCGGTTGGAGGGTTTGTATGGACTATCGGAAGCTTAACAAAGCTACCCAAAAAGACCACTTTCCTTTACCTTTTATTGATCAAATGCTTGATAGATTAGCGGGTAAACCTTACTATTGTTTTCTTGATGGTTATTCAGGTTACAATCAAATCGCTATCGCACCGGAAGATCAAGAAAAGACGACATTCACATGCCCCTACGGAACTTATGCTTTTAGGAGAATGCCATTTGGACTATGCAATGCACCCGCCACCTTCCAAAGGTGCATGATGGCCATATTCTCCGATATATTGAGGACTTCCTTGAAATTTTTATGGATGATTTTTCAGTCTTTGGGGACAATTTTGAGAGCTGCCTAGGCAATCTACAAAAGGTACTTGAAAGATGTGAAAAATCAAACCTAGTCTTGAATTGGGAAAAATGCCACTTCATGGTGGATGAAGGGATAGTCCTTGGCCATAAGATTAGCTGCCGTGGCATAGAAGTCGACAGGGCCAAAATAGAAGTGATCGAAAAGCTGCCGCCGCCGACTACAGTCAAGGGTATTAGAAGTTTCTTGGGACATGCTGGTTTTTATCGGAGATTCATTGCAAATTTCTCAAAAATCACCAAGCCCCTATGCCATCTCTTGGAGCAGAACCGACCCTTTGACTTTAATGATGAATGTACTGAAGCATTCAAGGTTCTGAAGGAAAAACTGGTAACAACCCCAATAGTACAGCCACCAGACTAGACACAACCGTTTGAGATCATGTGTTATGCTAGTGACTATGCTGTCGAGGCAGCACTTGGGCAGCGGAGAGACAAACTGTTTCATGTCATATACTATGCCAGCAAGACACTGAATGACGCCCAAGTGAACTACACCACCACAGAAAAGGAGTTATTAGCTGTGGTATTCTCCATTGACAAGTTTCGTTCTTACATACTTGGAACGAAGGTCATAGTGCACACAGACCATTCGACCCTCAAGTATCTGTTCGCGAAAAAAGATGCAAAGCCTCGATTGATACGGTGGATCCTGCTACTGCAAGAATTCGACCTTGAAATCAAGGACAAAAAAGGGACAGAAAATCAGGTGGCAGATCACTTGTCAAGATTGGAGAAGGGAAAGAGTCTACCAACAGATGATACAAACATACTGGAGACCTTCCTAGACGAGCAGCTCTTTGCTGCCGCAATCACTGCCGCGACAGCCATGCCTGCAGGTAAGTATTCTGAACTTCCTTGGTATGCAGATTTCGTTAATTTCTTAGTTAGCGGAATAATTCCTCCTGACCTTAATTATCAAGCCAGGAAGAGGTTCCAAAATGATGTTAAGCATTATTATTGGGACGAACCTCTTCTTTTCAAAATTTGTGCAGATCAGGTTATAAGGAGATGTGTACCACAGGAGGAGCAGGAAGACATACTTCATCACTGCCATGCTTCACAGTATGGAGGTCACTTAGGAGGCAACAAAACTGCTGCCAAGGTGCTGCAGTTAGGGTTTTATTGGCCGTCACTGTATAAAGATGCTCAAATATTCTATAAGAACTGTGACAGATGCCAAAGGACATGAAACATCTCAAGGAGAAACGAGATGCCGCTGCAGAACATTCTCGAAGTCGAAATCTTTGACGTTTGGGGGATTGATTTTATCGGACCTTTTCCATCTTCATGTGGGAATCTATACATCCTTCTGGCAGTAGATTATGTCTCTAAGTAGGTTGAAGCTATCGCCACTCAAAAGAATGATGCCAAAACAGTTCAAAGATTTTTACATAAGAACATTTTTTCTAGGTTTGGCATCCCTAGGGCGATTATCAGTGATGAAGGGAGACATTTTGACAACAGGGTTATTGCTGCTGCCTTGAAGAAATACGGTGTCAAACATCGGATCGCAACAGCATATCACCCACAGACCAATGGACAAGCTGAAATTTCCAACAGGGAAATCAAGAACATTCTTGAGAAGATGGTTAAGCCAACTAGGAAAGACTGATCTTTACTCCTCAATGATGCGTTATGGGCATATAGGACAGCTTTCAAAACTCCATTAGGAATGTCTCCATACCGATTGATTTATGGGAAAACATTTCATCTACCTGTCGAGATAGAGCACAGAGCATACTGGGTGATCAAGACAGTGAATATAGACTTCGACAGGGCAGGGCAGAAAAGGCTGTTAGATCTGAACGAAATTGAAGAAATCCGAACAATGGCCTATGACAATGCAAGAATTTACAAGGATAAAACGAAGAAGTGGCATGACAAAAAGTTGCTGCCACGACGGTTCTGCCCAGGGCAGCTCGTATTGCTGTTCAATTCTAGACTGAAACTCTTCCAGGGAAGTTAAAATCTAGATGGTCTGGCCCTTTCCAAGTCGTACATGTTTTTCCCCATGGTGCCATCACAATCCGATCATTAAAAGACGGGCACCAATTCAAAGTCAACGGACAGCGCTTAAAGCATTATCAAGGGACTGAAGCCCCAGGAATACAAGAAGTGGTTACCTTAGGAGATGCCCCACCTGGCATCCCTAATTTAACCTAAATTTTATTTTATTTTATTATTATTGTTTATTAGGAAATAAGATTTATTTTATTCGAATAATATTTTTATTTTTTCTGTTTTTAGGAAATAAAGGAGTCAAGAAGAACAGGAGAAGTGAACTCAGTCCACCATCCATCCATCAGCCCAACAAAGCCCAAATTTTGAAGCCTGTCGTTCCAGTTGCCGCGACAGACGCGGAAAATACAGGCTGTCATCACGCTGTCATGACAGACGCAAAAACATGTCACAGACGCGGAAACGTGTGACAGACGCGTCAGCCACGCTAACGTATAACAGCTGGCCCTGTTTTTCGCGCCTGCTGTTACAGCTTCAACGGGCAGCAAATTCCTCTCTATATAACTCTGTTTCATTTTCATTTTCACTCACTTCTGCCTTTCTTACTTTCTCTCCCGCTTTAGTTTCTTTTACTTTCATTTGCTTTTCACAACCCTTGCACAATTATGTCTTCCAGAAAAACCCGATGCAATGCTACCTCCAGTTCCACACCGGCAACAACTCCCCCACGTTCCTTTGCTAACAGAGACATGTGGGAAGAGAGAGGCTTTATCTACACATCAACAGAGGAACATTTGGGCCTCAAACCATTCATAGCCCGGAAGATCAGAGCTTTACAGTGGCAAACCTTTGCAGAGCAGCCGGAGGAAATGAATGTCACGCTGGTTCACAAATTTTATGCTACCATCAGCAGTAGGACAGCGACAGCAGTGTTCGTTCGAGGGAAGGAGGTTCCATTTGAAGCAGAATACATTAATACCCTCTATGGCTTCTACATCGGTATCAATGACGACGCCCACCAGCAATTCCTGAATACATTAGACACTGCTGCCTACGACACTGTCATGGCAGAATTGAAAGAAGAGGGAACTCAATGGAACATCAGCAGGAAGAATCCAAGGACAGTAAGGAGGACCCAGTTGCTGTCGGAGGCAAAGTTGTGGAATACCTTCATAAAGAAGAGGATCATGTCGTCATCCCACAACATCACCGTCGACCAACCAAGGTTAGCGTTGATACACTCTATTCTACATGAACGGCCCATTAATGTGGGCAGCTATATTCGAGAAAGTATTTTGGAGTGTGCGCATAGACCGATGGGTCCCCTCTACCTTCCATACCTCATCACCTCGCTCTGCCGCGGCCATAATGTCCCAGAGCTGCGCACTGATTTGATAGAAGAAGGAAGAGGTTGAAATGAAAAGAAAATCCTCAGCCTGATGGAGCTGACTGTTTCTACCCCTTTGTCGTCATTCGACCCTGCTGCCGCCATAGCCGATACGACAGAACAGCCTCATATTGAAACAACTGCCACAGCAGCTGCCCCGACAGACACCTCCGCCCAGATATTAGCTGCCATTCAGAAGCTAGAGAAACGACAGCTTGGCTTAATGACCTTCATCAGGGATTTTGCTGCCTCTACGGTAACCTTTATACAAAATTCATTAAATTTCCCCGATGCTGTCTTCCCCACATTTCCTGCACATTACTTTACTGTCACTACACCTGCCCACACTCCCACACCTGCTGCCATACCACAAACACCTCCTGCAGCGTCTACACCCACACCTGCCACAACAGCTGCTGGCAGCAACCCGGTAGCAGAGACTTCTGCCCGTGGGACAAAAAGAAAGACGACAACGGAAGAACTTGACGCCTTTATTACCGGTCTCTCTTCCTCCTCTATTTGGGCCGCCAGTGACAATGAGCTCTCTATTAAGAGGAATCTATCGAAGGAATTCTCTCCAGTGAAGAGGTAGAAGCGCATGGCAGACAAAGGTAATATGCAAAGAGCCAACAGCAGCAGCAAAGACGGCAGCGGCGGTGACAGCAGTAGCGGCGAGGAAAGCAGTGGCAGTTCTGAAGTTCAGGTTGTGGAGCAACCTCCTCACATCTCCCCAACCAGGATCCAGCCACCACGGGAGGCCAAAGCAAAGAACACATCTACCTCCCCCGTGCCCCAGCCAGCTCCGAAAGCTAGAGCCCGCCGCCAGATCAGACTCAGCAGCAGCAGCGAAGGCAGCGAATAAAATTTAAGTTTCTTATCTTATTATTGCTGCCTGCTATATATTTTGTGATGTACTGCCTTCATTTTCTTTTTATCTGTCATTTTGCATTAAGGGCAATGCAACCCTTGAGTTTGGGGGTGGCATCCCTCCATCAACGGAGTCTAAGTTAGTTTTAATGGTGTCTTTTACTTAGTTTTTTTAGCTTAAAAAAAGAAGATGCAACACAATATGACATGCACCCAACTACAACACCATCCGAAGAGTAAGGTTCCCCAGAACCACTCTCTACCTCGTCACCATCTGAAGTGGAATCCAGCCCGTAGGCGAAACCACTGATCTGAAGTAGACATCATCCCGAAGGATGAAGCTACTGAACTTCCCCGTACAGAATCCCACCCATAATGAGATGACATAAAATCTGAGTTCTGAATCTGAATGCATTGTTTATCGTCAGAAATGCATAATCATATAATCTGATATACAGTATTCCGAATCTGAATATATATACAAATATTTCATAATATAACAGAATGCTGAACAAGTCCAACATCACAAATCAACAGAATATTACAATCATATACTATCAGATCACATCGAGTATACACATCAGCAAATCAATACATTTACATACAGAGCACTGTAAAACAGATAACACAGAAGAGAACACACCTCAAGTAGCTAACACTCAACGTCGACGGTGACGTCTCCCACGCTCAGCTCTATCTCTAGGTCGGTCAGAGTCAGCTCCTATAACAATTAAATACTCCATCAAGAAAACTACTACTATGCCAAGACACTGATAGTATAAATATCGAACATATATATATATATATAATTAAACTCACGAGTGGATCCCGATATCTGAGCAACAGGAGGGCGTCCAGGTGGAGGGGGAGGAAGGATCTCAGTATCCGAGTCAATGTCGTCTGCAAATACGAATAATATCAATTAATTCTTCCGATATTCAAATCTTTAAATACGTGAATAATCGAATAAAAGCGGTCAAAACAGCCTTTCGGAATCAAATTTGGGAAAACGGGCAGCAGAAATGGAATCAGGACGTCGAAAAACATAAAATAGCCCTTTTCTGAAAAAGTCAACGGTCAACGGTCAACGGTCAACGGTTAACGGTCAACGGTCAACGGGTCAACGGTCAACGGTCAACGGGTCAACGGGTCAACCGGGTCAACGGTCAACCGGGTCAATGGGTTAACGGGTCAACGGGTCAACCGGGTCAACGGGTCAACGCTGACGTCATCGATGACGTCAGCCGGCTATTTAATAAGACGAACCGATTCGGTTCAGTCAACCCGGTTCAGCCCCTGGACCGGTTCAGACCGGTTCAAGCAAAAATCCCCAAATTCCACCGATTGGAAAATTAGGGTTTTCCCCTAATCGGTTTTCCTCGCCGAAAAACACGACGGTAACGTCTAAACGTTATTTTCGGCCAACCAAACACCACTCACGCCCTTTTCGTACTCACCCAAACACGAAAACAAGATGAAACGACACGAATGGTGGCTCTTTGGAGGAAGACAAACGGTTTCCGAACCGTTTCTCAACAACGATGAACGGAAATCAAAACCGACGGCCAGGGTTTTGACCGGAATGGTGAGAGGAGTCGAATGGCGGCGTCGGACCGTCGAACGGACGGCGTTTGGCTCCTTGCCGGACGATAACCGGAAAAACAAAGGTTGGGTTTTTATTTTTTTTTCTCTTTTACTGAAACACGAAGAAGAAAACAAATGTTTCCCCCACTCCCATATCTGAAATGGGATTCAAAAGAATTCAAATACCCTAACAAATGGGTAAATCACGAAGCGTGCCACTAAACTTTCTGGGGTTTATAAAACGGCACCTAAATTTCACAACTTTTACAATTTAGCCACTGAAATTCCGAAAAATTCTCATTTTAATCACTGAAATTCAATTAGATTTTTAAGATAAAATCCCCAATTATTAGGGTTTCCAATTAGGGCAAAATTGGGGTGTTACAATGAAAATATTGAAAACTTTGGCTGAAAACTGTGAACTGAACTTACCTGCCGTGACAGCTCTGTCGTGGCAGTGCCTTTAGGATAGTTTTAGGAGAAGTTTAGAGCCTTTCTATAGTTCTGAAAACTTAAACACCATTGTGACTGTTATACTGATTAGAACTCTTTTAGTCATCTAGAATAGGAAGCTTAGCACTTGAATAGCCCCTAGAGGTGCCTAACACTGGCTCTAGGAAAGAAGTTTAACAAAATAGACTCAACAGCCCTAGAGGTGCCCGAAACCGGCTCTAGGAAGTTAGCTAGAGGTGCCCGAAACTGGCTCTAGTGAAACTTTAGCTTAAAAAATCAATGAAATCGAGTCAAAACAAAAAATCAAAGGAGCATAAGAAGTACTTTCAAAAAGATAAACTTGGCATAAAAATTCGAGTTATAAGCTGAAATATTCTAGTGAAACTAAGAGAGTCTTGGCATATAACTGTTCACAAGCATGCCCACACTGCATGAGGACTATAGTGAGACTCCGGACAGATCCTAGATTATCCGACAGGGTGCTTCCACCACAGGGAATGAACGACGGGTAAGGGAAGGTTCACTGTTTGAAAGCCAAAACAAAAATATTTCATTTTTCTTTTAGGTCTTAGTTGCTTGAGGGCAATCAAAAACTTGAGTTTGGGGGTGTGTTGAGTGTGTAAAAGTTCTATTATTTACACCTTTTTTAACCCATATTTCTGCTGCATTCAAGCATTATTTATTGCATTTAGGTCAGTTTACAGTAAAACATCACAATTATATTAAAAGGCACAGTTTCTACTAAAAATGGTTGTTTTTGCAGGTTGCTGTTGTAGCAGACGGAAAGGGCAGGCACTGGGCAGTGAAGCAGAAGAGCTGGAACTGGACGAGCAGTCAAGGAGGATGATGCTGCCATGGTTGCCGCCGTGATAGTAGAGGACGACAGCAGTTTTGAGGAGAAGATGCAAAGTGGACCTCGACAGATAGAGATAATTCAGCCCGTCTGTCGTGTGAAATCACCATATTTTTCCAAGCCCTAGATCAGAAGATATTCCAAGCCCAAAGTTCAAGGAGAGATAATCCCAAGAAAGAAGGAGGACGACTTAAAGAGAGATTCTCTAAAGATTTAGTCTTTATTAGAGTTGTACTTTAATTTAAAGTTGTAATCCTTGCTAAATTAGATAACTTGAGCCCAAAGCTTATATAAGGGCATATATCTTAACCTAGGAGGCATAACCGATTACCCTGGCTTCCTTCCCAAAACTCTAGCCGTTTTCCTTCCCACAACATGTTCTAAATTCCCCCTAGAGCCACGGGTTGATTTGTAAAGTAGTTGCAAGGGTTGTTTTGTTTTAGGAATTTTCAGTTCAATAAAATAAACTTCAAGTTCTCTTATTTTGGTTATTAATATATTGCAAGAGCATCGGGATAGCATTGTGAGGTTATCTATTTACTTAGCATCGGGAGAGTTAAGTATACGAAAGAAATAAGAGCAAGTTCTCTAGTTTATAGTTGAACTATCTCGGACCTAGGGATAGGACGAGGTTAAGTGGCTAAAGAAGAATTCATCCACATCGGTGTTCATCCTTCGATTCACGCTGAGAGGTATCATCAAAGACGTGATCATTGACCGACTTGGACCTAGGGATAGGCCAAGGCACATCTGGGATTCTTGCCAAACTTGAAGTACTGAGTTGATTGTTTGCTGCCGCGACAGGTGCTGCCGCGACGGGGACGACGACAGCACTGGATTTCCTAGATTCAACAATACCTGCACTACTGAGCAATTCAATACCAGCCCATTCTCTCTATCTTGATTTCTCTTCTCTTTTATTTAAGTTTACTTTATTATTTTCGTGACAACTTCTCAAATATTTTCTTTACTTTTGTGCAGTGAATTAAGGTGAAGCTATTAGCCCAATCCCTGTGGAGACGATATCCGATACTTTGTATCACTTTACTACTTGCGTCGTGTATACTTGCACTACAATTGCGATAGACTATTTACACGCAACAGTCTCCTTAACATCGCTAGTTCCCTCATATGTTGTCTCAAGAGTGTCCCACACTTCTTTGGCGCTCTCGATCGAAGAAACCTTAGAATATTTGTCCCGACCAAGTGCACAAAAGATGATGTGCAATGCTTTATCGTTGACTTGGATCCTTCTTCTATCTTCTTCGATCATCTCCGATTTCACCTTCGGGACAAGTCTTCCTTAATCATTTCTTTTCATCAGAATGTGAGGGTCTTCTTTAACTATATCCCAAACCATGTAGTTGGTGGATTTGATGAAGAGACGCATCCTATTCTTCCAATATGGGTAGTTGTCCCCATTAAAGAATGATGGTTTATTGGTGGATTGAGACTTATAGAGGTTGGAGATTGAGGTAGAAGCCATGGCTTGACTATAAATTTGATCACACTCTTCTAGTATCTCCTCTTGTGGTTGTTAATCCTTCAAAAGAGGTAGGCTCGGGTACCAATTGTAGAGTGGATCGTTGAATCGATAAATGCCAAGAAGGGGTGAATTGGCTTTTTTTAATTTGATTTGTAGTGAAGTGGTAAAATAAATTTGAGGACAATGGTGATTATTGTGGTTAATGTTTTAAATGAACTCTAGATCCACTACCTTAGCTCCCACTAAGGATTTTCCAAAAAACTTCACTAGTTGATCTTCCCCTTTTTTTAGGCTTAGGAGGAAACCTTTACACAAATGGTCAATTTTCTACCCAAAATTGACCAAACCCTCTCACAAGTGTACAAAGAAGAATGTGGCAAAAACAATGTATCTCTCAAGACTTATATTGCCCAAATTACAAGCACACAACCCAATTGAATCTGAAAAATAGGAACTTATAAGGATTGACAATTGGGGTTTTACAAGGATATTGGAATTTAAGCACTTGAGCTTGGATTTGATGTAGGATTGTTACTCTTAGGATCAAAAATTGTTGCTAGTTGTTTTTAGACTCCCTTTTATACATTCTCATTCAATTCTAGTTGTTGGGGTGGTTGTCATCATCAATATAGTCGTTGGGATGCAATCTTACCACCATAAATGCACTTCTGCAACTACCCGTTTCGAAACACCTATACATGTTTCGAAACAGACCAAAATAGAAATAGTCGTTGGGGTGTAATTAAGAGACTGTATCGAAATGGATGCAGTCGTTTCGATACGCTAAAAGCCCGTTCTAAAACGTCTTGATACCGTTTCGAAATAGTCAAAACTCGTATTGAAACGTGCTTAACTTGTTTCTATACGTCTTAATCATTTTTTAAAAATCAGTTATAAAATTGCAACGATCATAAATTTTAAATCCAAGTTCATATCTTGTTTCAAAACGTTCGAGATCGATTCGATACAGCCGTATCGAAACGGATCTTCTCGTTCCATTGTTCTTCATTCGTTTCGAAACATAGTGTCATGTTTTGATACTATCGTAAAAAAACGGGAAGACTCGTTCCGAAACCAATTTTAACAGTTTCAATACGTTCCGAAACACCTAAGGGCTATTTTGAAACGGTGACTCGAAAATCACTGTTTTGACTTGGAAAACACTTAGAAAAATTTGTATAACTATTTGGTTTTGACTTGACCACTTTGCTTAAAATTTTTGGGAATTTTTGAGGACTTAAAAATTTATTTTCTATTTTCAATTTAGTCCTTAAATCCTTTGTTATATCAAAATCAATTCTTTAGTTTTACAAACTAGGCTTTAGTAACTTTTTCATTCCTTTTTTTAACTAGAGCCAGTTTCGGGCACCTCTAGTGAATTCTTTTTTTCCTTATCTTCTTTTTTTCTTTTTTCACAAGATTACTAGGGCCAAGTTTTAGGCTCCTCTAGAAAATTTGAAAAATTTAAGCAAGTATACTAGAGCCAGTTTCGTGCACCTCTAGTACATAATCAATCAATTTTTTTGGATAAAGCCTAAGTTCAACGTTGAATTCCTTCAATCATTCAAGCTACAAATGGTGTTTTTAAGTTTAACATCATAGTAAAGCTCTAAGTACTTCTAAAGTCATGCTAAATTCGATGTCACGGTAGACAGTTGCCACGGCGGGTAAAGACTACCCAAGTCTAAAGAAATTTTACTTCGATTTAAATCAAGGGTAAATAAATAGGGGCTTACATATGCAATTAAGGATAAACAACTTAAGCTTTTACATATGCAAAATCTAGGATGAATGCATCTAACAAACTAAGACAATTAAAACTATGGACTATTCCCCGCCCCCCAAACTCGAGAGGAGCATTGTCCTCAATGCATGAGAAAAAATACAAATGAGTTAGTCGGAAAGGTTGTCACCTTGCATGATGAATTTGCATCGGGCCATGTTTTCTTGTGTGGTTATTGAATGTGTGTATCTGCTAGTCAGACCACGTGCAGTTGTTACCTTGGCATCCTCGAGAAGTTGTAGTTGCAGTTGTCGTGGCGTCGATCTGGGTTGCCAAGGCGGGTGATGGCGGGTAAGTATTTCAGCAGGAAATATGGGGAACCAGACTGCACTGTCAGGGAACATCTCTAGGTGGATTTCCATTATGGAAGTGGGGAAGGCCCTGATGTATTGCAGAAATCAGAGATGCTGTCTTTCCATCCTATTGAGTTGGTTTCGGGAATGATGGAGGAGTACTGTTGGTATTGGGGTCTGTTTGGAAGCTTCTGTAACACCTCAATTTTGGGCTTAGAAGTTTAGGGTTTGGTCGGACCGGTCTGAGAAACGGTTTGAATATAAAAGGAGGTTTTAGGGAAAGCCTAGTTTGGGATGCTTTAAAAATATATAAAAATATCTAAAAATCCTCTTTTAATATATATAAGAGATTGGTGAAAACAATTTTACAAAATAAGATTTGGAAATACTACATTTCGGTGTAGTGACCAAAATGCGGTTTTTGAAAAGTTTAGTGGTGATTGTTTTGTAAGGATTGAAACTTTGAATCTTTAAGGAGCTAATTTACCCAAAAATGTTTTCTTCAGATTTTTCCTTAATTTGGGTGATTTATTAAATGTTTAATTAAATAAAATAAAGATGGGAAACTACTTTTTGGATTTTCATAACTACTTTTTCCTAATTTTCTCTCATTCCATTTTCTCTCAAAATCCCACCATCCAAACACTTTTCTCCAGCAACTTTTGCATTGATCTTCACTTCAATTGATGAGATTTCTATCATCCATTAGTTCCTAATCAATCTTGCATCAAATCCTTTTGATTTCCTCATTAAATTTTCAAGAAATTTGGCCCAAATCAAGGAGAAATCACCATTTAGAGGTAAGATTTTTCTTCTCCTCTAAATACTCAGTTCTTTACTGAAATTCCCAAGTTGTCAATCCTTAATTTAAGTTTTATAAATGATTTTGATGTTGGAGACATGATTTTGGCTTAAAACTCAAGATTTTGGAAGAAATCTTGAAGAATTTCGTTGTGATTGCTTGGGCTCTGTTTTGAGATGATTCTTTAATGTATTTTGGATGTCTAATGATTTTTGAAATGAGGTTTTATCAATCTAATCCTGAATAGGTTGTATTTCCTAAGTTTTTGCTTGTGAAAATGGTGGTTTTTGAGGTGTTTTTGGTGTTCTGTTATAGCTGGAGGTATAAGGACGAGTTTAGGTTCTTTTTGGATGTTAATTGATGTTTAGAAATGGTTAGAAGTGATGGATCTTGGCTGGGTTAAGTTTTGGAAGAGTTTGGAGGTGATTTCGGTTGTGTTTGGTAGCCAAAATGTTGGGTATAAGTAGAGCAGCGAGTTTTGGTGTGTTGGCTGAAGATTTCAATGCATGATGATGCATTAATCCTCTGCTTTTATGTGTCTAAAACAGGGGAGACATCTTCGGACACTTTTGGAGTTGATCCGGAGGCTTGATTGACGTTTCGGCAAGCAAGCGAAACGAAATCGGTGAGTGTGTTTGGGTTTGAAGTCCATGAGGACAAAAATACAAGGTTTGGGGATTTAGGAGAGGTTTGAAACACCTTCCTAAAACCGGAAGTAAGTATGGCTTGTTTTGATCTCTCTAAAGTGGTGTTTGGCCCCAAAATGCTTTTTTATGCTCATGGTTAGAGATTGTTAAATTCCTACTGTTTTTATACATGTTTTGAAGCATGAGATTATGCTTGTAAAGATGTCATGAGATGGCATGTTGCATTGAATAGATTTGAGCTTTTGGTTTAAAGCAAAGTATGATCTATGATTTGAAATGTGATAAGAAAACTCTTGAGTTTTATTGCATGAAAAACAGTAGGTGAGATGATATTTTAACACATTATATTGGCATAGATGTTGAGAAACTTACCGGATATAATTGATCGATCAATAGGATGAGAGTGCACTATAAACTAAAAATTCGTACGTGCTCTTTGGTTAAGCCAAAGGGAGATATTCCGATGATGGGCATTCCATCGGGTAGGACTTGGTGAAATACCCAAGCTTTGTGGCGATGAGAGATTCCGCCATGTGAGTACGGTGATGAGAGATTCCACCGGAAGCTATGTTGCTAGATAAGTGAGTACGGTGATACGAGATTCCACCGGAAGCTATGTTGCTAGACAAGTGAGTACGGTGATGCGAGATTCCACCAGAAGAGTCTAGTGTAGAAATGTGTTCGCATATCCGAGTATTAATGAGATGCTAAATGCCAATATTAATGATGAATTGGTTTTTGTTACACATGTACCTTGATGAAATGATTTATGCTATGAGATATGCATACGTGTTATATTTAGAAATGCTTGGTCAATACAAGCATGTGAATGGCTTTGCCATGAGATTTGCATTGGTTTTAATGCATGAGATAGAATAGAGGTACATGTGGTTTCAATGAGTTTTGCTTTGAAGGTTTTTCCAAGCATGATAAAGAGATGAGCATGTGGTTTAAAAGCTTTGATGAAAGTGTTTTCTAAATGTGCATTATTGTGTGGTTTTCCTTAGAGCATGCCTCACTAAGCAATTATGCTTACGCTCTCTTTTACCAATAATGCAGATAATTGAGGTTTTGAGGGTATCAAGGAAGCTAAGTTTGTCCAAGGGGATCCAAGCTCATGTATGGTGAATTTTTCGTACACTATTAGTTTTGATAAGTTGGCAATGGGAACCTAAGATGTGTTTTGGGAGGTGTGTTAAACTCCCTGAGGTTGTGGCATGTTTGCCTTGGTTGGTTTGAGTTGTAAATGGCCTTGATTACTTGATTTGAAGTTTGATTGCCTATTTGGTTCTGTTAATAGGAAGCATGCCTCTAGATTTGTGAGTTTTCATGATTGATGCTATGAATGTGTTAGGGTGACCTAAATATGTGCCATATATGTATGTTGACTTGTTGGCATGATTAGAGAGTTGTTAGGATGTGTTTGAATGTGTTTTTGGATGAAAAACCAGCAAATTCTGCACTTTCTGGGCAAACCGTATCGAAACACTCTCTGGCGTTTCGAAACGGGGGCCTGAAATGGCCTTTGTGTTTCGAAACGGTTGGAGGATGTTTCGAAACGTTTTGGCTACTGGAGAGCTGTGTTTCAGAACAAGTTTCGAAATGGGGAGGTGTTTTGCCCTACCGTTTCGATACGGCTAGTAGGTGTTTCGAAACAGGTGACCGTTGGTCACATATTTGAATTGTTCTGAAGTTTGCATGTTTTACATTTTAGTCCTAAATGTTGAGATTGCAATTGCTTGAGCTTGGGATGTCCAATTAAGTTGAAATTTGGCAGAGAAGCATGTAACATGACTAATTTCACATTGGTAACTTTAAAATCAGTAAGGACCTTCTAATTTTCAGGAATTACATTTTGGTCCCCAAATTTGTATATTGTGCAATTGAGTCCCTTTTTGAAATCCGATCGCTGTGCCTTTCTCTATTGTATCTCGTGAGTACTCACTTAGGATTAACAAGCATCTAGACAAGATTAAAAAGAAAAAAAAGGTCGTGAATCAAGGTTGACTTTCGGGTTGACTTTGGTTTTCCCCGTGTAATCTTCGTAGTTCGGGTCAACCGTCTAGGCCGAGCTAAGGGGGTTACATTTGGTGGTATCAGAGCTTGGTTATCATATGATTGGGGTTTGTTATGTGGGTGATGTATGTGTAATTGCATGATGTGCCTTTTGGGTGAAAGAATGTTGTATGAATCGTGATGCATGATTTCAATTATGATGTTATGCTATGTTGGAGTGTGTTAGGGGATCCCATTGCCATATCAAAACTAATGAAAGGAATTGTTTTAGAAAATGAGCTTGAGTACTTGGATTACTTACCTTATTGAGCCTAATTGTGTTTATTGCATATTTTGTCAGTGCATTATTTTCTTTGTAAATGGGGCCACGTAGAGAGATGAGAGTGAATACAAGAGCTATGGCTCAGAATGAGAATGATGCGAATGCTGAGAATGTTGTGGATTTACCTCCTCCTCCTGGTGGTGGACCACCTGGTGGTGATGGTGGTGCTGGGGTCGCTGGACCTGAAGGTGTGCAGGTGCAAGCTGCTCCTGACATGACGGTGTTGATTCAGGCTATTGCTGGAGCTTTCCAGGCAGGAGTAGCTGGGGCTCATGGAACTGCGCATCAAGAAGATGCTAATGGGAGGTTTCCTTTGGAACGTCTTCGCAGTCTAGGAGGGACTGAGTTCAGAGGTCTATCTCCGGAAAGATCTGAGTCTTGGTTGGAGAGCACCAAGAGGATTTTGGGATAGATGAACTGCAATAATGTGCAGAAGCTGGGTTGTGTGGTATCACTGCTGCATGGTGATGCCTATACGTGGTGGACGACCACTATCTCTGGTATGGATGATGATGAGGTGACTTGGACGTTCTTTGTGAATGCGTTCAAGCGAAAGTATCTGGGTGTGTGATACCTAGACGAGAAGAAAAGAGAATTTATGTCCCTTATGCAAGGTAGCATGACGGTAGCTGAGTATGAGATCCAGTTTGTCCGCCTTAGTCAGTATGCACCTGAGCTCATCCCTAACGAGCGGGAGAGGTGTGAACAATTCCGTTATGGGTTGGTAACGGATGTAAAGACTTTCATGCTTGCGGCTGACTACACAGATTTCGATGTCTTGGTCACTAGAGCAAAGGACATTGAGGCGAACCTTGGTTTGGCTAGTCGAGCAGGAGGATCTAGCTCTGGGAAGCGAGCGGCTGAACGCGATTATAGTAGAGATCGCAACAAGAGGCATAAGGATCGGAGGCCACAGTATGATGCTAGGCGTGGGGGTGGTAACCCTGGGAGAGGTCAGCAATGACCTAATGTTGTTCAGAGGACTCCTGAGTGTAACCGTTGTGGTAGACGGCACGGTGGTGAATGGTTGGGTAACCTTGGGATGTGCTGGAATTATGGAAACCGTGGACTTATGAAGAAGGATTGTCCTCAGCCTCTGAGAGAGGGACAGGCTTCGGTGAGAGCAGCTGAGCCACAGAGAGGTCGTGGGCGCGGCCGTGGTAATTTTCAGCGTAGAGATAATGGTGGCAGGAATGTAGCGCATGTTGTGGTCGTTCAACCTAAGGGTGGAGGTCAGGCTCGATTGTATGCCCAGCGGGAGGGAAGGAATGATACGGATGTGATCGCATGTACCTTCACTTTGCAATCCTTATCATTACTTTTTTGATTGATTCTGGATCTACACACTCATATATATTGTGTGAACATGCTCAAATGCTTGGTTTACCTGTTGAGTCCTTGGATGTTGGTATGCGTGTGACTAGTTCCTTTGGTGAAATGGTTGTGACGCGAAGGTTGTATAGGAGATGTCCCTTGAAAGTGCAAAACCATGTTTTTCTTGTTGATCTCATGGAATTGCCATTCTATGGTTTTGATGTAATCCTTGGAATGGATTGGCTTGTTGAGCATCGGGCTGTAGTGGATTTTGAAAGCAAGCAAGTTTCGTTGAAACTTGTGGATGATTATGAAGTGGTGGTAGTAGGTGAGAATGTGAAGTTTCTTGCCAATGTGGTGTCTACGTTAGAAGCAAGTCGGATGCTGAGGCAAGGTTGCGAGACTTACCTAGCCTTTGTGATGAATCCTAGCTCAAAGGAGTTGCGAGTTCAGGATATCAGAACTGTTCATGAGCTTCCTGGAGTGTTTCCGGAGGAGTTACCTGGTTTGCCGCCTAGTCGCGAGGTGGAGTTTGGAATTGAGCTATATGAAAACACAACTCCAGTGTCCATTGCTCCCTATCGCATGGCACCTAAGAAGCTAAAGGAGTTAAAGACGCAACTTCATGAGTTGCTTGATCGTGGGTTCATTCGGCCAAGTGTGTCACCTTGGTGTGCACCGGTTTTGTTTGTGAAAAAGAAGGATGGCACTATGAGAATGTGCATCGATTATCGTCAGCTGAACAAGTTGACTATCAAGAATCGGTATCCTTTGCCGAGGATTGATGATCTTTTTGATCAATTTCGGGGAGCGGCTGTGTTCTCCAAGATTGACTTAAGGTCATGGTACTATCAGCTTAAGGTGAAAGATGTAGATGTGCCAAAAACAGCCTTTAGAGCGAGGTATGGGCATTATGAGTTCCTTGTAATGCCGTTTGGCTTGACGAATGCTCCTGCAGATTTCATGGACATGATGAATAGAGTGTTCCATGAATACTTGGATAAGTTTATTGTGGTGTTCATTGACGATATCCTTGTGTACTCTCGTACTGAGGAGGAGCATGAAGGTCATTTGAGGGTTGTCTTGCAAGCGCTTTAAGATAATCAGCTTTATGCTAAGTTGAGCAAGTGCGAGTTTTGCTTGAGGGAAGTTGTGTTCCTTGGTCATGTGGTTTCGGCTGAGGGGATTCGTGTTGATCCTCAGAAGATTGAGGCGGTGATGAATTGGAAGCCTCCTAAGTCTATTCATGAAGTCTGTAGTTTCCTTGGGTTGGCAGGATAATACCGGAGGTTCGTAGATGGATTTTCAAAGATTGTTGCCCCTTTGACGAAGTTGTTGCAAAAAGATGTTAAGTATGAGTGGACGGAAGCAAGACAACAAGCTTTTGAGAAGCTTAAGGCAGCTTTGACGCAAGCTCCTATTTTGGTTCAACCTGAATCAGGAAAAGAGTTTGTGGTGTACAACGACGCATCCTATGTTGGGTTGGGGTGTGTGCGGATGCAAGAGGGTAAGGTGGTGGCTTATGCATCACGCCAGTTGAAGGTGCATGAGCGCAATTATCCTACGCATGATATTGAGTTGGCTGCGGTGGTTTTTGCTTTGAAGATTTGGAGACATTATCTGTATGGTGAGAAGTGTACTGTGTACACGGATCACAAGAGTTTGAAGTATCTGATGTCGCAGAAAGAGTTGAATCTTAGGCAACGACGTTGGGTGGAGTTGCTTAAGGATTACGATCTGATGATCGAGTACCATCCGGGAAAGGCTAATGTTGTAGCGGATGCCTTGAGCAGGAAGGTGGCAGTTGAGTTAGGGGCTATGTTTTCCAGCTTGAGTATTTCGCGAGATGGAGGTCTTGTGGCTGAGTTGCAAGTGAAACCATCTTTAGTTCAGTTGATAAAGGATAAGCAGTTGTTGGATAATTCTTTGGTGCCACATGTTCAGGATATTGCTGAGGATAGACCATCAGAATTCTGTTTTAATGATGATGGAGTTCTATGTTTTGGAAGTCGGATAGTAGTGCCTAGTGATGCGGAGTTGAGGCGTACTATTCTAACTGAAGCTCATAGTAGTCCTTTTGCTATGCACCCTAGTAGTACAAAGATGTATCGTGATCTGAAGGATGAGTACTACTGGGTGGGATTGAAGAAGGATGTTGCGGAGTACGTGAGTAAGTGCATGGTTTGTCAGCGGGTTAAGGCTAAGCATCAGTTTCCTTCTGGGTTGTTGCAACCATTGAGGATTCCTGAATGGAAGTGGGAAAGGATCACCATGGACTTTGTGTCTGGTTTGCCTATGTCGCCATCGAAGAAGAATTCGGTGTGGGTGATTGTGGATCGCCTTACGAAGTGTGCGCATTTCTTGCCTGTGCATACTACGTATACTTTGGATAAGCTTGCAGAACTGTACATTGCTGAGATTGTACGTTTGCATGGTGTACCAAAGTCCATAGTGTCAGATAGAGATCCAAGGTTCACATCGCGTTTTTGGGAGTGTTTGCATCAAGCTTTGGGTACGCGGCTGAATTTCAGTACATCTTATCATCCACAATCAGATGGGCAGTCTGAGCGTGTTATTCAAGTGCTTGAGGATATGTTGAGGTGTTGCGTGATTGAGTTTCAAGGCTCTTGAGAGAAGCATTTTCCTTTGGTGGAGTTTACTTATAATAATAGCTACCAGGCAAGTATTCAAATGGCACCTTATGAAGCCTTGTATGGGAGGAAGTGCAGAACTCCTCTTTGTTGGGCTGAAACAGGACAAAAGTTGGTTTCAATGCCGGCTTTGTTGAAAGGAACCACCGAGAAGGTGAAGCTCATTTGTGAGCGGTTGAAGGTAGCTTCTGATCGACAGAAGTCTTACGCAGATTTGAAGCGTAAGGAGATTGAGTTTGCGGTGGTGACCGTGTGTTCTTGAAGGTTCCACCCTGGAAGAAGGTGATGAGGTTTGGCCGGAAGGGTAAGTTGAGCCCTAGATATACTGGACCATACGAGGTGATTGAACGTGTGGGTCCTGTTGCGTATAAGCTGAGATTGCCACAAGAGTTGGAAAAGATTCATAATGTGTTTCATGTCTCTATGCTTCGGAGGTATAGATCGGATCCTTCGCACGTTATGCCTGTAGAGGAAATTGAGTTGAATCCAGACTTGACCTATGATGAGGAGCCAGTTGAGATTCTGGATTCGGACAGTAAAGTTCTTCGAGGTAAGTCCATTGAGTTGGTTAAGGTGTTGTGGAGGCATCGTGGTGTTGAGGAAGCCACGTGAGAAAGGAAAGATGTCATGAAGAAGCAGTTTCCTTATCTTTTTCCTCCAGGTAAATTTCGAGGACGACATTTCTTTATAGGGGGAGAGTTGTAACACCTCAATTTTGGGCTTAGAAGTTTAGAGTTTGGTCGGACCGGTCGGAGAAACGGTTCGAATATAAAAGGAGGTTTTAGGGAAAGCCTAGTTCGGGATGCTTTAAAAATACAGAAAAATATCTAAAAATCATCTTTTAATATATATAAGAGAGTGGTGAAAACAATTTTACAAAATAAGATTTCGAAATACTACATTTCGGTGTAGTGACCAAAATGCGGTTTTTGAAAAGTTTAGTGGTGACTGTTTTGTAAGGATTGAAACTTTGAATCTTTAAGGAGCTAATTTACCCAAAAATGTTTTCTCCAGATTTTTCCTTAATTTGGGTGATTTATTAAATGTTTAATTAAATAAAATAAAGATGGGAAACTAATTTTTGGATTTTCATAACTACTTTTTCCTAATTTTCTCTCATTCCATTTTCTCTCAAAATCCCATCATCCAAACACTTTTCTCCAGCAACTTTTGCATTGATCTTCAATTCAATTGATGAGATTTCTATCATCCATTAGTTCCTAATCAATCTTGCATCAAATCCTTTTGATTTCCTCATTAAATTTTCAAGAAATTTGGCCAAAATCAAGGAGAAATCACCATTTAGAGGTAAGATTGTTCTTCTCCTCTAAATACTCAGTTCTTTACTGAATTCCCAAGTTGTCAATCCTTAATTTAAATTTTATAAATGGTTTTGATGTTGGAGACATGATTTTGGCTTAAAACTCAAGATTTTGGAAGAAATCTTGAAGAATTTCGTTGTGATTGCTTGGGCTCTGTTTTGAGATGATTCTTTAATGTATTTTGGATGTCTAATGATGTTTGAAATGAGGTTTTATCAATCTAATCCCGAATATGTTGTATTTCCTAAGTTTTTGCTTGTGAAAATGGTGGTTTTTGAGGTATTTTTGGTGTTCTGTTATAGCTGGAGGTATAAGGACGAGTTTAGGTTCTTTTTGGATGTTAATTGATGTTTATAAATGGTTAGAAGTGATGGATCTTGGCTGGGTTAAGTTTTGGAAGAGTTTGGAGGTGATTTCGGTTGTGTTTGGTAGCCGAAATGTTGGGTATAAGTAGAGCAGCGAGTTTTGGTGTGTTGGCTGAAGATTTCAATGCACGATGATGCATTAATCCTCTGCTTTTATGTGTCTAAAACAGGGGAGACATCTTCGGACACTTTTGGAGTTGATCGGGAGGCTTGATTGACGTTTCGGTAAGCAAGCGAAACGAAAACGGTGAGTGCGTTTGGGTTTGAAGTCCATGAGGACAAAAATACAAGGTTTGGGGATTTATGAGAGGTTTGAAACACCTTCCTAAATCCGGAAGAAAGTATGGCTTGTTTTGATCTCTCTAAAGTGGTGTTTGGCCCTAAAATGCTTTTACATGCTCATGGTTAGAGATTGTTAAATTCCTACTGTTTTTATGCATGTTTTGAAGCATGAGATTATGCTTGTAAAGATGTCATGAGATGGCATGTTGCATTGAATAGATTTGAGCTTTTGGTTTGAAGCAAAGTATGATCTATGATTTGAAATGTGATAAGAAAACTCTTGAGTTTTATTGCATGAAAAACAGTAGGTGAGATGATATTTTAACACATTATATTGGCATAGATGTTGAGAAACTAACCGGATATAATTGATCGATCAATAGGATGAGAGTGCACTATAAACTAAAAATTCGTACGTGCTCTTTAGTTGAGCCAAAGGGTGATATTCCGATGATGGGCATTCCATCGGGTAGGACTTGGTGAAATACCCAAGCTTTGTGGCGATGAGAGATTCTGCCATGTGAGTACGGTGATGAGAGATTCCACCGGAAGCTATGTTGCTAGACAAGTGCGTACGGTGATGCGAGATTCCACCGGAAGCTATGTTGCTAGACAAGTGAGTACGGTGATGCGAGATTCCACCAGAAGAGTCTAGTGTAGAAATGTGTTCGCATATCCGAGTATTAATGAGATGCTAAATGCCAATATTAATGATGAATTGGTTTTTGTTACACATGTACCTTGATGAAATGATTTATGCTATGAGATATGCATACGTGTTATATTTAGAAATGCTTGGTCAATACAAGCATGTGAATGGCTTTTCCATGAGATTTGCATTGGTTTTAATGCATGAGATAGAATAGAGGTACATGTGGTTTCAATGAGTTTTGCTTTGAAGGTTTTTCCAAGCATGATAAAGAGATGAGCATGTGGTTTAAAAGCTTTGATGAAAGTGTTTTCTAAATGTGCATTATTGTGTGGTTTTCCTTAGAGCATGCCTCACTAAGCAATTATGCTTACGCTCTCTTTTACCAATAATGCAGATAATTGAGGTTTTGAGGGTATCAAGGAAGCTAAGTTTGTCCAAGGGGATCCAAGCTCATGTATGGTGAATTTTTCGTACACTATTAGTTTTGATAAGTTGGCAATGGGAATCTAAGATGTGTTTTGGGAGGTGTGTTAAACTCCCTGAGGTTGTGGCATGTTTGCCTTGGTTGGTTTGAGTTGTAAATGGCCTTGATTACTTGATTTGAAGTTTGATTGCCTATTTGGTTTTGTTAATAGGAAGCATGCCTCTAGATTTGTGAGTTTTCATGCTTGATGCTATGAATGTGTTAGGGTGACCTAAATATGTGCCATATATGTATGTTGACTTGTTGGCATGATTAGAGAGTTGTTAGGATGTGTTTGAATGTTTTTTTGGATGAAAACCCAGCAAATTCTGCACTTTCTGGGCAAACCGTATCGAAAGACTCTCTGGCGTTTCGAAACGGGGGCCTGAAAAGGGCTTTGTGTTTCGAAACGGCTGGAGGATGTTTCGAAACGTTTTGGCTACTGGAGAGCCGTGTTTCGGGACAAGTTTCGAAACGGGGAGGTGTTTTGCCCTACCGTTTCGATATGTCTAGTAGGTGTTTCGAAACAGGTGACCGTTGGTCACAGATTTGAATTGTTCTGAAGTTTGCATGTTTTACATTTTAGTCCTAAATGTTGAGATTGCAATTGCTTGAGCTTGGGATGTCCAATTAAGTTGAAATTTGGCAGAGAAGCATGTAACATGACTAATTTCACATTGGTAACTTTAAAATCAGTAAGGACCTTTTAATTTTCAGAAATTACATTTTGGTCCCCAAATTTGTATATTGTGCAATTGAGTCCCTTTTTGAAATCCGATCGATGTGCCTTTCTCTATTTTATCTCGTGAGTACTCACTTAGGATTAACAAGCATCTAGACAAGATTAAAAAGAAAAAAGGGGTCGTGAATCAAGGTTGACTTTTGGGTTGACTTTAGTTTTCCCCGTGTAATCTTCGTAGTTCGGGTCAACCGTCTAGGCCGAGCTAAGGGGGTTACAGATTCAGTCATGTCGAACGACGTAAGCTGGGTGACAGCATCAGTACTTCCGGATGGCAAACTTCTGTCGATGATGTTGCTCGACTGCATCTGTCAAAATTCTCTGGAAGGCTGGTTTGTTACTGGTTGTGGCCAATGATAGGTTGTTAGACGGTTGAATTTTATTTGCAAAAAGAAAAAAGGCAAAAAAAATGGAAAGTTTGCAAGATCAAAGAGAATTCAAGAAATAGCAAGGAGGTGAAAGTGATTGTGGATGGATAGAATTAGAGAGTTTGAATAGCTATTGGAAGAGGATGTCGTCTCAGCATTAAATTCTGCCCGTTGGCTGGTTTCTGCCCATTGGCGGGTTGGTGGGTGGGTAAATGTTAGGCTATTGTTGGGCTTGGGTAGATGGGTTCACTCCTTGGACTCTTGATTCTTGAACTCATTCCTAAAACAAAAATAAAATAAAATAATAAACTGCAGAAAGAAATAAAAATTGAAGATTTAAATATTCTAAGTCTACGAAAGCATAAAAAATGTGGAAGATAAAAATAAAAATTATGTTACTCTAGGAGTGCATTGGCATGCATCTCCTAAAGTAACTACTCCCTTGTCTTTTTGAGCTTGAGGGAGTCATTTCCGATACTTCTTGTAATCCACCCGCACCCTCCATCGAGTGACTATTTTGCCCATAAAAGGGTGGACCACTATGTTTGCAACTACTTGCTTTTGCATTATCATGGTAGAGGTTCTTTTCTTCCTTGTTCCATTGTAGTCCATGTGTACCTTCCACCTTGCTATTTTTCCTAGAGGCATGAATATTTGATTAGGAATAATCATATCAATATCCAACCATATACTTACCTTATTCTCGTCGAAGTTCGTTATGGTGGAAAGTAGCCTTTGCTGCCGAGGCAACTGCTGCGGCAACCAGTTGTTGTGGCAATCTTTTGTCATAATACGGTGCAGGTCAAGGGAAAACCCAATTTTATGAAGAGCTTTGTGAACACCATTTTCTTAAGGTCTCTCAACCATCTCCATCAATAGAGATTTTGTTGGCTTCAATTCTACCAACATTGGTTCCTCAAAGAATACCTACAATGGAAGAGGTGAGTTTTTAAAGAATTCAAAAGGTTCAACCATTACCTGCTCATATTCCATTGGCAGAGTATCCTCATCTCGTTTATCTTATGTGGTCGTGCAATTTCGAGAGTGTGGTTGCCTCCTCAACAGTCGTTGCCGCCTCGGCAGCGGCTGATGCGGCATTCTCAATACTTTTCTCAACCTCGCTAAGTGTTGTTGCGGCATTGCTCTGTTCAGGCTCCTCAATCTTTACTAAGGCAATTTGTTGCTCAGGTTCATCATGTGTTGGGCAGTCTCTCTCATTGGCATCCTCTTTTCCTGGAGGTTCTAATTGCTCCTCACATATCAGGGAGTTTTCTTCGTATTTCTCTTTTTCCTCTTGCCTTGGGACGTCGGTATCCCTGGGAAAAGCATTTTCTACAGAATTGGAAGGTGTCAATTGATGTTGTGACATCTGTTGTGGCGGCATCTGTTGCGGCAACATCTAGTGATGCGGCATCTGTGTTGTCACAGAAAAACTGTCATGGTAAATTTTTAAGGTGTTTGATCATACCATGTGAAGTTTTGTTGTTGGTTCCTTCTTTGGTCCTCCATGTAGCCATATGCACCGAAGAGGTGAGGGCAATCCTTAAACTCATGATGTTCTCCACAAAACATGCAAGATATTTCTACAGTTTTGGTTCCTTGGGCTTTTCCTGGTGGGAATAGGTAAAGAAGATCTTCATTGGAGTAACTCCTATATTCCCACATCCACACTCGAGTAGTTTTTCTCGACATGTTGATGTCTTTTTAACTTGTAGTGCACTTAATTTTTTTAGATCAACAGAAATAAAAAAAATGCAAGAAAATAAAAACGAAATCGCTATTGCCAATCCCCGGCAACGACGCCAAAAACTTGTAGAGTGTAAAGGGGTCCTCTAGATTGAGTGCAAGAGTACACTGCTGCCAAGTTGTAGTAATTAAGATATCGTCTCCACAGGGATTGGAAGTTGCTTCAATGATTAAATTCCTGCACGATGAAAAGTAATAACACAATTGAGTTGGGATTTGAATTGACTTGATTCAAATTAAAAGCAAGTAATTTAAAGGATTGAGAATTAAGATTGAGAGAATGGGTCGGTATTGTAATGCGTTGTAGTGTGGATTTTGAATGTGTCGTCTTGGTTCAAGTGCTGTAAAAATCAACTCCGCTGTCAAGGTGATGCCTTGGCAAACAACCCGTTGCGGCAGAGACTGACGTGTTGCCCGGGCGGCTGAGTGATGCTTCAAAGCCCGGTAAGGCTTCCATCAATGACTCCTCCTTATCATTAAGTTGAAGTGCTATTGGCGAACACGTCTTGATAATGCCTCTCGGCGTGAATCTAAGTATGAACACCAACCATTTCTTAAGCCTCCTTCAGCCGCTGAACTTCTAACTTATCCCTTAGCCGAAGTAACTTCACCCCAAGTTGGATAAAATCGTGTTTACTCGTTTCATGAGTCTAACTCTCTTGATATTAGACAAATTGATAATTGCTCTCACCTCTCCCGATTTGATTGCAGACAAGAACAATGCCAAGAGTAAACAAACTTTGAAATTTTATTGCAACACTTAAAAACCTAAACAAATACAAACAATCTCTCACAACTACTCAATAAATCCAACCCTAAGCCCTAAGAAACGTTTAGAACATGATGGATGAATGAAAAACTAGGGTTTTGGTCTAGGAACTCTTGATATCCCCTCCTAGTCGGCTAGGTCACATATATATAGGCCTTGGCCTAGGTCAAAGTCGGTTTAAAGGACTAGATTACAAGTTGGAATTAAAGTAGATCTTCTAGAAAGATTAAACTCTAATTAAATCTTCATTTAATCCAAGCTTGACTCCCGATTGACTTCAAATTCCTTAAGCTTTGACCATGGCTTTTCTTGGGCTTTTGGACTCCGATCTTCATGTAAGTGGTCTCTAAAAATCGGGCTTGATTTGTTCTTCTAGTCGCATACCACTTTGCATGTTTTCAGCTGCCTTGGGGTACTGCCTCGGCGACGCACCATCTGCTGCCTCGGCAGAGTTCTGTGTTGGTGTGAGTAACTTAGCACGGCTCCTTACTTTGGGCTTATCCTCTGTGGCTTATTCTGATCAGCTCTTCATTAGGTTCATCAGCATCTTCCATCGATTTTCCAGCTCCTTCCTTTTGACCTCCTTGCTGCCTCGGCATGGTTTGTCTGGGCATCAGGCTCGGCGGCAATTTTCTTGCATGCACCAAAATACATTTGAAAACAACACCTTTTCCACAAAATACAATCAAATATGTATTCAAGCTTAATGGTGAAGGAAATTATGAGAATATGCAAGAATGCGTTATTATGCAACTAAAATGTGCCTAAGTCTAACCATAATATGAGTAAAAAGTTAAATAAAACAAGACTTTTAGACACTTAACAAGTGTGCATTGTCATGTAAGTTTGACATGTCATTTCAAGTCATTTATTGTTAGTTAACTAACAATTTTCATCCATAGATGACCGTTGACAGAAGGACATGTGAACAGAAAAAAAAATTTATATATTATTGTAGAATCCGTATTTTGTCTGGGAACATTTATATATAAAAATATATACTATATCTTCACTATAAATGAAACCAAAAATATACTAAATCAGTCCATAAATAAATAAAATCCAACATTAGTGTCCATCTACATATGTTCAAGGCCCAAACTCCATTCTAAGGCCCAAATCCTTTTTACAAACTAAAATCCTCTCCTAAAAAGCTTTTCCCGCCCAAAATTGGTAAAAAAGCAACCCAAACAAACACAAATCAGATTTGTGTTTTCTTTTGCGCTTAAATAGCGCCATGTGGCACTCTCTCATTCATTTGTTGCCCTTCACATGGATTACGCCTTGATCTGGATCCAGCTGGCACGCTGACGTCAACAAATTTGACCCCTATATAATTAGGAGAGAGAAATGTTAGCCAACAATTAATGATTACCATAATTACTCTCTTAAAATAATAATATACCATAAATAAAAAAGAAAGAGAGATAAAAGGGCATTTTGGGAAAGTTCACCCCATCGAATTTCGAACCGACACGACGGTTGAAGAGCAGCCAGTAACCAAGCGTCGCCGGAGTATACTTGGAGTTATCGAACTGTCGCGCGGTGCCTGATTTTGAATCGGTGCCGCACTTTTCATCGGCAATCGTACGACCAAAAGAGACGACAGTCGAGTGCCGCCCCTGACGCCGCAAAGCCGAGCTGTCACCGCAAAGCCAAACTGTTGCCTAGAAGCCAAATCAACGCGCTGAAAGCCAAACCGCCACTAGAGAAGCTGAAACCTCACTGGAAAATAAACCACAACACTATTGGAAGGTACATCTCTAACCAATTTTTAATTTCCTACGAAATAAACACACAAGCGTTAAATCAAATCAAGATAAAAACAAAAACAAAAAAGTGGTGGCCGGAGGGTTTTTGGTCTCATTGGAGTCGAAAACGAGAGCCGGTTCGGGTAGATCTAAGCCGAGGAAGGTGGGAATCCTATCGAATTAGGGTAAATTTAGGGATCTAGGTTCGAAGAAATATTTCTTTGGGGTTTTAGGGTTCGGGCGCGGCGACCGGACGGAGCCCCACGGCGGTGACATGGTTCGTTGAGAGAGAGAGTAGAGAGAAAAATGAGAGGGGAATGAGAATGAAAAATGAAAAGGGAGAAAGGGGAGAGGCTGAAATTTTGAGTTTATATACCCAACCAAAACGCAGCGTTTTGGTACCGGGTCAAGGATGACCCGCGCATTTTCAAACGAGTTGAATCCTGATTCGCGCACCCTTCTTTCCTCTTTTCACATTTCAGGTATTGATGTTTGCTTTTATTTCAAGATGGTTATCAATTCTTTGTAAATCAGCTTTATAATTTTGAATTTCATTCAATTTAGTCCTCTCTCAGCTTTAATTTTCTTATTTAATTGTTTATATATATATATATATATTTGATTTTAAATTGAGCATGTAACCTTATTACTTAGACAATTTGGTCACTTAATTAATACTAATAATTAGAGCATTTAACCTAGGTCTCTTAATTAAATAATTTGAATAGGAAAAGGTCATTGTAGCAAATAAATTGATAATTGAGATAAATTTGAATGTTCAAATTGATTAGTATCGCATTGTATAGTGATGTTAATCAATGAATACTCAAATGAGAATTTCAATTTTCCATTTCAACTTAGAAAATGGAAATTGACTTAATCAAATTAATTAAAATTAAAATAGGATACCTAATTAGAATCACCTTAATTAGGAATATTATTACTTTTGGATCCATTAAAGGTTGTGTCCAATATTATTTTGGATGTTACCAATTATGTCTAGAAATTAATAATATCTTTAGATTTTTTAAATTAATCAAATTAATGATGCCTAATTAGGGTTTACTTATAAATGGAAAGACAATAATTTAACATGCATTAAACCTTTTGTGTTGAGGTACATTTTTTAATATAAATCGAAGTGTCCTAATGTAATTGGACATTTCATCAGTATATTCGACCAAAAATATATTTTCTTACAAAAGGATACCCAAATTTGGAATAAATTCATTTTACAATTAAAGGAATTAATTAAATTCAAATTGATGTCCGAAATGTCAAAATGTCACGTGTAATTAATAAGGTACTGATAAAGGACATTTGTAGGGGTGCTAACCGAATCCCGAACCCGAATTTTTCAAAAAGAGTCTATGGTCTGCTTTTTATGGTGTCCGACCTACCAAAGTGGTCGGTTGTGACTCCAAAACGATTTTTAAGCAAATAAAAGGAATTTCAATTAAAAATAGAAAATTCATTAATTTCAAAACTAAATTTAAATAAAGACTCCGAATTTTAATCGTTAGGCTATTTTTCCAAAACTTAAAAAAGCGGGTTTTTAAAGAAATGGTCGGGACAGCTTGGCGACTCCGCTAGGGACAAAATTGAGAGTCAGGCCTATTAATTAATTACACAAGGTATTTTGGCATTTCAGACATTAATTTGGATTTAATTTTTCTAAAGAATGAGGGTAGTTTTTGTGTGTGCTATATCTGTCATTTATGCATAAACCTTAAACCCAGTTTTTTACCCTTAAATGGGAGTAAGACAATATTTGACGTGATGCTCTTCAGCTCCGAGTTTGGATTTTTGTCTTCTTCCGGTATACTAACCTTATGTGTCGTGGGGCCCACGCCTCTATTATAAGGGACATATACTACCGAATCGATGTCTTACTGTCGTAGTAGACGGTAATGACAGTTCGAGAACCGAGAGTCTAGAACCAAACTCGCATTCTGTTTTAGAAGCCCACCCCACTAGAGCCAGACAGAGACCTAGGACATGTGCTGCCGGTTGAAATACTTTTCTCTAGTTATTTTCTTGCTTAATTAAATTGTTTTATTTACCAACAATATAATTTTTCCTTACACAATTAATTTATCATATTGACTCGTTTCTTTTGTTTTCTTTTATTTTTGTTTTTTGTTTTGCATTTTGCATTGCATCATTGTTGCATGAAAGTATTGATTCAAAAAAATGGTTATCAATAGAAGACAACCATGACAGATGAAGGGGATCGAAATCCGATAGAAGAGACTACACATAAGAGGCAGTATCCAGAACGAGTCACGAGAAAAATGAAGAGTAACTCATCCAAGGGTTATCCATCTAATTATGCCAATACTGACAAAAATGAGATGCAATAATTGAAAAGACAAGTGGCTGAGATGATGACTATGATGACGGCTATGACCAAGAAAAAGGGGCATATTGAACTGAAAGGAGACCTGAACAAAAACCAGAACATATATAAACGACCAGGTTCGAGCACCGTTACAATTTGCATTAATAAACCAATTGGAGGTAAAAATAGCATAAATTCTAAAAATGTAATGATGGATCTGGAAGAAGCTCGAGTGAAAGGAAATGAAGAGTCTTTTAATTCAATCTCGATGACATGCAAATTTACTCCCACTTCTGGTAGAAAAGAAACTTGTAAGCCTAGTTTGGTCCAAGCCCAAAGAATTTTCTTATTCATGAGGTTACAACGATAATGCAATATGTGATTATCTTCATGACATTTCAGATCACACTACTGAGGATTGTGAGGTTTTGAAGAACAAGGCTGAAAATCTAATCAGGGAAGGCCTACTGAGTTTTGAAGACGGAAAGCCCAAATTTCCTTGAAGCCTGACAATTAATAAAATACATGGAGATGCAAAGATGAAAGAAAATCCAAATCCATTAGAATCAATTTAGTGTTCAGGACAAGGTTCGAACTTTAGTATCCCTTCAACAGATTATCAAAGGACAAGAGATTACAAGTTTCATTTTGATCCAATCCCTATTTCATACAAAGAATTGTATCCTCAGTTGCTGAAAGCCCGATTGGTGACCCTACAATTTGTTACACCTTTGCAACCTCCATATCCAAAATGGTATGACACCAAGGCTCATTGTGAATATCATGATGGAACCCAGGGACATTCGATTGAAAATTGCATCACCTTCAAACGCCAGGTTCAAGTTCTTTCGGAGCACGGAAAATGAAAATTCAAGACAGAAAACCGTCCTAATTCAATGACTGAGTGGGAGACACGAGACCAAAGGACCCAGAAAGAAGGGCATTTGTTCGAATATGAGGTTCAAATAAGGAAGCTAAGGCAGGAGAAGGATAATTTGACTGAAGAGCTAAAAAGTCTGCAATTTGATTATCAAGAAATTTGTTCAATGCTCAAGAATGCTGGTTTGGGTGTGACCCTGGAACAGTCACAGAAAAGAACTGAAGCGTGAAGCTGAGTATTGGAAAAGGAACTGTAAGGCAAATTAGATTTGAGTCAATACGCTCTTTTGTGATATGCAAACAATGGAAATACAACGCAATGCCATCATAAATGAGTTAAAAGTCAGCGAAGCTAAACACGAGATGATGAAAATATACATGCAAGTGTATGAGGATGCTATTATCAAGTTGAAGGCCATTCAATTTGAGAATGGAATGCTAAAGGAGAAGGTAGATGAGTATCTCAATGTTGAGTGTGTAAAAGTTCTATCATTTACACCCTTTTTAACCCATATTTCTGCTGCATTCAAGCATCATTGCATTGCATTTAGGTTAGTTTACAGCAAAACATCACAAATATATTAAAGGCACGGATTCTACTAAAAGATGGCCTATTTTGCAGGTTGCTGCCATAGCTGACGAAGAAGGCGGGGGCAGGGCAGAGAAGCAGAAGAGCTGAACTGGACAAGCAGACGATGAGGACGATGCTGCCATGGATCTGTCGTGACAGCATGGGGACAGCAGTTTTGCGGAGAGGAAAAGCAAAGTGGACCTCGATAGATAGAGAAAATTATGCTCGTCTGTCGTGTGAAAACCATATATTTTTCCAAGCCCCGGATCAAAAGATATGTCAAGCCAAAGCTCAAGGAGAGGAAATCCAATGAAACAAGGAGGCGGCTGAAAAGTAGGATACTTGAAGATTAAAGTCTTTATTAGAATCTTACTTTTAATTAAAGTTGTAATCCTTGTTATCTTAGAATACTTGAGCCCAAAGCTTATATAAGGGCATAGATTTTAACCTAGAAGGAATAATACCCCATAACCGATAACCAAACCCCTCCACCGTTTACCCGTCGTCGACATGTTCTAAAAACCCCTTAGGGCCACGGGTTGTTTTGTAAAGTAGTTGCAAGGGTTGTTTTGTTTTAGGATTTTTCAAGTTCAATAAAATAAACTTCAAGTTCTCTTATTTTGGTTTTAATATCTTGCAAGAGCATCGGGAGAGCATTGCGAGGTTATCTATTTACTTAGCATCGGGAGAGTTAAGTATACGAAAGAAATAAGAGCGAGTTCTCTAGTTTATAGTTGAGCTATCTTGTGCCTAGGGATAGGGCAAGGTTAAGTGGCTAAGGAAGAATTCATACACATCGGTGTTCATCCTTCGATTCACGCCGGGAGGTATCATCAAAGACGTGATCATCGACAGACTTGGACCTAGGGATAGGCCAAGGCAGATTTGGGATTCTTGCCAAACTTGAACGTACTGAGTTGGTGTGTTTGCTGCCGCGACGACCAATGGACAGCTGCCGCGACAGGTGCTGCCAGCGACAGGCGCAACGACAGAACTGGAGTTCCTAAGCAATACAATACCTGCACTACTGAGCAATTCAATACCAGCCCATTCTCTCTATCTTGATATTTCTACTCTTTTATTTACGTTTTATTCAATATTTTCGTGACAACTTCCTAAACTATTCTCTTTACTTCGTGCAGTGAAATAAGGTGAAGCTATTAGCCCAATCCCTGTGGAGACGATATCCGATACTTTGTATCACTTTACTACTTGTGTCGTGTACACTTGCACTACAATTGCGATAGACTCTTTTACACGCAACAAGTTTTTGGCGCCGTTGCCGGGGATTGGCAACATAACTACACCTTTCTTTTATTGCACTTTTTGTTTTTATTTTTATTTTTCTTTTATTTTTATTTTTCTTTTTTTTCTTTAGTACTTTCAACTCTTGCTTTTCACAAGGTTTTCTTGTTTATGCGCAGATCTAAAAGAGGCGAAGATCCTGAGTATAAATTAGATCCGGAAATCGAACGTTCCTTCAATCTAAAGAAACGACTTCGCCACCTTTTAGACAGGAACGAATACCTTGAGGAACAGCTAGAGCAGATGGCCCGTAATCCGCCCGCCGGTGATGGTATACTGCCTGTCGGTGACCCGCCTGCGGCAGATGGACGACGGTCCTGTCGCGACTACATGCTGAACGATCATGTAGAGTTAGAAACCACGCTGCCGGATATTGAAGTTGATAACTTCGAGCTTAAACCTGTCATGTTTAGTATGATCAACAATGTCGGACAGTTTAGTGGTGCTGTGACAGAAGATGCTAGGGAGCATCTCAAAACGTTCCAGGAAATCTGTGGTTCGTTTAGACTGCCAGGAGTTAATCCGGAGATACTGAGGCTTCGGTTATTCCCCCATTCATTGAGGGACAGAGCTAAAACTTGGTGGAATAAACTTACGCCGGGTTCAATTATGACTTGGGCAGATTTATCTCGTGAATTCTTATCTCGTTTTAATCCTTCGCATTTATCTGAGCGATTACGTAATGAAATTGCTACTTTTCAACAGGAAGATGACGAGCCAATGCACGAGGCCTGGGACAGATTTACTACTCTTCTTCGGAACTGCCCGATGCATGGATTCCCCGTCTGGAATCAGGTAACAAAGTTCTATAATGCTGCTAACTTACAAACTCGCATTCGAATTGATTCTGCAGCAAATGGACTATTATTGGATAAAGATCCAGACGAGGCATTGCAAGTCTTGAAAAATCTGGCCAAGAATGAGGAACAGTTTTTGACCGCAAGAAGAGGGGGTAAACGGGTACTTGCTGTCAAGGACTATGAAGCCGACAGCACGTTGAAATCACAGGTAGCATTCCTTACTAAAGCAATGAAAAGGTTATTGAATGATGATGGTCAACAAGGATTTGCTGTAGAGGAAGTATGTGATATCTGTGAGGGAAATCATAGTCGGGATGAGTGCCCAATACAGTTAGAAGAGGGAAAATATGTTGGAAATTACAACAAGCCGAATTACAACTCCAACAATTATAATCCCAATTGGAGGAAGGATCCCAAATTTTCCTGGAGTAACCCCAATAACGCCCTGAATCTGCAAGCACATAATCAGAATCAGGGAGGACCTAGATTGCTGACGCGACAGCAACTGCCACCGCACCTGCCGCCACAGCAGCAACAGCAGCCACCACCTGCCACGAGCAGTATACTGGAACAGACTCTGGCCACCTTTATGTCTCAGACAGGTACTTATATTGAGAATATGAATTAGTTTGTCAAGAAGACAGAAAATTTCATGGATAAAACAGAGATGAGGATGACAAATCATGAGGCTACTTTGAAATCTCTGGAGACACAAATGGGTCAAGTTTCTCAACATATTAAGCCGAGGCAGAATGGAGGATTCCCTAGCAATACTGAAAATGCTAGACCGCCCACACATGAGCAATGTAAGGCAATTACTACTAGGAGTGGGAAGAAATTACCAGGGCCGGAAAAAGAAGCTGAAACAGTAAAGGAACCAGCCTTGGACAAACCTGCCGAGGAAGCTGCCCCGACAGGTGATAAACAGACTGCTGTCGATGAGCCTGTCACGACAGCAGAAGCGACAGAGGAGAAAAATGAAGAACATCATCCTCAGATTCGTATGGAGTGGGAAGGACGTATTGCTGATTACCATCCCCCACCACCCTTTCCTCAACGGATACAGTAAGCTAAGCAGGAATCTCAACTTAAAAAGATTTATGATATTTTTAAGCAGGTTCAAATTAATATTCCGCTGTTAGATGTCGTTAGGGAGATGCCTGGTTACGCCAAATTTCTCAAGAATGTCATGTCAAAAAAATATAAACTGGGGGAATTTGAAATGGTAAGAATGGCAGATGGTTGCATGAGTATTCTTCATCGGCAGCCACCCCAGAAAAAGAAGGATCCGGGGAGCTTCATCATACCTTGTGTAATCGGAGACAAATTTGTGGGTAAGGCACTTTGTGATCTTGGTGCTAGTGTTAATTTAATGCCAAAGTCTGTTTTTCAGAAATTAGGTATTGGAAAGGCGCGGCCCACGACAGTAACTCTGCAGCTGGCAGACCGCTCTTACGTTCATCCAGAGGGAAAGATTGAAGATATTCTAGAAAGAGTGGATAAGTTTATTTTTCCTGCTGACTTTCTTATTTTAGATTGTGAGGCAGATGAAAACGCACCAGTCATCCTTGGGCGACCCTTCTTAGCCACGGGAAGATCACTGATTGATGTGGAGAAAGGAGAACTCACCATGCGAGTGAACGATCAAGAGATTAAGTTGAATGTTCTCCAATCGATGAAACATGCTGATTTGGACGAGGAATGCAAGGCCATCATTGAAGTGACCCTTGATCATCCCTGCATTAGGTCGGGCTGTCATGATATAAAATTTGGTCACTGCTGCGACAGCCACCTACAGGCCTGTCACGACAGCAACGACGACAGCACCGACGACAGCAACTCCTCTGACTCCGATACATCTGATACTGAAGATCAGGAGGAGGTAAACTTGTTAGGCCATCGTCCAGGTAAGTTATTCGAACCTTTAAATTACACTTCGGATAACCATTTAATCCAAAAGCCATCTACTATTGAACCACATGCCTTAGAACTTATGCCCCTGCCAGGGCAGTTAAAATATGCTTATCTTGGTTCAAATGACACACTGCTCGTAATCATCTCTTCTAAGCTGCCGCAGGAACAGGAACGGCAGCTAATCGGCATGCTAAGGCAGCACAAGAAGGCGATTGGATGGACGATAGCAGACATTCAAGGCATTAGTCCGGCGTTATGCATGCACAAAATCCTCCTTGAGGAAGATCATAAGCCGACTATTGATGCCCAAAGGCGGCTAAACCATGTGATGAAGGAGGTAGTGCGTAAAGAGATAATAAAGTGGCTAGATGCTGGTATTATTTATGCCATCTCCGACAGCAAATGGGTGAGCCCGGTGCAATGTGTTCCAAAGAAAGGAGGAATGACCGTGGTGACCAACGAGAACAATGAGTTAATCCCAACCAGGACTGTGACCGGTTGGAGGGTTTGTATAGACTATCGGAAGCTCAACAAAGCTACCCGAAAGGACAACTTTTCTTTACCCTTTATTGATCAAATGCTTGATAGATTAGCGGGTAAACCTTACTATTGTTTTCTTGATGGTTACTCAGGTTACAACCAAATTGCTATCGCACCGGAGGATCAAGAAAAGACGACTTTCACCTGCCCCTACGGAACGTACGCTTTTAGGAGGATGCCGTTTGGACTATGTAATGCACCCGCCACCTTCCAAAGGTGCATGATGGCCATATTCTCCGATATGGTAGAGGACTTCCTTGAGATATTTATGGATGATTTTTCCGTCTTTGGAGACGATTTTGAGAGCTGCCTCGGCAACTTACAAAAGGTACTTGAAAGATGTGAAAAAGCTAATCTAGTTTTGAATTGGGAAAAATGCCACTTTATGGTGGATGAGGGGATAGTCCTTGGCCATAAGATTAGCTGTCGTGGGATAGAAGTCGACAGGGCTAAAATAGAAGTAATTGAGAAGCTGCCGCCGCCGACCACAGTCAAGGGCATTAGGAGTTTTTTAGGGCATGCTGGTTTTTATCGAAGGTTTATTGCAAATTTCTCAAAAATCACCAAGCCCCTATGCCATCTCTTGGAGCAGAACCGACCCTTTGACTTTAATGATGAATGTACTGAAGCATTCAAGGTTCTGAAGGAAAAAACTAGTAACAGCCCCCATAGTACAGCCACCAGACTGGACACAGCCATTTGAGATTATGTGTGATGCTAGTGACTATGCTGTCGGGGCAGCACTTGGGCAGCGCATAGATAAGCTGTTTCATGTCATATACTACGCCAGCAAGACATTAAATGACGCCCAAGTGAACTACACCACCACAGAAAAGGAGCTGTTAGCTGTGGTGTTCTCCATCGACAAGTTTCGTTCTTACATACTTGGGACGAAAGTAATAGTGCACACAGACCATTCTGCCCTTAAGTATTTGTTCGCAAAGAAAGATGCAAAGCCTAGATTGATACGGTGGATCCTGCTATTGCAAGAGTTCGACCTTGAGATCAAGGACAAAAAGGGGACAGAAAATCAAGTGGCAGACCACTTGTCAAGGTTGGATAAGGGACAGAGTCTACCAATCGATGAGACAAACATACTGGAGACCTTCCCAGATGAGCAGCTCTTCGCTGCCGCAATCGCTGCCGCGACAGTCATGGCGGCAGGTAAGTCTTCTGAACTCCCCTGGTACGCTGATTTCGTTAATTTTATAGTTAGTGGATTACTTCCTTCTGATCTTAATTATCAAGCCAGGAAGAGGTTCCAAAATGATGTTAAGAATTATTATTGGGACGAACCTCTTCTTTTCAAACTATGCGCAGATCAGGTTATAAGGAGGTGTGTACCACAAGAAGAGCAAGAAGACATTCTCCATCACTGCCATGCTTCACAATATGGAGGTCACTTAGGAGGCAATAAAACTGCTGCCAAGGTGCTGCAGTCAGGGTTCTACTGGCTGACACTGTATAAAGATGCACAGAACTTCTACAAGAACTGTGACAGGTGCCAGCGGACAGGCAACATCTCGAGGAGAAACAAGATGCCACTGCAGAACATTCTGGAAGTCGAGATCTTCGACGTTTGGGGGATTGACTTTATGGGACCTTTTCCATCTTCATGTGGAAATCTATACATCCTCCTAGCAGTGGATTCTATCTCTAAGTGGGTTGAAGCCATCGCCACTCAAAAGAACGATGCCAAGACAGTCCAAAAGTTTTTGCACAAAAACATTTTTTCTAGATTTGCTATCCCTAAGGCGATTATCAGTGATGAAGGGAGACATTTTGACAATAGGGCTATTGCTGTCGCCTTGAAGAAATATGGTGTCAAGCACAGGATCGCGACAGCATACCACCCACAGACCAATGGACAAGCTGAGATATCTAACAGGGAAGTCAAGAACATTCTTGAAAAGATGGTTAAGCCAACTAGGAAAGATTGGTCTTTACTCCTTAATGATGCATTATGAGCATATAGGACAGCTTTTAAAACTCCATTGGGCATGTCTCCATACCGATTGATCTATGGGAAAACCTGTCACTTGCCTGTCGAGATAGAGCACAAAGCATATTGGGCAATCAAGGCCGTGAATATGGACTTGGACAAGGCAGGCCAGAAAAGGCTGTTAGATCTAAACGAGCTTGAGGAAATACGGACAATGGCCTACGACAATGCAATAATCTACAAGGAGAAAACTAAGAAGTGGCATGACAGGAAGTTGCTGCCACGACAGTTCTGCCCAGGGCAGCTTGTGTTCTTGTTCAATTCTAGATTGAAACTCTTCCCAGGAAAGCTCAAGTCTAGATGGTCTGGCCCATTCCAAGTGGTACAAGTTTTTCCCCATGGTGCCATCACAATCCAATCATTAAAAGACGGGCACCAATTCAAAGTCAACGGACAGCGCCTCAAGCATTATCAGGGGACTGAAGCCCCAGGAATACAGGAAGTGGTTACTTTGGGAGATGCCCCACAAGGCATCCCTAATTTAACCTAAATTTTTTTATTTATTTTTATTATTATTTATTTATTAGGAAATAAGGTTTATTTTATTCGAATAATGTTTTTTTTATTTTCTGTTTTCAGCAAATAAAGGAATCAAGAAGAAAAGAAGAAGTGACCCAAGCCCACCATCCATCCATCAGCCCAAAAGAGCCCATTTATTGAAGCCTGTCGTTCCAGCTGCCGTCGCAGACACAGATAAGACAGGCTGTCAACAGACTGACACGGCAGACGTAGAAACGTGTGGCAGACGCCTAACAGACGCATAAATGCGTGTCAGACGCGTCAGACACGCCAGTCGCCCCGTTATTCCCGCCTGCCGTTACAGCATTAAACGGGCAGCAACTCGACCGCTATAAAACCCCATTTTCATTTCCATTTTTCATCACTTCTGCTTATTCTTACTTGCTTTCTCCTCTCGTTTTATTTTTTTTCTTTGCTTTCAAACCCTTGCAACTAACATGTCGTCTAGACAAACCCGCCGCAGTGCTGCCTCAACCTCTTCACAAGCAGCACCCACACCGTCAGCCTTCGCAACCAAGGAATTATGGGAGGAAAGAGGATTCATCTACATCTGCAAGGCAGCCAACATGGGGTTTCGACCATTTATCGCGAGGGCAATACGAGCTCAACTATGGGAGCAGTTCGCAGAACAACCTGCAGAACTAAATGATACGTTGGTGAGGGAGTTTTATGCTGCCATCGGCAGCAGAACGGCAACATCAGTCATCGTCCGAGGGGTAGAGGTACCCTTTACAGCTGACAGCATCAACCACATGTATGGCCTATATTTTGGTCCAAACGATGATGCCCATCAACAATTTTTAGACACCCTCGACGCTGCTGCCTACGGAGCTGTCATGGCGGAGGTGATAGAGGAAGGAACAACATGGACCACGAGCAAAAAGAACCCCAACTCTGTAAAAAGGGGGCAGCTACTCCCAGAAGCCAAACTCTGGAACGCTTTCATCAAGAAGCGCATCCTGACGTCCTCCCATCACACAACAGTGGATCAGCAACGACTAGCCCTTATCCATTCGATCATGCACGATCGGGTTATCAACGTGGGCCGCTATATGAGGGAAAGCATCTTGGACTGCACATTCCGCTCCACTTCCCGCCTTTGCCTACCGTTTACGATCACCTCTCTTTGCCGCTGCGCTGCTGTCCTGGAGGCCACCACCGACAAACTGGTCCAAGGCAGAGGCTGGACCGACAACAACATTACCAGCCTCATGGAGCTGATAGTCGCAACACCCATCTCCTCCTTCAACCCGGCTGCCTCCCCAGCAGAATCATCCGAGGAGCCTGCTCATGAGCCTGCCCATGAACCTGCCATAGCAGCTGCCCCGACAAACCAATCTGCCCAGATCCTTGCTGCTATACAACGGGTGGAAGAAAAACAAATGGGGCTGATGACATTCATCCGGGATTTCGCCAACTCGACGGTAAATTTCATTACCAACACTTTAAATTATCCCGATGTTATTTTTCCCACCTTCCCTGCCCACTATTTCCACATCCCCTCCCCTGTCCACACACCTACACCACCTGTATCCCCCCATGCACATTCTGTTGCTTCCACCCCATCACCTACCCAGCCGACAGCTGGTAGTCCAACGGCCGAAACCTCTGCCCGAGGAAGGAAGCGACCTGCCTCCGATGACAGTGAGTCCGACCCTCCTATTAGGAGGAATTTAGAGAAAGAGTTCACACCTGTCAAGAGGCAGAACATGTGGCAGACAGACAACTAATGCCCAAAGCTAGCACCACCGGCAGCAGCAGCACTTGGGATAGTGGCAGCAGCTCAGACATCCAGGTCGTGGAGCAACCTGTCCAGCCAGCCCCACCGACCAGACGCCGCCGCCAAATCCGTGTCAGCAACAGCAGTGAAGACAGCGATTAAAATTTAAGTCTTTATTTTCTTTTTATTGATGCCTGCTTTATTTATATTTTGTGATGTACCTGCCTTCATTTTATCTGTCATTTGCATTGAGGGCAATGCAACCCTCGAGTTTGGGGGTGGCAACCCTCCATTTTAATGGAGTCTTAGTACATTTTTAATTATTTGTTGTGTCTTTCATTTATTTAAGTTCTCTTAAAAAAAATCAGAAAAGATTAAACTGTTGGCTTAAAACTGTGAAGTAAACTTACCTGTCATGACAGCTCTGTCGTGGCAGCATCTTTAGGACAGATTAAGGAGAAGTATAGAGCCTTTCTATAGTTCTGAAAACTTAAACACCATTGTGACTGTTATATTGCTTAGATATCTTTTAGCCAAACTAGAATAGGATGCTTAGTACTTGAATAGCCCCTAGAGGTGCCTAACACTGGCTCTAGGAAAGAAGTTTAGCAAAAATAGACTCAATAGCCCTAGAGGTGCCTGAAACCGGCTCTAGGAAGTTAGCTAGAGGTGCCCGAAACCGGCTCTAGTAAAACTTTAGCTTGAAAAATAAAAATCAAGTCAAAACAGAGAAACATGAAAATGTGCCTTCAAAAAGATAAACTTTGGCATAAAAATTCAAGTTAAGAGTTGAATATTCTAGTGAAACTAAGAGAGTCTTGGCATATAACTGTTCACAAGCATGCACACACTGCACGAAGGCTATAGGGAGATTCCGGACAGATCCTAATGTTTCCGACAGGTTGCTGCCGTTACAGAGAATGAGCGACGGGTAAGGGACAGTTCACTGTTTGAAGGCCAACACAAAAAAAATATTTTTATTTTCTTTTAGGTCTTAGTTGCTTAAGGGCAAGCAAAAACTTGAGTTTGGGGGTGTGTTGAGTGTGTAAAAGTTCTATCATTTACACCCTTTTTAACCCATATTTCTGCTGCATTCAAGCATCATTGCATTGCATTTAGGTTAGTTTACAGCAAAACATCACAAATATATTAAAGGCACGGATTCTACTAAAAGATGGCCTATTTTGCAGGTTGCTGCCATAGCTGACGAAGAAGGCGGGCGCAGGGCAGAGAAGCAGAAGAGCTGAACTGGACAAGCAGACGATGAGGACGATGTTGCCATGGATCTGTCGTGACAGCATGGGGACAGCAGTTTTGCGGAGAGGAAAAGCAAAGTGGACCTCGATAGATAGAGAAAATTATGCTCGTCTGTCGTGTGAAAACCATATATTTTTCCAAGCCCCGGATCAAAAGATATGTCAAGCCAAAGCTCAAGGAGAGGAAATCCCATGAAACAAGGAGGCAGCTGAAAAGTAGGATACTTGAAGATTAAAGTCTTTATTAGAATCTTACTTTTAATTAAAGTTGTAATCCTTGTTATCTTAGAATACTTGAGCCCAAAGCTTATATAAGGGCATAGATTTTAACCTAGAAGGAATAATACCCCATAACCGATAACCAAACCCCTCCACCGTTTACCCGTCGTCGACATGTTCTAAAAACCCCTTAGGGCCACGGGTTGTTTTGTAAAGTAGTTGCAAGGGTTGTTTTGTTTTAGGATTTTTCAAGTTCAATAAAATAAACTTCAAGTTCTCTTATTTTGGTTTTAATATCTTGCAAGAGCATCGGGGGAGCATTGCGAGGTTATCTATATACTTAGCATCGGGAGAGTTAAGTATACGAAAGAAATAAGAGCGAGTTCTCTAGTTTATAGTTGAGCTATCTTGTGCCTAGGGATAGGGCACGGTTAAGTGGCTAAGGAAGAATTCATACACATCGGTGTTCATCCTTCGATTCACGTCGGGAGGTATCATCAAAGACGTGATCATCGACAGACTTGGACCTAGGGATAGGCCAAGGCAGATCTGGGATTATTGCCAAACTTGAACGTACTGAGTTGGTGTGTTTGCTGCCGCGACGACCAACGGACAGCTGCCGCGACAGGCGCAACGACAGAACTGGAGTTCCTAAGCAATACAATACCTGCACTACTGAGCAATTCAATACCAGCCCATTCTCTCTATCTTGATATTCCTACTCTTTTATTTACGTTTTATTCAATATTTTCGCGACAACTTCCTAAACTATTCTCTTTACTTCGTGCAGTGAAATAAGGTGAAGCTATTAGCCCAATCCCTGTGGAGACGATATCCGATACTTCGTATCACTTTACTACATGCGTCGTGTACACTTGCACTACAATTGCGATAGACTCTTTTACACGCAACACTCAACATCACACTAAAGTACAAGGATCTTACAGAAGACATCAAGAAAGACTGTCAAGAAAGTTAGGAAAAACGACATGTCCAACTTTAGAGATGAGAATAAAAATACGAGAAAGAGAGAATGACACGAAAGGTGTCGTAACCCAAGAGCGAGAGGTGGCTCAACAAGTAGCAGACTTGGCTGATGTAGCAATAGTACTGAGTCAGAACATTGAACCGACATTAGATCATGGAGGGAAGCTGGCTTGGCTCTTAGAGAAAGTTAGGAAGTTGGGAGTTAGAGCCCACCAATATTTGTAGAATCTAATATCTGATGTATCAAATCTTTTCATTTCAATTAAAGTCATTCTACGATATTCACTTTTAGAATCAATACCTTCTGCATCTGTGCATGCAAGCATTGCATATTTATCAACATAACATCATCATTCAATACCATCACATTCACATTCATTATCTGAATCGATCGGGATTTCAATGGCAGCAATTCAAAAATCAGTGAAAGTTTGGAAATATGTCATCATGGATGAAGTCGTAGAAGAAACTAAACAAGCTCAGGGAAGGTCACAAGAGCAAATAACCGAGAATCAACAGAATGCCAAGAATCGCACTTCTACGCCATGTTTGACAATTTACCTCGGGGCACCTAACCTGAATACTAAAAGAGGTCTTTCAAAGCCTATCATCTTAGGACCAGGACATGAGTAGTTGAAAGATATATATACAAGACCTAAGCAAGAGATCGATATAGGAAAAGGCGTTGGTGATCCCAGATTTGATGCAAGGGAATTCTGATTATTCCTTGACCTAGTAATTCCACCTAAATTCAAGGTCCCCAATTTTGAGAAGTATGACGGTTCTATATGTCCTAGAGTCCACTTGGCAATGTTCTGTAAAAAGATGGAAGGATATTTAGATGATGATAAATTGTTGATCCATTATTTCCATGATAGCCTAGTTGGACATGTTGTAATGTGGTACAACAGGTTGAGTCAAGAACATATTCGATCATGGGCTAATTTGGCCAAAGCATTTTTGGGGCAATACAAGTATGTTATAGACCCAGCTCTTGATCGCCAGTTTCTACAGAACATGAGAATGAAGTTCAATAAGAGCTTTAAAGATTACGCATTGAGATGGCGAGGAATAGCAGCCCAGGTACAACCACCTATGACAGAAGAAGAAATATCTCTCCTGTTTCATCAAACTCTTCCATCTCCTTTCTTTGAGAGAATGCTTGTGAATGCAAGGGACAACTTTAAACATCTCATGGTGATTGGAGAAGCAATAGAAATGGGGATTCGACAAGGGAAAATTGAATCAAGTTTTGAAGACCGTGTCGATCAGAAAATAGAACCAGAAAGAAATGAATGAATGTAATGTTCAAAGTTCCCAAAATCGTAAAAGAAAGAGGCCAGCTAATTCATCAGGACGACTACGAAAAATTCCTCGAGTAAGTGCAAACCTGGAGATATTTGGAGTATCGATCTCAGATCTACTTCCCAACCTCGTTGAAAGACAAAATGTTGCTCCCATGCCAATGAAAATGGTGCCAAAGCCATCCGCTCATAGCTATGATCCAGACAGTGTTTGTGACTTTCACATGGGGGCACCAAGACACGCTACCAAGAGGTGTAGGCCTTTAATTGAATAGATCAAGAAATTAGTCAGTAATAGAGTCCTAACACGGGAATTAGTTCAAAAATGGGAGATGAGAGGAATAGAGCAAGCAGTTAAACCAACCGAAGAATATGAGAACTAGGATGAAAATTTCCAAGATTGTCTGGAGTTCTGAGAGGTCTGTTTTGCTCATGTTTCTACCTCAATTAGTTACAATTTACAAGGACCATTTCTGAAGCAATATAAGAAATAATTCTGCTACCTTTGGCCCGGAAGTAGTATAGGTCATTTCTAAGGGCATATATTATGTTTGATGGTTTTCGTTTCAATGAAGGGATGTTTTAATCAATGAATATATGTATATCCTCTCTTACCTTTGTAGGCCCCTAGATGTCAATTGCAATATGTGACATTGATTCTGGTGCAAAAATCACATGGATGTTGTGAAAATGATGAAGTGAAATTTATTTTTTAGTCTACTCTGGTCAGCAAAGCAAGAGAAGGTCAGATTGCTATTCCTTTGACGATAACAGTGAAGTGGACTAGGCAATTTTAACCAAGTAGAGTTGCTTGAAATTGAAGTTCTAAGTGTATTCTTTTGTATCTTAAAAAACACAATAAGAGTGAGAAAGAAAAAGAGAAGAAAAAAAGTGGAAAAAAGAAAATGAAAAGTGTAAAAAGAAGGAAAAAGAAAAAAAAAGAAAAAAAAAAAGAAAGAAGAAAGAAAAAGAGAAAAAAGAGGAAAAGAAAAATAAGAGTGAAAGAAGAAAAGAAAAATAGGAGGAGTGAGGTAATGAACTATTGAATAAATAAGTCTCGGAACATCCTGATGGAGCTGTGGGGGATGTCGAAAAATCTAATAAGGAGCTATGCTCCACCTGTCTAATACCCAAGTGTCAGAGATGTATCTTTAAAGGCATGTGTATAGTAATAATATAATAATATCTAGTAACAATCAGAAACACACACCTGTACCTATGGAAGTTTATTTTTAGAATGATATTTCTGCACACTACTGGTTAAACAAGTCCGGGAAACTTGAACATATTTATGTATGGAAAAGGATGAAGAGAACGGAAAAGGAATTGTGTCTGACCGAATCGAGCGACGCGGTAATCATAGGGTGTGAACCGAGTGATTGGGAAAATTTTCTTGACTCGTCACAAAATTCACAAGTTATGCTAATCGCGGGAGCGTCGAATCTAGGACACTCTTGCACTTGATATCCAGGGCATCCTATTCTATTTTTTCCTATAATTAAGATCCTAGTATTCTAAGCCTAATAAGACGCCCTCTATTGAAATGACGATCAGCAAGCTGACATTTTTTTCAAAAAAAAAGATTTCCTTGTATTGCTTCGGAGATAAACTTCAATGTGCAAGATCATGAGTACAAATGGTCATCTGGATATGGTAAAGATATGGATGAGTACGAGACACTCATTTGTTCGATAGTCTTCTGGTCAAAGAGAAGAATCACTCATCAAGGGTCGTGGTGAGAACAATGACAAGAATGCAGATATTTGGAAGATAAAGGATCTAAAGTGTGTTTCCACCTTGGATTTTTTAATAAGTCTACAGAATGAATTTGAAGAAAGTTTGGGGACTTGAATAAAGTTCAGGGACTGAAATAGTTCAGGGACATAAAGAAAGTTTGGGGATTAAAAAAGTTCAAGGACCTAAAGAAAGTTCAGGGACTGGAAAGTTCAAGGGCCGAAAAGTTCAGGGACCTAAGTAAAGTTTAGGGAGTAAAAGTTTGGGGACTTGAAGCATTTGTTCGCCCTAAATGATGTAGGAGAGGCCAAAACCTATGCGATGAGGCAAGAAATAAAGAGATCAGAGGCATTATTGACTGTGAAGATGAGATTCTTGGGGCATGAGAATCCAAGTTGGAATAGACCAGAAATGATGCAGAGCTTGAAAAAATTCGATCACCAAAGAAGTCTGAACTTGCTGAAGAAAAATAAGCTCAATACCGAAATTTTAGGGCAAATGTTGACAAAGCTTGAAGATAGCGAGAGCTTTAGAAGGAAAAATTGATCAAAATCTGATGGGAAAATAATTTAAAGAGATGAGAAAAAGAAAAAGAGCCTAACATCGAAATTATGGGGCAAAGTTTTTCGGAATAAGAAAATAATAAGAGCGGTAGATGAAATTCAAGAAGAATCAAGCTAAGTCAAATTTGAAAAGAGCAGTCTAAAGAGATGAAGTACCGTTGTAGCAGAAAGCTCAATTAGGAAGCAAAGAAGATCAGAGCCCATCCAAGTGGTTCTGAGTTGACACAATACATGCATCATATAATTAGGCATCCATAAGATAGAAGCATTCTAAAGCATGCATTCAAAGTATTTCTATACATTTTTGCAAGAATTTACAAGAATCAACAAGAAGCAAACCAGATTTCAATCTACAGTTTCAAGATTTAGGAAGAAGATTTAACAATGAATTGCAAAGATCACAACAAAGATTTCAACCCGTTTAATGAGACGGATCTCATTAAAGATTTTGACCCGTTTGAAGATACGAATTTCAACAAAGATTCCAAACTGTTTGAAGAGACGGACCTCAGTAAAGATTTTAACCCGTTTGAAGAGACAGATTTCAACAAAGTCCGATTGAAGAGGCGGATTTTAACAAAGTTTACCCGCTCGTTTGAAGAGGCGGACTTCAGCAAGATTTTCTGATTGTATGTACAAGAAAGATAGTGCATTACAATCTTAAATCCTTCGGGTCATCAGTAAGTCCTTTGGGTATGATGTTAAATCCTTTGGGTCATCACCTTTGGGAGTGATGAGATCGTTTGCACATGAAAGGAAGTGCATTACGAATTTAAATCCTTCGGGTCACCGGTAAGTCCTTCGGGCATGATGTTAAATCTTTCGGGTCATACGTAAGTCCTTCGGGCATGATGTTAAGTCCTTCAGGCCATCACCCTCAGGAGTGATGTGGTCGTTTGCACAGGAAAGGAAGTGTATTACGAATCTAAATCCTTCGGGTCATCAGTAAACCCTCCATGCATGATGATAAGTCCTTTGGTCTATCACCTTCGGGAATGATGTGATTGTTTGTACAAGACATATAGTGCAATTCAATTTTAAAGCCTTCGGGTCGTCAGTAAGTCCTTCGGGCATGATGTTAAGTCCATTAAACTGACACTTCCAGAAATAATGAGAACTTTTTGGATGGCGTCATGGTAAGACAATTGGATAGCTAGGGCATGGTATTAACAAAGATATTAATCTTTTGGGGGCCTTGGTACATAAAAAAAAAGAAGAAGGGAGAAAATAAGAAAAAAGAAGAAAAACGGTTCATGCTATCAGGAGGGAAGCACGAGAAAGATCAACCTTAAGATCAAATAAGAAAGATGCGCAATATAATCATTCAAAATTTCAGAGTTTCTTGTTACAAATAGTTGAAAGAGATGGACTTATATAGAAAGAAACTAGAGACTTGATATGAGTTTCAGATTGAAAGACGGAGATACTCTTAACAGAAAGTAGTAACTCTAAGGATCTCAGTGCTCCAAGATGAGGATTGAGGATATTTCATACTACTCTAATTTGAATTCTTATTAATCGATGATATTTCTTTTCGTAGGTTTTGGATCTTTTTCCTAGAGACAGACATTCTGTTTATAGAGATGGGTCTTAAATCATTCCGTTTACAGAGGCGGATTTCAAAACATTCCCTTTATAGAGGCGGACTTCAAGATATTCCGTTTACAGAGGTAGATCTCGGAAAGGATCTTAATCTATTCGAAGAGGAATGGTGAGTTCTTAATGAGAAGAATTCGTCTAGCAAAGAATCCAGAGTTCCAAATAAGAAGAACCCACTTGTTCATCGCCCTTACAGAAAGGTGGATTAATGTTTCAAGAAGACTAATAACTCCTAATGAGAAGAGTTCACCCCAAGATTCCTAATAAGTAGAGTCCGGTCAACGAAGATAGATCTCCTAATGAGAAGAGTTCGCCCAGTGAAGAAGGATTCCTAATGAGAAGAATTCGCCCAGCGAAGAAGGATTCCTAATGAGAAGATCCCGCCTAGCGAAGAAGGACTCCTAATGAGAAGAGTTCACCCTTTTGAAATAAGAAAGTTTCTAATGAGAAGAGCTTGCCTATTTGGTGCCTCTACAGAAATGTGGACCAGCAAAAGAGTGAGGAATAAAGAATTTCATAATAAGAAGAACATCTTCAAACCTCAGAAGATGAAGAATTCCAAGGAGCAATACTAGATTATAGAAGATGAAGAATTTCATAATGAGAAGAACAGCTTCAGACTCTATGGTTTGGTAGGAGATTGAAGAATTTCATAATCAGAAGAACAACTTCAAGCTTCAGTGGTCAGATGGTTCGAACAAAATCAGTGTCCTCTTAGTCTTTGCCTTATTCATGTTCCACATCAATGAGCAAAGAGGGGCAGCTGTAGAACCCGTATTTTGTCCGGGTACATTTATATATAAATATATACATTATATCTTCACTATAAATAAAACCAAAAAAATAAATACAAAATAAATAATAAATACAAAATCAGTTCATAAATAAATAAAATCCAACATTAGTGTCCATCTACATATGTTCAAGACCCAAACTCCATTCTAAGGCCCAAATCTTTTTTACAAACTAAAATCCTCTACTAAAAAGCTTTTCCCGCCCATAATTGGTAAAAAAATAGCTCAAACAAACACAAATCATATTTGTGTTTTCTTTTCCCGCTCAAATAGTGCCATGCGACACTCTCTCATTCGTCTATTGCCCTTCACGCGGATTGAGCCTTGATCTGGATCTAACTGGCACGCTGACATCAGCAAATTTGACCCCTATATAATAGGGAGAGAGAATTGTCAGCCACTAATTAATGATTACCATAATTACTCTCTTAAAATAATAATATACCATAAATAAAAAATAAAAAAGGAAGAGAGATAAAGAGTATTTTGGGAAAGTTCACCCCATCAGATTTCCAACCGACGCGGCGGTTGAAGAGCCGTCGGTACCCAAGCTTCGCCGGAGTACACTCGGATTTGTCGAACTATCGCGCGTCGCCTGAGATCTGAACTGACACCGCGCTTTTCACCGGCAATCATACGATCGAAAGAGAGGATAGCTTAGTGCCGCCAGTGACGCCGCGAAACCGAGCTTTCACCTCAAAGCCAAATCGTTGTCGCGAAGCCGAATCGACACTCTGAAAGCCAAACCGCCACTAGAGAAGCCGAAACCTCGTCGGAAAAGAAACCGCAACACTGTCGAAATGTACTTCTCTCACCAATTTTCAATTTCCTGCGAAATAAACACACAAAATGTTAAATCAAATCAAGATAAAAACATAAACAAAAAATGGAAAAGAGTGGTGGCCGGAGGGTTTCTGGTCTTGTCAGAGTCGAAAACGAGAGCCGGTCCGAGTAAATCTAAGTCGAGGAAGGTGGGAATCCTATTGGATTAGGGTAGATTTAGGGATCTAGGTTTGAATAAAAAAAATTAGGTTTTAGGGTTCCGGCGCGATGGCTGGAAATCGCCTTATGGCGGCCAGCCGGAATCCCACGACGACGGCATGGTTCATTGAGAGAGAGTGTAGAGAGAAAAATGAGAGGGGAATGAGAATGAAAAAGGAAAAAGAAAAAAGGGAAGAGGCTGAAATTTTGGGTTTATATACCCAACAAAAACGCTGCGTTTTGGTTCCGGGTCAAAGATGACCCGCGCATTTTCAAACGGGTTGAATCCTGACCCGCGCGCCCTTCTTTTCTCTTTTCACATTTCGTGTATTGAAGTTTTCTTTTATTTCAAGATGGTCATCAACTCTTTGTAAATCAATTTTATAATTTCGAATTTCATTCAATTTAGTCCTCTCTCAGCATTAATTTTCTTATTTAATTGTTTATATATTTTTGTTGATTTTAAATTGAGCATGTAACCTTATTACTTAGACAATTTGGTCAGTTAATTAATACTAACAATTAGAGCCTTTAGCGTATGTCTCTTAATTAAATAATTTGAATAGGAAAAGGTCATTGTAGCAAATAAATGGATAATTGAAATAAATTTGAATGTTCAAATTGATTAGTATCACATTGTATAGTGATGTTAATCAATGAATACTCAAATGAGAATTTCAATATTCCATTTCAACTTAGAAAATGGAAATTGACTTAATCAGATTAATTAAAATTAAATTAGGATAACTAATTAGAATCACCTTAATTAGGAATATTATTACTTCTGGATCCATTGAAGGTAGTTTCGAATATTATTTTGGATGTTACCAATTATGTCAAAAAATTAATAATATCCTTAGATTTTTTTTAAATTAATCAAATTAATGATGTCTAATTAGGGTTTACTTATAAATGGAAAGACAATAATTTAACATGCATTAAACCTTTTGTGTTGAGATACATTTTTGAATATAAATCGAAATATCCTAATGTAATTGGAAGTTTCTAAATATATTCGACCAAAAATGTATTTTCTTACAAAAGGATACCCAAATTTGGAATAAATTCATTTTACAATTAAAGGAATTAATTAAATTCAAATTGATGTCTGAAATGTGAAAATGCCACGTGTAATTAATAAGGTACCGATAACGGGCGTTTGTGAGGGTGCTAACCCTTCCCTACACGTAACTGACTCTCGAACCTGAATTTTTCAAAAAGAATATTTGGTCCGCTTTTTATGGTGTCCGACCTACCAAAATAGCCGGTGGCGACTCCAAAACGATTTTTAAGAAAATAAAATGAATTTCGATTAAAAATAAAAAATTCATTAATTTCAAGACTAAATTCAAATAAAGACCTCGATTTTTGAATTTTAATTGTTAGGTTGTTTTTCCAAAGCTTAAAAAACGGGTTTTTTTAAACGGTCGTGACAATTATATAGTTTTATAAAATTATTTTTTTATTGATGTGTCATTTTGCCAAGTCAACACATTTTCTATGACATTGTTATGTTAGTATGCATTGTCATGTAAGTTTGTCACGTCATTTCAAGCCATTTACTGTAAATTGACTGACAGTTTTCATCCACATAGGACAATTTTGGCCTAAAGTAAACGCTGTTGTTAAAGTGCTTGAAAAAATGAATAATATCTAAAGTAAAACGTTAGAAATATTTTTAACATTATTTTATTTTTCCGTCTCTTTTGACTCTTAAATTTCTAATTTTATCAAAAAGAATTAACTGATAAAAAAGTAACGAAAAGTCTTTAATTTTTTTATCCTAAAAGTATGATTTTTATTAATGAAAAAAATTATAAAAAAATATTGTCGAATGCTTCCTTTAAAATTTCTTTAAACTTAAGTAGAGAAAAATAATATAAGTATATAAACGAGCAAAACATTAAGAAGAGCAAGTTCTTTTGCACAAAATATAAAAAATCATAAAAATAATAAAAACATTTAGAAATCATAAAATGTTTATGTAAAAAATATAAATTATAAAAAATAAAGATTATTTAAATACTTATTTTTTATCAAAAAATATCTATTATTTTTCGAATTATAGGTAAGAAGAATTTAGATAATAAAAACATTGTACCAAAAATTACATGTTAGAAATAAACAAAATCATTCTTATACAGCTCGTTCATCACCCAATTTTTTTGAGATATTATATTCTACTTTTTTTATGAAAATTATTTTATAGATCATAATTAACCAGTTAACTAATGATCCATACGGCATACCTAACCCATCGCTTAGATTCTATTCTAATGCAAGTTACTGAAAAACTAATTAATTGGAATTGAACGGAAGAAATCACCATCATAATTAACTTTTGGGGGGCATTAATTATAATTATAAATATAGCTTTTTGAGAGAATTTTAAATATTTTGGATTATTTCAGATAGAATTTTTGGATGGTTATCTAATCTTTGGATAGTTTCAGTTAATAAGGTCCATCGATTTTTTTTCTAACAATGTCATCTATAAAGATTAAATTTGTGTTCAATAATAAGTCTCCAAGGATTGGACATGTGTCCTCTCCTTAGGAGTACAATGTGCCTTACTAATACACCCAATACTTTTTTGGTCGCAAAAACCTTTATTTTACAATATAATTCTAGTATAATTTAATTGTAAATATATTTTATGAATAAAAAATCGATTAATTGATTGGGTGGTCTAAAATATTTTATATTATATAAATCTAAATCTAATTATTATTTTAAAAATATAATATCTTTATTCAATAAAAAGTTACGAGCCTAAATTCTATGGAGGTTGAACTTGAAACTCGTTTTCAATTAAAAAAAAAGAATATTAATTGTCACTCAACAAAAGAAAATTTTCAGTAATCTAAAGACACGCGGACATCAAATTTAATAAGCGCAATATCATAATCAATGCGATTAATATAATTAACTGATACATATATTATATTTAAGTTTAGTATTTTAACTCATTCCATAATTTATATTGTATTTAAATTTAATATTGTAATTTATCCCATAATTTATATTATATTAAATAAGAATATAAAATACAACATGCGTAAGAAAATCATCATTATCAGATCTAATCAATGATTTTGTGAGAATCTGACTCAAGCATAAAACGGGCGTGTCTATGATGTGGCAAGGTATTGTGCGGTTACAGTGCGGTACCAACTAAAAATGTTGTAAATTTTAAAATATAAAACTAAAAATGTTATACTGTTTAATAATATTTTTATTGCTTCTGATAATATTTTAAGTTTTTCTAAGTACTAAAAATATTATAAAAATATAATATCTTTAGTTTTGTATTGCAGACTTACCGCATAAAACTTTCCATTATAAATTTTGTATAATTCCAATGTAAAAATAAAATAAAACCAAAGACTTAGCTCCACTCTTTCCCAGTAGTGTACAAGTATTCCTCAAGAATCCCTTTCTATTCACAAATTAAAATGTTAGAAAAAAATTTAATCTAGCAGGATAAGATTTTTTTTTATATAATGACAACTGAATTTTATTAATAACCATGAAAAATATCTCAAATACAAAGCATTCAAAATAGAGAATAATGAGATCTAGTACACCAAAATCTCAAACAACCTAAAGATGCAAAGAAAATAAATATTTTCGTAGATATTAGCATACCGACAAAATCCAGAAGTCTTCCTGAATCTCCTTGTCTCTATCCAAACGAGACGCTTTACGATGTGAAAAAAGAGTGGTGAGCGAACCAAACTATCAGGCAGATTGTTCCGCTACCCAGGTCTGATTACATCGGCAAACGACCATCAACCGAGAGGGGGTCTATCTTTCTATGAGCACCGACAGAATCAAAATCAGAATCTAGCGTCGCGAAGATCTCTGTAAGAGCACCAAACGAACGCTAAGGTATGCTGAAATCATGCCAAAAACGACAGATGAAACGAACCACAAAAATAACGAAAAAGCGTGCCACAAGGACAGAGAAACACATGCTACAAGGACAAAGATTTTTATTAAAAATATAAATAAACAAAAATATAAAAATAATGAATCCGGTGATCGACAACTAGTATTAAAACCGGTTGTCGATCACCGGCTAAGAAATAAAAGAGGAAGAGGCGGCTATTAAATTAAAGGAGATGGCGTTGCACAGCGCTGATAAGATGTTAAATCTCGTTAAAAGTTAAAATTTTAATATCGTAAATAGAAAAAAATTAAATTAAAAGAATTATCTACTACTAAAATTTTTTGTAATATTTAATTTGAATTAATCTTTAATGGATTGAAGTGGAAGGTTAATCCATATTACAGCTTAAGGCAAGTCTTTGCACGCAAGAAACGAATTTCAACTATAAAAAAGATACATCTTTCTTGCGGTAGTCTCTCTCTTATACCAAACGCACCAACCCTTTTTCCTCCTACGCCTTAACCAAAGCCATTCCTTCCGAATTCTGTTCCAAACCAATTGAAGCGACGCAGGCAGCCAACGTTAATCGGAAGTTGAATTATTCCATGGTTGACAAGGAGAACGATATTATGATGTTTGGTGGTCTCGTTTCCAAGAAGTCCGGTGTTGATTTGATGCAAAACTGTGATCTCCCTCCACCGGTCAAGGTCTTTACCGGGTTGGATAAGGCTGTGGAGTTGATGTCGATGAATAGTAGGGCGGTTTACAGCATCACGGGACGAGAGGACGGCGCCGGCGAGGATGGGAAGTTGGAGATTTTCAAGGCGTTGAGATTGTCGCAAACGCGTGCGAGGGAAGCTGAGAGGAAAGCGGCGGGCTTGGCGGAGGAGAAAGAGCGTTTGTGGAATGCCCTTATGAAAGATTCGTTGCAGTTGTTTGGTTATCGGCAATGGGTGAGATTGCTTGAGATTCAAGTCTGGGTGCTGAAATCGCAAACGGCGAACAAAGAGAAGAACCGGTGTGATGAAACAGAGGGGGAAAGATGGGAGGAAGAGGGTGGTGGAAATAATGGGGATGAAATGTCGTGGTTAGTTGCTCTGGCGATTTGCTTTGGTATTGCTAGTGTTGGCTTTGTATTTGGTTGTAGATATTTGTTTTGAATTTGTTATGTATATTTCAAGTTTGAATCAGTTTTTGATCCAAAAACAGGAAATGGGTCTTTTTGATCTGTCTTCCTTATAGGTCCCATTCTTGAAAGAAGATCACTTTCTGCACTGAACTTCATACAAGCAAATGGGGCAGGTAATTTCAACATCAGATCTCTACAATTAATTTCTTGCACAACTTAGATGCCACAAAACTAAGCATCAAATTCCACAGTGCTGTCTAAATAGTTTAAACTCAGGGTGAGTGCAGTAGAATCCTTCAAATTTGTGTGATTGTGAGTTGAGAATGAAAATAACCAATTGGATCATTCAGCTTTGTCAAAGTAGTATGATTGAGAAATTCTGTCAGACATGAACAAGAGGACTAACATTTGACACTTCAACTACAAGCTTTTTGCCTTTGTAATTAAATTTGAACACCCAAACATCAAGGGTATTCGGGTCTTGTTCTGGTTCCACGATGACGCTGGAAATGAGGTTGGGAGGGTAATTGAAGGACCCATCAAGGCAGGAAATATAAGGAAGCGACGACCTTTTCAGTTGGGAGGTGGGAATGGGGAAGAGTTGGGCATCGGAGGATGTTGTTATCGGTTGAAAGAATGGCCAAACCCATTACCTTTGAGCCCGACATACTTGTCATCGTATGAACACTAAGATCTCAAAGTATCTCTCACTATCTGCAACAAATAGAACCCCAAATTCAGCAAATGCAAAAAATATGCAACCTTAACTAGTATTGTTAATGATAGGTTAACCCTACTGCTTAGCTTAAACGGTTAGTTAACTGTTATAGCGGTTATTAACTGTAATCTAACCGTTGAAGAAATGATTAACCGTTAATTTTTAAATAATTAACCGTTAAAAAACGGTTCGGTTACAGATTAACTTGTAATATATTACAATTTTTTTTCAAATATTGATTATTTTTTTTAGAATTATGAATCACTCTCTCCAATAATATGGTCTCCTTGGTTGAATATTGTTGTTGGGGATTTTTTTTTAATGTATTGCACTCCTAGATTATTTTTAAATCTATCGTATTTTTTACAGTAAATATAAAGTCGAATTGCTTTTTTCGTTCTTCAAATAGTGTTTGAATTTTTTTATTAAAAAATTGAAGACGGATTACTTTCTCATCGTCTTCAAAGAGTGATGACTACATGTGGCAGCAGCTATGGAATCCTGCTTCACTTTTCTTTAATTTTTTTTAATAGGAAAAATGGTGCACTGTAGCAAGACAGAATACAAGAATTCGGGCCTCAAAATGCATTGTTCAAGGTGTAATAGATAAAAAAATATTTTAAGGTGTACAATAGATTGGAAAAAAAATTCTCACAATCACAACAATATCCAACCAATTTCCCCCAAATAAATATTGTATTAATATTTTCAAAAAAATTAAATAGAGAGATTTTAAACACAAATTTTATACTTAGTTATAAAAAGGGTAAACTACACGGGAGTTCACTTTTGTTTTTGGTCTGTCCTGTTTTGCTTACCAAATTTAAATTTTTTTCTTTAAATCACTTACGTTATCATTTCGTTCCATTTTGGTCACTAAACCGTTAATCTCCATTAATTTGATGACATAGCACGTTAATAAAAATGAATAATTTCTAGTTTAACCCTCCTAAACTTTTAAAATTTTATTTCTTTCACCATCTTCAAACAAAAAAACTCTAAAATCTATTTTTCTCCTAAAATTTATCTCTTTCAACCCTTAGTCTTCTTCTTTAGTGCAACCGCTAATATTATCATCTACCAAAGATGATTTCTTAAAAGAAAATATTTTTCTTATAAGGCAGCCATGGCCCCTTTTCAATTCTCAATTTCAAAACATAACCCACTAATATTAATCTCATAAACTCTCAACAATTCATGAATCAAAACAACCAACATAAAAAAAAAACATGAAGAATTAACCACCAACAATAAAGAAAAATAAAACTTTACAAACCATAATTGTCGTTCGGTTCCTTATTAATCTGTCAAGAGCTTGTTGCGGCACACGCTCTGACTCCGCATCTAGAGTATTGGTGACTTCATCAAGTAGCAAGATTTTCGGGTTCTTCAAAACAGCTTTGACAATGGCTACCCTCTTTTTCTGGTCACTAGATAATATTTCACTGAAAATGAATATAGGTTGTTTCACTGAAAAACAAATTCATCAACATGGTTTTTTATTCGGTTTTTTGATGTTATTTGCAGTTTTGCACTTTGAAAAACAAATGATGGATTGGATATTTTGAACCTTAAATGTTCAAATATGAACTATGTTTCGAACATCTCTAAAATTGCTTGAATTGCTGATTGATATTAATCGTTGCTCTTAGAAACTTGGTGGATTGTTGCTAATTAATTGCTGACAGTGATCATGCTTAATACAGTCTTGCAAGCTCTTTTTTTACTTTTCTAATGTAACTTTTCATTGAGAAACCTCTCAAAGATTGAAAGTTCTCTGCAATTTATTATAGTTTTAATTAAAAGTAAAAAAGCTTGTATTTGAATTTCTAAAGTCAGTTTGTATACAACAAGAATAAGAGACCAACCAACTGCATAAAAAAAATTAATGTCATTGACGGTCGAAATTATATCAAATGAAATTAAGATTGCAAAAACTAATCAACATCTCAATAGCTTCATAATATGGCAATCAACCATTCCAAAATAACAGAGAGATTATGATAGCTGAAGGGTTTAGAGTTTAGACAAGGTGTGTGACGGTTAACCGCAGTAGTGGCTATTGACGGCAGCGACAACGATAAAAATGAAGGTTAGATTTGGAGATGAAAAAAATTGGGAGAAATTTTTTAGGGTTTTTTGTTGAAGATGGTGAAAAAATAAAAGTTTATGAGTTAAGTTAGAAATTATCCCCTTTTATTAACGTGCCATGACACTAAACTAACGAAAGTTAACAGCCAATGACCAAAATAGAATGGAAAGGTAACGTAAGTGACTTAAACAAAAATAATTCAAAATTGGTGACCAAAACGAAACAGACTGAAAACAAAAGTGATATCCAGTTTAGATTACCCTTAAAAAAGTACCTATAGGTTAACCATTAACCATCTTTTTTAGCAATTTGATTAATTGAAATCGTTTAATTTTAACAGTTAGGTTAATTAACCTATAAAATAAACGATTATACCGATTAACGGTAACAATTTATTTTGCACACTCCTAACCTTAACAACTCGAACTCAAAATTAATCTGATATAAAACCCACCGGACATGAAATTAACCCCAACTTAAAAATAATCCAAATAAATAATTTAAATGATCCAACTTTAAATTAGGTTTAAATGAAAAATTAACTCCTAATTATATATTTTATTTGTTTTTAGCCCTTAAACTATTTTCTTGTCAAAATAAGTGCCTAAAGTATTATTTTGTCACTTTAAGTTTGGTATCTAAGTACAAAAATTATATGTGGAAAAACATCATCGAAAAAAAGTCACACTCCTCTCTTTCAAACCTTTGATGATCCACACCAGGAATGCTCTGATCGTTAATCTTCCTAGGTAATTACGAAGAATCTCGACGCGCCTGGGTTCTTAGCTGCTGGTCCAGAGTTGTGGGAAGACATGTTGAGTCCCTGACCTTTGTGAATCTCTTCCTTTTGGAGTGTTCTTTACCCGAGTCCTTTCTTTCCCTCTTGTTTCTTTGTCTCATCTTTGTTTACGTTTTTTCTGGCTTTGTATGTCCTGATTTTCTCTTTTCGCCTCTGCTCACGTGATTCTACTCCCTTCAACCTCTCTGCCACATTAACTCACTTCACTAAGGTCTCCCAACAACCTTGCTACCCCTTTTATGGAAACCTTAAATGAAAAAGCGTTGTCACTCCCTCTACCTGACACAAACCGCTCCACTAATAGCAACTTAGAATCTTTGGAGCTGAATGAGGATGGGAATGTCAACTTCGAAATCAAAAATCATTCCCCGATTGGCAATATTCTTTCTGACATGGCAGTGAAACAACTCTCAATCAATGTTATCCTTCGAAAGGCATGGAAATGCCCAGACCTTGAATGCCATGATTTGGGAAAGAATATTTTTCTCTTTGTTTTACAATCGGCTGACGACAAACTCAGAGTACTTGGGAAGAGGCCTTGGTTCGTTCAAGACAGGTTACTGATCCTCAAGGAATGGTTGCCAGAATTGGCGTTTGAGGAACTTGATTTCACCACTGAGGAATTTTGGATACAAATCCATAATCTCCCTATCTCCCTCATCACCCCTTCCAACATCCAAAAGATCGGGAATCTCTTTCCGCGTTTCTTCGGTTCCAACTTCGATGCAACGTGCAAAGTGAAATGGGACGGCCATTTGACCATTAAAGCGGCAATTAGAGTTGAAGAACCGTTGAAAATAGGCTTCTTTCTGAACATGAAGGGTTTCAAACCTTTGGAGATTTGCTTCAAGTATGAGAGACTATCACTATTTTGTTACAAGTGTGGTAGGCTCATGCATGGGGATAAGGATTGCTGGTTCGATACGAGCTTATCCAAGCTTGCCGGACGATTTGGTTCATGATCGAGAGCCACACTGCTCTGGGAAAATTCTCCAATCAAGGACCATTCTAGGAACAAATAGAAAATGAAATTAAGTAGTAATCCGGCGATCCACGGTGGCTCTGCTAATCTAGAAGAGAAAGGGCTATCGAGTGAGGGTGACACGAGTCCCAATGATCTTCTAAGTTTCTCGGTTGAGGGCCCCAAGGATACTCAGATATTAGAGCCGGCTGATGAAACTAACACTTACCCAAGTCTACAAGTTTTTTCCTCTTTAGTAAACACCAAACTGGCACACACTTCCTTAAAAGGGAAAAAGCCAGTTGATGAAAGTTTACATGTTCCAACAAGCAACATGTACGCAATCATACCTACCATGCTCGATGCTACTGGGGCCGACGGACCATTCCCTCATCTCTCGATATTGATGTTCTGATGAAAGAAGCGATTTGTAACCCCCTCGTCCCGGTCCGGGCGACTGACCAGTTCGAGTGGGTTATACGGGGATAACCGAGGCGAAACCCGTTAAGGCCCCACTTCGGTTAACAACCCGAGAAAACTTTTTTCATTTAATTATTATCTTATCTAGATGCGTTAATACATCCTATGTGAAACAACGACAGCGGAAGCAACAAGCGAGGCAAACAACCCAAAAAACAATTCAAAAACAGCCCATTTTAACTTAAACTACAGGTCGTATCGATATGCTCAAAGAGGGTATCGATACGCCTTGACTAGGTTAACTGGCCAAAGTCAACTCGAGGAGACCGTATCGATACGTTGGTTGACCGTATCGATACGCCCTCAAAGGTCAACTTCTCGTGGTCAACGCTACGAAGACCGTTTCGATACACCTAAGCTCGTTTCGATACCCTCAATTTCTCGTCAAAATCTCAGATTTCCAGTAGCAAAATGGTATCGAAACGCCCTTCCCGCGTATCGAAACGCTTGGCCTGAAACAAGAGGGGTGTATCGATACGGGTCCAACCGTATCGATACCCCTGCTGTGAACAGACAGGTTTTAGCTGGTTTAAGGCACAAGGGCTGCCTCTAGATGAAAAACACCCTACAACAAGCATGTAAAACATACAATATACATAAAAGGTCATACATTTAAAAGGATCATGCATTCAACAAAGAGGCATACATGGCATCCAAGGTTTCATGCCTTAGACAAACATACACAAAAGCATTCATGATAGGGGCACAAGGCCAACATACTAGGCATAAGCGAGCCTTAAAAAAAACATCTACATATCAAAGGAGTCTAAACATGCTCCTAACACACAACAACAACATAAATCCCCATTGCTTAACTATTACATCCATAACTTAAAAATTCATACTTGAGGATAGCAAAAGCACAACTAGCACACTTGGAGGCCCTCTTCTTGCACAAGCAACCACAAACTAAGGATCTACGTTGTAAAAAAAAGAGCGTAAGCGTAAAGCTTAGTGAGGGTAAGCTCATAAAACAAACCTCGACAATGCAGGGTCCAAGCACGAGCAACACAACCAAGGAAGAATGCATGTTTTCATACCTTTGAAACCACATGAGTCAAATATAAATGATGCATGAACATAATCTCAATTATAATGTCATGCTCAACAAGTCCATAAACACAACCATATGGAAACACATATATCAAACGTATTGACACCTAGCTATGACCCGAATTTGCGGATAACAACAGTTGGAACTCACATCCAACAACTCAACCACTACCTTACGGTGAGATTACACTCATCATTGTTTCACGCGGAGGGGATTCCACTCATTCTCACGCCTTGTCGATGGGATTCCACTCATCACCGACTAACATATAAAGGAAGATTTCCAGGTGTACCCGTACTCCATCTTGATGACTACCATCACCAAGACCACGCGCACATTTCGACTCTCGTGTGCACACTAAACATCCTAATGATCGGTCATTTGTACTCAAGCATACTAGTGCCAATACTAACTCATTTCATTGATCAACCTCACAACTTTCTTACCAAATTCTGTGCTTAGCACGTACTCACCATGATTTACCATCATGCACAAACCACATTCCACAACCACATGCATATCACAATGCATCAAACATCATGCCTCGTCACACATGTATATCACAATATACATAACAACATTAATCACAATGAATATGAAACAAGAGGCATAACAAAGCATTTAGAAGTTCAACCAAGGTCTTCTAAACTAAGCTTGGGATTAGACTACCAATCTAATCCCAACTCTAGGTGGGTTCACCAAGCCCGACCTAGGTCCACATGCTTGAACCAACATTTGAAAACCAATTAAACCAAGTTGAAATCATTAACCACTCACCGACTACTCCAAGCTCAACAATTCTAGTCGATCAATCCACCAAGCTATCCGGATTTATTCCCGAGGCTTCACCAACACAATTCCTTGTCTCTAAACAATCCAACACAATCAAAACAACCACATTTCAGTCCACAATCACTGTAGCAAACCCGGAACACAAACCAAGCATCAAAATCAAGCCAAGACACTCCCAAAACCCACATTTTCGAGCAGTCCAAAAGAACAACCAAAACTCATCGATTCCAACACTTTTAACACACCTAATAGCTTCCAAAACAACCCCTAAACACCAACCAACTATCAGTCAACAACTTCTAACACAAAACAGCCCCAAAAACCAACCTTTGAACTCCCTAAAACCTTCTTAAAACCTAAATACGTGAATCATTATAAAACCAAGTAAAAATCAAGTATGTTGGACCTTTTGGGTTGCTAATAACATAAATAATGATAAGGAATCAAAAGCTTTAACAATGGACATTAAAGTTCGGATTTTTAACTTTGAACTTGAAAAACTCAAAATAATGGGTTTTAATGAAAACTAAAGGTATAGACATGTAGAGGAAAGTGAGGACAAGTCAAAAACATGCTTACCTTTAAAAAATCACCAAGAATGAAGGTGTATGGTGATGGAATAGTAACTCAAGGGGAAGGGGAAGCTTTGTCGTGAAACTTGGGAGAGAAGGGGGAAGAAGATGATAAAATGTGTGTTTTAAAATAAGAGGGTTTTTATTTTACAAGACCAAGTAATTACAAAATTGCCATTAATGAAAATGGTCATCTTCCAATTTCTAAAATCCATGGAAATTTTAGGTTTTAAATCAAAATCAGGTCCAACATATTAAATGAATATTAAAATGAGAAGGGAAAACCTGAAACATTATTTTGATTATTTAATTCACCCGACCCCCAAACCCGGGTGTTACAACTCTCCCCCACTTAAGGAATTTCGTCCCTGAAATTACCTGACGGAAACAGATACAGAAACTGCTCAAGCATATTCGCTTTCCTCTCCCACGTGGCCTCTTCCACGCCTCTATGTCTCCACAACACCTTGACCAACTCTATGGTCTTACCACACAACACCTTACTATCAGAAGCAAGTATCTCAACCGGTTCTTCATTTTAAGACAAATCCGGATTCAGCTCTATCTCCTCAACGGGCATAACATGAGATTGATCTGATCTATATCTCCTAAGCATCGACACATGGAAAACATCGTGGATCTTCTCTAACTCTGAAGGCAATCTCAAACGGTAAGCTATTGGCCCAATCCGCTCAACTATCTCATACGGACCAATAAACCTCGGACTCAACTTGCCTTTCCGGCCAAATCGCATTACCTTCTTCCACGGAGATACTTTCAGAAAAACTTTCTTACCCACTGAAAACTCAATCTCTTTTCTCTTCAAATCAGCATAAGATTTCTGAAGATCGGAAGCTGCTTTCAAACGTTCACAAATCAACTTCACTTTATTAGTAGTCCCCTTAAGTAAATTCGGCATAGGTAACAATATCTGACTCGTTTCGGCCCAACATATCGGAGTCCTACATCGCCTACCATACAATGCCTCATAAGGAGCCATCTGGATACTAGCCTGGTAACTATTGTTGTAAGCAAACTCGACTAATGGGAAATGCTTCTCCCAAGAACCCTGAAAGTCAATCACACAACAACTGAGCATATCCTCGAATACCTGTATCACTCGCTCTGACTGACCATCAGACTGCGGATGATAAGAAGTACTGAAATGCAAACGACTACCTAGGGCACTATACAAACAACCCCAGAACCTCGAAGTGAATCTCGGATCTCTATCTGATACGATAGACATCGAAACTCCATGAAATCTCACAATCTCGCGGATGTACAAATCTGCCAACTTGTCTAGAGAATTTGTGGTGTTCACGACTAAGAAATGGGCACACTTAGTGAATCTTTCAACTATTACCCAAACAGAATTCTTCTTCGAAGGAGACAACGGTAACCCTGACACAAATTCGATAGTGATTCTTTCCCACTTCCATTCCGGAATTTTCAAAAGATGTAACAAACCTGAAGGAACCTGATGTTCTGCCATTACTCTCTGACAAACCATGCAACGGCTCACATACTCGGCTACATCCTTCTTCAAACCAACCCAGAAATAATAACTCTTCAGATCTCGGTACATCTTAGTACTGCCCGGATGCATAGAAAAAGGACTCGAATGTGCTTCGCTCAGAATCATACATCTCAACTCAACATCTTCAGGTACTACAACTCTGTCTCTGAAACACAACACATTCTCATCACTGAAACTGTACTCTGTCGGTCTACCTTCTGCAATGTCCTGAACATGTGAAGCTAAAGATACGTCTTGCATCTGTTTCTCTCTGATCATCTGAATCAACGAAGGCTTCACTTGCAACTCTGTAATCAAACCACCATCCCCTGATACACTCAGTCTAGCAAACATAGCTCGCAACTCAACCGTAACTTTTCTGCTCAACGCATCGGCCACTATATTTGCCTTACTCGGATGGTACTCGATAGTCAAATCATAGTCTTTCAATAGTTCAATCCATCTTCTCTGCCTCAAGTTCAGGTCTCTCTAAGTCATCAAATACTTCAAGATTTTATGATCACTGTAAACCGTGCACTTCTCACCATACAAATAGTGACGCCAAATCTTCAACGCAAACACAACTACTGCTAACTAAATGTCGTGCGTAGGGTAGTTCTTCTCGTGCACCTTCAACTGTCTCGAAGCATAAGAAACAACTCTCCTTTCTTGCATCAGAACACAACCTAAACCTACGTAGGAAGCATCGCTATAGATTACGAACTCTTTCCCTAAAACTGGTTGTACTAACACTAGAGCATTCGTCAAAGCTTCTTTCAATTTCTCAAAAGCCTTTTGTCTCGCATCTGACCACTCAAACTTCATTCCTTTTTGCAACAATTTAGTCAACGGAGCAGCTACTCTAGAGAAACCATCAACGAACCTCCTATAGTAACCAGCTAATCCTAGGAAACTCCTAATCTCAGTCACTGACTTAGGTTGTTTCCACTCAACAATGGCTTCAATCTTCGTCGGATCAACAAGGATACCTTCAGCTGACACAACGTGGCCAAGAAACACAACCTCTCTAATCCAGAACTCACATTTACTCAGTTTAGCATACAACTGATTACTCATCAATCTCTGCAAAACAAGTCTCAATTGATCAGCATGCTCTTCTTCTGATCTTGAGTACACAAGGATGTCGTCTATGAAAACAACTACAAATCGGTCTAGATAGTATCGGAAAACTCTGTTCATCATGTCCATGAAAGCTGTTGGGTCATTTGTGAGCCCAAATGACATCACAAGGAACTCATAATGACTGTATCTAGTCCTAAAAGCTGTCTTCGGAATATCACATTCTTTTACCTTCAACTGATAGTACCCTGATCTCAAATCTATCTTCGAAAACACTGAGGCACCTCTCAACTGATCAAACAGGTCATCTATACGTGGCAATGGATACTTGTTCTTTACTGTCAACTGGTTCAGCTGCCTGTAGTCGATACACATCCTCATACTGACATCCTTCTTCTTCACAAACAACACGGGAGCACCCCAAGGCGAACTACTAGGCCTAATAAAACCTCGGTCTAACAACTCATGAAGCTGGCTTTTCAACTCTTTCAACTCTTTTAGAGCCATACGGTACGGAGCAATAGAAACTGTGGTAGACCCTAAAACAGTCTCAATCACAAACTCTATATCTCTATCAGGAGGTAAACCTGGTAACCCTTCTGGAAACACATCCGGATAATCACAAACAGTTCTGTTATCTTTCGGTCTAACCTCACTCATATTCGGATTCATCACATATGCTAAATAAGCCCCACAACCGGAGTCCATCAACCTATGAGCCTCTAAAGCTGACACAACGTTCGACAAGAACTTAACGTTCTCGCCTACTACTACTACCTCGTAGTCATCGGAAAGCTTCAACGAAATTCTCTTTGTCTCAAAATCTACACTAGCTCTGTGCTCAACAAACCAATACATACCCAAAATAATATCAAAACCGTAAAACAGAAGCTTCATCATGTCAAAAGGAAACACATGACCCTGAATCTTCAGCGGACACCTCTTATACATCTGTCTAACTACAACTGTCTCACCGAAGGAACTAGTCACATGCATACCTATATCTAAAATCTCAACATGTATGTCTAACTTCTTTGCATGCTCACTCAAAATGTAAGAATGCGTGGAACCCGAATCAACTAAGGAAAGCAAAGACATGGACTGTAACTTAAAATTACCTGCTATCACATATGTGTCATTCCCTGCCTCTCTCTGTGCGTAGACTCTAGCTGATCCACCGGCCTATAGCTGAACTGCCACTACATGAGCTAGATTCCTCGGTGCCTCTATCCTAGGTGCATCAGCCCTCGGCTGGAAGTAACCACGACCGCGCCCACGACCTCTCTGATAGTCGGTCGCTCTCGCATGAGTCTATGCCTAAATCGGTGTTTGTGTCGCCTGATACGGACACTCTCTCCTAAAGTGGTCTCTCGATCCACAGTTCCAGCAAGCATGATAGTTCCCCCAACACTCTCCTGAATGTTGTCTCCCGCATCGAGTACACTCGGGCAAACGCCCTCCAGCTCTCTGACCCTGATGACCTCTACCATGGTGACCATCGCCACGCCTATGATCAAACTGATGTCCACTGCCCCGATGCCTCTTGGCATCACCACAATCAAAGTTGTTGTGCCTCTTCCCTGAACTGGATCCTCCCGAACGCTTGTTCAGCCCCAAGGTATGCTCGACATCCTTGGCCCTAGTGACCAAGACATCAAAATCAGAATAATCAGTAGCCAAGGTGCACCTCTTGACTTCCTCATGAAGTCTATACCTGAACCGATCACAACGGTCCCTCTCAGTAGGAACCAACTCCGGAGCATACTGACTCAATCAGACAAAGTGAATCTCATAGTCTGTCATTGATGTGTCTCCCTGAACAAGAGCCATGAACTCTCGCTTCTTCTCATCTAAGTATCCCAGGCCCAAATACCTCTTTCTGAAAGCATTCTCAAAGAAATTCCAACTGATCTCGGCCTCAGGCACGCCGGTAGTAATGGTGACCCACCTGGTGTAGGCATCACCCTGAAGCAACGAAACTACACATCCCAACTTACGAGCCCCAACACATCCCATCTGAGCTAAAATACGAATTATCTTCTCTAGCCATAACTTTGATCTCTCAGGCGTAGATCCCCTGAACTCATCAGCTCCGAGGCTACGGAGCCTCTCTAAAAGTAAGCAAGCATCATCTCCTCTCGGCTGAGCTGCAGCCTGAGCTCCGGCAACTGCAGCCTAAAACGCCCCCGCTATAGCTTGAACTAGCGGAGCCATATCTATCCCTGCAGGACCTTGGCCACCCTAGCCAACCTGAGGTCCCGCTCCCCCAGCTTCAGCCTCGCCTTCCACTTCAGGCTGAAGAGGTGGTGGTGGAGGAGCTCCGACTCCAACAGCAGGCTCTTCCACATGAGCCTCTACTCCAACCACCGGCTCATTAACAGGAGCCGCAACACAGGGTTCCTGACGAACCAACCTCGGTCTACCTCTAGGCCTCGACATAACCGCTCACAGATAACAACTACAACAACAACAACATACAAGATTAGGTTAGCAAGGGCAAGGTCCAAGTGGCTCAAGTATGTTTCCCTCACTTAAAAACTCTTTTTTCCGATGTAATAGAAGCAATCGGACTCTACTCAACATGCTTCAAACATACACAGACGATCAATTAAGCAAACACCAAGCATTCTTGATAAACAAGCAAACATACTTACATGGCAAGCAAACACCGTGCAATTGCAATACAAGAACTTAACTTACCTTACTTACCTGCCCGAGGTCTCGGAAACCTCTGGCTCTGATACCAACAAGTGTAACCCCCTCGTCCCGATCCGAGCGACTGACCGGTCCGAGCGGGTTACACGGGGATAACCGAGGTGAAACCCGTTAAGGCCCCACTTCGGTTAACAACCCGAGAAAACCTTTTCCATTTAATTATTATCTTATCTAGATGCGTTAATACATCCTATGTGAAACAACGACAGCGGAAGCAACAAGCGAGGCGAACAACCCAAACAGCAATTAAAAAACAGCCCATTTTCACTTAAACTGCAGGTTGTATCGATACGCTCAAAGAGGGTATCGATACGCCTTGACTAGGTTAACTGGCCAAAGTCAACTCGAGGAGACCGTATCGATACGCTGGTTGACCGTATTGATACGCCCTCAAAGGTCAACTTCTTGTGGTCAATGCTACTTAGACCATTTTGATACACCTAATCATGTTTCGATACCCTCAATTTCTCGTCAAAATCTCAAATTTCCAGTAGCAAAATGGTATCGAAACGCCCTTCCCGCGTATCAAAACGCTTGGCCTGAAACAAGAGGGCTGTATCGATACGGGTCCAACCGTATCGATACCCCTGCTGCAAAAAGACATGTTTTAGCTGGTTTAAGGCACAAAGGCTACCTCAATGACACCAACTAAGACCTCCAAACATACATGCATTAACTCTAGAAGCAAAACACCCTACAACAAGCATGTACAACATACAACATACATGAAAGGTCATACATTTAAAAGGATCATGCATTCAACAAAGAGGCATACATGGCATCCAAGGTTTCATGCCTTAGACAAACATACACAAAAGCATTCATGATAGGGGCACAATGCCAACATACTAGGCATAAGCAATCCTTAAACAAAACATCCACATATCAAAGGAGTCTAAACATGTTCCCAACACATAACAACAACATAAATCTCCATTGCTTAACTATTACATCCATAACTTAAAAATTCATACTTGAGGATAGCAAAAGCACAACTAGCACACTTGGAGGCCCTCTCCTTGCACAAGCAACCCACGAACTAAGGATCTGCATTTTCGAACAAAAGAGAGCGTAAGCGTAAAGCTTAGTGAGGGTAAGCTCATAAAACAAACCTCGACAATGCAGGGTCCAAGCACGAGCAACACAACCAAGGAAGAATGCAAGTTTCCATACCTTCGAAACCACATGAGTCAAATATAAATGATGCATGAACATAATCTCAATTATCATGCCATGCTCAACAAGTCCATAAACACAACCATATGGGAACACATATATCAAACGTATTGGCACCTAGCTATGACCCGAATACGCGGATAACAACCGTTGGAACTCACATCCAACAACTCAACCATTACCTTACGGTGGGATTACACTCACCACCGTTTCACGCGGAGGGGATTCCACTCATTCTCACGCCCCGTCGATGGGATTCCACTCATCACCGACTAACATATAAAGGAAGATTTCCGAGCGTACTCGTACTCCATCTTGATGACTAACATCACCAAGACCATGCACGCATTTCGACTCTCGTGTGCACACTAAACATCCTAATGATCGATCATTTGTACCCAAGCATATTAGTGCCAATACTAACTCATTTCATTGATCAACCTCACAACTTTCTTACCAAATTATGTGCTTAGCACGTACTCACCATGATTTAAAATCATGCACAAACCACATTCCACAACCACGTGCATATCACAATGCATCAAACATCATGCCTCATCACACATGTATATCACAATATACATAACAACATTAATCACAATGAATATGAAACAAGAGGCATAACAAAGCATTTAGAAGTTCAACCAAGGTCTTCTAAACTAAGCTTGGGATTAGACTACCAATCTAATCCCAACTCTAGGTGGGTTTACCAAGCCCGACCTAGGTCCACATGCTTGAACCAACATTTGAAAACCAAATAAACCAAGTTGAAATCATTAACCACTCACCGATTACTCCAAGCTCAACAACTCTAGTCGATCAATCCACCAAGCTATCCGAATTCATTCTCGAGGCTTCACCAACACAATTCCTTGTCTCTAAACAATCCAACACAATCAAAACAACCATATTTCAGTCCACAATCACTGTAGCAAACCCGGAACACAAACCAAGCATCAAAATCAAGCCAAGACACGCCCAAAACCCACATTTTCGAGCAGTCCAAAAGCACAGCCAAAACTCATCGATTCCAACACTTTTAACACACCTAATAGCTTCCAAAACAACCCCTAAACATCAACCAACCATCAGCCAACAACTTCTAACACAAAACAGCCCCAAAAACCAACCTTTGAACTCCCTAAAACCTTCTTAAAACCCAAATATGTGAATCATTATAAAACCAAGTAAAAATCAAGTATGTTGGACCTTTTGGGTTGCTAATAACATAAATAATGATAAGGAATCAAAAGCTTTAACAATGGACATTAAAGTTCGGATTTTTAACTTTGAACTTGAAAAACTCAAAACTCAAAACAATTGGTTTTAATGAAAACTAAAGGTATAGACATGTGGAGGAAAGTGAGGACAAGTCAAAAACATGCTTACCTTTCAAAAATCACCAAGAATGAAGGCGTATGGTGATGGAATAGTAACTCAAGGGGAAGAGGAAGCTTTGTCGTGAAACTTGGGAGAGAAGGGGGAAGAAGATGATAAAATGAGTGTTTTAAAATAAGAGGGTTTTTATTTTACAAGACCAAGTAATTACAAAATTTCCATTAATGAAAATAGCCATCTTCCAATTTCTAAAATCCATGGAAATTTTGGGTTTTAAATCAAAATCGGGTCCAACATATTAAATGAATATTAAAATGAGAAGGGAAAACCTGAAATATTATTTTGATTATTTAATTCACCCGACTCCTAAACCCGAGTGTTACACGATTATAGAGGGAGTAAATAACCTCGGCGTTTCCACAGGAAAAAAAGAGGAAAAACCTGAGTGTTTTGAGGAATCCTTTTTTGTCGCGAAGAGAAGAGAGTTGTGGCAATACGTTTATGATGGCATTTTTCATATTGGTCTGGAAAACTGGGGAGCAAATGCGTTTGGGGATGTAGCTAATGAAGAAGTTCTTAAAGTCTCCCTCTTCCCAAACTCATTTACTTCATCTTCTTCGATAATCAACAGTATTGAAAGGAGGAATAATGGATTCTCTTGTGACACTAGAAGGTTGACGCTTATCAAGCAGGCTGTAAGGAGAAAGTACGTGTTAGAAATATCTAGGAGATCGCTGGACGAATTGGGAATCAAAGAGTTAGGAATCGATCATTCAGGCAGACAAATTAACAAGGTCCTCTCTATGTTTGTGGATGAGCATTGCTCCCTTAATGAAGAAGTCATTATTAGTGATGATGAAGCACAAACGTCGACGCCTCCCTCTGCTAACACAGTAGGTTCTCTCGCGAATAATCTCCGAAGGGATTATCTGCACCTCATATGATGCCTGGAAGTTACACCCCTTTCGAACGGAAGGAGCGAAAGTTGGGGTGTTTTTCATCTCCTTCCCCTCGAATCAGTAGGCTTGCTCGGATGGTTTCTGATCTTAGGTTCTCGTTGGCTTTAGGTTCTGGTTGCTTTGAAACCAACATCAAACATGATATGGAGTTTGATGTTGGCTTGGTGGTCTCCCATTCCATCTCGCAGTTAAGGGTTTTGGTAGCAATGATTGGGTTGATAAGACCCGAGTCCTTAGACGAGTGAGCCTGTTTCTAGATGGAGCTCTCACCCAACTTTGTTCTCAAGCCTACATCCTTGACAGCTGAATGAGTGCCTTGCGTTTGGAGATTGTCGTCCGTTGGTTCTGGTTATTTTGCCAGTTAGGGTTTGCATGGATTTCTGTCTCATGCTTTATTTTGTTGTCTTTCGCCCTTTTTTGTGCCGCTTTTGCCTGGTCTTGTGGCTCCGCGAGCGCTGAATCCTGGCCCCCTTGGATTGATGATCGTAGACTTTGTTTGTCCCTATTTATGGGCGGATGGGGTTGTTCTTACTTTGGTTTTTGCCTCTTTGTTCGCTTTTCATGTTGTAGGGTGATGTTGTGTTCCATGCATGGCGTGCATGGCTTGTGTTCCACTACGTGGTTTTGTATTTTCTTCGGTTTATTTTAATGAATTCTCCTTTTGATCAAAATATACATATTAGAATTAAGGATTTAGGGTTTAAAATATAATTTTTTATTTTTATATATAAAAATAATTAAATGTTTATAATATTTATATGCAAGTAATGTAATCATAAATATTTTGGACATGTTTGATAAATAGAGGTTTGAGTTAAAGTTAGAGGTTTAAGCGGTTAAATCTGTTAATTTGGATGTTTGGTAAATAGCGCATTGAAATAGCGGATTGGGGTGAAACCTCTAATTTTGAAAAGGCTGCTAATATGAGCTTTTTGAAATTAGATGTTTTGGCATAAGAGTTATAAAGGCCCTTTTACCTTAATAAATATAAAAAATCTCCAAATAACCTAAATTTAACATTTTTCTATTTTAATTCTTCACTATCTTGTATTTACATTATGAAATTCGTAAATTAATATTTTTGTTTTGTTTTTCTTTTAATTCTAACACATTTATATTTGTATTTAAATTTAATAATTAATATAATTTATTAAAAATAATTATACAAACAATAAATTAATAAATAGATCCTTCAAATATGCTTAGTAATGTTATATTAAAAAAATAGTTTTCATAATCTAATTAATATTAATAGATACAAAATATTGATAACTAATAAACTATTCAAACTAATATTGAATATAATCATGTCTTTATATATCATTTTATTTGTTTAAATAATTAAACAACTATCAATTAATTTTATCAAACATTTTTATATAATCGGCTAATGTAATTCGCTAGTCAAATCAACTAATCTAATCCGCTATCAGCTAATTGTCAAACAGGTCCTACATGTAATTCGCGGTCATAATGTGATGAGATCAATGATTTCGTGTAAAATACTTATTTATATGTTAAATTGTAATAATTTGTGTAAAATGGGTCAAGTTGTTCATCTTTGTTCCCTCGTATTTCCTTAGGTTATGAGTTCTAGACCTACTAGGAGCACTCGTCTTTCTTTCCCTAGAGTTTCTCTTCCCCTCTCCTCTACGTAGGATTAGGATTAAATTTAAGATTTATCAAAAAAAGTATGTTTCAATTCAAAAAACTTTAATGGTCAAACTGAAAATATAAAAAAACAATTGCAAATAACTTTAAATTTAATATTATTGAATTTAAAATAATTCATATATTAAATTAAATTTGAATCATTAAACATAAAATGACTATAACTTGAAACTGATTCAAATTCGTAAAGACCCAACCTCCAATTTGACAGATCTTGGGCTTTTTAGGCTTATTCACAATTAATGTCTGCACAGCTGCCCACACAGATCAAGCTTTCCAATCGTATTCAACAAAAAAAAATTAAAAGATGTGCCTCGTCATGCAATGGAAAGAAAGTTGAAGATTATTTTTTACAAAAATAAGTGAATGAACAAAGTCGAAATTGGCTTTCCCTTGCTTTTCAACAGAGCCTTTGGACAGCACTGAAAAAACAGAAAAGTAAAGCTGCCTCCACTAAGACCATCCACCAACAGGTTTGGCCCCTTCTTTTTCCTCACTAGATTCTGCCTATCCAAAGACAAAAAGACCTCTCTCTTTCCTAAGTATTGGATAAAAACCCAAATTTGAAGTGCCTCTTCCCTGTCACTTTTGAGTGAAAGTAAATCCAGAAACAGCTTGGGTTCACTGTTCCATATAAGTTGAGGTGATAAGGCTGGCAAAACATGGGGGTAGATGCCACCCTATGACTCATATGACTACACTTGGACGACTACGAGTACCATATTCTCTTGTGGTGGGGGCAAATTAATCATTTTATTTTATTGCTTTTTGTAACTTTGTGCAAAGGAGTTCTCATTTATCCAAATCAACAAGCTGAGGGGGCATTGTCATAATGTTCATGCATCAATTATGAGTAGATGAAACCCTACAAAATTCTCTGGAATTTTTGCACCAATGCTCATTCATCCCTGATTTGAAAATAGTTCTGAGCTGTGCAACACTTTATGACCATCTTTGGCATCACAGCAGACTACCTTTCTTTTCTTATATACTTTTGTTTCTGTTGCTACAGCGACGGATCTAAAAATTTAAAAATAATCTCTAAAATATTATTTTTCTTGAAATGAGTATTCAAATTTCCAATTTTTTCTCTATATACTAAATTATTTTTTCTACTAAACTAATATTTTCTTTCCTAAAATGGTGTGCAATTGCACGCCTCCAATTCCCTTTACACTCTCCCCTGCCTGGCCACACAACATATTTTTTTATTGGGTAAGAGCGAGTATTCGATCAAATTGAGTAAAAATATTTTAAAGTTACTTAAATTTTATTTGAAATATTTTCAAGTCAAATTGAGTTATTCAAATTTAATTATAAATATTTATAATGGTATGATACTAATTAGTTACAATTCAAACGGCCTTTTATAACCATATACAACACACACATATACATATTTTTTTCATATCTGATATATATAAGACAGAATTAAAAAACTATACTCGAACTTCAAAATCGATCCACTAATTATTAAAGAATTAGATATTCAAACTTTCATATTAGTTTTTTTTAGGGTAAACTACACTGGCAGTCACCCAACTATCGTTTTATTCCTACTTTAATCACCGAACTATTTTTTTTGGCAAAAACGTTACTAACGTTTACTTTTGCTCCTAATTTGGTCACCCTCCGTTAAATAATTAACGGATCTGCTGAGTTGGAATTACTAACGGCTATATTTCAAATTTTTCAGTTTATTTTTTTCCATGTCAGCACACACACGTGACTTTTACCTGGATTAACCATGGGATTTGGAGATGATGATCTTAAACAGACCTCTGAACTCTAGTCCCATTGAATAGCTCGGTGAAATGTCCATTCGGACGGATTCAACGTGGTTTCCCCATCAGCGGCAACAAGATCATAAGGCGAGTCGTCGGAGAATTCAGTCGGCATGGATTTCCAGTGCAGAGATGGATTCCACTCCGCTTCTTTCAGTACTTTTAGTATCTCCTCCACCACTATTTTGCTCCCCTCAGCTGATAGATGAACTCCATCTCTGTTGAAAAGAAGATATTCGATAATTCGGTTTCGAGATAAACTTTGAAAGAAACAATCCAACTCCCACAACAGTATAATTACAGTTTGAAACATCTAAGTTTCAGAACTACACAACACAAGTGGATGCTGATTCACTAATAAAGCCAATGAACTTCGAAAATGTGATTGCATCAGGAAAAAAAAGATAGACTGAATTGTAGACAGGAAAACTTACGTGAAGCAATCGGTTTCCCAATTATCTCTTCGTTGAAATGCAGTGAAAAGATCAACCACCTCAATATCCAATTCCTGGCAGAGCTTTATACAAGCTTCAGAATACGTCTGGCACAACTCATTTGTTCGAACAAGGTGGCTAAAATATTCACTGATTTACCCAAGGGACGACTTAGATTGACGATTTGCAATAAGATATAAGGTGGGAAAATTGGCATAGAAAACATGTGTTACATTACCTTGTGTTTTTATTTACTCTTTCTTCATCAACAGGAGGACAAGTAAGAAATATGAGGCGCGTTGAATCCGAAAGGCTCTGGTTTCAGGAAAAAAAAAATAGAACGAGCATTGCATGTTACTATCAGACAGTGAAATAAGTTAACGCTGCCACTAACAAAGACAAGCAAACAAAGGAAAAACTGAAATTTTGAAGCACTTGAAAGTTGAAACCATTTTCTCCTTGGCCGTTGCTGATTCGAACATAATCGAAAGCTCTAAATTCAGTGTTAACTTGATCATGCTTACAAGCTACAACCTTTCAGGTCATATATTGAAAGTATTGCTTTTTCACTCAGTTTGCTCTTAAATTCAACCTCAAGTGAGAGATATGTTGAGAATTGAGAAAATACCTTGAGATGAACTGCTATTTTCCTCATGTTGTCGATATATTCGGAAAGTGGAACATGAGGGCCAAGGTCGGATGGATGAGGCCCCATCGAATCGTTACCGCCGAAATAAGTTATTATCAATGAAGGCCGATTAGATTCATCCTGTAACATACAAAAGAACAGAACAGAACTACGGTGTTAAATTCGAATCACTTCGAAAAGATAACACCTTACAAATCTAATACCTACATTATGATCAATAACAATACACAGACCCTGATGGCTGCTACCTTAGTTTACTGCTTTCAAAAACTCAAAATACAGATTAAAGGAATCAAAACTTGAATACCTTTGGGAAAACACGATCGAGCACCTCTAGGGCGCGCCGTGAATTCCACCCATAATATCCTCGTAAATTTGCAGAATTCCACCCATAATATATTACTTTAATAATATTAGAAAGGTAAAAGTCACGTGTGTGTGCTGACATGGAAAAAAATAAAGTGAAAATTTTGAAATATAGCCGTTAGTAATTCTAACTCAGCAGATCCGTTAATTATTTAACGGAGGGTGACTAAATTAGGAGCAAAAGTAAACGTTAGTAACGTTTTTGCCAAAAAAAAATAGTTCGGTGATTAAAATAGGAATAAAACGATAGTTGGGTGACTGCCAGTGTAGTTTACCCTTTTTTTATAATCCAACTTTTTATATGAGGAGTGCCCCATTCCTCACATGCTCACAACTAATCATTTTCTTCTTCCCGAGGGTTTCCCCAACTCACACGTGTTGTTGTCATCAAAGAAATAATTCCCCTGTCTGTCCCCACTGTTTTCCATAAATCAGCAGCCAGTTTTTTTTCGTGGTTTTAGCGGATTTAAGCCCTGAAATTTATGATAATCTCCATTAATACCCCAAGTCCCGTCAAGTCTCGTCAGAGCCTAGCTTTGGCCTCACTGCAACTCCAGTGCCATGATTTTGATTCTCTTTGGTGGCCCTATGCGTGTTCTTCACCTGATTTCATTGTTTTTTTTATCACAGTTCATTGGTAATATTACTTAGATTTGATAAATTTGATCTGAGATTTAATAAATATAATGATTCAAATTTAATTCGAAACTCAATATAAATTGAACTAAATTAGATAAAAAAAAATTAGTTAGATATTATGGATCTGTACCTAATTTAATCCGAGTTGGAAGTAATTCAAACCGAGAGAAAATTTATTTTGTCGATCTGATCTAAATCAAACATCAATCTAAATTTAACTCAATAATTGAGTTGAAGTGAACGAATAATTGTTTATATTATTATCAAATTTAAGCAATATAAATAATAAAATTATATATATATTATTCTCCTTTTGTATTATATTACTAGTTAACCACCCCCATTAAATAATAGTTTAATGGAAAATTCTATAGCGCTTGTCGAGCACCGATGAGCACTGATAGATTATTTTATAAAATTTTTAAATCTAAAGTACTTAATGTGTAATTATAATTTTTTTTAAGTAAAAGTGTAATTTAATTAAATTATTTTTTTAGTTTTAAATTTATTTTAAATTAATATAAACTATCCCAAATCAAAAAAATTTAGGTTTTTTTGCTTTGAAATTAACCCAATTGACGCCGCACCCACAGCCAACTGCCGTCGACGCCGACAGTCACCGACGGTCCTAATTCTTTGTTGTAATTAGGTAATTTATCCTCAATTTTTGAAACCCTAATCATCACCCTAACCAAAATCATGTTAATTGGCTTATGTAATTCAAAATTGAGAACCCCAACGCCTTTGCTAAGACCCCAAAATCAGTTACAGCAAGCCAAATTTTTATTGATTCATAAAAATTAATAGCCGATCCGAGACCCCCAATTTTGTTGTTCGTCGCACGTATCGTTACGGTATTCTCTGCGTACTGATACGCATGGAAATACCGTACTGATACGCTACGTTTACCGATACAATTTTTAGCCACTGAAAAATCAGTGATAACTTACCGTACCAGTACGGTACTCTCACGCGTACCGATACGCTGGACATTACTGTATCGATACGGTATGTGTACCGATACAGTTTTTGGTTACTAGATTTTCAGCGATATTGTGTAGTACCGGTACGATATTTTTATTGTACCGGTACGTTACTATTACCAAACCAGTATCGGTACGGTACTGATAGCATACCGATACGCTAGCTTCAAATGTTGCAAATTGTTCTTGCTTAAAATTAACCTCTTTGATGTAGATCATGGATCTAAATTTAACGCCTTCAAAACAAGATACAACAATGATGAAGTGCAAGAGTCATATCGACATATGTTCGTGGAAGACAAACATCGAAGTACATTTATTATAATCACTTGAACTTTCAATGTTTGTCTTAAGTAGTTTTTCTTGAGATTAGTGTTTTATGTACTTATAGGAAAAGCGTGGAGTTGTACTTGAGAAAAACATAAACACTCTTTATTAGAGTGATCAGAAGTTCGAGGCACTCATTCAATCTGTGCAATATATTGAAAAAGAGTTTACGAAAATGAATTTTCATTTTAAAAAATTTAATGGTTAATTTAAGAAATTAAATGGCTAGTTTGAGAAATTAGTGTCCATATTAGCAGCGAGCAATATAAAATGCTTAAAACAATATGGCGATTCACTAAAAGGAGAGGTTGCACATAATAAATCATTAGATGGAGATAATTAAAGAGTATACCTGAAGATTTAAATTTATACAACGAGCCATTGAATGTTGATGGTTTAGAGAATAATCTCACGGGGAAGAAGAACTAATTGTCCGGGAAATGGTGGAAGAAACCGTGAGTGGTATTAAAATATCGATTATGTCTCCATTTATTAATTGTGATATAGATTTTTCCCTCATTAGAACATAGTGGTAAAAGCAAAGTTGAAACTATTTCAGAAGACAAAATCAAGACTGATAGAGATGGTTTTCCAGAAATTCCGAGCGATTTATTTAAATTTGAATTTAGTCCCCAATGATTTCCTAGTCAACTAGTTACGTTGAAGGAAACTCCAATAAGTAAAAAAATGTGGCCTTAAATGTCTAATGGTCAGAAGTCATTGTCAAAAAGATGTTCGACTGCACGTTCTGATGTTACAGATGATCTAAAGTCGAAATATATGACATAAAAAAAGAGCTCGAACTTCTGGAGTGAATACAAAGGTATGTATAAATAATTCTTTATTTGTTATTTAGCATATTTTACTTAAAACTAATATTTGACATATGATAACAGGCAAAAAACACTACTTTGCAAGATAGTGGAGAAACATGCAAGGTTGATGCTCCGAAAAAAAATGAGGTGGTAATGAGAAAAAAATTATTTTCTTTGTAGGGTGTAAATTCGAAATAAATAATGTACAAATATGTCCTTTGAATTACACATGTGATAAATTACTCTTTAATTGCGCAGGTTGAGGAACAAGAACAATGTCTATGATGTTGATAGTGAAGAAGAATTGAAAGATTTGATCCTACATGCTCAACAAAATTTAAAGAAAAAAAAGATTTAGATTCTAAAAAAAATATTTATAAATATCGACATGTAATTTTTTACTTATTATCATTTGTAAGAGTTTAATTAATGTATTTCATGCAGTATTGTTTTAAGCTAGGTGATACGTTAACAGAAGGACGTAAGGAAAATGCAAGGATAAGCGATGCATACAAGCAATATTTGAAGTACTTAACGCCTGAAGAAATCAGAGTTTGCATGAATATTGCTACTTTGGATGATACAGTCAAGACTTTTTACATGGCAAAAAATAAGCAGTTGGACGTTGGCAATTCTCGCACTATTTTTTCAAAAAATTAGTTATCTGATTGGGTAATGTAACATGTTATAATAAAGTTTTTTTTTGTTTTGTTTGTTGTTAACATTATTGATTTTTTTTAATATTTAATATTTCATCGATATCTATGTCTACGATTTGCATTTGAGACAAAAGCCAATGCTAAAAAAGTTATATCTCTTTTTTTTCCTTTCATACAACAATAGTACATGGTATCATGTGTCATATTTGTAACCCCCTCGTCCCGGTCTGGCCGGATGACCGGTCCGAGTAAGTTACACGGGGAAAACCGAGTGAAAACTCCCAAGGGAATTCCCCCTCGATTAGCAACCCTATTTTTTTTAAATCTTGTCTAGATGAGTATTTAATCCTACGTAACCATACAGCGGAACAACATTCACGAGGCAAACCAAAGAACTCAGCCCAACGTCTTACAGCCCAATTTTAAGCTTTAACTACAGGCGATATCGATACCCTTAAGGGGTGTATCGATACCCCATTGACTAGGTCAACTGGTCAAAGTCAACCCATAGAGACCGTATCGATACCCCCAAGGAGTGTATCGATACCCTCCCCAACGGTTGACTTCCCACGGTCAACGCTAAGATGACGGTATCGATACACCTGAGGCCGGTATCGATACCGAACTGGACAGTAGCTCCAGTGACCAAAATGGTATCGATACACCTCTCAAGTGTATCGATACACGAGGCCTGAAACAAGAAGGTGGTATCGATACCGTACCAACCGTATCGATACCCCTGCTACGAACTTTCAGGTTTGAGCTGATTTAAGGCACAAGGAAGCCCCTAAATCCCTCAAAAACCCCAACCAACACACTAACATCAATCCTAAGGCAAATCAAACATAAAAGCATGCTTTAACTCGAAATCAAAGGCACAATCCAACGCTAGATGATACACAAACCATACAAGCAACATAAGCTTTCAAGCATAGCATTCCAACAAAAGGCATTTCAACAGTTAAGGTCATACATGGTGCTCAAAGCCATGAAGGCACAAGATAAACATATAAGAGGTTTGCACTATAACAAGGCAACCTAAACGTCTATAGACATGCCACCGCACACAAGCATACATCAAGGCATAATATGTTTTACAAACCAAGGCCAAATCAAAACATCAACATACACCCAAACTCAAACAACAATACCTATCCCATTGCTTAACTATTACATTCTATCACTTAAAATTCATACATTGAGCTCACCAAAGCAACACTTGGAGACCTTTCCTTGCCCTTGCCACCCACAAGCTATTTATCTGCATTGTCGAACAAAAGAGAGCGTAAGCATAAAAGCTTAGTGAGGGTAGCTCATAAAACAAACCTTCGACAATGCAGGGTCCAAGCACGAGCTATTTCCAAGATGAAATGCATGGTCTTACCTCCGGCCCACCAAGCCAAAATGAACATGATGCATGAACATATAGTCAACATTATGCCATGCTCAACAACCATAAGCTCAACTTACCATGATACATAATCCAAAGCATTAACCACATCATATATCAATTCATAAGGGCATCACATTTCATGTCATATAAGCACATAAGCATAATCTCACATTAGTATATACATACAACCTCATATTGGCACCTAGTTATGACCCGAATACGCGGATAACCCGTTGGAATGCATTTCCAACAACAACATTACCTCGGTGGGATTCCACTCATCACCGGTCCTTGCATGGGCGGGATTCCACTCATCACCCATCACAATACGGTTCTTCATCCATTGATTTGTAATCTTGATGAGACTCCTCCCTTCTTAGAGATTGTAGCTGTTTATGGTAGTTCTCAACGAATCGATACAACATCACCTTTTTGTCCAACCAAGTTTTTAGTGTTCTATTCATTGATTCACACCGTTAAGTAGTCCTCATTGCTGCACACAAAAAAATATTTATTAATTACGTTAGATACAGTAAATAATATATTAAAGTATATATAATATTACCTGCATAAAAGTATCCTTGCAAATATGCTTCTGCCCATTTCTCTTTATCTTCATATAATTTCTCTACCCATTTTTTCTTGAACGTTGTGCTTTTCCACTAGTTCTTTCCAGGTACTTTCAAAATCAGATGGTGTCTTACACATGTCAACGTATCTCATAAAGCCATCAAGGAAATCTTGTTCCCTATGAGAAAGCACGGTCCTCATGATATGCCACAAACACAATCTATGTTTTGTCCCGGGTAGTACTCGAGAAATGGCATTTGCCATAGCCTTATTTCTATCAGTAATGACAGTATGTGGTTTGTACCCATCTTCTGCTTCGATCAACTGTTTTAATACCCACACACATGTATCCTTTTTTTTCTTTCATAATCAATGCACATCTAAATGACATTGTGTTTCGATGATGGTTGACACCAACCAAAACAACAAACAGCTTGTTGTATGCGTTACACTTGTAAGTTGTATCAAATGCAAGTACATGACCAAATTGTTTATAGTCGGCGTGTGATACACCATCGGACCAAAACAATTTTTCCAAGTGTTCGAATTCATCTCTCGTGTGCCTAACAAAAAAGAAAGGATCAGATTTTCGCTTCCTATATAAATATGCAATCACTATTTCAGCATCGCCATCTTGGACTTCTTCTCGTCTAATTCTATCCAGATAGTTGTACAAGTCCTTGGGTAGAAAACCAACATTCTGAATTGAATCAGCTTCATTCACAAAAGTTCGCATTATCCTACTTGGAGTAATTTCAGAATGGTGCATACTCTTTATCTTCAGCTCATCTAACTGACTGATTTTTCGGAATGACATAATGTAACACCCCCTACCCGGCCTGGTAGAGAACCGGGTCGGAGAGCGCTACCGGAAACGATGCGGAGATCGGAGACATAATTTCAAAGTTCAAAAATCATTTCGTAATATTTTATTAATCTCTTTTAAGACTTAACACTTAACTTATTAACCATTTACTCAAATTGGGGTCAATTTTAAACTTTTTCAAACTTAGGGACTAAATTGTAATTTTCACAAATTAAAGGTCTTTATCTAAAATTCGTGAAAATATACTGAAATTAAACTAACTAGTTATTAGCCTGTAAAACCTCATTACTATCGGAGGTTATTTATCTACCTGATTAGACGATGCAATATTTAGTGACTATTTTGTAAAATATTCAAATCTATTTCTTTTTATTATCTTACTAAAATTCTTTACATATTTAAATGAGCCTATCAACTTACAAAAATCTTAGAGTCCTTTCTAATCATTTTTATTAGAAAATTATTCGTATCTATCATTATTATTGTTCTAACATTTATTTAATAGGACTTTTCTAGATTACTAAAATAAAACCACATTATTAAATTACAAAACACAATTTATACAAAAGTTGGATCATATGCCACTTTACTAGGAGTTCATGAAAGATATCATACATATAAGGTAGAGATGTGACTTGCAACTGCACCACACGATCAAAGGTTGGAAATCTATCAGGGTCCTGAAAATGCATGAGACACGTATGTTAGGCTTACATAGCCTAGTGAGGTAGTCATGATAGTAAATTGACAATAATATGAATGCCATGATTAAATATAAATTTAATCTAACTTATTTGCATGCTTCTATAACAGTATAAGCATAACATGATCAGATATCCATATCACTAACATAACATAATATAATCATATATCTTATCATAAACATGTCATGGTATAACATATCGAACACATATTATATTGGTACCATTGGATACGCGGATTCCCTGTACACCATATCATAAATCATAAATGAGCCGTAGCCCTGAGCCGTAGCTCCATGTATCCCTTACACTTCCATCCTTTTATCTCCCACATATAGGCCGTAGCCCTGGACCGTAGTCCTCCCTTACATGGTGAGCTCGAATAACCCTATGGCATGCCAATTGTATCCAACGTCCATAAATATACACAAATTCATTTATTTCATGATTTTCATATCATATCAAATCAAATAGCAAGATGAGCCGTAGCTCCATATCAGATAGTATTTCATATTATTTTCATATACATGTAGCATATTATAATCATTTTTAAGCATATCAAAATAATGCAGGGTACTTACCAGATGCAAATAAATTCATAATTAATGCAATAGGAAGGCACCGAGCCTACCCCTGACACGACTATACCCACATATCAGAACATAAAAATATCGGAATGACACCGTGTCACCCGAGACAAATGCATCTACACTCACCTTGACAGACCGGTGCTTTATTTTTATTTATTGGGCTTGAAAGTTGATCTGAATCGACCTCGTGTACTACGATAAAAATTAATTAAAATAATAAGACAGTATCGAATATATATATAAAATATTAATCAAACCCGATACCGAAACTTAATCTAACTAGAGATTTGAGCTTACCCCGTCGTCGGCAGAAATTCGATATTACTATATCGAAAATATCAGACTACCAAACAAACATTGGATCGTAACCTACTAATTTGTTTTCTTCAATTGCCGTGAATTCAAACAATCCCCCCCTCCCCTTTTATAGCAAATTATCGTCCACTATTCCCCCCCACTATCTATATATATATTTTTTTTAATTATTATAGTGGCCAAATTGCCTAATTTATTAATACCCACTATTTATTTTTTTATCCATTCTTTTCATAATGGCCAAATTGCCTAAATTAAATACTACCCATTTACTAAGTGATAAGCCTTACACGGCAATCCACTTGATTTGCTAATTTTTTTATAATAATAATAATAATAATAATAATAATAATAATAATAAACTAACTATTTAATCTATTTTGGTACCAAATCGAACCAACCCTTAATCGAGATAAAAATATTTGTTTGCTAGAACTTGACCTTGATTTATAAATTATCTCGAATAATCTAAATAAGATCGAATAAATTTTTTAATAGTAAAAATATTCGGTCACCGGAACTTAATTCCGACTAGACCGGTTTTTGGGATGTGACAACTCACCCTCCCTTAAAAAAAATTCGTCCTCGAATTTTTACCTGAATCAAACAGATGAGGATATTGCTTTTTCATCGTATCCTCAGGTTCCCATGTTGCCTCTTCCCTCCTGTGATTTCTCCACAAAACTTTAACCAATGCAACATTTTTGTTTCTGAGTCTTTTGATTTCTCTATCCAGAATCTGAATTGGTTCCTCTTCGTAAGATAAGTTAGGATTCAGCTCCAATTCTTCCGGCTCTAAGATATGAGATGGATCGGATCTGTACTTTCTGAGCATTGACACGTGGAAGACATTGTGGATTTTATCAAACTCGCTAGGAAGTGCAAGTCGATAAGCCACTGGGCCAATTCTTTCAGTAATTTCAAAAGGTCCAATGAAACGAGGACTGAGTTTTCCCCTCTTTCCAAACCGAAATACTTTCTTCCATGGAGAGACTTTAAGAAAGACTTTGTCTCCCACATTATGTTGAATGTCTCTTCGTTTCAGATCAGCATAGGCTTTCTGTCTATCAAAAGCTTGTTTCAATCGAGAGTGAATAATTTGAACTTTCTCTTCTGTTTCTCTGAGCAATTGTGGTCCCAACACCTTGTTTTCACCAAGTTCGGACCAGCATAGAGGAGTTCTGCATTTTCTTCCATACAATGCTTCGAAAGGAGCCATCTGAATAGATGACTGATAGCTATTGTTATAGGAAAATTCCACTAAGGGTAGGGATTTCTCCCAACTTTTCCCAAAGTCAATAATGCAGGCTCGGAGCATATCTTCCAGAATCTACAAGGAAGATCGTAATCGATATAGGATATCTAGCTTATGTTTAAAGAAAGACAATAACGAGGTTACCTGAATAACCCTTTCAGATTGGCCATCGGTTTGGGGATGGAATGCAGTGCTGAGATGTACTCTAGTTCCCAATGCCTCCTGCAAGGTTCTCCAAAATCGAGATGCAAATCTTGGGTCTCGATCAGAAATTATTGATGTTGGAACTCCGTGCAAGCGTATGACTTCGCTGATATATAACTCTGCTAGCTTGGATAAGCTGAAGTCCATTCTTACAGGAAGAAAGTGAGCTGACTTGGTAAATCGATCTACGATGACCCAGATTGCGTTGTTTTTCTTTGGAGTCAGAGGTAATCCGCTTACAAAATCCATAGTGATACGTTCCCACTTCCACTGTGGCAGCTCAATGGGTTGAAGGAGTCCCGTCGGTACTTTATGTTCGGCTTTAACTCGTTGACAAGTCAAACACCTTGCTACGAAATCTGTGATTTTACTTTTCATACCGGACCACCAGTAGATCTCTTTTAGATCCTTGTACATCTTAACAGCTCCGGGGTGAATAGAAAAAGGGCTAGCATGTGCTTCACGTAGGATCTGGTTCCGAAGATCATCATTGTTTGGAACACATATACGATTACGAAAGCATAACAAGCCGTCAGAATTTATGGCAAAATCAGGGTCCGGTTCATCCTTGATTCGGGCTAAAATAGGTTGCAACTCCTCATCATCTTCTTGAAGTGCTTTAATCAGGGACACAATGGTCGATTGTACCCTGAGCTCGGCTAATAACTTGCCACGCTTCATGAGCCGAAAGTGAGCGTTTAAACATCTAAGAGAAGAAGTGGGCTTCCGGCTAAGAGCGTCCGCCACCACATTTGCTTTACCGGGATGGTAATCAATTATCAAATCATAATCTTTCAAAAGCTCCATCCAACGACGCTGACGAAGGTTTAATTCTTTTTGGGTCAAAAGGTATTTCAGGCTTTTGTGGTCAGTAAAAAGATAACACTTTTCACCATAGAGGTAATGTCACCAGATCTTTAGTGCGAACACAACCGCAGCTAGCTCAAGGTCATGAGTTGGATAATTAAGCTCATGCGGTTTGAGTTGACGTGAGGCATAGGCTATAACTTTACCTTCTTGCATCAAGACACAGCCCAGTCCTTGATGGGATGCATCGCTGTATACTGTGAAATCTTTTCCTGGTTCCGGTTGTACTAGGACATGAGCGTGGGTGAGGATTTGTTTAAGCTGATCAAAACTCCGTTGTTGGTCCACTGTCCACCTGAAAGGAATGTCTTTACGGAGAAGCTTCGTTAGGGGTGAAGCAATCAAGGAGAACTCCTTAACGAACCTACGGTAGTATCCTGCAAGGCCCAGGAAACTACGAATTTCTCCCACGTTCTTCGGGGGTATCCATTCGAGAATGGCTTGAATCTTCTTTGGGTCCACTTGAATTCCCGCGGAAGATATCACATGACCGAGAAAAGATACTTCGGTCAACCAAAACTCGCATTTATTAAATTTGGCATAGAGCTGTTTTTCACGAAGGGTTTGGAGTACAATCCGAAGATGTTCCTTGTGAGTAACAGAATCTTTCGAATAGATCAAAATGTCGTCTATGAAGACAACGACAAATTTATCAAGATAAGGTCGAAATATTCGGTTCATCAGATCCATAAAGGCTGCAGGAGCATTGGTGAGCCCAAAAGGCATCACCAAGAATTCGTAATGACCATATCTGGTTCGAAAGGCTGTTTTTGAAACATCTGGTTCCTTCACGAGCATTTGATAGTAACCAGATCGGAGGTCTATCTTAGAAAAGACAGAAGCACCCTTTAGTTGGTCAAATAGGTCGTCTATTCTAGGAAGCGGGTACTTATTTTTTATTGTTACTTTATTCAGTTGTCGATAGTCGATGCATAAGCGCATCGATCCATCTTTCTTTTTCACAAATAAAACCGGTGCTCCCCAGGGTGAGGAACTCGGTCGAATAAACCCCTTACTTTCAAGGTCTTGGATTTGGGTCTTCAACTCCTTTAACTCCATTGGAGCCATTCTGTATGGAGCGATAGAAATTGGAGTAGTTCCAGGTTGAACTTCTATCCCAAACTCAACTTCACGTACAGGAGGGAGTCCCGGAAGTTCTTCAGGGAATACGTCAGGAAAATCTCTTATTATGGGTATATCTTCAGGTTTTGGTTCCTTCGTAGATTCTAAGGCACACATAAGACTACTCTGACATTTAGATTTCATTAAGGTGATGCTTTTTCTACCTAGACCACAGAGATATAATTTCTTTTTAGAACAATCTACCCATGCTTGATGTTCAGCTAGCCAATCTAGGCCAAGGATAAGGTCGAACTCATTAAAGGGTAAGACCATCAAATTGGCCGGAAAAGGAATTCCTTGGATTTTTAGGGGACAAGATCTACAGATCTTTTGGATTGCTACACTATCTCCTAATGGGTTTGACACAAGTATTTCGGAAGCAACATGATCACATTTTAAGGCGTATTTTTCAATCAAAGGTTCACTAATAAAGGAATGCGTGGAGCCTGGATCTATCAAAGCATAAACAAATTCAGAACCTAACTCCACCATACCTGCAATAACATCAGGGTCGTCTTCTTGTTCGCGGCCTCGAACGTGGTACATCTGGGCTGAGGTCTTTGGATTTCGGCTTCCTGAAGGAGCATTATTGTTATGGGGCCTTCCGGAAGAACCAGACGGTGCTTGATTTATTCCCCTCCCTTTTACTGGAACGTTCTGGGAGGCTATAGAGGTAGGGGCTTGTGGATTTTGGGGGCATTGTCGGATGAAATGACCGGATTCTCCGCACAGGTAACAAGAACCTGACTGTTTACGGCACTGTCCCAAATGTCTCTTTTGACAAAATTTACACAGAGGGATCTGAGAACTTTTGGCAGAGCCTCCTGTACTGTTTATTGAGGTCGTACGCGTAACAGTGGTCCCACCAGATGGAAATTGGGAGACATAATTAGAGTTAGGTAGCTGTTGATTGGCAGATGACCTTTGGTCCCACTGTCTTCCTCTTTTTTGAGATAGAGGAGGTTTAGAATCTTCTCGGAATCTTTTATCAGGTCGAGCTTGGTTTCCCTTCCTTCTTTCCGAGGCTCTTTGAGAAGCTTCAGTTGCAATGGCTCGATTCACCAGTATTTGAAAATCCTCGATTTCCAGAGCAACAAAAAGAGGACGTAATTCATCGCAGAGGCCATCTATGAACATTCTACATTTTTCTTTTTCAGTGTGGATGATATCAGTACCATATCTAGCGTATTTGCAGAAATCATGAATGTACTGTTCTACTGGCCTTCCTCCTTGCTTCAAATGGAGGAACTTTTTACGTCTTTCAGCGAGGTAATGCTCACTAATATACTTTTTACGAAACTCCTGGAGGAAAAATTCCCAAGTTACTTTATGTTCAGCTACAGTGAGCGTTACAGTGTTCCACCAGCTTTGTGCTTCATCTGCAATCAGGGCTAAAGCGCACTCCAACTTATGCTCCTCGGGGCACTTTAGTTGCTTGTTGATTACTTTCAAAGTATTTTCTAGCCAATATTCTGCGATTTCAGGATTATCCAGATCTTGGCCAGTAAATGTATAAACTTGATAACGTTTGAGCTTATCTATTGGAGCTCGAGAGATCTGCTGAGCAGCTTCAGCAGATGAGGAAGGTGCTTCTTGTCGAAGAGACACCACTACTTGTTTTATCATGTCGGCCATAGACACGAAATAGTCTTGTTGAGCCGATAACATAGGTGGAAGATGGGGTGGATCATTCTGAGCCACTTGTTCGGTACTTGGCTCTAGCCTCACATTTTCCCCTCGAGTGGAAGAGGAATCATGATCGGGCTCATTTGTTTCTTTCCTAATAGTAGGAGCGGTCATTTTGGTTCTAGACACACATAAGAATTAAATCGTGTAAGTTGCAAGTCACAAAATACATATTTAATCAACTCCTAAGTGGCATATGAGACATAGACTCGTTAACGAATGCCTGATTAGTCCTAGAATCGACTAAACTCTAGCTCTGATACCACAAATGTAACACCCCCTACCCGGCCTGGTAGAGAACCGGGTCGGAGAGCGCTACCGGAAACGATGCGGAGATCGGAGACATAATTTCAAAGTTCAAAAATCATTTCGTAATATTTTATTAATCTCTTTTAAGACTTAACACTTAACTTATTAACCATTTACTCAAATTGGGGTCAATTTTAAACTTTTTCAAACTTAGGGACTAAATTGTAATTTTCACAAATTAAAGGTCTTTATCTAAAATTCGTGAAAATATACTGAAATTAAACTAACTAGTTATTAGCCTGTAAAACCTCATTACTATCGGAGGTTATTTATCTACCTGATTAGACGATGCAATATTTAGTGACTATTTTGTAAAATATTCAAATCTATTTCTTTTTATTATCTTACTAAAATTCTTTACATATTTAAATGAGCCTATCAACTTACAAAAATCTTAGAGTCCTTTCTAATCATTTTTATTAGAAAATTATTCGTATCTATCATTATTATTGTTCTAACATTTATTTAATAGGACTTTTCTAGATTACTAAAATAAAACCACATTATTAAATTACAAAACACAATTTATACAAAAGTTGGATCATATGCCACTTTACTAGGAGTTCATGAAAGATATCATACATATAAGGTAGAGATGTGACTTGCAACTGCACCACACGATCAAAGGTTGGAAATCTATCAGGGTCCTGAAAATGCATGAGACACGTATGTTAGGCTTACATAGCCTAGTGAGGTAGTCATGATAGTAAATTGACAATAATATGAATGCCATGATTAAATATAAATTTAATCTAACTTATTTGCATGCTTCTATAACAGTATAAGCATAACATGATCAGATATCCATATCACTAACATAACATAATATAATCATATATCTTATCATAAACATGTCATGGTATAACATATCGAACACATATTATATTGGTACCATTGGATACGCGGATTCCCTGTACACCATATCATAAATCATAAATGAGCCGTAGCCCTGAGCCGTAGCTCCATGTATCCCTTACATTTCCATCCTTTTATCTCCCACATATAGGCCGTAGCCCTGGACCGTAGTCCTCCCTTACATGGTGAGCTCGAATAACCCTATGGCATGCCAATTGTATCCAACGTCCATAAATATACACAAATTCATTTATTTCATGATTTTCATATCATATCAAATCAAATAGCAAGATGAGCCGTAGCTCCATATCAGATAGTATTTCATATTATTTTCATATACATGTAGCATATTATAATCATTTTTAAGCATATCAAAATAATGCAGGGTACTTACCAGATGCAAATAAATTCATAATTAATGCAATAGGAAGGCACCGAGCCTACCCCTGACACGACTATACCCACATATCAGAACATAAAAATATCGGAATGACACCGTGTCACCCGAGACAAATGCATCTACACTCACCTTGACAGACCGGTGCTTTATTTTTATTTATTGGGCTTGAAAGTTGATCTGAATCGACCTCGTGTACTACGATAAAAATTAATTAAAATAATAAGACAGTATCGAATATATATATAAAATATTAATCAAACTCGATACCGAAACTTAATCTAACTAGAGATTTGAGCTTACCCCGTCGTCGGCAGAAATTCGATATTACTATATCGAAAATATCAGACTACCAAACAAACATTGGATCGTAACCTACTGATTTGTTTTCTTCAATTGCCGTGAATTCAAACAATCCCCCCCCCCTCCCCTTTTATAGCAAATTATCGTCCACTATTCCCTCCACTATCTATATATATATTTTTTTAATTATTATAGTGGCCAAATTGCCTAATTTATTAATACCCACTATTTATTTTTTTATCCATTCTTTTCATAATGGCCAAATTGCCTAAATTAAATACTACCCATTTACTAAGTGATAAGCCTTACACGGCAATCCACTTGATTTGCTAATTTTTTTATAATAATAATAATAATAATAATAATAATAATAATAATAATAATAATAATAATAATAAACTAACTATTTAATCTATTTTGGTACCAAATCGAACCAACCCTTAATCGAGATAAAAATATTTGTTTGCTAGAACTTGACCTTGATTTATAAATTATCTCGAATAATCTAAATAAGATCGAATAAATTTTTTAATAGTAAAAATATTCGGTCACCGGAACTTAATTCCGACTAGACCGGTTTTTGGGATGTGACACATAAAATAAAATAAAAATCATTAAATATATATAATCAGCTAGAATTTAGTATCTATCAATTTAATTATTAATAAAAATTACATACCTGATATATGCAACATGTGTTGCATGAACCATATCATGATTATGTTCTTTCTGAAATTTCACAACTTTCCAATAATGATGACGTTCATCCAATTTAAATCTAATAAATGCTCCACAACTAACTCTGATGCCCGGTCTTTGTAGACGTTTTCTGTTTGGCAAGTTATACCACTTTTCGTCTCTATGTCCCTCTTTACGGCACACCATTTTTTTGCAATTATTTGATTTGTAGCTCTACTTTTCACTGTCTGGTCGACTCGAACTCCGAACCCTTTCACTTTAACATAGGTATGGTAAAATTCAACGCAGTCGTCTAAAGTTTTCCACTTTAGCATACTCATATCATTCTCATTATAATCCTTTAATTTTTTACCAATCTTATCACATATGCTTTCGTCGACGAAATAGTCAAGGGTCTTCTCATCATCTATTTGTTTTGCATCGTCAACATCATGATGATGTTCTTCTTCTTTAAAATTAAGTCCACGTTCTCTGTTCTTGATATAAGGCTCGAACTCCGTAGCTTCAATTTTTTCTAGATCTTCAATATTTTCGATGTCTACGATATTAACCATCTCAAAAAAAAAACCATGCAATTTAATACAAGTAAATGAAAGCAAAATTTAATCTAATGAAACTTAATAAAAAGGTAAAAATAAAACCTCAATAAGCATGCACCGTACAAAAATTTTAGGTGTACCGGTACGGTAAGTGTACCGTACACCCAAATTAAATTAGAATCAAACCTACATCGAATATAATCCAGACCCCCAAAATAAACTTGTACCAAAATAATTGGACTTGAATAATGAATATGATCCAAAGAACCTAATTGAGACCTTCAGATACTACTGAGACGGTTAAACTTCGTAAAATTTAGTGAGAATGATAGATAGTAATTCTTGTTGGGCATTAATGCAGGAAAAATTGATTTGTCATGTTGTAGGCCAAAGTACAGTACAATAGTTGATGTAATAAAATGGTGGCAAAAACAGTTTCATTAATTAAAAATGATAAAGAAGTGCAACCCAAATCTTGTGGAATCTCCACCCAAGGGGTTAACCCATACGATTGATGACTTCATGGAAGTGGGCAGGAAACACGTTGAAATATATTTCCATCAATCTAGATTTTAAATGGAAAAACAATATACATATATGTGTAAACATTAATTAGTTTATATCAATTGAACATGACATTTCAACAAATGATACATATAAAATAAAGTGTTAAATTGCACCCTAAATGCCTAAACACTACTTGTTATAATTTTGGAAACACATGCAGCAAAGGCTGGACCAGAGTGTTAGAAGACGATCGCACCTCATAAAAATTTTAAATTATCATATTTTTAATATAATATTAGATAACTTTTATTACTTAAAAAGAGAGTCAAACAAAGAGATTCAAACATAAAAATATTCATAACGAGCAACAAAGAAATTAAAAAACTGAAAAGAACTCTCCTCCTTCTCGAAAGAGGGAAAATCCAGTCACGCCAGTAAATAATGCTCACTCTCCTCCTTCTCGAAAGAGGAAAAACCTAGTCACGCCATTAAATAATGCTTTCGCCGTTGCTCAGATGGATAAACATCGATTTCATTGATAAGCAAAAAGTCAGGAGAATTGTCAACACACAAGAGATAAAGTGAATCCCCTAGACGCTTGATAAGTGATGGAGTGTCGAGCGAAACTAACAGTCTTGCAAGCTATTTCGCTGAATATATCTAAATGCATCAGCAAACAACCACGAGAAGGGATTAAACTACTGAATAACCACCGACAATCGTACATCAGAATCGAGCGTCATGAGAAACTCTACATGAATGCATATCTACCAAAAAGGTAGGCGAAGTACGTGTCATAAGGTAGAGGAAAAGCATGCCACAAAGGTAAAAAAAAAACAAGCGCAACAATATATGTGAGAAATATGAATCCAAAAAAACGAGATTTTAATATAAAAATCTAGAGAGAAAAAACCCAACAAAAATACAAAAATAAAAACGAGATATAAGAATGTAGGGGAGAAATACAGGCGGTTGACGACCATCACTAAAATTAGTGTTGTCGCCGCCAAATAAAAGCTAAAAAAAATAAAAGCTGCGCAAGGACGAGAGAAAAGCTTCAAGAATAGGGTTTGGCCTTTGTTATCTTTTAACTCTCATATATTTCAAATATATGCATATATATTATATTTATTTCAAAAAATATATATATTATATTAATAATTTAATTTTACGCTCTTAAAATTTTAAATTTTCATATAAATGTAGTGAACATAAAATTTTTACACACTTCAACGTAAATTTATGTATAACTCTAAGGCATCGATGATCTATCTGATAATAAGTGAGATAAAAACAATTGAGAAAATGTAAAAAGGAATTGTTGAAAGGAGCGGTAGGGGTGAGCAAAACTCGACTCGACTCGAAAAAATCGATATTTTTTTTTTCAATTTCGAGTTATTCGAGTCGAGTTATTCGAGTTGTTCGAGTTATTCGAGTCAACTCGATTAACTCGAAAAAATTTCGATTTCGAGTCGGTTTGGAATTTGCCCAACTCGAAAAATTGAAAAATCGAAAAACCGAATTTTACAGTTTTACAATTTAGTCACTAATTTCATTTTTCTTCAATTCCTCCTTCATTTTAAGTCCATTTTTGATCAAATTTGAACCACATATTCCTAAACCAGCGTAGAATACATATTTATCTTCAATTTATATTTTTAAAATAAATTTCATATTTTTTCAATTCAGCCCCTTAACTTTGTATGATTTCCTCATTTCTTCAATATCTCCTTCGTTTTAAGTCAATTTTGACCAAAATTGAACCACATGCTCCTAAACCAATGTAGAAACTAGAATACCTATTTAGCTTCAATTCATATTTTTAAATTAAATTTTCTACTTTTGTAATTTAGCCCCTCAACTTTGAATGTTTCCAATTTCTTTAATTTCTCTTTCGTTTTAAGTCTATTTTTTTACCAAAATTAAATCACATGATTCACTAACACTATATAATATCTATATAACTTCAATTCATATTTTTAACAAATTTATTCTTTTTTTAATTTAGCCCTTTAACTTTATATTTTATTCAATTTGATCATTCAACCGATTTTTTTGTAATTTTTTTCTTTACATCAATTCATTGACTCATTTATACCCCCATCAGTACTTTATCCTTAAAAGTTCCTTATTTAAAAATAATATTATAAATATATTTTAGAAGTTTAGATGATATTTTTTTATTAAATAACATTACAAATCTTACTTATGCATGTGAAAAATAATATGAAGAAATATATATATATATATATATATATATATATATATATATATATGCATATCTTATATGAATAGAGAAAGTCGTTTAAATTAGAATCAAATCGTACTATAACATGGTAAATAATTACAATTAAATTTGTATAGAAACTCGAAAACTCGACAATATAATTCGGAACTCGAAAAAAGTTTGTTGCAATTCTCTTTTTTGAACTATTATGTTTTTGTTTTTATTGGTTTGTATCTTTTGACATGTGATGTTGGATTTTCTAAACTCTACTGTGTAATTTGCTTTAGTTATTAATATATTTTAGGGTACTCTTTTCCTCCTTCCGCAATCTTTGGTCTCGTCTTGGCGTTACCTAGATAAGAAGGAGGTTTTTAACGTGGCCCGTAGTTTATAATGGAAGGTTGAGTTTTCTTTTTGTTGGTTTGATTGTTACAATTGAAATTTGGACAGGTTTACCTTGTTTGATGAAAAATGTGTTCTTATTTTTGTGCTTTTAGAATCATTGTATTGTTTAGTCATAAGTCAATTTATATGTATGTAGATATAATTCAAAATCTTTTTTACACATGTGAAAAATAATATGAAGAAATATATATGTAGATATAAATAGAAAAATGTTTAAATTAAAACCAAACTCGAAAAATCGAATCGACTCGAACTCGACTCGAACTCGCTAAAATCGACTCGAATCGAAAAAATTTCAATTTAAGTTCAAGTTGTAAAATATGACGATTGAACTCGAATAACTCGAATTTTTTTAACTCGACTCGACTCGACTTGCTCGAACGCTCACCCCTAAGGAGCGACACCGACCGATTGGTGATACGGCCATGATACGTTCACACCAATAAAATCTGCTATGCCCATGTCGCCCCACCGCTTTCCACGTATATTTCCACGTTTTATTTTGGCTTAATAATAAAATCGGTGTTTAAATTATACTAATTTTTAATTTTTGATGTCAAAAATATTTTTCGTTCAAAACAAATATTTAAAGTTAATTTTTTTAATTTTAGGTGTCTGGTCATTAAAGACAATTAAAAATTTGTTATCCAATAAAAATATGATAAGTAACATATTTTTTATTATTATTTAAAAAAAACTTAAGAATTTGAAATTTTTATAAAATAGTCTCAAAATCTCCAAAATTATCATTCGTCGTCAATAGCTTCGTCAGAGCCCACCACTACTATCTTCGGATGCCACAACTCATTTTTTCCAACCACTTATCGCCGATAATTGACGGCAGGTGTGTCGATCGGCTTTCTTTTGCAAGTTTGGCTTCCTTCGACGTTAGGTACGTCGTCCGTCGACTTTCAGCGATAGGTGGTTAGGGAAAATATTTGTGAAGGTTCAGCGACGAAAGTAGTGGGCACGCCGTCAGCGATTAGTGGCGACAACAGCTAATATTGGGATTATGACTTAAGGACTATTTTGAAAATATTTGAAAATTTTAAGATTTTTTTTAAAAATTTTGATTTTAAAAAAATAAAATAAAACTTGTCACGTGTCTAGCATTAATTAGGTGATAATTTTTTTAATTGGTAACGGAGAAAACATTAAACACCCATTTTGAGCGAAAAATAATTTAGACGCCGAAAATTAACAAGTATAATTTGGACACTTATTTTAATGTTAAGCGTCCCCTCTTTGTTTTTAGGCTTAAACCTAAAATAGGTGCCCAAAGTATGCATTTTTTGAACTTTAGGTGCTTAAAGTATTATTTTGTAAAAATATGTGCCCAAAGTTTTAAAAGTTATTATTTTAGGTGCCTACCGTTAATGGGTGTGCTCAAGGGCGGCGATTTGAGGGTTTGGGTTTGGGTAATTTTAGGGATTTAGAGACTGTTTTGTAAAAGTTTCAAAATTTTTAGATTTTATGATAAATTGATTTTTTTGGGTGTTTTTGTTTAAAAAATTGAAAGAAAAAAAATCAAATTAGTGTCATGTGTCAAGCATTGATTGGTTAAAGATTTTGTTAACACCCATTAACGGTAGGCACCTAAAATTATAACTTTTGAAACTTAAAACACCTATTTTTACAAAATAATAATTTAGGCACCTAAAATTTAAAAAACATTGAGTAACTATTTTTGGTTTAAGCCTTGTTTTTACCCTACCAAAACTAAATAAAAAGAAGCTTGCATTTGGAATGAATTTAGTGTTAATTTGCATTTAGCCAACCCCACGTACCCAACCCCAGTCAAATTCTAACCCCAAATGTCACCCTTGTTTGGTTTTATTTAAAGCGATGGAACCTGGTTAACGCCAGCTGGGCTCTGATTTCTCAAACTCGAAACTCCCTTCCTTTATGAACAGTCTTACACTAGTGTAATTATGTAAAGCAAGCAACAACATTTTGGGGGGCTGTTCATACATTTTGGGTTTGTTTTGGATGGGAACCAAGACAAGTGAAGAAACCGTGTTGCAGAAAGACAAGAAAAATAATGGTGGGGGAGTTGAGAGAGAGCCCTGGTTGTTGTACGGTTGTAAACTACTACAAGCTTGTCCAAGCTGGTCTAGTTTTAGACAAGGGTCTTACTCTTCCTCCAAATCTCTCTAACAACATCCCTTGACCCCTCTAAAACTTCTTAAACATCTGACCAAGCCAATTCAGTCCATAACAAGAAGAAGACAGACATCTGTTTCAAATTGCCAGTGTTCATCAACCATGAGCAGCTCAGATTCTTTGGGTGATTTGATGTCCCTCTGTCCAAAAGAACAATCCCAATTTCGTACTATTTATACATGAAACCGAGTTGTAATTAAAGTTGTTTGTTTCGTTTTGGTCTGCAGATGAACATAGTCCGAGAAACAACTATATATACAGCAGGGACTTCCAGTCGATGCTAGACGGATTAGATCAGGAAGTGTGCCTGGAAAAAACGGGGCATGTTTCTGAGAAGAAGCGGAGATTAAGTGTGGATCAAGTTAAGGCCTTGGAGAAGAATTTCGAGGTCGAAAACAAGCTGGAACCGGAGAGGAAAGTGAAACTAGCTCAAGACCTGGGCTTGCAACCGAGACAAGTTGCTGTGTGGTTCCAAAACCGCCGTGCCAGATGGAAGACCAAGCAATTGGAAAGGGACTATGGCCTTCTCAAAACCAGTTATGATACTCTCAAGGCTAATTATGAAGCTCTCCGGCATGACAATGAAGCTCTTCTCAAAGAGGTAGTAAGTAGTAACAATTAACAAATTATATTTCACTTATATTATATGTGAACATATGGGATGATTAGAATTGTGCTCAATTATTCTGCAGATAAGAGAGTTGCAGGCGAAGCAGAGTGGGGAGAGCACCGAGAGCAATGTTTCAGTGAAAGAGGAGGTGGTTGTGCCTGAAACTGCTGATAACAAAACACTGGAACAAAGTGAACCATCTTTGGATACTTCGTCAGAGCCTGCAGATGGATCAGTTGGCGGCGCCACCACCCTTTTCCCCGACTTGAAAGACGGGTCATCGGACAGTGATTCCAGTGCTATCTTGAATGAAAACAACATCAACAACATCAACAACAACAACAACAATAACAACGGGAGTATTTCTTCACTGTTGATATCAACAACAACATCTTCTTCTTCACCATCGTCCTTGGATTGCTTCAATTTCTACAAAACAACCCATCAACCCCACCAGTATGTGAAGCTGGAAGAACACGATTTCTTCGCTGCAGATGATGAAGCTTGCAATTTCTTTTCGGATGAGCAAGCTCCGAGTCTTCATTGGTATTGTCCTGAACAGTGGAACTAAAGGCGAAAAAAAATCAACAAGTATGTAATTATGGAACCAAACCAAACCGAATTCAAGAATTTTGTAAGATCGGAATTATATAAGTTAAAAACTACTACCAAGACCACGATCTCCAGTAAAACAATAGGAATTTGGAGAAGAAGAAGGAGAAAGAGAAGGGATCACGTGGGATGGGGAAAAGGTGACAAACACCAAAGTGGGGGGCGTGCGGGAATGATTAGATAGTAATTGGATGCTTTAAAAAATTTTCTCTTCTGCTGTAAATGGAAAATTCTCCGAAATCCATTGGTGGGAAGTGAAACTTCCTTCAATGGAGAGGAGCTGAACCAAAACATCAATCATCATCATTTTTCCTTGGACTTTTTTCCTAATTCTGTTTCTTTCTTCCAAGTGCAAAACCCAGAAAATGGAAAGATCAAAAATAAAAGTTTAATCCAATCATAATTAAGACATGATTTTCACCTGGTAATTAAAGTGAAAAAAAACAAATCACCCTACTGGGAAAATATGGGTTTTTTTTAATCGAAAGGAAAATATGGTTTAACTTTGAATGGTTTGCCAAAAATTCTGATGTTGCACAATATTTGGTTTCCATGAAAACGAGTGCTTGTTTTGACAAAAGTATCATTTAGGTCTATTTAATTGTGGGAAATGCCTTGATGCAGCAAAAAGATTTTGAGTCGACAAATATTTTGACAGGGACTTCATCAAAAGTAATATTTTGATGCCTAATTTTTTAGTTCAATCAGATATCTAAATTTGATTTCAAGATTTGATTCATCATTTAAACTTTATTTTGTCTAATTAAGTATTTAAATTTGACTTTTTGTTTAATTTGGTGCCTGAACGTGGCTCCTTCGTTTAAATTAGTTAAAAATAGCAAGTATCAATTTATATAAAAAGTCAAGTTCATATATCAATTTGAAGCAAGAAACCAATTTCAAGTATATATATATATATATGGGTTAGGATTAACTTACACTGTGTAATACCTAATTACTTTTACACAGTTTTTGGACCGTTGGATGATGATAATTAATGGCTCAGATTATTTCTTATCTTTTTTTCTCAAGTGATAATCTTCACATTTTTTACTATTAATCTCATCCATCCATTTTACTCATCCAATGATCCTAGATTAGTGTAAAACTAAATAAATTTTACATCAAAACTAAAGGAATTAATTGCATCGCACATCTTAAACTATGACCCTTATTTTAAATTGATCCATAAATTTTTAAATGTTTTAATTTCATCTCTAAACTATATATTTCTCATTATAAATTGGTCCTTAAACTTTTAGACGTGAATATATTTTAATCTCTAAATTATGACCCTCATTTTAAATTGATATCCTAAACTTTTGTACATTCAATTTTTATTCCCAAACTATAATGGTTTTAAAGATTTTATTTAATAATTTTACATCAAAACTAAATAAATTTTACATCAAAACTAAAGGAATTAATTGCATCGCACATCTTAAACTATGACCCTTATTTTAAATTGATCAATAAATTTTTAAAGATTTTAATTTCATCTCTAAACTATATATTTCTCATTATAAATTGGTCCTTAAACTTTTAGACGTGAGTATATTTTAATCTCTAAATTATGACTCTCATTTTAAATTGATATCTAAACTTTTGTACATTCAATTTTTATTCCCAAACTATAATGGTTTTAAAGATTTTATTTAATAATTTCTTTTACTAAACTCAGTCATTAATATTTCCCTTTTTACATAAAAGGCATAAAAAAGTCAAAAACATAATCTCAACTACAAAGCACCAATCAACTGATTCTGCCACGTACTCTTCTATTTTGATCACTACCACCCCCTCTACCCAAAAGCAAACCGACCTTTTTCTTTATCATGTACTATTTTTTATCTCTATTTTTAATTATTATTAGTAAGTTTTTATTTGCTGCTGTAAATTTTATTTTTTATTTTTGTGGAGGGTAAAAATTAAAATAATAAAAAAGATAGCAGTACCCTGATCTATTGTAGTCTGCGTAGCAATGTGAAGGGCATTGGCGCATCACATGGAGGGGTGAGGTACTTGCTTGGTTTTTTTTTATTATAAAAAAAACGAGTTTAGTTCTGTCCGGATTTTTATTAAGGGTGATGCCGGTCAAATTTGAGTTTAGGGTAAAAATGTCTGATTCGACTTGATTTGAGATTAATAATATGATTTTCCTATATTTTTAGAGATATTTACGATAATGCATTCTCTTTATAGTTTTTTCAATTAGGTCATTAAATTTGATTTTTTTATAATTAGATCCCTAAAAAAATTAACAATTAGATCCATAAAATTATTTTTTTATAAACCAGGTCGAGTTCTGATTGAAGTATATAATTTTTAAGTCGAATTAAATTTGTTAAAGATATATTCTAATTTAAAATAATTTTTTTCGAGTCAGCCAAAACACGAATCGAGGGATTTGGTAGGTTGAGGTTTGTCTTGTAGCAGACAAAGGCAAGGGAACTGCAGAGCCAGCAAAATAATAATAATAATAATAATAATAATAATAGTAATAATAATAATAAGAGATAATTATATATTTAGTTTCTAACATATTCTTGTTTTCTTATTTTAGTACCCACCTAATTTTTTTAACAAAAATATACCTAACGTTACATTTTCTTAACATTTTAATACTCCGCCGTTTAAACTTAACGGAACCAGTGACGTGAACTTATTATTTTTTATTTTTTTAAAGCCACACATTTTTTCTCCTCCAACTCACCTATTTGGCTTTGGGGGTGTTTCCTCCGACGTGAAAGTAGAGCTTTACTGGGTTTTCAGATTAGGGTTCTGCTGCTGCTGCTGTTGTTTTTGGGAAGGATTGCATTTCAATTTCAAGATCTGAGTTTAGAATCGATTTCGTCAAGGCTTTCGTGAGTAACCGAAGATTGAGGATTTCGGCGATCGCCTGAAGCGTCGACGTATTGCTCTTCCGCTTCTTCTTCATCATTATCTTCATCTTCGTAATCTGAGTCTATGATGAAATCTTCCCAGCTTTGAGAAGTGCCCATTTTCAGATTCAATTGATTTTGCATAAATGATTTCAGAGAGGGTATTGGGCAAAATTTTAAACAATATCATTTTCCAAAAATGGTGGAATTGGTTAATAATTTGGGTCAAATTGGGGTGTTAATCCCTCTACTATGTTCAAGTTAAGATTAAATCTTATACATTAATTTGGTCAGCCTATGTGGAATAGTTGAGTTTGAGGAGAAAAAACGCGTGGCTTTAAAAAAAATGGTCCACATTATTGGTTTCGTTAAATTTAAACGGTGTGATACTAAAATGTTAAGAAAATATAACGTTAGGCACATTTTTGTTAAAAAAATTAGGTGGGTATTAAAATAAGAAAACTGAAATAAGTGAAATGCTAAATATGTAATTATTCCTAATAATAATCATAATAATAATAATAATAATAATAATAATAATAATATAAAAAATGGCTAGCTAGAACTAGTCCCAGTACACTAGACTGGGCGCGCACCTACTGTACCAGTTTCTGATCATGACGTGTGAGCTTTCCATTGGTTTCAGTTTCTGTGTACTATGTAAATAATAATATTATATTTACATATTCTTGTAGGAATTGCAGTGCACAATACTACACATCGGGGAGGGAATTGGTACGTGCGGAGACGATTTTGCATTTTTTACTTTTTTTTTTTGTCCAAAAGGTAATTGATTTCGATTAAATTAAAAGGGGCTCAATTCCATGCACATAAAGTGCAAAAAACAAAGAGACAGCGTCAGACATAAACTAAAAGGTAGTCAAGCGGCAGGACACAGTATCTATGCAAAGTCGAACAATGCAGAGAGAATACAAAACAACGTAGGCACAGAGCCTAACTAGGACCGGGGCCCGCAAGAAGAAACCAACGCCACTCAGGGCAAAGGAAAAGGCCGCCACAAGACAACCTCGGATCAAAAATGGCATAAACGTAATTCCTGTTTATTTGGGAGAGCTCCATCCGGAGGCAGGCTCCCAATTCCATGGTAGGAATGGGCCTTGTCACCAAAACCGCAGGAAAACGTAACCCTATCTGATCTAATTTCACAGTCTGAACAAATAAACTAAAACCCGACATACTTAAAACAGAAGCATGATTTGCCACAATTCTGATCCACATAGACCCGATCACCACTGGAGGGTTTGAACCGCCCGGGTCCCATCCAAAACTATGCACCATCACCTCCCGGGCTTCATCACTCGTCCACATTCCTTCAATAATATGACTCCCATAAAAGAGCTGGCCCAATAATGAGAGAAAGAGATTCTCCACACCTGGGCTCGCAGAAAGGCCCACGTTGGACTAGGCTCAAGAGACCAAGCAATTTCCATAGCATTCTGTCCAGCTTTTATTTCCCAATTCACAACATCACACTTAGTCGCATCTAATTTCCAAAATCCATGATAAATGCAGGTCCAATAAAGTGATATGAATTTTCAAATCCCATGACAACATAGAATGTTAGGCTTAAAAATGAAAGCTTTGGAATAAACAACAGAACAAGGGTTAATAGGGGAAAAACCAGTGAAAGGGCGAGAATGCCCCTATCATCAACCTGCATCCTGAACCAAGCTACTGACCATTCAACTTCGACAAACCAAACCCTCTGCCGGAGCCTCGGTGAACCAGATCCTGACCGGGGATCAACAGAAGATGACCACCGCAACTCCCCCTGATCGGAGACGGACTGGAAATTTCTTGGATAGCGTCCAACCCATCCTATCAACCAAATACGTCTGTCGGGCCGAAAAACGTTCACCAGAGCAAAACCGAAGGCCACCGCCCGACCGCCTGCCATTTCAGAAACCGTCCGGCACCCAGGGGCCCTGAATACATCCAACATTGCGCTAAGACAGAGGCGATCTCTGCTTCTCCCAGGGGCCCTGAACCAGGGTTGAGGGCGAAGGGGGGACTGCTTCTCCTAAGCACCCTCAGGACCATCTCATTAAACTGGAGTCTCGACGGCGTATCTCGTTCTGAGCTTTGCCTGAAACCGGCATCTCTCGTCAGCAATCAAACCGGCCTCATTCCTTTCCACTGCTCCAAATCACCAGCCAGAGTCACCCTCCGCTGCACCGGCGACCGTCGGCTCTTAAAGGAACCGAACGCAGAGACCGACCCGAACGGGTTCAAGCTTCACTTGAGGGACGAGGGAATCGGAAAAAAGTAAGGACTGGAGAGCGCGTGGAGCGCGTTCAAAACCATGGCTAAATTGGCGAATCCTGCAAATTTTTGTATTGACTTTAACATTTTTTTATCCAATACTTTGTCTTTAACACTTGTAAGTTGTAAGTATGGTTTCGGCCTTCGGGTAATTTATATTATATGTTTCTATGTTTTTTTGTCCTTATCCCCACACTCATCAGACCCTTAGGGGTTTCAAGGAATCTTCATCTTGAATCCAGAAAAAGTTAAACAAATTTTAATATTTTACTAACTAAAATATACTATTGGTTTTAATTTACAAGTTATATATTCGATACACTTGAACATATAATTAAAGAAGAACAATGTTTTTCAGGAACATAAATAGAAAAAATAAGGAGATAAATAGATTATATACTCTTAATTAACAAACAATGGTAAATTACTATAGAGACCACTCAAACTTGTAGAACTAAGTTTTGATATAATATTTGAAAAATGTTTTGGACTAAATTGCAAAGAATTTAAAATGAGTTTTTAGTCAAAAACAACTTGAAAATATGTTTAAGGGTTTTAAAGGCTTTGGAATGGACTTAAAGTACATTTAAAGTGGTCAAAACCTGTATTTTTATGTACCCGTATCGATACGGTATAGAAGGGTACCGATACGTTTTAGGGTTTCAAGCCACCAGATTTTCCAGTAGCCAAAACCCGTACCGATACGCTTAGCCGTATCGATACGGTGAGCTTTGAAATAGCCCAACGGCTAGTCGCGTACCGATACGGTTGTATCGCGTACCGATACGCCTAACTACCCCAACGGTCATTTTTCCCAACGGTCTTTTAAATTGCAGGACCGTACCGATACGCTAGGTAAGCGTATCGATACGCATCAGCTGAAGAAGCCAACGGCTCTTTCCTCATTGAGACCGTATCGATACGGGTTGATAGGGTATCGATACACCAAGCTGCAGATCTGCATTTATGGTGGGAAATAAAGACTCAAACGGCTCCAAATTGATCCCAACGGCTAGCAACGGCTACAAACTCAATTGGGAGTATAAAAGGGACCTCCTAGCATCTTGTAGTGGTTAATGCTTCAATTGTTACAACATTATGATGTCAAAATTTGTCTAGAGCTTAAATTGTTTATTTCTTGCTTAGACAACACTTGTGAGCTTACATTGTTAAATTTGCTCAAGTGTCTAGGTTTTGGGTGAGTGCATAGAATTGCAAACAAACACCTTTTAGAGGGATTTCTAGTTTGCTAAGTCTTTCTTTGTAAAGAGAGTGTTCCTTCAAGCTTTGGGTAGAAAGCTTTGAGGGTTGTAACGGTTTCCTCCTAATCCGAGAAAAGGGGACGAAATTCTTAGTGAATTTGTTGGAAATCCTTAGTGGGGAGCTAAGGTAGTGGATGTAGACCTTGGTTAGAAGGTTGAACCACTATAAATCCTTGTGTCAAATTGCCAATTTTTCACCTCCCACTAAAACACCCAATTATCCAACTTCTCCACACTTGGCGAGCAAGAACGGTTGATCGAATCGAGCACCCTAAATCTCAACAATTGGTATCAGAGCTTGGCTCAATCGAAGGGGATTCACATCCTATTGAGAAGATCCGGCAAGCTCGATCAACATTTCACCAACCGGCTCAAATGGCACAATCAATCGACAAACCGCCCTTCTTCGACGGAAATCACTATGCCCATTGGAAGACAAAGATGAAATTCTTCTTGAAGTCAAGAGACTACAAGCTATGGGACATAGTTGAAGATGGTCCGTTCGTGCCTCAAGGAAGCAAAGCGGAATGGAGTGCCGACGATCGCAATAAGATGGAGCTTAATTGCAAAGCCTTGCACATGCTCTTTTGTGCTTTTGGCCCAACCATCTATGAGAAGATGTCTTCTTGTGAGAGTGCCAAGGAAGTGTGGGACAAGCTTGAAGTCACATACGAAGGAACCAATGAAGTCAAGGAGACCAAGATTGGGCTCCTCACCTTAGAGTATGAGAACTTCAAGATGGATCCGGAAGAGAACATCGAGAAGATGTTTGATAGGTTCTCCACCATCACCAATGGTCTTAAAGGTTATGGAGAAGCCATCCCGGAAGAGAAGCTTGTCCGAAAGCTCATCTACTCTCTTCCCGAGTCTTGGGACTCAAAGAGGACCGCCATCATCGAAGCCAAAAATTTGAAGACTTTGAAGCTTGACGAACTTATGGGGTCTCTTTTCACTCATCAAATCATGAAGAAGAACAAGGAAGAGGAGAAGAAAAGGGAAGAAATTAAAGCTATGGGAGAGAAGAAAATCAAAGGGCTTAGCATCAATGCAAGTGCCATGGCTCTCAAGTCCTCCACTTGCCATCACGTAGATTCTAGTGAGGAGGATAGTGAAGATGAAGAGATGGCCTATCTCTTCAACAAGTTCGCCCGGTTCATGAAGAGCAAAATGGAAAAATCCAAGCATGAATCGATGAAGAAGATGAAGGACTCCCACAAATCGAAAAAGAATGGATCATCTTCAAAACAAGCATATGTGGCCACATGGAGTGATGAAGACTCCACCGATGATGAAGTAGCCCACCTATGCTTGATGGCCCTCAATGAGGGGGAGGTAACTTCTAACTCATCTATTTCAAATTCTTATACATTTGATGAGTTACAAGATGCCTATGATGATTTGCTTTTGGAATTCAAGGCATCATTTTCTAAAAACAAAAAGTTGATTTCAAAAATAAAAATTGAAAATGATTTGCTTTCCAAAACAAATCTTGAACTTGAAGCAAGATTAAAAGATTTTGAACAAAAATGTTTTGATTTACAAAATTTGCTTCTCAAAGTTCAAAAAGAAAAAGATTTGATTTCCAATGAACTTGAAAAGAAAAATAGTTTTGGAAAATCAAACTTTTATGTAAGATAATCTAGTGCCCCTAGATTTGTGAATGGAAAATGTTTTAGAAGTGTTTGGGTCCCAAAAGGACTAACCACTTCAACTAAAAAGGATGAAATTGAAAAATGGATTCCTAAGGGGACTAAATTTTGTGCTACTAATGTCTATGGATCCAAAGCAATTTGGATACCAAAAATTACTTGATTGTCTTTTGCTAGGTGTGATGGAGAGTGATCAACAAGTCAAAAATTGAGGGGGAGCTCCATGCACACAAAGGAAGAACACTTGAAGAAGGAAGGCTTCACATCCTCCCTTGAGTTCAAGTGTGGTAAAATCTAGTTGCTTTAGTGTTTATTTGATTTATTTTCTTTTATGTCAACTAGATATTCATATATGTTGAACTAACATTCTCATGATGCTTTGAGTAAGGGGGAGCCAATTTTTAAAACCAAAATTTTAAGTGTGTCAAAATTTTTTTTGCCTCCTATGTTATCTTGAACTTAAATGTCATTTTAAATTCTTTTTGATATAACAAAAAGGGGGAGAAATGGTTTGAAAAAATTGAATTTTCAAATGAATAAGGGGGAGCTTTACTTGTTTTCATTTGTAATCTCTTATTCACAATTTTAAAGTCAAAGGGGGAGAATTCCAAACAATTTTTCAAGTTGGTTTTATTATATCAAAAAGGGGGAGATTGTAGAACTAAGTTTTGATATAATATTTGAAAAATGTTTTGGACTAAATTGCAAAGAATTTAAAATGAGTTTTTAGTCAAAAACAACTTGAAAATATGTTTAAGGGTTTTAAAGGCTTTGGAATGGACTTAAAGTACATTTAAAGTGGTCAAAACCTGTATTTTTATGTACCCGTATCGATACGGTATAGAAGGGTACCGATACGTTTTAGGGTTTCAAGCCACCAGATTTTCCAGTAGCCAAAACCCGTACCGATACGCTTAGCCGTATCGATACGGTGAGCTTTGAAATAGCCCAACGGCTAGTCGCGTACCGATACGGTTGTATCGCGTACCGATACGCCTAACTACCCCAACGGTCATTTTTCCCAACGGTCTTTTAAATTGCAGGACCGTACCGATACGCTAGGTAAGCGTATCGATACGCATCAGCTGAAGAAGCCAACGGCTCTTTCCTCATTGAGACCGTATCGATACGGGTTGATAGGGTATCGATACACCAAGCTGCAGATCTGCATTTATGGTGGGAAATAAAGACTCAAACGGCTCCAAATTGATCCCAACGGCTAGCAACGGCTACAAACTCAATTGGGAGTATAAAAGGGACCTCCTAGCATCTTGTAATGGTTAATGCTTCAATTGTTACAACATTATGATGTCAAAATTTGTCTAGAGCTTAAATTGTTTATTTCTTGCTTAGACAACACTTGTGAGCTTACATTGTTAAATTTGCTCAAGTGTCTAGGTTTTGGGTGAGTGCATAGAATTGCAAACAAACACCTTTTAGAGGGATTTCTAGTTTGCTAAGTCTTTCTTTGTAAAGAGAGTGTTCCTTCAAGCTTTGGGTAGAAAGCTTTGAGGGTTGTAACGGTTTCCTCCTAATCCGAGAAAAGGGGACGAAATTCTTAGTGAATTTGTTGGAAATCCTTAGTGGGGAGCTAAGGTAGTGGATGTAGACCTTGGTTAGAAGGTTGAACCACTATAAATCCTTGTGTCAAATTGCCAATTTTTCACCTCCCACTAAAACACCCAATTATCCAACTTCTCCACACTTGGCGAGCAAGAACGGTTGATCGAATCGAGCACCCTAAATCTCAACAAAACTTAATAAGGTTTAAACAAAAGACACAAATATCTCGATAGACTAAAATATTGATAATAAGATAAGTATGTATAGATGTAAATGAGAGTTAATTATATATTACTTAAAAATATTGTAAAATATCGGGGATCCTTGTGGATATTTTTCGGAGATCCACACAGCTATTTATACGATTAATGTTCGATTATCCTATGGTTCGGATATAACAATTCTTGTTCCCATCCCATTTAAGCTTCGGTGATAAAATTTCTCCGTCCCCATCCCCGTGGTTGAAGGTTTCAAGTATTCTTTATCATTTTCGGTTCAGATCCCCACAATTTCGAATATTTTCTACCCAATTCTCATCCCTTAGTGCACACAGTGAACAGAAACGGTTGTAGCAAACCAAACCTATGTATTTTGTATATTTTATTTTTTTGCCCTGGCTATATTTACTTTATAAATTATATGTGCATTTTATATTTTTTAAATAATTTAAATATGATTATAATGTAGTATCTGTTTATACATATTTTTAACTATTTGTCAATGTACACTCATCTTGTAGAAAAAGCGATTGAACTGGTCTCCTAGGATAAACATCATCTATTTTTTCACTATAATCACTTGTTGAGTTTATATGTGTATTCTCATTGTATTTATTTTTTGAATATAAAATTAACATTAAACTATATAATTAATACGTTCAAAAAAATAAACTATATAATTAATATCGATAAATTGGATCGTAGATTAGCAATAGACTGGTATTAGCTAAACTTGCCAAATAACCAATGAGTAATCCGAAACGTTTTTGCATAAATTTTAGGTCAAATTATATCATTACCTTATAAAATGTATAGGTTGTGGATTTATTTCCTATACTCTAATTTAATCAAATTTATTCTTTATCTTTAAACTTTGAAATTTTAGTTCAGATTCGAATGATTTATTAATAATATGATTAAACTACATGGACTCAAGACTATCAAAATTGAAAAACATAAATTAAATTTATAACTTGTGTTTGAGTGATAGGCATAACCTATACATAGTATAGGGACTGGCAAAAGAATTTAGCCTAAATTTTAATGTATACTAATCAAATCCATCAGTAGACAGTCAATCACCCTAAAAAACCCCTACATTTGGTAGGTATGTGGTACGACATGTTACAGTACGACTATGTTACGGTACGACTATGTTATTGCACTAACTGAAAATGTAAAACATAGCATTGAAAATGTTATATTTTTTATAATATTTTCAGTTCTTACAAAAACTTAAAATCATATCAGAAGTGATACAAATTTTAAAACTCGAAAGTAAAGTTTAGATACTTATTACAACTGAAAATATTATTAAAGAGTATAACATTTTCAGTGTCATGTTTTATATTTTCCGTTGATGCAGTAGTATAGCCTGCACATAAACAACCCCGTACATTTTGATTTTGTTTGGAAATGGGTCCCATTTGTTCATTGGCCATTGCAGTTTTATGAAAGTGAAGGCATGCGATGTGGGTCTTATTGTGTTGCATCAAGCGCACGTCCTTTTCATCAAAGGAATGTCATTATCAAATTAAGCACTCCCTCAGTACCATAATTTGTGTCCCTTTTAGATTTTCAAATTATCCCAATTAAAATGTGTTATTAAAAAAGTTAACATAAAATAACATTTAAATTTCCTTTTCTACCCTTTATCATACTTCATTCTACAAATTATTTTAAAAAAAATAAAATTTTAAGTTTTCTTCCGTCTATTAATCTCTCTTTTAAAGCTAAATTTTTATATTACCATAAAATCAGGGAACTTAATGGATGCTGCCAAATTATTCATATACATTCTAAATATGAACGGTGAGTTTTTAAGTTCATTTTTGTTCAATGATACATATTTTATGGTTTATATTGAAGAGACCAAAATCATAATGCCTAATAAAATAGATTCAATTTTTTTTCAAAAGAAAATAGTTTTCATTACAATAGTTTTCAAAAGAATATCATGATTGAGCAAAAATTCACAAAATATTTGATAACAGTACCTATAAAACTAAGACACTTACTACATTTGGTGTTGAAGTTGAATTTGCATAAGAGCTTCTTGTACAACATCTTGATCACAATGGAGTTGAATGGAAAATTCACCATTTCTTTCCAACCTTTTCTTACCTATATGTGGCAACTTATAATTATTCCCTCCTTTAACCTTCATAATTTCAATCATGCATGATTGTAATGTTAAAAAAACATTGTTCAAACTTTCTACTGGTAATTCATCAAATGATTTCTCTACAGCCATCACCAATTCATCAATTGTTGAGGGAGATTCTTGATGCTGTAAAGATTGTATTGCTCTAAAGTATCCAATATCAAACACATTCAAATCAGGACTGTTTGGAGGTTGAAAAAAAAGTTGAAAATTAAAGTCACCCAAACTTGTTGTAACCCCCTAGACCCGCCTATGCGTTACAACGGATCCTAGGAAGTCACATTAGGGTCACAAGAGCGACCCACAGTAAAAATACACGTAAAAACTTTTTTTAAACATTTACTAAATTGTAAAACCAACTTCTGTTTAAAATATCATTCCGGGATGTCATTTAAACACATAATAAAAACTTCAGAAAATATTTTACAGACACTGCCATAAAACAATACATGACATACATGCCCACTAACTATACAGTACCATACTCCAAGGGTAACGCCGGGACGACTCTGAACAGTGATGTCAACCATTATACCATGATATACTCCTTTAACCTGCGATGGTAAAACCAATGTGAGCTTGGAAAAGCTCAGTAATACAGAACTACCAAAAGATGCTATAAGCTCATGCAAATATATGGTAGGCATAACATTTTCATGATGTCCCATGTAGTAACAGTCTCCATTTCTGTTCTACTATTTCGAGGTTGCATCATACTCGCGAATAACGATACTTGTTCTTTATTCAAACCTCAAGAATTAGACGAGAATTATATAGGCTGATAACATACGAGGTAGGACACCATGTTGAGTGTCTAGTGTGTTCCAACGGTGCAACGATAATGCATGAAATGTAACAATGCAGTAAACCTTTTTATATAAAATACATTTGTTTCAAGTAGCTGTAAAGTTCATTTTAATTATATATTTACCCTCCAACCATACTCCAATATATAGTTTCCCACAATGTGGTATCATGTATAGGCATTAACCCGAGCCCATTGGGCGTGGGTACCATCCTAAGGATATACCTTAGAATACGGGCGGCCCTTGCCAAAGCATAGGAACCGAAAACGGGCGGACCTGGCCGAAGCCTAAGATCTGAAAACGGGCGGACCTAGCCGAAGCTTAGGATCCGAAAACGGGCGGACCTAGCCGAAGCTTAGGATCCGAATACGGGCGGACCTAGCCGAAGCTTAGGATCCGAATACGGGCGGACCTAGCCGAAGCTTAGGATCCGAATACGGGCGGACTTACCAGCTGGATCAGGGCTGAGCCGACGGTAACTTCATATCATAACACAAGTACCCCAGTGAATCAGATCATCAATAGTTCATTAATCAATAACTGTATTTTTAGTAACACATTATTCATACAGCATGTTTGTCATATCGGGTGCATATGCATATATCAGAAATACAGTACGGTCATGTTTAATTTATAAAATATGTCATGTTCCTGCGTATTCAAGTTTATGAATCATGTGCACGTGATCGGTATTATAACATGTAAGTCAATATGCAAAAACAGTCGTGTAGCACACATGGAACACACTAGGTGGAACAATTTATTCCTTGGAGATACTTAGCATTTACAGAAGGGAACACATTAAACTATTGGCAATTTGAACGGATTTTAGAAACGAGACCCCTATTAAAGGAGGAGTTCGTACCAACGGTTCAAACCAGATATTCAGGAGATGATACATCAAGATCTTTGACAGCTTAGGCATATCATGAGTGATTTAGCCATTAAAGCTTACAATGGCATTATGGTCATTTTATCATACATGGGCATTTTGGTAATTTATACTAACAAGGCGTAAACGGTGGCTCAGAAATTCTATTTTCTCATCAGGTATCCAACCAGGCATTCAGAAATTTCTACGTCAAGATCTTTCACGATATTAGATACATTCGAGGCTATTTTGATTACTTTGGCCAACGAGGGCATTTTGGTCATTTAACTATCAAGGGTGATTTTGTAATTTAACCCAATAGTGATAAAATGAAGATTTACAATATTTAAGATTTCCAGAAGTTTATCGAGCCTCTAAAACCAATCGAACTAACATGTCCCAACCTTACAGCACTAACCAAACCTTCTGATGTACGCACTTCACAAGTATCATTTCCAAATACTGATTGTATCGTATATCTAAACGGTTGCATTCATATTTCACCACAGAACTTGCCACAAAGTAGTCGAACTTATATTATGTGCGGAAAACTTCCATCATCATATTAATATCAGGAGTGATTGACATACTAGAGTCATGCTCTAACCCTTGAGGGCATTTCAGTCATTTTCAACTTTATTGGCATTTCTAGAATTTCATCAAAGGCAATTTACTTATTTCAGTCAAAGGGGGGTATTTCAGTCATTCTGAAGCTCGGGATATCCATCATTCCTGTCAATTGAACCATTTATAGTATTTCAATCATTTAAGTACCCGTGGGTATTTCAACCATTCAAGTAATCTCGGTACCTCCAACCACTTCAATCTTTTCAGAACTCAAAGATTTATCCATCATTCTAGTTAATTTGCAAACCTCGATGTCTGAGGACACTTTAGTCTTTTTGGTCAATACGGTCATTCTAATTAATTAACCATAACAGTATTTCCAATACTTTTAGTCATTTCAGTCAATTCTGTATTTCGAGCCGCTTGATTAATTCAGAGGTACGAATAACTTCTCGTAAATCTGTATTTAGAGACTCATTCCGAATTTAAGTAAACTTGACACCATACAATCTCGAAGGTTTAAATCTTGTTACCATAACTTTCCAGGTTTTTCGAGGTTTTCAGATGAATCATATTGTCTTATCATATCTAGCATAGATTTCTAGACCGCTTCCAATTCCAAAGATATTTTAGTCATTCTCATACTTTAAGGGCATTTTCGTAATTTTATATCCGAATATTTTCAACATTTGCTCATTTGACACTGATAATCGGATTTGGAGATTAGCTGCCTTATTAGTTATTTATTGAACTCTAGATCCTTACATTTATTAACTTTCTCGTTCGAGCATTTTAATTTTATCCAAGTTATCTTACTCAATTTCATATCCAATTTGACTTAAGCAGAGCTAACATCACTCCTCATCATATTTATGCATGCATTTACCGAATACCAACATGTTCATAAAGCATACTAGAGGTAGTAGTGTATTACCTTTAATACTTGCTATATCGGTCGACCCTGATACTCCGTTCGATCACTCTCGAACCCAAATGCGACGTCCTCAACATCTCGAATACAAGAACTATGAATACCTTCAACCGCACAAAAATCCAATTTTAGTCCTTATTCACATTGCTCATATTTGATTAATAAATTACATAAGCAAACTCGACTTCAAGGTATAATTCGGAGGCTTTCGGGTTAGAATTTCATGAAACGGGCATCAAAAATGGACTCAGGACGTCGAAAAACATAAAATGAGACTTTCCGAGAAAACTTGACTTTTTGGTCAAAGTTAACGCTGACGTCAGCGGTCAAAGTCAACGCTGACGTCATGCTGACGTCACTGGTCCAATGGTTGACTCGGCGAGTTGACTCACTGGGTTGACTCGGGCGAGTTGACTCACTGAGTTGACTCGGACGAGTTGACTCACTAGGTTGACTCGGTCAACGGGTCAGTCAACGGGTCGGGTCGGTCAACGGGTTGGGTCGGTCAACGAGTTGGGTCGGTCAACGAGTTGGGTCGGTCAACGGGTCGGGTACGGGTCAACGGGTCGGGTCGGTCAATGGGCTTGGTTTACCATTGGGCTTGGGCCGGTTTGATCGAACTGGTTCGGGCGGCTCGGTTCAGGGTCAGACCGGGTCTGAGCCGGCCGGCTCAACAGCCACCGTCCAAGGCGGCCGGAAATCGCCTTGGACGGCGCGTGAAGCCCACGCGCGGCCTTTCCCGGTCAGAAAACACGCTGGACAGCCAAAAAAAACGTTAAAAACAACCTTAAACCTAACCTATCTCAACTAAAAACCCATAAATTAAACCAAAACTCAACAAACTTACCCAAATCTGTAAGAAATGGCCGGATTACCGCGTAACCCTGATGAAGCCCTTACCGGCGTCGGATGGACACAGAACTTTAGGGGTTTTGCACGGCTTGAAGCGGGGAACACGATGGTGGCAGCAGCGCACCGAACGGACGACCGACGACGACATGATCGTCGAGCAAAGAATCGGTAGAAAAGATAAGGGTTTGTCGAACCTTCGCATGACTTCTCCCGGCTAACGACCGCGTAACCGCGCGAGTGGGTGGCGGCGACAGGATCGGGGTGGGACGACAACTCTCTCGATGGTGGCGGTGTCGTACACGGAGCGGCGGTGAGGCCATCGTGAGTTCGCCAGAGTTCACAGGTAAGGGGAAATAGAACGTTCTAGACTCTATTACCATGCTCATTTCGGTTCAGATTCGAAAGGTAAATTCCATACGATAGATGTAAATCCTTTTCATTCATTTCATTTTTCATTTTTTTACCTAAAGGGACAAAACTTAGCCTATTATTAAACTGGAGTAAACAAACCCCAAGGATAGCTTTAGCTCAAATGGCTAAGTCACGTGTTTTCCATTCTAGAGGTCATGGGTTCAAAACTCATTGATAGCATTTTCTCATTTTTCTTTCTTTCTTCTCCCACTTTGTTTTTGCATCAATTATTTTTTTTTGGAGTGTTACACTTGCAGCTTGTAAGAATTGTTCATCATCAATGTCAATATGAGGCTTTGCATTATCCTGTAGAATAAAAATGTTCTTGTCTCTAGAACTAGGCAATTTAGCTCTAATAGCTGGTATATCCTTATTAATCAAGCATGACATTGTTACATCTTTAGTCACCGATAATATTTGTTTAGTCTCTAAGGTTCCAGCTTGTCTATTGTTGCTATTTTTTCTTGCTGGTTCCTTAAATAAAAATGAAAAAATTCTTATTTTTTCAGAAAACATACAATTGGAAAATCCGTCAAAACAAGGTCGAGCCACTGCAGCCAAAAACATCACTTTGGTGATAAAGTGTTTGCTTTTACAACTGCGAAATGACTCAACTTCATGTGGATGAAGATAGTATCGCTTTGATGTTTTTGACAAATAAAATCACTTTTTATCGACGAACAATATTAAACATGTTAATAAATAGAGGACTAGTGGTGAGGGTACCTGGTTGGAGCATTGATAAACAGAACTGTAATCTGGCTCTTTTGTTTGCATCAGTCAAATAAGGCTTTATATCATTAGTATGTGGTTTGACCAAACCTTCCCTAATTCGACGATGAAGAGTAGACTTTGACATATATAAAGCTTTGGCCATTGAACGAATATTTATTCTTCTACGGATTGAAATTTCTAAGATACGATCCATATTCAAAGAAACCCTCCTCTTTGTAAAAGTTCTTCGATGATACAGACTACCAACACCAATCACTATGCCTTGCTTCACTGACATTTTTATTTTATTCCACAACTTACCCACAGTTTTTGTTGACACTAAAAACATGGATGTAATTTAACGTATGGAGCCTTTTAGTAGCTTGACATTGTTGCTGTGTTTTAACAGAGTTTCAAATAAAGTTTGTCGTTCTTTACTCAATTGTTTATTTGGCTGTCTATTAGGAATATTTGGCTGTCTAAAAACATGGATGTAATTTAACGTATGGAGCCTTTTGGTAGCTTGACATTGTTGCTGTGTTTTAACAGAGTTTCAAATAAAGTTTGTCGTTCTTTACTCAATTGTTTATTTGGCTGTCTATTAGGAATATTTGTTGTTACTAGAAAAGACTCCATTGTGATATGTGTATTTTCAGGATCCATCATGAAAAATAAGAAAATTAACCATTAGTTCAAAGTAAGAAAAAGAGAATGGCCCTGTTTGGTAAATAGCGGTTTGGGCAAAAATTAGAGGTTTGAGGTATAATTAGAGGTTTGACTTGTTAAATCCGCTAATATTGATGTTTGGTAAATAGCGGATTGAAAGAGCGGATTTGGGTGAAAAAGCTAATTTTGAAAAAGCTCCTAATATGAGCTTTTTGAGATTAGAGGTTTCATATTAGAGTTTTAATGACTCTTTTACCCTTAACAATTACAAAAAATCTCCAAATAACCTAAATTAAATAATAATATTTTTTAATATAAATAAAAATATATTAAATATTGGACTTATTTGTTGTTACTACTAATTTATATTGTGACATTTGTAAGTTAATTCCATTTTTTTATTATCACATATTTATATGTGCATATAAAAAAATTAATAATTATATAAATATTTAATATATAAATCTTTCAAATATGTTTAGGAAATTTATATTAAAAAATAATTTTTACAAATCTAATTAATATTTATTAGATACAAAATATTAATAACTGATAAATTATTCAAACAAGTTTTAAATATAATCATGTCTTTATATGTCATTTTGCTTGTTTAAATAATCAAACAGCTATCCGCTATCAGCTAATTTTACCAAACACTTTTATACAATCAGCTAATACGATCCACTAGTTAAATCAGCTAATGCAATCAGCTATCAGCTATCAGTTAATGTAATCCGCTATCAGCTATCAGCTATCCGCTAATTGCCAAACAGGGCCAATATAAAATATTGGTTGAAGGAAAGAACAAGTAAATAAAGAATACTGGTCGAAAAAAGAAGGATACTTTAAATTTGTTAAGAGTAAAATTTTGGTGTATAAATAATGAAAACGATTTAGAGGAGCTAAAATTTTGATTAAAATTTAGAGCGCCAATTTGACTGAATTTAATTCGGCGCCATCTACTTAATTGGGTTAAAATATGTTTGACATTATAAGGGTAATTTTGTCATTTGATTTATTTTTTTATAATTTCACATGTGGTCAAATGATCTCCTAAAATTATGTGTTTGGTAAAAAAAGATAAAAATTTTGGAACGGAGAGAGTAGTAATTTATCATTGGAGCCGTTTGATTGGTGACATCTCATCAACTCTACCAATTTCTTTACAACTGCGTCTGTAGGGATACCAATACCATCTTCACACCTCACACTATTCCCTCCTTTTTTTTCGGTTTATATATAAAATAAGAGCATAAAGTATCATATTTTTATGGGTAAACTTTACCGGAGGTATTTTATGTTTAGGGTTTGTTCTATTTTGGTCACCTATTTTGAAAAAAAAATATTTCTGTCATTTACGTTTTAGATCGTTATTGTTTTGGTCACCCGACCGTTAACTTCCGTTAACACACGTTAATACGATGACGTGGCATGTTAATAAAAAGTTAATTTTTAATTTAACCCCTAAACTTTCAAAACTTTATTTTTTACTACCTTCCCCTAAACTCTTGCAACTCAAACATTTCTTCAATTCTCCTCACTTTCTGCGTGACTGGATGGGTTCACACAGTCACACTCTTGTCAATTTGGAAGGGGTTTTGTGTAGCAATATCAGTAGACGAGTCATCACCCAGAACTTGGGGTGGGGGGATTGTGTTTGGGACACGAGAAAGTGCAAGAAAATGAGCGGAACATGAAAAAAGGTAGTGGATGTGGCGTTCAAAGCATAAAAAAACACTGATTGGGAAGGGATGTTGAAGCTTTTGGTCTCCGATGCGGCTCGCAAAGAGTTCGCCACTCTTCGTTGCACTTCTGATGAAGTTAACTCCGCTTTGCAGACTAAATTCAGCCATGTTAGGGTTTCTCTTCTTTCTCATCTCAGTTTCCTTTTTTTTTGCTTTATGAAAATTGATTGAGTTAGTCCTACATTAGATCTTTAGGGTTTTAATGAATTTTTGATAGTTTTAATACATTTTATTGAAAGAAAAATCATTTTGAAGACTTTCATTTGCCATTAGGTTGATTGTTCATTTTGTACTTGCATTAATTTTCATGCAACTGTGAATCCTATATTGGTAATAATCTGATTATGTTAAGCAGGAACCTGAACGTATGATTGGGAATATAATAGAAAAGGAATCGGCTCACGCTTGGTGAATATGTACAAAGAAGCTTATGAAAGTAAGGTTATTTGATGATTGTCATGTTTTGGGGTTAATTGGTGTTAACGGTCGGGTGACCAAAACAGTAACGATCGTAAACGTAAGTGACAAGGATAATCTTTTTTCAAAATGAATGACTAAAATAGAACAAATCTTAAACATAAGGGACCTCCGGTGAAGTTTACACTATTTTTATTTAGGTGTTTAAATTATACTTGGATAAAATAGGTTCTTAAAGTTTTTAGTTTTGCCAAAATAGGTGCCTAATTTTAGAAAACCCCAACACCCAATCATTAGATGACATGTGGCTAAAAAATCCAAATTCTCAAAAGAGCTAGGCACCTATTTGGACAAAAATTAAAACTTTAGGCACTTAGACAAAAAAAACCTTTAGACACCAATTTTATCCAAAAAAAAAAATAGTTTAGGTATCTAAATGAAAAAAATAAAATACTTTTTGGCACTTATTTTATATTTAAGTTTTTTTCTATGGGCTTCACTCCAAGGGTTATTATTATTATTACTATTATTATTATTATTTTTATTATTATTATTAAGAGTTTAGCGTCGTTTAAATTGTTTGAGAATTCTATGCAAAAAGCCTTGAAACTTTTTTCTTAAACCTAAATGTGTGGGTTTACGTCAAAATATTTTCTTAAAAATTAATTTACGAGAGATTGCGAATTTTTTAAAAATTTTATATGTGCATATTGTGTTTATGATTTTTCACATCATATTTAATTATATAATTGTGTAATCTCTAATATCCTATATCGCCACGTCCTATACCTAGTATAGATTGACAAGTATTAAGAATTGTTTAATAACAATTTGCATGGATGACAACATAGGAAAGCAACACAAATATTTAAAAGAATTGGGTAAAATGGAATCTTGTTGTTGCTTCTTTCTCCATTTCAGACGCTTCATGTTATTTTTTTTATTTTATTTTAACACACCTCTTTTACCTCCACTCTTTCCCCACTTTACATTTTTTAATTATGAATTTTGATCGCCTCTGATTTTGTTTATTAAATTACTAAATGGTTTATTCTTTTCGATCACTCTTTTCCTGTATAAATATTAAAATTTGGGATTTGTTTCAAGCAGCTAACACATGGGGTGGTATGCTCCACTTTGTTCATGCAAACAATATAAATAACTAAAGCGCCCAAGGTTTTTAGTCCTTCGCTTTTGCTTTTATTTTTCTTCTTTCATTTTAATAATTACTTCTTTATTTTTATGTTACTTTCACTGTATGAATCCAAGTTGGGGATGGATATTTTACTTGTATTCAATGGGTTTCTATCCAACGTGATTAGATAGGGTCAGTTTCTTTTTTAAATTTTGGTTTGAATTCGAGTCTAGTCAGGTAAAAATACTAATTGTCGGATCGAATGAGACTTTATCACATGTAGGGTCTGGTGGAACTTTTATATTTTTGGGCCGAGTTCGAGTTGACCAAAAACCCGACTCGACCCGTTTCCATCCTCATCAAGGGTATATACACACACTCATGGATTTATCGAGGAAATGTTGAAGTACGGTTAACTCCCTAAATTTTTTAGATTTTATAGTTTTATAATGAAATCGGAGTTTGAAATGTAAGTGAAGAAATAATTTCAATGAAAGTTTTAAACAATAAATGTTAAATCGGTAAAAAAAAAACCTTGTTTGATTATTTTAACTAGTATATGGATCAAATTAATCCATTTAATAGTAGAAAGATTAATTTGAACTAGTCTTTATATTAAAGGGATTAAATTAATCTGTTTAGTAGTACATGAAGTAATTTGAACAATTCAACCTGAAGATATCTTGACCATAAAAGGGTCGAAACATTAAACATAGAAATTAAAGGAAATAGCAAAAGAAAAGAAAGATTGAAAGCATCTAGGCAAAAAAGGTCCATTGTACAAGACTACAAGTTGCATTGATGTGACCAAAATAGGCATCATATCAAAACTCAAGTACCATTTACATCATTCATTTAAAATCAGTTACATAAGATAACCACTAAATGGGCCCCGATATTTATCATCATCAATCGAGGTATATATTTTTAATAGTCAGAAGACGATTATAATTTAGGTTAAAGTACATAAATAGTTATTAAATTACCTTTAAAAATATAAAATGGTCATCAATTTTTTAAATATTACATATTGAGCATTAAACTTTAGTTTTTGTTATAAAATGGTCACGAAGTCGTTAACTATTGTTAATTGAGTGACGTGAAAATTACAAAAAATTGAATAATATAACATTTAATCCTCCATACTGACACATATAATCAATTTAGTCATAATTTAACCATCATTATTAATGTCTAAATTGATTGAATGCGTACATATTGAGGATTAAATATGCTATTATACAAAATTTTGTAATTGTCATGTCTCTCAGTTAACGGCTCAATGACCATTTTGTAATAAAAACTAAATTTTAATTACCATTATGTAAATTTTAAAAGTTTGGTGACTATTTTGTATTTTTTGGGATATTTTAGTGACTATTTGTGTACTTTACCCTATAATTTATAATGTAGTATCTGTTAATATATAATCTTAGCCCTTTGACAATACATACACCTTGCAGATAAAGAGATTTGAATATGAATTTCTTAAGATGAACATCATTATCTTTTCTACCGAAACCACTTGTTAGGTTCATCAATCAAGGTATTTGCCTCACCCTTGTGTCACGCCCCACCAAAGTGCCTCAAGGCCAATCGAAGCAAAATGAGGACCCTTGGGCGTTTTAAGGCCAAACATGCTCAAGGGAAGCATCTAGAACGACCTATAGAGGACTACAACCCTCTCAAAAGGTTTCTACCACGTTCTAGGAGGTTCCAAGATGTTCCACACTCATCAAGACTCAATCGAGAGGACCTAGAAGACTTCGGAAGGCTCGGGACAGCCCGGGACTAGTCTAGACATCTCCGAAATATTCTAGAAGTCTTTAGATAGTAATAGACTTAAGTAGAACTATATGAGTTCTCTAGAATACTCTCCACCCTTGTATATACTTGTAGATATTTTTGAAGGTGAAATATTAGTCACAGGATCAAGTCAATCTCCACCGTCCATTGAGGAGGTGGGAGCCTATAAATAGGCAAGTCTAGGGATGGGCACGAAACCCGAATCCGACGGGTTCCGACCCGACCCGATCCGATAGGGTCGGATTTTTTTTAAAAAAATTCGGGTTCGAGTCGGGTCGGGTCGTGTGGAGTTTGTAAAATGCTCGGTTTCGGGTCGGGGTCGGGTTTGGGGGGAAAACACCCTACCCGACCCGACCCGGGTACTTAAATATTTTTTATTTATATTATATTATATCTTTTACAATTTTACCCCTTTCTTTAATTTTCTCCCAATTCCCCCTCTGCATCGACAATCTCAGTTTTCATTTTTTCACGTGTTTGAACTCTCACAACCCTAAATCCCTAATCCCCTAATTCTTTCCATCGCAATTCGCAGAGCAGATCAGACATCACTCATCAAGAGATCGCAAATCTTCCATCGTCGCTCGCTCTTGGATTCTCCAGATTGTTCAGGTTATATTATTTCGATTAAAATTGCAGGTCTTAAAATTGCACGGGTTTGTTTTGTTATTGAAGGTCTTAAAATTGCAGGGGTAAGTCTATTTCGATTCTGCTGTTGTGTGGAGTGCTGGGTTGAAGGTCTTAAAATTGTAGGGGTAAGTCTATTTCGATTTATATTTGAATTTGCTAGGGACTGGTTCGAATCCCTTATAGTTTTAATTGTAATTTTTTATAGATACATGTGCGTAATTGCTAGAAAACTACATCATTTCTTGTGAAGATTGAGTTTGTAATCATGGTGAAACTTAGGACTCACTCAAACGATAGATTTGCTGGAATTACAATGCTTTATGACTTTGAAAACTTAGTTATAATGTGAAGCTTGTTTACAAATATGACTCTTGGTTGTTAAGGAGATTTTCGATCAAAAGTGATGCAAATGGTATTAAGTGCAATCTGTTTTGGGAATGATTTTGGCGGCTTTATAATTTAATTAATTGCTTTGATTATACATATTAATACATGAGAATTTCAGTCTTGATTGATATCAAAATGCAGTTTTGAAATGTGTTAAAAAGATGCAGTTCTGAAGATGTAAAATAGTGCAGTTTTGGGAAGGATAACATTACAGTTTTTTTTTGAAAGCTTTAAAAATGTGTAAATGCAGTCTAGAAATATGCAGTTTTGAAATGTGTTAAAAAGATGCAGTTCTGAAGATGTAAAATAGTGCAGTTTTGGGAAGGATAACATTACAATTTTTTTTGAAAGCTTTAAAAATGTGTAAATGCAGTCTAAAAATATGCAGTTTTATTGAATATTTTAAATGCAGAACTGAACTAAAAACATGCTGAATAGAGTTAAAAATGTGCAGTAAAACAGTTTTAAATGTGCAATTTTTATGTGTAAAACAGTGCAGTCTTGTTAAGCCTAAATTAAATTGTTTTGAAAATGTTTTGAGTTATGAAGAGCTTATGGATTGTTTTTGAATAGTTGAAAGTAAATGGACAAGATTTGAATGACTTAATGTTTATGGGTGAATTAATTTTGAATGGTAATTTGGAGCTGATCTTATGAATTGATTACAAATCTGTATTTGCATTTTTTGAATCATATTTGTAGGCTGGGATTTTCATTGAGTGGCATGTGCTTTTTGTAGTCAGTTTAGTTTCTCTTTAATTTAAGGGGATTTACATTGTTTCCAAACTGCTAAGCGAATAGTTTCTAGTTACTAATATTTTCTTCAAAAACGGGGAGGGGTAGTTACAAATGTACCATGTGAATTACTAATATTTACATGGTTTATCACTCATAACATTTTAGAATACTTTTGACATTGTTTATATAGGAAATGTCTAATGTGGGATAAAACTCCAGTACGTCATCTCCAATTTTCAATTCGCCTAAATTATCAACCGAAGGAAGTCCATCACCATCCTCAGCGGGAGACACAAATCCTACATCAAGTCAACCTAATGTGGTGGTTGAAGATAATGTGTCAAAGGAAAGTAGCTCATCGAAGTTAAAATCTATAGTATGAGAGCACTTTAAAAAGGAAAAGATCATTAATGAGTGGAAGGCAGTTTGTAATTATTGCAAGAAAAAGTTCAATGGTGATTCAAAGAATGGTACAAGCCATTTGCGTGATCACATGAGAAGGTGCAATAAGCGAGGCCAAGTAGACATTCGACAGCAAGTTTTAGTTGCTAATCAAAGAAAATCGGATGGAAAAGTGACAGTGAAGGCGGCCTTATTTAATCAAGATGTTGCAAGGAGGGTGCTTTCTAAAGCAATAATCATGCATGAATATCCTCTATCTATAGTGGATCATGTACAATTCAGAAAGTATTGCTTTAATCTGCAGCCTTTGTTTGAAATGCCTTCCCGCAAAACAGTAAGACGTGATATTTTTGATATATTCGAAGAGGGAAAGATGAAAACAATGTCCATGTTAGAGGCTAGTGAAGGACGAATTGCAATCACAACTGATATGTGGACTGCAGATCACCAAAACAAAGGATACATGACTATTACTGCTCATTACATTGATTCCTCCTAGACTTTACAAAAGCGAATCATAAGGTACTTTTTAAATATGTTTTTTTTATCAATTAGTTAGATTTTAATATGAGTCGGTATTTATATATTTTAATTATTGTTTAAATAGGTTTGAATATGTGACAGCACCACATACTGCAGATGTTATTGCTTCTACTTTGATGAAATGTTTTCTTGATTGGAACATTGATAGGAAACTTACATGTATCACAGTTGATAACTGTACTACGAATGATCTTGCAATTAGATTGTTAGTTGATAAATTGAGAGATGGAACACTATTGCTTAATGGGTCATTCTTTCACATGCGTTGTTGTGCACATATATTGCATTTAATTATTAAAGATGGAATGAATGTGCTTGGAAGTGGTATAGAAAGAATCCGTCAGAGTGTCATCTTTTGGAGTGCTACTCCAAAAAGATGGGAAAGGTTTGAAGAGGCAGCACGTCAATTGCGGATTCCGACCATAAACAAATTATGTGGTGATGTTCGTACACGGTGGAATTCGACATTTTTGATGCTTTGGACAGCTCTACCTTATAAGGATGTTTTTTCACGTTGTGTGCAATTACATCAGGATCCTTTGTACAAGAGCTTACCAACCGAAGATAATTGGGTCTTTGCAACAAAAAATTGTGAAAAGTTTAAGATGTTTTATGATATTACTGAAGGCTTTTCAGGAACGAAATATGCAACAGCTAATCTTTACTTTCCGAGTATTTGCAAGATTAAAGTGTCATTGAATGAATGGAAAATGCATACTAATGAAGATTAGCTGTTGCATATTTCGTTCCTGAAAACACCTCTATTGGAGTACTACTTTGAGAAGATTTTTGGAGTTGCTGTTGCTGAATATGAAGTTGAAAAGATTGTGCAACTTTGTCGGGATTTGGTCTCAGAGTATGAAGAAAAAGCGAATTCTTCAATGAATTATTCTCAATCTTCATGCACTACATCTTCATCTAGTGTTCTGGTTACTTTGAGAGATCAAAGTGAGTTTGAAGCTTATCTATCAAGGAAGAAACAAAAGAAATTACAAGTAAAATCTGAGTTGGATCGTTACTTGGAATTAGAGCTTCTTCCTAGCACGCCGGAGTTCGATTTATTGAATTGGTGGAAGATAAATGGGCCACAATTTCTTATACTCAAAGATATTGCCAGAGATATTTTTGCTATACCAGTTTCTACCGTTGCTTCAGAGTCTACGTTTAGTACCGGAGGGAGATTAGTGACTGTACGTCGTAATAGACTCCTTCCATCAACGGTAGAAGCTTTGGCATGTTCTCAAAATTGGTTATGGGCCGAAGAAGGTATAAATATGCGTATGTGTAGTTTTGTTATTTTTTACCTAATGTTTACATATGATTCTTATTATATTTTTTATATATGTCATTTTAGAATCAAATTCAAGTGAAGCATACTTTAATGAAGATGGTGAAATCGAGCAAGAAGAGATAATGGTAATATCAAATTTATATTTATTTATTTTATTACAATCTTGTATATATATATATTGATTTATGAATTTATGATATAGGATTTGGATGGTTAGACGAGATTGAAGAATATGAGGTCGATGACAAGTGACTAAGGAAGCTTTTTTCATCGGATGTTTATGTTTGAATGATTATGTCTCGTTTTGTTTGCCTTCAAGTTTGAACTTTAAATTTATATTTTTGTTTGAACTTTGAATTTATATTTGTGTTAGAACTTTGAATTTGTGTTTGTGTTAGAACTTTGAATTATGGACTTCTTATTATAATTATGTTGTGTTTGAACTTTTTTTATTTTTGTTATAATTGTTTTTTATTTATTTTTATTGTTTTTTAATAATAAAATTAATTCGGGTCGGGTCGGGTCGGGTTTGAAGTCTTAAAATCAGGTCGGGTTCGGGTCGGGTGATATAGTCTTTCACCCCGGGTCGGGTCGGGTGGCGGGTGGAAGGTGTAAAATGTCGGGTCGGGTTCGGGTGGGCCGAAAATCCGACCCTACCCGACCAGTGCCCATCTCTAGGCAAGTCCTTAGTCATTCGTAACCATCCCATAAACCTTTCAAGTCTCCTTCCTCTTGTAAGTGCTTTAAGCTTAATATAAAGCTTTCCTTTTCAAGTTCTTTGCCTTCTCTACTTTGTGTGTGTATTTGCCATAGCGTTACGCGAGAAAGACTTGCTAACATTGAGACGAGAGTGTTAGCGCCGCACGGATTAGCTCATGAGCAATCTAAGTCCATGACACTTGGCTCGCTTGCTATATATCCACTTTAACCTCCCCTTTTGATTTATTTTTATCCAAAGAATTGATTAATAATTTGTGGCTCAAATAGAATACAGGTTATGAAGAACGAAGATGATGATAGTGTTTGGTGGATATATATTTTATGAATTTTTCTCTATAAATGAGAAAATAAATATTTTTTATTAGTAATGTCATTAGGGTTTATTTTATATTAAAATATAAAAATTAAAGGTAATTATTCTATGCATAAGTTTGTACAAATACCTTAATTTTAGAGTTTAGAGAGTTTGTTTAGAGTCTAGTGGTTAGGGGTTTTAGTGGACGAGCTTTGAACTTAGGGGTTGTGGTTAGAAATTAAGGTTTATGGTTAAAATTTAAGGTTTATAGGTTAAAACCTAAATCTCTAACCACATTACCCTAAAAACTAATCTCTAACCTTTAAACTTTAAATTTTAACTCTAAACCCTAAATTCTAACTATAAAACCTAAATTTTAAGCCCATACACTTAAACTCCTAAACTCAGAAACTAGATCTCTAAACCCTAAAACTAATACACTTGTGAAAACTTTGAATACTTTTCGTTTACAGCAGCAGTGTACTCTTTAGCTCTTAATAATAGAGATGCATATAGCTCTTAGCTTTTAGCCTTTAGCTTTGGAGCAATCTTGTAATTGCACTATGCGTTTACACTCTTTTTTCTCAAAATTTTATATATAAATGATAAATAATTTCGGTTTAAAATTTTAAAGAGTATATGCAATTTATTAAAATGATATTTTTATTTTTTTTTAAATTATACTAACTTTTAAATAAAAATAGGTCTAATAGTATTCAAAATTCATAAAGTGAAGCATCCTTTTAAATAAAAATAGTTGAATTCTATCTGTCGATTCCATTCTTCAGTGCCATTGTCACCTCCGGGGTCAAATGGTGAGTGGCTTCCTTGTGGACTACCCATGGTTTGGTTGGTGGGGCTGGATTGTTTGGAGACAAACTATGGCTGGTAATGGTTTAGATTGTGACATATAATTTGGGCTTTGGCATTTTGGTAACCCGTACCCGTGACCATAAACTCCACAATTAAAACATACAAGAGCGATGTCATGAAATTCAGATTGTTGGTAGTGAAAATCGCAGCAACCCCTGCCACGTTGAGGCATGTTTTGATCAGCACGTCTTCCCATGTATTGGTGTTAGTCGGGGACGAATTCATATGGGTCTCAGGATCGGCTCTTGTCTCTCACGTTTGAGATTTTTTTTTTTTACTTTTGTTTTGTATTTTTTAACACTTTAATTAAAATAAATTTAATTTCTTTTTTACACTTTATTATTATGATGAGAAAAATTTTATGATACTAAAATAAGTAAAATAAATTATAATTTAAAATTTACGAGATTAGATTAAAAGTACTGTAGGGGTAAGGCCACATGGGCTAGACCGCTGCCAATCCATGGCAATTGGCAAATGGCTTGGCCCTTCCACAATGGAGTTGACCGCTTTAATAAGGTACGTTGTCATTTGACCGTAGCGTCGACTCTCGTCATATAATTGAGTTTATCGGTGATACTCTATTTCATCGATTCATGGTCTAAAATCTCCGTTTTGTTTTTTCAAATTTGCAAGCATACAATGGAGCTGGGGTCCGTATGTCTCACACCTTGTTGAATTTGAGATACTAAAACACTCGGTCTACATAATAAATAATCCAATGCGTTCCCATGGAAATGAGATGCTTTATAGATAATGGCATGCAATGTGACGAATGCAGAACATATTGTTACCGACTCACTTTTTGCAACCGAGTCAGCCGCACCCATAGGTGCTAAACTTAGCGCACCACGCGCACCACCCGACCGAGGGACACAAAGTGTTGCTGTTTCCACGCACCAAGGGATCATGCCCAACGCCCTTGGTGGTGTCCGCGCCCAAGAGAACCGACCTGGGCCAGTTCCACCGCACCATGGGGCCTTGTCAAGCACCCCATGTGCTGCTTACAAGGCTTGCACCAGAGGGGGCCCAACACACGCACCCGAGGGGCCTTTGTCATGCACCCTCCATGCCGCCCTAGACATGAAGCCCGAGCCCGCACCCGACGTGCTCACCAAGGAGGCCAAGTCCGCAACCGAAGGGGCCTTGCCATCCTCCCTTCATGCCGCCCAAGGCATGAAGCCCAAGCTCGCACCCGACGTGCACAGCAAGGAGGCCAAGTCCGCATCCGAGAGGGCCTTGCCTTGCACCCATGCCGCACAAGCCATGGAGCCCGAGCCCGCACCCAACGTGCACGCCTATGAGGCCGAGTCTGCACCCGATGCGCGCGCCAAGAGGCCTAAGGGATGCCCATCCGAGTTGCCCACACCTCTAGGGCCCAATTTAGCATCCAACATGCTAAAGAAGAGGTTTTGGACACAATATCCGGGCCATGCCAAGCCCAATCCGCCCAAGCTTCCAAGACCCAAGCCAAGATGTCATCTTTTCACCAACGCTCATGGTAAGATATCTTCCATGGAGCCTATTCGAGGAAAGCTTCCATCCTTGAAGCCACATTTAAGGAAACAAGCCAATGCCACCAAGACTATGATGTCATTGGGCACTTATCTTAGGCAACCATGTAATAGAATGATATAGTTGCCATGTATATGAGATTCTCTTTGTAAGACTCATCCATAGCCATTGGATCGAGTCGTTTGTAGCCATTAGATTGAGGGGGCCAAGACTATAAATAGGAGCCTTGCCCAACCATTGTAATCACTCCACATTCACTTCATTTCTTCATTTCTTTGTTCTTAATACAAGAGGGCATCGAGTACTCTTTTCTCCTCGTCTAGGTTTAGGAGGAGTTTTTAACGAGGCTCTTTGCTTGTTAAATCCCTTGCCTCTTTCCTTTTGCCTTGCTTAGCCATCACAATCTATTTCCCAAAAGCTTTCGCACAACAAGTTCTAAGCGCATCAGCTTAGTTTTTCGAAGGCTTACTTAGTCCCCGACCTAAGATCGACGACTAAGGCCGCACGAGTTGGCGAGTTAGAATCTAGCCCCGTGACAAGTGGTATCAGAGCGAATTCCGATCCTGTTCGAGACGAGATGGCGCAAGCAAGAAGGAAGATCATTGCAACAAAGAAGAGCGTGGAGTCACCAATCATCTCATTTGAAAGCGAGGTGAGTAAACCACGATTGAGTGATGTTTTTACTAATTCATGGTTTTGCTCTCTTTGTAGAATCAATCATGATGTCAAAGACTGCCCAAAGAGGAGGCCGTCGAAATGCTGGAGGTGTGGAGATCCACACTTGCCTTTCCAATGCCCGCGCAAATTCAAGCAGTCCAAGTTACGGGACGAGTCCGACGAGATCGAGGCTTTGAAGCTTGATACGAAGTGGAATGTGCTACCAGTGAGTATGGTAGAGGCGTTCGAGGAGCAAGTCTTGCCCGACGAGACCGAGGCCGTAAAGCTTGCTTCCTTGTTTGGTGAATCACCAAGTATGGTGGTTGTTGGGGAGTCAAACTTCGATAGTGAAGCTTTGATTAAGGAAAGGTTACAAAAGTGCAACGAGTCCACATGTTACGTGGAGTATTCCAGCGACGATGACGATGATGAGTCATCTTGTGATTCAAGTGAAGTCGAGAGTGACTTCGAGGAAGAGGGGCCTATGTTTGTAGACATAGTGTTTCCCGATGCAACACTAAGTGCACTAGTGGATCCGAGTGCACATTCGCTGATCGTGTCCGAGCAAGTTGCGGAGATGTTAAACCTTCAAGTTGAGAAGGTAAATGAACAAGTTGAGACAGTCAACTTCAGTGATGAGCCAGTTGTGGGAATCACGAAGGATGTGTACCTTCAAATCAACAATTTTCGAGACACAACAAACATCACGGTAATGTCTTACCATTCTCTTGGTAAAAATGAAATTATTCTTGGTTTATCTTGTTTGGAGCAAATTAATGCACTTGATTTGCCAGAATCCGACGATGAGGATGACGCAGGTTCAAACATCCGTTCACATGAAAGTGAGGGCCAAACCAAGATAGCCGACGATGATGAAGCCATGGAAGAGTCCATGGAAGTTTCCGACACAACGGGACAAGTCCTTGATGAGTTCGATGACGTGTAGGCATTCGAAGTCCATACCTTCGCTAGTGCTGACTATATTGAAGGAATCCTCTTAGAGAAGGGAGTTCCGATTGCTCGAGAGAGTCGAGTGCTCAACGAGTCCGAGAAGAGTTACCCGGATCGTGACAAAGAGCTTATCGCAGCCGTGCATTGCTTGCACACTTGGAGACAACTTTTAATTGGGTCGAGGTTTGATGTCTATTCCGCAAATCCATTAAATAATTATTTTCTAACCCATGCAAAGTTGTCTCGTAAGCAGGTTCGTTGGGAGAAAATCCTTGCAAAGTTCAACTTTGTTTGGAAGTGTGACCCAAGTTTATCGAATGAAGTAGCCAATGCCTTAAGCCGAGGGTATAAGGTGAGGCATGCTACTTGTCCGCCATTGAGCAAGGTGGACGATGTGATCGAGAAGGAGGAGCCTTTGGAGTTGCCAAAGGCGTTGCCACCAAAGTATGAGATGGTTCATGAGATGGAGTACTCATCCGAGTTTGATGAAGCGGTTCAAGAGCCATCCAAGTTTGATGAAGCACTTGCCATCGAGGAGTTGTCGATGCGAGTGGGACACTTTTATGCTTTCAAGAGTAGAAAGCCAAGTGAGCGAGACACCATCCAAGCCGATGGAGAGGAGCTAGCAATTTTCCTTGAGGAGTTGCAAGCCGAGTTCGATGAGTGGACAAATTCCATGGACGAGTGGCATGAAACCATGGAACCGAGCCAAAGCACCACAATTGAAGTGTTGCCCAAGCCCATTGATGAGGGGCCCAACCATGCCAACTACACTTGCCTTGGGTATCGACAAGGAAAAGTGGATCAAGACAACACGGACCTTGAGTCCGAGGTAAGTGAGCCCATTTTTCCATCTAAATTGGGACTAACTCACTTTGGTTTTGTTTATAGGTCGCCAACGAGAGCGTGCGAAGGACAAAGCCATTCCATAGAGCAAGTAGGCACGACGGCCTACCAAGATGGGTTACAATTCGAGAGAGTGCAAGAGTGCACCGAAGGGGATCTACTCCAAGACCCCGCCATCATCACTTTCCTTGAGTATCGACAAGGCGTAGTGAAGCCACCCGACAAAGACATTTTGTCCGAGGTAAGCAAGCCATATTTTTATGATGATTTAAGACTAACTTACTCTGGTTTTCTCCTCAGGCTGCCGATGTGATCGAGCGAGGGACCAAGCCAAGCACAAAGCAAGGCGAACTTCTTCTATAAGGAGGCACCAACGATTGAGAGGGGCCAAGCGTCAAAGCACAAAGGCCTTGAACTTTGGACGGATCATCCCAAAGCCGAGGGTGATCATGAACTTGCCAAGGAGTGGCAACCGTTCGAGACTGATCGAGAACTTGCCAAGGAGTGGCAACCGTTCGAGATGGATCGAGCACCAAGGCATGAAAGCCTTGACCATTGCACGAGAGTTCCGTTATCCGAGCGAGGACGAGATGAAGAGCCGAGACCGTTCGAGGACAAGTCGACCGAGACTCTTCATTACCTATCGACGAGGGTGTCGATAGATTCAGTGTGGGAGAATGTTACCGACTCACTTTTTGCAACCGAGTCAGCCGCACCCATACGTGCTAAACTTAGCGCACCATGCGCACCACCCGACCGAGGGACACAAAGTGTTGCTGTTGCCACGCACCAAGGGACCATGCCCAACGCCCTTGGTGGTGTCCGCGCCCAAGAGAACCGACCTGGGCCAGTTCCACCGCACCATGGGGCCTTGTCAAGCACCCCATGTGCTGCCCACAAGGCTTGCACCCGAGGGGGCCCAACACACGCACCTGAGGGGCCTTTGTCATGCACCCTCCATGCCGCCCTAGACATGGAGCCCGAGCCCGCACCCGACGTGCTCACCAAGGAGGCCAAGTTTGCAACCGAAGGGGCCTTGCCATCCTCCCTTCATGCCGCCCAAGGCATGAAGGCCAAGCCCGCACCCGACGTGCACAGCAAGGAGGCCAAGTCCGCATCCGAGAGGGCCTTGCCTTGCACCCATGCCGCACAAGCCATGGATCCCGAGCCCGCACCCGACGTTCACGCCTATGAGGTCGAGTCTGCACCCGATGTGCGCGCCAAGAGGCCTATGGGATGCCCATCCGAGTTGCCCACACCCCTAGGTCCCAATTTAGCATCCAACATGCTAAATAGGAGGTTTTGGAGACAATATCCGGGCCATGCCAAGCCCAATCCGCCCAAGCTTCCAAGACCCAAGCCAAAGTGTCATCTTTTCACCAACGCTCATGGTAAGATATCTTCCATGGAGCCTATTCGAGGAAAGCTTCCATCCTTGAAGCCACATTTGAGGAAACAAGCCAATGCCACTAAAACTATGATGTCATTGGGCACTTATCTTAGGCAACCATGTAATAGAATGATATAGTTGCCATGTATATGAGATTCTCTTTGTAAGACTCACCCATAGCCATTGGATCGAGTCGTTCTTAGCCATTAGATCGAGGGGGCCAAGGCTATAAATAGGAGCCTTGCCCAACCATCGTAATCACTCCACATTCACTTCATTTCTTCATTTCTTTGTTCTTAATACAAGAGGGCATCGAGTACTCTTTTCTCCTCGTCTAGGTTTAGGAGGAGTTTTTAACGAGGCTCTTTGCTTGTTAAATCCCTTGCCTCTTTCCTTTTGCCTTGCTTAGCCATCACCATCTATTTCCCAAAAGCTTCCGCACAGCAAGTTCTAAGCGCATCAACTTAGTTTTTCGAAGGCTTACTTAGTCCCCGACCTAAGATCGACGACTAAGGCCGCACGGGTTGGCGAGTTAGAATCTAGCCCCCTGACAATATGATACGAATGTAGAGGTTTCATTTGAACGTGTGAATGTATGAGCAACAAATTTCTCAACATCAATAATTTGTTTTTGATAAATTACGCGCTGTATTATTTATATAACTGAACTTTTAATTTGTTCACTTGTAGCATTCAACTTTTATTTTACTTTAATTATACTATTAGACTGTTAAAAATTAAATGATGTAATAAAATTGACAAAATAATGCCGTTTAGATGTAACTATTGATGCTCAAAATGATGTCGTTTTAGTCACTAAATTTCAGGGTTGTATTATTTTTACCACTAAACTTTGAAACGATTCTATTTTAGCCACTGAACATTTTAGTCGTCGCTGCTGGTCAATCATCGCCCGTCACCGATAATCATTCGCAAAAGATCAATATCAAAACGTTTGCATTTCACTCTCTTTTCTTTCCCTCGAGTTGGTTTTTCACGAAACTCACCTAAAATCGTTCAAATTAAACAAAAAAAAATCACCATTCTTGAGGGTTTAGAAGCTTTCTTAGATTTGAGGGGTTTAGGGTGTTTATTCAAAAATTCAACGGTGAGAAGCAGTATTTTTAGACAATGAACAACATATCTCTAAACTAACCTCATTGGACGGCCTTCGGAGGAGATCAAAGTATTAGTATATCACTTAAACTTTAATGGCATCCGGTATAGTGTACCTAGTTTGGATATTTTATTGCAACTTCTTGAATTAGTTTGGTCCTTTCAATATATGACGTTTTACTTTAACAATTTTGCTTCGAATGCTTCAGCGGAGTTGACAATGTGATTTGTCGTTTGTTGTACTATAGTTTTTGTTCGATTTTATTGCTTCAATTGTGTTTTTATTGATAGAATGTTGAGGTTTGATTTGATTTGCAATGTTGTTATCTCGTTGCACCAACATGACAAGTGGACAAATCAGTGGAGTATTGTGAACTTAGTCCAAGCTTTGTCATTGCTTCGGCCATGTTACTTCCATTCTGGCCAACATACACGAAACAACATTGAATTAATATTTTTTTCTTCTAACAAATGTAATTTAATGATAAATGAACTGATGATTCTTTAATTTATATTGTTAAGAACAATAAAAAAGAAATTAAAAAATTTCTTAAAAGGTTTTATAATTTTGGACATATTGACAATTCTGGATTGTGTTCTAGAGGGGAAAACACTTGAGCAAAATAAAGAGAGAAAATAACTAGAGAACGAAAATAACGATGTTCTATTTTTTTTGAAAAAGAAAAAAAAGAAGGATAAATCTATTAAATCTAAGTGATTTTTCTAATTTGAGATAGTGTTATGTGACATCATAGAAAGATGTTATGTATTCCATCATGTCATCAATTAACTTTCGGTGTTATTTTAGATGAGGAAAGCAAAGTACATGTAGTACCTTAAACATTTATTAAATATAGACACTACATTAAAAGATTTGACAACGAGAACATGGTGCCATTATCCCTTATTACTATTACTACTATTATTATTACTATTACTATTATTATTACTTATTATTATTATTATAGTAAAATATCAAATTAATCACTATAATGCACAATTATAAACAATTTTTTTTGAGCAAGTACATTTGGCCAGCTGCTCATCTTTGTAGGATTATAATTAGTTTTAAGATTTGTAAAAAAAAACTATCTAATTTAATTGTTAAAAAAACAAAAATCTTCTACTCTTTTTTTGCACCTTTCTATACTCCAACACTAAAAACTTAAATTTTAAACCCTAATTTTAAATTCTAAATTCTAAATCCTAAACACTAGACCCTAAACCTTAAAATATATACTCTACATACAATTTCCTAAATTCTAATCTTAAACTTTAAACTTAAACCTTAAATTTAATTTTTTTAGTGTAGAGACATTGATAGATGACGAGCTTTATATTCAACAATTAGGTTCACACGGGCTTCAAACTAGCGTAAGATCTGACGCCCTTCCATAGTTACAATAAACAAAACCTTAACTATATTTTTTATGGACAAGAAACAAATATTTTCATTCAAGTATATCAAAAAATGCCATCAATTCCATTTTCGGGTCCATATTTGCAACTCTTGTGACTGATTTCTTTTTACTGCTGTTTATGCTAGCCTAACGGTATCCATCTGTAGGCGTTTATGGAGCCAATTTGAACTCCTCAACCCGAGCTCTGATGTTGCTTGGATCCTGGGGGTGATTTCAACGTTACTCTGAGTGTGGAAGATAGATATGGTGGGGCTCGGCTTGGCTCTGGGGTTAATTCTCTTTTTGCTGACTTTGTATTCTCGTAGGGCCTTTTTGATGCTGGTTTTTCGGGTCCCCAATTTACCTGGAATTGTGGGGATGCTTTCAAGTGTTTAGATCAATATCTTGTGAATGATGGTTGGCTTGCTCGCTACTCGGAGTTTTCTGTGTGTCACCTTGATCGACTTGGCTCCGACCATAGGCCCTGTAGCGCTCCAATTTTAGACCTAGCGGTTTATGGGTTAATTAGACGGTCCGGTGGACCGGGTTAAAGGTTCGAGTTAAATTCGGGATTGGATATTTTTATGCGAAATAAAAATATGGGAAAATGATTAAAAATCCTTATTTAATATGTTAATGATTTTGGTGAAATCAATTCAGGAAAAATGAGTTTTGGAAATTTGACATTTTGGGACGAGTGACCAAAATGCGAAAGTAAAAAACTATTTTAGTGATTGTTTTGTAAAATGGTCAAAACTTTGAATCTTTAAGGAGCTAATATACCTAAGTGTTTTATCATATTTGAAGAACTAATGTTTTGATATAAAAATTGAAAAATAGTTTTGGACTAAAGTGAAAAGATTTCAAAAGTGCCTTTAAGTCCAAACAACTTAGAAATATGTTTGAGGGTTGTTTAAAGAGGTTTTGAAGTGTTTTCTAAAGCCAAACTTTACATAACCACCCAAGTGTTTCGAAACACCCTTAGGCGTTTCGTAACAACCATTCACAGTTTTAAAACGTTTCGATACAACTTTGTCTGTTTCGAAACGGGCTTTAATCTGAGTGAGGATATTTACATAACGTTTCGATACGCCTATGAGGTAAAAATCTCAACGGTCAAAATCCCCAACGGCTATTTTCCCAACGATAATATAAATTGCAGCTTAACTGTCAATTGTACCGAAACGAGTTGTAAACGTTTCGATACGACCTACTGCATCAGACCTCAACAGTTAGTTCTGAAGAAAGGCGTTCTGAAAAGGAGTCAATTGTTTTGAAATGGACATCTGTAGAACATCATTTATGGTGGGAAATAAAGTCTCCAACGGCTCCAAAACATCCCCAACGGTCCTTAACGGCTACAAACTAATTTGGGAGTATAAAATGGACCTCCAAGTATCAAGAGAAGGCTAATGCTTCAATTGTCAACAACACTATGATCAAGAAATTGTCTTAGAGCTTAAATTGTCCATTTCTTGTATAGACAACACTAGTGAGCTAAATATTTTTAAATTTGCTCAAGTGTTTAGGTTTTGGGTGAGAGCTTTATATTGCAAACAAATACCTATTAGAGGGATTTCAAGTTTGCTTAAGAATTTCTCTTGTAAGAGAGTGTTTGATTAAGCTAAGGGTAGTTAGCTTAATCGTTGTAACGGTTTCTTCCTAAGCCGAGAAAAGGGGACGAAATTCAAGAGTGAATTTGTTGAAATCCTTAGTGGAAAGCTAAGGTAGTGGATGTAGACCTTGGTTAGAAGGTTGAACCACTATAATTCCTTGTGTCATTTGCCTAATTTTCACCTCCCACTAAAACACCCAAATATTCAATTTCTCCACACTTGGCGAGCCAGAACGGTTGAAAGAAATCGAGCACGATAAAACCCAACAATTGGTATCAGAGCTTGGCTCAATTGAAGAGGATTAACATCCTATTGAGGTCATCCGGCAAGCTCGATCAACATTTCAAACAACCGGCTCAATGACGCAATCCATCGACAAGCCACATTTCTTCGACGAGACAAATTATGCATATTGGAAGACGACGATGATGTTCTTTGTCAAATCCAAAGACTAAAAGCTTTGAGATATCATTGAAGATTGCCCGTTCGTACCAAAAGGAAGCAAGGCGGAGTGGAGTGCCGACGATCGTAAGAAGATGGAGCTAAATTGCAAGGCTTTGTACTTCATCTTTTGTGCACTTAGCCTCAACATCTACGAGAAGATGTCTTCTTGTGAGAGTGCCAAGGAAATTTGGGACAAGCTCGAAGTTATATACGATAGGACAAACGAAGTAAAGGAGACCAAGATCGACCTCCTCAACCTAGAGTATGAAAACTTCAAAATGGATCCGGAAGAGGACATTGAGAAGATGTTCCATCGATTCTCCACCATCACCAATGGACTCAAGAATTATGGAGAAGCCATTCCGAAAGAAAAGCTTGTCCAAAAGCTTATCTATTCTCTTCCCGAGTCATGTGACTCAAAGAGGACCGCCATCATTGAAGCCAAGAATTTGAAGACCTTGAAGCTTGATGAACTCATGGGGTCACTTCTCACTCACCAAATCATGAAGAAGGATAAAGAAGAGGAGAAGAAAAAGAAAGAGATAAGAAAGATAGGGAAGAAGAAGATCATGGAGCTAGGCATCCATGCGAATGTCATGGCTCTCAAATCCTCCAAATGCAGCCATGTCGATACTAGCAAGGAGGAGGAAGAAGAAGAAGATATAATTCATCTCTTCAAGAAGTGTGCCCCTTTCATGAAGAAAGCCATGAAAGAAATCGATTTCAAGTTTGCTTAAAAATTTCTCTTGTAAGAGAGTGTTTGATTAAGCTAAGGATAGTTAGCTTAATCGTTGTAACGGTTTCCTCCTTAGCCGAGAAAAGGGGACGAAATTCAAGAGTGAATTTGTTGAAATCCTTAGTGGGAAGCTAAGGTAGTGGATGTAGACCTTGGTTAGAAGGTTGAACCACTATAATTCCTTGTGTCATTTGCCTATTTTTCATCTCCCACTAAAACACTCAAATATTCAATTTCTCCACACTTGGCGAGTTAGAACAATTGAAGGAAATCGAGCACGATAAAACCCAACAATATTTTTTTCTCAATTGTATTTGTTTTAAATGTTTTAATAAAAGGATTAAAAGGAATTAATTAAAGGAAAGTAGTTATTTTAACAAAAACCAATTTGACATGATTTTCTATTCTCCAAACTTTTCTCTAAAAGTCATTTCAGCCAAACATCTATTTTCCAGCAGAGATTTGAGGTAATGGTCTTGTTTTCTTAAATTAAAGATTCCTAATAGATTTTCTAACTTGTTTCTACAAAATCTCATTGATTTCCTTTGCTTTTCAAGATGTAAAATCATCCAGTTGAGAGGGATATCAATCATTGAAGGTGAGGTTCGTTTTTCTCCTTTAATGAATGGTCCTTTACTGAAATTCCCAAGTTCTTGATCCTTTATATATGTTTTCTAATTGGTTTTCATGATTTAATTGTGGAAATTTGGTTTAATTGAGATTTAATTGGTGGAATTTATTGAGATTCGTTTTGGATATGTTTTTCTAGGTTCTTGATCAGATTAGAACATGATTATGATGTTTTATAATGTTATATAGTTGATTTTAACATTGGAATCCCGAAATTAGTTGAATCTATAATTATCTAGGTTTCTAGTGATGAGTTTTTGAGGAGTTGTGGTGGTTTTATGTATGCTGGAGGTATAAGGTTGTTATTGGATGTTATTTGATGTTGATTAGATGTTAGATTTGAGAGTTTGTGGCTGGGCTTTTTTTAGCTTGAGTTTGAGGTTGGTTTTAGTTGTTTCGGATGGGTGTTTGGTAGCATTTAGCAAGACAATATTGAGGATTGTTATTGCCATGTTAATGAATGCATTGTGATGCATTTTGCCTATGTTTTTGTATGCTTAAAACAGAGGAGGTTGATTCCGTAGCTATCAATGAAGCTTTGGAGGCTTCAGACGCTTGAACTCGCGTCGACGGATTGAAGTTTCGTGTGTCGGTGAGTGAGAACGAAACCTACAGCTTTAAAAAGGTTTGAAGATGGTTTTGGGAACTTAGATTGAGCTAGAAACGTTAGTCTAAGTTTGGAAGTAAGTATAAGTGGATTTTCTCTCTCGGTCGTGTTTTTACGAAATGATTTATGCACTTGATTTAGATTTCGTGATACCTACTGTTTATGCATGATTTAAAGTATGAAATATACTTTTTTAACCATGAAATGTTGATGGATGCACATGGTAAGTGATCCATGTAAGTATGTGGTTTATACTTGTGTTTAAAGCATGTTTGTTGCTTTGAGAAAATGGTTTTGTGTTGATGCATATGAAAGCAGTGAGGTATGTGGTTATAATGAATTATATTGGCAAGTGATGTGGTTTAAAAATGTTATCAGATATAGTTGGTCGGCCATAAGATTGAGTGCACTCTAAATAAGTCGCCTTGGATGTCAAGGGGTTGTTGTCTCGTAACTTCATCCAAGTACCCTAATGGTCGAGGGGTTGGTATCCCATAAGCTTCCGTTAGTGGATTAAGCATCTAACTGATGTTTGGGGTTGGTGTCCCCGTCGGTTGTAATTGTACCCAATTATTAATGTACCACGATTGTGATTGTATCGCTATTCCTGTTGAGATGGCTTGAAGTGTTGTGTGGACACTTCTTTAATTTGTGTATCCGATGAACTATTTTGGAAATGGAACTTGGTTAATGATCACTTGTAAGCCAATATAATTATTGATGTATCATGTAAAGGTTTATGTTGTATAATGTGGGTTATACATGTTACTCTTTAAGCTTTGCATATGGTTTGTTATGCATGGGAAGGCTTAAATTGAGGTTTAGCAATGAGACTTGTTGTTTAACTATGATACATGATGCATATGGTTTAATATGCTGGTTTTAAAAAGGTTTAAGTGCATGGTTTTTGTTGGACTTGTAGCACGCTCGAATCGATCACCGAAATCGTTAAAGAGGGTTGTAAATGTTTGGTGGTTGAATTGGCTAAAATTGAAATAAAGATAGAAAAAAGACACAATGATTTTAGAGTGGTTCGGCCTTCTAACAAGCACCTACATTCACTACCTTAGCACACCACTAAGGATTTCCCAATTCACTCAACAATGAATTCGTTCGTTTTCCTGGTTTAGGAGGAAATCTTTACAACCCTATCTTTTTGACTTGGCTAAGATAGAACCAACTCTAGTTTTTCTCTCAAGGCTAAACTAGAACCTCTTCTTTTACAAGGGATTTGTTTGGGTAAACTAAATACCTCACAAGGTTGGTGTTTACACAATTTAAGCTTACAAGAGTGTACAAAGAATTTACAATTGTAGAACTGGGATTTTGTCTGGGCCCATATATATATAAGATAATAATAATAATAAAAAAAACAGAATAATAATAAAAAGCCCAAAGAAATATATATATTAGAGTCCAAAATATATTACAAAGCCCAAGTATATACAAAGCCCGAACCAAAAAAGCTAAGACCCATTACAGTTGTTAACTAGCCCATTACAACCCACATACAACCCAACAAACACAATTTAAGCTTTTTCCCGCTGAAACTCGAGCACCAATGGACACGTGGCGAGACGACATTGGCTCTGCTCTTTTCACACGGATCGCCACCGGCCTGGAACCAGCTGGCATCGCCAGCCGTGCAAAGTGACGCCACGTCTGACAGCGGGTATAAATACATGCGAAGAGAGAGATAAATCAATTAATGATCAATAATAATTACCCTCATAATTACTAAAAAAGAAAAAAAAAACGAAAAGTCTGAGGAAGTTGAGAGGTTACCTGGAGAATCGGAGGTGCTCGAGGTAGATAACCGGAGCAAGGAGACCGCGCTGGAAGCTCGCCAGAGCCATCGAAACATCGAATTGAGGTAATCTCAGCCTCTGTTCACTTCATTTCCTCATTTTACCTATTTGAAAACATTAAAATCCCTTAAAACCGATCCTAATATGTCAAAATCAGATCTCAAACATAAAACGTGTATTAAATCTAAACCTAAGTCCTAAAATCAGATCCATAACATTTAATAAAACCTAGATCAAGAATAAAAAAACAGATCCAAACTCTAAAAATCAGATCTAGTTCGAAGCTTATAAAAAATATAAAAATAAATAAAAAATAAAGAGAGAGTTTGAAGGGGCTTATCTCGCTTTGCTGTCGCCGGGAGTGCTGGCGGAGTGAGGATCTGAGTGCTAGGATCACTGTCGGAGTTGAAAATATAGTGGTGAGGTCACTAGTTTTTGGTAGATAGCCTAGGATTGGGAGAAGCGGGGCGTTTTTGATGAAACGAGACCTAGATCTAGGTTTAGGGTGAAAAAATGAGCTTTTTGGGTAGACCTAGGGTTCCGGTGACGGCGGAGGCGGTGGTCGGAAAAGCCAGGGTTGGCCGGAGAAGGTCCGATCATCGGAGAAAGGTTTAAGATTGTCAGACGATGGTTGGAGTTTACAGAGTTGTCAGAGAAGATGACCGGAGAAGGTTCGGTCATCGGAAATAGGTAGGAGAAGATCAGAGATGATATCTGGTGATCGATATCATCCCGACAGCTAAGAAACACGTCGGAGAGGTTTTAGGGGATGAGTGAAGATCAAAATGAGGGGCTTTGAAAAGTTCTTGGTGAGCTCTTGAGAAAAATGGGTTTTGATCTTTGAAAAACAGATTTTGGGAAGGTTTTAAGTGTTTGTGAAGATCAAACATGGTTTTTTTTGAAGAATTGATGAAGAACGAGGAGGAAAAAAGTGGTTTTGATCGAAATGGGTTCTAGCTTTTGGGTTTTTGAGTGTTCGAGTACAAAGGATTTAAGAGAGAGAGGGAGTTGAGGAGAGAGAGAGAAGAGACCAAATGACCGTTCCAACTCGGTTTGGGCTACTTATACCTAGTTGGGAACGACGTCGTTTCGAATAGCCGGGTCGCGAAGGGTCCGCGTGTTTCTTACACGGGTTCGAATACGGGTCCATGACCCGGTCGAGTAAAAATTTGGTCTGGGCTTAGGTTTTAGTTCAGTGGGCTGATGGTTTTGGGCCTGTTTCAAACGAGTTTGGGCTTAGTTTTTAAATACTTTAGGTTTGGGCTCTTGGGTTTTGATTTCTTTACAAACCAGTCACCATTTTCTTGTAATTTTGTCACCTAATCCTCAATTTAATTCAATTTGGTCCTCTTTCAGTATTTATTTTTTTAATTAATTGTTTTAATTAATTGTTTTATTTAATTGTTTAATTAATTCATATGCTTGCACATTTTTAAAACACCATACCATACATTGTTTGGATAATTAAATCATATGTTAAAAATAGGATTAGAGCCATTAGTGTAGTTCACTTAATCATAATTAAATAGAGGAGATCATTGTAGAAAATAAGTGGATATTTGAAACAATGTTAGAATATTCAATATTGGCTAGTGTCACAATGTAGAATGATGTTAACCAATGAGTGTTCCGATAAAGGTTTCAATTTTCCACTTTAACTTAGAAAATGGAAAAAAAATCAATAATTAGGAAAAATTAAAAATTAAAACAGGGTTAATGATTAGAGACATCTTAATTAGGAATGTTGTTACTTTTGAGCTCGTTAAAGGAAGTGCCCAATATTATTTTGGGTGTTTTCTTTTATGTCCAAAATTAATAACATTCATAGAATTTTAATCAAATCAATTAATGGAGCCTAATTAGGGTACACTTAAAAATGGCAAGACAATAATTAATCATGCATTAAACCTTTTGTGTTGAGGTACATTTTTTGAATATAAGTTGAAGTGTCCTAATGCAATTGAATGTTTCATAATTATATTCGACCGAAATGTATTTTCTTACAAAAGGATATTCCCATTCAGAATAGAATTTATTTTACAGTTAAAAGATTTAATTAAATCTCGATTAAAATTTGAAATGCCAAAATGCAACGTGTAATTAATAAGGTACCGGTAACAGGCGTTCGTAGGGGTGCTAACCCTTCCCTACACGTAACCGACTCCCAAACCTGAATTTTTTAAAAAGAATCTCTGGTACGTTTTTATGGTGTCCGACCTACCAAAGTGGCTGGTGGCGACTCTAAAATGATTTTTAAAATAAATAAAAGGAATTTTGATTAAAAATGAAAAATCCAGTGGTTTTAAGGCCTAAAAAAAATAAAAGGTTCGATTTTCCAAATTTTAATCGTTAGAATGTTTTTTCCAAACTTAAAAAGCGGGTTTTTTAAAAAACGGTCACGACAACAATAAAGCACTCTTCTTAGACTATGTACAAGAGAAAGGTAAAATAAAGATTTAGATTCTATTTCTCTTGATCATGTTGCTTGGATGTAGTCTCTAACCATCTTCAAGTGTTCTAGCCTTCAATTTATAGTCCCAATTGAGTTTGTGGTCGTTACTAGTCGTTGGGGATGTTTTGGAGCCGTTGGGGACTTTATTTCCCACATTAATCGCAGTTCTAGTGCCTATCGTATCGGTACATGGGGACCCGTATCAGTACGCCCTTCTTCAGAACTAGCCGTTGGGCTCTTGCCAGCCTAATTGTATCGATACGTTAGGGAGCGTATTGGTACGGTCTGCGTTTTAAAAGATCATTGGGAAATAGCCGTTGGGGTTAGTTAAAATAGGGATCGGTACGCTTAAAGGCGTATCGGTACGACCCTTATTCATATCGATACGAGCATGCCTGTATCGGTACGAGTTTTGGCAGAATCAAAACTGGAGAAAAAATATATCGATACGGTGTATACCGTATCGGTACGGTAGTGCTGAAAAGTCACTTTTGAGTACTTTAAAACATTCCAAACTTTGCCAAAAACCTTTTTAAATACCTCAAACATATTTTCAAGTTGTTTGGACTTAAAGACATGTTTTAAATTCTTTTCAAATTTGTCCAAAACATTTTTCAATTATTATATCAAAACACTTAGTTCTTCAATCTCCTTTTTTTGATATAATAAAACCAACTTGAAAAATTGTTTGGGATTCTCCCCATTTAAGTTTAAAATTTTGAATAAGAGGTGAAGTATTGAGAAGTAATTAAAGCTCCCCCTTATTCATTTGAAAAAAACAATTTTTCAAAACAATCTCTCCCCTTTTTTGTTATATAAAAAAGAATTTAAAATACTTTTAGGCTCAAAATAACAATGGAGGTTTGAATTTTGAAATTATTAAAATGTTTGATTTTAAAAGTGGCTCCCCTTACTCATTGCATCATATAAGGCTTAACAAATAATCCAAGACTTTAAACAAAAGTTAGATAACCAAATGTATAAAATGAAAGCATTAAGCTTAAAGGTTACTCAATCTTCTTCTCATGTGTGATTTGAGCATTCTTGATTTTGCTTTGCTTGCCATTGCTCCAACACACCTACAAAAGACAATCACTTGGTTTTTGGTATCCAAATTACTTTGGATCCATTTACGTTAATTTCAATGTCTTTAGTTCCCTTAGGAACCCATACTTGTCTAATCCTATAAGATTGTTTCTTCTTTATAGGACAAGTATGTATAGAATGACCATGATAATGGCAATGTGAGCATTTTGTCATTATGTGACAAGATGAATTATTGAAAATAATTTCTTTTTCTTTTGATAAGCTTTCAAGCTTAACTTTTAAATCAAGATTTTCTTTTTCTAGAACATATTTGCTTGTTTTTGAAAACTCTAAATCATTTTTTCAAAATTTCATTTTGGTTTTCAAAATCCACTTTTGTTTTTAAAAGAAAACCATTTTCAATTTCGAGTTTTGAAATCATTTTCTTAAATTTGGAATTCATGGTCTTAAATTCCAAAAATAATTCATCGAAAGCATCTTGCAACTCATCGAATGAATAAGAATTAAGCTCACTTGAGTTAGAAGATACATTGGGCTCATCGAGAGCCAAAACACCATCCACCTTTGGATTGGAGAGAAGGTTTGCACATGATTGATCATCGTCTTTCTTTTCTCCCTTCTTGTTGCCATAAAGCTTATCAAGTTTCTCCCATAATTCTTTGGCACTTTTGCATGTGGAGATCTTCTTGGAAACTTCTTCGTTAAGGCCACAATAGAGAATGTGCATTGCCTTGGTGTTTAGCTTTGCCTTCGTCTCGTTGGCACTCCTTTGCTTTTTCTTCTTTTTCGGAGCTTCCAAATACCCATCTTCAATGATGTCCCAAACCTCATAGTCTTGAAATTTGATGAAGAATTTCATGATATTTGCCTATTGGAAGTATGCTTCTCCTTCGAAGAGTGGAGGACACGAGATAGAGCAACCTTCTTAAAATCTTGCCATTTTCTTGAACGGTGGACTTCGAGCAAATGATCTTTACTCCCAGATGCTAGTCCTTCGATGAAGACGAGGCTCTGATACCAATTGTTGGACTTGTAGCACGCTCGAATCGATCACCGAAACCGTCAAGGAGGGTTGTAAATGTTTGGTGGTTGAATTGGCTAAAATCGAAATAAAGATAGACAAGAGACACAATGATTTTATAGTGGTTCGGCCTTCTAACAAGCACCTACATCCACTACCTTAGCACACCACTAAGGATTTCCCAATTCACTCAACAATGAATTCGTCCCCTTTTCCCGGTTTAGGAGGAAACCGTTACAACTCTATCTTTTGGACTTGGCTAAGATAGAACCAACTATAGTTTTTCTCTCAAGGATAAACTAGAACCTCTCCTTTTACAAGGGATTTGTTTGGGTAAACTAAATACCTCACAAGGTTGTCGTTTACACAATTTAAGCTCACAAGAGTGTACAAAGAATTTACAATAAAGCACTCTTCTTAGACTATGTACAAGAGAAAGGTAAAATAAAGATTTAGACTCTATTTCTCTTGATCATGTTGCTTGAATGTAGTCTCTAACCATCTTCAAGTGTTCCAACCTTCAATTTATAGTCCTAATTGAGTTTGTGGCCGTTACTAGCCGTTGGGGACTTTATTTCCCACATTAATTGCAGTTCTGGTGCCTATCATATCGGTACACGGGGACCCGTATCAGTACGCCCTTCTTCAGAACTAGTCGTTGGGCTCTTGCCAGCCTAATCATATCGATACGCTAGGGAGCGTATCGATACAGTATGCGTTTTAAAAGACCGTTGGGAAATAGCCGTTGAGGTTAGTTAAAACAGGGATCGATATGCTTAAAGGCGTATCGGTACGACCCTTATCCGTATCGATACAGGCAAGCATGTATCGTTACAGGTTTTGGCAGAATCAAAACTGGAGAAAAAAGGTATCGATACGGGGTATACCGTATCGGTACGGTAGTGCTGAAAAGTCAATTTTGAGTACTTTAAAACATTCCAAACTTTGCCAAAAACCTTTTTAAATACCTCAAATATATTTTCAAGTTGTTTGGACTTAAAGACATGTTTTAAATTATTTTCAAATTTGTCCAAAAGATTTTTCAATAATTATATCAAAACACTTAGTTCTTCAGCTTTCGAGGCATGATATTTTGCAAATGGATTGAAATAAAGATTTCAATGGTTTTGAGAAATTGATTTTAAATTGCATTGATGGTGTTTTTTTAGCACTCCTCACTAAGCCTTATGTGTTTACGCTCTCTTTGTCCATCAATGTAGAGAATTAGATCTTGGAAGGCAGTGGGAAGCAAGGGAGTTAGGCTCGATATCCTTCAACCGAATTGCTCGCCAAGTGTGGAGAAGATTGATTTTTGGGTGTTTTGGTGGAAGCAAAGAATAGACAAAATGGACAAAGGATTTATAGTGGTTTAAGCTTCTAACAAGCTCTACTTCCACTACCTTAGCTCCCACTAAGGATTTCATCCAAGTCACTAAATATTCTTCCCATTTTCTAGGATAAAGAGGCAACCATTTACAACCTAGACTCACTCACCAAGTCTAGCATCCAAAGCTCATAACCCGAGCTTTGAGCACACTCTTAAACAAGAGAATTCTAAGTAAACAAAATCCCTCTACAAAGGTTGATGTTTGCACACTAAAGTACTTACCCAAATCCTAGAACACTTGAGCATACATTGACAACTTGAGCTCACAAGTGTTTTTCTATACAAAGATTGGAAATTTAAGCACTAAGACAATTTTGCATCATAATATTGTTGACTTGAGAATTATTAGTCGTCCATAGATGCTTGGAGGTACCTTTTGTACTCCCAATTGAGTTGCTAGCCTTTGGAGATCGTTGGAATTGAATTAGAGCCACTGAAGCCTTTATTTCCCGCGATAAATGTAGTTCTGGAGTTGTCTGTATCAATACACGGGTAGCCGTATCGGTAGGACCTTCTTTAGAAACTAGCCGTGAGTCTGTTGCAGCAATGCCGTATCAAAACGCCTTTGCTTGTTTCGGTACGCCTGTATCTGTAGAACTAATGTTTTGATATAATAATTGAAAAATGTTTTGGACTGATTTAAAAAGTATTTAAAACATTTACAAAGTCCAAACAACTTGAAATTATGTTTAGGAAGTTTTCAAAAGGGTTTTTAATGTGTTTCAAAGGCCAAATTATACAAACCTGTCCAGGTGTTTCGAAACACCTTAGGGCGTTTCGAAACAGGGGATTCCAGTAGCATATTCGTTTCGAAACGGGCTTTCCCTGGACTTGATTTTTGCCCAGCGTTTCGAAACGGGCTAGGCCGTTTCGATACGCCTACGTGGCAATGAACCCAACGGTCATAAACCCCAACGGCTATTTTCCCAACCAACTTTTAAATGCAGGCGTTTCGATACGGTTCTATAGCGTTTCGATACGAGTTTCGAAACGGCCAGGAGGCGTTCCGAAATGGACATGAGGCGTTCCGAAACGGCCAGGAGGCGTTCCGAAACGGATGCCCTGACAGACTGCAACGGCTCTTTCTACATTAAGAGTGCTTCGAAACGGCTTCGAGCGTTTCGAAACGGGGAGCTGCAGAATGCATTTATGGTGGGAATTAAAGTCCTCAACGGCTCCAATTTGATCCCAACGGCTAGTAACGGCTACAAACTCAATTGGGAGTATAAAAGGGACCTCCAAGCATCAAGAGAAGGCTAATGCTTCAATTGTCAATCAACAAATGATCAAGAATTGTCTTAGAGCCTAAAGTGTCAATTATTGTATAGACAAACACTAGTGAGCCAAAATTGTCAAATTTGCTCAAGTGTTTTAGGTTTGGGTGAGTGCTTATTTGTGCAAACAAACTCCTATTAGAGGATTACAAGTTTGCTTTGTTTATCTATTGTAAAGAGGGTTTCAATCAAGGCTTTGGGTAGAAAGCTTGATTGGTTGTAAGGGTTTCCTCCTAAGCCTAGAAAAGGGGACGAATCAATTAGTGGATTGATTGTGAAATCCTTAGTGGGGAGCTAAGGTAGTGGATGTAGGTGCTTGTTAGAAGGCCGAACCACTCTAAAATCATTGTGTCTTTATTCTTTCTAAGCTTCCTAAACCCTTCCACCCAAATATCCACCTCTCCACCACTTGGTGAGCATAATCGGTTGAACGAATCGAGCACCACACAACTCAACAATTGGTATCAGAGCTTGGATCAATCGAAGAGGATTAACATCCTATTGAGAAGATCCGGCAAGCTCGATCACTAGTTCATCAACCGGCTCAAATGGCGCAATCCATAGACAAACCGCCATTCTTCGACGGAACATTCTATGCCCATTGGAAGATAAAGATGAAGTTCTTCATCAATTTAGAGATTACAAGCTATGGGACATAGTTGAAGATGGTCCGTTCGTGCCTCAAAGGAGCAAAGCGGAGTGGAGTGCCGACGATCGCAAGAAGATGGAGCTCAATTGCAAGGCCTTGCACATCTTGTTTTGTGCTTTTGACCCATCCATCTATGAGAAGATGTCTTCTGGTGAGAGTGCCAAGGAGGTATGGGACAAGCTTGAAGTCACATACGAGGGGACCGATGAAGTCAAGGAGACCAAGATTGGGCTCCTAACCTTGGAGTATGAGAACTTCAAAATGGATCCGGAAGAGAACATTGAGAAAATGTTCGATAGATTCTCCACCATCACCAATGGTCTCAAAGGGTATGGAGAACCCATTCCGGAAGAGAAGCTTGTTTGAAAGCTCATCTACTCACTTCCCGAGTCTTGGGACTCAAAGAGGACCGCCATCATCGAAGCCAAAAATTTGAAGACTTTGAAGCTTGATGAACTTATGGGGTCTCTTCTCACTCATCAAATTATGAAGAAGAACAATGAAGAGGAGAAGAAAAGGGAAGAAATTAGAGCTATGGGAGAGAAGAAAATCAAAGGGCTTGGCATCAATGCTAGTGCCATGGCTCTCAAATCCTCCACTTGCCATCATGTCTACTCAAGTGAAGAGGAGGATGAAGAAGAAGAGATAGTTCATCTCTTCAAGAAGTGTGCCCCGTTCATGAAGAAAGCCTTGAGAGAGCTTGAACGAGAACCTAAGAGAAAGGAGAGGGCAAGCACTTCAAGCCATAAGAAGAAGGCACATTTGGCTACTTGGAGTGATGAAGACTCCACCGACGATGAACAAGCCAACCTTTGCCTTATGGCCATCGAAGAAGATTCAAGGGTAACTTCTAATTCATCTACTTCATGTTCTTATTCCTTTGATGAATTACAAGATGCCTATGATGATTTGGTTTTAGATTTTAAAAGCCACATTTTGAAAAACAAAAAATTGGTTTCAAAGTTGAAAATTCAAAATGATTTGCTTTCTAAAACCAAACTTGAACTTGAAGCAAAACTTGAAGAGTTTGAATTAAAATGTTTTGATTTACAAAAATTGCTTCAAAATGTTCAAGAAGAAAAAGATTTGATTTCCAAAGAGCTTGAAAAGAAAAACAATTTTGGAAAATCAAATTTTTATGTTAGACAATCTAGTGCCCCTAGATTTAAAAATGGTAAATGTTTTAGAAGTGTTTGGGTCCCAAAAGGACTAACCACTTCAATTAAAAAGGATGGCATTGAAAAATGGATTCCTAAGGGGTCAAAAATTTGTGCTACTAACGTTCATGGATCCAAAGCAATTTGGATACCAAAAGTTACTTGATTGTCTTTTGCTAGGTGTGATGGAGATGTTCAACAAGTCAAACATTGAGGGGAGCTCCATGCACACAAGAAAGAACACTTGAAGAAGGAAGGCTTCACATCCTACCTTGAGTTCAAGTGTTAGTAAAATTCTAGTTGCTTTTGATTTTATTTGTTTTATTTTCTTTTATGTCAACTAGATGATCATATATGATGGACTAACACTTTTGATGATGCTAAGAGTAAGGGGGAGCCAAATTTTAAACCACAATTTTTTAGTGTGTCAAATTTGTTTTACCTCTATTGTTATCATTGAACTTAATGTTTTAAATTCTTTTTGATATAACAAAAAGGGGGAGAAATGGTTTGAAAAATTGAATTTTCAAATGAATAAGGGGGAGCTTTATTTGATTTCATATCTTTAGTCTCTTATTCACATTTTTAAAGTTAAAGGGGGAGAATCCCAAACAATTTTTCAAGAGAGTTTTATTATATCAAAAAGGGGGAGATTGTAGAACTAATGTTTTGATATAATAATTGAAAAATGTTTTGGACTGATTTAAAAAGTATTTAAAACATTTACAAAGTCCAAACAACTTGAAATTATGTTTAGGAAGTTTTCAAAAGGGTTTTTAATGTGTTTCAAAGGCCAAATTATACAAACCTGTCCAGGTGTTTCGAAACACCTTAGGGCATTTCGAAACGGGCTTTCCCTGGACTTGATTTTTGCCCAGCGTTTCGAAACGGGCTAGGCCGTTTCGATACGCCTACGTGGCAATGAACCCAACGGTCATAAACCCCAACGGCTATTTTCCCAACCAACTTTTAAATGCAGGCGTTTCGATACGGTTCTATAGCGTTTCGATACGAGTTTCGAAACGGCCAGAAGGCGTTCCGAAACGGACATGAGGCGTTCCGAAACGGCCAGGAGGCGTTCCGAAACGGATGCCCTGACAGACTGCAACGGCTCTTTCTACATTAAGAGTGTTTCGAAACGGCTTCGAGCGTTTCGAAACGGGGAGCTGCAGAATGCATTTATGGTGGGAATTAAAGTCCTCAACGGCTCCAATTTGATCCCAACGGCTAGTAACAGCTACAAACTCAATTGGGAGTATAAAAGGGACCTCCAAGCATCAAGAGAAGGCTAATGCTTCAATTGTCAATCAACAAATGATCAAGAATTGTCTTAGAGCCTAAAGTGTCAATTATTGTATAGACAAACACTAGTGAGCCAAAATTGTCAAATTTGCTCAAGTGTTTTAGGTTTGGGTGAGTGCTTATTTGTGCAAACAAACTCCTATTAGAGGATTACAAGTTTGCTTTGTTTATCTCTTGTAAAGAGGGTTTCAATCAAGGCTTTGGGTAGAAAGCTTGATTGGTTGTAAGGGTTTCCTCCTAAGCCTAGAAAAGGGGACGAATCAATTAGTGGATTGATTGTGAAATCCTTAGTGGGGAGCTAAGGTAGTGGATGTAGGTGCTTGTTAGAAGGCCGAACCACTCTAAAATCATTGTGTCTTTATTCTTTCTAAGCTTCCTAAACCCTTCCACCCAAATATCCACCTCTCCACCACTTGGTGAGCATAATCGGTTGAACGAATCGAGCACCACACAACTCAACAGTATCGATACAGCTTGTACCGTATCGATAAGGATGTTTGTTAAGCTGCAGGGAACTAGTCGTTGGGGGGGGGGGGTTCAAATAGACGTTAGGCTTGACACGTAGGCGCATCGAAACACTGGAAGGCGTATCGATACGGCCTATGCCTGTATCGATACAAGTTTTGGCAGAATCAAAACCTGTAGCTTAAACCCTTAAGGTGTATCGAAACGGGTATGCCCATATCGGTACGGTCGAGCTGAAATATTTGGTTTGACAACTTTAAAACATTTCAAACACTACCAAAACCTTTTGAAAACTCCTCAAACATAATTTCAAGTTGTTTGGACTTAAAAAACATTTTTGAAATCTTTTCATTTTAGTCCAGAACTATTTTTCAATTATTATATCAAAACAATCATCTCAACAATCTCCCCCTTTTTGATATAATAAAACCAACTTGAACAATTGTGTTTGAGATTCTCCCCTTAGTAAAAGAAATTTTGAATAAGCTATTAAAGATTGAGAAATACTTAAAGCTCCCTTTTATTCACTTGAAAAATCAAAATTTTAAGAACACTCACCCCCTTTTGTTATATAAAAAATGGTTCAAACATAGTTCGAAGAACTTTTAAGTCCAAAATAACATAGAAGGTTAAATATTTTTGACACAAATAAGAATTTTGGTTTTAAAAATGGCTTCCCCTTACTCAAAGCATCATAAAATGGTTAGTCCAACAAATATCTAGTTGAATTAAAAAAATAAAATAAATTAAAATAAACAAAATTCAACTAATTTTTACCACACTTGAACCAAATGTAGGATGTAAAACCTTCCTTCTTAAAGTGATATTCTTTGTGTGTATGGAGCTACCCCTCAATGTTGTACTTTATTGACCAATCTCCATCACACCTAAAACAAGACAATAAAGTAATTTTTGGTATCCAAATTGCTTTGGATCCATAAGCGTTAGTAGCACAAATTTTAGTCCCCTTAAGAATCCATTTTGCAATTTCATCCTTTTTAGTTGAAGTAGTTAGTCCTTTTGGGGCTCAAATACTTCTAAAACATTTACTATTTAAAAATCTAGTCGCAATAGATTGTCTTTGATAAAAAATTGTTTTAATAAAATTAGATTTGGAGCATTCTCCAATTTCACATGTTTGAGCATTTTTGCAAAACAAAATCTTTTGAGGTCATCAATTTCCCTTTGATGATCCTCTTGAACTTTTTGAAGCAAGTTTTGTAAATCAAGGTTCTTTTTCTCAAAGGCTTCAAACCTTGCTTCAAGTTCGAGATTTGTTTTGGAAAGTAATTCATTTTGAATTTTTAACTTTGAAAGCAACTTTTTGTGTTTAGAAAATGAAGCCTTGAATTCCAAAAGCAAATCATCATAGGCTTCTTGTAACTCATCAAAAGTATATAAATTTGAACAAGATGAGTTAGAAGTTAACTCACCCTCTTAGAGGGTCATCAAACATAAGTGGGCTACCTCATAATCGATGGAGTCTTCATCACTCCAAGTCGCCACATATGCTTGCTTTGAAGATGATCCCTTTTTGTTGAAGTGAGGGCAATCGTATTTGGTGTGCCTCGTCTCCTTACATTGATGATTCTTTTGGGAATCTTCCATCTTCTTCTTCTTCTTCTTCGATTTATGCTTAGATTTCTCAATTTCTCTCTTCATGAACTGGGTGAACTTCTTGAAGAGATGAACCATCTCTTCATCTTCACTTTCCTCCTCACTTGATTCTTCGTGTTGGCATGTGAAGGATAGAAGAGCAATGATATTCACATCAATGTCTTACTCTTTGTTCTTCTTCTCCTTCTCCCTTTTCAAGGGTGTAGACATCATTTCATGGGTAATAAGGGACACAATTAGCTCATCAAATTTGAGCTCCTTTAGGTTCTTGGCTTCGATGATAGCCGTCGTCTTGCACTCCCATGATTCGGGAAGTGAATAAATCAACTTCCGCATGAGCTTGTCTTTAGGAATCTCCTCTCCAAATCCTTTGAGTTTATTGAATATTGTGGAGAACCAATCGAACATGCTTGTTATGTCTTCTTTCGGGTTCATCTTGAAGTTCTTATACTCAAGGTTGAGAAAACCGATCTTGGTCTCCTGTACTTCATTTGTTCCCTCGTATGTGACTTCAAGCATGTCCCATACTTCCTTGGCACTTTCACAAGAAGACGTCTTTGCATATACATCCGGGTCAAAAACACAAAAGAGAATGTGCAAAGCATTACAATTAAGCTCCATCATCTTCTTATCGTTGGCATTCCAATCCGTCTTCCTTTTTTGAGGCAGGAACGGTCTATGTAAAGTGTCCAAAAGTCCTATATTTCATGCACATTCCAACTCTTATTATTACTGTTTTTGAGCACATTTTAGACATAAGTAGGTGCATACATAACATTTTACAGTATTTCTAGTTTCTACCTTGCTTTTATGAGTATTATTTTTTTGGTAGACAAGAGTTACTGTTTTAGTGTATTCTTGTATGTAGATGCTAACATCTGAAAGAGGGAACCGAGGAGCTGAGGGCACAAGGCTGAGGAAGCCTACCTAGGAGTTGTACTGAAGTAGTTCCAGCTGAAGACAAGTTGCTGCCAAATACTTGCCAAGCATAGTTGCCGCCGACCTTGCCGCTCACTGCAGCTGACTATGGAAGTTGGGAGAACCGGAGCGTGATCTGTAGAGCAAAAACTCCTGAATCTATCACTGGCGTTCATATGATTTTCCGACGTCTGTAGCAGTGGTTAGGGCTGCCGAAGAAAAATTCTCAAGCTTACTTGCGGGCTAAGGCAAACGAGATAGAGTCCATATTCCAAGCAAAGAAGTCGGCATTTAAAGCTATATTAAGGTTGGAAAGCTACTTTTGAGGACTTCTACTTTAAGGAGGACTTAACCTAGTCTTGAGTCTATAAATACTCATTGTACTCCTAGTTTAAATCATCCTGGGTTTTTTTATAGACCTTTCTTGTGTTCTTCACTACCACCATGTTCTAAATTCTATTTGGGTTAGGGTTATGTTGTAACTAGTGTGAAACGATTGTTTTAGGGTTTTGAGTTATTCTTCAATAAATTATTCCAAGTTTACTTAATCCATTGTTCTTCATTCTTTCAATCTTTCTACACCAGTCATTTGAGAGAATCCATTTGTCGAGCACGAAAGTGCAAGGCTAACGAAAGGGTTAAGTACGGTCACAACGTGCTGAGGCGTGACTAACTTGGTTCCACACCAGTCCACAAGTTTCAGCGGCTGACTAGCTTGGTTCCACACTAGTCCACAAGTTAGCTCTCGAGCATCCTAACCTAGAAATAGGAGGGATCACTGTCGACTATCCTGCCGAACTTGGAGTATCTGCCAGACTTGCCGCCAGGACTTCTTCCATTCCACCTGCCGATACAGTACACCTCTGCAGTGGCAGAGACCTGCTGCGGCCGCGTGACATGGTCATAGTTTGCCGCCCGCCATACCTACCGAGGCAGCATATCATGGCAGCACAAAATAACTCATACCTATTACAACGCAGTTTTCACACTAAGTGGCAGAATAACCCTACATGCCTTATCAACCTGATTCACTTCTTCTTTATTACTTGTGTTTTTGTTTACGTTCTATCTAAACCAACCATTCACTTGTGTTTTACTTTACCTTGTGCAAGAACTACGAAACGAGATAAGTTGTCCAATCCTCGTGGGATTCGGCATCTTTTATTCTATAACTTGGCAGGAGTGTGCACTTGCGCTCTCACAAAAAGGGAACACCTACACGCACTATAGTCCATCTTCAACAAGATCCCATAGACGGTAGTCATTGGCCTTGATGAAGTACATCATCCTATTCTTTCAATAGACATAATGCTCACCGTTGAAGAATGGTTGCTTATCAATTGATTGTGCCATTTACACCGGTTGATTATTTGTTGATCAAGCTTGTCGAGATCGCCTCAATAGGATGTTAATCTTCTCGATTGATCCTCGCTCTGATACAAATTTTTATGCTCGATATCCTTCAATCGAATTGCTCGCCAAGTGTAGAGAAGATTGATTTTTGGGTGTTTTTGGTAGAAGCAAAGTATAGACAAAATGGAAAAAGGATTTATTGTGGTTCAAGCTTCTAACAAGCTCTACATCCACTACCTTAGCTCTCACTAAGAATTTCAACCAATTCACTAAGATTTCTTCTCTTTTTCTAGGTTAAGGAGGCAACCATTTACAACCTAGACTCACTCACCGAGTCTAGCATCCAAAGCTCACAACCCGAGCTTTGGGCACACTCTTAAACCAGAGAATTCTAAGAAAATGAAATCCATCTACAAATGTTGATGTTTACACACTAAAATATTCACCCAAATCCTAGAATACTTGAGCATACATTGACAATTTGAGCTCACAAGTGTTTGTCTATACAAGGATTGGAAATTTAAGCACTAAGACAATTTTGCATCATAATGTTGTTGACTTGAGGATCATTAGTCTTCCATAGATGCTTGGAGGTCCCTTTTATACTCCCAATTGAGTTGCTAGCCGTTGGAGACCGATGGGATTGAATTAGAGCAGTTGAAGCGTTTCTTTACCCCCAATAAATACAGTTCTAGAGATGTCTGTATCGATACACGGGTAGCTGTACCAGTACGGCCTTCTTCAGGAACTAGACGTTGAGTATGTTGCAGCAATGTCGTATCGAAACGCCTTTGCTTGTTTCGGTACGCCCGTATCGGTACGGATGTTTGTTAAGTTGCAGGGAACTAGCCGTTAGGGTGGTTTTAAATAGCCGTTAGGCTTGACACGTAGGCGTATCAAAATGCTGGAAGGCGTATCGAAATGCTAGACCTCCGCATTGATACGGCCTATGCCTATATCGATACGTGTTTTGGTAGAATCAAAACCTGTAGCTTAAACCCTTAAGGTGTATCGAAACGGGTATGCCCGTATCGGTACTATCGAGCTGAAATCTTTGGTTTGGCTACTTTAAAACATTTCAAACACTACCAAAACCTTTTGAAAACTCCTCAAACATAATTTCAAGTTGTTTGGACTTAAATTTTTTTTTGAAATCTTTTCAATTTAGTCCAAAACTAATTTTCAATTATTATATCAAAACAAACATCTCAAAAAAGGGATCAAGAAAGACTTTGTTACTTGAACGTATGTTTTTGTATTAGACTATAAGTAATAAGGGCAATGGGGAATTTGTTGTGTTTTTTGGAGATATGTGTGAACTCCCTATTTGAGCAAGTTTATGTTGTTATTTTGGACTTGTAAATGGCATTTGTTGTTTGGTTTATGCTTTGATATGGATTTTGAACTATGCTTGGCTTGGTTTATAGGAAGCATGCCTATAGATTTCTATTTGAAGCATGATGCCATGAGTTGATGTTTAATATGCCATGTTTGGTTGAGGATCGATCCTTGGATATGTCGTGTATATGTTAGAAGTATGTTTAGGTGGTTTGTATTGCATCAAAGTGTGTTAAACCAGAAAAATAGAGCATTTCAGGCCCATGCGTATCGATACGCGGACCATTGTATCGATACGGGTAAGCCAAATCAGGCTTGGTGAAATTGTATGCATGGACCCGTATCGATACGATCCAAGAGGAAAAAGTGAGCTATTTCGATACGCGGGGAAGCGTATCGATACGGGCCTTGAGATTAAAATGCTGGGAGCTTACTGGAAAAATGTGTACCGATACGGGCCTTTGCGTATCGATATGGCCAGCGGTTAAAGTAGTTATTTGGCATCTTTTAAGGTTTTGTTTTCTTAGTTTAAGTCCATGGATGTTGTGGATGCAATTACATGAGTTTGAATGATTGAATTGAGTTGAGATTTGACACCATGGCATGAAATATAAATAATTAAAGGGTGGTAACTTTAAATTGGCTAAAGTCCTTGTAATTTGTAAAAATTACAATTTGGTCCCCAGAATATGTATGTTGTCAAACAAATGTCTAATTGACGTCTGATTGAGTTGAGGTTTCTTCTTCTAGGAGTTCAAATCACATAGGATCATAATGTGCATCTAGATAAGATAAAAGAAAAAATAGGGTCGTTTATTGAGGTAAACCTTCCCGATTTACTTTAATATTCCCCATGTGACTCGCTCAGTTCAATCTCACATTTAGATCGAGTCAAGGGGGTTACAGGATCATCTTACTACGAATGGTTGCACATAATTCTGGCCAGGGACATCGATCGTTTAAATTCCTTGCTTGTTGGCAAGATCATGTTGACTTTGCTGCGTTCTTGTCTTCATGTTGGGATAATGATCGCCCTATTCATTTAAATATCGAGGAGTTCAAGGATCGTGTGGGGACATGGAATCATACTGTTTTGGGCACATTTTTCGTAAGAAAAAAAGGCTTATGGCTCGTACTACATGAATTTATTTGAATCTTAAGACATGTGTCTCAGCATCGTTAAGTAGATTACGACGAAATCTAGTTACACAACTCAATGAGGTTTTGACTCAGGAGGAGGTTATATGGTTCAATCGATCAAGGTCTCAATGGCTTTCCTATGGGGATCGGAACACGAAGTTCTTCCATACTTGTACTATGAGTCGCAAGAAACAAAATTTCATTACTGCGCCGCGTCTCCCTGATGGGGAGTGGTGTTCGGATCAAAGCAAGTTAAGTATGCTCGCAATGAATTACTTTTAGGATTTGTTTTCAGCTTCGGGCTCTACCTTACTACATTTTCCTATTGCCGGTCATTTTCATCGGTTTGGGATTAATGAGTTGGAGCGACTATCTACCCATGTTACGGACTAGGAAATTATGGAGGAGGTGTTTGCGATGGGGCCTCTCAAAGCCCAGGGAGTTGATGGCTTGCATGCGGTATTTTTTTCAAAAGAATTGAGGGACTGTGGGCGAGAGTGTTTGCGGATTTGTTAAATAGGTATTTGAATCAGGCAGTTTTCCTACATCCTTGAACCAAAATATTCTAGTACGTATACCGAAGGTGGTGAATCCGGATTTGGTTTCCCAATTGAGACCTATTAGTCCTTACAATGTCCTCTACAAAACGATAACGAAAGTGATTTTGATTCATTTGAAGCCTTTTCTTTTAACGTGGGTACTTGAGAACCAAACTAGCTTTGTTCCTAGTTGTCTAATAACGGAAAACATTATTCTTGCACAAGAGTTTGTTCATTCGATGCGGCGCAAGAAAGGTAAAATATGTTTGATGGCACTCAAAATTGACTTAGAGAAGGCATATGACAGACTTGATTGGGGATTTATCCATGACACATTGCTGGATATTGGGATCTCGATAAAGCTTTGGAATCTTATTATGTTTTGTGTTTCGTCAATTTTTACGCAAGTTCTCTGGAATGAATCTCTCACGCCACCATTCTCTCCTTCTAGAGGAATTCGTCAAGGAGATCCTCTGTCACCCTATTTATTTGTTTTATGCATGGAACGATTAGGCCACGCTATCCAGAGTGAAATTGATGTTGGTAATTGGCGTCAACTTCGTCTTTCTAGAGCGGGACCAAGGTTGTCTTTCATTTTTTGCCGATGATCTTGTTTTGTTTGCTGAAGCGTCACTGGATCAGACAATGGTTGTTCAGAGGGTGTTGGATGTTTTCTGCTCGAGTTCTGGCCACAAGGTGAGTAAAGCTAAAACACACATCTTCTTTTCAGATAATGTTATTGGTGCGGAGCGGTCAAATATTACTCAGATTCTTAGATTTCAAGAGGTAGATGATTTAGACACATATCTTAGTGTCCCTCTCCTACATAATAGTGTGACAAAAGTGTTGTGTGTAAAAGAGTCCTATCGTAAATAGTGTAAGCGTACACGACGCAAGTAGTAAAGTGATACGAGAGTATCAGATATCGTCTCCACAGGTACTGGAAATAACTCTATCCTTGAATTTCTGCACAAGAGAGAGAAATAGTTTAATTGAATTTGTGAAGTAATCTTGGGAAACAAGTAAAGTAAAGATAGAGAAATCAGGTTTAAAGAATAGGCCGGTATTGATTTGCTCAGTAGTGCAGGTGTTGCACTGTTAGAGAAACTTCTATCTTCTGTCGTCGTTCCTGTCGCGACAGCACTTGTCGCGGCAGAGGTCTGTTGACGTCGCGGCAGCGATCAACAACACTGCACTTCAAGCTTGGCAAGAATCCCTTCTATGACTTGTCCTATCCCTAGGCCCAAGTTCTGTTGATGAACACTTCTTGGATGATACCTCCCGGCGTGAATCGAAGGATGAACACCAATGTTGTTGAATTCTTCCTTAGCCACTTAACCTTGTACTTATCCCTAAGCCAAGATGGTTTAACCATAAACTGGAAAACGCGTATTTATTTCGTTCGTATGCTTGACTCTCCCGATATCAAACAAATGGATAACCTCACAATGCTCTCCTGATACTCTTATGAGATATGAAAAACCAGAATAAATAAACTTGAAGTTTTTATTTCATGACAGAAAATTCCTAAAACAACACAATTGTTGAGTTGTGTGGGGCTTGATTCGATCAACCAATGTTGCTCACCAAGTGGTGGAGAGGTGGATTTTTGGGTGGAAGGGTTGTGGAAGCTAGAATGTAAATAGACACAATGATTTATAGTGGTTCAACCTTCTAACCAAGGTCTACATCCACTACCTTAGCTCCCCACTAAGGATTTCTCAATCAATCCACTATTGATTCATCCCCTTTTCTAGGCTTAGGAGGTAACCCTTATACACAATCAAGCTTTCTACCCAAAGCCTTGATTGAAACCCTCTTTTACAAAGAGAAACAATAAGCAAACTTAAAACCCTCTAATAGGTGTTTGTTTGCACAATTAAGCACTCACCCAAAACCTAAAACACTTGAGCAAATTTGACAATTTTGGCTCACTAGTGTTTGTCTATACAAGAAATGACAAATTAAGCACTAAGACAATTTCTTGATCATTTGATGTTTGAAAATATGAGCATTAGCCTTCTCTTGATGCTTGGAGGTCCCTTTTATACTCCCAAATGAGTTTGTAGCTGTTACTAGCCGTTGGGGATGAATTGGAGCCGTTGAGGACTTTATTTCCCTTCATAAATGCTGTTCTGTAGCTAAGGGTATCGATACGCGTGGAACCGTATCGGTACGGCCTTCATAGGAACTAGCCGTTAGGCTCTTGCCAGCCTGGGCGTATCGATACGCTTGAGGGCGTATCGGTACGGGTTCACATTTAAATGGCCGTTGGGAAATAGCCGTTGGGGTGGTTGAAATGGGATCGGTACGCTTACCTGGCGTATCGAAACGACCCCACTCCGTATCGATACGAAAAGGGCCTGTATCGATACGGGTTTTAACAGTGGCCAAATTGAGGCAAAAAGGTATCGGTACGAGGGTTTACCGTATCGACACTGGTACTTTGAAAACACAAGTTTGGCTATTAAGAACATGAAAAGTCTTTGCCAAAAACCTCTTAAAATACCTCAAACATAATTTCAAGTTGTTTGGACTTAAAAACAAGTTTTAAATTCTTTTCAAATTAGTCCAAAACATTTTTCAATTATTATATCAAAACATTAGTTCTACAACAATCCTTGCAACTACTTTACAGAATCAACCCTTAGCCCTAGGGGGAGTTTAGAACATGATGAAGAGGGGAAAACGACAAGGGTTTAGGGGAAGACGGCTAGGAATGAGATCTCCTCCCCTAGGTCGAATTACATGCCTTTATATAGGCCTTGGGTCCAAGTTTTCTAATATGGCAAGAATACAAGTTTAAATTAAAGTACAACTCTATTAAAGATTAAATCTTCTAAGTAGATGCCTTTAATTCGTCCTCTTTTCTTGCCTTGAATTTCTTCCTTGGACTTTGGGTTTGGCCTTCATTCTGCCTCAGGGCTCAGAAAAATATTGGAGTGGTCCACGACAGACCGGCTTGAAATCCTCTATCTATCGAGCTCCACTTCACTTTTCCACCTCACCATTTTGTCGTCATGGCTGCCTTGGTAGTAGCCACGGCAGCGTTTGCTTCTCGACTCCAGTTCTGTGACCCGCCTCTGCTCCTTTGCTGCCCTGAGTCTGCTGCAGCAGATACCTGCAAAAGTAACCAAAATCAGTAGCAACTGTGCCATTTTATCTAATTGTGATGTATATGCAAAATTCTATCCTAAATGTAATGAATTATGCTTGAATGCAGCAGAAATATGGGTAAATGAGGGGTAAAATATAGAACTTTTATACACTTAACACACCCCCAAACTCAAGTTCTTGCTTGTCCTCAAGCAAATACTACCTAACTAAAAATAAAAACTTTTTGGATTGGCTTAATTCAGTGAACTTTTCATTACCTACCGCACATTCACTATCAAGAGTAGTACCTTGTTGGGTGTTTTTTGGGTTTATCCGGAACAATGCTATAGCTCTTGTGCAGTGTGTGCAGGTTTTGTGAACAAATATGTGCCTAGACTCCTTTAGTTTACCAGAATAATTATGCTTACAAACTTGGGTTTTATGCCAATCTCATTTTTTCTGGAGGCAATTCTTAGGCTCCTTTAGTTTTTTCTGACCTTAGACTTCATCTTTTATGGAGGTAATTCTTAGGCTCCTTTAGTTTTTTCTAACTTTAGACTTCATCTTTTATGGAGGCAATTCTTAGGCTCCTTTAGTTTTTTTTCTAACTTAAGCTCAAAGAAAAATCTTCCTAAAATCATTGTAAGGCAGTTTTGCGGGCAGTGAGTCTGAAATGTTTCTTTCTTTTATTCCTTTCCTAGAGCCAGTGATAGGCACCTCTAGTGGCAACTCCAGTGGGTAAACATTCATATTCCAGTATACTACAGAAGTCTAGACAGCATAAGAGTCAAAAAGGGTGCTCTAAAGATCAGAAGTATAGCAAGGCTCTAAACAGTTCCTAAAAACATCCTAAAGGCATTGTCCCGACAGAGTATGTCGCGGCTGATAAGTTCAGTTCAAAGACTTAAGCCAAAATTTTGTTTTTATTTTCATTTTTTGACACAAAAATAAACTAACAATTAAACACAAATTAAGACACAACTAACAAGTTTATTAATGGAGGGATGCCCACCCCCAAACTCGAGGGTTGCATTGCCCTCAATGCATGAAAATAATAAAAATGAAAAAAAAATACATCACAGAATAGATAAAAAAACAACAACAAAGATAACAAATATATAAGTAAAAGCACTTAAGTGGAGGAGCTGTCGACGCTGCTGCTGCTGACTTGGAGCTGCCGGCGGGCAGTGACCTTGACGGCCGGGGCGGGCAGGTTACTGGGGGACGCAGAGGCTATCTTCTTCTTTGCCTCTCGAGGTGGCTGGACGCGGGTCGGTGAGATGTGTGGGGGCTGGTACAGGACCTCAAGATCGTCATCGTTGATGCTGCTGCTGCTGGCAGATCTGCCGTGGTAGGGTCCTTCGACAGTCTCGTTCAGCTCCTTCCTTTTTATCGGAGGGAAGTCCTTGGAGATGTCTCAGGCTACAGATGGCTCGGAGTCAGAGTCCTGCCAAACGGAGGAGGAGGAGAACCCTTCAAAATATTTTGGGTAGATCTCCGGTAGGGGGTCCTTCCTCTTCTCTCCTCTAGGAGTGGCAGATTTTCTGCCGCCTTCACCAGTCGTGGCAGGTGTGGGTGTGGAGGCAGCAGAGGGAGTTCTGGGGCTTGCAGTAGGTGTGGGTGCATCAAAGAGATTTTCTGGGAAAGAGGGGAATTGTACATTGGTAAAATTGAAATCATTCTTAATAAAATTTACCGTTGCGTTAGTGAAGTCCCTCATAAAACCCATCAGGCCGAGTTGTCGTTCCTCCATCCTTTGCAGCATCGTCAAAATCTGGCTGGAGGTGTCTGCCGGTGCTGCTGCTATCGACTGCTCTTGTTCTGCGGCGACAGGTTTAGGGGAGCTAGGGTCTGTCGTCGGTTCTGTCGCAGCAGAGTGATTTATGTACGACAGAGGGGTGGCAGCTTTCAATTTCATAAGACTGTAGATATTCTTCTGTGTCCACCCTTTCCCCCGGACCATGACATCCTCGTTGATTTCTGCACGTTGTTGCCTCGGCAGATTGTGGTGATGAGATAGGGGAAAACTAGGGGGCCTGACGGTCGGAGAGCGCACTCGATGATTCTGTCTCGGATGTAGCGGCTGATGTTGATTTGCCTCTCGTTTAGAATAGAGTGGACGAGGGCTAACCTCTGTCGGCCAACAGTGGTGTTGTGGAAGGTAGGCATGAGGCGTTCTTGACAAAGTAGTTCCACATCTTGGCTTGTGGGGTCAGCTGGGTCCTCCTCACGGTCCATCGGTGCTTCGGGTCATCGTTCCACTCCGTTCCTTCCTCTGTCATTTCTGCCATGACAGCGTCATAGTCTGCCGATGATAGACTGTTCACAAACCTCTGGTGGGTGTCTTCCTTCCTGCTCACGTACAGCCCATATAGCGTGTTGATGTACGCCGGCTCGAGAGAGATTTCTTTGCCTCGGACGGTCACTGTCGTGGCATCCTTATCGATGACAGCAACGTAGAATTCACGGACGAGGGTTATGTTCATTTCTTCGGGCTGGGCAACAAACTTCTGCCACTTGAGTGCTTGGATCTTCTTAGCGATGAAGCTTTCTAGCCCTAGCTCTCCCGTCGTTTGGGTATAAATGAACCCTCGTTCTTCCCACATTTCTCTTTTCTGGAAAGAATTGTAGTACCTTTTTGCTGAATCTGTGGATGCGAACCGGTTGGGTATGCCGTTGTGGCTTGGGGTTGACACTGACGTGGCAGAGGTGGAGGCAGCGCTACGTCGGGTGTTTCTGCTGGCCATTGCAAGGAACTGTAGCAAAAAGAACAAGAAAATTTTCTGAGATCTAAAATAGAGGAAGCAAGTTGAGAGAATGAAAATGAGATGAAGAATGAAAAGGGAGTGGGGGTTTATATAGAACGGGGTTTTTCTGCCCGTTGGGACTGTAACGGCAGGCGCGAATAACGGGGCCAGCTGTTACGCGGTTTCTGATGCGTCTATCAGCATTTCCGTGTCTGCTGCACGTCTGTCGCGACAGCTCCGTGACAGGTTGTCTTCTTCGCGTCTGTCGCGACAGCTGGTGACAAGCTGTGACGACAGGCGTGTCCGTTGGGCTTTTTGGGTTGTTATGAATGTGTTGGGCTGGTTCATTCCTCCTCCTTGCTTTGCTTCCTTTATTTCCTAGGAATAATTAAATAAATAAGATGAATTAAGATCTTATTTCCTAAAATAAATAATAAATAAAATTCTTAATTCCTAATAAATAAATAAAATAAAATAAAACTAAGTTAAATTAGGGATGCCTTGAGGGGCATCTCCTAAAGTAACTACTTCCTACATCCTTGGGGCTTCAGTCCCCTGATAATGCTTGAGCCTTTGTCCATTGACCTTGAACTGGTGCCCATCTTTCAGTAATTTGATTGTAATGGCACCATGGGGGAAAACTTGGAAAACCTGGAAAGGACCAGACCATCTAGATTTAAGCTTTCCTGGGAAAAGCTTCAACCTAGAGTTGAACAACAACACCTGCTGCCTAGGGCAGAAATGTCATGGTAGTAGCTTCCTGTCGTGCCACTTCTTGGTTTTGTCCTTGTAGATCTTGGCATTGTCATAGGCCATTGCTCGAATTTCCTCTATCTTATTCAAGTCTAGTAGCCTTTTCTGTCCTGCCTTATCTCAGTCCATATTTACTGCCTTGATAGCCCAGTAAGCTCTGTGTTCTATCTCAACAGGTAAATGACAGGTTTTCCCATAGATGAGTCGATAGGGTGACATCCCCAATGGTGTCTTGAATGCTGTTCTGTATGCCCGGAGTGCATCATTGAGATGTAGAGACCAATCCTTTCGAGTAGGTTTAACCATCTTCTCTAGTATGTTCTTTACTTCTCTGTTGGATATCTTGGCCTGCCCATTGGTTTGAGGGTGGTATGATGTTGCAATTCGGTGCTTCACTCCGTGTTTCCTTAACGCAGCAGCAATTACCCTATTATCGAAATGTCTCCCCTCGTCACTAATTATCGCCATGGGAATGCCAAACCTTGAGAAGATGTTCTTATGAAGAAATCTTTGTACAGTCTTGGCATCATTCTTCTGAGTGGCGATTGCTTCTACCCACTTTGACACATAGTCCACTGCCAGTAGGATGTACAAATTCCCACAAGATGCTGGGAATGGTCCCAAGAAGTCGATTCCCCATACATCGGAAATTTCGACCTCCAGTAGTTTCTGTTGTGGCATCTCATGCCTTCTCGATATGTTCCCAGTCCTTTGGCACTTGTCACAGCTCTTGAAAAACGTTTGTGCATCTTTGAATAGTGTGGGCCAATGGAGACCGGATTGCAGAACATTGGCAGCGGTTTTGTTTCCACCTAGGTGTCCTCCACAAGGGGAAGCATGGCAGTGGTGAAGCACAGCTTTCTGTTCGTCCTGTGGTATGCATCTCCTGATAATATGATCTACACAGTGTTTGAAAAGAAGAGGTTCGTCCCAATAATAATGTTTTGCATCATTTTGGATGTAACCCCCTCGTCCCGGTCTGGACGACTGACCAGTCTGAGTGGGTCACACGGGGAAAACTGAAGTGAAATCCGTTAAGGCTCCCCTTCAGTTAGCAACCCTAGAAAATTTCTTTTAACATTATCTTGTCTAAAGGCTTTAATACTTCCTATGTGAAATAAGACAACGGAAACACAACGAATTAAAACAAACATACAAAGCAAGCAATTTAAAACAACCCATTTTAGTTTGTACAGCAGGTCGTATCGATACACTAGTAGTGCGTATCGATACGCCTTGACTAGGTCAACTGCCCAAAGTCAACCTAGGGAGACCGTATCGGTACATTGGTTGACTGTACCGATACGCCCTCTACGGTCAAACGATAAAAACCGTACCGATACACCCAAGTCTCGTACCAATACGCCAAAATCTCGTCAATATCTCAAATTTCCAGAGAGCTTTTTGCATATCGATACACCCACGTGTATCGGTACACTAAGCTTAAACTGAAGCCCTAAGTGTAGGACCGTATCGATATGGCCCTTGGGCGTATCGATACGCCCTGCACTGCAAGCCTTAATTTAGCTGCAAAACGCACTAAGACTCAACTGTAAATGCAATTTATGACTCACCTAGCAACCAACAACCATTCATACAACATTTAGCAACCAAGGATTAGCATACGGAACAATTTAAACGAACAACGGAACATCAACATCAAGACATCCAAACTTAAGAGAAACTTGCATTCTAAACATACATGAAGGGTCTAAATAGCCAAAAGGTACATGCATTCACTAGCAAGGTTTGCATACTCTCCAAACAACACATAGCATTCATGGAACAAAGGTCTGAAGCCTTCAAACACAAAGCATTAGACAATAACATAACAAGGTTTACAAATCCACATCAAGGCATAAACAACAAACCAACATATATGACTCTAACAACACTCATACAAATCACATAGCAGTCCAATTGCTAAACTACCACATTATTTACTAAACCATACTTGAGCAACTACAAAATCTTGGAACGCCCTTTTCCTTGCTCCTTGCTAACTCCACGTTAATGATCTGCATTGTCGAAAACGAGAGCGTAAGCTAGAAGCTTAGTGAGGGTGCTCTAAAACCAAAAACAACGAAAATACAGGGTTCAAGCATACCATCCTTAAGACAACACACATGCATACATAAGCATAAAAAAACATCAAGCTAACAACACATGAATGCACTAACATGGCATCTTACCTCATGTTATGCCCAACAATATATAACAATTATCTTAACAACAAAACCACATGAACAAGTATATTGGCAACTATTTGTTTACTCAGATATGCGGATAACTTCCGCTGGGGCTTTCACCTCCAACGAACTCAACAACAACGTTACCTTCGGTGGGATTACACTTATCACCGGACCTTGCATGAATGGGATTACACTCATCATCACATGCCCTACGGATGGGATTCCACTCATCATCACGTAATAATATAAAATTTCTGGTGGAATATTACATCACCGTACTCCTCTTTGATGACTTTACGCCACCAAGGCCACGCGTGAAATTGACTCAACCGTGTGCACACTCTCATCCTAATGATCGATCATTTATACACGATAATTTAACTAGTGCCAATCATACTATCAAGTCACACCATGACAATCCATCATGCATATCAACATATCAATCACCAAACACATCAATGTATATAACACATACATAATCAACACATGTTTTACAAGTTTATATCAAGCATATTTAGCAAAACTCATAAAACATACAAGAAGTAAAGCTACCAACTTAACCTCTACCTTGGATTGGCCTACCAAGCTCAATCCAACTCCTCAACCATACACTTGAACCAATTTAAACAAATTTAAAAGATTCTACTCACCACACTTCCTTAAGCAAACCGAGAAAAGTCGAATCAAGTCTCTACAACTTCCGGAATCGTGCCCGTACCTTCTCCAACGTTTCCCCTTGATTCTAACCAATCAAAAACAATGCATTACTACACAAAACGTCCACAATACATTGTCACTACTCAGATTTCAACCATAACCCACTTCTCAACAACTTCAAGCCAAAGCTAACAACCACAAATTCCATTTTCGTACTCCCATTAAACCCAGCAGAAACTACCAATTCCAACACCCAAAACACCTTTAAAGACCTTCAAAATACCTCTCTAACATCACTATAACATCAGCCCAACAATCTATCACAAAACCACTCTAAAAACACAGGTTTTGACACTTTTAAAATACCCCCAAAAACCCATTTCGGGATTTTTGACAAAACCCCCCCATTTAAAGTTATAATACATCTAAGGACTAGATTAAAACATAAATAAACTTATCAAATCAAGAGCTAAACGAAAAACCCTTAAAGCTTCTTCCTTTTCCTTTAAAAACTTGAAACTTGAAAACTAAAAAGATGGTGTTTTTAAGAATCTAAAACCATGGAAATGTTCGGAATAGAGAGGAGAAGTCAAAAACGTGTTTACCTCGTTGAAATCACTTGAAATGATGAAGAGCTTTGATGGAATAGTAACTTGGGAGGTTTGAGGGGTTTTGGTCGTGGAAAATGAAACAAGGAAGAAGATGAGCTTTTTATTTTTTTGTTTTAAAAAGGCCTTTTACTCATCTTTTTTTTTCTTACTTTTGAAAATTTACGAAATTGCCATTACTAAAATTCAAGTCTTTTTTAAAATAAACCAAAGCCTATTTTAATTAAATTGAGTCTAACGACTCGAACCCGACTCACACACTCAACTCCTGACCCCAAAACCCGAGTGTTACAACTCTCCCCCACTTAAGGAATTTCGTCCTTGAAATTACCTGACTGAAAGAGATAAGGAAACTGCCTTTCCATATCCTCCTTCCTCTCCCAAGTGGCCTCGTTCACCCCTCGACGTTGCCACATCACTTTGACTAACTCAATTGATCTACCACGCAACACCTTTCTGTCTGAGGCTAAGATCTCCACTGGTTCCTCATCATATGTCAAATCCGGATTCAATTCAATCTCCTCTACAGGCATAACATGCGATGGATCTGACCTATGCTTACGAAGCATCGAAACGTGAAACACATCGTGGATCTTCTCTAGCTCGGATGGCAAACGTAACTGATAAGCAACCGGACCAACTCGTTTCACGATCTCATACGGTCCAATGTACCTCGGACTCAACTTCCCTTTTCTGCCAAATCTCATAACCTTCTTCCACTGAGGGACTTTCAAGACCACTCTATCTCTCACGGAATACTCAACTTCCTTCCTCTTCAAGTCGGGATAGGACTTCTGCCTATCCGAAGCTGCCTTCAAACGGTCACAAATCAATTTCACCTTATCGGTAGTCCCCTTAAGCAAATTCGGCATAGGTAACAACTTCTGACCCGCTTTGGCCCAACAAATCGGAGTTCTACACTTCCTACCATACAAGGCCTCATATGGAGCCATCTGAATGCTCGACTGAAAACTGTTATTATAAGCAAACTTGACTAAAGGCAAGTGCTTCTCCCATGTACCCTAAAAATCAATGATGCAACAACGTAACATATCCTCTAAAATCTGTATAACCCTCTCTGATTGAGGATGATACGACGTGCTGAAATTCAAAGGGGTACCCAAAGTTTTATACAAACACTCCCAAAATCGGGCTGTGAACCTCAGATCTCTATCGGACACAATCGAATTTGGCACACCATGCAGTCTCACAATCTCACTGATGTACAAATCGGCCAATCTATCTAAGGAGTAAGTCATATTGACAGCTAAGAAGTGAGCACACTTCGTGAAGCGGTCAACTATAACCCAAACTGAGTTCTTCTTCGTAGGAGTCAAAGGCAAACCCAAAACGAAATCCATGGTGATATTCTCCCATTTCCATTTCAGAATTCTCAACGGTTGCAACAAACCTGAGGGAACCTGATGTTCCGCCTTCACTCTCTGACATACCATAGACTTACTCACGTAATCGGCTACGTCTTTCTTCAAACCAACCCAATAGTACTCATTCTTTAAGTCACGATACATCTTCGTACTACCAGGATGCATAGCAAACGGACTACTGTGCGCTTCAGTCAAGATCGTACGCCTCAAATCGCTGTAATCTGGCACAACTATCCTATCTTTGAAACACAAGACCCCATCGGTACTGAAACTTTAGTCTGAAGGTATACCCTCGGCTATGTCTTGCACGTGAGGTGCCAAAGATCTATCTAAGAGTTGTTTCTCTCTAATCAACTGACCTAAAGTAGGTCTAATCTGAAGCTCAGCCACTAGGTCACCATCTTCGAACAAGCTCAATCTAGCAAACATGGCTCTCAAATCAACGGCTACCTTTCTACTCAAGGCATCTGCCACCATATTGGCTTTACCCGGATGGTATTCAATCGTAAGGTCATAGTCCTTCAACAACTCTAGCCACCTACGATGTCTAAGGTTCAACTCTCGCTGTGTCATGATGTACTTCAAACTCTTGTGATCCGTGTACACCATGCATTTCTCACAGTACAGATAATGCCTCCAAATCTTCAAGGCAAACACAACTGCGGCTAACTCTATGTCGTGTGTCGGATAGTTACGCTCATGAGTCTTCAACTGTCTTGAGGCATAAGCCATCACTCTTCTGTCTTGCATGAGAACACAACCTAACCCTACATACGAAACATCACTGTAAACTACATATTCTTTCCCCGACTCTGGCTGAATCAAAATCGGTGCATGAGTCAAGGCTTCTTTCAATTCTCAAAGGCTTGCTATCTCGCATCCGACCACTCAAACTGCACATTCTTCTAAAGTAACTTCGTCAAAGGAGCGGCTATCTTCGAGAAACCTTCTACAAACCTTCTATAGTATCCAGCTAAGCCTAGAAAGCTACGAATCTCTATTACAAACTTCAGTTACTTCCACTCAACAATGTCCTCTACCTTCTTCAGATCAACTCTAATCCCATCGGCTGACACTACATGCCCTAGGATGACTACTTCTCGGATCCAGATCTCACACTTATTCAATTTTGCATACAACTGATTGTCTAACAAAGTTTGCAAAACTAACCTCAAGTGCCGGTCATGGTCTACCTCGGTACGTGAATACACCAAGATGTCATCTATGAAGACAACTAAAAACTGGTCTAAGAACTGATAGAAGATTATGTTCATCATATCCATGAAAGCAGCCGGTGCGTTAGTCAACCCAAATGGCATGACTAAAAACTCATAGTGACCATATCTAGTCCTAAAAGCCGTCTTCGGTGCATCAACCTCTTTTACCTTCAACTGGTAGTAACCGGATCTCAAGTCAATCTTCGAAAAGACTGATGCCCTTCTTAACTGATCAAACAAATCGTCAATACGCGGCAAGGGATACTTGTTCTTCACTGTCAACTGATTCAACTGTCTGTAATCTATGCGCATTCTCATACTTCCGTCTTTCTTCTTCACAAACAAAAACCGAAGTGCCCCAAGGCGAAGAACTCGAATAAAGCCTCTATCTGTCAACTCTTGCAACTGAGTCTTCAACTCTTTCAGTTCTTTCGGTGCCATGCGATACGTGGCAATCGAAACATGAGCTGAATCTGAATAAGTCTCTATAGCAAACTCTACCTCTCTATTAGGCAGTAAACCCGGCAATTCTTCCGGAAACACACTTGGAAAATCACACACTGTCCGGATATCTTGAGGTCTAACTTCACTTATGTTCGGATTCATCACGTAAGCCAAGTACGCCTCACAACCCAACTCAACTAACCTCTTAGCCTCTAAAGCTGAAACTACATTCGACAAGAACTTCACGTTCTCACCTACTACCACAACCTCGTAATCATCCGCAAGCTTCAAGAAAACCCTCTTAGTCTCAAAATCTATCCTAGCTCTATGTTCTGTAAGCCAGTCCATACCCAAAATTACATCAAAGCCATAGAATGGTAACTTCATCACATCCACTGGAAACACATGCCCCTGAACCATTAACGGACACCTTTTGTACATCTTCCTAACCACTACCTTATCCCCGAAGGAACTAGTAACACTAACTCCTACCTCTAATACCTCACAAGGTAAATTCAACAACTTTGCATGCTCACTCAAAATATACGAATGCGTAGATCCAGAATTAATCAGAGAAAACAAACTCAATGACTGTATCGAGAGATTACCTGCTATAACATCGATATCATTCTGAAGCCAACTCATAGGTCTTCACTTCTTTTACCAACTCATATCAGGATCGGTCATATTGTTCTTTCTCAACAGGAACCAACTCATATGCACGCTGCCCCAAACAGACAAACTGTACCTCAAACTCTGGTACGGCCATACTACCCTGAACTAGAGCGATGAACTATCTCATCAATCACATCCTCTGAAAACTCAGATTCATGATTACCAGCTCCAGGCCCACGCCTCGGTCTCATACTTGCCAAAAGCAATAATACAACAACAAACAAAACAAGCAAACAAAATTATATGGGGTTAGCAAGAGCAAGGGTCCAAGGTGCTCAAGTACTCCTTTACTCAAAGTCTTTTTTAAATAAGTAATAGTAGCAATGGGAACTCGACACTACGCCTCAACACAACCATCATGCTAACACATACTTTCAAACACCGTACTAACAAGCAAACATCAAGCATACATGGCAGAACATTCACTGAGACATAGCAACAACATAACACTTCAAACTTACCTTACTTACCTACCTGAGGTCTCGGAAACCTCAGGATCTGATACCAACAAATGTAACCCCCTCGTCCTGGTCTGGACGACTGGCCAGTTTGAGTGGGTCACACGGGGAAACCGAAGTGAAACCCGTTAGGCTCCCCTTCGGTTAGCAACCCTAGAAATTTTCTTTTAACATTATCTTGTCTAAAGGCTTTAATACTTCCTATGTGAAACAAGACAGCGGAAACACAACGAATTAAAACAAACATACAAAACAAGAAATTTAAAACAACCCATTTTAGTTTGTACAGCAGGCCGTATCGATACACTAGAAGTGCGTATCGATACGCCTTGACTAGGTCAACTGCCCAAAGTGAACCTAGGGAGACCGTATCAGTACACTGGTTGACCGTACCGATACAACCGCCACGGTCAACTTCTCACGGTCAAATGATAAAAACCGTACCGATACACCCAAGTCACGTACCAATACGCCAAAATCTCGTCAATATCTCAGATTTCCAGAAAGCTTTTGGCGTATCGATACACCCCCGTGTACCGGTACGCTAAGCTTAAACTGAAGCCCTAAGTGTAGGACCATATCGATACGGCCCTTGGGCGTATCGATACGCCCTGCACTGCAAGCCTTAATTTAGCTACAAAACGCACTAAGACTCAACTCTAAATGCAATTTACGACTCACCTAGCCACCAACAACCATTCATACAACATTTAGCAACCAAGGATCAGCATACGAAACAATTTAAACGAACAACAGAGCATCAACATCAAGGCATCCAAACTTAAGAGAAACCTGCATTCTAAACATACAAGAAGGGTCTAAATAGCCAAAAGGTACATGCATTCACTAGCAAGGTTTGCATACTCTCCAAACAACACATATCATTCATGGAACAAAGGTTCTAAGCCTTCAAACACAAAGCATTAGACAATAACATAACATGGTTTACAAATCCATATCAAGGCATAAACAACAAATCAACATATATGAGTCTAACAACGCTCATAAAAATCACATAGCAGTCTCATTGCTAAACTACCACATTATTTACTAAACCATACTTGAGCAACTACAAAAGCTTGGAACGCCTTTTTTCCTTGCTCCTTGCTAACTCCACGCTAATAATCTGCATTGTCGAAAACGAGAGCGTAAGCTAGAAGCTTAGTGAGGGTGCTCTAAAACCAAAAACAATGACAATGCAGGATTCAAGCATATCGTCCTTAAGACAACACACATGCATACATAAGCATCAACAAATCATCAAGCTAACAACACATGAATGCACTAACATGGCATCTTACCTCATGTTATGCCCAACGAGATATAACAATTATCTTAACAACAAAACCACATGAACAAGTATATTAGCAACTATTTGTTTACTCGGATATGCAGATAACTTCCGCTGGGGCTTTCACCTCCAACGAACTCAACAACAATGTTACCTTCGGTGGGATTACACTCATCACCGGACCTTGCATGGATGGGATTACACTTATCATCAAATGCCCCACGGATGGGATTCCACTCATCATCACGTAATAATATAAAATTTCTGGTGGAATATTACATCACCGCACTCCTCCTTGATGACTTTACGCCACCAAGGCCACGTGCGAATTTGAATCAACCGTGTGCACACTCTCATCCTAATGATTGATCATTTATACCCGGTAATTTAACTAGTGCCAATCATACTATCAAGTCACACCATGACAATCCATCATACATATAAACATATCAATCATCACAGACATCAATGTATATAACACATACATAATCAACACATGCTTTACAAGTTTATATCAAGCATATTTAGCAAAACTCATAAAACATACAAGAAGTCAAGCTACCAACTTAACCTCTACCTTGGATTGGTCTACCAAGCTCAATCCAACTCCTTAACCATACACTTGAACCAATTTAAACCAATTTAAAAGATTCTACTCACCACACTTCCTTAAGCAAACCGAGAAAAGTCGAATCAAGTCTCTACAACTTCAAGAATTGTGCTCGTACCTTCTCTAACGTTTCCCCTTGATTCTAACCAATCAAAAACAATGCATTACTACACAAAACATCCACAATACACTGTCACTACTCAGATTTCAACCATAACCCACTTCTCAACAACTTCAAGCCAAAGCTAACAACCACAAATTCCATTTTCGTACTCCCATTAAACCCAGCAGAAACTACCAATTCCAACACCCAAAACACCTTTATAGACCTTCAAAACACCTCTCTAACATCACTATAACATCAGCCCAACAACCTATCACAAAACCACTCCAAAACACAAGTTTTGACACTTTTAAAATGCCCCCAAAAATCCATTTCGGGATTTTTAACAACCCCCCCCCATTTTAAGTTATAATACATCTAAGGACTAGATTAAAACATAAATAAACTTATCAAATCAAGAGCTAAACGAAAAACCCTTAAAGCTTCTTCCTTTTCCTTTAAAAACTTGAAACTTGAAAACTAAAAAGATTGTGTTTTTAAGAATCTAAAACCATGGAAATGTTTGGAATAGAGAGGAGAAGTCAAAACCGTGTTTACCTCGTTGAAATCACTTGAAATGATGAAGAGCTTTGATGGAATAGTAACTTGGGAGGTTTGGGGGGTTTGGTCGTGGAAAATGAAACAAGGAAGAAGATGAGCTTTTTATTTTTTTATTTCAAAAGGCCTTTTACTCATCTTTTTTTCCTTACTTTTGAAAATTTACGAAGTTGCCATTACTAAAATTATAAGTCTTTTTTAAAATAAACCAAATCCTATTTTAATTAAATCGAGTCTAACGACTCGAACCTGACTCACACACTCAACTCCTGACCCCAAAACTCGGGTGTTACATTGGAACATTTTCCTTGCTTGGTAGTTAAGCTCAGGAGATAATAACCCACTTACAATGTAATTAACAATGTCAGCATACCAAGGGGTTTCAGAAAGCTTACCTGCCGCCATGGCTGTCGCGGCAGTGCTGGTGGTAGCAAACAACTACTCATCTGGGAAGGTCTCAAATATGTTGGTCTTGTCTGTTGATTGACTTCTTCCCGTCTCCAGCCTTGACAAGTGGTCTGCTACTTGGTTCTCTATTCCTTTTTCATCCTTGATGTCAATGTCAAATTCTTGCAGCAGTAGAATCCAACGTATCAATCTAGGTTTTGCATCCTTTTTTGTGAACAGATACTTCAGTGCTGAATGGTCTGTATGGAACACCACCTTTGTTCCAAGTATATACGGACGGAACTTGTCGATTGAGAACACCACTGCTAATAGCTCATTCTCTGTCGTGGTGTGGTTGATTTGGGCATCATTCAGTGTTTTGGTGGCATAATAAATCACATGGAAGAGCTTTTCCTTCCTATGGCCTAATGCTGCCCCGACAGCGTAATCACTGGCATCACACATTATTTCAAATGGCAAACTCCAGTCTAGTGGCTGTACGATCGGGGCTGTTACCAGCTTCTCCTTTAGTATTCTGAATGCCTCAGTACATTCAACATTAAAATCAAAGGGGATATTCTGTTCTAACATGTGGCATAGGGGCTTTGTAATCTTCGAAAAATTGGCTATAAATCGTCGATAAAACCCTGTATGCCCTAAGAAATTTTGAATCCCTTTGACTGTGGTGGGTGGCGCCAACTTTTCGATGACCTCTATTTTGGCTCTGTCCACCTCTATGTCGCGGCATCTCACCTTGTGGCCCAGTACTATTCCTTCATCCACCATGAAGTGGCATTTTTCCTAGTTCAAAACCAAGTTCGTCTCTTCGCATCTCTCAAGAACCTTCTCTAAGTTGCCTAAACAACCTTCAAAACTGTCTCCAAAGACGGAAAAGTTGTTCATGAAAATCTCTAGGAAGTCCTCCACCATGTCGAAGAATATTGTCATCATGCACCGTTGGAAGGTTGTTAGTGCATTGCAGAGCCCAAATGGCATTCTCTGGAAGGCATAGGTGCCGTATGGGCATGTGAAGATGGTTTTCTCCTAGTCCTCTGGTGCAATTTCTATTTGGTTATAACCTGAGTAACCATCAAGAAAACAGTAGTAAGGTTTCCCCGCTAATCTGTCAAGCATTTGATCAATAAAAGGTAAGGGGAAGTGGTCCTTCCGGTAGCTTTATTAAGCTTTCGGTAATCCATACAAACCCTCCAACCGATCACAGTCCTGGTTGGGATTAGTTCGTTTTCTTCGTTGGTTACCACGGTTATGCCTCCCTTTTTAGGCACACATTGCACCGGGCTTACCCACTTGCTATCCGAGATGGCGTATATGATTCCAATATTGAGCCACTTGATAATTTCTTTCCTCACCACCTCTCTCATAGCCTCGTTCAATCGTCTTTGTGCATCAGTGGTCGGCTTATGATCATCTTCCAAGAGGATTTTGTGCATGCATAACACCGGACTGATGCCTTGGATATCAACTATAGTCCATCCAATGGCCTTCTTATACTGATGTAGTATTTTTATCAGCTGTTGTTCATGTTCCAACATCAACTTGGAACAGATGATTACGGGAAACGTATCATTTAAACCAATAAAGACATATTTAAGCTGCCCTGGCAGGGGTTTAAGGTCTAGAACATGTGGCTTTTTAATGGAAGGCTTCTGGATTACATGTTCGTTCGAGGTATAATTTAGAGGCTCGAAAAACTTACCTAGACGTGTGCATATCCAATTTACCTCCTCAGGACCTTCAGCGTCGGATGTTTCTATGTCTGAGGAGTCACTGCCGTCGTTGCTGCCGTGATAGTCTTCCGGGTGACTGCGGTGGTAGTGACCAAACTGTCTGTCGTGGCAGCTCGACCTGATGCAGGGTTGGTCAAGGACTACTTCATAGATTGCCTTGCACTCTTCTTCTGCATCAGCCTGTTTTATTGCTTTGAGAACATTGAGTTTGATTTGCTGATCATTCACTCTCATGGTTAATTCTCCTTTCTCAACATTGATCACAGTTCTGCCTGTGGCTAGGAAGGGTCACCCCAGGATGATCGGTGCGTTTTCATTTACTTCACAGTCTAAAAGAAGAAAGTCAGCAGGAAAAATAAATTTATCCACTCTTACCAGAATATCTTCGATCTTCCTTTCTGGTTGTACGTAAGAGCGGTCTGCCAGCTGCAGCATGACTGTCGTGGGTCTTGCTTGCCCAATACCTAATTTCTAAAACACATATTTGGGCATTAGATTTATGCTAGCACCAAGATCACAAAGTGCCTTACCCACGAACTTATCGCCAATTATGTATGGTATGATGAAGCTCCCAGGATCCTTCTTCTTTTGGGGTGGATGCTTGTGCAAAATTGTCATGCATCCTTCTGTCATCTTCACTGTCTCGAATTCCCCAAGTCTGGACCTTTTGGACATTGCGTCCTTGAGAAACTTAGCATATCCAGGCATCTGCTTGATGGCCTCTAGTAGCAGTATGTTAATGTGTACTTGTTTAAAAATATCATAAATCTTTTTAAGCTGGTACTCTTGTTTCTGTTTCTGTAACCGCTGTGGAAAAAGAGGTGGAGGACAGTAATCTTTAAGGCGTCCTTCACACGGAATTCGGATCTGAGGAGGCTTAAGTTCTTCAGCAGCTTCTGTTTGCTCCTATGTCCCTTCTACTATCGCGGTAGGTGTGTCGACAGCAGGTTGTCTCTCCTCTGTCGCGGCAGTGTTCACGGCAGGTGTTTCTAGGGTCGGATCCTCACTTGACATATCTTTCATCTCCGACCCTTGTAATTGTTTCCCACTCCTAGTTGTGATTGTTTTACACTGCTCATGTGTGGGTTTTCTAGTGACCTCAGTATCACTAGGGAATCCTCCGTTCTACCTTGGTTTGATATACTGGGAAACTTGGCCCATCTGTGTCTCTAGAGATTTTAGGGTAGCCTCATGGTTGGTCATCCTCATCCTTGTTTTGTCCATGAATGACTCAGTTTTCTTGACAAAGTGATCCATGTTTTCCATGTATGCTCCCGTCTGTGACATAAAAGTGGCCATGGTCTGTTCCAGTATACTAGGTGCTGCTGCCTGTGGTTTTTGTTGCTGCTGTCGTGACAAAATTCTGGGTACCTCTTGGTTTTGGTTGTTCTACACTGGAGGATTTAGTGCGTTGTTCGGATTACTCCAGGAAAACTTTAGATCCTTCCTCCAGTTGGGATTGTAATTGTTGGAATCATAGTTTCTCGGATTGTTATAGTTCCCAACATACATCCCTTCTTCCAGCTGTAAAGGACAGTCTTCTGAACTGTGGTTCCCGCTACAGGTTTCACATACCTCTTCTACAGAATATACGACTTTAGAATCTTTCCGCTGTAGATTTTCGACTATCTTTGTGAGGTATACAACATGTGATTTCATCGAATTATCAGCTTCATAATCCTTTACAGATATTCCTCGTTTGCCTCCTCTCCTAGCTGTAGGAAATTGCTCATTGTTCTTTGCTAATTTCTTCAACACTATCATTGCCTCGTCTGGTTCCTTATCCAGTAATAGCCCATTCGCGGGTGAATCTATTCTCAGTCGAGTATGTGCGTTGGCAGCGTTGTAGAATTTGACAACCTGATTCCACACAGGGAATCCATGCATCGGGCAGTTCTGTAAAAGAGTTGTAAATCTTTCCCAAGCCTCGTGCATTGGTTCTTCATCTTCCTGTTGAAAAGTAGCAATCTCGTTACGCAATCTTTCAGATAAATGAGAAGGATTAAAACGAGAAAGGAATTCACGAGAGAGATCTGCCCAAGTTCGTATTGAACTCGGCGTTAATTTATTCCACAAAGTTTTAGCTCTATCTCTCAATGAATGGGGAAATAATCGGAGCCTCAGTACTTCTGAATTTATTCCTGGCAGTCTGAACGATCCACAGATTTCTTGGAATGTTTTCGATGTTCTCGGGCATCCTCAGTTGCAGAACCACTAAACTGGCTAGCGGAATTTATCATGCTGAACATGACAGGTTTCAGCTCGAAGTTTTCAGCTTCCACGTCTGGCAAGGTGGTTTCCAATTCAATATGGTCATTGTTCATGTAGTCACGACAGGTCTGCCGTACGGCAGCGGCAGCGGGCCGTTCATTCCAGGCATCTTGGGGAGGATCAGCAATAACTCTCGGGTTATTGTTGTTTGGGTCATCTATCTCGTCATTTTGCCTTCCGTTCACAATTGCTTCTAGTTTCTCCTCAAGATAGTTGTTTCATGCTATCAAGAGTCGGGCTTGGTTCCTGAGTTGGTACGTGCGTTCGATTTCTGGGTCTAGTTCATACTCAGGTTCTTTACCTCGTCTAGATCTGCGCATAAGCAAACATCAAACTTTGTGAAAAGCATGGGGTAAATAACACCACTAAAAAACAGAAAAATAAAAAGAAAAAGTGCAGTAATAAAAAGGTTAAAGATATGTTGCCAGTCCCCGGCAACGGCACCAAAAACTTGTTGCGTGTAAAATATTCCTATCGTAAATAGTGAAAGTGTACATGACGCAAGTAGTAAAGTGATACGAGAGTATCGGATATCGTCTCCACAGGGAATGGAAATAACTCTATCCTTGAATTTCTGCACAAGAGAGAGAAATAGTTTAATTGAATTTGTGAAGTAATCTTGGGAAACAAGTAAAGTAAAGATAGAGAAATCAGGTCTAAAGAATAGGCCGATATTAATTTGCTCAGTAGTGCAAGTGTTGCACTTTTAGAGAAACTTATGTCTTATGTCGTCGTTCCTGTCGCGGTAGCACCTGTCGCGGCAGAGGTCTGTTGACGTCGCGGCAGCGATCAACAACTCTGTACTTCAAGCTTGGCAAGAATCCCTGCTATGACTTGTCCTATCCCTAGGCCCAAGTTCTGTTGATGAGCACTTCTTGGATGATACCTCCCGGCGTGAATCAAAGGGTGAACACCAATGTTGTTGAATTCTTCCTTATCCACTTAACCTCGTATTTATCCCTAAGCCGAGATGGTTTAACCATAAACTAGAAAGTGTGTATTTATTCCGTTCGTATGCTTGACTCTCCCGATATCAAACAAATGGATAACCTCACAATGCTCTCCCGATACTCTTGTGAGATATGAAAAACCATAATAAATAAACTTGAAGTTTTTATTTCATGACAGAAAATTCCTAAAACAATACAATCCTTGCAACTACTTTATAGAATCAACCCTTAGCCCTAGGGGGAGTTTAGAACATGATGAAGAGGGGAAAACGACAAGGGTTTAGGGGAAGACGGCTAGGAATGAGATCTCGTCCCCTAGGTTGAATTACATGCCTTTATATAGGCCTTGGGTCCAAGTTTTCTAATATGGCAAGAATACAAGTTTAAATCAAAGTACAACTCTATTAAAGATTAAATCTTCTGAGTAGATGCCTTTAATTCGTCCTCTTTTCTTGCCTTGAATTTCTTCCTTGGACTTTGGGCTTGGCCTTCATTCTGCCTCAGGGCTCAGAAAAATATGGGAGTGGTCCACGACAGACCGGCTTGAAATCCTCTATTTGTCGAGCTCCACTTCACTTTTCCACATCACCATTCTGTCGTCATGGCTGCCATGGCAGTAGCCACGATAGCGTTTGCTTCTCGACTCCAGTTCTGTGATCCACCTCTGCTCCTTTGCTGTTGTTGAGTGTGTAAAAGTTCTATTATTTACACCCTCTTTAACCCATATTTCTGCTGCATTCAAGCATAATTGCATTGCATTTAGGTTAGTTTTCAATAAAACATCACAATTATATAAAAGGCACGGATTCTACTAAAAGATGGCGTATTTTGCAGGTAGCTGCCATGGTTGACGATGAAGGCAGGCGCAGGGCAGATAAGCAGAAGAGCTGAACTGGACAAGCAGCCGAAGAAGACGAACCTGTCATGGACCTGTCGTGACAGCAAGGTGACAGCAGATTTATGAAGAGGAAAAGTAAAGTGGATCTCGATAGATAGAGAAAAATCTGCTCGTCTGTCGTGTAGAAGCCAAATATTTTTCCAAGCCCCGGATCAAAAGATATGTCAAGCCAAAGCTCAAGGAGAAGAAATTCCTAGAAACAAGGATGCGGCTGGAAAGTAGGAGACTTTAGAGATTTAATCTTTATTAGAATCTTACTTTTAATTAAAGTTGTAATCCTTGTTACCTTAGATAACTTGAGCCCAAAGCTTATATAAGGGCATAGATTAAACCTAGGGCAGAACCGATGACCCCATAACCGAAACCTAAACCCCCCTGTCGTCCACCCGTCACCGACATGTTCTAAATTCCCCCTAGGGCTACGGGTTGTTTTGTAAAGTAGTTGTAAGGGTTGCTTTGTTTTAGGATTTTTCAAGTTCAATAAAATAAACTTCAAGTTCTTTTATCTTGGTTTTCATATCTTGCAAGAGCATCGGGAGAGCATTGTGAGGTTATCCATTTACTTAGCATCGGGAGAGTTAAGTATACGAAAGAGATAAGAGCGCGTTCTCTAGTTTATAGTTGAACCATCTTGTGCCTAGGGATAGGGCGAGGTTAAGTGGCTAAGGAAGAATTCATACACATCGGTGTTCATCCTTCGATTCACGCCGGGAGGTATCATCAAAGACGTGATCATCGACAGACTTGTGCCTAGGGATAGGGCAAGGCAGATCTGGGATTCTTGCCAAGCTTGAAGTACGAAGTTAGTGTTCGCTGCCGCGACAGCTAACGGACAGCCGCCGCGACAGGTGTTGTCGGCGACGGGCGCGACGACAGAACTGGAAATCCTAAGCAGTTCAATACCTGCACTACTGAGCAACTCAATACCAGCCCATTCTCTCTATCTTGATTTCTCAACTCTTTATTTTACGTTTTTACCTTATTATTCTCGTGACAACTCTCAATTATTTCCTTTACTTTCGTGCAGTAAACAAGGTGAAGTCATTAGCCCAATCCCTGTGGAGACGATATCCGATACTTCGTATCACTTTACTACTTGCGTCGTGTACACTTGCACTACAATTGCGATAGACTATTTTACACGCAACAAGTTTTTGGCGCCGTTGCCGGGGACTGGCAACACACTCTTACCATAGCTTCTGCACTTTTCTTTTATTTTTATTTTTTTTATTTTTTTTAACAAAAAAAAACTCAGGTGAAAATACAGGTTCAAGGGCATCAACATGCCAGGAAAAACCATTCGAGAGTTAATGTGGGAAAGTTCTTGCAATTACCGTAAAGACATGCTGCCAGGGCAGCAGCCGTGGCAGCAACAGGGGCAGCAAATGCCGATGCCGCAGCAGCAAAAATTTTTATGGTACGATCAAAACCCACAAAATTTTTTATACCATAACAGTTTTGCTGCAGAACCCGACCTGCCCTGGCAATGTCATCATCCTCAAGAGCAGTCAAAATCCTTAGAAGACACACTGCAAGCCTTCTTGGCAATCTCTCAAAAAGTGTCAGCCTCTACGAAAGCAAGTATCGCCAAGATGGATGAACTCTTGAGCAGACCAGTCCTCATTCATGCCACAGATGAACCTGAAATCCTGAGGCAAGACGACGAGGATGCCCATGTGAAGGAATACCCAACATATGATGAGTCTGAGCAACAACATGCCATGGCAATGACCGAGGAGCCGGAATGGAGCAACACCGCGACAATGCTTAGTGAAATTCAAGAGAATGTCACGGCAGCAACAACTTTTGAGGCAGAAACTCCAGTCAAAGCGGAAACTGCCACCTCGACAGAAACAGCCGCCTCGACAGAAACTGTCACCTCGACAGCAACTGCCGCCTCGACAGCAACTGCCGCCTCGACAGAAACTGCCGCCTCGACAGAAACTGCCGCCTCGACAGAAACTACCGCCTCGACAGAAACTGCCGCCTCGACAGAAACTGCCGCCTCGACAGAAACTGCCGCCTCGACAGCAACTTCCGCCTTGGCAGCAACTGCCGCCTCGACAGCAACTGATGCTGAAGCAGCAACCACATCAGAGGCAAACTCTCAACCCACGACCTCGATTATGCCTAACCAAGATTGCACACATCCATCCCTGTCATGGCACTCGCACGACCACCTAGAAGAGCTACCCAATGACAATGTCTCGCCGATGGAATATGAGCAGGTAATAAACGAACCTTTTGAATTATATGAAAACTCACCAATTCCATTGCAGGTATTAGAGGAACCAAAGCCGGTGGACATAGAATCATCAAAGTCTCTACTGATGGAGATTTACGAGTGGTCAATAGAATTTAGTATAGAGAGCGATGGCAATTACCAATGTCCCATTGACCTGCAAAGTAACCTGACAACAGGCTGTCAAAATAACTGCCTGTCACAGCAGCAGACACGACAGCAAGGGCTACATTCAACCACAACAACATTCAACGAAAACAAGGTAAGTTTGTGGTCGAATGTCAATTTGATTTTTTCTAATCATATGTTCATGCCCTCAGAAACATTACCAAGAAGGGAGGACTTCATGGACTACAAAGGGAAGAGAAAGAAAGGAGCCCCCACCATGAGAAAAATCACCAGATGGAGGGTACAGATGGACTTCAAGAAGTACCGGAAACGACGCCTCAAGCATTATTAGGGGACTGAAGCCCCAGGAATACAGGAAGTGGTTACTTTAGGTGATGCCCCACAAGGCATCCCTAATTTAACCTAATTTTTATTTTTATTTATTTTATTTTATTTATTTATTATTTATTAGGAAATTAGGTTTATTTTATTCGAATAATGTTTTTTTTTTCTAATTTCAGTTTTTAGGAAATAAAGGAGTCAAGAAGAAAAAAAAAGAAGTGGCCCAAACCCACCGCCCATCCACCAGCCCAATGAAGACCATTTATGATAACCTGTCGTTTCAGCTGCCGGCGCAGATGCGTGCGGCAGACGCACAGCAGACGCATAAATACGTGTCAGACACGTCAGACACGCTACATCCAATCTGCCGCCCCGTTCTTCACGCCTGCCGTTGCGGCATTAATTGGGCAGCTACTCGACCGCTATATAAACCCCTTCCCACTTTCATTTTTCATCACTTCTGATTATTTTCTCTCTTGTTTTTCTCCTCTAGTTTTATTTGTTTTCTCTCTTTCACAGCCCTTGCAACCAAAATGTCGTCGAGACAAACCCGCCGTAATACTGCTGCCGCTTCTTCTTCAGCAGCAGCATCACCCTTCGCCAATAAAGAACTATGGGAGGAGCGTGGCTTCATTTACAACAGAGATGCTCCTCATATGGGACTCCGGCCGTTCATTTTCAAGGCCATCACGGCTCACTTATGGGAGTATTTTGCTGAACAACCGGCCGAGCTTAACGACACCTTAGTCCGAGAGTTCTACGCAGCCATAGACAGCAGAACGGCGACATCTGTCACTGTTCGAGGAGTACAAGTACCTTTCACTGCCGACAGCATCAATCACATGTTTGGCCTTTTCTTTGGCCCCGGTGATGATGCTCACCAGGAATTTATCGACTCCCTCGACTCTGCCACTTACGATGCCATCATGGTGGAGTTGACAGAGGCCGGTACATCATGGACAACCAGCAAGAAGAACCCCCACTCCGTCAATAGGGGGCAACTCCGCCCGGAAGCCAAACTTTGGAACGCTTTCATCAAAAAGCGTATCCTGCCCTCGTCCCACCATACGACAGTCAACCGACAGCGACTTGCCCTGATTCACTCCATCATGCACAACAGGGCCATTAATGTGGGCAGATATATGAGGGACAGCATCCTGGACTGTGCCTTCCGCTCTGATTCACGCCTCTGCCTGCCGTTCACCATAACTTCCCTCTGCCGATGTGCTGCGGTGCCCGAGGATCCCTCCGACAAAATCAGGAAGGGCAGAGGTTGGACAGACAATAACATCAACAGCCTCATGGAGCTGATCGCGGCTACACCTGTCTCCTCCTTCAACCCTGCCGGCTCACCCGCAGAATCATCAGAGGAACCACCCACCGAGCCTGCCCCTGATGCTGGAACCAACGCCACTCTGACAGACCAGTCTGCCCTTATCCTAGCTACTTTACAACGGGTAGAGGAACGCCAAATGGGACTGATGACATTTATTCGGGACTTCACGAACTCCACGGTAAATTTTATTACCCAAACTTTAAATTTTCCCGATGTTCAATTCCCTACTTTTCCTGCCCATTATTTCCATATCCCCACTCCTGTCCACACACCTGTCCACACGCCCACACCACCTGCCTCCCCGTCCCACTCGACTGCTTCCACCAAATCACCTGCCCCGACGGCAGAAGGCAGCCCACCGGCAGACACCTCCCCTCGAGGAACCAAGAGACCTGCCACTGATGACAGCCCTCTTATCCGGAGGAATTTGGAGAGTGACTTTACGAGGGTCAAGAGGATTAAACATGTGGCGGACAAGAAAAGGCTGCCTAAGGCTAGTACCACTACCACCAGCAGTTGGGACAGCGGCAGCAGTTCCGATGTTCAGCTCGTGGAGCAACCTGTCCCTGAACCTGTCTCTAAACCTGTCCAGCCTCCCCCACAGCGCAGACGCCGCCGTCAGATCCGAATCAGCAGCAGCAGCGAGGGCAGCGACTGAAAATTTAAGTTTTTATTTTCCTCTGATTGCTGCCTGCCTTTATATTTTGTGATGTACTTTTTCTTTATTTTATTGTTCATGTCATTTTGCATTGAGGGCAATGCAACCCTCGAGTTTGGGGGTGGCAACCCTCCATCATTAATGGAGTCTTAAGTACATCTTTTTATTATTTGTTGTGTCTTTTATTTTAAGGTTTTCAAAAAAAAATCAGAAAAGATTAAACTGTTGGCTTAAAACTGTGAAGTTAACTTACCTGTCATGACATCTCTGTCGTGGCAGCATCTTTAGGACAGGTTAAGGAAAAGTTTAGAGCCTTTCTATAGTTCTGAAAACTTAAACACTTTTGTGACTGTTATACTGCTTAGATTTCTTTTAGCCAAACTAGAATAGGAAAACTTAGCACTTAGAGTAGAAAAGAGACTAGAATCTCAGGAAACCTAGAGGTGCCTACCACCGGCTCTAGGCAGATAACCAGAGAAAAACTTCTAGAGGTGCCTATCACCGGCTCTAGACAGTTAACTAGAGGTGCCTAAAATACTGGCTCTAGTAAAAGAGAAGAAATTTGAAAAAAGGAAATAACTAGAGGTGCCCAATTCTGGCTCTAGTAAGAAAAAGAAAGAAAACAGTCTCGTAGGAAAAACTCTAAACAAGCTAAAGTTGAATATTCTAGTGAAACTAAGAGAGTCTTGGCATATAACTGTTCACAAGCATGCACACACTGCACGAGAGCTATAGGGAGATTCCGGACAGATCCTAATCTTTCCGACAGGTTGCTGCCGCCATAGAGAACGAGCGACGGGTAAGGGACAGTTCACTGTTTGAAGGCCAACACAAAATTTTTTCTTGTTTTCATTTTTTCGTTTAGGTTTAATTGCTTGAGGGCAAGCAAAGACTTGAGTTTGGGGGTGTGTTGAGTGTGTAAAAGTTCTATTATTTACACCCTCTTTAACCCATATTTCTGCTACATTCAAGCATAATTGCATTGCATTTAGGTTAGTTTTCAATAAAACATCACAATTATATAAAAGGCACGGATTCTACTAAAAGATGGCGTATTTTGCAGGTAGCTGCCATGGTTGACGATGAAGGCAGGCGCAGGGCAGATAAGCAGAAGAGCTGAACTGGACAAGCAGCCGAAGAAGACGAACCTGTCATGGACCTGTCGTGACAGCAAGGTGACAGCAGATTTATGAAGAGGAAAAGTAAAGTGGATCTCGATAGATAGAGAAAAATCTGCTCGTCTGTCGTGTAGAAGCCAAATATTTTTCCAAGCCCCGGATCAAAAGATATGTCAAGCCAAAGCTCAAGGAGAAGAAATTCCTAGAAACAAGGATGCGGCTGGAAAGTATGAGACTTTAGAGATTTAATCTTTATTAGAATCTTACTTTTAATTAAAGTTGTAATCCTTGTTACCTTAGATAACTTGAGCCCAAAGCTTATATAAGGGCATAGATTAAACCTAGGGCAGAACCGATGACCCCATAACCGAAACCTAAACCCCCCCTATCGTCCACCCGTCACCGACATGTTCTAAATTCCCCCTAGGGCTACGGGTTGTTTTGTAAAGTAGTTGTAAGGGTTGCTTTGTTTTAGGATTTTTCAAGTTCAATAAAATAAACTTCAAGTTCTTTTATCTTGGTTTTCATATCTTGCAAGAGCATCGGGAGAGCATTGTGAGGTTATCCATTTACTTAGCATCGGGAGAGTTAAGTATACGAAAGAGATAAGAGCGCGTTCTCTAGTTTATAGTTGAACCATCTTGTGCCTAGGGATAGGGCGAGGTTAAGTGGCTAAGGAAGAATTCATACACATCGGTGTTCATCCTTCGATTCACGCCGGGAGGTATCATCAAAGACGTGATCATCGACAAACTTGTGCCTAGGGATAGGGCAAGGCAGATCTGGGATTCTTGCCAAGCTTGAAGTACGAAGTTAGTGTTCGCTGCCGCGACAGCTAACGGACAGCCGCCGCGACAGGTGCTGTCGGCGACGGGCGCGACGACAGAACTGGAAATCCTAAGCAGTTCAATACCTGCACTACTGAGCAACTCAATACCAGCCCATTCTCTCTATCTTGATTTCTCAACTCTTTATTTTACGTTTTTACCTTATTATTCTCGTGGCAACTCTCAATTATTTCCTTTACTTTCGTGCAGTAAACAAGGTGAAGTCATTAGCCCAATCCCTGTGGAGACGATATCCGATACTTCGTATCACTTTACTACTTGCGTCGTGTACACTTGCACTACAATTGCGATAGACTATTTTACACGCAACAGCTGCCCTGAGTCTGGTGCAGCAGATACCTGCAAAAGTAACCAAAATCAGTAGCAACTTTGCCATTTTATCTAATTGTGATGTATATACAAAATTCTATCCTAAATGCAATGAATTATGCTTGAATGCAGCAGAAATATGGGTAAATGAGGGGTAAAATATAGAACTTTTATACACTTAACAAAAAGCTACTTATGGGTACTTAATTCAAAAAGTGTGTGATCGCCTATTAGGGTGGAAAGAAAGGAACCTATCTTTGGCAGGGCGCATTACCCTTGCTAAATCTGTATTGGTGGATATCCCTTATTACACTATGCAGTCGGTACTTTTACCCAAAGGTGTTTGTGAGAAAATTGATGGTTTGATATGTAAATTTATCTAGGGAGGCTCATATGTTAAAGGGGCCATCTCTTTGGTTAAATGGGAGGAAGTATGCAAGCCCATTGCTGAAGGAGGTCTTGCATTTCGAGCAATGACTGATCAAAATAAAGCATTTCTCATGAAGGTGGCCTTTGCTATTTTATCTAGACCAGATAATCTGTGGGTGCAGGTTCTTCGAGCAAAGTATAAGTGGGAGTTGGATATCCCTTTAGTGATTCACTGTAACGTTTGCTCTTACTTGTGGCTCGGCTTATCGAAGATTTGGGACGATGTACGACGAGGAATTACTTGGCATATTGGGGATGGTTCCAATGTCTAATTTTGGAGTGATCCTTGGGTGGGAGACCAAGGCCCGCTGGCCGATCATGTTACTAGTCCAAGTAGGATGATTGATCCTCAAGCCTCTATTGCTACCATGGTTGGGCGTAATAGTAAGTGGAATTGGAGTCTTTTTTATTCGCTTTTTCCCGCGACTATGTTACTACGCATTGTGACAATCCGACCACCTCTACCTATCGTAGGGTGTGGTGTTCTGCGCTGGAAATTTGATTCGCTACATGGTTTCTTTGTACATTAGGCTTTTTTTTCCTTACAACCACGAGTATCTGATGAATCTTATAGCATTTGGTCTTTCATCTCCAAGTTTAAGGGCTCGCCTCGGGTGAGGACGTTTCTATGGCTAGTTGTGAAGGATTAAATTCTCACCAATAGTGAGAGAGCTCGTCGACACTTGACAAAAGATACTAGTTGTTGTTTCTGTGGTTCTGCACTGGAGGATACGTTGCATGTGCTAAGGAATTGCCCAGTTGCCCTTGCAGTTTGGTCGCTGGTGATCAAGTTTGATCGTTTGGCCGCATTCTGCTCCATGGATCTACATAGTTGGGTTGCAGGAAATTTGAAGGGAGATTGCTAGTTTCCTTTATATGCTCAACATTAGGAGTTGCGGTTTAGTTATATTTCATGGACCCTTTAGCTTCAAAGAAACTTGAGGATCTTTTCGCCTAGCTCTGAGGGGTATGAGTCGGTCCTTGATCGTTGCAAGAGACTTGTTGATGAAGTGGTGGTCGTCCAGTTACGGTCGCATGGTTGTGGAGCAGGTGGTCACCATTCAGGAGGTTCATGTCCTAGACCTACTCGATGGTCTCCGCCACCTGAAGGTTGGGTGAAGGTAAACATGAACGTAGGGATGGGCACGGGTCGGGTCGGGTCGGGTTTTTGGCCCACCCAAACCCGACCCGAAACTAATAATCCTAAAACCGAACCCGACCCGACCCGATCCAATTCTTTAAAAAACCCGACCCGACCCGACCCGAAAATAAATATTCTAAACCCGACCCGACCCGACCTATAGAAAAAAAATTAATTTAGGGACCTAATTGTAAAAAAATAATTTTAAGAGGCATAATTATAAAAAATAATAAATTTAAGGACTAAATTGTAAATAAAAAATTAATTTTAAGGACCTAATTATAAAAAAAATATATAAAGAGGGGGTATTATTACAAATATCCCTAAAAATTTAGGGAAAAATTACACTATTAGTCCCGGGTCGGGTCGGGTCGAATTTTTTCACCCTAAAACCTGAACTCGACCCGACCCGACCTCACCCTACACAAAAACCCGACCCGACCCGACCCGAACCCGATTTTTTCATAAAAATACCCGACCCGATCGGGCCAGGTCGGGTCGGAACCCGTCGGGCCCGGGTGAAATGCCCATCCCTACATGAACGTGTCTTTTCGCTCGGGGTCTGGGGGGCAACTTGCGGTGGTGTCCTCCGAAATCATCATGGGGATTGGACCCTAGGATTTGCCCGAAGTGTTGACATATGTTCTGCACTCGAAGCTGAACTTTAGGGAACCTACGACGGTCTTCGGCTAGCGTAGGATTTGGGTATAAGCCATCTGTGGGTTGAGACGGATTGTTTTGTGGCGTTGGATATTCTCTCGAATCGATCTTTGCAACACTATCGGCCATTGTTGGTGCAACATATTTGGGAGTTGTTAGATAGACAGTGGGTGACTCGGCTTTTGGTTATTTCCCGTGAAGGGAACAAGGTGGCGGATGCTCTCGCCAAGCACGCCTGGAAGCTATCGTTTGGCATGCATGAGTTTCTTGCACCACCTAGTTCCATGCTTTGCCTCCTTTAGTTTTGTTTTACTTGTTTTGTTTTGTTGTTTATGTTTGCTCTTTGTCCAAGTATTTTACTAGATGCGTTCTTACTATCATGAGTACTCTTTTTTCTCCATTTTGGTTTAGGGGGTTTTTTAATAAGACTCGTGGTAGTATCCTTTTTAATAAAAAATGTCATCAATTCAAAGTCAACTCCTACCTGTTTTTTCCATTCCCAATGCACGTGTGGGAGAGAAAAACCAACGTCACTGCCTGGGCAAGAAACTTGTTCCTTGCATAGAAATTGCTTTCCCTCCAAGTTGTCCATTATATATATACACATACATAAAGCAAAAGGCATCAACGGTAGTAAAAAGAAGAAGAAGAAGAAGATCGATTAGTATTATCTTATGGGGTTCTCTGAATCAAGGCATGGATGCAGGAGGCACCCAGATCACCAAGGAAAACAAGGGGTTTGCCCATCATGTCTAAGCGAAAAATTATCTCGTCTTTACTCATACAAAGAATCTGATTTCAGAGTCGTGGCTGAGAAAAACCCTAGGGCTTCCTCCTCTTTCAGGGTAAGTACGTCTGCCGGTTCAAATGGTTTTAAGAAGAGTAAATCCCTTGCTTTCGTACAAAGAAATTATTCCGGTGAGGAAGAGTTTGGCAATGGAAAGAAGGAGAAGAAAGGGTTTTGGTCAAAGTTGCTTGGTTTCAAGGGGAAGAACAAGGATTTTCTTAAGCATTCATCTAGTACGAGGTTTTATTGTTGAAAGAATGAATTGATTTCTTTCCTTCTTTTCATTTCTACCGTGGTTATTACAAAATCATGGGATTAGGAATGTGGGTGTTTTGTAATTAACAAAACCTTGATTATGGTGTTTTACCATGATTCATTGTTTCTTTTTCTTGCTTCATTTTTAATTTCTTAAAAGGAACACGTATACAATTAGGTTTAGGTCTTTGAATAATCTTTTGTCCATGCTGACGTCTTTCCATTTTTCATGTATATCATGAATGTTGACTTTTCATCATCATTTACATCACATTTTTTATTAAATTATTATAACTTAGAATATAAACGTATGTGTGTGACTTTAGGGTTGGCTTATAAATTATTTTTTAAAACATTATACTTTTAATATTGTTTGAAGTTTTTATACATTGAAAATGGTTTATGTTATAAATTTATTTAAGCATAAAAACAAATTTAAGGATTTAGTTTACTATAAATTAAAACTTCAATGGCATATATATACACGGATGAATCGAAGGGGTGTTAGGGGCAGTCGTGCTCTTAAAAATTTTACATTCGCTTATTTAAAACATGTATTTTATATTAATGATCTAGTCTAAAACCTCTGAACTTTTGAAATTTTTCTATAATTTTTCTAAACATAACGTTCACACTCATAATATAAAATCTTGTGTATGTCACTGCATTTATATAAATATTATTTAGACAACCACATATATAAATACTAAAACCCAGAGATTTATTTTTCTTTCATTTTAGCCAAATTAAAGAAGCATGATCTGTCAAAATAAATGTTCATTTTAGCCAAATTAAAGAAGCATGATTTGTCAAAATAAATGTTGTTGGAGGAGGTGGATTCATGAGACAAAATTGTTTGTATCCTAAAATGGGTTTAAAATTCCTAAATAGATTCTCAGCCAATTTCGTTGAAAGTTTTTTTTTTAAAATTGAATCCACTAATTTTATTAAACGAGGATATATACGAAATTACAATGAAAGTTTACCACTGAGTAAACAATCACCTAAATCCAGACACAAACTCAGAAAACCAAATTAGCGGCTCTAGATCATAAGAGGACCATACAAGGAACATGTAAGAACCTAATCCAAAGACTCGAAACAAAAGACGGATAGAAACATCCCCAAATCGACGATGCTGTGTAAAACAATCAACAAACAACATTGCCAAATGCATATTACAGTGAACGTATGTTGACAATAAAGTCATTACCACAACTCAACCGTGAATAAACGGTAGATGTAATCGTGTATCCGAATCCGATTCAAGGGCCTGAGACAATGAGATCAACATCATAATGAAATGAGCGTCATCTTGATTAGTCATGGCTAGACCTGGAAAACTTGACCCGAGACCCGAAACCCGAACCGAATTACCCGAAGTGAGACCCGATTTTGACCCGAACATGATGATCTGAAGTTGACCCGAAACCCGAAATAAACCGAACTGAAGCGAAACCAACCCGAAATTTTTTGTTGAACCGAAATGGACCCGAACCGATTTGACCCGAACCAAATGCTACCCGAACCGAAAGCTGAACTGAATATCGACCCGATTTTAACCCGAAAATTAAGGTAAAATAAATGAATAATTTATTTTTAATATTATCTATTTTAACAATATAATAAATAATAAAATGAAGTATGTTTTATTATCTTTTTGTATTATACTATGGAAGAGACCATTGCTCTTGTCAAAATTGTGGTATAATAACATTTTATGTCATTTTGGCTAAAAATTAAATCTTAGAAATTAAAACGAACAAAAATATCATTATATTAAATTAATGGACTAAATTACAAAGATTAGTTAATTTCGACTAAAAGTAAATTTTTAGAGAGTAATATCACTATGGGGAGGGGATTTCTATATCCGAAGTCTAAACTGTGGGCATACTTGTGACTAAATTAAATTAAACTAAAACTTAGAGTTGAATATTAGTACTAAAATGTAACATTTTAAATGCAACATGACATAAAAAGTAATTAATTTCTAGCTTAAAAAATTGGTGGCTTATTTTCCACCAAAATTTTGTATTTTCTCTCTCTATTTTTACCAATTGTCTTTTTCTTTTCTTTTTTTCAATCTAGCTTAAAAATTGGTGGCTTATTTCCCTCCAAATTTTTTTCTTTTCCCTATCTATTTTACCAATTGTCTTTCTCTTTCTCTTTTTCTTAATTTAATTGAGTTTTAATTTAGATTAATTTAATTGAAATTTCACATTTAGTTTTAGAATTATTTTAATTATGTTTGTGATTTATGCTTCTAGATTTTAGTTAGCTCAATTAGATCCTAAGTTTAATAAATTTATTATTATTATTATTAGTATTATTATTATTATTATTATTATTATTATTATTATTATTATTATTATTATTATTATTATTATTATATAATAAACTTTGATTTAATATAATTATACACAAAATTTTGATATAAATACAAGAAGCATTGATTTAAATATTTAATCAAATTTAAATGCATAGATTAACAAGTTAAATTAGAATTAATCTCATACACCAATAACTCTAAACTAAACCATAAATACTAAACCTCAAACCCTAAGCCCAACTCAAACCGAATTGACCCGAAAATTCAAATGTTGACCCGACCCGAAATTGACCCGAACGACCCGATTTTGACCCGAACCGAAAGCGACCAGAATGACCCGATTTTGACTCGAATCGAAAGCGACTGATCCGATTTTGACCCGATTTAATACCTAAACCGAATCTGACTCATCACAGACCCGAATTAGACTCGAACCAAACCGACCCGAACCGAATCTAAACTGATTCTAGATAGACCTGAAATGACCTGAATCGAAACAGCCCGAACTGAACGACCCGATTGCCACCTCTAGTCATGGCGACGTCAGATCCAACCCTGATAGAAAACAAATAACAGAAAAGCGTGCTAAAAAGCAAAAAAAACATACCAAACGGTAGAGGAAAGCGCGTCATGAAGACAAATTTATTGAATTAAAAGACTGAAAATCAAGAGAACAAAACCAACAAATAAAAATGAGTGATCGACGGTCGACAAACAACCCTAAAGTTGTTGTGTGAAACATATGCTTTAATTTTGATATAACTAAAAACCTAAGGACTAAAATGAAAAATATCAAAACAAATTTTAAAGTCCTTAAAATTTCCTACATCTTGTTAAAGACCACTTCATAGCTAAAACCAAAGACTTACCAAATATTTTTTTTAAGAATTTCAAAGCCAAAACAGGGAATTTTCAAGCCCCGTTTCGAAACGGCCAAGGGCGTTTCGAAACACTTTCAGTTCGATGTGCACCTGTTCCGAAACGGGTATCGGAACGGGTCAAGGCGTTTCGAAACGGTATGACTCGTTTCGAAACTGTTCTTCATTTAAACGAACAAGGGCAACGGCTATAAACTGAAATTTGAAAATAAACAGGGCGTTCCGAAACGGGCTTAGGCCGTTTCGAAACACCCCTTTGACAGTGGCAAACCTGTTCCGAAACGGGCTAAGACCGTTTCGAAACACCCCTTTGGCAGTGGCAAAACCGTTCCGAAACGGCCCCTAGGCGTTTCGAAACGGGTTCTCGTAGACGCTCCAACGGCTATATTATTTGAAATCCGTTCCGAAACAGGTGACCCCGTTCCGAAACGGTAGGCGTCTGGAAGCTGAAAAGTTGTGAGAAAAACACCCCAACGGCTCTAATTTTCAGCCCATCACCCACAACGGCTAGAAAACTTCAAGAGGCTATAAAAAGACCCCAAGAAGCTCCAGCAATCATCAATTAAGCTACAAGCATACATCCTTTCATCAAATACAAGCATTTGTGTTGAAATCCCATTTTTATCTAGAAACCCCAATTGTATCCTTCATTTATATTTTTTTTTCAATTGGGTTGAGTGCTTGATATCGGGCTATCATTTGTATTGAGAGATACCTTATTAGCCACCAAATTTCTTTGTTCTATTGTGTGAGGATTGGGTTAATTTTTGGGTAGAAAAATTAACCGAAATTGTAAAGGTTGCCTCCTTGTCCTGGAAAAAGGGGACGAACAATTTAGTGGAAATTGTTGGAAATCCTTGGTGAGACTAAGGTAGTGGATGTAGAGTTCGGTTGGTGAACTTGAACCACTCTAAATCCTCGTGTCAATATTTTTAAGTTGCAATTTCCGTTACAACATCGTTAAAATTCCAATTCACCCCCCCTCTTGGTTATTATCATTCGTGTGATCCACTCAACAATTGGCATCAGAGCTTAACTCTTTGAGGATTAACAACCGCAAGAGGAGATCCTTGGAAGAAGTGTGATCATCATCAAAATATCAAGAGATGGCATCAACCTCCGCTCCCGGCATGTACGACTCACAATCCACCACAAAGCCTCCTTTCTTCAATGGTGAGAACTACTCATTTTGGAAAAATAAAATGCGTCTATTTATTAAATCAAGTGACTACCTTGTGTGGGATGTCATTGAGGATGGACCATATATTCCATTGAAGCAAGATGTTGATGGCAAGATGGTGCTTAAAAGAAGAACGGAAATGAGTGAAGAGGAAAGGAAAAAGATCCAAGTAAATGATAAAGCTCTTCACATGCTATTTTGTGCTTTCGGTCCGGACATCTACTCAAAGGTCTCATCAATTGAAAGTGCCAAAGAAGTGTGGGACACTCTTGAAACCACCTATGAAGGCACCAACGATGTCAAAGAAACTAAGATTGGAATTCTCAATCTTAGTTATGAAAATTTCAAGATGGAATTTGATGAGACGGTGTCAAAGATGTTTGATCGATTCTCCACAATTGTGAATGGTCTAAAGGGCTATGGAGAAATTATACCGGAAGACAAGCTTGTCCGAAAGCTACTCTATTCACTTCCCGAATCTTGGGATGGGAAGAGAACCGCTATCATCGAAGCAAAGAATTTAAAAACTCTAAAGCTTGATGAACTTGTAGGTTCTCTCCTTACTCACGAGATCATGAAGCAAGGAAGGGAAGATGAGAAAAAGAAAGAAGAAAAAAGAATGGAGAAGCTTGAAGGGGAGAAAAAGAAGAAAATAGGAATAGCTCTCAAAGCTAAAACTTCCCAACTTGATGAAAGTTCATCTAGTGATGAGGATGAACTTGAAGAATTGGCTATGATAGCCAAACGATTCTCACGCCTTATGAGGTCCAACCGAGGAAGAAGAATCCAAAGGAAAATGGACTTTAAAGGCAAGAACAAAGAAGAAGGAAGGGATCCAATCACTTGCTTCGAGTGCGGACAACCCGGCCACATACGTTCGGAGTGCCCTCAACTCAAGAAGAAGGGCTTTGAGAAGAAGAAAAAGCTCAAAGCTAAGCTTGCTACTTGGAGTGATGAGGAGTCATCGGAGGATGACGAACAAGAAGTGGCGAACCTCTGCCTCATGGCACTTGAGGAAGATTCCTCCTTGGTAACCTCTAACTCATCTACTTTAGATTTTTCATATGAAGAACTAAATGATGCTTATGATGAGTTACAAGAGGTATATGATGAATTAGTTGAGAAGTATAGGGAGTCGGTTATTAGGAATAGAAAAATTATTATAGAATTAAAAGAGAAAAATGACTCACTTACTCAAACTAATTCTAAAATAGAGAAAAAGATATTAGGATTAGAAGATGAACTTAAATTCTTTCAAAAAGAAAATATTGATCTTAATAATCTTTTATCTCAAAATAATTGTGAACACCAAAAGGTGTTAAGTGAGCTAAATGAGCTCAAAAAGTCTTTAAAAATTAATGGTAGTGTTAAACATGACATAGGAGAATCCTCTAGAACACACCAATATAAGAAAAAGACTAACTACTACAAACAAGATAACTATCCTAGACATAGTAAAGTTAAAAGAATTAGAAATATATGGGTTCCTAAGGAACTTGTTAAATCTAATGATATTATTGCTATGTCACCTTGGATTCCTAAGGGAACCAAAGTTTTAGGAACTAACACACATGGACCCAAAATGATTTGGGTACCAAAAACAAAAGTTTAAATATCTTTGTTTGTAGGGGGAGCATTGCTACAAGGCCAAAGCACAAAGTCAAAATTCATGGTACCTTGATAGTGGATGCTCGAGACACATGACCGGAGACAAGAGTCGACTCATGGATTTAAAGCCAAAAAGTGGAGGAGTAGTAACATTTGGTGACAACTCCAAAGGCCACATTGAAGGTATTGGCTCCATTGGTAATCACTCTACTACTCTCATTGAAAATGTTTTATATGTCAATGGTCTTAAACATAATTTATTGAGTATAAGTCAACTATGTGATAAAGGTTTTAATGTTATATTTGATAAAACCGGTTGTAAAATTGTAGACATTAAAACTAATAATATTATGCTCATAGGTCATCGCATAGGGAATATATACATGGTGCATCTAGATGACATACATACATCTCATGCATGCTTAGTTGCTCAAAACAAAAATGATGCATGGTTGTGGCATAGGAAGCTAGGACATGCTAGCACAAGTGTTTTAGAAAAACTAGTCTCTCTAAACCTAGTTAAAGGTTTACCCAAGATAAAATTTTCGAACGATAAAATTTGTGATGCATGCTCAAAGGGTAAACAACATAGATCTTCTTTTAAATCCATTAATGACATTTCTACTAGTAGATGTTTACAACTAATCCATATGGATTTATTTGGGCCAATTAGGACTATGAGCTTGGGTGGCAAATCATATGCTTTTGTATTAGTTGATGATTTTTCTAGATTCACTTGGGTTCTCTTTTTAAGTACTAAGGATGAGGCTTTGGAAAAATTCATCACATTTTCAAAATTAATTCAAAATGATCTTGAACTTAAAATTTCACATATTAGAAGTGATCATGGAACCGAATTTCAAAATTTAGGATTTGAAGATTTTCTAAATGAAAATGGTATTAGCCATAATTTTTCAGCCCCTCGAACTCCTCAACAAAATGGGGTAGTTGAGAGGAAAAATAGAACTTTACAAGAAATGGCTAGAACTATGCTTTGCGAAAATAATTTACCAAAATATTTTTGGGCGGAAGCAACAAACACGGCTTGTTATATTATAAATCGTGTAACCATTAGGCCGATTTTAAAGAAAACACCTTATGAGATTTTAAAATCTAAAAAGCCTAATATTAGCTACTTCCACCCTTTTGGATGTAAATGTTTTGTTTTAAATAATGGAAAAGATAATTTAGGTAAATTTGATGCAAAAAGTGATGAAGCTATTTTTATAGGTTACTCTTTAACCTCTAAAGCCTATCGAGTATTTAACAAAAGAACTTTAGTTGTAGAAGAATCTATTCATGTTGTATTCGATGACAATCCCCTTCCTAGGAAGGATTCTTGTGATGATGATAATGTAGGAATCACAAATACCTTTGATGGAGGTCAAACTTCAAAGAAGGATGAGATTCAACCAAAAGAAGAAGACACACAAGATCCACCTCTTGAAGCCTTGAGGGACTTGGCTATTGAGGAAAAGGAAGTTAGCTATCCAAGGGAGTTGAACTATGTCAAAGATGGTGAAATCTTGGGTGATCCATCCAAGGGGAATTTGCTAAGTTAATGCAAGGTGAATTTGAGATGAGCATGATGGGGGAGCTCTCATTCTTTTTGGGACTCCAAATCAAACAAATGAAGGATGGCACCTTCATAAATCAAGCAAAATACATAAAGGATATGCTCAACAAGTTTGGCTTGGAGAACACAAAGCCTCAAGCCACTCCTATGAACTCATCTACAAAGCTTGACAAAGATGAAGGAGGTAAGTGTGTTGACTCTAAGCTTTATCGCTCTATGATTGGATCTTTGCTTTACCTTACCGCAAGTAGACCAGATATACTGTTTAGTGTTTGCTTGTGTGCTAGGTTTCAAGCTAGTCCTAGAGAGTCTCACCTTATAGCCGTTAAGAGAATCTTTAGATACCTTAGAGACACTCCTTGTTTAGGCCTTTGGTATCCCAGAGTCTCTACCTTCAACCTACATGCTTACTCGGATGCGGATTATGGGGGTTGCAAAATCGATAGGAAAAGTACTTCAGGAACTTGTCAATTCTTAGGTAGTATGCTCATATCTTGGTTCTCTAAGAAACAAAATAGTGTAGCTTTATCTACCACCGAAGCCGAGTACATATCCTTAGGAAGTTGTTGTGCTCAAGTCCTTTGGATGAAACAACAACTCTTAGATTATGGTGTAAAAATAGAAACCATACCCCTTAAATGTGATAATACAAGTGCAATATGTCTAACAAAAAATCCCATCCAACACTCTAGAACCAAACATATAGAAATAAGGCATCATTTCATTAGAGATCATGTCCTTAAGAAAGATGTGGCTATAGAGTATGTAGACACCTTAAATCAATTAGCGGACATTTTCACAAAACCATTAGATAAAGAGCGTTTTTGGTCCCTTAGGAGAGAATTGGGCCTAACTAGCCTATCTTGACCTTTAGGACCTCTTTTAAAACTTAAATATGCTTGATTTTGTGAAATATCATGTTTATATGTTTAGACTCCCAATTTCTTCCATGCATATAGTTAGGGGGAGTATGTTTATGCCTAAATATGTTTGCCTGCTCATTCATATCATATATGCATGTTTGGCCTCTTAGAAAATTATTTTTTCTGCATTTTAGAGCCTCATCTGCACTTCCAGGCCCAGGTGTATCGAAACGGGTTAACCCGTTCCGATACGGGTGCCTTAAATTTTGTCCTGAGAGAAGGGCGTTTCGAAACGGCCCCAGGCGTTTCGAAACGTTTTCGGTTCGATGTAAAGGTGTATCGGAACGCGTTCCGATACGGGTCAAACGTGTTTCGAAACGGTCGTCCCCGTTTCGAAACGATATGTCAAAGGTTTTAAGAAGGGTCAAACCCTAGCCGCCCCGTTCCGAAACGGTCATGACCGTTCCGAAACGGACTCGCGGACAGCCCTATTTAGGGCTTCTAAAAGTTCAAAATTCTAATATTTATCAAACTCTTAAAACCCTAAAAACCCTAACCGACCCCCTTCTATAAATACCCTCTCAAACCCTTTGTTTTTCACAAAAATTGTGAGGGGTTTTGCTCTAAAACATATATCTAAGCAAGCTTCATCAATCTTGTGCAAAGATTTCACTCAAATCATCCAAAATCCCAAACTAAGGTAATTTTTCTTATTTTTCTTCTTTTTCAAATTATGTTCGAATCATAGGATAGAAAAATTTATTTTTGTATACATTGTATGTTTTTAGTTGTGGGTTATTCGAATCTTGTAAAAAATTTTCAAAATCTCAAAATTTTTGATTCGAATATAAAATTTTTTAACCGTATTTTTTTTATTTTTTAATTTTGTTTTTCAAAAACCTAAGTGGGATTTCCTATTGGATTGATTTTAATTATCAATGCATACACTCAATTTTAAAACTCTTGCTTAATATTTTAGATGACGGATCAATCGAACAAAAAGCGCAAAGCCGTTCAATCCGGTGAATCGAGCATTCGTCCAAATATCACTCAGCTCTTTCAAAAAACTCTTAGAACTCCAGACCAGCGTGCTCGTTTTGCTTATGTCAAGGACTTTGCAGTTCGTAAGGAAAGAGTTATTGATGTAGAATTCCTTAATTCCGAGCGATTCCTCTTTCGGTATCTTGGTCGTTTGGATGAGTGGGATCTTCTTTTCTTCTTGAGCATCGAAGATATTTGCTACAAAAATATGGTACTCCTTTTCTACTCTAATGCTCGTTTTCTTTACGATGAAACCAAAACCGAGATAGTAGGAATTGAGTCATCTTTATTGGGAAAGAAGTTTGTTATCAATATTGCTCTTTTGGAGTCTGCCCTTAAACTCAAGAATGAGGGTCTTGAAGATGAACGCCATTTTGGCACTTTTACCGGAAAAGCTTTAAATTTGGATGTGCATGATCGTGTGCTTCATCTCATTGTTTCTTGGTTTATCCGACCTTCCGGAGGTAAATACTCCCACATTCGTGAAAGAGATCACTTTTGGCTAGAATGTTTCCGTAGGGGTGAGCGCCCAAATGTCCCCAAAATTATTTTTGCCGAGATTGTCAATAACATTAAGCTTATTGACACGAATGAGTTAATTTCGTTCACTTATGGGATTGTTTTGAGTTTCCTCTTCCATCATCTCAATATTGACTGTACCTATGACTTCCCGGAACCTCGCAAGACAAAGATTGGAGAATCCTCTCTTCGCAAGTCAGGATTCACTTATATGAATGGTATTTGGGAAAGGGTTGATAGGGAAGCGGTTCCTCCTCCTGTTGCTCCTCCGCCTCAAGATCAAGTGGGAAACACTGATGCTCTCACTACTCTCCTTACCCAGCGATTCAATGCCTTAGATTCTAGACTTGATACTATGGACACTCGCATTGCTTCAAGCTTTGAATCTATGGGCAATCGGTTGAAGAACGTTGAAGATGGTCTTCATACTCTTTCAACTTCGCATGCCAACCTTGATCTTTCTTTCTCTACACTTTATGGGCAATGGACGAAGTTTCATCGTTCGCAAGCCAAGGATGATGATGATGATTCGGATGACGAGGCTTAGGAAGTTTTATCATATTAGTTATGCATTTAGGATTAAGTTTGCATCTTTATATTTTAGAACCTATGCTTATGATCTTCTATTTTGGGATTTGATTATGAACTTATTATTTATGCTTTGAATATTTTGATGATATTAATTATGATTGCTTATTATTGCTTATTGGTACTAATCTTCTTTATGAGCTTGTTTCTTTTTGATCTAACAAAAAGGGGGAGAAGATATTTAAAGAGAATTGCCATGCCATCATGTCATGCCACAAAATTTTTTTAACTTTTAAAATTTTCAAATTTTTAAATTTATCTTAAGGTTTTGATCCTTGATTTCAAAAGTCACAAGTTTTAAAATTTCAAAACCTATCTTAAATTAAGGGGGAGTTAGAATATCTTCAAAACTTTCAAAATTCTTAAAAATTCTAACTTTGGTTTTGTTATATCAAAAAGGGGGAGATTGTGAAACATATGCTTTAATTTTGATATAACTAAAAACCTAAGGACTAAAATGAAAAATATCAAAACAAATTTTAAAGTCCTTAAAATTTCCTACATCTTGTTAAAGACCACTTCATAGCTAAAACCAAAGACTTACCAAATATTTTTTTTAAGAATTTCAAAGCCAAAACAGGGAATTTTCAAGCCCCGTTTCGAAACGGCCAAGGGCGTTTCGAAACACTTTCAGTTCGATGTGCACCTGTTCCGAAACGGGTATCGGAACGGGTCAAGGCGTTTCGAAACGGTATGACTCGTTTCGAAACTGTTCTTCATTTAAACGAACAAGGGCAACGGCTATAAACTGAAATTTGAAAATAAACAGGGCGTTCCGAAACGGGCTTAGGCCGTTTCGAAACACCCCTTTGACAGTGGCAAACCTGTTCCGAAACGGGCTAAGACCGTTTCGAAACACCCCTTTGGCAGTGGCAAAACCGTTCCGAAACGGCCCCTAGGCGTTTCGAAACGGGTTCTCGTAGACGCTCCAACGGCTATATTATTTGAAATCCGTTCCGAAACAGGTGACCCCGTTCCGAAACGGTAGGCGTCTGGAAGCTGAAAAGTTGTGAGAAAAACACCCCAACGGCTCTAATTTTCAGCCCATCACCCACAACGGCTAGAAAACTTCAAGAGGCTATAAAAAGACCCCAAGAAGCTCCAGCAATCATCAATTAAGCTACAAGCATACATCCTTTCATCAAATACAAGCATTTGTGTTGAAATCCCATTTTTATCTAGAAACCCCAATTGTATCCTTCATTTATATTTTTTTTTCAATTGGGTTGAGTGCTTGATATCGGGCTATCATTTGTATTGAGAGATACCTTATTAGCCACCAAATTTCTTTGTTCTATTGTGTGAGGATTGGGTTAATTTTTGGGTAGAAAAATTAACCGAAATTGTAAAGGTTGCCTCCTTGTCCTGGAAAAAGGGGACGAACAATTTAGTGGAAATTGTTGGAAATCCTTGGTGAGACTAAGGTAGTGGATGTAGAGTTCGGTTGGTGAACTTGAACCACTCTAAATCCTCGTGTCAATATTTTTAAGTTGCAATTTCCGTTACAACATCGTTAAAATTCCAATTCACCCCCCCTCTTGGTTATTATCATTCGTGTGATCCACTCAACATGTTGTCGCTGCCAATCTAGTGTTTTAAACGTGGGATTGTGACTGTTGACTTGTTTTCGTCGAATCATATGTACACGATCGATGATAAAACCGTTTCCTAAGTTGTTGAGATTGTTTTATATAAGAACTTATAGGTCATGTTTGGCAATTAGCGGATAGCTGATAGCGGATTACATTAGTTGATAGCTGATAGTTGATTGTATTAGTTGATTTGACTAGCGGATTGTATTAGCTGATTGTATAAAAGTGTTTGGTAAAATTAACTGATAGTTGATAGCTGTTTGATTATTTAAATAAGCAAAATGACATATAAGGACATGATTATATTCGATACTTATTTGAATAGTTTATTAGTTATCAATATTTTGTATCTATTAATATTAATTAAATTATGAAAAATAATTTTTAATATAACATTACTAACATATTTGAAGGATCTATAGATTAATTTATTATTTATATAATTATTTTTAATACAATTTAATTAATTATTAAATTTAAATACAAATATAAATGTGTAGCCATGTAGGGCTGTAAACGAACCGAACGTTCAACGAATCGTTCGTGAACCGTTCGGCGGGAAGTTCGTTTATGTTCGTTTATTTATTAAACGAACAAACATAAACAAGATTTTTTGTTCGTTTAATTAAATGAACGAACATGAACAAAAGGCTTGTTCTTTTATTTATGTTCGTGAACGTCCGGTAATCCGTTCGTTTATGTTCATTTATGTTCGTTTATGTTCATTTAAATTTATTCACATATGTCTAGGGGTGTTCATTATTCGGTTAAACCGAACTAACCGACCGAACCAAAACAAAATTGGTTAATCTATTAGATAATTTTAGGTTTCGGCTAATGATTAAGAGTTTTTTCAAATTTCATTATCGATTAATTCGGTTTAAAATCGGTTAATTACCTGAATTAATCGAACTAACCAAAAATATTAATATTTAACAAATTATATATGTTCGTTTGTGTTCGTTTATTTTCGTTTACCATTTAAAAGAACGAACATGAACAAGCTACATTCCTTAATGAACGAACACGAACAATAAATTTTGTGTTCGTTTATGTTTGTGTTCGTTCATTTGTTCGGTTAAAATTAAACGAACGAACATGAACACACCATCGTTCGGTTCGTTTACATGCCTATAAATGTGTGAGAATAAAAAGAAAAAAAACAAAAAGTATTAGTTTGAAAATGTCACAATGTAAATACAGGAGGTTGAAGAATTAAAATAGAAATGGTTAAATTTAGGTTATTTGGAGATTTTTGATATTTGTTAAGGGTAAAAGGATATTTATAACTATTATGTCAAAACCTCTAATATCAAAAAGCTCCTATTAGCAGCTTTTTTAAAATTGGAGGCTTCACCCTAATCTACTATTTTAATTTATTCTTTACCAAACATTCAAATTAGCGGATTTGACTGGTCAAATCTCTAATTTTAGCTCAAACTTCTAATTTTGGCTCAAATATCTCTTTGCCAAATAAGGCCATAATTTTAGACTATGTTTAGATTAAAACCTACCAGTAATAGTAAAAAGGAAAAGGAAAAGGAAGTGAAATAAAAAGAGATGAAAATTAAAGAAAAGAAAGATTTGCATATTATTTTGAATAATTAAATTTTTTGACAATTACAATTGAATTATATTAAAAAAATCATGGAAATATCACAAATTCAAAGCATTTAGAAGGGAGAATATGAGGATACGTCCACCAAAATTTCATACAAAAATCCAAGTGCAAAGAAAAGTAAATACTTTCATAGAGATTAGTATACCGTCAAAATTCAGAAGTCTTCTTGAATCTCTTTGTCTCTATCTAAACGAGACGCATTACGAGGTGAAAAGGAGTGGTGAGCGAGCCAAACTATCATGCAGATTGCTTCGCTACCCAGGACTGATTACATCAGCAAAAAACCATCAATCGAGTGGGGATCTATCTTTCTATGACCACTGACAGAATCATAATAAAAAATTAGCGCCGTGAAGATCTCTATACGAGCATCAAACGACCACTAAGATATGCTGAAATCATGTCAAAACGATAGATGAAACGAAACTACAAAAATAAAAAAAAGTGTGCCACAAAAGTAGAGATTCTTATTAAAAATATGAAAAAAATAATAAATTCGGTGGCCGACAATCAATACTAAGACTGGTTGTCGATCACCGGCTAAAGAAACAAAAGAAAGAAAAGGGGGTTGCGACACTAGAAACGGTGCAGTGAAAAAATTAGGGTAAAGCTTTTTAAAAATTTCTTTTGTTATTTTTTTGTTAAATTAGCAATGTAAAATAAATTAATTTTGTTATTTTTTTGTTTGGTTAAATTATAAAAGAAATTATTAAAGAGCCATAAGAGCAATGTTGTCTGATCCAATGCCCTTTCATGGCTCAGATTATACAGTGGTGATGGAGGTATTCGTTGAAGCAAAGTTGATTGGAATGACGATTAATTGGAGAAACGAATCCGAAAGTGACGTTGAGTTAGATTTTAAAATCTCAACAAAGATAGTAAGAGTGTGTTTGGTTCATGAAATGTAAGATTACTTATGAGAATAAGATTCTCCGAATGCATCATTACCTTAGCAATGTTACATTATCTTGTTTGGTTTATTTTCCATGAATGTAAAATTATTGTGTTTAGTTGGAGGAATATAAAATTACCTAAGAATAAACATTACCAAATTGTCCATGTGTTATATTTTCTTTTTAACATGGTAAACTTTTAATATTAAATTAAAAATATCTACATAATAAGATAAAGCTATTTTTATTATATTATCTAAAATTTGCAAAAAAATATATAGTTATCATATTATTAAGGCTTAATGGCATGTTTGGCCTCTGAAGTATACACAAAATATTGAATTGTCCCCTAAAGTATTTTTTTGGGACGTTTTGCCCCCCGAACTAAAAATCGTTACCATATTTGGCCTCTCCGTCTAACAACGTTAAAAAATATTCACGAGCCAACCAGAACGCGTCATGTGTACTTTTATTAACAAAAAATAAGTTGACTTAAATTAAATGGGTAAATTGCACATTAGGTATGTCAGATTTTATTTTTTGTTCATTTTAGTCCTAATTGTTCATCTTCTTCCTCGGATTTGTTATGTCTGCTGCTGCCATGACTCCTTCAAGCTTTCAACTCATGGGATACAGATTCTTGGACATGATGCATAGCATGATCGAAAGAGCTCAACTGAGAGCCCTGCTCACCGATTTTAGCCAAGGGCTTAAGCAACTTACCCGAGGAGGCCCCTTGATATGTATTACGTTGCCTCAAGCAAAACAGAGCAGAAGAAACCTGCATGTGGAAGTTAGGATAAAATGTTAAATGACAATAGTGTAGAGATTTAAAGGAAAAAGGCTTTATCGACGTCTCATGTCTGTTCATTGATTTCATTTAACTGTAAGAGAACAACAACATATTGCTTCTTGAAAGAATCTGAATCCTTTAGGTAGTTGTCTTCACTCTCCACATTTCTGGTTTTCCAACACCTCGTCATTCATACGTCGCAGCTCAGACACAACGGCCTCCTGCAAACGCTAAGACAACCTTAAGTTTACTTCTCTCACATTACTGAACAAAATGATTTGAACAAGATTCTATGTCGGTCTCAGATAAATACATTAGACATGGAACACAAATTACGCAGCACGACACAACATTGATGCCCCAACATCGCAAAAAAAAACACACACACACACCAATTTTGGAGGTAAGATACATTAAAGTACCATTTTATAGAAAGAGTCGAAACAACAAGGGAAAAGCAACCTTTTTGTGAAGAGCATGAGTCAACTGAGAAATAGCTTCAACATCAGCTTCCCTAGCCTGAACCAGTGACAGAGCAGAAGGCTGAAAATTTATTGCTTGTTAACTATAAACAGTTTCAGTAGGCCTAATTTTAAGTTGTAAATTAGGACTTGATGAATCAACCTAGCCAAAGCAATTTATAGTCACATTAGATAACAGTTCTTCTTATTCTATATTGTTTTCAATTTCAAAACTTTTAGCTATAATCAACCTATAATTGATTTTATTTTATATCCATGAAATGAGATCTATTTTGCAGTCATAACTTACCTTAACTGGCTGTGACAAATTGCCAACACCAAAAGTTGATTGGGAAGTACGATAGGGACTATTAGCATTCTCCAGGGTATATCACATTGCGTAAATTTCATGTTCTCTTCCATCTTGCTTTCTTTTGACTGCTCATTCATTTTGAGCTCGCATTTTTTATCGGCAAGGGGATCCCGAGCATCCAATATCTGCCCATGAGTTGAAAGCTTGAAGAAGAAGCCATGGCAGCAGCAGACATAACAAACTCGAGGAAGAAGATGAACCGTTGGGACTAAAATGAACAAAAAATAAAATTTGTTGCATTTACTGGAACCATTTCCTGCATATATTGTAACTCATTCATTTCCAAGCTGCTGAGCGAATCAAATAATGAGGAAAAGCAAATCAAGATTCGATATTTACAAGCTTTATATATATAAAAAAAAAAACTTAACATGGTTTAACCAATTGAAGTACATAGATGAAGCATTAGATATTTCAAGTCCAATATAAAGATCTAAAACAGTATAACATACCTTGTCAACAGCTTCAGAATTAGTTCCATGGTGATCCTGCAAATTAGAAAAAAAAACAAATAGGTAACACTGATTGATTGTAATGGTTATAATGTATGAGATGAACTCAAGCTAAAGCATTAGCTATTTCAAACACAGTAGACTCGTAAAGATGTAGAATAATATACCATACCTTGTCAACAGCTTCAGAGATAGATCCGTGGTGATCCTGCAAATTACGAAAAACAGATATGTTAAGAACGACTGATTTTAATGGTTACAATGTATGTTCTATGCATCCAATTTATAATGTAACAAATGCTTTTGAGGTACATTATAATAAATATTAGTGATGAATGCCAGCCATGAAAAAGAACCGAATTGCTTCCTGGAGAGAAACACTTTGATGCTCAAGTTGCTTGCCACTGGAAGGCATCAATCATTTTTGCTCTTTTAGCATTGTAATTTCAGCGTTTAATAGCTCAATTTCCTCTTTCAAGAGTTTGTGCTCAGCAATCCGGTCAGCTGCTTTTTCCTCCGTAACCTGTTAACATTTAAAAAAAGGAATTTGCAATGCCAAACATACCCAACCTAAAACCAATTAGCAAGAATCCAACTTTAATATCAAACCACAAGCAATTCTTGATTCAACTGAAATTGGATAACGAAGGATCTTATCATACAGCAAACAGGAAAGAGATATCAAGCAAGAGTAATATGGAACAACAACAAAACAGCACAGAACCTATGGACTTTGGTACCATTTTAAGTATCCACGTTAGTATAAGATAGTATTTCGGTAGCTGAATTAAGATACCTCAACTAGTCGCTGAAATGACTGTACATAATTAATGATTGCATCTAGCATTGCTTCCTTGCCTTTAACCTGCAGGAGCCAATAAAATCCTCACAAAATAAACATAACTAGTTCTAAATGATTGTTAGGTGTTGTTTCAAAGGTAATCTTTTAGCTATAACATCCAAGAAAACACACCTTACTACAACCAGGTACAAGTCCCTTAAGAACTCTCATCTTGTCCTGAAGAACCAATTAGCAAGGAATCCAACTTTAATATCAAACCACATGCAATTCATGGTTTAACTGGAAGGGGATAACAAAGAAGCTTACCACACAACCAACATGAAAGAGATGTCAAGCACACTGCTTACTGGAACCCCATTGAGACAAACAAAACAAACCTGTTGTTCTGGAATCAATTAAACAAAGCAAGGGTGAATACCAGCAAAAGCCAAAAAGGCCAAATGGGAAAAGCCATCTGTTTCTGCAGCATAAATAAATTCAAAATATAAGAATTTAAGCACACTGCTTACTAGGAGAAAAAAAGTATATGGTAAATCAGATAGTTGCATCCAACTTACCACACGAGACCTTAGCCTAGATAGCACCGATACACCCTTCAAAAACACCATCGCAAGCAAAACATTAGAATATAAAACTCCAGACCATACTCTTTCTTCTTCCACGATTTGTTGGATATTCGTTAGGTTAGTACTTCGAATTTCCGATTATTTGTCAAACATGAATGAATCAATAAAAAATAATAAAAAGAGCAATATATACAATATAAAATGATTTGCAGAATCGGTAACAAATGTTACACTCTCCAACGATCTATGAATAGCAATAAGATCCACAAACAACTCAGCTGCAGACGATTTACAAAGAAACTAACCTTTGCAGCAGAATATCGCCGGCGATCGGTCGAGAGGGGAGAGTGAGAGGCTTGCAATGGTTTGCTTTGGGGTCGAGATGAGAGAATGAGAGTGAGACTGTGAGAGTTAAAACAGTGTGTTTTATTAAAGTAATAAAAATAAGGGTGAACTAACCAATGACCACCATACTATGTTAAATGTATTAAAATGACCACATTAAAAAAATCGACTCAATTGACCACCCAAACTATTGAAATTGGATCAATTAAAACACCGGCCGTTAATGGCCTAACGGAGGGTGATGTGGCCGTTAAAAAAATAAAGGTATAATTACACAGTTGGTCTTCGTTACTTATACACTCTATTAATTTGATCCTAATTTTAATTTAATAAAATAAATTAATTATTTGGTGACACGTGTCACCACCTTATTGGATGACTTTAATTATTTTTATTTAATTTAATTAATTCCCCCTCCAAGCTTATTTTTGAGTTATGAAGTACCACATATATTATATGTTTATATCGTTATTAATGCCTAAAAAATTTGAAAGTAACAAAATTGCGGCTGGGGGGATTCGAACCAAGGATCCCTTGGTAAAAAGACTTATGTGTTTGCCACTAGGCCAAGTTTATCTTTTCGATATGAAATACAACATATAATATATTACTGTTAATGCATGGAAAATGAAAAAAAATGCGGTTTTAGGAAACTCGAACACAACATACTTATGATGCATAAAAATATTTAACTCAATTAAATAAATCTAATAATTAAATTAAAATTAACAATATTTTGTATATATTTTAAATTATGTTTAGTGCACGATTAAAATAAAAAATTTAAAATTATATGAATTTTTTTATATAACGATTAAAATATATACAAATTTAAAATATACTCAAATTTAAAATAACAACAATCATGCACTAATTAAATTTGTAACACCCGGGTTCAGGGGTCGGGTGAAAATAATACTTGAATAATGGTTCAGGTTTCGATTTTCTAATTATAATAGTAAAATAATATCTTGGGCCTCGGGTTTCAAAACAAATACTTTATGTTGGACTTGTTTTAATTTTAAAGCTCAATTTCATGAAAATTAGAAATTGAGATTTACCATCTCATTAATGGCAAGATTGTAAATAAGAAGACTTTCAATTTAAAATCATTTTTTCATTAAAAATAGGTCTTTGTCATCTTCCTCCTCACTTCCCCATTTTCATTTCAACGACAAGTAAAAGTTCTCTCTTCAAATCACTATTCCATCATCTCCTTTGGTCTTTGTTGGTGATTTTTGAAAGGTAAATACATTTTTGGTTTGTCCTCCTTTCCCTCTACAAGATAGTACCTTTAGTTTTCAATATTGTCCATGTTTTTGAAATTTGAAGTTTTGGAGATTTTGGTTAAAAATACTACCTTTATGGTCATTAACTAAAAATTTTGATTTGTTATTGATGTGTGAGTTGTTTGCTATCCATGAGGTCCAATATATGTTAATTTTAAAGAGTTTTTTATATATTCCCGAATTTGGGTCTTGAGGGGTTTTTAGAGGAGTTTTGGGTTGAGTTTTGGGGTGATTTATGTGGAAATGTGATGGCTGATGGTTAGACTATATGTAAGGCTTGTTTTGGAGGTTTTTGGGAGTTATTTAAGTGTTGGAATCATTGGGTTTAGGGTGTGCTTAGGGGCTGCTCAGGAATGTGGAATTTGGGTTTCATTTTTAGTTGAAATCATGTGTTTCGTGCTTGGTTTGTGATCCGGGTTGACTACATTGAATTGTAGGCTGATATGAGGTTGTTTTGATTGTGTTGGGATGTTTAGAAGCAAGGAATTTGGTTGGTGAAGCTTTGGGGACGAATCTGGAGAATTTGAAGTCTTGAGCTTTGTTTTCGGTCTTCTATTGGGTAGCGATGGTGAGTAGAATTGTTAATCTTTGTTTTGTGCTCGAAATGGAACCTTTGGGGGTTTGGGTGGGACCTTGAGGGTTCACCTAAACCCGAGTGTAAGTTACTACACCTATACTATGCTATGCTTGGATGAATGGCTATGTGTTGTGATATCATGTGCATCTTGAGTTGTTTTACGCATTTGCTATTGTGTAGTCGTGTTGAAGTTGAGCCTCGCGTGATGGTTGTCTTAACTACGATGATGTGTAGTCCCACCGGTAGTGACTAGTAGGAAAGTACTTTGATGTGTAGTCCCATTGAAAAACTACTAGTCGAAACGGTGATGTGTAGTCCCACCGTGTGTGTAATTTTTGGTTGTGCATGTGCAAGCCATGTGTAGTCTTGTTGTGATAATCATTCGTGCATTCATTGATTTTTGTAAATTATGAAAGTGTTTTGAAAACTGCATGCTTGTTGATTCATAGAGCTTCTCTCACTAAGCTAGTTAGCTTATGCTCTCCTTTGTTTCCAACATGCAGATCGTTAGAGTTGGGAGGCGAGCGGGCAAGAAAGGAGCCTTTGGAGTTCTCAGTTTAGCTCAAGTATGATTTACACGTTTGTAATAATGTCTTAACGATGGGGGTATAGACTTGTAGGAGTTGGTGTCAAACTCCTTAGTTGTTTTATGTTTAGATGAGCATGTTAGATCGTTGATGTTATGGTTGGGTGTGTTATGTTTTAGTTTCGTGGATTGAGGACCATGTCTATTTTGTTGCTTGGTTGCTTGTGTCTAAGAATCTATGAACTTGACCTTTGGATGCCTTATGTTTGGATGTTTAAAGCATGAACCCTTATTAATGCTATGTATGCTCCTTTTGAGTATTGCTCGAATCCTTTGAATGCATGACCCTTGTCCGTATCAAATGCCTTGTATGCTGATTTTGGTTAATAAGTGTCATGTGTATGCTTGTTTGTGCTTAGGTGAGTCCTAAATTGCATCTAGAGTGGAGGTTTGGAGTCCTTAGCAGTTTTCTAGAGTGTTGCAGTGCAGGGCATATCGGTACGCCCAAGGGCCGTATCGATATCGTCTTGCACTTAGAGGCTCAGTTTAAGCTTAGCGTACCGATACACGAATGCGTATCGATACGCCAAATGCTCATTGGAAATCCGAGTTTTAGACGAGATTTTTGTGTATCGGTACGGGCTCTAGGCGTATCGGTACGGTTTTGTATCGTTGACCGCGAGATGTTGACCGAGGAGGGTGTATCGATACGCCCAAGGGCCGTATCGATACGGTCTCCCTGAGTTGACTGGAGGCAGTTGGCTTGGTCAAGGCGTATCGATACCATTGTCTGCTGTATCGATACAGCCTGTTGTGTAAGATTAAAATGTGTTGTTTAAAGTGTTAATTTAGTTTGGTTGTTTTTATTCCGTGGTATTTCCGCTGCTGTGATCACATAGGAAATAAATATCCCTTTAGACAAGATATAGTAAAAAGAAAATTTCTAGGGTTGCTAACCGAGGTGAGACCTTAACGGGTTTCACATCGGTTTTCCCCGTGTAGCCTACTCGGACCGGTCAGTCATCCAGACTGGGACGAGGGGTTACAAAATTTGTAAAAAAAGTAATGATTAATTTTTTTAAACGATTAAAATGTATACAAATTTAATTTTTTTACAAATTTAATTAGTGCAGGATTGTCGTTATTTTAAATTTGTATATATTTTAATCGTTATATACAAAAATTTTTATATAATTTTAAATTTTTTATTTTAATCGTGCACTAAACATAATTTAAAATATATATAAAATATTGTTAATTTTAATTTAATTATTAGATTTATTTAATTGGGTTAGATGTTTTTATGCATCATAAGTATGTTGTGTTCGAGTTCCCTAAAACCGCATTTCTTCCATTTTCTTTGCATTAACACTAATATAAGAGATATATTATATGTTGTATTTTATATTACAAATATAACATTGGTCTAGTGGCAAGCACATGCTTTTTTTTACCAAGGGATCCTTGGTTCGAATCCTCTCAGCCCCAATTTTGTTACTTTCAATTTTTACAGGCATTAATAACGATATAAACATAAAATATATGTGGTACTTTATAACACAAAAATAGGTTTGGCCTAGTGGCAAGCCCAGCCTCTTCCCACCCTTCTAACCCAGGTTTGAATCCCCCCACCCCTAATTCTTTAATTTCAATTTTTCTTCTCCAATCTTGTGACTCGTGTCACAACCTGATTGGAGGGGGAAGTAATTAAATTAAAATAATTAAAGTCCTCCAATAAGGTGGTGACACATGTCATCAAATAATTAATTTATTTTATTAAATTAAAATTAGGATCAAATTAATAGAGTGTATAAGTAACGAGGACCAACAGTGTAATTATATCTTTATTTTTTTAACTGCCACGTCACCTTCCGTTAGCCCATTAACGGCCGGTGCTTTAATTGATCCAATTTCAATAGTTTGGGTGGTCAATTGAGTCGATTTTTTTAATGTGGTCATTTTAATACATTTACCATAGTATGGTGGTCATTGGGTTAGTTTACCCTAAAAATAAAATAAATATATATACCGACACACATTCAACTGTAGGTATATGTTAACTATACCGACGGATACTATAGTGATCGTCTCTATAAATTACATTTATGCCGAAACAAAAAATCAACCATCGATATATGATTTACTTATACCGACAATAACTATAATTTATCGGTATAAATTAAATCTATACCGTCGAATTTTTGTATTCCGTCGGTGTATATTTTGTCTACACCGACGAACAATATATCCGTCTTTAAAAATCAAAACTTTATCGACAATATTGTTTTTTGTTGGTATATATAGTATATACCGACGACTTTTGTCCGTCGGTATACGTACATTTTTTGTAGTGAGTATTGGATGTCAACCACCGAGTTTATTATTTTTCTTGTTTTTTTTTAAATTTCTTCGTATTTTAATAAGAATCTCTACCTTTGAGGCACGCGTTTTTTTTGTCCTTGTGACACGTATTTTCCTCTGTCCTTGTGACATCTTTTTTTTGTTTTGTGGTTTGTTTCATTTGTCTTTGTGGCATGATTTCAGCATACCCTAGCGGTCGTTTGCTGCTCGCACAGAAATTTTAACGGCGCTAGTTTTTTATTATAGTTTTGTTGGTGGTCATAGAAAGTTAGATTCCCACTCGGTTGATGGCTGTTTGCCGGTGTAATCAGTCCTGGATCGCGGAACATTCTGCACAATTATTTAGGTTGCTCACCACTCCTTTTTCATCCCTATGCGTCTCGATTGGATAGAGACAAAGAGATTCAGGAAAGCTTCTGAATTTTAATGGTATGCTTATCTCTATATAAATATTCACTTTTCTTTGTATATAGGTTGTAAGAGATTTTAGTATCTTTCCTAAATGCGTTATAATTGTTATATCTTCTACAATTTTGATGTGATTTTTTTTTCCTTTTTGATGCGGGTGTAGGATTAATGTCACTCACCTATTTAGTATGTGATATTTTTCCTCACGAAAGTGTCTCTTCACTATTATTACGGTCGTCCACTTTGGCGTGAAATCGGGCAATTAAGGGATCAATCTAATACTTATATAAAAAAAATTAAGAGAAATTAAAGGAGAAGGAAGATTGAAAGAAGAGATGAAAAGAGAAAGAAATAGTTTCAGAAAAAGAAAACTCACAATATTTCGTTCGGCATCAAAATTCTAATCTGGTTGAGATTTTTATCTCGAAATACAAGACAACGTAGCATAATTATATTAAAACGACATAGTTTAACTGAAACTAAAACATAAGATCAGACCTAAAAACTACAACGATTTGATTGTTAAGAAACAGTGTGTTACAGTTATCCATATGAAAAGATAGAGAAGCCGATAAGAATTAATAAGGGTCGAGAGCCTAAAAAGAAGGAGGAACCATGGTCTTTCAAACCCATTCACTTCTAGTCTATCAAAACTTTCAAAGCCTTAACACCAAGCAACTCCACGCTTTAATCTTCAAAACCCACCTCTCCCCTCACCCATTCTTCGCAACCAAACTCCTCTGGTTCTACGCCTTCAACCATGACCTTTGTTCCGCCCGTAACCTGTTCGACAAAGCACCTCAAAGAAGTGTTTTCCTATGGCATTCAATTATTAGAGCTTACGCACAAGCCCACCACTTCAATGACGCCTTATCATTGTTCAACAAGATGCTTGCATCAAAAACAAAACCCGATAATTTCACTTACGCCTCTGTGACACGTGCCTGTTACGACAATTTTGATTTGGATGGGATGAGACTTGTTCATGAAATCGTGATTCTCTCGGGGTTGGGATTGGATTCCATTTGTGGTAGTGCACTTGTGACTGGGTATTCAAAGTTGTGCCTTGTTCACGAAGCAAGCAAGGTTTTTCGTAAGATTCCTGAGAAAGATTTGGTCTTGTGGAATGCCATGGTTTCGGGATGCGTGAATTGTGGTCTTTTAAACAAAGGGTTGGAGTTTTTTAGTTAGATGAGACATATGGGTCAGCAGCCGGATGGGTATACTTTGGTTGCGCTGACATCAGGGATAATGGATTGTGACTTGTTAAGTGTGAGTCAAGGAATCCATGGTTTTTGTTTAAAAACTGGTTTTGATTCTACAGTTTATGTCGGAAGTTCACTTGTAAGCTTGTATTCGAGGTTTAAGTGCATGGATTTGGAAAATACTGTGTTCTGTAGTTTGCTTCAACTAGATTTAGCTGCGTGGTCTTCTTTGCTAACCGGATATTCTCAGTGTGGGGATTAAGGCATCAGGAATCTGAACATGGAGAAGGGAAAAACAATAGATCCCATTTCGGTCTCTGTTGTATTGGCGGCCACTGCTCAAGCAACAAATGCAAGGTTTGGTATTGAGATACATGGATACGTTGTTGGACATGGATTTGAATCGACTGCCTTGGTTTTCTCTGCACTCATAGACATGTATTGTAAGAGTGGATTTGTGAAGTCAGGGATCCAAGTTTTCGAGATTATGCTAGAAAGAAATGTAGTATCTTACAATTCTCTTATATTAGGTCTGGGTTGAATGTGCTTGCTTCCCAGGAATTTAAGGTGTTGGATGAAATGCTAGTGATCAACGTAAAACCTGATGATTCCACCTTCTCTTCCCTCCTTTCTGCTTGTACCCATGCTGGTCACGTTGATGATGATTGGGAAGTTTTCAGGAGGATGATATCTGAGTTTTCCATCCAACCTAAAATCGAGCATTATGTTCACGTGGTAATGCTTCTTGGTATGGCTGGAAAATTTGAAGAGGCATATAAGTTAATCTTGTGCTTGCGCAAGCCAGTTGACTCGGGTATCTTGGGCGCGCTGCTTTCGTGCTGTGAAGTTCATGGAAATTCTAAGTTGGCAGAAGCTATATCCTTGCAACTATTGGAAAATGAACCCCAAAAAAGTACTTACAAGGTTATGCTTTCTAACATTTATGATGTTCATGGGAGGTGGGATGTCGTACAGACCTTAAGGGGGCGTTTGGTTCGTGGAAAAAATCATTACTGGGGAATGATCTTTTCCGGAATCACATACCCACGTTTGGTTGGAGGGCATTCCTTCCAAGAGGTAATTTTACATTCCCAACCGTAGCAATTTTTCACTAAAGGGTGGGAATGTTGGATTTCTTAGGTATTTGTCAATTCCCTCCCCTTTGGACCATATTGCCCCTAAGTTAATAGATTTTGTTCATATAGATCCTTTGTAAAATTTAATTGGGTAATCTTCACCAGTGGTCCCTTTCGTTTAGGATGTGTTCTATTTTGGTCACCAGAATTCAAAAAAAGATTATTCTGGTCACTTACGTTTAGAATCGTTTCTAATTTGGTCCCTTCGCCGTTAGTCTCTGTTACTTAAAAAAATTAGTTTCTAATTTAACCCCCAAACTTTCAAACTTTTATTTTTCACCATCTTCTCCAAAAATTATAAAACTAAAACTCAGAAAATTCAGATATCTTAGTCCTCCAGACATCTTCCCTAAACTCATTGCTGGAGAAGTAGAGTTCCCAAACCTTTTAGGAAGAAGCAAAGACTCAATATCTGCATCATCATCATTGTTCTCCCTAAACTTACAGGAGATATTGGAGGGTCTATTATTTTAAAGTTCTACAGCCCTGATGCTGGCAGTCGCAGCGAAATATATAGTGGCAAAATTGACTCAAATATAGTGCTTCGAAATGAGGGGCCACATATTCCAAAGCTTAGATGCCGGGTAAGTTTTCCTGTCAAAATTGCTGCGAGTTATGCCGATTCAAATTTGATCTGCCAGATGAATCCAAAATGCCAAATGCGACATGGAATCTAAATTAAAACAGCTTCGTGGTGTTGAAATGTGACATGTAATTCAATTTACTATTTCATGTCTACCTCTGCAGGTTATTGGAGCATACTTTGAGAAATTTGAATCAAAATCATTTGCTGTTTATTCAATTACTGTGACAGATGTGGAAAACAAAACTTGGTTTGTCAAGAGAAAGTTTTATCTCGCCAAACCGTTCTTTTATCTTTCTTAAAAAAATACAAAAGCCATTTGTTTAAAGGTTTTTATTTGTTTGAATTTCCTTTGGTATTAGTCTTCAAGGTTTAAATCACTAAATATTCATCTCAAGAGAAACTTAAAGATCCAAAAAATTTTATTTATTTTTTTCTTTTTTATATTTTCTTTTTAATTTTGCAGATACAGTAACTTTGAACGGTTGCATAGACATCTTAAAGAAATTTCTAATTATACATTACATTTGCCTCCTAAAACAATATTTTCATCAAGCACTGCGGATGCTTTAGTTCACCAACGCTGCATTCAGCTTGACAAATATCTGCAAGTAGTTCACTTTTTTTTGTAGTATATTTACTTTTAAACCTGATACTTCAATTAAGCTACCTTTACGCAGGATCTGTTGTCTATAGCCAATGTGGCTGAACAACATGAAGTGTGGGATTTTTTAAGTGTTTCTTCAAAGGTGTGTATCTTTGTGACATATGGTGCTACTTTGTTTCATATGGGAGGGATTGATTTCTGATTCTTGTTGTGATTTTCTTTTGCTTTTGAAGAATTATGCTTTTGGAAAATCTTCATCAATGATGAGAACACTTGCAGGTATGTTGTTCTGCTTCATGGTTATCTACTTACCATACTATTCTTGCTCTTTATACATTTGGGTTCCACCTGTTAGCTGTTGCCAACATTAGAAATGTTGCATATTGTGGTTATACTACAACACATCAAGATTGTCCAGAAAAAAAGGGTTTTGAGTAGGGACTCATGCACCTATCTTTAAGACAATTGGCTGGTACAATTCAGTCTTTTCCAGTTTACTTGTTAGGGTGATTTACTGTTCTTAAGTTATCTGAAAATAAAAATATCATATTTGTGTTATCATTCTTTTCACTGTGAACTCTTTAGTATCTCATTAATATTTGAATCTATATCTTGGTTTTCTTATGACCTATCATCTTAGAATGGTAAATGATTATCCCTTGTCCATTGATTGTTCCACCATAGTTTTGAATTTGGTTTTAACTTGGCCGATTTCTTGCTTAATATTGACCCTTCTTTACACATTAATTCCTGAATTTGGGGGAAAATGTCTGGAGGAGTAAGACATCTGAATTTTTTGGGTTTTAGTTTTATAATATTTGTGGAAGATGGTGAAAATAAAATTTTGAAAGTGGGGGTTAAATTAAAAACTAATTTTTTTAAGTAACGGAGACTAACGGCCAAGAGACCAAATTAGAAACGATTCTAAACGTAAGTGACCAGAATAATCTTTTTTGAATTCTGGTGACCAAAATAGAACACACCCTAAACGAAAGGGACCACTGGTGAAGATTACCCAATTTAATTAGATGATTAAATATGTGTGGTGTATATTAATCAAATATTTTTATTTAATATTAATTTAATATTTAAATGGTGTTACAAATGTTTAAATATTATTTTAATATTTAATGTATTTTTATTAATATTATATTTATGATGTTTATAGGTTATATGTTGCGATAGCATATTGCTTAAAAATTAATAAGTTTAGAGTTGATGTTTTTAATTTTATTCTTATGTTTATGATCTTATAAAATATTTTAGTAGGTTAAACTTATGATATAAATTCTTAGCAGTATTATACAACTTTTAGATTTATTTTATTATTTACTTTAATTTTCTTGACATGTCACAAGTAATAAAAAATTAAAAATTTGAACATGTTAAATGTCTAGCATTTAAAAATTCACAAAAATATTTTAATAGAGGATAACGAAGGTAAGTAAATATAAAATAGTTTTTTAATAGTCTAAAGGTGATTACAATGTAGTATAGACAAAGAGATTGAACCCAAGTCTTCTAGGACTAACCTCATCCATATTTCCACTGAGGCCACTTGTTAGGTTCTTTTAAAGAATAGTTAATATAATAATTATATTAAATATGATAAATATATAATTTTTACAAATTTTAGATTGTGTAACAAAAGTAGTTCTATTAATTTTTGTGCATGTATTTTAAGTTAATTTTGAAAGTATAACATGTGGACAATTTAGTAAATTTTACTTTTAGATAATCTTATATACCTCCAACCAAACACAGTAATCTTGCATTCCTACACAATAAACCAAACAAGGTAATGTAATATTTCAGTAATGTGTCAAGTAATGTTAAATTCCGGGAATCTTATTCCCAAAGGTAATCTTACATTCCGTGAACCAAATGCACCCTAAGGCTTTGCTTGGTATGAAGGATAGAAATGTGGAAAGATGGAAAATTTGTTAATTAAATGGTGGAGAGTTATAACCACCTTTTTACTTTGAATCTTAACAATTTGATTAACAAATTTTCCATCATTTTTTATTTTCATCATTCATATCAAGCAAAGCCAAAAATGATATAACAGAAAGAAAAAACTGCCAGGTCTTAGCTGAATTGAAAATGGGAACACTTGAGTATTGAACAACTTGTCCAAATCTCATATTCTCATATTAGGTGAACATGGCAGCTTCCTTCTAATGTAAAAAAATGAAGAAATTATGTAGGCATAACTCTTTTTTATTTAAATTCATATTCACTGTCATAACATTTTTTGGTATTTTAAGGAAGGGTGGAGGATGCAAGTACATTGTTTAATTGAATTTGGTGCAAAGGTCTAGCATGTTGGAATGCAATGATAACAAGTAAGGCTACTTCTTTTTATCTACTATAGAGTGTCTATGTTGGTATGCTTGATGTTATTTAGTGAAAAAATTGGAATAAACTTGCACTAGTTGTTGTACTTGGATTTGAATCTGAAGATATAGATTAAAATGACTTTGCAATCTCATTGAAAAACGTTCTAGTTTTTTAACCTTTTTTTCACTAATGACTTTGAACTAGACTGTAGTATCTGTTTATAGATATTTTTAACCTTTTGACAATACACACATCTTACAGAGAAAACAATTGAAGCTACAGATTGTTTCTTGTTTATAAAATCGTCACAAACAATAATCTAAAAACTTAATTCCATCAAAAAAATTATAAACGTGGATTGATTGGATGAGTCTATTTTTAAAAAAAAATTCAGATTAAAATGACGGTTTCAACTTTTCTATTCCCAACTCTATTTTGTATGGATCTTTCATTTTTTGTCATTGTGCCTAAGATTCGATTTTTCTTAGATTCTTAATATAACCATAACCCGTCAATCTCTATCTAATTTACTCTTATGAAACAGATAGCATTGGTTTTAACGGAATACCCAACAACCTCGGATTTCCCCCCACAAAACCAACCATTTTCTTCATCCTTCTGTAATGTTTCCCCCCTAATTTAGACCATCAATATAACCATTTCCATCCCATTAATTTATGATTAAGATTTGGTCCCGTAACGTCCTCCAAAAGGTTTATCTTGCTCATCATTGTTCTTGTGGATTAATGTAACCATTTTTAAACATCAAGGGCAGTTATTAAACTTGCTTGTTTTGAAGCTTTTGTTGTTATTAGGAGAAATGGAACCTGTGTTATATCAATTATCAAATCTTTATAATAATCTGTCAATGGCGCTTTCCCATCTTCCTTGATTTTATCCACCCCGGAAAGAACTTGTTTCCCCCAAAACATTACCATCTCAATCAAAGGTACTTTGATGTCATGTCTGTAATTTTGTTTTATTTTTTGTTCAATGGTTATATCATTGTTTGATACTGTTTTTCTTTTTAAAGATTAGAACAAGAAATGGAGGGGCAATCCTTTGCCGATGAAGAGGCCAATGAGAGCTGTAGTGCAATGGTGTCTGGGAAAGTTGCAGACATTCATACTGAACTGAAGAACAAGGATAGGTACATTGAATCCCTGAAAGCCGAACTTGGGAAAACCAAAGACTTGGAGGCGAAACTGGCCGAAAAAGAAGCTTCGTTTAGAGCATTAAAACGAGAGTTGAAGAAGCTGAAATCCTTTGAATCAGAATCAATGGATTTGTTGTCTCAGGGGAAGAAGAGAATCCAAGAATTGGAGGAAGAAATCAAGAGAAGGAAAGAAACCGAGCAGAGGATATGTGATTCATTCGCCACTCAATCAGAAGAGTACAAGAAATCCCAGATTTCCCTTGAGAAATCCAAGCAGGAAATCAACTTCCTCCTGGAAATCCTGGAGAAATCCGAAGGTTCACCCGATTTTGCATCATCACAGACTGCCATGGCGGATAATCATTCGGACAGCCTTGAACCGGAGCTTCAATTAACAAAAGATAACCTGGCTCATGCATTGGAGAAAGAGAGAGTTTCTTCATTGAAGGCAGAGAGGTTAGCCGAGGAGGCGGAATCGTTAAGGAGCCAACTAAAATCCACCATCGAAGCCGAAGAAAACAACAAAAAGGCCATGGATGATCTAGCCATGGCGTTGAAGGAAGTGAGAGCCGAAGCAGAACAAATCAACGAGACGCTCATTTTAACGACCCTGGAGCTGGACAAGACAAAAGGGGAAGTCCAAACGTTGAGGGTGCAGGCGAGGAGCGCGGAGGAAAAGTACATGGAAGCAAAGAAAGAAGCGGAGCTGTTCAGAAACATTTCGGAGAGATTAAGAGTTGAAGCTGAAGAATCCCAAATGGCATGGAGTGGAAAAGAGAAAGGGTTCGTGGAATGCATCAGAAGATTAGAAGAAGAAAGGAATGCAGCACAAGAGGAGAACAAAGCATTGCATGAAGCACTGAGGGACGGCGAAAGCAAGAACATAAAGGCCAAGGAAGAGAATCAGAAACTGAGGGATATCATGAAACAGGCCATAACCGAAGCGAGTGTAGCCAAAGAAGCAGCCGGAATTGCCAGGGAAGAGAATTATCAGCTCAGGGACACCGTTGCCAAAAAAGACGAAGCTTTGAGCGTCTTATCACAAGAGAAAGAGAACCTTAGAATTCACGAATCATCATCAGCCGGCAACATCAGGGATTTGAAGCTATTGTTCTGTGAGGCAAACTTGGAACCCGAGGATCAAGAGCGAGCTATGAAACAAAAAGCAGCAGCTACTTGTGCAGATAAAGACGATAAAGAACATAGCAAGAAACCGAAACACCTTAAATGCAGAAGCCCTCGTTTAAATCTACCATTCCTGAATTACAAAAACAATGATGCAGATGATGATCCCAAGGTCCCGGTGAGAGGAAGTTTTGGTGATTCAGACTCGGATTACTCGGACGACCCACTTAAAGGCTCCATTTTTTATTCGCTTAGATCCCCAAAGACTCCTTCCACATCAAGACCAACCCATCACAGGAAAAAGTCGTCTTTCACAGATGATGAAGCCATGAATGGTGAGGAGTTTGAGCAGATGGATACAGGCAAACTCGATGAAGAAATCGATAGGAGCGCTAGGAAGAAGAAAGCTTTGTTAAAGAGGTTTGGTGATCTTATGAGGAGAAAAAGTTTCTCTAAAAGAGAACAAGCTTTAGAATAAAAATGTTGTTGTATATGTACATGATGTTCAATTTGTTTGTACACACCTGATGTCTGATTTCTTTTATTTTTTTTATATTATATGTTTTAAGTAATGAGAGTTTTCATTTATATAGCTTGATCGTTGCAAACTAATAATTCGTTTTAACCTTTGCTTAAACGGAAAATTTGCATTTTTAGTCTCAAAAAATTTAATAATATAATTTGATCTTCTTTAACGGAGAATTTTGGAAAATATGGGAGAAACAAATTTTAGGAAAATATGGAAAGTTGAGGAAATTTTGTAAGTCTATAGCAAAATGTACACCAAACATAAAAGTCGTCTCCTACAAAAGACGACTAAAATTAATTTATTTTTTTACATCGATAATTGGTCCATGCACTATTTTCATTAGAAAAGTATAACTAAATATTCAAGGTCGTTTTCTGTTACCGTAGATTTTGCCATAGATTCTCAAAATTTCCCCAACCTTCTCTATTTTTTAGGGGTGTATTCAGTTCGGTTCAATTTGACTTTTTAACAAAATATGAACTGAACCGTAGTCTGCGGTTTTTTAAAAAGAAAACCAAAATCGAATGATAAAAAACCGAAATACCAAAAACCCAATTTTGCGGTTTGGTTCAGTTAAAACCCGTAATTTTTATGGGTTTTTTAATTCAAAAAAAATAAGCAAAACGCATAACATATTTTAATTTATCATTAGACCCTCCAATATCAATTTATTTTTTCATTAAGAACAAGAAAACACATGTCTTGAGCCCTTGACAAATCTAAGATTTCAAATTTAGAATGAATTAAAAAATAACGATAATTACAAAACAAACAACCTATCTAAAAAATAAATTACAGAAAATATTCATTTAATTAATATACACTCAATAATTTCACATCACCAACTTAGAACATAAATATTTAGTCTAATATATTGTTTGATTAAAATTAAACTCAAATATTCAACATTATAAAACAACCCATGAATAGTAAATATTATAAAAACATATTCTAATTTGAAACACAATATCAAATCAACTTAATATTATAAAAACATATCCAAATATTCTATGAGACTATCTTAAAAAACAAATCCAAATATTTCAAGAGACTATCTTTAAAATATATTTCATATGGGTCATAATGTTTTTTTTAATTCGGGTTGATATAAAATAAACAGATTCCATATGAAAAATCTGAAACCGAACCGGAATTGAAAAGTTTGATTTTTTAAAACCAAACCGAAGATCGAATCTCAACATGCAAATTCGAACCGAGTCGCATAACCCGATTCAAGTCGATTTTTCGATTTTCTCGATTTCGTTGCTCAGCCCTACTATTTCCCTAAAATTTGTTTCCATTTCCTATATTCCCAAAATTTGCCTTCTTTAACTCCAAAATCCAAGTCTTATCTCAGCCTCCAACACAAATACTTGAATCCACTCCTAATGCTATATGCTCGTTGATATAAAACGCATATGCATAAATAATAACTTATTTAATATTACATTTTGTCACACTCACCATGTGTGAGAATGAAAATATTTTATATAAAAAATAATTTTATACAGATTATTTCAATAAATGATTCTCGGAATTGAAAGAAATTTTATACGAATACGTTCGATTTGGTTCGGTTGCAAATTTTAAAAAGTGTATTTTAGCTATTTTATTTTATATATATAAAAGATAAGACCATGTTTGGTAATTAGCGGATAGCTAATAGCGGATAGCGGATTGTATTAGCTGATAGCTGATTGCATTAGTTGATTTGACTAGCGGATTGTATTAGCTGATTGTATAAAAGTGTTTGGTAAAATTAACTGATAGCTGATAGATGTTAGATTATTTAAACAAGTAAAATGACATATAAGGACATGTTTATATTCAATACTTGTTTGAATAGTTTATTAGTTATCAATATTTTGTATCTAATTATTATTAATTAGAACTATAAAATTATTTTTAATATAACTTTTCTAAACATATTCAAATGATTTATATATTAATTTATTATTTATATAATTATTTTAATATAATTTAATTAATTAATAAATTTAAATACACATATAAATATGTGATAATAAAAAGAGTAAAAGAGTCTTTACAACTCTAATATCAAACCTCTAATCTCAAAAAGCTCATATTATGAGCTTTTTCAAAATTAGCGGTTTCACCCCAATCCGCTCTTTCAATCCGCTATTTACCAAACAACAATATTAGCGGATTTGACTGGCCAAACTTCTAATTATGCCTCAAACCTCTAATTTTTGCTCAAACCTCTCTTTACCAAACAGGGTCAAACCATTCTTATTATGACATTAACTATCCTTTAAAGGGGAGTATTTTAATTATGATAATTATTTTATACATGTACAGTGAAAATAAAAAGTTTCCACAAGCGTCTTAGTTTTAGAGTTTAGAGTTTATAGGTTTAGTGATTTAGAATTGATTGGTTATAGTTAGAATTTAAGGTTTGGAGTTAGAATTTAGAGTTTATAAGTTAAAACTTAAATCTCTAACCATATTATCCTAAACTATAAACTTTAAATTTTAACTTCAAACACTAGACTTAAGGTTCAGAGTGGGATGAAGTCATTAAAATGTCAAGACGAGGTAGTGTCGAATATGCTCCTTCAACTTTCAGGTTGGAGTTGAGACAACCAAAAACTCGCCATGTCGCATCCCGTTGTCAGTCCTATTGAAACCCTTGTTTGATTGAAGAAGTTAAAACATAAAAGTGAATCCAAGTTTGAAACTGTCTTTTTAATATAGAATTGTATTTTTGTTGCACTTCTAGTTTTTAAAGCGATGTCCTGATTAATTCGAACCAACTCGCATCGTACACCTGATTTTAGTGTGTGAGTTTTTCATCAGGAATTTTTTGTATACACAACGCCTCAAACTTGAAACTCGCTTAAACGTTACCAAACTGCTTACCACTTAGACATACCAGTTGGTAATATAGAATTATTTTTTGAGTGATTAATATTGAATTATTTTTTGAAGATAAATAATATGGAATTATTTTTTTGAGGGGAATTAATATGGAATTACTTTTTTGGTTCCTTAATTAATATGGAATTATTTTTTCTAAAAAATTAATATGGAATAAATTCAAAGCAGAACAGGGTGTTTTTTTTTATAAAAAAAAAAAAGCAGAACCGGGTGTTTTTTTTATAAAAAAAAAAAGCAGAACGAAGTTTTTTAAGAACAGTAATAAAGTATGGATAAATATTCTATACACAGGCGGTGAAAACTGAAAGTTTCCACAAGCGCCTTAGTTTTAGGGTATAAAGAGTTAATTTAGGCTATATGGTTTAGGGGTTTAGGTGTAGGGGGTTAGAATTTAGGGATAGTTGTTTTAATTTAAGGTTTAGGGTTAGAATTTATAGTTTATTGGTTAAAACATAAATCCTCACCATATTACCCTAAAAACTAAACCCTAACCTATAAACCCTAAATTACAACCCTAAACCTTAAATTAAAACAACTATCCCTAAATTCTAAACCCCTACACCTAAACCCATAAACCCTATACCCTAAACTAACTCCCTACACCCTAAAACTAAGGCGTTTGTGGAAACTTTCAGTTTCCACCGCCAGTGTATAGGATATTAATCCATAAAGTATAGGCTAAAATACATTATATGTAATTTAGTTATAGGTTTAGTAACAAATATGTCATTTTTTTCTAAAAGTAATAACTTAGTCACTCAATTATAGATTTTAGGGTAAACTACATAAATGACCATCATACTATGGGTTTAGTCGCGATTTGACCACCATACATTTTTTCGAAGTAATTAGACCAACATACTATTAAAACGGACTCAATGTGACCATCTGCCGTTAAAACCTAATGGAGGAGTGACGTACCAGTTAGTAAAGATTTGTATAATTACACATTTAGTCCTCATTACTTATACATTCTATCAATTTGGCCATAATTTTAATTTAATAAAGTCACCCCCTTATTGGATTACTTTAGGAGGATGAAAATAAATGGAAGCAAGTTGTCTCTAGGGGGAATCGAACCTGGGCACGCTTGGAGTTATTGGCGTGGCTTTGGCCTAGTTGGTTGTTTATGCCATAGTTGGTTGTTTAATATAAAATACAAATATTTAATATATGTTATAGTTGGTTGTTTATGTCAGAAAAAAGTAAATAAATGTAGATTAACGAGATTCGAACATGACACGCTTATAATGCATAAAAACACTTAAGCTAATAAAATAAATCTAATAATTAAATTAAAGTTAACAATATTTTGTATATATTTTAAATTATAGTTATGCATGATTTACAATCAGAATAATTTTAAGAGTTTTTTATTTTCTATTCAAAAAAAATTCTGTTAAAAAAGAGTTTTGTATTTTTAAACTAAATTTAATATATATTTTCTGCATTTTTTTAATTTCACGTATATAATTGTTGAATTGATTTTTTAACTTAATTAATAATTTTAATATTTATTAAAAAATTAATTAAATTTACTATATATATATATATACATGAAATTATATTACAAATTTAAAAATTTAAGATTATATTATATTCATTTAGTGAATCCAAACTCACGAACATAATTCAAATGAATTGATATAATTTTAAATTATAATTTATTAAATAAATCTAATTAAATAATTATTTTATTTTATTAAATTAAAATTGGGACCAAAATGATAAAATTATAAGTAACAAAGCCAAATGTGTAATTATACAAATTTTTACTAGCTGCCACGTTACTCCCTCTGTTAGGTTTTAACAGTAGGTGGTCACATTGAGTCCATTTTAATATTATAGTGGTCTAATTGCTTCGGAAAAAAATATGATGGTCAAATCGCGACTAAACCCATAGTATGGTAGTCATTTATGTAGTTTGCCCTAGATTTTAAAACAAACATGTCACTTTTCTTCTAAAAGTAACTATTCAATCATTCAATTATAGGATTACGAGGAAACATATCACTCAATTAAAAATTTGTGACAAACGCGTCATTCTGTTATTAAAATTAAAACAAGGGCTTGGTATAACAAAATTTTTAGTCCACAAAACTTGTGTATTCTATTAATTTAGTTCTAATTTGAAATAATTCAATAAACTTAACCTTTCATATTTAAAAGTTTCAACACAACACCATCTTATCATACCCTCGAATCACTTACTACACTCCACGCTATTGTCCATTAGTCTAATAATCAACTAGTATGATAGCTCGACAGACACAATCACTTCACTACTAGACAATTGACAAACTAATGAAATAGGCTCATTATGACCTTAACGTCACATGCTAGTAGACACGATCATGTCACTAATGAAATTTTGAAATATGAAAGGTTAAGTTTATTGAATTATTTCGAATTGGGGCCACATTAATAGAATCACTACTAGACAATTGGCAAACTAATGAAATAAACTCATTAGGACCTTAACGCCGCATGCTAGTAGACACAGCCACTTCACTAATGAAAATTTGAAATATGAAGGGTTAAGTTTATTGAATTATTTCGAGCTGGGACCACATTAATAAAATGCATAAATTTCATGGACTAAAATTATTATTATACGCAACCATTGTCTAAATTTTATTAACATAATGACTTGTTTGTCACAAAATTTTAACAATTGAGTGACATGTTTGTTCCTAAACTATAATTGAGCTATTGAATTGTTATATTTAGAAGAAGAGTGATATGTTTGTTACTAAACTTATAACTAAGTAACATATTTGGAGAATCAAACCTGGGCACACTTGGAGTTGTTGGCGTGGCTTTGGCCTAGTTGGTTGTTTATGCCATAGTTGGTTGTTTAATATAAAATGCAAATATTTAATATATGTTATAGTTGGTTGTTTATGTCAAGAAAAAGCAAATAAATGTATATTAACGAGATTCGAACATGACACACTTATAATGCATAAAAACATCTAAGCTAATAAAATAAATCTAATAATTAAATTAAAATTAACAACATTTTGTATATATTTTAAATTATAGTTATGCACGGTTCACAATCAGAATAGTTTTAAGAGTTTTATATTTTTTATTCAAAAAAAATTCTATTAAAAAAAGAATTTTTTATTTTTAAACTAAATTTAATATATTTTTCTTTTCTGCGTTTATTTTTCTAATTTCACGTATATAATCGTTGAATTGATTTTTTTAACTTATTTAATAATTTCAATATTTATTAAAAAATTAATTAAATTACTATATATATACATAAAATTATATTACAAATTTAAAATTTTAAGATTATATTAAATTCATTTAGTGAACCCAAACTCACAAACATAATTCAAATGAATTGATATAATTTTAAATTATAATTTATTAAATTAAATATAACTAGTAAAGTCCTCCAATAAGATGGTGACACATGTCACCACCTAATTAAATAATTATTTTATTTTATTAAATTAAAATTAAGATCAAATTGATAAAGTTATAAGTAACGAGGACCAAATGTGTAATTATACAAATTTTTACTAGTTGCCACGTTACTCCCTCCGTTAGGTTTTTACGGCAGGTGGTCACATTGAGTCAATTTTAATAGTATGGTGGTCTAATTGCTTCGAAAAAAATATGGTGGTCAAATCGCAACTAAACCCATAATATGGTAGTCATTTATGTAGTTTACCCTAGATTTTAAAATAAACATGTCACTTTTCTTCTAAAAGTAACGATTCAATCATTCAATTATAGGATTACGATGAAACATATCACTCAATTAAAATTTTGTGACAAATACGTCATTCTGTTATTAAAATTGAAACAAGGGCTTGGTATAACAAATTGTTTGGTCCACAAAACTTGTGTATTATATTAATTTAGTGTAACACTCGGGTTTAGGGGTCGGGTGAAAATAATATTTTAATATTATTTGGGCTCGGTTTTATTATAAAAATGATTCTTTCAAATTTCGGGTTTCAAAATAAATAATTTAAATGGGACAAATTGATTTAATTGCAAGTTGAAGAGCTTTTTAAGGATCAATGAAATAGCCATTTATTAATGGCCTTTTTGGTAATTTACCCATAATTAAATTTAAAACCCCTTTATATTAAGATAAGCATTGTCATCATCTTCCTCCCTCCCCAATTATTTCATTCTCACGACAAAGGAGAGGGTTTTCTCCAAGTCACTATTTCATCTCCTTCCTCCCTCGTTTTGGCTCGGTTTTGAAAGGTAATTACGTTTTTTACTTGCTCTCAACTTCCTCTCTTCAAAAGTACAAGTAGTTTTCATTTTCATCCATGTTTTAGAAATTTGAATTTTTGGAGATTTGAATAAAAATGGTAGTTTTATGGTGTTTAACTTGAGATTTTGATTAAACAATGATAGATATGAAGTTTATGAACCAAAGGGTTCAACATATATGATTTTTAAAAGGTTTTGTTAAGTTTCCCGAATTTGTGTTTTGGAGGGTTTTTAGGAGGGTTTTTAGTTGAGTTTTGGGTGTGGTTTGTGTTGGAAATTGAGGGTTGATGTTAGAGTATTGGTTGGGGGTCGTATTGGAAGCATTTGGAAGTGTTAAATGTGTTAAAATCACAAATTTTGGACTGTGTAAAAGGGCTGCTCGGGAATGGCTTTTGGTGGTTGTTCTTGGTTCGAAAAACAAGTGTTTGATGTTTGAATTTCATTCCGGGTTTGCTACGTTGTGTTGTGGACTGATTTGAGGTTAATTTACTTGTGTTGAGGTTGTTTAGAAGCGAGAATTTGCGTTGGAGAAGCATCGGGAAGGAATCCGGAAACTTGAAGGTGATGCTTGCTTGGTAATTGAGCTTGGAGGTAGAGGTGAGTGGATAAATACTTTTAAATGGTTTTCAAGTGTTGGTTCAAGCATGTGAACTAGGTTGGGATTGGTAGACCCACCTAGAGTTGGGATTAGGGTGATGGCCTAATCCCAAACTTTAGTTAGAGACCTTGGTTGATCTTTAAAGTGTTGAATTATGCCTCATGGTTAATCATGCTTATGGTGGTTATGCTTACGTTGTTATACATGTATGTGGAGGCATGGCTTTATGCATTGTTACATGCATGTGGATGATAAATGTGATGGAAATATACATATGATGTTATGAGGTGATTGCTTGATCCGAGGATCATGGTGAGTACATGCTAGGCATGGAAATGTGGTTTGTGCATGATAGTAAGTCATTGTGAGTACGTGCTAAGCACGGAACTTGTTAATAAATGATATTGTGGAATGTATTAGTATTGGCACTAGTATACTTGGGTACAAATGATCGATCATTAGGATGTTAGTGTGTACACATGAGTCAAAAGTCGCGCGTGGCCTTGGTGGCGTTGAGTCATCAAGGAGGAGTACGGGTACGCTCGGAAATTTATATATATTCTACGTGATGATGAGTGGAATCCCATCCGTAGGGCATGTGGCGATGAGTGGAATCCCGTCCATGCAGGGTCGGTGATGAGTGGAATCTCATCGACGGGCGTGAGGATGAGTGGAATCCCCTCCGCGTGAAATGAGGCGTGAGGATGAGTGGAATCCCCTCCGCGTGAACGGTGATGAGTGGAATCCCACCGCCAGGTAATGGTTGTGTTGTTGGATGTGAGTTCCAACGGTTATCCGTGTATTCGAGTCATAGCTAGGTGCCAATACGAATTGTGGTTATGTTGCCATTATATGGTTTAATATATGTGATTTCATGTATTGTGGTTTTGAACATGTTGAACATGACATGATATTGAGTATATGTTCATGCATCATCTATGATCATGGCTCGTGTGGACCGGAGGTATGAACATACATTTTATCTCAGTTGTAGCTCGTGCTTGGACCCTGCATTGTTGAGGTTTGTTTTTAAAGAGCTTACCCTCACTAAGCTTTTATGCTTACGCTCTCTTTTGTTCGACAATGCAGATAAATAGCTTGTGGGTGGCAAAGGCAAGGAAAGGTCATCAAGTGTTGCTTTTGGTGAGCTCAATGTATGAGTTTTAAGTAATAAAATGTAATAGTTAAGCAATGGGATAGGTGTTATTGATTTGAGTTTTGATGTATGTCGTTGTTGGCTTGGTTCGTGGATGCCTTGTTCGATTGTAAATATTGTCTATGTTACATGCCATGAATGTCTACATGTTTTGGTTGCTAAGGCATGATATCTTAAGTGCTTGAGTGACCATATATGCATAAATTGCTCTTTTGTTAGAATGCTATGTATGAATGCTTTAATCCATGTTTGAGTGATTCCTCTGGCTTAAATATGTGTGCTTACATGTTTGTATATGCTTAGGTGAGTCGAGAATTGCATCTAGAGTCGTGTTTGAGGTCGTTTAGCTGAAAATTGTGGATTTACAGTGCAGGGCGTATCGATACGCCTAAGGGCTGTATCGATACGGCCTTGCTCAGAGAACACAAATTTGGCTGGGCGTATCGATACGAGGGGTGTATCGATACGGTCCCAACTCTCTGGAATCCTGGGAAGTTATGGAGTGTATGGCGTATCGATACGGTGTCCAAGCGTATCGATACGGTTCAACCTAGTTGACCAAATGGTGTTGACCGAGAAGGGCGTATCGATACGCTCAAGGGCTGTATCGATACGGTCTTCTTATGTTGACCATAGGGTGTTGACTTTGGTCAAGGCGTATCGATACGCTCGGAAGGTGTATCGATACGCTCTGAATAAAAGGGTTAAATGGGTTGTTTTAAGGTGCTGTTTTGGTTGGTCGTTGCTATGGAGTTGTGTTTCCGATGTCGTGTTTCACATAGGACTTAATAAGGCATTTAGACAAGATTAATTAATGAAAAAAAAATAGGGTTGCTAACCGAGGGGGAACCTTAACGGGTTTCGCTTCGGTTTTCCCCGTGTGACCCACTCGGACCGGTCATTCGTCCAGACTGGGATGAGGGGGTTACATTTGTTGGTATCAGAGCTTAAGGTTTCCGAGACCTTGGGCAGGTAAGTGAGTAAGTTGTGTTTTATGATTAAGATGCACGGTGTTTGCTTATCATGTAAGCATGTTGCTTGTTATTCGAGTATGCTATAATGAATGATTGCTTGTGTGACAAGTATGTTGGTTGTTCGTTTAAAAGCATGTTGCTCGTTACCAATGTATGTTGTGATGTGTGATTGTCTGATTGAGAACGTATATTGTTTGATCGTACGCATATGTTTACTTGTTTAGCAAGTAAGCCTTGTTATACGCTTGGTTGAGCATGTATGTGTGTTGATTGGTTGAAACATGTTTAGTAGAGTCCCATTGCTACTATTACATTGAAAAAGAGATTTTAAGTGAGGGAAACATACTTGAGCCACTTGGAAGCCTTGCCTTGCTAACCCAATCTTGTATGTTTTACTGTTGATATTGTTGTTGATTTAATTGCTTTTCGGTAAGTAGAAGTCGTAGTTTCTGAAAGGGTGGACGATGTTGAGGGAGTCCATCGCCTTAGTTAGAGAGGTGTGGTCGTACCGGAATTGAGGTACAATTTGTCCGTTTGAGACGGTGTGTATATGGGTTAATTCTTGTGGATGAGGGACGGTGTGATCAACTCTGGCATCAGTTGGTAAGAAGAAGTGAAGGCCTATGAGTGGGGGTCAGAGTAGTTTGATTGTTTTATCGAATGAGCCCTTGGTACAGTATCAAGTTGTTTCCTCCAGTTGATTCTGAATCCGTATCTCTGTACATTGTTAGCAAGTATGCAAGTGGAACATGCCTGGTGAAGTGTTAGTTGGTGACCGTTGGGGTTCGGCCTACGATTTTAATGCAAGACAGCCGGTCAGTGCTCGTGAGTGGGAGCTAGTTTGTGTGATTGGGTCGGTGTACGTTGAGTTGTTTTCCAGCAAGCGGAAGTGATGAAGTCACTTCCGATATAGTTGAGCCGAGAGGGGAGTCTTGAGCTTTGACTCCAGATTGTTTGGTAGGGGTAGAACAAGTCCAGTATGACTGTTTGTGTGTGATCAGAATTGAGTCTTGAAGTTACGAGATGCTCTAAGAACAGTTTAGAAGAGTTGGATTTTGTTGAAGAACCAGTCTGAAAACAAGAGGACCGAAGACTATCAGTTGTGTACATGTTAAGTTGCAATTTCTGCGGATACCTCCTTTTGTGTGAGCATGTAAGAAATTAGATATCCTAGTTGAGACCTTAAATGTAGGGACATCTGTGACTAGCCTTTGAGAGATAGTAGTGATCAGAAAGATGTACAGAAGATGTTGTTGGTGGTTCAGAGTTACTAGTTTCTAGTAGATGTGAAGTAATTGTCTTCCTACGGTTTCGATGTACCTTTTTGACATGGTTTGGCTTGTAGAGCACAGAGTTAGTGTATACCTTGAGAGAGAGAGAGAGAATTGCCTTGAAGTTGCAGATTTCTGTGTGACTGTAGTAGTAAGTGAGGAGGTGAACATCTTGTCGAATGTTGATCCAGCTGTGGAGGTCGAAGATTGATTGAGTTTAGTTGGCACTCTTGCTTAGCAAATGTAATGAATTTGAGTTTGAATGAAGATTAGACCACATAATGCTAGAATAGTTTGTGTTTATCTAGAAGTGTTTACAAGAATTACCCAGTTTGTCTCTTGACAGAAAAGAAGAGCTTATTATTGATACCGTCTCTGAGTTTGCTTCTGCTTCGATTTTTCTGTGTCTTATGGTTCCTGAAAGAATTGAGAGTGTTGAAGAATCAATTATGAGTTTGTTAGACCGTAAGTTCATTAGGCCTAGTACGTCATCTTAGAGTATAACAGTAAAATTTGTGAAGAAGAGAGAAGACAATACAAGAACGTGATTAGATTTCAGACAGTCGAAACAAGTGACAGTGAATGATTAGCATCATTTTTCGAGTGTCAGTGAATTGTTGATCAGTTAGTGTATGCTTCAGTCTTTTTGAAGATTAATTGGAGATCCGTTTACTACCAGTTGAAAGTGAGAAAATTTGAAGTACCGAAGACAGCTTTATGGGCGATATGTGATCACCTTGAGCTCTGAGTTATGTCGTTTTGTTTGACTAGTGTATTAGTTACCTTCATAGAGGTTGAACAGAATAATTCCCGAGTTCCTTGATCAGTTTGTAGTAGTTCTCATAGTTGACTCATGAGTATATTCAAGTACCGAAGAAGACCATGACAGGCTTTAGAATTAGTGTTGTAGATCCTATTAGAAAATCAGTTGTATGCCAAGTTGAGCAAACGTGAACTCTGAGTTAATGAGGATGTTCTCCTAGGACGTGTAGGTCAGTCGAGTGTATCAGAGTAAATCCCAAGTAGGCAGAAGAAGATGTGAGTCGGAAGAAACTGAAAACTGTGACATATATCTATAGTTCCTAGGTCTAGCATTTCTACTCTCAGAGAATTGTGAATAGTCTTTCGAAGATAGCTGCTCCCTTGAACAAGTTGCTACAGAAGAATGTTCAGTTGGTCAGATGCAAGACAATGAGCCCTTGAGAAACCGAAAGAACTTTGAAGAGAGCTTCGACCTTGATCCAACCTATACTAGAAAAAGAGCTTGTGAACTGTAGTGACGTGTTACATGTAGGGTTAGGTTGTGTGCTTATGCAAGATAGAAGATGGTGGCTTGTTCATCAAGATAGTTGGAAGACTGTGAGAAGAGTTATCTGATATGAGACATAGAGTTAATTACAGTTGTATTTGCTTCGAAGACTTAGAGACAAAGCTTGTATAGCAAGAATGTACAGTGAGTATGTACGTATCATCAGAACTTGAAATATTTGAAGACTTAGGAAGGATGAAAACTTGAACAGCATGAAGTGTTAGAACCGCTTGAAGACTGTAATATCAAGATTGAGTACCATCCGAAGATAGCCTCCATAGTGACCGATGTTCCGAGTTGTGATTGTTGTTGGATTAGTAGTTGGGTTGCGAGTTGTATTTGCTGAATTCAGTTACCGAATGCCAGTATTCTTGTGGCCGCGTTCCATGTTGAGCCTACGCTGAGACAGAATGTTTAAAGAGAAACAGTTGCAAGACAGATTCTTGGCACCTCACGTGCAAGGCATAGTAGAAGGAAGACCTTCAGAATATAGTTCAGAGATGATAGAGTTTTGTATTTCAGAGACAGAATAGTTGTACAGATTGACATAGTGTTTTGAGACGTATTGATTTGGCCGAAGCACACGGTAGTTCGTTTATATTGCTTCTGAGTAGTATGAAGACATATTGTGGATTGAAGATGAGTGTTTCTAGATTGAGTGGGTGAATAATGTGGTTCAGTATGAGAGTAAGTATGTAAATTTCCAGCGTGTCAAGACCGAGTTCAGTTTCTTCTAGTTTGCTACATCTGTGGAAGATCCGTAATGAAGGTGGATAATAGAGATCCGAAATTTCTGCTAGATTATTTTGAAGACGTTTGCATAGTGTCTGGTTATCCGTTGAAGGCAGATGTTCAGTTAGAGAAGGTTATGATCCAAGTGTTCGTACAGTGCTGCCTGAGATTGTGAATCAGACTAGTTCAGTTGTTTAATTGTTGCGGTTACCACCAGAGTTAGAAAGAGGTTTGTGATGTGGTTTATGTATCTATGATTCAGAAGTGTGAGTTGGATTTGTCCCGTGCTATGTTGTTGAAGAGATTGAGTTGAGTTTTATATTGACATGCCTTGAAAGAACCAATGGGAATCTCAGCATTAGATAGCTATTGTTGTGGGGTAAGTCCACTGAGATTGGTTAGTATGTTGTGGTGAGAAGGAAGTGTGGAGAAACAGTTTCTGTGATTCTTCCTGTCCGATAAATTTCGGGGACGAAATTTCTTAAGTGGGGGAGAGTTGTAACACCCGGGTTTAGGGGTCGGGTGAAAATAATATTTTAATATTATTTGGGCTCGGTTTTATTATAAAAATGATTCTTTCAAATTTCGGGTTTCAAAATAAATAATTTAAATGGGACAAATTGATTTAATTGCAAGTTGAAGAGCTTTTTAAGGATCAATGAAATAGCCATTTATTAATGGCCTTTTTGGTAATTTACCCATAATTAAATTTAAAACCCCTTTATATTAAGATAAGCATTGTCATCATCTTCCTCCCTCCCCAATTATTTCATTCTCACGACAAATGAGAGGGTTTTCTCCAAGTCACTATTTCATCTCCTTCCTCCCTCGTTTTGGCTCGGTTTTGAAAGGTAATTACGTTTTTTACTTGCTCTCAACTTCCTCTCTTCAAAAGTACAAGTAGTTTTCATTTTCATCCATGTTTTAGAAATTTGAATTTTTGGAGATTTGAATAAAAATGGTAGTTTTATGGTGTTTAACTTGAGATTTTGATTAAACAATGATAGATATGAAGTTTATGAACCAAAGGGTTCAACATATATGATTTTTAAAGGGTTTTGTTAAGTTTCCCGAATTTGTGTTTTGGAGGGTTTTTAGGAGGGTTTTTAGTTGAGTTTTGGGTGTGGTTTGTGTTGGAAATTGAGGGTTGATGTTAGAGTATTGGTTGGGGGTCGTATTGGAAGCATTTGGAAGTGTTAAATGTGTTAAAATCACAAATTTTGGACTGTGTAAAAGGGCTGCTCGGGAATGGCTTTTGGTGGTTGTTCTTGGTTCGAAAAACAAGTGTTTGATGTTTGAATTTCATTCCGGGTTTGCTACGTTGTGTTGTGGACTGATTTGAGGTTAATTTACTTGTGTTGAGGTTGTTTAGAAGCGAGAATTTGCGTTGGAGAAGCATCGGGAAGGAATCCGGAAACTTGAAGGTGATGCTTGCTTGGTAATTGAGCTTGGAGGTAGAGGTGAGTGGTTAAATACTTTTAAATGGTTTTCAAGTGTTGGTTCAAGCATGTGAACTAGGTTGGGATTGGTAGACCCACCTAGAGTTGGGATTAGGGTGATGGCCTAATCCCAAACTTTAGTTAGAGACCTTGGTTGATCTTTAAAGTGTTGAATTATGCCTCATGGTTAATCATGCTTATGGTGGTTATGCTTACGTTGTTATACATGTATGTGGAGGCATGGCTTTATGCATTGTTACATGCATGTGGATGATAAATGTGATGGAAATATACATATGATGTTATGAGGTGATTGCTTGATCCGAGGATCATGGTGAGTACATGCTAGGCATGGAAATGTGGTTTGTGCATGATAGTAAGTCATTGTGAGTACGTGCTAAGCACGGAAGTTGTTAATAAATGATATTGTGGAATGTATTAGTATTGGCACTAGTATACTTGGGTACAAATGATCGATCATTAGGATGTTAGTGTGTACACATGAGTCAAAAGTCGCGCGTGGCCTTGGTGGCGTTGAGTCATCAAGGAGGAGTACGGGTACGCTCGGAAATTTATATATATTCTACGTGATGATGAGTGGAATCCCATCCGTAGGGCATGTGGCGATGAGTGGAATCCCGTCCATGCAGGGTCGGTGATGAGTGGAATCCCATCGACGGGCGTGAGGATGAGTGGAATCCCCTCCGCATGAAATGAGGCGTGAGGATGAGTGGAATCCCCTCCGCGTGAACGGTGATGAGTGGAATCCCACCGCCAGGTAATGGTTGTGTTGTTGGATGTGAGTTCCAACGGTTATCCGTGTATTCGAGTCATAGCTAGGTGCCAATACGAATTGTGGTTATGTTGCCATTATATGGTTTAATATATGTGATTTCATGTATTGTGGTTTTGAACATGTTGAACATGACATGATATTGAGTATATGTTCATGCATCATCTATGATCATGGCTCGTGTGGACCGGAGGTATGAACATGCATTTTATCTCAGTTGTAGCTCGTGCTTGGACCCTGCATTGTTGAGGTTTGTTTTTAAAGAGCTTACCCTCACTAAGCTTTTATGCTTACGCTCTCTTTTGTTCGACAATGCAGATAAATAGCTTGTGGGTGGCAAAGGCAAGGAAAGGTCATCAAGTGTTGCTTTTGGTGAGCTCAATGTATGAGTTTTAAGTAATAAAATGTAATAGTTAAGCAATGGGATAGGTGTTATTGATTTGAGTTTTGATGTATGTCGTTGTTGGCTTGGTTCGTGGATGCCTTGTTCGATTGTAAATATTGTCTATGTTACATGCCATGAATGTCTACATGTTTTGGTTGCTAAGGCATGATATCTTAAGTGCTTGAGTGACCATATATGCATAAATTGCTCTTTTGTTAGAATGCTATGTATGAATGCTTTAATCCATGTTTGAGTGATTCCTCTGGCTTAAATATGTGTGCTTACATGTTTGTATATGCTTAGGTGAGTCGAGAATTGCATCTAGAGTCGTGTTTGAGGTCGTTTAGCTGAAAATTGTGGATTTACAGTGCAGGGCGTATCGATACGCCTAAGGGCTGTATCGATACGGCCTTGCTCAGAGAACACAAATTTGGCTGGGCGTATCGATACGAGGGGTGTATCGATACGGTCCCAACTCTCTGGAATCCTGGGAAGTTATGGAGTGTATGGCGTATCGATACGGTGTCCAAGCGTATCGATGCGGTTCAACCTAGTTGACCAAATGGTGTTGACCGAGAAGGGCGTATCGATACGCTCAAGGGCTGTATCGATACGGTCTTCTTATGTTGACCATAGGGTGTTGACTTTGGTCAAGGCGTATCGATACGCTCTGAAGGTGTATCGATACGCTCTGAATAAAAGGGTTAAATGGGTTGTTTTAAGGTGCTGTTTTGGTTGGTCGTTGCTATGGAGTTGTGTTTCCGATGTCGTGTTTCACATAGGACTTAATAAGGCATTTAGACAAGATTAATTAATGAAAAAAAAATAGAGTTGCTAACCGAGGGGGAACCTTAACGGGTTTCGCTTCGGTTTTCCCCGTGTGACCCACTCGGACCGGTCATTCGTCCAGACTGGGATGAGGGGGTTACATTTAGTCCTAATTTGAAATAATTCAATAAACTTAACCTTTCATATTTAAAAGTTTCAACACATCACCATCTTGTCATACCCTCCAATCACTTACCACACTCCACGCTATTGTCCATTAGTCTAATAATCAACTAGTGTGATAGTTCGACAGACACAATCACTTCACTACTAGACAATTGGCAAACTAATGAAGTATGCTCATTATGACCTTAACGTCGCATGCTAGTAGACACGATCACGTCACTAATGAAATTTTGAAATATGAAGGGTTAAGTTTATTGAATTATTTCGAATTGGGGCCACATTAATAGAATCACTACTAGACAATTGGCAAACTAATGAAATAGACTCATTAGAACCTTAACGCCGCATGCTAGTAGACACATCCACTTCACTAATGAAATTTTAAAATATGAAGGGTTAAGTTTATTGAATTATTCCGAGCTGGGACCACATTAATAAAATGCATAAATTTCATGGATTAAAATTATTATTATACGCAACCCTTGTCTAAATTTTATTAACATAATAACTTGTTTTTCACAAAATTTTAGCAATTGAGTGGCATGTTTGTTCCTAAACCTATAATTGAGTTACTGAATTATTATATTTAGAAGAAGAGTGATATGTTTGATACTAAACTTATAACAAAGTGACATGTTTGTTACTAAACTTATAACTAAGTGACCTCTAGTGTAATTTATCCCTAGCATAAACCTAGCCCAACTTTCTAACACTTGGGCCTGGCTTATTAACCTAGACGAACTTCAAAGGTAGACTCTTAGCGAACCATGCAACAGCAACAACCCGAGTTACTGGTTTCAGACATGGCAGGACCCAAATCTAAATCCCAAAAAACTGTCTTTTTGCCGTTTTCGGCAGTTGATGAACACAAGATGGGCTATGTTCTAAAATAAACAAGTTGAAAGCCCACGTTTTTGTAACAAAATAACTCGGGAAAAAAGAGAGAGAAGAAGAGCATACATATAAACAAATATCACCCTCAAATCTCCCCTCTCAAAACCACGGCGGCGGCGGCCATCTTAAAGAAGCAGAAGCAGAAGCAGAAGCAATGGGAGGTCGAAGAGGGTCTCGTACTCAAAGGAAACATTTTAAGCAAAACAGAGAAAATGTTTGGAAACGACCAAAAACAGATTCTTCATCTGACCCCCAAAACCCCAACTCTAATAACCCACCTTGGCAGCCTTTTGCCACTCAAAATCCTTCCTTCGATGAATATTACAAAGTAGATTACACACTTTCCTATGCTTTTATCATTTCATCTTTTTTTATACATGGAAATGTTTTTATGTAATTGTTGTTGTTTTGTTTTTGGCAGGAACAAGGGATTGTTTCTCCCGATGAATGGGATGCTTTCATGGAAGTGCTTAGAAAACCTTTACCTGCTGCTTTCAGAATCAATTCCACGTATGTTTTTCTTTTCCTTCTTTTCTTCTGGAAGGTTTGGGGTTTGAGTTTTGAATGTAAAAATCATTTCTTTTCTTAGTAATATCTTTACTAATCTTTTGCAGTAGCCAATTTTTTGAGGATATTCGTTCACAGTTAGAGAATGACTTCATGAAATCTCTTCAGGCTGAAGTACGTGGCTGTGTTTGCTCTGTGTTTGTAATATCTTAATCTTATGGTGTTGTAACTTGTAAGTAACTGTCTTTTATCTGTTGCTCACTCTTTTTTGCAGGCGGTTGAAGGGGGTGATTTGGAACCTATAAAACCGTTGGCTTGGTACCCTGATAATCTTGCTTGGCAATCAAATTTTTCTCGCATGCAAATAAGGAAAAACCAAACTCTTGAGAGGTAAGTTGTTGTGTTAAATGATAATGTATTCTGCAGTCCATGTAAATACAAAGCTTGATATCGCCTTGTCATATCTTTGAGGCATTTGTGTGATCTTGAAATTTGCAGCATTTCGATGTTTTCTGCATTTTACTTGCATATCCAATTATGTCATTTACAACTGCTTGTTTTGTCATGTATGCCCTTTTTTCCATTTACTAAGCATATATGTTATGTGATTTACAACTGCTTGGTTTGGTTAAATAACTTTCAGGTTTCATGAGTTCTTGAAACTTGAAACTGAAATTGGGAATATCAGTAGACAGGAGGCTGTGAGCATGGTAGGTGGACTCCACTTACAAGTTCTTTTGTTTATGCACCAATTTGCTGTTATATAGTTGGCAAGTTTCTTAAAAGTTTTCTTTTGACCAATATTCTCGAATTGTTCATGGTGCAGGTGCCACCTCTCTTCCTTGATGTACATCCCGATCATTTTGTATTTGATGGTAAGCAACTTATGCATTTGGAGAACTTATTTGTTTATCTTCTTTCTATAGACCACAACCTTGTTATCTGCAATTTTAATTAGCAAACTATGTCTGATCTACATCAGAAATGTAGTTACTATTTCCTGCTATTCCTTTATGCAGTTTGCGCAGCACCTGGTTCAAAAACTTTTCAGTTGCTTGAGATTATTTACCACTCTGCCAAAGGAGGATCTTTACCTGAGGGCATGGTTTGTTTGCTTTTATTTTTCTCTATACTTTCTCTCAAGGTTTTAGTTGGTCTACCCATCATAACTGTATAACCATGAATTGCTTTGGCAGCTTTTCAGCAACAACTCTTACCCTCTATTCCATACGCTGAGTTAAATATTAGTAAAAGCATAATAATATTTCTTCATTGTATTTGCTTTAGGTTTTAGCAAATGATCTTGATGTACAACGATGTAACCTTCTCATCCACCAAACAAAAAGAATGTGCACAGCAAACCTGATAGTCACAAATCATGAAGGTCAACATTTCCCTGGTTGCCGTTCCCACAAAAATATCTCAATTGGTTCAGAAACAACAAATGAGTTGGAGCAGAGCATCACCCAACTCCTATTTGACCGTGTATTATGTGATGTGCCCTGCAGTGGGGATGGCACTCTTCGCAAGGCTCCTGATATCTGGCGTAAATGGTCTGTGTTCTCTTGCACTTTCTTTCCTCTCTTTTTGCATCCCTTCATTTGTTAATGTCCATTTAATAAGATCTTATGTATGTGCATTTGTTCAGGAATGGGGGAATGGCCAATGGAGTTCATTGCTTACAGATTCAGATTGCCATGCGATGTATAAATTATAGAAGACCTTTGATTTTTAATTAGTGGATGTTTCAGTCTCTAATTTTCTGCATTATGGCAGGTCTATCACTGTTGAAAGTTGGTGGAAGAATGGTTTACTCAACCTGCTCTATGAATCCAGTTGAAAATGAAGCTGTCGTTGCTGAGGTAATTTATGCCACGAGAGACAAAACTACTAAATCCAAATAACTTCTTTGATAGTTTTTTACTCTTATGTCCTTAGAAAATTGTCTTTTAAAAAGATGCCACATTTATCTCTTTTTTTCTTGGTTAATGATGAAATATATAAGGATGCAAATCAGGTTTTGTATATTATATTCTTGTTGGGAAAGAATAACACTCATCGGAATATTATGTGTGGGGTTCGTTAAGATGAAATTTGAAGGCCCTAGAACGATCCTAATCTGTGAAGGTAACCAATCATGTCAGTGCCTGATGGATTTTAAGAAAGATGAAATAATGCATCTTCTAATTGTCATGTAAATTTGAGAAGCTGATTAAATTAGATAAATGAATGCTCCCCACCAAGATGGATCTTTGATGGAAGCTTATTGATAGTCTTGCCAGTGATGTTAAAAATATTAACATACATGAACGAGCTAGTGTACTAAAGCATGATTTAGTTGTTCAGTTCTGGTATTCGATAAGATGCTTGTTATTAAGCATGTATTTTCTATTTTTTTATTTAAACTGAGTATTTTGTAGATATACTTCAAATTTTTAATTGTATGTTTGCATTTGCTTTTTATTCTTAAGTTTTGGCAGTAACCCTGGTCTTAGTAGTTACTCCTACACTTATTATTTTTTTACTATTAATATGTAAAGTTTTTTTGTTTAGGTTCATCTTACCCTTTCCCAAATGTTCGATATGGCTGGATATTACAATCCTGTTTAACCGTAATCTTCGTTTCCCCTTTTGCTTTAGATTTTACGGAGATGTGGAGTGTCTGTTGAACTGGTTGATGTTTCAAATGAGCTGCCTCAATTAATTCGCCGACCAGGTTTAAAAAAATGGAAGGTTAGTTTTACCATTTTCAGCAAATCTCTTGGGTATTAATTCTACTTGCATGGATACATTGCCTTTCAACATTCCATTGTCCTCTTTCCATCTGGTGTTGAGGTTTTCTGTGTCCACCAGGTACGTGATAAGGGAGTCTGGTTAGCATCATACAAGGATGCTCGCAAGTTGCAAAAAAATGGGATTGTTCCTAGCATGTTCCCTTCTGGCAAAAATTATACAGATCTAACTAACAACAAGAAGAGTGCAAACGGTGAAAATGTAAATTCTGAAGATATAGTTCAGCTTGATGGCCCCGTTCCTTCTGCTGATGATTTGGAGGAAGAGGTTTCTGATCTCCCACTAGAACGCTGCATGAGGATAGTGCCTCATGATCAGAATACAGGCGCCTTTTTCATTGCTGTTCTCCACAAAGTTTCTCAGTTGCCTGGTAAATCAAAATTATAACTTCCATTTTATGTTTTTGAATGGTTTACAGTGTGGCATGTAGTTTATATGTCATTTCTAAGATGCTTCATCTATAAATAGATTCTGATATGCTATTTGTTAATTTGATTGTCAAAACTATTGATTTTGATTCCCTAGCCGCCCTACTCTCAGGTCTTTCCTTTTTCTGGCCTCATCGGGCATTTATAAATTGGTTTCACAATGCTTGTTGCAGCAATTCAGGAAAAGTCTGCTAGTTCACAAAGGAAACTATCAACTAGAAATGAATTGCATGAAAATTTGTCAGACCAAGCTACTGAAGAAATAAATGGATTAGAAGTTATTTCCGGGGATGGGACAGATGAAAAGATCTTGGAAGTAGCTTCAAAGGCTGACAAGAATATCTCAAAAATAGCTTCAGAGGCTGATGAAAGGATCTCTGAAGTGACTTCAGATGATGAAAAGATATCAGAAGTGGCTTTAGAGGCAGATTTGGTTGATGAACCAGATGAAGGTGCTCCAGAGAGCAATTCTTCTGAAGCAACTCAAGGAGCTGCGGATAAGAAAATTGATTCTGCAAAAACCGGAGAGAAGAGAAAGTTGCAGATGCAGGGCAAGTGGAAAGGAGTTGATCCTGTTCTTTTCTTCAAAGATGAAACTACAATAAACAGCATTAAGACATTTTATGGTATTGACGAATCCTTCCCACTCACTGGCCACCTTGTTACAAGAAACAATGATGCTAATCATGTGAAGAGAATTTATTATGTTTCGAAGTCAGTTAAGGATATTTTGGACCTTAATTTTCGAGGTGGACAGCAACTGAAGATAACTTCTGTTGGCCTGAAGATGTTTGTGAGTATATTTATAACATTTTTGTCTTTTAATTCCCCTGTTTATTTTGCCATAAGAAAATTTTTTATATTATGAGAATTTATATATAGCTTTTTGTTTGCTTCTGAATCATTGGGGATTTTTTTTTCATTTTATTTGATTTTGTTGTAAAAATAGGAGCGCCAAACATCTAGAGAAGGTTCCTCGGCTCCATGCTCATTCAGGATATCATCAGAAGGGTTGCCTGTGATTCTCCCTTACATAACCAAACAAATACTATATGCTTCCGCAGCAGATTTCAAGCATCTTTTGCAATATAAATCAATCAAATTTGCAGACTTCGTCGAGGCTGACTTTGGTCAGAAAGCAGCGAACCTGATGTTAGGCTGCTGTGTGATTGTTTTGAGAGATGGTGAGTAACTTCATTTGATCTGCCATCCTGCCAGAACAATTGGTTTCTATGATTCCCCTACTAACCTTTTCTTGGCAGCTGACAAATCTTTATCGGACCATATCCAAGTGGACACATCAACAATAGCCATTGGCTGCTGGAAGGGTAGGTCGAGCTTGAGTGTGATGGTTACAGCAATCGACTGCCAGGAGCTGCTGGAAAGGCTTTCGGTAGGCATGGAGACTGAAAAGAATGGAACTTTGGCACCCGAAAACCACAGCGAGCTAGATGAAAAACAAGATATGAGTGGTGAAAATGGAACCTCGCTGGAGGAACACGATGCTGAAGCAAAGAAGATACAGGATATCAGTGCTACTGAATAGGAACACCAAACATTGGAAGTGCCAGACTTAAAGAAGAAACTGTTTCAAGGTCGTATTTGTACACTTTAAGCAATTTGAAGGTCTTGACTGCTTGCTTACTGCTAGATTGAAGAACAGTATAAAAAAGCTTTGATTTAGATATCCCATTTATATTCTGGAGCAATTTCATTGGTTTTTGTTGTGGGTTTAGTTGGTTATATTGGTTTGGACGAAATCAAGTTTGATTTATTATTAAAAACTATATATTTAAATCTAAATTCAATAATATTAGCCAACTGATCCCAAATGTGAATCCAAACTTAATGCGGGTATTCTCCAGTCTCCACAGAGAATCATGGTTTGACCTTAATGTCTTACTATGATCAAAGGGTGTTGTTAATTTTTCTACCGCAGGGACAGCTACAATGTTCTCAAGGGTTGCCCCAGTTGGTTTCACTTTTGAATCAAACTTCTTAGTACATCACGAATATATTTAACATAACTTATACCCGAGATTATTAAATTATAAATTTTGTTTAAATTGAATCATTAGATTACCAACACGTCGTTAATCGTTATTTTTAACAAAAATACTAACGTGGTCGATATATAAATTTGTATAATTTTATATTTGTTCATATTTTTTTCTTAATTATTTAGTAACACACGCATTTTTACAGACAAAACTGATTGAATCAAAATTTCATAAGATAAATATCATATTCTTTATCAATGGGACTACTTATTAAGTTATAATATAATTTGATAAAGTTACTCATCTATTAGTGATACATCCTCTAATTTATTAGACTAACTCAAAAACACTCAGAAGCAGCAACCGGCATTGTTTTAGTATACCATGGAAACGATTTTTCTTTTTGCTTGTTGTATGTACTGGCTCTCGAACCCCGTCCATATTCAAGTTAGAAAGCCCCTAACCATTGAGGACGAGTGGTAGGGGTGGCAATCGGGTGGAGAATAATCGAAAATTGTGGGGATCTAAACCAACAACTATGAAGAATAACCAAAATTTTAACCCACGGGGACAAGGACGGAAGAAATTTTATCACCGAAGCTCAAATGGGGATGGGGACGAAGATTGCTATATCTGAACCGTGAGGATAACCGAACCATACTCGTATAAATATTCTAGAATAACATCCACAAGGAACCCCCAATATTTTAAAAATTGGATGGCCATAAAGGTAATTTACTCATTTTTTAAAAATCTAATCTTCCATAATTTGAGTATGGCTGGCTAGAGTAAGTTTAGAAATTCTTCGTAAATTCCATAAAAATAATTAGAAAGTAGTCTTTTCATCGTTGTAAAAGTGATTCAGTCTAATTTTGTTTAAAGTAGAAAGTGACCGATTTCGATATGTATTTTAAAAAAATAAATATTTGAATGGTGAAAGCTCGTAAAAATTTGACAGTAGAATTCTTAGAAAACAGTTTTAGTAATGACTTTGAAAAATAATTAAAAATTCTACAATATAAATTAAGAAGTGAGCTTTATATTTTTATAACTATACATAAGTCTAGATTCATTTAAAACAAATGGTTTTTGATTTCAAATTATATATTAGATGTTATTACTTTGTGAGTGAGTAAAGGTTAGAAGAAAAGAGGGTTTAACAACAATGACAGTGACTTCAGAGATTTTCCATAAATCGTACGAGTAAAATTAAAAGAGATAATTTATATGGTTGAAAGATTATCGAACCTAGTTCTTTTTAGAACAAATAAATCATGATCTGGAACTATAGATTATTAGTTATACATTATCATGTTTTAATAGTTAATATTTTGGTCATATTTTATAGTTTTGAAATGATTTATTTTTATTGGTAAAACTAAATTTATCATTTATGTTTATAATTTTGAAGATTTAATGTTACGTATTTGTTTTAATGTATTAATTTTTTTTAATTTTTTTTGGGTACAGAGATTAACTAAAAATCGTGAGAATTTGTAAAGAATGGGTATAAGGATAAAAATATCTCCAAAACATTTAATGAGCTGCAAGTGTTGAAAACGAAGTGAGAAATACATAACCGTTCTCGACCTGCCTCATTGCCATCCTTAACGGGTAAAGACCCAATCATGGAAACGAAACAATCTACCAAAATTTTATCTTTTTTACTTTTATTAACGAAATAGCTCTTTAATAAAATTATTTAACAAAATTGCCACACTTGCAAAACAAAAGAACATTCTATTTTTTGTGCTTTTAGAAAGCATTATTGACTGGACGCAACTTTCATAAATATTATATTTTTGTTTTTATACATATAAAATTAAATATACATAAAAATTACATCCAACTTTCGGTCTACGCATTTGAAATAGAGTATTTCGTTAAATTATTATTTGAAAAGATTATTTCGCTAAAAAAATTAAAAATGCGAAATATTTGAGTAAATCTGCCACGAAAATGTCCAGTAACTCTTTTGCAAAGCTTAAAGTTTTTCTCATTTAGGTGCTTAATTTTTTTTTATCAAAATAAGTACTTAAAGTATATGTTTGGTCAAAATAAGTACCTAAAGTATTTTTAGTCAAAATAAATATTTAATATATATTTTTTAGTCAAAATAGGTACCTAAAATATTTTTTTGGTTGAAACAGGTATTTAAAAAATATATTTTTTTTCATCCAGGTTCCTTTAAATTGATACGTGGACTTGATTAAAAAATGCACTAAATACTTATTTTGACCCAAAATAATATTTTTAGATACTTACTTTGACGAAATATATTTTATGTGTATATTTTAATAAAAAAATATAATTCAAATACTTATTTTTGACTTAAAAACACTTTAGGCACTTAAATAAAAAATTAATTTTCTTTGCGTTTTTGCTAATTGCAATCATAAAATAACCCGGGGCGAAGGCCCATCGTTGATCTTCCATCATCTGACGGCTATGACTTGATGAGCCGAAATCCTTTGTTTCGAGTAGAAATTATCCAGTGAAGACAGTACTAACAGACTTCGGAGACTCTTTCTAGAAGAATCAAAGAATTGAGAGAGAGAGAGAGAGAGAGAGAGAGAGAAATATAATAAAAATGGATGAAGAGGAGCATGAGGTTTACGGAGGTGAAATCCCCGACGAAGGAGAGATGGAGGGAGAACTGGACCCTCACAACGCCGACGTCGACATGTCCGCTGCCGATGAAGACGCCGTCAAGGTAATTATTTTTAAAACAAATTAAAGAAACCCTAACTGAAGACCCCCCTTTGTTTCTTGTTACTATAGTTGTTTGATTGTTGTAGGAATTGGATGAAATGAAGAAACGGTTGAAGGAGATGGAAGACGAAGCGGCGGCTCTACGTGAAATGCAGGCCAAGGTCGAGAAAGAAATGGGTGCTGTTCAAGGTTTTTTTCCCCTTTTTCGTGTTTTTTGTTTGAGGATGTTTACATGATCTGAATTTTAGTCTAAAATTACGATGTTATGGTTTATGATTTTGTTCTCTGGATTTTTATTGTTTTATTTGATAAATCCATCAAATCTGAAACTTCAAATTTAATTTTTAAACTGAAAATTATTTCATTTTTTAGATAGTGATTCTACTGTACTGGTAGTTTATTGAATTAACTGGAGAATTCTAACGGGAGTTATACCCTGGATATTTGTTAATTTTTATATATACTTCAAGGTGCTGATCCGTGTTTAGATTTTTGAACCATTTTTTCTAATTTCAACCTAAACATTTATTCTAAAAAAAGATCACTTTTTTTTTATCACAGATCCTGCTAGTGCTGCAGCTAATCAGGCGAGCAAAGAGGAAGCAGATTCACGATCTGTTTTCGTTGGCAATGTGAGATAAATAGTGTCTTTCTTTTTTAACATGTCTTTGTAGATATAACATCTATATGGTGAACTTTCTTGCATTACTAACTGCTTGGATATTTCTTAAAAAAGAGAAAAGAGGATGGTTTAATTATCTTGCATGTTTTCTAATTTATTGATTGTTTTAGCATGTGGATTAACATTTCAACTGTCATTTATGTGCTGGTTTGTTTCCCTTGGCTTGTTGTGTTTCCCGTCTTACAGTCCTCCTATTCACATTTAGTACATTTTTTTTGAATTATACCATAGGATTCTTTGGTGCAGTATGAGTGTGTCCCTGAACTTAGAAAGAACTCAAGAGTCAAGACAGAGTACAGGGTTGGTCTACATGAGATTTTCCATCAATTATCATTTTTGTTTTAAAATTATTACCTTTAGATTATGGGGATAAAATTCCAAGGGCTTAGGGAGGATGTAGTACTACTAAAACTCTCAAATCAGCAAGACAACCAAAAGAGCCGAGTTGAACAAAAATCCACGCTTGAGCTGATGTCCAAACATTTTCTTTGAAAGACATTCCTCTTTAAGTGCAACCTCAAAAATATTTGGAATGGATGCACCACTCAGTTCTTAGTCTTTGGTTGTTCTTCCTGCATATTTAACCTTTTTTTTATCCCTGTTGAGTTATCCCTTTTCCTGTCGGCTGTTAATGTCCAAATCTGAGTTATCTTGTATTCAACACATTTTGTCTCATCTTTTTCTCCTTTTTATGTTTTTCAGTTACCTATCGTAATAGTTATTCATGAGTTCTTTATTTTGTCTCTCTCTACCTTTGCTTCCTCTAGGGCTTAACTAAATGGCTTCAGATGATATTTTCTATTTATTTCTGGTGACTTTGGATATGATGTGGTTACTTCTCCACATAATCATGGTTTGACCTTAATGTCTTACTATGATCGCAGGGTTGTTAATTTTCCTCAACTTGCGTTTGTGTTACTGCTGGAATAGTTACAATGTTTTCAAGGGTTGGACAAATGTTATTTTGCCTTTACAAAGTATTGTAATTAATGATAGTAAAATTGTATCTGTATGCTAAATTTGAAAAAAGGAAATAAGAGGAGAAATGAAGGGGGGGGGGGATTCCTCAAATATTTCATGGAGAAAAAGAAGAAAAAGAAAAGTGATGGAAAAACATGTTGAATGGGTAAAAAGTAGAGAAATTGAAAAAAAAGAAGAAAGAAAAAAAGAAAGAGGAAGTTCTGAAAGAAAAAAAAAATATATGAAAAAAAGAGAAAAAATTATATCCATATGATGGACATTTCGATTAGTTTTATGTGATGCATGTAGAAAATTTGTATTTGAAAAATCAGGGAGATAAAAGCAGTATAATACCAGCCCCTGAAAAGTATGACTGGGCTAGTTTGGAGTGGATGGATGGAAGTAGCATGTTACTTAACATGCTTCAACTTCTTGCAAGGGATTTGGTTTGCTTGTTTTGAAGAGCTAAGCCAAGTCAACATATGCTCTCTAAGATGCAAGAACATCGTTGCTGGTGGCCGTGGTGGTCATTGGAGTATGAACCTCAGAAATTTGTGGTCATTTTGGCTGATGTGGTGAGAGGCATTTGTTTGCTTCTTTGTAGCCTTAATCTCTTGTTTCCTGTTGTTTATGTAAACAAATTTGTTCTTATTTTCTCGTTGTTAGTTGTTTCTGTGAATTTTTTTCCCCTTTTAACCATTTTTCCTTATTTCTTAGAATGCATCCTGTTAATAAAAATGTCCTTTCTTTTAAGAACTGGATGCATGAATTCTCTTCCTGGATTTCCTTTAAGAATTGACTCAATTTTTTTTTATTTAGCTGGGGTATCATACTCGCTAGAATATTATTCTATTGTTAAAGAAAATCTCTCCCAATCATTTGTTTTTTTTTTTTGATAAATACATCTGGTTTCCATCAATCTGTGGGCACTCTTCTTAGTATTTTGGTTGTTATATCCCGATATAATATCTTGATCAGACTCTACTTTTCCTCAGTACCATGTTTCCTTAAACATTTCTTGTTTGAGTTACCCTTTTTATTTTGATGTGCACAACTGTCTTCATGTTTTTACCGCTTTAAGTAAAGTGAATATTGATTAAAAAAAGTGCATGTTATAAATAAATACAAGGTTAGATGTTAAATAATTAGCATATGTAGCAGGTACTGTATTTTATGTATAGAATTGTAGTTAACATGATAACAAGACGGGAAATGTTTGAGTATAGTTGCACCCCTGATATTTCACAGGGGGAATTTGTTGAGCAGCAGTTTGAAAGGTACCCAATTTGGGCTTTTGCACGGTGGTGTTCATTAGACCTCTCAAATTAGAATCTAGTAGAAGCATGAAATCATGTTTGATTTAGCATTTCAAGGAGTTCGAGTAATAAGAGTTGAATGGTGTCATTGCTGAGAAAGAGAATTTTGAGTGCCAGAAGATTGGTTGACTTTGACAATTGAATATGACATTGTCAAGACCTTGAAGAAAACTTGTAAACAGCCTGTTTAGCTAGAGTGTTTGCTAATTGTCTCTAAGCTTTACCTCCACCCCCAAAAAATGGAGCATATAGTGTTCTCATTCTCTGCCACCGCATGAGGTTTAAGGTGGAAGTATCATGATAACCAAGCAAGGGTGGTAGCTTATCTTTGGTACTGCTGCCCAACTCTCATTTCTCTTTGAAAACCTTGGTTGAATTTTATTCTGCAGGTTGATTATGCATGCACACCTGAGGAAGTGCAGCAGCATTTCCAATCTTGTGGCACTGTAAACAGAGTTACTATTCTGACAGACAAGTATGGTCAACCAAAAGGATTTGCTTACGTTGAGTTCCTTGAAGCAGAAGCCGTTCAAGAGGCTCTTGTGCTGAACGAATCTGAATTACATGGCCGCCAGTTGAAGGTATTATGTTTTCTTTAATATTAAGAATCTTGGTCTTTTGTTTCTGAAAAATGGAGCCTGGTGGTCCTGTTAGTAAAGGCTTTGTGGTTTCCTTAGCTACTAATAAAGCCTTTGTAAAACATATTTTTGGGTATTCCTTGTGATATTCAGGTTTTGCCAAAAAGGACTAATGTTCCAGGGATGAAGCAGTATCGTCCAAGGCGATTCAATCCTTATATGGGCTACCGGTCTAGGAGGCCTTATATACCGCCTTACTTTTATTCTCCTTATGGATATGGGTGTGTTTCTTGTGCATGGATTATCTCCCTCCAGTTCACAAATTAGATTATTTTGATATTTTTCTAACTATGTTGTCCTCCCGCTCCCCAAAAATGAACTTGTTGCAGGAAGATTCCTAGATTCAGGAGGCCAATGCGGTATATGCCCTACTACTAGAAGACTGAGCTAGTGATGACATAATTAGTGAGTGTGGGTGGTTTGATTATGCAAGGCATTTTGCAGAGGATATAACGATTTGGAACCATGTACTATGCGGTGTATGACATTTCCAAAGTATCTGAATTGTTCTAATTTAATAATTTTGACAATATATGATCATGGATGGATGGTACTGTGCAATTTTCTCATCATAGTTATGTTTCAAATTACTGGAATTGTTGTCAATTGCCGAACCCTATTGAATTATTGGTATAGGGTTAAGCAGTCACATTTGGTGCTTAAGGCGTTCGCACTGTTACCTGGCAAATCAAATCTGATCTACTTCTGTTTTCCATTTCTTTGTTGTTGCCTATCTGTTTGAGTTTTAAAGCAATTGAAGTTTCCAACTCTCCCGTCTCTCTAAATTCAATATATGAAGAATTTACAAAATAGGAATGCCTGAATATTTTCTTCAAAAACATCAGTGTACTAAAATAAGATCAAATGAATGAAGGGTTAAGAACTTAATCAAGCATTTCGGACCAATAATAGATACTAACAGATTTCATTGTCGGCAGTATGATCATAAAATTACATATAATAATAATGATATGTTGGTAAACTAACATTATCACAATTCAATTTTAGATGATTATAAATGTGTATCATTTAACTTGATATGCTGGTAAACTAACATTATCATGATATGCTGGATGGCCATGCTCGTATCTTTTTGGACACTTTCACAGTTGAGATGGTGGAAGCGATGGCCTTTACTGAAGGTTTAAAGATGACAGTGGCAAATGGGTGGCAAAGAGTGATCATACAAGGTGACTGCCTCAGTGTTCTTCAAGAAGCCAAGCAGATTTTATCTTGTAATCCTGATTTTTCTATTGCCTATTCGTGTAGAGATGCAAACAAAGCTGCCCATAGCTTAGCTCAATGATTTTCGATTGTAATGAACCTTTTAATTTCTCGTTTAAAGTTTCCGATGGCATTGTAAACATTTTGGTTGATAATGTCATTTTTGGAGTTAATGAAGTCTAGCTTTAAGCTTTTCCCTAAAAAAAAAAAGTTCGTCAAAATGATGAAATTACATCACTAGTCATTAAGCACTTTAGGGTTCACGGTTTGAATTCTAAAATTCACCATTTGTTCAATTTACTCCCTACCTTCAACAATTTAAAGGTAAAAAAAATAAATAAACGAGTTTGTTCGTGAACATAAATGAACCGAACACATCTTTATTCGTGTTTGTTCGTTTATTAAACGAAGATAAAATTTTTAATTACACTTTTTTATTTAACTTAATAAATTAAGAACGTTAAACGAATAATTTATTCAGCAGTAAAATCGGTAGTCTCAAGTCTTCAATTAATAGCAATCTTCGATTCATTTTTTTTGGACAACATTTCCCTTTAATTACGTATATATAAAAGTTCACCTGCCTGCTATATACATTCTGGCGCAGTCTTAACTCATTTCAACTTCCCTAAGCTAACATGCGCAGATAGGCCTACTCGCCGGAAAGCGTTGAATCCACCGCCAATTTCCTCCCTCTAACTAAAAACAAACAAACATAAAAAAACCCTAACAATGTCTTCCCTTTCGGTTCCAATCCACCCAAAACCCTAACAGAAACCAGAAAAGAACCATGTCAATCGCGTTTCAAAACCTCTTATCCCCTCCACCTTCTCGTTTAAACCCTTATCCCAGACACCCTAATTCGTTCCCTCCAACCACCTCCCGCCATCTCAGCTTCCCCACCTCGGATTCCAGTGTTTTGCATTTCCGGACCCGAAGCTTTCTCAATTTCAACTCCCACCTTCCATCTTTCAATTCCTTTCCCAAAGCCTACAACTCAGATTCTTCAATTGCCACCTCACCGGAACAAAATCCCAATTTGAATGCTATCGATTTTGATTCTTTTCTTTCCGCCGCTGAATTTTTGTGCATTTTTTCTTCGGCTGTAGTTTCGGTTGCTTATGCCGTTTTGGATTGGAAAGGTGTCGTTTTAGGTGGGGTTTGGAGAAGTGTCTTGGTGTGGAGAGTTTTAGGATTGGTGGGCGCGGTTGCCGTCGGGGCGTGGATTAGGAGGCGGCAGTGGCGGAGGATTTGTGTGGAAACGGCGAAGGCTGGTGGAAAAGGATTGACTTTGGTCGGGAGGATTGAGAAGTTGGAGGATGATTTAAAAAGCTCCGTGACGATTCTCCGTGTTTTGTCTAGGCAACTTGAGAAGTTGGGGACTCGGTTTCGGGTAACAAGGAAAGCTTTGAAACAGCCTATTGAAGAGGTAAAAATGTTGTAATTCTTGTTGCTTAATGTTAAAGTTTTTAGTTAGAGAATTAAAGGAATTGAACAAGTAATAACTGAAAATTTTATGCATTTTGATCTTGAGCTGAATGATTTCTTTGTCCATGGTTGCTCGTTGAAGGAACTTCTGAATTAGTCAATTAGGGAGTGTGTTTCTTAGCAGTTAGTCTACAGTTTTGTTCTAGAAAATAGAAATTACTACCATGACTAACCCAGACTTTAGACATTTAAAGGAAAATAGCTACTCATCTAAAAAGCTAAGTTTGTTCACTAAAACTATACATTTCAAGTTACCATCGAAAGCTATCTAATAATCATTTATTTTTCAGTAAGATGCTGTTTATTATATACTCTAAGTAGCCTGCTTACTAGCTCATGAATTTAGGTGTAATTGGACTCATTTTCTCAAAAGTACCCATAATCGACACCTTTTTCCCACAGGCGGGTCTAGGGATGGCAAAAATACCCGTCCCCGACCCGACCTGACCGGGTTTTCCCCTAGAATTTCGGGGATCGGGGCGGGGCTTGAAAAGCATAAAGTTGGGGCGGGGCAGGTTCGAGTATATGCTAGAAATTACCCATCTCGCCCGATATATTTTTATTTATATATATATATATATATATATTTTATTATATTTATAAAAAAATATCACTATATATAACACTTTTATGGATTTTAGGCTATTTTTTGTTTATTTTTGGGTTTGTGCTTATCGTAAAATTTTGTTAGATGTTCAAGTTTTAATATATTCGATTCAGACGGTCAATAGTTCAAGTTTATTCTTTTAAATATGTAATTTAAATATGAGTAATTTAAAATTGGTTTTATTTTATTTTGTATATAGGTTTAAAGTCCTTTGAAACCATAATTTGTGATTGCGGTGGAGGATTGATCGGCTCTAACTTTTATCGTCGACGAAGGTTATTTTTTTTAAATTTTTGGATCGGGGCGGGTCGGGTTTAAGTGTTAGTATGTTGGGTCGGATAAATTAATATTTAAGTTTAGGGTGGGCGGGGTTGGGTTTAATGGCTTATAGATCGGGGCGGCCAAAAACCCGCCCTGCCGCGTTGTCATCCCTACTTTTTTCATGCACATATTAGGACATGGTTATTAGTGTATGATCCTCCAAATATAAGGAAACTTTTAGAAAATTGGAGCATACTATTATCTTGGGGTGAGCATTCGTTCGAGTTGAGTAAAAACATTTCGAGTTTGTCGAGTTGACTGGATCTATTTTATAACTTAACTTTATTTGAAATTTTTTCGAGTCGAGTTTATAAAATTCGTGTCAAGTCAAGTCGAATTGTTCAATGTTTCTGTTTAAACAACTTTCTATATATATATGGTTGAGGGACTAGAGTCGAACTTGAAATCCGATCCATTAATTACAAAATTTTGAATTATTCGAGTCCCAATTTATAACTCAAACTTTGTTTGAATTTTTTTCCGAGTCATGTTGAGTTTATAAAATTACGATTGAAGTCAACTTTTTTTTTTGCGCCAAGTCAAAAAATTCGACTTTTACGAGTTTGAGTCAAGTTTTACTTACCCTACTGGTATCAAACCATACCTCCAAGAAACATGTATGCAAGTGGAAGAAAGATAAAGTTATGGAAACTTCCAAATATTAAAATATGCCTAGAGCGCTCTCAGCTTTGGTTTTATGGAAAGTGGCATATCTCATGCAACTTATATATAAAAAAGTTGATCAATTAACATAAATTTGCAATTATACAAAGTTAAGGGGACTATTGTTGGAATATTAAAAAAATGCATATTCACGGGAATTTAGGATATAGATGAACATAGCTGCTTCAATTACAAGAGTTCTATTTGATTGTGCCATCTTTAGCCGATGTAACCCGGCATCTAACACTTGACTTGATATGGATGAATAAACTTATGTTAGCTGTGGAAGAAAGATAAAAGTTATGGAAACTTCCAATATTAAATTGTGCCCGGAGCGCTCTCAGCTTTGGTTTTATGGAAAGTGGCATATCTCATGCAATTTTTTTTTTTACAAATCCTAATTCTAATCCTAATCCTATCTAGAGGGATTCTAGGGGAAGGAAAGGGGTGCTCCTAATGGGTCTAGAACCCATGATCTAAAGGGAATAAAGATGAGCAGTTTGGCCAACTGAAATTTAGGATATAGATGAATATAGCTGCTTCAGTTACACGAGTTCTATTTGATTGTGCCATCTTTATCCTATGTTAACTCAGCATCTAACACTTGACTTGATATGGATGAATAAATTAATGTTAGCTGTGGCTCCAATGTGATAATTATGAACATCTTATCACCCTTGATGCCTACTATGAGTAAATGGGAAGGCAAGCTGTTGATAACATTGTATTTTGCGATTTATTCTTATATTTATAACTTTTCCTGCTGTCTGCAGACTGCAGCCTTGGCTCAAAAGAATTCTGAGGCTACTAGAGCATTAGCAGCTCAAGAAGACATCCTGGAAAAGGAGCTCAAGGAAATTCAGAAAGTTTTGCTGGCAATGCAGGTAACATTTTACCATTATTTGATTTTTTTTTTAATTTTCTGAAATTGTTGGTAATATGCTCGGTTGGTATAGGAGATCCATAATGGCACTTCATGTAAGTTAAATATGGTTATGGTTAGAGGTGGCAAACGGGTCAATCGGTTCGGGTTCGGTTCGGGTCATTTCGGTTTCGGTTATTTCGGGTCTGATATTTTCGGTTCAGATTCGGTTTCGGTTTCGGTTCGGTTTTAGTTCGGGTCTATTGTGTTTCGGGTCATTTCGGTTCGGTTGATTTCGGTTCGGTTAATTTCAGTTCGGTTGATTTCGGTTCGGTTATTTTCGGTTCAATGAGAGATCAGTCGATTTTAATCAAATTTTTAGGTTGGTCAGATTTTTACACCCTATATATGACTTTATAAAGTCAATATATTTGACATTTTAGTGATTTGTGCGGCTGTTCATATTTTATCTTTTTTTATTTCTATTAATCGGGTCCATTCGGTTCGAGTCTATTCGGTTCGGGTCCATTTGGTTCGGGTCCATTCGGTTCGGGTCTATTCGGTTCGGGTCCATTCGGTTCAACTAAATTCGGTTCAGTTTCGGTTCGGTTTATTTCGGATTTCGGATCAAATTTCGGATTAGATTTCGGGTCAATTTCGGGTTGATTTTCGGTTTCGGTTCGGGTCTGGGTTAGGGTTTCGGTTCGGGTTTCGGTTCTCGGGTCAAGTTTGCCAGGTCTAGTTATGGTAATAGTTGCATAAGGGTTTTAAAAGAGTAAATATTCAAGCTTTTTTTTTCTCTGTATATTATTGTGGTTTCAAATGCTTAAAAATTGTGGCTTGGATTTAGCAAGCATTAAGCCTTACTAAAACCAATAAACCTTAAATGAGATGTGATTCAAATACAAGAAAACTAAATTGCTTCAAAGGAACTAGCATTCAGCAAGCCTTAAAAAATTGTTCCTTAGTCATTGTACCAAATACCAATGGAGAACCTGTCTTTAGGGGTACTATCATTCAGTAAGAACAATACAGCTTGTGGCTATTGGATTGTCAACATGTGAATTAATTATTAATAAAACACATGCCTTGTCATTGGATTCTCAACATGTGATTGATGCTTGATGATGTGTTCTATAGGAGCAACAGCAAAAACAACTTGAGTTAATCCTTGCAATTGCAAAGTCGGGGAAGTTGTTTGACGACAAGCGGGAACCTAGTCAAGAGAAAGATACAGTTAAAGCACGTAAGTCAACTGAGGAGGCAAAACAAATGGAAGTCCAGCAGAGTGAACCTTTAGGTGCAACCAGGGGATCTAGCAATGACAAAGCATAAGAATTCGAAGCAGCGGATGTAATCGGTGTATATGCAACAGTGTAATGTCAGTTTGTCTGATCCTTCAGCATACAAGCTAGGGCATAACTTTGTTGTTGCCTGCTGCAATCGAAGAGCTAGATATGTATGATGACTTAATAAACTGGTACACTTTCTTTTTTTCAGTTGAGCATAGAAACATGCCAAGATGAAAGAAATGGCTTTTTTTGTGTGCTTAGCTTGTATCTGTAATTCTTCTTGTGCATGGTATCCCTGACATTCATACAAAAACCTTTTTCCTTGGGTTATTGTTGTCTTTTCTCTAATGTTATACTAAGACATTCAACAATAGTTTTGTTTTGGTACATCCTGTTGTAAGCCTTTTTCATATTCATCACTCACCTGCTCTGAAACTTGTAATATTGTACCAGCTTCTTGTATCAGAAGCTTTGTCAGGACAATGGTGTATTCAATCCATTCTCAACTACTAGGGAAACTCATTCTTTTGCTACAGATTAAAAGTTTTTTTGAAGGGGCTGTGGCCACCACCGGTCCTTGCCGTTGAAATCGAGAATGATTCATTTATTTTTTCACTCCTATAGTCCCATTAATTTCAATCATTTATTTTCATTGATCTTAGAAAGTAAAACTATGAAAATTTATGATGAATCAAACTACATATGTTATTGATTAATGTTTAATCCCAAGACTTATAATCGAGGCTTTGAGCTGATAGAAAATCAACTATGATTCAGAAAAGTTCAATTAAAGCGAGTATAAGCGTACATTTTTTTTCATAGTTCATATTTATTTTATAATTTATATTCACGATTTAAGACTTTTTCTCTTTATAATATTATTTTTGAAGTTGGAACATGAATTTTTTTCTTTAGAAACGTAATATGCCTTTCCATTACACCATGGCGTATTGGTAGCAAACTTTTTTTTTTAACATAAGTAAAAGTAAATCTTGGAAATTGGAATCAAGAGTTGGCAGTTACTAAATGCTGGAAATTAAGCACTACTACCATCCACTCCTGCATTTTCCACCCCTACTTTCTATGGGGTTAGTTATGACTCTTCCGTTCTTTCACCATGTTGATATCTAATGGGTTTTGGGTTTTCCAGCAGGAACAAGGTTTGTATTTTGAAGAGAAAACGAGGTTGGGGCTGCCACAACAAATGCAGTGGATGCCAGTCCAAGTTTCAACCTGCTGGTTCGAGCGAAGCATTGACTGATTCCATGGAGCTTTCTGAACCATCATCAAGCCTCTCGGTTGGAAATGCCGCTGCCATTATCACTTTACAGTTTACAGCCCTTGAACAATTAATTTTTGACTATTTCCATGGTTCAACCCAAGGTGTAATTTTTATTTTACCAAGCTCTTCCTTTCACTAATAAAAAGTAGCCTCCAGAATATACATAAATCCTCAGCCACACGAACCAAACCCCGCTCCTTTCTTTTAGCTCGAATCAGTCTCTCCATTTTAGACCAACCACTGAAGCAAAGCGGCCATGGCGTCTCCCTCAACGCTCATTATCTCTCCTCAAAACCTCTCCTCCACCTCCTCTTCTCTCTTTCATTACTCCCCAAAGTTCCTCACTTTCCCAACCAAAAAGCTATCCTCACTTTCCTTAACTAACACCACCGCAAAGCCAAGACCACTCTCGGTCTCAGCTTCTCGTTCCCTTCAAGCTCTCATTTTTGACTGCGATGGTGTCATTCTAGAATCCGAGCACTTGCACCGCCAAGCTTACAACGATGCTTTCGCTCACTTCAATGTCCGTTGCCCTCCCTCTTCACAGCCCCTTAATTGGGACCTTCAATTCTATGATGTGCTCCAGAACCTGATTGGTGGTGGCAAACCCAAGATGAGATGGTTCTTTTCTTTTCTCTTTTGCTTTTAATATTTTTTGGGTTTCTTTTATTGGTCTTAATTCTTTTGGTTGCTGGTCGGTTTTATGGAGATTTTTTTGTGTTTTTGAAGGTACTTCAAGGAGCATGGATGGCCATCTTCTACCATATTTGAAACACCTCCTGAGAGTGATGATGAACGAGCCAAGTTGATTGACACTCTTCAGGTATTAATAATGATCATAAGAGTTTATATTTCAATGTTGATTAATAAAAACTTGATGAAGAAAAATTAATCAATGTAATGTAGTGGTGATTATTGTTTCTTTTTTAATTAAGTGATTTTATAAAGTTTGGGGGGGGGGGGGGGGGCAGGGGTCCAATTAGGCTTTAATCTGGTCTTTGTTTAGGAAATACTTTTTTTTCCTCTCCATGGAAGTCTCTTTATTGAAGAACTTATGTATGTGATGCTGTTACATCTTTGTAGGACTGGAAGACTGAAAGATACAAAGAAATTATCAAATCTGGAACTGTAAGCAAAAATTACTCTTTTTTGCATTGCTGTTCTTTTATCCTTCATTTCTTTGACTCTAAAGAGAGTGATATTGTTTTGATCAGGTGGAAACTAGACCTGGAGTTTTAAGATTGATGGATGAGGCCAAGGCTGCTGTAAGATACTACTTGTTTATCATTTCAATTGAGAATCATCTTCATGTTCTTTCCATTTTCCATTCATTCCACAATTGAAGCAATGGAAGCTTTTGTTTCTGTTTTACCTCTTCTTGTCAACTCGTTGAACCCACGTCTTCATATTTGGTTGCATTGGATTGTGCAGAAATTCTTTTATTCAGCTCTTTTTGATGCTATTTTCTTTCTCTACTCTTACAGGGGAAAATGCTAGCAGTTTGCTCTGCAGCAACTAAAAGTTCAGTTGTACTCTGTCTTGAGAACCTCATCGGAATGGTATGTTGTTGTGGAGATCCGCACCCGACTTACAAGATATTGTCTGCTTTGACTCGTAAATCTCAAGGTTTTGTCCCGCAAAAGACATCACTTGTGAGAATTTTGGCTCAAAGCAGAGAACAGCACCTTGCAAGTTGGGTGCGAGTCTCCACAGTTTTGATTCAGTTCATCATTGATCAACAAATATCCTCACTTCTGTTTCCTTGTTCTTTTTTCCCTATTTTTATAGGAGCGATTCAAGGGTCTTGATTGCTTCCTTGCAGGTATGTTGAGTACTTCTACATCGTCTGGTTTTGTTGTTAGATGTGTTTTAGACTTATGTGAATCAAAGCATGTATTCTGGTCTTTCACAAGTCAGCGTATGCTTCATGATAGATAAATGAGGTGCATTGTTGCTAGGGGAATTCTTCACTTTTCTTTTAAATACTCAACCAAATTTCAGATGCAATTCTTCTAAATGAATTGAGTTCCCTCTTATGAAATTCTTCTAGACAAGCTAATAACTAACCTTCATTAAGCTCTAAAACTTTACATGTACATAAAGAAATAACCTCATTGGTTGTGTTTTGATCTTTGGTCCCTTTGGTTAGTTTAAGCAAAGGTTGTTTCTGTGCTTTTTTGGCCCATTTTCTTTTCTTTTCTTTTATGATGATTTCTATCCTTAATACTCTTAAATCTCATTTCTTTATGCTTTTAGGTGATGATGTGAAGGAGAAGAAACCAGACCCATTGATATATCTGACAGCTGCCAAGGTAACTTACTAGCAAACTCAATATATCATGTGCATTTAATTTTAACCATAATGTTACCTGTGCTCATATTTCAGTCTTTGGTTTCTAATTCCGAATCTGATTTAGAAATCTTATTATGGCAGAGATTAGGCGTGTCAGAAAAAGATTGCTTGGTGGTAGAGGATAGTGTGATTGGTCTTCAGGTAAAGCTACTATTATCTGGAAAATGGATACCATGTTAATTTTCAATCGAATTTGGTTTAACAGTTGGACCAACCTGCAGTTTATCCTTAATTCATCAGAAATTTTCTGGAGTTTGAGTTGCATTCTACACAATTCTTGGCCATTCTAAAATGACTCGATATCAAATTGATTTTGCTTTTGTACCTATTTTTAAAGAAATTGTTTTCCGAATCTAGTTTGGGCATTGCATACACAACAAGTTTATTGACCATGGTTAGAGCTTTAAAGCAAACTTATTCCACATGTGCAGGCAGCAACACAAGCTGGGATGTCATGTGTGATTACCTACACTTCTTCAACTGCTGACCAGGTAAGGTCTAGAAGTGATACTAACAGCCTATGGTATTCCGACTCTTCATTTTTCTTGAAAAATATTTAGCAGATTGCGTCGCACGAATACCAACACTCACAAGCCTAGTTTGAGTAACATGGCTGACAATTGTTAGTTCAATGGTTTGCTCACCGAGTAACTGAGTTCTTTTCTATTCCAATTCAGGATTTTACAGATTCTATAGCAATTTACCCTGATTTGGGTAATGTGAGGTATGCCGCCGTTTCATTTCTGGCTGTTTACATATCTTCTCTGCCAACTTTTGTTTTTATTTTTAGGACTCTGATTGTGTATGCAGATTGAGTGACTTGGAGTTACTGCTCCAAAACGCGGTTGCTGCTAAGTAATTAAGGGATTCAGCACTCGGCACAAACCTTGGAATTCAAAGTAAGATCTGCCATCGATCTTATTGATTCGTCTTTTTTTTCTTCCTGTTTTGGTATAAACGGTTGTTCTAATCATACAAGTCGGCCATTTATTTGCCTAGAGAAAAAAAAATGAAAATTTCAGAGATGGGTCGTGTATATTTTTTATATTCATATGCAGGGCAATTGTAAATGTACAAGAATTATAACATTTGAGGCAGCAATGTAAAACACAATCTCTTGAAATTTGAACCACAAAATCTCTGTTAACACCATCGATCTTATTGATTCATCTTACGGTCTATGTTTGGGGTGCGTAGCTGTCCCTTTTAACAATGTCCTTTTCAAGGTTCAAACTTGTATCCTATCCTTAGGAGTGCAGTGTGCCTTACCAATACACCTAACACTTGTTAGTGATGATGTTGCGAACTTTAATTGGTGCCTAAAATCTATATTTTTAAGATGAAATTAATATAAATAGTATGTTAATGAGTTGAATATCGATGGTTATAGAAATATATTGTAAATAATGTAATGAACTACACAAGCAACCAGCTTCTTCATAACCCAAATTTGGAATTATGGTTCATAAGAAGAGTGAATACAACAAATTGATTTTAAATCCAAATGTTTACAGTTTTTCCCCAAATTCCCATTAGGATAAAGAAATGATTGGATTAAAAATAAAAGAGTTGAGACCACAATCCAAGCAAGTATGGACAGCGTCGAATGAGAGGATTGATCATCACACAAATATTGGTTGGTTGTAAGCTTTTCATCAATAAAAGACGAAGACATCATCGTCTCATTTTTTTACGCCATCTTAGATTAGAAGCAACCTCGTCCCAGTATTTTACACCATGATTTCCCTTTGCTTTCTCTGTATATAAATGTTGCCTCCAATTTCCACTTCACTTCATTCCTCAAAGATGGGTTCAAGTTCAACTGGATCCACCAAACCACACGCAGCATTCCTTCCATTCCCAGCACAAGGCCATATTAACCCCTTGATGCAACTGGCTAAGCTCTTGCACTCAAGGGGCTTCCATATAACCTTTGTCAACTCCGAGTTCAACCATAGACGGTTGATCCGGTCTAGTGGGGAAGACGCCGTTAAGGGTTTACCTGATTTCCGGTTCGAAACCATTCCCGATGGGCTGCCACCTTCCGATTCCGATGCAACTCAGTCCATTCCAGACCTATGCAATTCGACACAAAGAACTTGTTTGGCTCCATTCCTGGAACTACTATCTAAGTTGAATTCCTCACCCGAATTGCCCCCCGTTACTTGCATTGTTGCTGATGGAATCATGAGTTTTGGAGCCAAGGCTGCTGGAGTCATTAAGGTGCCTTGTGTTCAACTCTGGACTTCTTCACCAGCTAGCTTTTTGGGATATCTTCACTACAAAGAACTTGTTCAAAGAGGCATTGTTCCATTCAAAGGTTACAAATACAAGTTCAATGTTTTATTTCCAGTTTGTAACTTATAATTTTCAATTCTATCTTATGTTATTAATCCTTGCAGATGAACACTACATTAGCGACGGGACACTTGAGATGCCGATTGATATCCCTGGTATGCCTGATATGCGCCTCAAGGATTTCCCCAGCTTTATAAGAACCACCGATCCCAACGACATCATGTTGAATTTCGTCATGGAAGAATCACAAGAATGCTTAAAATCTTCAATAATCTTCAACACTTTCGATGAGTTGGACAAACAAGTGCTACAAGTTCTTGCAGACAAATCCCCTAACATTTACGCAATCGGTCCACTTGCCTCGCTCAGTAGGAGCATTAACACACCCGAAATCCAACACAACTGGTTCAATTCAAGCCTATGGAAGGAAGACACAAGCTGCATCCAATGGCTTAACACAAAGGAACCCAACTCAGTGGTGTACGTGAATTATGGGAGTATAACCGTGATGTCGAATCATCATCTAAAAGAATTCGCTTGGGGACTTGCAAACACCAAGTACCCGTTTCTCTGGGTCGTTAGACCCGATATCGTAATCGGTGAATCGGCTGTTTTGCCGAAAGCCTTCACCGAGGAAACAAAGGGAAGGGGATTCATCACAAGCTGGTGTCCCCAACAGCAAGTGCTGTCCCACCCAGCGGTTGGCCTTTTTTTGACACATTGCGGATGGAATTCTTTGCTGGAAGCTGTTTCTGAAGGTGTGCCTTTAGTTTGCTGGCCTTTCTTCGCTGATCAACAAACGAACTGTCGATATTCGTGCACCGCGTGGGACATTGCCATGGAAATCAACCCCGACGTGAAGCGTGAGGAGGTGCAGACACTTGTTACAGAGATGATGGAAGGAGATAATGGGCAAAGGAAAAGGCAAAAGGCCATGGAATGGAAGAAGAAAGCTGAAGCTGCCATTAGTACCGGAGGATCTTCCCTTGCCAACTTTGATCGAATGATCAAGGAGACCCTACGCCACGGTTGAGCAGTAAGGTTAGACTACGTTTTTTTGTTTTCGACTTTTAAGGATGGAATCAAAATGTTTAAAAGTTAGAGACCAATTTAAAATAAGAGTCATATTTTAAGAACATATATTATAATTAAATCTTTTTATTATGGTTTAAATCCAGCTCAAATGTATGTATTTTCAATTTTTTTTCAGTGCTTTGTAACGATTTATATTATAAACTTTAAAAATAAATTAAAAGAAAAGAAACTAATTGTAAAACGATCTTTTTAATTATTCAAATTTACCAACTTAATTATTTTAACCCTAAAACTTATATTTCATTTCTTTTTGACGTTTAGATTTTTATTCCTACAAATTGATTATTATTTATAACGTTTAAGTGTGAAAAGTGTTTTTTTAGTTAAAATTACTATGTTTTAGGAGCTTCTTGCTTTGCCTTTGCTGTGATTAGGGGTGTAAATGAGTCGAGTTGAGCTCGAGTAAGACTGGGCTCGACTCGGCTCGTTAAGATTTTGAGTCGAGTTCGAGCTCGGGTAATTTTTGACGAGCCTGAAAAATTTGAGCTCGATTCGGCTCGTTAAAAAATTCGAGTCGAGTTCGAGTTTGATTCGAGCTTTATCGAGTCAAGTGTTGACCAATCTTTGACTGTGTCGGACTCGAGTAGCTCGCCATCTATCACGTCTCATTTAAAGTCATATCAAGAAAAAACTTTGATACACAAGTTGTGTAAACTCAAGCTTGCTAATTTTAAGGTTTAGGGTTTAAAGGTTTAGGTCGTTGGGTTTAGAATTTAGGATTTAGATTTTAGGGTTTGAGAATTATTTTTTAAGGTTTATATTTTAGGGTTTTAAGTTTAGGAGTTTAGACTTTAAATTATAAAAAATAAAAAAATTAATATATTATATTTTCGAGTAGCTCGCGAGCTTTTCGAGTCGGATATCAAGTAGCTCGACTCGACTTGTTAAGAACTCGAGCCGAGTTCAAACTTGAGTCGAGTCCAATCGAGTCGAGCTTTGATCGAGCTCGAGCTCGAGTAGCTCTAGCTGTGGTTGTGTTTTGAATGTGCTGCGGTGTCGAGGCATTCTTTTCATCTCTGTTTTACGTCCTAAGTAAGGGTGAGTATTCGATGCGTCGAACAAAAAAATTTGTGTCGGTCGAATTAATTAGTCCTATTTATAATTCAAATTTTATTTAAATTTTTTAGAGTCAAGTCGAATTGTTCGAGTTCTTATTTAAATTTAATTGTAATTACTTATAATTTTTTGGTAAAATATATATCTTTTTTATGGTTCATGTTCGGGATTCGTGATTTTTCCTCCAAACAATATTCTTCCCAAAGTTCGAACCGGAGTTCTCTATTTGAGAGAGCAATGTCCATTGCCATTGTATCCAACACTTGTTGGTAATAAATATTATTGGAACCGTACAACTAAGTTATTTATTTATGGCTTAAGGGTGTAAGAATTGTCCTTGAACATTTGAAAAAAATCAATTAAGCCCTGAACTTTTTTTGCACTCAATTAAGCCACTGAACTAAGAAATTGAATCAATTAAGCCCTTTGACCAATTTCGGACATTAAATCTTGACAATATTTTTAGATTTGTTGATGCAATGCGTCGTGCCACAGTGTTTTCACTTTACATTTTTAGAATTTTTTTTTATTTAAAAAATTCTTTAAAAGTTTCAGAAGACTTATAAAATTTATAAAAAATATTTATTGAAATAAACATGTAAATGTAACATGATAAAACTGTAGTGTATCATGTGCCAGTAATATCTAAAGAAAAAAACTGTCAAAATTTAATGGTCAAAATTGGTAAAGCACTTAATTGATTAAATTTTTAGGTTTAAGAGTTTAATTGATTAAATTTCTTAGTTCAAAGGGTTAATTTGGTAAAAAAAAAGGGACTTAATTGATTTTATTTTTTTAAGTTTAAAAGGTAATTGTACCCGTAAGCTTTTTTTTTTAATTTTATTTTTTCATTTGTTGAGTAACTTGGTGAGCGGATTATTGTGTTAATTGTAAACTTAAAATTAACCCGTATTCCATCTTCAGACCAATGACTTAATTGTTAAAAATATTAAAAAAGATTTTTAGAGTTTTTTATTAATTTTCCAGAGATCAATTTATTTTATAAGTGATAGTATGTATTTATTAATAGGTGAACAATTGATTGATTTTTTTTAATATGAGCACGCAAAATTTATTAAAAGATGAAAATATAAAAAAATATAAAGAGAGTTTACAATTTAAATAAATAAATTTGATACAAATTTTTTTATAAACAAACATTTAATTGATTTAATAAAAATAAATATTAAATCTCTCGAATAATATCTAAAGTTATTCTATAACAAACTTTTGTAGAACTCAAATCTAAATTGATCAACCGTCACATATTAGTGGTTATCCGGAAACGAATTTTTTATTTAATACTAAAATTTATGAACTGTGACCGAGTTCATAAGAACCAGATCGGTGGCCGAAGATTGTTAGAATTCAAACTTGATTTGAATTCTTAGTTTGACAATAAAGAGTATGAACGTGGCAAGCTTGACAAAATTACTTAGCAATTAAGCAAGTCTAATGGAGGCAAGCAAATTGAACTCTTCTTAGGAAAATACTTAGCAATTAAGCAAGTCTAATGGAGGCAAGCAAATTGAACTCTTCTTAGGAAAATACTTAGCAATTAAGCAAGTCTAATGGCGGAAAGCAAATTGAACTCTCCATAGGTGGTTTAGGAACACTATAAATAGGAGTTAGACAAAGCTTGTAATATAGAAGAAAAAAAAACACACAAAGTGTTTTTCTTGGTGTAAAGAAAGTGCAGCAGCACATTTATATTTATTTTTCTTTGATTTCTCATGTAATAATATTATTTGAGTTATAAAGTTATATCGAGTGTCCACCGACGCTTCCAACAAGTGGTATCAGAGCCAAGTTCGAGTTCGAATTTCACGCCACGAGAAGATGGAGGACATGATCCAGCCACAAATCCCGAGATTAACAAAGACAAATTATGGCAACTGGAGTATTCAAATGAAGGCGCTACTCGGTTCGCAAGATTGTTGGGACATGGTCGTAAAAGGATATGTGGAGCCAGAAAATGCAACAGCAGAAGCGGCTCTAACCAACGAAGAGAAGAAAGCACTAAGGGATGCTCTTAAAAGAGACCAAAGGGCGTTATATTACATTTTCCAAGCAGTAGATGAGTCTAACTTTGAAAAAATTGCAGAAGCAACAACCGCGAAGCAAGCATGGGAAACTCTGCAAAAATCACTCCAAGGAGTTGAGAAAGCAAAAAAGGTACGTCTTCAATCACTTAGAGCCGAGTTTGAGATGCTAAAAATGAAGATCACGGAAAGCATAGATGATTATGTTAGCCGTGTAAAAGCCGTAGCAAATGAAATGAAAAGAAATGGCGAAGCACTCGGTGAGGTTAGAGTGATGGAGAAAATCCTACGATCATTGATACGAAAATTTGATTATGTGGTCGTGGCAATTGAGGAATCAAAAGATTTAACTCAAATGACTATCGATGAGCTTGTGGGATCACTCCAAGCCCATGAGCAGAAAATGAAGCTAAATGAAGAAAGTGAAAATCTGGAGCAAGTCCTTCAAAGCAAGTTGCACGTCAACGAAGGCAGAGTTAGCAGCAGCTACACACGAGGCAGAGGAAACTATGGTGGATATCGTGGACGTGGCGATCGTTCATATGTTAGCAACCAAGCAAATGAAAATTACCGATCACCAAGTCGTGGACGAGGATATAGAGGTCGAGGAAGAGGCCGATATCAACAAGGAGATAAATCTCAGGTACAATGTTATAATTGTAATAAGTATGGTCATTATAGTTACGAGTGTAGATCAACTCCAAAGTACGAAGAAAGAATTAATGTAGCAACAGCTGAAGAAGAAAACGCCGAAGAATCTCATGTATTCCTCACTTATAAAGAAAATGAAGAATCAAAGGAAAATATTTGGTATCTCGATAATTGTGCCAGTAATCATATGTGTGGTCAAAAAGAGTTTTTTGTGGCGTTGGACGAAACGATCCGTGGACGAGTAATTTTTGGTGACGACTCGCACGCAGAGGTTAAAGGCAAGGGCAAAGTCATGATTACTCAGAAAAATGGAGAAAAGAAATACATATCAGACGTTTACTATGTACCAGCTATGAAAAGCAACATCATCAGTCTTGGTCAGCTTCTAGAAAAAGGATATGAAGTGCAGATGAAGAACCGCTCACTTTCAATCAAGAATAGAAATGGAGAATTGGTTGCCCAAGTCAATATGACGCGGAATCGTCTCTTTACTATTGACATCGAGTCAGGAGAAGTAAAGTGTATGAAGACTTCAATCAAGGACGATTCGTGGCTGTGGCACTTGAGGTACGGACATCTTGGATTTTCTGGCTTGAAGTTATTATCAAAAGCAAAAATGGTGAATGGATTGCCAGAAATCAAACCTCCAAATCAATTGTGCGAGGCCTGTATCAAAGGAAAACAACACAGACAAAGCTTTAAAGTTGGCAAATCATGGAGAGCCAGAAGACCATTGGAGATCGTCCACACTGACATAGCCGGCCCATTTGATATACCATCACTTGGAGGAAATAGGTATTACCTAACCTTTATTGATGATTATAGCAGAAAGTGTTGGGTTTATGTTCTTAAACAAAAGTCGGAAGCACTGGATAAGTTCAAAGAATTTAAAGCAATGGCGGAAAAACAAAGCGGTCAATACTTAAAGATACTCAGATCTGATAGAGGAGGTGAGTATACAGTAAAGTTATTTGAAGACTTCTGCAAGGAGCATGGCATAATTCACCAGTTGACAGTTAGATACACGCCTCAACAAAATGGAGTTGCAGAAAGAAAGAATCGCACCATTCTCGACATGGCGAGGAGCATGATAAAAGGTAAGCATCTACCAAGAAATTTTTGGGCCGAAGCAGTTCGATGTGCAGTTTATCTGTTAAATCGTTGCCCAACAAAGAGTGTAAGGAAAATGACGCCGGACGAAGCATGGAGCGGTAAAAAACCAGGAATTGGGAACCTTAAGATTTTTGGATGCATCGCATATGCCCATGTACCTGAGCAGATCAGAACGAAGCTTGATGACAGAGGAGAGAAGTGTATCTTTATTGGCTATGATGAACGAAGTAAGGCTTACAGACTCTATAATCCTTTAACCAAAAAGTTGATAATCTCAAGAGATGTTGAGTTCGATGAAGCAGAACACTGGAGATGGAACTTAGAAGAAAAGAAAGTTGAAGGACTATTTTTTAACGAAGAACAAGATGATGACGACTTCATCAACCAAGATAAACAAAGTGATGATCAAAGTCCTCAACAAAATCCAACTGAGTCATCCTCATCAAACAATAGCAGAACAGAGAATCCTGAAATACAACCGACTGAAGTTCGAAGATCTACAAGAGAGAGAAGAATTCCAGAAAGGTACAAGGATTACGAAACTCAAAATATTTCACTTTTCTGTTTACTTGCAAGCAGTGATCCAATAACATATGAAGAAGCAATTGAAGATGACAAGTGGAAGAATGCCATGAATGAAGAAATTGCATCGATAGAAAGAAATGATACATGAGAGCTCACAAGTCTACCAGAAGGACATAATCCAATTGGAGTCAAATGTGTGTACAAGACGAAGACCAATAAAGAAGGACTTGGCATGAAAAATCAAGTTTGAGGGGGAGTGTTAGAATTCAAACTTGATTTGAATTCTTAGTTTGACAATAAAGAGTATGAACGTGGCAAGCTTGACAAAATTACTTAGCAATTAAGCAAGTCTAATGGAGGCAAGCAAATTGAACTCTTCTTAGGAAAATACTTAGCAATTAAGCAAGTCTAATGGCGGAAAGCAAATTGAACTCTCCATAGGTGGTTTAGGAAAACTATAAATAGGAGTTAGACAAAGCTTGTAATATAGAAGAAAAAAAAAACACACAAAGTGTTTTTCTTGGTGTAAAGAAAGTGCAGCAGCACATTTATATTTATTTTTCTTTGATTTCTCATGTAATAATATTATTTGAGTTATAAAGTTATATCGAGTGTCCACCGACGCTTCCAACAAAGATTTCCTCTGTTCTTGACCGATCATTCCTTATCTGGGCCTCTGTATTTCATTAAGAACACTTTCTCTTATTTATATTGAATGTTTGCAGTTTATAGCAAGAATAGCATTTACCAGCAAAACCTTAAATTTCAAACTTTGTTGCTGCTTTGCAAAGATGGGTTTTGAAGCAGGTAAACCCCACGCTGTATCCATCACAAGGACATGTTAGCCCCATGATGCAACTGGCTCAGCTCTTGCACTCTAGAGGCTTCTTCATATGCTTTGTTAACACCGAGTTCAACCATAGGCGTCTGATCAGGTCCAAAGGCCCCGACTCAGTTGAAGGGTTGCCCGATTTCAGGTTCGAAATGATTCCGGATGGACTGCCATCGTCGCGACACAAAATGTTCGAGCTCTATCCGACTCGACACGGAAGAATTGCTTGGAACCATTTTTAGAGCAACTATATAAGATGAACTTCTCGCCCCAAGTGCCTAGTGTTACTTGCATAGTCTCGGATGGAGTTATGAGCTTTGCTATTAAGGCTGCTGAAATACTCGGAATACCAGTTCAGTTTTGGACTGCCTCTGCTTGTAGTTTCATGGGATATCTTCAATTCACTGAACTACTCGAAAGAGGCATATTCCCATTCCGAAGTAGGTGATTTTTATTTCAAGATTTTAACCGTCACATCTATGAAATTTGTCTGAAAAAAAAAACTTAAAATTTGACACTTTGTAATTGTGGTGTCAGCTGAAACATTTCTGAGCGATGGAACTCTTGATCAAACTGTTGATTGGGTGCCCGGAATGAGTAACATTCGCCTCAAAGATTTCCCAAGCTTTATCAGAGCCAACAATCCAAATGATATCATGGGATCCGAAGCACAAAATTGCCTAAAAGCTCCGGCAATCATTTTCAACACATTCGACGAGTTCGAACATGAAGTTTTAAAAGCAATCGCTGCTAAATTCCCTCGAATTCTTTGCTTTGTATAAAAAGGCAGCGGGTCTGAACATGAATTCTCTCGAGGCGCACGTTAGCGGGTCTGATGGCACTCAGGGTTTTTAGGGTTCTTATTCCATTTTGGTTTATTTTTCTTGCTTTCCTTCTCATTTCTCTGTCTCGTTGTGATTCTTGGATCTGTGCGTGGGATTTATGGCTGGGTCGTCTTCTAGTGGGCTCGATTGGAGAAAGTTTTTTGCGTCGAGTGATTAGCAATCCCTACATTTTTTCTCCCCAATTTTGAAGGAGGGCTCGACGGCTGTTAAGCCTCCCTTGGATGTTTTTGAGGTAGTGGATTGTGGCTGGAGCTGTTCACTGGTGGGGCAATTCCTTGGGTCTACGCCTAATTTTAGTGCTATGCAGAAGGATGTTGACTTAATGTGGGGCAAAGAGATCGCGGTCGAGGTATGTTTGGCTGGCGCAAACCTTTATATCTTCTCGTTTGTTGATTCGGCATTTAGGGATTGGGTTTTAGAGCATGATCCTTGGTATATCCAGAATAAACCCTCGTTGCTACGAAAATGGGCTCCTAATATAAAGAAGTTAGAGTTTAACCTTGATCGTATGCCTGTGTGGGTTAGGTTGTTTCATATTCCTCTTGAATTGTACACTAAGCGGGGGCTGATTTATATTGCAAGTGCGATAGACATCCCTTTGTATATGGACTCAGTTACTGCATCTAGGAAGAGGTTGGAGCATGCTAAGGTTTGCGTGGAGATTGCGATAGACACTTGCATACCTAGCACAATTGAGGTTTTTCTTCGAGATGAAACTTCTGCCGTTATCGAGGTTGATGTTCATTGGCTCCCTTCTTGTTGTTCGAAGTGTAAAATTTTTGGGCATCATGATAAATATTTCCCATTGAATGTAGCCAAGCCTACTCAGCACAAAGTTGCTAAAGTGTGGAAGGAGAAGAAATCTATTGTTTCTACTTCTGTTGCTGCCAGTGGTGACTTGGTGCTGAATTTGGAGCAGGGTTCGACTGATTCTGTGCAAGGGGAAGAGAATCAAACTGTTGCTCAGGCTGTTTCTGTGCAAGGTGAATTGAATTAGTCTGGCACTGTTCAGCAAGGTTCTATTTTGAACCAAGATGAGGGGGATCTGGAATTAGTGCAAGGGATGAATCTACCAGATCAGACTATTCCTGTGCAAGGGATGGAAAAGTTTGTGACGAAGGGTAATAATTCAGATTCTCACCCTGTTGAGGAGTCTTTATTAGATAAAGAGTTTCTCCCTCTTCAGCTTAGTGCAAAGAAGGTGGGGGACAAATCTGGGAAAGCTAAAGCTAAATCGTTGGTGAGCTCTGCCAACAGTTTTGTAGTTTTTAGTGTGGTTGTTGAAGATTCTCCTAGTCGTAAGCCTAGAGTAGCTGTTGTTGGGGCTGCTCAATTACTACAGAACCTAAAATGCAAAAAGAAAAAGCAGGTGAAGAAAGTAGCTAAAGATGTTGGTTCTGGGGAAGGGGGCTTGCTTATTTCACAATGATTGCGTGCTTTTGAAATGTTAGAGGGATGAATGACCCTCTTAAACTTGGTGCCATTGTGCATAGGCTTCATAAGTTGGATGGTGCTATAGTTTGCTTGTTGGAAACTAGAGTAAAGGAACATAAAACTTCTAGTATTATTTTTTCTCATTTTGCTGATTAGGGTTAGTGCTCGAATTATACTCATGCTGTTAATGGGAGAATTTGGGTGCTCTAGAGGAAGGACTTGATTATGGTGACTCATAGTATTTCTGAGCAGGTTATTACTCTTTAAGGTAGTTACAAGGGGGTGAGTTTCTTTCTCTCTGGAGTATATGGTAGTAATTTTGGGGTTCAATGAAGGCAGCTCTGAAAGCAATTGGATGAGGATGTTGTTTTGATTGGATCTTCCCCTTGAATTATTGGCGGCGACTTCAATGTTATCGCTTCATCTGAGGAGGATTCTAACTCTAATTTTGTTTCCTCACTCACTGCCGATATGAAGGAGTCTAGGGATTGCTTGGAGGAGTTAGCAGTAGAGGACCATCCTTCTTTTGGACCTCAATTCACTTGGTCTAATAAGCAGGATAGAAATTTTATTGCTCGAAAATTGGACAGAATTATGGTTAATGCTCATTGGGGATTAAGCATGCCTGATTCTGCTGTGAAATTTTAAGCACCAAGGGTTTCTGAACACTGCCTGGCTGTGGTCTGGTTTTCAAAGCCTGTTCCCATCACTGGTCCTAAGCCATTTAAATTTTTTAATTTCTGGAGATTACATCCTCGTTTTATGGAAATTGTGAAGAACTCTTGGTTGGAGGAAGCTCGAGGGAACCCTATACAGGTTTTTTACTTGAAGTTGAAGAGGTTAAAGGGGCCTTTAAAGGACATGAATAGGGTACATTATGCTGATATCTCAATTAAAGTTAGGGAGAAGCAGGTGCAGCTTGAAGCACAACAGCTTCATAATCTCTCTACTAGAGGTGATTTGGCTAGTATTGAACTGAAGAAAGGCTTGCATGAGGAGCTTAAAGAGCTGGAACATGCTGAAATGAGCTTCTTAACGCAAAAAGCTAAGGTTAAATGGATGAAAGAAGGAGATCAGGGTTATCGTTTCTGTCATTCAATCGTGGCTACCAATAAAAGAAGAAGTACTATTCGAGCTTTCAAATCAGAAGATGGCTCTTTGTTGGAGACTTTTGAGCAAATGGCAGCTGAATTTGTCAAATATTTTACTAATCTGATTGTTGCCCCTGATCCTGGAGTTAAGGGTTGTCCTGAAAGTGTCATACAAGAGCTGCTTCAGTATTCTGTCCTGCTGGAGGCTACTGATTCTTTGATAAGCCTCCCAACTGATAAGGAAATTAAAGAAGCTATTTTTTGTCAAGGGAATGACAAAGCCCCTGGACCCGATGGCTACTCCTCCTGGTTCTTTAAGGCTGCTTGGTCTATTGTAGGGACTGATTTCTTGAAGGCTGTGAGATTTTTCTTTGAGACTACAGAGTTGCATTCAGCCTTCTCTACAACTACCCTTGTTTTAGTCCCTAAATCTTCTCATTCATGTATGGTTAAGGACTACATGCCCATATCTTGTTGCTCTGTTGTATATAAGACTATTTCTAGGGTGTTGGTGAATAGACTTATGGGGGTTTTTCCTAATATGATTACCATGAATCAGTCTGCTTTTGTAAAGGGTAGGAATATTGTTGACAATACTCTGTTAGCACAAAAGTTAGTTAGGGGTTATGCCAGAACTACTTTGTCCTCTAGGTTTGCTCTGAAGGTAGATCTCCAGAAAGCTTTTGATTTGCTGAATTGGAGTTTTGTTATCTCTATTTTTAAAGCTCTGGGGATTCCACCTAGATTTTTACAGTGGCTATCTACTTGTTTGACTTCTCCAAGCTTCTCTATATGTTTCAATGGGAGTTTAGTGGGATATTTTAAAGGTGCAAGGGGTATTCGACATGGAGATCCTTTGTCTCCTTACATCTTTGTGATCGCTATGAATGTCCTATCTGGGATTCTGAATAAGGTTGCTGTTGCTGAGATTTTTCTGTATAACCCAAAGTGTAAAAAAATAGGACTCACCCACCTTTATTTCGCTGACGATTTGCTAATTTTTTGTAAAGGGAATTTTGACTCAATTGTGGGTATTCATTGTATCTTGGAGAGTTTCTATGAGATATCAGGCATCAAGCTTAATGCCTCCAAGAGTGAATTGTCCTCTTCTGGGATTTCAGAGGATAAGCTAAATGAAATTCATGAAGCTTATGGGTTTAAACTTGGCTGCTTACCTGTTCGATACTTAAGGTGCCCTTGGTGACTAGGAAGCTCTCGGAAAAGGATTGTCTTCCGCTTTTGAAGAAGGTCCAGGCTCGGCTAAGTTATTGGTCCTCCAAGTCTCTTAGTTATGCTGGTTGAATCCAATTGATTCGATCCGTTCTATTTAGTATTGCTAATTTCTGGTGTAGCCAATTGTTTCTCCCTAAGGCTGTGATTGATAGAGTTGAACATATCTGCTCGCGTTTCTTGTGGAAAGTTAAAGATGCTTCTGCTCTAGGGGCTCAGGTTAATTGGAGGCAGATCTGTTTTTTAAAATCTGAGGGAGGCTTGGGGCTCAAAGACTTGCACGTGTGGAATAAAGCATGTATGTTGAATCTCATCAAGAAGATCCTGGCAAATGAGGGCTCCCTTTGGGTGGCTTGGATTCAGTCGTATGTTTTGAAAGGTAGAGATTTTTGGCAGGTGCCTGAATTAGGTGGTATGAGTTGAAGTTTGAGGAAGCTTTTTAAGCTTCGGGATGAAGCTAGCATTTTGTATGCGCAGACTCGTGATTTTAGCAGGTTGCAGACTGGATTACTGTATGCTGGTCTTAGAGGACCTATTCCTAAAGTTCCATGGCACAAGCTCATTTGGTTTTCCATGCATGTACCTAAGCATGCTGTTATTAGTTGGATGGCTATTCTTGGTAGGCTTCCCACTAAGGATAGGCTCCTGCGTTGGGGGATTCAAACTGATAGTTGTTGTGTCTTATGTGGTCGAGCTGAGGAGACTCATAAGCACTTGTTTTTTTACTGTGATCTGTCAAGGAAGTTGCTGGAGGAGGTGTTGGGTTTATGCAACTTGCGTCGCTGCATTGGTTCTTGGGAGCAAGAGCTTGGCTGGGCTTCTACTAAGTTGAAAGGTAGATCTTTACTTGTTTGTCTCTTGAAAATTGCTTGGTCTTCTTGTATATACTTTGTTTGGAAAGAAAGGAACTATAGGATTTTTCATGGACAGCGTCGAAGTTTTGAGGATTTGCTGCTCAGAATTAAAGAGACTGTGAGGCTGAGATTTTCTGGTACTAGCTTTGACAGTGTAGATATTACTAACAGAAAACTTTGTACTAGTTGGGAAATCACTGTATAAAGAGGTGGTATAGTTTGTAATTGTCTTCTTGTAGCTGTATTCTGCTTTGAGCTTAATAAAAGGCATCATTTATCTAAAAAATTCCCTCGAATTTATACAATAGGACCACTTCATTCGCTCGCCAGCCACATGCCTGACGGCCCATTCAAGTCGATGAACTCAAGCCTATGGAAACAAGATGCAAACTATATCGAATGGCTTAACAAAAGGGAACCCGAGTCAGTTGTGTACGTAAACTATGGGAGCGTGACCGTCATGTCGGAAAAGCATCTGAAAGAATTTGCAAACAGTAGATACCCGTTTTTATGGGTGGTTAGGCCAGATGTTGTGATGGGTGAATCAATTATTTTGCCAAGAGAGTTCATGGAGGAGATAAAGGAAAAGGGTTACATAACAAGCTGGTGTCCCCAACAACAAGTGTTGTCCCACCCGGCGGCTGGGCTTTTCTTGACGCATTGCGGATGGAATTCTATATTGGAAGTTGTGACCGAAGGTGTGCCTTTAGTTTGCTGGCCTTTCTTCGCGAATCAACAGACGAATTGTCGGTATTCATGCACCACATGGGGTACGACCATTGTAACGCCCCGAGTTTAGGGCCGGGAGATAATCAGATTAGTCAAGCTGAGTCGGGTTAAATTTAAATTGGAGAAAAAATAATTTTTAACACACACCTAAAGTATTTTAAAGAAAGAAGGGCAAAAATGAGATTTTGTAATTCCAAAAAGGTTTTTCAAAAGCTATCATCTTCCTCAACCTTTCTCTTGACGTTACTTTCACTCAAAAACCCCATTTTACTATTCCATTGCCCCAAGCTCTCAATCCAAGTGATTTCTTCAAGGTAATTGATTTCTTAACTTGGTTTCATCTTCCTTGAGTAATAAATGTTGAGATTTTTGCAAAACCTATGTTTAGACATGTTTTGATTTTTAAAGTTTGGTTTGAAATGAAAGGAAGTTTATGGGTTTTCGTTGGGGTTGACTATGGCTGAGTTTGAGTGTGTTTTAACTTTGTTTTATTGCTAAAATAACATGAAAAGGATGGGTTGTTATGGGAAACCCGAAATGGGTATTGTGGGTGATTTTGGGAGTTAAAAATTTTGAGTTTTTGGATGGGTTTTGGGTCTAAATGACAGCTGAAGGTTTGATAGCTTTGGGTTGATGTATTGGAATGTTAAAAGATAGATTTTTGATGGTAAATTCGTTGGGTGTGGCTACAAGTAGTTTGAGACTCAATTGATATGTTTCGGGTGAAATTTGGGGCTTGAATCGATGTGTGTTGTTGCAAGATTGTTGAGTTCTGGGTTTTTGATGTGTCTATGAGTGTATTAGTGTTCTAATGTTCAGTTTTGGGTTGCTTAAAATAGAGGAATCAGATTCGGGCTTTGTGGACGGAAATCCGGGTAGTTCGGTGGCTTGATTCGGCATCTTGAACATTGTTTGTGTGTTGGCTGGTGAGTGGATTGATTTTAAAAGCCTTAACGTGGTTAAGAGAATGTTTTGGGAGTTTGGATTGAGCTTGAAAAGCCAATCCAAGCTCAAGAGTAAGTTTTAATGGTTTTAAGCAATTAAATCGTGTTTTATGTTTCCTCGATGCATGATGAACATGTTATATTGTTATGTGTTGAATTGCTTTGTTGCACATGTTGAGATTTGGGACTTGTGTTTATATTTGCATTACGAGTACATGCTTTGCATGGAAGTTTGGACATGGTAAGTGGTTCAAGCATCAATAATGTTTATGGTTGTGAATAAGTATATTGGCACATGTTGAGTTGTTACCAGATATAATTGATCGATCAATAGGATTAGAGTGCACTCGAGGTAAAAGTTGCGCGTGGCCATAGTGATGCTAGATTTCACTGAGGAGGAGTACGGTGATGTGAGATTCCACCGGAAGTGTCTAGTGGGTTTGAGGAAAAACTATCCGCATATCCGAGTAAAAACGATGAATGTCAATATACCCATGATGCTTTAATTCTCATGTTAAGCATGTCGTTGATTTCTTCTATTATCCTTATGCATTGTTGGTTACTTTGCGTGCGTTATGGGAACGAGCATGTGGTAAGCCCATGGCTTGTAGTTGCATTCGATAAATGCACGTGATGGTAAATGCATGTTGTTATGTGTTCAAGCATGTGGAGACGATTTGGAAATGGTTTTGGTTTTCCAGCAAACTAATGTTTTAAAACTACATTGTTGTAGCTACCGTTTGAGCACCGCTCACTAAGCTTAAATGCTTACGCTCTCTTTTCCAACAATGCAGGCCCTTAGACCTTCAGAGCAGCTCGGGGAATAAGGGAGAATCCAAGGGAGTTTGGTTTGCTCAAGTATGAGTTTAGACTTCAATAATTAGTATTACGCAATGGGATAGGACCTTTATGTTTTGAGGTTTTGTTGGCATGTCTCTTGCTTTAGACAAGTTTGCTTAGTTGTTTTGGGCTTGTATTGCCTTTTACCTTGTTGATTTATGCTTTTGTTTAGCTTTAGGCATGTTGATGTTTTGGAAGCTAAGTGTTCTTGTGAGCTTGAGTTTGAGATTCATTTTATTGCGTGTATGCATGTTTGAGGTCGTGTTTAGGGTGTCTTGCCTCTAGATTGATTGTATTTTGAGATGCTATGTGGTTTGTGATGTTTCGGGGCAAGTTTGGGGACGTTTGGAGATGTCAAATTTTGTTTTCGAGCCAAACTGTGCCCAGGTGTTTCGGAACGCCTGATATGGTTTCGGAACGGTTGAGCTCCATGGGTACCCGTATCGGAACGGGGGTGGTGCTGTTTCGGTACGATTTGTCACTGGAGGTTCCTGTTTCAGAACCATATAGGGTCGTTCCGGTACGTTTTGCCACTGGAGGTCCCCATTCCGAAACAAGGTGGGATCGTTCCGGAACGACTTGATGTTGCATTTTTTTAATGAAGCCCGCATTTTGGAACGGGCTGGCGTGTTTCGAAACGCAGGCAGTTAAAAGAGTCAAAAGGCTTCTTCAAGGGTTTCCAAATGATGCATTTTAGTCCCTAAGGCTTGTATGCTTCCTAGATGAGTTTATATGTGACCTTTGTGATGGTTTTGCCTCGTGTGCATGTAATTTGACTAACAAACTACTTGGTAAGTTTAAATTATCGTATGCCCTCTGCTCGGTTCGTATCTGTGTTCGATTTTCCGCTGGTTGCCCTTCACACATAGGATTAAAATGATAATTAGACAAGATAATTAAAATAAAAAAATAGAACTGCTAATCAAAGTGAGGCATTAGCGGGTTTCACTTCGGTTTTTCCCGTATAACCCGTTCGGTTCGGTCTGTTGGCTAGGCCGGGACGAGGGGGTTACAGCCATGGAGATCAACCCTCACGTAAAGCGTGGGGATGCATAGGATTTTGTTAAAGAGATGATAGAAGGAGTAAACGGGCAAAGGGTAAGGCGAAAGGCGCTGGAATGGAAGAACAAAGTTGAAGCTAACGTTAGTTGCGGCATATCTTCTCTTGCCGACTTTGATAGAATGATCACGGAGGCCCTAAATCACGGATGAGCAGTAGAGTTTTTTTTAATTTGTTTTACAGGGAGGAGCACTGGAGCTAGGGGAGCAAAATTCGGCTAGAAAAATTTCAAAATTTTGACTCGACTCATTCTGACTCAACTCGGAAAAATTTCAAATAAAGTTTGAGTTGTAAAATGAAAAATCGAATAACTCGAAATTTTTAGTAATTAGTGGATTGATTTTTAAGTTCGAGTCAAGTTCCTCAATTTTCCTTATATATATATATATGCCACGTTTGAAAGAATAGGATGAAATATATATGCATATCGTATATGATTAAGGAAAGTCGTTTAAATTAGAATCAAAGTGTACTATAACATGATAAATAATTACAATTAAATTTGTATATGAACTCGAAAACTCGACTCAAACTGAAAAAATTTCAAATAAAGTTTGAGTTGTAAAATATGACGCATCAACTCGAATAACTCGAAATTTTTTTGACTCGACTCGACTTAATCGAACGCTCACCCCTAACTTGAGTAGTAAAAGTAGAATACATCGTATATTAAATTTACTATATTAGAAATCTTCTCTCTCTATTTTATGTCGATATATCTCAACACTGAGACATTAAATTTAAATTTTAGGGTTTTAGTTTGAAATTTGAGTTTAGTGTGTATGATTTAATTCTTGAAGTTTAAAATTTACAATTTAAAATTTAGAATTTAAATTAAGTTAGAGTGTAAGTTTTATTTTTTCACTATTGGGATATACACAGTGACAATAAAAAAATTTAAAAAAATTTGTTCTACACATAAGCATTGCATATGAACAAAAATCATCTATCCCTTATTAGTGTCTTTATTTATGCCCCGACACTAAAAACTAAATCTTACATTGTTTATAAATCCTAAATACTAAACCATAGACCATACACCTTAAATATTAAACTCTGACCCAAAACGTCAACATAAAATCCAATTCTATTTTTTAATATTGGGTACAGATAAGAGCACCAAAAGACCATAGAAGATTTCCATTCTTGCATATAGGGGTGTAAATGAATCGAACTTGAACGAACAAGATTATGTTCGTGTTCGTTTGTTTATTTTTAAAGGTGTTCATGTTCGTTTAATTTTTTAATATTGTGTTCATGTTCGTTTATTTATTTTTGAAGGTGCTCACGTTTGTTTGTTTAGTGTTCACGAGCGTGTTCATTTAGGTGTTCGCGAACGTGATTGTTTAAGTGTTCGCTAACGTGTTCGTTTATTCGTTTCGCGAACATGTTCGTTTATATGTCTAGAAATGTTAACTAAATTAACAATAAATAAATAAAATAAAAGCAACAAAATAAAACTTACATTTCAACTTGAACTTATATAACATCCTCAACAAAAACAAAAAGTAATATTTAGATACATCCACAAGCATTTTCATCGTATAAACGAGCTTATAAATGAGCCTACAAACGAGCTTGTTCGTGAACATAAACGAACCAAACATACACATATTCGTGTTAGTTCATTTATTAAACGAACAAAAAATTGTTCATACTCATTTATTTAGCTTAATAAACGAACGTTATACAAACAATTCACAAATAATTTGTTGAACGCGATGTTCAATTACACCCCTGCTTGCATATGTGTTTACCCTACCCATGTATTTTACACCTATCATCTTTGCTTTTGTATATTTTGAGGTTGTGTGAGAGTAAGAAGAAAACACAAGGTAAAGAAAAATAGGAATAAGAGAAAAAAAATAAAAAAGAAAGAGAAAACCATTTTTTATTTTTTAATTAAATTTGTATAATTTATAATTTACAAAATTATGATCATATATATATTAATATTCAATTTATTTATAATTAATTTGTATGGGGTATTATAGAGATATATTATGAGACAATCCCTCCAACCTAGTCTACTTCACAATAATATCGGCTTTGTACTTTTAATTACAAATCTTCATCCTACTAGACCAACGGATAATTAATTATAATTCTCATATATTCTTATCTTGTTCACGTTTTTTATATATGATTTTACAAGTAAAAATCTAATATTATATATATAGACACATTCATCATCATGTCCACTTTTTTCATTTTGTTTTCCATTATTGTTTCAAATTTTCGTCATCTCAATTTCTTAATAATTTGATTTAATGAAAATTTTATTTATGTAAGATATTAAAATATAAATCTTCTTTAAATAATTTAATTAATTTAATTAAAAATTTTATTTATTACTTAATTTAAATATAATAAATTAGATTATTATTATCATTTCATAGTGATATAATTAAACTAAATTGAAACTATTAAAAATGGAAAATTTATATATAAAAAACCTCACAATTATCATTTCATAGTGATATTGATATAAGCAAACCCGTATTTTTTGTGTTCACATGTGAAGTTGAATCGGATTTGGATCAGACTTATATATTTATAACACACTTTATTTTTGTTTAAGTTAAACTTGACCCAAGTTAAAATATGATCTAAATTTTACTCAAAATTACTCATATTTGTAAATAATTAATCTAAACTTATTTTAGTTTTTTCCATATTACTTTTTCGAAAATATTTATACTATTTTTAATTTAATAATTACTCTCCTTTTCCCACTAAAGCTGTCACATGTTGATTTTTTTTAGATAAAAAATTTCAACTTTGACCTCTTCTAATTTAAAATTTATTATTAATGAAAATATGAAAAAAATATATTTTAAAAACTTCGATCAAGTAGTTTTTAAATATATTTTTTATAAAATTTAATTAATTAAAGTATTTAAATAAACTATAGTCAAAATTTAAAAAAAAAATTAACCAAAAAAATATCAACATATAATAATTTTAGTGGGACGGGGAGTATATACTTTTAACTTAATATACCTTTTAAGTTTATAATATTATACAATATTTTAAATTTAATTTATATCTCATGTAAATTACATAATATAATAAATAAAAAATACTATCACCCTCGAAATTTGATGGAAATTCTATTGGACCTTTCTGAGTTCTGACACTCAAATTCAATGTTTTCCGGAAGGTATTTACTCTTTTTGTAAACTGCAAAAACTGGAGTTGTCATGTTGTTCACGCCTCACTAGTTTTTCGAAGAACATAAACAATCTTATCAAATTGAAGCATTTTGACATCAAGGAGACGCCTCTAGAAGAATTGTCTGATTCAATCAGTCACTTAAAAAAATTAGGCTACATGAACCTTTCTCGCACTAAAATTCAATGTTTTCCTGAAGAAGTATGCACTTGGTACAATTTGCAGCCATTGAAGTTGTGGGATTGTCATCACATGGTTTGTTTCCAAACGAACATGAAGAAACTAATAAGTTGGTAATTTAAAACGTTTTCAACTGCTGATTAATTTTGTTGTGGGCATAAATAGTGGGTCAAGAAAAAGTGAGATGAAAGATATTTCTCTTATGCCTACTCTTTCTATTTTGAGGTTATAGAATGTATCTAAAACTATAGATGTAGAGATGGCCAATTTAAAGATTAAGAAATACCTTCAAGTGCTGATTTTCGAGTGGATGACAATGCACCGAGTGATTTTTGTGCAATGCATGCATCCAACATACCTGGCAAGCTACAACATGAAAAGAACTTGGAGATTCTTGATATCTGAAACTTAATTGGTATGACTTTCCCAAATTGGTTAATGAATGCTTCATTCTCTAAAATGGAGAGGCTAACTTTTGAGAGTTGCAAAAATTGCGACTCACTGTAACCATCACTTGTGAAGAACTAAGTGTTTTGATATAATAATTGAAAAATGTTTTGGAAAAATTTGAAAAGAATTTAAAACATTTCTTTAAGTCCAAACAACTTGAAAATAAGTTTGAGGTGTTTTAAAAAGGTTTTTGGCAAAGTTTGAAATGTTTAAAGTACTCAAACCTGGCTTTTCAGCACTACCGTACCGATACGGTATATTCCGTATCGATACCTTTTTACTCCAGTTTTGTTATTACCAAAACCTGTACCGATACATATTTTCCCGTATCAATACGGAGAAGGGTCGTACCGATACGCCTTTAAAGCGTACTGATCCCTGCTTTAACTACCCCCAACGGCTATTTTCCAACGGTCTTTTAAAGTGCAGATCGTACCGGTACGCTTCCTAGCGTATCGATACGCTTAGGCTGGCAAGAGCCCAACGGTTAGTTCTGAAGAAGGGCATACCAATACGAGTACCCGTGTACCAATATGGTAAGCACCAGAGCTGCAATTAATGTGAGAAATAAAGATCCCAACGGCTCCAAAACATCACCAACGGCTAGTAACGACCACAAACTCAATTGGGACTATAAATTGAAGGCTGGAACACTTGAAGATGGTCATAGACTACATCCAAGCAACATATCAAGAGAAATATAGTCTAAATCTTTATTTTACCTTTCTCTTGTACATAGTCTAAGAAGAGTGCTTTATTGTAAATTCTTTGTACACTCTTGTGAGCTTAAATTGTGTAAACACCAACCTTGTGAGGTATTTAGTTTACCCAAACAAATCCCTTGTAAAAGGAGAGGTTCTAGTTTAGCCTTGAGAGAAAAACTAGAGTTAGTTCTATCTTAGCCAAATTCAAAAGATAGGGTTGTAACGGTTTCCTCCTAAACCGGGAAAAGGGGACGAATTCATTGTTGAGTGAGTTGAGAAATCCTTAGTGGTGTGCTAAGGTAGTGGATGTACGTGCTTGTTAGAAGACCGAACCACTCTAAAATCATTGTGTCACTTGTCTACCTTTATTTCGATTTTAGCCAATTCAACCACCAAACATTTACAACCCTCCTTGACGGTTTCGGTGATCGATTCGAGCGTGCTACAAGCCCAACAATTGGTATCAAAGCCTCGTCTCCATCGAAGGACTAATGTCCGGGAGTAAAGATCATTTGCTCGAAGTCCACCGTTCAAGAAAATGACAAGATTTGAAGAAGGCTGCTCTATCTCGTGTCCTCCACTCTTCGAAGGAGAAGCATACTTCCAATGGGCAAATATCATGAAATTCTTCATCAAGTCTCAAGACTATGAGGTTTGGGACATCATTGAATATGGGTATTTGGAAGCTCCAAAGAAGAAGAAAAAGCAAAGGAGTGCCGACGACACGAAGGCAAAGCTAAACACCAAGGCGATGCACATTCTCTATTGTGGCCTTAATGATGAAGTTTCCAAGAAGATCTACACATGCAAAAGTGCCAAAGAACTATGGGAGAAACTTGAGAAGCTTTATGGCAACAAGAAGGGAGAAAAGAAAGATGATGATCAATCATGTGCAAACCTTCTCTCCAATCCAAAGGTGGATGGTGTTTTGGCTCTCGATGAGCCCGAGGTATCTTCTAACTCAAATGAATTAAATTCTTATACATTTGATGAGTTGCAAGATGCTTTCGATGAATTATTTTTGGAATTTGAGACCATGAATTCCAAATTTAAGAAAATGATTTCAAAACTTGAATTTGAAAATGACTTTCTTTTGAAAACAAAATTGGATTTTGAAAACCAAAATGAAATTTAAAAAAATGATTTAGAGTTTTCTAAAACAAGTAAAGATGTTTTAGAAAAAGAAAATCTTGATTTGAAAGTTAAGCTTGAAAGCTTAACAAAAGAAAAAGAAATTGTTTTTAATAATTCATCTTGTCACATAATGGCAAAATGCTCACATTGTCATTATTATGGTCATTCTTTACATACTTGTCCTATTAGGAAGAGAAAATCTTATAGGATTAGACAAGTATGGGTTCCCAAGGGAACTAAAGACATTGTGACTAACGTAAATGGATCCAAAATAATTTGGATACCAAAAATCAAGTGAATATCTTTTGTAGGTGTGTTGGAGCAATGACAAGCAAAGAAAAATCAAAGAATGCTCAAACCACACATGAGAAGAAGATTGTGTAACCTATAAGCTTAATGCTTTTATTTTATACATTTGGTTATCTAACTTTTGTTTAAAGTCTTGTATTATTTGTTAAGCCTAATATGATGCAATGAGTAAGGGGGAGCCACTTTTAAAACCAAACATTTTAATAGTTTCAAAATTTAAACCTCCATTGTTATTTTGAGCCTAAAAGTATTTTAATTTCTTTTTGATATAACAAAAATGGGGAGAGATTGGTTTGAAAAACTGTGTTTTTCAAACGAATAAGGAGGATCTTTAATTACTTTTCTATATTTCATCTCTTATTCAAACTTTTAAACTTAAAGGGGGAAAATCCCAAACAAATTTTCAAGTTGGTTTTATTATATCAAAAAGAGCGAGATTGAAGAACTAAGTGTTTTGATATAATAATTGAAAAATGTTTTGGAAAATTTTGAAAAGAATTTAAAACATGTCTTTAAGTCCAAACAGCTTGAAAATAAATTTGAGATGTTTTAAAAAGGTTTTGGCAAAGTTTGAAACGTCTTAAAGTACTCGAACCTGGCTTTTTAGCACTACCGTACGTATACGGTATACCCAGTATCGATATCTTTTTACCCCAGTTTTGTTACTGCCAAAACCTGTACCGATACAGGTTTGCCTGTATCGATACGGAGAGGGGTCGTATCGATACGCCTTTAAAGCGTACCGATCCCTGCTTTAATTACCCCCAACGGCTATTTCCCAATGGTCTTTTAAAGTGCAGACCGTACCAATAGGCTTCCTAGCGTATCGATACGCTTAGGCTGACAAGAGCCCAACGACTAGTTCTGAAGAAGGGCGTACCGATACGAGTACCCATGTACCGATACGGTAGGCACCATAACTGCAATTAATGTGGGAAATAAAGACCCCAACGGCTCCAAAACATCACCAATGGCTAGTAACGGCCACAAACTTAATTAGGACTATAAATTGAAGGATGGAACACTTGAATATGGTCATAGACTACATCCAAGCAACATGATCAAGAGAAATAGAGTCTAAATCTTTATTTTACCTTTCTCTTGTACATAGTCTAAGAAGAGTGCTTTATTGTAAATTCTTTGTACACTCTTGTGAGCTTAAATTATGTAAACACCAACCTTGTGAGGTATTTAGTTTACCCAAACAAATCCCTTGTAAAAGGAGAGGTTCTAGTTTAGCCTTGAGAGAAAAACTAGAGTTGGTTCTATCTTAGCCAAGTCCAAAAGATAGGGTTGTAATGATTTCCTCCTAAACCGGGAAAATGGGACGAATTCATTGTTGAATGAATTGGGAAATCCTTAGTGGTGTGCTAAGGTAGTGGATGTAGGTGCTTGTTAGAAGGTCGAACCACTCTAAAATTATTGTGTCACTTGTCTACCTTTATTTCGATTTTAGCCAATACAACCACCAAACATTTACAACCCTCCTTGACGGTTTCGGTTATCGACTCGAGCGTGCTACAAGCCCAACAACTTGGATAACTGTCTTCTCTCAAAAAACTTATCGTACTCAAGCTGACTAAAAATAAAGAGCATAGACACTAAGTTTTACGATGATGGTGTTCTGGCCTTTAAGTCCATGGATACTTTGCAGTTCAAATATATGAAAAAAATAAGAGACATGGTTTTCTTTCAAAGATGGAGAAGGACTCTTGTCCTTGGTTAAGTTAAATATGTATTTGTGTATGAAACTAACCCGGGATCTTCCTATACATCCCATACAAAATTGTTCATCAAATCTTGCAAAAAAAAAAAAAAATGTTCATCAAAGTGCGACGAACTTCGATGCCAGGGTACAACAATTATGTAATATCATCTCTTGAAATTATTTTGAATATCTCCACCGGTTGAATCACGTTCAACCAATAATTTCACAGACCTCAAGCAAATTGAGAAAGCGAGTGCACAAACTTAAATTATCTATTTCTATATATCGTTATACAATTTTATATTTAGAATGAGTTATCCATGTTGTCTTCTTGTTTTCTAGTGCACTGTCTGGTGACAAACTTTCCTCTCTTGTGAGCAGACAAAGTTGTATATTGTTTAAGAGTAAAAAAGTTGCATGTTATTTCATTGATTTTGATGCATCCATTTGTATAATATGTATCGAAAGAACTTATTATTTTATGGGTTCATATTATCTATTCATGTATGAACCTATTAGCATTTTTAAGCACCGCATCCTGTTAGTGTTTCCCGTAATGCCTCTACAGGGTGATTGTCTTCTATTGAGTTTGGGTTGTTATTTTTGTGTGTTATTTATTTTTTGGGATCAGCCTTAGCCTGATGTTGTTGTATCTCCATCAATTTGTTGTTATCCTATTATGGAATTATCTTGTGGTCTTATCATGAGTTATTGGCATTGAATGCTTTCTTGTTATTGATGCCTTCATTGTAGAGGAAGCAAGGTGTTGTTTTTTTTCCATTAGGTGTTGTGCTCTTATAATTTTTCTTGTGACATGGTGCTTATAAAGGTTTTAGTTTTAATTTTCAGTGTTGCTAATTTTGTTCGAGTGTGGTGGTGAAGTCATAGAACGCAATTTTGTTTTGCTTGTTGTAGGAGCCTCTCTTTCTTTGTTTCTGCTACATGGCATTTTATAGTGGTTTTTCTGATCTGTGCAGCACGTTTATTTTGCTCCTTGATGATGGTGCTGGTTGTGCGCTGTCAAATCTCTTTTATGTCGTAGATCTTGATGGTTCATTTTGTTTTATGGTTTCGTTATCAAGATCCGAGTGGATTGTTGTTTCTTTATGATTTTGTTTGTTGTGGTGATAGGATTAGAAAATTCATGGGCATTTTTATTTTCTGAGTAACTTTGTCATGTTTTTGGGTGATTTTACCACGTGTAAGTATGTCTCAATATGCATGACAAATGGGGAACCTTTCGGGGTTTTACATAATGCAATCTTTCTTGAACTTGAAACAAAACTCTCATGCTATATGTTGAGTTAAATCATTGAAAAAGTCTCATTACAAAACATGATTTCTAAAGATAACTTTACTGAAATTTTGACCGCAATCGAACCAGATCTAGTTTTTCAAATTTGTGGCCATTTGGAAATATGGAGCAATATGTAAAGTAATGTTTCAAATGAGAAGAAAGATAGTGGTAATTCAATCTTAAAGATGAAAGAATTTCACTTTATAATAAGGTAGATCTCACATTCAACTATGCAATACATTGTTCCATTCCTCGACTTCTACTTTAGAACACAATAAACTCGCGTGTGTAGTAATCGCCAAAGGCATGCTATTGCGTTTTCTCACAATTTCCTTGCCCATTCTTTTATGATTGGAGTTACGGACCGAGAGTTCAGGCCCGAGTCACATGCACAGCAAGCTGTTCAAGAGGTTCTGGGGAAAATTTTAAGTTTAAAGAGACCACCAAACTGGCCTGATCCGTGGAGGATTCTAGAAGGTTATCCATTTACGCCTATGTGAACATAAGAGACATTTTGCTTAAATAGTGTAGAACTAATGTTTTGATATAATAATTGAAAAATGTTTTGGACTGATTTAAAAAGTATTTAAAACATTTACCAAGTCCAAACAACTTGAAATTGTGTTTAGGAAGTTTTCAAAAGGGTTTTTAATGTGTTTCAAAGGCCAATTTATACAAACCAGTCCAGGTGTTTCGAAACACCTTAGGGCGTTTCGAAACAGGGGATTCCAGTAGCATATTCGTTTCGAAACGTGTTTCGAAACGGGCTTTCCCTGGACTTGATTTTTGCCCAGCGTTTCGAAACGGGCTAGGCCGTTTCGATACACCCACGTGGCAATGACCCCAACGGTCATAAACCCCAACGGCTATTTTCCCAACCAACTTTTAAATGCAGGCGTTTCGATACGGGACTATAGCGTTTCGATACGAGTTTCGAAACGGCCAGGAGGCGTTCCGAAACGGACATGAGGCGTTCCGAAACGGCCAGGAGGCGTTCCGAAACGGATCCCTTACAGACTGCAACGGCTCTTTCTACATTGAGAGTGTTTCGAAACGGCTTCGAGCATTTCGAAACGGGGAGCTGCAGAATGCATTTATGGTGGGAATTAAAGTCCTCAACGGCTCCAATTTGATCCCAACGGCTAGTAACGGCTACAAACTCAATTGGGAGTATAAAAGGGACCTCCAAGCATCAAGAGAAGGCTAATGCTTCAATTGTCAATCAACAAATGATCAAGAATTGTCTTAGAGCCTAAAGTGTCAATTATTGTATAGACAAACACTAGTGAGCCAAAATTGTCAAATTTGCTCAAGTGTTTTAGGTTTTGGGTGAGAGCTTAATTGTGCAAACAAACACCTATTAGAGGGTTTAAGTTTGCTTCTTGTTTCTCTTTGTAAAAGAGGGTTTTGATCAAGGCTTTGGGTAAAAGCTTGATCGGTGTAAAGTGTTTCCTCCTAAGCCTAGAAAAGGGGACGAATCAATTAGTGGAATTGGTTGTGAAATCCTTAGTGGGGAGCTAAGGTAGTGGATGTAGGTGCTTGTTAGAAGGCCGAACCACTCTAAAATCATTGTGTCTTTATTCTTTCTAGCTTCCTAAACCCTTCCACCCAAATATCCACCTCTCCACCACTTGGTGAGCATAATCGGTTGAACGAATCGAGCACCACACAACCCAACAATTGGTATCAGATCTTGGCTCAATCGAAGAGGATTAACATCCTATTGAGAAGATCCGGCAAGCTCGATCACTAGTTCATCAACCGGCTCAAATGGCACAATCAATCGACAAACCGCCTTTCTTTGACGGAGACCACTATGCCCATTGGAAGACAAAGATGAAATTCTTCTTGAAGTCAAGAGATTACAAGCTATGGGACATAGTTGAAGATGGTCCGTTCGTGCCTCAAAGAAGTAAAGCGGAGTGGAGTGCCGACGATCGCAAGAAGATGGAGCTCAATTGCAAGGCCTTGCACATCTTGTTTTGTGCTTTTGGCCCATCCATCTATGAGAAGATGTCTTCTTGTGAGAGTGCCAAGGAGGTATGGGACAAGCTTGAAGTCACATACGAGGGGACAAATGAAGTCAAGGAGACCAAGATTGGGCTCCTAACCTTGGAGTATGAGAACTTCAAAATGGATCCGGAAGAGAACATCGAGAAGATGTTTGATAGGTTCTCCACCATCACCAACGGTCTTAAAGGTTTTGGAGAAGCCATCCCGGAAGAAAAGCTTGTTCGAAAGCTCATCTACTCACTTCCCGAGTCTTGGGACTCAAAGAGGACCGCCATCATCGAAGCCAAAAATTTGAAGACTTTGAAGCTTGATGAACTTATGGGGTCTCTTCTCACTCATCAAATTATGAAGAAGAACAAGGAAGAGGAGAAGAAAAGGGAAGAAATTAGAGCTATGAGAGAGAAGAAAATCAAAGGGCTTGGCATCAATGCTAGTGCCATGGCTCTCAAATCCTCCACTTGCCATCATGTCTACTCAAGTGAAGAGGAGGATGAAGAAGAAGAGATAGTTCATCTCTTCAAGAAGTGTGCCCCGTTCATGAAGAAAGCCTTGAGAGAGCTTGAACGAGAACCTAAGAGAAAGGAGAGGGCAAGCACTTCAAACCATAAGAAGAAGGCACATTTGGCTACTTGGAGTGATGAAGACTCCACCGACGATGAACAAGCCAACCTTTGCCTTATGGCCATCGAAGAAGATTCAAGGGTAACTTCTAATTCATCTACTTCATGTTCTTATTCCTTTGATGAATTACAAGATGCCTATGATGATTTGGTTTTAGATTTTAAAAGCCACATTTTGAAAAACAAAAAATTGGTTTCAAAGTTAAAAATTCAAAATGATTTGCTTTCTAAAACCAAACTTGAACTTGAAGCAAAACTTGAAGAGTTTGAATTAAAATGTTTTGATTTACAAAAATTGCTTCAAAATGTTCAAGAAGAAAAAGATTTGATTTCCAAAGAGCTTGAAAAGAAAAACAATTTTGGAAAATCAAATTTTTATGTTAGACAATCTAGTGCCCCTAGATTTAAAAATGGTAAATGTTTTAGAAGTGTTTGGGTCCCAAAAGGACTAACCACTTCAATTAAAAAGGATGACATTGAAAAATGGATTCCTAAGGGGTCAAAAATTTGTGCTACTAACGTTCATGGATCCAAAGCAATTTGGATACCGAAAGTTACTTGATTGTCTTTTGCTAGGTGTGATGGAGATGTTCAACGAGTCAAACATTGAGGGGGAGCTCCATGCACACAAGGAAGAACACTTGAAGAAGGAAGGCTTCACATCCTACCTTGAGTTCAAGTGTGGTAAAATTCTAGTTGTTTTTGATTTTATTTGTTTATCTTTGTTTAAATTCAACTAGATGATCATATATGTTGTGACTAACATTTGGATGATGCTTTGAGTAAGGGGGAGCCATTTTAAAACCAAATTCTTACCTTTGTCAAACTTTTACCTCTATTGTTATTTTTGAACTTAATGTTTTAAATTCTTTTTGATATAACAAAAAGGGGGAGAAATGGTTTGAAAAATTGAATTTTCAAATGAATAAGGGGGAGCTTTATTTGATTTCATATCTTTAGTCTCTTATTCACATTTTTAAAGTTAAAGGGGGAGAATCCCAAACAATTTTTCAAGTGAGTTTTATTATATCAAAAAGGGGGAGATTGTAGAACTAATGTTTTGATATAATAATTGAAAAATGTTTTGGACTGATTTAAAAAGTATTTAAAACATTTACCAAGTCCAAACAACTTGAAATTGTGTTTAGGAATTTTTCAAAAGGGTTTTTAATGTGTTTCAAAGGCCAATTTATACAAACCAGTCCAGGTGTTTCGAAACACCTTAGGGCGTTTCGAAACAGGGGATTCCAGTAGCATATTCGTTTCGAAACGTGTTTCGAAACGGGCTTTCCCTGGACTTGATTTTTGCCCAGCGTTTCGAAACGGGCTAGGCCGTTTCGATACGCCCACGTGGCAATGACCCCAACGGTCATAAACCCCAACGGCTATTTTCCCAACCAACTTTTAAATGCAGGCGTTTCGATACGGGACTATAGCGTTTCGATACGAGTTTCGAAACGGCCAGGAGGCGTTCCGAAACGGATGCCCTGACAGACTGCAACAGCTCTTTCTACATTGAGAGTGTTTCGAAACGGCTTCGAGCGTTTCGAAATGGGGAGCTGCAGAATGCATTTATGGTGGGAATTAAAGTCCTCAACGGCTCCAATTTGATCCCAACGGCTAGTAACGGCTACAAACTCAATTGGGAGTATAAAAGGGACCTCCAAGCATCAAGAGAAGGCTAATGCTTCAATTGTCAATCAACAAATGATCAAGAATTGTCTTAGAGCCTAAAGTGTCAATTATTGTATAGACAAACACTAGTGAGCCAAAATTGTCAAATTTGCTCAAGTGTTTTAGGTTTTGGGTGAGAGCTTAATTGTGCAAACAAACACCTATTAGAGGGTTTAAGTTTGCTTCTTGTTTCTCTTTGTAAAAGAGGGTTTTGATCAAGGCTTTGGGTAGAAGCTTAATCGGTGTAAAGGGTTTCCTCCTAAGCCTAGAAAAGGGGACGAATCAATTAGTGGAATTGGTTGTGAAATCCTTAGTGGGGAGCTAAGGTAGTGGATGTAGGTGCTTGTTAGAAGGCCGAACCACTCTAAAATCATTGTGTCTTTATTCTTTCTAGCTTCCTAAACCCTTCCACCCAAATATCCACCTCTCCACCACTTGGTGAGCATAATCGGTTGAACGAATCGAGCACCACACAACCCAACAAATAGAGATAGGAATCTAGGGAATATGCCAACTTTGTACTAATTGTGGTTAGTAGGTTTCGATCTTAACCGTCAATGAAAATAATTAGGAGCCGTCAGATGTAAGTGGAATCAACTATAAATAGAGGCCTCCCCACCTCATTTGTATTCATCTATTCTCTAAGTAATACAAGGCATTCACTCTAAAAACCTCTCTCTTATTCTTGAGTGTTCTGTTTTTGTTATTTCTAGCAATTTCTTTCAGTTTGCTTCCGCTAAGAACACTTTTGTGCTTTCAATACCTATGTAGAGTTTGGTCTTTCGAAGAGAGTAATCAGGCTAATTTAGGCGTTTGTCTCAAGAATATCGTCTAAGGTAGCGTGGTTCGTTAGACTGAAAATCTAGCCCCGTGACATTAGAATATTCATTCGTGTCCCTATATCTAAATGCATGCATTTTAAATAATGACCAATGATCTTTTTTAGATAAACTATTTAAATCATGAACAAGCACACAATGTATGGTGGATGAAACACTTTAGCTATGTGTAGTCACACTGATATTTCTCGGAGCACCAAATTGAAAGGGTCCACGTAACAATCCATTCTCGAGGGCTCTCATTGCAAACATTACTCAACACAAGTATAAATTTTTAGTCTATCAATGTTCTCTCTAGTTTTACTTGAAGTATATTTAAGTCTTGGTTATCCAAATGCGCTAGTGTGAAAGTCTCATAAATAGATTTAGTAATCTTAAAACATCGAACTCGTTAAATATATACACTCAAGCTCATAATCTAAAATGGTTATTAACACTTATATCATTGTATAAAAATTGAGCGAGTGTAGATTTTCCAATCACATATATTTCTACAATTGTAATCACATGTATCCTTTTTCTGTTCGAACCATCAGATAACAAAATATCAAGAAACTATATTTTTCATCGTTTCTAAAGCATACTTCTAATTCATTAACAAAAAAAGTTGTGTTTGATAATCTTATAATTGATTTCATATCAACGAGTCTTTTTTGAGCTAAGGATATCTTTTTCAACGACAATAATTTCTAATTTTGAAATACTATTTTCAAGATGAGCATTGAATTCCTTTACCTCATGAGCCAGACCTTCGATTCAAATGGCATCAAAAAGATCATCAACATCGTTTACAAAATATTTAAGCTTGTCGAGTCACTCTTGCACTTTGGTGTTAATAACTAGCTTATACTCAACGTCACCAAGAGCTTTTTGCTATCGTTAACATTAACATTTTAGTTTCTGCAAAAGTTCTCCATTTAATTTTGCTCTCGTGAACAAGTTGGGTAGCGATTTTAGCAACCTATTAAACAACTCGTCAAGTAAAGAGGAGAGAAATGTCTTTCCAACTGCTAACGAGACTGCTTCCGAAACCATTCTTCCATTTTGCGTCCAACTTGATATTATGTGATTGAGGTTTTGACAATCTTTAAGTCTCACAACACCTTGACTTTAAATAAATAGAAATTGAGAATGCAATAGCCAAATCAATACAACTTTAAATAAAATATACTAGTTTCTGCATGTCATCTTTGTTATAAAAGGATTATTGAAAGCCTTGATAAATTAGAAAAAAAAATAGAAAATTTTGAAGAAATTCTTGCTAAGCGAATTTATAACACCAAACTAAAGACTTTACTGTATACTCTATAAAGATTATATACATTATTCAACTTAGCAACGAAAAAGAAGGAAGAATCTAAAATGTAACAAAATATGACAAACATGTCGATGTAAGTTTTAGGCATAATGTCAAAAAATGTTTTTTAACGTTTGGTAAGATAGTCATTTTGGCCCTTATTCTTTTTTAGAGCACTTTAATTCTCAATGTTTTATTTTAGGCCAAAATAGAATAGAAATTTCCTGCCCCTTTTCGGTGCCCCTCTTTATGTTCATACACTAAAAATTTAAGTTTAGAGCTTAGGATTAAAGATAGGATTAAAGTTTAGAGTTTAGAGAATTCAGAGTATGATGTATTTTTGAAATTCAATACAATTTTGTGCAACACCATTTCCACTACAACAAAACAAAAATAAAAAATACAAGTCTATCACCGACACCGCATAACAAAATGATAAGCATATTGTTCACTGTCACCTCTTGTAATAACTCAAAAAATTATTTGCAGGCCAATGTATTTCCGGATCAAAACACTAGTAAGACAAATGGAAGTTGTAGATAAACATAAAATATTCTAATAAAAATAAATAAAATACTTTTTATTTCAACAAGTATTTATTGTTTGATAAAATGGAACCTAATAGAATTGCTAACATGGCTTTGCCGTATGATTGACAGAACATGGAAGAATCAAATATGACTATTTTTTTGAAAGATAAAGTGGTAGACTTTGATTTTGTGAATTATAGTGATAGATGAGCAATAGCAAGATGTGAGAAAGAGAGAAGATTTAGTAATAGACCTAAAGCAATATTTTGAGGCGCTTGGAAAAAAAAACATAGCAGCTGAAGTTAATTAATTTTGGTTAAAATACATTTTAGGTCACTAATGAAATTTTTAAATATGAACGGTTTTTTATATAGAAATCGGGGCCTCGTTAAACCCCCTCGTTATGGAGATGAACGGTTAAATAGAATTATTTTACACTAGGATAAAAAATAATATGATATTTAAGTTTCAAGGACTAAAACTATTATTATACCAAGTCATGTTAGATGTCTGTTTCATTTTAACCCCTAAATGACTTGTTTGTAATAAAAGTTTACTTAAATGTCTAAATTGTAATTTTTAAAAAATGACATGTTTGTAATCAAACATATAATTGAGTGGCTTAGGGTGTATTCTATCCATTACCTTTTAGGATTAAATTTGTCCTTTTTCTAAGTTTTATTTATTTTTAGTATAATTATCTATATCTAACTCATTGACTAACTAATTCAGATCGGTACTATAAAAATCCATTACAAAGATGTTATAATGTTGTTATCTAATAAGGGGGAGATGTATTTTTAAAACTTAATGGGTAACTAACGGTAAGGGATGATTCTACAATAAACGTCATGTACCACTATGTACTACTGATCATGTGTACCGCTATGTGTCATTAACTATTTTAGTTACTTTTGAAATTATGAGGATCGAAAGCGTTATTATCCCTTTTTAGAATAAAATAAAAAAATAATTTTTATATTACTTTTCATTTTTTTCTTTTTAGGTAAAGTACATAAATGGTAACTGAACTTTGGTAAATTATTCAATTTGGTAATCAAACTTTTAATGCTTCAATGTTAATCGTTAAAAGGGTGACATGGAAGTTAAAATATTTTGTATAATAACACATTTAGTCTTCCACGTTTGCACATTAAAACAATTTTGTCCTAATTCAAAAAATAAATAAATTCAACCCTCATTATTTACACATTATTTCAATTTCACCCTATTTTAATTAAAAGTAATTTAACCATAAACCATAAAGCTAAAACCCTAAACTCAAAACACTAAATATAGAAATATTTTTTAGTATTATTTTGGGGTTTTGAGTATTATTTTCGAGTATTATTTTGTCCCAATTTTATGTGTTTAACCTCTTTTTATTTTTTTAATTTAAAAAATATATAGAAATATTAAAATACCGTATAATAATATTGATTATTATATAAAAAAAATTAAACATCAACTTAGTTAGAGTATTATTTTAGGGTTTTGCTATCTACATATATTCCAATTATTAAAGTTCTTTTTCTTCTTCTTTTTTTGATCACCACACGTTCTTTTTCTTTTCAATACAAACCGATAGGATGTAATTAATTACATTCTTAAAAAGTTGTGTTCCATCAATTTAGTATGTTTAATGTGATTAAACCCTAAAAGTCTAAAACCTGGTTAAAGTATATAACAATACTCGAAACCCTAAAATAATACTCTAAAACCCTAAAATAACACTCAATAGAATCTAATAGAATGTAATTAATTACATTTATAAAAAGTTGTGTTCCATTAATTTAGGGTGTTTAATGTAATTAATATCCATTTAAAAGGGTTTAGGGTGTAGTATTTATGGTTTATAATTTTAGGGTTTAGGGTTCATGTGGTTTTAGGGTGTATTGTTTTATAGTTTAATGTTTATGGTTTTATAGTTTAGGATTTGGGGTTTATGTTTTAAGGTTTTATGGGTTTAGTACTTTAAGGTTTCAAGTTTTGAGTTTAGAACCCTATACTCAAAACTCAAAAACCTAAAATAATACTCTAAACTAAGTTGATGTTTTGGGTTTAGGGTTTATGATTAAATTATTTTTAATTAAAATATGGTGAAATTGAAATAATGTGTAAATAATGAGGGTTAAATTTATTTTTGTTGAATTAGGACAAAATTGTTTTAATGTGCAAACGTGGAGGACTAAATGTGTTATCAGATAAAATATTTTAATTGCCACGTCACCCTTTTAACGGTTGTTAACGGGTCAGTGACTAATTTGGAACAAAACTAAAAGCTTAATGGTAACATTGAAGTAATTGAAAGTTTGGTTACTAAATTGAATAATTTATCAAAGTTTAGTTACCATTTGTGTACTTTACCTAAAAAGAAAAAAAATATCTAAAAAAGTAATATAAAAATTATTTTTTAAATTTTATTCTAAAAGGGTAATAACCCTTTCGGTCCCCATGATTTTAAAAGTAATTAAAATAGTTAATGATACACAACGGTACATATGATTAGTGGTACATAACGTTACATGTCGTTTATAGAATCATCCAACTATAAGTATGTATTTTTTTGGATCCAAACTGTAAGTATGTAATTTACTGAACTGTCTTAACTTAATAATATATTACAAATTAAAAAAAGTTGTGCACTAGACCTGATAAATCTAATATGATCTCGATTATTTAAAATGATTTATTTGACTTAAAATTTAATATGAACCTGAACATGATGACCAAAACTTGATCTAAAAACCAAAAACAAGTCGAACTAAATTAAAACTAACCCAGATTTTAGTTAAACTGATATGGACCCGTACTAGTTAAACTTTGGATGTTGGAACCTATATAAGCTCAAACATCCTTCAAAACCACGGTTTCCAAGCATTTTAACGCGAATTTCAAATTATTTATAATGGCTATTATGTGATAATATCGAACTCATTTGAAAATAAATGTCACTATAACCACAGAAACAGAAAGACCAGGAAAAAATTCTTCGAACATCGTATAAAACAAGCTCAAACATGCTTCAAAATCATGGATTCCAAGCATTTTAACAAAATTTTCAAACAATTTATAATGGCAAGTACGTGACAGAATCGAACTCATTTGAAAGATAAATGTCATTATAATCACAGAAAAAAATCTTCAAAAATTATGAAAATTAAGTTCAAACATGCTTCAAAATCATGATTTTCAAGCATTTTTAACACGAATTTTAAATAATTTATAATGGAGAATACGTGACAATATTAAACTCATTTGAAAGATAAATGTCACTATATCCACAAGAAATTCAAAAATCACGAAAAAAAATCCTCAAACATGGTCGAAAATAGGCTCAAACATACTTACAAAGTCATGAAATTCACATGGTTTTGATGCTTCAAAACCATGATTTGGAAGCATTTTTAACACAAAATTCAAATAATTTATAGGGTAAATTACACAGGTGACCATCGAACTATTTGGAGATACTTATTTTGACCACCGATCTAGTTAACTCGTCAATCAAACCACTGAACTTATTAAATTGACCTATTTTGACTATTGTCATTAAAAAACTAACGGAAAGATGATAGAGGGGTGACGTGGTAGTTAACAGGAATTTGAAAAACTATATATTTGGCCCCTTTTATTTACCTATTATATCAATTTACTCCTAATTTTAATTTAGGGTAAACTAACCCAATGACCATCATACTATGGTAAAGGTATTAAAATGACCACATTAAAAAAATCGACTCAATTAAACCACCAAACTATTTAAATGGTATCAATGTGACCACCAGCCGTTAAAGGTTAACGGAAGGGTGACGTGGCAGTTAAAAAAATAATGGTATAATTACACATTTGGTCCTTATTACTTACACATTCTTTCAATTTAGTCCTAATTTTAATTTAATTAAATAAATTAATTATTTAATTAAATTGTGACACATGTCACTACCTTATTGGGGACTTTTTAATTATTTATATCTAATTTATTAATTTTATTTTTCTCCTCCAATCATTTGGTGACACGTGTCACTAGATTGGAGGAAGAAAATAAAAACAAACACCCTATTGTCATTACCAGGATTCAAACCAAGGTTCCCCAGTTTGGGTGATGCGTGTTTACCACTAAGCCAAGTGCATCTTTGTTATATGTAATACAAGATTTAATATATATCTTAATTTTGTTTTCATCTCTCCAAAAACCAGAACATAGAACATCTGGGTTCGATGATTATGATATACAAATTTGTTTTCTTCTTCTTTCTCTCTGTATGAAACCAAAGTGGGAATCTTTATCAGATTATGTTATGAACCGAAAAATAGTCGTGTGTTTGGGACCAATTAAATTAGTTAATTGTTAGATTAATTAGATGGTAATATTTTGAGTATAAATAGGTCATGAGTCTCTAGGAAAAGGGATATCGATATATGTTAAACATTGGCTGCGGCTAACTCTCTCTCTCTTCCTATTTTCTTCTTCTTCTCCCTATCCCCTTCCTCTGTTACTTTTTCGGTTGCTGTAATTTATTCTTTCTATCAATAGAATTTATCTTGAGCATTTGATTTCAAAGTATTGTTGCTTGAAATCACAACATTGGTGCTCTCGTTGAGAGGCTAAATATATGGCGATCGAGGTCGAAGTTAGCAAAACATTGCAAGAAGAGTTTCAATTTGCGCCCAAATCGGTTTCTTTTGAGTTGTCTAAGTTTGATGGCACAAACCCAGAAACTTGGATTGCTCATGCTGAAGCATTCTTCAAGTTTTACCAGACTGAGGATGCTCTCCGAATTACCATGGCTACTTATCGTTTTGAAGGAATAGCCCGTAGATGGTATCACTGGATGAATAGGTATCAACAATTATCAAGTTGGGAAAATTTTACCAAAGCAATGATCGCAAGATTTCAGTGCGTTAATGAAGATAATCCAAGGACAATGGAAAAGCAAAAGCTACCAGCAAAGACGATACAAGATGTGGCCAGGCAACTGACTTTGTTAGCCGATCAGGTGAACCAACTAATTAAAACAAATCGGGAGATCGGTCAATTAAAGAAGGTGGTGGCTAGTCGAGACAGTCCAAGCATAAATGATCACGACGTATTCGATGAAATGCCGACACCAACTGACTTTGCAATTAGAGACCAAACAATTCAGCCTAGCGATGGATTCGAGTTTTTAAATGAGGAATTAACATATGGTGAAGGTATTAGTGGTGGTAAAGATGGTGCGATGATTTTAGACGAATTGATTAGTGTTCCCAATGTGCAGTCAACGGAGAATATGGATCCTACTGGTTCGGATGATCAATCTCAAGGAGTTGTGACATTGCTAAAGTGTACTGACCAGTCTTCAACGATGGTCATTGACCCGACTATGAAAGTTCTTGGACCTCTGCCGATTCCGAGTTTTGGCTTTAATTTTGGTTCGACAAGAACATCGAAGCCGCATGTTGGAGAATCAGTTCAACTCGAAGAGGAACCATCTGCTGCAAAGATCATCGTTAAGCTTGTTGAGGGTGATGAACCCTATGAGTTTCGGCTACCATTCATGACAAATGTGGATTGTTTTAGACTGTGTCAACAAGCTGGTAATGCAGGTAACACCTAGTCTCTAATTCAATTGATGCCTAGAGGTAATTACTCGATGAGATTGATGCATTTCAATAAACATGTTGAATTCATTGATCCTTATGCATTTCGACTTTTGTTAATGGGAATGAGTATGCTTCATGGTAATAGGAGTTTGTGTGGAAATGATGTTGCATTAAGTGTGGGAAACACTAATATAAGAGCATTTGTATCACCAGTCAGGCTCATATCGAACCACTTACTGAGCATGCACTGCCGGTTCAGCAAATTACAAGTTGTCATTTTCTTGTATAATGTTATGAATGTGAAGAAAGACATGTCGCGAATCAGCTTGATCATTGTGTTTTTAGTTATCAAGGGTTGTTTGGCTCACTTGTATCGGAAGTATGGAAGTTTAGAAGAAGAAGACAAACAAATTTTGCAAGTTGTTCTAAATGTCGAGGGTGTGTACTCTCATTTTCAAGTGGTCTACCGTTTGCATCCTCCTAGGGGATCTCGAGTGCACTCTGCATTTCATGTTTCTCAACTCAAGAAACATATTGGTGCAACTTCATTCCAGTTTGACTCGATTGTGGTGGCAATTAAGGGAACTATCAACATTGACCCATACGGGTTTAGACTACTATTAATGGGTAAATGTATGAACCAAATTACTTGGAGTCTGCAAATTTTGATTGGAAGTAAAATTGCTAAAAACATGATTGTTGTGATTATTGGTAGGGGCAACTTTCATAAATTTCCTTATAGAATAGTGCAGCAGGAATGCAATCGAATGAACAATCGGGAGAGCAAGCATGTGGTTTTTCATGGTCACTTTTTTAGAAGACAAGCTATTACTACTTGGTGTTGTATGATGGGAATTGTCATGTTACCAGCTCATGTTTGTGGAGTAATGGCCATACATTCTGATTTTAGTCTTGTAGTGCAGCCGAAATGCAATCAAATGAACATTCGGGAGAGCAAGCATGTGGTTTTTCTTGGAGGGAATATACGTGCACGCATGGGAAGGTTGGCAGCAAATGCTTTTGTTCATAAGCTTGTTGCCCCATCACTTTTTGCAATGCTTTTGCGCCTCCAAGTTAAAATTGATACAGGTTGACCAAAACTGAGTGTTGTGCGATTCTTCATTTTGATGGAGCAATATTTCATTTCGCTGTCTATGGAGGAATTCAACATATCTATCCTATCTCGAATCTTGAGGACAAGGTTCTATTTGAAGGCGGGGGTAATGTTATGAACCGAAAATAGTCGTGTGTTTGGGACCAATTAAATTAGTTAATTGTTAGATTAATTAGATGGTAATATTTTGAGTATAAATAGGTCATGAGTCTCTAGGAAAAGGGATATCGATATATGTTAAACATTGGCTGCGGCTAACTCTCTCTCTCTTCCTATTTTCTTCTTCTTCTCCCTATCCCCTTCCTCTGTTACTTTTTCGGTTGCTGTAATTTTTTCTTTCTATCAATAGAATTTATCTTGAGCATTTGATTTCAAAGTATTGTTGCTTGAAATCACAACAGATTAGCTTTCGTATTTATTTAAACCAGCTTTAGATTAGATAAGACTGGTTGGCTGCGACTTTTCTTTTCCTCTCTTCCCCTTTTTCCTGTCAAACACTATAGGTGACCAAAGCTTGTAATCTTCTTCTTCTTGCCTTTGCTTTCCAGGTATATTTCTGAGGTTTCGTTTCGTTTTTTAGGCTTGGATTGTGTGATTATGTCTTAGATCAGATTAATTGATTCTAGATTGTTCATTTTATGATTTTGGTAACTGGATTATGAATTATGATGTTCTTTTGATCTTACAGCTTTGTCTCTCAGCTGCTTCCTTTCTGCAGATTTATGAACTTTGTAAATATATAGGGGTTTTGAAGCTTTTATGAAGTATTATCTTCTGAAAAACAAAAAGGAATGTTTGATCATCACAAGTTTATTTTCTCAATGTATTCATTGTTAGCAAGGCCAGTTGATCGGTTCAACATTCTGAAGCTAAAACTCAGGCTCCTATTGCCCTGTGGCTGTTACCAATACCATCTTTTGATAATTTTTAATTTCAACTTACTCCTTATTGAGAATTATATTGGGTCTGCACAGAGTTAGGAGTAATGAAGTGTAAATTTGTTAACCATGAACATTTTTGGTAGAGTTTGTTCGTTTACTTCTTTTGTGCTTATGCATGTACTTGGATAACTATATCAGTTTTCTCGGAATACGACTTTGTCGGTATCATCTGAATTGTTGATCGATCGGTTCCGAAGGGCCAGCTGCAATAACCATCCATGTGACTGGTTTTAAGAAATTTCATGGAGTTTCAGAGAACCCAACCGAAACCATTGTTAGTAATCTAAAAGAGTATACGAGGAAGAAGAAGAAGAAAACAAATTTGTATATCATAATCATCGAACCCAGATGTTCTATGTTCTGGTTTTTGGAGAGATGAAAACAAAACTAAGATATATATTAAGTCTTGTATTACATATAATAAAGATGCACTTGGCTTAGTGGTAAACACGCATCACCCCAAACTGGGAAACCTTGGTTTGAATCTTGGCAATGGCGGTAATAGGGTGTTTGTTTTTATTTTCTTCCTCCAATCTGGTGACACGTGTCACCAGATTGGAGGAGAAAAATAAAATTAATAAATCAGATATAAATAATTAAAAAGTCTCAATAAGGTAGTGACATGTGTCATAATCTAATTAAATAATTAATTTATTTAATTAAATTAAAATTAGGACTAAATTGAAAGAATGTGTAAGTAATAAGGACCAAATGTGTAATTATACCCTTATTTTTTTAACTGCCACGTCACTCTTCCGTTAACCTTTAACGGCTGGTGGTCACATTGATACCATTTAAATAGTTTGGTGGTTTAATTGAGTCAATTTTTTTAATGTGGTCATTTTAATACCTTTACCATAGTACGGTGGTCATTAGGTTAATTTACCCTTTAATTTAATTAAAATTTTCTCCCTGTTTTCTTCATCATTCGTAAAGAGACAGCAGCGGCTCACAGCTCGGCACTCTACATCTCTCACGTCTTCAGGTTTCTCTCTAGCTCCCCCTTCTATTTTTATCTGTTAAAAGCTTGCATTAGAGTAGGGCCTCAACTCTCCATCGCCGAGGTGGTAGTCAATGGCATGGTGTTAAAAATGGCAAGCTTTTTTTGGCTAATCTCTTTCAACAGGAAGCGACAAACTTGGCTTCTCCTTCTTTGATGCAATTCCCTTTCTTCTAATGTTACAACCAATTACAAAAGATGCAACAATGGCAGGAAACGCTTTCAATGGATCCAGTTCTTGAGATTTGAGAGCAAGGGAATTGCCCCACTTCTCCAGTATACTCACTGCACTTCTGATTCGAATAATTAGAACTTGAACCATGTCAGTATCACTGGTTTCCATTGGAACATCCTTTATTTCCTCTAAAGATTCTGTTCCTTCTGACAAAAGACTTGTCTGATGATCAACTTGTACGAATTCAACATCAGTTTGTGGCCTCTGCTGTTTAATGTCCTCGACCATTTCTTCTTCGATTACATATTGGCTTTCCTCTATCTGCTCCACAGTTTCTTCAATCTCCTGCAATTCGATTTTCACCGATTCATCTTCAATTACATTTTCACCTTCTCCATCTTCCTTTAATTCTCTGGCCTTCTCTACTTCATTTTCCCTCAATTTTCTTCCATCTCTTCTTCATAAGCTTCTCCCATCAAAATCGATTCTTCTTCAACCATCTCTTTAGGTTCAACTATATGTCCCATGTTAGCATTTTCTGTCATTCCTACTTCAATTACCTCATCTGCCATAGTTTGGGTAAAACTCGGAAGGAAAAAACATTGTTCGTGTTAGTGTTTAAAGAAATTAGGGTAAAAGACCTAGGTGACCACCCAACTATCGGGTCTGACCTGTTTTGATCACTGAACTACAAAAATTTAAAACTCGACAACCCAATTATTTAATTAGATCTATTTTGACCACTTGCCGTTAAAATCTAACGGAAGTGTGACATTATTGTTAATGAAAATTTGTATAATTACACATTTGATCATGTTAGTTAATTTTTTTCCAACCTTGTTGTTCTTGCTTTTGTTCTTGTTCTTCCCCTGCTTTCTGTCTTATTCCAAGCTTTCACAAATGGCTTCAAGCTTAGCATCGACAGAGGACTGCAAGGGCTTGTAGTCGCCAAACTCGCCGCCGATGTGGGAGCCATGTTGGCGAAGGTTAGGGAGAATAGTCTCTCCGAGTCACCTCATAGTTTATAGGTCGTTTTGTCATAAGTCATGGCTGCTTCCTCGACTATTTCGAAAGTGCCTAACCAGATACGTGTTCGGTTCTTAGGTAGCTGGATCTCCGCGACCCATTTTCCCTAGTGGCGTTGCCGAACACCCCGGTAAAGTTTGATGGGTTTTGGCAGCAAAATCGTCTGTTTCGTCGGAATCGATTTGGGGATAAGAAACTTGACTGTATGGTTATGGTTCACGACGGATTAACTATTTTAGAAATATAATCGAGGCTGAATCTGGTAAATTGTTGAATCGGGTTGAGCTTCCATCATTCTTTGCCATAGAAATCTGGCTGAAATGCTCTGCTACAATGATAAAAATCCACTGTAGCCGCCATCTATTAAAAGTAAAACCAAAACAAAGAAAATATTAAACAAAAATAAAAGCAACTTGTTTCTTGATAATACTTAAAGAACATGTTCCAAAAATCCAGAAAATGGATTAATCAAAGGAGGTTTTTTAAAAATACAAAACCCCTTCAATCCAAATCTTTAAAAAATCGAACTTTAAGGACCAAAAATCACCCTCTAAGTTGATTTTACCTAAAAAACTAGACCTCGATCATGAAAACACCCAAAAAACAAACCCAACAATTAGATTTATTTAATTAAATTAAGATTAAATTAATAGAATAGCTAACTAACAAGGACCAAATATATAGTTATACGAATTTCTATTAACAGCCACGTCACCCCCTCCGTTAAATTTTAACGGCGGATGGTCAAAATATGTCCAATTAAATAATTGGGTGGTCGAATTTTAAATTTTTATAGTTAAGTGGTCAAAATAGGTCAGACTCAATAGTTGGGTGGTCACCCAGGTAGTTTACCCAAGAAATTATATGATTGTAGATTATGAAATTATATATTTCCATGTTTGGTTGCTGTGATTTTTGCAGGAACTTCAAATGAAATGGTTATGGACATGATAATGTCACCGGAAACACAAGAAGCAAATCGACATTTCAGGTCGATGAATCGGATTCCATTTGCAAAGATGATGAAAAAGATAACGGTCATAAATCATTGAATAAATTATATTTAAATCATATCATGACTTAAATTGATATAATAGGTGAAAAAAGGATCAAATGTGTAAATTTTCAAATTTTCTTTAACTGTCACGTCATCCTTTATCACTCTTTTGTTAGTTTTTTAACGATAGTGGTTAAAATAGGTCAATTTAATAAGTTTGATAGTATAATTGACGAGTTTTCTTGTTCGATGGTCAAAATAAATATCCCCAAATGATTCGGTGGTCACTGTGTAATTTACCTTAATTTATAATAAATTATACGCGACAATATGAAACTAATTTGAAACATAAATGTCAGTATAATTACAAGGAACTCAAAAATCACGAAAAAATATCCTTCAACACAATAAAAAACTAGCTCAAACATACTTACAAAACCATCAAAAGCTGGTTATTGTTCTTAGTTTCCGAAACTCGTGTTTTGTAAGACTAAATTCTAAATATTTACAAAATAGCGCTCTAACCAATGCGACTTTTATTTATAAAATTATAGCGACAATAAATTATGAGTTATCCGATTCAACTTTTGACATTCTCATAAATTCGTGTCCAGCCATTGCGACTTTTTTTTTCATTTTAATTAAATTAAAATCTAAAAAGTACATTCACGTTGGACGAAAATCGCGTCCATTTAGCTGCGATTTCTTAATACGTGTTGTAGGGGTTGCAACTTCGTCATAAATGTTTGAAAGGAGGGTAATTCTCTAAATAATTTTGAAGGAGATTATTTATTTAATTAATTTTTTTAAATGAGTATATTTAATTATTTAGCCTGGACTCCACTTATAAAACAAACCTCAACAAGCCAACACGCCTTACCATATGGGGTTGTTGACACTTGTCATTTTTTTTGTATAATAAGAATTTTAGTCTTTTAAAATTTATACATACAATCAGTTGTTGTGACTAAAAAAATTTAAAATATATAAGTACTTCGGACGTCGTTCGGAAGAACCGGATTTTAATTTGATTTTGAAAATTTAATCAGATTTAAAAAAATGAGGAGTCGCCCCCGGCCATTTAAAATGATAGACCGGACACCGAAATCGTAGCCTTAGGACCGTAGTACACCCGTACACTGAGCTCATGAATTCTATGACATGCCAATTGTATCCAATACTTCGAATCCAATGTCTAATAATCAATAGTTCAATAGTACAATATCAATAATAATAGCAATGATTCAACATGATGTCCAATGACAATAATTCATAAATCGGTATTCCAATGCTTCCTTTAATACTCAATAATCAATGATTCTATAGGAACATGCTTTAATGATTTCAATGACAACAATAACAATGTTACGGACGATAATTCGATGCAATACTCACCAAAACTTACCAACATGGCTTTCAATAATGCTTCATGCAAATCCCTTAAAATCAATGGTTAGTAAATCAATAAACAATGATTTGAGATGGCACCTAGCCACTCTCGAGACTCTGACTACACCCACCTCGATAATTCGAAGCTTCTAAGGCTCTCGGATCGCGATATCCTTATCTCTAGCTTTCAATGGAGGCGATGGATTAATCTTTTCCATTTCTTGAACTAGGAAGAGCAATAAGGGATTATTAGAATCAATATGACAATATCGATGCTTGAATAGCCATTAGCTATTAGACAAAGCTTATCTTAAAGCTTGAAATTGATCATCTAGTAATCAAGAGAATCGATGATTAACTTAGGGCTTTCACTTACCCAATCGATAGCTATGGATTGATGTTCTTAAAACAAGAGGAACTTAAACTTAAGAGGATCAAATAGAGAGGTGTATGCTTGCTTGGTGGGGAAGATGACAATGAAGGTGTGTGCTTAATAACTCAAAGATAAAAGGTGGAAATGAGTCTCGGTGGAGCAAAAAAATGTGAGAGCTTTCTTTTTCTTCATTTTAAGAGAACTAAAACCTTAATGATTCCCCACCTCACCTTTAGCCAATAGAAAGGTTTCCCTCATCCAAGGGTAAGCTATTTAATAATATTTTTTCTTTTCTTTATCCCTTTTCAAAACTTGACATATAGATGACCTCTAGTCATTTTTCTGACCAAAATCACATGGAGGGTGGCAAATAAATAGGTGAAACATTATCTCATCATTTTCTTTTAAATTTTAACCTTCAAACATATTCGAAACAGGGGACCCGTTTCGAAACAAGTGAAACCGTATCGAAACGGTCATACAAAAGTCCAAAAGTTAGTTAATACGGTTACGACCGTATCGAAACGCCCTATACTCATTTCGAAACGCCTCACCTAGGTCGTTTCGATACGGGTCTGGGTGTATCGAAACGCCTAGCTCAAAAACATTAATTCAAGCATTTTCAAAGCAATCTTAACTAAGGACTTGGTTCAATTAGGGTCCTTTAACAACATACTCTATAGCAAGGATTCGATATTTCAATATTTTAATATCAATACTCTGATCATCGGAATCCAATTTTGACTAGACCGGTTTTCGGGATGTTACAGGTTGTCCTACTAATGTTGCCCTCTGGATCTTTATATTTTTTTTTCTTCCAACGGTACCATCTCTTTTGTTATGTGGTCTCTGTAATTACATTTAACCTTCTTATATACATGGAAAAGAAAAAGAAAACTGACTGTAATATTTGAAGAAGAATAAATAAAGGAAATCAAGAGAAAAATTGTCATGTTTTTTTCCAATTCTGATATTCATGGAGGAAAGAGAGAGTAGAGGATGAAAAGGAGAGAAAATGAATATATAATTAGACACGTCAATATTTTTTAATGGCAGCTAACGACGGTGAATGTAATGAAAGCGATATAAAAGTTGAGTGACTATAATAAAAGTTTTAAATGTTCAGTGACTGTAATGAAATCACGCTATGTAACCCCCTCGTCCCGGTCTGGTCGGATGACCGATCCGAGTGGGCCACACGGGGAAAACCGAAGCGAAACCCGTTAAGGTTTCCCCTCGGTTAACGACCCAAAAAAATTCCTTTTTATTTTATCTTGTCTAGGCATAATTAAACCTATGTGAAGCACAGCAGCGGAAAATACAAACAATGTAACATACTCCGACCAACCAAAACATTAAACAGCTCATTTTAGTCCTTTACAGCAGGCCGTTTCGGAACGCCCTAAGGGCGTTCCGAAACGCCTTGACTTAGTCAACAGGCCAGGGTCAACCATAGGGTGACCGTTTCGAAACGGGGGTGACCCGTATCGAAACGACCCTAACGGTCAACTTCTCGTGGTCAACGATATTTGACCGTTTCGGAACGCCTTTATCTCGTCAATTTCTCAAAATTCCAGTAGCAAAAATGTTTCGAAACGACTCCCATCCGTTTCGAAACGGCAGGCCAAATGCAAAGGAACCGTTCCAAAACAGGGTGGCCCGTTCCGAAACGCCCCCTGTCTGCAGACTGGTTTTTGCTGGTTTAAGGCACAAGGGTGCCCCTAAACCCCACCAAAACCTCTAACAACACACTAACAACAATTTTAAAGGCAACCAACATACAAGCATGCTTGAGCATCATCATAACAAGACTAAACACCAAGGCACAACATCACATTGCCACACAACCATACATGTCATTATAGATATTAAGCTTTAACATATCCAACACTTAGGCAATTCTAGATAGCAAAAATACTAACATGATTTCAAGCAAGGCGTACATCCCAAAAGCCAAATTAACAAACACACATGAGGAGTCTAACATGCTCCTAAACAACAACAACAACATTCCAAAAGCATCATAACACGACACCTATCCCATTGCTTTACTATTACAATCTTTAAATTTAACTATCATACTTGAGCTAACCGTAAGCAACACTTGGAGGCCTTTCCTTGCCCTTGCCACCCACAAGCCATTAGTCTGCATTGTCGAACAAAAGAGAGCGTAAGCATAAAATCTTAGTGAGGGTAAGCTCATAAAACAAACCTTCGACAATGCAGGGTCCAAGCACGAGCTACAACCAAGATAAAATGCATGATCTTACCTCCGATCCACACGAGCCATAAATATAGATGATGCATGAACATATATTCAATATCATGTCACGCTCAACATGTTTAAATCCACAACATATGAAATCACATATATTAAACCATGTTAGCAACACATCCCAAATCACATTGGCTCACAATTAACCACGTATTGGCAACATAAACTACAATCCGTATTGGCACCTAGCTATGACTCGAATACGCGGATAACCGTTGGAACTCACATCCAACAACACAACCATTACCTGACGGTGGGATTACACTCATCACCGTTCACGCGGAGGGGATTCCACTCATCCTCACGCCCATTTCACGCGGAGGGGATTCCACTCATCCTCACGCCCGTCGATGGGATTCCACTCATCACCAACTAATATATATAAAAGAAGATTTCCGGGCGAACTCGTACTCCATCTTGATGACTACCATCATCAAGACCACGTACGCATTTTGACTCACGTGTGCACACTAAACATCCTAATGATCGATCATTTGTATCCAAGCATACTAGTGCCAATACTACACATTTCATTACTCTTTCACAATACCATTTCATAATAACTTCCGTGCTTAGCACGTACTCACCATGACTCACCGTCATGCACAAGCCACATTTCCATGCCTAGCATGTACCCACCATGATCCTCGGATCATACAATCATTTCATAACATCATTACACATGTCAACACTACATGCATCTCAATAATACAAATATCACATCATATTTCATACATATGTATATCTCTATCACATTTATCATCAACATGCATGTAACAATTCATTAAGCCATGCCTCCACATACACGTATAACAACATAAGCATAATCACCATAAGCATGATTAAACATGAGGCATAATTCAACACTTTAAAGATCAACCAAGGTCTCTAACTAAAGTTTGGGATTAGGCCACCACCCTAATCTCAACTCTAGGTGGGTCTACCAATCCCAACCTAGTTCACATGCTTGCACCAACACTTGAAAACCATTTAAAAGTATTTAACCACTCACCTAAGCTTCCAAGCTCCAAGCCAAGCAAGCAACCTCCCTCAAATTTCTGGATTTCTTCCCGAAGCTTCCCCAACACAAATTCCCGCTTCTAAACAACCTCAAACACATTTCAAACAATTCCCAATCAGCCCAACATCAAAATACCAACCCGGAATACAATTCAAATGCAATTTATCATGTTGCAAACCATGAACAAATCCCATTTTTAGCAATTTCGGGAAGCCCCTAAACCATGTCCAAAAACCATGTTTCCAACATCCATAGCACCCACAAATGATCCCAAATCAACCTCTAACCATAGTACTATTATTGGGCTATCAATTCCCACCTAAAACAACCCCCAAAACTCACCCAAAACCCTCCAAAAACCCCATTTTTACCCAATTTCGGGAATTGCTCAAAATCATTCAAAATTCACATATGTTGCACCATTTGACTCCTACATTCCATAACTAACCATAATAAATCAAAATATTAGGTTTAGCTACACAAAGACACCATTTTTAATCAAATCTTTTGAAAATTCCATTTTCAAAACTTCAATGAAAATGAAAATAAATGGTACTTTCAAAGAGAGGGAGTTGAGGGGAAGTCAAAAACGTTGTTACCTTTCAAAAAAGAGTTGAAATGGAGGAGCTTTTTGGATGGAATAGTAACTTGAAGAGGGGAGCTCTTTTCACGTTGAAAATGGGTGAGGAAGAGAGTGAATAGTGTTTATTTTGTATAAGGGGGGATTTAAATTGAAAAATGGGTAAATTACCAAAAGGCCATTAATGAATGGCTATCCCCTTGTTCTTTAAAAAGCTCTTCAACTTGCAATTAAATCATTTTGGTCCCATTTCAAATATTCATTTTGAAACCCGAAATTTTAAAAGATCATTTTAATTATAAACCCGAGCCCAAATAATATTAAAATATTATTTTCACCCGACCCCTAAACTCGGGTGTTACACGCTAAAAGTTCGGTGACTACCAATGTAGTTTACCATAATATATATACACGTGGATAGTCTTATTTAATGACACGCAGATATTATTTAAGGTAAAATACCTAATTCATCACTCAACTTTGCTTTGTGACCTATTTTGGTCACTTAACTTTAAAAAAGACCAATTTACTCACTCAACTTTCAATATTTTAATTTTTTGATCACTCCACCGTTAAATGTTTAACACCGTTATGACGTGCCATATATAATTGTTAAAATAATAATAGAAATATACACGTTAGTAAAAGTAAAAAATAAAAATAAAAAGTAAAACGACAATGCATTGAGACTAAGGATTTTTTACACTCATAATGCATCGGTTAACAAAAGATAAGATGTTCCTATTTTCAATCAGAGATTTATGGAACTTTTGATTTTAGGATTTTATCGATTGAGAACCAAATTTGGGTTTGGGAATTTCTCGTGTTGGGAGAAAATTAGGGTTTGGTGTTTTGTTAGAGATTTAAGGAACATTTGGATGGAAGAAATTTTAAGTTCCAAGTAGATAGACCATTTGGGTGGGAAGAAATCTGGTCGAGGGAACTACTGATTCAACTGTGTGGCTACAAATTGGAGCAATGGATTGTCGTGTATTACGTGCGAGGGGTATGAAAAGAATGTCATATGGTAAGTTGTTCGTATCTTTTTTTATTTAAGCTTGTGAAATTAGGGTTTAGGGTATGTGTGATAGAAGAATGTGGTTTCGATTTTGCTATAAAAAATTGCTTACTTTTTGTGTGTTTACTGAATATGTGTATACTGGATGGGTTTGAAATTTTGAATGGGAATATTATGCATATTTTGTGTATACTGAATATTTTGTGGAAAATTTTGAAATTTTGTGTATACTGAATGTAATTTCAGAATAAGTTTATTGTGAATATGTATGAACACATAGGAATATTATACATATTCTATGGGGACATGAGAATATTATGCATATTTTGTGGGGACATATGTATTGTGAATATGTAGGAACACATGGAAATATTATATAATTTTAGAATATGTGGGGATATGGGAATATTATGTATATTTTGTGCATGTGTATTGTGCATATGTAGAAACACATGTGTATATTATGTATATTATGCATATTCTGTGCATATGTGTATTGTGAACATGTAGGAACACATGTGGAGACATGGGAATATATGTTTTTTATTCTTTTATATGTTGGTGGGAGACCATAAGATTGTGACAAAACTTTTAGGATAGACTTTATGTGGGAATATGTAGGAACATGGGATATGCGTATTTTTATCATTTAATGTATTGGTGGAGAACCGTAAGATTGTAACAAAAATTTTAAAGTACAATTTAAAAAATATTAAAGTAATGATCTCTAAACTGTTAGTGCAATCCTGTTTTTCTAAACTATTAGAAATAAATAATAATAATTTCTAAATTGTTAGTGCAGTCATGTTTTTTCTAAACTGATACAAATAAAAGAACATTTTTTTAAACTTGTTGATGCGTCCTAATATAAGATTGTTAAAGTATTTTTTGTAGTACAATCCTGGTAACCTTTTGTTATAGTTAAACTAATTTCTAAAGTTGTTGGTGGGTCCTAATATATCTCTTTTTATTTTTTTACAACCCAAACTTCAAAGCATTGTACTATAACTTTTTATCATGGGAGATTTATTGTAAATTATCCTACTGTGATATATAGCGGTAAAAGTATATTTTTTATATATGTTATATTGACTCTATGTCTATGCTTGAAGTTTATGATATAGTTAAAGAGTTCAGATATAATAGGCCACAAGAGATTTATTAGCAAACACCAAGTGGTGTTTTAAGTGTCAACCCATTAAAAATTGATATGATGTATTATGCATGCTTGGCAATATGCCTAGGAACAAGTATGCACATGTTTACTTACAAGAAATTATGGAGGAACACTTGTTTGATTCGAATGTTGAAACAATTAGGGATGCTGAAATTTTTGATCATGTGGACACTCTGAAAATGTAGAAACAAATATACCTAGTGATACTGAAACTGTTAGAAATATTGTTAAGAGTACTGATTTTTCTTACAGTGATGATGAAGATACATATTATGTTGGTTCTGAGAGTGAAAAATCTGACAGTCCCTTTAAGGATAGTAACAATGATTTAGTTGATGATGATTTAGTTTGTGAGGTTCATGTGGATGTTGGGAGGGATATACCTGGATTTAGGGTAGGTTCAACTGAAGATAGTGATGAAGGAGTAAATAGTGAAACTGAAACAGAATCACTGCACATTGTATGTGATTTTGAAACAGAAGCTGAAACAAAAAAATTCACTGAATTTAACAGTAGTGTAGAGATAGAAAATACCAAACTTAAAAAATATATTATTTTATGATCAGAAAGTCATCAAAGTGAATTTAAAACAGTATGCAGTGAAAATAAGTTTAATATAAGGCTAAAGGTTAGTGACTTTGCAAGAATTCAAGTTGTGTGAAAGAATGGGTGCCCATGGATGGTTTGGGCATCCAAAATACATCCCAAAGATAAGGCTGACAATACATGAAAGATTCAGACATATGTTGGAGAGCATAAATGTGTTAGAGATACAAATAATAAAAACTGTACTTGTAGGTGGTTGGCTAGAGACTGTCTAGAGAAATTCAAAGTTGACCCTAGTTATTCTGTCAAGTCCCTAAAACATGATGTGATGAAGGATCACATGCTTCTAGTTCAAAGGTCAAAATGCATTAGGGCAAAAAAATTGGCCCTAAAGATGATTCTTAGGAATCAAGATGAATAGTATACAAAAATCTATGATTACTTTGGTGAATTGAGAAGAACAAATCCTGAGACAACAACCATATGTCAATTAGATAATAAGTTGTTTGTCAGAATATATGTATGTCTGCAAGCCTATAAAGATGACTTCAAAGCTGAAAGCAGGCCATTGATTTGTGTAGATGGATGTTTTTTGAAAGGTCATTACTAAGGATAGATTCTGGCAACAGTTGAAATAGATGCAAATGATTGCATCTATCCTTTAGCTTATATTGTTGTTGAGAGTGAAACAAGAGAATTATGGACCTGATTTTTACAAATTTTGGAGACTAACTTGGGGTTAACAAACTCTTTTCATTATATATTCATGTATGATAAACAAAAAGATAAATAATTGACTTTTTTTTAGATATTTTTCTTCCTTATATTATAATACATGACTTATATTTCATTGTCTTTTTTACAGGGTCTAGTAGATTCAATTTTAGAGTTGTCTCCCAATTCAAACAGTTGAACTTGTGTGATATTTATACAACAATTTCAAGCTCAAAAGGGAGAACCAAGGCAAGACATTAAAAAATGTTTTACAGAAGGCAACAAAGGCAACGTACATGAAAGAGTGGATTGATACAATGAATGAATTGAAGTCCATGTCAGAACTTTCATTCAACTAGCTGGTGGCTAAAGACCTTAAACAATGGTCAAAAGCTCATTCCTCAACTAACTGCAAGTCTAATATGCTCTTAAATAACTTGTGTGGGAGCTTTAATAATGTAAATAAATTTACTATCCTAACCACTTTAAATTAAATATTGCATTAAAGCTCAATTTTTTGTTTCTTTCAATTGACAAATGATTTTGGAATCAAGGAAAGAGCCAATACTCACCATGATGGAGATGATCAGATGTAAAATCATGACAAAATTTGCTGCTAAGAAAAAAGCTGCTGAAAAAATTATTGGGACACTTTGTCCAAAAATTCAAAAAAAAAAACTTAACAAGATTCTTGAGCAGTCCATAAGATATTTTTTACTTGTTATAATTAATTTTTGTTGTGATTAATTCTAGTAAAATAATTGAACTAATTACTGTTTTGATACATGCTGGTAGGTGTTGCCTAAGAATGTAGGTGGGTAAAGGTGGGAGGTCTCTGCAGGATATGAAGACCAACATGTTGTAAACTTAGAAGCTTAAACATGCAGTTGTAGAAAATGAGATCTTACAAGTATATTTACAGCTCAATTATGTTAAATTAATTACTGTAAATATAAGTATTTAAGTTGGGATAAATGTATATTTTGTAAGAATTTTTTATATACATGTTTTAGTAATCTAGCATATTAGAGTTAGGCCATAAGATTTTGTAAATCTTTGTTACAGAAAGGAGACTCAACTGTAAATTTATTCTCATATGGTTAAATTAGTTCGAGGTCCAAAATAATGAGCTCATTATCAGACAGATGAACCCATCATACCCTTGTCATTAGAAAGCCTGTTGGCAGGCCTTAAACGAAAAAAAAGAAAGAGCCTGATGAGCCAGTCATAGCAACTGGAAGAATGAGTAAACTAGGGGTTCAGATGACTTGTTCAAAATGTGATAGTAAAAGCCACAACAAAAGATTTTATAGGGGACAAGTTGGTGGCAATGCACCTTCCAATTCTAATGCAAGAATGGCTCCAAGGAAGACTGCAAGGCCTAGTAATACCTCTGAATCAATGCTTACTGTCCATGCAAGACAACCATCAACAATACCTACAATAAAGGCTAGAACATCCAAATTACTTGTAAGTTTTCTTAACTAACTAATATCATGTCTTTTTAAAACTTCAACTCAAATTTTAATTAAATCTTATCAATGCATGTTAGGAGACCAACATGATCTAATTCAACAAGTTTTAGCTACCCTACTAACAACTAACATCATCAACAAGAAAGTTAAAAAACACTAAGATCAATAATGACTGTTAGATGGATGTCATCATAACAGGTCACTATTCAAGAATCTCAAACACAAGAAACTATGTTTAAAAAGCAAAAGTCCACTTAAAATTTTGTCACATGGATGCTATTTTTTGAAAATTATTTTAGTTATTTTGTCACAGAGGCACAAATAGAATGTAAAAATTGTTTTAGTTATTTTGTGAAAATTTCTGTTCTAGTCATTTTGTAAAAATTGTTTTAGGCATTTTGTGGTATTTTATCAATATCATCTTTTTATAAATAAAAAAAATTGTGGTCATTTGTACCCTCTCCCATTTGTATCCTTTAGAATTGTCAAACTACAGTTTGAACTTCATTTGTAGTCTCTCTCATTTGGGATATTAATGCAATTTGAATTTACAATTTTTAATGCTTGAACATTGTCAAACTTTTTGTGGTTTGTACTTTCTAATTTGAATTTACAACAAACATAATTTTACTGCTAAATACTCATTGATTAACAATTATTAACAACATATTTTTTTCATTGAATAACATACTCTAACATACATACATTTATCACTTGGGCATAATCACTACCGGTAAATATCTATCTCAACATCCAAAATATTCCATTGCAAAATTATCATGCTACTGAAAAATACTCAAACTTTTATATGATCACTGTCACAATTTTCAGCCACCATTAGTAACCTTTTAAATGATTACTAATATAATTTTCAGCTACCCTTGGTTTTTACTTTTATTTATTATTCATGAAAAAGGCAAATTGCTAAAACAGTATATATCAAAATAAGAATCCAAGCAATTTTTTCATTTTTTCTTCTCCTGTTATTAGTTTTGATCTTCTTTAGGAGACCAGCAATAAGAATTTTCGCACATGAAGTCATCGGTAGCTTATACCACTGAAAAAATTACATGATTAGTAAATTTTTTTATCATGGTTATTACATCCCAAAAAATCGCCTTCCTAATTCGTTACCTGGTCAAGAGGCCGTCAACGCTGCCCACTTCCTATACCAGCAAATCGAATTTTTATTCCTTTTAGATATGGACTTTATCTCTTCAACGGCGTCGGCTTCCCAGACTTACTGATTGGTGTCGCCTTCATTTTTTTTTTTCAAATGTTTTAAATGTTAGAGTTACGGATTTTAGTTCCTTTAAATAATATTTTAAATTATTTATATTTTATTAATCAATTTTTTAAATGATTTAAATCTAATATGGCTGAAGAAACTATTAGAAAAAATTATGTCATCGTCCACTAATTGAGTTAACGGTGGAGTGATGAAAAAAATATAATGTTAAAAGTTGAGCGTGTAAATTAGTCTTCTTAAGTTGAGTGGCCAAAATAAGACACAGAGCAAGGTTGAGTGATAATTTAAATATTTTACCCTATTATTTATTTGACGCATTATTAAGTAATTTAAAAATAAAAAACAATTTTAATTGGACTATAACAATATTCACGTTAATTCTAAATAAAATGCTAAATTCATTCTAAATTTTAAAATTATATTTTTCTTAATTAAAAGATATACTGTTGAAAAACGGGGAACTATTTAAATAACTAAAGGAAGTGCTTCTGCATTTCCTTGTTTCCTAGTCTTTTTTCTAAATCCATATTCGTATTATAATGTCATTTCTACATATACACATGTATATATATTACTGAAATATATATATGATAAATTTAGAAAATAATTTTTTTTTTATTATCAAAACAATCAATTCAGGCGGGGCTAGTCCAAATGAACGAGAGAAGTTTTTCATCATCATTCACACATAATGATAATAAATAAAATAAAAGACAAAAATCGAAAGGGCAATCTCAAAGAATGTCTAATAAAAGACTGCAATCAAAGAGGGATTTATCTATAAACTCCTCTCTTTTTACACCTCCCTGTTTTCATCCAGATTCATTTATATGGGACAAAATCTTACCTTTACCTACGACTACAAATTTTAGCCGTAGTTCGGAACTGCAGAATGTGTTTTTGCATGTAGTGCTAGTTCCAACTTCGAAAGCCGCAGACACGAGGCAATGAGTATGATTTCCGGGGCAAATAGCAACCTAAAATCAGTGTATACACCAAAAAAACCCAGAAACTATCTCCTACTGTTTGCTGTCTTGCCTTTGCTTAAGTCGGCAAGCTCCTCAATAAGCTTCCTCTCTTCACTGCTCAGTCTTTTTGGAATTTCAACTTGGACGCGGACCAACTGATCACCCCTCATGTTGGTTTTATTTAGAACAGGAACACCTTTCTTGGCCATTACGAGGGTGGTGTTTGGTTGGGTTCCGGCTGGTATCTTCAAATCAACCATACCATCCACAGTTGGAACCTTGATTGTTGTTCCCAGTATTGCATCTATATATGACACCTTGCATGTATACAATATGTTGGTATCATCACGTTTTAGGACAGGGTCCGGGATGACTTCAATGACTACAAATAGATCACCAGGGGACCCACCTCTCCTTCCAGCGTTTCCTTCAGACCGGACCCTTAAACGGCTACCAGTGTCGACACCAGCCGGCACTTTCAAACTAATCCTCTTCGTTCTCCTTACCCGCCCATCACCAGAACACGTATTGCATGGGGTAGAAATTTCCCCCGTCCCGCCACACGAAGAGCATGTCATTACCTGCTGGAAGACCCCCAGTGGAGTCCTTGCAGATGAGATAACCTGGCCTTGCCCACCACATGTGCTACATTTGGATGGTGTTGTTCCGGGTTTTGCACCAGAACCATTGCATGTTCCGCAGCTTTCTAGTCGGGTTATCTCGATTTCTTTCTCAATTCCGAACACTGCTTCCTTAAAATTCAATACAAGACTGTAATATTCATCCTGCCCATCAACAGCTCTATTCCTGGAACTTCGTCCGCCCATGCCCATGCCACCCATACCACCCATGCCTTCGAATAGCGACTCAAACAAATCAAAAGGATTGCTGAAATCCTATCAAAGCAAACATGCCATCAATGCCAAATGAAATATTGAGAAAATGTAAGAAAAATAATTTTGCAATGAATGATTTATTCAGCATCAGGAGAATCAACTTACCCCCATTCCCATTCCAGCACCTTTAAGTCCAGCCTCCCCATATTTGTCGTATAGAGATCGCTTCTCATCATCCGACAATACCTAAGTAATTAGTGCACCTCAAAGATCAGATATGACCATATGGATTAAGGATTTGCATTTTAGACATCTAAAAGAAACCATAGTAAGCACAACATAATACTCTTACCTCATATGCATTGCTAATTTCCTTGAACTTCGTCTCTGCCCCGGGATCTCTGCAGAATAATATATGATGATCAGAAGGGGGGGGGGGGGGGGGGAGCATTACTGTTCAAGCATAAATGAATATATGAGTTAAAGAAGATATTTTAACTAGCAACACAAACTGAAAACAACAAACTTTCAAGAGAGAGTATTCAGTAAGAGTCAGAGATCTTCAAAATAATGCTCTATATTCTATTCATTTCAGCAATTACTTCTACAATATATGAATAAACTCAACAAACACCTAACTTGGGAAATTTACAATTACTATTCCATTTTCTCTTTCTTTCAGCAACCACATTCTCATTCAAAACATTGTAAGATCCCATTTTGGATAAAGTTTTTATTTTATGCCCCTGCTTGAAATAGACAGACATCCCTTCTGTGCTTTTCTATTGAAAAAATTATTAGCCAACTTCAAATACTCGAACCAGGGAGAGTGTGCTACACCAAGAGAAATCATCACAGCTGATTCCTCCATCCTGAGATGAGGATATTATATTGAAAATAAGTGGATGTGGATGTCGACTTATCTCATTAATATGATCTCTCAGGGAATTCTAATCTGCCTTTCAACAGAACTTAGAAGCAGTGTCAGGCAAGAACTAACGAAACCCATTTCCCAGAACCCAGTAAGGAAGTTAATTTCTATGGTTCAACCAGAATAAGACATTTTTCTGAATATCATTGTGGTCACTTCGCCATTGAACACTAGATCTGAAAATGGGAAAGAAAAAAAAAGTAGAATAATAAGAAACTTTGATGATTCTAAGAGACTAACCAACACTACATGGCCCAAAATATTCACACAGGCTTTCTAATATGGCCAAATCAGATGTTAATTGTTATATCTTTCTTTCTTCTGAGATTAACTTTCAGTGAGCAGATTATAGCCAATCTGAATCTGATTTTCAGATAGCATCACATCAAATCCCAGAAAATCCGGATGATTAGAGCTTGCTGAAATAATCATGTCATGTTTTTTTTATCTGAACAACATCAAATTGAAGTTCAAGTTTACTTGCACCGCACTGCACATCACGTATAAATATAATGAAATATACAAAAGTGCAACAAACACAAGCATAAATTGAAGGCAAGAGGTATAAGGTTATCAACTGACTTGTTCACATCCGGATGGTAACTTCGAGCAAGCTTACGATAAGCTGAAAAAACCAACAGATTTAAAAACAGTAAGATAATAAAATATGGAAGACAAAAGCAGAAAGTAAGCATGGAAAAAATTGAAGCTCCAATCAAAACAGGAAAACCACAAATTTTCCTTCAGATACTTGAAACACCTAAAAGAGACTTTCTTTTCATTAGCAGAGACCATAAATATGAATACCACCACATGTTAACTACCCTGGTTGACCCATTGTCTTACACTTCTTTCTAAAAGTTGCAAGCATTCTTTAATTCCCCTTGTAAATATGTACCTTGATATAACCCGAAAACTGATGCGACTTTGTTAACTTCTATACATTCTCACTGTGTGTACCTACTTATATCCTCAAATTTGTCTTAACCTCACTTCAAACGATCCACCCTCTCTAAAATCTCTTTGATTTATGTTATTAACACCTACCCTCCCTTAAAATTAAAGCTTGTGCACCAGTGTTTTAAAACTTTTACATGCAGAAACTCTTAAATCCTGGGTAAACTTAACTTCGTTAAGTTGAAAAATCTTATATAAGAAAGTAGATTAGCAAACAAAATAAGCACGTAAATGCAGTAAAAAAATCATATAAGGAATAAATAGAACAGTCACTGAACAAGTTTTGCTAACTCAGCATACCACTTTTGATTTCAGGTTTACTTGCATTTCTCGACACCCCAAGGACAGTATAATAATCCTGCTCATTATAAAACAGTATCATGTTAAATTGAAGATGGAACAGTGAGCCAGATGCTAAAATACAGCAATAAAATATGAAATGCATACTCGGATTTTTCAAAATATATAACTAAGTGATTAAAAACCAATAAAGCCTATTTTTACCACCCCCCCCCCCCCCCCGAAAAAAAAAAATACAACACAACAAAAAAAATTAAAAGAAATTGGAAGTAGTTACACACAGTTTCAGCTCTAACAACGAACCGTGCTCCCCTACGACGATGTGATGTTTGAGATGACCTCATAAATGATAACAACGGTAAGGAATCACGTGAAAATAAGCCTGAATTTGATGATCCCATATAACTCATTGTATTTGTATTTGTGACTCTGCATAAGAGAAATAAACACCAAAATAATTCTTCCATGATTACCAACAAATACTCTTATGGTTAGAGGTAAAACATCACATTATTTTATTTTTATTTTTTTGCACTGGCCTCTCTTTATAATCAACTATCAACCAACATAAATACAGTCTAAACAAAAAAGGGTGACTACAAAGGGGGTAAATCTGCCCCTGTAATCATTATGTTCTCCAATATGCCATGCGTCAAATTCCCAAATGCAAATGAATACTCGTGCAGAAACCAAAACTAGCAAGTAGCGATGGGAGTCATGGGACTGCAAATTCAGCAATTCCAAATCCATATAAAGGTCTAGAAGAAAATAAGTGGTCAGATAATCAAATTCAATAATACCCTTTCCAAATCCATATAAAGGTCTAGAAGAAAACTTACCTCAATCTGGCTGCCATTATTCGGTTTGGGACATAAGGACGTATAGCAAATTGAGGACGAATACTCCACTGGGCACCGAATATGCTTCCACATGGTATAATGGCCATTCAATATAAGGATAGAGAATCTGAATTCTAACTTTTTTCTGAATGGCCTTTAGCAGGCTGAAATAGATGAAACATATATGAAACTCGACTGATTTACAGCACAATAAAATGACCTAATTCAATCCGTTATAAAAATAAATAAATAAACAATATGACTTTCATGTCATCCATCAATGATTTAATACAAAAAGTATTCCAATCAAAATAATGTCCAGACTCTAGAATACAGAAGTTGCTCTCATAACTACTGCATACTGCAACTCAAACAATTATCGTATATATGTAATAAGAGCAAATAAAATGAAATAAAAATACACAGGTAACTAGTCTCGGCAAAACTTCAACCCTTTCTGAAACACATTTCTTGCCGAGCTATTCCTGTTAACTAATCCAAAAACCATTTTTCTTCCTTCTGTAGAAAAAATTTATTATTATTTTTTAAATATTTAATCAAAAGCTAACCAAAGTACTCCAAAATTCCCTATCCACTGGGATTAACTATCCGCCACCCAGAAATCAAAATTTTCGATAACAATAAATGTAATAAAAACACACACATGAAATTGCAAAAAGTAGCAACCAGATAATTGATATAAGATTAAAATTTTCAACATGTATGCCATTCTTGTAGAACTAAAGCAAACCGGTACATCGAATCTAAAGAGGGGAAAAAACTACATAGAAATGGAGAATTTAAATGCAAAATTAGGGCAAGGGAAAGAAGAGCAAACCTTGTTTGGCTCCAAAGCGATTTGCTCTGAGTGAGATGAGGTTAGCTTAGCGCCTCTAAATATAGAGTTTTAATTGCCTGATATTTTTTGGTAGGTTGTTCTCAACTTGCAACCTATGTTTTCCACCGTTAGATTGAAATGAAATTGAATTTTTTCTCCGATTTGTTAAACTAATTATATTTTCGTCTTGGCTAAAATAATTTTCGAAATTTTATTATAAATTATTGCATTCATTTTCACATAATTCTTTAGCATTTCATATGCAGTTAAATAAAAGATAATAAATTTTTAAAAATAAAAATAAAATGTACGGTTAATGGAAATTTTTTCATAAACAGAATTTTAAAGTTGTCACATACTTCTATTAGAGACATTAAATTTTAACCCTAAATCTTAAAAGTTAAACTAAAAAAGATACATTTTTCAAAAAAATAAAAAGAGTATTGAAAACTTATTTACGGTAATAGTCAAAACTTGCAATATTAAAGAGATCATACAAGAAGTATTTGTATTATATTAAAAAGTTCATTTTAGTCTCTCTACTATAAAAAAATATGATCAATATTGTTGTTAATTATTTTGTTCAATAATGAAAAGAATTTTTAAATTGTTTAAAATATAAGAATATATTTAAGTTATCAAAATTTGAAAACAAAAATATGGAAAATGTTATTTTTTTTGTCAACTGATTCAATTTGGAAGAAAAAAAATACAAGTTCGAGATCGAAAGTGAAATAAAAATTAAAATTTAGATGATTTAAAAAAAAAGTTTGAGGGCCAAAAATATTATTAAGTCCATTTGAAATATAAAAATTTTAGGGGTGGGTATTCGACGTGTCGAGTCACATAAATTTGAGTTAGTCGAGTCACGAGTCCTATTTTATCATTCAAAATTTGTAACGCCCTGATTTTGGGCATGGATGTTAACTGGAAAGATTAAACGGTTGAGAGAACTAGGTTAGTGATTCGAGTTAGTTTCGAGATTTAATTTAGAATAAATATTTTTGAGAATGATAAAAATATGGGAAAATGTTCTAAAATATTCATTTAATATATAAATGATTTTGTTGAAATCGGTTTTTGAAAATGAGTTTTGGAGATTTGACATTTTGGGACAAGTGACCAAAATGTAAACTGTAAAACTATTTATAGTATTATTTTGGGACAAGGAGATAATATAACTAAATATTTTTATCAGATTTTTATCTCAATTAAATTAGTTTTAAAGTGTTTTAATTAAAAGATTAAAAGAGATTTACTAAAAAGAAGGTAGTTATTTCTTTAAAACAAATTTGACGTAATTTTTCTCTCTAAAAAGTTCTCTCAAAATTTATTCAGTCAAACACTAATTTTTCCAACAAAGATTTGAGGTAATGATCTTGCTTTCTTAAACTAACGATTTCTAATAGATTTTTTAATTTGTTTTTACAAAATCTCATTGATTTCCTTTGCTTTTTAAGAGAAAATAATCCAATTGAGAGGAATTTCAATCATTAGAGGCGAGGTTCGTTCTTCTCCTTTAATGAATGGTTCTTTACTGAAATTTCTAAGTTCTTGATCCTTTACATATATTTTTTTAATGGGATTTGGTGATTTAATTGTAGAAATTTGGTTTAATTGAGATTTAATTGGTAAAATTGATTGAGATTCGTTTCGGCTTCCATTTAAATTTCAATCGTTTCTTTCGATTAAAAAACACAAATGTTTTTTTGGCCTAGCTCTCTTTTAATTTCGTAAAACAAAAATACATCCATAGCGGAGTCGCCATGCTGTAGCGGCTTTTTTTCAAAGTCAAAATCGAAAATCGTTCACGAGTTATATAATTTATTTTGAAGATTCATTTTCTATTTTTCTCAAAAAACGATAAAGTTTACAAAAAAGTTTTTGAAGTCACCACCGACCACTTAGGTAGGCCGAACACCATAAAATCAGAGATTCGTTTTGAAAAGGGTTCGAGAGCTGGTTACACGTGGGGAAGGATTAACCCCCCCCCCCCAACATGCCCGAAAATCGGTACCAAAATATTTGTTGCTTTTAATCGAGGATACTTATTGAAATTTAAATCAATTTTAATTTAGTGTACTTAATTGAAAATTGGCTTTAATTGAACGAACTTTACCAAATCAACGGGCTCGAAATAATTAGACATTTAAATGATAAGGATGACAATACATCGGACCCTAGATTAAACCGACATTGAATAAGCCCTACTTCCGTGTTAATTTATGGTTCGATATTCGTATGTCACCTTTATGCATGATACAAAAGGTTAAGGAATGATGACATGTTATTTCCAATTTTAATTATAGTTTACCTTGGGACCGTAAGAATTAATTCGAATATTTGGTCAACATCCTTTGAGCTCGGACTGTTACGACACAAATATCGAAATTAATAAACACTTTCTTTTTAGGTTTTAGACTAATTAATTCAAAATAAATGGGTCATATGAATGACAATTAAAAATGAATGTCACAAAAGATTTAAAATTAAACACACGAAAAGCCTATTAAAGCCCTAACCTATAAGGCTCAAATTATGGAAAGCCCAATTAGTGATCTAATTATTAACTAAGTGATTCCAATATTAAACCTAAATTAATTGATTCCCTAAAAACTAGAAAAAAAACCTAACAAATTATGAGAATTAAATTTAATTTTGATCTAAATTGTAAAGTTAATTTTACCCCTAAAGTTGTTAAGAAATGTCCAACTAATTTAACGAATTCAACATTCATCCAAATAAGTCAAGAGCGAATTTAAATTTGCTAAATTATTTTGAACCCTAATTCTAACTAAGGCTAAAAAAACCTAGAATTAACTTAATTAATTTAAAAATCGTGCCCCTATGAGACGAGCACATGGTTTAGATTAATTAAATTAATTCTCTTAATCTAATTACAAGCCCAAACTAACTAAATCCCAAAACGGTCAAAACTAAACCTAAGTACCACTAAAATGCAAATACATGGTAATAAATAAAGATGATATATAACCAAAAGCATAAATAAATAACTAAGGACTAAATAGATACTAATTTAAGGCACAAATACATTCAAATATATAAACATACGAACTAAAAAAGAACAAAATCTAAATCAATTAACATTTCATTAATTCATAAAAAAATACAAAATACAATAAAGAAGAACATACTTGACTAGAAGCACGAATGAAAAACTTTGACCGACCCTCACTAAAATCTACATACTATGACTCCAAAATTTTTTATTAGATCGAACTAATTAGGGTCGGGAGCACTACTCCTAGCCCTTGACAACTCTTTCTCGAGCTGCCATCCTACAAATGTTGGGGAGCCTTGGCCGATTCAATTTGTGTCTTGTGCCACTGCCCTCACCCCGCCTTATATAAGCAAAGTGAGGGGTTGGGGGTGACGTGGCTCAATGCCCTCCACTCATTTTGTTTTGCTTTTTTTCTTTTTCTTATATATATATATATATATATATATATATATATATATATATATTATATATTTAACTTTTTTTCTTTTTACAATAATGTTATTATATTATACAACCCAAACATAAATGAGTAATTACACCCCTCTAGGTTGTTAGAATTGTGTTTTTGAGAAGTTGTAGTTGATTAATGAATGTTGGAGGTATAAGGATGGTATTAGTTTGTTTTTAGTGTTAATTGATGTTGTTTTGATGATCAAATCGTTTGGTTATGGCTGGGTTTGATTAGAGTGGTGTTTGTTGGTGTTTTCGATTTTTTCGGGAGGAGTTTGCTGAGATTTAGTGAGGCGAAGTTGAGGATTGTTGTTGCTGGGATTTTTGGATGCTAAGTGAAGCATTAATCCTCTAGTTTTATGTGGATAAAACAGATGAGGATAATCTGGAAGCATGAGGTGAAGTTTTGGAAGCATCGGGCGCTTGATTTTCGCATTGACGTGGACGCTTTGCGTGTCGGTGAGTGGAAAAGTGTTTTAAAGCTTTTCAAGATTTGAAAAAGATGTTTTTGGGGTTTAGATTGAGCTTGAAACTCTAATCTAAGCTCGCAAGTAAGTATGTAAGAATTTTCTCTTGATTTTCGGTTTCCATTATTTTGTTAAAATCATGTTCATGCTTTTGAAAGTTAGATTTGATTACCTACTGTTTATGCATGTTTTGAGAACAGAGAAATGATGCAAATGATTCCATGAGATTGATTAATGTTTATGCGAAGAGATTCATGACTTGTTTTAGAAATACTTTATGCATGGTTTATTGCTTTTGAAATGGGATGGAGAAAATGATTTACAATGGTGCATATGAAAAATAGTAAGGTAATCATGGTTTTGATTATATTTGGCAAGTGGTTTAAATGTTGTCTGATATAATTGGTCGATGTAAAGTACTCATAAGTCTTATATTTTGTATGCATTCCATCTCATAGTATTGCTATTCTTACGTGCATTTTAGGCATATTTAGGTGCATGCATGCATTATTTACAGTATTCTTTGTTTTCCCTTGTTTTTTTTAATATCTTTAATTTGGTGAGAAAAGATATTGTTTTAGTTTAGTTTGCATTACATGTGCTGGAGACTGATGATGGAGAGAGGAGGTGATACTGAGGAAGCAAACCAACGAGCTGTACTGAAGCAGTTCAACACAGAGAGGGATGTTGTCGAGTAGTCGCCGCCGCCATATTTGCCGCCCAGGGCAGCATTTTAGGGAATTGACAAATTGGAGTGCGATTGATAGAGCATAATTTTTTGAGTCCAATGAACCTATCCATGCAGTTTACTGAAGCTGGAAACAACAGATAGAGCTGCCAAAGGAGAAGATCAAGGCTTGCTTGCGGCACAAGGCAACGACAAGAGAAGTCCAACTTTAAGTCAAAGAAGTCAGATTTAAAGATTGCATTTAATGCAAAAGCGAATTTATCATGAGGAAGACTTTTACTCCAAGGATGACTTAACCTAGGTCAGGCCCTATATATACTTGATCATATTTTGTATTTTAGACATCTTAGAATCTCCTTAGTCGGCATAGATTAGTCTCTTGTGTTTCCTTGCTGTTATTATGTTCTAATTTCTCTAAGGTTTCGGTTGTGTTGTAAAGTATGTGTGAGAACGGTTGTTTAGGTTCAAGTTTGTTATTGCAATAAATTCAAGGTTTTCTTATTTCATGTTCTTTATTGTTTTCAATTGAGTTCGAAAGATCGATTGTGAGCAATCCATTTGTTTGGCATCGAGAGAGTCAAACTCACGAAAGAAGTAAGAACGATCTCATCCATACCAAGTGTTGATCAATCTAGCCTAGACATAGGTTAAGGTTTAAGGCGGCTAAAAGAGGACGAGCCAAAAGTTGCTGTTCATTGCAAGATTCACGCCGATAGGTATTATCTGCAGCGGGCATCAACAATATTCTAGCTTAGACATAAGTAGAATCATTCTCGAAGCGTTCTGCCGAGCCTTGAAGGTCTGCCGAGTTTGCCGCCGAGCCAATCATCTGTTCCACCTACCGAGGCAGCGAAAGTTGTTGAAGTACCAATCTGCCATCTTCCGCCGAGGCAGCAAAGTCTGGCAGCGCAATACAACTTGACTTATTCAACGCAGTTTCACACTACAAAGCAGCATAACCTAACCCATTCCATCAATTCGATTTCTTCACTTAATTACTTGTGTTTCTTTAAGATCAGAATCTCTTCTAAACTGAAATTGACTTGTGCATTTAATATTCTTTGTGCAGGAATTTATATTCGAATCAGTTGTCCAATCATCATGGGAGACGATATCTTTTCTACTATAACTTGACGAGAGTGTGCACTTGCGCTCATAATTAAAGAACACCCAAACGCTCTACAAGTTTTTGGCGCCGTTGCAGGGGATTAGCAACAGTAAATTCATCTTTAGTTTTCTGCACTTTTATTTTATTGCGTTTAATTTTAGTTTTTATTTTTCCTTTTTATTCGGGAAAAAAGAATTTTAAAGTTTTCTTGTCTAGTGTATGACCAGAGCCAACCCGTCGTCTGAAATCGTTTACATAGATGAGATCGAACGAAGAGCAAGGAAACTAAAGAAAGAAGCAAGAGAAGCCCTTGGAAAAGCTAAAGAAAAATGAAAAACAGAGGCAACCATGCATAACGACCAAGACGATAACCCTGCCAACAATGCTCAAGACGGCATTGACAGACAGCAAGATGCGTCGCATGGGCAGCAGCCCCCAATTCAGCTCAGGCAGCAACAATATGTGCGCACCACTCAGGACTACTCAGAGCACGACTTAAGAGGATTTGATCCAACTGTGTTAGAGCCTGAAATTGAAGCAGATCACTTCGAGCTGAAACCAGTGATGTTCAACATGATAAACACATTGGGGCAATTTGGAAGAACTTCCACGAAAGATGCTCGGCAGCACTTGAGGGGGTTCCTTGACATTTGTAGATCTTTTAAGATACATGGAGTCCATCAAGATGTGCTTAAGCTGAGACTACTTCCCTATTCATTAAGAGATAGGGAAAACAATGGTTGAATAACCAAACAGCATGATCGTTTAACACTTGGGCGGAGTTGTGCAAGGACTTCCTTGACCGTTTCAGCACTTCAAACGTAATGGACATGTTAAGAAATGAGATCACTACTTTCTGCCAAGGCGATGGTGAACGGATGTATGAAGTATGGGAACGATACCAACAGATGCTAAACAACTGCCCGATTCAAGGTTTCCCCATTTGGACTCAAATGTCGATATTCTACAATGGAGTCAATCAACCGAAAAAAATGATGCTTGATGCTTTAGCCAATGGAATCATCCTAGACAGACCACCCGATGAGGCACTACAGATTCTGAATAGAATTGCAAAGAATGACTACAAGTTCCCTACAGTCCGCCGCGACGGCATAAGGTGGCCAATTGTTGTGAATGAAGTAGAAGCTACCGAATCTGTCACTACCCGCCTAGATAACCTGACACAGCTGGTTATAAACATGACCAAGCCTACCAAGAAAACATGTGAGGCTAAGGTTGTGGAGCCCTTTTGTGATGAGTGTGGGGGCAACCATGATTCATCCGAATGCAACGAATCTACCATTTTTATAGGGACCTATGAAAGGAACAGTAAACCCAACACCAACACATACAATCTAGGCTGAAAGAGAAAGCACCCAAATATCTCTTGGAGTAACCCTAACACGACTACAAATCCAACCCAGCAACCAGGAGGATATCAGCAGACCTTGTCCCGGTAGCAGCCTCAACAACAACAAAATATGAACAATAATTCATTAGAATATACTTTACATACTTTTATATCTCGTACTAGTGACTTTATTGTTCATACTAATAAATTTATTGAAAAGACTGAGTCCTTCATGGACAGGACTGAGATGCAGTTGCAAAATTAGAAGGCATCAATCAAGAACCTGGAGACCCAGTTCGGGCAGTTCACTCAGATCATAAACAAAAGGTCAATGGGTGCATCATCCAGCAACACAAAAGCCACAAGAAAACCCACTTATGAGCAATGTAAAGCAATAATGAAAAGAAGTGGGAAACAATTGGATGATCCCCGAGTTGAGCAGCCAAAGGAACAGCAACCAGAATAGCCTGCCACGGCAGCACCACAAACTGAGGCCCAGACAGATGACAGCAGCCCTGAGACAGATGATCTTGAACCCCCACAGATTAGATTTCCCTGTAAGAAACACATCCAAGACATATGTTTGCCGCCGCCCTTCCCCTAAAGACTTAAGCAGCAAAAGCAAGAACACCAGTTCAAGAAATTTTTGGATATTCTTAAATAGGTGCACATCAATATTCCACTCGTGGAAGCCATACAACAAATGCCGAATTATGCAAAATATTTGAAAGATGTGGTCTCCAAGAGAAAGAGAGTTGGGGAATTCGAGACGGTAGCTGTCACTGAAGAATGCATGGCAATGCTACAGAACAAGGTGCCGACCAAGAGGACATATCCAGGCAGCTTTATCATTCCATGTAAGATAGGCAGCAACCATGATATGAGAGCTCTATGTGACCTAGGAGCAAGCATTAATCTGATGCCCAAGGCTGTCTTCAACAAATCAGGAATTGGAAAAGAAAAACCAACCTCCATCATGCTCTAATTAGTTGACCATTCCTTTGTGCAACCGGAAGAAAAAGTTGAAGATATCATTGTACGAGTGGGCAACTTCATCTTTCCAACTGATTTCCTTATCTTAGATTGTGAGGCAGACGAGAACGCCCCTATCATTCTTAGGCGACCATTCTTAGCCACGGGCAGAACATTAATAGATGTAGAGAATGGGGAACTCATAATGAGGGTTGACGATCAGAACATAAAGATACATGTTTTACAACCCATGAAACCATCCAAGGAAAAAGAGGTATGCCAAGACACACATGCCTCCAAGGTCAGTACAGAAACAGAGCAAGGCAGCAGCCGCTAGGGCAGAAATCAGGGCAGCAACAAAGACCCCGAGGAGCAAGATAACCCACCTGGACAAAAATCAAAACACAACCAACTCAGGAAGTGGTTATGTTTGGGAGATGCATCTCAATGCACTCCCAACATAACTTAATTTATTTTTAATATCTTGCTTTTTATTTTTTAAGTTTTAGGATTAGATTTTAATTTTTTTTATTTTCCACATTTTTATTTTCCAGATTTTAAGTTTTCTTTAGTTAATTATTTTTATTTCAGGTTTAGGAATAAATAAGCAGGACCAAGAAGAAGACCCAACAAGGAGCCTGCCCGCCATGCCACCTTCCGCCGCCAAATGCCTTCTCCCTCACGATACTTGTCCTACTTCGCCACTTTCTCCTCTCACACGGTGGTCGACACTCTAGAGAGGCATCACCAACAATTCTTTCCAGCTATCACAGCGGCAACGGACGAGTTGCACCCTTCCAAGGATTCTAGGCAGCAGACGACAAAAACCAGGGAACCAATGGACACATCAGAACCATCGGCAGCACCCATGGCGGAACCAAGCAAGAAAAGGAAGCGGCATATAATCTCGGCTGAGCCGGAGGATGAGGACTCAGAAACTGAACCGGTCCACATTGAAGCTCCTCGCCCTACGACCAAGAGAGTCCAGCCGCCGCACACAACAAAGATTTCACCTGCCAAGAGCCTGCTGCCATGACCTCTGCCAGCCGCCGCTTGAGCATCCAATCATCATCTTCCTCATCTGCCTCAGAAACTCCATCAAAATCTCCACAATCAGACAACTTCTAGCATTGTTTTCTTTTCATTCTTTTTATTTATTTTTTTTCTGTTTTAATTATTTTTCTTGTCTTTTTCTATTTTTTTATTTTTTATATTGAGGGCAATGCCCATCTCGAGTTTGGGGGGTTAGCACTCATTTATTGTCTAGGCATTCTTAGATCATATAGTTGCATACGCATTTACCTTAAAATTAATCAAAAGAAATTTTTTTGTTAGAACTTGTGCCTATGATAGGATAGCCGATTTTAAATTTTTTGCACCATAAAAAATGAACTTAGTTTTGGCAAAAAGCATGAAGAAAACTTAGATTTTTTTCTATAATTGCCAAAAACACTACTGTTACTTGCTAAATTTGAGTGAATTTCTGATAAACATTGTCTGCTTGAATTGTTTGTAAAATTCTAACATGGTAGCAGGTAGCTGCCGTGGCAGACAACAAACAGAAAAAGAAAAGCACTGCCACGACATGAACAAAAGAAAGATATGTTGTTTTACACTAGAGGTGCCCGAAACAGGCTCTAGGAAGAATCATATGCCAAGGATACTCCGCTGCTATCAAAGTCCATGTATCTGAAAATTATTGAAGTGACAGACAAATTAGTATGAGTGAATGAAAGTCTTCATGGGATGACTCTACTCAATGGGTTTGGGGTTTTGTAGTTTGCTCCTATCTTAATTTCAGACCTAAAAAGTAGTTGTGATGAGCTGAAGCCCTTATTGCCATGATTAAAAATTGTGCTGCCTCGGCAGCAACCTTATATTACCTTGACAACATATTTGTTTACTTAGAATATTCTTTAGATTCAGCATGTACACACTTTCTGCACACACTGTACTGGCATTATAGCCTAATTCTAAGGTAATTCATGTTATTTTCCTTTCACTAATCTAATGATAGGTGCCACGGCCTTGAGGTGCGGAATCAAGTTTAAAACAAGTTTTTCTTTCTGATTAGTGCAAGGGCAAGTATGTTTAGGATTGCATTGCTTGAGGACAAGCAATAGTTTGAGTTTGGGGGGTGTAAAGTGATCATAAGTCTTATATTTTGTATGCATTCCATCTCATATTATTGCTATTCTTAAGTGCATTTTAGGAATATTTAGGTGCATGCATGCATTATTTATAGTATTCTTTGTTTTGCCTTGTTTTAGTCGAATATCTTTAATTTGGTGAGAAAAGATACTGTTTTAGTTTAGTTGCATTATAGGTGCTGGAGACTGATGATGGAAAGAGGAGCTGAGGAGCTGATACTGAGGCAGCAAACCAAGGAGTTGTACTGAAGCAGTTCAACACAGAGAGAGATGCTGCCGAGTAGCCGCCGCCATATCTTCCGCCCAGGGCAGCAACTTAAGAAATTGGCAAATTGGAGTGCAATTGATAGAACATAATTTTCTGAGTCCAATGAGCCCATCCATGCAATTTAATAAAGCTGGAAACAGTAGACAGAGACACCAAAGGAGAAGATCAAGGCTTGCTTGCGGCACAAGGCAACGACAAGAGAAGTCCAACTTCAAGTCAAAGAAGTCAAATTTAAAGATTGCATTTAATGCAAAAGCTACTTTATCATGAGGAAGACTTCTACTCCAAGGAGGACTTAACCTAGGTCATGCCCTATATATACTTGATCATATTTTGTATTTTAGACATATTAGAATCTCCTTAGTCGGCATAGCTTAGACTTTTGTGTTTTCTTGCCGTTAAAATGTTCTAAATTCTCTAGGGTTTAGGTTGTGTTGTAAAGTAGTTGTAAGAACGGTTGTTTTGGTTCAAGTTTGTTATTGTAATAAATTCAAAGTTTGCTTATTTCATGTTCTTCATTGTTTTCAATTGAGTTCGAAAGATCGATTGTGAGTGTAACCCCCTAAACCCGGCCTAGAAGGAATGGGCCGAATATAGGAAGTAGCGATTGAAAACTTATCCCTCAAGAAACAATTTAGGTTAAAAAATTTCGTAATTCTAAAGAATCGATTAAATAAGTAAAACTTAACAAATATTCCGATTAAAATAAAACTCAATCTTTTAAACGATGTTCCGATAATTAATTAAAAATCCGAAAGTAACTTCATAAAAGCATGCATTTAATAAAACCCAAATTAAAAATAGTTCCAATGTCCATATTACACAAATATCCCAAAATATATTAAAATAATAATTCTGAGGTGATAGAAAAGTTCGTACTGAATAATAATTTATCTGAATAAACAAGAGATGCTCCAAGTACCAATCGCCTAAAAAGTTTGAGATATCTGAAAAGTAAAAACTAAGAGGTGTAAGCTAAAGAGCTTAGTGTGTCTCTAAAGTGCAACCGAAAACAAAACAAAACAAAACAGTATTTTATTTTCTGATAAAGACTTTTCTGAAAACACAACAAAACCGAATCATGATGATATGATGTCTGATGCACATGAATCTTAGTACCCATCTCCGATACACCAAAAAGTAAGGTTCCCCAGAACCTGCTTTCTCCATCATCACCATCCGAAGTGGAACTCAGCCCGAAGGGTGGAACCACTGATCCGAAGCGGAATTCAACCCCAAAGGGTGAAACCACTAATCCGAAGCAGAATTCAACCCGAAGGTTGAAACCACTGAACTTCCCCGAACAAATTCCAAACCATATACCCACAATGATATGATGCAGATTTTAAAATCCGAGTCTGATCTGAAACTTGAATCATGAAAATTCAAGTTGCACAATACTATAAATCCGAAGTTTTACGATTCCGAAAATCTGATATTTCACTTAAATCAGAGTATGACATGTTATGCATGATGTCTGAAAACATTCACCCAATCACAACAGAGTATGCACACAAAATTTACAAAACATTTACTTATATTAATCCAGAAAAGCACAATAAATTTATAGCACAAAAAGAAACACATAAGTTTATAAAGCAGGAAGAGACACACCTTTAAGCAACAGAAGCTCTAATGCCGAGAAAACGCATCTCACACTCAGATCTAGCTGAATCAGGACCTACGAAGGTATGAATACTATATTAGTATTTATTACTAACACTAAGCCACCGACTAAAACATTTGGAACTAAACTGAAGATATACTCACGTGAAGATCTCGGAGAACATGTATGGTCGGTCTGCACAACTGGAGGTAACTCATCGGCCTCGAAGATGTTATCACCTGAACACAGGAATATTTTGAATTAGATTATGAAATCCACAACTCAATAGATTTTAAGAATAATTTACTGAAATTAGCAGAACGGAGCTTTCGGATTTGAATTTGACAAAACGGGCAGCAGATACAGATTCAGGACGTCGAGAAAGGTTAAGAGGAAGGTTGTCCGAAAAAGTCAACTCTTGGTAAAAGTCAAAGTCAAAGTCGAACTGGTCAAAGGTCAACTCTGGTCAAACTGGTCAACGGTCAACTCGGTCGGTCAAAGTCATCTGTTCAAGGTCAACGGTCAACTCGGTCAGTCAAAGTCAACTGTTCAAGGTCAACGGTCAATATTGACTTGACTGGTTAAAGTCAACTGTTCAAAGGTCCAAGGTCAATAGGTCAACTCAGTCAAACACGGTCAACGGTTCGGTCAAAATCAGTTCGATCCACAAGAGTAGTTCGGTTCACAACTTAATCCGGTTCGGTCCAATAACCATATTAGTCTGGTTCACAAACTGGTTTGGTTTGTTTCAAACCACATGGGCTTACATTCAAAACTGGGCTCCACTAATACACACACATGGGCCCCCCGATTTGGGCTCAACCCACCACATCACACAACCCAACATCATAACACATTGTTGTAACCTAAGGTTAGGGTTTGTAGAACCCTTTGACGGCGCAACACAACCCGACGGCGGTGAGGATTCTGACGACGACGACGGTTCGACGAGGCGGTGACAACAATTTCCGATAGCTTAACACATCTAACCACAACCATGAAAACATAGCTTCTAAGCTTACCCAAACACACATCTCGCCTTTACATTTTTCTAGAATCTGAAGCTAGGGTTTCAACCCTTATCGGCGGTGGCACAACAAAACGAGAACCGACAGAATCTGTCCGACATGGCAGCGATCGCATCAACCAAAACCGGCTAGCAAAACACTTAACTATACAAAGCCAAAAACCGAAAAGGGAAAGACAAAGCTTACCCCACAACAACGATGGAGGAGACGACGGCGGAGCACAACGGCGCAAGGGGAGTCGAACGGTTTCCCTTTCACAAACTCAGCAACGACGGTCGATGGGGCGAGCCGATGGTCGGGTTTTACTCACGACAACACAAGGGGAAGGAGGATGGCGGCGGAGGATGGCACAAGAGAGAACCGAAATGTTTATCGCGATTTCCGAGCAAACTATGGGGAACGATGGTGAGCGAACGGGTGGGTTATGGTCACACGGTGAAAGGGATTTGAATGAGGGTGGCGGCGCTTTGAACGGACAATGGTAACGCCCTCGTCGGAGCTTGATCGGAACTGAGGGTTGGGGAACGTTATTTTTGCAAGAGAGAGATGATGGGTGATAGGTCCGGCTGCTATCCAAATGAAAACTGCCCCTAACCCGTGTATCTCAAACAATTTAGGTTTATTTACCTAAATTTTAGGTAATAGCAACATAAAGGTTCTTAGGTTAACCTGTTTTACATAATAAACACCAACGTTCCAAATTAGTTCAATCAGGTCACTAAAATCTAATTTAGGCTCATTAATTTCTAAATTTGAAATTAGGGTTTCATACAAGAAATTCCCAAATTCTAGGGTTTCGAATTAGGGATTTCAAAATTTAAGGATTTTCAAATTGGGGCAAAAATTGGGGTGTTACAGTGAGAAATCCATTTGTTCGGCATCGAGAGAGTCAAACTTACGAAAAAATTAAGCACGGTCTCATCCATAATAGGTGTTGATCAATCCAGCCTAGACATAGGTTAGGGTTTAAGGCGGCTAAAAGAGGACGAGCCAAAGGTCGTTGTTCATTGCAAGATTCACATCGACGGGTATTATCTGCAGCGGACGTCAACAATATTCTAGCTTAGACATAAGTAGAATCATTCTCAAAGCGTTCTGCCAAGCCTTAAAGATCTGCTGAGTTTGCCGCCGAGCCAATCATCCGTTCCACCTGCCGAGGCAGCGAAAGTTGTTGAAGCACCAATCTGCCATATTCCACCGAGGCAGCATAGTCTGGCAACGCAATACAACTTGACTTATTCAACGCAGTTTCACACTACAAAGCAGCATAACCTGACCCATTCCATCAATATGATCTCTTCTCTTAATTACTTGTGTTTCTTTAAGATTAGAATCTCTTATAAACTGAGATTGACTTGTGAATTTAATATTCTTTGTGCAGGAATTTATATTCGAATCTGTTGTCCAATCCTCGTGTGAGATGATATCTTTTATACTATAACTTGACGAGAGTGTGCACTTGCGCTCATTATTGGAGAACACCCAAACTTTCTACAGTCGACCATATGATTAAAGTGCACTATAAAATATATAATCGATCTTGAGAAAATTATTCGGTTATTCAATAGGGGTGAGCCTATTGCTTTGTGGTAGAGGTGAGCCTATTACGACGAGGTAGGGGTGAGCCTATTCCTGGTCGAAGTGAGATTTTGGTGGAGGTGAGCCCACCATGAGAAATTCTTGTATCCGATGTGGTTAATTAACATTCTAATCGAATGTGAGGGCAGAGGTGAGCCTATCCTTGGATAGAGGTGAGTCTATCCGGTAGTGTTTAAAAAGGTGCTCCTGAGGCGCACCTAGGTGCTGAGGCGAGGCGAGTGGGAAACGCCTAATTATGTCTAGGCAATGCGTTTTCAATTAAGCGCACAGAGGTGCGCTTAAGGCGCTAAGGTGTTGCCTAATTAAAAAAATCAAAAAGAAGAAGAGGAGAAGCTTGGAGGAAAAAAAACAGAAAAATGAACCCTAAAGAAGAGCACTCTGTCGAAGAAGATGAAGACGAGAAGGGGAACGGGTGAATAGAAAAAGGAGAAAAAAAATTTAACCCAAAAAAGTGGTGTGAGCCCCATTGCTATCAACACTTTTTGGCACGTTTGTGCCAATTTCTTCTTTATTTGTTCAAATTTTCTTCCTTTATCTCTCTCGCCACATTAAAATCAATCGATTTTATAAATTTTAAGATACGAAAATAACACATTTTAAATAAATAACTTTTTAACAATAATATTATTATTTGGATAGATTTCATAATTATTTTATAATTTTTATAAGTTCAATTTTAAAGTATTCTCATTCAATAATGAATAAAAAGTTAATATAATCCTTTTTAATAAAAATATAATATAAACATGTATTTAAAAATATAAAACCACATATTTACGGTTACAATTAACATTAAAAGAATGAAAGAAACAATGAATGATATTTAGGTGATAAGTTTATATGCACTTAGTTAATATATTTTTAATTTTCAAAAATTACGCCTCATTGCGCCTCGGCTCTAGGAACTCTATTGCCTTAGTGTGCCTTGCGCCATATTATACACTGTTATTTGGGTCACTTTAATTGCTAATATATGAGATATAAATGTATCATGCTTGGTAAATTGATTTTGTATAATGTGGTTTATACATGAAATTTTTCTTTAAGCTTTGCTATTTGTCAAACAAGCGTGAAAGGCTTAAATCGAGGTTTTGCAATGAGGTAAATGCATGAGATTCATGATACATGTGTTGGAAACGATTTATCAATGTTTTGGAAAAGAAGTAAATCATGAGATGATTTGAGCATGATGTTAGAAGAATTGTTTTAATCAAATGGTTTTAAATGCATTGATGAGTGTTTTACTTTGAGCATCCCTTACTAAACATTTATGCTTACGCTCTCTTTTCTCATCAATGCAAATAAGTAAGTGTTCGAGGTAGCAAGCGAGCAAGAAAAAGAATTTTCAAGTGTGGTTTTGTTCACAAGTATGGTTTTCAAAAATAGTTAAGTAGTAATAAAAGGCAATGGGTGTTCATTGTGTTTTGGGAGTGGGCTTAATGAAACTCCCTGTTTTGCTGCAAGTTTATGTGGTTGTTATGGAGTTGTGTAAGGCTTTATATGTTTGATTTTGTTGTTGGATTGAAGCATGTTTGATGATAGTGTGCTTATACGTGTGATGTTTGAAAGGTTATATGGTTCTACATATGAGATATGAATGTTTATGCATGTGCTTAAATAGGTCAAGCATGTTTGAAATGAGGTCCATATACCATAAATGATATGCCAATGTTGAATTGTGCCTTGAATCTCTATTTGAATGTCGAGTTGGATGAAAATTAGGAAGCATGCCTCTAGTTTATGTTATTGAGTTTGAATTGTAATGTAAATCGTTATGCAAGTCTTTGGAAGCATAATATAGGTGTGATGTATAATTGAAGTGTGTATTAGAGTATTTAGGGTTAATGTGGATATGTTTAATGTGTTCTTAAAGTGTTTCAAATATGCATTTTTTGTAAATCTACAGGTAAATTTCGGAACCTTATGAACATGTTTAAAAACCTATTGAAGCTGGTTTCAAAACCAGGGCCAAATTTTCGAAACCTTGAGGGAAATTTTGGTTACTGGAAAAAGAGTTTCGAAACCTTTCTCAAAGGTTTCGAAACCTTCAATGGGGATTTTTGTAACCCCCCTTAACCCGGCCTAGAAGGTTGGCCCGAATTAAGAAAGTCACACGGGGAAAACCAAAGTCAACCCGAAAGTCAACCTTGATTAACGACCCTTTTTTTTTCTTTTTAAACTTATATAGATGCACATTAACCTTAGGTGTGATCACACAGACAACATACTCAAAGATCACAATCATCAGAGATCAAACAGGGACCCAATTGCACAAAACACAACTTTAGGGACCAAATTGTAAATTCTGAAAACCTTGAGGCCTTAACCAGATTTTAAGTTACCAACTTAAAATTAATCATGTTTCATGCATCTCGGCCAAATTTCAGCTCAAACGGACATCTCAAACTCATACAATTGCTCATACAAGATTCAGGACCAAAATGCAAACATTTTGAAACACATAACTGCCACTGTCAGCCCCCAACGGTCAACCGTTCCGAAACGGGAAACAGCCCGTTTCGAAACGCGAGGCCGTTCCGAAACAGGCATAGCCCGTTTCGAAACGGGGGTCGGGCAGAGGCCTTTCCGTTTCGGAACGGTCTCACCCGTTTCGGACGCCTAGGCTGCTTCCAGGCACCCGTTCCGAAACGGTTCACCCTGTTCCGAAACGCCCTGCACAAAATGCAGAATTTTGCCTGATTAAACATGCAATTAAACATCCAATCATGCTCCAAAAGCCACCAAACTTTACCAACATGCAATTCAACATAAACGAGACATGCTTGCATCAACAATTCATCAGAAACACATCATATGCAAAAAGCCCCAAATCTATAGGCATGCTTCCTACACAAGCAACCATTTAGGCACAAACCTTCCAAAACAATCTCAATTAAGCCAAATCATGGTCCAACAACATTAACAACATTAAAACATTCTTGATCAACATAAACGATCACAAACACAATAAACCCAAGAGATTCTACCCCCATTGCCTTTATTAACTATAGCTATTCACCGAGACATACATCTCACTTGGAGTCCACCTTGAATCCCTTGCTCCTTGCTGTCCAAACTTCAAAGATCTGCATTGATGGACAAAAAGAGCGTAAGCACGTAATGCTTAGTGAGGAATGCTCAAAACCAAAACACCATCAATGCAGCGGGTCATAAAACACTTGTAAAACAAACCCGATTTGTTTACCAAAACCATGTTTGAAACCCTTTTCAACAACAAGCATCAAAACCATGCATTGCACATACATGAAAACCAACCCTTAGCTTAGCAAGCTAAGAAAACCTTTTTAAAGCACAACTACAAATCATCCATTTAGCCAAACCATGCATAACACCAAATGCAAAGCTAAAACAAAACCATGGAAAGCACTTCCATTTCACAACATCCCTTTCTTAACCTTGAAAGCCTTTTAAAGCAAGAATCCTTTTAAAACCATTACTCAAGCAATCCATCACATGCATTTACCAAGGCAAAAGTATAAACCATACTGTCATCATCACATGCCTTTTTAAACAAGTCTTCCAAGACTCCAATGCATTAAAGATATATAATGCTCACATGCATCATTTATCAAATGATAATCAACACTTGTTCCACTTAACAAGTAAACATGCAATTACAAGCATTATACAATTTCCATGCAACCATGCATCTTTTCAAGCATTCCATGCTTCACATGCAATTATGCATCAATTCAAGCATCTCATGCTTCACATGCAAATATGCATCAATTCAAGCATCTCATGCTTCACATGCAAATATGCATCAATTCAAGCATCTCATGCTTCACATGCAAATATGCATCAATTCAAGCATCTCATGCTTCACATGCAAATATGCATCACAAACAAGAACATCATATTGGCCTTCAAGTGATCAATCACATCCACTTTTCAACTCAACATCCAATCGGATACGCGGATTCCGAGCGTTGTCCCTACGCTCCCTACACCCTACCAATCCAAGGTCCTCGAATGGGCAACACCTCCATTATGACCTCAACATCCTAAGGTTCCCATGTATGGACTTTTAAACACCATACAACCTTAGCTTTTCCCGAGGTTCCCATGTATGGACAACCATACAACCTCAACATGCACAAGGTTCTCACATATGGGCAACACCTCCATATAACCTTTGCATTCACCGATTGGTAGTTGTAGAAATCACTAACGAGATCCGGGACACCCTATACAAGATCCACACATGGACTTAACACTGCCATTGTGATCTCAACAAGCACAAGGTTCTCACATATGGACTTTTAAACACCATATAACCTTTGCTCAACCAAGGTCCTCGAATGGGCAACACCTCCATTATGACCTTAACCATCTCGTTAGGATACTTGAAGGGAGTTTCCCGGTCCACTCTTGACCACTCCACCTCCAAGGCGACTTAATTCACGGTGCACCCAATCCTATAGCCGGCTAACTATATCCGATCAAAGAACCAAGAACCACTTACATCACTTGCCAATATAACCATCTTACCACATTAGTCCAATGTTTCACATGCATAACCAATATGCAAAACCATTACCACATTAATCAAATGATTCACATGCATAACCGATATGCAAAAACCATCATTTATCATCATCAATTCACTGTTTTAAAGCATTAAACAAAGCCATTGAACAACATGCAACACCATGCAACAAAACCACATTTTCAATGTATAAAACCAAGGATCTCCTACCTTGAGCATCCTTCACATATGGCTTTCAAAACCAGCATTAAACCATGCCTAAACATGCTTTCAAAACAGAATATAAACCATGCAAAACACATGCATTTCAATCATCAACCACCATTGCTTAAAAAGCCAATTCATATCACAACTCAAGTAAGAAATCCATTTACTTACTCTTGAGCTTAGCAAAGTTGTTTAGACTTAAACTAAGCTCCCAAAACCTTCAAACCTTTGTTTAAAAGCCGAAAACCCAACTTCACTCACCGATAACCAAAACAAAGCTAGCCACCAAGCCTTCCAAGCATCCGAAACCTTCCGCAACACCTCTAAAGCTCACGGATCAAACTCCCCTGTTTCAAACACACAAAAACAGCACATTAATGCATCATTATGCATTAAGAACAGCAGCCACACAACCAAACTCGCTGCTCAACACAAATCCAACAATTCGGCTACCAAACCCAACCGAAATCACCTCCAAACATTACCAAAACTTAACCCAGCCAAGATCCATCACTTCTAACCATTTTTATACATCAATTAACATCCAAAATCATTACAAACACATCCTTATACCTCCAGGTATAACAAATCACCAAAAACACTCCAAAAACAACCAAAAACTCAAGCAAAACTTAGGAAATTCAACCTATCCGGGATTGCATTAGTTAAACATCAATTTCTAATCAACTTAGCATTCATTTAACATCATTTTGACACTTCAAAACACTGCCCAAACAGATCACACGAAAATTCCACCAAAATCACCAAATCTTGCATTTTAGCCAAAAATCAAGATCTCATTTGAAAAACCATTAACAAATCATAAATCAAGGATTGAGAACTTGGGAATTTCAATAAAGAACTTGAAGTTCAGAGGAGAAGGACGTTCTTACCTCCAAACTTGAATTTCTCCTTTTTAGAGCCAAAAAGCTTGATGAAACAACTTGCAAATTGAGAGGTTTTGTTGATGAGATGATTAGGAATCAAGTAAGAGTTGAAATGAGAGATTTAGATGCCAAAATCAGAGAAAGAAATCTGGAGAATTTTGTTTGGGTTGAGAGAAAATGAGAGAAAAGAGAAATTGAGAGAAAATGGAAAATTAGTTAGGAAATTGGTTAAAATGATTTCCCTCCTTTTCTTAATCTTTAAAAATCAGAATAAAGCCTTAAAATATCTTAGAAAAATCTGGAGAAATCCTTTTTGGAATAATAGCTCCTTAAAGATTCAAAGTTTCAATCCTTTATAAAACTATCCCGCAACTTCCAAAAATTACATTTTGGTCACTAGCCAAAATGTCAACCTTCCAAACCTCATATTCCAAAATTGATTTCACAGTTCACTTTTATATAATAAAACATGATTTTAGAACATTTTTCCATATTTTTAATGCAACCCGAACTAGGCTTTCCTAAATTCACTCTTATATATTCGATCAGCACTTTGACTGAACCGGTCAACGCCCAAAACTTCTAAGCCCAAAACCGGGGCGTTACAACTCTCCCCCCCTTAGGAAATTTCGTCCTCGAAATTTCAACCGGCGAAAAGAGAACAACAACTTTCTCAAAACACACACAAGGCAACACAAAAACCTCAACCAACACTGAACACTTTCCACACAAAACCTCCACCAAACCTAGCACCACGACATGCTGTTCACAGAATCCAGAATACACAAAGATAGCCGCAACTTAACCTTTCACACAACCGGACTGTACACAGTCCCAACATCATCCTGAAGAACTTCAGCTCTTACAGCAGACATCACTGCAATACACCATACCCAAAACCTGTTTACACAAAGACAACAGCCAACCCAATCCAGCCACTAAGCAACCTTCTCTGCTTCTAAAACCCTTGCAAACTCCCAAACCTCTTCCAAGAATTTCCCAACAAGCAAAAATCCTTAAGCATCAACTGCTTACTCAAACTCCTCAACGAAAACTGATAAAACCTCATAACTGTTGCTAACATTACCATAACAGCTCATCAGGAATACTCACCCAGATTCCAAGAATTACATCACAATCCCAACTTGACTCCGTCAGCCGTTCCACACACCACCAACCAATTCTCACAAGAACCCAAACAACCAACAAAAACTTCAATCTTTCATTGACCTTCCACTTCAAACTTCAACCATAACACTTACCATACTAAAACATCGCCCAGTTTAAACATACAAACCATCTTCTTAACTCCCCAAAGGTTACTAAGAACCAGCACTTACAAACACAACTCTTCCACAACAACTTAAAAGCTAAGCTACTTCAGCACTTGGGAACACTACCACTAAGCTGCAACACAAACACCAAGGAACTACCCCTTCCACTTAGCTATTCAAACCACTTGATCGATTTTAACCTCAACCGGTACTACCCACCACCAAACCACTAAACTCATAAAACATCAAACACCATCCTTCTACCAGCAGCTACACCACTCTCACTTTCACTAGCAACTAGCATGATATACCCAACTACTAACTCTCACCCAGCACCAAAACAACCTCTAAAAACCCATCATCCAACCTAATCCAACACACTAACAGATTCGATTAGTTATTAGCGAGTGTGAACATCGTATGCATGATCACCAACATGCCCTATCAATGCCTGATGTACATGTATGCAAAACCTCTAATGTCATGCCACATGTATGCATAGACCAACATATATAATATAGTATATAACAATGATTTTAACTGTGCATGAATGCCAATTCACACCCTCCAATAACATCCTCAAATCCGTCTAAGAACAACCTCCTACCTCACTTCTAACTCATCTAACTCCACCATACCAACAACCATTAACCACAAGATACTTACCAAGCCTTCTTCACACCCAAGACATCCAAACCATAACTAAAAACCCCAACAAGCTAGCAACAAGACTAACTTACCACGCAAGGAAAACCAACAGAAACCAAACTAAGGCAACTAGAGAAAAGATTACTAAACAAGGTTACCTGGAAACACAACACCTCCCTGAAGCTTCATCAGACGAGCTCTCTTCCTTGCGGAACCACCACCCTCCTGCCACACCACTGCAGCACCAGCTAACACACTAGGGTTACCACCAACTCCTTGCGGTAAAGAACCTTGGCTATTCCGAGCCATCATCAAACAATCACGCCTCATGTGTCCAGCAGACCCACATTTCCAGCAATTCTCCTTTCCCACACTCTTCACAACTTTCTGCTCTTTCTGCCACCTCTGAACCTTGCCTCGGCCGTGCCCACGACCTTTCTGAAACCCTTTGGCTAACACCAAAGCTAACTTCGCTCCATGAGGACAATCACGCTTAACATGTACTTTGGAACCACAATTCCAACAAACACCTGCGCCCCAACAATTTCCAACATGTTGCCTTTCACAACGGCCACACACAGATGACTGAGCTTCCACTCCTTGCTCAAGCAATACTTGCTCAACAACAGCACTACCCGCGCCTTGCTTAACCCTTAGGAACTTCCTTCCAAGATACCTTTCATAAAAAGCAGATACAAAGAAATCCCAATCAATATCATGGATATGTGACGCAACTGCCACAGATGTCCACCAGGCACTCACATCTTCCAACATCAAAGAAACAACACTCCCCAGCTTACAGGCATAATCACAGCCTTCCCGATCCAAGATCTGAACCACATTGGCCAACCAGGCCTCAAACATCTCCGGGGAAGTACCATGATACTCCACATCACCCAAATCAAGCAAATGCTGCTTCGGCAAACCCTCACATTTAGCCAGCACATCCACTGACTCCACCTCAACTGCAACCTGAGATGTTCCCAACACCCCCTGAACAACAGATGATGAACTTTTCATCACAGAACCAGCTTCTTTCCCTTGCCTTACCATCTCAACACTAGGCCCAGAAGACTGAGACAAAACACCTCTACCAAAGGGTGAATTCCTTGCCTTAACAACCCGCCCCAAGGCAGCAACCATCTCCCTCATTCGCCAATCCTCCATTGACTTTGCCATACCACTAACAACAACAAACATACAATCACAACAAACAAACAAACCAGTTAGACCAGCATTAGCAAGGATTCAAATTCCAACTCCAAAATAACACAATAGCTATATTAATAAGGCAATGGGTATCCCAAATCCTCCCCTTTACATGACATAACAGTCAACACAACATGGATATCACAACATCAAGCATATCAAACAAAATACTTTGATCATGCTTACATCAAACAGCATCCACTTGCCACAGCATACTAGCAACATAACATACACCTTACACTTCCATCAAGCATAACACCAGCTCACAACATCAGCACTGTAACCCCCTAGACCAGCCTATGCGGATAGACCAAGTCTAGTAAGGCACATTAAACTTTAAAACGCAAATAGAAAACATGACTTCAAAATAAACATTTATTTCGACAGCATATAGGCAGATTTTAGGGAAAATCATCAAGTCAAATAAACATGTTTAACACGTCAAACAGTAATATTTTTTTAAAATCATTCCATCATAGACTTTATAGATAAAATCATACATAACAAAATATAGGCACATGTCATCCTGAAAGTACAAACGATTGATAGAAACATTACATTCAGAGATAAATACCAAACGTGTCGATCCTCCTAGTATCGGTTACGGGATGGCCTGACCAAAATATCTGAAAGGGAAAAGAATTTGGGGCGTGAGCTAGAAAGCTCCGTGTGTTCCAAAAGTGCAAGTTAAAATATGAACAACAACAGAAAAATATACTTTTCTAGTTCAGAAACATAAAATTCAAGTAACGGTGCGGTCCGGTTTAATCTTTTCTCTACCCTCCAACCATACTCCAAGAGGCAGTTTCCCAAACTGCATCATAGGCATTAACCAGTGCACATTTGGCATCAGTGCCAACCTAAGGGAATACCTTAGGAACGGTACGGTACGGTATGGTAGGTATTACCCTAGCCGAAACATAGGAACCTGTAACGGTAAAGGAATTACCAGCTGGATCAGAGCTGAACCTACGGTCACTTCTAATTCAATCCCAAATAGCCCAGTAATATCCTATACAATAGTTCGGTTTTTGATAATAACTGAAAATTCGGTAAATATAAAATAAACATGTATTTTCAGAAGAACAGTAATCAGAGACATATTCAATCAAAATTTTGATGTATCACACATATAGTATAGTCATGTAAAACAATATTAAAACGATTATCTGTAGCACACAAGGAAACACACCTTCAAAGATGAGATCGGTCAGTCAACAGGTCTAACGGGCACTGGGATCACGCTCCGCTACAGTATTTGAGCCTATATGAACATTGATTATAGTTACAATCTAATTTACATCTTAATTCGTATTCAAAACTAGGTTTGAAGTCATACGAGTGACGATCGGATCACGAGGAGGTATAGATCGGGACGGGCCTGGCTGGGCGTAGGTACGATCGAAAGGTTCACTAGTACCTATTAGATCAACAAGTTAATATCAGTCCTTAATCATAAATATCCTCCTGAAAACATAGCTTATACATATGTATATTCGAGTTCAACTTTCAAATTGGGGGCTTTCGGGTTTGAATTTCAAGAAACGGGCTTCAAAAATGGACTCAGGACGTCGAAAAAACATAAAATAGGGCTTTTTGGAAAATTTGACTTTTTGGTCAACGGTCAACGGTCAAAGTCAACGGTCAAAGTCAACGCTGACGTCATGCTGACGTCACTGTTGACCGGGTCGGGTCAACGGGTCGGTCAACGGGTCGGGTCAACGGGTCGGTCAACGGGTCGGGTCAACGGGTCGGGTCAACGGGTCGGTCAACGGGTCGGGTCGGTTCGGTAAACGGGTCGGACGATGACGTCATGCTGACGTCACTGTTAATCGGGTCGGGTCAACGGGTCGGTCAACGGGTCGGGTCGGTTCGGTAAACGGGTCGGACGATGACGTCATGCTGACGTCACGCTGACGCGGCGGGTCTGGTTCGGGCGGTTCAATTCGTGACCAGACCGGTCTGAACTGACCGGTTCACTGCCACCGTCCAGGGTGGCCGGAAATCGCCCTGGACGGCGCGTGAAGCCCACGCGCGGCGCCGGACGGCGCGTGAAGCCCACGCGCCGCCGTGGACGGCGGAGCAAAATTTTGAAAAAAAACAGAATTCTCCAAATTTGATTTTCTATCACCCCAAACGCGTATTTAAGTCGAAAACTTACCGGATTTTCGCCGATTTGAGAAAAACCCCTTTTTGTTCGAAACCTTCAACGGCAAATTAACGGCAAACGGAGCGGCGGTTTGACGCGTGAAAAGGAGCGTTTTGTTCGGGTCGTCAAGACGGTTCGGATGGTGGTGGCGGTGAACGAAACGGCACAACTCGGCAATAGACGGTTGTTGGTGGCGTACGATTGTGGGTGGTGTTGAGAGGAAAATAAACTTAAAATTTTTGGGGGAAAGTGATCTGCAGAGATGAGGATAAATGATAATAATTGAGGGGGAGGGGATAACATAATTGGGGGGACAAAATGAGAGGGAGTGGGTAGGATATTATAATATTATAATATATATATATATTTTTTTTTTTTAATAGTGTTACAATTCTCCCACCCTTAAGAAAATTTCGTCCTCGAAATTTGCCTTAATGGAATAAATGCGGAAACTGCTCTTTCATCGACTCAAGGGTTTCCCAGGTAGCCTCTTCAGGGCCTCGATTTCTCCATTGTACCTTAACCATAGGAATACATCGATTCCTTAGAACCCTCTCGTCTTGATCCAAGATCTGAACAGGTTCCTCCTCATAAGACAAATCTGGTCTCAACTCCACATCCTGTACCTGGATAATATGGCTCGGATCTGGGTGGTACTGTCTCAACATAGATACATGGAACACATCATGAATTCGGCTAAGCTGGGGAGGTAATTCAAGCTGATAGGCAACAGGCCCGACTCTCTTCCGAATACGGTACGGTCCGATAAATCTTGGGCTCAATTTACCTTTGCGCCCAAATCTCAGAACTTTCTTCCATGGTGATACCTTTAGAAAAACCTGGTCACCAACCTCAAACTCTATATCCTTTCTCCTCCGATCAGCATAAGACTTCTGTCTGTCAAACGCCTCCTTTAAACGACTACGAATCAGTCTGACAGTCTCTTCAGTCTCTTGGATCAACTCAGGACCCAAAGTCTTCTTATCATATAATTCAGTCCAGCAGATTGGAGTTCGACAGTTGCGACCATACAAAGCTTCGTAAGGTGCCATGCGAATACTAGCCTGGTAACTGTTATTATAAGCAAATTCGGCCAATGCTAAGAAATCTTCCCAACTACCATGGAAATCTATCACGCACCCTCTCAACATATCTTCAAGAACCTGAATTACTCTCTCAGATTGGCCATCGGTCTGTGGATGGAAAGATGTACTGAAATTCAGACGGGTACCTAAAGCACTGTGCAACGCCACCCAGAATCGAGAAGTGAATCTCGGATCCCGATCAGAGATGATAGATAAAGGTACCCCATGTAGTCTGACGATTTCAGAAATGTATAGTTTTGCCAGCTTTTCCAGTGAATAATTTACTCGAACTGGTATAAAATGGGCTGATTTAGTGAGTCGATCAACAATAACCCAGACAGAATCCTTTTTAGAAGGAGTTAGAGGCAACCCAGTAACGAAATCCATCGTTATTCGTTCCCATTTCCACTCGGGAATCTTAATAGGCTGCAACAAACCAGAAGGATGCTGGTGCTCTGCCTTAACCTGTTGACAAGTCAAACACCGGGATACATAATCTGAAATGTCTTTCTTCATACCCTCCCATCGGTACCTTTGCCTCAGATTCTGGTACATCTTGTCTCCTCCAGGATGCATAGCATAAGGGCTACTATGAGCTTCTCTGAGTATGGCTCGCTTCAGGTCAGCATCATCGGGAACACAATAACGACCCTTAAAGCATAAAATACCATCCTGATCGAAGGAATAAACAGATGTGGATCCCTGCTCAACTTGTTGCATGACTGGAAGTAGGGAACTATCCAAGAGTTGTTTGGCCTTAATCTCATCGGCCAAAGTCGGTTTAACCTGCAGCTCAGCTAGTAGACTTCCATCTTTGTATAAACTCATTCTGGCAAACATGGATCTCAAGTCTGATATAGCCTTACGACTCAAAGCGTCAGCAACGACATTAGCCTTCCCTGGGTGGTACTCAAACACACAGTCATAATCCTTAAGAAGCTCAATCCAACGACGTTGTCTAAGATTAAGCTCTTTCTGTGTAAGAATGTACTTCAGGCTTTTGTGATCTGTATAAATATAACACTTCTCTCCGTAGAGATAGTGTCTCCAAATCTTCAAGGCAAAGATTACAGCGGCCAATTCTAGATCATGGGTAGGATAATTACACTCATGAGGTCTCAACTGACGAGACGCATAAGCTATTACCTTCCCATCCTGCATTAGAACGCAACCAAGTCCAGAGCGCGATGCATCACTATAAACTGTAAAATCCTTCCCAGACTCGGGCTGCGTCAAAACTGGAGCTTGCGTTAAGGCCGTCTTCAACTTCTCAAAACTATCACGTTGAGCATCTGTCCATATGAATGGAACATCCTTCCTCAACAGCTTCGTCAAGGGAGAGGCAATAATAGAAAAACCCTCAACGAAACGCCTGTAATATCCAGCTAAACCCAAGAAGCTGCGGATCTCAGAAACATTCTTGGGTTGCTTCCAACTTACAATGGCTTCTATCTTGCTCGGATCAACCTGAATACCCCGAGCCGATACTACATGCCCCAGAAATGTCACCTCACTGAGCCAAAATTCACATTTGCTCAATTTGGCATACAATTTGTGCTCTCTAAGAGTCTGTAGTACAATCCTCAAATGCTCAGCATGATCTGTTTCAGTCCGGGAGTAGACTAGGATGTTATCAATGAACACCACTACAAATTGATCCACATACGGCCGGAACACACGATTCATTAGATCCATAAAAGCAGCAGGAGCATTAGTCAGACCAAACGGCATAACCAAAAACTCGTAGTGCCCATATCTGGTGCGAATGGCCGTCTTTGCTACATCAGATCCCTTAATTTTTAGTTGATAGTACCCTGAACGAAGATCAATCTTTGAGAAAATCGTGGCTCCTTGCAACTGATCGAACAAGTCATCTATCCTGGGCAATGGATACCTGTTCTTGATGGTTAACTTGTTCAGTTTACGGTAATCAATACATAGCCTGAGAGACCCATCTTTCTTTTTTACAAACAAAACAGGAGCTCCCCAGGGTGAAGAGCTGGGTCGAATAAATCCTCGGTCGAGGAGTTCCTGCAATTGAATCTTTAGCTCCTTAAGCTCCTTAGGAGCCATACGGTAGGGGTTCATCGAGACTGGTGCAGAGCCCGGATAAATCTCAATCTCAAACTCGACATCTCTATCCGGGGGTAGCCCAGGTAATTCTTCGGGAAAGACATCAGGAAACTCGCTAACAGTGCGAATTTCCTCAATCTTTGACAAAGAACCCTTGGTATTCAAGATACAAGCGATGAAAGTCTGGTATCCTTTCCGGATCATTCTGTCAGCAGCCAAAGCAGATATTACATTTGACAGATACCCTCGACGCTCACCGGTGAGAATCACAGTACGATCATCAGAAGTCCTTAAAAATGCTCTCTTGGACTCACAATCTAGGTTAACTCGGTGTTCAGTCAACCAATCCATGCCAAGAATTATATCAAACTCTTCTAAAGGTAGCTCCATAAGATCGGCTAGAAAGATTTCCTCTTGCACTTCTAGGGGACATCGTCTGAAAACCTTATTTACAACTACAGACTGACCCACTGGGCTCATAACGGTAATTGTATTCTCAGTGGTCTCATTAGGAATCTGGAGGTCTCGGGACACGGATCTCGATACATATGAATGGGTAGAACCATTGTCTAGCAGTACAAAATATGGAATAGAAAACATGGTAAATGTACCTGCAATGACGTCTGGCTCATCTCTGTCATCTCGACGTCTGGAGGCATAAACAAGTGGAGGCTGTCTAGCATCAGTCATAGCCGGTCCCCCGCTCTGATAGGACCGGCCTCTACTTTCCGATCTAATAGCAGACCCAGAAGCTCTACCCTGATTACGATTTCTTGTCGAAGTCGGAACAGATGTCTGTGAGCGAGCCGGTGTCTGGGTACGAGCAGGAGTCTGAGTGGATATCCCCGTGGAAGGTGGACGTGGGCAATCCTTAAGGAAATGATCCATAGACCCACACCGGAAGCATGCACCAATCATCTTCCAACAATCTCCCCCGTGTTTCCTACCACAGTGCTCACATGCAGGCATAGATGAAAAACTCAAAGAATCACCTCGACTGGCAGTTGGGACAGAAGATGCTGAAGGCCTAGAACTCATTTTACTCTTCTGAGAATCAACTGTGCGGGTTCTCTTGTCCGGACGTCTGTAAGGCTCACCCTGTCTAGGTTTCCTAGATCGATCCCAATCTCGACCTCGATCTCGTCCTCGATCTCGACCTCGATCTCGGTCTCTATCCCTGTCACCCTGACTAGCCGCCAAAATCTCCATTTGTTCTGCAGTCTTAGCCCGATCTACTAAATCCTCAAATACCTCATCATGATGTGCAGCCACTCTGTCACGTATCCCAATACGGAGGCCCTCTGCGAATTTTTCACATCTGTCCTTCTCAGTAGAAACCAAACCAGGACCGTACTTTTGTAGCTCCAAGAACTGTATCTCGTACTCAGCCACTGTCATAGAACCCTGCACCAAATCCTTGAATGCCTGACGTCTCTCCCTCAAGAATCGCTCGCTCAGATAACGGTTCCTAAAACGCTCTTTAAAGAAATCCCATGTCAACCGATCAGAGGGAACGCTACTCATAATAGATTCCCACCAAGTGCGGGCACTTCCGTTCAGCATAGATACAGCACCCAAGTATTTCTTCGATGGCTCAAAACCCATCTCTGTCATACGTCGCTCGATATCATACAACCACTCCTCAGCCTCAGTCGGTGTTCCACTAAGAGATCCAGAAAAAGTCTTGATCCCATTAGCAAACAAAGTCTGGGAAATAGGGACTTCTGGAACGACACCTGATGCACTAACTACACCCTGAATCATCTGAAAAAACTGTCTACTCAAACTCTCATTAGTAGACTCAGCCGTAGGCTCGGGCCTAGAGAACGTTGCTCCACTAACCGGAGTGGCCACATCAACATCAGGAGTGGATGATGGAGCAGACGGGGCAGATATCGGAGCAGCTGAGGTGGTCGGAACTGAATGACCACTAGGGGCAGAAGGCTCGGTAAAAGGTAGAGGATTTACGGGGGTAGAGGTATCTACATGAGCAGATGGAGCGATCGGTGGGTCGTCCAGCAAATCAGCAAATCTGACGGGTCGACCCCGTCTACGAGCAGGTCGTCTACCCCTGCTAGTGCTCATCTCGGAGAATCTATTAAAAAAATAAACTTAAGATCAGTTTATGACACCGGAGGATCGAACACAATTAAGCATGTAAAATAGTGTGACATGGCCTCTTTTCACAATAATTTGTAAAACACTTTTAAAACAGTATTTTATAAGGGCTTTTTCACAGTCCGAGGGTTTAAAACCAAAAGCTCTGATACCAATAAATGTAACCCCCTAGACCAGCCTATGCGGATAGACCAAGTCTAGTAAGGCACATTAAACTTTAAAACGCAAATAGAAAACATGACTTCAAAATAAACATTTATTTCGACAGCATATAGGCAGATTTTAGGGAAAATCATCAAGTCAAATAAACATGTTTAACACGTCAAACAGTAATATTTTTTTAAAATCATTCCATCATAGACTTTATAGATAAAATCATACATAACAAAATATAGGCACATGTCATCCTGAAAGTACAAACGATTGATAGAAACATTACATTCAGAGACAAATACCAAACGTGTCGATCCTCCTAGTATCGGTTACGGGATGGCCTGACCAAAATATCTGAAAGGGAAAAGAATTTGGGGCGTGAGCTAGAAAGCTCCGTGTGTTCCAAAAGTGCAAGTTAAAATATGAACAACAACAGAAAAATATACTTTTCTAGTTCAGAAACATAAAATTCAAGTAACGGTGCGGTCCGGTTTAATCTTTTCTCTACCCTCCAACCATACTCCAAGAGGCAGTTTCCCAAACTGCATCATAGGCATTAACCAGTGCACATTTGGCATCAGTGCCAACCTAAGGGAATACCTTAGGAACGGTACGGTACGGTATGGTAGGTATTACCCTAGCCGAAACATAGGAACCTGTAACGGTAAAGGAATTACCAGCTGGATCAGAGCTGAACCTACGGTCACTTCTAATTCAATCCCAAATAGCCCAGTAATATCCTATACAATAGTTCGGTTTTTGATAATAACTGAAAATTCGGTAAATATAAAATAAACATGTATTTTCAGAAGAACAGTAATCAGAGACATATTCAATCAAAATTTTGATGTATCACACATATAGTATAGTCATGTAAAACAATATTAAAACGATTATCTGTAGCACACAAGGAAACACACCTTCAAAGATGAGATCGGTCAGTCAACAGGTCTAACGGGCACTGGGATCACGCTCCGCTACAGTATTTGAGCCTATATGAACATTGATTATAGTTACAATCTAATTTACATCTTAATTCGTATTCAAAACTAGGTTTGAAGTCATACGAGTGACGATCGGATCACGAGGAGGTATAGATCGGGACGGGCCTGGCTGGGCGTAGGTACGATCGAAAGGTTCACTAGTACCTATTAGATCAACAAGTTAATATCAGTCCTTAATCATAAATATCCTCCTGAAAACATAGCTTATACATATGTATATTCGAGTTCAACTTTCAAATTGGGGGCTTTCGGGTTTGAATTTCAAGAAACGGGCTTCAAAAATGGACTCAGGACGTCGAAAAAACATAAAATAGGGCTTTTTGGAAAATTTGACTTTTTGGTCAACGGTCAACGGTCAAAGTCAACGGTCAAAGTCAACGCTGACGTCATGCTGACGTCACTGTTGACCGGGTCGGGTCAACGGGTCGGTCAACGGGTCGGTCAACGGGTCGGGTCAACGGGTCGGTCAACGGGTCGGGTCAACGGGTCGGGTCAACGGGTCGGTCAACGGGTCGGGTCGGTTCGGTAAACGGGTCGGACGATGACGTCATGCTGACGTCACTGTTAATCGGGTCGGGTCAACGGGTCGGTCAACGGGTCGGGTCGGTTCGGTAAACGGGTCGGACGATGACGTCATGCTGACGTCACGCTGACGCGGCGGGTCTGGTTCGGGCGGTTCAATTCGTGACCAGACCGGTCTGAACTGACCGGTTCACTGCCACCGTCCAGGGTGGCCGGAAATCGCCCTGGACGGCGCGTGAAGCCCACGCGCGGCGCCGGACGGCGCGTGAAGCCCACGCGCCGCCGTGGACGGTGGAGCAAAATTTTGAAAAAAAACAGAATTCTCCAAATTTGATTTTCTATCACCCCAAACGCGTATTTAAGTCGAAAACTTACCGGATTTTCGCCGATTTGAGAAAAACCCCTTTTTGTTCGAAACCTTCAACGGCAAATTAACGGCAAACGGAGCGGCGGTTTGACGCGTGAAAAGGAGCGTTTTGTTCGGGTCGTCAAGACGGTTCGGATGGTGGTGGCGGTGAACGAAACGGCACAACTCGGCAATAGACGGTTGTTGGTGGCGTACGATTGTGGGTGGTGTTGAGAGGAAAATAAACTTAAAATTTTTGGGGGAAAGTGATCTGCAGAGATGAGGATAAATGATAATAATTGAGGGGGAGGGGATAACATAATTGGGGGGACAAAATGAGAGGGAGTGGGTAGGATATTATAATATTATAATATATATATATATATATTTTTTTTAATAGTGTTACAAGCACATATCCACATTAATTCAACAATGATTCATAAACACAAAGCATGCTCGAAACATCAGCAACTTGATCAAAACATCAACAATTTGCCCAGAAACACATGTTTCAACCAACATTCAACCACACATCAGGGTAAACGACAAGCACACATTACCACAACTTACCGTTTTCCCCAAGCATTCGCAACACAGCTCTGATACCACCAAATGTAACCCCCCTTAACCCGGCCTAGAAGGTTGGCCCGAATTAAGAAAGTCACACGGGGAAAACCAAAGTCAACCCGAAAGTCAACCTTGATTAACGACCCTTTTTTTTCTTTTTAAACTTATCTAGATGCACATTAACCTTAGGTGTGATCACACAGACAACATACTCAAAGATCACAATCATCAGAGATCAAACAGGGACCCAATTGCACAAAACACAACTTTAGGGACCAAATTGTAAATTCTGAAAACCTTGAGGCCTTAACCAGATTTTAAGTTACCAACTTAAAATTAATCATGTTTCATGCATCTCGGCCAAATTTCAGCTCAAACGGACATCTCAAACTCATACAATTGCTCATACAAGATTCAGGACCAAAATGCAAACATTTTGAAACACATAACTGCCACTGTCAGCCCCCAACGGTCAACCGTTCCGAAACGGGAAACAGCCCGTTTCGAAACGCGGGGCCGTTCCGAAACAGGCATAGCCCGTTTCGAAACGGGGGTCGGGCAGAGGCCTTTCCGTTTCGGAACGGTCTCACCCATTTCGGACGCCTGGGCTGCTTCCAGGCACCCGTTCCGAAACGGTTCACCCTGTTCCGAAACGCCCTGCACAAAATGCAGAATTTTGCCTGATTAAACATGCAATTAAACATCCAATCATGTTCCAAAAGCCACCAAACTTTACCAACATGCAATTCAACATAAACGAGACATGCTTGCATCAACAATTCATCAGAAACACATCATATGCAAAAAGCCCCAAATCTATAGGCATGCTTCCTACACAAGCAACCATTTAGGCACAAACCTTCCAAAACAATCTCAATTAAGCCAAATCATGGTCCAACAACATTAACAACATTAAAACATTCTTGATCAACATAAACGATCACAAACACAATAAACCCAAGAGATTCTACCCCCATTGCCTTTATTAACTATAGCTATTCACCGAGACATACATCTCACTTGGAGTCCACCTTGAATCCCTTGCTCCTTGCTGTCCAAACTTCAAAGATCTGCATTGATGGACAAAAAGAGCGTAAGCACGTAATGCTTAGTGAGGAATGCTCAAAACCAAAACACCATCAATGCAGCGGGTCATAAAACACTTGTAAAACAAACCCGATTTGTTTACCAAAACCATGTTTGAAACCCTTTTCAACAACAAGCATCAAAACCATGCATTGCACATACATGAAAACCAACCCTTAGCTTAGCAAGCTAAGAAAACCTTTTTAAAGCACAACTACAAATCATCCATTTAGCCAAACCATGCATAACACCAAATGCAAAGCTAAAACAAAACCATGGAAAGCACTTCCATTTCACAACATCCCTTTCTTAACCTTGAAAGCCTTTTAAAGCAAGAATCCTTTTAAAACCATTACTCAAGCAATCCATCACATGCATTTACCAAGGCAAAAGTATAAACCATACTGTCATCATCACATGCCTTTTTAAACAAGTCTTCCAAGACTCCAATGCATTAAAGATATATAATGCTCACATGCATCATTTATCAAATGATAATCAACACTTGTTCCACTTAACAAGTAAACATGCAATTACAAGCATTATACAATTTCCATGCAACCATGCATCTTTTCAAGCATTCCATGCTTCACATGCAATTATGCATCAATTCAAGCATCTCATGCTTCACATGCAAATATGCATCAATTCAAGCATCTCATGCTTCACATGCAAATATGCATCAATTCAAGCATCTCATGCTTCACATGCAAATATGCATCAATTCAAGCATCTCATGCTTCACATGCAAATATGCATCACAAACAAGAACATCATATTGGCCTTCAAGTGATCAATCACATCCACTTTTCAACTCAACATCCAATCGGATACGCGGATTCCGAGCGTTGTCCCTACGCTCCCTACACCCTACCAATCCAAGGTCCTCGAATGGGCAACACCTCCATTATGACCTCAACATCCTAAGGTTCCCATGTATGGACTTTTAAACACCATACAACCTTAGCTTTTCCCGAGGTTCCCATGTATGGACAACCATACAACCTCAACATGCACAAGGTTCTCACATATGGGCAACACCTCCATATAACCTTTGCATTCACCGATTGGTAGTTGTAGAAATCACTAACGAGATCCGGGACACCCTATACAAGATCCACACATGGACTTAACACTGCCATTGTGATCTCAACAAGCACAAGGTTCTCACATATGGACTTTTAAACACCATATAACCTTTGCTCAACCAAGGTCCTCGAATGGGCAACACCTCCATTATGACCTTAACCATCTCGTTAGGATACTTGAAGGGAGTTTCCCGGTCCACTCTTGACCACTCCACCTCCAAGGCGACTTAATTCACGGTGCACCCAATCCTATAGCCGGCTAACTATATCCGATCAAAGAACCAAGAACCACTTACATCACTTGCCAATATAACCATCTTACCACATTAGTCCAATGTTTCACATGCATAACCAATATGCAAAACCATTACCACATTAATCAAATGATTCACATGCATAACCGATATGCAAAAACCATCATTTATCATCATCAATTCACTGTTTTAAAGCATTAAACAAAGCCATTGAACAACATGCAACACCATGCAACAAAACCACATTTTCAATGTATAAAACCAAGGATCTCCTACCTTGAGCATCCTTCACATATGGCTTTCAAAACCAGCATTAAACCATGCCTAAACATGCTTTCAAAACAGAATATAAACCATGCAAAACACATGCATTTCAATCATCAACCACCATTGCTTAAAAAGCCAATTCATATCACAACTCAAGTAAGAAATCCATTTACTTACTCTTGAGCTTAGCAAAGTTGTTTAGACTTAAACTAAGCTCCCAAAACCTTCAAACCTTTGTTTAAAAGCCGAAAACCCAACTTCACTCACCGATAACCAAAACAAAGCTAGCCACCAAGCCTTCCAAGCATCCGAAACCTTCCGCAACACCTCTAAAGCTCACGGATCAAACTCCCCTGTTTCAAACACACAAAAACAGCACATTAATGCATCATTATGCATTAAGAACAGCAGCCACACAACCAAACTCGCTGCTCAACACAAATCCAACAATTCGGCTACCAAACCCAACCGAAATCACCTCCAAACATTACCAAAACTTAACCCAGCCAAGATCCATCACTTCTAACCATTTTTATACATCAATTAACATCCAAAATCATTACAAACACATCCTTATACCTCCAGGTATAACAAATCACCAAAAACACTCCAAAAACAACCAAAAACTCAAGCAAAACTTAGGAAATTCAACCTATCCGGGATTGCATTAGTTAAACATCAATTTCTAATCAACTTAGCATTCATTTAACATCATTTTGACACTTCAAAACACTGCCCAAACAGATCACACGAAAATTCCACCAAAATCACCAAATCTTGCATTTTAGCCAAAAATCAAGATCTCATTTGAAAAACCATTAACAAATCATAAATCAAGGATTGAGAACTTGGGAATTTCAATAAAGAACTTGAAGTTCAGAGGAGAAGGACGTTCTTACCTCCAAACTTGAATTTCTCCTTTTTAGAGCCAAAAAGCTTGATGAAACAACTTGCAAATTGAGAGGTTTTGTTGATGAGATGATTAGGAATCAAGTAAGAGTTGAAATGAGAGATTTAGATGCCAAAATCAGAGAAAGAAATCTGGAGAATTTTGTTTGGGTTGAGAGAAAATGAGAGAAAAGAGAAATTGAGAGAAAATGGAAAATTAGTTAGGAAATTGGTTAAAATGATTTCCCTCCTTTTCTTAATCTTTAAAAATCAGAATAAAGCCTTAAAATATCTTAGAAAAATCTGGAGAAATCCTTTTTGGAATAATAGCTCCTTAAAGATTCAAAGTTTCAATCCTTTATAAAACTGTCCCGCAACTTCCAAAAATTACATTTTGGTCACTAGCCAAAATGTCAACCTTCCAAACCTCATATTCCAAAATTGATTTCACAGTTCACTTTTATATAATAAAACATGATTTTAGAACATTTTTCCATATTTTTAATGCAACCCGAACTAGGCTTTCCTAAATTCACTCTTATATATTCGATCAGCACTTTGACCGAACCGGTCAACGCCCAAAACTTCTAAGCCCAAAACCGGGGCGTTACAATTTTTCTGCGAATTTTAGAAATGTTTTGAAACATTATATTATGGTCCCTGATTTTCGTAAATGCAATTGCATGAGTTTGGATTGTCGTTTTGAGCTAAAATTTGGCGAGCAAGCAATGTACATGATTAATTAAAGGTTGGTAAACTCAAAATGGTATATGTCCCTCTAATTTTCCAGATTTTCAATTTGGTCCTTTAATGTTCATGTATGCAATTGAATGACTCATTGGTGACCGATTTGAGTGAAAATTGAACCGATGTCAGCATGTTCACCATATATTAATAATTCACATCTAGACAAGATAAAAGAAAAAAAGGCGGTTATTGAAGGAAACCTTCACGGGTTTTCTTTAATAATCTCTGTGTAACTCGCTTGAGTCGGTAGAACGGCTAAACCGGGTCAAGGGCGTTACAAATTTTATTTGAATTTTTTTTAGTCGAGTCAAGTCGAGTTGTTCGATTTTCTGAACAAATTTAACATGGTTCTCCATTTATTATGAACAAAATGTCTTAGTGTAAAATCACTAATACGGTAAAAAAATCAATTGACAAATAGTATTTTTATGATGTTAGCGATTTGTAATAAAGAATAGGGTAAAGTACATAAATGGTCACTAAACTATTCAAAAAATATAAAATGGTCACCAAATTTTTTAAAGTTACATAATGGACATTAAGCTTTAGTTTTTGTTACAAAATGGTCACTGAGTTGTTAATTGTCATTAAATGAATGACGTGACAGTTACGAAAATTTGAATAATAACACATTTAATCCTCCATATTTACATATTTAATCATTTTAGTCCTAATTTAACCCTCATTATCGATATCCAAATTGATTGAATGTGTAAATATTGATGATTGAATGTGTTGTTATACAAATTTTCGTAATTGTCTTGTCACCCAGTTAACAACAATTAACGTCTCAATGACCATTTTGTAACAAAAACAAAAGCTTAATGCCCATTATGTAACTTTTGAAAGTTTGGCGACTATTTTGTATTTTTGAAATAGTTTAGTGACTATTTATGTACTTTACCCTAAAGAATAGCACTAATAATAGACTCAAGTTGGAGACAATAAAGGGACAAAAACTAAAATTTGGCCTATAAATACAACATTCCTAGTTTTATTCAAGTAACTTTTGAAATTTTTTGTTGTTGTTGTTTCGGTTTCAGTTTCATCCTAAAAAATATGATGCTTGAAAAAGATCATAAAATCTTTTCATTGATCGATAGACTAAATTGATAAGAATAAATAATTTGCAAATAGTTGCAATTAAAGGATTCAATTGAATAAAATAAAAAATTCCCATTTGCGACAGGGTGAGATTGTATCTCCATAAATCATCGAAAAAGAAAAAAACCCAAAAATAAATATTCTCTAGAAATATGTAGACGAAAGATGTTAACTCGGAACTTGCGATAATCTCATTCTCATTTGGTTCCTTCATTCAAACAATCATATTTTAAAGTTCAAATCTCAATATTAAGACCCTTTCTTGTTTCTCAAAATTATGTACTCTGTTAACGGAATACATCAGTAGTTTATGAGAGCGATTTGATTCACTGAAGCAATGATTTGAACCAACTCAACCATTTCAGCTTTCGCCAATAGTTCATTGACCGAAACCTTGTTGCTTCCGCTGATCATCTTTTTCTCGACTTCACGGCCGGAGTTTGGCTCTGCTAATAAATAAGGCGGTGGTTGATCCGGTTCTTGGTGCTCCCCGTCTTCGAATTCGATACCGCAAACTTCATAATCCACCCCTGCCATTGCCAAAGCTTCGATTGACATATTGTTTCTGTCGAAATTTAAACTACAATTTGCTCCGTATATTTAGTAAAAATGCAAGTTTCAACTGTTCACGGCGACTGGCATTGATTTATATAGCCTATAGGAGAAGCAGTTTCACTATTTTTTGTTGGATGGTGATTGCATTTTATCCGTGAATGGGTGCCATTTAACCCGTGAATCGTAACTGGGACCAATAACCATAGTTTTCGGATGGTGGAAAATAATAACAATTCCTTGTTTTGGTTACTGCTCATAGTATTTCTGTTGTCCACTTGCAGTTTAGATGCTTCTACCTTGTGTAAATATTCAAGATTTTAATGAAAAGGGTTACTAAATTTTGAAAAATTAACTAGTTATTACTAGGGTATTTTTTAAGAAAATTTAAAATCAATATTGACCATTAAATGAAATAATTATATTTCTGAAAGAAAAAAAATTACATACGCTTGTAATTGTATGCCTTCATTTTGCATACATGAATAAGAACCTAAAACATTTATAATATTTACTGTTATTCAAGATAAACCGAATTGGTTTGTTGTTAAAAATCTCTTACATAAGAACAATTCGAGTGGTCCAGTGAAAAAGAGAATATTGTTATTTATAGAAAGACTAGATTTAAACAATTTATTTGCAAATTATGTATATATTATTAAATAGCTAAGAAAAATAATGTATATTACCTAGATTGTAGATTAAGAGTGTGGTGATCATAGAGCCAATTTGGTAAAAACATTAAACACGTGGAGGAAAACTTAAGGTAGCTGACGTATGAATAAAAGCAAAAGGGTATTAATGAAAAGCATGAGAAAATGAAGCAGATAGGCGTGTAGTGGTTAAACTTTGATGTTGTGAGAAGTGCGTGAACTTTAGTAGTGGATTATTCCTAAGATGAGAGCTCATGCAATTCGGAAGAAAAGCACTACTCTCGTGACCCACACTAACACCTCTACTGTTGATTAAAGCAATGACGCAATCTTGATGGCAATAGGGTTTATGATTTTTTTTTCTTCTTTTAACTTTAAAACTAATGTAACATCTTTGTATTATATATATGGTTATATTTTGAAAGACAAGTTGTGTAAAAAAAATTATACAACCCTTCTATAAAATGTAAAATCTAAATCTCAAACCCTAGCATCTTAAAATCTAAACCTTAAACTTTAAACCTTATACTATAAATTCTAACCATAAACTTTAAATTCTACACTCTACGCGCTGAATCCCTAAACTCTAACTTAAAACCATAAATTGTAAACCTTAAATTGAAAGGATTGTCTATCAAAATATTTTTTACATAACACACACTCAAGTTAGATAATAATAACTTCGGGGAGTGGATGTTGTACCTCCAAAAAAAAAACTGATGAAACTTGAGTTTGGTCCTTTAACAATTGTAAGGAAGTGGCTTTTGTACCTCTCGAAAAGGCTTAATTATAAAATAAGTATTTAAATTATACATATATTTTTTGTAACAGGTGTTTAATTTTTTTTATTGAAATAGGTGCCTAACGTTTTTACCGTTACCTTTTAAGTGTCTGGCCTTAACGACCATTTAAAAAGTTTCGTTAGCCAATAAAAATATAACACGTGACATGTTTTATTTTATTTTTAAAAATATTAAAATTTATAAAAAAAATCTCGAAATTCTCAAATATTCTCAAAATAGTCTTCAAATCCCTAAAAACACAAATTCGACCACTCCCGCTAGTGTTGGTCACGTCACCAGCGACAGAATGAAACGCCCTCCCCTCGCTAAAAGACCAAGACATCATTCGCCCTTCGTTCGGCCGACGTTCGTCGTGAATTGTTCGAATCAACTCAAATCGTTCGTCTGGAATTTCGCACGACATTGGTCGATTTTCGATGACGAGATGGTGGGGTAAATGGTCGTGACGGTTTGACAACGGGTGTGGTGGGAGACGACGTGGCCATCGGCGGTGGAATCAACTCAAATCGAGAATTGGATTTTGGGGAGTTAGGGATTTTGAAATTTGGGAGTTAATTTGTGGTTTTTTTAATTTAGGGATTTTTTGAAAAATTAAATTAAAAAAAATAAAATCAAAGTCGCATCTCATGTTTTGTTTGGTAATGGTAATTTTTTTAAACAATAACGGTAAGGTGCCTAAAATGATAACGGTAAAAACGTTAGGCATCTATTGCAAAAAAGTGACAAAGTTTGGACACCTATTTTATAGTTAAGCCGCCCCCGCCCCCCCAAAAAAATGGTGAAACTTGAGTTTAGTCCTTTTAACATTTGTAAATTTACAATTTACTGTAATGATATAATTACAATTTGTCCCAGTCGGAGGGAAGCAAGGGGTGGAGGAAACTCCGAGTCATCCTTCTCTTCCCATTCAAGTTGATCACTTCCTGCCATTGCTAAAGCTTCTATAAAAAAACTGACATTAATAATATCTATAGTGTGTTTGGTTTTTTGTGCTAGCTGTTTCAAAATTTCTATATTAATCATGTTTTGCACAATTTATATATAGATGCAGACTTGTCAAAACTTCACGGATTTCATACAAATCAAAATGCAATTATAGCAGATAGATTAAAAGGCAATAGTCTCGTGATTCATGGATGATTGAAGCCATGACGCAGGCTTTTAGTTCATGCATGTATTCGTAATTCGCATGGTCTGATATTTCCGTATATTCATAAACCAAAATCAAGTAGAGGATTTGTCAAAAAAAAAATTAAGTAGAGGGTTCTACGACCCATCTTTAAAAGGAAACGGAAACGGGGAGAGGGGTTTAATTCCGATATTATCTATCATAATAATCTAACTCTTGCCCCATGCATTGAACCCTACGTTTTGCTAACCCTACAAATTTTGTATTAGTAACCTTTACAAGATATTTTTTATTTAACCATCGGTACTCGACTAATTCGAATCGAGTTTTGCAGAGACACAATATGAGAATGACTCTCTCAACTTAGTTTTCTCCCTTCACAACATCAGAATTTGAAATACTGACCTTGTTTAAGAAACCTAGCGTCTTGTCCCGCTAAACCAGGGGCGGAGCCAGGATCAAATATTGGCATGAGCTAAAATATTGCATTTCAAAAATACAAGGGCTTATTATGTATTTAAACTCAAAATTCACGGGGAATGTCTTATTTGTCTAATATTTAAATTTATAAGGACATAAATTGTTATTGGACCAAAAAATTTGAAGATACATGCTCATTATTCTTTAGTTCAACCTAGAGATGTAAACGAACAGAGCGTTCGACGAATTGTTAGTGAACCGTTCGTATACTAAGCTAAATAAAGGAGTATGGATAAATTTTTATGTATGTTTAATAAACGAACGAACACGAACAAAGGTGTATTCCGTTCATTTATGTTCACGATCAAGCTCGCTTATTGGCTCGTTTATAAGCCCATTTACTCGGTTTTCCTTTCCTTTTCTTTTTTTTTACATTTTAGTGACGTGACACATTAAGGGTGTATCACGTTTCACCATCTTAATGGTTGTTCATGAGTTAACGGTAAATTTTGGTTAATTGTGACATTCAACATTATGAGAGGGTCTAACTAATTGATCGAGATTTGAATTATGAGGCTTAATTGATCGCAATTTGAATTATGAGAATTAAATTAAGTGTAAAAAAATTATGAGGGTAGAATTAATTTTTTTTGTTTTTTTACTTGGGGCTAAATTGGCCCTTGAGCCTATTCTACATAAGTGTGTAATTTTATTTAGGGTCGTCGTATAATTGATCTTTGCGGTACTCAATTCGAATTAATTAGTTAATAAGTTAGACATGTGATTAATACTAAAAAATATTATAAATAATTTTGGAATTTTATTTAGGGTAAATACATTTAACAATGAACGAATTTCACAAAAGAAGGTTGCTAAACTATATGTTACAAAGAGAACATCGTTGCTAAAGATATCGACGTTGATCTTGAGGGTATAAGCAAAGCCATGAAATTATCATCAACAGCTTTATCATGGTTTGCACCATCGACAATAAGCAAAGCCATATAGTCTCCATTCTTCTTCTCCATTGAACCATTCCTGGATCGCCAACTCTTTTTGTCCCACTATCTTCTTCTACATTATTGTTATTATTATTATTACAACTGAAGCTTCGTTGAAACCGCCTTCTCATGAATTGTTCTTCTTCGCCGTCGTCGTCCGCCAGTAAATGTGGCGGAGGGAGCTCGTCTTCACGCTCCCAGTCTTCAATATGGATGCCCCATTCCATATAATCAACCCCCGCCATTGCCAAAGCTTCTATTGAAACTGACATGATGTGAATATGTGTAGGTAAAAATGTTTAGATATTTTGGTTGGATTCTGATGTTTTTACAATGAACAGAAAAATATGGTATTTATAGACGACAAAGAGTCACTAAAATCAAGTTGACAAGGGGGAAAAGTAATATCAACATTATAATTAGTGATTCATAAAAGAGGTATCACTCTCGTGATATATTGTACGTTTTGACCAGAGTATTTCATTCCAAGTCATATTGCCTGCCGGGCACTATTGACCTATGATACCAAAGCATATGAAGAAACTCAAAACGACGTGCATGCATTGCAAATTGCTTGCTGAAAAATGTACTGGTTGACTCTTCAATTCGTGTGTGAACGTTGCATACTTGAACATATATAGAGATTATTGTTTGTTCCATTGACTGACGTAACTAATGATGTTATATATATGGTCAAGATTTTTTTATACATAGTAAACTTCCAAAGTTTTATATATATATATATATATATATATTGGACCGTTGCATCAATTCAATTAATAATTGACGTTATATCTTTTTAATTAAAGATAAATCTAACTTATTTTCCGTAAAAATATTAATCATTTATTTTCACCTTTCAAACAATGCAAAAAGCATGTAATTCTTTTAAAATTTAAACTACGTCGATGGATCCTACCTTTATACATAGATAGAGATAGGATCAGCTTACCTTATGTAAAACTTGAAAGTTTTACATCTTTTTGGACCGTTGGATAAAACTAAATGAACGGATGAGATTAAGAGGTAGAAAATGTGAAAATTATCATTTGAAAAAAAATATAAGAAAATAATTTAAGCTATTTATTATCATCGTCCAACGGTCTAAAATGTGTAAAAGTAATTGAGTTTTATACAATGTAAGTGGATCATACCCCATATATATATAAGGTTAGGATCCACTTACACATAATGTAAAACTCATAGTTTTACACGGTTTTAGGTCATTAGATGGGTAAAATGGATGGTTGAGATTAACTCCTTACTTTTTTTTTCCCAAGTGATAATCTTCACATATCATATTGTTAGTCTGAGCCATCTGTTTCACCTATCAAACGATCCAAAAAACGTATAAAACTTAAAAACTTTTTTGCATTGTGTAAACAGATCATATCTCATATATATGAATATATATATATATATATATATATATATATATATATATATATATATATATATATATATATATGAATATGATCCACTTACACTAAATGTAAAATTAAGAGTTTTACACGTTTTGTGGATCGTTGGATGTGAAAAATGGATGACTAAGATTAACTCCTTAGTTGTTTTTCAAGTGATAATCTTCACATAACTCACTGTTAACCTCAGTTATCCGTTTCACTCATCCAACGATCCCCAAAACATGTAATAGTTTAAAACTTTTACACTGTGTAACTAGATCCTATCTCATATATATATATATATATATATATGATGATTCAACAATAAACGTTATGTACCGCTATGTACCACTAATCATGTGTACCGCTATGTATCATTAACTATTTTAATTACTTTTGAAATAATAGGGACTAAAAAAATTATTATCATTTTTCATTTCTATTCGATAAAATGGGAAATTAATCGAAAAAATAGAAACATAGAGGGGCATTATAATAACTATTCCATTTTTATTAGATAAAACAGGGAGATAATTGAAATATATATAAAGAGAGGGGGCACTATAACAATTATACTTAAATATTTAGAATAAAATTAAACTATTAGTTCAGGTCGAGTCGGATATTTTTCATCCTAAAAAAAGCACGATCTGAACTGATTTTTTTTTTAAAAAAATAACAGACCTGACCGTCAGGTATAGGTCAAATGACCATCCATAGTTAAACATGTCTAGAAAATTTATTGTAATTATACAAGAATGAAATTACTAACATAGTAATTACATTTTTCACGCAATTATATTATATCTGTCCAAACACGCCTTAAGCAGTGGCAGATCTGTAGGTCACTCTTGGTAGCATCTGCATACCCATTATTTGGGGAAAGTTAGTAGTAAATATAGTTTCCTACACAAAGAGAAGAAAAAGAAGTTAAGAAATTTTGTTTTGCATACCCATTTTTAGGCAAAGAGTGTTAATTAATAAACTTTGTTACTTTATCGCTAGCATTGATGAGTTTTTTTTTTTACTTTTATTTTATTATAATTGTTTTTAATTAGAAAAAAAAACCCAATTACATTTTATATATTAGAAATAATATTTTGCTCTTTCCTTTGTTAGCCTCGCTCAGCTCTCTAATTCAGATTTCAGTTGTGATAATGACACAGAAAATCAACCAGCCATTCCTTAGGTTATTTACTTATTTTCTTACCCTTCTTAATTTAATTTAATTTAATTCAACTTTTAATATGTCTCAAACTCAAGATATCAACATGTACAACACAAACAATACCAATGTATGTAGGGAACTAATTTATTTTAGAACTCATTTTAAAATTTCTAGATCCGCCACTGGCCCTAAATAAAATTTATCTAACACATATTTGCATAATATATAATTAAAAGAATAAAAAAGAAATAATTAATTTTTAAGGAAGAAAAATAATTATTATTAATGATATTTTAAAAATAATATTTCATATATTATTTTAAAAAAATCGTGTTTAACATAGGTTTATATTAGATATAATACATTTTATAATTCAATTTAATAAGAATTAAACAAATTTATAACTAATTAGATTTTATTTTTGAGTTGAAAATAATTGAGGATAATAAAAATGAAAAATTGATAAAAATAAATCTCATGAGATAAATGAATATTTTTCAGAGAAAGAAACAACAGGTTCGTATCATATTTTGAGGACCACCTTAAGCCATCAGTGCCATTGGGATTACAATTTATTATTCTCAACAGATCTAAATTCAAACATCATATTTGTTCGGTGTGTAATTTTCAAAATACTAAAACTAGAAAAAGAAAACAAATATTATAGTATAATTACAATAAAATATTAAAAAAAATCAATATGGCTTTAGAAATTTCTTCCTCCCAACAATAATTGCAACCATTAGCAGGATGATCATGTATTTGATCATCTTTATTGACTTGGACGATTGTAAGATTGTCCCGGCCAAAGCCCTGCCTCGGAACGCCTTCCGATGCCTGCGTTCTCCACCGGCATCAAAATCTTGGCAACAGTGGGTGGGCGAGCCGGTGTGGATGATTCCGGTACGTTGTTTAACAACCATCGCCGGTTCCTCTTCCATCTCTTGGGCAAGTAAATGCGGGGGTGGGCATTGCGAGTAATCATCGTCTTCCCACTCTTCAATATCCAAACCCCATTCGTTATAATCAGTCCCTGCCATTGCTAAAGCTTCAATGGATACCATCAAATTCTCTGCTCTCTTAAGAATGCTGGAATATATATTTTCACACAATCGAAACTCCTATATATAACTTACCCAGAAAAACTGAGTTTGACGACTGATTTTTCTTCTTTGAATTCAACACTCACGGGTGCAGCATACAAATGTTCTGATGAGCTTTGAAGGTTGAAAATTTTGAATGGGGAAATGAGTGACACTAAATTCCCGTGAATCATTTGATTCACCAAATTATGTCATTCACCTTCATTTCCAGGCGATGTTGCATAATGATTGAAGCCATGATGCAAGCTTAAGTCCGGCATTAAATGATTTTTTTTTCTTTTTCTGAGATTTGATGACAGTGCTTCTTATGATAAAATTTGTGGGCAATTTAAAACTTCAAAATAGTAAATGTTTAAATTAAATTTTTTAAAATTTTTGAAGGATTCAATTTATATTTTTTAAAAAATAGGGGTCTAAGTATAATTTTTAAAATATTGAAAGGCTTAATGAAAACTTTTAAAAATTTAAAAGAGAGATTTTATTAAGAACAATTAAAAAAATTTAAACTTAATTTAAAAAATTTTGGGTCTAAATTATATTTTTTAAAATTTTGGGACCATGGCCTCCACAATTCTCCATCATCTTCCGCCCTATCAACATGTAGGAAACTGTTGTAGGGAAATGTTATTTATTTATTAAATAGAGGTGTTTTAATCTAAATGTAACTAGTAAGATTTATACCCACATAAGATGAGATAATATAAATATTCTTAACCACTAGATTAATTAACGGATCTCAAAAAATGTTACTCCCCCAGTCCTATAAAACTTATCCCTTTTGTGTTTTAAAATTATCTCACTTAAATTGTTTCATTGGAAAATTCAACAATTTTTATTAGACACATTTACTTTTCTATCATATTTTTAGTGTTCTAACAAAATAAACTTTAACTTTTCAAGGATAAATTTGTCATTTTAGTTATTTTCAACACATTTCTTACACAAATTTTTCTTACTAAAATTACGTAAAAAAAAATTAACGATGAACAAATTTTGTGGGATGAATAGAGTATTTATTAAAGGCTAATATATTAGCCGATTCGGGATTGGTCTTTATCTTGGTGGGGAATTTGTTTGCTGATGCCTCGCTTTTTGGTTGATTTCATGTTGCCCGGTTTCAATTGCCCATTGGTTGGTGAGAAACGGGAATGGTGTGTTGTGTGTTGCGACACTTTTGTGGTCTTTGTAGCCGCGGAGAAATGATGTTGTATTTAATAGAAAGTTTTTACCGGTTGGTGAATTATGTTTTTTTGGTGAAGCTTCGGTCATTTTACTGAGTTAAGGCTGCTCGGGAAAGGGTGAATGTAAACGAAATTGCATGGTGGAGTTGTCCATCATCGTGTCTTCCTTCTTATGCCTTGGGTTAGGTTCGTGTGGGTGTACGTTGGGAGCCACCTTTGAGGGGTGTGTTAAAGTTTAATGTGGACGGTGCGGCCCGAGGTAAACCGGGTCTGGCAGGTTTTGGAGGAGTGCTTCGGGATTGTGACGGGCGGGTGTTGGCTATTTTTTTGGGCCCCCTTGGTTCGATGGATTCAAACGAGGTGGAGGTTCGCGCTATAGCGTTCGCTTTGGGCATGTTCTGCGTATCGTGTTGGTCGAAGGTTAATTTAATTGTGGAATCAGACTCGGCGAATGCAATTGGATGGATCTTGTTTGCTAATAAACTCCCTTGGCGTTTATGGGAAGTTTTTTCTTCAATTGATGAGGATTTTTTGGAGTTATCGAATGTGTTCTTTCATCACATCTACCGTGAGGCGAATAGTTTTGCTGATGCCTTGGCTAAGGAGGGTGTGTCTCAAGAGTTTTTGTTTAAGGCGTGCATGTAATTGGTCGAGAGTGTGATGTGCCTTGTGTTTTTGGGTGTCAGTTTGTGGTTGTTATTGGGTGTTGTTTTCACTTTTGCAGGTAATATGTACTTTTTTCTTCCATCTTAGGGTAGGAAGGTTTTTAATAAGGCACGCATTATCTTGGTAATGTATGATTTTTTCTTAATAAAATCATATGATTTATTGAGAAAAAAATATTTGAATATATAATATTATAATATTTTTATAGTATATGTAATTTTATAAATAAAATTACTATTGAATATTGATAATTAACCTTCGAAAATAAAATATATAATTCCATCGAAAAAAAAAAAAACATAACAAAGATTCACACGACTAGTACCGCACCTTCCTTGCTGTTAAGCTTAGCTTTACGCTAACTAGATTTATTGGGCCCAATATCTAACCCGGTCTTTTAACAATGTGCGTTGGACGCTAGGCCTTCGGGATTTGCTTGTGTTTCGATCGGATAATCGGATCTTTTAAAATTTTAGGGTTATCTTTTTAATTGAGCTATTATTTTTAGGATAAAATGCACAAATGGTCACTAAATTATACCCCAAAATTTAAAACAGTCATCAAACTTTTAAAAATTACATAATGAGAATTTAACTTTAATTTTTATTACAAAATGATAATTAGGCCATTAACCACCGTTAAACGCTTGACATAACAGATAATAAAAATTGTATAATAACACAATTAACCCTTCTATATTTATGCATTCAATCAATTTAACACTTTTGGGGACTAACTCCCTAATTTTTCATACTTTTCATCTCCCCCAAGTGAAATCATAAAGCTCCTCAATATATCGTGAAATCATTCCTTCCAAAAAAAATATATCGTGAAATCATAGAAAAATAATTACTTGGAAAGTGCTCTAGGGTGTGTTCATTATTACAAGTTAAATAGTAGGAATTTTTTATTAACATATTGGACTGAGGTTAAAGCAAGCAATTATTGAACATCCTTTTCTGATTAATTTATTGGTGGGCAGCCATCAAATTTCACTACTTAAAACAACTAATATATTTTAATTATATATATGTTTGATGAATTTTAGCTGGAGGGCTAGGTTATAAATTGAGCTTGGAACAAAACAAGATTTGTTTATAAACAAGTTGCATTAAATATTTAATTCAATGGAGCCATTAGTCTTAAAGTAGAGCATGTCATGCATCTTGTTAGAGGAAAATATCGGTTTACTAGCTTATCTTCTTGTCAAAATCATCAAGTTTTGCTGAAATCTGTGTTGGATTATGGTCAAATCTCATACATCAATTTCTTAGTCAAGAGTGGTTGCTGTTTCTTAATTTAGTGCCATGTTTGCTTAATTTCAATCTCTAGTTTCAAGAAATTGAGGGTGAGGGGAAGGAAAGTTCTTAATGGGAATTTTAGGATTTTTTTATTCAATGTTAAATTACTTAAAAAAAACAACTTTAATTTAAAAATATTACACATTTAATTGTACTTAAATTCGTGTTCTCCTAAATAATAATAATAATATCAATTGAATAAAGACTCATATGGTTAAAAAATAGCCAGACTAATATTAAGGATTCCATTAATTTATTTTTTAATAGAAGTCACTAGTTTTATTAAAGTGAGAAAATATTCAAAACTACAATAAGGTTTACAATTATCATCGTAAACTAAATACATAATTTAAACATTTTCCTATAATATTGACACTAGTCACTTTAGATCATATAATGACCATTCATGGAGAAGGTTAAAAACCCAACCAAAAGATTCGAATGAAAAATAGATACGAACAAATCTGATTACATCGACCAACAAACCACAAAAGAGGATTAAGCTATTGAAAGACCACTGAGAACCGCAAATCAAAGCCGAGCATCGTGGAAAACTATCTACGAACACAACTCGCGTATCCTTCAATCCAAGGGTCCTGAGTAGAGAAGATTAGTAGGAATGCAAATAAGTGTCATCTTGATCAGTCGCGACTCTTCAAATTCAACCTTGAGAAAACATAAAATAAAAAGAATAATCAAATGATCGAGAAAGAAGATGAAAAATATGCCAAAAGACAGAGATAAACGTGTCATAAAGGCAGAAAAAGTGTGCAATGGAGCAAATTGATAAGTAATATATCAAATGTAATAATTGATTATTAATTTAATGATTTTATTAAAATAGTAAGATATAACTACCAATCAGTTGGTCTAATGAAATGAGACACTAAATTTCTTAAGCAAGGTCAAATTCGAATCTTGACGTTGTGAATGGAGCAAATTGAGTTGGGAGAATCACCTCATAATGAGCATATACAGTATCCGATTTAAATTAATCAGCTAATAAGTTGATTAACTGTAGTTAAACTAAATACATATAAGGTTATCTTAGGAGTAGGCTTGTGTGACTTTTATACGGACAACTTAAAAAAAAGATAAGATAATGTAAAAAAATTATGCAAGTTTAACAAATTCAAATGAAATATGTAGTACACTTCTGTTATGTTAAGACTAATTTCTCAAAACGAAAAGTCACGGTATGAACGTCACTCTTTCTGACCTATTGCTAGTATTAACACATACTATTAGATTTATTTACTAATTAAAATCGTAGATCAAGTGTAACTCGATTAACACATACTCTTTCTGACCTATTGCTAGTATTAATGCATACTATTAGATTAAGTGTAACTCGATTAATATTATTGTTATTATAATTTATAAAAAATGTAAGATTGAATATATTTAAATTGTTAATATAATTTAATTTATAGATAAAGAGAAATTTAGATAGTATATACATTGTATATAAATATTTTAAAAAGTACCAATAGAGTCGATATTAATTTTAATCATAAGTGGACCTTTCTTTATGAAACGGATAAATCTTCTTAAGGTACAATAATCAAAAAGTAAGATAAGAAAACATGAAACTGAATTGAGTGGACTATAACAACTTTATTCTCTAATTATATTAAATATTTGTATATTAAATGTACCTAGCATCTATATATATATACATATATTATAAAACATTACAGGTATTTTTGTTCTGGAAATTGTATTTTTTTTAAATTTGATAATTTTATTATGAAAATTAACTAACTATTTAATCAGAAATGTTTTTCAATTAATTTTTGTTAATGGAATGGTAGGAAATTCTAATTTGGTTTACCACATGATATCCGGGTTTTTTTAAAAGAACTATTAAATCAATATAAATCCGTACAATTATAGCTAGAAAAAATTAAAATAATATACAAATATAAGTGTAATGAATATACTAGTGTAACAACGATCAGAATTACAATACACAAATAAATGGGTTGATATTTAGAATAAATTTTCACAAGACCCGTATATCCATAGATGGTATGATAATTATAATAAATCTGAACACCTTTAATCAAAATAACATCTAAAATGAAAACCTACACGTGTAAAATTATATATAATGAACTCAAACTGTAACACTTAAAATTTCATAACTTTTTATCAATATAGAGTAAATAATTAAAAATTATCAATTAGTAGATATAATTCTCTGCTCTTGTAGCACGCTTTTCTCTCTGCTCTTGTAGCACGTTTTCCTCCTTTGTTTTTCTTCTTTTCTTCTGATCTTGTATCACGCTCTGTCATGGCTGAAGTGGAATCTGATCTTGCAAACTTGTCCCTTTCTGGTGGTGAAGATGATGGACTACAGATTGAACTCGACCCTACAGACTCACCGTTGCCCTTTGAATTCTGCTTTGTGGGATCATTCCTTACCTTAAGTGTCATCCATTTCCAATCGATGCGCTCCACATTGGCTTCGGTTTGGAACCCCCTGGAGGTATCTCGATATCAAATCTAGGCGAAGGACGTTTCCTGTTTCGGTTATACCATATCTTGGATGTGGAACGAATCTCTACTGGTGGACCTTGGTATTTTAACAACCATCTTCTGATCCTTCATCGGTTGCAACCTGAGGAAGATCCGATGACTATCCCCTTCAATTTTGTTGATTTCTGGATTTTGGTTCATGATGTCCCGCTAGGATTCATGTCAGAGAGGGTGGCGCGGGTGATCAGAAACTTTATTGGACAGTTTATTGAATATGACTCGACGGCTATTGCTTTGGGATATAAACGGGTCATGAAACTACGTGCTCGTGTGGATGTGAGGACTCCTGTTGCGTGTAAAAGAGTCTATTGCAATTGTAGTGCAAGTGTACACGACGCAAGTAGTAAAGTGATACTAGAGTATCGGATATCGTCTCCACAGGGATTGGGCCAATAGCTTCACCTAATTTCACTGCACGAAGTAAAGGAAATAATTGAGAGTTGTCACGAGAATAATAAAGGAAAACGTAAATAAAAGAATAGAGTAATCAAGATAGAGAGAATGGGCTGGTATTGAATTGCTCAGTAGTGCAGGTATTGTATTGCTTAAGAACTCCAGTTCTGTCGTCACGCCTGTCGCCGACAGCACCTGTCGCGGCAGCTGTCCGTTGGTCGTTGCGGCAGCAAACACACCAACTCAGTACGTTCAAGTTTGGCAAGAATCCCAGATCTGCCTTGGCCTATCCTTAGGTCCAAGTCTGTCGATGATCACGTCTTTGACGATACCTCCCGGCGTGAATCGAAGGATGAACACCGATGTGTATGAATTCTTCCTTAGCCACTTAACCTTGCCCTATCCCTAGGCACAAGATAGTTCAACTATAAACTAGATAACTCGCTCTTATTTCTTTCGTATACTTAACTCTCCCGATGCTAAGTAAATAGATAACCTCACAATGCTCTCCCGATGCTTTTGCAAGATATTAAAACCAAAATAAGAGAACTTGAAGTTTATTTTATTGAACTTGGAAAATCCTAAAACAAAACAACCCTTGCAACTACTTTACAAAACAACCCGTGGCCCTAAGGGGAATTTAGAACATGTCGACGACGGGTAAACGGCAGAGGGGTTTAGGTTATCGGTTATGGGGTCTGATGCCTCCTAGGTTAAATCTATGCCCTTATATAAGCTTTGGGCTCAAGTATTCTAAGTTAACAAGGATTACAACTTTAATGAAAAGTAAGATTCTAATGAATGCTTAATCTCTAAGGATTCCTACTTTTCAGCCATCCTCCTTGTTTCATGGGAATTCCTCTCCTTGGGCTTTGGCTTGACATATCTTTTGATCCGGGGCTTGGAAAAATATTTGGCTTTCACACGACAGACGAGCAGATTTTTCTCTATCTATCGAGGTCCACTTTACTTTTCCTCTTCATAAGGCCGCTGTCACCTTGCTGTCACGACAGCTCCATGGCAGCTTCGTCCTTGTCGTCTGTCTGTCCAGTTCAGCTCTTCTACTTCTCTGCCCAGCACCTGCCTTCACCGTCTACGATGGCAGCAACCTGCAAAATAAGCCATCTTTTAGTAGAATCCGTGCCTTTAATCCATTTGTGATGTTTTACTGTAAACTAACCTAAATGCAATGCAATGATGCTTGAATGCAGCAGAAATATGGGTTAAAAAGGGTGTAAATAATAGAACTTTTACACACTCAACACACCCCCAAACTCAAGTTTTTGCTTGCCCTCAAGCAATTAGACCTAAAAGAAAGATGAATAAAAGAATTTTTTTTTGTTGGCCTTCAAACAATGAACTGTCCCTTACCCGTCGCTCATTCTCTATGGCGGCAGCAACCTGTCGGAAAGGTTAGGATCTGTCCGGAATCTCCCTATAGTCCTCGTGCAGTGTGTGCATGCTTGTGAACAGTTATATGCTAAGACTCTCTTAGTTTCACTAGAATATTCAACCCTTAACTTGAATTTTTATGCCAAAATTTATCTTTTTTGAAGGCACATTTTCATGCTTATTTGATTTTCTGTTTTGACTTGATTTTTCTATTTTTCTAGCTAAAGTTTCACTAGAGCCGGTTTCGAGCACCTCTAGCTAACTTCCTAGAGCCGGTTTCGGGCACCTCTAGGGCTATTTTGCTAAACTTCTTTCCTAGAGCCAGTGTTAGGCACCTCTAGGGGCTATTCAAGTGCTAAGCTTTCCTATTCTAGTTTGGCTAAAAGAAATCTAAGCAGTATAACAGTCACAAAGGTGTTTAAGTTTTCAGAACTATAGAAAGGCTCTAAACTTCTCCTTAATCTGTCCTAAAGATGCTGCCACGACAGAGCTGTCATGACAGGTAGGTTAACTTCACAGTTTTAAGCCAACAGTTTAATCTCTTTTTTTTAGAGAACTTAAATAAATAAAAGACACAACAAATTAATAAAAAGATGTACTAAGACTCCATTAATGATGGAGGGTTGCCACCCCCAAACTCGAGGGTTGCATTGCCCTCAATGCAAAATGACAGAAAAGATAGAGGCAGGTACATCACAAAATAAAATAGAGCAGGCAGCAGGAAAGGAAAAATAAAAGACTTAAATTTTCAGTCGCTGTCTTCGCTGCTGCTGCTGACACGGATCTGATGGCGGCGTCTGGGCTGCGGTGGAGGCTGGACAGTTTGCTCAACGAGATGGACGTCTGAACTGCTGCCACTGTCCCACGTGCAGCTGGTGGAGGTGCTAGCCTTGGGCATCAGCTTTCTGTCTGCCACGTGCTTCTGTCGCTTGACAGGCGTAAACTCCCTCTCCAAATTCCTTCGAATTAGAGGTTCTTCTTCGATGTCGGCTGTAGCTGGCCGCTTGGTTCCACGTGCAGGGCTGTCGACCGGAGGATTCGCAGCTGCCGTCCGGGTAGGTGAAGGGGTGGAGGCAGCAGAATGTGCATGGGGGGAGACAGGTGGTGTGGGTGTAGGGGAGGGGATATGAAAATAATGGGCAGGGAAGGTGGGGAAGATGACATCCGTATAATGTAAAGTGTCGGTAATGAAATTTACCGTTGCGTTGGTGAAGTCCCGGATGAAGGTCATCATTCCCATTTGTCGCTCTTCTACCCGTTGGATTGCAGCAAGGATGTGGGCAGAATGGTCTGTCGGGGCGGTGGCGGCGGCAGGTTCTGTGGCAGGCTCCTCATCTGAGTCTGCAGGGGAGGCAGCTGGGTTGAAGGAGTGAATGGGTGTTGCAGCTATGACCTCCATGAGGCTTGAGATGTTGTTGTCAGTCCAACTACGACCATTGACTAATTTGTCGGTGGATACTTCGGGGACAGCAACATAGCGGCAGAGAGAAGTTATTATGAACGGCAGGCAGAGGCGAGAGTCTATTCGATGGGCACAATCCAAAATGCTTTCCCTCATATATCGGCCCACGTTGATAGGCCTGTCGTGCATGATGGAATGGATGAGGGCGAGCCGCTGCTGGTTCACCGTCGTGTGATGGGAGGACGGCATGATACGCTTTTTGATGAAAGCGTTCCAAAGTTTAGCTTCTGGGAGCAGCTGCCCCCTCTTGACGGAGTGGGGGTTCTTTTTGCTGGTTGTCCATGTTGTTCCTTCCTCTGTCACCTCCGCCATGACAGCATCATAAGCGGCAGCATCGAAGGTGTCGAGAAATTTCTGGTGGGCATCATCATCGGGGCCAAAAAAGAGGCCAAACATGTGGTTGATGCTGTTAGCTGTGAATGGCACCTCCACTCCTCGAATGGTGACAGATGTTGCCGTTCTGCTGTCGATGGCAGCGTAGAACTCTCTAACCATGGTGTCGTTTAGTTCTGCTGGATGTTCTGCAAATTGCTCTCATAGTTGAGCTCGTATGGCCCTCGCAATGAATGGTCGGAGCCCCATGTTTGGTGCTTTGCGGATGTAGACGAAGCCCCTTTCTTCCCATAATTCCTTGTTGGCGAACGGCGTTGCTGCTGCTGAAGAGGAGGCTGAGGCAGCGCTGCGGCGAGTCTGTCTAGACGACATATTAGTTGCAAAGGTTGTGGAAATGAAGAAAGCAAATAAAAACTATAGGAGAAAACAAGGAAGAGTAAGCAGAAGTGAGAAAAATGAAAATGGAAATGGGGTTTTATAGCGGTCGAGGGGCTGCCCGTTTAATGCTGTAACGACAGGCATGAATAACGGAGCGACTGTTGGGATTTAGCGTGTCTGACGCGTCTGACACGTATTTATGCATCTCCTACGCGTCTGTCACACGCTTCTACGTTTGCCGTGTCAGTCTGTTGACAGCCTGTCTTATCCGTCTACGGCAGCAGCCGAAACGACAGGCTTCAATAAATGGGCTCTGTTGGGCTGATGGATGGATGGTGGGCTTGGGTCACTTCTCCTTTTCTTCTTGACTCCTTTATTTCCTAAAAACATAAAATAGAAAAAACATTATTCAAATAAAATAAACCTACTTACCTAATAAATAATAAAATAATAAAAATAAATAATAAAAATAAAATTTAGGTTAAATTAGGGATGCCTTGTGGGGCATCTCCCAAAGTAACCACTTCCTGTATTCCTGGGGCTTCAGTCCCTTGATAATGCTTGAGGCGCTGTCCATTGACTTTGAATTGGTGCCCGTCTTTTAATGATTGAATTGTGATGGCACCATGGGGAAAAACTTGTACCACTTGGAATGGGCCTGACCATCTAGATTTAAGCTTCCCTGGGAAGAGTTTCAATCTAGAATTGAACAACAACACAAGCTGCCCTGGGCAGAACTGTCGTGGCAGCAACTTCTTGTCATGCCACTTCTTTGTTTTCTCCTTGTAGATTCTTGCATTGTCATAGGCCATTGTCCGTATTTCTTCAAGCTCGTTCAGATCTAACATCCTTTTCTGGCCTGCTTTGTCCCAGTCCATATTCACTGCCTTGATTGCCCAATATGCTTTGTGCTCGATCTCGACAGGCAAGTGGCAGGTTTTTCCATAAATCAGTCGGTATGGAGACATGCCCAACGGAGTCTTAAAAGCTGTCCTATATGCCCATAGTGCATCATTCAGAAGTAGAGACCAATCTTTCCTAGTTGGTTTAACCATCTTCTCAAGAATGTTCTTCACTTCCCTATTGGATATCTCAGCCTGTCCATTGGTCTGTGGGTGGTATGCTGTCGCGATCCTGTGCTTGACACCATATTTCTTCAAGGCGGCAGCAATAACCCTATTATCAAAATGTCTCCCTTCATCACTGATTATCTCCTTGGGGGTGCCAAACCTCGAAAAAATGTTTTTGTGTAAAAACTTTTGGACCGTCTTGGCATCATTCTTTTGTGTGGCGATAGCTTCAACCCACTTAGAGACATAATCTACTGCTAGGAGGATGTATAAATTTCCACATGAAGATGGAAAAGGTCCCATAAAATCAATCCCCCAAACGTCGAAGATCTCGACCTCTAAAATGTTTTGCAGTGGCATCTCATTTCTCCTCGAGATGTTACCTGTCCGCTGGCACCTGTCACAGTTCTTGTAAAAGTCCTGTGCGTCTTTATACAGTGTCGGCCAGTAGAACCCTGACTGCAGCACCTTGGCAGCAGTTTTGTTGCCTCCTAAATGACCTCCATATTGTGAAGCATGGCAGTGATGGAGAATGTCCTTTTGCTCTTCTTGTGGTACACACCTCCTTATAACCTGATCTGCACATAATTTGAAAAGAAGAGGTCCGTCCCAATAATAATGCTTGACATCATTTTGGAACCTCTTCCTGGCTTGATAATTAAGATCAGAAGGGAATATTCCGCTAACTATAAAATTAACGAAATCAGCATACCAGGGGAGTTTAGAAGACTTACCTGCCGCCATGGCTGTCGCGGCAGCGATTGCGGCAGCAAAGAGCTGCTCATCTGGGAAGGTCTCCAGTATGTTTGTCTCATCAATTGGTAGACTCTGTCCCTTCTCCAATCTTGACAAGTGGTCTGCCACCTGATTTTCTGTCCCCTTTTTGTCCTTGATCTCTAGGTCGAATTCTTGTAATAGCAAGATCCACCGTATCAATCTAGGCTTTGCATCCTTCTTTGCGAACAAGTATTTCAGGGCAGAATGGTCTGTGTGCACTATCACCTTCGTCCCAAGTATGTAAGAACGAAACTTGTCAATGGAGAACACCACAGCTAATAGCTTCTTTTCTATGGTGGTGTAGTTCACTTGGGCGTCATTTAATGTCTTGCTGGCATAGTATATGACATGAAACAGCTTATTTCTGCGCTGCCCAAGTGCTGCCCCGACAGCATAGTCACTAGCATCACATATAATCTCAAATGGCTGTGTCCAGTCTGGTGGCTGTACTATGGGGGCTGTCACTAGTTTTTCCTTCAGAACCTTGAATGCTTCAGTACATTCATCATTAAAGTCAAAGGGTCGGTTCTGCTCTAAGAGATGGCATAGGGGCTTGGTGATTTTTGAAAAATTTGCGATAAATCTTCGATAAAAACCAGCATGCCCTAAAAAACTCCTTATGCCCTTGACTGTTGTTGGCGGCGGCAGCTTCTCTATGACTTCTATTTTGGCCCTGTCGACTTCTATCCCACGGCAGCTAATCTTATGGCCAAGGACTATCCCTTCATCCACCATAAAGTGGCATTTTCCCAATTCAAAACAAGATTAGCTTTTTCACATCTTTCAAGTACCTTTTGAAGATTGCCAAGACAGCTTTCAAAATCGTCTCCAAAGACGGAAAAGTCATCCATAAAAATCTCTAGGAAGTCCTCTACCATGTCGGAGAATATGGCCATCATGCATCTTTGGAAGGTGGCAGGTGCATTACAGAGTCCAAATGGTATTCTCCTAAAAGCGTACGTTCCGTAGGGGCATGTGAAGGTCGTCTTTTCTTGATCCTCAGGTGCAATAGCAATTTGGTTATAACCTGAATAACCATCAAGAAAACAATAGTAAGGTTTACCCGCTAATCTATCAAGCATTTGATCAATAAAGGGTAAAGGAAAGTGGTCCTTTCGGGTAGCTTTGTTAAGCTTCCGATAGTCCATACAAACCCTCCAACCGGTTACAGTCCTGATTGGGATTAACTCATTGTTCTCATTGGTTATCACGGTCATTCCTCCTTTCTTGGGAACACATTGCACCGGGCTCACCCATTTGCTGTCTGAGATGGCGTAAATAATACCAGCATCTAACCATTTGATTATCTCTTTACGCACCACCTCTTTCATCGCATGGTTTAGCCGCCTTTGGGCATCAATAGTCGGCTTATGATCTTCCTCCAGGAGGATTTTGTGCATGCATAACGTCGGACTGATGCCTTGAATGTCTGCTATCGTCCATCCAATCGCCTTCTTGTGCTGCCTTAGCATGCTGACTAGCTGTCGTTCCTGTTCCTGCGGCAGCTTAGCAGAGATGATTACGGGCAGTGTGTCATTTGAACCAAGAAAAGCATATTTAAGCTGCCCTGGCAGGGGCTTCAGTTCTAAGGCAGGTGGTTCAATAGTAGATGGCTTTTGGATTAAATGGTTGTCCGAAGTATAATTCAAGGGTTCGAATAACTTACCTGGACGATGGCCTAACCAGTTTACCTCCTTCTGATCTTCAGTATCAGATGTATCGGAGTCAGAGGAGTTGCTGTCGTCGGAGCTGTCTTCGTTGCTGTCGTGACAGGCTTGTAAGTGGTTGTCGCAGCAGTGGCCAAAATTTATATCATGACAGCCCGACCTAATGTATGGATGATCAAGGGTTACTTCAATGATAGCCTTGCATTCCTCATCCACATCAGCATGTTTCATTGCTTGGAGAACATTTAATTTAATCTCTTGATCGTTCACGCGCATAGTGAGTTCTCCTTTCTCCACATCAATCAGTGATCTTCCCGTGGCTAAGAAGGGCCGCCCTAGGATGACTGGTGCGTTTTCTTCTGCCTCACAATCTAAAACAAGAAAGTCAGCAGGAAAAATAAACTTATCCACTCTTACCAGAATATCTTCAATTTTTCCCTCTGGATAAACGTAAGAGCGGTCTGCCAGCTGCAGAGTTACTGTCGTGGGCCGCGCCTTTCCAATACCTAGTTTCTGAAAAACAGATTTTGGCATTAAATTAACACTAGCACCAAGATCACAAAGTGCCTTACCCACAAATTTGTCTCCGATTACACAAGGTATGATGAAGCTCCCCGGATCCTTCTTTTTCTGGGGTGGCTGTCGATGAAGAATACTCATGCAACCATCTGCCATCCTTACCGTTTCAAATTCCCCAAATTTATATTTCTTTGACATGACATTCTTGAGAAATTTGGCGTAACCATGCATCTCCCTAACGGCATCTAACAGCGGAATATTAATTTGAACCTGCTTAAAAATATCATAAATCTTTTTAAGTTGAGATTCCTGTTTAGTTTGCTGTATCCGTTGAGGAAAAGGTGGTGGGGGACAGTAATCAGCTATACGTCCTTCCCACTGCATACGAATCTGAGGACGATGTTCTTCATTTTTCTCCTCTGTCGCTTCTGCTGTCGTGACAGGTTCATCGGCAGCAGTCTGTTTATCACCTGTCGGGGCAGCTTCCTCGGTAGGTTTATCTACGGCTGGTTCCTTTTCTGTTTCAGCTTCTTTTTCCGGCCCTGGTAGTTTCTTCCCACTCCTAGTAGTAATCGCCTTACATTGCTCATGTGTGGGTGGTCTAGCATTTTCAGTATTGCTAGGGAATCCTCCATTCTGCCTCGGCTTAATATGTTGAGAAACCTGACCAATTTATGTCTCCAGAGATTTCAAAGTAGCTTCATGATTTGTCATTCTCATCTCGGTTTTATCCATGAAGTTCTCTGTCTTTTTAACAAACTGATTCATATTCTCAATATAAGTACCGGTTTGAGACATAAAGGTGGCCAGAGTCTGTTCCAATATACTGCTCGTGGCATGTGGTGGCTGCTGTTGCTGCTGCGGTGGCAGGTTTTGCGACAGTTGCTGTCGCGTCAGCAGTCTAGGACCTCCCTGATTCTGATTGTGTGCTTGCGGATTCAGAGCATTGTTAGGATTACTCCAGGAAAATTTGGGATCCTTCCTCTAATTGGGGTTATAATTGTTGGAATTGTAATTTGGCTTGTAATTTCCAACATATTTTCCCTCTTCTACATTTATTGGGCACTCATCCCGACTATGATTTCCTTCACAGATGTCACATACTTCCTCAACAGCAAATCCTTGTAATCCATCATCATTCAACAACCTTTTCATTGCTTTAGTAAGGAATGCTACCTGTGATTTCATAGTGTTGTCGGCTTCATAATCCTTGACAGCAAGTACCCGTTTACCCCCTCTTCTTGCAGTCGGAAACTGCTCCTCATTCTTAGCCAGATTTTTCAAAACTTGCAAAGCCTCGTCTGGATCTTTATCCAATAATAGTCCATTTGCTGCAGAATCAATTCGAATGCGAGTTTGTAAGTTAGCAGCATTATAGAACTTAGTTACCTGATTCCAGACGGGGAATCCATGCATGGGGCAGTTTCGAAGAAGAGTAGTAAATCTGTCCCAGGCCTCGTGCATTGGCTCGTCATCTTCCTGTTGAAAAGTAGCAATTTCGTTACGTAATCGCTCAAATAAATGCGAAGGATTAAAACGAGATAAGAATTCTCGAGACAAATATGCCCAAGTTACGATTGAACCCGGTGTTAGTTTATTCCACCAAGTCTTAGCTCTGTCCCTCAATGAATGGGGAAATAACCGAAGCCTCAATATCTCCGGATTAACTCCTGACAGTCTAAACGAACCACAGATCTCCTGGAACGTTTTGAGATGCTCCCTAGCATCTTCTGTCACAGCACCACTAAACTACCCGGCGTTGTTGATCATACTAAACATGACAGGCTTGAGTTCGAAGTTATCAACATCAATATCCGGCAGTGTGGTCTCCAGCTCTACATGATCGTTCAGCATGTAGTCACGACATGACCGTCGTCCAGCTGCTGCGGGCGGGTCGCCGACAGGCGGTACACCATCACCAGCGGGCGGATTACGGGCCATCTTCTCTAGCTGTTCCTCAAGGTACTCGTTCCTGTCTAAAAGGTGGCAAAGTTGTTTCTTGAGATTGAAGGAACGTTCGATTTCCGGATCTAATTTATACTCAGGATCTTCGCCTCTTTTAGATCTGTGCATAAACAGGATAACTTTGTGAAAAGCAAGAGTTTAAAGTACTAACGAAAATTAGAAAAAGAAAAATTAAAAGAAAAAACAATAACAAACAAAAACAAAAACGAAAAGTGCAATAAAAGAAAGGTGTAGTTATGTTGCCAATCCCCGGCAACGACGCCAAAAACTTGTTGCATGTAAAAGAGTCTATCGCAATTGTAGTGCAAGTGTACACGACGCAAGTAGTAAAGTGATACTAGAGTATCGGATATCGTCTCCACAGGGATTGGGCCAATAGCTTCACCTAATTTCACTGCACGAAGTAAAGGAAATAATTGAGAGTTGTCACGAGAATAATAAAGGAAAACGTAAATAAAAGAATAGAGTAATCAAGATAGAGAGAATGGGCTGGTATTGAATTGCTCAGTAGTGCAGGTATTGTATTGCTTAGGAACTCCAGTTCTGTCGTCACGCCTGTCGCCGACAGCACCTGTCGCGGCAGCTGTCCGTTGGTCGTTGCGGCAGCAAACACACAAACTCAGTACGTTCAAGTTTGGCAAGAATCCCAGATCTGCCTTGGCCTATCCCTAGGTCCAAGTCTGTCGATGATCACGTCTTTGACGATACCTCCCGGCGTGAATCGAAGGATGAACACCGATGTGTATGAATTCTTCCTTAGCCACTTAACCTTGCCCTATCCCTAGGCACAAGATAGTTCAACTATAAACTAGATAACTCGCTCTTATTTCTTTCATATACTTAACTCTCCCGATGCTAAGTAAATAGATAACCTCACAATGCTCTCCCGATGCTTTTGCAAGATATTAAAACCAAAATAAGAGAACTTGAAGTTTATTTTATTGAACTTGGAAAATCCTAAAACAAAACAACCCTTGCAACTACTTTACAAAACAACCCGTGGCCCTAAGGGGAATTTAGAACATGTCGACGACGGGTAAACGGCAGAGGGGTTTAGGTTATCGGTTATGGGGTCTGATGCCTCCTAGGTTAAATCTATGCCCTTATATAAGCTTTGGGCTCAAGTATTCTAAGTTAACAAGGATTACAACTTTAATGAAAAGTAAGATTCTAATGAATGCTTAATCTCTAAGGATTCCTACTTTTCAGCCGTCCTCCTTGTTTCATGGGAATTCCTCTCCTTGGGCTTTGGCTTGACATATCTTTTGATCCGGGGCTTGGAAAAATATTTGGCTTTCACACGACAGACGAGCAGATTTTTCTCTATCTATCGAGGTCCACTTTACTTTTCCTCTTCATAAGGCCGCTGTCACCTTGCTGTCACGACAGCTCCATGGCAGCTTCGTCCTCGTCGTCTGTCTGTCCAGTTCAGCTCTTCTGCTTCTCTGCCCAGCACCTGCCTTCACCGTCTACGATGGCAGCAACCTGCAAAATAAGCCATCTTTTAGTAGAATCCGTGCCTTTAATCCATTTGTGATGTTTTACTGTAAACTAACCTAAATGCAATGCAATGATGCTTGAATGCAGCAGAAATATGGGTTAAAAAGGGTGTAAATAATAGAACTTTTACACACTCAACAACTCCTCTTAAAAGGAGAAAAAAGATCATTCTGTCAAATGGTAACGCCCAGTATGTCCGATTTCAATATGAGAAATTGACCCTATTCTGTTTTCTATGTGGTATTTTGGGCCATGGAGAGAGTTTCTGTCCTTTGAAGTTCACGGCGGGAGGCACGGATTTAAGCCCTGGTTGGGATGCTTCACTTAGAGCTCTGTCCCGGCGTGCTCCACCGGCGCCGAGCAGATGGCTAGTTGAGGATGGCATGGAGAAAATCCAGGCAACCACGATCTCGGCTGAGTTATCGCAGAAGGAGAACATGTCGCCTAATTTCCCGCCAGGTACCCATGATCCCGTTAACGGTCAGGCGAGTTTTAAGGCCCCATCGGGGGGATTTACTTTGAAGGAGGGTCAACTGCAATCTGGTTCTGGGCTTATTACTAGTCCTGGGCCTAGGCCACTTGGATTGCAATTACATGGACCCGATGCAAGAAACCAGATTAATGTCACCTCAGGCTCTGATGGTTTAGATGTTATAATGGGCCAAGCTGAAGAGGACACTCCACTACAGAACTGTGATAGTACCAAGCGGGCTCGTGTTCAGTCATCTCCGATCGGTTCCCCCATTTCTGATGCACATGACAATGCAACCCCTATTATGGCAGGCTCCTCGAAAGGGGCCAGCTGAGCCCAATGAGACTATTGAGCTGGAATGTTCGGGGCCTGAGGATGGACCGAACTGTTCGACGTTTTCGCGCTGTTATGCGTGATTTATCCCCCTCGGTATTTTTTCTTATGGAAACGAAATTACCGGCGATTAAAATGGAGCGAGTAAGGAAATTGTGTGGTTATGTACATGGAGTTGAAGTTAGTTCAGATGGTAGGAGTGGAGGTCTTTGTCTAGGATGGAAGGATAATGTTACTTTATCAATCCGGTCTTTTTCTATAAACCATATTGATGCTATGATTGTAGAAGGAGATGATGGACGCTGTTGGAGATTAACGGGCTTTTATGGTGCCCCGGAGGTGCAGAATAGAGTTCATTCGTGGAATCTACTTAGGCAATTGAACGATCCACCGGATGTGCCCTGGTGTGTCATTGGTGATTTTAACGAGTTGTTATATCAACATGAGAAATCCGGAGGTAACCTTCGACAAGATTGGCAGATGCAGAATTTTCACTCAGCCTTAGAGGATTGTGGGCTTATGGATATGGGGTACAAAGGTGTATGGTATACTTGGGAGTGGGGTCGGACAGTAGAGAACAACATTCGCGAAAGGCTTGACCGGAGAGTAATGTCCCTCAAGTGGGAGGAAGCTTTTCCCAATTACCAGATTGACCATCTCCCACACTCACTCTCGGACCATTGCCCATTATTACTCAATACAAAGCCCAACTTGCATCAACCAGACCAAATTTGGCATTTTAAGTTTGAGGCGGCCTGGTTACTTGAAGAATCATGCGAAGAGGAAGTCCGACATATTTGGACAAACTCTGTGGGCTCAGTACCTGAACGCTTATTAATGGTTAGCTCGGGCCTAGATAAATGGTTCTGTCGTTTGAAAAGAGTGAAGAGATTAACCGTTCGGGAGCTACAAGCCCGTATTACCGAGTTATCGGAGAAGGAGGTAACAGATGAAACAATTGGTGAGTTAATTGAGTCAAAACTCGAGTTGAATCTAGAACTTGATAAGGAGGAGGTTTTCTGGGAGCAACGGGAAAGGGCAAACTGGTTAAAAAACGGGGACAGAAATACGAGCTTTTTCCATCGCTATGCCAGCCATCGGAAACGACAAAAATATATTCGGGGTCTTATGACAGATGAGGGTACCTTCCAGGAGGATTGTGTCGAGGTAAAGCGTGTTGCTGTAGAGTATTTTTCAAACTTATTCACCTCCGATTGCAGTGCCGATCCTTCTAATATTCTCCAGGGTATTACTCCATATATTACTCAGGAGATGAATCAATCTCTCCTCAGGCAATTCACTAAGGACGATGTATTTGCTGCGCTTAATTCGATGAGCCCCCTCAAAGCTTCGGGAGCAGATGGATTGGGTGCTGTTTTTTACCAGAGATTTTGGGGAATTCTCGGGACGGACATAGCGAACTTTTGTATTGGGGTCCTTCGAGGTGAGTTCCCACTTGAAGAGATTAACAAGACTCATATTGTCTTGATTCCAAAAGTTTTAGATGCCCGTTCGATGAAACAGTTCCGACCGATAGCACTTTGTAATGTGCTGTTCAAGATAATCTCCAAAATGCTAGCAAACAGGCTGAAGGTTGTTTTGGAGGATTGTATAGACGAAGCTCAAAGTGCATTTGTTCCAGGTCGATTGATATCAGACAATATCGTGGTAGCCTATGAGATTCTAGATTCCTTAAAGAAAAAGAGATATGGAAAGCGTGGATCTTTTGCTCTTAAACTCGACATGAGTAAGGCTTACGATCGGGTAGAATTGAATTTTGTGGAATGCATTATGACCAGAATGGGTTTTGACACAGGTTTTATTCATATGATAATGCGCTGTATTCGTACGATCACGTATTCTGTCATTATCAATGGAACCACTAGTGATTATTTTTTCCCGTCAAGGGGTCTACGCCAAGAAGACCCCATCAGTCCCTACTTGTTTCTTCTGTGCGGGGAAGGCCTCTCATCACTTCTTCGATCGGCTATATCAGCGGGTAGTCTCAGGGGTATATGAATCACTAGAGGAGCTCCACTGGTTAGCCACTTACTCTTCGCAGACGATTGTATAATCTTTGAGGAAGCCTTGGCAGAAGATGCGGGTAAGCTCATTTCCCTTCTTCGTGAATATGGTGAATGTTCGGGACAGATTGTTAATTATGACAAATCGAGCTTATTTTTTAGTGGTAATGTTATTGCTGGTAATAGAGAAGACGTTTGTTGTATTTTAAATGTCCCAGAGATTACTTGCCCAGAAAGATATTTGGGCCTACCAGCTATAGTGGGCCGAGAAAAAAAGAAGGCTTTTAGCTATTTAAAAGATCGTCTTGGGAGTAAAGCCCATTCTCTTAGTGCAAAAACGTTGTCGCAGGGGGGTAAGAAGGTTTTCATTAAATCCATCCTTCAGGCTATACCGTTATTTGCAATGTCTTATTTCTTGCTCCCTCTAACCTTTTGCAAGGAATTAGAAGCTATTTTAGCGAGATACTGGTGGCAAAAGAATGCGGATAGAAGAGGAATTCATTGGGTGTCTTGGGCAGAATTGTGCAAACCCAAGGAAGAAGAAGGGATGGGCTTTAGAGATCTTGGGAAGTTTAATATTGCTTTGCTGGCTAAACAGGGCTGGCGTTTGTTAAAAAAGCCCAACTCCCTAGTGGCCCGCTTGATAAAGGCGAAATACCACCCACGCTCTAATTTCCTTAAAGCTGGGCTGGGCTCTTCGCCATCTATGGTGTGGAGGAGTATCTGGAGTGCGCGGAAGCTCCTTGAAATGGGCCTCGGATGGACAATTGGATCTGGGTCCAATGTATCCATCTGGAACGACTACGAGCTCCCGGGTTTGCCTTCGGGCCGGGTTCGAATTGTTCCAGTGGAAGGACTTATTATGGTGTCGGATCTGATCCAGGAAGATAAGTATAGGTGGGATCAGCACCTTATTCGTACCACTTTTGAAGCTCGAGAGGCTGAGGAGATTCTAAAGATCAAGTTGCCTATGTTCCATCAAGAAGATTATCTAGCTTGGAAGGGGGAAGGCTCAGGAATTTATTTAGTCTGAAGTGGCTACAAGCTTCTCTTGGGTGCTCCTACTATGGTTGACTCGCAGTCTAACATTTACAAAACCATATGGCGTATTCAGTGTCCATCTAAGATAAGAATCCTAACCTGGAGAATGGCCAGAAACCTAGTGCCTACAATGCTAAATCTGGTAGCAAAGAGAGTACTGAGCAATCTGTTATGTCCTAGATGTAAGCTATTCCTAGAAAGTGCCCTACATGTTATTCGTGATTGCTTCTTTGCAGTTGAAGTTTGGCGTCTCCTCACAGTTTACAGTAGCAATTGGGCTCAATTCACAAATGTGCAGGATTGGTTACTACACGTTTTTAAGTCTACAAATCAATCTACTCACAGCAAGATTTTAATTGTGATTTGGGCATTGTGGTACTCAAGAAATATTTTGATTTATGAAGGCAAATTACAACGCACCGACGAGGTGTTTACCTTCATCGCGGGCTACAGCCAAGGGCTTTCTGTTACCACTTCCCGCTTTGAACATCAGACACGCTTCGCCGAAGCTCGATGGCTACCACCGCCGGAGGGTACCTACAAGATAAACACTGATGCCAGTTCCAAAATTTCAGAAAAATGTGCAGGTTTAGGTTTCATTATTCGAGATTCAAGAGGAGCTGTTATTGGAGCGGGTCACCGAAAAGTGTTAGGGGTTACCTCCGTCTTTGAAGCAGAGGCTCTCAGTATTCTGCATGGCCTCCGTTTTGCATGTGATCTGGGCCTCCGATGTATAGCGGTTGAAGGCGATAGTAGATCCGTAGCCCTTAAGCTCACCTCACCGGAAACAGATCTATCAGATATCGGTCCAATAATCCGCGATTCAAAGGAAGTTAGCAAGAACTTTACCTCTTGTAGCTTCGGATTTTTCGGCCGCTCCGGAAACCAAACGGCGCATGCGTTGGGGGCGGAAGGCATGAGATATGCGGACGAGCGGTACTGGATCGAAGAGGTGCCGACCCACATCTGCCAGTTAGTAGACGGAGACTGCCGTTTCGTCGAGCCACCTTAGATCTGGGTTGATGATCGGAGAATTTTTTAGGGGTTTTTTTATTGAAGTTTGTTTCCAGAGGCTTCTTCAGAGCCACAACCCCTCTTCTATCTCTACCGAAAACCCTTCGTGCTTATCTCATCGGGTAGGGGTATACCATCGGTCAGAAGTTTTAGTAGTGATGTCTTTTCACTTCCTTTTATGACTTTAAATTATGTAATTACTTGTTACTTTATTATTCCAATAAATGACCAATGTTATTTTCAAAAAAAAATTAAAAATTATCAATTGATCCCTCCACTCTCTTATATTATAGATTCAATATCCATTAAGAGTAAGATTCTCCTTCTCCCTTCCTATAAGTAAAAACTATTCAAAAAAAATCATGACCTTTTGCGAATGCAACCAATGTTTTATTGGAAGAATTCTTATATTTAAAATTTAAAAATTGAAAGAGACAATGTGTAATATGCTTTGTAATGTGGTCCGTTTTCTTGACATCCATCACAAATTTTTATTTTTCTCTCACTTATAGTTCTTTATTGAATAGGTCGCGTCATAAACTTTTTAAACCAGAACAATACGTAAGTTAGATCATAAATTCCTACACGTTTATATTTAAATTATTATTTAAAAAATAGGTTAAAATTAAGTGACTAATCGTGTAACCTACTCTTAATTCTTGTTAATTTTTTAACAATATGTCAGTCGAATTTTATTAGAAATCAAAATATAGAAACAATCCAAAAGAAATGAAATTGTAGCAAAAAACACACACAATAAATTTAAATTGAAAAAAAAACTAAAAACTAAAACATCAGACCAACAAAACATGTTCAGTGGGTTGCAAAACAGTGATAAAGATGAAACACTGGAGAAATAAAAGCAGAGAGCAAGACTTCTTGTCTTTATCCGCCTACGCGCTTCATGATTGAAGTAGGAGTCGTGACCAAAACCAACAATCTTGGAGGGTGCTTCGTAAAACAGGTCTGACTGCATCGGCAAATGAACCACAAAAGGGGATCAAACAACTGAAGACCGTCGACAATCCGCAAATTAGAGCCGAACATCATGAAAAACGTATTCACTAGGTCAAGCACATTTGGCCGGTTGGTCAAGCTGCTCATCTTTGTTCCATCATACTCCCTTAGGTCATGGATTGTAGACCCACTAGAAGTATCTCCTTCATTTCCTTAGATTTTCTCGTTTCCCTCCCATCTAGGTAGGATTAGAATTAGAATTAGGATTTGTCAAAAAAAAATTAAAGTCTTGGTTCACTTGCACAATTTTCTTCTAAAAGTGTTTGTATGATTTATGATTCATAAGTTTAAAAATTATGGTTACACAAATCATAGTGTTTAGACGCTTTATAGTTCATAAGTTCAAAATTTGTGGTTATCCAAACCGAACTGAATTTTAATTTTAATTTAATTTATAATTAATTTTAAATATTTTATAATGTAAAATAAGTATTTTATATTTTTAAAAATAGTGAAATCACTTAAAAATATTATGTATGAATTATATTTTATTTACCTGAATTTTTTAAAGAAAATTTATGAAAAAGACTTTAAAACTATACCAAATAATGTTTAAAAGTACTAAAATAAAATTACTTTATCAAAAAAAATAAAAAATCTCAATACCCAAATTAATATAAAAAATCGATAATCTAGATTAATCATACCAAAATCTGACGATTATTAAAAATTTAATTAACCAATAAACCAAACTGTATACACCCCTAATTCAAGAAAAAAAAAGTAAATATCATATTTTCCATCCGTTATATTGGCTAAATATATATGCCTTGTTCGGTAAAAAGAGGTTTGAGCTAAAATTAGAAGTTTGACCGGTCAAATTTGTTAATTTATATATTTGGTAAAGAACGGATTGAAATAGCGGATTTTAAAAAAGTTGCTAATAGAAGCTTTTGAAATTAGAGGGTTTAACAAAAGAGTTATAAAGACCCTTTTACCCTTAATAATTATAAAAAATCTCCAAATAACCTAAATTTAATCATTTCTATTTTAATTCTTTAACCTCTTGTATTTATATTGTCACATTTGTAAACTAATACTTTTTTTGTTTTTTCTTTATCTTTTTATTCTCACGCATTTATATTTGTTTTTAAATTTAATAATTAATTAAATTATATTAAAAATATTATATAAATAATAAACTAATATATAGATCCTTCAAATATGCTTAGTAATGTTATATTAAAAATTATTTTTCATAATATAATTAATATTAGTAGATACAAAATATTGATAAATAATAAACTATTCAAACAAGTATCGAATATAATCATGTTTTTATATGTCATTTTGCTTGTTTAAATAATCAAACAACTATCAACTATCAGTTAATTTTACCAAACACTTTTTTTTGAAATGGGAATTTTATTTATAATGAGCAAGAACATGAAAGTATCCGAAACACAGCTCAAAAGAGTGCACGATCTGAAAGTATCCGAAACACTTTTTTTTGCTCGTTAAAAAACCTCCCTAAAGCCTATGGAGGAAAAAGAGTGCACGATGTTTATGCTTGTTAAACAAATAACAGTATCCGAAACACAGCTCAAAAGCAAACCAACCATGAAAGTGAAAATAAAGAAAACCAAAAACAGAATTAAAACTCGTTACTACTCCCCTTAACCTGGCCAATTAAGAACACAACCATACTCAGCAAAAACACTCTCTCACCTTCTTGTGATCCAACCTGCATTAACCACACACATCCCCAAAGGAAATGAGAGCCGCAATGCCCAGCTGAAAAACAACCACCTAAGGGCTCGTAAAACTGACTTGACAACAGGGACACAACAAGACACGGCAATACACCTCTTATTCCCGCTACCCCATAGCTTCCCTTCACAGCTCAACACTGTAGTGATCTTGTCTTTTAACACAGCTTGCTGACCCAGTTCAACTCCCAGGGCACACTTCTCTGTCAAGCAGCAATTAAAATTCTTTTTGGATCGAAATGCACCCAGGATTAAGGAGAAACAATAGTGTTCTAATACTCGTGTACGGCGAGAAAACCTGCAATCTCAATAGAAAGCCTTCAACATGTTGCGCAGCTTTAACCTGGATCAAGAAGCACAAGATCTTCACTTCTATTTATTCTTTTTTTTTGCCAAGATATCCGCACTTGTATTCGAATCTCTAGGTATAACATTGATAGACCAACTGAAACCTGTGAAATAGTTTAAACATGGGAAAATAATCTGCTTGAAAGTTGTTGGGGCCATGTGCGGATTTTTAAACCAGTTCACAACTATGCTACAATCACATTCTATACAAAGGTAAAACAGATTCACCCATCGAGAGGACCTAAAGAGCTTCAGCGCTTCAACCACCGCAAGAACTTTTGTAGTAGATGTGTCCATGAAGCCCACCGCTTTGGAGAACACTATCAAAGACTTTGATTCTTTGTCTCTCAAAATCCCCCATGTACCTGATGTTCTATAACTGTCCGACACTGCCCCGTCAACGTTAAATTTCAGAGAACCCGCTTTCGGGGGAACCCAACTATTCATAACCAAACATTTCTCTTTAAGATAAGGTCCTTTAAAGGATTAAGGCAAGTTGCACATATCAGAGATAGAACCTATAGAAGCAGACCACTTGGATTTACACCACCAAGCCATTCTAGTCACCAGCAGCTCGAACATCTGAGCTACAGAAAAACCTTTCTCTTTGAAAACTACTTCATTGCGGCATAACCATATGGTCCACATCGTTCCAAAAAAAAGCTAGCCTCCATACTTGATCATCTCTAAATCCTGATTGACATTCGAACTAGCTGAGTATAAGATCCCTCGAATTATTAGGCATCACGAAATGGATACCCCAGGTATTACACCATTTTGCCACAATACCCACGAGGTCTCACATTCACAAAAAAAGATGATTAATTGTTTCATCTGATAGACCTTAAAGAACACACGAAAGGGAAAGGTTAGAGACTATACCTCGTTTGCAAAGTTTAAACTTTGTTGGGATTCTTCCCTGAACTAACCTCCAAAAAAAATTCTTTACTTTTGGGGAGCTAGATTAGCCCACACCATGTTCCAAATCTGATCCGATTCAGTGCTGGGATCGTTCAACAGCCTGCAAAAGGATTTAGGGCTATACATCCCATTTGACGAAACCTTCCATCGGATACTATCTAGAGTTATTTCCCTAGGCATGGAGAAGTTGATAGTAGCCAAGAACTCCTCCAAAACTGTCACCTCCCAATTGAATAAACATCTTCAAAGCGATATTTCCCAGCGCCAAACACTTCCATCAAACTTACAAAAATCTACAATCGTCCCTTCTTTCTTTGTGGCGAGTGCGAAAATCCTTGGGAATCTAGCTCTAAGAGGGGCGTTTCAACTCCACACCTCCTCCCAAAAATTAATATGCTTCACATCTCTTACAACAAAATTTATGTTATTGGTGAACAAATCAGAGACAGAATTGAGAGGGGAAATAATTCCACGCCACAACCATGACTTGTTGGTCTTGCTCAGATTAGAAGGAATAAGACCAGTGGAATTTTTCTCGCATTTAGCATTTAGGACTTTCCTCCACATTGACTCTGGCTCGGCCCCGTATCTCCAAATCCACTTATTTAAGAGTGCCCTATTTTTCAGTTTCATATCTATTAAACCCATACCTCCCTTGCTTTTAGGCTTGCATAGATCCTTCCAACTAATCCAATGAATGGATCTCTTCTCGGTGCTGCCACAGATGAATTTAGCAATTAGCTTATTCAGTTGATTGCTTATAGCAGTGGGCATTTTGAATAAAGACATATAAAATACCGGGAGATTGGAAAGAACCGCTTTGACGATCACAATTCTCCCACTTAAAGATAGCATCTTGGATTTCCATCCCGCAAACCTTTTTTTGAATTTATCCACCACAGGAGCCCATAATGCTATTGAGTTCTTGCTACTTCCTAAGGGCAAGCCAAGGTACGTGCATGGGAAAGCTTCAGTTGAACAATTCACCTTATCCGCCCATCTCTCAAGCTTTTCGGGATTCAGATTAATGCCTAGAAGTTTTGATTTGTGCAAGTTTAATCGTAGGCCCGAGGCAATCTCAAAACCCCTCAAGATCCTAACAATATTCTTTAACTGTATCTCACTTTCCCAAAAAAAAACTATCAAATCGTCCGTAAATTGAAGGTTTGAAACCACAACATCACTACTTCCAATCTTCACTGCCTCAAAGAAACCACTGCTCCCTGCTTTTCTTAAGATAGCACTTAAAGCTTAGGCAACAAGGTTGAATATGAGAGGTGACAGAGGGCACCCTTGTCGTAGGCCTCTTCGAATAGGGAAAGTTTGAGTCGGAGACCCATTTACAAGAACGGAAATGTACGTTGTGGAGATGCAATACTGAATCCAAAGCATCCATTTTTTCTTGAAACCCATCTTCTTCATAATGAACATTAAGAAACCCCACTTCACTGAGTCATAGGCTTTTCTAAAATCCACTTTAAAGATGATACCAGGCAGCCCGCTTCTATTCATGTAGTCTGTGATTTCATTTGAGATCAGTGCACAGTCAAGAATCTGCTTTCCCTGGCAGAAAGCAAACTGAGTATCGCCGATAATTTCATGCATATGCCCACTTAATCTTGTTGATAACACTTTTCTAGCAGTTTGTACATGCTTTCTGTTGGGTTTTTAGGCACGCTCGAATCGATCACCGAAACCGTCAAGGAGGGTTGTAATTGCTTGGTGGTTGAATTGGCTAAAACCGAAAGAAAGGTAGAAAATTTGCACGAGGATTTTAGAGTGGTTCGACTACTCAACCGAGTCTACATCCACTACCTTAGCACACCACTAAGGATTTCCCAATTCACTCAACAATGAATTCGTCCCCTTTTCCAGGCTCAGGAGGAAACCGTTACAACCCTATCTTTTCAACTTGGCTAAGATAGAACCAACTCTAGTTTTTCTCTCAAGGCTAAACTAGAACCTCTCCTTTTACAAGGGTAAAAAAAATGTAAACAAATAAACCTCACAAGGTGGGTGTTTACAAGAATTAAGCTCACACGAAAGAGTGAAGGATAAAAAACAATAAAATCACTCTCTACAAATATTTACAAGAGAAATGAAGAAAATAAAGACTTAAACTCGATTTCTCTTGAACATTAAGCTTGGATGTTATCTCTTCTTTTCTTCAAGTGTTCCAGCCTTCAATTTATAGTCCCAAATGAGTTTGTAGCCGTTTATAGCCGTTGGGAATATTGCCGTTTATAGCCGTTGGGAATATAGCCGTTTATAGCCGTTGGAATAGTGCCATTTATGACCGTTGGAAATAGTACCATTTATGGCCGTTGGGAATAGTACCATTTATGACCGTTGGGAATAGTACCATTTATGGCCGTTAGGAATAGTACCATTTATGGCCGTTGGGCTATTTCAAAACACACCGTATCGATACGGCTAGGCATATCGGTACGGGTTTTGGCTACTAGAATTTTGGTAGTTTGAAAACCCTAAGGCGTATCGGTACGGTCCAATACCGTATCGGTACGGTCACTTGAAAATCATGGTTTTGACTACTTTAAAACCATTTTAAAACCATTCCAAAGCCTTTAAAACCCTTAAACATATTTTCAAGTTGTTTTTGACTAAAAACATATTTTAAATTCTTTTCAATTTAGTCCAAAACATTTTTCAAATATTATATCAAAACCTTAGTTCTACAATCTCCCCCTTTTTGATATAATAAAACCAACTTGAAAAATTTGTTTGGGATTCTCCCCCTTTAGCTTTAAAATTGTGAATAAGAGATTAAGATATGAAATCATATAAAGCTCCCCCTTATTCATTTGAAAATTCAATTTTTCAAACCATTTCTCCCCCTTTTTGTTATATCAAAAAGAATTTAAAATGACATTTAAGTTCAAGATAACATAGGAGACAAAAAAAATTTGACACACTCAAAATTTTGGTTTTAAAAATTGGCTCCCCCTTACTCATTGCATCATATTAGGCTTAACAGATAATCCAAGACTTTAAATAAAAGTTAGATAACCAAATGTATAAAATAAAAGCATTAAGCTTAGAGGTTACCCAATCTTCTTCTCATGTGTGATTTGAGCATTCTTTGATTTTGCTTTGCTTGCCATTGCTCCAACACACCTACAAAAGACATTCACTTGATTTTTGGTATCCAAATTGCTTTGGATCCATTTACGTTAGTCACAATGTCTTTAGTTCCCTTAGGAACCCATACTTGTCTAATCCTATAAGATTGTCTCTTCTTTATAGGACAAGTATGTATAGAATGACCATGATAATGGCAATGTGAGCATTTTGCCATTATGTGACAAGATGAATTATTGAAAATAATTTCTTTTTCTTTTGTTAAGCTTTCAAGCTTAACTTTTAAATCAAGATTTTCTTTTTCTAAAACATCTTTGCTTATTTTTGAAAACTCTAAATCATATTTCAAAATTTTATTTTGGTTTTCAAAATCCATTTTTGTTTTTAAAAGAAAATCATTTTCAATTTCAAGTTTTGAAATCATTTTCTTAAATTTGGAATTCATGGTCTCAAATTCCAAAAATAATTCATCGAAAGCATCTTGCAACTCATCGAAAGAGTAAGAATTAAGCTCACTAGAGTTAGAAGATACCTTAGGCTCCTCGAGAGCCAAAACACCATCCACCTTTGGATTGGAGAGAGGGTTTGCACATGATTGATCATCATCTTTCTTTTCTCCCTTCTTGTTGCCATAAAGCTTCTCAAGTTTCTCCCACAATTCTTTGGCACTTTTGCATGCAGAGATCTTCTTGGAAACTTCTTCGTTGAGGCCACAATAGAGAATGTGCATCGCCTTGGTGTTTAGCTTTGCCTTCGTGTCGTTGGCACTCCTTTGCTTTTTCTTCTTCTTTGGAGCTTCCAAATACCCATCTTCAATGATGTCCCAAACCTCATAGTCTTGAGACTTGATGAAGAGTTTCATGATATTTGCCCATTGGAAGTATGATTCTTCTTCGAAGAGTGGAGGACACGAGATAGAGCGGCCTTCTTCAAATCTTGCCATTTTCTTGAACGGTTGGACTTCGAGCAATAGATCTTTACTCCCGGATGTTAGTCCTTCGATGGAGACAAGGCTCTGATACCAATTGTTGGGTTTTTAGGCACGCTCGAATCGATCACCGAAACCGTCAAGGAGGGTTGTAATTGCTTGGTGGTTGAATTGGCTAAAACCGAAAGAAAGGTAGAAAATTTGCACGAGGATTTTAGAGTGGTTCGACTACTCAACCGAGTCTACATCCACTACCTTAGCACACCACTAAGGATTTCCCAATTCACTCAACAATGAATTCGTCCCCTTTTCCAGGCTCAGGAGGAAACCGTTACAACCCTATCTTTTCAACTTGGCTAAGATAGAACCAACTCTAGTTTTTCTCTCAAGGCTAAACTAGAACCTCTCCTTTTACAAGGGTAAAAAAAATGTAAACAAATAAACCTCACAAGGTGGGTGTTTACAAGAATTAAGCTCACACGAAAGAGTGAAGGATAAAAAACAATAAAATCACTCTCTACAAATATTTACAAGAGAAATGAAGAAAATAAAGACTTAAACTCGATTTCTCTTGAACATTAAGCTTGGATGTTATCTCTTCTTTTCTTCAAGTGTTCCAGCCTTCAATTTATAGTCCCAAATGAGTTTGTAGCCGTTTATAGCCGTTGGGAATATTGCCGTTTATAGCCGTTGGGAATATAGCCGTTTATAGCCGTTGGAATAGTGCCATTTATGACCGTTGGAAATAGTACCATTTATGGCCGTTGGGAATAGTACCATTTATGACCGTTGGGAATAGTACCATTTATGGCCGTTAGGAATAGTACCATTTATGGCCGTTGGGCTATTTCAAAACACACCGTATCGATACGGCTAGGCATATCGGTACGGGTTTTGGCTACTAGAATTTTGGTAGTTTGAAAACCCTAAGGCGTATCGGTACGGTCCAATACCGTATCGGTACGGTCACTTGAAAATCATGGTTTTGACTACTTTAAAACCATTTTAAAACCATTCCAAAGCCTTTAAAACCCTTAAACATATTTTCAAGTTGTTTTTGACTAAAAACATATTTTAAATTCTTTTCAATTTAGTCCAAAACATTTTTCAAATATTATATCAAAACCTTAGTTCTACACTTTCCACAAGGCTTATTGGCCTATAGTCATCGATCGATCTCATGGATGCGCACTTTGGGAGTAAGACAATATAAGACTGATTTATTGTAGTGTCCGAAAAAGAGCCATTGAAGAAATCTGAGAAGAACTTTAATATATCATCTTTAAGTACATTCCAGTATCGCTTCACGAAGCCCATGTTGAAGCCATCCGGGCCCGAGGCTCTTGATCCGTCCATAGACCACAAGGCACTCTTTATCTTTTCCTTGGTGAAATTTTTCTCAAGCCTCGACGCCGACTCAGGGGGGCAGTGTCTTTATGTCACATTCAAATCTATCTACAGGGATAGTTTCAGAACTATTGTAAACTTCTCTGTAGAACTTGGAGATAGCCAGCTTTATCCCTCTTGGATCTGACACTACATTTCCTTCTATCTGTAGTGAGGTGATCAAATTTGCCATGCATCTCGAGGAAGCAAACATGTGAAAAAACTTCGTATTTTTATCTCCAACTTCAAACCACTTTAGGCGATATTTCTGAATCCACTCCCTCTCCACTCTACGATAGCAACTCCATAGTTTCGCTCTTAAATACATTAATTCTTCCTTTTGATGCTTGTCTACTTTCCCACTTTGGATAAAACTTTCTAATTCTGCAACTTTCTTCTCAAGGGAGGAACTTGATTCTAAGTTTTTTTCCTTTCTAGTCTGCAACCACTTTTTTTATTCGAGCCTACATGTCTTTAGGACATTTTTTATTCCTTTACCATTTGACAGATTCACTGCATTTTTCACTACTTGCTCATACCCTGCCCCATCATCCCAGAAATCGAACCACATGAATGGTTTTGGGCCCATGTTTAGTGGAGTTCTACACAACGAGATAGGATTATGGTATGAGAGATTGCTCGGGAGCAACTTCTGGATCACATCTGGCCATTGCTGAAAAATCTCAGTGGACAACAATAACCTATCCAACCTGCAGAAAGAGGGCTCCTCTCTATGGCTTCTCCAAGTAAAAGACCCTCTGTTCAACGAAAGATCAACTAGGCCCAAGTCTTCAATGAAATTTGGAAATTCACTCATCTCCCTGCGATGTATATGGGATCCCAACTTTTCATCCGGCCTTCTCACTATGTTGAAATTGCCACCTAACACTACTGGCAGATTCAATTGGCCTATCAAACATCTCAACTCATCCCAGAGTTCCCTTCTTTCAAAGTGGTTGTTGGGAGTGTATATGTTGATCAAAGCGCATTCCGCTTCTATGGTCAGTATTTTCCTCACCAGTACAATGAACCTGCTATGAGTGATACTGCTTTTTAGGGAGAAAAACGAGTCGTCCCAACATGAGATTAATCCCCCGGAGGCACCACTTGAGGGTGAGCAAATAAAAGAAAAATTATGATCGCGCCCACACACCTGTGAAATCAAGCTAGCATCCACGTTCTCGCATTTCAATTCATGTATGAATAAAACACCCGGCTTCGATCTGACTATTGTTTTCTTGACTGAGGCTCTCTTAACCCTACTACCCAATCCACGAACATTCCACGACATAAATAGATCCAAATTCATGAGATTTAAACTGTACTGAACTCATCATCATCGGAACTTTGAGAAAAGACAGACCTCCCCCTAGCGGACACCCTTCTTTCCCTCTGCCGCCGGTAGCCTCTTGACAACTTCTTCCACATCTGCCTCGAAATACAACCCAACTAAGTTACAAAGCTCCACAACTTGTTTAGCTTCGTAAGTGTGCTTCTCATCCCGCTCATCGTGATCTTGCAGGACCGTTGCTCATCTTCGCTTTGTGTAGAACTAATGTTTTGATATAATAATTGAAAAATGTTTTGGACTAATTTAAAAAGAATTCAAAACTATTTCAAAAGTCCAAGTAACTTGAAACTATGTTTAGGGATATTTTCTAAAGGGTTTTGCATGTTTTCAAAAGACAAAATACACAAAACCTTTCAGGCGTTTCGAAACACCTTAGGGCATTTCGATACGAGGGATTCCAGTAGCTAAAACGTTTCGATACCCGTATCGAATCGGGCATTCCCTGGATGAGATTTTTGCCCAGCGTTCCGAAACGGGCTATTCCGTTTCGGTACGCCTACGTGGCATCGACCTCAACAGTCATAACCCCCAGCGGCTATTTCTCAACTAACATTTAAATGCAGATCGTTTCGATACGGAGGTAGGCGTTTCGATACGGTGTTTTGAAACGGCCAAGAGCGTTTCGATACGGGTGCTGCATCAGACTGCAACGACTCTTTCTACTTAAAGGGCGTTTCGAAACGGTCACGGGTGTTTCGAAACGGTAAGCTGCAGAACTGCATTTATGGTGGAAAATTAAGTCCTCAACGGCTCCAATTCATCTCCAACGGCTAGTAACGGCTATAAACTCATCAAGGAGTATAAAATGGACCTCCAAGCATCAAGATATGGTTAATGCTCATATTGTCAATCAACAAATGATCAAATATTGTCTTAGTGCTTAAATTGTCAATTCTTGTATAGACAAACACTAGTGAGCCAAAATTGTCAAATTTGCTCAAGTGTTTTAGGTTTTGGGTGAGTGCTTTAATTGTTTAAACAAACACCTATTAGAGGGATTTGTGTTTGCTTTTATTATCTCTTTGTAAAAGAGGGTTTGATCAAGGCTTTGGGTAGAAAGCTTGATCGTTGTATAAGGGTTTCCTCCTAAACCTAGAAAAAGGGAAGAATCAATAGTGGATTGATTGGAAATCCTTAGTGTGAAGCTAAGGTAGTAGATGTAGACCTTGGTTAGAAGGTTGAACCACTCTAAAATCATTGTGTCATTTACATTTTAGCTTCTACACCAAATCCACCCAAAATTCCACCTCTCCACCACTTGGTGAGCAACATCGGTTGATCGAATCGAGCTCCTCACAACTCAACAATTGGTATCAGAGCTTGGCTCAATCGAATAGGATTCACATCCTATTGAGAAGATCCGGCAAGCTCGATCATCATTTCACCAACCGGTTCAAATGGCGCAATCCATCGACAAATCGCCTTTCTTCGACGGAACCCACCATGCCCATTGGAAGATAAAGATGAAGTTCTTCATCAAGTCTAGAGACTACAAGCTATGGGATATAGTTGAAGATGGTCCGTTCGTGCCTCAAAAAAGCAAAGCGGAGTGGAGTGCCGACGATCGCAAGAAGATGGAGCTAAATTGCAAAGCCTTGCACATTCTCTTTTGTGCATTTGGACCATCCATCTAGGAGAAGATGTCTTCTTATGAGAGTGTCAATGAGGTATGAGACAAGCTTGAAGTCACATACGAGGGAACCAATGAAGTCAAGGAGACCAAGATTGGGCTCCTCACCTTAGAGTATGAGAACTTCAAAATGGATCCGGAAGAGAATATCGAGAAGATGTTTGATAGGTTCTCCACTATCACCAATGGTCTCAAAGGCTATGGAGAAGTCATCCCGGAGGAAAAGCTTGTTCGAAAGCTCATCTACTCACTTCCCGAGTCTTGGGACTCAAAGAGGACCGCCATCATCGAAGCAAATAATTTGAAGACCTTGAAGCTTGATGAACTCATGGGGTCACTCCTTACTCATCAAATCATGAAGAAGAACAAAGAGAATGAGAAGAAGAGGGAAGAAATTAGAGCTATGGGAGAGAAGAAGCTCAAGGGGCTTGGCATCGACACCAATGCCCTGGCTCTCAAGTCCTCCACTTGCAATCATGTCTATTCAAGTGAAGAGGAGGATGAAGAAGAAGAGATAGTTCATCTCTTCAAGAAGTGTGCCCCGTTCATGAAGAAAGCTTTGAAAGAGCTTGAACGAGAATCCAAGAAAAAGGAGAGGGCAAGCACTTCAAGCCATAAGAAGAAGGCATATGTGGCTACTTAGAGTGATGAGGACTCCACCGACGATGAACAAGTCAACCTTTGCCTTATGGCCATCGAAGAAGATTCAAGGGTAACTTCTAATTCATCTACTTCATGTTCTTACTCTTTTGATGAATTACAAGATGTGTTGAGAAATATTTTGATATAACAATTATGTGAAAAATGTTTTTGGACTTGTTTAAAGATTTCAAAAATAATTCAAAAGTCCTTAAAACTTGAAAAATATGTTTCAAATATTTTAACAACTTTACCGATCTTTTTCAAAACAAGTATGATCCGTTTTTGCACTAAGAAATCTGTTTTCCAGTTTTCAAGGCAAAAAGGATCGATCCCCTTATGAAAGGGATCGATCCCTTTTTTGACAGTTTCACTCATTTTTCATCTAAGTGCAAAAGGATCGATCCCCTGGTGTATGGGATCGATCCCTTATCTGTAACGGTCATATTTTTGAAAAAGGATCGATCCCCTGGTGTATGGGATCGATCCCTTGTGTTATAAATGCAGAACTTTTTGTAGGTAACGGCTATTTTGCATCTCCAACGGCTATGACTCATCCCCAACGGCCATAAACGGCTAGAAACTCATTTGGCACTAAAAATACAGCCTTGGATCAATATTGAAGCATCAAGAAACATCAAGAAAGAAAATACAAACATTCAAGCTTCCAAGAAATCATTTTGTGCTTATTTTTCGATCTTTCTTGTAAAACACTAGAGTGTTCTTTGTTGTAATTCTTGAGCTAGTGTTTTTCGGGTGTGTGAGAGAGCTTAAACTTCGCAAACACATTCCTAGTGAGGATTTTCTAGTTTGCTCATTTGTATCCAACTTTGGGATAGGTTTCAATAGACTTTGGGGTATAAGTCTATTGAAGTGTATAAGGTTACTCCTTGTCCTTAAAGGAAAGACAAATTAGTGAATTTGTGGGAAATCCTTAGTGTGGACGCTAAGGTAGTGGATGTAGACTTTGGTTAGAAAGTCGAACCACTCTAAATCGCTTTGCAATTTTTATCTTTGCAATTAGCTTCCGCCGTTATTTTCAAAAATCCAATTCACCCCCCCTTCTTGGTTTTATTCGATCGATTGCCACGTTCTACAATTGGTATCAGAGCTTGGTTCATTAGAAGGTCTTACAACCTCTTGAAAAAGATCCAAGAAGTGTGCAATCATCCAAAAAGTCATCCATGGTATCCACCTCCAATATTGTAGTTTGGGGCGATTCTCAACCCACCAACAAACCTCATTTCTTCAATGGGGTAAATTATGCCTATTGGAAAAACCGCATGAAGCTCTTCATCCAAGCTTATGATCTTGAAGCTTGGAAAATCATCATGAGAGGATACATAGCACCAACAAGCGATATTGAATCATGGAGCGTTGAAGAAGACAAGGGATTCTCAACAAATGCAAAGGCTATGCATCTCATCTTTTGTGCCCTTGGCCCAGACGAGTATGGAAGGGTGTCATCTTGTTCCAATGCAAAAGAAATTTGGGACAAACTTGAAGTTACACATGAAGGTACAAATCAAGTGAAGGAGACCAAAATCGGGCTCCTCAATCTAAGTTATGAGAATTTCAAGATGGACCCCGAGGAAGACATCAAAACCATGTCCGATCGATTCTCCGTAATCGTAAATGGTTTAAAAGGTTATGGCGAAGTAATCCCCGAAGACAAACTTGTGAGGAAGATGATCTACTCTCTTCCCAATTCATGGGATTCGAAGAAAACGGCCATAATAGAAGCAAAGGACCTCAAAGTTCTCAAATTAGATGAGCTTATTGGTTCCTTGCTTACTCACGAAATGATGTCAACGGGCAAGGAAGAAAAGAAGAATGAAGTGGAGAAGAAGAAAGTTGGTCTTGCTCTTAAAGCATCCAAAAGGGATGATGATTCTAGTGAAGAAGATGAAGAAAAAGAGATGGCTATGTTTGCCAAAAGATTCAAAAACTTCATGTTGACCAACAAAGGAAGAAGATTCCAAAGAGAAGAGGGATTCAAAAGCAACAAAGGGAGAGATCCTCTAACTTGCTATGAGTGCAACAAACCGGGACATATCAGGATCGATTGTCCTCAACTAAAGAAAAATAGCTATGAGAGGAAGAAGCACAAGGCTCACGTAGCTACTTAGAGCGATGACTCTTCCGACGAGGACGAGGATGAAGTAGCCAACTTGTGTCTTATGGCTATCGAGGATGACTCAATGGTAACCTCTAATTCATCTTATTCATTTGATTATACTTTTGATGAATTACAAGAGGTTTATAATGAATTAGCCTTAGAGTATGAGAAGTTGATTTTGAAAAATAGAAAAATTACTTCAAAATTGAAAAATGAAAATGACTCTCTCTCTAAGACTAATAAGGAATTTGAAAGTAAATTCAAAGAAATGCAAGACCAAATAAACAATTTTGAAAAGAAAAATCAAAACTTGCAAAACTTACTTTCAAAGGTCCATGAAGATCATCAAAAGGAACTTGATGATCTTAAAGCTTCTTTCAACAAAGTTGGGACAAAAATTGTTGAAAAATGTGAAAGTTCAAAAACCAACTATGTTAGAAAGAACTTTCAAGGGTATAGACAAAGATCACCTAATCGAAAGATGATTAGGAGCATTTGGGTTCCAAAGGGACTCATTGCTAACAAAGATTTTAATCTATTGTCAAAATGGATACCCAAAGGGACTAAATTACTAGGAACTAACTCTTATGGACCCAAAAGATTTTGGGTACCAAAACATACATAGTTCCCTTTTGTAGGTGTGTTGGAGCCATGATAAGCAATTTGAAGAAACTTGAAAGCTCTAGACACACAAAATGGAAGGACACTTGAAGTGGATAAAAATCTCAAATCGACATATCTTGGCTCAAGTGGTAACATTTTTTTTTGTTGCAAAAATTACTCTTTCATGTTGTTTTATATGACTATTTTGTGTTTAAAACATGTTTGAGGTTCCCCATATGTTGTTTGAATGCTTCTAATAAGGGGGAGTTAAGATTACATGAGTTGCACATTTATGGCCTAATATGCTCGTTATTATGTTTTTGGCCTTAAATTTGCAATATTTGTTTGATTTTGTGAAATCATGTTCTCTATGCTTAATATGATCTTTTATGATTATTTTTGAGAATATGATGTTGTCTTGTAGCAATTTTATCAAAAAATGCATGCTTAGGACCTTATAGAGCCTTTGTGACTTGAAATAATCTTGATAGTGTGCTTTTAGAGGACTAAATTTTGATCTATGATGAAATTTGCATATCTTGTTGTTTTAAGTTAACATTCATGTACATAAATATCTTCTAAGGCATTTAAAAATCACTTCATATCATACATATGACATAGGATGCCTCCATTAAAGCTTAAATCTCGTCTATACGATCCTTGTGCCCAAAATTCAATTTTTCCAGAAAAATGATCGATCCCCTAAGAAAAGGGATCGATCCCTTCGTTGGCAGTAAGCTCCTTAAATCTGATCCTTGAAATTTACACTAAAAGGATCGATCCCCTAACCCGAGGGATCGATCCCTTTAGGAGTGTTGGCTGGGCGCGCTGTTTTAAAAAGGGAAGTTAACACAATTTTTTTATAAAACCCCTTGCTCGTCAAAAACACCCCAAACCGTCCCTTTTCAAAACCCTAACCTTTTCATTCGAATTTTTATTTTCAATCTGGGATTATTGATTGTTTTAGGCTATTTTAGAGAACTCATATTGTTGAAAATCTATTATTCTTGTTGCAGGAGGTTTACCCATTTTTCAGAATCACTCAAAACCTCTTCTTTGAACACTTGCACACCAAGTGTTTGATAAAAAGCCTAAACCAAATTTTCCTTTGCAAAAATTCGGCCAAACCTATTTTTTTGCCAAAACTTCTTGTTTGATTTCACCATAAATTTTTTTTTAACCATCCCTAATCATCCCTTGACAATCCTTGTTACTTGAATTTTCAAAAATTCTAAGATGTCTAAGAGAAAAACCATGGCCTCCAAAGGGAAGGGGATTTCATCCAATCCTCCTCCATCTTCAAACTCCCTAGACTCATGCTTTAAAAACTCTAGGGAAAGTGATCGTTTTCGAAGCCTCTTTGCATCCGCACCGGTTAAGGAAACACGGTCAATTGATTTTAATTTCCTAACCAAACTTAATTTTGCCTATCTACAAAAGTTTAAGGATTTTAAGTGGATGGAGTTTTTAAACTTTAAGGGGACAACTTTTCCTACTCTTGTTCGAGTCTTTTATTCTAATGCCACCATCTCTTCCTCAAAACTTTCGGATGGCACCATCATTCGAACGATCAAATCTCATGTTTTGGGTAAAAATATCACTCTTACCATTGATTTTCTTGCCAATGCTTTTAATCTTCCCAATGATGGTGTTGAAATTGATAAAGGACCTTATCCCACAAATTCTCGTGTCCCTAACAACCAAGCTACCTTCCTTCCTCTTCAAGATCGTCTCTTGCACCTTATCCTTTCGCATGTTATTCGTCCTCGTGGGACGAAATATTCATCGGTTCGAGAGTCCGATTATTGGTGGCTTCATTGCATCCGTAGTGGAACTAAACTCCACCTTGCCTCATTCATCTTCAATGATATGATAAAGATTATCAAAGCAAAGAAGGTGCAAACCTTGGTGTATGGCATGTACCTTAGCCATATTTTCTCTTTGCTTGACATTGATACATCCTTCGAGCACGGCATTGATCCTCCCACCGACAACATTATTGGCCGTCATTCGATGGATCGTTTGGGCTATAAGGAAGAACCAGAATTTTCTATGATTTGGGTGAAGAAAAGAGGAGAAGTTCAAGAACCAGAACATCATGAAGAAGGAGATGAAGAACATGAAGATGACCATATGGATGACACTCCCGGAGCCTCCTCTCTTGCTAGATCTAGTGACATGTCATTGAGAGACCTTCATGATTCTCTCATTCGTCATATGGACTCCTCCATTGGATCACTTCGGGCTCACATGGATTCTAGGCTTGATTCTCTTGAGGCACGTCATGCTTCCTTGGGTGATGCTTTTAGCGCTCTTCAGCGTAAGTTTGATAGTTACCCATTCCCACCTCCACCATCTTCATCTTAGATGCATGCATACATGGACATCTTATTATATTATGCTTTTGTTTATGATCGCTTTTAGACTTTGCTACATGACTTTTATGACTCTTGGTTGGATGTTGTTTTAAACTTTGATGTTATGTTTGGTACTTATGGATACTATTTGATTTGTTTAATTTGAGTACCTATGGACATTTATGCTTTATTTGTGTTATCTATCGTTTCAATTCTAGCCTTTACTTATATTTTATTTTTCCTTTGTTATATGCTACTGACACTTTTCTTGAATTATTTTTTGATATAACAAAAAGGGGGAGAAATATGAGCAAAATAATGAAAAATGGTTTTTAAAATTAGAGCTTAAATTTTAAATTTTTTTGAAACCATTTAACAACTCAAAAATTATTTTCTTAAGGGGGAGATTTTATCAAAAACAATTTTTCAAAGAAGTTTTGTTATATCAAAAAGGGGGAGATTGTTGAGAAATATTTTGATATAACAATTATGTGAAAAATGTTTTTGGACTTGTTTAAAGATTTCAAAAATAATTCAAAAGTCCTTAAAACTTGAAAAATATGTTTCAAATATTTTAACAACTTTACCGATCTTTTTCAAAACAAGTATGATCCGTTTTTGCACTAAGAAATCTGTTTTCCAGTTTTCAAGGCAAAAAGGATCGATCCCCTTATGAAAGGGATCGATCCCTTTTTTGACAGTTTCACTCATTTTTCATCTAAGTGCAAAAGGATCGATCCCCTGGTGTATGGGATCGATCCCTTATCTGTAACGGTCATATTTTTGAAAAAGGATCGATCCCCTGGTGTATGGGATCGATCCCTTGTGTTATAAATGCAGAACTTTTTGTAGGTAACGGCTATTTTGCATCTCCAACGGCTATGACTCATCCCCAACGGCCATAAACGGCTAGAAACTCATTTGGCACTATAAATACAGCCTTGGATCAATATTGAAGCATCAAGAAACATCAAGAAAGAAAATACAAACATTCAAGCTTCCAAGAAATCATTTTGTGCTTATTTTTCGATCTTTCTTGTAAAACACTAGAGTGTTCTTTGTTGTAATTCTTGAGCTAGTGTTTTTCGGGTGTGTGAGAGAGCTTAAACTTCGCAAACACATTCCTAGTGAGGATTTTCTAGTTTGCTCATTTGTATCCAACTTTGGGATAGGTTTCAATAGACTTTGGGGTATAAGTCTATTGAAGTGTGTAAGGTTACTCCTTGTCCTTAAAGGAAAGACAAATTAGTGAATTTGTGGGAAATCCTTAGTGTGGACGCTAAGGTAGTGGATGTAGACTTTGGTTAGAAAGTCGAACCACTCTAAATCGCTTTGCAATTTTTATCTTTGCAATTAGCTTCCGCCGTTATTTTCAAAAATCCAATTCACCCCCCCCTCTTGGTTTTATTCGATCGATTGCCACGTTCTACAAGATGCCTATGATGATTTGGTTTTAGAGTTTAAAAATCACATTTTGAAAAACAATAAATTGATTTCAAAGTTAAAAATTCAAAATGATTTGATTTCTAAAACCAAACTTGAACTTGAAGCAAAACTCGAAGAGTTTGAATTAAAATGTTTTGATTTACAAAATTTGCTTTAAAAAGTTCAAGAAGAAAAGGATTTGATTTCCAAAGAGCTAGAAAAGAAAAACAATTTTGGAAAATCAAATTTTTATGTAAGGCAATCTAGTGCTCTTAGATTTGTAAAAGGAAAATGTTTTAGAAGTGTTTGGGTCCCAAAAGGACTAACCACTTCAATTAAAAAGGATGACATTGAAAAATGGATTCCTAAGGGGACTAAAATTTGTGCTACTAACGTTTATGGATCCAAAGCAATTTGGATACCAAAAATCACTTGATTGTCTTTTTCTAGGTGTGATGGAGATGTTCAACAAGTTAAACATTGAGGGGGAGCTCCATGCACACAAGGAAGAACACTTGAAGAAGGAAGGCTTCACATCCTCCCTTGGGTTCAAGTGTTGGTAAAAATCTAGTTGTTTTTTATTTCATTTGATTTATCTCTTTCTATTTCAACTAGATGATCATATATGTTGGACTAACATCTTTAATGATGTTTTGAGTAAGGGGAAGCCATTTTAAAACCAAATTCTTATATTTTGTCAAAATTTTTCCTATAGTTATTTTGAAGTTAATGTTTTAAATTCTTTTTGATATAACAAAAATGGGGAGAAATGGTTTGAAAAATTGAATTTTCAAATGAATAAGGGGGAGCTTTATTTGATTTCATATCTTTAATCTCTTATTCACATTTTTAAAGTTAAAGGGGGAGAATCCCAAACAATTTTTCAAGATAGTTTTATTATATCAAAAAGGGGGAGATTGTAGAACTAATATTTTGATATAATAATTGAAAAATGTTTTGGACTAATTAAAAAAGAATTCAAAACTATTTCAAAAGTCCAAATAACTTGAAACTATGTTTAGGGATATTTTCTAAAGGGTTTTACATGTTTTCAAAAGCCAAAATACACAAAACCTTCCAGGCGTTTCGAAACACCTTAGGGCGTTTCGATACGAGGGATTCCAGTAGCTAAAACGTTTCGATACCCGTATCGAAACGAGCATTCCCTGGATGAGATTTTTGCCCAGCGTTTCGAAACGGGCTATTCCGTTTCGATACGCCTACGTGGCATCGACCTTAACGGTCATAACCCCCAGCGGCTATTTCCCAACTAACATTTAAATGTAGATCGTTTCGATACGGAGGTAGGTGTTTCGATACGGGTGCTGCATCAGACTGCAACGGCTCTTTCTACTTAAAGGGCGTTTCGAAACGGTTACGAGTGTTTCGAAACGGTGAGCTGCAGAACTGCATTTATGGTGGGAAATTAAGTCCTCAACGGCTCCAATTCATCCACAACGGCTAGTAACGACTATAAACTCATCAAGGAGTATAAAAGGGACCTCCAAGCATCAAGATATGGTTAATGCTCATATTGTCAATCAACAAATGATCAAATATTGTCTTATTGCTTAAATTGTCAATTCTTGTATAGACAAACACTAGTGAGCCAAAATTGTCAAATTTGCTCAAGTGTTTTAGGTTTTGGGTGAGTGCTTTAATTGTGCAAACAAACACCTATTAGAGGGATTTGTGTTTGCTTTTATTATCTCTTTGTAAAAGAGGGTTTGATCAAGGCTTTGGGTAGAAAGCTTGATCGGTGTATAAGGCTTTGGGACGAATCAATAGTGGATTGATTGGAAATCCTTAGTGTGAAGCTAAGGTAGTGGATGTAGACCTTGGTTAGAAGGTTGAACCACTCTAAAATCATTGTGTCATTTACATTTTAGCTTCCACACCAAATCCACCCAAAATTCCACCTCTCCACCACTTGGTGAGCAACATCAGTTGATCGAATCGAGCTCCTTACAACTCAACACTTTGCTTTACCAAACTTAAACTCTCTGTGTTAAACATGGGATTTTCAGCAATTAGGGGCGTTATCTCAACCGTCTTGGAACCTGACTTGAGAATATTTGTCTCCTCCTTCCCAATTTTCCTGAAGCCCGCGAATGAGTTATTTGAAGCCCACTTCTGCATTTTGTCTAACCTGGACCTAAAGGATAGCGGGCTCACGCCCTTAGGATTTTTAATACACCTAGGCTTTATGCTGACTAGCCCAGATACTTTATCCAGTTTTGGGGCAGAAAATCCACTCGAGCCCGAAGAGATTTTTGGTGACTCGGTCGCACATTTAATTGGAACTTTGAATAGGCTCGATGTTGACTTTCATAAGATTGAGTCTTCATTATCTGATGTGGAGCTTACTTGTAAAGGCTCGAGGCACTTCTGAATTCTTGTATATTCGATTGCGTTGGCAGGGTAGGGCCTAGACTTTTCGTTTGCGACATTGTTTACTGCAAAAGCTGGGTTCCTAGGATTTCCCACATTCTTAGACCGGAAGCCAGCTGTTTTCACATTAACTTCCATCGCCCGATCATCGAAACGACAGCTATCCCCCTCAACACCGTGACTCTCCGACTCCTCCCCGAAAAGATTTTCCGGCGTCTCCTCATCGATCCATCACCTTGTGTCCTCGTAATCCAATGTTCAGATTCGAATACAGTAGCATGCACCATTTATGAAGAGATTTACGTATGGGGGCACAACCGAGCATTGTTTGACGCCCACTAGGATTCTCACTGAATCGAATCTGTTCTTCATGACTACCTCTTCATCTATCTTAGCAACCTTACCCCATCTGCTAGCAATAGCTTCGAAGATATTTACATCACAGGCATGGATCAGAACATTTTCAAGGCACAACCAGATCTTGTGTTTAGAATTTTCTTGAAAAATGTTCAATAGTATCTATATCCTCAAACCAGGATTGGAGCATCTGATCTTTGAGGTCCAGTAAATTTTGGTATTGCTCCTTCTCTTTGAATTGAATGACTACGTAGAAGCCTGACCAAGCACTTACCTTGACCTTAAACCCGTCTTTCCGGAGAACTTGTTGAACGAAGCTTGCATCATACATCCCTTTTATTTGACCAACTAGAAAGCTACTTAGCCATTTCATATCCCTTTGGGGTATACTGAAACAAAATGGGTCACAAACTGGTACTTCTTTGTCTCTTTTCGAGCATCTAATAGTTTCTTGAGTTTCTGCAGTCTTCTTCTCTGTGTCGACGTTCGAGAGCAAAACATCTGCCATTAGTGCCTCTTTGAAAGACCTACCGTCTGTGAATTTCGATGAGATCCTGTTAACCTGAGGATTGTGTTTGGGAACCTCGTCTAACCTCTTTTTGGGACTTCTGGAAACTTTATGATCTTCCAATTTCGGTGAGTCCATGAACACCTTAATGTAGAAACCATCCATCTTCCTGTTATTACCCAAAGCAACCGCCCACAAAGCCTCCTTATGTGATGAGAATCTGACGAAAGCAAACATTTCTCTTCTTTTCAACCTTTTCTGATTGTTGTATGCGATGTATACGTCGATCACTTTGCCATAAGCAGCAAACGCTTCCCTTAGAGAACTCTTGTGAATTCTTCTACTCACATGATTGACAAAAACGGTGACTCCTTTTCTCTCAGGTGAACCAGACTTGCTTTGCTCCTTGAAGCTGAACCTAGGTTTCTGAAACGGTGAGCCTTTCGTGAATCTCTGACCTGCTCTGCTGGTTCTCAGTCCTGCTCTACTCTCCATTTTTGTAATATGATAATCTTAATTGTTGAGAAAATACCAGGCTGAAGTTACCAAACACTTTTATACAATCAGCTAATACAATCTGCTAGTTGAATCAGCTAATGTAATCAACTATCAGCTATCAACTAATGTAATCCACTATCAGCTATCCGCTAATTACTAAACAGAGTCATATTCATTTTGTAATTATCGTGTTTATGTTAGTGGCTTTGTAAGGTGCAATTTTAGACTGATACGTTATCTTCTCCTATTTGGTTTGTATTTTATTAAAAATTATAAAATTTTATTTATTTATTTAAAGTTGTATAATGTTTGTGTTTGATCATTTAATGTTTGAAATATGCTGGTGAGTTATGTTCACAAATATTAATCGAACAAATTTATGAACATATAATTAAACATGTTCACGAACAATTAGAAATTTATTCTCTAATAATAAACAAATAAATCATTATGAATATTTTTTAAAGGAATATATCAAATTTAAATAAATGAACCAATCAACAAGCTTATAAATGGAGTTTGCTCAATTGACCTTTGTCCTCTTATATAAATTTCTTTAAAAATAATTTATTTATAAATTTTACTCCCCTGAGTTTTAAATATTTATGTTTTCCCCTCCCAACTTCAAATCTTAACTCCGTCTCTATTCGTTTGCTCGTAAATATGAACAAACTAAACACATCACTGTTCAAACTCATTCATATAATAAATAAATATAATACTTTTATTTATACTTGGTTGTTTATCTTAACAAATTCTAATGAATAAAACTATCTACAACCCTTAATTGTTATCTTACTTTTCAATAGAATTTGTTAGAATGTATTTAATTACATTCTTAAAATATTTAACATCATTGATTCAGGGGGTTTATTGTAATTAATAATTATGTAAAAAAGCTTATGTGTTTAGGGTTTATGATTTATAATTATAGTGTTTAGTGTTATTGTATTTTTATGGTTTTAAGGTTATGGTTTTTAGGTTTAGGGCTAGTGTTTAGTGTTTAGAGTTAGGGTTTAGGGGTTATTGTTTAGGGTTTTAGTGTTGTTGTATTTTTATGGTTTTTAGGGTTTAAGGTTAGTGTTAGTGTTTATGGTTTATTGTTTTATGGTCGAGGGTTATGTTTTAAGATTTAGTGTTATGGTTAGTGTTTTGTATTTAGTGGTAGGGTTTATTGTTTTAGGGTTTAGAATTAGGGTTTATTGTTAGGGTTAGGGTTTATGGTTTAAGATGTTAGGATTTAATTATATTAAACATCATAAATTAATGATATTTAATCTTTTAAGAATGTAGTTAATTACATTCTAATATATTCTATTAAAAATAAAATAACAATTAACGATAAAAATTTAGTAGTTCTTATACACAACCCTAAGAGTTGTGTATAGCAAAACTCAATAAATATTAATCAAATTTAAATTTAAGAAAATTAGTAATGATGAGAATCCTTCTTTGAGCAGTCGGAAAATTCTTTAACTTTATTGGCCGGGTTGTTAACTACTTGGGTCCCTTATCATTGAGTTGAGAATTCATTAATGTCCTAGTCAACCCTTTCTCCATCTCAACAATTAAATCATAGGGTCAAAATCACATCAAATTTTATTTGAATATATTATTTTTAAGGTTATATCTCGATATATAAGTTATACAAAAAATAGTATACAATTTTTTTAAAAATTTAAATGTTAAATTATTAACCCTAAAATTTTAAATTTTATGATATAAACCTCTAAACTTAAACTCTAAACCTTAAATTTAATAAGATTGTGTAACAAAGTTTTTTTCTCCAATTTTTTTATGTATTTTAAAGTTACAATTAGAAAGAGTAAAGTCAGTAATTATTGTTCGTAATTTTCTTATACAATTTTAGCTGTATTGATTTTTTATGTATATGGGGAGAAATTATATCATGGGTTCTTCTTAACACGTCATTCATGAGACCAACAAATAAAATGCATTTATTTCATTAATTTTTTCACGTTATTTTTTTACCAAGTGAATTTTCACTTGGTAAAAAATTGTTTTAAATTTGATTTACAGTAAATATGAGTAAAGATTCACTTAGTAAAAAATGAAATGAAAAAAAATTAATAAAATGAATATATTTTATTATTGGTCTCATAAATAACGTGGTAAGAAGGACTCATGATATAATTTCTTGTATATGGCATTTCTCATTTAGAATTGTACATAAAATCTATGTGTTCATTCAGTTTTTTATTTGTGATTTCTTGTCATTATTTTGTCCAAGTGCATAACACTGCTCAATATATAAATAGATCAAAGATAAAATTGAATCTGGTATCAATTTAGTTCATGTAATTTCTTTCTATATATATCATCCAGCAAGAATTTTAAATATTATTTTTTAATAAAGTACAAAGATGTTTTTAAGGTAAATGTCAGTATTTAAGTTCATACAAAATGTGATAATATGAACTTTTTTGGTCACTTAACTAATTAATAGATCTCAATATTATTTCTTTCTTATTTCGTACTCCAGTTTCTTTTATATAGAATAAAAAAATCAAAATGGAATATTTTCATTTCAGTAATTCTTCTAGAGTGGTTGGATTATAAGGCCGGGTCAATGTCTTGATCTAACTTACCCTGAATTATATAGTAATTGCTTAATTCATAAAGTAATTAATAAATATAAAGTATAAACAACAACAGCAGGGCAAGGGCAAGAAAGAAAATAAATTATATATTTTGTTTTTCGTGTGAACAACAGGAAGAAGTACGAGCTCATGGTGTCTAAACCTAAAAAGCGTATAGTTTTGTAGGTTTTCCTCTTTGTATTTTCATTTAAATTTCTCCTTGTTCACATGAAGTCAAAGAGAATTGTTTGTTATGTTGAAATACCACTCTTTGAAATGTTCCAAAACATTAAATTAAAACCTTTTTTACCATTATTTTTTTCATGTAAAACTTCTTAATTAGCAATTTGAATCGATGAAAACTGGTCATATGTCCGATGAAAACGTTTGTAATGTCAACAAGTTTCTGAATTGTAAGAAAACACTTACCAAAACATTGAAAAAAAGGAGAGAGATATACAAGCTACTTTGATTGAAGCGAACTGGCTATTAATGTCGTCTTAGTGGTTGAACCGAGTAAACTCTTGAGTTCATTCGACGGAAAACAACCGGATAGTACCGGAGTACGTTACATCTGTTGTGATTATATGGTAGTATTTGTTTATATTTTTTTTAATTCTTTGACAATACGCACACTTTGTACACACATGTGCTCGAACTCAAGCCTCCTAAGACGAACATAAGCCTCTTTTTTGCTAGAGCCAATCGGTGAGTTGTTTCCATAGTTATTTGAAATTAGCTAAAAGAAACAAAGATAATGTCTCCGAACATGCATATTCATATAAGGATGTTTATGTATATAAGTATTAAAAAAAAAACATGCAAGGCAATCTTATTCATATATGTAATTAACAGTCTATGTGCAGAAACAGATGCACTGAAAAATGACAACTGCAAACCTGAGATTTCAAATTAACATATTTCAAAAGACTTAGCTAGGAAAGTTCACGGAACAAAGGGTCTTCAAAGATGAGGTGATATTCATGAGGCCAAACGGAAAGATCAGCTTCTCCCGAATTGCGTGCCAAAGTCTCTGCAACAGTTGGGATCACAGAAGGTGATGAATTATTGAGCTCGGTACCGTTTTCGGTCGATGTCGGATGTTCGAACGGGACATGTTGCAGGTCTGGTAAACGAGGGAAAGGGATATGGAGACCTTGGGGAGAAGCCGCCGCTGCTATATCCATCTTGATCGGAGAAACCGAGTTTAAAAGATTGATGGCGTCTACATCAGTAACGAAAGTGTTGTGCATATTAATGTTAGAGCCAGATGAAATGGATGCTGAGGTTAGTTGAAGAAGATATTGCAAGCTCTGAAGCTTAGCCATTTGAACAGCTTCTTCTTTAAGCCTTAAGGCCTGTTCTTCCCATGGGTGCTGATCCATAAGCTCTTTCAGGTTGGCCAAAGCTATGAGATAAGGCAAAGTGGAGAGCATATCAGTTCGAGGCCGATGGGTGATAGGATCGATCCCCATTTGGATGAGTTTCTTCTTCAGATGGGTGTTCCAAAAGTTCTTTATTTCATTATCTGTTCGCCCAGGAAGGTGGCTAGCAATCGCTGACCATCTTTAACAACAAGAATGGAGAAATCATATCAGTAAAATCAAAAATCTAAACAATAATGAGTAATGACATTAAACCAAAGGGTATTCCTTAAAATGATTACTTGTTTCCGAGGACGGAATGGAGATTGAGAATCGTTTGTTCCTCTTGGTGGGAAAACTTCCCTCTCTTAATATCAGGCCTCAAGTAATTGGTCCACCTCAGCCTGCAACTTTTCCCACATCGATTAAGACCTGGGGAATTATTACAAACAATGAAACAATAACCTCAGCCTGAGCCAGGGAAAGAAGAAAGACAGTGTGAAAAGGTGTTGATCAGCTGATACCAGCAAGCTTGGGAAGGGCTCTCCAGCTGCCATGGCCATTTTCATGGATGAATTTGACAAGCTTTTCATCTTCTTCAGGGGTCCAGGGACCTTTCTTAAGGCCAGTAGTTTCATCACAACAAGGAGACCTTCCCATAATTTCAATATTTTCTCTTCTTGGCTTTGGCTTGGCTCCCTCCAATCCAACAATGGAATGAAGCTTACTCTATATTTATAGACTTCAATCGTGTTCCCTACTAGTGGAGACGTGCTGGTTTCCTATTTGTTTGGGCAAAATTACAGTTTCATTTTCTTTCTTAAAATCTCATCTATACCCTTGTTTTGTCATTTGTGTTTTGTCCGCATAAGGCGTTACCCTGAATAGAATTCGTATGCACCTGCTTTGTATATTCCAGCAATAATTTTATGTCACGTGTATTCTCAATAAAATATAAATATTACCTTTCATTTGCAATAATTTGCAAAATGTCTTAGTACAAGTTGATCCCTGTGTTTTTCAGTTTTTTTTCTCAAGAGGACCTATCTTTTTCAATTTTCATAAAACAACTCCGTTACATCAAATGGCGACCCACAAAGACATATTACTGCCAAATTGCTGGGAAGGTTGCTATCTTTACTCATCATCATTATTCGTGTTTTATACTTAGAAAATCTGATTACGAAGTATATTTTAAAGATATGTGCTAATATCAGTATTTTCCATTTACATTAGTTTACTACACAATATGTTATACTTAGAGAACCTGATTACGTAGTATAACTATTTCAATTTCATGTTTAGTGAAAATCGTGAGACAGTGATGATAAAACTAAAGTGTGTAATTATATCAGTTCTTATGCGATCCTTTAAAGGTGTGTTTAGGCATCAATGTGTAATTGCATAAAAATGTAATTACTCCCATAGTAAAGGATTTTGATTCCCTATACATGTTTGACTTGGTAACTTGTAATTACTCAATCACACAAGTTTAAATTTTAGGTTAGGGGCTACTTTTGTCCATGTAGTAGTATCAATTTATCGATTTCGCCCTATGATATTTCCGCATCAAATTTAGCTCATGAACTAGTGGAATTGCATCACTGTTTTCCCCTTGACTGACGGAAGTCAATGTTGACCGTTACGATGCTGATGTGATAGTCCACGTGTGAAGATGATATGACAGAGGGGGAAATTGATTTTTCGAGCAAGTTTGAGGGCAAAATTAATTTTAGGCAAAAAAATATGAATTTAAAAAATATCAAAATATTAAAATAACATAAAAATTAATAAAAATATTTTATTAATATATGAAGAAAAATAAAATAAAAATATTAAAAATAAGTAAAAAATTATAAAATTAAAATATCATAAGCTAATAAATTATAAATTATTCAATAATTAAAATATGAAAATATGAAAATATTTATAAAGTATTAAAAATTAGGGTAAAGTACACAAACGATCACTAAACTATCCCAAAAAATACAAAATGGTCACCAAACTTTTAAAAGTTACTAAATTGATTGAATGTGAAAATATTGAGGATTAAATGTGTTGTTATACAAACTTTCGTAACTATCACGTCATTTAACGGCTCAATGACCATTTTATAACAAAAACTAAAGTTTAATGCCCATTATGTAACTTTTGAAAGTTAGGTAACCATTTTGTATTTTTTGGGATAATTTAGTGACCTTTGTGTACTTTACCTTAAAAATTATGAAAACTTTTATAAAAAAAATGTTTGGACGATTTTAGTTTTCTTTCTCTTAAAAGAATGTAGGGGAGAAAGAATCCTAAATAGGGTTAATGCGATTCTCTCAATTGATCAAAAATCCTATATTCTTTTTTGGTGCCCCTATATATGCTCTTGTATTAAAAAATTAAACTCTACGCTCTAATTCTAATTTCTAAATAGGGTTTGATGTTTCTTATATGTGGAACAATATAAGTTTTTGGTTGTCGAGTAGTTTAATAATAGATGATATGAATAAAGGTGGGTTGAATTGTCTCTCGCTGGTTTGTGCTTGTGGGGTTTGTTTTTTTTTCGCATGTGTTTGCTTTGGTTGTTTCGTGAAAGTGGTCTAAATCTTTCTTATTGTATTATAATTTGAATTTGTGGGAAGGTTTGGGTGGTTTCTTGACATGTTTGATGTTAGAGGTTTCAAAGAATTTCTGCTCATATATGTCAGCTTGTGTTGTTGTGGCTTTGTCGTGCGAAGTGGATTCAAAGTGTTATGTGCATGTGTTTTTAGCCAGCTTGAAGTTGGTGTTTATCTATTGGGAGGACCAGGTGATGAACTGTAATGTGTTAACTACTGAGTTGGTTTTGCTCGCTATGTCGAGTGAAGAAGATTTTTAACAGTGAAAGATAGGTGGATTAAATTCTCGGTGTGGTGACGAGTCTTGTTTATGGTGTGTTTTTCATAATGTTTGAGGTGATACTATAAGGTATTTTCTAGCTTTGTATTTGGACCATGTTGGTTCTTTCTACGGTATTTTAAGTAGTGTTTTTTTAAGGTGGTGTTTGAGTTAGTTAGGGAGGATCTAAGGAGTTGTGTATTGCGTTTTTAGGGGTATCAATTTTGTCGGTGTGAATTGGGATATTTTCTGTATTAAGGGTGATTTTTTGTGCACATAGGTTCGTAGTAGGGGTTGTAAGGCGTTTTCTGCTTGTGTATCTTTAATATCTGCTTTGTTCCTCATTGTATGTACTATTTTCTTCCAACTAAATTTAGGGAGGTGACGATATTTTTTTTAATAAAACCTCGGTTGTTGAGCAAAAAAAATCTTTTTCTTGGTTAATTAAATTTATATGTATACTTTTATGTTTCATAATTACTATAGATTGATAAAATTTCTATTAGAGTTTGAGATTTAAGATATGAGATTTAGAAATTAGGATTAGAGTGTAGAGTTTATTTTTGAAGTTTTAATTTTTGATTAATTTATAATTTCATAGCTTCTGATGTTTTAATTTTATAAATTTTACTTATCTTAAGATATTTTTACTTTTTTCTTTTTTAGTCATATATTAACAAAATATTTTTAAATATTTTATTAATTTTTATATCATTTTAGTATTTTAATATTTTTTTAAATTCGTATTTTTTGCCTAAAAATTAATTTTCCTTCGTACTCAACCAGAAAATCAATTTTGCCCCTCTGCCATGTCATCATCACACGTTGACTGCCACGTCAGCATTGTTGTCCGCTACGTCAGCATCGTAACGGTCAACATTGACTTCCGTTAGTCAATGGGCAAACGATGATGCAATTCAACTAGTTTAGAGGCCAAATTGATGTGAAAATATCATAGGGGCGAAAACGATAAATTGAGACTACTATAGAGACAAAAGTATCACTTAAACCTAAATTTTAAAATACTTTAATTATAAAATTGAGGAGTAATTACCGGCGTAGTTACATCAATTCTCACACCTCCTCCTATTAATTGAAAAATGTAATTGGAGGCCTCCAATTTTGTCCGATTGAACGGAACCTACAGATTAAAATAGTTGCCCAAACGTGCCACAATTGTATAATTGCACCCAAGTTTAATTGTAGAGTGAATTTACGAACTCGTCCTAAGAATTGGGAAAAAAAGTAATTGAAAATGCCACAACTACACTCAATTCAGCGAATCCCACATATTACAATAAAAAAAAAAACATCACATTTATGATTACATAGAATTGCACTAAAATCAAATTACGAATATCTTTCCAAATGCATTGATAATAAAATATGAATGTGATGTTGTACTGAAATAGTAATAAATTGGAAGAATGGAAGGGCAAAGATGGCGAATTAAAGATTTGATGGGGGCAATAAAAGTTATATAAGGAGTAATCAACTACTCGATTAAAAACAAATAAAATGGTCAAAATCGAAATAAGCAAGAGGTTTGTAAGGAGCAGTCAGTGGGAGCGTCACCAATGATCTTTGAAACCCATCCCATGCACGCAACTCACACTTTTGTTTCGTCATTGATTATTGCATGGATCACAATTTCACGTATTAACTTTAATTAATTAATTAATTAATATTATCAACATAAGATCCTTTTGAGCTCGTTGAGGCCATCCACGTGTTCACTAATTCGTTTTGTGATTTCAATAGTGATTTTTATGTTTAGCCCCAAAGCATTGGAATTAATTTAATCAAATTAACAACCATTTGAATCTTAGCAATGTTCACTTGAAAACATATTCAGCCGTGTTAAAAATAACGTTAATATCTAATATTGTATATCATTAATTTTTCTTATGTATCTTTCACGTTTGATTTATAATTTATGTTAAGATTTACGGTTACTATTTTTAATAATGTTTGTCTTTAATGTTTGAATATAAATTCCTGGCCTCTTTAAGCGCATAATATACTCTATTACTGCTTCCAACACTTTTTATTAATGTACAAGGACGAAGCCACCGTGGTTGCTTGGTCCTCAGCCCATATATTTTTTAAACTGGTTCTCTTAAAAGATAAATAAATAAACTAATTTTGAATGAGTATATTATAAAGAAAAATACTTTGATATACAAGTTTGTGTGAAATTTAGTTTACACAAGTCTTTTAATTTTAGGTTAAAGGTTTAAAGTTATGGTTTAAAGTTTAAAATTTTAGTGTGTAGAATTTAAGTTTTATGGTTAGAGTTTAGAGTTTACTGTTTAGGTTTTAGGGTGCTACTATTTGAGATTTAAGTTTGAGAGTGCTTTGATTGTGTAATTTATTTTTACACTTGTGTATTAAAATATAATCATATTATAAAACTATAAAACATTACTTAACATTATTTAAGTTTGAGAGTCCAGCATATTTAAGGCAACAATGAAAGAGAAGGTCACGGATTTGAATGTCTATTGAAGAATTTTTCCTTATATTGTTCTCTATTGGCTTAACGGTAAAAAAAATATCAACCTATATTTTTTTTTAGTTTGGTGTCTAATTTTTTTTCGGGCCACTTTTATACGTAACATTTTATTTTGTAACTTAAATTAGATTTTTCTGTTAACGGACATTAAAATTTTTTCGTTATCCAATTATAACATGTCATGTGGCCTATTTATTTATTTATTTATTTATTGAATTTCTTTAATAATATGAACTTCTTAGAAAACCTCAAAGTTTTAATTTCTTTCAATCAAACTTCAAGTTACATCTCCCTCACCGTCTGGCATCCTCACAGGCCGGCGGTTCACCGTTTACCATCCAAGCGTCGGGTACCTAACCGTTTAGCATCCCTACCCTCTAGTTGTCGGTTAGAAGCTCAATCGGTCTATTTTTTTTATTTTTGGATATTCGTCGACGAAGCAATCGACGATTCATTCGCCGGTTTTCGATGACGAGATGATGGGGTTTTCAGTAGTGGGGGGCCGACAAAGGTAAGGGTGGCTGGTGGTGGTTGAATCGGTGGTGGGAGGGGAGGAATTTAGGGATTTAGAGTTTGGGTTTGGGGTTTTTAAAGAAATTAAAGATTTGAGTTTTTTTTATAAAATTAAAGACTTTCTGGGTTTTTTTTTTAAAAACAAAATAAAAAAATACTAAAAATATGTCACATGTCATATTTTTATTGGATAACAGAAAATTTTTAACGACTGTCATAAAAAATTTGATTTGAGTTATGAAATAAAACGTTAGGCACTAAAATGGTCCGGAAAAAATGTTAGGCACCAAACTAGAAAAAAAAGATATAAATTAAGCATTTTTTAACTATTAAGTCTTCTTTATTTCACACACACACGCATTAAAATATCGGTCCCCCTAACACTAAACTAAGAAGAATGCAATTATTATCATTGATTTTCACAGTAAACAATGCAATAACTTGTAGGTGGTCCGAATTCCAAATATAACACTTGAAAGTTGTTGCGGTAGGAATAGCTAGGTTAGGAATTAAGATTCAACTTGGTGATGTAATTATCGGGTTAGGGCATCTGAATATCGTTGTCTTAATTGTTCGTTTGTATTGCATAATGATGTTGAGAGTTTGATCTCTTTCTAAAGGCATTCCAATTTCCAAGAGTCTCTTTCCACGTTTGCACTATGATTGTTTTTTACTCAAACCAAACACGTCAACATATAATCTCAGGGCTACTTTGTTTTATTAATTATGTATGAAATATTTATACTTACACACATATATATACATGAAAAGTTTTGTAAGAGATATATACATTTTCCTTAATTTTTTTTTAAAAAAAAATCTGAATCTAAATGGTCTCAATGAACGTTGTTCCCATAAGTAACCTGAAATCGAGCAAAGTAATCTGCAGTTATGCGCGAGTTCATCCAAATTTAAAACTCGATTAAGATAATAACATTATAATTTAATTAGAATACTAAAAAGTCAAATTTCATTCATTTTAATTAAAAAACTCAAACGAAACAATAAGATATGAAGGTCTCATACACGCCTTCAAGATCGTTTGCTAGCCATTAAGAACATTTAAATGCTGGGAAATTTAAAAAAAAAAACGATGCAATTTTAAAACCTTAAACTGATGGTAAATGCTTTTTTAACCACTCATTTATTTATTCTAACTATTAGTAAATTTTTGGAAGACTCGATTTATTAAATTTGTTTTTTTAGTACATTTCTGTTAAGCTAGTAACGGGAGGTGTCAATATTGAATTTAACACATTGTATCAATATGATTCTAATATTAAAGATTTTAATGCTCAACATTTACACGTTGTGTTTATTTGATTCAAATTATAAAAAAAATCAAAATAATAAATTAAGGTTTAATTTCCTTTTTCTTTTAAAACAAAACTTTCCTCTAGAATGAAGAAACTTAGCCACCTCTTTTAATGGGGCAATATTTCCATTAAAAAGTTATACAAATTTTAGTTTTTTCAATGTATATTTACTTAATATAAATGTTATTTTTTTCTGAATTTCTTAGTTTTAAGAATTAATTGGCATGACATTTTTTTTTAAACAGGGAAAAGGAAACATCAAAAGACAACAAATCCATCAGATAAAACACCAAACAAACTAAAAGCAAAACCAAACCCTAACCAAAAGGAAAACAAAGCAACAAAACATGAAAAACATGGAAAAGGGGGAAATGGGGGTTCCATGAAGAAGGGAAAGACCTGAAATACACCCCCAAACCAGGCCACAGTTTCAAGATGACAAAACTTTAATCCGATCGGCCTCAGCAATGTTGGCATGGCATTTAAATGTTGGAAGTTAATTTTTTAGAATTAAGATCAAATTATATAACAATTTTAAATGTTGATGACTAAATTTATTGTTATACCAGTTACATTAAGTGTCATATTTTATTCCGTTACTAACTTGACAAAAATGGACTGAAAAGATAATTTTGATAAATTTAGTGTCATTTTGTAATTTTTAAAGTTGAGCGACTCAACTTTTATGAGTAAATAAATGGACCAAGTTTTGAAAAAAGAAAGCAGTGCTGAAAATTAAATATTAAAAAAATTAAGTGATGAAAAACTACGTTTTGAAAAAAGAAAGCAGTGCTGAAAATTAAATATTAAAAAATTAAGAGATGAAAAACTACATGTTGAAAAATTAAGTATTGAATTAAAATTATAATTTTTTGGTACTTTTCTTAAAATTAAATATTGGATATAATTGGACTGTTTGATAAATGTAATTTTTAAATAATAATATAATTAAAAGAAATAAAAATAAAAGGATTATTTAAAAAAATAAGTGTCCGAGGCTCCGAGCAAGCACATTTAGTGTTCCCTCATATTTTCTTATATCATGGGTTCTAAACCCACTAAGAGCACTCTCCTTCTTTCTTTTAGAGTCTTCCTCTCCCTCTCCCTCTCCTCTAAGTAGGATTAGGAAGAAAAATAATTGTCCAAACTCCAACCTATACATCTTTCTAGCTATATGTGCGTAAAGTGTTTTTTGGTTAAAGTATATATCTAATTAATGTTTCATTTTGTAACAATATTAGGGTCGAATCGTCAACGTCCATAAAAACTCTTCACCCAATCTTTGTTTGGCATTGGCCAAATTTTTTATTTTCTTTATTTTATATTTAAAATAAAATAAAATAAAATCTTAATTTCTTTTAGAAAATTCAATAAATTTCTAATTTCTCATAAAATCCCGAGATCCCAAATTTTTCTCACCCCTAAAATTCTAAAGTCTTTAGGAGGACGGTTGATCAATGGAGGTTCGGCGACGAAGGATTAGAGATTTGATATTAGAGATTTAAGAATTTTTTAAAAATTTTGAGAATTTAGATTTAAGGACGACAAGGGGGATGGTTGACTAGAGATGTTCAAGGACGGAGGGAGGGTAGAGATGGACCGAAGGGGGCTGGCGGGGAGGGTCGCCCCCCCTAAAATTTTAAAATTCTTATACTAGTTAGAAATTTTTATGTATTTTTTATTAAAAATCTATTTTCGCCCCCTTAACTTGAAGTCCTGTGTCCGTCCCTGAGGGTGGGTGGTGGTGGTAGTCGACGAGGACAATAGACTTTGGACAATATAGATTTATTTTTTTTAAAAAAAAAACTTAAAGATTTAGGTTTAAATATTTATTAGGATGACAATGAAGGGGAGTCCAACCACTGGGAGTTCGACCACGATAGGAGTGGATAGTAGTGGTTAGCGGTAAAAATGAGATTTGGGGATCTCAAAGTTTTTTGAAATACAAATTGCGGAAAAAAAGTTCTGTAAATTGTACAAATTGTACTTTGGGTATTAGAGATTTATTTATTTACACCCAAACTTCAACAGTTTAGGTTGAAATATAAATTGTGTAAAAAAGTAATTACTTTTTGAAATATAATGAGATTTGAGGATTAAACACTGTCAAAGTCAGGTTTGCAACGACAATAATTAATGCGGTATACAACACCCAAAATGACAATGGCAGTAGCAATTTCAACTTCAAGGAAGCGGCTTAAGAAGAAAGAAGAATTAGAAAGGTAGATACTAGATAGAAATTAGCAACTGAACCGATGGTGGCCTAAACCTCCCGTACTCTTATATTTTATCTAAAATTATCCAAAAAAATATGTTTAACTTTTTCAGATAAGTCATTCAATTTTCCTGAATTTTTTTAAAGCTAAACAAACTCAGGGTGGTTAGTGTAATATGTAGTGAAGATATGTGTACTCAACCTAAACTGTTGAATTGAACATCAATGGCTGCTTAGCGTATACCGACAAGAACTCAGACTTTCTTACATGATAAGTTAACTATTTTTCTAACCTAAGCTCCTTGCACAGAATTACATCAATGGCCTCCCAGAGTCAAACCCTAACAACAAGGAGATTTAAGAACACCATATCTGTCTTCTATATCTCACCCTTCTTTTACCTCATTCTTCAGTCAGCAAAACTTTTTACACATTAATTAAACAAACAAAGATTTTGTTCTGAGAAAAGGGATATCCTATAATTAACAGATTCATCATTTTTTAAGAGGGAAACACAGAGATTACTTCTTCAACTAGGGTTCCTTGTCGGGTGGACCATCTGCTCACTCACATAAGTTAGAAGACGGGTTTAAAATAAAGATTTTGGAGAGTTAACTGATGTCACCTAAACAGCTTTTAATTCTTTTTTCATTATAAGAAAACAATGGTTAAAGTTGAAGTTTCCAGCTAAACAACTGGTTTGCTAACCCAAAACATCTAAACTCAAGACTTTCTACACTTCCTTTCCCACATTTATGGCTCCGGGTCTTAATTTCCATCTCCATTAAGAAATGAAACAACCCCTTAAAATATATTAAACAGTTATCAACAACCCTAAGTCCACTGCTCTCCCAAAAAGAAAGTCTGAGTTCGAACCTTGAAGAACGATATTGTTGGGAGTTAATTTAATCTAAATTTGCATCCAAATGAGATGATGCTATTGAATATGAAGTATGTGAAGAGCTAAAATCGAAATAACCAGGATAACTATTTTACTCTTTTATATCTTTTCTACTCATTCCACATCTCAAATGAAATCAACAAGGCCTTTATATAGACACTAGGCACTTGTTATGTTAAAAAAAACTTAAACACAATAAATTACATTAAAAACCATAAAGACCACTAACTCCTATATCACCCTTTGACCTTTCATCTATTAAGACTCTTGACCTTTTATTTTCCACATAACTTCTAAATTTAAGACTCACTAAAAGCAACATTTAAAGTTTATTCAACAAAACTCCCCCATAAACTTAAATGCTTCTACCATCCATCATGCCAATCATCTTCTTGCATTTGTCGAGAAGTACTTTCGGTAGCGGTTTTGTGAAGATATCCGCAACTTGATCCCGACTCGCCACATGCACCAATTCCACATTTCCTTCCTTCACATGATCTCGGATAAAGTGAAAACGAACGTCGATGTGTTTGCTTCTTTCATGGTTCACCGGGTTCTTTGCCAACTCAATTGATGATTTGTTGTCAACTTGAATCACGGTTGCACCTAGTTGCTTTAGCTCCATCTTGCTCAACAAATTTCTAAGCCATATCGCATGACATACACACCAAGATGCTGCCACATATTCAGCTTCACATGTTGAGAGCGTCACGATCGGTTGCTTCTTTGAAAGCCATGTAAATGCAGTATCTCCCATAAAGAACACATATCCCGATGTGTTTTTCCGATCGTCTATGTCTCCGCACCAATCGCTGTCGGAGTACCCAACCAATTTGTAATCTTCTACTTTCGAGTAGAACAACCCGAGTGTCATCGTTCCTTGGATGTACCGTAGGATTCGCTTCAACGCCTTCCAATGTGAATGAACCGGCTCCTCCATGAACCGACTTACAATGCCGACACTTAATGAAAGATCTGGCCTTGTGCATGTGAGATAGCGAAGGCTTCCAACCAAACTCCGGTATCTACTCGCATCGACACGTTCTCCTCCATCGAACTTTGAGAGTTTTGCACCTGGTTCCATTGGTGTTGATACCGGGTTGCAATTTGCCATCTTGTACTTCTTCAAAATTTCTTTTGCATATGTCTCCTGTGATACGAAAATACCTGTCTCTACTTGTCTAACCTCCAAACCAAGAAAAAACTTCATCAAACCCAAATCTGTCATTTCAAATTCCCGTGTCATTGTGCCCTTAAACTCTTCTATCATCTCATCATTGTTACCCATAAAAATGAGGTCATCGACATAAAGAGCAACAAATAACACGTTACCTCCATTCTTCTTTACGTAAAGGGCATGCTCGTAGGGACATTGCTTGAACCCGTTCTCCTTGAAATATGTATCGATACGTGTATTCCATGCCCGCGGTGCTTGCTTCAACCCGTAAAGCGCCTTCTTCAATTTTAACACCTTCTTCTCTTCTCCGACTTTCATGTACCCGGGTGGTTGTTCGATGTAGACATCTTCTTCAAGCACACCATTCAAGAATGCCGGCTTGACATCCATTTGAAATATCGGCCATTTGAATTGAGCAGCTTGTGAAATGAGTAATCAGATTGTCTCCATTCTTGCAACGAGAGCAAACACCTCGTCATAGTCGATACCTGCCTTTTGCTTGTATCCCTTCGCAACAAGTTGCGCCTTGTACCGTTCTATCTCGCCTTGAGCATTCATCTTTTTCTTGAACACCCACTTCACACCAATAGGCTGACTTCCTTTTGGCAATTCTGTTAGCTCCCATGTGTTGTTGCGGTCAATCGCCTTAATCTCCTCATTCATGGCAGTTTGCCACTTCTTGTCTCGCAAAGCCTCTTCAAAATTGATATTTTCATCATCTGCCAAAAGACATACAAGGTGTACCTCATTTGTCGAATCATACAATTCTTGCAAACTTCGCATTTTGGGTTGTCGTGGTTCATCTTCATCATCGGTAGTTTCAAAGTTTGCTGGTATGCTTGTTGGTGCAGCGACTGATGATTCTCCAACTTCGATAATAACCTCTGTCGAATTGTTCCAGTCCCACTCGCTTGCTTCGTTTACTCGCACATCACGACTCACTGTCACCTTCTTGCTTATTGGATCGAGTAGCTTGTACCCTTTTGTCTTCTCATCATACCCAATAAAAATATACCTTTTGCTTTTGTCTTCGAACTTCGTTCTTCGTTGATCCGGTACGTGTGCATAAGCCACACTGTAACCCCCTAGACCCGCCTATGCGTTACGACGGATCCTAGGAAGTCACATTAGGGTCACAAGAGCGACCCGCGGTAAGATTTCAAATAAACATATGGTTAAACATTTAAAACCATAAAAAATATCTGATTTAAAATACAATTTCAGAAATCATTTAAAACGATAAAACAATCATGATACCAGTTGCAGAAAATAAGTTTTAGACTCATTTGTATAATTCAAACACGACACACATGCCCCCTAGTTACACAAATACCATACTCCCTGATAAGCCGAAGAAACTCCCATACCGACGTTGATAGGTGCAACTTGTTTGATCTTTTATCCTGAGATGGTAAAAACAACTTGAGCTTGGGAAAGCTCAGTAATACAAAACTACCAAATGATGCTATAAGTTCATGCAGACATACGGTAGGCATAACATTTTTATGATGTTCCAGGCAATACTTGTCTCCATTTATGTTTCGCTGATTTAGTGAAGCACTATTCTTGAAGATTACAAAGTTTGTTCTTTTTATATTACTGTGTACTGAGAGAGAGCTTATTGTTCAGAGAGTCAACATAGTGGCAGATTGAAGAAGTTAAACCATGAAGCCTAGTATGTTTTAATAAGTTGCAAATCAACATACATAAGTACTTAACACCATATCATATGAACACATAACAGATTATATGCAAATGCTCGGATGCATGTATGCGTTTACTAATGACTACCCTCCAACCAGCACACCAATATGTAGTCCCCCAGAACTGTATCATAAACTGGCATTAACCCAAGCCCATTGGGCGGGGTACCATCCTAAGGAATACCTTAGAATACGGGCGGCCCTTGCCGAAGCATAGGAACCAAAAACAGGACGGACCTGGCCGAAGCCTAGGATCCGAAAACAGGACGGTCTTACCAGCTGGATCAGGGCTGAGCCGAAAGAGACTTCATATCATAACCCAACAGTATACCCCAGACAGAATCAGAGTGTTCAGATTTCCAGACATGGTTAACAGAATATATGTGACAGATATTATTATTCATAACATCAGAAACAGAAGAATTCATGCTTTTGACGATAAATGGGCATACTATTGAGCAGAACAGACATTTCAGTATTATTCATGCAAACAGATTGTACCATCATAGGTCAACCTAACAGATCATACTATCGAGTTTATCGGACAATCAGACAATACCATTACAGATCAAACAATCATATAAGTATACAAGTTGCTCAAACATATATCATGTAGACAGAGAATGTCATCAAACATCATATTATTCATGATTAATAATTTATACAGTTCATTCAACAGAATATATCACACATGGAACACACTAGGTGGGACAGATCATTTCTTGGAGATGTTTGGCATTCACTGAATGAGACATATTGAACTCTTGACAACTTGAACGAATTTCTGAAACGTGGCTCCTCTTAAGAAGGGGGTTCGTACTAACGGTATAACCCAGATATTCAGAAGGTGATACTTCAAGACCTTAGAAAGTTTAGATATATTATGTATACTTTAGTCCTTTAAGCATACAAGGGCATTATGGTCATTTCGACATTCATAGACATTCTGGTAATTATACCAACATTGAAAGCAATGGTTTACAGAACTCGAATATTATATTTGCTCATTAGTATTCTATCCAGACATTCAAGAATTTCTAAATTAACGTCTTTTAAGTTATCAGATATTTTCAGTGATATTCCGTTTATTTAGGCTATCATGGCCTTTCAGTTATTTTAGTCTTATTAACAAATTCGGAATTTCATCAAATACATAGTTACTGATTAACTCAAAAGGATATTTCAGTTATTTTAGACTGAGATATATCTGCCATTTCTTTCTAACTTACCATATAGTACCTTCATCATTCACATACTTAAACGAGATTAAGGAGTTCTAACTCTCCGGCCCTTTACAGAAAATTCATTTATTTCAGAACTTGAGGTTTATCGTCCTTCAGATTAATCAGACATCTCGGTGCTCGGGGGCCTTACCATCTTTTCAGTCATTGCGATCATTCTTATCAAATTCACGTATTACTGTCAAAAGGGTCGACTTAGGATTTCAACACTATTTCCAGAAAATTCTTATTCATGAGTTACACAAAAATTGAGGGATTATCCAAGTTTGTATCACTCGTATTGCATAATTGGGTCGAATACAGATTTTAAGTCATTTCTTTCATCAGAAGAGTAGTTTAGTCAAACTTATGCTTTAGGGGTATTTTCGTAATTTCATATCTAATCATCATACTCCACATTCTGAACATTGGTTCTCAGACCTCATTGATAGAGATTCAGATTTAATTGTGTTATTTATTACTGTTAGCACTTTCGATACTCCGGTCTATTAATATTCTTACCTGAATTCTATTTATATTTTTATCTGAATACTTTGATCTTACTGATTCTGATACTTAATTTTCATATCGAATTCGGCTTAAACAGAGTTCACAGATACACTTCATCACAAACATGCATGCTTTAACCGGTTATCAACATGTGCATAAAGCATACAAGGGGTAGTAAGGTATTACCTTAGTTCCGAGTTATACCGATCGACCATTATACTCCATTCGGTCACTCTCGAACCCGAATGTGATGTCCTCAACATCCCGAATACAAGGAACCTTGAATACCTTCAATCGCACAAATTCCAATTTCAGTCTTTAATCACATTACTCATAATTTATTATTTAAATACAAGTAGACTCAACTTCAAGGTCCAATTCGGAGGCTTTCGGGTTAGAATTTTACAAAACGGGCTTCAAAATCGGACTCAGGACGTCGAAAAACATAAAATAAGGCTTTTCGGAAAATTTGACTTTTTGGTCAAAGGCAACGGTCAAAGGTCAACGGTCAACGCTGACATCATGCTGACGTCATGCTGACTTCACTGTTGACTGGGTCGGGTCAACGGGTCGGGTCGGGTCAATGGCTCGGTCAAACGGCTCGGCGGCTCGGTCAAACGGCTCGGCGGCTCGGTCAAACGGCTCGACGGCTCGGTCAACCGGCTCGGTCAACCGGCTCGGTCAAACGGCTCGGCGGCTCGGTCAACCGGCTCGGCGGCTCGGTCAACCGGCTCGGTCAACCGGCTTGGTGGCTCGGTCAACCAAGACGAAGCCCACTCGCGACCGGCGGCGCGTGGGGCGCGTGCGGCGGCTGTGGGCGACCGTTGGCCACCAAATTTTACAGGCTGATAGTTTTCGACCTTCTGAACACGGTGGTGGCCTCGGATTTTCAAAATTCAAACTCAAAGTTCGAATACTAACCTTTTAAGTTTTCCGACGATAAACAAACACCCCCTCCAACGGTGACTCCGATGATAATGTCGTTGGTACCGATGAACTCGTCTCGACAAGATGAACGCAATGGTGGTGGAGGTGTCGAAAATGGACGGTCGGATCTCGGTAGATCTGAGATTGAATCTTTAACTATTTTTCTTTCTCACTTTTCTTTCTTCTGCCCAAAAAAATAAAGCCTCCACTGCTAAACACGTTAAATTGGCATATGTATTGCCTTTCAAACAAAAAAGGTCAAAATACACTCTTAGCCATTTAATTTTTTGGGGAGTTCACACTTTTGTCTCCAAACTTTATTCCGTTTTCAAATTGGTCATCAATTCCTTATAAATCAAACTTCCCAAACCTGAATTCATTCAATTAAGTCCCAAAACTTATTATTTTAGGGGAAAATATTAAATCTCCCAAAAAAAATTTCTTAAAATTTTACTAGCCCCATTTGAGATTGTTACAATTCTCCCCTCCTTAAGAAAATTTCGTCCTCGAAATTTACCTGAATCAAACAGATGCGGAAACTGTTTTCTCATGGATCCTTCGATCTCCCAAGTAGCCTCAATAGGACTCCGATTTCTCCACTGAAGTTTAACCATCGGAATGCGTCGGTTTCTCAGAACTCTCTCATCAAAATCCAAGATCCGAATCGGTTCCTCCTCGTAGGACAAGTCTGGCCTCAACTCTACATTCTGAACTTGAATGATATGACTAGGATCTGGATGGTATTGCCTCAACATGGACACATGGAAGACATTATGGATGCGACTGAGCTGAGGAGGTAACTCCAGCTGATAGGCAACTGGCCTAACCCTCTTTATGATACAGTACGGCCCAATAAATCTTGGACTCAACTTACTTTTTCTTTTTTTTTCTTTTTTTTTTCTTTTTCAAACCTCAGAACTTTCTTCTATGGTGATACTTTTAGAGGAAAAAAAAACTGGTCACCAACCTCAAATTCGATATTCTTTCTTCTTCGATTATCATAAGACTTCTGTCTATTAAACGACTCCTTCAGACGATTGCGAATCAATCCGACAGTCTCTTGGATCAACTCGGGACCCAAAGCCTTCTTATCATACAATTTTGTCCAACATATCGGAGTATGACACTTATGACCATACAGAGCCTCATACGGTGCCATACGAATACTAGCCTGATAGCTGTTATTATTATAGCATACTCAGTCAAGAATACAAAACATTCTCGCCACCACAGAAGTCGATCTTACAGTCTGAAAGTACGTCTATCAGAATCTAAATTACTCTACAAGGTTGACAATCAATTTACGGATGAACTGTGCATGAAGTTTATACGAGTACTCAAAGCGTCAACCAGGGCCCTCTAGAATCAGAATGTAACACCTAATTTCAATCAGGGGTGATATTTATCGATATACCAAGCCACACCATGGAGGAGATGACTTTCCTCATACAGATCGAACACAACTAAGGTCATTAGCGAGTATCACTAACCTTCAACGTAATATTCAGACAACTATTTCTTTCGTGTTTAACAGAGGTACCCCAGATTATATACTTTCGGCACAATCACAAACACTTCTCTCTGAAGTTTATAGAGTTTTTTTTTAGTAGGGTATTTTCAGACACAATCGTTATCACTGAATAACCTTTCATGAAATCTTACATCGGGCATCCCGCATTATTAAACATTGATTCTTAATCTGACTCAGATATTCGATTTCACACGCATAAACCATCTCAAGTTCCTTATCCAGATTCAAATTCAACCATTTAATTCAAAATACAGACGAACGTTATAGATATTTTCTATAAGCAGATGCTGAGCTATAGAAGGCAGAATACTCAGATTTGGTTATTTCAAGAGAAATGATTCAACATCAGAGTTTCGGCTCGGTGAAGTACGGTCAGAATCTAGGGGCATGTACAGACCAGACACCCTACGACAGACGATCGGCCGATCTACCCAGAAAGACGCAACTCTAAGCTCTGATACCACTAAATGTAACCCCCTAGACCCGCCTATGCGTTACGACGGATCCTAGGAAGTCACATTAGGGTCACAAGAGCGACCCGCGGTAAGATTTCAAATAAACATATGGTTAAACATTTAAAACCATAAAAAATATCTGATTTAAAATACAATTTCAGAAATCATTTAAAACGATAAAACAATCATGATACCAGTTGCAGAAAATAAGTTTTAGACTCATTTGTATAATTCAAACACGACACACATGCCCCCTAGTTACACAAATACCATACTCCCTGATAAGCCGAAGAAACTCCCATACCGACGTTGATAGGTGCAACTTGTTTGATCTTTTATCCTGAGATGGTAAAAACAACTTGAGCTTGGGAAAGCTCAGTAATACAAAACTACCAAATGATGCTATAAGTTCATGCAGACATACGGTAGGCATAACATTTTTATGATGTTCCAGGCAATACTTGTCTCCATTTATGTTTCGCTGATTTAGTGAAGCACTATTCTTGAAGATTACAAAGTTTGTTCTTTTTATATTACTGTGTACTGAGAGAGAGCTTATTGTTCAGAGAGTCAACATAGTGGCAGATTGAAGAAGTTAAACCATGAAGCCTAGTATGTTTTAATAAGTTGCAAATCAACATACATAAGTACTTAACACCATATCATATGAACACATAACAGATTATATGCAAATGCTCGGATGCATGTATGCGTTTACTAATGACTACCCTCCAACCAGCACACCAATATGTAGTCCCCCAGAACTGTATCATAAACTGGCATTAACCCAAGCCCATTGGGCGGGGTACCATCCTAAGGAATACCTTAGAATACGGGCGGCCCTTGCCGAAGCATAGGAACCAAAAACAGGACGGACCTGGCCGAAGCCTAGGATCCGAAAACAGGACGGTCTTACCAGCTGGATCAGGGCTGAGCCGAAAGAGACTTCATATCATAACCCAACAGTATACCCCAGACAGAATCAGAGTGTTCAGATTTCCAGACATGGTTAACAGAATATATGTGACAGATATTATTATTCATAACATCAGAAACAGAAGAATTCATGCTTTTGACGATAAATGGGCATACTATTGAGCAGAACAGACATTTCAGTATTATTCATGCAAACAGATTGTACCATCATAGGTCAACCTAACAGATCATACTATCGAGTTTATCGGACAATCAGACAATACCATTACAGATCAAACAATCATATAAGTATACAAGTTGCTCAAACATATATCATGTAGACAGAGAATGTCATCAAACATCATATTATTCATGATTAATAATTTATACAGTTCATTCAACAGAATATATCACACATGGAACACACTAGGTGGGACAGATCATTTCTTGGAGATGTTTGGCATTCACTGAATGAGACATATTGAACTCTTGACAACTTGAACGAATTTCTGAAACGTGGCTCCTCTTAAGAAGGGGGTTCGTACTAACGGTATAACCCAGATATTCAGAAGGTGATACTTCAAGACCTTAGAAAGTTTAGATATATTATGTATACTTTAGTCCTTTAAGCATACAAGGGCATTATGGTCATTTCGACATTCATAGACATTCTGGTAATTATACCAACATTGAAAGCAATGGTTTACAGAACTCGAATATTATATTTGCTCATTAGTATTCTATCCAGACATTCAAGAATTTCTAAATTAACGTCTTTTAAGTTATCAGATATTTTCAGTGATATTCCGTTTATTTAGGCTATCATGGCCTTTCAGTTATTTTAGTCTTATTAACAAATTCAGAATTTCATCAAATACATAGTTACTGATTAACTCAAAAGGATATTTCAGTTATTTTAGACTGAGATATATCTGCCATTTCTTTCTAACTTACCATATAGTACCTTCATCATTCACATACTTAAACGAGATTAAGGAGTTCTAACTCTCCGGCCCTTTACAGAAAATTCATTTATTTCAGAACTTGAGGTTTATCGTCCTTCAGATTAATCAGACATCTCGGTGCTCGGGGGCCTTACCATCTTTTCAGTCATTGCGATCATTCTTATCAAATTCACGTATTACTGTCAAAAGGGTCGACTTAGGATTTCAACACTATTTCCAGAAAATTCTTATTCATGAGTTACACAAAAATTGAGGGATTATCCAAGTTTGTATCACTCGTATTGCATAATTGGGTCGAATACAGATTTTAAGTCATTTCTTTCATCAGAAGAGTAGTTTAGTCAAACTTATGCTTTAGGGGTATTTTCGTAATTTCATATCTAATCATCATACTCCACATTCTGAACATTGGTTCTCAGACCTCATTGATAGAGATTCAGATTTAATTGTGTTATTTATTACTGTTAGCACTTTCGATACTCCGGTCTATTAATATTCTTACCTGAATTCTATTTATATTTTTATCTGAATACTTTGATCTTACTGATTCTGATACTTAATTTTCATATCGAATTCGGCTTAAACAGAGTTCACAGATACACTTCATCACAAACATGCATGCTTTAACCGGTTATCAACATGTGCATAAAGCATACAAGGGGTAGTAAGGTATTACCTTAGTTCCGAGTTATACCGATCGACCATTATACTCCATTCGGTCACTCTCGAACCCGAATGTGATGTCCTCAACATCCCGAATACAAGGAACCTTGAATACCTTCAATCGCACAAATTCCAATTTCAGTCTTTAATCACATTACTCATAATTTATTATTTAAATACAAGTAGACTCAACTTCAAGGTCCAATTCGGAGGCTTTCGGGTTAGAATTTTACAAAACGGGCTTCAAAATCGGACTCAGGACGTCGAAAAACATAAAATAAGGCTTTTCGGAAAATTTGACTTTTTGGTCAAAGTCAACGGTCAAAGGTCAACGGTCAACGCTGACATCATGCTGACGTCATGCTGACTTCACTGTTGACTGGGTCGGGTCAACGGGTCGGGTCGGGTCAATGGCTCGGTCAAACGGCTCGGCGGCTCGGTCAAACGGCTCGGCGGCTCGGTCAAACGGCTCGACGGCTCGGTCAACCGGCTCGGTCAAACGGCTCGGCGGCTCGGTCAACCGGCTCGGCGGCTCGGTCAACCGGCTCGGTCAACCGGCTTGGTGGCTCGGTCAACCAAGACGAAGCCCACTCGCGACCGGCGGCGCGTGGGGCGCGTGCGGCGGCTGTGGGCGACCGTTGGCCACCAAATTTTACAGGCTGATAGTTTTCGACCTTCTGAACACGGTGGTGGCCTCGGATTTTCAAAATTCAAACTCAAAGTTCGAATACTAACCTTTTAAGTTTTCCGACGATAAACAAACACCCCCTCCAACGGTGACTCCGATGATAATGTCGTTGGTACCGATGAACTCGTCTCGACAAGATGAACGCAATGGTGGTGGAGGTGTCGAAAATGGACGGTCGGATCTCGGTAGATCTGAGATTGAATCTTTAACTATTTTTCTTTCTCACTTTTCTTTCTTCTGCCCAAAAAAATAAAGCCTCCACTGCTAAACACGTTAAATTGGCATATGTATTGCCTTTCAAACAAAAAAGGTCAAAATACACTCTTAGCCATTTAATTTTTTGGGGAGTTCACACTTTTGTCTCCAAACTTTATTCCGTTTTCAAATTGGTCATCAATTCCTTATAAATCAAACTTCCCAAACCTGAATTCATTCAATTAAGTCCCAAAACTTATTATTTTAGGGGAAAATATTAAATCTCCCAAAAAAAATTTCTTAAAATTTTACTAGCCCCATTTGAGATTGTTACACACACTACCGAACACTTTGAGATGGGAAACTGTTGGCTTTTGTCCGCTCCATGCCTCTTGTGGTGTTTGATCATCTAACTTCACATGTGGACATCGATTTTGCACATAGACTGCACATTACACAGCTTCTGCCCAGAATTGCTTCAGCATTTTCTTGCTTTTGAGCATTGATCGAACCATGTCTAGAATGGTCCGGTTCTTCCTCTCGGCCACACCGTTTTGTTGAGGAGAGTACGATGCGGTTAGAAATCTCCGTATGCCTTGCGTCTTACAATACTCCATGAAAGCCGTCGAAGTATACTCGCCACCTCTATCGGATCGAACGGCTTTGATGTGTCTACATGTTGCCTTCTCCACCATCACTTTGAACTTTTTGAACGCCTCAAATGCCTCAGATTTTTCTTTCAGAAAATAAACCCAAGTTTTTCCTGAGAAATCATCGATAAAGGAAATGAAATACCTTTTACCGCTGAAAGATTCGGGGGTGATTGGTCCACATATGTCGGTATGAATCAACTCGAGAGGATGTTTAGCTCGATATTCTGCCTTCTTTTGAAACGAGATTCTCGTTTGCTTGCCAAGCACACATGCTTCACAAAATTTGCCCTCATAATCCATGTCCGGCAGCCCGTGCACCATGTTCTTCTTTGCTAACTCTTTTAGACCACCATGATATAGGTGACCAAAGCGGAGATGCCACAGCGATGCCTTGTCTTCTACGTCGACTCGCAAACATTTTTCTTGCAAGCTTCTCAAATTCAGTTTGTACATCCGATTTCTACCCATCTCGACTCGAGCAACTAGACGCCCTTGCTTGTTCTTCAAGTGTAGTACCCGGTCTTTCAAAAGTACCGAGTAACCTTTCTCCGTGAGTTGCCCCATACTTAAAATATTGGTCTTGAGATCTGGTACATAATAAACATCTTGGATTGACCCTATCAAGCCATCCTTTTGTAAGTAACAAATTGTACCTCGGCCTTTGACCTCCACTTTTGATGCATCCCCAAACGACACATGACCATCTTCAATCTTTTGCATCTCTTTGAATAGGTGCTCGTGACCACACATATGGTTGCTTGCGCCCGAGTCGAGGTACCACAGAGTGTCATTGTTGTCGTTGACTTCATTTTGAGCCATCAAGAGAAAGCCTTCATTCGCTTCGTCTTCCAAGGCTAGGTTGGTTGTTTCTTCTACCTTTTTATCGACTCGACAATCTTTTGCAAAATGCCCCACTTTACCATAATTATAACATTTGTCGGAGTTGCAATCCTTCGCATAGTGACCATACTTGTAACACTTGTAGCACTCGATGTTGGAATAGTTTGATCGGCTGCCTCTTCCTCGACCGCGTCCTCTTCCACGCTAATTTTGTTGGCTCGACTGTCTCTTCTCATTATAGAACCCTTCATGACTACCGCCTTGACCACCACGACCATTTCCATGACCTCCACGACCACGCCCTCTACCTCGAAAATTTTGAAAATAGAGTACCTTTTCTTCTTTGATTGATGCCTTGGTTTGAAGTGCTTGCTCGAGTGTCTCCTCCTTCTTTTTCTTCTTACGTTGTTCGTGTGCCTCGAGAGAACCGACGAGCTCGTCGACTGTGAGCGTCACAAGGTCCTTTGACTCTTCTATCGCGCACACAACATTCTCAAAATTGTCGGTTAATGATCTCAAAATCTTCTCCACAACTAGCGCATCGGTTAATGTTTCACCATTACGAATGAGTTGGTTCACCACGGCTTGTACACGCGTGATGTAGTCGGATACACTTTCCGACTCTTTCATCTTCATGCCCTCCAACTCGCAACGAAGAGTTTGGAAACGCACTTGCTTGACTCGATCGACTCCTTTGAACACTTTTTCTAAAATGTCCCACGCTTCTTTTGAAGTAGTTGCACCGGCAATCTTCTCAAAGCCCGACTCATCAACGGCTCGAAACAACATGTATAGTGCCGCATTATCCTTCGATCGCGCCTCTTTCAACGCCTTGGTTTGAGCCGCTGTATATCCCGTGGTAGTTGTTGGTTCTTCGAAACCTTCTTGGACCACCTCCCACACATCTTGAGATCCGAGAAGAGCTTTCATTTGAATGCTCCAGTTTCCGTAGTTCGCCTTCGTTAGTCGTGGTAGCGACATTTGACCCGTTACATTCGCCATTAGCTCTGATGCCAATTTGAAGAACTAAAATCAAAATAACCAGGATAACTATTTTACTCTTTTATATCTTTTCTACTCATTCCACATCTCAAATGAAATCAACAAGGCCTTTATATAGACACTAGGCACTTGTTATGTTAAAAAAAACTTAAACACAATAAATTACATTAAAAACCATAAAGACCACTAACTCCTATATCACCCTTTGGCCTTTCATCTACTAAGACTCTTGACCTTTTATTTTCCACATAACTTCTAAATTTAAGACTCACTAAAAGCAACATTTAAAGTTTATTCAACAGTATGAACATATGAAGGTTGAATTAGAAAACGCACCCACAAGATTTCAAATGGCTTCCATCGACCTAATTCTTGCAATCTGCCATTGAAGTCCGTCCAGCAGCTTCCATCAGCAGCGCATTTTCTCTTCAACTTCTTGGCATGAACTGATATGTTGGTCAAAGCCTTCATCCTGCAGTAAAAGGCTAAAAGCACCATGTTGTTTACTCATTGTTAATTCTGAGGTGTATTAAACAATTAAAAGAATAGGAATAGAGTGGTCAGTGGTCACCATACAATACACTTGAATTGTATCTGAGGGCGTTCATAGCTCACCAACTTCACCCTTTTCAACCATTCATAACCCAACAATAAGAAAAAAATTTATAAGTGGGGTCTGAAAATCTGTGCTAATTTCATCATATCTTTCACCATTTGAATGACAATTACGTGTAGAGGGGTTCACTTTCCCTAAGACATTCATGCATTGTAACCTATTGGCCTTGTAAACGAGTGCATCCACTCACAGACCACAGTTATTGCTAATATATAAGGATTTTGTGTTGGTTTATGCCAAAGAACGTTTAAGACTGCGATTTCTTTCTTCTGGAATGACACTAGAAGTAGAACTAAGGGTCATTGAACTATATTTTTAATCAAAGTTTTCAAAGCTCAAAGCTTCTTGATTATTACTTGCTAGCTCCTTGCTGTCATATAACAGTTGAGAAAACTATGTGGTGTTTGTTGGCTCAACTCTCATGGGCAATGATATCAGATTAACAGCTAAGGACAGTGAGATAAAGTGATGCTGGAAATTTCATATTATAAAAACACAATAAAACATGCCAACTTTTTAAGAACAATCTAAATTTGTTGCTGATTTAAATGGTTACACTCATTAACAACTTCAGCTTGGCATTTAGGGTTTAGGGATGCAGTAAAAGTAAGTGAGCCAGTGCTAGGGTTACCAAACCAAGGACAAGGAACTCTATAAGAAAGCATCTAAAGTTCATGTTATATACTTATATAATAAGCGATTAAAAAAGGTTAGCATATAATATAGAAAAACAAATAACACAATTAATTCATTTTCCTTCTTCTTTCTGAATCCAGATTTTTGTGCCTGTATGTAACTTGAGAAATAGGGTTTAAGTTCTAAAAAGTTAGTGGAAAATATAGGGTTTAGCTTGTAAATTTAAGAGTTGAAAGAATGTAAGCATATTTACCATTTCTTTTTCTAAGGCAAAGACTTCATTGAAATATCAGTAGTCTGCGAGATGATGTTGGGAAGTGTTTGCTGCTTGTTGTTTCTTTCCGCTAAAACTATCTGATCCTGTTCTTGTTGAGTTGCTGTGCCTGTCCGGATTGCCCAAAATGTTGTTATTTGTTGGTTTGTTCTAATGGAGATATTGTGTGTTAGTTAGATGTATTTCTTCATGTTCAGAGTATCTTATCTGTTGGAAGCTATGTTCCTAGGGAGAGTTTGCAGGAAAGTTAGCTAAGTCTGCTAGACTGAGTGCCAGTAGTAGGAAGAATAGCTTTAAGTGTTAGCTACGGCTAGCTTTCTGTTATTTGTAGTATTATTGTTGTATGTGCAGTGTGCTGATCACTCTAAACAAAGTCCATGCTGATTGCTGATCGTCTAATGTCATAGGATATCGGAAGACAAAACATCAAGCTTGCTCCAACTCTGTTTTATTTTTACGTTTTGACATGTACAATTAGCTGTTATGGACGTTAGTCTAAAACAAAGATTACAAGTGTTAGCAAGTTAGTGGGGAAAATAGGATTTAGGGCACATCCAAATTCGAATAACATATAGATAACTTGCATAAATCAAAGAGTTTGAGTTTTAAAAAGTACTAAAAGGTAGTAGTAAGTGTTAGTTTAATGACCAAGATCATGGTGGATATTGTTTAAAGTTTATATAACTGCATACATATTCAGCCAAAGAATAACTGAAGCCATCTTCGTTGACTGTGCTGCACTTAACAAGAACCATCCCTGAAAGGCTGTTTTAGAGACCATTATGTGGGGAATCACTTAGGTTTGATTACCAAAAATTGGTATTTCATACTCCACAAGATCACCATGTCCAGTCAGAACTTATATATATATATATATATATATATATATATATATATATATATATATATATATATATTTCCAATGAAATATACATTGGTTTTTTGGCTCGGCAAAAGTAATTTCATAAAGAATTAAAAGGTGTTGCAGGGAGAAAACACCACAACTTATACAACATTAAAAGAATATCTAGGGGAATGAAATTTTGTTCCTAGAAATATGAAAAAGACTGAATACACAAATAATCCTTTGTTTCTTTTAAAAAAAAACTAATTAAATATCTTCCATTAAAAGAAATGATCTTGGCTTGGAGGTATTTCCAAGGATGGAGCTAGGAATGAACTATGAGGGGGGCAAACCGATTAACTTTGAAATGAATAGGGTCTTAAAAGGTAATTAAATCGTAAAAATTAAGGGAGTTTACGTTGAACTTTATAAATTTTAAAATTGAAAGGTCTTAAAAACTAATTAAACCAGAAAAATATGGGGTCAAAGTTTAATTTTATTAATTTTAGATTACAAGTTCCTAAAAAAACTTTGGGGGCAAGAAAAGAACAAGGGCTTAATTGCAATGGTTTTTACTTTATTTGGGCCTAATATATAATTAACCCATAAAATTTGGGGGCAATTGCCCCTCCCACCATATATAGATCGGTCCCTGTTTATTTCCTCCTTATTTCTATACTTAGAAGATAGAACTCATGTTTAAGGAAGAATTCTGGGTTGAAGGGACATGCGATTTCTACTCTAGAACTTAGAAGAAGGTTGATATGATTAAACCTTTTAAACTTAATTATCCCATTTGACTCATGACCCACACCTAATTTTATAGAATATTTAAAACACTATGATCACAAGAAGCATACAAATACAAGTAGTAAACAGTCCAGAATAGTGCATTTGAAAGGTTAACTATGTGCCCCACTTGTATGTTACAGAGAATTTGTACTTTGATATTGTTGACATTTCATCATAAAAATACATATGCAGAAATTAAGCTTAAAACAATACACTGCAGTCTTCAAAAACAATTAAATACTTTGAACATCAGAACCACAACAAAATGAAAAGAAAGTCCCAACATACCTCATAGAATGAATTTGAGAAAGAATAGAAGCAGCAGTGAGATGGAAGACAATGAAGGAACCTTCAAATGCGGCATATAAATAACTAGATACGAAATCTGAGTAGCTAAGATAAAGTAAAAGAGAATCTAATCAAAAGTTGAGATAAGACGTTGCATGGAAAAGCAAGTCACATGGTTAGAGCAGGAGATGTAAAGAAACTAAGCTTTATCAAATATCCGGCACTTAAGTATTGTAAATCATGTCATAGCTGTGGGAAAAAAAGTGCAAGGAGATCACATGGTGGTAGTTGGTAAGGGGGGATATGATTATTTGATTCTATTTTGATACACAAGTTGTGTAGAAAATTTTACACAGCCTTTCATATTTAAGCTATAAAATCTAAAACCTAAATCCCTAGCCCTTATACCCTAAAACCTTAAACTCTAAATTCTAAACCTACACTCTACAACCTAAACCTTAAACCACAACCTAAATATCTAAACCCTAAAATTAAAAGCATTGTGTATCAAAGTATTTCAATGATTATTCTATTCACTAACTCAAAATAGTAAACAGACTTATTTTTTTTATTGAAATTGAAGTATTCATGTCCCACATATAATATGAAATTATAACTTTCAAAGATCCTTTGAATATATATAAAAAAAATCTAACCAGCTTTGCTTAGTTCACCTTATATTGGACTGAGAGCTAAATGTCACGCATAGAAAGATGCGAAAATATTAATCTCACATCAAAAAGTAAAAAATAAAGTTTTGACATATATAAGTAGCGCTCCACATCCTATCCGAACGAAAGTAATGGCCCCATGACATAAGCATAAGGAACCAGTTCAACTTGTAAAGAACCACAACATGACCCATATATACAGATAAAAGCTCGAACTTTATAGCTAAAAGCAAAACTATTGGTTTGAATCGTGTTTCAGAAAGACAGCTAAAAGAATTTTATTCCTATTAAAATAACAACTGATCACCAACTGGTTACCCTGCTGACAATCATATAATATTTAATGAAAAACTTTGAAATAGGTGTCAGATCAAAAGGGGATGCTTTTTAGAGTTTGAAACTCTAATTTTACATACAATAAGTGTCGGTTGCCAACCGATCCTGACAATGATCAAAGAAAACACAACTGAAAAATTTGACAAATACAGGGTTTCACACCCCAAATCCGAATACATTAGTATCTATGACTTTACCATACCTTAAAAGAATCTTTGATATAGTCTTTCAGAAAGCCATATTCAGACATTATAGTTTGAGAAAAGGAAAGTGGATTTCCAAACATCAAAAGTGACTGCAGGAAAAACGGTAAGACACCCTTTATGTATAATTGTGTGTAGGGGAGCTAACTTAGTTGAGCAGCTCGAGCAGTTTAAGCTCGCCTCAATTAAAATTCGGTCAACCCTTGATTCAAACTCGAGCTTGACTTGAAACTTTAACGAGTTTAGTTGAGCAAGACCTAACTTGATTTGATAAGTTCACGAAAAGCTCATTATTTTTTATAATATGTGTATTTGTGGATTGTAATTTTGGAGTTTATATTTTTTATAGATTTTGGAGTCTAGATTTTAGAATTGATTCACAAACTATTTTGATTTTTTTTTGTTAAATTTGTTAATTCATGCTTATATTAATGTTTATATAGTCTTACTAGATTTTACATATATATTACAAAAACAAAGTAAAAATTCTAATGAGCTTAACAAGAAATGATTTTTTTAACGAGTACGAAACGAGTAAAATTTTAGCAAATATCAAGTCGAGTCAAACATGAATCGAACAATTTTCGAGTTAAGTCGAACACTGCTCAATTCGTGACGGATTAACTCAATAATCACCCCTAATTGTGTGAACCGACCATAAAGTCAAAAGTACCAGCATTTCTTTTGGTTGCATGAAATCACATGGTGCCCGTATAATAAACAAGGTAAGAACAAGAAACAAGTAGAAGAGAGAACTGATCGAGGGGACAGCGAAAAAGTGCCCAAATCTTTAGAATGGATCTCAAAGGGAACAATAGACAGATATTCGGTGGGCAAAATGCCAATGTCCCAGTCGAAGTTTAAGTGCCATTTCCATTATTTATCTACCTTAAACCGAACCAAACCAAACCTAGGGTAGAGCAGCCTAATTTAAGCCTAAAAAAAATAAGTTTTGAAACTTGTCCAAGCATTCTAAAATGTTATATTTTTTGATAACATTTTAGGTTAATTTTTTCAACAAGTTTCGAAACTTATCGAAAAACCATTTTAAATGTTATCAAAAAGTATAACATTTTAGGTTGCATGATCAAATTTTGAAACTCTCCGTTTTATAACCTTAATTTAGGTTGTTGTACAGTATACTCACCCCAAACTAAATACATACGACAAAAGGTTCATACCCGCATCTATCAATGTGGAAGCAAAGATAGGATCTTGGGATATTTTGATTTCAAACTCAGTTTCTTAATAAGGGATATGTTTTGCTGTTAAAAAGAAAAAGGAACACTATGTTTAATCTGAATCATCGACAAGGTGTTTCAAATATAAAAATTTAGAATTTTGAACATCCAAATTAACCGTGAACGTTTATATCATAAAAAGGTAATTAAGAAACAATTTTTAACTGAGAATAAACTCATTGTATCACTTATATTGGAAACTTGACGGACCCAACACACCCACTAAAGAAGACCTAAGACTGACCACTAGTACTACACCAACTCCCTGAGTCAGTTAGCCTTTCTATGTTTTATTTTTTTAGTGCACAATACTTTAGGCAGAAGTGCCGACCATATACTATTTAGACATTAGAATCGGCCATATATTATTTAGGCAACAGTGCCGACTATATAACATTTAGGCGGCACACTACAAAAAAATATACATATACTGACGGTGGTTTATACCGACGGACAAAAACTGTCGGTATAGAGCACATATACCGACGGACAATAATGCCGTCGCTACAAACCACAAGTTTAACCGACGGATACTTCATCCGTTGGTATAGACTATATATATTCCAACAGTTTAAAAAAAGCCGTCGGTATAGACCATATATATTCCAACGGTTTGTCGTGTCTGTCGGTATAGATATAGGTTTTACCGATAGATATTTATATCTGTCGGTATAGTGTGGGGTTTGACCGACGGTTTTTTAAGTCCGTCGGTATAGGGTATATTTTAAATTATCAGAACACATTCCTATCGGGCAAAATTGAAATTCCTAATTCCCCACAGCTGCATCTGTCGTGCTTCTCACTCGAGCTCGTGACGGCCGTCGGTACCACCGCCACAGGTTTGTTCTTCGATTTCTCTCTTGTTCTTCAAAACTGAAATCCCTAACCCCTAATTCCCCACTTCAAAACATTCTCTGATTTGTTTTTTTTTCCTCTCATCTTCGTGCTTCTCACCGTGGGTTCATTGTTTTTTGGCTGTTAGCTTAGTTTACAATTACATTACTTTCCCTGATTTGTTTGATGATGAAATGTTGGTATTTACACTTTGTTAAACAGTAGCTTTGAGTTGCCGATATTGGTTTATTATAAAATCAGTATTTTTTATTATGATGTGTAATTTTGGTTGAGTTGGTGGAAATTTGAATTAGTACATTTTGATCGTTTGGTTGGCGATACATTTTGATGTTTGCAATCCTCAATTTTCTTTTGCCGCTAATGTCATCATTATCACACCAAAAATTTTGAGCCTCTACAATTATGCTGCAGGAATGCAGACTTGAAATCTACTTCAGGAGATGTTCACATAACTAAGAGCACAAGCTTTGAGAAGCAGGTATTATTTTCGTTTCGCCTCTTCCTTGGCCAGGTTCTTGTCCTTCATTTGCCTGCTCTCATTCAAATTTGCTTATTTAAAAGCTGCATTCTTTCAAATTGGTTCAATATTCAAGTTAAATCTAGATCTTTTCTTTGTTTTGCTTTTTTATTTATGTACATTGTGCGACTGCAGTTTCCTTTCGTTTCTCTTTTTTCTTCTTTTTGGTTAATGATGAAGTTACTTGGCTTTTCTGGGAACTTCCAGTTTGAAGTCAAATGCAAAGTGAATGTTAGATTCGATCTGGGTTTTTTTTTTGACATTTGATTACTCGGGGAATTTGGTTATATGTACTTCATCTGAAGGAGCTCAAGAACTGAAAAGTGGTTCATGTCTTTGCATTTGATCTTCACATTTCAATGCGCATAGCCAACCATATAATAACTAATTCAAGTGCACTAAGATAATACATAAATTGAGGCTTAATCGAAAATTTTCTAATTAAAAAATACTATCTCTATTAATATAGAAAGATATTACAACACACTTACACACTAGATTTTCTCACTCTTGCCTCACGTCACTCACTTCACTCACTTGCACACTACACTCACTCACTCACGGTCATTCACTTGCACACACTCACCATATTCTTTCAACTTGCACATGACAAAGCCTATATATAGGCAGACTATGTCGGTTTACATGGCTTAGATATTTTATAATATTATATTATAATATTATATGTCATTAGATAATTCTAAAGTGGTAGGGAGACTTCTAAAATAGTGGAATGAAGTCGGTAGATTTCCAATACTCCCCATTAACGATTTCTCTCCATAGATGACTTGTATATCATATCGAGTGTTTTTCTGAATTTTTCAAACTTTGCTCTACTTAAACTCTTCGTGAATATGTCTGCAACTTGTTCGTCTGTCTTTGTTGGTGCCATCTTGATCTCTCTGTTAAGGACCTTGTTGTTGTTCTCTATTGTTGACTCTTTTTCCTTTGAAGGCTTCTTCCTTATAAGCTAGCTTCAATCTCCGCTTTTTTGTGTGATTTGTTTCTTCTTCCATCATGAACTTTGTTTCCCTTTTGCTTGGAGCTCTCACGTTTTTTTTAATTTAGTAAGGGATTCAAAAATAGCAATAGTGCAAACTCACTTCTTCATTTTGCCATGCTTACGCCACAACCATAACAGTGCAGCATCTTCCAAATAAAGTAAGACATGGTCGATCTTCCTGTCATGGTCAATCTTCCTAGCATCCTCCATGACGCTTGTTGCTCGAATATATTGTTACAAGCTCTTCAAGAAGTTATCTTCATCTTTCACGTTCTTAGCTTCTTTATAAGACTTCGATTTAGGAACCTCCACTCTCGAAGAAATTGAAATTAAGGTAGCTTCCCCATCATGAGCCAGTGCATTCTTAAGAAGCACCATCTCCTCCTTCATATCTTTCAATTCCCCATGTACCTTTTTAAGTTCTTCCCTTATAGCTTCATTCTCTTCTTTGAGGGTAAGAATTTCAATGCAAAGAGAATTTGAAGAAATCTCACATTGTTGTGAACACTTACCAGTAGCCTCGTTTAGAACTCCCAACATTTCTTCGCGAGGCTCATCGACTTCCATTTGGCTTGGACGAAGCTCCTCTGATGTAGGTTGATATACAACCGTATTCCCTATACTTTTATCTTTCGAGGGTGAGCTTTCTCTTTCTTCACTTAGATTTGATGCTTGCTCTTCACATTCTTTGTTATCTTCTGAAATCTCTTCTAAGCCATGAGATTCCAGAAGTTCGTTCCTCTGATGTGACCACCAAGAATAAGCTTCATCGAACACCACATTCCTTGAAGTGTAGAACTCGTAATTGATTAGATCACATCTCCAACCTTTTTGTACTTCGTTCATGTCTTGCAACTTCTTCTCATCATTGGTCATATGATTGGAGCACCCAGAATTGATGATCTAATCCTTCTCGTAGTCAAGTTTTAACTTCATGGTTGCTGCAAGAGATGGTTCCTCCATGTCTTCTTCGAACTATTCTTCATTCGTGTAGTCTATCTTTGAGTCTGTCATTGCTACAAGGGATGGTTCCTCCATGTCTTCTATTAAATCTTCTTTAACAAAAAGTCCATCTTCTACTTCCCATTCTTCCTCGTTGATGGAAGCTTCCAATGTGACCTCACTCACCTCATCTTTTGTGGTGGTCATGTTTCCTTGAAAAGTTTGTCTCTTGGGCAATCTGCAATCTTGAGCAAAGTGACCCTTCTTGCCACAATTGAAGCATTCACGACTCTCCCTCATGGGTAATCTACAATCTCGAGCAAAGTGACCCTTCCTTCTACAATTGAACCATTCACCACTTTGTCTTTTATTGGTCTCCTCGTACTGTTGGTGATAGTCTTCTTTTCCACGTCGAGCTCCCCCTAAAGTGTTACTTCTATCTCTCAGATGAAACTTGTCTTCTTGTGTCCTCATTTCCACGTCGAGCAAAGTGTCCAACGCTTACGGAAACTTTACAGTCCCTGACTGTGTTTCGACATAGTCTTCCCTCACAAATTGATGCATCGACCAATGTAAGCGTCCAATGCTTACCGAAGCTTTCTCCACTAGTAATGGTCTCGGACTACCCGCTCTAATACCAATTGTTGGAAACTTGACGGACCCAACACACCCACTTTGGAGGACCTAAGACTGACCACTAGTACTACACCAACTCCCTGAGTCAGTTAGTCTTTCTATGTTCTAATTTCTTAGTGCACAATACCTTAGACGGTAGTGCCGACCATACACCATTTAGGCGATAGAACTGACCATATATTATTTAGGTGGCAGTGCCAACTATATAACATTTAGGCAACATAGTCGACCATATAATAACTAATTCAAGTGCAATAAGATAATACATAAACTGATGCTTAACTGGAAAACTTCTAATTACAAAAAATACTATCTCTATTAATATAGAAAGATATTACAACACACTTACACACTAAATTTTCTCACTCACTTGCACACTACACTCACTCACTTCGGTCACTCACTTGCACACACTCACCATATTCTCTCAACTTGCACATGACAAAGCCTATATATAGACTATGTCGGTTTACATGGCTTAGATATTTTATAATATTATATTATAATATTATATGTCACGAGATAATTCTAAAGTGGTAGGAAGACTTCTAAAATAGTGCATGGAGTGAAGTCGGTGGATTTCCAACAACTTCTAATGACCAAATGCAAGTTCACGACGCTCTACGACGGACTATTCTTGAGAGCTAGGATCCGTAAAAGATATTGAAATGTTGAAGATTCAAAATTTATATTGAAGGTTCAAAATTTAAAACACTTCTTCTTGAAAGACACGATGTATGCATACACATGGACAACGACGATTCAAATAACAAAATTATGTATTGAAAAGGTATTCGACTTATTGTCTGTGAAAACTCCGGCATGGTGGCCGGACGGTGACCGGTGTGTGGTGAAGATTAAGAACGATGAGGGTTGATGAAATAAGAAATATACAGAGAATATAGAAATGTGAAATGGATTACTTCCTTCGATTATAGAAAAATATTAGGTATTTATAACCCAATAGACTTATAACAACCTAACAAGGTTAACTACTCTAACAACCCATTAACAAACTAATAATGAACTAAACTAATTACAACTAATTCAGCTAATTACATGTTAACATTTACCCTACTTTCTTTTCTTCTTCCTTCTACTTCGAATTTTTTCTTGAATGAAACATTAGCTCAATCAAAACTTGACAAAAAAATGCAAGTATTTTACTTGTTTTGACTTCTTCTTTTCCTTCTCATTCTTCGATTATGTATCTCAGCTTTCAAAGCTGTTAATAGCTTGACCAGCTCGGCTTCTTCCTTTACTTGAACGACTGATCAGCAAACATTATATACACTTGCTTCTTGGCAGTGTTCTTGTTCTTCTTATTCTTTGATATGTATTCTCAACTTTCAAAAGCTGGTAATGGCTTGACCAGTATCTGCTTCTTCCTTTACTTGAATGACTGATCAGCAAACAACATCATATACACTTGCTTCTTGGCAGTGTTTTAAATCTCTTTTTTTATCAGAGTCATAACATTTAACTTTCCTTGAACATCCGATCTGCAATATACATCTGCATCAGTGGCAGTGTATTTGAAAGAAGCTTTTCTTTCCAGCTTTCTTTCTTTTCTTCCAGTACTTCTACTTGATCAGAATCGCTGCATTTTTCGTTCCTTGAACATCTAATTTGTTAATATACATCTTGTTTCAAGAGTGACAACTAAAATTTCCCTAACCCAACTGAACTAAGTATGTGTATTTGAAACCCCTGAGGGGTTGCTAGAAGGTACCAAACACAGCAAAACAAAAACCATAGCTCAAAGTTATACCAACTTCAAGTCCCAAACCAACTAATCGAATAACACAAATCTGTAGTAACTATGACTGACAACAACAACAAGAGACTAGCTTCCAGCATAAAAAAACTTGAATCCAATAAGCATACAATGCAGTAGTGACAAATACTTCAACTCCCAGAAAATTCCAAAATATAGTGATCCAAATTGACATCTCAAACACAATATGCAAGTTTCAAATGAACCATCTCAATAACTTCCAACTTTAGGATGAACAACAGCCAACACAAATTTCCAGCAAGAACCATACAATAGATGCACATGAACCAGCAACGCAAAAAAGGCAGAAGTCGTAGTAGTGAAAAATTAAACCAAACTAAAGAAATCACTGACATTTGAAGGATGTGCAATGAACAACTTTCACTAGAATAAACTTGTGGTCCAATTGAAACAATCCTGCAAATTCGATGCTAATACAAGCAGCAGCAACAACTCCAAACTTTCACAAAGTAGTTGCGACGACAAAATAAATCTGAAAACTTCAACCATGACATTAACACACAGCAATGCTCCAATTAAGAATAAACCAGTAAGCAATTGAGACAAGACTGAGAAGTACAATAGATCTCACCAGAGCAATTGCAAAATCTCTATTAATCACGAGCAATTACCGTGTCACAAGCAGCGAAGCACATAGGCGAGAAAATTGAATCTAATCAATTCAGAAACGAAGCGGCAACGATGTTTCAAAAAATTGAAGAGCTGAAACTTTTAGGTCGATCAGAATCGAAGAATGAAAAATCGGCGACGGAGAATCAATCGCGGTAGCAGAGATAGTCGGAACAAAATGGCAAAGACGAAAAAAAATGAAACGCCACAAAGAAAATAAACCGGTACCAAACTGAGAGAATTCAGATCTGAAACGCCGCAAAGAAGAATAAACGACACCAGGATCTACGGAGGAGACTCCATCGTCGATCGAGAGAGATCCAAAGCAATTTTCAGATGAGGTATTGAGAAGCAGTGAGCAAATCAGAAAAGAATACTCAGAGATCGGAAACGAGCATCGGCGGAAGAGAGACGACGGTAGGATCGTTAATGGCGAATGATACCATGTGAAAACTCCGGCATGGTGGCCGGACGGTGACCGGTGTGTGGTGAAGATTAAGAACGATGAGGGTTGATGAAATAAGAAATATACATAGAATATAGAAATGTGAAATGGATTACTTCCTTCGATTATAGAAAAATATTGGGTATTTATAACCCAATAGACTTATAACAACCTAACAAGGTCAACTACTCTAACATCCCATTAACAAACTAATAATGAACTAAACTAATTACAACTAATTCAGCTAATTACATGCTAACATTGTCAAGGTGTATGTATAGAAATTGGATGGCAAATCAAACAATCTACCGGTGCAAGAAGTCAAAAGAAGCCAAATGGTTGCCAAAAATGGCAACAATTATTTCAAAGATAGTAGAAAAACTTTTAAACAAAAAATAGATGACAAGAACTTTGTCATTCATGAATAGTAGTAACATTGTAATAGTTAAAGATTCTCACTACTGAATGGTGGGAAAAAAATATTTGTAAAAGAGGACAGAGCCCTCTATAAAAGACTCAAAATTAATGTACTGGACACTATTAAAATTTTTCGAGTTCGATATTAAAATTCATAATGCTCAAATTGCTCTTCTTGCTCAAATTACTTTTCTTGTTTCGATTTAAAATTAAATTTAATTTATTTAAAAAATTATCTTCAAATTAAACTTCTAAAAATTCATCCATCCTTACATACGGATGAAAATCCTCTACCCATGTTCGGTGCCCCTATTTATGCCCCACACTCAAAATTAAGTTTAGGATTTAGGGTTTAGGGTTAGGGATTATGATTAGGGTTTAGAGAATTTAATGTAGGGTATATTTTTAGGGTATAAGGTGTAGGGTTTAGGATTTAGAATTTAGGGTTAGGGCTTGAAATTTAATTTTGTTGTATTTTTTTAGTATTGGTGCATAAATAGAGGCACCAAAAAGGAGCAGAAGATTTTTATCCCTTACATACACCTTACCAATAACTCATACGTACAAAAAACAATAATGCTTTTGTTCCGGTGCCAATTAAGCTGTTTTTTTTTAACAGACTTATTTTATTTAGATTAAGTAATGTCCCGGCCTCATTAAAAAACCTCCCTAAAACCTATAGAGGAAAAAGAGTGCACAGAACAATACTTCGGATAAATACACAAGTTCGAAACATTGGGGCTTCATACACGGCCAAATAAATAAACATACAGGCAACATGAAGACTATTCACTCATTAATATATACGCTACTGCTGTAATGCCCTGCAGGTTGTTTTCGCACTCCTGGCAGCAGATTTCCGAGAGCCATGTTGCACTACCACCTCTTTTATGAACTCTAGTATTGCAGCACTTACTACTGACCAGCAATCCTTAATCACTCACCTGCAATCCCATCGATTAGCAACTGAAACTCCCTGCTTCCGTGGATCCCTTTCTTTGCGAGTATGTCAGCACTCACATTCGCCTCCCTGTAAATCGCTTCAATCGACCACTGTAAATCACAACATAGGTTAATCGTTGAGGTTATCAGCCTCTTAAAAATGTCTGGTGCCAGGTACGGGGCTTTGAACCATTGTACAACAACATTACTATCGCTTTCCACAACCAACGGATACTCTCTTAGTCTCGGGACTAACTTGTAGCACTTCACCGCTTCAGCAACGGCGAGGATTTCAGCAGAGGACACGTCTATGTGGCCCACTGATTTCGAGAAAGTTGCCCATATTTTAGCGTTGCTATCTCGTAGAACGCCTCCTATCCCGGCTGCCCCAAACGATCCTGATACAGCCCCGTCTACATTGAACTTGAGAGAACCTTCTCGTGGGGGATACCAGCTATTTTTTTGCGCTCGTGGTGCCACTAAAGCTACCAATTTGAAAGTGGCAGGGAGGTTGTAAAGATCATTTACTGACAACATACTCCCTGGCCAGTTCGCGTTACACCAATACGCCATCCTTACTATAGCCACATCAATCATTAAGTTAACATCCGGCTTCTTCCCATTGAAAACAGCTTCATTTCGATGCAGCCAAACAGTCCAAACCAGGCTATAAAATGCTAGGATCCAAACTCGCCAATTTCTAAAACCAATGTCAGTAGCATACCACATGCTGATTAGAGTTTTAATACACTTAGGGATAACAACGTTAAGACCCCAAATGATGTTCCAACCTTGCCAAACCCGCCAAGTTACATCACACTCACAAAATAAGTGGTTTGGAGTTTCCTCCTTAGTGTTGCAAAACACACAATTGGGAGAGTTAAGCCTCGTACCTCTTTTGATCAACTCGGATCTAGTGGGAATTCTTCCGTGTATTAAGCGCCAAATGAAGCATTCCACCTTCGGAGGCACATCCTTGTTCCATACCAAACTTCATATCCGATCCGGCTCCACAGTTGTTGCTACTGTCAAGTTGCAGTACGACTTTGGAGTGTAGATTCCATTAGGTGCTGCTCTCCACCTTAGACTGTCTTGTAGAACTCCCCCCGGTTTGAAACGATTGATAACATCCAAGAATTCCCCGTACATCGACACTTCCCAATTGAATAATGATCTGCGAAACTGGATATCCCACCTCCAAACATTGTTCTCAAAACTGCCAAATTCAGCAATGACTCCCTGTTTCTTGACAGCTAGTGCGAACATTCTAGGATATTTAGTTTTCAAAATAAACGACCCGCACCACCTTTCTTCCCAAAAACTAATTTCCTTACCATCACCCGCCAAGTAGCTGATATTGCGCATCCACGGGTCATTCTCGTTGCTGATTGGGGAAATGATATCCCACCACACTTTAGATTTATTCGATTTGTTCAAATTATTAGGAATCAGCCCGGCCGAGTTTCCCTCATATTTGGTGTTTATAATTTTCCTCCAAAGAGACTCTGTTTCAGCCCCATAGCGCCAAACCCACTTGTTTAGTAAGGCTCTATTTTTTACCTTCATGTCTACTAATCTGAGACCTCCATTAGCTTTTGGTTTGCATAATTCCTTCCACCTAATCCACACAATCGATCTCTTCTCGGCTCCACCCCACAAGAAATTGTTGATTAATCTGTTTATTTGCTTACAAATGGCAGCCGGTAATTTAAACAATGACATGTAATAAATATGCAAATTAGATAGTACCGATTTGACTAGCACCAATCTTCCGCTGAAAGATAAGAGGCGCGATCTCCAGCTTGCAAGTCTTTTTTTGACCTTCTCCACCACTGGTGCCCATACTTCCAAAGAATTACGTACAATACCTAACGGAAGACCCAAGTAAGTACAGGGGAAATTTTCAGAGGAGCATTTGGTCATCACTGCCCATCTTTCTAGTAGCATAGGATCCACGTTCACCCCAAGCAATTTGGATTTTTCCAAGTTCAGCCGTAGTCCGGAAGCTAATCCAAAACCCCTCAAAATTCTGATTATGTTTCTTATTTGTGTTTCACTAGCCCCACTGAAAACTATTAAGTCATCCGCAAATTAGATGTGGGATACGGATATGTCACTGCCGTTGATGTTAACAGCTTCAAAAAGACCCACTTGCACAGCATTCTTGAGAACTTCGCTAAGAACTTCGGCCACAATGTTAAACAGAATAGGCGACAAGGGGCAGCCTTGTCGCAGCCCTCTTTGAATCGAAAAGCTTGGAGTTGGCGAGCCGTTTACTAGTATTGATATATTTGCCGAGGAGATGCAAAATTGAATCCACGACAGCCATTTATCCCCAAAACCCATCTTCTTCATCGCTAGCAACAAGAAATTCCAGTCAACAGTGTCGTATGCTTTCCTAAAATCAGCTTTAAAAACAATTCCAGGCCGTCCTCCTTTTTTCATAGCATCGACAATTTCATTTGAAATCAAAGCACATTCAAGGATCTGTTTGCCCGGACAAAATGCGAACTGGTTGTCGCTTATAAACTCATGGATGCACCCGCTTAAACGATAGGATAACGCCTTCGCGACCAGTTTGTACATACTGCAAACCAGGCTTATCGGCCGATAATCCTCCATTGAGGATGGGGATGTCTTCTTCGGAATCAGAACTATGAAAGATCTATTAAACGAAGTATCTGAAATTGTGCCGTTGTAAAATTCGATGAAAAACTTCAGCACATCCCCCTTTACTGTATTCCAATATTTCTTCAGGAAGTTCATATTGAATCCGTCAGGCCCGGGGGCCCTAGACCCATCCACGGACCATAAAGCGTGTTTAATTTCATCTTCGGAAAACATCCTGTCTAAAGATTTCGCAGTTTCTGCCGACATCTTCTTTAGATTGCATTCCAGATTCTTGATTGGGATAGTATTTTTGGAGTTGTATACTTCCCTGAAGCTTTCGTAAATAGACTGCTTTATCTTGCTCTGATCAGTGATTAACTCCCCACCAACTTTCAATGCTGAAATTGTATTAGTCCGTTGTCTCGCCGATGCCACCTTCAGTCTCTCTTAAATGACAGTAGCTAAGAATCGGAGAAAATTAATGTTTGGTTTCTAGAGCCTTGTAAATTTGGAGAGAAAAAATGTACAAAGCAAGCTTTAGCAATTATTTTCCATGTTTTTTTTACAAATCTTAAAAGTAATTTTAATTGTACCTAGAGGGGAAGGAAAGTGAGACTCTAAGAAATGGAAAGGAAGTTCTTCTATGAGTCTAGAACCTATGCTTAAATGACTTCATTGCAAGTTAATTGTCATATTTCAGGTAATTGTCATTTATTTTGGCAAAATTGTCACTGAAGTTTTTTTTTTATTTTGATCACTGATCCTTAAGTTTAACTATTGATTCGACAGAAAATGTAGCGTGACGTAGTATCATAATAGTTTTAATCCTTGAAATTTATACATTCTATCTATTTGGTTATAATTCGAAATAATTCAATAAATCCTCAATATTAAAAAATTTATCATTTCCGCTTGAAACATTAGAACTAGACAGGGGAGTTGTTTCGCAGTAAATTATACGGAGAAAAAATCGTGAATCATTGTAGAAGTATCCATTATGTTCAGTTTTGTCAAATAATTTACTATTATTTTCATCTCACGCTTTATTTGAAATCTGATAAATCAACTCTTTTCAATGAAAAAATGAATAATTTACTATTATTTTCATCTCACGCTTTATTTTCCTTTATTTATTTTCTTCCTCTATTATATATCGTCTCTAATAAATTCTCTCAAACGAGAACGAAAAGAAAAAAAAAGGTAAACTATAATAGAGGTCACCCAATTATGGGTAAGGTTACATTTAAGTCATCAAATTATTGATTCATATACCCTTTTGGTGTTTTTATAATGCCTTAGTTTGACTCTGTGATAGCTGCCGGAAGGAAGTGAATTTGTTAAGAAACCCTGAAATGAATTGGCTGTATTCTATTCTCTCTTTTTTCACGTTTAGCTGTGAATGTCTCGGTAATTGCATTTTGTATATGCATTCAGGTGGCGTAAAAATAAAACAATATAGATTGAAATAGAAGGTTTACATTTTAGATATGCTTGCTGAGATGGTGTAGACCTATTATAGGTCATGGCAGTTAACAACTGCTATTAGAAAATAGAAGTGGTCTTGGGTTTGGAATTTGGATGATGGTGCTAAATTAAATGATTATGGTATTCATCTTTACTATTTATATTATACATGCTCGTATTTGATATTTTTAATATTTCTTTTGTTCCTCTATTCGTTTAAGCTGGCTGATTGTTGCAATGTCAAGTGTTCGATCTTGGTTTCCAAGAAAGATCCACTGATTTGATTAATTTAATATTTTTTCTATTCTTATTATACACACTAGGAGCCCATGTGCAATGGTTAGAAGTATGAAAACTCAATATAGAATCTTCATGATGACTTATGACAGGATGTGATTAGAAATTAAGATTAATATTGTTGTTAACTGGCTTATTACTGTAAGTTCCTATCAAAATTTGCATCAGGTCCTGGCTTCATACAAGAAAGAACAATGTTTGTGCATATTTTTAAATTTAATAAGTCGTTTTTTTTCTGCCAATCCAATTGTTTGCTGTGTGCATGATCTGCTTATGTTCCTATGCAGGAGTTCCTTCATATCTCTTTCTCTTTTATATTTCTCTTCATTCCATTTTGTGAAGGGTTCCATTTGGTACTTCTATAATTGCATTTAGGAAATTGCTTAGATCCCAGAAAAATGTTTTGCTTGAACTTTTTTCGAGTCTAAATTTGTCTGGGGCTGGGCAGATGATGTGTTTTAAGTTTCTAGCAAATGTTATGGATGGAGTAGTAAATCTTTTCTCCCCTTCTTCCAAGGGTACCAGTGCCCAATATGTAACACTATTAAAAAAAAAAAAAAATATATTATAATATTATAATATCCTACCCACTCCCTCTCATTTTGTCCCCCCAATTATGTTATCCCCTCCCCCTCAATTATTATCATTTATCCTCATCTCTGCATATCACTTTCCCCCAAAAATTTTAAGTTTATTTTCCTCTCAACACCACCCACAATCGTACGCCACCAACAACCGTCTATTGCCGAGTTGTGCCGTTTCGTTCACCGCCACCACCATCCGAACCGTCTTGACGACCCGAACAAAACGCTCCTTTTCACGCGTCAAACCGCCGCTCCGTTTGCCGTTAATTTGCCGTTGAAGGTTTCGAACAAAAAGGGGTTTTTCTCAAATCGGCGAAAATCCGGTAAGTTTTCGACTTAAATACGCGTTTGGGGTGATAGAAAATCAAATTTGGAGAATTCTGTTTTTTTTCAAAATTTTGCTCCGCCGTCCACGGCGGCGCGTGGGCTTCACGCGCCGTCCGGCGCCGCGCGTGGGCTTCACGCGCCGTCCAGGGCGATTTCCGGCCACCCTGGACGGTGGCAGTGAACCGGTCAGTTCAGACCGGTCTGGTCACGAATTGAACCGCCCGAACCAGACCCGCCGCGTCAGCGTGACGTCAGCATGACGTCATCGTCCGACCCGTTTACCGAACCGACCCGACCCGTTGACCGACCCGTTGACCCGACCCGATTAACAGTGACGTCAGCATGACGTCATCGTCCGACCCGTTTACCGAACCGACCCGACCCGTTGACCCGACCCGTTGACCCGACCCGTTGACCGACCCGTTGACCCGACCCGTTGACCGACCCGTTGACCCGACCCGGTCAACAGTGACGTCAGCATGACATCAGCGTTGACTTTGACCGTTGACTTTGACCGTTGACCGTTGACCAAAAAGTCAAATTTTCCAAAAAGCCCTATTTTATGTTTTTCGACGTCCTGAGTCCATTTTTGAAGCCCGTTTCTTGAAATTCAAACCCGAAAGCCCCCAATTTGAAAGTTGAACTCGAATATACATATGTATAAGCTATGTTTTCAGGAGGATATTTATGATTAAGGACTGATATTAACTCGTTGATCTAATAGGTACTAGTGAACCTTTCGATCGTACCTACGCCCAGCCAGGCCCGTCCCGATCTATACCTCCTCGTGATCCGATCGTCACTCGTATGACTTCAAACCTAGTTTTGAATACGAATTAAGATGTAAATTAGATTGTAACTATAATCAATGTTCATATAGGCTCAAATACTGTAGCGGAGCGTGATCCCAGTGCCCGTTAGACCTGTTGACTGACCGATCTCATCTTTGAAGGTGTGTTTCCTTGTGTGCTACAGATAATCGTTTTAATATTGTTTTACATGACTATACTATATGTGTGATACATCAAAATTTTGATTGAATATGTCTCTGATTACTGTTCTTCTGAAAATACATGTTTATTTTATATTTACCGAATTTTCAGTTATTATCAAAAACTGAACTATTGTATAGGATATTACTGGGCTATTTGGGATTGAATTAGAAGTGACCGTAGGTTCAGCTCTGATCCAGCTGGTAATTCCTTTACCGTTACAGGTTCCTATGTTTCGGCTAGGGTAATACCTACCATACCGTACCGTACCGTTCCTAAGGTATTCCCTTAGGTTGGCACTGATGCCAAATGTGCACTGGTTAATGCCTATGATGCAGTTTGGGAAACTGCCTCTTGGAGTATGGTTGGAGGGTAGAGAAAAGATTAAACCGGACCGCACCGTTACTTGAATTTTATGTTTCTGAACTAGAAAAGTATATTTTTCTGTTGTTGTTCATATTTTAACTTGCACTTTTGGAACACACGGAGCTTTCTAGCTCACGCCCCAAATTCTTTTCCCTTTCAGATATTTTGGTCAGGCCATCCCGTAACCGATACTAGGAGGATCGACACGTTTGGTATTTGTCTCTGAATGTAATGTTTCTATCAATCGTTTGTACTTTCAGGATGACATGTGCCTATATTTTGTTATGTATGATTTTATCTATAAAGTCTATGATGGAATGATTTTGAAAAAATATTACTGTTTGACGTGTTAAACATGTTTATTTGACTTGATGATTTTCCCTAAAATCTGCCTATATGCTGTCGAAATAAATGTTTATTTTGAAGTCATGTTTTCTATTTGCGTTTTAAAGTTTAATGTGCCTTACTAGACTTGGTCTATCCGCATAGGCTGGTCTAGGGGGTTACATTTATTGGTATCAGAGCTTTTGGTTTTAAACCCTCGGACTGTGAAAAAGCCCTTATAAAATACTGTTTTAAAAGTGTTTTACAAATTATTGTGAAAAGAGGCCATGTCACACTATTTTACATGCTTAATTGTGTTCGATCCTCCGGTGTCATAAACTGATCTTAAGTTTATTTTTTAATAGATTCTCTGAGATGAGCACTAGCAGGGGTAGACGACCTGCTCGTAGACGGGGTCGACCCGTCAGATTTGCTGACTTGATGGACGACCCACCGATCGCTCCATCTGCTCATGTAGATACCTCTACCCCCGTAAATCCTCTACCTTTTACCGAGCCTTCTGCCCCTAGTGGTCATTCAGTTCCGACCACCTCAGCTGCTCCGATATCTGCCCCGTCTGCTCCATCATCCACTCCTGATGTTGATGTGGCCACTCCGGTTAGTGGAGCAACGTTCTCTAGGCCCGAGCCTACGGCTGAGTCTACTAATGAGAGTTTGAGTAGACAGTTTTTTCAGATGATTCAGGGTGTAGTTAGTGCATCAGGTGTCGTTCCAAAAGTCCCTATTTCCCAGACTTTGTTTGCTAATGGGATCAAGACTTTTTCTGGATCTCTTAGTGGAACACCGACTGAGGCTGAGGAGTGGTTGTATGATATCGAGCGACGTATGACAGAGATGGGTTTTGAGCCATCGAAGAAATACTTGGGTGCTGTATCTATGCTGAACGGAAGTGCCCGCACTTGGTGGGAATCTATTATGAGTAGCGTTCCCTCTGATCGGTTGACATGGGATTTCTTTAAAGAGCGTTTTAGGAACCGTTATTTGAGCGAGCGATTCTTGAGGGAGAGACGTCAGGCATTCAAGGATTTGGTGCAGGGTTCTATGACAGTGGCTGAGTACGAGATACAGTTCTTGGAGCTACAAAAGTACGGTCCTGGTTTGGTTTCTACTGAGAAGGACAGATGTGAAAAATTCGCAGAGGGCCTCCGTATTGGGATACGTGACAGAGTGGCTGCACATCATGATGAGGTATTTGAGGATTTAGTAGATCGGGCTAAGACTGCAGAACAAATGGAGATTTTGGCGGCTAGTCAGGGTGACAGGGATAGAGACCGAGATCGAGGTCGAGATCGAGGACGAGATCGAGGTCGAGATTGGGATCGATCTAGGAAACCTAGACAGGGTGAGCCTTACAGACGTCCGGACAAGAGAACCCGCACAGTTGATTCTCAGAAGAGTAAAATGAGTTCTAGGCCTTCAGCATCTTCTGTCCCAACTGCCAGTCGAGGTGATTCTTTGAGTTTTTCATCTATGCCTGCATGTGAGCACTGTGGTAGGAAACACGGGGGAGATTGTTGGAAGATGATTGGTGCATGCTTCCGGTGTGGGTCTATGGATCATTTCCTTAAGGATTGCCCACGTCCACCTTCCACGGGGATATCCACTCAGACTCCTGCTCGTACCCAGACACCGGCTCGCTCACAGACATCTGTTCCGACTTCGACAAGAAATCGTAATCAGGGTAGAGCTTCTGGGTCTGCTATTAGATCGGAAAGTAGAGGCCGGTCCTATCAGAGCGGGGGACCGGCTATGACTGATGCTAGACAGCCTCCACTTGTTTATGCCTCCAGACGTCGAGATGACAGAGATGAGCCAGACGTCATTGCAGGTACATTTACCATGTTTTCTATTCCATATTTTGTACTGCTCGACAATGGTTCTACCCATTCATATGTATCGAGATCCGTGTCCCGAGACCTCCAGATTCCTAATGAGACCACTGAGAATACAATTACCGTTATGAGCCCAGTGGGTCAGTCTGTAGTTGTAAATAAGGTTTTCAGACGATGTCCCCTAGAAGTGCAAGGGGAAATCTTTCTAGCCGATCTTATGGAGCTACCTTTAGAAGAGTTTGATATAATTCTTGGCATGGATTGGTTGACTGAACACCGAGTTAACCTAGATTGTGAGTCCAAGAGAGCATTTTTAAGGACTTCTGATGATCGTACTGTGATTCTCACCGGTGAGCGTCGAGGGTATCTGTCAAATGTAATATCTGCTTTGGCTGCTGACAGAATGATCCGGAAAGGATACCAGACTTTCATCGCTTGTATCTTGAATACCAAGGGTTCTTTGTCAAAGATTGAGGAAATTCGCACTGTTAGCGAGTTTCCTGATGTCTTTCCCGAAGAATTACCTGGGCTACCCCCGGATAGAGATGTCGAGTTTGAGATTGAGATTTATCCGGGCTCTGCACCAGTCTCGATGAACCCCTACCGTATGGCTCCTAAGGAGCTTAAGGAGCTAAAGATTCAATTGCAGGAACTCCTCGACCGAGGATTTATTCGACCCAGCTCTTCACCCTGGGGAGCTCCTGTTTTGTTTGTAAAAAAGAAAGATGGGTCTCTCAGGCTATGTATTGATTACCGTAAACTGAACAAGTTAACCATCAAGAACAGGTATCCATTGCCCAGGATAGATGACTTGTTCGATCAGTTGCAAGGAGCCACGATTTTCTCAAAGATTGATCTTCGTTCAGGGTACTATCAACTAAAAATTAAGGGATCTGATGTAGCAAAGACGGCCATTCGCACCAGATATGGGCACTACGAGTTTTTGGTTATGCCGTTTGGTCTGACTAATGCTCCTGCTGCTTTTATGGATCTAATGAATCGTGTGTTCCGGCCGTATGTGGATCAATTTGTAGTGGTGTTCATTGATGACATCCTAGTCTACTCCCGGACTGAAACAGATCATGCTGAGCATTTGAGGATTGTACTACAGACTCTTAGAGAGCACAAATTGTATGCCAAATTGAGCAAATGTGAATTTTGGCTCAGTGAGGTGACATTTCTGGGGCATGTAGTATCGGCTCGGGGTATTCAGGTTGATCCGAGCAAGATAGAAGCCATTGTAAGTTGGAAGCAACCCAAGAATGTTTCTGAGATCCGCAGCTTCTTGGGTTTAGCTGGATATTACAGGCGTTTCGTTGAGGGTTTTTCTATTATTGCCTCTCCCTTGACGAAGCTGTTGAGGAAGGATGTTCCATTCATATGGACAGATGCTCAACGTGATAGTTTTGAGAAGTTGAAGACGGCCTTAACGCAAGCTCCAGTTTTGACGCAGCCCGAGTCTGGGAAGGATTTTACAGTTTATAGTGATGCATCGCGCTCTGGACTTGGTTGCGTTCTAATGCAGGATGGGAAGGTAATAGCTTATGCGTCTCGTCAGTTGAGACCTCATGAGTGTAATTATCCTACCCATGATCTAGAATTGGCCGCTGTAATCTTTGCCTTGAAGATTTGGAGACACTATCTCTACGGAGAGAAGTGTTATATTTATACAGATCACAAAAGCCTGAAGTACATTCTTACACAGAAAGAGCTTAATCTTAGACAACGTCGTTGGATTGAGCTTCTTAAGGATTATGACTGTGTGTTTGAGTACCACCCAGGGAAGGCTAATGTCGTTGCTGACGCTTTGAGTCGTAAGGCTATATCAGACTTGAGATCCATGTTTGCCAGAATGAGTTTATACAAAGATGGAAGTCTACTAGCTGAGCTGCAGGTTAAACCGACTTTGGCCGATGAGATTAAGGCCAAACAACTCTTGGATAGTTCCCTACTTCCAGTCATGCAACAAGTTGAGCAGGGATCCACATCTGTTTATTCCTTCGATCAGGATGGTATTTTATGCTTTAAGGGTCGTTATTGTGTTCCCGATGATGCTGACCTGAAGCGAGCCATACTCAGAGAAGCTCATAGTAGCCCTTATGCTATGCATCCTGGAGGAGACAAGATGTACCAGAATCTGAGGCAAAGGTACCGATGGGAGGGTATGAAGAAATACATTTCAGATTATGTATCCCGGTGTTTGACTTGTCAACAGGTTAAGGCAGAGCACCAGCATCCTTCTGGTTTGTTGCAGCCTATTAAGATTCCCGAGTGGAAATGGGAACGAATAACGATGGATTTCGTTACTGGGTTGCCTCTAACTCCTTCTAAAAAGGATTCTGTCTGGGTTATTGTTGATCGACTCACTAAATCAGCCCATTTTATACCAGTTCGAGTAAATTATTCACTGGAAAAGCTGGCAAAACTATACATTTCTGAAATCGTCAGACTACATGGGGTACCTTTATCTATCATCTCTGATCGGGATCCGAGATTCACTTCTCGATTCTGGGTGGCGTTGCACAGTGCTTTAGGTACCCGTCTGAATTTCAGTACATCTTTCCATCCACAGACCGATGGCCAATCTGAGAGAGTAATTCAGGTTCTTGAAGATATGTTGAGAGGGTGCGTGATAGATTTCCATGGTAGTTGGGAAGATTTCTTAGCATTGGCCGAATTTGCTTATAATAACAGTTACCAGGCTAGTATTCGCATGGCACCTTACGAAGCTTTGTATGGTCGCAACTGTCGAACTCCAATCTGTTGGACTGAATTATATGATAAGAAGACTTTGGGTCCTGAGTTGATCCAAGAGACTGAAGAGACTGTCAGACTGATTCGTAGTCGTTTAAAGGAGGCGTTTGACAGACAGAAGTCTTATGCTGATCGGAGGAGAAAGGATATAGAGTTTGAGGTTGGTGACCAGGTTTTTCTAAAGGTATCACCATGGAAGAAAGTTCTGAGATTTGGGCGCAAAGGTAAATTGAGCCCAAGATTTATCGGACCGTACCGTATTCGGAAGAGAGTCGGGCCTGTTGCCTATCAGCTTGAATTACCTCCCCAGCTTAGCCGAATTCATGATGTGTTCCATGTATCTATGTTGAGACAGTACCACCCAGATCCGAGCCATATTATCCAGGTACAGGATGTGGAGTTGAGACCAGATTTGTCTTATGAGGAGGAACCTGTTCAGATCTTGGATCAAGACGAGAGGGTTCTAAGGAATCGATGTATTCCTATGGTTAAGGTACAATGGAGAAATCGAGGCCCTGAAGAGGCTACCTGGGAAACCCTTGAGTCGATGAAAGAGCAGTTTCCGCATTTATTCCATTAAGGCAAATTTCGAGGACGAAATTTTCTTAAGGGTGGGAGAATTGTAACACTATTAAAAAAAAAATATATATATTATAATATTATAATATCCTACCCACTCCCTCTCATTTTGTCCCCCCCAATTATGTTATCCCCTCCCCCTCAATTATTATCATTTATCCTCATCTCTGCAGATCACTTTCCCCCAAAAATTTTAAGTTTATTTTCCTCTCAACACCACCCACAATCGTACGCCACCAACAACCGTCTATTGCCGAGTTGTGCCGTTTCGTTCACCGCCACCACCATCCGAACCGTCTTGACGACCCGAACAAAACGCTCCTTTTCACGCGTCAAACCGCCGCTCCGTTTGCCGTTAATTTGCCGTTGAAGGTTTCGAACAAAAAGGGGTTTTTCTCAAATCGGCGAAAATCCGGTAAGTTTTCGACTTAAATACGCGTTTGGGGTGATAGGAAATCAAATTTGGAGAATTCTGTTTTTTTTCAAAATTTTGCTCCGCCGTCCACGGCGGCGCGTGGGCTTCACGCGCCGTCCGGCGCCGCGCGTGGGCTTCACGCGCCGTCCAGGGCGATTTCCGGCCACCCTGGACGGTGGCAGTGAACCGGTCAGTTCAGACCGGTCTGGTCACGAATTGAACCGCCCGAACCAGACCCGCCGCGTCAGCGTGACGTCAGCATGACGTCATCGTCCGACCCGTTTACCGAACCGACCCGACCCGTTGACCGACCCGTTGACCCGACCCGATTAACAGTGACGTCAGCATGACGTCATCGTCCGACCCGTTTACCGAACCGACCCGACCCGTTGACCGACCCGTTGACCCGACCCGTTGACCCGACCCGTTGACCGACCCGTTGACCCGACCCGTTGACCGACCCGTTGACCCGACCCGGTCAACAGTGACGTCAGCATGACATCAGCGTTGACTTTGACCGTTGACTTTGACCGTTGACCGTTGACCAAAAAGTCAAATTTTCCAAAAAGCCCTATTTTATGTTTTTCGACGTCCTGAGTCCATTTTTGAAGCCCGTTTCTTGAAATTCAAACCCGAAAGCCCCCAATTTGAAAGTTGAACTCGAATATACATATGTATAAGCTATGTTTTCAGGAGGATATTTATGATTAAGGACTGATATTAACTCGTTGATCTAATAGGTACTAGTGAACCTTTCGATCGTACCTACGCCCAGCCAGGCCCGTCCCGATCTATACCTCCTCGTGATCCGATCGTCACTCGTATGACTTCAAACCTAGTTTTGAATACGAATTAAGATGTAAATTAGATTGTAACTATAATCAATGTTCATATAGGCTCAAATACTGTAGCGGAGCGTGATCCCAGTGCCCGTTAGACCTGTTGACTGACCGATCTCATCTTTGAAGGTGTGTTTCCTTGTGTGCTACAGATAATCGTTTTAATATTGTTTTACATGACTATACTATATGTGTGATACATCAAAATTTTGATTGAATATGTCTCTGATTACTGTTCTTCTGAAAATACATGTTTATTTTATATTTACCGAATTTTCAGTTATTATCAAAAACCGAACTATTGTATAGGATATTACTGGGCTATTTGGGATTGAATTAGAAGTGACCGTAGGTTCAGCTCTGATCCAGCTGGTAATTCCTTTACCGTTACAGGTTCCTATGTTTCGGCTAGGGTAATACCTACCATACCGTACCGTACCGTTCCTAAGGTATTCCCTTAGGTTGGCACTGATGCCAAATGTGCACTGGTTAATGCCTATGATGCAGTTTGGGAAACTGCCTCTTGGAGTATGGTTGGAGGGTAGAGAAAAGATTAAACCGGACCGCACCGTTACTTGAATTTTATGTTTCTGAACTAGAAAAGTATATTTTTCTGTTGTTGTTCATATTTTAACTTGCACTTTTGGAACACACGGAGCTTTCTAGCTCACGCCCCAAATTCTTTTCCCTTTCAGATATTTTGGTCAGGCCATCCCGTAACCGATACTAGGAGGATCGACACGTTTGGTATTTGTCTCTGAATGTAATGTTTCTATCAATCGTTTGTACTTTCAGGATGACATGTGCCTATATTTTGTTATGTATGATTTTATCTATAAAGTCTATGATGGAATGATTTTGAAAAAATATTACTGTTTGACGTGTTAAACATGTTTATTTGACTTGATGATTTTCCCTAAAATCTGCCTATATGCTGTCGAAATAAATGTTTATTTTGAAGTCATGTTTTCTATTTGCGTTTTAAAGTTTAATGTGCCTTACTAGACTTGGTCTATCCGCATAGGCTGGTCTAGGGGGTTACACAATATATGGTTTTTTCTTGGTTACAACTGTGACTAGCTGTTGTTTGTTCAGTATGTTTAGATAAGTTCACAGAAGAAGAAAACAGGTGTCATTGCTCCAAAGCACTTTGTACAGAGATTGAAGAAACAAAATGAGCTTTTCCGCAGCTGTATGCACCAGGTATTAGACATCAAGAACCTTATTTCTTCCTCTAAATTCACTATCTCCTTTGCTTATTCGAGGTTTCAATTACTTCAATGTAGTAGCCTTTTCCTGTCATGTCAACCAAATATTGACTCTTTATTATCTTCAATGGGAAGTGCAGAAGAGAATAACTCCCTCTCTGTGTGTGTAGGATACTCATGAGTTCTTGAATTTTTTGCTAAATGAACTTGTCAACATATTGGAGAAAGAGGCTCTAACAGCAAAAAATGAGGCGGAAACTTCATCACCACCTGAAAAGACTGAAAATGGTCCAAAGAATCCTCAGGCAATTGGTCTTCAAAAAGAACCTTTGGTACATGGGTACACAAGAATTTTCAGGTGAGTTTGCTAATTGTATATTGTATTCCTATATTTTAATTGTTCTTGTCTTGTGCTTTATTTACTTTGCTTGACATGAAATATAGATGAAATCAAGTTATTTCTTTGCTCAGGTTATATCTAAGTTAAGATACAATGTAACTGGAAACCTCAGAACATGTCTAAAACTTTTTTTTGGATAAGTGATGAGTCTAAAATTGTAAGAAATGTATTAGGTCTGCACAGCATCTGTAGAAAAATTAAACTAATCTGTGCAGTGATAGACAGTGATTAAATGCAAGGATTACTATCTATAACCGTGTTTATTTGCTGACAATGCTGATCAAGGAATTGCTATGCTTTGTAGAGCATGAATGTTGTTTAATTTCCCTTTGTATGCTTTTTATTTTTGCATCAGTCGGATGTGTTTAAGTTTCTCACATGTGAGGTTTATTTTTGCTTGCAGTTTGCAAGAAGCACAAAAGAGAATGAAGATAAAGAAGCCTCGTCACATCCTGGTCATCCATTTAAAGCGATTCAAGTACATCGAGCAGCTCAACCGGTACAAAAAGCTCTCTTACCGTGTTGTTTTTCCTCTTGAGCTGAAGCTGAGCAATACCGTGGAAGATGCAGATTTGGACTATTCTCTGTTTGCTGTAGTTGTTCATGTGGGAAGTGGACCTAACCACGGCCACTATGTTAGCTTGGTGAAAAGCCATGACCACTGGTTATTTTTTAACGATGAAAATGTCGAGATAATCGATGAGTCTGCAGTACGCTCAGGAGTATTCAAGCAATACAGATCATGGGTATATCTTATTTTATGAAAGTCTTGGTGCAAACAAGAATAGCTGAGAAGAGAGTTTGGTTTTTTTAACTATGAGTTACTGTTTAGAATCAGTTGAAAAGGAAATCAAGTAGAGAAGCTGTGAAGATATGTTAGAAGCTGCGTTTTGCAGCTTTGAATGTCCTGTAATTACAATGTAGGTCTTAGGGGAGTTTTCCTTTTAATAGCCTAGCTCATTTTACCTATATATTTTGGTACATTCATTGGTGAAAAATATGAGATTTTTCACACATTTTGTTATGCCAGTAGAGCTGAAGAAACCGGTCATTCTGATACTAATTATCACGGGGTTAGTACTCTCTGTTAGTACTCTCTGCTCGAAAGATATGTTCAATAGGATAGAGTATCATTTTTATACCTCAAGATCTTCATTTTTCTTTTTAATGTAGAATTAATGTGTCTGCCTCTTCTCAGGCATGACTATGCTTTTTGATATATGAGATACGTTTCTCTCTACAGAATGGCATGTTCAATCAGCCATTTATACAATCATTGAAACATTTTATGAAATAAAATAAAATATATATAGCTGCGATACATGTTTAGCATGAGCATAAAAAGGTTGATTTCATAATTAATCCAGTGAGGTTAAACTATGGAATAGTAAGCTTGAACAAGTCGATTGAATTTCAGAAACAAGATTGATTATTGTCCATCTATTGTCTTTGTAAATGGTAAGGGTAAATCTGAAACTGTCTTGGGCATTTTACCCCAAGAAAAAAACATCACCAGCATTAATCAATATTAAAATCACCCCGATCTGAAAAAAGTCGAGCAGATAAAATGTCTATGCTGGCTCCACCTTTAGAACTATCTTCATGAACTCGTAAACCAAGTAACTTATGGCAGCTGATGGCAATACCTGAAATGCATTGGTGCAATCAAGAGTGTATTAATATACACATAAATGCATTTGAACAAATATATACATAGAATGTATGCATATTCCATATGGTGCATACAAAATTGATATAGTTAACAATCTGTTAATATACTTCAAAATGCAAGTTCTATATAGTTTGCCGGATTTCCTATAAACGATTTTTATCTCCGGAAAGAAATTCAAATCAATCAGATACCACTGTTGAAGCTTTACAACTTTGAAATTTCAAAAACAGTTAACTTTGGTGATAGTAAATATTCCACTCACTACTTTAGATAGCCATGTAAACTAATCAGTCAAAAAGCTATAAAAGACAAATTCAAGAGGTAGAGCAATAGATTTTTTTCTGGACAAGATTATTCTAGTACCTGTAGTAAGCTGGGGATTAATCCAGCGTATAGAGCAGAAAATCCACCTTCCTGAACAATCTTGACACAAGTTGCCAATGCGCTTAACTTAGTTGCACGGACTTGCATTTGAAGGTGCCTCCTCACAACCTCAAATGGATATGTAGCAGCTTCGGAACACGCACCAGCAATTGCCCCGTATAGTAGTGTTCTAACGGGACCCAATTCTAATTGTTCAAATGCATTCAGTTCTTGACCACCTTGTTTCATGTCTTGGATTCTTTTCCTCCCTTCGGGCGAGCGAAGATAGGCTGACTTCAATATATCGTAGACACCATAGAAGACTGCACCTGAAGGTGCCATGCTTATAATAGAAGGGACTAGTCCCTTATAAAGAGAAAAGAACCCTTCAGTCTGAATCATATGCCGAAAAGCACCGATCAACCCACCCAAAGCTTCCCCACCCGGAGCTATCATTACTGTCCTTATCTGTAATTAGCACATACAGAGTCCCTCAGCAATATTTCTAACAGGAAAGCAACTCCGCATACCATAATCAAGGAAAAAAATAATTTTAATAGCACAACCTAGATTGACAAATGAAAATTACTCAATCTGCGTTGCTAATTGAATAGCATCTGAATCATAACCAAGTGTATCAGAAAGGGGTATATGAGGGTACACAGAACATCTACTTCTCTAAAACATTTTCGGATAGTAGAAGAAAGAACATCTCAAGGCATATAATGTCGAAGTGGAAAGAATCTAATACAACAACTGAAAAAGGTTGAAGAAATGGGACAGGGTGTGAATACGTTCATCTGATGTGTTACACGCAGACAGTATTCACAAAACCAAACCTGCCACATTAAGAAGAACATCCCCTGTGCAAACATTACATACAAGGGTAAATAGAGTAAACTCACTGAAGATTGCTACTTTCAGTCACATCACATCCTTGCTTCTCATCAGATCATGCAGCCAAATCTAAAACATATACTAAGAATACATCAAAACAAGAACTCAAATTCCACAAAATCATCCAAACCCGAACCACACGCACAATGCAAAAAAGGGGAGACTAACATGTAAGAAAATAATGAAGTCCAAAATTGTCACATACAGTGTCCATCGGCAAGCACAGCAAAGTTGCAGTAATCCCAGCTGCAGCACCGGCAAGAAACCTCTCAGAGTTTGTGGCTTCCTCATTTCCAGAAAATTTCAATAGTTGACTTCTATAAATATCGTAAGCATAGAAATTGATAGCCTTAAAAGGAGCGGTGCGAAGAATATTGAGGAAATTCCCTTTCCAAAAACCTTTCAGCCCTTCTGTGGCAGCAATCCATTTAATTAGTTCGAAAAGATTTTTCTTTTCACCACGAACTATGTATTCCAACTTCAATCTCTCCAAAGGAGCAATGAAAGTCCTGTGACAAAAGCAAACAACTTGTTGAGCTACAAACTATGATTCAATAGATATTAATTCGATGATCGGAACCAAATAGCAAGCGGTTAAGGTAGAATCTTTGAAACACGGAGATGCAAAAGTACAACCATCAATCCATTTCTGCACCACCATCATGTAAAAGGTGTGCTCGATAATGCTATCGATTCATTAAAATCGAAACTATCAGGTAATAAAGTATGTAAAGTTGAAACAATATCAGATTATCAATTCATTTTCTTCCAAATATTTTTCCACATAAATAAGTAGTATTCCTTTCCAATTCCAGCTCTCATACTTATCAATCTGTTGTATAATTTCAGCACTTATAATTCAGGGTTCTGATTTCAATCTAATCAGGCCATCCAGTTTCATACTCTGCCAAATAACACATCAAAACACAAAAGTCTTGAGACAGTGAAGATTTGTCATTAAAATTTTCATTCAATGTTCCTCAACAATATCTTTTTTTTTCAAGTAACAAAATGAAGACTGAAATATAAATAGGGAAAAAGAGGAGGAGAAAGCCAAAACCTTGAAACCATAGCAGAAACAGCACCAGCCCATAGATGTTTGGTGGTATTCAAAGCACCTGATCCCTTCTTCTCTTTCTGCTTCTCCTCTTCAACTATTTCCACTGCTTCCAGATTCTTATCCCCATTTTGCCCCCAATCTTCATCTGATTCCCCAACATACCCTTCCTCCCTCGACAAAGTCACCGATAAGAACCAGCCCCCTTTGCCGCCACTACCTTTCCTCGACTTCACAGGACCCAGAGTTTGACCAGTCTTCCTACCACCCAAAAAACACGAAACCAAACACACATTGTCAATTTTATCAACTAAACATTTCTGGGTCTTGAGTGAAATGGGTGAAACAAACGAGGAAGGAGCTGTTTTGTCGTTGAGAAACAAACCACCCTGCAGAAACGGCCGATCAAGATTCAACTGCTGTGAAGCCCTGATCGGGTCAATGAACAAACAGCGATCTGCACTGTACATTGCAGCAAAAAAGAGATAACTCAAAGCGAGGTGTGGGAAGAAATCAAATCAAGGAGATGGACTTTAAAAGGAATGGGAGAGATGCGTAAAGAAGAAGATGGCGGCGACTGGCGAGTATTCTTGTCCGAGTGGGACTTCCATACCATAACCGAGAGTGCCACTTACTTTGCTTTCATCGAGTTTTTGACTTGTTTCCTTTCTTAGCTTGCTTCGGGTTTAGGCAGTGGCGGAAACTCTAAGGGAGCGGTGGGGGCCACGGCTCCCATAATTTTAGAAAAATCGAATTTTATCCTTAAAATTTTTGAAATTTTTAATTTGACTCACTTAAAATTTTTAAAAATTTATATTACGCTTCAAAACTTTAAATATTTTTAATTAAATTCTCTCAAATTTATAAATTTTTTTTTGTTAAATCTCTTTACATTATTAAAAATTTTATTTAAACCTTCATTTTTTAAAAAAAATTTCTCCAATCCTCCAATTTTTTTAAATTTAAGTTGACCTCCTCAAATTTTTACTCCAAATTTCGCCACCGGATTTAGGACAACCCAACCCCCACGAGGTGAAATGTTTTTTTGAGTTGGGTGAAAGGCTGAAAGCATTTGCATGATGCTACACGTGTTTCCTCCAATCTTGTACATTTTTTAATGGAATGATTCGAAAACTGAAAAGCAAAAAAGAAGATTAGATTCATCTTAATCCTAACCAAATTTCGGCATGGAAGGAGTTGTGTTTATGTTTTCTTAATAGGAAATTTGGGCACCCAAGTTGGGCAAATTGAGAACGCCCATATCAATTACCAAAGGAATTATATAATCTATTATTACTAGGGGTGTGAAAAACTGACCCGACCTGGTAACCTGCCTGAAACCCGATCGAGTCAGAACCTGGTTTAACCCGAGAATTTAAAGACCGAACCCGACCTGCACCCGACCGAAACGAACCCGAACCCGAATTTGACCTGTAACTGTAGAAACCGAACCCGAACTGCACCCGACCGAAGTGAACCCGAACCCGAAATTGACATGTTACTGTAGTAACCGAACCCGACCTGCACCCGACCGAAACGAACCTGAACCCGAGACTAACCTGCCAGATAACCGATTTAACCCGACCTGTTTGGACCCGACCTGAAATGAACCCGACCTGTTTTGAACCCGACCTGTTTTGAACCTGAACTGTTATTGACCTGAACTGTTCTTGACCTGAACTGTTCTTGACCTGAACTGATATTGACCTGAACTGTTCTTGACCTGAACTGTTATTGACCTGAACTGATATTGACCTGAACTGATATTAACCTGAACTAATACTATTATTTGATTTGCTAATAATGATAATTATCTGACATTTCAAGAAGTTTTATTTAATGAATATAAAATAATGTCAAGTATTGAAAAATTATAAAATTAATAATAATTTCAAGTATTGATAAATTACTAACTTAACTTCAATTAAAAGATAAATTGAATTAATAATAATTCTAAGTATTAATAAATTGTATTTCTAATTAACTTGACTATTATTTTAAAATAACTTCAAAGATAAACTATTATACTTAATTAACTTAAGTGGAATGAATAACCATTATTAAATTAAAATTTTATACTTAATCAAATTAAGTTAAATGAGTAAAAATTATTAAATTAAATCTATATTCTTAATTAAAATAAGATGACTTAAATTTTTTATTATAAGAATAAATTAATGCTAAATAATTAACTTACATTCATTTTAATTGAAGTTAAGTTAGTTATTAAATTAACTTAACTTAAGATAAAAATAAATTTAATTAACTTGCATTCATTTTAAGTTAAGTTAGTTAATAAATTAACTTAACTTGCATTCTGATAAAGTACTTAATTACATAAGTTGAATGAATAACCATTATGAAATATTTTTTTATACTTAACTAAAATTAGTTTGAAGTTATTAAACTAAATATGTATACTAAATTAATATAAGATAATCAGTTTTTGCTAAGTCAATTAAGTATGTAAACTGGTTAACTTAAATGACTTAATTATGTTAACTTGCTTAAAATATAATAAAACATTAACTTCGGATGGAATCAGGGATACTTCTAAAAAATAGAATAAGGTAAAACTTACAAACTGAAACTTACAAACTTGCATTCTGATAAAGTACTTTATTGAATATTACAAGAAGTTTAAACTTACAAACTGAAACTTACAAACTAAATAATCTTTACAAACTGAAACTTCAACATTACAAAATTTACAAAACTACAAAAGTTTAAACTTTAAGCTCTCAGATCTTATAACAAAGTTTTACAAACTTTGCTACCAGAATTATCATCATCGAGCTTTGAAGGGCAACCAAGTTTAAATTATGGGCAACTTAACTTTTAAAGCTAAGTCACCAACATAATTAAAACTAGGAAAACCAGCAACCAGCAACAAACTGCAACAAGCAATTAAAATCATTAGAAACATTAACAGACTGAAATAAAGCAAACCAAGCATATATAACTAAACAGAAACATACATACATTCATTCATATATAACCAAACATAAAACAAAAGCATACATACACAATACATAGTGAACAACTAAACAAAAACATACATGCATATATAACAAAACAAAAAACAGTAGCATACATACACATTACATAGTGAACAACTAAACATAAACATAAACATACATTCATATAACCAAACATAAAACAGAAGCATACATACACATTACATACTGAGCAACTTAACAGAAACATACATACATGCATACATGCATATATAACCAAACATAAAACAGAAGCAGACATACACATTACATAGTGAACAACTAAACAGAAACATACAAACATACATGCATATACAACCAAACATAAAACATAAGCATACATACACATTACATAGTAAGCAACTAAACAGAAACATACATACATGCATATAAAGCAAACATAAAACAGAATCAATGAGAAATATAAAATTAAAAAAAAGACAGTGAATAAGAACAACTTACCAAACATCTCCAGCTTTCAACAAATCAGAAACATACCTACCAGATCCATAGCTTCCTTGTTCTCAGAGGTCCCTACAAAAAAAAGAACTAATCAGTTATGAAATCAAAATCAAAAACAAAAAAAAAATAAGTTAAACAAATCAGAAACTTACTCTGCACTAGGATCTTCATCAACTGCACAATCTTTCATAACAGAAAGATATTCCTCATCCTCTTCCTCGGGCTCAAACCCATACAACCAATTACGGGTTGTCACAAATATCTCAACATTTTTAGGAAGGAGTTTAGCCCTTAGCTTATTTAAAATCCTACCACCAGTGCTAAAAGATGATTCAGAAGCAACTGAAGTGATGGGAATGGCTAAGATATCTCTAGCCATGAGAGAAAGTACAGGGAAAGACACAGATTGGGCTTTCCAATAATCCAAAATATCAAAGTCTGAATCATCAGCATGAGGGAGAAGGGGCAAACTAATAAAAGAGTCAACATCTGACTTCCCACTCCTTGAAGCAGCTAGATTAGCATCAAAGTTCTAGAAAGAAAAAAACAAGTCAGTAATTGAAACTAAAATAATAAAATAAAGGAAACTGAAATAACAAAAAAAACTAACCTGAAAAAGGTTAGACTTCTTAAATGTTCGAGGCCGACCAGTGGAGGACTCGGTTGTACTTAGAGAGGAGTTACTTCGAACAAAAGATCCAGAATTGCAAAGGACAGATTTTGAATAATAAACATACATGTTTACAAATTCATTGTAAACAATACTTACCCTTCTCTCAACCTCATCCTCAACATAGAGGACAGAATATAACTCCTTCAGGAGTTGTAATTTATACCTTGGATCAAGCAAAACAGCAAAGGACAAAATGGTCGAGTGCTCAGACCAATACTTCTCATACAACTCAAGCATAGGTCCAGCCATTGCAGAGATGGCCTCACAAGGATCATTGTGAGCATCATACAACAGTTTCTCAATGGCAACCACATTAGCCAAAAAAAGGTTAGAAGTAGGATACTTAGAACCAGAAAACAGTGTAGTAATCTCAAAAAAAGGCTCCAGAAAATCACAGATCAATTCGGAAGTTTCCCACTCAGAATCAGCAATTACATCTAAATCATTTTCCCTATTAACAAACAAGTTTATGGCTACTTTAGCATCAATGGCCCTACGAAGCATTAGATATGTAGAATTCCATCTAGTAGGGACATCTAGGATTAATTTACCAGAAAAAGAAGAACCACAGTCTTTAACAGCAGAGTCAAAGTTACAAAGTCTAGCATCAGAAGAATCAATGAACTTAACAATTTCACGCAACTTAAGAACAGAAGAGTCAATTACCTTCAAACCTCTTTGAACAATTAAGTTCAAAATATGGGCAGCACACCTTACATGAAAGAACTTACCACCGCAAGGTAGGGGAGAAATAGCATTCAAGTCATCCTTAAGCCTCTTCACCATTCGATCATTGGCAGAAGCATTATCAACAGTAATGGTAAAGGCTTTTTTCTCTAGACCCCATTCACATAACATTTTTTTCACAAACTTATATATAGACTCACCATCATGTGGAGGGGGGAAACGCCTAAAATTAAGTATTTTAGACTGAAGTTTCCAGTTATTATCAACATAATTAGCAGTCAAAGCAAAATAAGAACGTGATGTGCAAGCAGACCATCCATCACATGTAAAGCAGATACGACTAGGAATAGAACTCATAGAATCAATGAGCAATTTTTTATGTTTTTCATGCTTTAACATGCAATGTTTAGTAATGGTATACCTAGAAATATGCTTAACATTAGGATTCAAATACTGATGCAGAACCCTAAGTTTTTCATGCTCAACAATACTTAAAGCATAACCATGACAGAGAACAGCTTCAGCAAACAGTTCACAATATTTTTTTTGATCAAAAACAGATGCAGAACTACTAGTAACATTTTTAGCAAGAAAATCTTTATAGGCTTGGCATTTATCAGTATGTCTTTTAGGTGTAGAAGTACCAATATAAGAATCAGCTTTATAGCTAGCAGTTTTGCAATACTTACATTGAGCAATGACACCATCAGCAGTCTTAATAAATGTATAGTGATCCCACACAGGAGAAGTTCTTCTCCCAATGTCAGTTGAAGCCCTCCTCCTAGAGGTAGGAGCAACTATTGACACTTGATCATTAGCTTCCCCTTCAAAAAACAATTACAGAGTTAGCAACTTTAACACTGAAAACAAGTAAAGAATAAAGAAAATAAAAAGAAAGAAAGAACCTTACCAGTTTCACCAGGATAGTTCATCTCAAAAGAATCAGATTCCATTGCAGAACACAGAAATGTACCTGAGATCAAGAGGAACCACAGTTAGTAAAAAAATTAAAACAACTAGCATGCATACTAAATCAACAACACAAAAACCCTAGCATGCATACTAAACAAACAATACAGAAACAGAGGGTGGTTTCAGTTTAATCTTAGTACGTGGCGTTGTTTACACCGAACCCCAGGGTCCTTTAAAAACTCCCTTTGGCACCAGTAGCCCCGCAGGTCTGGTATTCCAGCCTATATACTCGGATTAAACCAAGGAAACCCTAGCATGCATACTAAATCAACAACACATAAACAGAAACCCAAGAAAAACCAAACAAAGTAGACATGCAAACATATAACAAGACTCAAACATGCAAACATATATACAAATCAGATACATGCAAACATATATCAAAACTCTAACATGCAAACATATATCAAAACTCTAACATGCAAACATATAAACAAACCAGAAAAACAGAAGCATAAATCGAGACTGTAACATGCAAACATATATACAAAGCAGAAAAAAAAACATGCACACATAAATACAAATCAGAAAGAGAAGAGACATGCAAACATATAAATGAAAACATATATACAAATCAAGACAGAAACATGCAAACAGAAACATGCAAACAAAAATCAAGACAGAAACATTTAAAAAATAAATAAAAGAGGAAGAGAAGAAACCCTAAACCCAAACGCAGATGTGGAAGAAGACTCTTGAAGAACCCAGAAACGTACCTGAGATCAAGAGGAACCACAGTTAGTAAAAAAATTAAAACAACTAGCATGCATACTAAATCAACAACACAGAAACCCTAGCATGCATACTAAACAAACAATACAGAAACAGAGGGTAGTTTCAGTTTAATCCTTGTACGTGGCGTTGTTTACACCGAACCCCAGGGTCCTTTAAAAACCCCCTTTGGCACCAGTAGCCCCGCAGGTCTGGTATTCCAGCCTATATACTCGGATTAAACCAAGGAAACCCTAGCATGCATACTAAATCAACAACAGAAACAGAAACCCAAAAAAAACCAAACAAAGTAGACATGCAAACATATAACAAGACTCAAACATGAAAACATATATACAAATCAGAAACATGCAAACATATATCAAAACTCTAACATGCAAACATATATCAAAACTCTAACATGCAAACATATAAACAAACCAGAAAAACAGAAGCATAAATCGAGACTGTAACATGCAAACATATATACAAAGTAGAAAAAATACATGCAAACATAAATACAAATCAGAAAGAGAAGAAACATGCAAACATATAAATGAAAACATATATACAAATCAAGACAGAAACATGCAAACAGAAACATGCAAACAAAAATCAAGACAGAAACATTTAAAAAATAAATAAAAGAGGAAGAGAAGAAACCCTAAACCCAAACGCAGATGTGGAAGAAGACTCTTGAAGAACCCAGAAACGATCCTGAGATCAAAGCACAAGAGAGTTAGTAAAATGAAATTTAAAAAACTAAATAATTAAATGAAATATGAAAGGGTTTTGTACTTACCGAGAGAGAGAGAAGAAGACAACGAACAGTCTGGACAGTGGAATGAGAAGGGTCAGAGTGGATCTGAAGAGGTTTAGGGTTTGCAGATTAGGGTTTATGGTTACAAGATTAGGGAATAAGGTTTGGGGTTTGAGGATCATGGGTAAGAGTTTAGGGTTTCAGGATTGGGGTATAAGGTTTGGGGTTTGTGGATCAGGGGTAAGGGTTTAGGGTTTCTGGATCAGAGGTAAGGGTTTAGGGTTTCTGGATAAGGGTTTAGGGTAAAACAGAATTGAATTGGGGATTAGGGTTTGAAGGATTGAAAAGATGGAAATGGAAGAACATAGGGTTGTTCTTGAGAAAAAATTAGGTTTTGATCGAGAACAAACAGATGGAGAGTGGGCTAAGGTGTTTGTATAAGATCTGGAGAGGGGAATTTGGATGAACAAGGAAGAACTTTGAAAAAAAAGATGTTTTGATCGAGAATAAACAGGTTTTTGGTGGGCTAAGGTGTTTGTATAGGATCTGGAGAGGGGAAAGTGGAAGAACAGGGAAGAACTTGGTAAAAAACCAAGAGTTTGATCGAAAAAGAATGAAACTTTCTGGGAATTTTGTGTTTTTAGAGGAGAGAGAAGATGAGAGGATATTTTGGCAGAGTAACGGTAGGGAAAAAAGTGTAAAATGAAGGGGGGTGAAGGTCTATTTATAGAGTGAGTCCGGGTCAAAAGATCCGCGCGTCATTATACGGGTCATGCGGGTCTTGCTCAGCAAGCACTCTTAGTTTCAATTCTTTCATTTTAATCCTTTTTTATTTGAAATTGAGCTAATAATTTTGTTTTCATTTCAATTTCGTCATTAATGCAGTTTTAAGCTTTAGTGTATGGATTTAATTTAGGGTTTGGGGTTATAGTTTAGGGTTTTTCTTTATATATTATTAAATTTTATATTTTAGTTTTAGGGTTTAGATTTGTGTAATTATTTTTAGGTTTATGGTTAGTCTTTGAATTAAGATTTGGGGTTTATGATTAGGGTTTTAGGTTTATTTTAATTAATTTTTAGGTTTAATATTTCATTTAATTAATTTAGGGTTTTTGGTTTATTTTAATTAATTTAGGGTTTAGGGTTTAATAAACCCTATACCTAAACCCTAAATCTTAAACCCTAAAATACTAAAAACCCTAAACCCTAAGCCCTAAACATGAATCCCTAAAAATAAAAACCCTAAACATGTAAGTTGTGGTTTAGGGTTTATTTTAATTAATTTAGGGTTTATGATTTAATAAACCCTAGATCCTAAACCCTAAATCTTAAACCCTAATCCTAAACCCTAAACAATAACCACTACCCTTTAAACCATAAAACCATAGATCGAGGGTTTAGTGGTTAGGGTTAATTACTTATGCTTTAGGGTTTAATGCTTAGGGTTTAGAATTAGACATTAGGGGTTTAAACCATAAACCCTAATCTTTAATCAATGAACCATAGTCCCTAATCCTAAACCCTAAACAATAACCACTACCCTCTAAACCATAAAACCCTAATATTTAATCTATACATATAGCATAAAACCCTAGATCGAGGGTTTAGTGGTTAGGGTTAATTACTCATGCTTTAGGGTTTAATGCTTAGGGTTTAGAATTAGACATTAGGGGTTTAAACCTTAAACCCTAATATTTAATCAATGAACCATATCCCCTAACCCTAAACCCTAAACAATAACCTCTACCCTCTAAACCATAAAACCCTAATATTTAATCTATAGCTCATAGGTTTAGGGTAATCCTAGATCGAGGGTTTAGTGGTTAGGGTTAATTACTCATGCTTTAGGGTTTAATGCTTAGGGTTTAGAATTAGACATTAGGGGTTTAAACCTTAAACCCTAATATTTAATCAATGAACCATAGCCCCTAACCCTAAACCCTAAACAATAACCACTACCCTCTAAAGTCTAAACCATAAAACCCTAATATTTAATCTATAGCTCATAGTCCGTAATCCTAGATCGAGAGTTTAGTGGTTAGGGTTAATTACTCATGCTTTATGGTTTAATGCTTAGGGTTTAGAATTAGACATTAGGGGTTTAAACCCTAAACCATAATATTTAATCAATGAACCATAGCCCCTAACGTTAAACCCTAAACCCTATACATTTAATTACAAATAATAATAATAATAATAATAGTAATAGTAATAATAATAATAATCATAAAACTAATAATAATAATAAGCATAGTAAATATATAATAATAATAATAATTGTATTTAAGTATATAATAATAATAATAATAATAATAATAATAATAATAATAATATTACTAATCATAGTAATAATAATAAAAACTAATAATAATAATAATAATAATAATAATAATAATAAGCATAGTAAATATATAATAATAATAATAATTGTATTTAAGTATATAATAATAATAATAATAATAATAATAATAATAATAATAATAATAATAATAATAATAATAATAAACCCTAAACCCTAACCACTAAACCCTAAAACCTAAACGCTAAAACCTAAACGCTAAAAACAAAAACCATTAATCCATCAATATATATATATTACATGTACGTATGTACGTATCATTTTTGTATTAATTTAAGATTAGTAAACCCTAAACCCTAAACCCTAAACCTTAAACCCTAAAAACCACAATCCATCGATATATATAATTAATGTGGCCATGTGGGCATGTTTGTATTAATTTAAGATTACTAAACCCTAAACCCTAAAAACCATAATCCATCAATATATCTATAATTAATGTAGGCATGTTTGTATTAATTTAAGATCACTAAACCATAAAACACTAAACCCTTAAACCCTAAACCCTAAATCCTAAACCCTAAACCCTAAACCCTAAACCATCAATATATATAATTAATGTGGGCATGTTTGTATTAATTTAAGATTACTAAACCCTAAACCCTAAAAACCATAATCCATCAATATATATATATATATATATAATTAATGTAGGCATGTTTGTATTAATTTAAGATTACTAAACCCTAAACCCTAAACCCTAAACCCTAAACCCTAAACCCTAAAAATTAATCCAATAGTACCAAATATATATATATATCACATATACGTAATCCCCTAACCCTAAACCCTAAACCATAAACCCTAAAAATAAAAATCATAATCTGTCAATATATATAATACACATAACACAATAAACCATAAACCCGAAGGAACCCGACCTGAAATGAACCCGACCTGAAACGAAACCGACCTGAAATGAACCCGACCTGAAACAAAACCGACCTGAAAAGAACCCGACCTGAAACGAAACCGACCTGAAACGAACCCGACCTGAAACGAACCCGACCTGAAACAAAACCGACCTGAAATGAACCCGACCTGAAACGAAACCGACCTGAAATGAACCCGACCTGAAACGAAACCGACCTGAAATGAACCCGACCTGAAACGAAACCGACCTGAAATCAGCCTGTCAATTAACCGTTTTGACCCGACCTGAAATGAACCGACTTGAAATGAACCCGACCTGAAATGAACCCGACCCGAAATGAACCCGACCTGAATTGAACCCGACCTGAAATGAACCCGACCCGAAATGAACCCGAACCCGAACCGAATCGAGTCAAAACAAAAAATGACCCGAAATGACCTGTAACCGATTTGACCCGACCTGACAGAGCCCGACCTGAAACCCAACTGTTGACCTGTTTTTACATCCCTAATTTATTACTCTCTCACCAATTATGCCACCACTGCTTCATCGAATATATATCATTATCTTTCCAAACCCTATTGCAATGTTGAGACAAATCTGCCCCCCCCCCCCCCCCTAATTTTCTGCATGTTAAAATATGGTCATTTCTATGCTCTAGACTAATTTTCTGCATTCCTGTAACTCAGTTTCGAAGCTAGATGAACTGGTATCAAAACTGTTAGGTTCGGAACAGGTCTGGTTGGTTTCGAAACCAGATTTCAATAGTTAGGTGAATTTCATAACTAAAATTTACCTTCATTATATTTTAGTTCTGAAATTTCATTTTACAATTAAATGAGCTGTAGATGTCCAATTGAGATGAAATTTTGTTCTGTAAGTTCAAAATGAGTTGAATTTCATGATGGTGCTCTTAAGTTTATGAAAGTCCATGTAAATTTTAACATGTACATTTGGGTCCCCAACCTTGTTTACTTGAAATTGAACATGTTAGAGAATTATGTTTAGGGGATATTAGATGTGTTGACTAAGTTAAGTATGACGAGTCTAATAGTGCAGTTGAATTTGGATTTTGACATGTCATAGTTAATGATGCATGTGAAATTATGATTTTGCCCTTGTATGCTTTTATGATTTGCTCGGTGTTTGTAAAGCATGTTAGGACTCAAGCGCGTCTAGGTATGTATGTTATTCTGATGTATATGTACATTGCTATAAAGTTTAAAAATAGGATGTATTTTGTTATTGCATAAGAATCATATTACTTCTGTGATCAATGTAATATCTGCTATTCGAGTCTATCCGCTTAGGTCGGTTAACGGGTGTCACAATTTTGCTACATTGTTTGATTAAAAAAACTAAATTTGATGTCCAAAATAATATTAACGAGTACAAATTTAGTGTAGACAAAGTTTTATTAATTTTGAATCGTAAGAAAAAATCTTATAAGTCATTATTGCTCTAATACAAGGCTAAATCTATAGAAAATGTGTTTGAGAAAAGGACATTCTCAAAACTATTGAAACAATCTAATAAAGATTTTTTTTAATATATTTTGAATTTTTTTATAATGCAAAGTATTTTTCAATATAGTTTTAAATTTATTTTTTATTTTTTATAATTTTTAATACTTCGTAAATATTTTTAATGTTAATCTTTTAATCATTTATGATTTTAGGGTAAAGCTCTTTATATGTTTTAATATTTGGTTAATTTTTCATTGTTTTTAGGCTTAAATATACATTTGGTACCTAAATTAGGTACCTTCTCCTAAATTAGTACCTAACAAATTTTTATTCCGAAATTGGTACTTGAGCAAAGCAATTTCTCCACAGTCAGTATCTAAAGAATTTTTGCAATAACTACTACGAATATTGAAAAATTTTCATTGGCCCTGTTTGGTAAACATCTTTTTGAGCTAAAATTAAAGGCTTGAAGCATTTTTAGAGGTTTGACCAGTCAAGTCCGCTAATTAAGATGTTTGGTAAATAGAGGATTGTAATATCGGATTGAGGTGAAACCTCTCATTTTGAAAAACTTCTTTTATGAGTTTTTGAGTTAGAGGTTTGGATAAAAGATTTGTAAAGATTATTTTATCCTTAATAATTATAAAAAAATCTAAATAAAATAAATTTGAATAACTAATAAAATTAAAAAAATAATTTCATAAATATGGAATTAATATATAAATTAATAAATAAATATAAATTTAATAGTTAATAAAATATCAAATAATTATGCGAGCATTCCAGACAACCCTACACGGTCTCTAAAGTTCATACGACTCTTGAAATATTCTCGAACTCATCATGCATATCATAATTACCAAGTAGCAGCACATGCTTATTTTCATCAACATATTTTGCAAACACTAACAAGCAAGGCAATTACACTTATGATGCTCATGAAGCATGGCACGCGTCGTTTACATGTCAAGAATAATATAATTTCCTTCTTCCGAATAATAAAATAAATAAAGAAATTAAATGTAGATAGGGAAGTAGGAGTCGAACCCACAGGGACTTAAAACTTTCTTTGTCGCACTTTTGTAGTTTCTGAACCAAGAGTCGTTGATGGAGCTATGTTGATGTGATTTAGGTGGGGGGTTTGTTTGCAGTGAAATTTAATTGTTTAAGAGAGTAAAATAAAGATTTGAAAGTAAATATAGTGATTTTCAGCCTCGGGCTTTCGCGTTGACTTGTTCTACTTGGTTCCTTGGTAAAGATTTTTAACTTCGGAAATCATGTCGGTGAAATTACTACAAAGATCTATCCTTGAGTTTTTGTTTGCAAACTGAATTTCCAAAACTCAATTTTTAGTTTCAGTTTTAAGCATTTGTTTAAACCAACTCAATGTTGAGAAAACAAAATCTTTTAAGCTCACGACCGACTCAAAATGTTATTTCTATAAAAAAAAAGGATAAAATTCGTCTGCCCCTTTTCGGTGCCCCTACATATGCCCCAACACTACAAAATTAAATTCTAAGCCCTAACCCTAAATTCTAAATCCTAAACCCTACACCCTACACCCTATACCCTAAAAAATACACCCTACCCTAAATTCCCTAAACCCTAACCATAACCCCTAACCTAAAACCCTAAATCCTAAACCCTAAAGTTAATTTTGAGCATGGGAGCATATGTAGGGGCACCGAAAAGGGGTAGAGGATTTCCATCCACAGTTCGATCTCAATTTTCCTTAGTAAACAATTTACTAAGTGTGATCCCTGGAAGTCAGATTTGTTTCCGTAATCGATCATTCCTCCCACTAGATAGATCAAAAAATTTTCTTGGCCAAGGTCAATCTTTGGGTTGAAAAATCATTTTAATTTTAAGAACGAAGTTCGAAGAAATTGAGAAAAGACTTCCGAAATATTTGAAGTGTTGTTTCAAACCTCGCCTTGTGAACGCGTCATTGCTTAAGCCTTTGGCTTAAAAAAATTTAGCCGAGCATAGTTATTGAGTAAATCATGCTTGACATGTTTAGAACAATCTCCAAAAAAAATAAGAAAGGAACTTTAAAGAAATAAAAACTAAGAAGAGTAGAAATTCTAAGAGAAAGATGAAATGATATTCAATTCGTTCTCCAAGTCTTACCCCAAAAGAGGGTATATATAGTACTTCAAATAACCTAAAAAACCTAAAATGATAAATCCAAAATTACAAAAATAATTATTCAAAGTTTTTAAAATTTAAAATTCAAAAATCCGGAGATAGGCTATCTGATAAGCGGCCTGATAAGCTATCATTGCTGCTGACGTCAGCTTCTAGAAGACGTTGACGTGGCGCCCAGTCAGCATTCATGCCCTGATTCATGCCCATGAATCTACCTATGACTCCAACGATTTTTGTAGAACTCCAGCTTATTTCCAGCACCTCTTCCCCTGCATGAAAATAACATAAAACAATCATATTAAGTATCTCAAACCTCCATTTAATTAGAATTAAGACAAAAAATACAACCAATATAAACACTTATCAAAGCATTTTGAAATTCGAAGTGTACTAACCTCAAGCCATAACAATCAATCATCATTCAAGCTTCCCGATTACTTCACTTGTTCCGATGGTTGATCCCCAGATATTCCTCGTATAACAATTAATACAACACATATTAATTAATCACATACTTTAATTAATTCGTAAGGCCAAACACATGAAAATAACTTACCAAATTTGAATTTAGCGAAACGAACTACGCTAATGAAACTCAGAATGCCAAAAAACCCTGGGTAAGATCCCATGAAAGAAGTCAACAGGTGGTCAACGGCTGGTCAGCAACCTAGATGATTTGGTGCGACGTAGTGCACAACAGCTAGGGTGCACCTACGGGGGATATCCGGTGCGGCAGGGAGCATGCGCATTTGGGTAGCCCGATCTTGTATAGCGTGGTGCACTTGCCTGGGCAGATGCACGTCCACCCTCAACGGTGGCGCGTGGAGGGTCTTCTAGTGGTCAGACAGCGGCGACAAGCTCCATTCTTGTTGTCCTAAGGCTAGGGGCCTCAAAATTTAATTTTGACCACTGAAATCACTTCCATTCAAATACCCGCCACTTGTTTTCTCTCACTCCAGCGAACATCAAAAGCGACGATGACATGGTGACCACCGACCGACTCGTCTCGGCGAGCTCTTTTCAATGATGCCGACGATGTCATTAATGGAGGCTTGGACGACAGTAAATCAGGATTTAAAGTTTTCTCCCCCATTTTCTTTCTCACCTTTTTATTTTTCTCTCTCTCCATCATATCATCTTCTTATCCATCTTTTCCTCTTTTCAGCCACGTTTTCATTTATTTAAATACTCCAACAAAATGGGTACACCATTTATTTGAACCACAAATTAAAAGGTCTAAAATCTGGGTTTGAGACTCGATTGCTAAATTAAAAAATCTGTTCGTTATATGTAGACCTTGTTAAGAATGTTGAACAACTAAATTTTTAGTTGCCAATTCATCCCATCATGATCATTTTCATTGATTGATCAACTCAACAATGTTAATATATTTTTCCCCATAATTTTTTAACTTTTCGAAATTTCAAGTAAATTTTTTTTAATTGACCATAGAACTTCCCTCTATCTAGGTTCCGAACCCTATTAACTACAAACCATGTCAAAAAAAAAATACGTTATACATTAGGAGAATACTTAACTTTGGTACCTCAAGTGATTTTTAAGTTATGGGTAAAACAGTATAAATGTGAATAAATGTTCCTTTTAGTATTTTTTTAATGAAAAATTCAAAATCTTAAAATAAAAAAATTAAATATAAAAAATAATTTCAAAGTATTTTAAAAAAAAGTAGAAAATAATAGAATTATAATATTTCTATAACATAGAATATATATCATTTATATTGCATTTGATTTTATTTATAAAGCAATAATAATTACACATCGATTCGGTTATTACATCATGGAAAAAAAATTAGGCTGATCAAATATACTTAAATACTCAACATCTTTTAATTTAGATATAGAGATGATAAAATATCCAAATAATCTGAACTTTATATAAAACGACACAAATAGGTAACAAATCTCACCCGACAAGTAAAATGAAAAATAAATAAATGAAAATTACTTACATAGATAATGATTAGACTTTGACTGACATTTGATAAATCTTAACTATCAATATTTACAATAACCTTGATATAATTTGTTCCTCTCCTTATTCAAACTCGTGCATGGAGTCACACCACAGCCTGTACTAGTACTAGTATACAATAGAAGTAAAGAATTTTTTGAGAAATTAAAATGTTACCCGAATCTGACTTTGTATTTGCCTTTCTTAGTTTTCTGAGCATGATAAAGAGATTAAGTGATCGCTTAACTGATTCGATGAAACAAAAAATTGGGGTTCCACCCCCAATTTTTGTACAAACATCATGTAGCACACAAACAGAACGTTAATTAGTACCGAAATCATTGCTCGATCGAACGAAGCTCCCAGTTACCCTCACCATCAACAAATCGCAACTCCAAAGTATGGAATGGTATTAGAGCAGGACGCTGAAACAAATATAAAAGCAAAACAAAAAAGATAGTTACAACATGAAAGAAATGACGGTTGAAACAGTTCTCGCTAACTTTGTAGCAATGTTTGTGTTATGAAGTAATGAATCAAATAATCATACTTTAATATCTACTGAATTAACGATGCTCGACAGTAATTCATACATGCATGTTTGTCGTTACGATTTAGTTAAACTACTTGCCTGTGATGAGGTAACAACTGTTATACCCAAATCTTTTGCCAATCTATAAAGTTGTTCCTCAACATCGACGCTCGTGGCACTACCATGGAAAAAAGGGGAAAATACAAGTAAATTGGATGTCTAGTTAGTATTTTTTAACAAAAAATATAGGGATTTGACATACTTTGTGCACTCGTCGAGGATACCGAATTTAGGCTTGTGGAAGAACAACCGTGCCTGGTAAAACAGAAAGTTCGATATCAAAACAAAAGGGTTCCTGTCTGGTATAAACAGTTGAAAATTTTGTTGCTTCAACATGTCTTGAAGGTGCACCAAGTTTAGTTTAACTAACCATGCCTAATCTTTGTTGTTCGCCAAGCGAGAGGATGTCTTCCCAATTGAGACTAGTATCCCAACCAGCTTCATCCCTTTCCAAAAGATAATTCAATCGAACATTTTTTAGGATAGTTTTCAAACGTGCATCGAGAATGTTCGTGGTGTCTGTCGGCCTTTTACCTGAAATTTTGCCTGTTCGTGATTTTCATAAACAAAAACAAATTTAATATATTGTTTCAGGGTGAAATCATATAGTAAATCTAAGAAATGGTAACTTTTGACACAAATAGACACAAGAAGGGATTTGTCATTCTACCATGCCTTCTAAATTGTTAACTCAGATACACCTATGTAATTAGGATTTGAGTATGATATCCGGATACAGATATGTGCTTGACACAAGTATGTTCAATATATTTTTCCAGTATTTTCATGTATTCAGAGGGTCGAAGAACTTTATAATCCTGAAGGGTTGGGGGAAAATAGAGATACATGCCAATACTCATCTAAATCAAAACTGTTTCTATACCTTTTAACTTGAGAGTCAAGAAAAGTAGGTAAATTAACTCATTCATCAGAAATGTCTGAAATATTGGCAACACAAGCAACGTGTTTTCCCATGGTTCAGTAGACCAAAATCACCATTGCATCACAAATAAACACTAGATATTGAAACTTAGAAGATAAGGGAAGCAATGCAACTTGTGCAGGTTACCTCTTCCGCACAACTTTAATTCCCTCAACTCTGCTTCCTCGCGAGAGAGTGGATATATGATTTGATCCCTTAAAGTTCCCAAGCATGTATATGGTCGCTGAGGAACATAGAAAATGCCACAACCTGATACATCCTCTTCCTCTTCATCCAAATAGTGGAATGGTTTATAAAGTCTTCCACTCGTAATGGGCCATAGACCTCGAAGTACTCTGAAAACAGAACTTTTTCCGCTACCGTTTGGACCTTAAGAGATACAAAGCGTGTCAGATGCAAATCTTCTGTCAAGGAGAACAATGAAGACATACTAACCAGTAACGAGCAGGTTTTTTCCGGGTACTACATCACATGTCAACTGCCTAGCCAGCAGCTTCTCTGATGGTGTAATTATATCAACATTGCTAAAAGAAATAGCATCTGTAGCATAGGGACTGTTCCCATTAGACGGCAACAACTTATCAATCCTCGAATCCCCTGGTTAGATGCCAAATCAACTTATCAGTTGTAAAATTCCATTACCAAACAAGGACACTAACTTCTGTGCATTTATATTCTTATAACTTATGCATTACACCTTGATGATAGCACAGCAGAAAACCTTAATGAAATTATTAGCAACTACGAGAATCAGACTAAATCTTGTGATGCAATTGTTTTTCAGGAAACTTAATGAAAATACAAAATAAAAAGAAATACAAGGTATAAACAACTATTAGGCAGGAAAATATGTATATATATACCAGACTGAACAACTTCAAGAAGCTCTTCAAGCTCAAAAACTCGATTGATGTTTCCCGATAGCTCTAGGAACTTTCTGTTCAACTCCATGATGTCACCAAAGGCTAAAAAGCTTTGAGATACAACAGATGCCAGGAATCGTAGTGAATGTCCAAGCTCAACTAGAAAAAGTTGAAGTACTTTCAGAGAGAGAAAGGAAGGGGAGAAACCGAAAAGTACTACAAAATCAAGCTATCTCACTTTGAGTTGAAACTAAGGATAGGTCCCCCTTGTGATCCAAGGTATACAATAAACTCAAACCCCAAGTAACAATATGTGGAAGCTGTTTCGTGACAAAATCATCAAGTATACCAAACATCCATTTCTTCTTCAAAAGTAACGAAGAGTGATCAAGAAGCTCCGTAAATCTTGACTCAACCATCTGTTAATACAAGAAACACAGAATTAGAGAAGAACTGGTGCCTATGATCCATGCAAAAATTACTACAGATGGATTTCATGCATAGATCAAATTATATGGCCATGTCCTCAATGCACAATGAGCAAAACCTGAAGTTCTGTCATTTCACAGCAAAATATTCCTTTTATATGATATAAAAAGAAGAGAGGAGAGCATCAATGAAACGGTACCTTCCTTTGAAACAATAAGCTGGAAAAACATTAATACAAAACTTATTTTAATTACATATGGAACCTGCAACATGTAGATATGAACATTACCAAAAGTTCGATCATTCCTTTAGGGTTCAGTCCAGGCATGTAAAACTTAAAGTATGGTTGTGCAAGTATAAATGAAAGCATGAATACAAACTTCTAGTTGCTAACCCATAGAAAGGTTAAGTATACTCTCGCTTTCTTTCTATTTTTCCACAAGGGACTTCTTTCTTCAGGAACAACAATGAAGGAAACAACAGTTGGTATACAAATACATCAGGCACGACAACATATTCAAGTTACTTACAGCTTTTTCTCGGGCACCTCCTCCAAAGAAAGCAATAGACTCAGCATGAGTCCGCAGTCTTTCGTGCATGAACCTAATTAACATATGTGATAAGTTATTAGAATGATGTATACAGCAACATTCAGATATTCATAAAATCACATGTACCCATGGGAGAACATATTTTTTTGTATCACATATCTCCATCATTGCTTTAAAACTAAACAGGTCATGGACTTTAAAAATTTAACAAGACCTAAAGTTCAAAAGCTTAGCAAGGCAAAACTCATTAAGACGTGATAACATAAAAAGCCTAAAAATGGTTAACTATTAATTAAAATATAAATATTGCATACCAACATAATATTCTTTTCATATTAGGCATTTTGAATGTTCAGATCAATCCATTGCATCATATAGACAAGTTTGCTCCAAACAAATATCCATCTTTGCAGGTTCTTTATTTTTGACATTTTTAGACATACCTTTATCTTCACAACCTAATATAACTTCAAGGACTCCCAAATGACCGTCATCTAGGCCAATGAAATATATATGCCCAAACATAAGTCCAAAAGATGAACAAGAGTGTGACACACTCCCAAATCACTTATTTTAACTGGTGAATCAGTCCTCACCAGGAATTATATTTTTACTTAAACTGTTTAATTTGGCCTTTTAGTTGTTACTATGCAACGGACACAAAAATACAAAACAAAACAGACAAACAAGCAACACCTAAAGGAGTTCAATGATATGGTAACGCATGGCTTTGCTTTGCAAATCGTAAACTTAGAGTAAAAATTACTAATGAGGGAATGCATAATGAATGACGGGAGAAATGTATCAACACAGAAGCCAAATCATTGTGGAGAGAGTGGCAGAGGGTTTCCTTTTTTGGTCATTTCTATCAAAAAAATTTCTTTTTCAAGTCTTTTTTCTTCTCTCTTTTTCAGAGAGAAGAAGCTCCATGGATCATTAGGTGTTATAAAACTTGATTGTATGGAAGTACTCTTTAATTTATGAAAAGTGGGCGAAAATAAATATTTTCAAGCACCGTCCAGTTCCCCAAAGCAACCAAGTTTTATGGTTATTCTGGTTTTACTTTTGTACTGTGACTACCCAGCTCAGTTCCTTGCTTCCTGTTCAAACTACCAGACCAGTCTTGATTTGGAAACACCAGTTTATAACAACACTTTTGCATTATACATATTCATGCAAGTATTTCCATGTGTAAGAACATCTAGCATTGTTAGTACTTGGAAGTTAGTATTACTAGCATGGATTCTAAACCGAGACTGAATTACCTGAAAGTTCCCTCAAGTTGTTGTTCTTGACTTGCCAAATTACCAAAATCAGGAGTAACAGTCCTTAGCAAACCCAGACCAAGCAACATGTATGCATACAAAATGCTAACACCCCTTCTTCCAGTTAACAGCTTCATTCTCCAGGTGAACCTTTAAAAATGGCAGCATTGTTAATAATGTTTCTTAGAAAGATAAGGGAGAAAGAAAACAAACATAAATTTTCTAGGATAAATATTTGACAAAAAGATAGTGCTACCATTATAAATCAAGATTATGTACTCACCACAAGATGTCAACAGATGGCTTTACCATTCCAGTAACCAGCCCTGACAAATCAGTAGTTAGCTTTTCAAGATCATCAGTTATTCTTTGATCTGCATCGATTTTTTTGCTTGCCAAGTGAAAGACCTACAAGAAGATGCATTTGGTGAGAAATTGGCATTGCCGAATTCTACGTGATAGTGGTGAAAGCTTTTAACTATGTGCAATGCCTGCCAAGAACTCCGGCATCACTGTTTCTAAGCTAATCAAACCTGGTAAAATGCATTATTTCTTAAGTAGTTCTTTAGCAAATGTTGAGTCAACCTAATCCTCCATCCAAGGGCCAGTGTAGCTGTCAAGTGCCTGTAAACCAAGAAATAGGCTATTTACAAATTTTACTTCACTGTGAAGGAACAAAACTAGATGTGAAATAAAGCTAGGACGAGTATAAAACTTCTAAGATAAAATTTATAAATCAATAAAAAATAGAATAAAATCCATTTCAAGCAATCAAAACAAAAAAATTACTTAAAAAGCAACTCTAAGTAGAAAACTGCTGGAATCAACCATGAACTTGTGAAAGCATGTCTGACATTCATTGTCTACACTGGCTGTAGATCGCCTCAGAAATTTATAAGAATGGCATGATGTAATGAAAATGTAATGAGAATAGACACGAACCAAACATATATTAACGAACCACAATGTTGTCTGTCACAAAGAAGTATATATTATTTAATGGTCACAGATCACAGGCAGATAAAAACAAATAAAATCTTTTTGGTTGATGCTGCAATTTCTCCTCTTCAGAAAAAATTCAGAATTTAGAACTTATTAAGGAAGCACAGTAAAACATAATTCTTTTCACAAAAAGCAACTTCAGTACTTCAAGAAAGAAAGAGAAAAAAAGAGAGAAAGAAAACCTTCTTTAGACTTCAAGAACATGTAGACCGGGATCTTGGGGGTGCTCATTCATAACAAAACACACATATGATATCAATTTCTCTTATGAGGGTTAGTAAGTACATTCCACTAGCACTAAATCAAGGATACTAGCCAACCATTAATTAGTGGAAAATACATGTGCACATGCCTATACTTCAGATAAGTGAAATATCACAAAAGTAAAATAACATTGTTAATATTAGTACCGACTCAATAAACAGTTTAGCTGATAGATCTTCTCTATTTGTATTTCCCGCTTTTGGTTTAAGTATTTCATATATAGGTCGCAATGAAATAGAAAAAAAATTACCTCAATGAAGGAGCAATGAAGGCAGATGCAACACTTTGAAGGACACTTGTACCCATTAATCGTATAAATCCTGCTTTATCCTGCTGCAAGACATACTTCACAGTCCTTCCTGAGAATTGATGCATTTAATTAAAAGTACAAACAATCTCTCCGATTTTAACATGGATAAGAAGTAGAAGAATATATTTCAAATACCATTTAACAATGCAATCCGATCTGATAACCATGTTCTCATGACAACAAGAAAAGCAACCGCAAGTAGTTGAGCTCCTTGTTTGTCAAACACGGTAGGTACCTGAAACACATGAATTTAAGGTTGTAGATAGAATTTATAAACTTGTCTTAGTGGATGGGAGCAATGCGTGCTCATTGCCGAAATATATGATTCCATACACCAGGTTTACTAGAATTCAAACATTGAAGATAAGAAAATATCACAAAAATCAATGCTACATATGGTCAACCACTGTTATACAACAGTACTTGTATGAGCTATGTTACAGTTGCAGTCACATCTGAGAATATTTAGACAAAGGTGATCAAATCCATCATTACTAATCAATGATAGGAAAATCATCCTTTAAGTGTACAAGATTAATTCCTGAAAATAAAGAAAAAGGCAGTTCCAAATCATACCAGTACTTTAAACATGGCAGCTACCCTCAATGGCAGTACTCTTGGAACCCTCTGGAGTTGAGGAAGCACAGGGAACTTAACATCATGACTCGAAGAGGGTGATGCTGTTATCAGGTCTGATACATATGATTGTGTATGTGGATTTGAGAATGCAAAGTCCTGGACAAATTCATTCAAAATTTTTCAGTGAGAAAAAACAGGTCCAATCGAACAAAATAATGCACATGGAAACTAAGTTTCAGAAATTTTAAAACCTTTTTAGCTGCAGTGAATGCCCGTTGAACAGTAATTGCATCATTTTGGCGGTCTGTCGCAGAAAGTTCAGTCAAATCAATCCCACCTTCACTTTGTAGTGAAGAATTCTCCCTGCATGTGATATAGAAGTCAGTTAACACACTCAAAAAAATTGGTAAGATATGCAATCGCAACAAAATTATGCTTTGTACCTTCTGTAATGAACTTTCCATCCCCCTTCCCCGTCCAAGGACAAAACAACATCATGAAATGCAACTAGTGCTGGACGATGTGATATGGTTATGCATGATGTACCCATAGCTCTGATTTTAGCACAAAATCTTTCCTCCATATCAGTTGTCACAGCACTTGTGCACTCATCAAGAATTGCAAACTTTGGTTTATGGTAAAACAATCTAGCCATTCCTAATTTTTGTTGCTCCCCAAGAGAGAGTTCATCTCCCCAGTTAACTACTTTCTCAGATGGGTAACGATCCAATAGGTACTCAAGGTCAACCTGAATAGACAACAAGTGAAGAATTATTCTGAAAGTAGCTAAAGAAACTCAAAAAGAAATAGAAAGCACAGATACAACTTTAAGAAAGAGAAAAGAAATGTCATGAGATGAAACTAATACATTTCTCAACAGCTCCACCATTCCACTATGTGTAAGAGGTTCAACCTCCTGATCTGCAGTAAGAGGATAGATTAACTGGTCGCGAAGGGTTCCGACAGCAGTGTATGGTCTTTGGGGCACATAGAATATTTCTTTATTAAGATCAGAACCAACTCCAGGTTTCACAATATGGCCAGATACCAGTGGCCAAAGGCCACCTAAAACCCTGAAAAGTGAACTCTTCCCACTGCCATTTGGACCTTCAGAAAAGAAAAGGCAAAATATTTTTATTGACCTAAAAATCACAACACGTCCTTGCAACCCTTTCAAACAGGATCCACTTAAATTTGGGAAACGTGAATATAAAGAAAGATGGCATAATTATAAATTAATATACACAGATAAACCAAGAGTGCATATATAAAACACACATAATAGGAGCATCCAAGACTTTCAGTAGTACGTGAAAAACTACATATGCAAGGATATTAATACTTGGAAAAAGTTAAAAGCAGTTAACATGGCCAAAGGATTAATGGGGATGAACAGGTGAGAGATAGTACATTCCCCGTCTCCTCCCCATCGTTGCTCTAGCACTATATCATAGATTCAGGCCTATTCTTTTTACTTAAAGCTAAAGCAAATGATTAGAAAATAAGAATCATGTCTTGAGGATTACAAACTCAATGTTAACCCTTGATTACAAAACTTGCTGTGAAGCATTCCTATGTAACATACAATCTATAAATGATAATTCTCATTTCCAATAAAAGCTTATTATATTTCGTTTACATTAATAGAAATGAATGACGCAAAATAGAAGCATGTCAAAAAGATGAGTTGATGATTGGCGAAGGCATCTTAAAAGTGATAATGTAAATCACAATATGTTTCAGCAAAAAAAACCTGTAATTAAAAGATTGGATCCTGATTCAACCCTCAGAGAGAGATCCTTCACCAAAACATTCCCAGTTGGAGTGACAACCTGGATAGCATTATATCTATAAGAAAGGGAAAAAATATGGCAAAGGCATATTAAGAATCATAAATTGTTCAATATAATCTCAAATACCTTGACACCAGAAAAATCAACATAGTTAGCTTCAGTTAAGTAAGCTCTTTGCAGGGATGCTTTTTTATCATCGGCACATAGCTCTTTTGATATAAGCATCAAATCATGAATGCGGTCAGCATAACCACTGGAAGATATTAAAAGAAATAACAGTAAGAATAAAACATAAGTTACTGGATGAACCAGGAATATGTCTCTCAAGTTCCTTGCAATAATCAATAACTATTACAGAATGGGAAATATATTCATCATGAATTTGAAGAATGGCTACGATAATATAACAGTGGTTTTTCAGAAAGTGCTTAATTTTCGTCTGTCTTGCTCAAGTTGTTTCCTATAATACAGCAAAGCTATTGTCGAATGTGCAATATATTCATCATGAATATTATGGATATCCATGATAAGGTTTGAAGGAGGTTGCTCAGAAATACCTGAGACGATTTATCCGTCTTGAACTTATAGAAAGGGTTCCCAAGGCCAAAAATAGTGAGATTACAACACTGATGTGATATCTTAAATTGCTAAACATTTCTGCCCGTCCCCGTGTTGAAGTGTTAGGTCTAAGATGGCCAGCAAAGAAAGGCTCAATAATCAAGACAACAACAAAAGTAGCAGCAAGATACTTCAATAAGAAATCTTGAATCATGCCAAACCACCAATGGTCATGATGTACGGCCCTCAAGTGTCTAACAAGAGTCTTAAACTTCTGCTGAATATAACTCTGTTCTCTATTTTCACCACCGTAAAATGCTATACTTTCTGAATGGACCCTTAACCTTGAATGAAGCTGTCTGTATTCTCCTTCCAACTGTTGTTCTTCGGACATTAGTTTCCCAAAAGCAGGAGAGAAGTTTTTTATAGCAGCTCCTGCTCCCAAAATAAAACCCTATAAAGCATCCCAATTTGTTAGTCTGACAACTAGGCATTATGGTAATAACAAATTGGTAGAGCATTTTCCAGACAAAGAATTACCAATATCCAGAAAAAGTATTTTGGGCCTGCGTAAGAACAAAGACACCAAGTATAAACCAGACTGTCAGTAACTGCTGACAAATCATCCTGTACAAGCTCACTCAACTCCGAACAGAATCTTGGTATGTCGCTTGCAATCTGTTGCTCCGGATTCCGTACCCGTCCATCAACGTGTGATATTTTGTAATATGCCATGTTCTGAAATTATATATGTCAACCTTAAATGGTAGAGAAAGCATGCAAGAAAACAAAAAAGGAAACTTATAATGCATGTAATGCAATAGATAAGTGCTTCCTGTGTGAAGAACAAACAAAAGTAAAGCGAAATCATCCTCAAGGATGGGAAAAGCCTTCTGAGGTAGTTAACTGTCTGAAGTTTGGTTAGAGGTATCATGCACATTTAAAAAAATTCAGATAGGAAGAATATTAGACAACTAAATACAAAATAACACACTTAATCCCCTGCCACCGATAAAGATGTGCAAAGAAGATAGTTCACATGCAGGAAAAAAAATGAGTAACAACTTAATGGTTCATGAATTATGAAAGGAGCCTGATCTAACCAGATTAGAAAATGAGCATAGCATAGGAGAGAACTTAGAATGAAGGATTACTCCAATATCAAAAGCAGAAAACTACCTCAAAGTAATGTGAATGGATGAGTTTTGTCAGTATTTTTCTGAACCTCAGACTTAGGGTACCAGTTATGTACTTTGAAGTAGAATGAATGGTTGACAGAAGAAAGCACAATAGAATGTTTTCAGATATTAGCCGAAAGAATGACGGTACACGCTGGAGAAAAGCGGCACGGAATAGAAATCCCTGAACTTTTGCTAATCTGTTGCTCAAAGCTGTCCTCAGCACCTGCAAAAGGTATAAGATAGATGCTTTTCTTAAAAACAAAAGGCGGGAAGCCCCCTATCAAGCATAAAAATGGATTTAAACCAATGCCTTCTGTTATATGCCACTTAGGCACTTAGCACCAAGTCAAACAGCACCTCTACGCCAAAGATTCAACATAAGTGTAAATCTCAAATAATATTTAACTTTTCTATATGATCTATTTTCATGATAATGTTAGCAATTGCACTGAAACAAATAAAATGCAGAAGATAACAGAACTTGGGAATCAGACATGGTGTTAAACCATAGTAGGTTTGAAATACACTTATAGAAAGGCTTACCACAATTCCCACCAAAGCCAAAAGATCTCTTACACCAACTTTACCCATCTTGGACAGAAGAATTGCTACCAAAACCTTAAGGGACTTTAATCCACTTTTCTTTTGTCTAGTTCTCTTGGCATTAGTATTACTATTCTTTTTAAGAACCTTATCTGAATTTTCACTATTATCTTGGATCCCATTGTAATGACCATGAGAATCAGGCTTTTTACTACTAAACCGCGATTGCAAATAAGCAACAGCACCGCCAGCAGCCACAATACCAGAAGTAAGCAGTAGTGTCTTCCTGTAAAACCATAAAAGTAATAAAACACTAGACAGTAACCAGAGAAGGAGAGAAGACAAAGGTCATGTAGCTTGAGCATTCTCATTCAAATCAGTTTGGAATAAGCAACAACTATTGCCATATATACAACAAATAAATTGATTAACTATATATAGAAGTGTCAGTATACTTATTTATTGTCACCAATAAATAAAATACATCAATACCTCCTAGAGGCTAGAAGATTCCGGCCATGCTCGGTTAACTGCAACAGTTGAAGAGATGGCATTGTTGAAGGTGGATCCCTGCATGGTAGCAAAGATTAGAATTATCAGAGAGCATAAAAAGATTCTCCAAAAGTCATATCCTGTTGTGAATGAGATAAAGCATATATTTGTCTAGAAACAAGACAACAAAATACAATCTTACTATTTTCTTTTGTCGAGCTCTCACGATTCCAACTCAAAAGCCAATAGTATTAATCATGCTCCATCGACAGAAGACGTTGGCAAGAGTGCAGTGAATATGCCTTGTACCAAATAATTCTCAACAATAATCATGCACTTCTGTGAGATAAATTAAGCAACGTCAGCATATAAAAAAGTGTAACGGAGTATTTTGCATAAAATTACTGGGAAAAGAAAGCAGTTACAACTAACATATAAAAGATCGTATATAATATACCAAGAATACTGCTAAAAGTTCAGTAGCATGTTCATCGATTAGATATCAGTAAACTAAACGAAATTGGTTTAGTTTAGGCCTTAATCCATTGTAAACTCCATACACACACGCGCGAGACACGCCTTCCCCTTAACAAGAAAAACTAATTAATAATCCCCTTCATTAAATAGTTGCTAAATTTGTTTTCGGTCTATCCTGCCATCACTCAAAAGAAATCAACATCAGGTTTCTAACTTTAAACATCTGGTTGACACTGTATCTTACAGGGTTGTTCAAGTTAACAGATATAAAAACTAGAATATTCCCAGTCTGCATATTGTAACATCCCCCTCAAACAGCTATAATTCACCACATGGTTTCCCCTTATGGCATTCTCTAGACCTCGCAAACTGAGAACTGAACCGAAACTTGAAATCGACCCGAACACAATGACTCGAATCTGATCCAAAACTCGAAATAAACCGAACGAATTTTAGTTGAGCCAAAAATGGACCCGAACCGATTTTCAACCGAAACAAATAGACCCGAACCAATTTTCGACCGAACCGAATGGAACGAATCAATTTCACCCAAACCAAAAATAACTTGAACACAAGGCAATGAAGAAAATATATTAAAATAAATAAAGAAAGATAAGATATGAACTGTCGCAAAACTCACCAAAAAGTCAACTATACATGCTCTATAAAGTCATATATAGGGTAGAAAACTTAACTCGGCTTGAAAACCCGATTAAAACCGATCAATTTCCTATTAACTCGATATTGACCAGACTCGAAATCAACCGAACCGAAAGTCAACTGACCTGACGTCCTGACCCGATACTCGAACCGAAATTTACCATAGACCCGAACTAAAACCGAACCAGACCCGAACCATTCCGAACCGAACTTAAAATAAATGTAGTCAGACCCGAAATAACCCGAACCTAATGACTCGTTTGCCACCTCTACCATTCTTAGCTCGAACTTTCAGACACAGGCGAAGTGTTATTAAGGTATGCGCCTCGAGCCTTTTCAAGCGATGCATATTTGTTCAGGTGACAACATACCCCTAACCTGCCTAAGCATGCTTCTTTAAGACAGCAGACATAAAAAAAAACTGTCTAATTGAAGTTCTCATTAATTTTTAATATTGTGCTTTCAACAGTAAAAAGAATATGACTGTTTCAAACTCTTATTTCCCAATGTTTGAATCTTCTCCAACAGACAGAACCATCAAAACAATAGAAATATAAATTTCTAACCTTTATTTCCCTTTAGATATTAAGAACAAAAGCCATCTCAACCTTCAAAACAATGGCTTTGAGTTTTTAACTGAAAGAATGCCAGAGAAGAAAGCCACCCGCAGATAATCAAAAACATAATTTAGCTCTTGGCGCTACTTATTTAAATGTTTTGAGTATTAATTACAATATCTGAAATTTGATTCTACAACTCGGATGATATCGATTTCTTGTTGTAACATTTATATGGTTGGAACTTTCCTATTATAAAGTTAAATCATTTCGTAGCTTCACTGAAATTCCCAGCTTCACACACTATCATCGTAATTATTAATGCGATTATTTCAAAGTTAATACCATACAAATTAAAACCCTAGTATGGACCGTCATTCTTTCATATATCCATAAAGCATGAATCTTGTGATTGATGATAAATAATATAATAAATTCACTAATGTTTTTTTTGTCTTAATGAATATAAAACCTGAAAGATATCATGCATAAATTTAATCAACTTTTATATTAAAATTGTTGGATGATATTTTTATTGTATTTGTAATTTTGTACAAAAATATTCGTACTTGTTGCTACTTTTCATTGCTGCTAAATAAATATATTTAATGTTTTTAAGCTTAAAATGTGTTATCAAAAGTCCCATTATTTATTATGGATTATATATAGAGATTAGGATCCACTTACACACAATGTAAAACTATGAATTTTACACGTTTTTTGGATCATTGGATGGGTGAAATGGATTATGAGATTAACTCCGTACTTTTTTTCAAGCGAGAGTCTTCACATAGATGAGATTCACTTACATGGTGTAAAACTCATTTAGTTTTACACTAATCCGTGGCTATTGGATGAATGGAATGAATGAATGAGATTAAATACTCATATTTTTTCTCCTTAAAAATCTCTTTATTTTCAACTTTTCATTTCATCTATACATTTCACTCATCCAATGATCATGAACTTTAGTTTTACACCATATAAATGGATCATATATATATATATTAAAATCCTCATGATTCTAGTATCCCACAAAAAGAACTTAAATGCGACGATAATAGCGAATACCTAGGATTTCTGAACAAGGAATTAATATGTTGCGATATTAAAACCTAGGAATCCACTTACAAGACAAATCAAGGAGTAACACATAACTAAATATTCCGTCACTTTGAGCGCATGCATATCAAATGCATTGAGATTAACTAAAGTTGTCAACTATTGTGCTTGATATCATATGGTGTTATCGCTTATCATTACGTGGGCGCACTTAACCGTAACTGTTAATTGATATAACCGTTAAATTTATAGGTTAAAAATTGTTAAGGTTAAAGGGTTTCGGTTAACCGAAGCACTAAAATGATGGTTATAATGGTTAACTTATAGGTTAGCCTTATTCAATTATTTATAACATATATTTTGTTCACATCATTAGTTACGTCAGTCTTGAGACTCTTTTATAATATAATATTAATATAAAATTTATCGGTGAGATAATTTTATTATTCTTAAAAGAAACAGTGAGTGTAAAAACATTGTAATAGGTTATAGGTTAACTGTAACCGAACCGTTAATAATGGTTATGTAAGCATAAATCGAGCAAAAACGCAGCGGAAAGATCGAAATTCATAATTACCTCCAGCCATTATCAAAATTGTATGCCAAATTGAGATGTGGTTGCACCACCGTTGAGAACGTCTCGAACCACCGTCAAATTTATCGAATACGACTACAAAAAACCCTCAAAACGCCAAAGATCTTATAAGCACTCAAGAAACCTTACTAGATGGAATAGAATACTTTGTGATTCTTGGTGCTTAGGGACCTTGTGCATATGGGTATTTATATGTAATTTTCACATCAAAAATCATCAACCAACTGTATCATAATCACACGAACTAAAATCGTGCAACCATAATCATGTGAATGTCCTTATTTGTAAACGTGGGAAACCACCAAGCCTATCCGCTATGCATGGCTGAAAGCATTTTGCTTTCCATACTCTGCATTTCCAATAGTAGAAACGTGGGAAATGGTTCACCACGAACGGGCAATTATAACATTCTCCCACTTGGTTTGCATTATCTATTAAAACATAATGTATGAATCATGGCGATATTTTCTCTTAGAATTTGAGTAGTATCTTCCATATATCACAATACATCAAGTCTCAACGCTTTTAGCCCAAATACTTAATGAATAAACCCAATGTTTATTCTAGACCTAATATTTATTCTAGGTTCAAACTTTTGTGACATTTCTCGAAACAATTAACTTAATGTGTACACAACAGATATGAGAAATATCAAACTTTATTAGATTTTCAATAGTATCGTTCTTACAACGAAGATTTACAAAGTGGGAACAAGTCCCATAATGACAACATGATCCTTAAATTTATGTGGTGGCATGCCCTTAGTCAAAAGATAAATTAACATCTGTTCAATGTTAATGTGCTCAATGGCCACTTTTTTTTCTTTAATATGTTCCCTTATGGCTAGATACTTAATGTCGATGTGTTTACTTCGACTTTTACTTTTGTTGTCCTTAGCCATAAAGACAATAACTAAATTGTCTTAATATATCTTCAACCATACTTCATGTGAGGTAGCCTCAAAACATAAAACGAACTCAACCTCCATGGTGGAAGTAGCAGTCAATGTCTGCTTGACGCTCCTCCAAGATATAGCTCCACCGGTAAACATAAATATGTGACTTGATGTTGATTTACGAGTCAACACAGCCATCAAAGTCTGAATCGGAGTAGCCAATCACCTCCAAATGGTTAGATCGTTTGTACGTAAACATGTATTCCTTTGTCCCTTTGAGATATCTCAAAACCTTCTTTGCAGCTTTCCAGTGGTCTATACCTGGATTACTCTGATATCTTCCCAACATCCCAACGGCAAATGCAATGTCAGGTCTTGTACATACTTGAGCATACATCAAGCTTCCAACAGCAGAAGCATATGAAATGTTTTTCATTTGCTCTCTCTCAAATTTATTCTTCGGGCATTGGTTCAAATTGAACTTATCACCCTTCACGATAGGAGCAACACTAGATGAACAATCTTTCATCCGAAATCTTTCTAAAACTTTGTTGATATAGGTTTGTTGAGATAAACATAAGACACCTTCATGTCTATCACAATGAATCTTAATGCTAATGGCATAAGATGCATCACTCATATCTTTCATATCAAAATTCTTAAAAAAAGAATTGTTTCACCTCATGTAGCATACCCTTGTCATTTGTTGCAAGTAAAATGTCATCTACATATAGAATAAGGAAACAAATTTTACTCCCATTTACCTTCTGGTATATACATTGATCCATGATATTCTCAACAAAACTAAATGAAGAGATAATCTTATGGAATTTCAAATACCAATGATGGGAGGCTTGTTTCAATTCATATATAGATTTTTTTTAACTTACAACCCAAATTTTCATCATCATTAGAGGAAAATCCTTCAGGTTGTTTCGTGTATACCTTTTCCTCTAGGTCACCATTAAGAAAGGTAATTTTCACATCCATTTGTTGTAACTCAAGGTCAAATTGAGCTACTAATGCTAATAGAATGCGTAAGGAATCTTTTTTAGATACTAGACTAAAAGTCTCAGTGTAATCGATTCCTTCTCGCTGAGTGAATCCATTAGCAGCGAGTCTTGTTTTATATCTTTCTATGTTACCTTTTGAGTCTCTTTTTCATTTTGAAGACCCATTTACATCCAATGGCTTATACACCATCAGGCAACGATACAAGATCCCAAACCTCGTTGCTTTTCATAGAATTCATCTCATCCTTCATAGTATCATAACATAATGTTGATTCATTACAACTCATGGCATGTGAAAATAACTCTGGATCATTTTCAGCTCCAACATTATAGTCAGATTCTTGTAAATACACAAAATAGTCACTAGAAATTGCTGATTTTTTTCTCTAACAAATCTCCTTAATGTTGAACCAACATTTTCGTGTGGATCAAGTTGTTCAACTGGTTGTTCAATAATTTCTGAATTTTTCTGAACAACTTGATATACCGGAGTGTTTTTAGCAGGTTGTGGAACTTCATTGATTGGTTGTTCAACACCCGGTTCAGCTTGAGGGGTGTTATATATAATAACCAATCTCTCACTTAAAGTAGATGGTTATTCTATAGGTATTGAATCCCGAGACATGTCACTCCCACTAATTGAGTTATTCTTAAGAGTCTTGATTCCACAATTCTAGAGTTCTTAGATGGACAATAGAATATGTAATCTTTGGACTTTTCGTCATATCCAGTGAAATACCCACTAATGGTCATTGGGTCCAGTTTCTTCTCTTGTGAGTTATAAATTTTCACTTCAGACGGGCATCCCCATATGCGTATGTGTCGCAAAATCGGTTCCCAACCTTTGAATAACTCGAAAGATATCTTTGGGACAGCCTTGGTTGGAACCCGATTTAATATATACACAGCCGTCTTGAGAGCTTCAACCCATAAAGACTTAGGTAGCTTAAAGCTACTAAGCATACTTCGCACCATATCCATTAAAGTTCAATTTCTTCTTTCTGCAACACCACTCTGATCATGAGAGCCTAGCATGGTGTATTGGGCAACTATACAATTGTCTTGAAGAAATTTTACAAATGGACCAGGTGCTTGTCCATCCTCAGTGTATCTACCATAATACTCACCACCTCTATCGGTTCTCACAATCTTTATTTGCTTACCGCATTATTTCTCTACTCCAGCCTTGAAAACCTTAAAGGCTTTTAACGCTTCACTTTTATGATAAAGCATGTAGAGATACATGTATCGTGAGTAATCATCTATGAAAGTGATGAAGTATTTATGACCTTGCACATCCATATCTGGGCAACATATATCAGAATGGATGATTTCCAATATGGTGAACTCCTCTTGGCACCTTTCTTTGACTGGCTAGTCTGTTTGCCCTTAATGCAGTCTACACAAGTATCAATATCAGTAAAATCTAAGGTATTGAGTACCACATCATTTACTAATCTTTTAATCCTTTCAATGGAGATATGTTCTAATCTTTGGTGCCATAAAGTAAAGGAATCTTCATTTATAACACAACGCTTAGTACCATTTTGAATGTGTAGGACATTATGAGTGGCATTATTTTGTAAATCAGTTGAATAAAGACCATTGCATAAAACACCATTTTCAACAATTTCAAATTTATAAAATAAACTGAATCTAACATTTGAAAAAATTAAAACAATACCCCCAAGGGTGCAAGTCTTGAAATGGAAATTAAATTTCTAGAAAAACTAGGAATATAAAAGTCTTTTCTAAAATTAAAACAAAGCCACTACTAAGAACTAATTCGCAGGTCCCAATAGCTTCCACATGTGACTGCATCTTGTTTCCTGAATAGATGTGTCGCTCAGCTCCCACTGGTTCTCTCAGGTTTTTTAATCCTTGTAAGAAATTTGAGACATGGATTGTAGAACCAGAATCAATCCACCATGAGTTATAATTAACATCAACCATATTTGACTCAAAGCAAACAAACAAGATTGATTCTGGATTTTAGCCAACCATTATGCTTGGCACATTCCTTCTTCATGTGTCCCTTCTTTTTACAGAAGAAACACGTGAACTCTTTCTCTATGTCAGCTTGTGGTTGTATTTTAGCCTTTCTCTTTTGCTTGGATTGGACTGAACTCTTTCCTTGAGTAACCGTCAATGCACTCCCTCCCATCTCCAATATGAGCCTACCCTCTTCTTGATCACACATGGTCAAAATTTCATCAATAGACCATTTATCTTTATGTGTGTTATAAAAGATCTTAAATGGCTCATATTGAGGTGAAAGAGTGTTCAATATATAATGCACCAGGAAAGATTCAGACATTTCAACCTCAAGTGCCTTAAGTCGAGCTGCCAAATCTCGCGTCTTATTGATGTGATCACGCACACCTTTCACTGTAGTGAGCTTCAGTGATGTGAACTTCACAATTAGGGTGATGGCTAATGACTTTTTAGAAGTTTGAAATTGTTTCTCTATAGCCGTTAATAGCTCTTTGACATTATCATGATGCTCAATTGAGCTACGAACATCAGCAAGAACCTTTCTCTTAATGAACATAATACTTAAGCGATTGGATCGTCCTCACCTTTCATATAGAGCAAGATCAGCCTGATTACTGGTGTCAGTGATATGTGGCTCAGATTTTCTTATAGCATAGTCAATATCCATACACCCCAATTGAAGAAGAATATCATCCTTCCAGAACTTAAAGTTCTCACTGGTTAATTTAGGGATATCTACTTTATTATCAGACATATTCATAGGTTGTAATGCTGCAAAATAAATTGACATACATGCTTAATATAAATTTGAGGGAAACATAAGTCATAATTTATCAATGCAAATTATTTAAATAATGAATCAAGTGACTTAAAAATTGCTTGTGCGCTAAATTTTTAATTCAATTAGATTCATGTTATGATATAATTATTTTCTATCCCTTATAAAATTATTAAATTTATTTTCATAACTTAATAAATTATGTAATGGGATTTAATATCTAAGCTTTCCTTATGTGATTTTTAACTTTAGTAATTTTATTTAACTAAATATGTTGTGGCTAGTCTTCAACTAAATAAAATTATGAAAATCACTTGGCTAGATATTAACCCTAAACTTTATCCAAAGTTGCTGCTAATTCATTATGCAACATTTTATGTCTAGTCCTTATGAGATCCTTACCGTAATTTTATTTAATTAAAGTTGTTGTGGCTAATTCTCTAATTAAATAAATTATTTGGATCCCTAGACATATATTCTATAGTTTTATTGCTTAATACTTTATGCAATAAGTCTAAAGTTTCATGTACCTAACTTTATGTATATAACTAATTACTGGATAAGTTATATATCATCTCTTAATTTAGGCACATACACTAATTATTTCTAAAATTCATTTTTAATAAAATTATTAATAAATTTTAGAAATTAATTTAATAAAAGCTTACGATTTTAAAACAAAGGTTTACAACACAATTTTTCTAAAATTTTTAGAATTTAAAGATCAACATGACATTTTAATCTTGAAAAACATACAAACTCTAAAACGACAAGGCGGAGATTTAACCATGCTCTGATATCAAATGTAAGCATAAATCAAGCAAAAACGCAGCGGAAAGATCGAAATTCATAGTTACCTCCACCCATTGTCAAAATTATATGCCAAATTGAGATGTGGTTGCGCCACCGTTGAGAACGTCTCAAACCACCGTCGAATTTATCGAATACGGCTACAAAAAAAAACTCAAAACGCCAAAGATCTTCTAAGCACTTGAGAAACCTCACTAGATGGAACGTAATACTTTGTGATTCTTGGTGCTTAGGGACCTTGTGACTATGGGTATTTATAGGTAATTTTCCTATCAAAAATCACCAACCAACCGTATCATAAGCACACGAACTAAAATCGTGCAATTATAATCGTGTGAATGTCCTTATTTGTAAACGTAGGAAACCACCCAACTCAAGTCTATCCACTATGCATGGCTGAAAGCATTTTTTTCATACTCTGCATTTTCATTAGTGGAAACATGGGAAATGTTTCACCACGAACTAACAATTATAACAAGTTAACCATTAATGGTTAAAATAGTTAATCGTTTCTTAACAGTTAGAATATAATATAATAACTGTTATGACGGTTAACTAATCGTTTAAGCTAAACGATACGATTAACCTATTATGAACACACCTAGTTAGCACCATATATTATATATTAACTGATTTAAAGAAAGCCCTAGGGGAGTTTCTCACATAGTTTCATGTCATTTTTGCTTTTGTTGCTACAAGTAGATTAAGAGTCACCTTGACATTTTTTTTCTTTCTAAATTGCTTTTAAAATTTTGGTTTAAGATAAGGATTCGAGATTATTGTATCTGAAAAAATAAAATATTCATTTTAGGTATTATGTTTTAAAATTTAAAATATAATAATTTAAATTATATTTAAAATCATTAATACTATTATATATGAAATATATTCATTTACTATAATAAAATATAATCAAATATGTAAAATGAACAGAATTGATGCACACGACAAATTGCAATGAAAGATCACATATTCAATTTTAAATATAAACAACAATATACATGCATAAAATATGGTATGTTAAAATAATAGTAATATAATGCGTCATAATGAAATATACTATGGATCTAGAAATATACTACTGTAGAATGTAGATGTTTTTTTTTTTTTTTTTTTTGAAAATGCCGTTTGAACCAGTAGAATGTAGATGTTTAAACATAGTTGTTGTCATTTACATAAATACTTAGCACATCAAGGTTCGAGAGACATGATGTTTCTCGGATATTATACTTTCGGGCAATAAGACATAAAAATTAAACTAGCACAATTTTTAATGCAAGAAAACACAATTAGAATTACATCTTTAAAGCCGATATAAGTTTAACATTATTAAAAACTCAAGTGTTTTAGTGGAAAACCGGATGATATTTATCTGAAGAGACACAGGTTCAAATTGGTTTTAAATTTTATAGAAAGGTTGTATAATTTTTTTACACAACTTATGTATCAAAATATAACCCTTAATATTTTTCTTAAAAAAATTAATTTAATAGGTAAAGAGAAAAAATAAAAATATATATACCCATTTGAAAAATATATATTTTGAACTCTATTTTTAAATTTCTAAATCTGTTACTTGCTCCTGCATAAGCCGGCTCCTAGTCTAGACTAATTTCAACAATATAGAACCTAAGTGATCTTCTTGATACACCACAAACTCATTCAGCTAACCTAAGATCATCTATTGAAATCATTATAACCATATTACCCTTCGGATCCATGTATTTCACAAGAACACCCTACAACCCTGGCGAATGCAAGTCTGTGTTACTGTGGGGCCATGCCCCTTAACTTTTTAAACTTCATATATTTGGTTTTAAATTTTTTAACTTATCAATTAGTCTTTTAATTTTAATGTGTTATGCTTAGGGCCGGACGAAGGATTTTAGGTTTGGAGAGCGAACCTATAAATTTTTAGGGGGCAACTTATAAAACTTTAGGGGGTGAAAATAGATTTTCAATAGAAAATACATAGAAAAATTCTAAAAATTTTCTAAGTAATATAGGAATTTCAAAATTTTAGGGGGGAAACTGCCCCCGCCAGCCCCCTCGGTCTATCCTTGGTTATGCCCACCTCAAAAATTTTAAAATATTACGTGTGCCCACCTCAAAAATAGCTTTAGATCCGTCATTGTCCCCACCTAATATCCTCCCAACACCAACTTCACCATCTTTGTAATCACCTTTTGTTCCTCAACAACCTTCTCTTGCTCGATGGACTTCACAACAACCACTTCAGCTTTGACCTCCTTGGAAAGACTAACCTTTGTTAGAACCTAGTTAATAGAAGGTTATTTGTAATTAGTTAAAACTTTGTTAGTATTGTTGGGCTTTTAAATTTCTGTTAGATAGTTTGATTTTCTGTTAAGATTGGGCTAAAAGCCACAAGACCATCTGGCCATTGTGTCCCATTAATCAATCTCTAACTAGCAATTTTCAGATTACACTTTCCTCTTTATTTGGTAAAACCAAAATCCTAATTTCTAATAAGGTAAAGAACTAAAATGGTAACTAAAATTTGTTTAAAAATTCAAAAATGATAACCAAACTTTTTAAAAATTATAACATGCCAATTAAACTTTATGTTTCGTTACAAATCGGTAACTTGAATGTTATAGGTCATTGAGTACTTAATGTGGCTATTATGAAACTTTGTATAATAGCACATTTAATCCTCCATATATACACATTCAATCAATTTAGTCCTAATTTAAAAAGTTCACTAAATTTAGTCATCGTTATTTACACATTCTTTCAATTTGTTCTATTTTTAATTTGAAAATAATACTAAAAAGTAGGCAATTGTCTTTCTATCAAGCTAGAAATAGACTATGAACAACTCAAATGTTTTACGAAAAGATTTTGCTTCTGAACAACTTAAAATGAAGTCAAAGAAATTTTTATTTTCAATACGAAAAGATGTGCTTCCGAAAAACCCAAACCCAAATTCCTTTGCCTCCATTTCCGGTTGTTTAGAAGCAAATCTTTTCATAGAACATTTGGGTTGTTCATCGTCTATTTCCAGCTTGGTAGAAAGATAGATGCCCGCTTTTTACTATTATTTTCAATTAAAAACAGGACCAAATTGAAAGAATATGTAAATAACAATGGTTAAATTTAGTGAAGTTTTTAAATTAGGACTAAATTGATTGAATGTGTAAATATGGAGGATTAAATGTGCTATTATAAAAAGTTTAATAACATGCTAATGACCTTTACCGTCCGAGTTACCCTTTGTAACAAAACTAAAGTTTAAGGGAAAACTACATATTTAGTACCCCACCTATGCCCATGTTATTGTTTTGATACCCAACAATTTTTTTGGGCAAAACAGTACTACCTGACGTTATGTTTCATTTCTAAATTGATACTTCCACCGTTTAACATTAACATCAAAGATGATGTAGCATTTTTTATTATTTTTCTCTCTCCTTACTCTTAATCAACTGTACTTATGGTATGATTATAATGATTTTTTTAACCAATAAGGTGGTGATACATAAAATAGTACTTAATTTTTAAATTGGTACCTCCGCCGTTTAAAATTAATAGAAAATTTGATGTAACATTTTTATATTATTTTTTTCTCCTCTCTCCTAATCAACTATCCTTATGATATTTTTATAATGATTTTTTCCAACCAATAAGGTGGTGGTGACATACGTCACTACCCATTAAATGATATAAAAGCAAACCAGTATAACATTATTTGGGTTCAAACCTACATCCTTTGGATAGAGAGCTAAACATTGAACCAACACACCCTACTTGATGTATTACCACTGTTGAGATGTTTGTTTTGATATAAAAATAGAAAATTTGTTTTGGGCTAAATTGAAAAGGTTTCAAAATGTTAATAAGTCCAAACAACTTGAAAATATGTTTGATGAATTTTACAAGGCTTTGGAATGATTTAAAATGTCTTTAAAATAGCCAAACCTTTGTTTTTCAAGCCACCGTGCTGATACGGTATACACTGTATCGATACGCTTTAGGGTTTCAACTACAGGAAAATTATAGTTGCCAAAACTCATACTGATATGGCTTGGTCGTACTAATAAGGAGATGACCTGTATCGATACGCTACGTGGTGTTTTGATACGGTTGTTTTAAAAAAATCCAACGGCTAGCATCTGTACCGATACGGTTGGATCGAGTACCGATGCGCCTAACTGCTCCCAACGGTCATTTTCCCAACGACTATTTAAATTGTAGGTTGTACCGATACGCTCCAACGCGTATCGGTACGCATCAGCTGAGGAAAGCACAATGGCTAGTTCTGAAGAAGGGCGCACCAATACGGCTACCCGCGTATCGATACGAACAGCTCCATAACTGTATTTATTACGGGAAATAAAGGCCTCAACGGCTCCAAGTCAATCCCAACGGTCTCCAACGGCTACAAACTTATTTGGGATTATAAAAGGGACCTCCAAGCATCTATAGAAGACTAATGATCTACAAGTCAATAACATTATGATTAAAATTTGTCTTAGAGCTTAATTTCCCATTCTTTGTATAGACAACACTTATGAGCTTAAATGTCAATGTATGCTCAAGTGTATTAGGTTTTGGGTGAGAGCTTAAGAGTGCAAACATCAACCTTTTAGAGAGATTTCTAGTTTGCTAAGTTTTCTCTTGTTAGAGAGTGATCCCAAAGCTCGGTTTGTGATCTTTGGATGCTAGACTTGGTGAGTGAGTCTAGATTGTAATTAGTTGCCACCTAAGCCAAGAAAATGGGAAGAATTCATAGTGAATTGGTTGAAATCCTTAGTGGGAGCTAAGGTAGTGGATGTAGAGCTTGTTAAAAGCTTGAACCACTATAAATCATTTGTCTAATTTGTCTATCTTTTGCTTCCACCAAAAACACCCAAAAATCAATCTTCTCCACACTTGGCAAGCAATTCGGTTGGAGGATATCGAGCCTACTAACCACCAATTGTTTTATTTAACTTATAAATTGTTCATACTACAAATTAGTAATACTTTCATAAGGATTCGAACATGAGACTTCCTATACAAAACTAAGAATACTAAACCATTAAGCTAACTAAAAGTTAAAATGATTTTCACCAATATTCGTATTTAATTTTGTTGTGTAGATCAATCGATGGATAAATGGCCAAGAGGGGTGAATTGGCTTTTAAAAGTTTGAGGGATGAAATTGGTAAATTAAAAATGAAGGCACAAGAGATTTACAGTGGTTCAAGCTTAGAACAAGCTCAACATCCAATACCTTAGCTCCCACTAAGAATTTTCAACTAATTTCACTAGAAAGTATTCCCTTTTTCTCGGATTAGGAGGAAACCTTACAAACCGATTAAGCTTTCTACCCAAAGCTTAATCAAATATCACTTTTAATAAGAGAATTTGTTGAAAAATGAAAATAAACCTCACAAAGGTAAAATATTTGCCTAAAATTAAAAGTACACTCTCCCCAATCTTGCAATAAAGAATTACAAATGGATTACACAAGATGGGTACAAGGGTTTGACTCTATTTGGCTCAAATTGGATTGGATTTTTGCTTGAATGTGCCTAACTTGATGAATTGTTATTGTTGTAGCTTTAATGGCTTGCTTTTATACCTCTTCATTGAATTCTAACCCTTTGGGTGGTTGGCATCATCAATAGAGTCGTTGGGCTCTCTTTTTCCCACCATAAATGCACTTATGCAACCTACCGTATCGGTACTCGCATCACCGTATCGGTACCTGTCAAAAGAAGAAAGAGCCATTGTATACAAATAGCGTATTGATACACAAAGAGGTGTATCGGTACGAAAACCATACTTTACAAAGGGGATCGGTACGACATAGTGCGTACCGGGACCGATTTTGCTCACTAAAATCTGGAGAATTGGTTAACCAAAAAGTGTATCGGTACGATAGTTAAGCGTATCGGTACAGTTAACCAATTTTCAAAGTGTTTGGTTCCAATAAACTAACAAGGCAATGATCAAAAATTAAATGCAAAGATTTATCAAATCTTACCAACTCGTATTAGTACAGTAGGGAGTGTATCGATACGGTAAGTAGTTTTTAGTTTCCAGGTTTACATCAAGTCGAAAAACCGTATCGATACGACAAGGAGCGTATTAGTACACTTTCTTAACTCGTTTTTCAGTAGCAATAAACCGTATCGATACGGATGTAACCGTATCGGTACGCTTGGATCAAACTTGAAAATTTTAGTTCGAAAATACTTAGAAAATATTTTGGATACTTTGCTTTTGATTTAGAAATACTTAAAGTTCGAATCCTTGTCATTTTGTGAGTCTTTTGAGTATTTAAAAATTTATTTCATTTTGCAATTAATTTCTTGAAAAATATTGTTATATCAAAATCAATTTTGGTTTTACGATCACCCCTTTTTTGATATAACAAAATCCAAATAATTTTTTAAAATTTCTCCCCCTTACTTTAAGATTAAAAGATGTATCTTTGAAAAAATTTAAGGCTCTTGTTACTTCTCTCCCTTTTTGTTAGATCAAAATCAATGATAGAAAATAATATAAGCAATGCAAAGCAAAGCAACATAAGGCAACATAAACTTCATTAAGCACTTAAAGCATAATAGTTCAAAGTAAAATAAAATCCAAACAAAAATCCTAAAAACATAATTCAAAAACAAATAATCAAAGCATAGGTTCAAAAGGAAATAACATAGATAAAGGCATAAAAGAAAATCCTAAATGATATGAGATGATATGTCTAAGGAGCATCAAAGGAAATAACATAGATAGAGGCATAAAAGAAAATCCTAAATGATATGATATGAGATGATATGTCTAAGGAGCGTCGTTATCACCTTCATCATCATCTTCAACATCATCTTCATATTCCATGGCATCATCACCAAAGGTATGTCCATATCATTCTCCCCGAAAGGCGGTGAGAGTCATATCCATTGAGGTTTGGCTAGCCTCCATAGAGGTGACTCTAGCATCCAAAGTCGTGAGATGAGTGTCAATAAAGGAGAAATTGACATTCATGCTCGCACTCAACGAAGAAAATTGCCCATTAAGATAGGTCATAAGAGCATCAAAGGAAGGTGGTTGAGGAGCAACCGGAGGAGGCGCTACTAGAACATTCTCTTCATCTTTGGGCTGAACATGTTGAGGTAGATCCACATTCCGAACCCATTGGTTATTATACCAAGTGAATTTAGCCTTGCGAAGGGATTTGTCGTCAATAGAACCGGTGAGAGGGATTTCAAGATCATACGAGCAGTCAATCCCAATCTTGTGAAAGATGTAACTCAAGACGGTGACATAGGTGAAAGATGAGACAAAGGTAGAATGGCAGTTCTGAACAAGGTAGACGATCTTCGCAAACATAATCTAAGCAAAGTTTGGGCGATTTCCTTCCCGAAAGCATCGAATATAAAAGCCACCAACTTGAAGAATAGTGGACCATTTACCACCGGATGGATGGAACCACCAAGTGATAAGGAAGTGAAGGAAGCGGTCATGAGCATCAAGTGTGGAGCCGGAGCCGAGTTGAATATTACCCAAAGAGTGTTCATCATCTATCCCAACATCCTCAACACCCAAACAATTAGCTACAACCTTAGAATCAATTCAAAAAGTTTTGTCCCGTGAGGTATGACTCAGCGGCTATAACTTCATTTTTGGTTTTGTCTACAATACATTGGGTATTGGAGTAAAAGATTAAAACAAGGTTTTTATAAAAGACCATGGGTATACTTAAAAAGTGTATGAACTTCTATTGGGTAAGTAAATCAAGATAGGGAAAGTTAAATTCAGGGGAAGTCAAATAGGGAATAGAAATCTTACACTCACGACGGATTTTATAGTTTTGAAAGATTTTAAAACGATTCATCGCTCGAGTGTAACTCGGCTCATTGACACTATGTTGTAAAATATAGGACAAGTTTGGTTTAGTGACATTGGTATCGGTGTTACAAGAGGATGCAATATCTTTTCTCATACGTTTCTTAGGAGCCATATCCTGGAATCAAAATCAAAGCACAAGAACAATGTATGCATAAATCACCATATTCGGTCCAATAATTAATCCAAAATTCAAGGTGTTTGTTAATAAATTATACAATATAGTTTAAAAACATATACAAATATAAAAATAATTTTTGGAAAGAAAAATTTTGAAAAACAGTTTATATAAATATACGGTATATTTTTATATTCGAATAAAAAAATTCAGTTTTGAAGGAGTTTTTACAAAATCTTTAAAACTCATACTATATGTACATTATATAAACAAAACCTAATTAAAATAGTATATAAATTTAAACGAATTTGAAAAAGATAAGAAAAAGAGTTTTTACTTGAATATGGGATTTGGGATGAATAAGTGGATGATGATGCACCAACTTGATGATATAGCTTATGCTTGATTTGAAAAAGAAAAACCCTCAAAAGATTTGAAGAATTGTGTGAGAAATCAAGAGGATTTGGTGGGGTTTTATAGATGAGAAATTAGGGTTTTGAGAGAAATAATGGTTGAATTTTAATTAAAGTAGGATACCCTTATTTAATGACATTTAAACACTCCAGCGTCAACGCGTACCGGTACGCTAATATCCGTATCGGTACCGAACTCGCAAATCGTACTGATACAGTTCTACTTGTACAGGTTCCCTCATGAACACCCATACCGGTACAGCTTTACTTGTACCAGAACCATGAACACGTACCGTTACGCAGTTACCCGTATCGGTATCCCATTGCCAGAAATGACATTTTTGGCATCAAAGAGCTCAGAAATTCGATTTTAATCAAATTGATATGCATGTATGCGATATGGCATAATCATGAAAGAGCATAAAAAGGTGCATACTCCCCCTAGCAACAAGCATAAATTCATAAATGAGCAAAATCATAGAAGCACATACATCATTCAAATTCAAGCAAGTTTTTTACCTTAAGAGGTACTAAGAGGTCAAGAAAGGCTAGTTAAACTTAACTCTCTCCTAAGAGTCTAAAAACTCTCTTTGTCTAAAGTTTTGTTAAAAATGTCCGCTAATTGGTTCAAGGTGTCAACATACTCTATAACTAAATCCTTTTTAAGACATGATCCCAAATGAAATGATGTTTTATCTCTATGTGCTTGGTTCTAGAATGTTGGATGGGATTTTTAGTGAGACAAATGACACTAGTATTGCCACACCTAAAGGGTATGGTACCTACACCACCTCCATAATCTAAAAGTTGTTGCTTCATCCAAAGGACTTGAGCATAACAACTTCCGGCCAATATGTACTCTGCTTCGGTGGTAGATAAGGCTACACTATTTTGTTTCTTAGAGAACCAAGATATGAGCATACTACCTAGGAATTGACAAGTTTCGGAGGTACTTTTTCTATCTATCTTACATCTCCCATAATTCGCATCCGAGAAAGCATGCAAATCAAAGGAGGAATCTCTAGGATACCAAAGTCCTAAACAAGGTGTGTCTCTAAGTTATCTAAAGATTCTCTTAACGGCTATAAGATGTGATTCTCTAGGACTAGCTTGAAACCTAGCACACAAGCAAACACTAAACATAATATTGGGTCTACTTGCGGTAAGGTAAAGTAAAGATCCAATCATAGAACGATAAAGCTTTGAATCTACACACTTACCTCCTTCATCTTTGTCAAGATTTATAGAAGAACTCATTGGAGTGGCTTGAGGCTTCACATTCTCCAAGCCAAATTAATTAAGCATGCCCTTGATGTACTTAGCTTGAATAATGAAGGTGTCATCCTTCCTTTGTTTGATTTGGAGTCACAAGAAGAATGAAAGCTCCCCCATCATGCTCATCTCAAACTCACCTTGCATTAACTTAGCAAACTTTTGGCAAAATAATTCATTAGTAGAACCAAAAATTATATCATCAACATATATTTGAACTACTAACATGCATTTTCCATTTCTTTTAATAAAAAGTGTAGTATCCACCTTCCCTTTTTCAATCAAGAAGTTTGAAAGTCTTTCATTCCAAGCTCTTAGAGCTTGTTTTAAACCGTATAAAGCTTTAGTAAGTTTAAAAAAACATGGTTTGGGAATTTTGGATCTTCAAAATCCGGTGGTTGTTTTACATACACTTCTTCATTGATAAAACCATTTAGAAAAGCACTTTTGACATCCATTTGAAAAGGCTTGAATTCATGATAACATGCAAATGCAAGAAGCATCATAATAGCTGCCATTCTAGCTACGGGTGCATAGGTTTCATCAAAATCAATTCCCTTTTCTTGAGTGTAACCTTGAGCAACAAGTCTAGCCTTGTTCCTCACTATGGTACCACTCCCATCTAGTTTGTTCTTAAAAACTCATTTAGTTCCTATAGTAGATTTATTACTAGGCCTATCAACTAATGCCCAAACTTGGCTCCTCTCAAATTGATTTAATTCTTTTTGTATTGCCAATATCCAAAAATCATCTTTTAATGCTTTTTTGATATTTTTAGGCTCTATGCATGAAATGAATGCAACATTAATTATAAGTCTAAGAGAGGATCTAGTGGTTACCCCTTTGGATAGATCACCCAAAATCTCACCACCTTTGACATAGTTGAACTCCCTTGGGTAGCTCACTTCCTTCTCCTCTAGAGTCATGTCCTTCAAGGCTTCTAGAGGTGGATCTTGTGCTTCTTCTTCCTTGGTTAGAACCTCATCCACCTTTGATGATTGTCCACCATAATTAGCTTCAATGATTTCTACATCATCATCATTACAAGAATCCTTCCTCGGAAAGAGGTTATCATTGAAAACCACATGAATAGACTCTTCAACAACTAAATACACGATAGACTTTAGAGTTTAAAGAGTAACCTAGAAAATAGCTTCATCACTTTTAGCATCAAATTTACCTAAATTATCTTTTCCATTATTTAAAACAAATCATTTGCATCCAAAATGATGAAAATAGCTAATGTTAGGCTTTTTTTATTTTAAAATCTCATAAGGAGTTTTCTTTAAAATAGGCATAATCATTACTCACTTAATGATATAACAAGTGGTGTTTGTGGCTTCTGCCCAAAAATATTTAGGTGAATTATTTTCACAAAGCATGGTTCTAGCCATTTCTTCTAAAGTTCGGTTTTTCCTCTCAACTACCCTATTTTGTTGAGGAGTGCGAGGTGCGGAAAAATTGTGGCTTATACCATTAGTTTTACAAAAATCCTCAAATCCTAAATTTTGAAATTCGGTTCCATGGTCACTCCTAATATGAGAAATTTGTTGACCAAGATCATTTTGAGAAATTTTTGAAAATGTGATGAACTTTTCTAAAGCCTCGTCCTTAGTACTTAAGAATAGAACTCAAGTGTATCTAGAGTAATCATCTACTAACACAAAAGCATATGATTTTCTACTCAAGCTCATTGTCCTAATAGGTCCAAAGAGATCCATAGGAATTAATTGTAATATTCTACTAGTTGAAACATCATTAATAGGATTAAAAGATACCCTTTTATGTTTACCCTTAGCACAAGCATCACAAATTTTATCTAGAGAAAATTTTACCTTAGGTAAACCTCTTACTAGATCTTGGGAAACATTTTTTTCTAAAACACTCATGCTAACATGTCCTAGTTTCCTTTGCCATAACCATTAATCATGTTCATCCTTAGCTACAAAGCATGCATTAGAAATGTGAATATCATATAGATGCACCATATATATATATATATATATATGACCTAGGAGCATTATCTTATTTGTTTTAATGTTCATAATTTTGCAATCATTAACATCAAAGAGAACATTAAAACCTTTATCACATAATTGACTAATGCTCAATAAATTATGTTTTAGACCATTGACATAAATGACATTTTCAATGAGAATGGAAGAGTGATTACCAATGGAACCAATTCCTTCAATGTAGCCTTTCGAGTTGTTAGCAAACGTCACTACTCCACTTTTTGGCTTTAGTCCCAAGAATCTACTCTTGTCGTCAGTCATGTGTTTTGAGCATCCACTATCAAGGTACCATGTGTTTTGACTTGAAGTTTTGGCCTTGTAGCAATGTTCCCCCTACAAATAAAAATTATGTCTTAATTTTTGGTACCTAAATCATTTTGGGTCCATGGACATTAGCTCTCAAAATCTTGGTTCCCTTTGAAATCCAAGAAGTAATAGCATGCAAATCGTTAGAAGTAATTAGGTTCTTAGGAACCCAAACACTCTTAATCCTCTTACCTCTAGAGGGCCTTTGGAAGCATCTTTGTTTATGGTCAAGATATTTTCTTTTTACATAGTTGGGTTTTGAAGATTCACCTTTTTCAAAACTTGAGTTCCCAACTTTGTTCAAAGAAGTTTTGAGATCATTCACTTCCTTATGGTGATGATTATTAAGCTCGGAAAGAAGGTTGTTTAAATCATTTTTTTCTTTTTCAAAATAAGTTAAGTTGTCTTTTAAAGCATAAACCTTCTTTTCAAGTTCGGAGTTGGTTTTAGATAAATAATTGTTTTGGTTTTTCAAATTAGAAATAGTTTTCTTGTTTTTCAAAATCAATTCTTTAAACTTTTCTACCAATTCATCATAAACCTCTTGCAACTCATCATAAGCTTCTTGAAGCCCATCAAAAGTAAAATCAAAAGAAGACGAGTTAGGGTTTCCTTAAGATCTTCCTCAAAAGCCATTAGACAAAAGTTGGCAACTTCTTGCTCCTCTTCATCGGATGATGATTCCTTATCACTCCAAGTAGAAACGTTGGCCTTGAGCTTCTTCTTCTTCCCGAAGCTCTTCCTTTTAAGTTGGGGGCATTCGGTTCTAATGTGCCCCGGCTTCTTGCACTAATAGCATATGAGTTGATCATTCTCTTCTTCCTTGTTCTTGTTCTTGAATTCTTCTTTTCTAAAGAACTTTCTTCTCCTTTTCTGATGTGCACCGGCTTCTTGCACTCATATCATATGAGTTGTTGTAGCTTTAATGGTTTGCTTTTATACCTCTTCATTGAATTCTAACAATTTGGGAGGTTGGCATCATCAATAGAGCCGTTGGGCTCTCTTTTTCCCACCATAAATGCACTTTTGCAATCTACCGTATCGGTACTCGCGTCATTGTATCGGTACCTGTCAAAAGAAGAAAAATTCGTCGTATACAAATAGCGTATCGATACGCAAAGAGGCGTATCGATACGAAAATCATATTTTACAAAGGGGATCGGTACGACATAATGCGTACAGATATCGATTTTGCTCACTAGAATCTAGAGAATTAGTTAACCAAAAAGTGTATCGGTACGATAGTTAAGCGTATCGGTACAGTTAACCAATTTTCAAAGTGTTTGGTTCCAATAAACTGACAAGGCAACAGACAAAAATTAAATGCCAAGATTTATCAAATCTTACCAACTCGTATCAATACGGTAGGGAGCGTATCTATATGGTAAGTAGTTTTTAGTTTCCAGGTTTACATCGAGTCTAAAAACAGCATCAATACGACAATGAGCATATCAGTACACTTTTCTTAACTTGTTTTTAAGTAGCCAAAAATCGTATCGATACGGATGTAACCGTATCGATACGCCTAGACTAAACTTGAAAATTTTAGTTTGAAAATACTTAGAAAATATTTTGGATACTTGTCTTTTGATTTAGAAATACTTAAAGTTCGAATTCTTGTCATTTTGTGAGTCTTTTGAGTATTTAAAAAATTATTTCATTTTTGCAATTAAGTCCTTGAAAAATATTGTTATATCAAAATAAATTTTGGTTTTACAAATTTATTAAATGCTAAATTAAATATCAAACTAAAATTATTTTCTCGTTTATTTAAGAATAAAATTAATTATTTATATACTTTCATAAAATTAATATTAAATTATTATAAAAAATAAATTTAAAATATTTATTTATGATAAATTTATTTATATTTTTTACAATATTTATTTAATTTGTAAATAATTTAAAATTTAAATACCACCATTATAAATTTAATTTTGATAATAATTTATTATTAATTTTATGAAATTAGATGAATATATAAATATTTAATTTTATTCTCAAATAAAGCGAGGAAAGAATTTTAGCTTGATATTTAGTTTAGCATTTAATAAATTATTGTTGATTATTTGAAAACGTGTAGTTAGCTCAATGGTTTAGTATTTTTATGTTTGTGTAGAAAGTCTCAAGTTTGAATCCCTGTGAAAGCACTTTTAATTTGCGGTGGAAATATTGTATAAGTTAAATAAACAAATTGGTAAAAATGTAATAAGTAGGCTTGTTAGTTTGGTGGTTCAATGCTTGTTCTTGATTCTAATTGGTCTTAGTTTTGTGTTTTCACATCGAGAATTCTTTGTAGATGAAGAGATGTCAAAGAGACTTCTTATTTCCAAACAGATCCTCCTACATCTATATATAAACATTGATTTATCAAGAATATGCAGAATCGCATCAATTGCAAACCTATGTATTAGTTTGCTTTTATTTCATTTAATGAGTGGTAGTAACACGTGTCACCATCTCATTGGTTGAAAACAATTATTATAAAAATACAACGAGGACAACTGATTAGGAGAGAGAGAAAATAAATAAAAATACTATTGAGGTACCAAAATAGTAATACTGGCATAAGTGGGTACTAAATATATAGTTTTCGCAAAATTTAATTGCAGATTATCATTTTGTAACTTTTGAAAGTTTTGTTACCATTTTGAATTTTTAAACAAAATTTAGTTATCATTTAAGTACTTTACCCTAAAAATGTAGTCCTAATTTAAAAAGTTCACTAAATTTAGCCATAGTTATTTACACATTCTTTGAATTTGGTTTGTTTTAATTAAAAATAATATTAAAAATAGGCAGTTGTCTTTCTACCAAGCTGAAAATAGACGGTGAACAACCCAAATGTTCCACGGAAAGATTTGCTTCTGAACAACTTGAAAATGAGTTAAAGAAATTTGTATTTTCAATACGAAAAGATTTGCTTCTGATCAAACCAAATACAAATTTCTTTGCCTCCATTTCCAGTTGTTCAGAAGTAAATCTTTTCGTAGAACATTTGGATTGTTCACCGTCTATTTCCAACTTGGTAGAAAGACATCTGCCAACTTTTTAATATTATTTTCAATTAAAAATAAGACCAAATTGAAAGAATGTGTAAATAACGATTGCTAAATTTAGTGAACTTTTTAAATTAGGACTAAATTGATTGAATGTGTAAATATGAAGGATTAAATATGCTATTATACAAAGTTTCATAACAGCCACATTAAGTATTTAACAACATTTACTGTTTGAGTTACTAATTTGTAAAAAAACTAAAGTTTAAGGGAAAACTACATATTTAGTACCCCACTTATGCCCCGTTACTGTTTTGATATCCAACAATTTTTTTTTTGCAAAATAGTACCTAAGTTACGTTTCATTTCTAAATCGGCACCTCCACCGTTTAAAATTAACAGAAAAGATGATGTAGCATTTTTTTGAAAGGTAAAATAGAGCCTCGTTAAAAAACTCTTCCAAATTTTGCGAACACAATCCCAAGTAAGGAATTGAGTTGCAGAATTGATGTAGCATTTTTTATTATTTTTCTCTCTCCTCTCTCTTAATCAACTGTCCTTATAGTATAATTATAATGATTTTTTCTAACTAATAAGGTGGTGACACGTAAAATAGTACTTAATTTTTAATCTAGTACCTCCGCCGTTTAAAATTAATAGAAAAGCTGATGTAGTATTTTTTATAGGGTAAACTATCTGGGTGACCACCCAACTATTGGGTCAAACCTATTTTGGCCAACAAACTATAAAAAATCAAAATTTGACCACTCAACTATTTAATTGGACCTATTTTGACCATCGGCCGTTAAAATCTAATGGAAGGGTAACTTGGTTTCAGAATTTTTGAAACTTAGGCTTTCATATTATATATCTTGGGTTGAAGTAGAAATAAACTCCCTCTGTAACGCCCCGGGTTTAGGGGTCGGAAGTTACTCGGGTAAATCAGGTTCGAGTCGTGGGTTCGTTTTAAAATTTAATTAAGCTTTGGTTTAAATTAAAAATGTTTGACTTTCATTAATGGCAAACTTGTAATTTTTGAAAATAAGGAAAAATATGAGAAAATGGGGTTTTATTTCAAAAGAGCTCATCTTCCTCCTTGGTCTTCTTTTCACGTCAAAACCACTCTAAAACCCCAAATACTATTCCATTCGATTCCTTCACCATTTCAAGTGATTTCAACGAGGTAAAATCATTTTTGACTTGTCCTTTCAATTCCTAACACATTCATGGTTTTAAGTTTTAGAAAACACCATTGTAGAGAAATTTGAGTTTTCATAGTTTTCAAAGAAAAGCATGAAACTTTAGTGGATTTTCGTTTTGTTTTGATGTGTAGAGTTAAGTTATGAGTTAACCTAGCCCTAAGGTACATTATATCTCAATTTGGTTGATTTTTGTTAAGAATCCCGAAATTGAGTTTTGGGGGTATTTTAAAAGTGTCAAACTTTGTGTTTTTGGTGTGGTTTTGTGAAAAGGAGTTGGGCTGGGGTTATTGTGATATTAGGAGGGTTTTTTGAGGATGTTTGGAGGTGTTTTGAGTATTGGAAGTTGTAGTTTTCTGATGGGTATTTTGGGTGTACGAAAATGAAGAAGTTGTATTAGCTCATGGGTTGAAAATGTGGTAAATGGGTCTTGGAATTGTATCTTGATTTGTGACAGTGATATTGGGGTTGAATGATTGAGTAAATTGTTGTTTTTGATTGACTAGAACCAAGGGAAATCATTGGAGAGGCTTCGGGCACGAATCTGGGGAATTTGGAGAATTGAGATTGGTGTTCGGCTTCCGTTTGGGTTGCAAATGTGAGTGGAAATGTTTAACCTTGTTTTTCTTTCAAAATGGGATTCTTGGGGGTTTGGGTGGAGCCTTGTGGGCTCACCTAAACCCAAGTGTAAGTTTACTAATCATACCTTAATGGTTATGTGATGATGTGTGATTAATTGTTGTGTTATCATGTGCATTGTGGATTGCTTTTACATCCGTGGTTGTTGTGTAGTCGTTGTCAATGTCGAGCCTCACGTGATGGTTGTCATAGCTACGGCGATGAGTGGTCCCACCGGTAGTGACTAGTAGTAGAGTAAGGTGATGAGTGGTCCCATCGAAAAACTACTAGTCGAACGGTGATGTGTGGTCCCACCGTGTGTGTTGGTTGTGCATGTTTTAACCATGTAGTTGTCTTGTTGTGATACCGTTCGTGCATTCAACGATTTATTTATCATTTAAGAAACGTGTTTTGAAAACTGCATAATTATTGAGTTTTAGAGCTTCGCTCACTAAGCTATCAAGCTTACGCTCTCATTTTTCCAACATGCAAATCGTTAGAGTTCGGGAGGCAAGTGGGCAAGGGAGGAGCCCTTTTTGGTGTTCTCAAGTAGCTCAAGTACGATTTAAGTAATTGTAATAATGCCTAGACATTGGGGGTATTTAGACTTATGTGTTGTTGGAGTTCAAACTCTTTTGTTGGCTCTTGTTGTCCTAGCATGTTTGGCTTGTTGGTGCCTTATTTTGCATTGTAAATCATACTTATGTGTTTTGGTTCCAAGGCATGAAACCTTAAAATGCAATGTATGTCTCCTTGTGGTGAATGCTAGACCCTTTAAATGTATGCCCTTATCTTGTATGTTATGTGTTTTGAGCATGTTGTAATAGGGTGCATGCCTCTAGAGTTGTGTTTGCATGTCGTGTCTTGCTTCTTGAAGTCATTGGAGTCGTTTGGGATCGTTTAGAGATGTTTAAAACTGGTTTTGGAAACTCACATACTGCAGGCGTTTCGGAACGGGTAAGGCTGTTTTAGAACGGGTGTGGTTCCAGGGACACCTGTACCGGAACGCGTTCCGGTACGGTTTGGCTACTATGAACCCCTGTTCCGATACGAGTCTCGAAACGTTTTGGCTACTATGAGAGCTTGTTCCAGAACGTGTTTCGGAACGTCTAAGCGAAATGGGCCCCTGTTTCGAAACAGGGTGGATGCGTTTCGGTACGGGTGTTTGGCTTTTTAAACTGGAGCCCGTGTTTCAAAACGGGCAAAAACCTGTTTCGAAACACAAGCCTGAAAATGGGCTTTTGACATCTCTGAAGGTTCTCAAGCGTTGGGCTTAGGCCCGGTTTGATGTTAGGCTTCTTGTGAGTCTTGTTTCCCGCTGCTGCTTCACACATAGGTCTAATTAAATCCATTAGACAAGATAATAAATGAAAAAGTTTTCTCGGGTTGTTAACCAAAGTGGAGCCTTAACGGGTTTCGCCTAGGTTACCCCCGTGTAGCCCACTCGGACCGGTCAGTCGCCCGGACCGGGACGAGGGGGTTACATTTGGTTGTATCAGAGCCTGAGGTTTCCGAGACCTCGGGTAGGTAAGTGAGGTAAGTTTTATGTGTTATGTTGTTGCTTTGTATCAATGAGTATTTTACCATGTATGCTTGAAGTTGTTTGCTAGTACGGTGTTTGGAAGCATGTTTTAATGGCTTTTGATTTGGTTGAGGGTTAGTCAAATGTCCCCATTGTTAGGTGTTGTTGTTAAAAAAAGAAGTGGTTTTGATTAAACGAGCTTGAGAACCTAAGTCCTTGCCCTTTTGCTAACCTAACGTTTTTCTTGTGTGTTGTGTGTTTGTTGTTTTAGATTCTGTCTTGATATGGTGAGACCGAGGGGGCGACCTAGAGCGGGTGACCAGGCACCCGGGGGTGAGCCTCATGTTCCTCCTGCTCTCGGTGGTAATGGAGTGGGTGGCGAAGGAAATGTGCCTCAGGCGGGTGCGCAAGTCGGAGGTGATGGTAATGAGCCTCAGGCCGATGCTAATGTTAGAGGTGTTGGAGCACAGGCGGGTCAGGGTCCAGCGGGCGCGGACATGACCCATTTGATTCAGACCATAGCCGGAGCTTTTCAGACAGCTTTGGCCGGTGTACACGCTGCAGTACCACCTCAGAGTGCGGGGACAGGATTACCCCTAGAGAGGCTCCGTAGTTTGGGCGGAGTTGAGTTCCGTAGTTTGACTCCCGAGGGTTCGGAGGCGTGGCTTGAGAGTACTACACGCATCTTGGGTCAGATGGAGTGCTCAGACGCCCGTAAGTTGGGTTGCATCGTCTCCTTGCTTCAGGGGGACACATATACTTGGTGGACCACTGTTACTTCGGGTATGGCCGAAGCGGATATCACGTGGGAGTTCTTCAGAAATGCCTTCAAGAGGAAGTATCTCGGAGTTCGATACTTGGATGAGAATAAGAGGGAGTTTATGGCCTTGGTTCAGGGTAACAGGACCGTGTCTGAGTACGAGGTTCAGTTCGTGAGATTGAGCCAGTATGCACCTGAGTTGGTTCCTAGTGAGGGGGAGCGGTGTGAGCGCTTCCGGTATGGGTTGACTAGAGATGTGAAGACCTACATGCTTGCCTCTGACTACACTGAGTTCGATGTTTTGGTCTTTAGGGCCAAGGATATTTAGCGTAACTTAGGCTCCAGTGCACATGCTAGTGAGTCCGATTTCGGGAAGAGACACGCGAACTGGGATAGAGACCATGCTAAGAGGCATAGGGATAGGAGGTATCAGCCTGATTTGAGACAGAGGGGTGGTAACTATGGATGGGGCCATCAGGGCCAAGGAGCTTTGGTGCACACTCCTGAGTCCACTAGATGCGGGAGACGCCACCAGGGCGAGTATGCGGGTACCTTTGGGCCATGTTGGAACTGTGGTTCCCGAGATCATATGAGGCGTAACTGTCCACACCCGGCTAGGGGTGGACCGGCTCCAGCTAGGGGTTTTGAGCATCAGAGAGTCCGTGGGCGCGGTTGTGGAAACTTTCAGCCGAGGAACGAGGGTCAGAGGAACTTAGCTCACGTAGTGGCAGTTCAGCCCGAGGGAGGAGGACCAGCTAGGGTGTATGCTCAGCGAGAGGCTGGGAATGACACAGATGTCATTGCAGGTAATTTCTCATTACAGTCTTTGAGTTTGCTTTCTTTGATAGATTCGGGGTCGACACATTCATATATTTTGGGGGAGCACGCAAGGTCGTTAGGGTTACCATGTGAACGGTTAGAGGTAGGTGTGAATGTTACTAGCTCTTTTGGTGATATAGTGGTAGTTAGGAAAATGTATAGGAGGTGTCCCTTAATGTTTCAGGGCCACGTGTTTCCGGTTGATATGATGGAGTTACCATTCTATGGCTTTGATGTGATTTTGGGAATGGATTGGCTCGTAGAGCATAGAGCCAGGGTTGACTTTGAGACCAAGAGAGTCTTCTTGAGGCTTACGGATGACTTTGAGGTTGTGGTAGTTGGTGAGAACGTTAGGCTCTTGTCCAATGTTGTTTCGGCTTTGGAAGCTCAGAAGTTGTTGAGTTCGGGTTGTCAGGCTTACTTGGCTTATGTAATGAATCCGAATATGAGTGAGGTGAGACCGCAAGACATCGTGACAGTATGTGATTTTCTGAGTGTCTTTCCGGAAGAGTTGTCGAGTTTGCCTCCAGATAGAGCAGTTGAGTTTGCTATTGAGACGTATTCTGATTCTGCACCAGTGTCTATTGCTCCGTATAGAATGGCACCGAAGGAGTTGAAAGAGTTGAAGACACAGCTCCAAGAGTTGTCCGATAGAGGTTTCATTAGACCTAGCGTTTCTCCATGGGGTGCTCCGGTCTTGTTTGTGAAAAAGAAGGAGGGTAGCATAAGGATGTGTATAGATTATAGACAGTTGAACAAAGTGACAGTGAAGAATAAGTACCCTTTGCCTAGGATAGATGACTTGCTTGATCAGTTGAGAGGTGCTTCCGTGTTTTCGAAGATCGACTTGAGATCCGGGTACTATCAGTTGAAGGTGAAGGATGTGGACATACCGAAGACAGCCTTCCGTACATGTTATGGGCACTATGAGTTCTTGGTGATGCCTTTCGGGTGGACTAACGCTCCAGCAGCTTTTATGGATATGATGAACCGTGTGTTTCACGAGTTTTTGGACAAGTTTTTAGTAGTGTTCATAGATGACATCTTATTATACTCTAGGACCGAAGAGGGGCATGATGAGCATCTGCGGTTGGTGCTTCAAACCTTGCTTAAGAACCAGTTGTATGCCAAGCTAAGCAAATGTGAGTTTTGGATTAGGGAAGTAGTCTTCCTAGGTCACGTGATCTCGACTAATGGGATTAGTGTGGATCCCAAAAAAATAGAAGCTATAGTGAGTTGGAAACAACCGAAGTCAATGACCGAAATCCGCAGTTTCCTAGGTTTGGCGGGATACTATAGAAGATTTGTTGAGGAATTTTCTAGAATAGTGGCTCCTTTGACTAAGTTACTTCAGAAGAATGTCCCCTATGAGTGGTCAGATGCAAGGCAAGAAGCGTTTGAGAAGTTGAAGAAAGCTTTGACCGAAGCTCCTATCTTGATTCAGCCTGAACCGGGGAGAGAGTTTGTGATTTACAGTGATGCATCATACGTAGGTTTAGGTTGTGTGCTTATGCAAGGAGGTAAGGTGGTAGCCTATGCTTCGAGACAGCTGAAAGTGCACGAGAAGAACTATCCCACTCATGACATAGAGTTAGCCGCCGTGGTGTTCGCTTTGAAGATCTGAAGACACCATCTTTATGGTGAGAAGTGTACCGTATATACCGACCACAAGAGTTTGAAGTACTTGATGTCTCAGAGGGAGTTGAACCTTAGGCAGCGTAGGTGGTTAGAGCTTCTTAAGGACTATGACCTTGCGATAGAGTACCACCCAGGTAAGGCAAACGTAGTGGCCGATGCTTTGAGTAGAAAAGTGGCAGTTGAGTTGCGAGCTATGTTTGCGAGATTGAGTGTGTCCAAGGATGGTGGGTTGATAGCCGAACTTCAGGTTAAACCTTCGTTAGTTCAGTTGATTCGGAAGAAGCAATTGCGAGACGAGTCTTTGGCACCTCACGTGCGAGACTAGTCTTCAGGTTAAAAAAAATATGAATTGAAGCTAAATAGGTATTCTACAGTGGTTTAGGAGCATGCAGTTCAAATTTGGTCAAAAATTAACTTAAAACGAATGAGGGATTGAAGAAATGAGCAAACCATACAAAGTTAAGGGGTTGAATTGAAAAAATATGAAATTTATTTTCAAAAATATAAAATGAATATAAATAACTATTCTACATTGGTTTAAGAATATGTGGTTTAAACTTAGTCAAAAATGGACTTAAAATGAAGGAGGAATTGAAGAAAAATGAAATTAGGGACTAAATTGCAAAATTATAAAATTTGGTTTTTTGAATTTTCAATTGGGAAAATGTCAACTCGAACTCGAACTAGAAATTTTTTCGAATTGAGTCGAACAACTTGAAATTAAAAAAATCAATTTTTTCGAGTCGAGTCGAGTTTTGCTCACCCCTAGTCTGAATCCTTGTGAAAGCACTTTTAATTTGCGGTGAAAATATTGTATAAATTAAATAAATAAATTGGTAAAACTGTAATAAGTAGGCTAGTTGGCTTGGTGATTCAATACTTGCTCTTGATTTTAATAGGTATGAGATTATGTGTTTTCACACAAAAATTCTTTGCAGATGAAGAGATGACAAAAAGATTTCTTACTTCTCAAACAGATCCTCCTACATTTATATATAAACGTTGGTTTATCAAGAATATGCAAAATTCCATCAATTGTAGTATTAGTTTGCTTTTACTTCATTTAATGAGTGGTAACATTTATCATCATCTCATTGGTTTGAAAAATTATTATAAAAATACAACAAGCACAACTGATTAGGAGAGAGAAAAATAATAAAATATGCTATAAAGGTACTAAAATAGTAATACCGCATGGGCATAAGTATTTTTTTGAACATGTTAATGTGGTTACAAGGTAATATCTGTTCAATTTTTTTACACTTTATAACGCGCACATATAGTGCACACATGACGCTCGAACCCCGATCACCTGAATAAAATACATTATCTTTTACTATTGGGACTATTCCACAGGTTCAGTAACACGAGCATAATGTTACCGTGGTGCACCCTAGGGCCCAATCTGCCGCACACCTAGGGGCCATTTCCAGCACCCACGGGGCCCCAATCCGTCCAGCCCACTCTGCCGCACCCATGGGGCTACAATCCAGCCGAGCCATCCGCCCAAGGGGCCTTGCCAAGCACCCTGGGCCTGTCCGTGCAGCCTTGTCCGCGCACACCGTAGGGCCTGTCCGAGCAGCACCGAGCAGGCCGCCCAGCAGCACCCGAGGGCCTGTCCGCGCAGCACCCGAGGGCCTGACCGAGCAGCCCGGCCATCAGCACCCATAGGCCTGTCTGAGCAGCACCAAGCAGCCTGTCCAGCCACACCTATGGGCCTATCCGAGTTTCCACCATCCATGGCCATTCAAGCCCATTCCTTGGGGAATATCTACCCCTTTGACCATGCTATTCAAGGCAAGGATCAAGCATCCATTCATCCCTCGATTCATGGAGGATCAAATCCCTTTCACAAGGAAAGAAGACCTACCAAGATGGAAGGAATCATGAATAGTAATCTCTTGCCTTTATTAGATAGCTTAGGCCAATCTTGGCCATCGAATGTAATCGATAGTGACCGTTAGATCGGGAGGTGCTAGGCTATAAAAAGGGCCTCACCCCCTCATTTGTAATCATCCTGAATTCTCTTTGTTTTCACCTTTCTTTCATTAATAAAAGAATAGCAATGTCGAGTACTCTTTTCCCCCTAACTAGGCTTAGAGGGGGTTTTTAACGAGGCTCTTCGTTTTGCAATCACTCGAGCCATCTCATTTTCCCTTTCTTCGCAACGCTTCCGCTCACCTAGCCAAGCCAAGACTTGACTACAAGGCTTACTTGGTCCCTTTCGAAGTCCTTTCCCGACCAAGTGCCGCACGAGCTAGCCATATAAGCCTAGCCCCGTGACAAGTGGTATCAGAGCCAACGTTTTAGCGAAGAATTGTTCGAGATGACGAATCCAAGTAACGCTCCTATCGACATCTCAAAGCCAATGGAGACTCGTGGTGGAAAAACCAAGAGGGCTAGTTCGAGAGATGCCATCTCAACCTTGCAAGACAAAGTTACCTGTTTGGAGGACAACACGAATGAGTCGAGAGATAGACTCGATGTTGTCGAGAGCCGACTAGATACGTTGGAATCTCGGGGTAGTGATTGCAAGGATGATTCCCAGGACCTCGAAGATAGACTCGAGACCGTGGAGTTGGAGAATCGTTCTCTTAAAGATGGGCTAACCGAACTAGAGAAGGCGATGAATGTGCTAAAGGCCGAGCTCAACATCTATAAGTCCGTCGTAGCCAACGGAGTTGTTTCAAGCCCGAGTAGAGTGCTAGCCGATGTGCCGAAACCAAAGGAATTCAAAGGATCGAGAGATGCTCAAGAAACTGACACATTCTTGTGGAGCATGAACCAATATTTCCGCAACACCAACATCGTGGATGAATCCACCAAGGTAAATATTGCTTCAAGTTATTTTACTCACAATGCTCTTTTATGGTGGAGACGCAGGTGTGCCGAGGAGTCCGATAGAGACGTCCCCGTAGAAACTTGGGAAGAGCTTCAAGATGAGATCCATGAAGCGTTTTATCCCAAGAATGCTCAAAGAGAGTTGCGCTCAAAGCTACGCCAACTCAAGCACGACAACAACATCCATGAGTACGTGAGAAAGTTCACCGAATTAAAGCTTCAAATCACCAACTTAGGAGAAGATGAAGGCTTCTTGATTTTCATGGATGGGTTGAACCGATGGGCTAACATGGAGTTGGAAAGACGTGGTGTCAAAGATCTTTCACATGCCCTTGATGAAGCCGAGGCGATAGCCAAGTTCGAAAAGTGAGACTCGCCCAAACCAAAGCCAAAATCCAAAGGTTGGGGAGATAAGAATGCCAAAGCCGGAGGTGAGAGAGTTAACCACGACAAGACTTCCAACAACAATCGACAAGGCCGATCTACTAAGCCGCAAGAGAGACGAGGTTTGGAATGCTTCCATTGCAAAGGACCTCATCATATTCGAAATTGCCCACAAAAGACAAGCCTTTATACCGTCAAAGTCAACGACGAGCCCACCGCTCAACTTGGAGCAATTGTAAGTAATCTCCAAGTGAATTCTTTATCTAACAAGCCCAAAAGTGGTCTTATGTTTGTAGAAGTCACGATTGCCGGAAAGCAATTGCGTGCACTTGTGGACACCAGAGCTTCCGAGCTGTTCATTTCCGAAGGAGCCGCCCAAAAACTCAATCTCAACGTGTTGAAGACGAGTGGGTGGATTAAGACGGTCAACTCGAAAGAAGCGCCCATTACCGGAGTTGCAAAGAGGGTCGAGATCCAACTTGGTAGTTGGAAAGGCCGCGAGGATATTAAGGTAATTCCTCTTGATGATTATGATCTTGTGGTTGGTTTATCTTTTTTGGACAAGATTAATGCACTTCTCTTGCCCTTTGCCGATGTATTGGTTGTGCTCGATCGCGCCCAATAATGTTTGGTCCCCGTGAGTCGAGATGTAGGTATCCAATCCAAGATGTTGTCTTCCATCCAATTCCGCAATGGTGTGCGAAAGGAGGAAGAGTCTTTCCTTGCCGTGCTCAAGGAAGACGAGGCGATAGAAGCCGAAGAAGTTCCCGAAGAAGTGGAACGTGTTCTCGTAGAGTTCGAGGACACCATGCCTTCCGAATTGCCGAAGGCCTTACCACCCAAGCGTGAGGTGGATCATCGCATTGAGTTGGTGCCAAGTGCCGAGCCGCCGAGCAAAGCACCTTATCGAATGGCGCCACCGGAGTTAGAAGAGCTCCGAAAGCAACTTAAAGAGCTCTTGGATGCCGGGTACATTCGCCCATCCAAGGGTCCGTTTGGAGTACCCATCCTCTTTCAAAAGAAGAAAGACGGTAGCTTGCGCATGTGTGTCAACTACCACGCTCTAAACAAACTCACGGTAAAGAATAAATACCCTATTCCTTTAATTACCGATTTATTTGATCAACTTGGAAGTGCTAGATTCTTCACAAAGTTAGATCTACGTTCGGGGTATTATCAAGTTCGCATAGCCGAAGGTGACGAGCCCAAAACCGCGTGCATCACAAGGTATGGATCTTTTGAGTTTCTTGTAATGCCATTTGGCCTTACAAACGCTCCCGCAACATTTTGCACTTTAATGAATAAGGTATTTTCACCTTTTCTTGATCGCTTTGTTGTTGTCTACTTAGATGACATTGTCATCTATAGTGAGACTTTTCATGAACACTTAATGCACTTGAGGAAGGTTTTGCAGGTTCTTCGTGAGAACGAGCTTTATATCAAACGCGAAAAGTGTAGTTTCGCTCAACAAGAAGTTCCGTTCTTAGGCCACATCATTGGAGGTGGTAAGATCCGAATGGATCCAAGCAAAGTTCGAGCCATCGACGATTGGGAACCGCCGACTAAGGTAACCGAACTTCATTCTTTTCTTGGTTTAGCTAACTATTATCGTAAGTTTGTGCAAGGTTACTCCGCCATAGCTACGCCTTTGATCGAACTCTTGAAGAAGGACAAAGCTTGGGAATGGAGTCCAAGTTGTCAACAAGCGTTCGAAAGGCTTAAGCAAGCCATGGTAAGTGAGCCCGTTCTTGCCTTGCCCGACCATTCCAAGCAATTCATCATCCACACCGATGCATCCGATTATGCCATTGGTGGAGTTTTGATGCAAGAAGGCCATCTCATTGCCTTCGAAAGCCGAAAGTTGAATGAAACGGAGAGGCGATACACCGTCCAAGAGAAGGAGATGACCGCCGTCATCCATTGCCTTCGCACTTGGCGACATTATATCTTGGGTTCCAGGTTTGTCGTCTTTACCAATAATTCTGCCATTTCTTATTTTCTAACCCAAAAGAAATTGTCTCCTAAGCAAGCTAGGTGGCAAGATTTCTTGGCGGAATTCGATTTTACAATGGAGCACAAGCCCGGAAAGACCAACACCGTGGCCGATGCGCTTAGCTGAAAAGCTAGCTTTGCCTCCATTAGCCAACCAAGTGGTGAGTTACTTGATTCCATCAAGGAAGGCTTGACACACGATCCCACCGCAAAGAATTTAATCACCTTTGCCAAAGAGGGTAAGTCACGCCGATTTTGGGTCGAAGATGATCTTCTATTCACAAGAGGCCAACGCATATTCGTCCCCTACTTCAACAATTTGAGAAGGACATTGATGAAGGAATGTCACGATTCGAAGTGGGCCGGACACCCAGGTATGCATCGTACCTTAGCTTTACTTAATGAGCGTTATTATTGGCCTCGTATGAATGAAGATGTAGAAGCATACGTGAAGACTTGTCTTGTTTGCCAACAAGACAAGATCGAAGCAAACAAGCCGATGGGACTACTCCAACCGTTGCCAATACCGGAAAGACCATGGGAAAGTATTTCTCTTGACTTTATTATTGGTTTTCCTTGTGTTAATAACTTTTCGAGTATTATGGTTGTAGTAGACAGATTTTCGAAGTATGCTACCTTCATTCCCGCCGACGAAGCCGCTCGTCTTTTCTTGAAGCATGTCGTGAAGCTTTGGGGAATCCCAAAGTCTATAGTAAGTGATCAAGACGCTCGGTTCACGGGTAAGTTTTGGACCGAGTTGTTCAAGTTGTTGGGTTCCTCCTTGAACCTTTCAACAAGTTTTCATTCACAATCCGATGGGCAAACTGAGAGGGCCAACGCGTTATTGGAGATCTATTTGAGACACTTTGTTAGCGCATCCCAAAAGAATTGGCCCGACTTGCTAGACGTGGCCCAATTCTCCTACAACTTGCATAGGAGTGAAGCCACGAACCAAAGTCCGTTTGAGATAGTGATGGGCCAACAACCGCTCACACCCGATGCCATCGTGACCAAGTACCAAGGTCCAAATCCAGCCGCCTTCCATGTAGTGAGGGACTTGCAAGAGCAAAGAGACTTAGCCAACGCTTGCCTCCACAAAGCAAGCAAACGTATGAAGAAGTGGGCCGACAAGAAGCGACGCGACGTCGAATTTCAGGTAAATGATTTAGTTTTGGCTAAACTTCATCTAACACTTCGAAATTCTTCTGTTCACAGGGCTCTTGTGAGGAAGTACGAATGCCCATTTCGTGTGATCAAGAGAGTAGGTAAGGTGGCCTACAAGCTAGACTTGCCGCCCAACATCCAAGTCCATCTCGTCTTCCATGTTAGTGTCCTTAAGCCATATCACAAGGACGAGGAAGATTCGGAGAGGAACACTTCCAAGCGAGCACCCGTTGGAGTTAGGGCCTCGTTCGAGAGAGAAGTCGAAGCCATCGAAGCCGATCGAGTCATTCGACGCAAAGGCTACCAACCAAGGCACGAATACTTTGTGCTTTGTAAGGGTCTAACCGAAGCCGAGGGTAGTTGGGAGCTAGACAAAGACTTGTGGCAATTTGAAGACAAGATTGTCGATTTTGAAGCCCAACGAGCGACGAGGGCGTCGCTCAATTCGGTGGAGGAGAATGTTACCGTGGTGCACCCTAGGGCCCAATCTGCCGCACACCTAGGGGCCATTTCCAGCACCCACGGGGCCCCAATCCGTCCAGCCCACTCTGCCGCACCCATGGGGCTACAATCCAGCCGAGCCATCTGCCCAAGGGGCCTTGCCAAGCACCCTGGGCCTGTCCGTGCAGCCTTGTCCGCGCACACCGTAGGGCCTGTCCGAGCAGCACTGAGCAGGCCGCCCAGCAGCACCCGAGGGCCTGTCCGCGCAGCACCCGAGGGCCTGACCGAGCAGCACCGAGCAGCCCGGCCATCAGCACCCATAGGCCTGTCCGAGCAGCACCAAGCAGCCCGTCCAGCCACACCTATGGGCCTATCCGAGTTTCCACCATCTATGGCCATTCAAGCCCATTCCTTGGGGAATATCTACCCCTTTGACCATGGTATTCAAGGCAAGGATCAAGCATCCATTCATCCCTCGATTCATGGAGGATCAAATCCCTTTCACAAGGAAAGAAGACCTACCAAGATGGAAGGAATCATGAATAGTAATCTCTTGCCTTTATTAGATAGCTTAGGCCAATCTTGGCCATCGAATGTAATCGATAGTGACCGTTAGATCGAGAGGTGCTAGGCTATAAAAAGGGCCTCACCCCCTCATTTGTAATCATCCTGAATTCTCTTTGTTTTCACCTTTCTTTCATTAATAAAAGAATAGCAACGTCGAGTACTCTTTTCCCCCTAACTAGGCTTAGAGGGGGGTTTTAACGAGGCTCTTCGTTTTGCAATCACTCGAGCCATCTCATTTTCCCTTTCTTCGCAACGCTTCCGCTCACCTAGCCAAGCCAGGACTTGACTACAAGGCTTACTTGGTCCCTTTCGAAGTCCTTTCCCGACCAAGTGCCGCACGAGCTAGCCATATAAGCCTAGCCCCGTGACAATAAGTCAGTATTAAATATATAGTTTTCGTAAAATTTAATTGCGGATGATCATTTTAAATTTTCAAACAAAGTTGGGCTACCATTTAAGTAATTTACCCTAAAAATTAAGTACTACTTTTACTGAGGCTTCATCTCAGCTCTCAAGTCTCACCTCTTCCGGCGCAGTTCGGGCAGAACCCACACTCTCTAATTGGTTCTCAGCCGGAAGCCGCTACAACCCAGCCCTCTTAGTTCACTCAGCCTAGCAAACATCAATGGCCTGCAAGAGGGTTTCGGTTCTCACCGCCTTATCTAAGGTATGTTCTTCACGACGTTTCCCTCGTTCAGTTACACATTTTAATAAGTTTCTCAGCACTGCAGCTGAAAGATGGAATTACATGAACCCTAATAGCACCTCTCAGTTTGAGAATCCTCAGAATGATACTCCAAGTTCGCTTGGTTATGAGCAGAAAGGAAATGGGCACGCATTAAACACAAACCATGCTTTTGAGGTATGCCCTATGGGTGATTATGCGGGGAGTCAGTACCGGCAGAATCCACAAGATATTTATAATTTTACTTCTTATGGTCAAGTCACAAATAACACTATTTCTTATGCCCAAGTAACAAGTAACGTTGATTTTTATGGTCAAGTATCTGATACTTCTGATTCTAAGGAAGGGTTAACTGAGGTTTCTGAAACTAGCTCAAATAATGCTACGATTGAGATGCTGGAGGAATTTTGCAATAAAAGGAATGTTAAAGAAGCATTAGAAGTTTTGGGGTCGATGAAACAGCTAGGTGTTCATGTGGATTTGCCTCAAATTTTACGTTTAATGAAGGCATGTGGAGAAGTGAAAGCTTTACAAGAAGCGAAAACTGTTCATGAACACCTCTTTGGATCATTTTCACCTCTCAAGATAAGCATCTATAATAAGATTTTAGAGATGTACATGAAATGTGGTTCGGCAGTTGATGCATTTGATGTGTTTGACAAGATGCCGAAGCGTAATCTGACATCTTGGGATACTATGATAACATGGCTTGCTAGAAATGGGCTAGGGGAGGATGCCCTTGACCTGTTTTCTCAGTTTAAGCTGGCCGGCTTGAAACCAGATGCCAAAATGTTCATTGGAGTGTTATACGCTTGTGGTGTTGTGGGTGATATTATTGAGGGAATGCTCCACTTTTCATCAATGAGCAGTGATTATGTCATTGTCCCATCCATGGAGCATTATGTAAGTGTTGTTGACATGCTGGGGAGTACAGGGCATCTGGATGAAGCATTTGAATTCATTGAGAATATCCCATTTGAGCCCAGTGTTGATGTTTGGGAAACTTTAATGAATCACTGCAGAGTTCATGGACACTTGGAACTTGGGGATCGTTGCGCTGAGCTTGTGAAGCAGCTAGATCCCTCTCGCTTGAATGAACAATCAAAGGCAGGCCTCATACCTTTGACAGATTTGGACCTTATACAGAATGAGAAGAAGAAATTGGCAAGTCAAAGTCCTCTTGAAGTCAGAAGCAGGGTCAATGAGTATCGTGCAGGAGATACATCACATCCTGAGAATGATAGAATCTATGCACTGCTAAGAAGTTTGAAAGAACACATGAAAGAAGCTGGTTATGTTCCAGAAACGAAATTTGTTTTGCACGATATAGATCAGGAAAGTAAGGAAGAAGCTCTTCTTGCTCATAGTGAGAGACTTGCTCTTGCTAATGGTCTCCTCACTACTCCAGCTCGTGGACAGATTCGTATAATCAAGAATCTCCGTGTTTGTGGTGATTGCCATGTTGCATTTAAGATCATGTCAAAGATTGTTGGCAGAACGATTGTAATGCGAGATGCTAAGAGGTTTCATCATTTCAGTGAGGGAATATGTTCTTGTCGAGATTATTGGTGATCAAAATAGAACTTGAGGTATCATTTATCGCAACGTGCTATTTTACTTTTTGAATGAAAAAAAAAAATTAGTAGCATCTGAAGTGAGTAATTTATTAGAGAAGATATAAATAACCTATCTAGTTATAAGTTTTTTTTTTGGATAAGTTAGTTATAAGTTTTTCTTCTACTTGTTTATGACTAATAACTGCAACTAGTTTTACTTTATTTGTGATATAAACGAGCCCTGTTTAATGCAGAACATCCAAATGCTTTGGATTCAGTATGCTACCAGCCAAATTCACTTTTTATGACCTGTGAGGCTGTGACTATTCCCCATGTAGGGGAAGCTGGTGCCAATTTGGTGCCTGCACTTCTGCAATCCCAGTAATTGCTCTTTAATATCTCATCCTTGTTATCTTGCCCGGTCAGTGGGCTGTGTTGACTGCATTTCTCATATTCAAGTAGTTGAAAGAAGGATTTGTTCAATATTTGTCTTGTTCAGGTGCTAGTATATGTTAGATTGTATACCCCTCGTTGATTCAGATGATCCTGTTGTGTATAAACATAACGGATAGTAGAAATAGTGTTGTAATATAAGCAAGTAACGAGTAGTTTGACTTTGGTGTTGTAGTCCCATGAGATATTTATAACTCAAAATGCCTAATCATATTTTGTTTGGACAGAAAAATGCTTAATCTTCTGAGTAAATGTTGTTGGTTTATGTGAAAATAAAACGAGGAAATGTTTTGCAGGGACTGGGTGTTGTTTTTTGGATAGCTTCTACAACAACTGAGGCAGTTCATAGGTTCCTGCACCATCATTTGGCTGGCATATACTGCTGCTTGGTGTATCGAACAAACACTGTCATTAGTTTGAATTCAATCATAGTTTGTTCGTCTTTCAGAGTTTACATTGTCAGCAAAAGCCGGCAGCCTATTATTTTGCATTTTTGCCACTTATATTCAATTTGGATGCAAGATGCAGTGCGCAAAATCAGGAAATAACTCCTCATACAAGAAGCTGCGTGAACACAGGTAATGTAATTTTCTTACTAGTTCATACGAGCTTACATGAACATTTTGATTAAGATATGGATATAGATATAGACATAGACATAGTTGTAGGATTTCTTTCTTCTTTAATAATATTATGATGCCAACCCCAATCACGAGCCTGAAAAACATTGCAAAATTCTTCTATCCCTACATGTTCATCCGCTCTCCATCTACTATCTAATCATGTAGATGCTTTACAAAGTTGAACTAAAATGCTATGGCACACGGTCCATGAAATGTTCTTCCAAGGTTTTCTCTGGAGTTGAGGACACAGATGTTAAGCCTCCTCACATGGTTTCACTTTCATATGATCAAAAGATGTCAAAACAACAAAGGAAATGAAGTATTAAGTGAGAACATGCAATATCAACCATGAAAATTACCAGTTGCATGTGTCAAGAAGCCATGACTACCCAACGGGTGTTGCTGTTCGCGCTGTCTAGATTGTTATGGTTTGAACCGTTGGCATGTTTCGAAGATGAACTCCTCTAGTTTCAAACCCATGAATAGAAACAAGACGGCAATTGCAGGCGTGCCGCCCATGGAAGGATTAAGTGGGAAGGTATATGGGCAAGCAATGGCACATCCAGTTGTTAGAGGTACCAAGAAATATGAGAATTGATGTAAGATAGTATGATCTTATAGAGTTAAGACAGAAAAGACAGCTCAATTGAAATTGTACTGCTTTATGCAACCATTTCTCTCACAAATAAAAACCTCAAAAAAGAAGATGCACCATATTCAGCCAAAAGGCACTATATTTAGTACGAAGCAAGCAATATTTAATCAAAATAGGTTACTCCACCAAAAACGAAGGCGGAAGTTTGCGGGCTCTTTTCAGAATCCTTGTTCATTTCAGAAAGCTTTGCTTGGTACGAGGATGAAAATACGAGGAAAAAATTGTTAATTAAATGATAAAATTTTATAACCACTTACTTTGAATTTTAACTATTTAATTAATAAAGTTTTCATTCTTTCACATTTTCATCTTTCGTACTAAGCAAAGTCTTAGGGTCTGAAAATATTTCTCTCTTTTTTTAGGTTAGTTAATATAATTTATTTTCTTGTTTAACATAATTTTCTTTACATTTTCTGTAAAATATTTTATGGTACTATTTTTTTAAAATATTTTTTCAAACTTTTCACTTCAAGGCACGAACACCCAAAATAATATTATTTTATACATTTAACATTAATATAATATTCTAGCATCATTTAAAATAAATTTATTAATAATTTTCATGAAAATAATATTATTAATGTAATTAATATTATTTATCATTCATGAAAATAATATTATTTTAAAAAATATTAATAACGAGTAATACTATTTTAGGTATCTAACATTAATAAAATAGTCTAGTATTATTTTAATAAAACATTAATTATTAAAACATTAAAATATATTTACTAACAATTTTTTAATAATATAGTATCTTATTTTAATAATATAGTATTAATATTATAATAATAATGCTTGGTTATATTATAATATTATAATACTCTTATTTTCGTAATATATAATTAATATTATTTATTATTTATAAAAATAATATTATTAAATTATTAATAATGAGTAGAACCCAATGAGTGATTTAGTGGAAAAGAGGATGTTATTCATTCTAAGAGACCCGGGTTTAATCTGTTTTGTCCGCAAGGTGTGTGGCACATCAAAGGGTTAAGAAAAGTAAAAACAGATACTACTTTTAATCACCTTTAGATTATTCAAAAAAATATTGATAATGAGTAATATTATTTTATATATTTAACATTAATATAATATTCAAGTTTTATTTTATAAAATAATTACTATTAAAATATTAAAAATATATTTATTAATAATTTTCAAAATATACTATAATATTCCCATTTTATTATTATAAACTTATAATTCACAATATTATAAAGATATACTTAGTTATATTATAATAAATATGATATAATATTTTATTTTTTAATATAATAAATTATTAATATAATTAATCATATTTATTATTTTCATAAAACCAATATTATTAAATTATTAATATTGAGTATTATTTTATTTATTTATTATTACTAGTATAACATTCTAGTATTATTTAATAAAAATATAATTTATTAAAATATTTCAAATATATTTATTAATAGTTTTTAATGATTTAATATTCTTATTTCCAATATTTAATTAATATAATTAATAGTATTTATTGTTTTACTAAATATAATAGACAATATTTTTATTTTAAAATTTTGTAAAAACAACAATATTAATTTTTTTATAATGAATAACATTATGTATTATATTTTATATTTGTAATGAATAATTTCTATAAAATTTATCAAACAACGAAAAATAATTTACTCAATATAAACCAAACACTAGAAAATGGTTTTCGAAAACTGTTTTTTAAAAAATGTTATTTTAGAAAATGTAATTTATTTTCCCAAACCTATTTTCAATGAATCAAGATAAGCCTGTGATCCAATTACCAGCATAAATTAAGATGTTACGGAAAGTTTAAGAACATTCAAAGATTATGGCATTCTTCAAGTAGAGAAAAACATGGTGCAGTAAAATACATGGAATAATTAGCTTTAGCACATTACATTACATGGTTAATCATGATTTTTTCCATATTAGTGTAAGACTTTGATAAATTTTACCAATGTAATCTAAACTTAGATTTTTAATCTTTTTAGTAATTATGTGACACTCTAAGATCATATCGCATAGTATTAATATAAATATTATTTTTTAGGCTCATCCCTTTGTGTCCTGGTGGCAAAGGTAAATGTTAATCATCCTTTGGGACCGGGGTTTGAGCACCAGTAACGCATGTTATGGCATAGCCTCATGGTATCCAAATTCAAATTTAAAGACAAACTTAAGAACAATTGTGAAGCTCCTAAATTAATATGGATCAGAAAACATTCAGAGATGATATTGGGAGAAATTGTCAAATCCAGATACTAACCATTGCCTTTATTCCTATAAATTCTAACTATGCTAACCTCAATTTAATCCTCCTCTAAATACAGAATTCATTTCCATCTTAAAAACTAAACCAAAGCTCAATTTAATAGAATCAAATTGAAAATCGGTTTGGCCTAAAATCCATTTTATTGATATATCCTCTTGAATTGGCTATGATCTCTCCAATGAACTTTGAACTTTTTGAACCAACACAAATTATGAATCAAACATATGATATGATATGATATGTCAAAAGAGCCCTCAAGGGTTCTATATACACAAAGCTTCATCACACCCTTCAAACAAAATGGTTCTCTACACTCAATAATCTCACTTTCTAAACTTGAAATTAAAATCAACAAATCAAGACGAAAAACAAGACATGTTTGCAAAACAAGTTTTACCTTTATATTGAAATGACAAAAAAACAAGCTTTACTTCCAACTTTGCTTCTTTCGCCGAGCTAGATGAAATTACCACCGTAGCTTTTGTTCACGACACAGTCTACATCAATGCTGTTGGTCCATCAAATGTTTATGATTCATCTTCTGTGAGTTGTACATTGAATCCGTGCTTTATGTCTGTAAAAATGTCATGGAACCAATGCGTTGTTTAGGATTAATAGCCAAAAGCAACAAATGGGTTGCAAACTAATCAAGTGTGACAAGATGTAAAACATAATAACCTCCCTCACATTCCAAGATAATCAATCCAATATTGGACAACTATCAAGCATTCAAACCTGAATATTGATATGGAAAAACACACAAAAATGCTTGCTTGACAGCTTATAAAAGCGTTATGATGTTAAACTTTACCTTTCATTGAGGGTTTCTCGTATTTAGCTTTCCTTTCATCTTCATTCTTCCATTCGCTATCATCGTCATCTTCATCACCCATTTCATCCCTTCCATCATTTCCTATATCACTTTCACTAGCTGTCTCCCACTCGGAGTCATCAGTATCCTGACCATACATGTCACCTGCTTCACCCTCACGGTGCACGCCACCAAGTTTGGTAGCTGCCTCCCTAAATAACCAAGCCGCCCGCATCTGCTTCTTGACTAGTCGTTCCGCATAATCAGGAACCTTATTCTGCCTCAACGAGAGATCAGGGTCATTTGACTGAGAGCATTCATTTATGAAGAGAATAGCATCAAGCAAGCTCTCCTTAGCTAAACCAAGCATGTCATAAGCTTGAGCTCTTCTCCACAGGCTTTTGGCATGACGGTTCAGTGGGTTATGAAGGCATAATGCACGTGTAGCATCGCTTATGGCAGCCAAGGGCTGCTGCAATAAAAGATAACACTGAGCTCTATTACTGTAGAGAACAACTCTCTCTTTCTTGGATCTCATTGGACACAACGATAATGCTTCTGAATACTTTGATGCGGCTCCGGATATATTCCCTGATGAGAAAAGAGAGTTTCCTTCAAGCTTGACCACCAAAGCAGCAGCTTGTTTAATGTGGAGATCCTCCTTCGGTATATTCTTTTCCCACTTGAATCTCTGCCTTGAACTCAATAGTTCTTCAATAAGTTCCTTTGTGCGGCTATTGAGAGAGCTTCGTCCTGGCCCTAGGGATTGAAGACATTCCTGCAGAACACTAACAATGGTATCGCCAAGCTTTTTGTGATCACCCAGAGTCGTAATCTCTGCAAGGTCTACAAGAGCAGGAACTGCCTTATCTATCACCTGTATAACAAATGAAGATGAGTTATACAGAGAACATGATACATTCCTAAAGAAAATGCAAACAAGTACACAGTGAAATTTCCTATTGTGACAAGGCTCTCGAGTAAAGATTGTTGCATCAACGTATTGAAAGCTATTTGTGGACTTTGGCTGACAGCTTAGGTTTAATGTAGAGCTCTAGCTTTATATCATAAAATAGATATATAATACATGATGAACCGATAACTTTAACCAGTTTCCCATGATGTGGGTGCTTCTTCACTTGCTCAAGCGACATCTATAAAAATTTGCAGGCTTTATAGTTTATCAGGAAACAGAGGATTCTTCTATCTCTGATAAATTGACATTACAAACACCAAAACATAGATGAATTGAGTTCTACGGAGAATACCATAGCTTCCGAAACAAAAAGGCAAACAAGTTAATATTATGCTTTGGACGAAGATTGTGCATTCAGGGAAGGGGTTTTGATTTATGGATCAAAAAGAAGAATCTACTTAGATGATAAGCCCGCATGACATACAAAACATATTAATTGCACTTGAAAAGAAAAAATACAAAGATGATCATCGTAAGCCTGGTGGATATACATGGCACATGAAATACCATCCTATTAGCCATCTCATACCTTGCAAAAGGTATCAAGTTCAAACTCCCTTTCCCCTACTTAACCATCCAAAAGATGGTAAGTTGATATGGAATTCAAATAAATGATGGGAGCACGGAGTGCTCAATGATTTAGCTCGGGTTCCATTTAAGGAATAGAGTCCGCTGTTGCGGATGAATGGCACTATCAAAAAGACTCGATCACATAATGTAGCAATAAAGGGAAAAGACAATCTGCATGGTACCAGTGTCTTGGGCTTCCTATATCAGTATGGAATTTATATTCAATTTTCTCACCCATGATAAGAGAAACATACCTTATGACATGTGCTCAGATCTTGAAGCAACCAAAGAAGACAATCAATAGCCATATACTGCCAATCATCAGATGAACAAGCAATATTAATCAATGCTTCGATAATCCCATGACAGCTAGCAACAGATCCCCTACCAATCTTATGATGACAGATGGTTCTTAACAAACCAATACCAGCAGGTGAGTTTTCATTAACAAGTCCCCCCCACATTCCAGGTAGTTTTACAAGAAATTCAGGTTTGCATATAGTGGGAAGAAACTCGGGCTTGAATGCGAAGCAATTAATGAGTTGAAGGGACCAACATTGCAGCTGACTAGCCCATTCTTCAGCCTTTCTTGACTCCATTTCAACACCACCCATTCCACGAGTAAGCAGATCACAGTGATAACTTAGCCTTCTATCAACAAACTGGTAAAAATGAGAGTAAACTATTTCCAGTGAACTCATTGCTAGTTGAATGGCGACCTCAAGGATTTCTCCATGACTTGCTACAGCAGGAAAAGTGTTCGTATATGTAGCCAAGTGTCCTAGAGCACGCACTGCCACTCTTTGTTCGACCCAAGTTAATCTACCTCTCAAAAGCTCAACTAAGGGAGGAATTACACCAGCATGCACGGCGCCTTCTGCAAACTCTTCCATGTTCATTGTGTAGGATCCAATAATATGAGCTGCATAATAAGGAATATATATATTTTGGTCATGAGAAAGCCAACGGCGGTTCTTGAGACCCTTCCATATTAGTGCAGACATACACTCAAAAATTCCCAACTCAATGAATTCGGGATCGTTAGGATGCGCCATAGCAGTATTCCAAAGCCCACTGATAGGAAGAACTTGACCATCATCATCTTGTGAAGGAAGATCTCTAAAGAATTTCAGAATACTGGCTCTGCGCTTACTTGGGTTTCCTTCCTTCATTACACAGAAAAAGCATCCAGGGTATGGACAATCCTGAGATACCTTATCCATATTCAGATTGTTATCAACATAAGATTCTTATGGCATCACCACATGGGAGTTAATATCGAAAAGCTTCAACACTGCATGACAATGATGAATTGAATTAGCATCTAACTTGAAAATGAAGAAATATGTTTAAACATCAATGCAGTGGTAAGAAAAAATAAAGGAGCTCGACCCTCTCTGCTAATAGCAAGTATGGATCACCATATATGCCATAATGAATCTGCACAATCATTTCATTAAAAGGAAAATCCAGTATTTTTGGGTCTCACTTAGGAATGTTTATGAAGTTACTTATGAACCAGAATGACAACTAATCCCACAAATTACCCTAATTCCTTTCAATTGAAAGTTGAGCATTTTGAATCATTGTTAATCAATTGAGCTTGAGGTACAGACATCTTCCATCACATAAACCCCACTCCTCCATCAGCAAGATTCAAACGCAAGCTAAAAGTTCAAACTTTAACAGCTAGGGGTGTCCCCTTAGAGACATTTGCCTAATTTCTACATAAAAACAACTCTGTCACTTTCTTTGATATCTACTAGATATAGCCTATGGGCGTGCAGCATAGATCACTATCCTTTTCAAACAATGCTGCAAAAAAAAATTCAATCACTTTACAATAATATTAAGTCAGCATCTCAATTAATATATACATATACAAAACCCGAAAAAGAAAATGAACATAATGACACGAACAAACATAGTGCATGAGTTATTCCGTTTTTCAGCTACCAGATTTTGCAATCGCTTGGATCTAAAGTAAAATGATTTGATTAGCAAAATTAATCACACAAAGTTCTTAATTGACTTCCCAAATTCCCATTAAACAAAAAGGAAAGAAAAAATAAAAGAAAAGAGCAACAGAATAATCAAACACTCAGTGTAAAAAACAAAACCCAGAAGCTAATATTTCAAACATATATATACACACACGTAATAAACCAATCGGTAGAAGTTTACATAAGTTAAAGAGAACACTGAAACAGGAACTCAAAAAAGAAAGGTTTAGAACAAAAAAAAAATCTAAAACAATAAATAGAAAAGCAAAATCCAGAAATAAAAAAGGCGAAGGAAAGATGATACCTTGGAATAATTAGTTCTGCGCAAGAAACCACATACAGAAAAAAGTAAAAGCTTTTCCTTTTACTTTCCTGGGGTAGAGCTTCCGGTTCTTTGCTCAAAATGTGAGCTTTGAAGAAGTTAGAGAGAGAGAGAGAGATCGCAATACAAAAGAAGTATGGAGATGGTTTGTTTTAAGGCTTAGATTCTGACAGAACAGAGTGAAGATCTTGTTCCTGAAATGAGAACTTGAAAAATCGACACTTAAAGGAAAAGGAAAGTAAAAAAAGCAATACTCAATAATAGTGTTTAATGGTGAGGGATCTTTTTTTACCGTTTTCAAATTGTGCAAATGAAATTTACTCACAAATCCTCTTATATTTTTTCTTAATTATTTGATAAGAGACATACCTATATACTTTTAAAAAATATTAAATTTAAATCTTCTACAATAAAAATCATTTTTTAATGTTGAATTCGAAAAAAAAATATATCAATTTAGATAGTCAGTATTTGTGATTATTTAATTAGGATAATTAATTAATTTATAAATATTTAGGTTATTAAAATTTATGTGTTTGAAAAGTAATTATATAAGGAATATAATCATATTTAAAATAAACAACATAAAAAATATGATATGGATATTATTATATTTATAAAGTATACAAATAATTCTAATAATAGAAATATATAAATATATATATTAGAATTAAACAAAAATAGTATTTTTAAAGTTAAAATTTTTATTTTATAATGAGACCAAATGCGTTACATGAAATAAAATATTTAAAAAAAAAAACAATGGACACTACTAAGATCCTTTTTTTCAAAATTTCTTGAAAATTTTGAAATACTTCATTATTTTTATCCAAACAAATGATTTATTTCTTATGATTTCAAAAAACATGGAAAAAAATAAGATCACTCTATAAAATATTTCATCAAAATGGTAGGATAAAGACCTAATACTTTTAAAAATATACTCAAATAATGATTTATCGTTTCAAAACAACCGTATGATGTTATAATGTCTCCATGCTTTTTTTTTTCTCTTTGTTTTGGCTGACAACGGTGGTGTTGATCGCCGACCACATATACTTTTCATATTTCTACTGCTTTTATATCTCCCGTTTTTACTTCTTTATATTTTTAAAATTTTAATAAGAATATTATTGTCTTATGACACATTTTTTTACCTTTTTAACATATTATTTAGGGCTGTAAACGAACCGAACGAACACGAACGAGGGTGTGTTCATGTTCGTTCGTTTAACTTTAACCGAACAAATGAACGAACACGAACATAAACGAACACAAAATTTTTTGTTCGTGTTCGTTCGTTAAGGAATGTAGTTTGTTCGTGTTCGTTCATGTTCGTTCGTTAAAATGATAAACGAACATAAACGAACATAAACGAACACAAACGAACATAAACGAACATAAACGAACATAAACGAACGAACATAAACGAACATAAACGAACATAAACGAACATAAAATTCATTAATATAAGCTGCAACTTCAAAGTTAAAGTCTTCAAATATGACAAAAATATGCATAAACGTAAATAGTCTACAATAATCTTCAAAGTTAAAGTCTTCGAGTACGACGAAAACATGCAAGTTCAAAAATAAAGTCTTAAAGTAAACATGTTACACAAAACAATCTTTTTAAAATCCAACCGTCTTCAATAACCTTCAAAACAGTCTTCAACTTGTATTCATGAACAATCTGTCAATCTTCAATTCATTATCCATCTTGATCAAAACCAAACAAATGAAATTATATTAAATTAAAGAAATTATAACAAAAGTTGAAAAGTATACTAAATTAGCAAAAGTCTACCAATCCACTCATCCACATTCATCAAGGAAGCTCAACAGATACAATATCTTCATTTTGCTACAACAAATAAAAAAAACAAAAAAACATTAGTCATTGTAAAACTAAATCTATTAAATTCTAAAACATTAAAAATACCTTGCTTTTCTTTTTCTCCAACTCATAGTATTGACGATACCAATCAGCTCCACAAATAAGCATATCTACCAGCACTAACAGTTGTAAAAGTTGCATCAACTTCTTTGTCATCAGCTATAATTCGAATAGCTTCAGGATTTTGTGTATCTTCCATGGTCGGATTGTTTGCACTTAATTCAAATGGCGAATAACTGTCTAAATATTGATCGTCGTTAAAAGGAGATAGAATAACTGTCTAAATATTGATCGTCGTTAAAAGGAGATAGACCACTGCAAGAGACATCAGACATCTGCGGTTCTGATTTAACAATGAGTAAATGTTAGCATTAATAAAAAAATTCGAGATAGTAGATAGTAGTCAAGCATAACATTACTTCAGCTAATACATAAACCTAGCGAATACAAAGTCATCAAGACACAGCTGCATATGGTTTTCATAATATTAGAGATAGTAGTCTAAGTTTCAAAATGCAGAAAAAAATACAATTACCAATAAAAATAGAAGAGTATGCAAAAAGATTGATAAGCCATGGTGAAGATTGATTCAAGATTTATTTAAACTATATTCAGAATCAAACAATGAAATTGAGAGTGAACCCTAATTATTCCTGAACAATATTACGGATGATTTTTTTTTTTTCAAAAGCTATCAAACTTTTAACAAAATGTCTAAAGAGTAAAGTTAAGTCCAAGAATATGTAATGAGGTAAGAAAGAAGTAAGAAGAGCAGTTCAGATCAAACCTGCAGGGATATGCAAACTGTTTTAGCTCATGCAAAATCTGATAATACGGCTCGAACCATAATCAACTTATCCTAAGGCAGAACAATAAACAAGACAGGCAAGTGAAGTTCATCAGCCTAATAATCTATAATGTCAGGTCATGAACAAATATTTACCTTATACAAATGAACTCAATTACTTTTAAAAGTTATGTGCAGATTTAATAGGTAATATAAATGAACTCAATTACTAGGGTTTTAGAACTTGAACAGAGGCGACCGCAAAAATGACGATGGCAGTGGCGCAACAACATAAACATTACGACTGAAGCAGCAGCAGCTCACCAGTGACACATCCGGTGACCGAAATGGTCAAATCCTGCCAAGAACGAACATAAACGAGTGATTAAAACAACACCACACAAAAGGACAAGAAATATGAACTAAATAGGCTTACCCAACCAAGATCGGAGCAAGGCGGCAAAAAACAAACAGCGGCGGCAGCAAAGCAAGGTGGCAGCGGGTGAAACCAACAACAACGATGGAGGAGACAAGGACGGAACACGACGGTGAGGGTGAAAACCGAAACATCAGATTCCGATGAAGGCGAACAATGCAAGAGTGATCTAAAGGAAGGGCTAGGTTCGCAAGGAGATGTTAATCTTGATGGTGGTGGTCGTGCATTTCACGAAAGACGATTGAGGCATGACCGATGGCTCGTCAGAAACGTAAAAGAGAAGGTGAGGGATATCGAGAGAGAGAGAGGGGACTATGGGAGGCGGCTGCTGCAAAGATGAATGGCATATCAAAAGCCTCACTTTTGCCGAAAAGGGTGATTAAATACCCAATTTAATGGGTAAATCATAAGAGAAGCCCTTGAATTGAATAAGGGTTTGCACACGAGCACCCAACCTTTTTTAGCTTTACAAAATTAAACAAGGGAAGGGGGGAATTTTTTTATAAAAAAATAATTATAAAACATCAAAACGCACCGTATAATTAAAAATAAACGAACATAAACGAACGTAAATAAACGAACATAAATGAACGAACATAAACGAACGTAAATAAACGAACATAACCGAACATAAATGAACGAACATAAACGAACGTAAATAAACGAACATAACCGAACATAAATGAACGAACATAAACGAACATATAATCGAACGTTCACGAACATAAATGAACGAACAAGCCCTTTGTTCATGTTCGTTCATTTAAATAAATGAACAAAAAATCTTGTTCATGTTCGTTCGTTTATTAAATGAACGAACATAAACGAACTTCCCGCCGAACAGTTCATGAACAGTTCACTGAACGTTCAGTTCATTTACAGCCCTAATATTATTGGTCGTTTAGTTGTTTTTTTTTTGTTTTTTGTTTTTGTTGGATTTGACGTCATATCGAGTGATCAAGATAACATTTATTTGTTATCTTATTGAACTTCTCTGCTTTAGATTATCAGATTAAATTTGGATACGCGAATTGTGTTTATGGATAGTTTTCTCACAACGCCTGGCTCTGATTTGCGGTTGTCGGTTGTCTTTCAATAGTTTAATTCTTTTTTGTGGTTCGTTTATCGATGCAGTTAAATATGTTCGTATCTATTTTTTATTTGAATCTTTTGATTAAATTTTTTTAACATTTTCCTTATATAGTCCTTATATAATCTCAAATAGCTAATTTCTTAAGTAAGTGTTATAGAATAACGTCCAAATTATGTGTTTAGTTTATTATGTTATAAACCTTTGTTATACTTTTAGATATTTCCTTTTTAAAATAAAATTAGGGACTTTTATAATAAAAAATAGTGGTCTAATGTTATCAAATGTACTAAATAAAATCTTAACATTTTCGGCAACAATTTTGCTTTCTTAGTTTGAATAGAAATTCTCTATTCTTGTTGGTGTCCTGGTTATGCCTTCTCACTAAAAATTAGGTTTATGGTTTAAGATTTGAGTTTAAGAAATTGAAAGTAGGGAGTATTTTTAGGATGTAGGGTTTAAAATTTAAAATTTAAAATTTAAAATTTAAAATTATGACTTGAAATTTATTTTTTTTAGTGTTAGGACATAGAAAAAAGTACCGAAAAGGAAAAAATAATTTTCATCATGTTAGTTTACCTTCAAATCAAGTAATTTTAATAATCAATCACCATTTTAGTAAAATAGAATACACATAATAACAAATTTAATTCTGATGTTTACCATTTTTCTCCTTTTTGGCCTCAATTATTTTTTAAAATTATATTAAACATTAATCTTTAAAATTTAGACAAATTGTTAATTTTAGATAAAAAAATTGTGATTGAACAGTTAACATTTTAACTGTGTTGACATGATAGTCTACATATAGTTTAAAAAATACATAAAATTAAGAAGAAAATAAGAAAAATTCGTAATTTTTTTTAAAAGAGTCAAACCCATCAATGAAGCATATGTAGACCATCACGAGAGTTATCACGTCAATACTATTAAACCACAATTTCTCGAAAGACCCCAAATAAATTATCGGATCAATTTCTTAATCCCATCATAAATTTCTTTCAAGATCAATTCAGTCTGCGTATTATCATATAGAATTGTCGAATGGACTGTCTTAGCAAGAGTAATTCTTCTTGCTAGAGAAAGATATTTCACCTTCCATCCCGCCAATTTATCTCGAACTTTTTGCACCAAATATCTATAGGAATCCTTTGTAACTCTTTTATGAAGTATCGAGACCCCTAAATCATCAACCTCGTAAAAGCCAAAGGTATGGCTAATGTGTTGTCGAAATTGGGACGGATTTTTTTTTTTTTTTTGAGAAGTATATATTCGTATCTATAACGCTTACTTTATGTCTCAAAACAAGGCAAATATCCTTAAGAACTCTTCGGAAAACACCAAGTTTATTTATCTTTTATATGATAGTTGTCTCAGCCTTCTTTTCCCAGTAGTTTTATGCAACAATTTATCTTACAGATGTGCCTGATTATAGTTGACACAATATTACAAGACATTCACTCCACGTATGCATTGGAATCCTTAGATGTTTTGAACTTTTTGAACCAACACAAATTATGAATCAAACATAGGCCCTTCAAGGGTTTTATATACACAAAGCTTCATCACACCCTTAAAAAATGGTTCTCTATACTAAAAAATCTCACTTTCTAAACAAGTTTTACCTTTAAATTGAAATGACAAAAAACAAGCTTTACTTCCAACTTTGCTTCTTTGCCGAGCTAGATGTAAGACCAGCTTTAAACGGGACCATGCTATAGCTCTGGAACATGAAATTGTCATGGTAGCTTTTGTTCAAGACACTGTCTACATCAATGCTGTTGGTCCTTCAAATGTTTATGGTTCATCTTCTGTGAGTTGCACATTGAATCCGTGCTTTATGTCTGTAAAAATGTCACGGAAACAATACGATGTTCACGATTAATAGCCAAATGCAACAAATGGTTTGCAAACTAATCGAGTGTGACAAGATGTAAAACATCATAACCTCCCTCACATTCCAAGATAATTAATCCAATATTGGACTACTATCAAGCGTTATGATGTTAAACTTTACCTTTCATTGAGGGTTTCTCGTATTTAGCTTTCCTTTCATCTTCATTCTTCCATTCGCTATCATCGTCATCTTCATCACCCATTTCATCCCTTCCATCATTTCCTATATCACTTTCACTAGCTGTCTCCCACTCGGAGTCATCAGTATCCTGACCATACATGTCACCTGCTTCACCCTCACGGTGCACGCCACCAAGTTTGGTAGCTGCCTCTCTAAATAACCAAGCCGCCCGCATCTGCTTCTTGACTAGTCGTTCCGCATAATCAGGAACCTTATTCTGCCTCAACGAGAGATCAGGGTCATTTGACTGAGAGCATTCATTTATGAAGAGAATGGCATCAAGCAAGCTCTCCTTAGCTAAACCAAGCATGTCATAAGCCTGAGCTCTTCTCCATAGGCTTTTGGCATGACGGTTCAGTGGGTTATGAAGGCATAATGCACGTGTAGCATCGCTTATGGCAGCCAAGGGTTGCTGCAGTAAAAGATAACACTGAGCTCGATTACTGTAGAGAACAACTCTCTCTTTCTTGGATCTCATTGGACACAACGATAATGCTTCTGAATACTTTGATGCGGCTCCGGATATATTTCCTGATGAGAAAAGAGAGTTTCCTTCAAGCTTGACCACCAAAGAAGCAGCTTGTTTAATGTGGAGATCCTCCTTTGGAATATTCTTTTCCCACTTGAATCTCTGCCTTGAACTCAATAGTTCTTCAATAAGTTCCTTTGTGCGGCTATTGAGAGAGCTTCGTCCTGGCCCTTGGGATTGAAGACATTCCTGAAGAACATTAACAATGGTATCGCCAAGCTTTTTGTGATCACCCAGAGTCGTAATCTCTGCAAGGTCTACAAGAGCAGGAACTGCCTTATCTATCACCTGTATAACAAATGAAGATGAGTTATACAGAGAACACGATACATTCCTAAACAAAATGCAAACAAGTACACAGTGAAATTTCCTATTGTGACAAGGCTCTCGAGTAAAGATTGTTGCATCAACATATCGAGACCTATTTCTGGACTTCAGCTGACACTTGACAGGTTAGGTTTAATGTAGAACTCTAGCTTTATATCTTAAAATAGATATATACTGAGAGGATGAACCGATAACTTTAACCAGAGGGCCATTATGTGGGTGCTTCTTCATGGCATACAAAACATATTAATTGCACTTGAAAAGAACAAATACTAAGATGATCATCATAAGCATGGTGAATATATATGGCACATGAAATATAATCCTATCAGCCATATCATACCTTACAAAAGGTATTGAGTTCAAATTCTCTTTCCCCTACTTAAACATCCAAAAAATGGAAAGGGGTACAATGATCAATGATTTAGCTCACGTTCCATTTAAGGAATAGAATCTGCTGTTACGGATGAAGAGCACTGTCAAAAAGACTCGACCACACAATGTAGCAATAAAGTGAAAAGGAAATCCGCATGGTATCAGTGTCTTGGGCTTCCTACATCAGTATGGAATTTATATTCAATTTTCTCACCCATGATAAGAGAAACATACCTTATGACAGGTGCTCGGATCTTGAAGCAACCAAAGAAGACAATCAATAGCCATATACTGCCAATCATCAGATGAACAAGCAATATTAATCAATGCTTCGATAATTCCAGGACAGCTAGCAACAGATCCCCTACCAATCTTATGATGACAGATGGTTCTTAACAAACCAATACCAGCAGGTGAGTTTTCATTAACAAGTCCACCCCACATTCCAGGTAGTTTTACGAGAAATTCAGGTTTGCATATGGCAGGAAGAAACTCGGGCTTGAACGCGAAGCAATTAATGAGTTGAAGGGACCAACATTGCAGCTGACTAGCCCATTCTTCAGCCTTTCTTGACTCCATTTCAACACCACCCATGCCACGAGTAAGCAGATCACAGTGATAACTTAGCCTTCTATCAACATACTGGTAAAAGTGAGAGTAAACAATTTCCAGTGAACTCATTGCTAGCTGAATGGCGACCTCAAGAATTTCTCCATGACTTGCTACAGAAGGAAAAGTGCTCGTATATGTAGCCAAGTGTCCTAGAGCACGCACCGCCACTCTTTGTTCAATCCAAGTTAATCTCCCTCTCAAAAGCTCAACTAAGGGAGGAATTACATCAGCATTCACGGCACTTTCTGCAAACTCTTCCATGTTCATTGTGTAGGATCCAATAATATGTGCTGCATAATAAGGAATATATATGTTTTGGTCATGAGAAAGCCAGCGGCGGTTCTTGAGACCCTTCCATATTAGGGCAGACATACACTCAAAAATCCCCAACTCAATGAACTCAGGATCATTAGGATGCGCCATAGCAGTATTCCAAAGGCCACTTATAGGAAGAACTTGCCCATCATCATCTTGTGAAGGAAGATCTCTGAAGAATTTCAGAATACTGACTCTGCGCTTACTTGGGTTTCCTTCCTTCATTACACAGAAAAAACACCCTGGGTATGGACAATCCTGAGATAACTTATCCATATTTATATCGTTATCAGCATAAGATTCTTATGGCATCACCGCGTGGGAGTTAATATCGAAAAGCTTCAACACTGCATGATAATGATGAATTGGATTAGTATCTAACTTGTAAAGGAATAAATATGTTTAAACATCATTGCAGTGGTAAGAAAAAACCAAAGAGCTTGACCCTCTGTGGTAATCGCAAGTATGGATCTCCATATATACCACATAATGAATCTGCAAAATCATTTCATCAAAAGGCAAATCCAGTATTTTTGAGTCTCATTCAGGAAGGTTTATGAAGTTACTTATGAACCAGAGTTACTACTAATCCCACAAATTACTCTAATTCCTTTCAATTGAAAACTGAGCATATTGAATCATTGTTAATCAATTGAGCTTGAGGTACAGACATCTTCCATCACATAAACCTCACTCCTCCATCAGCAAGATTCAAACACAAGCTAAAAGTTCAAACTTTAACAGCTAGGGGTGTGCCCTTGGAGACAATGGCCTAATTTCTAAATAAAAACAACTCTGTCACTTTCTTTGATATCTACTAGATATAGCCTATGGGCGTGCAGCATAGATCACTAGTCCTTTTCAAACAATGCTGCAAAAAAATTTCAATCACTTTACAACAATATTAAGTCCGCATCTCAATTAATATATACATATACAAAGCCCGAAGCAGAAAATGAACATAATGACACCAACAAACATAGTGCATGAGTTATTCCGTTTTTCAGCTACCAGATTTTGGAATCGCTTGGATCTAAAGTAAAATGTTTTGATTAACAAAATTAATCACACAAAGTTCTTAATTGACTTCCCAAATTCCCATTAAACAAAAAGGAAATAAAAAAAGAAAGAAAAAGCACCAGAATAATCAAACGGTTCAGTGTAAAAAACAAAACCCAGAAGTTAATCTTTCAAATATATACACACACGTAATAGACCAATCGGTAAAAGTATACATAAGTTGAAGAGAACACTGAAACAGGAACCCAGAGAATAATGGTTTAGAACAAAAAAATCTCAAACAATAAATAGAAAAGCAAAACCCAGAAATAAAATAGACAAAGAAAAGATGATACCTTGGAAGAATTAGTTAGTGGACAAAAAAAACCACACACAGAAAAAAAGTAAAAGGCTTTTCCTTTTAATTTTCTGGGGTAGAGCTTCCGGTTCGTTGCTCAAATGAGAGCTTTGAAGAACTTAGAGAGAGAGAGCGAGATCGCAATACCAAAAGAACTACGGAGATGCTTTGTTTTCAGGCTTAGATTCTGACAGAACGGAGTGAAGATCTTGTTCCTGAAATGAGAATTTGAAAATTTGATACTAAAAAGGAAAGAAGAAAAACAATAATGAATAGGGTTAACTACTGTAATGGTCACTTATATTTTCCACCAATACAGAGTTAGTCATCAATTTTGAAAAATGACCAGTAAAATTACTTACGTTTTCGAGAAGTAAATTTTTTGTCACTCAGCCGTTTGTTGCCGTTAAATGTTAATGGAAGTCTGATCTGAGATAATAAAAAAAATAAATTACTTAGATAGTCCATAAAGTATTACTTTACTTTTATTTTGACCACTAAAATAAAAATAATTTGTATAATTACACATTTAATCCTACACATTTATATTTTTTTATTTCTTCTTTCATGTATCATCTTTCATATTCTTCTTCTTCAACTAACTCAATCTTTAATTTTCTATTATATTAATCATCAATTCACACCATATATTATAATTCATCTTCGCATATATCCATATTTCAAATAATGTTTGTAATTTTTAATATGGTTCAGTAAAAAAAATAATGCCCAATTTACGTGCAACAATATTTACATAGCATATTCAAAAGGCTTAAATGAAAATAGGTGTCAAAAGTATACATTTTTAAATTTTAGGTGCCTAAAGTATTTTTTTTGTAAAAATAGGTGTTCAAAGTTTCAACCATTATAATTTTAGGTGTCAGACCGTTAAAATCAATCTAATGAAAAAATCTCAGATTTTTTAATGTTTAATCCAAAAATTTTGAAAATTTTACAAAATAGTCCTCAATTCCCTAAAATTGTTCAAACCCAAACCCCTAAATCGTCGTCGCTTTCATCATCGATCGCCGTTCTGACCACACCCCTTCGTTCGCTAGAGCATGACGGTCATTTCCCCCAACGCGACGTCACTAAAAATGGTAAACAACGTGCCAGCCGAATGCCGATTTCGCATTCGACGTTCGATTGCATGTCGTTCGCCGTTTTCGATGACGTCGTATTTGGGAAAATGACCGCCATGCTTTGGCGACCAAAGGGGTGTAGTCATGGGGGCGATCGACGACGAAAGCGGGGATAATTTGGGGGTTTGGGTTTGGGTAATTTCTGGGATTTGAGGATTGTTTTGTAAAAATTTTAATTTTTTAGGATTTTTTAAAAAATTAAAAATTCTAAGTTGAGAATTACAAACATTATTTGAAATATGGATATATACGGTGATGAATTATAATATACGGTGTGAATTGAAGATTAATATAGTAAAAAATAAGAGATTAAGTTAGATGAAGAAATAAAAGAATTGTAAATGTGGAGGATAAAATGTGTAATTATATAATTTATTTTTATTTCGGTGGTCAAAATATGAGTGAAATAGTAGTTTAGAGATTTTTTTAGGTAATTTATTTTTTTTCAGATTAATTTCACTTTAAAGTTTAACAACAACAAACGAATTGTTTTTTAAAATCGATGACTAACTTTACAGTGTGAAGCATAAATCACCATCAACCCTACTCAATAACACTGTTTAATTGTGAGGTCTGGTGTGGCATGGTCCCACTTCCTTACACGCCTGTCTCTGGGTCTTTTCTTTACCGTTTTGAAATTGTGCAAATGAAATTACTCAAATATCCTCTTCTATTTTTCTTTTTGTCTTTTTATAACGTACACCTTGTTCACCCAAATTATAAACTGTGTTTAATGTTTAGATTTAGAGAATATTTCAATGAACTGACGGTAATTTTTTTTATTTTCACATGTTTTTTAATTTTAGGGTTTAAAGATTTTATTTTAAATTTTAGAGTTTATAGATTTATAATTTAATTGTTGTGGTTAGAATTTAATGGTTGTAGTTAGGATTAGGATAATATATTAAGGATTTAGGTTTTAACTTAAAACTCTAAATTCTAGCTACGATCTCAAAATTTCAAACATGTAAATTTAACCCCTAAATCTTAAATTAAATCCCTAAACCATAAATCTAAGACGTTTGTGGAAAGTAAAAAAATTTCACCACCAGTGTATGGTATAATTACCCTTAGATTTAAACTTTAGAATTTATGGGTAAAATTTAGATTTTAGGGTTTAAGGTTTAGAAATTAAGATTTAGGATTAGAGTGTATGATTTGATTTTTTAGTGTTCGGACATACATAAGAACATAAAAAAAACAAATTATTTTTGTTCGTAAGATTTAGTTTTTCAATGTTGGAACATATATTGAGACACTAAGAAGGACCGAAAATTTTTGTTCATAAATAAGGGTGCGTTTGGATCACGGAATTTAAGATTACCTCTAGGAATAGGATTCCCGGAATATAACATTACTTGATGGATTACCGGGAATATTATATTACCTTGTTTGGTTCATTTGATAGGAATATAAGATGACAATGTTTGGTTGATGGATTTAGGATTACCCAAAAGCAAATTTGACCATATTGTCCTTATGATATATATATATATATATATTTTGTAACAAGTTAAACATTTAATATTTACATTGCTTAAAAAAGTTAAACATTTAATACTAAATTAAAAATATTTACGTAAAAATTTATAGAACTGTTTTCGTAACACAATCTAAAATTTTAAAAATATATAAATCCACGTAATGTATTATATAATATGTAAATTTAAAATTATGCAAATAAAAAATTAACATACATAAAATCTACCAAGGTATTTTAAATCTAAAGATTTGTAAATTATGTATCTTGTAAGTAGCAAAAGTTGGAAAAAATGACAATTTATTCTAGACTTAAAATTTATAAATCGTATATATGTAGACATAGAATCTACACATCTAAAAATGATTAAAGTGAAATGGTGGTTGATGAGAATTACATTTGTAATTGCTTACGCACGTAATCCTTTTTGAATTCCTTTGGTAAAGAAAAAAAGAAATCTACTTTATGCGCATCTTTACTAATATACTCTCCTGCAGCAAGCATTTCATCTTTGGAGAGGCCTTCAATTTTCATGATTTCTGTGAAAATAGACATTCTCCGATCGCTTCCCTCTACTTCTTTTTTGAAGAACGTAGCAATGCCCTTTATCTCCTACGTAGTTTCTCGATATGCAGCACTAAATTTACCTATCTCTTCAACAAAAGCGGATAATCCATCATCACCCCGAGGCCTTTTCTTGCTAGAAACATCTTTTCTCATAGCAGTGGCAGCAACATCAGATGCTTGGCAAGTTGAAGCACCTACCTCATCTCTTGATTCAGAATCTTTTACTCCTTCTTCAGCATCAAGTGCATCTAAAAATGTATTGTCTTCTGCATCAAGATTTTCCACTGCATCAGCTGCTGTCTCAGCTGCTGTTCCTGTTGCTCTTTCTTTTCCAAATATTTGAACCAAGTCATCAAAGAATGGAAATGGCTTGTTTCTCAATCCAGCAGCGGTTGGGTGACTCTATAAGACAACAAGTAAATATTAAATTCTATAATGTAATAGTTAAATATATAAAAATAATAGAGAAAAAAATGAAAGTTTAAATACTTACCTTAACCCAATCATCAAAAACAGTCTTTGGTGCAGTTAAACATTTTTCTTCTTCATTCCAGCCAAATCCACTTCCGATGTTAAACATTTCAGATAATGCATTGTATTGTCTTTTTAACAACTTCACTCTAGGTTCAATATGCGGGTTGGCCCTAATTTGTGATGTAGGGAGCTTGGTCCCTAACATTTTCTCAAGATACGAGAGATATCCTGATCTGAAAGTTCTATTGTCTCCTTTCCAGTGTGAGTCTTCCGCCAATATATGCAAGCATTCAATAAGTGCAGCATCCTCCTGTTTAGTCCACATTCTTTTAGTAGCTACAGACTTAATTCTTTCGACTGCTTGTTTTTGTCCCCTTTGAGACTCCGTATTTGAAGTTGACATGTTACGTTTTCAAACAATCTAAGAAATATACCAAAAAGTACATTACACGACATAAAACATATAATTGACATAAAATAAAATAAGATTTAAAGTAGAAAAATATATTAAATCAAATGAAGTCATAAAATATAATAAATGCCATTAACAACGTCAACTTAAATTTTAAAGAAGATAAATACAAGAAAATTTAAAAAAGTATCACACCAAAATTATAAAATAAAATACATATAAAATAAAGTTTATCCTAAATTTCGTGAAGCCAACCAACTAGTAAACATATCCTTCGCTAATTTTTCTCTCCACTCAGTCCAAGCAGTACTTGGCTCACAATGTCTGATCATTTCAGACTCGTTAACCTCTTCAGTTTGGCTATTATCTACTTCAACATAGTCAGTTTCAACAGGGTCAAGTGGCATCTCAGATCTAATGAAGTTATGGAGAAGACAACAAGCAGAAATGATTCTACATTGTGTTTTCACTGGATAAAATGACTTTTCCCTTAAAATAGCCCATCTCGCTTTCAAAATACCAAAACATCTTTCAATGCAATTGCGTGCTTGAGAGTGTTTCATGTTAAAATATTCTCGAGGGGTGGTAGGTTGATGTCCTTGTTTCCAATCATTCAAGTGATATCGTTGGCCTCTGTATGGTGCAAGAAATCCATCTCCATTTGTGTATCCGGCATCACATAAATAGTAACACCCTATATATTTAAATTTAAAAGAATTCATTAATATACATCTTTAGTAAAAGTTTAAATTTATTTTATTTATATATATTCATTAGTTAAGCATTACCTTGTGGAATATTTAAACCATTTTTTCTACTAATGGCATCCCTTAGTACTCTACCATCAGCAGCAGAACCTTCCCACCCGGGTAAGACATAAATGAATTGCATGTATGGTGTACAAACACCAAGTACGTTTGTTGCGATTTCATTTTTCCTTGTTCTATACCTAAGTCTGTCAACTGAAGCAACATTAACCTTAATATATGTTCCATCTAAAGCACCTAAGCATCCTTGTATTCATGAAACAAGTTAAAATTAAAATATTAATTTTTATTTATAGATTAAAATTTATCGTATATTACATTATGAATGAAAAAAATAAGACAATACCTTAAACCATTTCCATCTGTCGTCTGTTGAATTCTCTTGTATCGGTTCTGGTTTTCTTAAAAGAATTAAATGCAACTTTAAAACTGAGTTTAACACCGCATGGAAAACTCTACTAATTGTCTCACCAGATCTGGCTGTTTGACGTTTCAAGACCCTGTTCTTAGTATGGTGGGCAATAATGTGAAGGAAGGTAATGACCATTTCTTTCATACACATGTGTCGACTCTCTTTTAACCCTCCATGACATTTCAATAAGTGACATAATTTGAGAAACGCTCTCCTATCCATTCGACAGTTATCGACGCTTTGTCTATCACTTTCAAAGATAATTTTATGTAAGTTGATTGACCTAATATTATGCCTATGAAGTTTTTCATGTGCATAACGTATTTTAGATCTAGTTTTATATTTTCTAAAAATAAGTGCAATAGCTACAAGCATTAGCATTTGAAACATAGTTTCCATCATCTCTAATTGCAAAATGAGAATTGTCACGGTGCACATCTTCTTTTGTATTTTTAAACGTGCCATAACTGTTTTTATGAAGAAAAAAATTAATATTAGAAAAATTGATAATTCTAAATAGTTAACAAGTCCATATATATGTAGAGTGCACTTTAATTATAATCTAAACACTAGTTCCATTTAAGAAATTATACCCGAAACACACAAAAAAATTAAAAATTTCATAAAAAGCTGCAAAATTTATTGAAAATATACTAAGCTGCAACAAGAACAACATACTAAAATTCTACATAAACTCACACCTTACTAACATTTATCTATACCATGTATTACAAAACAATACTACTAAAATAATAACCATGTAATTTCATTTTTTTGTTACTGACCATATTATAAAGGAGTATGTTGTTTAGGTTCCAATAATAAAGGGATGTTTAGGTGCAGAATACAACAATATTAAATAATAAAATATATTAAGTTCCAATAATTCAATTCCCATGTTTCCTTACTGACCATCAAATATAGCAACATTGAATAAACATTGAATAATAAAAACATAATAAGTTCCAATAATAATCTGCAATAAGGGTTTTAGTTTCCGTAACTTTTTAGAATGAGGAATCACAGTAGATTGGTTGAAAGAAATTTTTTGGAACTACACAAATACACATGTATAAAGATTGTAAGAAAAAGATGATGATTATGTTTGCAGCGGTGGCTATCATTGGTGTGGCAGCATAAAAAACATGGGAAGAAATTCAGAAATAGAAGGGATTCATAACAAGGAGAGAGTGTCGACATTGTTTGACGAAAAACAAATGTTATACAAATACAAAAAAATTGCAGAAAATCATCAGTGCTGCATCACCAATAATTCGAGTAAAAAAAGCAAAACATAATCATGTTTCAAACCAGCAAATACAAAGAGAAAAAAATTATTCGAATCAATTGTATCGAATGAAATAACACAAGAAAATAATGAAAAATAAAAAGTTGAAAACACTTACCAGGAGATGTGCAAAACAAAGAGAGGGAGATTGTGATTTTAGGTTTAGCAATTTCACGGTAAAAACAAATGCTTAAAAAGACCTATATTATATCAGGGTAATTTTGTCTAAGTTAGTCAGGAATTATCAAATACCTAAGAATATGGAGGGAATCATATTCCCACCCTTTAATTACCAATATGCCATTATTAGGAATTTTATATTACCCCATGATGAGAATCATCTCAAACCAAACATGAGTATGTGATTCTGGAAAAGAATATTACCTCTGGTAATAAAGTTTTCCACGAACCAAACGCCCCCTAAGGGTATAATTCTTTAAGGTGTATTTGAATAAAGAATTTTAAAGTTTGGAGATTTTTAAAATGTTAAGTATTTGAAAACGTATCAATTTAAATATTAGTATTTATAATTATTTTATTTGAATAATGTTGAGTTGTATGGGGCTCGATTCGATCAACCAATTTAGCTCACCAAGTGGTGGAGAGGTGGATATTTGGGTGTTAGGGTTTAGGAAGCTAAAAAAGAAATAGACACAATGATTTTAGAGTGGTTCGGTCTTCTAACAAGCACCTACATCCACTACCTTAGCTCCCCACTAAGGATTTCACAATCAATCCACTAATTGATTCGTCCCCTTTTCTAGGCTTAGGAGGAAACCCTTTACACCGATCAAGCTTCTACCCAAAGCCTTGATCAAAACCCTCTTTTACAAAGAGAAACAAGAAGCAAACTTAAACCCTCTAATAGGTGTTTGTTTGCACAATTAAGCTCTCACCCAAAACCTAAAACACTTGAGCAAATTTGACAATTTTGGCTCACTAGTGTTTGTCTATACAATAATTGACACTTTAGGCTCTAAGACAATTCTTGATCATTTTGTTGATTGACAATTGAAGCATTAACCTTCTCTTGATGCTTGGAGGTCCCTTTTATACTCCCAATTGAGTTTATAGCCGTTACTAGCCGTTGGGATCAAATTGGAGCCGTTGAGGACTTTAATTCCCACCATAAATGCATTCTACAGCTCCCCGTTTCGAAACGCTCGATGCCGTTTCGAAACACTCTCAATGTAGAAAGAGCCGTTGTAGTCTGTCAGGGCATCCGTTTCGGAACGCCTCCTGGCCGTTTTGGAACGCCTCATGTCCGTTTCGGAATGTCTCCTGGCCGTTTCGAAACCCGTATCGAAACGCTATAGGCCCGTATCGAAACGCCTGCATTTAAAAGTTGGTTGGGAAAATAGTCGTTGGGGTTTATGACCGTTGGGGTCATTGCCACGTGGGCGTATCGAAACGGCCTAGCCCGTTTCGAAACGCTGGGCAAAAATCAAGTCCAGGGAAAGCCCGTTTCGAAACACGTTTCGAAACGAATATGCTACTGGAATCCCCTGTTTCGAAACGCCTTATGGTGTTTCGAAACACCTGGACAGGTTTGAGAAGTTTGGCTTTGAAACACATTAAAAACCCATTTAAAAACATCCCTAAACATAGTTTCAGAATATTTGGACTTTGGAAATTGTTTTAAATACTTTTTAAATCAGTCCAAAACATTTTTCAATTATTATATCAAAACATTAGTTCTACAAATAATTATTTTATTTAAAAATATTTAGGTTATTAAAATTTAAGTGTTTGAAAAATAATTATATAAAAATATAATCATATTTAAAATAAACAACATAAAGATATACAATGTGTATATTATAAGATTTGTAAAAATATACAAATAGTTATAATAATATAAAATATAAGAATATATATTGGAATAAAATAAAATGGTATTTTTGAAGTTAAATTTTTATTTTATAACGAGATCAAGTGCATTAAATGAAATAAAAATAGATTTTTGAAAAAATAAAAACCTCCTCTTTAGGTGGAATTTAAACAATGGAAACTAATATTAGATAAACAAATAGATGCCACTAAAGGAAAATTCTACAACGTGCGACGAACACCGATGAACACCATTAATGATGAACACCGATGAACACCATTAAATTAATTAATAAAAATTTAAAATTTTAAGGACCCATCATACAATTAATAATTATTTTAAAAAATTCAATTAAATTATTTATATATATTAAAATTTTATTCTTTTAATAAGGGTAAACTATATATTTAGTACCTCACCTATTTTCGTATTTCTATTGAACCCTCGTTATTTAAATATTATTTCAATTTGACCCTATTCTTAAACCTAAAACCCTAAACTATTAAACCTTAAACCCTTAAACTCTTAAACCTATGCCCTAAACCATATACCATTAAAAATAATTTCACCATTATCGATTCAATTCAATTTAATGAATTGTTGATTTCTCCTAAAAAAATTAGTGAAGCAGAAATTAGTGTTGCGTGAACCCAATGTGATCGAATTTAATCTCTTAACTGCAATTCCTCAAATGGGTATACTATTTTGTTTTGAAATTTTCGAATAAATGAACAATAATTATGTTTTATTTCGTTTAAGTTTCAATTCCTGACACGTTTTCCCCCTTTTTACCGTTCTTCTGCCTATTTTATTAGCAAAAATTTCATCTGCTTCGTGAGGTGGATCGAAGGGTAAAAGGGGCGATGGAGGATATTAGGCTGTTTAAGCAAGTCTGGAAGCTGATAGCTGTTTTATATTGCATCTATTAGTTAGATGTACTTGTTAATTGATTGGAAGGAGCTAAAACCAAGTTTGAATAATTGATTACTTGGATTTTTTTTTTGTGTCAACCTTGTTATAACTTTGAAATTTGTTTGTTAAGAAAAATAAAGGATAAGAGTTTTCTTTGGTAAAATTTATGGTTTAGGGTATAGGTTTAAGAGTTTAAGGGTTTAAGGTTTAATAGTTTAGGGTTTTAGGTTGAGGGTTAAGGGTTAAATTATTTTTTATAAAGAATATGGTCAAATTGAAATAATATTTAAATAATGAGGGTTCAATAGAAATATGTGATGTACTAAATATATAGTTTACTCTTATAAAAAATAAAATTTTAATATATATAAAAAATAATTTAATTGAATTTTTTAAAATAATTATAAATTGTATGATGAGTCCTTGAAATTTTAAATCTTTATTAATTAATTTAATGGTGTTCATCGGTGTTCATCATTAGTGGTGTTCATCGGTGTTCGTCGCACGTGGTAGACTCATCCTGCCACTAAAATACCTTTTTAAAATCCCTTGAAAATTTTGAAACACTTTGTTATTTTTAATCAAACAAGTGATTTCAGTTTTATCCTTCCAAAGACATGGATAAAAATAAAATCTCTCCTTAAAATACTTCATCGAAACACAAGGTTGTTCATAAATCACATGGAGGTTCAACTTTTTTTTTAATCTGAATTATATTCAACAGTGAAAGGAATACAAAGGAATCACAGCTTTTACAAGATAAATACAATGTAAAACAAAATAATAAAAGTTTAAAGGTGTGAAAAACGTTAAAATACCAGACCTAACAAAGTCAGAAGAAATCTTCTGAAATAAAAATCTAAAAAAATTATAACTTTGTCTTTAGTGCTCTTTGAATATAGCAAAATTTCTTCTGCTACTTGTTCTTGGCGTGTAGGCACAACCACAAAAGGGAATCATATCATGTATAGAACGACCTCTTTCGTTAAAAAGTGCTCATTGATACTCGTCACTCGAACGCGTAACTGTCAAAAGACAGACTACTGTCATGAAGACAGACAAAAACTGTTAAAAATTTAGTGCTCTTTGAATATAGCAAAAATTCTTCTGCTACTTGTTCTTGGCGTGTCGGCACAACCACAAAAGGGAATCATATCATGTATAGAACGACCTCTTTCGTTAAAAAGTGCTCGTTGATACTCGTCACTCGAACGCGTAACTGTCAAAAGACAGACTACTGTCATGAAGACAGACAAAAACTGCTAAAAAACAGACGAAAGAACTGCCACCAAGCAGACAAAAGAACTGCCATAAAAGCAGATTTGAATAAGAATCCGACAAAGTAGAAGAAAAACAAGAAACAAACTTGAAAAACGAAATATTCATCGAAAAAGATGAATTTTATTTATGTACAGAACCAAGAAGAAAGACTTAGAAAAATTTTGTAACCGCCTCAGAGAAAAATGAAGAAGTGGAGAAGTGAGGTTCAACCTTTTTAAATGGTGTAATAAGGACCTAACATTTTTATATATGCTTAAATAAAGATCTAACTTTTTAAAACAATCAAATAATGGTCAAATATTTTCGAATATGCTAACACTATAGATATATTAAATTCAAAATTATTTTATAATATATTCTTTCGTTATGACTGCTCCGAAAGATTCGGAGGGATCTTTCAACCCTAATAGTGCTTCGCTATCGAGGGGAATACCGCCGCCTACCGGCGGGTTGGGTGGCCGGCCGCATGATGGTAAGGGGGGTGATCCGCATACTCTGGAACGGGCATTCATGCCATCTGGTTCGAAGTCGGAAGAGAAAGGGGGATCGGTTGGGACTGCGATGGAGGTGGTTGACGTGGATAACTCAGGAACGGCGGGCGCTGCAGACAGCATGGTTTGCGATTTGGTCAACCCGGTGCAGGAGGGGGATGCGCAATGGCCAGTGGGCCAGCCGGCAGAACATGATGGTTCCGCTTCTCTTGCCGCGGTAGAACAGGATGGTTCTGCTTCTTTTGTCGCGACTGAACAGGATGATTTCGTACCGGACTCCAACGTCGCGGCTGCTCTACCAAACGCGAAGGTGAGTTTTCGGGATATGGTGCTGGGCCGGAATTTGGGCAAGCCGGGAATGAACATGATTTCTGAATTGGATGTCAACCTGAAACCGGAGGACGTTAAGGTATGTTTTTGTTGAGTGGATCACACGAATGATAATAACCAAGAGGGGGGGTGAATTGGAATTTTAACGATGTTGTAACGGAAATTGCAACTTAAAAATATTGACACGGGAATTTAGAGTGGTTCAAGTTCACCAACCGAACTCTACATCCACTACCTTAGTCTCACCAAGGATTTCCAACAATTTCCACTAAATTGTTCGTCCCCTTTTTCCAGGACAAGGAGGCAACCTTTACAATTTCGGTTAATTTTTCTACCCAAAAATTAACCCAATCCTCACACAAAAGAACAAAGAAATTTGGTGGCTAATAAGGTATCTCTCAATACAAATGATAGCCCAATATCAAGCACTCAACCCAATTGAACAAAATAGAAATGAAGGATACAATTGGGGTTTCTAGACAAAGTAGGATTTTTGCACAAATGCTTGGATTTGATGTTTTGATATCTTCTTGAGGTTCAATCATATGTTGCTGGAGCTTCTTGGGGTCTTTTTATAGCCTCTTGATGATTTCCAACCGTTGTGAGTGTTGACTTTAAGATTATAGCCGTTGGAAAGCTTTTTCTCCACTTTCTTGCACTTTTCCAGCTATGAGTATCGGTACTCTATAGTGGGGTATCGATACCTGTCTCACAAGAAAATAGCCGTTGTGTACAAATAATAAAGGGGTATCGATACGCGTTCTTGGCGTATCGGTACTGGGTATCGAAACAGCACAGGCTGTATCGATACCTTTTTCTCGACATAGCTCACTGTCAAAAGTGGTATCGATACTAGGGTTAGGGGTATCGATACTGGTTTAGTGACCGTTTAAAAATCTCAACGGTTATATTTTTAAACCGACTTTGAAATTAATAATTATAAAATGGTATCGATACTGGTTTATCCGTATCGATACTGATTTTATGGTGTTTCGATACTAGGGTTTGTCGTATCGATACTTGTTCCGACAGTGGCAAACTTTGCTAAAAAGGTATCGATACTCCTTGATGGGTATCGATACTGGTTGACGTTTTTCAATATTTTTGCCTTGGAACACTTAGAAAATATTTGAGTTTGAGTTCTAATAAATCAGTTTAAAGTCTTTGGGGTTTCAAAAACTTATTAAGGGATTTGTACAAACAATTTTAAGTTCTTCAATTTGATCCTTAAAGATCTAGTTATATCAAAATCAAACATAGGTTTTACAGTTTTGTTGATGGAACTCCGAACATTGTTTTTTCGGAACGGCTACATTCTGAGATTGACACTAAGTTAGCAAATTCAGTAGTGGTCAGGCTTTTGGGACGTTCAATAGGTTATACAGCATTGCTTTCTCGTATCAAGAGTTTATGGAACCCTAGTGGGGATTTATCGTTGATCGATTTGGACAACGATTACTTTCTTGTTCGTTTTGCTAGTGAAGAAGATTGTGAAAAGGTGCTGACTGGAGGACCTTGGTTGATCTATGGGTCGTATCTCACGGTTCAACCATGGAGTAGGAGTTTTTCGACTTCGGTTGATCACCCGGATCAGATTATTGTGTGGGTAAGGTTGCCAGGCTTACCGTATCGCTATTACACTAAGAGTATATTCCGCTACATAGCAGGGACTTTGGGAAAGGTGGTGCAAATAGATTATAACATGGCGGAAGGGAAGAGGGGATGATTCGCGCGTTTGGCGATAGTAGTCAATTTGAACAAACCGTTAGCGTCATATATTGTTATCGATGGTAGGAAACAACGGATTGAGTATGAAGGATTGCCGACCATTTGCTTTTCTTGCGGCAAGTATGGGCATACTTCGGAAGCGTGTAAACCAATGTGTGAGGTGGCGAACAATGGTGCAAACGAAACTAGAGAGATGGATGCGCAGATCGAAAAAGAAAAGTTTGGGCCATGGATGCAAGTGGTTAACCGCCGACAACGACGGGGGAGTAATGTCGGCGATGGGCCTCGCCCAGGTGCTGGTTTGCGTTCTGATCAGAGTGCCAAGGGAGGAAGGTTTGGGGCGTTACGGATCTTTGATGTTGAAAACGCTGACGGCTCGGGGAAGGAGGCTACTAACCCGGTTGGGGGGGTAAGCAGAAACCTTCTGAAGGTTCGGATAGATTACAGGGACATATGGAGAATGCCGGAAGCACAAAGAAAGGAAAAGGAAAATTGATTGCCTCGCAAACGATCGCATCAAAGGTTATGACAAGGGAGGTGGGTGGTTCGTCTAAAGGTGGCGAAGGGATTTTGAGGGGTACTAGTGTTTCGATGGACAAGACCAATGGTGGGGGTAATGGAACTTCGGCGGGTGGTGCGTCGAGAGTAACACAAGAGGTGGCGTCTAGGGAGGTGGTGATTCCGGTTACTAGTAAGCTGGACTCGCGTAATTATATGGCTGTTAAGGTGGTTCCACAAGGCTCGAGTGAGGTGGTGAAGGCGACACAAGGAGATAGAGATACTGGCATCGTTGGGACTGGGGTGGTTTCTACCGAACGCCGCCTCTCGAAGATCAAGACAGTGGCGAGGAAGAGTCCGTATGTTGTGCGAAAGAATATTAGTGTGCGACAAGAGAATAAGGACCCTAACAAAGCTCAAGCTGTTGAAGTTGGACAGTGGATATCGAAGTTGACGGCGGAATTGACGGCTAAAAATTCTGATATTGTGGCGAACCTCCTCCCCCCAACTTTGCCAGCGACAGAAGTGCAGGAGCAGGTTCAGTGGCGGGATAATACAGTGTTCGAGGACAAAGGAGGGACGGTTTGATTGTTCTCCCCCTATTTTTCCTTTTTTTTATAATGATTAAAGTACTCTTTTGGAACGTTCAGGGCGCGTCAGTTCCTGATTTAAATCGTTATTTGAAGTTGATTATCAGAACACAGGTGCCGGATATTGTTGCGTTGATGGAACCTAGGATTAGTGGAAGGAAGGCGGATGCTTTTATTAGACGGCATGGGTTTGATCACTCCTACAGGATTGAAGCTTGTGGTTTTTCTGGAGGGATTTGGGTTCTTTGGAGGAATACGGTGAGTGTTGATGTTCTGGCGGTCTCTCATCAGTTTATTCATGCGAGGTGTGTGCATCAGGATAGTAGGCAGAGTTGCGTGTTGACTGTGGTGTATGGGAGTCCGGATAGTAGACGGAGGAGTCAGCTTTGGAATGATTTGCTTGCTTTGCAACCTCCGACGCCTATGCCGTGGTTGTTAGGGGGGATTTTAACGCCATTCCCTGTGGTGCTGACCGTATGGGTGGCTCGAACAAGCGCGATGGTGTTTGTAAGAAGATGGGAAATTTTCTGCTTAGGGCCGGCTTGTCTTGTGTGGATTTTCATGGGCCGCGTTATACTTGGAAATGAGGAACTCTTCATCAAAGGCTTGATCGTTGTGTGGGTAATGACGTGTGGTGGGATAGTTGGCCGGACTCTTACATTTACCATTTGGCGAGAATAGGATCCGATCATCGCCCGATTTTATTGGTAGGGAATTTGTCTACTCCTTCTATTAAGCATGTGACTTTTAAATATCTAGCCGCATGGCAAGATAATCCAAATTTTGTTGATATGTTGAATCGCATTTGGAGGCCTACGGAGGATATCCTAACAAATTTAGGCACCTTTGCTAAGGAGGCGAGCAATTGGAATAAGGAAGTTTTCGGTAATATTAATCAAAAGAAAACCCGTTTGCTGGCCCGGATACAAGGTATTGAGAAGAAGTTGGAGTTTTCGCCTAGTGCTTTTCTGAGTGATCTTGAGATTAAACTGAAAGGGGAGTTAAATGATGTACTTGCTCAGGAAGAAAGTTTATGGTTTCAGCGGGCCCGGACTCAATGGATTCGTGATGGGGATCGGAACACACGGTTTTATCATCGTACTACGAAAGCAAGGCAAGTTAGGCGTAAAGTGACTATGATTAGATTACCTAATGGTGTTTGGAGTGATGATAGTTCCGCGATTAAGCTCGGGGTGGTTGATTTTTTTCGCCAGCTTTTCACAGCATCTCAGTTGAGTTTACCGTTGTGGGGCGTTCGTGGCAGATTCGCGGCTATTCCGGACATAGAAAGGTCGCGTTTGGTCTTGCCGATTGAGGAGGATGAGGTCCGTAGGGCTTTGTTTGATATGGAGCCTTTGAAAGCTCCTGGTTTCGACGGTGTGCACGCTATGTTCTACCAGAGGAATTGGCCCATTGTGAAGGAGAGTATGGTTGGCTTTGTTCGTGAGTGCTTTAATTCTTGGGAGATTCGCGAGGGGGTAAACAAGACTATCCTTGTTTTAATCCCTAAAGTGACGCCGCCGGAAACATTTGGACAATTTCGGCCGATTAGTTTGTGTTCAGTGGTGTATAAAACTTTGACTAAGGTCATTGTCAATCGCCTCAAACCGTTGTTGCCTAGTTTGATTTCTCCGACTCAAGTAAGTTTTGTTCCAGGAAGAAACATCATGGACAATGTGATTCTTGCGCAGGAGGTTATACATTCTATGCGGTCAAAGCGTGGCCGTAAAGGCTGGATGGCTTTGATGATCGACCTTGAGAAGGCTTATGATAGACTTGAATGGGGTTTTATCGCTGATACTTTAGCAGATGCTGGGCTCCCGGAGAACTTCATTCACTTGATTATGTGTTGCATTACCTCGGTTACCACCAGTATAAGTTGGAATGGAGAGTTGACGGACAGTTTCAATCCTACCCGTGGTATTCGCCAAGGTGACCCAATGTCTCCGTACATCTTTGTGCTTTGTATGGAGCGTCTATCCCAGGCAATTGATATGGAAATCGCAAATGGGCGTTGGTCGGAGATCCGATTGAGTCGGGGTGGGCCAGGTATCTCGCACTTATTTTTTGCTGATGATATTGTTTTATTTTCTGAAGCTTCTATATCGCAAATGGAGGTGATTAGCCGGGTGCTGGGCTCTTTCTGTGATTCTTCGGGTCATAAGGTTAGTCGTCCTAAGACTAATATCTATTTTTCAAGTAACACTCCTGTGAATTTACGATCATCTATTGTTAGTGGTTTTGGGTTTTCTGAAGTAGCGGATCTGGGGAAGTATTTGGGGATTCCTTTACTGCATAATAGAGTATCTCGAGCGACGTATAGTTACCTGATTGATAAGGTCAAAGACCAGTTGAACTCGAGATCGTTTCGGTCTCTTGCTTTTGCAGGACGGGTAACTCTGGCTAAGTCTGTGCTTCAGGCGATTCCCAATTATACTATGCAGGCATCTTGGCTCCCGGAATGTGTTTGTGCGGACATCGAAAAGCTCATCCGGGGCTTCATTTGGGGGAGTAGTAGTGATCATAAGGGTATCAGTCTTGTTCGCTGGGATGATGTGCAGAGACCCCTGGTAGACGGTGGGCTTGGTCTAAGGAATTTGGAGGTCGTCAACCAAGCTTTTCTTATGAAATTGGGTTATCAGGTTCTGACGGAACATGACAAACTTTGGGTTCGGGTTGTTCGCGCTAAGTATAAGGTTGAGGGTGTTTTGCCGGGGAATATATCAGTTCGAAATGGTAGCCGTTTGTGGGCTGGTATTAGCAATGTTTGGGAGGATGTTTGTGCAGGGATGAGATGGATTGTTCGGGACGGGTGTACGGTGGATTTTTGGTATGACAAGTGGCTAGGGGATGTAGGTCCGCTCGTGGGATACCTCCCTGAGAATGCGCAGCCCGAGCCCTGTCTGGTTGTGGCCTATACGATTTGGGATGAGAAGTGGGATGTACAAGGGCTCCGTGGAGTGTTACCGGAGGAGGTGGTGCAACGCATCCTCGCGTGCTATCCACCTACTCATAGATTAGGTCCGGATCAACTTGGGTGGCATGGAGACAAGCGACATAGGTTCTCTGTTAAGTCAGCTTATCAGGGTTTGTCAGGTGTTGGGACTGATGTGCCTTCGGGGGCTTGGAAGAGGATTTGGGCGTTACCTTTGCCTTACCGGATTCGAGCATTCATTTGGATTGTTGCGCGAGGACGGTTATTGACAAATGCGGAGAGGCTGCGGCGCCATATGACAGACGATGATCGGTGTGGGGTTTGCGGCAATGGAGCCGAGGACGTGCTTCACGTGCTTCGGGACTGTAGCGTCGCGCGAGGGGTGTGGCGGACCTTTCTGAGCGAACGTAGCAGTTTCTTCAGCCTAGGCCTTGATGATTGGGTGACGGTGAATATTACGGCAAGGAGTACGGGCGATGGTTATGGTCGGGATTGGCATGTCTTGTTCCCGATAATATGCTGGAAACTGTGGTTGAGGAGAAACTTTAAGCTGTTTGATCCCGATTTTGTTGAGAAGGAAGATTTGCGTTATGCAAGCTTGCGATATTTGGAAGAAGTTAAAGGTGCGAATGGGATAACGGTGGGGGTTGGGAGCACAATGGTCCATGGGAATCCACGGGGAAACCGGTGGAGGAGGCCGGCAAGAGGGTGGGTGAAAATAAACGTCGACGGCGCTGTGAATAGATTGACGGGGAAGGCATCGGTAGGGGGTATTTGTCGCACAGAGATGGGTGATTGGTTGATGGGCTTTGCTCGCCATGTCGGGTGTTGTTCGCCTTTGTTTGCGGAGCTTTGGGCGATTTTGGAAGGGTTGGTTCGTGGTTGGAGTCTTGGGGTTCGGAGAATCATCATCGAATCGGATTGCCGGGAGGCGATTTGTCTTGTTCAGCGTAGAGCCCCGGTACGTACTGATAACACCCTTGTTATAGCAATTGCGAAGTTTGTGAATCGAGGGTGGGAGGTTTCTTTTGAGCATGTTAATCGAGAATCTAATTGTGTTGCGGATTGCTTGGCAAAGGAGATCATGGGTACTGAAGTGTGCAACAAGATCTGGGAAGAACCACCGGTGAATGTGCTGGCTTTGCTCGATGCGGATATGAGTAGTGGTTTGGGCATTGTTTCGGAAGGGATAGGTTGACCTCGGGTTGGTTTATGGTGTGTGTTGTTGTTGTTGATTGATCTGAACCCTCTTGTAGCTCTAACACATGTACTCTTTTTCCTCCATTAGGTTTAGGGAGGTTTTTTAACGAGGCATGTGTTAGACGCTTTTTCCCTTTAATCGAAAAAAATATTTTCGAATATGCTAAATAAAATTCTAACATTTTTTGTAATATTTTTTTTTATAATTATATGTATCCAACTCATTTATTGACTAATATTTGGTAAATTATTTGAATCAATAAGGCAAATCTTCAAGGTAAAATCTTTCAATTATTTTCTTTCACGTGGAATCTCAATAATGATATATAACTTGTTATTAGGGTTGTACATTTTCAGATATTGGATCATATCCAAAAAATTCATATATCTTATTTTTAGGATCAGTAAAATATTGATATATATCATAATTAAAAAAAGATAAAAGATATTTCAGATTTTTGGATTGGATATTCGATTTTTCAAATAATTAGTAGTATATATTTTTTAGAAATAAACCATAATAATAATAATAATAATAATAATAATAATAATAATAATAATAATAATAATAATAATAATAATAATAATAATAATAATGGTAAAAACGAATAATATATAAGTTAATAAAAATAATCATTATAAATATAATAACATAGAAGAAATATGTTATATAATAATTATAATTATAATAAAAAAAGAATACTAACTATTGAGAAAATAATAGTAGTGTTTCATCATCATCATCATAATAATAATAATAATAATAATAATAATAATAATAATAATAATAATAATAATAATAATAATATGGGATGAGATCCACTTACACTATGTAAAACTCAATTGGTTTTTACACTAATTAATGATCATTGGAAGGATGAAATGAATAGATGTGATTAAAAGTTGAAAATAAAGAGATTTTTAATGAGAAAAAAAATATGAGTGTTTAATCGCATCCATAAATTAATGTAAACCAAATTGCGTTTTACATAGTGTGAGTAGACTCTAACCCAATATACAATCTAATAAATAAATTATAAAAATAAAGAAAATTAAAATAAACATATTAAGAAATCAAATTGAATAAAAATAAAACTTGAAAGAGTCAAAATAGTAAGTAATTATGAAAAAATAGACTACAGTCAAAAGAGGAATGACCAAGATAATCTGAAACTTAAATATCGTGATCCATATCTGATTAGATTATCCATTTTTTTAATATTCAATTTAAATTATTCAAAACTAGAAAACGGATTGAACATCTGAATTTTTGGATTAGATCATCATATTTTCCTATCCAATTTTTTCACTAATCGTACTTGCTATATAGATTATCTTGGGATGATTTATCAAAGTTTTTCTTTTTGTTGAGATCTACTGATTGATTGAGTGGTCAATAATACTAGTATAGTTTCATCTTGTATAGATTCGAATCTTTTAAAAATATAAATATTTTCTACCCAATAAAAAAAGTATTTCATTCGTTAAGATTCCGCTACTCGACCTAAAATATCATCAAAAGACATCAATAAATGATGATGTCATTTGCAAGCAACAATGGCAAAGATCCAAACAAAAATTGATTATAAGTCAACTTACTAGTTCATACATGGGTTGTCTTGTACCTTGAAAGCTTTGTTTCAGTCTCAGGTAACTGAAGACATGGACTGAAAGGGGCTGCCCCTACGGCCCACCCTTACAATCTATTGTTTTTTAATTTGACCTCGGCAAAATTTTAAGTTATAATTTATTTTAGTATTATAAAATGATTTTTGTTTTAATATAAAGTGTGTAACTGAAAGTATGTTTATTTTCACTTTGAAGTTAATAAATTAAATTTTATTAGTGACATTTTAATCTTATGCTTTTTTTAACCTCGTTAATTTTTAATTTTTAACTTCGTCGTTGACGGAAGAAACTCACAAAATATTCCCTTGAAGATGACTTTCAACTTCTTAGAAACACAACCATTATCAATTTTTTTCTTTATCCAACTAGATGCTTATGTAGTGATGTAGAGAGGTGATATACAACATCAATCTTGCATATCTGCTTCCCTAATAGTTCTAGTAACGTCGAAAAACAGTCACAAAAAAGAATCTAACCATACTAGACTGTCGACCTTCCCCGATTAAGGATGTGCGCCACGATGATCACTATATGAACGCAAAACTACCACAAAGGTATGCGAGAACCGTGTCACAAAGGCAAACGAAACAAACACAACAAAATGTATAAAAATAAAGAATCCAAAACAAAAATAATTCTTATTTAGAACTAAAAGAGAATATCACCGGCGATCAACTATCAGTACAAGACTAATGCTATAGTTAGTAACATAAAGAAGAAAAAACGACGTTGGAGAAGAAAAAAAAAAGAATGGCTAGGGTTTAATCGGTTAAAACTTATGTTGATTTTATATTTTTATGTATATTTTTTCTTTACTTGCAATATGGGTGTCACAAATTTTAATATATTAAATAATTGAATAAGTTGTCTACGAGACATTTTTCTTTTTGTTTTAGCAGCTATTACATTACGTTATGTTTTCAGGATTGATCACCGAGTCAGTTTAACTATTAAAATTGAATTACTCGAATCGAATAAATTGAATTTGTCAGTTTGTTCAGTTTTCGGGTTTGAATTACTCAACCCAACAACTACTTACTATTCATTATTATATGTGAGTATTTCATCGGGTCAAGTTGAGTTAAGTTAAAAAAAAGTTAATCGATCTGACGAGTCTTGTTTTATCATTCAAATTTTATTTGAATTTTTTTCGAATCGAGTTTATGGAATTCGAGTTGAATCGTGTAGTTCAAGTTTTTGTTCAAATTTAATTGTAAATATTTATAACATTATGGTATTAATTGATTCTAGTTTAAATAAATTTCTATAATCATATATGATATACAAGAAGAAAAACAAAATTGAAAGAAGCTTTATTGTATTTTGTTTTCACTTGTAATTTTCTGAATGTAAAAAGTAGAATATATAGTTCCGTTGAAGCTGATATTAGTCAACAAATCTCATAAAATAAGAGATAAAATAGATGAAAGATACAAAATAATTGGGATTTCCTTTATAAAAAAACTACCATATATATATAGGAAGTTATTATTCCTAGGAGTCTTAGGCACCAATCATATCCCTTGATTTGATATTTGAATGAGCATATCCATCTTTATCCCTCCATTAAAGGTAGAATATGCCTTATAACTCCAAGGCTCATTCAATTGAATCAGGTTTGTCAATATCCTCCTGCAAACTGAGCTGAGGTTGAAGGCACAGTTTTGTACGAAATTGAGCTAGGGCAGTTTTTGGGACAATAGGAGCTACTGAAGACCTCTAACAATGCCACAATAAGAGCTAGCATCTACAAGAGGAGGGGCAGATTCTGAAGGTTTTAGCTTGATATCAACCGGAGTAGACATACATGTGGGCTCGCTCAAGAATAATGAGAGCATAATATGACTGAGATAGATGTAGGTGAGATCACAACACCAAGAAAATGGTGAACTAGTTCGTTCAAAATTCGCAGCTTAAAATGTGAATAAAAAGAAGTGACAAGCGTAGTGGAACACCCAGTGAGAAGCATGTTATCTACATACAAAAGTAAAACAAGTACACTTTGATTGTAGTGACAAATAAAAAGAGAGGGATCAGGAAGGCTAAAAAACCTATAAGAAATAAGAAAATTATTGAGTTTATCAAACCAAGCATGAGGAGCTTGTTTCGAAGTTTACAAACATGATTTGGAAATTGAGTTTTGTGTCATGTATATATCTTCAACAATATGGCCATGCAAGAATTCGTTTTTAACTTCCAATTGATGAATGGGCCAATTTTTTTACAAGAGCAACTGTTAAAACTAGACGAATCGTACCTAGACGAATGACAAGAGAGAAGGTCTTCGTGTAAACATGACCATTGATCTAATGATAGCTTTTCGCAACAAGGCGAGCTTTGAGTCAATCTAGTGTACCATCTGGTTTAAGTTTAATCTTTTAAAAGAAAAAAGAGTTTCGTCAAATACAACATGACGTGGAATTATAAATTTACGACTTTGGGGATAGAAACACTTGTAACCTTTGTGTTTTTTACTGTATAATGCAAAAAAATACATAAAACAGTCTTAAGATCCAACTTTATATTTTTTTGTAACCAAAACGAAGTTTACTTAATTTTCCTAACTGATTACTATCACATAGATGATCTACTATAGAAGAGCCTACAACTTCAATGAACCTTTATTCTTTAAGAATGAAATTGTGGATGGCCCAAACTTGGATGCCGTAAGCTTCTAGTGCCTGATTTGAATCTATAAGAAAAATGTGCTTCTGGCTCATTGGGCAAAACATATAAATTACCCTTCCGTGTTCCTGTGAAGAGAGGATGTTCTGTCTTCCGTGTCAAAAATTTACATCAGAAAATTCACAGGTAACAAAAAATTGAAAAGTGAGTTGACTTACAGAAAGTAAATTCTTCTTAAGATAGGGCACAAAAAAAAACATCATTAAAAGGTAAAACATGATTTTTTTTTGTTTTATAGAAGAATTTCCAATACCTATTATTGGTAAAGAAGAACCACCGCCAATAGTGATAGAATCAGTGTCTGAAGTCCATTCTGTGTCAATGACCGAGTTGTCTAGTGTAAGTGTTGCAAATGGTTGTGGTAATTCATAGTTCTAACTTGTCTTCTTTGACAACCAACAAAAAATTTGGCAATATGACCATGTTTGTCACAAATTTGAAAAATAGCACCCTGATACAAATTTCTTTCTTCAACAGTCATTTTATGTTCTCCGGGTGGTGATGGTTTATGTTGTTGATTAGCAGTACTTGAATGATCTTTGGGTTGAGCAGGGGATTATTGTGCTTGAAACTCACGACCACTAGAAGTGAAGATGTTAGATTGGTTTCTGGAAACAAGTGAAAGATATTGTTTTTGTTGCGCTAAATGTGGAGTGAGATGAAAAAAAAGAGGTTTTAGACTGGCTTGAAAACCAGTTTCAACGATGATCTAAATTTTGCAATTGAAAAATTAATTATGGATAGGTTGGTCTTGGAGGTTTCAACATTGTTGTGGTGAAGGTTTCAAATTGTGGGTCAAGGTTTGTTGAAGTTAATATTAGTCAAATAATCCCATAAAACTAGCCATAAAATAAGAGGCAAAATAAATCAAAATTACAAGATAATTAAAATTTCATTTATCAAAAGAACTACTATATATTTATGAAGTTATTACTCCTAGAAATCTTAGACAACAATCATATCCCTTGATTTGATATTTAAATAATATTTGAATGAGCACATCCTTCTTATCTCTGCATTAAAGGTATAATATGCCTTATAACTCTCAAGGCTCATTCAATTGAATCAGGTTTGTCAATAATACATATATATTTATTCAATTTTTTTACAAGTATGAGTAAAGTTTGTAATGTTATTTAATAAATTAAATAATATTTAAAATTATATAATACATTTATAATAACATCTTTTAAAAAAAATTTGAAAAAAAATATTGATGAGAAAATAAAGGAGTCAAGAAATTGATGAAAAAAAAAATTTACGAAAAATTACAGTTAAAGAACTAAATTAAATAAAATATAAATTTGAAAAATAAATTGTAAAAAATATTTTAAAAAAATGAAATCGAAGTTAAGCAAAAGAATTTAGATTTGGGTGTATTAGGTAACCTTCTATCTTGAAAAATAACAGTCCTTTAAAATTTATATCATTATGCTATTAGTTTTTTTTTTATCATGAATAAGGTATAAATTTCCAAGCAAAACCTGAAAAAGAAAAGCTAATTACTAGTCAAGTCATTTTTTGCTTTAAAATTTTGATCACTAATAGCATATAATCTTATCCTCTTCTAACTTCAAAGCTACTGTTTTCACCTTTCAAGCAAAGTAGATAAGGGTAGATTTGTAGTACAACATACTAATTAACTATTAAAAATGATAAGTTTTAAAATTTGTCCAAACAATCTAAATGTTATACTTTTTATAATATTTTATCTTGATTTTTTTTCGACAATTTTCGAAATTTGTAAAAATAAAAAAAAAACTTGGTTTTGTAGGTTGGTGATTTTTCGACAAGTATAACATTTTAGATTGTTTGGAATAGTTTCGAAACTTACCATTTTTAGCCTAAAATTAAGTTTCGAAACTTGTCAAAAAACCACAAAACCAACCTAAAATGTTATAAAAAAGTATAACATTTTAGATAGTTTGGACAAGTTTCGAAACTTTTCGCTTTTTAGCTGTAAGCTAAGATATCGTCCTTTAGATTCGCCCTACAACCAGAGATGGCGTCTTAATAATATTTTTTATTTTATTAGTAAACAAATACTATAGATATTATAAGATAAAAAAATTGTCATAAAGCCAGCCCCAATGTTTGATTGTTTGGTCACTTTGGGCCCTATTCTATTTTTTGGAGCATTTAAGCCCCTTATGTTTCAATTTATGTCAAAATAGTATTATTTGGATGGAAACTGTTAGTTGACTAACATACATTTTTTTTGCTGATGTGGCACATTTATGTAGACTGAATTGATGATGTGACATGTCCACGTATAACTAGATGATGATGTAACATTACAAATATTTTTAGATTAATTATAAATATTTTTTTATTAAATTAATTATAACGATCAGATGATGACATGTAACATCATTCGATTGGTTTAAAGACAAATAAAAGAAGTAAAATTTAAACATGTATTTACTGAGAAACAAACCTAGGCCTTGTGCATATAAAGCTAAATCTCTAATCATTATGCTAAGCCACTATAAAATAGTTCAATTTCTAATTCTTATATTTAATCATTATTTCATATTTTAAAAGTGAAAAAGTAAAAAATTATGGGCAAAGGGAATTGAACTTCAGAATCATAGAAATATGATTAACATCTTGCCACCGAACCTATTATGTATCTTCAATTTGTTATTAAGAAAGATTAAATTTAATTAATTTAATTTTAGTTATCTTTAATTATAGCATAAATTAAATTATACTTATGAGATGAATTTTGTTTTTTTTCTAATATAATATTTTTAAATTATTGAAAATATATTTTTTAAAATTTATTTCTAATATCTATATTTTGATTTTATTTTTATAATTTTAATTAAATATTTGGAAACAATATAAAAAATAAAAAGAATAACATTAATTAAAATATATAAACAAAAGCTAAATTAAAAAATAAATTTATTTTTAATTATTTTTATATTGATGTTAATTAATTAATTAAAATAGAAAAATTAAAATTTAGAAAAAAAAATCAATATCAATAATTTAAAAATATTATATTAGAAACAAAACATCCATCTCATAAATATACTATAATTTATGATATAATTAAAGATAATCACAATATAAACTAATTAAATTTGATGTTTGGTGAAAATGAATCAATATAACTACCTAGTTTAGTGGCAAGTTGTTTTGTCCTTTCATCCAATACTAGTAGGTTTGATTCTCCTTATCCAATATTTTTACTTCTTCACTTTTTTAAAGGAGTACTAAGTACTAACTAGTGGAGATTGATAAATCTTCTATCAGTAGCAACCAACAAGAGGACTATTGATGACACGTCCTTGATCCAGAAACCATCATCTATCACTGATCTTCCTAGTGTTACCATTGTAAGAGCAGTTCTGTTTTCATCTCGACCAACAAAAAAGAATTGACAACTTATAAATCTTTGAGAGGAGGATTTAGCGTATGTAATTAGGGCTCAGATAATGAAAGTATCATTAATTGGGGATCTTAATTTTTGAATTACTGATCTAGAATCCCCTTCCACATTTGATATCTCCCTAAATTGGAGTCCCTGACACATAGCCAATGCTTCTGCTTCAAATGCTGATAGGACGTGGGAATTGGCCCGGTGAGCAGTTCCTATTATAATTCATTCCTTATCTTTAACCACATTGCCAGAATAAGAAATATTTTCTGCAAATACAAAACTAGCATCAACATTTATTTTCACCTTCGATTCAGGAGGAGGAACCCAATTGATGTCTACACGAACATTTGAGTGACTAAGATTAATAAAAGTAGCATTGAGCTTAGTTTCATAACATTTGATAAAAGAGGTTATCTCAAGTATGTTTTGGACTGCACTCTCATGTACCAACTTGTTTCTTGCAAACTAGATTGCCCAAATAGTTATAAAAATTATTTTATGTTGATTGGTACTGTAGATTTGTAGCAAATCCATAAATTCATAAACTGATACTGAATGACGCCAGCCTAGCCCCAAGGCTATCCAAACTTGTTTTGCAAAATCACCGATAGCATGGGAAATAGTCTCAACATTGACATGCCTACGAGGGCACATATGAGACTGAGCAATATGCTTTATATGTAAGTTCTGCATTGTTGGGACATAGTTCCAGCTACACTTCCATATCATTATCTTAATTTTTGGAGGACAATTGACATTTCATATAGCTTTAAAATAAGATAACATATTTTCCATATAATTAGCTCTAGTTTGTAGCAAGATATAACCACTGCGAACATAATAGGTACATCAAAGCTCATTGTAGAGTGTCCACAAGTTCTATATTTTGTATACATTCATGCCCTTATTATTGCTATCCTTAAGCTCATTTAGGCATATTTAGGTGCATTGCATGCATGATAACAGTATTTTCTCTTCCACCATGCTTTTATTGAATACCTTATGTTTGGTTAAGAAAAGATATTGTTTTAGTTTACTTTTAATTTCCAGGTGTTGTAGCAAGGAGAGGACAAGGAAAGCTGAAACAATAAGAGCTGTACTGAAGCAGTTCCAAGATGTCGTCAAGGACGTTGTCGATGCAACAATGCAACCAAGTGCCGCCCAGGCAGCAATTACACCGGCTTAGCCAAGATGGGTTGCGATTGAAAGAGGGCAATTCCCTGAACCCAAAGAGCCCAATCTTGCAATTTTCTGAAGCCTATAGCAGTCGGTAGAGCTGATCCAAGATTGATAAGTATGAGTACTTATCCTTACTTGCAGGATAAGGCAACGTCCAAAGAGTCCACATTTAAGTAAAAACAGAGTCTGTATTTAATGTAAATTGCTTTAGGAACTTCTACTTCAAGGAGAACTCAAACTTAGGCCATGAACCCTATATATATACCCAATGTATGTAAGGGTATAGGGGCATCTCGCATATCGAGAGAGCATATCATATCGGGTAGATAGAGAGATAACTAGATAGATGGGAGTTGTTGGGAGCCGCGACCCAACTCTCCTAGGGTTTAAGCGCTTGTACGTAAAGTAGTTGTGAGAAATGGTTGTAATAGCTTTGAGTTGTTTTCAATAAAATTCTAAGTTTGCTTAATCTATGCACTTCATTCTTTCAATTAGTCCTAACCAGTCAGTTGAGAGAATCCATTTTTCGGGTACGAAAGTGTAAGGCTCACGAAAGGGTTAAGCACGGTCACAACATGTTGGGGCGTGACTAAATTGGTTCCCAAATGTTCACAAGTTTCAGCGGCTAAAAGGGATCACCAACCGAATTGACTAGCCTATGTTAGGTTTACGCTGAGATTGCTAAATATTGCCTACGTCACGCTAGCTTTCGCGCATCTTTGCCTAGAAATAGGGAGGATCATTGCCGACTATCCTGCCGAACTTGGAATGTCTGCCAGACTTGCCGTTATGACTTATTCTCATTCTACTTGTCGAGACAGTGAAAGTTGCAGGGACAATGACCCACTGCGGCCACGTGACAGGGTCGTAGCTGCCAGGGCGGCAAAGATGGCAGCAAACACCCACCTGAGAAGGGGAAGGACATGCCCAGACGAAAAGCTAAACGCAAAGCCCTCATGAAGTGGTTATGTTTGGGAAAAGCGCTACCCAACATAACATAATATATATATATATATTGTCTCTTGTTCCTCATGTTCAGGACCTTGCGGAGGGTAGACCTTCGGATTTCAGCTTTAGTGATGACGGTGTTCTGTGCTTTGGGAGTCGAATAGTGGTGTCGGATGATGTTGAGTTGAGGCGTACTATCATGACTGAAGCCCATAGTAGTCCTTTTGCTATGCACCCTGGTAGTACAAAGATGTATCATGATTTGAAATATGAGTACTACTGGGTGGGGTTGAAAAGAATGTGGCTGAGTTCGTTAGTAAGTGCATGGTTCAGCGAGTGAAGGCTAAACATCAGGTTCCTTCTGAGTTGTTGCATCCTTTGAGAATCCCAGAATAGAAGTGGGAGAGAATTTGTCACATCTCAAAAATCGGTCTAGTCAGAATTAGGTTCCGATGACCGAGTATTTTATATCGGTTCTATAAATTATTCGATCTTATTAATTATTCGGGTTAATTGTTATTATTATTATTATTATTATTATTATTATTATTTATAAAAAAATTATGGGACCACGTCAATTCCTTCAAATGAAGGAACTTACCGTGGGAAACCCACATTATATATATACATGGCAAAAGCCAAATGAAGGGTGGCAATTATGCCACTACGTAGCAAGCAAATGAAATTTAGTGGCAAGGCATAGCCACTAACGTGGCAATAGGAGAAAGGTGGCCTTGCCACCTCTTCACTTACATGTGAAGTATAAATTAGGGAGGGGAGGGCCAGTTGATATAGCATAAATGGAAAAAGGAAAGAAAGAAAGAAAGTGTGAGGGGTTCGAATGAATAGGAAAAAAAATAAGGGAAGAGTATGCGCAAATGAAGGAGCAAGAGACGGTCCATTAATAAAAATATATGGTCCAATATTAGATTGGTGGACCGATATTTTTGATATAGTAATATCGAATCTCTACCGACGTCGGGCCCAAGAAGTCGAGAAAGAACGACCATCAACTAAGAAAAAAGGTGATGTTATACAGGAACCCTAATATCGAGGTGAGTGTAGATGCATTTGTCTCGGGTGACACGGTGTCATTCCGATCTTTGTTTCTATGTTCTGATATGTGAGTGTAATCGGAGTCTCGGAAGTAGGCGAGGAGCCTTTCCGAATTCATCATTATTGATTTCGTTTGTTTTACTAACCATTGAATTAAGGGAATTTGCATAAAGCATTATTGAAATCCTTGTTGGTAAGCATGGGTAAGTATTGCATATCGAGCATTAGAAATTGATTATTGCACATTGCTATTGAAACTTTGATATATGTCTACCGCTATTGAATTACTGTTATTGATATTGATGTGTAAATATTGCTATTGAAATATCGTTGTTGAACTATTGAGTATTGAACCTTGGATTCGAGAGTATTGGATACAGTTGGCATGCCATAGAATTCATGAGCTCATTGGTACGGGTATTGGGCTTCGGCCATTGGTGCGGAGGAGGGATGTGTTGTGTGTTGGTCAATTGGTGCGGAGGAAGGATTATGACACGACCATTATTGTTGGTGATGTGGTGGAATTCGCGTATCCAAATACTGTTGAATCGGTCCAAGGGAAAATATTGATTATTGATATTGATTTTGTTATGATTGGATAACATGCCTTTCATTTATAATATGTATATAGATTGCTTATGTGAAATGTGCCATTAAATATGCCATTGAAGTATGCAACATTGCATAACATGCTCATTCATTGTTGTTGGCTACCTCACTTAGACTATATAAGTCTAACGCATTCATTTGCATAACATTTCAGGTTAAGAAAAGTAACGGATCGAGATCGGGATTAGTTGGAAGATTGGCAAGTCACTACAAGCTAAGAGTAATGTGTTTTGTCCTTATGAACTCCTAGTATGGTAGCAAAGTAGTTAAAGTAATTATACTAGTCTTGTGGCCCTGCCATTGTGTATATGTTACCTATGTTTTGTATAAGGTTTTAAAGTTATAATGACTTTTGAGTTATTAATAAAATTGACAGAATTGACACTAAAATATTGATTAAAAGTCTAAAATTTATGTCTCCGATCTCCGTTATGTTTTTCGGTAGCGCTCTCCGACCCGGTTCTCTACCAGGCCGAGAAGGGGGTGTTACAGAATTACCATGTATTTTGTGTCTAGATTGCCTTTGTCACCGTCAAAGAAGAATTCAGTTTGGGTGATTGTAGATCGGCTCACGAAGTGTGCACATTTTCTGCCTGTGCATACTATGTATACCTTGGATAAGCTGGCTGAATTGTACACTGCTGAGATTGTGCGGTTGCACGGTGTGCCAAAGTCTATAGTGTCAGATAGGGATCTGAGGTTTACAGCGCGATTTTGGGAATGTTTGCATCAAGCCTTGGGTACAAGGTTGAATTTCAGTACTTCTTATCATCCTCAGACGGATGGACAGTCGAAACGTGTGATCCAAGTGCTTGAGGACAGATTGCGATGCTACGTGATAGATTTTCAGGGTTCTTGGGAGAAGCACTTGTCGTTTGTTGAGTTTGCGTATAATAACAGTTATCAGGCGAGTATTCAAATGGCTCCATACGAGGCTTTGTATGGGAGAAGATGTAGAACCCCTCTATGTTGGGCAGAAGCTGGGCAAAAGTTGATCTCGATGCCAGCTATGCTAAAGGGAACCACAGAGAAGGTGAAGCTCATTTGTGAGCGCCTGAAGGTAGCATCGGATAGGCAAAAGTCTTACGCGGACCTGAAGCGTAAAGAGATTAAGTTTGCGGTTGGCGAACATGTGTTTTTGAAAGTGTCACCTTGGAAGAAGGTGATTAGATTTGGGCGTAAGGGTAAGCTTAGCCCAAGGTTCATTGGACCTTACGAGGTTGTGGAGCGAATTGGTCCTGTGGCATATCGGTTGAGATTGCCTACGGAGTTAGAAAAGATACATGATGTGTTTCATGTCTCTATGTTACAGAGGTACAGATCGGATCCTTCGCATGTGATGCATGTTGAGGAGATAGAGTTGAATCTGGATCTGTCGTATGATGAGGAACCAGTGAGAGTTCTGGATGTGAGTAGCAAAGTTCTTCGTGGCAAGACGATTGAGCTCGTGAAGGTGTTGTGGCGACACCGAGGAGTTGAGGAGGCCACGTGGGAAAGCAAGGCGGACATGCTGAAGCAGTTTCCGCACCTTTTTCCATCAGGTAAAATTTTGAGGACGAAATTTCCTAAGTGGTGGAGAGTTGAAACGCCCTAGTTTTGGGACTAGATATTTTAGACATCGAACCGGTTGAGAACGATTCGAATTGCGTAAGATGATTTAATTAAATCAAGGATTGAGATAGGATAAAAATGTGGTAAAAATTGCTAAAATCCTCTATAAATATGTTTAAGAGATTGGTCAAATCAATTTTACAAAACGAATTTCGGTAGTGGGACATTTTGAGTAGTGACCAAATTATAAAGTTTCAAAACTGTGGAAAATGTGATTTTTAAAGAAGAAGCCAAATTTTTAGAATCTATATGAAACTTTATGGAAATTTAGCCTTTCCTTAATATGACATGTGTTTAAAATGGTTTTTAATTAAATAACTTTAAAATGGTTTTTATTTTAATTAATTAAAAGGGTGTAGATGAGAGATTCAATTACGTAACTACCAATTTCTCCTCATTTTCAGTGAAACACTATTTTTATTCATCTTTCTTCATAATTCTTTCCTTCAAAACACTCTCTCAATATTTCCTAAACTATTTTCAAGAAAACCTATCTAGTTCTTCAAGATTTTGCAAGGGAAAACTTGTCATCCATTGAGGAAAGTAAGGATTGGAGGTAAGTCCCGTTCTCAACCTCTAATCAAAGTTTTTTATTGAAATTCCCAAGATATTTGGCTTCTAATTAATGTTTTTGGTCGAGTTTTCATTATAGTTTTGATTGGAGATCAAAATCTTGTAAAAATATGGTTGAAATCTTAATTTTCGGATTTGTTTTATTAAGCTCTATTATAGATTGATTTTAATTGAGTTTTAAGTTGGTCAATATGTTGAAATGAAGTTTTGATAACATAGATCCCGAAATCCTTGAGATCCTTGAGTTTCTTGTTAGTTTTAAGTGAGTTTTTGAGGTGAAATGGTGGAATCTTGCTTGCTGGAGGTATAAGGTTGGGTTAGGTTGTTTGTTAGATGTGTTTTGATGTTTATAATGATTTGGAAGTGATGTATCTTGGCTGGGCTTGGTTTAGGAAGCAATCGATTGGGTTTTTGGTTGTTTTGGATGGGTAAATTGGTGTAGTTTGGGTGAGCAACGAGTTTGTGAATTGTTGATGGTGTTGAAATGCATTTTAATGCATTTAGATCCCTGTTTTAATGTTGTGTTAATAGGGGATCTTGATTTGGGAGCAAACGAGGCGTTGTTGGAGGCTCCGAAGGGATAATTTCCGTGTCAGCGAGCAAGGCTTCGCGTATCGGTGAGTGGAAATGGATTTTCCAGCTTTGTAACGCTTTGGGTGTGTTCTTGGGAGCTTAGAGTAAGTTTAAAACACTTAGTTGAGCTCAAGAGTAACTAGTTCGAAAGTCCCTCTCGGAAATGTGCTATGTGTTGATAAAAATGCACTTGAGTTAAATGTGGATTTGATTACTGTTTTAAAGCATGTTTTAAGCATGATTGTTGCTGGATTTTAATGTCATTATGTTAAGGATGCACTAGGTAAGTGATCCTTGTTTTCATGTGATAAATGCATATGATGTTAAGCATGTTATGCTTGTGGAAATGGCATTGTGTTTATGCTTGTAAAACAGTGGATTAATGAGGTTAAATGATTATATTGGTAAGTGATGGAAATGGTTTTTGGTTGCGTTAATCGGATATAGTTAGCCGGCTATAGGATTGGGTGCACCCTTGAATAAAGTCGCCTTGGATGTCGAGGGGTTGTGATTGTGCCATAATCTCCATCCAAGTACCCTAACAATTGAGGCTAAGATCACAACGGTGAATGGTTTAATCTCGTGTGTGAGTCTTATGTATGTGTCCCGTACTCTCGTTAGTGGAATTATACAACTACCGATAAGTGATGTTGAGGGGTTGTGATTGTGCCATTAATCTCCATCACGGGTGTTGAGGGGTTGTGATTGTGCCATTGATCTCCACCTTGTGTAGTCTGGTAGTATGTATGAAGCGTTTGGGACAACGCTTGTAATTCGTGTATCTGATTGTGTCTTTTGTTGGTATGGTTTATGGATTATCACTTGCGAGCCAATATAATGTAAGTGATTAATGTTAAGCATGAGATGCTTGTAAGTGATGCTAGAATGCATGAGATGCTTGGTGAAGCATGAACAAAGGTTTATTTGCTGTTTTAGAATGATACATATGAGCATGTTTTTAGAAAATGCTTTGAAGTCCTGAAAGGAAATGTTTTAAGTAAAGGCATGTGTTGAAAAGTGGTGGTTTTGCAAATTGTGTGAAATGCATTTTTGAATGTTGTTTAGCGATCCTCACTAAGCTTTGTGCTTACGCTCATTTATTTCATCAATGCGGAGAATTAGGCGTTTGAGGCAGCACACAAGCAAGGGAATCCAAGCATTTTGGTTTAGCAAACTATGTGGCTTTACTTTGGTGTAATAAGAGGCAATGGGTGGGATTTATACTTTTGGATGGTTGTGGATGTTGCTATTTACCTTGAGCATGTTTGGTTGTTTACCTTTGAGTTGTAAATGGCCTTTGAGGATTGATTTTTGGTTTGAATGTTGTTTTAGCTTTATATGGCTTTGGTGGACTATGGAGCATGCCTATAGTTCCAATGTTTGCATGTTTGATGCCATGTTTTAGTTTATGCTTCATAATGATGATCTTTGATGCTTAAACATGTTGTATGTACGTTGTGGCATGAATTGGAATGTTTTCGGATGTGGAATGATATGAAAAACCTGCTGTTGCAGGGCAAGGCGTATCGGAACGCCCTTACCTGTTTCGGAACAGAGGCCTGAAATGGCCATGAGGTTTCGGAACGGGTAGGAACGTTCCGGAACGATTTTGCTACTGGAAATGGGTGTTTCGGTACGGGTTTCAGAACACATCCGAGTATCGAAACGGTCAACCTGGTTTCGAAACGACCGTTCTGATACAAAGTCAGGTGTTTCGAAACACCCGACCGTTGAGTTTGAATTTGAATTGTTTCAGGTTTCAAGTTTCTGTTTCTTACGTTTTGGTCCCTAGGTCTTGGAAGCTTAATTAAATGAGTTTGAGTTGTCCGTTTAAGATGAAATTTGACATGTTAGCTTATTTTATATTAAATTTCGGATTGGTAACTTGAAAACTTGATTAGTATTTAAAAATCGGGAAATTTACAATTTAGTCTCTAAAAGACGTTTGTGTGTAATTGAACCTCTATTTGAGTTCTGTTCGTTGTGTCGCTTCCGCTGAAATGTTTGTTAATCATATAAGTTAATAATATGCATTTAGAAAAGATAAAGAAAAAAAGGGTCGTAAATCAATGTTGACTTTAACGGGTTAACTTTGGTTTTCCCTGTGTAACCTTCTTAGTTTTAGTCGGGCGTCTAGGTCGGGCTGAGGGGGTTACAGGATGTTCTTCGTGGAAAGGAGAATCATATATCTCGAAACCAAATCCATCCAATGGTGGACGATACAGATTTGACGCTAGTAGGTTCAAACATTAGAGTTATTTTCTTGGAATTTATGAGAGTTTCGAGAAAATCTAAACTGAGAGAAAGGAGAAGGAGGCCGAGAGGAGCTTGTTGGTGGCACCGGCGATCGGAGAGCTCGTCATATGGTGGCTCTGCGTAGGGGTGAGCAAAACTCGACTTGACTCGAAAAAATCGATATTTTTTTTTCAATTTCGAGTTATTCGAGTTATTCGATTCAACTCGATTAACTCGAATTTTTTTTGATTTCGAGTCGGTTTGGAATTTGCCCAACTCGAAAAATCGAAAAACCGAATTTTATAGTTTTGCAATTTAGTCACTGATTTCATTTTTCTTCAATTCCTCGTTCATTTTAAGTCCATATTTGACCAAATTTGAACCACGTATTCCTAAACCAGCGTAGAATACGTATTTATCTTCAATTTATATTTTTGAAAATAAATTTCATATTTTTTCAATTCAGCCCCTTAACTTTGTATGATTTCCTCATTTCTTCAATATATCCTTCGTTTTAAGTCAATTTTGACCAAAATTGAACCACGTGCACCTAAACCAATGTAGAAACTAGACTACCTATTTAGCTTCAATTCATATTTTTAAATTAAATTTCCTACTTTTGTAATTTAGCCCCTCAACTTTGAATGTTTCTCATTTCTTTAATTTCTCTTTCGTTTTAAGTCTATTTTTTACCAAAATTAAACCACATGATTCACTAACACTATATAATATCTATATAACTTCAATTCATATTTTTAACAAATTTATTCTTTTTTTTAATTTAGCCCTTTAACTTTATATTTTATTCAATTTGATCATTCAACCGAATTTTTTGTAATTTTTTTTCTTTACATCAATTCATTGACTCATTTATACCCCCATCAGTACTTTATCCTTAAAAGTTCCTTATTTAAAAATAATATTATAAATATATATTTTAGAAGTTTAGATGATATTTTTTTATTAAATAACAGTACAAATCTTACTTATACATGTGAAAAATAATATGAAGAAATATATATATATATATATATATATATGCATATCTTATATGAATAGAAAAAGTCGTTTAAATTGGAATCAAATCGTACTATAACATGGTAAATAATTACAATTAAATTTATATAGAAACTCGAAAACTCGACTCGACTCGAATAAAAAAAATTTCAAATTAAGTTCAAGTCGTAAAATATGACGCGTCAACTCGAATAACTCGAAATTTTTTGACTCGACTCGCTCGAACGCTCACCCCTAGCTCTGCGAAATGGAGAAGTGGCAGCTAGGGTTCTCCATCTTAGAGAACTAAATTTGTGAAGAAGAAGAAGAGAAAATGGAAAACAAAATGGGGTGTTTTGGGTATTTTAGGAGCTATAATTAAATTAATAAATATTTCAATATATTTATTTTATTTTAAAATTTAAAAATAAATAAAGAAAATAATGTGGCGCAATCTGATTTGTTAAAATAATTTTTTAACGGTGTTAGCTTTTTGGGGTTATATGAGTAATAGTGAAAAGTTTAGAGGACAAAAGTGAGCAAAACGTAGTTTAAGGGACAAGTTGAGAAAACATGTAAAGTTTAGGGGACAAGAACCTAAATTATTTTTGGACCAAAAAAATTAAAGATGCGAACTCATTTTTCTTTAGTTCAACGTATACTTGATTATATATTTAATAAATTCTTGTAAATTTTAATTTGTAAATTTTTTACAAGAATCAAATTATTATTAGACTAAATCTATTAAATATTTTAATTTTATGAGAGGGTCAGGGCAGGGGCGGAGCTAGAAATATATTTAAGGGGTGTCATTTTTTCAACGATATTTAAAGAGGATTAATTATTTATAAAGGGGTGTCATTTTATTCATAAAAGGGGTGTCATTTATCCATATTTTTAACTTTTTCTATACAAATTATATAGGAAAAATAGGTTTCCCCATAGCTCCGTCCCTGCAGCAAGGGAGTATGAGAAGGGGAGATTGGCCTCGCACTAAAATGTCAACCAAACAGTTAATCTGTGTCTCCTTGAAAAGTGGTTAAAAAAGTCATTGCTCAAGATCTTAATCAACCATCTTGATCTTCCTAATAATGGCAGTTAGTGGGACTTGTTCGTTAAGAATTTTTTGTCATTTGATGCAATGAAAGCTCAACACTACATCATACAAATTGTTTGTTCTATCGCTGAATTGAAATCAAGTGGGATCCATGGTTTCAGCTTACTGTATAACCAGCTTCACTGGAAAACTACCTGTACCTAACACAACTTATCATAATTACGGTTAAGGCAAGACACGTAAGCACTCTCCTGTCGGTTATACAAAAGTTCATGCAGTCACCGACACACATCAATAAAATCCCGACGGTCCCTAATTCAATTAACAAAATGACCAAGATCCCGTCTCCCCGAATATGTTAAGCACGTGCATTGGATCAATGTTAGTGTGGAGATTTTATAAATAACAGGATAAACTATAAATTTTTAGGAAGTTTACGTTTTAGTTTTTGAATTTTGAAGAAAGGTTGATATTTATCATAGAAGATCTGAATTCAAATTACTTTATTTGAAGGATGTGTGTGTATTGTTAAAGAGTTAGAATTATGTGTGAACATATATTATTTTATAATCACTTTATGACATTCAAAAAAATTACTCTTAAACTTATTTTGGTCATTGAAGTTTCAAAACATTCAATTTACTCTTAATATTTTAATATTAGTAATTTCATATTAAAATATTTATTTTATTTTATTTTATTTTATTAAATATTAATATTTAAATAAAATAATTTTAATAATTATTGGACTAAATTATAAAATTTAGAAACAAATATGAGTCAATTTTAGATAAAAATAAATATTTTAGTGACTAATTGAAAGAAAAAAATCTAACATACTTGACATGACATTTAACCTTTAAATAAAATCAAAAGAGTTGAATTAATTAAAGAGGAACTGACGTGACGCGATGTCATTGATTGAAAACGTTAAGAGATAACGACAGGAGAAATGAGTAACTGTGAAAACGTTAGGGCACATAAGTCTAAAAATATATTAAGTACTAATATAAAAAAATGATATACGTTAGGGAATAAATTGTGAATTAATCATATTGTTTTTATATCATAAATCTCATAACTTTTAGTCTTGCCTGTGTTTTTAGAATTTTTTTACTAAGAACTTTCGGTCATGTTTAGTCTTTTCGACAAATTAAATGATATTTCATGTCCGCTGGTATTTGCCTATCAAATTGTAAATCTAATTGGTTTCGTAACCAATGAAGGATTTCATGAAGGTTGTATGTTTCATATTAGTAGTTGTAATCTGCATTGGTAAATTAGTTTTAAATAAGATCGATTTTTCGCTTTGACTATCGAATGTAATATTCTCTGTTCATGAATTTTATTTGGCCGGACAGAGACGTTATATTTAATAATATCAGAGCTGTAGATTTAATTCGTTTTAAGACTAAACCGAGTTTAATTGAGTCTGTCTACTCATGCATGTAAGTAGTTGTAACCCCCTCGTCCCGGTCTGGTCGGATGACCGGTCCAAGTGGGCCACACGGGGAAAACCGAAGCGAAACCCGTGAAGGTTTCCCCTCGGTTAACGACCCTAAAATTTTCTTTTTATTTTATCTTGTCTATAGGCATAATTAAAACCTATGTGAAGCACAGCAGCGGGAAAAACAAACATTGAAACATACACCGACCAACGAACACATCAAACAGCTCATTTTAGCCTTTACAGCAGGCCGTTTCGAAACGCCCTTAGGGTGTTCCGAAACGCCTTGACTAAGTCAACAGGCCAGGGTCAACCATAAGGTGACCGTTCCGAAACAGGGGTGACCCGTATCGGAACGACCTTGACGGTCAAATTCTCGTGGTCAACGAGATTTGACCGTTTCGAAACTTCAAAGGCCCGTTTCGGAACGCCTTCATCTCGCCAATTTCTCAAAATTCCAGTAGCAAAAACGTTTCGAAACGACCCCCATCCGTTTCGAAACGGCAGGCCAATTGCAAAGGGACCGTTCCGAAACAGGATGGCCCGTTCCGAAACGCCCCCTGTCTGCAGACTCGTTTTGGCTGTTTTAAGGCACTAGGATGCCCAAAAACACCACCAAAACACCTCACAACACCACAAGACCCATAAACTAAGGCAACCCAACAATTAAAGCATGCTTCAACAAGATTAAGGCAAGTCTAACACTAAGGCAAGACATCATAGGCATGCATTCACACAACATCATTCAAGCATAAAGGTAACCTCTTAGGCATATGGCTAACATTCAACAAGAGCAATTTAGGCATGAGATACAAACCAACATGGCAACACAACCATACAAAAGCAAGGTACTAAGGAGTCTACACATGCTCCTAACAACCAACAACTATCCAACAAAACAATACATGTCTCATTGCTCAAACTATTACATGTACAAACATTAAGAATCCATACTTGAAGCACTCAAGGCTAACAACCACACTTGGAGCCTTCCACTTGCGCAAGCAACCCACGAACTAAGGATCTGCAATGTTGAACAAAAAGAGCGTAAGCAATGATGCTTAGTGAGGGTAAGCTCAAAAACAAACCTCAACATTGCAGGGTCCGAGCACGATCTAGCCAAGGCATTACACAAACATACCAAGGATCCACAAGAGCCACAAGATAAGATGCATGAGCAATATATACAAGTAAATGTCATGATCAACAAGCTCTAAATTCCTCAACATAAGTAGCCACATCAAACATCCACTTAAGGATCATTAATCTCAACACATTGATACACATATCAATCAACATTGGCACCTAGCTATGACTCAAATACGCGGATAACCGTTGGAGCTCACATCCAACAACACAACCATTACCTGACGGTGGGATTACACTCATCACCGGTCTCGCGGAGGGGATTCCACTCATCCTCACGCCCCGTCGATGGGATTCCACTCATCACCGACTATATTTAAATACAATTTCTGGGTGTACCCGTACTCCTCCTTGGTGACTCAACGCCACCAAGGCCACGCGCGACTTTTGACTCATGTGTACACACTAACATCCTAATGATCGATCATTTGTATTCAAGTATACTAGTGCCAACATTTACTCATTTCACATTACTCATTTCAATCAATTCCGTGCTTAGCACGTACTCACCAACAACCATCATCATGCATGTCTCAAGCATCACAATTCATGTCTCATCTCACATGTATAACACAATATACATAAGCATTCATATCACATTTCATACGAGACATACACAACCATATAAATGAGTTCATCCAAAGGCTCTAGATCAAGCTTAGGATTAGGCTACCACCCCAATCCTAACTCTAGGTGGGTCTACCAAGCCCAACCTAGTCCATATACTCGAACCAACTATATTAAAACCAAGTAAAACATTTAACCACTCACTTAAGCTTTCAAGCCCAAAGACCAAGCAAGCAACCACCTTCAAATCCCCGGATTCACTTCCGATGCTTCACCGATGCCCAAATTTGATTCTAATCAATCCCAAACACAAACAAAAACATCCACAATCAATATCTTGTCATCGAAACCAACCCGGAATGAAATTCAACCACAAACTACTATGTTGCAAGCATGAATAATATTCATTTTTCACCAATTCGGATGGCCCCAAAACCTTGTCCAAAAACCATGTTTTCAACTTCCATTACACCCACCAATGATCCCAATTCAACCCCTTTCCATAGCACTATCAAAAGCCTATCAAAACCCACCTAAAACAACCCCCAAAACTCACCCAAAACCCTCCAAAAACCCCAAGTTTACCCAAATCCGAAAATTGGTCGAAATCATTTGAAATTCACATATGTAGTATCATTTGGCTCATATATTCCATAACTAACCATAACAAATCAAAATATTAAGTTTAGCTACACAAAGGCACCATTTTTAATCAAGATTTCCAAAACCTTTATGAAAATGAAAAAGAAGAGTACTTTCATGGAGAGGGAAGTAAGGAGAAGTCAAAAATACTATTACCTTTCGATTTGGGGCTGAAATGAGTGAGAAATGGGATGGGTTAGTGGCTTGGTGAAGAGCTCTTCTCTTTTACGTTGGAGGAAAATGAAGAAGGGGATGAATAGTGGAAAGATGTTATGAAAATGGGGTTTAAATTTGGTGGTGGGTAAATTACCCAAAAGGCCATTAATGAATGGCCATCCATATTTTTAAAGTAGCTCTTCCAATTTAAAACTAAATCGATTTGGTCCCATTTAGAAATGTTTACTTTGAAACCCGAAATTTAAGAGAATCATTTTAATCATAAAACCGAGCCCAAATATTATTAAAATATTATTTTCACCTAACCCCTAAACCCGGGTGTTACAACTCTCCCCCACTTAAGGAAATTTCGTCCCCGAAATTACCTGGTGGAAACAAATACGGAAACTGCTCAACCATATCTGCTTTTCTCTCCCACGTGGCCTCTTCCACACCTCTATGTCTCCACAACACCTTGACCAACTCTATGGTCTTGCCAAGCAACACCTTGCTATCAGAAGCAAGTATCTCAACAGGCTCTTCATTATAGGACAAATCTGGATTTAACTCTATCTCCTCAACGGGCATCACATGAGAAGGATCCGATCTATATCTCCTAAGCATAGACACATGAAAGACATCATGGATCTTTTCTAACTCAGAAGGTAACCTCAAACGATAAGCTACAGGTCCAATCCGCTCAACAATCTCATACGGACCAATGAACCTCGGACTCAACTTGCCCTTCCGGCCAAATCTCATTACCTTCTTCCACGAAGATACTTTCAGAAATACTTTCTCACCCACTGAGTACTCAACCTCTTTCCTCTTCAAATCTGCATAAGACTTCTGACGATCGGAAGCTGCTTTCAAGCGGTCACATATCAGCTTCACTTTCTCTGTGGTTCCCTTAAGCAAGTCTGGCATAGGTAACAACCTCTGACCTATCTCAGCCCAACAAATCGGAGTCCTACACCGTCTACCATACAAAGCCTCATAAGGTGCCATCTGAATGCTAGACTGATAACTGTTGTTGTAAGCAAACTCAACCAACGATAAGTGCTTCTCCCAAGAACCCTGGAAGTCAATCACACAACAACGAAGCTTATCCTCTAGAATCTGTATCACTCGCTCTGACTGCCCATCGGACTGCGGATGATAAGATGTGCTGAAATGCAAACGGCTACCCAAAGCACTATGCAAGCAACCCCAAAATCTCGAAGTAAATCTAGGGTCCTTATCTGAAACAATAGACTTCGGAACCCCATGAAGTCTCACAATCTCGCGGATATACAAGTTTGCCAACTTGTCTAAAGAATCCGTAGTGTTCACTGCTAAGAAGTGAGCACACTTAGTGAACCTATCAACAATCACCCAAACTGAGTTCTCCTTCGAAGGAGACAAAGGCAACCCCGATACAAAGTCTATGGTGATCCTCTCCCATTTCCATTCCAGAATCTTCAAAGGCTGTAGCAAACCTGAAGGAACCTGATGTTCCGCCTTCACTCTCTGACAAACCATACAACGGCTCACATACTCGGCTACATCTCTCTTCAAGCCAACCCAGAAGTAGTCATTCTTCAAATCTCTATACATTTTGGTACTACCCGGATGCATAGAAAAGGGACTCGAATGTGCTTCACTCAGAATCTGACGTCTCAACTCAACATCTTCTGGTACAACAATTCTATCTCTAAAGCACAACAAGCTCTCACCACTGAAACTATACTCAGTCGGTCTTCCTTCGGCTATGTCTTGAACATGAGGAACTAGGCTCGCATCTTGCAACTGTTTCTCTCTAATCAATTGAATCAAAGAAGGCTTCACTTGCAACTCGGTGATCAAACCACCATCATCGGACACACTCAATCTAGCAAACATAGCTCTCAGCTCAACGGCCACTTTTCTACTCAAAGCATCGGCTACTACATTTGCTTTACCCGGATGGTACTCAATGGTCAAATCATAATCCTTTAGCAACTCTAACCACCTTCTCTGTCTCAAGTTCAACTCTTTCTGTGTCATCAGATACTTCAAGCTCTTGTGATCGGTGTAAACAATACACTTCTCACCATACAAATAGTGACGCCAAATCTTCAATGCAAACACCACCGCGGCTAGCTCTATGTCATGAGTAGGATAGTTCTTCTCATGAATCTTCAACTATCTAGAAGCATAAGCAACCACTCTCCTATCTTGCATCAGAACACATCCTAAGCCTACGTAGGAAGCATCACTGTAAATCACAAACTCCTTACCTGAAACAGGTTGCACTAACACTGGAGCATTCGTCAAAGCTTCTTTCAATTTCTCAAAGGCCTTCTGTCTTGCATCTGACCATTCAAATTTGACTCCTTTTTGCAACAATTTAGTCAAAGGAGCAGCTACTCTAGAGAAGCCATCAACAAACCTCCTATAGTAACCGGCTAATCCTAGGAAACTCCTAATCTCGGTCACGGACTTAAGTTGTTTCCACTCAACAATAGCCTCAATCTTCGATGGATCAACACAGATACCTTCGGCCGAAACAACATGGCCAAGAAACACAACCTCTCGAATCCAGAACTCACACTTACTAAGCTTCGCGTACAACTGATTGCTCAACAATCTCTGTAAAACAAATCTCAAGTGCTCATCATGCTCTTCTTCTGTCTTCGAGTACACAAGTATATCATCAATGAAGAAAACTACAAAACGATCTAGATAGTCTCTAAAAATTTTGTTCATCATGTCCATGAATGCTGCTGGTGCATTCGTGAGCCCAAATGGCATCACAAGAAACTCATAGTGACCATATCTAGTCCTAAAAGCTGTCTTCGGAACATCACACTCTTTCACCTTCAACTGATAGTACCCGGATCTCAAATCTATCTTCGAGAACACTGAAGCACCTCTCAACTGATCAAACAAATCATCTATACGAGGCAACGGATACTTGTTCTTCACAGTCATCTGATTCAACTGTCTATAGTCAATGCACATGCGCATACTACCATCTTTCTTTTTCACAAACAACACGGGAGCACCCCACGGAGAACTACTAGACCTAATGAAACCACGGTCTAATAATTCTTGCAACTGACTCTTCAATTCTTTCAACTCTTTCGGAGCCATACGATACGGAGCTATCGAAACTGGATTAGACCCTGAAACTGTCTCAATCACAAACTCAACATCTCTATCAGGAGGCAAACCCGACAACTCTTCAGGAAACACATCTGGAAAGTCACACACTGTTCTGATATCCTTCGGTCTAGCTTCACTCATATCCGGATTCATAACATAAGCTAAATAAGCCCCACATCCTGAGTCCATCAACCTATGAGCCTCTAAAGTTGACACCACATTAGACAAGAACTTAATGTTCTCGCCTACTACTACTACCACGTAGTCATCAGAAAGCTTCAAAGAAATTCTCTTTGTCTCAAAATCCACACTAGCCCGATGCTCAACCAACCAGTCCATACCCAGAATAATATCAAAACCATAGAAAGGAAGTTTCATCATATCAACTGAGAACACATGTACCTGAATCTTCAGTGGACACCTCCTATACATACGTCTAACCACAACTGTCTCACCAAAAGAACTAGTAACATGCATACCTACATCTAAGATCTCAACAGGGATATCTAACTTCTGTGCATGCTCACTCAAAATGTAGGAATGCGTAGAACCCGAATCAACCAAAGAAAGAAAAGACATAGACTGTAACTCGAAATTACCTGCTATCACATCGGTGTCGTTCCCGGCCACTCTCTGAGCATAAACTCTCGCTGGTCCTCCCGCCTCTGGCTGCACAGCCACAACATGAGCAAGGTTCCTCTGAGCATCTCCCCTAGGTGCATCAGCCCTAGGCTGGAAGTAGCCACGACCGCGCCCATGGCCAGTTCTGAAAATCATTCGCTCTCGCAGGAGCCTGAGCAATGTTCGGTGCCTGAGCCGCCTGATGCGGACAATCCCTCCTAAAGTGGTCCCTCGAACCACAGTTCCAACAAGCATGGAAGTTACCCCAACACTCACCAGTGTGATGTCTCCCACAACGGGTACACTCGGGCAAGTGCCCTCCTCCTCTATGGCCCTGATGGCCTCTACCATGGTGGCCACCGCCACGTCTCTGATCAAACTGATGTCCGCCACCTCTGTGCCTCTTGGCATCTCTACCATCAAAGTGGTTATGCCTCTTGCCAGAACTAGAACCACCAGATCGTTTGGCCGAACCCAAACTATGCTCAAATCCTTGGCCCTCGCGACCAACACATCAAAGTCTGAGTAGTCAGAAGCTAGCGTGTACCTCTTAACCTCTTCATTCAACCCGTAGCGGAATCGGTTACAACGTTCCACTTCAGTAGGAACTAACTCTGGAGCATACTGACTCAAGCGGACAAAACGGATCTCGTAATCAGTCACAGAAGCATCTCCCTGAGTAAGAGCCATGAACTCTCGCTTATTCTCATCTAGGTACCTCGGTCCCAAATACCTCTTCCTGAAAGCAAACTCAAAGAAATCCCAATCTATCTCGGCCTCTGGAACCCCAGAAGTAATGGTGACCCACCAGGTGTAGGCATCACCCTGAAGCAACGATATCACACAGCCCAATCTACGTGCGCCCGCACAACCCATCTGAGCCAAGATACGAACCGTCTTCTCCAACCACAACTCCGATCTCTCTGGAGTAGATCCTCTAAACTCCTCGGCTCCCAAGCTACGGAGCCTCTCCAAAGGTAGACTAGCATCATCACACCTAGGCTGAGCTGCAGCCTGAGCTCCCGCAACTGCGGCCTGGAACGCTCCCGCTATCGCTTGCACTAGCGGAGTCATATCGATTCCAGCTGGACCTTGGCCACCCTGGCCACCTTGAGGTCCATCTCCTCCGGCTCCATCCTCGCCCCCAGCTCCAGGTGGAGGAGGTGGTGGAGGAGCGCCAACTCCTGCGGCCACCGGCCCTTCAAGGTGAGCCTCCGCACCAACTGCCGGCTCAACAGGAGCCGCAACCCGTGGTTCCTGACGAACCACTCTCGGTCTACCTCTCGGTCTAGACATCGCTCTCACAGATATCAACTACAACCACAACAACAAAACATACAAGTTGGGTTAGCAAGGCAAGGCTTCCAAGTGTTCAAGTACGTTCCCTCACTTAAAAATCATTTTTCCAATGTAATAGTAGCAATGGGACTCACACACACATACTTTTGAATAAAATAAGCAACATACTTGTCAAACAAGCAACCATTCTTACAAAGCAAGCAAACACCGTGCATATCAAGCAAAAACTTGAACTTACCTCACTTACCTGCCCAAGGTCTCGGTAACCTTAGGCTCTGATACCAACAAGTGTAACCCCCTCGTCCCGGTCTGGTCGGATGACCAGTCCAAGTGGGCCACACGGGGAAAACTGAAGCGAAACCCGTGAAGGTTTCCCCTCGGTTAACGACCCTAAAATTTTCTTTTTATTTTATCTTGTCTATAGGCATAATTAAAACCTATGTGACGCACAGCAGCGGGAAAAGCAAACATTGAAACATACACCGACCAACGAACACATCAAACAGCTCATTTTAGCCCTTTACAGCAGGCCGTTTCGAAACGCCCTTAGGGTGTTCCGAAACGCCTTGACTAAGTCAACAGGCCAGGGTCAACCATAAGGTGACCGTTCCGAAACAGGGGTGACCCGTATCGGAACGACCTTGACGGTCAAATTCTCGTGGTCAACGAGATTTGACCGTTTCGAAACTTCAAAGGCCCGTTTCGGAACGCCTTCATCTCGCCAATTTCTCAAAATTCCAGTAGCAAAAACGTTCCGAAACGACCCCCATCCGTTTCGAAACGGCAGGCCAATTACAAAGGGGCCGTTCTGAAACAGGATGGCCCGTTTCGAAACGCCCCTTGTCTGCAGACTCGTTTTGGCTGTTTTAAGGCACTAGGATGCCCAAAAACACCACCAAAACACCTCACAACACCACAAGACCCATAAACTAAGGCAACCCAACAATTAAAGCATGCTTCAATAAGATTAAGGCAAGTCTAACACTAAGGCAAGACATCATAGGCATGCATTCACACAACATCATTCAAGCATAAAGGTAACCTCTTAGGCATATGGCTAACATTCAACAAGAGCAATTTAGGCATGAGATACAAACCAACATGGCAACACAACCATACAAAAGCAAGGTACTAAGGAGTCTACACATGCTCCTAACAACCAACAACTATCCAACAAAACAATACATGTCCCATTGCTCAAACTATTACATGTCCAAACATTAAGAATCCATACTTGAAGCACTCAAGGCTAACAACCACACTTGGAGCCTTCCACTTGCGCAAGCAACCCACGAACTAAGGATCTGCAATGTTGAACAAAGAGAGCGTAAGCAATGATGCTTAGTGAGGGTAAGCTCTAAAAACAAACCTCAACATTGCAGGGTCCGAGCACGATCTAGCCAAGGCATTACACAAACATATCAAGGATCCACAAGAGCCACAAGATAAGATGCATGAGCAATATATACAAGTAAATGTCATGATCAACAAGCTCTAAATTCCTCAACATAAGTAGCCACATCAAACATCCACTTAAGGATCATTAATCTCAACACATTGATACACATATCAATCAACATTGGCACCTAGCTATGACTCAAATACGCGGATAACCGTTGGAGCTCACATCCAACAACACAACCATTACCTGACGGTGGGATTACACTCATCACCGGTCTCGCGGAGGGGATTCCACTCATCCTCACGCCCCGTCGATGGGATTCCACTCATCACCGACTATATTTAAATACAATTTCCGGGCGTACCCGTACTCCTCCTTGGTGACTCAACGCCACCAAGGCCACGCGCGACTTTTGACTCATGTGTACACACTAACATCCTAATGATCGATCATTTGTATTCAAGTATACTAGTGCCAACATTTACTCATTTCACATTACTCATTTCAATCAATTCCGTGCTTAGCACGTACTCACCAACAACCATCATCATGCATGTCTCAAGCATCACAATTCATGTCTCATCTCACATGTATAACACAATATACATAAGCATTCATATCACATTTCATACGAGACATACACAACCATATAAATGAGTTCATCCAAAGGCTCTAGATCAAGCTTAGGATTAGGCTACCACCCCAATCCTAACTCTAGGTGGGTCTACCAAGCCCAACCTAGTCCATATACTCGAACCAACTATATTAAAACCAAGTAAAACATTTAACCACTCACTTAAGCTTTCAAGCCCAAAGACCAAGCAAGCAACCACCTTCAAATCCCCGGATTCACTTCCGATGCTTCACCGATGCCCAAATTTGATTCTAATCAATCCCAAACACAAACAAAACATCCACAATCAATATCTTGTCATCGAAACCAACCCGGAATGAAATTCAACCACAAACTACTATGTTGCAAGCATGAATAATATTCATTTTTCACCAATTCGGATGGCCCCAAAACCTTGTCCAAAAACCATGTTTTCAACTTCCATTACACCCACCAATGATCCCAATTCAACCCCTTTCCATAGCACTATCAAAAGCCTATCAAAACCCACCTAAAACAACCCCCAAAACTCACCCAAAACCCTCCAAAAACCCCAAGTTTACCCAAATCCGAAAATTGGTCGAAATCATTTGAAATTCACATATGTAGTATCATTTGGCTCCTATATTCCATAACTAACCATAACAAATCAAAATATTAAGTTTAGCTACACAAAGGCACCATTTTTAATCAAGATTTCCAAAACTTCCATTTTCCAAAACCTTTATGAAAATGAAAAAGAATAGTACTTTCATGGAGAGGGAAGTAAGGAGAAGTCAAAAATACTATTACCTTTCGATTTGGGGCTGAAATGAGTGAGAAATGGGATGGGTTAGTGGCTTGGTGAAGAGCTCTTCTCTTTTACGTTGGAGGAAAATGAAGAAGGGGATGAATAGTGGAAAGATGTTATGAAAAGGGGGTTTAAATTTGGTGGTGGGTAAATTACCCAAAAGGCCATTAATGAATGGCCATCCATATTTTTAAAGTAGCTCTTCCAATTTAAAACTAAATCGATTTGGTCCCATTTAGAAATGTTTACTTTGAAACCCGAAATTTAAGAGAATCATTTTAATCATAAAACCGAGCCCAAATAATATTAAAATGTTATTTTCACCTAACCCCTAAACCCAGGTGTTACAGTAGTGATTATTTTTATTAGATTATTGTTTGAGTGTCTCCAGGGACGGAACAATGATTGAACTATAAGGGGTAGACCGAATAACTTTAAAATGATAAAATTTTAAAAAAATAATTAAATTATAAAAATTGAAGAATTTTAGGTTTAATTTTATAAAATTTAAAATTGAAATGTCTTAAAAAGTAATTAAATCAAAAAAATTGAAATGTTTTAAAAAATAATAAGGCTTAATACAACTTTTCACCCCTAAAGTATACCCGATTTCCCAACTTGCCCCCTAAACTTCATTTTGCCCACCTTTTTCCCTCAAACAATTCGCTGTTACCCATTTTTACCCATTCCGTTACCCTTTTCCGTTAAAAAAAAATTTCGGCCAATAACATCCTGCCACGTCATCAACGGATTGACTAAGTCAATCCGCCTGGTTTTATTTAAAGGGTAAATTATATGTCAAGTCTGTCAGGTTTGTTTTTTGTTCAATTTAGTCACTGAAAAGTCTATTTTTACCTTAAATTGACCTCTATTTGTTTCTATTTTTATAATTTAGTCCATTATTTGTTATTATTAATAATATTATTTTATTAAAATGTTAATATTTAATAAAAAAAATATTTTAATACTAAATTAGTAATTTTTTAGATTCGAATTCCAATTAAATTCTAATTATTAATTCTAATTTCACTATATTTGAATTATAGTTTTTGAGTAAAATTTAAATTATATTCGAATCATATCCAAATTATATTTGAATCATCTTCTAATTATATTCGAATTATTAATTCGAATTTTTCTATATTCGAAATATATTTTTTGAGCAAAATTCAAATTATATTAGAATTATATTTGAACCATGTCTATATTATATTCGAATCATATTCAAATTATTTTTGAAATATAATTTGAATATGATATTTCGAATGTAATTTGAATATGATATTTCGAATGTAATTTGAATATGATTCGAATATAATATGAACATGATTCGAATATAATTTTAATATAATTACATGTTTTTTGAACTATTATATTCGAATCATGTTTAAAGGTAATTATATTTGAATCATGTTTGACAAGTAATTATATTCGAATCATGTTTAACATGTAATTATATTCGTATCATGTTTAACAGGTAATTATATTCATATCATGTTCATATTATATTCGAATCATATTCAAATTATATTCTAAATATGATTCGAATATAATACGAGCATGATTTGAATATAATACGAACATGATACGAATATAATTACCTGTTAAACATGATTCGAATATAATTTGAATATGATTCTAATATAATAGTTGAAAAAACATGTAATTATATTAGAATTATATTCGAATCATGTTCATATTATATTCGAATCATATTCAAATTATATTTCAAAAATAATTTTAATATGATTCGAATATAATATAGACATGGTTCAAATATAATTCTAATATAATTTGAATTTTGCTCAAAAAATATATTTCGAATATAGCAAAATTCGAATATAATTAGAAGATGATTCAAATATAATTTGAATATGATTCGAATATAATAGGAACATGATTCGAATATAATTTGAATTTTACTCAAAAACTATAATTCAAATATAGTGAAATTAGAATTAATAATTAGAATTTGATTGGAATTCGAATCTAAAAATTACTAATTTAGTATTAAAATATTTGCTTTTATTAAATATTAACATTTTAATAAAATAATATTATTAATAATAACAAATAATGGACTAAATTATAAAAATTAGAAACAAATAGGGGTCAATTTAAGGTAAAAATAGACTTTTCAGTGACTAAATTGAACAAAAAAATAAACCTGACAGACTTGACATGTCATTTACCCTTTAAATAAAACCAGACGGGTTGACTTAGTCAACCCGTTGATGACATGGCAGGATGTTATTGGCCGAATTTTTTTGTTAACGAAAAAGGGTAACGGAATTGGGCAAAATAGGTAACGTCGAATTGTTTAAGGGGAAAAAGTGGGCAAAATGAAGTTTAGGGGGCAAGTTGGAAAATTGGGGATACTTTAGGGGGGAAAGTTGTATTAAGCCAAATAATAAATTAAATTTTTTTAAGATAGACAAAAATTTAATTGCAATAGTTTTAAAATTATTCGAACCTAAAATGTAATTAACCCATCAAATTTTTAAGTGCAATTGCCCCTCTCACCTTATGTGTAGCACCGTCTCTGAGTGTTTGGGTGTAACTTCAGCTTATTGTTTCATGTTTCATTGTATTATAGATCCTCCGGCTACGCTGACTCTTCCAATAATTTCAATCAAAGATAAATGACACTTCTTCTCGGGCTGCAGGAATAGTCGTGCTCCTAAAATTTTTAAATTCTTTTATAGTTTAAATATTATTTTTATATTTTTTATTAACAATTGTATTTTGCACCATAACATTTTTAATATAACGTCTTAATAGTTCACACCTCATTACATAAAATTCTTTCTCCGTCCTCGCTTCTTCAAGGCAGTAGAAACCATTCTCAACCGATTTAATTCTCAAGTGGTTGGACTTACTGCATGGCCTTCAGCTACCTAAGGAACTTAAGAGTCTCGGGACAGTTGATTTAAAGGCGATATGGATGGAAACTCAATGGCAGTTGATTATTGGCTGAAGTAGGGGTCAACGTACTATCAAGTCGAATAGAGTTAAAAAATTTCGAGTTATTCGAGTTAACGCGTTATGTTTTATAACTCAAACTTTATTTGAATTTCTTTCGATTTGAGTTTATAAAATTCAAGTCAAGTTTTCGAGTTGTTATACAAATTTAATTGTAATTATTTATTATGTTATAGTACGGTTTGATTCTGATTTAAACGACTTTCTCTACTCATGTAAGATATGCATATATATATATATATATATATATATATATATATATATTTCTTCATATTTTTTCATATGTAGCATATATTTCCTTATATTTTTTATATTGGTAGATATATAGAAGGAAAAATTGAGGAATTCGACTCGTACTTAAAAATTAATCCATTAATTATTAAAAAATTTGAGTTATTCGAATTTTCATTTTACAACTCGAACTTTATTTGAAATATTTTAGAATCGGTGTGATTGCTTAAGGAGCAGGGAAGGGTTTGATGGACTAATGCCTCGGAAGTGGATTACCTGAGAATTGTTTTAGAATGAGTTGAAGAACAAGCATCTCGGTGATTTGTTCGTTCGAGAAAACAAACACAAGTTTCTTAGCTTGAGCCAAGGAGACGAATATGAATGCGAGTTTAATCCCTATCGACAGGGATTCATGTAATTGCTTTATTAATAGGTTACTCAACTGAGCCAAGGCAATGGAAATGATCCCAGAGGAAAGATTGACTGAAAAGTATGGGAAATGACCCGAAAAGATAGAGTTTTTGTATAGTGAGTTTCACATACTCAACAATGGTTTGAAGTGTTCGATGGTAATTTGAATTACTTGTTAATATTCAAAAAGGAAGATATAAACCAGAAATAAATACCAAAATCAAAAAGGAAGATAAGATTGAAGAGAGGAAAATATGATAACAAATTTCTCAGGCATCTTTATGACAGCAATTTCGTTTATTATTGCTACAACTTGTAAGTGGCTGGGATTATGACATTTTTGGACCGACTAAAATAATATCAATAGTAATAATAATGTACTCCAAAAAAAATAATAGCAACTAATTAATTTTTCTTTCCCTCTTCACCACCTTCTTCCAAGTAAGCCTTCTTTCTCCGATCAGCTGTAGCAAACAGACAAATCACAAGGAAGCACGTGGCGTACATCCCATGGACCTTCCAATTCGTCTTGGGCGGTTGATGCAACACTACCCTATGAAACACCGCCACGTAGTAATGCAACCCGACGGCGAACCCCACGAAGATTTGACCCAAACCCAACATCTTGGATCCGAGACCCGACTCAGTTGAGAAAACAAGAATCAGATACATCAAAAGCAGCAGCAAGTAAAGCACGTATCCGAGTGTTTGAAGAACCTGTAAACACACGTAGGTCGACGGCGAAGTAGCGTAGAAAAACTTCAATGGCTCCAGCCCAGTGACGAGGGAAGTGAGGCAGAGGATTGAGAAGTAAATGGAGAGGTAAATTTGGATGAAAATGAGTATCTTCTGGAGTGAAAAGTATGTTTTGATGCGGTTAAAAATGAGGGAAACCAACAGTAACGGGATTAAAAGGAAAGCACAAGAGATTACGGTGGCAATGGTGGGGGCATGTTTGTTGCCGACATAGGGTTTGAACTGTTTCGTGAATTGTTTGTTGTATTTGGCGATGTAAGCTTTCGAGGTTGTCGAGATTCTCTCAAGGTCTGGGATAAGGGTTTCCTGGAACTTGGTGGGGAGATCTCGGAACTCAGCAACTAAGTCGGAATCATCTTCCTCGTCGATCCAACTGGGTTGCTTCCTCTGTTGTTTCTGAATCTGAGTTGTCGGTTTCTTCCCTTGGATTGAGTTCTTTTGAGTTTTTGAAGATGGAGCAGTATTGTCGGTCAGTGTTTTCATGGTGGTTTTGTTCTTGGGTAGGCTTAGTTTGAGTAGATCCGAGGTTTTAGTGGAACTGGTGGCTTTTGATGTTGTGGAGTTTAGTTTCTTGAGCTTGGCAGTTGAATTGAGGTGCTTATTGGAAGTAGAAAGGCTACTGGACAGTGTAGTTTTGGTTGAATTGGTAGATTTGGAAAGCTTGGTTTGGTTCTTGGTGGATATATTGGATGGTTTGAGAAGCTTGGTTTGATTTTTGGGTGATTTGATGAGCTTGGTTTGATTCTTCTTGGGGGATAAAGTGGAGCTTTTCTTCTTTAACAACAGCTGCTGGCCTTCTTCTTCTAACTCTAACAATCTTCTTGTCTGAAGCTCGTGGCTATCAATGGAGGCAGAGGCACAGAAGAGCAGAGAAATCAACAGGAAGAAAGCAAGATAAAGCAAGAAAAGCTTACGGAAACTGAAGTACAATAGTGGAGCCATTGCTGAAACTCTCAGCCTTGAAAGATCCAATGATTTAAGACTGGGATTGGATCTAAAGTAATCAAGTAAGTGGAAAAGAAGAGATAAAGGAGAAAACAGAGTGTTTATATACTTGAATGCCATTAATTGAGATGCGGTAAGAAGATGAGGTCAGTCACATGGTGCAAGGGATAATAATAAAAAAAAACTGTGAATTTTAATTACTATTAACGCGGTCTTCACACTGTCCCAAGGTGTTTGATTTAATGAAAAAAATATTTACTATCTTAATATATAAGTTTAAATTTAGATATTTATTTTAAGAATGTAAGTATTTTTTTTACATAATAAAAAATTAAGACATATTTGAACGGGAACTAAAACAATATTCAGTGAGGATCAATTTGACATTACTTTTGAGAGGTGTGGTAGAAAAATTCTTTTAAAATGTTTGGCTTAAAATAAGAGTGTTTGATATTGTTAGTCAAAAAGTAAGTGAGGATTGTCACTTTAACTCTTATTCATTTTTTTAAAGTAATTTGACATTCAATGTTTTATTTTGGATCAAAATAGTTCATCTGTGGATGAGAAACGGTTAGTCAACTGAATATAAACAACTTGAAATGATTTAACAGAATGACATGTCAGTAGAAAAAGTAATTTTATATTTTATAAAATTTTATAAAATTATTTTTTGACTGACGTGTAATTCTATAAAGTTAGCATATTGCTATGTCAACGTGCACTTTCATGCATGTTTGTCATGTCATTTCAAGTCATTTTTTATTAAGTTGAGTAACATTTTTCATTCATAGATGGTGCATTTTAACTTAAAACTAAAACGTTGAGAGTTATAGTGCTTCAAAAAAAATAAAGACCAAAGTGTCAATCTAATCAAACATTGGCATTATGCCTTTTAAAAATATAAAAAAATTAATTATATAAATGAGGATAAATGAGTAATTGTGTTCAACAATGTTTTGAAAAAATTAAAATCTATAAATTTCAGTTTTTAAAAAGTGTTTTTTCAAACCGAGTTGAAAAACACTTTTTCATCTCAAAATTTAGTTGTTTAGAAATGCTTTTGAGTGCGAAAACACTTTTTTAAGCATTGTCAAAGGTGGTTCATGTTGAAGCATTATAGTTTATAAGTATGCACAAGTTTATTTAAATTTAAAACAGGATTAAGATCTAATTTTGTAATTAAATCAAAAGGTTCAAAAAATATTTGGAGTTATTTTCTTTTAATATTATTTTTAAAAGTTTAAACCTATATTATCTCGTTAATATTACAATATACTCGTACATCAAAAAGTATCGTTCATTAACAACAACCAGTTTGTCCAGTCAGACTCGTAGTTAACTTTGAACATATGAGACACCTGCCTGAGGCCCATAATTAAGAAATACAAATATAGTTAAAAATTGTTCTCATAAGTTAATAAGAATGCATGCGGCAAAAATTAGAGGTGTAATTTTTAGGTTACCCAAATTTCTAATACTGGTTATTAGGAGTCTAATTTTTATGTTTGTCTTTAGGCCATTAAAATCTCAAAAATGGCTTGAGTCCAACATGACAAGGTGTTAGGTCCCTTAAGCAAAGTCAAGAGTTTGAATCACAACGTTGTGAAGAGAGAAAATCGGATTCGGAGACAATGGCAGATCTTGACAATCTAGGTTGATGAGGCCTATTAAAAATTTTCAAAAATTTTGAGACTTAATGAAAAAATTTAAAACTTTATGAGGGGACTTAATTAAAAATGTTCAAACTTTTTGAAATTTAATAATATTTTAAATTTTTTGAAGGAGTAAAATTAAAATTTTTAATATTTTCAAAGAATTGAAAAATAATTCTCCAAATTTAGGGGTCAAGGCCCCACATACTCTTACAAGTCTCTACCTATGTTAGAAAAATTATCTTCATAATAGACCTCTGCAAAATTTGATATAATTCAATCTAATGTATATCGATAGTTATAACAAAAAATCATGTTCATTTCACAAATTTCACCTGTAGTTGAAAACTAGGATTGATTTTGGGTTGAAATGGTAAGGAAAAAAAATAAGTATTTCCTCTGTAATAAGCCAACCAACCAACTGTTTCTAATTTGGGTTGATAATTAACAATGTTTTGGAAGGGACAGAAGTGGACAGTCATAGATATTTAACTAAATCGACTGTTAAGTTCCTCCTTTTACCCGCCCTTTTCGTCGCCATCACTTTCACAATAATAGTATTATACATATTTTTATATATAAAATCCAGACTTCTTTTCCCCAATAAATAAAAGGGAAATTACATGGGTGGTCACCAAACTATCTTTATTTTTATGTTTTGGTCACTAACTAATTTTTTTAGCAAAAACATCCCGACTTTACATTATCATTTTGGTCACTTACTGTTAAAAAATTAACGAAAACACTGACTTTACAATGTTTTTTTTGGGTAAACTACATCAAGTACCACCAAACTATAGGCGTTGACTCGTTTTTGCCACCAACTTTTTAATTGGACCAATTTTACCATCAAACTTTATTTTTAGACTCGTTTATACCACCATGTCTTTAACTCTTTAACGAGACGATGGCATAGCGCACGACGTGATGACTTAGATGCTAGACGAAAACGACGTTGTTTTGGGTTCGTTATTTTGATGCTACATAGCCCAAAACGACGTCGCTTTGCTAGAGAAAAAAATTAAAAAAATATGCACTCAATGGAATTTGAACCTAGAAACTTTAAAATCAAAGGTAAACTTCTAGTCACTAATCTAACTTAACATCTTTATTTTATTTCTAGTGCAAATAATATATATGTCAATTTGCAGATGAGATTAATTTAATTTAATTTATTATATAAATAGTATTACTCTATATAAATATATTAAAAATAATATTAATATGCATATAATAATATATTAGTATATAACTAATAAATAAAAAATTATATTATCAAAAATATTAAATATAAATAAATAACATATTATTATAAAACCTAAAAAACTAATTTTCAAAAAAACCCAAAATTTACAAAAAGGCCCAAAATTCACTAAAACATTAAACTCTAACCTATAAACCCTAAAACCCTAAATCATAAATTCTAAACCTTAAAATCATAACCCATTAGCAGTGAAAATAAATGTACTTGAAATTTAAGGTTAGGGTTTTGGTGAATTTTTTGGGGTGTATATTTTTATAAATAAATTTTAAGGTTTAACATTTATAGTTTAGGGTTAGTGTTCAAGGTTTTGGTGGATTTTGGGCTTTTCATAAATTTTGGAAATTTTGATGTTTTGAAAAGTATTCTTTTAGTTTTTATAATAATATATTATTTATTTATATATTTAATATTATTTATAATATAAAAATTATTTGTATATAAATATTTTACTTATTATTTATATATTAATATATGTATACTAATATTAGAAATAATATATTTATATTATTTATATAAAGTAATATTATTTATATGATAAACTGCAGTTTGACATATATATTTTGTGTGTTAAAAACAAAGATATTTTTTTACATTTTTCTCCAGCAAAACGACATCGTTTTGGGCCATTTAGTATCAAAATAGCGGCACCAAAACGACAACGTTTTGATCTAGCATCCAAGTTATCATGTAGTGCGCCATGTCATCGTCCCCTTAATGAGTTAACAACGCAGTGGTATAAACGAGTCAGAAAATAAAGTTTAGTGGAAAAATTAGACCAATTGAAAGGTTTGTGGGAAAAATAAATCAACGTCTATAGTTTGGTGGTACCTAGCGTAGTTTACCCTTTTTTAAAATTTATTTTCCATGTCATCACATCTCTCATCGTTAGTAGATTACAAGACATTTTTTTTTCATGTCATCATCTTTCTCCTTGTCAACGTATTACATTATGTTTTTTTATTATTTTATTTGGCCAATTAGGAGGTGACACGTTTAAGATATGTTTTATTTTAAAATGTAATATTATTTTATTTACACAAACAAGTAAAATATGATAAAACAATAAAACACGGCCAGACTTTCAATTTTGAGAATGCCTGTCCTCCAAGTCCAGAGCTACAATTTGAACAAGAATTTGACAGTTTTTTCCTTTATAATAATTATTAAGGAGGGGAGACCAATAGTTGACTCAACTACCCAGATCTGCATAATTTCCATTATATATAATTATTCTGGGCCCCACCAAAATGGGTGAGAATGGAAGTGAAAAGCAGCCTTGACCGTCTGATCTATCATCACCTTCATCACGTATTAACGTTAGTAATAGACAGTGTATCACTATCATATTCAAGAATACACGGAGAGAGTGCTAGACTCGGTTGCGCCCTTTTAAAATTGATAATACAATTTAGCATCTTCTTTTATTTTATAATTCCGTATTATACCAGTGAACTATAACCACACGAACACTCAATTAACAGACCACCTGCGGATGTATAAGTATATTATGATCGTGCGAACAAATCGACTATGACCTATTGTAAATTTGATATGCGAATATTACCACAAACCACGTGACGGTGCACGTGATTTGCACCAACACTTGAGTTGCAACAACTCAACTCAATAAGACACATGTCCTTAATTGACATGTGTAACGTGTTGCATCCCTTCCAATCTTTTATAAGGGATCATTCACCTCTAAACAAAGGGTTAAGCTTTCCATTACATAAGACATAACCCTAATTTAAAACTCTCAATTTGACTCGAAACTCTCTCATTTCGACCTCCTGAGCAACCTCAAACCCACTATCCAAATGATCATGAACCACCATCCAAGAGTGTTGCACATTTTTGTGATCAACTAATATAATTATTTTAATAATTCACATTCTTGCGTCCATTTTTGAGGATACTGGTATGTTGTTTGTAAAACTAACCATGTCCTAATTCTGAAGAAGAGGATGGACAAATGGGTAAATTCGTTTCCTCAGAATCTACAGGTGACATGTCTTTATCATATGAACAATACTGGTATTGTTAGACTTCATATATGTTTATATCCAATCCATCATATAATCATTTGAGGAGATGAGGACACCACATTAACATTCACTCCACCTACCTACCTTGCTGTCACCCACAATAAAATTTATAAATATTAAAATTCGAAATCAAATCCATTATTAATTAGTTTTAAAAATAATTGTACAATTAAATCGAACCGATAAAATCAAATTTTATTATTAAAATAATAGGGGTAACAAGAAAGAAGCAATGTGAATGAGATCCAGAAAAAAAAAGTAGCTATTTTTTTCATGTCTTTATTAAAGTCATGAATTTGCATATTCATTTCAAATCATATGTGGCCATGTTTCCACATGCTGATAGGCCCGAGCTCATTTGCTACTACATGTACATTTAAAATTCATTTACATTAACTATCATAAATTAATAGAACTCAACAAATTTCTTAATAAAAAATAGATAATATTTATTTTAATAGGGACGAGTTTAAATTACTTTGTTTACAAAGTATATATTTATCGTTAAAGAAATTAAATGTTACGAACCCATAACATTTTTGAGACAAAAATTTAAATCATTTTTTATAACTATATTTTTGAAAAATATATGGGATTTAATTTTATGAACCCATAGGGCTTGTTTTTGGTTGCGTTTCGCAACCAAAAATCACTTTTTTAAGTGCTTTTAGTTAAAACATACTGTTTTTGGTTGCTTTTAAAACTAGCTTTTCCACCCAAACCAAGAAGCTAGATTTTATAGCTTCTTGGGTGGAAAAGCTAGTTTGAAAATAAAATTACTTTTTTACCCTTATTATTTAATTATAATTTATTGTTAAAATAATGTTTATGCATACATAATTGTAAAATAATATATATTTTATAATATTTATATTGAGAATAAAATTGTTTTATTTGTACTTTATTTTATATTTATTATTAATGTGTAAGTGGTATGTCCGTAAAATTAAATTTTATAAAAAATATTTTTTATTATAATTGAAATTAATTTATTTCATAAATCATAACATTAATTAAATTGAACAATCACTCAAATTTACTTTTACTTTTTAATATCATGTCTAAAATAGACTTTTTATCTCATGAAAATAACTTTTTGACTTCAATGACAAACACTAACCAGTTTTTTAAAACTATTTTTCAACAGCTAGTTTGAAAATCACTTTTTTCACCACACTTTTTAAAAGCAACCACAAACTAAGCCATAATCTCTTTGACAGTTGGACTTTTATCCTAAAGACTGTAGCATTAAACCAATAAAAATTACTTTAATAATTATTTATCATATTTATTTATTTAACATTAAAAATCGATCGAGCAATTAAATTAGGATCGAAGATCAAGATGATTTGACTTATGTTATATTTTTCTTTACACCGGTAATGATTTTTTAAAAGAAATAAAAATCTTAAACTGTCCTTAATAAGAAACTTGCTTGGACAGTTAAATGTAATTAATCTTAATTAAGGTAGAGAGATGATTAAGAAGGAAAAGCACCAAACTTGGAGGGAAGGAAATCAATACAATCGATGATTAACTAAAAACTAACCTTTGGGTCTTTTTTTTGATAATAGTAATACCTTTGGGATTTTGATTTAGGCAACTAATGATAACCTAATTTAATATTGGGAGATTTCACATTGGCATTTTTATCTAAAAACTCATTTTAAATAGTTATTTAGAATTCTGACCCATATCCAAATTTATTTAATAACATATTTTTAAATCGTCTACGTAAGACAACTAAGCTTTTTGTAGAAAGCGGGTTTTAAACTCGTTTTTTTTTTTTACAGAAATCGAGTTTCAAATCCGCTTTTCACATAAATAGAGTTTTATATTAAAGAATGCAAGAAATTGATTTTTTTCCTTTTTACTAATTTATTTAACATAGAACTCGTTTTCTGTGAAAAACGAAATCGTCTCATGTGGACGATTTAGTGGGCCTTTTTTAAATAACTTTAGGTGGGACTATTTTTGTAATTAACTTTTAAAATAGGTTTTTTTATATATAAAATAGCCTTTCACATAATCACATTACATCTCATCTCGAAGTTAAAACTTAAAAACATGAAAACGTGCAGGGTCAGGCAAACATTAAATCATGGAACAAAGTACTAGACAGCCGTCAATGAGTATTCCTTACAGATCACCGCCAAGTCCAACCGACAATAATTTGTTTTTGATGTTTTTTTCCCACCCAGCGTCGAGATCTAAACCAATGCTAAATCTGAGGTTGAGTATTTTTTATAAAGTAGTATTTTGTAGATGAAATGATTGAATTAATTTTTTTTAAGATGAATGTTATTTGTTTTTCTACTAGTACTACTTGTAGAATTCTAATTAATTGAGTAGTTAAGAGTATTTACATTATCTTATATTGTATGAGTTTAAATTTTGAAATTTGTCTTAAAAATATAAGGTTTAACTATAAAATAAGTGCCCAAACTATGTTTTTTTTGTAATAGGTGCTTAAAGTATTTTTTAGCTGGAATATGTGACTAAAGTTTCATTTTTGGCTGAAATAGGTGCATGAAGTTTTATTTTTTGTTGAAATAAGTGCCCAAGTAGGTGCATCAATTGACTTTAAAACAAGTCAAAAATAAAACTTTAGGCACCTATTTCAGCAAAAAAATACTTTAGGCACCTATTTTAGCTAAAAATGAAACTTTAGGCACAAACTTCAGCTAAAAAATAATTTAGGCACTTATTACAAAAAAGAGACATAATTTAAACACTTATTTTATAGTTTAATAAATATATAATTAAATCTTTATTTATTAAAAAAATAATGCTAAATGTTTATAGGGTTGGAGTGGTCGGAACTCCGAGAGCTTCTACGATAAAATGCGGTAATGCATCAAAGATGTGTTAGGATCAAGGTTAAACTACAACGGAAGTCACTTAATTATGAGTAAAATTATATAGGGTCATCTAATTATTAAAAGTTACATTTGAATCACTCAATTATGAGTAAGGTTACATTTAGGTCACACAATTATTAAAGGTTACACTTGGGTCACTCAATTATGGGTGATGTTACATTTGGGTCACCCTTCATATTTAAAAAACACATATCAATTTGTGTATTAGATTAATAACTGATTTTAAATGAAGTACTCTAGTTTTAACAAGGGTATACAAGTGATTTGGAAGAAAAATGACTAAGTTGGTGTATTTTTTTAAATATGAAAGGTGACCCAAATGTAACCTTACTCATAATTGAGTGACCCAAGTATAACCTTTAATAATTGGGTGACCAAATGTAACCTTACCCATAATTGAGTGACCCAAATGTAATTTTTAATAATTGGGTGACCTAAATATAACCTTACCGATAATTAAGTGATCATTGTTGTAGTTTACCCTAGGATCAATCACATTTTTTTTTATATAAATTTTAATTTTTTATTAGTTATGTGTTTTTATATTTTTATTGTTCATTTAGTTTTATACTCTCAAAACTTTATAATCCCGTGAGCTTTAAATTTTTAATAAACTTCTTAAAAATCCACACATTTAACAAAAATTCTTGTATTTGTTCCTGGTGACTGACCTGCTACCATCTACTGCAATATATTACTATAAGTTGTTATAAAATATTATTTATTATGATAATATACTACGATTTATAATATATTATAATAATTACGGTAATATAATCATTGAAATTATGATATAATATTATAAATGCTACGGTATATAAAATATAATTTAAATGAGAATTTTCTAGGTTTGATAATAACTAAATATTACTAATTACGACATTATATTACAATTTATAATATTTTTAATAATTATTGTAAAATATTAAGTTTACGACTTTATATTATCACATGAGTATATGGGGGGGGGGGGTACTTACTACAATATATTAAATTGAAACTTCAATGAGAAAAATGATCAAATTTAATATTCTTTGTAATAATTACTGCAAAATAGTACGCATAACGACAATATATCACCACTTCTAATATATTGTAGTAGTTACCGTAAAATATCAATTTATGACTTTATATTATCAAGTTTAATAACACATAACGATAATACTCCATAACCTTTAAGCTTTTTATTTAAGTTTTGTAGATTTCATGGAAAATCAAATTGAAAAAAAAGAAGAGCGAGAAGAGATTAGAGAGTGCTCTGGGACTAATTACATTGTAAACAATGATTGACAACGCTCAATCGATGGTGGAGGAAGATTATAACATTGAAAAAGAAGGTTACAATTTTAGAAAAAAATTAAAGTTTCAAAACTCAACGTTTTAGTATAGATGTTAGACATTTAACGATCGAGTGAGAAAATAAACAAAATTAAAAAAAATAGTGATAAAGTTAAAATTTTAAGTTAAACAACCAAAACAGAAATACAAATAAAATAAGAATAAAATAATTCATCCTTCGATAAATCCAGTCGTATATATATATATATATATATATATATATATATATATATATATATATATATATAAACAGTTGAACTGTGTATTTTGTATTATCTAAGAAACAATAAATTAATACCAAGTAGTTTTGCATGCATGTTCTGTAGTTCAACTGTTCAAGTCATGCAACTGGATCTATTAGGTGTCTTACACATATATATAATACACACGAGCGCTTCGTCTTTAAAAATACGTACATGTTAGTGGTCTGAATCAGTGTAAAACATGCCTTCTACGTAGGGGTGACAATGAGCGGGTCCGGAACGATTTTGTATTTCTCACTCCGTCTTTAATGTTTGTGGATACGATTCGGGAAATTCCCATTAAATATTTTGGTTATATTTTCGTCTTCACACCCACAAATCTCCGCGATTTTCGGTTAATCTCTGTACCAAAAAAATAAACAAATTTTAATATAATAAAATAAATACTCAACACTAAATCTCAAAAATTTACAAACATAAATGATAAATTTAATTTTACCAACAACAAACAAACAATTTAAAAACTATAAAACATACTAAAATATTAACTATTAAAACATGATCACATGCATTACCTTTAAAAGAAAATATGTAACTAATAATATCAAGTTTCAAATCATGATTTGTATGTTCTTAAAGGAACTTGATTCGATAATCTTTTCAACCATATAAATTACCTCGTCTAATTTTACCTGTACTATTTATGGCAAATTTCTAAAGTCACTGCCATTGTTGTTTTCGGAAACAAACTGCAGTCTTTTCTTCTAACATTTTCTCACTCAAAAATTAATAACTCCTAATATATAACTCGAAATCAAGAACCATTTATTTTAAAAGAATCTAGACTTCCATATGATTATAGAATATAAGGTTCACTTCCTGATTTATCTTATTAAATTTTTTTGTGATTTTTCAAAGTCACTTCTAAAAATATTTTTAAGAAATCTGATGCTAAATTTTTATTTTTAAAAATACATATCAAAATCGATCATCGCATGTTTTAAACAAAACTAAACTGAATTATGTTTACAACGATGTATAGACCACTTTCAAATTATTTTTATAGAATTTACGGAGATTTTTCAAACTTACTCCAGCCGACCACACTTAGGTTACAGAAGATCATATTTTTGTTGAAAAATGGGTAAATTACCCTTATGCCCATCTAATTTGTAAAATATTGGGGATCCCTGTGGATATTTTTCGGGGATCCCCACGATAATTTATACAGATACTATTCGATTATCACCATAGTTCAGATATAGCAGTCCTCGTCCCCGTCTCCATTTGAGCTTCGGTGATAAAACTCTCACCGTCCTCATTCTTATCCTCGTGGCTGAAGATTTCAGTTATTCCTCATACCCGCCAGTTTGGATTCCTGTAATTTTTGATTATTTCTCACCCGATTGCCACCCCTGTTTTTCCGACACAATTAGTGACAATTAATTTTAATTCAATTTGATCAAATATTTATCTTTAATCGGTTCAAAATCGTACCTTAACGGCGAGTGTCATCCGTTAAATAATCGACCGTGAGTGATGAAATGGAAGGTGTGACAACTGACAATAGTAACTCTTAACATTGTTGAGAAATTGGAGCCCAATTAATGAAATAAAGTGTTAAAAGACTTGCTTTGTTTTAATTAACCCAACTAAATGAGACAACTTGTTGGACGGAGAACCAAACATACCCCACTGAAATGAAAACCCAAAAACATAAAAGCTCAAATTTTACGCCCTTGCCAACGGACATATTGGCCTCGTCCCAACAGAAACGGTCCACACACTCCTCCCTCCCCCTCAAATACATCACAACTCCCAATTACACCCGAGGTACCTCGAAAATGAGAAACTCGCACTTTAAAAATAAATCGTAAGACAGATATGTAAATTATTAAAAAAAACTAATTTAATATATATACAGTCAAACAAAAATATTTAAACAATATAAAATGAAATGTAATAATTCAAATTGAAATACAATTATATATATGCGCTTGGGCAGCAAGAAAATTTGAGTTAGAGAAGCAGCGTGCGTGCTGCTTCATAATCATAAATAAAATAAAAAGAAAGGAATCGCAGTCGCAGATGGGTTTTAGCTCCCAAGAGTAATTCTCAACAATATTTCCCTAAATCTATAATATGCCAATTTCTCGCTTCATTTTCTTTTCCGCCAAGCACCGCTTCGCCCCTCTTCTCCCAAGGTCACACTCTACTCTTTCACTTCTATCCTTCTTTAGAATCAAATGGGTTTTCATTTTTGACATTCTATTATGCCTAAAACGAAAGAAAGCTATGATCATTATGCTCTTAAGTTTCTTTTAGGTAAACATTCATGAATCTTGTTCAATCCCTGATATCCGTTCTTGTTTAGCTGAATGTTAGTTTGAATTAGTATTAGTACGGAGTTTGTGACTTTTTGAATGTTTTTGATGCTGGAATTTTTCTTCAACAAACCTTTTTGTGTATTTCATGTATTTTGACGATGAATGGTGATTTGGGTGTTTGTTGTAATTAACGTTTGAACATCTTTTCCGTATATGTAAAGCATTGAGTTCATAGTTTTAGTCCTCCAGAGTCTAGACTGTATGAAGCAATTTTTAGTATAATTGGCGAAGCGATAGGTTCTAATGCTTATATGGATATGTAGGTTTGGTCCATCTAAGAGAATTCAATCTTGTGGCTATGCTCAATCAGCAAAGAACAGTTACAAAAAGCCAACTGGTCATCCTGTTGTGAATGTTGAAACACGGGCTCCTCGCTCACGGGGTGCTTATGTTATTGTATGCTCGTGAAATTGCTTGTTGATTTGCACTTTTCCATTGATGTTATATTGTGTATCAACTTTTTTGTTGGGTATAGGAAGTAGGAATTAGTGGTCTAATAGTTATTTTTATCCTTCTTTTGTGCAGCCTTCTATGTTACTAGGCTTTGCTGGATTGGTGTCTTTTCTGCATTATAATGACGAGAGAAGAGCAATTGATAGAGGTACCTGTTTATCTTCTATTGCTGTCAAGTACATGCCTAGATGTTGCATGTTGGAATCTTGGTAGTTATTCACAAGTAATTTGAAACTAGGTTGTTCAGATATGCAAGGTCTCTTCATTTTATGTTCTTTCTTGCATAGAAGTTGCATAATTTGTTTATTGTTGATATTTCTCTGAAGTAAAAACTATTAAATTAGATGAGACTGAGCAAGTTATTTGCTTGAGTTAATGGCCGGCTGATCATGAGTTTCATTGCTATGGTTCATATTTAACTACCTACAAGTATCTTATTTCGTTGACTTCCTCTGCATTTGTGCTTTTAGATAAATGTGCTGGAAATTGTCGAGAAGCTTCTACCTACCAGTTTTGGTTCATCCAATGATCCAACTTATTTATTAATGTTATTGTGCTTCTGTGATTATGCTTGTGCCATAATGTCCCAATTATTGTCCTTATGCTGTTTGTGTAGTATCATAATAGCATCATATTCTAGTTTTCTGAGAAATGCCCAATAGAGGGTTTTCAAACAGATTTGTTGCGTTATGATACTTTCTTAAATTGTTAGGAGGTTGGGAAGGTTAACCACAGATAGGCTAAGTTGAACCAAAATGCAGTAATTGATAGTTCAGTTGAAACTTTCGGATGCTTCTTTTGCATTACCATAGTCGTCTCTATGTATTATTTTAACTGTGGCCATATATGTTAGTGAATAGATAGATAATCAACAAGTGACACAGTGTGCTTGAATTTGTGCATGGATAATCTATTGTTTAATTCTTATTAGGTTTTAGAAAAACATACACGTGTTTCCCTCTTCTTCGGTTGGCATACAATAAAATATCTAAAAAATGGAAATGTGCCTGGATAATATAGAAATATGCCCATAAAGCTTGGGGCTATAGTTTTTACCCCTATCTAAAACAAAATTGTATTACTGTAACTTCTGCTTCTTTTGTAACGGCTATAGTTCATGCTGGCACAATTAAGGTGCCATGCAAGCAGCAGGATGTAATTAATTCCTAAAAGAATATTGATGGGCATTAAATACATGTTAAGATAATGAGCATGCTTGTTAAAAGCTATATCTGATTTCGATGTTTCCGGGTTTTTTTTGGAGAAGTTGGTGAAGAAGAGTGGACATAAGATTGTATATACTGGACGGAAGTTTATACTGCTTATTAAGTTTAAGTGATTTGTCTTACATGCTCCAAAATACTCCTCTGGTTGCATCAATTTGAGGTTTAAAGATCCATGAAAATTTTGCATGCATCTTTTTGGTGTTTTGTCTAATTGCCAAGTGAAGAAAGGACTGTATAAACATGACTAGTCCTATCTTTAACACGCTTCTTGTTTTTGTTCAGCAGGAACGGAATACAAAACTGGTAGTTGTGAATGTGATACTGCGGCAGCTCCAATTATTGGTGGTCCATTCACTTTGGTAAATACAGAAAACCGGATCATTAATGAACAGGACTTTCTTGGAAATTGGGTTCTCCTGTACTTTGGCTATACATCATCTCCTGATATTGGACCTGATCAAGTCCAAATGATGGCGAAAGCTATAAATACATTAGGTATAACCCCTTAACAAAGATTAGTGTTATATATAGTTATTAGTTATGTAATAGTCTTGACATTTTGTGTTTTATTTGTATCAAGAGTCAAAAGAAAATCTGAAGGTTTTACCTGTATTCGTGACGATTGATCCTCAACGTGATGCTCCTGCACAACTCCGTGCTTACCTCAATGGTTTGTATGCCTTGTAACTGAATATGTGGCAATAGTAAGCTACTCTTGGTACATTTACATGTGTTAGGCTAATATATTCTCCACTTTTGCATTCAAAGTGCAGAGTTTGATCCAAGAATAGTGGGATTGACAGGACCTGTTAGTGCTGTAAGGCAAATGACACAAGAATATCGTGTTTACTTCAAGAAGGTTGAAGAAGAAGGTGATGATTATCTTGTTGAGTCTTCTCACAACCTGTATGTTCCAAACATTGACATGCCGACATCCCTTTCCTCAATCTTCTTTATTGCTGTAATTTTTGAGAATTTGATACAAATTAGTTTTAAATGCTCAGGTATTTGATAGACCCGAAAATGAAGGTTGTGAGATGCTTTGGAGTAGAGTACAATTCGGAGCAACTTGTGAAGGAAATATCGAAGGAAATGAAGAAACATCAAGTTAAAGCCGAGTAGCAAGGCCATGCTGCTTGCTTTGGTACCAGATAATGCTTAATCTCACCTTGTCCCGGGGTAAAAGAAACAAACAAAACGAAACAAACTTTATCTCCATTTTCTTTTATTTGGGGGTCCATTTTGCTCTTAGATAGCTCGATTTCTCGTAGGGCAATTCAATTGCTGAAATGAATAGGATGTAGTTCTTGAACATGACAGGAGGAACTGAATCCGGAAATCATAACAAGATTTGAGGATATGTTAAATTTGTAATGGATATTGGATTGGCCAACAAGAGGGCATGTATGAATTGAAGAACTTGGATTGATATCGCATAGTTAAAAAGATGAGTATGAATCTGATGACATGTTAATAAAAGTAAGTTTAAAAGAAATTGATTTTAAATTTTTCGATCGATATTTGCATTGAATATCAAATATTTATCCTAATTAAGACTGTAAGTCTGTAACCCTGGTCATTGTTTACCAGTTAATTTTATTTATATCAATTAATTGCAGTCCTCATCAGGGGCTTGCTTGATATACATTTCAGAACGCTGATGATCAGCTCTAGCTTCGGCGGGACAATATTTCCTAATGACAACCGTACTTACAGTACCACTATACATGGTGCGGACCTGAACCCTCCGATGTGATGTTCATGGCACATACCGGTGCAGTGAAGCAACGTCCTCCTCCTCCGCCTGAGAAATTATCCAAGTTTCCACGTTTGAAATAGTTACACGGCCTGCCCCCATCAACCCTCCCCATGCTTCCAGGTTGCTAATGTAGTGTTGACGTAAACTCCGATGGCGTCGTAGAGTCTTAGGCTGATGGTGGAGTCGGTTCCGCAGCTTCTGCATTTGATGATGGTTCTGGTTCTTTTGTAGATGGAGTAAACGCAATTTACATCATCCTGCATGCTTTAAAAAAAGAGAGGTTAGACTTAGACATGGAGATGCGGTGGAAATGAGGGTTGCTTACGAGAAGAGCATGGGAGAAGAGATCCTAATACTTACGACATGAAATTTTAGTGGAAAAATATTTCACGCACGATAGTGGGAAAAAAATTCTACAGACGATCTAATTTAAAATTTAGAGAGTTAGTTTAAGATTTATGGTTATTTAAGTTTTAGAGTTTAGGATATATTCTTTAGATTTTAGAGTTAAGAATTTGAATTTTAGTTTTTAAAGTGAAAATTAACATGTTTGTGATTTTTTTTTTCACTTCTAGTGTATAGAATAATAACCAATTTTTAATAAGTTGAATGTTATTTTGCACAAGTAATTATATAGTTAATAAAATTAATATAAACCATGTTGTAAAACTATGAAATAATAGTAAGAACATGAGAGAAATGTATTAACACAAAATATAATGAAAATCATCTACACATTTTTAGTGTCTTTATGCATGTCTCAACATTAAATATTGGGTAATACATAATGACACAAAAAATTATGTTTAAAATTTATAATTTAAGGTTAAAATATAATATTTTTTATTTTTAGTGTTGAATATATAAGAACACAAAAATATATAACATTTTTGTTCCACATAATGAGAAGAGAGAATAAGCTTTCTATTGCTTTTCTTTGTCAAATTCTTTCTTGGGTAAATTTCATAATACAATGTATCACAATTATGTATGAATATAATAACTAAGGGATGTGATATTGGATATACTCATAGTATAATGTTGAAGAACTAATGTTTTGATATAATAATTAAAAAATAGTTTTAGACTAAATTGAAAAGATTTCAAAAGTGCCTTTAAGTCCAAACAACTTAAAAATATGTTTGAAGATTGTTTTAAGAGGTCTTGAAGTGTTTTCTAAAGCTACACTTTATAAAACCACCCAAGTGTTTCGAAACACCCTCAGGCGTTTCGAAACAACCATTCACAGTTTCAAAACGTTCCGAAACAGCTCTGCCTGTTTCAAAACGAGCTTTAATCTGGGTGAGAATTTTGCTTAGCGTTTCGATACGGCCTCATCGTTTCGATACACCTATGTGGCAAAGACCTCAACGGTCAAAATTCCCAACGACTATTTTTCCAACGACTTTTTAATTTACAGCTCAACTGTCACTCGTTCCGAAACAAGGTTGCTACCGTTTCGATACGGATCAAGGTGTTTCGAAACAGCCAGAGGTGTTTCGAAACAGATTGCTGCATCAGACTTCAACGGCTAGTTCTGAAGAGGAGTGTTCCGATACGGGCTCGACTGTTCTGAAACGAATAGCACCAGAACTGCAATTAATGTGGAAATAAAGTCTTCAACAGCTCCAAAACAACCCCAACGGTCCTCAACGGCTACAAACTCATTTGGGAGTATAAAAGGGACCTCCAAGCATTAAGTAATGGTTAATGCTTCAATTGTCAACAACATCATGATAAGAAAATTGTCTTAGGGCTTTATTGTTCAATTTCTTGTATAGACAACACTTGTGAGCCTAACTGTCAAATTTGCTCAAGTGTTTAGGTTTTGGGTGAGAGCTTTATTTGTGCAAACATATACCTTGTAGAGGGATTTCTAGTTTGCTAAGTCTTTCTTGTGTAAGAGAGTGTTTGATCAAGCTTTGGGTAGAAAGCTTGATCGGTGTAAAAGTTTCCTCATAAGCTGAGAAAAGTGGACGAAATTCTTAGTGAATTTGTTTGGAAATCCTTAGTGGGAAGCTAAGGTAATGGATGTAGGTGCTTGTTAGAAGGCCGAACCACTATAAAATCCTTGTGTCCAATTCCATTCTTTTAGCTTCCACTTTAACACCTAAAAATCCAATCTTTTTCGAACTTGGCAAACGCATCAGTTGAAGGAATCAAGCATCATAAAACCCAACAATTGGTATCAGAGCTTAGCTCAATTGAAAAGGATTAAAATCTTATTGAGGCGATCCGACAAGCTCGATCAACATCTCAATCAACCGGCTCAATGGCGCAATCCATTGACAAGTCTCATTTCTTCGACGGGACAAATTATGCTTATTGGAAGACAAGGATGATGTTCTTTGTCAAATCCAAAGACTACAAGCTTTGGGATATCATTGAAGATGACCCGTTTGTACCAAAAGGAAGCAAAGCGGAGTGGAGTGCCGACGATCGTAAGAAGATGGAGCTAAATTGCAAAGCTTTGCACTTAATCTTTTGTGCACTTAGCCTCAATATCTACGAAAAGATGTCTTATTGCGATAGTGCCAAGGAAGTTTGAGACAAACTTGAAGTTACATACGAGGGGACAAACGAAGTAAAGGAGACCAAGATCGGCCTCCTCAACCTAGAGTATGAAAACTTCAAGATGGATCCGGAAGAGGACTGATAAGTGTTTATTTTGGTTATGTTTTTAGTCCTTGTTTTGATCGAATATATGTATTTGAAGGACTTAATTGGGTTGTTTTTGCGTTGTTCTTGTGCAGGTTACGTAGTTCCAGAAACGAGTTGAAGTGCTGCAGAAAATACTGAATTCGTGGGCAGATTCATGGGCATGAACCAGGGCATGAATGCTGACTGGGCGCCACATCAGCACCTTCTAGAAGATGACGTCAGCAAGCTTGATAACCTATCAGTCCACTTATCAAGATAGCCTATCATCCGAATTTTATCTTTTAAATTCAAAACTTTGATATTTATCTTATGTAATTTTATTTAAATTTATTTTAGGATTTATCATCTTAGGTTTTTTAGGTTTTTCAACTACTATAAATACCCCTCTTTGGGGGTGAATTATTCATAAAAACATTTTCCATTGTTCTCTTCTTCTTTGAGTAATAAAGCTCTCCATTTTTCTCCATTTTCTTTATTTATTTTATTAAGTATGGTTTTTTTACAAACCATGCTTAACTAAATTCCCTTTAGCCAAAAGCAACGCCAAACCCGACAAACCTCGTGAGATTAGGAAAATACTTCAATCCTTCGACAATTCCTTTTTAGATTCTCTGCAAAGTTGATTAGGCAATCGGCCTAATCTTTAGGCATCGCAATTGTTTCATTCCGAGAGCGCGCATCGGCTTGAAGTGGTTTAGATCCATCGTTGGGGACGAGGAAAAGCTTGTAGCCAATTCAACTCCCTAAGAACAAACTTAGTGGCGGTCCACTAAGGGGAATCGAAATCGGAAACAACTCTCATCGAGACGAATAACCGAGCACGGGCTTCTCCAGCACTAACTCAGATCTGGGTTAGCATCGATTGCCGTGGCTAATTCACAAAAGTTTAACTTCAAGGATTGCCCTGGGAGTCGAATCTACCAACGAGAAGTAAGTTACAAGGGTTGGGCCTTGTAGACTGTAACCTGCAGGAAGGTCGAAGAAAAAAATCAACTTCAGTGATCGAAGATGTCGTGGCAAAGCGTGGCTTGAGGCTATTTTTATCCATAATTATTTCTCAACATTTATTTTTACGTTTTTAATATTTTTCTCATTCAAATCACTATTCTAAAATCCCCCTTTATTTTCTACAGGTTATTGGTCTAAATCAGAAGAAAGGTGTTAGAGTTCCTATTCCCTGCGGATCGACCCTTACTCTCGCTATATTATTTTAAATCTTATTTTATTTGAGTTTAATGTTTTATTTTTGACACTATACGACGCGTGTCAAAATTGGCGCCGTTGCCAGGGAATACGACAAAGTACTAATATCGTTTTATTTGATTTATGACCAGGAGCAATCCGGGAGAACAATTTGATCTCATCCCGGAAATCGAAGCACTAGCCCGAAAATTGAACGCACAGACACTTCGGGAAAAGAAAAACAAAAGACGCCAACAGAGATTCGAACGCGATCTAGAAATCACATCCAAAGCAGAATCGAGTTACGAGCCCAATCCGATGGGAGACGAAAATCAAACCATTCGCCAACTAAATGCGGCGCCCGATGGCCAACAACCGATGTGTATTACCTTCCCAAATGGCGAAACACCGTTCGTGCTAAAAACGGGCTTAATCCACCTCCTACCTACCTTTCACGGCTTGCCAACAGAAAATCCTCACAAACATTTGAAGGAATTTCACATGGTTTGTCTAAGCACAAAACCACAGGGAGTATCCGATGACCAAATCAAACTTAGAGCTTTTCCATTTTCCTTAGCAGATATAGCAAAAGATTGGTTATTTGATTTACCCCCTAATTCTGTTACAACATGGACTGACATGGCTAAATTTTTTCTTGACAGGTTCTTCCCTGCAGCGAAAGCAAGCGAAATTAGGCGCAGCATCCTGAGCATTCACCAAAAAGAAGCTGAATCTTTATATGAATACTGGGAGAGGTTTAAAAAGTTGTGTGCAAATTGTCCACAACATGGGTTGTCGGAACAAACCCTCCTCCAGTATTTTTATGAAGGATTAACGCCTATGGACATGAAAGTGATAGATGCGGCAAGTGGCGGAGCTCTAGTCAACATGACACCAACAGCGGCCAAAACACTGATATCAACCATGGCCGCCAACTCTCAAAGATTCAATCAATCTAGCGAACCATCTCGAAGGGTTCGCGAGGTAAGTACAGTTTCATTGGAAAATAAGATTGACAAATTAGCTGAAATAGTGCAATCTCTTGTTGCAGATAAAAAAAGAACAGCTAGACTTTGCGGAATCTGTACTAGCCCAGAACATCCGACAGACTGTTGTCCGATGATTCAGGAAGATGATGGCGCCCAAGCCAACGCCATAGGAAATGCATATAATCAGGGATGGAGAAACCAATCAAACTTCGGTTACGCGCAAAACCAGGGGCTAAATCAAGCTTATCAACCAATTGCACCACAACAATATCAACCGCAGAAGCCATCGTTGGAGTCAATTGTTGAAAAGTTAGCACTATCCCAAGAAAAATTTCAACTAAGAACCGAAGCTCACTTTGAAGCAATTGACAAACAGATAAGTCAATTGACCTTAGCGGTAAGTCGCTTAGAATCCAAAGGGAAATTACCTTCTCAAACGGAGCCTAATCCAAGAGAGAATGTGAACGCCATCACTCTACGAAGCGGTACAGTCATCGAACCTAAAGCTAGAGAAGATGGCGTACAAAAGGAAGAAAAAAAGCAATCACCCCCTACTAGAAAAGGTATGCCCGATCCAAACACTGTACCTTCTCCCTACGCTACACCACCACCCTTCCCGTCGAGATTAATGAAAAGAGACAAACAAGCAGAAGAAAAGGAGATCCTAGATGTGTTTCAAAAAGTAGAGATCAATATTCCACTCCTCGACGTAATCCGAAAAATCCCAAGGTATGCTAAGTTCCTTAAAGATTTATGTACTAATAAACGTCGTCTTATTGGAATTGAGAAGGTTAATCTAGGAGAGCATGTATCGGCGGTCTTCCAGCGAAAGTTGCCACCAAAATTGAAGGACCAAGGTATGTTCGCCATTCCCTGCAAAATCGGTAAAGTGGGTATTAAACGAGCAATGTGTGACTTAGGGGCCTCTATTAATGTTATCCCTCTTTCATTTTATAACTCACTTTCTGCTGAGCCTTTGAAGGATACGAAGGTAACCATACAGTTGGCAGACAGATCCATAATTTACCCAGAAGGATTACTAGAGAATGTCCTGGTAAAGGTAAAAGATTTAATCTTTCCGGCAGATTTCTATGTCATAGACATGGAAAACGATCGGACTAATAATTCTTCCGAAATCCTCCTTGGTCGTCCATTTTTAAGTACTGCAAATACGAAAATCGATGTGAGAAGCGGGATCCTTACAATGGAGTTCGATGGCGAGGTGGTAAAATTTGATGTTTACAAAGCGATGCGACATCCTGATAATATTGCTAGTATAAATTTTATAGATGTTATTAAGCCCGTCGTTGAAGAATTTATAGAATCTAAATCTGTTGATGATTCGTGCAGGGATTTGAAGGATCACGACAAAGGAATTAAGGAGTTGAAAATTGTTTCTTCTGTTCCTTCTGATTTACGCCTAACTCCATCAAAATCTAAAATGTTTTCTTTTATTTTGCAGGAATTGAATTTGGAGTTAAAATTACCTCCAGAAAAATTGAAGAATGAAAGAGAAAATTTTCTAGTAAAAAAACTCCATAATCGCAAAATTTCTCGTAGGGAAATACTCAGTTGGATAAAGCGCAAGAACTGGAAGAAGTATTTGTCGCAATGCCTGTAGTCTGAACCAGGTCGTCAAGCTAGCGACGATAAACAAGCGTTAGATGGGAGGCAACCCATTTCTTTTTATTTTAATTATTTTTATTTTTCTTTATTTTATTTTATTCCATTTTAAACTGCCATAATTTAATGTTATTTAAATTCTCTTTTTAGTTAAAAAAAAACAAAAAAAAACAAAAAAAGAAAAGAATCGAAATTATCTAATCTGTTTAAAGACTTTTAATTTTGATTTTATCTTTTTTCAAATTTATCTTCATTATTTTTCATATTTATTTTTAAATATTTTCTTATCTACTTTTAAATTTATTTTTATCTCATTTTATTTATCTTTTTGAATTTATTTTATCTCATCATTTTATCTTTTTTATTTTGAATTCTATTTTTATCTGTTTTTTTTTATTATTTGCAGATAATTTAGATCGAATAAAGAGATGAGAAGCTATCAGGATTTTGTGGGTTGAATTTTTAATTTAAAATTCGGATTTTATCCCTTTCCCACCCAATCAAACCCATATTTTAAACACATTCCAACCTTATCTACCCGGTCAACCCCCCAATCACCCTTTCACCTTTTTTTTTCTTTATTTTATTTCTTTTTCCCCAAGCGGCAGCCTTTTTGCACCACCCTTCTTCTCTTTTTATTTCTTTTCTTCCATAACAGCTTGCCGAAACACCCACCCCACTGTCAAATTTTTCTCATTTAATTCCATCTCCTGCGATTACCCTCTCCCCTTGCCTCATTCGTTCTTTCGATCACCATGGTGAGAACATGGCAGCAAGCACATGCCACTCCTCCGGTCAAACTCGAACCTTCACTCGTTTGCACCGTCGCAGCCGATGTTAAATAAGGGAGTTTCCTATTCCTTCTCTTTTATTTTAATTTTTCATTTTGGGACAAAATGCATCTAAGTGAGGGGGAGGGAGATATGCTTATCATTTTTTTTATCTTGCTTATCCGTCTTGATTGTTCGCTTGAAATCTTGGATTTATTAATTTAAGTTCTTTGTTTAAATCCTTAATTTCGCCTTGTCTCACTGTTTTCACATGGTTCTGAATCTATCTTGTTAGAAAACTCTAGGTTGCATAGTAGATTTTTGGCATGATTAATTTTTAATCTTTTATACGACGTTTTATTTCTCTATTAATCCATATGATGCTTACCTTAGTACACAAGACATATTTGTGAGTTTTTGAGCCTAATGAGCATGCATGATATTTGCTCTTTGTTTCTTTGAGTGTGCCTAGCTAAATTAGTTGCATTCTAGAACTTGTTTTTAAATTCTTTTTGAGATTACATTGATTGATTATGATGCTTTAATATGATAGAGGCACTAGGTTTAACCACTTCTCTTCCCAAATAAATCACCTTCCCTTTAATTAATTTCCCCTAGTGAAACAATCTTTGAGCCTTAGCCTTTTTCTTGAAAATTACCACATTTTAAGCCTAATCCAATTTCCTTCTCAAATCCATCATTTTTGTTCCCTTTTTCAAGACAAAAATCGTCTTTCAAAAAAAAAATAACAGATTCGAATAAGTGCAGTGCAGCAGTGTATTACACTGTGCAGAGAAAAAAAACTGTGCAGAATTGGTTCGAATATACAGTGCAGAATTGAATCGAATATACAGTGCAGGAAATTGTTTGAGTCTGCAGAAAAATAAAACCAGAAAAAAAAACAACAGTGCAGTTCGAAATGAAAAAAAAGGGTACACTGTCGAGCAGTTTTTGTTCGAATGAAAAAAAAACAGTTTCGAATATATTTTTTGAGATGATTTTTTGTCTTGAGTTTTAGCCCTTATTTTCAGCCTTTATCCTACCCTTACCTTAGCCCCATTACAACCCTTATTTAAGACCTCTTGATTTTTACATCATATTCATGTTAGTAGTGGAGATTAGATTTAAACACAAGCTTATGGTTATGCTCTAATTAGCTTTGGCTCGAGTAATTTTTCTCTACCCTTAAACACTTTGAGTGACATGAGCGATTCCTTGTGAGGGTACTTGGTTTGCATCATTAATGATTATTAGAGTTTTAGAATGTCGTCTTAAATTTAAATTATTAGTCTTGCCATTTATCTATTTTTGCTCCTTAGTTTTCTCTCATATTTAGATGCTTAATCATATTGAGAACTATTGAGACTTCGTGAAATTAAGGATGAAAACTTGAACTTAAGATTATTTAATTTTGAGATACTTGAGGACAAGCATCGGATAAGTGAGGGGGAATTTGATAAGTGTTTATTTTGGTTATGTTTTTAGTCCTTGTTTTGATCGAATATATGTATTTGAAGGACTTAATTGGGCTGTTTTTGCGTTGTTCTTGTGCAGGTTACGTAGTGCCAGAAACGAGTTGAAGTGCTGCAGAAAATACTGAATTCGTGGGCAGATTCATGGGCATGAACCAGGGCATGAATGCTGACTGGGCGCCACATCAGCACCTTCTAGAAGATGACGTCAGCAAGCTTGATAACCTATCAGTCCACTTATCAAGATAGCCTATCATCCGAATTTTATCTTTTAAATTCAAAACTTTGATATTTATCTTATGTAATTTTATTTAAATTTATTTTAGGATTTATCATCTTAGGTTTTTTAGGTTTTTCAACTACTATAAATACCCCTCTTTGGGGGTGAATTATTCATAAAAACATTTTCCATTGTTCTCTTCTTCTTTGAGTAATAAAGCTCTCCATTTTTCTCCATTTGTTTTCTCCATTTTCTTTATTTATTTTATTAAGTATGGTTTTTTTACAAACCATGCTTAACTAAATTCCCTTTAGCCAAAAGCAACGCCAAACCCGACAAACCTCGTGAGATTAGGAAAATACTTCAATCCTTCGACAATTCCTTTTTAGATTCTCTGCAAAGTTGATTAGGCAATCGGCCTAATCTTTAGGCATCGTAATTGTTTCATTCCGAGAGCGCGCATCGGCTTGAAGTGGTTTAGATCCATCGTTGGGGACGAGGAAAAGCTTGTAGCCAATTCAACTCCCTAAGAACAAACTTAGTGGCGGTCCACTAAGGGGACAAACGAAGTAAAGGAGACCAAGATCGGCCTCCTCAACCTAGAGTATGGAAACTTCAAGATGGATCCGGAAGAGGACATTGAAAAGATGTTCGATAGGTTCTCCACCATCACCAAAGGACTCAAAGGTTATGGAGAAGCCATCCCGGAAGAGAAGCTTGTCCGAAAGCTCATCTACTCCCTTCCCGAGTCATGGGACTCAAAAAGGACCGCCATCATCGAAGCCAAGAATCTCAAGACTTTGAAGCTTGATGAGCTCATGGGGTCACTTCTCACTCACCGAATAATAAAGAAAAACAAAGAAGAGGAGAAGAAGAAGGAATAGATTAGAGCTATGGGGGAGAAGAAGCTCAAAGGGCTTGACATCAACACAAATGCAATTGCTCTCAAATCCTCCACATGCCATCATGTAGATTCAAGTGAGGAGGAAAGTGAAGATGAAGAGATGGCCTATCTCTTCAACAAATTTGCCCGATTCATGAAGATCAAAATGGAAAAATCCAAGCATGAATCGAGGAAGAAGATGAAGGAATCCCACAAGTCCAACAAGAAGGGATCATCTTCAAAGCAAGCATATGTGGCCACATGGAGTGATGAAGACTTCACCGATGATGAGGTAGCCCACCTATGTTTGTTGGCCCTCAATGAGGGGGAGGTAACTTCTAACTCATCTATTTCAAATTCATATACATTTGATGAGTTGCAAGATGCCTATGATGAATTGCTTTTGGAATTCAAGGCATCATTGTCTAAGAACAAAAAGTTGATTTAAAATTGAAAAATGAGAATGATTTGCTTTCCAAAACAAATCTTTAGTTTGAAGCAAAATTGAAGGATTTTGAACAAAAATGTTTTGATTTACAAAATTTGCTTCATAAAGTTCAAAAAGAAAAAGATTTGATTTCCAAAGAGGTTGAAAAGAAAAATCATGTTGGAAAATCAAATTTTTATGTTAGACAATCTAGTGCCCCTAGACTTATAAATGGAAAATGTTTTAGAAGTGTTTGGGTCCCAAAAGGACTAACCACTTCAATTAAAAGGATGAAATTGAAAAATGGATTCCTAAGGGGACTAAATTTTGTGCGACTAATCTCTATGAATCCAAAGCAATTTGGATACCAAAAATTACTTGATTGTCTTATGATAGGTGTGATGGAGATTGACCAACAAGTCAAATATTGAGGGGGAGCTTCATGCACACAAGGAAGAATACTTGAAGAAGGAAGGCTTCACATCCTCCCTTGAGTTCAAGTGTGGTAAAATCTAGTTGTTTTTATTTGTTTTAATTTGATTTATTCTCTTTTAATTCAACTAGATTATCATGTGTTGGACTAACATATTTTGATGAAGCTTTCAGTAAGGGGGAGCCAAATTTGAAAACCAAAATTCTTATTTGTGTCATTTTTTTAACCTCCTAAGTTATTTTGAACTTAAAGTTATTTAAAGTCTTTTTGATATAACAAAAAGGGGGAGAAATGGTTTGAAAAATTGCATTTTCAAGAGAATAAGGGGGAGCTTTAACTTCTTTTAATTTTTGAAATCTCCTATTCTAATTTTTAAATACAAATGGGGAGAATCCCAAATAATTTTTCAATGTGGTTTTATTATATCAAAAGGGGGAGATTGAAGAACTAATGTTTTGATATAATAATTGAAAAATAGTTTTGGACTAAATTTAAAATATTTCAAAAGTGCCTTTAAGTCCAAACAACTTACAAATATGTTTGAAGATTGTTTTAAGAGGTCTTGAAGTGTTTTCTAAAGCCAAACTTTACAAAACCACCCAGGTGTTTCGAAACACCCTCAGGCGTTTCGAAACAACCATTCAAAGTTTCAAAACGTTCCGAAACAGCTCTACCTGTTTCAAAACGGGCTTTAATCTGGGTGAGAATTTTGCTTAGGCAAAATGACAAAAGATGCCCCCAACGTTTGCATGTTTTGTCATTTGCCCCCTATTCTTTTTTGGGTCCAAATATGCCCTCAACGTTTGCTTGTTTTGTCATTTGGCCTTTCTTTCTTTTGGTCCAAATATGCCCCAACGTTTCATTCATTGTCCAAATATGCCCCTGTTGGATGTAAACTGTCAATTAACTGACGGTCAACGGCTTATAATTTTTTTTTGATGTGGCATCAGCAGATCTTAATACGTGGCAAGTCCAGTCAGCATCAGCTGTTGAATGTCAGTTGACTGACAATTTCCATCTAACGGGGGCATATTTGGACGAAATTGAAATATTGGGGGGGCATATTTGGACTACGAATGAAACGTTGGGGGCATATTTGGACCAAAAGAAAGAATAGGGGGCCAAATGACAAAACGAGCAAACGTTAGAGGCATATTTGGACAAAAAAAGAATATGGGGCCAAATGATAAAACATGCAAACGTTGGGGGGCATCTTTTGTCATTTTGCCTTTTGCTTAGCGTTTCGATACGGCCTCACCGTTTCGATACGCCTATGTGGCAAAGACCTCAACGGTCGAAATCTCCAACGGCTATTTTCCCAACGTCTTTTTAATTTACAGCTCATCTGTCACTTGTTTCGAAACAGGGTTGCTACCGTTTTGAAACGGATCAAGGTGTTTCGAAATAGCCAGAGGTTTTTCAAAACGGATTGCTGCATCAGACTTCAACGGCTAGTTCTGAAGAGGGGAGTTCCGATACGGGATCGACTGTTCTGAAACGGACAGCACTAGAACTGCAATTAATGTGGGAAATAAAGTCTCCAACGGCTCCAAAACAACCCCAACGGTCCTCAACGGCTACAAACTCATTTAGGAGTATAAAAGGGACCTCCAAGCATCAAGTAATGGTTAATGCTTCAATTGTCAACAACATCATGATAAGAAAATTGTCTTAGGGCTTTATTGTTCAATTTCTTGTATAGACAACACTTGTGAGCCTAATTGTCAAATTTGCTCAAGTGTTTAGGTTTTGGGTGAGATCTTTATTTTTGCAAACATATACCTTGTAAAGGGATTTCTAGTTTGTTAAGTCTTTCTTGTATAAGAGAGTGTTTGATCAAGATTTGAGTAAAAAGCTTGATCGGTGTAAAGGTTTCCTCCTAAGCTGAGAAAAGGGGACGAAATTCTTAGTGAATTTGTTTGGAAATCCTTAGTGGGAAGCTAAGGTAGTGGATGTAGGTGCTTGTTAGAAGGCCGAACCACTATAAAATCCTTGTGTCCAATTCCATTATTTTAGCTTCCACTTTAACACCTACAAATCCAATCTTCTCCGAACTTGGCAAACACATCGGTTGAAGGAATCGAGCATCATAAAACCCCAAAAATGTACTACATGCAAAATGTATATATGACATTTGAAAAAAATGTATATACGGACATATACCATTAATTAGTTTATAACACTCCCTTTTGATGTTCATTAATAAAATATGCCACCCGTTAAAAATTACTAGAAAAAAATCATGTAAGTAAAAATTTAGTGAAAGAAAAAATGCACTATATTTTAATACGTATGATATGTTGTGTAAAACCAATATTGATTTTCATATAACTAAATAATTTAAGGACTAAATTGAAAAAGAGAAAACAAATTTTTAAGTCCTCAAAACCTCTCAATTTATTTAAAGGAAAATGTCTAAGTCAAAATATCAACTTGTCAAAAGTTTTCTAAGTGTTTTTGAAGCCAAAACAATGATTTTCGAGTCACCTTTTCGGAACGGCCTTGGGCGTTTCGAAACACTTTTGAAACTGTTAACCTCTGTTTCGAAATGGGTTTCGAAACGGATGAAGAACATCGGAACGGTTTGACCCGTTTCGATACGGTAGTATCGAAATTCCCTCAAACGTTTTGAAACGACATTCAAACCTGTTTTAAATATATGACTGTTGAAGTTTTCAACTGATTTTTGACTTGTCGTTAAGGCGTATCGGAACACTTTCAATCTGTTTCGATACAGGCCTTGACAGTGGCAAAGTGTTTTGAAACGATCATACCCGTTCCGATACGGTCTATTTAATACACCCCAACGACTCTTTCTTTTTTGGTCTGTTTCGAAACAGGGTCGGGCGTTTCGGAACGAGTAGTTGCAGACTGCATTTATGGAGGCAAGATAACATCTCAACGACTCTATTGATGAATGCAACAATCCCAACGGCTAAAATTCAATGAGAATATATAAAAAGGACCTCTAAAAGCTTCAACAACAACTATTGAACCTACAAGCAACATCCAAGCATTCAATCCAAACCCTAGTGCCTTTTATTGTCAAATTCTTGTGTTCTTATTGTAATCTTGTATTGTGAGTTTGAGGAGTGTGAAATTGTAATTGGGTAAACATTCATCTTTTGAGAGGAATTTTTAGAGTTTACTAAATACATCTCTTGTAAAAGTGAGTGGATTAAGCTCTGGGTAGAAAGCTTAATCAAATTGTAAGGTTCCCTCCTTATCCAAGAAAAGGGGAAGAATTCAAGTAGTGAATTGGTTGAAAATCCTTAGTGGGAACTAAGGTAGTGGATGTAGAGTTCATTGGGATAACTTGAACCACTCTAATTGCTTGTGTCACATTTTATTTTTCCCTATTATCACCTACCAAAATTTTTATCGCCAATTCACCCCCTCTTGGCCATTTGCAATTGTGTGATCAACTCAACAATTGGTATCAGAGCTACACTCCTTGGAAGGATTACAACCCTCTTGAGTTGATTCTAGGAGAGTTTGATCAACAACTAGTTAAGCAATGTCATCCACCTCCAATTCCAACCTCTACGAGTCTCAATCTACTACGAAGCCACCATTCTTCAATGGGGATAACTACCCATATTGGAAGAATAAGATGAGGCTCTTCATCAAGTCTACCGACTACATGGTGTGGGATGTGGTTGAAGAAGGTCCATTCATACCAATGAAGAGAGAAGGTGAAGGAAGACTTGTCCCAAAGGTCAAAGCCGAAATGACGGAAGATGATCGAAGAAGGATGCAAGTAAATGATAAAGCTCTTCATGTCATCTTTTGTGCACTTGGTCCGTATATCTACTCCAAGGTGTCTTCGATCGAGAATGCCAAGGAAGTTTGGGACACCCTCGAGACAACATATGAGGGAACTAGTGACGTCAAGGAAACAAAAATCGGGCTACTAAATCTAAGCTACGAAAATTTCAAAATGGATCCCGATGAGAGTGTTTCCAAGATGTTTGATTGGTTCTCGGTCATTGTCAATGGGTTGAAGGGTTTCGGTGAGATCATCCCCGAAAACAAGCTAGTAAGGAAATTGTTGTACTCTCTTCCGGAATCATGGGATATTAAGAGAACGACTATTATTGAAGCTCGAGATTTGAAGACTCTCAAGCTAGATGCTCTTGTTGGATCTCTACTCACCCATGAGATCACGAGGAAGGGAAGAGAAGAAGAAAAGAAAATGGAGGAGAAGAAGGTTGAGAAGAAGGATGTTGAGAAGAAGAAGATTGGAATCGCTCTTAAAGCTTCATACCATGAAAGGGATTCTAGCGGAGATGAAGATGAGGAGATGGCCATGTTGGCCAAACGATTCACTCGCTTTATGAAGTCCAACCGTGGGATAAAGTTCATTAGAAAAGGAGACTTCAAGAGCAAGAGTAAAGATGAGGAGAAGGTCCAAATCATTTGCTACGAGTGCAAAAAGATCCAGCCATATCCGTTCCGAATGTCCTCAATTGAAGAGGAGGAGCTTTGGGAAGAAGAACAAGCTCAAGGCTCAAGTAGCAACTTGGAGTGACGAGGAGTCATCCGAGGAGGAGGAGGAAGTGGCCAATCTTTGTCTCATGGCCATTGATGATGAACCAAAGGTAAACCTTAACTCATCTAATTTTGATTTCACCTTTGATGAACTTCAAGATGCTTACGATGAATTGCAAGAGGTTTCTGATGAATTAGTTGAAAAATATAAGGAGTCTATTTTGAGAAACAAGAAAAACATTTCCAATTTGAAAACTTAAAATGAATCTATTTCAAAAACTAATTTCGAATTGGAAAAGAAGGTTTTATACTTAGTAAATCTTTCAAATGATCTTAAAAAGAAAAACCTTGAACTTTAAAAACTTCTTTCCGATTTTCAAGATTATCACACAAAGGAAGTGGATAATCTTAAAACATCTATTGCTATTGGGAAAAACCATTTTGAAAAAGGAAATTTTTCTAAATCCCAATATGTAAAAAGAAAACCTTTTATTCCTAAACAAAGACATTTTCTAAAGCAATCTAGAGGTCAAAGGATTAGGAGTGTTTGAGTTCCTAAGGAACTCATTATTTCTAATAATATGAATGCTATTGCTTCTTGGATCCCTACGGGAACCACGATTTTGAGGGCTAACACACATGGACCCAAAATGATTTGGGTACCAAAAATCAAGACCTAATTTCTTTGTTTGTAAGGGGAGAATTGCTACAAGGCCAAAGCTTCAAGCCAAAACTCATGGTACCTTGATAGTGGATGCTCAAGACATATGACCGGTGACAAGAGTAGATTCATGGAACTAAAGCCAAAGAGTGGTGGAGTGGTAACTTTTGGTGACAACTCCAAAGGCCACATTGAAAGAATAGGTTCCATTGGTAATCACTCTTCTATTTTCATTGAAAATGTCTTGTATGTCAACGGTCTTAAACACAACTTGTTGAGCATTAGTCAATTATGTGGTAAGGGTTTTAATGGTTTATTTGATAAAAGTGGATGCAAAATTGTAAACATTAAAACAAATCGATTGATGCTCATAAGGCATAGAATAGGCAATATTTATATGGTGCACTTAGATGACATCCATACATCTCATACATGTTTAGTTGCACATGATGAACATGACTCACGGCTTTGGCATAGAAAATTAGGACATGCTAGCATGAGTGTTTTAGAAAAATTGATTTCCCTTAATCTAGTTAGAGGTTTACCCAAACTTAAGTTCTCTAATGATAAAATTTGTGATGCATGCTCTAAGGGTAAAAAAACAAGGAACTTCATTTAAATCCATTAATGATGTCTCTACTAGTAGATGCTTACAATTGATTCATATGGATCTTTTTGGCCCTATTAGAACTATGAACTTGGGTGGTAAATCATATGCCTTTGTACTTGTAGATGACTATTCTAGGTTTACTTGGGTTCTATTCTTAAGTACAAAAGATGAGGCTTTATAAAAATTCATCACATTTTCTAAAATAACTCAAAATGATCTTGAACTTAAAATTTCTCACATTAGAAGTGATCATGGAACCGAATTTCAAAATCTAGGTTTTGAAGAGTTTTTAAATGAAAATGGGATTAACCATAATTTTTCCGTACCTCGCACTCCTCAACAAAATGGGGTAGTTGAGAGGAAAAATCGAACTTTAGAAGAAATGGCTAGAACCATGCTTTGTGAAAATAATTTACCTAAATATTTTTGGGCGGAAGCCACAAATACCGCTTGCTATATTATAAATCGAGTAATGATTAGGCCAATTTTGAAGAAAACACCTTATGCGATTTTAAAATCTAAGAAGCCTAACATTAGTTATTTTCATCCATTTGGTTGCAAGTGTTTTGTCTTGAACAATGGTAAAGAAAACTTAGGTAAATTTGATGCTAAAAGTGATGAAGCTATTTTCCTAGGGCACTCTTTAAACTCTAAAGCCTATCGTGTATTTAATAAAAGAGCTTTAGTTGTTGAAGAGTCTATACATGTTGTTTTCGATGATAACTTCCTTCCGAGGAAGGAATCTTGTGATGATGATGATGTAGGAATTCTTGATGCCATTGATGGAGGAAAAACGTCAAAGGTAGATGAAATTCCAACTAAGGATGAAGATGCACAAGATCCACCTCTTGAAGCCTTGAAGGACTTGGCTCTTGTGGAAAATGAGGTATCTTACCCAAGGGAGTTCAACTATGTCAAAGGTGGTGAAATCTTGGGTGATCCATCCAAGGGGGTAACTACTAGATCCTCTCTCAAATTAATGAACCATGTTGCATTTCTTTCATGCATTGAGCCTAAAAATATTAAAGAAGCATTAAAAGATGATTTTTGGATTTTGGCCATGCAAGAGGAATTAAATCAATTTGAGAGAAATAAAGTTTGGACATTAGTTGAAAGGCCTAGTAATCAATCTACTATAGAAACTAAATGGGTCTTTAGGAATAAACTAGATGAAAATGGTAATATAGTGAGAAACAACGCTAGGCTTGTTGCTCAAGGCTATACCCAAGAAGAGGAAATTGATTTTGATGAAACATATGCACCCGTAGCTAGGATGAAAGCCATTAGGATGCTTTTGGCATTTGCATGTTATAATGATTTCAAGCTTTTTCAAATGGATGTGAAAAGTGCTTTTCTAAACGGTTTTATAAATGAAGAAGTGTATGTTGAACAACCACCGGGTTTTGAGGATTCAAAATTTCCAAATCATGTGTTCAAACTAACTAAAGCTCTTTATAGTTTAAAACAAGCTCCTAGAGCTTGGTATGAGAGACTTTCAAACTTTTTAATTGAAAAGGGTTTTGAAAAAGGTAAGGTGGACACTACACTTTTCATAAAAAGATATAATAATGACATCTTAGTAGTACAAATCCATGTTGATGATATAATTTTTTGTTCTACTAATGAATGTTATTGCAAAGAATTTTTTAAGCTAATGCAAGGTGAGTTCGAGAGGAGCATGATGGGGGAGCTCTCATTCTTTTTGGGACTCCAAATCAAACAAAGGAAAGATGACATTTTCATTAATCAAGCTAAGTACGTGAACGATATGCTCAAAAAGTTCGGCTTGGAGAATGCAAAGCCTCAAGCCACACCTATGAGCTCTTCCATAAAGCTTGAAAAAGATGAAGGAGGTAAGTGTATTGATTCTAAGCTTTATAGATCCATGATAGGTTCTTTGCTTTACCTTACCGCAAGTAGACCGGATATCATGTTTAGTGTTTGCTTGTGTGCTAGGTTTCAAGCTAGTCCTAGAGAATCACACTTAGTTTCCATTAAGAGAATTTTTAGATACCTTAGAGACACACCTAACTTAGGCCTTTGGTATCCTAAAGATTCCTCCTTTAGCCTTCATGCTTATTCGGAAGCGGATTATGGGGGATGTAAGATAGATAGGAAAAGTACCTCCGGGACATGCCAATTTTTAGGTAGTATGCTCGTATCTTGGTTCTCTAAGAAACAAAATACCGTAGCCTTATCTACCACCGAAGCAGAGTACATATCCTTAGGGAGTTGTTGTGCTCAAGTCCTTTGGATGAAACAACTCTTAGATTATGGTGTTGAAGTAGAAACTATACCCCTTAAGTGTGACAACACTAGTGCCATTTGTCTCACTAAGAATCCCATCTAACACTCTAGAACCAAACACATAGAAATTAGACATCATTTCATTAGAGACCATGTGTTGAAAAATGATGTTATTCTAGAGTATGTTGATACCTTGAGCCAATTAGCGGATATATTCACAAAACCTTTAGATAAAGAGCATTTTTGGACCCTTAGGAGAGAGTTAGGTTTAACTAGCATTTCTTGACCCCTCTTATGTCCCAAATTGTCAAAAAAATTGCTAGAAATTGTAGGTTATTCATGCCTATGTTAATTTGCCTCGTTTTGCCTCTATGCATGTTGCTAGGGGGAGTATGCATTAAGTTTAGCCAGTAAAACATGTTCATATGTCATTCATATGCATTTAGGACTCCATGAAGATAATTTTTCTGCAATATTAGAGCCTCATCTACACTTCCAAGCCTCGGTGTATCGAAACGGGTCTAACTGTTTCGATACGGGTGCTTAAAAAGGGTGATCTGTGAGAAAGGTGTTTTGAAACGCCTTAAAAGGGTTTCGAAACGATTTTGCCTCTTCCAAGTAGTGTATCGAAACAAGTTTCGATACGGTCAACATGGGATTCGATACGGTCAAAGCTGTATCAGAACGGTCAGCTGGACTTGACACGTTAGTCAACGTTTCGGTTCCCGCGTTTCAGAACGATCGTGCCTGTTCCGAAACCGGTATGCGGACAGCTTTAAAGAGGGCTTTTAATGTTAAAATTCACTTTAATTTAAAACTCTTTCAAAACCCTAAAAACCCTAACCCAATTTTCCCTATAAAAACCCTCCAAACCTTATTGTTTTTCATCAAATCTTGAGGGCTTTTACACACAAACTCAAGTCTAAGCAAGCCTCATCAATCTTGTGCAAGTTTTTCCATTCATTCATCCAAAATCCCCATCTAAGGTATATTTTCTACTTTTTCCCTTTGATTTAATTCGATTTTTAGGTTAGAAAATCTCAATTTTGTATAGATTATATGTTTTGACTCTTGGGTTTTTCAAAACTTGTAAATTTTTTTCAAAATCTTAAAATTTTTGGTTCGAATATATTATTTTTACTCGTATATTTTTTGTTTGTTTTTCAAAAGTTATTTTTCTTAAATATTTTTAAAAACCTAAATGAGATTTGTTGTTGGATTGAATTGAGGATATTCATGCATACATCTTAATTTTAAAATTGCTTGCTTTATGTTTTTAGGATTTTTTCAATGGAAAACGCTAACAAGAAACGTAAGACGGGTCAATCGAGTGAAGCTTCTAGTCAAGCCGGTATCCGTCCTAATCTCACTCAGCTTTTTCTCAAAAGTCTTCGGACTCCAGAGATGAGAGATCGTTTCACTTATGTCAAGGATATTGCCGTTCGTCGCGAACGTGTGGTTGATGTTCCATTCCTTGATTCGGAGCGTTTCACCTTCTGTTATCTAGAGCGTCTATGATAATGGAACTTCATGGCTTTCTTGAACATACCTGATATTGTCTACAAGCACATGGTTCTCATCTTCTACTCCAATGCGCAACTTGTTGATAATGAAGAACACTCCGAAGTTGTTGGCATTGAGTCCTTTCTCTTAGGGAAGAGGTTCGTCATCGACATACCGTTTTTAGAGACTACTCTTGGCCTTAAGAACGAAGGCATCGAGAATGAGACTCATTTTGGTGCTCACATAGGTTCTGTGCTTTCCTTGGATGCTCATGATCGGTTCCTCCACTTGATGATCTCGTGGTTTATCCGCCCATCCGGAGGTAAATTCGCTCACATTCGTCAAGTTGATTATTTTTTGCTTGAGTGTTTTCGTCGTGGAGAACGCCCAAATCTTGTTAAGATTATGTTCGCCGAAATGGTCAACAATGTGAAGCTTCATGAAACCGATGCTCTAAAATCCTTCACCTATGGGACTATTTTGAGCTATATCTTTGGCATGCTCAACTTTGATTGCTCTTATGACTCTCCGGAACCCCGTAAGCAAAAGATTGGTGAAGCTTCTCTCCACAAGTCCGGGTTCCATTACAACAATCTTGACCAATGGGAACGAGTTGATAGGCATGCTTCTCCAGCACAAGTTGAACCACAACCTCAAGCTCCGGGTCCCAACAATGAAGCTCTTATGACTTTTCTCACCGAGCGGTTCAACACAATGGAGTCGAGTCTTGGTGCTATTAATAATCATTTGCAATCCGTGGAGAATCGTCTCACCTCCCTTCAGAATCAACATCAATAAATGGATTTGTCATTCTCTACCTTTTATGGTCAATGGATGACCTTTCTTCGCTCTCAAGCTAGGAACGATGATGATTCCTCGGATATTGATGGTGGCGATGACGAGGCTTAGGGTCTTTTTTATCGCATCGTATACTAGATTATCATATTAGGATTAAGTTTGCACCTATATTTTCTTTATGTTTTATACACCTATGCTTTGATTATTTTTGTTTGGGATTGAGCTTTAAACTCTTATTGTTTAAGTTTCATGTTTGGATATTTGAATTCTATAAATCTATATTATGTTGCTTATTGCTTTAACCTTGTTTCTTCTCTTTGAGCCTTGTTTATTATTCTTTTTGATCTAACAAAAAGAGGGAGAAGTAATCTAAGAGCCAAAATTCGTTTTGTGAGTGGTTTTGAGTTTTAAAACTTGAATTTTAAATCTTTTCAATACTTTAAAACTCATCTTAAATTTAGAGGGAGTTAGAATGTATTCAAGATTTCAAAACTCTTAAAAATTCTAACTTTGGTTTTGTTATATCAAAAAGGGGAGATTGTAAAACCAATATTGATTCTGATATAACTAAATAATTTAAGGACTAAATTGAAAAAGAGAAAACGAATTTTTAAGTCCTCAAAACCTCTCTATTTATTTAAAGGAAAATGTCTAAGTCAAAATATCAACTTGTCAAAAGTTTTCTAAGTGTTTTTGAAGCCAAAACAATGATTTTCGAGTCACCATTTCGGAACGGCCTTGGGCGTTCCGGAACACTTTTGAAACTGTTAACCTCTGTTTCGAAATGTGTTTCGAAATGGATGAAGAACATCAGAACGGTTTGACTCGTTTCGATACGGTAGTATCAAAATGCCTTCAAACGTTTCGAAACGGCATTCAAACCTGTTTTTAAATATATGGCCGTTGAAGTTTTCAACTGATTTTTGACTTGTCGTTAAGGCGTATCAGAACACTTTTAATCCGTTTCGATACGTGCCATGACAGTTGAAAAGTCTTTCAAAACGAGTTTCGAAACAACTCTTAGCGTTTCGAAACGATCGTACCCGTTTTGGTATGGTCTATTTAATACACCCCAACAGCTCTTTCTTTTTTGGTTTGTTTCGAAACATGGTCGGGCGTTTCGGAACGGGTAGTTGCAGACTGCATTTATGGAGGTAAGATTCAACGGCTCTATTGATGAATGAAACAACCCCAACGGCTAGAATTCAATGAGAAGGTATAAAAAGGACCTCTAAAAGCTTCAGCAACAACTATTGAACCTACAAGCAACATCCAAGCATTCAATCCAAACCCTAGTGCCTTTTATTGTCAAATTCCTGTACCAAACTCTTGTGTTCTCATTGTAATCTTGTATTGCGAGTTTGAGGAGTGTGAAATTGTAATTGGGTAAACATTCATCCTTTGAGAGGAATTTTTAGAGTTTACTAAATACATCTCTTGTAAAAGTGAGTGGATTAAGCTTTGAGTAGAAAGCTTAATCAAATTGTAAGGTTCTCTCCTTATCCAAGAAAAGGGTAAGAATTCAAGTAGTGAATTGGTTGAAAATCTTTAGTGGGAACTAAGGTAGTGGATGTAGAGTTCATTTGGAGAACTTGAACCACTCTAATTGCTTGTGTCATATTTTATTTTCCCTATTATCACCTACCAAAATTTTTATCGCCAATTCACCCCCTATTGGCCATTTGCAATTGTGTGATCAACTCAACATGTTGCCTCACTAATAATCTTTTTAGGAACTCTCAGTGAAACAACCATGAATAAGTAAAAAAGAATGAATATTTATCCTCCTCAATTATGCATCACTTATGACCTTGAGTTTTCACAATTTAATTTTAAATACAATCTTCAAATGTTGAAGTTGACAATACACTAGTAGATAGATCTTTCTAATAACCACTTGAACAGATACATTGAATATTTATATTACTATTCATTTGAAGACCACAAGATTTTTTTTTTGGGAAACTATGTTTTGTTCTGTCTCTTTTGTATCAATCTTTCAATTGAGCTATACATCCTACATTGTCTTAATGTATGATAATTGACATTTTATCTTGGAAGCAATTCACATCTCTTTTAGATACGTTTGGTCAACAATCTTGGCCAAAATCATTTTTGTTTGTCGTATGCATAACAATTATTTATACATAATTTGAAAAGACATAAACTAATGTTTAAAGATCTAATGATAATGATTTTGTGGAGCTAAGATAGTATTTCTAGACTAACTAAAATACGATATTTTCAGACCAATTAAGATATGTTATTTCTGGACCAATTAAGATATGATGTTTCTAGATTAATGATTTCTTTGCCATTCTTTCAAGGACAAATATTTTCTTTATCCACAATCAACAATATTACAATCATCGGGGGTACTCAATAGATACACTTTATTTGCATTGAATGTCTTTAAAATTCTTTCGGTATGCGTTCATCATATACACGAATTTATATTTAAGTGCCCAATCTACACGTCGAGACAAAACTTGATTCTAAGATTCTTTATTTCAAATATTCTCGTTAAATAATTAAATGTTTTCAAGTTCTTCAAGAGTTTTCAATTTCAAGCTCTTCAAGAGTATTAATAATATGGGTAATCTTCACCCGAGGTCCATTTTATTTGGGTTTTGTTCTATTTTGATCAACCATATTTAAAAAAGATCATTCTTGCCACTTACGTTTAAAAACGTTTTTGTTTGTCACTGGACCGTTAATCTTCACTACTTGGCTAACGAGTAGTTGACATGGCCCTTTAAATATTAAAATAATTCACGTGTAATATGTTTATTATTTGATTATTTTTAAAAAGGGGTAAAAAGAAAATTAACCTTTATGATTCCTTAAGTCACGGTTAAAGAAAAAAAAAACAAAACCCAAAAGTCATTTTTTTCTCTTTCGTTTTTTCGTGGATTCTGTGTGGTGTTAAGGCTTAGAAAAATAATCTCTGAAGAATCAAGGTAAGTACTCAAGGGAATCAATTTTGTCTCATATTGTTTTTAATAATGGTTATCAATCGCCTGAACTCTTTCCTTTTGTTTTTAGTAAGATTTTAAATAATAGTTCGATGGCAACTTCGAAAATAAAGGGAGAAGAGATTCGTGTATGGTGTGGTTATTTTCTCACTTTTTTATTCGTTTTCCAAAATAAAAAATATTGCAAAATGGGTTTAGGGTTTTAGTAAAGGTTGAAGGTTTTAGTAAGGGTTTAAGATTTTATTGAGGGTTTAGGGTATAATATATACGTTTCAGTCTATTAAATGGTTAATATTCTCGTTTCAGTTTGATTAAATTGATTTTTATGAGATCATTTTGACTTTATTTAGACATTGATTCTTTAAAATACTTTGCACATCTGTTAGATTGTTTAGTACAAAACTGTAAAAAATTTGGGTTTGCTTTACTTTGCACACTAATTAGACAGTTTAGTGCAAAACTGTAAAAGATTTTTTTGATCAAAACTATGTAACTATGTAACATTTTGTTGGCTATTATTAATAGATTTTTATAAATATTAATCAAAATTTGTCAAATAATTATGCAGTTGACTTTGATTTGCTTTGTAACAAAATATTCCTTTAACAAATACGTTGTGTTGTATGTATTGGTTTTGGGGTTGTTTATTCTATTGAAAAAAAGTTATATTTCATTGGAGAATTCTATTTAATTCTTTAGTTTGAAAGAATATTTTGCTGTAATTTATTATAAAGAAATGTGACCCATATTTTTTTATGTCTTTTATGCTGGAATTTTGTTGTTGTTGTATGTATTAGTTTTAGGGTTTTCTGCTTTTGTTGACCTTTTATGTTAGAAATAATTTATTGTTTTACGTTGATGCATGTATATATATCTGTGTTGTCTTTTAGGGGCGAGCCATTGATTTAAATATTTTTATTTATGCATGCATTTATGTGTACTGTTTCTTTTAGGGTGAGTCATTGAAATGTTTACTCGTGTACTATGCAAATAATGGGTCAGAAATGTTTACTTGATTCACTATAGAGGAAATTTTGTGCTTTCACCAAGGATGAAGTACACCTTTAAGTCTGAAGCCTACTTCAATTTTGTTGATGCTAATAGATTCTCAATTTTTTTATTGTGACATATTGGTTGAGAAGCTAGGTGTAGTTGTACCTTTTGATGTTAATTGGAGAGTGTCAAATGTTACATTGTGTACTGCTTCTGTTAGGCCACTAAAGACTGATAATGATGGTATAGCTATACTGAACAACCTGCATAGCAATAGGTACATCTATATATTTCTGAAGCCAGGTGAAAAAAGTTTATGGAGTTTATGAAGAAGAAGAAGATCATGTTGCTTAAGAAGTAGATGATCATGCTGCTGAAGAAGAAGAAAATTATGCTGCTGCAGATGAACATGTTCACCATACTGAAGAAGAAGAAGAAAATCATGATGTTGAAGCAAATGTTCATCATGCTGAAGAAGATGAAAATAATGCTGCTAAAGAATAAAAAAATAATGTTACTAAAGAAGAAGAATATGTTGTTGAAGAATTTGATGATAATGATAATGAATATGATTAGAAAAGAGATGAAGTGTGAAGAAAAAAGGATGAAATAAGAATTAGGGTTCAAATAAACATGTATGATTTTGGACCAGAATAAAAAACGGACAATTCTAAAGATCGATACATTTAGCATGGTTCAGACTCAGATAGACCTATGTACCCTGAATTCAATTATGATATTGACATAGTAAAACCGAAGTTTGTTAAGGGTTTAGTATTTCTTAATAGGACAATATTAAAAGAAGCAATCAAGCAGTATGAGAGAGTAGTAGTGGTGTGCAAAAATATCTGATTCAAACTATTCGATCCGTTTATTCGATCCGAATTTTCGGATACCCGAACCAATTTTTCCCCCAGATAATTCAGATCGGATATCTAAGTTTTTTTTAGAATAATCATATCGGATATGGATCAAAAAAATCAAATTTTTTGATTATCCGAATATCCGAAAAAATGGGCCTTTAAGCCCTAAGCCCAATAGCCATATGATTTTTCCATATCATTCACGTCTTGATTTTCCCAAATCCCAGCCTGCACCTGCAATCCCTAGCATTTCACGAGACCCAGTTCATCTTCTTCAATCTCCTCCACTACCCACTCTCTGTTCATAAAAAATTTACCCTAGCTAGTAGCCTCAACCTTTAGCTCTCAGTTCGATCCGACGCCCCACTCTTCTCGTCCTCCTTTCTCAAGTCTTGAAATATGACGAATCAAATTCCACTACAAATTCCACTCTAATCTTGAATCACCTCATGGAGATAGTTCCTCGTTGTTGTATGTAATATTAAAATAATACATTTATGCAATCCAAGTTCCCAAAGTTATATTTACTTAATTATGCAGTCTTGGGTTTTGGATTCAGTAGAATCAATACCATGTATTTAAATTCAAATTATGTCCAAATAGGCACATGACCTTAAACACTATTTCCTTTGGACTTAAGCTTCTGAACAGTCTAACATTACTTATGCATGAATTATGCTGGTTGAAACTTGAGCCTAGTTCACTTCATAAAATATCCCAGATGGTTTGCTTGTAGAATAAATCTGTTTTTTTTATTATTTTACATAAATAAATATGATATGTTTTTATTGTTTGCTTGCAAAATATTTCATCATCTCTTGATAACAATGAAGATGCCAATTCTGAATTTTTTTTATTCGATGATAGATGATTCTGAAAAAGAGGAAAGACAAACATCAAAAAAGAGAAAAAAGGAGAAGAAAGTCCAAGCAACAATCGATGAGAAAAAGAAGAAAAGTTCAAAGTGGTGGGCTCATTTTACGGATTATGAGGAGGATCCCGCTTTTGCTTCTTGTAAGTATTGTCAACAACTTATTGGTTATAAGACTAAAAAAGACACCATTCTCTTAGCAAATCACATTAGTAGGTGCAAAAAGTATTCCCAAATTTAGATAAAAAGCAAAAGTTGATTGATTTTGAAACTGAAACACTAGTAAATGAAGATGGAATTACTGAAACAATTTGTGTTCTAAAATTGTGGGAGTTCGATCAAGAATATTGTAGGAAGAAGCTTGCTAAAATGCTTATCGTGGATGAATTGCCTTTTGTTTTTGTTGAACGTGAAGGCTTTATTGAATTCTGTCAAGCACTAAATCCTCGTTTTAGTCTTTCTTCTCGTACCACTGCCACTAGAGATTGTTATGCTCTCTTCATTGAACAAAGAAACGAACTAAAAAAATTCTTTTAAGATCTTGAATTTTAGGGTTTCTCTAACCATAAACACTTGGACATCGAGTCAAAATTTAAGCTATATGTATTTGACTGCTCATTTTATTAATGATGATTGGAATTTGCATAAGAGGATAATTAACTTTTATCCAATTACTGGTTATTTCAGGAAACTTATTGGTAGAGCGGTTGAAAAATGCTTGAATGAATGGGGATTGAAAAATATTATGACTGTGATCGTAGACAATACTAGCTCAAATGATTTAGCAGTCGATTACTTAAAGAGAAGACTTACCATTTATGAGTCTAGTTTGTTGGGAGGGGGGTAAGTACTTGCATATGAGATGTGCATCTCACATTTTGAATTTGATTGTACGAGAGGGTTTGAAAGAACTTGATTTGTCGATTATGAAAGTTCGAGCTTTTGTGAGGTATGTTAGGCCTTCTCTCACAAGGCTTCAAAAGTTTAAAACTTGTATAGAAGAGGAGAAAGAGCATAGTAAAAGTCTTGTTACTTTAGATGTTAAAACAAGATGGAACTCGGCCTTTTTAATGCTTGAATCCGCTATCAAGTTTAAAAAAGCATTTGCTAGTTTATACATGAAAGATTCTTCTTGTTCCAAGGAACTTAGAAAGCTTAGTGGTGGTCCCAATGAAGATGATTGAAAGAGGGTGAGTAATTTTTGTACCTTTCTTGAATGTTTTTTATGATGCAACATTAAGATTATCTAGTTCCTGCTATGTGACTTGCAACTCATATACAAATGAGATTTACGAGACTAGATTAATGATTTCAAACAACATGAATGATGATGATGAGGGTGTTAGAAAAATGGCAACCCAAATGATGTCCAAGTATGACAAATATTATGGGGAATATTGATAGTATCAATGTTTTGGTGTTTGTGGCTGTGATCCTTGACCCTAGACACAAGTTGAATAATGTTGAGTGGATTGTTCAAGATTCTTATGATGAAACAAAACTTAATCTTTTGTGTCTTAATATTAAGACGGTTTTGTAATCTTTATTTGACTTATATGCTTTCTCAATGTCTTGTCCAAATACAAGTGGTATTTCTTCCTACACTTCTACCTCTTTCTCCACTTTCACTCAAAGTGGACGCAAGGTTGATCTTCAACAACTCATGACTTTAAAATATCAAAGAAATACAAGTTGTTAATTATCTAGTGCCAACAAAAGTGAGTTGAGAAGTATTTAGAAGATGTTTGTGAGCTTTATGTTTCAAGTTTTGAAATCTTTCAATGGTGGAAAGATCAACCAAAAAGATATCCCATTCTTTATAAGATGACTAAAGATGTGCTTGCCATACCCATTTCGACTGTAGCTTCCGAGTTGACTTTTAGTATGGGGGTCATGTCCTTGATTCTTTCCATACTTCATTGACCCAAAAAATGAATGAAGCACTTGTTTGTGCTGAGGATTAGCTAAGCACCTCTAGGTCACCTCTTACAATAGAGGAAAACTTGCTCGCCTTGGAAGAATTGGAGGAAGGTTAGTTTTATTTTCAAAACTTTATTTTTTTTGTTTACTTGATATTTAAGTATAAATGTATGTTTTAACTTTTAACTATATTTTATTTTATTTTATTTTATTTTATTTCATGTGTTGTATGCATGAAGAATCTTACTTTGGAGCAACCAAACATCATAATTGATGAAACAATTAACACTTTGGATGATTTCTAAAGCTTGAAATTTAGAACTTTGAAGTACTTATTTAGTGGTCTTACTATTTGTTTTATTGTGTTGTTAAGACTATTTTAGACTTATAATGTTCATTTTGAACCTCTTGAGCATTGGACTTAAGAATTAAGATATTTTATTGTGTTGGTTTTATTATGTTGTTGACTTGAGACTTTTGTAGACTTATATGTTTTGTGAAGTGTTAAGGTTTGTGTTATGTACTTATGTTAGTTATCATGCGTTAAATTTGTGTTATTTCAATTCTAATATGTTATGGTTGTGAGTTAAAATTTGTGTGATATATTGAATCATACAATTTGTTTCAAAAGTAAATCGACAACATTGAAATTTGTTACTGCACAGATGAAACAATTAATATGTTCTGTGAAATGTTAATGTTTGTGTTATGTACTTATGCATGTTAGTTCTAATATGTTATGGATGTGAGTTAAAAATTTGTGTGATATATTAACTCTTACATTTGTTTTAAAAGCAAATTTGCACTTGGTAGCATTGAAATTTACTACTGCCCAGATGTCTTTTTATTTTTTTTTAATTCATTTTGATTTTTTAAAGTCTTTCAATTGTTTATTTAAATTATTAAGTATTTTAAATATTGTATTAGAAATTTAAAATATTATCTATATATTTTCTCCAAAATGAGATTAATTTTAAGTTAAAAATTTGATATGTTCGGATCAGATCGGATATTTGGATATCCGAAATTTTGAATATCCAATTTTTTCGGATCAAATTTGGATCATTATTTTAGGTATTCCAAATTTTAGATATCTAAAAATTCGGATCAGATTCGATATCCGAATTTGCACACCTCTAGAGAGTAGATATGGTGAAAGTAAAATTGAAGAAAAATGACAATTGCAGGCTTCAAGCAATATGCAAAGAATGATGTATTGGAAATTGTGGGCATCCCCTATGAACCCTAAGGGCAATAAGGACCAGACTTGCCAAATTAAAACCATGGTGAATTGTACATGTTCCAAGTCTGTGAACAATAATAATATTGCATCTAAGTGAATGGCAAAGTACTACATTGAAAAATTCATGTCTGAGCCTAATTATACCTTGAGATCATTACGAAACGATGTGTTGCATGAATTTGGTATATTTGTGTCACCTGAGAAGTGTGGTAAGGCCAGGGATAGTGCATTAGAAATGATTGAAGGGAATCATAAGGCTCAATATAGGACAATTTATGACTACTTACAAGGGTTAAGAAGTACAAATCCTGAAAAAACTACAATATGTTATCTAGATTTAAGGTCGTTCTAAAGGGTGTATGATTGTCCACAAGCTTGTAAAGAAGGGTGGAAAGTAGGTTGTATGAGGATAATTGGTCTTGATAGTTGTTTCATAAAAGGTTATTTTCAAGGGTATTTGTTGATAGTCGTAGGGATTGATGCAAATAATTGCATTTACCTTATAGCATATTTTGTTGTAGAGAGTGAGAATATGTCTTATTGGTTTGTGGATATTTTAAAAACTGATTTGGAGATTGATGACTCTTTCAACATATGTTTCATGTATGATAGACAAAAGGTTAGCTGTCACTTTTATGTATGTTACATTTATTACAAATATATACTATTATTGGGTTTAACTTTTGCCCTCAAGCCCATCAAATTCGTATCCTAATTGTCCTCATTAATCTCACATAAACGTCATTAAATCTTTCTTCTTCTTCCTCGTGAGAGTCAATCTCTGTTTAACGTCACTTTTATGGTTAAACTCCAAGTCCACTTACATGGTTAAAATACAGTTTGATGTCAATTTTTCAAGATTAAATTTGTATTATAAAATGGTAGTAATATCCCCTTGAATAATGCACATCATAGAAAATGGGTTTTAGCATCATGGTGTTCTTCAAACTTTTTCTCCTTTCTCAAATATTGGATTCACCCATAGCTTCTACAAATCCAGTTGATTTTTATAAATTGAGTATTCAATGGGGTAGGAGTACGTGAAGCGACGAGAAAACGCCATGCTAGACCCCTTTACCACCTACCGTAGACCAATAGTTTACCATCCACGGCCTATAGCTGCAGGATGCAATGGACGATTCCGTTGACCCCTATACGCCCATTCATCCATGTATCCAATCGACTCCCACCCCTTCGACACATCTGCATGTAAGCATCTTGAATCTTTATCTTATTTTTTTACCCAATGCTCCCTAAAATCTAACTTGACTTTTCCCCCCTCCATTTTGACAAGGTCTTCTTCAATCCCTTCGTCCAAGCTTAGATAAAGAGTGGCCAGAATTGAAGAATCCCCTCATCCCCAATGCAAATATGCAATTCTGGCAGCGTGAATGGATCAAACATAGGATGTGTTATGATTTTGCACATGACACATTGAACTACTTTAAATATACACTACGAATTCGGGCGAGCTTACCAAATTTTGGAATTAAATTCGAAGACAGCTATAAGGTGGAAGACATTATCAATTTGGTTGACCGAGTTGCCGGTGCAAAACCCGAAATCATATGCAACGTTAATAGCACCACCAAGTCCGTTCAACTTTGGGAAATACACCTCTGTTATCATCGGCCAGACCCTCAAGGACTCGTCCATTTAATCTGAAATTGTCCTTTTCAATTGTCACACAACCCAGGTGGTCAAGCTAAAGCCCCATGTCGAAATACGAATCAAAGCATAATTGTTACGTAATAATAATTAATGAGAGGAGGAAGATTGGAATAATAATAGTAATAAATTTATTCAACATATGTGGGTATTTGTTCGGATATGGTCATGATTTTACCAACTTACATATATTTCTCCCCCATTAATTAGTACCAGTTATTGTCATTTGGATTCCTTAACTTTCTTTGTCCTATGAGAAGTGAGAAGTGGTAGAAGGATTATCCGGTTGGAAAATAGTATCATTTCATAACTTAGTCAACGTGCTGTAAAAATCAAATAGTGGTACACACAAGTTGAGTTTAAAATTCGAATATGTAAATATCAGACCTGGATTGTTATATTCTTGATATACCAATTGTCAAAATTGATACAACACTAAGCTGGGATTATGAGAGAAAATTGAACAAAATGATATAAGTTGCCCTTTCCACCACAACCCAACGCAACCATCATTCTCTTCAACACTCATCTCCCAATTATTATCTCGAGCCTCGTCAATGGCATCCTCTCCGAACACTTGTGCCGCAAGCCCCACGCCTCACACCATTTCACTTTCCTTGGTTCGCTAATGCCTTTGTTGCCTCTCCTTTCATTACTCGTCTTTCCTCGCTCTCTCGCATCTAAGAAAGATAGAAGTAATGATGTAGAATCCAAGACACGATCTTGGGTCGAATTCAGTTCAACTGATTCTTCAAGTCCCATGATTTCTTAGATTGAAAACCGAGTTCCAAAAACACACACAAGATCTTCAAGTGGTTTGATGATCATTGACCAAAACGAAAGAGACACATAATTAAAACATAAAAACATGTTGATTACAATAATGGTAATTGGGGCAACTTTAGGAAATGGACAGTGAAGGGTGTATTGAACAAGTATCTGGTGTGTTGTGTTGTTTTGTTTTGTTTGGAACATGTTATCTTGGAAAGTATTATCCGTAAGGGTTTTAAGTCTTATTTGATTTTTTTTCTTCAAAAAATCAACTTTGAGATTGAATGTATTTATGTAGGGCCTTAAGGAAGTTATTGAAGATGTATTCTTGTATGTAGAGGATAGAAAATGTGTTAGACACATATACACAAATTTGAAGGGGAAACACAAAGGCCAAGCTCTCAAAGATGTTGTTTGGAAGGCTGACAGAGCACCTATTTGCGGGAGTTAAAAAACATTATGGACTAGTTGAAGGAACTGTCAGAGGATGCCTATATTTGGATTAAGGGGAAGGACCATGCTCAGTGGTCTAGATCACTCTTCTCCACTAGGAGAAAGTGTGATATGCTCCTTAATAACCATTGTGAGTCGTTTAACAAGGTAATATAACTTGTTTCAATTTTTAACTAATTAAGACAACAATTTTGTACTTAAAACGTATTTAACTCATTCATTGTTACTGTATTTTATGTAGTTTATTTTGGAGTCAAGAGATAAGCCTATACTGACTATGATGAAGACAATTTGAATGAAGATTATGACTCGAATTGTATGCAAAAGAAAAGCTGCTGAAAATGTAAATGTTATTGTGTGAAAAAATTTAGAAGAAGTTGGATATCAATATTGAAGAATCCATCAGGTTACTAAATCAATTTCCTTATGCTTTTTTAATTCTGTTTTGAATTATGAACTGTTCACTACATATTAATTGTATGTTTTCTGTCTTAGTATTATTTGATTGCTTTTAAGTAAATAATTGCTTATGTAATGTTTACTTTTTATTTGTTACAATTTGCCTTTGGTTATAGTGTGTTTGCCTTTTGCTTTTGGAGAAAGTGTGCTTGATTTTTACTTGTTACAATCTGTCTTTGGTTATGTGATTACTTATGTAATGTTTTTTATTTGTTACATAAGGTATTTTTATTTTTTGCAAGTCATGTTACTAAATCATATTCCTTATGGTTTGTTGTAAATCTTCCTTATGCACTATTTTTTATTTGTTGTATAAGAGATTTTTATTTGTTGTAATCTGCCTTTTGTTACAACTTGTTTTAGGTTCTGGCTAACTCATACTGGTGTACATAAATATCAAGTTGAAGCTAGCCTATCTCACCAACATGTTGTGGACCTTGACCAAAGATCATGCACATGCAAAAAAAATGGGACCTCATTGGGATCCCATGTGCCCATGCAGCATCAATCTTTGGATTGAATAATTTAAAGGCTAAAGATTATGTCAATGAATGCTACCACAACAGTACACAACTAACTATTTACTCGAACATGATTAAACCAATCAAAGGTAATACTCTAAACTAGCTTGTACCATAAATTCAATCAATGACTTAATTAAATAATAAAATTTTCATTCTTTTGTTTACAAGTCCGTAGTAGTGGGCTCCAATAGCTGACATAGAGCCTATTTTACCATTAATCATAAGAATGCCACTTGGAAGACCAACTAAGAAAAGAATATTAGAACCTGATGAAATCACTAACCCTATGTTATGCAAAAGAGTGCAACAAGAGAACTACACAAAATGTTGAAAACCAAGCCACAACAGGACCTGTAGAGGGGAAATGGGTGCAAATCAACCTATAAGAATACCCACATTCAGGAGACCAAAACTTAGACAGCCACAACAACCTCGATAAAATCAACAACCTCAGCAGCCACAACCTGGGCAAAATCAACAACCTCAACAACCACAACAACCTCTTATGCCTCAAAGAGAAATTTTAAATAAGGAGAAAATACCTTTTTTCTCCACAAAAAATTATGAGATAGATGCCAAGTCAAAAATTCACTGTCTCAAACCCTCCAACTCAAGAATCACAATCAACAATTAAGGGGTGAAGCTGGGACATACTTATTTTGCTTTTTGTAAACTGAAACGTTTGTGTCACATTAGTGACCAAAAACATTACTTTTTATGATGGTTAAGTTGGGAGAAATTTATCTTAGAAACTTAACTATCATGTTTGGAACATAATTTTGTAGCTGCTGCAGGAGGTTTAGCAGTTAATGTCATTACTTTGCAGCTGACATAAGAAGTTTATCAGCTTAGAAACTGATTATTTTGTACTAGTTTACCTCAGTTATGGAAATTTACCTTTGCTTACTTAAATTGTTGAGTTTATTTTATGCAATACCAAAATATTATATCAAAAATTTTCAGTTGAATACAACACACCAATTTCTAACCAAACCAACTTCATTACTTCACTGAAAATATTCCGCACAACAATCCATAAATTACTACATACAAACCATTCAAAATCATAACACATGATAATAAAACCTACATATTAAGTTACTTCACACAAAATAATCCATGGCATAACAACATCAAACCTTGGACTCATACAATAAAATCCTATGGATATAAAACCTACCCAATCAATTACTTCATAACCCACACCATTATCATCGAGAAAATCAACAAGCATAACCAATAAATTCGCTTAATTCTTTTTGCAATCTCCATTTTCTTCACTTTCCTTAACAATCCAACAATGACTACTCTTGCACGTAGTGTCAAAGGAGCATCATACCAAGCAAAGATTTGGCAATGAATCTCCCTCTCATAATTTTTACAACCAAAAAACCTCCTACCAGGATTATCATCAGCCCAAAAAGTTGCAATCTTTGATTTGAGGTCACAACGACAAATGGGTACTGTTGCGTGTAAAAGTGTCTATCGCAATTGTAGTGCAAGTGTACACGACGCAAGTAGTAAAGTGATACTGGAGTATCGGATATCGTCTCCACAGGGACTGGGCCAATAGCTTCACCTTGAATTACTGCACGAAAGTAAAGAAAATAGTTCAAGATGTTGTCACGAAAATAATAGAGAATACTGGAAAATAGAAGTAAAGTAATCAAGATAGAGAGAATGGGCGGGTATTGAATTGCTTCAGTAGTGCAGGTATTGCTAAGTCGAGGAATATCAGCGCTGTCGTCGTTCCCGTCGCGGCAACAGTCCGTTGGTTATCGCGGCAGCGATTACCCAACTCAGTACTTCAAGTTTGGCAAGAATCCCTGTTGTGCCTTGGCCTATCCCTAGGTCCAAGTCTGTCGATGATCACGTCTTTGATGATACCTCCCGGCGTGAATCGAAGGATGAACACTGATGTTGTTGAATTCTTCTTTAGCCACTTAACCTCGTCCTATCCCTAGGTCCGAGATAGTTCAACTATAAACTAGAGAACTCGCACTTATCCCTTTCTTATACTTAACTCTCCCGATATTAAGTAAATAAATAACCTCGCAATGCTCTCCCGATACTCTTGCAAGATGTTAATAACCAGAATAAGAGAACTTGAAGTTTATTTTATTGAACTGAAAATTCCTAAAACAAAAGCAACCCTTGCAACTACTTTACAAATCAACCCGTGGCCCTAGGGGGAATTTAGAACATGATGAGAGAAGGAAAACGGCTAGGGTTTTGGGAAGAAGGCTAGAGATAGGTTATCCCCTCCTAGGTCGAATTACATGCCTTTATATAGGCCTTGGGTTCAAGTTTTCTAATATGGAAGGAATACAACTTTAAATTAAAGTACAATTCTAATAAAGACTAAATCTTCAGAAAAACAATCTTTAATTCGTCCTTCCTTCTTTCTTGGGATATCTTCCTTGAACCTTGGGCTTGGCCTTCATTCTGACCTAGGGCTCGGAAAAATATAGGAGTACTCCACGACAGACGGCCTGAATTTTCTCTTTCTGTCGAGGTCCACTTTGCTTCTTCTCCTCAAAACTGCTGTCGTCCTTTACTGTCACGGCGGCAACCATGGCAGCATCGTCCTCCTTGACTGCTTACCCAGTTCCAGCTCTTCTGTTTCACTGCCCAGCGCCTGCCTCTCCATCTGCTACAGCAGCAACCTGCAAAAGCAACTAATTTCAGTAGAAACTGTGCCATTTAATATATTTGTGATGCCTGACTGTAAACTGACCTAAATGCAATGAATTATGCTTGAATGCAGCAGAAATATGGTTTAAATAGGGGGTAAATAATAGAACTTTTACACACTCAACACACCCCCAAACTCAAGTTTTTGCTTGCCCTCAAGCAACTAAGACCTAAAAGAAAAATAAAATATTTTTGTTTTGGCTTAAAACAGTGAACTTTCTCTTACCCTCCATTCATTCTCTGTGACGGCAGCACCCTGTCAGATAACTTAGGATTCGTCCGGAATCTCACTATAGTCCTCGTGCAGTGTGTGCATGCTTGTGAACAGTTATATGCCAAGACTCTCTTAGTTTCACTAGAATATTTCAGCCTCTAACTCGAATTTTTATGCCAAAGTTTATCTTTTTGAAAGCACTTCTTATGCTCTTTTGATTTTCTGTTTTGACTCGATTTCATTATTTTTTAAGCTAAAGTTTTACTAGAGCCAGTTTTGGGCACCTCTAGCTAACTTCCTAGAGCCTGTTTCGGGCACCTCTAGGGCTGTTGAGTCTATTTTGCTAAACTTCTTTCCTAGAGCCAGTGTTAGGTACCTCTAGGGGCTATTCAAGTGCTAAGCTTCCTATTCTAGTTGACTAAAAGAGTTCTAAGCAGTATAACAGTCACAATGGTGTTTAAGTTTTCAGAACTATAGAAAGGCTCTAAACTTCTCCTAAAACTATCCTAAAGGCACTGTCACGACAGAGCTGTCACGGCAGGTAAGTTCAGTTCACAGACTTAAGCCAAAATTTTCAATTTTTCATTTTTTAACCAAAAATAAACTAAGTAAAAGACATAATTTTAAAACTAAATTAGACTCCATTAATGGAGGGATGCCACCCCCAAACTCGAGGGTTGCATTTCCCTTAATGCAAATGACAAATAAGAACAAAATAAAAACATCACATAACAAATTATATAGGCAGACAACCAAAAATAAGTTAAGAAACTCAAATTTTTAAGCGCTGTCGTCACTGCTGCTGCTGACTCGGATCTGGCGGTGGGCACGAGCCTTCGGAGCTGGCTGGCTGATGGGGGAGGCAGATGTGTTCTTTGTTTTAGCCTCCCTCGGGGGTTGAATTCTGGTTGGGGAGATGTGAGGGGGTTTCTCCACAACTTGGACCTCTGAGCTGCTGCTGCTCTCATCTCTGCTGTCGCTACCGCTGATGCTGCCACTGCCGCTATCCGGCTTGTTTTTGTCTGCCATTCTCTTCTGTCGTTTCATCTGTGTGAACTCTTTGGCTAGATTCCTCTTAATAGAGGGTTCATTGTCTCTTTCCTGCCAAATGGAGGAAGAAGAGAAACCGGCGACGAATGCCTCAAGTTCTTCCGAGGTCATTCTTCTCTTTGTTCCACGGGCAGAAGTCTCAGCTGCAGGGTTGCTGCCGGCGGCTGTCGTGGCAGGGGTTGGTGTGGGTGTTGCAGATGGTGTCCGTGGTGTGGCAGCAGGAGTTGGGGTGTGGGCAGGGGTTGGTACAGAAAAATAATGGGCAGGGAATGTAGGAAATATGACATCAGGGAAATTCAAAGAAGTTTGTATGAATTGTACCGTAGCTGCGGTGAAATCCCTGACGAAGCTCATAAGACCGAGTTGTCGTTCCTCCATCTTCTGGATAGCAGCAAGAATCTGGGAGGATGAGTCAGTCGGGGCTGCTGCTGCTGCTTTCTGCCTGGCTTCCGTGGCAGCAGGTTCATTGTCCGTCAACTCTGTCGTGTCTGCTGTCGCGGCAGCGGGATCAAATGAGGACAGAGGGGTGGCAACAGTCAGCTCCATTAAGCTGAGTATTTTCTTGTCCGTCCATCCCTTCCCTTGGACTCTAAGGTCGGTGACAGCTTCAGGTACCCCATGGCCACGGTAGAGGGCTGTGATGAGGTATGGAAGATAGAGTGGTCCCGTCGGCCGGTGTGCGCACTCCAGAATGCTCTCACGGATATAGCTGCCCACGTTGATGGGCCTCTCATGTAAAATGGAGTGAATTAAGGCTAACCTGGGTTGGTCGACGGTGGTATTGTGCGACGACGGCATGATGCGCTTTTTGATAAAAGCGTTCCATAACTTGGCTTCCAGCAGGAGTTGAGTTCTTTTTACAATCCTTGGGTTCTTACGGCTGGTATTCCACTGAGTTCCCTCATTTGTCAGCTCTGCCATGACAGCATCATAGGCAGCAGGGTCAAGGGTGTTCAGGAACTATTGGTGGTCGTCGTCGTTGCTGCCGACGTAGAATCCGTACAAGGTGTTGATATATTCAGCTTCGAACGACACTTCCCTCCCTCGTACGGTGACTGCTGTCGCCGTCCTGCTGTTGATGGCAGCGTAGAAATCTTGCACCAAAGAGACGTTCATCTCCTCAGGTTGTTCGGCAAAAATCTGCCATTGTAGAGCCCTTATTTTGCGAGCAAGGAACGGTTTTAGGCCTAAATTTCCCTCATTCGAAGTGTAGATGAATCCTCTTTCTTCCCACATGTCTCTAATCTGGAATGAGCGTGGGGTGGTTGCTATCGGGGTGGAGCTGGAGGCAGCATTCCTACGGGTGTTTCTGGAAGACATTGTTGCAAGGGTTGAGATAATAAAAAGGAAAGCAAATAAATTCTAGAGGAAGCAAGTGAGAAGAGTAGAAGTGAGTGAAAATGAAAAATGAAACGGGGTTTATATAGAGAAGAATTTGCTGCCCGTTGGAGCTGTAACGGCAGGCGCGAATAACGGGGCCAGCTGTTACGTGTTTGCGTGTCTGACGCGTCTATCACGCGTTTCTGTGTCTGCTACGCGTCTGTTACGCGTTTGCGTGTCTGTCGCGACAGCGTGTTGACAACCTGTATTTTTCACGTCTGTCGCGGCAGCTGAAACGACAGGCTCCAAAATTTGGGCTTTTTGGGCTGGTGGAAGGATGGTGGGCTGAATTCACTTCTCCTGTTCTTCTTGTCTCCTTTATTTCCTAAAAAAAAGAAAAATAAAAACATTATTTAAAAATAAAATAAATCTAATTTCCTAATAAATAATACTAAAAATAATTAAAATAAAATTTAGGTTAAGTTAGGGATGCCGGGTGGGGCATCTCCTAAGGTAACCACTTCCTGCATTCGTGAGGCTTCAGTCCCCTGATAATGCTTTAAGCGCTATCTGTTGACTTTGAATTGGTGCCCATCTTTTAAAGATCTGATCGTGATGGCACCATGGGGAAAAACCTGTACAACTTGGAACGGGCCAGACCATCTAGATTTCAGCTTCCCTGGAAAGAGTTTTAATCTGGAGTTAAATAGCAATACAAGCTGCCCTAGGCAGAACTGTCGTGGCAGCAACTTTTTCTCATGCCACTTCTTAGTTTTATCCTTGTAGATTCTTGCATTGTCATAGGCCATTGTCTGGATTTCTTCAATATAGTTTAGATCTAATAGCCATTTCTGCCCTGCCTTGTCCAAGTCCATATTCACTGCCTTGATTGCCCAGTATGCTCTGTGCTCTATCTCGACAGGTAAATGGCATGTTTTCCCATAAACCAATCGGTAAGGAGACATTCCCAATGGAGTTTTGAAAGCTGTCCTATAAGCCCATAACGCATCATTCAGGTGTAAAGACCAATCTTTCATAGTTGGCTTAACCATTTTTTCAAGAATGTTCTTGACTTCCCTGTTGGAAATTTCAGCTTGTCCATTGGTCTGTGGGTGATATGCTGTTGCAATCCGATGTTTGACACCATACTTCTTCAAGGCAGCAACAGTAACCCTGTTGTCGAAATGTCTCCCTTCATCACTGATGATCGCCTTAGGGATGCAAAATCTAGAAAAGATATTTTTGTGTAAAAACCTTTGAACCGTTTTGGCATCATTCTTTTGAGTGGCGATAGCTTCAACCCACTTAGATACATAATCTACTGCCAGAAGGATGTATAGATTCCCACATGAAGATGGGAATGGTCCCATAAAATCGATCCCCCAAACGTCGAAGATCTCGACTTCAAGAATGTTCTGCAGCGGCATCTCGTGTCTCCTTGAGATGTTTCTTGTCCGTTGGCACTTGTCACAGCTCTTGTAGAAGATTTGAGCATCTTTATACAGTGACGGCCAATAAAATCCTGACTATAGAACCTTGGCAGCAGTTTTGTTGCCTCCTAAGTGTCCTCCATACTGTGAAGCATGGCAGTGATGAAGTATATCTTCCTGCTCATCCTCTGGTACACATCTCCTTATAACCTGATCTGCACAGATTTTAAAAAGAAGAGGTTCGTCCCAATAATAATGCTTAACATCATTTTGGAACCTCTTCCTGGCTTGATAATTAAGGTCAGAAGGTATTATTCCGCTAACTAAGAAATTAACGAAATCAACATACCAGGGAAGTTCAAAAAACTTGCCTGCCGCCATGGCTGTCGCGGCAGTGACTGCGGCAGCAAAGAGCTGCTCATCTGGGAAGGTCTCCAATATGTTTGTCTCATATGTCGGTAGACTCTGTCCCTTTTCCAACCTTGACAAGTGATCTGCCACTTGATTTTCTGTCCCTTTTTTGTCCTTGATTTCAAGGTCGAATTCTTGTAATAGCAGGATCCAATGTATCAATCGAGGTTTTGCATCCTTTTTCGCGAACAGATACTTCAATGCAGAGTGGTCTGTATGCACTATGACCTTCGTTCCAAGTATATAAGAACGAAACTTGTCAATGGAGAATACCACAGCTAATAACTCCTTTTCTATGGTGGTGTAGTTCACTTGGGCGTCGTTCAGTGTCTTGCTGACATAGTATATGACATGAAAAAGTTTGTCTCTTCGCTGCCCAAGTGCTGCCTTGACAGCATAGTCACTAGCATCACACATGATCTCAAACGGCAATGTCCAATCTGGTGGCTGTACTATTGGGGCTGTTACCGGCTTTTCTTTCAGAACCTTGAATGCCTCAGTACATTCATTGTTAAAGTCGAAGGGTCGGTTCTGCTCTAGAAGATGGCATAGGGGCTTGGTGATTTTTGAAAAGTTCGCAATGAACCTCCGATAAAAACCAGCATGTCCTAAGAAACTTCTGATTCCCTTGACTGTGGTGGGCGGCGGCAGCTTTTCGATCACTTCTATCTTGGCTCTGTCGTCTTCTATGCCACGACAGCTAATCTTATGGCCAAGGACTATCCCCTCATCAACCATGAAGTGACATTTTTCCCAGTTCAGCACTAAATTTGCTTTTTCACATCTCTCGAGTACCTTTTGTAGGTTGCCTAGGCAGCTTTCAAAGTCGTCTCCAAAGACTGAAAAATCATCCATAAAAGTCTCTAGGAAGTCCTCCACCATATCGGAGAATATGGCCATCATGCACCTTTGGAAGGTGGCTGGTGCATTGCATAGTCCAAAAGGCATTCTCCTAAAAGTGTAAGTTCCATAAGGGCATGTGAATGTCGTCTTTTCTTGATCTTCCGGTGCGATAGCGATTTGATTGTAACCTGAATAACCATCATGAAAACAATAGTAAGGTTTACCCGCTAGTCTATCAAGCATTTGATCAATAAAGGGTAAAGGAAATTGGTCTTTTCGGGTAGCTTTGTTAAGCTTCCGATAGTCCATACAAACCCTCCAACCGGTTACAGTCCTGGTTGGGATCAGCTCATTGTTTTCGTTGGTCACCACTGTTATTCCTCCTTTCTTGGGAACGCACTGCACCGAGCTCACCCATTTGCTGTCCGAGATGGCGTAGATTATTCCAGCATCTAACCATTTGATTATCTCTTTTCGCACCACCTCTTTCATCGCATGGTTCAGCCGCCTTTGAGCATCTATAGTCGGCTTATGATCATCCTCTAAAAGGATTTTATGCATACATAAGGCCGGACTAATGCCTTGAATATCGGCTATCGTCCATCCAATAGCCTTTTTATGCTGCTGCAGCATCCCTATTAACTGATGTTCCTATTCCTGCATCAACTTGGAAGAGATGATTATGGGCAACGTATCATTTAAACCAAGAAAAGCATATTTTAGCTGCCCTGGCAGGGGCTTAAGATCTAAAATAGGGGGCTCAACAGTTGATGGCTTTTGAATTGCATGGTTATCTGAGGTATAATTTAAAGGCTCGAATAACTTACCTGGACGATTACCTATCCAGTTTACCTCCTCCTGATCTTCAGTATCAGATGTATCAGATTCTGAGGAGTTGCTGTCGTCGGTGCTGTCGTGACAGTCTTCTAAATGGCTGCCGAGGCAGTGACCAATTTGTATGTCGTGGCAGCCCGACCTGATGCAGGGTTGGTCAAAGGTGATTGCAGTGATGGCCTTGCACTCTTCTCTTGCATCAGCATGTTTCATTTCTTGGAGAAAGTTCGGCTTGATTTCTTGATCGTTCACTCTCATAATGAGTTCTCCTCTTTCCACGTCAATCAGTGATCTTCCTGTGTCTAAGAAGGGTCGCCTCAGGATGATTGGTGCGCTCTCATCTGCTTCACAATATAAGATAAGAAAGTCAGCAGGAAAAATAAACTTATCCACTCTTACCAGAATATCTTCAATTTTTCCTTCTGGGTGAACGTAAGAGTGGTCTGCCAGCTGCAGTACTACTGTTGTGGGCCGAGCTTTTCCAATACCTAATTTTTGAAAAACAGATTTGGGCATTAAATTTATACTAGCACCAAGATCACAAAGTGCCTTACCCACAAATTTGTCTCCGATTACGCATGGTATGATGAAACTCCCAGGATCCTTCTTCTTCTGGGGTGGATACTTGTGCAAAATACTCATGCATCCATGTGTCATATTTACCGTTTCAAACTCTCCAAGTCTAGATTTCTTTGACATGGCATCCTTGAGAAATTTGGCATAACCGGGTATTTCCCTCACAGCATCTAACAGCGGAATGTTGATATGAACCTGCTTAAAAATATCATAAATTTTCTTAAGCTGTAATTCCTGTTTCAATTTCTGTAGCCGCTGAGGGAAAGGTGGCGGGGGACGATAATCAACAATACGTCCTTCCCACTGTATACGGATCTGAGGAGGTTTGGGTTCATCATCTTTCTCCTCTGTCCCTTCTACTGTCGTGACAGGCTCATTGGCAGCAGGCTGTTTATTACCTGTCGGGGCAGCTTCCTCGGCAGGTGTCTCCAAGGCTGGTTTCTTTACTGTTTCAGTTTTTTTCTCAGACCCTGGTAATTTCTTCCCACTCCTAGTAGTGATGGCTTTACACTGCTCATGTGTGGGCTGTCTAACATTTTCAGTATTGCTAGGAAATCCGCCATTCTGCCTTGGGTTAACATGCTGGGAAATCTGACCCATCTGTGTCTCCAAAGATTTCAGAGTAGCTTCATGATTGGTCATCCGCATCTCTGTTTTGTCCATGAAAGTTTCTGTCTTCTTGACAAAGTGATTCATGTTCTCAATGTAGGTACCTGTTTGAGACATAAATGTAGCCAGAGTCTGTTCCAGTATACTATTCGAGGCAGCTGGTGGCTGTTGCTGCTGCTGCTGCGGTTGCTGCTGAGTCAGCAATCTAGGTCCTCCCTGGTTCTGATTATTTTGTGCTTGAGGATTTAGGGCATTGTTGGGATTACTCCAAGAAAACTTAGGATCCTTTCGCCAGCTGGGATTGTAGTTGTTGTAGTTATAATTCTGCTTATTGTATTTTCCAACATACTTTCCCTCTTCTAACTGTATAGGACATTCATCCGAACTGTGATTTCCTTCACAAATTTCACATACCTCTTCGACAGCAAATACCGGTTGGAACTCATCGTTCAAGAGCTTTTTCATAGCCTTAGTAAGGTATGCCACCTGTGATTTCATTGTGTTGTCGGCCTCATAATCCTTAATAGCTAGGACCCGTTTACCCCCTCTTCTTGCTGTTGGAAACTGCTCCTTATTCTTAGCCAGATTTTTCAATACTTGCATTACCTCATCTGGGTCTTTGTCCAGTAGTAATCCGTTTGCTGCTGAATCAATTCGAATACGAGTTTGTAAATTGGTAGCATTATAAAACTTGGTTACCTGGTTCCAAACAGGGAATCCATGCATTGGGCAGTTCCTTAGAAGAGTAGTAAATCTGCCCCAGGCCTCGTGCATCGGCTCGGCATCTTCCTGTTGAAAAGTAGCAATTTCGTTACGTAATCGCTCAGATAAATGTGAAGGATTAAAACGAGATAAGAATTCACGAGACAAATCTGCCCAAGTTCTAATTGAACCCGGCGTAAGTTTATTCCACCAAGTCTTTGCTCTGTCCCTCAATGAATGAGGAAACAACCGAAGCCTCGGTATCTCCGGATTAACTCCTGGTAGTCTAAACGAACCACAGATTTCCTGGAACGTTTTTAGATGCTCCCTAGCATCCTCTATAGTAGCACCACTAAATTGGTCGGCATTGTTGATCATGCTAAACATAACAGGATTCAGCTCGAAGTTGTCAACATCTATATCCGGCAGCGTGGTCTCTAGTTCTACATGATCATTTAGCATGTAGTCTCGGCAGAACCGTCATGCGGTAGCGGCATGAGGGTCGCCGACAGGAGGGATAATCTCTCCATCTTTACAGGATTATCAACCTGGGGGTTCCCTTGGTTTTGCATCGTCTCTAACTGTTCCTCAAGGTACTCGTTCCTGGCTAGTACGTGACGAAGTCGGTTCCTAAGATTGAATGAACGTTCTATTTCAGGATCTAATGGATACTCAGGTTCTTCTCCTCGTCTTGATTTGCGCATAAACAAGAAACCTTGTGAAAAGCAAAGGTTGAACAAACCAAATTAAAACAGAAAAATAAAAATAAAAATAAAAACGAAAAGTGCAGTAAAAGAAAAGGTAGAGTTATGTTGCCAGTTCCCGGCAACGGCGCCAAAAACTTGTTGCGTGTAAAAGTGTCTATCCCAATTGTAGTGCAAGTGTACACGACGCAAGTAGTAAAGTGATACTGGAGTATCGGATATCGTCTCCACAGGGACTGGGCCAATAGATTCACCTTGAATTACTGCACGAAAGTAAAGAAAATAGTTCAAGATGTTGTCACGAAAATAATAGAGAATACTGGAAAATAGAAGTAAAGTAATCAAGATAGAGAGAATGGGCTGGTATTGAATTGCTTCAGTAGTGCAGGTATTGCTAAGTCGAGGAATATCAGCGCTGTCATCGTTCCCGTCGCGGCAGCACCTGTCGCGGCAGCGAACCCAACTCAGTACTTCAAGTTTGGAAAGAATCCCTGCTGTGCCTTGGCCTATCCCTAGGTCCAAGTCTGTCGATGATCACGTCTTTGATGATACCTCCCGGCGTGAATTGAAGGATGAACACCGATGTTGTTGAATTCTTCTTTAGCCACTTAACCTCGTCCTATCCCTAGGTCCGAGATAGTTCAACTATAAACTAGAGAACTCGCACTTATCCCTTTCGTATACTTAACTCTCCCGATATTAAGTAAATAAATAACCTCGCAATGCTCTCCCAATACTCTTGCAAGATGTTAATAACCAGAATAAGAGAACTTGAAGTTTATTTTATTGAACTGAAAATTCCTAAAACAAAAGCAACCCTTGCAACTACTTTACAAATCAACTCGTGGCCCTAGGGGGAATTTAGAACATGATGAGAGAAGGAAAACGACTAGGGTTTTGGGAAGAAGGCTAGAGATAGGTTATCCCCTCCTAGGTCGAATTACATGCCTTTATATAGGCCTTAGGTTCAAGTTTTCTAATATGGAAGGAATACAACTTTAAATTAAAGTACAATTCTAATAAAGACTAAATCTTCAAAAAAACAGTCTTTAATTCGTCATTCCTTCTTTCTTGTTATATCTTCCTTGAACCTTGGGCTTGGCCTTCATTCTGACCTAGGGCTCGGAAAAATATAGGAGTACTCCACGACAGACGGCCTGAATTTTCTCTTTCTGTCGAGGTCCACTTTGCTTCTTCTCCTCAAAATTGCTGTTGTCCTTTGCTGTCACGGCGGCAACCATGGCATCATCGTCCTCCTTGACTGCTTATCCAGTTCCAGCTCTTCTGCTTCACTGCCCAGCGCCTGCCTCTCCATCTGCTACAACAGCAACCTGCAAAAGCAACTAATTTCAGTAGAAACTGTGCCATTTAATATATTTGTGATGTCTGACTGTAAACTGACCTAAATGCAATGAATTATGCTTGAATGCAGCAGAAATATGGGTTAAACAGGGGGTAAATAATAGAACTTTTACACACTCAACAGGTACGCATGCTTCCATTTCTACCGTCTTCTATTCTATATTGTTTAAGATTTATGTAGAAATGGGTAAGAAAAGAGGAACAAATTGAGATAGGGTTTTTAATTGAAGTAAAGGGGATTATATAGACAATGGTAAGGATTTTAATATATGTTGTCTATTACACATGTATTATACACGTAGATTATTTTAATTTTTTTAAAGGTTCATGTCAGCTACCCATTAGCCAAGTAACAGAGACTAACGATCTAGTGACCAAAACAAAAACGTTTCTAACCGTAAGTAGCAAGAATGGTTTTTTTTTAAATTTGAATGACCAAAATAGAACAAAACCCAAACAAAAGGGACCACGGCTGAAGATTATCCTAATAATGTTCAAATTATCAATATATACACACTTTTACTAATGTTTAGGAATTTCCATATGCTTTCTAACATTATAAGTCATATATGGATAGATTTCACTATATAAGAATCTATAAAATCATTAGACTCATGTAAAAATTTTCACAACTATCAGACTAATAACGTAATTACATCCACCACGAAGTAATCGCAAAATTCTTCGTAATTCAGGTTGCATTTTATATCTCACGACTATTCATTAGTACTTTACATGTCTTACGCCTTTAGGTGTTTGGACTATTGGTCCAAAAACTTCATGTTTTAGAAGTTAATTTAAGTGCACTTGAATATCGCTTTTCTATTTTGGTCAATCATTTTTATATCTATACTCCTTGACAAGTTTATACTCAAAATCTTCATTTTTATTTTTTTAGTACTTCTGTAGAAACATTATATGTAAAATTGTTGTCGACAACTTTTCTTTTTCAGTTCCATTCTATTCTCATAGTGGCATAACTTAGCGTGAATTCTTCATTATTTTTATCTTTATTTTCAGATACCTGAAACTCTTCTAGCGTTTTATAGTTAATTATGTCTTGGGCATCTTCTGTGTATTTGTCTCCTATATGACCATCTTAAATATTATACTAATTTTTGTTCACGAGAATGTTATTACTAGAATCAATTCAACTATCATGCTAAGTATGATTTACACTCATTTGCTCCAATATGTTATCTTGTAGACACATTTACTAAAATCATAACATTTTTTTAACATTGTGGATAAATGGGCTCATATTTTATTAAGATATGCAAGACAATCAGTCTCAACTTTAACACAAACTTTAAATTTTTTTTTGTAATTGGAGTTTTAATTAACCAATTTCTTTGAGAACAAGCATCACAAGAACTTTAGGTTCTTTTAATTACTACACCAAATTTGGTATATAACGGAACTTTTAGCGGCGTTTTTAAAACAAACGGCACTAACTTTATACATCTCACGGCGTTTGGTAAAAAATTGCCACAAAATAATAAAGTTCGTGGCGTTTATAAGGAAAATGCAGTAATAGACAGATATTAGTGGCGTTTTGTAAGACAAACACCGCAAAAGTATCATATTAGTGGCGATTTAGTAAAAAATGCCGATATTTTTCAAGATTTAGTGGCGTTTCTATGGAAAAACGCCGCAATAGGGAACTAGGGTTTGGGTAAATTACAATGTTTTGAATGGGAGAAGATTGCTGGCAGTCTCTTCTCAGCCTTCCCAATACATACATTTTTCATCTGAAACTCTTCTCTCTCGATTTGTAAAAGAATAGAAAAATAACAATGGAAGCAAGTGCAGGAATGGTGGCCGGATCTCACCGGAGGAACGAGTTGGTCCGGATTCGCCATGATTATGACAGTGGGGGTTGTCTCTTAAACTAGTGCATATCTCATTCCATTAATTATTTTGATTTTTATCTGAGTTTGTTATCATGGAAAGTGACTTTTCAGCTTAAAAGTATAGATCATTATCCTTGATATTGATATTGGGTAGTCGTTGTTAGGATCTAAATGTTAATAGGGCAGTGAGCACAATCAGATCTTTGAGATTCGGATCAGTTTTTTTTTATCCTAGAAGCTCATATATAGAATCTCGTCTTTTGAAGTCCTTCATTTAATACTTTCTCTTGCTCAAGATCGATGATTTTCTTACAAAATCAGATCTTTTACTGCCCCCAAATCTTTGCAGGGAATTTTGTGTAAAATCATCTTTTGAAGTCTTTGTAGAATCTTCTGTTTCTCAACAGTAGAGTTTTTTATTCGGATCAGATCTTTGTAGGGAATTTTGTATAAAATCGAGATCCGAGTATGGGTTTCTTGGTAACAACCCTAATTTTTTCCGTGGTTGGGATAATTGCATCAATTTGTACCAGAATCTGTTGTAACAGAGGTCCCTCTGCTAATATGTAAGTACCCTTTTAACAATTTCTCTCCGTTTTTTACTTTTACATTCAACATTACTCTCTCTTTTTAAGCTTTGTTTGGATTTAAAATTCTTATGCTAAAATTTGTAGCCTTTTCACAATCTGTGTTGATAATACTTCAATTAAAGTTTAAAGTGTGTATTTTGATTGATATACATCAATGAACTATGCTTTAAGTTGGCCTTTTAGATCGAACGACAAGTTTGTAGTTTGCACTTAATGTAGCTATTGAATTTTTTGGGCCATGGTTGATTACTCTGAACTTGAATGAATCTTATGGCCTCTAACCGATTTCGGTAAGAGATTGGCGCAGTGTTTAAAAAGGCACTACTGAGGCGCGCCTAGGCGCTAAGGCGAGGCGAGACGAGGGTGAAACACCTAATTGGGTCTAGGCGAGGCGACTTCAATGAAGCGCAGCAAGGCAAAAAGAAGGCGCAAAGGCGACCAGATGACGAAGCGATGAAAGGCGATGCCTTGTCAAATTGTCTTCTTTTTTTTCTCTGTATTTTGTATTTTTTGTATTTATTTTCTTTTACATATTAAAGTAGATCATATCTAAGTTACACAAAAAACATTAGTTAAATTAAATTTGTCTAATGAAATTTAAATTAACTTGGTTAAATTTTCAAGTTCGAACTTCGAACAAATATTAATTGTTTGATAGATTGTAAAGTTATTTCAAGTTTAATTTTGAGTTATTTAAATTCAGATGAATTTGGTTAAGTTATTTTCATCATGATTTGTCCAATGATATTATAGTATAATGTGTAGTTTGAAAAGCATAACACACGATATATATATATACAAAAAAACCATTACACCGATTTTGAGAATATAATGTATCGTTTCTAAATACTCAGAAGCTAAACAATATTTTATTAGTTTCAAGTATGCTTTTAAATATATTTTTTTGGTTTCCCTCCTGATTTCTAAGACTTTTCTCCGACTAATTTAGATCGTCTCGCATCGCACTAAATCCCTCGTTGGGAGTTTCCGTATACAAAAGGATCTCCTTACTACTTGGATCATCCCTTTAGTTATGTTTTTAAATATTTAAATTTAAACTATAACTCTAATTAAATCAAATTTAAAATTAAATTAAATTATCCTAATCTTTAAATTTAAAATAAAATTATTGTTAAAAACCCTAAATATCAATGAATGACATGAATTAATAAAATGAAGTTAAAAAATTGAATATAGACAGAGTGAGTAAAAAACAAAAAGGAAAAAAAAGAACTTGTAGAGGAAGCAAACATGGCTGCCGCCAAGCCCTCTCACCTGCTAAGCAAAACAAAATTTCATACAATTCCAAATTTCAACTCTTGCTAAGCAGCTAAGGAAGACGATACTAAGCTCAACTGCTCAAGGTTTTTTTTCTCTCTCTCTCTTTCTATATCTCTCTCCCACCTCTGTAATTTCAAATTGTTTTCACGTTACAAACCAATTTAAGGTGAAAAAATAATATTTTGTTCACATATTCCTCACCTGAAACTCAAAATCGTTTTATTATCCTCCATTTAAGGTACTTCTACCCTGTTGTTTTTATTAAGAGCTTGGAATCTGTTAGAACTTTGTCTCTGATCATCCTTTTCCCTTATTATTCGAGCTTGCTCCCATGTTGTCTCTGCTATTCTATCACTTACGTCTTGCTTGACTTTTGAAGAACTAGTCTGATTCTTAAAGAACTCGAGGATACTTAAGCTTAGTATCGTCTTCCATAATTCTAATTCTTTGAGGAATTATGGATTATTAAGCCCTGTGAGAAATGGATTATTAAGCATAGTATCGTCTTCCATATTTATTTGGCTTTCATCCATAATTCCATAATTCCAAACCCGAGCACTGTAAATTAAAATTTTCCAAATGTAGAAACATAAAAAAGATTATGATAAGCATACCCATGGAGATATGTTCTTGTCTCTAATAATTTAGCTATTGTCTCCATTGCCCTTCTTTTTGTATGCACATAAGTGGTATGGTCTGAGCCTACATTTTGCATCAACTTGTATTCATCTAAACCATTCCAAATATCATTTTCTCGAACCTGAAACTTATTATGTTGTTGAAACTTTTCTTTTGATCCAATATTATGTTGTTGAAACTTGAAAGCAAGTATTGTAAACCAAGTTATCTTATTTTTTTATATAATGATATCTTAATTTCTCTTGTTTATTGTGTTGATATTTGATAGGTTTCTATATTGACAGACATGGAAAAATAGACTACTAGAAGGACTGATTTGGGTTGGAATCATGGCTATTTAGTTGATCTTAAGGTCATGAATGATGTCACTTGCAAATATTGTTTGATAGTTTCCAAAGGTGGAATTCATCGGTTTAAACAACATCTAGCTGGTGGATATAAAAATATAAGAGCTTGTACCAAGTGCTCTGCCCATGTGAGAGAAGAAATGATTGATCACTTCGACAAGAAAAAAAAAGAACGAGAGATGAACTTGGTGCATGAGTATGACTATGATCAAATGACTGAATTTGATGATGAAGATGAAATGTAAGTGCTAGAAGCCGACCCAAAAGAAAAGAAAGTCATGAGAATGAGACCAATGAATCCTAATGTAAAAAGGTCAAGGCAAGTTGGTCCAATGGATGCTTTTATCAAATCTCCTACACCAACAACGGGCAAACAAACAACCATTAATGAGACCTATAAGAAAGAACAAAGGGAGAAGGCATGTGCTGATTTTGCTAAATGGATGTATGATGCTGCAATTCCTTTTAATGCTCTCACTTGTCCTAGCTTTAAAGTTGCTATTGATTCAATTACTAGAGCTGGAATTGGAATGAAGCTGCCAAGTGCTTATGAAGTAAGAGTCCCTCTCTTGAATAAAGAAGTTGCAAATACTAATGAGAATATGAGAAATCATAGAGAAGAATGGGCAAAAACTGGATGTTCTATTATGTCGGACGGATGGACTGATCGTTGTGGAAGGACAATCATTAATTTTTTAGTTAATTGTTCGAGAGGAAGCATGTTCCTAAAGTCCGTTGATGCGTCAAGCTATTCAAAGAACGGTGATAAGCTATATGGCCTACTAAGTAGTATTGTGGATGAAGTAGGTGAAAACAATGTTGTACAAGTTGTAACAGATAATGGAAGCAACTTTGTGGCTGCCGGTGCACTCTTGATGGTAAAGTATCCGCATTTATATTGGACTCCTTGTGCGGCACATTGTATTGATCTGATTCTTAAAGATATTTGAGCAATGCATGTTATTGATAAAGTCTTAAAGAGGGCAATTCAAATTAATAGTTTCATTTATCAACGCCCAGGTCTTTTGAATATGATGAGAACGATTCACCAAACAAAGAAACTTGCTAAGGCCAGCGAAGACAAGATTTGTGACTGCTTTTATCACACTTTCATCGATGCACAAACAACAAGACAACTTAAGAAAGATGTTTACATCTCAAGAATGGAGAACTAGTAAATGGGCCAAGGAACCTGGGAGGAAAAGAGCTGCTGATACTATTTTGATGCCTTCCTTTTAGAATGGCATTGTATATTCATTGAAATTAAGTGGCCCTTTAGTTCGTGCACTAAGATTGGTGGATGGAGAGAAAAAACCTACCATGGTATACATATATGAGGCTATGGATCGTACTAAAGAAGCTATTGCAGCTTCATTTAATGGAAATGAGTCCAAGTACTCTGAAGTGTTCAAAATGATAGATATGAGATGGGAATGTCAGCTACATCGCCCTTTACATGCTGCTGCCCACTTTCTTAATCCTGAATAATTTTATGATAATCCTCAACTTCAATAATGTGAAGAAGTGGTAGATGGCTTGTATGCATGTATCTTAAGGTTGGTCTGTGCACCCGACAAGCAAGACAAGATTATAGAGGAGCTCACTACTTACAATAAAGCACATGGACTATTTGGGAATCAATTGGCTATTAGACACAGAAAGACTAAGGCTCCAGGTAATTAAAATTTAACTATCATATGTATGATATATTCTATACTTTTATTTATCTAAATCTAACTTTGAATGTTGCAGCTGATTGGTGGGCATGTTATGGTTCTTCAACAACTACTTTGCAACAATTTGCCATAAAATTTTTTGCCTTACTTGTAGCGCATCTGGATGTGAGCGAAACTGGAGCACTTTTGAGCAAGTAAGTCATATCAGTCAACTAAGTTATTTAATTACCAATGTTAAGTTCTTGGTATTGAGGTATTCTGATAATTAAAAACTAAATATACTTCTCTCGATGTCTCACATATTCATACCAAAAAGAGAAATAAACTCACACAATCTAGACTAAATGATTTGGTGTATGTCAAATACAACCGAGCATTGCTTCAACTGTATGAGTTGCGAGATAAAATTGACCCAATAGCTTTGAAAGACATGGATGAAGGCAATGAATGGTTGACTGGAAGGACGGAGGAAGATGCTCAAGATGAGTTTGTATTCGAAAAGGATAAAGGTCTTACTTGGGGACATGTTGCCACTGCTGTCGAAGTTCATGAAGAACAATTCAATTTGAGATCAAGAGGGAGCACATAAGGAGAAAGAGATGGCAGTTCAAGTCAACCCCTGCGACAAGAAGATGAAGATGGTGATGAACATAAGGAAGACGACAAAGGCTACCACTCATTTGATGGAGATGATATGGAGGAAAATTTGGCAGGAGAAGATGATTACATATGATGCCATATTATCTTACATCCTTTTGAGATTATTATATAGTTAGCTGCCTAGATTTGACTATTTACTTATAAAGAAATTGCTAGTGCATGAAATTATGAGCTTTTGTTAAAATGAAACAACAGTGCTCTTTTTTATTAGAAGGTTAAAAGGTAATTAATGAAATTATGAGCTTTTGTTGAACTTGTAATCCTTTTTAAAGTTTTAAATTTTCACCGAATAAGCATGTCATTATATGGTGAAATCAAAATTATGAGCTTTTGCATGTCCAAAATCCAAATGTGATGGCATCTTGCAAAGTGGTCAGGTTTGTTCTTTTCAAACAACTCATTCTTGAGCTATCTAGTCGGTGAAATTTGTGTTTCAATAAAATGGTCACTCGACTTATTGATTTAAAAAAATGCTTAATAAATCAAATGTTAATGATGAATACTCTTTGATGTTTACATTTTAGGTTTAATGTAAAGAACGTCCTCTAAGTCTTCCAAAGACAACAAAAATGAAGCTGGTTTGTTCTTCTTGCTTGAGTCTTGAGTTGACAGTATAGAAATAGAAAAAAAATTTGCATGGTGTGCCTTACTTTAATAAGGCGTGCACTTCTCGCCTCTCGCCTCGGATATAAAACCCCTATCGCCTTAGTGCGCCTTTTACCTTTTTTAACACTGGATTGGCGATGATCTCGAAAATCGATATGGCCAGATTTTCGTCTTGATTTAGTATAGCCTGGTTTGTCATATGCAGACTAGGAAGTTTTCTTTCCTTTGTTCTTCCTCTTCTACCGTGATTCCCTCTTTATTTCTTTGTTCTCATTGAAAAACTATTTTTTCCTTGTTTTATTATGCAGGTTGCACCTAACATTGGTCATTACAGCAACTGTTTGTCGTTGGATGATGTAAGTTTATGTCTTTTTTTCATTTGTCTTTCTTCTCATTTTGTGTAAACCATACATTCTCTTCAGAAGATTTCTAACAACGACGATTCTCATTTCCAATTATTATATTCTTATTGCCCCCCAAATCCATCAATCTGTTGTTAGTGTCTGTTGCGTGTAAATAAGATTATTGCAAATAGTGCAAGTGTACACGATGCAAGTAGTAAAGTGATACTAGAGTATCGGATATCATCTCCATAGAGACTGGAAATAACTCTATCCTTGAATTGCTGCACAAGAAAAAGAAATAGTTTGAATGATTGTTTGAAGAAATCTTGAGAAATAACTGAAATAAAAGATAGGGTAAACAGATTGAGAGAATAGGCCGGTATTGATTTGCTCAATAGTGCAAGTGTTACACTGTTCAGAGGAACTTCTGTCGTTATGTCGTCGCTCTTGTCGCGGCAGAGGTCCGTTGATGTCGCGGCAGCGACCAACAACTCTGTACTTCAAGCTTGGCAAGAATCCCTGTTATGACTTGTCTTATCCCTAGGTCCAAGTTCTGTTGATGAACACTTCTTGGATGATACCTCCCGGCGTAAATCAAAGGGTGAACACCAATGTTTGTGAATTCTTCTTTAGCCACGTAACCTTGTACTTATCCCTAAGCCAAGATGGTTTAACCATAAATTGGAAAACACGTATTTACCCCTTTCGTATGCTTAACTCTCCCGATATCAAGCAAATGGATAACCTCACAAAGCTCTCCCGATGCTCTTATGAGATATTGAAAACCATAGTAAATAAACTTGAAGTTTTATTACTTGAACAGAAAAATCCTAAGAACAATTACAATCCTCACAACTACTTTACAAAATCAACCATTAGCCCTTGGTGAAGTTTAGAACATGGTGAAGAGAGAGAAACGACTAGGGTTTTAGGGGAAGACGGCTAGGAGTGAGATATCCTTCCCTAGGTCGGATTACATGCCTTTATATAGGCCTTGGGTTCAAGTTTTCTAATATGACAAGAATACAAGTTTAAATTAAAGTACAACTCTATTAAAGACTAAATCTTCTGAGTAGATGCCTTTAATTCGTCCTCTTTTCTTGCTTTGACTTTCTTCCTTGAACTTTGGGTCTGGCCTTTCTTCTGCTTCAGGGCTCAGAAAAATATGGGAGTGACCCATGACAGACCGACTTGAAATCCTCTATCTGTCGAGCTCCACTTCACTTTTCCACCTTAGAGTCTCTCTGTCTTCATAGCTGCCACGACAGGTGTCACGACAGACAGTGCTTTCTGTCCTTCAATTCCAGCTCCTCAATTCGCCTCTGCTCCTTTGCTGCCTTGGATTGCTGCTGTGGCAGATACCTGCAAAAGTGACCAATTTCAGTAGCATCTGTGCAGTTTTATCTAAATGTAATGTGTATGTAAGAATCTATCCTAAATGCAATAAATCATGCTTGAGTGCGGCAAAAATATGAGTAAATGAGAGGTAAAATATAGAACTTTTATGCACTCAACAGTGTCAACGCAATTTGCCAAAATCCTCACGCAATTATTAATGGCAGAGAGAGAATGTTGTTTCCAACAGGGAAGGGGACATGGACAATCCATGTTAGGAGAAAATTCCAACAGTGAAGGCTATATCAACTTTCTGCTCTCCTTTTCTTTCTTTCATATCGTCCAAGAAACGCCACAAAATAGGTGTCAATTATATATGTTTTGTTTTGTTCTCCTTCTTTCAATCCCCGAGTTTCATTTGTTGTCTTGTCCCTGTTCGGATTAGATATTAACCAATGAGGATGGAGTGTTGATAGACAATTCTACACCATTAAAATGTCTAGCAATTTACTACCTTAGAAACAAGGACAGAGAAAATGAACGATATTGTATATATCTACATTCTACAGGTAGAATATTTGACAAAGATTTTTAGTTCATCAGTCAAAAATCAAAAGCAAGCTTTTTGATTTAGTATTCATCTAGGATCAGTGGTTCAAAGCTTACTTAGAGACGTAAATCATGTGAACTGCACATTTCCTAAGCAAGTAAGTATTAGAAAGGAAGAAAAGGAGACCAAAGACATTGCTATACGAAGGAAGAATTTAACCAAAAACCTTAGATGTATTTCTGGTTGCTTAATTTTAGTAGAGTTTATAGGTTAACTGAAATGTCATTTTATATTTACTCATATCTTTAACTCTGATTCTTATTGTACTTCTAGATGTTTAGAGGGTACTTACATATATTATAGACATTTGCATTTCTGCGCAGATGGGAAAACATGGGAAAGTGATTTCTAGCTAAATGATATATGATCTCCATTTTACCAGTAAATGACATGGGTCATGTGAAATGTAAATTAGAATGTGGCCAATAGTTTTAGCAATAACTGTAGCCTTCTTGCATAAATAACATGGACCATATTTTAGTTCTCTCTTGATCTAAGTAGTTTCTTGCAATTTAATTCTCTCTTGTAGAAAAGTGAATGACATGTGAGATATATAGCATTGTAATTTCTTTCTGGGCCCTCCCAGGACTCAAGTTCATTCATTCTTTTGTAATTCCTATGATAGAGAGAATGAATGATGAAAATTAGTTGCCTTTTTGACAAGCTGCTGCATTATCTTTGATCACATGATACTGAGAGTGAAGAGAATATTTTAGATGAAGGCGATAATGATATGAAGAAAGATCATGAAGAAGAACAAGAGATTCAAGTACATCCAGAGCCTGTGCTAAAAAGGGATCATGGAACACATCGTAATGGTAGTTCTGTTTACAAAGTTCTTCATTTGACAACAGTTGAAGTGGTGAACGAGATGAAAGAAGAAAAGAGGCAAGCGAGCATCTTGTCATTTTAAAACTTTTTTTATTTCTTTAGTTTAAGGATGGACTTTAATGTGCCTATTCTTTTTTTTTCATAAAATGTTATCAGTTCTTAATGAAATTGGAAGAGAAATTTATGGACCACATTCAAGGGATTACATTTTTCTCTTTTAGTTTAAGGATAGACTTTAATGTAATGTATTTTAAATTATTATATAATATGTATGCTTTATGAAACATGGTGTTATTCGCGGCGTTTGTAAAAAAACGCCACTATAGAACATGTTCTCGCGGCGTTTGAGTTTACAAACGCCGCTATAGAACTTGACTTTTTACGGTGTTTGCAACAACAAACGCCACTAAAGAACACTTATTCGCGGCGTTTGTATTATATATCTTGACTTTTTGCGGCGTTTTTTTTACCTAAAACGCCGCTAACTATTGCGGCGCTGCTTTAGGCGGCATTTCTTGCGGCGCTTTCTTAAGCACCGGGAAAGTTTTTAGCGGCGCTAAAAAACGCCGCTAGAGGGCTAAAAAATGCCGCTAAAAATTGTTTTGTTGTAGTGAATAAATGTTCATGTTAATCTCATTTGTAAGATCCTTATTTTTGTGATTTGATCCGTAAACCCATTTTATTGTTTATTGATTATTTGTATAACTATTTTTTGTCATGGAGCTCCTCTTTTATAAACTGGTTCGAAACTCGTATGTTTTTATCGATTATCAATTTTAGTTATTTTTTATTTTGAACATCAATTTTAACTATATTTGTTGAGTATTTTTGGTGACTTGAATGTGACACTCTCGATTCATGGGATATTTTGATTCGAGTTTTGAGTGTTACAATTTTAGGCCTAGGCTATCTTGAATTTAAGTTGATTCAAGTTTGAATCGTTTAAGGTATGGATGCTTTTGAATTCAAGCATCCAGTTTAAGGGTTAGGTTTATAGGGTTGAGTCGAGTTATGCTTGTTTTTTAGGTAGGTCATTTTTTTGGTCAATTCAAATTTAGGTAAGTTTGGATTTGGATTGTATATTAATTCGAATTCAGATTTAACTTGATCGAATTGTGTTTATAGATTCGGATCAAAATTGACAATGTTAATTCTTATACCAATCGATAAAAGTTGAGAAAAAAAACTAATCCATAAAATATAAATATTGAAATAAGGATAATTATATATTTTTATTTTTTTATAACTTAGTAGTTATTCTAAAAAATCGTATACACTGTATAAAGAGATTATTCTATGTAATATATTAAAAAAATATACAAAAACATACCATCCTAAAAAATTCTGATTTTGTAAAAATAAAATAAAATATTATATAAGATAAAAATGACAAATTCAAGTATAAAAATGCAATGTGTAGTGTGTTTATCAGTTATCCAAAAATAGGACCATGTTCTTCGACCTAAATAGAAAACTGGTTAAAAAAAAAGATGTTAGCGAAAAAAGGAAAAAGAAAAAAAGAGAGAGAAAGAAATGCGTTGTCTTTACCCAATGGAAACATTCAATCTCAACGCAAAACCAACCACTTAACTTCAAAGAAACAAACCTCTTCCCATGCATGCCCTAAATTACTCCTTACCCTTTTCTCACCTTTGTCCCCTCAACCTTTTCTTTCGCACCCCATCCCATGGAGGATGAGCGGGTCGTCGCGTCTTCCGCCGGCCACGGGTTGCTGTCGTCGACACCCACCACCAACAACAACCTCATGAATCTACCTCCCCCTCCGGGTCACCCCTTGGCAACCTACGTCGTCCAAGTCCCTAAGGACCAAATCTACCGCGTCCCGCCGCCCGAGAACGCCCGCATCGTCGAACGCCACCGCGAGGCGGCCAAGGGCAAAGGCAAGAGCAGCGACGGAAACTGTTTAACCATCCTTTTATGGTTCCTGGTTGTTTTCCTCCTCATCTGTGTAATCATAGGCGGAACCCTAGCGGTAATCTATTTCATTTTCACCCCTAAAGCCCCCAGTTTCTCCGTCACAAAGCTCCACGTTAAGCAACAGAAACAAGGCAGTCCCCCTACGTACGATGTCACGCTGAAAGCCAAGAACCTCAACGAAAAGATGGGGATCGAATACAAATCAGACGAAGACGGCGCCAATCTCATCTTCTGGACCAAAAACCTCGGATACGGAGACTTCCCGGGCCTCAAACAAGATGTTGGCGATTCGAGCAACGTCGGCATCAAAATCCACGGCTTGAAAGAAAGATCGGTGCCGCCTAATGTTCAGAAGAGCATCAGCGACAAAAAGACGAAACGCCAAATCTCTTTGAAGCTCAAACTCGAATCCCCATTGGTGTTTAACGTTTGGATCTTAAAGCTTTGGAAGAAAACCTTGGATGTCAACTGTGAGTTTAGGGTCAGCACCATGGCACAAGGAGCCAAAATTCTGTCCCAAAAGTGTAAGACCAAATTGTCTTAAAAGATTGATACCCAAGGTAAATCAATCTGTAATAAACTTAATATGTTATTATCTGTAATAAATTCATAAGTGAACATTCTGACTTTGTTAAGATTTTGCATTTAGGTACGGCCAACGAGCTCTTGAGATCGCTCCGTGCAAAATTTCAACCTTCTTCTTATATACATATATAGTTTAATGTGCTAAAAGGGTTTGTGCTTCAAACTTTTTATTCGGACCAATAAGATGTGACAACAAATCCGGCTACGCTATGCTTTATAATAATGGTTTTTGTTTATAAAGGAGGTCGGAATATGAGATATGGGAAAGGGATAGATTTGGAATATTTTCTAGTTGGATGCTACTTCTTACGGATATTTGTATGATCCAACTCGAATTAATACCTTGCTAATGTTTGTTGAATTTTCTTTTACTTTTCCTTATTAAAAACTTTGAACAATAATGTACTAGTTTTTCCCCTTTTCTTTTCTTTCTTGTAATTAGTTCGTTGGTATCGATTATATGTGGTTTTTTTAATCTTACCACGTATAAGGATCAAAGATATATCACATATGTTGTTGGGAAGGGTATGAGGTTGCTCGAACATAGACTATAAAATAAACATATATATTATTAAAAAAAATATATCATATATAATTTTAACTTAATTTAAAGGAAATTATACAAAGGATAATAGAGATTTTAACCAAAACGAGATTTTGTAATATATTTTTTGATTAAAAATATAATAAACTTCCGTTTTTCATCAAATCATCAACTATAGAAAATTAGTAAAACCTAATTGATGAAAGATCAATAATAACTTATTTTTATATCATGTAAATTCTGTTAAATTCACATATAAGGATAATACGTACTCTAGTGTACTTGTGTTGAGTTGATCACACAATTGAAAATTATTAAGAGGGGTGAATTGGCGATAAAAATTTGGAGGTTGAAAATTTGAAAAAATAAAAATATGACACAAGGCAAATAGAGTGGTTCAAGTTCTCCAAACAAACTCTACATCCACTACCTTAGCTCCCACTAAGGATTTTCAACCAATTCACTACTTGAACTCTTCCCCTTTTTTTAGATGAGGAGGAAACATTACAATTTGATTAAGCTTTCTACCCAAAGCTTAATCCACTCACTTTTATAAGAAGTATTTGGTAAACTCTAAAAGTTCCTCTCAAAGGATAATTGTTTACCCAATTACAATTTCACACTCCCCAAACTCACAATAAAAGATTACAGTGAAGATACAAGAATTGGGTACAAGAATTTGACTCTAAAGGTACAAAGTTTGGAATTGAGTGCTTTGATGTTGCTTGTAGGTTCAATAGTTGTTGATGATGCATTTGAGACTTGTTTTTATACCCTTGTATTGAATTCTAGTCGTTTGGGTAGTTAGGCTCATTAATAGAGTTGTTGGGCTGCAATTTCCCGCAATAAATGCTGCTCAGCTACCTACCGTATCGGTACAGCTAGGGGGCGTATCGGTACCTGTCTCAAACAAGAAAGAGTCGTTGTGACTGAAAAACTACGCGTATCGATACGCTTAGAGGGCGTATCGGTACGATTTTAAGGGGCGTTCCGATACGGAAGGGTGTATCGATACGGAATTTGCTCTATGGAATCCCAATTTTGGTTTTGATAAAAAAAAACGTATCGGTACGCATACTTAGCGTATCGATACGGTGTAACGGTCATTTAAATTTTGGGATATCAACTAACTGACAAGCCAACAGTCAAAAATTAAATGCAAAGATAAGCAAATCGTATCGATACGGTTACAATGTGTATCGGTACGGTATAGTTTAAAGTCTTTCCTAATGAATACGGTATCGATACGGGGTAATACCGTATCAGTACGCTATGGTCTATTAAAATTTTAGTGCTGAAAAACGGTATCGATACGCCTGGGCGTTTTGCTGAAGTTTGGCTTGAAAATACATAAAAAGACTTAGTAGATTTTGAACTTTTAAGATAGTTTTGTCTTGAAATAAGTTTGGTTCAAAAAGACTTGTCAAAAAGTGAGACTTTGAAAAGTACTTAAAAATTTATTGTTTTGCAAATTAGTCCATAAGTCTAGGTGTTATATCAAAATCAATTTTAGTTTCACAATCTCCCCCTTTTTGATATAACAAAATCACATATAAATTTTTAAGTTTTTGAAACTTTTGAAAAGCTTACTCCCCTTAATTTAAGATAGATTTTCAAAATCAATTTTAAGTTTTAAAAAAATTGCTCTATAATCCTTCTCCCCCTTTTTATTAGATCAAACATAAGCACAAGGATAATAGCAACAATAATATGATTGAATTCAAAGCAACATAATAATTCAAAGTTATAAATCTAAACTTAGATCCTAAAAACATAAATAAAAAGCATAGAGTACTAAACATAGGTGCAAAACTAAAGAAACTAAATGACGTGAGATGATATGAAAAAACTACTCGTCCTCATCATCATCATCTTCGTCCTCTTCATCCTCATCATCTTGAGTAGTTGATTCATCCTAGATTGGTTAAGCCAAGCACCATGGAAAGCGGTGAGAGAGACATCCATGAAGTTTTGTTGAAGAGCAATGGCTTTCACTTGATCCTTCAACGATGTGAAGTGAGTGTCAAAACCCTTGACTTGATCTTCCAATGATGTGGATCGAGTGTCAATACCCTTAACTCGATCTTCCAAGGATGTGAATCGAGTGTCATTAGCTGCAAACCCGACTTTCATGTTTGTGAACTTCTCATGAGGAATGTCATTAGATTGTCCATGTAGGAAGAAGCAATCGGAGCACGTTGAGAGCTTGAAGGAGTATGTGGAGCATCAATCGAATCATCTTGTTGAGGAGCATGAGGGACACGAACCCATTCATTGTTAACATAAGAGAAATGAGCACGAGAGGGGGGACGTTCATTGATAGGTTGGCCAAGGGGTTCAGGAAAATCATGTGAACAATCAATCTCAAAGGAATGGAATAGGGAACTCAACGCCGTAGAGTAGTAAAAGGATTTTACTTGGTCGGTGTGACGGTGTTGAACAAGATAGACAAGGTCGTCAAACATAATTTGACAAAGGTTAGGACGTTGACCCTCCCTAAAGCACCTAAGCCAAAAATCATCTACTTGGCAAATTGTGGAAAATTTCCCTCCCGATGGACGCAAAAACCAAGTAATGATAATATGAAGAATTCTCTCATGAGCATTTAAGACTTTTATGAAACCTAAAGGACCTTGACCTAAGGACTTTTAATCATCAATCCCTATGTTTTCAAAACCAAATGCCTTGCAAAGAACATCGTGATCAATTTGAAAGGTTTTGCCCATTACAAGTGACTCGATTGCAACAACATGTTCTCTATCTTCATCATGAATACATATAGCATTAGAAAAGAAGATAATGACCAAGTTCCTATAGACAATGGGAGGAAGGTTTAAAAAGTTAATAAGTTTTCATTGTCGAAGCAAATGGAGGTATTGAAATTTAAAACGTTCTGAGTTTAAAACTGGAAGAGACACGATATGTTCTTCCCTAAGAGTGAAACCTTAAAAGAGCTTATAACGTGACATATCTGAAGGGTTAGGAAAACTATATTGGAGAATATAAGGAAAATTTGGTTTAGGGTTACCCTTTTAGTCATTCATAGGATCGGAAGTGGCAAGGTGACGTCTAGCTCTCTTTTTCAGTGTCATAACCCTGAAAAACATCAAAACGATTCAAATGTGTATGCAATTAACATCTCATTCAAACCAATAAATTCTAATAATTCAAGGTATTTTTAAAAGACAATTTTAATGGTAAAAATATATACATATATAATAGAAAAGATTAGTCAAAGAAAATTTTAAAAACATATTGCAAAAAATATATGATGCGAAAATATATTCGAATGAAAAAAATGGATTTTGAAAAATTTTGGTAAAAAATTTGAAACCCATGTATGTATGTATGTATGTATGTATGTATGTATGTATGTATGTATGTATGTATGTATGTATGTATGTATGTATGTATGTATGTATGTATGTATGTATGTATGTATGTATGTATGTATGTATGTATGTATGTATGTATGTATGTATGTATGTATGTATGTATGTATGTATGTATGTATGTATGTATGTATGTATGTATGTATGTATGTATGTATGTATGTATGTATGTATGTATGTATGTATGTATGTATGTATGTATGTATGTATGTATGTATGTATGTATGTATGTATGTATGTATGTATGTATGTATGTATGTATGTATGTATGTATGTATGTATGTATGTATGTATGTATGTATGTATGTATGTATGTATGTATGTATGTATGTATGTATGTATGTATGTATGTATGTATGTATGTATGTATGTATGTATGTATGTATGTATGTATGTATGTATGTATGTATGTATGTATGTATGTATGTATGTATGTATGTATGTATGTATGTATGTATGTATGTATGTATGTATGTATGTATGTATGTATGTATGTATGTATGTATGTATGTATGTATGTATGTATGTATGTATGTATGTATGTATGTATGTATGTATGTATGTATGTATGTATGTATGTATGTATGTATGTATGTATGTATGTATGTATGTATGTATGTATGTATGTATGTATGTATGTATGTATGTATGTATGTATGTATGTATGTATGTATGTATGTATGTATGTATGTATGTATGTATGTATGTATGTATGTATGTATGTATGTATGTATGTATGTATGTATGTATGTATGTATGTATGTATGTATGTATGTATGTATGTATGTATGTATGTATGTATGTATGTATGTATGTATGTATGTATGTATGTATGTATGTATGTATGTATGTATGTATGTATGTATGTATGTATGTATGTATGTATGTATGTATGTATGTATGTATGTATGTATGTATGTATGTATGTATGTATGTATGTATGTATGTATGTATGTATGTATGTATGTATGTATGTATGTATGTATGTATGTATGTATGTATGTATGTATGTATGTATGTATGTATGTATGTATGTATGTATGTATGTATGTATGTATGTATGTATGTATGTATGTATGTATGTATGTATGTATGTATGTATGTATGTATGTATGTATGTATGTATGTATGTATGTATGTATGTATGTATGTATGTATGTATGTATGTATGTATGTATGTATGTATGTATGTATGTATGTATGTATGTATGTATGTATGTATGTATGTATGTATGTATGTATGTATGTATGTATGTATGTATGTATGTATGTATGTATGTATGTATGTATGTATGTATGTATGTATGTATGTATGTATGTATGTATGTATGTATGTATGTATGTATGTATGTATGTATGTATGTATGTATGTATGTATGTATGTATGTATGTATGTATGTATGTATGTATGTATGTATGTATGTATGTATGTATGTATGTATGTATGTATGTATGTATGTATGTATGTATGTATGTATGTATGTATGTATGTATGTATGTATGTATGTATGTATGTATGTATGTATGTATGTATGTATGTATGTATGTATGTATGTATGTATGTATGTATGTATGTATGTATGTATGTATGTATGTATGTATGTATGTATGTATGTATGTATGTATGTATGTATGTATGTATGTATGTATGTATGTATGTATGTATGTATGTATGTATGTATGTATGTATGTATGTATGTATGTATGTATGTATGTATGTATGTATGTATGTATGTATGTATGTATGTATGTATGTATGTATGTATGTATGTATGTATGTATGTATGTATGTATGTATGTATGTATGTATGTATGTATGTATGTATGTATGTATGTATGTATGTATGTATGTATGTATGTATGTATGTATGTATGTATGTATGTATGTATGTATGTATGTATGTATGTATGTATGTATGTATGTATGTATGTATGTATGTATGTATGTATGTATGTATGTATGTATGTATGTATGTATGTATGTATGTATGTATGTATGTATGTATGTATGTATGTATGTATGTATGTATGTATGTATGTATGTATGTATGTATGTATGTATGTATGTATGTATGTATGTATGTATGTATGTATGTATGTATGTATGTATGTATGTATGTATGTATGTATGTATGTATGTATGTATGTATGTATGTATGTATGTATGTATGTATGTATGTATGTATGTATGTATGTATGTATGTATGTATGTATGTATGTATGTATGTATGTATGTATGTATGTATGTATGTATGTATGTATGTATGTATGTATGTATGTATGTATGTATGTATGTATGTATGTATGTATGTATGTATGTATGTATGTATGTATGTATGTATGTATGTATGTATGTATGTATGTATGTATGTATGTATGTATGTATGTATGTATGTATGTATGTATGTATGTATGTATGTATGTATGTATGTATGTATGTATGTATGTATGTATGTATGTATGTATGTATGTATGTATGTATGTATGTATGTATGTATGTATGTATGTATGTATGTATGTATGTATGTATGTATGTATGTATGTATGTATGTATGTATGTATGTATGTATGTATGTATGTATGTATGTATGTATGTATGTATGTATGTATGTATGTATGTATGTATGTATGTATGTATGTATGTATGTATGTATGTATGTATGTATGTATGTATGTATGTATGTATGTATGTATGTATGTATGTATGTATGTATGTATGTATGTATGTATGTATGTATGTATGTATGTATGTATGTATGTATGTATGTATGTATGTATGTATGTATGTATGTATGTATGTATGTATGTATGTATGTATGTATGTATGTATGTATGTATGTATGTATGTATGTATGTATGTATGTATGTATGTATGTATGTATGTATGTATGTATGTATGTATGTATGTATGTATGTATGTATGTATGTATGTATGTATGTATGTATGTATGTATGTATGTATGTATGTATGTATGTATGTATGTATGTATGTATGTATGTATGTATGTATGTATGTATGTATGTATGTATGTATGTATGTATGTATGTATGTATGTATGTATGTATGTATGTATGTATGTATGTATGTATGTATGTATGTATGTATGTATGTATGTATGTATGTATGTATGTATGTATGTATGTATGTATGTATGTATGTATGTATGTATGTATGTATGTATGTATGTATGTATGTATGTATGTATGTATGTATGTATGTATGTATGTATGTATGTATGTATGTATGTATGTATGTATGTATGTATGTATGTATGTATGTATGTATGTATGTATGTATGTATGTATGTATGTATGTATGTATGTATGTATGTATGTATGTATGTATGTATGTATGTATGTATGTATGTATGTATGTATGTATGTATGTATGTATGTATGTATGTATGTATGTATGTATGTATGTATGTATGTATGTATGTATGTATGTATGTATGTATGTATGTATGTATGTATGTATGTATGTATGTATGTATGTATGTATGTATGTATGTATGTATGTATGTATGTATGTATGTATGTATGTATGTATGTATGTATGTATGTATGTATGTATGTATGTATGTATGTATGTATGTATGTATGTATGTATGTATGTATGTATGTATGTATGTATGTATGTATGTATGTATGTATGTATGTATGTATGTATGTATGTATGTATGTATGTATGTATGTATGTATGTATGTATGTATGTATGTATGTATGTATGTATGTATGTATGTATGTATGTATGTATGTATGTATGTATGTATGTATGTATGTATGTATGTATGTATGTATGTATGTATGTATGTATGTATGTATGTATGTATGTATGTATGTATGTATGTATGTATGTATGTATGTATGTATGTATGTATGTATGTATGTATGTATGTATGTATGTATGTATGTATGTATGTATGTATGTATGTATGTATGTATGTATGTATGTATGTATGTATGTATGTATGTATGTATGTATGTATGTATGTATGTATGTATGTATGTATGTATGTATGTATGTATGTATGTATGTATGTATGTATGTATGTATGTATGTATGTATGTATGTATGTATGTATGTATGTATGTATGTATGTATGTATGTATGTATGTATGTATGTATGTATGTATGTATGTATGTATGTATGTATGTATGTATGTATGTATGTATGTATGTATGTATGTATGTATGTATGTATGTATGTATGTATGTATGTATGTATGTATGTATGTATGTATGTATGTATGTATGTATGTATGTATGTATGTATGTATGTATGTATGTATGTATGTATGTATGTATGTATGTATGTATGTATGTATGTATGTATGTATGTATGTATGTATGTATGTATGTATGTATGTATGTATGTATGTATGTATGTATGTATGTATGTATGTATGTATGTATGTATGTATGTATGTATGTATGTATGTATGTATGTATGTATGTATGTATGTATGTATGTATGTATGTATGTATGTATGTATGTATGTATGTATGTATGTATGTATGTATGTATGTATGTATGTATGTATGTATGTATGTATGTATGTATGTATGTATGTATGTATGTATGTATGTATGTATGTATGTATGTATGTATGTATGTATGTATGTATGTATGTATGTATGTATGTATGTATGTATGTATGTATGTATGTATGTATGTATGTATGTATGTATGTATGTATGTATGTATGTATGTATGTATGTATGTATGTATGTATGTATGTATGTATGTATGTATGTATGTATGTATGTATGTATGTATGTATGTATGTATGTATGTATGTATGTATGTATGTATGTATGTATGTATGTATGTATGTATGTATGTATGTATGTATGTATGTATGTATGTATGTATGTATGTATGTATGTATGTATGTATGTATGTATGTATGTATGTATGTATGTATGTATGTATGTATGTATGTATGTATGTATGTATGTATGTATGTATGTATGTATGTATGTATGTATGTATGTATGTATGTATGTATGTATGTATGTATGTATGTATGTATGTATGTATGTATGTATGTATGTATGTATGTATGTATGTATGTATGTATGTATGTATGTATGTATGTATGTATGTATGTATGTATGTATGTATGTATGTATGTATGTATGTATGTATGTATGTATGTATGTATGTATGTATGTATGTATGTATGTATGTATGTATGTATGTATGTATGTATGTATGTATGTATGTATGTATGTATGTATGTATGTATGTATGTATGTATGTATGTATGTATGTATGTATGTATGTATGTATGTATGTATGTATGTATGTATGTATGTATGTATGTATGTATGTATGTATGTATGTATGTATGTATGTATGTATGTATGTATGTATGTATGTATGTATGTATGTATGTATGTATGTATGTATGTATGTATGTATGTATGTATGTATGTATGTATGTATGTATGTATGTATGTATGTATGTATGTATGTATGTATGTATGTATGTATGTATGTATGTATGTATGTATGTATGTATGTATGTATGTATGTATGTATGTATGTATGTATGTATGTATGTATGTATGTATGTATGTATGTATGTATGTATGTATGTATGTATGTATGTATGTATGTATGTATGTATGTATGTATGTATGTATGTATGTATGTATGTATGTATGTATGTATGTATGTATGTATGTATGTATGTATGTATGTATGTATGTATGTATGTATGTATGTATGTATGTATGTATGTATGTATGTATGTATGTATGTATGTATGTATGTATGTATGTATGTATGTATGTATGTATGTATGTATGTATGTATGTATGTATGTATGTATGTATGTATGTATGTATGTATGTATGTATGTATGTATGTATGTATGTATGTATGTATGTATGTATGTATGTATGTATGTATGTATGTATGTATGTATGTATGTATGTATGTATGTATGTATGTATGTATGTATGTATGTATGTATGTATGTATGTATGTATGTATGTATGTATGTATGTATGTATGTATGTATGTATGTATGTATGTATGTATGTATGTATGTATGTATGTATGTATGTATGTATGTATGTATGTATGTATGTATGTATGTATGTATGTATGTATGTATGTATGTATGTATGTATGTATGTATGTATGTATGTATGTATGTATGTATGTATGTATGTATGTATGTATGTATGTATGTATGTATGTATGTATGTATGTATGTATGTATGTATGTATGTATGTATGTATGTATGTATGTATGTATGTATGTATGTATGTATGTATGTATGTATGTATGTATGTATGTATGTATGTATGTATGTATGTATGTATGTATGTATGTATGTATGTATGTATGTATGTATGTATGTATGTATGTATGTATGTATGTATGTATGTATGTATGTATGTATGTATGTATGTATGTATGTATGTATGTATGTATGTATGTATGTATGTATGTATGTATGTATGTATGTATGTATGTATGTATGTATGTATGTATGTATGTATGTATGTATGTATGTATGTATGTATGTATGTATGTATGTATGTATGTATGTATGTATGTATGTATGTATGTATGTATGTATGTATGTATGTATGTATGTATGTATGTATGTATGTATGTATGTATGTATGTATGTATGTATGTATGTATGTATGTATGTATGTATGTATGTATGTATGTATGTATGTATGTATGTATGTATGTATGTATGTATGTATGTATGTATGTATGTATGTATGTATGTATGTATGTATGTATGTATGTATGTATGTATGTATGTATGTATGTATGTATGTATGTATGTATGTATGTATGTATGTATGTATGTATGTATGTATGTATGTATGTATGTATGTATGTATGTATGTATGTATGTATGTATGTATGTATGTATGTATGTATGTATGTATGTATGTATGTATGTATGTATGTATGTATGTATGTATGTATGTATGTATGTATGTATGTATGTATGTATGTATGTATGTATGTATGTATGTATGTATGTATGTATGTATGTATGTATGTATGTATGTATGTATGTATGTATGTATGTATGTATGTATGTATGTATGTATGTATGTATGTATGTATGTATGTATGTATGTATGTATGTATGTATGTATGTATGTATGTATGTATGTATGTATGTATGTATGTATGTATGTATGTATGTATGTATGTATGTATGTATGTATGTATGTATGTATGTATGTATGTATGTATGTATGTATGTATGTATGTATGTATGTATGTATGTATGTATGTATGTATGTATGTATGTATGTATGTATGTATGTATGTATGTATGTATGTATGTATGTATGTATGTATGTATGTATGTATGTATGTATGTATGTATGTATGTATGTATGTATGTATGTATGTATGTATGTATGTATGTATGTATGTATGTATGTATGTATGTATGTATGTATGTATGTATGTATGTATGTATGTATGTATGTATGTATGTATGTATGTATGTATGTATGTATGTATGTATGTATGTATGTATGTATGTATGTATGTATGTATGTATGTATGTATGTATGTATGTATGTATGTACAAAAACTAAGTTGAAACAATTACTAAAATCAAACGAAAATAGAAAAATAGAAGAGAAAAGGTTTATACCTTGATTTGTTAGAATGGATGAATTTGTTAATGTGAATGCACTAGATTGATGACAAAGCTTAGCTTTGATGTGGAGATCAAAAACCCTCAACTAATTTTTCAGATTGATGGAAAAATTTGAAAGATTGGGGGGAGGGGGTTATAGTGAAGTGCGGCTAGGGTTTGTAGAGAGAAAAGTGGATTTTTAATTTTTGAAGAATTTTGTTAAAACAACAATATTTTAACTCTCCGTCGAGACCATATCGGTACGCTTTTAGAGCGTGTCGATACGCGTTTGCCCTGATTTTTAATTCAATGTTAATACTGTATCGATACGTGTCACCACCTGATTAGAGGAGAAAAACAAAGTTAAGCACAAATGCCATCCAGAGGAATCGAACCTGGGTGGTGTAGGTGCAAAAGCAATGGCTAAGCCACTGCACCAAGCACAATTTTGTGCTTTAAAACACCAAATTCAATATATATCTTTTTCCCTGGGTTCTGGGTTCTCATTGTCTCATCCTCTAATTTTTTCACAAGCCTCTTGTATGGTGTTTGGATCATCAGATAACACCATGGAACCATCTCCAGCCATTCCCCATTTAAGTTCGACGCTTCCTTCGCGGTCCTAACCAACATTGTCGAACAAAACAACGTTGTAAAGTTTAGGGAAATCGTGTAAGTGAAGAGAAAGAATGCATTTGGTTGATTAATTTCTAGCTTACTCTGGCCACGAAGAGGGTGCTGGATTTTGCATCAAAGAGAACGAAAGCAAACTTTCTTTAGAGATCTTTAATGACTTGATCAGGTGGATATGGAGCTCGGTCTCTAAGAACCTTGTAAGCATCGACCATGAGCATGGCTTCCGTCGCTTGTCTCGAACTGCTGTAGTTTTGTAACTGAAAAAATAGTCTGACAGTTCTCCTTTCACAAGCTTACAAAAATGGTTACGTTGGGGTGTGTGCATGTGGCACAACTGGAAGCCTTGCATGCAGCAATGGTGGCCAGAATTTTTGGTTTCTTCCTCAGGTGGGCTGACATCTCAGATTGCGGTTTCCGAGAAAACAAAACAACATAAATAATGGGGTTATTCAGAAAAAACCAAACTGGACAGCTAGATTAATGGATAATGAAAGCAAACTAGTATTGTTAACCAGTTACAACCTGCTACTCTAATCGATTCTATTAGCATGCTTTCATGGATGAATCATCCACGCTAAGCCAAGGCCTGGGAACTGAGGGAAACAAATGAATCAAAATTAGCACAGTGTTCTCATCCTCAGATGAAGACAATGAGAACCCAGAACCCAGGGAAAAAGATATATATTGAATTTGGTGTTTTAAAGCACAAAATTGTGCTTGGTGCAGTGGCTTAACCACTGCTTTTGCACCTACACCACCCAGGTTCGATTCCCCTGGATGGCATTTGTGCTTAACTTTGTTTTTCTCCTCTAATTAGGTGGTGACACGTGTCATGTGTCTTGAGCATCCACTATCAAGGTACCATGAGTTTTGACATGAAGCTTTGGCCTTGTAGCAATACTCCCCTTACAAACAAAGAAATTAGGCTTTGGTTTTTGGTACCTAAATCATTTTGCGTCCATGAGTGTTAGCCCTCAAAACTTTGGTTCCGTTAGAAATCCAAGAAGCAATAACATTCATGTTATTAGAAACAATGAGTTCCTTAGGAACCCAAACACTCCTAATTCTTTGGCTTTTAGATTGTTTAGTAAAATTTCTTTGTTTAGGATAAAAAGATTTTCTTTTTACATATTGGGTTTTAGAAAAATTTCTTTTTTCAAAATTGCTTCTCCCAGTAGTAATAGAAGTTTTAAGATTATCCACTTCATTTGTGATAATCTTGAAAATTGGAAAGAAGTTTTTCAAGATCAAGATTTTTCTTCTTAAGATCATTTGAAAGATTTATTAAGTATAAAACCTTCTTTTTCCAATTCCGAGTTAGTTTTTGAAAGAGACTCATTTTGAATTTTTAAATCAGAAATATTTTTCTTGTTTCTCAAAAGACTCCTTATATTTTTTAACTAACTCATCATAAACCTCTTGCAATTCATCATATGCATCTTAAAGTTCATCATAGGTAAAATCAAATTTAGATGAGTTAAGGTTTACCTTTGGTTCATCATCAATGGCCATGAGACAAAGGTTAGCCACTTCCTCCTCCTCCTCAGATGACTCCTTGTCACTCCAAGTTGCTACTTGAGCTTTGAGCTTGTTCTTCTTCCCAAAGCTCTTTCTCTTCAATTGAGGGCACTCGGAACGGATGTGACCGGATTTTTTGCACTCATAACAAATGATTTGGTCCTTCTCCTCTTCTTTACTTTTGCTCTTGAAGTCCCCTTTTCTATTGAACTTCCTTCCACGGTTGGACTTCATGAAGCGAGTGAATCGTTTGGCCAACATGGCCATCTTCTCATCTTCATCTTCACTAGAATCGCTTTCATGATATGAAGCTTTAAGAGTGATTCCAATCTTCTTCTTCTCAACCTTCTTCTCCTCCATCTTCTTTTCTTCTTCTCTTCTCTTCTTCATGATCTCATGGGTGAGTAGAGATCCAACAAAAGCATCTAGCTTGAGAGTCTTCAAATCTCGAGCTTCAATAATGGTCGTTCTCTTGCTATCCCATAATTCCATAAGAGAGTACAACAACTTCCTCACTAGCTTGTCTTCGGGGATAATCTCACTAAAACCCTTCAATCCATTGACGATGACTGAGAATCGATCAAACATCTTGGAAACACTCTCATCGGGATCTATTTTGAAATTTTCGTAGCTTAGATTGAGTAGCCAAATTTTTGTTTCCTTGACGTTGCTAGTTCCCCCATATGTTGTCTCGAGGGTGTCCCAAACTTCCTTGGCATTCTTGATCGAAGACACCTTGGAGTAGATATCCGGACCAAGCACACAAAAGATAATATGTGGAGCTTTATCATTTACTTGCATCCTTCGTCGATCATCTTCGGTCATTTCGGCTTTGACCTTTGGGACAAGTCTTCCTTCACCGTCTCTTTTCATTGGTATGTATGGACCTTCTTCAACCACATCCCACACCATGTAGTCGGTAGACTTGATGAAGAGCCTCATCTTATTCTTCCAATATGGGTAGTTATCCCCATTGAAGAATGGTGGCTTGGTGGTAGACTGAGACTCGTAGAGGTTGGAAGTGGAGGTGGATGCCATTGCTTGACTAGTTGTTGATCAAACTCTCTTAGAATCGACTCTAGAGGGTTGTAATCCTTTCAATGAGTGTAGCTCTTATACCAATTGTTGAGTTGATCACACAATTGCAAATGGCCAAGAGGGGGTGAATTGACAATAAAAATTTGGAGGGTGAAAATTTGGAAAAATAAAAAAGTGACACAAGGCAATTAGAGTGGTTCAAGTTCTCCAAACGAACTCTACATCCACTACCTTAGCTCCCACTAAGGATTTTCAATCAATTCACTACTTGAATTCTTCCTCTTTTCTTGGATGAGGAGGAAACCTTGCAATTTGATTAAGCTTTCTACCCAAAGCTTAATCCACTCACTTTTACAAGAAGAAGTATTTGGTAAACTCTAAAAGTTCCTCTCAAAGAATAATTGTTTACCCAATTACAATTTCACACTCCCCAAACACACAATAAAAGATTACAATGAAGATATAAGAGTTGGGTAAGAGAATTTGACTCTAAAGGTACAAAGTTTGGATTTGAGTGCTTTGATGTTGCTTGTAGGTTCAATAGTTGTTGCTGGTGCATTTGAGACTTGTTTTTATACTCTTGTATTAAATTCTAGCCGTTTGGGTAGTTGGGATCATCAATAGAGCCGTTGGGCTGCAATTTCCCGCAATAAATGCTACTCAGCTACCTACTGTATCGGTACGGCTAGGAGGCGTATCGGTACATGTCTCAAATAAGAAAGAGCTGTTGTGACTAAAAAACTACGCATATCGATACGCTTATAGGGCGTATCGGTACGATTTTAAGGGGCGTATCGATACGGAATTTTCTCTCTGGAATCTCAATTTTGGTTTTAATAAAAAGTGTATCGGTACGCATACTTAGCGTATCGATACGGTGTAACGGTCATTGAAATTTTAGGATATCAACTAACTGACAAGCCAACTGTCAAAAATTAAATGCAAAGATAAGCAAATTGTATCGATACGGTTACAATGCGTATCGGTACGGTATAGTTTAAAGGCTTGCTTAGATGAATACGGTATCGATACGGTGTAATACCGTATCGGTACGCTATGGTCTATTAAAATTCCAGTGCTGAAAAACAGTATCGATACGTCTGGGCGCTTTGCTGAAGTTTGGCTTGAAAATACATAAAAAAGACTTAGTAGATTTTGAACTTTTAAGATAGTTTTGTCTTGAAATATAGTTTGGTTCAAAAAGACTTGTTAAAAAGTGAGACTTTGAAAAGTACTTAAAAATTTATTGTTTTGCAAATTAGTCCATCAGTCTAGGTGTTATATCAAAATCAATTTTAGTTTCACAACTTGAAATTATGTATTCTTAATTGTTACAATTACAGTTAGGGGTGGAAAAAATTGAATTATTTGAATTGGCTCGATGTTTAAATACTCGACTTGTCTTGACTCGACTCATAATTTCATGAGCTCAATTCAACTCGAAAAAAATTTCAAACAAAGTTTGAGTTAATAAAATGAAAATTTGAATAGTAGTTAAAGCTCTCAGTTGACAGTCTCCTCTCTCCCCTGGGTTGTGGGTTCTAAACCCATTAGGAGAAAACTCCCCCTTCCCCTTCCTCTTAGATAGAAATTGTTCAAAAAAATGAAAATTTGAATAACTCAAAAAAAAAATTGTAATTAGTGTATCAATTTTCAAGTTCGAGTTGAGTCTTTCAATTCTACCTGATATATTATATATGAAAAAATATGGAGAAGTATATATGCGTATTGTATGTGGTTATAGAAAAGGTGTTTAAATTAGAACTAATTCGTATCATAACATTATAAAAAAATTATAATTAAATTTAAAGAGGAACTCGAACGACCCGACTCGAGTTTCATAAACTCAAATCGACTCGAATTTTTTTAAATAAAGTTTGAGTTATAAAATAAAAATATTCAACTCGACCAACTCAATTTTTTTGCTCAACTCAATTAAATGTTTACCCCTAATTACAATTATATTAACTGAGCTAACATTGGTCGGTAATTTTTTTATAACTACTTGCATGATTTTATTAGTGAAGTGAATAATTAAGTTACGTTACATTTTTTGTGAGTATAAGTTGCGTTACCTTTTTATGTCAAATTCATTAAAAACAATATATACAAAAATAACATATGGTTTGTGCAATTATGATAAAAGCTTACATTATTGATTTAAAATATAATTTCAACGTAATTTTTATCCAAAAAATATTTCAATACATGTTATAAGAAAAATTTTAAAAGTAAATTACTCCTGCAAATGTGATTCACATTAAAATAAATAAATAAAAACCTCCAACTAAAGAAAAGGGAAACGTTTAAAATTAGGCGCTTTAATATTAGGTTATAATTAGGCGATTTTTGTGTAGCTATATAAATTCTTATTATTTTTTTAAGGATTTGTGTAAGATAGATAAGAAATTGCATAACTACATAATTATTATGTAACTACAAAAATCATTATCATTTGTGTAACTACTTAATTATTGTGTAACTACATAATTAGGAAAATTCTACAGAGCTCGACGAGCACCAATGAGCACCACTAATGACGAGCACCGATGAGCATTATTAATTTAATTTTTAAAGATTTAAAATTTAAAGGACTCAACGTATAATTATAAATTATTTAAAAATCAAAAGGTAAATTAATTAATATTATTTTATTTTTCTTTTTCTTTTAAACGTAGATCAAAATACTTATCTACCCTTAAATTACAAAATCCTAATTTTTGTTCATTTAAAATTCAAACCTCTATCGCCGCTACTGCCGCCGTCGCCATTGTGGATCTAAATATTTGAATTGAAAAGCAGGATTTGAATTCTAGAGATTGTATTATCTGTATGTCTCTTTGTAATCTCTATTGCAAAGGAGGAAGCCACGAAATTGGGGACTGTCATTGGAATTGCTCTTGATACAACTTATTCTTGTGTGGGTGTTTATAAGAACGACCATGTTGAAATTATAGCCGATGACCAAGGTAACTGTATGGGTGGCTTTCACTGATAGTGAGAGGCTAATCGGTGAGGCTGCTAAGAATCAAGCAGATGTAAACTCAGAGAGGACCATCTTTGATGTCAAGAATAGCATTTGAAACAGCGGTAGGGCAGCGGCGATGTTGCGTGTAAGTAAGACTATCGCAATTAGTACAAGTGTACACGACGCAAGTAGTAAAGTGATACTAGAGTATCGGATATCGTCTCCACAGGGACTGGAAAAACTCTATCCTTAGATTTCTGCACAAGAAAAAGAAATGGTTTAAATAATTATTTGGAAAAATCTTGAGTAATAGCTAAAATAAAAAATATGGAAATCAGATTGAGAGAATGGCCGATATTGAATTGCTCAGTAGTGCAGGTGTTGCACGGTCTAGAGGAACTTCTGTTGTTATGTCGCCGTTCCTGTCGTTACAGCACCTGTCGCGGCAGAGGTCTGTTGATGTCGCGGTAGCGATCAACAACTCCGTACTTCAAGTTTGGCAAGAATCCCTGTTATGACTTGTCCTATCTCTAGGCCCAAGTTCTGTTGATGACACGTCTTAGATGATACCTCCCGGCGTGAATTAAAGGGTGCACACCAAAGTTGTGAATTCTTCTTTAGCCACTTAACCTTGTACTTATCCCTAAGCCAAGATGGTTTAACCATAAACTGGAAAACACGTATTTACTCTTTTCGAATGCTTAACTCTCCCGATATTAAGCAAATGGATAACCTCACAATGCTCTCCCGATGCTCTTATGAGATGTTGAAAAACCAGAGTAAATAAACTTGAAGTTTTTATTAATTGAACAGAAAAATCCTAAGAACAATACAATCTCTACAACTACTTTACAAGATCAACCCTTAGCCCTTTTGAAAGTTTAGAACATGAGGAGAGAGAGAAACGACTAGGATTTGGGGGGAAGACAGCTATGAGTGAGATCTCTCCCTAGGTCGAATTACATGCCTTTATATAGGCCTTGGGTCCAAATTTTCTAATATGGCAAGAACACAAGTTTAAATTAAAGTGCAACTCTATTAAAGACTAAATCTTCTGAGTAGATACCTTTAATTTGTCCTCTTTTCTTGCTTTGACTTTCTTCTTGAACTTTGGGTCTGGCCTTCCTTCTGCTTCAGGGCTTAGAAAAATATGGGAGTAATCCACGACAGACCGGCTTGAAATCCTCTATCTGTCGAGCTCCACTTCACTTTTCCATCTCAGTGTCTCTTTGTCGGCATTGCTGTCGCGGCAGGTGTTACGACAGACAGTGCTCTTTGTCCTTTAACTCCAGCTTCTCAACTCGCCTCTACTCCTTTGCTGCCCTGGATTACTGTCGCAGCAGACACTTGCAAAAGTGACCAAATTTAGCAGCATCTGTACAGTTTTATCTAATTGTGATGTATATGAAAAATTCTATCCTAAATGCAATTAACCATGCTTGAGTGCAGCACAAATATGGGTAAATGAGGGGCAAAATATAGAACTTTTATGCACTCAACAGGCGACAACAATGGCGGTGGCGGCTTGAATTTTAAATAAAAAATAGGGTTTTGTAATTTAGGTGTAAATAGGTAATTTGATCTATGTTTAAAAGAAAAAGAAAAATAAAATAAAATATTTAATTAATTTATATTTTAACTTTTAAATAATTTATAATTATACGATGAGTCCTTTAGATTTTTAATCTTTATAAATTGAATTAATGGTGCTCATCTGTGCTCGTCGTTAGTGGTGCTCATCGGTGCTCGTCGAGCGTGACAGACTCATCCACATAATTATTGTGTAACTACACAAAATTTTATATGATAGCCTAAATTCTTATCATTTGTGTAAGAATATGTGTAGATTGTGTTGATTGTAAGGAATTGTATAACTACATAAATCCTTACAATGTTTATAAAAAATTGTGTAATTCATGCCTAATTTTAGTCTAATAATAAGAATGTCTCCCAAAAAAAACTGAAAAAAAAACCCATAACATTCAATTAAAAATAGAATGTGGTATAATAATTAATCTTCTTCCCTAAGCTTGACACGTACCGATTGGCTTCAACAAATACAAAGAAATGCATAATCGACTATCATTATTGTTGGAGAAATTTTGGTACTGTTTGCTTCAAGGGTCCATCTTGAAATTAATTGGAGGTATTACTGGGTTGGTTTAAGTTGAAAATTTGGGCTTTATGTTTTATCCAGATTCATTTATATATGTAAGTGGATAACACAAGTTTAATTACATCTACTCATATTATTTTTAATTAATTTTTAAAATAAATGTCGAAATTTGAATTCATATAATATGAGATAACATGAAAATCCTTTTTTACTTGGTCAATTAGTGCTTCCTCGTATTATTTTTAATTAATTTTTAAAATAAATGTCGAAATTCGAATTTAACATGAAGATCCTTTTTCACTTGGTCAATTAGTGCTTCCTCATATTATTTTGTAGAACAATTAAAATAACATTTATTTGCTTATGACGTAGGAATGAGTTGGCAACAGTTAAGTACTTAGGTCCTTGAACACTTAGGTTTAGTTAAAAGACGGGTGAGTCTGGTACAATATCCTAATTTATGGCTAAAAAAGATATAATTAAAATGTTAAAAATACGAAATTTTTTTATGGCTAAAAAAGATATAATTAAAATGTTAAAAATACGAAATTTTAAATGTTTACACACACAATCGAAATGATATTATTTTTAATAATATTTTATATTGGTAGTAAGATTCGAAAGTCATAGCTAAGTTCTGAAACTTGTAAAGAAACATTTAGATAACGCTTCAGGTTGCAACTTAAAATATTATCAAAAAATATAGGTCATGTTTGGCAATTAGCGGATAGCTGATAGCTGATAGCGGATTACATTAGCTGATAGCTGATTGCATTAGCTAATTTGACTAGCGGATTGTATTAGCTGATTGTATAAAAGTGTTTGGTAAAATTAACTGATAGCTGTTTGATTATTTAAACAAGCAAAATGACATATAAGGACATGATTATATTTTATATTTAATACTTATTTGAATAATTTATCAGTTATTAATATTTTGTATCTAATAAATATTAATTAGATTTGTAAAAATTATTTTTAATATAAATTTATTAAACATATTTGAAATATTTATATATTAATTTATTATTTATATAATTATTAAATTTTTTATATGCACATATTTATGATAATAAAAAAATAGAATTAACTTACAAATGTCACCATATAAATTAGTAGTAACAACAAATAAGTCCAATATTTAATATGTTATTATTTATATTAAAAAATATTATTATTTAATTTAGGTTATTTAGAGATTTTTGGTAATTGTTAAGGGTAAAAGAGTTATTACAACTCTAATATCAAACCTCTAATCTCAAAAAGCTCATATTAGGAGCTTTTTCAAAATTAGTTTTTTCACCCCAATCCGCTCTTTCAATCCGCTATTTACCAAACATCAATATTAGCGGATTTGACTAGTCAAACCTCTAATTATACCTCAAATTTCTAATTTTTGCCAAACCGCTATTTATCAAACAGGGCCATAATATTTTCGATTGAGAGAGTAATATTTTAATTTTCGTATTTTTTAATATTTTGTCTGTGCTCTTTTTTAGCCTTAACTTAAGACACCATACTTCAAATTTGCTGATTAAAGGCAACAATATAATGGATTTATCTTTACACGTACAAAAAAGGCGAGATTGCCCCCAAAAAAGAACCATCCTTTTTTAAAACATGGAGACATATTATGGGCATTAAGTGGAGTCCAAATCCTCATTCAAACATACATCCTCGAGTGTGGTTGTTTCCCTTTCACAAACTTAACTACCAAAAAAGTTTATTCTTACATTTTTGATAAATTTTTTTAAATATGCTGATGTGATGCAAGGGTAGCATCTGTTCAATTTTCTTAGTCTTTTCAATGACGGCACACATAACATGCATTATTAGTGCTCGAACTCAATCCCCAAAGAATGATGAACATCTACCTTTGTCACCAAGACACAAGGGGATGAGCTACATTCTTGGTAATTTAAATACAAATAAGACAACCCCTTCTAAATAATAACAAATGAATGTGTTTCCTTCAAAATATAAGGAACGGAGAGCTTTCTCTTCCTCGACTCTTTAATTTTAAAAATGATGAGTATTTTTTTTGATTTATTGACCGATAAATTTTAATGAATATTTTACTCATTAAATCACAAGTGATAATATACCGGAAAATGACACTTGGAACACAGAGATTTATATATTCATCATAATTTGTTCCAAACTTTGTAAACATTTTAAAAATCCTTTCCAAATAAAGACATCGAGTGTTATATATGTTTATCACTGCAGAGATTTAATCGGTTTAATCGAAATTCGACCGTCGAACCTTAAATCGTTACGCTCATTGATCAGGCATAGAAATGACTTTCTACCAAAATTTGTAGGTTTTGGGTACTATTAATGGCATACATTTTTTAATTTACAATTTACATTTCCTTACACAAGATTCTACAATCCTTATTCCTTAATCTCTCAAACTAAACCAAAAATGGTTTACTGAACAAACATGCTCTCATCACTTTTTCTGCCAAGTTCAAATATTTTGTGGAACAATCCTTTTGTAACCCCAATCATGTCTCCAGAACCGTTTTCCTTAGTTGGGCCTAGTGTCAATGGGCTAATTAATATTGAAGTGGGGGAGGCTGATATACTAAAGTTTGGACCCTCGGGTCAAAGTAGACCATTCTTGACACAGTCAAGGTCCTGCAAGAGAGAGGCATTTACACAGAAGGGGTTCCGATCGGGTTTGGATAAGTTCAAATGGTGGTCTAAATTAAGCACGAACAGAGAAAATAGAGGGGGAAGGAGAGTTGGGCGGAGTTCAGGGAGGAGGTGCCAGCCGTTGCATGTCCGACCGCAGTCTCTGACAGAGGTCCCTGCGCAAGTTCATATGGAAGTGGAGGGTCAGGATGCGGCCCTGGAGGAGGCCTATTCGACACTCAAGCTTGGAAACCAGGTGGGCATTGTTTTTGATGCCCCTGACGATGTAGTGGTCCAGAGGTTGGTGGAAATTGAGCGGAGGGAGGCTTGATTTAGATAAGTTCGAGTGTAATTTCGCGTTGTTCATTAATGTCTCTTTTATGAATTCCCTAGTTATCAGTTGGAACACAAGAGGGTTGGGGAGACCAGAGAAGTTGAGAGCCCTGTCTAAGGTTGTGGCTGTTGCTCGGTGTAAGATATGCCTATTACAAGAGACTAAACTTAGTTCGGTTAAACCGGGGTTGACGAATCGTATAAAAGGCAGAAGGTTTGATGGTTTCGTCTACGCGCCTTCTCAAGGGGCGTCGGGGGGGTTGATCTCTATGTGGGAAGGAAGTTCTTTTAAGGTGGACAACAACATTATCACCGATCGGTTTATCATTATCGTTGGAACGCTGGCGTCAATTGACAAACGTTGCGGGATAGTCAATCTTTATGCCCCCAATGTGCTGAGGGATAGGAGAGCTTGTTTTGATGAACTCTGTACTCTCCTATCTAATCTTAATTTGCCAGTAATGGTCTGCGGGGACTTCAATTGCATACTAAATGCTGATGAGAGGTGGGGTATTGGGGAATCCTGCGATAAAGGGTCCTTGTTGAACGATTTTATGCAGTGTTGCAACCTTATTGATCTTTCTTTGCTGAATAGTAAGTTTACTTGGTTTCGGGGACGTGTGTCGCCTTCTGCTAGTCGAATCAACAGAGTGTTTATCTCCCCAGAAATGTTGCTGTGGTTCCCAAATATTAAACAGTTTGCGCTTTCCAGGAGTATCTCGGACCATTGTCCAATTTCGATAGTCGAGGGGGGGTTGAGGAGTGGAGCAGGGTCGTTCAAGTTATTTACGCATTGGCTTGAGTGCCCGGAATTGATGGAAATTATAAAACGTTCAGTTGTCGAATACAAAGGTAGATCAACAAACCTTCTTCTGAAAAAGATTAAAGTTATCATCAAAAAATGGGTGAACACTTTCAAAGCATCAGAGGAGGCTCAGACTAAGGTACTTGAGGAGAAGTTGTCGAAAGTCGAAGAGATGATTGTTACGAATGGATCCTGTCCTACTCTGGATTTGGAACATAGGAGAGTTAAAGGTCAATTGTGGATGCAATATCGTCGAGAAGAACGTGAATGGCATCAGAAATCGAGGGTGAAATGGTTTGCGGATGGCGACAAGAACACGAAATTTTTCCATTTGGTGGCCTCGGTTCGAAGAAACAGGAACTGTATTCATGCGATAGAATGGAAAGGAAATATGGTCACGGATGGAAGTCAAATTCTGCATATTTTTGAGGAGGAGTTTAAAGCTAATTTTAACAGCTCCAACACCTTTCCGGTCAGAAGCTTTGGGTGTGAAATGAAGAAAATCAGTGATGAATCGGCTAGATTGTTGGAAGCTCCTTTCTCGGCTGATGAAGTTCGAGATGCTATCTGGTCGGCCGATGGAAATAAAGCTCCTGGGCCCGACGGTTTCAACATGGAATTCTTCAAGAAGTTCTGGGATCAGCTCAAAGACAAGGTGATGGGTTTCTTCTCTGATTTCTACAAGGGGAAGATTAAGGATAATTATTTCAACCACTCCTTTATTTCTTTGATCCCCAAGAAAGAGCATCCGGAGAAAGTAAAAGACTTTCGACCCATATCACTGGTAAACAGCGTTTATAAGATCCTAGCTAGGGTCTTGTCGCGGAGGCTAAGGTTATGTATTGATGAAGTGGTGGGAAGGAATCAATTTGCCTTTATCCACGGTAAGCAAATCGCAGATTGTGCATTGATCGCGAATGAGGTTATCGAGGACCAAAGAAGGAGAAAGAAGGAATCTCTCGTATTCAAGGCTGATTTTAAACGGGCATATGATACAGTGGATTGGTCCTTTTTGGATCGAATCATGGAAAAAATGGGCTTCGGCTATAGATGGAGGTTATGGATATTGAATTGTGTTTCTACAGCGGTTATATCACTGACTGTGAATGGCAAGGTATCTAAACCATTTCAGATTAAAAGAGGCTTGAGGCAGGGGTGTCCGCTCTCACCTCTATTGTTTAATATTGTCGGGGAGGCGTTAAGTTGTCTCATTAGTAAAGCTGCGAACATCGGACTAATAGAGGGGGTTAAGATCGGAGCTGCCGGATTTTCGATCTCGCATTTGCAGTTCGCAGATGACCTGATTATTTTCGCTAAAGCCTCCAAAGCGAATGTGGTGAATATCAAAAGACTGTTGCGGATATTTGAGGTTGCGGCTGGATTGAGTTTGAATATGAAAAAAACCTGTGTTTTTGGAATTTCAGTGGATACTCACTATGTGGAGGAATGGGCTAAGGAGCTTGGCTGTGGTTCGAGCTCACTCCCATCGTCGTATTTAGGGTTACCATTGGGAGCGAATAGGAATTCTTTAATGCTGTGGAAGCCGATTATTGACAAAGTGAAGACGAAATTGGCGGGGTGGAAGGGTAAATTCCTGTCGATAGCCGGCAGAATCTGCTTGGTAAGATCGGTAATCAATAATCTTCCAATTTACTTTCTGAGTCTCTTTGAACTACCAGCCGGGGTAGCTATAGAGCTGAATAAATTATTAGCACAATTTATTTGGGGTTCTAATGATGCGCGAGCCATACATTGGGTGAAATGGGAGAACATTGCGAAACCAAGAGATGTTGGTGGTTTGGGTCTTGTAGATGTGAAGATAAAAAATAGAGCTATGTTGAATAAGTGGGTGTGGCGGTATAGTACTGAATCTGAGAGTCTTTGGAGGAATGTTATCGACGCAAAGTACGGGTATGATCCTAATGCCTTGCTACCGTCGCAAGTAGCCCCGAGAAAACATTCTTGGGTTTGGAAGAATATAACGAAGGTACTACATAACCCGGATGATGTCTTCGCGCAGAACATCTATTATAGATTAGGGGATGGCAGTTCGATTAAATTTTGGGATGAGTGTTGGATTCTACCCCAACCGTTAAAATCTGCGTTTCCCAGAATATTCAATTTGGCCCTAAATAAAGTGGGTGTGGTTCGGGATTTTGGATTCTTCAACGAAGGTGTGTGGATATGGAAAATCGAACTAAGGCGAGCGTTGCGATCGTGGGAAGAAGAGGGGTGGTCAGACCTCCTTAGGGTGCTGAATCATTTTAAACCGGAGGTTAATCGTAGGGATACAGTCGGATGGCATGGCTCCCAAAATGGTGTTTATAGTTCTAAGTCTTTTTGTGATACAATTGCTGTGAAGGATGGCTCCTCGGACAATCTATGGCAGCTTGTTTGGGCAAATTTAGCCCCCCCGAAAGTGGAAGTTTTCGTTTAGAGAGCAATTTTGGGAAGAATTCCAACGGTATTTGCTCTTAAAAAAAGGGGTGTGGGAATAAATGGCCACAGTTTATGTGGGCTGTGTGCAGAGAAGGATGAAACTTGTGCTCATCTACTGTGCCATTGCCGCGTTTCATGGAAATTATGGCAGTTCTGGGCATCGAAATGGAATGTACAGCTTGTGTTACCGGCTAATCTTAAAGAGCTATTGTTGATGTGGAGCTTTATCCCCATCAGAAGACGCTCTAAACCGCTATGGTTGTTGGCATTTTTCGGAATCGTGTGGACCATTTGGCTGGTGAGGAATGAGGCGGTGTTTAATAAAAAGAGCATATGCGAAAAAGCGGTTCAAGATACACTGTTGCTGAGGATTGGCATGTGGGCGAAAAGTAAATGGCCGGAGTCTATGCCGAATTTGCTAGACTTTACAAGATATCCAAGTCTAGTCAATATCGCTTAATATCCAGGGACTTTAGGCATTGGCGTGTTGGTGGATTCGAGTGGAGAGGTCGAAGAGTTGAAGATTGCAATGGCGTTGTCGTTGAAGTCTGCAGCGAAGTGTATACTATGCTTCGGGTACTGGTTTTTACTTGGGAATTATTTGGTCTGGCATCATAGTTTTGTTTTAGATAGTTTGTATACAGTGAATGGCTGCTTGTTGAGGTTACTGCCATGGTGTTGTAGTTTCCTTTCGTTGTACGACTGAACTGGTATCTCGTCGATATATGAATTAAAAGGGCACTCTTTTCCCCCTATCTAGGCTTAGAGGGGGTTTTTAATGAGACCCGTCATTTTTCAAAAAAAAAATATTTAATACACTAACGATGCATAATTTTATGCATCATCAGTAAATCAGATGATAATACATTATCATAAAATTTTTAAACTATACTCATTTAAGTTCACTTTTGACGTTGTGTCATCATCTAATGATATATAAAATTATACACCGTATGTGTACGAAATATTCACCCATAATTTTATTATAATTTTAAGAACATAAACAAAATGTTTTATCCATTTAGCGTCACTTTTGCCGTGAAAAAGAAAACAAGTTCCGAGTGCCAACAACTATGCTAAATAAAGTCGTTAAGTATCCATTTTTTACTCGAAAATTAACTCAATTAGGTCATACAACAACATTTCAGAGATAATATTTTAACAAATTTCAAAGTTCACAACTCTTTCTTGTAATCGACTCTTTATAAGTAAAAGGAAATAAATATCATCTTAACTAACATCACACAACATGGATGAATATACCTTAAGAACCCCAAGATGCTATCTGAATTATTACTTGCTTGATCAAAAAAATTATTAATAAAAGAATTAAAAAAACAGTGTTTTTGGTGTGGTTTGAAGCATGCAGATGCAGTAAAAAGGAGGGAAATTCTTTTTCCGATATCTATCTCATAAACTTATCCTTTTGACTCAGCACAGACAGTTTTAAGTGAAAAATCAAACAGTTATATGATCCCTAAACTGGGGCCAAATCTTCCCTCATCCAATCATTAAATGGATTCTTCTTAGAGGTGGCAAATGGGTCATTTGGGTCAGTTTCGTGTTATTTTGGGACTGATTACTTTCAGTTCAGTTTCGGGTCGGGTCGGTTCATGTTCAAATCTGGTCTGTAGTGATTCGCTTCAAGTATCGGTCGGGTGATTTCGGGTCAGGTTAATAGGAGATCGGCCGGTTTTAGTCAAGTCATTTTTTTGCACTCCTATATGGCTCTATAAAACTAATATATTTGGCTTTTGGTGAGTTCTACGACAGTTCACATCTCATCTTTATTTATTTTTTTAATAGTTTTTTTTATTTCAAGTTGCTTTCGATTCGGGTGAAATCGATTTGAATCTATTCGGTTCGGTTAAAAATTGATTGGGATCCATTTCAGTTCAACTAAAATTCGAGTCGGTTCAATTTATATCAAGTTTCAGATTAAATTCGAGTAAATCAGTTCGACTATCGAGTCTTGGATCAAGTTTACCAGAACTACTTATTATAATCATCTTATCTCAAACATTATTGTTCTATTCCTAAGCTACAAATCAAATTAAAAAATAAAACAAAACCCTTGTTTGCTAGCATCATACAGTGGGATGTCATCGAGACATGTTTACATTTTTGTATGAAGTGGATTGGATAGGTGGCATGCAATACAATTGTATGATATATTAAGTGGCAGATATTTAAATTCGGGAATAGAGTAGTGGATTGCATGCAGATAAGCTTTCTATTTGATGGATAAAACAATCCCATAAACAGAAATATGAGTTTTCACTTTCCCAAACACTTATTTAATTGCAAAAACATAATGAGGTTGTATGTAATAAGATCAATAATGGAGGAATATAAAAGGTGGCTAAACTATATATGAACTATGTTTTTTTCTGTCAAAAGATGATAATCTTTTTCTCGATTCTCTATAGATTATGCAAGGCAAGATAAAATCTTTCTATTCAATGCCTAGTTTTTCTCCCCACTCAATTACTACTTTAATTAGTGTTTATCTTTAATTTTATCTCTACCATCATTTATTGTGTATAGATAATTTTGTGACTTTGATGTTAGATCCTTTTTAGTAATTAGTAATTAGTTGATATTGTATTAATTGATAACTGATTGTATTAGTTGATTTGATGAGCGGATTGTATTAGCTAATTGTATACAGGTGTTTGTTAAAATTAACTGATAGCTAATAGTTGTTTAATTATTTAAACAAGCAAAATGACATATAAGGACATGTTTATATTCGATATTTGTTTTAATAGTTTATTAGTTATCAATATTTTATATCTATTAATATTAATTAGATTATGAAAAATAATTTTTAATATAACATTACTAAGTATATTTGAAGCTATATCTATATATTAAATTATTATTTATATAATTATTTTTAATACAATTTAATTCATTATTAAATTTAAATATAAATATAAATGTGTGAGAATAAAAAAAAAACAAAAGTATAAGTTTACAAATGTCACAATGTAAATACATGAGGTTAAAGAATTAAAATAAAAAAGGTTAAATCTAGGTTATTTGGAAACTTTTTATAATCGTTAAGGGTAAAAGGGTCTTTATAATTTTTATGTTAAAACTTTTAATTTCAAAAAAGCTCCTATTAGTAGTTTTTAAAAATGAAGGTTTCACTCCAATCCGTTCTTTACCAAATATCTAATTTAACGGATTTCGGCGGTCAAACCTCTAATTTTAGCTCAAACCTTTAATTTTGGCTCTAACCACTCTTTACCAAATGGGGGTCGTTAATTCAATTAATTTATTTGTTTTGAGAGAGAATATTAAATAATTTTAAATCTTCGTATAATAAATGATGTCATTAGTTAGTGAAGATAGATAATACCATTAACTAATTCGTTTAAAGTATCGACTTAAACCTTAAAAAAACATACTCTAACTCATTACGTTGATAATTTGATATGGACCGTGCATGTGCATATGTTGATAATTTGATATGAACTCAAATCTCCTAAGATAAGTATATTTTTAAATGTATATCTATTATATATTATTATAAATTTAACTTTTATGCGATATAAATTATATCAGATCAGGTAATGTTGGGCACATGTTTTGTGAATGTTAAAGCATGAACTCCCCATATTTTAAATAAGTAGTATTTTTTTACAGCCTCTATTTCAAGACTCTCATTTTTTTGAACTCTCTCAAATTTTAAGTTGGCCTTTGGAGTTCGACAAATAGTCCGACCTTGAACAAATTTAATGTGTATGCGAGTTAGAAAGAATATTTTCAAGAAGTATCCATCAAGCAGTTAGGCTGGTAATTTTGTGTTGATGGTCTTAAAATAAAATATAAAAATTTGAGGAGGCCCTTTGACAAGTCTAGTGTGTATTGGACAGGGTATTTCCAAGAAGTATATGTGACAAGGGTTCAGTTAGAAATCCTTCATAGGGGTGTTAAAATAAAATATAAAAAGGTTGGAGGTTAAAGCTAAAAAATTTGAGTTGAAAAGATTGAATTGAATTATTGATTTTCAGTTTATAATTTTGTTTTAATTAATGAGCTGATTAGGATTGAATTGAATTATTATTAATTTTTAAGATGGGTAAATATTAGGGGTGTTTATGGTAGGTTAACCGTACCATTTAGCTTAAATAGTTGGTTAACTGTTATAGCGGTTAATAATCGTAACCTAACCGTCTTAACCGTTAAGAAATGGTTAAACGTTAATTTTTTAATTAGTTAACCATTATAGTGGTTAACCGTTAAGAAACGGTTCGATTACAAGTTAACTTGTAACCTATTACAATTTTCTTTTTAAATATTCATTAATTATTTTCAGAATAATAAATTTATCTCTCTGATAAATATTGTATTTAAATTTTCAACAAGAAAATTACTTAAAAAGAGAAATTTTAAACACAAACTTCATACTTAGTTAAAATAAAGTACATATAGATTAATCTATAGGTTAACCATTAATTATATTTTTTAGCGGTTCGATTAACCGAAACCGTTTAACTTTAACGGTTAGATTAATTAACCTATAAAATGAACAATTATATCAGTTAACGATTACGATTTATTTTATACATCCTTAATAAATATCCAATTATAACATTTAATCAAATGAGCTAAGGTAGTTAAGAGGTATTAAATATTTGGTCTACCTAATTGACTTTATAAAGGTAGAAAGATAAAATTATGCATGTTAAATTAATTTTATTATTCTAGTGGTATTAACATCTTTTGTCAAGAGTTCAAATCTTCTCCTTTCTCCTAATCATCAAAAGAAAAAAAATTACAAAGACTAAATTTCAAGTTTAAATATAATAATTTAAGTATCAGAACTATAACTAACTTGACCACTAAATTAAAATGAAGCCTAAGGCCCTAAACACAGTTGAACGGTCTCTTTTCAATTGGGAGAAAAACTCCAACTTAATATAAATTTGTAAATAGTTAAAATTAGAGGTTTGAACTAATATTATAGGTTTGACTGGTTAATATCGCTAATTTAGATGTTTGGTGAATAACATATTGGAATAGCGGATTGGAGTGAAACTTCTAATTTTAAAAAAGCTGCTAATAGGAGCTTTTTGAAATTAGAGGTTCTGACGTAAGAGTTATAAAGACCCTTTTACCCTTAATAATTATAAAAATCTTCAAATAAACTAAATTTAACATTTTCAATTTTCAATTTTCACCCTCATATTTTTACATTGTGACATTTGTAAACCAATATTTTTTTATTCACACATTTATATTTGTATTAAAATTTAATAATTAATTAAATTGTATTAAAAATAATTATATTAATTATAAATTTATATATAGATCATTCAAATATGCTTAGTATTGTTATATTAAAAATAATTTTCATAATCTAATTAATATACAATATATTGACATCTAAAAAATTATTCAGACAAATATCCAGTATAATCATGTCCTTATATGTTATTTTGCTTGTTTAAATAATTAAACAACTATTAATTAATAGTTAATTTTATTAAACATTTTTATACAATCCGCAAGTTAAATCAGCTAATGCAATCCGCTAGTTAAATCAACTAATACAATTGGCTAATGTAATCCGCTATCAGCTAATTGCCAAAGAGGATCATGATGTTTGGTTGAATTAGTGTTACAAGTAAAATAAACAATAATTTAAATAAAATGTTATTATAATACACTTATTTTATAAAGTAATTAATATTATTACTAGGATATTTTTATTTGTTCACGATTTTAGATAAATTTTAAATAAAATAATTAAAAAAAAACTATTTGATAATGATCAAGAAATTCATATAAAATTCTCTTACCACTCTATCGATAATCCGCTGAAATAATTTTTATATAAAAATATTAAAGACTTGATATTCGAAAATAAATATGTAAAATTATGTATATGTATACATTAATCCGAATCAATAGTTTCTATGCATTAAATATTAATAGACAAGTTGTGAAGTTACAAGACTTTACCCTTTGTACCAACAAGCTACAAAGATGTACAAAGCTTCCAACTCCAAAACATAAACTTTTGTATGATCATCTCCTTTTACCCTTATCTTACACAATAATTACTACTTTAATCCCTCCCTTCCACAACTCTTGCGAGGGTGCAAGATATACATTTTTTTACATTTTCGATTTTGTCCTTGCAGATAATTCTTTCCAAGCAACCAGACGTCCCAAAAAATCCATGACCTATACAAAATTAAAAAAAAAGTACAGATTAGAATGCAAATATAACATAAAATTTCAGGGGGGAAATGAATTAAATTAAACTAGTTTGAAACTAACCTCATCCGGCTCTTGTAAAGAATATGATGCATTGGTGTCTTTGGGAAACTTGGAGACAAGAATACCAAAACCTTGTCCTCTGTCTCTCAGTATCTAAATAACAATGAAAAGTGAAAACCAGAAGGATTAGCCTGAAAGATCCGGTGGTTTAATAATAATGGGGGAAACTACTGTTGGCTTTCATTTTTACCTTGAATGCATCTTCGTCGGTGCGGTCATCTCCGATGTAAACGGGGAAAACATCGGTACAGTTAGCGAATCCTGTAGCAAACACGTTCATAACAATGTTATTATGCAAAGTAATATGAACGCGCATACACGAAGTGCACACGTTTAAGGATCAAAGCACATGTAATAAAGAATAATTTGACCACTTTTAATTAAGTAATGATACTTACCAAGAGATTCCAACAAAAACTCAAGGGCTTTCCCTTTGTCCCATTTGATTGTCGGACGGATTTCCAGAACCTGCGTAATAGTAGAAAAAATATAAGCATTCAAAAGTCAGACATGTGCCGTTTAAAACCTATACTCAATGCCATCAAAGTTTGTTTTGAAAAGCAAATGGCTAACCTTTCTGCCCTGGGTTAGCCGAAGCTTGGGGTAGTCTTTTAACACAGACTTAACCTGATGTGCCAGTTCACTCCATTTCTGTGTTTTAAACCCAAGAAATCAGACGGTTGAATTTGTGACAACAAGTTTTGATGATTTGTAATTTGATATCGAGTCTTTACCTTTTCATCCACACAACGAAAGTGTACCGAAAGGCAAAACTTGTTGTTCTCCACTTTAGATCCTGGAGTTGATTTTGTAGTCTCAACCAGTTGCTTGTAAACCTTAAAATGTTCCATAAAAAAAATGTCAAACACTTGAAGGCTCTTTGCTTCAGTTTCGATCGAGTGTGCGATGAAGTAATCAAGAGAATTAGCAAATTACCTCATCAATCATTGGAAGAAATTCACTAGCTGGTTGGAAAAGTAATTCAGTATCCTAAAAAGTGGAACACAAGGATGAGAGTGGGGAAGAGTAAATGATTTTAACCATACTGCAAAAACATTTGGTTACTCACTTTGTTAGATTTGGAATGTTTCTCAGGGCCTTTAATGTCCATTCCATGGCTTCCAGCGTAGTATAGTTCAGCTAATTTCACAAAGTTATAAACCTACGATTTTCAGAACAAGAAAAGATTTATTATTTGTGAAAAAACACTAAATGTACTGAAATGGTAAGTTTATTGTGTGAGAATGTACCTTGTCCCTGCATCTGCCACTCACTATAGCCGTAGGGAAACATTTGGCTAGCTTTCTCACGGTCTTTCTCATCTATTGTACACAATACATGGGGATTAATATATAAAAATACCCAGAAATTTTATGCAAAGACTAGCCGTGGTGTCAATGAAATGAGCAAGTGGCAAACCTTCTTGGACATGAAAGCTCGATCCGGATCCGCAACAATAGGTGAAAGAGTGCCATCGTAATCTAAAAACATTACTATTTGTTTCCCTTTCGATGCATTTATAATCTGCTCGAACATCTTCAGTGCCGATGGATAGTGTAGCTAAACAATTTCATCAAACCATAAAAAGTCAGAATCTTTGCTGATTTTTTTATTTATGAAACCCCATTTTTTTCAAGGTTTGAAACAGCTTAGGACTTACATTCCAAGATTCTTCATCATCAGCAATGGAAGGTGTGGATTTCGTATGTGTTGGGGAAGAAGCTTTCATGGAATCCACCCATGCATTAACCCTTGCTCCGGCATTTATTTCAAGGTTTTGAAGCAGTTTCTTGCGTGAAATGGAGAGAAAACCAGGCGGTGCAGGCGGTTTTTGTGCTGACTTCGCATCAGAGACCACGTTTTGACAAGCTGCGATGCTCTTTGGTCTTTCTTCAATAAAACTCACTACAGCAAACAACAATAACCCACATTCAAACAAGTTTAGTAAAGCTAAGACATCTCGGGATCCAAAACCCACGGTTTTTATTCTGCCCTGTCCTTAAATAAAAACAAACAAAAAAACTAAAACTTACCCATTTTTGGAAAATAAGGTAGTTAGAAAAACACCTCAAACACAACAAGTTTTGGGTGTTAATGTTAATGTAAGAGTGACAAAGTTGAAAGTTGGAAACAGGAGAGTTTACAGAGTACTCTGTTTCTTCTACTTTTTTGTCCTGTGGGAAGTTGAAACTTGAAACCCAAAGGCTTAAGGAAGTAAAACCAAAACCAAAGAGTTATAGAAAAGAAGAACAAAGAAGAAAATTCAAAGGATTGAGAAGAAGTGAAGAGAATATATGTGAGAAAGACGGGAGGAGTTGGAGCTGATTTTATAGCAAAAACCAGACACCATTCTCGGACGAGAGTGAAACTCTTCACACAAAATAAATAAATAAATAAAATGGGTTTCGTGGGTCCCACGACACCATTCCCCCAGCCAAAATCCTGAGAGAGAAACTGGTGGTTTTGAAGCTGATTTTCATAGGCTGCTAGCAGTGATGCCACGTGGACGACATTCTTCAGGATCACTCACGTCAGGTCGGTTTCTGCCACGTGTAGTACCAAGTCACATGTTATACCCACGGGATTATAGGACTTGTATTGTATTTCCTTAAATTGGGTCCTATTTGGGTGGGTTTTGGATCCAAACTCCCCCCAACTTGTCTTCAAAAATAAATAAACCTCATCAAATTTTAATGATACTCTTTTTTACCACGTTAGATCAAATATTATATATTAAATCCATAAGTGAGTTGATTTTGTAGATTAATTGAATAGTAACGAAAGAGAGTTGGTCTTAGGGGGTGATAATGAGCCCGGCTCGCAAGTTACTCAGGCTCGTTTCGGTCAAAGTTAGGCTTGAATAAGTTCCATTCGAGACCTTAACAAGTCGAGCTGATTTAAGTTCAGCTCGAAAAGCTCGTGAACAGGCTCAACACATATATATATATATATATATATACACACACTTCATATACACTTGTATTTTTAGTGTTGTTAACTTGTTATCATAGTTCAATACTTTAAATCCTCTTCTCTTTTTGGACTTGTATAATTTAAAAAATGTACTATGCTTACTTACGGACTACATAAATAAATATTATCATTTTCCCAAACAGGATTTTACATGTTTTCCAAAACTTCAAAAAAAAAACATTCAAAAGCAATTTTAAGAAAACAACAAGTCGAGCCGAGCTCAAACTGTCCAATTCGAGTTCGAGTTCGAACCTAAAATTTTGAGCTCGATAAATTTTGCGTCCGACAAGCTCAGACTCGGCTCGGCTCGTTATCACCCTTAGTTGGTCTGAGATTGAATCCATGACCTTACGTCAATCAAAACTAAAATAAGTTATTTTGTCACTGCACCATATACTTGTTAGCAAATGATAACTAGCTAATATTATTATTATATTCTCTTTTCATATTTTTAGAAAATATTTAAATAAAATAATTAAAAATCATTCATGCAACGGTAACAAAATGTGTTAGGTCATATTTTTAAGTAAGCTTTTTGCCACCAACTCAGGGACTAGCGTTGAACTTTATGTTAAGGGACGAACTTATAAAATTCCAGCCCTCCCGTATCCAACTCATGATTTTTATTGAATAAATTTTAAAATATATTTTTATATAATATTTTCTTTCATTCGCATCATAGGTATGATATAATATAGTATACACTATTAGTAAGAAATTGTGACACCTCTCTGAAAAAACAGATTTTAAAATATTTTATAAAATAAAATATTAAATAATAAGTATGAGAACTTATTTTAGTAATTAAAAAATTAGTTGTCGAGCAGGTAAATTATAGTTGGTGAATAGTTTTGAGTGTTTTAACAACAAATAGTAAAAGCTAAGAGTGGGTTGGTGGATAAAAGTTCAAGATAAGTAGTGAGTAGGGTTTTAAAATTCACATTTATTTTTTTTAAAATAAAATGTGCCTCGCTAAATTATTATAAATAAATCTTATATAAATAAATATTCCAGGCATAAATATTTATATGGTCCATGGACTTGATACTTTCTTTCATCGTGGTATTAGAATTAAAATTTAATATACATATATAGAGAGATATTTATAAAATAAGGTTAAAAATGAAATTGTATCTAATCATATATATGTATAGGGTACTCTTTTCCTTTCCATTATTTGTGTCGTACTCTTTCCTATCTCGATTAAGAGGAGATTTTAATGAGATACACTTCTTGGCATTCAAAGTCAAATTTGATGATACATCAAAGACATTTAAAGTCAAATTTGAGGATATTATTAATTTATGTATTTTTTTTAAATTTAGATGATACATCAACATTCGGATGTTATGTAATTAGGGTGTTCATTGTCGGGTACCCAGTTTTCGGGTATTATATATGTCAGTCCGTGTCTTGGTCTGCTTTAGTCGGGTACCCATGAAATTTAGGTATTCGAAAAATCGAGAAACGAGTACACTGTTCACATTTTTTAGTTATTTATTTTTAAATTTAAAAGTTTAAAAATTCACATATTAAACACATAAAATTTAAAAGTTCATAATACATAATACATAATATAAACACAAAAATTAGTGATTTGAAGTTAGTTTTAAGATAGAAATATTTGGATATATATATATATATATATATATATATATATATATATTAAATTTTATCACCAAAAGACATTAAAAATATTAATCTCGTTTTTTCTTTCGAATCTTGTATTAACAAATTAATACAAATATTTTTTAAAAAATTTAAACTTAAAAGTCCATAATACAAACATAGAAAGAATTCAGAGATTTAAATTTAGTTTCAGCTAAAAATATTAAGGACCTACAATAAAAATATAATTTAAAACTAAAAACAAATATATTAAAAATATCGGGTCGGGTACCCGATTACAAAAAAAATCGGCCTAGACACGAGTCGGGTACCCGGTCCGTCCGGGTACATTTTTAAAAAAAAAATTACCCATTTTTTAAGGTTCGGTCAGCGAGTTGACGGGCCGGGTCGGGTATTTTTTAACATCCCTACTCGTAACCTCATGGTAGTTAGACATGAAGAATTTGATCTGAATCTGATTAACATAATTTGAGACTCGATATAGATTCGAACATGATGACCTAAATTTTATCTAAAATATGAAACAAACCGAATTGAATGAAACTTATCTGAATTTTATTAGACTGATATAGACCTGAACCGAAAGTAATATGAATCAAAAGCAACATGAACCGATAAACTCAAATAGAAAGCAATTTGAACCAAAAGTACCTCAAATTTAATTTACCTCAATTCGATATGAACTGAACATTGCCATGCATTAACCCAATAATTGAGCTGAAGTGAAGTATTTATTTTTTAACAATGCGATAAATAGTAAAATGATGCATGTTTTATTCATCTTTTAAAATAAACTTATTCGAATTTAATGACACTTATCCGAATTTTTATTGGACCAATATGGACTCGAATCAAAAATAACATGAAACAAAAGCAACCTGAATCTAAAATAACTCAAATCAAAAGCACCTCGAATTTAGTTTACCCAAATTTGATATGAACTGAATATCGACCCAGTATTAACCCAGTAATTGAGTTGAAGTGAACGAATCACTTTTTACTGTTATTTATTTATTTATTTTTGAACAATTTCTACTTAGGGGAGGAGAAATGAAAATTTTGCTCCTACTGAGTCTTGAACCCACAACCTAAGGGAAGGGGAAGATTTCAACTTAGAGCTTTAACCGCATGCTCTAGAAATTGTTAATTGTTGTTATTTATTTTTTAGCAATGCAATAAATAGTAAAATAAATCAAATGATATATGTTTTATTCACTTTTTGTATTATACTACTTGTTAACCACCACCTATGGTAATACTTAATAGTAATGGTTCAATGTCAAAGATCATCTTTATATCTGATTCGACAAAGGACATGTATTTTTATAATAATATATTAATAATTTTACATATATTTGATTGGACTCATACTCAATTTGAATTGACCCGACAATCCAACTATTAACCAGACCCAAAATTGATCGATTTGATGTTGACACGGTCTGAAAATCAATTGATTTGGTATTGACTCGACTCAAAACCGATCAATCTAATATTTACCTGGCCTAAAACTCAACCAATGTAATACGGATCCGACCCTGAAACCAAATTCTACCCAATTTATCATAGACCTGAACTAAATTCAAACCATATCTGACTCTAACGAACCTAAGTCGAATACAATTCATACCCAAACTTGATTCGAACAATCCGGTTGCCACCTTTAGTGGTGCAGATTAGAACTTAATAGTATATGTGACAAGTACCAAAGTAATGAACTGGGTGAAAATATAAACATAGAATTAAGGATAAAATATTTTAGGTATCAAAATTGAAAGAAAGTGGCAAGTACTAGCTACCAATACCAATAACCCCAAATATATGTAGGCAAAGCAAAGGGGTCTTCGCTATTTAAATGCCCCTTGTATACAATCGCAAAACTAGCGACATAGAAACCCTGTTCAGCAAAACCAGCAGCGAACAATGAAATACAAATATTTTCCTGCCCTTTTCAGTTGAATAAAGTCAATTTGCCACTTTTCTTTTTTTTTTTTAAAAAAAAGGAAAGTGATTAAAATTGTGCTTCAATTTTGATGCAAATTTACATGAAATTTATTCAATCAACTATACATACCCATTTGAGAAAATTATTTGAGCACTTATCATTTTAAACAACCGTAATCCTAACCCCTCAGTTTCTAGGCCAAGAACCGATTATTTTGGTATTTTTAGTTGCACCAGAGATGGAATTTGGTAACAGAGTTTGAGGGGGCAATTTAATTTTTTTAAATAAAAGGTTTAAATTGATTTTTTTCGAAAAAAATTAAATGATTTAATTTGCATTTTTTTCAAAAATTTCAGGTATAACTAGAATTCTTGAAAAATTGAAAGGCTTAATGAGAATTTTTAAAAATTATGGGAGATATTTAATTAAAATATTAAAAAAAACAAGTTCAATATGAATTTTTAAAAATATTATGGGAACCAAATTTAATTTTTTTTTAAATTAAAAAAATTGAATTCTAAGTTTTTAAAATTTGAGGGGGTCGTGTCCCCCAGGTCTCCAACACGTTCCGCCCCTGGTCACACCCCTAAACCTTACTTATTAATCACCTAATGATTATCAATTCTATTACTTTGCATATTTTTTTACAAATTCTAATTCTAAGTCTAATTATACCTAGAGAGCGGAAGATGACTCTAGTGGAAGGAAGACGAGTACTCTTAGTGAGTCAAGAACCAATCATCTAAAAAAATATGAGGGAACAAAAATGATCATATTGATCAACTAGCCAAATGTGCTTGCTCGTAATTTTTTTTGGGTAAAGTACACAGACGGTCATTGAACTTTGGTAAAAAAAACAAAATTGTAACTAAACTTTCAAAAATCACAAAATGACAATTAAACTTTATGTTTTGTAACAAAATAGTAACTAGACGTTAACTGCCGTTAAGTGACTGTTATAAAATTTGGTATAATAACACATTTAGTCCTTCATATTTATACATTCAATTAATTTAAACCTAATTCGAACTAATTCACTAAATTTAGCCCTCGTTATTTACGCATTCTTTCAATTTGGTCCTTAAAGCAAAATTCCAAAGTATGGTAACATGATAAATAATTACAATAAAATTTTAAACGGAACACGAAAACTCGACTCGAATCGAAAAAATTTCAAATAAAGTTTGAGTTGTAAAATATGACGCGTCAACTCGAATAACTCGGAATTTTTTGACTCGGCTCGATCAAACGCTCATCTCTATCTTAAGATATGACGCGTCAACTCGAATAACTCGAAATATTCGAATATTTTTAAATCATTTTTTCTTTTTAAATCTAATATTTTTTGAAATAGAATTTTTAATATTTTCATATTTAAATCACATCGAATATTTAATAACTACTTTAAATATTCAATTTAATTTAAAAATATTCAATTTAAAAGAAAAAATGATTTAAAATATTCGAATATTTAATAACTACTTTAAATATTCAATTTAATTTAAAAATATTTGATTTAAAAGAAAAAACGATTTAAAATATTTGAATATTTAATAACTACTTTAAATATTTTTTTCTTTTAAATATTAGAATATTTAATAATTACTTTAAATATTTATTAAATATTCGAATATTTTAAAGCAATATTTTTCTTGTAAATCGGATATTTTTAAATTAGATCGAATATTTAAAGTAGTTATTAAATATCCGAACCGATTTAAAAGAAAAATGATTTAAAATATTCAAATATTTCGAGTTATTCGAGTTGATGTGTCATATCTTAAGATAGATGCGAGCGTTCGATCGAGTCGAGTAAAAATATTTCGAGTTATTCGAGTTGACGCGTCATATTTTACAACTCAAACTTTATTTGAATTTTTTTTATTCGAGTCGAGTCGAGTTTTTGAGTTCCTATAAAAATTTAATTAAATATTCAAATATTTTAAATCAATTTTTTTCTTTTAAATCGAATATTTTTAAATTAAATCAAATATTTAAAGTAGTTATTAAATATTCGATGTGATTTAAATATGGAAATATTAAATATTCTATTTTAAAAAATATTTGATTTAAAAGAAAAAATGATTTAAAATATTCAAATATTTTGAATTATTCGAGTTGACGCGTCATATCTTAAGATAGAGGTGAGCGTTCGATCGAGTCGAGTAAAAAAATTTCGAGTTATTCGAGTTTACACGTCATATTTTACAACTCAAACTTTATTTGAAATTTTTTCGATTCGAGTAGAGTTTTCGAGTTCCTATAAAAATTTAATTAAATATTCAAATATTTTAAATCATTTTTTTTCTTTTAAATCGAATATTTAAATTTGTTATTAAATAATCGATGTGATTTAAATATGAAAATATTAAATATTTTATTTTAAAAAATATTTGATTTAAAAGAAAAAATGATTTAAAATATTCGAATATTTTGAGTTGACGCGTCATATCTTAAGATAGAGATGAGCGTTCGATCAAGTCGAGTCAAAAAATTTCGAGTTATTCGAGTTGACGCGTCATATTTTACAACTCAAACTTTATTTGAAATTTTTTCGATTCGAGTCGAGTCGAGTTTTCGAGTTCCTATAAAAATTTAATTGTAATTATTTATCATGTTACCATACTTTGAAATTTTGTTTTAAGGACCAAATTGAAAGAATGAATAAATTACGAGGGCTAAATTTAGTGAATTAGTTCGAATTAGGGTTAAATTAATTGAATGTATAAATATAAAGGACTAAATGTGTTATTATACCAAATTTTATAATAGTCACTTAACGGTAGTTAACGTCTAGTTACCATTTTGTTACAAAATATAAAGTTTAATTGCCATTTTGTGATTTTTGAAAGTTTGGTTATCATTTTGTTTTTTTTACCAAAGTTCAATGATCGTCTGTGTACTTTACCTTTTTTTTTTTAATTTCAGATTTGTTTGCTATTAAAATGTTAACCTTTTCATTTCGTAATTTTTTTTAATTGTTTCGTACTTATTATGTTTTACATGCTCTAAGTGTAATTAAGAAAGATCATTGTTAATGTTGTATGATAGCTGCCATCTAACATGCTTAACAATGCATTATTGGGCTGTTGTTCTAAATCAATGAATCTTGTCTTAATAGATAAATTAGAACTACTTTTCTAACACCCTAAGTTTTTAAGGTTAAAAAAATATAGAGAAGTGCAGCTTGGGAGACTCGAACATGCAACCTTCAGAATGGTGTGCAAGAGTCTTGGCCAACCAAGCTAAGTCAATCCTTAGTTTTAGTCTGCATTGTTTTAATGTCAAGCTTGTAATCGATTTGAAAAAAAATAATAATAAAAATGAAGCTCGTTTTACCCCCTTCATCTGCCTTTTTTTATGGAATTAAATGTCCAAAATAACGTCTCGTTTTCCCTCTCTTGATGCCTTTTCACATTCCCGATCGACCGCCGTCGATCTCCGTCACCGTCGGGCGGTGGTGGTCACCGCCTACATCGCTAGAGGCGTCACGTCGTCGCGATCTCATCCATTGCCACCACGCGCGTCGTCGGGCCGTCTTCCGCCGAAAAATCTCGATTGAAGCTCCGACAAGAAACCCAATCGACGCCACTGTTTCTCGTATTTTCCGGCATCGGTTGCCGTCCGATCGCGAAACGGACACCAGATCTGGGCTCTTGACGTGGCGGCGAGCAAAACCCAGTAAACTGATTGGCTTACCGACACCGACAAGGGCGTCACCAGAGCTTCGTCGAATCCGACAATCTCGGCTTCATTTCGAATTCGTGGCATCTGGGTCTCCGACGACCTGCTCCGGTGACCAGCCGGCAAAAGCTTCATCGGTAGGGTACTCATAGTTCCCGGAAATACGAATTGTTGAGGGATGTCAAATCCGGGTTCAAAGGTGTTCGAATGTCGTTCACAGATCGATCGTTGTAGCTCGGAGCCAAGGTAATACATTACTACCTTCTGCATGCTTTTGCAACATGTTGGTATTCGGTTAATGTTTACACGACCATGTTTGAGCATATGATTGTTTTCGATTATGTCGATCAATTATGAAATAAAAATATCAATGGCTAAGGCAAACATTCAAATAAGAGGTTTGATAAATCGAAAGGACTTCTGAGTTCAGTAAACGAGTAATAAAAACGTTTGATCTTTAGGTCTGATTATTTCGGCTAATGAATTACAAAAATGCTCTTGATGTATGAAAATTACTAAAATACCCATATTAAAGGAAGTGGTCTGAGAATCTAAACCAGATCCGGTAAAACAACTAATCCTTCTGAAAATCTTGAAATTTGCTTGGGAAGTTATAGTAGCGAGGCTTCACATTTGAGTCTGTAAATTGCTCAGATTCTTTTTGAGATTGAATATTCTCTGAAGATATGTACGAGAAAATAATTGTATGTTTGGATTAAACAATGTCGCGTAAATTACTGAATTGATCGAGATGACTGAAATGCTTGGAAATACTGATAAGGCTGAATCGGTCGGAATATCCATAATGACTAAAAAGAATAATGTATACTCGACACTAATTGCCAAATTAATTGAAATGACGAATATACCCTCGAGATCGGAAAGGAATGAATAGTTGGAACGACCAAAAGGCTCAAAATTTTTGGAACACCTTCGAATATGAATCATCTGAAATACCTGCGAATGTTGAAGATGACTGAAGGTACCTCTAAGACTGGAATAAGGAATACCAATAAAGCTAGACAATATAATGACTCTAAAGTGGTAATTCATGGTCCGTGTTTGTTGGTCGTTTATGATACTATCGTAATTTTGGAAAGATACCATGTGCCGACGTGTTCGGGTTATTTGGAGAAAGTACTCAGCGATTGGTAAGAGCAACATGTTTCCTCAAAAAGATAAATTCGATGCTATGGAACGAGTTCGGGTGTTATATACATGTTCAGAAATTTGGAAAATTACTGCTTGGATATATGTTTGATCTCTCGTAGTAAGTTCAGTGGATGTAGGGTGAAGACGAAATGCTTTGTCGTTACGTTGTAATCAGTTCTGAAAATGAATGCCTAAGATGTACTTATCCGATTATATTTCAAACTCTGTGTTAGTGGTTTCAATTAGTTCATAGGGACTCGAAAGCTTGATGAGCAGCTAGAATTCTTGAATTCGGTAGATCACCGTTTATACCTTGTTGGTTCAGTTTACCAAATTACCCCTGAAGGTCAGAATGACCAACAATACCCTCGTAAGCTTTAATGATCGAATCACTCTCGATATATCTGAAATCCCAATGATTCTTATGCATCAACTTTTGATGTTGATTCGACCTGTCTTATCGAACTCCCCTATTCGTAGGGACCTCGTTCTGAAATCAGTCCAAAATTTAAAATGTCATCTTTCTGACATCTATCAAGTACCTCTAAGAAATGAATTGGGCCATAAAACACGTACCATGTATCTGTAAATACTTTCTGTTCTAAACCAAGACCATATGCTTAAAATTTAAAAGTATGATACTGTAATACGAAAGGAAAGTAATTCTCTAATTTTTTACCTTTGATATGAAAAATATATCTGATATATGACATTGAGTACGAAATAATAATAATGATAATAAAATAAATTTGATATTTGTCTTCCGGTATAAAAATAGATTTGGTATCTATTTTCTGTAATAATGTCTTATGAATATAAATTGAAATCATTCGGGTGTATTATTTGGAATATGAATGATGATTTATAGGCTCAGCGCTGGTAAGTCCTTCTGGACCTAAGCTCCTACGCCCAATGGGCCTAGGGTAAGTCTTTCTAGACCTAAGACATCCCCTTAGGTAAGCTCCTACGCCCACGGGCCTAGGGTAAGTCTTTCTGAACCTAAGGCATCCCCTTAGGTAGGCTCCTACGCCTCAGGCCTAGGGTAAGACCTTCTGTATGCAGTTCAGTGGGAATTGCATTTTGGAGTTCGGTTGGAGGATAGTTAAGTATATTAATAAAACTTTCTGACCTCCTTTGAAACATACCTTACTAATTTAATGTATCAAAGTGAACTTTCAGTAAACCTACAATTCGCGCCTAATGAACCACTCTGAACTCTTTGATTCAACTTCTGAATTTGAATCTCTTTGAATCTCCAGCTTTAGACTCATCTCCTAAGATTCGGGTGATCGAATATAGAGCAACTATGTTATCTTCTACATGATGGTCACAAAATATTGAATCGTAATTTGGGTATAGTTGTCCAGTTCTTCGAAGTGTTAAGTTTATCATGTACCTGCTTGTGATTTTAGCATCCATTGGTAGTTTGTATTACTGAGCTTTTCGAAGCTCACGCTGTTTTTACCATCACAGGTTAAAGGACCGACCAGGTTGCAACTACCAACGTTGGTACAGGAGTTTCTTCGGCTTTCTCGCGGAGTATGGTATCTGTGTAATTAGGGGGCATGTAGGTCACATCATGTGTTATATATGAGTCTGAAATCTGTTTTCGTAACTTGTATCACGATTTTGTTTTATTGTCTGAAAGATTTATGAAATTGTATTTTAAATTAAAACTTGATTTATGATTTTAATAGTTTAACAATTTGTTTTATTTAAAATTTTAACGTGGGTCGCTCCAGTGACCCTAATGTAACTTCTTAAGATCCGTATTAACATATAGGCGGGTCTAAGGTTACAACTTTCAATTTAATGGAAGAAGTCAAAAGTTTGAAATCAAATCTCACATTCTATAATTTTTTTCCTCTTTCCCTTAAATATTCTTACATTTAATTTTATCAAAATAAACAATTAACAATTAGCATTATATAATTCATTGATAATGAAGTAAGTGGAAATTTTTAAATAAAAACTATAAAACCCATGATAATGATTTGACATTTTGACTATTTTAAGAACCACTTCCACAACAAAAAAAACTTTATTTGATATTAAAATATAGTATTTATGTTTCCGATATCAATTACTACAATATGTTAAATTAAACTTTTGATTAAAAAAGGTGGTTGGTTTACAACAGTTAATTAATTTATACTCCAAGGTAAGTGAAAAGGAAATTAATACTTAATGTGCAAAAAGTTCATTTTCGATGCACCAATAATAGAACGCTTTTACATTGTGTTCCAACTATATTATTATTATTTCATTCCTTTATAGTTTTAAATTTTTATTAATTTATATGTTTGAAATTTTAATTGACGGTATATACTATTATACAAACTTCTCTATCAATGCAAAATCCAGGAAAATGAGGATTTTTACCCCTATCCATCGGTGATATATATATATATATATATATATATATATAAAGATTAACTTACACAATGTAAAACTCTTTAAATTTTACACGTTTTTTGGATCGTTAGATGGGGGAAATAGATGACTCAGATTAACTCCTTACTATATATATATATAGTTATGATTAACTTACACAATGTAAAACTCTTTAAATCTTGCACGTTTTCTGAATCGTTAGATGAGAAAAATAGATGACTCATATTAGCTCTTTACACAATGTAAAATTTTTAACTTACGGAGGAATTACCTAAATATTGCTTTCAACTTTTTTCTCATAAATATAATACAAGTCAGATTATTTTTATAAATATTATAATTGCTATAGTAAAAATAAAGTCGGTGTACTTACAGAGGTAATTCCTCCATTATATATAAATATTATGGCACGAATAATAATAATAACAACAATAATGAGACAATAACAAAAGGAGAGAGAAAAATTGCATATGGTCAATGGACAGTTAATAGAAAACAGTGGTTGGACGTGTCGTGGTTCGTTTGAATTCTTTTGAAATTTATTCTGACAGTTTCGTGTCGTTCGTTGCAGAAAACCATAAGCAATAGTCAACCAAGATTACTTGCATGCCACGTTTACGTATATAATACTACGAATATGGAATTACGTTTCCAAAGTCAAATAAAGATAATAAACAATTTTTTTTAATAGAAAGATAATAAACAACTTTCTAGCCAGGAATCAATGGTTTTGAAATAACCTACATTCGTACAAAAATTTCATGCTCCTTTTCGGTGATAATTTTCATATCCTAATATTAAAAAAATATTAGAAATTTAAAATTTAAGTTCTAACTCTAAATTTTAAACATTAAACCCTACCTCTTACAAAATACACCATATCCAAATTCCTTAAACTCTAACCATAAACCTCAATCATAAACCTTAAACCTAATTTTTAATGTGAGATATAAATAGGGACACTAAAAAGGATAAATAATTTTTATTCCGTAAATTTGTACTATTTAAATCTTAAATTCTAAATCCCACACTTAGATTTTAATTATAAACCTTTTTAAAGTTAATTATAATTTATAAACCTTAAATATGAAATAGATGGAATCGTATAAAATTTATATTCATATTTCCATTCAATGAAAAATCACAACTAATATATATATATATATATGTGTGTGTGTGTTTTTATAAAAAAATGAAAATAGATTCTTCAAACTAATACCGAGAAGAAGATTTGAATCTCTTATACGTATATATTGTGTTTGAACATAAAAGATTCTCATGGTGTTCGTCGGGTTTAGAAATTTTCACATGCAAAGGCTGCTTTTATATATATTATTGGAATTCTTTTTAGAGAACTTTCGGTCATATACGTGCACTTTATTGTTATTATAAAAGAAGATACTTTAGGAGATGCAAAATGCTTTTTTTAATACTACAATTTTTAAATTACATATAATCTCTAAATAAAAAATAATTACATTTAAATATATTTAATTTATAACTTTCGGAAGATATATGTTAATTTAAGACTCAAATCAAAATTATATTTTTATCCATTTAAATTTTAAGAGGAAACGAGGAGGAAGAAGAACTAAGCCAAAAAGGTGGAATAAAGTTGTAAAGAAATAATTTCTTAATCCGTGGTCTTTGCCTAAATTTTCGCTTTTAATCTTGCTTTATTCCAATTATTATTAAGAATTTCTTACTTAAGCACTCATTTCATCTTCCTCGTAATTTCGCATCACTAATATGACAAATAGATGTGAAATATAAATAAAAAAGAATCAAATTCCATTTTGTGAGTCCTTCCAGAATATTTAGCTTTACTTTGATTATGTATTTATTCTAAGAATGTGCTAAATGAACTCGGCTAATACGAAAGAGATGCGAAGTATCCTCCCCCGACGACTGCAAATTATTGCCTCAGATTTAGTATTTCATATTGACTCGGATTATTATTAGTTTGGTTACTATTTTTTTGTCGTTTTTACTGTTTATATTTGGAATTTATAATTGTTCATCTAACAATATAATTTTATATGGTTTGAAAATAAATTATCTCTTTAAAAATACGATGTGTTTTTATCAACACACTCAATACTTATTAATATATACTTTCAATAAATTGTATATCTCCCTAAATCATTGAACAGTCCCTGTTCACATACCAATTCGACTCCATCACTAACATTTATTAAAATATATTTTATAAGTATATACTTCGATGTATATATATTTTGTTATAAAGATTTTCCCGTATTTTCATACTTTGATATTGAACTTCAAATAAAACAACTAGAAAAAATCATAACACAAGAACGATGAATTCATATAAAATTATATTAAAAAAATGAATTCATATAAAATTCTCTAACCACTCTATACTAACATTTATTAAAATATATTTTATAAGCATATACTTTTAATAAATTTATACTTATAACTAATATATATATATATATATATATATATATATATATATATATATATTGAAGGATAAACAAGTTCAGAAACAAGTTTTTTTTTAATATAACAAGTTCATAAACAAGTTTAAGTTGCTAGATTGTTGTTTCATTACTCTTTGATTAATACTATTAATATTTTATTGAAAAGTATATTTGTACTTTTTAGTTGTTTGGTTTCCTCCAAGTAAAGTCCTAAACACTAGCTTTTAACAAATTCAATGAATTTGTTTCCGATAAGCTAAAGTCTTGATACCAACTTATTAATTATTATTCGAGGATTGATAAAAGAAATCAAACCCATGTGGGTTAAGTCCCGATAATCAAATTGTCCGGTAATATTCTGATTTTTGTATGATTTTATTCTAATTACAGTTATTCGAATATGTATTATTCGTGATTGTATATATAATTTATATTTGTAAACCTCTTTGAAAAAACAACACTCCTGTTGAAAACAAAACAGTGCATCTTGTGGTTGATATAAAATAGAATAGGGACAATGAATTAAGACATCTTCTCTTCATACATTATAGTAATTCACATTAATATATATATATATATATATATATATATATATATATATATATATATATATATATATATATATAAATATCCATGCTATCATTTCATTAATAGATATTTTTTTTTCTGACTTGATGCATTGAAATTCATGCTAGTAATAGTATGCGTCCTCTTTAATTTTTGGGATGAGATACTCGAATTAGAGTGGTCCAAATTACTAATAATGCATTATTTTTTCGGTAATTTTTTTTTTCTAATTTCAACTAGTTTGGTATGAACCCAATAAATGTCCCAGTGAAAAAACGATGATATTTATCCTAGAAGACATGAGTTCAAATCGCTTTGTCTACATAGTGTATGCACATTGTCAAAGGGTTAAGAATATCTATGAACATATACCACATTGTAATTACCTTTAGACTATTCAAGAGAAACTAGCATGATATAATTCGACTAAATATTTATTAACTATTTTTGTATTTGAATTAAATAGAGAGAAAAAATAAAAATTATTGACAGAAAATACCTCATAAAATTAAGAATATTTATGTTGTTTCATCTTATATAAACTTGAATCATGACATTTATCTTGAAATTATAACTATCTCTTTGATTAATAAAAATAACACCTCATAAAAATGTTTAATGGCTTACAACATTTCAAAGTTATTGAGGTGAACAAATTTATTTTAAACAATTATATAATGACTATTACATTATTTCAAGAATTTTTTTTCACCTTTGTTCTCCTATATAATTTATTTTAAAAAATTAGTTTATTTTTAAATTTGTCATCATTTTTAAATATTTAAGTTTTGCCCTCCAACCTCAAATTTTGGCTCTGCCCCAAATTATAAATGCCCGACCACAATAACTATAAAACTATGGGTGGAGCCACAAATAGGTTGTACTTGTATGTTGACACCTAATTTTTTAAAAAAAATTGTATTTTTTATATAATTTATACATAAAAAATATATAAAATTAACACATTTTTATAAATAATTAATTATTTTTAATTATCATTCAAAAAAATAATACTCCTTAAATAAATTTCTGGCTCTCGACCTATATAAAACTGATAAAAATATTTGTAGCTAAAATTAATAGTTTTGAGGTACTTGTTGAATAGATCTCAACATCAACATTATGTTATTACTTTTTTCCCAACCGTAATAATAAACAAGTAAAATTAATAAAATTTGCTAGCCGTCTACCCAACAAGAAACATCCACGGATCCCCAACAGAACCCACAAACCCTAACGTGTCTCCTGCAAACCTCAGGCAGTAGACTCCGTAGGCTTTTGGCCTTTTGGGGGGAGAGGTTTTGTTTCAGAGGGCCGACACGACACCGCACGTTTCTCCCAAAACCGGGAATCTCCTCACATTCGGCCACGTGGCACCACGTCAAACGACCTGTTGAAGTCCGACTACATTGTTTGCGTGTGTCCCACCGACGCCACTTGTCAGACGGACAACACGCCGATGGCCCTGGTCGGCGGATTCTGGGGTTAAAAATCCTTCCGTCGATTCAAAAGATGCTCTCCAAGTCGAGACATAACAACCACAACAATGAACAATTATTTTTCTTTGGCTACTGGTAAAATAAGCCCTCCAACTTAAAAAAAAAAATAATAACCTATATTACTTTTTCCATTCAATTAGATAGGATAGATATTTGATCGAGTCGAGTAAAAAAAATTCGAGTTAATCAAGTTGAAGAGTTCTATTTTATAACTCAAACATTATTTGAAATTTTTTTCGAGTCAAGTCGAATTTATAAAATTCGAGTTGAATCACGTCGATTCGAGTTTTTCGAGTTTCTGTTCAAAATTAATTGTAAACATTTATATTGTTACAGTACTATTTAGTTCCATCTTAAATGGCTTCCCATAATTATATACAATACACATTTTTCTTCATATTTTTTCAAATGTATAACTCAAATTTTATTCGAAAATTTTTAAGTTGAGTGGAGTCAAGATAAATCGAGTAATTTCACATCAAGTCTAGTTGAATAATTCAATTTTTTTTGAGTTGAGTCAAATTTTGTTTACCCTTGCAATTAAATCATTAAAATGAGAAATTTAACTAAAGTGATCTTTGACCGAGATTGAAAGTTAAGTTTAATGGATGAAGATATTATCAACATTTACTGACGTGTTTATTTTCAATGACGATTCTTTTGGCATGATCATTTTATCTTTTATGTCATATCCATAAATAACTAAAACAAACTCTCATACTTGATTTTGAAAAATTCAGTTAAGTCTTCAAACTGAAAAATTTACGCAAATAGATACTTAATTTTGAGAAAATAAAAATAAAAATAATTGAAATATAATTTTTATAGTATTTCCATAAAATTAATTAATAACTAATATTTTACCATACTATTAAATTTTAGGATATTTTTAAAATTGTTCATGAATATTTGAAGTGGACCTAAGACAAAAAACAGTAATGCTTGTAAAATCATAGACAAAAAAAAATTAAAAAGAAAAAATAATAAAAACCCCACACCTATCGAATAAAAAAGAGTTAATTATATCACATGTCCTCAAACTTAAATATTATAATTTCATCTCCTAACTATGATTCTTATTCTAAATTGGTTCTCAAACTTTTGAACATTTCAATTTCATCCTTAATTTATTATTTATGTTACATCGTATTATTACATAATACTCATCAATTTGTTTTTCTAAATTAGTTCTCAAACTTTTGAGCATTTTAATTTCATCCTCAATTTATTATTTATGTTACATCGTATTATTACATAATACTCATCAATGTTTACAATGTAGTTAATAATTTTTGTAATGGTTTCATTAACATGAGACACGATTAACATATATTAATAATTTGGGGATGAAATTAGAATGTTCAAAAGTTTGGGGACCAATTTAGAATGAGAGCCATAGTTTGATGATGAAATTAGAATGTTCAAAAGTTTGAGGGATTAATCTAGAATGATGTTCATAGTTTGGGAACGAAATAGAAATTTTGAAACGTTTGGGGACCAATTTAGAAGACATAATGCAAAAAAATCCCTAACGTTTGACTGAATAGTCACTTTGGCCCCTATTATTTTTTAAGCAAGTTAACCCTCAACGTTTCATTTTGGGTCAAATGGCCCCTATGTGAATGAAAATTGTTAATCAACCGGCAATAAACAACTTGAAACGACTTGACAGAATGATATGTCAGAATAAAAAAATATTTTAAATTTTATACAATTTTCTAAAATTATTTTTTGATTGATGTGTCATTATGTAAAGTCGGTATATTTGCCTATATGACAATGTTATCGCGGCGTGCAAAGCCATGTAGGTTTGCCACGTCATTTCAAGTCATTTAACTTAGTTGACTAACATTTTTCATCCGCAAAGGGGCCATTTTGACCCAAAATAAAGTGTTAAGGGTTAAATTGCTTCAAAAAGAATAGGGGCAAAATGACTATTCAGTCAAACGTTATGGGCAATTTTTGGTGTTATGCTAATTTGGAATGGGGGTCGTAGCTTGAGGATGGAATTAGAATGCTAAAATATATGAGGATTAATTTACAATGAGATTCATTGTTTGGAAACATATTATGTCATTAACTAAAAAACTCTAAACATATCAAGTAATGATGAAAATAAAAAACAAGTTATAAAATAATACTAAAAAATCGAGGATTATTTTGAATCTTGAAAGGATACTGAATTTTATTAAAACAAAGGAAGGTACTGTAACGACCCGAATTTTTGAGTCAATGGACGTGCGTTGTCCCGAGTTGTGGACCTTCGTTTTTTAGGTAAACAGATCCTTGGGTCAAGTTTGGGCCCTATTGGATGAGAATTGAGCTACATGGAATTGGGTAGTGACCAATTTGTGATAAAGGTGAAAGTGGAAGGTTTTATGTTACGATTCTACCCCTTTTTAAAATAAAGGCTGACCATTCTCTATTTATCTTTGTATTCTATGTGAGTTAAGGGGACTAGCTTACCTCACAATTTTCTTCCTCTCTTTCATCTTCTCCTACACCATTTCTTTCTTCATTTTTATACCTATTTTCACCACTATAAAAATTCATGTTTTATACTGTAAAATTATCATTCGAGATTTAAGATTTAAGGATTCTTAATCTTCTCCTCAAGAGTTTTAAGAAATGTATACTTTTGTGACAAAAAGTAAGGTTTTTATTGATGGGTTTTTGAGATTCAAGCTTGTTAGAGCTTTCTTTTTTATTTAAAGTTGAAAATTTGTAGCTAGACCATTTCCTAATTTCTTGTTTAAGCTTTGACTTATTTCCATGTTGGTTTGGCTAAGGGAAGGTGGTTTGAGAGCTTCTTTAAGTTTGAGGCTTAAAGAAAGGTTTAAATGAGCTTGTGTAAGTGCTCATTTCAGGACTCTTACAAAAGATCAGTACATTTCTGAATCCTATGTATTTTTGAAGACATAAAGTGATTGCATTGCTTGATTTTATAGTTTTATGGGTGTTGTATGGGTGAACTTGCCATAGGAAATCAAATTAACGATTTTGACGATGGAAATGTAAAATAGATGGCTCAAATAAGCTCATAATTAATCTAGTAAATTGTAGAAACCAATTTGGGTAGATTAGAGATGTTTAGAGACAATTCTAGGTTGAAATTCGAGCCTTAAAATATGTTTTCTGGGCTTCGGTACCGATACACGGGGTGTATGTACTTGTACCCCTTGTTTAAACTAAAGAACAAGGATGAAATGTGTGGGGAGTACTGATACAGGCTTCAACTTGTACCAGTACGCCATTCAAGCCGTATCGATATAAGTCAACCCATATTGATACTCGAAGACTGGTTAGGATTCCAGTGAGCACAAACCGTAATGGTACGCAAGGGGGTGTACTGGTACTCGAGGCACCATACCATTCGAGTACTGGTATTGGGTGACCTATTGGGATTCTAGTATGAAAACTCGTATCAGTACGCGTATGAGAGTACCAATACCCAAGAGAACTGTACCGGTACGCGTGGTCCAGTACATGTATCCACTGGAGAATCTGCCCAAAAAAGTGAAATTTAGCCAGAAGGGCATGATAATTTTGTAGTATGGTTCAACACACCCCTTATGATGCATGATGACATAAATAAATTTGTAACGAAGATTTCTCCCATATATATATGCAAGCATAATGAGATAGAGGCTTGCTTGATTATTTAGAGAACTCATATGATTTAGTGTAATGATGATTAATACTTCTCATAACGTATCGTAACCTTGGTAGTGATAAATCGAGAGATGAACCATGTCGGCTAGTGTCATGCCTTGTGGGCATTTGCTTGATGGCTTGGCTTGAGCATATCTTATCTTATGATGGTTGTATAGGAATTCAGATGTCATAGAGTTAGTATTACGGTACTTGTATAAGGAGATGTGTACTTAGGGCTATGTAAGCAAGTATATCTGACATACTCGAGAGATGTGTGATCTGGGTGCGGTTAAGAACATACTCGTGGCTATAATGATCTGAGTATAGATTAAGGGGATGGGTACTCCGGGCTATGTGATCGATTAAAATCTGACGTACTCAAGGGTTATGTGATTTGAATGCGGTTGAGATATCCCTGGCCAGGTTGATCCGGATATGGTAATTGACCCGAAAACTATGTGAGCACGGGTAACCCGACGACTATGTGAGCACGGGTAAAGTATGACTTCTTTTGCCAATATGTAAGTGATGTATGGATTCATTTATTTATGTTGTATGGATGCTATAACATGATAGGTTGTGGATGTATTAACCTCGATGGGCTAAGTGATCTCAAGTATTTTGAAGCATTGTGGAACATGTAAGATTTTTTCTAGATTTAATGATACCTTAAGATATGTGATCTAAGAACTCTAGCTTGTGTAGGCTATATGATGACTTGTAGATAGTGAAGTCATATCTATGCTCTTTAGACTATATTTATCTTGCATGCTTATTTGATGATAATCACGAATTATGGTAGAGTAAAAATGTACCACCGAACTTTGTAAGCTCAGTGTTAGGAATCGTTGTTTTCGTTCGCAGGTTAGTAGGTTGATCGTGATCGAGGAGCACATCGTGGAGGGATTTCCTAGCACTGCATCGCTTCATAGTACAATACTTAGTATTTAGTCTTTGGCTTATGTATTTATAGGACCATACAAATGTGGCGTCTATAACTCTATTTTAAAATCTATTTTGATATACGATGTTTAAACTTTGAACTCCTATTTTGTAAGCGAATTTATATTTGATTATTTAATCGTAAATTGTTTAATATTTTTAAATGATGGCTAAATTAATGGTTTTTAAATGAAAAATTATTGGGTCAGATTTTGGGTGACTCGAATGTAGCACTTTGGATTCGGATCGAGAATGCGTGTTACATGTACAACTTTTAACAATGCAACCACTCAAAGAGAGAAATTTGAGGATTATGTCCACAAAAAAACTCAAACAAAGAATAAAATGAAAAAGATAACCCAAAGGCGTAATAAGTAGAAGCCTTCTTTTAAATCTGACATCCATCATCCATAGTACTCCAATAACCGTCAATGGTACTCAGTTATCTCTATCAACTAGGCGCTTTTGAGATGACAGAGTGGCAAGCAAACCAAAGCAAACTTACATGTTGCTTCAAGAAACAGATCTGAATACATCGACAAACAACCACAAAAGGGGATCTAACCACTGAAAGACCACCACCGATAATCGCAAATCTACTGCAAAGGTAGGCGAACAACGTGCCATAAAGCAGAAGAAATGTGCCACAAGAGTAGATTAAAACATGCAAAAAATAATAATTTTTAGATATCAGCTGAATGAAAATATGTAAATGTTTCATGCTGATGTATCTATTTATGGTGTTAAATATTAATTCTAGTCAATATAAAATCTTAACATTAAATCTAAGTGATAATTAATCTAAAATAATTATGAATATAAATTATATTTTAACATTACTATGATTTTATCTAATTAATTTTCTACTTATGATAATAAAACGTTACTTTAATTAATCTCATACAACAGTTATCTTATACTTCCAGCGAAGGGACACATTAGATTTAAAGTTTTCCCCTCAAACCAACTAAAGCGTATATTACTCATAATTTTATATTGGAATCGAAGATGTACACATAAACAATTCTTTAATGGCTCTACATTGAAGACTCATTTTGGCATATTCCATGTAAAGGTGGAGAATGGAGCAATGCATGCCCATTTGGTCTTCGGGGTACCATTATGTATACTTATATCAAAGAAAAATAAATAAATAAATAACCTAATCATCAACAAGTCCTTGGTGCATGCATGTCTCTTATTCGGTCTCGGGGTGCAAAAGTAAGATTATTAAAAAAATATTTCTTTTTATGATTTTAAATTGAATAAATATATTTAAATTAATTAGTATTTTACTCACTACATTTGTCCAAATCCTGAAATCACATACTATTACAATAACAACCAAGCCAATCAAACTAAATATCAACCTGTCTTTAAGTAAATCACGTTGGTAAATTTTGGATTGGGGTGGAAGGGAGAAGTTTTCATGTTGGTAATTATAAAACCAACTATGATTAGTTTGACATATGTACTTGCACCTTAATTAAAATGTATCATCTCAACATCTACATCACTTTACAACAGGATAAATGAACTTAAATCTCATCATGCCAGTTCAATTATATTATCACGTTGCATTTAACCGATTAATCCTTAGATGTCATGTGGCATTTTGGGATGAGAGGTTCATACTATAAATACCAAAACAATGCAGGTGAGATAAACAAAACTTATTATACTTGACCTTTCTTTTTAACGCTCCTTTACTCCTAATTTCAACCACCATATTCTCCGCCTCTCTGGTAAAACGAACTGTTACAACTTATGAATATCTAAATTCTCATTTTACCAACAACAGTTACTAATATATACGAAGTACAAAATAACAAGATTCAAGTATGAAATAAATACATATATAAATATATCAAAATCTATATTATAATATTTTTATTCAAATTATAAGACAAAAATAATACAAATATGAAATATATGAATGAGCAGAAATTTTGATGTGATGAACTGTCCCTGGCCCACCCGAAGTAAGAAAAAGGAGAATGGAATAGGGAAGGTTTGGCAGAAATGATTGGCCAAACCATCTTCGCCGACTTCTCTTCGCGCATGCACCAGCTGAGCTGACCCACTTGCCAATTGGGCCTCTTTTCTTTGTCTCCCGTTTTTTTATTTATATTTATATAAATTTTTAATAGTTTTATGGATTTATGCACGAATTCTTAAATCGTGTGAATTATTTACGAGGTGTTCTTCAGACCCTTTGAAGGGTTGAAAGACAAAATCGTAAAACTAGAACAGCACATAGACATCTTGAGAACACGAAGAATGAAACATTCGAAATCTCTCAACAAATATAAACTCATATTTTAGGTATGTAATAATGAGAAGGGAGATTAATGCGGTGAATGTTGGAATGGAAAATATGAGGCATCTTCTTGTTTTGTTGCCACTTATGACCGTGAAACAGGCCCCATCCATTTGTCTTCTTATTCTTTTAGACGTTGAAATGAAAAAGACCCCAAAGAAAAAGAAACAAATTCCATTCCTTTTGAGTCAGACCTTTGGGAAAACTTATCATCCTTAGTTCCTTACGCTGGCATTTTTTTTTTCTCCTTTTTATTTCAATACAAAAGGGACGAACTCTATGCTGTTATGATAAACAAATAACGTCAACTTCAAAGAAAATTCAATTAAAACAATATAAATTATAAACCCCGACCCCATAAAAACTTGGTTTTTATTTCATATGATTTCTCGATATTCGTGACTCAAACACATGTTTGTCCACTTGTTGTAGACTCCACAACGATGCTTCCGTTTTTTGACTGAAAAAAAAAAAACATTGTTTGAACTATTATTTCCTTTTGCCTTCGATTACTCTGCTTTATGGAAAGATTGACGATGACTCCATCATCAATTTTTTTTTTCAGTTTTATTTTTTGGGCTAATTTGTTCAGATATTCCCCTTGGGGGAATTATTTGAAAAAAATATCCATTTGAGGAACATTTAGAAAAATACCCCTATTTGGCCCACGTCAGGGTAAATCACGTTATGCATGGCGCGATATCCAAAATCGTGTTGTACAAGGTGCGACTTCTGTTCGATGTGGATTATATTATCCGGTATTTATTTTTAAAAAAAGAATAAATTGAAGTTGCGGTCTGTAGGACGAGACTTCCACAAAAATTTCAAATGACTGAATCACGTTGTGTGTGCCGTGATTTTCGCGTTAATAAATTGGAACGGTTGAAAATTTAATTATCGAGTTAGGGTTATGAAGAACTCGCGCTCTGCAGGATGCAATTTCCTAAGTCGCGTTATGTAGGACGCGATTTGTATTGAATAATCGCACCCTAACCGACGCGATTTTCACTATAAATTGGTCCCCACCCTCCCCTTCTACCCCACACCAAAAAATTCACTCTCTCAAATCTACTCTTTCAGTTTCTCGGTTGATTTCTCGTGTTTGATATAATGGCGGGATTGATAAGGTTGGATCACAAGTACGTGTTCGATTATCATCGGAGACATGTAAGTTTTATCCCGTTTTATTTATTTATTTATTATTATTTTATTATATATTGTTATTTATACGTACATATTTTTTATATACTTTAATTTATACATACGCATTTATTTTTTTAGAATATGGAACGACATTTAGAGGTTTCTTACAACCGGGTGACGAGATTACCGGGCGTTTTGATCGAACCGTACTTAGAGCGGGCCAGGTTTTTGTAGGCATCTAAAATTGTTGGAGGTGCAAAAATAGACGTTAATTTGGTCAACGCTCTTTTAGAGAGGTGGAGGCCGGAGACACACACATTCCACATTCCTTGCAGTGAGGTGACGATTACCCTGGAGGATGTGTCCCATATCCTAGGTTTGCCTGTTGATGGAGAGACTATCACTGGTCCCAGTGCTGATGCTTGGGTGGACCTATGTTTGAGTGGGCTAGGGGCTGCGCCGGAGCGTTTTTATAGCGAAAAAATACGATTAGTGTGGCTGCGAAATAATTTTGGTGATGTACCCGTTGACGCGAGTGAAGGAGTGAAGAAGGTAACTATAATTATTTTAGTGAATATTATTGAAATAATAATTTTTTTACATGTGGTAATATATATATATATATATATATATATATATATATATATATATATATATTTGTATTGTAGGCATATGCTCGCTTTTATATTTTACAGATGATCGGCGAGGTATTGATGCCTAATAAAACTCGGGACAAGGTTCACACGATCTGGTTGCGGCTTTTGCAGAATTTTGAAGATGCTGTTAAACTAAGTTGGGGATCCGTAATTTTGGCCACTCTGTTTAGGGAGCTGTGTAAGAATACCAATCCAGAAAAGTATTCCATCGGAGGTTGTTTGGTGTTTCTCTAGTCCTGGGCGTGGTGGAGAATGTCGTTTTTACGCCATGAACTTCTGGAGCCTACTTCATATGTTTTTCCGCTAGCCCAAAAGTAAGAAAAGAGTTGTTAAATTCTTTAATAAACGTATTATTATAATTATTTAAAATTATTTTTTTATTTTGTAGGTGGACCGCTCGCTTAACTCATGTTGGTGTTGCGAAGGGCCTGGAGATTATCAGACAGGATATTGAAATTTTTTCAAAAGATCAGGTAACACTTTGGTGTATTTATATAAAATAAATTTTATATTTAACTATACGTAATTTCATTTTTTTAATACATGCATTATATATTGTATAGTTTTTATGGACGCCGTACGTGAATATGGAGTTGTAGCACTTCATACGGATATTTTCGGCCGAGACGAAGCTTGTTTGGACAGCCTTTGTACCACTCATCTGCTATGCCACAGTTGAGTGGCATCCGACTGACCGCGTCCTACGAAAATTTGGTTGTTTCCAACGTATCCCAGCTGAGCCTCCAAATTTGGATGAGTTGCACACACTCACTCGACATGGGAAGCCCGAGGTAACAAATATTTATATACTTACTGCATTCTTTTATTAATTCGAACATAATTCATATCTAAAAAGAATAATAAATTTTTTTATTGTCTTATAGGTTGATTGGTCGTGCACCACCACTCTTATATCACTCACTAGAGGGAAATGCTGAATCAGCATTGACAACCCCAGAGTGAGTATCGTTTGTTTGATGCGATGGTGAGTAACGATTACGATGACTAGTTTAGGGCGAATGTGAAGCCGTTTATTCTGACTCGAGAGGAGGCAACGATCGTCTATCGATGTCAGCAACACAACCGCCCACGATCTCAGCATTTGAGGGGGAGGGGAACACGGAACACCTCCGGCGGCGGTCCTACCTCTGCAGAACCGCCACCGCTACCATCATATGCTACCCACCACCGATGCGGCCACAGCTGACCCAAAGTCCAAGTTAAAGTTATTTAACGCCTTCTATGTCAGACCACTTTGCTAAATTTTCAGTGATGATGAGTGGTGCCTCCAGTTATCCTAAATGCTATATGCCATACGTGCCCTTCATGCCGTTCCCCTCGATGTCAGCCACATTTGGAACTGGGATTGTCTAACAAACGTCGCCACAGTCGATTTTTGATCTTAGTGGGCTCGGTGAAACGAGCGGTACTGCAGGAGCTGGAACCGGGGATGGTGATGATGATGATGATGGTGATGATGGTGACGACGATCTCCCCCGACGCAATCCGGAGCGACATCGTCGTGCACCGTCTTGTGGTACCGGTGGAAATAGGCGCCATTAGTTTTTTTTGTTGTTTATTTTATTTGGAAATATTGAACTTTATATTTTTATTTTGTTTTTTAATTAGTATATATTTTAGTTTAATCATGATTTGTACTTTATTTGTTTAATTAATTAGTATATGTTTTTTAATTTGTGTTTTTTTATGCTTTTAATTAGTTTATATTTTATTTGAATTTCTGAATATTGTGATTTGTTGTTGTCGATCGTCGTGAACAAAAATACCGAATAGTTAACATCTAATCAACATAGAGATGCAACTACAAATAACAATAAATCACAATATCTGGACAAACAGTTTGCGAATAAATTTTCCAGATACGTGGTTTGTTGGCATTAGTAGTTACAGTCGAAAACTTCAATCACTGCAATGCATATTTTTTCCTTTCGAACGAGTGGTGCGAGATTATGGTATTTTTAGTGGCAAAGTAGCGTTCCGTACGACGCGATTTACCTGACATATCAGGCCTGGCAAAGTCACGTTCTATAAGACGCGATTTACCTGACACGTCAGGAATCCTGACAAAGTTGCTTTCTGTACGATGCGATTTTCATGCCTTATATGCCCTCATTTACAAACCCTAGTGGAAAACTCACACTTGTATTGTGAGTTGTGAGTATATGCAGTTGTGGTGCGATGTTTGTACCGTGTATTTGTTGAAGATGGCCGACGAATAACAATATCCGGAAACGCATGATGGCGTGCCACGAAAATGATCGGTACCACGAAATCACAATAGCTATAACTTTAGCTGTCATGTCCAGGGTTACAACTTTTGGTGGGTGTCGGTTACAGCTGTCATGTCCACAAAAATGACGACGAGAGATGCATCATCGATTATCTGCCCATCGTAGTATACCAAAGCTGTAATAGTTTCCCGTCTCGACAAATTATATCGATCGAAGTCCTTACAAAGTAAATTCCAAACTTCGATGAACCAAAATTTTTGTGCTTTTTGATGTAAAATTCATTCCAGTGTATATATATACTGAAGAAATCGTATTCCATTTGAGGCGACTGGCCAAAGTCGCGTTCTATAAAATGCGACTTCTTTGAGGAATTAGAAAGCTGGCAAAACTCGCGTTTTATAAAACGTGATTTTCCCTAACACGATACGTATACTGCAAAGCTGGCACAACTCGCATTCTATAAAACGCGATTTCTCCTAACACATCAGGAATATGCAAAGATGACACAACTCGCGTTTTATACGACGTGAGTTACACTTTGTCTCTGCTCACATGTCACGTCACCTTCCATTTTCTTAAATAGGAGGATAAATTTTTTTACAGCCAACAAACTTTTTTCTGCCAAACGTTCAAAAGCATTTTGTATACTGCAAAGTCGAGTTCTATAAAATGTGACTTCTCTAAAGAATCAGAAAGCTTCTGAAACTCGCGTTCTATAAAACGCGAGTTATATGAGGAATTAGAAAGCTGGAAAAACTCGCGTTCTATAAAACGCGATTTTCCCTGACACGGTACGTATACTGCAAAGATGGCAAAACTCGCGTTCTATAAAACGCGATTTCTCCTAACATGTCAAGAATCTGCAAAGCTGGCCTAACTCGCATTTTATACGATGCGAGTTATACTTTGTCTCTGCTCACACGTCACCTCCCATTTTCTTAAATAAGAGGATAAAATTTTTTACATCCAACAAACCTATTTATGCCAAACGTTCAAATCATTTCGTGTACGAAGAAGAAACACTGCTTCGTTTTTTCAACAATGCCAGAAAAAGTTGATGCTCTAGTTCACTACGATGTTGAGATGATCCCTGATGCCAAAATCAATGTCATATTTCAATCCCCCAACAATGTTACGCTGCGGATTTCGATCGGAGTAACGTATGAAAGACTGAAGCGAGCGCTAAAGAGAAAGATCCCACATGTTTCCGGGAGGGAGTTACACTCAGTGAGGTATCAACTACCTTCGTCGATAGATCTCCTTTATTTCACAATATTCGATGTGAAATACGACGAAGATGTTCAAATGATAATCGACACCCATACACGTATTCAATGGGATGGCCCCTATAGCTCTTTGTTACATTTTCTAAACGAAATATCAAATTCCAAACCGTTGTTACAAATTAGATCAAAGTAAATCTTGACTTCGACCCAAATGCTAATAGTCCAACATCAAGTTTACGACAAGACTTCAAATTACCAAGTACAAGAAATGACCAGGCTTCATCGTCTTCTGGCTCAAGGCCAAAGCATTCTTTTGTAGCCAGATTCGACATTGACCTGAATATGCCGTCAACCCAGCACTCAACGTACAATCCATACAGTGCGGATGTAGGGCCGTCATCATCTACTAAGCCATCCCACCATGAAGACTTTAACCCATTCGATCACTTCTCTTTCGGATGTCACTCAACATATATCCCAAGTGACACAAGCGTAGATGATTTCTCATACGGACAACACTCAACTTATATCCCAGTTAGACAAACATAGATGATTTCTCATACGGACAACACTCAACTTATATCTCAGGTGTAGGACCATCATCATCTATGGGACCGTCCTACCATGAAGAGTTTTACCAGTTTGACAACTTCTCTTCTAGACGTCACTCAACTTATATCCCTAATGAGGCAAACGTAATTGATTTCTCATCAATGAGGAGACATTTACGCGCTACTGATGTCGGCTAAGATATTAGACGTAGGCTTTCTGATCGGGTTCCGGTTGTAGATCCTAACAGGGTACATGTTGCTGATGAATCAGAACTATACAGTTTTGAAGGAGATAAGGAACCACTGAGGGAGCCCGACCCTGAAGGTGACGAGATGGGTTTATTTCCAGAAGAACCATTAGACCTTGACGAGCCCGTGAATGCCGAGGATGATGCACCGAATGTTGCGGAGAAAGAACCTATGGACGTTGTTGCTCCGAGCAATTTTATTGAAACTCACATTGCCTTCGCGTATTACGATCCACCATTCCACTTCACAACAGTGGATATGGAAGGACTCTGTAAAACCTATGTTTGATTTTGATATAATTAAATTGTTAAGGATTAAATTGAAAACTTGAAATTGATTTCTAAGTCCCTTTAATAATTTATAAATCACCAACACTTTAAAACTAATTTGAAAAACTCAAACTCTAAATATTTTCTAAGTATTCCAAGGCCAAAGTATTTAAAATCGTCAAGGTGTATCGATACGCCTCCAACCGTATCGATACATTTTTTACAAAGTTGGCTACTGGAAAGACGCATTTCAATACACTCTTAACCGTATCGAAACAGCGTATCGATACAGATTGAATCTGTATCGATACGCCCCTCTACAAAACTGAAGGAGTTTGAATGGTGTACCGATACAGATTAACCCGTATCGATACGGTTTTAACTGAATTTTTAATTCGAAGTGTTTTAAATGTTTTTCGACTGTTGGTGTCAGTCGTTAGGTAACAAACATTTAAAGTGGCAGTTGTCCCGTATCGATACGGTGTACCCCCGTATCGAAACGGAGACTTCAAGTGAGCTAAGTTGAGAAAAAGGTATCGATACGGTCTTATCCGTTTCGATACGGTCTCTGTCCCGTACCGATACTCTTACGTACGTTTTGATACGCCCCCTTTATTATGTACAACTGCTCTTTCTGTTTTGAGACAGGTATCGATACGGCTCCCCGTGTACCGATACAGATAGCTGTAGAAGTGCATTTATAGTGGAAAGAGAGGGTCCCAACGACTATAATCAATACCCTAACCACCCAAACTACTAGAATTGATAGAGAAAATATAAATTGAAGCTCTTTGAAGACCAGCAACAACTATTGCATTAAAGACAAACATCCAAGCAAAAATCAAACCTCAAGTGTGCCTATTTTCCAATTTCTTGTAAACCCCAAATTGAGTTGTATTCAATTCTTATTCTATCTTCAAATTTGGGTTGAATGTTGTACTTCAAGGGACAAAATTGTATTTGAGAGATATATTTCTTGTCCAATTTCTTCTTTGTTTATTTGTGAGGGTTTGGTCAAATTTTGGGTAGAAAATTTAACCGGTTGTGTAAAGGTTACCTCCTAAGCCTTGAAAAGAGGAAGAACAAATTAGTGAATTGTTGCAAATCCTTAGTGGTAGCTAAGATAGTGGATGTAGAGTTCATTTGGAACTTGAACCACTCTAAAATTCTTTGTTCTTCATTTTTAGTTGTCCATTCACTCCAACAAAGTTTTAAAATCCCAATTCACCCCCTCTTGGTCTTGATCAATCTATCGATCCACTCAACAGACCTTATGCTACATAATTTCCAGAATACCCACAGTTTGACCAGTTGAACAAACATAATAATGGTGAACTGCATATTGGGATGGTCTTCAGGACTACAAACTTGTGGAGGCTGCCATCAAGCATTACAACATACGGAAGTCAATTACGTCCACCGTACGAAAAATTGAAGCGAACAAATATATTGCTGAATGCCCCCACAAGAATTCTGGATGTATGTATAACAACCTATGACAGATAACGAAATACGAAGGACCCCTTACATGCTCAGTGGGAAGCCTAAACCAAGACCATCCTAATTTGGATGTGCACGTCTTCTCTGATCATATCATTCCACTCGTGAAAGCAAATCTACGCGCATCTATGCATGTATGTATAACATTGATCCATTCTCGTTACAAGTACAATGTTAGTTATGATAAGGCGTGGTATGCAAGATATCGTGTCATCCAACAACAATATGGGCAGTGGGAGGAATCCTACAATGAGTTGCGAACGTGGCTCAACATTATGCAAAAATACAACCCATGAATTATTGTTGAACTTGAGACAGTGCCAAGATACGAAATGGATCTTGTCATACCTGGGGAGCACGAATTTTTTCGCCTATTTTAGACATTTCCGCAATGCGTTAAAGCATTCCGCCACTGCAAGCCGATGCTGTAGATCGACGACACATTCTTGTATGACAGAAACACCCAGATTTTACTAGTGGCAGTTGCACAAGACAACAACAGAAAATGCATTCCGGTAGCGTTCGCCATTGTTGAAAAGGAAGATATCTCTTCGTGGACGTTTTTTCTTACCAACTTGCGGAGCCATGTCTTACGTCGGGTACTACGTGCAACACCAGACGAAATATGTATTATTTCAGACAGATGCGCAGGGATCAATGCAACATTTGGGACAGTCTTGGGAACCTCCCTATATTCATCATCGGTACTGTCTGCGGTACATTGCTGGAAATTACTACTAGAGGTATAAGAACAATGATGAGCGTATAATGGTTCTTCGCATGGGTACGCCTTTCGCTCAAAATTATAAATTAAATTGCCAATTATTATTAATTCTCGTTAACTATTCTGTATCTTTTTTAATAGGCAACACACATCGAGTTGAGGTGGTTGAGGAGTTGCTAGAAGAGTTGAAAGTTAGAAATCAATTTGGATATGATTATCTTCTTGATATCCCGAGGGAGAAATGGTTGAGATGTTATGATGAGGGGTCGTAGATATGATCACATGACGACGAACTTGGCTGAGGCAATCAATTCATCTATGAATGGAACACGTCATTTACCTATCACACCAGTTGTGAAGGCAACATATTATCGAATAGCCACCCTGTTTGCAACCCTCAGAAAACAAGCTATGAACTGGATGGCAGGTGGTTACGATTTCCATCCAGATCTCAAACAAAAATTTCAGATATACCGTGCGCAAGCAAACGCGACAGGTGCCACATGCTTCTCTCGTCACCAACATAGGTTTACGGTTACTGAATTTTCACACCCACTTGAAGGAATTATGTATCACAACTACATTGTTAATCTACAAGAGCGAACATGTGATTGCGGAGTCTTTCAGATATTCTAGTACCCGTGTGCTCACGTCTTTGCTGCATGTGCATCTGTTTATCTCGACGCAATGACACTCGTTGATCCTGTATACAAACTTGAAAATGTTTTTAAGGTATACCGATCCGAGTTTCCTCCGATGTGAAATGAACGTCTTCCTGATGTGGTTGAAAATGAACCTAAGATTCGGCCAAATGAATCCCTGTAACACAATAAAAAGGTCACCTAAAGTCAAGTAGGATTCATTGTGTCGAGGAAATGGTTCCTCGAGAACCAACCGACCAACCTAAGTTGTGTGGAAATTGTAGGAACCCTGAACATAACATCAGAAAATATACTTTTAAGACCCGCCCTCGAATCAACTAATTGTAATTGTAACTCTAATGTTTTAATCCTAAATAACATGCGTTCTCGTACTATTATAAACATGTGTTCTCGTACTACCACGTGAAAGTTATATAGCAAAAAAAAACCCCACGATCATACACTAAAACAACAAAATCGACTAAAACATGAATATTGACCCATGTTTCTATTTTCTTAATGCAAAGGATATACCAAGATAGCATTTTTAACACAATTTCTACACTATTTAGGATTTTTTTTACGCGTCAATTTCTGCACCATTGTAAACATGTGTTCCCGTATTACGACGTGAAAGTTAAATAATAAAAAAACATGAAATTCCCATGCAAATCAACCATAAACAACCCTACCGACCCATGTTCCCATTTTCTTCAATCAAAGAAACATGGAAAGGTAACGTTTTTAACGTGATTTAAACACTGTTTCGGATGCCTTATATGCACCGATTTTTACACCATTTTGAAGAGAAGCATCCCTATTATGAGGTAAAAGATCAAAATCATAAAAAAAATTATCCCTCAAGAGCGTTCTGCAGATAATTCCCCAAAGAGGAATATCTAACGAAATTAGCCTATTTTCTACTCCCTGAATTTTTCCAGTCAAAATCAGTAAATCGTAATTTTATTATTTAAAAATAATTCAGTTGAATTTTAAATATAATAAAAAAATAACTTTTGAAAAGAAAGCTCAAATGTTATTTTATATCTCATAAATAATCCCATTCGAGTCATTTGACGTTGATGGTTAAAGAATTGGGGATTAAATAAGTAGCCCAATAAAGTAGGACAAAAATCTTATGTCCATCTTCGATGTTCTTTTTATGCTCTAACACTAAATAACACTAAAAAAATAAATTCTAAGCATTAACTCTAAATTTTAAATCATAAATCCTACACCCTAAAAAATACACTCTACCCCAAATTTCTTAAACCCTAAACATTAAGCCTAATTTTAGTGGAGAGGCATAAATTGAGGCACTAAAAAGGGTAGATGATTTCTATTCCAATAAAGCATATAATTTCATACATTACATGCTAAAATGTATGTGTTTTTTTTAATCTACAAGTAACACCTTACATGTACAATTGCAATTCCAAACTTAAATTCTATACATTTAAATTAATATCCCCAAAATATTATCATAAATCATGATTGGACCGATAATATAAGGATAATTATATCATGCATTGACTGTGAAAACTTTTTGTTTTCACAATTGTCCTAATTTTAGGGGTTAGAGATCTAATTTAGGGTTCTTAATTTAGGGGTTTAGGTTTATGTGATTATAATTTATGGACCGTGGTTTGAATTTATAGTTAGAAATTTAGGGTTTATAGGTTAAAAACTTAAAACCCTAACATATAACCCTAAAGCCTAAACCTTGAATTCTAATTGTAATCCTTAAATTTTAAACCTCTAAACCTAAACCCTAAACTAAATTCTTAAACCCTAAAATTATGTTTCCACCGTTAGTGCATGAGATATTTTCCCAAAGTATGATTGAACTGATAATATAATTGATGTCCAGACTCATGCATTGTAAGATTTAAACTATAATAAAAAATTGGATTGATATTTGATAATATAATTGATGTCCAGACTCATGCATTGTAATATTTAAACTATAATAAAAATTGGATTGATATTTGATAATATAATTGATGTCCAGATTCAAAACATCAAGCATATCATTAAGTTATTCACAAAATACATATGTTGTTTAGTAAATATAACTTGGATTAAATGTAGACTTGCTGACAAAAAGAAATAGAGTTAGCTAAAACATGAAGCAATTAATCAGTTCTCACAAAAAGAACACTTCAATAAAAGTTTCTATTGAACTTCACCAATAAAATAATGATAATTAATTAATGAAATTAATTTTGATTTTTTAAAAGAAGTTGCGCATTATAAAAAATCATTAATTTATTTAGATTAAGTTGGAGTGTGATAAAAAAGAACAAAATCCTTTATTTTCTCTTGAAAGTTGCTCCATTTACTCTCTAAACGATCCTTCTCCCGGCTGGTTGAAGATTTCCGATTTCTAGGTCAAAGATAGACACTTCTAGGGAATATGTATGGGTAATTGAGTCACTGTTCTTCGCTTCCTTTCTTCTTCACTGGTAACTCTCTAGCCTTTCTACTCCGGCCGAGCCTGCTACTACACCTCCTCACATCTTGTTTCTTTCTCCTGGCCAGCTTTCCCTTACTTTTTTAAGCACAACTATGAGCTCGATCACCCCTCTGGCATCCCAAAATGTGGGAACCACTTCTGTTTCCCAACTTCAACATCACCCCGACTCGGAAACTCCTATTAATACCAATCTTGAAACCATTGACTTAAATGAGGATGGTGAGGTCAACTTTTCCATTAAGAACCATGCTTTGGTAGGTAAGATCTCGTCGTTCGTGGCGACAAAGCATCTTACCATCAATGCTATCCTCTAAAAAGCCTGGAAGTGCCCTGATTTGGAATGTCACGACTTGGGGAAGAATATTTTCCTCTTCGTGTTCCAGTCACCTGAGGATAGACAGGATTCTAGGCAACCGTTCGTGGGTAGTTCAGGACCGCCTACTGATTCTGAAAGAGTGGCTGCCGGAAGTTGCATTCGAGGAACAAGACTTCTCAACAGAAGAGTTATGGATCCAGGTTCACAATCTTCCAATCACTTTGATCACACCGGAGAACACTAAAAAGATTGGAAGCCTTTTCCCATACTGCTTCGGTTCAAATATCGACAATCGAAGCAAAGTGAAATGGCATGGGCAACTGAACCTGAGAGTGGCGATCCGGGTGGAGGATCCACTGAAAACAGGGTTTTTTTCTCAACCGGAAAAACTTCAAACCAATTGATACCTCCTTCAAATATGAGAGGCTTCCAAAATTATGCTACAAATATGGAAGAATCGATAATGGTGAGAAGGAATGTTGGTTTAACACCAGCTTGTTCAAGTTGTCTGGAAGGTTCGAGCCTTGGTTGCGAGCTTCACACATTTGGGAACGGACAACGGGCCAGGTTACATGCCAGCCATGGCGAGTTTCAGCCATTGAAGGAAGCTCCACTATCCGCAATCACTCTGATGCAGAAAACGACAAACCATCAAAGGACAAAGCACACCTTTGCTCAAAGAAGATCACATACATCTCAGTTTCAACCCCCGAGGGTACGAGGTTGCTTGGGTCAACCACTAATGGGACTGTTGCTTCAATTTCTCACGTTATTTCCATTTATGGAAAAAGGCTCTCTACAACCTTCTTCTTGCGTTGAGGTAAAAGAAGATGTTGCCAGTCCCTATACAACAACTGATACCTTGGCGACCAAGCTTTCGAGGATGGAGGTGATCCCAGCTGAAGTCAACTCAAGCCAACACCTCTCCTCGAGCATCACTCCAGATGAGCTATGGAGTAATATGATCACTGAAGGTGTTAGCAACCTCGGCGTCTCCGACAATCGAAAACGTAAGAGAATGGAAACTGTTAAAGAATCCTTCTTCGTGACCAAACGACGTGAGTTATGGCAGTACATCTCTGATGGAATCTTTTAAATTTCACCCGGAAATTGGGGTGCAAAAGAATTCGGAGCTGTGACCAACGAGGATGTTCTCAAAGTGGCATTGTTTTCGGAATCCTTTACCTGTGCCTCTTTGGTGATTAACAACATTGAACGGAAAAGAGGGGGCACTCCTTTGGAACAAAGAGGCTCACGCTAATCAAACAAGCAGCTAGGCGCAAGCATGCAATGAAAATCAATAGAATCATGTTGGACGAGGTAGGTGTTATGGAATTGGGAATTGATCCTTTCGGAAAAAAAGATCACCAAAGTGGCGTCCATGTTTATCGATGATAACTATATGCTCAATGAAGAGATTGTCTTAAGTGACGAAGAGAGCCCCCTAATCCAAACATATCGAAGAACTTTGTTGTTCCAGTTTCGAACGAAGCATGTATGGCGGATAACCCTCCAATGGGTTATCCGCGTCAAATATGATCAGCTCTTTCATCACCCCTTTCGAAGGGAAGGACCGAAAGACGGTGATCACAACAAGTCCTTCCCCTAGGATCATAAAGTGCTCTCTGTCCACTTTTGATCTAAGGTCCTTTGTCAGCTGGCCGTCGTTTTCGTCTTTACTAGTTTTCAGTTTCAGACAGAAGGCTGCGTCTGTTGTTGGCTTTTGCATCCCCGCCACTCCTAATCCTAGACCTAGTTTTTCGATCGCTTCGATTTCTAGTTTTTGCCTCTGGTTAGGGTTCATCCCTAGGTTCGCCTGCGAGGCCGTGTTTCGTTTCTACGTTGTTCCTGTGTTTCAAGGCACTGTTTGCCTTTGCTCTTGGTCTTTTGTTTCGTTTCCCAGGTTCGCTTCCTGGTGGTGTCGCTTTGCGTTTTGTTTTCCCACGTGCATGGGTTTGCATGTTTTTCTCCTGTTGTACGGGTGGTCTGGTATGTGTAGTATGCTCTACGTTTAATGAAACTTGTCTCTTTTTCGGATCAAAAAAAGTTGGAATATGATACTAAATAGCAGAAGGAGGAAAAGAGTGCATAAGAATTGAAATTATCATTAGTCAATATATTCTCAGTACACAAGCCCTTATACAATTGGGCACCAAACCGTGCATTCAAAACAACGGAGGGGGAAGGGTTGGCGGCTGGCGGCCATGCTGAAGGCCTGAGTAGTCGCTGGCCAGGTTAGATCAAAGGGGGAAAAGGGTTAAGCGACTAGTGTTTTCTTGCTGCAAGAATTTTATATTCAGCACTAATAGAAGAAAGTGAAATTAATTTTGAATATAGCTAATAATAAAGTCGCATTAATTAAAAAAAAGCCAAATGACAATAATCTTATTAGTTATGCTTCACATTGATTCTATTTTCTTGAAGCACTTAGTTAAATGATGAATCGCAGATTCCATGACACGTAAAAGTGGGAGGATAGAATCCAAAGCCGAAAACAAGACAAGTAAACCGGAATAACTGCCAGCTTAACGGTCATGCCAAACTTTCGGTTACCTTTTGTCAAACTTTATATGTTGAGATGACAAGTTGTAGGTCCCAAAAAAGTAATCGTATTGTTTCTAAGATTTGTATTTCTTTCTAATCAATTTAGTTATATGACTATTTTATTGATGTTTGATGCTACAAACACGGGATTTTATGCCACCGATTAAAAATACTTAACACATAAAATGAATCTATTTTAGTGAAAAATTCATTTCGGCCCTTTTATTATTTTCTCCTAATTTATCATTTTAGTTTCACTATAGCCCTATACTTTTTTCAATAAAAATGTCATGTGTTTGTTCAAAATTAAAAATAAAAATGGCACATGGCACAATCAAGTTTTATCACGTGTAATGTATTTAAAAAAAAACTCTTTTTTACACGACCGTCTAAAGACTAAAGTGATAACGAATTAAAAGTTAAGGAGATAAACTGGTCGAAAATAATAAAATGATAATGTAAGAATTTTACTAAAAATAGAAGGGCTAAAGTAAGTATTAAGCCAGAAATATTTTTTTTTTGAAATAAACTGGATTATATTAAAAGTGATAGGATTACAAAGGATCACACCCAAACATTGAAAATTCAATGTATAAAGATAAATACAATAAAATCTAAGGATATGAAAGACATTAAAGAACAAACCTATCACTTTCAGAAGACAACTTCTGAAGAAAAAAATCCAGGAAACTATAGCTTTAACCAGAGTGCTCTATGAAGACAGCAAATTCTTTCACTACTTGTTCTTGGCATATCGGCACAACCACAACAGGGAATCATAAGCATTTATAGATCGGTCTCCTTCGCTGAAAAACGCTCGCTGAAATTCCGTCACTCGAACGCTATACTGTCAAAAGACAGACTAAAACTGCCATAAAAGCAGACGAAGAAACTGCCATAAAAGCAGACAAAAGAACTGCCATGAAAGCAGATTTGATATGAAACTGGCAAAGCAAGAAAAAATAAGAAAAACATAAAAATAAAGCATTCATCACCAAAGATGAAAGTTATTTATATACAAAACCAGCAAAACGGCCAAAGGCCGTTGCCGGTGAAGAAGAAAATCAACGAAAAAGATGAAGAACTTGCAAACTTTTTGTAACCGCTGCAGAGAAAATAGGGGGAGTGTGTTTTTTTCCGCTGCCAATTTATTAAGCCAGAAATACTATACATATATATAATTGAACAAACGCTCGTGTTATATTATTTACAATTATAAGTCACTTTTTGAATTTGGAGTTGGAAATCGGTTAGTAGTGATTTGATTTTCATGAATTTTTCACATATAAAAAATCGATCACATAATATGCAATTTGAGATAAAATGTTTTCCAGTTAAAAATGCAAAAAAAAACCTTATTTTTTTCAATAATTTATAGGGGTGTTCAATCGCTCGGTTCGGTTAATCGATCGAATCAGACTAGCTAAAATTTATCAACTGAACTTTTTCTTTAACCATTAATTAGATTGAATTTTATTTGAAAATTTTTACCGGAATCAAACAATGTTCGGTTAATTCGGTCGGTTTTCGAATTAACCAAATTTTGTTATAAGTTTTTGGGTAAAGTACACAAGTAGTCACTATACTATGCTAAAATGATCTTTTAGTCATTGAACTTTCAAAATTTACAAAACAATAATTAATTCGGTCGGTTTTTGAATTAACCGAAATTTGTTATAAGTATTCGGGTAAAGTACATAAATAGTCTTTAAACTATGCTAAAATGATCTTTTTAGTCATTGAACTTTCAAAATTTACAAAACAATCATTAAACTTATCAAATTATTACAAAATGTATTATACGTTATAATTACTAATAGATTTTGAAAAGTTTAATGATTATTTTATAATAATTTAATAAATGCAATAATCATTTTTTTGCTAATTTGATAAAGTTTAATGATTATTTTATAATATATTAAAAATTTTAATAAAATTTTTATAAAATTTATAAGTTTAGTGATCAAATATGTATAATATTTAATATATAATAATTTTGGTTAATTAACTAATTTCGAACTGAATTAACTGATAACTAAAGTTTGCAAAAAATCTTACCCGTTAACTGATTATACCCAAAATTACTTGATCAATTAATCGAAAAAAATTCAGTTTGATCGGTTAATTCAGTTAAAACTGAAGTTAGAGCTCCTCTAATCATTAGTCATTAACCAACCAATTGAGGAGAAGAGGCAAGGTTAAAAAATGTGTTGGAGCCAAAATATAATAAAGTTATAAATATTTGAGGGGACAAAGCTAATTTTTTTTATGTTAAATAGACTAAATTTAAATTATGTTTTTTTCTGACAAAATATATAACTAGTCGTTTTAGCAAGGGGCTATGCCTAGCGGTGTAAATGATTGAGCGTTCGACGAACTGTTCGTTTATTAAGTTAAATAAACGAATATGAACAAATTTTTTATGTTCATTTAAGAAATAAATGAACATGAACAGAGGTGTGTTTGGTTCGTTTATGTTCACACACAAACTTGTTTATTGGCACATTTATAAGCTCGTTGTAAGAATCTAAGAGTTTTAAGAGAAAAGTAGTTTCTCTGTATTGAAATTGATCGTGAGAATAATTACATAAAGTTCTAATCTAACTCTAAACTTATCTCTAGTTTTTAGGAATTAGTTTTTTACTACATTACAAACTTTTAATTTAATTAGAACTCTAAAGCATATGTAAGATTACAATCTACACTCCCTATCAAGCTGAGGAGTAAACATTGTATAATCTCAGCCTGCATGTAAGCTTGTCGAAGGCATTTCTTAAAATTGCCTTGGTAAGTACATCAGCTAATTGTTCATGAATTGGTACAAAGTTTAGCTTAACCATCCCACTTGTAATTTTCTCTTAAATGAAGTGTCAATCTAGTTTCACATGCTTGGTTTTATCATGGTGCAGTGGGTTCTTCGCAATGCTAATTGTACACTGATTATCACAATAAAGATTAAAGTCTTTACTATAATTTAATTTCAATGTAGATAAGAGCTTTTGAACCCAAATTTCTTCACTTTCTCTGGTTTATTACAATACCAGAATTCAATTTTTTTCACTTTCATTCCAAGGAAGTACCTCAAATTCCCCAAGTCATTCACCTAGAACTCAATAGCTATAAAACCTTTTAGGATTCTCATTTTGAGTTGTCGCCATAAGGGTCGTTGCTCGCGATAGCCAAGGCTTGATTCTTGGTGGCCTCTCCCAGCATGGCCTACAGTGTGGTGAGGCCGCCTTGGTTGAAATTGTAGCCCTCAATGCTGGACTTCAGCTAGCCAATGACAAGGGTTGCAACATGTTATCCTCGAGACTAATTCAACTATGATTCTCAACAAGCTCAGTCGAGCCCATGGTGACCTTTCGGTCCTTAGTGCAAATCTTGACACTGTTCGGGATATCTTTTATGAGTTTTCTTTTTTCAGTGTTAAATTTATAAAGCGTACTGCTAATCATGTTGCTCATTCTCTTGCTTGTTGGGCCCTTAGCTCCCATTGTGATTTATTTTTTGATCCGGTCTATCCCGAGCTTATCTGCTTTGCTATTCAAAATGATGTAACAACATCTTTTTAATAAAATTTTTGAGCACTCTTTTTCTCTTTAGGTGAGCCACAGTTAGTCATGGGCTATTATAGTTCGGTGAGGCTTTAGAGGAGTTTTTAATGAGATTCATCATCTTTAAAAATATATATAAAAATAAACATTTTGTAGAATGTAAATAAATTCAGTTAGGAAGACTGTTAGTAAATTAGTTAGCAAAGTTGTTATTCTGTTAGCTAGTTTGTTAATTATCTTTGTTACTTCATTGACTTGTATGTAAGGATGTAATTTCTTTTTAATCAATACAAGTGAGATAATTAATCAATCTAATCTCTCAACATGGTATCAGGCTAGACGTGTTTTGGGCCTAAGTTGTTTTTTCGGCCGATTTTTCATTTTTCACGTTTTTTCTGATTTTCCTTTTGCGAAATCTTTTCCCCTTTCTCGAGCTTCTCCCTTTTCTAGGGTTTATGTTCTCCCCTTTCTCGAGCGTTTTTTCGCCATGGATACTTTGGATCTCAATCATCCTCTTTACCTTCATCCCCCTGACACGCCAGAAGCATTGCTTATCTCTTATCAGCTTTCCGGCATCGAAAACTACAGTCTCTGGAGCCGTTCGATGCGGATTTCTCTTCTTGCGAAGAAAAAATTGGGCTTCATCGATGGTACCTGTTCTCGTGCTGACACGGCCGCCGCTCTCCATTCTCAATGGGATTGCTGTAATGCCCTCGTCCTCTCCTGGATTCTCAACACCGTCAGTCGTGATTTGTCTACTGGAATCGTCTTCGCGTCCAGCGCCGCCTTGGTTTGGGCCGATTTGAAGGAACGATTCGACAAAATTGACGGTTCGCGCATTTATTTTCTTCATCGTGAAATTGCTTCTTTAACTCAAGGTAACAATTCCATTTCTGTTTACCACACTCGTCCGCGTCTGCTATGGGATGAATACGTAGTCTTGGTTCCTCTTCCTTCTTGCGAGTGTGACGAGTCTAAGGATATCATTGCCCATGCTCTTCAGCAACGATTGTTTCAATTTTTGATGGGCTTAAATGATTCATATGCCTCTGTCCGTAGCCAAATTCTTCTTATGTCTCCTCTACCAACCATCAATCAAGCTTATGCCATGGTGGTTCAGGAAGAGTCAAAACGCTCTTTGGCTTCTTCAATCTCTCCTGTTTTGGAATCGTCTGCCTTTTATTCAAGTGGTGCTTCGGCTTCTGTTGGCAATCGTCGTTTCAACGGTGTCTGTTCTCACTGCAAGATTCATGGCCATAAGCGTGAGCAATGTTATCGGTTGAATGGTTTTCCTCCCGATTTTAATTTCACCAAGCAAAGGAATTCTCGTTCTTCTAATGTTGCATTTCATATTGCTGATGATTCTGCTTTGCCTATTTCCTCTGATTCTTTGTCTGCAGTGCCGGTTCCTTCCACTTTACCGTCTTCACCAGGTCCGGTGTTCACTCAGGCACAGTACAGTCAGTTGGTTGAGCTTCTTCAACGTCTGCCATCTTCTGAACCAGTGGTAAATCTGGCTTCGGCAGGTATCTCTGTTTGCTTGTCGGTTGTTTATAATCGTGATTCTTGGATCTTGGATATTGGCGCTACAGATCATGTTGTGTTTGATTCTAATAGGTTGCATAATCTTGTTCCGTGTGCTTTATCTTGTTTTGTTTCTCTTCCTGGTGGTACTAAAACTCCTATCACTCACACTGGCTCCATTCGTTTAAATTCTGTTCATACCATTCATTGTGTTTTGCTTGTCCCTAGTTTTAAGCATAATTTGCTTTCAGTTTCCAAACTCACTACTGACTTAAATTGTTCTGTTGTTTTTTCTCCTGATTTCTTTTTTCTTCAGGACCTCTCAAGTGGGCAGATTCAGGGGATTGGTAAACACAATGGAGGTCTTTATTTCTTACATTTTTTTAGTACCTCTTCTGTTTCACCTTTTGTTTCTGTTTGTACTTCATCCTGTGCAAATGAAACTGTTCTTTGGCATGCTCGATTTGGCCATGCTACTACTGTTAAATTGAATAAAATGCATTTTTCTCCTTCTAAGAAATTTCATGATGAACACATTAAGACTTGCTCTGTGTGTCCTATGGCTAAGCAATCTAGGATTCTCTTTCCTCTTAGTCAGTCTCGTTCAAATTCTATTTTTCAGTTACTTCATATTGATTTATGGGGGCCTTACAGGGTCTCTACTCATAGTGGTCACATGTTCTTTTTAACCATTGTTGATGACTTTAGTAGAATGACTTGGGTACATTTGCTGAGATTAAAATATGATGTTGTTCTTCATTTGAAATCCTTCTTTAAACTTGTTGAAACTCAGTTCTCTGTTTCTGTTAAGTGTGTCAAAAGTGACAATGTGTTTGAGTTTTTTAGTCAAGAGTGTGCTTCTTTGTTTTCTGCTCTTGGTATTGTTCACCAGAGCAGTTGTGTTTATACGCCTCAGCAAAATTTACTTCAAAGGCTCCCATTAAATTCTGGGGTGAGTGTATACTCACTGCCTGTTACTTAATAAATCGATTACCTTCATCTGTTCTTCATTGGCAAACTCTTTTCTTTGTTTTTCATGGTCATCATTCTTCTCTTTTGCATCTTCAAACATTTGGTTGCTTGGCTTATGCCAAAAAACCCAATTATCATGATAAATTTTCCTCTAAATCTATTCCTTCTGTTCTGATGGGTTACTCTAGCACTCAAAAGGGGTATTTGTTGTTTGACTTAGACTCTAAATCCTTTTTTGTTAATCGTGATGTTGTTTTTCACGAGCATATTTTTCCTTTCCATTTTGATTCACCTTTATCCTCTTTTTTTCCTTCTACTTCTGTTTCCATCTCTGATTCTGATTTTTTGAGTTCTCCTGATTCTACTACTTCTGATTTTGGCTCAGCAAATGTCCCTCATTCTCCAGATTCACCACCTTTCAATCCTTCACCAACTTTAAATCCTTCACCAACTTTAAATCCTTCATCTACATCTTCAGTTCCTCCTTCTTCAGTTCCTATATCTTCCACTTCTACTCAACCTCTTCTAAGACATTCTTCTCGAGTTACCCGACCACCAAATTGGTTACAAGACTTTGTTTGCACTCACCAATCCTCTACTGCTCCAGGTTCGTACTCCATTCTTAATAATATATCTTATAACCATCTTCCCTCTCATACTCATTCTTTTATTGCTTCTATTTCTTCTCTTGTTGAACCTAAAACCTATTCTCAAGCTGTTAAGCATCTTGTCTGGGTTAAAGCCATGGAAGAGGAGTTGCAGGCTTTAGAATCTAACAAAACATGGACTGTTGTTCTATTACCTCAAGGGAAAACACTCATTGGCTACAAATGGGTCTATAGAATCAAATACAAGGCTGATGGCTCAGTTGAGAGATACAAAGCTCGCCTTGTTGCCAAGGGCTACAGTCAGTAAGAAGGAATTGACTATGTAGAAACCTTTTTCTCCAGTAGCTAAGATGGTTACTGTTCGAGTTGTGTTGACCCTTGCTACAATCTATTCTTGGCCTCTTTTTCAAATGGATGTGCACAATGCATTCCTTCAAGGAGATCTATTTGAAGAAGTTTATATGGAACTTCCTGCTGGTTTTTGTAGTCAGGGGGAGCATCTTGCATGTCGACTACAAAAAATCACTTTATGAGCTTAAACAAGCTTCTAGACAGTGGAACATGAAGCTTACTGAGGCTCTTTTAGCAGCAAATTATGTACAAAGCAAATTTGATTACTCTCTATTTACAAAGAAACAAGGAAACAATATACTCCCTCTGTCCCACTAAAACTGTCACATGTTGACTTTTTTTGGGTCAAACTTTTTCAACTTTGACCTCTTATAATTTAAAATTTATTATTGATAAAAATATAAAAAAATATATTTTAAAAACCTTGAATCAACTAGTTTTTAAATATATTTTTTTATAATTTTTAATTAATTAAAATATTTAAATAAATTATAGTCAAAGTTGAAAATTTTTGACCAGAAAAATGTCAACATGTGACAGTTTTAGTGGGACGGAGGGAGTAGTTATTATGCTCATCTATGTGGATGACCTGCTCATAACAAGGAATGATTTAGTTCTGATCAATGACCTAAAGGCTCTCTTAAATCAGAAGTTTAAGATGAAGGACCTCGACAGCTTGAAGTTCTTTTTAGGACTAAAAGTTTTGAGGTTAGCACAAGGTATATTGTTGAATCAAAGAAAATATACCTTGGAACTAATAGAAAACACTGGTTTAGGGGAGCTAAACCAGCATTGACTCCCTTAGAGCAGAATTTGCGGCTTACTACAGTGGAACATGATGCAACTTTACATCATCCACCTGAAGATAATCTGATTGAAGATAAAGCACAGTTTCAGAGATTAATTGGTCAGTTGTTGTACTTAACACATACAAGACCAGACATCACTTATACAGTTCAACATCTTAGCCAATTCATGCAACATCCTAAGCAATTACATATGGAAGCTGCATTGAGGATTGTGAGATATTTGAAGAAAGAACCTGGTCAAGGTATATTGCTTAGCAGCACTAACAAATGTCAATTGGTTACTTTTTGTGATTCAGATTGGGCATCTTGCCCAATATCAAGAAGATCAGTGACTGGTTTTTGTATTAAGCTGGGAGATTCTTTGATCTCTTAGAAATCGAAGAAGCAAAGTACAGTTACAAGGTCTTCAGCTGAAGCTGAATATAAAAGCATGGCTTTTACAGCAACTGAGATAGTGTGGCTCAAAGAATTGCTTGAGGAGCTTGATGCAGGCATTGAATTACCAGCTACTGTGTTTAGTGACAGTAAGGCAGCACTCCAAATTGCAGCAAATTCAGTTTTCCATGAGCGAACTAAACACATAGAAATAGACTGTCATTTCATTCGAGAGAAGATTCAAGCTGGTTTGATCAAGACAGAATATGTTCAATCTTCAGAACAATTGGCTGATGTTTTGACAAAGGCACTTGGGATACAACAATACACCAATTTGACCTGCAAGTTGGGGCTGAAAAACATTTTTCAACCACCAACCTGAGGGGGACTGTAGAATGTAAATAAATTCATTTAGGAAGACTGTTAGTAAATTTGTTAGCAAAGTAGTTATTCTGTTAGCTAGTTTGTTAATTATCTTTGTTACTTCATTAACTTGTATATAAAAATGTAATTTCTTTTTAATCAATACAAGTGAAATAATTAATCAATCCAATCTCTCAACACATTTCGACATCCATACCATAAAAAATCTTTTTTATTTTTACATTAAAAAAAGATTTCAGTAATGGCAACCATAGTTCTTATCTATTCCGTACATGGCTGCCATCTTTTTCACTTTACGATCATTCAAGTAGACATCATTATCCTCATCTTCTTCCATATATTATATACTGAGCGGGGATTATCTAATAATAATAATTATAATAATCGGTAAATCTCTTTATTTTAGGAAACAATATAATTATAATTAAAAAAGAGTTTTAAGAAGCTTTCAAAACTTTTAAAAAGTATGATGAATCTCCAACCTTCTCAGTGTAGTTTATCTCCATATCCCCTTTTTTATCAACAAAAACCGAAACCCATTTGCAACGATTACAAACAGTTTCTGATTTGATTGCTAATGGGTCCCTTTCCTAATAAGGTCCACGTCCTCATGATGAACGTCCACATGGTTGTTATTAAAATATTCGCCTTGTTTGATAAACAATTTTTTGAGTCAAAATTAGAGGTTTGAACTATTTTTAGAGGTTTGATTAGTCAAAATCAAAATTGCTAACTTAGATATTTGGTAAATAAATAATTATAATAGCGAATTTAGGTGAAACCTCTTATTTTGAAAAAGTCATTTTAAGAGCTTTTTGAGTTAGATGTTTGAATAAAAAACTTGTAAAGACCTTTTTTGTATTTGATAATTAGATTTTTTTAAATAATATAAATTTGAATAACTAATAAAATTAAAAAATAATTTCACAAATAAAAAAATAATATATACATGTAAATTTAATAATTAATAAAAGGGTAAACTACAACGGATGCCACTCAATTATGGGTAAGGTTACATTTGGGTCATCTAATTATTAAAAGTTACATTTAGGTCACTCAATTATAGGTTAGGTTACATTTGGGTCACCCAATTATTAAAGGTTACATTTGGGTCACTCAATTATGGGTAAGATTACGTTTGCGTCACCCTTTATATTTAAAAAAATACATCAATTTAGTCATTTTTTTCTTCCAAATCACTTGTAAACCCTTGTTAACATTAGAGTGCTTCATTTGAAATAATTAATTAATCTAATACACAAATTTATATACATTTTTAAATATGAAGGGTGACCCAAACGTAACCTTACCCATAATTGAGTGACCTAAATGTAACCTTTAATAATTGGGTGACCCAAATGTAACATTGCCTATAATTGAGTGACTCAAATGTAATTTTTAATAATTAGGTGACCCAAATGTAACCTTACTCATAATTGAGTGACCTCCGTTGTAGTTTACCCTTAATAAAATTATATTTTAAATATAATTTTATAAATAAGAAATTAATAAATACATCTAAATTTAATAATTGTTAAAATTATATTAAAAATATAATTTTACAAATAAAAAATAATATATACATCCTTCATATATGTTTAGTAATGATATTATGAAAATTAATTTTTATAATATAATTAATATTAATTGATACAAAATAATAATAATAATAACTAATAAATTATTCAAACTAGTATTGAATATAGTCTTGTATTTATATGTCATTGTGCTTGTTCAAATAATAAAACAACTATCAGTTAATTTTAGCAAACAGTTTTATACAATCAGCTAATGCAATTCGTTAGTCAAATCGACTAATATAATCCGCTATCCGCTATCTACTTATTGCCAAACAAGATCATTATAGAATTAATCTTAAATGGGTACAAAATTATGAACATACGATTTGATGAAAAGAACTCATTTCTTATTGGTGTGTTTTTTTCGCTATAATATTTAAAATTTAAATTCTAAGTCATAATATTAAATTTTAAATTTAAATTCTAAACTTTAAAAACACACCCTATATTCAATATCCTACGTCTTGATCTTAAACAGTAAATCTTAAATTCTAAATTTATTTTTATTTGTTTTAAGTATAAATAGGGATACAAATTGGGCAGATAGTTAATATTCTGATTTGATACCATACAGATTAAAGCATTTGATGTCGGTCTCACACGTGCTCGGTTAAGTGGGTTTTACTTTTAATCTTGTTTTATAACTACTTGATTTTATCTTAATTGCTAAAGTGACTTTATTTAATTAGGAAGAATGTCGTTTTCTGTCCATATCTCACAAAACTGTATATCTTGACCGACATTCCCTCCTTTTAAAAAACATATATTTTCAAAACAAATTACAAGAAAAATTCCCTAATGCATGTTCAGTATTGTTACTTTCCTCACAATGTCCATATTTCATCGTCCGCAATACGCTCGATATTTAAATTTTACGACACATCGTTTTCTAAGAAGGGGTAGAATTAGTTAAGATGAAGTCTTAGTTTAATAATAAAGAGAATGTTTCGAGAGTTTAAAATTTTATATTCGAACCATATCATATGTTTTATTCTTTAAATTTTATTTACGATATAATCTTATTATAGTTTATTCTAGTTATAGAATGTATGTGGATATTCAAATTATATTCGCACTTGTTATTACACTTATTTTTATAGTTGTATCTTCTTAAAAATATAAATAAAATAATCTATACTCTATTTCGTTTTCATAAAAATAATAATTTAAATTAGGGGTTATGAATCTTTGACTGTAAAACTGTAAAACGTATACTACCTTTGTTTTTGTTCACGCAATCCTTCAGACAAAACACAAAAAATCAAATGTCCAAAAAAACCCAACAAGAAATGCTATACTAATTAATTAATTAATTAATTAATCTTAGTACATTATTAACGAATCGAATCGAATCAAAATCGAACTAAATACTAGGGTCCAAATCAAGTGTCGATTCTCTCGGCCCCTATCCCACTTCCGATTTGACTTGAACTAACAACAAGAAACATGGAAATAATGTTGATTCATCAAGGGCAGTGGGGAGAGGCAAGAACAGCTTCCCACATGGGGAAGAGATGCGATGGTCCCATTCTTCTACATCGGTTAGGTCTTAATTTGACATATGACTGCCAATACCGAACAACGCCACTATTTATTTTTGTCGGCAATGGATTCAACTCATATAAGCCCTAACCCACAGAAATAAGAATTAAAACAAGAGGCGAATCCCCACTATTGAAGGTGGTCCGAATATAACCTTGTTAGCCAGAAAGCTAGGGCTCTTCTTCTGTGATCAAACTATAACTTGCTATCAGACAAAGCTTGGCTATGAGTTGGAACTTGGAACATTAGTTAATGGAACTCTTTTTCGACAAGAAGTTGGAATTCATGAGAACGGTCAAGTGTCATTTAGGACAAAGTGGAGATGAAATCTCTTTACAAATTGATTGAATCCAAGGGCAAGTACTATGGTCTTATTATTCTTTTCCTCTTTACATGTTCATGCACCTCTGATTCTTCCTTAACTTGGGTTTTATCCTTTTTGGCCTTAACGTTTGAGCCAAATAACAAAATGTTGAAAGACCCCCACATTCTTTTGTTTTTCTGATTCATAACTCAAATATATCAAGATCTAAATCAAAAATCCAACTCATTGATTGTCTAATCTGGATCAGGTACTGTAGTTGCCTATTATGAGGGCGACTCTTCTAATCCAGTTGCTCTATTCACAACATTAGAATTCTAACTTCTGACCCTGCTAAAGGGATATATTGTCTCATCCACTAGACCAATTAATTATTAGTTACTCAAATTTTATTTATGTGCAGTGGAAGTTGAAAGATGTGAGAAAGCTAGATCTTAATATATTTAATTTAACATAAAATGTTTTTTTGAGAAATCACAATTTTTGCACGCTTTGCGGTTAAACCACTAGTTTTTGATGCCTAAAATCAGCATTTCCCACGTCAAATCCGCGTGCTTAAAGTTTATTAAGATCAAATATATTCTATACAATTACCATGAAAGATTTGAAGAGATTAGCTAACTACTTCAAGATTTGACGCAATGAACAAAAATATTCTTTATAGCATAAAGAAACATATGGTATATCTATTAAATTTGTGAAGCTCATATAGTTTACATTTACAATCATGATTTTCTACACGTGAATTAATACGCTGCACTTGGGAATTTTGGACCCTTTGATCGTTTTTATATTTTCATTTACGGTGAGGAATTAAAGGGAGGGTTATAACAACGGTGTCCAAGAGATCAGATCAAACTGAATTATGCGTTTTTGATTGCTGTTGCGGTGGGAAAAACCCGTTCATCAGTAACAACAATCCCAAATAACTCTCGTTTGGCTTCAAACAACTGTTCATTCACTAATTTTTTTGCCTAAACAGGCGTTTCAAGACCGTCGGATTTTTGGCTTCTGCAAACGGACGTTTGCCCCCCAAACCCAAATTTGAGACTGCAACGGCAAACTAAGCCTTAATAGAACTAACTAATTTTTTTAATTAATTAAAAGTTTTAATCATTAATCTGAAATTTTAAAGAAAATAATTAATTAAACCGAATTAATTTACGTTACTTTGGTCGGTTTTATATAATTGAAGATTATAACATTTTCAGCTTTTAATGCACAAATACAATGGTATACATAATGTTAAAATGATTATTATTCTATGCACGGGTAGAAAAAAAACTTTCTACAAGCAGAATTATTCATAGTGTTAAAGTTTTAGTTTAGAGTTTAAGAGTGTTGGGGAAACCGGGTTATTTCCCACACGAACGTAGCTTCAATTCTGAGCTGAAATGTCGAGATCGAAACTACCGAAATTTGCACAGCGGACAAACCCGTCAACTATTGAATATTGAAACCCAATGGAAAAACCCAATAATAAGCAAGCGAAATAAATAATGGAGAGAACACACCGAATTTACGAGGTTCGACGAAAATGTCGTCTACTCCTCAGGCACCACCACCGGATGATAACTTCACTAATACCAAAATGGTACAAACAAATGGAATTCCTAAGAATTCCCAAATATGAGAGAAGAGAAACAAATGGGAGAGATGGATGTTGGGATGCATTCAAATGACAAATGTTAGGCCTATTTATAGTTGAGCTTTAAGGACTAAACTTGTAAATAGCCTAAAGTTTAGGGACCAAAAATTAATTTTCCCATGCCACTTTTCAAACTATTTTTTCCACCTAATTTCCACCCACCTTTCGGTGGCTTTCGGTGGAAATGAAAGCCACTTTCAACAAATCTCCACCTTGGCTTGAAATTTCACCAAGCTTTGCAAAATTTCTTCTCCCCAAACGTTATCTTTCTTAGTGCCTCCAAATGCGCCCACGAGCGCCATACACCCGAAGGTGCTCAAACTTGCAAGATGTTAATCAAGTTCAAACAATGATTGAACTTGATTGATGTTACCACCTTGGTCAACATATCTGCAGGATTTTCTGCCGTCGCAATCTTCTGAAGTAGAATCTTTCCTTCTTCAAAGATCTCCCGCACAAAGTGATACCTCACGTCGATGTGCTTGGTTCTTGAATGGTAGACTTGATTTTTCGCTAAATGAATAGCACTCTGACTGTCACAATAGAGACTAATGTGACTTTGAACAACTCCCAAGTCTTCCAACAATCCGTTAAGCCAAATCGCCTCCTTAACAGCCTCTGCAACTGCCATGTACTCTGCCTCTGTAGTTGACAAAGCCACCGTTGACTGTAAAGTAGACCTCCAACTAACTGGGGCTTTTGCTAAAGCAAACAAATACCCAGTAGTAGACCGACGCTTATCCAAATCACCAGCATAGTCGGAATCAACATATCCAACCACAAACTGACCAAGTTTTTCATCTTGCTCAAACACTAAACCAACATCTACGGTTTGTTGGAGATACCGTAGAATCCATTTCACAGCTTGCCAATGTCCTTTTCCAGGATCATGCATGTACCTGCTCACAACTCCAACTGCTTGTGAAATGTCAGGCCGCGTACACACCATCGCATACATCAAGCTCCCTACTGCATTAGCATATGGAACTTTTGCCATATATTCTCGCTCTTCATCAGTTTTAGGAGATAATTGAGAACTGAGTTTCAAATGAGAAGCAAGTGGGGTACTTACATGTTTTGTGCTTTCATTCATGCCAAAACATTGTAATACCTTTTTCAGATATTGCTTCTGAGTCAAACAAAGCTTGCCTCTCCGTCTGTCTCTACTTATCTCCATGCCGAGAATCTTCTTGGCCTCACCTAGATCTTTCATCTCAAACTCTTGATTCAACTGAGCCTTCAATTTGTCTATCCCTTGTTGACTCTTTGAAGCGATCATCATATCATCAACATACAAGAGAAGATAAATGAAAGATCCATCTTGTAGCTTTCGCAAATACACGCAATGGTCGTATTTGCTTCTTGTGTACTTCTGCCTCCTCATAAAGCTATCAAATCGCTTGTACCACTGCCTCGGAGATTGCTTCAATCCATATAGCGATTTGTTCAGCTTACAAACCCATTTCTTACCACCAGCATCTACATATCCTTCTGGCTGAGTCATATAGATCTCCTCTTCCAAATCACCGTGTAAGAAAGCCGTCTTTACATCGAGTTGAGCTAGCTCCAAATTCAACTGTGCTACCAAGGCCAACAATATTCTAATGGAGGAATGCTTCACAACAGGGGAAAATACTTCGTTGTAGTCGATTCCCTCCTTCTGAGCGTAGCCTTTAGCTACCAACCTTGCCTTGTAGCGAACATCTTTCTTGCTGGGAGATCCGTCTTTCTTTGCAAACACCCACTTGCATCCAATTGCCCTTTTACCTTCTGGTAAATATGCCAAATCCCAGGTGTTGTTCTTCTGGAGAGATTGCATTTCTTCATCCATGGCACTTTTCCACTTGTCACTTTCTAAGCTTTGCATTGCTTCTCGATAAGTGACAGGGATATCATCATCAACAACTGGAAGGGCATAGGCCACTGTATCTGTAAATCGAGCAGGTCTACGAATTTCTCTCCTTGGCCTTGTAACTGCAAGTGGTTCTGGTGTCTTCAATGGTTCTTGGGTTTGAACCTCTTCATCTTCTGATTCCTCCATTGGAGTTGGAGAATCAGTAACATCAATTGCTGGACTAATCACCGTCTCTTGAAACTCCACCTGGTTTGGAGTATACTCCACCTGTTGTGGAGTACTACTTGTCTGAACAGCTCCATTTGTTACCTTCTTCAACATGACAGATTCATCAAAGGTAACATCTCTGCTACAAATTATCTTCTTTGTGTCTAAGCACCAAAGTCGAAATCCCTTCACTCCATGAGTGATTCCCATGAAGATAGCCTTCTTTGCTCTAGGATCAAGTTTTGACTCCTTCACATGATAATACGCAGTGGATCCAAATACATGTAAGGAATCATAATCTGTAGCGGGTACTCCAGACCATACCTCCAACGGTGTTTTTCCTCCAATCGCCGATGACGGTAGACGATTGATGAGATGGCCAGCATATGTCACAGCCTCAGCCCAAAATGGTTTGCCCAACCCAGCATTGGACAACATACATCGAACTTTCTCAAGTAGTGTTCGATTCATACGCTCTGCCACCCCATTCTGCTGTGGTGTATGTCTAACAGTGAAGTGTCGAACAATACCATGTTCCTGGCAAACGTCAAAGAGCGGATCACTTCTATATTCCCCTCCATTGTCCGTCCTAAGCCGTTTGATCTTCTTGCCAGTCTGGTTCTCGATCATATTTTTCCACTTCAGGAAAACTTTGAGCACTTCATCTTTAGACTTCATTGTATACACCCAAACTCTTCTGGAAAAGTCATCAACAAAAGTTACAAAGTAGTGTTTTCCTCCCAGTGACGTTGGTTTGGAAGGACCCCACACATCTGAGTGAACATAATCCAAAATACCTTTCGTATTATGGATAGCGGTGCCGAATTTCACTCTCTTCTGCTTTCCCAGAACACAATGCTCACAAAAATTTAACTTGCAAGCCTTTGCACCTTTCAACAATCCTTGCTTTGCCAAAATTTGCAAGGATTTCTCACCAGCGTGTCCCAACCGCATGTGCCACAACTGAGAAGAATCCAATTGGTCTCCACCGGAAGCTGCTGCTACTGCTCCAATAACTGTACTACCTTGATAGTAATACAAGTTATTTTTCCTGATACCCTTCATTATCACGAGTGCCCCTGATGTGACTTTCAAAATTCCATCTCTCATAGTGACAACCGAGCCTTTGGATTCCAAAGCTCCCAACGAGATGAGATTTTTCTTCAAACTGGGCACGTATCGGACATCAGTCAAAACTCTGGTTGATCCATCTTGATTCTTCAATCGGATTGAACCTATCCCAATCGTTTTACAGGCGTTGTCATTGCCCATATAAACAACTCCTCCATTTAGTTCTACTAAATCGAAGAACCACTCCCGATTAGGGGACATATGATAGGTACAACCCGAATCCAATATCCACTCGTCTGAGTGAAATGATGACGATGAAGCAACCAGTGATATTTCAGAGTCACTAGTATCATGCTCTGCAACACATGCATCTGGAGCAGCTTTTCCTTTCTTCTTCAGCTTCGGGCAATCTTTCTTCCAATGACCTTTCTCATGACAAAAGGCACATTCATCTTTCCCAAGTCTGGACTTTGACTTTGATCTCCCTCTCATTTTTGGCTTTTGGCTTTTAGAGCGACCTCTTACCACCATGGCCTCCGCTGCATTGTACTTGCTCTCCATCTTGGTTTTCTTTCTGAGCTCGTAACTATACAGAGCCGCAGTTACTTCTTTAAGAGTCACCTCATCCTTTCCATGAAGTAACGTTGTTTCAAGGTGCTCAAATTCATCTGGAAGGGATGATAACAACATTAAAGCCAAATCTTCATCTTTGAAAGTTTCATCCATGCCCATCAGATCTGCCACTAACTCATTGAAGGCAGTGATGTGTTCATTCATATTGGTGCCTGGCTGATAGTCAAATCTGAACAATCTTTTCTTCATGTGAAGACGATTCTGAGAGCTTTTCTTTAGGAATTTTTCCTCCAACGCTTTCCACAGTTTGCTTGCAGAAGTCTCATTCTTGTAGGCATACTTCTGCTCCCTGGAAAGACAAGATCGAATCGTACTACACGCCATACGGTTGATTGTTCTCCAATCTTTCTCCACCATATCTACGGGTTTTTCTTCCTCAATGGCAATGTCTAGACCTTGTTGAAATAAAGAGTCTAGCACCTCGCCTTGCCACATGCCGAAATGACCGGATCCATCGAACAACTCCACCGAGAAGTTTACATTTGACATTATCCTCCTCACCGGTATAGAGGAAGAGCTTGATGTCCCTTCTGATCCGTTTTTTGCCATGGCAACGAATAATATTCAACAGCACGAACTGGATATTGAAACACTGCACCAGGTAAGTTCCCAGGAAAGAGAGGTGGATCACACGGATCGCTTAAATACCCAGTCTTTCCTAGCCAGAACTTTCCTAGACATGCACTGTCACAACACCACACTTCTTTGCAGCAACCGAGCGACCGAGATAGCCTTAACCGAAGCTCTGATGCCAATTGTTGGGGAAACCGGGTTATTTCCCACACGAACGTAGCTTCAATTCTGAGCTGAAATGTCGAGATCGAAACTACCGAAATTTGCACAGCGGACAAACCCGTCAACTATTGAATATTGAAACCCAATGGAAAAACCCAATAATAAGCAAGCGAAATAAATAATGGAGAGAACACACCGAATTTACGAGGTTCGACGAAAATGTCGTCTACTCCTCAGGCACCACCACCGGATGATAACTTCACTAATACCAAAATGGTACAAACAAATGGAATTCCTAAGAATTCCCAAATATGAGAGAAGAGAAACAAATGGGAGAGATGGATGTTGGGATGCATTCAAATGACAAATGTTAGGCCTATTTATAGTTGAGCTTTAAGGACTAAACTTGTAAATAGCCTAAAGTTTAGGGACCAAAAATTAATTTTCCCATGCCACTTTTCAAACTATTTTTTCCACCTAATTTCCACCCACCTTTCGGTGGCTTTCGGTGGAAATGAAAGCCACTTTCAACAAAGAGTTGGGAGTTTAAGTTGTATGATTTAGAATTTAAGTGTTTAGGGTTAGAGTTTTATGGTTTTAAGATTTGAAATTTAGGTTTTAGCTTGAAAATAGACATGATTGTATAATTTTTTTACATTGGCAGTGTTATTAAAAATTCACCCATCTTAAAATACTATAACAAACCAAAATATATAAAAGAAAATATGAATTTAAACGTATTAAACATGAAAAAAAAAACAAATACAACATAATAAAAAACGCTACATTGAAATGTTTAAATTATTTTTTCATCATAATAGTTCATTTTAGTTTTTAATCCATATTATTTTTCCTATTTGGGTCTGGCCATATATACCCAATTGGTTATTTGAAATTGGATCTTTAATATCAATAGGTATGGATATTATATTTGGGTTAAAATTCTATTAGTTAATCCTAAGGAAAATTCTACAACGTGCGACGAACATCGATGAACACCACTAATGATGAACACCGATGAACACCATTAAATTAATTAATAAAGATTTAAAATTTTAAGGACCCATCATACAATTAATAATTATTTTAAAAATTTAATTAAATTATTTTATATATATATTAAAATTTTATTTTTTAATAAGGGTAAACTATATATTTAGTACCTCACTTATTTCCGTATTTCTCTTAAACACTCATTGTTTAAATATTATTTCAATTTGACCCTATTCTTTATAAAAAATAATTTAACCATCAACCTAAAACCCTAAACTATTAAACCTTAAACCCTTAAACTTTTAAGTATATACCCTAAATCATATACCATTAAAAATAATTTCACCACCATCGATTCGATTCAATTCAATGAATCGTTGAATCCCAAGACAGCCGAACTTATCTTCTTTCCTTTCTTCCCCTTCTTCTTCCCTCCCGCCTTCGAAGACCCATCTGGGCCAACTCCAACATCTTGGTCAAAATCCCCAACGTTTGTATTGCTGGAATTCACATTCCTGGTTCCCAATTCTGTCAACTTCCCATCATTTCGCCTTTCAAAAGCAATCTCCAGCACATCAGCCGGTAGCAATTCCTTATAGTTGAGGAATTTTTCAATGAAATCGTGATTCGGAATTTAATTAAATTTTTTAGGAAAATTCAATGATTCATTGAATTGAATCGAATCGATGGTGGTGAAATTATTTTTAATGGTATATGGTTTAGAGTATATGCTTAAGAGTTTAAGGGTTTAAGGTTTAATAGTTTAGGGTTTTAGGTTAAGGGTTAAATTATTTTTTATAAAGAATAGGATCAAATTGAAATAATATTTAAATAATGAGGGTTTAATAGAAATACGGAAATAAGTGAGGTACTAAATATATAGTTTACCCTTATTAAAAAATAAAATTTTAATATATATAAAATAATTTAATTGAATTTTTTAAAATAATTATTAATTGTATGATGGGTCCTTGAAATTTTAAATCTTTATTAATTAATTTAATGGTGTTCATCGGTGTTCATCATTAGTGGTGTTCATCGATGTTCGTCGCACGTGGTAGACTCATCCTAATCCTAATTGAACTGAATTAAATAATAACTGAACTTTTAGAAATTTCTCTTTCGATCATCAAATTTGAACCGGTGACCAATCAGTTAGTTAAAAAAATGGTTCAATCGGTTAATTCGGTTTTAACCGAACTTGGAGACCCCTAATAATTGCTTGTATCCCTTTCCATATGCTGAGAAGGAGGAGGATGGAAGACAATGAAAGGCAAATGGTCAAAAGAAGGCTGCTTAGAAGAACAAAATGTAAGCATTAAGCAATGGCTGAAAAGAATAAGATTCAGTGTATGCAGTTTTACTCCATCAATAATTGTTCAAAACTACATTTAACAAAAAACTAAAGCATTCAATGTAACATAAGATTGGGTGTATTGTATAATGCAAGGGAATCCATATTCTATAATGATCAAGATCTTCCAACACCTGGGGAGTTTGGAACCTTTGATTGGATTATTTTCCAAGAAAAGGAAGAAATTATGGTGGACAAATTTCAGACATGGGTGATGACACTGTCATTTCCAGATGCTTGCTTTGATTGGTTAAACAACGAGGATGAGATGGTCAAAAGAAGAATAAGATTCAGTGAATGTACAATTGTCAGCCTCAGCCTCAGCCTCAGCCCTGTAAAAAACAAGCTGAGCAGTCACGTTAAAGAAGAAGAAGAGGCCAAAATATATGCTATAATTATTGATGAATATTTTTGGAAACTAACTATTTTTAGAAAATACGTCTGGAAATGAGCTTTGAAATCCCAGTCTATTGGTGCAAAAATGCCAACGCTCAACATGGCGTGGCTAAAGTTTTGGTCCTCCTCCTACAGTCCTACTCCTACTCCTATGTAGATTACCTTTCCCATAAGGAATGGACAAAATGTCATTTTTATTTGAAGATTGTGATTTATTTATTTTAAACTGTTTTTCAACTAATCTGAATCAAGTACTGTAAATGTTCATTATGGATGTTATTTCTCTATCCAGTTTATTCTATTCACAACGTTAGTATTCGAACTTTAACCTTGCTTTAAACGACCTAACATCTCATTCTACTAGAACTGTGACCCCTTTGTTTACACATTCGAATACATGGGATTTTTCTTTTCATATCATTAAAATTCTGGTTTTTTACTCATAGAAGAGTCACAATCTCTACTTATATTTAAAGGTGTTCAAAGATGGAGTTGGAAGTCTGAAACAATAGCAATGTTATTTAAATCATTTTAAAAGGAATTTTAGGCCGGCCCAAATCAGGCAGGCTGGACACATCCCGTGTGACAGGGTTTTTTTTTTTCAGTTGAGCCGGACCCAAATGTGGTTCAACTTTAGAAAACCGCACTTGTTAATTCATCCCTAAACCAACAACCCCTAACTACTAGATGTGTTTTTTTTGCCCCTTCTAATTTTTAAGGGCTTTGCCCTGACTAATCGAGACCGACCCACGTTATACATCTGATTTTGATAGATAAATCTCCCAACTAAAATTTTCTACATACACAAGACCTCAAACTCAAAAACTGTTTAAGCAATACCAAAATGCTTACTAATTGGACCAACCCGGTCCTAACTACTAAATTTTTTGAAATAAATTATATGGTTAACTTTAGAATTTGACATTTAAAATTCAATTATTTCCCTGCATCATATGGATAGCCCACAATATAAACAATAAACCCCAAACAATTATGGATGGCCCATACATAGGGAAGAAAAATAAACAAAAATTAATGGACGCTTTATCTGATATATCAGAGGCAAGTTTCAACCTGAGACATGTGGATTACGAGCCCACCATGCTTTCGCTGCAACCCTTTAATTCCATGTTTTTGGAAACATAAACGTGGTTTAATTCTGAAATCCATCACTTTACTTTAAGAACCTCTTTATTTTTTCATAATTCTTTACAAAAATTAATAAGTTACTCCAATCGATCATAAACACATGAATTTGAATTGTTGGTTTTTGCTAATTTGTTATATACCGATTGTTGAACTACTAAGTTTTTCTAATTCCTTACATACATATTGTTGAGCTATTAATTGTCAGGACAACAATTTAATGACAAAGTTTAATAGTGTAACACCAATGGGCTAATTTTCACTTTCCCGTAAAGTATACGGGCCAAATTCAGACAAATTAAAGTAGATGGACTATTTTTTTGTTTTTATAAAATAAGAGGATGAACTTCATAATTATACCAATAATATTATACAATTTTTATAGCATCTACCGTTCACCTTTTCTTAACCCTTTGAAGACACAAAAGTATACTATACAAACAACTCGAACTCGAGTCTCTTAAAAATAACAACATTCATTTTTTACCAGAACTATTCGAAGGATACGATTAATGCCGTACAATTTTGATACAAGAGAATGCATGCTAACCAATCTTGTTTAGAACTTGTGTACACGAATTGATATCAATATCAATTAACTAAATTTCGTGTAACAAATTAACCAAATACCTATATAGTTAGAAAAGTCTTTAAAGTTTCAAGAAATATAGTGTTATAAGGATATTTATAATTTTATAAAATATATTTGAATATTGTCAATATATATATATATATATATATATATATATATATATATATATATATATATATATATATATATATATATATATATTGGAATAGAAATAGTCATACTTTTTAACTATTTAATCACAAATATTTTTCTCGATTTAAAATCACATCCACGCATTAAGTCAGTCAATTCTAGTTCTATATAAAATTATTAATTGAGTTTGATGTCATTGAAAAAGCGACACCAATTTAGTCAGGAATCAACATAAAATTTACTTTATCTTAAATGGTATAAATTCTTATTCTACATTTAACGATTTAAAAACTAAAAACGTAAAAAAAATTAAAATAAGAATAAAAAATGCATTTCCTTTCTCCGTCGATTTGAATATCATGAATTCATGATCACCCCTAGTATGATATAAATTATATAATCAATTTAAAAATAGTTAACTGAATTTGGTGTCATTGAATGAGTTGCACCAACTCGATAAGAATTGACATAAAAACCAACTTATTTTAAATGGTCAGGCATAATTTTTTATTCTAGATTTACAATTAAAAACGAAAAAATAAAATACGAATGAATAAATACATTTCCTTTTCTAAATAGATTTGAATATCATGATAACCGCTAATATGATATATACTGAGATTGTATTTTGATACATAAGTTGTAAAAAAAATTACACAACTTTTTATATTTAAACTATAAAACCTAAACCCTTAACCCTAATACCTTAAATCTTAAACCCTAAATTCTAACCCTACAACTTAAACTCCTAAACTCAAAACCCAACATAAACTCTAAAACCCTAAAATTGAAAGACTTGTATACATTAAAATTGGTGCAATGGCAAGACACATTGCTCTCCTAAGGAGAGAACTCGATTTCAAACCTTGAAGAAGACATTATTAGGAGGGAGAGCCACAAATTCTGAACATGGATCATAAAATGAACCTATATTATAAAAATATTTTTCCAATATATCTATATCAACAATACTTAATTGGGAATATAAAAGTAAAAGTACATTTTATTATCCAACATCCATTACTATCAAACAAATTAATATATTTAAATTTTAAATTCAATATTTAATTTCTAATAAAATATTACACGTCTTTTATTTATGATGGGATTGATATTGAGGCAATAAAAACTGTTGGGCCCTTAAATGTGTAAAGTTGCAGTTAAAATGACTTGAAGAACCACCTATTAGGAAAACTATTTAGAATGATCAATTCAATGAGTATCCATCCTTTTGAGTTTTTTTTTTTAAGAAACATCTATTTGTATGTAATTTTTATTTTTTTCAAATAAAAATATATTGTTTTCAGAGTTACAATTATTTGTATGTAGGCTACCTACTAAAGATAGGTTACTCAACTGGGGATGACAATTGATGAGAGATGCATGTTGTGCGATTGTGAACCGGAAACTAGTAGTCATTTATTTTTCGAATGTTCATTTTCGAAAAATATTTGGAAAGGAGTATTGAAGCTCTGCAATATCGCTCGAAATGTTTATGATTGGAGTAGAGAGGTTGAATGGGCCATCAAGTTTCTCAAGGGGAAGTCACTTCTTACTGATACTTCGATTGGCTTGGTGTGTCTTTATCTACTTTGTTTGGAAGGAAAGAAACTACATGCAATTTCGTCGTTCTTGTTCGGATGGGCAAGCTATTTTACAGTCCATTAAAGAAGTTATACAGATTAGACTAAAAGGGAAGAACATTGTCAAAACTGATTTTTTGAATATTCGATTATGTAGTAGTTGAGGTATACTTGTATAAAGGGGATACTTGACAATTTTGGTTGGATTATACAATGTAACTCAGTTTACTGTAGCGGATTTTCTGCTCTTGGATAATAAAAATCAATTATCTAAAAAAAATAACACATCCGTGTAACTACATCAAAAATAATCATTATAATGTATAATTATTGTTACAGGTTCTATTTGAATTACATTCAGGCAACTTATCCAGAAACCTGTGATATCGATTATTTACTTCATAATCGAGATTATAACGTGATAATAATCAAATACTTCCTTAAACTTTATCATACAAGTAATATCAAATATTTATACAAATTTCTAAAGAAAAAAAACATATTAATTGATGAATATTCATCAATCATTTGATGTAATAAGGTACACCCATTACTTGGCAAAGCGAATATTGTAGTAGGGATGGCAAAATTACCCGACTCAATCAGGATTTTCTTTTTGGGAATCGGGGCGGGGCAAATATTGAAAAGCATTGAGTCGGGACGGGGTGGATAAATTAATGAGTTTAGAAGTTTATAGGTCAGGGCGGCCAAAAAAACCCAGCCCCACCCCGTTTTCATCCCTACATCGTACTAATTAATTACTAGTAATAGCAAAGTATCCCAAATAATTTATTTGAGTTTCCCAACCACACCAACTCCCACATAGTAAAGACGAAAGAGTTGGTTGGTTGGTAATCTGTTCAACTTCAACAAAACAATTTTGCTGTTCATCACATGTTAAGACCATCACAAATGTTTCCTTTGCAGGACATTCAACAGATCATTTCCTCGCTCGTGTTTCTTTTTTCTTTTCGGGCAACATGTAATGTTTGGTCTCTTTTCACTTTCATTAGTTGTGGAATTAAAAAAGAAGAATAAGCATTCATAGCAATCCATGGTGTCAAAGACAAAAACCCTAGAATCTAGCCCCACTTTTTTTTGAATAGGTCTTAAGTAATCTAAATTCCCATGTTAAGGATGATGGGATTCTTAGCTTATAAATTGTAAGTTATCTTAAAGTTCCTAAAGGACCCTTCAGAATTAGAACCTACAACTTTTTTAATACTTTAAATGCAATTTTTAGACCAGAGAATGTTTGATTATCTCTAGTAATAGAATAATCTCTCTCTAGATTACTTTGTATATTATCACATATGTTTTATTATCTTATTCGATTCATTTAACTAGAACTAATATAAGATTTCCACGGACAATCTTATATCTTCTGATCAAAACGAACTTAAAGTAAGAAGGGGAAATGAAAGAATTAAACTTTAGGTAAAATTGGACTTTTCTTCACCATCTTAAAGGAAACGTTGAATAACTTTAGGAAGATGCATGTTTCATTCCTTCCACACTACTTTTCCACCCAATACAGCTACAAGATGTTTTAGACCGGACCGAGGTGAGCTGAAGGGCAGTCGCCCTGAAAATTTGAAATTCGTATATAATTTAAATTTTTTTTATATATTTTTGATTGAAAATCTATTTTCGCCCCATAAAATTTTATAATTTTTCCCCGTAAAATGTTATAGGTTCGCCCCTAACATAAAACCATGCATCCATTCCCGGACAGAATCCATGGGAAAGTCGTGAACTATTCAAAAGCAAAAGATATGTGATATGCAAAGACCAAAAGAAGGTGGGTTTTGGAATGTATTGTAAAGGATTCCAAATGGCTGGAGAAGGGGTTATGCCTCTTGGCAGAACTAGAACCACCAGATCGTTTGGCCGAACACAAACTGTGCTCTTGGAATGTATTCTAACTGATGTCTGCCACCTCTATGCCTCTTGGCATCCCTACCATCAAAGTGGTTATGCCTCTTACCAGAACTAGAACCACCAGATCGTTTGGCCGAACCCAAACTGTGCTCTAAATCCTTGGCCCTCGCGACCAATACATCAAAGTCTGAGTAGTCAGAAGCTAACGTGTATCTCTTGACCTCTTCGTTCAACCCGTAGCGGAAACGGTTACAGCGTTCCACTTCAGTAGGAACCAACTCTGGAGCGTACTGACTCAAGCGAACAAAACAGATCTCATAGTCAGTCACAGAAGCCTCTCCTTGAGTAAGGGCCATAAACTCTCGCTTCTTCTCATCTAAGTACCTCGGTCCCAAGTACCTCTTTCTGAAAGCGGACTCAAAGAAATCCCAACCAATCTCTGCCTCTGGAACCCCAGTAGTAATGGTGACCCACCAGGTGTAGGCATCACCCTGAAGCAAGGAAATCACACAGCCCAATCTACGTGCGCCCACACAACCCATCTGAGCTAAGATACGGACTGTCTTCTCTAACCATAACTTCGACCTATCCGGAGTAGATCCTCTGAACTCTTCGGCCCCCAAGCTACGGAGCCTCTCCAAAGGTAGACTAGCATCGTCACACCTAGGCTGAGCTGCAGCCTGAGCTCCCGCAACTGCGGCCTGAAATGCTCCCGCTATAGTTTGCACTAGCAGAGTCATATCGATTCCGGCCGGACCTTGGCCACCTTAAGGTCCTTCTCCTTCAGCTCCATCCTCGCCTCCAGCTCCAGGCGGAGGAGGTGGTGGTGGTGGAGGTGGTGGGGAAGCTCCAACTCCCGCGGCCACCGGCCCTTCTATATGAGCCTCCACACCAATCACCCGCTCAACAGGAGCCGCAACATATGGTTCCCGACGAACCACTCTCGGCCTACCCCTCGGCCTATACATCGCTCTCAAACGATAACTACAACCACAACAACAAAATATACAAGATTGGGTTAGCAAGGCAAGGCTTCCAAGTGCTCAAGTACGTTTCCCTCACTTAAAAATTCTTTTCCGATGTAATAGTAGCAATGGGACTCCCAAACAACATGTTTTAAAAAAAAACAATCAACATACTTGTCACACAAGCAATCATACTTACAAAGCAAGCAAACACCGTGTATATCAATTCAAAACTTGAACTTACCTCACTTACCTGCCCAAGGTCTTGGTAACCTTAGGCTTTGATACCAACAAGTGTAACCCCCTCGTCCCGGTCTGGTCAGATGACCGGTCCGAGTGGGCCACACGGGGAAAACCGAAGCGAAACCCGTTAAGGTTCCTCCTCGGTTAACGACCTAGAAAATTTCTTTTAACTTTATCTTGTCTATAGGCATTATTAAATCCTATGTGAAGCACGACAGCGGAAACACAAACAATCTAGCACCGACCAACCAAAACAACACTTTAAACAACTCATTTTAACCCTTTACAGCAGGCCGTATCGAAACGCCCTTGGGGTGTTTCGATACGCCTTGACTTAGTCAACAGGCAGGGTCAACCTAAAGAGACCGTTCTGAAACGGGGGTGACCCGTATCGAAATGACCCCAACGGTCAACATCGCGTGGTCAACGAGATTTGACCGTTTCGAAACATCATAGACCCGTTTCGGAACACCTTCATCTCGCCAATTTCTCAAAATTCCAGTAGCAAAAGTGTACCGAAACGGCCCCTACCCGTTTCGAAATGCTCGGCCAAAAACAAAGGGGACCGTATCGAAACAGGGTAACCCGTTTCGAAACGCCCTCTGTATACAGACGGGTTTTAGCTGTTTTAAGGCACAAGGGTGTCCCAAAACTTCACTAAAGCCTCCAACAACACTCTAACAACAACCCTAAAGGCAAACCAACATATAAGCATGCTTGAACATCGTTAAACAAGGTTAAACACTAAGGCACAACATCACAAAGCCACGCATTCATACATATCATTATAGGGGTTAATCATCCACATAGCCAACACTTAGGCAATTCTAGATAGCAAAATACTAACAAGGTTTCAAGCAAGGCATACATCCCAAGCCAAATAACAAGCACAAACGAGGAGTCTAACATGCTCCTAAACAACATCAACCACAACATAATCCAAAAACATCATAACACGATTACATGTCCCATTGCTTGACCATTACATCTTAATTTAAAAGTTCATACTTGGTAGCTAAACAAGCACCACAAGCACACTTGGAGCCCCCCTTCTTGCTCCTAGCAACCCACGAACTAAGGATCTGCATTGTCGAACAAAGAGAGAGCGTAAGCAATAAAGCTTAGTGAGGGTAAGCTCTTTAAAAACAAACCTCGACAACGCAGGGTCCAAGCACGATCTTAGCCAAGGTAAATACATAATTACCAAGGGTCCATAAGAGCCAACAGTTAAAGATGCATGAACAATATTCAATTATATACCATGCTCAACAAGCTCTATTTCACAACACATGTAATCACATATAACCATCCAAATAAGGATCACATTTCAGAACACATTGATACACATATCAATCAATATTGGCACCTAACTATGACCCGAATACGCAGATAAACACGTTGGAACTCACATCCAACGACCACTTTACCTCACGGTGGGATTACACTCATCATCGGTCTCGCGGAGGGGATTCCACTCATCCTCACGCCCCGTCGATGGGATTCCACTCATCATCGACTATATATAAAAATACAATTTCCGGGCGAACCCGTACTCCTCTTTGGTGACTCAACACCACCAAGGCCACGCGTGACTTTAGACTCATGTGTGCACACTAACATCCTAATGATCGATCATTGTACTCAAGCATACTAGTGCCAACATTTAACTCATTCCACCTTATTCATTTCAATCAATTCCGTGCTTAGCACGTACTCACCATGATCACAATCATGAACCATTACCATGCATGCCATAAGCATTACAAATCATGCCTCATCTCACATGTATAACACAATATACATAAGCAATCATATCACAAATCATACGAGGCATAAACATCCATATATAAGTTCATCCAATGGCTCTAGATCAAGTTTAGGATTAGGCTACCACCCTAATCTTAACTCTAGGTGGGTCTACCAAGCCCAACCTAGTCCACATACTCGAACCAACCATTTAAAAACCATTTTAAACATTTAACCACTCACCTAAGCTTCCAAGCTCCAAGCCAAGCAAGCAACCACCCTCAAGTTCCCGGATTTCCTCTCGATGCTTCACCAACACAAGTTCCCGCTTCTAAACAACCTCGAACACAATTCAAATAACCTCAAATCAACCCAACATCAAAATACCAACCCGGAACACAATTCAAACACAAATTACAATGTTGCAAGCCATGAACAAACCCCAATATTTGCAATCTCGGACAGCCCCAAAACCACATCCAAAATCCATGTTTCCAACACCCATTGCACCCACAAATGATCCCAAATCAACCCCTAACCATAGTACTATCAATAGCCTATTAATTTCAACCAAAAACAACCCCCAAAACTCACCCAAAACCCTCCAAAAACCCCATTTTTACTCAAATTCGGGAATTGTTCAAAACCATTCAAAATTCACATATGTTGTACCATTTGACTCCTATACTTCATAACTAACCATATTAAATCAAAATATTAAGTTTAGCTACACAAAGACGCCATTTTTAATCAAGTCCTTTGAAAACCCCATTTTCAAAACTTCAATGAAAATGAAAACAAATGGTACTTTTAAAGAGAGGGAGTTGAGGAGAAGTCAAAAACGATGTTACGTTTCAAAAATGAGTTGAAATGGATGAGCTTTTTGGATGGAATAGTAACTTGTAGGGATGGAGCTCTTTTCACGTTAGAATGGATGAGGAAGAGAGTGAATAGTGTTTATTTTGTGGAAAGGGGGTTTTAAATTAAAAGATGGGCAAATTACCAAAAGGCCATTAATGAATGGTTATCCTCTTTATTCTTTAAAAACTCTTCAATTTGCAACTTATTCGATTTGGTCCAATTTCAAATATTTGTTTTTGAAATTGAAACTTAAAAGATTATTTTTAATTATAAACACGAGCCCAAATAATATTAAAATATTATTTTCACCTAGCCCCTAAACCCGGGTGTTACAACTCTCCCCCACTTAAGGAATTTTGTCCCCGAAATTACCTGACGGAAACAAATACGGAAACTGCTCAACCATATCAGCTTTCCTCTCCCACGTGGCCTCTTCCACATCTCTATGTCTCCACAACACCTTGACCAACTCTATGGTCTTGCCACGCAACACCTTGCTATCGGAAGCAAGTATCTCAACAGGTTCTTCATTATAAGAAAAATCCGGATTCAACTCTATTTCCTCAACGGGCATAACATGAGAAGGATCCGATCTATATCTCCTAAGCATAGACACATGAAAGACATCATGAATCTTCTCTAGCTCAGAAGGTAACCTCAAACGGTAAGCTACAGGCCCAATCCGCTCAACTATCTCATACGGACCAATGAACCTCGGACTCAACTTGCCCTTCCAGCCAAACCTCAATACCTTCTTCCACGGAGATACCTTCAGAAACACTTTCTCACCCACGGAGTACTCAATCTCTTTCCTCTTCAAATCCGCATAAGACTTCTGACAATCGGAAGCTACTTTCAAACGGTCACAAATCAACTTCACTTTGTCGGTAGTCCCTTTAAGCAAATCTGGCATAGGTAACAATCTCTGACCTGTTTCAGCCCAACAAATCGGAGTCCTACATCGTCTACCATACAAAGCCTTATAGGGTGCCATCTGAATACTAGACTGATAACTGTTGTTGTAAGCAAACTCAACTAACGGTAAGTGCTTCTCCCAAGAACCCTGAAAGTCAATCACACAACAACGAAGCATATCCTCTAGAATCTGTATCACTCCCTCTGACTGCCCATCGGACTGCGGATGATAAGACGTACTGAAATGCAAACGGCTACCTAGAGCACTATGCAAGCAACCCCAGAATCTCGAAGTAAACCTAGGATCTCTATCAGAAACAATAGACTTCGGAACTCCATGAAGTCTCACAATCTCACGGATGTACAAGTTTGCCAACTTGTCTAAGGAATCCGTGGTGTTCTCTGCTAAGAAGTGAGCACACTTAGTGAACCTATCAACAATCACCCAAACAGAATTCTTCTTCGAAGGAGACAAAGGCAACCCCGATACAAAATCCATGGTGATCCTCTCCCATTTCCATTCCAGAATCTTCAAAGGCTGTAACAAACCTGAAGGAACCTGATGTTCTGCCTTCACTCTCTGACAAACCATACAACGACTCACATACTCGGCTACATCTTTCTTCAAACCAACCCAGAAGTAATCATTCTTCAAATCACGATACATCTTGGTACTACCCGGATGCATAGAAAAGGGACTCAAATGTGCTTCACTCAGAATCTGATGTCTCAACTCAACATCTTCTGGTACAACAATTCTATCTCTAAAGCACAACAAGCTCTCACCACTGAAACTATACTCGGTCGGTCTTCCTTCGGCTATGTCTTGAACATGAGGAACTAGAGTCACATCTTGCAACTGCTTCTCTCTAATCAACTGAATCAAAGAAGGCTTCACTTGCAATTCGATGATCAAACCACCATCATCGGACACACTCAATCTAGCAAACATAGCTCGCAACTCAACGGCCACTTTTCTACTCAAAGCATCGGCTACTACATTTGCCTTACCCGGATGGTACTCAATGGTCAAATCATAATCTTTTAACAACTCTAGCCATATTCTCTGTCTCAAGTTCAACTCCTTCTGTGTCATCAAATACTTCAAGCTCTTGTGATCGGTGTAAACTATACACTTCTCACCATACAAATAATGACGCCAAATCTTCAATGCAAAAACAACTGCGGCTAACTCTATATCATGAGTAGGATAGTTTTTCTCATGAATCTTCAACTGTCTAGAAGCATAAGCAACAACTCTTCTTTCTTGCATCAAGACACATCCTAAACCTATGTAGGAAGCATCACTGTAAATCACAAACTCTTTACCTGAAACAGGTTGCACTAACACTGGAGCGTTTGTCAAAGCTTCTTTCAATTTCTCAAAGGCCTTTTGTCTTGCATCTGACCATTCAAACTTAACTCATTTTTGCAACAATTTAGTCAAAGGAGCAGCTACTCTAGAGAAACCATCAACAAATCTCCTATAGTAACCGGCTAATCCTAGGAAACTCCTAATCTCGGTCACATACTTAGGTTGTTTCCACTCAACAATGGCCTCAATCTTCGAGGGATTAACACGGATACCTTCGGCCGAAACAACATGGCCAAGAAATACTGCCTCTCGAATTCAAAACTCGCATTTACTAAGCTTCTCATACAACTGATTGCTCAACAATCTCTGTAAAACAAATCTCAAGTGCTCATCATGCTCTTCTTCTGTCTTCGAGTACACAAGAATATCATCAATGAAGACAATCACAAAACGGTCTAGATAGTCCCTAAAAATTCTGTTCATCATGTCCATAAATGCTGCAGGCGCATTCGTAAGCCCGAACGACATCACAAGAAACTCATAGTGACCATATCTAGTCCTAAAAGCTGTCTTCAAAACATCACACTCTTTCACTTTCAATTGATAGTACCCGGATCTCAAATCTATCTTCGAGAACACTGAAGCACCCCTCAACTGATCAAACAAATCATCTATGCGAGGCAACGAATACTTGTTCTTCACAGTCAACCGATTCAACTGTCTATAGTCAATACACATGCGCATACTACCATCTTTCTTTTTCACAAACAACACAGGAGCACCCCATGGAGAACTACTAGGCCTAATGAAACCACGGTCTAATAATTCTTGCAACTGACTCTTCAATTCCTTCAACTCTTTCGGAGCCATACGATACGGAGCTATCGAAACTGGATTAGACCCTGAAACAGTCTCAATCACAAACTCAACATCTCTGTCAGGAGGCAAACTCGGCAACTCTTCAGGAAACACATCCGGAAAGTCACACACTCACTCATATTCGGATTCATAACATAAACTAAGTAAGCCCCACATCCAGAATCCATCAACCTACGAGCCTCTAAAGCTGATACAACATTAGACAAGAACTTAATGTTCTCGCTTACTACTTCTACCTCGTAGTCATCAGAAAGTTTTAAGGAAATTCTCTTCGTCTCAAAATCCACACTAGCTCGGTGCTCAACCAACCAGTCCATACCCAGAATAATATCAAAACCATAGAAAGGAAGTTCCATCATATCAACAGAGAATACATGACCCTGAATCTTCAGTGGACATCTCCTATACATACGTCTAACCACAACTGTCTCACCAAAAGAACTAGTCACATGCATACCTACATCTAAGATCTCAACAGGTATATCTAAATTCTGTGCATGCTCACGCAAAATGTAGGAATGTGTAGAACCCGAATCAACCAAAGAAAGCAAAGACATAGATTGTAACTCGAAATTACCTGATATCACATCAGTGTCGTTCCCGGCCTCTCTCTGAGCATAAACTCTCGCTGGTCCTCCTGCCTCTGGCTGTACTGCCACAACATGAGCAAGGTTCCTCTGAGCTTCTACCCTAGGTGCATCAGCCCTAGGCTGGAAGTAGCCACGACCGCGCCCACGGCCTCTCTGAAAATCATTCGCCCTCGCAGGAGCCTGAGCAATGTTCGGTGCCTGTGCCGCCTAATGCGGACAATCCCACCTAAAGTGGTCCCTCGAACCACAGTTCCAACAAGCATGGAAGTTACCCCAACACTCACCAGCGTGCTATCTCCCACAACGTGTGCACTCGGGCAAACGCCCTCCTCCTCTATGGCCCTGATGGCCCCTACCATGATGGCCACCGCCACGTCTATGGTTAAACTGATGTCCGCCACCTCTATGCCTCTTGGCATCCCTACCATCAAAGTGGTTATGCCTCTTACCAGAACTAGAACCACTAGATCGTTTGGCCGAACCCAAACTGTGCTCTAAATCCTTGGCCCTCGCGACCAATACATCAAAGTCTGAGTAGTCAAAAGCTAACGTGTATCTCTTGACCTCTTCGTTCAACCTGTACAAGAAACGGTTACAGCGTTCCACTTCAGTAGGAACCAACTCTGGAGCATACTGACTCAAGCGAACAAAACAGATCTCATAGTCAGTCACAGAAGCCTCTCCTTGAGTAAGGGCCATAAACTCTCGCTTCTTCTCATCAAAGTACCTCGGTCCCAAGTACCTCTTTCTAAAAGCGAACTCAAAGAAATCCCAACCAATCTCTGCCTCTGGAACCCCAGTAGTAATGGTGGCCCACCAGGTGTAGGCATCACCCTGAAGCAAGGAAATCACACAGCCCAATCTACGTGCGCCCACACAACCCATCTGAGCTAAGATACGGACCGTCTTCTCTAACCATAACTTCGACCTCTCTGGAGTATATCTTCTGAACTCTTCGGCCCCCAAGCTACGGAGCCTCTCCAAAGGTAGACTAGCATCGTCACACCTAGGCTGAGCTGTAGCCTGAGCTCCCGCAACTGCGGCCTGAAATGCTCTTGCTATAGTTTGCACTAGCGGAGTCATATCGATTCCGGCCAGACCTTGGCCACCTTGAGGTCCCTCTCCTTCAGCTCCATCCTCGCCTCCAGCTCCAGGCGGAGGAGGTGGTGGTGGTGGAGGTGGTGGGGAAGCTTCAACTCCCGCGGCCACCGGCCCTTCTATATGAGCCTCCACACCAATCACCGGCTCAATAGGAGCCGCAACATATGGTTCCTGACGAACCACTCTCGGCCTACCCCTCGGCCTAGACATCGCTCTCAAACGATAACTACAACCACAACAACAAAATTTACAAGATTGGGTTAGCAAGGAAAGGCTTCCAAGTGCTCGAGTACGTTTCCCTCACTTAAAAATTCTTTTCCGATATAATAGTAGCAATGGGACTCCCAAACAACATGTTTTTAAAAAAAACAATCAACATACTTGTCACACAAGCAATCATACTTACAAAGCAAGCAAACACCGTGTATATCAATTCAAAACTTGAACTTACCTCACTTACCTGCCCAAGGTCTTGGTAACCTTAGGCTTTGATACCAACAAGTGTAACCCCCTCATCCCGGTCTGGTCGGATGACTGGTCCGAGTGGGCCACACGGGGAAAACCGAAGCGAAACTCGTTAAGGTTCCTCCTCGGTTAACGACCCAGAAAATTTCTTTTAACTTTATCTTGTCTATAGGCATTATTAAATCCTATGTGAAGCACGAAAGCGGAAACACAAACAATCTAGCACCGACCAACCAAAACAACACTTTAAACAACTCATTTTAACCCTTTACAGCAGGCCGTATCGAAACGCCCTTGGGGTGTTTCGATACGCCTTGACTTAGTCAACAGGCCAGGGTCAACCTAAAAAGACCGTTCCGAAACGGGGGTGACCCGTATCGAAACGACCCCAACGGTCAACATCTCATGGTCAACGAGATTTGACCGTTTCGAAACATCATAGACCCATTTCGGAACACCTTCATCTCGCCAATTTTTCAAAATTCCAGTAGCAAAAGTGTACCGAAACGGCCCCTACCCGTTTTGAAACGCCTGGCCAAAAAACAAAGGGGACCGTATCGAAACAGGGTAACCCGTTTCGAAACGCCCTCTGTCTGCAGACTGGTTTTAGCTGTTTTAAGGCACAAGGGTGTCTCAAAACTTCACTAAAACCTCCAACAACACTCTAACAACAACCCTAAAGGCAAACCAACATATAAGCATGCTTGAACATCGTTAAACAAGGTTAAACACTAAGGCACAACATCACAAAGTCATGCATTCATACATATCATTAAAGGGGTTAATCATCCACATAGCCAACACTTAGGAAATTCTAGATAGCAAAATACTAACAAGGTTTCAAGCAAGGTATACATCCCAAGCCAAATAACAAGCACAAACGAGTAGTCTAACATGCTCCTAAGCAACATCAACCACAACATAATCCAAAAACATCATAACACGATTACATGTCCCATTGCTTGACCATTACATCTTAATTTAAAAGTTCATACTTGGTAGCTAAACAAACACCACAAGCACACTTGGAGGCCCCCTTCTTGCTCCTAGCAACCCACGAACTAAGGATCTGCATTGTCGAACAAAGAGAGAGCGTAAGCAATAAAGCTTAGTGAGGGTAAGCTCTTTAAAAACAAACCTCGACAACGCAGGGTCCAAGCACGATCTTAGCCAAGGTAAATACATAATTACCAAGGGTCCACAAGAGCCAACAGTTAAAGATGCATGAACAATATTCAATTATATGCCATGCTCAACAAGCTCTATTTCACAACACATGTAAGCACATATAACCATCCAAATAAGGATCACATTTCACAACACATTGATACACATATCAATCCATATTGGCACCTAGCTATGACCCGAATACGCGAATAAACACGTTGGAACTCACATCCAACGACCACTTTACCTCACGGTGGGATTACACTCATCATCGGTCTCGCGGAGGGGATTCCACTCATCCTCACGCCCCGTCGATGGGATTCCACTCATCATCGACTATATATATAAATACAATTTCCGGGCGAACCCGTACTCCTCCTTGGTGACTCAACGCCACCAAGGCCACGCGCGACTTTAGACTCATGTGTGCACACTAACATCCTAATGATCGATCATTGTACTCAAGCATACTAGTGCCAACATTTAACTCATTCCACCTTATTCATTTCAATCAATTCCGTGCTTAGCACGTACTCACCATGATCACAATCATGAACCATTACCATACATGCCATAAGCATTACAAATCATGCCTCATCTCACATGTATAACACAATATACATAAGCAATCATATCACAAATCATACGAGGCATAAACATCCATATATAAGTTCATCCAATGGCTCTAGATCAAGTTTAGGATTAGGCTACCACCCTAATCTTAACTCTAGGTGGGTCTACCAAGCCCAACCTAGTCCACATACTCGAACCAACCATTTAAAAACCATTTTAAACATTTAACCACTCACCTAAGCTTCCAAGCTCCAAGCCAAGCAAGCAACCACCCTCAAGTTCCCAGATTTCCTCTCGATGCTTCACCAACACAAGTTCCCGCTTCTAAACAACCTCGAACACAATTCAAATAACCTCAAATAAGCCCAACATCAAAATACCAACCCGGAACACAATTCAAACACAAATTACAATGTTGCAAGCCATGAACAAACCCCAATATTTGCAATCTCGGAAAACCCCAAAACCACATCCAAAATCCATGTTTCCAACACCCATTGCACCCACAAATGATCCCAAATCAACCCCTAACCATAGTACTATCAATAGCCTATCAATTTCCACCAAAAACAACCCCCAAAACTCACCCAAAACCCTCCAAAAACCCCATTTTTACCCAGATTCGGAAATTGCTCAAAACCATTCAAAATTCACATATGTTGTACCATTTGACTCCTATACTTCATAACTAACCATATTAAATCAAAATATTAAGTTTAGCTACACAAAGGCACCATTTTTAATCATGTCCTTTGAAAACCCCATTTTCAAAACTTCAATGAAAATGAAAACAAATGGTACTTTTAAAGAGAGGGAGTTGAGGAGAAGTCAAAAACGATGTTACGTTTCAAAAATGAGTTGAAATAGATGAGCTTTTTGGATGGAATAGTAACTTGTAGGGAGGGAGCTCTTTTCACGTTAGAATGGATGAGGAAGAGAGTGAATAGTGTTTATTTGGTGGAAAGGGGGTTTTAAATTAAAAGATGGGCAAATTACCAAAAGGCCATTATTGAATGGCTATTCCCTTTATTCTTTAAAAACTCTTCAATTTGTAACTTATTCGATTTGGTCCAATTTCAAATATTTGTTTTTGAAACCCGAAACTTAAAAGATTATTTTTAATTATAAACCCGAGCCCAAATAATATTAAAATATTATTTTCACCTAACCCCTAAACCCGAGTGTTACACGAGTACTGTCAGGTCGGGTAAAATCGGGTACAGGTCATTTCAGGTCATTTTTCTATTTTGACTCGACTCGGGTCGGGTGCGGGTCCATTTCAGGTCGGGTTCAATTCAGGTCGGGTCAAAATGGGTCGATTCTGAAGCAGATAATTGACAGGTTAATTCGGGTTCGGATACACTTCAGGTCGGGTCCACTTCAGGTCGGGTCCATTTCAGGTCGGGTCCGTTTCAGGTCGGGTCCATTTCAGGTCGGGTTCATTTCAGGTCGGTTGCATTTCAGGTTGGGTGCATTTTAGGTCGGGTAATTTTAGTTCGGGTTGTTTCAGGTCGGGTAATTCAGGTCGTGGTATTTTCAGGATTGAAATTCGTATTGAGTTTGAGTTCGGTACAACCATATAAGTAGTCGATAGACTTTAGGTTGACCTTCGTCAATCGTCATTGATTTGGAGTTAATTATTTAAAGTCATATCAAATTAAAATTATAAAACATTGGAGTAATTAAAAAATAATGAAAAGGGGTCAATTTGGATTAAAAATAAAGTTTCACGGATTATAATGAACAAAAATATCAAATTAAAATTATAAAACATTAGACAAATTTAAAAGAAAACAATGAAAAGGGGTAATTTGGAATAAAAATAAAATTTTGGGGACTATAATGAACAAAAATATCAAATTAAAAGTATAAAATTAGAGTAATTAAAAAAACAATAAGTAGATGTCAATTTAGAATAAAAATAAAGTTTTAGGGTCTAGAATGAACAAAATTTCAAATTAAAATTACAAAACATGATGAATTAAAATATATATAGGGGTCAATATGGAATTAAAATAAAGTTAAGGGACTAGAATGAAGAAAATATCAAATTAAAATAATAAAACATTGGACAAATTAAAAAAATAAATGTGGGTCAATTTGGAATAAAAATAAAGTTTTAGGGTCTAGAATGATGAAAATATCAAATTAAAATTATAAAACATTGGACGAATTAAAAAAAACAATGAATAGGGGTCAATTTGGAATTGAAATAAAGTTAAAGGGACTAGAATAAACAGAGTACAAATTAAAATTATAAAACATCAGAAGAAATAAAAAAACAATAAATAAGGGTCAATTTGGAATTAAACTAAAGTTTAGGGGACTAGAATGAACAAAATATCAAATTAAAATTATAAAACATCGAACTAATTAAAATAAAGTTAAGAGACTAGAATGAACAAAATATCAAATTAAAATTATAAAACATCGGACTAATTAAAAAAAATAAAAAGTGGTCAATTTGGAATACAAATAAAGTTTAGGGACTAAAATGAACAAAATGTCAAAGTAAAATTATATATTATTGGACTAATTAAAAAACAATTAGTAGGGGTCAATTTGGAATAAAAATGAAGTTTTAAGAGCTATAATGAATAGAAATATCAAATTAAAATTATAAAACATTGGACGATTCAGGGTTTAGGGTTTAAAGGGTTTAGGTTTTAGGGAAAATTTATTAATGGTTTAGGGTTCATACATTGATAGATACATACATACTTGCATACATTAGGGTTTAAGGTTTAGGGTGTAAGGTTTAGGGAAATTCATCAAGGGTTCAGGGTTCATGCATAGATAAGTACATACATATATACATTAGGGTTAATTGTTTAGGGTTTATAATTTTTAGGGTTTAGGGTTCATACATTGATAGGTACATACCTACATACATTTTAGTTTCAATATTAGGCACTAAAATGAACAAAAATATCATCAAATGATTTATATCTAAAATATTGGAGTAAATTACAAAAATTAAAAATTAATAAGGGTAGCTTTCTATGGAAAATAAAATTTTAGTGAATAAAATGAATAAAAATATCACCATATTAAAAATACTGGACTAAGTTAGAAAAAATAAATATAGGTCAATTTGGAATAAAAATAAAGTTTTAGGGACGGTGATGAACAAAAAATCTAAATTAAAATTAAAGACATTGGACTAAATCAGTGACTAAAATTAAAGATATTGGGCTAAATCGGTGACTAAAATATAAATCAAAATCAAAGGTATTGGGCGAGATTTTTTCCCTTATTTTTTAAACTTAATTGTTTACTCAATTTCAAATGAAATTGAAAGATGGGAAATGGTCAAATGAGAATTGGATGTTGGGTGAAACTTGGGATTGAGAATTAAGATTGATTACCATTCCTTGGGATTTGGGCTAAAAAATGTTAATTTAGATTAAAAATTAAATTTTAGGGACTAGAATAAATTAGACTAAATTGCCAAAAATATAAACCAATATGAGGCAACTTTGACTAAAAATTAAATTGTATGAACTATAATAAATAAAAATATTATTCGACTAAATTACCAAAAATAAAAATATATATGAGTCAAATTCAGCAAAAAATATATGTATGTATGTATATGTGTATATATATATGTATGTATGTATGTATATGTGTATATATATATATATATGCATATATATTATAAATATATATGTATGTATGTATGTAAGTTTTAGTATGTATAATATGCATACTTATATATATATATATATATATATATATTGTTATAATTAATTAAATATATGTATGTATATATATATATATATATATATATATATATATATATATTATGTATGTATAATATATATATATATATAATATGTATATATATATCTACATATATATATACACATATACATATAAATATACATATATTATGATATATACATATATATGTATTGTTATAATTAATTAAACATATATATATATATATATACACTAAAACACACATGTATACATACATAGTAAAACACACACACACACACACACACACATATATATATATATATATATATATATATGTAACCCCCTCGTTCCGGTATGGCCGGATGACCGGTCCGAGTGGGCCACACGGGGAAAACTGAAGCGAAACCTGTTAAGGTTCCCCATCGGTTAGCAACCCTATTTTTTTTCTTTCATTTATTATCTTGTCTAGATGAGTAATAAACCCTAAGTGATCTTACAGCGGAACAACACATACAAAACAATCAAACGAACTCAAACAATCATGTTACAGCCCAATTTTAAACTTAAACTGCAGGCGGTATCGATACCCTTAAGGGGTGTATCGATACCCCCTTGACTAGGTCAACAGGGTTTGGTCAACCCGTGGAGACCGTATCGATACCCCAAGGAGTGTATCGATACCCTCCCCAAAAGTTGACTTCCCACGGTCAACGCCAAGATAACGGTATCGATACCCTAGAGGCCAGTATCGATACCGAAATTGACAGTGGCTCCAGCGACCAAAAAGGTATCGATACTCTCCCTCGAGTATCGATACACGAGGCCTGAAACCAAAAGGCAGTATCGATACCAGACCAACGGTATCGATACCCCAGCTACGAATTTGCAGGTTTGAGCTGATTTAGGGCACAAGGAGGCCCCTAAATCCCTCTAAAACCTCAACCAACACACTATCATCAACCCTAAGGCAAACCAACCATAAAAGCATGCTTTAACTTGAAATCAAAGGCACAATCCAACGCTAGATGATACACAAACCATACAAGCAACATAAACTTTCAAGCATAGCATTCCAACAACAGGCATTTCAACATTTAAGGTTATACATGGTGCTCAAAGGCCTTAAAAGGAACATGATAAGCATAAAGAGGTTTGCACTATAACAAGGCAACCTAAACGTCTATAGACATGCCACCACACACAAGCATACATCAAAGCATAACATGTTTTACAAACCAAGGCCAAATCAAAACATCAACATACACCCAAACTCAAACAACAATACCTATCCCATTGCTTAACTATTACATTCTATCACTTAAAATTCATACATTGAGCTCACCAAAGCAACAATTGGAGACCTTTCCTTGCCCTTGCTACCCTCGAGCTATTGATCTGCATTGTCGAACAAAAGAGAGCGTAAGCATAAAAGCTTAGTGAGGGTAAGCTCATAAAACAAACCTTCGACAATGCAGGGTCCAAGCACGAGCTACAACCAAGATCAAATGCATGATCTTACCTCCGATCCACACGAGCCATAATTATAGATGATACATGAACATATATTCAATATCATGTCATGCTCAACATGTTTAAATCCACCACATATGAAACCACATATATATAACCATGTTAGCAACACATCCCAAATCACATAGGCTCACAATTAATCACATATTGGCAACATAAACCACAATCCGTATTGGCACCTAGCTATGACTCGAATACGCGGATAACCGTTGGAACTCACATCCAACAACACAACCATTACCTGACGGTGGGATTCCACTCATCACCGTTCACGCGGAGGGGATTCCACTCATCCTCACGCCTCATCTCACGTGGAGGGGATTCCACTCATCCTCACGCCTCATTTCACGCGGAGGGGATTCCACTCATCCTCACGCCCGTCGATGGGATTCCACTCATCACCGACTAATGTAAATACAATTTCCGGGCGTACCCGTACTCCTCCTTGGTGACTCAACGCCACCAAGGCCACGCGCGACTTTTGACTCATGTGTACACACTAACATCCTAATGATCGATCATTTGTACCCAAGCATACTAGTGCAAATACTAATACATTCCACATACCATTTATTAACGACTTCCATGCTCAGCACGTACTCACCATGACTTACTATCATGCACAAACCACATTTCCATGCCTTGCATGTACTCACCATGATCCTCGGATCAAGCAATCACCTCATAATCTCATTTCACATGACAACACACATGTACATCATTAACAACCATATCACATCATATTTTGCATACGTGAATAACCATATCATATCTATCATCAACATACATACAACAATGCATCCAACATGCCTCAACGTACATGTATACAACATATATATAACCAACACCATCACGATTTAACACGAGGCATATACAACCATTAAAGAGTGCAACCAAAGTCTCTAATCAAAGCTTGGGATTAGGCTACCACTCTAATCCCAACTCTAGGTGGGTTTACCAAGCCCATCCTAGGTTCACATGCTTGAACCAAATACTCAAAACCAATTCAAAAACATTTAACCACTCACCGACAATTCCAAGCTCAACCATACTAGCCGATCAATCTTCCAACGATTCCGGATTTGTTCCCGAGGCTTCACCAACACAAAATCTTGTATCTAATCATCTCAACACAATCAAAACAACCTCAAATCAATTCACCAATTAAGGTAGCAAACCCGGAACACTATTCAAGCAACCAACACAATAGTTCAAACCATGAACAACCCTCAAAAATACCAAATCCGAGCAGCCCTTATACCCAGCCCGAAACTTGTGATTTCAACACATTTAACACTTTCAATTGCTTCCAAAACAACCCCCAACTATTACCCTAACATCAACCCTCAAATTCCAACACAAACCATACCCAAAATTCATCTAAAAACCCTCCTAAAAACCCACCAAAACCCAAATTCGGAAATCAAGCTAAAACACTCTAAAAATTATATATGTTGGACCATTTGATTCATAGATAACATATCTAACAATAACAAATCAAAAGCTTTAGTAAAAACTCATAAAGCCTTAACATATAGCCTAAAACTTTGAAAAACCCAAATGTAAAATACATGGTTTTTATGAAATCTAAAAATACTAAAATGTAGAGGATAGCAAGGCCAAGTCAAAACTATATTTACCTTTCAAAAAGCTCAAAGGATGAGGAAGAAGGGAGGTGGAAGAGTGAGGTAGAGACAAGCTCTCTTTTCACGTTAGAAATGGGAAAATGGGGAGGAGGATGAAGATGAGCACATGCTCATCTTTTGCTTTATTTTAAAATCCCCAAAAAATAGTGTTTACCATTATGCCCTTAATGAAAGTCCAAAACTCACATCTCTTAGAGTCCATGGATTTTGGACCCAAGAGATAGGCCCAACATAGTTGTAAATATTTTGAAATCCCGAGGCCCATAAAAATATTTTATTATTTAAATTGCAAAATCGAACCCGAAATAATATTAAAATATTATTTTCACCCGACCCCTAAACCCGGGTGTTACAATATATATATATATATATATATATATGTATGTATTTAAGTTTTAGTATGTATATGTAAGTTTTAGTATATATATGTATGTAGGTAAGTTTTAGTATATATATATATTATTATAGCCCTAAACTAATCTCATAATCCCTAAACTAATCTCATAGCCCCAAACAATCAACTTGACACATTTACCCCTAAACCCTAAACATAAACCCATAAATGTAACAAACAAAATAAATTGAAACATAAAAAGGATAAATCTAAAAATAAATTAAAACTAAATTATTAATTAGAGCCCAAATCACAAATGAATAAAATTATTAAACTTAATTACTTACCAAATCTTTGTACGAGGACCAAATCAAATTTAAAACAAACCAAAAAGCTTAATAATTAATTAATTTATGAAGCATGACCTAATTAAATGAAATTTAAAGAAACTAAACCAAAAGTTAGGACTAAAAAGAACACATTAAAACCTAAAAAACCTAAACTCTAACCATCTAATTAAGGAAGGACCTAAAAGATAATTAACCAATAAATAAAAAAATCCCTCCTCCACCCCAATTTTGTTTCATTTGGCGGCAAAATCCCCCCCAATAATTCCCTATCAATCAAAAAAACTTCCCCCATTAATTCAAAAAAAACTTTCCCAAAACTAATTTTTTTTAATAATTATAATTAAAATTTTTAATAAAATATTTTTAAAATTTAATGATCACAATTAAAAAATTGATTTAAATTTTAAATAATTTGTTTTAAATTCATCCATCACAACTTATTAATTTAATAAATCTTTTAAATTTTAAATATTTTTAATAAAATAAATTTAAGTAGGTTAATTCTTATTAAACTTCACAAATAATTTATATTTTACGAGTTAGTACTAAATTAATTTAATAAATTAATACTTTACATTTATCAACACTTTAAATTTATCAAATCGTAGACTTCCTCAACTATATGTCAGGTAAATATCAAGTCAGATCAATATTAGTTCAGGTTAAAAATAGGTCGGGTTCAAAGCAGGTCGGGTCAATTAACAGGTCGGGTTCAAAACAGGCCGGGTCCAAAACAGGTAGGGTTCAAAACAGGTCGGGTCCAAAACAGGTCGGGTTCAAAACAGGTCGGGTAATATCGGATCTCGGGTCAATTCAGTCGGGTAAAATCGGTTATCTGCCAGGTCGGCTTCGGGTTCGTTTCAGTCGGGCGCAGGTCGGGTTTCAGGTCCACAGTAACAGGTCCAATTCGGGTTCGAGTCGTTTTCAGTCGGACGCATGTCGGGTTCGGTCACTACAGTAACATGTCGAATTCAGGTTCGGGTCAACAACAGTCGGTTACAGATCAGGTTCGAGTCATTAAATTTTCAAGTCAAATCAGGTTCTGACTCGAGCAGGTTTTAGTCGGGTTTTCAGGTCGGGTCAGCTTTTTACATCCCTACCTAAGTTGCATTAGTTGAGCAGCCCGAACTGGTCCAATAACTTCAATTATTATTTAAAGCATAACGGACTAACAAATTTTGTCATTAATAATAAGTTTATATACTTTTATCATCAAATTAAAGTAAAAATTTTATTAAATAATAATTTAGGTGAAGATGAATCAATCCAAATTCACATTTTTTTTTTATAAATGTATAATTTTATTTATACAGCAAACAAGATTTTACTCTGTACAAAGATTATTATTTACTATATTGATCTTATTTATAGGCTTTCCTTGTAGTCTAATTGTTACTACCTTCTTGATATTTTGGATCAGGTTTAGTTGCTGCGCATACTTACTTTGAAATATTTGTGGGTGGCTGGTAATCGACAACGATGGAGGAGAGGTTAGAGGTGGTAAGCGGCAGCAATGTATTTTTGGAGATTAAGGATATAATATTAGGTGTTTAGGGATTTGAGGGTGACTTTTAAAATTTAGGGATTTAGGGTTTTTTTAGAAAAATAGAAATTTCAAGTTATTTTTGTAAAAAAAGAATTTAGACGTGTCATATTTTTATTAGTTAATGAAAATTCTTTAACGTAAGTTACGAAAAATCTTAAAATAATTACATAATAAAATATTATGCAGTTACTTGGACCGAAAAATACTTTAAGCATCTATGTGAAAAAAAATATAGTTTTGACGTTTTTTAACTATTAAGCCTTTTTAAAATTACATTTGCTACATTAGACATTTTATCAATATATATATATATATATATTATTGGACATTTTGTCAAAGAATATATGTCACATTAGACATTTTTGAACAATGACATTTGGATTTTATTAAACACCATAAAGATATTACAAATACAATGCATTAAAAAGAGAAAAAAAATGAAACTAGTCCACTAAAATTCTCATACAAATGTGCAAAGAAAATCAAACACTTCCATGGAGATTAACATATCATCAAAACTCAAAAACCTTCATGAATCTCCTTGTCTCTAGGCAAACGAGACGCTTTATGCTTTGTGGGATGTGTTAGGCTTTTAACACGCTCGAATCGATCACTGAAACCATCAAGGAGGGTTGTATTTGTTTAGTGGTTGAATTGGCTAAAATCGAAATAAAAGTACACAAGTGACACAATGATTTTAGAGTGGTTCGGCTTCTAACTAAGCTTACATCCACTACCTTAGCACACCACTAAGATTTTCCAATTCACTAAGAATTCGTCACATTTTCCCGGTTTAGGAGGAAACCGTTACAACCATATCTTTTGAACTTGGCTAAGATAGAATCAACTCTAGTTTTTCTCTCAAAGCTAAACTAGAACCTCTCCTTTTTCAAGGGATTTGTTTGGTAAACTTAATACCTCACAATGTGGGTGTTTACAAAAATTTAAGCTCACAAGAGTACAAAGATTTACAATAAAGCCCACTCTCTAAAGACTATTTACAAGAGAAATGAAGAGATAAGAATTTGACTCAATTTCTCTTGAACATGTTGTCTCGAAAACTTCTTCAAGTGTTCCAGCCTTCAATTTATAGTCTCAATTGAGCTTGTGGTCGTTGCTAGCCGTTAGAGATGTTTTGGAGCTGTTGGGGCCTTTATTTCCCGCAATAAATATTGTTCTGGAGCTGTCCGTATCGGAACACACGAGCCCATATCGAAACGACCTTCTTCAGAACTAGCCGTTGAAGCCTGATGCAGCAAGCCGTATCGAAACGCATCTGGCTGTATCAAAACGGTATTGAGCTGTATCGAAATGGTTACAAACTGTTTCGGTACGAGTGACCGTTGAGCTGCATTTAAAAGACCGTTGAGAAAATATGATCGTTGGGGGGTTTTTGACCGTTAGCCATATCGAAACACAAAAGGGTGTTTCGAAAAAGAACTACATCGTATCGAAACGGGTAAGCCCTATTTCGGTACGCGTTTTGGCAGTTTCAAATCGTATCGATACAAATTGGCCATGTATCGAAACGAATACCTTAAAAACACTGATTTGGCTACTTAAAAACGTTTCAAACATTGCCAAAACCTTTTTAAACATCCTCAAACATAATTTCAAGTTGTTTGGACTTAAAAATATTTTGATATCTTTTCAATTTAGTCTAAAACTATTTTTCAATTATTATATAAAAAACATATTTCTACAGGATGAAAAATGAGTGGTGAGCGAACCAAACTATCAGGCAAATTGCCCCGCTATACAGTTCCGACTATATTGGCTAACAAATCATTAAATGAGTGGGGATCAATCTTTTCTATGACCACCAACATAATCAAATCAGAAAACTAACGCTGTGAGGATCTTTATACGAGCACCAAACGACCACTAAGGTATGATGAAATCGTGTCAAACGACAGATGAAACGAACCACAAAAGCCAATGAGAAGCGTGCTACAAAGGCAGAGGAAAACGTGTACCACAAGAGCATAGATTCTTATTAAAAATTTAAAAAAAACTCAAAGTAATTAAATTATAAAAAATCAAGTAAAATAATGAACATTGACGGTCAACAATCAACACAAAGGCTAGTACCGCCGTCGGCTAATCAAAGAAAAAAAAAACTCTTGCGGCGAAGGAGGCAATGACAGAATAAGTTTTAGGTTTAGGCATTTTAAAAGAACAAATATCTCACTAAATATTTTGTTAAAGCACAAATATCAAATATGACATGAGTAAGCACATTTGATTGGTTGGTCAAGTTACTCATTTTTATTTCTTCGTATTCTTTTAGGTCATAGGTTCTAGACTTACTAGGAATATTTTTTTCTTTGTCTTAAAATTTTATTTTCCTTATCTCTAAGTAGAAATAGAATTAGATTTAAGATTTGTCAAAAAAATATCAATTATGCCATTATCATGCTTAAAATTATATTTAAAGATAATTAACAAAAGTAGTTACTGTAATTTTTCTATCTGCGAAGAAGAAAGATGAAAAAATTATAATTATTTTTGAATATGTTTAAATATAATATTTAGAAATTGTTTATAAATAAGAAAACACATTATGGTCCCATAAGAGTAATGAGATAATTTTTAAAAATAGTGTGTTCTATAAATCATTTGTTTATCTAAAGATAAAACTATAGTAACCAATGGAATTTTCACTTGAACATACAACCAAGGACGAGTTCTATATTAAAGTCCACATGCACTGTTGACAACTTTTCTTAGTACTGCAAAATGTCTCTAGCTCAATAACATCCCCTTTCACAAAAAAAAAATCAATATCATTATGGATAAACTACATTGGAGATCCTCAATTATTAGTAAAGTTACATTTGTGTCACCTAATTATTAAAAGTTACAACTGAGTCACTCAATTAAAGTTTTAGTTACGATTGAGTGACACCTCTGTTAAAATACAAACGAACATCAAAAAAAAGTTTGCTATAATGATATTTTTAGTCCTCAAAACTTATATATTCTACCAATTTAGTCTTTATTCAAAATAATTCAATAAATTTAACTTTTCATATTTAAAAAATATATCAATTTAGTCAGTTTTCTTCTCCTAAATTGTTTGTTCTCCTCCATTCATCATCATTACTACTTGGGTACTCGTAGTAACACGAGTTATACCAAACTTGATATCTTCAAATCTGTTTAATAATAAAAAAAATTAAAAACCTAAAAAGATTAATTATTATTTTATTTTAGAATAAAAGGGAAAAATGAAGTCATTCAAAAATATGAAATTACTAAGAAAATTGTATAATAATATGAAAACATGATTTTTTGTGTGGAAAATTACGTGATAGAAGTAACTAAAACCTATAGAGTTTCATAAATAATTTTAAATAGATTTTTGGATGTCCATTTCCATTTGTATTTTAATGGAGGATATTTTTGGATGTCCATTTCTATTTGTATTTTAATGGAGGATCGACCCAGTCGTAACTAAAATTTTAATTGACTCAACTGTAACTTTTAGTAATTAGATGACCCAATTATAACTTTATTAATCATCGGTTGACCTCCAATGCAGTTTACCCTATCATTATCCAACCAAAGAAGCCAAGAGTCATGCAACATCAAAATATAAACCCAAAACATAAAATCTGCTGGTTTTTTAAGGCTTAATAGCAACACAAGTACACAAACTATACATATTGTTCACTTTGGGTGCCTAATGTCACGGATGTATTCTCTCAAACCCGATCCGTGCGGCGTTAGCAACTCTTGGCAATGCTAACAAGCCTTAATGTCCCTCGCAACACTTGGCTAAGTAACACAAGAGAAGGCTAGAAGAATTACAAGTAAGGAAACTTGTATTAGCTTAATAAAGGAAGCTTACAAGAGAGCTTGAATGCTTTACAATGCTTGACTTTCTAAGTAAGTACAAAATGAGGGGGTGGCCCTATTTATAGGCTCCCACCTCCCTAATGGACGGCTAGGATCGATTTGATCCAACGGTCACAATTGTGCCTCCTAAAATATCTAGTATACATCCACATCTTTCTAGAGTATTCTATACATATCTATACATGTCTATAGATATCTACAAGTATCCAACATGTTCTAGAGAACTCCAGGGTCTTCCAGAGTGGTCTCGATCCTTCCCGAGCTTTCCCGAGCCTTCTGAGGCCTTCTGGTGCATCCCGGGTTCGTCTAGACTTGGATAGAACGTCCCGGACCTTTCTAGAACGTTGTGGCTTGCTCTCTAAGAGGCTTGGCCGTCCATGTCCCTTGTGACATCCTCCTTGGTGCTAGTTGGCGTCAAAATGGCCCAAGGAGGGTCTTGAACCTCGGTTTGGATTAGTGGGAGAAAATGGCGGGGTGTGACATTCTCCCCCACCTAAGATCGCGACGCCCTCGTCGCGCCTTCGTTGAATTCTCGGAGTTGGTCCTTGAATTGCCAAAGGGCTTCTTCAGTCTCCCAACTCGCCTCGGCAATGGGCAGACTCTTCCACTTGATGAAATACTCCTTATAGGCTGGCACGCCCCTTCGCCTAATTAGTCGGTCGGCTAGCACTTCTTCAACTTCCTTGTCGAAGGAAGTGACCACGGCTGTTGGTGCTCTAGTTGAAACTCCCCTCGATGGATCTTCCAAGTCTTCATGATAAGGCTTCAACAAACTCACATGAAAGACTGGATGAATCTTGAGCCTTGGTGGAAGCTGAAGTTTGTAAGAGACTTTGCCAACTCTCTTGATCACAGGGAATGGTCCCTCGTACTTGCGGACTAGTCCCTTGTGCACCCTTCGTAGGGTCTTGAACTGCTGGGGTAGGAGCTTGAGCATGACAAGGTCTCCTTCTTTGAACTTTAGGGGCCTTCTTTTCTTGTCTGCCCACTTCTTCATCCTCTTGGCAGCCTTGTGTAAAGATGCTCGAGCAAGCTCATTTTGCTCATGCCATGACTTGGCAAGCTTGTAGGCTGCGGGGCTCTTCCCTTCATAGCGTGTGGCAAGGGAGAGCGGTGTGGTCGGTTGGTGTCCCAAGACAATCTCGAAGGGACTTCGGTTGGTGGCTTCACTCCTCTGTAGGTTGTAAGAAAACTGAGCAACGTCGAGAAGCTTGGCCCAATCTCTCTGATTAGCACTAACATAGTGCCTTAAGTATAGCTCCAAGAGAGCATTGATGCGCTCGGTTTGTCCGTCGCTCTGGGGATGGAAGCTTGTTGAGAAGTTAAGATCGGACCCTAGCATCTTGAATAGTTCGGTCCAGAACCTCCCTGTGAACCTTGGATCCCGATCGCTCACAATGTTGCTTGGTATGCCCCATAGCTTGACCACATTGTGAAGAAATAGCCTTGCTGCCTCATCCGCTGTGCAATCGGGTGATGCTGCAATGAAGGTGGCATACTTGCTGAATCGGTCCACCACGACCATTATGCTTCCAAACCCTTCTGACTTGGGGAGACAAGTGATAAAATCCATAGAAACACTCTCCCAAGGCTTGTCAGGTACAGACAAAGGATCTAAGAGCCCTCCTGGTTGTTGTTGGACAACCTTGTCTTGTTGGCACACAAGACAAGTCCTCACGTACTCTTCTACATCATCATGCATCCGGGGCCAATAGTAGTTGGACTTTAAGAGTGCTAGAGTACGTCGCATACCTGGATGCCCGGCCCATAAGGAGTCGTGACACTCCTTGATTAGCTCCTTGCGTAGGTTGCCCCACTTTGGTACATATAGGCGATTGCCTTTGGTGTAGAGTAGCTCGTCACTTACCCAAAATCGTCGGGTCTTCCCCTCGTTGGCTAGTGCAATGATGTTCTTGGCAAGGGGCTCTTGGTGTAGACCCTCCTTGATCCTATCAAGAAGTGGACTGGTGGCTTGGCTTAATGCTGCGAGCTCCGCCTTTCGACTGAGTGCATCAGCGACTATATTTGCTTTGCCCGGCTTATATTGTAGGATGTAGTCGAACTCGGCTAGGAAATCTTGCCACCTAGCTTGCTTTGGGCTAAGTTTCTTCTGAGTTTGGAAGTAGCTAGTTGCTACGTTGTCAGTGAGGATCAAGAACTTAGCCCCTAGGAGGTAATGTCGCCACACCCTGAGGCAATGAATGATGGCAGTCATCTCTTTTTCTTGCACGGTGTAGCGTCTCTCGGTGTCGTTGAGCTTCCGACTTTCGTAGGCGATTGGATGCCCATCTTGCATAAGAACCCCTCCTATAGCAAAATCTGATGCATCGGTGTGCAACTCGTAAGGCTTGGTGTGGTCGGGCAAGCTCAATACTGGCTCCTCACAAACGGCCTTCTTCAAGTCTTCAAAGGCCTCTTGGCAAGCTGGTGACCACACCCATGGCTTGTTCTTCTTCAAGAGCTCGGTTAAGGGTGTTGCTCTTGCTGAATAACCCTTGATGAATCGGTGATAGTAGTTCACCAGTCCGAGAAAGGATCGTAGCTCATGTACCTTGGTGGGTGGCTCCCACTCTTGAATGGCTCGCACCTTTCCATCCTCCATCATTAGCTTCCCATCCTTGATTCGGTGCCCTAGGAACATGACTTCGGGCTTGGAAAATGAGCATTTCTCCTTCTTGATGAAGAGCTGGTTCTCTCGCAGAACCTTGAACACTTCCCTTAGGTGTTCAACATGTTCCTTAAGGGTCTTGCTATACACCACAATGTCGTCAAGGTAGACGACCACGAACCGATCGAGGTAGGGATGGAAAAGCTTGTTCATCAAGGTGCAAAAAGTTGCTGGGGCATTGGTTAGTCCGAAGGGCATGACTAAAAATTCATAAGAACCATACCTTGTGACGCACGTTGTCTTGGGCTCATCCCATTCCGCAATGCGCACTTGGTAGTATCCCGATCGAAGATCCAACTTGGAGAAGTATCGTGCATGCCCGAGCTGGTCAAACAGATCTGAGATAAGAGGGATTGGATACTTGTTCTTGATAGTGACCTTGTTGAGTGCTCGGTAGTCAATGCACATCCTTAACGAACCATCCTTCTTCTTCTGGAAAAGAACTGGTGCCCCAAATGGTGCCTTGGATGGTCGGATGAACCCTGCATCGAGTAGCTCTTTGAGTTGTCTCCTTAATTCCTCCAACTCTGGGGGTGCCATGCGGTAAGGCCCCATGGCTGGTGGCTTGGTGCTGGGTTCCAACTCGATCTTGTGATCTACTTCCCTTCTTGGTGGTAGCCTTCGGGGTAGTTCGGGAGGTGCAACATCCTTGAACTCATCAAGCACCTGGGCTACCTCCCTTGGAAGGTCTTCGTCAGGCATGGCCTCCTCTTCATCATACTCACTAAGGATGGCCAAGTAGCTTTCTTCATTTCTCTTGACGCCCTTCTTGAACTGCAAGGCGGAGAGTACCTTGGCATCTTGCTTGGTAGCCCTAGTCGTGGGCACCATGCATGCTTGATTGCCATCCATGATGCACATGCTATTGGCAAAGGGCACTGGGAATGCTTTGACTTGATCAAGGAACTCAAGCCCTAGGACGATCTTGAAGTCGTCCATCGGCACCACGGAGAAGTTGATGTGCCCTGACCACTTGCCCACAATGGTCTTGACTCCTCGTGCGATTCCATGGATGGGCTTGGCTGCTGAGTTGACTGCCTTGATGGATCCGCCTCCTCCCACGGCTTTAAGACCTAGTCTCTTAGCTTCTTCTAAAGAGACAAAGTTATGAGACGCACCTGTGTCGAGCATTGCCCCCGATGCTTTCCCATTGATGGTGACGTCTACATAGAGCAATCCCTTGGCTTCGGTCTTAGGGGCGGATTGGATGACATTGAGTAGTTGCATTGACCCCATCTGGACACCCTCTTCATCCTTGTCGGTGTCGCTTCCCTCTCGATGCTTGGCTAGGAGCGAGTTAAGCGCTTGTCTTTGTGGGCACTCTCGGACCCAATGGTCGCCATCACAAATGAAGCATTTGTTGGGGGGACGCCTCGTGCCTCGAGTGTCCTTGGCTTTGCCTTTGTCTTTGTTCTTCCAAGAGGATGGATCCTTGTGCTTGGGCGAGCTTGCCTCTTGGTGGCTCTCCTTGCGATGGCTTTTGTCTCCCCCACCTTTGGCATGGCCACCTTTCTTGTCCTTCGACTTGTTGGACTCCTTGTTGCTAGAGTAGTCAACAAGGCTTTCTGCTATGGCAATGGCATCGGCTAGGTTTTGAACTCCTCGTCGCTTGAGCTCGGTCTTGGCCTATTGTTGGAGGCCATCCATAAAGTGGAAGAGGGAGTCTTTATCGGACATGTCGGGAATCTCGAGCACTAGATTGGTAAACTCCTTGATATAATCTCGGATGCTCCCTGAGTGCTTTAGCCTTCGCAAGCGGCCTCGGGCTTCTTCTTCGGCATTCTCGGGGTAGAATTGTTTATTAAGCTCCTTTATGAAATCATCGAGAGTAGAGATAGTACACGTACCTTTCTCAATATCTTGGCGTCTTCTCCTCCACCATAGCATGGCGGTGTCGGTGAGGTACAAAGTAGCGGTTTGGATCTTGGCGGCCTCGTCCACAATGCCAACGGCCCCAAGGTATTGCTCCAAGCCATATAGGAAGTTGTCGACTTCCTTAGCGTTGCGGGTTCCTGAGAAGGCCTTTGGTTTGGGCACCTCGACCTTCCTAGACTCATAAGAGGTGCTTGGCCCGGCAACCATAGCACGCTTACACAAGGCCACATCGCCTTGTAGTGCCTCGACTTGGGCACGGGTATGGTCTAGCTCTTCTTGAAGAGAAGCACGTACCTTGGAGAGCTCACCCATGAGAAGGTCGCGAACTTGTCCCAACTCTGCTCGCATGGCTTCTTCTAGCTTCACCATCATAGCCTTCATGGCGGTGTGGAGCTCGGCGTCCTCTGCCTCAAGGCCTTCCACCCTCTGGGTAAGGTCGTCCACGTTGGCCCCTAAGCCTCCCACGTTCTCCTCTACGCGGGTTAGACGGTTCTCAAAGCTAGAGATCACATCCTTAGACTTGGCCCTTGGCCTAGTCGCATTAGGATCAGCCACCTCCTCTCGCCCTCGCTGTTGCTCTTGGGTGACTTCTGCCTCGGTCGAACTAGCCACTTGAACTTTGCCTGACTTCACCATATCCCGGGTCTCGAAACACGCTCTGATACCAACTGTCACGGACGTATTCTCTCAAACCCGATCCGTGCGGCGTTAGCAACTCTTGGCAATGCTAACAAGCCTTAATGTCCCTCGCAACACTTGGCTAAGTAACACAAGAGAAGGCTAGAAGAATTACAAGTAAGGAAACTTGTATTAGCTTAATAAAGGAAGCTTACAAGAGAGCTTGAATGCTTTACAATGCTTGACTTTCTAAGTAAGTACAAAATGAGGGGGTGGCCCTATTTATAGGCTCCCACCTCCCTAATGGACGGCTAGGATCGATTTGATCCAACGGTCACAATTGTGCCTCCTAAAATATCTAGTATACATCCACATCTTTCTAGAGTATTCTATACATATCTATACATGTCTATAGATATCTACAAGTATCCAACATGTTCTAGAGAACTCCAGGGTCTTCCAGAGTGGTCTCGATCCTTCCCGAGCTTTCCCGAGCCTTCTGGGGCCTTCTGGTGCATCCCGGGTTCGTCTAGACTTGGATAGAACGTCCCGGACCTTTCTAGAACGTTGTGGCTTGCTCTCTAAGAGGCTTGGCCGTCCATGTCCCTTGTGACATCCTCCTTGGTGCTAGTTGGCGTCAAAATGGCCCAAGGAGGGTCTTGAACCTCGGTTTGGATTAGTGGGAGAAAATGGCGGGGTGTGACACTAAGCTATTTTTTCTCAAAACAAATGTCTATCGTTTTATTTCGGTAATTTTAGGTGTTTGATTAGACAGTTCTAAAATGAGACAGACTCCTACACAAATTCTTATTTAAGGCAAGAGCTACACAAATTCTTACTCAATTGGTAAGAATTTATGTTGTTATAAAAATTCTTACACAGATAGTAAGAATTTTGATTCTACCTAAATTGTTATCCAGTCCTACATAAATTTTTACTAAAATGGTAAAAATTTATGTTTTCCGCATTTTAGCCACACCCTAAGGTGCCACGCCTTAGCTTTTCTCGTGTTTGATCATTAATGAAAGTTAAAAAAAAAATTGGTATCCAATCAAAACATGACATGTGGCATATTTTTTTATTATTTCCTTATTTTTTTAAAGTAACAGTTTAATATTTTTACAAAATATTCCCAATCTCTAACTCAAAACTCAAAATCTCTAAATTACAACCGCGGTTGCCGTTAAACGCCTTGTCGGAGCCCAGCACTACCGCTGCCTGATGCCTCCGCCTATTTCTCTCAACCATCCATCGTTGGTAACCGACGGTAAGTGTGCCGATCGACTTCCTTCTACACTAGGAAGCCGATCAACACACCTAACGTTGACTTCCGACGATGGGTGGTTGGGTGAAATAGACTGCGACATCCGGCTGTGGTAGTGATAGGCTCGGACGAGGTAGTCAACAATGACAACAATGATAGTTTGAGGATTTGTGTTTTAGGTTAGAAATTTGAGACTATTTTACGAATTTTATAAAAATTAATTTTAAATTAAAAATACAGGTATAATTTAAGCACTTAAATCTAATTTTTTTTAACAATAATAGCACCCTAAACATAAAGCTGAAGCACTCCCAACGCGAATTGCTAGGGTTATAAAAAAGAGTACCAGCAAGACCAGCGTTACATAGGAGATACCTCTGCCTTGCACATATTGTAACATGATACACAATAACCCTAATTAAAAGCCTCCGTGGATCCTCTACAAATGTCAAAAATTCCATTGTAGAGACCACTAGAGAAACCCTCCTACGTTACAAAAGTAAAAGATACTGAGACCTCCTAAGAAAGTACAAGAAAATTACATGATAGTTGTCGTGTTTTTCTAGTTTTTTAGGCTCCTCAGATGGCTTCCCAATCGATTTCAACTGATGGGAACTTTTCTAAACAGAAGTTAACATTGTCTTCCCACTTGGAATCAGAGAAATCGAAGAAAGTGATATCGGACTCCGGTGAAGAAGATCCTGCCAGGGACTCATCAGCAGATGTTGTTGTTGATGACGACGACAGTGATGAACTCTCCAGTTTATGATCAAACTCCTCGGTCTTAACTATATTAGGCTTTGAATCCGAAACTGAACAGGTCTTCCCTGAATCCCCTTGTTTCTGCAAGCTCTGGCAGATGGCTTGGAGCTTTGCGTCAACTGAGGCATGGAGAGGCTTGTAGTCACCAAATTCTCCAAAAACATGAGCTCCTTGGTGCTTGAGGTGGGGGAAGTTAAGCCTGGCGAACTCTCCCCGAAGCTTGTAAGCGGCTTTGTCATAAGCCAAGGCTGCTTCCTCGGCTGTGTCGAAAGTACCGAGCCAAAGACGGGTTCGGTTCCTGGGGAGTCTGATTTCAGCTACCCATTTCCCCCAGTGCCTCTGTCTTACACCCCTATAGAGTTTGGTAGCCTTTTGAGGGGCGGAAGAGACATGTTTCATAGAGACAGGCTTTGCAGAAAGAAAGTTAAGCCTCTGGTTTTGAAGGGATGTTGTTGCAGCAGGCATGGAAGCAAGCTCCAGTCTTTGCTGCTGCTGCTGTCGTTGTTGTTGAAACTGTGCTTGAATTTGGAGGATTTGAGAAGGGGTGAGTTGGTTAAGCCCGACCGGACCCGTTTGCTCAAAACCCATCATGTTGTCGTAGTTAGAGAACCCATAATTGGAAAACAAGTGGGCGCTGTTCGATGGGGAGCAAAATTCAGGGTACAAGTTGGGCTGTGATGGAGCGATGAGCTGAGAATAAGAACAAGAAGAAGAAGATGAAGAAGATAAAGGAGGAGGAGAAGAAGAAGCACTTTTCATAAAAGGTTCAAGCGCTTTCATTAGCTCTTCACTCAAAGGATCTGAGAAAACTGAGCTTCTGCTGCTATTATACATACCTATAGCGGCTGCCATATATCCAAAACAAAGAAAGAGTACTAGTTCTAAAAAATAACCTGTTTCTTAACCAAAACTAAAGAACAGGCAACAGTTTGATAAAAAAAAAAAAAACCCAACCTTGAGGGACCAAAAACACACCCTCTTAGCTGATGAAAACAAAGATTAAAAACAGAAACCTGGATCTCTATTCTGGATCACCTGGCTTTCAAAACTCAAAAGAACAACCTTTTTGGAAACAGATTTTTGTTTTACCAGCTTGAAAGACAGAGGATTACAGAAAGGGATTCAGAGAAGCGGGGCATCAGAGGGGAAAAGGGGAGAAATTTAGAAGAAAGATGAAAGAGTGCTGCAAAATCTGGAAATTGAGATTCTCTCTATTTTTTTGGTGGCCTCACCTTGGTGTTTAGTCTCTTGCATTTTCTGGGTAAAGCTTATCCCTATTTATATAACCCTCTAGCTCATGTGCTTCTCTTAAATCCCTTTGATTTTTTTTTTAAATTTAATTATTAGCTAATTTAAATTTAATTAATTACCTTCATTCTTGTCAACTCCGAAGATGCCTTTGAGATTTGCCATTTACTTGAATAGTCAACCGACAGGTGCCGGTTTCCAAAGGTGGCTTTACACGCGTAAGGCTTTGATTGGGTACAGATTTGTTGACCTGGCATGATTCCCCGCCACGTTGCCACCTCAATCAATATCGTTTCATGTTACGAATATTTGGGATGTGATTTATTTAAGCATCTTCAAAAGATAATTAGTCATTGATTGTAGCTTAATTTTTTTAAAAAAAACATGAATTCTATAATAATTTTAGGTTTAATTATGTTATTTTTTGTACAGAATTTTAATTAGAAAAGTCAATTTATGCGAGAGTAAAAATTATTGGTTCTTTTTCGGTGCCCCTATATATACCTCAACACTAAAAATTAAATTCCAAGCTCTAACCCTACACCCTAAAAAATATATTCTACCTTAAATTCTCTAAACTCTAATCATAAACTCTAACCTTAAACCTTAAACTTAATTTTAAGTGTGGAGAAATAAATAAGAGCACCGAAAAGGAGTAGGAGATTTCCATTCTTTATGCAAGTGGTGTATTTTTGTAGATTATGATTCAAAATTTAAATTAATCTCAACTTTTAAAATGCTTTAATAACAATGTATGTAGTAATTATCACCTTTTTCCGGGAGTTTACTTTTAACAAAGTGAAGTTTTATTAAAAAAACAGGAAAATGAAAATAATTTGTATATATTTTTAAAAATCTTAAAATTGTTATAAAAAATAAATGAGACCAATTCTTTTAGAACCTATTCCAAACCACCAAGAGAACAAAATCGCATAGGCTTTACCCATGCAATCGGAAATAATAGTAATTTACAAAGTTTAATCCGAGATTTATAAAAAAAATAAGAGTTTAATTAGGTGAATACATCTTGAGATAATCCAATGTGGATAGTGCTGGTTGCGGAGAAAATAAAATGATGAAAAGTTGAAAGTTCTGGCAGTGGTTTAATGTAATAAAAACCAAAACCAAAACCAAAACCAAAACCAAAACCAAAAGTAAAAGCAAAATCTAAATCTAAATCAAGTTTAAGGTCATAATTATAATGATGATTAAAGTCAATTGGATTTAATCATGTGACCATACACGACAAGAACAGGGAGCTAATGAGATCACGCCGAGAGCAGCCCCAGTTGGTTACTTACGTGTTTTTTTAATCATATTTATATTATTTAAAAAAATGACGTTTTAATAAGTTAATTTTATTATATTTTAATCATTTCCATATTATATTTAGAATGTGTTGAATAAATGCCAAATGGGCATTAGATACTTGAGAACTTTTTTTCGTGAAAGAATTTTTTATCGTCAGCGCGCGCATATATATATAGATAAAATAAAATACATTATCTTTTATTATTGAAATTTTTTTACTAGTCGAATGTGTAAGTACTTTTCTTCAACTTATAGTATAGAAACTGATGAAATAATTTAATTGTGAAAAAATTGTAAGTGAATATGCAAACCGCTAACCATGGTTAAAGGGGAATAAAAAGTCAAAACGAGGTGGGGTCCAAATCAAAGATTGCGTAGGAAGGAAGCGAGAAAGATGTCAATATTCTAATTCCAAAACCATTAAATTAATATTAATATTAGCATATCATTTAATTATTAATTTTTTTGAGTTATGGGGTGGCATGGGACCTACTTTGACGCGCATACACGTCGTTTCCTACGTGGACATCACTTTCAAGCCACGCAAAGTACCTTCCTTTTCAAACCTCCACTCCACTCCACTCCTTCAATGCCTCATTTCCCATTCAACTCTTCTATTTCAGATTTACACCGTTGAAGATTAATGATAAATGGTACAAATATACTTTAGGTCACTCTATTTTGCGTTCATTTATAAATGAGTCATTTTTAAACCTTATGATTTTGTCATTAAATTAAAATTTTGTCACAAACATGTATCAGATCATTAAAACCGAAATATGACATGTCATAATAACAATATTAGTTCAAAAGCTTGTGCATTCTATCAATTTAATCCTAACTCAAAATAGTTTAATAAATTTAACAATTTGTATTTAAAAATTCTAACATTGCACCCATTAGATAAACCCTTCAACTATTTGTTACACTTCTTGCTATTGTTCATTAGCTCGATAACCAACAAATGAGATAGCTCGCGAGACACAATTCATTCTCCATTGGACAACTATTAGACTAGTAGATTACGCCTATTATGAACCTAATAGTAGAGACAATCACTTCAATAATAGAATTTTTAAATATAGATGCTTAAATTTTTTGAATTATTTTGAGTTGGGATCAAAGTTAATAAATGTATAAGTTTTGGGCACTAAAACTTTTATTACATAAAGCTACATTAGATATTCATTTTAATTTTAATGATAGAACGACATGTTTATAGTAAAATTTTAATTAACTAATTAAATTATAAGTAACTTTTTGAGAAAAAATAATAACTCATTTGTAACAAACACATAATTGAGTGACTTGTGATATATTTTACTCAAGATAAATTCAGTTTCAATTTGTTCAATTTTTTTCGATAATACTTCAACATATTAATGGTTTTCGACATATCATTCTTGAGCTTGATTGTCTGGAGGTCATTGATGTTCTTACGCGGATGATAGGTGGATGGTATGGGAGACATTGGCCTTTGTTTGAAGTTTTGAAGCGCCAGTGGAATATTCAGGTGCGTCACATTCAAAGATCCGAAAATCAGGTTGCTGACGCTTGTGCTAAGCTATTCGATTACTCTAGTTTGGATCCTGTGTTTTTTGAGGTACCACATGTGGCGGCTGTGTCGCTACTCGATCAGGATATGAGTCGTATTGGTAGTTTGGACTAAAGCTTTTCTATTGTCTTGTTGGTTTGTTTGTGTTATCACTTGTACTCTTTTTTTTATTATTATTTAGGTTTAGGGAGATTTTTAATGAGGTTTGTGATAACACTTTTGTATGATGTTCTTTAATCATACTATTTTTACTAAAAAAAATATGAAAGGTTTTTTTTTATCTCGACTTCTTCTCTGGGTATATTATTTGTGAGTTATCTCTAGATTTTATTTTTGAGTTAACTGCCTTATTAGTTGTTAAACTGTGAGATTGATTCTATTTTGATCATTAAATAACTTTTTTTGTCAATTTAATTTTAATTAAGCCATTGATATTTTTTTAAATAGCCTAAAGGTGATTACAAGGTAATATCTGTTCAAACATGTTCTTAATCCTTTGACAATGCGCATACACCTTGTAGACAAAGCAATTTGAACTCGTATCTCCTAAGACGAACACCATCCACTTTTTCACCGAGATAGTTAAGCAAATTTGATCCTAATTCTAAATGTAACACCTCGAACTCGACCCAAAAAATCCAACGAGTCCATAAGCCCATTCAGGACATCTGAGCAACCCACAATTTAATACTTGAAATTCTTTGATTAAAACAACATATTATCATTGATCAAATAAGTTTTAAACCATAAATACAAATGTGAAATAGTTCATATAAAATTGGAGCTTCAATGTTTAAACAATATAAAATAGAACACAGAATATAAGTTAAGAGTTTACATAATGATAAGGCCCTAAAAGTGAATAAGTATTGTACTTTGAGTTAAAAGTTGTTGGAACTCCTTCGAGGATGTCGATGCCAGATACACAGACAACCTAATGATTTGCACACGGAAAATAATTATGAATGTTGAACTACACGAGCTTAGTAGTCCATAACTTCTCTATTATTACTACATGAAATAGATAAACGTAAATAGGTAAAGCGTAATAATAGTGCAAAACATTCAAGCAATCAACATGATTCATAGTATATGGATCATCAATTTAACATATTTTAGAAACTAATTGTTACTTATGATAAAAAAAGACTAATTGTTACCTTTTAGCAAACACATAAACAAAATGGGTCACATCAAATGTGTGGTGTTTTCGGATAGTACCTACACCATTAAAACGATACGCCCATCCTAATCTGTCCCGTTGTCATCTCTAATATGACCCTTTTAGAAGGGTTTGGTAACTCGAGGGAATCGAATGAGGACATTTGGACTGGATGAGCCTAAAACATCCTTAGAGTTTAAGAATCCTAGGGTGGTTTCGATGCTATGAAACTCTCCATCCATAGAATTTCAAAACTCTTGCCTAGAAATATCTAGTTTCGCGATTTCTTGCACTGAGTTTCAAGTCATTGAAAACAAAACATGTAATTCAAGCTTAAGGACACTCCCTAATGACCCCAAACTTGAATCAATACCCCTCAAAAACATCCTAAACATCAAATAAGTATGTTAGCATCGTCCTAAAAAAACATCGGCAGATTTCTAAATATTTTTCCTAACCGCATTTTCTTATTTATTTATTCCAATAATAATATTTCTCTAAATCTATTTTTTTTACTACAATGGCAACCGAATTTTATTAAAAAATAATGAAAGATATCACAAATACTACGCATCTAAAAGGGAAAATAATGCTGATTAGTACACCAAAATTTCATACAAAACCCAAAGATGTAAAGAAAAGTAAATATTTTCATAGAAATTAGTATACCGCAAAAATTCAAAAAATTTCATGAATTTCTTTGTCTCTATCCAAACGAGACATTTTAGGGGGGGGGGAAATGAGTGGTGAGCGAACCAAACTATTAGACAGATTACTCCGCTAATCTGATATGATTATATCGGCAAACAACCATCGACCGAGTGAGGATCTATCTTTTTATGACTACCGACAGAATCATAATCAGAAACTAACGTCGTGAAGATTTCTGTACGTGCACCAAACGACAGCTAAGGTATGTTGAAATTATGCCAAAACAGATGAAACGAACTGCAAAAAAAAAAGAAAAAGCGTGCCACAAAAATAGAGAAAACATGTGTCATAATGCAGAGATTCTTATTAAAAATACGAGGAAAAACAAGAAAACAATGAACCGATGGTCAAAAATCAATGTTAAAACTAGTTGCTGATCACGGCCAAGAAAACAAATGAAAAAAAAAAGACTAACAGAAAAATTAGATTATACCGTCCACGTTCAAAATCTACCTTTTTTTTAATAGCTCTAAATCTACCTTAAATATGGTTCATGTTATCATAAATTAATAAAATTAGCTAAATTATTCTTTTGCTTTATATTTGACATCAATTGCTTATTTTAGGGTATGTTTGTTTCCTTGTAATTGATTTTCCTGAAAACGTTTTCACAGCTTTCCGCTGTTTAGTTCATGGAAAATGAAAAAGTCAACGGAAAATCAACTACAGTCAATGGAAAACAGACCTTGTTTTAGTGTAAAATGACTTACCCATTGATTTTCGGTAAGTCGTTTTCCTTCCTCTCATTCTCTCTACAAATACTAACCTAAACCATAAACCTTCAAACCTAAACCCTAAATACTAACATAAAAACTAAACCCTAAATACTAACATAAAAACTAAACCATAAACCCTAATCCATGAACCCTAAACCCTAAACCTTAAACCATAAACATTAAATCCTAAACCCTAAACCTTAAACATAAACCATTAACCAATAAATATTAAACCCTAAACATTAAAAATCATAAACCCTAAATATTAAACCATAAAACACTAACCTAACCCTAAACCATAAACACTGATCCATAAAAACAAAACCCTAAATAGTATATCATAAACACAAAAGCCTAAAACAAAACCATAAACCCTAAATGTTAAACCATAAACACTAACATAAACCTTAAACCCTAAATGTTAAACCATATATATTAAACCCCAAACACTAGCATAACCCCTTACCCTAAACACCAACCCATAAAACATAAATGCTAACATAAACACTAAACCATAAACAATAAACACTAACATAAACACTAAACCATAAACAATAAACACCAACATAAACCATAATCCCTAAATACTAATATACACAATAAACCCTAAAACCTAAACACTAAACCTTAACATAAACCCTAAACTTTAAATGTTAAACCTTAAACACTAACATAAACCCTAAACAATAAACATTAACCCCTAAATCCTAAATGCTAACATAAATACTAAACCTTAAACACTAAGCACTAACATAAACCTTGAACTCTAAATGATAACATAAACCCTAAACACTAAAAGCTAAACACTAAACCATAAACACTAATATAACCCTAAACCATAAATGATAAACCTTAAACATTAACCATAGACTCTAAATGCTACCATAAACTCTAATAACTAAACCCTAAACCCTAAATGTTACCATAAAACCTTAAATCCTAAATCCTAAATGTTACCATAAAACCTTAAATCATAAACCCTAAACCCTAAACCTTAAACACTAACATAAACCATAAACACTGATCTAAACCCTAAATCTATACCTTAAATACTAATCCCTAAATGCTACCATAAACACTAAATACTAGTCTAAACCATAAACCATAAATGATATCCTAAACCCTAAACCCTAAACACTAACCTAAACATTAAACCATGTTTTGATTGGAACTTGTTTTTACCATTATCGATGCTTGTTTGTGGATTGTTCATGAAATTTTCAGAAAACTCTACCAAACAGTGTAAAATGAATTGTACAACATCATCCAAACACCGGAAAATAGTTTCTGCAATTAGTTTTCCAACAACTGTAGTTCATTTTCCAGAATTCATTTTCCGGAAACAGTTTTCAGTGAAACAAACAGACCCTTATTTGAACTTAATAAGTGTCCCAATGAAAAAGCGAATGATGTCTATTTTAGAAGAAACAAGTTCAAATCACTTTGTTTATAAGATGTATGAGCATTGTTAAACGGTTAAAAATATCTATAAACATATATTACCTTCTAATCACCTTTAGACTATTAAAAAAGTTTTGGGAAAACTACACCGGTGGTCCCCAAACTATTACCATTTTCCTATTTTGGTCCCCAAACTATGTTTTTCGGCAAAATCGTCCCTTTTGTTACATAGTTCTCCTGTTTTGGTCCCCGGCGTTAAATAGCTAACGGTTTTGCTGACGTGGCATTTTTTAAGAGGGGAGAGAAATAATTAAAAAATATTTAAAAATGCCACGTCAGCAAAACAGTTAGCTATTTAACGTCGGGGGACCAAAACAGGAAAACTATGTAACAGAAGGGACCGTTTTGCCGAAAAACATAGTTTAGGGACCAAAATAGGAAAACGGTAATAGTTTGGGGACCACCGGTGTAGTTTTCCCAAAAGTTTTTTATTTTATTCAAAAAGCTTTTTTCTTGCTACACACTCAACCACATCAGCCACCATTAACTTCTTCCGAAATAAAGTTTGCTTTTCTATTTTATTTCCTAATTATCTGGGAGTTTGTGAAATGGATTGTTAAGTAACAATCGAATCCAAAATAATGAATTGTTATTTTAATTTATACAATAATTCCGTCATTCCGTGAATAGAAAGTTTTCATCAATTTGTGAAATTATCAAGTAAATAATCTCGTATTAATTTAACATTCGGGAGTTGTTAAGTAACAAGCCTCCCTCTAAAAATAGCAATAATTTGGCATAAAAAGTTAAAAAAATATATAGAAAAGAGAAGGGTTGGGGTGGCTTATTGGATTTTGAGGGGGCATAGGATGTGCCCTTTCATGCTATTCTTTTGGAGTTTATAGCTTCATGTGCCTTTGGGGTTAATAATTTAGCTTCCAAAAATACTTCTTTTGTTCAAGAATGGCCAATGGTCTTTTTGGGGAATTATTTAAGCATGATAAGTTAATTTCCATCACACCCACGTACAGATGTTTTGGTCTATACAAATGCAGTTTGTTGTTTTGTTTTATTTTACATGGAGAGAATTATCTGAGATCGAGTCTGATCTAATGTTTTTTTATTATATAGAAAAGCATTTATATTTTCAAAACAAATGTCAGAATTCGAACTAATACTAGATCAATGGCGGATCCAGAAATATATTTGAGAGTGAGTACAGATAAAATCTCGAAATTTCAGGGTGAGCACAAGCCTTGAATATTACAAAAATTTAAGGACTAATCCATATAAATTAAGAAAATTGAGGGAAAATGTGTGAACGTCAAAAAGTTTTGGGTGGGCACAAGCCTACCCTGCACAATACCTGAATCCGTCATTGTACCAGATGGAACAACATTATTGATTACTCGATCAGTCTCGAGTCCGATCTAATGTTAATTGGTATTAAAGTGATGGGTTTTTTCCTATCACGCCACATGCTTGATTGACATCACTTATTTTATTTTCATACTTTATTACACGCCTTTACCACTTCAGTCCTCTATCAATTTCATCAATAATGCTTAGATGTTATCTAGGGGTGTAAATGAACCGAGGTTAAACGAATAATGTTCTATTCTGTTCGTATTCGTTTATTTATTTTTAAAGGTGTTCATGTTTGGTTTGTGTTCATTTAAATTTTCAATATCGTGTTCATGTTCGTTTATTTATGTTTGAAGGTGTTCGTGTTCATTTAGTTAGCGTTCACGAATATGTTCGATTATATGTCCACGAACATATTCGTTTAACGTACGTAAATATGTTCATGTAACGTCCACGAATATAAAACGAAGATGAAATAAAATGTAAAAAAAAATTAATGTTCGTTTATATGTTCTTGAACATGTTCGTTTAACGTTCGTAAACATGTTCATGTAACGTTCACATGAAGATGAAGCTCCTTAGGCTTCACAGTTTGAACTCCAAAGTTCACATTGTGTTCAATTTAGCCCTTATCTTCACCAATATTTAAAAAAAAGGAAAAAGAGAACTGGATAAATGACTCAGTAAACAAGCTTATAAACGAGTAGATACATGAGCTTGTTCGTGAACATAAACAAACTGAACTCACCTCTATTCATGTTCGTTCGTTTATTTAACGAACATAAATTTTTTGTTCATATTCGTTTATTTAGCTAAATAAACGAACGTTATACAAACAATTCACAAACAAATTCGTCGAACATTCTGTTAATTTTCACCCCTAATATCATTGTCAAAAAGTATCACACGAAAAAAATCCAAGAAGTATAAAAGAATTCTAGAAAAATATGCAAATATTAAATTTTATAATATTAATTTTCTTTGAAGATATTAATTTATCTATATTTTAAAATTGTAAGAAGTATAACATTTGCTAATTTTATAATTTTTCAAAAAGGATGTTCACAGTATTTTTGAGAATTTCTAAGTTTCCTATAAATGTTTACATTATTTTCAAAATTTCCCTTTTATTGATTTTAAAATTGTGAAAATTCCATGGAGAATACAAAAAGTTCAAAAAAATCTCGAAAGTCATATTATTTTAAAAATATTTGAGCTTTTTTTTAAAAGTTTTACAATGTTTTGGATTTTTTCTATGTTAAATAATAAAAATTCCATAAAAATATAAAAATTCTCAAATATATGTTCTTAAAAATAAGATTATAAAAATATATTTGATATTTTTATAGTTTTAGTTTTTTTAACATTTTTCAAGTTTTTTCTTTTATAACATTATATTTTCTGGTAGTGTCACATGACATTTTTTTACTGTGCAACATTGACATTATGGATGAAACTGACAAAAGGGACGAAAATGATAATGATGTTGAGATTCACAATACTGTATAAGAAGAGAATATAGAGAATAAGAGAGAAAATCTATTTCATTGATACAAGAAGGATTGATTTACAGAGATGATGATTACATCCTTTTATACACAAGTAATAGCAATAACCCTAATCGGTTAAGTTGTTAAGGATCACATAACAACCTTATAACAACTTAACTGTTTTTTACAACTCAGCACAATTCATATTGTTTAACATTCACCACGCTTTCTAAGGTCTGGAAAAACATCTTCAATGTCAAAGATGAAGAGCTTGCTTCGAAAATTCTCAAACCAGCTAATTGCCAAAGGTTTTGTTAACACGTCTGCAACCTGACTATCAGCTGGAATGTGTTTTACTTGTAACTCTTGCATTGCAATCTTCTCACGGACGAAATGCAGATCCAACTCGATGTGTTTAGTTTTGGCATGTAAGATAGGTTTGGCAGCCATTGCCACTGCACTGGTGTTGTCACACCAAATTTTTGATACACCAGTTAATCCCACTCCCAATTCAACAAGAACAGCTTTGAGCCAAGTTACTTCAGCTGCAGCATCTGCCAGGCTCATGTACTCAGCCTCAGCAGTAGAACGAGCAATAGCACGCTACTTTTTGGAGCTCCATGTGAGTAAGTGATTGCCATTGAAGACACAATACCCTGACACTGAGCGTCGATCATCTACATCTCCTCCCCAATCAGCATCGGAGAATGCAGCAAGTTGAACACCATCCTGTATTTGAGCAGGAAACCAGAGACCAAAACCTGTTGTACCCTTTAAGTATCGTAAAATTCGCTTTACAACTAACCAATGCAAGTCAGTGGGATGTTGAAGAAATTGAGCTGCCTTGTTTACCGCAAAGGAAATGTCTGGTCGAGTATGGGTGACATACTGAAGAGCACCTACCACACTTCGAAACAGCTGAACATCAGGCAGTGGTACTCCATCATGCTTGCTAAGCTTAGTTGATGTTGCCATAGGAGTGCTGGCAAAGTTAGAATCCTGAAGCTGAACCTTATTCAAAAGTTCTAAGACAAACTTCCTCTGGCTGAGAAACAACCCCTTGTCAGACCCGTGAGCTTCAATCCCCAAGAAAAATTTGAGAGTGCCTAAATCCTTTAGAGAGAACCGTTCATGAAGCTGCTGAATTACATGCTCAACCACAGACTGAGCACTACCAGTGATGATTATATCATCGACATACACAGCAAGGTATGCCACAGAAGCTTCAGACTTAAGAATGAAGAGAGAGTTATCTGCCTTGGAAGACATAAACCCTAAGCTGCAGAGAAACTCTTAAAGTTTAAGAAATCAATTTCTTGGCGCCTGTCTTAAGCCATACAAGGCCTTTTTTAACTTGCACACTAGCCTCCGGCCATCACCTGCATCTTCTTCAAAACCAGGAACCAGCTGCATGTACACATCCTCCTGTAAATCCCCTTTTAAAAATGCATTATTTACATCAACCTGCCTAATTTCCCAGTTGTGAGTTACTGCCAAGGAGAGAAGAACATTAATGGTTGCAAATCGAACCACTGGACTGAATGTGTCCAGAAAATCAAAGCCAGAAACCTGAGCAAAGCCCTTGGCAACCACCGTGCCTTGTACCTATCCACCGTGCCATCAGCCTTGAGCTTTACTCTGAAGAGCCATTTGCAACCCACAGGCTTCCTTCCAGGTGGCAATTCCACTATATCCCATGTATCATTGCTCAACAAAGCTTCATATTCAGCCAAAACAGCAACATTCCACTTAGGATCAGCAAGAGCATGATGAACATCCACAGGAGTCTCATGAAGCTGAACATTGAAGATCTTAGGTTTGCTGATGCCATTCTTCCTTCTAGTGATTATAGGATGAATGTTGCTGGAGCCAACAAGAGCTAGAGATGATGATCGTGTCACTGGATCACTAGATTGAGCTTGCAAATCAGGATACTCCCCCACTGCCTCAGGAAAAGCTGAAGGCAAAATATTGCTCACATCATCCCGAGCATGAGAACAATCAGGCACATCCTCCTCAACATCAAAATCTGCACACACCTCATTGGTATCATGCACATCATCCACAAGTGCATTGTCCTGCACATCATCCACAAGTGCATTGTCACCCAGCTGATCAACTAGGGACTCAGTATCTCCCGAGACATGAGTCACAGGCCCATCGGATTCTGTACAAAGCACACGATCATCAGGAATAGGTTCAATAGGTGCTGCAAGACCTATGGAGGCAGAATCATGTCTCTCATGCATATCAACATGCACATTAGAATCTGTAGGAGAAGATGAATGCATATCATGATCAGCATGTGCACCAACGGACGCATTAAGACTTGTAGGAGTTGCACAATCAGTAGCTGGAGCATGTGGATCAGCAGCCAGAGCATCACGTGCATGAACTTCTGCATGAACTGCATGGTCAGCAGCTGGAGCACTACGTGCATGAACTTCTACATGAACTGCATGATCAGCAGCTGGAGCACCATGTGCATGAACTTCTGCATGAACTACATGGTCAGATAACTCTTCACGTGCCCAATTATTATGTCTGCCATCCCTGGATGCAAGAACAAGTACAGCACATGATCGAGATTGTGCACTAGAAGAATCACCAGCACCACCTGCATTCACAAAAGGAAAAACATTTTCATCAAACACCACGTTTCGAGAGATGAAAAATTTTCCCATCCTAAGCAAGACAAATGTATCCATGATGAAGCGGAGAATATCCAAGAAATGTGCAGGGAGTAGATCGATGATCCATTTTATGTCTATTAAAGGGCCTTGTATGTGGATAGCACAAACATCTAAAGACTTTGAGAAAGCCATAATCAGGCATTGCACCATAAAGCTTATGAAATGGAGAAACATGACCTAGAATACGAGTAGGCATCCTGTTGATGAGATAACTGAACTTAAAGCAGCATGAGACCAAAACTTTAAGGGCAAACCAGCTTGAGCCAAAAGAGTAAGCATGGTTTCCACCACATGCCTATGCTTTCTTTCAACAATTCCATTCTGTTGAGAAGAATGGGGACATGTCTTACGCAAATTGATGCCCCACTTAGGTGCAACAGACTCAAGAAATCGAAATTCCCCACCCCCATCAGTTTGTAATACAACAATCTTAGAGTCAAATTGTGTGTCAACCAGGCTAACAAAGAATTCAAAAGCAATAGAAACATCACTTTTATTCTTAAGAAGATACATCCATGTATTTCGAGAATACAAATCAACAAAGATAACAAAGTATCTAAATCCATTTGAACCTATGGGTGCAGGCCCCCAAACATCTATCTCAACAAGTTCAAATGGTTTACTATACACTGATGTAGAAGGAACAAAAGTAACACATGGCTTTTGCCTAGTTGACACGCCATGCAAACATTAGAGCTGGAGGTTGACATTGCTTTGTTGGAAATCTTCTTGACAACTTCTGCAGAAGGATGGCCCAAACGCCTATGCCAGAGCCAGAATTCTGAATCACTCTTCACACGAGCATAAAAACACAAAGTAGAAGGAGAGTCTTGACAATCGAGACAGCTGAAGCTATACAAACCACCATCCAATCGACCCCGAAGCAACTCAGCATGAGTCTGTGAATCCTTAACACAACAAAAATCTTCATGAAATTCAAAGAAAACCTTATTATCCTTAGAAAACTTAGCAACTGACATAAGGTTCTTTGTAATTTGAGGAACATATAGAACTTGATCAAGGCATAAAGTTCTATTACTAGTATCCAAATAAGACTGACCAACATGTTGTATACATAGAGCACTTCCATCACCTAACTGTACTTTGCCATTTCCATTATACACACGACTAGAAATAAGCAAATCTGACTCACCTGTAACATAATGTGTTGCACCCGAGTCCGGAAACCATTTAGAAAGTGAAGCCTTACCTGCAACAGTCAAGGAATGAACCTGGGCACCTTCTTCCATGCCATCATTTGAATCCTCTCCAGAGCAAGCAATATAGGGATTGTATGAGGCCTCTTTCGAAGTAGAGCAACACGTACACATATTGGCCTGGGGTTTTGCACCAGCATTGTCATCCCTGGACTGAGCAAAGACCCCTTTAAAATTCTTATCAAATCTGTGCCAACACCGATCAACCAAGTGACCAACCTTGCCACAAAGTTGACATTGTGGTCTGACTTTGCCCTTGTATTGAGTAGCAGTATTGGTGTGACTCTTTCGTTCTTCATCACCATTTCCTGAAGAAGAATGAGAATTGGATTGTTTGGCTGCAAATTTTGTGTAATTGATACCAACAGGGAACCTGGAAGTATCTTCAAGCCTCGTTTCTACATCAACAAGAATTGATACCACATTATCAATAGTATAAACCATTTTGCTGGCTGTTATAGCTGCAACCGTTGGTTCATACTCAATAGGCAACCCATTTAAGATCGTAGCTATATGTTCAACATCGGAAACAAAATTGCCACAAGAACCTAACAAATCACATATTTCTTTAATGGCCATCATATATTCTCGCATTGTTTGAGATCCTTTCTTCAAAGAACAAAGACGGCAGTGCAGATTCATAATCTTTGTTGTGGAAAGCGTGGAATAGGCTCGCGTGACAGCACTCCAAACAGCTGCAGTCATTTCCGATCCCACCAGTTGAGGTAAAACTGAGGAACTCACCGTTGAACACAACCAAGAAGCAAGGGAACTGTCTTGTTTGACATATTGAAGATACGCCGGATTAAGAACAGTGTCCCCAGCTCTATTACGAGCAATCTTTGAAGGAATTGGCACTGAACCATCCAGATAATCCTCTAGACCCAGACCTCTGGTCGTGAGCACAACTTGCTGCTTCCACACGAGGTAATTGGTCTCATTTAAACAGACATTGACCCTCTTGTTGGAGAAAAGCTGAGCTTCAAGAACATGCTCATCATCAACCGTAACAATCAGAACTTCAGAAGGAGCCATGGAAAGAATGATGACAGAAAGATTAAAGAACCACTGGAAAAATGATAAAGAAAGAAGCTCAAAGAGAAAAAAAAAACGAAAAAACCAGGAAAGATTAACACAAAGCGACTGATACCATGTTGAGATTCACAATACTGTATAAGAAGAGAATATAGAGAATAAGAGAGAAAATCTATTTCATTGATACAAGAAGGATTGATTTACAGAGATGATGATTACATCCTTTTATACACAAGGAATAGCAATAACCCTAATCGGTTAAGCTGTTAAGGATCACATAACAACCTTATAACAACTTAACTGTTTTTTACAACTCAGCACAATTCATATTGTTTAACAAAAGACGTGTAGCGTTAAGTATCTGAATTGAACGAAAGATACTTTAGGTACTTAAACTCAACAAAAGACAAATAAAAAAACTTATTCGTAATTAAGTCAATATTATAACATCGAGATTAAGATATCATAGAAAACATTTTCCCATTTTATTTTAATATATGAGATAAAATGTGTAATATATTGTAAAAAGGTTGAAGTTGAAATCCTTATTAGCTAATTTTAGTTATTCTACTGTAAAAAATGAATATTTTAGTTATTGTATTCTACCTGAAAGTTTATTTTAGCCACTATACTATAATAAAGGAACATCTAGTCTTGTACACATAAAAGCTTAACATTTTGATCGTAAACAAAAAAGTTATTGTTAGTTGGTGTCATTTTTTGTTTCTCTCCTTTCCCTCCCAAACATCCTCTCCCTCCCAACCATTCTCTCCTCCATCTCCGTTCACTTTCCAATCTCACCGCTGTATGGGATTGTTGGTCGCCGTTCTTGTAACACCCAGGTTTAGGGGTCGGGTGTTAGGTGTGAGAATCGGGTTGAGTCGTTGGGCTCGTTTTGATTAAAAAGGGGCTTTGGTTTCAATTAAAAGAGGTTTGTGATTCATTAAGGGTAAATAAGTAATTTTCTAAATGGGAAAAGTAAAATGAGTAAAAAGTGCCTTTTTGACAAAAAAAATCACCATCTTCTTCTTCCTCAAAGAAATTCCACGACAAAACCTCCCCCCAAACCCCAAGTTACTATTCCATCAAATTTCTTCACCATTTCAAGAGCTCTCTTCAAGGTAAAATCATTTTTGACTTCTCCTCATCATTCTTAACACTTCTATGGTTTTAGTTTTTGATAAACATCATTTTGGAGTTGTTCATGTTTTCAAAAGTTTAAGAAAAAGGTTGAAGCTTTGATGGGTTTTCATGTGGGTTTTGATTTGTAGAGTTAAGATATGTTTTAATCTTGCCCTTAAGTGTATTATATTTCAAAATGGCGGGGTTATGATGAAAATCCCGAAATGGGTTTTGTGGGTATTTTAAAAGGTTGAAAACTTGAGTTTTTGAGGTAGTTTGGTGGAGGAGAGTGAGGCGGATGATATAGTGATTCTTGAGGGTTGTTTTGAAGGTGTTTAATGATGTTTTGAAGGTTTTTAAAAGACCTTGTGGACTGGTTTAACAACGCCGCATACGAGGATTAAATATTTGTTCTCTGTGATGAAGATATGTTAATAAAAACATACTCTACTTTTCACGACAAATAATGTTGTCCTCAAACACAATATTGCGAAAAAGGTTTCAAAGGCCCAATGGCTCTACTCCATTCCATGAAGTGAATGTGAGATTATATTATGGAAAAAATAAAAGTCACATTAGAAGTTGTGGTCGTGATCGAAGCTATGAATATAGACATGAAAAAAATGTTCATTTTAAGAATACTTATACCCACCGATAGTGAGGTTATAAGGATGACAAGAGTGATAAAGATCATTCTAAGACAGTGGAAAATTTTTTATTACCAATGTGATATTATAAAGCATTGGTCTCGTACTTATTATATGCTGAAAAAATCAACAATCATTAAATAATAAAGGAAAGAAAATAGAAGTAAATTTTGTTTGCAAAAAATGACGAAGATGATATTGGTCCTATTTTTTTGGACGTTGTTGGTCCAACTCATATGGATGTTGTTGATTTTCTTATAACCCTCAAAGGGAAGAAATCATATTTTAATTATTCTCATAACCTTGAAGAGAATTATTTATCCTTTTATTTATTTTCTTTATGTTTATTTACTTTACACGTTAATTATTTATGTTTTATATTTATATTTATATATTATGATATTTATTTATTTTGTTTCACATGATTACTTATCAAATACAATCTATGGTGACGATCTATGCTTAGAAAAAGCATAAGACATATTTCTCATGTAATGCAAGGGATAATGTGAGTATTATATCTCAAAGTACTGAAAATATTGATGCTCTAGAAGAGCAATAAGTTCTTGAGAGAAAGAACATTTTGAAAAGTGCAGTATTGCGAATATTGTAATAATTACCGCTAATGGTAATGATATCGTCACCGCTAGAAGTGGAAATTTTAAGAGAGCAATATGATTTCTCAAAATAATCCTTTGGGAATTATATATAACATATATTATCAATTGACATTTGAAACAAGTCAATATGAATATAAGTTTCGGTAGCCAAAAGTCAGTTGCAAGCTCTAGAAGAACTATATATTACTACCAAAAGATAATTTTTATTGAAAGCTCCGAAAGAGCTAAATATATTTCTATGCAAAGGAACAATTTTTGGTGGGTAGTGCATTATCAAATTTTAAAAAAATTGTATTTCAAAATTTACACCACACATATAAAGTGAGATTGAATCACATGTTGTGGTAAATTAGAAATATATACACACATGTATATATAGTTGGCATGATCGGTTAGACCATCCTAATCAATAATGATGTAAAAACTATTGAGATTTATATGCACATTTATTAAAAGGACATGTAGTTCTTGTGGTGCTTGTTCTCAAAGGAATTGATTAAATTCCATTTACTAAAAGAACATGAAGTTCTTGTGTTGTTTGTTCTCAAAAGAATTGATTAAAATCTCACTTATCAAAAGAACTTGAAGGTCTTGTACTAAAATTGAGATTGTATGTCTTGCATATCTGAATGAAAACTGAGCTCATTTATCCACAAATGTGAAAAGTTTTATATGATATTAGTAGATGCATCTACATTCTTTTATCAATTTACAACTAGAAGTTTGTGAGATTGATTATAAAAGGATTCAGATTATGCAGTTAGACTATTTGTCTTGCAAAAGCTTGTGAGTTTATACTTTAGGCTATATCAGTTGTTATAAAGCCTATTGATTATAAAAATACGGTTTAGCAAAATTTTAATTAGATGCATGCTCTTTGATAGATAAATTATGAGAACAAGACAATTATTATTTATATGGTATTTCTATATAGCAGCACTTATACGTATCAAGCCAACGAGTTATAATAAACTCCCAGTATGATTTAACTTTTGGTCAGAAATCATATTTCTCAGTTTAGAATTTTTGAATGTGCGATATATTGTTGAATTGCTCTAGCACAACGCAAAAATGGGTAAAAAGGGTTGAGAATATATATTGAGTATGAGTCTCCTTTTATGTTTGAATTCTTAAACATTAATTGGAGAATCATTTATGACATGATTCTCTCAACATCAGGGGGAAGATAATAATCAGCTAGACAAAAGAAAATAAAATATTATTATCTAGATCTTCGTATATGAACTAGAAGTTCATAAGATAATTCATGTTATTACATGTCAACTGCTAGACATATTTATTGACCTAATGAGAGTAACTAAGTCTTATATACCAGTTGAAATGCTCTAAATTTGAATTACATGTTAGAGCAAACGGATGTAAATCATGCATGAAGCATAAAAATTGATTTCAATGATCAAAATTATCGTAAATGAAAAATAGTGTGATATAGTCACATATTGGAGGTAGGTGCTCCTGAAGAGACCCAAGACATAAATAATAGTAAAACTCTAAAAGAGTTTCAGGTACCTAAAATAAATATTGAAATCTTGAAGAGATCTCGACGAGTTATGTCAATACGTGAATGAAACCAAAAAATTGAAAAGTTGTCGGAAACGATTTTGCAAACAAATTTACATAGAATACTTTTATAGAAGTAAAGAAAGAAAATGAGGATCTTGTATAGAAATTTATCCAAAAGTATAGATATTGAATTGGCCAATGTAGAAAGACATTTTGAACTTCTAAAAGAGAAATATTTAGACCACCAGTCCAAACACCTAAAGGTGTAATGCAAGTGAGGCACAAATAAGTAGTCGTAAATACGACTTGAATTATGATTTATGAAAAATTTTAATTACTTTAAGGTGGATGCAATTACTTTGGCAGTTATGAAATATTTTATATACGTCTAATTATTTTGTAGATTCCTATTTATCTTTAAAGGATTTAAAATGCTAGGAGCATTTGGAAATTTTCGAGGAAATTTATTTAGACATGTCTCATTGAATATTTTGGCGCATTTGGTATAATCACGTTAGTGAGTACTAATTGAGGAAATATTGTAAGAATGATTAGATTTTTTTATGTATTTTTATAAAAGAATTTTGGATCAAGATTCATTATGATAATTTGAATTTCATTAGAACTCCTAAAGAGCTTCAAATTGGAAACTCATGAAGTGCTTTCAATGCATTTAATGAAAGTATTTGAGAAAATGAATCTTGAGATGTGGTTTTGTCTCGACCTAAAGATCGAGCACTTAAATATGTAATTTTGTCTATGAATAGACATAAGCAGAAAGAATCTTAAAGAAGATTCAATATGGATAAAGCATATTATTGTGTATCCTTATGATTGTAAGATTATTGGGTGTGAATAATTTTATCTTCGAAAGAAAGATAAATAAATAATTCGTCTAGAAGCACCGTATATTAATTAGTCAAGAAATATTCATTGATATACAAAGATCATTACATTTAGATCTTTAAACATTTGTCGATGCCTCCTTAAATCTTGTAGAAATATTTTTTATGCACGAGGCAAGCTAAAAATGTATTTGGCTAAGACCATTGACCCAACAAAACTAGAAGATACAATTTACTTTCACAAGATATGATACAAAGTTATCTTGTGTAGAGATAATGCAAGATGTATATCTCAATCGAAAGATGGATAAATCATGGAATATATTACTCCAAAGTTTCATCCCTCACAATCTTTAGAAAAAGTATTCAAGATTAAACTATAAAGATTCAAAGATCTTCTGTGGTGTTTTTATGAGGGGGAGAAAATACGTGTTGCACTCCTTTTCCCTTAACCTAAGTTTTGCCCCAATGAGTTTTCCTAGTAAGGTTTTTAATGAGACAACATGTTATGCGTATCAAAGATGAATGTACTCTTTTTCCTTCACTAAAGAAATTTTTTCTCATTTGGTTTTTATCTTAGTAAGGTTTTAACGAGGCACATTATCTTCATAGACATCCAAGGGGGATTGTTATGAATATTTATCTATGTGGATGTCTATCATAATTAGAACTTTATCTAAGGAAATTTATTTACTTTATCATTAAAAATATTATCTCCATTAATTAGATAAAAATAAATTCAAATTTTATTTTGTTAAATAAAAAATTTACTAACCAAACTTTCAAATTGTTCATGTTTTAGTCACTCTGAATTATTTTATTATTATTTACTTATGGCATTTTTATTATTTTTAAATATAAAAATAATTTAAAATAAAAATAAAAATAAAATCATATATTATTATTATTATTATTAAAATAATTTAAAATTAAAATTATATTTTAAATTTTTTATTTAACAAAATAAAATTTGAATTTATTTTTATATTTAATAATAATAATCAATGTAATGTCATAGTAAAATAATTCAGAGTGACTGGAACATGAGTAATCCGAAAGTTCAGTTAATAAATTAAAAATTTTGAAAGGTTTAATTTACCTTTTTATTGTTAAAAAATATATATGGATACTTATCTATTTAGACCCTTTTCATTTTAATTTAGTTTGATTTTGCCCCCCCCCCCCCCCCATTTTAGTTTATTTTGATTTTACCCCGTATTTTCTATTCTTAGTTATACTTTACCCTCCCTAGCCTAGTATTCGACATCGTCCTTGGTTCGAATCATGGAGACTGTAATACTCATTTTTCGTTCAGCCTTAATCCAAAAGCCATTTACACACAAAAATAATAATAAAAAAACAATCCAATGCATTGTTGCATAATTTATTTCACTTCCATTTTGAGCTCCAACAACAATGGCAGCAACGGCCAAACACACGAGAAAGACAACGAAACAAATCCAAAGCTTGTCAGATCCCCATTTGTGATTTGTCTTGCAAAGTTTGAAATCCATCAACTTGTATTCAACAGATCCTTTGTTAAACTCAAATCAGTGGGTATTGGGTACCCTCTTTACTTTCTTTGTACATGTTTTAATATTAATATAATATTTTTATTATATATTTATGTTAGTTGTGTTGTACATACATTATCATCTATTATGTATGTTTTTATGTGCATCATGCATGATTGTTTATATGTTCATATTTATCCATTTATTCTTTGCCTTTATTTTGTATATATGCCATGCTTATTTGTTTATTATGTTGCATTCGGATATATTAATTGTTGATGCCGTGTCCCATTATTAGAGAGTAAACTCGGCTAATACTAAAGGCAGCAGTGGTGGTCTTGGTTTATTCTTCGAGTAAGGGGCCTTTAAAATTAACTCTAATTTATAAACGATCTTAAATTAAATTAAATTCGAACTTAAAATTTTCAATATTAATGTAACTTGTAATCGACTAGGTACAGATTTCGGGCGTGGTGGGGGTGCGAATTCTTCCCCACACGTAACCGACTTCTGAACCTGTTTTTCTTTGGTTATCTTTTGGTGTCCGGTCTATTGTATCCAAGTGACCGATGGCGACTTCATCATTTTCAAACATTTTCCCAAAAGTTAAAATCGGTTCTTCTAAGTGACACCGGGAGGGACTTTTTAGTCGCTACAGAGACGTTGTTGGAAGGAAGAACCACGAGTCCTGATGGACATGTGTACTATACCAAAAACTTGTAACCCCCTCGTCCCGGTCCGGACGCTTGACCGGTCCGAGTGGGCCGCACGGGGAAAACCGAAGCGAAACCCGTTAAGGTTCCTCCTCGGTTAACGACCCAGAAAATTTCTTTTTAATTAAATCTTTTCTAAAGGCTCATTCGAACCCTATGTGATCATAGCAGCGGAAAGACAAGCATTCATAAAACAATAACTTGATCAACCTAAGCAAAACAGTCTATTTTTAACTGATTAAGCAGGCCGTTTCGAAACACCCTCAAGGTGTATCGAAACGCCTTGACCTGGTCAACGGTTCTAAGCCTACACTAAGAGGCCGTATCGGAACGGAGGTCAACCGTTCCAAAACACCCTCCATGGTCAACTTCTCGTGGTCAACGAGATTTTGACCGTTTCAAAACTCTTAGACCTGTTTCGGAACACCTTCATCTCGTCAATTTCTCAAAATTCCAGTAGCGAAAATGTACCGAAACGGCCTCAACGCGTTTCGAAACGCCCGGCCAAAAACAAAGGGAACGTATCGAAACAGGGTAGCCCGTTTCGAAACGCCCTCTGTCTGCAGACTGGTTTTAGCTGGTTTATGGCACAAGGATGTCCCTAAACCCCTCTAAAACCTCAAACAACACACTAACATCAATCCTAAGGCAACCCAACATAACAAGCATGCTTTAAACACAAAAAACATATAAAGAAGCATCCAAGCAAAGCATTACCAAAAGCATACTTCAACATAGTCTACACTTAGACAATTTTAAGGTAGGCAAAATACTAACATGGTTACAAGCATGTCATACATCCTAAAAGCCAATTTAACAAGCACAACGACGAGTCTAACATGCTCCTAAACAACATCAACAACAACATAATTCAAAGGCATCATAATACGATTACATGTCCCATTGCTTGACCATTACATCATAAATAAAATGTTCATACTTGGTAGCTAACAAGCACCACGAAGCACACTTGGAGGCCCCCTTCTTGCACTTAGCAACCCACGAACTAAGGATCTGCATTGTTGAACAAAGAGAGAGCGTAAGCAATAAGCTTAGTGAGGGTAAGCTCTTTAAAAACAAACCTCGACAACGCAGGGTCCAATCACGATCTCAACCAAGGTAATGCATAAATATACCATTGATCCTCAAGAGCCCAAAAGTTAAAGATGCATGAACAATATCCAATTATATGTCATGCTCAACAAGCTCTATTTCACAACATATGTATACACATATAATCATCCAAGTAGAAATCACATTCTACAACACATTGATGCACATATCAATCAACATTGACACCTAGCTATGACCCGAATACGCGGATAAACCCGTTGGAACTCACATCCAATAACCACTTTACCTCACGGTGGGATTACACTCATCACCGATCTCGCGGAGGGGATTCCACTCATCCTCACGCCCCGTCGATGGGATTCCACTCATCACCGACTAATATATAAATAACAATTTCCGGGCGAACCCGTACTCCTTCTTGGTGACTCAACGCCACCAAGGCCACACGCGAATTTAGACTCATGTGTGCACACTAACATCCTAATGATCGATCATTTGTACTCAAGCATACTAGTGCCAACATTTAACTCAATCCACATTATTCATTTCAACCAATTCTGTGCTTAGCACGTAATCACCATGATCACAATCATGAACCATTCACATGCATACCATAATGCATCACAAATCATGCCTCATTTCACATGTATAACACATTACACATAAACCATCACATCACAAATATTACGAGGCATATACATCAATTACAAGTTCAACCAATGGCTCTAGTTTAAGTTTAGGATTAGGCTACCACCCTAATCCTAACTCTAGGTGGGTCTACCAGGCCCGACCTAGTCCATATGCTCGAACCAACCATTTAAAAACACTTTAAACACTAACCACTCACCTAAGCTTCCAAGCTCAAAGCCAAGCAAGCAGCCACCCTCAAGCTTCCGGATTTCCTCTCGATGCTTCACCGACCCAAGTTCTTGCCTCTAAACAACCTCAATACAATTCAAAAAACATCCAAATCAGTCCAAGCATCAAAGTGCTAACCCGGAACACAATTCAAACACAATGCACACTATTTCAAGCCATGAACAACCCCACATGTAACCAAACTCAGGCAGCCCCAAAACCTCATCCAAAAACTCATGTTTCCAACATCTTTTCCACCCACAATTGATCCCAATTCAACCCCTAACCATAACACTATCAAAAGCCTTTCAAATCCAACCTAAAACAACCCCCAAAACTCACCCAAAACCCTTCAAAAACCTCATTCAAACCCAATTTCGGGAATTTGTTTAAAACCAAGAAAAATTCACATATGTGGTACCATTTAGCTCATAGACTTCATAACTAACAACATTGAATCAAAACATTAAGCTTAACAACATAAAGTTACAATTTTTAATCAAAATCTTCAAAAACTCTATTTTCCAAAACCTTAACGAAAATGAAAACTAAGTGTTCTTTTGAAGAGAGGACGTTGAGGAGGTCAAAAATGATGTTACCTTTCAAAAACGAGTTGAATCGAAGGAGAAATGAGATGGAATAGTGGGAGGAGTGTTGAAGCTCTCTTTCACGTTGGTTGTGTTGGAGAGGAGGGTGAATAGTGGTTATTTGATAAAAGGGGGGGTTTAAAATCAAAAGTTGGGCTAATTACAAAATGGCCATTAATGAATGGATATCTCCTTTATTCTTTAAGAACTCTACAATTTGTAATTCATCCAATTTGGTCCAAAGTAAAATATTTATTTTTGACACCCGAACTTAAAAGATTATTTTAATTATAAAACCGAGCCTAAAATAATATTAAAATATTATTTTCACCCGACCCCTTAACCCGGGTGTTACAAAAATTGTGAAAAAATGAAATGTGTTTAAAGTTTTTGAACGTTTGAAAAAATAAGTAAAAATTTTCTGCCCCTAACCATGCCTCCTTATATGCCCCTACTAAAAAACACCTAAAAATTAAATTCTAAGCCCTGACCCTAATTTTCATATCCTAAACTCTAAGCCTTAAACCCTAAAAAATGCATTCTGCCCCTAATTCCCTACACCATAACCCTAAGCCCCAACCTTAAACCCTAAACTCATTATTTTAAAATGGAGGCACCAATGGGGACATAGTTAGAAGGTAGACGATTTCCATCCTGAAAAAATCCAATTGAGTCTCTAAATTTTTTGTATTCAATTATTTGAAACAAAAAAATGAATAGATACAATTTTTTTTATCAATGTTGGCCGTTAAATAATAACGATTTTTTATAAGATAATATTCTCGCTTGGCACACTATGATTTTGCCATGTGGCATTCGTAGATTTTTAAAAAAATAATTTTTCTATAATTTTTAGAGTTGTTTTTCTTTTACTTTTTAAATAAAAATAAAGAAAAATCTAAAAAAAAAAAACAACAGACAATTTCGTGGAACGGCATGTAACACCAATTAATCTTAAAAAACACTGAGAAATGTTTATCCCCTTGTGTCCTGGTGGCAAAGATAGATGTTCATTATTCCTTGGGACTTGGGTTCGAGCACCAATAATGCATGTTGTGTGTGCCGTCTTTGAAAAGACTAAGAAAGTTGAACATATGCTACCATTGCATCACACCAGCATATTAAATTAAACACTGAGAAATCAATTAAAAATAAATACGACCACGTTTAGATTTATTTTCCTAAATAATTTTATAAGAAAATTTGCTAACAAAAATTATAAAAACATTGTTAAAAAAGTTGTTAATATGGTAGTATTTGGAATATAATGAATGGAATTGTATGTTATTATATTAATTAATTATAAAGTATTTGTTAACAAAATCTTTTAAAAAAAGTATAAAACCATTTCATGGCACTAATTCTGAAATGTGTTTAATAATCAATTTGTTTAATAAGTTGACTATTATGGTTCCTTTTTATATAAGAAAAACAGTTGACCTAAAACAGTTTGTCAACTCTCTTAAAGTAATAGGAAATTAGAAATAATGGAGGAGGAGATGGGATAATGTTGAAGCAACAAAGCACGATGGGTTGATAAGATTTTAAATTAGTAATTGCTTCTAAAATATGTTCACCATTAGGGATTAGGTTCTCTTCTAAAACCATTTGTTGTCACTTCCCCTATTTCAATACTAATCTAACCCATTCATCAAAAACAACAAATAAAAGAGTTAAATCGACGTCACATTCAATTTGTTTCAATTAAAAATGTAGGTTAAATATTAAACGTTGCCCTTAACAAAACATTGTTACTGTTCAGAGGCCGTAAAATGAATACTTGTAGGGACGAAGCTATATAGGGTAGGAGGAGCAATTGCTCTTCCCTAATTTTTTTACTTTTGTTTTTCTTATATAAATTTAAAAAATAATTTTTTTATGAATTTGTCCCATTATTAAATATTTATAGTTTGTTCACTTAATCTCAAATTTTGACTTCGTCCTTAATTACGCACTCAAATCTAAAAATTATAATTTAGACCCTTAAAATTTTCAAAACATTTAATTTGGTTTCTACAAAATTTTTAGTAATTCATATTAAGCTTCAAAAATTTTAACGTTGTTAATTAAATTCATCTTATAATTTTTAAAAGTTTTCATTAAGCCTCTCAAATTTAAAAAAAAATTAAATTTTTTAATTTAGACCTCTAACTTTTTAAAAATTTTAAGATGATCCTTAAACTCTACCACCAAATTTTGTCATTGTTGGTGTTGATATCGAAAGTAACTTGAAAGAATAGTTCCATTATTTCTGAGCTAAAAGTATAGTTATTAGTAAATCAGAATCGAAAAGGTACAATAATTTTTAAATTTGGATTAAATTTTATTGTCATGGGTCATTAGCCTCTTCTCAAAAGTTATGTTTAATAGAATGTGCAACACCATCATTTATATATTTTGAATTTTTTTTTCGATGTAAAATTATTGTCTCCAACTCTTTTTAAGCGTAATATTATCGTGATAATATCCTATCAATTTTACATATCTACCGTGTTACCATTCATAAATATAATACAAATATATTTTTTAGAAAAAATTGTCAAATCCGGGTCATTCCTTGTGTGAACAATATAATTTTCCTTCAAGTTTGAATTTCAATTGAAGTGCAAAAACTTGTTTGTGGACAAAAAATAGAATTCATTGATGTTACTTAACAATAATTTCAAGAGACTTTAAGAACATAACTTTTGGCTTTTTCTAATGAGTTGGATGTTAAAAATCTAGAATATATTGCCGACTCTAATAGTAAGTTATTTATTTTTTGGTTGACACTCGAATAGTAATCGAAACAAGGGCGATATGATATTTTGATGACATAAACAATGATGTTTTATTCTTAAAAAAAATAATAAAAATAGTGTTTTTTATTATATTTAAGGCTTAAAATAATTTTTTCTCCTAAACTTTACTCTCTTTTTTTCAACTTGTCAAATAAATTACGTTTTGTCCACTTTTACTTCTTAATATTTTACTGTTACTTATATTACCCCAAAAACTAACACCGTTAAATTTTTTACATTAACCAATCAGAACACGCCACGTCATTTTTATTTATTTTTAAATCACTGACGGTTCTTTTTCTTTTCTTCTTATCTTAAAGCAACTTCAAAGCCACCATAGCCACATTTCTTTAGCTTCTTATCAAAAAATCAGACTGGAACTCAAAGGAACTTGAATTTACCCACCCTGCACCAATACCAAAGAAAAAGCTTCAATCTTTCTAATTCAAAAATTGGGACTTAGCTTCAATCTGTGCTTCCCAATTAGCCTTCAATGCCTTGTTTTCTTTCTTTCTTAATTCCCAGAAGTTCCCAATTAGAACTTGTGTAGAATCTGTGCTTCCCAAGTTTCCTTCTTTCTTAAACGTTGTTAGTTTTTTTGGGTAATATGAGTAACGACGAAAAATTTAAGGGACAAAATATAATTTATGGGACAAATTAAAAAAACAGATAAAGTTTAGCGAGAAATTATTTTAAGCCTATTTTTAATCAACTATTGTTTAAACTATTATATTAAGTAATTATTACACAAAAGTATGGGCATTATTTTTTTTCACCTACTCTTCCCATTTGCTATTCGAGTGATTATTATATTAATCAACGATGACGGTTACAAGAAACTTTTTTAATTTTTCATAGTTTTCTCTTTTCTATTGTATTTTTTTTCATCGACGGTATTTTTATCATTTTGTTAGTTTTGTATATAAATAAAATTCATCTTTGCTGATGATTTTTAAGTTTTTTTATTTTATTATATTCATATTACATATGTTTTTATTATAGTTCTTCTGTCTGCTTTTATGGTAGTTCATTAGTTTGTTTTTATAACAATTATAGCATGTATTTATGATAATTTAGCGTAGAGGTCATGAGTATCAACGAGCGTTTTTGTTAGCGAAAGAAGCCGATTTGTATATGCTTATGATTCTCTTTTGTGGTTGTGACGTTATGCCAAGAAAAAGTAGCGGAAGAATATTTCTTTTCATAAAGTATTCTGGTCAAAGTAGTTGTTTGTTCGATTTCATTCAGAAGTTTATTCAAGTCCTTCTAAGAGTGACATGTTTTATATTTTAATGTCTTTCACACTCTTAAAATTTTATTGTATTTATTTTACGCATTGAACTTTCAATGTTTGCGGTGTGATACCTTTGTAATCCTATCACTTTGAATATAATTCAGTATATTTGCCTTAGTTTAATTAATACCATTGATGTTACAACATCTATAAATTATAAGTTTGAACATGGTTTAATGCATAACTATCTTTAAAAAATTTAACCCAACAAGTGGTCCTAATAGAAAAGAGAATGTTGTTTATCTTAGAAGACACGAGTTCAAACCGTTTTATCTACAAATTGTACATTATCAAATGGTTAAAAATATGTAACGACAAATATTACCTTAATTACCTTTAGACTATTAAAAAATTATCTTTAAAAAAAATTAAGCCCCAAATAAATAATAATTATCTATATCAATTTTAAGTTTAAGTGGATGGATTAGAACAATTTAATTTGCTTGTGGATAATGATCAAAATCTGATCCACGAAAGTTCTGGATGAGTATGACTTGGCTTAATCAATTAGATCCCTCTTTTTCTTTTTCTTTTAATTAATCATAACTTAATAAGTTATTTGATAAATTAAACAATTAAAACAAATTTAAATTATAAATCTATTAGATTTTTTTTTGCTTAAAGTGATCATTTGGAATAAGAATTTAGAAGGCACAAGCATTATCTTTGAGGGTCGAATAGAATTTATATGTTCTTTTTTTTTACATTTTATATGATCCACTAATAATTTTATATCATGTCTATAATTAATAATTTTCTTTCATTGATTATATTTTATTGATAACAGATTTGGTACAAAATCATCAATGAGGAAAATAAAGTGACACAAAAAATGTACAGACAAATTCTATTCTTTTAGGCCAGGCATGTTCCGAACAACACTTACTGAAAGCCCTAGGCTCATATCTTAGCGTGGTTTGTCTGGAATTTTGGAAAGGGACCCCAAACAAGCAGTGGAAGTGGAAGTCCCATGACCACGGGTTTACATTTCCAGCTCCTCCTGAAATATGGACCAGCCTCTACATAAAGCAAACCCACCACAATTAAGCAGCCATGTGCTACTATATAACCAGACATTCTTGTTCAATCTCAAATATTTGACATCTAACCCACACTGATAGCCTTTTATCAACCAGCATTATTAGGGCATGGTGTGCTAGAGGTTATGTATATTAAAAACGAGGAACAACAATATATATATATATGTGAAAACTATAAACAGTAATGTATAACAATTAGAATGGGAAGAATCAAGCTTGCTTTTCATTGATCGAAAGGGTGGTTTATATACAAGTGAGCTAACAGCTTTTTAACCTAATTCCTGGAGAAAATAACAAACTTTTCCCTTCTAAAAGTTTGTTTTATGAAAACAGATTTGCAAGCTGTTTTGACAGCTGTGTAACGAACTTCAGCAGCTTCATTCAGCAACAACCTCACTCAGCTGCTTCATTCAGCAACAACCTCACTCAGCTGCTTCATTCTTCAACATTTCCTCTACTTCTTTTTCCTCTGCAAGTTGTGAGAGATTGAGGACATTAAGTTGATTTCGAAGAGTTTCAAAGTGCTTTATAGCAGATGGTTTGGTGAATATATCCGCAAGTTGGCAACGAGCTGGAACATAGTTGACTTGGAGTGTGCCTGTAGTGACTCTCTCCCGGACGAAATGAAGATCGAGATCGACATGTTTTGTTTTCGCATGAAGCACAGGGTTCGCAGCCATTGACACCGTACTTGTGTTGTCGCACCAGATTTTAGGGACATCAGGAAGTGTAATGCCCATGTCATGCAGGACAGATTGAACCCAAATCAGTTCAGATGAGGTATCAGCAAGACTGCGATACTCTGATTCAGCTGTGGATCGAGAAACAGCTCTTTGTGTAACCCCCTAGACCCGCCTATGCGTTTCACGGATCCTAGGAAGTCACATTAGGGTCACAAGAGCGACCCACAGAATTATTTCAAATAAACATATGGTTAAACCTTTAAAAATCATAAAGCAAATATATGATTTAAAAATGTAATTTCAGAAATCATTCAAAACGATAAAACATTTGTGATATGAGTTGCGGAAATAAGTTTCAGACTCATTTGTATAACACGACACACATGCCCCCTAGTTACACAGATACCATACTCCCTGATAAGCCGAAGAAACTCCCATACCGACGTTGATAAGTGCAACTTGTTTGATCTTTTATCCTGAGATGGTAAAAACAACATGAGCTTGGGAAAGCTCAGTAATACAAAACTACCAAAAGATGCTATAAGCTCATGCAAACATATGGTAGGCATAACATTTTTATGATGTTCCAGGCAATACTTGTCTCCATTAATGTTTCGCTGATTTAGTGAAGCATTATTCTTGAGGACTATAAGGTTTGTTCTTTCTATGTTACTGAGTACTGAGAGAGAGCTTATTGTTCAGAGAGTCAACAGAGTGGCAGATTGGAGAAGTTAAACCATGAAGCCTAGTGTGTTTTAATAAGTTGCAAATCAACATACATAAGTACTTAACATCATATCATATGAACACATAACAGATTATATGCAAATGCTCGGATGCATGTATGCGTTTACTAATGACTACCCTCCAACCAGCACACCAATATGTAGTCCCCCAGAACTGTATCATAAACTGGCATTAACCCAAGCCCATTGGGCGGGGTTCCATCCTAAGGAATACCTTAGAATACAGGCGGCCCTTGCCGAAGCATAGGAACCTAAAAAAAAACGGGCGGACCTGGCCGAAGCCTAAGATCTGTAAAAACGGGCGGACCTGGCCGAAGCACAGGATCTGTAAACAGGACGGTCTTACCAGCTGGATCAGGGCTGAGCCGAAGAGACTTCATATCATAACCCAACAGTATACCCCATACAGAATCAGAGTATTCAGATTTCCAGACATGGTTAACAGAATATATGTGACAGATATTTTATTCAGAGTATCAGAAACAGAAATTCATGCTTTTAACAGATAAATAGGCATACTATTGCAGAGCAGACATTTCAGTATTCATCATGTGAACAGATTGTACCATCATAGGTCAAGCAATCATATAACAAGTAAACAACTGAGCAAACATACACAATATCATTCATGATCAAATCATTATATAATACATATAAACAAAATGTAGCACACATGGAACACACTAGGTGGGACAGATCATTTCTTGGAGATGTTTGACATTTACGGAATGAGACATATTGAACTCTTGACAACTTGAACGAATTTCTGAAACGTGGCCCCTATTAGAAGGAATTCATACTAACAGTTTAACCCAGACATTTAGGAGGTGACACATCCAGATCTTTGAAAGTTCAGATATATTATGGGTATTTTTGTCCTTTAAATATACAAGGGCATTATGGTCATTTCGACGTTTATAGAAATTCTGGTAATTATACCAACAAGGCGCAAACAATGATTCACAGAACTCAGGTATCATATTTGCTCATTAGTTTTCTATCCAGATATTCAAGGATTTCTAAATTAAAGTCTTTTAAGTTATCGGATATTTTCAGTGATGTTCCGATTCTTTAGGCTATCATGGCCTTTCAGTTATTTTAATCTTATTAACAAATCCAGAATTTCGTCAAATACTTATTTACTGATTAACTCAGGAGGGTATTTTGGTTATTTTAGACTGAGATAGATCTAATATTTCTTTCTGAATTACCATCTGGTACCTCCATCATTCACTTACTTAAACGAGATTAAGGAGTCCTAACTCTCCGGCCCTTTACAGAAAATTCATTTATTTCAGAACTTGAGGTTTATCTTCATTCCAATTAATCGGACATTTCGGTGCTCGAGGCATTACCATCTTTTCGGTCATTGCGATCATTCTTATCAAATTCACGTATTACAAAATGTTACCGAATGCAGATTTTAGGTCATTTCTTTTATCAGATGAGTAGTTTAGTCAAACTTATGCTTTAAGGGTATTTCCGTAATTTCATATCTAACATCTCATACTCCACATTCTGAACATTGGTTCTTAGACATCACTGATAGAGTTTCAGTTTAAGCTGTATTATTTAATACTATTAGCACTTTCGATACTCCCGGTCTATTAATATTCTTAACTGAATTCTATTTATATTCTTATCTGAATACTTTGATGTTACTGATTCTGATATTAAATTCTCGTATCGAATTCGGCTTAAACAGAGTTCACAGATACACTTCATCACAAACATGCATGCTTTAACCGAATATCAACATGTACATAAAGCATACAAGGGGTAGTAAGGTATTACCTTAGTTCCGAGTTATACCGGTTGACTCATGATACTACATTCGATCGCATTCGAATCCGGACTGGATGTCCCATGACATTTCGAATACCAAGATACTTGCATACCTTCAAATATACAAATTAACATTTCAGTTCTTATCCATAGAGCTCTTAACAAAATTAAACACTTTCGGGTTCAAGGTCAGATTCGGAGGTCTTCGGGTCAGAATTTCACAAAACGGGCTTCAAAATCGGAATCAGGACGTCAAAAAACATAAAATAGGGCTTTTCGGAAAAAGTTGACTTTTTGGTCAAAGTCAACGGTCAACGGTCAACAGTCAACGCTGACGTCAGCAGACAAAGTCAACGCTGACGTCAGCAGACAAAGTCAACGCTGACGTCATGCTGATGTCACTGGTTGACCGAGTTGACTCAACGGGTCGGGTCGGGTCAACGGGTCGGGTCAACGGCTCGGTCAAACGGCTCGACGGCTCGGTCAACCGGCTCGGCGGCTCGGTCAAACGGCTCGGCGACTAGGTCAACCAGCTCGGTCAACCGGCTTGGTGGCTCGGTCAACCAGCTCGGTCAACCCAAACGAAGCCCACTCGCGACCGGCGGCGCGTGGGGCGCGTGCGGCGGCTGTGGGCGGCCGTTGGCCACCAAATTTTACAGGCCGATAGTTTTCGACCTTCTGAACACGGTGGTGGCCTCGGATTTTCAAAATTCAAACTCAAAGTTCGAATACTAACCTTTTAAGTTTTCCGACGATAAACAAACACCCCCTCCAACGGTGACTCCGATGATGATGTCGTTGGTACCGGTGAACTCGACTCGACATGATGAACGAAATGGTGGTGGAGGTGTCGAAAATGAACGGTCGGATCTCGGTAGATCTGAGATTGAATCTCTACCTATTTCTTTCTTTCTCACTTTCATTTTTCTTTCCTTTTTCCCTCTGCCAACGCTTAAACTTGGCAGATATATTATCCTTCAAAGAAAAAAGGTCAAATTACACTCTTAGCCATTTAATTTTTGGGGAGTTCACACTTTTGTCTCCAAACTTTATTCCATTTTCAAATTGGTCATCAATCCTTATAAATCAAGCTTCCCAAACCTGAATTCATTCAATTAAGTCCCAAAACCTATTATTCTTTTTAGGGAAAAAGAAGATTAAATCTCCCAAAAATTCTTAAAATTTTACTAGCCCCATTTGAGATTGTTACAATTCTCTCCCCCTTAAAAGAAATTTCGTCCTAGAAATTTACCAGAGTTGGATCAAAGCAAAACTGTAATTCCGTTTATTTACCTGCTGAAACTTGTCCATCAGATTATGGTTATTCCTCGTGTCTCACAGACGGTTATATCCTTAATCACGCGAAGTAACTTTATATTCAAATTCATCTCAGACCTGTTTATCAGAATACGGTAATTGCACCCATACGGAATCTTGTACGGTGCCAAGAAAATATTTGTCTCATAACTTTTATTATAAATGGCCTCAATCAAGGATAAGAGACATTTCGATCTACCACATAAGCTAATCATACCACCCAAAGGTATATCTTCCAGAATCCGAATTACTCTTCTAGGTTGACCATCAATTTTCAGATGAAAAACTACAACTACAATTCAGACAAACACTCTAGGAGTCCAACATCTACTCCCAAAAATCAGGATGTAAACATCAAATTTCAGTCAGTGATGATATTTAAGGATATACCAAGCCGCACCTTGAAGGAGATGCCTTTCTTCATACTGATCGAACACATCTAAGGTCATTAATGGATATCACTTTCCTTCAACGTAATATCCGGAAAATTATTTCTTTTGTATTTAACAGAGGCACCACAGATTATACACTTTCTGCACAATTGCAAACACTTAACTCTGAAGTTCATAGGGTTTTTTTTCAGTAGGGTATTTTCAGACACGAACGTTATCACCGAATAGCCTTTCATGAAATCTTACATCAATTATCCCGCATCAAACATTATTCTTAATCTGATTCATAAGTACGAACCATCTCAAGTTCCTTATCCAGATTCATATTCAACCATTTAATTCAAAACACAGACAACGTTATAGACATTTCCTGTAAGCAGATGTTGAGCTATGGAAGGCAGAATATTCAGATTTGGTTATTTCAAGAGAAATGATTCAACATCAGAGTTTCGGCTCGGTGGAGTACGGTCAGGACCTAGGGGCATGCACATACCAGACACCCTATGACAGACGATCGACCGATCTACCCAGAATGACGCAACTCTAAGCTCTGATACCACTAAATGTAACCCCCTAGACCCGCCTATGCGTTTCACGGATCCTAGGAAGTCACATTAGGGTCACAAGAGCGACCCATAGAATTATTTCAAATAAACATATGGTTAAACCTTTAAAAATCATAAAGCAAATATATGATTTAAAAATGTAATTTCAGAAATCATTCAAAACGATAAAACATTTGTGATATAAGTTGCGGAAATAAGTTTCAGACTCATTTGTATAACACGACACACATGCCCCCTAGTTACACAGATACCATACTCCCTGATAAGCCGAAGAAACTCCCATACCGACGTTGATAAGTGCAACTTGTTTGATCTTTTATCCTGAGATGGTAAAAACAACATGAGCTTGGGAAAGCTCAGTAATACAAAACTACCAAAAGATGCTATAAGCTCATGCAAACATATGGTAGGCATAACATTTTTATGATGTTCCAGGCAATACTTGTCTCCATTAATGTTTCGCTGATTTAGTGAAGCATTATTCTTGAGGACTATAAGGTTTGTTCTTTCTATGTTACTGAGTACTGAGAGAGAGCTTATTGTTCAGAGAGTCAACAGAGTGGCAGATTGGAGAAGTTAAACCATGAAGCCTAGTGTGTTTTAATAAGTTGCAAATCAACATACATAAGTACTTAACATCATATCATATGAACACATAACAGATTATATGCAAATGCTCGGATGCATGTATGCGTTTACTAATGACTACCCTCCAACCAGCACACCAATATGTAGTCCCCCAGAACTGTATCATAAACTGGCATTAACCCAAGCCCATTGGGCGGGGTTCCATCCTAAGGAATACCTTAGAATACGGGCGGCCCTTGCCGAAGCATAGGAACCTAAAAAAAAACGGGCGGACCTGGCCGAAGCCTAAGATCTGTAAAAACGGGCGGACCTGGCCGAAGCACAGGATCTGTAAACAGGACGGTCTTACCAGCTGGATCAGGGCTGAGCCGAAGAGACTTCATATCATAACCCAACAGTATACCCCATACAGAATCAGAGTATTCAGATTTCCAGACATGGTTAACAGAATATATGTGACAGATATTTTATTCAGAGTATCAGAAACAGAAATTCATGCTTTTAACAGATAAATAGGCATACTATTGCAGAGCAGACATTTCAGTATTCATCATGTGAACAGATTGTACCATCATAGGTCAAGCAATCATATAACAAGTAAACAACTGAGCAAACATACACAATATCATTCATGATCAAATCATTATATAATACATATAAACAAAATGTAGCACACATGGAACACACTAGGTGGGACAGATCATTTCTTGGAGATGTTTGACATTTACGGAATGAGACATATTGAACTCTTGACAACTTGAACGAATTTCTGAAACGTGGCCCCTATTAGAAGGAATTCATACTAACAGTTTAACCCAGACATTTAGGAGGTGACACATCCAGATCTTTGAAAGTTCAGATATATTATGGGTATTTTTGTCCTTTAAATATACAAGGGCATTATGGTCATTTCGACGTTTATAGAAATTCTGGTAATTATACCAACAAGGCGCAAACAATGATTCACAGAACTCAGGTATCATATTTGCTCATTAGTTTTCTATCCAGATATTCAAGGATTTCTAAATTAAAGTCTTTTAAGTTATCGGATATTTTCAGTGATGTTCCGATTATTTAGGCTATCATGGCCTTTCAGTTATTTTAATCTTATTAACAAATCCAGAATTTCGTCAAATACTTATTTACTGATTAACTCAGGAGGGTATTTTGGTTATTTTAGACTGAGATAGATCTAATATTTCTTTCTGAATTACCATCTGGTACCTCCATCATTCACTTACTTAAACGAGATTAAGGAGTCCTAACTCTCCGGCCCTTTACAGAAAATTCATTTATTTCAGAACTTGAGGTTTATCTTCATTCCAATTAATCGGACATTTCGGTGCTCGAGGCATTACCATCTTTTCGGTCATTGCGATCATTCTTATCAAATTCACGTATTACAAAATGTTGCCGAATGCAGATTTTAGGTCATTTCTTTTATCAGATGAGTAGTTTAGTCAAACTTATGCTTTAAGGGTATTTCCGTAATTTCATATCTAACATCTCATACTCCACATTCTGAACATTGGTTCTTAGACATCACTGATAGAGTTTCAGTTTAAGCTGTATTATTTAATACTATTAGCACTTTCGATACTCCTGGTCTATTAATATTCTTAACTGAATTCTATTTATATTCTTATCTGAATACTTTGATGTTACTGATTCTGATATTAAATTCTCGTATCGAATTCGGCTTAAACAGAGTTCACAGATACACTTCATCACAAACATGCATGCTTTAACCGAATATCAACATGTACATAAAGCATACAAGGGGTAGTAAGGTATTACCTTAGTTCCGAGTTATACCGGTTGACTCATGATACTACATTCGATCGCATTCGAATCCGGACTGGATGTCCCATGACATTTCGAATACCAAGTTACTTGCATACCTTCAAATATACAAATTAACATTTCAGTTCTTATCCATAGAGCTCTTAACAAAATTAAACACTTTCGGGTTCAAGGTCAGATTCGGAGGTCTTCGGGTCAGAATTTCACAAAACGGGCTTCAAAATCGGACTCAGGACGTCGAAAAACATAAAATAGGGCTTTTCGGAAAAAGTTGACTTTTTGGTCAAAGTCAACGGTCAACGGTCAACAGTCAACGCTGACGTCAGCAGACAAAGTCAACGCTGACGTCAGCAGACAAAGTCAACGCTGACGTCATGCTGATGTCACTGGTTGACCGAGTTGACTCAACGGGTCGGGTCGGGTCAACGGGTCGGGTCAATGGCTCGGTCAAACGGCTCGACGGCTCGGTCAACCAGCTCGGTCAAACGGCTCGGCGGCTCGGTCAACCGGCTCGGTCAAACGGCTCGGCGACTAGGTCAACCAGCTCGGTCAACCGGCTTGGTGGCTCGGTCAACCAGCTCGGTCAACCCAAACGAAGCCCACTCGCGACCGGCGGCGCGTGGGGCGCGTGCGGCGGCTGTGGGCGGCCGTTGGCCACCAAATTTTACAGGCCGATAGTTTTCGACCTTCTGAACACGGTGGTGGCCTCGGATTTTCAAAATTCAAACTCAAAGTTCGAATACTAACCTTTTAAGTTTTCCGACGATAAACAAACACCCCCTCCAACGGTGACTCCGATGATGATGTCGTTGGTACCGGTGAACTCGACTCGACATGATGAACGAAATGGTGGTGGAGGTGTCGAAAATGAACGGTCGGATCTCGGTAGATCTGAGATTGAATCTCTACCTATTTCTTTCTTTCTCACTTTCATTTTTCTTTCCTTTTTCCCTCTGCCAACGCTTAAACTTGGCAGATATATTATCCTTCAAAGAAAAAAGGTCAAATTACACTCTTAGCCATTTAATTTTTGGGGAGTTCACACTTTTGTCTCCAAACTTTATTCCATTTTCAAATTGGTCATCAATCCTTATAAATCAAGCTTCCCAAACCTGAATTCATTCAATTAAGTCCCAAAACCTATTATTCTTTTTAGGGAAAAAGAAGATTAAATCTCCCAAAAATTCTTAAAATTTTACTAGCCCCATTTGAGATTGTTACACTTTGTTTACGTGCACACCAGGACATAAGATGGCTACCAAGTAGAACACAGTGGCCGGAAGTGGAGCGTCTGTCGTCTATGTCGCTGCCCCAGTCAGCATCAGAAAATGCAGTGAGAAGCATGGAATCAGTGTGCTGTGTTGCAAACCACAATCCATAGTCAAGTTTGCCTTTGAGATAACGAAGAATTCGTTGGACGGCCTGCCAATGAACATCCGTAAGAGACTGCGTGTATTGTGCCACCTTGTTGACAGCAAAGGTGAGATCACGTCGAGTATGACAAAGATATTGAAGGGCTCCCACGACGCTTCTGTAGCCATGTGTGTCATCAAGAGGATCACCATCGTGTTTGCTGAGCTTAGGATAAGTGATCATGGGTGTTGAGGCAGCCTTAACATCAAGATGAGCAGTCTTGGTGAGAAGTTCAAGAGCATACTTTTTCTGGCTGAGGAATAAACCAGTGGCAAGAGTGTGGACTTCAAGTCCAAGAAAAAACTTCAACGGGCCAAGATCCTTGATTGAGAATTGATCACGCAGAGTAGTAATAACAGATTGTATGTAGGTGGACGAGTTGCCCGTTAGTAGAATATCATCTACATAGACCACAATGTATGTGGTGGCACTGTCACTGGATTGAATAAATAATGAACTATCAGCAAGTGATGCATGGAAACCAAGGTTGCATAGACAATATTTCAACTTGAGGAACCAAGTACGAGGGGCATGTCGTAAACCATACAATGCCTTCTTCAATTTGCATACAAGAGGAGGGCCAGTTGAGTTTGAGCGAAGGAAACCAGGAGGTTGGTGCATGAATACCTCTTCACTGAGATCCCCATTGAGAAACGCATTGTTTACATCAATGTGATGAAGAGACCAGCCACGAGAGACTGCCACAGAGATGAAGATGTTGATTGTAAAGAATCGAACAACAGGGCTGAATGTCTCAAGAAAGTCATGCCCAGGTACTTGAGTGAAACCTTTGGCAACAAGACGTGCCTTGAACTTGTCAATTGTGCCATCAGGGTTGTATTTAATTCTGAATATCCATTTGCAGCCAATGGCACGTTTTCCAGGTGGAAGAGGAGTGAGGTCCCATGTATTGTTTTTGCATAAAGCATTGTATTCGAGCAAGGTGGCAGTAGCCCAGTCAAGGTGTTGAAGGGCTTCTTGTACAGTGGAAGGGATGAGGTGGGCTTGAATATTGTAAAGTTTAGGTTTGAAGGTCCCAACTTTACTTTTGGTGACCATGGGATGGTTATTACTGATAGAAGTAGAAAAATTAGGCATGTGGGAAGGTGGAATAGCTAATTCTAGTATAGGTAATGTGGAAGTAGGAGGGTTATCGAGGGAGATAGAGGGTGAGGGAGAATGAGTAGTGTCATTATGTGGTAGAAGGGTGTTTTTAATATATATATATATATATATATATATATTAAAAACAATTTTTGAAAATAAAATTGAAATAAACCAGAAATTCAAAGATAATAGAAACAAAAAGAAATACTAGTAATCGATCAGAAAACTTAGACCGAGATTTGTGCTATCATAGTGTCCTTAAAACAGATTCGTCCCCTCCCGGTGCTAGAGTTACTATGGAACGTCTGTCTCACAGGATACAACGGTAGAATACAGCCAAAGGAGCAATGCAATCTTGACTGCAACGACGAACTTTACAGAAGCAGAACACTATTAACAATCTGGCTAGAGGGTTTTTATGGTGTGTTATAGATAGAAACAAGAGGTCTCCTTTTATAGTGTTCAGGCAGGGGACATGATTAAATATATAATTAATATGCTACTTAAATTTCTGAAGAGTTACAATTTCCAGAAATCAAAATGGTAATTATCACAGAATTAATCCAAATAAATTGAAGGTTACAACCAGATGAAGGGTCTGTAACTCCATAAAAACCGTGGGTTAATTCTATAGTTTATGTTGAAAAATTAAGTCAGGAAAGAAAAAAAAAATGTTATTTTGAAGAGCTTCTACATATAAAGCTTTATAAATCTATGTTCCCAACAAGTTTGGGACATTTTACTTTCCATCTCATTTTTTCCAACATTATGAGTGTTACTTTGAGCAACAATTTCTCATTCACCTATTGAACATTTTGAGCATGTAAATATACACATTTCATCTACTCTTGTAGTAGATTAGTAATCCACTTAGTCCCAATTAATTTGACTAATAGAACCCACTCAAATTCAAGCTCTAAAATGTCTATGTACCATATCATTTTTCTAACAATTCGTACTTGGTGAGTTTTGGATACGAATACATGTCGAACATGGTCTACATCCCCAGGATGCAAAGATACCTATCAAACCCTCCAACTTTGAGGGGGAAATGATTTAAACTACACTGAAATCAACATTGTGAGACCTAGGAGAATTTGCTTAGTCTGTCAAGAACATTAGTCAAACTTGCCTGTATGCGGCTCAAGTTTGAAATCAACATGGTCTTCATCTGTTAATGTTTTACGACCATCTTTGCTCTCCGATTCTCCATTGTTTGCATCAACTGATCTGTCCTTCTGTAGTTGGTCTACTTGTTGATCCATTAGATGACAATTATCAGATAAGAACATTAATATTATCTACTAGTTTATTATAATTTGTTTATACATTTTGATTTTTTTAATTTTAATATTACAATCCATTTTTTTACAAAATATCCATTTAAACAAATCTAATAACTAAAATTTTTCGTTATAATTTTTTAAACAAAAATCTTCTACGTTGATGTTTACTATAATTTTAAAAAGGTTAAAAATAATTGAGTATGGATTTGGACCACCTCTTGTGATCAGCTATGGTTACAGCAATTATAATGACTTTTGCCAATGAACTTCCAAAATTTCAAGGTGAGTCTAATGTACGGTTAATTTAAAATGTTACAAAAACATATAATATTTTAGATTGATTCGGATAATATTTTAAGTTCTAGCCTAAAATGTTAAAAATACGCAATTTATAAATGTTACCTACACAACTTAAAATATTACATGTTTATTTTTTTTGTTTGCAACATAAAATGGTGTTTCGCCCTAACCTAAAATGTTACTCACAACCTAAAATATTATCAGTTTTCATAACGTTGTTAATTGTATTTTTAATATTATTTAAGTTGATGTTCTTTTAATTCTCCGAAATTTCTCAAGGCTCTTAAATATGATGAGTATCATCAGTACTCTATTTAACAATAAAAATATTTTTAACATCCGGTAATTTACTTTTTATCAATTAGCTGGTTTGCCCGAGTGGTTAAGGGGGCAGACTTAAGATCTGCTGCACTGCAGTGCGCGTGAGTTCGAACCTCACAGCCAGCATCATTATGAATTTTTTTGAGAGAATAAAGGAAAATAAGTTAATAAAAAAATATGAATAAATCAAGTTATTTTGTTAATTAATTAGAGATGTAACTAAATTACCAAGGTTAATGTCATGATTCAAAAAAAAAATCTCTAAAAATTCAAAACTAGCAAAAAAAGAACTCTAAATTCTTTTAAAAGAAACTCCTATATTTTTATACTTTTTATATTTTTATGAATTTTATTATTATTTTTATAAAATTTAGAATATTTATATTTTTAAAAATATAAATTCAAAAACATAAATTATGATATATTTTATTAATTTTTTAGATTTTTTTTACACTCTAAAGTTTTTATTTAAATTTTAGTGTTTTTAGCACCTATATTTTTATACTTTTTTATATTTTTATGAATTTTATTTTTTTGAAAATTAGAATATTTATATTTTAAAAAATATAAATTGAAAAACATAAATTATGTTATATTTTATTAATTTTTTATATTTTTTTACATTCTAAAGTTTTTATTTCAATTTTAGTATTTTTAGATTTTTTAACAAAAAAATCACATGATAAAATCTGATTTAACCATGTGACATTTTTGGGGAGCAATCATTGTTTTTAGGGTAAATTACATTGATAACCACCAAATGTCGTTTCTATTTTGACCACCTAACTAAGAAACTTGTTAATTAAATTATTAAATTGTTTCTATTTTACCCCGATCATTAAAGTCTAATTGAGTAAGTGACGTGACAGTTAAGGAGATTTTGTATAGTTACACATTTGATCCATGTAATTTACCTGTTATATCAATTTGGTCATAATTCTAATTTAATTAAATAAAATTAATCAACTAACCAGATGACAACACATGTCATCACCCAGTCTAACTAAGAAACTTGTTAATTAAATTATCAAAATTTTAAATTGTTTCTATTTTTACCGTGATCATTAAAGTCTAATGGAGTAAATGGCGTGACAGTTAAGGAGATTTTGTATAGTTACAAATTTGGTCCATGTTATTTACTTGTTATATCAATTTGGTCATAATTCTAATTTAATTAAATAAAATTAATCAACTAACCAAATGACAACACATGTCATCACCCGATCCAACTAAGAAACTTGTTAATTAAACTATCGAACTTTTAAATTGCTCCTATTTTTACCCCAACCATTAAAGTCTAACGGAGTAAGTGACATAACAGTTAAAGAGATTTTGTATAGTTACACATTTGGTCCATGTTATTTACCTATTATATTAACTTGGTCATAATTCTAATTTAATTAAATAAAATTAATCAATTAACTAGATGACGACACATGTCATCACCTGATTAAATGAGTTTAATCTAATTTTTAATCTATTTTTCACCCAATCAAATGAAACGTTAATCCATGTTAGTTCATTAAGGTTTGAACTAGGACTTATGGAATAAAATCTAACGACTCAACCACCAGGCCAACTTAATTTACCTAACTTAATTTACCTACCTATATTTTACAACAAATGATTGTTAAGCTTTGTCAAGTTCTTAAACTTCACTCTCTTCTTTGATCCAGCATACCGATGTTCAGTTACACTACAATTAACTAACTCTACAAATTACTAGTTTGCCCTTAATGAATTCTAACCCTTTTAATTTAAACCAAAGTTTAATTAAATTTTAAAACGAACTCACGGCTCAAACCCGATTTACGCGAGTAACATCCGACCCCTAAACCCGGGGCGTTACAAATGATATGTTAATAAAATATACTCCACTTTTTACGACAAATAATGTTGTTCTCAGACACAATATCTTGAAAAAGTTTTAAAGTCCCACTAGCTCTACTCCATTCCATGAAGTGAATGTGAGATTATATTATGGAAATAATAAAAACCACATTAGAAGTTGTGGTCATGGTCGAAGCTATGCATATATACATGAAAAATATGATCATTTTAAGAATACTTAAACCCACCGGTAGTAAGGATAACAATAGTGATAAAAATCATTCTAAGAAAGTGAAATCTTTTTATTAGCAATGTGATGTTATAAATTATTGGTCTCGTACTTATCGTACGTTGAAAAAATCAACAATCATTGAATAATAAAGGAAAGAAAATAGAAGAAAATTTTGTTTGCAAAAAATGACGATGATGATATTAGTCCATTTTATTTGGACATTGTTGGTCCAACTCATTTGAATGTTGTTGATTTTCTTATAACCCTCGAAGGGAATAAACCATCTTCTATTTATTCTCATAACCTTGAATAGAATTGTTTATCTTTTTATTTATTTTGCTTTATGCTTATTTACTTTACACGTTAATTATTTACGTTTTATATTTTTATTTATATTTATATATTATGATATTTATTTATTTATTTTCTTTCACATGATTACTTATCAAATACAATTTATGGTGACGATTTATGTTTAGTAGAAGTATAATATATATTTTTCCATTTAATGCAAGAGATAATGTGAGTATTGTATCTCAAAGTACTGAAAATATTGATGCTCTAGAAGAGTGATGAGTATTTATTTTGGTTGTGTTTTTGGTCCTTATTTCGATTAAATATATGTTTAAGGGACTTAATTGGGCTTTTTTATGATGTTTTCGTACATGAGACGTGATGCTGGAAATAAATTGGAATTCTGCAGAAAATGCTGGAGTCATGGGCATGAACCAGGGCATGAATGATGACTGGGCGCCACGTCAGCGTCTTCTAGAAGATGACGTCAGCAGTAGTGATAGCTTATCAGTCCGCTTATTAGATAGTTTATCACCAGATTTTTTAAATTTTAAATTTTAAATTTTAAATTTTAAACTTTGGATAATTATTTTGTTTAATTTTAATTATCATTTTAGGTTTTACCTAGGTTATTTTGAAACACTATAAATACCCCTCTTTGGGGTAAGTATTGTCATCATTCAATGAGCAATTGAACATCATTTCTTCTTCCCTTGGAAATTCTTCTCTTCTTAGTTTTACTTTAGTTCTTTTCTTCTATTTCTTCTTTTAATTATTTCTTAAATGTCGAGCATGATTAATTTAATAACCATGCTCGGCTAGATCTTTTTAAGCCGAAGGCTTTTGCGATGACGCGTTCTCAAGGCGAGGTTTGAAACTATGCTTCAAACATTTCGAAAACTTCTCTCAATTTCTTCAAACTTTATTTTCTAAATCAAAATGATTTTTAAAACCCAAAGATTGACTTTGGAGAAAAACAATTGTTTTGATCTATCAAGTGGGAGGGAGGATCGGTTATTGAAACAAATCCGACTTCCAAGGAACACACTTAGTAAATAGATTACTAAGTGAAATTGAGATCGAATCGTTTTTATAGAAATGACTTTTCGAGTTGGTTACGAGCTTAAGTAATTTGTTTTCTCAAACATTGAGTTGGTTTAGACAAATTATCAAAACTGAAACCAAAAATTGATTTTGGAAATTCAGTTTACAAACAAAAACTCAAGGATTGACCTTGAAATAATTTTGCCAACAAGTTTTTCGAAATAAAAATCTTTACCAAGGAACCAAGTAGAACAAGTCAACGCGAAAGCCCGAGGCCGATAATCTCATATTTACTTTAAACTCTTTTAAAAGCTTTCTTTTACTTTCTTAAATAATTACATTTCATTACAACAAACCCCCACTTAAATCACATCAACATAGCTCCATCAACAACTCTTGGTTCAGAAACTACAAAAGCGCGACAAGGAAAGTTCTAAGTCCCTGTGGGTTCGACTCCTACTTCCCTATCTATATTTAGTTTAATTTCTTTATTTATTTATTTATTGGAAGAAGGAAATTATTCTTGACACGTTACGACGCGTGTCAAAATTGGCGCCGTTGCCGGGGACTTCAGCAACTTTTACTGTTTGTTTTTGATTATTTTTTACCAGGAGAAATCCAGGAGAACATATTAAATACATCCCAAAAATCGAAGCCAAATGGGAAACAACGAACAGACGATCCAGCAGCTGATCAGGGCACCAGAGGATAATCAGCCTTTGTGCATAACCTTTCCGAATGGTGAAACACTGTTCCAACTAAAAACGGGCTTGATTCATCTACTACCAACCTTCCACGGTTTGCCCAACAAAAACCCACACAAACATTTGAAGGAATTTCACATCGTTTGTCTAAGCACAAAGCCTCAGAGAGTATCCGATGACCAAATTAAACTTAGAGCTTTTCCATTTTCTTTAGCAGATATAGAGAAAGATTGGTTATTTGATTTACCCCCAAACTCTGTTACAACCTGGACTGACATGGCTAAACTCTTTCTTGACAGGTTCTTCCCTACGGCAAAAGCGAGCGAAATAAGGCGCAGCATCTTGAGCATTCAACAAAAAGAATCTGAATCTTTACATGAATACTGGGAGAGGTTTAAAAAGTTGTGTGCAAATTGTCCACAACATGGATTTTCGGAACAAACCCTCGTTCAGTATTTTTATGAAGGATTGACGCCAATGGATATGAAAGTAATAGATGCGGCAAGTGGCGGAGCTCTAGTTAATATGACCCCAACAGCGGCTAAAACACTAATATCAACCATGGCTGCCAACTCACAAAGGTTTAATCAATCTAGCGAACCATCTCGAAGTGTTCGCGAGGTAAGCACAGTTTCTTTAGAAAATAAGGTTGATAAATTAGCTGAAATAGTGCAAACTCTTCTTGCAGGAAAAAAGGGAACATCTAGACTTTGTGGGATCTGTACTAGCCCAGAACATCCGACAGACTGTTGTCTGATGATTCAGGAAGATGATGTCCCCCAAGACAATGCCATATGAAATGCATACAATCCGAGGTGGAGAAACCAGTCAAACTTTGGTTACGCAAACAACCAGAGACAAAATCAACCCTACCCACAACAAAAGACATCTCTAGAAACCTTAGTTGAGCGTTTAGCGATGTCCCAAGAGAAATTCCAAATTTGTACCGAGGCCCACTTACAAGAGATAGACAAACAAATAAGCCAGCTAGCAAGTCGTCTTGATTCCAAAGGTAAACTTCCTTCGCAAACCGAGACAAACCCTAGGGAAAATATAAGCGCCGTCACACACTATAATGGACAGTTATAGCTCCAAAAGAACCATAAAAAAACAACAATCCCACTCCTGCCATGGAAGAAGGTAACGAAAAACAAAATAACCCTATACCATCATCTCATCCTTCTTCCCCACCTCTTGAAGTCGCACCTCCTTTCTCATCACGATTAGTAAAACGTGACAAAAAGGCTGAAGAAAGAGAAATTATTGAAGTATTTAAAAAGTTCCAAGTGAACATTCCCCTATTGGAAGTCATTCGCCAAGTGCCAAGGTACGCTCGTTTTCTTAAAGAGCTCTGTACAACCAAGCGAAAACTCACCGGGCACGAAAAGGTAAATTTGGGAGAGCATGTTTCTGCAGTTTTCCAACGTAAGTTACCCCCCAAAATGAAAGACCAAGGTATGTTTGCTATACCCTGCCAAATTGGTAACGTATCTATTAAACGTGCTATGTGCGATCTTGGGGCTTCAATAAATGTAATGCCGCTTTCTGTTTATAAAATGATAACTAATGATCCTTTGAAAGAAACCAGGATTACGATACAGTTGGCGGATCGATCAGTCATCTATCCAGAAGGAGTGTTGGAAAATGTTTTTGTAAAGGTAGATGTCTTATTTTTCCCTGCGGACTTCTACGTGATCGACATGGCTCACGATAGAACAAACACTTGTTCCGAAGTGTTGTTGGGAAGACCATTCCTTAGCACATCAAACACGAAAATAGAAGTAAGGAGTGGCCTTTTATCCATGGAATTCGACGGTGAGGTAGTAGAATTCGATGTTTATAAGGCAATGAGGTATCCTGATCAGGTTGAATCTGTTAACTCAATTGATATTGTTGATCTATATATAGAAGAGTATGCGGATACTAATGTTTTTAATAACTTTGATATGGACTATGAGCTTTTCGACGATGAGGTAGAAAATAAGGAAGAATATGTTTCCTTTATTAATTCTGATTTAGCTTTAACTCCATCGAAGACTAAACCTTTGCCATCTATTTTGCAGGCTCCGAAGTTGGAATTAAAGGAACTCCCATCCCACCTTAAGTACGCCTTCTTGGGAGATAATGATACCTTACCAGTTATCATTTCGAACGAATTAACCGGAGAGGAAGAAGCCGATCTTGTCACAGTCTTGCGAAAGTATAAGGAAGCAATCGGGTGGACGGTAGAAGACATCAAAGGACTTAGCCCCTCAACTTGTATGCACAAGATCAAAGTTGAGGAAGGAGCAAAGCCGTCACGACAAGGTCAGCGACGCTTGAATGGTCCCATGATAAAGGTAGTACAAGACGAAATTCAAAAACTCTTAGACGCCGATATCATATATCCGATCTCGGATAGCGAGTGGGTAAGTCCTATTCATGTTGTTCCTAAAAAGATCAGCGTCATTGTAATCAGAAATGACGAAGGTGAGTTAGTTCCAACTCGAGTTCAGAATGGATGGCGAGTTTGCATAGATTACAGGAAGTTGAATTCTCTAACCCGAAAAGATCACTTTCCCTTACCTTATATTGATCAAATGATTGAAAGATTAGCTGGTAAATCTCACTATTGTTGTCTCGATGGTTTTTCAGGTTTCTTTCAAATTCCCGTAGCCCCTGAAGACCAAGAGAAGACCACGTTTACGTGCCCATTCGGAACCTTCGCCTATCGACGAATGCCGTTTGGACTATGTAACGCTCCGGCTACGTTCCAGCGATGTATGGTAAGTATATTTTTGGATTATGTTGAGAAAGGGATCGAGGTATTTATGGAAGACTTCACTGTATATGGTAATTCGTTTGGTGAGTGTTTATTGAAATTAACTAATGTCTTAAAACGATGCATTGAATTTAACCTTGTGTTTAATTATGAGAAATGTCACTTTATGGTTAATAAAGGCTTAGTATTAGGACATATAGTTTCTTCTAAAGGGATTTCTGTTGATAAAGCTAAAACAGATATTATACGCTCACTCCCATACCCCACTACTGTGAGGGATATTCGCTCTTTTCTTGGACATGCAGGTTTCTACAGGCGATTTATAAAAGACTTCTCGAAGATAGCACAACCACTATATCGGTTACTGCAGAAAGATGTAGAGTTCGACTTTACATCTGAATGTAGGAACTCGTTTGATACAATTAAGGAGAAACTTGTATCCGCGCCAATAGTGCAACCGCCCGATTGGAACTTTTCGTTCGAAATTATGTGCGACGCCTCAAATTTTAGTGTTGGAGCGGTACTTGGACAAAGGAAAGGACGAGAGCCTCATGTCATCGCCTATGCATCAAGAACACTTGATCCAGCACAACGCAACTATTCAACTACAGAAAAAGAACTGTTTGTTGTAGTTTTTGCTTTAGATAAGTTCCGCTCTTATTTACTTGGAACTAAAATTATTGTTTTTCTGACCATGCAGCCTTGTGATATTTGATGAGCAAGAAGGAAGCAAAACCAAGGCTGATCCGATGGATTTTACTCCTCCAAGAGTTTGATCTCGAGATAAAGGACAAGAAAGGGAGTGAAAATCTTGTGGCCGATCACCTCAGCCAAATTCCACTGACCGATTTGGACTCGCCTATTAATGACGAATTCCCTGAAGAAAATTTGATGATGGCGCAAGCTTCAACACCTTGGTTTGCGGACATCGTGAATTAATTGGCTACAGGCGAATTACCCCTTGACTTGCCACGGTCAGAAATTACCCGAATCAAGAGGGAATCCAGGTTCTATATTTGGGATGATCCCTACCTTTAGAGACATTGTTTCGATCAGGTAATACGACGATGTGTAACCGAAGACGAGGTAAAATCTATCCTTAATTTCTATCATTCATATGCATGTGGTGGACATTATGGACCTAAAAAGACAGCTCATAAAATTCTTGAATGCGGATTCTATTGGCCTAATATTTTTCGAGACACATATTTATTTTGCAAATCATGTGATAAATGTCAAAGAGTTGGTAACTTAAGCCGACGTAATGAAATGCCTCTAAATCCTATTCATGTTTGCGAAATATTTGATGTGTGGGGGATAGATTATATGGGACCATTTGTATCATCATTCGGTAATTTTTATATTATTTTAGCTGTTGATTATGTTTCGCGATGAGTTGAGGCGAAAGCTACAAAAAATAATGATGCTAAAACCACTGTCAAATTTCTGAAAGATTGTATTTTTTTCCAGGTTTGGCACACCAAGAGCGTTGATATGCGACATAGGGAAACATTTTGTCAATCGAGTCATCGACGTGCTAATGAAAAAATTTGGTGTCACCCAACGCATCGCGACGTCGTACCATCCGCAAACAAATGGTCAGGCGGAAATGTCAAATCGTGAAATCAAGACCATTCTTGAAAAGATCGTGAAACCTAATCGGAAGGATTGGAGCGTTAAACTGAATGACGCATTATGGGCATATCGGACAGCGTATAAGGGTCCTATCGGGATGTCTCCTTATCGCCTTGTTTTTGGTAAGTCGTGCCATTTACCGGTCGAATTGGAGCACCGCGCACTTTGGGCAGTCCAAAAATGCAACATGGAAATGGATCTAATTGGCGAAACACGTAAACTCGATATCCAGGAGTTGGAAGAAATTCGAAAAAATGCCTACGACAGTTCGAACATTTTTAAGGAAAAAAAATAAAGATTTTCACGATCGTAATATTGCATTTAAATCATTTTATATTGGTCAAAAGGTTTTATTATTTAACTCTAAATTAAAACTTTTTGCAGGGAAATTACGATCAAAGTGGCTTGGACCGTATACAGTGACTAATATTTTTTCACATGGTGCAGTGGAAATTAAAAGTAATTCTGGAGAGCCATTTAAAGTTAACGGTCAACGGCTTAAACCGTACTATGACAATGCTCCGGTTGGTCTAGTCGAGGAAATTCGTTTAATCGAACTTGTCACTTGAATAAGGTCGTCAAGCTAGCAACGTTAAACAAGCGCTTAATGGGAGGCAACCCATTTTTTTTATTGTCTTTTCTTCATTTTACTTGATTTATATATATATATATATATATATATATATTTCTTTTTTTTTGTCTTTTTTTTTATTTATTTTTGAATTTATTTTATTTTATTTTATTTTCAGAAAATAAAGATGGGCATATTCAAATGAAGGTGGTATGGTTTATCCAATCTCTACTTTTTGAGTGAAAGGGGAAAGTACCTACTATACGCCTTCTTTACCTAACAACCCAGGTTTGATTCCCCTTGTGGCTAGTATCCAATCTCTACTTTAAATATATCCTTATCCTACCATTTTTTTTGTTTTAAAATACAAAAACACACTTTTTATTTTAAAACAAAACACCACCTTATCTCTTATCACTTTGTTTTTCTTGTTTAAACCCAAAATCATTTTTCTCTTAATTTTTAAAACCACATCTCATATCCTTATTTTTTATCACATTTGATAAAGGAAAAGTTTAAAACAAATTTAAAAATATGGGAAATTTTTTATCACGTTTTGATATTTGACTTTCACCCATGTTTTGTTATTTTTGACTTTAAATTTTATTCCATACCAAATGTGATCCCTTCTTTTCTCTCTTTTAAAATATTCCCACACCACAACACCTAGCCGTCCTCTTCATCTCCCACCTTCAACCAAGCCTCTCCACCACCCGACACCATGCCACGCACTAGGGAGTCACGTCGCCGCAGTTTGTACCTCTGTCCAGCAGTTCCAGTGGAGTTTTCGACCCGCGCCAGCAACTGTCCACGACACGACCGAGTGCAGCCGCAATTGATCAGGGGAGTCTCTCATTTCCTCTAGTTTTTTATTTTGGGACAAAATGCTTTAAGTAAGGGGGAGAAATGTTTGTCAAATTTTTCTTTGCTTATCCGTTTAATTGCTCTCTTATTATTTTAATTTTATTTAATCTAAGTTTCTTGTTTAATCCTTATTTTGGCCTTGTCTCACTGTTTTCATATGATTTTTTATCTATCTTTTTAGAAAATTCTTAGTTACATGGTAGATTTTGGCATGATTAATTTTTTATTAAAATCATTTTTATGACATTTCTTTCTCTATTAATTGACGTGATGCTTACTTAGGTACACAAGATAATTTTTGTGAGTTTTGAGCCTAATGAGCATGCATTATTTTTGCTCTTTGTTTCTTTGAGTGTGCCTAGCTAAATTAGTTGCATTCTAGAACTTATGTTTAAATTCTTTTTGAGATTACATTTGAATATGATGCTTAAATATGATTGAGGCACTAGGTTTTAACCCTTTCTCTTTCCACACAAATTGCCTACCCTTTAATTAAATTCCCCTAGTGAAACAATTTTGAGCCTTGGCCTTTTTCTTGAAATTCACCATATTTTAGCCTAATCCATTTTTCTTATTATTTCCATTATTTTTGTTCCCATTCAAGACAAAATTTTCTTCAAAAAAAAAAACAGATTCGAATAAATGCAGTCCAGTAGAGCAGAAAACACTGTGCAAAGAAAAAAATGTGTAGAAATTGTTCGAATATGCAGTGCAGAAAAAAACTGTGCAGAAAAATCATTCGAATTTGCAGAAAACAAAAAAAAGCAGAAAAAATAGCAGTGCAGTTCAAAAAAAAATATACAGCAGAAAAATTTTGATTCGAATGAAAAAAAGAAAAAAAAGAAAAAGAAAGGTTTCGAATAAATTTTTTGGGATGATTTTTTTCTTGAATTTTAACCCATATTTTTCAGCCTTTATCCTACCTGAACCTTAGCCCCGTTACAACCCTTTTTAAGACCTCTTGATTTTTGCATCACATTCATGCTTAATAGTGGAGATTAGATTTAACCACAAGCCTATGGTAATGCTCTAATTGGTTTTGGCTCGAGTGACTTTCTCTACCCTTAAACACTTTGAGTGACATGAGCGATTCCTTGTGAGGGTACTTGGTTTGCATCATTGATGTTAGTAGGGTATTGGAATGTCGTTTTTGCTTAAATTTCTTAATCTTGTCATTTATCTGTTTTGCTCCTTATTTTTCTTTCATGTTTAGATACTTAACCATATCAGAAACTTTGAGACTTCATGAAATTAAGGATGATAACTTGAGCTTAGGTTGTTTAATTTTGAGATACTTGAGGACAAGCATCGGATTAGTGAGGGAGAATTTGATGAGTATTTATTTTGGTTGTGTTTTTGGTCCTTATTTCGATTAAATATATGTTTAAGGGACTTAATTGGGCTGTTTTATGATGTTTTCATGCAGGAGACGTGATGCTGGAAATAAGCTGGAATTCTGCAGAAAATGTTGGAGTCATGGGCAGATTCATGGGCATGAACCAGGGCATGAATGCTGACTGGGCGCCACGTCAGCGTCTTCTAGAAGATGACGTCAGCAGCAGTGATAGCTTATCAGGCCGCTTATGAGATAGCTTATCACCAGATTTTTTAAATTTTAAATTTTAAACTTTGGATAAATATTTTGTTTAATTTTAATTATCATTTTAGGTTTTACCTAGGTTATTTTGAAACATTATAAATACCCCTCTTTGGGGTAAGTATTGTCATCATTCAATGAGCAATTGAACATCATTTCTTCTTCCCTTGGAAATTCTTCTCTTCTTAGTTTTACTTTAGTTCTTTTCTTCTATTTCTTCTTTTAATTATTTCTTAAATGCCGAGCATGATTAATTTAATAACCATGCTCGGCTAGATCTTTTTAAGCCGAAGGCTTTTGCGATGACGCGTTCTCAAGGCGAGGTTTGAAACTATGCTTCAAACATTTCGAAAACTTCTCTCAATTTCTTCAAACTTTATTCTCTAAATCAAAATGATTTTTAAAACCCAAAGATTGACTTTGGAGAAAAACAATTGTTTTGATCTATCAAGTGGGAGGGAGGATCGGTTATTGAAACAAATCCGACTTCCAAGGAACACACTTAGTAAATAGATTACTAAGTGAAATTGAGATCGAATCGTTTTTATAGAAATGACTTTTCGAGTTGGTTACGAGCTTAAGTAATTTGTTTTCTCAAACATTGAGTTGGTTTAGACAAATTATCAAAACTAAAACCAAAAATTGATTTTGGAAATTCAGTTTACAAACAAAAACTCAAGGATTGACCTTGAAATAATTTTTCCAACAAGTTTTTCGAAATAAAAATCTTTACCAAGGAACCAAGTAGAACAAGTCAACGCGGAAGCCCGAGGCTGATAATCTCATATTTACTTTAAACTCTTTTAAAAGCTTTCTTTTACTTTCTTAAATAATTACATTTCATTACAACAAACCCCCACTTAAATCACATCAACATAGCTCCATCAACAACTCTTGGTTCAGAAACTACAAAAGCGCGACAAGGAAAGTTCTAAGTCCCTGTGGGTTCGACTCCTACTTCCCTATCTATATTTAGTTTAATTTCTTTATTTATTTATTTATTGGAAGAAGGAAATTATTCTTGACACGTTACGACGCGTGTCAAAGAGCAACAAGTTCTTGAGAGAAAGCACATTTTGAAAAGTGCAATATTCTGAATATTGTAATAATTGCCGCTAATGGTAATGATATCGTCACTACTAGAAGTGGACATTTTAAGAAGAGCAATATGAGTTCGTAAAATAATCATTCGGGAATTATAGATAACATATACTATCAATTGACATTTAATATAAGTCAATGTGGATAAAAGTTCTGGTAGCCAAAAAGTCAGTTGAAAGCTCTAGAAGAGCTGTATATTGCTACCAAAAGATAATTTTCATTGAAAGCCCCGAAAGAGCTAAATATATTCCTATTCAGAGGAATAATTTTGATGGTCGTACTAGACATGTAGGAGTGAGATTGAATCACAGGTTACGGTAAACCAGAAGTTTACCAAATTCAGAAATGTATATACACACATGTATATAGTTGGCATGATCGGTTAGACCATCCTGTTAATAATGATGCGAAAGCTATTGAAATTTATATGCACATTTATTAAAAGAACCTGAAGTTCTTGTGTTTCTTGTTCTCAAAGGAAATGATTAAGATCTCACTTACCAAAAGAACTTGAAGTTTTTGTAATAAAGTTGAGATTGCATATCTTACATATCTGAATGAAATATGGGCCCATTTATCAACAAATGTGAAAAGTTTTATATGATTTTAGTAGATGCATCTACATTATTTTATCAACTTACAACCAGAAGTTTGTGAGATTGATTATAAAAAGATTCAGATTATGCAATTAGACTATTCGTCTTGCAAAAGCTAGTGGGTTTATATTTTATGCTATATCAGTTGTTACAAAGCCCATTGGTTATGAAAAATACGGTTTAGCAAAATTTTAATTGGATGCCTCCTCTTTAATAGCTAAATTATTAGAACAAAACAATTATTATTTATATGATATTTTCATATAGCATCACTTATACGCATCAAGCCAACGAGTTATAATAAACTCCCCGTCATGATTGGTTTTTTTGTCAGAAGCCATACATTTCCCATTTTATAATTTTGAATGTGCGATATATTGTGGAACTGCTCCACCAAAACGCACAAAATGGGTATATAAAAAGGTTGAGAATATATATTGAGTATGAGTCTCCTTTTATGTTTAAATTCTTAAACATTAATTGGAGAATCATTTATGACATGATTTTTCTCAACATCATGGGGAGATAATAATCAGCTGAATAAAAGAAAAATGAATTATCATCATCTAGATTCTCGTATATGAACCAGAAGTTCATAAGATAATAATTCATGTTATTACATGTCAACTGCCAGACATATTTACTTACCCAATGAGAGTAACTAAGTCTCATATACCAGCTGAAATGCTCTAAATTTGAATTACATGTTAGAGAGAATGGTTGTAAAGGTTTCGATGATCAAAATTTCGTAAATGGAAAATAGTATGAGATGATCATATATTGGAGGCGAGTGCTCCTGAAGAGACCCAAGACATAACTAATATTAAAACTCTAGAAGATTTTTAGGTACCTAAAATAAAGATTGAAATCTTGAAGAGATCTCGATAAGTTATGTCACTACGAGAATGGAAACGAAAAATTGAAAAGTTGTCGACAACGATTTTGCTAACAATTTTACATAGAATACTTTTATAGAAGTAAAGAAAGAAAATGAGGATATTGTATAGAAATCTATCCAAAAGTATAGATATTGAATTGGCCAATATAGAAAGACGCTTTAAACTTCCAAAGAAGAAGTATTTGGACCAACAGTCCAAACACCTAAAGGTGTAATACAAGTGAGGCACAAATAAGTAGTCGTAAATACGACTTGAATTATGATTTATGAAGAATTTTAATTACTTCATGGTGGATGCAATTACTTTGGCAGTTATGAAATATTTTATATGCGTCTAATTATTTTGTGGATCCATATTTATCCTTGAAGGATTTAAAATGCTAGAAGCATTTGAAAATTTCCGAGGAAATTTATTTAGACATGTCCCATTGGATATTTATATTTTGGCACATTTGGTATAATCGCCTTAGTGAGTACTAATTTAGGAAATACCATAAAAATGATCAGATTTCCTTATGTATTTATAAAGGAGTCCAGATGTGCCACCGCGCCACAAAAAGATAAATTAAGCACCACCGTGCAACACATCACAAGCTCCACTGCGCAAAGTAGCAAGCAAGCACTACTATGCCACAAACAACCAATGAGCACCATTGTGCTTTAACCAATGGCACCTTTAACCCAATACAAATTGAGCACCACCGTGCTTTGAATCACAAACGCCACAGAGTTAAATCGCAAGAGAGAAACACTATGCTCTAAATTGTAATTTGGACACCTTTAAGCCAATTACAAAATGGGGCACCGCTGTGCTTTAAATCGCAAACGCTACTGCATTACATCACGCATGAGCACCTCTGGTGTTTGAGAAAATTAGGCACCTCTATGCACTAATTATCAAGGGAGCACCACTGTTTTGTATTCAAAGGGCACCTCTGTGACAAAATAATAACTGAGCACCAATGTGCTAAGATTAATACGCGCCATTGCGCCGAGGTAACAAATCGGCACCTCGTGCCAACACCCACCATCAAGCACACTTGTGCTCTACTAAGTCTCGACCAAGCATCATCATATTGAGTCACCCTGCTTACTCCACACACGGAAGCGCTTGGCGTAGATTCTAGCCACCATGTCTACCCCTACATGAGCGCTTGACGTAAAACTAGTCCACCCTGCTTACTCCGCTTATGGAAGCGCTTGGTGTAACATTACACTACCTTGCCTAATCCTTGATTGGAAGTGCTTGGCGTAGGACTCGGCCACCCAGCCTACTCCCCACATGGGAGCGCTTGACATGAAGCCCACCTACCCTACCTACTCTCGAAAGGAGCGCTTGGTTTATCGTCATTCGACCCTGCCTACCCCATGTATAGTAGTGCTTGGTCTAGCGCCACATGATGCACAAGGTTCAAATCAAAATTCACAACTAGGCTTACTAGCCCGCTCTGATACCATGTGACATGAACTTAGCCTCTAGTCCACTCGGTTACTAAGCCGTGCAGCACTTGAACAAGACTCTTCTCGATCAAGTCAACCCTTTTCTATCGATGTAGTTGCTCAAAGCTAAGCAAACAACACTTTAGTCTCACGCCACAACAAGATCCTTTAGGCAAGGGGTCGAGGCCGTGAGGCATAGCGGATGCACACAGTCGACCCCCTACTTCTCCATACAAAAGAAAATCATTTATTTTATTAAGTCAAAGAAGAAAGAGTATCGGGTTACGAAAAGATGACTCACGCACACCATCGACTTGGACGGTAGGGGCTGCTTTGATGGTGTGTAGGACAACCAGTGGCCAGTCTGTCCACCCCCTACATATATGCAAAATAAACATAATAGAAACGCTCTGAGTAAACATTACTTTGCTTGAAAACATGACACTCTTTCCCTAACCAAAGAAACACTTATTCTTTTACCAAGCCTTGAGCCCACGCCCATGGTTGATCCCGACGCAACTACACTGTTGTGGCCGAAGAAAGGGGATGGCCACAACATTCTCCCCCACCCAATTTGTTGACGTCTTGTCGACTGTGTAATCTTGAACTCCTTGATCAACCTGAATTGTTGCTAAAGTCCTTCCTTTATCCCTATGAATGATAGTAACTGCAACCGCCATGGGATGATCTCCTTGAAACAGCAAACACCCCTGTGAAGGAGCTAGAATAGCCTGAGACGATACCATGAAGTCCAAACCTAAGACAACATCATAGTAATCTATAGTGGCCACCGTGTAGTCGATGTTTTCCTCCCATGGTCCAACCTTTGTCATCACATTCCTAGCACTTCCATACATCACCAAGGCTGCCGAATTCACTGTCTTCATCCACTTTCCATCCTTGGTCACTTTTAGGTTGCACCTGTTTGTTTCTTTCGGAGAAATGAAGGTATCTGTTACATTTGTATCCACTAAAGCCTTTGTAGGTTTACCATTTAGGACAATGTCTACGTACATCAAGCCCCTCTCTGATTCTGTCCTTTTCCTTTCTAGTTGTGAAGTCAATGCACATAGGAAACGGATAGAGCCCATTCTAGCTGGTTCTTCCTCTTGATTCTCAGTTTAGTGGTCTGACCCATACCCATCTTGTGTAATGGTCTTCAAGACATTAAGTGCAACTTTGTGCAGGCAAGATGCCACGCGGTGAGGCCCCTTACAAAGGAAGCAACATAAGGTTTGCTTGGATGCATCATTGTCTAGTCCCATCTTGAGGTTTGCTCCATCCTGTGAGATGTCACTGTTCTGGCGCCTTCCAACGTTTCTCCAAAATGAAGATTTTTTCGACCTTTCAACTCTCTTATGACTACCCTTACCATTTCCTATATCTTTTCCATTCCAATACCCATTACCAGTGTCGCGGCCACTCCCATGGCTCCCATTGCTGCCATTCCCATTACCTCGGTAGACAGCACTATCATTTCCAATTGGGGCCTTACGCTTCAGAGAGTTATCGGTGTAATCACTAGGACGTTCAGCTGCAGTCATTGCCGCAGCCACCGTAATTGGTCTTTCTCTCTGGATCTCAGTTCTCGCCTATTGCTGGAGCCCCTCAAGAAAGTAGAATATCTTGTCGTTCTCAGACATATCCTTGATGTCCAACATCAAAGCAACAAAATCTCTTACATAATCACGTACAGATGTTGTACGATGTAGTTCTCTCAATTTCTTCAGCGCAACATATTCCACATTCTCAGGGAAAAATGCATCCATCAGTTCCTTCTTCAGCTCACCCCAAGTCTTTATGGAACACGCCCTACCATTAAACTTGGAGTGCCACCATAACTTTGCATCGCCAGCCAAATATATTGAGGCCATGTAGACTTTGTCCTCTTCAGATGAGGTACCTATTGCTCGGAAGTACTGTTCCATATCAAACAAGAAATTATCAAGCTCTTTGGCATCCCTATTCTCTTCAAACTGTTGAGGCTCTGGGACTTTAGCTCTTTGGCTCCTGCCACTTGTAGATGAATTTCCCACAGCTACTTGGACCAGATTCACAACACACTTCAGCTCTTCCAACCCATCCTTTAGTTTATCAATGGCTTTCTTGGCATTATTGCGAGTTCCTTTAGACCATCCCTAAGTTCTCGTTGAGCTTCCTCAATTGCTCAAATGCGGTCGTTCGAGATCATATGAGCCCTCATGGAAGCAACGACAGCTTCAAGCTCCTCAAATCTCGCAGGATTTACTGACTCACGGCGATGATGGCTACCCATTCCGAAAACAATTCAAGCAACGATGTATCCTAAGAATACAAACAAGCACCATCGTCAAGATACGATTTAAATAGCATCATTCTTAACAAAGAACAAGACACTAACATGTCTAAATCAACAAACAATCATGCACTCTAACTAGAGATATAGCAAGCATCATTGTGCCTTGAGAAAGCAAACAACTCAAATTCACACATCACATGCGCCACTACGCCAAAGAAACAAGCAATCATTGCTAAACACAAATAAACCATAAGTGCCACTGTGCTTTTTGAGTCCAAATGCGCCACCGCGCCACAAAAAGATAAATTAAGCACCTTCGTGCAACACATCACAAGCGCCACTGCGCAAAGTAGCAAGCAAGCACTGATATGCCACAAACAACCAATGAGAACCACTATGCTTTAACCAATGGCACCTTTAAGCCAATACAAATTGAGCACTATCGTGCTTTGAATCACAAACGCCACTGCATTAAATCGCAAGAGAGCAACACTATACTCTAAATTGTAATTTGGAAAATTTTAAGCCAATTACAAAATGGGGCACCGTTGTGCTTTAAATCACAAACGCCGCTGCGTTACATCACACATGAGAACCTCTGTGCTTTGAGAAAATTAGGCACCTTTGTGCACTGATTATCAAGGGAGCACCACTGTGTTGTATTCAAAGGGCACCTCTGTGCAAAAATAATAACTAAGCACCACTGTGCTGAGATTAATACTCGCCACTGCACCGAGGTAACAAATAGACACCACGTGCCAACACCCACCATCAGGCACACATGTGCTCTACTAAGTCTCGACCAAGCATCATTGTATTGAGTCACCCTGCCTACTCCATACACGGAAGCGCTTGGCGTAGATTCTAGCAACCCTGCCTACCCTCACATGGGCGCTTGGCGTGAAACTAGTCCACCCTGCCTACTCCGCTTATGGAAGCGCTTGGTGTAACATTACTGTTGAGTGTGTAAAAGTTCTATTATTTACCCCCTATTTAACCCATATTTCTGCTGCATTCAAGCATAATTCATTGCATTTAGGTCAGTTTACAGTTAGACATCACAAATATATTAAAAGGCACAGTTTCTACTGAAATTGGTTGCTTTTGCAGGTTGCTGCCGTAGCAGATAGAGAGGCAGGCGTTGGGCAGTGAAACAGAAGAGCTGGAACTGGATGAGCAGTCAAAGAGGACGATGCTGCCATGGTTGCCGCCGTGACAGCAGAGGACGACATTAGTTTTGAGGAGAAGAAGCAAAGTGGACCTCGACAGAAAGAGAAAATTCAGCCCGTCTGTCATGTAATACCACTATATTTTTCCAAGCCCTAGATCAGAATGAAGGCCAAGCCCAAGGTTCAAGGAAGAAATCCCAAGAAAGAAGGAAGGACGAATTAAAGACTGTTTTTCTGAAGATTTAGTCTTTATTAGAGTTGTACTTTGATTTAAAGTTGTATTCCTTCCATATTAGAAAACTTGAACCCAAGGCCTATATAAAGGCATGTAATTCGACCTAGGAGAAGATACATCACCTATCTCTAGCCTTCTTCCCAAACCCTAGCCATTTTCCCCTTCTCATCATGTTCTAAATTCCCCTTAGGGCCACGGGTTGATTTGTAAAGTAGTTGCAAGGGTTGCTTTTGTTTTAGGAATTTTCAGTTCAATAAAATAAACTTCAAGTTCTCTTATTCTGGTTTTTAACATCTTGCAAGAGCATCGGGAGAGCATTGTGAGGTTATCTATTTACTTAATATCGGGAGAGTTAAGTATACGAAAGGGATAAGTGCGAGTTCTCTAGTTTATAGTTGAACTATCTCGGACCTAGGGATAGGACGAGGTTAAGTGGCTAAAGAAGAATTCAACAACATCGGTGTTCATCCTTCGATTCACGCCGGGAGGTATCATCAAAGACGTGTTCATCGACAGACTTGGACCTAGGGATAGGCCAAGGCACAACAGGGATTCTTGCCAAACTTGAAGTACTGAGTTGGGTAATCGCTGCCGCGATAACCAACAGACTGCTGACGTGACAGGTGATGCCGCGACGGGAACGACGACAGTGCTGATATTCCTAGACTTAGCAATACCTGCACTACTGAGCAATTCAATACCAGCCCATTCTCTCTATCTCGATTACTTTACTTCTAATTTCCAGTATTCTTTATTATTCTCGTGACAAAGTCTTAAATCATTCTTTTACTCTCGTGCAATAGTTCAAGGTGAAGCTATAAGCCCAGTCCCTGTGGAGACGATATCCGATACTTCCGTATCACTTTACTACTTGCGTCGTGTACACTTGCACTACAATTGCGATAGACACTTTTACACGCAACAAGTTTTTGGCGCCGTTGCCGGGGACTGGCAACATAACTTTACCCTACCTTTTACTGCATTCGTTTTATTTTTCTGTTTTACTTAGATTGTCCAACCTATACCTTTCACAAGGTCTTTTGTTTTCGTATGTGCAGATCTCAACGGGGGAAGGAACTGGAGTACCAGTTAGATCTTGAACCCGAATGAACGTTCAATCTCAAGAAAAGAGTCTGTTACCTCGTTGAAAGGAACGAATACCTAGAGGAACAACTCGAAGCAATGGTGAACGAAAGACATGAAGAAAGAAGGGACGACCCAAGAAATCCCTAGGATGCTGTAGATCCTACCGGGAATGGAGTGAACGGCCAAGCTGCCGATCCTCTTGTCGCTGCCTCACGCCGGTCATGCCGAGACTACATGCTTAATGACCATGTAGAACTAGAAACCACGCTGCCGGATGTAGATGTTGACAACTTTGAGCTGAAACCTGTTATGTTTAGCATGATCAACAACGCCGGTCAATTCAGTGGTGCTGCTACAGAGGATGCTAGGGAGCATCTGAAAACGTTCCAGGAAATCTGTGGTTCATTTAGACTACCAGGAGTTAATCCGGAGATACTGAGGCTTCGGTTATTTCCTCATTCATTGAGGGACAGGGCAAAGACTTGGTGGAATAAACTTACGCCAGGTTCAATTAGAACTTGGGCAGATTTAACTCGTGAATTCTTATCTCGTTTTAATCCTTCACACTTATTTGAGCGATTACGTAACGAAATTGCTACTTTTCAACAGGAAGAAGACGAGCCACTGCACGAGGCCTGGAACAGATTTACCACTCTTATACGGAACTGCCCAATGCATGGATTCCCCGTTTGGAACCAGGTAACAAAATTCTATAATGCTGCTAACTTACAAACTCGTATTAGAATTGATTCAGCAGCAAACGGATTACTTTTGGACAAAGACCCAGATGAAGCAATGGCAGTATTGAAAAATCTGGCGAAGAATGAGAAGCAGTTTCCGACAGCAAGAAGAGAGGGTAAACGGGTTCTCGCTGTAAAGGATTATGAGGCCGACAACACAATGAAATCACAGGTGGCATATCTTACTAAGGCAATGAAGAAGCACTTGAATGAAGATTCACAGCCTGTATACGCTGCTGAAGAGGTATGCGACATTTGTGAAGGAAATCACAGTTCAGAGGAATGTCCAATACAATTAGAAGAAGGAAAGTATGTTGGAAACTACAACAAGCAGAATTATAATTCCAACAAATATAATCCCAACTGGAGAAAGGATCCCAAGTTTTCTTGGAGCAATCCTAATAATGCTCTGAATCCTCAAGCACAGAATAATCAGAACCAGGGAGGACCTAGATTGCTGACTCGGCAGCAACCGCAGCAGTAGCAGCAACAGCTACCAGCTGCCTCAAATAGTATACTGGAACAGACTCTGGCTACATTTATGTCTCAAACAGGTACCTACATTGAGAACATGAATCACTTTGTCAAGAAGACAAAAACTTTCATGGAAAAAACAGAGATACGGATGACCAATCATGAAGTTACTCTGAAATCATTGGAGACACAGATGGGTCAGATTTCCCAGCATGTTCAACCAAGGCAGAATGACGGATTTCCTAGCAATACTGAAAATGCTAGACAGCCCACACATGAGCAGTGTAAAGCCATCACTACTAGGAGTGGGAAGAAATTACCAGGGCCAGAGAAGGAAGCTGAAACAGTAAAGAAACCAGCCCTGGAGTCGACTGTCGAGGAAGCTGCCCCGACAAGTAACAAACAGCCTGCTGCCGATGAGCCTGTCACGATAGCAGAAGGGACAAAGAAGAAAGATGATGAACCCAAACCTCCTCAGATCCGTATGCAGTGGGAAGGATGTATTGCTGATTATCGTCCCCCACCTTCTTTCCCTCAGCAGTTACAGAAATTAAAACAGGAATCACAGCTTAAGAAGATTTATGATATTTTTAAGCAGGTTCATATCAACATTATGTTGTTAGATGCTGTGAGGGAAATACCCGGTTATGCCAAATTTCTCAAGGATGCCATGTCAAAGAAGTCCAGACTTTGGGAGTTTGAAACGGTAAATATGACACATGGATGCATGAGTATTTTGAACAAGTATCCACCCCAGAAGAAGAAGGATCCTGGGAGCTTCATCATACCATGCGTAATCGGAGACAAATTTGTGGGTAAGGCACTTTGTGATCTTGGTGCTAGTATAAATTTAATGCCAAAATTTGTTTTTCAGAAATTAGGTATTGGAAAAGCTCGGCCCACAACAGTAGTACTGCAGCTGGCAGACCGCTCTTACGTTCACCCAGAAGGAAAAATTTAAGATATTCTGGTAAGAGTGGATAAGTTCTTTTTTCATGCTGACTTTCTTATCTTAGATTGTGAAGCAGATGAGAACGCACCAATCATCCTGGGGCGACCCTTCTTAGCCACAGGAAGATCACTGATTGATGTGGAAAGAGGAGAACTCATTATGAGAGTGAACGATCAAGAAATCAAGCTGAACGTTCTCCAAGCAATGAAACATGCTGATGCAGGAGAAGAGTGCAAGGCCATCACAGCAATTACCTTTGACCAACCCTGCATCAGGTCGGGCTACCACGACATCAAAATTGGTCACTGCCTCGGCAGCCACTTAGAAGACTGTCACGACAGCACCGATGACAGCAACTCCTCAGAATTTGATATATCTGATACTGAAGATCAAGAGGAGGTAAACTGGATAGGCAATCGTCCAGGTAAGTTATTTGAGCCTTTAAATTATACCTCAGATAACCATGCAATTCAAAAGCCATCAACTGTTGAGCCCCCTGTTTTAGATCTTAAGCCCCTGCCAGGGCAGCTAAAATATGCTTTTCTTGGTTTAAATGATACGTTGCCCGTAATCATCTCTTCCAAGTTGATGCAGGAACATGAACATCAGTTAATAGGGATGCTGCAGTAGCACAAAAAGGCTATTGGATGGACGATAGCTGATATTCAAGGCATTAGTCTGGCATTATGTATGCATAAAATCCTTTTAGAGGACGGTCATAAGCCGACTATTGATGCACAAAGGCGTCTGAACCATGCTATGAAAGAGGTGGTGCGAAAAGAGATAATCAAATGGCTAGATGCTGGAATAATCTACGCCATCTCGGACAGCAAATGGGTGAGCCCGGTGCAATGCGTTCCCAAGAAAGGAGGAATAACCGTGGTGACCAACGAAAACAATGAGCTAATCCCAACCAGGACTGTGACCGGTTGGAGGGTTTGTATGGACTATCGGAAGCTTAACAAAGCTACCCGAAAGGACCACTTTCCTTTACCCTTTATTGATCAAATGCTTGATAGATTAGCGGGTAAACCTTACTATTGTTTTCTTGATGGTTACTCAGGTTACAATCAAATAGCTATCGCACCGGAAGATCAAGAAAAAATGACATTCACATGCCCGTATGGAACATATGCTTTTAGGAGAATGCCTTTTGGACTCTGTAATGCACCAGCCACCTTCCAAAGGTGCATGATGGCCATATTCTCCGATATGGTGGAGGATTTCCTAGAGATCTTCATGGATAATTTTTCAGTTTTTGGAGACAATTTTGAGAGCTGCCTAGGCAACTTACAGAAAGTGCTCAAGAGATGTGAAAAAGCAAACTTGGTTTTGAACTGGGAAAAGTGTCACTTCATGGTGGATGAAGGGATAGTCATCGGCCATAAGATTAGCTGTCGTGGCATAGAAGTCGACAGGGCGAAGATAGAAGTGATCGAAAAGCTGCCGCCGCCCACCACAGTCAAGGGAATTAGAAGTTTCTTAGGACATGCTGGTTTTTATAGGAGGTTCATTACGAACTTTTCAAAAATCACCAAGCCTTTATGCCATCTTCTAGAGCAGAACCGACCCTTCGACTTTAACATTGAATGTACTGAGGCATTCAAGGTTCTGAAAGAAAAGCTGGTAACAGCCCCAATAGTACAACCACCAGATTGGACACTGCCGTTCGAGATCATGTGTGACGCTAGTGACTATGCTGTCGGGGCAGCACTTGGGCAGCGAAAAGACAAACTTTTTCATGTCATATACTATGCCAGCAAAACACTGAATGACGCCCAAGTGAATTACACCACCACAGAGAAGAAACTATTAGCTGTGGTATTCTCCATTGACAAGTTTCGTTCTTATATACTTGGAACGAAGGTTATAGTCCATACAGACCACTCTGCCTTGAAGTATCTGTTCGCGAAAAAGGATGCAAAGCCTCGACTGATACGTTGGATCCTGCTATTGCAAGAATTCGACCTTGAAATCAAGGACAAAAAGGGGATAGAAAATCAAGTGGCAGATCACTTGTCAAGGTTGGAAACGGGACAAAGTCTACCGACAGGTGAGACAAACATATTGGAGACCTTCCCAGATGAGCAATTGTTTGCTGCCACAGTCACTGTCGCAACAGCCGTGGCGGCAGGTAAGTCTTCTGAACTCCCATGGTATGCTGATTTCGTTAATTTTTTAGTTAGCGGAATAATTCCTCCTGAACTTAATTATCAAGCCAGGAAGAGGTTCCAAAATGATGTTAAGCATTATTATTGGGACGAACCTCTTCTTTTCAAAATCTGTGCAGATCAGGTTATAAGGAGATGTGTACCACAGGATGAGCAGGAAGACATACTTCATCACTGTCATGCTTCACAGTATGGAGGACACTTAGGAGGCAACAAAACTGCTGCCAAGGTTCTGCAGTCAGGATTCTATTGGCCATCACTGTATAAAGATGCTCAAATCTTCTACAAGAGCTGTGACAAGTGCCAACGGACAGGAAACATCTCAAGGAGACACAAGATGTCGCTGTAGAACATTCTTGAAGTCGAGATCTTCGACGTTTGGGGGATCGATTTTATAGGACCATTCCCATCTTCATGTGGGAATTTGTACATCCTTCTGGCAGTAGATTATGTGTCCAAGTGGGTTGAAGCTATCGCCACTCAAAAGAATGATGCCAAGAGAGTTCAAAGATTTTTACACAAAAACATCTTTTCCAGATTCGGCATCCCTAAGGTGATTATCAGTGATGAAGGGAGGCATTTCGACAACAGGGTTATAGCTGCTGCCTTGAAGAAGTATGGTGTCAAGCATCGGATTGCAACAGCATATCACCCTCAGACCAATGGACAAGCTGAAATATCCAACAGGGAAGTTAAGAACATTCTTGAAAAGATGGTTAAGCCAACTCGGAAAGATTGGTCTTTACACCTTAATGATGCGTTATGGGCCTATAGGACAGCTTTCAAAACTCCATTGGGAATGTCTCCTTACCGACTGATTTATGGGAAAACATGTCATCTACCTGTCGAGATAGAGCACATAGCATACTGGGCAATCAAGGCAGTAAATATGGAATTGGAAAAGGTAGGGCAGAAAAGGCTACTGGATCTGAACGAAATTGAAGAAATCCGGACAAAGGCCTATGACAATGCAAGAATCTACAAAGATAAAACTAAGAAGTGGCATGACAAGAAGTTGCTGCCATGACAGTTCTGCCCAGGGCAGCTTGTATTACTATTTAACTCTAGATTAAAACTCTTCCCAGGGAAGTTGAAATCTAGATGGTCTGGCCCATTCCAAGTGGTACAAGTTTTTCCCCATTGTGCCATCACGATCAGATCTTTAAAGGACGGGCACCAATTCAAAGTCAACGGACAGCGCTTGAAGCATTATCAGGGGACTGAAGCCTCACGAATGCAGGAAGTGGTTACCTTAGGAGATGCCCTAACTGTCATCCCTAATTTAACCTAAATTTTATTTTTAATTATTTTTATTATTTATTTATTAGGAAATTAGATTTATTTTATTTTTAAGAAATAATGTTTTTATTTTTCTATTTTTAGGAAATAAAGGAGACAAGAAGAAAAGAAGAAGTGAACTCAGCCCAACATAATTCCATCAGCCCAAAAAGCCCAAAATTTGGAGCCTGTCGTTACAGCTGCCGCGACAGACGCGAAAAATACAGGTTGACAACACGTTGTCGCGACAGACACGGAAACGCGTAACAGACGCGTCAGAAACGCAAACGCATAACAGCTGGCCCCGTTATTCGCGCATGTCGTTACAGCTCCAACGGGCAGCAAATTCTTCTCTATATAAACCTCGTTTCATTTTTTTCATTTTCACTCACTTCTACTCTTCTTACTTGCGTCCTCTAGAATTTTTGCTTTCATTTTTATTTTCTCAACCCTTGCAACAATGTCTTCCAGAAATACCCGTAGGAGTGCTGCCTCTGGCTCCACCCCGACAGCATCCACCCCACGATCGTTCCAGATCAGAGATATGTAGGAAGAAAGGGGATTCATCTACACTTCGAAGGAGGGAAATTTCGGCCCAAAACCGTTCATTGCTCGCAAAATAAGGGCTCTACAGTGATAGATCTTTGCCGAACAACCTGATGAGATGAACGTCTCTCTAGTTCGAGATTTCTACGCTGCCATCAACAGCAGAACGGTGACAGTAGTTACCGTACGAGGGAGGGAAGTGCCTTTCGAAGCCGAATACTGAATCAACACCTTGTACGAATTTTACGTGGGCAGCAACAACGACGGTCATCAGCAGTTTCTGAACAGCCTCGACCCTGCTGCCTATGATGCTGTCATGACAGAGTTGACTGATGAAGGAACTCAGTGGAACACGAGTCGTAGGAACCCGAGGACAGTGAAGAGGACTCAACTCTTGCCGGAAGCCAAATTGTGGAATGCTTTTATCAAAAAGCGCATCATGCCGTCCTCGCACAACACCACTGTCGACTAGCCCAGGTTAGCCTTAATCCACTCTATTTTGCATGAGATGCCTATTAACGTGGGCAGCTTCATCCGCGAAAGCATTCTGGAGTGCGCACACCGGCCGACGGGACCGTTCTACCTTCCTTACCTAATCACAGCCCTCTGCCGCGGCCATGGGGTACCTGAAGTTACCACCGATTTTAGAGTCCAATGGAAGGGATGGACGGACAAAAACATACTCAGCTTAATGGAGCTGACTGTTGCCACCCCACTGTCATCATTTGATCCGGCTGCCACGACAGCAGACACGATAGAGCCGACAGACACTGAACCTGCTGCCACGGAAGCCCAGCAGCAGCAGCCCCGACCGACTCCTCCTCCCAGATCCTTGCTGCTATACAGAAGATGGAGGAATGGCAGCTCGGACTTATGAGCTTCGTCAGGGATTTCACCGCAGCTACGGTACAATTCGTACAAACTTCTTTGAATTTCCCTGATGTCATATTTTCTACATTTCCTGCCCATTATTTTGCTGTACCAACCCTGCCCACACCCCAACTTCTGCTACCACACCACGGACACCTTTTGCAACACCCACACCAACCCCTGCCACGACAGTCGCCGGCAGCAACCCTGCAGCTGAGACTTCTGCCCGTGGAACAAAGAGAAGAATGACCTCGGAAGAACTTGATGCATTCATCGCCGGTTTCTCTTCTTCCTCCATTTGGCAGGAAAGCGACAACGAACCCTCTGTTAAGAGGAATCTAGCCAAAGAGTTCACACCGGTGAAACGGCAGAAGAGAATGGCAGACAAAAACAAGCCAGATAGCGGCAGCGGCAGCATCAACGACAGCGACAACGGAGATGAGAGCAGCAGTAGCTCAGAGGTACAGGTTGTGGAGAAACCTCCTCACATCTCTCCGACTAGAATTCAACCTCCCAGAGAGGGCAAAACGAAGAACTCCTCTGCCTTCCCCATCCGCCAGCCAGCTCCGAAGGCCCCGTGCCCGCCGCTAGATCCGCGTCAGCAGCAGCAGTGACGACATCGCTTAAAAATTTGAGTTTCTTAACTTATTTTGATGTCTGCTTATATATTTTGTGATGTACTGTTTTTATTTTATTCTATCATTTTGCATTGAGGGCAATGCAACCCTTGAGTTTGGGGGTGGCATCCCTCCATTAATGGAGTCTAATTTAGTTTTAAAATTGTGTCTTTTACTTAGTTTATTTTTTTGGTAAAAAAATGAAAAATTGAAAATTTTGGCTTAAGTCTTTGAAATGAACTTACATGTCGTGACAGCTCTGTCATGGCAGTGCCTTTAGGATAGCTTTAGGAGCAGTTTAGAGCCTTTCTATAGTTCTGAAAATTAAACACTATTTGTGACTATTATGCTGCCTAGAACTCTTTTAGTTAACTAGAATAAGAAGCTTAGCACTTGAATAGCCCCTAGAGGTGCCTAACATTGGCTCTAGGAAAGAAGTTTAGCAAAATAGACTCAACAGCCCTAGAGGTGCCCGAAACCGGCTCTAGGAAGTTAGCTAGAGGTGCCCGAAACCGGCTTTAGTGAAACTTTAGCTAAAAAAATAATGAAATCGAGTCAAAAAAAATCAAGGGAGCATAAGAAGTGCCTTCAAAAAGATAAACTTTGGCATAAAAATTCGAGTTAGAGGCTGAAATATTCTAGTGAAACTAAGAGAGTCTTGGCATATAACTGTTCACAAGCATGCACACACTGCACGAGGACTATAGTGAGACTCCGGACAAATCCTAAGTTATCCGACAGGGTGCTGCCGTCACAGAGAATGAATGAAGGGTAAGAGAAAGTTCACTGTTTTAAGCCAAAACAAAAATATTTTATTTTTCTTTTAGGTCTTAGTTGCCTGAGGGCAAGCAAAAACTTGAGTTTGGGGGTCTGTTGAGTGTGTAAAAGTTCTATTATTTACCCCATATTTAACCCATATTTCTGCTGCATTCATGCATAATTCATTGCATTTAGGTCAATTTACAGTTAGACATCACAAATATATTAAAAGGCACAGTTTCAACTGAAATTGGTTGCTTTTGCAGGTTGTTGTCGTAGCAGATGGAGAGGCAGACGCTGGGCAGTGAAGCAGAAGAGCTGGAACTGGATGAGCAGTCAAAGAGGACGATGCTGCCATGGTTGCCGCCGTGACAGCAGAGGACGACATCAGTTTTGAGGAGAAGAAGCAAAGTGGACCTCGACAAAAAGAAAAAATTCAGCCCGTCTGTCGTGTAATACCACTATATTTTTCCAAGCCCTAGATCAGAATGAAGGCCAAGCCCAAGGTTCAAGGAAGAAATCCCAAGAAAGAAGGAAGGACGAATTAAAGACTGTTTTTCTGAAGTTTTAGTCTTTATTAGAGTTGTACTTTGATTTAAAGTTGTATTCCTTCCATATTAGAAAACTTGAACCCAAGGCCTATATAAAGGCATGTAATTTGACCTAGGAGAAGATACATCACCTATCTCTAGCCTTCTTCCCAAACCCTAGCCATTTCCCCCTTCTCATCATGTTCTAAATTCCTCTTAGGGCCACGAGTTGATTTGTAAAGTAGTTGCAAGGGTTGCTTTTGTTTTAGGAATTTTCATTTCAATAAAATAAACTTCAAGTTCTCTTATTCTGGTTTTTAACATCTTGCAAGAGCATTAGGAGAGCATTGTGAGGTTATCTATTTACTTAATATCGGGAGAGTTAAGTATACGAAAGGGATAAGTGCGAGTTCTCTAGTTTATAGTTGAACTATCTCGGACCTAGGGATATGACGAGGTTAAGTGGATAAAGAAGAATTCAACAACATCGGTGTTCATCATTCGATTCACGCCGGGAGGTATCATCAAAGACGTGTTCATCGACAGACTTGGACGTAGGGATATGCCAAGGCACATCAGGGATTCTTGCCAAACTTGAAGTACTGAGTTGGGTAATCGTTGCCGCGATAACCAACGAACTGCTGTCGCGACAGGTGCTGTCGCGACGGGAACGACGACAGCGCTGATATTCCTAGACTTAGCAATACCTGCACTACTGAGCAATTCAATACCAGTCCATTCTCTCTATCTTGATTACTTTACTTCTATTTTCCAGTATTCTTTATTATTCTCGTGACAAAATCTTAAATCATTCTTTTACTCTCGTGCAGTAATTCAAGGTGAAGCTATTAGCCCAGTCCCTGTGGAGACGATATCCGATACTTCCGTATCACTTTACTACTTGTGTCGTGTACACTTGCACTACAATTGCGATAGACACTTTTACACGCAACAATTACACTACCCTGCCTACTTTATGAATGGAAGTGCTTGGTGTAACATGACACCATCCTACCTACTCCCTAACTAGAAGTGCTTGGCGTAGGACTCTGCCACCCTGCCTACTCCCGAAAGGAGAGCTTGGTCTACTGTCATTCGACCCTGCCTACCTCACGCATAGCAGCGCTTGGTTTAGCGTCACATGATGCACAAGGTTCAAATCAAAATTCACAACTAGGCTTACTAGCCCCGCTCTGATACCACGTGTCACAGCCCTAGCCTTTAGTTCACTCAGTTACTAAGCCGTGTGGCACTTGAACAAGACTCTTCTCAATTAAGTCAGGCCTTTTCCCTCGATGGAACTGCTCAAAAATAAGAAAACAACACTTTAGTCTCACGCGATAACAAAATCCTTCAGGCAAGAGGTCAAGACCGTGGGGCATAGCAGATGCACACGGTCGACCCCCTACTTCTCCGTACAAAAAGAAAATCATTTATTTTATTAAGACGAAGAAAAAGAGTATTGGGTTACAAAAAGAATACTCACGCACACCATCGACTCGGGCGGTAGGGGCCGCCTTGATGGTGTGTAGGAAAACCAGTGGCCAGTCCAACTCTCGCTGACTATCCACCCCCTATATATATGCGAAATAAACATAATAGAAACGCCCCGAGTAAACATTACTTTGCTTGAAAACATGACACTCTTTCCCTAACCAAAGAAACACTTATTCTTTTAGCAAGCCTTGAGCCCATGCCCATGGTTGATCCCAACGCAACTACACGATTGTGGCTGAAGAAAGGGGATGACCACAACATTAACTTCTGAAGTGCTTGAAATTGGAAACTCATGAAGAGCTTTCGAAGCATTTGATGAAATTATTTGAGAAAAGAATCTTGAGATGTGATTTTGTTTTGGCCTAAAGATCGAGCATTTAAATATGTGTTTTTGTTTATGAATAGACATAAGCTGAAAGAATCTTAAAGAATATTCAATATTGATATAGCATATATATTGAGTATCCCAATAGTTGTAAGATTTTTGGATGTGAATAAAGATAATTATACCCCTTCTTGGTCTTGAAGCACCATATATTAGTTGGTCAAGAAATATCCATGGAAATACAAAGATCATTACCTTTAGATCTTCAAACATTCGTTGATGCGTCCTCAAATCTTGTAGAAATAATTGTTTTGCACGAGGTAAGCCAAAAATGTGTTTGGCTAAGACTATTGACCCAACATATCCAAAAAGATATATGGATTTACTTTCACAATATATGATACAAAGCTATCTTGTGTGGAGATAATACAAGATGTATATCTCAATTTGAAAGGTGGATACATCATGAAATATATTACTCCAAAGTTTCATCCCTCACGATCTTTAAGAAAAAATACTATTCAAGATTGAATTATGAATATTCAAAGATCTTATGTGGTGTTTTCATGAGGGGGAGTAAATACGCGTTGTATACTTTTTCCCTTAATCGAGGTTTTGTCTCAATGGGTTTTCCTGGTAAGGTTTTTAATGAGGTAACATGTTATGCGTATCAAAAAAGTGTGTACTATTTTTCCTTCACTAATGAATTTTTTTCCCACTGGGTTTTTATCTTAGTAAGGTATTAACAAGGCACATTATCTTCATAGACATCCAAGGGGGAAGTGTTATGAATATTTATCTATGTGGATGTCTATCATGATAAAATATTTATCAAAGAGATTTGACTTACTTTATCATTAGGAATATTATCTACATTGATTAGAGTTTAATGTATTATGTACTTCTTATGCCTATAAATAGATGATTTATTGAAGGCATTTTACACAAGTTTATATTTGAGAATAACAAAAATCTCTCTCTTTCTCTCATCTCTTTGTTCTTTTATTCTTGTTCGTTGTTCTTCATTATTTTATTCACACCAATATATATATATATATATATATATATATATGTATATATATATATATATATATATATATATATGAGACTGAAAGTTTTCTCAGATCAACGGCAAAACAAGTCAACAGGTTCGGTGAAAATTAGGTTAATGAAAAAGAAGTTTTTATAGGATATAAAACGAAGTCGTTTTAATGCAAATTAAGTTTTCCAAAACGATGTCGTTTTGGTTTCATGTGCCATGTCATAACACCATTAATTATTTAACGATCGAGTGACTAAAATAGGTCAATGTATAAAGTTCAGTGAGTAAATTGATCGTTTTGAAAGTTCACTGACCAAAATAAGTTAGAGAACAAAGTTTAGTGATAATTTTTATAATTTACCCTAAAATTTAAAGAGAAAACCCCAAAGCAAAAAGGGGAATTGAAAAAAATTAATACGCTTCTCTATGGATCAAAGAAGAAAGTAGAGTAAATTTATCTAATCGGGTGACACGTATCGCAATTATCCTGGATCAAAATTAGCGTAGTGGTTGAGGAGTTTGATTTCATTATATAGGTCTTGAGTTTAAACCTTGTAGGATTAATAATTTGGTTCTTCATTTTTCACCCAATCAGGTGACACGTGTCTCAATTTGATTGGGTGAAAAATTATTAAATAAAATAAATTAAAAATTAGAATAAATTCATCTAATCAAGTGATGACATGCGTCGTCATCTAGTTGGTTGATTAATTTTATTTAATTAAATTAAAATTATGACCAAGTTGATATAATAGATAAATAACATGTACCAAATGTGCAATTATACAAATTTTCTTTAACTGTCATGTCACCTCCTCTGTTAGACTTTAACGGTTGGGGGTCAAAATAGGAGCACTTTAAAAGTTTGATGGTTTGATTGACGAGTTTGTTGGACTCGAATCGATCAACTGAATACGCCAAGAGTGGGTGAATTGGCCTTTTAGTGAATGTGGTGGAAGCAATGGGAGTTTAAAAATTGCACGATGATTTATAGTGGTTTGACTTCTCAACCAAGTCTACCTCCACTACTTTAGCTATCCACGCTAAGGACTTTTCACAAATTCACTAATTTATCTTTCCTTTTTCTAGGCTCAAGGAGATAACTTTTACACTCTCAAAACTTATACTCAAAGCTTTGGGCCATTTCTCACTAAGAGAATACAAATTAGCAAACAATGAAAAACCTCACAAGGCAAAGTGTTTGCACAATTTAGTACTCACTTAAAATCCTAATACTTGAGCAAATGTGACAATTTGGCTCACTAGTGTTTTCTATAAGGAATTTGACAATTTAAGCACTAAAACAATTTCTATACAAAGAATGTCGGCATTGAGTTTCTTAGTGTTTCATGGCTGCTTGAAGAGGTCTTTTAAGCCCTCTAATAGCTTCATAACCGTTTCAAGTCTTTGGTAGTTGTTAAGAATAGTTGGAGACTTAATTTCCAGTGTCAAATGTACTTCTGGGCATCTTGATATCGGTACACGTGTTTAGATATTGGTACCTACCTCAAAGAAGAAGGAGTCGTTACACAATATATAAATATATAATGCAAATATACATTATTTACATATATATAAATATATATAGGGTTATAAGAAAATATAAATTTATAATTATTAACTAATTATGATAAAATTATGAGTAGGTCGTAGTCTAAGAGTAGGGACATGCATGGTGTAAACATCTCATTCCTTATGTAATCAAAATTAGTTTACTGATGAAGAGTTGACTCCTGAAGAAATAGGATTGCTGCTAGCAGCTTGATGTTTCGATAATTTTACTGCAATTTTTGTACAAAGAGACTGCCAAATCTAGGTTGTTTGCCAACATATTGAACCATGCAAGACATTAGATTTCCTTTCGAACTAATCGATCCTAAAGTCATCAAGAAAATTAAAACTCAGAATACTGATATATTAACAATAGCTTTTAAGATGAAACAAGCTACATTTTAAGAACAATAATGGAAGTGATCGGAAGAAGAAGAGGAAGATACACATGTATAGGGGAAGCTTGATGAAATACAACTTGATTTTAGGTTTCATGCTGGGAAGCACGGGTACGGCTATCCCATGCCGTTTTAAGTACCCGAAACGTTTTCGGTACGGGCAGACCCGTTTCTGAGATTTTGGTGGCCCATGGGCGAACTTAAAAATAGGCCCCTAATTAAGGGTGAGCGTTCGATCGAGTTAAGTTTAGTATAAAAAAAAAATTCAAGTTATGCGAGTTTACGAGTCCTTACGACTCGAACTTAAAATTTTATCTACTAAATACTAAAATTTTGAGTTATTAAAATTTTTATTTTACAATTCAAACTTTATTTGAAATTTTTTTCGAGTCGAGTCGAAAAAATCAATTTTTTCGAGTCGAGTGGAGTTTTGCTCGCCCTTTCCCCTAATAACGAGTATTGAAAAAAATAAAATTTAAATTAGACCCTTAGTAACAAGTGATATATAAAAAAATGGGTCCCTATTAACAAATTTTGAAAAAAAAAATGAATTTTAAGAGTATTCTTGTAATAACAAATATAGGGAAAATGGAACCCTAATAACAAGTATTGAAAAATTAAAGGAAAATTTAAGATTATGCAAGTAATAACAAATATTAAGGAAAATAAACCATAAATAACAAGTATTGAAAAAAATTGGACTAGTAATAACAAGTACCGGAAAAAATAAAATTTAAGAGTAGGGCCCTAATAACAAATATTAGAAAAGATAGGCCCCTAGTAACAAGTAGTGAAAAATTGGCCTCATAATAACAAGTATTGAAAAATTTGTAGCCTAATAACAAGTATTGAAATAACAATAAATAATAAAAATTGGGCCCCTAATTACAAGTATTCGAAAAAATGAGCCTATAGTAACAAGTATTGAAAAAAAAATTACACCCCTAATAAAAAATATAAGAAAAAATAAATTTTAAGAATATAACTCTAATAACAATTATTAAAAAATTAAATTCTAAATAATAAATATTAAAAAATATTAAACCTTAATTATAAATATCCGCAAAAAAATGGGCCTTGGGCGGGCACCCTTATTGCCCATGCCCAGCGACGGCCCTAGGTACGGGTACGGCTGAGGTACGTCCCGGGGCGTTTCACGTTCACGGGGTACAGCTGGAAGTAATCGGGGACGGCTGGGATAATCTTGGAGACGTTTCGGAGAGGGCAGATGACCTCTACATGCGTCCCCAAACGAAACGAGTTGATAAAATCGTGAAAAATTAAACTCGATGAAAAAACTGGTTGAAACAGAAGGATAGGTGAAGAAGAAGAACTAAACGGTATTGTTTTATTAAAATAGCAGCTAAAGGCAACTAAAAAGAGGGAAAACGTTAAAAAGGGTTTAAATTGTTTAATATCCAAACTATTGGGTAAATAGCAAGGCGTGGCCCTAGCTTTCTTCTAGGTTTCATGAAGAGCCACCAAATTTCCATCCGCTTTACAAAAAGGTCCATACATTTTCGATTTGAGCTCAATTAAAACATTGAACTTAATTTATTGCTCAATTTAGTCCCAAAATTCAGAAATATTTATAAAACCAGTCTTATCTAAATTAAGATTCTCAATTAAAAAGAAAATGAAGACTAATTTTAGGAGGAAAATGAAGTCATAAGATGAAGATAATTTATGAATTAATGCTATATTTGTAGAGCTTTGAAGTTTGATTTTTTCTCCTAAATTTTAAGAGGAAAATAAAACTCATTTATTTATTATTAATTATATACCCTATTGTACCGGATTTGGTAGGTAATATTTTGTGTTCTTGATTGCTTAAAGCTTTATTAGTATTTAGTATGAATTTGTGTTATTTAATATTGTTCTAGAATTAATTTATTATTTGAGTATTGAGATTTAACACTTTAATATTGTGATTTGTTTACCGATTTTATTTTATTATTTACTATGAAGTATTAACTTTAATGAATATTTATGACTTCTTTTATATATATTTAGAATTTTAAAATTTATTTTATATGTCATACCCTTGTCGTACCCGTACCCTGTAATTTTAGAAATTGCCGTTTTTCGTCCCCGACCCCGTATCCGTTTCAGTGCAACATAAGTTTCATGAAGTTTCAGATAATGCAAGTTGTGAGCTCTGGGGATTAGTAGTTAGCTCTCAATGTATCACTCATCATCAGAGTTACTAGATTTGGGTCGAAACAGACCGTCTTTCTTATCCTTGGCAGTTGATCCATTTCCATTTCGGCTTGCAGAAGCCACCTCTTTTGCATATGTTATGCGTGGAGTCATTTCTTCCTCAATAGGCAGTGTTCTCTTTGAGCCCTTTAATGCAACACCAAGAACTATGTTTTCCTCCAAGGCAGGTCTCACTATCGGTGGCTTCGACACTGACAGATTCTCAACGCTTTCTATTGAGGATAGAGAAGGATTATCTAACTTGCTGCCTTGCCTAGCAATTTTCAGTTGCTTGTTAGTAACTCTTTTATTTTGGGGCACAATATTGGAGATTGAATCCAGCACCTCTTGGTCGGGACTTGATGTTTCTCCAGCAATAGAACTTGTCTTCAGGGTAGATTTTGATGGTGGATTAACTTTATCATATGTCTTGGGATGCGGTGTTGATTCGAGGGAAACATTAGAGACTTTGGGTTCAGAATTTGGACTTTCTAAAACCTTGGCATCTGCTTTGAGTTCAGTTAAGGGTGCTCCTCTGGTTTTGGAGTCGGGCAGCAGCAGCAGGCTGCACTGTGGTTTTATTGTCTTGTTCTATGGCTGGTTGTGAGGACCTGCCTTTTGTTCTATCCTCACCACTAATCTTGTAAGAAGGTTCAATAACGAACAAAGGCATGTTAGATGACACTCCGCCATGGTTATAGATCGAGTTTGCAAATGGTACATTGTCCAAGTCAGAATCATATCTTCTCTTCTGCACCCACTCCACCAGACTTGTTCTATGGCGGCGCTATTCGTAGCGTTTTTGAAACAAACGCCACAAAACGGCAACATTGGCAGCGTTTTTCGTAAAAACGCCGCCATAGAGTGACATTTAGTGGCGTTTTCTTCAGTAAACGCCGCAATCAATTTCATGTTAGTGGCGTTTTTTAGTAAACGCCGGTATAGGTGTAGGGTTAGTGGCGTTTGTTACTAAAAACGCCACAATAGTTGTAGAATTAGTGGCGTTTGTTAATAGAAACGTCGTCATAGGTGTAGGGTTAGTGGCGTTTGGTGCTAAAAACGCCGCCATAGATTTCTTAAACCTTAACTACAACATTTATTCTCAGTCGCATAACGGATGTAATCACGGATAAACAATTAATGAGATTAAAGGTTCAATATAGGGATTTGTATTTTCGGTCGCATAATGGATGTAATCACGGATAAACAATTAATGAGATTAAATGTTCGATATAGAAATTTGTCTTTTCGGTCGCATAACGGATGTAATCACGACCATTGTAAGTATTGCGATCGTGAATTTTTCAAAAAACAAAAGTATCATAATTTTGGAGTGGCAAAACCATTATATAATGTTGGTAATGCTTAAGGTGAGAACCAAAGGCAAAAGCCTATATCCCACATGGGTTGGGAAAAGGCTTATAAAGGGTATTTATACCCAAGTTCCCCCCCCTCCCTTGTTGAGTGGGAAAGAACAAGGACATCCACGCGCGTAGTTGCCGCTGTCCGGCCGGCTCGAGCTTGGATAACACGTCCGCGCGCAAATATTATCTTTTTGGAGTTCTTTCGAAATTTATTTTTTATTTAGTGGCGTTTGTTACTGAAAACGCCATCATAGGTAGGGTTAGTGGCGTTTGTTAGTAGAAACGCCGCCATAGGTATAGGTTTAGTGGTGTTTGTATTAGAAAACGCCGCTACGTTAAACATATATCCCCCAATCTCAGACAGAAATATCGTGCAAATTAAAAATCCCCAAATCTGTGCCCTAGCCGCTCCTGCTCCTCCTTCCCGTGTCGCTCCTGGCCGTCGACCGTCGCTCCTCGCCGCCAACCGTCGCTCCTCTCGCTCAGGCTTCTCGCCCGTTTCCGCCATTAATTCACTTCTCAAACTCCATTACCCATCTGTCTCTCCCTCTCTTCCAAATCGGTATTGATTTCTAATCTTCCTTTCAGTTTTACGAAAATTAAAAATTGAAATTTAACATGTTTTCGATTTGATTTCCAGTTTTGTTCGGTTGTTTGTCGAGTTGCGACCAATTTGAAAACCAGACGATTATGTGAAGCATGCATTAGGGAAAAAATAGAGAGAAAATAAGAGTTTCTTCAAGAAGACATATTTCAAGAACGATCTCACTCTTCAAGAGAAGCTGCAAAATGTCTTGCCGGGAATTCTCTGATATCAATGGGAAGATGCAGTTAGGTTTTGGAGTTCAACGAAAGGAGAGGTATGATCGATGCATTTTAAAAAATTGTCATTATAATATTGACTTTATACATAATGCAAATTTTAAATTGTAGGATCGAGAGCGCGTTAGAGTTGCTAGCAGACAAAAACAGAAGTTTACTCACACCGCTGGGTTGAAGAGTTTTGCTCGTATAGCTAATGACGAGGTATTATTATTTTTAATTATTGATTAATTTTTAATGAATTACTTTTTTGTGAGTATTAATTTTTATTATACGTTGTAGCAAATTACAACCGACACTAGCATTGGACGGATAAAGCTCTTCGACTTTACGCACACAAAAAAAAGATGGCTCTCCTATAACTCCCGAAGCTGCAGAAATTATGGTATATTAATTAGACAGAAAATCTTGATTATGTTATATTTAATATCAACTGTATAACATTTTTAATTGATTGTCAGGAGAAATTGAGGGAAAAAAGGACCGAGTATGAAGCTACAGCTTCAACTAATGGTTCTGTTAATATGGAAGAGATCGAAAATCAAGTTATTGTTGACGTTTTGGGTCCTGAAAGATATGGTCGGGTTCGCTGCCAAGGATTATTCGTTACCCCCGACAAAATATTTTGGGCTAACTCGTCTCAGTACATGCCATCACAGAGCCAATCTTCTCAAGCAGAAGTTAATCGGTTAAAACAACAGTTATCTCAATTTCAAGCCGAGGTACAAGCGAGAGAAGCTGAAAGAGAAAGGAGAGAAGCTGAGAGAGAAGGTGAAAGAGAAAGGAGAGAAGCTGAGATAGTAAGAAGGGAAGCTGAGAGAGACTATATTTCACTTTAATGTTGTAGACTTTGAATTTGTTTTTGTTGTTTTTACTTAATTGTTGGAGTTTTATAAAAAAATTGATGTTATTATGGACTACTTTACAAGTTATTTGGGTATTTCACATTTTAAAAATATATTTTATAGAGACAGTGAGTGTAGCCGCGTTTACTAGAAAAAACGCCGCTAAAAGCATGTTTTGTTGTAGTGACCGTACGAATTGATGTTGCAAGCTGGGCACGGTGATGGCTGATGACTCTAAGGAGATCTAAAAGTATAGCTTCCTGCATCATCAACAAAAAATAAGATCCATTCAAATATATCAAACTTAATGAAAGATACTTTCACAGACACAAATATAAATTGAAAACAATAAAAAGGCTTTTTTCTCCCCCAATAAGAAATCAAGAGACGTTATAATGTTATGGTCTGCATCTAATGCGAGTATACCATCAAAATAAAGAAAACATAAGAATTCATATAAAAGCTACTTGCTTGCAATAAAAATTATGGTATTTATGCTTGGCAAACCATGCAGTCTTCTAATGAAGTTTAAGCATACTTAATTGAACAAAGGTCTGGACTCTGGAAATATGGTATGGATTCATTTCACATACTTCTATTAAGTTACAAGTAAGCACTAAACACCTTGAAATTCACTTGCACACTCCACATTCATCATTGAGAGGTATAAGCTATAGTAGAAACATCCTCTTACCTTGACACATAGGTACTCTTCAAGGTGGGAAGTCTTTACAAAACAAGACACCAATATCTGTCAAACGGGGAAGAAAAATGTTTTCAAATATTGATGATAGACACAATAAACAATGCATATTATATCTTAGGCCTCCCTGCTAGTAATAAGAGTCATGTTTCTTCTTTTCTCATTAGGTAAATATTCAAAAGTCTACAATATGTTTCTCACACAAGAAAGGACACTCCGTAAATATGTTTATCATACCTCTTGTATAGAGATTTTAAGAGGAAAGACAATGCAAACTGTAATTCTTTGATTATACAGATTCTCAAAAATGCTTGAAAGCACCTATTACTACAACCAAATTAGAAGATGTATTTTGGTTGGTAAGATTTGAATGGAACGAGTATCTTACTACGTCACACCCTTATTGAAAATCAATCGAAGTCAAAGATATAATTGTAAAACAAATCAACAGATCATGAGAAGAAGAATGATTTCATAATCAGGTCAGATGTTTAACACAAACCGAAAGGGCTTGATTTTCAGGGTTGATATTCTCCAGAAATACTCTTCTGTGCAATCTCTGTTGCTCAACCTGAGGATTCTTTGCCAAGACCTTGCGCATGTCTGAAATTATATTCTGCACAAACAAAAGCAACCCAAAAAGAATTTTAAAAAGTGAATGTCTCCAAAGGTGAAATAGAACTTCAAACAGTTTTGAGTAACTCCTTACATTAATCTTATGGACATCCAAGTGACTGATCGCCAGGTGAGTTTTAATGCGCCAATGAGTTTTTTGACTGAGATTTCTCACAACATTCACTGTAAATTTGTGGTTTGGAATGTGAACTGTTTCACGATCTTCCCCTCTTATTATTGTTGGAAACCACCAACCAACATGCTGGATATGAAAAAAACATGACACATAAGAAAATCCGCAGACGAATCATTTTGTTTTCCGGTGCACTAAGGTAATCACATCATTAGAAACCAATCAAAAATTGAAATCTAATACAAATATCATAACCATTTTAATTTTAGCTAAGACCTCCACACCTTCACTATTTTCTCTAAAAACTTATTCAGAGACAAGTCTCAAATACAAACCTCAACAGTACCAGAAACTTCATATCCCTGAATCTTTGTTTGAATCCATTCATTAGACAAATGGTTGAGTCGCATGAATCATTGCACTTGATAGAAAATTTTTATATGACATGTATTGAACCATGGTAAATAACAGAATTGAGAAGAACCTAAAAAAGTGAACTTACAAGAAGAAGTAAGCTTCTACTGTGTCGCATAAGTGGCCCAACACCACATAGGGCAAAAATAATAATGCCAATTGCTGGAGCCAACTTAAATACAAGAGGACTATCTTGTAAAATGTTATATGACCTGCATGATACAAAAGATTTAATCTAAAAACCATAAAAATCATAACAGTCACTAAACACAAAGACAATACCCAAAAAGAAGTACTATTTTAAGGACAATATGTTCCTAATAAAAACATGAGGCCTCGAGAAAAAAAAATTACCTAAAGAAGAGAAAAGTAACGTAATCTTGAATAATATTTTGAGACACATGTCAGAATTTGAATTCAAATAAAATTAATATTAAATGTGTTGAACTAATAAGAAAACACATTTATCTGTATGGAAGAGATGGTCACACTAGCTAGTAATCCTGAAATTCAATATAACAAATAATTGGGCAGATGAAGAAACAAGGAAAAAATAGCACATTGTCAACGCAATAGAAGCAACTTTTACCCTAGTAAGTTCAAATACTTTTCCTGGTATTTGAAAAGCATGACAACTAAAGGTTTTGTATTTGTATTGAACTGAATGTATTAGCCTGTTCAAACTGTTCGAAAGGTGAATTCTCCAATGATCCTAGTGCTGGAACCGTGGCAAAAAGATTAGAAGAAAATATATTCCTCAAAACATCATACAGAACATTAAATTTATGCTAGAGCTATTAAATTGAAATAATATCTCCAAGCCACCTTATAAAGGGCTACAGAGAAGTTCATATCTCAGTAGTTAGTATGATTGCAAATCACTAACAAAATAAAATGATTTCAGCATATAAGTCCACATGGACCACCATGTAATATTTACATAAAAGGTATAAAAGAACATAGATCTAGTTTTTAGGTCCAGGGTATCCCAGTAACATGGTACAATCACTACATAATAAATGTTGAGTGATTGGGAGATTGAAAACAGATATATTATGTGCTAGTATGGATGAAAAATAGAAATCAAACTACACTGGTGTGACAGTTTCCGTGCAGCTTGAGACAACGATATCGACAAGAAAAAACTATCATATTTACGTCCATGTGCAAAAGTAAACATTCATGATAAACCTGGCTTAATCAAAGTTAAGACAAACAAGAAAATAGGAAGACAAGAATGCTAAGAAAACTTAAGCAACAAAAAACCCGACTTAATCAACGTTTTCTTTTTATGGACAATGATATTAACTACCAGCAGAGACACTGCATCCTAAATAAAGGTCTTAGGGCTTGAAGTTATACTGACGCACACAATGAGAGGGTGTCACTCAATAAATGCATCTCGTGCCTTGCACCCTAGAAATAGGGAGAGATAAAAATATCAATATATGAATAAAATGCCAAATAGAATACATCTTTTCTTAGAAGGCGGAGGGGCAAATCTTGTACCTTGAACTTTTTATTGTATCCCTGGTTCCTGCAAAGTCCCAAATCATGGGACAATTGCAAAGAACCAGAAAGAGACATTGTCGGGGTGAAATCAATCGTTTACAGGTCGTCACTAGTAGCATAAGATCATACTGGATGCCAATAACAGCCAAGCTTTAAACTTGAAATGGATATTAATTAAGTGAAACACTTATCCAAAATCCCAAAACAAAGCAACCTGCCAGAGGAAATTTAAAACTCGATTCGGCTACAGAAGATAAGTACATACTTTATTCAAACTAATCCAAAATTTCACTACTCGGACGACACAATCCAAGCAAGCAAAAAGGGTTAAAGAAGAAATTTTATTCTATCATCTCAAAATTGTAATCACAAGCAGATGAAAAAAAATGTAATGTAATTAAGAAAAAACAAAGTTTTACTCGCATGCAAAGAATCGTGGCGGTCAAATTAACACGAAGCGGAGTGATAAATTGAAGAATCTTATGAAAGCATACAGAAAGATAGATAAATTGGGTCATAGAAATTGTAATGATTAGTTACCTTGAAGAGAAAGAAACTACGATGGAGCGGAACTGTTCGCAGAAATTTCGAGACTGGGCAAATAATTTGCACGCCCGAAATGTTCTTATTATTATTTTCTTTAAAGTGGTCGATATTTACCCCCGTGGCGGCTCGTTATTTGTTTTTCCCTCCTCTTTGGAACAAAAATAAATCAATCAATTATTTTATTTATGAATAAACTACTAAAATAGTTACTTACTTTTAGTAAATGTACACTTTTAGTCGTCGACATTTTTTAATTTTTAAAATCAATCTGATGCATATATCGTTCCATTTTCCGTGTGCTATATGTGATTTTCTTGAATTGGACTCGTAAACGAAGCATTTTAAAAAAATCAAGTAGTTGGATGCTATTTTTTTTGTTGATGAAGAAAGGAACATGAAATCGGTGCACAATAATGACAGATGATGTTTGTTCATACCAATTGTTAGACTTAGACCTCCTCAAGAGATGCAGAACTATTATTTCACTAGTGTTCTTATCGACTGATTGTTCGATACGAGCATTTTTATCGGTCCTTGAGCACATAAATTTTCTTATTTAAATGCCCAAACATTTCTAACCAAAGGGGAACACATACATTATTCAATGGTCATACAAAAAATGATAATGCATGCATGGTTTGTCAAATATAAAGCTGAAAAGGATATGAACCCCATGCTTCATGCACAAGCTTGAACAGAAAAAAAAAAAGAAGGGAAATTAATAGCTTCGTACTTGAGATATGAATAGAAATCCCAAACCCCTTTTCTATGCCTCTTTCTATGCCCGCACTAAAAAATAGGTCTAGGGTTTATGGTTAAAGTTTAAGGTTAGAATTTAAGGTTAATGTTTAGGGAATTAGAGGTATGGTATATTTTTATGGTTTAGAGTGTGTGGTTTAGGATTTATAATTTAAGGTTATGGCATAGAATTTAATTTTTTAATGTTGAGGGCACCAAAAAGGTACATATATCTTGACTACTTTTGGCACATTCCTTTAACTTGACTACTTTTGACACATTCATTTTTCTAGAATTTTGTATGGTTGCTTGCTCCTAATACACTTGTTCAGAACTGTCATGTAGTTTTCCTACGACCAAAAACTCTACTTGGGAGCTGAAAGCAATGCCTGGATGGACCTTGATTTTGTGCATGTGGCCACGCATGATCTGGGAATAGTTTGAACCACATGCTCTGGCTCAAGCTCTTTTGCCGCTCTGGCTGATGTTATACCTCCACAAAAATATTAAAAAAATGAAAAATTTATGTAGAGAAAATTCAAACTTTTTTTCACCCAAGAAATATATTAATTTACTGCTATCCCTAAATTTATATATTTTAAAATTGTCCTTAATAAATAATGTTGAGTTCTGCCATTACTTGTAACACTCTCAACGAAATACAAGAAATAAGAAAAGCTTCCAATACCTTTAATATAGTGCGAAAAAAATCTCGAAATTAAAACCAAGAAAAAGTGAGTAATAAGTCTCATGAATTTTGGTTCTAAGTGAGTTTGTAGTTGATATTTGTGTAGGATGGAAGTTTACTCAATTTCTAAAAGCCTAGAGGTTGTCACTTTCACAAATTATAATGTGTACGAGTTGACAATATGATGAGCAGTGAAATACAATAGATAAAACCACAAACCATATAAAATGTTATTGGTCCACTTATTAAAGGAAACAAAACTGATTGAGTCGTTTTAGTCACACATTGATACGATAATTTTGTTTAGGAAGTAGTATAAAGTTTAAAAAAGTTTGGGTAAACAATATTAGAGGTTAGTCAATTATTAGTAAAGTTACAATTAGATCACTCAATTATTAAAAGTTATAATAGAGTCATTCAATTAAAGTTATAGTTACGATCGGGTCACTCCTTCGTTAAAATACAAACAAACATCTAACAAGGTTTGATAGAATAATAGTATTAGTTCTTAAAACTTGTATATTCTAACAATTTAATCATAATTCAAAATAATTCAATAAATTTAACCATTAATATTAAGGATAAATATTCTATACATAGGCGGTGGAAACTGAAAGTTTCCACAATCGCCTTAGTTTTAGGGTATATAGAGTTAGTTTAGGGTATAGGGTTTAGAGGTTTAGGTGTAGGGGTTACAATTTAGGGATAGTTGTTTCAATTTAAGGTTTAGGGTTATAATTTAGGGTTTATAGGTTAAAATCTAAATCCTCATCATATTACCCTAAAAACTAAACCCTAACATATAAACCCTAATTAATAACCATAAACCTTAAATTGAAACATGTATCCCTAAATTCTAACTCCCTACACCTAAACTCTATACCCTAAACTAACTTCATATACCCTAAAACTAAAGCGCTTGTGAAAACTTTCACTTTCCACCGCCAGTGTATCGGATATTAATCCTAATATTAAATAGTAAACACTGATTGAGTTGTTAACATTAAGAGGGGGACCAAGGATTAAAAAAATATTTCAAACTCCATGAAAAGTGAGCGAGGAGATCCTCTTATAATAAGGTTTCATGAATATTTTTGTTTTTGTAGTAATATGAAATTAGCAATTTTGTTTATTATTTTAATTTTATCAATTTAATCATAATAATCTTTCAAAGTCAAAATGTTATACCTCATTTTCATTTCATCAACTTAAACCTTCACTCTTGAATTGTAATGTTGAGATAATGATTTTGATATAACAATTTAAGAAAAATTATTTTTGGACTTATTCAAACATTGCTAAAATAATTCAAAGTCCATTTTGATTTGAAAATATGTTCAAAGTGGTTCTAGATGATTCTGTGTTTTTGACTTAATCAAATACTTCCAAAATACCTTTAGGGTTAAAAAATAGATTTCAGTACCGATACCCTAGTCTCGATACCGATACGTGAAGTTTTTCAAAATTTCAGTGAAGAGTTTTGATACAGGTACGCCCAGTCGGTACAAGTACTCTCAGTCAGTACCCGTACGCCTATAGGGTACAGGTACTCCCAAAAGGTAAGGGTATACCTTGAAATTTTGCAACAGCCTTTTCGGTACCGATAAACCAAGTCGAAACCGATATCGACAATTGCATAAGTGCATTTATGACTGATTTTCACCCCTATCGGCTAGTAATGGTCATGAAATCATTAGAGGACATAAAAGGGGCCTTCAAGCAGATATGGAACAACAAGAAAGCCAACAACAACATTCATTTTATAGAGAAATCATTTTTAGTTAAATTATCATATTCTTTGTAGAAAACACTTGTTGAGCTAAATTGTCAATATTGCTCAAGTGTTAGGATTTGGGTGTGAGCTTAAGTGTGTAGATAAATTAGCCTTGTGAGGTTTTCTATATTTTGCTTATTTGTATTTTATCTTAGGAAGAGAGTTGCTCAAAGCTTTGGGGGTATAAGCTTTGATGTTTGTAAATTTTACTCTTGATCTTGAAAAAAAAGACAAATTAGAGAATTTGTGGAAAATCTTTAGTGTGGAGCTAAGGTAGTGGATGTAGACTTGAATTAGAAGTCGAACCACTATAAATCCTTTGTACAAATTTTTAATTTCCATTTCCTTCCACCACTTCCATCACAAAGCCAATTCACCCTCTCTTGGCGATTTGGTTGAAGGATTATGAGCTCGAAAATTGGTATTAGAGCGAGGTTTCTATCATCTGATTAACATCTTAGAGTCAATTCTCGAAGAGCTCAAGTCATTTCAACATCAACCGAAGTAATGGCCTCCACTTCCGGTGTTTATTACATTGAGGACTCAAAACCAATCAACAAGTCATCGTTCTTCAATGGAGCTCACTATTCTTATTGGAAGAATAGAATGAAGCTATTCATTCAAGCTAGTGATCTTGGGGCATGGATGATCATCATGGAAGGCTACACCATTCCAACTTCTGAGATGAGAGATTGGAGTGAAACGAAGAACATGAGATTCCAAACTAATGCAAAGACCATGCTCATCTTGTTTTGTGCACTTGGTCCCGATGAGTATGGAAGGGTATCATCTTGTTCAAATGCCAACGAGACTCGGGACAAGCTTGAAGGCACTAACGAAGTAAAGGAGTCCAAGATTGGTCTTCCCAACCTTGACTACAAGAAGTTCAGATGAACCCAACGGAAGACGTCAAAGTTATGTCTGATCAATTCTCCACCATTATCAATGGACTCAAAGGCTATTGGGAAGTGATTCCGAAGGACAAGCTAGTTCGGAAGTTGATTTACTCACTTCTCGAATCATGAGAATCCAAAAAGATGGTGATCCTCGAAACAAAGAACTTGAAGACGCTCAAGCTTGACGAGCTCATCGGCTCCTTGCTCACCTATGAGTAGATTTCAAATGGGAGAGTGGAAGAGAAGAAAGAATAAGAGAAAGAATGTTGCATTGAAGACCTCCTTAAGCCTTCAAGAAGAAACACCTAGTGAAGAGGATAGTGAAGATGAAGAGATGGCCAAACTCTTCAAGAAACTCAAGTGATTCATGAAGTACAAGAAAGAATAATCAAGGCATGAATCGAAGAAGATGAGAGATCTCATTGTGTTCTTCGAATGAAAGAAGCCCGAGCATGTCAAATATGATTGCCCAATGATAAAAAAAGAGATCAAAGAAAAAGACATTCGTGGCTGCATGGAGTGATGATGAAGACTCTACTAATGATGATGAGGTAGCCAACCTTTATCTTATGGCCATCCAAGATGAAGAGGTAACTTCTAACTCATCTAATTTAAATTATTATATTTTTGATGAGTTACAAGAAGCCTGTGATGATTTGGTTTTGGAAATCAAGGCTTCATATTTGAAAAAGAAAAGGTTGATTTCAAAATTGAAAATCGAAAATGAATTGATTTCTAAAAAAAATTAAAACTTGAAATAAAGTTTGAAGTTTTTGAGAAAAAGAATTTGGATTTACAAAACTTGCTTCTAAAAGTTCAAGAGGATCATCAAAAAGAAATTAATGATCTTAAAAAGAATTTGTTTAACAAAAATGTGAAAATTGAGGTAACTCCAAAACAAATTTTGTTAAAATAAATTTTTACCAAAGAAAATCTAGTTCCCCTAGATTTTGGTTAAGAATATTTGGGTCCCAAAAGGACTCATTTTTTTTCTTCTAAAGATAAGGATGCCTTTGAAAAATTGATCCCTAAGAGAACTAAAATTTTTGGGACTAATGCCAATAGATCCAAAGCAATTTGGATATCAAAATATACTTGATTGTCTTTTGTAGGTGTGCTTGAACATTGATGAGCAAAGTCAAATTTTGGAAGCTCTTGACACACAAGGGAGAACACTTGAAGAGGGTGAAGCTTAACATGACACCTTGGTTCAAGTGGTAAAAATTTAATTTCATGCAATTGCTTTATCATGTTTTTCATGTCTAATTTTCACAATGATTTAAGCATGTTTGTGTGACTCCATGTTGTGCCTAATTGCATATAGTTAAGGGGAGTCTCAATTGCATGAGTTACACGTTTTTGGCCTAACATGTCTATTTCTATGTATTTGGCCTTAAACTTGTAATATTTGGTTGAATTTTGGTGAAACCATGCTCTAACTGTTTAAATATTATTTTCTTGAGAAGCATGTTGTTGATTTGTAGCAAAAATATCAAAATGTGTATCTAGGACCTAATAGAGGCTTTGTATGAACTTAAAACTAAGTTCTAATGCTTTTTAAGTTGATTTTGTTGCATTTTTCACCAATTCGTGCCTTTGATATCGGTGCCACCCATGTTGTACCGATACAACATTCAACCAAAGTATCGATACGATTGTTACCGTACCGGTACGCACAGTAAAAAAAGGAACAATTTGATCTCTTTTGCCATGCCTTGAATGCTTATTGATTTGATTCATATTTATGGCATGTTTATTAAATTTCTTGTTTTATCTTACTTATTTATTTGAAATTCTATATTTCTCTTGAATGTCTGGACTAACATTCTTTTGTTTCTTAATTAAGGGGGAGCCATCTTATTTTAAATTCTTTTATTTGTCAAGTTTTTATACTCTCCATTAGGGCTGTAAACGAACCGAACGTTCAGCGAACCGTTCGTGAACCGTTCGGCGGGAAGTTTGTTTATGTTCGTTTATTTATTAAACGAACGAACATGAACAAGATTTTTTGTTCGTCTAATTAAATGAACGAACACGAACAAAAGGCTTGTTCGTTCATTTATGTTCGTGAACGTTCAGTAATCCGTTCGTTTATGCTCATTCATTTATGTTCGTTTGTTTATGTTCATTTATGTTCGTTCGTTTATGTTCGTTCAATTATGTTCGTTTATGTTCATTTAAATTTATTCACATATGTCTAGGGGTGTTCATTATTCGGTTAAACCGAACTTACCGACCGAACCAAAACAAAATTGGTTAATCTATTAGATAATTTTAGGTTTCGACTAATAATTAAGAGTTTTTTCAAAATTTAATTATCGATTAATTCGGTTTAAAAATCGGTTAATTAACTGAATAAATCGAACTAACTAAAAATATTAAATATTTAACAAATTATATATGTTCGTTCATGTTCGTTTATGTTCGTTTATGTTCGTTTGTGTTCTTTAGTGTTCATTTATGTTCGTTTATGTTCGTTTACCATTTAAACGAACGAACATGAACGAACACGAACAAGCTAATTCCTTAATGAACGAACACGAACAAGAAATTTTGTGTTCGTTTATGTTCGTGTTCGTTCATTTGTTCGGTTAAAGTTAAACGAACGAACATGAACACACTCTCGTTCGTGTTCGTTCGGTTCATTTACAGCCCTACTCTCCATTGTTATCTTGAACTTAAATGTGATTTCAAACTTTTTTTTTGAATTATTTTTGATATAACAAAAAGGTGAGAGATAAGTGAAAAGTTCAATTTCGAAAAGAGAAATGGGAGATTAAATATTTTGCTAAAAATATTCTCTTTTTCAAAACTTATTTTTCGAAGGAATGATACTTCTCAAAAATAATTTTTCAAGTTGTTTTGTTATATCAAAAAGGGGAGATTGTTCAGATAATAATTTTGATTAACAATTTAAGGAAAAATGTTTTAGGACCTATTCAAACATTGCAAAAATAATTCAAAGTCCATTTTAACTTGAAAAATATGTTCAAAGTGGTTATATTTGATTTAATGTGTTTTAACTTAATCATATATTTCCAAAATACCTTTAGGTCAAAAAATAGATTTCAGTACTGATACCATAGTCTCGGTACCGATATGCGAAATTTTTCAAAATTTCAGTGAAGAGTTTCGGTACAGGTACGCCCAGTCGGTACAGGTACTCCCAGTAAGTACTGATACACCTAGAGGGTACAGGTACGCCCAGAGAGTACAAGTACGCCGTAAAATTTTGCAATGGCTCTTTTGGTACTGGTACGCCAAGTCGAGTACCGATACCGACAGTCAGAGGCTAATTTATGGCTTATTTTTCACCCCCAATAGCTAGTGACAATCATGAATTCATTAGAGGACATAAAAGAAGCCTTCAAGCAGCTATGAAACAACAAGAAAGCCAACATCAACATTCATTATATAGAGAAATTATTTTTGAGTTAAATTGTCATATTCTTTGTAGAAAACACTTGTTGGGCTAAATTTTCAATATTGCTCAAGTGTTAGGATTTGAGTGTGAGCTTAAGTGTGCAAACAAATTAGCCTTGTGAGGTTTTCTATAGTTTGCTTATTTGTATTTCCTCTTAGGAAGAGAGTTGCTCAAAGCTTTGAGGTTTGTAAAGGTTACTCTTGATCCATGAAAAGGCAAGACAAATTAGTGAATTTGTGGAAAATCCTTAGTGAGGAGCTAATGTAGTGGATGTAGACTTGGTTTAGAAGTCGAACCACTATAAATCCTTTGTGCAAATTTTTAATTTCTATTTACTTCCACCACTTTCATCACAAAGCCAATTCACACTCTCTTGGCGATTTGATTGAAGGATTACGAGCTCAACATGTATCGATCTCGCTCTTTGATCGACGTTGACTAACAGAGTCGTTAAATTGTGCACATATGGTTGTTATCCGCTTCCACGTCAATATTGTTATCAATTTTCATGTCATGTTGATGATGATGGGTTTGTTTTGATAACGTGGTAGTACGAATGAAAGGTTTCAAAATTATTGTTTTTAATTATATTTAAAAAATTCACATCAAACTGCAATGTTACATTATCAAAATTAACTTATTATTTATTGGAGGATATTACTTTTTTAGAAAAATGACACATTGACATGCTAACTCAAAATTTAATTATTTAATAGTGGAGCCTGACATGACAAAAGGTGACTAGTGATAACGATTATGAGTCCACGACAATTAAAGGGTAAAATTGATGCAATTTTGAGTGTTCGAAGCTTAAATTAATGAAATTTAAAACAAGGGACAACATTACTGATTTTAGGCAATAACAAATACTAAATTGACAAAATTAAAATGAATGGATAAAATTACTGATTTAGAAGTATCACTTCACTATTAAAATAAATAAAAAAATCATTCATCTCATCCTTTGTGTTGGACAAGAGTAGGGATGAGCATGAGATCCGAAGTTGACGAGTTTCAATCTGATCTGACTCTATCGAGTCGAGTTTTTAAATAAAAAACACTGGTGAAAATTTATTAAATGTAGGGTCGGGTTGGGTTTAGGGTCAAAATACATGACCCGCCTCGAGATATTTATACAATTCTTTCATATATTTAGGGGTAATTGCTACAATGTCCATCTCTTTATATATATTTCTGTTAGATTCTTAATTTTATATAAAAAATAGAGAAGATTATGGATAATTACTATGAATATCTATCTTTTATATTTTTTTCCTATTATACCTTTTATTTTTCATAAAATTGAGATATATATATATATTATTTGTTTGGGGTCGGGCCGGGCCCAATGCGAGTTTTAATCTTAAAATTCGGGTAGTTATTAAATCGGGTAAAAAGTCACCACATATCGGGTTCAGTGACGGATCCAGAATTTAAAAAATGGGGGTCCAAAATTCCAATACACTTTTTTTTCTTTGTAAATGGGTATGCAAAATAAAATTTCCTTTAAAAATTAAGCTATAATTTAAAAAAAAATTCCAAAAAATGGGGATGCATATGCTCCATATAGGAGCCATATGCATCCTCCCATGGTTGGGTTGAGTCACGTCATATAAAAAATAATATTTTTGGATCATATTCGAATTGCCCAAAAACTTGACCCGTGCCCAACCCTAGACAAAAGAGAGTGCTTCTTTTATGACAATATCCTCAACAATCATAGTCATTAATATTCAAACCATTGCTATCTCTATTAATCACAATAATGAAAACCGAAATTTTTATAATTTTATACTTTTAAACTAGAGCATGGAAATTTTTGAAAGCGGAAAGAAATGTCAATATACTTTTATAATTTTAATTTTTCTTTGATATTATATCATATCATACCAATAATGAAGTATGTATAGATTATCAAGTAAGTTGTCACATTAATATTACATTGTTTGGTAAACCGAATTTTGAGCTAATATTATAGATTTAGATCATTTTTAAAGGATTGATTAGTCAAATCTACTAATTTAGGTGTTTGGTAAACATAAGATTATAACAATGGGTTGAGGTGAATTCTCTTAAATTAAAAAGTTTTTTTGGCATCTTAATCACAATTCTACATATAGGGGAGGAGAATGGGGACTCTGGGGGAAGGAAGGGGGTGTTTCTAGTGGGTCTAGAACTCATGACCTAAAAGAATATGAGAGAACAAAGATGAACAGCTTGACCAACCGACCAAATGTGTTTACTCTTAAATTGAAAATTTGGTATGATCAAGAGGATTTTATATAAGAATTGTAAAGACTCTTTTGTCATTTACAAGTACAAAGTTGATTCTCCAAATAACTTAAATATGAATAATCCACATATGCTTTTGAGTAAGACATTCTCGTATATAATTTAAATAACTATTTTCCCTTCAAATAAGTGAGATTAATATATATGCTTCAAAATTTATCTAAATTTAGTAATTAAAAATGCATTAAATAGATCATTTCTATAGATAAGAATTTAATATATACTTATTCAAAATGCTTAGTAATGTTATATTAAAAAAATAAATTTCATAATCTAATACATATTAATAGATAACAAATACTGATAACCAATGAACTATTCAAACAAGTATTGAATAAGCATGTCCTTATATGTCATTTTTTTGTTCATATAAACAATCGACTATCATTTAATTTTACCAAACACCTTATACAATCAACTAATTTAATTAACTAATATAGTTCGTCATCAACTATCAACTAACATAATGTAATTTGCTAGTTGTCAAACAGGGACAGAGCCAGGATTCACCTATGAGGGGGCACGCTGCTTAACTTTGAAATGAGTAGGGTATTAAAAAATTAAACTATAAAATTAAGGGAGTTAAGGTTTTATTTTTCTAGTTTTAAAATTAAAAGACTTAAAAAGTAATTAAAACTAAAAAATGGAGTCAAGACATAATTTCATTGATTATAAAACTAGCAAGATCCTAAAATTAATTAAACCAAAAATTTTGAGAGGGGTAAAAATTTAATTACAAAAATTTCAAAACTATTAACAGTTTGAAATGCAATTAAACAATCAAAGTTGGGAGAACAATTGACCCTCCTACAATTAATGTGCATATCTGTCTTCGTTGTCACACAAAGTTATTGTATAAATTTAACAGTCTAATCTTCATTTCTATTGGAGCTTGATAAATTCCACTAAAAATAAAAATGTTAAAAGACTAAATTTAACATTAATATCACACTAGAATATTAAAAAATTAAGTAAAAAATCACATCAATAAAAGTTAATTTTCAGACAAGTCAACTTCATTAAGAAAACAACATAACATACAAGCAAAACTATAAGAAATAGGGATGTGAAATCAAGTAATTGTTCAAGTTTCAAGTCAGGTCAGGTCAAATCAAATACGGGTTATGTCAGGTTAATTTAATGGTTCTACTTGTATCAGGTCAGGTCCTGGTCAACTTAGATTCGAGTCATTATTAGGTCGATTTCAAATCAGATTGAGTTTAGGTTTGAGTCGGGTTAATTTCAGGTCGGGTAAGTTTCAATTTAGGCCAAAAACGGTTCGGTTCCAAATCAGTTAATTAACGTGTTAATTCAGGTTCGAATAGACTTCAGGTCGGATCACATCATTGACGAATAAAATTTAGGTCGGGAAATATTTGTAACACCCTGAAAATTAAAATTAAAAACCCTAATTTTAATTTGTGAATTTCTTAATTTAAGCCTTAAGAATTGGGAATTAAAACCAGAAAACCTAAGTGAGAATTTGGGGATTTAATTAATTTTTTTCTGAATTGGTGACCTTTCTGAGAAATTCGGAAGTTGAGGGCTCTTTTTAGAAAAATGGGACAAGTTGTGACCTGTACCATGTGAATTAACCATTTTGCATGTGTATAAAGTCATTTTTTTATAACCTAAACCCCCATCGTCTTGCACCTTTTCTCTTCAGCCGCATATCCCTCTTCTTTCCCTCTCTCTGTCAGTTTGAAAACTCACCAAACCTCATCCTTTGCGTTTCCGGCGAGCCTCCATTGAAGGTGTCACCGTCGTCCGTGTTCAACACCACACCCCTCATCGTGATCCTTGCGTCGTCGTGAACCAACCTCGTGTCGCTGTCTCTCTTTTTCAACCGTCGTGTGTGAGAAACGGAGTCAAAATTACTCGGTTTCTTAGTGTCGTTGTCTTCTTCACCGCGGTCCGCCTTCCCTTTTCCGTTTTCGAGTTGGTAGGTTTTGGTCATTCTTCTCTTGCGTTAAATCTCTGTTGGGTTGAGTTTTATGTTAAAATTTTCAGGTTTTCATTATGGGCAGTATCATGCGTCGTCGTTATCCAATCCTTTTCGTCGTGTTAAGTTAAACGTCATTGTGTCATCTTAGAACAAAAGGGTTCATCTGCTGGTTCATGTGTATGCTTGTGAGGCACGTTGTATTAACACGTGATAATTTGGAAATTGGGAGCCCAAACCGTGAGCCTTTTGTTTGGTCTCTTGGTTTTTTAAGTTGTATGGCTTTGAATCGTGAGTCATTTGTGGGGCAGAGAGTGACCAGATTTGCATGGCAAATCCTTAAGGGCTTTAGATTCAAGTGGGCCCAATGTGAATCAAACCATATCAGGATCATATGTATTTTGATTTTAAGGAACTGGTTATGCATCGAGCAGACAGATCAAACTTGAATTCGAACCCTTAAGTCTTATCTTGCTAGTTACAAATGAATTTGTATCTAGTAAATTTTGAGATTTTGAATTTGAAGTCTAATATAAGATATTATGTGTTTCAGATGACGTTGATTTCGGAAACGACATTTTACCTCCACTACCTACGCATTATGTACCGGCATCTTCTGCGAGAGCTGCACGTGAGTTATCATCACCGACGTTAGAGCTTTTACAGCTAGAGGTTTGTTCTCTTTCTGTATTATATTTTTTATGAAATGTTTTACAACTTGCATGGTTACCTTTATGTGTTGCGATTAGAATGTGTTTTGAGATATCATGCATATTGTGTCAGACTGTATTTAAATGAATCTATCAGAATTTTATAACTGTAATCTTCGTATTCAGTACGATAAACTGTGATGTGATTTTGTGTTTACAATTATTACCATATTTTGTATGCATTGGATGAGAATGTACGGAGGAAAAAGTAATTTGACCACACTGTGATTGGAGAAATAAGGGGTGTGGGTTCAGGGGAACTACCTTCACTGTGACTGGTAGGCATTGCCACCATTGTGTTCGGATATGTAGCTGGGTTGTGTTTTGTGTTTATTGTCATTTTATGCATTGTGTTTTAATGTGATTTATAATTTTTTGAATTAATAATGTAAAATTGAGACAGTGTTTGTTGCACTTTAGAGACACGCTGGGTTTAATAGCCCACTCTCCTATAGTTTGTCTCTCAGATACTTTGGCTCTAGCCGGCTTGGTACTCGAGGGACCTCTTGCGTATTCAGATTTATTTATTTTATAGGACGTATTTTATCATTTTCAGACAATTATTAGTTTTACTATTTATTGAAACTTGTTGTATTTTGACTTTGAATTATCTTGAAATTTGAGAGTATTTTTTAGTATGCATTCATTTTTTTTTATCTTGGATATTTTATTATGTTATTGGATTATAACATTTTGATGAAATCTATTTATCTTTGAAATTACTTATTAATGAGAAGGTTTTACACTTATAGTCAATAAATGGGTTACTTGAGGGAAAAGTTTCGAATGTGACTTCTTAAATTGAACTTTTTCCTTTAGGCACAGTTTAAGGGATTACAATATCGGTTTCGATTGAAGTTCAAGTCGGCTTAACTCCTTTTTAAATTTTTGTCATTTTCCCTATTTTTACCAATTATAACTTTTTCTTTTTTAATTAAATTGAACGGTGGGATGGGAGGGAAAGAACCCGCCTAATATTTTACATTAGGGGCAATTATTCTTTAGCCCTTTCGACTTTAGATTTTTTTTATTTAAGTCTCAAATTTTTTCTTTTAGGTTTTAATTTAATTTAGTCTTAATTTAGATTAATTTAATTGAAATTTCACATTTAGTTTTATAATTCTTTTAATTATGTTTGTGATTTATGCTATTAGGTTTTAATTTAGCTCAATTAGATCCTAAATTTTATAAGTTAATTCAATTCGAACATTATTATTATTATTATTATTATTATTATTATTATTATTATTATTATTATTATTATTATTATTATTATTATTATTATAAACTTTGATTTAATATAATTATATACAAAATTTTGATTTGGATGTAAACATGTAATTGTACACATGAAAGTTTAAACTTTAATTTAGTTCAATTGTACACATCAAGCTTTGATTTAAATATTTAATCAAATTCAAATGCATAAATTAGCAAGTTGAATCGGAATTAATCTCGTAAATCTATAACCCTAAACTAAATCATAAACCGTTAATACTAAACCTAAAACCATAAACCTAAAGGAATCGAATTAATCTCATGAACCAATAATCATAAGCTAAACCATAAACGCTTGATACTAAACCATAAATCATTAATACTAAACCATAAACCATTGATACTAAACTATAAATCATTGATACTAAACCACAAACCTTAAGGAATATAAATTAATCACATAAACCAATAACCCTAAACTAAACACTAAACCATAAAATGTTAATATTAAACCATAAATCATAGTTAATTGTGTACCTTAAATATTGAAAATGTATTTTGTTGTAACGTAATATAATAAATTCATAATCCCACAACTTCATCAAATGTAACTTATTAGTTATTACAAGTCAGGTAAATATCATATCAGTTCAATAACAAGTAAGATCATTTACATGTTGAGTTAATTATAGATCAGGTTCATAACATGTTAGGTTGATAACAGGTCGGGTAATATCAGTTATTTACCAGGTTAATCTCGGGTTCGGGTTCATATCAGGTCGAATGTAGGCCGGGTTCGGTTATCACATTATCAGGTTGAGTTTGGGTTCAAATCATTCTCAAGTCGGGTGCAGGTCGGGTTCAGATCCAAAATTTCCAGGTCCAACCTGGGTTCAGGTCAACACTAGTTCGGACTCAAATCGGTTTCGGATCACCACCACCTCGGGTCACAAACAGTTCTAACTCAAGTTGGTTTCAATCAGTTTTGCATGCCGGGTCAGCTTTTTACATCCTTAATAAGAAACAAGAGTCCAAAGTCCAAACGACCCAAGACACAAACTAGAAAAAAATACAAAAACTACAACACATATAAACACATCAAGAACAGAAAAGAAAATAAAAAAAAACAAACAAACAAAACCCAAGACAAAAGGGAAGGCAAAAAAACAACTTTTCAAACTCATTAAGAACAACGAAGAAGACAGGAGAAAATAGGAGCCAAGTGCCAACATTAACTTTTATATCTACACGTGTTTCGGGGATCATCGAAAGGTATATCTTGTGAAGCAATGCAATGAAAAACCATCATTATGTCGTCGCATAGAGGAATAGAGCATCGTCGATGATTGATGGCAATAAGAAAGGGAGATCGGAACCAACACTTCAAATCAATGGCCATCATCGTCGGCAAGAGTGACCCTAACCATTGTCGAAAAGCCGAAGAACCAATAGAAGCCAAAACGAGAGGGAAGGAGACCTGCCCCAGATCTTCTTCAACCAGGACCTTCTAGAGGCCGGATGATCTTTTCGCATAAGACCCTTGCTCGGACCAAAGCTATCGGGGATGAAAGATCTCGACAAGAACAACCCAACGAAAGCAAAAAAAACCATAAAAGAAAAAAAATGAAAAATAGGAAAAAAAAGCCTAGAGAGAATGATGAAAGGGGGAAGGGGAGGCCAGTCACCTAGAAGAAGCAGCTGGCCGCCGATGAAATAAGCTAGGGTTTGTTGGGTATAAAGAGGGGCAGGGGGAAGTTTTAGAGAGGGTTTTATCTTAGTTTGAGACTTGTCAATGTTATGATATTGTCACAGCCCAAATGTTTTGGTCCGAGACAATGGTGAGTATCCGACAGAGAGGTTCCATGCGGGACAACGGGCTTGCCAAGACGACTAGACTTGGCCCAACTCGAGGCAATGACACGAGTATCCGAAGGAGAAGTTCTATGCGGGACATCGGGCTTGCTAAAACCATCAGACTTGGCCCAACACGAGACAATGGCGCATGTATCTGCCTAAGTTGTTGAGTGCGGATCACCGAGCTTGCCAAAACCATCAGACTTGGCCTAACCCAGAAGAGTGGTGCATGTATCCGCCCAAGTTGTTTAGTGCGAATCACTGGGTTTTCCAAGACCACAAGACTTGGCCCATTACTTAGAGAATGCTAGAGACCCCGATCACATCAGCTTTTCAGAAAAGGCAAGAGGCAACAAGTCAAAGAAGATTGTGGAGGAATCTTGCCATATTGAGTGTGATCAACTATCTTAGGAAAGGTACCTTTTAATTGATGTGATTAGATAGGATTTTGATATTCTTTCATAGTTTTTAGAATCTTGTAAGGATTTGGGTTAATCCTGGTCATCAATGTAAATCGATCCGGACCATTGATTGAGTGAGAGCACAACTATAAATAGAGAGCCTCACACCCTCATTTGTATCATCTATCTAATTCCATTCTCTCATTTGAGAAGAGTAATAGAACTCTTGGCATTTACTCTATTTCCCTCTTGTCCCTTTCAATTGTTCTTGTTCTTAGTTCTCTTTGTGTTCTAGTTGCCTCTTGAGTGGCTAAGAGTAGCCACCTTAGTGCTTAAAGCGCTTTCGCATCTATCGAAGCCTTGAGGGCTTGTCTGAGCCTTTGTCGAGTTAGAATACTCGCAAGGCTTGGTTAAGGTTGACTTAGGCACGGGACTCGAACAAGTAGCGTCAACGGCGTCTAAGGCTCCATGGATCAGCTAGGGTTGAGCTCTAGCCCCTATGAAAAGTGGTATCAGAGCGAGTTAAGGAGGCTTGCATTCGAGCCTACTTGGTATTGCAGTCAAGCTAGGTGAAGGTTTGTGTTCAAGCTAGTTAGAGTGATCGAGCTAGTTCGTGGAAAAGAAGTGTGCAAGATGGCGAAACAAGGAGATGAGGCTTCCACACAAGAAGGCAATGCGTGATGTGGTGGAAACTATTGGAGAACATTGACAAGGAATGTGGTAAGAAATGCTTTTAGTAAATTTGATGAGAGAATTTCCTCTCTTAATTCGCAGGTGAATCACTTAAGGGAATTGGAAAAGTTGTTAGTCGGGAAGATGGATTCCCTCAAGGATGAAGCCGTGAAAGAAGTTCAAGGAATTCTCGACTTGTTATATGGGGAGATGTGCCACCAAGACGATTCCCTTCAAGAAGACTTGGAGAAAGTCTCAACATTGTTGGAGAAGAGAGTCATTAGACTTGTGGAATTCGTCGAGGAAGCGAACGAGACCCAAGGTGTTTTCGAGTCTCGCCTTGACAAAGTAGAGTCCATGGAGGACCAGTTCAAGGATGAGACGCGACGAGTTCTCAATGAGTTGATGACTGTTCGAGGGAGTAATGCTTGTGAAGCCAAGATGGAGGCTTTGCAGATCGAGGTGAATGAGCTCAAGGAAGAGTTGCTCAGTTGCAAGTCTGCAATGAGTGAATGGAGTGTGCTCAATACCTTCTTAGAGGGACTTAGACTGGAAGCGAAGCTCGCATTGGAGCAAGGTGACGTCCAGATGCTTTTAGAGGTCCAAAATATGGCTGAGTTGCTAACTAAGCATGCAGGAGACAAGCTAGCTAACATGGAGAAGTCCAATCCCACGACGAGAGATAATGGGAGTGGCGAGGCTAAGTTCGTGCCAACAAAGAAGGCGAGCATGGAGAAGTCTAAGCCCACGACGAGTGACAGTAGGAGTGGCGAGGCTAAGTCCGTGCCAACAAAAAAGGCGAGCAAGAAGATGAAGTGCTATTCTGTGATGGTCCTCATATGATCAGAGAGTGTCCCTAGAAGAATCACCTTGCTGCACTCATCAAGGGAGAATATGAGCCAGAAGGAGAAGTAGTGCGACTTGGCGCAATTGCGAGTGTCAATAAGCCAAGGGAGGACCACGGTGCGACTACACCTGTCGAAGTAGCCAAGCCAAGGTTGAGACCCGGTGAGATAGTGAGTGCCAAAGTCGTCAAGCCGAGGGTAAAGAGGAAGCAAACTAGAGTGCTACCAGTGTAATGGGCCACACAAGTTATAAGGATTCCCACATCGAGTCAAACAATCCGAGGTGGTGGACAAGCCCGATCAGAGCGAGGCTGCGAGACTTGATTCGATGGTGAGTTCTGCCAAGGCCAATGGAGACCGAAAGTAGAAAGAGGTGACCACGTCCAAGAAGGCTACTAAGGAGTCCGCCAATAGAGACACCACATATGGGCAAGGTGGGGAAAAACGAAGGACTTCAAGTCATAAGTGCAGATGCAAGAGGAAGCACCAGACTTCAAAGAAGAAGGGTCGATGCAAGAAGAGTGCACCAAACTTTAAGTCAGAGGGCCAGATGCAACAAGGGGAAACAGACCTTGTACAAGAGGGGCCGATGCAAAGTGGAGCAACAGACTTCGTGGCAGAAGGGCCGATGTGAGCAAAGAATTTCAATAAAGAAGGTTCGATGCAAATGGGGCCAGACTTCGTGGAGACATAAGGGCTGACCCAATTTTAGAGTAAATGCAACAACCAAGAGGAAGGTACATCTCAAACACAACTCTTGTGGTTTTGAGTTTGATTTTCCATCGTTGATGAGTGTAGGTCGAGTAAAACCTAGCTTTCATTGCGGGGGAGATAAAGCTTGGAAGGGGCCTTTCAGAGTTTTAAGGAGCCAAACTGATGGGCTGACGAGTCTAAAAGTTCCTCCAGTGTTCAATGTGATGACACCCAAGACTTTTTCGCGGGGCCATGAGTGTCCGAGTCAAGGTAACTCAAAGCTGGTAGGAGAAGGCTCCTACGATAGAGATGTATTCGAGGGCGTCTTAGCACGCGACATCACTTGGCGAAAAGAGTCGGAGTGAGCAGTCCTTATGGGGGATATGGGCGAGCCGAGACATCAAGAAGCCACCAAGATGATGTGACAAATGGGGCAAAGGATCGAGGAGTTCCATGGCGGCAAGATCCAAGGCAAGCAGTTCGTGTGGGGGAACCGCACCAAGCCGAGGCAACGAGTAGAAGCATCCAATGTGACCCTACCCAGGATCGTTCTAGTGGAGCAGCGAGGGCGTGGCTAAGTTCGGTGGGTGAGAATGTCACGGCCCAAATATTTTGGTTCGAGACAGTGGCGCGAGTATCCGATGGAGAGGTTCTATGCGGGACAACGGGCTTGCCAAGACGACCAGACTTAGCCCAACCCGAGGCAATTACACGAGTATCCGAAAGAGAAGTTCTATGCGGGACATCGGGCTTGTCAAGACTATTAGACTTGGCCCAACCCGAGACAGTGGCACATGTATCTGCCCAAGTTGTTGAGTGTGGATCACCGAGCTTGCCAAAACCATCAGACTTGGCCAATTACTTGGAGAATGCTAGAGAGCTTGATCACATCAACTTTTTAGAAAAGGCAAGAGACAACAAGTCAAAGAAGATTGTGGAGGAATCTTGCCATATTGAGTGTGATCAACTATCCAAGGAAAGATACATTCTAATTGATGTGATTATATAGGATTTTGATATTCTTTCCTAGTTTAGAGAATCTTGTAAGGATTTGGGCTAATCCTGGTCATCTATGTAATCGATCCGGACCAGTTATTGAGTGGGAGCTCAACTATAAATAGAGAGCCTCCCACCCTCATTTGTATCATCCATCTTATTTCAATCTCTCATTTGAGAAGAGTAATACAACTATTGGCATTTACTCTATTTCTCTTTTGTCCCTTTCAATTGTTCTTGTTCTTAGTTCTCTTTGTGTTCTAGTTGCCTCTTGAGTGGCTAAGAGTAGCCACCTTAGTGCTTAAAGCGCTTTCGCATCTACCAAAGCCTTGAGGGCTTGTCTGAGCCTTTGTCGAGCTAGAGTACTCGCAATGAGTGGTTAAGGCTGACTTAGGCGCGAGAATAGACCACGTAGCGTCAACGGCGTTTAAGGTCGCACGGATCAGCTAGGGTTGAGCTCTAGTCCCCTGACAATATGTAGAGGATCCAATAAAACTTATTTTTAAAATGATTGGTTAATGAAGGACAATATCAAATTAGAAGTGGAGCACACGTAAACTATCATACAAATTGCTAGAATATATTGTAAAATCTAATGGCGTGATTACTATTTCGTTAAAAATACAAGTTAAATGGATAAATGATATAAAAGTTGGGAGCTCAATTCTCATTATACATATTTAGTATTCTTCAATCAACCCAGGGGACGAGGGATGGAAATCATCTATCCCAAATTATGTCCCTTTAGGTGATCCACTAAAAAAGTATGTTTAGGGTTTAAGATTTAAGGTTTGAGTTTAAGAAATTAGGGGTATGGTCTATTTTTAGGGTGTAAGGTTTAAGGTTTAATATGTAAAATTTAGGTTAAATTTTAAAATTTATTTTTTAGTGTAAGGCATAAAAAGAGACATGATTAGTAGGTGGAAGATTTTTATTCTAAGGGTTGAGGTGTTTCCGCTTAAACACTCTCGACTAGAAAATTATATCATGGGCATGACTTACCACATCAGTTATGGTCTTATCCAATAAAAACTACTCACTTTACCATTATTTTTCTCCATTTTCTCCAACCAATGAATCTTTACTAATGTTTTTTCATGTCAATTAAAAATATTTTTTTAAATTATTATATTATTAGATTAATGACATAAAAAATAATGGTGAAATGTGTAATTTTTATTGGAAATCAGACCCATAATATAATTTCTCTTATCACTATGTTGCTAATTGCTATGCACGCAATGATTGGATTTTACGGTACCTACGTAAGCAAATCTGGACGGTCCTCACTCCTCCACTTTTTTCTAAATCGACGGTTAATTTCGCTAACTATTTTATGTTTTAATAAAAATCCTTTAATCATTTAATTTCACAATTGCATCTTGACCGTTGGATGCATTTTACTTTAAAAAATAGCTCCATAAATTCCAGAAAACTTTATCTGTTTATCAGTTAATTGTCACATTTGAGAGAGAAACCTTGTGAGAGAAAGTAAAGGGGGAAATGGAGATGAGTGAGAGATCCTAAAATTTAGGGTTTTCTATTTTTCCCTTTTAGTAATTCATTGATGAAAAATATCTCTCCTCTGATGTGTTGAATTTTACCCTTTTTTACCTGTGAATTCAACTTGCTTTTCGAAAAAGTTCCGATTTTTCTTATCCACTCGACCAAAAGCTTGGTTTTTCCCGGTGAAATTCTTTTCTTCAAGTGCTTCGTTTGGCGATCATGGATTCTTTCCGATTTTCCCTGGAAAGATCTTTTTTGAATCAAAATCAAACCACCTATTCCAAAAAAAATTGAGCGTTAAACAGGTTTTTTTAAAAGAAAAAACCAAAAGGAACTGTTTTTTTAGGTGGAAGTTGTAAATTTTGGGAGTTTTTGAGTTTTGATGACTCTAGTTGGACACCTTTTGAGTTAAGAAAAAAAAAGGGGTCATGAACGGTGGACTTTAAGGGGAAACCCAGTGGTGTTAGAAAAAGACCCGTTTCATTGGATAATTTTGTCTTGATTTGCTAGAGCTTGAATTACAAGTTTTTTACTTTAATTTTGATTGGAAAGAAATATATTGGATTCGTTTACAAACTTTGCTCAAATTTTGAAATCGATTGATCGTTTAATTGAGCGTCTAACTGCAAGAAAAACTAACCAGTTAAACTAAAAAAAAGATTATGGAGTTTTAAGGTTGTTAAAAGATGGCAGTTTCTTTTCCTGGTTTTCCATGGTGGTTTTGGGGTGGTGGAAATAAGGAGAAACAGACTGTTTCAAATGGGTCTTCTCTGAATTCTTCTTCTTCTTCTGATTGGGGATTGGGGTTGAGAGATTCTGAAACTGTTAAATTCCAAACAAAAATATCCCAAAGGAAAGGGAAGGCAAAGTGGCAAGGTAGCGAGGAGAGGAGGGTGGTTGATAAAGAATGTGATGTTGTGGTGGTTCCATCAGATGGTTTACATTTGTCTGGATACGACTCAGAGGGTCCAGAATGGTCCATTGGGTGGGAAGAACCACATGGTCCTGGTTTTCAAGGCCTCCATGAAGATGATGGTGGCTTTGCTGTTCTGGTTCCATGTTATAGACCTGGTTGCAAGGAACTCGTTGAAAGCCCCAATAACCAGCTCTTGAGTGCTATCGAGAACCTCCCTACTGGGTTCTCTTCTGGTGAGAGCCTGTTCCTATATAAATCTATTTAGTTCCCTTTTCCATTTTTGATAATTAATTTGATTGAATGTGGATTGACACTTAGAATCAGCTTCAAGTTTTGACCTGAATCTTTAGGGCTAGTTGATATTTAATTTAATTTGATCGAATGTGGATTGACACCTCAGTCTTTGAAGCTATATGTTCTTATCATATCTGTATTTGTCCTTCTTTATACCTGTTTGTGCTTTTACTGTAAGCTTTTGGTGTCTCTACTTCAGAGGTATATCAATGTTCTGTAGTTTGAAACAATTGAGACGAGTGCAGTTCGACCAGAAATTTTCTTTGTTTCTAGAACATCAGGTTGCTTAAAACCCAGTTTACTAGGTAACATCAGGAAATAAGTGCTACATTTTTGCAGCCTGTGTAGCTGCTTGCATGGTCACTGCACATAATTCCTGCAGCATGCATTATTCAATTTAGAGAAAGTTTTGATGGAACATACATTCAAGTTGCATCCTTTATCCCCTTTTTTCATGTTGGATGTCCTATTTGTTTACATGTTATGGTGAGATTTGGGGGAAAAGTGTTAGGATAGTATGAAGTATCTTCAATTCTGAGATAATTGGTCTGTAATCATTGATGAACTTGTCCGAATGTCTCAGTGTTCTTTGCATTATCTCAATTTTTAGAGTGAACTATTAATGTTGCCGCCCTGCTATCGTTCTCCCTTCCAATATATTTATTGCAAGCTTCCACTGTGAGTGAACTTTTATAGTTTTAGGTATCAATTAATGTTAGACCTTAGTTCTAATTCAGACAAAACTTGATTTTTCCTAGCACTGTAATATTGTTACCGTATAATTCAGCTTGCATGCTTATAAGTATATCTAGAGCTGCTTGGTACCGTGCTTCTTAAAACATTATCAATCTCAAATCACATTTAATTGTCTATACGAATAATTTTCTATGGCATGGGGTGATGCTTTGAACTTATCATCTTATCTCCTCAATGTGATGGATTCCATATTGCAATTCATGTTATTTGTGACTTGTGGATGTTTCTGAGTTGTTAAAAGATGTTAATACATGTAGTTTTTTCTTTTCTATAACATTTTTCTTTGCATTTTGGCTAAAACATGCAGAGGGAAGTAACACGGTGCAGCAGTGGTTTCGATCCTTCCCGAACTTCTGAACTGATGTAGGTGAAGTTTCCCGTAAATGATTCAGCGGAGGGTTCTCCTTGAAGAAGTAATCCTATTATAGTATAAGTGAATAATGTATTATATTATATTATATATAAAAAAGAAGTGCCCCGGATATGGTAGAATTCAGGGGTTAGCAGGCATGGAGGATGGTGATGCTTTGGAAGAAACACAATTATTTCCAGGATGTCACTCTGTTTTGGTTAGTCATCCTCCCTGCTTACATGCAGTTGAAACTCAAAAACACGTTGCAGAACTTTTGCTGTTTTTCTGTAAATAATATTAATGTGAATACGCTAGAAATGATCCTTGCTATATCAGCTCACTGCAACTGTGTATAATTTTGAATTTTGATATCAACTTTGTAAATACTATTTTCTCTACTATGAGATGAGGACTAAAATTCTTTTGTAGTTTGCTTCTGATATTGATATTGCTGCTTTTTTAGATAACAATATTGCTGATGCTTGCACGAAGATACTGCATATTTTTTGCCATAAAAGCTTAGGGAACACGGGTTGTTGTGTTTGGTAAATGCTGATCTTTGCACTCCTAAGTTTTGGCCCTCTCTAACTTTAGCATTGCCTTCTAACTAAAGCAACTGTTCAAGAAATGGTTGATAAAAAAAAGTGATCTTTACGTTATATTTTGCTTTCATCTGCAAACAAAAGCTTTGCTTTAGGGATTTCATTAACCAACTACACCAGAGCTTAACTAGTTAAACTATTTGAATTAGGAATTAAAGTCGGGTCGGTTTGATCTTCCATATGTAAAAGAAATTACACAAGTGTTATTCAAACTCTAACCCTAAATCTTAGATTCTAACCATAAATTTTAAATTCTAAACCCTACAGCTTAAACCTTTAACCTCTAAACCATAAATTAAACCCTAAACCCCCTAAACCATAAATTAAACCCTAAACCCCTAAATAACGCTACTTGTGGAAACTTTATTTTCGATTGCTAGTATATAGGATATAATCCATTATGTATTAGGATTTATATTCAATACACAGGCGGTGGAAACAAATTGTTTCCATAAGCGCCTTGGTTTTAGGGTTTATAGTTAGGTTTTAGGGTTTATAGTTAGTGGTTTAGAATTTATGTGTTGTGGTTAGAATTTAGGGTTTAGATGTTAAGGTTTAGTGTCTAGTATAATATGTTTAGGGACTTAGATTTTAACCTATAAATCTTAAATTATAACCTCAATCCTTAAGTTCTAACAACTCATCAATTTTAAACTATTAAACCTAAACCTTTAACTTTTAAACCTTAAAATCTAACTGTAAACTTTAAAATTAAGTAGTTTGTGAAAACTTTTTTTTCAGCATTTATGTATTAAATAATTACCCTATATATTATATTGATTTTGGATATAAGTGTTCATATCTTACTGCACCGTTTGCCATGTATAACTATTTTCTAAATTTGGTACTTAATTTTTTTTGTCATTGGTGTTCCTAACATTTACAAATATTACCTATTTCAACTTGAGACGTTAACTTTATTAAAAACTATAAGCTAATAAAAATTGACATGTGATATTTTGATCATGTTAAAATGGGATAAAATTCGTCTGTCCCTTTTCAGTGCCCCTACATATGCCCCAACACTAAAAAACATTACAAAATTAAATTCTAAGCCCTAACCCTAAATTCTAAATCCTAAACCCTACACCCTATACCCTAAAAATACACCCTACCCTAAATTCCCTAAACCCAAACCACAACCCCTAACCTAAAACTCTAAACCCTAAATCCTAAAATTAATTTTGAGCGTGAGGCATTGTAGGGGCACCGAAAAGGGGTAGAGGATTTCCATCCGTTAAAATGTATCTTACTTTAATAAAAATAACAATGTTATCAAGTGTTTTAAGTTTTCTTTATGTTTAGGTCAAAATAAATATTACTTTAATGAAAAATAGTAATGTTATCCAGCGTCTCAAGTTTTCTTTCTGTTCAATTTAGTCTCTAAAAATATTTAATATATTAAATTGATCTCTATTTTAAAAAATATATATATAATTTAGTATTATAATATTTTTATTCACTTTATAAATTAAATCTTTCAATAAAATAATGACATATGTCATTAACCTAAATAATCAAAATTAGGGATGCTTAAAAATATTCGATCTGAAATACATAGATCTTAAATCCGCAACTCCATGATAAAAATTTGGCTTAAATGTCCATTTGGCCCCTAAAGTATACACAAAATATCGAACTTCCTCATAAAGTATTTTACCCCCTGAAGTATACACTGTCACCTCTGTTGGCCCCTGAACTAAAAATCGTAACCTCATATGCCCCTTCTATTAAAAAAATTCTCACGGGCCAATCAAAACGTGCCATGTGTCACTAATAAAGAAAAAAATTAGCTAACTTATTTTAAAGGGGTAAATTGCACGTTAAGTCTATAAAATTTTTATTTTTGTTCAATTTAGTCCTAAAAATCTTTATTTAACCCGAATCGACCCAAATTGCTTTCTAATTTTTATAAATTAGTCCAATATTTTTAATATGCAGATATTTTTGTTCAATTTAGTTCTCAAAAACTTTATTTAACCCACAATTGACCCCACTACTTTATACTTTTTTATAAATTAGTCCAATATTTTTAATATGTTGATATTTTTGTTCAATTTTGTCATCAAAATCTTTATTTAACTCACAACTGATCCCTACTACTTTATAATTTTTATAATTTACTCCAATATTTTAAATATAATTATATTTTTGGTTCAATTTAGTACTAAAATCTCTATTTAACCCTAAAGTGACCCATATTTCTTTATAATTTTTATAATTTAGTCTAATATTTTAAATATAATCATATTTTTGTTCAATTTAGTCAAAAATCATTTTAACCTGAAATTAACCCCCAATTTCTTATAATTTAGTCTAATATTTTAAATATAATTATATTTTTGTTCAATTCAGTCCAAAATATCTTTATTAAACCCAGCATTAAACTCAATTTCTTTGTAATTTTTATGAATTAGTCCAATTTTTTTAATATGTTGATATTTTTGTTCAATTTAGTCCTCGAAATTTTTATTTAACCCAAAATTGACCCATGTTTATTTATAATTTTTATAATTTATTCCAAAATTTTAAATATAATCGTATTTTGTTCAATTTAGTCCAATAAGGGTCAATTTCAGGTTAAATACATATTTTAAATGTAATCGTATTTTATTCAATTGAACAAAAATATAATTATATTTAAAATATTGGACTAAACTATAAAAATTAGAAAGAAATTGGGGTTAATTACAGGTTAAAAATTATTTTTTGATTAAATTGAACAAAAATATGATTATATTTAAAATATTGGACTAAATTATAAAAGTTATAAAGAAATATGGGTCAATTTCAGGTAAAATAGAAATTTTAGGACTAAATTGAATAAAAATATATAATTACATGTAAAATATTAGACTAAATTATAAATTTTTTAAAAAAGTAAGGGCCTCGTTATAACCCCTCTAAATCTTACTAGGGGAAGAGAGTGCCCAATTTATTGCTAATAAATTTTTACAATAGTACCATACACACAGTTCACATGCGATACCTTCCTGTTTTTCATCTAACACTACAAATAGCACACTAACAACTAACCAGAGCCCCCGTTACACCATACAACCCACACAAATACTAATACAATCTTAATCAGTAATAGAAAGGAAATCAATTTCCCTATCGATGCCCTTTTTCGCCAAAATATGGGCAGAGCAATTAGACTCTCTGAAAGCAAAACGTACCTCCCACCCATTATTGTCGCGTATGGCTTTACATTTGTTTGCGACACCCACAAAAGAAGTTGGGGCTGAACGTGGAGAATTTACCCATTGCACGACCATCAAACTGTCGGATTCAATGTATAATGGATGAGTGACTGGCCACTTTGATGAAGCCTCTAGGATTCCATGTAGTTCTGCATTAGTGGGGTTAGATGGCCCAATTGATTTAGAAAATCGGATTAGAACTTTTTCAGTGTGATCTTGAAGGATATCACTGATTCTTGCGTTTCCAAAACTTCCAACTACTGCTGCATTATCTATCCATTCGATGGCGGTACCCAGGACCCAAGCCTTGGCCTGATCTTTTTGTTGGGCATTATACAAGCTGTGACAGGCATTTGAATGGACTCTGACACAGAGACAATTGAGTTAGGCCACTTGCTCTTTACCCAATGACCAATTCGTACCATTGCAATGTCAAAAATCTAATCAGCTGACAGATATTTCTTGTTAAAAACACAATTGTTTCTGCACAACTAGATGGTCCAGATGAAGCCAAACAAAGCTAGATTCTATACGGGTTTTATGGACTCTTTGATTGGTTGCTTATCCCAGGCTAGAAAGAGGGTTCTGACATCTTTAGGGATTATAAATTGTAGCTTTCAAAGCCGCCACCAGCGTTGCCAAATCGACCAAACAAAGTTACATTGGCAAAATAGATGATTAGGGGATTCTCTTGCCTTTGCACAAAACACGCACAGAAACTGGTCTAGCGATTGAATCCCACGTTTAGATAGCTCAGCAAACGTGGGGATCCTTTCGAGAATTGCCCTCCAAACAAAAGCCTCCACTTTCGGTGGTGCGAGATTTGCCCACACAAATTTTCAAATGCCATCTGCCTCTCGTTCTGTTGTAGACACCTAGGGATGGCAATTTGATCCGAATCCGATTCGAATCCGATTCGATCCGAAAGAATTTATCCGATCCATATTCGATTGAAAAAAATTCGAATCCGAATCCGAGAAAAATATCCGAGTCCTAATAGGAGATGGATTGGATATGGATCATGCCAAGATCCGATCCGAATCCAAATCCATGTCCGATCCGAATCCGACGCATCCGATCCATATCCGAGTCCGAATCAAAACATTTAGGACTTTTAATTCTTAAAAACAAAATATCATGTATAATATTTATATTAAAAGAAGAAGACAGCATAAATAAAGTAAAAAGTTAAACTAACTACATTAAAAAAATATAACTACATATATTTTTTAAACGCGAACATAAATGTATATATTAGTTAATTTGGAATAATGGTAAAAACAAAATTAACTTTTTATATATATATATTAAAAGTGATAATAAAAATATAAATCTTTTAAGAATGTAAGTTAAATAATAATAATAATATTTATTATGATTTATATATATTAATTAACCTTAATATAGTATAATATATCTATTTATACCAATGCATGTATAAATAAAGATGAAAAAATAAATGCAAGATCAAGTCATAGATAAACAAACAATAAAATAAATTCAATGGAGAAACAAATAAATGTAAATATCAATGAATTACTAAAAATTAAGGAAGTTAGTGAATTAAATAGTAAGTAATGTGCAATCGATAGATAAAGTTATGATATATTATGCTAAAATTATGAATTAAAATAGAAAACAAATTAAAAGCATAAACAATAAACACAAAAAAGTTAAATGTAGTCAACAAATAAGGGATAAAAATGAACAAGTGTAAAATTAAATAGCATAAATTAAATGCGTAAGAAATTAAATATACAAAATTATGGACTGATTTGGACTAAAATAAAATTATTAGAGGGCCAAAACACAATATACCCTAAAGATGCTAAAATTCGCGAATCTACCCCTCACACTTGGGTCAAGACTAGGGATGACAATTTAATTCGAACCCAAAAACTCTGATCTAAATGCGGTTGAAACAAATCCGAATCCGATCCGAAAAAATCCGATCCAAAAACAATCCGATCCAAATCCGTTTGAAAAAAATCCGAATCCAAATCCGAAAAAAATATCCGAATCCGATTGTAATGGATTCGGACTTGGATTTTATAGAATCCGATCCAAATCCGATCCATTGCCATCCCTATAGACACCATTTTATGGTAAGCTTATAAAAATTGAACAAAAATATCATCATATTAAAATATTAGATTAGCTTATAAATATTATAAAGTTGTGTGGGTTAATTGTGGGTTAAATAAAGTTTTTGAGGACTAATTATGTCAATTCGGGTTAAATAAAAAATGTTAAGACTAAATTGAACAAAAATAAAGTATTTTATAGACTTAGCGTGTAATTTACCCCTTTAAAATAAGACAACTGATTTTTTTGTTTATTAGTGACACGTGGTACGTTCTGATTGGTCCGTGAGATTTTTTTAATGGAAGGGGCATATGAGGGCACGATTTTTAGTTCAGGGGTCAAAGGAGGTCACAATTTTTAGTTCAGGGAGCAAAACGTTCAAAAAATACTTTAAAGAGCAGTTCGATATTTTGTGTATACTTCGAGGGCCAAACGGGCCATTAAACCATTTAGGTATTTTAATCTTCAACATTTTTTCACGGATCAAATACTTGACCCTCTAGATATTGCAGGTTAATAGGTGTAATATCCAACCCACTAAATATTATGGGTTCGTGGTTAGATATTCGGTCCACTAAATATTACGGGTTTACGAATTGGGCCTGAACAACAAAAATAAAATTAAATGGGTGATATTCATCCTAGGAAACACAAGTTCAGAAAATGCGTATGGCCATTGCAAAAGAGTTAAGATTATATATGATCAATATTATTTTGTAATCACCTTTAGACCATTCAAAACAAATTAAATAGGTATCCATAAATTCGTTTTATCAAAAAACTCCGGTTTGATTTTTTAATGCATATGTTTTTTATTTATTTTAGATTTCTAATTTACGATATTTTTATTTTTATTTTATAATTTTTCCTAAAACCAACCTAATCTGTAACTTCAAATTTTCAAATTTATTATTTTAATTTAATAATATTTGTTTATATAGTTTAAATATTTATATTTCTAAAAATAGGTTGCTCATGACATCTAAACTTCTTTATAATATTTTATATGTATAGTTCGAATATTTATGGATTTTTTTATCTATATAGTGTAAATATTTATCTTTAAATTATGTAATTTATTTCGGCATAATGTTAAAAATGTACCTAATGTTTGACTGGATAATCATTTTGGCTCTTATTTTTCTTTTGAAGTACTTCAACCCAACGTTTTATTTTAGGTCAAAATGGTCACTCTGTAGATGAAAAATGTTAGTCAACCAGTGGGAGTTCTGGACAAGCGCGATAAGAGCGACTGCACAGGGCCTTTGAGAGAAGGGGCCATAAAAATAAGAAATTAAATTAAATATTTTGTAATATATATATATATATATATATATATATATATATATATATATATATATATATATATATATATATGCTATACACAGGCGGTGGAAACTGAAAGTTTCCACAAGCGCCTTAGTTTTAGGGTATAAGGAGTTAGTTTAGGGTATATGGTATATGGTTTAAGGGTAGTGGGTTAGAATTTAGGGATAGTTGTTTCAATTTAAAGTTTAGGGTTATAATTTAGGGTTTGTAGGTTAAAACTTAAATCCTCACCATATTACCCTAAAAACTAAACTCTAACCTATAAATCCTAAATTATAACCCTAAACCTTAAATTGAAACAACTATCCCTAAATTCTAACCCACTACACCTAAACCCTATACATTAAACTAACTCCATATACCCTAAAACTAAGACGCTTGTGGAAACTTTTAATTTCCACCGCCGGTGTATAGGATATTAATCATATATATATATATATATATATATATATATATATAAGTATGTGTATATATATAACAATGGCAAAATGACAAAAGATGCCCCCAACGTTTGCATGTTTTGTCATTTGGCCCCCTATTCTTTTTTTTGGTCCAAAGATGCCCCCAACGTTTGCTTGTTTTGTCATTTGGCCCCCTATTCTTTCTTTTGGTCCAAATATGCCCCCAACGTTTCATTCATAGTCCAAATATGCCCCTGCTGGATGTAAACTGTCAATCAACTGACGGTCAACAGCTTATAAAAAAATTTTGACGTGGCATCAGCAGATCTTAATACGCGGCAAGTCCAGTCAGCATCAGCTGTTGAACGTTAGTTGACTGACAGTTTCCATCTAACGGGGGCATATTTGGACCAAATTGAAACGTTGGGGGCATATTTGGACTACGAATGAAACGTTGGGGGTATATTTGGACCAAAAAAAAGAATAGGGGGCCAAATGACAAAACAAGCAAACGTTGGGGGCATCTTTGGACCAAAAAAAAGAATAGGGAGCCAAATGACAAAACATGCAAACGTTGGGGGCATCTTTTGTCATTTTGCCTATAACAATTATCTAAAACTTAAAACGTGAAAATAATGACATTCTTAAAGTGAAAAAGTTTGATTTTTAGATGTTTATAAGTCAATTTTTTGTTGCTTAAAAGGATAAACTAATACTAATTTTCTATTAAGGTAATTTTTGAAGAAAAAAACTTATCTCTTATTGAGTATAAATTAAGGGCTTCATTTTAATAAATTGCGCAAGGCCCCCAAACTCTTTGAACCACCCTTGTAGTCAACTAATGGTAAATGGTTTGGAATTATGTGACAAACCTACATGACAGTGCATGCTGACAAAACAGTGTCATATAGACAAATGTGCTGATTTAACATAATGATACATCAGTCAAAAAATAATTTTATGATATATAAAATATAAAATTATTTTTTTGTTGATGTGTCATTCTGTCAAGTTATTGCAAGTTGTTCATCATTAGTTGACTATCGGTTTTCAAAAAATAATTTATATATATTTATCTTTTTTTTTTAATATTTCGAACTTCGAACTTTCTTGATTCCCATCCAGGTAAGAAGTTTCATAAACAGGTCTATTTTTATAGTATGCCTCTTTAAAGGGAAAGTGGAGTTCGCCCTTTTTTTTATTTTCATTTTTTTCTTTCCAGTCACTCGTAGCTTTTCTGTTTCATCGATTTTGCTCGGATCCACCCTTTCCTCCGGAAAAAAGGGAAGAAGAAGGATTTTTTCGGTGGATACCTCTTGTTCCTGGTTATACCCCCATTCGGAAATAGTTTCTATTTCTATATAATTACGTATTTACAAAATACCGTCTCAATTCATCCTATTTCATCAGATCCGGGATGTGATATGGTTCCGAAGGATGAACTGGGCAGTTCTAATAAGATTTCATTCTTGAATAAAAATTCATTTTTTGATTTATTTCATCTATTCCATGACCAGAACAGTGGGGATACACGTTACACCACGATTTTGAATCAGAAGAGAGATTTCAAGAAATGGCAGATCTATTCACTTTATCAATAACCGAGCCGGATATACAAAGGGTCCTTAAAGTCTTAGATATGCATTTTTATCATTTTTGCCATAAAATAACAACATGCTTCTCAAGATAACACATTTAAGTATATAAAAGCATGAATTTCACCAAATTCAACCACACGTTACAAGTTTATGGCAAAAAATATAAAAAAAAATCAAGCATGAAGGCCAAAATACATGTAACTTAAACAATTTGAGACTCCCCCTAACTATATGCAATTATGCACAACATGGAGTCATACAAAACATGCTTAAGTCAACATCAAAATTAGACATGAAAAATGTATGATCAACCAAATTGCATGAAATTAAATTTTACAACTTGAACCAAGGTAGGATGTTAAGTCTTCATTCTCCAAGTGTCATTCCTCCTTTGTGTGTTATGAGCTTCCAAGATTTCAACTTTGATCAACATTGCTCAAGCACAGCTACAAAAGACAATCAAGTATTTTTTGGTATCCAAATTATTTTGGATCCAATGGCAATGGTTCCAAATAATTTAGCCCCCTTAGAAATCCATTTTTCAATTTCATCATTTTTCTTTGAAACAATGAGTCCTTTTGGGACCTCAAATGTTTTTAACACATTTTCCATTAATAAATCTAGGAGAACTAAATTGTCAAATTTATTTTAACAAAATTTGTTTTGGAGTTATCTCCAACTTCACATTTTAAAAAAACTTTGTTAAAAAAATTCTTTTTGAGGTCATCAATTTTCCTTTGATGATCCTCTTAAAATTTTAGAAGCAAGTTTTGTAAATCCAAATTCTTTTTCTCAAAAGCTTTAAACTTTGCTTCAAGTTCGTGATTATTTTTAGAAAGCAATTCATTTTCGATTTTCAATTTTGAAAGAAACTTTTTATTTTTCAAAAATGAAGCATTGAATTCCAAAACCAAATCATCATAGGCTTTTTATAACTCATTAAAAGTATAAGAATTTAAATTGGATGTGCTAGAAGTTACCTCTTCATCATGGATGTCCATGAGACATATGTGGGCTACCTCATTTTCGGTGAAGTCCTCTTCATCACTCCATGTAGCCACAAATGTCTTTTTCTTATGGCTTGATCCATTTTTGTTTAAACGAGGGAAATCATACTTGGTATGCTCTAGCTTCTTGCACTCGAAGCATATGATGAAATCCTTCCTCTTCATTCTCGGTTCATGCCTTGATTCTTTCTTTTGGCACTTCATGAATCGGGCAAATTTCATAAAGAGCTTGGCCATTTCTTCTTCATCATCTTTACTCTCCTCTTCACTTGAATCTTCTTGAATTCTTGAGGAAATTTTAACAGCAACAACATTCAAGTCTTCAATTTCTTTCTCTATTACCTTCTTCTTCTTCCCCTTCGACATCATCATCTCATGTGTGAGCAAAGATCCCATAAGCTCGTCAAGCTTGAACTCCTTCAAATTTTTTACTTCTATGACGGCGGTCTTCTTGGAATCCCATGAGCCGGGAAGTGAGTAAATTAACTTCCTCACAAGCTTGTACTCTGAAATCATTTCTCCATAGCCTTTGAGTCCATTCACAATAGTGGAGAATCGATTGGACATAGCTTTGATGTCTTCTTCTAAGTCCATCTTGAAGTTCTCATACTCAAGGTTGAGAAGGCCAATCTTGGTCTCTTTTACTTCATTTGTTCCTTCATGAGTGACTTCAAGCTTGTCCTAAATTTCTTTGGCACTTTCCTCAGAGGATACTTTGTTATATTCTTCGGGGCCAAGTGCACAAAAGAGAATGTGCAAGGCCTTTGTGTTTAGCTCCATCTTTTTGCGATCATTTGCACTCTATTTCGCCTTGCTTCTTTGAGAAACGAACGAGACATCAAGAACAATGTCCCAAAGATGATAATCTTTCAATAGGAGTAGTTGGTCCCGTCGAAGAAATGAGGCCTATCGATGGATTGCGTCATGAACTCCGATTGAGGTAGAAAGGTTGAGCACCTCAAGGATCGACTCTAAGATGTTAATCTGACATAGAGATGAGGCTCTGTTGAGTTGTGTGGGGCTCGATTCGATCAACCAATGTTGCTCACCAAGTGGTGGAGAGGTGGATTTTTGGGTGGAAGGGTTGTGGAAGCTAAAATAAAGATAGACACAATGAATTATAGTGGTTCAACCTTCTAACCAAGGTCTACATCCACTACCTTAGCTCCCCACTAAGGATTTCTCAATCAATCCACTATTGATTCGTCCCCTTTTCTAGGCTTAGGAGGTAACCCTTATACACAATCAAGCTTTCTACCCAAAGCCTTGATTGAAACCCTCTCTTACAAAGAGAAACAAGAAGCAAACTTAAAACCCTCTAATAGGTGTTTGTTTGCACAATTAAGCACTCACCCAAAACATAAAACACTTGAGCAAATTTGACAATTTTGGCTCACTAGTGTTTGTCTATACAATAAATGACAATTTAAGCTCTAAGACAATTCTTGATCATTTGATGTTTGACAATATGAGCATTAGCCTTTACTTGATGCTTGGAGGTCCCTTTTATACTCCCAATTGAGTTTGTAGCTGTTACTAGCCGTTGGGGATGATTTGGAGCCGTTGAGGACTTTATTTCCCTTCATTAATGCTGTTCTGCGGCCTTCCGTATCGATACGCTTGGACCCGTATCGGTACGGCCTTCATAGAAACTAGCCGTTGGGCTCTTGCCAGCCTAGGCGTATCGATACGCTTGAAGGCGTATCGGTACGGTTTCACTTTTAAATGACCGTTGGGAAATAGCCGTTGGGGTTGTTGGAAAGGGGATCGGTACGTTTACCAGGCGTATCGAAACGATCCTGATCCATATCGAAACGGCCAAGCCTATTTCGATACGGGTTTTGGCAGTGACCAAACTGGGGCAAAATGGTATCGATACGGGTTGGACCGTATCGGTACGGGTAGCTTGAAAATACAAGTTTGGCCGTTTAAATGCATGAAAAATCTTGCCAAAAACCTTTTAAAACATCTCAAACATAATTTCAAGTTGTTTGGACTTAAAACCAAGTTTTAAATTCTTTTCAAATTAGTCCAAAACATTTTTCAATTATTATATCAAAACATTAGTTCTACAATCTCCCCTTTTTGATATAATAAAACTCACTTGAAATTTTTTTTGGGATTCTCCCCCTTTAACTTTAAAAATGTGAATAAGAGATTAAAGATGTGAAATCAAATAAAGTTCCCCCTTATTCATTTGAAAATTCAATTTTTCAAACCATTTCTCCCCCTTTTTGTTATATCAAAAAGAATTTAAAACATTAAGTTCAAAATAACAATAGAGGTAAAATTTTGACAAAAATGAAAATTTGGTTTAAAAATGGCTCCCTCTTACTCAAAGCATCATCAAAAATGTTAGTCCAACATATATGATCATCTAGTTGACAAAAAAAATTAAAACAAATAAACACTAAAGCAACTAGATTTTACCACACTTGAACTCAAGGGAGGATGTGAAGCCTTCCTTCTTCAAGTGTTCTTCCTTGTGTGCGTGGAGCTCCCCCTCAAAGTTTGACTTGTTGAACATCTCCATCACACCTAGCAAAAGACAATCAAGTGACTTTTGGTATCCAAATTGCTTTGGATCCATAAACGTTAGTAGCACAAATTTTAGTCCCCTTAGGAATCCATTTTTCAATGTCATCCTTTTTAATTGAAGTACTAAGTCCTTTTGGGACCCAAATACTTCTAAAACATTTTCCTTTTACAAATCTAGGGGCACTAGATTGTCTCACATAAAAATTTGATTTTCCAGCATTATTTTTCTTTTCAAGTTCTTTGGAAATCAAATCATTTTCTTCTTGAACTTTTTGAAGCAATTTTTGTAAATCAAAACATTTTAATTCAAACTCTTCAAGTTTTGCTTCAAGTTCAAGTTTGGTTTTAGAAAGCAAATCATTTTGAATTTTTAACTTTGAAATCAATTTATTGTTTTTCAAAATGTGGCTTTTAAAATCTAAAACCAAATCGTCATAGGCATCTTGTAATTCATCAAAAGAATAAGAACATGAAGTAGATGAATTAAAAGTTACCCTTGAATCTTCTTCGATGGCCATAAGGCAAAGGTTGGCTTGCTCATCGTCGGTGGAGTCCTCATCACTCCAAGTAGCCACATGTGCCTTCTTCTTATGGCTTGAAGTGCTTGCCCTCTCCTTTCTCTTGGGTTCTCGTTCAAGCTCTCTCAAAGCTTTCTTCATGAACGGGGCACACTTCTTGAAGAGATGAACAATCTCTTCATCTTCATCCTCCTCTTCACTAGAATAGACATGATGGCAAGTGGAGGACTTGAGAGCCATGGCACTTGCATTGATGCCAAGCCCTTTGATTTTCTTCTCTCCCATAGCTCTAATTTCTTCCCTCTTCTTCTCATCCTCTTTGTTCTTCTTCATGATTTGATGAGTAAGGAGTGACCCCATGAGTTCATCAAGCTTCAAAGTCTTCAAATTTTTGGCTTTGATGATGGCGGTCCTCTTTGAGTCCCATGACTCGGGAAGTGAGTAGATGAGCTTTTGGACAAGTTTTTCTTCCGGGATGGCTTCTCTATAGCCTTTGAGACCATTGGTGATAGTGGAGACCCTATCAAACATCTTCTCGATGTTCTCTTCCGGATCCATCTTGAAGTTCTCATACTCTAAGGTTAGGAGCCCAATCTTGGTCTCCTTGACTTCATCGGTTCCCTCGTATGTAACTTCAAGCTTGTCCCATACCTCCTTGGCACTCTCACAAGAAGACATCTTCTCATAGATGGTTGGGCCAAAAGCATAAAACAAAATGTGCAAGGCTTTACAATTAAGCTCCATCTTCTTACGATCGTCGGCACTCCACTCCGCTTTGCTTCTTTGAGGCACGAACAGACCATCTTCAACTATATCCTATAGCTTGTAATCTCTTGATTTGATGAAGAACTTCATCTTTGTCTTCCAATGGGCATAGTGGGTTCCGTCAAAGAAAGGTGGTTTGTCGATAGATTGTGCCATTTGAGCCGGTTGATGAAATAGTGATCGAGCTTGCCGGATCTTCTCAATAGGATGTGAATCCTCCTCAATTGAACCAAGCTCTGATACCAATTGTTGAGTTGTGTAGGGCTCGATTCGATCAACCAATGTTGCTCACCAAGTGGTGGAGAGGTGGATTTTTGGGTGGAAGGGTTGTGGAAGCTAAAATAAAGATAGACACAATGAATTATAGTGGTTCAACCTTCTAACCAAGGTCTACATCTACTACCTTAGCTCCACACTAAGGATTTCTCAATCAATCCACTATTGATTCGTCCCATTTTCTAGGCTTAGGAGGTAACCCTTATACACAATCAAGCTTTCTACCCAAAGCCTTGATTGAAACCCTCTCTTACAAAAAGAAACAAGAAGCAAACTTAAAACCCTCTAATAGGTGTTTGTTTGCACAATTAAGCACTCACCCAAAACCTAAAACACTTGAGCAAATTTGACAATTTTGGCTCACTAGTGTTTGTCTATACAATAAATGACAATTTAAGCTCTAAGACAATTCTTGATCATTTGATGTTTGACAATATGAGCATTAGCCTTTACTTGATGCTTGAAGGTCCCTTTTATACTTCCAATTGAGTTTGTAGCCGTTACTAGCCGTTGGGGATGATTTGGAGCCGTTGAGGACTTTATTTCTCTTCATTAATGTTGTTCTGCGGCCTTCCGTATCGATACGCTTGGACCCGTATCGGTACGACCTTCATAGAAACTAGTCGTTGGGCTCTTGCCTGCCTAGGCATACCGATACGCTTGAGGGCGTATCAGTACGGTTTCACTTTTAAATGACCGTTGGGAAATAGCCGTTGGGGTTGTTGGAAAGGGGATCGGTACGCTTACCAGGCGTATCGAAACGATCCCGATCCGTATCGAAACGGCCAAGCCTGTTTCGATACGGGTTTTGGCAGTGACCAAACTGGGGCAAAATGGTATTGATACGGGTTGGACCGTATCGGTACGAGTAGCTTGAAAACATAAGTTTGGCCGTTTAAATGCATGAAAAATCTTGCCAAAAACCTTTTAAAACATCTCAAACATAATTTCAAGTTGTTTGGACTTAAAACCAAGTTTTAAATTCTTTTCAAATTAGTCCAAAACATTTTTCAATTATTATATCAAAACATTAGTTCTACAGGCTCTGATACCAATTGTTGAGAGGCTGGAACGACCAATCGAATATACCAAGAAAAATGTGAATTGAATTTTGAGTGTTTATGGTGGAAGCAATGGGAATTTAAAAATGACACAAGGATTTATAGTGGTTCAAGCTTCTAACCAAGCTCTACATCCACTACTTTAGCTTCCCACTAAGAATTTTCCCAAATTCACTATGAATTTCTTCCCTTTTTCTAGGTTCAAGAGGAAACCTTTACAATCTCGAAGCTTATACCCCAAAGCTTTGAGAAAACCCTCTCTTACAAGAGAAAAACAAATAGCAAACTAGAAAATCCTCACAAGGTACAATGTTTGCACAATTAAGCTCTCACTCAAAACCTAACACTTGAGCATATATGACAATTAAGGTCACAAGTGTGTTCTACAAAGAAAATGACAATTAAAGCACAAAAATACTTTCTCTATACATAGAATGTTGGCTTGTTGTTTCTTGTTCTTCTATGGATGCTTGAATGAGTCTTTTAAACCCTCTAAGGAGTTTGTGGCCATTACTAGTCGTTAGGGTCTTTATTTCCTGCAATAAATGCAGTTCTAGGCTTGTCGATATTGGTACGCAGGGACCGATACCAGTACTTGTTCTTAAGAAAAATAGTCGTTGGAGCATTCAATACAAATAGGTATCAGTACGCTACATAAACGTATCGGTACGACCCATAGGTATCGATACGGACATGCCTGTATTGGTACTCAATTTAGCTACTGGATTTGCCAAAATACGTGAAAAAAGGGACGTATCGATATGTGCTTGGTCATATCGGTACGGATGACTGGGTATCGATACCGAGAAAAGGGTATCGATACTCAAAGTCAGTTTTTGACACTTTGGCTATTTAAGATCATTTAAAACTTGTCAAAAATCCTTTGAAAACATTTCAAACATATTTCTCAAGTTAATGGACTTTTGAAATGTTTTTGCAAAATAGTTTAAGTCCAAAACTGTAACCCCCTCGTCCCGGTCTGGACGACTGACCAGTCCGAGTGGGTCACACAGGGAAAACTGAAGTGAAACCCGTTAAGGCTCCCATTCTGTTAGCAACCCTAGAAAAAATTCTTTTAAACATTATTTTGTCTAAAGGCTTTAATACTTCCTATGTGAAACACGACAGCGGAAACACCACGAAATAATACAAACACACAAAGCAAGCAATTAAAACAACCCATTTTAGTTTTTACAGCAGGCCGTATCGATACACTAGAAGTGTGTATCGATACGCCTTGACTAGGTCAACTGCCCAAAGTCAACCTAGGGAGACCGTATCGGTACACTGGTTGACCGTACCGATACGCCCTCCACGGTCAACTTCTCACGGTCAAACGATAAAAACCGTACCGATACACCCAAGACCCGTACCGATACGCCAAAATCTCGTCAATTTCTCAGATTTCCAGAGAGCTTTTGGCGTATCGATACACCCCCGTGTACCGGAACGCTAAGCTTAAACTGAGGCCCAAAGTGTAGGACTGTATCGATACGCCCTGCACTGCAAGCCTTAATTTAGCTGCAAAACACACTAAGACTCAACTCTAGATGCAATTTACGACTCACCTAGCCACAAACAAACCTTCATACAAGATTTAGCAACCATGAATAAGCATACGGATCAATTTAAACAAACAACGGAGCATCAACACCAAGGCAACCATACTTAAGAGAAACTTGCATTCTAAACATACATAAAGGGTTTAATTAGCCAAAAGATACATGCATCCACTAGCAAGGTTTACATGCTCTCAAAACAACACATAGCATTCATGGAACAAAGGTCATAAGCCCTCAAAACACAAAGCATTAGGCAACAACATAACAGGGTTTACAAATCCATAACAAGACATTAACAACAAAACCAACATATATGAGTCTAACAACGCTCATACAAACACATAGCATCCTCATTGCTAAACTACCACATTATTTACTAAACCATACTTGAGCAACTACAAAAGCTTGGAATGTCCCTTTCCTTGCTCCTTGTTAACTCCACGCTAATGATCTACATTGTCGAAAACGAGAGCGTAAGCTAGAAGCTTAGTGAGGGTGCTCTAAAACAAAAACAACGACAATGCAGGGTTCAAGCATACCATCCTTAAGACAACACACATGCATACATAAGCATCAACATAGCATCAAGCTAACATCACATGAATGCATTAACATGACATCTTACATCATGTTATGCCCAACAAGATATAACAATTATCTTAACAATAACCACACATGTTCTAGTATATTGGCAACTATTAGTTTACTCGGATATGTGGATAACTTCCGTTGGGGTTTTCACCTCCAACGTACTCAACAACAACGTTACCTTCGGTGGGATTACACTCGTCACCGGACCTTGCATGGATGGGATTACACTCATCATCACATGCCCTACAGATGGGATTCCACTCATCATCACGTAATAATATAAAATTTCCGGTGGAATATTACATCATCGTACTCCTCCTTGATGACTTTACGCCACCAAGGCCACGCGCGAATTTGACTCAACCGTGTGCACACTCTCATCCTAATGATCGATCATTTATACCCGGTAATTTAACTAGTTCCAATCATACTATCAAGTGACACCATGATAATCCATCATGCATTTCAACATATCAATCACTACATACATCAATGTATATAACACATACATAATCAACACATACATTTCAAGTCTACATCATGCATACTAAGCAAAGCTCATTAAACACACATGAGATTAAGCTACCAACTTAACATTTACCTTGGATTGGCCTACCAAGCGCAATCCAACTCCGCAACCATACACTTGAACCAATTTAAACCAATTAAAAGATTACACTCACCACACTTCCTTAAGCAAACCAAGAAAAGTCGAATCAAGTCTCCACAACTTCCGGAATCGTGCCCGAACCTTCTCCAACGTTTTCCCTTGATTCTAACCAATCAAAAACAACACATTACTACACAAAACATCCACAATACACTGTCACTACTCAGATTTCAACCATAACCCATTTCTCAACAACTTCAAGCCAAAGCTAACAACCAAAATTCCATTTTCGTACTCCCATTAAACCCATCAGAAAACTACTAATTACAACACCCAAAACACCTTCAAAACACCTCTCTAACATCACTATAACTTCAGCCCAACAACCTATCACAAAACCACTCCAAAAACACAAGTTTTGACTCTTTTAAAATACCCCCCAAAACCCATTTCGGGATTTTTGACAAAATCCCACCATTTTAAGTTATAATGTGTCTTAGGGCAATATTAGTTCAAAACTTAACTCTACAAATCAAAAACAAGTCAATAAGCCATTAAAGTTTCATACTTTTCTTCAAAACTTGAAAATTTGAAGAACTAAAAAAGATGGTGCTTTTGAAAATCTAAAGCCATGGAAATGTTCGGAATAGAGAGGAGAAATCAAAAATGTGTTTACCTCGTTGAAATCACTTGAAATGATGAAGAGCTTTGATGGAATAGTAACTACGGGGTTTGGGGAGGTTTAACGTGAAAGAGGACCAATGAGAAAGATGAACACTTTTGAAATAAAATCTCTTTTTCATCATCTTTTTCTTTTAATTTGAAAAGTACCTTTTTGCTCTTATTTAAAAATCACACTTTTGCCATTAGTGAAAAATCAAAGTCTAATTCAATTAATTCGAGTCCAACGACTCGAACCCGACTCACACTCTCAACTCTCGACCCCTAAACACGGGTGTTACAAAAACATTTTCCATTAAATTATATCAAAATCAAATAGGTTTATCAATCTCCCCCGTTTGATATAACGAAACCACTTGAAAATTTGTTTTTGTGAAAACTCTCCCTTTTTCTTTTTGAAATTGAATTTTTTTAAAATTATCTCTCCCCCTTTTTGTTATATCAAAAGTAGTTTTGCAACTTAGTTTGAAATCACATTTAAGTTTAAAAACACCAGTTGTTGAAAAAATTAGTACCAATTGATAAGAGATATCAATTGTTGGTGTAAGATAATATTTGAAGAAAAAAGAAAAAAAATATCATGAAAAGATTTTTAAAATGGCTCCCCCTTAATCAAGTATCAAAAAGATTGTTAGTCCAACAATTCAAGAGAAAAATATTAAAATTCAAATAAATAAAGCAAATATACCAAGAAATTCAATTAAAACATGCCATATATCAAGATACTCATATAAGCATACAAGGCATGGCAAAAAAGGTAAAAACAGTCTCTTTTTTAATGTGCGTACCGGTACGAACGGGACCGTATCAGTATTGGTTGAAGATCCTATCGGTATGGTATGGGTTGTACCGGTACTAAAGGTGCGAAATCTAGTGAAAATACAGTAAAATCAACTTTAAAGGCCTTCCAACTTAATTAAAAGTTCATATTGTTCTATAGGTAAGAACAATATCAATTCTAACTAGAAAACCAACTATAAAAATAGAAAACTTTTCATCACTTTTTTTTATCATTTTTTCTTTAGCCTCTCGGCTCAAATAATTTTTGGTATGGGGTCTTATCGAACCGCTTTATTTCATTGGATTACTCATGCTTATTCGAAAGCATTGTTGTTTTTAGGATCCAGATCAATTATTCATTCCATGGAAGCTGTTGTTGGGTATTCGCCAGAGAAAAGCCAAAATATGATTTTGATGGGCGGTTTAAGAAAGCATGCACCCATTACACAAATTGTTTTTTTAATAGGTACGCTTTCTCTTTGTGGTATTCCACCCCTTGCTTGTTTTTGGTCCAAAGATGAAATTCTTAGTGATAGTTGGTTGTATTCACCTATTTTTGCAATAATAGCTTGGTCCACCGCCGGATTAACATCATTTTATATGTTTCGGATCTATTTACTTACTTTTGAAGGACATTTAAACATTCATTTTCAAAAATATAGTGACAAAAAAGTAGCTCTTTCTATTCAATAAAACTATGGGGTAAAGAAGAACAAAAAATGATTAACAGAAATTTTAGTTTATTTCCTTCATTAACAATGAATAAAAATGAGAAGCCATATACAATTGGTGGTAATGTCAAAAAAGGGCTCTTATTACTAATTTTGGTTACAAGAAGGCTTTTTCTTATCCTCATGAATCAGATAATATTATGCTATTTCCTATGTTTATATTGGTTCTATTTACTTTATTTGTCGGAGCTATAGCAATTCCTTTGAATCAAAAAGGAATGCATTTGGATATATTATCCAAATTATTAACTCCACCTATAAATCTTTTACATAAAAATTCAAATGATTTTGAGGATTCGTATCAATTTTTAACAAATGCAACTTTTTCGGTGAGTATAGCAGGTTTCGGAATATTTACAGCATTCCTTTTATATAAGCCTTTTTATTCATCTTTACTAAATTTGAACTTACTAAATTCGTTTTCGAAAAAGGGTCCTAAAAGAATTTTTGGATAAAATAATATATTTGATATATGATTGGTCATATAATCGCGGTTACATAGATACGTTTTATTCAATATCCTTAACAAAAGGTATAAGAGGATTGGCCGAACTAACTCGTTTTTTTGATAGGCGAGTAATCGATGGAATTACAAATGGAGTAGGCATTACAAGTGTTTTTTAGGAGAAAGTATAAAATATGGAGGGGGAGTTGCATCCCGTTTTATCTATTATTGTATTTATTTTATGTATTCATTTTTTTATTAATTTACTACTATATTTTATTTTAATTTTATAAATTTTATGCAATTAATAAAATTTGTAATTTATATATATTTATCTTTTTTTTAATATTTCGAACTTCGAACTTTCTTGATTCCCATCCAGGTAAGAAGTTTCATAAACATGTCTATTTTTATAGTATGCCTCTTTAAAGGGAAAGTGGAGTCCGCCCTTTTTTATTTTCATTTTTTTCTTTCCAGTCACTCGTAGCTTTTCTGTTTCATCGATTTTGCTCGGATCCACCCTTTCCTCCGAAAAAAGGGAAGAAGAAGGATTTTCTTCGGTGGATACCTCTTGTTCCTGGTTATACCCCCCTTTCGGAAATAGTTTCTATTTCTATATAATTACGTATTTACAAAATACCGTCTCAATTCATCCTATTTTATCAGATCCGGGATGTGATATGGTTCCGAATGATGAACTGGGCAGTCCCAATAAGATTTCATTCTTGAACAAAAATCCATTTTTTGATTTATTTCATCTATTCCCTGACCAGAACAGGGGGGATACACGTTACACCCCGATTTTGAGTCAGAAGAGAGATTTCAAGAAATGGCAGATCTATTCACTTTATCAATAACCGAGCCGGATATACAAAAGGTCCATAAAGTCTTAGATATGCATTTTTTTTATCATTTTTGCCATAAAATAACAACATGCTTCTCAAGATAACACATTTAAGTATATAAAAGCATGAATTTCACCAAATTCAATCACACGTTACAAGTTTAAGGCCAAAAATATAAAAAAAATCAAGCATGAAGGCCAAAATACATGTAACTTAAGCAATTTGAGACTCCCCCTAACTATATGCAATTATGCACAACATGGAGTCATACAAAACATGCTTAAATCAACATCAAAATTAGACATGAAAAACGCATGATCAAGCAAATTGCATGAAATTAAATTGTACAACTTGAACCAAGGTAGGATGTTAAGTCTTCATTCTCCAAGTGTCATTCCTCCTTTGTGTGTTATGAGCTTCCAAGATTTCAACTTTGATCAACATTGCTCAAGCACATCTACAAAAGACAATCAAGTATTTTTTGGTATCCAATTTATTTTAGATCCAATGGCAATGGTTCCAAATAATTTAGTCCCCTTAGAAATTCATTTTTCAATTTCATCATTTTTCTTTGAAACAATGAGTCCTTTTGGGACCTCAAATGTTTTTAACACATTTTCCATTAACAAATCTAGGAGAACTAAATTGTCAAATTTATTTTAACAAAATTTGTTTTGGAGTTATCTCCAACTTCACATTTTAAAAAAACTTTGTTAAACAAATTCTTTTTGAGGTCATCAATTTTCCTTTAATGATCCTCTTGAAATTTTAGAAGCAAGTTTTGTAAATTCAAATTCTTTTTCTCAAAAGCTTCAAACTTTGCTTCAAGTTCGTGATTATTTTTAGAAAGCAATTCATTTTTTATTTTCAATTTTGAAAGAAACTTTTTATTTTTCAAAAATGAAGCATTGAATTCCAAAATCAAATCATCATAGGCTTTTTATAACTCATTAAAAGTATAAGAATTTAAATTGGATGCGCTAGAAGTTACCTCTTCATCATGGATGTCCATGAGACATATGTGGGCTACTTCATTTTCGGTGGAGTCCTCTTCATCACTCCATGTAGCCACAAATGTCTTTTTCTTATGGCTTGATCCATTCTTGTTTAAACGAGGGAAATCATACTTGGTATGCTCTAGCTTCTTGCACTCGAAGCATATGATGAAATCCTTCCTCTTCATTCTCGATTCATGTCTTGATTCTTTCTTTTGGCACTTCATGAATCGGGCAAATTTCTTAAAGAGCTTGGCCATTTCTTCTTCTTCATCTTTACTCTCCTCTTCACTTGAATCTTCTTGAATTCTTGAGGAAATTTTAAGAGCAACAACATTCAAGTCTTCAATGTCTTTCTCTATTACCTTCTTCTTCTTCCCCTTCGACATCATCATCTCATGTGTGAGCAAAGATCTCATAAGCTCGTCAAGCTTGAACTCCTTTAAATTTTTTACTTCTATGACGGCGGTCTTCTTGGAATCCCATGAGCCGGGAAGTGAGTAAATTAACTTCCTCACAAGCTTGTCCTCTGAAATCATTTCTCCATAGCCTTTGAGTCCATTCACAATAGTGGAGAATCGATTGGACATAGCTTTGATGTCTTCTTCTAAATCCATCGTGAAGTTCTCATACTCAAGGTTGAGAAGGCCAATCTTGGTCTCTTTTACTTCATTTGTTTCTTCATGAGTGACTTCAAGCTTGTCCTAAATTTCTTTGGCACTTTCCTCAGAGGATACTTTGGTATATTCTTTCGGGCCAAGTGCACAAAAGAGAATGTGCAAGGCCTTTGCGTTTAGCTCCATCTTTTTGCGATCATCTGCACTCTATTTCGCCTTGCTTCTTTGAGAAACGAACGAGACATCAAGAACAATGTCCCAAAGATGATAATCTTTCAATAGGAGTAGTTGGTCCCGTCGAAGAAATGAGGCCTATCGATGGATTGCGTCATGAACTCCGATTGAGGTAGAAAGGTTGAGCACCTTAAGGATTGACTCTAGGATGTTAATCTGACATAGAGATGAGGCTCTGATACCAATTGTTGAGAGGCTCGAACGATCAATCGAATGTACCAAGAGGGGTGAATTGGATTTTGAGTGTTTATGGTAGAAGCAATGGGAATTTAAAAATGACACAAGGATTTATAGTGGTTCAAGCTTCTAACCAAGCTCTACATCCACTACCTTAGCTTCCCACTAAGGATTTTCTCAAATTCACTATGAATTTCTTCTCTTTTTCTAGGTTCAAGAGGAAACCTTTACAACCTCAAAGCTTATACCCCAAAGCTTTGAGAAAACCCTCTCTTACAAGAGAAACACAAATAGAAAACTAAAAAACCCTCACAAGGTACAATGTTTGCACAATTATGCTCTCACCCAAAACCTAACACTTGAGCATATATGACTAGGGGTAAGCATTCAATCGAGTCGAATCAAAAAATTTGAGTTATTCGAGTTAACGCGTCATATTTTACAACTCAAATTTTATTTGAAATTTTTTCGAATCGAGTCGAGTTTATGAAATTTGAGTCGAGTTTTCGAGTTCCTATACAAATTTAATTGTAATTATTTATCATGTTATAGTACAATTTTATTCCAATTTAAACGACTTTCTCTAATCATATAAAATATGCATATATATATTCATATATTTTTCATGTAGCATATATTTCTTCATATTTTTGTGTGTGTGTGTATATATATATATATATCAGGAAAAATTATATATATATATATATCAGGAAAAATTGAGGGACTCGACTCGAACTTAAAAATCAATCCACTAATTACTAAAAATTTTGAGTTATTCGAATTTCTATTTTACAATCGAAACTTTATTTGAAATTTTTTCGAGTCGCATTGTGTATGAAATTTCAAGTCGAATCAAGACGAGTCGAGTTTTTTTGCCTCGAGTCGAGTCGAAAATTTTGATTTTTTTCGAGTCGAGTTTTGCTTACCCATATATATGAAAATCAAGCTCACACGTGTGTTCTACAAAGAAAAAGGACAATTAAAGCACAAAAACACTTTCTTTATACATAGAATGTTGGCTTGTTGTTTCTTGTTCTTCTGTGGATGCTTGAATGAGTCTTTTAAACCCTCTAAGGAGTTTGTGATCGTTACTAGTCGTTGGGGTCGTTATTTTTTGCAATAAATGCAACTTTGGGCTTATCGGTATCAGTCACAGAGATAGGTATCAGTACCTATTCTTAAAAAAAATAGCCGTTGGAACATTTAATACAAAGTGGTATCGGTAGACTACATAAGTATATCGGTACGACCCATATGGTATCGATATGGACAATCTTGTACCGATACTCAATTTGGCTACTGAAATTTGCCAAAACACGGGAACAAATAGGTGTATCGATATGTGCTTGGCCGTATCGGTACGAGTGACTGAGTATCGATACCAAAGAAAGTGTATCGATACTCAAAGCAAGTTTTTGACACTTTGGCTATTTAAAATCATTTAAAACTTGTCAAAAATCCTTTAAAAACATTTCAAACATATTTTTCAAGTTAATAAACTTTTTGAAATATTTTTACAAATTAGTTTAAGTCCAAAAACATTTTTTATTAAGTTATATAAAAATCAAATAAGTTTATCATAAACCTTGAGGATCAAAATGTTTGAAAATAAAATAATATAAGCTAAAGTGACTATCGAGTCAAATTTTAGAAACATGTTTTGACATTATACCTTTAATTTCTATATTCTTAAGTATGAATTATGTATTTGGACGTTTAAGTTCTATATTTTTATGTGATTTAAAAAATTGTATAATTTGAAGAAAAATATGAATCAAATACCTTATGTTCTGACTAACTGGTATTCAAAAATTGTGAATTTCCAATTAGCGTGCATGTGATTTTCACAGCTCAAGACACGAACCATAATATTACTATCCGAATAACTTGATACTTGGTTCTTCGAGTACTCGAAAACACAGGTACCCAATTATAAACACACATATTCAAAACCCATAATAATGTTTTAAATTAATATTTTGTTTTCAATTATATATACTAACTATGAAATGTTATAGATCAATTTTTTAAAATTGTGATTAAATTATAATAATGTGTAAAAGATGAAAATAATTTGTTATTCGTTAATCTATATGATTTTTTTTGTAACTTTTCATAGTTAGTATATATAATTGAAAAGCTTGCTATAACCAGGTGGTCATTTGAATAAGTTATTCTTATTTTATAATCAAATGGATTTATACTATCAAAATATGTAAATATTAATAAAAAAACTTTGATAGATAAGCGTATGTAAACTACACAAACTTATTAAATTTAAGATTTTAAGGATAAACTATTAAAAAATAAAATTTTAGAGATAAAAATTATATTTTGGATTTTAAAAGAAAGTGTTGTATAATTTTGTTTGGATTAATATCCTATACACTGGCGGTGGAAACTAAAAGTTTTCACAAGCGCCTTAGTTTTAGGGTATAGGGTTTAGAGGTTTAGGTATAGGGGTTTAGAATTTAGGGATAGTTGTTTTAATTTAAGGTTTAGGGTTATAATTTATGGTTTAGTTTTTAGGGTAATATGGTGAGGATTTAAGTTTTAACCCTATAAACCCTAAATTATAACCCTAACTTTAAATTGAAACAACTATCTCTACACCTAAACCCCTATACCTAAACCCCTAAACCCTATACCCTAAACTAACTCTCTATACCCTAAAACTAAGGTGCTTGTAGAAACTTTCAGTTTCCACCGCCTGTGTATAGAATATTTATCCTACATAGACTAAATATATATAACCCAGTATTAATATTTTTTTAACAAATACTAGTTCTATTTCTACCTAGAGAAGGGAAGACTCTAAAGGAAGGAATGATCAACAAATGCTTTGTATTTATATCTTAAATGGAGTAATTGTTATTATAAATTGATTAGATTGAACTAATTTGAATTTTGAATGATTATAAACTGAATCAAATTGAATTAGTTTAAATTTTAAACAAAAACAAAAAAATTCAATTAACCGAATCTAACCGGAGCCATGAATAGACTTGGTTTAGCTTAAACAACTTATACTTCTAATAAAATTGATTGTTTTCCCACACTTTCCAAAACCATATATTGTAATTAAATTAGAAAAAAGTGGGTTAAACCGAAGGCAAGGATGCCACGCGGAGGTATGCTACTGGCTAAAACGTTTGAACTGATTCTTATGCCGCCTTCATGGCTTATTTGGAAGTCAATAAATGAAGGAAAAAGCTTGATTGCTTGCAAAATATACATAAAAAGAACACACATCTCTTCTTGTAAGAAAAAGAAGACAGAGTTTTGCATGGTTTTGGGGTCTTAGCAGTTAGCAGAAACCAAGGAAACACATTCTTTTTGAAATAAGAAAAAAGATGTTGCAAAGAGCTGCTAGCAATGCATATTCATGGTGGTGGGCTAGCCATATCAGAACAAGGCAATCAAAATGGTTGGAACATAATCTTCAAGGTATTGCTTTTATATGTTTAATGTTTATATTTCTTTATGTTGCTTTAAATCATAAACAATTTCTGGATTTTTTTAAGTATGCATGAGAAGAAAGTTATGGAACTTTATATGTGATCAAATAGTGTTTTAGCTTTGAAACACTCAAGTAGAATCTATACAATTCCATTTGCAGATATGGAGGTAAAGGTAACATCTGTGCTTAAACTCATTGAAGAAGATGGGGATTCCTTTGCAAAAAGAGCAGAAATGTACTACAAAAACAGGCCAGAATTGATTCGTTTTGTGGAAGAAGCATACAGAGCTTACCGTGCGTTGGCCGAAAGGTACGATCACTTATCAACTGAGCTGCAAAATGCGAACAACACAATTGCTTCCGTTTGTCCCGATCAACTCCAGTTCTCGATGGATCATGATGATGAATATGGCTCCCAGAGTTTCCTGAACAAGTCTCAGGAAAACTTGAAAGGCAGTATCCCCATGGTTCCGAAGCTCCCGGTCCATGATTTGAAGGGTGTAATAACAGCAGATTCCAAGAAAATGCAACATAAGAAATCAACTAAAGATGCTACCATTGCAGTTGCTAAATCCGGATTGATCAAGGCTGAAGGAATCGAAGAGATCGATCGGCTTCATAAACGAGTCCTGGCATTGCAAACCGAAAAAGAGTTTGCAAAGAGTTGTTATGAGAGTGGACTGGCCAAGTATTGGGAAATAGATAATGAGATAACCCAAATGCAAGAGAAAATTTGTAGTTTGGAAGTTGAATTTGGCGAAGGTAGAGCCATTGAAGACGATGAGGCTCGAAATGTTATGGCTGCAACTGCTTTAAAATCGTGCAAGGAGACATTGGTTCGGCTGCAGGAGAAACAAGAGAGATCGGTTATGGAAACCAAAGTGGAGCAGAAAAGGATTGAGGCTGCCAGGGAGAAGCTGGTTGTACTCAAGAACGAGTTTGTCTTGAACGAATTCGGTCCAGAAAATCCATTGGCCGGAGAAGATGAAGAGTGTGAAGGTACCAAAAAGATGGATAAGATGAAGGAGAAGTTTGAGGTTGACCTTGGTGAATCTCTGAGTGTTGCAGAAATGGAGGACAAGATTGATAAACTTGTGAACAAGGTGCTCAACTTAGAAACTGCGGTCTCGTCTCAGTCGGCTCTTATCGGAAGACTAAGGGTAGAGACTGATGAATTTGAATCCCAGATTCAGGCTTTGGAAGTTGATAAATGCAGACTGATTGATGGAGATAGTCATTTGATGAACAAGTTAAGCGAGATGGAAGAGAAGTTGCATTGGATTCAGGACTTGAACCAGTGTGTTGAAGACCGAAACAATGATCTCCAAACACGTTTTACCGAAGCATATTATACTATCGATCGCCTTTCGGAGAAAATGCATAATATCAAAATACACGAGGTCGAATCATCTGAGAACAAGACCAATGATTGTTACAAGATGTCGAAGAAGGTGAATGCAGGCCAGGAGTTTGTGGTTGCTGATGCATCAGAAAGGGAGAACTCTCCAGCTGAAGTCAAATCCATCTCCAAATTGGAGTCAGAAGAACAAAAAAACAGGAATCAGCATGCAAGTGATGGCTGCGGAATTTTGCAGAGTGCGAAACCGGAGACCGCTGCGGTCTCTGGTCCGTCACGAAAAGAAGAGGAGGACACCCTTGCTTCTGCCAATGAAAGCAGTGTTATCCATGAAACTTCTAAGCCTTCAGAGAAATCTGAAGACCGGATAACAGCACAAGCTTCTTCAATGACAGTGCGTACTCTTGCCGAAGTAGAATCGAAAGAACACGAAAGAGGGCCAGAGGACGAGCCAGATTGGAAGCAGTTGTTCTTGAAAGGTATCGACAACAGAGAGAAGAATCTATTGATGGAATACACTACAATTCTTAGGAACTACAAGGATACCAAGAAGAAGCTCATGGAAGTAGAGACAAATAACCAGAATAGCCTGTCTGATATTATGTTGCAGCTAAAGGAACTGGAGAACAGTAATGCTATGAAAGAAGAAGAGATTCTATCCTTACGTCGGGAATTAAACCTTTCTCGAACAAGTCTCAGCCAAAACAACAATACTGATCAATATGCTGAACCTAGAATAAGTACTGAGAAATCGATGATGGTTGAAACCTCACTGGTTTCACCATCCAAAGAGGAAGTAAAGGAAGACATTGGAGTGATTCTCAGTTCAGAAATTGAAGAAAAGTTCCGTATGAACATCGACGAAATGCTAAATGAGAACTTGGATGTCTGGTTCAGATTCAACACTGCAGTCCAAGAGGTACCGAAGTTTAAGAATGGAGTGAAGGATTTACAGGCCAAGATATTGATACTCGATGAACGGAAAAAGCAAGATGGAAAAGCCACTGTGAAATCTTCACTAATATCGGATGTCCGACCATTGTACAAACACCTGTCTGAGGTTCAGACAGAACTGAACGGTTGGATTGAAAGAAGCTTATTACTTAAAGATGAACTGAAGAACCGATTTTCGTCTTTGTGTAACATTCAAGAAGAGGTAACAAAGGAATTGAAAGCGGCGAAATTCCAAGGCGAGATTTTGAACATGAAACAAGAGAATAACAAAGTTGCTGAGGAACTCCAAGCTGGTTTAGATGATGCAAGAACACTGCAGCTTGAAGTTGAGAGGACTTTGTTAAAGCTGACTGAAGATTGGGAACTTTCGGGATCCCAGATCAATCGAAGTGGCCAACAACAGGACTCGGATACTCAGAATAGAGTTCCTTTGTGGACATTTATTTTTGGTGCCAAACCGAAAAAGCAAAAGACATCGATATTTGCCTGCGTGCACCCTGCGCTGCATCGAAAGTACACTAGTCTAAGATCATTATACAGCAGCAAATAAGTAAACTGTTCCATTGTGTGTGTTAGCTTCAAAGATGTTTTCTTCACTTTTATCGATGCTCTCACAGAAGACAACACTTTTCCTTTTCTCATTTTCTGTATGAACTGGAAGAGCATGTTTTCTGTTGGCTATACATGTCTTATAATTTGTAATTACCAACATAAGATGAATATTTGTTTAGTTATATTCTTCTTTAACTGCATTTCCCTCTATCACAACTGCCTGAGCTTGTTACTCTTCACCTCGTGATTAATGGCCTATGCAGTGAACTGTAAAATGTGGCGCTAAGATCGAAATAGGTAAATGAATAAAGGTTAGAGAGAGTTTAAATTTGTAAGACTTCCAAACAAAAGCTGTGCTAAGATGAACTTTAAATCGAGATCTTATCCATCGCAGCTGCAGAGATATCACTGGACTTAAAAAAAGTTACCATGATTTCTCATTGGTTTGAATATGTAGTATGAATCTTCAAATAGACAAAGATATTACAGTAAAACAGCTGTCTTTTTTATGTATAATTTCACTGTTTATCGCAGTGCATAGTTGCAGAGTTCAAATTCACATATAATACACATTTCTAGCCAACAGAAAACATGCTTTCGGATGCAATCCTTGCTTCCCTACTTTTTGCCATGCGATGCATCAGATCCTGCCGAAGAAGAAAATTTCAGAGAGTTTTTATCAACAATTGAACCAAAAACAAGGATTAAAATCTCAAAACTTATTATCTGTGATTCTTAAGTACCTGAGGATGAGCCACTGGTATTTCTGGCAACATGAACCAGAAGATCGAAAGTTGCACAAGCACTGGAGTAGGCAATCACATCCTCGAGAGGGTTCAGAATCGGACAATTTTGAGCAGACAGTCAAAGATACGAAATCTAGTACACGTATGTCTGTGCATATTACTTACAACCAGTATCTTAAATCTTAAAGATCCAGAAAAGGTAACGTGAGACTGAACAATCAAAACTGAGCTGTCTGTTTATGACCATTGGAAGAATATTTACAGCTTTAATCTGATTATTCTTAGTCCAATCTACAAACAAATTGGAACCATCTTTCTCAATTGAACCAAGGAAACCATAAATGCAGTCTTTGCATTAGCCTCATTTTCCAACCACTGTAGAGCTAGAATGTATAAACATACAAGTCATTGAATTCATCTAATGAAAAGGAACAAAAGAATGAATAAATAAGCAGTCATATGAAGTATTCATCAGTTCCGGCAATGCAATGAGGATGGTGGGAATCAAGGAAAGAAAAAATAGGCCATTTTCTCTGGAGCTTGTATAAACTAGAGAGAATGCAAGAACCCAAATTACCATTTGTCCAAAATATAACACAAGTTACTGATTTAGTTCACTAAAAGCCTGCAGAGACTATATGTTGTTCAGGCTTATAAGAAGGCAGCAACTGAAAGACTGTTTGGAGGGAAAAGAAAGCTTGGTAGAGTTTAGAATTCCAAAGAAAATCCAAGAAAATAGACAAATAGAAATCCAAGAAATAAAGAAAATCACATCATTAACATCCCCAAACAACTTACTAATCAAATTCTGAAAGAGATGATCGGATACAAAGCGGGGCCACCATGTCCATCGTAGACACCAACAAAAGTAGCATCTTTGCCAGTCTCAACCTGACTATGATCTTCGATGATCGCATTGGCTTGAACAACAGCAAAAGAGAAATCACCATACCAGTGTTTTTCAAGGTCTCTAATCATTCTTGAAGAAGATTCTTCTTCTTTGGTTTAGAGACCTTGAAAAACACTCGTACGGTGATTTTCTTTATTTCTTGGATTTCTATTTGTCTATTTTCTTGGATTTTCTTTGGAATTCTAAATTTGGTAAATGAGAATTGTGTTTCTAGCATAATCCAATGTCAATTTTGAGCTACTTCAGAGAACAAACATTTCTCCAGCTCACACGAGCACCTTCCTTAGTATTATCAGTCTCTTTCTAAAAAAATCTCATGCAAAGCCATTAACAACATCTTGAGAGAAAACCCAAAGAGCCTTCTTCCAAAGAGCCATTAACAACGTCGACAAGAACAAGACCAGTCTCAAGATCTTGAGAGAGAACCAAAGAGCCTTCTTCCAAAGGAAGGTCTTTCTTCAAGATGTAAATAGTCGTTCACCATCACCTGTGTATTGCTCTTTGCTTAAAACCCATAAGAGAAAATGGGGAACAGAGATTGAAAGAGTCACGAATCAATGTTGAAAGGAAACAGAGTTTCTAAGGGAAGGGTCTTGGAAGAATAAAAAAACATAGACGAAACAACAAAATTCACAAGACTGAGATCCCACGTGTTAGATTTTGGTCCCATGCATTACCCCCTTATTCATCATAAAATGAAGTGCTTGTAAGAAAAGGATACTTTGTAGTTTGGAACTTTGGATCAATTGCCCAAATTTTCACAAATAAGGAGGCTTGCTCTCCTTCCTTAAGATATACATCACCCCATAAAGTGCTCATAGTACATCATCTGCTGCATTAGTTTAGCGTTAAACACAGCTTCTTTTAGAAAGGCAGGGACCCAGATTCAAGTAATATGCAGCATTTGAACTTTGTCAAATTATACAGCAAAAAATGAAGACTCGGATTGTAAGAATTGAAGCACAAGTTGAAAATTGCGGTAGATTCTAGATACAAGATTTTCAAAGCTATTTGCTACCTTTTAGGTTACAAAATGGATGCAGCAGCTACACATAAACACAATGGATTTCTAATATTTCCAGGTACAATCTCATTTTCCCTTACTGTCATCCTTAGGAAGCTTTACACCCATCAGCCCAAGCAAATTGGAAGCTGGACCAGGAAGTCCTTGTTGACAAGAAAATGAGTCCAGCAGATTTTTAACAAGGTTGACATCCACATCCACAGGACTAAACTCTTCGTCCATATCTTCTGTTGCATTGGATGTTCCCTGAAACGATATACTTACACATTAAGGACCAATAAACTGACATTGAAATATGATGGCCAACACATAACATAAGCAAAGTCTAGATTTACAATGTTCTATGTGTCTCATAAGTCTAAAGCAAAGTCATTCGGGCTTCTGTCAACATATAGTCCAATTACAGATTCTCTACCAGAATGCATGGCATGAATTAAAAACGGTAAAACATCGGAAAATTATGTTTCAAGTCCAATATAGTATCCCTACGCAAAAGACAAAAATATACCTCATTTTTATTGGACGACTGCTCATTTGCATGAACAAAGCTTTTCTTGAGGGTAGTATTCTTCAGTTCATCATTCATAACATCAGAATAAGAATGCATGAAGGAATCCTCTCCATCCTCGTGATCAGACATCTCACTTCCATCCTCAGATTCATCTGCAAGTTCCATTAATAAACTCCAATCAGTCCCTAAAATATATAGATATGAACATTTAATTCCCTGATCATCTGCTGAAGCGCCTGCTTACTAGACTAATGTATATACAATATGGAAAGGGCAGCCTTGTTAGTTGTTACAAATGGTTTAATCTAAGGGCAGTGGGCACTAAATTTGTGATAAGACGATTGCTTTAAACTGTGAACTACAAAAGATAAACCACCTTCCATATCCCAAATCATCAAAATTGCCTTTCAACTTCAGTAAAATAATTCCAAACAGACAAATATAAAACAAGGAATCAAATTTCACCCATTCCCAGGTATATCCTAGAAGCACAAAGCGAAATGTCTAAGATATCTAAATCATATACATTCAGACACATGAGAAAATTAAGGTGTTAGAGTAGAAATGAAAATAACTGAATCTGAATCATGAATAATAATCCATAAAGTTTCGAGCCAAAAAAAAAGTGTAAGTATACATATAACCAAAAATGGATGACTATTATTCAACTTATGGGAAACCAACTGTTTCACAAAGGTCGTGCAGTGCAATCAGTATATGTCCTGTTTGCAAGAGATAATAGTTTTTCTCAGTGACATATTTAATTAGCTTGCATATGTTCCTCCAACTAGCTACATTGTCTGCTCACAAAAATTGCAAATAGGCAATCCTATAAAATGTAAGCCGTCACTTGCCAGATATAAAGAGTTCTTACCAAAATCCATGTCTGAAGAACCTTCGTCACCATCCACACCACCAGTCACATTTTCATCACCTTGGTAGTTTATTACCGACTCCATGTCCTTCATAAAGGACTCCTCGTCAAGTTCCACTTCTTTAGGAACCCTGCAAATAGGGGTGAAAATGAGAAGGAAAATTTATTATACTCAGGTCAAATTAGGAAGAAAGTTCATAGAAGAATTAGCTTAAGATTAAAAGGTCCACCAACCTGTCTAGGGGAACCTCAGCTCCCTCATAGCTTGACATCTTATGGATAAAGCCCTGCATGGTTTTCACAAGCTCACTAAGATCAAAATCCTTACCTTTTGATCTGGATGATGCACCAGTATCCTGATGCTCTTTTGACATCTTTTTGTGTTTAAGCTCATAAAGTTCCATCTCCTTTTGCCTATCCTGGAGAACGGAGTTCAACTCATCCTCTCCACCGTAGAGCCAAGAATCATCATCGGAAGGTGGAATATCCTCATTCCTAAAATCATCAGCTGAATATGGTAAAGAAAGAATCTCGTCTATTTGTCTCACAGGAACATTCAGCAATTCACTGCAACAATAACCACAGGCTCAGGCTCAGGCTCAGAACCGTAACAGCAATTAGAAAAATGAGGTAAGAAACCAAAGACATACCGGGTCTTGGAAAACAAAGAACTGTTCCTATAGTACTCTTCAGCTTTCTCCATCAACTTGCTATACTCTTTAGACCCAGGAATCAACCCTTTGAAATATCCACTCTTCTCCAAACTCTCTTTGTACATTTTCCAGCCACTCCCTTTCCCTTCTTCCCCTTCTTTCTTCTTCTCCTGATACATCATCTCAAACCCACACGCTATCTTCATCCCCAGCTCCGCCTCCAAGTCACCCTTTTTCGGCGGCATCGGATAACACTTCGGCGCCTGAAACCGCTGCTGCATCAGCTGCGCGTACATTGCCCTCGACATCTTAACCGCCACCGTAACCATCTCCACTTCTTCTTTCCCTCCCTTCAAAAACCGTTCCATCTTCGCCGCGTGTTTCATCGAATCCAGGTCGCGGTCGTAAAACCCTTCCACGGCTAAAGAAATCAACGACGGCGCGTGTTTCAACACTTGCACTACCGTCACCGGAGCCCGAACCCTCACTGTATGCGTGTTCAGTTTCGCTTTCTCCGGATACCCCGCGATCCGGCTTTGTATGACGGATTGAACCGAATCCGGCGCGACAGAGGCTTGTTCGTTTTCTATTAGGAATTTTAGGGATTCGGTTAGGGTTGGGTTAGGAAGGGCGCTTTTAGGGATGATATGGAGTTTCCCGCGTCGGATAAACGCGCGGTTTTGAGAGTTTTCGGGGTTAAGCCAACGAGGGAGATGGTAAGCGGCTTCAATCAAGAGAAACTCGCCATCGGAGTCGTTGACTTGGATGGAAAGTGAAGGGAAAGAGAGAGAGATTTGGACGAGGAGGAAAACGGTGAACCATTCGTCGTTTAGATTGTCGCCGAAACGGAGGTGGCCTTGCAGATGAGGAAATGGGTGGAAGGAAATGGAGAGAGTGAAGGGTTCGTGCTGCCAAATGTAAGAGGAAACGAAAGGGGAAACGGAATTGAGGATTTGGAGGTGAAGGGATTGAAGGGAGTCTTGGAAAGTGGTATTATCTGGGTAGATGGAGTAGAACACGGTGTCGTCGGGGAGGCGAGAGGAGGCCATAGTTAAAGGATTGGGGTTGTTTGAGTCTAAGAAAGGAGGCGGCGTCGCCATGGACGGCGGTTTATGCGGTGGTTGAAGCGGCGGAGTTGAGTTATTAGGTTATATAGACTTCAAGAACCCCTGAATGTTCCTCAAGTGGTTTGAAGTAGAGAGTTCGAGCGAGCTGTACTTATTTATACTACGCGGGCTAAAGCCACGTTTTCAGGGGTTTTTTAAAATAGTAAATAATAATAATCTTTTCCGGTAGTCCCTATTATTTAAGTCGTATTTTATTTTGATCACTAAATTTAAAAATATTATTATAATCACTTATATTTTCAATGTTTTTCATTTTGATCACCTAATCATTAACATCCGTTAACTCTAGTTAATACAATAACGTGACATGTTAATGAAAAATTAATTTTAAATTTTATCCTCAAATTTCTAAAATTTTATTTTTTTTCATCATATTCACAAAAACCACCCTTTCTCTAAAAGAAATTTTCTTGACCCAAACTCCTCCCTCTATAAAACCACAACCTTCAACCACCACCTAAAAGATAAATCTTTCCTTTTGAGGCAGTGAAAGATAATGCATAACTAATGAAGATGAAGCAGAGTAAGTGAAAACTGAAAATGTTTGGTGAGTTAAAAAATTATCTTCTTTTTAGCACCGAAAGGAGCAAATTATCTTCTTTGCAATATTTTGCATAGCATTTTTTACATAGTTTCAGTCATCTCTTTCCTTTTTTAGAAGAATTGGATGTGTGAAACCGATATTTTAATTTTGATATAACTAAAGAACCTAAGGACTAAATTGAAAATGTCAAAACGAATTTTTAAGTCCTCAAACATCCCTATATGATTTTAAGAATATGCCAAAGTTAAAAAATAAGATTTTTCAAATATTTTCTAAGTGTTCTTAAAGCTGAAACAGTGTTTTTCAAGTCCCTGTTTCAAAACGGCCTAAGGCGTTTCGAAACGATTTCACCATTGTCAACCCCTGTTTCGAAACGGGTATCGAAATGGCTTTAGAACATAAGAACCCATATCGAAACGACTTCAAGTGTTTCGAAACAGTTCTACATTTTGATTTGAAAAATATGACCGTTGCAAAGTTTTTAACTGATTTTTCTGAAACCGTTAGGGTGTTTTGAAACGGGCTCAAGCTGTTTCGAAACGACCCTTGACAGTGGAAAAAATGTTTCGAAACGAGTTCAATCCGTTTCGAAACGGGCTCTTAAATGCACCCCAACGGCTCTTTCTATTTTGGTCCGTTTCGAAACAGGTTCCCGCGTTCCGAAACGGGTGGTTGCAGACTGCATTTATGGAGGTGAGATAACACCCCCAACGGCTCTATTGATGAATACAACAACCATAACGGCTAGAAATCAATGAGAAGGTATAAAAGGGACCTCTAAAAGCTCCAGCAACAACTATTGATCCAAAAAGCAAACATCCAAACATCAAATTCAAGCATTTGTGCCTAAATCCAAAAATTGTCTAGAAACCCTAATTGTAATTTTAATTCTTATCTTTTTCAATTGGGTTGAGTGCTTGTAATTGGGCTACAATTTTTATTGAGAGATATTATCTTAGCCATCAAACTCTTTGTTATCTTTGTGTGAGGATTGAGTTAAATTTTGGGCAGAAAATTTAACCGAAAATTGTAAGGGTTGCCTCCTTAGCCTAGAAAAGGGGAAGAGCAATTAGTGGAATTGTTGCAAATCCTTAGTGAAGCTAAGGTAGTGGATGTAGAGTTCATTTGGAACTTGAACCACTCTAAAATTCCTCGTCTATCTTTTTAATTTGCAAATTCCACCACCTAAACCTTTAAAAATCCAATTCACTCCCCTCTTGGTTCATTTCGATCTTTCGATCCACTCAACAATTGGTATCAGAGCCTACCTCTTTGAGGATTAACAACCACAAGAGGAGTTCCTAGGAAGAGTGTGATCATCAAATATCAAGAGATGACTTCAACCTCCGGTTCGGGCATGTATGAGTCTCAATCCACTACAAAGCCTCCCTTCTTCAATGGTGACAACTATTCTTTTTGGAAGAATAGAATGCGTCTCTTCATCAAGTCCAATGACTACTTAGTTTGGGATGTCATTGAAGATGGCCCTTACATTCCATTGAAGCAAGATAGTGAAGGCAAGATGGTCTTGAAGAAAAAAGTGGAGATGAGTGAAGAAGAAAGGAAAAAGATTCAAGTAAATGACAAAGCTCTTCACATGCTCTTTTGTTCATTCAGTCCGGACATCTATTCTAAAGTGTCATCCATTGAGAGGGCCAAAGAAGTGTGGGACACTCTTGAGACTACCTATGAGGGAACCAACAATGTCAAAGAAACTAAGATTGGAATTCTCAATCTTAGTTATGAGAATTTCAAGATGGAGCCCGATGAGACGGTGTCCAAGATGTTTGATCGGTTCTCCACTATAGTCAATGGGCTCAAAGGTTTTGGAGAGACCATACCGGAAGACAAGCTTGTCCAGAAGCTACTCTATTCACTTCCCGAATCTTGGGATGGGAAGAGAACCGTCATCATAGAAGCTAAAAATTTGAAGACTTTAAAGCTTGATGAACTTGTGGGTTCTCTCCTTACTCATGAGATTATGAAGCAAGGAAGGGAAGAAGAGAAGAAGAAAGAAGAGAAAAGAGTATAAAAGCTAGAGGTTGAAAAGAAGAAGAAGATGGGAATAGCTCTCAAAGCATCACTACATGAGGATAGCTCTTCTAGTGAGGAGGATGAGCTAGAAGAATTGGCTATGATAGCCAAACAATTCTCACGCTTTATGAGGTCCAACCGGGGAAGAAAAATCCAAAGAAAAATGGACTTCAAAGGCAAGAACAAAGAAGAATCAAGGAATCAAATCATTTGCTTTGAGTGCAAACAACCCAGTCACATACGTTCGGAGTGCCCTCAACTCAAGAAGAAGGGCTTTGAGAAGAAGAAGAAGCTCAAATCCAAGCTTGCTACTTGGAGTGATGAGGAGTCATCGGGGGATGACGAACAAGAAGTGGCCAATTTTTGCCTCATGGCACTTGAGGAAGATTCCTCTATGGTAACCTCTAACTCATCAACTTTAGATTTTACATATGATGAATTGAATGATGCATATGATGAGTTACAAGAGGTCTATGATGAATTAGTTGAGAAATATAAGGAGTCGGTCATTAGAAATAAGAAAATTATTTTGAAACTAAATGAGAAAAATGACTCACTCTCTCAAGCTAATTCAAAATTTGAGAAAAATATATTGGGGTTGAAAGATGAACTAAAATTTTTTCAAGATGAAAATGTTGACTTTAATAATCTTTTGTCGCAATGTAATAGTGAACACCAAAAGGTGTTGGATGAGCTAAATGAGCTCAAAAAGTCTTTTAAAAATGTTGGTAGTGTCAAGCATGAAATAGGTGAATCTTCAAGAACAAACCAACCTAAGAAAAAGACTAACTACTACAAACAAGGTAGCTTTCCTAGACATAGTAGGACTAAAAGAATTAGAAGTGTATGGGTTCTTAAGGAACTTGTAAAATCTAATAATATTGTTGCTATGTCATCTTGGATTCCTAAGGGAACCAAGGTTTTGGGAGCTAACACTCATGGACCCAAAATGATTTGGGTACCAAAAACAAAAGCTTAATATCTTTGTTTGTAGGGGGAGCATTGCTACAAGGCCAAAGCACAAAGTCAAAATTCATGGTACCTTGATAGTGGATGCTCAAGTCATATGACCGGAGACAAGAGTAGATTCATGGATCTAAAGCCAAAAAGTGGAGGAGTGGTGACATTTGGTGACAACTCCAAAGGCCACATTAAAGGTATTGGCTCCATAGGTAATCATTCTACTATTCTCATTGGAAATGTATTGTATGTCGATGGTCTTAAACACAACTTATTGAGCATAAGTCAATTGTGTGATAAAGGATTTAATGTTTTATTTGATAAAAATGGATGCAAAATTGTAGACATTAAATCTAATAATATTATGATCATAGGTCATCGCATAGGGAACATATATATGGTGCATCTAGATGACATTCATACATCTCATGCATGTTTAGTAGCACAAAATGAAAATGATGCATGGTTGTGGCATAGGAAACTAGGACATGCTAGCATTAGTGTTTTAGAAAAACTAGTTTCCCTTAATCTAGTTAGAGGTTTACCCAAGATAAAATTTTCAAATGATAAAATTTGTGATGCATGCTCTAAGGGTAAACAACATAAGTCTTCCTTTAAATCCATTAATGATGTCTCTACAAGTAGATGTTTACAACTAATCTATATGGATTTATTTGGGCCAATTAGGACTATGAGCTTGGGTGGTAAGTCTTATGCTTTTGTACTTGTTGATGATTTTTCTAGATTTACTTGGGTTCTATTTTTAAGTACTAAAGATGAGGCTTTGGAAAAATTCATCACATTTTCAAAACTAATCCAAAATGATCTTGAACTTAAAATTTCACATATTAGAAGTGATCATGGAACCGAATTTCAAAATTTAGGGTTTGAAGATTTTTTTAAATGAAAATGGTATTAGCCACAATTTTTCGGCTCCTCGAACTCCTCAACAAAATGGGGTAGTTGAGAGGAAAAATAGAACTTTGCAAGAAATGTCTAGAACTATGCTTTGTGAAAATAATTCACCTAAATATTTTTGGGCGGAAGCCACAAACACCGATTGCTATATTGTTAACCGAGTAATGATTAGGCCAATTTTAAAGAAAACACCTTATGATATTTTAAAATCTAAAAGCCTAACATTAGCTATTTTCACCCTTTTGGTTGCAAGTGTTTTGTTTTAAATAATGGAAAAGACAACTTAGGTAAATTTGATGCAAAAAGTGATGAAACTATTTTCATAGGTTACTCTTTAACCTCTAAAGCCTATCGAGTATTTAACAAAAGAACTTTAGTGGTAGAAGAATGTAACCCCCTCGTCCCGGTCTGGGCGCTTGACCGATCCGAGTGGGCCACACGGGGAAAACCGAAGCGAAACCCGTTAAGGTTCCCCCTCGGTTAGCAACCCTATTTTTTTCATTTTAAAATCTTGTCTAAATGGATATTAAACCCTATGTGGTCAAACAGCGGAATAAAATACATGAGCCAAACATTCGAACCCAAAACAGCAGTTAAACAGCCCAATTTTAATCTTTTAAACAGGCCGTTTCGAAACGCCCTTGAGGCGTATCGAAACGCCTTGACCAGGTCAACTGTCCTAGGGCCTTCACAAGGGGTCGTTTCGAAACACCTTTATCTCGTGAATTTCTCAGAATTCCAGTAGCCAAAACGTTCCGATACGCGTTTCGGAACAGGGGTTCCAAAGGCCATACCGTATCGAAACGCGTTCCGATACGGGGTCCCTGAAGCCTACCCGTTCCGAAACGATCCCTCCCGTTTCGAAACGCTGGCAGTCTGTAGCCTTTGAAATACGAATTTAGGGGTGTTTTGACAAGTCTAAAGGTCCCATAGGACCCCTAAAGGCACACAAAACCATCAAACAAAGTCTAGAGGCATTCATCCTAGATTTAACATACTCAAACACATACAAGCATGGATTTGGACAAACTTTCTAACATAGCAAAAATACACATGTAGAGCCTTTCATACAAGCATGCTTGAAGACATTAAAAAGAACCAATAAGCATCATACATCACAAATAAGTTTACATGTCATTCAAGCAACTTAAGCATTCATAAGACATCCATCATACAAGCATTTGGCAAGATATATCATGCTTACAAACCAAGTCAACCATAGACATACATCAAGACTCGAATCAACAATTCCTATCCCATTGCTTAACTATTACATTCTATTACTTGAAATTCATACATTGAGCTCACCAAAAGCAACACTTGGAGACCTTCCCTTGCCTTTGCCACCCACAAGCTATTTATCTGCATTGTCGAACAAAAGAGAACGTAAGCATAAAAGCTTAGTGAGGGTAAGCTCTTTAAAAACAAACTTCGACAATACAGGGTCCAAGCACGAGCTACAACTGAGATAAAATGCATGTTCATACCTCCGGTCCACACGAGCCACGATCATAGATGATGCATGAACATATACTCAATATCATGTCATGCTCAACGTGTTCAAAACCACAACATATGAAATCACATATATTAAACCATGTTAGCAACACATCCCAAATCACATTGGCTCACCATTAACCACATATTGACAACATAAACTACAATCCGTATTGGCACCTAGCTATGACTCGAATACACGGATAACCGTTGGAACTCACATCCAACAACACAACCATTACCTGGCGGTGGGATTCCACTCATCACCGTTCACGCGGAGGGGATTCCACTCATCCTCACGCCTCATTTCACGCGGAGGGGATTCCACTCATCCTCACGCCTCATTTCACGCGGAGGGGATTCCACTCATCCTCACGCCCGTCGATGGGATTCCACTCATCACCGACTAATGTAAATACAATTTCCGGGCGTACCCGTACTCCTCCTTGGTGACTCAACGCCACCAAGGCCACGCGCGACTTTTGACTCATGTGTACACACTAACATCCTAATGATCGATCATTTGTACCCAAGCATACTAGTGCCAATACTAATACATTCCACAATACCATTTATTAACAACTTCCGTGCTTAGCACATACTCACCATGACTTACTATCATGCACAAACCATATTTCCATGCCTAGCATGTATTCACCATGATCCTCGGATCAAGCAATCACCTCATGTATATCATTAACAACCATATCACATCATATTTTGCACATGTGTATAAACATATCATATCTATCATTAACATGCATATGACAACGCATCCAACATGCCTCAATATACATGTATACAACATATACATAATCAACATCATCACAATTTAACACGAGGCATATACAATCATTAAAGAGTGCAACCAAAATCTCTAATCAAAGCTTGGGATTAGGCTACCACTCTAATCCCAACTCTAGGTGGGTTTACCAAGCCCATCCTAGGTTCACATGCTTGAACCAAATACTCAAAACCATTTCAAAACGTTTAACCACTCACCTAAGCTTCCAAGCTCAAAGACCAAGCAAGCGACCGTTCTTCAAATTCCCGGATTCACTTCCAATGCTTCACCGATGCCCAAACTCGGTTCTAATCAATCTCAAACACAAACAAAACATTCATAATCAATATCTCATCATCGGAATCAACCCGTATTAACATTAGCAAGCATGCAACACTCAAAATCAACCCCAAAACAGGATTTCCGAGCAGCCCTTAACACCCACTGATTTCTCCCATTTCAAACACCCAAACAAGCATCAATTACACCCAAAATGATCCTCATATATCATACTACCTACAGCCCCCAAAATCCAACCTTAAACAGCCCCAAAACCCACATTAAAAACCCTCCAAAAACCCTCTCAAGCCAAATTCCGAAAATTGATTAAAATCATTTGAAATTTACATATGTAGCATCATTTGGCTCCTACATTCCATAACTAACCATAATAAACCATAATATTAGGTTTAGCTACACAAAGGCACTATTTTTAAGCAAAACATTCAAAACCCCTATTTTCCAAAACTTCATGAAAATGAAAAAGAATGGTACTTTTATGAAGGGGAGGATGAGGGGAAGTCGAAAACACCATTACCTTTCAAAACGGAGTCGAAATGAGAGAACTCTTGAATGGAATAGTAAATGGGTTGGGAGCTTTTGTTTTCCCGTTGATGAGGAAGAGGATGAATAGTAAATGGGTTGGGGTTTTTGTTTTGTTTTAAATTTAAAGGCACAAAGACTATCTTGCCCTTAATGAAATAGATTATTCACAAGGACATAAGTTCCATGGCCATTTGGGGTTTAATTCCAAAACTTAGTCCATCATCAATTTAATTAATTTGAAAACCAAACCCGGACCATTATTTAAAACATAAAACCGAACCCAAAATAATATTAAAATATTATTTCCACCTAACCCCTAAACCCGGGTGTTACAACTCTCCCCTACTTAAGGAATTTCGTCCCCGAAATTTATCGGACAGGAAGAATCACAGAAGTTGTCTCTCCACACTTCCTTCTCACCACAACATACTAACCAACACGAAAGACTTACCACGCAACACTTGCTATCTTACACTATGATCTCAACTGATTCTTCAAGGCATGCCGATTTCAAACTCATCTCAATCTCTTAAACAAACATAGCACAAAGCAGATCTGACTCACATTTCTGAATCATAGATACACGGAACACATCTCAAACCCCTTTCTAACTCTGGTAGTAACTGCAACAGATAACAACAGAACTAGTCCGGTTCACAACTCATACAACACTGTTCAAAAATTGACCGAGGACCTTCTCTGACTGATAACCTGACTTCATCAATTAACCAAACACTACGCAGGCGTCTTCAAAATCAATCTAGCAGAAATTTCGGATCTCTGTTACTCACTTCCATTATGAACCTTCCACGGATGTAACAAGCTAGAAGAAAACTGAAGCTCGGTCTTGACACGCTGGAAATTTACATACTTACTCTCACACTGAACCACATTATTCACCCACTCAATCTGGAAGTACTCATCTTCAACCCACAATACATCTTCATACTACTCAGATGCAATACAAATGAACTACTGTGTGCTTCGGTCAAATCAATATGTCTCAAAACACTATGTCAATCTGTACAACTATTCTGTCTCTGAAATATAAAACTCTATCATCTCTGAAACTGTATTCTGAAGGTCTTCCTTCTACTATGCCTCGCACGTGAGGTGCCAAGAATCTGTCTTGCAACTGTTTCTCTTCAAACATCCTGACTCAGCGTAGGCTCAACATAAAACGCGGCCACAAGAATACTGGCATTCGGTAACTGAATTCGGCAAATACAACTCGCAACCCAACTACCACTCTAACAACAATTACGACTCGGAACATCGGTCACTACGGAGGCTATCTTCGGCTGGTACTCAATCTTGATATTACAATCTTCAAGCGGTTCTAACATTTCATGCTGTTCAAGTTTCCACCCTTCCTAAGTCTTCAAATATTTCAAGATCTGATGATATGCACATACACACTGTGCATTTCTTACCACACAAGCTTGTCCCCAAGTCTTCGAAGCAATTACAACTGTAATTAACTTTATGTCTCTCATCGGATAACTCTTCTCACGGTCTTTCAACTAACTCGATGAACATGTCAAAATCATTTCGTCTTGCATAAGCACACAACCTAACCCTACATGTATCACATCACTACAGTTCACAAGCTCTTTCTCTAGTATAGGCTGGATCCAGGTCGAAGCTCTCTCCAAAGTTTCTTTCGGTTCCTCAAAGGTTCAATGTCCCGCATCTAACCTTACAACTGTACGTTCTTCTGTAGCAATCTGTCAAAAGAGTAGCTATCTTCGAAAGACTATTCACAATTCTCCGATAGTAACAATGCTAGACCTAGGAACTATAGATACCTATCACAGTCTTCAACTCCTTCCAACTCACATCTTTTTCTGCCTACTTAGGATTTACTCTAATGCACTCGGCTGATCTACATGTCCTAGGAAAACATCTTCATTAACTCGGAGTTCACGTTGGCTCAACTTGGCATGCCACTAATTCTCTAATAGGACCTACAACACTAATTTCAAAGCTTGCCATGACCTTCTTTGGTACGTGAATATACACATGTGTCACCTATGAGAACTACTACAACTAATCAAGAAACTCAGGAAAATATTCTGTTCAACATCTCTAGGAAGGTAACTAATACACTAGTCAAACGAAACGACATAACTTAGAGCTCAAGGTGATCACATCTTGCCTCAAGAGTTGTCTTCGATACTTCAACTTCTCTCACTTTCACTGGTAAAAATCGAATTCAAGTAAATCTTCAATTTGACTGGAGCACACACTAACTGATCAACAAATCACTGACACTTGTTTCGACTGTATGTAATCTGAACACACTCTCGCACTGTCAATCTTTCTTCTTCACAAATTACTCTGTATAACTCTGAGATGATGCACTAGGCCTAATGAATCTAAGGTCTAACGAGTCTCGAAGTTAATTCTTCAACATTCTCAATTCTTCCAGGATTCATAAGTTACAGAACAAACAAAACAAAAGCAACCTCGAAAACGGTCTCAATAACAAACTCTTCTCCTCTAACAAGAGGTAAACCGGCAATTCTTCCAAATACTTATAGGAGAAGAAAACACAAACTACCCTAACTCTTTGCGGTCTAATCTTCATTCAAAAATCAAATTCATCACAATTGCTAAGCAAGCCTACCAACTAAACTCAATCATCCTTTGATCTCTAAACTGGATCAACATTCAACAAGAAGTTCACATCCTCACTTACCACTACAGTCTCACAAAAATCCGCAACTTCAAGTCAACTCTTGCTTTGTCTCAACGTACACACTAACTCCTTGCTCTTCAAGTCGAGCCTTGTCAAAAAGCACATTGAAACTGTAGGAAGACAATCACTTCACGTCTATTAGAAACTAGTAACTCTGAACCACCAACAAACATCTTCTGTACATCTTTCTGATCACTACCATCTCCCTAAAGGCTAGTCACATGCGTCCATACATCTAAGGTCTCAACAACGATATCTAATTTCTTACATGCTCACACAATTAGACGAATCCGCAGAGATGGCAACTTCACAAGTACACACTGATAGTCTTCGGTCCTCTGTTTTTAGACTGATTCTTCAACAAAATCTGACTCTTCTAGACTATCCGTAGAGCATTTCAAAACTTCAAAAACGCGATTCTGAGCACATACAGACAACCATGCTGGAAAACCATCCCCAAACGCACGCTGGCCCCAAACACACAAACCGGTTCCCATTCACTGATACTGATCGGCTGTCTTGCATCGAATTCATAGACTGAACCCCAACGGTCACCAACTAACACTTCTAAAATTCAGATTACTCACACGAGACCCCTACCTAGATCTCGCCAAAAGAACTAAGGTACTCATACCTACCTCTGACACCTCATCGAGTACATTCAAACTTGCATTCTTGTTAGCAACATACGAAAGTACGAACTCAGAACCAATCAGAAGAGACAAACTCAAAACTGTACCAAGGCTTATCCACTATAACATCGATATCCCTTTGACTCCCACTCAAAGGTCTCTGCTTCTTTTCACCAACTAATGCCAGAATCGGTCCCATCGTCTCTCACCAACAAGAATCAACTCGCATACACACGAACTCGAGCAAACAAATTGTACCTCAACTCCGGTACAACCATACTCCTCTAACTATAGCAAAGAACTTCCTCTATCTCATCCACATTTTCAGAACCCACAACTTCCACTTACCGACTCACAGCCCACACACTGGCCTCAAACATACTAAAAGCAATAAATCAATCAACAATTTAACATACAAGTTGGGTTAGCAAAGGAAAGGTCCAAGTGGCTCAAGTATGATTTCCCTCACTTAAAATCTCCTTCTTTTTTTTTCGATGTAATAGAAGCAATGGGACTCTACTCAACATGTTTCAAACAAATCAGCACACATACATGCTTAACCAAGCATATAACAAGGCATACTTGTTAAACAAGCAACACATGCGTACGATCAAACAACGTACATTCTCAATCAAACAACCACACATCACAACATGCACGGGTAACGAGCAACATGCTTTCAAACAAACAATCAACATACTTGTCACACAAGCAGTCATACTTACAAAGCAAGCAAACACCGTGCATATCAATTCAAAACTTAAACTTACCTCACTTACCTGCCCAAGGTCTCGGTAACCTTAGGCTCTGATACCAACAAATGTAACCCCCTCGTCCCGGTCTGGGCGCTTGACCGATCCGAGTGGGCCACACGGGGAAAACCGAAGCGAAACCCGTTAAGGTTCCCCCTCGGTTAGCAACCCTATTTTTTTTCATTTTAAAATCTTGTCTAAATGGATATTAAACCCTATGTGGTCAAACAGCGGAATAAAATACATGAGCCAAACATTCGAACCCAAAACAGCAGTTAAACAGCCCAATTTTAATCTTTTAAACAGGCCGTTTCGAAACGCCCTTGAGGCGTATCGAAACGCCTTGACCAGGTCAACTGTCCTAGGGCCTTCACAAGGGGTCATTTCGAAACACCTTTATCTCGTGAATTTCTCAGAATTCCAGTAGCCAAAACGTTCCGATACGCGTTTCGGAACAGGGGTTCCAAAGGCCATACCGTATCGAAACGCGTTCCGATACGGGGTCCCTGAAGCCTACCCGTTCCGAAACGATCCCTCCCGTTTCGAAACGCTGGAAGTCTGTAGCCTTTGAAATACGAATTTAGGGGTGTTTTGACAAGTCTAAAGGTCCCATAGGACCCCTAAAGGCACACAAAACCATCAAACAAAGTCTAGAGGCATTCATCCTAGATTTAACATACTCAAACACATACAAGCATGGATTTGGACAAACTTTCTAACATAGCAAAAATACACATGTAGAGCCTTTCATACAAGCATGCTTGAAGACATTAAAAAGAACCAATAAGCATCATACATCACAAATAAGTTTACATGTCATTCAAGCAACTTAAGCATTCATAAGACATCCATCATACAAGCATTTGGCAAGATATATCATGCTTACAAACCAAGTCAACCATAGACATACATCAAGACTCGAATCAACAATTCCTATCCCATTGCTTAACTATTACATTCTATTACTTGAAATTCATACATTGAGCTCACCAAAAGCAACACTTGGAGACCTTCCCTTGCCTTTGCCACCCACAAGCTATTTATCTGCATTGTCGAACAAAAGAGAGCGTAAGCATAAAAGCTTAGTGAGGGTAAGCTCTTTAAAAACAAACTTCGACAATACAGGGTCCAAGCACGAGCTACAACTGAGATAAAATGCATGTTCATACCTCCGGTCCACACGAGCCACGATCATAGATGATGCATGAACATATACTCAATATCATGTCATGCTCAACGTGTTCAAAACCACAACACATGAAATCACATATATTAAACCATGTTAGCAACACATCCCAAATCACATTGGCTCACCATTAACCACATATTGACAACATAAACTACAATCCGTATTGGCACCTAGCTATGACTCGAATACACGGATAACCGTTGGAACTCACATCCAACAACACAACCATTACCTGGCGGTGGGATTCCACTCATCACCGTTCACGCGGAGGGGATTCCACTCATCCTCACGCCTCATTTCACGCGGAGGGGATTCCACTCATCCTCACGCCTCATTTCACGCGGAGGGGATTCCACTCATCCTCACGCCCGTCGATGGGATTCCACTCATCACCGACTAATGTAAATACAATTTCCGGGCGTACCCGTACTCCTCCTTGGTGACTCAACGCCACCAAGGCCACGCGCGACTTTTGACTCATGTGTACACACTAACATCCTAATGATCGATCATTTGTACCCAAGCATACTAGTGCCAATACTAATACATTCCACAATACCATTTATTAACAACTTCCGTGCTTAGCACGTACTCACCATGACTTACTATCATGCACAAACCATATTTCCATGCCTAGCATGTATTCACCATGATCCTCGGATCAAGCAATCACCTCATGTATATCATTAACAACCATATCACATCATATTTTGCACATGTGTATAAACATATCATATCTATCATTAACATGCATATGACAACGCATCCAACATGCCTCAACATACATGTATACAACATATACATAATCAACATCATCACAATTTAACACGAGGCATATACAATCATTAAAGAGTGCAACCAAAGTCTCTAATCAAAGCTTGGGATTAGGCTACCACTCTAATCCCAACTCTAGGTGGGTTTACCAAGCCCATCCTAGGTTCACATGCTTGAACCAAATACTCAAAACCATTTCAAAACGTTTAACCACTCACCTAAGCTTCCAAGCTCAAAGACCAAGCAAGCGACCGTTCTTCAAATTCCCGGATTCACTTCCAATGCTTCACCGATGCCCAAACTCGGTTCTAATCAATCTCAAACACAAACAAAACATTCATAATCAATATCTCATCATCGGAATCAACCCGGGTTAACATTAGCAAGCATGCAACACTCAAAATCAACCCCAAAACAGGATTTCCGAGCAGCCCTTAACACCCACTGATTTCTCCCATTTCAAACACCCAAACAAGCATCAATTACACCCAAAATGATCCTCATATATCATACTACCTACAGCCCCCAAAATCCAACCTTAAACAGCCCCAAAACCCACATTAAAAACCCTCCAAAAACCCTCTCAAGCCAAATTCCGAAAATTGATTAAAATCATTTGAAATTTACATATGTAGCATCATTTGGCTCCTACATTCCATAACTAACCATAATAAACCATAATAATAGGTTTAGCTACACAAAGGCACTATTTTTAAGCAAAACATTCAAAACCCCTATTTTCCAAAACTTCATGAAAATGAAAAAGAAGGGTACTTTTATGAAGGGGAGGATGAGGGGAAGTCGAAAACACCATTACCTTTCAAAACGGAGTCGAAATGAGAGAACTCTTGAATGGAATAGTAAATGGGTTGGGAGCTTTTGTTTTCCCGTTGATGAGGAAGAGGATGAATAGTAAATGGGTTGGGGTTTTTTTTTTGTTTTAAATTTAAAGGCACAAAGACTATCTTGCCTTAATGAAATAGATTATTCACAAGGACATAAGTTCCATGGCCATTTGGGGTTTAATTCCAAAACTTAGTCCATCATTAATTTAATTAATTTGAAAACCAAACCCGGACCATTATTTAAAACATAAAACCGAACCCAAAATAATATTAAAATATTATTTCCACCTAACCCCTAAACCCGGGTGTTACAACTCTCCCCTACTTAAGGAATTTCGTCCCCGAAATTTATTGGACAGGAAGAATCACAGAAGTTGTCTCTCCACACTTCCTTCTCACCACAACATACTAACCAACACGAAAGACTTACCACGCAACACTTGCTATCTTACACTATGATCTCAACTGATTCTTCAAGGCATGCCGATTTCAAACTCATCTCAATCTCTTAAACAAACATAGCACAAAGCAGATTTGACTCACATTTCTGAATCATAGATACACGGAACACATCTCAAACCCCTTTCTAACTCTGGTGGTAACTGCAACAGATAACAACAGAACTAGTCCGGTTCACAACTCATACAACACTGTTCAAAAATTGACCGAGGACCTTCTCTGACTGATAACCTGACTTCATCAATTAACCAAACACTACGCAGGCGTCTTCAAAATCAATCTAGCAGAAATTTCGGATCTCTGTTACTCACTTCCATTATGAACCTTCCACGGATGTAACAAGCTAGAAGAAAACTGAAGCTCGGTCTTGACACGCTGGAAATTTACATACTTACTCTCACACTGAACCACATTATTCACCCACTCAATCTGGAAGTACTCATCTTCAACCCACAATACATCTTCATACTACTCAGATGCAATACAAATGAACTACTGTGTGCTTCGGTCAAATCAATATGTCTCAAAACACTATGTCAATCTGTACAACTATTCTGTCTCTGAAATACAAAACTCTATCATCTCTGAAACTGTATTCTGAAGGTCTTCCTTCTACTATGCCTCGCACATGAGGTGCCAAGAATCTGTCTTGCAACTGTTTCTCTTCAAACATCCTGACTCAGCGTAGGCTCAACATAAAACGCGGCCACAAGAATACTGGCATTCGGTAACTGAATTCGGCAAATACAACTCGCAACCCAACTACCACTCTAACAACAATTACGACTCGGAACATCGGTCACTACGGAGGCTATCTTCGGCTGGTACTCAATCTTGATATTATAATCTTCAAGCGGTTCTAACATTTCATGCTGTTCAAGTTTCCACCCTTCCTAAGTCTTCAAATATTTCAAGATCTGATGATATGCAAATACACACTGTGCATTTCTTACCACACAAGCTTGTCCCCAAGTCTTCGAAGCAATTACAACTGTAATTAACTCTATGTCTCTCATCGGATAACTCTTCTCACGGTCTTTCAACTAACTCGATGAACATGTCAAAATCATTTCGTCTTGCATAAGCACACAACCTAACCCTACATGTATCACATCACTACAGTTCACAAGCTCTTTCTCTAGTATAGGCTGGATCCAGGTCGAAGCTCTCTCCAAAGTTTCTTTCGGTTCCTCAAAGGTTCAATGTCCCGCATCTAACCTTACAACTGTACGTTCTTCTGTAGCAATCTGTCAAAAGAGTAGCTATCTTCGAAAGACTATTCACAATTCTCCGATAGTAACAATGCTAGACCTAGGAACTATAGATACCTATCACAGTCTTCAACTCCTTCCAACTCACATCTTTTTCTGCCTACTTAGGATTTACTCTAATGCACTCGGCTGATCTACATGTCCTAGGAAAACATCTTCATTAACTCGGAGTTCACGTTGGCTCAACTTGGCATGCCACTAATTCTCTAATAGTACCTACAACACTAATTTCAAAGCTTGCCATGACCTTCTTTGGTACGTGAATATACACATGTGTCACCTATGAGAACTACTACAACTAATCAAGAAACTCAGGAAAATATTCTGTTCAACATCTCTAGGAAGGTAACTAATACACTAGTCAAACGAAACGACATAACTTAGAGCTCAAGGTGATCACATCTTGCCTCAAGAGTTGTCTTCGATACTTCAACTTCTCTCACTTTCACTGGTAAAAATCGAATTCAAGTAAATCTTCAATTTGACTGGAGCACACACTAACTGATCAACAAATCACTGACACTTGTTTCGACTGTATGTAATCTGAACACACTCTCGCACTGTCAATCTTTCTTCTTCACAAATTACTCTGTATAACTCTGAGATGATGCACTAGGCCTAATGAATCTAAGGTCTAACGAGTCTCGAAGTTAATTCTTCAACATTCTCAATTCTTCCAGGATTCATAAGTTACAGAACAAACAAAACAAAAGCAACCTCGAAAACGGTCTCAATAACAAACTCTTCTCCTCTAACAAGAGGTAAACCGACAATTCTTCCAAATACTTATAGGAGAAGAAAACACAAACTACCCTAACTCTTTGCGGTCTAATCTTCATTCAAAAATCAAATTCATCACAATTGCTAAGCAAGCCTACCAACTAAACTCAATCATCCTTTGATCTCTAAACTGGATCAACATTCAACAAGAAGTTCACATCCTCACTTACCACTACAGTTTCACAAAAATCCGCAACTTCAAGTCAACTCTTGCTTTGTCTCAACGTACACACTAACTCCTTGCTCTTCAAGTCGAGCCTTGTCAAAAAGCACATTGAAACTGTAGGAAGACAATCACTTCACGTCTATTAGAAACTAGTAACTCTGAACCACCAACAAACATCTTCTGTACATCTTTCTGATCACTACCATCTCCCTAAAGGCTAGTCACATGCGTCCATACATCTAAGGTCTCAACAACGATATCTAATTTCTTACATGCTCACACAATTAGACGAATCCGCAGAGATTGCAACTTTACAAGTACACACTGATAGTCTTCGGTCCTCTGTTTTTAGACTGATTCTTCAACAAAATCTGACTCTTCTAGACTATCCGTAGAGCATTTCAAAACTTCAAAAACGCGATTCTGAGCACATACAGACAACCATGCTAGAAAACCATCCCCAAACGCACGCTGGCCCCAAACACACAAACCGGTTCCCATTCACTGATACTGATCGGCTGTCTTGCATCGAATTCATAGACTGAACCCCAACGGTCACCAACTAACACTTCTGAAATTCAGATTACTCACACGAGACCCCTACCTAGATCTCGCCAAAAGAACTAAGGTACTCATACCTACCTCTGACACCTCATCGAGTACATTCAAACTTGCATTCTTGTTAGCAACATACGAAAGTACGAACTCAGAACCAATCAGAAGAGACAAACTCAAAACTGTACCAAGGCTTATCCACTATAACATCGATATCCCTTTGACTCCCACTCAAAGGTCTCTGCTTCTTTTCACCAACTAATGCCAGAATCGGTCCCATCGTCTCTCACCAACAAGAATCAACTCGCATACACACGAACTCGAGCAAACAAATTGTACCTCAACTCCGGTACAACCATACTCCTCTAACTATAGCAAAGAACTTCCTCTATCTCATCCACATTTTCAGAACCCACAACTTCCACTTACCGACTCACAGCCCACACACTGGCCTCAAACATACTAAAAGCAATAAATCAATCAACAATTTAACATACAAGTTGGGTTAGCAAAGGAAAGGTCCAAGTGGCTCAAGTATGATTTCCCTCACTTAAAATCTCCTTCTTCTTTTTTTCGATGTAATAGAAGCAATGGGACTCTACTCAACATGTTTCAAACAAATCAGCACACATACATGCTTAACCAAGCATATAACAAGGCATACTTGCTAAACAAGCAACACATGCGTACGATCAAACAACGTACATTCTCAATCAAACAACCACACATCACAACATGCACGGGTAACGAGCAACATGCTTTCAAACAAACAATCAACATACTTGTCACACAAGCAGTCATACTTACAAAGCAAGCAAACACCGTGCATATCAATTCAAAACTTAAACTTACCTCACTTACCTGCCCAAGGTCTCGGTAACCTTAGGCTCTGATACCAACAAATGTAACCCCCTCGTCCCGGTCTGGGCGCTTGACCGATCCGAGTGGGCCACACGGGGAAACCGAAGCGAAACCCGTTAAGGTTCCCCCTCGGTTAGCAACCCTATTTTTTTTTCATTTTAAAATCTTGTCTAAATGGATATTAAACCCTATGTGGTCAAACAGCGGAATAAAATACATGAGCCAAACATTCGAACCCAAAACAGCAGTTAAACAGCCCAATTTTAATCTTTTAAACAGGCCGTTTCGAAACGCCCTTGAGGCGTATCGAAACGCCTTGACCAGGTCAACTGTCCTAGGGCCTTCACAAGGGGTCGTTTCGAAACACCTTTATCTCGTGAATTTCTCAGAATTCCAGTAGCCAAAACGTTCCGATACGCGTTTCGGAATATGGGTTCCAAAGGCCATACCGTATCGAAACGCGTTCCGATACGGGGTCCCTGAAGCCTACCCGTTCCGAAACGATCCCTCCCGTTTCGAAACGCTGGCAGTCTGTAGCCTTTGAAATACGAATTTAGGGGTGTTTTGACAAGTCTAAAGGTCCCATAGGACCCCTAAAGGCACACAAAACCATCAAACAAAGTCTAGAGGCATTCATCCTAGATTTAACATACTCAAACACATACAAGCATGGATTTGGACAAACTTTCTAACATAGCAAAAATACACATGTAGAGCCTTTCATACAAGCATGCTTGAAGACATTAAAAAGAACCAATAAGCATCATACATCACAAATAAGTTTACATGTCATTCAAGCAACTTAAGCATTCATAAGACATCCATCATACAAGCATTTGGCAAGATATATCATGCTTACAAACCAAGTCAACCATAGACATACATCAAGACTCGAATCAACAATTCCTATCCCATTGCTTAACTATTACATTCTATTACTTGAAATTCATACATTGAGCTCACCAAAAGCAACACTTGGAGACCTTCCCTTGCCTTTGCCACCCACAAGCTATTTATCTACATTGTCGAACAAAAGAGAGCGTAAGCATAAAAGCTTAGTGAGGGTAAGCTCTTTAAAAACAAACTTCGACAATACAGGGTCCAAGCACGAGCTACAACTGAGATAAAATGCATGTTCATACCTCCGGTCCACACGAGCCACGATCATAGATGATGCATGAACATATACTCAATATCATGTCATGCTCAACGTGTTCAAAACCATAACACATGAAATCACATATATTAAACCATGTTAGCAACACATCCCAAATCACATTGGCTCACCATTAACCACATATTGACAACATAAACTACAATCCGTATTGGCACCTAGCTATGACTCGAATACACGGATAACCGTTGGAACTCACATCCAACAACACAACCATTACCTGGCGGTGGGATTCCACTCATCACCGTTCACGCGGAGGGGATTCCACTCATCCTCACGCCTCATTTCACGCGGAGGGGATTCCACTCATCCTCACGCCCGTCGATGGGATTCCACTCATCACCGACTAATGTAAATACAATTTCCGGGCGTACCCGTACTCCTCCTTGGTGACTCAACGCCACCAAGGCCACGCGCGACTTTTGACTCATGTGTACACACTAACATCCTAATGATCGATCATTTGTACCCAAGCATACTAGTGCCAATACTAATACATTCCACAATACCATTTATTAACAACTTCCGTGCTTAGCACGTACTCACCATGACTTACTATCATGCACAAACCATATTTCCATGCCTAGCATGTATTCACCATGATCCTCGGATCAAGCAATCACCTCATGTATATCATTAACAACCATATCACATCATATTTTGCACATGTGTATAAACATATCATATCTATCATTAACATGCATATGACAACGCATCCAACATGCCTCAACATACATGTATACAACATATACATAATCAACATCATCACAATTTAACACGAGGCATATACAATCATTAAAGAGTGCAACCAAAGTCTCTAATCAAAGCTTGGGATTAGGCTACCACTCTAATCCCAACTCTAGGTGGGTTTACCAAGCCCATCCTAGGTTCACATGCTTGAACCAAATACTCAAAACCATTTCAAAACGTTTAACCACTCACCTAAGCTTCCAAGCTCAAAGACCAAGCAAGCGACCGTTCTTCAAATTCCCGGATTCACTTCCAATGCTTCACCGATGCCCAAACTCGGTTCTAATCAATCTCAAACACAAACAAAACATTCATAATCAATATCTCATCATCGGAATCAACCCGGATTAACATTAGCAAGCATGCAACACTCAAAATCAACCCCAAAACAGGATTTCCGAGCAGCCCTTAACACCTACTGATTTCTCCCATTTCAAACACCCAAACAAGCATCAATTACACCCAAAATGATCCTCATATATCATACTACCTACAACCCCCAAAATCCAACCTTAAACAGCCCCAAAACCCACATTAAAAACCCTCCAAAAACCCTCTCAAGCCAAATTCCGAAAATTGATTAAAATCATTTGAAATTTACATATGTAGCATCATTTGGCTCCTACATTCCATAACTAACCATAATAAACCATAATATTAGGTTTAGCTACACAAAGGCACTATTTTTAAGCAAAACATTCAAAACCCCTATTTTCCAAAACTTCATGAAAATGAAAAAGAAGGGTACTTTTATGAAGGGGAGGATGAGGGGAAGTCGAAAACACCATTACCTTTCAAAACGGAGTCGAAATGAGAGAACTCTTGAATGGAATAGTAAATGGGTTGGGAGCTTTTGTTTTCCCGTTGATGAGGAAGAGGATGAATAGTAAATGGGTTGGGGTTTTTGTTTTGTTTTAAATTTAAAGGCACAAAGACTATCTTGCCCTTAATGAAATAGATTATTCACAAGGACATAAGTTCCATGGCCATTTGGGGTTTAATTCCAAAACTTAGTCCATCATCAATTTAATTAATTTGAAAACCAAACCCGGACCATTATTTAAAACATAAAACCGAACCCAAAATAATATTAAAATATTATTTCCACCTAACCCCTAAACCCGGGTGTTACAAAGAATCTATTCATGTTGTATTCGATGATAACCTCCTTCCAAGGAAGGGTTCTTGATATGATGATGATGTAGGAATCATAAATGCCTTTGATGGAGGACAAACTTCAAATGAGGATGGGATTCCAACAAAAGAAAAGGACACACAAGATCCACCTCTTGAAGCCTTGAAGGACTTGGCTCTTGAGGAAAAGGAAGTGAGCTACCCAAGGGAGTTCAACTATGTCAAAGATGGTGAAATCTTGGGTGATCCATCCAAGGGGGTAACCACTCGATCTTCTCTTAGATTAATGAATCACGTTGCATTTATCTCATGCATAGAGCCTAAGAATATTAAAGAAACGTTGAAAGATGATTTTCGGATTATGGCTATGCAAGAAGAGTTAAATCAATATGAGAGAAGTAACGTTTGGACATTAGTTGATAGGCCTAGTAATCAATCTACCATAGGAACTAAATGGGTCTTTAGGAACAAGCTAGATGAGAGTGGTAACATTGTAAGAAATAAAGCTAGACTAGTAGCACAAGGTTACACTCAAGAAGAGGGAATAGATTTTGATGAAACCTATGCCCCCGTAGCTAGAATGGAAGCCATTAGGATGTTGCTTGCATATGCATGTTATCATAATTTCAAGCTCTTTCTAATGGATGTTAAAAGCGCGTTTTTAAATGGTTTTATAAATGAAGAAGTGTATGTGGAACAACCACCGGGTTTTGAAGACTCAAAATTTTCAAATCATGTTTTCAAACTCACCAAAGCTCTTTATGGTTTAAAACAAGCTCCTAGAGCTTCGTATGAAAGACTTTCAAACTTTTTAATTGAAAAAGGTTTTGAAAAAGGTAAGGTGGACACTACACTTTTATAAAAATGTATAAAAATGACATCTTAGTAGTTCAAATTTATGTTGATGATATTATTTTTGGTTCTACTAACGAATGTCATTGTCAAGAGTTTGCTAAGTTAATGCAAGGTGAATTCGAGATGAGCATGAAGGGGGAGCTCTCATTCTTTTTGGGACTCCAAATCAAGCAAAAGAAGGATGACACCTTCATCAATCAAGCAAAGTACATAAAGGATATGCTCAAGAAGTTTGGCTTGGAGAATGCAAAGCCTCAAGCCACACCTATGAGCTCATCTACAAAGCTTGACAAAGATGAAGGAGGTAAGTGTGTTGACTCTAAGCTTTACCGTTCTATGATTGGATCATTGCTTTACCTTACCGCAAGTAGACCAGATATCTTGTTTAGTGCTTGCTTGTGTGCTATGTTTCAAGCTAGTCCTAGAGAGTCTCACCTTATAGCCGTTAAGAGAAATTTTAGGTACCTTAGAGATACTCCTTGTTTAGGTCTTTGGTACCCTAGAGACTCTACCTTCAACCTTCATGCTTATTCGGATGCGGATTATGGGGGTTGCAAAATCGATAGGAAAAGTACTTCGGGAACTTATCAATTCCTAGGTAGTATGCTCATATCTTGGTTCTCTAAGAAACAAAATAGTGTAGTATTATCTACCACCGAAGCCGAGTACATATCCTTAGGGAGTTGTTGTGCTCAAGTCATTTGGATGAAGCAACAACTCTTAGATTATGGAATTAAAGTTGAAATCATACCCCTAAAATGTGACAACACTAGTGCTATATGTTTAAAGAAAAATCACATCCAACACTCTAGAACCAAACACATAGAAATAAGGCATCATTTCATTAGAGATCATGTCCTTAAAGAAGATGTGGTTATAGAGTATGTAGACACCTTAAATCAATAAGCGGACATATTTACAAAACCTTTAGACAAAGAGCGTTTTTGGTCCCTTAGGAGAGAGTTAGGTCTAGCTAGCCTATCTTGACCTTTTAGGACCTCTTTTGTGCTTAAAATTGCTTGATCTTGTGAAATGCCATGTTTATGTGTTTTGACTCCTAATTTCATCCATGCTTATAGCTAGGGGGAGTATGTTTATGTTTGCATATGTTTTGCCTGCTCATTCATGCAAGTTAGGCCTTAGAAAAACTCAATTTTCTGCACTTTTAGAGTCTCATCTGCACTTCCAGACCCAGGTGTATCGAAACGAGTCAACCTGTTTCGATACGGATGCTTTAAAATCATGTCTGAGAGAAGGGCGTTTCGAAACGCCTCAAAAGGGTTTCGAAACGTTTTTGCTACTGCCAAGGGGTGTATCGAAACAAGTTTCGATACGAGTCAACGGGGCTTCGATACGGTCAACCCCGTATCGAAGCAGTCAGCTAAAATTCTAAAAACGGTCAAACTCTCGTGCTCGTGTTTCGGAACGGTCCTGACCGTTCCGAAACAGTTTTACGGACAACTTTAAGTAGGGCTTTTAATGATAAAGTTCACTTTAAATTAAAACTCTTCAAAACCCTAAAAACCCTAACTCGACCTTTTCCCTATAAAAACCCTCTAAACCTCTTTGTTTTTCACCAAATCTTGAGGGGGTTTTTCTCTAAAACACTAGTCTAAGCAAGATTCATCAACATTGTGCAAGGATTTTCATCCATTCATCCAAAATCTCAAACTAAGGTATTTTTCCTCTTTTTCTTTTTCCTTCAATTTATGTTCAAATCTTAGGTTAGAAAATTTTATTTTGTATAGTTTATATGTTTTTATGCTTGAGTTTTAAAAATCTTGTAAATTTTTTTCAAAATCTTAAATTTTCTGATTCGAATATAAAAATTTTCACTCGTATTTTCTTTTACTTTTTTTAAAAAAAAATTCTTTTTTTTTAATTTTTTTTAAAACCTAAGTGGGGTTTATCATTGGATTGAATTTAGAAATCTATGCATACACTTAATTCTTTAAAACTTGCTTAATGTTTTTAGGATGGCTTCGGAAAATGTTAGCAAAAAGCGTAAGTCCGTTCAAACCGGTGACTCGAGCATGCGTCCGAATCTCGCCCAGTTCTTTCAAAAATCTCTTCGAACTCCAGAGATGCGAGCTCGTTTCAAATATGTCAAGGATTTCGAAGTTCATCGTGAGCATGTCATTGATCTCGAATTCCTTAACTCCGAGCGATTCCTTTTCCGTTACCTCGAGCGTTTGAGCAAATGGGATCTTCTTCCTTTGTTGAGCATCCCAGACATTCGCTACAAACACATGATACTCATCTTTTACTCCAATGCTCGTCTTATTAATGATGAAACAAATATCGAGGTTGTTGGGATTGAATCTTATATTTTAGGGAAAAAGTTTGTTGTTAATGTTGCTCTCTTGGAGTCCACTTTTTCCCTTAAGGATGAAGGAATTGAGAATGAACGTCACTTTGGTACTAATACTGGTCAAGTGCTTACTTTGGATGCGCATGATCGTTTTCTCCACTTGATGGTTTCATGGTTCCTTCGCCCCTACGGAGGTAAATATTCTCATATCTGTCAAGTTGATTACTTATGGCTTAAATGTTTCCGTCGTGGTGAGCGCCCTAATGTTGCTAAGATCATATTTGCCGAGATGGTTAATAATGTTAAGCTTATTGACACCGATGCCTTGAAATCCTTTACTTATGGCACGATCTTAAGTCACATCTTTAGCAAGATTGGTCTTGATTGCACCGACGACTCTCCGGAACCCCGCAAGTCAAAAATTGGTGAGTCCTCTCTTCGCAAGTCTGGTTTTCACTATGTGAACAATGTTTGGGAACGTGTTGATAGAGCCGCACCTCCTCCTCCTCCTCCCGTTGAACCTCAAGCTCCAGTTGCAAACAATAAAGCTCTCACGGCTTTGATTACCGAGCGATTCAATGCCATGGACACTAACATGGCTTCAGGTTTTGGTGCCATCAACACTCGCTTGCAAAATGTAGAGGATCGACTCCAATCCCTTGAGGCTTCCCACTAGAACATGGATTTGTCCTTCTCTACCCTCTATGGCCAATGGATGAAGTTTCGCCGTTCTCAAGTCAAGAGCGATGATGAGACTTCGGATGATGATGATGGTGGTGACGAGGCCTAGGATATTCATATCATATCATATTATTTATGCATTTTAAGTTTAAGTTTGCATCTTTATGTTTCATTATGTTTTAGGAACCTATGTTTTTTATCTTATTTGGGATTATGTTTTGAACTTATTGTTGATTTATGTTTTGGATATTTTAATTTTATGAATTATTATTATTGTTGCTTATTACTTAATGCTTATTGGCACTAACCCTTTCTCTTCTCTACGAGCCTTATTTATTATTTTTGATCTAACACAAAGGGGGAGAAGAAATTTAAGAGCCAAAAATTCGTTTTAAATGTTTAAAGTGTTTTTAAGTTTTAAAACTTGAATTTCAAAGTTAAAACTTTTTTTAAACTTTAAAAACCTATCTTAAATTAAGGGGGAGTTAGAATATGTTCAAAATTTTCAAAACTCTTAAAAATTCTAACTTTGGTTTTGTTATATCAAAAAGGGGGAGATTGTGAAACCGATATTTTAATTTTGATATAACTAAAGAACCTAAGGACTAAATTGAAAATGTCAAAACAAATTTTTAAGTCCTCAAACATCCCCATATGATTTTAAGAATATGCCAAAGTTAAAAAAAATAAGATTTTCAAATATTTTCTAAGTGTTCTTAAAGCCGAAACAGTGTTTTTCAAGTCCTTATTTCGAAACGGCCTAAGGCGTTTCGAAACGATTTCACCACTGCCAACCCCTGTTCCGAAACGGGTATCAAAACGGCTTTAGAACATAAGAACCCGTATCGAAACGACTTCAAGTGTTTCGAAACGGTTCTTCATTTTGATTTGAAAAATATGACCGTTGCAAAGTTTTTAATTGATTTTTCTGAAACCGTTAGGGTGTTTCGAAACGAGCTCAAGATGTTTCGAAACGACCCTTGACAGTGGCAAAAGTGTTTCGAAACGAGTTCAATCCGTTTCGAAATGGGCTCTTAAATGCACCCCAACGGTTCTTTCTATTTTGGTCCGTTTCGAAACAGATTTCCGCGTTCCGAAATGGGTGGTTGCAGACTGCATTTATGGATGTGAGATAACACCCCCAACGACTCTATTGATGAATGCAACAACCAAAACGGCTAGAAATCAATGAGAAGGTATAAAAGGGACCTCTAAAAGCTCCAGCAACAACTATTGATCCAAAAAGCAAACATCCAAACATCAAATCCAAGCATTTGTGCCTAAATCCCAAAATTGTCTAGAAACCCCAATTGTAATTTTAATTCTTATCTTTTTCAGTTGGGTTGAGTGCTTGTAGTTGGGCTACAATTTGTATTGAGAGATATTATCTTAGCCATCAAACTCTTTGTTATCTTTGTGTGAGGATTGAGTTAAATTTTGGGTAGAAAATTTAACCGAAAATTGTAAGGGTTGCCTCCTTAGCCTAGAAAAGGGGAAGAGCAATTATTGGAATTGTTGCAAATCCTTAGTGAAGCTAAGGTAGTGGATGTAGAGTTCATTTGGAACTTGAACCACTCTAAAATTCCTTGTCTATCTTTTTAATTTGCAAATTCCACCACCTAAACCTTTAAAAATCCAATTTACCCCCTCTTGGTTCATTTCGATCATTCGATCCACTCAACATGATGAAAGTTATTTTATTCCTTAATGTGCTAAAATCTGATCCTGTAGCATTCTTTTTACTGTAGGGCGATCGGAGTTATAGGTAAACAACCAGTTATTCTCCCAAAACATATTTCTAATACTCATCCGTGTGCCCGTTAAGCACTCCCAGTGGGAGACTCGAATTCAATCGTTTTGTCTGCAAGGTGTATGTGCATTTGCCAATGGGTTAACAATATCTATGAATAAATATTACATTGTAATCATTTAGGACTCATATAAAATTATAAATGTCGATGATTGATATTTTCATTTAATGATAATTGTTTATTTATTTTTAAAAGATTAATAGTCAAATTAATAAAAAATGAAAATACGAGGGACAAAATGTAATTTTGTCTAAATTTGAATAGATGTTAAAGTATAGAGAGTAAATTTTAAATAGTATAGAAACCCCAACGTATTTAAACCATTAATTTATGATTGTTCGGGCCACCGCATATGCTCTCTTCAAGCCTTTTCGTTCTTCTCCACACCGAGCCCAGATCAAATCATGGACGATGGATTGATATTATTGGGTTGGTCAACCCGACCCGTCCAAAAACTAATCTCATAAAACCAGCAAAGCCATAAGCAAATAAAACAAAACCTTGCCACAGAAAGCTATATACTTGGACAGTAACTTGTCTGTCTTCTCTTGCTCATACTTCCTCAATATCTCCGGCTTCTCTTCGTTCACCGCGCTTGCGGCCGGAAGCTTCTTAACTGATGAAGAAGATGAAAAATGGATGATCAAATGAAAAAAAAAATTGAACTCAAGGTGTTTGGTGTTTGAACTTACATGGGATGTAAACAAAAGTCCTTGAAAATGTTGCAAGTGACATGAAGGACAATGGAGAATGGTTGGTGACTCCATTTTCTTAGTGTCCAAACCAACGTCTTATATCCATCTCGTATATCATTCTCAGGTATAGTTTTTAACACGTTCAATAGGTGTAAACGCACGTGACCCCGAAAATAAAGGACCCATGGAATTTTTATTCTAAATTAGACGTTGTGCTTGTTTTTGTTTAGCTAAAAGGGTTGGGTTGAAAGTCCTAAAATCTCTAAATTTCCCTTTTAACAAGATTGATCCATCGAACCCAATGAACACCCTTGCCATTGTCCTGAGAATTTGACCATCTGATGGAATTAGTAATAAACCCTCATGACATGTGAAAAATACATGTTATAAGATGGTCCAACAAATAATGTCCTAAGCCCAAAGAAGAGGGACAATAAACATATCAGTTTTTTCCCTAAACAAAATATGCCTACTTACGACACCCACAATATAAATCATCACCAACCACCACCTGATTTCCCCCTCAACAACCTTCCTTTTTAGATCGTTTTTCCTTCCTGGCATTGCAACTAATTTGCGCTTTACTCGACTCTCTGCTTCTTTGTGATTAAAATATCATATACAAATAATTTTAAATATTTGACGCGTCCGAACTTAAGACATTCGGGGATGTAGCTCATATGGTAGAGCGCTCGCTTCGCATGCGAGAGGCACGGGGTTCGATTCCCCGCATCTCCATTATATTTGTTTTTAACTTTCTTTCAATTTCCCAATAATTATAAAATTCTTATATCTAAAAACATCTGTGGGGGTGTAGCTCATATGGTAGAGCGCTCGCTTCGCATGCGAGAGGCACGGGGTTCGATTCCCCGCACTTCCATTTGTCATTTTAAATCCTTATTGTGTTTTAGCGGAGCTCAAAGTAGGCCAGTTGACGAACTTCTTTGAATGGGCTCTTTATAGTTGGCCCAATATTCCCCAACTTTGAAGTAAAACAATTTGTATTTATTGAGATTATATGTAGATTACGAAATTCATTTTTTTAATCTAATTATTGATTTTTTATTTTTTCTGTTTTGGGTAGTTTTATCTACCGTTAAATGACATGGATTTTTTCATTATTATGACATGGATTTTTTTCATTATTATGACAGAAAAAATTTAAATCTTAATCCCAACCTCCAAACCCCTCACTAAACATTCAACTTGGAGCTTCAAACATAAACTATTCAAATAGTGCAAAAAACATAAGATATTCAACAACCAAAATAAAAGAAAAAAAAAAGCGAAAAAGAAGTAATATTTCAAAAAAAAAATACTGAAAATCTCCTGTAGAGAGGAGATGAATATATAATCGCTTAAGCTTCATTTCAGCAATTATTGGAAAAGATTAAATAACAAGAAATTATAACGTTTTAATATTAGATTGTGAATTTTAGGGTGTCTTCTAATTAAATAGACATCAATTTCATGTTTAGAAGGATAAAACAAGTTTAGTGTAAAATTTTGAGACTCATTTATTGTTGTCAACTATGGCTAGCGACGGTGGTCGAAATATGAACAATTTGATAGAAAAGAGAGAAAAATAGAGGATGAGTGAAAAAAAAAATGAGGGTTTTATAGAGATCTAAAACGATGTCCTTTTAGCATTTTTAAAATGACTAGGGGTATAAGATTAATTCGGTAAGCTATTTTAAGTGTCTACTGATTTTCTATTTCACTAACCTCGATTTTTTTATTTTTCTATATTAACTGAGTTTTAAGATTTTAAATCGTCTTATTTTATGACTTTTTAAACATTAATTGGTAAAGTTTTAAAGCATTTTTTATAAATATTTTTAAAAAATTAATTCTTCAAGTAAATAATAACTATTATAAAAAATAAAAATAAATTATAAATTAAGTAAAAAACTAATTTTTATGTTATAAGTAAAAAAAACAATGAAAATTAATTATAAAGCAAATTCAGTTCGATTTGAGCAACCACAATTTATAAACGCGTGAATCATAAATCGTCCAAACATACAATTCAAGTCGATTTTTGGTTTACTGGTTTTTTTGTTCTTCGGCCATAAAAATGACGTTGTTTTAGTCTCGTCTATCATGTCATAACATCGTTAATTATTTAATGGTCAAGTGACTAATACAAGAGCAAGTTGATCTGACTAAATTTGAAACTTTTAAATTTTAATTATCAATATAAGAGTGAGAATAACAATGATGAATTTTAAAATTTACCCTCATATGCAGGGACGCATGAACGAACACATGACTCTATGTTAGGGGTTGAACCTATAAAATTCTAGAGGTAAAAGTATAAAATTTTAAAAAATGTGAAGTGATTGTTACTTCCAATCTTTTGGTCCATCTCTGCTTGTATGTAAAACATTTGTATTGTTTATATAAGAAAATGCAATCTTAAGATCCAAATTGTTTGATACACCAAGCAAGGGGTCAAATGGTAAAATCTTGGTTTTAAAAATTTGAAAGAAAACTTGATATCAAAGATAGCTTTGGATACTTACTTAGCACGGAAAGGGGGAAATAATTATCCCAACTTAGATCCATTTTTACAGCTACTTTGTCTTCTTACCATTAATAATATATTTTTTTGAACGGTACCATTAAAAATATTTAATTTAACTAATTACATTATTATATTAACGTTCTGGACGGGTTAAACAATCAACATTATTACGATTAATTGTCGGGGTAGGCAGTGAGTGCACGTGCGTCGCCGAAATCGTCGACCAAATATTTTAATTAAAAGATGCTGCGCACGTGCTTCTCAGTCAATGGTTTGAATGCAATGAGTCTTTTAATCTTTTATTTATTACTAAATAAAGTACTAATTATGATATTTTAAAGAAGATGCCAAAGATAAGAACGATGATTAGGATATTGCTTAATGAATTATTATTATTATTAGCTGTTTTTAATTTTTTTTATCTAAATAATATATGATTAAATTATTTTATATATTAAAAACTTCTTTTCCACTACAAATAGAGTTAGAATAATGACAATTACATTTGAGAAACAATAAATAAAACATTTATATCTTTGTCACCATTTTAACCTTTTTTGTGAATTTTCCCTACAACTATATAAATTATCCATACAAATTAATATAGTATTTCCTGCTTTAAAATATATTTCTGTGAATTTTCAATACAAATCTATGTTTTTATTTCCAAAATAATTTTATCTGTTATATTTTCATATTGATAAAAATATTGGGTATTTTAAATGTACAAGGTAATTACTGATTGAACATTAATTCAGTTGATATTTTTGTTAGTGTAATATTTAAAAGGTCATGAGTGTGTTTAAATATAATTTTCATTTAAAAATTGAAAGTATGATAGTTTAAAATATGTAATTTATATTTTAAGAATATAAAAAATTAAAAGAAACAAATATTTTTTCCACAGTGATATGTTATGAATATTTATCTATGTGGATGTCTATCATGATTAGAACTTTATGTAAGGAGTTTGATTTATTTATTATTAGGAATATTATCTCTATTATTTAGAGTTTAATGTGTTATATACTTCTTATGCCTATAAATAGATGATTTATTGAAGGCATTGTACACAATTCTATATTTTGAGAATAATACAATCTCCCTCTTTCTCTCATCTCTTTGTTCTTCTTGTTCTTATTCTTCTTTATTTTATTTACAACACGTTATCAGCACGACTCTAATCAACTGAGGTCTTCATTGTTTGAATCCAAAAGAAGTTATTGGAAAGAATTCGATTCTAGGATAAACCAAAGATAAGTTCTTTTTTTCTCTCTTCATTTTTTTAAATTACCGATTGTCTTTTTCTTTATATTTTAACTTTTTTTTGAAAAGTTTGGAAGTATGTTCGATTTTATTCGAACATTGGAAAGAGACAAATTTGTGGCTTCTCACAAACCAAAAGATGGATCGAAAGAGACGAAGAGGTTGCGTTTGGTGTAAATTACGTGTGTTTTCTCTTGTTCCTAAAAGGGTTAATTAGCGGTATGCTTATTCATACTTTTACTTATATGATTATATTTGATATTTTTCATATTATTATTTATGTTATTGTATTTGGTAAAAGTTACTATTTTTAACCGTGTTTTGAGTTTTACATGATATGCTTAAATGACTTGGAAAGAGATGTGATATAAAGGGACTATGAGAAGCTATCTCGGCCATATGCTATGTCTCCATTGTCCGCGAGAGAAAAATCAATATCGGTAAATTTTATTTTTATTCTTTATATTATTATTTGAAAGTGCGATAAATCATGATGATTTTGAATTTACAAGAAGATTATTATAAAGTCTATATTTACTCGAAAGTAATATTTCTTTTTCGTCGAAAAACTCGACCATAGACTTCTCCCAATTTCAAGTTACGAAAATTCGTCTTGATCCAAAAAGTTTTATGGGAGGCATTCCCTGAAGTGAATGCAAAGCATGATGTTTATTCCATGCGATGATTATCAATGATGGGGCATTCCCTGAAGTGAATGCAAGCATGATGTTTATTCCATGCGATTATTAGAACTGTTTCATTCCCTGAAGTGAATGCAAACATGGTAAATCATTATTCAATTAGAGACATAATTTCGATATAATCCAAGTATATTGGCTGGACATCCCGTTCTGCGAGGCTACTGGTTTCAAAGAAGGTTTTTAAAGGACCTTGTGGACAGGTTTAACAATGCCGCGTACGAGGATTAAATCTTCGTTCTCTGTGATAAGGATATGTGAAAAAGGTTTCAAAGGCCCACTGGCTCTACTCCATTCCCTGAAGTGAATGTGAGATTATATTATGGAAGGAATAAAAAACCACATTAAAAGTTGTGGTCGTGGTCGAGACTATGAATATACACATGAAAAAATATAGTCGTTTTAAGAATACTTCTACCCGCTGGTAGCGAAGTTATAAGGATGACAAGAGTGATAAAGATCATTCTAAGGAAGTAAATTTCTTTTACCAATGTGATGTTATAAACCATTGGTTTCGTACTTGTCAAACGCCAAAGTATTATGGACTTTATCCATAATCATGAATGATAAATGAAATAAAATATAAACAAAATTTGTTTATGGCGAAAATAATTATGGCGTTATTGGTCCAACTCAATTGGATATTGTTAATTTTCTCATAACACTTGAAGGGAATAATTTACCATTTATTTTATTTCCTTTATAACCTCTAAAAGGAATAATTGATTTTATTTATTTTAGTTTTTATGTTAATTCGTTTTATTTATTACTTATTTATGTTAGTTTGCTTTATGTTTATTTATTTCACATATTATTTATTTATGTTTTATGTTAATTTATTATTTGAAGAATATGATTATTTCCGGAATAAAATATACAATGAATTGTGGCTATTTATGCCTAGAATTGTGGCTATTTATGCCTAGCAAATAATGCAAGTACTCATATTGTACTTAAGCATAAGAAATATTTTTCCCATTTAAATACAAGGGGAAATATGAGTAATATTTCTCAAAGTACTAAAATATCAATGCTTCGGAAGAGCACTTGAAAGTTTATCTCTGATAGATAATCGACTTGATATGATGTGCTATATTTTATATTTTTCATTCCTCGAAGTAAATGATACAAAGTACATATTTTCATTACCCGAAGTAAATGAAACAAAGCACATTTTGAAAGGTGCATAATTATGCATTTCTCGATTAAAATGCAAGGGAATAATGTGAGTACTATATCTGGAAGTACTAATACCACAAAAGGCTCTAGTTGAGCAAATATGTTATTGTCAAATGGAACTTTATTCCATATTCACAGTGCGTTATACACATCAAAGTCATAAAGAGACTTATTTAATTTTAAAGATATTCACGGTAATGGATATCATATTGAGACCATTAGTTGATGGGATGTTGACTATCTCAATATTATGAGTATAAATCAAGGCAATAATAAAAACTTGAAAAAGTTATATGCACTGTCATCCATAGTGTACTACAATAGAATTAGTACAAATTGAAGCTCATGCTATTGTTAATTAGAAGTTTACTGATAACTTTATTATTTGGCAATGACCGGTTAGACCATCCCGGTTCAATTATGAAGCAAAAATTTGTTGACACTTTCATGTGGTAATTTATTGAAGAGTTGAAATTTTCTTCAAAGTAATGTTTTCATGTGATACTTGCTATCAAAGCAAACTGATTATTCAATCATCATCAGCTATGATAGATTGTGAATCTATTAATTTTTTTCTGGAACGGATACAAAGGTGATATATGTGGGCCCATACACCTTTCTTACAGCCCATCTAGATATTTTACGATTTTAATTGATGCATCGACTAGATGGTCATATGTATCCTTGTTACTAATCCGCAACTTGGTATTTGCGAGGCTACTTGCTCAGTTGATAAAACTATGAGCACATTTTCAGATTACCTTATAAAGACAATTGGTCTTGATAATGCTGATGACATGTCATTTTATATGTATTATCACTAATTCGCATCAAGCCAACAAATTATAATAAGTTCTCCCCATTTTAAATGGTTTTTGGTCAGGAACCAAATATTTCTCATCTTAGATTTTTTTTAGTGTGCGGTATATGTTCTGATTGCTCCACCACAACGCACAAAGATGAGTTCTTAAAGGAGGTTGGGAATATATGTCAGATTCAAATTTCCCTTGATAATTAAATATCTTGAGCTTCTCATAGGGAATTTATTTACAACTCGATTTACTGACTATCATTTTAATGTGTCAGTTTTCCCAACGTTAGGGGGAGAAAATAAAATAGCTGGGAAAAGAAATAAATTGGAATGAATTATCATTATCTTAGTTTGATCCACGTACTCAACAATGTGAACTGTAAGTTCAAAGGATAATTCATTTAGCAAATCAATTGTCAGATGATTTTGCTGACCCTAATAGAGTGACTAAGTCATATATACCAGCTATGAATGCTCCGTTTAAATTTGATGTCCCGGAAGGACAAATTCTAGTTGCTAATGAGTCTAACTTACGCCTGTAGCGTGGTAGACAAGTAGGTTCCAAAGATAAAAAATCCTCGAAAAAAGGAAGGGAGCTATAGTTATGATGGTCTGATCGAGGAATCAATGAATTATGAAAATCTCAAGAAGAGATTAAAAGGTCTCCAATAGAGGCATTAACATGACTCAGGTACCTGATAATAAAGAGATCTCACTAGATTATGTCATGTATGGTAATAAATGGAACTGAAATCAAATCGACGTCGATAATACATTTGCATGCAATATAGCACTAAAAATTTTATTTGATGACGTGGATCATAAATCATTGTCAATTGGACAATGTAAACAAAGAAATGATTGGCCAATATGGAAAGAGGCAATTGAGGCGAAACTAAGATCTCTTTCGAAAAGAGAAGTATTTGGGCCTATAGCCCGTATATTGAAATGTGTAAAGCTCGTGGATATTAATGAGCCTTTGTGAGAAAGAGAAATCAAAAGGAGAAATCACGAGATATAAGCTCGTTTGGTTGCAAAGATTCTCACAAAGACATGAAATTGATTATGAGGAAAATATATTTTTCGGTGGTGGATGCAATTACTTTTAGATAGTCTGACAATAAATGAAATAACTCAGTTTTCTGCCTAATGGATGTTGTTACATCTTATTTGTATAAGCCTCTTGATAACAACATTTACATGAAGCTTCTGGAAGGATTTAGACTGCCAGAAGTAGTTAATTCAAGTTCTCGAGAACATTATTCAATTATATTGAATATATCTTTTATGGATTAAAACATTTTGGGCACATTTGGTATAATCGCCCCATTGAATACTTATTAGCGGAAGGCTATAAGAATAATTTAATTTCCAGAGCATTTTATTAAGAGGTTTAGCTCTGGATTTGTCTTTATTTTTATTCTGTATGTTGGCGATTCATTGAGACTCATGAAGAGATCTCCTTAACAATGAAATTCTTGTGCATCAATCGACATACACAGAAAAATGTTTAAAGAGACTTTACATGCATAATGCATATTCGTTGATCACTATTTGGTTGTTAGGTCTTTTAATGTAAACAAATATCCATTCCGCCCTCGAGAAAAAGGTGATGATATTCTTGGTATAAAATAACCATATATACATTAATTGATCTGGAAGCATCGTATCTTAGCTGGTCCAGAAATGCTATCTAAGTGCTACGAGACCATTGCCTTTAAATAATTGCTATACATGAGGCAAAGCTGAAATATGTGTTTTGTAACCCCCTAGACCCGCCTATGCGTTACGACGGATCCTAGGAAGTCACATTAGGGTCACAAGAGCGACCCACAGTAAGATTTCAAATAAGCATATGGTTAAACATTTAAAACCATAAAAAATATCTGATTTAAAATACAATTTCAGAAATCATTTAAAACGATAAAACAATCATGATACCAGTTGCAGAAAATAAGTTTTAGACTCATTTGTATAATTCAAACACGACACACATGCCCCCTAGTTACACAAATACCATACTCCTTAACGAGCCGAAGAAACTCCTATACCGACGTTGATAGGTGCAACTTGTCTGATCTTTTATCCTGAGATGGTAAAAACAACATGAGCTTGGGAAAGCTCAGTAATACAAAACTACCAAATGATGCTATAAGTTCATGCAGACATACGGTAGGCATAACATTTTTATGATGTTCCAGGCAATACTTGTCTCCATTTATGTTTCACTGATTTAGTGAAGCACTATTCTTGAAGATTACAAAGTTTGTTCTTTCTATATTACTGTGTACTGAGAGAGAGCTTATTGTTCAGAGAGTCAACAGAGTGGCAGATTGAAGAAGTTAAACCATGAAGCCTAGTGTGTTTTAATAAGTTGCAAATCAACATGCATAAGTACTTAACATCATATCATATGAACACATAACAGATTATATGCAAATGCTCGGATGCATGTATGCGTTTACTAATGACTACCCTCCAACCAGCACACCAATATGTAGTCCCCCAGAACTGTATCATAAACTGGCATTAACCCAAGCCCATTGGGCGGGGTACCATCCTAAGGAATACCTTAGAATACGGGCGGCCCTTGCCGAAGCATAGGAACCAAAAACAGGACGGACCTGGCCGAAGCCTAGGATCCGAAAACAGGACGGTCTTACCAGCTGGATCAGGGCTGAGCCGAAAGAGACTTCATATCATAACCCAACAGTATACCCCAGACAGAATCAGAGTGTTCAGATTTCCAGACATTCAAGAATTTCTAAATTAACGTCTTTTAAGTTATCAGATATTTTCAGTGATATTCCGTTTATTTAGGCTATCATGGCCTTTCAGTTATTTTAGTCTTATTAACAAATTCAGAATTTCATCAAATACATAGTTACTGATTAACTCAAAAGGATATTTCAGTTATTTTAGACTGAGATATATCTGCCATTTCTTTCTAACTTACCATATGGTACCTTCATCATTCACATACTCAAACGAGATTAAGGAGTCCTAACTCTCCGACCCTTTACAGAAAATTCATTTATTTCAGAACTTGAGGTTTATCGTCCTTCAGATTAATTAGACATCTCGGTGCTCGGGGGCCTTACCATCTTTTCAGTCATTGCGATCATTCTTATCAAATTCACGTATTACTGTCAAAAGAGTCGACTTAGGATTTCAACACTATTTCCAGAAAATTCTTATTCATGAGTTACACAAAAATTGAGGGATTATCCAAGTTTGTATCACTCGTATTGCATAATTGGGTCGAATACAGATTTTAGGTCATTTCCTTCATCAGAAGAGTAGTTTAGTCAAACTTATGCTTTAGGGGTATTTTCGTAATTTCATATCTAATCATCATACTCCACATTCTGAACATTGGTTCTCAGACCTCATTGATAGAGATTCAGATTTAATTGTGTTATTTATTACTGTTAGCACTTTCGATACTCCGGTCTATTAATATTCTTACCTGAATTCTATTTATATTCTTATCTGAATACTTTGATCTTACTGATTCTGATACTTAATTTTCGTATCGAATTCGGCTTAAACAGAGTTCACAGATACACTTCATCACAAACATGCATGCTTTAACCGGTTATCAACATGTGCATAAAGCATACAAGGGGTAGTAAGGTATTACCTTAATTCCGAGTTATACCGGTTGTCTCCCGATACTACATTCGATCGCATTCGAATCTGGATTAGATGTCCCATGACATTTCGAATACCGAGATACTTGCATACCTTCAAATACACAAATTAACATTTCAGTTCTTATCCAATGAGCCATTAACAAAATTAAATACTTTCGAGTTCAAGGTCAGATTCGGAGGCCTTCGGGTCAGAATTTTGCAAAACGGGCTTCAAAATCGGACTCAGGACGTCGAAAAACATAAAATAGGGCTTTTCGGAAAATTTGACTTTTTGGTCAAAGTCAAAGTCAACGGTCAACGCTGACGTCATCAGGTCAACGCTGACGTCAGCAGGTCAACTGGTCAGAGTCAATGCTGACGTCAGCATGACGTCAGCAGTCAACTGAGTTGACTCAGTTGACTCGGGCGAGTTGACTCGGGTTGACGGGTCGGGACGGATGGGTCGGTCAATGGGCTTGGTTTACTACTGGACTTGGGCCGGTTTGGACGGACCGAACTGGTCTTGGGCTCAGACCGGGTTGGACCGGTTCAGACCGGTTCGAACCATCAGACCGTAATTAAACCGGTCAACTCACCCTAACCAGATCTGTCGCCGGACGATAACCGGAACCCTCGCCGGCGATCAGAAAAATCCATTTTCAACCTGGAAAAAGAAGCTTATTAGCCTTGAGTTTCATTCCATCAAAAACGACAAAAAGAACTAACCGGAAACTCACCGGATCTTACCCCAACAGAAACAGAATGGCCGAAAAGCATGCAGCTCCGGTGAGACCCTTGCTGATGTCGGAACAGTGATTAAACAGAGGGATTTCGTGGATCTCTACCCGCCGGTCACGTCTGCACCGACGACGCGCTCAACCGACGACGAGAACGACCGGAAACGAAGGAAAACAATGAGGTCGGCGGAAGAGTTTTTCGTAGCTTCAACACGACCTCCACGGTGAACGGCAACGAAACATCGCGAGTGGCTGCCATGGCCGTGGTCGAAGTGCAACGGCGAGCACAACGGTGGCAGCGGTGCACCACATGGACGGCCGGTGGCCGAGATCGGTGAAAAGAGACGGCGATTGGGGAGAAAAAATATAAAACTTTCAAACCGTTGCCCACGGCAAACGGTTGCTCCGATGGGCGAGTGGCCGACGGGGTTTGGTCGGGACAACGCAACACTTCCGATGATGTGGGCGGTGAACACCACGGACCGACAGTGGCTTAAATCGGCGATTAAGTTTCCGAGGGGAAACATAATATGCACTCTGAAACTCTCTCCCTCTTTTCCTCTTTCGATTGTAAAATGTGATGATGGTAGGTGAATGGTCAGATTTTTATTATCTGATATAATAATTATTAGACACACTTATAATTAACTTGGTGTAAAGCTAGATCAAAAGAACTCTTTGGCTCAGTGGTAAACCCAACATTCCATTCAAGGGTCACGGGTTCAAACCCCAGTGACCCCAATTCCTAATCTTTATTTTTTTTTAATCCAAGAAAAATCAAGGTGTTACAATTCTCCCCCTCTTAAAAGAAATTTCGTCCTCGAAATTTAATAGAGTCAAAGAAATACAAAATTTGCTTTTTCATCATTCATGTACTTAAACTATTCCATCAGGGTATCCTTATTTCTCGGGGCTCCCAGACAGTCACAGATCAATCTAGTAATTTTCTCAGCCACTCGAGTAATCCTTTGGACCAACAGTCATCTAATTATACATCTCCGTCAACTAATCAGAATAAAATAATTAGATTCTTATCGAACTTCACATGGCGCTATGTGAACACTTGTTTCATAACTTTTGTCATAAACAGTCTTAATCGGGAATAATAAGCCTTCCCAACTATTAGAGATATCATTCATATGACCCAGAATCATCTTCATAGCTCTTCTAGGTTGATCATAAAATTTCAGATGAAAACTACAACTACAGTTCAGATAAGCACTCGGACTCCAACGACAACTCTAGAATCAGGATGTAAACATCAGATTTCAGTCAGTGATAATATTTAACGATATACCAAGCCATACCATGGAGGAGATGCCTTTCTTCATACTGATCGAACATAACTAAGGTCATTAATGGATATCACTTACATTCAACATAATATTCAGACAACTATTTCTTTCGTGTTTAACAGAGGCACCACAGAATATACACTTTCGGCACAATCGCAAACACTTCTCTCTAAAGTTCATAGAGTTTTTTTTTTATAATACTGTTAGGTTATTTTCAAACACAGTCGTTATCACCGAATAGTCTTTCATGAAATCTTACACCAGTTAACCCGCATGATCAAACATTTATTCTTAATCTGACTCAGATATTCGATTTCACACGCATAAACCATCTCAAGTTCCTTATCCAGATTCAAATTCAACCATTTAATTCAAAATACAGACGAACGTTATAGATATTTTCTATAAGCAGATGTTGAACTATAGAAGGCAGAATTCTCAGATTTGGTTATTACAAGAGAAATGATTCAACATCAGAGTTTCGGCTCGGTGGAGTACGGTCAGAATCTAGGGGCATGTACAGACCAGACACCCTACGACAGACGATCGGCCGATCTACCCAGAAAGACGCAACTCTAAGCTCTGATACCACTAAATGTAACCCCCTAGACCCGCCTATGCGTTACGATGGATCCTAGGAAGTCACATTAGGGTCACAAGAGCGACCCACAGTAAGATTTCAAATAAACATATGGTTAAACATTTAAAACCATAAAAAATATCTGATTTAAAATACAATTTCAGAAATCATTTAAAACGATAAAACAATCATGATACCAGTTGCAGAAAATAAGTTTTAGACTCATTTGTATAATTCAAACACGACACACATGCCCCCCCTAGTTACACAAATACCATACTCCTTAACGAGCCGAAGAAACTCCTATACCGACGTTGATAGGTGCAACTTGTCTGATCTTTTATCCTGAGATGGTAAAAACAACATGAGCTTGGGAAAGCTCAGTAATACAAAACTACCAAATGATGCTATAAGTTCATGCAGACATACGGTAGGCATAACATTTTTATGATGTTCCAGGCAATACTTGTCTCCATTTATGTTTCACTGATTTAGTGAAGCACTATTCTTGAAGATTACAAAGTTTGTTCTTTCTATATTACTGTGTACTGAGAGAGAGCTTATTGTTCAGAGAGTCAACAGAGTGGCAGATTGAAGAAGTTAAACCATGAAGCCTAGTGTGTTTTAATAAGTTGCAAATCAACATGCATAAGTACTTAACATCATATCATATGAACACATAACAGATTATATGCAAATGCTCGGATGCATGTATGCGTTTACTAATGACTACCCTCCAACCAGCACACCAATATGTAGTCCCCCAGAACTGTATCATAAACTGGCATTAACCCAAGCCCATTGGGCGGGGTACCATCCTAAGGAATACCTTAGAATACGGGCGGCCCTTGCCGAAGCATAGGAACCAAAAACAGGACGGACCTGGCCGAAGCCTAGGATCCGAAAACAGGACGGTCTTACCAGCTGGATCAGGGCTGAGCCGAAAGAGACTTCATATCATAACCCAACAGTATACCCCAGACAGAATCAGAGTGTTCAGATTTCCAGACATTCAAGAATTTCTAAATTAACGTCTTTTAAGTTATCAGATATTTTCAGTGATATTCCGTTTATTTAGGCTATCATGGCCTTTCAGTTATTTTAGTCTTATTAACAAATTCAGAATTTCATCAAATACATAGTTACTGATTAACTCAAAAGGATATTTCAGTTATTTTAGACTGAGATATATCTGCCATTTCTTTCTAACTTACCATATGGTACCTTCATCATTCACATACTCAAACGAGATTAAGGAGTCCTAACTCTCCGACCCTTTACAGAAAATTCATTTATTTCAGAACTTGAGGTTTATCGTCCTTCAGATTAATCAGACATCTCGGTGCTCGGGGGCCTTACCATCTTTTCAGTCATTGCGATCATTCTTATCAAATTCACGTATTACTGTCAAAAGAGTCGACTTAGGATTTCAACACTATTTCCAGAAAATTCTTATTCATGAGTTACACAAAAATTGAGGGATTATCCAAGTTTGTATCACTCGTATTGCATAATTGGGTCGAATACAGATTTTAGGTCATTTCCTTCATCAGAAGAGTAGTTTAGTCAAACTTATGCTTTAGGGATATTTTCGTAATTTCATATCTAATCATCATACTCCACATTCTGAACATTGGTTCTCAGACCTCATTGATAGAGATTCAGATTTAATTGTGTTATTTATTACTGTTAGCACTTTCGATACTCCGGTCTATTAATATTCTTACCTGAATTCTATTTATATTCTTATCTGAATACTTTGATCTTACTGATTCTAATACTTAATTTTCGTATCGAATTCGGCTTAAACAGAGTTCACAGATACACTTCATCACAAACATGCATGCTTTAACCGGTTATCAACATGTGCATAAAGCATACAAGGGGTAGTAAGGTATTACCTTAATTCCGAGTTATACCGGTTGTCTCCCGATACTACATTCGATCGCATTCGAATCTGGATTAGATGTCCCATGACATTTCGAATACCGAGATACTTGCATACCTTCAAATACACAAATTAACATTTCAGTTCTTATCCAATGAGCCATTAACAAAATTAAATACTTTTGAGTTCAAGGTCAGATTCGGAGGCCTTCGGGTCAGAATTTTGCAAAACGGGCTTCAAAATCGGACTCAGGACGTCGAAAAACATAAAATAGGGCTTTTCGGAAAATTTGACTTTTTGGTCAAAGTCAAAGTCAACGGTCAACGCTGACGTCATCAGGTCAACGCTGACGTCAGCAGGTCAACTGGTCAGAGTCAATGCTGACGTCAGCATGACGTCAGCAGTCAACTGAGTTGACTCAGTTGACTCGGGCGAGTTGACTCGGGTTGACGGGTCGGGTTGGACGGGTTAGACGGGTCGGGACGGATGGGTCGGTCAATGGGCTTGGTTTACTACTGGACTTGGGCCGGTTTGGACGGACCGAACTGGGCTTGGGCTCAGACCGGGTTGGACCGGTTCAGACCGGTTCGAACCTTCAGACCGTAATTAAACCGGTCAACTCACCCTAACCAGATCTGTCGCCGGACGATAACCGGAACCCTCGCCGGCGATCAGAAAAATCCATTTTCAACCTGGAAAAAGAAGCTTATTAGCCTTGAGTTTCATTCCATCAAAAACGACAAAAAGAACTAACCGGAAACTCACCGGATCTTACCCCAACAGAAACAGAATGGCCGAAAAGCATGCAGCTCCGGTGAGACCCTTGCTGATGTCGGAACAGTGATTAAACAGAGGGATTTCGTGGATCTCTACCTGCCGGTCACGTCTGCATCGACGACGCGCTCAACCGACGACGAGAACGACCGGAAACGAAGGAAAACAATGAGGTCGGCGGAAGAGTTTTTCGTAGCTTCAACACGACCTCCACGGTGAACGGCAACGAAACATCGCGAGTGGCTGCCATGGCCGTGGTTGAAGTGCAACGGCGAGCACAACGGTGGCAGCGGTGCACCACACGGACGGCCGGTGGCCGAGATCGGTGAAAAGAGACGGCGATTGGGGAGAAAAAATATAAAACTTTCAAACCGTTGCCCACGGCAAACGGTTGCTCCGATGGGCGAGTGGCCGACGGGGTTTGGTCGGGACAACGCAACACTTCCGATGATGTGGGCGGTGAACACCACGGACCGACGGTGGCTTAAATCGGCGATTAAGTTTCCGAGGGGAAACATAATATGCACTCTGAAACTCTCTCCCTCTTTTCCTCTTTCGATTGTAAAATGTGATGATGGTAGGTGAATGGTCAGATTTTTATTATCTGATATAATAATTATTAGACACACTTATAATTAACTTGGTGTAAAGCTAGATCAAAAGAACTCTTTGGCTCAGTGGTAAACCCAACATTCCATTCAAGGGTCACGGGTTCAAACCCCAGTGACCCCAATTCCTAATCTTTATTTTTTTTTTAATCCAAGAAAAATCAAGGTGTTACATGTTTGGCTAAACATATCCAGAAGATATGTGAATTGCTTTCACAAGATAATATGCAAGCTATCTTATGTAGAAATGCATAATTTATATCTTAAGGTGGATACATCAAATGTGATAAAACGAAACATATCTCTTTAAAGTTTCGTCCCTCATGATCTTTAGAAGAATAATATTTGATGGATCATTTCAAGCAATAATTTGAAAGATTTATCCACTAGTGCATACTCTATTTCAACATTTGAAGATTATATTCAAGATTGAATTATGAAGATTCAAAGATCTTATGTGATATTTTTATGAGGGGGAGTAAATATGCGTTGCACTCTTTTTCCCTTAACCGAGGTTTTGTCCCAATGAGTTTTCCTGGTAAGGTTTTTAATGAGGCAACATGTTAGGCGTATTAAAGATGTGTGTACTCTTTTTCCTTCACTAATGAAATTTTTTTCCCACTGGGTTTTTATCTTAGTAAGGTTTTTACGAGGCACATTATCTTCATAGACATCCAAGGGGGAGTGTTATGAATATTTATCTATGTGGATGTCTATCATGATTAGAACTTTATCTAAGGAGTTTGATTTATTTATTATTAGGAATATTATCTCTATTATTTAGAGTTTAATGTGTTATGTACTTCTTATGCCTATAAATAGATGATTCATTGAAGGCATTGTACACAATTCTATATTTTGAGAATAATACAATCTCCATCTTTCTCTCATCTCTTTGTTCTTCTTGTTATTTTTTATTTTATTCACAACAAGATACATATTTTATTATAAAGAAAAGGCAAGATATGCCTACATAATGGAAGCGATTGATATTTTCATTTGCAATTTAATGATGTTTTTTTATTTTATTATTAAAATGATATTATATATTCAAGTAGGAATGTATGACTGTAGGGATGTAAGTGGAGCGGGTTTTACGGGGATTTGCCTCACTTTATATTCAATTAGACAGAGATGGTTACAAATTTTGCAGGTTGTGGGGTGAGAATGAACATAAAAGTTAGATTCGTCGTGGGTAGTGGTAAAGACGTGAATATGCCTTTGTTCCCGCCCCATCTCCACTCGGCTCGCATCATCCTCTCCCGCCCCACATCATTCCTAGCCTCCCTAACATATCTTTAAATAAGTTATTATAAATATTATTAAAAATATAATATCAGCATGAACCATAGTCAAATTTAAGGTAATTCATATTGACTTGTCTTTTGATATTATTGAAAAATTCAATATATATAATTGAGATTGATTAGATAAATATATAAATATTTTTTTAAAATATCATTTTGAATCAGAGTTAAGTTTAAAATAATTTATACCGACTTATCTTAGAATATATATATATAGGTTTCTTCTTTACTGTTTTCTAACGTTGAACATTCTTTCTAATGTTTGTTTTCTTCTCTTTAGTCCTCACCATAAATATTTTATTTTTCGAATATTGTATGTTACTTGTTCTTCTTTTAAAAGGTTATTTTTTATTGTTATTTTTTAATTATTTCTATATTGTTTATTTGTTACAACAATTGAAATATTATTTTACATGTTATTTGCGTTATTTTCTTGTCCTTTACAATAGACTTTAGTATCTTTTTAGTCCAAACTTTTGTGTTGTACAAAAAATTAATTTCGTATATTATTATTTTTAAAAAATGATGACATTTAGAATAATGTCACATATGTAGTGGGAGTCTGAATGACAAATATTACATACTTTTTTATAACAAATTTTATTTATATTTATATAACTAATATTTATAAATATATCTTATAAATGGGTCATGGGGCGGGTAAAGAAGAGATTAGGTGGGTCTGACTTCTGAGGACCCACGTGGATGATGGAGCATGGATAGTTTTAGTCTTGCGGGTTGCGAGACAGAGATAATTTTAAATTTTATATTCGCAGTAGGTCGCGGGACATAGATGAAGATAAAAATTCTTAACGGGGATGAGTGTCGGAAGAGTAACCTTCGCACCTTCCCTGCCCAATTGACATCTCTATGTTTGAGTCAATATATGTTAGAGCAAATGGGCATGTCTTCCATTGACATCCCTAAATTCAATACTTAACCAAAGTATTTCTCTATTCTAAACTGTAAGTACTGTTAAAAAATGTGAATATATATATATATAATTTTATATTAAAACATATTTTTTAAGAAGTTATTAAAAATTTAGAAATTAAAATTATAAAATTTCAAGAACATAAAATTAATTTTTAATAAAAATGCTTAAAATATAGAAAGTAAAATTTTTAAGTCTATCCCCTATTTATAAATCCGCTAAATTGGAAAAGTTATTGCATGGTCTCGGAACACCACGCTATTCATGGTCCCTTACACTAAATATCAGTCATGTAATTTTCATGTCATTTTTTCAAAGATGAATCTTCATTTTTTTAAGCCATATAAATAGGGAGTGGGTGATTACATAGTGACATGAAAAAAGAAATTACATGACTGATTTTTAGTGGATGAGAACCATGGATGACATGGTGGTCCGGGACCATGTAATAATTTCTCGCTAAATTGGTATAGAGATATTAGGTGCTTGTACAAGCATATGACGTGTGAAGAAGTTGATAATGCTGGAAATCAACTGAGCCCTAGATATCTTGCAAATTGCAAACATGTTTACTATTTAAAAGAAACCATCATTGGATGCCACATGTTTCCCACGTGTCTGCTCATTTAGGGATGAAAATTAGAGGATATATCAACGTCCTTTTAGGGACATTTCAGGAACGAGTTTTTGGAGCGTCATCCAGAAAGTTACGTCGAACGGTCAAAAATTATACATTTTTAACTAGCTTCAATACCTAATTTGTCTCTCAAACTTAATTTTTAAAAATACTGGAAATTTCAGCTTCTCCCCAAATCATCGTTTACGCCATTTCCCCCTAAAGTCACATTCTAAAATCAATCTTGAACGGAGCCTTAGTCTTATTTTTAATTTATTATAATATTTTTAATAGTTTTAATGTGCTTTCAATGTAGTATATGTTTAGATTTTTTTAACTATTGACAATATATGTGCACCTTGCAGATAAAGTTGTTCAAACTCGTGTCTCTTAGGTTGAAGATCAATTTATTTTCCAAAGAGATTACTCGTTAAATTCTAATGTTTTATAATATTTTTTATTGGAAAAGGCGTACTACTATAGGCCTCATTAAAAACTCCACTAAAACTAAATTGAGAAAAAGAGTACGTATAGTAGCACAAAACAGAACCAAAAAACCTTAGCCAAAACTATGCTTCTCCATTATAAAAAATTAAACATAGACAACCAGGTACAAAACACCGAAATAACCCAAGGAATGAAACATCCCACAAGACCACAATTGCCAGGTACAATACCAAAGCCCTCCATGTCCGACTGTAGCAGCAGTGTCACTTCCTCAGGCGGTTCCTGGAGCCATGTGACATCAAAAGAATCCACATCAAACACCTTCGCTATCGCATCCACAACCCTATTACCAGTGCGATGAACATGCTGAAAGCACACAATCCAATCACGTCTCCGCCATTCCGCTATATGAGCAAGCATCAGAAGATAAGTTTTAGTTCCATCACAAATCAACCGACAAACTGTCAGATTTCACGATCACTTGTCGAAACCCCATCTCCTACGCACACTGAATCCCAACCAATATACCCCGCAACTCTACTTCACAAATCGAACAACTACCCAACAACTTATTAAACACAATCAACCATTGCCCCGCATGGTCTCGGATCACTCCACCGCACGCAAGAGAGTCATGGTTACTGATACGCACACCATCAGAGTTCACTTTCACCCACCCTTGAGGTGGCAGTGTCCACACATTAGACCCCGTCAACTGACAATCGATAATGGGGACCATCCTCGTCGGAGATTTCAACGACGAGAGATAGTAACAAGCCAATTGCATCTCTCAATTATAGACTCGTAACCCTCCACCATACTATAGAAAGCAATCCCATTCTGATGCAATCAAATATACCAAATTGCCGCGCCAAACACAATATCCCAGTCATGTACATCACACGCAAAATAGCATGGTTTAGATAAATTCATCCCCACCCAATCCTTGATCCCCAATGTCATAAACTCCGCAAGCTTATCCTTCCTCACAAGAGCCTTCCATGTAACAAATACCGACGGACAAGTACGAAGGCCATGACTAACATCTTCAACATCCGCAAAGCATACTGGGCATTGAGCACTAAGTGTAAAATGACGTCGCATTCGTTCCTCATTTGTCATAATCCTCCCAAGGGCCACAAGCCAAATGAACATCTTTATTTTTTTCTAATCCCCGAAACTTATGAATATACTTTCACACAGGATCTTTTGACATAGCCAATAGCGGGGAACAAATGTCGAAAGCGTTGTGTATGAAGAACTTCATAGCTGTATCACCTTTCTATCCTAAGGATGCATCACCCAGCCACGGTGCTGGGCAAATTGTCCTTGCCAGACGCAACAATATCTATACCGACAGAAGCTCTTCCAACATTGCCTAGCTCCATTCACCAGATGTAGTTACAAAGGAGGCAACCGAAACATTGGTCTCCAAACTCAGCTTGTCTCGGTGTACATAACGTATCAATGGGCCAAACTCTGGCAACCAAGCATCCAACTAGAGCCACACATCCCTTCTGTAACCATTAATCCAAACAACGTTATTTCTCACATCATCCCAAACGACACCTAGACCCTTCCACATGTGCGAACAATTTGTACCACACAAAGCTATGAGGATAGCCTCGGAACACTTATATTTAGCTCTAAAAAATCTCACCCACAACGGCTCCCTCCGAACAAGTAGATTAAAACCAAGTTTCACGAGGAAAACATCATTTTGCATCTTTAAAATACGAAAGCCCAATCGACCATAGGATAGAGGTTGAAAAAGAGTACTCCATCACACCAAATGAACCTCACTTTGGTCCGATAAGCCACATCGCAAAGATCGTTTGGATGCTACGACAAACATCCTTACCCACAACATCCTAATTCTTCTAAAAGAACGCCGCATGTAACCTGTCAACCTCAGGTGCTTTCAATGGGCTCATATCATGTAGGGTTGCCCATATCTCCTCATCGGTTACCACGGCTACCAAAGAATGCGTATCAAGTGACAATGGTGTAGGGAACAACCCACGCACTTCATATTCGTCTCCCCCACTGCCAGATGTAGTAAACAAATATCAGAAGAAGTTAATCGCTAGAGTTTGGAGACCCTCTCTATCCGAAACCCATTGTCCATCTTCACCTCTTAAAGTCGATTTCCGATTAGCCTTCCTTTGTGCCAAAGTCGACAAGTGGAAATACTTCGTGTTACGATCTCCACATTTAACCGAATTAACTTTAGCTTTTTGCATCCACAAGCTCTCTTCTTGATCCAAAACTAATTCCAATTCCATTCGAAGTTTCTTTTGAAGGCGTACCAGAGACTCTGAATGATAATGATCCAATGCCTTATCAATCCCTCGTAGCCGAGCCATGAGTTTCCGCTTATGACCTCTTATAATCCCAAATATTCCTTATTCCATTTACGCACTTTAGTTTGGAAGGTCTCAATGTTAGACTCGACATCCACATCCACATTCCCATCCCAAACCTGTTATGCAACAAATGAAGCAAGTTAAAAAGAGGAACAACAAAAAATATATATATTAAAAACAATTTCTGTAAATGAAATTGAAATAAACTGGAAAAACAAAGATAATAGAAACCAAAAGAAAAACCAGTAACCAATAAAAAACTTAGACCGAGTCCTGTGCTATCACAATGTCCTTAAAACAGATTTGTCCCCTCCCGGTGCTGGAGTTACTATGGAACATCTGTCTCCCAGGATACAACGGTAGAATACAGCCAAAGGAGAAATGCAACCTTGACTGCAACGACGAACTTTACAGAAGCAGAACACTATTAACAATCTGGCTAGAGGGTTTTTTTCGGTGTGTTTTGGATAGAAACAGGAGGCCTCCTTTTATAGTGTTCATGCAGGGGACATGATTAATTACATAATTAATCTGCTAGTTAAGTTTCTGAAGAGTTACACTTTCCAGAATTCAAAATGATAATTATCACAGAATTAATCCAAATAAATTGGAGGTTACAACCAGCTAAAGGGTCTGTAACTCCATAAAAACGGTGGGTTAATTCTATAGTTTCTGTTGGAAAATTAAGTCAGGAAAGAAAAAAAATATTATCTTGAAATCCAAGTCCAAGGCCTTGGGCCTAAGGCCCATCTTTGATTTTTATATAATTACATCATGACTAGCCCAAAGTATCTAGTCCAAGCCTTTGTCTTGTTTCCAATAATAACATGAAGAGCTTCTACATATAAAGCTTTCCAAATCTATGTTCCCAACAAGTTTGTGACATTTTTCTTTCCATCTCATTTTTTCCAACATTATGGGTGTTACTTTGAGCAACAATTTCTCATTCACCCATTGAACATTTTGAGCATGTAAATATACACATTTCATCTACTCTTGCAGTAGATTAATAATCCACTTAGTCTCAAATAATTTGACTAATGGAACCTACTCAAATTCAAGCTAAAAAATGTCCATATTCCATATCATTTTTCTAACAAAACCGACTTGAAAAACTCTTGAATTTGATCATTTTCCTATAAAGCACCCACAAAAACAAAATGACGATTTTCTCGTACATTATCTTGTCGACAAAGATTTAAAAGTAACAGCCGGTGATTCGAGCCCAACTTATCCAAATGCAAAACAGTAGATTCTGAAAAGCATGACAACCACTAAGAATTACCAAGGCACCTATCCAAGCATTGATAAAGCCCCCCCCCCCCCCCCCCCCCCCCCCCGTGACCATGTAAAAGGTGGCCCGTGAAAACCAAGGTCAATCAATCTGGACTCAAATAACCATTCAAAAAATAGTCTGCTACCCCCATCTGGTTATCCGAACCTCCCATGCGTTCCTTATGGCGATGAATAACATTGAAGTCTCCCCCAAGCACCCATGGGACATCAACGCTAGGATTCACATCCAACAATTGTTGCCACACACGTTTACAAACTACAGCTTTGGGACTCCCATACATAGAGGTGAAAAAGATCTAATCCTTACTGTCGCGAGTACGACACCTCCCATGAATGAATTAATTTGCAATTTTAAGCACTTCCATCTAAATATCCTTCACCCAAAGTAACCATACACCTCCACTAAAACCATGTGCCTTCACACGAAATGAATTCGAGAAACCCAACCTTGCTATCACACGTTGCACTCTTCACGAACTCACCCTTGGTTTAAACAAAGAAACCACCATCGACCAATACTTACAGACAAACATCTTGAAATACCGTCTAAAAGCCAGACTCACTACACCCTAGCAATTCCAAAACATGAACTTCATCATTATAAAAAAATAAACGACAAAACATACATCACTGGCTCAGGATTGTCACTCCCTCACCAACCTACACCATAATATCCTGTTGCATATCCTGTACCAAAAAATAAACCGTCAGATACGAACTCGCCCTGTCAACCACTATATCCTTCTGAAGCAACTCAACATCATTGCCATCCGAGTCTAATTCCAAACCAGAACCAAAACTCGAGTAACTGCCCTAACTAACCGTACTTGCATACAACTCCTCCAACTCCTTCGTTTCACCACCCTGACTAGTAGACCGTCCAATTCCATCCGCGACCTAACCTTCCAAGAGCCATGCATCGTCTTCCATATTCGTCACATCCTCAGCAATCCTCTCACTGTCATCATCCACATCCCCTTTAGTCTTCTTCTGCTATCGCACATCTTCCACAACAACAAGGAGGGATGGTCTTTCAAGCGTCGGGGTAACACTCAAATCGGGAACACCCTCCGATGGCCGGCCCCCCAACGTATCACGAGGGTTTAGCGTAGGGTAGACGTTAGGGTTTTCGCTAGGGTTTTTCAATCTCATAACTAGCCGTCTCAATACTAATTTTTTTATAATATTAATATTTCATTCATTGGCCAATTAATATAATTTGAGTATTGTAGAAACTTATAATAAAAATGATATTTTTTTGATAAAACATGAAAATGAAACTAATCACCGTAAGTGTTACCATCTTTATGCAAAACGAGATAAAACTTCATCCGGAGAATTGCTCCACCTCATTAGAAGCTGATCACTTAATCATACCATCGATTACTTAGTTCCCTCGCGATATACATGTTAAAATACCATTTTTAATTGAATTTATTTTGTTTGTAATTTAATATCTAAATTTTTAACTTTATTTAAAAACCTTAACATCATCGCATGGATAAAAATTTTCTACACCTTTTTGGTACCTCTTTCTATGTCCCGACATTAAAAAACACAATAAAAATTAAATTTCAAGCTCTGACCCTAAATTCTAAATCCTAACCCTACACCCTACACACTAAAAATATACCGTACCCCAAATTCCCTAAATACTAATCACAAACTCTAACCTTAAACTCTAAACTCTAAATTCTAAACCTAATTTTTAGTATGAAGACATAAATAGGGCACTAAAAAGGAAGGAGGATTTATGTTTATCATCACATTAGGTTTATTGATAATTGATTATATTTGCTAATCAATGTTTTGGATTTTCCCCGTTAAAAACCCTTAGGATGATGTAGTAGTTATGGGGAGAGGAAATAGTTCATTAAAATATTAATATTTTAGTTCCGTTTTGAACTTTTGATGGGTAGGCATTATCACGCGTGATGTCACATGCCGTTAAATGATGCATTACCAAATCAAAAGTCAGCAAAAGATGCAAAGTGCAAACCTAAAGCAATTTTGGGAGGTGCAATTTGAACAGTGATTCGTTTCGCTCATCGGTCCAAATTTGTTTGCACCTTGCTTTATTATCTAAATTTTCATCTCAATTCTAAGGTTTTAATTAATATTATTTTTTAAAAACATTTTTCAAACCATAAGGAATACCAAACAAATAATTTTTAGAGAAAAATATACGTTTGAAATGTTCTTTTCAACTTAAATGTAAAAGTTAAAATTTCTAATTTTTGCAGTTGAAAAATTACTTTTAAGAACCAAATTACAGTTTGGACCTTCATTTGTTATTGTATGATGTGTTTATTTTATAATTTTTTATTAAATAAAGAGATATTACATTCCTAAGACAAATGTTAAGATTCTCATACAAGATGCGGATAATATGAGCATCATTAGTGACTCAACCAATTAATGAATCTCTGTTTATTTTATAGTTTTATAAACTTATAATTTTTTTTACCAAAACATAATTATATGGTTTATAAATTATTTATTAGTTTAAAAATTTTACATTTTTCTGTCAAATTTTTAGTTAAAATTATTTTAAATTATATATACTTTTATAAAAATACGATCTTCAAAAAAAATATTTATTTATGGAATAATGTCAAAAATGCCCCTAATATTTGACTGAATTATCATTTTTGCCCTTATTCTTTTTTGAAGCAATTTAGCCCTTAATGTTTCATTTTGGGTCAAAATTACTCCTATGCAGATGAAAACTGTTAGACAACCAACGGTAAATGACTTGAAATGACGTGACAAACTGTTGAGTTGATCAAACAATTGCAAATGACCAAGAGAGGGTGAATTGGCAATTAAAAATTTGGTGGGAAAAATTTGATGAGTGAAAATTTGGACATAAGGCAATTAGAGTGGTTCAAGTTTCTAAATGAACTCTACATCCACTACCTTAGCTCCCACTAAGGATTTTCAACCAATCCACTGATTAATTCGTCCCTTTTTCTTGGATGAGGAGGAAACCTTACAATTTTATTAAGCTTTCTACCCAAAGCTTAATCCACTCATTCTTACAAAGAATGGTTTTTGGTAAACTTTACAAATGCCTCTCTAAGGATAATGTTTATCCAATTACAATCAAACACTCCTAAACTCACAATAAAAATTACAATGAAAATTACAATGGACTTGGGTACAAAGATTTGACTCTAAAATGAACTAGATTTGGATTTGAATGCTTTGATGTTGCTTGAAGGCTCAATAGTTGTTGCTGGTGCTTAAAATGCTTCTTTTTATACATTCTCATTGATTTCTAGCCATTTGTGTGGTTGAGATCATCAATAGAGCCGTTGAGGCTCTCTCTTCCCTCCATAAATACAGTACTGCAACTACCCATATCGAAACACTCGTACCTGTTTCGAAATATGACTAAAGTAAAAAGAGCCAATAAGTGCATTAAAGGGGTCGTATCGAAACGTTCGAGGTCGTTTCGAAACTATATGGGCCATTTCGAAATTGGGTTTCGAAACGGTTAAGTTCATTAAAATTCCAGTAGCAAATCGTTTCGAGACCTTCCTAGGCCGTATCGAAACGAGCTCTGATTTTGAAAAGTTTGCTATTTGAAAAGTAACGGTTGAAAACATTAAATGTTTAGTTTAAAAAAATTTGACCCCCGTATCGAAACAATAACTGTCGTTTTGAAACAAAGTAAAAGTTTGACTTGCCCAGATGAAGGTCGTATCGAAACGAGTTTAATCCGTTATGAGACTTGTTCAAATTGTAAATTTCTAGTGGCAAAACGGATCGAAACAGGTTTAAGCCGTATTGAAACGCCTATGCGAAATTTACAATTTTGGCTTGAAAACACTTAGAAAATTTTATGGGGATTAATTATAAATCTTAAAAACATTTTGGGTTAAATTTTTACGTGTCGATTTGATCTTTTTGAGAACTTAAAAACTTTATTTACTTTGCAAAACAATCCTTAAAATATTTGTTATATCAAAATCAAGTTAAGTTAAATTAAGGTTTTTACACAAACCTACATGACGGTGCACACTGCGATAGTAGTGTCATATAGGTGAAATATGCTGACTTTACAAAAGGACACATAAGCCAAAAAAATTAAAAAATTGTACAAAATATAAAATATTTTTTCTTTTAACGTGTCATTCTGCCAAGTCATTTCAAGTTGTTTATCGTCAGTTGACTAATAGTTTTCGTTTACATATGGGCTATTTTGACCCAAAATAAAATATTTAGGGCTAAATTGCTTAAAAAAGAATAGGGGTCAAAGTGACTATTTAGTTAAACATAAGGTGTATTTTTGAAATTATGTCTTTATTTATTAAAAAAATATTTTCTTATACTTTTATCATAATTTAAACTGAAATATTTATATATTACAATATTAAAAAGTTTGAATATTAAAAACTTAAATCTAAAGACAAATAATCCAAAAGTACTCTTAAAAACACTTATTAAAAGCACTTTTCACCGCATTTTTGAAAATCAATACTAAACTAAAGCGTTTCTAATATAAATCAAACGATGTTAGTAGGATCGCAATGGGGCGGGGTGGGTAAAGTTTTACATTCCCCGGGCCACTCCATCCCAACACTTGCGAACACGGTTTTAGAGAATCCTCATTATATGTTTCGAGGATCTTTTCGTCCCCATACCCTCCCCGCACGGATCCCTGCGAGTTTCCATGAATCATCATCCTAAAAAATTAAACAAAACTTACTATTTTACTAGCCAAATATATGACCAATTTCAGTTTACAAGTTATATATTCATTACACTTAAAAATGTCCAAATCTTTATACATTAAAATAAATATCAAACATTAAATCTCCAAAATTACAAACATAAATGAAAATTTTAGTTTGAGCAACAATAAAAAGACCATTTCAAAACTATAATGATAACTCAATAAGTAACAATTTCTTTTATCAACATTTTTTGTAGCCAAATCAATCTAACATGTGGGGGAAGATTTTTTAAAATATCGGGATCCTTGAGGATATTTTCTAGGGATCCTCACATGAATTTATATGGTACGATTTGGGGATCCTTACAGTAAGTATATAGCAATCCTTGTCACTATCCTTTTTTGAGCTTTAGGGATAAAATTTCCCCTATCTTCGTTCCCGTGAGTGAAGATTTCGATTATTCCTTATCCCGTAAGTTTGCATCTCCACAATTTTTTATTATTCCCTACATTGTCAACCCTAAATATCAGGAGTTTTTGTCAATAATGTATCAAAATCATATATAATCTGTCATAAAATATATAATATACATTTTATTTAATATTTATTGTTATTCTTTGATACACTAATAAGAAAAATAATTTTACAAATAATATTAAGATGATGTTAAGTATTATTGTAAATATTTAAGAATATAAGGAGACACGTGGATGAGAGTAAGATCAAACAATGAGGTGTATCAATTTTTTTAATTTCAATAGAACAATGATTTATTAAGTATTTAAAAACCCTAAATTGGTTAAAATCCCTAATTCAAAACCCTAATAATTTGGGAAATTTTAATTTGAAATCCTAATTGATTTAGTGGCTAAATTGAGAATTTTTGGGATTTCGGTGACCAATTTGCAATTGTTGCAAAACTTAAGTGTTAATTCGTAAACCTTTGGAAGTTTAATGGTATGCTCTGTAATTACCCCTTTTGTTGGGGTATAAATTGAATTTTGCAGCCTATTTTCCACATTTTCTCTTGTTCGGTTGCATACCCCCTTTCCTCTGAGAAACCACGAAACCTTTCCTTTTTTCTTTTGTTTACCGTTCGGCGAAAGCCTTATCGTCAGCCAGCCGAAAATCTGAAGCCACCATCGGATTCCCCGAGCCCGTGCGACCAAAACCTTGTCCACCATTTTTTCTTCCCCGGTCATCGTTGCTCAGAACGGTTCAAAAACCGTTCAAATCCTTCGTCAACGCCGTTCTCGTTGTTCATCTCTCAACGTTTTGGTGTTAGGGTAAGGGATTAAATAGATTTAGGGGTTAATTTAAGTGGGTGTGTGTGTTGTGGTGGGAACCGGCCGAAAAATTAAGGTTTTTGGGTCACCGGCGAGAGATTTCGGCAACGACACCGATTGGGTATTTGTGCCCTAATTTCAATTCGGTTAAAAAGGGGAAAACGAGATTGAATCGGACCGAACCAATCTAAAATATGAACCGAGTTAGACCGAACCGCAACAAAATCGAACCGGACCCTTCTCCAAAACCGAATCGGCTGATGTTAATGATGATATCAGCGATGACGTAAGCGATGATGTCACTCGTTGACCGTTGACTTTTTTAGTGAAAGTCAACTTTAGGTTTTTCGACGTCCTAATTCCAAATCAACTGCCCGTTTTTCCAAATTCGAACCCGAAATACCGTTTGACCAATTTTGTTCAATTATACTTAGTATTTTTGAGAATTTTGAATATCAGAAATTAATTCAAGCTATTCTTGTGTTCAGGCGACGTTGACTCGGATACTGAGATCCTTCCTTCCTCCTCCACCTGGACGACCTCCTGTTTCTCAATCTTTGGGATTTGCTCGTGAGCTTAGTAATTATTGTTCAATATTATTATTAGTGATTTGACATAGTAGTAGTGTATCTGATGTAGTAATTATTATCGTAGGTACTGATTCTGTTCGACCTAGTACTAGAGCTGAGCGTGGGAGACATCATTACGACGTTGAGTTTTTAGCTGTTTGAGGTGTGTTCTCTACTATGCTATCCATTTTACTGTGCTATGCATGTATATATGTTTGATGGACTGAATTATGATTATGACATAATATGATATTGTATGGTTGTGCTATGTTTTGTTGATCTGTTGAATATGATATGTCTAACATGTTATTATGCCATGCAACATGTGTTAGAATCGGATTGTTTAATATCGGATTATTTGAAAATGTGTTTCTGTTAATAAATAAGAATGCATTCAGATTCAGAAATCCGATATTATGTCATCTCATTGGGTTGGGATTTTGTACGGGGAAGTTCAGCAGTTTCTTCCTTCGGGTTGAAGCCTGCATCGAATCAGTGGCTCACCCTTCGAGCTGAGTTCCACTTCGGATGGTGACGATGTAGAGAGTGGTTCTGGGGAACCTTACTCTTCGGAAGGTGGTGTAGTTGGGTGCATATCATATTGACTCACACATTACATTCATGCATATTTATTTGTTGAAATGACTATTTGGTTGAGAATAATAATTGGATGTTATATTGTTTGACTCTGTTTGACCTTGTCTGACTCTGTTAGTTTCTATTTGCACTGTAGAGACACACTGAGCGTTATAGCTGACTCCCACTTAGTTTCTATTTCAGATACTCAGACTTAGGCTACGGTACTTGGAGAACCTCGTTTATTGGACATATTTTATATTATCAGTATGGACTACTTTGATTATGCATGTTTATTCTAGATATTTTACCACTTTTCAGGATATTACTATATGATTATGTTTTATGTAATATTACTATTTAATACGGATGTAATGTTTTTAACCTAATTACTTTACTTGAGGGTCAAGTTTCAAACCCGACTTCCTACATTCGACCCAATTCTTCTTGGTCTGATTTAGGGGGTTACATTTAGTGGTATCAGAGCCAAGTTCAACAATCAGACTAGGTGGCTCAAATCAATTTTAAACCGAAAATGAATTTTTGCATGCATTATTAAATGTTTTCGGGTAAAATGGGAATTTCAGAAAATTTGTTATCTTTAAAGAATATATATTTTGAATAGGAACTCCAAGTACCAACTCTAATCTTAGGATTCTTCCCTTTTGTAGATATACTACTATGCCACCTCGGAGAAGTTCTAGAGTAGCGGCCAGTCGTGGTCGAGGTCGTACCGTGGTTGCAGAGAGTGACGTCCCGCCTCCTGAGGGTTCGATACAAAATCAGGGCGATGTTCATGGTGTGAATATGGAGGAACAACTTGTGGACCAGACATGAGCTCAGTAGACTGGAGCTCATCAAACTAGTGGTGGGGATCCACATTTTTAGCTTGCTCAGAGTGGTGTTTCACATGATTTAGAGGATAGTGAGACTATGGGCATGGATGCTGTTATAGTACACAGAGAGTTATTGCGCTACCTTCGTCAGTCTGAGGGTGTCTAGAGACCCATATCTACCGAGTTCTTATCTGCCGAGATGACTATGTTTGACAGAAAGACGAGTACAAATCCGACTGATGAAGAGTACTGGCTGAAGAAGCTTCAACGATTGTTTGTTGAGATGGATTATCCTACCGACCGAAAGCTTAGGGCTGTTGTATCACTACTGCAGGGTGAAGCCCAGAATTGGTGGGAGGCTGAGAAGCATGTTATTCCAGCCATCCATATCACTTCGGATTATTTTCGACAGGCATTCACTGATCGTTGTGTTGGGGCTGAGTATATATCCAAGTGTCAGGATGGTTTTATGAATCTGAAGTAGAATTTTATGTCCGTGAATGATTACAAGATTGAGTTTATGCGGTTGATTCAGTATGTTCTAAGGTTAGTGACCACTGAAAAGGACAAATGTGATTGATTTCTAAAAGGGTTGTGTCATACTATTAAAGCAGATGTTGCTCTACATATGAACAAGGAGTATAGGGAGGTTACTCAACGAGCTAGGAATGCTAAGCGGAATGAGGCAGAGCTGAAACAACTTGAGTCTCAGGGTTCTGATCGAGGTAAGAAGCCAGCGTCAGTGACAGTTCAGCACAGTTACGGGAATTAGTCTAGGAAGAGAGTTAGGGATGAGTCAGATCATCAGAGTTATTCCAGAGTTAGACATTGACTTATGTTGTTCCGACTGCTAGTGATGGGGGTTTGACTGGTACTCGTGGGGTGCCAAAGTGTTCCTTTTGCAAGAAATGGCATCTAGGCGACTGTAGGGGGCAGACTAGGGCTTGTTTCAGATGTGGTTCATTTGAGCATCTTTTTAGAGACTGCCCGATTTCACCTCCTTTAGCTTATGCTCCGAGTCAGTCTCAGGCATCTGCACAGACTCCCGCTAGGGGAAGAGGACATGGTAGATCTATTATATCGAGTTCATCTAGTAGGGGTAGGCCTGCTCAGAGTAGAGGATCAGCTGGATCAGGGGCAAGAGAACTAGATTTAGTTTACTCTACCATGAGGCATGAGGATCGTGATGAGCCAGATGTTATTGCCGATACTTTCTATGTTCATTCTATTTCCTATTTTGAGCTGCTTGATAATGGTTCGACCGATTCGTATGTTGCGAGTTCTGTGTCTGAGGGACTTGAAATTTCTGTCGAGGATAATGTTAGTGCTGTTACCGTATACAGTCCAGTGTGTAATCCTGTTGAGGTCACTAAAGTATACAAGAATTGTCCTCTTGAGATTCAAGGAGAGATCTTTCCAGCTAAATTGATGGAGCTACCTTTGAGGGAGTTCGATCTTATTCTCGGTATGGATTGGTTATCTACTCATCGAGTTACTCTAGACTGTGAAAAGAAAAGGGCAATCCTGAGAACTTCTGATGATCGTGAGGTGATTCTGATTGGGGAGCGCAGAGTTTTCTGTCTAATATCATCTCGGCTCTCAAAGCCGAGAAAATGATCAGGAAGGGGTCCATTGCTTATCTTGCTTACATTCTTTATCCGAGACAGTCTGATCCCCGATTAGATAAGATCCGTGTTGTAAGAGACTTTCCAGATGTTTTTTTGGAATAATTATCAGGGGTACAACCGAAACGTGATGAGGTTGATTTTGGCATCGAGGTTTATCCGGGTATTGCTCCTATGTTTATGGCTCCTTACCGAATGACACCGAAAGAACTTAAAGAGTTGAAGGTTCAGTTGCAAGAATTGCTAGATCAGGGTTTCATTCGACCCAGTGTTTCTCCTTGGAGAGCTCATGTTCTGTTTGTTAAGAAGAATGACGGGACACTTCGACTTTGTATTGATTATCGGAAGCTGAACAAGCTGACGGTCAAGAACAAGTATCATCTTCATCGCATTCATGATCTCTTTGATTAGTTCTGGGGAGCTACGGTATTCTCTAAGAAAAACTTGAGATCTGGTTATTACCAAATCAAGGTTAAGAATTTTGATGTGTTCAAAACAGCTTTCTGAACACGTTCTGGTCACTATGAGTTCCTTGTGATGCCTTTCGGATTGACTAACATCCCTGCTTCTTTTATGGATATAATGAACATGGTGTTTCAACCCTATCTTGACCAGTTTGTTGTGGTTTTATAGATGATATTCTGGTATATTCTAAATCTGAGGTTGAACATGTGGAACATCTTCGGATTGTATTACAGACTCTGCGAGAGAAACAATTGTATGCTAAATTCAGGAAGTGTGAATTCTGGCATTCCGAGGTTATGTTTTTGGGGCATATAGTTTCTTCCGGGGGTATTCAGGTTGATCCGAAGAAAGTTGAAGCTATTATGAGCTGGAAACAGCCCAAGAATGTTCTTGAGGTTCGAAGCTTCTTGGGTTTAGCTGGCTATTATCGGAGATTTGTTAAGGGTTTCTCTTTATTTCAGCTCCGTTGACTATGCTTCCAAGGAAAGATGTTCCTTTCGTTTGGATTAAGGCCCAACAATCTAGTTTTAAGAAGCTTAAGATCGTGTTGACTGAAGCATCAGTTTTGATTCAGCCTGAGCTTGGTAAGGCTTATACCGTCTACATTGATGCTTTATACACCAGATTGGGATGTGTTCTGATGCAGGATGGAAAGGTAGTGGCTTATGCGTACCGATACTTGAAACCGCATGAGTGTAACTATCCTACCCATGATCTTGAGCTTGCTGCTGTTATATTTGTCCTTAAAATCTGGAGACACTATCTCTACGGAGAGAAGTGTTATATTTACACAGACCATAAGAGTCTGAAATATATCCTCACCTAGAAGGATCTTAATTTGAGACATCGTCGTTGGGTAGAACTTCTCAAGGATTATGATTGCGAAATTGAGTATCATCTAAGAAAAGCTAATGTTGTTGCCAACGCCTTGAGTCATAACGCCATTACAGATTTGAGAGCTCTGTTTCCCATATTAGTTTGTATGATGATGGCAGTCTTTTGGCAAAACTTCGGGTTATTCCTACTTTGATTTCTGATATTTGAGCTGAACAGCCTAGTGATCCGTTTTTGATGCACCGTATGAAAGAGGTTGAAATGGTACATCTCAAGATTTTTCTTTTGATCAGGATGGTGTTCTATGTTTCCGAAGTCGGTATTGCATTCCAATGAAATTTGGGTTGAAACATGTTATTCTCCGTGAGGCCCATGACAGTCCTTATTCTATGCATCATGGTGGGGACAAGATGTATAAGAATCTTCGTGAGAGGTACTGGTGGAAATGTTTTAAGCGTGATGTCGTCGGATTTGTATCGAAGTGTTTGACTTGTCAGAAAATCAAGGCAGAGCATCGGCGCCCATCTGGGTTACTTCAGCATATTGAGATTCCTCAGTGGAAGTGGGAGCGTGTGACTATGGACTTTGTTAGTGGACTTCCTTTGACTCCGTCAAAGAAAGACTCCATGTGGGTTATTGTTGATCGTCTGACTAAGTCTGCGCTCTTCATTCCTATTTGAGTTAATTATTCGTTGAGCAGGTTGGCTCGACTTTATATTTCTGAGATTGTTCGACTTCACAGAGTATCATTGTCAATTATTTCTGACTGAGATTAGAGGTTTACAACGAAATTTTGGAATTCTCTCCATACTACAATGGTTACTCGGTTAAACTTCAGAACATCGTATCATCCGCAGACTGATGGTCAGTCCGAGCGCGTGATTCAGATTCTTGAGGATATGTTGAGAGGTTGTGTTCTTGATTACAGAGGCAGTTGGGAGGATTTCTTACCGCTTACAGAGTTTGCCTACAATAACAGTTATCAGGCCAGCATCAAGATGGCACCGTATGAGACTCTGTATGGGCGTAAGTGTCGTACACCTATTGGCTGGACTGAGCTTAATGAGCACAGATTGTTGGGACCAGACATTGTTCATGAGGCTGAGCAGACTGTCAGATTGATTCGTGATCGGCTTAAGGCCGTGTAAAGTGCTCATAAGTCTTATATTTTGTATGCATTCCATCTCATAATATTGCTATTCTTAAGTACATTTTAGGCATATATAGGTACATGCATGCATTATTTATAGTATTCTTTACTTTATGATCTTTCTATTGAATATCTTTGATTTGGTAAGAAAATATATTGTTTTAGTTTAGTTTTCGTTTCAGATACTAGAAGCTGTCAAGAGGAGAAGAAATCAGAGGAGCGGATGCTGAGGCAGAAAACCAAGGAGTTGTACTAAAGCAGTTCAACTCAGAGAGAGATGCTGCCGAGTAGCTATCGCCGCCATATTTTCCGCCCATGGCAGCAACTTGAGGAATTGGTGAAGTGGAAAGCGATCGGTAGAGCACAATTTGTTGAGTCCATTGAGCTCATCCACTCAATTTACTAATGCCAGAAACAGTGGACAGAGCCACCAAAAGAGAAGATCGAGGCTTGCTTGCGGCACAAGGCAACGACAAGAGAAGTCCAAATTAAAGTCAAACAAGTCAGATTTAAAGATTATATTTAATGCAAAAGCTACTTTATCACGATGAAGACTTCTACTCCAAGGAGGACTTAACCTAGGCCGTGCCCTATTTATACTTGATAATATTTTGTATCTTAGACATCTTAGAATCTCCTTAGTCGGCATAGCTTAGTCTCTTTTGTGTTTTCTTGCCGTCATTATGTTCTCAATTCTCTAGGGTTTGAGTTATGTTGTAAAGTAGTTGTGAGAATGGTTGTTTAGGATCAAGTTTGCGATTGCAATAAATTCAAGGTTTGCTTATTTCATGTTCTTCATTTTTTTCAATTGAGTTCGAAAGATCGATTGTGAGCAATCCATTTGTTTGGCATCGAGAGAGTCAAATTCACGAAAGAAGTAAGCACGATCTCCTCCATACCAGGTGTTGATCAATCTAGCCTAGACATAGGTTAGGGTTTAAAGCGGCTAAAAGAGGACGAACCAAAGGTTGATGTTCATTGTAAGATTCATGCCGACAGGTATTATCTGCAGCGAGCATCAACAGTATTTTAGCTTAGACATAAGTAGAATCATTCTCGAAGCGTTCTGCCGAGCCTTGAAGGTCTATATATACATACCTCACTATTTCATTCATTTTCTTCACTTCATCTCCTTGTTTAACCTCTTCTTCGTCCATCTGCTTTCTTACTATTTTTTATTATCAGTTTACTTTCAGATAAACCGTCTCACTACTATGGCATCATCAAGATCCAAACCCCCTTTTCCAGTGATTCTTCTTCAAATTAGATCAAGATAGGCACAGAACGCAATTCGCCAATCGATCAATATGGGAGGAGCAATGGTTCTATTACTCACAACAGACGGGAGATTAAAGTCTCGAGCCTGCTATTTTTGAGAAGGTACATAGAGAAGGATGGGAGATTTTTGCCAAACAGCCCGGGGTGGCAAATATCACACTAGTCAGAGAGTTCTACGCCCACCAACCCTGCCCAAAAATATCATTTTTCTTCGTTCGAGGGGAAGTAGTAAAACTCAATGACGCCACCATCAACAGATTCTACGGGCTGGAGATGAACGATAATCCCCATGAGAAATGGCGGGAGACATTGATAGTAGGGGACTACGATAGTATGAAGGAGCGGTTATACGAACCAAACACCTCATGGCTGGCAAGGAAACACAGTGGGTCTGTGCAGCACCGTCGTCTGTTGCCGAAGGCTATGCTGTGGAATACCTTCATCAAAAGACGTCTGATGCCCACCTCCCACAACTCAATAGTTGATCGACCTCGTCTTGCCCTGATCCACTCGATTATGAACAACTGGCCGATCAACGTGGGATATATAATTTGCAAAGAAATCTACAGCTGCTATAGAAAGTCGAAGGGAAGGCTCTATTTTCCCTCCCTCATCACAGGATTATGTGCGAACTTCAACGTCTCCACTGACACCAAGGATGTGATGACACCATCAAGGGAGGGCTGGACGAGAAAAGTCAGGCTTCAGATGATACAGGCGCCTGAAACAGAGCCAATCACACCATCCCAGCCATCTACCGCCCACACAGCCACACCGGCAGCAAGAGATAGCTCTGAGGCTGCCCAAAACCCTGAGGTCATCCAGCTGCTGCACACACTGATCGAAAGCAACAAGAGAATTGAGCAGCAGCAGCTGACCTTCATGAAGTACGTGGGGGAAGTTCAAGAGGCCTTTGTGGCCTATCTTTTGCAAATGTTTCCTAACAACAGCCCATAACTGCCTAAATATCCAGAGGAACTGGCCGCCGCAGCTGAACCAAGAGAGGCTACACCCCCAGATGCTGTTGCCCGCCACACCGCCTTCCGCCACCAGATGCCTTCGCCCGTAAGATACCCATCATACTCAACCACCTCCTCTTCATACACGGTGTAAGACACTCGTGAAAGGTATCACCAACAATTCTCTCCAACCACCACAGCGGAAACGGAAGAGCTGCACCCTTCCAAGGATTATGGGCAGCATACGGCAGAAACCAGGGAACCAATGGCCACAGCAGAACCATCGGCAGAACCCATGGCGGAACCAAGCAGGAAAAGGAAGCAGCATATAATCTCGGCCGAGCCAGAGGATGAGGACTGATAAACTGAATCGGTCCATATTGAAGCTCCTTGTCTTACGTCCAAGAGAGTCCATCCTCCGCGCACAACAAAGATTTCACATGCCAAGCATGCTTCCATCACTTCTGCCAGCCGGCGCCTGATCATCCAATCATCATCTTTCTCCTCTACCTCAGAAACTCCAGCATCATCTCCACCATCAGACAACTTTTAGCACTATGTTTTCTTTTCCCTTCTTATTTATTGTTTTTCTGTTTTGCGTATTTTTGTTTTTCTGTTTTGTGCATTGAGGGCAATGCCCATCTCGAGTTTGGGGGGTTAGTACTCATCTATTATTTAGGCATATTTAGAATATTTAGTTGCATATGTACTTGCCTTTAAATTAATCAAAAGAAAAAATTTGTTAGAACTTATGCCTATGATGGGATAGCCGATTTTAAATTTTTCGCACCATAAAAATGAACTTAATTTTGGGGAAAAGCATGAAGAAAACTTAGAATTTTTCTATAATTTCCAAAAATCATAAACACTAATGTTACTTGTTGAATTTGAGTGAATTTCTGATAAACACTACTTGCTTGAATTATTTGTAAAATTCTAATATGGTTACAGGTAGCTGCCGCGGTAGACAACAAACCAAAAAAGAAAAGCACTGCCACGCAAGGAACATAGAGAGATATGTTGTTTTACCCTATAGGTTCCCGAAACAGGCTCTAGGAAGAATAATGTGCCAAGGAACCTCCGCTGCTATCAAAGTCCATGAATCTGAAATTTTTTGAAGTGATGGATAAATTAGCATGAGTGAATGAAAGTCTTCACGGGATGACTATACTTAATGGGTTCGAGGTTTTGTAGTTTGCTCCTATCTTAATTTCAAACCTAAAGAGTAGTTGTGATGAGTTGAAGCCCTTACTGCCATGATTGCAAATTGTGCTTAATTGTGCTGCCTCGGCAGCGACCTTATATTACCTCGACATCATCTTTGTTTACTTAGAATATTCTTCAGATTCAGCCTGTACACAGTTTCTGCACACACTACACTAGCATTATAGTTTAATTTTGAGGTAATTCATGTTATTTTCCTTTCACTAATCCAATGATAGATGCAACGGCCTTGAGGTGCGAAATTAAGTCTAAAACAGGTTTTTCTTTCTGATTAGTGCAAGGGAAAGTATGTTTAGGATTGCATTGCTTGAGGACAAGCAATAGTTCAAGTTTGGGGGTGTGTAAAGTGCTCATAAGTTTTATATTTTGTATGCATTCCATCTCATATTATTGCTATTATTAAGTGCACTTTAGGCATATTTAGGTACATGCATGCATTATTTACAGTATTCTTTCTTTAACATTTTTATATTGAAAGATCTTTGATTTGGTAAGAAAAGACATTGTTTTAGTTTAGTTTTCATTTTAGATGCCAGAAGTTGTTAGGAGGAGGAGAAATCAGAGAACGGATGCTAAGGCAGCAAGCCAATGAGCTGTACTGAAATAGTTTAACACAGAGAGAGATGATGCCGAGTAGATGCCGCTGCCATATCTGCCGCCCAGGGTAGCAACTTCAGTAATTGGTGAAGTGGAGAGCGATCGGTAGAGCACAATTTGCTGAGTCCATTGAGCCAATCCACTCAATTTACTAATGTCGGAAACAGCGGACAGAGCCGCCAAAAGAGAAGATCGAGGCTTTCTTGCGGCACAAGGCAACGACAAAAGAAGTCCAAATTAAAGTCAAAGAAGTCAGATTTAGAGATTACATTTAATGCAAAAGCTACTTTATCACGATGAAGACTTCTACTCTAAGGAGGACTTAACCTAGGCCATGCCCTATATATACTTGATCATATTTTGTATTTTAGACATCCGAGAATCTTCTTAGTCGGCATAGTTTAGTCTCTCTTGTGTTTTCTTGCCGTCATTATATTCTAAATTCTCTAGGGTTTGGGTTATGTTGTAAAGTAGTTGTGAGAATGGTTGTTTAGGTTCAAGTTTGCTATTGCAATAAATTCAAGGTTTGCTTATTTCATGTTCTTCATTGTTTTCAATTGAGTTCGAAAGATTGATTGTGAGCAATCCATTTTTTGGCATTGAGAGAGTCAAATTCACGAAAGAAGTAAGCACGATCTCATCCATACCAAGTGTTGATCATTCCAGTCTAGACATAGGTTAGGGTTTAAAGCGGCTAAAAGAGGACGAACCAAAGGTTGTTGTTCCATGCAAGTTTCAGGCCGAAAGGTATTATCTACAACAGACATCAACATTATTCTAGCTTAGACATAAGTAGAATCATTCTCGAAGCATTCTGTCGAGCCTTGAAGGTCTGCCGAGTTTGCCGCCGAGCTAATCATTCGTTCCACCTGCCGAGGTAGCGAAAGTTGTTGAAGCACCAATCTGCCATCTTCCGCCGAGGCAACAAAGTCTGGCAGTGTAATACAACTTGACTTATTCAACGCAGTTTCACACTACGAAGCAGCATAATCTGACCCATTCTATCAATCTAATCTCTTCTCTTAATTACTTGTATTTCTTTAATTTAGAATCTCTTACAAACTGAAATTGACTTGTGCATTTAATATTCTTTGTGTAGGAATTTATATTCGAATTAACTGTCCAATCCTCATGGGAGACGATATCTTTTATACTATAACTTGACAAGAGTGTGCACTTGCACTCATAATTGGAGAACACCCAAACGCTCTACAGACTGCTTTTGACAGACAGAAGTCTTATACCGATTTGAGATGTCGGGACCTTGAGTTTGAGGTGGGTGATGAGGTTTTCTTGAAAGTATCTCCTTGTTGGAAGGTACTTCAGTTTGGTCGGAAGGGCAAGCTGAGTCATCGTTACATTGGCCCTTATCGGATTATTCGTAAGGTTGGACCAGTTACGTATCAGATTGAGCTACCTCCAGAGCTTCAGCGCATTCATGATGTCTTCTTTGTCTCGGTGTTGAGACGTTATCATGCTTATCCGTCTTATATTATGCATGTGGAGGAGATTGAGGTCTGTTCTGATTTGCATTTTGAGGAAGAGCCTATTGAGATTCTTGCCTAGGACACGAAGGTTCTTAGAAGAAAGTCCATTAAGATGATCAAAGTCTTGTGGCGTGTTCGTAGTTATGATGAGGCTACATGAGAGTCCAAGGTTGTCGACAGAGCTCATTATTCACATCTTTTTGCTCTAGGTAAATTTCGAGGCCGAATTTTCTTTTAACAGGGGGAGAGTTGTAACACCCTAAATTTTCCCCTAATTAAAAACCCTAAATTGGTTAAAATCCCTAATTCGGAACCCTAATAATTTGGGAATTTTTAATTTGAAATCCTAATTGATTTAGTGGCTAAATTGAGAATTTTTGGGATTTCGGTGACCAATTTGCAAATGTTGCAAAACTTAAGTGTCAATTCGTAAACCCTAAGAAGTTTAATGGCACACTCTGTAATTAACCCTTTTGTTAGGGTATAAATTGAATTTTGCAGCCTATTTTGCCCATTTTATCTTGTTCGGCGTCACATCCCATTTCCTTTAAGAAATCACGAAACCCTTCCCCCTTTTCTTTCGTTTACCGTTCGACGAAGGCCTTGTTGTTAGCCGACTGACAATCTGAAGCCACCATCGAATTCCCCGAGCCCTTGCGACCAAAACCCTCTCCACCATTTTCTTGCCCCGGTCATCGTTGCTCAGAACGGTTCAAAAACCATTCAAATCCTTCGTCACCGCCATTCTCGTTGTTCATCTCTCAATGTTTTGGTGTTAGGGTAAAATATTAAAAAGATTTGGGGGTTAATTTAAGTGGGTGTGTGTGTTGTGGTGGGAATTGGTCGAAAATTAAGGTTTTTGGGTCACCGACGAGAGATTCCGGTGACGGTACCAATTGGGTATTTGTGCCCTAATTTCAATTCGGTTGAAAAAGTGGGAAAATGAGACTGAACCGGACCGAACCGGTCTAAAATGTGAATCGAGTCAGACAGATCTGCAACAAAATCGAACTTGACCCGTTGACCGTTGACTTTTTCAGTCAAAGTCAACTATAGGTTTTTCGACGTCCTGATTCCAAATCCTCTACCCGTTTTTCCAAATTCGAACCCGGAAGACCATTTTGACCAATTTTTTTCAATTATACCTAGTATTTTTTAATATCAGAAATTAATTCAAGCTATTCTTGTGTTCAGGAAACGTTGACTCGGATACTGAGATCCTTCCTCGTCCTCCACCTGGACGACCTTCTGTTGCTCAATATTCAGGATTTTCTCGTGATTTTAGTAATTATGGTTCATTATTATTATCATTGATTTGGCATAGTAGTAGTGTATTTGATGTAGTAATTATTATCGTAGGTACTGATCCTTTCCGACCTAGTGCTAGAGCTGAGTGTGGGAGACGTCATCATCGATGTTGAGATTTTAGCTGTCTGAGGTGTGTTCTCTACTATGCTATCTGTTTTACAGTGCTATGTATGTATATATGTTTGATGGACTGAATTGTGATTATGACATGATCTGATATTGTATGGTTGTACTATGTTTTGTTGATTTGCTGAATATGATATGTCTAACATGTTATTATGCCATGCAACATGTGTCAAAATCAGATTATTTAATATCGAACTATGTGAAAATGTGTTTCTATTAATAAATAAGAATGCATTCGGATTCAGAAATCATATATTATGTCATCTCATTGGGTTGGGATTTTGTACGGGGAAGTTCAGCAGTTTCTTCCTTCGGGTCGAAGCCTGCTTTGGATCAGTGGTTTCACCCTTCGGGCTGAGTTCCACTTCGGATGGTGACGATGTAGAGAGTGGTTTTGGGGAACCTTACTCTTCAGACGATGGTGTAGTTGGGTGCATATCATATTGACTCACACATTACATTCATACATATATGTTTGTTGAAATGACTATTTGGTTGAGAATAATATTCGGATGTTATACTGTTTGACTCTATTTTACCTTGTCTGACTCTTAGTTTCTGTTTGCATTGTAGAGACACACTGAACGTTATAGCTTACTCCCACTTAGTTTATATTTCAGATACTCAGACTTCGGCTACGTTACTTGGACGACCTCGTTTATCGTACATATTTTATATTATTTGTATGGACTACTTTGACTTTTGGATTTTATTTATTATTATCGGATTATGTATGATTATAGACTCGGACATTTTATTTGGTTGTTTACTGCTTTTATCATGCATGTTTATTATGGATATTTTTCCACTTTTCAAGATATTACTATCTGATTATGTTTTATGTGATATCACTATTTAATATGGATGCAATATTTTTAACCTAATTACTTTACTTGAGGGTTAAGTTTCAAACCCGGTTTCTTACATTCGACCTAATTCTTTTGGGTCGAGTTTAAGGGGTTACACATTATTTAAAAAATTTGGAGACAAAGCCCTTCCAACCTATAAGTGGTTTCCTGCATGATAAGACACTTAACAATACTTGAACTATGAAACAAGCGAGTTACATTTTTTTATACACAATATGTGTTGAGTTGATCAAACAATTGCAAATGGCCAAGAGGGGGGTGAATTGGCAATTAAAATTTTTGTGAAGAGAATATTGGAAAATAAAATGACACAAGGGGTTATAGTGGTTCAAGTTCAACAACCGAACTCTACATCCACTACCTTAGCTCCCACTAAGGATTTTCCAAAACAATTCACTACTTGAATTCGTCCCCTTTTCTTGGATGAGGAGGAAACCTTACAATATCGATTAAGCTTTTCAACCCCAAGCTTAATCCACTCAAATACAAAGAAGATTTTTGGTAAACTCAAGTATTTCCTCTCAAAGGATGATTGTCTACCCACTTACAATTACAGCAACCCAAAAACTCTCAATAATATGACAAAATGAAATACAAAGAGTTGGGCACAAGAATATAGCTTTGAATAGCTCTAGGATTTGGATTTTTGCTTTGATGATGCTTGAATGTGTATTGTTGATCTTCCTGGTGAAATGAAGCTTGTATTTATACCCTTGAATCAGTTTCTAGCCGTTTGGATCTTTTGACTTATTGAAGGAGCCGTTGGGAACATTTTTCCAGCTATTAAGGCAGCTCCCCAGCACCGCGTATCGATACACGACAAGGCTGTATCGATACGCTAGTTTAAATTCAAACTAGCCGTTGTGCGTAAAAACAGGGCGTATCGATACACTAGGCGTATCGATACGGTCCAAACTCTCTGTTAAGTTTGTTGCATCAAAGCGTATCGATACGGGGGTCGTATCGATACGGTCCAAACTCTCTGTTAAAACCATTTAATTTGTTGCATCAAAGTGTATCGATACTGTGACCAAGAGTATCGATACGCCATAACGGTCAAAACAAATTTTCAAATAATTATGCTTGGCGTATCGATACGGTTATTAAGCGTATCGGTACGGTTGCCCAGATGAACACTGTATCGATACATATGAAGTGAGTATCGATACGCTATGTTCATTCAGAATTACAGTAAGTTTCAAGTGTATCGATACAGTGAGTGTATCGATACGCAAAGCCATTTTTGCATAATTTGGTTTTGAAAATCATGAAAAAGGTTTGAGAAACTTAATGTTTTGAGATCCAATCTTCAAACAATATTTTATACAAAACATTTTGTTAATATTTGAACCTTTAAAGAGTTCTTAAAAATTTATTTATTTTGCAATTTGGTCCTTAAATTTTTATGTTATATCAAAATCAATTTTAGTTTTACAATCTCCCCCTTTTTGATATAACAAAACCATAATAAATTTTTAAGTTTTTGAAAACTTTGAAAAAGGCTTTTCTCCCCCTTGCTTTAAGATAAATGTTTCAAAACAAATTTGTTTCTCCCCTTTACTTAAAGATATAGAATTTTTGAAAAATTTTGACCTTTACACAATGAATCCTTCTCCCCCTTTTTGTTAGATCAAAAAGAAACACAAGGATTAGAATAATCAAGCATAGGAATATCAATCATAAGAATAAACATAAAGCTCCAAATTCATAAACCAAGCAAGCAAGCATAATAATCCAAACCTTTTAAAAATCCTAAAACATAGAAAATAGGCATAATTCAAGTTCTAATAAAAATGCAATGAAATCCTAAAAAGTCCTAATATGAGATGCATCTACGCGTCTCCACCATCATCATGGTCATCCTCATCATCTTCTTCCTCGTCTTCGTCTTCTCGAGGTGTTTGGTTTCTTTGGTTTTGGTTGATCCAAGCACCATGGAAAGCTGTAAGAGAAAGATCCATTGAGTCTTGGCGAGCACTCAAGGTATCTATTTTCTTGTCCATGCCTTGGAGTCGTTCTTCCATTGATGTAAACCGATTATCTATAGCAGTGAAGCGACCGTCCATAGCATTGAACTTCTCATTGAGGAAAGTCATGAGATTTGCCATGGAGGAGGAGTCATGAGAAGCACGGCTAGAGGATGCGCGAGAGGCATTGACCGGGGCAGCGAGAGGATCAGCTTGAGGATTGCGAACCCACTCATTACCAACAAAAGAGAAACCAGAGCGAGAAAGGGAATGCTCATCAATGGGTTGGCCAAGTTTTTCGGGAAGGTCATGTGTGCAGTCAACACCAAGGGAATGAAATAGACAACTCAAGGCCGAAGTGTAGTAAAAAGATTGAACAAGTTTGGTGTAACGGTTTTGAACCAAAAACACAAGATCGGCAAACATGATTTGACAAAGATTTGGTCGTTTACCCTCCCTAAAGCATGTAAGCCAAAAATCATCAATTTGACGAATGGTAGAATATCTACCACCCGAGGGACGAATAAACCAAGAGATAATAAGATGAAGTATACGATCATGAGCATCTAAAACTTTTGCCGGACCTATGTAACCCGAACCTAAAGAGTGTTCATCATCAATCCCGACATCCTCAAAACCAAAAACAGTGCATAAGACTTTTTGATCAATTCGAATAGGAGTTCCCATAACCGAGGATTCAATGGCAATAACATGCTCATTGGCGTCATCATTGACACAATAAGCATTTGAAAAGAAGACAATGACAAGATTCCTATATAAAATAGGAGGAATGTTTAAAAAGGTTAAAAGTTTCCATTGCCTAATTAAAGGGAGATATTTAAATTTGAATTTAGCAGAGTTTAAAAACGGAATAGACACGATTCGTTCTTCCCTAAGATTGATTCCCATACAAAGCTTATAGGCTTCTCTAGCTAGGGCTGTGGGAAAACTAGTTTGGATAATATGAGGAAGGTTAGGAGTAGGATTACCCTCATCCTCATTAGAAACGGAAGCGGTGCGATGTCTCTTATTCCCTTTTTTAGGTGCCATAATCCTGAAAATACATCAAAAAGGATTCGAATATGTATGCAATTAACATCCAATTTAATCCAATAGATTCTAATAATTCAAGGTAATTTGTTTTTTTTTTTTAAAAAAAATTGTTTTAAAGAATATTTACAACAAAAAATTTTTTATCGAATATAAAATATATTCGAACAAAAAAAAATTATTTTTGAAAAATTTTATGAACAATATGAAACCCATAGTAAGTTAATCATAATGTATATAAAAATCAGTTGAAATAATAATTGAAAATTGACGAAATTTAAAGAAATTGAAAAAAAAAATTTACCTTGATTTCTTAGAGTGGATGAAAGAGGGTGTGTTAGTGCACAAGATTGATGCCCAAGGATAGCCTTGATGTATGAAGTAAAATCCCTCAAGAAATTTTGAAGATTTGTGTAAAATTTTGAAGAATTTAGAGGGTTTTTATAGGGGTTTTCGGTTAGGGTTTTTGAAGAAGAGGAGAGGAGTTTTAAAATTGTGGGATTTTGATTAAAACAGCCCTAAATAGGCTCTCCGTCTGTCGAGTATCGATACGCTATGCATGCGTATCGATACGCTATAACCTAATTTTATCTTTGTCGTTTTATGTGTATCGATACCGTTGACGTATCGATACGCACAGGTGTTGACTTTTTCCCTTGACTCTCTACCGTATCGATACACTATTCTGTATCGATACGCATTCATCTGCAAAAATCCCAGATTTGAATACCGTATCGATACGCTGATATGCAGTATCGATACACGCTTGCCTGTTTCTGCAATTTTGGTATTTTTATGTGCAAAAATCCAATTTGAAACGCCCCTAAATGCATGTATGTGTTATATGAACAAGTTTTAATGACTTAACATGATACATACTTCCCTTAGCAATATGTGTAGGAGCAAAAAGAACAAAAATAACATAAACATGAATCACAAACAATCTCAAGCAAATTTTTGTCATTTTGGGACCAAAAAAAAAAATTAAGAGAGACAAGTTAGACCTAACTCTCTTCTAAGTGTCCAAAAGCGCTCTTTATCTAAAGGTTTAGTAAATATGTCTGCTAATTGGTTCAAGGTGTCAACAAATTCTATAACAACATCATTTTTCGAAACATGATCTCTAATAAAATGATGTCTAATTTCTATGTGTTTAGTTCGAGAGTGTTGAATGGGATTCTTAGTGAGACAAATGGCACTAGTGTTGTCACACCTAAGGGGTATGGTTTCCATTTTAACACCATAGTCTAAGAGTTGTTGCTTCATCCAAAGGACTTGAGCACAACAACTCCCTAAGGATATATACTCCGCTTCGGTGGTAGATAAGGCTACGCTATTTTGTTTCTTAGAGAACCAAGATACGAGCATACTACCTAAGAATTGACATGTACCGGAAGTACTTTTTCTATCTATCTTACATCCCCCATAATCCGCATCCGAAAAAGCATGAAGGCTAAAAGTTGAATCCTTAGGATACCAAAGACCTAAGGTCGGTGTGTCTATTAGGTATCTAAAAAATCTTTTAATGGCAACAAGGTGTGATTCTTTAGGACTAGCTTGAAACCTTGCACACAAGCAAACACTAAACATAATATCCGGTCTACTTGCGGTAAGATAAAGCAAAGAACCTATCATGGATCTATAAAGCTTAGAATCAACACATTTACCTCCTTCATCTTTGTCAAGCTTTATGGAAGAACTCATAGGTGTGGCTTGAGGTTTTGCATTCTCTAAGCCAAACTTCTTGAGCATATCACTTACGTATTTAGCTTGATTTATGAAGGTGCCATCACTCATTTGTTTGATTTGGAGTCCCAAAAAGAATGAGAGCTCCCCCATCATGCTCATCTCGAACTCACCTTGCATTAGCTTAGAAAAATCCTTACAATAACACTCATTAGTAGAACCAAAAATAATATCATAAACATAAATTTGAACTACTAAGATGTCATTGTTATATCTTTTTATGAAGAGTGTTGTATCCACCTTTCCTTTTTCAAAACCCTTTTCAATTAAGAAAGTTGAAAGTCTCTCATACCAAGCTCTTGGAGCTTGTTTTAAACCATAGAGAGCTTTTGTAAGTTTAAACACATGGTTTGGAAATTTTGAATCCTCAAAACCTGGTGGTTGTTCAACATATACCTCTTCATTTATAAAACCATTTAAAAAGGCACTTTTTACATCCATTTGAAAAAGCTTGAAATCATGATAACATGCAAATGCAAGTAACATTCTAATAGCTTCCATTCTTGCTACGGGTGCATAAGTCTCATCAAAATCAATTCCCTCTTCTTGAGTATAGCCTTGAGCAACAAGCCTAGCCTTGTTTCTCACTATATTACCGTTTTCATCTAATTTATTCCTAAAAACCCATTTTGTACCTATAGTAGATTGATTATTAGGCCTTTCTACTAATGTCCAAACTTTACTTCTCTCAAATTGGTTTAATTCCTCTTGCATGGCCAAAATCCAAAAATCATCTTTTAAAGCTTCTTTAATGTTTTTAGGCTCAATGCATGAAAGAAACGCAACATGATTCATTAATTTGAGAGAGGATCTAGTGGTTACCCCCTTGGATGGATCACCCAAGATTTCACCATCTTTGACATAGTTTAACTCCCTTGGGTAAGATACCTCTTTTTCTTCATGAGCTAAGTCTTTTAAGCCTTCAAGAGGAGGTTCTTGTGAGTCTTCTTCTTTAGTTGGAATCTTATCCTCTTTTGATGTTTGTCCTCCATCAATAGTATCAATGATTCCTACATCATCATCATCACAAGATTCCTTTCTCGAAAGGAGCTTATCATCGAAAACAACATGTATTGACTCTTCAACAACTAGAGTTCTTTTATTAAATACACGGTAGGCTTTAGAGTTTGAAGAATACCCTAAGAAAATGGCTTCATCACTTTTAGCATCAAATTTACCTAAGTTTTCTTTACCATTATTTAAAACAAAACACTTACATCCAAAAGGATGAAAATAGCTAATGTTAGGCTTTTTGGACTTTAAAATCTCATAAGATGTCTTCTTTAAGATTGGCCTAATCATTACTCGATTTATTATATAGCAAGCGGTATTTGTAGCTTCTGCCCAAAAATATTTAGGTAAATTATTTTCGCAAAGCATGGTTCTAGCCATTTCTTCTAAAGTTCGATTTTTCCTCTCAACTACCCCATTTTGTTGAGGAGTGCGAGGTGCAGAAAAATTATGGCTAATCCCATTTTCATTTAAAAATTCATCAAAACCCAAATTTTGAAATTCAGTTCCATGATCACTTCTAATATGAGAAATTTTAAGTTCAAGATCATTTTGAGTTATTTTAGAAAATGTGATGAATTTTTCTAAAGCCTCATCTTTTGTACTTAAGAATAGAACCCAAGTATATCTAGAATAGTCATCTACAAGCACAAATGCATATGATTTTCCACCCAAACTCATTGTCCTAATTGGCCCAAAAAGATCCATATGAATCAATTGTAAACATCTACTAGTAGAGACATCATTTATGGATTTAAAAGAACTCCTATGTTGTTTACCTTTTGAACATGCATCACAAATTTTATCATTTGAAAAATTAAGTTTGGGTAAACCTCTAACTAGATTAAGGGAATTTAATTTTTCTAGAACACTCATGCTTGCATGTCCTAACTTTCTATGCCATAGCCATGAGTCATGTTCATCATGTGCAACTAAACATGCATGGGATGAATGGATGTCTTCTAAATGCACCATGTAAATATTGCCTATTCTATGTCCTATGAGCATTGTTTGATTTGTTTTAATTTTTACAATTTTACAACCACTTTTATCAAATAAAACATTAAAACCTTTATCACATAACTGACTAATGCTCAACAAATTATGTTTAAGACCGTTGACATACAAAACATCTTTAATGTAGATAGAAGAGTGATTACCAATAGAGCCTATTCCTTCAATGAGTCCTTTTGAGTTATCACCGAAGGTTACTACTCCACCACTCTTAGGCTTTATTTCCACAAATCTACTTTTGTCACCGGTCATATGTCTTGAGCATCCACTATCAAGGTACCAAGAATTTTTGCTTGAAGCTTTAGCCTTGAAGCAATGCTCCCCCTACAAACAAAGAATTTAGGCCTTGGTTTTTGGTACCCAAATCATCTTGGGTCCATGAGTGTTAGCCTTTAACAATTTGGTTCCCTTGGGAATCCAAGAAGCAATAGCATTTAAGTTATTAGAAGTGATAAGTTCTTTAGGAACCCAAACATTTCTAATTTTATGACTTTTAGTTTGCTTATAAAAATTTCTTTGTTTAGGTAAAAAATATTTTCTTTTTGTATATTGGGGTTTAAAATAATTTTCTTTCTCAAAATTCTTTTTCCCAATATCAAAAGATGTTTTAAGATTATCTACTTCCTTTGTGTGATAATCTTGAAAATCGGAAAGAAGTTTTTCAAGTTCAAGATTTTTAGTTTTAAGATCATTTGAAAAATTAACTAAAGATAAAACTTTCTTTTCCAATTCGGAGTTATTTTTTAAAAATGTCTCATTTTGAATTTTTAAATCAGAAATTATTTTCTTGTTTTTCAAAATGGACTCCTTGTATTTTTCTACCAACTCATCATACACTTCTTGAAGTTCATCATAAGCATCTTGAAGTTCTTCAATAGAAAAATCTAAATTGTATGAATTAGAGGTTACCTTTGATTCATCATCGATGGCCATGAGACATAGGTTGGCCACTTCTTCCTCTTCCTCGGAAGACTCATCATCACTCCAAGTTGCAATTTGTGCTTTGAGCTTGTTCTTCCTCCCAAAGCTTTTCTTTTTCAATTGAGGACACTCGGAACGAATGTGACCCGGTTTGTTGCATTCATAGCAAGTAATTGGGTCTATTTCCTCTTCCTTGTTTTTACTCTTGAAGTCCCTTCTTCTCATGAATTTTCTTCCACGATTTGACTTCATAAACTGAGTAAATCGTTTGGCCAACATAGCCATTTCCTCTTCTTCATCCTCACTAGAATCGTTTTCTAATTGTGAAGCCTTTAATGCGATTCCAACTTTCTTTTTCTCAGCTTCCTTCTTTTCTACTATCTTCTTCTCTTGTTCTCTTCCCTTTCTCATAATCTCATGTGTGAGTAGAGATCCAACAAGAGCATCTAATTTAAGAGTCTTCAAATCTTTGGCTTCAATTATGGCCGTTCTCTTGCTATCCCATGATTCAGGAAGAGAGTATAACAACTTTCTCACTAGCTTGTCTTCGGGAATGATTTCTCCGAAACCCTTTAAACCGTTGACAATGACCGAGAATCGATCAAACATTTGGGAAACACTTTCATCGGGATCCATCTTGAAGTTCTCATAGTTTAGATTGAGTAGTCCAATCTTTGTCTCCTTTACATCGCTAGTCCCTTCATATGTTGTCTCGAGAGTGTCCCAAACCTCCTTGGCATTTTCGATTGAAGACACCTTAGAGTAGATATCCGGACCAAGTGCACAAAATATTACATGAAGAGCTTTGTCGTTCACTTGCATCCTTCTTCTTTCATCATCGGTCATTTCGGCTTTGATTTTTGGAACAAGCCTTTCTCCATCTCTCCTCATGGGAATGTATGGACCTTCCTCAACTACATCCCACACCATAAAGTCGGTAGATTTAATGAAGAGCCTCATCCTATTCTTCCAATAAACATAGTTATCCCCATTGAAGAATGGTGGCTTGGTGGTGGATTGAGATTCATAGTTGGAGGTGGATGCCATTGCTTGACTTGTTGTTGATCAAACTTTCAACTTTCCAAGGATCGACTCAAGAGGGTTGTAATCCTTCTAATGAGTGTAGCTCTGATACCAATTGTTGAGTTGATCAAACAATTGCAAATGGCCAAGAGGGGGGTGAATTGGCAATTAAAATTTTTGTGAAGAGAATATTGGAAAATAAAATGACACAAGGGGTTATAGTGGTTCAAGTTCAACAACCGAACTCTACATCCACTACCTTAGCTCCCACTAAGGATTTTCCAAAACAATTCACTACTTGAATTCGTCCCCTTTTCTTGGATGAGGAGGAAACCTTACAATATCGATTAAGCTTTTCAACCCCAAGCTTAATCCACTCAAATACAAAGAAGATTTTTGGTAAACTCAAGTATTTCCTCTCAAAGGATGATTGTCTACCCACTTACAATTACAGCAACCCAAAAACTCTCAATAATATGACAAAATGAAATACAAAGAGTTGGGCACAAGAATATAGCTTTGAATAGCTCTAGGATTTGGATTTTTGCTTTGATGATGCTTGAATGTGTATTGTTGATCTTCCTGGTGAAATGAAGCTTGTATTTATACCCTTGAATCAGTTTCTAGCCGTTTGGATCTTTTGACTTATTGAAGGAGCCGTTGGGAACATTTTTCCAGCTATTAAGGCAGCTCCCCAGCACCGCGTATCGATACACGACAAGGCTGTATCGATACGCTAGTTTAAATTCAAACTAGCCGTTGTGCGTAAAAACAGGGCGTATCGATACACTAGGCGTATCGATACGGTCCAAACTCTCTGTTAAGTTTGTTGCATCAAAGCGTATCGATACGGGGGTCGTATCGATACGGTCCAAACTCTCTGTTAAAACCATTTAATTTGTTGCATCAAAGTGTATCGATACTGTGACCAAGAGTATCGATACGCCATAACGGTCAAAACAAATTTTCAAATAATTATGCTTGGCGTATCGATACGGTTATTAAGCGTATCGGTACGGTTGCCCAGATGAACACTGTATCGATACGTATGAAGTGAGTATCGATACGCTATGTTCATTCAGAATTACAGTAAGTTTCAAGTGTATCGATACAGTGAGTGTATCGATACGCAAAGCCATTTTTGCATAATTTGGTTTTGAAAATCATGAAAAAGGTTTGAGAAACTTAATGTTTTGAGATCCAATCTTCAAACAATATTTTATACAAAACATTTTGTTAATATTTGAACCTTTAAAGAGTTCTTAAAAATTTATTTATTTTGCAATTTGGTCCTTAAATTTTTATGTTATATCAAAATCAATTTTAGTTTTACAATATGTGTAAAAAATACTCTACCCATTATATCTAAACTATACAATCTAAAATTTAAGTCCCAAATCTTAAAACTATAAACCCTAAATCTTAAACTTTAATCATACAAAATGAATCCATAACTTTTAAGCCCTAAATTTAATAAAATTATAAAAAAATTTACAAAACTTCTATATCAAATTTTCTCTTGAATAACAATTATATACACGCACAAATTTTTGGTTTTGGTTCACTTTTAATATAGAATAATATTCAATTTAATTAAAATTGTACATTGATTTTAATTAATTAAATTCTCATATATATATATGTATATAGTTCTCATTGGAAATTGTATTTTTTAAGAAAATTTTCATTATATTTCTTTAACGTGATTGGATGGGTGATATACAATATTTCATATAATTACATGAAATATTGGTAAGGAATTAAAAAACTAGATAATTTTTAATATGTGTTGTTGCTATGAAAAATTTTAGTGAATGTTAAAAGAATAAGAGTAAAATGATTGATTTAATCATTCTCATTAATGAATAAATTGATTACCAAGTCTATATATAATACAACTCAACAAAGTTATTTTAAACTAAACTAACTGTTTACAAACTGCATCTAATTAATCTACCAACTAATTAATTCAACTAACACTCGCACTCAAGTTGGTGGTTGAAAAATGTCTTGAAACCCCAACTTGGATATCAAGCACTCATGTTGTTGTACTCCCAAGGCTTTGGACATGACATCTACAAGTTTTTCACCTGTTCTTACGTGCCCAGTTTGAATCAGTCCCTTTTGTATTTTCTCTCGAATAAAATGGCAATCAATTTCAATGTGCTTGGTCCGTTCATGAAAATTGGGTCCCTTCAACCATACAATTTTAGTTGTAGTAATCGTCATACTCTTGTATTCAGCTTCTGCTTAGCGTGCCACGGTGTTCTGCTTCTTTGATATCCAACAAATCAGAGAATATCCCAACATGATACAAAACTCAGTTACAGATCTCCTTGTTATGGGGCAAGACGCCTAGTCTGAATAACAATAAGCAAGCAATTGACACTTGCGTGCAGAACTCAAAAAAATCCCTTTTCCAAGACTCCTCTTGATGTACCTTACAATTCTCAGTGCTACACCAAGATGAGATTTTTGAAGTTGTTGCATGAACTGACTCAACGTATGAATCGTAAAGGTGATGTCCGGCCTTGTGTGAGTCAAGTAAATTAGTCTTCCTATAAGCCTTTGGTATATTGTATTGTCTTGAAGTAACTCATCATCTTCATTATTTTCTCTATCATGTGCTACAGAAACAAACTTTTTATTATGTTCTACAAGTGTCATAGTAGGTTTTGCACCTCTTATACCAGTATCTTCTATCAATTCTAAGGCATACTTGCGTTGATTTAGAATTATTCCTTCTTTTGATCACATTATCTCAAAACTTAAAAATACCTATTAAGTGTGTAAAAGTCCTATATTTATACCCTAGTTTAGCTCAATTATTGTTGTTCTTAAGTATAGTTTAGGTTGCATTTATTAGGTAACATACACAAAATAGCATAGATTAGATAATTTGTATTGTTTGATGAATTTAGTTAATTTTATACATATGATACTGCTCAAGTGCATTTTCTTCCTGTGCGTAGGTACCCGCTTAGAAAGATGCCGCCGAGGCAGCAAAAAAGGCAGATGAAGAGAAAGCTCGGAGCTGAAAGAGGAAGCTGTTGGAGCATCAGGAAAGCTGATCGAGGAGGAAAGAACTAGAATGCAAAGTTGTGCCAACCCCTGCACACCAGTCCATATCCCCGCTGAGGCAGTCAACAACTTGCCGCCGAGGCAGCACTTCAAGGAAGAATGGAAAAATGCAAAGTGGTATGCGATAGAAAGAGCTCATCAAGCCCGAATTTTAGAGACCACTTGCATGTGCATTGGAGCCCAGGAGACAAAGATAAGCCAGGTCAAAGTCAAGTTGAAGAAAAGTCAAATAGGAATCTAGGAGTATTTAATAATCTTTTAATGAGTTGTAATCATACTCTAACTAGTATTCCTACCCTAAACCGACTTAGGCCTAGGCTCATCCCCTATATATATGTAATCGATAAGTTGGAGAGAACACAATTGAGATTAGAGAGAAACTCCTTCTTTTCGAAACCCTAGTGTCGTTAACACCCATCGTGTTCTAAACGTTCCCTAGGGCTAAGGGTTGGTTGTGTAGTAGTTGTGAGAGTTTGCTTGTATTTGTTTAGGTTTCAGTTTTTGCAATAAAATTCAAGGTTTATTTACTCTTGTTGTTGCAATCTTTATCGGGAGAGAAGAGGGCATCAATCTATTTGTTCAATGTCGAGAGAGTTGAACTCACGAAACGAGTAAACACGGTTTTATCCAACCATAGGGTAAAACTACTTCGGCTTAGGGATAAGTTCAGAAGTTCAGCGGCTAAGAGAGATTTCATAATCGGTTGGTGATCACCCTTAGATTCGCGTTGGGAGGTATCATCCAAGATGTGTTCGCCAATAGTACTTCAAGCTTCGGGAGAAGAGAGAGTCCTAGAATGGAGCCTTTCCGGACCTTGAATCATCACTTAACTGCCCAGGCAGTCACTTGGTCTCTACCGAGGTGGGGGCCTGCCGAGGAATAGTTGTGGGCGGCTGTTGAAAGTTGTTAAATTGATCTGCAAAACTGTGCCGAGACAGTACATCAAATCTCCACACTACGAAGCATCCAATATTGGCTCATTCTCTCGCTCTGATTTCTCAATTTACTTTACTTGCTTTAGTTTTAGCTTTACTCAAACCAACTCCTAATATTTGTGTTTTTATTTTACTTGTACAGAAAAGTGAACTCCGAAAGGTTTTCACAATCCATGTGGATACGATATCTTAAATACTATAATTTGGCACCGTGTATACTTGCACGCAATTTGCGCATCACTTTTGTACGCAACAATACCTTAGATTTCCAAGATATTTCATGTTAAAGTTTTTATTCAGTATTCCCTTCAATTTTTCAATCAATAACTGGTCATTTCCAGTTATCAAGAGATCATCAACATGAATAAGCATAATGACTATCTTTCCCCCTTGTTTCTTTATAAAAAATGAGTAGTCATGTCTGCTCTGTTGGTAGCCAGGTGCTATCAAAGATTCTATTAGCTTGAGATTACAATGCCTCGAAGCATGCTTTAGTCAATAAAAAGACTTTTGCAGCCTACACACCCGAGACTCCCCCTGGCTGCAAAAACCCTCATGTAGTGTCATAAGTACTTCTTCAAACAAATCACCTTGTAGAAAAGCATTATAGACATCGAGTTGATGAAGTGTCCAATCAAAGATAGAGGCAATGGCAAGCACGGTTCGAGCATTGAAAATTTTGAAAACGAATGAGAAGGTTTCAGCATAGTCAACACCTTTTTCTTAGGTGTATCCTTTGGTAACAAGGCATGTCTTATATCTCTCCACCTCCCCAGTCGCCTTGTATTTTATCTTATACACCCATTACACCCAATTGGACGTTTACCATAAGGCAAAGAAACCACAGACCAAGTGTTGTTAGATTCCAAAGCAGAGCTTTCCGCATTCATAGCTTGGACCTAAAAGGGAACTTTAATGGCTTCCTTGTAACTTTTAGGCTCAAAATTTTGGGAAGTGGAAGAAAGAAAGGTTTGTGTGTTAATAGGTAAGTGAGAATAAGAAACAAAGGAAGAAATTGGGTACTTATAGAGAATAGAAGAGGACTGGCAAGAGAGAGCATAATCATTATGTCACAATGATGGATGAACAGTCCTAGCAGATCTCCTTGGTATCAGCACAAGTTTAAAAACAATTGGCTCAGGAGATTGAGAATTTACAGAAGAATGAGAAGAAGTATAAAGACTTGTAGAGCGTCTGGGTGTTCTCCATTTATGAGCGCAAGTGCACACTCTGTCAAGTTATAGTATAAAGACATCGTCTCCCACAAGGATTGGAGTAGCTCCTATGAATGGTTTCCTGCACAAAGATTTAGTAAATACGCCATTAAATCTCATGATGTGGAAATATAAAAACAAAAGTAAAGATAAAAATAGTGATGAGAGGAATGATAGGGATGGAATTGGGCGATAAGCTGGGTAAGACAAGTGCAGCTTGTGAACTGCATTGTAAGGCTTGCGTGTGTTTTGTGCTATCATGAATTGTTGCCTCGGCGGGTATGGCGGGCGGCAAACTATTACCCTGTCACGCGGCCGCAGCAGGTCACTGCCACTATAGGGGTGTGTACTGTCTCGGCAGGTGGAACGGGAATAAGTCAAGGCGGCAAGTCTGGCAGACATTCCAATTTCGGCAAGATAGTCGATAGTGATCCCTCCTATTTCTAGGTTAGGATGCTCGAGATTGCTTAACTTGTGGACTAGTGTGGAACCAAATTAGACAAATCAATTGGTAATCCCTTTTAGCCGCTGAAACTTGTGGACTAGTGTGGAACCAAGTTAGTCATGCCGCAATGGGTTGTAACCGTGCTTAACCCTTTCACGAGCCTTGCACTTTCGTGCCTGACAAATGGATTTTCTCTTCAACTGACTGGTGTAGACTAATTGAACGAACAAGGAACATGGATTAAGCAAACTCAGAACTTTATTGAAAACAACTCAAAACTATACAATTGTTTCCCTCAAACTACTTTACATACACGCGCCTAAACCCTAGGAGAGTTGGGCCGCGACCCCCAACACTCCAACCTATCTAGCTATCCCCCCATCTACACTCTCATCGGCAGATGTCATTGATCTCTCACGACATGCCCCTATACCCTTACATACATTGGGTATATATAGTTCTCATGACCTAAGCCGAGTCCTCCTTGAAGTAGGAGTTCTAAAAGTAAATTGCATTAAATACAAACTCCTTTATACTTTAATTACAGACTCTTTGGACGTTGCCTTCTTCCGCAAGTAAGGATAATTGCTCCTACTTATCTATCTTGAATCAGCTATACCGGTCGCTACGGGCTTTAGGAAATTGCAAGACTAGGCTCATTGGGCTTAGGAAATTGTCCTCTTGAAATTGCAACCCATCTTGGCTAAGTCGGTGTAACTCCTGCCCGGGCAGCATTTGGCGGCATTACTACTTCAGCAGCGTTCTTGGAGGCATCTTGAGCTACTTCAGTACAGTTTCTTTAATTCCAGCTTGCTTGTTCGGTCCTGTCCTTTCCTCTCCTCTCCTATCTATAGCACCTGAAAATATAAACTAAACTAAAACAACAACTTTCTCAACCAAACATAAAATATTCAATAAAAGCATGGTAAAAGAGAAGATGTTGTTATAATGCATACAATGTACCTAAATATGCCTAAATGAGCTTAAGAACAACAATAATAAGGGTAGAAATGTGTACAAAATATAGAACTCATAGACACTCTACAAGACTAGAAGGAGCATGAGCACGACCAGAATGAACATTAGGAGATGAAGGAAAATAAAAAACGGGATCAAAATCATGAATAAAAGGTAAAGAGGGAGATTCAACAACAGAGGGAACGTGGGAACTATCTGATGAAATTGGTTGTGTGGATGGAGATTGATGAGGAACATGAGGAGGAGGATCAAGAACCAAAAAATATTATAAGAGGAGGAAGAATGAGGGGGGAAAAAGAATCATCGGAGAGTGAAAAATGAAAAGGAAAAACAGTTTCCTGAAAACCACATCTCTGTTCACAAACAGTTTCTTAGTGTTAAGATTAAACAACACATAACCCTTATGGGTGGAAGAATAGCCCAGAAACATAGAAGGAACAACTCTAGGTGAAAATTTATCTAAGGGCTGAACTTGAGTAGCGTAACAGAGGCAGCCAAAAACTCTTAAATGAGAAATATTAGGGGACTTTTTGTATAGAACTTCAAAAGGATTCTTCCACCTCAAAACAGAGGATGAAAGCCTATTTATGAGATAACATGTTGTTAAAACACACTCCCCCAAAATTTTAGAGGAACCTTAGAGTAAAAATGAAGAGCCCTAGCAACCTCTAAAAGATGTCTATATTTTCTTTCAGCTACCCCATTCTGTTGAGGGGTCCTAACACAAGAGCTCTGGTGAATTATGCCATTTGACACAAAAAAGGCAGAGCATTCTGAATTGAAAAATTTAGTACCATTATCACTTCTAAAGAATTTTACACTAGTGGAAAATTGGTTATGAACAAGAGAACAAAATTGTTTTAGATGTAGAACAATGCCACTCTTAAGTTTCATCAAATATACTCATGTCATGCTGTAAAGTCATCAACAATACTCAAGAAGAACCTATGACCATTATGTGTAGATATTCTATAAGGTCCCCATAGATCAAGATGAACCAGTTCAAAAGGAGTTTGAGTTTTAGTTGTACTTAAAGTAAAAGGCAAATGAGTTTGTTTTGCCAAAGGACAAACAGAACAAGTAGAAACAATTTTAGAATCTAAATCAACACTATGCAAATAAGAAATTTTATGAAGAGTACTAAGAGAAGCATGCCAAACAAATTTTTTTATTAACAACAAGAGTTGACATGCATTCAGCTGAATCGGAAACTGAACAAATGGTATTGGAGAAAGAACTATGAGTGGTACCAGGTGATACAGCTGGAAAAATGCTTGTAGAATAAAAAAAATACAATCCACGAGACTCTACCAATCCCCATTTTCCTTCGATTGCAAAGATCTTGTAAAAACACAGAAGTCAGGATAAAAGGTAACACTGTAATTAAGCTTAAATGTAAGTTTAGACACAGACAACAAATTGTGTGTACAATGAGGAACATGCAACATATAGGGAATGATAGTAGTAAAATTAAATGAAAAAGAACCAGTGTGAGTGACGAGAACAGTTTTACCATTTGGAAGGTGCATAAGGTGAGAATCTGAAGCACATAAATTGGGAAAATCTAAACTATGAAAGTCAGAAAACATATGATCAGTGGCTCTTGAGTCCAGTATCCAATTAACAAAAGTGCAACCATTAGAAATATTATGAGCAAACGAATGAGCAAGAATGTTAGAAGTAATACCTGCTAAATTGGCAGTAGAATCAACAAGAAAGGGCTTGTGAAACAGACTAAGCAATTGAGTGTACTGCTCATGAGTAAAAATAGGGATAATAGAGGAACAAGATGAACCAACTGGACCACCAGTATCATCGGCCATAGTGGACGCAGCTATGACAGCCGGAGAACCCTTCTTCTGATTGAACTTAAACTTATGGGGAAAACCATGAAGACGATAGCAATTATCGCATTTGTGGCCACAGATTTTAGAATAATCACAAGTACCATTAAACTTTCGTCGATCAGAACCAGCAGCGGTAAACAATGCAGTGGGATTAGAGATAGGAGAAATATCAGAGAGTTGTGAACGATGAGATTCCTCTTACACAATCATGGAATAGGCTTGATTGATTGTTGGAAGAGGCTTAGTCAACAGAACATGACTCTGAACTGCCATGTAAGTTTCATTGAGTCCTATCAAGAACTGAAACAACTGTTGTTGAGCATGATATGTGAGCAACTGTTGAGAATCCTCACAACCATAGAAGGAAATAGGCACTAGAGAGTTGTGTTCATCCCACAAGAGTTCCAGGCCCGTGAAATACGTCGAGATCGACGAATCTCCCTGACTGTCAGTAGCAATTTCACAGTTAAGATAGAAGATTCGTGAGCCATCCACCTTGTCGAAACGCTCATTGAGATCTCTTCAAACGTGAGCCGCGCTGGAAGCAAAAACGATTCTGGCCGAGAGTTCGCTGCTAACGATGTTGAGAATACAAGACAAAACAAACACGTTGCACCTCTTCCACTAGGAAGAAAGATTTGCACAATAGTTCTTCTTCTTGCAGCTTCCGTCGACGAAACCAAGTTTGTCCTTCGCAAGAAGAGCAATACACATCGAGTGATGCCAAATATTATAATTGTCGATGCCGACGAGACGATGAGAGATGGGAACACCACCAGGCGTATCGAAAGGATGCAAGAACAACTGATGATTGAAATCGATTTCTGACTCATCAAGTTTTGGCGGCATGGCGGACTCCAAAGAAAAATACGAAGACAAACCCTAAATTTGAGAAAAGGAAGATGAAACAAAAGCCACAAGAAAATGAGAATGAGAAAAGATAGATCAGGAAAAACGAGACCCAAAAAGATGAAACTCAATTTGATACCATGTTAAGAGAATAAGAGTAAAAGGAATGCTTCAATCATTCTCATTCATGAATAAATTGATTACAAAATCTATATATAATACAACTCAGCGAAGTTGTTTTAAACTAAACTAACTAATTGTTTACAAACTGCATCTAACTAATCTACCAACTAATTAATCCAACTAACAATGAAGTTTGTTAAAGATGAAGTCTTTCAAAAAATATCTTTCATAGTAGTTACAATTTTTTTACGAAGCAAAGTGTATTGATATTAATATTTTATACGAGAAAGGCTGAAACCAAACTAGTACAGTCATAAATAGAAAAATACCTTACAAGACAATATTAAAAATACATTTTTTATAAAATTACACTGAATAGAGAACTAAATAATGTTGTCACTAGTACGTCATTTGTTGGACGACCTACAATGTTTCTTGTATCTATGAGTAATGTTAACGAGGTCATTGGAACATTGAACAATTTTCAACATTTTTCATAAATATGAGAAATCTTGACCAAGTTTATCAATTATGAAATCTTTCAGACTTCCTCAACTTTTCTAGTAATTACGATTGTTGTTCACTTTTATGTCGTTTATAGACATACAATGTTTTTATAACTACGAGAAATGTTAACGAAGGCATTGAAAAATTTTAACATTTGTTGTATCTATTGAAAATGTTGTCAAAATTAAAAAATTTCGAAAACATTTTTCGTAGTTATCAGGGATGGACCGAGGGGAGGGCTGTAGGGGGCGGTCGCCCCCTAAACATTTGAAATCCTTATACGATTTAGAAATTTTTTATATATTTTTTTATTAAAAATTTATTTTCGTCCCCTAAATTTTTATAAGTTCGCCCCCTAACCTAAAGTCTTGTGTCCGTCTAGCTACTGCAAATATTGAGAACTATTCAATGTTTTCAATGATCTCGTCAATATTTTGTATAACTGTGATAAACTTGTATGTTATCCAACAAATGACAAAAATTGTTAATATTAATTGTATCATTGGTAAAATTATGGAAGTTTGAAAGATTTTATTTTAACAATTTTTGTTAATATTTATCGTAACTGCAACAAATGTAAAAAAGTTCTTCAATAATTTTAATGGTCTCTTCAACATTTCTCATAACTACTGCAAAATGTTAACATTAAATTAATTTTTTTTGGTATTTTTCAACATTTTCAATAAATAGACCGATTAACTGATATAATAGATTACCCTATCTAACTAACCAAAATGATTCCATTTTTTTTAACCAACATTTTCTTTTTCCTTTTCATTAACCCCACTAACTTCCTTTTCTAGATGATTGTAATTATTACCACTAATATTTTCTAAAGAAAAATGCCTATATACCGAAGCAGAGGAAGTATTATTTTAGGGTCATATTTTGATTGATACACAGTTCTTGTAATTTTTTAACACAAGTTTTCTTTAAAATTTTAACGCTTTAATTTTTAAACTCTAACTCTAAATTTTAAATTTTAAATATTTAACTAATAAATTTTTTATCACTAAAATTGATAAACACATGTAAACTTTAATTTTTTATTATTTTAATTCAAAGAAGCAGACAAGTGCAAAAAGAAAGGCGTCCAACCAAACCTATTTCGGCTAAGGTTGCGTTGCGTAGCGTAGTTGTCCGCTGCTGCGGTTTGTTGACCACCGAAGCTTTCAACAAATGGTTTCGTAGCGACGTGTCCTACAACTATAAAATATACACATTACCTATTTACCTTACCAAATTATTTATCTAATTATTGGCTTCGACGCTGCCTGCTTTCCGTTTCATATGCTCTGAGCATGTATATTCTCCGTGTCATGGACGGACAGAAGGGTGTTAGGTCAGCCGCACCACCTAAAAAATTTAATTTTTTTTATATTTTTTATATAATTTTTTATATTTTTTATTAATAATTTAATTCAGTACTCTTAAAATATTATAATTTTACACCCTCTATATTTTTAATATAACTTCTTGATAGTTCACACTCCTTACAAAAAATTATGATGTTTGTTGAATCAATATTCACGCCAAACTTTCAATTGAGACTTCAGATCGTTTCAGACTCCAACATTAATGGCTCTACAATCCTTTTAAAAGAATTGATATACACAACATATATACTGAAAGAAATATAAATCTTTGTTCTTTTGATGTCCCTATTTATAAGCTCATCTTAAAAAATAGATTTAAATTTTAGAGTTTAAAGTTTAAAGAATTAGGAGTAAAATGTATTTTTAAGGTTTCAGTTAGAGTGTATAATTTATAATTTAAAAATATAATTTAAAACTTAATTTTTTTAATGTTGAACATAGAAAAAAACTGAAAAGACAGATAATTTTTGTTCTATTAAAAGTGTAAAATAAAACTTTTTAACGTTGAGATTGTTGTAAAAATAAGCATTTTTACTAATTTTATCATTTAAGTCATTTTCTTTTAAGCCAACATGATTTTTCAAGAGTCTTTTATCTTTCTCACGTGTAATTAATTTTTGAACTTGACTTTGATCAAAATATTGAATGTAAATTAGATTCGTGGTTATTCAACCGTAATAGCCCAAAACGATCAATGATGACTCTATCTTTCTGATGAACTTACAAGAATTCAACAATTTCGAATTAGATAAAAACACTTCAACAACGGGTTATTGGTTCATATAAATGTGCATCACCAAATACTTGGTTAGCTATGTCTCACTTTTTTTAAGTTCTGGTTCAAAATCTAAAATGACACAATAATAAATACATTATGTCATAATATTTAACTAATTTCTTTCATTTGATTAATCATTCTTTTTAAAATATGCAAAAGGTTATTGTAAAAATGAGGATTATATGTTTCAAAAGAATCTCACATCTATTTTTTTTAGAATATGCTGGTGTGATGCAAGGGTAGCATCTGTTCAACTTTCTTTTAGCTTTTTTTCAAGGAAGGCACACACAACATGCAATACTGGTGCTCGATTCCAGATCCCAAGGGATGATAAACATCAACCTTTGACACCAGGACACAAGGGGATGAGCAATCTCACATCTATTTGAAAAACCTTTTAGTTTTGTTTATAAACTAAGTATTATTGTTGGGTTTGTAAGAGGAAAATTAGATAGTGATCGCGCGTTTTTGTATTTAACAAATAATTTATTTTTATTTTTGTTATATATAACATATATTTTCAGCTTTGTCAACCTCCACAATCTGAAATTCAGTCAACCTTCTATTTATTTTTGACTAATTTACTCTCCTAACATTCAGATTATTTTCCCTGTTGAGGTATGCACGATACTATAAATAGCATGGATATCTGCCTCCTAAAATTATCGTATAACATTATTTCTTCTATGCTATCTTCTCCTAACCAAGTTTCACAGATCTTTGCTCTTTATGTTCTATGTTACTCAGAAGTGTTTATTGAATATTATAATATACGTAATATTACAAAATATCTTTAATGACAGTGTCTAGTGTACACTTTAATATTACAAAGATAACGGTAATACAAATTAGGGCAATTTCAATTTTCAAATGTACTTAGGAGTTGGGGGCTAGTTAGGTCAGGTTTTTACGCAATTTATGGCAAAAGTTACTTGCCTAAATTGCTGTGGATACGTAGCATTAGTATAGGTTGTTTTCGATTTCACTGAGGAAACAAAGGCTTGAGCTGAGGTGATGAGCAGCAAGCCCCGGTGAACGGGGCAATTGTTTCCCGGTTTTCTCGCTCTTTGGTCTCGCACTTCATTGGTTTCCTCCCCCCAACCCACACTTGTGTTTTTTACTATTTCTTGGCTTCTTTTTGCACTTTCAAAGCAAGCAAAAAAAAAACATTTGTTTTTTACCTACCTATACTGTTCCTTTGACCGAATCTCAGGTAAATCTAGTCCTCTCTAACATGTGTTTTCATTTTCTATCCCCTCTTTTACTTTCGCTTTTACTTTTGTCATTTTTAGCTTTTCTTTTTTGGGTGCTATTCCCATTTTTATGATTTTATCCATTCACACATCTAGCTTTAGTGTGAGTCTTTTACGAGAGATTTTTCACATGCACAGGAATTTAAACTCGAGATTCGCTTAACCGATACCAAATTGTTTACCACTTGAACCATTTTGTTGATTTCATTTTTAGCTTTTCTTACCACTAATGCTAATTTTAGTTGGATTTTTTTTTTGTTTTTAATACCCAGATGTTCTTAATTCATACATAAGTTCAAATGAGTTCTGGTTGTTTATAGTTTTTATATGAAGTTAGTGAATTAAATAATAATAATATCAAAACGTATAACATACTAGTTTCTTTCGAAATACGCACATTTACGCATTTAGTTATTTTTATTTAATTAATTGTATATGCTATTTAATGTAATAAAATATTAAAACATTTTATTATTATTTAAGTAATATATAATTTAAAATAGTAACATATTTTTACCTATAAATTTATAAATTTTAAAGTAAGAATGATTAAATATCAAATAATAAGTAGCAAACAATATATATGAATAAAATATAATAAAATGTTTATTATCTTAAACAATATGATTCAACAATACAGTACTAATACATGTCTTTGTTTTATTATGTGCAATTCAAAATAAGAATAAAGTGCAGTTTAATATTTTATTAGATCTTATATATTTTAAATTTTATTTATTTTCAATATGATAATAAAAATAATAGTTTAAAATTACAAAGCTTTTACTATCAATATATCCAATAAGAATTCGATATATTGGTTAACTTCCTTCTCTTGGATTTATTTATATTTTACGTCGAGATAAACAAATATATTATATTGATCTTTTGGAGTCAAGGTTTAGTCATTTTCCACTTTATCTTTATTCTTTGCTCTGCTTTCCCCCCCTTAGTTGGGTATTTTTTGCAAGGCTTTTCTGCCGATTGGGACGTAAAAAGGTTTGGCAAAGAGTCATAGTTTTGGGCACGGCGGACAACTTCCTTTTCCAATCAAAAGCTTTAGAGTGGAAAAGCTTCAAAACTTATTATAAAGGGATCAATTTCACCATTTTATGCAATAGAGTGATTTCATTGTTAAGAGACTAAATTGATACAATTCCTATTATATAGTGACTTGTAGGTAATTTCACTTTAATAGTTTTAAAGTAATCATGTAGCATTTGCTTATATTTTTTTAACACTTTAATAAGATACACATTACAGATAAAATTATTTTAATTCGAATCTCTTAAGATGTATATTATTATTATTTTTATTAGTTATGGAATTCAATTATCACTAATGTGGTGCTTTCTTTTCATGTCGAGTATTCTAAAGTCTAAAAGTTTTAGGATTTGAGGTAAGGAGTGAGGTTATTTTGGTCATGATTCGTTAGTGTTAAAATTCGTTAAATTGCAATTATTGAATCGGCAAATATGGGATAAAAATTCTTTGTCTATTTTCGGTGCACTTACTTATACTAATACTAAAAAACACTACAAAATTAAAATTTAGACTATAATTCTAAATCCTAAACCCTACACCCTATATCCTAAATTTTCTAAACCCTAACCTAAAATCATAAACCCTAAAGTTAATTTTGAGCATGAAAACATAAGTAGGGGACTACCGACAAGGTGAAGTTGATTTGTGATCGTTTGAAAGCAGCTTCCGATCGTCAGAAGTTTTATGCGGATTTGAAGAGGAAAGAGATTGAGTACTCCGTGGGTGAGAAAGTGTTTCTGAAAGTATCTTCGTGGAAGAAGCTAATGAGATTTGGCCGGAAGGGCAAGTTGAGTCCGAGGTTCATTGGTCCGTATGAGATAGTTGAGCGGATTGGGCCTGTAGCTTATCGTCTGAGGTTACCTTCCGAGTTAGAGAAGATCTGTGATGTCTTTCATGTGTCTATGCTTAGGAGATATAGATCGGATCCTTCTCATGTTATGCTCGTTGAGGAGATAGAGTTAAATCCGGATTTGTCTTATAATGAAGAGCCTGTTGAGATACTTGCTTCTGATAGCAAGGTGTTGCGTGGCAAGACCATAGAGTTGTTCAAGGTGTTGTGGAGACATAGAGGCGTGGAAGAGGCCACGTGGGAAAGGAAAACTGACATGGTTGAGCAGTTTCCGTATTTGTTTCCGTCAGGTAATTTCGGGGACGAAATTCCTTAAGTGGGGGAGAGTTATAACACCCGGGTTTAGGGGTTAGGTGAAAATAATATTTTAATATTATTTGGGCTCGGGTTTATAATTAAAATAATCCTTTACGTTCCGGGTTTCAAAAATAAATATTTGAAATGGGACCAAATTGATTAAATTGCAAACCGAAGAGTTTTTAAAGAAGAAAGGGGATAGCCATTCATTAATGGCCTTTTGGTAATTTACCCATCTTTTAATTTAAATTCCCCTTTACACAAAATAAACACTATTCACTCTCTTCCTCATCCATTTTTGACGTGAACTTAGAGCTCTCTCCCCTTCATCACTATTCCATCAAAAAGCTCATCCATTTCAACTCATTTTCGAAAGGTAACATCATTTTTGACCTCTCCTCAACTCCCTCTCTTTAAAAGTACCATTTGTTTTCATTTTCATTGAAGTTTTGGAAATGGAATTTTCAAAAGATTTGATTAAAAATAGTGTCTTTGTGTAGCTAAACTTAATATTTTGATTTAATATGGTTAGTTATGGAATATAGGAGCCAAATGGTACAACATATGTGAATTTTGAATGATTTTGAGCATTTCCCGAAATTGGGTAAAAATGGGGGTTTTGGAGGGTTTTGGGTGAGTTTTGGGGGTTGTTTTAGGTGGTTTTTGATAGGCTATTAATAGTACTATGGTTAGGGGTTGATTTGGGATCATTTGTGAGTGTTATGGATGTTGGAAACATGGATTTTGGATGTGGTTTTGGGGCTGCCCGAGTTTGCTAAAAAAATGGGGTTTGTTCATGGCTTGCAACATTGTAAATTGTACTTGAATTGTGTTCCGGGTTGGTCTTTTGATGTTGGGCTGATTTGAGATTGTTTGAATTGTAATTGAGGTTGTTTAGAAGCGGGAACTTGTGTTGGTGAAGCATCGAGAGGAAATCCGGGAACTTGAGGGTGGTTGCTTGCTTGGCTTGGAGCTTGGAAGCTTAGGTGACTGGTTAAACGTTTTACGTGGTTTTAAATGGTTGGTTCGAGTACGTGGACTAGGTTGGGCTTGGTAGACCCACCTAGAGTTAGGATTTGGGTGGTAGCCTAATCCTAAACTTGACCTAGAGCCTTTGGATGAACTTATATATATGGATGCTTATGCCTCGTATGACTTGTGATATGATTGCTTATGTATATCGTGTTATACATGTGAGATGAGGCATGATTTGTGATGCTTAAGGCATGCATGGTAATGGTTCATGATGATGATCATGGTGAGTACGTGCTAAGCACATAATTGATTGAAATGAATAATGTGGAATGAGTTAAATGTTGGCACTAGTATGCTTGAGTACAAATGATCGATCATTAGGATGTTAGTGTGCACACATGAGTCAAAAGTCGCGCGTGGCCTTGGTGGCGTTGAGTTACCAAGGAGGAGTACGGGTACGCCCAGAAATTGTATTTATATTAGTCGATGATGAGTGGAATCCCATCGACAGGGCGTGAGGATGAGTGGAATCCCCTCCGCGAGATCAGTGATGAGTGTAATCCCACCGTAAGGTAAAGTGGTTGTTGGATGTGAGTTCCAACGTGTTTATCCGCGTATTCGGGTCATAGCTAGGTGCCAATATTGATTGATATGTATATCAATGTGTTGTAGAATGTGATTTCTACTTGGATGCTTGTATGTGTTTACATATGTTGAGAATTAGAGCTTGTTGAGCATGGCATATAATTGAATATTGTTCACGCATCTTTATCTTGTGGCTCTTGTGGATCCTTGGTAATTGTGTGTTTACCTTGGCTATGATCGTGCTTGGACCCTGCATTGTCGAGGTTTTTTTTTATAGAGCTTACCCTCACTAAGCTTATTGCTTACGCTCTCTCTTTGTTCGACAATGCATATCCTTAGTTCATGAGTTGCTAGGAGCAAGAAGGGGGCCTCCAAGTGTGCTTGTGGTGCTTGTTTAGCTAACAAGTATGAACTTTTAAATTAAGATGTAATGGTCAAGCAATGGGACATGTAATCGTGTTATGATGTTTTGGATTGTGTTGTGGTTGGTGTTGCTTAGGAGCATGTTAGACTCCTCGTTTGTGCTTGATATTTGGCTTGAGATGTATGCCTTGCTTGAAACCTTGTTAGTATTTTGCTATCTAGAATTTGCCTAAGTGTTGGCTATGTGTATGCTTAACTCCTTTAATGATATGTATGAATGCATGGCTTGTGTTGTTATGCCTTGGTGTTTAGTCTTGTTTTAATGATGTTAAAGCATGCTTATAAGTTGGTTTGCCTTAGGATTAATTGTTAGTGTGTTGTTGGAGATTTTGGTGGTGTTTTGGGGCACTCTTGTGCCTTAAAACAGCCAAAACGAGTCTGCAGACAGGGGGCGTTTCGAAACGGGCTACCCTATTTCGATACGGTCCCTTGTTTTTGGCCGAGCGTTTCGAAACGGATAGGGGCTGTTTCGGTACATTTTTGCTACTGGAATTTTGAGAAATTGACGAGATAAAGGCGTTCCGAAACGGGTCCTTAATGTTTCGAAACGGTCAAATCTCGTTGACCACGAGAAATTGACCGTTGGGGTCGTTTCGATACGGGCCACCCCTGTTTCGAAACGGTCTCCTCAGGTTGACCCTGGCCTGTTGACTAAGTCAAGGCGTATCGAAACACCCTAAGGGCGTTTCGATACGGCCTGCTGTAAAGGGCTAAAATGAGTTGTTTAAAGTGTTGTCTTGGTTGGTCGATGTTGGATTGTTTGTGTTTCCGCTGTTGTGCTTCACATAGGATTTAATCATGCCTATAGACAAGATAAAGTTAAAAGAAATTTTCTGGGTCGTTAACCGAGGAGGAACCTTAACGGGTTTCGCTTCGATTTTCCCCGTGTGGCCCACTCGGACCGGTCGTCCGACCAGACCGGGACGAGGGGGTTACACGTCGACATAAAACAACTTCAAATATTGTTGCATTCAGTTAATTTGGTTAACCGACCGAATAGAATTACCCAAAATTCATTAACCAATTTTTTTCTTTTAACTGTTAACCGAACTGAAATTTTTTCGAAAATGTTTAATCGAACCGAAAAAATTCGGTTAATTCGGTAGGTTTTCAAAGTAACCGAAGTTTTTATGAAATTTTGGGTAAATTAAACAATTTGTCAGTAAATTATGCTAAAATTATCTTTTTAGTCACTAAACTTTCATTTTATGCTAATTTGATAAAATGTTTAATGAACATTTTATAATATATCAAAAAATTTAATGATCATTTTATAATATATCAAAAAATTTAATGATATTTTATAATTTTTACAATTTCAATGACCAAAAATAAATATATGTAATATATATAATATTTAATATATAATAATTTCAGTTAATCCGGTTAATTAACCGATTTCGAACTAAATTAATTGATAACCAAATTTTCTAAAATAAAATTAACCGTTAACCGAACCTACCTAAAATTAACTGAATTTTTTTTAATTCGATTGATTAAATCGGTTAAAACCGAATAATGCACACCCCTACTTATATGACCCACTAAAACTCATATAATTATTAATTAAGCATGTTCCAGTAAATATCTCGATAAACAAACAAATATTAACATACATAACTTACAAACATTATATACACGCATCTAAATATATGCTTTAATTTCATATTTATTAAGACCCTGTGCAGCAATTAGAGATAACGAATTACATTAGCTGATAGCATTAATTGATTTGACTAGCTGATAGTATTAACTGATTGTATAAAAGTGTTTAGTAAAATTAACTGATAATTGGTAGCTGTTTGATTATTTAAACAAAAAAATGACATATAAAAACATGATTATATTTGATACCTGTTTGAATAATTTATTAGTTATTAAGCTTTTGTATCTATTAATATTAATTAAATCGTGAAAATTAATTTTTAATATCATTACTGTGCATATATGAGAATTTACATATTAATTTTTTATTTGTAAAATTATTTTTTAATATAATTTTAATAATTTTTAATTTTAGATGTATATATTAATTTATTATTTATGAAATTATATTTTGAATATAATTTTATGAATTATTAAATTTATATGTATTTATTATTTATATATTAATGTATTATTTATGATTTTTTTAATTTTATTAGTTAATCAAATTTATGTTATTTAGAGAAATTTTTTTATAATTATCAAGGATAAAATAGTCTTTATAAGTCTTTTATTCAAACTTTTAACTTTTTTTTAAAAGGAGAGGTTTCACCTCAATTCGCTACTAGAACCCTTTATTTATCAAACATCCAAATTAACAAATTTGATCTAAAAATTTTCAAATTTCTAATTTTAGCTCAAATTTTTTTGGCCAAACATAACCTAAATATATTTTCTATAAATATAACACGTAAACAATAAATGTTATATAGGGTGAACAATAATTTTCTTTTCACTGAAACCACTTAATAAGTTTAAAGATATTAAATATTTTCTTATAATATTCAATCCTGAATCGTAAATGTTGTGAAAATTGATGTAATACATGAATACGGACATATATAAAGTCGGTATTCAATACATAAACCTAAGCCGATGCTTTGAGAAACAGCCAATGGCAGCAAAAGGGTTTGGGCAAACAAAGCTGCATGTCGGACAAGTGTGTAGAACCGAGAACATCACATTTAAAAAAATCCCCTCATTTCCCCTTCATTAATCAATTAATACACTTTCCTCTTAATACTAATACTGATAATAAAAATATCATCTATTCAAAAAATATATAATAAAAATATCATGTGAAAATAATAGTAATAATAATAATAATAGCCTAAGCAATTCTATCTCCGGGAAAATTCCACTAGCCCGGATCTTTCGCGACGTTGTTTCAGACAAAATTTCTTCACCGAGCAGAGCTAAAAGTCAGTCACCCCTCCATTCTCTTATTATTAGTATTATTTTGTTTTTGTAGGCTTTCTCAAACAACTCTCTTTCAATATGGCTTCTCCGGTTTTAATCAGCTAAAACTGCCCCACTGTTCTCTTTCTCCATCCCTTTAAATACACAGCACCATCCCTCTATCCTTTTCCTTTCCCTCTTTAGCTTCTTCAAAGGAATCCCAGACCAGATTTGCATGCAGTTATAGTGTATGTTCAGTTTTTGTTTTGGTTAAAAAGGCTTTGTTTGTTTCCTGAAGAAATAGTTTTGGTTTTCAGAGAAAGAAGAACAGCTTTTGAAGGTTATAGAGCTGCATCATCATCTAGATATTTACTGTATAAGAGTATTAAATGGCACCAGCCACAACGAGTAACTGGCTTTCATTTTCGCTATCTCCATTGGAGATGTTGAGGTCATCATCTGAGCCTCAGTTTGTGTCATACGAAGGATCCTCAGCTGCTGCTGCTTCTTCTTCTTCTCCCCATTACCTTATCGACAACTTCTATGCCAATGGTATAACCTTTCTTCTTTTTCTTCTCTTAACTTATGCTTGGTTACCATGAAAATACGAGAGAGCCCATGGATTGTTTTAGTTCACATGCTTTAATTAACCTCAGTTTTTCAAGCTGCTTACTTAAATAAACCGACTTAAAAAAGCTTACTGTTTTATCCAGAAAAATCCCACAACTTCTTTTTCTTGTTCATGTTTGCTAGTTATGGATTGGAATTTGGAACCATTAAAACCTTGTGAGTTGTGATTTGACTCGTTTATGTGCATGTTTGTTTTTCAAGACTGGGAGAATCCAAAACCAGTGGTTTTTACGCAAGGAGTGACCCAAAGCAAAGAAACTCAAGCACCGGCCATGGCTGATGAATCTCCCATTTTCACAAGCTTCCACCATCAAGTGCCGAAGCTTGAAGACTTCCTTGGCGACTCCTCATCGATTGTTCGATACTCGGACAGCCAAACCGAAACCCAAGACTCGTCCTTAACCCAAATCTATGACCATAGCGCCACTGCTTACTTCAATGAGCACCAAGATCTCAAGGCCATTACTGGGTTCCAAGCGTTTTCGACAAACTCTGGGTCGGAAGTTGATGACTCGGCTTCAATGGGTCGGCCTCAGTTGACTGTCGTCGAGTTTCCTGGTCATTCTAGTTGTGCAACTGGTGGTGCCTTGTCACTCGGGGTTAATCAAAGTTGCGAAAACAACAACAACAATAGTAGTAATAAAGCCATTGTTTCAGTTGATTCCAATTGCTCAAAGAAGATTGCTGATACTTTTGGTCAGCGAACTTCAATCTACAGAGGGGTCACCAGGTCCAATCCTATCTTCTTTTTCCTTACCTTTTCTAGTTTCATACAATTTTTTGTAGCGTTATTTTGTTTAGTGAACTCCATGGGTCTTTGGTCTGAACATATTTGGTTACTTGGGTTTGGCAAATGCAGACACCGATGGACGGGCAGATATGAAGCTCATCTATGGGATAACAGCTGCAGGAGAGAGGGTCAGGCCAGAAAAGGGCGTCAAGGTCATTTCCCTTTCTCCTTCTCACATTATTCTAAACCAAGGACAACTTGGCTGCTTGCTTTGCATGCATTCAAAGGGGGGAATAAGTGGGCATTTGGAGTCAGTCTTTTTTGATGATTGAAAGACTGATGTTATATATAGTGCACATATGTTACTTTTATTTACTGCAGTCTGCAAACCCTATTTTCTCCTCAACCCTTTGATTGATTTGATCAGATGTGCCGCCATTCTACTCCTCTTCTCTGTCTTTCTCTCTAATTATATCTCCTCTCACATGCCACCTTGTTTGACACGACTCAGACCCACCGCCGGTTCGGTCCCAACTCTGGAACAAATACCATCTGATTTTCACTGACTTGGCTTTGGCTTTTGCAACCTAGCCAGACAGCCCACCGCAGAGTCTGAGAGATAGGTTGTCTTGGTTTGACCAAAGCATCCATTTGATATAATATTTAAGGATTCAAAGATAAAAAAGTATCCCCCATTATAGCCTAAACTTGTTGACAGTGTTTCCAGGCTAAGGCTGCTAATGTGGGCTATGTTCTGGTTCACACTCAAGCTTACAATCTAGCCACAGTGCTACTTTTAATATTTCAACCTATTATTAAATTTAGAGCACCTTTTTTGCTATTATTATTATTATGCTGTTTTGGACTCAATGACTCCAAGGTAAAATAATAGTGAAGTGATAGAGATTAAAGAGTCTAAAAATGACTGCAAGGAAGGGTTAATGAACATTTTACTTTGTTTTTGTTCTAACCAATTCTTATGGCAACTAAAGCCACATGGATGAACCTGCAAAATTTTGGACTTGCGTTGCCTTGTAAATATGATTGCAAGCAGAGAATTTTGGCCTATTTATTACCTGATATTAATAATCTTTGCTTTACTTTCTTGCATGAAAATGTGTGATCGATGTTATCTTGGTCGACATTGACAATTGTTTTCTACAGTGTACTTGGGTAAGAAAACTCGTGCAGTTTCTTATTTTGTTATTTTAAGTTTAGATTTGTAGGCTGAAAACGTGACATCTTGTAACCTTTATCAGGTGGCTATGATAAAGAAGAAAAAGCAGCTCGGGCTTATGATTTGGCAGCTCTAAAATACTGGGGTCCTACCGCAACCACTAACTTCCAGGTATTTTATATTTGAACAGTTCCTTTAAACTAGTTGATTTAATGATCCTTTTTGTTTCTGCTTGCCATTTATGTTCCCTAAAGCATGATCATGTTGGCTCATTGTTGTTTTGCTTGTTTTAGATTTCAAATTATTCAAAAGAGTTGGAGGAGATGAAACATGCGACCAAGCAAGAGTTTATCGCATCTTTAAGGAGGTACGCGTTGTGTTCTTAATCAGTTTGCCGTTTTTCTCAGCTAATTGCAGTAATATGATATGTTATTTGCCTGGATCGAAATTTAATAGGAAGAGCAGTGGATTTTCAAGGGGAGCATCAATTTACAGAGGTGTCACAAGGTTAGAACATTCTTGCATGGAGTTCAGAGTTTCGGATTATATCTTAATGATGTGTTATCGATTATGGGATTTGTAGTAAATCTGTTGAAAGCAACAATTACTGATGCATTAGTTTATCATCTTAATTTTTCAGGCATCATCAGCAGGGTCGATGGCAAGCAAGGATTGGCCGCGTTGCCGGAAACAAGGACCTTTACCTAGGGACTTTTGGTAAGGCAGCAATTATGAGTGATGAATCTATATGTTATTTGTAGATAATATTTATAAAGAATATTATTTCTGTGAGCTGATAGTTATCGTCGTATGATTGGTGATAGCTACTGAAGAGGAGGCAGCAGAGGCCTACGATATCGCCGCCATCAAGTTTAGGGGTCTGAATGCAGTGACCAACTTTGAGATGAACCGTTATGACGTCGAAGCCATTGCCAAGAGTTCTCTCCCCGTTGGCGGCGCAGCTAAGCGGCTAAAGCTCTCCCTTGAGTCGGAGCAAAATCTGATTGTTAACCATGAGCAACAACCCCAATGCAGCTCCAACAGCAACAATATAAGTTTTGCACCCATCCAGCAGCCATTATCTACTATTCCTTGCGGAATTCCTTTCGATGCAGCTGCATTTTATCAGCAGAATCTCTACCACCACCTTCAGGCTGCCAACATTGGCATCTCTGATCCCACAGGTTCTTCCTCGACAGTGGCCACCCCAATGACCTTAATGTCACAGTCGGCAGCCGATCAATTTTTCTTATGGCCTCACCAGTCTTACTGAAATGACGCAGCCAGTGTTTTAACAAGGAGTAGTTTACAATTCAGCTAACTTAGTAGCAACAGGCGGCATGTTCCCAGCTGACCCCATAATCTAACCATCACAATCTGATCAATACCTTGGGTGTAGGATTTTCTTTTCAAGGCTGGATTTTGTAAAGTATTTTTATCTCCAAATGTTAAAGATGTTCGACATGCTGAAATGGGTAAATCCATTCCATTTTCTTGCAAATTGTTTTTCAATGTTTCATCAAATTAAATGTAGTTAAGAGTAAAATTTCACATGGAAGATGGACATATATTTAAACTTAGAGGTAAGCTAATAAAGTTAATGAACTTGAATATCGGAAGGTTTGAAGTTATTCATGCAACAATCTTATATGCTAGGTGTTACATTAAACATATTTATTTCTTTGAAAAACAAGAACTAATTTTTTTTTATAAAAAAAATGAAAGGAATTTCTTTGCAAATGTGAATTATTTTGACCCCATCGCTTTTGATTTCTGATATAATTGCAGCTTCTGAATGTCTGTTGAAGAAATAAAGGCAGTTTAGGAAGCTGAACAACAAACAGTTTCTGATTGATTTCAATGGTGATTTCCATCGACCCTGCAAGTGCAAAGCAGCAGCAGCAACATCAAGCATCCATTACTCCATAACCAGTTGCATATGACGATTCAAGTCATCTTGATAGCTGGTTTGATTATAAGTTTGAGAGTCGCAATTGTCTAAAATTATTGGTTTTTCTCCACAGGCCTTCGGCTGATGCTCTAAACCACCTTGTTCTTCTCCCTTAAGCATCTCTACAACCTGAAAAATCATGGTTTCCGGCATGAATTTAAAGGGGAGAATCCGAACATGTTTCCGACATTGTTTCGTTACCTTTTTCATACTGGGTCGCATGGAGGCTAAGTGGCTAATGCACTGTGAAGCTATTGACATTGCAAGTTTCATTTCAGTTGGGTCATAACTGTCTCCGAGTTTGGGATCCACCAACTTTTTAACATCATCCGATTCCAGCAGCGGTTTTGCCTGTAAAGGACATACAAAAAAACAAGTTAATTGGATCATCTTTTGCTAATTTTAATGATTTTCAGTGCAAAAGATGTACCCAAATGACAAGACTTTGTCGCGACAACGAATCGACGGCGCGACGACCTGTTAATATCTCCAACAATAAAACCCCGAATGCGAATACATCAGTCTTTTCATCAACAATGCCGTGCATAAAATACTCTGGTGCTAAATACCTGGAGGCAAAGTTATAAGATTAAGTATGATCAATGGTAATGGCAAAATCAACTGAAGAAGTTTAAAGGCATGGATGCCCTTACCCGAATGTTCCTTCAATGGGATGGACCACATGCTGTTCCCAATTCTCTGGAAGCCATTTTGCCAGACCGAAATCCGATATCTGCATTGAACCGATCAAATCCAAAAGCATTACATTTACACTAGACTCCATAGGAATTTATTCATGCCAGAGTGCATTGAACTTTGAAGTACCTGAGGTTCGTAGTCTTCGGTGAGCAATATGTTGGACGCTTTGATGTCCCGATGTATGATTCGCCTCGGACAATCGTGGTGGAGATATTTCAACCCTTCTGCAATACCAAGAGCCACCTTAAACCTTATCTTCCAATCAAGGCCCTCATTCGAACCTGCAGTGCATCAACATTTCATCATCAGTCCAATGTGGATGGCAACGGCAACGGCAACGGCAACGGCAAATGGCAATGGTACAGTACCAAAAAGCAAATTAGCAAGGCTGCCGTGAGGCGAGAACTGAAGGACTAAAATCAAGCCTCGGTCGATGCTGTAACCGACCAAGTGAGCTGCATTAGGGTGATTAATGTGCGTAATAATCCCAAGCTCCGACAACAAATCAGTGGATCTCTCTTCATTTTCCTTGTCATTCTTGATGAACTTCTTCACCGCTACAACTTGGCCATCAGATAACGTCCCTTTGTATACTTGTGCACTTCCCCCTTCTCCAAGCAAATTCTCTACCATGTGTTTCCCAATGCAGATTAAATAATAGAAATAAAAAAATGGGGTTAAAGATGTGAATAATTTGCTTACGGGGGCTGAAATTATCAGTGGCGGCAGCAAGCTCGGAGTAGGCAAAATTCTTCCAGGAAGGCTTAACATTGGGGATGCAGTCATCATCTTCGGCGCCATAAAGCTTTGTAATTTTCTTCATCAAGGTCTTCCTGGAAATATCATAATTGGTGACCATTGGAAAGAATGAGAAACTTATGGGCGTTTTCTTCTTGATGGTTCCAATAAATTGGTTCCATTCGAAACCATTAAAATCCAGTTTGTTGTTCTTCTGGCAAGGAATTGGCTTGGGCGGACAAATTAAGTTTGAACTGCTGCTGCAACCGCCGCTATCTGAATCTGATCCCACCCCAGGATTCTCCAGTACCCCTCTCGGCGATTCCTTGTCTGCCTTTACCGTCTCTGCTGCATTCACAACAAAAATCTGCATCTAAAGAACAACCCCACATTGATTAAAACAAGAGGAACATCTGGGAATGAAATTACCTTCCACGGCCATATTGTTTCAAGTAGTAAGAGGATGAGGAAAAGGTTTGTTGTTGGGTATTTTTCAAATCAACATTGAACTTGAAAAGTTGTTGGATAATGAAGGAAGATGAAAAATCCCCCAAAATGAATCAGCTAGACATGTTCCGAATACCAGTTTCCAAATGATTGAATTTTAGCCAATGGAATTTTGGAAGTTGGTTATTCTTAGAAACATCAAGCCAAATGCTAAAAACCAACCTCATCACATTCATTAGGCTTCTCCCCTATATTTATACACTTCTCCCTCTCTCTAAATTCTCATTTTAGAAAACAACTGCTATTCAATTTTATTTATTTCAACTTGCACACCTGGGGCTGTATACAAATAGATAAATAATTAGTTAGCCCTGATGTTATAAGTTATATATATATATATATATAAATAATATTCAAATTATTTAATGTTATAATATATATAATATATTAATTTAAATATAAAATATATTTTACTAATAAATAAATAAATTTTAACAACTACACATGTTTCATGAAAATATAATAATTGAGGATGATTTTTCTTGGGATTTCATTATTAATCTCTTTCGACGGAAATTCTACACGCTTGCTGCACTAATTATTGATAATAAAACCAGGAAAACGATGGTTGTCAACGTATTAGACAATTTTATCTCTTCTGCTTTGGGCGCGGAGACACACAACCAATTAGAACTATGGAGAAGGTGAGAAAAGGAGGTGCACTGTTCTGATTTTACTTAGCTAGATCTCACTCGGGGAGGTGATGACTAGACTTGACAAATTTGACTTGAGAATCGAGAATCGAACCGAGATTTGAAATTGACCGGAATACGATGACTCGAATTTGATTTAAAACCTGAAATAAACCAAACTGAATTTTAGTTGAACCAAAAATGGACGCGAATCGATTTTCAATTGAACCGATTTCATCCGAACCGATAGCAACCCGAAATAAAGAAAAATATATTAAAATAAATAAAGATGAGATGTGAATTGTCGCACAACTCACCAAAAAGTTAAATATAAAGTTATATATATAGGATGGAAAAAACTAACTCGACCTGAAAATCCCACTAAAATCGATCGATCTCCTATTAACCCAATATTGACCCAACCTAAAATCAACCGAACCGAAAATCAATTGACTCGTCGTCCTGACCCGGTACCTGAACCAAAACCATCATAGACCATAACTAAAATCGAACCATACCTGAATCGACCCGAACCGAATTTAAACAGATCCAAAATAACCCGAACTAAAATCGAACCGAATGAACCGTTTGCCACTTCTAAATTGACCCACATAGTTATATTGGAGGGGTCTTATGGGTGTGTCAAGTCTATATTTTGTGGGATATAATGGATACGACAAACTAGCTCTGACTGTTAGTAAATATGGTTAGATGGTGAATTAGACAGATTTAATAGTCATATTATCGATTCAATTTGTTGGTTAAAGGCATAAAGTTAAAATATAGCCCCAACATTTGAGGAATAGTCACTTTGGCCCCTATTATTTTTTTGGAAGCAATTCAATTCCTAACGTTTCAATTTGGGTCAAAATGGCCCGTCTACGGATGAAAATTGCTAGGAAACTTATGATAAACAATTTGAAATGACTTTAAAGAATGATAAATTAGCAGAAAAGATTATTTTATAAAATTATTTTTTAACTGATGTAATGTTTTTTCAAGTTAACACATTTGTCTATATGATATTGTCATGTCAGCGTGCGCTGCCATATAGGTTTGCCCGTCATTTCAAGCCATTTACCGTTAGTTGATTAATAATTTTCATTCGTAGAGGGATCATTTTAATCCAAAATAAAACGTTGTGGGTTGAATTGTTCCAAAAATAAAAAAAAATGGGCAAAGTAACTACTTAGTCAAAAGTTGTGGGGCATTTTTTTTACTTATGCCTTAGTTAAATTTAATTGAGTGCAAAAAAAAATCACGGTCTTAATTTTTTTTTGATAAAGAGGTCAGCTAGCTTTATTAAATCATAAATGAACGAAAAGAAAAACAAAGTATAAGGAAGGGGCAGGAAAGTAAAAACAATCAGGAAAGTGAAACGACAAAAGACAAGTGTATCAGATGAGATACACCGACACAAGAACCAAATAGCTAGACCAGCAAAAACCCTTGCGGAAACCAAATCTAGACGTAGATTCAAGAGAAAAATTGAGGAGCAAAGCAAGGGGAAAAGGGTTGGCTATACTGAGCTTCACGGCGGCCAAACCCTTAGGGACAAAAGGCCCCAAAACCGAAGACAACAACACCCAGAATCAAGGGGGATCAAGCCATCTTCTGTCGGCATCGGCAAGACGAACAACAGCTGCTGGAGCGTCCTCCACCCAGACTACTTCCAAATCGGAGTTCCTGCATTCTTTTGCCATTGCATGCGCCGGCCGGTTTCCGTTTCGAGGGGTGAACGAAAAAGAACAGGTACTGAAATTTCTGGCCAGATTTTGGGCATTCCACACAATCGCACTGATGTCTGACATGTCCTCTGTTTTTGACTCCAATTTTTTAATTACCGATAAGGAATCCCCCTCGGCGACGACATGAGAAAACCCTAAATTAGCGGCAAATCGAAGTCCAAGAACCATCACGTACGCCTCAGCAGCAAAACTCGACAAGATACAGTCCCTTATCGAACTCATTGCTCCCAAATTATAACCCTCACTATCTCTGATAATAATCCCCAAATATGCTGTCTTTGTTGTAGGATTAAATCCAGCATCGACATTGATTTTTACCGCCGGTGCAGCAGGAGGATACCAACGGACTATTGTATGATTACAGCTCGTTGAAAGGCACGTCTGGGTAAGCTGCAAATCTAAACAGTAGCCTTTGACAAAGGCAATAGTCTCCTCTATTCTGACGATAGTTCCTTCAAAAACTAACTTATTTCGCGCAAACCAAATAGCATAAATAGTTATGATAATTACTTGTATATTGTGGATGCCATTGATACTGAAAACCTCCCTTAACCAATCCTGAAAACTAAGAACGTTAGCATTGGTAAGTTCTCTAATACATAAAGTTGCCCATAATTGTCTTGCATAGGAACATTCGCAAATAACATGAATAACATCTTCAGGAGCCTGGAGACATCTGTTACATATCGGATCAGCAGCTACTCTCCTGAAACATAGATTTACCTTAGTCGGGATGAAATTTTTAATAAATTTCCAGCAATTAATTTTCATCTTTGCTGGACATAGGGAGTTCCAAACCATACTGAACAACTCACTCGCATTAGAAGGGAAATCTGTAGAGTCTAGGAGATGTCTATAGCCACTACGGGCAGTATAGATCCCCGTATGCTCACCACACCAAACCAACCTATCAGGTTGGTGTATACTGGGTAGGGGAATGCTAAGTATCTCCTCAGCTTCGTGCGGCAAGAAACTAGTTTGAATTAAGTCGTACCTCCAAGTAGATGAAATTGGATCGATCAAATCCACCACATAATTGAAGCCAATGACTGAAGGAGAGGAAATCATCTTGGGGCTTCTACTCGGCAACCAGAAGTCATTCCATACCGAAATGGATCCTTCACTTCCCACTTTCCAACGGAGGCCCATTTCCAGTAGCCCACGAGCACTCCATACACTTCTCCATATAAGAGAAGGATTACTTTCGAGGCGCGCATTTAAAAAATTAGATGTAGGGTAATATTTAGCACGCATCAGCCTCCCCACTAGCGAGGATGGATTGGTAATTAAACGCCATCCTTGCTTGGCAAGCAAAGCCACGTTGAATTTTGCTAAATCCCTGAAACCAAGACCTCCACATTCTTTGAGCTGGCTAAGATCGGACCAAGTACACCAGTGTATCCCACGTTTGTCTTTAGAATTCTGCCACCAAAACTTCGCTAGGATCTGTTCCAGTTCTCTGCAAAAGGATTTCGGTAGAAGGAAGTAGCTCATAGTATACACGGGAATAGCCTGTAACACAGCTTTAATTAAGACCTCTTTACCTCCTTGAGACAGAGACCTTGTGCACCAATTAGAAACCCAGGCTAAGGTTTTATCCTTTAGCTCCACAAAGCTTTCTTTTTATTACGACCCACAATAATAGGAAGACCAAGATATTTCTCCGGGTTAAAACCCTGAGAAATTCCCAAAATCCTGCGAACATCAGCCATGTTGTCGTCTCCTGAATTTGCACTAAAAAGATTGCTGATTTATCAAAATTTACCAATTGACCTGAGCATCTGGCATAAACGGTGAGCAACTCCTGTATAACCCCCTCGTCCCGGTCTGGCCAGATGACCGGTCTGAGTGGGCCACACGGGGAAAACCGAAGTGAAACCCGCTGAGGCTCCCCTTCGGTTAGCAACCCTATTTTTTCTTCTTTTCTAGAAGCCTTTATTAAATCCTATGTGATAGGACGCGCAACGAACGAACACAGATACACGACCCACAAGACTTGCAATTAAACAGCCCAATTTTCCCTTTTTAAGCAGGTCGTATCGATACACCATACAGAGGGTATCGATACGCCTTGACCAAGGTCAACCCTTACAGTCAACTCAGGAAGACCGTATCGATACAGCCCTTGGGTGTATCGATACGCCCTTCTCGGTCAACACCCCGTGGTCAACGATGTTGGCCCGTATCGATACGTGCAAATCCCGTATCGGTACGCTCTACACTTACCCACTTCTCAGGATTCCAGAGAGTTGGGAGGGTATCGATACGCCCCCTTGTATCGATACGCCCAGCACAATCCGAATTCTAGAGAGTTGGGACCGTATCGATACACCCCCGTGTATCGATACGCCCAGTTAAAACTTAGGCCTTTTGGCAAGGCCGTATCGATACGGCCTTAGGCGTACCGATACGCCTTGCACTGTAATTCCACCAATTTTAACTAAACGACCTCAAACATGACTCTAGATGCATTCGTGGACTCCCCTAAGCTCATACAAACATACATACATCAAGACTTCAACCAAGAATTAGCATACGAGGCATTGAATCTAACAAGGACCATACAATTCAAAGATTTCATGCAATTCCACAAAGGGAGCATACTTAGCAAGCATAAGGCCCCATACACAAGATAGTCAAACCTAGGGCATGCATAGGCCAACAACATACACTTTTAGGCACATTCAAAAGCAACATGATAGGCATAGTCCGCAATCCATGAAACGAAAACATAACACATCCATAAGTATAACATGCTCAAAACACAAACCACCTAAGGAGTTTGACACCAACTCCTACAACTCTATACCCCATTGTTTAGGCATTACTACAAAACGCAAACCATACATGAACTAGCTTGAGAACTTCAAAAGCTCCTCCCTTGCCCGCTTGCCTTCCGAACTCTAACGATCTGCATGTTGGAAACAAAGAGAGCGTAAGCTAACTAGCTTAGTGAGAAAGCTCTACAATCCACAACATGCATTTTTCCAAAACGCATTTATATGCAAGAAAAGCAATGGATGCACGAAATGTCTATCTCAACAACAACACATGGTTTGCACAAGCACAACCATCATACACATACGGTGGGACTACACATCACCGTTTCGACTAGTAGATTTCCCATGGGACTACACATCAAGGTACTTTCTTACTAGTCACTACCGATGGGACTACACATCACCGTAGTTTAGACCACCATCACGTGAGGCACGACATCAACTCGACTACACATTAACAACATTAACATGCACATGGTAATCATAACACATTACCATTCATCCATCACAACAACATAGGAGTAGAGAGGCTTACACTCGGGTTTAGGTGAACCCTCAAGGTCCCACCCAAACCCCAAGGATCCCACAATGTGCACAATCCATAGATTAACAAATCCACTCACCGTTGTTACCCAAGAGAAGACCGAAGACCAAGCTCAAGACTCCGAACTTTCTGGACTCGTTCCTGAAGCTTCACCAACCAAGTTCCTTGTCTCTAAACATCCCAACACAATTAAAACAATCTCAAATCAGTCCATATTCCAATGTAGTCAACCCGGATCACAAACCAAGCACAAAGCACCCAATTCCAACTAAAAACAAACCCAAGAATCCATGTTCCCGAGCAGCCCCTATGCACCTCCTAAAACCAATGATTCCAACCCTCAAATTACTCCTTAACACCTCCAAAACAGCCCTTACATGTAGTCTATCCATCAACCCTCATATTTCCACAATAAACACCCCTATAACTCAACTTAAAACCTCCCAAAAACCTCCCCAAAACCCAAATCCGGGAAATTACATAAAACCTTGTAAAAATCAGTTTTGTTGGACCTTTTATGTTGTAGACAACTCATATAACTTCAACAAATCGAAAACTTAGGTTAAAGACTTCAAAGACAACATTTTTAATCTAAAATCCTCCAAACTTCAAATCTCAAAACATGTACAAAAATGAAAACAAATGGTATTAACTCGTAGAGAATAACGAGGGCAAGTCAAAAACGAAGTTACCTTTGCAAAACCTTCAAAGATGAGCAAGATATTGAATGAAATAGTATCTAGGGGGAGAGGGGTTCATTTCACGTTGAGAAGAAAAATGGAGAGGGGAAGAGGATGACCCAAAAGCATTATTTTAGGTTTGTTTAAAATTAAAAGGCCAAAGACCTAAATGCCCTTAATGAAATAGGAAAACCACATTAGGTGACACCCATGTCCATTTGGGATTGTCTTGAAAATGGTCCAACTTAATTTTATTTGTCTTAAAACCCGAGGCCCAAATCATTACTTTATTATTTAAAATTTAGGAACCGAAACCCGAACCATTATTAAATTATTATTTTTCGCCCGACCCCCAAACCCGGGTGTTACAACTCTCCCCCACTTAAGAAATTTTGTCCCCGAAATTACCTGACGGAAACAAATACGGAAACTGCTCAAGTATATCAGCTTTTCTTTCCCACGTGGCCTCTTCCACACCTCTATGTCTCCATAATACCTTGACCAATTCTATAGTCTTGCCACGCAACACCTTGCTATCAGAAGCAAGTATCTCAACAGGCTCATCATTATAGGACAAATCCGGATTTAACTCTATTTCTTCCACTAGCATAACATGGGACGGATCCGATCTATACCTCCTAAGCATCGACACATGAAATACATCATGAATCTTCTCTAGCTCAGCTGTGAGCCTCAATCTATATGCAACCGGACCAATTCTCTCAACTATCTCATAAGGCCCTATGTACCTTGGGCTCAACTTGCCCTTTCTCCCAAACCTCATCACTTTCTTCCAAGGTGAGACTTTCAAAAACACTTTATCCCCCACGGAGTACTCTACCTCCTTCCTCTTTAAGTCGGCATAGGACTTCTGTCGATCTGAAGCCGCTTTTAATCGGTCACAAATCAACTTCACCTTCTCGGTGGTGCCCTTAAGCAACTCGGGCATCGGTACAAGTTTCTGTCCGGCCTCGGCCCAACAAATCGGGGTTCTACACTTCCTACCATACAAGGCCTCATAAGGAGCCATCTGAATACTAGACTGAAAGCTGTTGTTATACGCGAACTCCACTAACGGTAGGTGTTTCTCCCATGACCCCTGAAAATCAATGATACAACACCTCAACATATCCTCCAAAATCTGAATTACCCTCTCAGACTGCCCATCTGACTGCGGATGATACGAAGTGCTGAAGTTCAACCAAGTACCCAAGGCCCGATGCAAGCACTCCCAAAACCTAGCGGTAAATCTCGGATCTCGGTCTGATACAATCGACTTCGGTACCCCATATAGTCTCACTATCTCACGGATATACAGTTCGGCCAACTTGTCCAAAGTATAGGTAGTATGAACCGGTATGAAGTGAGCACACTTAGTAAATCTATCTACAATCACCCACACTGAATTTTTCTTCGAAGGAGTCAACGGAAGTCCTGACACAAAGTCCATAGTGATACGCTCCCACTTCCACTCTGGAATTTTCAACGGTTGCAATAACCCTGAGGGAAACTGGTGCTCAGCCTTGAATCTCTGACAAACCATACATCTACTCACAAACTCGGCTACGTCCTTCTTCAAACCAACCTAATAATACTCTTCCTTTAATCCTCGATACATCTTCGTGCTACCCGGGTGCATAGCAAAAGGACTATTGTGAGCCTCACTCAAGATCGTACGTCTCAACTCGGCATCCTCCGAAACCACTATCTTATCCTTGAAACATAGGATCCCATTCTCCCCAAAACAATACTCGGTAGGCCTATCATCGGCTATGTCTTGCACGTGAGGTGCCAAAGACTCATCTCGCAACTGCTTCTCACGAATCAACTGAACCAATGATGGCTTAACCTGAAGCTCGGCTATCAATCCGCCATCCGTATACACACTCAACCTTGCAAACATTGCTCGCAACTCAACGGCCACCTTCCCACTTAAGGCATCGGCCGCCACATTTGCCTTGCCCAGATGATACTCTATGGTAAGGTCATAATCCTTAAGAAGCTCTAACCACCTTCGCTTCCTGAGGTTCAACTCCCTTTGGGACATCAAATATTTCAAACTCTTGTGGTCGGTGTACACGGTGCACTTCTCACCATAAAGATGGTGTCTCCATATCTTCAACGCGAACACCACTGCAGCCAACTCTATGTCGTGTGTGGGGTAATTCTTCTCATGAACCTTCAACTGTCGTGAAGCATATGCTACTACCTTACCTTCTTGCATAAGCACACAACCTAGCCCTATATAGGACGCATCACTGTAAATCACAAACTCTCTCCCCGGTTCGGGCTGAATCAAGATAGGAGCTTCGGTCAAAGCTTTCTTCAATTTCTCAAACGCTTCTTGTCTTGCATCTGACCATTCATACGGAACATTCTTCTGTAGCAATTTGGTCAACGGAGCCGCTATTCTCGAGAACCCCTCAACAAACCTCCTATAGTACCCCGCCAAACCTAGGAAACTACGGATTTCTGTCACTGATTTCGGTTGTTTCCAATTCGCAATGGCTTCAATCTTCTTGGGATCTACACTAATCCCACTAGCCGAGATCACGTGACCTAGGAAGACCACCTTCCTAATCCAAAACTCACACTTACTTAGCTTAGCATACAACTGATTCTCAAGTAGGGTCTGAAGCACTAACCTCAAATGCTCATCGTGCTCCTCCTCGGTCCTAGAGTACACTAGGATGTCATCAATGAACACTACCACAAACCTGTCCAAGAACTTATGAAACACTCGGTTCATCATATCCATGAAGGCTGCTGGAGCGTTGGTCAATCCAAATGGCATTATCAAAAACTCATAATGTCCATAACGTGTACGGAAGGTTGTCTTTGGTATGTCCACATCCTTTACCTTCAATTGATAGTATCCGGACCTCAAATCAATCTTTGAAAACACAGAAGCACCCATCAACTGGTCTAGCAAGTCTTCTATCCTAGGCAAGGGATATTTGTTTTTCACCGTTACCTTATTCAACTGCCTATAATCTATACACATCCGCATGCTACCATTTTTCTTCTTCACAAACAAGACCGGAGCACCCCACGGGGATACACTAGGCCTAATGAAGCCTCTATCAGTCAACTCCTGAAGTTGTGTCTTCAACTCTTTCAACTCTTTCGGTGCCATTCTATACGGAGCAATCGACACCGGTGCAGAATCAAAATATGTCTCGATAGCGAACTCTACTGCTCTATCTGGCGGGAAAACACTCGGAAAATCACATACTATTCTGATGTCATGAGGTCTCACCTCACTCATATCCGGATTCATTACATAAGCCAAGTAAGCCTGACACCCTGAACTCAACAACCTCTAAGCTTCTAAAGCCGAAACCACATTGGACAAAAACTTGACATTCTCCCCAACTACCACAACCTCAAAGTCATCGGTAAGCCTCAAAGAGACTCTCTTAGTCTCGAAGTCAACCTTTGCTCTATGCTCTACAAGCCAATCCATGCCCAAAATCACATCAAAGCCATAGAAGGGTAACTCCATCATATTGACCGGAAATACGTGGCCCTGAACCATCAAAGGACACCTCCTATACACTTTCCTAACTACCACTGTATCACCAAAAGAGCTAGTGACATTTACACCTACCTCTAACCAATCACAAGGTAACCCTAATGACTTTGCGTGTTCACCCAAAATATACGAATGGGTTGACCCCGAATCTATCAAAGAAATCAAACTCAAGGACTGTAATGTGAAATTACCTGCAATGACATCAGTGACATTCCCAGCCTCTCGCTGAGCGTACACCCTAGCTGGTCCTCCTCCCTCGGGCTCAATTGCTACAACATGAGCCAAGTTCCTCTGGCCCTCATTCCTCGGCTGAAAGTTCCCACGGCCGCGCCCACGGCCTCTCTGATGCTCAAAACCCCTCGCTGGAGCCGGTCCGCCCCTAACTGGGTGTGGATAATCACGCCTCAAATGGTCTCGGGAGCTACAGTTCCAACACGCCCTAAACATACCCATACACTCACCTGGGTGGCGTCTCCCGCACCTAGTGCACTCCGGAATGTGTCCAACAGCTCCCTGGCCCTGACCATGGTTACCACCCCTAGGTCTCGTATCCGGCTGATACCTTCTATCTCTATGCCTCTTGGCATGATCTCTATCCCAGTTCGCATGTCTCTTTCCGGAGTAAGACCCACCTGCACGTGCTCTAGAGCTTAGGTTCTGCTCTATATCCTTGGCCCTAGAAACCAAGACATCGAACTCGGTGTAGTCGGAGGCTAACGTGTAGGTCTTCACATATGTAGTCAACCCATATCTGAAACGCTCACATCGCTCCTTCTCATCCGGAATCAACTCTGGCGCGTACTAGCTCAACCTCACAAACTGAATCTCATACTCGGACACGGTCCTATTACCTTGAACCAAAGCCATGAACTCTCTTTTCTTTTCATCCAAGTACCGAACCTTGAGGTACTTCCTCTTGAAGGCATTTCTGAAGAACTCCCATGTGACATCCGTCTCGGCCATACCGGAAATAACAGTGGTCCACCAAGTATAAGCGTCTCCCTGAAGAAAAGAGACGATGCATCCCAACTTACGGGCATCCATACACTCCATCTGACCTAATATGCGAGTAGTACTCTCAAGCCAGCCTTTTGAACCCTCCGGAGACAGCCCACGAAACTCAACTGCCCCTAAGTTACGGAGCCTCTCTAGGGGTAATCCTGTCCCCGCACCCTGGGGTGGTGCTGCAGCTTGCATACCGGCCAAAGCTGTCTGAAAAGCTCCGGCTATGGCCTGAATCAAATGAGCCACATCTGGACCTGCCTGGCCTTGGCCCGCTTGAGCCCCATTACCTCCCACATTAGCCTCAGCCTGAGGCCCATTACCATCACCTCCAACGTTCCCTCCATTACCATCGGGAGCATGAAGAGCAGGAGGCACATCCTCGGGTGCTTGGTCACCCGCTCTAGGCCGTCCCCTCGGTCTCACCATAGCGATTTAAAATAATTTAAAACAGCAAACACACAACAACAAAGAAAGGTTAGGTTAGCAAAAGGGCAAGCACTCTGGTTCTCAAGCTCTTTAAACCAAAACAATTTTCCTTTTTATTTTGACAACAACGCCTAACAATGGGGACTTGAACCAACTCTCAAACAACAGCAAGGTCACTATAGCATGCATTCATCCACCATGCTAGAGACAAAATTTAGACATACATGGCAAAACACCCATAATACCTTAACTCACCTCACTTACCTGCCCGAGGTCTCGGAAACCTCAGGCTTTGATACCAATAAATGTAACCCCCTCGTCCCGGTCTGGCCGGATGACCAGTCCGAGTGGGCCATACGGGGAAAACCGAAGTGAAACCCGCTGAGGCTCCCATTCGGTTAGCAACCCTATTTTTTCTTATTTTCTAGATGCCTTTATTAAATCCTATGTGATAGGACGCGCAACGAACGAACACAGATACACGACCCACGAGACTTGCAATTAAACATCTCAATTTTCCCTTTTAAGCAGGCCGTATCGATACACCATACAGAGGGTATCGATACGCCTTGACCAAGGTCAACCCTTACAGTCAACTCAGGAAGACTGTATCGATACAGCCCTTGGGTGTATCGATACGCCCTTCTCGGTCAACACCCCGTAGTCAACGATGTCGGCCAGTATCGATACGTGCAAATCCCGAATCGGTACGCTTTACACTTACCCACTTCTCAGGATTCCAGAGAGTTGGGAGGGTATCGATACGCCCCTTGTATCGATACGCCCAGCACAATCCGAATTCTAGAGAGTTGGGACCGTATCGATACACCCCCGTGTATCGATACGCCCAGCTAAAACTGAGGCCTTTTGGCAAGGCCGTATCGATACGGCCCTTAAGCGTACCGATACGCCCTGCACTACAATTCCACCAATTTTAACTAAACGACCTCAAACACGACTCTAGATGCATTCGTGAACTCCCCTAAGCTCATACAAACATACATACATCAAGACTTCAACCAAGAATTAGCATACGGGGCATTGAATCTAACAAGGACCATACAATTCAAAGATTTGATGCAATTCCACAAAGGGAGCATACTTAGCAAGCATAAGGCCCCATACATAAGATAGTCAAACCTAGGGCATGCATAGGCCAACAACATACACTTTTAGGCACATTCAAAAGCAACATGATAGGCATAGTCCACAATCCATGAAACGAAAACATAACACATCCATAAGTATAACATGCTCAAAACACAAACCACCTAAGGAGTTTGACACCAACTCCTACAACTCTATACCCCATTGTTTAGGCATTACTACAAAACGCAAATCATACTTGAACTAGCTTGAGAACTCCAAAAGCTCCTCCCTTGCCCGCTTGCCTTCCGAACTCTAACGATCTGCATGTTGGAAACAAAGAGAGCGTAAGCTAACTAGCTTAGTGAGAAAGCTCTACAATCCACAACATGCAGTTTTCCAAAACGCATTTATATGCAAGAAAAGCAATGGATGCACGAAATGTCTATCTCAACAACAACACATGGTTTGCACAAGCACAACCATCATACACATACGGTGGGACTACACATCACCGTTTCGACTAGTAGATTTCCCATGGGACTACACATCAAGGTACTTTCCTACTAGTCACTACCGGTGGGACTACACATCACAGTAGTTTAGACCACCATCATGTGAGGCACGAAATCAACTCGACTACACATTAACAACATTAACATGCACATGGTAATCATAACACATAACCATTCATCCATCACAACAACATAGGAGTAGAGAGGCTTACACTCGGGTTTAGGTGAACCCTCAAGGTCCCACCCAAACCTCAAGGATCCCACAATGTGCACAATCCATAGATTAACAAATCTACTCACCGTTGTTACCCAAGAGAAGACTGAAGACCAAGCTCAAGACTCCGAACTCTCTGGATTCGTTCCCGAAGCTTCACCAACCAAGTTCCTTGTCTCTAAACATCCCAACACAATTAAAACAATCTTAAATCAGTCCATATTCCAATGTAGTCAGCCCGGATCACAAAGCAAGCACAAAGCACCCAATTCCAACTAAAAACAAACCCAAGAATCCATATTCCCGAGCAGCCCCTAAGCACCCCCTAAAACCAATGATTCCAACCCTCAAATTACTCCTTAACACCTCCAAAACAGCCCTTACATGTAGTCTATCCATCAACCCTCATATTTCCCCAATAAACACCCCCATAACTCAACTTAAAACCTCCCCAAAACCCAAATCCGGGAAATTCCATAAAACCTTGTAAAAATCAGTTTTGTTAGACCTTTTAGGTTGTAGACAACTCATATAACTTTAACAAATCGAAAACTTAGGTTAAAGACTTCAAAGACAACATTTTTAATCTAAAATCCTCCAAACTTCAAATCTCAAAACATGTACAAAAATGAAAACAAATGGTATTAACTCGTAGAGAATAACGAGGGCAAGTCAAAAACGAAGTTACCTTTGCAAAACCTTCAAAGATGAGCAAGATATTGAATGAAATAGTATCTAGGGGGAGAGGGGTTCATTTCACGTTGAGAAGAAAAATGGAGAGGGGAAGAGGATGGCCCAAAAGCATTATTTTAGGTTTGTTTAAAATTAAAAGGCCAAAGACCTAAATGCCCTTAATGAAATAGGAAAACCACATTAGGTGACACCCATGGCCATTTGGGCTTGTCTTGAAAATGGTCCAACTTAATTTTATTTGTCTTAAAACCCGAGGCCCAAACCATTACTTTATTATTTAAAATTTAGGAACCGAAACCCAAACCATTATTAAATTATTATTTTTCGCCCGACCCCCGAACCCGGGTGTTACATCCTGTACTTTTCCAGCCCCACATGCTGAAGATTCTCCGAATATTAGACTATCATCTGCGAAAAACAAATGGCTAACTCTAGGTGCTCCTCTTGCTATACGGACCCCAACATTGTCAACTGCTTGCCGCAGGAGTGAACTAAGCCCTTCACTGCATATAAGAAACAAAAAAGGGCTTAAAGGGTCTCCCTGACGAAGCCCTATCGATGGAGTGAATTTCTGCCCCACAATCCCATTTAGAACCACATAATAAGATACCGAAGATATGCAATGAATAATGCGAGAAACCCACGGATCAGAAAAACCCATCTTTTTCATAATTAATTCAATAAATTCCCACTCCACTCTATCATACGCCTTACTCATGTCGAGTTTTAAAGTGAAAAAACTTTCCCTCCCCTGTCGTTTGTTCCGTAAAGAGTGAAGGATTTCAAATGCTGCTAAGATGTTGTCCGTAATAAGGCGCCCTGGAACAAAGGCACTTTGAGCTTAATCAATACAAAGGGGCAGTACAGCTTGAAGGCGAATGACCAATACCTTGGAAATGAGTTTATATATAACATTACATAAAATTATGGGGTGAAATTGGGACATAGAAGTTGGATCTGTTACCTTCGGAATCAACACTATTCTAGTGTGATTAATGCAGTCCAAAGGAAACTCACCATTAAGAGCCCCAATACAGAATGAAGCCACATCATCTCCCACAATGTGCCAAAACCTCTTGTAGAAAATAACTCCCAGACCATCCTCACCAACTGCCTTCAAGGGGATCATCGTCATTAGGGCGGCATATACTTCATCCCTTGAAAATTCCCTCTCTAAAGATACGTTCATGTCATCAGATATACACTGATTTATACACTCTAGAATTTTCCCACAATTCCCCACACCATTGGATGAAAAAAGGGATATAAAATAATCACGAGCAATCTCACCCATCTTCTCCTCATTCGTAACCTCCATATTGTCACTAGAAATTAGTTTTGAGACTCTGTTCTTCTTCTTATGTTGGTAGCGATACGGTGAAAATATGCTGTATTTCTATCCCCATGTCGGAGCCAATTAGAACGAGCCCGCTGCTCCCAATACAACTCATTTCTATCCAACTCTAGATTTAGAGCCAATTTTGTCTCAATTAAGTCCCCCAACACATCATCAGAAGGGTCCAGTTCATTCAGTCTCTCCAGTTTCTGATTTAGCTTTTCTACAGTAAACTTTTTCTCTTTTTTCAAACGACGAAACCACGCATCTAGACCAGAGGATACATGACCAAGCTTTTCCAGCAGATTATCACTTGGAAACTGCCAAAGTTCATGAACAGTGGACTCACAAGAGTCTTCAAGTAACCACGAGGCCTCAAAACAGAAATGCCACACTCTGCTATCACCTTGCCCACGCGGATTCATGTGAAGAAGGATGGGGCAATGATCTGAAATGGAGTGTGGAAGATGATGCAGGTTAAAATCGGGAAATCTATTCCACCACTCATTGTTTGCTACACCCCTATCAAGCCGCACCCTCATATTAAACGTTTGACTTCGACCTTTCTCCCATGTGAACCACGATCCATTAAAACCAATATCCTCTAATGCACAATCCTCAAGGGCAGAACGAAACTGATCCATCTGTCGTTGACTCCGCACTAAGCCCCCATGTTTTTCTGACGATAATAAAATCTCATTAAAATCTCCAATAACCAACCATGGCAAATCTGGAAGGTCATTCAAACTTCGGAGTAAATCCCACGCCTCATGTCGCCTATGAGCCTCCGGGTTCCCATAGAAACCCGTACATCGCCAATGAAAACCATCAGAGTCATCGGAGATAATAATGTCAATATGCCTAGTCGAATATGACCGTAAAGAGACCATACAAGAGTTCTTCCATCCCATAGACAAACCTCCACTCCGTCCACACGTATCCACATCAATTCCATTAGGGTATCCACAATGTTTTCGAACCTTAGCCATACGAACAGCACTTAACTTCGTCTCGATTAAGAATATAATACTGGGGTTAACATCATTCAACTTTTGGTGGAGACGCCCCACCGTCCGAGGTTTCCCCAACCCTCGGACATTCCAGCTCATGAGTTTCATGATGACCGGCGGACCTAGGAAGGCAGGTCGGCCGATGAAGAAGTAAGGGTTCCGATATCATCCGAAAACTTAGAAACAACCGGTACCTTTTCATTAACACGTGCTCGCTTTTGACCCTCAGACTGCTCAATTGGAATCTCCTCTTCCACAAGTGTCATCATAGTATCCGATGCATTAATTTGATTATAAGAAGGAATCCCAATAATAGGGCCCGAATTTAGGCCACCCTTATTAATCCGAGAATTAATTCCGCCAATCATAATACTCGAATTGCTAGTATTTTTGGGAAGTCCAGAGTTACCGGGCATATGATTTTGGGAAGGTAAATTATTACTATTTTTTGAATTTGCAAATTCGGCCCTCGGTTGCTCAGCCACCGGCGCCGCCTCTCTCAGCCATATACTCGTTGCAGCAGTCGCTCTTCTCGGGGGGCCCCTCAATGATGCATCTCATTCCATCGTTATCTCCTCCGGGTTCAGTGACACCCTTAACGGGAAAAAACTTTCCCCATGACCCAGTTTACCACAGACAAAGCAAAACAAGGTCATTTTTTCATATGCAAAACGCACATAATGATCCTCACCATTCCTTGATCGAATCTTTTTCCGACGCTTCAATGATAGGCGAATGTCCAAACAAACTCTGACACACATAACACCCTTGTATCCCATCGAAATCGCCTGGGTATCGTATTCCACAAATGTACCAATGAAATTACCGATAGCCCTTGCGAATCTTTCAGACACAAATCCATATGGGACATCATGAATCAACACCCAAAAAGCCACGTGAGTAAGGGGAATCAGATTCGGAATTTCACCCAACTGTAACCTATGGAGAACCAGTAAATGATTGTTGAAATTCCACGGTCCCCCCGATTCAATCCTATCCGCATCGATCTTCAGATACAATCGGAATAAGAATCTTCCCTCGCCTAAATCAGAAATCGAAATCCCTCCCAATGGATGCCAAACATTTGCTAGTGTTGAGCGCATGGATACAAAGTGGATCACACTCGAAGTGAGAAAAGATCCCACAAAGCAGTGTTCATAAGAAATCTCCAAATCAGAATCCTCAACATCATCTTGTAAAATCTCGTCCTCTCCAGTGTTTATCGAGAGACCCGCAAGTTCATTCTCCACCCCTGCCATAACAAGGTAGAAGCAAAAAGGAAGAGCCCAAAAGAGACAGGCTATGAAAGAGACAAACGAAAAAGAAACAAAAGCGTGCTATGAGAGCAGAGAAAAAAAGCGTGCTACGAGAGCAGAGAAAAAAAATCGAACTGTTGGTCTTAATTTTTTTTAAAGTTTAAATTTCGGTGCAACTTTCATTGTCTACGTTTCTGACTTGGATTTGGTACGTTGGGTTGGGACATCAACTCTGGAGGGAGAGCAGGGCGGATCAAAGGTATACGAGGCACTGTACAATTTATTAAAATAAATTTTTTTAATTTATAATCTCAAAGAGATATAAGGTTTCTTTTAAAAAATATTTTTATTTTAGTAAAAATATATTGTGGGCCGTCTTTAAGGTTATATTTTTTCTTGCAATTTATTAAACTAAAATCTTTTGTTTTCCCTATACATATTTTATTCAATTTATTTGACCATTTTTTCCTTAAATTTATGTACGATCGCTCTTCTCGCTCATGTCCACAATTCCTAATGAGAGAGAGGTGGGGGTTACGTATAGGGGAGTGGGACGAGCCAACGCAGATTAGTTGAAAAGAATATATGTTGATTAAAACTTGAATTTTAGTTCATATATTGATTTTAAAAAGACAATATTTAAGGAATTTAAATTTGAATCTTAACATATTGTTTATTAAAAGATGAAAATGGTTGGTTCGTTTGCTACATTGGCCTCTCATGTGGAACATCCAGAAATTAAACAAGACATAACACATCCATCACTTTAAACAATTGGTAAATGTTTTCATGTAGGGAGAAAACTAAAATTTAACCGATCCAATTCCCAAGGGATTGTTCATCTTAGCTTTATCAAATTTCTATAATCTCATATTTGTAAGAATTTACACAAGATTTTAGGTTAATAAAAGTAAAATTTTATACATAATAAAATTATATATGATTTAAAATTACCAATAAAAACATTTGAAAATTTCAGAAATCCAAACCATGATGCTTATCAGTTGACTTGATGTCATCAACCAAAAAAAATATAGCCTAATTACTGGGATGAGAGTAATTAATTATTTGAAAAAGTCAAAGAAACATTTAATCACAACAGCGCTTGTAGCTCAGTGGATAGAGCGTCTGTTTCCTAAGCAGAAGGTCATAGGTTCGACCCCTATCTGGCGCGTTTTTATTTTTGACAAAAATATTGTCAACCTAGTCTAATCCTTACATCTTTAATAAATAAATATTTATTTTTTAATTGTTTAAGAATGTCTCAAATTTTTGACAAAATAATTAATGTTTTATTTTTTTATCCAATTGAACTCTCAAGTTAAAAAATTAAATCAATTAAATATTATATCAAATTGATTGTTACATTTTTAATATTTTTTGAGATATTACTGTCATGTGACACTTTTTAATAAATAAATATTTATTTTTTAATAGTTTAAGAATATGTATGAAGTCCACAAATTTTTGAAAAAAAAATAATTCATATCTATTTTTTATTCAATTCAACTCTCAAATCAAAAAATTAAATTAATTGGTCTTTAAATCGAGAAATTTAATCAATGAAATGTTTTTCTCAATTTGATTGTTGCATTTTAATAATTTTTTGAGATATTACTTTCATGTGACACATTGATATTCTCTCTTGTGAAAGTTCTAAAATAATTTTATAAGTTTATTAATAAGCGTAAACTATGTCAAGTAACACCAAACTATTGAGTGTGATCCGTTTTTACCACTAACCTTTCAATTGGTCCAATTTTGCCACCAAACTTTATTTTTCGATTCGTTTGTACCAGGACGCCGTTAATTCATTAACTTCGTGATGACTTGAATGCTAGACTAAAACGACGTCTTTTTGGTGCTGTTATTTTGATACTAAATTGTCCAAAATGGCATCGTTTTGCTGGAAGAAAATATGAAAAACCATGCCCCAATGAAATTTGAACCTGAAACCTTTGGAATCAAAGACAACCTCCTAACCACTAAGCCAACTTAATATCTCTAATTTGTTTCTAGCACAAATAATATATATTCTAAACTGCAGTTGAGATTAATTCAATTTATTTTATTATATAAATAATATAAATATATTATAAAATAATACTAATACACATATAATAATATAGTAATATATATATAACTAATTAATAAAATATTTATATTAAATAAAAAAATTAATACTATTAATAATATTAAATATATAAATAAATAATATATTTTTATAAAAACTAAATAATTAATTTAAAAAACGCCCAAAATTTCCAAAATTTACAAAAAAACCTCAAATCCACCAAAACATTAAATTCTTACATATAAACCCTAAATCATAAACCCATTAGTAGCCAAAATAGATGAATTTGGGGTTTAAGCTTTAGGATTTTGGTGAATTTTTGGTTTTTTTTTTGTAAATTTTTGAAATTTTAGATTTTTTTTAAATCAAAATTTTTAGTTTTTATAATAATATATTATTTATTTATATATTTTAATACTATTTTTTATGAATAAAATTTTAGGGTTTAAGATTTATATTTAGGGTTAAGGTTTTGTTAGATTTTGGGCTTTTTGAAAATTTTGGGTTTTGAAAATTAATATTTTAGTTTTTATAATAATATATTTATATATTTAATATTATTTATAATATAAAAGTATTTATATATTTTTATTTTATTTATTATTTATATATTAATATATGTATACTAATACATTTCTAATATATTTATATTAGAAATAATATATTTAAACTATTTATATAGAGTAATATTATTTATATGATAAACTGCAGTTTAGAATATATATTATTTGTGCCGAAAACAAAACAAATATGTTAAGTTGGCTTAATGGTTAGGAGGTTGCCTTTGATTCTAAAGGTTTCAGGTTCAAATCTTATTAAGTGCACGGTTTTTCATATTTTCCTTTAGCAAAACGACGCCGTTTTGGACAATTTAGTACCAAAATAGCAGCACCAAAATGGTGTCGTGTTGGTTTAACATCCAAGTCATCACGACGTTTAAAGTCAGTTTTCCGCAGATTAGGGACACTAGCTGACTGACTGCGTTAGGGACACAAGAACTTCGGGGATTAGCAACAGTTTCCCTAACAGAAGCCCCGTGCTTAGGAGGAGCTTACTGACTGCGTTAGGGACACATAGAGGAGAGAGAGGTTATCTCTAGACCCAAGGGGTTTCCCCCTAACCCCCTGACCTGAACGAGGTGTGAGCAAACACTCCAGGATTACCTTAACCATACAGCCCTAAAACAAAGTCAAAAACAAAAAAAAAAAATCTATAAGTTAACAGCGCGGTGATATAAACGAGTCGAAAAATAAAATTTGATGGCAAAATTGGACCACTTGAAAGGTTAGTGGTAAAAACAGGTCACGCCCAATAGTTTAGTGGTACCTGATATAGTTTACCCTATTAATAAAATAAATACATTTAAAAAAAATGCCACTTGACAACACCATGATATGACAATTGGAATCAATTGATCCAAAAACTGTTAAACTTAATTGTCAATGTTGATCAAATGAATGAATTGATGAAAATTTGAAGTATAAGAGCTTAATTGAATGGAAAAAAAATTTAGGGCAGATAAACGATACAAACTTTAAATATACATACATACAAGCTAGAACAGACTAGTAGGGTCATGACCCCACAAAAATATTAACAAATTAAATAAATTTAACTTAAGATAATGATAAAATTATTTTTTAAACCTTCAAAAAATATATAATCTATGGTTACCTTTAAATTTATTTTTTAATTAATTAATTCAATAAATAATGTTAAATTAATTAATAAAATTTCTTGAATTCCGTCAATGTATGCATACAACACATTTTTAGTAGGTTCCAGATGAAAGATTAGAAGAGATGCTCAACTTTTTTAAAGAAATAATGCCCTTAAAATAAAGATTTAGGGGAATGGGGTTCCCCAAACATTATTTAGGGAAATTGGTCGATTGCTATAGTAAAATGACACGTCGCCGGCTGCAAAGGGCGAAACCTATTTTTTTTAAGATTTTTTAATACCAAGACGCCACTTGCAGTAGTTTTTCTGATATGTAGGGATGGAAATTGGGTTGGGATATGCGAAAATCGTAGGATCCGTACCGATGGGGTGGAGAATAACCAAAATATTCACCTATGAGGAAGTTTTATTACCGAAGCTCAAATGAAGATGGAGACGGAGATTGCTATATATGAACCATGGGGATAATCGTATAAATAACCGTGAGGATCCCAATAAATATCCGCAAGTATCTTGATATTTTACAAGATTTTCAAAAAAATATATACTTATTTATCTATATACCCCTAATATATATCTTAATAAAAAACCTTAACAATATTATTATTGCTTCAAGTTTCTCTCAAACCTAGTCAGACTCAAGTTTCTCAACATATTTCTATCTTAGTTTTTAGATATAAACTAAAACCCTCGTCTAAATCTTCCCCAACACAACACCCTTTCAATCTTCATCATCTCGTAACTGATTCCAATCGAAGTATTCAAACGTTATATTTTGAATAGATTGACGATTTATTTTGGTCAATAAAATAATAATTTTGTTTAATTTTTTGGGATGGAGATTCCTCGAAAACCGCGAGGATCTGTGCAGGAGGGTATGGAGACAAAAAAATCCCCGAGGCATTTAATGAAATTTCCTAAAACCGTAACCGCAAGTGTTGGGGATAGGGTGGAGAATGCAAAACCATCCATGCCCCACTCGATACCCACCCCTACTGATATGCCATTACATACTATGATTTTTAAGTTGGCTTGAAATGGAAACATCACTACAATAAGCTTGCTATATAGCGGCACTTTTTGTGATGTTTTTTGAGCAAACATCGCTAAATTTGCACATATTACGGCGTTTTAAATTCAAACGCCATAAGAGTAACCTATTGCTCCTTATCTCCGATCACTCTCCTCGGTTCTCCACTGTCGCCTCCTCTCTTTCTTGTTTTACTTTGATCGGGATTAAATAGGACTCCATGGATAGCCTAGGATTATCTTGAAATTGAATTTGAACGTGCAAGGATAAGATAGACGATCATCTTATCCGGCGTTTGAATCATAAGGCTGATTAGGTTAGGGCTGACGTCATCGTGTTAATACTTCTCCGGCATCAAAGCTTGGCATGGTACTGCCAACCGTGCTTGGCACTGCTCGTCCCCTATTTTCTCGGAGATTGATCTAGTCCCTATTTTTCCGCAGCCTGATCTGGTCCTATTTTTTCGGAGTCAACATCTACGTGGCATGGCATCAAGTTCTCTTCTCCATCGTCCGATGCTTGGCATTAAAGGTCCTTCTGCGCCAACAACAACTCAACATCCTCCTTGGTTTCGTCTCCTTCTCCACCAACTGTCGGGCCATCAGCTATGCCAACCTGCAAAAAGGTGCCAAAACAACCCTTTCACACTGGCATAACACCAAATCCTAACTCTTAATGCAAATGCATGGTTCCTAAGGCAAAATGAAACTAAATGTACTTTAAAGACAAGTAAAAACATGTGAAATTGGTATATAAATAAGTACTTTTGGAGCGTTAACACTCCCTCACACTTTAGCTCATTGCTTGTCCTCAAGTAATGCAGAGGAAAATAGAGAAACTAAAAAAATGTGAAAATAATACCTCAACAAAGTTTCGGTCAGCATGCCAATAGATGCAGGCAAGGAGAATTTGGCATAGATCTATCCTCGGTAATCTCAGTGCAATAATGCCAAGCAGGTAGAAAATTCAAGAGCAGCAAAATAACTTTAGTCATAGGGCATGAAAGTGCATGAAGTGTAGGCAATATACATCAAGTGTCCTTTCACTTCCTTAGTCAATTTTGCTACATAAACTCATATTTTTTTCCAGCCAAAGGTATACATTTTTTTATTGCTGGGATTAGATTAGGGTATCGTCATGCACTGTTTGGTGTGAGATATAAGAGGGAGCATACACGAATACCCACGTTAGTCCAGATTACATCACTTACTAACCTATTACACTCATACCCTAAGTCATGTTGGCTTGAGAACTAATAGGGAGCAAACCACGAAGACCCAAGTTAATAATTTTTCCTAAGGCAGAGGAGTGTTCTAAAGTCCTTCAGCATTTGGCACACATTGGTGCACTATTTTTACCTTGACATTTTATTCTTTTTTTTTTCGGAGCATAGTTTCAAACAACCTAAGTTTGCTAGGGAACTAGATACATATCACATGTTAAGTGTAAATTCAATTCCCAAAACTAGAGATCAATTGGCAAGAAATCCTGACATTACTACTCTACTGGCATAGGCATCTAAAGATTTTAAATTTATTCATCGAACAGACACCTAGGTCAAACTAAACTTGCCTAACAGATGTTAACATGCTTCAAAAATTAACCGAGACAAAATTTTCTTTCTTTTTTGTGGTTTGGTATGCAAACTATCCTAACCTACATGGCATGGTGTAAAGTGTCCAAAAGTCTTATATTTCATACACTTTCCAACTCTTTTATGACTCTTTTTAAGCACAGATTAGGCATAATTAGGTTCATGCATAGCATTTTACAGTATTTTATTGTTCTGCCTTACTTTTATAGCTTATCATTCATTTGGTGAATATGAGATACTGTTCTATTGTATTCTTGCTCGTAGGTACTAACAGCTGAGCGAGGGAACCGAGGAACGGAGGACAGTACGCTGAGGAACAAACCCATGAGCTGTACTGAAGCGGTTCCAACAAAAGTAAGTTGTTTCCGAGCACCTGCCGAGCAAAAGCTACTACCGACCTTGCTACTGCGGCAGCTGATTATGGAAGTTGGAGAACCAGAGCGTGAATTGTAGAGCTAAAACTCCCGATTCTATCACCGGCGTTCATATGATTTTCCGACGTCTGTAGCAGCGGCTAGGACTGCCGAAGCAGAATTCTCAAGCTTATTTGTGGATGAAGGTAAACGAGAAAGAGTCCATATTCCATGCAAAGAAGTCAGCATTTAAAGTCACATTAAAGAGGGAAAGCTACTTTAGAGGACTTCTACTTTAAGGAGGACTTAACCTAGTCTTATATTCTATAAATATCCATTGTAACTCCTAGTTCAAATCATCTTATGTATTCTATAGACTTCTCTTGTGCTCTCCGCCGCCACCATGTTCTAATTCCCCATTGGGTTAGGGTTATGTTGTAACTAGAGTGAAACAGTTGTTTTAGGTTTTTGAGTTATTTCTTCAATAAAATATTTCAAGTTTACTTAATCCATTGTTCTTCATTCTTTCAATTTTTCCACACCAGTCGTTTGAGAGAATCCATTTGTCGGGCACGAAAGTGCAAGGCTCACGAAATGGTTAAGTACGGTCACAACGGGAGGCGTGACTAACTTGGTTCCACACAAGTCCACAAGTTTTAGTGGCTAAAAGGGATCGCTAACCGAGTTGATTACCTTGGTTCCACACTAGTCCTCAAGTCATCAATCTCGAGCATCTTAACCTAGAAATAAAAGAGATCACTGTCAACTATCCTGCCGAACTTGAAGTATCTGCCAGACTTGCCGCCAGGACTTCCTTCCATTCCACCTGCCGAGACAGTACACACCCCTGCAGTGGCAGTGACCTGCTGCGGCCGCGTGACAGGGTCGTAGTTCCCGCCCGCCATACCCGGCGAGGTAGCATATCATGACAGAAAAGAATAACTCATACCTATTACAACGCAGTTTTCACACTAAGTGGCAGCATAACCCTGCATGCTCTATCAACATGATTTTTCTCTCTTTTACTTGTGTCTTTATTTACTCTTCAATCTCAACCAATCATTTACTTGTGTTTTTACTTTACCATTGTGCAGGATCTACAAAGACGAGACAAGTTGTCCAATCCTCGTGGGATTCGACATCTTTTATACTATAACTTGATAAGAGTGTGCACTTGCGCTCTTCCAAAAAGGGAACACCTACACGCCCTACAAGTTTTTGGCACCGTTGCCGGGGATTGGTAACAACGAATTTTGTTTTTCCATTTTATGCACTTTTTATTTAATTTTTATTTTAATAAAAAAAAAATTTACTGTGTCCCTTGCAAGTGTATGACCAGGGCTAACCCTAAAGGAAATCTTATCATTTACGACGATCTAGAGCGTGAAAAGAGAAGGCTTTAGAGGGAGCTTAGAGAAATCCTATAGAATAAGACAAAGGCAAAGCAAAGGAAGAGAATATGGTGAACGAGGACCCTCCAATTGATGCCATGAATGGAAGGAGCGAGCAGCCAGATTTGCCGCCCAGAGGGCCACAAGTACAACCGAGGCAGGATCCCCCTGATCCACCCCAAGTGCGGACAACAAGAGACTACCTTGAACACGACTTTCAAATGTTCGAGCCAATAGTGACTGAACCAGAGATAGGGGTAAATCATTTTGAACTGAAGCCCGTCATGTTCAACATGATAAACACACTAGGGCACTTCGGAGGGACTGCCACAGAAGATGCTCGGCAGCATTTACGAGGGTTCCTGGACATTTTCCTAGCCTTCAAAATTCATGGGGTACACCAGGACGTACTGCGGCTGAGACTATTTCCCTATTCATTGAGGGATAGGGCGAAACAGTGGTTAGACAACCAGCCAGCAGGATCTTTCAGTTCACGGGCAGAGCTCTGCAAAGACTTCCTAGATCGCTTATGTCCATCCAACGTCACTGATAGACTACGGAATGAGATTACAACCTTTAGACAAGGATATAATGAGCCAATGTATGAGGCATGAGAGCGGTACCAACAAATGTTGAATAACTGCTCGATGTATGGCCTACCGACTTGGACTCAGGTATCTATATTCTACAATGGGGTGAATTACCCGACGCGAATGATGATAGATGCCTCGGTCAACGGGATCATCTTAGATAGGCCTCCAGAAGAAGCACTGCGGCTGTTGAACATAGCAGCAAAAAATGACTATAAATATCCGACAGCCCGCCAAGGTGGCACAAGGCGGCAAGCCACAGTTAATGAGGTAGATGCCTTCGAGTCTGTAAATGCCCGCCTCGACCAATTAATGGAATTGGTGATGAAGAAAGTGCAAAACCATGGGAAGGTCTATGAAGTAAAGGCTGTGGAGCCATTCTGTGACGAATGCGGAGGCATCCATGAATCCTCTAACTGCACTGCATCTACGAACTACATGGTAGGTTATGAGAGGAATAGCAGGCCAGCCCAGAACACATACAATCCTAACTGGAGGAACCATCCCAATTTCTCCTAGAGCAACCTTAAAACAGCTGTAAATCCATAACAGCTCCAGGGAGAGTACCAGCAGAATCAGTCCTGGCAGCAAAATCAGCAGCCACAACACAATGATTCACTAGAAGAAACTCTGAATAACTTTATGAAACAAACTGGTGAATTTATTGTTTATACAAATAAATTTATGAAAAAACTGAGTCTTTTATTGACAGGACGGAAATAAAGATGAACAACCAGGAGGCTGCTATTAAGAACCTAGAAACCCAATTTGGGAAGTTCACCAAAATGTACCACAACCGGACTATGGGAGCATCATCCAGCAGCCCGCCAGAAGAAGCCAAGCCTACTTTTGAACATTGCAAGGCCATAACTACAAGAAGTGGGAAGCAACTGGATGAACCAAGGATGGTGGAGCAGTTAGGAACTCAGCCGGAATAGATAAGTAAGCCTGCCCCAGCAGCACCTATACTAGCCGCCCCAGCAGCAACACCTACTCCAGCCGCCCCAACAGAAGAACATGAACGCAGCACTGACAAGGATGATCCTACCCGAACTAAGTCCCCAAGCAAGGAGCAAATAGAGGACAACTGTCCGCCAGCACCATTCCCCTAGAAGCTCAAGCAACAACAACATGAGCACCAATTCAGAAAATTCTTAGATATTCTGAAACAGGTGCATATTAACATCCCTTTGATAGAAGCTATACAAAGCATGCCCAACTACGCCAAGTATCTCAGAGATATAGTTTCTAAGAAGAGAAAGATAGGGGAATTCGAGACAGTGGCTGTCACTGAGAAGTGTATGGCTATGCTGCACAACAAGCTGCCACCCAAGCAGACAGATCCAGACAGCTTTGTTATACCATGCCAGCTGGGTAGCAAGCATTAGACCAGAGCCTTGTGTGACTTGGGAGCTAGTATAAACCTGATGCCTAAGGCTGTCTTCGAAAAACTAGGTATTGGGCCTGCCAAACCAACCTCTGTGATGCTTAAACTCGCCGATCATTCGTTTGTACAACTGGAGGGAAAGATTGAAGACATACTGGTCAAGGTGGGCAGCCTAATTCGCCTCGCCGATTTCCTCATCCTGGACTGTGAGGCCGATGAGAAAGCCCTCATAATTCTCAGGCGACCCTTCTTGGCCACGGGAAGAACGCTGATAGATGTGGAACTCGAGGAACTTACAATGGGGGTAGATGATCAAAGCATAAGGATGAATGTGCTACAACCCTCAGAAGAAGGAAATGAATGCCTGGATGTAAAAGCTGCCAAGGTAAGTATGGAAATAGGCCAGGGCAGCGGCTCCCATGACAAACCTCGGGGCAGATTAAAGGACCCCGTCACACAAAAACTGAAGGAACAAGAGAACCCCCTAGGAGGGGAGAAAAAGCGAAACCACCTCAGGAAGTGGTTATGTCTAGGAGATGCACCCAAATGCACTCCCAACATAACTTAGTTTTTATTTTATTTTTATTTATTTATTTTTATGCATTAAGAATAAAGTTTATTTTCTTGTAGGACTAGATTAATTTTCAGTATTTAATTTTTCAGATTTTATTTAATCATCTTTATTTTTAATTTTATTTTAGGATCAAGAATAAAAGAGCAGGAATAAGAGGGAAGCCCAGCAAGAAGCTCATCCACCATCCTGCCGAGACAGTAGCCCGCGTAGTAAGTGTAAGGCTAGTTGGCCGCCAACGGCTCCGAAAATAACAGGCAGATTACTCCGTAACATGTGCGACAAAATCGGACCGTTGAGCATTTAATGCCGCCCGACACCCCTCGGTAGCTCCTATATATACACCCTTCACCTACTCCATTTCACTTTACTTTCATCTTCTTGCTATTTGCTATCTGATTACCCTGCTCTCACACAATTTTCATTTTTAGTTTCAGTTACAAGCAAACCGTTGACATGGCTTCAACATCAACCAAGAAACCCATTTACACAAGATTTTGCTTCAAGGCAGATGAGGAGAGATACAAAGAGAAATTCTCCAAGCAGGCCGTATGGGAGGAACATGGCTTCCATTACACGTAGCAAACGGGAGACTGTGGTCTAGAGCCTGCCCTGTTCCGAACCATCCATTACAAGGGATGAGAGACATTCGCGCAACAGCCTGAGATATCGAATGTCACAATAGTCAGAGAGTTCTACTCCCACCACCCTTGACCGGAGAAGCCGTTCGTCTATGTATGTGGGGAGGCGGTTAAACTCAACCCTGCTATCATCAACAGCTATTACGGCCTTGATATGAACGACAATCCACATGAAGAATGGAGGCAGTCACTGACGGCTGCCCACTATGACGAGATCAAGGCCAGAATTTGTAAGCCCAACACACCATGGCTGGGGGAAAACACACGGGATCTGTCCAGCACCGCCATGTTATGGAACTCATTCGTGAAGAGGCGTCTGCTGCCCTCTTCCCACAACTCCACAGTTGACCGACCGCGCCTTGCTCTGATATAAAATATCATCACAAACCGGCCAATCAACGTAGGGGAGATTATCTGCACGGAAATATACAACTGCTTCAAGAAGAAGAAGGGTAGATTATACTTCCCATCTCTCATCACAAGCCTCTGCACCAACTTTAGAGTCCCGGCAGAGCCCACATATGAGTTGACGACTGCCAAAGAGGGCTGGACCAAAAAGGTCTGTGCACAGATGATGCAAGACCCAGAACCAGCAACGCCAAGTCAGCCCTCCGCCACTCAGTTCGAAACGCCAGCCGCCCCCGACAATACTGATGCTGCCCCAGCCACAAAGGTCATCTCACTGCTGCACACACTCTTGGAACATACGAAACGAATAGAGCAACAACATGTGACCTTCATGAATTATGTGGGGGAGGCCTAAGAAGCCTTGGTGGCTTATTTCCTGCAGAAGTTCCCCGGTGATGTGCCCATCATGCCACCATTCTCTAAGGAGCTTGCAACAGCAGCACGAACACATCACTCAGCTGCCACCTCATCGCACACAGTGGCAGACTCCCCCGAGAGGCACCAGAAGAATATCTCCCCTGTATGCATAGCCAATACGGTAGCAGAATCCTCCTTGTAAGAGGAGATTGAGCAGTCGCCGCCGGAGCAAGAAACAACTATAGCTGCAGCAACAGCAGCCATCCCTATGGCATTCATCCCTCCGGTAGCACCCACAGAGGAAGGAACAAGGAAGAAGAAGCGGCACATAATAGCCGAAGACCCAGTGGACCTCGAGACGGAGTTAGAAGAGAGCGACACATCTCCCATCGTTCCCTCTGCCGAGCCTCAAGAAGCGCCACATCACACGCCAAAAAGAGTCCAGCCGCCACGAAAAGTGAAAACCTTACCTGCCAGAACCGCTGTCAAGGCATCCGTTGGCCGTCGCTTCGTCATCAAAACATCCTCCTCCTCCTCAGCTGACTAGAATCTCACCTTCTCCTAACCATCAACAAATTTTTATTTTCTTTTATCTTTATTTTATTTTTATTTATTCTATTTTCTTTGTTTTCTAATTTTAACATGTGTATTTAATTTTCTTTTTTCTATTTTGTGCATTGAGGGTAATGCCCATTTTGAGTTGGGGGGGGGGATAGCTCTCGCATCATTTGTAGGCATTCTTAGTTGCATTTAGATTACATTGTACTTACCTTAGTAATAATTGGAAAAGAAAAACTTGTTATGACTTGTGCCTATGATAGGGTAGCCGATTAATTTATTTTTGCACCTAACTAATATTAAATTTAATCTTGGGAAAAAGCATGAAATATGACTTAGAATTTTTTTCTTTTTGCCTGAAAATGTTGAATATCTCTGTTACTTGCTGAATGTATAGAATATTTGATGAACACTGCCTGTTTGTTTTCTAAAATTCTTTGCAAAATTCTAACAATAATTGCAGGTAGCCACCGAGTCAGGCAAAAGAAACAGTAAAATACAGAACTGCCAAGGCATCAAAATCAAAAACAGAGAAAGATGTTGTATTACCCTAGAGGTGCCCGCAACAGGCTCTAGGAAGAATCATGTGCGAGGACACTCCGCTGCTATCAAAGTCCAGGAATTTGAAAGCTCAAAACTGACGGACATATTAGCATGAGTGAATGAAAGCCTTTACGGGATGACTCTACTCCAAGGGTTCGGGGTTCTGTAGTTTGCTCCTCTCTCAACGTCAGACCTGGAAGAGTAGTTGTGATAAGCTGAAGCCCTCACTGCCATGATTAAAAATAATAATGTTTGTTTAATCTTTTACAGCAGTATCTTTGTTTAATCTTTTATTCTTCGTATTCAGTTTGTTTATAGATTTGAAAACATTACATAGGCATGAGGAATTTAACTCTAAGTTGTTTTCTTATTTATTTCCCTTCATTAAGTTTACTATATAAGTGCCACGGCCTTGAGGCAGAAAATCAGGTTAAAAACATGTTTTTCTTTCTGACTATTATTAGAGCAAGTACTCTAGTTTGCATTGCTTGAGGACAAGCAATAGTTCGAGTTTGGGGGTGTGTAAAGTGTCCAAAAGTCATATATTTCATACACTTTCCAACTCTTATTATGATTGTTTTTAAGCACATATTAGGCATAATTAGGTTCATGAATATCATTTTACAGTATTTCATTGTTCTGCCTTACTTTTATAGTTTATCATTCATTTGGTGAATATGAGATACTGTTCTAGTGTATTCTTTCTTGTATGTACTAACAGCTGAGCGAGGGAACCGAGGAACGGAGGACAGTACGCTGAGGAACAAACCCAGGAGCTGTACTGAAGCAGTTCTAACAAAAGTAAGTTGTTGTCGAACACCTGCCGAGCAAAAGCTGCTGTCGACCTTGCTGCCGCGGCAGCTGATTATGGAAGTTGGAGAACCGGAGCGTGAATTGTAGAGCTAAAACTCCTAATTCTATTGCCGGCGTTCATATGATTTTCCGACATCTGTAGCAGCGGCTAGGACTGCCGAAGCAGAATTCTCAAGCTTACTTGCGGATGAAGGCAAACGGGAAATAGTCCATATTCCATGCAAAGAAGTCAGCATTTAAAGTCATATTAAAGAGGGAAAGCTACTTTAGAGGACTTCTACTTTAAGGAGGACTTAACCTAGTCTTATAGTTAATAAATACCCATTGTAACTCCTAGTTCAAATCATCTTAGGTATTCTATAGACTTCTCTTGTGCTCTCCGCCGCCACCATGTTCTAATTCCCCATTGGGTTAGGGATATTTTGTAACTAGAGTGAAACGGTTGTTTTAGGTTTTTGAGTTATTTCTTCAATAAAATATTTCAAGTTTACTTAATCCATTGTTCTTCATTCTTTCAATCTTTCCACACCAGTCATTTGAGAGAATCCATTTGTCGGGCACGAAAGTGCAAGGCTCACGAAAGGGTTAAGTACGGTCACAACGGGAGGCGTGACTAATTTGGTTCCACACTAGTCCACAAGTTTCAGCGGCTAAAAGGGATCGCTAACCGAGTTGATTACCTTGGTTCCACACTAGTCCTCAAGTCATCAATCTCGAGCATCTTAACCTAGAAATAGGAGAGATCACTGTCGACTATCCTGTCGAACTTGAAGTATCTGCTAGAATTGCCGCAAGGACTTCCTTCCATTCCACTTGCCGGGACAGTACACAGCCCTGCAATGGCAGTGACCTGCTGCGGCCGCGTGACAGGATCGTAGTTTTCCGCCTGCCATACCCACCGAGGCAGCATATCGTGGCAGCAAAGAATAACTCATACCTATTACAACACAGTTTTCACACTAAGTGGCAGCATAACACTGCCTGCTCTATCAACCTGATTCTTTTCTCTTTTACTTGTGTCTTTATTTACTCTTCAATCTCAACCAATAATTTACTTGTGTTTTTACTTTATCATTGTGCAGGATCTACAAAGACGAGACAAGCTATCCAATCCTCGTGAGATTCGACATCTTTTATACTATAACTTGACAGGAGTGTGCACTTGCGCTCTTCCAAAAAAGGAACACCTACACGTCCTACACATGACATGAAAATAGAATTTAAACATGAATGCATGGCATGACATAACTATGAGGAAATGCACACCCCAAACCCAAGATGTGCATTATCCTCAATGCATGAAATAACACACACATATATAAGAAAAACAGAAAATAGAAAATGCATGGACATATGAAAATACATGAAAAATGAATGATAATGCAAAGGGTTAGGAAGAAGATGACTCCCCTTTGGAGACTTCTTCTTGGTGGGCACGTGCTTCCTCGACCATCTTGGCACGTGTCTTTCACTGAGTGAGGCTCCCACGTTCAAGGGCTATTCTCTTCCTTCCACTCTAACCAAGCTTAGGGGCAGCCATCGAGGCATTAGTTTCTTTGACAATCTTTACAGGTTCATAGGAAGTTGGCATGCAGTGGGTTTCTTCTCACTTTCAGCAGCAGATTCATGTAGATAGGCGGACTTAGTAGATTCATCTTGAGCAAGGGAATCGGTTCTGTGGCATTGGAGTGCACGAGGCTATGGACTGGACTGTTTGGCATGAAACTATCATCGACAAAGAGCTCATCCGAGAAGGCATAAAATGCTGGTAAAATGCTCAGAGAAAGGCTCATGTTGTGTGTAAAAGTGTCTATCACAATGTAGTGCAAGTGTACACGACGCAAGTAGTAAAGTGATACGGAAGTATCGGATATCGTCTCCACAGGGACTGGGCTAATAGCTTTAACCTTAGATTGCTGCACGAGAGGGAAAATAAATAGTTTAATTGTTTGTCATGAAGTAATAAAGAATACTGAAAATAAGAGATGAAAATATTCAGAGTAAAGAGTAGGCCGGTATTGATCTGCTCCGTAGTGCAGGTGTTGCACTGTCCAGGACTTTTCTATTCTGTCGTAGCGCCTGTCGCGGCAGCACCTGCTGCTGCAGCGGTCTGTTGTTGTCGTGGCAACGGACACACAACTCAGCACTTCAAGCTTGTCAAGAATCCCTATTGTGCTTTGTCCTATCCCTAGGTCCAAGTTTGTCGATGAACATGTCTTTGATAATACCTCCCGGTGTGAATCGAAGGATGAACACCGATGTTGTTGAATTCTTCCTTAGCCACTTAACCTCGTCATATCCCTAGGTCCGAGATAGTTCAACCATAAACTAGAGAACCCGTACTTATTCCTTTCGTATACTTAACTCTCCCGATATTAAGTAAATGTATAATCTCACAATGCTCTCCCGATACTCTTGCAAGATGTTGAAACCAGAATAAGAAAACTTGAAGTCTATTTTATTGAACAGAAAAATTCCTAAAACAAAGCAATCCTTGCAACTACTTTACAGAATCAACCCTTAGCCCTAGGGGAAGTTTAGAACATGATGAGAAGGGAAAAACGACTAGGGTTTAGGGGAAGACGGCTAGAGAATAAGATGTCCTTCACTAGGTCGAATTACATGCCTTTATATAGGCCTTGGGTTCAAGTTTTCTAATATGGCAAGAATACAAGTTTAAACTAAAGTACAACTCTATTAAAGACTAAATCTTCAGAGCATATATCTTTAATTCGTCCTTCCTTCTTGCTTGGAGTTTCTTCCATGAACTTTGGGCTTGACCTTCATTCTGATCTAGGGCTCAGAAAAATATAAGAGTATGCCACGACAGACCAGCTTAATTTCCTCTTTCTGTCGAGGTCCACTTCACTTCTTCCCTTCACCATTGCTGTCGTCCTTGGCTGCCACGGCAGCAGCCATGGCAGCATCCTTCTTCTCAGCTGCAGTCTAGTGTTCCAGCTCTGCTCCTCCACTGCCCTTCATTTGCTACAGCAGCTACCTACAAAAGCAACCAATTTCAGTAGAAACTTTGCCGTTTGATATAATTGTGATGTATGAATGAAATCTATCCTAAATGTAATGAATTATGCTTGAATGCAGCATAAATATGGGTTAAATATGGGGTAAAATATAGAACTTTTACACACTCAACACACCCCCAAACTCAAGTTTTTTCTTGCCCTCAAGCAATTCAGACCTAAAAAAGAAATAAAAGATTTTTTTTGTTTGGCTTAAAACAGTGAACCTTTCTTTACCTACCATGCATTCCCTATTGTAAGCAACACCTTGTCGGATAATTCAGGATTCATTTGGAACCATTCTATAATTCTCGTGTAGTGTGTGCATGCTTTGTGTACAATTATATGCCAAGACTCCCTTAGTTTACTAGAATAGCTAAGCTTCTAACTTGAATTTTATGCCAACTTTCATCTTTTTTTGGAGGCAATTCTTAGGCTCCTTTAGTTTTTATTTAGACTCGATTCTATTTTCTCAAGCTTAAGTTTGACTAGAGCCGGTTTCGGGCACCTCTAGCTAACTTCTTATAGCCGGTTTCCGGCACCTCTAGGTGTATTGAGTCTATTTTTCTTAACTTATTTTCCTAGAGCCAGTGATAGGCACCTCTAGGGGCGATTCAAGTGTTTAAGCTTTTCCTATTCTAGTTCACCAGTAGAGTTCTAGACAGTATAAAAGTCACAAATGGTGTTTAAGATTCAGAACTATAGTAAGGCTCTAAACTGCTCCTAAAACTATCCTAAAGGCACTGCCAAGACAGAGGCTGTCATGACAGGTAAGTTCAGTTCAAAGACTTAAGCCAAATTTTCATTTTTAAGCAAAAATAAACTATGTAAAAGACACATTTTTTAAACTTAAAGACACTTCATTAATGGAGGGATGGCACCCCCAAACTCAAGGGTTGCATTGTCTTCAATGCAAATGATAGAACAAAAGAAAAGAAATAAAAACTACATCACAAAATATAACAAAAGAGCAGACAACAATAATAAGAAGAGAAACTTAAATTTTAAGCGCTGTCATCGCTGCTGCTGCTGATCTGAACTTGCCGACGGGCAGTGACTTTCCTTGTTGGTGCCGGCAGATGGCTGGGAGAGGCAGAGGTGTTCTTGTTTTTGGCTTCCCTCGGAGGCTGGATGCGGGTAGGTGAAATATGTTGTGGTTTCTCCAGCACCTGGACCTCCTCTGAGGAGCTGCTGCTGCTGCTGTCGTGTCAAATTTTCCTTGGTTGGATGTTCCGATGCTGGTGTTTAGTTTCTGCCGTTTCACCGGGGTGTACTCCTTCAACAGATTCCTTTTAATAGAGGGTTCACCGTTAGATTCCTCCCAAACTAAGGAAGAGGAGAAACCATCTATATAGGCGTCAAGTTCGGACGAAGGCTCCTTTCTCTTGGTTCCCCTGGCAGAGACTGGTGTGGTGTGGCTGTCGCCTGCAGCTGTCGTGGCCGGGGTTGGAGTGGACGCGGCAGATGGTGTTCTCGGTGTGGCAGTAGTGTTAGGGGTATGGGCAGGGGTGGGGGCATCAAAATAATGGTCGGGGAAGGCAGGGAACAGTACATCAGGAAAATTAAGATTAGTTTTAATGAAGTGTACCGTTTCTGTGGTGAAGTCTCGGATGAAGCTCATCAGGCCCAGCTGTCGTTCTTCCATTTTTTGTAGGGCAGCAAGTATTTGTGTTGAGGAGTCTACTGGGGGAGCTGCTGCAGTGGGCTGCCTGGGTTCTGTGGCGGCAGACTCGGTTTGGGTGGGCTATGTCGGCTCACCTGCCGCGGCAGTGGGGTCGAAGGACGACAGGGGTGTGGCAGCTTTGAGTTCCATCAGGCTGAGGACATTCCTTTATGTCCATCCTTTCCCTCGAACTCTCACATCCTCGGCAGCTTCCGGTACGTTGTGGCCACATCAGAGGGCAGTAATGAGGTATGGGTAAAAGAGTGGTCCTGACGGCCGGTATGCACAATCCAATATTCCCTCCCGAGCATATCTATCAACGTTAATAGGCATCTCATTGAGAATGGAATGGATGAAGGCTAACCTTGGTTGGTCTACAGTTGTGTTGTACGAGGAGGGCATAATCCTCTTCTTGATGAAGACATTCCAAAGCTTGGCTTCCGGAGTGAGTTGAACTCTTTTGACCGTCCTTGGATGTTTAGGATCGATATTCCACTCGGTTCCTTCGTCTGTGAGTTCTGCCATAACAGCGTCATAATCGACCGGCTCCAAGCTTTCCACGAATCTCTGGTGGCCGTCTTCCTTTCTCCCAACATAGAACCCATAGAGTGTGTTGATGTATTCGGGCTCAAAAGGTACCTCCTTTCCTCGAACAGTTACTGATGTCGCCTCCCAGTTGTCGATGGCAGCATAAAATTCTTGGAATAGAGTTACGTTCATTTCCTCTGGCTGCTCGGCAAACATCTGCCACTGCAGGGCTTTGATCTTGCGGGCTATGAACGGTTGTAGCCCGAGGTTCTCCGTCCTAGTGCTGTAAATGAAGCCTTTCTCCTCCCACATGTCTTTAGCCTGGAAGGAGCTGAGAGTGGCTGCTGCTGGGGCAGATCCTGTGGCAGCACTACGGCGGGTGTTTCTGGTACTCATATTGCAAGAACTGTAGAAAGAAAATGAAAGCAAATGAAATTCTAGAAGGGAGACAAGTAGAGAGAGTAAGAGTGAGTGAAAAATGAATAGTAAAACGAGGTTTATATAGATGAGGAGTTTGCTGCCCGTTGGAGCTGTAACGACAGGCGCGAATAACGGGGCCAGATGATATACGGTTTCTGACGCGTCTGTCACGCGTTTCCGCGTCTGCTGTGCGTCTGTTACGCGTTTGCGTGTCTGCCGCGACAGCGTGTTGACAGGCTGGATTTTCCGCGTCTGTCGCGGCAGCTTTAACGGCAGGCTCCTAGTTTGGGCTTTTTGGGCTGATGGAAGGATGGTGGGCTGGATTCACTTCTCCCCTTCTCCTTGTATCCTTTATTTCCTGAAAATAATAAAGATAAAAACTTAGTTCCTAAAAATAAAATTATTCTAATTTCCTAATATATATAAATAACTAATAAATAATAAAAATAACATTAGGTTAAATTAGGGATGCTAGGAGGGGCATCTCCTAAAGTAACCACTTCTTGTATTCTTGGGGCTTCAGTCCCCTGATAATGCTTCAATCTCTGTCCGTTGACTTTAAATTGGTGCCCATCCTTTAAAGATCTGATTGTGATGGCACCGTGGGGAAAAACTTGCACCACTTGGAATGGGTCGGACCACCTAGATTTCAACTTCCCTGGGAAGAGTTTCAACCTAGAGTTGAACAACAACACAAGCTGCCCTGGGCAGAACTGTCGTGGCATCAACTTCTTGTCATGCCACTTCTTTGTTTTGTCTTTGTAAATCCTTGCGTTGTCATAGGCCATTGCTCGAATTTCTTCAATCTCATTCAAATCAAGTAGCCTTTTCTGTCCTGCCTTTTCCAAGTCCATATTCACTGTCTTGATGGCCCAATATGCTCTGTGCTCAATCTCAACAGGTAGATGGCATGTTTTCCCATAAATTAGTCGGTAGGGTGACATTCCCAATGGAGTTTTGAATGCTGTTTTGTAGGCCCATAGTGCATCGTTGAGGTGTAGAGACCAATCCTTTCGAGTTGGCTTGACCATCTTCTCAAGAATGTTCTTAACCTCTCTGTTCGATATTTCAGCCTGTTCATTGGTCTGAGGGTGGTATGCTGTTGCGATCCTATGTTTGACACCATACTTCTTTAAGGCAGCAACTATAACCCTATTATCAAAATGCCTCCCTTCATCACTGATGATCGCATTGGGGATGCCAAATCTGGAAAATATATTTTTATGCAAAAACCTCTGAACCGTCTTGGCATCGTTTTTCTGAGTAGCGGTCGCTTCAACCCATTTTGACACATAGTCCACTGCCAGGAGGATGTATAAGTTCCCACATGAAGCTGGGAATGGTCCCATAAAATCAATCCCCCAAACGTCGAAGATTTCGACTTCAAGAATGTTTTGCAGCGGCATCTCATGTCTCATTGAGATGTTTCCAGTCCGTTGACATTTGTCACAGTTTTTGTAGAATGTCTGGGCATCCTTGAACAGTGACGGCCAATAAAATCCCGACTGCAAAACCTTGGCAGCAGTTTTGTTACCACCTAAGTGTCCTCCATATTGTGAAGCATGGCAGTGATGGAGCACAGCTTCCTGTTCGTCCTGTGGTATGCATCTCCTAATAACCTGATCTGCACAATATTTGAAAAGAAGAGGTTCGTCCCAATAATAATGCTTAACATCATTTTGGAACCTCTTCCTAGCTTGATAGTTAAGGCCAGGAGGAGTTATTCTGCTAACTAAATAATTAACGAAATCATCATACCAGGGGAGTTCAGAAAACTTACCTGCCGCCATGGCTGTCGCGATAGTGCTTATGGCAGCGAACAACTGCTCGTCAGGGAAGGTCTTCATTATGTGTGTCTCGTCTGTTGGGAGACTCTTTCCCTTCTCTAATCTTGACAAGTGATCTGCAACTTGGTTCTCTGTACCCTTTTTGTCCTTGATTTCAAGATCGAACTCTTGCAGTAGCAGAATCCAACGTATCAGTCGAGGCTTTGCATCTTTTTTAGCGAAAATACACTTTAATGCAGAGTGATCTGTGTGGACTATGACCTTCGTTCCAAGTATGTATGAACGAAACTTGTCAATTGAGAACACCATAGCTAACAGTTCTTTCTCCGTTGTGGTGTAGTTTACTTGGGCGTCGTTCAATGTTTTGCTGGCATAGTATATAACATGAAAGAGCTTGTCTTTCCTCTGCCCAAGTGCTGCCCCGACAGCATAGTCACTAGCATCACACATGATCTCAAATGGTAGTTTCCAATCTGGTGGCTGTACTATTGGGGCTGTAACCAGCTTTTCTTTCAGAACCTTGAATGCCTCAGTACATTCAGTGTTGAAGTCGAAGGGACGGTTCTGCTCTAGAAGATGGCACAAGGGTTTTGTGATCTTCGAAAAGTTTGCGATAAACCTTCGATAAAAACCAGCATGCCCTAAGAAACTTATGATTCCCTTGATTGTGGTGGGTGGCAGTAGCTTTTCAATTACCTCGATCTTAACTCTGTCGACTTTTATGCCGCGGCAGCTTACTTTATGGCCTAGGACTATCCCTTCATCCACCATGAAGTGACATTTCTCCTAGTTTAATACCAAGTTTGCTTTCTCGCATCTCTCGAGCACTTTCTGTAGGTATCCTAGGCAGCTTTCAAAATTGTCTCCAAAGACAGAGAAATCATCCATGAATATCTCCAGGAAATCCTCCACCATATTCGAGAATATTGCCATCATACACCTTTGAAAAGTAGCTGGTGCGTTGCAAAGTCCGAATGGCATCCTCCGAAAAGCATAAGTACCGTATGGGCAAGTGAACGTCGTCTTCTCTTGATCCTCCGGTGCGATGGCTATTTGGTTATAACCTGAGTATCGATCAAGAAAACAGTAGTAAGGCTTTCCCGCTAATCTATCAAGCATTTGATCAATAAAGGGCAGGGGAAAGTGGTCCTTCCGGGTAGCTTTGTTAAGCTTCTGGTAGTCCATACAAACCCTCCAACCGGTCACAGTCCTGGTTAGGATTAACTCGTTTTCTTCATTGGTTACCACGGTTATTCCTCCTTTCTTAGGAACGCACTGCTCCGGGCTCACCCACTTGCTATCCGAGATGGCATAAATTATTCCAGCATCTAGCCATTTGATGATCTCCTTACGAACCACCTCTCGCATAGCATCGTTTAAACGTCTCTGGGCATCAATGGTCGGCTTGTGATCATCCTCTAAGAGGATTTTATGCATGCATAGTGCCGGACTGATGCCTTGGATATCAGCTATCGTCCATCCAATAGCCTTTTTGTGCTGCTGCAACATCCCTATCAGCTGTTGTTCCTATTCTTGCATCAACTTGGAAGAGATGATTACGGGCAACATATCATTTAATCCAAGGAAAACATATTTGAGTTGCCCTGGAAGGGGCTTAAGATCTAGAACAGGTGGCTCTACATTTGATGTCTTTTGGACTATATGTTCATTCGAGGTATAGTTTAAGGGCTCGAATAATTTACCTGGACGATTGCCTATCCAGTTTAGCTCCTCTTGATCTTCAGTATCAGATATGTCCGAATTCGAGGAGCTGCTGTCGTCGTCGCTGTCGTGACAGTTATCTAAATGGCTGCTGGGGCAGTGGCCAAATTTGATGTCATGGCAGTCCGACATGATGCAGGGTTGGTCAAGGATAACTTCAGTGATGGCCTTGCATTCTTCTTCTACATCAGCGTGCTTAATCTCTTGGAGAACATTCAGTTTGATCTCTTGATCATTCACTCTCATAGTAAGTTCTCCCTTTTCTACATCAATCAGTGATCTTCCTGTGGCTAAGAAGGGTCGCCCCAGGATGATTGGTGCATTCTCATCTGCTTCACAATCTAAGACAAGAAAGTCAGCAGGAAAATAAATTTATCCACTCTTACCAGAATATCTTCAATTTTTCCTTCCGGTTGTACGTAAGAGCGGTCTGCCAGCTGCAGCATAACTGTTGTGGGTCGTGCTCGTCCAATACCTAATTTCTGAAATACTGATTTTGGCATTAAATTAATACTAGCACCAAGATCACAGAGTGCCTTACCCACAAATTTATCTCCAATTATGCACGGTATTATGAAGCTCCCAGGATCCTTCTTTTTCTGGGGTGGATGCTTGTGCAGAATAGTCATGCATCCTTCTGTCATTTTAACAGTCTCAAATTCCACAAGCCTGGATTTCTTCGACATGGCTTCCTTGAGAAATTTGGCATAACCGGGCATTTCTCTAACGTCATCTAACAGTGGAATATTGATGTGAACCTGCTTAAAAATATCATAGATTTTCTTAAGCTGGGATTCCTGTTTCAATTTCTGTAATCGTTGAGGAAACGGAGGTGGAGGACGATAATCTGCAATGCATCCTTCCCACTGCATTCGGATCTGAGGAGGCTTAGGTTCTTCATCCTCCTCCTCTGTCCCTTCTGTAATCGTGACAGGTTCATCGGCAGTAGGCTGTTTATCGTCTGCCGGGGCAGCGTTCTCGGCAGTTGTTTTTAGGGCTGGTTCCTTAACTGGTTCAGCTTCTTTCTCTGGCCCTGGTATTAGGGCTGGTTCCTTAACTGGTTCAGCTTCTTTCTCTGGCCCTGGTAATTTCTTCCCACTCCTAGTTGTGATGGCTTTACACTGCTCATGTGTGGGTTGTCTAGCGTTTTCAGTATCGCTAGGGAATCCTCCATTCTGCCTTGGCATGATATGCTAGGAAACCTGACCCATCTGTGTCTCCAATGACTTTAGAGTAGCTTAATGATTTGCCATCCGCATCTCAGTTTTATCCATGAAGGACTTAGTCTTCTTGACGAAGTGATCCATGTTTGCCATGTAAGTTCCTGTCTGTGACATAAATGTGGCCAAGGTTTGTTCCAACATGCTAGTCGTGGCAGCCGGTGGTTGTTGCTGCTGCGGTTGTGGTTGCTGCCGAGTTAGTAATCTAGGTCCCCCTGATTCTGAGTGTTATGTACTTGAGGATTCAGGGCATTGTTAGGATTTCTCCAAGAGAATTTGGGATCCTTTCTCCAGTTAGGATTGTAGTTGTTGGAATTGTAGTTCTGCTTGTTATAATTTCCAACATACATTCCCTCCTCTAGCTGTATCGGGCAGTCATCCGAACTATGATTTCCACTGCAAGTTCCAGATACCTCCTCTGCAACATAGATAGGTTGAGAGTCCTTCTTCAGCAAGTTCTCAACCGCCTTTGTGAGATATACAACTTGTGTCTTTAGGGAATTATCGGCCTCATAGTCTTTCACAGCTAGTACTCGTTTACCCCCTCTTCTTGCTGTAGGAAACTGTTCTTCGTTCTTTGCTAGGTTTTTCAATACTACCATTGCTTCATCTGGATCTTTGTCCAACAGCAATCCATTCGCTGCTCAATCAATTCTCATGCGAGTCTGTAAGTTGGCAGCATTATAAAACTTAAATACCTGGTTCCAAACGGGGAATCCATGCATTGGGCAGTTCCTTAGCAGAGTTGTAAATCTATCCCATGCCTCGTGCATTGGCTCGTCGTCTTCCTATTGAAAAGTAGCAACTTCATTACGTAATCGCTCAGATAAATGTGAAGGATTAAAACGAGACAAAAATTCACGAGTTAAATATGCCCAAGTTCGTATTGAACCCGACGTTAGTTTATTCCACCAAGTTTTCGCCCTGTCCCTCAATGAATGAGGAAATAACCGAAGTCTCAGTATCTCCGGATTTACTCCTGGTAGTCTAAACGAACCACAGATTTCCTGGAACGTTTTCAGATGCTCCTTAGCATCCTCTGTAGCAGCACCACTAAATTGGCCAGCGTTATTAATCATGCTGAACATGACAGTTTTAGCTCGAAATTTTCAGCTTCTACGTCTGGCAGGGTGGTTTCTAGTTCCACATGATCATTGATCATGTAATCGCGGCAGGTCCGGCATGCGGCAGCAGCAGGAGGATCGACAGGTTGTCCGTTCCTTCCATCTCTGAGAGGATCTTCAGGACCTCGGAGATTCTCTTGGTTGTTCCTTCTTTCTTCGTGTCTTTCGTTCACCATTGCTTCTAATTGTTCCTCCAGGTATCCGTTTCTTTCTACAAGGAAGCGAACTCTTTTCCTGAGATTTCTTGTTCGTTCGATTACAGGATCTAACTAGTGCTCAGGTTCTTTTCCTCGTTGAGATCTGCGCATAAGCAAATAAAAGACATTGTGAAAGGTACAAGTTTGAACAATCCAAGTAAAACAAAAAAATAAAAGAAGTGCTGTAAAAGGTAGGGTAAAGATATGTTGCCAGTCACCGACAACGACGCCAAAAAATTGTTGCGTGTAAAAGTGTCTATTGCAATGTAGTACAAGTGTACACGACGCAAGTAGTAAAGTGATACGGAAGTATCGGATATCGTCTCCACAGGGACTGGGCTAATAGCTTTAACCTTAGATTGCTGCACGAGAGGGAAAAGAAATAGTTTAATTGTTTGTCACGAAGTAATAAAGAATACTGAAAATAAGAGATGAAAATATTCAGAGTAAAGAGTAGGCCTGTATTGATCTGCTCCGTAGTGCAGGTGTTGCACTGTCTAGGACTTCTCTGTTCTGTCATAGCGCCTGTCGCGGCAGCACATGCTGCGGCAGCGGTCTGTTGTTGTCGCGGCAGCGAACACACAACTCAGCACTTCAAGCTTGGCAAGAATCCCTACTGTGCCTTGGCCTATCCCTAGGTCCAAGTCAGTCGATGAACACGTCTTTGATAATACCTCCCGGCGTGAATCGAAGGATGAACACTGATGTTGTTGAATTCTTCCTTAGCCACTTAACCTCGTCCTATCCCTAGGTCCGAGATAGTTCAACCATAAACTGGAGAACCCGTACTTATTCCTTTCGTATACTTAACTCTCCCGATATTAAGTAAATGTATAATCTCACAATGCTCTCCCGATACTCTTGCAAGATGTTGAAACCAGAATAAGCAAACTTGAAGTCTATTTTATTGAACAGAAAAATTCCTAAAACAAAGCAATCCTTGCAACTACTTTACAGAATCAACCCTTAGCCCTAGGGGAAGTGTAAAACATGATGAGAAGGGAAAAACGACTAGGGTTTAGGGGAAGACGGCTAGAGAATAAGATGTCCTTCCCTAGGTCGAATTACATGCCTCTATATAGGCCTTGGGTTCAAGTTTTCTAATATGGCAAGAATACAAGTTTAAACTAAAGTACAACTCTATTAAAGACTAAATCTTCAGAGCATATATCTTTAATTCGTCCTTCCTTCTTGCTTGGAGTTTCTTTCTTGAACTTTGGGCTTTGCCTTCATTCTGATCTAGGGCTCAGAAAAATATAAGAGTATGCCACGACAGACCGGCTTAATTTCCTCTTTCTGTCGAGGTCCACTTCACTTCTTCCCTTCACCATTGCTGTCGTCCTTGGCTGCCACGGCAGCAGCCTTCTTCTCAGCTGCAGTCCAATGTTCCAGCTCTGCTCCTCCACTACCCTTCATCTGCTACAGCAGCTACCTGCAAAAGCAACCAATTTCAGTAGAAACTGTGCCGTTTGATATAATTGTGATGTATGAATGAAATCTATCCTAAATGCAATGAATTATGCTTGAATGCAGCAGAAATATGGGTTAAATAGGGGGTAAAATATAGAACTTTTACACACTCAACAGCTCACCAGGGTTTTTTTCACGGCCAAATCTCAAGCATGCATATACCGCCATAGCTTCTTCTGGATCTCCTCATTTTTCTCCAAATTAAGAAGAACCAATTCTTGGCACTGGGAGATCTGAGAAAGCAATGCCATCGAATTCTCTGGCATTGAGGCGGATGGCATTGAGGCTGTTGAGTGTGTAAAAGTTCTATTATTTACACCCTTTTTAACCCATATTTCTGCTGCATTTAAGCATTATTGCATTGCATTTAGGTTAGTTTACAGCAAAACATCACAAATATATTAAAGGCACGGATTCTACTAAAAAGGGTTGATTTTGCAGGTTGCTGCCATAGTAGACGGAGAAGGCAGGCGCAGGGCAGAGAAGCAGAAGAGCTGAACTGGACAAGCAGATGAGAAGGATGATGCTGCCATGGATCTACCGTGACAGCTGAGGACGACAACAAGTTAGCGGAGGAAAAGCGAAGTGGACCTCGATAGATAGAGAAAATTATGCTCGTATGTCGTATGAAAACCATATATTTTTCCAAGCCCCGGATCAAAAGATATGTCAAGCCAAAGCTCAAGGAGAGGAAATCCCATGAAACAAAGAGGCGGCTGAAAAGTAGGATACTTGAAGATTAAAGTCTTTATTAGAATCTTAATTTTAATTAAAGTTGTAATCCTTGTTATCTTAGAATTCTTGAGCCCAAAGCTTATATAAGGGCATAGATTTTAACCTAGAAATCATCATACCCCATAACCGATAACCAAACCCCTCCGCCGTTTACCCGTCGTCGACATGTTCTAAAAACCCCCTAGGGCCACGGGTTGTTTTGTAAAGTAGTTGCAAGGGTTGTTTTGTTTTAGGATTTTCCAAGTTCAATAAAATAAACTTCAAGTTCTCTTATTTTGGTTTTAATATCTTGCAAGAGCATCGGGAGAGCATTGTGAGGTTATCTATTTACTTAGCATCGGGAGAGTTAAGTATACGAAAGAAATAAGAGCAAGTTCTCTAGTTTATAGTTGAACTATCTTGTGCCTAGGGATAGGGCAAGGTTAAGTGGCTAAGGAAGAATTCATACACATCGGTGTTCATCCTTCGATTAACGCCGGGAGGTATCATCAAAGACGTGATCATCGACATACTTGGACCTAGGGATAAGCCAAGGCAGACCTGGGATTCTTGCCAAACTTGAAGTACTAAGTTGGTGTGTTTGCTGCCGCGACGACCAACGGACAGCTGCCGCGACAGGTGCTGCCAGCGACAGGCGTGACGACAGAACTGGAGTTCCTAAGCAATACAATACCTGCACTACTGAGCAATTCAATATCAGCCCATTCTCTCTATCTTGATATTCCTACTCTTTTATTTATGTTTTATTCAATATTTTCGTGACAACTTCCTAAATTATTTCCTTTACTTTCGTGCAGTGAAATAAGGTGAAGCTATTAGCCCAATCCCTGTGGAGACGATATCTGATACTTCGTATCACTTTACTACTTGCGTCGTGTACACTTGCACTACAATTGCGATAGACACTTTTACACGCAACAAAGGCTGATGACTTTGTCCTTGGCGTTTTAGACATGGGCTTTGGCGCAGCAGCCTTGCCCTTAACCTTGTCAGACAAATCAATTCCAGTGAGGTTTTTCCAACCGGCCGGCGTGATAGTGTAGCCTTTCACCTCAATGGCAACATCTTCCTCAGTCGTGGGCACCTTCTAGCGCCTGCAAATGTTACAAATCAACAACGGGAAGAATTAACCTCCAGTCGGCTTAAGTGCGCATTTGTAAATTTCATTGATGATGATCCGTCCAACATTGATTTTTCGGCCAAAAAGAATGGAATGTAGCAATGCCAGATGATCCTCCGAAACATTCTCGTTGTGTGTTGTCGGCATCAGAATGGCCTTGAGAAAGTGATTCCAGCCTTTACTTGCGACTGGAGGGCTACTCTCTTGACCGTCCGCGAGCCCTTGGAGGATACAATCCATTCTGTACCCGGCTCACATAGATCTTTTAACAGCGTTTGGCGTTTGGCATCCTTCATCTTAGCCACGAACCTGCCATGGTCATCTTCTCTGTCTAGCTTGAGCATGATATTGATGGCTCCTTCATCAAACCCTTTTTTGGTAGAATGTTTTCCATTTGTGCTTGGTGATTATGTTCATGAACTCAGGGGGAAATACTTGATTCTTTCTCGGGGTTGAAGTCAAAATTCCTTCGAAGCAAAAAGATTTCGAGGCGAATTGATCATGGTACTTCTTCTCCATCTCTTCGTTGAAAAATCTTTGAAAAGGCTTAGATGAACATGCCATGGCTATGGAGAAAGAAAAGAAAAACTTGATTTTCTTGAAATCTTGAGAGATAGTGTAAACGGTTAAGGAAAGAAGGTAAAGTGAAAGTGTAAAAGTTGTGGGAGTTGAAAGAGGGAAAGGTTGAGTGTTATGGTAGGTTTTTAATTATGAATGGTTTAAGAAGTGTAATAATGAAAAGACGACGTGTTATGAGGAGAGTAAAAAGGGATGATGTGATAAGTATGGAAATGATAAGTGATAAGGATATGTTTTAAGTGATAAGATATGGAGTGAAAAGGTGATTTAAATTTAATTTTTAATTCACCTTAAATTGTGGGCGGCTAGGGTTTATTTTCTCTCTCATGGTTTAAATTAAATCAGACTTAGGTAATTTTCTTTTTCCAAAATTATATCTGCAGCATGCCAAGCTCAACTACTAACATTGATCCCTACATATCACTGCATCCACTCTGTCGTCCTGCCAATATATGTCTCTACACAAGCATACTTTCTGGCACAAAACCTACATGCACTCAAACCAAAAACCCTTCAACACAACAAGGAAATTTGAAATCTAAACAAAAAAAATAAAAGAAAGAAAAACTGAAAACAAGAAAAATTCTAATCCTACTATTTACAAGAAAATACCAACTCGAATGCATCATAGTAGTTATGCCAAGAGGATGACCTCCCTGGAAGTATTCTTCTCTCCATCCCAATAATGCTTCAGGTGTATCCCATTCACCTTGAAAGTAACACCAGTTTTTATATCAGTAATGTCCACCGCTCTTTGGGCATAGGGTTTCACAACCTCGAAAGGGCCTGACCATCTTGACTTGAGCTTCCCTGGAAACAATTTTAGGTGTGAGTTAAACAAAATGACTTGTTGACCTACCTCGAAGTTTCATGGCAGAATCCTCTTGTCATGTCAACGCTTGATTCGTTCTTTATATATCTTGGCATTCTCATAAGCATGCGCCTTAAATTTTTTCCACTTTATTTAGGTCCAACATTCATTTTTCTCCTGCGGCTACCCATGCCATATCCAATGTCTTAATCACCCAGTAGGCTTTGTGCTCGAGCTCTACTGGCAAGTGCCATGGCTTACCATATATAAGTTTAAAAGGTGAAGTGCCCAATGAAGTTTTGAAGGCGGTCCTATAAGCCCACAAAGCCTCATCTAACCTCAAAGACCAATCCTTCCTCAAAGGATTCACAGTCTTTTCTAAGATATTCTTGATTTGTTTGTTAGAGATCTCTGCTTGCCCGTTTGTCTGTGGATGATAGGTCATGGCTATCCTTTATTGTATCCCATACCTGCACAAAGCTTTAGAGATTAGATTGTATTTAAAATGGGTGTCCTCATCATGAATGATCACTCGAGGAGCACCAAAACGTGTAAAGATATGTTTATGCAAAAATTTGGCAACGACCTTCGCATCCTTTGTTGGTAAGGCTATAACCTCTACCCATTTGGAAATATAGTCAACTGCCACTAGGATATATATATTTCCAAAAGATGATGGAAATGGTCCCATAAAGTCTATTCCCCAAACATCGAACAAGTCCACCGACATGATGTTTTGGAGCGGAAATTGATGTCTGCCAGAGATATTCCCAGTCTGTTGGCATGGATCATATGCCTTGGTGAAGTCAAGAGCATCCTTATACAGTGTGGGCCAATAAAAACCTGACTGCAGTACCTTGGCAGCAGTTTTAAGTCCAACAAAGTGTCATCCGTATGGTGCAACATGTCATGCTTGCAAAATAGCATGCTTCTTATCTTCTAGAACGCAACAACAGATCACTTGATCAACACATTGCTTGAATAGAAATGGCTCATCCCAATAATACTGCCGGATATAGCGCAAAAATCGTTTCTTGGAATTGTACCATAAATCTGGTGGCATGATCTTACTTAACAGATCATTCACTATGTCGGCATACCGTGGCGTGATGTTGGCCACGAGTAAATACTCGTCTGCGTACTCATCTCTAACGAAATTAGTCTTACCATCCTCTCGGTGATGCTCTAGTCGTGATAGATGGTCAGCTACTAAGTTTTAATTGCCCTTCTTATCTCGAATCTTAAGGTCAAATTCTTGAAGTAAGAGCGTCCATCGAATCAATCTCGGCTTGGCATCCTTCTTTGCCAAGAGGTACTTCAGTGCCGAGTTATCTGTAAAAACAACTTTATTACCCATCAAATAAGGTCTAAATTTATCCAAAGCAAATACAACTGCAAGAAACTCTTTCTCAGTTGTCGTGAAATTAAGTTGTGCTTCATTAAGTGTCCTACTGGCATAATATATGGCATGAAAAACTCTACCACGTCGCTGTCCAAGTACTGCTCCAATGGCATAGTCATTGGCATCACACATGAGCTCGAAAGGCTCATTCCATTCTGCTGCCACAACTATAGGGGCATTAACTAGCTTCTCCTTAAGGACCTGAAACGATCTCAAACAAGAATCATCAAATGCTAAAACGACATCCTTTTCTAATAAAAAGCATAAAGGTTTAGAAATTTTAAAAAAAATCCCTAATAAATCGTCGATAAAATCCAGCATGACCTAAAAAACTTCTTACACTTTTAACACTCGTGGGGGGTGGTAATTGCTTGATTACTTCCACTTTTTCAGGATCAACCTCTAGTCCATTCTTGGTCACTCTATGCCCAAGAACAATGCCCTCCTTCACCATGAAGTGGCATTTTCCCCAGATCAAGACTAGGTTGGTCACAACGCACCTCCGAAGAACTTGCTCCAAACTTAGGACGCATTCCTCAAATGTGCTACCAAACACTGATAAGTCATCCATAAATACTTCTATGTTGTGCTCAATCAAATCAGAGAAAATGGACATCATACAACGTTGAAACGTTGTCGGTGCATTGCACAAACCGAATGACATTCGTCTAAAAGCAAATGTTCCATATGGACAGGTGAATGTGGTCTTTTCCTAGTCATCGAGGGCTATCGCAATCTGATTATAAATTGAATAACCATCTAAAAAGCAATAGAAAGCTTTACCTGCTAGTTTGTCTAACATCTGATCGATGAAAGGCAAAGAGAAGTGATCCTTCCTCGTGACCTTGTTCAGCCTCCTATAATCCATGCACACTTTTCATCCTATAATTATTCTGGGGGGAATCAACTCATCCTTGTTATTCTGAAACAAAAATCATGCCACTTTTCTTTGGCATACACTGTATCGGGCTAACCCAAGAGCTATTGGATATAGGATAAATTATTCCGACATCAAGCCATTTAATAATCTCATTTTTACAACCTTTTTCATGCTCAGGTTCAGCCTCCTTTGGCCTTCAATAGTCTTACCATGATATTCCCTCAAAATAATCTTGTGCATGCAAATGGTTGGGCTTATCCCTCGGATATCTGCCAAGGTCCATCCCAACGCTCGCTTATAGTTTTTTAATATTACCAGTAATCTTGCCTCCTGGTCATTAGTGAGATCAGTGGCAATAATCACCAACAGAGTTGAGTGCTCCCCTGGGTAGGTATACTTCAAGTGTTCTGGCAGTGGTTTAAGTTCCAACTCTGGTGGTTCCTCTATTGATGGTTTCGGTTTGGTTGTCGTCCTACTGGCTAACTCCAATGGCTCAAAATAACTCACATTTTCAGCATCCAAGGCTGATTCCCCAGGCTCCTCAAAAACTTCAGCAATGCTATCAAGCATGTTGTCATCAAATTCTGTATCATGGCACAATTGTGCCATGTCCAGCGTAAAAATGGCCTCCATCCTCTCCTCATCTTGACATTCATCGGATTCATCTGCACATTTCAAAGCTTGAAACACGTTAAAAGTGACATACTGGTCATTCATTCACATTGTTAGTTCCCCTTTATGAACATCAATAAGCGCCCTACTCGTGGCAAGGAAGGGCCTACCCAAAATAATTGGCACATTAGTATCAGCTTCATAGTCTAAGATGATAAAATCAGGTGGAAATATAAATTTGTCTACCTTTACCAGCTCATCCTCAATCTTACCCTTTAGATGTGCGTAGGATCAGTCTGCCAACAAGAGTGTCACCGTGGTAGGTCTCGCTTCTATGCCAAGTTTCCTGAAAACAGATAATGGCATTAAATTGATGTTTGCTCCTAAATCACACAATGCCTTAGCCATAAATTTATTAACGATTATACAAGGAATAGTAAAATTCCCTAGTTCTTTAAGCTTTGGAGGAAATCGATTCAAGATCATGGTACTACATTCTTGTGTGAGAGCAACAATTTCAAATTCTCCCAACTTCCTATTCTTTGACAAAATGTCTTTCATGAATTTAACATAGTTGGGCATTTGTTCAAGGGCTTCTACCAGTGGAATATTAATTTTCAATTGCTTAAGCACTTCCAAGAAGTGCTTAAATTGTTGGTCCTACTTGTGCTTTTGGAGTCTGACTGGGAATGGTGGTGGTGGATACACATATACTGCCACCGTCTGCTTTGCCGAGGCAGTGATTGAATCCACATTGGCATCCATTTGCTTTCTTACCTTCATCTGCTTGTCATCCTTGTAAACTTCGTCATTGGTACTGGAGCTGACGTTCTGCTGAGCCTGGAGCTGGCATGAGAATTGGCATTATTGTGGGCATCATCCGCTTTGGCTTTTTCCTTCTCTAATTCTATGGGCTCTACTACTGGCATTGATTTGCCAACTTGGCAGTCAACCGACTGCTTGGCAGCCATTTCTGCCTCACAATGTTTACCACTTTGAAGGGTTATAGCCTTACATTGTTTATTACTTTTGTGCCGAGCATCTTCAGTGTCACTTGGCAAAACTCCTTGTAGACGGTTGTTGAGTGCATTCGCAAGTTATCCCATCTGGATTTCTAAGTTACGTATTGACGCCGCCAGACTATGAACTGTGACTTCATCCTGCTCTGTGTATTCTGTGAGATTACCCCCTTGATTGAGTCTTTGCCGATGCTGGAAATTATTTTGAACTCCTCTCGGTATAGTGTTTTGGCCGAATGCTGGCATGACATTTTGATTTTGCCTCTGGGCATTATGGCGCTGTATATTGTACTGATTTCCCCCTCGGTTTTCCCAAGCTAAGTTAGGGTGCTGCCTTCAATCTGCATTATAAGAGTTGGAGTTAGAATTATAATAATTTCCAGAATTGCCAATGAAATTTATCGACACAGGATTGGCAGGGCATTCATTCGTATGGTGGTTCTCTCCACAAATAGTGCAAAATGGCTCTAATGCTTTAATTGCATGAGACTCATTACTCTTTTGCAAAGTTTTCACCATACTAGTGAGGTTGGAAATCTCAGCATGGATGGACGTTAGCTCATCCAACTGTAATTTTCCATTGGCTTTGGCTCAAGTCCCAAGTCTAGCAACAAGATATTGAAAATCATTTATGGTTATCCTTTCAAGGATGCCAACAGCTTCTGTATAGTTTTTGTCGAGTAATGATTCGATTGTTGAGGCATCAACAACAGTTCTTGTATGTGCATTCAATCCATTGTAAAAGGTTTGTATCTGAGTCCAATTTGGGAACCCATGCACATGAAACCTTCTTAGCAAATCCTTAAATCTTTCCCAGGCATCGTATAAGGTCTCGTCCTCGGCCTGCCGAAAGGTAATGATTTCACCATGTAGCTTGGCAGTGAGCATTGGCGGCTGAAATCATGTTAAGAACTTTTGGCTTAGATCTGCCCAGAAGGTGACTGAGCCAGGTGGCAAGGAATTGAGCGACATTTTTGCTCTGTCCCTCAAAGAGAAGTAAAGAGTTTCGGCTTCACGGTATCCTCAGACACTCCTGGTTGCTGAAATAATTTGCAAATCTCCATGAATTGCTTTAAATACTGCATTGGATCTCTAGTCAGTGCTCTATCGAATTGTCCTACATTCAAAAGAGTTGATATCATTACGGGTTTAAGCTCGAAATTTGATGTATTTACCTCATTGTCAATAACTCCTGGCATTAAGCCCGTGATGTCATGTGCCGATTGTTCTTGAATGGGTCTATCTTCTTCGGCATTGTTGACGACATTGTCATTGTATAGTGGTATCCCTCCAATGTTTGGTTGATTCTCCTGATTGTTCTGGGCACCATTTACTCCTCCGTTCCCTTGATTTCCGTGATTCATCTCTCGGATCTTCTTTCTTAATCTACGCAACGTTCGTTCAATCTCAAGATCTAACGGTCTAACTTCCTTTTCAGCACGTCTTCTGGACATACATTGATAAAAACAAAAGTAAAATAAAAAAAACAAAAAAGTAAAAACCTAAAAACAATTAAATCCATTGCAATCCCAACAACGACGCCAAAAACTTGTAGATTCTCGGCGTGGATAAATAAATGTTGGCAATAGGGCGTAAAGTATATTGGAAATGTATGAAAACATTGCCAAGTAAAATCTATTGCGTGCAAGTATACATAGTCTGCAAGTAATATAACATTTAAACTGAGTTATCGATCCCACAGGGACTGCGTTCAAGGGTTTAATTGCTTGGCCAAGTACTTGCTTTGTGATAAGATTGTTTTGGTTGGAAGTGATTTTGAAATGTCTGATAAGAAAAGAAATGAAGTAAAATAAAGTTGAAGACAAGGAAAATGTCTTTGCAAATGACGAGCTTTGGCAAGGAGTGCCTGGTTTTCACGCTATTTGTGTCATGCCAACCTTTAATAAATCATGTCTTGGCATTGTTTGCCGAGTAGATTCAAGGGTAGCAATACCTCTATCGATGGCATTGCCCTAAATCAATTACAGAAAAACCTCTATATATCTATAATGCATATTTTTACATAAATCAATTCGATTAAGTTTCAATCTTTACTCCAAAGGGGTAGATTTCACTCCCGAAGTAAGTTCATCTACTTGAACATCTTCTTTCAAAGCATCTCTCCTTTGTATCTAACAATCTATCGTTTCCACCCAAGTCAGTTATGATATTGAGTTGCAGTAAGCCAACTTTGACAGCTTTCGCTTGGCAAAGTATTTAAAAAGTTAGTGCCAGCGGTTGTGTGGCAACACATTTAAAAATGAAGAACATGCCATATAGGAAAACAATGTCGAGGCAATGTTGATTTATTAAAAGTTAAACATTAAAAACATCATTCAACCACGACACCCCTCACCAACTATAAAATCACTTCATGGTGAGGGTGTCAAACAAAAAACCATAATCATTTTTAACATCCATCATCATTTAAACTAAGAAAAGAAAAATAAAAACAAAGAGGATGGGCTAGAAGAGGGTCCGTCGATGCAGCTCTTCACGGCCAGGCTCTTGACTGTTGCTCCTTATCTTCGATCACTCTCCTCGATTCTACATTGTTGTTTCCTCTCTTTCTCATTTTGCTTTGATCGAGATTAAATACGACTCCATGGGTAGCCTAAGATTATCTTGAATTTGAATTTGAACGTGCAAGGATAAGATAGATGATCATCTTATCATGCGTTTGAATCATAAGGCTGATCAGGTTAGGGCTGGCGTCATCGTGCCAATACTCTTCCGGCATCAAATCTTGGCATGGTACTGCCAACTGTGCTTGGAAATGCTCGTCCCCTATTTTCTCGGAGATTGATTTGGTCCCTATTTTTCCGCAGCCTGATCTGTTTCTATTTTTTCGGAGTCAACATCTACTTGGCATGGCATCAATTTCTCTTCTCCATCGTCCGGTTCTTGGCATTAAAGGTCCTTCTGCACCAACAGCAACTCTAAATCCTCCTTGGTTTCGTCTCCTACTCCTGCTCCGTCAACTGCAGTGCCATCAGCTATGCCAACCTGCAAAAAGGTGCCAAAAATAACCCTTTCACACTGGCATAACACCAAATCCTAACTCTTAATGCAAATGCATGGTTCCTAAGGCAAAATGCAACTAAATGTAATTAAAAGACAAGTAAAAGCATGTGAAGTTGGTGTAGAACTAATGCTTTGATATAATAATTGAAAAATGTTTTGGACAAAGTTAAAAAGAATTCAAAACCATTTATAAGTCCAAACAACTTGATACTATGTTTATGAGATATTTAAAAAAAGGTTTTCAAACGTTTTTAAAGTCAAATCCAACAAAATCACTGTTGCGTGTAAAATAGTCTATCGCAATTGTAGTGCAAGTGTACACGACGCAAGTAGTAAAGTGATACGAAGTATCAGATATCGTCTCCACAGGGATTGGGCTAATGACTTCACCTTGTTTACTGCACGAAAATAAAGGAAATAATTAAGAGTTGTCACGAGAATAATAAGGTAAAAACGTAAAATAAAGGATTGAGAAATCAAGATAGAGAGAATGGGCTGGTATTGAGTTGCTCAGTAGTGCAGGTATTGAACTGCTTAGGATCTCCAGTTCTGTCGTCGCGCCCGTCGCCGACAGCACCTGTCGCGGCGGCTGTCCGTTAGCTGTCGCGGCAGCGAACACTAACTCCGTACTTCAAGCTTGGCAAGAATCCCAGATCTGCCTTGCCCTATCCCTAAGCACAAGTCTGTCGATGATCACGTCTTTGATGATACCTCCCGGCGTGAATCAAAGGATGAACACCGATGTGTATGAATTATTCCTTAGCCACTTAACCTCGCCCTATCCCTAGGCAAGAGATGGTTCAACTATAAACTAGAGAACGCGCTCTTATCTCTTTCGTATACTTAACTCTCCCGATGCTAAGTAAATGGATAACCTCACAATGCTCTCCCGATGCACTTGCAAGATATTAAAACCAAGATAAAAGAACTTGAAGTTTATTTTATTGAACTTGAAAAATCCTAAAACAAAGCAACCCCTGCAACTACTTTACAAAACAACCCGTAGCCCTAGGGGGAATTTAGAACATGTCGGTGACGGGTGGACGGCAGGGGTTTGGTTTCGGTTATGGGGTAATCGGTTCTGCCCTAGGTTTAATCTATGCCCTTATATAAGCTTTGGGCTCAAGTTATCTAAGGTAACAAGGATTACAACTTTAATTAAAAGTAAGATTCTAATAAAGACTAAATCTCTAAAGTCTCCTACTTTCCAGCCGCATCCTTGTTTCTAGGAATTTCTTCTCTTTGAGCTTTGGCTTGACATATCTTTTGATTCGGGGCTTGGAAAAATATTTGGCTTCCACACGACAGAAGAGCAGATTTTTCTCTATCTATCGAGATCCACTTTACTTTTCCTCTTCATAAGTCTGCTGTCACCTTGCTGTCACGACAGGTCCATGACAGGTTCGTCTTCTTCGGCTGCTTGTCCAGTTCAACTCTTCTGCTTATCTGCCCTGCGCCTGCCTTCATCGTCAACCATGGCAGCTACCTGCAAAATACACCATCTTTTAGTAGAATCCGTGCCTTTTATATAATTGTGATGTTTTATTGAAAACTAACCTAAATGCAATGCAATGATGCTTGAATGCAGCAGAAATATGGGTTAAAAAGGGTGTAAATAATAGAACTTTTACACACTCAACACACCCCCAAACTCAAGTTTTTGCTTGTCCTCAAGCAATTAAACCTAAACGAAAAAATGAAAACAAGAAAAATTTTGTGTTGGCCTTCAAACAGTGAACTGTCCCTTACCCGTCGCTCTTTCTCTATGGCAGCAGCAACCTGTCGGATAGGTTAGGATCTGTCCGAAATCTCCCTATAGCTCTCGTGCAGTGTGTGCATGCTTGTGAACAGTTATATGCCAAGACTCTCTTAGTTTCACTAGAATATTCAACTTTAGCTTGTTTAGAGTTTTTCCTACGAGACTGTTTTCTTTCTTTTTCTTACTAGAGCCAGAATTGGGCACCTCTAGTTATTTCCTTTTTTCAAACTTCTTCTCTTTTACTAGAGCCAGTATTTCAGGCACCTCTAGTTAACTGTCTAGAGCCGGTGATAGGCACCTCTAGAAGTTTTTCTCTGGTTATCTGCCTAGAGCCAGTGGTAGGCACCTCTAGGTTTCCTGAGATTCTAGTCTCTTTACTACTCTAAGTGCTAAGCTTTCCTATTCTAGTTTGGCTAAAAGAAATCTAAGCAGTATAACAGTCACAAAGGTGTTTAAGTTTTCAGAACTATAGAAAGGCTCTAAACTTTTCCTTAACCTGTCCTAAAGATGCTGCCACGACAGAGATGTCATGACAGGTAAGTTAACTTCACAGTTTTAAGCCAACAGTTTAATCTTTTCTGTTTTTTTTAAAGAACTTTAAAATAAAAGACACAACAAATAATAAAAAGATATACTTAAGACTCCATTAATGATGGAGGGTTTCCACCCCCAAACTCAAGGGTTGCATTGCCCTCAATGCAAAATGACAGAAAACAAAAACATTAAAAGAAAAGTACATCACAAAAGATAAAAGCAGGCAGCAATAAAAGAAAATAAAAACTTAAATTTTCAGTCGCTGTCCTCGCTGCTGCTGCTGACTCGGATCTGATGGCGGCGTCTGCGCTGTGGGGGAGGCTGGGCAGGTTCAATAGCAGGTTGAGCGGCAGGATCATCGGCATGTGGAGGGGCAGTTTCATCGGCAGGTTGAGGGGCAGGTTGCTCCACTAGCCGGACGTCAGAACTGCTGTTGCTATCCCGGCTGCTGCTAGTGGTGGTGCTGGCTTTGGGTAGCCGTTTCTTGTCTGCCACGTGCTTAATTCTTTTCACCCTCGTAAAGTCCCTCTCCAAATTCCTCCGGAGAAGAGGGCTGTCATCAGTGGCAGGTCTTTTGGTTCCTCGAGGGGAGGTGTCTGCCGGAGAGTTGCAGGCTGCCGTCTGGGCAGGGGATGGTGTGGAAGTGGCAGAATGGGTATGGGGGGAAACAGGTGGTGTAGGTGTGGGGGAGGGGATATGGAAATAATGGGATGGGAAGGTGGGGAAGATGACATCCGAATAATGTAAAGTATTAGTAATGAAATTTAACGTTGCATTTGAGAAGTCGCGGATAAAAGTCATCAAACCCATTTGGCGCTCCTCTACCCGTAGAATTGCAGCCAGGATGTTGGCAGACTGGTCTGTCGGAGTGGTGTCGGCGGCAGCATCTGGGGCAGGGTTGGTGGCAGGTTCATCATCGGAGTCAGCAGGAGGGGCATTTGGGTCGAAAGCGTTGATGGGTGATACGACTATGACCTCCATGAGGCTGGAGATGTTGTTGTCAGTCCAGCCACTGCCCGTCTTGATTTTGTCGGAGGGTCTCTCTGGTACGGCAGCACAGCGGCAGAGGGCGGTGATGGTGAACGGCAGGCAGAGTCGTGAGTCTGAACGGAAGGCACAATCAATGATGTTGTCCCTCATGTACCTGCCCACATTGATGGGCCTGTCATGCATGATAGAGTGAATGAGGGCCAGACGCTGTCGGTTGACTGTCATATGGTGGGACGAGGGCAGGATACGCTTTTTGATGAAAGCGTTCCACAGTTTTGCTTCGGGGAGGAGCTGCCCCCTATTGACAGAGTGGGGGTTCTTCTTGCTGGTGGTCCATGTCGTACCAGCCTCTGTCAGCTCCACCATGATGGCATCATAGGCAGCAGCGTCGAGAGTGTCCAGAAATTGTTGGTGAGCATCCTCATCGGGGCCAAAGAACAGGCCGAACATATGGTTGATGCTGTTTGCTGTAAAGGGCACTTCCACTCCTCGGACGATGACAGACGTTGCCGTTTTGCTGTCGACAGCCTCGTAGAACTCCCAGACCAAAGTATCATTTAGCTCTGCCGGCTGCTCGGCAAAGTCCTCCCACAGCTGTGCCGTTATGGCCTTCACAATGAACGGCCTGAGTCCCATATGGGGGGCATCTCTGTTGTAAATGAAGCCACGCTCCTCCCATAGTTCTTTGTTGGCGAAGGGGATGCTGCTGCTGACGAAGAAGCGGCAGCAGTGTTATGGCGGGTTTGTCTCGACGACATATTGGTTGCAAGGGCTGTGAAAGAGAGAAAACAAATAAAACTAGAGGAGAAAAATAACAAGAGAGAAAAATCAGAAGTGATGAAAAATGAAAATGGGAAGGGGTTTATATAGCGGTCGAGGGGCTGCCCATTTAATGCCTCAACGGCAGGCGGGAATAACGGGGCGGCAGATTGGATGTAGCGTGTCTGACACGTCTGACACGCATTTATGCGTCTGCTGTGCGTCTGCCGCACGCTTCTGCGTCTACAGTGTCAAACTGTTGACAGCCTGTCAAGTCCGTCTGCGCCGGTAGCTGAAACGACATGTTATCATAAATGGGCTTTATTGGGCTGGTGGATGGGCGGTGGGTTTTGGGCCACTTCTTTTTTTTTTCTTGACTCCTTTATTTCCTAAAAACTGAAATTAGAAAAACAAAACATTATTCGAATAAAATAAACCTAATTCCTAATAAATAATAATAATAAAAATAAAAATAAAACTTAGGTTAAATTAGGGGTGCCTTGTGGGGCATCTCCTAAAGTAACCACTTCCTGAATTCCTGGGGCTTCAGTCCCTTGATAATGCTTGAGTCGTTGTCCATTGACTTTGAATTGGTGCCCGTCTTTTAATGATTGAATTGTGATGGCACCATGGGGAAAAACTTGAACTACTTGAAACGGGCCAGACCATCTAGACTTTAGCTTTCCTGGGAAGAGTTTAAGTCTAGAATTAAATAACAACACAAGCTGTCCTGGGCAGAATTGTCGTGGCAGCAGTTTCTTGTCGTGCCACTTCTTAGTCTTTTCCTTGTAAATCCTTGCGTTGTCGTAGGCCATTGTCCGTAATTCTTCAATCTCGTTTAGATCTAATAACCTTTTCTGGCCGGCCTTGTCCAAGTCCATATTCACTGCCTTGATTACCCAATATGCTTTGTGCTCGATCTCGACAGGCAAGTGACAGGTTTTCCCATAAATCAGTCGGAATGGAGACATGCCCAATGGAGTCTTGAAAGCTGTCCTGTATGCCCATAATGCATCATTCAGAAGTAAAGACCAATCTTTCCTAGTTGGTTTAACCATCTTCTCAAGAATGTTCTTTACTTCCCTATTGGAAATCTCAGCCTGTCCATTGGTCTGTGGGTGGTATGCTGTCGCGATCCTGTGCTTGACACCATATTTCTTTAAGGCAGCAGCAATTACCCTATTATCAAAATGTCTCCCCTCATCACTGATAATCGCCCTAGGAATGCCAAATCTAGAAAAAATGTTTTTGTGCAAAAACTTTTGGACTGTTTTGGCATCATTCTTTTGAGTTGCGATTGCTTCAACCCACTTGGAGACATAATCCACTGCTAGGAGGATGTACAAATTTCCGCATGAAGATGGGAATGGTCCATAAAATCAATCCCCCAAACGTCGAAGATCTCGACTTCTAGAATATTCTGCAGTGGCATCTCGTTTCTCCTCGAGATGTTACCTGTCCGCTGGCACCTGTCACAGCTTTTGTAAAATTCCTGTGCATCTTTATAAAGTGTCGGCCAGTAGAACCCTGACTGCAGCACCTTGGCAGCAGTTTTATTGCCTCCTAAGTGACCTCCATATTGTGACGCATGACAGTGATGGAGAATGTCTTCTTGTTCTTCTTGTGGTACACACCTTCTTATAACCTGATCTGCGCACATTTTGAAAAGAAGAGGCTCGTCCCAATAATAATGTTTAACATCATTTTGGAACCTCTTCCTTGCTTGATAATTAAGATCAGAAGGTAATATTCCGCTAACTATAAAATTAACGAAATCAGCATACCAGGGAAGGTTAGAAGACTTACCTGCCGCCATGGCTGTCGCGACAGCGATTGCGGCAGCAAAGAGCTGCTCATCTGGGAAGGTCTCCAGTATGTGTGTCTCATCTAACGGTAGACTCTGTCCCGTCTCCAACCTCGACAAGTGGTCTGCCACTTGATTTTCTATCCCCTTTTTGTCTTTGATCTCAAGGTCGAACTCTTGTAATAGCAAGATCCATCGTATCAGCCTAGGCTTCGCATCCTTCTTTGCGAACAAATACTTGAGGGCAGAATGGTCGGTGTGTATTATTACCTTCGTTCCAAGTATGTAAGAACGAAACTTGTCGATGGAGAACACCACAGCTAACAGCTCCTTTTCTGTGGTGGTATAGTTCACTTGGGCTTCATTTAATGTTTTGCTAGCATAATATATAACGTGAAATAGCCTGTCTCTGCGCTGCCCAAGTGCTGCCCCGACAGCATAGTCACTAGCATCACACATGATCTCGAATGGCTGTGTCCAGTCTGGTGGCTGTACTATGGGGGCTGTCACTAACTTTTCCTTCAGAACCTTGAATGCTTCAGTACATTCCTCATTAAAGTCAAAGGGTCGGTTCTGCTCTAGAAGATGGCATAGCGGCTTGGTGATCTTTGAAAAATTTGCAATAAATCTTCTATAAAAACCAGCATGCCCTAAAAAACTCCTTATGCCCTTGACTGTCGTTGGCGGCGGCAGCTTCTCTATGACTTCAATTTTTGCCCTGTCGACTTCTATCCCACGGCAGCTAATCTTATGGCCAAGGACTATCCCCTCATCCACCATAAAGTGGCATTTTTCCCAATTTAAAACAAGATTAGCTTTTTCACATCTTTCAAGTACCTTTTGAAGGTTGCCGAGGCAGCTCTCAAAATCGTCTCCAAAGACAGAAAAATCATCCATGAAAATTTCTAGGAAGTCCTCTACCATGTCGGAGAATATAGCCATCATGCACCTTTGAAAGGTGGCATGTGCGTTACAGAGGCCGAACGGCATCCTCCTAAATGCGTATGTTCCGTAGGGGCATGTGAAAGTCATTTTCTCTTGATCCTCCGGTGCAATAGCAATTTGGTTATAACCTGAATAACCATCAAGAAAACAATAATAAGATTTTCCCGCTAATCTATCAAGCATTTGATCGATAAAGGGTAAAGGAAAGTGGTCCTTTCGGGTAGCTTTGTTAAGCTTCCGATAATCCATGCAAACCCTCCAACCGGTCACAGTCCTGGTCGGGATTAGCTCATTGTTCTCGTTGGTTATCACTGTCATTCCTCCTTTCTTTGGAACACATTGCACCGGGCTTACCCATTTGCTGTCGGAGATGGCGTAAATAATACCAGCGTCTAACCATTTAATTATCTCTTTACGCACTACCTCCTTCATCGCAAGGTTTAACCGCCTTTGGGCATCAATAGTCGGCTTATGATCTTCCTCTAGTAGGATTTTGTGCATGCAAATTGCCGGACTAATGCCCTGAATGTCTGCTAGCGTCCATCCAATCGCCTTTTTGTGCTGCCTTAGCATGTCGATCAGCTGTTGTTCCTGTTTCTGCGGCAGCTTAGCAGAGATGATTATGGGCAGTGTGTCATCACAACCAAGATAAGCATATTTAAGCTGCCCTGGCAGGGGCTTAAGTTCTAAGACAGGTGGTTCAACAGTAGAGGGCTTTTGGATTAAATGGTTATCCGAAGTGTAATTCAAGGGTTCGAATAACTTACCTGGACGATGGTCTAACCAGTTTACCTCCTCATGACCTTCAGTATCAGATGTATCAGATTCAAAGGAGTTGCTGTCGTCGTTGCTATCGTCATCGCTGTCGTGACAGGCCTGTAGGTGGCTGTCGCAGCAGTGACCAAATTTTTTATCACGGCAGCCCGACCTGATGCAGGGGTAATCAAAGGTCACCTCAATGATGGCCTTGCATTCCTCGTCCACATTAGCATGTTTCATTGCTTGGAGAACATTCAACTTAATTTGTTGATCCTTTACGCGCATGGTGAGTTCTCCTTTCTCCACATCAATCAATGATCTTCCCGTGGCTAAGAAGGGTCGCCCAAGGATGACTGGTGCGTTCTCATCTGCCTCACAATCTAAAATAAGAAAGTCAGCAGGAAAAATAAGCTTATCCACTCTTACCAAAATATCTTCAATTTTTCCCTCGGGGTGAACGTAAGAGCGGTCGGCTAGCTGCAGGGTAACTGTCGTGGGCCGCGCCTTCCCAATACCTAATTTCTGAAAAACAGATTTGGGCATTAGATTAACACTAGCTCCAAGATCACAATGTGCCTTACCCACGAATTTGTCGCCGATTACACAAGGTATGATGAAGCTCCCCGGATCCTTCTTTTTCTGGGGTGGCTGCCGATGAAGAATACTCATGCAACCTTCTTGCATCCTTACCGTTTCAAATTCCCCAAGTTTAGATTTTTTCGACATAACATCCTTGAGAAATTTAGCATAACCGGGCATCTCCCTAACAGCATCTAACAACGGAATATTAATATGAACCTGTTTAAAAATATCATAAATCTTTTTAAGTTGAGATTCATGCTTAGCTTGCTGTATCCGTTGAGGAAAAGGTGGTGGAGGACGATAATCAGCGATGCTTCCTTCCCACTGCATGCGAATCTGAGGACGGTATTCATCTTTCTTCTCCTCTGTCGCTTCTGCTGTCGTGACAGGCTCATCGGCAGCAGTCTGTTTATCACCTGTCCGGGCAGCTTCCTTGGCAGGTTTATCCAAGGCAGGTTCATTTTCTGTTTCAACTTTTTCTGGTCCTGGTAACTTTTTCCCACTCCTAGTAGTAATTGCTTTACATTGCTCATGTGGGGGTGGTCTAGCATTTTCAGTATTGCTAGGAAAACCTCCATTCTGCCTTGGCTTAATATGCTGGGACACCTGACCCATTTGTGTCTCTAGAGATTTCAAGGTAGCCTCATGATTTGTCATTCTCATCTTGGTTTCATCCATAAAGTTTTCCGTCTTCTTGACAAACTGATTAATATTCTCCATATACGTACCAGTCTGAGACATAAAAGTGGCCAGAGTCTGCTCCAATATACTACTCGTGGCAGGTGGTGGCTGCTGTTGCTGTTGCGGCGGCAGGTTCTGCGGCAGGTTCTGCGGCGGCAGTTGCTGACGCGTCAACAATCTAGGACCCCCCTGATTCTGATGATGTGCTTGCGGATTCAAAGCATTGTTGGGGTTACTCCAAGAAAATTTGGGATCCTTCCGCCAATTAGGGTTGTAGTTGTTGGAATTGTAGTTCGGCTTGTAATTTCCAACATATTTTCCCTCTTCTACATTTATAGGGCACTCATCCATACTATGATTTCCCTCACAGATAGTACAAACTTCCTCGACAGCAAATCCTTGTAGTTCATCTTCATTTAATAATCGTTTCATTGCTTTAGTAAGGAATGCTACCTGTGATTTCATAGTGCTGTCGGCCTCATAATCCTTGACAGCAAGTACCCGTTTACCCCCTCTTCTTGCAGTCGGAAACTGCTCCTCATTCTTAGCCAGATTTTTCAAAACTTGCAGCGCCTCGTCTGGATCTTTATCCAATAATAGTCCATTTGCTGCAGAATCAATTCTAATGCGAGTTTGTAAGTTAGCAGCATTATAGAATTTAGTTACCTGATTCCAGACGGGGAATCCATGCATTGGGCAGTTCCGAAGAAGAGTAGTAAACCTGTCCCAGGCCTCGTGCATTGGCTCGTCATCTTCCTGTTGAAAAGTAGCAATTTCGTTACGTAATCGCTCAGATAAATGCGAAGGATTAAAACGAGATAAAAATTCACAAGTTAAATCTGCCCAAGTCATAATGGAACCCGGTGTTAGTTTATTCCACCAAGTTTTAGCTCTGTCCCTCAAGGAATGGGGAAATAACCGAAGCCTCAGTATCTCCGGACTAACTCCTGGCAGTCTAAACGAACCACAGATCTCCTGGAACGTTTTGAGATGCTCCCTAGCATCTTCTGTCGCAGAACCACTAAACTGTCCGGCGTTGTTGATCATACTAAACATGACAGGTTTAAGCTCGAAGTTATCAACATCAATATCCGGCAGCGTGGTCTCCAGCTCTACATGATCATTCAGCATGTAGTCACGACATGACCGTCGTCCACCTGCTGCGGGCGGATCGCCGACAGGTGGGTTATTATTGCCAAGGGGTGGTATGAAACCACCAGCAGGTTGGTTATGACCCATTTTCTCTAGCTGTTCCTCGAGATATTCGTTTCTGTCTAAAAGTCAGCGAAGTTGTTTCTTGAGATTGAAGGAACGTTCGATTTCCGGATCTAATTTATATTCAGGATCTTCGCCTCTTTTAGATCTGTGCATAAACAAGAAAACCTCGTGAAAAGCGAGAGTTGAAAGCACAAAAGAAAGATTAAAGAAAAATAAAAATAAAAATAAAAACGAAAATAAAAATAAAAATAAAAGCGAAAAGTGCAATAAAAGAAAGATGTAGTTATGTTGCCAATCCCCGGCAACGGCGCCAAAAACTTGTTGCGTGTAAAATAGTCTATCGCAATTGTAGTGCAAGTGTACACGACGCAAGTAGTAAAGTGATACGAAGTATCAGATATCGTCTCCACAGGGATTGGGCTAATGACTTCACCTTGTTTACTGCACGAAAATAAAGGAAATAATTAAGAGTTGTCACGAGAATAATAAGGTAAAAACGTAAAATAAAGGATTGAGAAATCAAGATAGAGAGAATGGGCTGGTATTGAGTTGCTCAGTAGTGCAGGTATTGAACTGCTTAGGATCTCCAGTTCTGTCGTCGCGCCCGTCGCCGACAGCACCTGTCGCGGGTGCTGTCCGTTAGCTGTCGCGGCAGCGAACACTAACTCCGTACTTTAAGCTTGGCAAGAATCCCAGATCTGCCTTGCCCTATCCCTAAGCACAAGTCTGTCGATGATCACGTCTTTGATGATACCTCCCGGCGTGAATCGAAGGATGAACACCGATGTGTATGAATTCTTCCTTAGCCACTTAACCTCGCCCTATCCCTAGGCACGAGATGGTTCAACTATAAACTAGAGAATGCGCTCTTATCTCTTTTGTATACTTAACTCTCCCGATGCTAAGTAAATGGATAACCTCACAATGCTCTCCCGATGCTCTTGCAAGATATTAAAACCAAGATAAAAGAACTTGAAGTTTATTTTATTGAACTTGAAAAATCCTAAAACAAAGCAACCCTTGCAACTACTTTACAAAACAACCCGTAGCCCTAGGGGGAATTTAGAACATGTCGGTGACGGGTGGACGGCAGGGGTTTGGTTTCAGTTATGGGGTAATCGGTTCTGCCCTAGGTTTAATTTATGCCCTTATATAAGCTTTGGGCTCAAGTTATCTAAGGTAACAAGGATTACAACTTTAATTAAAAGTAAGAATCTAATAAAGACTAAATCTCTAAAGTCTCCTACTTTCCAGCCGCATCCTTGTTTCTAGGAATTTCTTCTCTTTGAGCTTTGGCTTGACATATCTTTTGATCCGGGGCTTGGAAAAATATTTGGCTTCCACACGACAGAAGAGCAGATTTTTCTCTATCTATCGAGATCCACTTTACTTTTCCTCTTCATAAGTCTGCTGTCACCTTGCTGTCACGACAGGTCCATGACAGGTTCGTCTTCTTCGGCTGCTTGTCCAGTTCAACTCTTCTGCTTATCTGCCCTGCGCCTGCCTTCATCGTCAACCATGGCAGCTACCTGCAAAATACACCATCTTTTAGTAGAATCCGTGCCTTTTATATAATTGTGATGTTTTATTGAAAACTAACCTAAATGCAATGCAATGATGCTTGAATGCAGCAGAAATATGGGTTAAAAAGGGTGTAAATAATAGAACTTTTACACACTCAACAACCACCCAGTCATTTCGAAACGCCCCTAGGTGTTTTCATACGGGTATTTACAGTGGCAAAACGTTCTGAAACAACTCTGCATGTTTTGAAACGGGTTTCAATCTGGGTGAGCATTTTTGCTTGGCGTTTTGATACGATCTTACCCGTTTCGATACGCCAATGTGACATGACCTCAAAGGTCATAAAACCCCAAACGACTATTTCCCAACTACCTTTTAAATACAGCGCGTTTCGATACGGGGACAAGCATTTCGATACGGCCAAGGGCGTTCCGAAACGGGTACTACATCAGAATGCAACGGCTCTTTCTATTTCAAGAGTGTTTCGAAACGGGGTCGAGCGTTTCGAAATGAGGAGCTGCAGAACTGCATTTATGGTAGGAAATAAAGTCTCCAACGGCTCAAATTCAACCCCAACGGCTAGTAACGGCTACAAACTCAATGAGGAGTATAAAAGGGACCTCCAAGCATCAAGTAATGGTTAATGCTTCAATTGTAATACAACATATGATCAAATTGTGTCTTAGTGCTTAATTGTCAATTCCTTGTATAGATAAATACTAGTGAGCCAAAATTGTTAGATTTGCTCAAGTGTTTTAGGATTGGGTGGAGCTTAATTGTGCAAACAAATACCTATTAGAGGGATTTGAGTTTGCTTATCTTTATCTCTTTGTAAAGAGGGTTTGATCAAGGCTTTGGGTAGAAAGCTTGATTGGTTTGTAAGGGTTTCCTTCTAAGCCTAGAAAAGAGGACAAGTCAATAGTGGATTGATTGGAAATCCTTAGTGGGAAGCTAAGGTAGTGGATGTAGACCTTGGTTAGAAGTTTAAACCACTATAAATCATCTTGTCTTTATTCTTTTTGGCTTCCACACCTCAATCACCCAAAATTCCACTTCTTCACCACTTGGAGAGCAAGAACGGTTGAAGGAATCTAGCACTGTAAAACCCAACAATTGGTATCAGATCTTGACTTAATTGAAGAGGATTAACATCCTATTGAGAAGATCCGGCAATCTCGATCAACTTTTCAAACAACCAGCTCAATGGCGCAATCCATCGACAAACCACCATTCTTCGACGAAACACACTATGCCTATTGGAAGACAAGGATGAAGTTCTTCCTAAAGTCAAAGGACTACAAGCTTTGGGACATAGTAGAAGATGGTCCGTTCGTGCCTCAACAAAGCAAGGCGGATTGGAGTGCCGAAGATCGCAAGAAGATGGAGCTTAATTGCAAAGCCTTGCACATCCTTTTTTGTGCTTTTGGCCCCAACATCTATGAGAAGATGTCTTCTTGTGAGAGTGCCAAGGAAGTTTGGGACAAGGTCGAAGTTACATACGAGGGGACAAACGAAGTAAAGGAGACCAAGATTGGCCTCCTCAACCTAGCGTATGAGAACTTCAAGATGGATCCGGAAGAGAACATTGAGAAGATGTTCGATAGGTTCTCCACCATCACCAATGGTCTCAAAGGTTATGGAGAAGCCATCCAGGAAGAGAAGCTTGTCCGAAATCTCATCTACTCCCTTCCTGAGTCATGGGACTAAAAAAGGACCGCCATCATCGAAGCCAAGAATCTCAAGACTTTAAAGCTTGATGAGCTCATAGGGTCACTTCTCACTCACCAAATTATGAAGAAAAACAAAGAAGAGGAGAAGAAGAAGGAAGAGATTAGAGCTTTGGGGGAGAAGAAGCTCAAAAGGCTTGGCATCAACACAAACGCCATTGCTCTCAAATCCTCCACTTGCCATCACGTAGATTCAAGTGAAGAGGAGGATGAAGAAGAAGAGATAGTTCATCTCTTCAAGAAGTGTGCCCCTTTCATGACGAAAGCCTTGAAAGAGCTTGAACGAGAATCTATAAAGAAGGAGAGGGCAAGCACTTCAAGCCATAAGAAGAAGGCATGTGTGGCTACTTGGAGTGATGAGGACTCAACCAACGATGAACAAGCCAACATTTGCCTTATGGCCATCGAAGAAGATTCAAGGGTAAGTTATAATTCATCTACTTCATGTTCATATTCTTTTGATGAATTACAAGATGCCTATGACGATTTGGTTTTAGAATTTAAAAATCACATTTTGAAAACAAGAAAGTGATTTCAAATTTAAAAATTCAAAATGACTTGATTTCTAAAACCAAACTTGAACTTGAAGCAAAACTCGAAGAGTTTAAACAAAAATGTTTTTATTTACAAAATTTGCTTCATAAAGTTCAAGAAGAAAAATATTTGATTTCCAAAGAGCTTGAAAAGAAAAATATTGTTGGAAAATCAAAATTTTATGTAAGACAATCTAGTGCCCCTAGATGTGTAAATGGTAAAGTTTTTAGAAGTATTTGGGTCCCAAAAGGACTAAGTACTTCAACAAAAAGGATGAAATTGAAAAATGGATTCCTAAGGGGACTAAATTTTATGCTACTAACGTCTATGGATCCAAAGCAATTTGGATACCAAAAATTACTTGATTGTCTTATGATAGGTGTGATAGATTTTGATCAACAAGTCAAACTTTGAGGGGGAGCTTCATGCACACAAAGAAAGACACTTGAAGAGGAAGGCTTCACATTCTCCCTTGGGTTCAAGTGTGGTAAAATCTAGTTGTTCTTGCTTTCATTTAATTTATTTTCTTTTATTTCAACTAGATGGTCATATATGTTGGACTAACATGCCTTGATGATGCTTTGAGTAAGGGGGAGCCATTTTAAAACCAAAATTCTCATTTTTGAAATCTTTTTAAACCTCCTAAGTTATGATTGAACTCAATATCTTTTGAATTCTTTTTGATATAACAAAAAGGGGGAGAGTTTGGTTTGAAAAATTGCATTTTCAAATGAATAAGGGGGAGCTTTACTTTATTTAAAATTTTTCATCTCTTATTCACATTTTTAAACTTAAAGGGGGAGAATCTCAAACAATTTTTCAAGTTGGTTTTATTATATCAAAAAGGGGGAGATTGTAGAACTAATGTTTTGATATAATAATTGAAAAATGTTTTGGACAAAGTTAAAAAGAATTCAAAACTATTTCTAAGTCCAAACAACTTGATACTATGTTTATGGGATATTTCAAAAAGGTTTTCAAACGTTTTTAAAGCCAAATCCATCAAAACCACCCATGCGTTTCGAAACGCCCCTAGGTGTTTCGATACGGGTATTTACAGTGGCAAAACATCCCGAAACAACTCTGCCTGTTTCGAAACGGGTTTCAATCTGGGTGAGCATTTTTGCTTGGCGTTTCGATACGGTCTTACCCGTTTCGATACGCCTATGTGGCACGACCTCAACGGTCATAAAACCCCCAACGGCTATTTCCCAACTACCTTTTAAATGCAGGGCGTTTCGATACGGGGACAAGCGTTTCGATACGGTCAAGGGCGTTCCGAAACGGGTACTGCATCAGACTGCAACGACTCTTTCTATTTCAAGAGTGTTTCGAAACGGGGTCGAGCGTTTTGAAATGAGGAGCTGCAGAACTGCATTTATGGTGGGAAATAAAGTCTCCAACGGCTCAAATTCAACCCCAACGGCTAGTAACGGCTACAAACTCAAGGAGGAGTATAAAAGGGACCTCCAAGCATCAAGTAATGGTTAATGCTTCAATTGTAATACAACATATGATCAAATTGTGTCTTAGTGCTTAATTGTCAATTCCTTGTATAGACAAACACTAGTGAGCCAAAATTGTTAGATTTGCTCAAGTGTTTTAGGATTGGGTGAGAGCTTAATTGTGCAAACAAATACCTATTAGAGGGATTTGAGTTTGCTTATTTTTATCTCTTTGTAAAGAAGGTTTGATCATGGCTTTGAGTAGAAAGGTTGATCGGTTTGTAAGGGTTTCCTCCTAAGCCTAGAAAATGGGACGAATCAATAGTGGATTGATTGGAAATCCTTAGTGGGAAGCTAAGGTAGTGGATGTAGACCTTGGTTAGAAGGTTGAACCACTATAAATCATCTTGTCTTTATTCTTTTTGGCTTCCACATCTCAATCACCCAAAATTCCACTTCTTCACCACTTGGAGAGCAAGAACGGTTGAAGGAATCGAGCTCTGTAAAACCCAACAGTTGGTATATAAATCAGTACTTTTGGAGCGTCAACAGTAAGCCGTCCCCTTTTTCTTGTATCTCACTTTCTCAGAAAATACACATATTTGCACTCACTCCCGAGTCTAAGTTTATGGGGCATGTTTGTGAACTTTATTTAATTTTTTGTCATAATTTATGTTTTTGCTGCTGTTAGCTTGAAGGATGTCTTCCTTCCATTATTGGCATTTGAAATAATTATTCTAATCAACAATTTCAGGTGCTTGCTAATACTTTCTTTTGCATTTTCTTATTATTTTCTTGGGAATATATAGGCTCTGATAAATTGTTTCCCGGGGGAGGGAGGGGGGTCAGATGGTTTCTCTACAACAAATTGGGTTCACCAATTTGTAATTTGGATTGCGTCCATCCATCAAGACTTTATTTGGGCATTTAAGAATTGTCCATTATGGGGCTTCACTCACACATCACAAAACAATGCTTATTTGTTATATGCCATGATATTAGATTTGTTTATTTTAAAACTTTAGTGCATGTTACGGAATGAAGATGTTAGAGTTTTTCTTGTATTATATTGCAATTATGGGAATAAGAAGGTTGTTAGAATGCTCTGTTTCATTCCCTCCTTGTGCTTGCAGTAACTCAGATTATCAGTAGTGTTGGCTTCTAATGCAGACTTTTCAAAGTAAAAGAAAGCATATTATCGTGTTAGCTATTTAGTGTTTCTAGTTTTTAATAGAATCTAGAAAGTACAATTGTAATAGATTAAGTTTTTTTTATAAATAATGAAAGAGTAAATACAATAAAGCTATAGATAGAGTCGACAAAATTGGGTCGGTTAATTAAAAAAATTAAACAAAGTAACCAAAAATTAAGAAATTGTTATATTCCCTATTTAATCATACATAATTAGGCAGTTAAGACAATAAGGTATATTTACTTCCAATTTTTATAGTATGTAGGCCCAATTATACTTACAAATTTCAATTTCTCAATCAATTTCTTTTCCTCTCCCACTGTTCATTAACCAATTACCAAGGATTGTTAATCAGTTTCTTTTCCAATCGGTGCTTGGTGTAGGTATAAAACAATTGCACTCGTAGAAGAAGGTGGTATAAAACAATTGCACTCGTAGAAGAAGGTGGTATAAAACAATTGATCTTTCTTTGGTAGCTCATTTACCTCTCCTAATAGTTTGGGAAACGAAAGTGATATCCAAATTGCTTCCAACAAGTATGTTTTCACAATTTAAACTTAATGTATTTTATTATGCTTATTGTTCCAGCATTTAATGACCATTTCTTTGCTAGAAATCTAATGTAATAGTTACATCAATCTTCATCCTTCAAATATGCATCATGTTAGGTTTAACTTTGTAGAGTTTTAAACAAACGCCGCTATAAGAGCGGAATTGCTGGCGTTTGAAATTACAAACGCTTCAATAGTTCAAAATCTATCGCAGCTTTTTTCAAATTAAAACATCGCTAATTGTTGCGGCGTTGCTTTGTGCGGCATTTTTCATAGCGCCACGAGTGTTTTTAGCGGTACTAAAAACACCGTTATAGGGCTAAATACGCCGCAAAAACTTGTTCTGTTGTAGTGCATCTATATTATAGGGACCAAATCGAAGGCAATTTTAAGGAAATCAAAACACAAAAATGTAGGTGGTGCAACATTTTCTAAAAATTGTGCAGTTGAAGTTTAGGGGAAACAAGTTACTAACTTACTATTGCATGGAGAATCAACGGTTCCATCTACTCAGCATGGAACCTTATAGATTTGTTTTTTTTTTCTTTCACTTGTACAAAATATTGTAAACTTCGCTTTGGTTTGCAATACAAGATACACATTTACATAAATTCAATGTGTTTAAATCTGATTTTTTTATCTCTTTTAATTTAAAGACTTTGCTAGATGAATGAGTAGTTTAAGTATGATGTTGAAAAATAATTAGTGTTACTTTTATAAATAACTCAATTTTAGAATCTGGAAAATCTTTTACAATGGATAAGAGAATTTATTGTAAATCAAAAATCAAACTTTGTTTTCATTTTTTATTATCTGGAAATTTGATTTAATCATTTCATTTTAATTTGACATGAGAATTTGTTTCTTTTACTCTTATAAGTTATAATGTTATTATTAGGTCCAAATTAATAATATAGTTAGTTTTTTTAGATATAATAATATTGTTAGTTGATGCTATTAAGTAATGAAAGATCAAATACATTTAGTCGGTTGGTCAAGTTGTTCATCTTTGTTTTCTCATATTCTTTAAGACCATGAATTCTACTTATTAGGAGCACTCTCTTCCTTTACCTAGAGTCCTCTTTTCCCTGCCCTCTAGGTAAAATTCGAATTAAAATTTGTTAAAAAATAAATAATGAGTGAAATCTCCTTTTAATAATAACTTTAAGCATTCGATCGACATGCAAATTTAATTATTTTTATTATGATTGATTAAATTTTCACGTGACCTTGATTTGGCCATCGAAAAACAATAAAAAAAGGTTCATATCCTCACACTCAGAACGGAGGGACTTGGTCCCTTGGAACTTGGATGGCTGTGCCACAAAAAAAAAAATTTACTTAAAAATTTATAGGGCTTTTTACCTATTTAGATCCCACAAATTTTAATTTATATGACCTTTGCTCCTATTTTTATGATTAATTATACCTTGCCCCCTGATCTCTTTACATGCTCACAGAAGATAATAACAGTTTTATCAATATTAGTTAATTTAATCAAATTATGTGGAGCAAATAGATTAAATTTGAAAGATTGGCATAGTAAAGAGATGGAAACCATTAGTGGACCTAAAACAAATAAAAGGGCAGTGGAGGGATGGGAGGGGAAGAAAGGTGGTTGGGAATCAGCAGATAGTTTCCCAGTGTTGCAACGACTCATGAGCATCTTGCATGTTTGTAAGCTGTAAAAATGACAGTTAGAAACACCAACACCACCAACTCTTCTCTCAAATGAGACCCCCCTCACGTTACTCACGCCCCTTCATGTTCTTCATCGGTTTCTCTTCCTCATCCAACCATTTCTTTTGTCTATCTTCACACCACAAATTAAGGAAGTAATATATACCAACAACCAGTTTGTCTAGCGGGATAAGGTTATTAATTTCCTTAAACAAGGTCAAAGGTTCAAATCTTGGCGTTTTGAAGAGAGAAAACTAGGTTGGAAGGGTTGCCTCATATTAGACTTTTGTAAAATTTGATCCAAATTAATCGGTCAATGAGTTGGATACCAGTAGTTAAAAAAGGAAAAAAATAATATATTTAGTAATTATTTTATTTATGTCTACAGTAAAGTTTAAAGGGGAGAAATCAGAAGAATAAAACAAATGGGTACAATGATTGCTAAAAGCGTTTGTGCATGAGGAAATATTGGTAGGGAAAAGCAGAAACATGATGTTAAAAGGTGGGGATTGGGGCCAAAAGCATAAATTATAAGGATTGTTTTGGTGTCTTTTAGAAGGGAAATCATGGCCCTTGTTTAGGTTAACATAAACCTATGTAGAATGTTGCAAATAATGTTAGAAAGTGAAGAAAAGGCAGACAAGTGATTAAAGGCTGCATGTAGCCTAAAAACAAAAGGGTTAGGAAATGAGACAGAATGGGGGCTTGTTTTCCATCCAGGCTGTAACATTTAAGCAGCAATACTAGTTACACACATTAATTATTTTCTTAAATATGAAGGAGGCCACAATCTCGAGATAAGAGATGATTTACAATGGCTGAGATCTGAATTTCAAAATTAAATGTCGATTTTTTTTCAAAATAATTGTAATTAAATGATAATATCTAAAGATAATGTGTTCATCTCATTATATTCATTTCTTATGGTTAACCAAAATACTATAACGGTTAATCATGAACACTCCTAGCTCAAACCCTTCTCAAAGACCCCAATAAGCTAAACCCAAAGGCCAAAGTCACTCTTTAATTTCTTTAACGTCCACAGTGTTTAATTCAATTCACCTTGAAGCCACCACTTTTCTTCTTTTTTTTTCTTTTTTTTTCAGACACGATACCAAATCACAGCATACTGCAACTAATTATTAAGAGCCCTAGGCATGGAGAGAGGGAAAACAGTGGCAGGCTTAAACACTGCAAGGCTAGGCAAAGGCAGCTACTCCAGCGGAGCGGCGGTGGTGTTTCATTTTTATGGTGACAAACTGACATTGCTCAGTGGCCTCCAACAGCCTCAGACTCGGTTCCTTAATTTAGCAGGGAGAGAAAATTGAAGGAGACAGTACTGAGACACTGAGAGTTTTGGACACTGACTCAACATCAAACAATCTATTGATAGATTGAGCATTTAAAGAACACATAATCAATTGTAGAACCAATACAGCATGTATCAAACACAAACAACTAGTAGAAATTAAAAGGAAACAAAAAACTATAAAGTGGTTAAGTAATTGTTCAACCTCTATTAAAATAAATAATAACAGAAAAAAAAACAATATCTAATTCTTTTGGGACCTGATCCAAGTATCCAACTTTTACATGATAACTGGAAGAACCCAATGAAAGATATTAAAAAGATAATTAATTAATGTGTTTTTGTTTTTTACCTTTTTGATCATTCTCCTTTTTAGGGCAACGTGCTGTACTGATGCAAATCATTCCATGGTTGAACCCCATTCCAGTTGCTGTTTGTATTATCATTACCATTGCCGCTAGTGGTTGCAGTTTGAGTTACTGGTGCAACATAAGAATTCCCGAACAACCATTCCTTGGCGGTTTCATTGCTTGTGTCTTTTCTTGGATTCCCAAATGCCGGAACGTTTTCAGGTTTTGAAACCTCGAGATTCTGGAACAAAATGGGTAATGGCTTTTCTGCTTGGTTCTCATCAAGTGCCGGAGCTGAATAAACAGTGGTGCTATTTTCCTTTTGATTCTCACCGTCAAAGAGCATAGCTAATCTTTGCTGCTGCAACTTCCAGTGTAAATCTTGGTTTATGGAACTTAAAGACTCAATTGAAGAAGCAAGGCTACTATTAACATTCAACGAAGAACCCATCTCCTGAATTGCACCAAGGCCACCGTTATTACCTGAAGGTAGCGGATAATTACTAAACCCCATCAAAGAACTCGAGCTACCAGATGGATCAAGACATAAAGAAGCACTATTTCCATCTCCAAATGAAGCAAACCGGTTGTAAATGGCAGTTGCTGGTGATGGGTTAAGCCTAGGAAACGCCAACCCACCGAGCTGAAAATCCATGGCCGGGGAAAGCTCATGAAAGAACTTCAACCCACCCATTTCTGAAGCTGACGGGTAGCCTTTCGAAGACGGGTTCATCTTCTTGTTCTTGCGGCAACCACCGCCGATGGGCACGTTACGCAGAGCCCCACCTTTAGTCCAGTACCTCCTACAGGTCTTGCAGAAATGCCTGGGCTGAGTGAGGCTGTAGTTATTGTAGTAACAGAACTTGGTGTTGGGAGAGTCGCATCTGGGACACTTTAGGGCTTGCTCTGGTTTCCGGTTGCCACTCTTTTGAGTTTCTTCTTTAGAACTACCTGGTTTCGCAGGAGGCTTATCAGGAGACATCATGGAAATACAAGAGAGAATAAGAAGTCGGAAAGAAGATGAAGGAAAAGACAAAGAAATTGTGGGTTTATCTGTAGGTTTTCTCAGTTTCCTTTAGCAGAGGCAATAGTCATACTCAATTCATTGCTTTCATGCATGAGTTTAGATCTAGTGGAAATTGGAATAAATAAGGTTACAAAGGGAAAGGAAACGAGCTATAAATGATCTGAATCATTTGAAAGAGAGATCAAAAAAAATTAAACCGATGATTATATTCATAGTCGAACTGAATTAGATCTTAACAAGGACAAAGTTGTTTTTTTTTATTTATAAATATTAAATTTTTTATCACTCGATTTAACAATTAATAGTGTTCTTAGATGTTGGATTCATGAGGGAAATAATGGAGAATTTTTTCCCTGGGCAGTACTGTTGTCTACCCTATTTGATGGTAACAATTAAGACAAGGTTATGCATTAAAAGTAGGTTTGGTTAGTGTAAGCATATCTGGTTCTTGTTCCATTAAAAGCCAGTGTTAGTTCCTTTGTGTCATGTCCATTTCCCACAAGTAAACATAGAAGAGGTCAATCTGTTAACCCAAAATAGAAGTTGAGATCAGATCTACAGCAACTCCGTATCACTATCAATTTAACGTGTCGAAGGATGGGACTATCTCTTTTGGTTTTGGACAAGGATTCGCCAATCTGGTTGCTTCATATCACTATTCTATATACCATATATAAACATTAACATAAAATAAAACAATGAAATCCAGTTCCGTGGCCCTACCAATGGACACTTCTATTAAATATCCAAATATTTAATAGTGTATAAATATACATATTATTAATAAAAAATAAATCACTATGAAAAATAAAACTATACCAATATTGTTTTAAGGCCGTTAGGGGAGGTTTTGGAGAGGCCAGTATCGGTGGTTGCCTCTCTAATGAGCAGTCACAATTCCTAATCATATTCTCATTGTCTATCGGCTGTGTAGACGCAATCACAGTTGAGATTAGAACAGTTCTGGAAGCCTTAAAATTGTTTAGAGCATCGAAATGGTGTAATAGGTTCAGGCTGGTGGTCGAGAGCAACTGTGAACTTGTTATCCAGTGGTTGGGATGCCCAAACACTGCCCCACCGATCTTCAAGCCGTTAATTCAGTTGTGCCTTGATTTCTTGGGCGGTTGTAACTGCACCTTCCAATATACCTTAAGGGAGTGCAATAAGGTGGCAGACAAGCTTGCTAGAAGTGGCACCGATAGGTTAGCTGATCTTATCCTCGTTTTCGACAAATAATGACCAGTGGTTGTTTGGTGAGTATAATTGTATGGTCTTCGTTGTCGGTTTTAGTGTCTTTTTTAAGGTGGCCGATGCAGTTGTTATGAGTTTTATTGTGGTCGGTTATGTCCGAATTATGATTGGGTAATGTAATGGTAGCAATACGCCACACTCTTTCTCCTCCAACTAGGTATAGAGAGGTTTTTTAATGAGGCGCGTATTGTTGCCGGTTTCGATCTTTTTTTTTGGATAAGTTTTCGTATTTCATTATCCAAGAAGCAGCAACACTGCTACCAAGTACAAAACATCAAGAACCAATCACATGGGTATCCCCAGACTGTACATAATGACCTTTTTACATCATCAGATCTAATTTGCCTACCCTGTAAACATATGCTAACAATCTATTGAATACTAGCTATAATCGCATTAGAATTTCTGTACACTCTTTGAAAGGATCTAGTGTTTCTTTCAGTCTATATACTGTATATACACACACACCATACTATCTTAAGAATAGCGACAATGAGAGATTTCCCTTTAAGGACTGTAATAGCCCAGGAGAACTCCTCATTTCAGCCCTGCACTGCTCTATGAATGCCACATAAACTCAAAATACTCTACTAAATACAACCCGAAAAAAGACACTCGAAAAACAAGTGATTTCGAGTTTCCTGACCCACATTGAAGAACCCACACAAATCATCATTTGGAATTCCCATTTGAAATAACCTGTCTTTTGAGGGAAGTTTATCCCAAATGGCCATCCAGAAGACGATGCTATGCTTTGGAATGTGAAGTGGAAATCATAAAGCTTGTGCCATATAACTTTTTCTCTCATTTCCCTTATCTCTTCCTAAAACCAGCTTGCCTTTATAAAACTCAAATCACTAGCATTAGTGAACATAGGCAATGCGAATTCCCTTAGCTTTAATATTTTCGTCATATTCTAACTCATATTTTGTTTACACTCATACTGCCAAATATCAGAGTGCTTAAGGACATATTCCTGAAACCAAGTAGCCCATAAGGAACCATACCCTGTGTTGAGGTTCTTGAGCAGCATTAACATACATGCCTTATTCCATATAGTCAAACTCCTTACTCCTAAACCACCTTCAGACTTGGGAAAACAAATATTCACCCAACCAATGTGAGCACCTTTAGCAGTTGTACCCCTTCCCTTCTAGAAAAACCGAGAGCATAGTTGTTCAACTTTTTTCAGCACAACAGAAGGGAGTAAAAACTGCCTGCACCAAAAGTTCATAATGCTGAACAATACTGCCTTTATTAGTTGAACCTGCCTACATAAGATAAAAGTTTGCTTGAATATTGCCCAAGTCGAGCCTTAATCTTCTCCAATAAAACCAAACAATCTTTCACATACAACTTTCTTGTAACTAGTGAAACACCAAGATAACGCACTGGTAGTACACCAAGTTGAAATCCAGTAGATACGCGAAGCTCCTCCAATTGCAAGTGAGGAATACCAGAAGCAAATAGCTCAGTTTTTGCTACATTCAATCTTAAGCCAAAAATCTCATAAAATTGATTCAACACACACTGTACTCCCAGGACAGAATCAATAGAACCCTTGAAAAAGATCAACAAATCATCTACGAAACAGAGGTGAGTGAGCTTAACTCATTTACATTTTGGATGATAATTAAACAATCCCCCTCTGCAACAATATCCAACAAACGAGAGAGCACATTCATGACTAAGACAAAAAAAATAAGGGAGAGGGGATTCCCTTGTCGAATGTCTCTCTTGCCTCTGAAAAAACCCATAAGGCTACCATTGAGAGAGATGGAATATCGAGCCCCTGTGAAGCAAGCCATAATCCAATAGCGAAAGGTTTCAGGTAGTCCCAAAGCTTATAGAACAACTGATAAAAAAAACCCCAGCTAACAGAGTCAAAACTCTTCTGGAGGTCCACCTTGAACGCACATCTAGAAGATAGAGTTTTCTTACAATACCACCTCACAAGCTCCTGAGCTAGCAAAGTGTTATCAACCAGACTTCTCTCCTTTATAAAAGCCGTCTGATTCATGGAGATCATGTTGGGAAAGAAACTTTCAAGCCGAGCCACCAAAATTTTAGTAATAGCCATATACAACACAGAGCAGCAAGAAATAGGCCTAAACTCCTTGGCTCTACAAACGTTTGGTAGTTTAGGGACAAGAACAATAATAGTTGCATTCATAGCTGGTAGCAAGAAGGATGAAGTGAAAAAATATCTCACAGCTGAGATAGTGTCAGCTCTTACAACATCCCAAGAGGACTTGAAAAACCATAAATTATAGCCATCGGAACCAGGAGCTTTGTCTTTACCCTGACTAAAGATAGCATGCTTAATCTCAGCATCTGAAACATCTTTTGTCAAGTAATCAACAACTGGGGGGGGAAGAGAATATTGCAGAAGCTCCTTCAATACTTTCAACTCACATATCTTGACAGTTTCATCAATAGCACCAATTTTCTTAGTAAAGAAAAAAATTAGTTCAGAGGAGATTTCATCAAAACTTTTTAATCTTTGGCCTGTCTTAGTCTCCATGACACTGATTGTATTCTTCTTCTTCTGCACAGCAACAACATTATGGAAGAACCTTGAGCCCTGATCACCTTCTTGTAACCATTTGATTTTTGCACGTTGTTTATAGAAATATGTCTCGACTCTTTCCAACTCAGCAAGTTCTATTTGGAGAATTTTTTCACCCTCAATGTCAACTAAACTAGAGTTAGACAGATTAAGAATATGCTGCTTTTCAAGTTGAGCCCGCTTCAACTTTACCTTACCCGAAATATCATCATAGTTCTCCTTATTTTGAGTTCTTAGCACATCTTTAAGTCTTTTTAGCTTACAGAACAGAATCTGCATAGGATCGCCCTGTACAGGCTCGGACCAAGAGTCCTTGACTAAGTTGTTATACCCAGAGTGCAATGTCCAGAAGTTAAAAAACTTAAATGACTTTGGTCTATGTATAAGCATTTCTCTTTTCAACCACACGACTGCTAGGCAATGATCCGAAACCCCAGGAGCTTGAAATTCCACATATGAGTCAAGAATAGTAGAACACCAGCTAGAATTCACTAAAACTCTATCCAACTTCTTTGCCAAGAAACCTGAGTCTTGTTTATTTGATTAGGTAAACAATGGACCATAATAAGGGTGATCAATCAGCCCAAAATCTTCAATACAGTCCTGAAAATCCTCAATATCTTGACTAATACTTACTCCCTAGTTAGAGCCCATAAAAATTTTCTTCTATCTCTATCATTATGGCCATAAACAGCAGTAACAGGAATCATCTTCCATTTAACTTCCCTTGAAGAGTGATGGATTGATCAGCAGAGTGAATTACATAAAAAACAAGGAATTTTTTTCATAGCACCCATAATCTACCATTACTCACAGAGTCATAATTTGTAGAATAGTGCCAATTTGAAGAAAATTTAGACAAAATTAACAAGAGCGTTAGGCTCACGAACTCTAGTCTCCATATGGCACAAGATATCTGTAACACCCGGGTTTAGGGGTTAGGTGAAAATAATATTATAATATCATTTTGGGCTCGGTTTTATAATTAAAATGGTTTTTAAGAATTTCGGGTTTCGTTTCCAAATTAAATTAGATTAATTTGAGTTATTATGTTTTGCAATTTAACCCCAAATAGCCATAGAGGGTATGCCCTTGTGAATACCCCATTTCATTAAGGGCAAAGAAGTCTTTTGAGTTTTAAATATGTCACATGTCAAATAAACACCCATTTTCTCTACTATTCATCTTCTTCTCCAAAGCTTATCAACGGGAAACCAAACTCCCTTCCACATTCACTATTCCATTTCCAAAGCTCCTCCATTTCAACTCCGAATTTAAAGGTGAAGGTAATTTTGAACTCCCCTCACCTCCCTCTTCTCAAAAGTACACTTTATTTTCGTTTTCATGAAGTTTTAAGGAAATAGAGGTTTTTGAATATTTGATTAAAAGTGGTGCCTTTGTGTAGCTAAACCAAATATTTTGATTCATTATGGTTAGTTATGGTATATAGGAGTCAAATGATGTCACATATGTGAATTCCAAACGATTTTAAACAATTTTCAGAATTTGGCTTTAAAGGGGTTTTTGGGAGGTTTTAAAGTGTATTTTGGGGCTGTTTAATGTTGGTTCTCGAGGGCTGATGTTAGTGTTATATATGAGGGCTGCTTTGGGTGTGTTTGATGGTTATTTGGATGTTTGAATTGGAAGATATTGGTGGGCTTTAAGGGCAGCTCGGAAATTCTGTTCTTGGGACTTGTTTTGGGTATTGAGTGCTTGAAGTGTTGATCCGGGTTGTTTCCGTTGATGATATATTGATTATGAATGTTTTGTTTGTGTTTCAGAATGATTAGAATCGAATTTGGGCATCGGTGAAGCATCAGAAGAGAATCCGGGAAATTGAAGAAGGGTCGCTTGCTTGGTCTTTGAGCTTGGAAGCTTAGGTGAGTGGTTAATCGTTTAAATGGTTTTAAATTGGTTGGTTCGAGTATATGGACTAAGTTGGGCTTGGTAGACCCACCTAGAGTTAGGATTAGGGTGGTAGCCTAATCCTAAGCTTGATCTAGAGCCCTTGGATGAACTTAAATGTATGAATGTATGTGCCTCGTATGTGTTGTGATATGAATGCTTATATACATTGTATTATGCATGTGAGATGAGGCATGATTTGTATTGCTTAATGCATGCATGGTGTTGGTTCATGATTGTATTCATGGTGAGTACGTGCTAAGCACGGAAATGATTGAAATGAGTAATGTGGAACGAGTAAAATATTGGCACTAGTAAACTTAAATACAAATGATCGATCATTAGGATGTTAGTGTGTACACATGAGTCAAAAGTCGCGCGTGGCCTTGGTGGCGTTGAGTCACCAAGGAGGAGTACGGGTACGCCCGGAAATGGTATTTAAATATTGTCGGTGATGAGTGGAATCCCATCGACGGGGCGTGAGGATGAGTGGAATCCCCTCCGCGAGACCGGTGATGAGTGTAATCCCACCGTCAGGTAATGGTTGTGTTGTTGGATGTGAGTCCAACGGTTATCCGTGTATTTGAGTCTTAACTAGGTGCCAATGTTGATTGATATGTGTATCAATGTGTTGAGATATATGAGCTGATTGGATGTTTAAATGTGATTACATGTATGGTAGTGTTGAGCTCATGGTTATGGCATATATGTGATATGTTGTTCATGCATTTTATCTTGTGGACCCTTGGTATGATTGTGGTTACCTTGGCTAGATCGTGCTCGGACCCTGCAATGTTGAGGTTTGTTTTTAGAGCTTACCCTCACTAAGCATCATTGCTTACGCTCTCTTTGTTCAACATTGCAGACCCTTAGTTTGTGGGTTGCTCGGGCAAGCGGAGGGCCTCCAAGTGTGGTTTTGGCTTGATTGCATCAAGTATGGATTTCAATGTTAAACGTGTAATAGTTTAAGCAATGGGATGTGTAATGCTTTGTGGTTGTTGTTGGTTACTAGGAGCATGTTTAGACTCCTTAATATCTTGCTTTTGTATGGATGCGTTGCTATGTTGAATGCTTTGATGTGTGATGGTATGTTTTAGAATGTTTAGGTTGCCTTGTGTATGTGTGCAAGCCTTTCATGATGTCTTGTCCCTTTTAAGGTCCTTTGTGTTCTTATGCATGCCAATATTGCATGAATTGCTCTTTAACTAGAATGCTATGTATGGGTGTTTTAGTCTATGTTTGATTGACTCCCTTGACTTAATTATGTGTGCTTACATGTTTGTATATGCTTAGGTGAGTCGAAAATTGCATCTAGAGTCGTGTTTGAGGTCGTTTAGCTAGCATTTGTGGTCTTGCAGTGCAGGGCGTATCGATACGCCTAAGGGCCGTATCGATACGGCCTTGCTCAGAGAACACAAGTTTGGCTGGGCGTATCGATACGTGGGGTGTATCGATACGGTCCCAACTCTCTGTAATCCTGTGGAGTTGTGGAGTGTATGGCGTATCGATACAGTGTCCATGCGTATCGATACGGTTCAACCTAGTTGACCAAGTGGTGTTGACCGAGAAGGGCGTATCGATACGCTCGAGGGCAGTATCGATACGGTCTTCTTATGTTGACCATAGGGTGTTGACCTTGGTCAAGGCGTATCGATACCCTCTGAAGGCGTATCGATACGACCTGTTTAAAAGGGGAAAATGTGTTGTTTTAAAGTGCTGTTTTGGTTGGCCGTTGCTACGGTGTTTGTGTTTCCGCTGTCGTGTTTCACATAGGGCTTAATAAGGCATGTAGATAAGATTAATTAATGAAAAAAAATTAGGGTTGCTAACCGAGGGGGAACCTTAACGGGTTTCGCTTCGGTTTTCCCCGTGTGACCCACTCGGACCGGTCTTCCGGCCAGACCGGGACAAGGGGGTTACACTTGTTGGTATCAGAGCCTAAGGTTACCGAGACCTTGGGCAGGTAAGTGAGGTAAGTTTAAGTTTTTGCTTGATATGGTGTTTGCTTGCTTGTAAGAATGGTTGCTTGTTTGACGAGTATGTTGCTTGTTTTATTCAAAGCATGTGTGTGTGAGTCCCATTGCTACTATTACATTGAAAAAAAATGGTTTTGTCTTAGTAAGGGAACGTACTCGAACACTTGGAAGCCTTGCCTTGCTAACCCAACTTGTATGTTTTGTTGTTGTGGTTGTAGTTAATTTTCGTGAGAGCAATGTCTAGACCGAGAGGTAGACCGAGAGTGGTTCGTCAGGAACCACGGGTTGCGGCTCCTGTTGAGCCGGTTGTCGGAGTGGAGGCTCATCTGGAAGGGCCGGTGGCTGCGGGAGTTGGCGCTCCACCACCACCTCCACCACCACCACCTCCACCACCTGGAGCTGGAGGTGAAGATGGAGTCGGAGGAGATGGACCTCAAGGTGGCCAAGGTGGCCAAGGTCCAGCTGGAATTGACATGACTCCGTTAGTGCAAGCGATAGCGGGAGCATTTCAGGCCGCAGTTGCGGGAGCTCAGGCTGCAGCTCAGCCTAGGTGTGATGATGCTAGTCTACCGTTGGAGAGGCTCCGTAGCTTGGGAGCCGAGGAGTTTAGAGGATCTACTCCGGAGAGGTCAGAGTTATGGTTGGAGAAGACATTTCGTATCTTGGCTCAGATGGGTTGTGCGGGCGCACGTAGATTGGGTTGTGTGATCTCATTGTTTCAGGGTGATGCCTACACCTGGTGGGTCACCATTACAGCCGGAGTTCCAGAGACAGAGATTGATTGGGAATTCTTTGAGTTTGCTTTCCGGAAGAGGTACTTGGGACCGAGGTATTTGGATGAGAAGAAGCGAGAGTTCATGGCCCTCACTCAGGAAGATGCTTCGGTGACTGATTATGAGATTCGTTTTGTTCGTCTGAGTCAGTATGCTCCAGAGTTAGTGCCTACTGAGAGGGCTCGATGTGATCGCTTTAGATATGGGCTTCATGAGGAAGTTAAGAGGTATACCTTAGCTTCTGATTATTCTAACTTTGATGTCTTGGTTGCTAGAGCCAAGGACATTGAGCATAGCTTGGGGCTGACCAAGCGTTCTGGGGGATCTAGTTCTGGTAAGAGGCACAACAACTTTGATGGTAGAGATGCTAAGAGGCACAGAGGTGGCGGACATCAGTTTGATCAGAGACGTGGCAGTGGCCACCATGGTAGAGGCCATCAGGGCCATAGAGGAGGAGGGCGTTTGCCCGAGTGTGCACAGTGTGGGAGGCAGCACACTGGAGAGTGCTGGGGTAACTTCCATGCTTGTTGGAACTGTGGTTCGAGGGACCACTTTAGGAGGGACTGTCCACGTCAGGCAGCTCAGGCACCGAACATTGCTCAGGCTCCTGCGAGAGGTAACGATTTTCAGAGAGGCCGTGGGCGCGGTCGTGGCTACTTCCAGCCTAGGGCTGATGCACCTAGGGGAGATGCTCAGAGGAACCTTGCTCATGTTGTGGTTGTGCAGCCAGAGGCGGGAGGGCCAGCGAGAGTTTATGCACAGAGAGAGGCCGGGAACGACACCGATGTGATAGCAGGTAATTTCGAGTTACAGTCTATGTCTTTGCTTTCTTTGGTTGATTCGGGTTCTACGCATTCCTACATTCTGAGTGAGCATGCACAGAAGTTAGATATTCCTGTAGAGATCTTAGATGTAGGTATGCATGTTACTAGCTCTTTTGGTGAGACAGTTGTGGTTAGACGTATGTATAGGAGGTGTCCACTGAAGATTCAGGGTCATGTGTTTTCAGTTGATATGATGGAACTTCCTTTCTACGGTTTTGATATTATATTGGGTATGGACTGGTTGGTCGAGCATCGGGCTAGTGTGGATTTTGAGACAAAGAGGATTTCTTTGAAGCTTTCTGACGACTACGAGGTAGTGGTAGTAGGCGAGAACATTAAGTTCTTTTCTAATGTGGTGTCAGCTTTAGAGGCTCATAGGTTGATGGACTTTGGATGTGGGGCCTATTTAGCTTGTGTTATGAATCCGGATATGAGTGAAGCTAGACCGAAAGATATCAGAACAGTGTGTGACTTTCCAGATGTGTTTCCTGAAGAGTTGCCGGGTTTGCCTCCTGACAGAGATGTTGAGTTTGTGATTGAGACAGTTTTAGGGCCTAACACAGTTTCGATAGCTCCGTATCGTATGGCTCCGAAAGAGTTGAAAGAATTGAAGAGTCAGTTGCAAGAGTTATTAGACCGTGGTTTCATTAGGCCTAGTAGTTCTCCGTGGGGTGCTCCCGTGTTGTTTGTGAAAAAAAAAGATGGTAGTATGCGCATGTGCATTGACTATAGACAGTTGAATCAGATGACTGTGAAGAACAAGTATCCGTTGCCTCGCATAGATGATTTGTTTGATCAGTTGAGAGATGCTTCAGTATTCTCGAAAATAGATTTGAGATCCGGGTACTATCAGTTGAAAGTGAAAGAGTGTGACGTTCCGAAGACAGCTTTTAGGACTAGGTATGGTCACTATGAGTTTCTTGTGATGCCATTTGGGCTCACGAATGCACCGGCAGCATTCATGGACATGATGAACAGAATTTTCAGAGACTATCTAGACCGGTTTGTGGTTGTCTTCATTGATGATATACTTGTGTACTCGAAGACAGAAAAAGAGCATGATGAGCACTTGAGATTTGTTTTACAGAGATTGTTGAGCAATCAGTTGTATGCGAAGCTTAGTAAGTGTGAGTTCTGGATTCGAGAGGTTGTGTTTCTTGGCCATGTTGTTTCGGCCGAAGGTATCCGAGTTGATCCATCGAAGATTGAGGCTATTGTTGAGTGGAAACAACCTAAGTCCGTGACTGAGATTAGGAGTTTCCTAGGATTAGCCGGTTACTATAGGAGGTTTGTTGATGGCTTCTCTAGAGTAGCTGCTCCTTTGACTAAATTGTTGCAGAAGGGAGTTAAGTTTGAATGGTCGGATGCAAGACAGAAGGCTTTTGAGAAATTGAAAGAAGCTTTGACGAATGCTCCAGTGTTAGTGCAACCCGTTTCAGGTAAGGAGTTTGTGATCTACAGTGATGCTTCCTACGTAGGCTTAGGATGTGTTCTGATGCAAGATAGGAGAGTTGTTGCTTATGCTTCTAGACAGTTGAAGATTCATGAGAAGAACTACCCTACTCATGACATAGAGCTAGCCGCAGTTGTATTTGCATTGAAGATTTGGCGTCACTATTTGTATGGTGAGAAGTGTATAGTTTACACCGATCACAAGAGCTTGAAGTACTTGATGACACAGAAAGAGTTGAATTTGAGACAGAGAAGATGGCTAGAGCTGTTGAAAGATTATGATTTGACCATTGAATACCATCCGGGTAAAGCAAATGTAGTAGCCGATGCCTTGAGTAGAAAAGTGGCCGTTGAGTTGAGAGCTATGTTTGCTAGGTTGAGTGTGTCCGATGATGGTGGTCTGATCACCGAGTTGCAAGTGAAGCCTTCTTTGATTCAGTTGATTAGAGAGAAACAGTTGCAAGATGTAAGCCTAGTTCCCCATGTTCAAGACATAGCCGAAGGAAGACCGACTGAGTATAGTTTCAGTGGTGAGAGTTTGTTGTGCTTTAGAGATAGAATTGTTGTACCGGAAGATGTTGAGCTGAGACGTCAGATTTTGAGTGAAGCACATTCGAGTCTCTTTTCTATGCATCCGGGTAGTACCAAGATGTACCGAGATTTGAAGAATGATTACTTCTGGGTTGGTTTGAAAAGAGATGTAGCCGAATATGTGAGCCGTTGCATGGTTTGTCAGAGAGTGAAGGTGGAACATCAGGTTCCTTCAGGGTTGCTACAGCCTTTGAAGATTCCGGAATGGAAATGGGAGAGGATCACCATGGATTTTGTATCGGGGTTGCCTTTGTCTCCTTCGAAGAAGAATTCAGTTTGGGTGATTGTTGACAGGTTCACCAAGTGTGCTCACTTCTTAGCAGTGAACACTACGGATTCCTTAGACAAGTTGGCAAACTTGTACATTCGTGAGATTGTGAGACTTCATGGAGTTCCGAAGTCTATAGTTTCGGATAGGGATCCTAGATTCACCTCGAGGTTCTGGAATTGCTTGCATATTGCTTTGGGTAGTCGTCTACATTTCAGCACGTCTTATCATCCGCAGTCCGATGGGCAGTCAGAGCGAGTGATACAGATTCTAGAAGATATGCTTCGTTGTTGTGTGATTGATTTTCAGGGTTCTTGGGAGAAACACTTACCGTTAGTTGAGTTTGCTTACAACAACAGTTATCAGTCTAGTATTCAGATGGCACCTTATGAGGCTTTGTATGGTAGACGGTGTAGGACTCCGATTTGTTGGGCTGAGACAGGTCAGAGGTTGTTACCTATGCCGGACTTGCTTAAGGGAACCACAGAAAAGGTGAAGTTGATATGTGACCGCTTGAAAGCAGCTTCCGATCGTCAGAAGTCTTATGCAGACTTGAAGAGGAAAGAGGTTGAGTACTCAGTGGGTGAGAAAGTATTCCTGAAGGTATCTCCGTGGAAGAAGGTAATGAGGTTTGGCCGGAAAGGCAAGTTGAGTCCGAGGTTCATTGGTCCGTATGAGATAGTTGAGCGGATTGGGCCCGTAGCTTATCGTTTGAGGTTACCTTCTGAGTTAGAAAGGATTCATGATGTCTTTCATGTGTCTATGCTTAGGAGATATAGATCGGATCCTTCTCATGTGATGCCCGTTGAGGAGATAGAGTTAAATCCGGATTTGTCCTATAATGAAGAGCCCGTTGAGATACTTGCTTCTGATAGCAAGGTGTTGCGTGGCAAGACCATAGAGTTGGTCAAGGTGTTGTGGAGACATAGAGGTGTGGAAGAGGCCACGTGGGAGAGGAAAGCGGATATGGTTGAGCAGTTTCCGTATCTATTTCCACCAAGTAATTTCGGGGACGAAATTCCTTAAGTGGGGGAGAGTTGTAACACCCGGGTTTAGGGGTTAGGTGAAAATAATATTATAATATCATTTTGGGCTCGGTTTTATAATTAAAATGGTTTTTAAGAATTTCGGGTTTCGTTTCCAAATTAAATTAGATTAATTTGAGTTATTATGTTTTGCAATTTAACCCCAAATAGCCATAGAGGGTATGCCCTTGTGAATACCCCATTTCATTAAGGGCAAAGAAGTCTTTTGAGTTTTAAATATGTCACATGTCAAATAAACACCCATTTTCTCTACTATTCATCTTCTTCTCCAAAGCTTATCAACGGGAAACCAAACTCCCTTCCACATTCACTATTCCATTTCCAAAGCTCCTCCATTTCAACTCCGAATTTAAAGGTGAAGGTAATTTTGAACTCCCCTCACCTCCCTCTTCTCAAAAGTACACTTTATTTTCGTTTTCATGAAGTTTTAAGGAAATAGAGGTTTTTGAATATTTGATTAAAAGTGGTGCCTTTGTGTAGCTAAACCAAATATTTTGATTCATTATGGTTAGTTATGGTATATAGGAGTCAAATGATGTCACATATGTGAATTCCAAACGATTTTAAACAATTTTCAGAATTTGGCTTTAAAGGGGTTTTTGGGAGGTTTTAAAGTGTATTTTGGGGCTGTTTAATGTTGGTTCTCGAGGGCTGATGTTAGTGTTATATATGAGGGCTGCTTTGGGTGTGTTTGATGGTTATTTGGATGTTTGAATTGGAAGATATTGGTGGGCTTTAAGGGCAGCTCGGAAATTCTGTTCTTGGGACTTGTTTTGGGTATTGAGTGCTTGAAGTGTTGATCCGGGTTGTTTCCGTTGATGAGATATTGATTATGAATGTTTTGTTTGTGTTTGAGAATGATTAGAATCGAATTTGGGCATCAGTGAAGCATCGGAAGAGAATCCGGGAAATTGAAGAAGGGTCGCTTGCTTGGTCTTTGAGCTTGGAAGCTTAGGTGAGTGGTTAATCGTTTAAATGGTTTTAAATTGGTTGGTTCGAGTATATGGACTAGGTTGGGCTTGGTAGACCCACCTAGAGTTAGGATTAGGGTGGTAGCCTAATCCTAAGCTTGATCTAGAGCCCTTGGATGAACTTAAATGTATGAATGTATGTGTCTCGTATGTGTTGTGATATGAATGCTTATATACATTGTATTATGCATGTGAGATGAGGCATGATTTGTATTGCTTAATGCATGCATGGTGTTGGTTCATGATTGTATTCATGGTGAGTACGTGCTAAGCACGGAAATGATTGAAATGAGTAATGTGGAACGAGTAAAATATTGGCACTAGTAAACTTAAATACAAATGATAGATCATTAGGATGTTAGTGTGTACACATGAGTCAAAAGTCGCGCGTGGCCTTGGTGGCGTTGAGTCACCAAGGAGGAGTACGGGTACGCCCGGAAATGGTATTTAAATATTGTCGGTGATGAGTGGAATCCCATCGACGGGGCGTGAGGATGAGTGGAATCCCCTCCGCGAGACCGGTGATGAGTGTAATCCCACCGTCAGGTAATGGTTGTGTTGTTGGATGTGAGTCCAACGGTTATCCGTGTATTTGAGTCTTAACTAGGTGCTAATGTTGATTGATATGTGTATCAATGTGTTGAGATATATGAGCTGATTGGATGTTTAAATGTGATTACATGTATGGTAGTGTTGAGCTCATGGTTATGGCATATATGTGATATGTTGTTCATGCATTTTATCTTGTGGACCCTTGGTATGATTGTGGTTACCTTGGCTAGATCGTGCTCGGACCCTGCAATGTTGAGGTTTGTTTTTAGAGCTTACCCTCACTAAGCATCATTGCTTACGCTCTCTTTGTTCAACATTGCAGATCCTTAGTTCGTGGGTTGCTCGGGCAAGCGGAGGGCCTCCAAGTGTGGTTTTGGCTTGATTGCATCAAGTATGGATTTCAATGTTAAACGTGTAATAGTTTAAGCAATGGGATGTGTAATGCTTTGTGGTTGTTGTTGGTTACTAGGAGCATGTTTAGACTCCTTAAAATCTTGCTTTTGTATGGATGCGTTGCTATGTTGAATGCTTTGATGTGTGATGGTATGTTTTAGAATGTTTAGGTTGCCTTGTGTATGTGTGCAAGCCTTTCATGATGTCTTGTCCCTTTTAAGGTCCTTTGTGTTCTTATGCATGCCAATATTGCATGAATTGCTCTTTAACTAGAATGCTATGTATGAGTGTTTTAGTCTATGTTTGATTGACTCCCTTGACTTAATTATGTGTGCTTACATGTTTGTATATGCTTAGGTGAGTCGAAAATTGCATCTAGAGTCGTGTTTGAGGTCGTTTAGCTAGCATTTGTGGTCTTGCAGTGCAGGGCGTATCGATACGCCTAAGGGCCGTATCGATACGGCCTTGCTCAGAGAACACAAGATTGGCTGGGCGTATCGATACGTGGGGTGTATCGATGCGGTCCCAACTCTCTGTAATCCTGTGGAGTTGTGGAGTGTATGGCGTATCGATACGGTGTCCATGCGTATCGATACGGTTCAACCTAGTTGACCAAGTGGTGTTGACCGAGAAGGGCGTATCGATACGCTCGAGGGCAGTATCGATACGGTCTTCTTATGTTGACCATAGGGTGTTGACCTTGGTCAAGGCGTATCGATACCCTCTGAAGGCGTATCGATACGACCTGTTTAAAAGGGGAAAATGTGTTGTTTTAAAGTGTTGTTTTGGTTGGCCGTTGCTACGGTGTTTGTGTTTCCGCTGTCGTGTTTCACATAGGGCTTAATAAGGCATGTAGACAAGATTAATTAATGAAAAAAAATTAGGGTTGCTAACCGAGGGGGAACCTTAACGGGTTTCGCTTCGGTTTTTCCCGTGTGACCCACTCGGACCGGTCTTCCGGCCAGACCGGGACAAGGGGGTTACAATATCAACATTCAAATCAATAGCCAAATTTAGATCTTAATACAACTTTATCTTTCAAAAAAATATATAGTGGAGTGACATCATTTAATTCAATAGTGTATAGATTTATATTAAGTAATCAAATATAAATTACATATTGCTTTGATTTTTACTTAGGTGAATAGGTTTTATTACTGAGGCCAGTGTTGATCGCGTTTGCGATAGTAAATTGAATTGTTGTATGTATGATGTGAGGAGTCATTTTGTTGTGGTTTTTGCTTGAGTCATGGGTGTATTGTATTCTCGAATTTGTTTATGGGTTTTTTCTACTATTTTAATGGGTTCTTTTGTTAATGAAAACAATTGTTTTGCGAAAAATTTCTTTTGTTTTGCATTACTATTTGTTTTTTCTCTCTCTGCAAATAAAACTTTTTTATTAAGCAGAATAGAAACGAACCATTTTAGCCCTAAGTTGTGAGCTTCATTAAAAATCCTTTTTAACTTAGGTGGAAGAAAAGAGTACTATACAACTAGGTGCAAAACAATCACATAAACAAAAAAATTATCACAACTCAACCCGATTCAGACAACACCCAAACAACAGTGCAAAGAGACGGAAGACAACAGCAAAGAACACACAACCAAAAGTAATTTATTTAATTTAGTTTCAAATATAAAACTGTTTATATAAAAAATAAATCAAAATTATAAAGTGTATATTAATTAAAAAGTTGAAATAACATACAAAGTGTTGCTAGAGGTGTTAACAGCAGTTAACCGTACCAAAACGTTTTGTGGGTATGGTTATCGAAACAATTTTATTTATTGGTGAACAGTTATCATCCCGTTTAAACTAGTTAGAGCTTATATAGTAAACCGGTTTAAATAAACTTATTTTTATAAATAACAAAAAATAATTTAATAAACAAAATGTACCATTTATTAAAAAACTACCAATTTTTTTAGACAAGCTTTATATTCTATTTCATCAAAGAAACAAATAAAACAAAACTCGAAATCCTACAGATTAATACCCCAGTCACTACACAATTGGGCAATGACCGCAGAATCTCTATCTATCAACTTCCCTCTAAGTCTAACCTGTACAAATTCTCTAATGCAACTTAATACATCATCACTAATCTGACTAACATACTGGAATATGCGCAAGGTTTTTCCCTCAAAATTGAAAGAATGTAAGCACACCATGCAATCTTCAATACAATCACCCTAGCTGATCGACCCTTGAGCCTAGCAATTGCCCAATAACTCGAACACATCCAATTTGAACCCAAATCGATTAGAATTTAAATTTGGTTTGAATAAAAAATAACTTAAACTTTAAATTACCCCCATCAAGTTATTCGAAACTATTTGAATGTGAAATGACAAAACCCTAAAATGATATGATCAAAATAAGAACTCAAACCTAAATGATAAAAAAATCCAAAACGACCCAAACCTAAAACTAACAAAAAAAAAAAACAAACTCAAACCTAAACTGTGACGACCGAAAATGAGCTGATCCAAATTTTCTGGACTCAAACCAAGTAGACCCGTCTAATTTACATATCTGTAATATATGAATGTAGTTGAGAAGGGAAAGTGGCATGTTCCACCACCAAAAAACCAATGACAGTACAACCGACCACATAGCAAAGATGTTAATGCATGCAAGAAAACAAAACGTGGAATGCCTTAAAAATAAAATAAGAAAAACCGTTCGATGGAAGGGTCCAGATAGACGGAGGTGAAACACGTGATTGTCCAAGAGACAGGAGGTGGCTGGATTCCCGTGATGACCAAACCACAAAAACCCAACTCTATACATTTCCATATACAAGGACCAAGTTAGGAATTCTATACATATACAAGGACCAAGTTTGGAAAAGGTTCAATAGTTTCAGACAACTATCTATGGTGTTATTTTGGAAAAAAGTTTGAGACTTAACTGACAAAGATATTTTTGGTCGTTATTGCAGAAAAGTTGTTTCTTTGTTCCTTACCCTAAATCTCTTGACAATTCAAAAAAAATTCTGTTGAAATAGGTGCTTCAATTTTACCTTAAAAAGGGCAAAAAAAAATAATAGTTTGGGCATCTAAAATGGGCAAAAATAGTTTAAACACCTAAAAAAGTATGATAGTTCGGGCACTTAAAATGGACAAAAGAATAGTTTAGGCACTTAAAAGGAAAAAATATGGTAGTTTAGACACTTATTTGAATGAAACTAAGAAAAATATTATGTTTAGGTATAATTTTTTATTCATTATTCTAATTCTAAATTTGAATTTATGATAAAATAATTTTAAACTTATATAATAATTTTTTTGTTAAAATTTATTAAACATAAGTGGGAAGTTAATTAATAATATAAAGCTGTTTATAATAGAGAAACATATAGTGAGCATACTTTTCTTTTAACAAAACAGTTTCCAACAATGAAATAGATTTCAGTTAAAATAAATAAATTCTTCATTGAATAAATGAATTTAACCCATAGTCAGGCTCGAATTACAGTATTTCACAAATTAACGCATATGTCATTACTACCTAAAAAAAAGAATACGAAAGAATTTCCTAATTCTACATGAATGTTATAGCTAATTGACTAAACTGCTAGGCCCTTCTAATCGAATGTAGTCGTACATTACAGCTTCAAAAGAGCTCTGGCTTCTTGTCTGAGTCAGATATATGGTGTTGTCCCCTTGACGAAAACTATATCCAGGCACCTTAATGCTATACAATCTGTACAGCCCATGAATGCCATGCCTTGCTACCACGTTATCGTAACCGATTCTTTTGGTCGTAAAATAAGGTCGTCGGGCATCCGGATTGTTGAATCGAACCTATGAATGCATCCGTAAAGAATTCATCAGTAAGTTGAAGACTTATCACTGATAGAATGAAGAATGTGAGATGATATTTATAGTTTCATACCTGTACTTCAGCATAAGAAGCTGCTGCCAATGCCAATTGGAGAGTGTAAGTTCCATGCTCGTTTACTTCTTCGAGATTGTATTTGATTTGCCATGTTGTTGCCCGGTTCGTACTGTTCGCTACTATCCTGTAATTGGAAAACCAGACGATTAAAACGAGTAACACATACGAGGATGTTGAAGAATTAGTGAGCTGAAAATGGTACCTAGGAACATGAGCAAAGAACCAATCCCTCGAATAATTGCTTGTGCCCACGGTGTATACGAGATCACCTTCAGGATAAATATCCGAGTATCGATCCCACAATCCGTATTGTCTGAATCTGTTCAATGTAATGACATAAACTGTAAGTTGATGAAATTTGTGTTGGAAACTTAGGCAAAAAGGGGTTTTGATCATGGTTACTTGTCACTGCCATCTTTGGTAATTGAGTTCATAAACTGTGGGTTTGGTTCGGGTATGAAGAACTCGGCGGCTGTCCTGTCAGGAACTCCGATTTCCCACAATGTAGGGCCATTTCTTGGAGGATCATATATAAGTGTACCCAATTCGATCTTATTTCCTGTATTCAGACATTGTTTAAGGGATGAATTTTCCTATGAAAGCTTGTTGAATTGGGAAAAGAAAGGCCAATAACTTACCTGGTTGAATGGTGATGTTGAGATCTAATTTGTAGTTTCCAATAAAACCATGGACCCAGGCGTACAAATTATACTTCCCTGGTCGGACATTTTTTATACTGAAACGTCCAATATTGTCAGTCTGAGTCCAGAATTGGTAGCCCTGAAACAAAACAGAACATGCGTTATTGGACCAATTTGAAATTTTGCGCATAGTTTGAGGACGGCTGATGTAATAAACTGAAATTAATATTTAGATTTGTTGTTGATTCTACCTTTCCTTCTGTTTGCCATGAACCTGCATCTCCAGGGGCAGCCAACCCCACAAAAGCAGATTTCGCGTGCATTAATTCCCTAACCATGTACCTAAACACCAAGAAGGTTAAAGTACGATAATCTTTAATCATAATGCAACACTAAGTTGAATTAGATAAAGTGTGACCAAAATAGAAGAGCTAAGCAAATACCGGTCTTGCACTAGCAATTGCCCATTAACTTGTCCTCGTTGCTCAGAGTGAGGAAAATCTTCTGATCGAGCGAAATTGTAAGGCCAACTTTCGATTTCTTCACTCAACTAATTGTACCAAAGAAAACACATAAAAATGTAGAGCTTAAATCTCAAATTCGAACAAAGTAGAAGGACCAAAATTGTAGTTTGATCATTTAAGATGTTAAGAATAAAAAAAAATGGACTGAGCCGCATTAAAATACCTGTCTTTTAGCATCATTCCAGAGGATCTTGTTGTGGTCATCTTTTGAAGAAGCGGAATTGAGGTAGATTAAAACCGGACCAAAAACCTTTTTCCAGGCCTCTCCTTGCTTATAGAATGTGTCTATTTCGGACCCGGTATAATGTGTACTGACAAACATCTAGATCATGGAAATCAATCGAATCAAATTTTAAGACGAACACTACAGGAATGTGTTGGCTTGTAGGTAGACTTACCGAAAGAGCAGTCGGACCAACATGAGAAGTGAGGTCCTGTTTGTGCGGGCCACCGGTTCGGAACTCATTGCTGGGAGTGATTATCCAAAAACCGACGCCATCGTCCTCGGATATCCAACCGTTAAGCTTGTTATCTTTGTTCTCAGCAGAGTATTGGTACTTGTCATCAACCTCTCCTTTAAGGCTTGGATTGGATGGATTGGTCAACAGAACAGCTTCTTTGAAGCCAAGAGTCTGACTGTGACGTTCGTCCCGATCTTCACTCCGAGGCATGATCCTTTGTATCGTGTCCGATACCGCCATGAACCGAAACCTGATTCCAAATATCACATGAAACATTGGAATATCAATTAGTTTTCCCAACAGAAAAAAATAAACATAGGATCATATTCTTATTAAGGGGGGTCATCTTTGTATTTTTACTTGTTTTCCTTGAGCTTGAAAGCAATCCTTATTTGGTACATGTGAGCCTCCGGAAAATCTTCCTCGCGCTCGAAAATACCGTACATGTAGAGCCCCGGAATGCCGCGTCGGACTATGAACCTGGAAGCAATGTTAAAAATAAGCATAAAGGACCATAAAAAACTTGTCCTGTTTTTCTTAAGCTGAGGTTTGCAACATTGCTTACCTTTTTTGTACGTTTAAGGGAAGTGTCTTGTCATGATTTCTAGAGTTCCACTTTTTGGTAAAGGAAAGCTCTACCAAGTCATCAGTTTGTGTTATGACCTCGACATGTTTGGTTTCCAGTCTGCCGTGGAACATTAAACAGTCAGAACAAACGTAAGATAAATTCATGAAAAAAAATCATCCAAGTCCAACAACTTACTTGTCATAGACATCTTCATCCCCCACAATGTCCCAGTACCTAGAACGCATTTTTCAAAACATGAAACCAAATTATGCTTCAGGTTACGACATTGAAAATATCATTATTACATCGCAACAGTTATTTAAAATCCCAAAAAAGATTGTGACAGTTTGTATATATAGGCTTACCCTTTATTGTGGTTGGTGTTTCTACTTTCGAGCACATTCTGCATATCTTTATATTTAACTCCTATGAGATAACCAGTTGGATTCTCAATGGTGACTTCAACAAGTCCATTGTCAATAACCACCTGAAAAAGAATTCATTAAAACAATGATATGCAGACGAAGTTTGTATTGTAATTTGTAAGAAGGGGAATAGGATCTTACATGGCGATGACTTATTTGTAACCGGACACGATTGTCACTGCCGTTATCCTTCAGGAGTTTCCTGCAATTCAAACCAACGTATGCCATAATTCTCATGTACAGGAGAAGAGAAGGTCCAAACGGAGAAATCAACATGCAGAAAGAGGTTATAAGGAAGAACCTGGCCGAGATTCCATCGGAGAGAAAAAGAGATAACTCAATCATCACCCATAAAACAAGCTGTCTCCTGTTCTCCACCTTCTCCATTATACCCAACTGAACCAAAACAGAGAAATCGATGGAGTTTTCGTCAGCGGAAATAGAGAAGGCAATGCTTAATTCTTAATGTTACAGCCACGAGGGGTTTTATATACACACATGAACTATGACAAAACAAGGACTCCTAATTCCTAATTACGACAGCTTTGTATTACTTTAGTTAGGCTGTTTGACCTGGATTATAATTTTTGACTAAACGACGTTCTAAACCGGAACTTGTCCTACAAGAACTATGCTTTATATTACTTTTTGGTTTTTTTATATATAATTAAATATATGTATTCTTTCACCTTATGGTTTAATTATGGGTTACTAATTTAGAAAATTCAATGCTGTTTGTTCTTGGCTTTGACGACTGGTATTCTTCGTTCACCAAAATTCAGGTCTAGAAACAACATTTTAGCAAAACAAGGATAATATTGACAAATATAATAATAAAATAGAATTCAAGTCCTACCATATTTCTTTGAAAAATTCGAATGAGTTTTTCTCCAATGAGGAAATTGGATGGACCAATGTTGCGAAAGTAGAAGAAAAGAAAGTCAATTATCAAACAACTTACTATACTAATATTATATTTTATATACCTTTCAAAAAAAAATATATTATATTTTATATTGTAGATTATAATTTATTACAATTTAAAATCTTCTTAATGGTTATATTCATTAGGACCGCTTAAATTTTAATAATTGGTCGGGACTATTTCTTCTAATCAAGTTGTTCTTCATCCCTACCTAAATTTAAGGGGCCTAATTCTTAGATTGCTAATTACTTGCAACAAGTTTTGATTAGCCATAATTGGCTATGGAATTACTTGCCATTGGAGTTCCAAATTGTTATTGTGACCGGATGGAAATCCTCTCCCCTTTTCGGTGTCTCTACTTATGCTCCCATATTTAAAATTAGGTTTAGGGTTTTAGGTTAGTGGTTATGGTTAGGGTTTAGGGTATTTAGGGTAGAATGTATTTTTTTAGGGTATAGGGTGTAGGATTTAGAATTTAGAGTTTATGGTTTGAAATTTAATTTTGTTGTGTTTTTTAGTGTTGGGGCATAAGTAGAAGCACCGAAAAAAGACAGAATTTTTATTCATTGTGACCATAAAATATGAATCCCAAAAAAATAAATATCTTTATGAGCATAGATGATTTTGGAAAATTTTTGAGGTTCTGAATTCAGTTTAATTTTTCAATGAGCCATGATTGGAACTCTACATTATGATTATTCAGATCTAGTTTCTATTCAATAGTTTTTCATCCATTACTATAAACTTAATCATCTTTAATATTATTCATAAATATAACCCTTTTTTTGATAAAATCAATATAACTTATATAATAATGAATGAGTTTTACGCATATGTATGATAATAATTAATGCATTTAACTAAATCACAACTCAAATTCTTCAACAAACTTTGGACGTGTTAGATATTGACCATAATTCTTAATAGTAATTAGTTGAAGTCGAAGATTACTTATGTTTGAGTTTATTAAGTCACCCCTTGTTGTCTCAGTAGTGATGGTATAATTCATCTAGGTGACCTAGGTTCGAGCACCAGTTTTGCACAATGTGTAGGGCTGTAAACGAACCGAACGAACACGAACGAGGGTGTGTTCATGTTCGTTCGTTTAACTCTAACCGAACAAATGAACGAACACGAACATAAACGAACACAAAATTTCTTGTTCGTGTTCGTTCATTAAGAAATGTAGCTTGTCCGTGTTCGTTCATGTTCGTTCGTTTAAATGGTAAACGAACATAAACGAACATAAATGAACATAAACGAACACAAACGAACACAAACGAACACAAACGAACATATATAATTTGTTAAATATTTAATATTTTTTGTTAGTTCGATTAATTCAATTAATTAACCGATTTTAAACCGAATTAATCGATAATTGAAATTTGAAAAAACTCTTAATCATTAGCTGAAACCTAAAATTATCTAATAGATTAACCAATTTTGTTTTGGTTCGGTCGGTTAGTTCGGTTTAACCGAATAATGAACACCCCTAGACATATGTGAATAGATTTAAATGAACATAAACGAACATAAACGAACGAACATAAATTAACATAAACGAACGAACATAAATGAACGAACATAAACGAACGAATTACCGAACGTTCACGAACATAAATGAACGAACAAGCCTTTTGTTCGTGTTCGTTCATTTAATTAGACGAACACAAAATCTTGTTCATGTTCGTTCGTTTAATAAATAAACGAACATAAACGAACTTCCCGCCGAACGGTTCACGAACGGTTCGCTGAACGTTCGGTTCATTTACAGCCCTATGTGTGTGTCTTATTAAAAAATATTAACGAAGTTGAACAGATACCCTTATATCACACCGACATTTTCAAAAAAAAAAAAAAATTTGGTATTATATATGAAATTTTGGACAATAAAAATTCTTGATGATCAAATATTTAACTATAAATACTTACTATTTAAATTTGTTTAATAAATTACTTTTTATATATTTCATAATTATTGATATTATCCTTTCAAATCTGAAACAAATATATATTTTTAACTTCTTGCATAAAGCTTAATTGAAGTGTAACGAAAAAAATTATTTCCATCCATCATAAGTATTAAATTGCAAAAATAACAAAAAAAAAAAAAAAGAATATGAAGCATCAAGTCTAGTAAATTTGGCAACCAACCCCACCGCGCGTGGATTAACAAAAGTTGTAGAAATAGACAAATGGTCCAAATCCTGATGTGCAGCCGTGGCTTTTACGATGCGTTGGCTCAAAATAATATAATATAAAAAAAACCGGCACTGGGTCAGGGCTGCCTCAGTCTCCAGGGTCTTTCTCCCATGACAGTTTTATGCCTTTCCCACTGTACCAGAAGTACCACAAGTCACAACTATGACTCTGAAAATATCCCATTTAAAACATTTTACTACATTACACGACACAATATTAATATATAAATAAATAAATAATAGCATTAATATATTTATACGCGTAAAATATATCAATATGAAATATGAATAATGGAAAAAAATAATATAGTAAGTTTTAGGGAAAACTACACCGGTGGTCCCTAAACTATTACTATCTTCCTATTTTGGTCTCAAAACTATGTTTTTTTAGCAAAATCGTCCCTTCTGTTACATAGTTCTCCTGTTTTGGTCCCGTCGTTAAAAACTAACGGAATTGCTGACGTGATTTTTTTTTAATTTTTTTATTTATTTTCTCTCTCCTATATATGTATTATTTAAATTTTTTATTCAGACTAATGTGGTGGTGACACGTGTCACCACCATAACAAAGCAAATAAATTGGATGTAAAAGCGGGGGAGCTGAGATTCAAACCCACGCCCCTAGCATCCTAAGCCAATAGGTTAACCATTGGGCTAAACTCCAATTATTGATGTGTTTTAGCACAAATTACATTTAAAACAATCAAATGAACCCTAAAAAACTGTTATGGATCTTGCAGTTCCATCCAAGGATATGCCATCAGCTACTGCAACTCAAAACTGTCAAAGCTGTTATTACGGGGACAAAAAGAAAGTGACATATTACATGATCAGAAATCTGATTTCAAGAGCTTCAATCGAGGCTTTATACAGATGTCGTCAAAGGGTTTCCCCTGTTCTACATGGATGTAATCTTTAGTCTTCAGAACCTGCAGATTTGTGACACCAAGATACAAAAGGGATAAATTTACAATTATATGTAGGACTTTTAAGCTAAACTACTTGGTTGCAGAAATTCTCTTCATTACTGTAGATGGTAGTGTTGTGCTTTTAGTAGACATACCAATGTTTCAAAAAAATATTCTCGATGCTTCTTTCCGTGTTTTACGAGCCAATAGACTGTTCATAGAGAGTGCCTTACGTCCTTGTACAGCTTCATCCTCAAATAAATTTTGAAGGTAATTCGCAACAGCCCTTGAAGAAAGGTATCATCACGGTGAGTGCTAGCCTCATTCCAAGTTATAAGAAATTATTTTGACAAGGAGTGCTAGATTAACGTTGGAATTAATGAAAAAAAAGTATTAAGCAGCTAAATCAATGACTACAGTGCCTACAAACCGATGACAGCTTTGACAGTTTTGAGTTGCAGTAGCTGATGGCATATCCTTGGATGGAACTCCAAGATCGATGACAGTTTTTGAGGGTTCATTTGATTGTTTTAAATCTAATTTGTGCTAAAACACATCAATAATTGAAGTTTAGCCTAATGGTTATCCCATTGGTTTAGGATGCTAGGGATGTGGGTTCAAATCCTAGCTCCCCCACTTTTACATCCAATTTATTTGCTTTGTTATGATGGTGACACGTGTCACCACCACATTAGTCTGAATAAAAAATTTAAATAATACATATATAGGAGAGAGAAAATAAATAAAAAATAAAAAAAAATCCGCGTAAGCAATTCCGTTAGTTTTTAACGACGGGGGACTAAAACAGGAGAACTATGTAACAGAAGGGACGATTTTGTCAAAAAACATAATTTTGGGACCAAAATAGGAAGACAGTAATAGTTTGGGGACCACCGGTGTAGTTTTCCCTAAGTTTTATAAGAAAAAAATTGTTAAACTAATATATGGGCGTGGTAATGTCAAAACTGGTAAGTTAAAGTGGTTGAAAATTTGTGAGATATACGTCAAAAAGTCGTTAATTTAGTGGTTGAAACATAATAGTGTTATTTGATAAAGATTGTGGTTTGTTTCAATTGTTGAACTAAAATCTTGAAACCTGAAAAGCCTCCATTTGTTCCTGCGTGTTTCAGGCTTCATTTGAAAACTCGATTTAAAGATGTTTTATGGAGACTTTATTTCATAATTCAAAAGTAAATTCATTTCCATTATTCATACCTTCTACGAGCTTTTTTTTTTTGGCGACTTTCTGCTTTCAATTTTGTTGTAGGAGAAAATTATTGAAACTTAATTATGTCATGTGTTATGTTTTATTAATTGTACATGCTTTTTCATTATTATATACTTTATTTGTCTAAAATAATTTTATTTATTGGACTTAGGGGTGAGTATAAGACCAAGTCGTGTAAAAAATTTTAGAGTTAGTCGAGTCTTATTTTATAACTCACATTTTATTTTAAAAATTCGTGTCGAGTTTATAAATTCGAGTCAAGTTGGAGTCGAGTTGTTTGAGTTTTTCTTCAAATTTAATTGTAAACATTTATAATGTTATCGTACTGATGAGTTCCAATTTAAACGGCTTTTTATAACCATATTGTTGAGATATTTATTTTGATATAACTTAATGAAAAAAATGTTTAGACTTAAACAAAATTGCAAAAATATTTCAAAGTCCAAAATACTTGAAAAAATATGTTTAAAATTGTTTTACATTATTTTTGACTCAAACAAATATTTTCAAGTAATTTAAAAGTAAAAAATAGGCCTTCGGTGCCGATACGATACTCCCAGTACCGGTACAAAGCTGCCCGTACTGGTACGATAATGCCATGTACCGAAATGTTTTTTGTTTTTCAAATTTCAGAGAGCACTTCGCGTACCGATACCTGAAGTATCGTATTGATACAGATGTATCGTGTACCAGTGCGCTTTGCATTTATGTGCAACGACTCTTTCTTGTTTTGGCAGGTACTGATACCTACTTTTGAGTACATATACCTAATGTTGCAGAAATGCATTTATAGCTGAAATTAAAGTCCCAGCAATTATAAACGGCTAATTTTTCATTCCACAATATAAATACAAGTCAAAGACACTTGAAGAAGATGATGAACAATCAAGCTTAAAGATCAAGAGAGTAGAATTTTCATTGTAAATTTTGTTTATCTCTTGTAATTCTTTAGTCCAATCAAAGTGAGCTAAATTGTGTAAACATCCACCTAGAGATCTATTTTGTTTACAAATGTCAAGACCTCATTATTGAGGGATATGTTATAGTTGAGCCTAGTGGATATAGACCTTGATTGAGAAGGTCGAACCATTTTAAAATCGATCGTGCCAAATTGTTATCTTTTTATTTCGGTTTTTGCTCCCCAATTTTAAAGGAGACATTCACACATTTTATCGGCGATATTCGGTTGGAGTACATCAAGCCTATCACATATATGAATACGATATACAAATATATATTTCTTCATATGTGATATACATATATCAAGCAGAGTTGAGAGACTCGACTCGAACTTAAAACATGATCCACTAATTATTAAAAATTTCGAGTTATTAGAAATTCCATTTTATAACTCAAACTTTATTCGAAATTTTTTCGAGCCAAATTTATGAAATTGTGATTTGAGTTTTTTTTTGCATCAAGTCGAGACAAAAAATTCATTTTTTTTAATTGAATCGAGTTTTGTCCACCCTATTTGGACTAGCTCTTTTCTATATATTTGTGTGCCTCTTTTATTTATGGCCCTGTTTGACAATTAGCGGATAGTTGGTAGCTGATAGCTGATTGCATTAGCTGATTTGACCAGCGGATTGTATTAGCTGATTGTATAAAAGTATTTGGTAAAATTAACTGATAGCTGATAGTTGTTTGATTATTTAAACAAGTAAAATGACATATAAGGACATGATTATATTCGATGCTTATTTGAATAGTTTATTAATTATCAATATTTTATATCTATTAATATTAATTATATTATAAAAAATAATTTTTAATATAACATTATTAACCATATTTGAATGATGTATATATTAATTTATTATTTATATAATTATTTTTAATAAAATTTAATTAAATATTAAATTTAAATAAAAATATAAATGTGTGAGAATAAAAAGAAAAAACAGAAAATATTAGTTTACAAATATTACAATGTAAATACGCGAGGTTGAAGAATTAAAATAGAAATAGTTAAATTAGGTTATTTGGAGATTTTGATAATTGTTATGACTAAAATGGTCCTTATAACTCTTATGTCAAAACCTCTAATTTTAAAATGTTCCCATTAGCAGTCTTTTCAAAATCAGAAATTTCACCCCAATCCGTTATTTCAACCCGTTCTTTACGAAACATCCAAATTAACGGATTTGACCGGTCAAACCTCTAATTTTAACTCAAACCTTTAATTTTAACTCAAACTTCTCTTTACCAAAGAGGATGTATGTATTTTTTTAGACAAGTAATTTCTATTCATCCAAAGAAGCAGTGAATTCCTTGATACTAAAAACATATTATAGTACTTGTATATAATGAGTCCTATACGGTCTTTAAAAACTCCCCAGTCCGAATTACGAAAAAATAAGAAATCTAAAAATTAAGTGTTAAAAGGCTTACTATTAAATTAAAGTTACAAAATATGTTTACTATATTACTAAAAATGATTATCATGTATAATTAGACTGTTTGAAGAGTCTTACACATTACAAAAAATAGACTTTAAAACCTACATTTGCTATACGATTTATTGGTCCAACCTTTTAATTATCCATCTTTTAAAAAAGATTATCATGTCTAAAGATGACAAAAATATTCGAGTTCGATAGATTTTAATCTGATAATATCAGGGTTTTTTTTTTTCCAGATCTAGTTTCGGGAGGGTTTTCTTTAAAAATTTTCAGGGTCAGTTAGTCAAACATATTTTCAGGTTCGGAAACTAGGAAAACATACTAGAAAATTAATTACAATCAATACCCATATGGTTTTAATTTAATGTAAACCACAGCTAAGGTAATTAATTATAAGTTTTATAACAAACATATTATTTTTCTTCTAAAAGTTACAGACATGTCACTTAATTAATATATTGTTACAAACATGCCAATCAACTTACAAACATGTCACTTTCTTTGGTATAGTAAGACTTTTAATTCCAAAATTTATACATTCTATTAATTTTGTCCTAATTCAAAACAATTCAATAGATTTAATCATCCATATTTAAAAATTCCATCAATTTAATCTTTTTTACGATGCTATCAAAGTAAACAAGCATATCACATCAAATCAGTAGTTTGATAATTGTAAAATTTTTAAATATTAAGAGGTGAATTTATTAATTTTTTAAATTAGGATCAAATTGATACGTTGTATAAGTTTTGGGACTAAAAATGTTATTATATCATGTCATATTAGAAGAAAAATGATATGTTCGTAACAATAGGTTAATTGAGTGACATGTTTATAACTTTTAGAAGAAAAGTGACACGTTTGCTACTAAACTCATAGTTAAGTGACATTGGGTGTAGTTTACCATATAATCAATTAGTATAATATATTAATATATAAAAGATTAATATCCTATACACTGGCGGTGGAAACTGGCGGTGGAAACTGAAAGTTTCCACAAGCGCCTTAGTTTTAAGGTATAGGGGGTTAGTTTAGGGTATATGGTTTAGGGGTTTAGGTGTAGGGGTTTAGAATCTAGGGATAGTTGTTTCAATTTAAGGTTTAGGGTTATAATTTAGGGTTTATAAGTTAGGGTTTAATTTTTAGAGTAATATGGTGAGGATTTATGTTTTAACCTATAAACCCTAAATTATAACCCTAAACCTTAAATTGAAACAACTATCCCTAAATTCTAACATCATGCACCTAAACCCCTAAACTCTATACCCTAAACTAACTCCCTATACCCTAAAACTAAGGCGCTTGTGGAAACTTTCAGTTTTCACCGTCCGTGTATAAGATATTTATTCATATATAAATAAAGTACGGATTAATAATCAAAAGGGTAAACTACTTTGATAGTCCCTTAACTTTTAGGACACTTGTACATGCAATACAACCACTAAACTTTAAATTTACTTTCATTATAGTCACTATCGTTAAAAAATGCTAACATAATAAGTTAACTTTAAACTCTCCCCATGTTCTCCTCTCCCTCCCATCTGCTTCCATTTTCCTTCCATCCAAACATACAACTTCTTTTCTTACCTCCTCTCCCTCCTCCCCTTTATTCAATGTTAATTGTAGAAGTTACTTTCAAGTTTGATGTCTATCACTTATTTTTATGATATTTTCTTATGTATTTATTTAAACTTTCCCCTTTGTGATTTTCTCTAGGATGAACCCAACTTGCATGCTTTGTTGTTTTATGTACATTTTTTTCACTTGAGTTCCTCCTGTTGAGCAAGGAGCCATTATAGGACGTAGGAATCCCATTAATCATACTGAAAAAAGTGGAGTTGCTGAATTTGAGGAAATTTTATAGCTGAAGACATTTACCAAGCAAGATGATGTGAAATTGCATCTTATTATTCTTATGTTTTAGATTCTGCTACCTTCCTTTGGGAGAATTTTCAAAGTTCTGATCTAGACATTTACTAACATGTACACACAAAAGACTTAGCTCATAACAATCTACTTACACGGAATGTAAAACTCATGATTTTACACGGTTTTAGATCGTTGGATGGGGTGAAATGGATGGTTGAGATTAACTCATTACTTTTTTTCTAAGTGATAATCTTCATATAACACATTTCATCATTCCAACGATCCAAAAAACGTGTAAAAGTTAAAAATTCTTACATTGTTTTGCACGGAATGTAAAACTCATGGTTTTACACGGTTTTGGATCGTTGGATGTGGTATAATGGATGGCTGAGATTAACTCCTTATTTTTTTCTAAGTGATAATCTTCATGTACCCATTGTTAATCCCAATCATCCATTTCATCAATCTAACAATCTAAAAAACATGTAAAAATTAAAAATTCTTAACTGTGTAACTGGATCATATCCCTATATATATAACCTTTTTGACATGCATATTGATAATTTTATGTCCAAACTTTGAAAAGTTTGTTTTTTGCCTAATTTCCCCCTTCATAGATATGTACGGTCAACTAGTCCTTGTAAGCGGCTGCTAAATGAGTAATATTTTTTTGCCAAAAAAGTTGGTGAATATCCGATTAAAATAACCTAACGTGTAAGAAAACCTAAATTAGATTCAATTAAAACAGCCATGGAGTAAGTAAACCTGAATTATGTTTTGGACCAACCTACCGTACATCAATTTTGATTGAAATTGTATTATAAGGTGTACAGTTAACCTCATCGTACAGTTCAATTCCCAAATACAGAACCTAATTTTGTTCCATGTTTAGAAATTAGGCACAAAAGCGTATTTGCACGTGAAACATATTTTTGTTATTATGATTTTGCATCTAAGATTTGTTAATGTCTTTGATAAAAAAAAGATTTGTTAATGTCAATAATTGTTTGGCCGTAAAACATCGAATTGTTGATTTTAATAAATAAAACATTTATGGTACAAAGAGAAGTACAATATGAAAAAAAAATTATATGCGATAATAATTCGAATTTTGTCCATATAAACAATTGGACAAGGATTAATGATAAAAAAGTTCCTACAAAATACATGCATTCTATGATAAAAAAAAGTTTCTACAAAATACATACATTTACAAAATACACACAAAAACTGATCTGAAAAGCAATACAAAATACAATCTTATTGATTTTTTTTAAGTGGTTAGCGATTAAGCCATACATATATTATATAGGTTTTATACATGATGGTTGTTATTGGTCATCATCTATACGTTAGAAGTTAGACCGTTTTTGTAATGAGTTATATATTAACTCAAACTCAAATTGGTAATTAAGTTAGATTTTATTATAGTTTTAGTGATTGAAGAATAATTAGTAATTAAGATTATTTTTTTTTAAAAAAATGAGCCTCGTTAAAACCTCCCTCTAATCCTAAATAAGGAATAAAGAGTGCCCGATTTTATTAATGTGAACAACTCGAATTGAGATACAAACCAATGCTTAAGCATGGAAGCTTAGCCATGCTGAATACAAACTACAACATAACGGCTACACAATACTCACATAAGCACAAATACATCACCCCTTCCAGTAATAACACATACAGCTCCCGCATTCAAGCGAAGTAATGCCCATAAATTTTAAAACATGACCAAAATTATACGCTATCAACTTCATCTCCTGAAACGACATCCCTGATTTTTCTTAAGAGCAACTCTGATAACTATCACCTGTACGCAAGCCCTCAAGAACACAATCATGAAATACACACAAAATCATTTGGCTCTCTCTATTCCTTGTTTTGCTAGCCGACGAGTAACATCATTCCCTTCCCTATAAACAAAAGCAATCTTCAAACTGAAATCAGTACGTTGTTCTATAATCTTGTTGACAAACTCCACGAAGCAATGAGGCGACGTTGAGGGTCTCTCTATCCATTGTGCCGCCAATAGACTGTCAGTTTCGATGATGAGGGAACGCAAGCCTTTTTATCTAGAATAAGAAAACATCACACAAGCCTCCATAATACTTCGTAGTTCGGCTAACGTTGGGTCAGAGATGCCAATCGACTTTGAGAACTAAATTAGGATCTTACTAGCTTCATCTCTTACAAGCCCACCTATTCTAGCATCCCCGAAACTCCCAACCACCGCTGCATCAATTTTAGACAACCCTTTTCCAGTGCTACCCACGAAATCACATTTGGCCTATATGCATGGATTTCTCAGCTACTAATAACATTTTGGCATCTTATAAAATCATTTACAGATAGAAAGGACTTGGGCTATTTACTAACGCACCAATGCCCTACTCTAATTAAAACGAGATCAAAGATTTGCTCCTCATCAAAGGCCTTATTCTTGAATATGACCTCATTGCGACATAACCAAATAGTCCATATACAACCATAAAAAAACATGATCCAGACCTGCATAAGAGATTGTTTAATCTAGATATTTGTCCATACCTAGAATAAGGATTTTACCATACTATCAAAGTAAGCAAGCATGTCACATCAAATCAGTAGTTTGATAATTGCATTATGCTATAAAGCAAAAATAAATAATTGTTAAATTGTTATCATTCCAAGAAAGTAAAAAAATATTTATATTATAAGAACAAGCAATTTAGGAAAGAATAAATATTAAAATAGTAAAATTTTTAAATATTAAGAGGTGAATTTATTGATTTTTTTTAAATTGAGATCAAATTAATACGTTGTATAAGTTTTGGGACTAAAAATGTTATTATATCATGTCATATTAGAAGAAAAATAACATGTTCGTAACAATAGGTTAATTGAGTGACATGTTTATAACTTTTAGAAGAAAAGTGACACGTTTGCTACTAGACTCATAGTTAAGTGACCTTGGGTGTAGTTTACCATATAATCAATTAGTATAATATATTAATATATAAACAAAGTACGGATTAATAATCAAAAGGGTAAACTACTTTGATAGTCCCTTAACTTTTAAGACACTTGTAATATAATCACTGAACTTTTAAAACATGCAATACAACCACTAAACTTTAAATTTGATTTCATTATATTCACTATCGTTAAAATATGCTAACATGATAAGTTAACTTTAAAAAGATATTTTCTCTCCCCATGTTCTCCTCTCCCTCCCATTTGCTTCCATTTTCCTTCCATCCAAACAAACATCTTCCTTTCTTTCCTCCTCTCCCTCCCCCCTTTATTCAATGTTAATTGTAGAAGTTACTTTCAAGTTTGATGTCTATCACTTATTTTTATGATATTTTCTTATGTATTTATTTAAACTTTCCCCCTTGTGATTTTCTTTAGGATGAACCCAACTTGTATGCTTTTGTTGTTTTATGTACATTTTTTTCACTTGGGTTCCTCCTGTTGAGCAAGGAGCCATTATAGGATGTAGGAATCCATTAATCATACTGAAAAAAGTTGAGTTGCTGAACTTGAGGAAATTTTAAAGCTGAAAACAATTACCAAGCAAGATGATGTGAAATTGTAACCACCCGGACACGCTTATGCGTTTAACCTAACTCCAGGCGGTCACAACCTATAATCAAACTTCCTGTGAAATATCTCAGTCAAAATATCAAAACTGACATAGTTTCCCCCTACGGGAGATTTACGAACCATACCATAAAACCTGTTAACGAAGATATATCAATACTATTCTAAGAACGATTATAAAATCTATCAGTATTGCTTTCAAATCCATCCCAAAACAGTAAGTATTAGTTTAGTAGCATGTGGTTACAAAATATGTGATATGAAAGCATAAAGTGTTTGGTTATAAACTAAAGCCAACATTCGGCAAAACCAAAAGATAAGTCGTATCAAAATATAGGCATAAGTCACCCAAATACAAACAGTTTGGAAGATAAGAACATTACAACAGTCTAGAGCTAAATGTGCCGATCCTCCAGTTGCCGGGTCCAAAAGGGTAGCCTATCACAAGTATCTGAAAGGGGAGAAGAGGAAGGCATGAGCTAGGGAGCTCAGTGTGTTCCAATAAGTGCAGATCAAACAAGCATGAATACATATCAATCATAACATGAGAACACATAACAGTTCAATACAAATGTTCGAGTACATATATAGGGTTTACTAGTAACTACCTTCCAACCTTACACCAAAATGCAGTCCCCCAGAACTGCATCCATAGGGACTTACCCTAGGTCTGATGGTCATAGGTGCCACCTAAGGGGCTGCCTTAGGTCCATAAGGATTTACCCGTGCTAAAGCACCGGAACCTACTCAAGGGGAGACCATGAGTCCATAAGGATTTACCAGCTGGATCAAGGCTGTACCTTCAGAAACTTTATAACATAACCCAACAGTATACCCCAAATAGTAATCGGTGTTCAGATTCCAGACATGAGTAACAGAATACATATGACAGACATATTCTAGTCAGAGTATCAGAAACGGAAGATTTATGCTTTTGACAGATAAATGGGCATACCATCACAGATCAAGCAATCACATGCCAAGTATACAGATTGGGCAGACATACATCAGGTAGGCAGAGAATGTCATCCAGTTCATCATTTCATCTCATTTTCTAACATAGTGATGCAATCTCAATAACAACTGAACATTCATTAAACATAACATTGTTCATGATTAAATCGTTAGATTGTTTACTAATATGTAATCATTATATAATTCATTCAATAGAATATAACACACATGGAACACACCTCAAAAGCTGGTCGGAGAGAGGTTTAACAGACACATGCCTCAGTACACTCGGATACATAGTCGGATCCTAGATCATGAAAGAGTAACAATCATAATGTGAAATAAGTGCTAAACTTGTTCTTATACACAGAGTTTAAATTCATACTGATATTCACTAGAGCGTGAGGGTGAGCGGATCGAGAGGAGCTAGGCTGAGCTGAAGAGTGGTCACACGAGTCTCGAGTACCTTTACACAATTGATACACTATTTTAGTCACTTATTCGTTTTACTATTATATGAATTGAATAATTAAGTACATATGCATGATTTGAGTTTAAGGTCAAATTCGAGGGTCTTAGAGTCGGAATTTCGCAAAACGAGCTTCAAAAACGGACTCAGGACGTCGAAAAATATAAAATAGGGCTATTTCAGAAATTTTGACTTTTTGGTCAAAGTCAACTCTGACGTCAGTAGGTCAATGCCGATGTCAGCAGGTCAACGCTGACGTCAGCAGGTCAACGGTTAACGGAGTTAGAGTCAATGCTGATGTCATGATGACGTCAACAGCCAACAAGAGGTCAACTGAGTTAACTTGGTAAGTTAACTCACTGAGTCAACTCAGGCGAGTTGACTTAGTCTCGAGTCTGGTTCAGGTCAGAGACAGGTCGGGTCGGACTCGGGTCGGGTTGGACCGGTTCAGTTTAGAATACTTGGGCCGGCCGGTTCAGACCGGTTTACTTACCAAAATTGAAACAATCATCGGACGGCCACCGGAATGGTCGCCGAAGATGCCCAAAAGCCGATATTCTGTCAGAAAACATAGATCAATGAACCACGATCTCAACCGATGCATTAACAATGCGAAACAAGCCATAAATTTGTCGGATTTTACCTTAAAAGCTTGAAACTCTCCAGAAAAACGGTGCTCCGATGAAGGGTGAAAAGACGGCCAAAACTAAGACCAAACCTTGGGTTTTGATCGGACCGACGAGGAGGTTCCAGATCTGACGACCGCAACATGATTGGACACCGGAAACGATAGGAAACAACAGAAACTCTTGAGTCTCCGTCGAGCTTTTCGAGCCGTTTATCACGGCAAAAGGCCGAAGGTGCTGCGCGTGGCTACCAGAATCGAGCTTAGGGAAGGACGGCGCACACGTTAGTGGCGGCGGTGTCGCGCACTGAGCGACGGTGGAGGAGGAACGACGGTGGCCGGACGGGGCAGGAAGGAGTGTTTGGAGAGTTCCAAAAATGAGGAGGCTTGGCATTAACTTCGGGTTGGTGGGGAGACAGAAATGGGCTTATTTTATTTTTGGGTAAGCAAAATAGATAGCTTAAGAGATTAATGGGGAACCTTGGACACTAAGAGCTGTATAGCTCAAATGGCTAGTTCAAAGGCTCAGCTACTAAAAGGTCGGGGGTTCGATCCCTTACAACCTTCACTTTCATTCTTTTCTTTCCTTTTTTTTACACTTTTAGATGGGTGTTACAACTCTCCCCTCCTTAAAAGAAATTCCGTCCTCGAAATTTACCTGAATCAAACAGATGCGGAAACTGCTTTCTCATGGATCCTTCGATCTCCCAAGTAGCCTCACTAGGAATCCGATTTCTCCACTGTACCTTTACCATCGGAATGCGTCGGCTCCTCAGAACTCTCTCATCAAAATATAAGATTTGAATTGGTTCCTTCTCATAGGACAAGTCTGACCTTAACTCTACATCCTGAATCTGAATGACATGACTAAGATCTGGATGGTATTGCCTCAACATGGACACATGGAAGACATAATGGATACGACTGACCTGAGGAGGTAACTCAAGCTGATAGGCAACTGGCCCAACTCTCTTCATGATACGGTACAGCCCAATGAATTTCGGACTCAGCTTACCCTTGCGCCCAAATCTCAGAACTTTCTTCCATGGAGATACTTTTAGAAAGACTTGATCACCAACCTCAAACTCAATATCCTTTCTTCTCCGATCAGCATAAGATTTATGTCTGTCAAAGGCCTTTCTCAGACGCTCACGGATTAACCTGACGGTCTCTTCAGTCTCTTGGATCAGCTCCGGACCCAAAGTCTTCTTATCATACAACTCGGTCCAACAGATAGGAGTTCGGCACTTACGACCATACAAAGCTTCATAAGGGGTCATGCGAATACTAGCATGATAGCTGTTATTATAAGCAAACTCGGCCAAGGGCAAGAAATCTTCCCAACTATCGCGAAAGTCTATCACGCATCCTCTCAACATATCTTCAAGAACCTGAATTACTCTCTTAGACTGACCATCAGTCCGAGGATGGAAGGATATGTACTGAAATTCAAACGTGTACTTAGAGCATTATGCAAGGCCGACCAGAAATGAGAAGTGAACCTTGGATCTCGATCAGATATGATAGATAAGGGTACACCATGTAATCTGACGATCTCTGAGATATACAGCCTAGCCAGCTTCTCCAGAGAATAAGTAACTCGTACAGGAATAAAGTGAGCTGACTTGGTGAGTCGATCAACAATAACCCAGGCATAATCCTTTTTAGAAGAAGTTAGAGGCAACCCGGTAACGAAATCCATCGTGATACGCTCCCATTTCCACTCAGGAATCTTAACGGGTTGTAATAAACCAGAAGGATGTTGATGTTCCGCTTTGACTTGCTGACAAGTCATACACTTCGATACATAATCCGATATATCATTCTTCATACCCTCCCAATGATACCTTTACTTCATATTCTGGTACATCTTATCTCCACCAGAATGTATAGAATAAGGGCTGCTATGAGCCTCACTAAGTATGGCTCGCTTCAAGTCGGCATCATCGGGGACACAATAACGACCCTTGAAGCACAGAACACCATTCTGATCGAAGGCATAAACAGATGTGGATCCCTGCTCAACTTGTTGCATGTCTGGGAGTAAAGAACTGTCTAAGAGTTGCTTGGCCTTAATCTCTTCGGCCAAAGTTCGTTTAACTTGCAACTCCGCTAGCAAACTGCCATCACTATAAATGCTCATCCTGGCAAACATATATATTAGGTCAGATATGGTCTTACGACTCAAGGCATCGACAACAACATTGGCTTTTCCAGGTGATACTCAATCACGCAATCATAGTCCTTTAAAAGCTCAACCCAACGACGTTGCCTCATATTTAAATCCCTCTGAGTGAGGATATACTTCAAGCTCTTGTGATCAGTAAAGATATATCACTTCTCTCCGTAGAGATAGTGCCTCTAGATTTTCAAAGCAAAGACCACCGCAGCTAACTCGAGGTCATGGGTCGAATAGTTACACTCATGTGGTCGTAAGTGACGTGATGAATAAGCGATAGCCTTCCTATCCTGCATCAGTATACAACCAAGCCCGGAATGTGAAGCATCGCTAAACACTGAGAAGTCCTTCCTAGACTCGGGTTGTGAAAGAACCGAGGCTTGAGTCAAAACTGCCTTCAGCTTCTCAAAACTAGCTTGTTGGGCATCAAACCAAGAAAAAAGAACATTCTTCCTCAAAAGCTTCGTCAAAGGGGCAACAATGATGGAGAAACCCTCGACAAAGCGGCGGTAGTAACCAGCTAAACCCAGAAAGCTACAGATCTCAGAGACATTCTTGGGTTGCTTCCAACTGGTGATAGCCTCGATCTTATTGGGATCAACCTAGATACCTTGAGTTGACATAACATGCCCTAGAAATGTCACTTCTCTGAGCCAAAATTCACACTTGCTCAGCTTAGCATACAAACGATGATCTCTCAAGGTTTGCAGAACAATCTTCAAATGCTCAACATGCTCAGATTCTATCCGAGAATAAACCAAGATATCATCAATAATACCACAACAAACTGGTCTATATAGGGTCGGAACACACGGTTCATCATGTCCATGAAGGCCGCTGGTGCATTGGTAAGACCAAAAGGCATCACAAGAAACTCATAGTGCCCATATCTAGTGCGGATAGCCGTCTTTGCAACATCAGATCCCTTTATCTTCAGCTGATAGTATCCAGACCGAAGATCAATCTTTGAGAAAACTATGGCTCCCCGAAATTGATCAAACAAATCGTCGATCCTGGGTAACGGGTATTTGTTCTTAACTGTCAGTTTGTTCAACTTCTGATAATCAATGCATAATCGGAGTGAACCATCTTTCTTCTTAACGAAGAGGACTGGAGCTCCCCAAGGTGAAGAGCTAGGTCGAATGAAACCTCGGTCAAACAACTCTTGTAACTGAATTTTCAATTCTTTAAGTTCCTTAAGGGCCACACGATAGGGATTCATGGATACAAGTGCAGACCCCGAATAAGTCTCAATCTCAAACTCAACATCCCTATCCAAAGGTAACCCGAGCAACTCTTCGGGAAAGACATCAGGAAACTCGCTGACAGTGCAAATCTCTTCAATCTTGGATAGAGAACCCTTTATATTCAAGAGACAAGCGATGAAGGTCTCGTATCCTTTCCGAATTATTCTGTCGACGGTCAGAGCAGATACTACATTAGACAGATAACCTCGACGTTCACCGATTAGAACCATTGATTGACCATCAGAAGTCTTCAGGGTTGCTCTTTTCAATTCACAATCGAGGTTAACCCGGTGCTCGGTCAACCAATCCATACCCAAGATCAGATCGAACTCCTCCATTAGAAGCTCCATAAGATCAACCAGAAAGATTTCCCCTTGAACCTTAAGAGGACAACGCCTAAACACCTTATCCACGGTCACTGACTGACCCACTGGGATCATAACTGTAACAACATTATTTGTGGCCTCTATCGGAAATGGAAGGTCTCGAAAAATAGATCTTGAAATGTAGGAGTGGGTAGAACCATTATCGAGCAATGCAAAGTATAGGACATAGAAGATGGTAAATGTACATGCTATAACATCCGGCTCATCTCTATCATTACGTCGCCTGGTGGCATAAACAAGTGCTGGCTGCCTAGCCTCAGACAAAACTGGTCCCCCACTCTGATAGGGTCGTGCTATAGAGTCTGTCCTAGCAAAAGATGTAGAGGGCCTACTCTGAGTACGACCCCTGGCCGGAGTCTGTACAGAAGTCTGTGAGCGTGCATGGGTCTGAGAGGCTGCCCGAGGTGCAGAGGATGGAACATGGCAATTCTTCAGAAAATAATCTTCGGACCCACATCGAAAACATGTACCGATCTTTCTTCTACACTCGCCCCATGTCGCTTGTCACAGTGCACACAAAGGGGTACAAGGGTGAAACCAGACAAATCACCTCTAGTAGCAGCCGGGATGGAAGAAGCATCAGACCTGGATCCAAAATTACCTCTATGATGACCAGAAGTGCGATTCCTCTTACCAGGACGCGAAGAAGGCTCAGGATTAGGAGGCCTCTTAGACCGCTCTCGGTCAACTCTACCTCCATCAGTGGCTGCTAGCTCAACTTCTTCCAGGTCTTTAGCTTTCTCAACTATAGTATCGAAGTCCTTATCCAGATGACCAACAACATGTACACATAACTCATATCTCAGCCCCATCACAAATTTACGACATTTTCCCCTCTCGGTAGGCACTAAACTAGCCCCAAATCTGAGCAAGCCCAAGAATTCTGTCTCATACTCAGATACAGACATATCTCTCTGAGTCAAGGTCCTAAATCGTTCTTGCATCTGCCTCATGTAGCGCTCACCAACAAAGTGTCTCTTGAAGCGCTCCTTGAAGAAGTCCCAAGTCAAACGGGCCGCATGAACACTACTAACCACATATTCCCACCAAGCACGGGCATTCCCATACAACATAGAGACAACTCCCAAATATCTCTTGGGTGACTCAAGACCCAAAGAATCTATACGCCTCTCCAGATCGTGGAGCCATTCCTCTGCCTCGGTCGGGGCTCCACTAGTAGGGCTATCAAAAGTTCTCGCCCCATTCGTGATCAAAGTCTGAGAGATGGGAACCTCAGGGACAATACCAGCTGCTCTAACCGCACTAGTGATCAACTGAAGAAACTGGCTACTAAGGGCTTCGTCAGTAACAGATGTAGGAGGCTCAGAAGAAGATGGTGCTCCTCTAACCGGAGTAGACACATCGATCCAAGAGGCAGACTGAGGAGCGATCACTACAGTAGGGCCAGGTGGTACGGAAGGCTCAGTAGGACCAGATACATGAGTTGAAGTAGGTGGCTCAACCACCAGATCATTCATAGCGTCGGCAAACCGGACATGTCTACCGCGTCTCCGAATAGGTCGACGTCCTCTTACAGCACTCATAGCAGAGGATCTCTACAAGAAATAAGCTTAGGGTCAGTTCATAGCAATGAAGAATCGAACACAATTAAGTAGACAAAATTGGGTGACTTAGCTCATTTCAAAACACCTTTTTGTAAAACTTTTCAAACATTGCGTAAAATGGACTCATACACAGTCCAAAGTTTTTAAAACCAAAAGCTCTGATACCACTAAATGTAACCACCCGGACCCGCTTAAGCGTTTAACCTAACTTCAGGCGGTCACAACCTATAATCAAACTTCCTGTGAAATATCTCAGTCAAAATATCAAACCTGACATAGTTTCCCCCTACGGGAGATTTACGAACCTTACCATAAAACCTGTTAACGAAGATATATCAATACTATTCTCAGAACCATTATAAAATCTATCAGTATTGCTTTCAAATCCATCCCAAAACAGTAAGTATTAGTTTAGTAACATGTGGTTACAAAATATGTGATATGAAAGCATAAAGTGTTTGGTTATAAACTAAAGCCAACATCCGGCAAAACCAAAAGATAAGTCGTATCAAAATATAGGCATAAGTCACCCAAATACAGACAGTTTGGAAGATAAGAACATTACAACAGTCTAGAGCTAAATGTGCCGATCCTTCAGTTGCCGGGTCTAAAAGGGTAGCCTATCACAAGTATCTAAAAGGGAGAAGCGGAGGGCATGAGCTAGGGAGCTCAATGTGTTCCAATAAGTGCATATCAAACAAGCATGAATACATATCAATCATAACATGAGAACACATAACAGTTCAATACAAATGTTCGAGTACATACATAGGGTTTACTAGTAACTACCTTCCAACCTTACACCAATATGCAGTCCCTCAGTACTGCATCCATAGGGACTTACCCTAGGCCTGATGGGCATAGGTGCCACCTAAGGGGCTGCCTTAGGTCCATAAGGATTTACCCGTGCTAAAGCACCAGAACCGACTCAAGGGGAGACCTTGAGTCTATAAGGATTTACTAGCTGGATCAGGGTTGCACCTTCAGAAACTTCATAACATAACCCAACAGTATACCCCAGATAGTAATCGGTGTTCAGATTCCAGACATGAGTAACAAAATACATGTGACAAACATATTCTATTCAGAGTATTAGAAATGGAAGATTCATGCTTTTGACAGATAAATGGGCATACCATTGAGCAGAGCAGACATTTTCATCATTCATTATGCAAACAGATTGTACCATCATAGGTCAAGCTAACATATCATGCTATTAAATTCATCAGACAGCCAAGCAATACCATCACAGATCAAGCAATCACATATCAAGTATACATATTGGGTAGACATACATCAGGAAGGCAAAGAATGTCATCATATATCCAATTCATCATTTCATCTCATTTTCTAACATAGTGATGCAATCTCAATAACAACTGAACATTCATCAAACATATCATTGTTCATGATTAAATCGTTAGATTGTTTACTAATATGTAATCATTATACAATTCATTCAATAGAATATAGCACACATGGAACACACCTCAAAAGCTGGTCGGAGAGGGGTCTAAGGGACACCTGCCTTGGTACGCTCGGATACATGGTCGGATCCTAGATCCCGAAAGAGTAACAGTCATAATGTGAAATAAGTGCTAAACTTGTTCTTATACATAGAGTTTAAATTCGTACTAATATTCACTGGAGCGTGAGGGTGAGCAGATCGAGAGGAGCTAGGCTGAGCTGGAGAGTGGTCACACGAGTCTCGAGTACCTTTACACAATTAATACACTATTTTACTCACTTATTCGTTTTACTATTATCTGAATTGAATAATTAAGTACATATGCATGATTTGGGTTTAAGGTCAAATTTGAGGGTCTTAGAGTCGAAATTTCACAAAACGGGCTTCAAAAACAGACTCAGGACCTCGAAAAATATAAAATAGGTTTTTTTTCGGAAATTTTGACTTTTTGGTCAAAGTCAACACTAACGTCAGCAAATCAACGGTCAATGGAGTTAGAGTCAATACTGACGTCAGCAGCCAACAGGAGGTCAACTAAGTTGACTCGGTGAGTTAACTCATTGAGTCAACTCAGGCGAGTTGACTCACTGAGTTGACATAGTCTCGAGTCGGGTTCGGGTCATAGACGAGTCGGACTCGGGTCGGGTTGGACCGGTTCAGTTTAGAATACTTGGGTCGACCAGTTCATACTGGTTTACTTACCCAAATTGAAACAATTGTCAGACGGCCACCGAAATGGTCGCCGGAGATGCCCAAAAGTCGCGATTCTATTAGAAAGCATAGATCAATTAACCACGATCTCAACCCATGTATTAACAACGTGAAACAAGCCAGAAATTTGTCGGATTTTACCTTAAAAGCTTGAAACTCGCCGGAAAAACGGTGCTCCGATGAAAGGTGAAATGACTGCCAAAACTAAGACCAAACCTTGGGTTTTGATCAGACCGACGAGGAGGTTCCAGAACTGACGACTGCGACACGATTGGATGCCGGAAACGCTCAGAAACGGCGGAAACTCTTGAGTCTCCGTCAGGATTTTCGAGCCATTTATCACGGCAAAAGGCCGACGGTGCTGCACGTGGCTACCGGAATCGAGCTCAGGGAAGGATGGCGCACACGTCGATGGCGGTGTCGTGTACGGTGCGACGGTGGAGGAGGAACGACGGTGGCCGGACGGGGCAGGTAGGAGTGTTTGGAGAGTTCCAGAAATGGGGAGGCTTGGCATTAACTTCGGGTAGGTGGGGAGATAGAAATGGGCTTATTAATGGGGAACCTTAGACACTAAGAGCTGTATAGCTCAAATGGCTAGGTCAAAGGCATCGAAAGCATTTTCTTAAATTTAGAATTCATGGTCTCAAATTCCAAAAATAATTCATCGAAAGCATCTTGCAACTCATCGAAAGAGTAAGAATTAAGCTCACTTGAGTTAGAAGATACCTTAGGCTCATCGAGAGCCAAAACACCATCTATCTTTGGATTGGAGAGAAGGTTTGCACATGATTGCGCATCATCTTTCTTTTCTCCCTTCTTGTTGCTATAGAACTTCTCAAGTTTCTCCCATATATATTTGGCACTTTTGCATGTGGAGACTTTCTTGGAAACATCTTCATTGAGGCCACAGAGAAGAATGTGCATTGCCTTGTTTTTTAGCTTTGCCTTCGTGTCATTTGCACTCCTTTGCTTCTTCCTTTTCTTAGGAACTTCCACATACCCATCTTTGATGATATCCCAAATCTCAAAATCATGGGACTTGATGAATAACTTCATGATGGTGCTCCAATGGAAGTATGCTTCTCCTTCAAAGAGAGGAGGACACGAGGTAGAGCGGCATTCTTCAAATCTTGCCATAATCTTGAACGGTGGACTACGAACTATGAATTTTTACTCCCAATGTTAGTCCTTCATTGGAGACGAGGCTCTGATACCAATTGTTAGACTTGCAGCACGTTCGAATCGATCCCCGAAATCTTTCAAGAGGGTTGATTTTGCTCCTTGGATGAATTGGCTAAAAACTGAAATAAAGATGAACAATTTGCACAAGGATTTTAGAGTGGTTCGACTACCCAACCGAGTCTACATCCACTACCTTAGCTCACCACTACGAATTTCCCAATTCACTAAGAATTCGTCCCTTTTTCCTGGTTTCGGAGGAAATCGTTACAATCCTATCTTTTGGACTTGGCTAAGATATAACTAACTCTAGTTTTTTTCTCAATGCTAAACTAGAACCTCTCCTTTTTCAAGGGATTTATTTGGTAAACTTAATACCTCACAAGGTGAGTGTTTATACAAATTTAAGCTCACAAGAGTTTGAAGATTTACAATAAAGCTCACTCTATAAACACTATTTACAAGAGAAATGAAGAGATAAGAATTTGACTCAATTTCTCTTGAACATATTGCTTGGATGTTGTCTCTCAACTTCTTCAAGTGTTCCAGCCTTCAATTTATAGTCCCAATTGAGCTTGTGGTCGTTGCTAGCCGTTAGGGATGTTTGGAGCCGTTGGGGACTTTATTTCCCGCAATAAATGTTGTTCTAAAGCTGTCCGTATCGAAATACATGAGCCCGACGACCTTCTTCAGAACTAGCCGTTGAAGTATGATGCAGCAAGCCATATCGAAACGCCTCTGGTCGTATCGAAACGATATTGAGCTGTATCGAAACGGTTACAAATTGTTTCAGTACGAGTGACCGTTGAGCTGCATTTAAAAGACCATTGGGAAAATATGACCGTTGAGGAGGTTTTGACTGTTAGTCATATCGAAACACAAAAGGATGTTTCGAAACAGAACTACACCGTATCGAAACGGGCAAGCCCTGTTTCAGTACGCGTTTTGGCAGTTTCAAATCGTATTGATACAGATTGGCCCTGTATCAAAATGGGTACCTTAAAGACACTGGTTTGGCTACTTAAAAACGTTTCAAACACTTCCAAAGCCTTTTTAAACATCCTCAAACATAATTTCAAGTTGTTTGGACTTAAAAACATTTTGATATCCTTTCAATTTAGTCCGAAACTATTTTTCAATTATAATATCACAACACATATTTCTACAACACATCCGCACGCTGATCTAACAAAACTCAGTGGTACATTTCTACTCTACCACAATTCGTGAATATCATAAAATAAGCATACAAGATAATATAGTCCAGAGAGCATAGATGAGACTTTTCTATCAATGAGCTATCATCTAGCCTACACTAGTTAGAGTTCTTAGATCACCTATCTAAAGGCATCAACAAGTCGACAAGAAATCTCATATAATCCACAAGCTTGTCATACTCGAGGTCAAAAAGGCTATCGAGATAATCAAGCTCATACAACCCATCAAGTTATTACATGCCTTACCCTGATCACTCAACCATAAGGTGCATAAGGTATCAATCTATAGCAACCATACAACATACATAAATACATCCATACATCATCCACATAAAGGCCAACGAAACCCTAGTTTACCTGTGCTCACACAGCCGTCGGGTTAACTGTGTTCAAACAGTCGTCGAGTTAACCCGACTTAAAAGATATCCAACTTTGTACTATTCGAGCCACTAGACGTGGATAACTTAAACCAAATTACGGATTACCAACTACATCCTGCCTATCTACCACTCATTGAAACATGAAAACAATGCTATGTCAAAAGTCATTATGACCATGAAAAAATTCTCATAAATTTATGAGTTGTATACATTGTTTTTATTATAATGAAATAGGAAAGTGTTCAAAGGGGACGATGAAGAGTTACATTATATTTTTATTTATTTGGGGTGACTTAATTACCATATATGCAAACATAAAATATAGTATTTAATTTAATTCAAGCTAGCAAAGCAAATCAAGAATTGTACATGAAACATATTAGATTTGGACAGCTCAAAGTGTAAATATCCTATCTTGTTCCCCATATAAATACTAATCCTCTCCTTTCCTCACAGCTGAACCACATGGGAAGAGCAAGCCAAGGGCAGCACTGGTGGGAGGCGCCGATCCATGAACTTAGCTTGCCACAACTCCGGCAGGTGAAATCAGTGTTGGAGGAGTTGAAAAAGAATGTGGAAAAGCTTCTAATTCAGACTACGAACTCCCATCAGTTTTTCACGAGGAGTTCGAACGCAATCGGGGTGTTCCCGAATAACATCGAATTCGACGCGAACATGATGTCACAGGGATATAATGCTCCTCCTTCGAACATGATGCCTCCTGGATTCAGCCTCAATCCTGAAGTATACAATCCTTGTCCTCCAGAATTTGGACATGCATTCTTTTAAATAATTTAATTAAGTTATTTTCTTTTGGGAAAAAAAAAAACAAAGAATGTAGTCACAGTGTGTTTAGATTTACGCAAGTATTTTTGGCCTTTGGGTTGGTTATTGATGTTTGTATTTAATTTGGTTATGAACTTAGTACGATATTAATAAGAGCATGTACGTAAATTCTTTTATGTTTTTTTGTTGTTGTTTAATATAGACAATATGGTCATTGAAAGGTTTAATTTCCTCATGTTATAGTAATTGATTGTTATTGTTCCAATCTAGATTTCTCACTTAAAAATATAATGTGTCTCACAACAATGTTTGTATGACTAAGCCAAAATCAACCGGTACAATATGAACATAATTATAATTACCAACAAAATCAACCGTTACGATATAAAAGAAAATAAGTAAATTGGTAACGGATATACTTCTTTGTTGTCAATTGATAATGTATTGTTAATAGTACCACAAATTATATCCAAAAATGGTATAAAATAATATTGTAAGAGAAGCAAAACCATTGGTGTTTGGTGACATTGATCATTTATGACTGCAATGTTGTCTAAACTCTCCGAAGATATTAAGCATATTCATAACGATGAACTTGCCTTAAACGCTATTAATTTCATAATATGGTTATTTAATAAGATTTTGTAACGTCTAAGGTTGTGGGATTTTTTTTATAATAGTGACTTAATTTTTATTAAAATTATAGAAGATAAAACAATTATAACGCATCCAGAAAAAAAATAGGACTAATCCACCAAAATTTCTTACAACAAAAAAATAGATACTTATATAAAGATAAGCATATCATCAAAATCCAGAAGCTTTCATGAATCTCCTCGTCTCTATCTAATCGGGACGTATAACGGGTGAAAAAGGAGTGATGAGCGACCCAAACTATCAGGCAGAATGTTCCGCTACCCAGGACTGATTACATCGGCAAACAACCATTAACCGAGTGGGGACCTAACTTTTCATGACCAGCGACAAAATCATAATAAAAAACTAGCGTCGCTAAAATCTCTGTGCGAACAACAAACGACCGCAAAAGGTATGCTAAAATTATGTCAGAAAGACAGATGAAACGAACCAAAAAATAAAGAAAACGTGTCACAAGAACGGAAGAAAATGCATGTCATGAGGACAGAGGAAACACATGTCACAAAGGTAGAGATTCTTATTAAAAAAACAATAAAAAAAAAGAACGATGGTCAACAACTAATATTAAGATTGGTTGGTGACCATCAATTAAGGAAAATAAGAAAAGTTGCAGTCAACAGTGAGAAAATGATGAGCGACGGCAGAGAATTAGCAAAGTAGAGAATTATGGTGAGTTGAGAATTAGAGAAATAGGTTGGGAAAATTAATCCTTTAAACTAGTGTTCTTTTTATAATCTTTCGAAGATCAAACGTATATATTTAGTCGCACATAAAGATTAAAGATTATGGTAACCTACAAAATCATGAATATTGCCGGTCCTACAAAATTGAAATGAAATCACACACCCATCTTTTGTTTGAATGTCGATTATCCTTTTTAGAAAATGTTATATGTTGAGATTAACGAAAATATACAGACATGACAACAAGAGTTACAATATGCTTACTCAAAGTTTAAGGGTAAAGCCTTAATCGTTTTTGTTCTCTACATTGCATAGAGTGCTAACAATAACATCTACTTGCTATGAAAACCAACCAAAAACAAAAATAGAGAACAATGCAAACATATCCCCAAAAGACCAAAATAATTATTTGACGATATTTGTTCATACATATTTTTAATCTTTTGACAATCGACACACCTTACAAACAAATCGAGTTGAACCCGAATCTCTTAAGATAAACATTATCCTCTTTTTCACTGAGACCACTCGTTGAGTTCTGTATATTTATACAAATTGGTTGTTTTGGTTTTGTGCAGTCTTTATATACATTATAGACCAATTTGAAAAATATTTTCAAGTTCAAGCATCGGTTAAAAAAGATCAGGTACTAACATGAGAAAGACTATATATCTAAGGGACCAATTGGTATATTAAGCCAAAATGTTAAATACCCCATCTGGGATGACCACGGTGTCGTTTCGCTTCTCAAAGCACATTGGGTTCTATAAATTAGATAGATCGTAGATCATGGAAATTAGGTTATATCCAAACTCGATTTTCCGAAAAGCAGAACAAAGCACGAACGATTCGCAGGAATTTGAGTTAGGGTTTTGAAAAAAAATCCCTAAATGTACAACGGAATCGAACTGACCACCCCTCGAGGGTCAGGCACCAATGGCTACATTCAGAGCAACAAATTCTTCGTAAGGCCGAAGACGAATCGGGTAACCAATTCCATCCGGCCTTTCGAGGCTGATCAAGGCACCAAGAAACCCAACAAGGAAATCCTCGAGCATGACCGCAAGCGTCAGACTGAGCTCAAGCTTGTGATTTTGGAAGATAAACTCAGTGAACAAGGTTACACTGAATCTGAGATCGCCGATAAGCTTGTTGAGGCTAGGAAAGCTCTCGAAGATGCCCTGCAAGAGAAAGATGAAGAAGAAGGAGAAGTTATACCTACGCCTACTCGTCAACAAAAGTAAGTTTCTTTTAATTTTAGTTTTCTTTTATTATTAAAATGGATGGTTGTGGATCATCTACTGATTCATTCTTGCTCTGGAGGTTGGGGTTTCGGATAAGCAGACCTACCAAGTTGATTATTAGCAACTATTTGTTTTCTTTGATTATTATTAATGGATGATTATGTATTTATTGAACCATTCATGTTTTGGGTGTTAGGGTTTCGGATACCCAGACCCACCAAGTTGCTGCGAGGAAGGAGAGGCAGATGGAGACCTTTAGGGCTGCTCTCGGAATTGGAGTTTCTGAATCTGGGCTTCCTCCTTTGCCAAATCGTCGAAAGAATAATGATGAGCGTGAGCATGCCTTTCTGAATCGAGATCATCCTGTTTCTGCAGCATTGGATGTTGATGATCTTAAGGTGAAAGCAGAAAAGAAAAAAGGTCAAGTTGTTGGCGACGAAGATGACGAGTCGCAACACCTTAAAAACAAAAAGCATAAGAAGAGGTCTAGGCATCATAATACCGACAGCAGTGTAGAGCATTCGAAGAAGAGGTCTTAGGGTTCTTATTCAGATAATTTTTTAAGATTTTTCATAGTAAGTGGACTTAAGAAAAACAATCAACCTTTAGTGAGAGTACTATTTTTTTTATTATAATTAACGATACATATCAATGTGTAATATTCATTGTAGAAATTTTAGATCTTGATATATTTTTCTATCCTATATTTTTTTCTCGACAATGTATGATTTCGTTGATAAAAAGGGTCATACATGATTATCATATGTCTCGTTAAAAACTTCCTCCACATTAAAAAAAAATGAGTGCAAGACGACGGCTATACATGATATTATCATGTCTCGTTAAAAGTTCTCTATCAGTAATATTTAAGAAAAACACCTAAAAATAATAGGATACTCAAACACCTAGTGTAACCCCCTAGACCCGCCTATGCATTACAACGGATCCTAGGAAGTCACATTAGGGTCACGAGAGCGACCCACGGTAAAAATACTCATAAAACATTTTTTTTAAAACACTTATTAAGTTGTAAAACCCACTTCTGTTTAAAATATCATTTCGAGGTGTCATTTAATCACATAATAAAAACTTTATAAAATAGTTTACAGACATTGTCGTTAAACAGTACATGACATACATGCCCACTAACTATACAGTACCGTACTCCAAAGGCAACGCCGAGAGAACTCCGAACACTGATGTCATACTTTATACCATGATATGTTCTTTTATTCTGCGATGGTAAAAACAACGTGAGCTTCGAAAAGCTCAGTAATACAAACTACCAAAAGATGCTATAAGCTCATGCAGATATATGATAAGCATAACATTTTCCTGATGTTTCGCGCAGTAACGGTCTCCATTTCAGTTCTACTATTTCGAGGTTGCATCATACTCGAGAATAACGATATTTGTTCTTTATTCAGACCTTGAGAATTAGACGGGGAATTATATAGGCTGGTAGCATACGAGATAGAAATCAGAGAGTTTGGGGTCTAGTGTGTTCCAACAGTGCAACATTAATGCATGAAATGTAACAATGCAGTAAACCTTTTTATATCATATACATATGTTTCATGTAGCAGTAGAATACATTTTCAATTCTTTATTTACCCTCCAACCATACTTCAGTATTTAGTTTCCCCAGTGCGATATCATGTACAGGCATTAACCCGGGCCCATTGGGCGAGGGTACCATCCTAAGGAATACCTTAGAATACGGGCGGCCCTTGCTGAAGCATAGGAACCGTAAACGGGCGGACCTGGCCGAAGCCTAGGATCCGTAAACGGGCGGACCTGACCGAAGCCTAGGATCCGTAAACGGGACGGTCTTACCAGCTGGATCAGGGCTGAGCCGTAGGTAACTCCATATCATGTTCCAATTACCCCAGTGAATCAGATCATCATTAATTCATTAGTCAATAACTGTATTTTTAGTAACACATTATCCATGTAACATGTTTTCCATATCGGGTGCATATGCATATATCATAAATAAAGTACGGTCATGCTTAATTATAAAACATGTCATGTAAGTCCAAATATGTCAATCAAATGCACGTGATCGGTATCATAACATGTAAAACAGTATACAAAACAGTCGTTTGGCACACATGGAACACACTAAGTGGAACAATTTACTTTTTGGAGATACTTGACATTTACGGAGAGAACACATTAACTTTTGACAATTGAACGGATCTTTGAAACAAGGCCCCTATTTAAAAGAGGGGTTTGTACTAACGGTTCAAACCAGATAGTCAGGAGATGATACGTCAAGATCTTGAGAGTTTAGGCATATCATGAGTGATTTAGCCATTTAAGCCTACCAGGGGCATTACGATCATTTTATCATACACACGCGTTTTGGTAATTTATACCAACAAGGCGTAAACGGTAGTTCAGAAATTCTATTTGCTCATCAGGTATCCAACCAGACATTTAGAGATTTCTACGTCAAGACCTTTCATGATATCAATTACATTCGGGGCTATTTGATTTCTTTGGCCAACAAGGGCATTTTGGTTATTTAACTATCAGGGGTGATTTTGTAACTTAGTTCGATCATGAGGAAATTATGATTTACAGCATTTAAGATTTCCAGAAGCTTATCGAGCCTCCATAACCATTCGAACTAACATATTCCAACCTTGCAGTACTAACCAACCATTCTAACTGTATCGTATATTTGAACGATTGCTTCCATATTTCACCACAAGATTTGCCTCGGAGTAGTCAACTTGTATTTTGTGCAGAGAAACTTCCATCCTTACATTAATATCAGGAGTGATTGACGTACATGGGTCATGCTTCAACCCATAAGGGCATTTCGGTCATTTTCAGCTTTATTGGCAAATTTCTAGAATTTCATCAACGGCAATTTATTTATTCAGTCAACGGGGTATTTCAGTCATTCTGAAGCTCGAGTTAGCCATCATTCCTATCAAATGAACCATTTATAGTATTTTCAATCATTTAAGTTCTCGTGGGTGTTTCAGCCATTCAAGAAATTTTGGTACCTCCAACCACTTCATTTATTTCAAAAACTCAAGGCTTATTCATCCTTCCAATTAATTGCGAACCTCGGTATCCGAGGATACTTCAGCATTTTTTTTGTCAATATGACCCTTCCAATTGATTTAACCATATCCACTGTAGATTTCTAGGTCTCTTCCAATTCCAAGGGTATTTTAGTCATTCTCATACCTCAAGGGCATTTTCGTAATTTCATAACTAAAATTTCTAGCATTTACTCATTTGACGTCAATAATTGAGTTTGGAGATTAGCTGCCTTATTACTTAATTTATTGAACTCCAGATCCTTACATTTGTTAACTTTCTCGTTCGAGCATTTCGATCTTATCTAGGTTATCATTCTCAATTTTATATCTAAATTGACTTAAGCAGGATTACTACACTCTTCATCATACTCATGCATGCATTGACCGAATACCAACATGTTCATAAAGCATACTAGAGGTAGTAGTGTATTACCTTTAATCCTTGCTATATCGGTCAACCATGGTACTCCATTCGATCATTCCCGAACCCGAATGCGACGTCCTCAACATCCCGAATACAAGGAACCTTGAATACCTTCAATCGCACAAATTTCAATTTCAATCTTTAATCACCTTTCTCATAATTGATTATTAAAATACATAAATAGACTCGAGTTCAAGGTCCAATTCGGAGGCTTTCGGGTTTGAATTTTACAAAACGGGCTTCAAAATCGGACTCAGGACGTCGAAAAACATAAAATAGGGCTTTTCAGAAAAAGTTGACTTTTTGGTCAAAGTCAACGGTCAAAGTCAACGGTCAACGCTGACGTCAGCAGTCAACGCTGACGTCATGCTGACGTCACTGGTTGACTGGGTCGGGTCGGGTCGGTCAACGGGTCGGTCAACGGGTCGGTCAACGGGTCGGTCAATGGGTCGGTCAACGGGTCGGGTCGGGTCGGTCAACGGGTCGGGTCGGATCGGTCAACGGGTTGGCTGACCGGTTCAACCGGTCCAGCCGGTTCAGACCGGGTTAGACCGGTTCGGACCCGGTTCACTCACCCAATATACTGGTCACCGGACGGTCGCCGGAAAATTATTTTCACGTCGTTTCTGCCGAAAAAACAAAGATTACGAGTTTATAAACTCATACAAACCGATAATTTAACGATTTAACTTAAAAATATACTCGAAACTTACCCCCGAGATTATAAATCTCGCCGGAAAACAGTTTAACTCCGATGAGGGTCTTCCCGACGTCGATTAAGCTCGAAACCTTAGGGGTTTTGCTCCCCGCCGCGTCAGGAGTCCGGATCTGGTGCCCATTTCCCAAACGGCCGGCAACCTAGGTCGGAAAAAGCAAGAATCTATTTTGACAGTTTAGGGGTTGGCCGAACTTCAACCGAGATTTTGCCGGTGAATGGCAGCTCGGTTGCGCGCGTAAGAGATGGCTGGTGGTTCAGAGTCAGGCGGCGCGCGTGGTGATGGTGGCGGTGCACGCCACGAGTCGACGGTGGCCTAGATCGGGACGGTGAACCATGGTTTCTGCAGAAACTTTGAGTCGTTCTCCACGACAGGCGGCGCACAACGGCCGCGAGTGACCGGCACGGTTGAGCTCGGGCTGCGACGACGAAACCATCGGTACTGGCGGTGTCGCACACCGTCCGACGGTGGTGTAGATCAGGAAGGGTGGCCGGTTGGTTTGGTGTTGAAAGAAAAGAAAATAAATTCAATAATTGTAACACACACAAAAAATATATATATATATTATAATAATAAAATATCCTACCTACTCCCATTATTTCCCCCAATAATTATCCCCCCAATTATTTCCCCTTTACTTTTTCCACGGCAGAAACCCCCCTTCAATTATTGAAGGGGGGTTTCTGCCGTGGAAAAAGTAAAGGGGAAATAATTGGGGGGATAATTATTGGGGGAAATAATGGGAGTAGGTAGGATATTTTATTATTATAATATATATATATATTTTTTGTGTGTGTTACACCTAGCTACTGCATCACACCATACAAAATGTCGACAAACGGATCTTGGAATCAATAGCCACAAAAAGGACATTACATCACACCATACATGATTTTTCATAAAGATGAACGTTGAGGACCAGCTTGTATGGTGTCCGAATGTACGAGGGCAATTTTCGGTAGGTGAATTGATGTCACTCATTAGTTCGTTTGGACTGGAACTGAAAAATATGGTTTTGCGGGTTGTGGTGGCATGCTAAGGGATTCAGTAAGTGGCATTTTAACGATTTTTTCAGGGCCCCTGTGAATGTTGGATTCTAATGAGGCTAGGGTATGGGCAATAAAAGTGGCATTGTACCTAGTGTTGTGTCAAGACGCGGAAAATTTTCGGACAATGCTACATTTACCCACTAAATCATCTATCTAGCTGAGGTGACATTTAACATAGTATCTAAATGAATATAATTGAAGAAAAAAATTAAAAATATTTACTAATAAATAATTTCCAAAACTATAAATGCAATACATTTAATACATCTTTTATTCATAAATAGTTTTTAAGACTATAAATTTAAAGCAATTAATACATCCTTTACCATGAGCAAATTTTAAAATTATTCAATTATAGAACGAATTAATGTTCTAAATTTATAGAACTAATAACAACAAACAAAATATTGATGATAAGATATTAGTATAATTTAAAATATGCTTAATATACAAATAAATGGCTAAACTATACATCTTTTTTAATTTTAGGTGTCTAAACATTTTGTTAATAAAAGTAGTCGTCTAACGTTCAATTTTGTTAATTTTAGGTGCTCAAAGTTTCAACCAATTACAGTTTTAAGGTTGTGTTGTTAAAGAAATTTATCACCCTATCAAATTTAGACATGCGGTATTTACTTTTAGTTTTTAATTTCTTTTTAAAAAACTATTTTATTTTTAAAAAATTCTCATTATTATCTTAAATAGTCCCAATTCTCTAACCTGAACCCCCAAAATTATTATCGTCCCACCATCGATAATCTTTTCGGTCCCCACCATTACTATTGTCGGATTTCGTTCGGTTGGAACCTTTTGTGTTTATTGTTCAATGTCTAATTGGCACGTCTCTTGTCCGTCATCGGTGATGGGTGATTGGGGAAAATGGACGTGACGTCCGAAGAAGACAATAGCGGGGTTCGACGAGGTTATCAACGGTGACAATGATGAAAATTTTGGAGATTTAGGATTAGTAATTTGGGACTATTTTGGGATATTTTTAAAATATATTTATTTTTTAAGAAAAAAATAAAAAAAACATGTTATATGCCATGTTTTGATTTGAAAACAAATTTTTAATGGTCATTAACGACCAATCACCTAAAATCAACGAACTGAAATTTTAGACACATTTTTACCAAAAGAACAGTTATTTGAACATATTCAAAAAAAAATAATGCAATTAATACATCTGAGCAATTTTTAAAATTATTCAATTATAGAACGAATTAATGTTCTAAAATTATAGAACTAATTAATGTTTTAAAATTATAGAACTAATTACAACAAATAAAATATTGATAATAAAATATTAGTATAATTTAAAATATACTTAATATATAAATAAGTGACTAAACTATACATCATTTGCCTAGCTACTGCATCACACCATACAAAATGTCGACATACGGATCTTGAAATCAATAGCCACAAAAAGGACATTAGATCATAAGCACTAGGCAGCATGCAAAGTGCCAATCCATGATTCACGCCAAAAATGGCAGATTTAGCCGCGATTTAACAGGTAACGTCTGATTGCGGCGATAAGGGACAATTATTTCATTATTATCCTGTTAACGATAAATGGAGAAAAAATATAGATATTTTCTCAAAAACGAAAAAAATATAATCTTAAAAAAACAATTTCAACTGGTATTTCCTGCTATTATCAGCAATTCAAGCGTCGTCTATCATATCCGAACGATCCTTCGGATGATTATATGAAAGAGATGCGACGAAGTGTAATCACTCATTTTGTCCACACACACACACACACACATATATATATATATATATTATTGTTATTATTATTAATATGGGTGTTATTATTGTTATTATTATTATTATTATAGAAAAAAATCCTAAAAATAATTACTCATTTTAATTAAAATAAAGCCCATTTAAATAATAATGTTCAGTCCATTACAAAAAAGAGCCCATTCGGGCCCAATGTAATGATACAACCAAAAAACCCTAATTATTCCCTTCTTTTTCGCGTAGCCGCCCCTCCACCGTTGGATCCAGATATGATCCAACGGTCGTGATCAAACCAGAGGAGCTCTCGGATCGCCTCCCCACGCGCGCGTGCACGGCATGCTAAGGCTTTTGGAGTCCTTCCCGCCACGTGTCCGCATCAGAAGGGTGTCGTGTCGCCGCCGAAACGCCATCTTGATCGTCCGCTTTCGAGCCGAATCCAACCGTCCATCACCACGAAATCAAAGACCGAGATGCGGCTGACATGCAAGTGGCCGAAAATAAAGATCAGATTGTCAGAAATAGTAGATTAGGATAATCATTTCAATTTTTGCGATAAATACGAATGTAAAAGTTAATCTCAACCACTTTTCTAACAAGCAATAAAAAAACTCAGTTTTTTCAGAGGTAACTTTCCTTTTGGTTATCATTATTTTTTTTATATATATTCGAATACAAAAAAAAGGAATAGGAAGGGTTACCTTTTTCGATCTAAGCCGTCTAGTGCTCCTGTTGCGTGTAAAAGAGTCTATCGCAATAGAGTGCAAGTGTACACGACGCAAGTAGTAAAGTGATACACGAAGTATCGGATGTCGAATCCATAGGGACTAGAAATAGCTTTATCCTTGGATTGCTGCACAAAAGAGAAAGAAGAGAGTTTAATTGTTTGTAGGGAAATATTGAAGAATATTGAAGATAAAAGATTAAAAGATTCAGGATAAAGAAATAGGCCGGTATTGATTTGCTCAGTAGTGCAGGTGTTGCACTGTATAGGACTTCCTGTTCTGTCGTCGTTCCTGTCGCAGCAGCATCTGCGGCGGCAGCAGTCTGTTGTTTTCGCGGCAGCGATCACACAACTCTGTACTTCAAGCTTCGCAAGAATCCCTGCTGTGACTTGTCCTATCTCTAGGTCCAAGTCTGTCGATGAACACGTCTTAGATGATACCTCCCGGCGTGAATCGAAGGATGAACACCGATGTTTTTGAATTCTTCCTTAGCCACTTAACCTCGTCCTTTCCCTAGGTCCGAGATAGTTCAACCATAAACTGGAGAACCCGTACTTATTTCTTTCGTATACTTAACTCTCCCGATATTAAGTAAATGTATAATCTCACAATGCTCTCCCGATACTCTTGCAAGATGTTGAAAACCAGAATAAGCAAACTTGAAGTTTATTTTATTGAACAAAAAAATCCTAAAACAGTACAATCCTTGCACTTACTTTACAGAATCAACTCTTAGCCCTAGGGGAAGTTTAGAACATGATGAGAAAGGGAAAACGACTAGGGTTTTGGGGAAGACGGCTAGAGAATGAAATGTCCTTCCCTAGGTCGAATTACATTCCTTTATATAGGCCTTGGGTTCAAGTTTTCTAATTTGGCAAGAATACAAGTTTAAACTAAAGTACAACTCTATTAAAGACTAAATCTTCAGAGTAGATGCCTTTCATTCGTCCTCTTTTCTTGTTTTGGGTTTCTTCCTAGAACTTTGGGCTTGGCCTTCATTCTGATCTAGGGCTCAGAAAAATATAGGAGTGGCCCACGACAGACCGGCTTAATTTCCTCTATCTGTCGAGCTCCACTTCACTTTTTCCGTTCACCATTGTTGTCGTCATTGGCTGCCACGGCAACGTCTTCCTTCTCGACTCAGTCCTGTGTTCCAGCTTTGCTTCTTCAATGCAATGAGTCTGCTACAGCAGCTACCTGCAAAAGTAACCAAAATCAGTAGCAACTGTGCCATTTTATATAATTGTGATGTATATGTGAAACTGTACCTAAATGCAATGAATTATGCTTGAATGCAGCAGAAATATGGGTTAAATAAGGGGTAAATTATAGAACTTTTACTCACTCAACACACCCCCAAACTCAAGTTCTTGCTTGCCCTCAAGCAAATATTACCTAACTAAAATGAAATATTTTTTGTTTTGGCTTAAATCAGTGAACCCTACATTACCTACCATTTATTTTCTATCGAGAGCAATACCTTGTTGGGTATTTCTGGATTCATTCGGAACCATGCTATAATTCTCGTGTGGTGTGTGTAGGTTTTGTGAACAACTATGCATCTAGACTACCTTAGTATATCAGAATAGCTATGCTTACAAACCTGAGGTTATGCCAATTCAATTTTTTTCTGGAGGCAATTCTTAGGCTCCTTTAGTTTTTCCTGACTCTTGAATTAACTGCATCTTTTCTGGAGGCAATTCTTAGGCTCCTTTAGTTTTTTCTAACTTAGCTCAAAAAGAAATCTCCTAAAATAAGTGCAAGGCAGTTTTGCATGCAAATGAGTCTGAATAATTTTCTTTCTTTTATTGTTTTCCTAGAGCCAGTGATAGGCACCTCTAGGGGCAGTTTCAAGTGGGTAAACATTCCTATTCCAGTGTACTAAAGTAATCTAGAAAGCATAAGAGTCACAAAGAGTGTTGTACAGATTAGAATCATATGTCGCGGCAGGTAAGTTCAGTTCAAAGACTTAAGCCAAATGTTTTTTAAAGCAAAAATAACCTAAACACTTAGACACAAATTTTAAAAATAATAGACACTTCATTACTGGAGGGATGCCACCCCCAAACTCAAGGGTTGCATTGCCATCAATGCATGATGACAGGGATGACAAAATAAAAAAACAAAATACATCACAATAATAATAAAACAACAGAACAACACAAATCAGATAGGAACTTAATTTCAGGTGATGTCGTCGCTACTGTTGCTACTGATCTGTAGCTGCCAGCGGGCAGTGACCTTCATTGTCAGTGCCGGCAGAGTGCTCGGAGAGGCGGAGGCAGTCTTCTTCTTAGCTTCCCTTAGGGACTGGATACGAGTGGGTGAGATCTAGGGTGCCCTTTCCAATACTTGTACTTCTTCAGATAAGCTGATGCTGCTGCTGCTACTGCTGCCATTGCTACTGCTGCTGGCAGACTTGCCTTCACCAGTGTTGGGCTTCTGTCTTTTCATCGGAGTGAACTCCTTTGAAAGGTTTCTTTTGACAGAGGGCTCCCCATCAGATTCCTGCTAGATGGAGGAGGAAGAAAACCCGACGATAAAATCATCAAGTTCGGGCAGCGGCTCCTTTCGTTTCTCTCCTCTGGCAGAGGCAGTGGCGGTGTGGCTGCCGCCTTCAGCTGTTGCGGCCGGGGTTGGAGTGGATGCAGCAGAGGGTGTTTTTGGTGTGACGGCATGAGTAGGAGTATGGGCAGGTGTTGGGCAGTAAAGTAATGCTCTGGGAAAGCAGGAAATTGTACTTTTGCAAAATTTAAATTGTTTTGAATAAAATGTACCGTTGCTGCTGTGAAGTCTCTGACGAAACTCATCAGACTAAGATGTTGTTCCTCCATCTTTTGCAGTGTGGCTAGGATTTGAGTGGAGGAGTCTATTGGAGATGCTGCTGCCGTTGGCTGCTGCTGCTCTGCGGCGGCAAGTTCTTGCTGAGTGGGCTCTGCTGGCTCTTCTGCTACGGCAGACGGGTTGAAGAAGGAGAGGGGTGTGGCTGCTTTCAGTTCCATTAAACTGAATATGTTGCACTCTGTCCATCCCTTCCCTCGGACCTTGAAATCTTCGGGGATTTCTAGAATGTTGTGGCCGCGGCAGATCTCGGTGATGAGGTATGGGAAGATAAGGGGTCCGGACGGTCAAAGAGCACACTCCAAAATTCCCTCTCGTATATACTTGCCGACATTTATGGGTCTCTCATTTAAAATGGAGTGAACGAGAGCTAACCTGGGTCGGTCGACCGTGCTATTGTGGGAAGAAGGCATTATCATTTTCTTTACGAAGTGGTTCTAAAGTTTGTCCTCAGGAGTGAGTTGAGTGCGTTTCACCGTCCACCGATGCTTGGGGTCAGTATTCCACTATGTTCCCTCTTCAGTTACCTCTGCCATGACAGCATCGTAGTCTGCCGGCAACAGACTTTCCACGAACCTCTTGTGTTCGTTCTCCCTTTTACTGACGTAGATTCTGTAGAGGGTAATGATGTATTCCGGTTCAAAAGTGACTTCCTTACCTGGCACTGTCACGGATTTCGCATCCTTGCTGTCGACAACAGCGTAGAATTCTCTGACCAACTGTAACACCCCCTTCCCGGCCTGGTAGAGAACCGGGTCGGAGAGCGCTACTGAAAAACAATACGGAGATCGGAGACATAAATCTTTTAGTCACATAACATATTAGAGATCAGAACTTATTCCAAAGTTCAAAAATTATTTCAGATTATTTTATTAATCTCTTTTAAGACTTAACACTTAAACTTATTAACAACTTACTCAATTGGGGTCAATTTTAAACTTTTTCAAACTCAATGACTAAATTGTAATTTTTACAAATCAGGGGTCCTTATCTGAAATTCCTGATATTATACTGAAATTAAACTTACTAGTTATTAGCCTGTAAAATATCATTACTAAAGGAGGTCATTTACCTATCTGATTAAACGATGTAATGTTTAGTGATTATTTTGTAAAGTATTCAAATCTATTTCTTTTTGAATTATCTTACTAAAATTCTTTACATATTTAAATGAGTCTAACAACTCACAAAAATCTTAGAGTCCTTTAATCAATATTTTAGTACCAATTATGTTAATTTTTATTACTAACTCAATAGTCAATATAGCTTTAAAACCTTATATAGAACATAGGCAAAATTTCACAATAGTAGGCCCACAAGATTAGTATAATTACTTTAACTACTTTGCCACCATACTAGGAGTTCATAAGGACAAAACACATTACTCTTTAATTGTAGTGACTTGCCAACCTTCCAACTAATCTCGATCTCGATCTGTTATTTTAATTAACCTGAAATGTTATGCAATGAATGCATTAGACTTACATAGTCTAAGTGAGGTAGCCAATGATAATGAATGAACATGTTATGTCATGTAACATGCTTCCAAAATGATCATAATGCAATAACATGTCATACTTTATATTCATAACAACGCATAATATCATATCATGAGAATAACATAGCATAACGTATCAAACACATACTATATTGGTACCATTGGATACGCGGATTCCCTGTACACCATATCATGAATCATAAATGAGCCGTAGCCCTGAGCCGTAGCTCCATGTATCCCTTACACTTCCATCCTTTTATCTCCCACATATAGGCCGTAGCCCTGGACCGTAGTCCTCCCTTACATGTTGAGCTCGAATAACCCTATGGCATGCCAATTGTATCCAACGTCCATAAATACACACAAATTCACATAGTCCATGATTTTCATATCATATCATATGAAATAACAAGATGAGCCGTAGCTCCATGTCATGTAGCATTTCATAGTCATATTCGAACATATCAAAGTAATGCAAGGCACTTACCAAATTTGCCATTCAAACATAGTTGCTCTACATGAGCCCTTAACAAATGCAAACATAATCATAAATAATGCAACGGGAAGGCACCGAGCCTATCCCTTGACGCAACTACACTCACATATCAGAACAAAGAAACAAAGATCGGAATGACACCGCGTCACCCGAGACAAATGCATCCACACTCACCTCAATCCAAGCTTAGAGACATTTTCCTTATTCTCCAACTTTGTGGTTTCCTTCATTTCTACTCTTTTCTAACCAAACATTAAAGAAATATATCATTTAGTACATTAGGCAGCTTGCATTGTCCTTAAAGAAATATTTATATAAAATGTTCTATAACTCAAAATTTGATTTCGTTTGTTTTAAACGAAACTAGACTGAATAACCTTTTAAATCATATAAATTATAGCTTTTAATTCCTCTTATACAATTTATAATGAATTTCTAAAATCGTTGTTGGTACAGATTTAGGGGCAAACTGTTACCCTATTTTCATGACCTTTACTTACTCAAAAATTCATATCTTTTTACTCACAACTCCAAATAAGGAGTTCTTTACCATTCTGAAAAGCTTATAAATACACCTTTACAACCATGTATGACACATAATTTTATCATTTCCCTATTAAAACAGTTTATTACTTGAACATAAGACATTTTCAGAAACCTAATATGTCTATTCTTAATTTATGACTTTAGTGCATTTATAACTTATGTTTCACTACACCATAAATCTTGAGCTTTTAACCACGTTTACATGAATCTTATAACATTATTTTTATAATCCAGCAACCTCAAAAATAGGACATGTAAGTCCTCAATTTATCAATTTCCACAAAACAGTCCCCTTTTTATTCTTTAATAATACTATATGTGATCTAAATGGTTTTAACCTACCAATTGAAACTTAATCCAATATTAACCATTTAATCTAATTCATTTCATGAATCCCCTGTTCTAATAATAAATTTTCAGAATTTATTAACACCATTTTGACCCCTAAACATTTCGAATTCTACAATTTATCCCAGCAGATTTCAATTATTCAGTTTCAGTCTCGTAACTTCTAAGAACAATTCAGAGATCTATACTTAACATTTTTGAGCAAATCATACCTCTATTCCATGTAAAATTTTGTCCTCTACAACTTTGTAGAAGAACACGTTTTCCAGAAACAACTCTAACATGGCCGAAAATTCAGTTTTCTACAGGACAGTTTACAAATCCGAATTTTCTTTATTCTTTTTACCCTTATCTTTTACTAACCTTTAATTAATCCAATTTCATGCTTAATATAAATACTAACATCAAATTAAAGGTAGTTGAGACTCTAATCTCAACTCTAATTTATTACACTCACCTTGATAGAATGGTACTTTATTTTTATTTCTTGGGCTTGACGGTTGTTCCGAATCGACCTCGTGTACTATGATAACCAATTAAAATCAATAAGACAGTATCGAATATATATAAAAATATTAATCAACTCGATACCGAAACTTAAACTAACTAGAGATTTGAGCTTACCCCGTCGTCGGTAGAAATTCGATATTACTATATCGAAAATATCGGACTACCAATCAAACATTGGATCGTATGCTACTATTTTTTCTTTCTTTCTTTCTTTCTTTCTTTCTTTCTTTGCTGTGAATTTCATCAATTCACTTGCCCCTTTATATACTATTTTCAGCGTGAACCATTCCCCCACTAATTATTATTTTATTCATTATCTTAATCAAAGTGGCCAATTTGCCTAATAACAACAACACCCATTTGCTTAGTGGTATGCCTTACACGGCAATCCACCTTCTATATTTTTTTATAAATTTTTTGTAAGGGATACATGGAGCTACGGCTCAGGGCTACGGCTCATTTATGATTCATGATATGGTGTACAGGGAATCCGCGTATCCAATGGTACCAATATAGTATGTGTTTGATACGTTATGCTATGTTATTCTCATGATATGATATTATGCGTTGTTATGAATATAAAGTATGACATGTTATTGCATTATGATCATTTTGGAAGCATGTTACATGACATAACATGTTCATTCATTATCATTGGCTACCTCACTTAGACTATGTAAGTCTAATGCATTCATTGCATAACATTTCAGGTTAATTAAAATAACAGATCGAGATCGAGATTAGTTGGAAGGTTGGCAAGTCACTACAATTAAAGAGTAATGTGTTTTGTCCTTATGAACTCCTAGTATGGTGGCAAAGTAGTTAAAGTAATTATACTAATCTTGTGGGCCTACTATTGTGAAATTTTGCCTATGTTCTATATAAGGTTTTAAAGCTATATTGACTATTGAGTTAGTAATAAAAATTAACATAATTGGTACTAAAATATTGATTAAAGGACTCTAAGATTTTTGTGAGTTGTTAGACTCATTTAAATATGTAAAGAATTTTAGTAAGATAATTCAAAAAGAAATAGATTTGAATACTTTACAAAATAATCACTAAACATTACATCGTTTAATCAGATAGGTAAATGACCTCCTTTAGTAATGATATTTTACAGGCTAATAACTAGTAAGTTTAATTTCAGTATAATATCAGGAATTTCAGATAAGGACCCCTGATTTGTAAAAATTACAATTTAGTCATTGAGTTTGAAAAAGTTTAAAATTGACCCCAATTGAGTAAGTTGTTAATAAGTTTAAGTGTTAAGTCTTAAAAGAGATTAATAAAATAATCTGAAATAATTTTTGAACTTTGGAATAAGTTCTGATCTCTAATATGTTATGTGACTAAAAGATTTATGTCTCCGATCTCCGTATTGTTTTTCGGTAGCGCTCTCCGACCCGGTTCTCTACCAGGCCGGGAAGGGGGTGTTACATTAGTGGTATCAGAGCTAGAGTTTAGTCGGTTCTGGACTAAACTTAAGTATGTTTGTGTTGTATGTTATGTTACTTTGCCACCTAGGAGTTATTTATTGAGTATTGTGACTTGCCGATTAATCCGATCTCTTTATGTTTAGATGTCTAAGTTCAGTCAGGCTCGTATAAATGAGCATATTCTTGTCGGAGAAAATTCGAGGACGAATTTTCTTTAAAGGAGGAGAGAGTTGTCACATCCCAAAAACCGGTCTAGTCGGAATTAAATTCCGGTGACCGAATATTTTATCGATTGAATAATTTATTCGATCTTATCTGAACTAATAAATATTATTCGGGTTAATTTATGATACTTTATTATTATTATTATTATTATTATTATTATTATTATTATTATTATTATTATTATTATTATTATAAAAAAATATAGAAGGTGGATTGCCGTGTAAGGCATACCACTAAGCAAATGGGTGTTGTTGTTATTAGGCAAATTGGCCACTTTGATTAAGATAATGAATAAAATAATAATAATAATAATAATAAACTATCATAAATTAACCCGAATAATATTTATTAGTTCAGATAAGATCGAATAAATTATTCAATCGATAAAATATTCGGTCACCGGAATTTAATTCCGACTAGACCGGTTTTTGGGATGTGACACCAACGTGACATTCATCTCCTCTGGTTGGGCAGCAAACATCTGCCATTTGAGGGCTTTGATCTTTCGAGCTATGAACGGTTCGAGCCCAAAATCTTCTGTGCGTTTGGTGTAAAGGAACCCTCTCTCTTCCCACATCTCCCTCTTTTGGAAGGAGCTGTAGTATCTATTGACGGAGTCGGTGGTGGCAAAGCGGTTAGGGAGTCGGTCGTAGCAGGGTGTGTCGGCTACTGCGGCAGAGCTGTAGGCAGCACTTCGTCTTGTTTGTCTGGTACTCATAGTTGCAAGGCTGTGGAAAATGAAAGAAATTTGAGATCTAGAGAGAAAGCAAGTTGAAAGAGTAAAAGTGAGGTAAAAATGAATAGTAAAATGGGGTTTATATAGATGGATGGTTTGCTGCCCTTCGGAGCTGTAACGGCAGGCGCGAATAACGAGGTCAGCTGTTACGTGGTTTCTGACACGTCTGTCACGCGTTTCCATGTCTGTTGTGCGTCTGTTACGCATTTTCGTGTCTGCTATGATAGTGTGTTGACATGCTGTATTTTCCGCGTCTATCGCAACATCTGTTGATAGGCTGTGACGACAGACTCCTCCTTTGGGCTTTTTGGGCTGCTGGTGATTTGGGGGGCTGGTTCACTTCTTCTCCTCTCCTTGTTTCCCTTATTTCTTAAAAATAATTAAAATAAAAACTGAGTTCCTAAAAATAAAATAATTCTAATTTCCTAATACATAATTAATAAAATAAAAATAAAAATAAAAATAAGCTAAATTAGGGATGCCTTGAGGGGCATCTCCTAAAGTAACCACTTCATGCATCCTTGGGGCTTCATTCCTCTGATAATGCTTTAGTCTCTGTCCGTTGACTTTAAATTGGTGCTCGTCTTTTAAGGATTTGATCGTGATGGCACCATGAGGAAAAACCTGCACAACTTGGAATGGGCCAAACCATCTAGATTTAAGCTTTCCTGGGAAAAGTTTCAACCTAGAGTTAAATAACAACACAAGCTGCCCTGGCAGAACTGTCGTGGTAGAAACTTCTTGTCATGCCACCTCTTGGTCTTGTCCTTGTAAATTCTTGCGTTGTTGTATGCCATTGCTCGAATTTCTTCAATTTTATTCAAGTCAAGTAACCTCTTCTGTCCTGCCTTATCTAAGTCCATGTTTACTACCTTGATAGCCCAATAAGCTCTGTACTCTATCTCAACAGGTAGATGGCATGTTTTTCCATATATCAGCCTGTAGGGTGACATTCCCAATGGTGTCTTAAATGATGTTCTATAGGCCCAGAGTGCATCATTGAGGTGTAAGGACCAGTCCTTTCGAGTCGGTTTAACCATCTTCTCAAGAATGTTCTTTACCTCATTGTTGGATATTTCGGCCTGTCTATTGGTTTGAGGGTGATATGCTGTTGCGATCCGATGCTTTACGCTGTATTTTCTTAAGGCATCATCAATTACCCTATTGTCGAAATGCCGCCCTTCATCACTGATGATCGCCTTAGGTATGCCAAATCTGGAGAAAATATTCTTGTGCAGAAATCTCTTAACAGTCTTGGCATCATTTTTTTGTGTGTCAATTGCTTCAACCCATTTGGACACGTAGTCCACTGCCAGTAGGATATATAGATTCCCACATGATGCTGGGAATGGTCCCATGAAATCAATCCCCCAAACGTCGAAGATTTCGACTTCTAGGATGTTTTGCAGTGGCATCTCATGTCTTCTTGAGATGTTCCCAGTCTGTTGACACTTGTCACAGCTTTTGTATAATGCTTGGGCATCGTTAAACAGTAAGGGCCAATAAAAGCCAGACTGCAAAACCTTGGCAGCGGTTTTGTTTTCACCTAAGTGTCCTCCATATGGTGAAGCATGGCAGTGGTGAAGCACAGCTTCCTGCTCATCCTGTGGTACACACCTCCTGATGATCTGATCTGCACAATGTTTGAAAAGAAGAGGTCCGTCCCAATAATAATGTTTAACATCATTTTGGAACCTCTTCCTGGCTTGGTAATTAAGTTCAGGAGGTAATATTCCTCTAACTATGTAATTAACGAAATCAGCATACCAAGGAAGTTCAGAAAACTTACCTGCCGCCATGGCTATCGCGGCAGTGCTTGTGGCAGCAAACAGCTGCTCGTCAGGGAAGGTCTCCAGTATGTGTGTCTTGTCTGTCGATAGATTCTTTCCCCTCTCTAATCTTGACAAGTGGTCTACAACTTGGTTTTCTGTCCCCTTTTTATCCTTGATTTCAATGTCGAACTCTTGCAGCAGCAGAATCCAACGTATCAGTCTAGGTTTTGCATCTTTTTTAGCGAACAAATACTTCAGTGCTGAGTGGTCTGTGTGGACCACCACCTTTGTTCAAGTATGTACGAACGGAACTTGTCAATCGAAAACACCACTGCTAACAGTTCCTTTTCTGTTGTGGTGTAATTCACTTAGGCATCATTTAGTGTCTTGCTGGCGTAATAAATTACGTGGAATAGCTTGTCCTTCCTCTGCCCAAGTGCTTCCCCTACAGCATAGTCACTGGCATCACACATAATTTCAAATGGCAAACTCCAGTCTGGTGGCTGTACAATTGGGGCTGTTACCAGCTTTTCTTAAGGATTCTGAATGCCTCAGTAAATTCAGTTATGAAGTCAAAAGGACGTTTTTTCCAGTAAATGGCATAGAGGCTTGGTAATCTTCGAAAAATTTGCAATAAACCTTCGATAAAACCCAGCATGCCCTAAGAAACTTCGAATTCCCTTGACTGTTGTGGGTGGCGGCAGCTTTTCAATCACTTCTATCTTTTCTCTGTCGACTTTTATGCCGCGGCAGCTAACATTGTGGCCTAGGACTATCCCCTCATCCACCATGAAGTGACATTTCTCCCAGTTTAAAATCAAGTTCGCTTTCTCGCATCTTTCGAGCACCTTCTGTAGGTTACCTAAGCAGCTTTCAAAACTGTCTCCAAAGACGGAAAAATCGTCGATGAATATTTCCAGGAAGTTCTCCACCATGTCGGAGAATATTGCCATCATACACCTCTGATATGTTGTTGGTGCATTGCAGAGTCCAAATGGCATTCTCCGAAAAGCATAAGTGTCCTATGGGCAAGTGAAAGTCATTTTCTCTTGATCCTCCGGTGCGATAGCTATCTGGTTATAACCTGAGTAACCATCATGAAAACAATAATAAGGTTTTCCCGCTAATCTATCAAGCATTTGATCAATAAAAGGTAGGGGAAAATGGTCTTTTCGGGTAGCTTTGTTAAGCTTCCGGTAATCCATAAAAACCCTCCAACCGGTCACAATCCTGGTTGGGATTAGTTCGTTCTCTTCATTGGTCACCACGGTTATTCCTCCCTTTTTAGGAACACATTGCACCGTGCTCACCCATTTACTATCTGAGATGACATAAATTATCCCAACGTCAAGCCATTTGATAATCTCTTTTCGAACCACTTCTCGCATAGCGTCATTTAATCGTCTCTAAGCATCAATGGTCGGCTTATGATCATCCTCTAGAAGAATTTGTGCATGCATAATGCCAGACTGATGCCTTGGATATCAGCTATCGTCCATCCAATAGCCTTTTGTGCTGCTGCAGCATCCCTATCAGCTGTTGTTCCATTTTCTGCATTAACTTGGAAGAGATGATTACGGGCAACGTATCATTTAATCCAAGGAAAACATATTTGAGCTGCCCTGGCAGGGGCTTAAGGTCTAAAACAGGTGGTTCTACAGTTGAGGGCTTTTGGATTATGTGTTCATTCGAGGTATAATTTAAGGGCTCGAATAACTTACATGGACGATTGCCTATCCAGTTTACCTCTTCTTGACCTTCAGTGTCAGATATGTCGGAATCTGAGGAGCTGTTGTCGTCATTGCTGCCGTGACAGTCTTCCAGATGGCTGTTGTGGCAGTGACCAAATTTAATGTCATGGCAGCTCGATTTGATGCAGGGTTGGTCAAGGATTACTTCAGTGATAGCCTTGCATTCTTCTGGTACATCAGCATGTTTGATTGCCTGGAGAACATTAAGCTTGATCTCTTGATCATTTACTCTCATTGTAAGTTGTCCCTTTTCTACATCAATCAGTGATCTGCCTGTGGCTAGGAAGGGTCGCCCCAGGATGATTGGTGCGTTTTCATCTGCTTCACAATCTAAAACAAGAAAGTCAGCAGGAAAAATAAACTTATCCACTCTTACCAGAATATCTTCGATCTTCCCTTCTAGTTGCATGTAAGAGCGGTCTGCCAGCTGCAGCATAACTGTCGTGGGTCGTGCTCGTCCAATACCTAATTTTTGAAACACAGATTTTGGCATTAAATTAATACTAGCACCTAGATCACAAAGTGCCTTACCCACGAATTTATCACCAATTATGCACGGTATGATGAAGCTCCCAAGATCCTTCTTTTTCTAGGGTAGATGCCTGTGCAGAATAGTCATGCATCCTTCTGTCATTTTTACCGTTTCGAATTCCCCAAGTCTGGATCTTTTCGACATAGCATCCTTGAGAAATTTCGCATAACCGGGCATCTCCTTGATGGCCTCTAACAGCGGAATATTGATGTGAACCTGCTTAAAAATATCATAGATCTTTTTGAGTTGGTACTCCTGTGTATGCTTCTGTAACCGCTGTGGAAAATGAGGTGGAGGACGGTAGTCTTCAAATCGTCCTTCACATGGTATCCGGATCTGAGGAGGTTTAAGTTCTTCATCCTTCTGGTCTTTCTCCTTTGTCCCTTCTGCTGTCGTGACAGGAGTGGCGGCAGCAGGTTGTTTATCTTCTGCCGGGGCAGTGTTTGCGGCAGATGATTCTAGGGCTGGTTCCTCAACCGGTACAGCTTTCTTCTCCGACCCTGGCAGTTGTTTCTCACTCCTTGTTGTAATGGTTTTGCACTGCTCATGTGTGGGTTGTTTAGCGACCTCAGTATCTCTAGGGAATCCTCCGTTCTGCCTTGGCTTAATATGCTGGGAAGCCTGACCCATCTGTGTCTCTAGTGATTTCAGTGTAGCTTCATGGTTAGTCATTCTCATCTCTTTTTTTATCCATGAATGACTCAGTCTTTTTAACGAAGTGATCCATGTTTTCCATGTAAGCTCCTGTCTGTGACATGAATGTGGCCAAAGTCTGCTCCAGTATACTAAGTGCGGCTGTCGGCTGCTGTTGCAGTTGCTGCCGTGTCAGAATTCTGGGTGCCCCCTGATTTTGAGTGTTCTGCACTTGAGGATTCAGTGCATTGTTTGGGTTACTCCAGGAGAACTTGGGGTCCTTCCTCCAGTTGGGATTGTAATTGTTGGAGTCATAGTTTCTCGGCTTGTTATAGTTTCCAACATAGATCCCTTCCTCTAGCTGTAGCGGGCAGTCTTCAAAGCTATGATTCCCACTGCAAGTTTCACATACCTCTTCTGCAGAGTAGACATGTTTTGAGTCTTTCTTTAGCAAGTTTTCTACTGCCTTTGTGAGGTACGCAACATGTCTCTTTAGGGAATTGTCGGCTTCATAGTCCTTCACAGCTAGCACTCGTTTACCTCTCCTCACTATAGGAAATTGCTCTTCATTCTTCGCCAAATTTTTCAATACTACCATGGCTTCATCTGGATCTTTGTCCAACAACAGTCCATTTGCTGCTAAATCTATTCTCATACGGGTATGCGTGTTGGCAGCATTGTAAAATTTGATGACTTGATTCCAAACGGGGGATCCGTGCATCGGGTAATTCCTCAGAAGAGTGGTAAACCTGTCCCATGCCTCGTGTATTGGTTCGTCATCTTCCTGTTGAAAAGTAGCAATTTCATTACGTAATCGCTCAGATAAATGGGAAGGATTAAAACGAGATAAAAATTCACGAGTTAGATCCGCCCAAGTTCGTATTGAACCCGGCGTTAGTTTGTTCCACCAAGTTTTCGCTTTGTCCCTCAATGAATGAGGAAATAACTGAAGCCTCAGTATCTCCGGATTTACTCCTGGTAATCTAAACGATCCACAGATTTCTTGGAACGTTTTCAGATGTTCTCTGGCATCCTCTGTAGCAGCACCACTAAATTGGCCAGCGGAATTGATCATGCTGAACATCACAAGTTTCAGCTCGAAATTTTCAGCTTCCACGTCTAGCAGGGTGGTCTCCAGTTCCACATGAGCATTGATCATGTAATCACGGCATGACCGCCGTGTGGCCACGACAGCATCAGGCTGTCCATTTCCTTCATCCCTGATAGGATCTTCAGGATCTTCGGGATTCCTTGGGTTGTTCCTCCCGTTATGCATGGCTTCTAACTGTTCCTCAAGATAATCGTTTCTTGCTATCAAAAGACGGACTCGGTTTCTAAGATTGTACGAGCGCTCGATTTCAGGATCTAGTTGATACTCAATTTCTTTGCCTCGTCTAGATCTGTGCATAAGCAAACGAAAAACCTTGTGAAAAGCACAAGGTGAACAGTCCCAATAAAAACAGAAAAATTAAAAAGAATGTGCAGTAAAATTAGGGTAAAGATATATTGCCAGTCCCCAGCAACGACGCCAAAAACTTGTAGCGTGTAAAAGAGTCTATCGCAATAGAGTGCAAATGTACACGACGCAAGTAGTAAAGTGATACACGAAGTATCGGATGTCGAATCCACAGGGACTGGAAATAGCTTTATCCTTGGATTGCTGCACAAAAGAGAAAGAAGAGAGTTTAATTGTTTGTAGGGAAATATTGAAGAATACTGAAGATAAAAGATTAAAAGATTCAGGGTAAAGAAATAGGCCGGTATTGATTTGCTTAGTAGTGCAGGTGTTGCACTGTATAGGACTTTCTGTTCTGTCGTCGTTCTTGTCGCGGCAGCACCTGCGGCGGCAGCAGTCTGTTGTTGTCGCGGCAACGATCACACAACTCCGTACTTCAAGCTTGACAAGAATCCCTGCTGTGATTTGTCCTATCCCTAGGTCCAAGTCTGTCGATGAACGCGTCTTAGATGATACCTCCCGGCGTGAATCGAAGGATGAACACCGATGTTGTTGAATTCTTCTGTAACACCCGGGTTTAGGGGTCGGGTGAAAATAATGTTTTAATATTATTCGGGTTCGGTTTTATAATTTAAATAAATTAAATAATTGGTTCGGGTTTTGTTTACAAATAAAACAAAGGTGTTGGACCCAATTTTTAAACCAAGCCCAATAGCCATTCATTAATGGCATTTGTGTAAATATCAAATAAAACCCATTTTTAACTACCTTATAATTCAAATAAACCCCAAAAACCCCCATCTTCTTCTTCTTCTTCTTCTTTCCAACGACAAAAACCTCCCCCTCCATTGGAACCACTATTCCATCACCATTCTTCCTCATCCTTGGTGATTTTCGAAAGGTAAACATATATTCGACTTGTCCTCTCTTTCCCCTACATGCTTGTACTCTTAGATTTCATTAAAACCCATGATTTTGCATTTTGGTGTTTTGAAAGTTTAGACTAAAAATGTCATCTTTGTTGTCTTAAACTAAAGCTTTTGATTTATTAATGTTATATGAGTTGTTTACTATCTATAAGGTTCAACATATCCGATTTTTACATGGTTTTATGGTGTTTCTCAAAATTGGGTTTTAGGGGTGTTTTAGAGTGTTGAAATGTTGAATCTTGGGGGTGTTTTGTGTGAGAATTTGTGGGCTGGTGGTTAGGCAATGTATAAGGGTTGTTTTGGAAGCTTTTGGGAGTAGTTTAAGTGTGGGAATCATCGGTTTTGGACTGTGCAAAGGGGCTGCTCGGGAATGGCTTTTTGGGGTTGTTCTTGGCTCGAAAAACATGTGTTTTGAGCTTGGTTTGTGTTCCGGGTTTGCTACGTTGTGTTGTGGACTGATTTGAGGTTAATTTACTTGTGTTGGGATGATTAGAGGCAAGGATTTCCGTTGGTAAAGCTTTGGGATCGAATCCGGAAGTGAGGAGGCTTGAGTCGGCTTTGCTTGATTTGCTTAAGGAAGTAAGGTGAGTGGTTAATGTTTTAATTTGATTTTCTAAGATTGGTTCAAGCACGTGGATGTGGAAATGTTTTCAAGAATCGTTTTGGTTCAAAGGTAATTTTGAAAGTGGTTTAGATTTGGGCTTGAAAGTGACTTAAACTCAAAGAGTAAGATGATGTGAAATGCCTCTTTAATTTCCCTTTTTATCATTGTTTTCATTGCTTGAAATGATGGTTTGATAAGCATGAAATTTAAATACTTGAGTAGAAGCATGTTGCTTATTGCCATATCGTAAATGATGTATGATGGTAATAATGGTGACGTTGTTATACCTTGTAAGATGTGTGTAAGTTGGTGCAGGTTGTGCACGAAAATGGTGAGTAAGACCATTTGCGATTGGTAAGATTGTAAGTAGTAAGTGATGCCTAATTGTGGATTCTGTTACAACTTGTTTTGGTTGTACATGATATAATGAGTACATGTCGCATGATAATGATTGTATATCGAGTTGCATGGTTGGTGTCGAACCTCACGTGATGGTTGTCGTTGCTCCGGTGATGTGTAGTCCCGCCGGTAGCAAGTGGTATAAGACTCCGGTGATGTGTAGTCCCGCCGGTAGTGACTAGTAGAAGAGTACTTTGATGTGTAGTCCCATTGGAAAACTACTAGTCGAAACGGTGATGTGTAGTCCCACCGTGTGTGTTTGTTATGGTTATGCTTGTGCATGCCATGTATTGTTCATGTTGTACCTCACTATATCATACTCTTTTATGGGTTTTGCTTTAATCTCGGATTATGTCCTCATGCATACCATGAAGTGTAATGCCTTGATAAATGCCTATATTATTGACCTTTGGTTGAACTTGTATGTTAGTAGAAGGATTAGGTCGTTGGATGATTTGTATGCGTTGACCTTTATTTTAAAGAAAGCTTTGAACCCTGCATTGTCGTAGTTATGTTCTAGAGCTCCGCTCACTAAGCTTTATGCTTACGCTCTCCTTTTTCCGACAATGCAGATCTGTAGCTTGGAGTTAGCAAGGAGCAAGATAAGAGCTTCCAAGCGTGTGGAAGTTTGCTCAAGTATGGTTTATTCAATAATGTAGTAGTTTAGCAATGGGAAATGCTACGTGTTTTAGGAGCGTGTATCTAGACTCATTTGTGTTGGCTTTTTGTTGATGCCTTATGTTGATGCCTATGTGTTTGTTTGGAAGCCATGTCTTTTGGATGCTTATGCTTGTAGTGAAGACATGTAAATCTTGTTATGCTATGATGAATGTCGTGTGTGTTAGCATGTCTTTAGATGCTAGGTTGCCTTGTTATAGTGCAAACCTCTTTATGCTTATCATGTGCCTTTTAAGGCCTTTGAGTTCCATGTATGACCTTATATGTTAAATTGCCTTATTGAAATGCTATGTATGGATGCTTAGGTTGTGTTTGAATGCTTAAGTTGCTTGATTGTATGTGCACCTCCTTGTGTTGTTTAGTGCCCTTGGTTTCTTGTGAAAGCGTGCTTTTATGGTTGGTTTGCCTTAGGATTGATGATAGTGTGTTGGTTGAAGTTTCAGAGGGATTTAAGGGCCTCCTTGTGCCTTATATCAGCTCAAACCTGCAAGTTCGTAGCAGGAGTATCGATACGGTTAGTACAGTATCGATACCACCTTCTTGTTTCAGGCCTCGTGTATCGATACACTTGGGGGGTGTATCGATACCATTTTGGTCACTGGAGCTACTGTCCATTTCGGTATCGATACCGGCCTATGGTGTATCGATACCGTCATCTTAGCATTGACCGTGGGAAGTCAACCGTTGGGGAGGGTATCGATACACTCTTTGGGTGTATCGATACGGTCTCTACGGGTTGACTTTGACCAGTTGACCTAGTCAAGGGGTATCGATACACCCCTTAAGGGTATCGATACCGCCTGCAGTTAAAGCTTAAACCTAGTCAAGGGGTATCGATACACCCCTTAAGGGTATCGATACCGCCTGTAGTTAAAGCTTAAAATTGGGCTGTAAGATGTTGGGCTGAGTTCGTTTGTTTGCCTCGTGAATGTTGTTCCGCTGTATGATCACATAGGATTAAATACTCATCTAGACAAGATTTAAAATGAAAAAAATAGGGTTGCTAACCGAGGGAGAATTCCTTAGGGAGTTTTCACTCGGTTTTCCCCGTGTAGCTCGCTCGGACCGGTTATCCGGCCAGACCGGGACGAGGGGGTTACATTTGTTGGTATCAGAGCCTGAGGTTTCCGAGACCTCGGGTAGGTAAGTGAGGTAAGTTTGATGTGTTATGTTGTTGTTATGTCTCGGTGAATGTTTTGCCATGAATGCTAAATGTTTGCTTGTTAGTACGGTGTTTGAAAGCATGTGTTAGCATGATGAGTGTGTTGAAGCTTAGCGTCGAGTTCCCATTGCTACTATTACTTATTTGAAAGGATTTTTGTAAAGGAATATACTTGAGCACCTTGGACCCTTGCTCTTGCTAACCCTAAATATTCTTGTTTGTGTGTTTTGTTTATTATTGAATTGTTGTCTTTGGTAAGTTTGAGGCCGAGGCGTGGGCCTAGAGCTGGAAATCGCGAATTTGAGGTTTTAGAGGATGTGAATGATGAGAGAGTTCATCGCTTTAGTTCAGGGCAGTATGACCGTACCAGAGTTGGAGTGCAGTTTGTCAGTTTGGGTCAACAGGCACATGAGTTGGTTTCTGTTGAGGGAGAACAATGTGACTGATCTTGATATGAGATGGTAATAGAAGTGAAGACTTAAGAGTTGGCTTCGGAAGGATGTCGATGTTGTAGCAAGTAATTCCTCGATACAGTCATTGGGCTTGTTTTTCTGATAAATTCTGGATCTACGTGTCCATGTATTTGGAGTGAGCATGCGAAGTTGTTGAATCTACCTTGTGAGGTACTAGAGGTAGGTGTTGGTGTTGCTAGCTCCTTCGGGGATACAGTCGTGGTCAGAAAGATGTACAAGGGGTGTCCGTTGATGGTTCAGGGTCACATGTTTCCAGTAGATGCGATGGAATTGCTTTTTACGGTTTTGATGTGAAGCTGTGCATGGATTGGCTTGTAGAACATAGAGTTAGGGTAGACTTTGAGATAATGGAAGTTTTCTTAAAACTTGTGGATGACTATGAGCTTGAAATGGTAGATAGGAATGTGGATTTTTTATCGAATGTTGATCCAGCTTTAGGGGTCAAAGACTGATTGACTTTGGTTGACAGACTTGCCTGGCAAATGTGATGGATTTGATTTTTGAATGAGGATTAGACCGCAGACTGTTAGAATAGGTTGTGTTTTCCTAAAAGTGTTGGCAAGAATTACCCGGTTTGTCTCTTGTTAGGGAAGAAAGAGTTTGTTAGTGATATCGTCTCCAAGTTTGCTCGTGTTTTGGTTGCTCTGTACCTTATGATTCTCGACCGACTTGAGAGTGTTGAAGAATCAACTACGAGTTTGTTAGACCTTAGATTCATTAGGCCTAGTGCGTCATCTTAGAGTATGACAATACAATTTATGAAGAAGAAAGAGTGACGGTACGAGAATGTGTTTAGAATTCAGACAGTTGAAACAAGTGACAGTGAATAATTGGTATCCGTTTCCGAGTGTCAGTGATTTGTTGGTCAGTTAGTGAGTGCTTTAGCCTATTTGAAGATTGATTTGAGATCCGATTATTACTAGTTGAAAGTGAGAGAAGTTGAAGCATTGAAGACAGCTTTCGGGGCAGATGTGATCACTTTGGGTTTTGAGTTATGCCGTTTTGATTGACTGGTGTGTTAGTTACTTTTATAGAGATGTTGAGCAGAATGTTTTCCTAAGTCCTTGATCAGTTTGTAGTAGTTCTCTTAGATGACATATGGGTGTATCCATGTACCGAAGAAGACCATGACAAGCTTTGGATTTAGTGATTTAGACTCTATTAGAAAATCAGTTGTATGTCAAGTTGAGCAAGCGTGAACTCCAAGTTAATGAAGATGTCCTCCTAGGACATGTAGATTAGCCGAGCGTATTAGAGTAAATCCCAAGTAGTCAGAAGAAGATGTGAGTTGGAAGAAATTGAAGACTGTGACAGGTATCTATAGTTCCTAGGTCTAGCATTATTACTATCGAAGGTTTGTAAATGATCCTTTGAAAATAGATGCTCATTGACATATTGTTACAGAAGAATGTTCAGTTTGTGTGGTTAGATACGAGACAATGAGCCCTTGAGAAAGTTAAAGAAACCTTGATGAACGCTTCGACCTTGATCCAGTCATGTCAGAGAAAGAGTTTGTGAACCATAGTGATGCGTTACATGTAGAGTTAGGTTGTGTGCTTATGCAAGACAGAGGATTGTAGCTTATTCATCGAGATAGTTGAAAGACCGAGAGAAGAGTTATCCGACACTAGACTTAGAGTTAATTACAGTTGTAATTGCTTCGAAGATTTAGAGACAAAGTTGTATAGTAAGAATGCACAGTGTGTATACAGATCATCAGAGCTTGAAATATTAGACGACTTAGGAAGGGTTGCAGCTTGAACACCATGAGTTGTTAGAATTGCTTGAAGACTGTAGTATCAAGATTGAGTACCATCCGAAGAGAGTTGACGTAGTAACCAATGCTTCGAGTTATATTTGTTGTTAGAATAGTAGTTGAGTTGTGAGCTGTAATTGCCGGTTTCAATTTGTTAAGTGATAGTGCTTCTGTGGCCGAGTTTCGGGTTGAGCCTACTTTGAGTCAGAATAATTAAAGAGAAACAGTTGCAAGACAGGTTCTTGGCACCTCACGTGCAAGACATAGTGGAAGGAAGACCTTCAGACTCCAGTTTCAGAGATGATGGAGTTTTGCATTTCAGAGACAGGATAGTTGTACCGATTGACATAGTGTTTTGAGACGTATTGTGTTGGCTGAAGCACACGGCAGTTCATTTGTATTGCATCAGATTAGTATGAAGACGTATTGTGGGTTGAAGATGAGTACTTCTGAATTGAGTTGATGGATGATGTGGTTCAGTATGAAAGTAAGTGTGTAATTTGCCAGCGTGTCAAGACCGAACATCAGTTTTCTTCTAGTTTGTTACATCCGCGGGAGATTCGTATTGGGAGTGAGTAATAGATTCGGGAGATCTTGTGTCTGATTCACCTCCGATTTCCTCAGTGAGAACTTAGTTGAGTAATCAATGTTAGTTGCGCTGTATGTGGTCCTTTATACACGTTCACGTTACTTGTACCGTGGGTAAGATAGCAGAGTTGTGCCTTAGCAAGAGTGTAAGTTGTACAGTGTCTTGAGATCGATAGTGACCGATAGAGATTCGAGTTTTCGACTAGATTTTTGAAGCCGTCTGTATAGTGTTTGGTTACCTGTTGAAGTCAGATGGTCAGTTAGAGAAGGTTTTGGGTCAAGAATTCAAGCAGTGTTGTATGAGATTGTGAATCGGGCTAGTTCTGTTGTTTATTTGTTGCAATTACCACCAGAGTTAGGGAGGGGATCCGTGATGTGTTTTGTGTATCTATGATTCGGGAATGTGAGTCAGATCTGTGCCGTGCTATGTTTGTCGAAGAGATTGAGTTGAGTTTGAAATTGTGCGCAACGAAGAATCAGTTGAGATCTTAGCATCAGATATCTATTGTTGTGTGGTAAGTCCACCGAGACTGGTTAGTGTGTTGTGGTGTGAAAGAAAGCGGGTTCATTCCGATAAATTTCGGGGACGAAATTTCCTTAAGTGGGGGAGAGTTGTAACACCCGGGTTTAGGGGTCGGGTGAAAATAATGTTTTAATATTATTCGGGTTCGGTTTTATAATTTAAATAAATTAAATAATTGGTTCGGGTTTTGTTTACAAATAAAACAAAGGTGTTGGACCCAATTTTTAAACCGAGCCCAATAGCCATTCATTAATGGCATTTGTGTAAATATCAAATAAAACCCATTTTTAACTACCTTATAATTCAAATAAACCCCAAAAACCCCCATCTTCTTCTTCTTCTTCTTTTTTCCAACGACAAAAACCTCCCCCTCCATTGGAACCACTATTCCATCACCATTCTTCCTCATCCTTGGTGATTTTCGAAAGGTAAACATATATTCGACTTGTCCTCTCTTTCCCCTACATGCTTGTACTCTTAGATTTCATTAAAACCCATGATTTTGCATTTTGGTGTTTTGAAAGTTTAGACTAAAAATGTCATCTTTGTTGTCTTAAACTAAAGCTTTTGATTTATTAATGTTATATGAGTTGTTTACTATCTATAAGGTTCAACATATCCGATTTTTACATGGTTTTATGGTGTTTCCCGAAATTGGGTTTTAGGGGTGTTTTAGAGTGTTGAAATGTTGAATTTTGGGGGTGTTTTGTGTGAGAATTTGTGGGCTGGTTGTTAGGCTATGTATAAGGGTTGTTTTGGAAGCTTTTGGGAGTAGTTTAAGTGTGGGAATCATCGGTTTTGGACTGTGCAAAGGGGCTGCTCGGGAATGACTTTTTGGGGTTGTTCTTGGCTCGAAAAACATGTGTTTTGAGCTTGGTTTGTGTTCCGGGTTTGCTACGTTGTGTTGTGGACTGATTTGAGGTTAATTTACTTGTGTTGGGATGATTAGAGGCAAGGATTTGCGTTGGTAAAGCTTTGGGATCGAATCCGGAAGTGAGGAGGCTTGAGTCGGCTTTGCTTGATTTGCTTAAGGAAGTAAGGTGAGTGGTTAATGTTTTAATTTGATTTTCTAAGATTGGTTCAAGCACGTGGATGTGAAAATGTTTTCAAGAATCGTTTTGGTTCAAAGGTAATTTTGAAAGTGGTTTAGATTTGGGCTTGAAAGTGACTTAAACTCAAAGAGTAAGATGATGTGAAATGCCTCTTTAATTTCCCTTTTTATCATTGTTTTCATTGCTTGAAATGATGGTTTGATAAGCATGAAATTTAAATACTCGAGTAGAAGCATGTTGCTTATTGCCATATCGTAAATGATGTATGATGGTAATAATGGTGACGTTGTTATACCTTGTAAGATGTGTGTAAGTTAGTGCAGGTTGTGCACGAAATTGGAGAGTAAGACCATTTGCGATTGGTAAGATTGTAAGTAGTAAGTGATGCCTAATTGTGGATTCTGTTACAACTTGTTTTGGTTGTACATGATACAGTGAGTACATGTCGCATGATAGTGATTGTATATCGAGTTGCATGGTTGGTGTCGAACCTCACGTGATGGTTGTCGTTGCTCCGGTGATATGTAGTCCCGCCGGTAGCGAGTGGTATAAGACTCCGGTGATGTGTAGTCCCGCCGGTAGTGACTAGTAGAAAAGTACTTTGATGTGTAGTCCCATTGGAAAACTACTAGTCGAAACGGTGATGTGTAGTCCCACCGTGTGTGTTTGTTATGGTTATGCTTGTGCATGCCATGTATTGTTCATGTTGTACCTCACTATATCATACTCTTTTATGGGTTTTGCTTTAATCTCGGATTATGTCCTCATGCATACCATGAAGTGTAATGCCTTGATAAATGCCTATATTATTGACCTTTGGTTGAACTTGTATGTTAGTAGAAGGATTAGGTCGTTGGATGATTTGTATACGTTGACCTTTATTTTAAAGAAAGCTTTGAACCCTGCATTGTCGTAGTTATGTTCTAGAGCTCCGCTCACTAAGCTTTATGCTTACGCTCTCCTTTTTCAAACAATGCAGATCTGTAGTTTGGAGTTAGCAAGGAGCAAGATAAGAGCGTCCAAGCGTGTGGAAGTTTGCTCAAGTATGGTTTATTCAATAATGTAGTAGTTTAGCAATGGGAAATGCTACGTGTTTTAGGAGCGTGTATCTAGACTCATTTGTGTTGGCTTTTTGTTGATGCCTTATGTTGATGCCTATGTGTTTGTTTGGAAGCCATGTCTTTTGGATGCTTATGCTTGTAGTGAAGACATGTAAATCTTGTTATGCTATGATGAATGTCGTGTGTGTTAGCATGTCTTTAGATGCTAGGTTGCCTTGTTATAGTGCAAACCTCTTTATGCTTATCATGTGCCTTTTAAGGCCTTTGAGTTCCATGTATGACCTTATATGTTAAATTGCCTTATTGAAATGCTATGTATGGATGCTTAGGTTGTGTTGGAATGCTTAAGTTGCTTGATTGTATGTGCACCTCCTTGTGTTGTTTAGTGCCCTTGGTTTCTTGTGAAAGCGTGCTTTTATGGTTGGTTTGCCTTAGGATTGATGATAGTGTGTTGGTTGAAGTTTCAGAGGGATTTAAGGGCCTCCTTGTGCCTTAAATCAGCTCAAACCTGCAAGTTCGTAGCAGGGGTATCGATACGGTTGGTACGGTATCGATACCACCTTCTTGTTTCAGGCCTCATGTATCGATACACTTGGGGGGTGTATCGATACCATTTTGGTCACTGGAGCTACTGTCCATTTCGGTATCGATACCGGCCTATGGTGTATCGATACCGTCATCTTAGCGTTGACCGTGGGAAGTCAACCGTTGGGGAGGATATCGATACACTCCTTGGGTGTATCGATACGGTCTCTACGGGTTGACTTTGACCAGTTGACCTAGTCAAGGGGTATCGATACACCCCTTAAGGGTATCGATACCGCCTGCAGTTAAAGCTTAAACCTAGTCAAGGGGTATCGATACACCCCTTAAGGGTATCGATACCGCCTGTAGTTAAAGCTTAAAATTGGGCTGTAAGATGTTGGGCTGAGTTCGTTTGTTTGCCTCGTGAATGTTGTTCCGCTGTATGATCACATAGGGTTAAGTACTCATCTAGACAAGATTTAAAATGAAAAAAATAGGGTTGCTAACCGAGGGAGAATTCCTTAGGGAGTTTTCACTCGGTTTTCCCCGTGTAGCTCGCTCGGACCGGTCATCCGGCCAGACCGGGACGAGGGGGTTACATCTTCCTTAGCCACTTAACCTCGTCCTATCCCTAGGTCCGAGATAGTTCAACCATAAACTAAAGAACCCATACTTATTCCTTTCGTATACTTAACTCTCCCGATATTAAGTAAATGTGTAATCTCACAATGCTCTCCCGATACTCTTGCAAGATGTTGAAAACCAGAATAAGCAAACTTGAAGTTTATTTTATTGAACAGAAAAATCCTAAAACAGTACAATCCTTGCAACTACTTTACAGAATCAACCCTTAGCCCTAGGGGAAGTTTAGAACATAATGAGAAAGGGAAAACGACTAGGGTTTTGGGGAAGACGGCTAGAGAATGAGATGTCCTTCCCTAGGTCGAATTACATGCCTTTATATAGGCCTTGGGTTCAAGTTTTCTAATTGTGCAAGAATACAAGTTTAAACTAAAGTACAACTCTATTAAAGACTAAATCTTTAGAGTAGATGCCTTTCATTCGTCCTCTTTTCTTGCTTTGGGTTTCTTCCTTGAACTTTGGGCTTGGCCTTCATTCTGATCTAGGGCTCAGAAAAATATAGGAGTGGCCCATGACAGACCGGTTTAATTTCCTCTATTTGTCGAGCTCCACTTCACTTTTTTCCTTCACCATTGCTGTCGTCATTAGCTGCCACGACAGCATCTTCCTTCTCGACTCAGTCCTGTGTTCCAGCTTTGCTTCTTCACTGCCCTGAGTCTGCTACAGCAGCTACCTGCAAAAGTAACCAAAATCAGTAGCAATTGTGTCATTTTATATAATTGTGATGTATATGTGAAACTGTACCTAAATGCAATGAATTATGCTTGAATGCAGTAGAAATATGGGTTAAATAAGGGGTAAATTATAGAACTTTTACTCACTCAACAACTCCGATGACCAAGCCTAGCTGCGTTGCCGTCTCGAATGATGTTTAGAAAACCGAACGAGTTAAAAAGGAAGAAAACACAGATGAAAATGAGAGGAGAGGGATTAGATTTTCTTTTTTTCTTACCGAAATCTAGGCTCCAAAATATAATTTAGGGTGCGGTTTTAGGCGAAACAAAGAGAAAAATAAAAATATATATATATAAAGAGGGGGTTTGGGGGCTCGCCGGCGTCGACTAACGACGGCTGGCGAGGCGCCAAAAGATGAGAGGATAAAGAGAGAGCTCTAGGGTTTTGGTTTGAGGAAGATGAGGATAAATGAGCCTAAAATTTTTTAAAGTGGGTTTTATATTATTAGATTATTTTAAAAATGGGTTAATGACCATATAAGCCATTCCGCGTATGGATAATAACACCAGAGGCCATTCCGTATGCGGAAAATTACGATTCTAGTCCTTTTAATTTCACGGCATTTTGTAATCTATTCCCTAATTGATCATTAAAATAACAAGTGATGGGTTAATTACTTCTTAAATCCCTAACCTTTTTGCATGTTATATTCTTACACCCTGATTCTGCTTATTTTTATTTCAGTTCCTTATTCATGTTTTTCATTTTATTGTCATTGTCAATTATCCTATCTTTTTTATGATTCCATTATTTGTACATATTAGCATTTTTGGTAAATAAAATAGATAATACAAGTTCATGATAATCATGTGTATATCTATGTTTAAATTCACTAAATAAACAACAAATGTAAATAAATGTAATAATTTTAATAAATTTTAATCTTACTTTAATTTCATCATGTAAATATAATGAATTCCTGATGATAACTTCAGGATTTAGTATATTTAAAAGGAAAATTCTACAACGTGCGACGAACACCGATGAATACTACTAATGACGAACACCGATGAACACCATTAAATTAATTAATAAAGATTTAAAATTTTAAGGACCCATCATACAATTAATAATTATTTTTAAAAATCCAATTAAATTATTTTTATATATTAAAATTTTATTTTTTTTAATAAGGGTAAACTATATATTTAGTACCTCACTTATTTCCGTATTTCTATTGAACCCTCATTATTTAAATATTATTTCAATTTGACTCTATTCTTTATAAAAAAATAATTTAACCCTTAACCCTCAACCTAAAACCCTAAACTATTAAACCTTAAACCCTTAAACATATACCCTAAACCATATACCATTAAAAATAATTTCATCATCATCGATTCAATTCAATTCAATAAATTGTTGAATTTTGCTAAAAATTCAATTATATTATTTTTTACGTATATCAAAATTAATTAAACTCGAATCTCTTATAAAGACACCGGTGACACTCGTGAGACCCCAGCGATAGACGTGTGCAAAGGACTGTTGGGTGACAAGGCTCTACTGAGCATTAACGACCCACAAGTCAATGAGGAGCAGATTCAGAGGGATCTTGCAATGAAGAAGTTCGAAGAAGTTCGATTGGGACCATCCGGTTCACCTTCAGCCGATGAGCCCTACTTCGATCAAGCAAGTCAATTAAAAATTATATTTTACATATAGAAGAATTTAACCGCTGTATATGGGGGGTTTCACCAATAAGATGATAATGTTAATTTTAGGAAATTCGGGTTTAATTAATTTTGATATATGTAAAAAATAATGTAATTGAATTTTTAGTAAAATTCAACAATTCATTAAATTGAATTGAATCGATGATGGTGAAATTATTTTTAATGGTATATGGTTTAGGGTATATGTTTAAGAGTTTAAGGGTTTAAGGTTTAATAGTTTAGGGTTTTAGGTTGAGGGTTAAGGGTTAAATTATTTTTTTATAAAGAATATAGTCAAATTAAAATAATATTTAAATAATGAGGATACAATAGAAATACGGAAATAAGTGAGGTACTAAATATATAGTTTACCCTTATTAAAAAAATAAAATTTTAAAATATATAAAAATAATTTAATTGAATTTTTAAAAATAATTATTAATTGTATGACGGGTCCTTAAAATTTTAAACCTTTATTAATTAATTTAATGATGTTCATCGGTGTTCATCATTAGTGGTGTTCATCGGTGTTCGTCGCACGTGGTAGACTCATCCTATTTAAAATTGTATTATAAGGTGTACAGTTAACTTCATCGTACAGTTCAATTCCCAAATACAGAACCTAATTTTGTTCCATGTTTAGAAATTAGGCACAAAAGCGTATTTACACGTGAAACATATTTTTGTTATTATGATTTTGCATCTAAGATTTGTTAATGTCAATAATTGTTTGGCCGTAAAACATCGAATTGTTGATTTTAATAAATAAAACATTTATGGTACAAAGAGAAGTACAATATGAAAAAAAATTATATGCGATAAAAATTCGAATTTTGTCCATATAAACAATTGGATAAGGATTAATGACAAAAAAGTTCCTACAAAATACATACATTCTATGATTAAAAAAAGTTTCTACAAAATACATACATTTATGGTACAAAATACATATAAAAATTGGTCTGAAAAGCAATGCAAAACATAGCCTCATTGATTTTTTAAGTAGTTAGCGATTAAGCCGTACGTATACTATATAGGTTTTATACATGATGGTTGTTATTGGTCATCATCTATACGTTAGAAGTTAGACCGTTTTTGTAATGAGTTATACATTGACTCAAATTCAAATTGGTAATTAAGTTAGATTTTATTGTTGTTTTAGTAATTGAAGAATAATTAATAATTAAGATTATTTTTTTTGAAAAAAAATAAGCCTCGTTAAAACCTCCCTATAATCTTAAATAGGGGAAAAATAGTGCCTAATTTTATTAATGTGAATAAGCCGAATTGAGATACAAACCAATGTTTAAGCATGGAAGCTTGGCCATGCTGAATACAAACTACAACATAACGGCTACGAAATACTCGCATAAGCACAAATACATCACCCTTTCAGTAATAACACATACAGCTCCCGCATTCAAGCGAAGTAATGCCCATAAATTTTAAAACATGACCAAAATTATACGCTATCAACTCCATCTCCTGAAACGACATCCCTGATTTTTCTTAAGAGCAACTCTGATAGCTATCACATGTACACAAGCCCTCAAGAACACAATCATGAAATAGACACAAAATCATTTGGCTCTCCCTATTCCTTGTTTTGCTAGCCGATGAGCAACATCATTCCCTTCCCTATAAACAAAAGCAATCTTCCAACTGAAATCAGTACCTTGTTCTATAATCTTGCTGACAAACTCCACGAAGCAATAAGGCGACATTGAGGGTATCTCTATTCATTGTGTCGCCAATAGACTGTCAGTCTCGATGATGAGGGAACGCAAGCCTTTTCATCTAGAATAAGAAAACATCACACAAGCCTCCATAATACTTCGTAGTTCGGCTAACGTTGGGTCAGTGATGCCAATCGACTTTGAGAACTAAATTAGGATCTTACCAGCTTCATCTCTTAGAAGGCCACCTATTCCAGCATCCCCGAAACTCCCAACCACCGCAGCATCAACATTAAATTTTAGACATCCCTTTTCCGGTGCTACCCACAAAATCACCTTTGGCCTCTATGCATGAATTTCTCAACTACTAATAACATTTGGGCATCTTATAAAATCATTTACAAATAGAAAGGACTCGGGCCATTTACTAACGCACTAATGCCCTACTCTAATTAAAATGAGATCAAAGATTTGCTCCTCGTCAAAGGCCTTATTCTTGAATATGACCTCATTGCGACATAAACAAATAGTCCATATACAACCATAAAAAAGTATGATCCAGACCTACAAAAGAGATTGTTTAATCTAGATATTTGTCCATACCTAGAATAAGGATTTTACGTCCGCTGGCATAGTGAAACAGATGCTTCATAAGTTGCAACAACGTTGCCAAATTTTCCATGAAACATTATAGTGGCAGAATAAGTGATTTACCGTCTCAAGATCCATGCGACACAGTGCACAGTAGTTTGAATCAGATTTATAGACTCCACATTTTACAAGTTCTATGTATGTTGAGACTCGTTGATGGATAACCTTCCACAAGAAAGCTTCTAATTTCAGCAGGGCTAGCTTTGACCATGTGAAATCAGCTACAACTTCACTCGGAATAGCACTCTCGCAGTAAGCTTTTGGAGTATAGAAATCGTTAGATACACCTATCCACCTGACAGTGTCCACTCCTTGAATGCACTTGACAACTCTATTAATAGTAGCCAAGAATTCATTCTACATAATAGTTTCCCAAACGAACAAACTTTTGCGAAATTCGATGTTCCGTGTCCACCTTCCATTTACCTTCGTACCAAACTTCAAGACTTTCCCCAATTTTTTTGTCAACTATAGAATAAATTCTCGGAAATGCTTCTCTAAGTGACGAAACCTTGGTCCATTTATAGTTCCAGAAATCAATATGACTCCCATCCCTACATGCTAGTCTCATATTTTTTGTATACGCATTCTCGGCATATGTTAAGGGCCTAGTGATATTTCTCCATACCCAAGAGGTATTCCTAACTGCCACTTTCTTTGAGACCAAAGACATCGGATCATACCTATACTTTGCCACAACAATTTTTCTCCATAAACTATCAGTTTCACAACCGAACCTCTATATCCACTTATTTAATAGGGACTGATTCCTTATTTTCAAATCCACCAGCCCTAGACCTCCTCTCGAAGTGGGTAAACACAGTGTTTCCCACTTAATCCAGTGAATGGATCTCCATCCTTCGTCCCCATAAGAAGTTGGCAATCAACTTATTTAATTTATTCGCTACTGCCACTGGCATTTGGAATAGGGACACGTAATATAACAGTAAGTTGTTCAGCACAACTTTTACTAAAGTTATGCGACCACCAAGTGAAAGAAATTTCTCTTTCCACCCTTCGAGTCTACTCTAAAATTTTCCAAAAATTGGAGCCCATAGCTTAGTAGAATTACGATGATAGCCCAGTGGCATTCCCAAATAATCCGTAGGCAATTTTCCCCAACAACAATTGATAGCATTACACCACTCCTGGATGTTATTGTCTGGTACATTCACCCCGTACAATTTAGTTTTCTTAGTGTTGAGGGACAACCATAAGCAATCTCAAAGATTCTGAGTATACACTTTACGTTATGAATCAATGATTCCTTTGCTTCGGTGAAGACAATTAAATCGTCCGCAAATTGAATATGGCTAACACTGATATCACTATTACCCACTTTAACACCCTTTATTAAACTCTTGTCAACAGCTTTGCGCAGCAATGCACTAAGTGCCTCTCCCAAAAGATTGAAAAGCATTGGCGATAAGGGGCAACCCTGACTAAGTGCCCCTTTTATCTTGAAACAGTTTGAGGGTGATCCTTTTACAAGAACCAATATTGAAGGAGTTGAAATACATAGCTGAATACACTTTCGCCATTTTTCCCAAATATCATTTTGTCCATTATGAAATCTAGGAAGTTTCAATCAACTGCATCGTACGTCGGGCTGAAATCAGCTTTGAAAATCACCGACTCCCGCTTATTCCACGTCAAGTCATTGATTAGTTCATTAGCAATAAAAGCACAGTCCGCAATTTGTTTACCATGGATGAACGCGAATTGGCAATCCTCCACCACTTCTGATATACAACTTGCCAATCTTTTGGACAAGACACGGGCCAAGATTTTGTACATGCTTCCGACCAATGATATGGGCTTGAAATCTTCAATACCAACAGAGGCACTTTTCTTAGGAATGAGAGTTATGAATGTGTGATTGATTGACTTGTCAATTAACTTCAATTTGTAAAAAGCTTTAAAGAAATTCATAACTTCCTTCTTCATATGCACCCAAAACTTCTTATAAAATTTCAGGTTGAACCCATCTGGTCCCGGAGCCCTTGAACCGTCAAGAGAGCCTATAGCAGACCACACCTCGTCCTCTGTAAATGGAGCTTCAATCATAGAAGTTGACTTTGCACATAGCTTCTTAAATTTAACATCGAGTGCTTTAATTGGGATAATGTTCACCTCATTGTAGCTACTTTTAAAATGGTTCTTAAACGCCAAAGAAATCTTTTTAGGATCAGTTAGAACATCGTTTCCCACTCGGATAGATGATATTGAATTGCAATTCCTTCTAGATGAGGCCATCAAATGAAAAATTTTCGTGTTTTTGTCACCCTCATTGAACCACTTTAACCTTGATTTTTGCAACCACTCTCTTTCTTCTTTCATGTACTTTTTCCATAATTCAATTTTATATCTTTTATTTCATTCCACGCTGCCTGGCTTCTAACATTAGACATAGCTAAAGCTTCCAGAGCTTCAATCTTTACTTATAGATTTGTTACAGACGTAGCTTCAGCCTTGCGGCACTTCTTAATCCATACTTTAGACGCACCCTTTACCTCTCTCAATAGGGCAGAAATATGTACCCCTCTGCTGGTAGCAACGATCGTTTTTACAGGGTCGACATACGTTGGATCATCAGCCCAATAGGAAAACCATTTGAAGGGTTGATGGCCTCTTGGTGTTTCCTCCTCTTTTAGCAGCACGAGGTTATGATTAGATAAACTTCTTGGGAGACACACTTGGCTCACTTGGGAAAATGCTAACAACACTTCTGGCAAGAGTAGAAATCTGTCAATCCTACTTGCAGAATTTGAATTGCCCCTTAACCAGGTGAACATTCCACCTTGTAACTGTAAATCCACCAGGTTGCAGTTGAGAATGAACCTGTCAAAATCTCTCATCGACGAAGTCAACCTTGTCGCGCCAAATTTTTCAATGTGCGATCTAACTACATTGAAGTCCCCCCCTAATATGAATGGGACCCCTAGAGAATCAACTAGACCTATTAGATGGATCCAGAACTCATTTCTTTCGCGTTGGTCGTTTTGCGCATAGACATTTAGGAGCCCAACCTTCATATTGCATTGCACAAGTGTACCCACAAGAACAATAACTCTACTTTGGATGATTTTATTCTCCATGCTGAAAAAGTTTGATTCACATAGTTAAATTAGGCCCCCCGCAGAGGCAAAAACAAGATTCCCAAACTTATTACCTTTCAGGTGTTTTGAAGTGCGAACCTTAACATCGTCTAACTTTGTTTCTTGCAAGAAGATGACATGGACTTTAGAGATCTTTAATACGCAGTTTACGACTCTAAGTTTTTTGGTTTTGCCCAACCCTCTCACATTTTAGGTTAGTATAGAGAAATTCATTTACAAAGAAAATGGAACACACAAGGTAGGATGAGCATACCCATCAAATCAAACTCTTTGTGCTGCTTTCAACTCTTTTAGTCGATCCAGCACCAACTCCTTGGTCACGTTGAACTGAACTCCCAATTGCAAACCAACCTCTAGTGTAGCATCCGCCTTCACTGCTTTCGATTTTAACAAATCCCTACCGGAAAGCCTTGGAGCAGGCTTGAATTGAAAACCCCCTGGTTTCGCTGGAAATTTGCCCGATAGGAGGCCGTGTGGTTTTCCCCTTTGTGTGCGTGCTCTTTCCCTTACTTCAACCCTTCAACACGTTTACCCACTAATTTAATTTTTCGATTCCTGATCTGATTGCTGGATTTTTCCTTCCATTCAGATTAGTTGGCGCTTCTCTGTTTGTGTAGATATAGCTCAAAGAGACACTGGAATTAAATTGCTAAACGCAAATTGCTCAACACCCTCGACCACATCAATTGGTACATCTTGGAGCCTTGGCCCATTAGAGACAGATGGAGCGTACATGTACTCACCCGGTCTCGTTGTAATTTGGTTTATGCCATTCTCAAGCTCTTGGCCCAAATTCTTTTTCCCTTCTCCAGAATTGATAGGTACCTCAACTAGCCCAGCTGCACTGGAAGCTGAAACCGCACCGAGGGAGTGAGCATCCTTGGATGGAGTGTGCATACTCTGCATTTTCACTCAAGACCATTATACCCCTCTGAACGGCTCTGGCATTCCTTTAACAGATGTCCTTCATTATCGCCTACGTTAATGCATGGCTCGCAAAACGAAACGTCATTTTCATATTCTTCATGCAAGCCAAACAACGATTGGTCATCGATGAATTTCTGGTCACCATCAAATTCTTCAGTTCAGATTTTAATTTCCGGGCATCTTCCATTGAAGAGAATTATATTTCTATCTGGTATTTGTGATACTGTCTACACAACCATTAGCATCCTTGCCTCATCGAAACGATTCTGATTGGTGGTATCATCATCAATTTTCAACATCGACCCTCATTTTCTTCCAAGGCTTGTGAAGAACGTCGTTCTCCAAACCTGCAACGGTACATGTTGCAAGACCACCCACACTTTCACTTTTCTTTTCCCATAATAACCCTTCAACTCATCAAACCATAGCTGAAGCATTTCTCTTCTCTTATTTTAGACACTTGTCAGTGCCTCCGGCGACTGAAACTGAATAACAACCAGAAGCCCGGACCAAGGACTTACTTTTACTGCATAACCATCCGAGACTAACGCATCTTGAATCATGTCTGAATTATACATTCCTTTGATCTGGGCAACTAGACAACATCTCCTCCATGCTACTTCTACTTTGGGAACCATCACATCCTTCGTCTGCAATTTCGCCCGCTCTTCTGCCATTTCCTCCACAATTGTTACCATAATTGTCGGCTTAGAGATAAGACATCCACATTCTCCATTAGAAACCGCTCTTGGGTAAGATAGTGTATTTGATTTTTTAACTCCTAACAGTTCATCCTTAAAAGATCTTTCGTCCTTTAGAACCCATTTACTTTTTTATCTTTTTTGTAACCACCGGACTTGCCTCAACCATTCTTGGTTCACTTTTCTTTTCGATGAAAATCTTGATGCGATGTCCATCCATCAATCTACCCAAACCCCTCTCAACTGCTCGACTCGCCTCTTCCACAATCTTAAATCTCACGAATGCAAAAATGGTCAACTTTGCTCTTCTCTTTGGATTCTTCTGTGCTACAAAAACATCGATGATGGTTCTATAGATCATAAAAGCCTCTTTTAGGGTGGAATGGTGGACCCTCTTGCTCACGTTATCGAAAAACACCGTGAAACCCAACCGGCGGTGAATATCCACGTTCTTTGAATTAGACGATTCTCTCTTCTCGCTTCGCTCCATGTTTTATTACATAAATATTTATATTATATAAGATTTTGGTGACTAACCATTTAAAAAAAATATTTTGGTGACTCTGTTTGGTAAATAACAGTTTGATCTAAAATTAGATGTTTGAGTTAAAATTAGAGGTTTGATCGGTCAAATCCGTTAACCTGGATGTTTGGTGAATAGCGGATTGGGGTGAAACCTCTAATTTTTGAAGAAAAAAACTGTTAATAGGAGCTTTTTGAAATCAGAGGTTTTGGTATTAGATTATAAAGACCCTTTTACCCTTAACAAATATAAAAAATCTCCAAATAACCTAGTTTTAATCTTTTTCTCTTTTAATTCTTCACTCTCATGAATTTATACTGTGACATTTGTAAACTAATATTTTTGTTTTTTACTTTTAATTCTCACACATTTATATTTGTATTTCTTTTCAAAAAAAATTATTTAAATTAAATAATTAATTAAATTGCATTAAAAATAATTATTTAATATAGTAATGTTATATTAAAAAACTTATTTTTTATAATCTAATTAATATTAATAGATATAAAATACTGATAATTAATAAATTATTCAAACAAGTATCAAATATAATAATGTCCTTATATGTCATTTACTTGTTTAAATAATCAAACAACTATCAACTATCAGTTAATTTTACCAAACACTTTTATACAATCAACTAATACAATTCGCTAGTCAAATCACCTAGTGCAATCAGCTATCAGCTAATGTAACTCGCTACACGCTAATTGTCAAACAGGGCCTAAGTATTTGACTCTATTAATATAGAAAATGCCTTAACCTTTAGAATTACATGAGAAATTACTTGAAAGATGTAATCTTTTTTTTTTTTGCAGAGATGAGTATTGCATGGACGTTGAATGGGTGTTTGAGATACATCAGTTATAGGATGTATGAGATATCATGTATTTGTACTCTTTTGATCTCTATGTCTCTAATGTATTATTTGTTTTTTATCTGTAGAGGTAGACAAGACTGAACCACGTTAAATCTTTTATCTTGTGCATATCTTATTTTATGTTGATTTTTAAAGAGAATTCGGGTTCGAACCTAAATTTATGTAGGAACGAAGCTAAGATTTGGAGTTGAGGGGGCAAAACATAAATGTTTGTAGGGGAGAAAATTAAAAAAATAAACTAATTTGTAAAAAAATTGCCCCACCCCACACCGCATACCTTCGTCACTGAGTTCATGGTAGGTTTTAAAGAAGTAACAAACAAGAGTAGAGTGCAATAACAAGTCACATTATTCTTTCAAGAAAAAAATTAAAGCTCGAATCGTAAGAAAAAATATTGAGAGAAAAAAGTCACAAATACATAGATCATTAAAATATAAAATTAACATTTACTTTACCAAAAAAAAGGATAAAAATAAAACTAGTTTTTATTGTACCATTAGTTCAACGAGGAGTGAAGCAGAAAGATTAGGTATGGTGAATCGAACGATCAGTTTTTTTTTCTAAAGAGAAATTTCTTATTTAAATATTATTTTCATTCAAACGAAAATTGATCAGTTTTATGGATTATTTTTAGGGTAAAATATTTCATTGATTGTAACACCCGGGTTTAGGGGATAGGTAAAAAAATAATATTTTAATATTATTTGGGCTCGATTTTATACTCTAAATAATATTTCGAGTTTGTTTTCAAAATTTATTAATTTTGAGTTGACCATGTTTTAAGATTAAACCCATTTAGCCATGGATTTTATACTATTGAAATTTTCCTTATTCATTAAGGGCAAAAGGGTCATTGGGCTTTTAAACTAAAACAAAACAAAAACACCCATTATCTACTATTCATTCTCTTCTTCACCAACGGGAAAACAAAGCTCACTACCCAATCTACTATTCCATTTCAAAGCTCCCTCATTTCAACTCCGTTTTGAAAGGTAATGGTATTTTTGACTTCCCCTCATCTCCCTCTCCATGAAATTACCTTTTATTTTCGTTTTCATGAAGTTTTTAGAAAATGGAAGTTTTGAATATTTTGATTAAAAATGAGATCTTTATGTGGATAAATGAAATGTTTTGATTTGATATGTTTAGTTATGATGTATAGAGGTCAAATGGTATGTCATATGTGAATTTTAAATGATTTTGAGCAATTTTCGGAATTGGGTTTCAAGGGGGGTTTTTAGAGGGTTTTAAAGTGATTTTTGGGGTTGATTAATGTTGGATTTTGAGGGCTGGTGCTAGTATGGTATATGAGGGTTGCTTTGGGAGTGTTTGAAGGTTGTTTGGATGCTTGAAATGGAAGGTTTCAGTGGGTTATGTGGGCTGCTCGGAAATTCTGTTTTGGGGTTGATTTTGAGTGTTGAATGCTTGCTAATGTTAATCCGGGTTGGTTCCGATGATGAGTTATTGATTTCGAATGTTTTGTTTGTGTTTGAGATGATTAGAATCGGGTTTGGACATCGGTGAAGCATCGGAAGTGAATCCGGGAATTTGAAGGTGGTTGCTTGCTTAGTCTTGGAGCTTGGAAGCTTAGGTGAGTGGTTAAATACTTTAAATGGATTTAAAATGTTTGGTTCGAGTATATGGACTAGGTTGGGCTTGGTAGACCCACCTAGAGTTAGGATTGGGGTGGTAGCCTAATCCTAAACTTGATCTAGAGCCTTTGGATGAACTCATTTATATGGTTGTGTATGTCTCGTATGAAATGTGATATGAATGCTTATGTATATTGTGTCATACATGTGAGATGAGACATGAATTGTGATGCTTGAGACATGCATGATGATGGTTGTTGGTGAGTACGTGCTAAGCACGGAATTGTTTGAAATGAGTAAATATTGGCACTAGTATACTTGAATACAAATGATCGATCATTAGGATGTTAGTGTGTACACATGAGTTAAAAGTCGCGCGTGGCCTTGGTGGCGTTAAGTCACCAAGGAGGAGTACGGGTTCGCCCGGAAATCATAATTGTTATAGTCGGTGATGAGTGGAATCCCATCGACGGGGCGTGAGGATGAGTGTAATCCCCTCCGCGAGACCGGTGATGAGTGTAATCCCACCGTGAGGTAATGTGGTTGTTGGATGTGAGTTTCCAACATGTTTATCCGCGTATTTGAGTCATAGCTAGGCGCCAATGTTAATTGATAAATGTATCAATGTGTTGAGATTAATGATCTTTATTTGGATGTTGATGTAACTACTTATGTTGAGGGTTTAGAGCTTGTTGATCATGACATTTACTTGTATATTGCTCATGCATCTTATCTTGTGGCTCTTGTGAATCCTTGATACCTTTGTGTAATGCCTTGGCTAGATCGTGCTCGGACCCTGCAATGTTGAGGTTTGTTTTTAGAGCTTACCCTCACTAAGCATCATTGCTTACGCTCTCTTTGTTCAACATTATAGATCCTTAGTTCGCGGGTTGCTCGAGCAAGTGGAGGGCCTCCAAGTGTGGTTGTTGACTTGAGTATATCAAGTATGACTTTTAAATGTTGAACATGTAATAGTTTGAGCAATGGGACATGTGTTGTTTTGATGGATGATTGTTAGTCTTTAGGAGCTTGTGTAGACTCCTTAGTACCTTGCTTTTGTATGGTTTATGTTGCCATGTTGGATTGTGACTCATGCCTAAATTGCTCATTTTGAATGTTGCCATATGCCTTAGAGGTTACCTTTATTTTGAATGATGTTGAATGAATGCATGTCATGTGAGGTCTTGCCTTAGTGTTAGACTTGCCTTAATCTTGTTGAAGCATGCTTTAATTGTTGGGTTGCCTTAGTTTATGTGTCTTGTGGTTGGAGGGTGTTTTGGTGGTGTTTTGGGGCACCCTTGTGCCTTAAACCAGCTAAAACGAACCTGCAGACAGGGGGTGTTTCGGAACGGGTCACCCTGTTTCGATACGGTTCCTTTGCAAATGGTCTGCCGTTTCGAAACGGATGGGGGTCGTTTCGGAACATTTTTGCTACTGGAATTTTGAGAAATTGACGAGATAAAGGCATTCCGAAATGGGCCTCTGATGTTTCGAAACGGTCAAATCTCGTTGACCACGAGAAATTGACCGTCAAGGTCGTTTCGATACGGGTCTCCCCTGTTTCGAAACGGTCACCTTATGGTTGACCCTGGCCTGTTGACTAAGTCAAGGCGTTTCGGAACACCCTAAGGGCGTTTCGAAACGGCCTGCTGTAAAGGTGTAAAATGAGCTGTTTAATGTTTTGTTTGGTCGGAGTACATTACATTGTATGTATCTTCCGCTGTTGTGCTTCACATAGGATTTAACTATGCCTATAGACAAGATAAAATAAAAAAGAAATTTTCTGGGTCGTTAACCGAGGGGAAGCCTTAACGGGTTTCGCTTCGGTTTTCCCCGTGTGGCCCACTCGGATAGGTCATCCGACCAGACCGGGACGAGGGGGTTACACTTGTTGGTATCAGAGCCTAAGGTTACCGAGACCTTGGGCAGGTAAGTGAGGTAAGTTCAAGTTTTTGATTAATATGCACGGTGTTTGCTTGCTTTGTAAGAATGGTTGCTTGTTTGACAAGTATGTTGCTTGTTTTATCCAAAAGTATGTGTGTGAGTCCCATTGCTACTATTACATTGGGAAAAATGATTTTTAAGTGAGGGAACGTACTTGAACACTTGGAAGCCTTACCTTGCTAACCCCACTTGTATGTTTTGTTGTTGTGGTTGTAGTTGATATCTGTGAGAGCGATGTCTAGACCGAGAGGTAGACCGAGAGTGGTTCGTTAGGAACCACGGGTTGCGGCTCCTGTTGAGCCGGCTGTTGGTGTGGAGGCTCATCTAGAAGGGCCGGTGGCCGCGGGAGTTGGCGCTCCACCACCACCTCCACCACCACCACCTCCTCCACCTGGAGCTGGAGGTGAAGATAAAGCCGGAGGAGATGGACCTCAAGGTGGCCAAGGTCCAGCTGGAATTGACATGACTCCGCTAGTGCAAGCGATAGCGGGAGCGTTCCAGGCCGCATTTGCGGGAGCTCAGGCTGCAGCTCAGCCTAGGTGTGACGATGCTAGTCTACCTTTGGAGAGGCTCTGTAGCTTGGGGGACGAGGAGTTTAGAGGATCTACTCCAGAGAGGTCGGAGTTATGGTTGGAGAAGACAGTCCGAATCTTGGCTCAGATGGGTTGTGCGGGCGCACGTAGACTGGGTTGTGTGATCTCGTTGCTTCAGGGTGATGCCTACACCTGGTGGGTCACCATTACTACCGGGGTTCCCGAGACTGAGATAGATTGAGATTTCTTTGAGTTTGCTTTCAGGAAGAGGTACTTGGGACCGAGGTACCTAGATGAGAAGAAGCGAGAGTTTATGGCTCTTACTCAGGGAGATGCTTCGGTGACAGATTATGAGATTCGCTTTGTTCGCTTGAGTCAGTATGCACCAGAGTTGGTTCCTACTGAAGTGGAACGTTGTAACCGATTCCGCTACGAGTTGAATGAAGAGGTTAAGAGGTACACGCTAGCTTCTGACTATTCGGACTTTGATGTATTGGTCGCGAGGGCCAAGGATTTAGAGCATAGTTTGGGTTCAGCCAAACGATCTGGTGGTTCCAGTTCTGGTAAGAGGCACAACCACTTTGATGGTAGAGATGCCAAGAGGCACAGAGGTGGCGGACATCAGTTTGATCAGAGACGTGGCGGTGGCCACCATGGTAGAGGCCATCAGGGCCATAGAGGAGGAGGGCATTTGCCCGAGTGTACCCGTTGTGGGAGACAGCACGCTGGTGAGTGTTGGGGTAACTTCCATGCTTGTTGGAACTGTGGTTCGAGGGACCACTTTAGGAGGGATTGTCCGCATCAGGCGGCTCAGGCACCGAACATTGCTCAGGCTCCTGCGAGAGCGAATGATTTTCAGAGAGGCCGTGGGCGCGGTCGTGGCTACTTCCAGCCTAGGGCTGATGCACCTAGGGGAGATGCTCAAAGGAACCTTGCTCATGTTGTGGCAGTGCAGCTAGAGGCGGGAGGACCAGCGAGAGTTTATGCTTAGAGAGAGGCCGGGAACGACACCGATGTGATAGCAGGTAATTTCGAGTTACAGTCTATGTCTTTGCTTTCTTTGGTTGATTCGGGTTCTACGCATTCCTACATTTTGAGTGAGCATGCACAGAAGTTAGATATCCCTGTTGAGATCTTAGATGTAGGTATGCATGTTACTAGTTCTTTTGGTGAGACAGTTGTGGTTAGACGTATGTATAGGAGGTGTCCACTGAAGATTCAGGGTCATGTGTTCTTAGTTGATATGATGGAACTTCCTTTCTATGGTTTTGATATTATTCTGGGTATGGACTGGTTGGTTGAGCATCGGGCTAGTGTGGATTTTGAAACAAAGAGAATTTCTTTGAAGCTTTCTGATGACTACGAGGTAGTAGTAGTAGGCGAGAACATTAAGTTCTTGTCTAATGTGGTGTCAGTTTTAGAGGCTCATAGGTTGATGGACTCAGGATGTGGGGCTTATTTAGCTTATGTTATGAATCCGGATATGAGTGAAGCTAGACCGAAGGATATCAGAACAGTGTGTGACTTTCCAGATGTGTTTCCTGAAGAGTTGTCGGGTTTGCCTCCTGACAGAGATGTTGAGTTTGTGATTGAGAAAGTTTCAGGGTCTAATCCAATTTCGATAGCTCCGTATCGCATGGCTCCGAAAGAGTTGAAAGAATTGAAGAGTCAGTTGCAAGAATTATTAGACCGTGGTTTCATTAGGCCTAGTAGTTCTCCGTGGGGTGCTCCCGTGTTGTTTGTGAAAAAGAAAGATGGTAGCATGCGCATGTGTATTGACTATAGACAGTTGAATCAGTTGACTGTGAAGAACAAGTATCCGTTGCCTCGTATAGATGATTTGTTTGATCAGTTGAGAGGTACTTCAGTGTTCTCGAAGATAGATTTGAGATCCGGGTACTATCAGTTGAAGGTGAAAGAGTGTGATGTTCCGAAGACAGCTTTTAGGACTAGATATGGTCACTATGAGTTTCTTGTGATGCCATTTGGGCTCACGAATGCACCAGCAGCATTCATGGACATGATGAACAGAATTTTTAGGGACTATCTAGATCGTTTTGTAGTTGTCTTCATTGATGATATACTTGTGTACTCGAAGACAGAAGAAGAGCATGATGAGCACTTGAGATTTGTTTTACAGAGATTTTTGAGCAATCAGTTGTATGCGAAGCTTAGTAAATGTGAGTTCTGGATTCCAGAGGTTGTGTTTCTTGGCCATGTTGTTTCGGCCGAAGGTATCCGTGTTGATCCATCGAAGATTGAGGCTATTGTTGAGTGGCAACAACCTAAGTCCGTGACAGAGATTAGGAGTTTCCTAGGATTAGCCGGTTACTATAGGAGAATTGTTGATGGTTTCTCTAGGGTAGCTGCTCCTTTGACTAAATTGTTGCAAAAAGGAGTCAAATTTGAATGGTCAGATGCAAGACAGAAGGCCTTTGAGAAATTGAAAGAAGCTTTGACGAATGCTCCAGTGTTAGTGCAACCTGTTTCAGGTAAGGAGTTTGTGATCTACAGTGATGCTTCCTACGTAGGTTTAGGATGTGTCTTGATGCAAGAGAGAAGAGTTGTTGCTTATGCTTCTAGACAATTGAAGATTCATGAGAAGAACTATCCTACTCATGACATAGAGCTAGCCGCAGTTGTGTTTGCATTGAAGATTTGGCGTCACTATTTGTATGGTGAGAAGTGTATTGTTTACACCGATCACAAGAGCTTGAAGTATCTGATGACACAGAAAGAGTTGAACTTGAGACAGAGAAGATGGCTAGAGTTGTTGAAAGATTATGATTTGACCATTGAGTACCATCCGGGTAAAGCAAATGTAGTAGCCGATGCTTTGAGTAGAAAAGTGGCCGTTGAGTTGAGAGCTATGTTTGCTAGATTGAGTGTGTCCGATGATGGTGGTTTGATCACCGAGTTGCAAGTGAAGCCTTCTTTGATTCATTTGATTAGAGAGAAGCAGTTGCAAGATGTGAGTTTAGTTCCTCATGTTCAGGACATAGCCGAGGGAAGACCGACCGAGTACAGTTTCAGTGGTGAGAACTTGTTGTGCTTTAGAGATAGAGTTGTCGTACCAGAAGATGTTGAGTTGAGACGTCAGATTCTGAGTGAAGCACATTCGAGTCCCTTTTCTATGCATCCGGGTAGTACCAAAATGTACCGAGACTTGAAGAATGATTACTTCTGGGTTGGTTTGAAGAGGGATGTAGCCGAGTATGTGAGCCGTTGTATGGTTTTTCAGAGAGTGAAGGCGGAACATCAGGTTCCTTCAGGTTTGTTACAGCCTTTGAAGATTCCGGAATGGAAATGGGAGAGGATCACCATGGATTTTGTATCGGGGTTGCCTTTGTCTCCTTCGAAGAAGAACTCTGTTTGGGTGATTGTCGATAGGTTCACTAAGTGTGCTCACTTCTTAGCAGTGAACACTACGGATTCCTTAGACAAGTTGGCAAACTTGTATATCCGTGAGATTGTGAAACTTCATGGGGTCCCAAAGTCCATTGTTTCAGATAGGGATCCTAGGTTTACTTCGAGGTTCTGGGGTTGCTTGCATAGTGCTCTAGGTAGCCATTTGCATTTCAGCACGTCTTATCATCCGCAGTCCGATGGGCAGTCAGAGCGAGTGATACAGATTCTAGAGGATATGCTTCGTTGTTGTGTGATTGACTTCCAGGGCTCTTGGGAGAAGCACTTACCGTTGGTTGAGTTTGCTTACAAAAACAGTTATCAGTCTAGCATTCAGATGGCACCTTATGAGGCTTTGTATGGTAGACGGTGTAGGACTCCGAATTGTTGGGCTGAGACAGGTCAGAGATTGTTACCTATGCCAGACTTGCTTAAGGGAACTACCGAAAAAGTGAAGTTGATTTGTGACCGCTTGAAAGCAACTTCCGATCATCAGAAGTCTTATGCATATTTGAAGAGGAAAGAGGTTGAGTACACAGTGGGTGAGAAAGTGTTTCTGAAAGTATCTCCGTGGAAGAAGGTAATGAGATTTGGCCGGAAGGGCAAGTTGAGTCTGAGGTTCATTGGTCCGTATGAGATAGTTGAGCGGATTGGGCCTGTAGCTTATCATTTAAGGTTACCTTCTGAGTTAGAGAAGATCCATGATGTCTTTCATGTGTCTATGCTTAGGAGATATAGATCGGATCCTTCGCATGTGATGCCCGTTGAGGAGATAGAGTTAAATCCAGATTTCTCCTATAATGAAGAGCCCGTTGAGATACTTGCTTCTTATAGCAAGGTGTTGCGTGGCAAGACCATAGAGTTGGTCAAGGTGTTGTGGAGACACAGAGGTGTGGAAGAGGCCACGTGGGAGAGAAAAGTGGACATGGTTGAACAATTTCCGTATTTGTTTCCACCAGGTAATTTCGGGGACGAAATTCCTTAAGTGGGGGAGAGTTGTAACACCCGGGTTTAGGGGTTAGGTAAAAAAAATAATATTTTAATATTATTTGGGCTCGGTTTTATACTCTAAATAATATTTCGAGTTTGTTTTCAAAATTTATTAATTTTGAGTTGACCATGTTTTAAGATTAAACCCATTTAGCCATGGATTTTATACTATTGAAATTTTCCTTATTCATTAAGGGCAAAAGGGTCATTGGGCTTTTAAACTAAAACAAAACAAAAACACCCATTATCTACTATTCATTCTCTTCTTCACCAACGGGAAAACAAAGCTCACCACCCAATCTACTATTCCATTTCAAAGCTCCCTCATTTCAACTCCGTTTTGAAAGGTAATGGTATTTTTGACTTCCCCTCATCTCCCTCTCCATGAAAGTACCTTTTATTTTCGTTTTCATGAAGTTTTTAGAAAATGGAAGTTTTGAATATTTTGATTAAAAATGAGATCTTTATGTGGATAAATGAAATGTTTTGATTTGATATGTTTAGTTATGATGTATAGAGGTCAAATGGTATGTCATATGTGAATTTTAAATGATTTTGAGCAATTTTCGGAATTGGGTTTCAAGGGGGTTTTATAGGGTTTTAAAGTGATTTTTGGGGTTGATTAATGTTGGATTTTGAGGGCTGGTGCTAGTATGGTATATGAGGGTTGCTTTGGGAGTGTTTGAAGGTTGTTTGGATGCTTGAAATGGAAGGTTTCAGTGGGTTATGTGGGCTGCTCGGAAATTCTGTTTTGGGGTTGATTTTGAGTGTTGAATGCTTGCTAATGTTAATCCGGGTTGGTTCCGATGATGAGTTATTGATTTCGAATGTTTTGTTTGTGTTTGAGATGATTAGAATCGGGTTTGGACATCGGTGAAGCATCGGAAGTGAATCCGGGAATTTGAAGGTGGTTGCTTGCTTAGTCTTGGAGCTTGGAAGCTTAGGTGAGTGGTTAAATACTTTAAATGGATTTAAAATGTTTGGTTCGAGTATATGGACTAGGTTGGGCTTGGTAGACCCACCTAGAGTTAGGATTGGGGTGGTAGCCTAATCCTAAACTTGATCTAGAGCCTTTGGATGAACTCATTTATATGGTTGTGTATGTCTCGTATGAAATGTGATATGAATGCTTATGTATATTTTGTCATACATGTGAGATGAGACATGAATTGTGATGCTTGAGACATGCATGATGATGGTTGTTGGTGAGTACGTGCTAAGCACGGAATTGTTTGAAATGAGTAAATATTGGCACTAGTATACTTGAATACAAATGATCGATCATTAGGATGTTAGTGTGTACACATGAGTCAAAAGTCGCGCGTGGCCTTGGTGGCGTTGAGTCACCAAGGAGGAGTACGGGTTCGCCCGGAAATTGTAATTGTTATAGTCGGTGATGAGTGGAATCCCATCGACGGGGCGTGAGGATGAGTGGAATCCCCTCCGCGAGATCGGTGATGAGTGTAATCCCACCGTGAGGTAATGTGGTTGTTGGATGTGAGTTTCCAACATGTTTATCCGCGTATTTGAGTCATAGCTAGGCGCCAATGTTAATTGATAAATGTATCAATGTGTTGAGATTAATGATCTTTATTTGGATGTTGATGTAATTACTTATGTTGAGGGTTTAGAGCTTGTTGATCATGACATTTACTTGTATATTGCTCATGCATCTTATCTTGTGGCTCTTGTGAATCCTTGATACCTTTGTGTAATGCCTTGGCTAGATCGTGCTCAGACCCTGCAATGTTGAGGTTTGTTTTTAGAGCTTACCCTCACTAAGCATCATTGCTTACGCTCTCTTTGTTCAACATTGCAGATCCTTAGTTCGCGGGTTGCTCGAGCAAGTGGAGGGCCTCCAAGTGTGGTTGTTGACTTGAGTATATCAAGTATGACTTTTAAATGTTGAACATGTAATAGTTTGAGCAATGGGACATGTGTTGTTTTGATGGATGATTGTTAGTCTTTAGGAGCTTGTGTAGACTCCTTAGTACCTTGCTTTTGTATGGTTTATGTTGCCATGTTGGATTGTGACTCATGCCTAAATTGCTCATTTTGAATGTTGCCATATGCCTTAGAGGTTACCTTTATGTTGAATGATGTTGAATGAATGCATGTCATGTGAGGTCTTGCCTTAGTGTTAGACTTGCCTTAATCTTGTTGAAGCATGCTTTAATTGTTGGGTTGCCTTAGTTTATGTGTCTTGTGGTTGGAGGGTGTTTTGGTGGTGTTTTGGGGCACCCTTGTGCCTTAAACCAGCTAAAACGAACCTGCAGACAGGGGGGCATTTCGGAACGGGTCACCCTGTTCCGATACGGTTCCTTTGCAAATGGCCTGCCGTTTCGAAACGGATGGGGGTCGTTTCAGAACATTTTTGCTACTGGAATTTTGAGAAATTGACGAGATAAAGGCGTTCCGAAACGGGCCTCTGATGTTTTGAAACGGTCAAATCTCGTTGACCACGAGAAATTGACCGTCAAGGTCGTTTCGATACGGGTCTCCCCTGTTTCGAAACGGTCACCTTATGGTTGACCCTGGCCTGTTGACTAAGTCAAGGCGTTTCGGAACACCCTAAGGGCGTTTCGAAACGGCCTGCTGTAAAGGTGTAAAATGAGTTGTTTAATGTTTTGTTTGGTCGGAGTACGTTACATTGTATGTATATTCCGCTGTTGTGCTTCACATAGTATTTAACTATGCCTATAGACAAGATAAAATAAAAAAGAAATTTTCTGGGTCGTTAACCGAGGGGAAGCCTTAACGGGTTTCGCTTCGGTTTTCCCCGTGTGGCCCACTCGGATCGGTCATCCGACCAGACCGGGATGAGGGGGTTACATTGATCACCATATTTTTGATAAAGTTATGATTTTATCACATTACTTTTTTTTCAAGCAATTAAACTACCAAACTATTTGTTAGACTTATTTTGATTTTGATATAACTTAAAATTAATTTTCAATGACTAATTTGTAAAAAATTGTAAAGTAAATTTCAAGAAATAAATTTGTCAAAAATTCGATTTAATCTTGCTAAAATGTTTTGAAAAAGTCTGACTTTGTACCCATATCGAACTATATTTTTAAAAGTCAATAAATGGCCAAAAATTAAATATTTAAAGAAAAGTTTCGAAAACTTCATTAAGGTTTCGAAACCTTTCTGGGCAGTAAGCTACTTTTTTTGAAACCTTAGCCTTGTAACGGCTAGTTTTTACAAATCCCTTCTTAAGGTTTCGAAACCTCTGGTAAAGGTTTCGAAACCTCTGTGCAGGTGAGCATTTAATGCTTGGTTTTAATGGCTCCAAACTCCCTCCAAAGTCTCCCAACGGTTAGAAAAGATCAAGAGCATATAAAAGGGGTCTCCAAACAGTAATGAAGCAACAAGAAAGTCAATCCAAACTTCCAAGCAATCAAATTCCAATTTGTACTCAATTTTCTCATCTTTCTTTGTAAACACTAGAGAGTTCTTCATTGTATTTTATTTTCCTAGTGTTTCTTTGGGTGTGAGAGAGCTTAAACTTTGCAAACACATTCCTAGTGAGGATTTCCTAGTTTGCTTATTTGTATTCATTTTTGGGATGGGATTCAATAGACTTTGGGGTATAAGTCTATTGAATTGTGTAAGGTTACTCCTTATCCTTAAAGGAAAGACAAATTAGTGAATTTGTGGAAAATCCTTAGTGTGGTCACTAATGTAGTGGATGTAGACTCCAATTAGGGGAGTTGAACCACTCGAAATCTCTTTGCAGTTTTTACCTTTGCAATTAGTGTCCACCATTCCTTCAAAAATCCAATTCACCCCCCCTCTTGGTTTTGTTCGATCGATTGCCACTCTCATCAATTGGTATTAGAGCTTGGCTCATTGGAAGGTCTTACAACCTCTTGAGAAGATCCGAGAAGTGTGCAATCATCTACAAGGTCATCCATGGCTTCCACCTCCACCATTGAAGCTTGGGGCGATTCTCAACCCACCAACAAGCCTCCTTTCTTCAATGGAGTTAATTATGCTTATTGGAAGAACCGCATGAAGCTATTCATTCAAGCTTTTGATCTTGAAGCTTGGAAGATCATCATGAGTGGTTACACCGCACCGACTAGTAATATGGAGACATGGAGCAATGAAGGAAACAAGAGATTCTCCACAAATGCTAAGGAAATGCATCTCATATTTTGTGCCCTTGGCCCGGATGAGTATGGAAGGGTGTCATCTTGTTCCAATGCTAAAGAAATTTGGGACAAACTTGAAGTTACACATGAAGGAACAAATCAAGTGAAGGAGACCAAAATCGGGCTTCTCAATCTTCATTATGAAAACTTCAAGATGGACCCCGAGGAAAACATCAAAACCATGTCTGATCGATTCTCCGTGATTGTTAATGGTTTGAAGGGCTATGGTGAAGTGATCCCAGAAGATAAACTTGTGAGGAAGATGATCTACTCTCTTCCCGATTCATGGGATTCAAAGAAAACGACGATTATAGAAGCAAAGGACCTCAAGACTCTCAAGTTGGATGAGCTCATTGGTTCCTTGCTTACACATGAGATGATGTCAAAGGGCAAGGAAGAAAAGAAAAAGGAAGTGGAAAAGAAGAAATTTGGCATTGCTCTCAAAGCATCTAAAGAAGATATTGATTCTAGTGGAGATGATGAAGATAAAGAGATGGCTATGTTTGCCAAGAGATTCAAAAGATTCATGAGGTCCAACAAAGGGAGAAGATTTCAAAGAGAAGAGGGCTTCAAGAATGACAACAAAGTGAAAAATCAAATTATTTCCTATGAGTGCAATAAACCGGGACATATCAAGTTCGATTGTCCTCAATTGAAGAAAAAGAGCTATGAGAAAAAGAAGCACAAGGCTCATGTAGCTACTTGGAGAGATGATGAATCATCCGATGAGGACGAGAATGAAGTAGCCAACTTGTGTCTCATGGCTATCGATGATGACTCTATGGTAACCTCTAATTCATCTTTTTCAATTGATTATACTTTTGATGAATTGCAAGAGGCTTATGATGAATTAGCCTTGGAGTTTGAAGAGTCAATTTTTAAAAATTGAAAAATCATTTTAAAATTGAAAAATGAAAATGACTCTCTCTCTCTAAGTCTAATAAGGAATTTGAAAGTGAAATTGAGGAAATGCAAGTTAAAATAAAAGAATTTGAAAAGAAAAATCAAGATTTGCACAACTTACTTTCAAAGGTCCATGATGATCATCAAAAGGAACTTGATGATCTTAAAGTTTCTTTCAATAAAGTTGGAACTAAAAATTTTGAAAAATGTGAAAATTCAAGACCCAACTATGTTAGGAAAAACTTTTATGGGTATAGACAAGGAGGTCATCAAAGATCATTTAATAGAAAGATAATTAGAAGCATTTGGGTTCCAAAAGGACTCATTGCTAACAAAGAATATGATCTATTGTCTAAGTGGATACCAAAAGGGGCTAAAATTGTAGGAACTAACTCTTATGGACCCAAAAGAGTTTGGGTACCAAAACATGCATAATTCCCTTTTTGTAGGTGTGTTGGAGCCATGATAAGCAAATTGAAGAAACTTGAAAGCTCTAGACACACTAAATGGAAGGACACTTGAAGAGGATAAAGCCTAATCAATCTATCTTGGCTCAAGTGGTAACATTTTCCTTTACATGTAATATTTACTCTTTCATGTTGCTTTATATATGGTTATTTGTTTTAAAGCATGTTTGAGGTTCCCCATATGTTGTTTGAATGCTTTTAGTAAGGGGGTGTTATGTGTTGCATGTTTGCTTAATTTTTGGCCCTATGTGTTTTTGTATGTCTTTTGGCCTTAAAATTAGCAATTTTGTGTGCTTACATGTTTTTTAATCATTTGTTGGTTAAGTGACCTTAGTTAAGTTAGTCACTTTTGGCTCAATTTGAACCTTTTAGGATCCCACTCTTAGCATAAATTCTTTAGTTTTAAAATGTGTATCTTTAGCTTGTGATTTTTTTTGTCATATTTGTTTGATCTTAGTTCAAAAGGGTCTTTAATGCCAGTAATAATCATAAATTTATTAGAATGCTTTTCCGGACTTTTTTGAGGCAAAAAATTGACAAAAATTGTCAATTCTGGACCTATGTTTCGAAACCTTATTGAAGGTTTTGAAACCTTCTGGGTTTTCCAGATTTTAGGAGCTTACTGGAATGAGAAGTTTCGAAACCTTTCATAAAAGTTTCGAAACCTTCTGCTCAAAAGTTTCGAAACCTTACCTAAGGTTTCGAAACCTTCATTAAACCTGGCCGATTTCGGACGGGTTTTTAAACTTAAAATCAAAATTTTTCAAACCCTAACCTATTTCTTCAAACACCAAACGGCCATAACCCAAAATTCTCTCAAAATCCTCAAATCCTTGACCCTCCATTGCAAGTTTAAATCAAGCTTTTGTGGTTTCATCATCATCTTCATCAAATCTTTTGAGGTAATCTCACTTTAAATCTTTTAATTCTTAAATATTCTGAAAATTTTAATCTTTTGGGAAATCAAAATTTTCTTGTAAAAATCAATATTTATGATAATTACATTATTGTGGGTTGCTTAAATTGCTATATATATCATGATTTTGCAGGAGGTATCACCCAATCTATCTAGAACTCTTGTCTAAATAACTTTTAGGGTCTTGCCCACAAAGTGTTTGATAAAATTCCTCAACCAATTTTTAAAGCCAAAAATATTTTTTTATCATGCCTCCTAGAACCAACCCTCCTAGAGCAAAACGTTTTCGTACTGAAATTGGTCAAAATTCTGGTTCTAATCCTAAACCTCAATTTGAGGATGTTTGTTTTAGGGATGAAGAAAACCGAGATAGATACATTAACATCTATGAACCTTAAAAGGTTAGAGAGGAACGAACAATAGATTTCAATTTTCTCATGTCTCTCGAATATAATTTTGATCTCTTTGAACTCTTTGTTGAATGGGAATGGCTCGATTATTTGAATATCCCTCTATATACCCATCGTAAGTTAGTTCGTGCATTTCATGCAAATGCCGAATTTATCCGGTCCCCTAGTGAGCAAAATTCTATCGTAGGTATTCGTTCCTATCTCATGGGTACCGAATTTGTCTTAACACCTCAAATTATTGCCGATCTTTTAGGTGTTCCTTTTGGTGGAAAATCAGATGAGAATAAGGCTCATAATATTCCCGCTTTTCCGGATGATCGCCCTACTCATCTCCCTCTTGAGGAGCGACTTTTCTTACTCCTCACCACATGGTTTTTTCGTCCTTCCGGCGGAAAGGTCACTAGTATGCGAGTGATTGACTATTGGTGGCTTCGCCAATATCGTGATAGGTCTCGTCCCGATATAGCTACCATCATTTTTCTCAACCTTATCAAAGTCATCACCAACCCCACTTCGTTCTCCCTATCCTTTGGAAATGTTCTTAGCCACTATTTTAGGAAGCTTAACATTGACACTTCCCTTGATCCACAAGTTAAGAACAAAAGCTTCATTGATATAAAATCGTGTCATAAGTGTCAATGGTATCATGGAGTTCATGGTTGGGTTCACTGTGGAGGAGTAGAGGAGATTGACATGGAGGATCGTGAGGCTCCGGTAGATGCACATCTTCGTAGCTTAGATGGTCGTGTGGCATTGATGCACATCTTCGTAGCTTAGATGGTCGTGTGGCATCATTGGAGCGTGACATGCATGATGTTCATGGTCACCTTTTTCCACCTTCATTGCCTCATGACGCACCGGATACTTAGTCTTGTATGCATTCTAGTATAACTTTATGGTTTTATTATAGCACTTTTGGACTTATTTTGATTTAGGCTTCGGTCTTTGTTTTAGACTTTTGTTATGTTCTTTGTTGGATATCTTTTGCCTATGGATTTTATTGTTGGATTTTATATCTTGGATCCTTTTATTGGATGAATGTTATGCTTAATATGAATATTGTGGTTATTTTGCTATTGCTTTTTGGATTATACCTTATTGTTTTATTAACGTTTGTTCTTGTTGTAGCTATTTATCCTTTTTGCTATAACAAAAAGGGGAGAAAATTCACTTTAAACAATTTGTTTTTCTCAAAAAAAATTTAATCATGTCTTTAAAACTTATGTTTTTCAAAAATTACACAGACTTTTATTAAGGGGAGCCTATGTAGGAGATTTGTAAGTTTGGCAAATTATTCAAAAACAAATTTTTACAAAAGGTTTTGTTATATCAAAAAGGGGGAGATTGTTAGACTTATTTTGATTTTGATATAACTTAAAATTAATTTTCAAGGACTAATTTGTAAAGTAAATTTCAAGAAATAAATTTGTCAAAAACTCGATTTAATCTTGCTAAAATGTTTTGAAAAAGTTTGACTTTGTACCCATATCGAATTATATTTTTAAAAGTCAATAAATGGCCAAAAATTAAATATTTAAAGAAAAGTTTCGAAACCTTCATTAAGGTTTCGAAACCTTTCTGGGCAGTAAGCTACTGTTTTTGAAACCTTAGCCTTGTAACGGCTAGTTTTTACAAATCCCTTCTTAAGGTTTCGAAACCTCTGTGCATGTGAGCATTTAATGCTTGGTTTTAATGGCTCCAAACTCCCTTCAAAGTCTCCCAACGGTTAGAAAAGATCAAGAGCATATAAAAGGGGTCTCTAAACAGTAATGAAGCAACAAGAAAGTCAATCCAAACTTCCAAGCAATCAAATTCCAATTTGTACTCAATTTTCTCATCTTTCTTGTAAACACTAGAGAGTTCTTCATTGTATTTTATTTTCCTAGTGTTTCTTTGGGTGTGTGAGAGAGCTTAAACTTTGCAAACACATTCCTAGTGAGGATTTTCTAGTTTGCTTATTTGTATTCATTTTTGGGATAGGATTCAATAGACTTTGGGGTATAAGTGTATTGAATTGTGTAAGGTTACTCCTTATCCTTAAAGGAAAGACAAATTAGTGAATTTGTGGAAAATCTTTAGTGTGGTCACTAAGGTAGTGGATGTAGACTCCAATTAGGGGAGTTGAACAACTCTAAATCACTTTGCAATTTTTACCTTTGCAATTAGTTTCCACCATTCCTTCAAAAATCCAATTTCCCCCCCTCTTGGTTTTGTTCGATCGATTGCCACTCTCATCACTATTTAAATGATATCAATATAACCACCAGCCGTTAGAGGTTAACGGCAAGGTGACGTGGTCAATTAAAAAAGGGTATAATTACATATTTGATCCATGCTATTTACACATTCTTTTAATTTAGTCCTAATTTTAAATTAATAAAATAAATTAATTATTTAATTAGGTGGTGATACGTGTCAACACCATATTGGAGGACTTTGATTATTTATTTATATTTGATTTATTAAATATATTTTCCTCCTCCAATCAGTGTCACCACCTATTTAAAGGAGAAAAACGAAATCAAGCATTTTGCTTGAGGGGTGAATCAAACCTAGGCATACCATGGGGAATGAGAATGGCTTAGCCACTGCACCATGCACAAGTTCGTGTTTTATATCACTAAATTAAATATATATGTCTTATTGTTTTCTTCATTTATTCTTTTAATTTCACATATATAATCATCGAATTAATTTTACATATATAACCCTAAACACTAATTTCACATATATAATCATTGAATTAATTTCACATATATAACCATAAACCCCAAACCCCAAAATCTAATTTCACATATATAATCATCGAATTAATTTCACATATATAACCCCAAACCCCAAAATTCTATCAACTTCCTTTTGCATATCAAAATACACTTTAAAAATGTAAAAAAAATAATCAAACTACAAATATATTGGCAAAATATTTAACATTATTTCTGTCGACATTAATTTTAGATTCAGTTAATGGGAATCTGAGTTTTTTTAATATATGATATAATTATGTGCTAATTCTTTAATAAAATACACATATTTTGCATACAAAAATACTTAAATTCGGGTTTTTTATTATCAATATCGTTAGTTTTTTATTAGAATTACTCGTTAAATTTTTAAAACTTGATTCTTAAATAACCCTATATGAATTTAATAAAATTCAAGACAAAATAGATTTTAGAGTTTGGGGTTTAGGGTTTAGGGTTATATATGTAAAATTAATTTGATGATTATATATGTGAAATTAAAAGAATAAATGCAGAAAACAATAAAACATATATATTTAATTTAATGATATAAAGCATGAACTTGTGCTTGATGTAATGGCTAAGGTACTCTCATTCCCCAAGGTATACCTTGGTTTGATTCACCCCTAAAGCAAAATGCTTGATTTTGTTTTTCTCCTCTAATAGGTGGTGACATGTGTCACCACCTGATTAGAGGAAAAAATATATTTATTAAATCAAATTAAAAATAATTAAATTCTTCCAATAAGGTGTTACATGTGTCACCACCTAATTAAATAATTAATTTATTTTATTAATTTAAAATTAGGACTAAATTGAAAAAATATGTAAATAGTAAGGACCAAATATGTAATTATACTATTTTTAACTAACCACATCACCTTTCCGTTAACCTCTAATGGTTGGTGGCTACATTGATACTATTTAAAAAATTTAGTGATTTAATTGTTTTGAAAAAAGTAATGAGGTCGAATCGTAATTTATCAAAAATATGGTGGTCAATAAAGTAGTTTACCTTTTTTTATAACGGTTCATTAAGGGATATATCGAAGTTTGTTTAATAATGAAGATGCATGGGCAGTAAGTAATCTTAACCAGATGTCTAACTTTTGTGTAGAATTCAGGTTTTTTTACCTAAATAATATCATAAAAAATTAATTCCTATATTGACATCTATTTTTTTACATTTACCAAACTACTACTATTTTATTAATTAGACTCTTCTTTATCCTACGTGATAAATCCAGTCAGTAAAAAGGTGATTTTTTATTGGGTAAAACGAAAAGCGCGCTGCTGAATTCTGCCTGCCATGAATCAAATAAACAAATAGTGCTTTGTTGACCACGTCTTTGATTTGAAATAAAACTGAGAAAATAACTGGAATTTTGCAGTTAGAATGGAAGATTTTGAACAATATTGAAAAAAATAGACTGAATATTAATTATGAAAAATATGATAGTTAAAATTTTATATATTTTGTGGAGGGGTGATTCGAAATGAAGATGAATTTTTGGTTATGCTAAGCCCGTTGGATCTTGCTCGGTTTTAGAGGCTGATTTATGGTGTGTGTGTGAGGGCCTTACTCATGTATGGAAGTCGGGAATCAGAAGGTTATGCGTGATACTTTGTCAGCGGTTAAGATGTTGCAATGTGATACTCCTCCTATTTCATCTACAATATGTCAACATGCTCTTGATGTTTTTAGGCGTGATTGGTTGGTGAGGATAGTCCATGTGTTTCGGGAGGCTAATAGGGTGGCGAATTGATTGGTTAAATCGGTAAAAGATGACTTGTTTGAGTTTTTCTTCAAGTTTTGATTGGTGTGATGGATTTGGTGCTTGTTGATCGTGTGTGTGCAACTAGTGGTGATCGCAATTGTGTTGGTTGATGTTTTAATTATTTTCTGTTAGGTTTTTATTTTTGATTTTATGTTATGTTTATTGCCATGAGTATTTTTTTATTTATTTAAGTTTTAAGGAGGTTTTTAACGAGACATATGGTAATACTTTTCTTGTATGATCTTTTCTATAATAAAATCATACTCTTTCATCCCAAAAAAATTATATCATTAAACTTTAAAAAGTTTAAACATAAATGTTAAAACCGTTACTATTTTAAAGTAACACCGATAAAACTTATTAATTAAATATAATATTAAACTTTAAAAAACATATATCATTAAAATATAAAATCAACATTTACTTTACCAAAAAGTTTAAATATGAATGTTAAACTACTATGTGTCTAAATTTATTTTTTATTATTATTATTATTATTATTGCGATAGGTGCCTAAAGTATTTTTTGGCTGAAATAGATGTCTAAAGTTTCATTCCGTTACTGTTTTAAGGTAGCACCGTTAAAAAAAACTCATCGCCCAATCAGAATTTGACACGTGTTTTTTATTTTAATTATTTTTTTCAAAAAATAAAAATATTTTTAAAAAATTCAAAACTTTTTAAAATCTCTAAAAAAATCCCAAATTCCTAAAACTCAAAAGTGTTAAAATTGACGTCGTTGTCGATAACCTTGTCGGAGCCTATTACCGCCGTCGTCGGAGACCCTCGCCCTTTTTTTTTTAACCACCCGTTGCTGGTAACTGACGAAAGGCATGCCAATTGAACGTCAAATAGTTGGACCTTTTGCGTTCGTCGTTCGATGACCGATTAACATGTTTCTCACTAGTTATCGAGATGGGTGGTTGGAGAAATGGACATGGGCAGGGTCCGGCGAAGCTATCAACTGCGACAACAGCTGTAATTTTGAGATTTTCAGATTTACAAATAAAAACCTCATAATCAAGTTATAATTGGATCATCAATCTCTTTTAATAGATCGACTTTAAAACGGACCAAACTATCAATTTTATAGTTAAAGCCTATTTTTACATGCGTATATATGGGGGGGGGGGGGGGCACTGTTTGAAATTTTCAAAAAACTCTTCATAATTGATCGAGTTTGAAGCTAATGATGTATGTAATGATAATTTTGATTCTGACATTATAAGAATGAATATGGAAACAATCTTCATAAAAATTACATAAAAAACACCAACTAACGTGTTGAAGCTACATTTCATCTATCTAATTAGTCTTCTGAGAAGTTAGAAGAGCTTTCTCAGAGGCTGTCGATGGTGATGAATATGCATGAGCAGAACAGCTACTACAAGAACATTGAGTTCGATCTTTGTCTGAACCTGTTGCACCAGTTGATGATGTTGTGTTGGAAAACAAGCAAAGATCTAACGGAGGCGCGTAATACATTGGCACCGGTAACTTCGATGGCAGGCTAGGCAATGGAGCTTCAAAGTTCAACACATTTATAACTTGCCTTATCGAAGGCCTATGACTGTAATCCGGATGGCAGCACCACAACCCAATCACCATCAAACTTTCCATTTGCTCCTCCTCGAAGTCCTCACCAAGTCGCTTATCGACGGCTTCGAGAAGTTGGCCTTTTCCGTAGAGGTCCCACACCCATTCCACCATCCTTACCTTGCTCGGTTCTTGCCTCGGCTCAACCGGCTTTCTTCCACACGCGATCTCGAGGGCCACGACGCCAAAGCTATAAACGTCAGATTCCTTGCTAGCCTTGCCAGTAGTGACACATTCAGGAGCTAGGTAACCCATGGTGCCGGCCAGAACAGTTGTTTGTGAACCCATGTCGTGGTCCACAAGTCTTGCGAGACCAAAATCTCCAAGCTTTGCATTAAAGTTGGAGTCCAACATTACATTGCTAGACTTTATGTCTCTATGAACCACACATTGTTCCCACTCTTCATGAAGATACAACAAAGCAGAGGCCAAACCCAGAGCAATTTTGTACCTTACGGTCCAAGTTAACATGATTTTACCCCCAAAGAGATGAGAATCAAGGCTTCCATTAGGTAAGAATTCATAGACAAGGAGGAGCTCACCTTTTTCATGGCACCAACCGAGAAGTTGTACCAGATTCCGATGTCTCAAACGGCTAATAATCTTCACCTCAGATATGTACTCTTTTTTCCCCTGCTTTGATCCTCTCGAGATCCTCTTTACCGCCACTTCTGTGCTTGAATCGCTTAAGAAACCCTTGTATACACCTCCGAATCCTCCTTCTCCAAGCTTTCCGACCTCATCGAAAGCGTTTGTCGCACGACTTAGCTCATGGTACGTGAACCTCTTTGGCCCTGTCCCTTTCTCGAATTCATCATCCATAGTGACATCGATGTCCTCATCGTCATCGTTCAAGCGTGACCTTCTTCTCCACATGATGAAGAAAAACAAACATAATCCACCACCCAATAGACCGAAACCAAGAACCAAACCGAGAATCAAGCCTAAATTATTCCCTTTTCCATCACCGGTCTCCAAGGTTGAATCAAAGCTCCAACTGAGAATGTTATGAATCTCAACTTGACGTCCGGTGGACGCAGAGAAACCTATTCGAACCCACTCCGGCAAAATATCCCTCAAATCAACAGGAAAAGAAAGGCTAGAGTTTCCACTGAAGACTGGATTGTTGGCATAAGTTAAAAAAACACTTAGATTTCTAGTGGTAGAATTGTAACTGACCCATGCGTTTGCTGTTCTTCCATCCTTAATGCTACTTTGCCATGTCACATTTCTTACTGATACGATGGAGTTCACGTTGATGCCTACATGGTCATCACTTGGATCCCATTCATTTTGGAAACTATCAAACTCCACTGCAACAATGCTATTGCTGGTGGAGTTGGACATGGTCGAGTTAGGGTTGAATAATGCAAGATACCCGTCACTCGAATTCCGGGGCATTTCGGACTCGAAAGGCGCCAAAAAAAAGGACAGTCCATCACCGTATTCACTAAGATTGACGGCTCTTATGATGAAGGAGAAGCGGGTAGTGAAGTCAGTCAACTCCCGGTTGCTAGCATCCCAAAGTCGAACCGGTTGATCGTACGAGGCACGTCCGATGCTGCCGGTGAGGCTGTCGATAGCATCGTTCTTCGTTAGCTGTAGAACATTAGCTGATGGGAAAGCATCGCCTTCAAATCTAATGCCTTGCATATTTGGAGTGAAGCCAGTGAAGTTGAAGGAAAGTGGATTAGCACAAGGGATTAACAAAAGAAAGGAAATTATGAGGATCTTCATAACAAGAGCCATGGTTGAAACTTGAAATGCATACACAAAAAGAAGGAAGCTGGAATTGTTTCTCCAAGGCCTCTAAAGTAGTTCAACTATATTAATAACTTAAAAGTTGTTTATAACTATAATCTTAACTGATACGTTTGATTATTTTAACAAGGTCAGCGAAGCAATTTCTCATCTGAACTCTTCCACGTTCAACTTTGGCATAAATAATTGAATTAGTCCGCATACAAGATTAAAAGTTATCTAAAATTTAATCAATATAAAATAGAGTTAATTGCACTAAAGGTCCTTATTTTAAATGGCATAATACCAAAAAATGACTCTAACGTTTGACTGAATTGTCATTTTGGCCCCTATTCTTTTTTAAGCAATTTAGCCCTTAACGTTTTATTTTGGGTCAAAATGACATCTTTGCAGAAATAAATTGTTAGTCAATCAACGATAAATTGCTTGAAATGATGTAACAAACCTACATGGCAGTACACGCCACGACGATGGTATCATATAGGCAAATATGCTGACTTTATAGAATGACACATTTGTCAAAAACAATTTTAAAAAATTTGTATAAAATATAAAATATTTTTTCTTCTGACGTGTCATTCTGTCAAGTCATTTCAAGTTGTTTATCGTTAGTTGACTAACAGTTTTTATTCACAGAGTGGCTATTTGACCTAAAATGAAACATTAAGAGCTAAATTGCTTCAAAAAATAAGGACTAAAATGACTATTCAATCAAACGTTAAAGACATTTTTTTTTACATTATGCTATTTTAAATTAGTATCTATTTCAAAATATTTTAATTGAATCTTCAAAATATTAATATTGTGTTAATTTTGAATTAAAAAAACATTGTGTTAATCAAACTTTTTATGTCTACCTAATCGTCAGCATCGGTTAATATTAGCATAGACCTGGAATATGTTTCAATCGCGTGAATTGAAATTTTAAAACACATTTGTTACTTTCGTATAAATAGTTTAAACTCAATGTGTTAAAAAATAATTCTCATAAACTTTAACGGCATATGTTCGAGTTACCCCATGCATTTGGTATACATATGTTTAAAAATTAATGTTTTTCTTAAATACATTTCATTGACAAATGCGAGCCGATATTTAACACTCAAGTTGACATTAGAATGAAGGACCTAGTTGACACTTGACATATTGTAATCACCTATTTTGTCCGGGGTGTTAAACCCAATTTCTTTTCTTTTTAGTAATGGGCTTTAATAATAAGAACTAAAAAAAAAAGAAAAAAAATATATAATAATATTATATACCTATTTATTATCTTATCATTACTATCCATTATCATTACTATTTATTATTATTATCATGTTTTATTACTATTACTATATATTATCCTATTTGTTATTACTATGACTACCTTTTATTACCATTATTATTATATTATTCGAATGATATTACTATTACCGTCTATTGATATTATTATCCTACTATTATTATTATTGATTATTATTATTATTATCTAATTTGAAAACAAAACAAAAAAAATTATTATTAAATGATAAAGCCCAATATTCAATATAAATAAAAACCCAAAGTTTTTACATATTACAGTCCATTACACAAATTAAAAAGGCCCAAAAATATTATACATATTATATGGCCCAATGGTCCAAAAATAAAACCCTAAGCTATGTAAAAAAAAACCTAATCCAATATGTCTTTGATGCAGCAGCCGCCCCTAATCTCAGCCGTCAGATCCAGACAACATCAACGGCCCAGATCACCAGATGCAAAAAAAAAAACCCTAGAAGCCACCCGTTGCCCTAGCGCCGCATCAACATCTTCCGTCAGATCCAGATCGAAATCGACGATCAGGATCGAACCGGGGAAGTCTCCAGAACATCCACGCGCCCACGCGCGCCGATCCGGCTCAAACACGCGCGCGTGCATCACACGCCCAAGCCTCTTCGAGCACTCCAGATTCCCCGGCCGTCTTGCCCCACGATGGTCCCTCTCCAGCAATCACGGCTCATATGCAACAAAAAAGAGAACATAATGGCAGACAAAATTGCAAAAAACAACAGAGGCAAACTACCGTAATTTGCGGACGAATACAATCAACGGCAATATCAGCATTTTATAAAAAAAAGGGGGGGAGGGGGAAGTGTAATATCGGCTATAAAGCCGAAGCATGTAATGAGAGATATACAGATCCGATTCGGAAATTACAGAGAACCATTCAAAAAATTGCAGAGAAAAAGGAAATTGTAAGCAAAACTTTTATCAATATAAGCAAAGGCAGTTTCAGAGGTATTTGGGTCCTTTCTTTGTTTCGAATCGCAAAAAAAAAAAAAAAAGAAAGAGTTTTAGTATTTACCTTCGTAGCTTCGTATCTCCAAGGCCGGTGACAAGCCTACATCTCCTTTCTGGAGCAACGGGGTGAATCGGTAAGAGATTCGACGACCGGAAGGGTTTTTGAGATCTGGTTTTGGTTTCATAAACAAAAGGATTTTTAAAAGGGTTTTGTTTTGGTTTTGGTTTCGAAAAAAAGGGGCTGATTTCTTATTTGGGTTTCAAAAAAAAAAAAAGATTTTCTTTAGGGTTCCGGCGCCGGTAACGGCGACCGGAACCCTCTGCGGCGCCGGAGCCTTCAACAGAAGAGGGGGAGAGTTTTTTTTTAGGTTTAGGGTTTGATAAAATGATAAAAGGGGCCAAGTTTGTTTTTCAGTTCGTATTTATAACGATTTTTATTTTTAATTTTGGTTTAAACACGTATAAGTCCCTCCGCGTCGGCATATTCGCGCAAGAGGGGCTTCCGCTTTTTAAAACCCCTTCCGCAGTCCCTATGTTGTTTTTACCGTTTTAAATTTTGTCCCAAATTCGTTTTCAATCGGTTTTCGAGTGGGATATTCACTAATTTAGTCCCTGTAGTTTTTCAAGTCTTTTTAATTTAGTCCTATTTCACTTTTTAATCAGTTTATTTAAATGGGTTTATTACAGTCTTGATCCCTGTCAGTTTGCCTCTTTTATTTATTTAGCATTTTTGTCATATGTTGTTGTTCATGCATTTTGCATTTTTTATCAAATATATATATTTTGTCATATTGCTCGTTTTTATTTAATAGATGTATGATATGTGTTATATTGCATGCCTTTTTTATGTGTGTTATTTAGCCCTTTTTTATGCCATTCGAATATGTGTTTCGTGGCACGCATATTAATTGTCATTGCATGTGATTTTTTTAGTATAAGCATCTTAATTAACTTTAATTATAAAAAGGAGATACCTATTAATTCGCGTATTCGGGTTGACTAGTCTAGCTTATTGGATGTCCCGCGAATATTCGGATTAATTCGAATCGTCTAAAGGTAAATCCGTAATTAAAACGAACAAGACCATAGCATCATATTTTATCTGCTTGCATCATGCATAAAAGGTGACGTACGAGATCCGAACCCTAAACTAACACGGCAGTCAGTCTTATTTGATGTCGGTTTAGTCTTTGGTCCGGTGTACCGTCATCCTTTTTAATTAAATGTTTAATTAAGTCGAAACCACCAATTTGGATAAAGCTCGTATAATTAAAGTCCGGTTTTCAATTAAGAACCCCTAATCAAAGTCATTTTAAATTTTCGATAATTTCCATCAATTAAAGGCAATAATTATTTTGGTACCGATTTTCGGGCGTGATGGGGGTGCTAACCCTTCCCCACGCGTAACCAACTCCCGAACCCTTTCAAAAGAATCTCTGGTTTAGTTTTTAAGGTGTCTGGCCTACCTCAGTGGCCGGTGGCGACTCCAACCGAGAGAAAAAAATATTTTTTATTTAAAGGGATTTTTCTAAACCCGGATTGAATTAGTTTTTAAAACCCCCCTTTTTTTAAATCAAATTGAATACTGAATATTTTCCAAAAGTAGCGGTGCGAAAAAACCCCGTTACAGCTTGGCGACTCCGCTGGGGACATTTTGTTTTTCAAAACAAAAAGAGAGTTGAGCCAAAAAAAATAATTGTTGCCTTTAATGATGGAAATTTTTGAAATTTAATTTGACTTTAGCGAAATGATTCTTCCTCGAAAATAGAACTTGGATTATACGAGCTTTGATTATTGGTGGTCTTGAATTAATTTTTCATTTAATTTCAAAGGGGTCACCGACATGTGTTGCATCACGAGCATTAAGCTTTATACCTGAGCTTCGTCCCTTAAGTGGGAGTGAAACGCCCATACCCACGTGAGAATCCCTCCACGGGTCGGTAATTCACTTCCGGAATCCACGCCTTTGACAAGTGAGCAACCCTCCACGTCATTAGGTCGTGCTTTCCCTCGAACCGAAACCAATTCGCAAGCCTGTAATGGGCCAGAATTGGGGTTCTTATTGCCTTAGTAGGTGATAAGATAGGTTTGGGTACCCTTGTTAGAACTGAACTTCATGTGTGAGAATATAAGAAGCCTACCCCATTAGAGCCATGCGGATAACCGTAGAATTAGAATTCATGCTATTAGGTCTTGCATCGTTAATTTGCTTTGATGTGTTTCCTTTTGCTTGTTTCATTCAGTATTCATTATTGGTGTTACTAACCCAGTTGCCTTTTTGCCTTGTCTTGCTTATCTTTGCATATTCATCGCATTCTCATACGAGGTGTTGATTCGAGAGCAGTCTAAATTTGAAAACTTTCACAATGAGAGAAAGGGTCCATAACAACGGAGTTTTAGGGACCCTAATTTGAAGGGAAGAGACGAAGAAAAAAAGAGAAAAAAATCGTACCATGTGTATCTATTTTCTTACCTCGTTGTAATGAGATTTGATCTCCATTATGGAAAGTTGTTTAATAAGGATGTTCGTCGAATCAACATTTCCTTGCATTTGATTTCGAGTTTTTTAATTTGTTGCCTTCAATCATTTGTTTTAGTTATGCATACACATTTCATGCATTGCATCATTAATTCATGGGATCTAATTGTTCGGGGTCATGGCAGCATTCGTGATTACCAAAGATTTCGCACCCACACTTTACTCGCCATCAAAGGAAGCAAATGGAAGAGAATTTTGCTAAGTTGGAAGCTGATTTGAGAGGTCAGTTGGAGCGAGCCCAGCAAGAGTTGAGGGACACCATCATCAAGTCCCAACAAGATATGATGAGCGAGATATCTCAGTTGTTACAAGCCAATCTGAAAGGAAAGGGTGCTGCCGGAAACCCTAGTCAAGATAATGGAGACCCCTCGTTTTCTCCCGGCTTTGTTACCAATACCCCTAAGCCCTCGCAAGGAACGGCTACTCAAGGAGATGGGGCAACATCACATCAGGCGGGCGCCTCTACCCATGCTCCACCGGGTCTGATTTTTAATGTAGAAAATGTCGGGGATAGTGTCCCGGACTTGGATGAGATCGAGAACTTAAACAAGGTCAAGGCCGAGTTCTCAAAACAACTAGAAGAGACCCGGAAAGACCTCGAGGAAAAATTCCGTATCAAGGAGGGAGAAGAGGGTGCATATGGGATGAATGCTAGAGACCTCAGCTTGGTTCCAGATCTGATTATTCCGCCCAAGTTCAAGACGCCGGAGTTTGAGAAGTTTGACGGGACAACTTGCCCTACTGCTCACATAACCATGTTTTGTAGAAAGATGACGGGTTTCATCGACAATGAGAAGTTGCTAGTTCACTGCTTTCAAGACAGCTTAGCGGGGCCCGCAGTGAGGTGGTATAATCAGTTAACTCGTGCTCAGATCCGGTCATGGAAGGATTTGGCCAAAGCTTTCACCGATCAGTATAGGCACATAACCGACATGGTGCCGAACCGACTCATGCTACAAGGTTTGGAGCAAAGGCCCAATGAGAGCCTACGTGAGTACGCCCAGCGTTGGCGAGATGTGGCGGCACAGGTTCAACCCCCACTCCGTGAGAATGAGATCTCCCCTATGTTTGTTGACACTTTGAAAGGGACCCTCTATGACCGCATGATAAGCAACCCTATCGGTAACTTCTCAGACATGGTTATGACCGGTGAACGGATTGAAGCAGCCATCAAGAGTGGTAGGATTGATGGAGGCGAGAATGCCCGAAAGCAGTTTAAGAAGAAGGACCATGATGTGAACAACGTTGGTACTTACGAGGCTCCTAAGCACTTCACAGTTTCAGCGCCTCAAGCCGCAGTCGGGAATGCGCAAGGGCAGAATCGAAGAGAGAATAGGGCTCCCAGGAAGGAACAAGAGAGAATGACCTTTACCCCTCTACCTATACCATACAAGGAGGTATACAAACACCTATACGAGGCTGATCTGGTCCGCCCGTATCATGTTACTCCCTTCCAACCGCCTTACCCTATATGGTATGATGAGAAGGCGCATTGTGAGTACCACGGCGGAGTACCTGGACACACAATAGAAAATTGCTTAGCATTCAAGAAGCTCGTGCAAAACATGATTAACAACGGGGTCCTCGAGTTAGAGAAGCCCAATGTGACGACCAACCCACTTCCGAAACATGAGGGTCGAAGCGTGAATGCCCTCGAAGTGGTAGATACGAAGAAGGTGAGGATGGAGGTGTCAGAAATCAAGTCCCCTCTGAGTTGGGTGTACGAACAACTGTGTGTAGCGGGCTTAATTAAGAAGGGTCTGGATGGGGCATATGACAACCATGAGCCATTTTGCGAGTACCATCAGACTGCGGGGCATGAGATTCAGAGTTGCCCAGAATTTAAGCAGGTGGTTCAGGAATTAATGAACAATAAGGAGGTTGAGTTCCTCGAAGAAGTTTGAAGGGTGGAATGGATGGTCATCTCCGAAGTATTTAAGAGTTTTATGCATCCAAGTTTGTTTTCATTTCATCGCATTCTAGTTTTTTTTTCCTTGAAGTGATGTGTGGAATCCAGTTTGCTACCCTTTGCCTGAATGTAGCAAAGATTTTTTTGAGGGCCCAGGTTGCTTTTTTTTTAGTTTCAATGAAAGGATGCATTATGTTTCAATTGCCTTTTCATTTTGTGTGTATATATTGTCTGTTGAGTCCACGTATATCAATTGCACAAGGGACATTGACTTTGACCCCAAAGGTTGACTTCGAGCCGACTTTGTCTAGTGGAAATCGAAAGCTTTGAAGATGATGAATATGTGACTTACACTCCAAGTTAATTTGGTCACCTAATTAAATACACATAGAATTGGGGCCTTCGAGAGAATAACCAGAAATTTTCCACGCTAAAAGAAAAAAAATATAACAAATGAAAAAGAAAGAAAAAGAAAAAAGAAAAGAAAAAATAAGAGAAAGAGAAAAAAGAAAAGAGAGAGAGAGAGAAAAAGAAAAGAGAGAAGACAAAAGAGAGAATGATAAAAGTGTAACAAAAGCACTCCAATGTTCGAAGCCTGGTAATAGGCATTTTCGGATATGAGTGTGGAATTTTTGAGGCACTCCGCTGTAGCAAAAGACCAATAAGGTTGCTATGCACCATCCACTTTAGCTACATGAGTGATGGTAATCTTTTCAAATCATGACAATGCCGAGTAACTCGGGGTATCGTTGTATGCTCCATCTTTATTCTCGAGCCAAAGGAATGTGATGAGTTGACTTCCCCAAAATTATAAAGAATTAATAAAGGCAAAGCCTACAGAAGATAAATCTAATGGACTAAAAGCCGAAATAACTTGGAGAGTATGTCACATTTTCAGACATCAGCTTAGCTTTCGAGGTCTCCTAGACACATGTTGCTTGAGGCAATCTGTGGTGAGCCATAATAGTGTCATTCGTACACTTGATATTCGGGGGATTTAATTTGAATTGATATATCCCTAATTTGAAAAGAAAGTATAGTTTTTGTAAAACGCATCTCATTTTGAAATTTAAAAGATGCAACCTAAATCTTGTTTGAACACAAAAAATATTCCCATTGCTTCGGGGATAAAGTTTAGAATGCAATGCCATGAATACAAATGACAGCTTGTCAGTGGCCATGGTAAAGATTGTAATAAGTTCCTACATGCTACAGTTCAGGGACTTGAAGCAAATTTTTTGTCGAAATGTTTCGATTGCTTCGGAAGATGAAATTAGACCCTGGTGAACTTAAGAGAAAAGTTCAGGGACTTGGGGGCATGTTTTTCCCCATTTATTGAGAAGAGATAAAGTCGTCATGTTGAATTAAGACGAAGAGAATAATCTAGCACCCAGTTTGAGAGGGGGGCAATGAGTTGAGAGCGGGCACTACGAGAAGTGTTATATCCAACCTGACCAGTGAAAGTCAGTAGTCGTCTTCGAGAAAAGACCAGAGATTGAGATTTGGCAGAGATGAAAAAAGCCCGAAGAAATTAAAAAAAAAGAAGAGAAGAAGAAGAAGGTCAATATGGACCATTCTGAAGAGTGAAAGCGTTCGAGCACTTCAGAAAAATGAACTAAAGAGAAAAGTTCAGGGACTTGGGGGCATGTGCTTCCCCTGTTGTTGAAAGAAGAGAAAAAGCTGTCGTGTTGAGTTAAGACGAAGAGAATGGTTGGGCACCCAGTTTGAATGGGGGCAATGTTTTGAGAACGAGCATTACAAGAAGTGCTATGTCTAGTTTGACCAGCGAAAGTCAACAATCACCTTTCGAGAAGAGATCAAAAGGTCAAGATTTGGCAAAGATAAGAAGGCCAAAAGAGATTGAGAAGAAGAAGAGACCAAGAGATCGAGATTTGGCAAAGATAAGAAAGCCAAAAGAGATTGAGAAGAAGAAGAGACAAGAAGAAGGTCGAGATTGACCAACTCGGAGAGAAGAAGCATCTGAGCATTTTGATGTCATAATTCATGCATCATTTGTAGTTAGGCATCCCTAGGATTAGGGGCATGCTAACTCACATCATCATATTTTTTTTACCTATTTTTGACAGGTATTTTAAAGCTTTCCCCATAAAAGGAAACCGGCCTATCTATTCAGGCCCTTGGAGAATAGAACCCGCCTATCTGATCAGGCCCTTGGAGAATGGAACCCGCCTATCCGATCAGGCTCTTAGAGGATGAACCCGCCTATCCGATCAGGCCCTTGGAGAATGGAACCCGCCTATCTGATCAGGCTCTTAGAGAATGAAACCGGCCTATCTATTCAGGCCCTTGGAGAATGGAACACGCCTATCTGATCAGGCCCTTGGAGAATGGAACCCGCCTATCCGATCAGGCTCTTGAAGAATGAAACCCGCCTACCCGATCAGGCCCTTGGAGAATGGAACCCGCCTATCCGGTCAGGCTCTTAAAGAATGGAACACGCCTATCTGATCAGGCCCTTGGAGAATGGAACCCGCCTATCCGATCAGGCTCTTGAAGAATGAAATCCGCCTACCCGATCAGGCCTTTGGAGAATGGATCCCGCCTATCCGGTCAGGCTCTTAAAGAATGGAACCCGCCTACACGTTCAGGCTCTTGGAGAAGGGAACCCGCCTGTACGTTCAAGCTTTCGGAGAATAGAACCCGCCTATCCGTTCGGGCATTTGGAGAATGGAGCTTCTACTAATTATCTGTTTGATCGGACCTCGAAGGGTTGAAGAATATTGAAATGAGAAAAACAGCTTCAGGCTTTCGTGACCGTTGTATTTTCCCGTACCGACTTCCGAACCGCCAGTAGTTCAAGTGCATGGTGACTCGGAATCCAAACAGGGAAGTCGGACAAAATTGGTGCTTATGGCCTTTGCTTTATCCTTGTTCTACAAGTATAAGCAAAGGGGGGCAGCTGTAATCACCTATTTTGTCCGGGGTGTTAAACCCAATTTCTTTTCTTTTTAGTAATGGGCTTTAATAATAAGAACTAAAAAAAAAAGAAAAAAAATATATAATAATATTATATACCTATTTATTATCTTATCATTACTATCCATTATCATTACTATTTATTATTATTATCATGTTTTATTACTATTACTATATATTATCCTATTTGTTATTACTATGACTACCTTTTATTACCATTATTATTATATTATTCGAATGATATTACTATTACCGTCTATTGATATTATTATCCTACTATTATTATTATTGATTATTATTATTATTATCTAATTTGAAAACAAAACAAAAAAAATTATTATTAAATGATAAAGCCCAATATTCAATATAAATAAAAACCCAAAGTTTTTACATATTACAGTCCATTACACAAATTAAAAAGGCCCAAAAATATTATACATATTATATGGCCCAATGGTCCAAAAATAAAACCCTAAGCTATGTAAAAAAAAACCTAATCCAATATGTCTTTGATGCAGCAGCCGCCCCTAATCTCAGCCGTCAGATCCAGACAACATCAACGGCCCAGATCACCAGATGCAAAAAAAAAAACCCTAGAAGCCACCCGTTGCCCTAGCGCCGCATCAACATCTTCCGTCAGATCCAGATCGAAATCGACGATCAGGATCGAACCGGGGAAGTCTCCAGAACATCCACGCGCCCACGCGCGCCGATCCGGCTCAAACACGCGCGCGTGCATCACACGCCCAAGCCTCTTCGAGCACTCCAGATTCCCCGGCCGTCTTGCCCCACGATGGTCCCTCTCCAGCAATCACGGCTCATATGCAACAAAAAAGAGAACATAATGGCAGACAAAATTGCAAAAAACAACAGAGGCAAACTACCGTAATTTGCGGACGAATACAATCAACGGCAATATCAGCATTTTATAAAAAAAAGGGGGGGAGGGGGAAGTGTAATATCGGCTATAAAGCCGAAGCATGTAATGAGAGATATACAGATCCGATTCGGAAATTACAGAGAACCATTCAAAAAATTGCAGAGAAAAAGGAAATTGTAAGCAAAACTTTTATCAATATAAGCAAAGGCAGTTTCAGAGGTATTTGGGTCCTTTCTTTGTTTCGAATCGCAAAAAAAAAAAAAAAAGAAAGAGTTTTAGTATTTACCTTCGTAGCTTCGTATCTCCAAGGCCGGTGACAAGCCTACATCTCCTTTCTGGAGCAACGGGGTGAATCGGTAAGAGATTCGACGACCGGAAGGGTTTTTGAGATCTGGTTTTGGTTTCATAAACAAAAGGATTTTTAAAAGGGTTTTGTTTTGGTTTTGGTTTCGAAAAAAAGGGGCTGATTTCTTATTTGGGTTTCAAAAAAAAAAAAGATTTTCTTTAGGGTTCCGGCGCCGGTAACGGCGACCGGAACCCTCTGCGGCGCCGGAGCCTTCAACAGAAGAGGGGGAGAGTTTTTTTTTAGGTTTAGGGTTTGATAAAATGATAAAAGGGGCCAAGTTTGTTTTTCAGTTCGTATTTATAACGATTTTTATTTTTAATTTTGGTTTAAACACGTATAAGTCCCTCCGCGTCGGCATATTCGCGCAAGAGGGGCTTCCGCTTTTTAAAACCCCTTCCGCAGTCCCTATGTTGTTTTTACCGTTTTAAATTTTGTCCCAAATTCGTTTTCAATCGGTTTTCGAGTGGGATATTCACTAATTTAGTCCCTGTAGTTTTTCAAGTCTTTTTAATTTAGTCCTATTTCACTTTTTAATCAGTTTATTTAAATGGGTTTATTACAGTCTTGATCCCTGTCAGTTTGCCTCTTTTATTTATTTAGCATTTTTGTCATATGTTGTTGTTCATGCATTTTGCATTTTTTATCAAATATATATATTTTGTCATATTGCTCGTTTTTATTTAATAGATGTATGATATGTGTTATATTGCATGCCTTTTTTATGTGTGTTATTTAGCCCTTTTTTATGCCATTCGAATATGTGTTTCGTGGCACGCATATTAATTGTCATTGCATGTGATTTTTTTAGTATAAGCATCTTAATTAACTTTAATTATAAAAAGGAGATACCTATTAATTCGCGTATTCGGGTTGACTAGTCTAGCTTATTGGATGTCCCGCGAATATTCGGATTAATTCGAATCGTCTAAAGGTAAATCCGTAATTAAAACGAACAAGACCATAGCATCATATTTTATCTGCTTGCATCATGCATAAAAGGTGACGTACGAGATCCGAACCCTAAACTAACACGGCAGTCAGTCTTATTTGATGTCGGTTTAGTCTTTGGTCCGGTGTACCGTCATCCTTTTTAATTAAATGTTTAATTAAGTCGAAACCACCAATTTGGATAAAGCTCGTATAATTAAAGTCCGGTTTTCAATTAAGAACCCCTAATCAAAGTCATTTTAAATTTTCGATAATTTCCATCAATTAAAGGCAATAATTATTTTGGTACCGATTTTCGGGCGTGATGGGGGTGCTAACCCTTCCCCACGCGTAACCAACTCCCGAACCCTTTCAAAAGAATCTCTGGTTTAGTTTTTAAGGTGTCTGGCCTACCTCAGTGGCCGGTGGCGACTCCAACCGAGAGAAAAAAATATTTTTTATTTAAAGGGATTTTTCTAAACCCGGATTGAATTAGTTTTTAAAACCCCCCTTTTTTTAAATCAAATTGAATACTGAATATTTTCCAAAAGTAGCGGTGCGAAAAAACCCCGTTACACATATGTTTAATGTGTTAAACAAATATCTCTCATAAACTTTATTGACCATACAACTTTTTTTTCTAATAGTTTTAAGGTGATTACAACTTATAAGGTAGTATATTTTTATATTTTTTCTTAAGTCTTTGATAACACACTTTGTAGACAAAGTTGCTTGAATTCGGGTCTACTAAAATGAACATCATTTTTTTTTCATTAAGACCACTCGTTGGGTTCGACAATGTATGTTATTTTAACACATCATGTTCAAGTTGTCTATGCATTAGAATTACATATGTATAAAATTTAATGTGTTTTAAATATATTTCATGTGAAATGTGAGATGATATTTAACATTCAAGTTGACATGATATTTAACATTCAAGTTGACATTAGGATGATAGGACCTAGTTCATATGATATTTACTACTTTGATGACTCAATTAGAATGATCAATTTGGAATATAGACTATAGTTTAGAGATGTTTGATAAAATTAATACTATAAAATAATATCATTTTAGCAGCTATCAATTAGAATGATCAATACTTTTGAACTAATAATAATAGTTAGTTTTATTAAATAAAAAGAAAATACAATAAAAGTATCGAATAAGAATATAAACTAGAGTAAATTATAAATTAGTTTCTTTATAACAATCAAAGTGCAAAAATTAGATATCAAATAATAAAATAAAAATTCAACCAAATAATTTAAAGAGGTGATAAATACAAACAAACACTATAGTTGATGACAAAGTACACTAAATCTCCTAAGCAAGGTAAGGAGTTCGAACATTAACTAGGGATGAACATTAAGTCGAGTCGAGTCAAGTCAAAAAATTCCAAGTTATTCATGTTGTCGAGAATTTATGACTCAAACTTTATTTAAAATTTTTGCGATTCAACATATTGTTTCTAATTTAAACGACTTTCTCTAATCATATAAGATACACACACGCACACATATATTTTTATATTTTTTCAAATGTGTGAGTAAGATTTGTAATGTTATTTAATACAACAAACATCATCTAACATTCTAAATATATTTATAATATTATTTTTAAAGAAGTAATTTTTTAGGACAAACTATTGATGGAAGTATAAAGTAGTTATGGAATTGATAAAAAGAAAGAATTATAAAAAAATGCAGTTGAATGATCAAATTGAATAAAATGTAAAGTTAAGAGATTAAATTGCAAAAAATGTTAAAAGTTAAAAATTAAATTTACATAGGTATTATATAGTGATAGTAGAGCATGTGGTTTAAATTTTGTCAAAATAGACTTAAAACTAATGAGGAGTTGAAGAAATGAAAAAATCATACAAAATTAAGGATTAAATTGTAAAAACATGAAATTTATTTTAAAAAATATGAATTGAAGCTAAATATGTATTCTACATTAGTTTAGAGCATATGGTTCAAATTTGGTCAAAAGTTTACTTAAAATGAATGGGGAATTGAAGAAAAAAATTATGAACTAAATCGTAAAATAGTAAAATTTAATTTTTTTTCTTTAGTTTTTTAAGTTGGAAAAATAAACTTGACTCGAACTCAAAATTAACTTGAATAACTTAAAATTAAAAAATTATTTTTTTTCGATTTGAAATTTGTTCACTCCTAATCTTAACATTGTAAATGAAAGATCGTCCCATAATACTAATTGTCAACCAATAAATTAAACACAATAATTATAAAAACAATACAAAGTATATACAGCATCAACGGTATTTGCACGATGCTTAAAATAACTTCGGAGGGGCAATGGAAACTTATAATTAAATCATGGAAGGGTAAAATACAATACATATTATTTAGTTATAAATTCAGTAATAAATAAATTATTTTAAAAAAATAACAATTAAATAATTCAATTATAGATTTATGAATAAACAGATCAATTTTATTGCATTGAAAATAACAATTCAGCCACTCAATTTAAGATTAGGAACAAACATGTCACTCAATTAAAATTTTGTGACAAACAAGTAACTCTGCCATTAAAATTGAAACAATGGATTGGTATAATCATAATTTTAGTCCCTAAAACTTATGTACTCTATTAATTTGGTCCTAATTCAAAATAATTCAATAAATATAACCCTTCGTATTTAAAAAAATTAGACATTGCACCATCCTAACACACCCTCCAACCATTTACCACACGTCATACTATTGTTCATTAGTTTGATAATCAACATATATGATAGATCGACAAACACAGTCACTTCACCACTAGACAACTAACAAACTAATGGAATAGACTTATTATAACCTTAACATCACCTGCTAGTAGACACAATCACTTCACTAATGGACTTTTTAAATATGAAGGGTTACATTTATTGAATTATTTCGAATTAGGACCAAATTAATAGAATGCATAAGTTTTTGGGACTAGAATTGTTATTATACCAAGCCTTTATTTCAATTTTAACGATAGATTTTCTTTTTTTCACAAGATTTTAATTGAGTGACATGTTCTAAACCTATAACTGAGTGATGAAATTGTTATTTTTAGGGGGAAAATAAATTATTTGTTCTTAAACCTATAAATAAACGACTCAATTGTTACTTTTAAAAGAAAAATAAAAATATTAAAAAATAAAAATATCTATAAATAGATTAGACTATTAAAAAAATGAAATTTGTTACTAAACCTATTACTAATAACACATAAATTACTTTGTGGTGCAATCTATCTATTATAGTTATAGAAAAGCGGCCGACCAATTCGCTAAGGCGGCGTCCTTATATCCAAATCGCTTATGGTAATATCGTAAACGCGGTTCTATCTACTCCAACTCGGGAATTAAAAAAGTTATATTATTTTTGTAAGGGTAGGTGATGATTCTTTTGGATTCTTATGCTTCAACTTTGTTGTTATGTTACAATTATTTATCCAAACAAATAAATATTTATCAGTTGCCTAAAAAATATACATGAAAATTGCTTGATGTTAAAATTAGTACTCAATTTCAAAAAATTTATATAAAAAACCTAATTTTTTTATATAGGATACTTATTTTAACTTATCTTTTTATATAATATTACTTAAAAAATAGCATTTCATCACTATGAATAATCATATTATGTTTATAAGTGATGAATAATTATATTTATTAATATATTTATATGTAGGATTATCGTATTAGGTATGCAGTAGACCAAGTCTTAACACATGTAACAATTTTCTTATTGTAAAAAAAATTTGATTGCCATAAAATACTGCCGTGCCGTGCTGGTTACGATACATGATGGAGCTGCGGGTATTCGTATTTACAAGTTGAGAGCGATTCATTTTTTATGTTTCATTTGTTCTTATTAACTTCTGTAAATGGATTTGAGGTGTTGGTTTTTTTGTTCAGGATCATATTTTCTAGTTACTTGTTTAAGTAATTTCTATTTTGGATTATCTTAAATTCAAATAATTATAAGCGCTTCTAAATTTTGGTTCAGATTAATATATATTTAGATTGAATATGTTTAGGTTGTTCTATTTTATGGTCAAATTACAGATTGGTGGATTTGGTGCGGTAGAGAGGTGTAGACGTCTGTGTGTTCTCTATTTATAAGCGCAAGTGCACACTTTTGTCAAGTTATAGTATAAAAGATATCGTCTCCACATAGATTGGAGCAGCTCCTATGAATGGTTTCCTGCACAAAGATTTAGTATATGCGCAATTAAATCTCACAATGTGGAAATATAAAAACACAAATAAAATAAAGATAGTGATGAGAGGGATGATAAGGAGAGATTTGGTCGATAGATTGGGTAAGGCAATTGCAGCTCAGTAGTGTGTGGACTGCATTGTAAAGTCTGAGTATGTTTTGCGCTGTCATGAATTACTGCCTCGGCAGACTACCACTGCAACTTTCGCTGTCTCGACAGGTGGAACGGAAATAGGTCCTGGCGGTAAGTCTGGCAGACATTCCAAGTTCGGCGGGATAGTTGACAATGATCCTTCCTATTTCTAGGCAAGGATACTCGAACACTCACGTGATGTAGGCAATACCTAGCAATCTCATCGTAAACCTATCACAGGCAAGTCCATTCGATTGATGATCCCTCTTAGCTGCTGAAACTTGTGGACTGGTGTGGAATCAAGTTAGTCACGCCCCAACATGTTGTGACCGTGCTTAACCCTTTCGTGCCCGACAAATGGATTCTCTCAACTGACTGGTGTAGAATAATCGAAAGAATGAAGTGCAATGGATTAAGCAAACTTCAGAATTTTATTAAAAACATCTCATAACTAATACAACCGTTTCTCACAAACTACTTTACATACGCGCACCTAAACTCTAGGAGAGTTGGGCCGCGACCCCCAAACAACTCCAACCTTTGATGTGCGTCTGTTCAAGCACGCATCCCCTCACACCTCGTCATGCCTCTATACCCTTACAAGCATTGAGTATATATAGGGCTCATGGCCTAAGTTTGAGTCCTCCTTGAAGTAGAAGTTTTTAAAGTATATTTTCATTAAATACAAACTCCTTTTTGACTTAAATATGGACTCCTTGGACGTTGCCTTCTTCTGCAAGTAAGGATAAGTGCTCCTACTTATCGATATTTGATCAGCTCTACCGGCCGCTACAAGCTTCAGAAAATTGCAAGACTGGGCTCATTGTGCTTAGGAAATTGCCCGCTTTCAATCACAACCCATCTTGGCTAAGTCGGTGTATCTCCTGCATGGGCGGCACTTGGTGGCAATGCTGCTTCAGCAGCGTCCTTGGCGGCATTTGGAACTACTTCAGTACAGCTTCTTTTGTTCCAGCTTTCATGTCCTGTCCTCTCCTCTCCTTGCTACAGCACCTGAAAATATAAACTAAACTAAAATAGTAACTTTTCTCAACTAAACATAAAATATTCAATAAAAAGCATGGTAAAAGAGAAGATATTGTTACAATGCATACAATGCACCTAAATATGTCTAAATGAGCTTAAGAATAGCAATAATAAGGGCATGAATGTGTACAAAATATAGAACTCGTGGACACTCTACACACCCCAAACTCAAACTATTGCTTGTCCTCAAGCTATGCAACCTAAATAGTAAATCTGCCCATTTTGCACAAAATTAATAGAAAATATTAGCCTTTAACTTGATTTCTTACTTCAAGTCCAGTATGTCGTTCTCTAACACATACTTATGTATTGATTTTGGCATCTCCATGTTAATGACAACACTTTGTCATCAATCAACTACATATTAATCTTAATGCATTATTGTTGTTCATTCCCACAATAATACTCGACTAAGGGCATTTAAGAATAATCATATTGTTCTAAGGACTTTATTATAATTTATTTTATTTATGCACACAGAATTGCAACTAAAAATAATAATGACAATGTCTCTTTATGAATAAACAAGGTAAAAACAAATGTCATTTACAATTATTCTATGATTGGTCTTTGTGGGCATATTCTAGCACCATTGTGCCACATCTTGTCTCTACAAGAACGTCAATCTATATATCTTCCCATTCAATGCCTCTAGCATTGTGTTTTTCTCTAAAGGCGCCGAGATGACTGCACTCATGATCCTCGGACGACACCTGATCTCTAAAAATTTAAATGATTTTATCATTTCTTCGATGACTTCTTGAAATTGAGCCATTTTATTATCTACTCCTCTGATGATTTTCTGGAGTCGGGTCATTCGCTTGTATATCCACTTCTCCGATGATTTCTCGGAGTTGAGTCACTTACTTACTATCCTCCGGGGTCAAGTCGTTCTTGCATATTCACTTCCATTATGACTTTTCATGGTTGATTTATCTTCTCGATCTACATTGTTTCTCTATTGATTGCGGATCTCCGCCCCAAGTCTACAGGGGTGAATCACCATGATTTCTCTAAAACGTCCAATCACTTTTTTCTCTCAATGTTTGTTATTATGGCATACTCTTAAAATTTCAAAATTTTTCTAATATTTGTTATTAGAAGTCTAATTTTTTCCCAATACTTGTTATTAGAGCGCCAATTTTTCTAATACTTGTAATTAGGGCCCAATTTTCTCCAATACTTGTTATTTGGGACCTACTATTAGGGGTCCAATTTTTCAATACTTGTTATTAGGGGCATAATTTTTCCAATATTTGTTATAAGGGAGTAGAGACATACTCTTAAAATTTAATTTTTTCGACACTTGTTATTAGAGACCAATTTTTTTAATACTTGTTATTATGGGCCTACTTTTACATCTGTTTTTTTAATATTTGTTATTAGGGATCTAATTTTTAGATTCGACTTTGGGCCACCATCTCAGGAACACGACACCACCTCTCTCTTATTACCGGTGGCTCTCCGCCCACACCAAAATGGGTGAACCACCACAAATCGCGACCAACCACCGTCCTCATCTTCCTTTTCACCATCATTTCCACCTCTTTGTTTGATGTATGACATTTTGGACATCAACAATGCTTAACTCTGTTTTTCAAAGTCTATATATACTCTAATTCATACGTTTTAATTCGAAATTTAGTTAGACTGTAAACATGGGCGGAGCCGCCCATACTAATGGGTGGTCAAATGACATCCTAAAAATTTTTGGGACAAATTTTATATAATATATATATATATATATATGTATATATAAATTAAAAAAATAAATGACACATTTATAAATAATTGATATTCTTTAAATATAATTTAAGAAAAATAACATCCTTAAATAATTTTTTAGCTCTGTTCTTAATAATAAAGACCTTGTTTCAATATTTACGATCGATTTCGGGGTGGGTGGGGTTGGATTTTTGGGTGATGGTTTGCGTAGTTGAGGGATCCTTGTCGATGTGTTTTGGGCAGGTGTGGATGTGTTGGTCATGGGTGATGGTGGGTGGGGTTGGTTTGGAGTTGATGTTACGATGGTCGGGGACAAAGCAATATAATAAGTTGGAGGGGCAATTACCTATGTCAATTTTAATGGTTTAATTATATTTTAATTCATTAATTAACATCATAACAATTGAATCTTTGTTTCTCTTATAATTTTTTAATTTATTATTTTTTATAATTCTTTTAGTTAATATTAATGAAATTAAATTTTGACTTGTTGTTTTTCTAGTTTAATTATTTTTAAGATTTCTTAAATTAGTGATTTTTTTTTTAATTTTTATGATCTAATCCATTTTTAAAACTTCATTCGTTTCAAAATTAATGAACTTATCCCTTGCACTTCGATCATAACTTCGAGATTATATTTATATTTGTCTATGTTCAATGGGATTTTTGATTTTTTCTTTCTTTCATTGTTTTGACTTGAAGGTGTATTGGTATTTCGTAGGAGTTTTTAGACTTTGTCATATCTATAGGTGTTATGTTGCATTGCAAGGTTGTTCGGCTCTCAGTTTAATTTTGACCGGTCTTGTTTTGTTATATTCCACTTTGTTTAGATATTTCGTTTGAGTTATTTTTTTAAAGGTAAATAGAGTGTCCATCTAATATTATTCACCAAACCAAAAATTACAATGCAAGGAATAACCAACTTACAATATAAATCCCGAGAGACTTGACTCACAAATAAATCGCACCAAGCTCTAACCCCTATTTATAAACCAAAAATACTCCCCAACATCTGTACAAATCATTTGAGTTATTTTATTAAAAAAATAATCTTGAGTTAAAATAAAAAAGAATTCTTCAATTTGATTATATTTTAATTTATTTTTTAATTTTGTTCAATTGAACATTCACCTCCAAGTACAATGCAAAAACAAAACTACAAGTTCAATCAATACATTCGCATAATTATGATTAAATTTAATCATTAAAAAACATAAATAAACGGATTGATAATTGAAATATACCAAACGAACGAAATGGATTTTTTCTTAAAAACGTTACAACGACAAACAATACATTTATTGACTACAATTAGAGTTAATCAGTAAATATAAAAATGAAATTACAAATATAATCAATAAAGTCATATATCTATGACCAAAATCAATCATTATAAAAAAAACTACTGCTCATATTCAGAACGATCAACCTTTACGCTTCTCACTCTCTAACATTTTAAGTTTGTTTTTTTCATTTTTTCTTTGCCTTGGGTGATACCGCTATTCATCGTTATTCATGAGTTGTGCGATCATATGAAATGTAAGATTACCTTTGAGAATATAATTTTTAGAATATTACATTACCAGTTGTATTACTGAGAATATTACATTAATTTATTTAATTTATTTTGTTGAAATATAAGATGACAATGTTTAATTTGAAGAATATAAGATTACATGAAAACAACTTTTTATCAATTTGTTCATATATTTTCTTATACTTAAATAAGAAAACAACTTACTAACCAAGGAACATTACAGAATTTTAAAATATTGTCAACAATCTCTAGAGTAAATGATTAAAGCTCTCAGTTGACATCATTCTTTCTTCTTTAAGTTGTGGGTTCAAAATCTATTAGAAGCAAATTTCCTCTTCTCTTAAGTAAAAAATATTTTTTTTAAAAACAATATTTTAAAAAATCGAAAAGAAATAGCATTCAAGGTTCATCAAAACAAGAAAAATAAGCTTTGTTACATAGACCCTTTTTTTTATTTTGGTTATAAACTTGCTACCGTCTTTTGAGGACAAAAACCTCTGCTTTTCTTTGGTATCTTTTTTATGTCTTAACCCTAAAAAATTAAATTTTAAGTCATAATTTTAAATTATAAATTTTAAACTATAAACCATAAATTCTTAAAATATACCATATCCATAATTCTCTAAACCCTAACCTTAACTTTAAACCTTAATCCTAAACTTTAAACCTATTTTTTTAGTGTGTGGTACCGAAAAAAAAACAGAAAATTTATATTCATCTTTTGATGATGTTAACGAGCAAAACATTAGCAAGAAGATCAACAATATACAAGCTTATGACACCGTCAAAGAACCCCTCTAATTACTACTGTTTATAAAAAATCAAATTGATGTATCAACAATATATCAGTAATAGATCAAAAAAATTAAGAATAAGATTTTAAATATTTTTCTCTCAAATGATTATGCAAAATCCCCATTTACATATTAAATAAAAACAATTTATTTTAAAAAATAACGCTAAATGAAATCTATTTCTTTTAATGAGGATGCAGATGCTCCCTTGCAGGGCTGGGTGCATCTGCCCCTATATCATACAAATGGTAGGTATTAATTTAGAAAATTTTAGTCAAACCAGTACGATTATCATACAAGTAACATTAGTTGTTAAAAGAGACGATTACAATTACGATTTTTGATGAAATGGTTAACTAAAAATTTGTTTTGAATATATTAGTAGTGATACATATATATATATATATATATTATTTATAATACTAGATGTTAAATTGTATTGTTGGATTTCTATTATAAATATTGAAGATTTGTATTTTTTGAGTTGATACTTTTTAAACTATTAAAATTAGTTGTAATAAATATGCATTTATTATTTTATTTGATTTTTTTTTTTTGCGTTGTTATTTTGAAATGTAAGAATAAAACTCAAATTCTAAAGTTTTTAGCTTTACACCATTAATAAAAACTGATTTAATGAAAAGTAACTCAGGAAATTTTATAAAAATAAATAGCGAAAAATAGAAGAAGAACAACAAAACAAAATCTAAACAAGAAATCGTTCAGAATGATTAGGGTTTGCCTTGAAAGAAAAGCTACAGACATAAGGAAAAAAAATCGCCACTTGGAATTCAACAGCTAACCCAAACCCAACCAACCGGGCCCAACTTTATTGTTTTTGAGAGGCTTAAATGAAAAACCAATCCCTAAACTATATCTTTTGTTTGTTTTTAGCCCTTAAATTATTTTTTGGTCAATATAAGCTCATAAACTATCATTTCTGGTCACTTTAAGTCGATAGTTGTTTAAGTCAAAAGAAAATTATTTTGACTAATAAGATGTTGACACATCGCAAAGATTTTTTGACGAATAGATATAGGGACTAAAAGAAGAAAAACGACATATATGTACTTATTTTGACCAAAAAATAGTTTAGGGACTTAAAATGACCTAAAATAATAGTTTAGGGGGTGATTTTGACGAAGAAATTGTTTGAGGGCTAAAAGCAAACAAAAAACATAGTTTAAGGGCTAATTTTTCATTTAAGCCTTTTTCAAAATTCAAGTTATGATTTTAGTCTTTTTATTATATTCAAAATTTATATTTAATCTCTATACTTTATTAATTTTATTTGTTAATCCAAATAGTTAATGAAGTTAATTGTGCCAATTAAAATGTTGACATGATATTTCTTCAAAAACACCTCCCCTAACACATAAAAATATGTAAAGCATAATTAGTTATAAAAGCATTTAAGAAAAAGTTTCTCAACATTTATTGAATATTTGAAGAAATTATAAATTTGAGCGTAGTAGAGACACCAAAACCAAAATTTTACCAAAAGAGTTTATTTTGTTGTTAAAAATCGAATCGAGAGATCCGTAGAGATCGGCAATTCTTTTCCCGGAAAAAAGAGAATGGCAAGGGCCGGAGGGATAACGAATGCCGTTAACGTAGGGATTGCAGTCCAGGCGGATTGGGAGAATCGCGAATTCATCTCTCACATTTCCCTCAATATTCGTCGCCTCTTCGATTTTCTCCTTCAATTCGGTATATTTTTTGTTTTAAATCTCTTCTATTTCTCAGGTCCGATTTACTAATTTTACCCCCCTTTTTAAGCAAAATTATTTCTAATTTGTTCGTCTGTTCGTTTCCAGAGGCTACGACGAAGAGCAAATTAGCATCACTGAACGAGAAGCTCGACACTTTAGAACGTCGTTTGGAGCTTCTTGAAGTTCAAGTCGGAACTGCTTCTTCAAACCCTTCTCTTTTCAGTACGTGATTCCAATTTCGAATTGTATTTGTTTTCATATCTTTGTCGTGATTTGGTTCTTGTTACAGTTTTTAATTGTCCCTTTCGTTTGACCTTTTGTAGAAAACCATAGTTTTTTCTTTTTTGTCTATATGGTAAACTTGTTGATTAGTGAATTTTGCTTTTGTATCTTTTGAATCCGTTGCATTTAATATGACATTTTTATCTCCTGTTTAGAAATTTGATGATTCATCTTTGCCTCTGGTCTTGCTTACTCTTCGTTATTGCAATTTCTTTTGATAGATCTCTTTGGGTTGATTTATGTTTCAAATACTCTATCTGCTTTAAAAGATCACAAATTTCAATCCATTATTTCCCCAATTTCGACAATGTGAACAAATAAGGAAAGAAAGATCATTATCTTGTATCTTTGAGGAAGATACTGAAGCGGTGCTTGGAAGCTGAAGATTCTGAGTCTTACCTTCATAGGCAATGGAAAAGTAATTTTAATGATGATGATGAATGTTATCTTCTTAACTAGAAGAAAACCTAAAATTTTGGGTTCAGGTGGAACCTAGATTTGAATCTTATCAAGGGTAAAAAGAAACTTTTATTCTATGTTTTAGAAAATGAATTTGAAGATCTGGATATGAATTTCATTTGCTGTAGAAATTGTGAAAAATGCATACATTATGTATAAATCAGTTGAGAATCATGATTATATATTTGAAAGGTATAAGAATGTGATTCTCAAAATCTCAAATACGTATAGAACTTTCAAGTTTACTATTCCTAATAAGTAATAATGCATTCAATAAAACCACGAATTTGAGAAATAATAATGAAATTTCATATTTATGTGTTTTATGATTATCACAGTTTCTGGAATCCAAGTTCTCTATCCCTACCTCATGGAAAACATCAAATAGCTCCATTGTTGTTTTAAAACAGTCTTGGTCACATAAAATAAAACCTATTTCACTTCCATGCCTCTTTCTGCTTGTATTTGTTAGTCTGCTCAAGTTAAAGGATATTGAATAAATTACTCGGCTGCTTTTGGCTCAACATATGAGCATTCATCTTTTTAATGGTTATACAAAATTTCCTGTATGAACTTTAGATGTTGAAGAAATCTTTTGTATGTTATATAATAAAACCTATTATTCTCTGTGCTTGAGTTCTCAGGCCGGTTTATAATGTAGGATGTCTATTCGTAAGAACAGTGAGGCATCAGTTGCTTAAAAGTTCTGAAGTTGAATTTGGTTTGTGGTGTAAGTTTATAATTTTTTTACAGTAAATTGATGAAGATATTTGACTTAAATCATCTAACATTTCTAGATTAAGCTAATGTAGTGGTAGAGGTTGATAGATGCAACATAACTAGAAAAGGGAGGGAGGAAAAGTGGAATGTGTATTGGCACCACATTAGGCTATGCTGCAAAGGTAAATGTTTTTAACTTCAAAATAAATGGAGCATAACAGTTTAAGGTGTGTAATTTTTTATTGAAAAATCATGGGATAATTCTTCTAGTAGCTTATCGTCGTTTCTAAAATTGATAAACATCTCATCCACCCATCTTCTATTTTGTCTCTAGAAGAACCAATGCTTATGTGTTTGTTAATAGGTGAGGGTTCTGGTGCAGTTCGGGCAGGTACTCGAACTATTTTATTTTTCTTTTTTCCTTTTTTCCCCTTAACTGTTGAGAATCGATTGGACCCTACCAAGCCATATCTGATTTCCACGGACTTCATGCATTCTGATAATCCGATGCATTGTCCTGTATAATCTAACCATTTTTGTTTTATGTTTGATTGACCATATTTTGTGCACTCGAGTTGCTGCTTTAGAAGTGGCATAGTTCAACAAAACTGAATAGCTTAAAGAAGGTTTAGCTGTAGATTATTGAAAATAGATAACAATTTGCATATGTTTTACATGTACTAAAGGTTGAAGCCATAGGTAGATTATAAACTGATTTTATGGGCCGAGACGTTCTCAAATAGGTAACACTTTGCATATATTTTCTTGTTATATGATGGGAGTTAATTGCAACACTTCAGTTCCTCATTAAAAACATTTGAACGCCCCATTATATATAACGACTATTTCACTAATTGTAAAAGCATAGAAGAAATCAAAGGCCGAATTGGATATATCGCAATTTGTAAATACGGTTGTTTTAACTTCCAGATATCGAAAGGAAGCACGAGTAAGAGTTTCAAATAATTTAATCCATTTTATGTACGAAATGTTATATTATTTTAAGTACTATTGAATTAAAATTTTAATTTATTTCATAATTTGAATTCAATATGTAAAAAAAATATTTTTCGTGATATTTTTTTAGAAAGTATTAGAAAATATTAAAATTTATCAGATTTGTATTATATATCAGATTCGTGATATTTCGTGGTACATAAGGATATACCAAATGTTGATATCATTTCAGTTTTAGTTTTTCTTCCTTTTGGGGTTAATTAGTTTTAATAAAAAAATACTCAAACAATTCATATTGACAATTACATCAATTTTTTAACCATTCAATTCCTAGTTTAATTTACCAAAAAGGGCAAAAGCCTCATAATTGTGGACAAAAATCATCTTGACTTCGTTACCTCTTTCTATGCTCCAACACTAAAAAATTAAATTTTAAGCCTTAACACTAAGTTCTAAATCCTAAACCATAAAAGTCTTAAAAAATATACCATTCCCCTAATTCCTTAAACTCTAATTTGAAATCCAAACCTTAAATCTAACCCATAAACTTAATTTTTTTTAGTATAGGGCATAGGCACTGAAAAGAGGCATAGAATTTATATTCTATAATTATACATTTTTGTTTGCCTAGTACAAGATGTTTTTGAAGGTTGTAAGTTGGATTGCATTTAGATATTTACTATTTTTATATATAAATAATTAGTTGAAATCTAAAAAGATTTAATGGGAATTTAGAATATATATAAAAACAAATACAGTCAACAAAGTCCATGCTTATACCAACCAAATGGTACTAGTAGTACAAGTTTCTACATAAACTCTTGCTATGTAAGTTTACTTTTTAATCAAGTAATTAATCGTTTAAATAAGTATTGCAATTTAGGTTTTTTAAGTGTGTCATTTGGAGAGAAAATAGTGAGCCATATAGACGCAAACCTCTTGTAATATTAGATATTATAATGACTTTTTCCTCATGATTTTTCTTGTTAAGGTTTTTACACGTAAATTTTAATATCTTTTTTTCATATTTGCGATCATATATTTGTTGTTCTTGGTGCATATCATGACAGTATCATCTGAAATACTTTCTGGATTCAAAAAAACACACTGAATATGATTATGATCTAATTTCAGCTGTAAAAGGCGGAGTCCTTTCTTTCATCATGCAATTCCAAGAATTATCATTTGAAAAACACACTGAATATGATCTCATTTGGAACAGGTTTATGCAATGCATGCTGCTCACACTAAGTCGTATGTCAGTTTGAAAGCTTTATGCAATGCTAAGGCAACCTGGTTCCTTTGAGGATAAATATTGAATTTAGGAAGTTGCTTCACATGATAAATTAGAATTAGTTTAGCCACACAAATTTCTGATATGGATTTTCAAATTTGCCATCTTCCAATATTTCTTCACTTGTTTTACCCATATTTAGACTGGACCAAGGTTACTGCTGCTGCTTTCGCATTTTAAAGGGCTCTACTTCAGGTCTTTTGGGAGATTGTTGGAGTTAAGAATTTACCGGATGAAAGGAAGGGAATCCTCTGTCTTGTTTAGTAAAACTCAACATGTTGTGTTCTGTAATAATAAGCAGAAACTGACTATTTTTTTCCGAGTCTGGGCAGAAACAGGTTGCTTCATTTTAGTGTAAATTACTGAATAGCAGTGGCTGTGGCGGTTGTGGTGCTGGCTACGGTGGAGGTTGGGGAAGCATGGTGAATAGCAGCGGTTGTGGATTGGTGCCGGCTGTGATGGAGGCTGTGGAAGCAGTGGCTATGGTGCTGGCATTGGGCCGAGTGTTGTGGGTGCGGTGAAGGATGTGGAAGCATAGTGAAGCTGTGGAATAACTATAGCTATTATATTGAAGTTTGTGGATTTGGTTCAGTTTCTTCAGGTTCGCCTGCTTGTACAGATTCCTTGGAAAATGAATTACAACACTCTAATACAAGTACTTGAAAAATGATTTATTGTCTTGTCATGATTTGAAAAAGATTCAAATCTATTTTCCATAAACGTAACCACTCCAATACACTTGAAAAATGTTCCATTGATTGATTACAATCTTAAATGGTGTTAGGTTTTCTTGTTCATATTTTTTTTGGTTGAAAGATTTCTTGTTCATATTTGAATGTCCTGATATGGGTTGTTTTATCAACTACAACATGTCTCCTATCTATGATCATTTTAAATACAAAAACCAAAGGCTTAAACATGGAGCCCCTCAATCCAACTACGACAAACGCGGTGAGCTAATAATAAATTGGGATACCCCACAAACATAAATGGTTCAGTTCTGTGTGGCTTAAACTTGAACACAACCCAAATATGCTTTGCATGCATGCCGATTGGCCACGCCCTCTCTCCAGGCCTACACCATATAAATATAAAACATGCTTTCTAGCCATTCACATACATTTAAAGTCCAAGTGATTTGATGAATCATTAGTTTCATTTGACTTTTGGTTCTTCATAGGCAGTGTCGGTAACTAATTCGCAAAGGAAAAATAATAAAGAGAATTAAATTACAAGGATGAAGAAGATTCATCAAACCAACACAATCAGGGTTTATCAGTACTAATACATTCCTCCATGTAAACAGTGAAATTACAGAGATTTATTATCAGCCGATAAAGATGATGGAAGGATCACAGCAACACTCATCAATGAGGCAGCAGCAACACAAAGCTGCAAGACTGCAAAAACAGGTAAATGGAAAATGTACACATTCAAAGTTTAAAACTCTTCAAATTAATTGAAACATCGCAGCCAGCATGCGAAGTATATTACTACATACCAGCCCTCAAGGAAACCAGGCTCTCTCCTTGGTGGTGGAGCAGCATACTGTGGTGGCGCCATCACCGGGGGACCTTGATAATAACCTGCCAACCAAAAATTATGACATCAAACCAAAACAAAATCTACCCATAACTTTCCTTTAATCCAAAGGATAAAACAAAACTCTGAAATCTGAATCATTTTCCCTTTCTCTTCTGGAATAAAAACTAATTCCGACCCAACGGAACATGCAAACAAGAAAAAGGTTACAACTTTACAACTAAAAGGTTTTGAGAAATTAACATGCAGCTAAAACAAAGGAGTACCTTGAGCAGGGTAGGGATAAGCATACTTGGGGTCACTCATGTTTTTGCAAACTGCAAGTCCTCCAGAAAATAAAAAGGACAAAGGTTTTAGCTACGCATTGTAGATTTATATAGAGCTCAATGTTTTTCTTTTTATGTAATTTATATAAAGTATTATTCAAACTTCAAACTTTCTCACTGTACTCTAGAACAATCGCTTTACTTGGAATAAAAACCATACGTCTTTTTCGATGTTTTTTATGTTTACATTAAAAAAATAATTTAAGGTTAAAATTTAAAATTAGAATTTAAAAAATTAGAAATAAAATATATATTTTAAATTTTAAAATTAAATATTTTAATGTTGGTACTAAAGAGGGGCAGAAAATTTGTCTTTTTACGTAGATTGTTTGATAAATGATTCGGGCGCTCCTTTTAATCTCAAACTGATTACGTGTTAATTGATAGAAAGGGTCCCTCTGCTTACGTGGAAAGCTAAATTTGTGATAAGTGGCCGATGGATTGCTAGAAGAGACTAGTGGAGTGGCGTAAGCTAAAGTTTTAGACAGCTCAGCCATTTGTGAACGCGTTCTTACACAATAATGTAAAATTTAAACGAAATTGGTATATAAATTTACGCATCATAATCACTATAACTTTTAGGATAATTTACCTATTTTAGTTCTTAAATCATTTGATCAATTTTATTATTATTTAAAAAATATTAGGGTAAATATTAAAAAAAGAAAATATTAGGGTAAAGTACAAAAAGTTTATTTAACTTTGTTAAAAAAAATAAAACGGTAATCAAACTTTTAAATGTTACAAAAGGTAATTAAACTTTGTATTTTGTAATAAAATGGTAACTGGCACCAAGGGCGGAGCCACCCTTTGAATTGGGGTGTCTCATGACACCCCAAAATTTTTGAGAAACCTATTTTTCCTATATAATTTGTATAGAAAAAATTAAAAATACGGACAAATGACGCCTCTTTTATGAATAAAATGACACTCCTTTATAAATAATTAATCCTGTTTAAATATCGTTGAAAAAATGACACCCTTAAATATATTTCTAGCTCCGCCCCTGACTGAGACGTTAAACCTCGTTTAAGAACTTAACGTTTTTGTTATAAAACTTTGTATAATAACACATTTGATACTTTATATTTACACATTCAATTAATTTAGTCTTAATTTAAAAAATTCATTAAATTTAACCTTCGTTATTTACACATTCTTTCGATTTGATCCTTAAAACAAAATTCCAAAAATGTTCCACTACATTTCCAGCTACGCAACTTGCAAAAAAAGTGTGTTTGTGTTCTTAGTTGATTAATTGAAACTCTGTCCGGTATGTATGATGGGTGAAAAAGATTTGGAAAAATATCTGAAATTTTGTTTGTACCTTTTTTAAAAGCCTGACTGATATTACACATGACCAAGGATGTTTTTCTGCAAATTCTTTAGGTGTAAAGAGCTCGTATCGAAAGACGGAAATATTATTAATTAGATCAATCAGAATTTAATTTGATATCAAATACAAAACATAAAATTTAATTGTCATTTTGTAATATTAAAAGTTTAGTTACTATTTTATTTTTTTAACAAAATTTAGTGACCGTTTTTATAATTTACCCAAAATATTATTAATTAGATCAATCAAAATTTAATTCGGTATCAGTTAAATTAATAGTCATTAACAGTTAACGTAAATATTAATCTCACAAATTTTATATTTATATATTAACATATTCAACGTCATTACTTGCACTTTTTATCATATCGACCATGTTATGAATTTGTTTCATGCTTGACAAAAATAACATTTAAGTTAAACTTCTATTGATATGATTTTTTAGAAAAATATGGACTGAATTTATAGGGGATTGAATTTTGGACCTAGAGACATCAACATTTAATTGTTGAACCAAACTAAGTATTTGTTTCGTGTTTGATAAAAATAATATTTAGGTTAAATTATGATTGATATTAATTATATATTTGGATTAATTATAAAAACGTGTAAATAAATAATGAAGAAATTAATATTAAATAAAAATATTTTATATTAATAATTAAATAATTGTTGTATTTTGATTTTAAGTGCAATATATAATTATTCAGTTTTGTTTTTTAATGTAATTTTTTCATTTTTCTAATAATACAAAATAAATTTAGATCGATCTAAGAGTAAAATAAAGCAAATTAAGTGGCTTTGATTTGTACCAAAGCATACTTGTAATGGTGTTAGATGATCAATTTCATGATTTTATTGTTTTGATTTAAAAAATAAATCTGGAAATATTTTGAATACTAATATAAGTATTAGGATGAGTCTACCACGTGCGACGAACATTGATGAACATCACTAACGATGAACACCGATGAACACCATTAAATTAATTAATAAAGATTTAAAATTTCAAGGACCCATCAAATAATTAATAATTACTTTAAAAAATTCAATTAAATTATTTTTTATATATTAAAATTTTATTTTTTAATAAGCGTAAACTATATATTTAATACCTCACCTATTTTCGTATTTCTATTGAACCCTCATTATTTAAATATTATTTCAATTTGACCATATTCTTTATAAAAAATAATTTAACCATTAACCCTCAACCTAAAACTCTAAACTATTAAACCTTAAACCCTTAAACTCTTAAACCTATGCCCTAAACCATATACCCTTAAAATGATTTTATTTAATAAGTATCGATTGTGGTGAACCCTTAACATGAACAAGAGGGCCGGTGAATTGACTGCGCAGGAGTTGGACAACCTCATGACGATTGTGGCGAACCCTAGGTAGTTTAAAATCCCAGACTGGTTTTTGAATAGGCAGAAGGATTACAAGGATGGGAAATATTCCCAAGTTGTGTCTAATGCTCTCGACATGAAGTTGAGAGATGACTTGGAGCGCTTGAAGAAGATCAGGAACCACCGTGGTCTGAGACACTACTGGGGCCTTCGTGTCCGTGGTCAGCACACCAAGACCACCGGTCGCCGAGGAAAGACTGTTGGTGTCTCCTGGAAGCGTTGAATGCTTCATATTATAGTCTATTACAAGGCAGCAGATGGCTATTTATTTGCTTTTAAGCATGTTTTGCATCAAAGACAATTATTAAATAAAATTATTTTTAAGGGCATATGGTTTAGGGTATAGATTCAAGAGTTTAAGGGTTTAAGGTTTAAGGTTTAATAGTTTAGGGTTTTAGGTTGAGGGTTAAGAGTTAAATTATTTTTTTATAAAGAATATGGTCAAATTGAAATAATATTTAAATAATTAGGGTTCAATAGAAATACGGAAATAGGTGAGGTACTAAATATATAGTTTACGCTTATTTAAAAAATAAAATTTTAATATATATATATATATAATAATAATTTAATTGAAAATTTTACAGTAATTATTAATTGTATGATGAGTCCTTGAAATTTTAAATCTTTATTAATTAATTTATAGTGTTCATCGGTGTTCATCGTTAGTGGTGTTCATCAATGTTCGTCGCCCGTTGTAGAATTTTCCTAAGTATTAAGGTTATCAATATCATATTGATGATCATATTTTTTTCCTTTTAATAGTGGTGAGCATATTTATTCCAATTTTATTATATTTTAAAAAATATATATACAATTTAATTTCTAATTTTTTAATAAAATATAATTTAATTACATATGTAGAGATATGCTTATACACATATAAAATATTTGAACATTATTAATTAAATATAAAAAACTTAATTCAATAATTTTATACGTGAAATTATAAAAATAAAAGGCAACAAAGAAAAATTATTAAATTTTATGTTAAAATATATAAAAAATATACACGGGTTTGTAAATTAAAGTTTATACGACTTTATCTACTTTAATCCTAAAATCGTGTATCACTTAATCTTTCAATATAAATATATTGTATTAGCAGATAGTTGATAGCGGATAGCAGATTACATTAACTGATAGCTGATTTGACTAGCAGATTGTATTAGCTAATTGTATAAAAGTGTTTGGTAAAATTAACTGATAGCTGATAGTTGTTAGATTATTTAAACAAGCAAAATGACATATAAGGACAAAATTATATTCAATACTTATTTGAATAGTTTATTAATTATCAATATTTTGTATCTAATTATTATTAATTAGATCTATAAAATTATTTTTAATATAACTTTTCTAAACATATTCAAATGATTTATATATTAATTTATTATTTATATAATTATTTTAATTTAATTTAATTAATAAATAAATTTAAATACACATATAAATATGTGATAATAAAAATAAAAAAAGTAAATAGGATTAGCTTATAAATAGGGTGAGAAAATATTTAATTTAGGTTATTTTGAGATTTTTGGTAACTGGTAAGGGTAAAAGAGTCTTTACAACTCTAATATCAAACCTCTAATCTCAAAAAGCTCTTATTATGAGCTTTTTCAAAATTAGCGGTTTCACCCCAATCCGCTCTTTCAATCCAGTGTTTACCTAACAACAATATTAGCGAATTTGACTGGTCAAACCTCTAATTATGCCTCAAACCTCTAATGTTTTCTCAAACCTCTCTTTACCAAACAGGGCCATAGTTTAATCTAAGGATGAGTCTACCACGCTCGACGAGCACCGATGACCACCGCTGAGCACCATTAAATTGATTTATAAAGATTAAAAATCTAAAGGACTCAACGTATAATTATAAATTATTTAAAAATCTAAAGATAAATCATTTAAAATAAAATATTAATTAAATTATTTTTCATATGTATAATCTTTTTAATCTTTTTTTAAATAATTGGATCAACTACCAACCTTAGTCAATTTAAAAATAAATAAAAACTTGAAACTCGAAACCATAAACCATAAATTGTAAACACTAAAAACAAAACCTAAAACCCAAAACTCAAAACCATAAACCATAAAATCTAAACCTTAAACCCTAAACTTGAAACCTTAAACCTTAATCTAAAACCTTAAACACAATATTTAAATTTAGGATTTAGGGTTTATGGTTTTTATTTTTTAAATTGACTAAGGATAGTATTTGATCCAATTATTTAAAAAATTAAAAAAATATTATAAATGGAAAATAATGTAATTAATATTTTATTTTGTTGAGTTGATCAAACAATTGCAAATGGCCAGAAGGGGGTGAATTGGCAATAAAAATTTTGGTGGGAAGAATGAGTGAAAAATAAAAATTGACACAAGTAGTTAGAGTGGTTCAAGTTCTCCAAATGAACTCTACATCCACTACCTTAGTTCCTACTAAGGATTTTCAACCAATTCACTACTTGAATTCTTCCCCTTTTCTTGGATGAGGAGGTAACCTTACAAATTCGATTAAGCTTTCTACCCAAAGCTTAATCCACTCAATTTACAAAGAGAAGTTTTGGTAAACTCAAATAATTCCTCTCAAAGGATAAATGTCTACCCAATTACAATTTCAATCACCCCAAACTCACAATACAAAATGACAATTGAAAAACACTAGAGTTGGGTACAAGGATTTGAATTTGAATAGCACAAGGGTTTGGATTTTTGCTTTGATGATGCTTGTAGGTTGAATAATTGTTGCTGACCTTCAAAGGACTTCAATTTATACCTCCTCTATTAATTCTAGCCGTTTGGGTGGTTGGGAACTTGAATAGAGCCGTTGGAACCCTCTCTCACCACCATAAATGCACTTCTGCAGCTACCTGTATCGGTACTCGGGGAGCCGTATCGATACCTGTCTCAGAAAAGAAAGAGCCGTTATGCACAATAAATAGGGGGTATCGAAACGCACGTAGGCGTATCGATACGGGGGATCGAAACGGCTAAGACCGTATCGATACCTTTTTCTCGACATAGCTCACTGTCGATATCCGTTTCGATACGAGGGTTTACCGTATCGATACGGGTCAACTACCAATTTAAATTTTGGTTACCTAACAACTGACATCAACGGTCGAAATATTTAAAACGACTTGAATTTAAAAATTCGTTAAAACCGTATCGATACGGGTGAAGTCGTATCAGTACGCCATTCAAACTCTTTTAGACTTTTACAAAGGAGCGTATCGATATAGATTGAATCTGTTTTGATACGGTGTTTCGATACGGTTAAGTGCGTATCGAAACGAGTTCCGATAGTGGCCAACTTTGTAAAAAAGTATCGATACGGCTGGGAGCGTATCGATACACCTGGACGGTTTTCAATAGTTTGGCCTTGGAACACTTAGAAAATATTTTGAGTTTGAGTTTTTTAAATCAGTTTTAAAGTGTTGGTGATTTAAAACTTATTAAGGGACTTATAAAACCATTTTAAGTTTTTCAATTTGATCCTTAAAGATTTAATTATATCAAAATCAAACATAGGTTTCACAATCTCCCCCTTTTTGATATAACAAAACTAAAAACTTAAAATTTTTGATACTTTGAAAAACTTTGCAAAATTAACTCCCCCTTAATATAAGCTAGGTAACTTTTAAGTTGAAATCAAAATTTTTAAAGTGTTGTGAGCTAGCTTCTCTCCCCATTTTTGTTAGATCAAAAATATTGAGACAAAGTAAAGTGCATAGCATAGGCAAAGGTATAAATAAGCAACATAAATATCATTAAGTTCAAAGATAAAGCATAACATCAACTTAAAAATCCAACAAAACATAAAATCAAAGCATAGGTTTAAAACTAAAGCAAACTTAGTCCTAAGAGAATGAAACAAAAGTGCATAAATAAAAATATCCTAGATGATATGCATGAGATGCAAGGAGAGGCTACTAGGCATCATCATCACCTTCTTCATCATCTTCATCGTCAACTCCAATTGGATCATCATTCCTCATGCTATTGCGCCACTCATCATGAAAAGCGGAGAGGGAAATATTCAAAGAGTTATGACCGCTTTCAAGAGAGATTAGGCGATTCTCCATGGTCGTCATCCTTGTGTCAAAGCTTGTTTCAAGAACGGTAAGACGATTTCCCATATCTGTACGCAATCCCGTGAATTGCTCATTAAGGAAGGTCATAAGAGCATCCATGGAAGGTTGAGGAGGAGGTGGAGGAGCTTGATCACCTTGAGGATTCTCCAATTCGGCTGCGGCCTCGGGTGGTAGCTCGGAAAGACGTAACCAATTTCCATTAAAATAATGGAACTTACCTCGTGCAAAAGAGCGTTCATCAATAGGATCGGTGAGGGGAGTTGGGAAGTCAAACGAGTAATCAATTTCCTTTTTCACAAAGTAATAGCTTAGGGTCGTACCATAGGTGAAGGAGGTGACGAGAGAGGTGTGGCGATGTTGCACAAGATAGACAATCTCCGCAAACATGATTCGAGCAAGGTTGGGACGCTTTCTCTCACGGAAGCAACGGATCCAAAAATCATCCACTTGACGAATGGTAGAGTACTTTCCTCCGGAAGGCCTAAACCACCAAGACACCATCAAATGGAGGATCCGATCTTGAGCATTGAGGGCGGTGACGGAGCCACTAAGAACATGGCCTAAAGCATTCTCATCATCAAGGCCTTCATCCTCCAAATTAAAAACTTCACATATAGACTTGGCATCGAGGATGATTTTCTTACCCATTAGATAAGAACTAACTCCGGTAACAACCCCATTACGATTAGCAAGACATTTGGCATTAGTGTAAAAGATCAAAACCAAAAGACGGTAATAAAAACCGGGAATGGAGAGAAAATCTATAAAATTCCGAAGTCGAAGCAAAGGAAGATATTCAAATTTGAATCGCTCCGAATCAAGAAAAGGAATAGATATTACCCTTTCCGGACGAATCTTGTAGTTTTCGAATTGATGAAAATATGTGAGAGCTCCGGGGGTTTCAAAGGAATTTTCATAGATTTGGGTGTAGTTTGGACGTGCAACCTCTTCGGGATTTGATGATTCACCGGTTTGAGAAACATGCACCCTCTTCCTAGATTCCTTGGGTGCCATGAACTAAAAGAAAAATATGCATTTAGATTTCTTCAAATAAGTTAAGGATCAAGGTAAACAAAAAATTTTGAAAATAAAATTTGAAGAAGAGATTTTGGGAAACAAAGTTTTGTTAAGAAGAAGAATATAAAAGCAAAACAAAAACAAAAAATTGAAAAAGAAAAAGAAAAAAATGTTCTACCTTGATAGGGATTTGAGAGAATGAAGAAGAGTCTAGCACCAAATTTGATGAGAAAGATCTTAAGGTTTTGCTTGATGGAAACCGTCTTTAAGATTTTTGAGTTGTGGTGTGAAAATATGAGGGAGAAAGAGCCTTTTTATAGGCAAAAATGGCTAGGGTTTTTAGGGTTTGAAGAATTTTAGTTTTGGTAAAAGTTGAAGACTTTAAATGCCAAATTAAAAGTTGTCTGCGCAATCGAGTATCGATACGCCTGAGGGTGTATCGATACGGGGGTAGAAACGTCATTTCCTTAAAATGCCCGTTGGAGAATCGTATTGAAACGGATGAGATCCGTATCGAAACGATTGAAGCTCGTATCGATACGGGTTTAACCGTATTGATACTCGTTTAAGGCAAAAAGAAGTCTGGGAAGTTTAATGAATTACTCGTATCGATACGCGTAGATCCGTATTGATACCCTATGCCCAGAAATACATCTTTAGACATAAAGAATAACCATAGGCTCGATTTTAACATCTCCTAAAGGAATGCAAATGATGAATGAACAGTTCTAAACATATTTGAATAGAGTCATACTCCCCCTAACTATAGGCATGGACATTTTCAAGAGTTACAACACACAAACATGCAATTTCACAAAATTAAGCAATTTTAAGCACAAAGAGGTCCTAAAAGGTCAAGATAGGCTATCTAGACCTAACTCTCTCCTAAGAGACCAAAAACGCTCTTTATCTAAAGGTTTTGTAAATATATCCGCTAATTGGTTCAAGGTGTCAACAAATTCAATAACAACATCATTTTTCAAAACATGATCTCTAATAAAATGATGTCTAATTTCTATGTGTTTAGTTCTAGAGTGTTGGATGGGATTCTTAGTGAGACAAATGGCACTAGTGTTGTCACACTTAAGGGGTATGGTTTCTACTTCAACACCATAATCTAAGAGTTGTTGCTTCATCCAAAGGACTTGAGCACAACAACTCCCTAAGGATATGTACTCGGCTTCGGTGGTAGATAAGGATACACTATTTTGTTTCTTAGAGAACCAAGATATGAGCATACTACCTAGGAATTGACAAGTTCTCGAAGTACTTTTCCTATCGATTTTGCATCCCCCATAATCCGCATCCGAATAAGCATGAAGGTTGAAGGTGGAGTCTCTAGGGTACCAAAGACCTAAACAAGGAGTATCTCTAAGGTACCTAAAGATTCTCTTAACGGCTATAAGGTGAGACTCTCTAGGACTAGCTTGAAACCTAGCACACAAACAAACACTAAACAAGATATCCGGTCTACTTGCGGTAAGGTAAAGCAAAGATCCAATCATGGAACGGTAAACCTTAGAGTCAACACACTTACCTCCTTCATCTTTGTCAAGCTTTGTAGAAGAGCTCATAGGTGTGGCTTGAGGCTTTGCATTCTCCAAGCCAAACTTCTTGAGCATATCATTCACGTACTTAGCTTGATTTATGAAGGTGCCATATTTCCTTTGTTTGATTTGGAGTCCCAAAAAGAATGAGAGCTCCCCCATCATGCTCATCTTGAACTAACCTTGCATTAGCTTAGAAAATTCTTTACAATAACACTCATTAGTAGAACCAAAAATGATATCATCAACATAAATTTGAACTACTAAGATGTCATTGTTATATCTTTTTATGAAGAGTGTGGTATCCACCTTTTCCTTTTCAAAACCCTTTTCAATTAAGAAATTTGAAAGTCTCTCATACCAAGCTCTAGGAGCTTGTTTTAAACCATAGAGAGCTTTTGTAAGTTTAAATACATGGTTTGGAAATTTTGAATCCTCAAAACCCGGTGGTTGTTCAACATACACTTCTTCATTTATAAAACCATTTAAAAAGGCACTTTTCACATCCATTTGAAAAAGCTTGAAATTATGATAACATGTAAATGCAAGCAACATCCTAATAGCTTCCATTCTAGCTACGGGTGCATAGGTCTCATCAAAATCAATTCCCTCTTCTTGGGTATAGCCTTGAGCAACAAGCCTAGCCTTGTTTCTCACTATATTACCACTTTCATCTAATTTATTCCTAAAAACCCATTTTGTACCTATAGTAGATTGATTATTAGGCCTTTCAACTAATGTCCAAACTTTACTTCTCTCAAATTGATTTAATTCCTCTTGCATGGCCAAAATCCAAAAATCATCTTTTAAAGCTTCTTTAATATTTTTAGGCTCAATGCATGAAAGAAATGCAACATGATTCATTAATTTGAGAGAGGATCTAGTAGTTACCCCCTTGGATGGATCACCCAAGATTTCACCACCTTTGACATAGTTTAACTCCCTTGGGTAAGACACCTCCCTTTCCTCAAGAGCCAAGTCCTTCAAGGCTTCAAGAGGTGGATCTTGTGCATCCTCATCTTTAGTTGGAACCTCATCCACATTTGACGTTTGTCCTCCATCAATGGCATCAAGGATTCCTACATCATCATCATCACAAGATTCCTTCCTCGAAAGGAGGTTATCATCGAAAACAACATGTATAGACTCTTCAACTACTAGAGTTCTTTTATTAAATACACGATAGGCTTTAGAGTTTAAAGAGTACCCTAAGAAAATAGCTTCATCACTTTTAGCATCAAATTTACCTAAGTTTTCTTTACCATTATTCAAAACAAAACACTTGCAACCAAAAGGATGAAAATAGCTAATGTTGGGCTTCTTAGATTTTAAAATCTCATAAGGTGTTTTCTTCAAAATTAGCCTAATCATTACTTGATTTATAATATAGCAAGCGGTATTTGTGGCTTCCGCCCAAAAATATTTAGGTAAATTATTTTCGCAAAGCATGGTTCTAGCCATTTCTTCTAAAGTTCGATTTTTCCTCTCAACTACTCCATTTTGTTGAGGAGTGCGAGATGCGGAAAAAATGTGGCTAATCCCATTTTCATTTAAAAACTCATCGAAACCTAGATTTTGAAATTCGGTTCCATGATCACTTCTAATGTGAGAAATTTTAAGTTCAAGATCATTTTGAGTTATTTTAGAAAATGTGATGAATTTTTCTAAAGCCTCATCTTTTGTACTCAAGAATAGAACCCAAGTAAACCTAGAATAGTCATCTACAAGCACAAAAACATATGATTTTCCACCTAAGCTCATTGTTCTAATAGGCCCAAAAAGATCCATATGAATCAATTGTAAACATCTACTAGTAGAGACATCATTAATGGATTTAAAAGAGGTTCTATGTTGTTTACCTTTTGAGCATGCATCACAAATTTTATCATTAGAAAATTTAAGTTTGGGTAAACCTCTAACTAGATTAAGGGAAATTAATTTTTCTAAGACACTCATGCTAGCATGTCCTAATTTTCTATGCCAAAGCCATGAGTCATGTTCATCATGTGCAACTAAGCATGTATGAGATGAATGAATGTCATCTAGATGCACCATGTATATGTTCCCTATGCGATGACCAATGAGCATTAGTTGATTTGTTTTAATGTTTATAATTTTGCAACCACTTTTATCAAATAAAACATTAAAACCCTTGTCACATAATTGACTAATACTCAATAAGTTATGTTTAAGACCGTTGACATACAAAACATTTTCAATGAAAATAGAATAGTGATTACCAATGGAGCCTATTCCTTCAATGTGGCCTTTGGAGTTGTCACCGAAAGTTACCACTCCACCACTCTTAGGCTTTAGTTCCACAAATCTACTCTTGTCACCGGTCATATGTCTTGAGCATCCACTATCAAGGTACCAAGAATTTTTGCTTGAAGCTTTAGCCTTGTAGCAATGCTCCCCTACAAACAAAGAAATTAGGCCTTGATTTTTTGTACCCAAATCATTTTGGGTCCATGAGTGTTAGCCTTCAAAATTTTGGTTCCCTTAGGAATCCAAGAAGCAATAGCATTCATATTATTAGAAATAATGAGCTCCTTAGGAACCCAAACACTCCTAACTCTTTGACCTCTAGATTGCTTATTAAAATTTCTTTGTTTAGGAATAAAGGGTTTTCTTTTTACATATTAGGATTTAGAAGGATTTCCTTTTTCAAAATTATTTTTCCCAATAGCAATAGATGTTTTAAGATTATCCACTTCCTTTGTGTGATAATCTTGAAAATCGGAAAGAAGTTTTTCAAGTTCAAGATTTTTTGTTTTAAGATCATTTGAAAGATTTACTAAAAACAAAACTTTCTTTTCCAATTCGGAGTTAGCTTTAGAAAATGTCTCATTTTGATTTTTCAAATCGGAAATGGTTTTCTTGTTTTTCAAAATGGACTCTTTGTATTTTCCTACTAACTCATCGTAAACCTCTTGCAATTCATCATAAGCATCTTGAAGTTCATCAAAAGTAAAATCAAAATTGGATAAGTTAGAATTTACCTTTGGTTCATCATCAATGGCCATGAGAAATAGATTGGCCACTTCCTCCTCTTCCTCAGATGACTCATCGTCACTCCAAGTTGCTATTTGAGCTTTGAGCTTGTTCTTCTTCCCAAAGCTCTTTCTCTTCAATTGAGGACATTCGGAACGGATGTGACCTGGCTTCTTGCATTCATAGCAAGTGATTTGGTCATTCTTCTCTTCCTTACTCTTACTCTTGAAGTCTCCCTTTCTAATAAACTTTCTTCCACGATTTGACTTCATGAACCGAGTAAATCGTTTGGCCAACATGGCCATCTCCTCATCTTCATCCTCACTTGAATCGCTTTCTTGATGTGAAGCTTTTAGAGCGATTCCCACTTTTTTCTTCTCAACCTCTTTCTTCTCAACTATTTTCTTCTCTTATTCTCTTCCCTTCCTCATAATCTCATGGGTGAGTAGAGATCCAACAAGAGCATCAAGCTTGAGAGTCTTCAAATCTCTAGCTTCAATAATAGCCGTTCTCTTGCCATCCCATGACTCCGGAAGAGAATACAACAATTTCCTCACTAGTTTTTCTTCAGGGATGATCTCGCCGAACCCCTTCAATCCGTTGACAATGACCGAGAATCGATCAAACATCTTGGAGACACTTTCATCGGGATCCATCTTGAAGTTTTCATAGCTTAGATTGAGTAGCCCAATCTTTGTCTTCTTGACATCACTAGTTCCCTCATATGTTGTCTCGAGGGTGTCCCAAACCTCCTTGGCATTTTCGATTGAAGACACCTTAGAGTAGATATCCGGACCAAGTGCACAAAATATCACATGGAGAGCTTTGTCATTCACTTGCATCCTTCTTCTTTCATCATCCATCATCTCGGCTTTTACCTTTGGGACGAGTCTTTCTCCATCTCTCTTCATGGGAATGTATGGACCTTCTTCAACCACATCCCACACCATGTAGTCGGTAGACTTGATGAAAAGCTTCATCCTATTCTTCCAATATGGGTAGTTATCCCCATTGAAGAATGGCGGCTTGGTGGTGGATTGGGACTCATAGTTGGAGGTGGATGCCATTGCTTGACTAGTTGTTGATCAAACTCTCCTAGAATCGACTCAAGAGGGTTGTAATCCTTCCAATGAGTGTAGCTCTGATACCAATTGTTGAGTTGATCAAACAATTGCAAATGGCCAAGAGGGGGGTGAATTGGCAATAAAAATTTTGGTGGGAAGAATGAGTGAAAAATAAAAATTGACACAAGTAGTTAGAGTGGTTCAAGTTCTCCAAATGAACTCTACATCCACTATCTTAGTTCCTACTAAGGATTTTCAACCAATTCACTACTTGAATTCTTCCCCTTTTCTTGGATGAGGAGGTAACCTTACAAATTCGATTAAGCTTTCTACCCAAAGCTTAATCCACTCAATTTACAAAGAGAAGTTTTGGTAAACTCAAATAATCCCTCTCAAAGGATAAATGTCTACCCAATTACAATTTCAATCACCCCAAACTCACAATACAAAATGACAATTGAAAAACACTAGAGTTGGGTACAAGGATTTGAATTTGAATAGCACAAGGGTTTGGATTTTTGCTTTGATGATGCTTGTAGGTTGAATAATTGTTGCTGACCTTCAAAGGACTTCAATTTATACCTCCTCTATTAATTCTAGCCGTTTGGGTGGTTGGGAACTTGAATAGAGCCGTTGGAACCCTCTCTCACCACCATAAATGCACTTCTGCAGCTACCCGTATCAGTACTCGGGGAGCCGTATCGATACCTGTCTCAGAAAAGAAAGAGCTGTTGTGCACAATAAATAGGGGGTATCGAAACGCACATAGGCGTATCGATACGGGGGATCGAAACGGCTAAGACCGTATCGATACCTTTTTCTCGACATAGCTCACTGTCGATATCCGTTTCGATACGAGGGTTTACTGTATCGATACGGGTCAACTACCAATTTAAAATTTGGTTACCTAACAACTGACACCAACGGTCGAAATATTTAAAACGACTTGAATTTAAAAATTCGTTAAAACCGTATCGATACGGGTGAAGTCGTATCGGTACGCCATTCAAACTCTTTTAGACTTTTACAAAGGAGCGTATCGATACAGATTGAATCTGTTTCGATACAGTTAAGTGCGTATCGAAACAAGTTCCGACAGTGGCCAACTTTGTAAAAAGGTATCGATACGGCTGGGAGCGTATCGATACACCTGGACGGTTTTCAATAGTTTGGCCTTGGAACACTTAGAAAATATTTTGAGTTTGAGTTTTTCAAATCAGTTTTAAAGTGTTGGTGATTTAAAACTTATTAAGGGACTTATAAAACCATTTTAAGTTTTTCAATTTGATCCTTAAAGATTTAATTATATCAAAATCAAACATAGGTTTCACATATTTTAAACAATTTACCTTTAAATTTTAAATATTTATAAGTATACGTTGGTTCCTTTAGATTTTTAATCTTTATAAATTAATTTAATGGTGCTCAGCGGTGCTCATCGTTAGTGATTCTCAGCGGTACTCATCGTTAGTGATTCTCAGCGGTACTCATTGTTAGTGATTCTCAGCGGTACTCGTCGAATATCGTAGAATTTTCCTTAATCTAAATATTGTTTTTTTTTTCAATCATAAATAAACACTTAGTTTAATTTAGCAATTGAGTGTTGATTTAGTGGTTAACCCTTACAAACTCAATCCATATTTTTCTAAAAATCTTGTATCAACTATAATTCTATCTAGATATTATTTTAGTCCACCATGATTCAAGTACTTAACTTGATTTAGTGGTTAAGAGGTTTAAAGCCCTGAAAACATAATTCAATTTTCTTTCATTCTTACTAATGACATGTATCGTTATTTTATTGGAGGATAAATTTATTAAATTATTTTAAATTAAAATTAAAACCAAATTAAAAAATAAGTATGAAGACTAAATATACTATTATATAAATTTACAAAACTGCTACATCAACAATTTTGTTAACACTTAAAGGTTGACGACTTGACTGACACTAAATTAAATATCGACGGGGATAGTAAAATTATCTGACCCGATCCAATCATGTTTCCTTCTTGAATTTTGAGTTCGGGTGGATTTGAAAAGGTATTGAGTTTTAACATTTCTGATTTTGTTAGATGCAGAATTTCGGGGCGGGGCGGGTTTAGCTTATCGTAAGTTTTTGTTAGATGTTGTTCATGTTGGTGAAAAAGACTGTAAAACTGGCTGATTGGCACTGACTGGAAATAATAAAAACATAAATGAAAATAGGATGAGCCGTGTCGTGGTATGTTGGCCACTGCCTTAGAAACAAATCTGCCCCGAACAATGTAGTCGTTTTACAGGCAGAATGTCCCCCGAGGTGAACACGGATGCTCCAAGAATCATACAGAGTGTTTGCTGTGTGTTTGATGATACTAATGTTGCATGTAGCACCTCTATTTATAGGCTGATCATCATAGACATAATGGTCATTTCACTGTCCAAATAAATACAGAATTATATATGTATAATTGCAGTATTAACTTGCTGTAACAACTACTGTAACAACTTCTCAATAACAACAGATTAAACCTACAATCAAAACCAGTAACAGCTTTGTGAGCACTTGAATTTGACTGGAAAAACAATCTAAATTCAACACTGGAACAGACTGTTTATATTCGAATAAATTCGAATAAAACTGCACTGGATCAAAACGTTCAGATTCGAATTTAATTAAAAATAAATTCTGAACTCGAACAGTTTTTCAAAGCCTATAAATAAGTAGAAAAAATTCTTTCACATAATCTTTTGTTCTTAAGAAAATTTCATACGAATTTTCTCCAAAAATATAATATCCGCACGCGTACGTGTCAAAGACACGTGTTACCCGAGCTCGAGCCCGAGGCGGCGGCGCACGAGGACTTCCCTTGTTCTTTCCCACTCAACAAGAAGGGGGGAAACGTGGATATAAATACCCTTCACAAACTATTTTCCCAACCAATGTGGGATATAGCCTTTGTAATACTTGGAGCATTACCAACAGTTCAAGTTTTAATAAATCTGATTCTGATGATCAATGGTTCAAGTTTATTTTTTCATATATGTATTTTTTCATGTGGGTAATTTAATTTAATTTATTTTATTTTTTTATATAGGTTTAAAGTCCTTTGAAATCCATATTTTGTGATTGTGATGGTGACTTGGTCGGATCTAACCTTAATCGTCGAGAAAAATTAAGATTTTTTTTTAAAATTTTCGGGTCGAAAAGCGGGTTAGATTTAGAAGTTGATATATCGGGACGAGTAAATTAATATTTAAATTAGCATCAGTGCGAGATCGAGTTTAAGAATTTATAGATTGGGGCAGCCAAAAACTCGCCCCACCTCGCCCCTTTCTCATCCTAAATATCAAATGATCTAATTGAAAAATATATTTTTTAATGGGTAGATTATAATCATCTCATAATTTAGTGACTAAATAGATAATTTAACTTAATTTATATGATATCATTCAAAAGGCAAAACCCTGCCATCCCTTTGACTTTGGATTCATTGATCTGATGTATAGGATTTGAATTTTAATAATATGAATAAAATAATTTAGATTAAAAATCGTTTCATAAGGAAATCTTTATAATATTAATTTAAATTAATTAATAAATAATTTAAATATTAATAATTATATTAAGATATAATAAAAATTAGAGTAAACTACACCATATACCACTCAACTATAGCCCTGACTCGAAAATGCTACCGAAGTTTAAAAAAGTTCAAAATTAACACTGAACTTTAATATGTGACTCGAAAATATCACTTCTTCATTAACTAAGATTAATTCAAATTATTTTATGAAATACTGTAAATAATATTAATTTATAAATATATATTATTTGCATATATATATATATTATTTTTATACATTATTTAAAAAACCCAAAATATTAATAAAAATAATATACTTATATTATTAATAATATATAAAACCCCTAAACCTAAATTGTTAACCTACAAACCCCAACACTCAAACTTAAACCCTAAACTTTAGAGTTTAGGATTTAGGGTTTAAGGGTTTTATATACTAATTTTATGAATATTTTGTATTTTTTAACTAATATATTTTTATTATAAATAATATATAAAATATATAAAAATAAAATATTTTTATTTAAATTATATGAACTTATCTATTTGGTTCAACCAAATTATTTTATAAAAAATAATACTATAAATAATTTTAATATATAAATAATATATTACACATATATCAATAAAAAAATATTATTTTTATGTATTATTTTTAAAAAACCAAAAAAGTATTCATAACAATAATATATTTATATTATAAATTATATAAAAAAAAACATAAACCCTAAAACTCAAACCATAAGGTATAAGGTTTGAGGTTTGAGCTTTGTAGTTTAAGGTTTAGGATTTAAGGTTTAGAGTTTTTTTATATTATTTATAATATAAATATATTATTTTTATGAATATTTAGGGGGTTTTTTAAATAATATATTTATATTATAAATATTATACAAAAAATAAAAACAATACACTTTTATTTATTTATATATATATTATTATATATACAAATAATATATTTTATATATTAATATTATTTATAGTATTTTTTAAAGGTATTATTATTTATAGTATTTTTTAAGGTATTATTATTTATAGTATTATTTTTTTCATAAAACAATTTGAATTAATCTCAATTAGTTTGAGATATATAATATTTATGGTAAAATTTTACATAATATCATGTTGGTTTAGTGGTTAAGGCTTAGCTCTTACTTCTAAAGGTCTTGTGTTTAAACCCCCCATGTAACACCCGGGTTTAGGGGTTAGGTGAAAATAATATTTTAATATTATGTGGGCTCGGGTTTATAATTAAAATAATCCTTTACGTTCCGGGTTTCAAAAATAAATATTTGAAATGGGACCAAATTTATTAAATTGCAAACCGAAGAGCTTTTAAAGAAGAAAGGGGATAGCCATTCATTAATGGCCTTTTGGTAATTTACCCATCTTTTAATTTAAATCCCCCTTTACACAAAATAAACACTATTCACTCTCTTCCTCATCCATTTTTAACGTGAACTTAGAGCTCTCTCCCCTTCATCACTATTCCATCAAAAAGCTCATCCATTTCAACTCATTTTCGAAAGGTAACATCATTTTTGACCTCTCCTCAACTCCCTCTCTTTAAAAGTACCATTTGTTTTCATTTTCATTGAAGTTTTGAAATTGGGGTTTTCAAAAGATTTGATTAAAAATGACGCCTTTGTGTAGCTAAACTTAATGTTTTGATTTAATGTGGTTAGTTATGAAGTATAGGAGTCAAATGGTACAACATATGTGAATTTTGCTTGATTTTGAGCAATTCCCGAATTTGTGTATAAATGGGGTTTTTGGAGGGTTTTGGGTGAGTTTTGGGGGTTGTTTTAGGTGGGAATTGATAGGCTATTGATAGTACTATGGTTAGGGGTTGATTTGGGATCATTTGTGGGTGCAATGGATGTTGGAAACATGGATTTTGGAAGTGGTCTTGGGGCTGCCCGAGTTTGCTAAAAATGAGATTTGTTCATAGCTTGCAACTTTGTAAATTGTGATTGAATTGTGTTCCGGGTTGGTCTTTTGATGTTGGGCTGATTTGGGATTGTTTGAATTGTGATTGAGTTTGTTTAGAAGCGGGAACTTGTGTTGGAGAAGTTTCGGGAAGAAATTCGGGATCGTGAGAGTGGTTGCTTGCTTGGCTTGGAGCTTGGAAGCTTAGGTGAGTGGTTAAACGTTTTACGTGGTTTTTAAATGGTTGGTTCGAGTATGTTGACCAGGTTGGGCTTGGTAGACCCACCTAGAGTTAGGATTAGGGTGGTAGCCTAATCCTAAACTTGATCTAGAGCCATTGGATGAACTTGTATTTGGATGTTTATGCCTCGTATGATTTGGGTTATGATTGATTTATGTATATTGTGTTATACATGTGAGATGAGGCATGACTTGTGATGCTTATGGCATGCATGGAAATGGTTCATGATTGTGATCATGGTGAGTACGTGCTAAGCACGGAATTGATTGAAATGAATAATGTGGGATGAGTTAAATGTTGGCACTAGTATGCTTGAGTACAAATGATCGATCATTAGGATGTTAGTGTGCACACATGAGTCTAAATTCGCGCGTGGCCTTGGTGGCGTTGAGTCACCAAGGAGGAGTACGAGTTCGCCAGGAAATTGTATTTATATATAGTCGATGATGAGTGGAATCCCATCGACGGGGCGTGAGGATGAGTGGAATCCCCTCCGCGAGACCGGTGATGAGTGTAATCCCACCGTGAGGTAAAGTGGTTGTTGGATGTGAGTTCCAACGGGTTTATCCGCGTATTCGGGTCATAGCTAGGTGCCAATATTGATTGATATGTGTATCAATGTGCCAATATTGGAGGATAAATTTATTAAATTATTTTAAATTAAAATCAAAACCAAATTAAAAAATAAGTATGAAGACTAAATATACTATTATATAAATTTACAAAACTGCTACATCAACAATTTTGTTAACACTTAAAGCCTTGACTGACACTAAATTAAATATCGACGGGGATAGTAAAATTATCTGACCCGATCCAATCATGTTTCCTTCTTGAATTTTGAGTTCGGGTGGATTTGAAAAAGCATTGAGTTTTAACATTTCTGATTTTGTTAGATGCAGAATTTCGGGGCGGGGCGGGTTTAGCTTATCGTAAGTTTTTGTTAGATGTTGTTCATGTTGGTGAAAAAGACTGCAAAACTGGCTGATTGGCACTGACTGGAAATAATAAAAACATAAATGAAAATAGGATGAGCCGTGTCGTGGTATGTTGGCCACTGCCTTAGAAACAAATCTGCCCCGAACAATGTAGTCGTTTTACAGGCAGAATGTCCCCCGAGGTGAACACGGATGCTCCAAGAATCATACAGAGTGTTTGCTGTGTGTTTGATGATACTAATGTTGCATGTAGCACCTCTATTTATAGGCTGATCATCATAGACATAATGGTCATTTCACTGTCCAAATAAATACAGAATTATATATGTATAATTGCAGTATTAACTTGCTGTAACAACTACTGTAACAACTTCTCAATAACAACAGATTAAACCTACAATCAAAACCAGTAACAACTTTGTGAGCACTTGAATTTGACTGGAAAAACAGTCTAAATTCAACACTGGAACAGATTGTTTATATTCGAATAAATTCGAATAAAACTGCACTGGATCAAAACGTTCAGATTCGAATTTAATTAAAAATAAATTCTGAACTCGAACAGTTTTTCAAAGCCTATAAATAAGTAGAAAAAATTCTTTCACATAATCTTTTGTTCTTAAGAAAATTTCATACGAATTTTCTCCAAAAATATAATATCCGCACACGTACGTGTCAAAGACACGTGTTACCCGAGCTCGAGCCCGAGGCGGCGGCGCACGAGGACTTCCCTTGTTCTTTCCCACTCAACAAGGAGGGGGGAAACGTGGATATAAATACCCTTCACAAACTATTTTCCCAACCAATGTGGGATATAGCCTTTGTAATACTTGGAGCATTACCAACAGTTCAAGTTTTAATAAATCTGATTCTGATGATCAATGGTTCAAGTTTATTTTTTCATATATGTATTTTTTCATGTGGGTAATTTAATTTAATTTATTTTATTTTTTTATATAGGTTTAAAGTCCTTTGAAATCCATATTTTGTGATTGTGATGGTGACTTGGTCGGATCTAACCTTAATCGTCGAGAAAAATTAAGATTTTTTTTAAAATTTTCGGGTCGAAAAGCGGGTTAGATTTAGAAGTTGATATATCGGGACGAGTAAATTAATATTTAAATTGGCATCAGTGCGAGATCGAGTTTAAGAATTTATAGATTGGGGCAGCCAAAAACTCGCCCCACCTCGCCCCTTTCTCATCCTAAATATCAAATGATCTAATTGAAAAATATATTTTTTAATGGGTAGATTATAATCATCTCATAATTTAGTGACTAAATAGATAATTTAACTTAATTTATATGATATCATTCAAAAGGCAAAACCCTGCCATCCCTTTGACTTTGGATTCATTGATCTGATGTATAGGATTTGAATTTTAATAATATGAATAAAATAATTTAGATTAAAAATCGTTTCATAAGGAAATCTTTATAATATTAATTTAAATTAATTAATAAATAATTTAAATATTAATAATTATATTAAGATATAATAAAAATTAGAGTAAACTATACCATATACCACTCAACTATAGCCCTGACTCGAAAATGCTACCGAAGTTTAAAAAAGTTCAAAATTAACACTGAACTTTAATATGTGACTCGAAAATATCACTTCTTCATTAACTAAGATTAATTCAAATTATTTTATGAAATACTGTAAATAATATTAATTTATAAATATATATTATTTGCATATATATATATATATATATTATTTTTATACATTATTTAAAAAACCCAAAATATTAATAAAAATAATATACTTATATTATTAATAATATATAAAACCCCTAAACCCTAAATTGTTAACCTACAAACCCCAACACTCAAACTTAAACCCTAAACTTTAGAGTTTAGGATTTAGGGTTTAAGGGTTTTATATACTAATTTTATGAATATTTTGTATTTTTTAACTAATATATTTTTATTATAAATAATATATAAAATATATAAAAATAAAATATTTTTATTTAAATTATATGAACTTATCTATTTGGTTCAACCAAATTATTTTATAAAAAACAATACTATAAATAATTTTAATATATAAATAATATATTACACATATATCAATAAAAATATATTATTTTTATGTATTATTTTTAAAAAACCAAAAAAGTATTCATAACAATAATATATTTATATTATAAATTATATAAAAAAAACATAAACCCTAAAACTCAAACCATAAGGTATAAGGTTTGAGGTTTGAGCTTTGTAGTTTAAGGTTTAGAGTTTTTATATATTATTTATAATATAAATATATTATTTTTATGAATATTTAGGGGTTTTTTTAAATAATATATTTATATTATAAATATTATACAAAAAATAAAAACAATACACTTTTATTTATTTATATATATATTATTATATATACAAATAATATATTTTATATATTAATATTATTTATAGTATTTTTTAAAGGTATTATTATTTATAGTATTTTTTAAGGTATTATTATTTATAGTATTATTTTTTTCATAAAACAATTTGAATTAATCTCAATTAGTTTGAGATATATAATATTTATGGTAAAATTTTACATAATATCATGTTAGTTTAGTGGTTAAGGCTTAGCTCTTACTTCTAAAGGTCTTGTGTTTAAACCCCCCATGTAACACCCGGGTTTAGGGGTTAGGTGAAAATAATATTTTAATATTATGTGGGATCGAGTTTATAATTAAAATAATCCTTTACGTTCCGGGTTTCAAAAATAAATATTTGAAATGGGACCAAATTTATTAAATTGCAAACCGAAGAGCTTTTAAAGAAGAAAGGGGATAGCCATTCATTAATGGCCTTTTGGTAATTTACCCATCTTTTAATTTAAATCCCCCTTTACACAAAATAAACACTATTCACTCTCTTCCTCATCCATTTTTAACGTGAACTTAGAGCTCTCTCCCCTTCATCACTATTCCATCAAAAAGCTCATCCATTTCAACTCATTTTCGAAAGGTAACATCATTTTTGACGTCTCCTCAACTCCCTCTCTTTAAAAGTACCATTTGTTTTCATTTTCATTGAAGTTTTGAAATTGGGGTTTTCAAAAGATTTGATTAAAAATGACGCCTTTGTGTAGCTAAACTTAATGTTTTGATTTAATGTGGTTAGTTATGAAGTATAGGAGTCAAATGGTACAACATATGTGAATTTTGCTTGATTTTGAGCAATTCCCGAATTTGTGTATAAATGGGGTTTTTGGAGGGTTTTGGGTGAGTTTTGGGGGTTGTTTTAGGTGGGAATTGATAGGCTATTGATAGTACTATGGTTAGGGGTTGATTTGGGATCATTTGTGGGTGCAATGGATGTTGGAAACATGGATTTTGGAAGTGGTCTTGGGGCTGCCCGAGTTTGCTAAAAATGAGATTTGTTCATAGCTTGCAACTTTGTAAATTGTGATTGAATTGTGTTCCGGGTTGGTCTTTTGATGTTGGGATGATTTGGGATTGTTTGAATTGTGATTGAGGTTGTTTAGAAGCGGGAACTTGTGTTGGAGAAGTTTCGGGAAGAAATTCGGGATCGTGAGAGTGGTTGCTTGCTTGGCTTGGAGCTTGGAAGCTTAGGTGAGTGGTTAAACGTTTTACGTGGTTTTTAAATGGTTGGTTCGAGTATGTTGACCAGGTTGGGCTTGGTAGACCCACCTAGAGTTAGGATTAGGGTGGTAGCCTAATCCTAAACTTGATCTAGAGCCATTGGATGAACTTGTATTTGGATGTTTATGCCTCGTATGATTTGGGTTATGATTGATTTATGTATATTGTGTTATACATGTGAGATGAGGCATGACTTGTGATGCTTATGGCATGCATGGAAATGGTTTATGATTGTGATCATGGTGAGTACGTGCTAAGCACGGAATTGATTGAAATGAATAATGTGGGATGAGTTAAATGTTGGCACTAGTATGCTTGAGTACAAATGATCGATCATTAGGATGTTAGTGTGCACACATGAGTCTTTGATGTTTCGAAACGGTCAAATCACGTTGACCACGAGAAGTTGACCGCTGGGGTCGTTTTGATACGGGTCACTCCTGTTTCGAAACGGTCTCCTCAGGTTGACCCTGGCCTGTTGACTAAGTCAAGGCGTATCGAAACACCCTAAGGGCGTTTCGATACGGCCTGCTGTAAAGGGCTAAAATGAGCTGCTTAATGTGTTGTCTTGGTTGGTCGATGTTGGATTGTTTGTGTTCCGCTGTTGTGCTTCACATAGGGTTTAATCATGCCTATAGACAAGATAAAGTTAAAAGAAATTTTCTGGGTCGTTAACCGAGAAGGAACCTTAACGGGTTTCGCTTTGGTTTTCCCCGTGTGGCCCACTCGGACCGGTCTTCCGATCAGACCGGAACGAGAAGGTTACACTTGTTGGTATCAGAGCCTAAGGTTACCGAGACCTTGGGCAGGTAAGTGAGGTAAGTTCAAGTTTTGAATTGATATGCACGGTGTTTGCTTGCTTTGTAAGCATGATTGCCTGTGTGACAAGTATGTTGATTGTTTTATTTAAAAACATGTTGTTTGAGAGTTCCATTGCTACTATTACATCGGAAAAGAATCTTAAGTGAGAGAAACGTACTTGAGCACTTGGAAGCCTTGCCTTGCTAACCAGATCTTGTATGTTTTGTTTGTTGTGGTTGTAGTTATCGTTTGAGAGCGATGTCTAGGCCGAGGGGTAGGCCGAGAGTGGTTCGTCAGGAACCACGTGTTGCGGCTCCTGTTGAGCCGGTGATTGGTGTGGAGGCTCATATAGAAGGGCTGGTGGCCGCGGGAGTTGGCGCTCCACCACCACCACTTCCTCCGCCTGGAGCTGGAGGCGAGGATGGAGCTGAGGGAGAGGGACCTCAAGGTGGCCAAGGTCCGGCCGGAATTGATATGACTCCGCTAGTGCAAGCTATAGCGGGAGCATTTCAGGCCGCAGTTGTGGGAGCTCAGGCTGCAGCTCAGCCTAGGTGTGACGATGCAAGCCTACCTTTGGAGAGGCTCCGTAGTTTGGGGGCCGAAGAGTTCAGGGGATCTACTCTAGAGAGGTCGGAGTTATGGTTAGAGAAGACAGTTCGCATCTTAGCTCAGATGGGTTGTGTGGGCGCACGTAGATTGGGCTGTGTGATTTCCTTGCATCAGGGTGATGCCTACACCTGGTGGGTCACCATTACTACTGGAGTTCCAGAGGCAGAGATTGATTGGGATTTCTTTGAGTCTGCTTTCAGAAAGAGGTACTTGGGACCAAGGTATTTAGATGAGAAGAAGCGAGAGTTTATGGCCCTTACTCAGGGAGATGCTTCTGTGACTGACTATGAGATCCGTTTTGTTCGCTTGAGTCAGTACGCTCCAGAGTTGGTTCCTACTGAAGTGGAACGCTGTAACCGTTTCCGCTACGGGTTGAACGAAGAGGTTAAGAGATACACATTGGCTTCTTACTACTCAGACTTTGATGTATTGGTCGCGAGGGCCAAGGATTTGGAACACAGTTTGGGTTCGGCCAAACGATCTGGTGGTTCTAGTTCTGGCAAGAGGCATAACCACTTTGACAGTAGAGATGCCAAGAGGCATAGAGGTGGCGGACAACAGTTTGATCATAGACGTGGCGGTGGCCACCATGGTAGGGGCCATCAGGGCCATAGAGGAGGAGGGCGTCTGCCCGAGTGCACACGATGTGGGAGACAGCACGCTGGTGAGTGTTGGGGTAACTTCCATGCTTGTTGGAACTGTGGTTCGAGGGACCACTTTAGGAGGGATTGTCCGCATCAGGCGGCACAGGCACCGAACATTGCTCAGGCTCCTGCGAGAGCGAATGATTTTCAGAGAGGCCGTGGGCGCGGTCGTGGCTACTTCCAGCCTAGGGCTGATGCACCTAGGGTAGATGCTCAGAGGAACCTTGCTCATGTTGTGGCAGTGCAGCTAGAGGCGGGAGGACCAGCGAGAGTTTATGCTTAGAGAGAGGCCGGGAACGACACTGATGTGATAGCAGGTAATTTTGAGTTACAGTCTATGTCTTTGCTTTCTTTGGTTGATTCGGGTTCTACACATTCCTACATTTTGAGTGAGCATGCACGGAAATTAGACATACCTGTTGAGATTTTAGATGTAGGTATGCATGTGACTAGTTCTTTTGGTGAGACAGTTGTGGTTAGACGTATGTATAAGAGATGTCCACTAAAGATTCAGGGTCATGTGTTCTCTGTTGATATGATGGAACTTCCTTTTTATGGCTTTGATATTATTTTGGGTATGGACTGGTTGGTTGAGTATCGGGCTAGTGTGGATTTTGAGACGAAGAGGATTTCCTTGAAACTTTCTGATGACTACGAGGTAGTAGTAGTAGGCGAGAACATTAAGTTCTTGTCTAATGTTGTGTCAGCTTTAGAGGCTCATAGGTTGATGGATTCCGGATGTGGGGCTTACTTAGCTTATGTTATGAATCCGAATATGAGTGAAGCTAGACCGAAGGATATTAGAATAGTTTGTGTCTTTCCGGATGTGTTTCTTGAAGAGTTGCTGGGTTTGCCTCCTGACAGAGATGTTGAGTTTGTGATTGAGATTGTTTCAGGGTCTAACCCAGTTTCGATAGCTCCGTATCGTATGGCTCCGAAAGAGTTGAAAGAATTGAAGAGTCAGTTGCAAGAATTATTAGACCGTTGTTTCATTTGGCCTAGTAGTTCTCCTTGGGGTGCTCCCGTGTTGTTTGTGAAAAAGAAAGATGGTAGTATGCGCATGTGTATTGACTATAGACAGTTGAATCAGTTAACTGTGAAGAACAAGTATCCGTTGCCTCGCATAGATGATTTGTTTGATCAGTTGAGAGGTGCTTCAGTGTTCTCGAAGATAGATTTGAGATCCGGGTATTACCAGTTGAAAGTGAAGGAGTGTGATGTTCCGAAGACAGCTTTTAGGAATAGATATGGTCACTATGAGTTTCTTGTGATGCCGTTTGGGCTCACGAATGCACCTGCAGCATTCATGGACATGATGAACAGAATTTTTAGAGACTATCTAGACCGTTTCGTAGTTGTTTTCATCGATGACATACTTGTGTACTCGAAGACAGAAGAAGAGCATGATGAGCACTTGAGATTTGTTTTACAGAGATTGTTGAGCAACCAGTTGTATGCGAAGCTTAGTAAATGTGAGTTCTGGATTCGAGAGGTTGTATTTCTTGGCCATGTTGTTTCGGCCGAAGGTATCCGAGTTGACCCGTCGAAGATTGAGGCTATTGTTGAGTGGAAACAACCTAAGTCTGTGACCGAGATTAGGAATTTCCTAGGATTAGCCGGTTACTATAGGAGATTTGTTGATGGTTTCTCTAGAGTAGCTGCTCCTTTGACTAAATTGTTGCAAAAAGGAGTTAAGTTTGAATGGTCAGATGCAAGACAGAAGGCCTTTGAGAAATTGAAAGAAGCTTTGACAAATGCTCCAGTGTTAGTGCAACCTGTTTCAGGTAAGGAGTTTGTGATTTACAGTGATGCTTCCTACATAGGCTTAGGATGTGTTTTGATGCAAGAAAGAAGAGTTGTTGCTTATGCTTCTAGACAGTTGAAGGTCCATGAGAAGAACTATCCTACTCATGATATAGAGTTAGCCGTGGTTGTCTTTGCATTGAAGATTTGGCGCCATTATTTGTATGGTGAGAAGTGTATAGTTTACACCGATCACAAGAGCTTGAAGTACTTGATGACACAGAAAGAGTTGAACTTGAGACAGAGAAGATGGCTTGAGTTGCTAAAAGACTACGATTTGACCATTGAGTACCATCCGGGTAAGGCAAATGTGGTAGCCGATGCTTTGAGTAGAAAAGTGGCCGTTGAGTTGAGAGCTATGTTTGCTAGATTGAGTGTGTCCGATGATGGTGGGTTGATCACCGAGTTGCAAGTGAAGCCTTCTTTGATTCAGTTGATTAGAGAGAAGCAGTTGCAAGATGTGACTTTAGTTCCTCATGTTCAGGACCTAGCCGAAGGAAGACCGACCGAGTATAGTTTCAGTGGTGAGAGCTTGTTGTGCTTTAGAGATAGAATTGTTGTACCGGAAGATGTTGAGTTGAGACGTCAGATTTTGAGTGAGGCACATTCGAGTCCCTTTTCTATGCATCCGGGTAGTACCAAAATGTATCGTGATTTGAAGAATGATTACTTATGGATTGGTCTGAAGAAAGATGTAGCCGAGTATGTGAGCCGTTGTATGGTTTGTCAGAGAGTGAAGGCAGAACATTAGGTTCCTTCAGGTTTGTTACAGCCTTTGAAGATCCCGGAATGGAAATGGGAGAGGATCACCATGGATTTTGTGTCGGGGTTGCCTTTGTCTCCTTCGAAGAAGAATTCTGTTTGGGTAATTGTTGATAGGTTCACTAAGTGTGCTCACTTCTTAGCAGTGAACACTACGGATTCCTTAGACAAGTTAGCGAACTTGTACATCCGTGAGATTGTGAGACTTCATGGAGTTCCGAAGTCTATTGTTTCAGATAGAGATCTTAGATTTACTTCGAGGTTCTAGGGTTGCTTGCATAGTGCTCTAGGTAGCCGTTTGCATTTCAGTACGTCTTATCATCCACAGTCCGATGGGCAGTCAGAGCGAGTGATACAGATTCTAGAGGATATGCTTCGTTGTTGTGTGATTGACTTCCAGGGTTCTTGGGAGAAACACTTACCGTTAGTTGAGTTTGCTTACAACAACAGTTATCAGTCTAGTATTCAGATGGCTCCCTATGAGGCTTTGTATGGTAGACGATGTAGGACTCCAATTTGTTGGGCTGAAACAGGTCAGAGATTGTTACCTATGCCAGATTTGCTTAAGGGGACTACCGACAAAGTAAAGTTGATCTGTGACCGTTTGAAAGCAGCTTCCGATCGTCAGAAGTCTTATGCGGATTTGAAGAGGAAAGAGGTTGAGTACTCCGTGGGTGAGAAAGTGTTTCTGAAAGTATCTCTGTGGAAGAAGGTAATGAGATTTGGCCGGAAGGGCAAGTTGAGTCCGAGGTTCATTGGTCCGTATGAGATAGTGGAGCGGATTGGGCCTGTAGCTTATCGTTTGAGGTTACCTTCTGAGTTAGAAAAGATCCATGATGTCTTCCATGTGTCTATGCTTAGGAGATATAGAACGGATCCTTCTCATGTTATGCCCGTTGAGGAGATAGAGTTAAATCCGGATTTGTCTTATAATGAAGAGCCTGTTGAGATACTTGCTTCTGATAGCAAGGTGTTGCGTGGCAAGACCATAGAGTTGGTCAAGGTATTGTGGAGACATAGAGGCGTGGAAGAGGCCACGCGGGAGAGGAAAGCTAACATGGTTGAGTAGTTTCCGTATTTGTTTCCGTCAGGTAATTTTGGGGACGAAATTCCTTAAGTGGGGGAGAGTTGTAACACCCGGGTTTAGGGGTTAGGTGAAAATAATATTTTAATATTATGTGGGTTCGATTTTATAATTAAAATAATCCTTTACGTTCCGGGTTTCAAAAATAAATATTTGAAATGGGACCAAATTTATTAAATTGCAAACCGAAGAGCTTTTAAAGAAGAAAGGGGATAGCCATTCATTAATGGCCTTTTGGTAATTTACCCATCTTTTAATTTAAATCCCCCTTTACACAAAATAAACACTATTCACTCTCTTCCTCATCCATTTTTAACGTGAACTTAGAGCTCTCTCCCCTTCATCACCATTCCATCAAAAAGCTCATCCATTTCAACTCATTTTCGAAAGGTAACATCATTTTTGACCTCTCCTCAACTCTCTCTCTTTAAAAGTACCATTTGTTTTCATTTTCATTGAAGTTTTGAAATTGGGGTTTTCAAAAGATTTGATTAAAAATGAGGCCTTTGTGTAGCTAAACTTAATGTTTTGATTTAATGTGGTTAGTTATGAAGTATAGGAGTCAAATGGTACAACATATGTGAATTTTGCTTGATTTTGAGCAATTCCCGAATTTGGGTATAAATGGGGTTTTTGGAGGGTTTTGGGTGAGTTTTGGGGGTTGTTTTAGGTGGGAATTGATAGGCTATTGATAGTACTATGGTTAGGGGTTGATTTGGGATCATTTGTGGGTGCAATGGATGTTGGAAACATAGATTTTGGAAGTGGTCTTGGGGCTGCCCGAGTTTGCTAACAATGAGATTTGTTCATAGCTTGCAACTTTGTAAATTGTGATTGAATTGTGTTCCGGGTTGGTCTTTTGATGTTGGGCTGATTTGGGATTGTTTGAATTGTGATTGAGGTTGTTTAGAAGCGGGAACTTGTGTTGGAGAAGTTTCGGGAAGAAATCCGGGATCGTGAGAGTGGTTGCTTGCTTGGCTTGGAGCTTGGAAGCTTAGGTGAGTGGTTAAACGTTTTACGTGGTTTTTAAATGGTTGGTTCGAGTATGTTGACCAGGTTGGGCTTGGTAGACCCACCTAGAGTTAGGATTAGGGTGGTAGCCTAATCCTAAACTTGATCTAGAGCCATTGGATGAACTTGTATTTGGATGTTTATGCCTCGTATGATTTGTGTTATGATTGATTTATGTATATTGTGTTATACATGTGAGATGAGGCATGACTTGTGATGCTTATGGCATGCATGGAAATGGTTCATGATTGTGATCATGGTGAGTACGTGCTAAGCACGGAATTGATTAAAATGAATAATGTGGGATGAGTTAAATGTTGGCACTAGTATGCTTGAGTACAAATGATCCATCATTAGGATGTTAGTGTGCACACATGAGTCTAAATTCGCGCGTGGCCTTGGTGGCGTTGAGTCGCCAAGGAGGACTACGGGTTCGCCCGGAAATTGTATTTATATGTAGTCGATGATGAGTGGAATCCCATCGACGGGGCGTGAGGGTGAGTGGAATCCCCTCCGCGAGACCGGTGATGAGTGTAATCCCACCGTGAGGTAAAGTGGTTGTTGAATGTGAGTTCCAACGGGTTTATCCGCGTATTCGGGTCATAGCTAGGTGCCAATATTGATTGATATGTGTATCAATGTGTTGTGAAATGTGATCCGTATTTGGATGTTTGTATGTGATTACATGTGTTGTGAAATAGAGCTTTATGAGCATGACATTTAATTGGATATTGTTCATGCATCTTAAACTTGTGGCTCTTGTGGATTCTTGGTAATTATGTATTTTTACCTTGGCTAAGATCGTGCTTGGACCCTGCATTGTCGAGGTTTGTTTTTAAAGAGCATACCCTCACTAAGCTTATTACTTACGCTCTCTCTTTGTTCGACAATGCAGATCCTTAGTTCGTGGGTTGCTAGGAGCAAGAAGGGGGCCTCCAAGTGTACTTGTGGTGCTTGTTTAGCTACCGAGTATGAACTTTTAATTTAAGATGTAATGGTCAAGCAATGGGACATGTAATCGTGTCATGATGTTTTTGAATTATGTTGTGGTTGATGTTGCTTAGGAGCATGTTAGACTCCTCGTTTGTGCTTGTTATTTGGCTTGGGATGTATGCCTTGCTTGAAACCTTGTTAGTATTTTGCTATCTAGAACTTGTCTAAGTGTTGGCTATGTGTATGCTTAACCCCTTTAATGATATGTATGAATGCATGGCTTGTGTTGTTATGCCTTGGTGTTTAGTATTGTTTTAATGATGTTAAAGCATGCTTATAAGTTGGTTTGCCTTAGAATTAATTGTTAGTGCGTTGTTGGAGGTTTTGGTGGAGTTTTGGGACACCCTTGTGCCTTAAAACAGCTAAAACCCGTCTGCAGACAGAGGGCGTTTCGAAACGGGTTACCCTGTTTCGATACGGTCCCTTGTTTTTGGCCGAGCGTTTCGAAACGGATAGGGGCTGTTTCGGTACATTTTTGCTACTGGAATTTTGAGAAATTGACGAGATAAAGGCGTTCCAAAACGGGTCTTTGATGTTTCGAAACGGTCAAATCTCGTTGACCACGAGAAGTTGACCGTTGGGGTCGTTTCGATACGGGTCACCCCTATTTCGAAACGGTCTCCTCAGGTTGACCCTGGCCTATTGACTAATTCAATGCGTATCGAAACACCCTAAGGGCGTTTCGATACGGCCTGCTGTAAAGGGCTAAAATGAGCTGCTTAATGTGTTGTCTTGGTTGGTCGATGTTGGATTGTTTGTGTTCCGCTGTTGTGCTTCACATAGGGTTTAATCATGCCTATAGACAAGATAAAGTTAAAAGAAATTTTCTGGGTCGTTAACCGAGGAGGAACCTTAACGGGTTTCGCTTCGGTTTTCCCCGTGTGGCCCACTCGGACCGGTCTTCCGACCAGACCGGGACGAGGGGGTTACACCCCAAGCGCATGGTTTTAATTTTTTTCCTCCAACAAAACAACGTTGTTTTGGGCTAAATTAGACTTCAGAATAGCCGCACCAAAACGATGTCGTCTTGGCTTAACGAAATGTTAAGAGTTAACGGTAAAATGCTATTTTCGAGTCACATATTAAAGTTTAGTGTTAGTTTTAAACATTTTTAAAGTTTGATGGCTTTTTTGAGTCAGGGGCCATAGTTCAGTGGTATGTGGTGTAGTTTACCCTAAAAATTAAATCTCATCCCATTTTTGAAAACCCAAAAAGAGTTATCTAGTGTTGCATGGGTTGTTCTACATTGTGGTATCTTAGAGTGCAGCTAAAATGAGGTAGACTCCTATATAAATTTTATTTTTTAAAATAGTCTAACGATGATTACAAGATAGTATCAATGCGCATACACCATGTAGACATAACGATTTGAACCCATGTCTCTTAAGATGAACATCATCCACTTTTTCACTAGGACACTTGTTGGGTTCGACTGCTAGATAAATTCTTACTTAGTTGATAAGAATTGTGTAATTACAACACAAATTCTTAGCTAAGACAAAAATCTAACCTAAATTCTTGCCCAATTAGTAAGAATTTGAGTTATAACATAATTTTTGTACTCAGTTGGCAAAAATTTCAGTACCTGCTAAATTATTACTCACTTGGTAATAATTTGTGTTATAACACAAATTCTTATCTAATTAGTAAAAATTTTAATTTTACCTAAATTATACTTCAATCTTACACTAATTTTTATTAAAATAATAAAAATTATGTTAGTCCGCTAAAGTAGTTCCCAGTTGTCAAAAAGAAAGAAAAGGATTGCTTCCCTTTTTCTTTTTAAAATAATCCCCTTTCTTTCAAACTAAAAATTAATATTTTTAAAAAAATGAAAAAACGAAATTGATGTTTTTTTCCCTTTAGGCAAAAAAGTAATTCCTTCCATTTTCCTGAGATTTCATTAGGATACAAATGTGAAAGCTGCACCCTTTACGTTGACTTATATCTAATTCAACAAACCACACAATTTTTTTTACAAATTTTAATTTTAATCCTGATCCTACCTAAATGAGAAGAAAGTAAAAGATGAGACTTTAAGGGGAAGAAGGAGTATTCCTAATGAGTCTAGAACATATGACCTAAAGGAATATGAGAGAACAAAGATGGATAACTTAGCCAACCGACGAAATATACTTGCTCAACAAATTGTACATTTTCTTCACGTCTCAAGAATAATATTTTATCAGAAAAAATATTATTAGAAACAGTAATGAAACATGATCCACTATAATTTTTTTATTAAGTAGTGTTACATATCCCCGTTTGTGTTGGTTCGGTTCGTTTATAGAAGTAAATATTATTGAGTTCCACCGGTCGACTCCATAACTATTGTCCGAAAACATCTACCCTACATCCATTTTTCATACGAAAAAAAAAAACCGTTCTATTAAAAATGAAACGATTTGAAATCCATAAGGTGGTCGGAGTTTGTCATCAGTAGTAGCATTAGAGAGGAAAAGAACAAGTAAGAAGGGAAAAAATGTAAGGAACAGCTTGTGCTCTTCATATGATATGAATCAATTGAAACCAGATATGGACCTTAGTGCCTCAAGTTTGCCACTTCTATGTTTTGGTTCAATCTATTTGAGCCTCAAAAGCCCACCTCTCTAGGTCCTAAAGCCCCATAAAAATTACATACGATAGTTAAATAAAATATCATCTAACTTGAAAAATTCGTTTTTATCCATCCAATAAATCATACACGTTAGGCTTTGTAAAGGATGTCAATTGGGTAAGGCAATTGCCAAGGTACTCTTCTCAAACCCATTTTTATAAAAAAAAAATCGATATTTATTTTCGACTCGTGACGAATATAAAACTCAAAATCATTTTTATATCGCGATTTATCAGACTAAAAATATCCTTACTTCACCATCTATGGTTATCCCGAGACTCACTTAATTTTTGTTATACCCACCCACGCTCTATTTCATATAATATATTTACAAGTATTAGTTAAATAAATATAACTCAACAACTAACATTCAATTATTATAGAAAACGTACAAGATAGATCTGCTATAGATGAACCCCGTAAAGAGAGAATTGAAGGTGAATAAGACTGCAGAGAATGAAGTAGGAGTCTGCGAGTTGCGACTTGAGCTAATGATGATTTATTTTAGGGTTTTATGTAAAAGAGATAAAGTGGGAACATAATGAGTTGGACAGTAGTGAGTAATTTTTGGGATTCATGTAAAAAAGATAAAGTGAGAATAGAAGGAGTTGAGTTTGAGAGTGTTAAAAATTGGGTGGACTGATAAGTAATTTTTTAGATGTTTACTGCTTAAATATACTTATTATGCATATTGTTGGGTGAGAATGATATGGGGCAGACGGGGATGAGGCAGAGTGGGTGGGGAATAGGGTGGGTACAAGTAGAGACGGAGCCAGGATTAAATTATGAAGGAGACAAACTGATTAACTTTGAAACGAATAGGTTTTAAAAAGTAATTAAACTATAAAAATTGAGGAGGTTTAAGTTTAATTTTATAAATTTTAAAATTGAAAGGTCTTAGAAAATAATTAAACAAAAAAGATTAATGTTTAAATTTTAATTTATATGATCCTAAAAAATAATAAACCATAAAGCTTTGGGAGCTCTACCCCTAGGTACAAAGTCATACCTATGCGTGCTCCACCACTCACGACAAATTTAATTATTGTCCCCTTCCCCGCCCTACCACCCGCGAAACTTGTACATCACTGCCTAATTGGGTGCGATGTGGAGCGAGTCACCGTGAAACCCGCCTCACTGACATTTCTAAGCTTTGTTACACCTACCTTATGGATGAAGGAAAAAATATATTAGAAAATATGATTTTAAAACCAACATCATTTTTTCTACTCAAACCACTTGTTGGGTTATTGAATACGCAAATTTGATCCCTCTCATTTTAAGTTTTTTATATTGTAGCTTAAGTTATTTAATATATATATATATATTTTGCAAGACATAAATAATTTTATAATAAAATTTTATTGTTTTTAAAAAATATTGATTTTTAGTCTCTTTTCAATTAAACTAATACTCAAGTAGCTTGTGACACACTTAATCGAACTCGTAATATATTTCACCGGCTGGTTAAGTGCTCATTTTTATTTTTTCAGTTCTCTGCATGTCATAGGTTCTAGACCCACAAGGAACACTCCCCTTCCTTCTCATAGAATCTCTTTTCCACTCTTCTGTAGGTAGGATTATAATTAAATTTAAAATCTGTCAAAAAAAACATATAAATTGACTGAAAATAATAAATATTTGAACATGAACCTAATCTTAGGTAGTTATGACAATTTGGGTAAGGTTAACACAAATGCAATTATATGATTTTTATACCGTATCTAAAAGATAAAGTAGATACAACTTTAAATCCCTAACCATACTAATTATTTTGAATGCAGTTATGCGATTAAGTATATTCGAATGCACGACCTTCAAATTATTGCAACAATGTTAATTAAACCAAATGCTCTCCAAATGTACATCTTTTACAGCTGAGGTTGGAAAACTATGGATGGCTGAAGGCTGCATATTATACACTTTAATCGGAATAAGTATATTCCCGCCTCACAATTTCCTACAAACAAACAAACCCATTTCTTTATATATATATAACATTTGGTCCAATAATGGCGACACATAAAATGAATTAATGAACTGTCGGTTCAACGTTTTATAGATTATCTTACTATTTAAGGAATCTTTGGCCCATCTCACTACTTTGGTACACCTGTGAGCTGCAAACAAAAAGGACAATATTTTTCTAATAGTCTACGTTGATTACACGATAGGATTTGTTTATATATATTTTTAATTCTTTAACAATATACATATACTTTGTAGACAAAACGATTTGAATATATATTTCCTAAAATAAATATCATTGGCTTTTCTACTGGAACACTTGTTGGGTTTCAAAAAGAACAATAAAATTACCCATCATAACAAAAAATGAATAAAGACAGAATATTCTCGTTTCTAGTCTTGAATAATGACTACAATAGCATAACAGCAAATTTTGTTAGCCATATTAATTAATTAATTAACTTTTTTTATTATTAAGAATTAATTAAATAACTTTCAAATATATTTTTATGTGCAAGTCGAATTAAATAATTAATGAATTTGTGCGTGAATCTAACTGAAGAAAAGTTTGTAACATATTAGATTTGCATGTATTAGGATATTTTAAAACGTAAACGTGAATATTTTATTATAAATTTAAGCTTGTAATTGATTGTTCAAACTAAATTATATACATGTTTTATTTTACACTAATAAATATAATTCTAAATTCTAAAGGTTTTTTTTATATAAATCACGAATGTCTATGGTGTTTTTTATTCTTAATATTATCATGTTGTATTTTTTTCTTCTAATATATATTTAAGGAGATTTTTAATAAAAACACGTGACAATATAATTTTTTACTTTAATAAAATCGTACTTACTAATACAAAAACATAGACATAAAATAATTTCAAGTCGAATTAAATTTTTGAATTTTTTCTAACTATTAAAGTCAATAAATTACGGATAAAAATCTTCTGCCCTTTTCGGTGCCCCTACTTATGCCCCAACACTAAAAAACACAACAAAATTAAATTCCAAACTCTAACCCTAAATTCTAAATCTTAAACCCTACACCATATACCCTAAAAAATATACCCTACCCTAAAATTCCCTAAACCCTAATTATAACCCCTAACCTAAAACCTTAAACCCTAAACCTAATTTTGAGTGTGGGGACATAAGTAGGGGCACCAAAAAGGAGTAGAGGATTTCCATCCATAAATTACACGCATCATATGCTTCAAGGAGCTTCAAAATTCTCGAAAGATTTGACAAACTTTTGCTAAGATCGATTGCTTGTCGGAATATTTGTAATTTTTGACACGTTAATCTTAACTAAATGGCATTGAAGTTTCATTAACATGTAAAAAGTAAGGTTCACAAGTAGCTAAAGACTAAAGAGATATAGTTAGTACAATCCCGGCAGGAAATTGGGGTCATAATTTGTAGCTAAGTACATTTGGCCGGTTGATAAAGTTGTTTATTTTTGTTTTTTATTTTTTTAGGTTATGAGTTTTGGACCCATTAGGAACATCTTCTTCCTTCCCCTAGAGTCTCCCTTCTCCAGCAATATCCTCAAGCAAATATCCACCACTTAATAAATAGCTTCTTAGGAATCAAGAGTACTTTTTTTGGTATTTTTTTTAGTCTGTCAAGGTTTATAATTATTATTTTCAACAATATCATATCCAATATTTGAATATAAATTTTATTTTAAAAACAACGCTAATGGAATTTATCCTTTCAAAAGGAGGTTAGAACTTGGAAATATAATTAGGAACGAGGGTGAAAAACATATTACTAAAACATTAGACTTTTTACACTAAAAATGAAAGACATTCATTCCTTGACTATAATTAGCATACCTCAATTTTAATTAATTTATACTTGCGATTATAAAGTAGTATTTGTTTATATTTGTTTTTAATCTTTTGATAAGACACACACCTTATAGACAAAACTGATTGAACTCGTGTCTTCTAACATGAATATCATCTTCTTTTTTACTAAGACCGTTTGTTAGGTTCACGTATAACAAAAACTTATATAAATCAATTGAGTTGATGATACATAGTCGCCCCTTGTAATCGATAGGGAACAACACCAGAATATTCACTATAAAGTCTATAACCTTATCATGTCCATGGTGGAATGAAACAATGTGAAGTTAAAAGAAGGTTTTGGCAAGCCCCGGAATTGGTTCACGAATGTTGAGACACTCATTTATGGGCTGCATGAAAAACAGCAAGGCTTGGCGTTTATACAACACAAGAATCCTAACAGACGGCAGTGGTGAAATGATTTGAAACCAATCAGATTTTCAGCAAATAAATGAACAAGATGTTAACTGTTGGTACGTTGTAGTCAATTACACGTCTTTTTATGCCACCCTTTGCTTCGTCGTTTTCTTATGTTGATTTGATTCGACTCCATGGGATGTCATCGTCCTCATTTTCTTTTCCATTTTCCATTTCAAACTCGAACGCGACAATGGAGAGTTTAAAAGACGATAGTCTAAAAAACAATTAAAAACATATAATTGAAAATATTATCAAAATGTATACCATTTTAAGTTGTTTATGAAATAATATTTTAAGCTGCAACTAAAAATATTATCAAAACATATAACATTTTAGGGTGTGTATGTAATATTTTAAGTTGTGTATTTTTAACATTTTAAGTTGCAAATTATCATCATTTCAATCTAGGGATCCAAGGTCGATAAAAAGGTGAGATTTGTTTGCAGCTTTCTTCTTTGATTTGCTTTGGATTAAAGTATTAGAATACGCATATGAAGAGCTTCAACCGCCAGTGTCGAGACTGTTTTTTTTACTCGCCCGAGGTTTGATGATTGCTTGCCACTATGGTAAACTTTAGTTGTTTGCATTTCATTGGTTTGCCGTTGTTCCTTTTTAGTGCATTTGATTGGGCTTTCTTGGCAGATTGTTCTATTTGTGCATTTGAATTGGTTTCCTTTGCCGATAATTCTACTACTTTGTTAGTATTAATACTTTTAGCAAGAGAGGGATGTCGGAGTATTGGCAGCAAGATAGAATAGGGAGAGTAACGCAAGAGGAATCCTGCGTTTGGACGTTGTTCGTCTCGAATATCTCATCAACGATTCATTGGAAAGGATTGTGGCAGATGTTCGATTGGCATGGGATTGTTCGGGATATTTTTATTCTGAAGAAGTGATCGCGAGATGGGGAGAGATTTGGATTCGTGCGGATGGAATCCGAAGCTGACGTCAAAAGGATAACTGAGCGATTAAACGGGAGACAGATTTATGGCGCTCATTTGAGAGTGCAAATGGAGCAAAGAGAATTTCGATCGTCATTTTGGCGACGTAAAAAACAACAAGAATATATTATGCGCAATCAAGCAGTTTTAACGCCCCCTAAAAATAATCCGAGTGTGAAGATCCGAAGAATGAAATAGGATATTGATGATGATATAGTACAAATTCTGAAGAATTGTGCAGTGGATTGGTGCCATAAGTCAATACGTCTAGAGCTCTTAGCTAAAGAATTAATGGATGCAAAGATGCAAGGATTAGCTATTATGAGATTTGCTAGACCTATGGTTCTTCTTATGTTTGGTGACAATGATGAATGCAATAATACAATAGAGGTGTTAATTAGAAGAATTTGGATCTCGATTAGCGAATTACTGATCCAAGCTTGGTCTGAGGGAACATTCTGAAACATTGCGCATGATAAAATATAGAACAAACCAAGAAAAGGAAGGAAGAATGAATGAAAGGAATTCTATTAATCTTGAAGAAATACAACTTGACATTTACAGAGCTGAGTTCATACATTTATAGTAATGCATAGGCTTTGCATTAGCAAGCTTAACGGTCTAACCGTTTTGTAACAAACTAATCCTAACTCTTTGAGACCTTGGATATAATTCTCTAATATGCTTCTTGTCATCATCTTCTTCTTCTTCAAATGATCCTCTAATATGCTTCTTGTCCTCTTCTTCTTCACTAATCCAAACATGTATTCGTGCTATATGATCTCTGTTCTTTTGTAACTTCAATCTTCCCGTTAATCTAAAAAATCAGTCTGCATTATCAACATACGTCAAGTGGACAGTACTTAGTCTTATTTCTTCCACACAAAAGACTTTCAACTTTTGTCTGAGATGAACAAAGAAGGCCGCATACAATGGTTTAGTTAAGGCATCCGCAATTTGTTATGATGCAGGAACATAATCAATATGGAAAGAACCATTTGTGACTTTTTCCTTTACAAAGCTGAGATCTAACTCGACGTGTTTAAGCTTTGCATGATGAACTGGATTGGAGGAATGAGCAATTGCACTGGTGTTATCACACCACAAGATTGGAGTTGATGAAAGAGAAATTTGCAGTTCTGCCAAGAGAGATTTTATCCAAATTCCTTCACACATAACATCAGCAAGACTCTTAAATTCTGCCTTAGTAGATGACCTGGAAACAACGCTTTGATTTTTCAAACTCCATGCTACCAAATTACCACCCAAGAAAATACAGTAGCCACCAGTGGACCGTTTATCATCTGCACTGGTTCCCCAATCAGAATCAGTGTATCCAACCAGAGTTGTAGGTGTTGCACATGTACTGAAGAAGAGTCCATGATTAATTGTGCCCTTAAGATATCGAACGATGCTCTTAACTGCCTTCCAATACTTGTCAAGAGGAGCTTGCATGAATTGAATGACTTTGTTCACCAAGAATTGAATGTCGGGTCTTGTAGAACAGATGTGCTGAAGGGTTCCTACAATTTGTCTATAAAGTGAAGCATCAAGTAAAGGTCCTCCATCAGTAAGTGAGAGCTTTGGTATTGTAACCATTGGAGTTAGTGAAGTGGCAACATCCACCATTTGAGTCCTTTCTAACAAATCTAATATATGTTTCCTTTGATTCAAGATTACTCAGTTGTTGACAGGACAAACATTCATCCCAAGAAAAAAAATTGACACAGTTTATGTCACTGATCACACTATTTACTTCAGTTGAATTGTTTCGAGTGACCACAATGTCATCCACATGGACTTGGATATAAACTTTGTTATCTTGTCTCTCTCTGAAATAAAGAGAAACATCTACAAGAGAAGGAGTAAACCCAAGAGTATTGACTAGAAGATCTCTGAACTTATCAAACTAGGCACGAGGTGCTTGTTTAAGCCCATACAAGGACTTCTTCAAATGACACACAAGCTGTTTTTCTGATCCATCCTCTTGCTCAAACCCAGGAGGTTGCAACATATATACTTACTCAGCCAAATCTCTATTTAGGAATGCATTATCCACATCTATCTGCCTAAGAATCTAGCCATTGCTAAAAGCAATACTAGGAAAAATTCTAACTGTAACAAGTTTAATAACTGAACTAAAGGTCTCTCTGTAATCGAATCCTGCTTGCTGGGAATAACCTTTGGCTACAAGCCTTGCTTTGTACCTAGCAACAGTCCCATCTGAATTCCTCTTGGCTTTAAACAACCATTTATATCCAAGTGAAACCTGATCTGTAGGTCATTGTGTCAGCTCCCATGTTCCTTTTTGAACTAGTGCATCCAATTCTTTTAGAACAACTTCTCTCCATTTAGTAGACTCTATTGCTTGATACACATCTCGAGGTAATTGCGGTTTTGAAACCTCTGAAGTATGAAAAACTTTGAGCTCGAATATACCAGCTTTGGACCTTGTTATCATAGTATGACTTCTCTGAGTAGGTGCCTGAATACTAGTGACTTCTCTAGGTCTGGAAATAAGAACAGGGGCAGAAACTTCTACAGGGTTTTCAGATTCATGTCTTGGTGATTGTTGTGATGCATGATGATCTTCACTCATGATGTCATATGCCTGATTTGATGATGCTGGATGAGCAGATACATGAACAGACTGTGAAACTGTTGGACTTGAATCACCACCAGCATATGCTGAAGGAACTAAACTCCTTGGAACACTATTGGGCACGTCTGGACTAGTTGAGTTCTCAGAACTGGTTGTAGGAAAAACATTATGAGAACCATCTTGTAGAGAGGAATTAGATGTATCTGATTGAGAAGAAGAAGCTCCTAGATCTCTCTGTCTAGGAAAGTTAGTAGAAACAGGCCCATAATACTTAGCTTTAAGAAACTTAGAGACTTCATTGTTTGAGATTGAAAGGATAAGAAGGGAAAAAAAATTTCATTAAACAAGACATGCCTAGTAACATATAACCTGCCATCACTACTAAGACACTTACAGCTAGGGGTGTGCAAAAAAATCTGATCCGAGTAATTCGATCCATTTTTCTGATAATTTGATCCGAAAATATGGATATCTGATCCGTTTTTAAATTTTCGGATAGTTCGGATCGGATATCCGGTAAATTTTTCGGATAATCGGATCGGATACGGATTGACCTAAAATAGAATTCGGATTATCCGAAAATCCGATTAAAAATTAAGCCTTTTAATCCCTAGCCCAAGCAGCCTGGTAAAGCCCAAACTAAAATTTTATCCCCCAATTTTAATTTGTCAACCCCTTTGTTCTGCACGATAATTTCCCAAACCTATTCTCCACTCCCCAGACTTCCATCGCTCCACCTCCAAGCTCCAGCTAAAACCCTCCGGTGACCAATTGGTTACCCTCTCTCACGTTACAAGTCACGATCTTGTATATGACGAGCCAAAACCCTCAACAACCTCCATCCTAATCCTTGGTAAGTTCTCTGCATTTTCTTTTTTATATTTAAATATTATTGAAAATTTTAAATCCAAAAATACTAACTTGGATAAGTATTGAAGTTTGAACAATGATTTTGGAATTGGTAGGCGGTTTGATAATTTATTCTGTTTGTTGATTATCACGGATATTTCAAGAAAATGAAATGTTTGAACAATATAACATTGGATTCTATATTTACTTGGGTTTAGGTAGAGTGTCTAATAATGGATATTTAGAGGAAGCAAACATCAAAATGATGTTGCCATTTCAGACATTTTTGGTAGTCTCGTCCAAACCTATAAAGAACTACTTTATAATATCTGTCTTTTTCTTAATTGCTATTTTATCTACAGATTACTTTATACATGTATTTATTACACTTCGATATGTTTTTTACTTCCATTATTCTTATATAGATTGCTTTCAATATAAAATTAGTCTATTATTTGAATTTATTTGAGTACAATGAAGTATTTTTTTACCATGCATCGACAGTTTCACTTAGATAGTTATTTTTTTGATTAATTATTACAATTAATACTTAATAAGTTAATATGATCTTGTTCGCATGAGAATAATTATTTGGTGTCATATAATTATTTGGTTGCAGAATGTTCCATCATCTTTTGATGAGAATGAAGATGTTGATTCTGTATTTATTGATTCGATGACGAACGAGTATAATGAGGAGGAAATACAACCACCAAAAAGGAAGAGAAATGAGAAGAAAGGTCCAACAACAAGTGATGCTACTTTAGGGAAGAGGAAGAAAAAGTCTAAGTGGTGGACTCATTTTTCGGTTGACGAGGAAGATCCCGCTTTTGCTTCTTGTAAGTATTGCCAACAATGTATTGGTTGCTCAACTAAAAATGGCACCACTCCATTAGCAAATCACATTAATAGGTGCAAAAAATATCCCCAAATTTAGATAAGAAGCAAAAGATGATTGATTTTGAAACTAAAACACTAATAAATGAGGACGGAACTGCTGAAACAGTTAGTGTTCCAAAATTGTGGGAATTTGATAATGATTTGTGTAGGAAGAAGCTTGCTAAGATGCTTATTGTGGATGAAGTGGCTTTTATTTTTGTTGAACGTGAAGGTTTCATTGACTTTTGTAAGGCTTTAAATCCTCTCTTTAGGCTTCCTTCTCGCACTACTGCCACCAGAGATTGTTATGCTCTCTTTATTGACAAAGAAATGAGTTGAAAGCTTCTTTTAAGAACTTGCATTCTAGGATTTGTCTAACCACCGACACATGAACATCGGGTCAAAATTTAAGCTATATGTGTTTGACTGCCCATTTTATTGATGATGATTGGAATTTGCATAAGAGGATAATTAATTTTTGTCCTATTACTGGTCATTCCGGACAACTTTTCGGTAGAGCAGTTGAAAAATGTTTGATTGAATGGGGTTTGAAAAATATTATGACTGTGACCGTAGACAATGCTAGCTCAAACGATTTAGCAATTGATTACCTAAGGAGAAGACTTAACATTTGGGAGTCTAGTTTGTTGGAGGGTAAATATTTACATATGAGATGTGCGTCTCATATTTTGAATTTAATTGTAAGAGAGGGCTTGAAAGAACTTGACTTGTCAATTATGAAAGTTCGAGCTCTTGTGAGGTATGTTCGGTCTTCTCCTATGAGACTTCAAAAGTTTAAAACTTGCATAGAAGAAGAGAAAGAGGATAGTAAATGTCTAGTTACTTTGGATGTTGAGACGAGATGGAATTCAACCTTTTTAATGCTTGAATTTGCTATCAAGTTTAAAAAGGCATTTGCTAGTTTATACATGAAAAATTCTTCTTGTTTCAAGGAACTTAAAAAGTTTGGTGGTGGTCCCAAAGAAGATGATTGGAAGAAGCTGGGTAGTTTTTTTACCTTTCTTAAGTGTTTTTTATGATGCAACATTGAGGTTATCTGGTTCTCACTATGTGACTTGCAACTCTTATGCACATGAGATTTACGGAACTAGATTAATGATTTCGAATAACATTGGTGATGATGATGAGGGTGTTAGGAAAATGACAGCTCAAATGCTGTTTAAGTATGAAAAATATTATGGAAACATTGATAATATTAATGTTTTGGTGTTTGTGGCGGTGATCCTTGACCTTAGGCACAAATTGAGTTATGTTGATAGGATTGTGCGAGACTCTTATGATGAAACAAGAGCAAATCTCTTATGTCTCAAGATTAAAATGGTTTTGCAATCTTTATTTGACTCGTATGCTTCCTCGATGCCTCAATCAAAGACAAATGATACACCTTCTTCGACTTCTTCTACTTTCTCCACTTTCACTCAAAGTGGGACTCAAAGTGGTAAGGTTGATCATCAACAATTCATGACTTCAAAATATCAAAGTGTGAAACCGATAATTTGATTTTGATATAACTAAAGAATTTAAGGATTAAATTGAAAATGTGAAAACGAATTTTTAAGTCCTCAAACCTCTCTACATGTTTAAAACAAAATGCCTAAGTTAAAAACTAATTTTATCAAAAGTTTTCTAAGTGTTCTTGAAGCCTAAATAGTGTTTTTCGAGTCACCATTTCGGAACGGCCTAAGGCGTTTCGATACACTTTTGAAATTGTGAACTCATGTTTCGGAACGAGTATCGAAACGGTTTCAACACTGTGAACCCTTATTTCGAAACGAGTTTCGAAACGGCTTAAGAACATTGAGACACATTATCGAAACTATATCCAACGTTTCGAAACGGTCTTCAAGTCAGATTTAAAATTATGACCGTTGAAGGTTTTTAACTGATTTTAAACAAGTCGTTAAGGCGTATCGAAACGATTTCAAGCAGTTTCGATACAGTCCTTGACAGTGGCAAAAATGTTTCAAAACGGGTTTCGAAACGGCTCTTAGCATATCGAAACGATCTTAACCGTTTCGATACGGGCTCTTTAATGCACCCCAAAGGCTCTTTCTATTTTGGTTTGTTTCGAAACAGGGTCAGGCGTTTCAAAACGGTTGGTTGCAGACTACATTTATGGAGGGAAGATAAAAACCCAACGACTCTATTGATGAATGCAACAACCAAAACGGCTAGAATTCAATGAGAAGGTATAAAAGGGACCTCTAAAAGCTTCAGCAACAACTATTGATCCAAAAGCAAACATCCAAACATCAAATCCAAGCATTTGTGCCTAAATCCCATTATTGTCTTGTAACCCCAATTGTATTTTTCATTCTTATCATTTCAATTGGGTTGAGTGCTTGTAATTGGGCTATATTGTGTATTGAGAGATACTTGTTTTAGCCAACAACTTCTTTGTTTCTATTGTGCGAGGATTGGGTCAAATTTTGGGTAGAAAATTTGACCGAAATTGTAACGGTTACCTTCTTAGCCTAGAAAAGGGGAAGAGCAATTAGTGGAATTGTTGAAAATCCTTAGTGAAGCTAAGGTAGTGGATGTAGAGTTCGATTGGATTTTGAACCACTCTAAAATTCCTTGTCTACCATTTTTATTTGCCAATTCCACCACCAAAAACTTTAAAAATCCAATTCACCCCCTCTTGGTTCATTTCAATCATTCGATCCACTCAACAATTAGTATCAAGAGCCTACCTTTTTGAAGGATTAACAACCACAAGAGGAGTTCCTAGGAAGAGTGTGATCATCCAAAATCAAGATATGGTATCTACCTCCGGATCTAGCATGTACGAGTCTCAATCCACTACAAAACCGCCTTTCTTCAATGGTGATAACTATCCGTTTTGGAAGAATCGGATGTGCCTCTTCATCAAGTCCAATGATTACTTGGTTTGGGATGTCATTGAAGATGGCCCCTACATTCCATTGAAGCAAGTAGTGAAGAAAGGATGGTTCTAAAGAAAAAGATGGAGATGAGTGAAGAAGAGAGGAAGAAGATCCAAATAAATGACAAAGCTCTTCACATGCTTTTTTGTTCTTTCGGTCCGGACATCTACTCCAAAGTCTCATCCATTGAGAGTGCCAAAGAAGTGTGGGATACTCTTGAGACCACCTATAAAGGAACCAATGATGTGAAGGAAACCAAGATCGGAATTCTCAATCTTAGTTTTGAGAATTTCAAGATGGAGCCCGATGAAACGGTGTCGAAGATGTTTGATCGCTTCTCAACCATAGTCAATGGGCTTAAAGGATTTGGAGAGACTATACCATAAGACAAGCTTGTCCGGAAGATACTCTACTCTCTTCCCGAATCTTGGGATGGTAAGAAAACCGCCATCATAGAGGCCAAAAACTTGAAGACTCTAAAACTTAATGAGCTAGTGGGTTCTCTCCTTACTCATGAGATTATGAAGCAAGGAAGGATGAGTTAGAAGAATTGGCTATGATAGCCAAAAGATTCTCAAAGCTTCATGAGGTCCAACCGAGGAAGGAAAATTTAAAGAAAGATGGACTTCAAAGGTAAAAACAAAGAAGAAGTGAGGGGTCAAATCATTTACTTCGAGTGCAATAAGCCCGGTCACATTCGTTCGGAGTGCCCTCAACTCAAGAAGAAGGGCTTTGAGAAGAAGAAGAAGCTCAAAGCCAAGCTTGCTACTTGGAGTGATAAGGAGTCATCCGAGGATGACGAACAAGAAGTGGCCAACCTTTGCCTCATGGCACTTGAGGAGGATTCCTCCATGGTAACCTCTAACTCATCATCTTTAGATTTTACATATGATGAATTAAATGATGCATATGATGAGTTGCAAGAGGTTTATGATGAATTAGTTGAGAAATACAAGGAGTCGGTCATTAGGAATAAGAAAATTATTTCGGAATTAAATGATAAAAATGACTCACTTTCTCAAGCTAATTTAAAATTTGAGAAAAAGATTTTAGGGTTGAAAGATGAACTCAAATTCTTCCAAGATGAAAATGTTGACCTAAATAATCTTCTTTCTCAATGTAATAGTGAACACCAAAAGGTGTTAGATGAGCTTAACAAGCTCAAAGAGTCTTTTAAATATGTTGGTAGTGTGAAGCATGAAATAGGTGAATCTTCTAAAACAAACTAACCTAGGAAAAAGACTAATAATTACAAACAAAGTAGCTTTCCTAGACATTGTAGAACTAAAAAGATTAGAAGTGTATGGGTTCCTAAGGAACTTGTAAAATCTAATAATATTGTTGCTATGTCACCTTGGATTCCTAAGGGAACCAAGTTATTGGGAGCTAACACTCGTGGACCCAAAATGATTTGGGTACCAAAAACAAAAGTTTAATATCTTTGTTTGTAGGGGGTGCATTGCTACAAGGCCAAAGCACAAAGTCAAAACTCATGGTACCTTGATAGTGGATGCTCGAGGCATATGACCGGAGACAAGAGTAGATTCATGGATTTAAAGCCAAAAAGTGGAGGAGTGGTGACATTTGGTGACAACTCCAAAGGCCACATAAAAGATATTGGCTCCATAGGCAATCACTCTACCATTCTTATTGAAAATGTCTTGTATATCGATGGTCTTAAACATAATTTGTTGAGCATAAGCCAGTTATGTGATAAAGGATTTAATGTTTTATTTGATAAAAATGGATGCAAAATTGTTGACATTAAATCTAATAACATTATGCTCATAGGTCATCGCATAGGTAACATTTACATGGTGCATCTAGATGACATACATACATCCCATGCATGTTTAGTAGCTCAAAATGAAAATGATGTATGGTTATGGCATAGGAAACTAGGACATGCTAGCATTAGTGTTTTGAAAAATTAGTTTCCCTTGATCTAGTTAGAGGTTTACCCAAGATTAAGTTCTCAAACGATAAAATTTGTGATGCATGCTCTAAGGGTAAACAACATAAGTCATCCTTTAAATCCATTAATGATGTTTCTACAAGTAGGTGTTTACAACTTATCCATATGGATTTATTTGGGCCAATTAGGACTATGAGCTTGGGTGGTAAATCTTATGCATTTGTTCTTGTAGATGATTTTTCTAGATTTACTTGGGTTCTATTTTTAAGTACTAAAGATGAGGCTTTAGAAAAATTTATCACATTTTCAAAACTAACCCAAAATGATCTTGAACTTAGAATTTCCCATATTAGGAGTGATCATGGAACCGAATTTCAAAATTTAGGGTTTGAAGAGTTTTTGAATGAAAATGGTATTAGCCACAATTTTTCGGCTCCTTGAACTCCTTAACAAAATGGGGTAGTTGAGAGGAAAAATAGAACTTTACAAGAAATTGCTAGAACTATGCTTTGTGAAAACAATTTACCTAAATATTTTTGGGCGGAAGCCACAAACACCGCTTGTTACATTGTAAACCGAGTAATGATTAGGCCAATTTTAAAGAAAACACCTTATGAGATTTTAAAATCTAAAAAGCCTAACATTAGTTATTTTCATCCATTTGGTTGCAAGTGTTTTGTTTTAAATAATGGAAAAGACAACTTAGGTAAATTTGATGCAAAAAGTGATGAAGCTATTTTCATAGGATATTCTTTAACCTCTAAAGCCTATCGTGTATTTAACAAGAGAACTTTAGTAGTAGAAGAATCTATACATGTTGTATTCGATGATAACCTCCTTCCAAGGAAGGATTCTTGTGATGTAGGAATCATTAATGCCTTTGATGGAGGACAAACTTCAAAGGAGGATGAGATTCCAACAAAAGAAGAGGACACACAAGATCCACCTCTTGAGGCCTTGAAGTGTTAGAAAATTGATGTTAATCCAAGAATAAAATAATAAACAATAAAATTAAATATTGATATTATTATAAATCGAATAGAATAAGAAATAAAATTAATAATTTATATACAACATATCTAAAACCAAACCGATTGGGAACAAGTTCTGAAAGAAAACGTGTTGAGGCCTGCACGAAGGCAGTTTCCTTAAGACAGATTTTCGGCCACTCATATGGTGCTCGAGTTCGTTGGTCGTCTGTCTCCCAAGATACAACAATAGATGATCAGACACGGTTTCACTACTGTGGAGATCACGAACTGACCCTTGCCTTCGCCTATCACCGAAAACCACTTGTAAAATCCACAGAGTAAAACAATAAAAAATTTCTGTGGTTTTTGTTGGTTGTAAACCTAGAAGCTTTACTCCCTATTTATAGGATTGTCATGAGGGTATAAGTGGAAATTTTGACCTAATGGAGCATTTAATATTGAGAATCAATTGATTCTCCTATAAAGCAATTTCCAAAATTATTATCTGAATTAAAGGTAACTTTTAATATTTACCCTTTTAATCCCAAGATAAAATTTGGCAAATTTATGCTTTTATTTAAGGAAAATTCATTTCAAATTTGGGTTAAAATATCTGCAAGCCCACGAAGGACCAGTCCGGTTCAGACATTTGCGTTACCCACGTCGTGCATGTCTGCACATTTACGAACCAACAATTGGTTCCACATTTTCCTCAACAACATTTGAATCAATTTCTTATTCAAAGCTCCAAAATTATCAAATTTTCTCAACAATCCCCCACATGAATGAAATTGATTTAATCAAAAACATTTTGACTCGATGTGGTGATAGATTCTACGATCGATAGCTGCATAGGATAGGTAGGTGTCCACCCTTGAACCTTCCATTGTGAAAGTATATTTACTTTACTAGCTGACCAGTAGACGTAATATCCTTGAATTGTTCTGCCGTTTGCGTAAACGATGATATACTTCACACAACTACCTCTCTGACAAGAGTATTAGTTCTCATGGGTATGTCTATATGGCCGTGGACATCGCCTGGTTCTGCAAGAGTTTGAAAGAACTATGCCCAATAGTCTCATTGAAGCGGCCCCACTTCACTCTCACATAGGTGACTTATGTTGCTTAACTCAAAAAAGCACACAATGGTCATTAAAAGCATTGCTTAGCCTAAAACACTTTGATCACTGTTTACATCATAGGAATGGACTTGGGGATAAGAGCCCCTACAGTGACCGCACAGGTCTATGCAATTAGGTTGTCCCTTTGAACCTAGATCTTGGGATCTCCAGTCAACTAGGTAGGGTTTTCCTTCACATAGCACCTTAAATTTACACGGGCTTTAGTCTCATTCCTTTTGTGTTTTTTTTAACTTGATCTCGACTTAACCCTTTGGTTAGTGGATCCACAATGTTATCCTTTGATTTCAAAAAATCAATAGAGATAACTTCATTTGAGATCAGTTGTCTAACGGTATTAAGTCGACGACGCATATGTCTCGACTTACCCATTATACACAAAGCTCTGAGCTCTACCAATTGTGGGCATTGGCTTTGGTCGTTCAGGAATATCCTTCAAGAAATTTTTGAAGCCATTCGACTTCTTTTCTAGACTTGTTTAGAACTACAACTCAAATTCTATTATGAATTTGATTATAATCATTTTCTTAAGGATTTTCATGACACGGTTCCTCCTCCCAAAGTGAAGATATATCCACTTGTGCCTTTGATATCTTGAATATCAGATATCCAATTGCATCGGAGTATCCTTCTAAATAGTAGGATCTCTGGAATAATGCAATTCATAATCTCGAGTATATCTAAGATATCTCAATACCCTCACAATTGCTTTCCAGTGATTTTCACTTGAATTGCTTGTGAGTCTACTTGAACTGCTCACAGTAGAAACAATATCTGGTCTATTGAATCTACTTGGTCAACACTTTGGTCTTTGTTCTTGAACAAAAGTTGGCATGTATTTATTGGAGTTCTGGCTATGCCGGAAACATCCTTGCCAAACTTCTCTTGCCCGCGTAGTGTGACTACGTCAATATGAGACCTTCAAGTGATCGTTTGATTTGGATGCCCAAAATCAAATATGTTAATCTCATATTTTTCATGTCAATCTTGAATTTGACAAGTCTTTGGTACGTTTACCATTTTATTGTTGCTTCCAACAATGAATATGTTATTAACATACAAACATAGAATAATATATCCAATGTTAGTAGTTTTGACATATACACATTTGTCACACTAATTTATCTTGAAGTCGTTTGTCATCATGACATTATCGAACTTCTCATGTCTTTACTTTGGTGCTTGTTTAAGTCTATACAAGGACTTCACCAATCTACATACTTTTCTCTCTTGACTTGAAACTACATAACCCTCAGGTTGTTCCATGTATATTTCTTCATCAAGATCTTCATTTAGAAAAGCTCTTTTAACATCTATTCGATGTACGTCTAGATTTCGCAAAACGACAATTGTAAGTATCATACTTATGGAGGTTATCCTTGATACATGAGAGTATGTATCGAAATAGTCAAGACATTTGGTAACCTTTTATTACCAATATGGCCTTATACTTATCAATTGTTCCATCTACTTTCATTTCCCATTTGAAAATTCATTCAAAACTTAGTGGTTTAATTCATGGAGAAAGATCCACTAATTCCCCACGTATAGTTTTGCATGATGGAATCAATTTCACTCTTAATGGCATCCTTCCATAAGGTGCCTTCAGATGAATGTATAACATCATTATACGTTTGAGATTCAACCTCTAGCATAAAGTTTAGAAAAATGATCCAAAGAATTTTTCTACCATTGCTCGTTTACTTCTTTGTGGCTCTATTTCAAGCTCAAACCCTTGTTGATCATTTGAGTCATCTTTATCGATAATCTCCGAAGTTCGTTTTATTGAACTTTGACCAACTTCCCTAGCTTTAGAAGGGAATACATTTTCAAAGAAAAGGCATCATTTGCTTCCATTATCGTATGCTTGTGAATCTCAGGGTTCTTCGATTCATACACAAGAAATCGATATACATTGCTATATTTTATATAGCCAATGAAAATACAATCGACCATATTTAGGGATTTATTCTCAGTTGCTTTAGTAATGAGGTCATTACCTTTGCAAGACACCCCCACATTTTCAAGTAGTTGTAGGAAAGTTTAATTACCTTCCATAACTTATATGGTGTCTAGTCTCTTTAATTATGGGGAATCTTTTTTAAAAGGTAATTAGCTTATAGAACAGCTTCCCCCACATGTTAGGCACATTATAGTACCGACGTTACTCATATAGAGCTTCTCCCCATCTTAAATCTTTAATTAAGTTTTGGATTTAATATCATGCTCATAGAGAAAAATTTCCACTATAGCTTCATCTTTACATTATTTTTGTGCTATCATCAATGAAGGTAATAAACATATTCCTTCAACCAATATGTTTCCATATCAATTTTTATGGCAATAACATTGCCCTCGTTTGGAAGTCTATAGTCCAAATACTTGTTCCCATCTTATGGAAATTGAAGCATTTTTTTCATGAAATTTTGCTTCTTAAACACACCGTCTAATTTACGGTTTGAAGTCGTTTTTGACTTCCACTACGTTTTCCGTGATAATATTTGTCTTAGCAATATTTACCTTAGTAACATTTGAAGGTGGTAACAATATTTACCTTATCCTCTCTAATAATAGGAGGATCGCCCTTCAGATATTTAACCAGGTTTATCACGGTCAATTATGCAACATCTTTTGTTGCCATATATGAAATTCTTTCCAATAAATTTCACTTGTTTTTCCATTGTGTCACGTAGACACAATCTAAAACCAAGCATTACGAATCTGTTAAGCGCCAGGAATTTAGTCAAAGACTAAAACCAAAAACAGAAATATAATTTCTAACTTTTGTTAGACGATGGAGATTTAGTAAACTAAACCCAAAATAAAAGTTCACACAGTATTAATAGAAAGAACAATAATAAACAATGCACCAGGTAGGTAACTTATGAAAGAGAGGTGGTGCACTAGGCACGCTTAAATACCAAGTCTCTCAAAGAACCAATCCTAGACATGCATTTTTAAATTTTCTTTCAATCACCGTTTATGGATTCTATTCTTGAAATCATTCCAAGCATGGATGATCAATCGGAATCACTACCTTTGATTCACAACAATTTGGAATCTTTCATTTATGGTCCAACGACCCTATCGATTCTTTAGCCATTTTTAAACATTGTGCACTTCATAGCATGCATCAGAATAGGCTTTAAGAATTTAATTTTGACATGGAGAACCAAGTTCTTCTATGCTTTGATTCGAGACCCAGTCAGAATCAGTGCTCTGAATTTGGTAACCAATGTTACTTTCTGAAATAAATTCACCAATTTATTTCCAAAATAAAATCATACTTGATAATAAATTTGAGTTTTTTTTTTCAAAATAAATTCACCAATTTATTTCAAGATTGAATCATTCTAGATTCCAACAAAATTAAATCTAACAATTTATTTTCTTTTACAAAATAGAATCATATTTGATTCCCAAGAAATAAATTCAACGATTTATTTCCCCCACAATGTTAGAATCACACGAGATTCTATTGAAAATAAATCCAATGATTTATCTTCTTTTCCAAAATTAGAATCAACACAATATTCTAATGAAGAAATAAATTTAGTAATTTATTTCCATCATATCTTCTATTAAAGAACAGAGATATCAATCCAACTTGATTCTGTTTAACCAACAGAAACCAAAAGGAATTAATCCTTAGATTTTAATTCCATTGATTCTTGTTTTCGATGATAACCTCTTTCCAAGGAAGGATTCTTGTGATGATGATGATGTAGGAATCATTAATGCCTTTGATGGAGGAAAAACTTCAAAGGAGGATGAGATTCCAACAAAAGAAGAGGACACACAAGATCCACCTCTTGAAGCCTTGAAGGACTTGGCTCTTGAGGAAAAGGAAGTGAACTACCCAAGGGAGTTCAACTATGTCAAAGATGATGAAATCTTGGGTGATCCATCCAAGGGGGTAACCACTAGATCTTCTCTTAAACTTATGAACCATGTTGCATTTATCTCATGCATAGAGCCTAATAATATAAAACAAGCATTGAAAGATGATTTTTGGATTATGGCTATGCAAGAAGAGTTAAATCAATTTGAGAGAAGTAATGTTTGGACATTAGTTGATAGGCCTAGTAATCAATCTACTATAGGAACTAAATGGGTCTTTAGGAACAAACTAGATGAGAGTGGTAACATTGTGAGAAACAAAGCTAGACTAGTAGCACAAGGTTACACTCAAGAAGAGGGAATATATTTTGATGAAACCTATGCACCCGTAGCTAGAATGGAAGTCATTAGGATGTTGCTTGCATATGCATGTTATCATGATTTCAAGCTTTTTCAAATGGATGTTAAAAGAGCATTTTTAAATGGTTTTATAAATGAGGAATTGTATGTTGAACAACCACCGGGTTTTGAAGACTCAAAATTTCCAAATCATGTTTTCAAACTCACTAAAGCTCTTTATGGTTTAAAACAAGCTCCTAGAGCTTGGTATGAAAGACTTTCAAATTTTTTAATTGAAAAAAGGTTTTGAAAAAGGTAAGGTGGACACTACACTTTTCATAAAAATGTATAAAAATGACATTTTAGTAGTACAAATTTATGTTGATGATATAATTTTTGGTTCTACTAACGAATGTCATTGCAAAGAGTTTGCTAAGCTAATGCAAGGTGAATTCGAGATGAGCATGATGTGGGAGCTCTCATTCTTTTTGGGACTCCAAATCAAACAAAGGAAGGATGACACCTTTATCAATCAAGCAAAGAACATTAAGGATATGTTCAAGAAGTTTGGCTTGGAGAATGCAAAGCCTCAAGCCACACCTATGAGCTCATCTACAAAGCTTGACAAAGATGAAGGAGGTAAGTGTGTTGACTCTAAGTTTTACCATTCTATGATTGGATCATTGCTTTACCTTACCGCAAGTAGACCGGATATCGTGTTTAGTGTTTGCTTGTGTGCTAGGTTTCAGGCTAGTCTTAGAGAGTCTCACCTTATAACCGTTAAGAGAATATTTAGGTACCTTAGAGATACTCCTTGTTTAGGTCTTTGGTACCCTAGAGACTCCACCTTCAACCTTCATGCTTATTTGGATGCGGATTATGGGGGGTCTAAAATCGATAGGAAGAGTACTTCGGGAACTTGTCAATTCCTAGGTAGCATGCTCATATCTTGGTTCTCTAAGAAACAAAATAGTGTAGCCTTATATACCACCGAAGCCGAGTACATATCCTTCGGGAGTTGTTGTGCTCAAGTCCTTTGGATGAAGCAACAACTCTTAGATTATGGTATTAAAGTTGAAACCATACCCCTTAAGTGTGATAACACTAGTGCCATATGTTTGACAAAAAATCCCATCCAACACTCTAGAACCAAACATATAGAAATAAGACATCATTTCATTAGAGATCATGTCCTTAAAGAAGATGTTGTTATAGAGTATGTTGACACCTTAAATCAATTAGCGGACATCTTTACAAAACCTAAAATAAAGAGCGTTTTTGGTTCCTTAGGAGAGAGTTAGGTCTAACTAGCTTATCTTGACCTTTTAGTACCTCTTTTGTGCTTAAAATTGCCTGATCTTGTGAAATGCCATGTCTATGTGTTTTTTTACTACTAATTTCATCCATGCTTATAGCTAGGGGGAGTATGTTTACGTTTGCACATGTTATTCCTGCTCATTCATGTCATTCATACAAATTAGGACTTTTAAAATCCATTTTCTGCACTTTTAGAGCCTCATCTGCACTTCCAGGCCCAGGTGTATCGAAACGGGTCCAACTGTTTCGATACAGGTGCTTTAAAATTCTATCTGAGAGAAGGATGTTTCGAAACACCTTCCAAGGGTTTCAAAACATTTTTGCAGCCAAGGGGTGTATCGAAACGCGTTTCGATACGAGTCAACGGGGATTCGATACGGTCAAAGTCGCATCGAAACGATCAGCTGGACTTGAAAAGTCGGTCAACCTTCGGTGCCCGTGTTTCGTAACGGTCTCGACCGTTACGAAAAGGGTTAGCGGACTGCTTTAAAGGGGCTTTTAATGTTAAAGATTAACTTTAATTAAAATTCTCCCAAACCCTAAAATCGATTTTTCCCTATAAAACCCTCTAAACCTCCTTGTTTTTCACCAAATCTTGAGGGTTTTTACTCTTAAACACAAGTCTAAGCAAGCATCAACAACTTTGTGCAAGGATTTTCATCTATTCATCCAAAATCCCAAATTAAGGTATATTTTTATCCTTTTCTTTTTCCCTAAATTTGTATTCGAATCCTAGGTTAGAAAATTTTATTTTTGTATAGTTTATGTGTTTTGATACTTGGGTTTTTCAAATCTTAAAATTTTTTATTCGAATATATGATTTCTCATTCGTATTATCTTTACTATTTTTTTGTTTTTCTCTTAATTTTTTTTGTGTTTTGTTTTGTATATTTGCTCTTAAAATTTGTTTTTAAACCTAAGTGGGATTTACCATTGTATTGAATTAAGAAATTTCATGCATACACTTCAAATTTGTTTTAAATTGCCTGCTTTTATGTTTTTAGGATTTTATCAATGGATCCCGCTAACAAGAAACGTAAGGCACCTCAATCGGGTGAAGGTTCAAACCAAGCCGCTCTCCATCCCAACCTTACTCAACTTTTTCTCAAGAGTCTCAAAACTCCCACGATGAAGGCGTGTTTCCAATATGTCAAGACATTTGGCGTTCGTCGTGAGCGTGTTGTTGACATGTCGTTTCTTGACTCCGAGCGCTTTCTCTTCCGTTATCTCCACCGTTTACAAGAATGGAGCTTCTTTGATTTCTTGAGTATCTCGGATATTTGTTACAAGCACATGGTCCTTATCTTCTACTCTAATGCCCAACTCTTTAATAAGGAAGATAACTCTGAAGTTGTTCGCATTGAGTCTCAGATCTTGGGAACGAAAATTGTCATTGACATACCTTACTTAGAGACTACTTTTGGGCTTAAGGACGAAGGAATCGAGAATGAGAGTCACTTTGGTTCTCACACCGGTTCAATGCTTGCCTTGGATGCTCACGATAGGTTCCTCCACTTGATGGTCTCGTGGTTTATTCGCCCCTCTGGAGGTAAATTTTCTCACGTTCGTCAAGTAGATTATTTTTGGCTTGAATGTTTTCGTCGTGGAGAGCAACCTAATCTTGTTAAGATCATGTTTGTCGAGATGGTGAATAATGTTAAGCTCCGTGAAACCGATGCGCTCAAGTCTTTCACTTATGGGACTGTTTTGAGTCATATTTTTGAAAAGCTTAATATTGATTGCACCTATGACTCTCCGGAACCCCGCAAGCAAAAACTTGGTGAGTCTTCTCTCCGCAAGTCCGGATTTCACTACATCAACAATGGCCAATGGGAACGTGTTGATAGGGAAGCACCTCCACCTCAAGTTGAACCTCAACCACAAGCTCCGGTTGCTAAGAATGAAGCTCTCACGTCTTTTCTTACCGAGCGGTTCAACACATTGGACACTAACATGTCTAGGGGTTTTGGTGCTATCAATACTCGCTTGCAATCCGTGGAGGATCGTCTCCTTGCAAATGAGAATCGACTCACATCCCTTGAGAATCAACATTTATCTATGGACATGTCCTTCTCCACCTTTTATGACAAATGGATGGATTTTCGTCGCGCTCAAGCTAAGGATGATGATGATTCAATGGATGATGATGGTGACGACGGGGCTTAGGATTCTCATGTCATCTCATATTAGCTATTCATATTAGGATTAAGTTTGCATCTTTATTTCCCTTATGTTTTATGAACCTATGCTTTGATTTTATTTGGGATTATGCTTTGAACTTATTATTTAAGATTTATGTTTTGGATATTTGAATTTTATGAATTTATATTATGTTGATTATTACTTATTGATTATTGCTTTTAACCTTATCTCTTTGAGCCTTGTTTATTATTTTTGATCTAACAAAAAGGGGAGAAGTAATCTAAGAGCCAAAATTCGTTTTAAGTGTTTCAAGTGTTTTTTTAAGTTTTAAAACTTGAATTTAAATCTTTTTAAAACTTTAAAAACCCATCTTAAATTGAGGGGGAGTTAGAATATACTCAAAATTTTCAAAACTCTTAAAAATTCTAACTTTGGTTTTGTTATATCAAAAAGGGGGAGATTGTGAAACCGATAATTTGATTTTGATATAACTAAAGAATTTAAGGACTAAATTGAAAATGTGAAAACGAATTTTTAAGTCCTCAAACCTCTCTACATGTTTAAAAGAAAATGCCTAAGTTAAAAACTAATTTTATCAAAAGTTTTCTAAGTGTTCTTGAAGCCTAAACAATGTTTTTCGAGTCACCGTTTCGGAACGGCCTAAGGCGTTTCGAAACACTTTTGAAACTGTGAACTCATGTTTCGGAACGAGTATCAAAACGATTTCAACACTGTGAACCCTTGTTTCGAAACGAGTTTCAAAATGGCTTAAGAACATCGAGACACCGTATCAAAACTATATCCAACGTTTCGAAACGGTCTTCAAGTCAGATTTAAAATTATGACCGTTGAAGGTTTTTAACTGATTTTAAACAAGTCGTTAAGGCGTATCGAAACGATTTCAAGCCATTTCCATACAGTCCTTGACAGTGGCAAAAATGTTTTAAAACGGGTTTCGAAACATCTCTTAGCGTATCGAAACGATCTTAACCGTTTCGATACATGCTCTTTAATGCACCCCAACGACTCTTTCTATTTTGGTCTATTTCAAAACAGGGTCGGGCGTTTCGAAACGGTTGGTTGCAGACTGCATTTATGGAGGGAAGATAACATCCCAACGACTCTATTGATGAATGCAACAACCACAACGGCTAGAATTCAATGAGAAGGTATAAAAGGGACCTCTAAAAGCTTCAGCAACAACTATTGATCCAAAAGCAAACATCCAAACATCAAATCCAAGCATTTGTGCCTAAATCCCATTATTGTCTTGTAACCCCAATTGTATTTTTCATTCTTATCATTTCAATTGGGTTGAGTGCTTGTAATTGGGCTATATTGTGTATTGAGAGATACTTGTTTTAGCCAACAACTTCTTTGTTTCTATTGTGTGAGGATTAGGTCAAATTTTGGGTAGAAAATTTGACCAAAATTGTAACGGTTACCTCCTTAGCCTAGAAAAGGGGAAGAGCAATTAGTGGAATTGTTGAAAATCCTTAGTGAAGCTAAGGTGGTGGATGTAGAGTTCGATTGGAACTTGAACCACTCTAAAATTCATTGTCTACCATTTTTATTTGCCAATTCCACCACCAAAAACTTTAAAAATCCAATTCACCCCCCTCTTGGTTCATTTCGATCATTCGATCCATTCAACACAAAGAGATACCGGTTGTTCATTAATTAATTCCAATAAAAGTGAGTTGGAGAAGTAATTAGAAGATGCTTGCGAGTCTCATGCTCCAAATTTTAAAATCTTGCAATGGTGGAAAGATCAACCAAAAAGATATCCCATTCTTCATAAGATGGCTAAAGATGTGCTTGCTATACCCTTTTCGACTATAGCTCCTGAGTCGGCTTTGAGCACGAGAGGTCGTGTCCTTGATTCTTTTCGTACTTCATTGACTCCAAAAATGGTTGAAGCACTTGTTTGCACTCAAGATTGGTTACGCACCTCTCGGTCACCTCTTATAATTAAGGAAAGCTTACTTGCCTTGGAAAAATTGGAGGAAGGTTAGTTAGTTTAGCTTTTATTATTTGTTCAATATTTTAAACATAATGCGTGATTTAACCTTAGTTTATTTTATTTCTTGTGTTGTAGGCATGAAGGATCTAACTTTGGAGCAACCAAACATCATAATTGATGAAACGAATAATAGTTTGGATGATTTCTAAAGTTTGGACCTTGGAACTTTAGGAGTACTTAGTGATCTAATTTTATTTCGTTATTGAGACTATCGTAGTATTTTATTTTGAGCTTGATTATTAAACTTTAATGATGATAGTAAGACTTTTGTAGTATTTTATTTTGAGTATTTTAGTTGATATTAAGACTTGAATGATGCTATTACGGTCGAACACGGTATACTAGTAAATTGTTCACTGCATAATTTGTTCAAGTGCAATGTGTGATGTGTTATGAAAAATATTAAGTTAATGAAATGCTCAACTTTTGCTACTGGTCTATTTTTGTTGTGCCGTGATCACTCTTAGCCTCTTAGGCATTATAAAATGTTTTATATTTTTTCACAACTCTATTTTTATGTTAGGTTAGTTTGTTCAAGTGCATAATTTGTTGTGCCATGAAAGCTCACTGTTATATCAAATGTTAGGTTAGTTTGTTGTACCCAGTTTCTTTTTCTATTATGAAATGTTATGTTAGTTTTTTTATATCAAATGTTTCTTTTGATTTTAATTATTGTTTTAAAGTTTAAATTTTTCTACTATGAAATGCTCAACTTTTGCTACTACTATGTTCTAGTTAGTTGCTCACAACGTTTGTTACTGCTCTTTTTTTATCAAAATGTGTATAAGTTGTAGAAAGTTTAATTTTTTTGTTAAATTAATCAAGAATTTCAGATTTAGATATTTAGTTTTTCGAATATTCGATTTTTTCAGATCGAATACAGATTGCTATTTTGACTATCCGAAATTTCGAATATCCAAAAATTTAAGATCGGATACTATCTGTATCCGAAAATGCACACCCCTACTTATAGCCATGTTGCTTAGAACAATACCCTAGAAAAGTACAAGGTTTTGACTTGAAATCAAGTTTGTGCTGAATATAAAGCCTAGTGAGAGGAAAACATTGGCCACCAAAGACTCTAAGAAAAGCATAATCAGGCTTCTGTTGAAAAAGCTTCTCATGGGGACTTATTCCTCCTAAAACCTTAGTTGGCAATCAATTTATTAAATAAACAGTAGTATAAAAGGCATCTGACCAGAATTTAAAAGGAACACCCCTCTGAGCAAGTAAAGTAAGCCCAAGTTCTACTATATGACGATGTTTACGCTCAATTTTACCGTTTTACCTCAGAAGAATAAGGACATGTATGCCTAAACTGAATGCCTAACTGAGAGAAATAATGCTCAAGAGACTTAAACTCTGAACCACAATCTGATTGAATGGCGTTTAACTTGATATTAAGTTGTCTTTTCACCATTTTATGAAATTCAACCACAATTTTATATACATCAAATTTCTTAGATATAAAGTATATCCACGTGTATCTTGTACATGCATCTATAAAAACTGATTTAATAACAGCAATTATTGGAAATCAAAGGTGTTGGGCCCCAAACATCCATTTGAACCAATTGTAAAGGTTGAGCATAAACAGAAACAGATTTCTAAAAAGGCAACTTATGACTCTTACCCAACTTGCATGCTTCACAAAAGGAAACTTTATTGACATTTGAAATTTTAGAAGAGGAGGAAAGTTTTACAAGAACTTCATTAGAGGGATGGCCTAATCTCTTATGCCAAAGCTGAGAACTATTCGAATCAGAAACAGAAAAACATATATCATCAGTGTCTAAAGGTAATTGAGTAGAAATATTCCTAGAACTACCAGATAAAACATCACAAGTCTTATGCAGAGAAGAACTAAAAACATTTCTGCAGCAGAGGAAGCATCACTAAATCTGTAAAGACCATCACTTTGCAGCCTTTGCAAGATCGATTGTTGAGTTGCTAAATCCTTCACAAGACAATAGTCAGGAAAGAACTCAACAGAAACATCATTATCTCTAGTAAATTTAGAAACAAATAAGAGATTTTTATTAATTGAAGGAACTTGTAATAAGTCATTGAGAATCAAGGACCTAGAAGATGTTTCTAACGTAGAGGTACCAATCCTAGAAATAGGAACTGTAAGGCCATTAGCAACAGATACTCTACCATTACCATAATAGGGAGTAGAGTAAATAATATTACCAGTATCAGGGGTTAGATGTGATGTAGCTCCAGAGTCAGGATACCAGGCAACATCTCCATAGTTGTTGAACTCATCAGTAACCGCAACAACTAGTTCTGCACCACCAAGGACATTGACTCCAGATCCACCAGCATTATAACTCCCTTGATTACCACCTTGAGCATTGTAATTCCCTTGAAGATTTCCTTGAGCATAAAACCCTTGAAGATAGCCTCATTGATCATCAAGAAATTCTTTAGAAAAAGAACACTGATTCGCTGAAGCTATACCATCTTATTCTTGATTAAATCGAAAGTAGCAGGATTGGCAAGATGCCCAATCTTGCCACAAACTTGACATTGTGGGCGAGAACGGCAAGGAAAGACTCTTCTGCCTCGTCCTCTAGATGCAACACGATTGAATGACAGCCGAAACCTTAGAGCACCTCTTTGATTAACAAAACCTCGCCCATTATTGCCAAAACCCATATTAGAATTAGAATATGGGCCTTGCTGTTGAAAGGCCATATCTGTAACGCCTCGGTTTTGGGCTTAGGAGTTTTGGGATTCGGACCGGTTCGGTCGGATCGCGGTTCGAATATATAAGAGTGAATTTAGGAAAACCTAGTTCGGGTTGCATTAAAAATATGAAAAAATGTCTTAAAATCCTCTTTTATTATATATAAGAGTTTGGTGAAATCAATTTTACAAAATGGGGTTTGGAAGTGTGACATTTTGGTTAGTGACCAAAATGTAAATTTCGAAAACTGTGGGACTGTTTTAAAAAGGATTGAAACTTTGAATCTTTAAGGAGCTATTTACTCAATGGGAGTTTCTCCAGATTTTTCTAAGATATTAAAGGATTAATTAAAGGTTTTTAAATAAAACTAAAAAGGAGGGAAGATATTTTGGCATTTTCCAACTAACTTCCTAAAATTTCATTTCCATTTTCTCTCAAACCAAACACTTTTCTCCAGAGCTTTTCCTTCTGATTTTGATGTCCAAACATGAGATTATAATCCTCTTTTGATCTCTAATCATCTCTTCAACAAAACCTCACCATTTGCTAATTGGATTTTTAAGATTTTGGTTCTAAAAAGGGAGAAACTCAAGTTTGGAGGTAAGAACGTCCTTCTCCTCTGAACTCTCAGTTCTTTACTGAAATTCCTAAGTTCTCAATCATTGATTTATGTTTTATAAAAGGTTTTATAGATGTATTCTTGATTTTGGCTTTTAAATGCAAGATTGGATTGATTTTGATGAAATTTCGTATGATCTGATTGGGCAGTGTTTTGAGTTGTCAATTTGATGTTAAATGAATGTTGAATTGATGTGAAATTGAGGTTTAATTAATGCAATTCCGGATAGGTTGAATTTCCTAAGTTTAGCTTGTGTTCTTGGTTGTTTTTGGAGTGATCTTGATGATCTGTTATAGCTGGAGGTATAAGGGTTTGATTAGATCCTTTTTGGATGTTAATTGATGTTTAAGGATGATTAGATTTGATGGATCTTGGCTGGGTAGTGTTGTGGAGTTGTTTGGAGGCATTTTCGGTTGTGTTTGGTAGCCAAAAATGGAGTGTGGATGAGAGCAGCGGGTTTAGGTGCTTTCATTGAGGATATTAATGCATGATGATGCATTAATCTACTGTTTTGGTGTGTTTAAAACAGGGGAGTCATCTTTGGATCCTAGTGGTGTTGATCCGGAAGCTTGATTGGTGTTTCGGCAAGAGGCGAAACGGAATCGGTGAGTGGATTTTGGATTTCAGCTTTGAAACCAATGTTTGAAGGTTTGGGAGCTTAGTTTAAGTCTAAGCAACTTAGCTAAGCTCAAGAGTAAGTTTTCGGAAAAACTCTCTTGATGATGAACCATGGATTGGTTGTATGCAATGTGGTTGTTTGCATGTTTTAAATTCTGTTTTGAAAGCATATTTAGCATGTTAGTTGCTGATTTTATAAGCCATGTATTGAAGAATGCTCAAGGTAAGAGATTCTTGTTTTTGAACATTGTTAAATGTGGTTTTGATGCATAATGATGCATGATGTTTATGGCTTTGTTAAATGCTTTAAAACAGTGGAATATTGTTGTAATGATGCACATTGGCAAGTGATGGTTAAGGTCACAAAGGTGGTTAAAAGTCCTTGTGTGAGCCTTGTTTATTTAAGAACAACATGGTGTTTAAAATTCCATGGTTGGTTCTTGGTTAAGGTTCAAGGTGGTTAAAATTCCTTGTGTAAGCCTTGTTTATTTAAGAACAACATGTTGTTTAAAAGTCCATGGTTGGTTCTTGGTTAAGGTTCAAGGTGGTTAAAATTCCTTGTGTAAGCCTTGTTATCTAAGAACTCTAAGGTGTTTAAAAGTCCTTGGGAGATTCTTGTTAAGGACACAAAGGTGTTTAAAAGTCCTTGTGTGGTCCTTGCCATGGTGTTTAAAAGTCCATGGGGTTAAGGACACAATGGTGTTTAAAAGTCCATGTGTGGTCCTTGGAAAGTGTAAGATCACAATGGTGTTTAAAAGTCCATGTGTGGATCTTATGTTGAGTGTATCACTTGTTGCCAATATGACATGTTATGAACTTGAAGCATGTATTGCTTGTTTTAAATGCTTATGAGCATGTACAAATGATGATTGGATTTAAGGGTTATAAATGTGTTTTGTAAATGCATTATTGTGTGGTTTTAAATGAGCAATCCTCACTAAGCTTTTGCTTACGCTCTCTCTCTTTTCTTAAACCAATAATGCAAAGCATTAAGGTGCATTGAGGGCAGCAAGGTGGTGAAGAATCCAAGTGGTGAACTAAGCTCAAGTATGGTGAAGCTTTCTTAAACACTATTAGCTTTTGGCATTTGGCAATGGGAACCTATGTTGTTGTTTTGGGAGATGTTTTGGACTCCCTAAGTTAGTTTGATGATGTTAATAATGTTGGAGCTTGTAATTGGCCTTTATGAGATGGTTTTGGTATTTTGATGCTTGAATGGTATGCTAAGTAGGAAGCATGCCTATAGATTTGGGGTTTTTCATAATTGTTGCCATGTTGATGTTTGGTTGATACAATTATGTTCTTTGAATGTTGAATGACTTGCTGGTATAATTTGGTTGCTTTTGGAGCATGTTTGTTAAGTCAATTGCATGATAAACCAGCAAATTTTCTGCAATTTGGGCATCCTGTTTCGGAACAGGTGCTACCGTATCGGAACGGGGGCCTGAAATGGCCTGGGCGTTCCGAAACGGGAGGCACTGTTCCGGAACGGTTTGGCCTCTGCCAGGCCATGTTTCGGTACCAGTTTCGGAACGGTCCCGCGTTTCGGAACGGGCCTTCCCTGTTCCGAAACACTCGACCGTTGGGCACTGAAATTGTTGGTTAAATGTTCTGAAATGTTTGCGTTTTGGTCCTGAAACTTGTTATTGCAATTGTATGAGTTTGAGATGTTTGTTTGAGCTGAAAGTTGGCAAAGAAGCATGAAAGATGATTAATTTCAAGTTGGTAACTTTAATTTGGGTTAAGTCCTTATAATTATCAGAATTTACAATTTGGTCCCTTAAGTTGTAATTTGTGCAACTGGGTCCCTGAATGTTCTCTAATTGTTATGATGTCTGAATATGATTATCTTGTGAACATATCTAGGGTTAACGTGCATCTAGACAAGATTAAAAAGAAAAAAAGGGTCGTTAATCAAGGTTGACTTTGGTTTTCCCCGTGTAATCTTCTTAATTCGGGTCGACCGTCTAGGCCGGGTTAAAGGGGTTACATTTGGTGGTATCAGAGCCAGGTTCTCGAGTAATTGGGAATGGTTGTGTGTGTGATTAAAGTATGTATGCTTTGTATGCTCGTTGAGTGAAAGCATGATGTGTGAATTGTAAGTATGTTACAATTGTAGTGTAAGCTGTGGTGAAGCATGTTGTGGGTACCCATTGCCAAATCAAAGCTAATGAAATGATATTGTTTTTAATTGAAAATGAGCTTGAGTACTTGGATTGCTTACCTTGCTGGGCCTGACTTTGTTTAATTGCATTGTGATTGCATTGTTAGAGTATGGCACCTCGTAGAGAGTTGAGGAGTAATGTGCGAGCTACGGCTCAAAACGAGAACGAGAATGATGAGAATGTTGAGAGTGCGGTGGATTTACCTCCTCCACCTGGTGGTGGTGGTGCTGGGGGTGAAGGAGCTGGAGCTGCAGCTGGTGCTGGGGTCGCTGGACCTGAGGCTGGTCAGGGGCAAGCTGTTCCTGACATGACAGTGTTGATACAAGCTATTGCTGGAGCTTTTCAAGCAGCAGTAGCTGGAGCTCAAGGAGCTGGGCATCAAGGAGATGCTGGAGTTAGACTACCCTTGGAGCGTTTGCGCAGTCTAGGAGGGACTGAGTTCAGGGGTTTGTCTGCTGAAGGTTCGGAATCTTGGTTAGAAGGTACCAAGAGAATCTTGGGTCAGATGAGTTGCACTGATGTGCAAAAGCTGGGCTGTGTAGTATCATTGTTGCAAGATGATGCTTACACTTGGTGGACTACCTCTATCGCTGGGATGGCGGAAGCTGACGTAACTTGGACGTTCTTTCAGAACGCGTTCAAAAGAAGGTATCTAGGTGTGAGGTACCTAGATGAAAAGAAGAGGGAGTTCATGTCTCTTACCCAGGGGAGCATGACTGTGGCTGAGTATGAAGTACAGTTTGTTCGACTCAGTCAATACGCACCTGAGCTTGTTCCGGATGAGCGGGAAAGGTGTGAAAGGTTCCGTTATGGTTTAGTGACGGATGTAAAGATGTATGTGATGGCTACCGAGTATGATGATTTTGATGTGTTGGTGGGCCGAGCAAAGGATATTGAGATGAACTTGGGTTTATCTGCTAGAAGTGCTGGATCGAGTGCTGGTAAGTGAGCTGCTGAAAATAGTTCCGATGGTGGACGGAACAAGAGGGGACGTGATCAGAAGTATCAGTCTTCAGCTAGGCGAGGTGGTGGTGCGCCTGCCCGGGGAGGCAATGCTAGAGTTGATCCGAGTGCTTGTTGGACATATGGTTCGCGTGGCCATATGAAACGTGATTGTCCTCGTGCTGAGAGGGAGGTGCAAGCTCCTGTTGTGGCAGCTGGTAATGCGTGCTGGAATTGTGGATCTAAGGATCATATGAGGAGAGAGTGTCCTATGTTGGCTGGTGGCCAAGTGCGTGCTCCTGTTGTTGCTGCACCACAGAGAGGTCGTGGGCGCGGCCGTGGTAACTTCCAGCGGAGAGAGGAAGGTGGTCGGGGTGTGGCTCATGTTGTGGCTATTCAGCCTGAGGGTGGCGGCCAAGCCAGGGTGTATGCTCAGCGAGAGGGAAGGAATGACGCGGATGTGATCGCAGGTACTTTTACTTTGCAATCCTTGTCATTACTTTCCTTGATTGATTCTGGATCTACGCACTCATACATATTGCGTGAGCATGCTGAATTGCTTGGTTTGCGTGTTGAGTCTTTGAATGTTGGTGTGCGTGTCACTAGTTCTTTTGGTGAGACTGTTGTGACTCGAAAGCTTTATAGAAGATGTCCTTTGGTCGTGCAAGATCATGTTTTTCATGTTGACCTTATGGAGTTACCTTTCTATGGTTTTGATGTAATCCTTGGTATGGATTGGCTTGCTGAGCATCGAGCTGTTGTGGATTGTGAGAATAAGCGAGTTTCGTTGAAACTTGCGGATGATTATGAGGTTGTTGTGGTTGGTGAGAATGTGAAGTTTCTTGCCAATATGGTGTCTTCTTTGGAGGCGAGCCGGATGCTGAGGCAGGGTTGTGAAGCTTATCTAGCTTTTGTGATGAACCCTAGTTCTAAGGAGTTGCGTGTGCAAGATATCAGGATTGTGCGAGAGTTTCCTGGTGTGTTTCCTGAGGAGTTGCCTGGTTTACCTCCTAATCGCGAGGTGGAGTTTGGGATTGAGCTGTATGAGAATACAACTCCTGTGTCCATTACCCCTTATCGAATGGCACCTAAGGAGCTGAAAGAGCTGAAGACGCAGTTGCAAGAGTTGCTTGATCGTGGTTTCATTCGGCCAAGTGTGTCACCTTGGGGTGCACCGGTCTTGTTTGTGAAGAAGAAGGATGGCACTATGAGAATGTGCATTGATTATCGTCAGCTGAACAAGTTGACTATCAAGAATCGGTATCCTTTGCCGAGGATTGATGATCTCTTTGATCAATTTCGGGGAGCAGCTGTGTTCTCTAAGATTGACTTGAGGTCAGGGTATTACCAGTTGAAGGTAAAGGATGTGGATGTGCCTAAGACAGCTTTCAGGACAAGGTATGGGCATTATGAGTTTCTTGTGATGCCGTTTGGGTTAACGAATGCTCCTGCAGCTTTCATGGACATGATGAATCGTGTGTTTCATGAATACCTGGATAAGTTTGTTGTGGTGTTCATTGATCATATCCTTGTGTACTCGTGTACTGAGGAGGAGCATGAAGAGCATTTGAGGATTGTATTGCAAGCTTTGTTGGAGAATCAGCTTTATGCTAAGCTGAGCAAGTGTGAGTTCTGGTTAAGTGAAGTGGTGTTTCTTGGGCATGTGGTTTCTGCCGAGGGAATTCGTGTTGACCCTCAGAAGATTGAGGCGGTGATGAATTGGAAGGTTCCTAAGTCTGTTCATGAGGTTCGTAGTTTCCTTGGTTTGGCGGGATACTACCGGAGGTTTGTGGATGGGTTTTCTAAGATTGCTGCACCTTTGACGAAGTTGTTGCAGAAGGATGTTAAGTATGAGTGGACGGAAGCGAGACAGTAGGCTTTTGAGAAGCTTAAGGCAGCTTTGACGCAAGCTCCTATCTTGGTTCAACCTGAATCAGGGAAAGAGTTTGTGGTGTATAGTGATGCGTCCTATGTTGGTTTAGGATGTGTGTTGATGCAAGAGGGTAAGGTGGTGGCTTATGCATCGCGGCAGTTGAAGGTGCATGAGCGCAACTATCCTACGCATGATATAGAGTTGGCTGCGGTGGTTTTTGCTTTGAAAATCTGGAGACATTACATGTATGGTGAGAAGTGTACTGTGTACACAGATCACAAGAATTTGAAGTATCTGATGTCTCAGAAGGAGTTGAATCTTAGGCAGCGACGTTGGGTGGAGTTGCTCAAGGATTATGATTTGACGATTGAGTATCACCCTGGAAAAGCTAATGTTGTAGCGGATGCCTTGAGTAGGAAGGTAGCTGTTGAGTTGAGGGCTATGTTTGCCAGTTTGAGTATTTCACGTGATGGTGGTCTTGTGGCTGAGTTGCAAGTGAAACCATCTTTGGTTCAGTTGATCAAGGAAAAGCAGTTGCTGGATGATTCCTTGGTACCTCATGTTCAGGATATCGCGGAGGGTAGGCCTTCGGATTTCTGTTTTAATGATGATGGTGTGTTGTGTTTTGGGAGTCGGATAGTAGTGCCCAATGATGTTGAGTTGAGGCGTGCTATTCTGACTGAAGGTCATAGTAGTCCTTTTGCTATGCACCCAGGTAGTACTAAGATGTATCGAGATCTTCGTGATGAGTACTATTGGGTGGGTTTGAAGAAGGATGTTGCTGAGTTTGTAAGCAAGTGCATGGTGTGTCAGCGAGTAAAGACTGAGCATCAGGTTCCTTCAGGGTTGTTGCAACCGTTGAGAATCCCTGAATGGAAGTGGGAAAGGATTACCATGGATTTTGTATCTGGTTTACCCTTGTCACCAACGAAGAAGAATTCGGTGTGGGTGATTGTGGATCGCCTGACGAAGTGTGCGCATTTCTTGCCTGTGCATACTACGTACTCCTTGGATAAGCTTGCGGAGCTGTACATTGCTGAGATTGTGCGGCTGCATGGTGTGCCAAAGTCGATTGTGTCGGATAGGGATTCGAGGTTTACATCGCGGTTCTGGCAGTGTTTGCATCAAGCTTTGGGTACACGGTTGAATTTCAGTACATCTTATCATCCTCAGTCGGATGGTCAGTCCGAGCGTGTTATCCAGATTTTAGAGGATATGTTGAGGTGCTGTGTGATTGAGTTTCAGGGCTCTTGGGAGAAACATTTGCCTTTGGTAGAGTTTGCTTATAACAATAGTTATCAGGCAAGTATTCAAATGGCACCTTATGAGGCTTTGTACGGGAGGAAGTGTAGGACTCCTTTGTGTTGGGCTGAAATGGGTCAGAAGTTGGTTTCGACGCCGGCTTTGTTGAAAGGAACCACCGAGAAGGTGAAGCTCATTTGTGAGCGTTTGAAGGCAGCTTCTGATCGGCAAAAGTCTTACGCGGATTTGAAGCGTAGGGAGATTGAGTATACGGTGGGTGACCGTGTGTTTTTGAAGGTTTCACCTTGGAAAAAGGTGATGAGGTTTGGCCGTAAGGGTAAGTTGAGCCCTAGGTACATTGGACCATACGAGGTTATTGAACGTGTGGGTCCTGTTGCGTACAAGTTGAGGTTACCTCAAGAGTTGGAGAAGATTCATGATGTGTTTCATGTTTCTATGCTCCGGAAGTATAGATCAGATCCTTCGCATGTGATGCCTGTGGAAGAAGTGGAATTGAATCCGGATTTGACCTATGATGAGGAACCGGTGAAGGTTCTGGATTCAGATAGCAAGGTTCTTCGTGGCAAGACCATTGAGTTGGTGAAGGTGTTGTGGAAGCACCGTGGTGTTGAGGAAGCCACGTGGGAGCGGAAGGATGACATGCTGAAGCAGTTCCCGTATCTCTTTCCTTCAGGTAAATTTCGAGGACGAAATTTCTTAAGGGGGGGAGAGTTGTAACGCCCCGGTTTTGGGCTTAGGAGTTTTGGGATTCGGACCGGTTCGGTCGGATCGCGATTCGAATATATAAGAGTGAATTTAGGAAAACCTAGTTCGAGTTGCATTAAAAATATGGAAAAATGTCTTAAAATCCTCTTTTATTATATATAAGAGTTTGGTGAAATCAATTTTACAAAATGGGGTTTGGAAGTGTGACATTTTGGTTAGTGACCAAAATGTAAATTTCGAAAACTGTGGGACTGTTTTAAAAAGGATTGAAACTTTGAATCTTTAAGGAGCTATTTACCCAATGGGAGTTTCTCCAGATTTTTCTAAGATATTAAATGATTAATGAAAGGTTTTTAAATAAAACTAAAAAGGAGGGAAGATATTTTGGCATTTTCCAACTAACTTCCTAAAATTTCATTTCCATTTTCTCTCATCTTTTCTCTCAAACCAAACACTTTTCTCCAGAGCTTTTCCTTCTGATTTTGATGTCCAAACATGAGATTATAATCCTCTTTTGATCTCTAATCATCTCTTCAACAAAACCTCACCATTTGCTAATTGGATTTTCAAGATTTTGGTTCTAAAAAGGGAGAAACTCAAGTTTGGAGGTAAGAACGTCCTTCTCCTCTGAACTCTCAGTTCTTTACTGAAATTCCTAAGTTCTCAATCCTTGATTTATGTTTTATAAAAGGTTTTATAGATGTATTCTTGATTTTGGCTTTTAAATGCAAGATTGGATTGATTTTGATGAAATTTCGTATGATCTGATTGGGCAGTGTTTTGAGTTGTCAATTTGATGTTAAATGAATGTTGAATTGATGTGAAATTGAGGTTTAATTAATGCAATTTCGGATAGGTTGAAATTCCTAAGTTTAGCTTGTGTTCTTGGTTGTTTTTGGAGTGATCTTGATGATCTGTTATAGCTGGAGGTATAAGGGTTTGATTAGATCCTTTTTGGATGTTAATTGATGTTTAAGGATGATTAGATTTGATGGATCTTGGCTGGGTAGTGTTGTGGAGTTGTTTGGAGGCATTTTCGGTTGTGTTTGGTAGCCAAAAATGGAGTGTGGATGAGAGCAGCGGGTTTAGGTGCTTTCATTGAGGATATTAATGCATGATGATGCATTAATCTACTGTTTTGGTGTGTTTAAAACAGGGGAGTCATCTTTGGATCCTAGTGGTGTTGATCCGGAAGCTTGATTGGTGTTTCGGCAAGAGGCGAAACGGAATCGGTGAGTGGATTTTGGATTTCAGCTTTGAAACCAATGTTTGAAGGTTTGGGAGCTTAGTTTAAGTCTAAGCAACTTAGCTAAGCTCAAGAGTAAGTTTTCGGAAAAACTCTCTTGATGATGAACCATGGATTGGTTGTATGCAATGTGGTTGTTTGCATGTTTTAAATTCTGTTTTGAAAGCATATTTAGCATGTTAGTTGCTGATTTTATAAGCCATGTATTGAAGAATGCTCAAGGTAAGAGATTCTTGTTTTTGAACATTGTTAAATGTGGTTTTGATGCATAATGATGCATGATGTTTATGGCTTTGTTAAATGCTTTAAAACAGTGGAATATTGTTGTAATGATGCACATTGGCAAGTGATGGTTAAGGTCACAAAGGTGGTTAAAAGTCCTTGTGTGAGCCTTGTTTATTTAAGAACAACATGGTGTTTAAAAGTCCATGGTTGGTTCTTGGTTAAGGTTCAAGGTGGTTAAAATTCCTTGTGTAAGCCTTGTTTATTTAAGAACAACATGGTGTTTAAAAGTCCATGGTTGGTTCTTGGTTAAGGTTCAAGGTGGTTAAAATTCCTTGTGTAAGCCTTGTTATCTAAGAACTCTAAGGTGTTTAAAAGTCCTTGGGAGATTCTTGTTAAGGACACAAAGGTGTTTAAAAGTCCTTGTGTGGTCCTTGCCATGGTGTTTAAAAGTCCATGGGGTTAAGGACACAATGGTGTTTAAAAGTCCATGTGTGGTCCTTGGAAAGTGTAAGATCACAATGGTGTTTAAAAGTCCATGTGTGGATCTTATGTTGAGTGTATCACTTGTTGCCAATATGACATGTTATGAACTTGAAGCATGTATTGCTTGTTTTAAATGCTTATGAGCATGTACAAATGATGATTGGATTTAAGGGTTATAAATGTGTTTTGTAAATGCATTATTGTGTGGTTTTAAATGAGCAATCCTCACTAAGCTTTTGCTTACGCTCTCTCTCTTTTCTTAAACCAATAATGCAGAGCATTAAGGTGCATTGAGGGCAGCAAGGTGGTGAAGAATCCAAGTGGTGAACTAAGCTCAAGTATGGTGAAAGTTTCTTAAACACTATTAGCTTTTGGCATTTGGCAATGGGAACCTATGTTGTTGTTTTGGGATATGTTTTGGACTCCCTAAGTTGGTTTGATGATGTTAATAATGTTGGAGCTTGTAATTGGCCTTTATGAGATGGCTTTGGTATTTTGATGCTTGAATGGTATGCTAAGTAGGAAGCATGCCTATAGATTTGGGGTTTTTCATAATTGTTGCCATGTTGATGTTTGGTTGATACAATTATGTTCTTTGAATGTTGAATGACTTGTTGGTATAATTTGGTTGCTTTTGGAGCATGTTTGTTAAGTCAATTGCATGATAAACCAGCAAATTTTCTGCAATCTGGGCATCCTGTTTCGGAACAGGTGCTACCGTATCGGAACGGGGGCCTGAAATGGCCTGGGCGTTCCGAAACGGGAGGCACTGTTCCGGAACGGTTTGGCCTCTGCCAGGCCATGTTTCGGTACCAGTTTCGGAACGGTCCCGCGTTTCGGAACGGGCCTTCCCTGTTCCGAAACACTCAACCGTTGGGCACTGAAATTGTTGGTTAAATGTTCTGAAATGTTTGCGTTTTGGTCCTGAAACTTGTTATTGCAATTGTATGAGTTTGAGATGTCTGTTTGAGCTGAAAGTTGGCAAAGAAGCATGAAAGATGATTAATTTCAAGTTGGTAACTTTAATTTGGGTTAAGTCCTTATAATTATCAGAATTTACAATTTGGTCCCTTAAGTTGTAATTTGTGCAACTGGGTCCCTGAATGTTCTCTAATTGTTATGATGTCTGAATATGATTATCTTGTGAACATATCTAGGGTTAACGTGCATCTAGACAAGATTAAAAAGAAAAAAAGGGTCGTTAATCAAGGTTGACTTTCGGGTTGACTTTGGTTTTCCCCGTGTAATCTTCTTAATTCGGGTCGACCGTCTAGGCCGGGTTAAGGGGGTTACAATATCAACACCAGTTGTTCCATAAGCCATATGAACTAAACCCTAACTCAGAAATTCAAGCTGACGTGCCTCTGTGTCAAGAAGCACACTAGAGACACCGTCAACCTTGTAGGGTTGTTTGATTGGAGGTAATGACTGCCACAACAGACTCGTACTCTGGTGCCAATCCAGAAAGAATTTCCGAGATATGCATTGTTTTCGAAATCAGATTACCACAAGCTGCTAGACTATCGCAAATTCCTTAAATTTGGGCTAAATATTCTCGCATCGTCTGATCCTGCTTGCGAATGTTCTTGAGAGAACAATGAAGATGCATAATCCGAGTAGTAGAAGTGACAGAGAAATTATGCTTGACCTTATTCTAAATATCAAGCACAGTTCGACAATTGACAAGCGTTGGCAAGATCGAGGGTCCAATAAAAGATAAGAGCCAAGAACAGAGTGCACTATCATGTCGCATGTATCGAACGAAATCAGGATTAGGAACCCTAGAACCTCCTTCGCTGATGATCGTCTATTGAGGAACCACCAAAGAACCATCAAGATAGTCAGTTAGGGCTAGGCTTTCAACATGAAACATGACTTGCTATTTCCAGAGCAAGTAATTCGAATCATCAAGACGAATAGAGATCGTCTTGTTGGTGAAAGGTTTGGAAGAAGAACTTTCAGCCATGGACACCTCAGATACCATGATAGAATATAGAAAAAACCAAGAAAAGGAAGGGAGAATGAATGAAAGGAATTTTATTAATCTTGAAGAAATACAACTTGACATTTACAGAGCTGAGTTCATACATTTATAGTAATGCATAGGCTTTGCATTAGCAAGTTTAACGGTTTAACCGTTTTGTAACAAATTAATCCTAACTCTTTGAGACCTTGGATATAATCCTCTAATAGCGTAGTTATGGGGTGATTTTGTGGATACATATGATGAAACCATGGCTTTTAACTCTTTTGAGAGTGGTCAAATTTTGATTGAAACGGAACTGCAGACCAAGATTGATGAGGTCATTGAACTAGGGATAGATGGGAGGAAGTATCATTGCGGGTTGTGGAAATAGACAGGCCAAAGGTGTTTGATGTTATTGATTCCATGCGAGATGAATCTAAGAAATCTTCTACATATACAACAGGTGACTTGGCGGGGCCTGTAAGGGACTCGACCACTCGACATTTGCCCATGGAGAAGGAACCGATGAGAGTTTCAGACTTTGAGGGGAGGGATACTATTGCTAAAAGTAATTTAAAGCGTGATAGTGTATCATTATTTGCTTCGGGGGAAATGTACTGAGAATCGTAGTGTTGGAGATGATAATGCGGTGGTCCCTAACTCCTTCGATGCTCAAGAATTATCGCATAGTGGAAGTGTTGTTCATGTGGAATTGAATCGGAGAATAGATAGTGCCTTTTAACCACAATATAGCAATTTAAGAGAGTACAAGCGCCATGAAGATTTACGGGTAGAGGTGCCTAGTGTCGAGCCTTCCTAGTTATCAGAGGAAACAATTGCATTGATAAATCGTGACGAGATGGAACATCAACCAAGCATGGATATTGAGCAGTTTGAGAAGCACACATGTAGTGCTCGACATGCGAATAACACCTTGCTTAATAAGGCGTCGGATACGCACGTTATAGAGTATAATGGGACCCTGCGCAAGGTTAGAAATGTTTCAAGCTTGGTCTTTAATTTCATGCATCCAGAAGAAATGATTGAGGCGGAGAAGAAATTGAAGAAAAAGGGTTGAGGGAAACCACGAAAAAATCAACAAGAATTCCAAGGTGTTACGAACGGTTCTCTATCTGATTCTGACTTCATTAACCGGAAAAGGCTATCTTGAGAGAAGCGAAGGAAACAATCGAGTTGGGCAAACTCATTGGGGCCTCTACAGTGGGTAATGAGGAAGCAATCGTGAAAGACGTCGTACGTCTCATCGAAGCACACGACCATGCCCAATAAAAGAGTCTTACGTTGTCGTTTGGTATGGTGATGATCATTTTTGTGCAGTGTGTGTTGTTGGATGAATGTACATGTTTGAAATCACTATTGTATGGTACATCATAGTTTTAGTACTTGGCGATTGTGGTCTTTACCGAGAAGCGTATGATATCGTAGATGCTTTAGTGAAAGGTGGTGTCACGAGTTTGACTTGGTTCCAAGCTAGTGTAGATTAGTCTTTTGAGCTACCTTCATGGTGTATTTGGTTAGGTGATTGCGTTTTTCTTTTCATTGTATTTGTTAGCATTTTGTCTGAGGGTTTGTATCTTTCCTTTTTCTGTTATTTGTTCGTTTTATATGCTTTTAGGGGTATTTTTTTCTCCGACTAGGTTTAGGGGGTTTAATGAGGCCCATATTAGTATTTTTTGTATGATTTGTGTTTAATAAAAATCATGCTTGCCGATCAAAAAAATAGTTGCAACTTAAAAATTAAAATGTTACCATGACCAACCTGAAACATTATATGTTTTAGTAGCATTTTAGGTTGGTCGTTTATTAGACATTTTTTAGACTTCCGCATAGTAGACTCGCCACAATCGATATATTTATTAATGCTAGAATCGTTATGAAATGCTTTTTTTTTGTGAAGAAAGGGTTACTATCATGTGTCTAGTTAAAAACTTTCTAAACTTAGTTGGAGCAAGAGAATACACATGGTTACAAATTACAGAATCGTTATGAAATGTTAAAATAATAATAATAATAATAATAATAATAATAATAAGTATTAAAAGTATATATTACAACTTTGATAATTGAAAAGCTGTTAAATTTATATAATTAACGATAGTTGATGATTACCAAATATACTAATTTTTTATAATAATTTGAATACCTAATAGTTATAATAATTTGATCGAAGAATTTACTATAATAATAAGGATTAATATCCTATACACTGGCTTGTGGAAACTGAAAGTTTCTACAAGCGCCTTAGTTTTAGGGTATAGGGAGTTAGTTTAGGGTATAGGGTTTAGGGGTTTAGGTGTAGGAGTTTAGAATTTCGGAATAGTTGTTTCAATTTAAGGTTTAGGGTTATAATTTAGGGTTTATAGGTTAGGGTTTAGTTTTTCGGGTAATATGGTGAGGATTTAGGTTTTAACCTATAAATCCTAAATTATAACCCTAAATCTTAAATTGAAACAACTATCCCTAAATTCTAACGCCCTACACCTAAATCCCTAAACTATATACCATAAACTAACTCTCTATACCCTAAAACTAAGGCGCATGTATATAGACTATTTATCCTAATAATAATTGTTACAAATACTACTCCATAATTTTACGTATTAATATTTAATGCTATTATAATATTACGTAATAAAATAAAATGTGAAATTTGATTGTCAAAAAATATTTTTCTTGTAGGTAACCTCAAGTACCGAAGTACCAATTGTAGCCCTTTCGTTCTCTATGGCATATTGTTTCTTCGCTCTCACGCCACGAGTAACATTATTAGTACTTAATAATTTTACATGTCCTTGTTAGTAAATTCAGTTCAATATTTATTTATTTGGTTAATGAATTGCATGTAGTTCAATTCAATGCAAAGAGATGAAATGTTTGCTATGAATAAATGCTTGGCACAAGAGGCACGGTAGAAAAGATTGGAATATTTAGAACTTAGCGTACCAGTCAGACGAGTTCTACAAAATATTAAATTTTTTATAATTGTATTATTATTTAATTAAATCAACATTAAATTTAATACTTCAATGAACAATGTCAGTACAAAAACATGGAGCAAAAATATCGCGAAAAAAACACCCTAGAATATCATCAAAAACATACGTAAAGACCCTTAAAAATCATGGACTAAACAATTTTTTTGTGGCTACGATCATGGTTTTGAAGTATTTTTAACGTAAACTTTCAAGCATTTACACTGTGTAAGATGAAAAAAAACAATGTCACTACTCACTAGAATCACATGGAGCAAAAATATTACAAAAAATGCCCTCAAACGTCATAAAACAAGCACAAAGACCCTAAAAAAATCATGAACAAAGCATTTTTTGGTGGGAAAATTTCAGGAAACTCCCCTAGCATGGCGAGTTCAATGAGAATTTTCCACATACTAGTCTAGCTAGTTCTATCGTTATAGATTTTTGTAACTTACACAAAACTTCCCTTACCGCATTACGTTCTGCAATATCCTTTTGATATAGGAACCCAATGCAATTAACTCTTCGTCCACAAACATATACTAGACATGTTTTTTTCAATATTTTTTTAAGAAAAAAACGTTGGTAGTGCTTATATGAAACGAGGAGTTAGTTGCATCGGATTCATCAAATTAAAAAGATATTGCGGAACATAATACGGTAAGAAGAGTTTTGTAATATTTTTCTTCAAAATTATCGAAATCTATAAACTTATTGTTGATTCATTTGGAATTGATGAGATTAACAAATCTTTTTCTTCAAAATTATCTTTTCTAAACAATTTTCCTTCAAAATCTCTCAATATTTTTTATTCAAAACCTAAATAAACACATCTGTTTATAGGAAAAGTAAGTCCGCCTAAAAACCCTCTTGTTGCCCGAACCATCCAATGGTCGGATTCTCAATGACAACTCTAGGGAACTCACATGGCTGGTATGACATGTTTTCTGGGATTACCGCTGGGAATTCGAACATTATTCTCCATGCTGACAATCGATCATTACGAATTTAAAAAATAAAAAAGGAAACTCAACATACTAGACAGACGAATTCCCATTAAAATGATTAAATTTAATGTCAACCTAATCAAATAATAATAAATATTATAAAAAAACAATATTTTATGGAACTCGTCTGGTATGACGAGTTATAAATATCTCAATTTAAAAAAAAATCCAAAAAACTCGTGATACTAGTCAAGTGCGTTCCTGCAAATTGTGTTAGATATGAGAAAAATGTTGCACGAGTGTCATGAATGAAAATAAGGATAAATATTCTATACATAGGCAGTGAAAATTAAAAATTTCCAAAAGCGCCTTAGTTTTAGGGTATAGAGAGTTAGTTTAGGGTATAAGGTTTAGGGGTTTAGGTGTAGGGGGTTAGAATTTAGGGATAGTTGTTTCAATTTAAGGTTTGGGGTTATAATTTAGGGTTTATAGGTTAAAACCTAAATCCTTATCATATTACCTTAAAAACTAAACCCTAACCTATAAACCCTAAATTATAACCCTAAACCTTAAATTGAAACAATTATCCCTAAATTCTAAATCCCTATACCTAAACCCCTATACCCTAAACTAACTCCCTATACTCTAAAACTAAGGCGCTTGTAGAAATTTTCAGTTTCCACCGCCAGTGTATAGGATATTAATCCCGAAAATAATAATAAAAAATTTATAAACATCTGAGTAAAAACGCCCTTATTTTGGGTAATTAACATTTTAGATTAATAAATTTAATTCCAACTTTCATTATAATTATAATATTAAATTTAATTTTAGCCACTTGTACTAACATTAGGGGTGTTCAAAAAATCCGAACCGATTGATCTGATCTGATTATCCGTTGATTCGATCTAAAATTTTGGATATCCGATCTGTTTTTTATTTTTCGGATAATGCAGATCGGATATCCGAAAATTTCGGATCGGATACGGATAGTGGTTTTACATTCAGATCGGATATCTGATTATCAGATATCCGAAAATTTAATTTTTTTATAGGTATAAATTTTATTATATCCCATATTTTTACTTGTTATATATGAAAAATTGAAATTTTCATGGATACAAATATTGTTATATTCAATAATTTATTGAATTTGATATTCGAAAACCTAAATTTTTCATGGATAGAACCATTAAATTTAAAAAATCAAATAAATTCATAAATTCCGGATATTCGGATATCCGATCCGAAAATTCGGATATCCGAATTTTCGGATCTCGGGTTTTTTCGGATCGGATACGGATCGCTATTTAGATGATCTGAATTTTTCAGATATCTGAATTTTCGGATCGGGTACGATATCCGAAATGAACACCCCTAACTAACATCATTAAATAATTATGACGAAAAAACTAAAATTAACATTTTTACTTAACATATTTTTTTATCAGCAATGTATGATTTTATTAAAGAACAGAATCATACACAAAATAAATTATTATTAAAGGCCTCGTTAACCCCCCCTAAACCTATATTAGAGGAAAAGAGTACCCTTGACAATATAACAGACAAAACACCTAAAAAAGAAAAACAAGACACAACCAGAGAAAACTAACACCCCGTACAAATCGATCATACCCCAAATCCCCACTACTCGAAAGAAAGCAACTACACCCCTAGTTCATCTCTTGTCCAGAAACACATATACAAAAAAAAAAACAGAACCCCATAAAACAATTGTACACATCAAGCAAACACGCATATCACCACTCAACAAACAAACACGCATAGCACCTACTCAGATCCAAATGAGCCATACTCGACCCGCCCCTAATTCAACTAAACAATATAAGAAAAAGTTCAAACAAAATTTCACTCAACAACCAATTCTTCCTATACTTGTTAGCATTCACTCAAGGACTACACATAGCCACTAAGACACTCACGACTTCACCCACAATCGGACACCTTAGAAATCCTTTTCACGCTTCTCAATAAGACGCGCAATATCTCGAACAATAAGTTCTTCGTTACCTATCGTATTAGCCCCTACCATCTTACCCAATGCAAACGTCTCTCTCGCCTCACGAAATATTGCATTTTTACGTTGAATAAAATTTGAATCCAATAATGAACTATTAGCTATCCCCTGTGAAGTGGGTGGGATTTTCCTTGGCCTTCCTTTACCCTTCTTCGATAATTTCTTTTCCGCTACTTTTCTCTCCTCCGACTGCATTAAACTGAAAACCGCATCAGAAACACTACAGACCTTTCTCAATTTGCCAGCCATTCAACTGAACAACTTGCACATCGGGATCCCTACCAGTCACCCCGAAAACTTGCTCCATTTTCGTGACATTACCCGGCTATTTCTCAAATTTCTCAATGTCCATTCCCATTTGAACAACTTCATCCTCTCGATTCACAATGGCCACATTTTCATCCGAAGACCAAGATGACACTTAACACAATACTTTTAAAACCCATAGATCTTCACGACGCAAACAACTCATATCACAATGGTCAACCACAACTGTTGAACTATCCTGAACTCGCTCGGCCTCAGGCACCTCAATCGCATCATCTCTAACACCTAAAATTCTATCAATATTACATGTCTCCAATCCATCAAACCAGAAATCACCCACTTCCTTACCGACCCTCGTAAATTTCTCTAAACCTGTTTCCTGGCTTCGAGCTGTTGTTGAATCAGGTACCACCCTATCCATTGAGTAATGCTTATGCACATCACTACCGACCTCTCCTTGTAAAAATTCTTTAACACTGCCATCCTTCGAAGAAAAGGAATCCCCATTCGTGTTATTATTCTCCAACTGTTCATTCTTGCATTGACATTCAAAAAATATTGGCCTAGCAGTCTCGACTACCCGAACATGAAACGTTTGTCATGCCACGTCCACTTCCACCATTTCATTAACCATTGGCTGAAATTCAGTTTCGATTAAAATTCTTCCTCTCTCAAATGAGCACGGAGTAGAAGTTTCCTCCTCGATGCGTACCAACGACCCCCAAAGACCAGCAATATTACGAAATGTGTTCTTCGACCACGCATGAGCCGACAAACCACAAACTTCCAGCCAAGCCCGCCTATTCTTGACTGCATATTTCGGTGCTCATATCTCGACACGAGCAAACCATCTACTTAAATATAAATCTTGTAAAATTTCATTCCTAACCTCACCATTACCAAACATCAATAACACCATCGAACCTGATAATCGCATGATTGAAAATCCTTGTATTCTCATTTCCTCCAATTCTTTCTCAATGTCATTGATCTTCTTTGGTTGGTGACACCATCCAATAGCGCAATGCCGTAGAATTTCCAACTTGATATCATCTATACTACCACTTACCCTCTTACACTTCGATGGTGTGCTCACCATAGTTTGAATCGGCGTCACTCTTCTACGCCGCTAAAAAACAGACCGATACTCCCATTGCGTCATTGCCACCTACATCATAATACCATATATCCAACGCCCGTGTAAACGTTGGATTGCTCGTTTGAAGTCCACCTCAGATTGAATCCTGACAAAGCCAAATCAAACGCCTCCGTCCTCTTCGCAGGAATAAATACATCAACCACCAAGCCATGGTGATCAAAAATTTGCTAAAGCCCTTTTCCAATGAATCGATTCACCTATATTATTCACGAAAAAGGTCCTAACTTGGATGTCAACCTTTGTTGCACCCTTCGCCTAAGACACAAACGCCATTTCCTTTAAGTTTTTTTGTTGGGGAATTTCGTCGAACACGTTCCGTGCAGTTTTTTCTTCTCTCACATTGTAACAACAGAGTCACCACCGGTCTTTTTTATTATATTAAGCATGTCGAAAACCTAAAAATCAACTAGAACCAGGGTTCAAGGGCACGATTATGTGTGAGGAATGATTAGCACCCCCATCACGCTCACAAAACGTCACTTACTTGATCACTAATATTTTCCTTGTAACCCAGATGAATGCGTGCGAGGTTTAATACAAAAATCCACAAAGTTCTAAAAATGACTCGAATTCGCTCACTGTTGAGAAAACCTGAATCAATCTAGTCGCAGGGGGATTATGGTATTAATCCCTAAAATCCAGAAATATAGTCTCGCATAGGAGTTTTGACCATTCCCCAACAACTAGGGGAAGACCAAATTAACCCTAATTGATAAAATATCTCATTTTTTATGATGCAAAACAATCCGTTTTTAAATGATGTTTTATTAGCACTTATTTATTTTTATGGGTAATTTTAATATTCAATGCTTATTATTATTATTATTATTATTATTATTATTATTATTATTATTATTATTATTATTATTAAAAGCATGTATTTAAAGGCATTAATCCTAAAAGGCACTATCTAATTATTTACAATTAATGAAGATGAATTATTTACTTTTTCTAATAGTTACCTAAGAGGATTTTATTTACAATTAAAGAATTATTTACCTCTTTTCTTAAAGAATCACCAAGTTAATTATTATTTACCATTATTTACAATTAATAGATTATATATCCTTTTTACTTAAGGTTTTATTCAACTATCTACAATTAAGGTAAGGTGAAAAATATTCAAGTTATCTATTATTAAAGATGTACATTATTTTAGGAATCTAGGTCTAGATATTCAATTAAATTTATTATTGGTAAAACATATTAGGCTAGTATTTAGGTTATCTATTAAGTAAACAAACTTAAATGAACTTATTTAAAATTATTTAACAAGTCTTTATTAAAACATGGATTAAAAGATTTATTTACCTTAATACTTTACTGGGTTAGAAGACAAATAAATTAAACAAAGAATATGGTAAATATGCACGAATAAAACAATTAATTAAAGTGCATCAAATATATAAAAAATAAAGGAACTAAATTAAAAGCGGAGAGGGAAAAGAGATTGCAAACAATAGATCGAAACGAGAACACATCGACGCGAGGTACGGGCTGAACGATGCTGCCGCTGTTGGCCACCGGCTGCTGCTTCCACTACTACATGTCACCGGCCACTACATGTCAGCAACATGCCGACATGACTGCTGCTGATCCATTGATGATGCTGGCTCTCCCTTTGGGTGACGAGGAACTCTCCATAAGCTTCGATTAGTGAGGACCCATATCCCTTTTCTTCCTTATTGAAGATCGAATAACTAAGAAAACAAAGACAATAAAATATAAAAAATAAAAAAAGAATTTGGGTAAAAATACCTCAAAGAAATTGCATGTATTGCTCTTAAATTTTTGTGTTACAAAGAATGAATCTTGTTTCTATGTGTGTTTTTTTATATCTTTCTTTGTGTGTAATTCACTACACCAAACTTAGTATATAGCGACATTCTTTGCGGCGTTTGTAGAGTAAACGTCGCTAAATTTATACATATTGTGGCGTTTATAGCTTAAACGCCATGAAGAGAAACCTATTGCGGCATTTATTGCTTAAACGCCATGAAGAGAAACCTATTGCGGTGTTTATATCAAAAACACCACTATGGAATATGAAATAGTGGTGTTTTATCAAAAAACACCGCAAGAGGGTAGAAACTTATAGTGACGTTTATATAAAAAAGCCGTAAAATTTTGCATATAGTGGCGTTAAACCAAAAACGCCGCTAGAGAACATACAATCGTGGCGTTTTATAATTAAACGCCGCAAGTGGGTAGAAACATTTAGTGGCGTTTGATAAGAAAATGTTGCAATAATTTTTATATAGTGGCGTTTAATGTAAAACGCTGCAATAGGTAATGTTAATCGTGGTGTTTTTTTTAAACGCAACAATAGGTTATCTTTAGTGACATTTTTACAAACTTCGAAAAAGTCTTATAACTCAAATTAGCCAGCATCTAAATAACACTCAGCCTGAAATCCCCAAATCAAACCATATTTCCCCTCTTGAATCGCATCTCTCACTCTCAGTGCCTCATCGGTCAGCTGTCCAAATCTGTCGCTTCGCCGGTTTTCCAACGTTGTCGCCTCATCGGGCCATCCATCGTTGCTGCAGGTAAGCCGTCCTCTCTTTCTTGTATCTCACTTTCTCAAAAATTAGAAGTCCTGATTAGGTTAATTAGTCAAATAAACAACAAATTAACTTTTTTTTATTGTCTTTGTACACGAGTTAGTCCTTTTGTGATTATATTTGTACACGAAAGAAAAATGGCAGCCGAAAAACCTAGCTCTAAAGGCCAAGCATGCTTAGATTTTCACTTTCTTTTCATTTCTCATCTTTAACAAAATGTAACCTTTTTTTATTTTAAGAAAATCACAAGATGATTGTACTTTTAATATATATATATATATATATATATATATATATATATTTGATTTTAAGGAAATGAAATTTGTGGACAGAACTAGGAGAGTTGGCTGGTAGTGTTGGAAAGGAGTGAATTGGGTCTACTTTTGGCTTGTAGAGGTCACTTTATTGGAGTTTTCCCAGTGGGTAACTTTCTCTTAAATTTCCCCAACAAGTAACTTTCTCTTGAATTTCTATGTTTGGTTGATTTTTTTATTTAGGTTAAGTGGATTAAGTATGGCTGATAGGTACTTTATCTATATAACGTGGCTTTTACTTAATTGGTAATGTAATAGTTAGTTATATCTCTATCCATCCTTCAAATATGCACCATGTTAGGTTTAACTTTGACAATTATCAATTTAAAAGAATATATTTGAATCTATAATATTAGCAATTAACATTTGAAATAGATATTACAAAAAATACAACATGAATAGGAGTTGGATGAATTTGTCAAGGGTAAGCATCGATTATCGAAATGGAGTAGAAACTTTTCTAAATTTTGCTTTTTTGAATGTAAGCCAAGAGATTGTGATTCTTTTCCCTTGTAAGAAGTGTGCTAATATTAATTGGCACATTCGTGAAGTTGTACACGAACATCTAGTTATTTTTGGCTTTGTTCCGGGCTATAGAAAATGGGTATTCTATGGAGAGTTGACACCTTGTAGAACTTCTTCCACGAGTAATCTTTCTTTTTCTCCTAATTCTCATCGTGGATCTCTTAGAGAAGATGTCACGGAGGGTATATTGTGAGATGCATTTAATATGCACGATTATCATCAATCTGTTAAAAAAGATGATTGTGATATTGGTGTTAATAATTCACCGAGATGGGAAGAAGTGGATGTGATGAAGAACCAAATGGAGAAACAACAAAGTTTTACATTGCGCTTAATGAGATGAATGAACCACTTTATGAGGGATCGAAAAATTCAAAGCTCTCATTTTGCATTCGTCTTTCCACTTAAAATGCTTGGGAGGGTGAACCGGTAACTCTTTTATGCAGTTATTAGAGTTTTTGAGATAAATGTTTCCTTCTGCAAAAATTTCTCAATCCGGAAAAGATATGAAAAAAATGATAACGGATTTGAGCGTTGGTTATGAGAAAATTCATAGTTGTCCGAATGATTGCATGTTGTATTGGGGTGATCGAAAAAACCAGGAGTCTTGTCATGTATGTGGTAAATCTCGGTGGATTAATGGGGATACAGAAAATGCAAGTGAGGATGAAGTTGAAGCACAATAAAAAAAGAAGCCAGTAAAGATTCTGCGATATTTTCCTCTAATACACATGCTTCAAAGACTCCTTATGTCTTCAAAGATTGTTGAGTCTATGAGGTGGCAAAATGATAGACGAACTGATGATGGATTATTAAGGCATCATGCGGATTGTTTAGTTTGGAAGTTATTTGACCAAAAATTTCCAAGTTTTGCAGGAGATCCTCGAAATGTCATGCTCGGTATTGCATCAGATGGGTTTAATCCTTTTAAAATCATGAGTACTTTGTACAGTACTTGGCATGTTCTACTTGTTCCCTACAATTTGCCCCCGTGGATTTGCATGAAACAGTCATCTTTTATCTTATCCATGATAATCCTAGGTGAGAAAGGTCCCAGAAATGATATTGACATCTATATGCAACCTCTTATTGAAGAGTTGAAACAATTATGTATGGGTGTCGAAACATATGATGTGTTCAAGAAGGAGAACTTTAATTTGCGTGTAGCTTTATTGTGAACTATTAATGATTTTCCTACTTATGCAAACTAGTCAGGGTGGAGTACCAAAGGTCGTTATGCTTGTCCTTGTTGTGCTGCACAGATATGTTCGAAGTGGTTGTATAATGGAAAGAAGTTCTCATACATGGGACATCGTCGGTGGTTAGATGAAAACCATAGATTTAGATATCAAAAGAATATGTTTGATGGTATTGAAGAGTTCAGAAAAGATCTTGAGCAAACAATCGAATCTAATATCTTACCGATGTTAAAACATATCAAGTTCACTTATGGAAAGACGAGCCAACCACCAAACCCACGATCAAAGAAAAAGAAAACAGAGGTGTATGATCCTGAGGTTGAAAAATGTTACCTCCTCAAAAGTATTGTTTTCCATGCCTATTTTGATATGCTTTTGCTTGTTTTAGGTACATTTAGTTGCATTAATTTGTTAGGATCGTGCATTTTTATCAAGGAGTTAGTAGGTTGCCTATGCCAGAGTGAAGGGTTGTTTTTGTAGCTATTTTGCAGGTTTGGCATAGGATTTGGCAAAGGAATGGACACAGGAAAGCAACACAGTTAGGAACGCAGTTAGAAATGCCAAGGTGAATACCAAGAGCTGTGGGCACAGATGGACCAGTGGTGTGCCAAGCACTTGTTAGCAGAGAGATGCCAGTGATGCCATGCTAATAGATGATGAACCCCAGAAAAAATAGGAAAGGATCGGGCTCGTAAAAGATCACAATTAGATCAACTTTCAAAAAAAAGAGGATAAGGTGGTGCCAAGTGAAGTTGGCAACGTTGTGCAAAGCTTGGATACCAAGGCGACATCGACTTGATGATGTCAGCCCTTGCCTGATAAGCTATCACACCAAGCTGATAAGATGTCAAAATGATCAGATATAACTCTATCTCTTATCCTTGTGTTGCGTGTAATAAGTGTTACGCAATTGTGCAAGTATACACATCGCAAGTAATAAAATGATATAAGTATCGAGTATCGTCTCCACAGGGATTGGTTTGGGCCACTTTGCTTAAGTTATTGCACTGTAGAAAATAAAAACACAAATAGGTGATAGGAAGAGTTCTAACTAACTAGTAAACTAAAGAACAATAAAAGTAAAAAATATAGGAAATCAAATAAGAGAGAAGAGTAGGCCGGATTATCATGATTTGAGGAGTGAAATCCAAATAGAACAGTCTCGGTTTTGTGTGCAAGAAGAAACTCGATTGTCTCAGCAATGAGCAAAATAGTTGCCTCGGCATTGGGAAATACGATTGCTTGGGCAATGCACAAAGTGATTGCTTGGATAATTGGTAAGGCGGTTTCTTGGGCAATGAGTGAAGCTACTGCCTGGGCAATGGGGCGAAAACCTTCAAGGTTCGACAAAGCGCTCTTCAATGGTTTCTCCTTATCCCTAAGTCGAAACTCTATCAATGTATAAGCCTTGATAATACCTCCCAGCATGAACCAAGGGTGAACGTCAACCTATCTTGCGCCTCTATTAGCCGTTAAAATTCGTACTTATTTCTAAGCTAAATTAGTCTTCACCGAATCGGGGAAAAACATGCTTATTCGTTTCTTGAATCTAACTCTCCCGATATTAGATAAATGGATGCAATCACAATTTCCTCTCCCAATTCAATTGCAAGTAAGATAAAAATCAAGAATAAGTAAACCTTGAATTAAAATTGCAACTTCAAAAACCTAAACAAATCTAATCGTTTATCAAAACCACAAACCCAAAATAACCCAAGCCAAAAGAGTTAGTTCATTGTTGGGTTTTGAAAGATATACAAAGAATAATTCCAAAACTTGAATCTAACCAAAAAACTAAGAAGAAAAAGATGAAGAATCGATGCAACCTTCTTAGTCGAACTCTCTTCCTAACGATCTCTCCTCCTCGGCTTTTGAATAGACGACTTGGCTTTCTTTATATAGGAGATGGCTAAGTCAAAATATTTCTTGAGGAGGAAGTTAAATTGGAATTAAATTGAATAAAATAATTATTAAATCCCTTTTAATTTTATTCCAACTAAAACTCCTATTTTCTTGGGATTTAATCTCTTTTGACCTCTTCATCAATATCCAAGCTCCAATATTTATGCAAATTATCTCTAAAATTCAACTCTTTACGCTCTTCAAGTCTCCTACCAGTTTGCTCTTTTTCTCCCGTGTCGGAAATTGCTCGGGCATTGTTAGGGCAATGGCTCGGTATAGTTCGGCTCGACAATGACCTGGTAGTGATCTCTCGGTCATCTTCACTCGGTCAGGTGTGCTCAGCATCACTCGATTGTCACTGCTCGACATCACTCGGTTGGGTTTGGCATGGCTCCACTCGGCAAGGTTCGTTCAGCATCGCACAACAAGGCTCAGTTCTGCTCGGTTAGGATCACTCGGTAGGGTTCGGTAATGAATTGTCGCGGCAAGGCTCGGCAATCCCTGGCATAACCTGAACATGCACAAAATGCATACCTAGAAGTACCTTTTTCCACAAAATAAATAAATTATGAACTCAAGCATAACCGTGAAGGAAATTATGAAAATATGCATGAATGCCTAATAATGCAACTAAAATGTGCCTAAGTTTAACAATAATTTGAGTAAAAAGGGTAATAAAAATAGTACTTTTGAACACTCATCACACCCCCAAACTCGAATTATTTCTTGTTCTCAAGCAATGCAAACTAACAATTACCTGCCAAGACATTAATCATCAAAGACATGCTTTCAAACTTGAATTCAATCCTCAGAACCATGGCATAAAGTATGATCACCGTTTAAATTTTTGAATGACATAAAAATTACCCGGAACCACACTATAATGCTCGTGACAATGTGTGTGCGTGGTTGTGTACAAGTTGATTTTCAAGATTCCGTGTGAACAATAGGCTTTTATCTATTTAATTACCAGATTATTTATTTTTACTTTCACTAGAGCCAATTTCGGGCACCTCTAGCGATTCAATTTCTCATTTTTTAATATATTCGACTAGAGCCAATTTTGGGCACCTCTAGCGATTCTTTTAAGTGCATTAACTACTAGAGCCGGTTTCGGGCACCTCTAGCAAGAAATTAACCTTTTAATTTTTCAATTTACCCAAAAAAATTAGCAACCTAAGTTCACTATGTTTCTATCAATCAACAAGTCACAACTGTGTATAATTTTTCAGCATCATAGTAAGTTTCTAGGTTCTTTTCATGCAATCCTAAAATTTAAAGGATTTTTCAATTAAGTGCAGTGTAAAAAATTCATCATCGAATATTCAACAAGTCTTAAGCAATTAAATCCAATTAAAGGCATGGCATGTAACATATGCATCCTATATGATATTACTAAATATGAATACAATTAGATATGAAACTAATTAAAGACAAATACCCCCCAAACTCAAGAAAAGCATTGTCCTCACTGCATAAAAAGAAAAATAAAATGAGATGTAAATGAATTAGTCGGAAAGGTCGTTACCTGGTATGATGAGTTTCCTTCGAGTCGTTTGCTTGGTTCGCTTGCTTGAGCACGGTGGTTGCTTGATTCACCTGGTATGCGCTGCTGCCTGGGCATGAGCAGTAGGCATTGCCAGTGCATCAGAACTTGCCAAGGCATGCGCCTCAGTGGTTGCCGAGGCATCGGTTATTACCGAGGTATACGCTTTAGTGATTGCCAAGGCATTGGGTATTGCTGAGGCATGCGCTTTAGTGATTATCGAGGCATCGGTTATTGTCGAGGCATGCACTTTAGTGGTTGCTGAGGCATGCACTTTAGTGGTTGCTGAGGCATGCACTTTAGTGGTCGCCAAGGCATCCTCCATCTTGTCCGTTTTGGCAGCAGTTTTGGACTCATTTTTCTGACAGATGTTTGCTCTTTTGGGGTGCACTTGAGCTTGCCATGGTTTTGAGGTTCTTGGCCATGGTGGTTTTGATTCTTGATGTGGAAAAACAAAGAAAACCTGAAAACTAATTGTACTGAAGACAAATAATATATCTCCAAAAATAACCGAAAATAAAGTAAATGACCAAAAATTAAAAACGAAAATTTAAAAATTCTTAAAAAGAGCATTTTCATGCATCTTCTAAGGTTACTGCATATCCGAGAAAGCTTGAGGAGGGTCATTTTCGATACTTCTTATAGTCTATCTGCACCCTCCATCGAGTGACCATTTGCCCAAAAAGAGTTGGGTCAATGTGCTCGCAGCTACTCCCTTTTGTGTTACCATGGTGGAGGTGTCTTTTTTTCTTGTTCTCTTGTAGTCCATGTATACTCTCTACCTTGCTACTATTCCTAAAGGCATGGATATATTAGTAGAAAAAGTTATACCAACACCCAACCATTTAATTACCTCAATCTCATCGACCTCCATCATGGTTGGATGTAGCCTTCATTGTCGTGGCAATTGCTGCTCAAGACAATTGATGTGGCAATCAGTTGCCAAAACTCGTTGTAAGTCAAGGGAAGACAAATTTTCTGAAAAGCTTCATGAATCCAAACATCGTTTTCTTTAGGACCCTCGAACATCTCCATTAGTACAGTTGTCGATGGCTTTAAATCTACCAACGTCGGTTCCTCAAGAAATACCTGCAATGGAGGAGGTGAGTTTTTAAAGAATTCAAAAGGTTCAGCCATTACCTGCTCATATTCCATTAGCGAACTATTGTCATCTCTTTGCCCTGGCTTGTGATCATGCAATTTTCGTGGCAAAGATGGATGAGAGTAATCTACATATTCTTGCTTCAGCATCAACGTTGTAACATTTTGGGCATCAAAATCCTCAGAATTTGTTGTAGTATTACTCTTCTCAGCCGCACTGAGTGTTGTCACGGCATTGCTAAGTTCGGGCTCCTCAATCTTTTCCGGGGCAATTTGTTGCATAGGCTCATCATGTGTTGGGCAGTCTTTCTCATTGGCATGCTCTCGACTTGGCCATGTCATCTCGGCTCAAGGAATTAAGGTAGACCCGAAGAAAGTTCTGTCTATTGTTGATTGGAGACCTCTGAGAAATGTGAGTGAAGTCCGAAGCTTTCTCGGTTTAGCCGGATACTATAGAAGTTTTTTAAGGGATTATCCACTATCGCCTTGCCTTTAACTAGGCTTCTTTGAAAAGACGACCCTTTTGTGTGGTCGGAGAAGCAACAACGAAGTTTCGACCAACTTAAGCAAGCCTTGACTCATGCCCCAGTTCTTATCCAACCAGAATCGGGAAAAGAAACGTTTATAGCAATGCATCTCATTCAAGTCTAGGATGTGTCCTGATGCAAGGAGATAAATGTGATTGCTTACGCTTCACGTCAATTGAAACCTCATGAACTCAATTATCTGATCCACGACCTAGAACTTGATGCGATCGTGTTCGCTCTTAAAATCTAGAGGCATTATTTGTATGATGAAAAGTGTTATCTATTTATCGACCACAAGAATCTCAAATATCTAATGACTCAAAAGGATCTGAATCTAAGGAAAAAAAAGATGGTTAGAATTGCTTAAGGAAAACGATCTGATTATTGATTACCATCTGGGAAAGCAAACGTGGTCACCGATGCCCTTAGTCGGAGACCATACTCAGGTAAATCCATTTAAATTAAAAACCTTGAATATTTTAATTAAAGTTTGTCTTTCTTATTTTACAAGAAATCATTCGAACAATTGCCTTGTTATGCAAGTAACCACTTGAATTTTTAACTAAATTCTCTTACTCGGTCTTGTAGCTTCAAATGCTATAAATGCTCATCTCTGAGTGTATCAGAAGCGAGGATTCATTTCCGAGCTTCAAATCTAATCTAGTTTAATCTCGAGAATTAAGGAATTGCAGCAAAGTGACCCTAAACTTCAAGCTATCATCTCGAAGCTTGACTCAGAAGCCAATCAAGACTTCTCCATTCATTTGAATGGCATGCTATATTTCAAGAATAGAGTATATATTCCAAATAATGAAGAATTGAAGAATGAAATTCTGCGCGAAGCTCATCAAAGTCCCTTCTCGATTTATCCTGGATCTGTCAAAATGTTTAAATACCTTCAATCTTTGTATTCATGGCCAGGAATTAAATCAGCCATCACCGATTATGTATCTAAGTGCTTGAACTGTTAAAGAATCAAAGCCGAACAGCAAGCTCCCCCTGGATTGCTCCAACCTCTCGAATTCCCTCAATGGAAGTGGGACCAGATCACTATGGATTTTGTAACCGGTCTTCCTTGCACTCCAAGAAAATGTGATGCAGTGTGGGTAATAGTGGACCGATTCACTAAGTCGGATCACTTTATACCTGTTTGATTGAACTATATTCTGGAAACTCTAGCTGACCTGTATATCTGAGAAGTGATTCGCTTACACGGAGTTCCTACTTCAATTGTATCTGATCAAGATCCTAGGTTCACAGCTTGATTCTGGATAACTTTGCAACAGGCCCTTGGAACCAAGTTGAATCTTAGTACACCTTTCCATCCTCAAAGAGATGGTCAATCCGAAAGAGTGATACAAGTGCTCGAAGATATGCTTAGAGCCTGTGTTATCGACTTCGGAAGGAACTGGGAGAAATCATACCACTCGTAGAATTTGCCTACAACAACAGTTACCAAGCTTCGATTCAAATGGCTTCGTTCGAAGCTCTGTATGGAAGGTGTAGAACACCTCTATGTTGGTCTGAGCTAGGTGAAAACAAAGTTCTTGGTCCTCAATTGCTTCAGGAAACCGAAGACCAAATTCAAATCATTCACAACATATTGAAGCAAGCCTTTGACAGGCAAAAGGCTTATGCTGACTTAAAACGAAAGGACATCCAGTATAATATTGTAGACAAAGTATTCCTTAAAGTTTCTCCCTGTAAGAAGGTATTCAGATTTAGCAAGAAGGGAAAGCTCAGTCCCCGATTCATCGAACCCTTCGAAGTTATTGAAAGGATAGGTCCAGTGGCTTATCGGCTAGAACTTCCTAGTGAGTTTGATAAGATTCATAATGTTTTTCACGTCTCGATGCTCTGAAAATACCGATCTGATCCATCACACATATTGGAGCCTAAAGAAGTCAAATTAAATCTCGATCTATCCTATGAAGAAGAGCCAGTCCAAATTATTGATAGAGAGATAAAAAGACTTCGAAACAAAAGCGTTCACTTTGTAAAGGTTTTATGGAGAAACCATAAAATGGAAGAAGCAACCTGGGAACCCGAGGATACCATGAGAAATCAATACCCTCACTTATTCAATTCAGGTAAGAATTCGAGGACAAATTCTTCTTTTAAGGAGGGGAGAATTGTAATACTCTAAAATTGAGCATGGTAGAAATTGAATTATTAAATTGAATTCCGATTCAAATTAAGCTTTATTCTAATTTGATTAAGGTAATTAAGGACTTAATTGAATAAAATTTCAAAACCGATATTAGGATTTAATCTCTTTTTAACCTCTTCATGAATATCAAAGCTCCAATCATTATGCAAATTATCTTTAAAAATTCAGATCTTTACGCTCTTCAAGTCGCCTACCACTTTTCTCTTTTTCTCCCTTGTCAGAAATTGCATCGGCATATTTCAGCGCGTCAATGACCTGGTAGTGGTCTCTCGGTCATCTCCGCTCGGCCAGGTGTGCTCAACATCACTCGATTGTCTCTCCTCGGCATCACTCGCTAGGGTTTGGCATGGTTTCACTTGGCAAGGTTCGGTCAGCATCGCACAGCACGGCTCGGTTCTGCTCGGTCAGTATCACTCGGCAGGGTTCGATAATGAATTGTCGCAGCAAGGCTCAGAAATCCCTGGCATAACCTATACATGTACAAAAAGCATACCTAGTAGTACCTTTTTCCAAAAAAATAACTAAATTATGAACTCAAGCATAACGGTGAAGGAAATTATGAAAATATGCATGAATGTCTAATAATGCAACTAAAATGTTCCTAAGTCTAACAATAATATGAGTAAAAAGGGTAATAAAAATAGTAATTTTGAACACTCATCACCTTGATCATTTCAAATTCAAATGCAAAGGCTTATCTCATCCTTTCCCACTCACGCCTAATATAAAGACCAACCGATCAAGCATTACATACAGAGAGAGATAAAAAGCGAAGTGAAGACTTTGAGTGATCGGAGTGAGGTGTTGGAGAGCTCGACGAATGAAGGTCGGCTGCACAAAAGAAAGGTGGTTCAACCTTTTGGCCGAGAGCCTGTCGTGGAGGGCTGCATCGAGAGAACCCTTTATCTATTCCCTTGGCACACGTTGTTTATCTTTAGTTTTTTATGGTGATGTTTTTGAAAACGATTATGGTTATGTTGGTTAATCCCCACACCATGAACTAATTTTCATAGTTGGTGGGGGATGTTTTTGATTGAATATTGGCTTTATGCCTTAGTTCCTTTATAGTAATTATATTTTTGGCAAAAAAATTTCTATTTGACATACTTTAATTTTTCCTAAACACTGTCGAGCGAGAGCTGGCATAGTACGCCTATTGCCTCTCAATATCTTAATAGACTTGGGTTGGCAACAATTAAGTTGTTGAATACTTGGGAGAGAAGCTTCGAGAGAAGTCGTTCAAGTAGATGAACTTACTTCGGAAGTGAAATATACCCCATCGGATTATAGATTGGTTTTAATCAAATTTGTTTATGAAAAACATACATTATAGAGATATATGGGTTTTTACTTGGCCAATGTAGGGCAATGACCATCGAAAGAGACTTTGCTAATGTTGAATCTGCTCGACAAATAATTCCAGGACAATTTTTCCAATAAAGGTTGGCATGAGCCATGTTGAATCCAGGCATTCCATGCCAACAGTCATCACTCATTTAGAAACACCTTCCTTGTCAACATTTAACTTCATTTTTCTTTCTTTTCTTAAGTTTCTAAAACAACTCCAAAACAAATCATCTTTTCCCAAGACAATTAAACCATTAAAGCAATCGAATTCCAAGTCAATCTCTATGGGATTGATAACTCAGCTTACCAAGCTGTATTACTTGCAGACCGTGTATACTTGCACGCAAAAGACTCTTGGTATAACTTGCCCAAAACTATATAATTTACACATTTTTCCAACATTACTTTACACATATCCTAAAGAGTTTACAAGTTTTTGGCGTCGTTGCCGGGGATTGCAACGAATTTTATTTTTTATTTTTACTTGTCTTTATTTTATATTATTTTCTTTTTATTTTTCTAACATTATTTTTAGTTTTATTTATTTTTAGTATTTCTAGGAACATGGAGGATCCGAGAATGAGCATTAGAGACCATATTAGAGCTTACGGCTGATGGCGTTACCAGCAAAATTTTCGATGGTATGATCAAGGAGCTGACGTTTTTGCTTACGATAATGGCATTGCTGTTGTAACACATATGCCATGGCAAAACAGTCCTCAACATTAGCTGAGCTAGTCGTACGATGATCAAGTAGACTTCTATGATGATTACAACTTTTTTGCTGCAACACACATGTCTTGGCAAGAGAACTTACACTCTATGGAGGCTATGGAAGCTAGGATGGATGCTCACCGTCAAGAGATTGAAGAAACGAGAAGAAAAATTGAAAATCATTCAAAATTAATTTTGAACATCCTGAACAGCATTCCAATTGATATAGAGGATGCTTGGCAAAAAGGGAAAGAACAATGCCAAGTTGTTGCTCCCTATAGTGGCAAACAAGTCGAGAACGAAACACATGCCAAGTAGCCGATTATTTTCCAGGAAGAGAAATCAACGTCAGCAGATGAACCCATAGAAATAGAGAAAGAAGAGACGGATGTTGATGATGCCAAACCATTATCTAATTTCGGACCACTACCTAATGCCAGACAACAGTCAGATGCCAACACCACCGCGACAAAACCAGTGGAGCCACCATTTGTCAACCCTACGTCGATAAGACAAGAAGGTATTACTGTTGACATTTTTAACGCTCTTAAATGTATAGATGAAATTGAATGCCATGTAGTTGGGCCAATGGAATCCATTTTGGATGAGAACCTGGCATTGAATTGCCAAAGAATGAAAGTTGATGCCATCAATCAAAAGTGTGATGGCAAAAAAAATTGAACGACAGAGAATATCAATTCTGGTCGGAATTGATGTCATGAAGCGAGGTGTGCTCAAATGGCTTGTCGCTAGAAGGAAAAGTGGATGCCAAATGACTGAGAATGAATAACTGAAACAAGAAAATTTAGCCGTAACAACAATGCCAAAGATGTTGCGATTCAAAATTGAAGATTTCATGAAGATTCTGGAACAAGATGAGGATGATGCCTCGACAATAAAGAGATTCTTCAGTTTTCTAAGGTGGTTGTTTAAAGCCACCATGGTAAAATATTCATTTTCAATGTGCAATCGAGAATTTGGCATAATCAAAGGTAAGAAATTCTTCGGCCTTCTACGCTGGTTATTTAAATAAAAGAATGCCAAAGAGGTTATCCTCTTGGTAAAGGTACCGTAACATCGCCAACAGGTTTGAATCTTTGAAAAGATTAGGTTAGTTGTTATTCTTTGCTTTTAGGTTTCATGATTTTTAGTAGTTTTTCTTTCTTTTAATTTTCATTTTTATTCCTTTAATGTGTTGAAAGATTTGCTTTGAGTTTGTGCAGATTGAGTACGCCGGGTATAATGCCAAGGTAAGGACTTGGCATGAAACGGTTACAGATTATGAGATTCAAGCGTATGCAGATTTCTGTGCCAGACACCGTGCTAGGGAAGAAAATTGGCATGAGGAGTTGGAAGAATGAGAGAATCAAGTGTGCAGGAGCAATGCCAGCGTAGAGGCTTGGCATGCGGCGAATTGGAATTTTGGAAGAAGAATTTACCCTAACTTGATTAAATTCGACCCATTGAAGAGATAAATTATTTTTCTTTGAATTTTAACCCTAGCCATCTAATATTTAAGTTGAATTTAAATTCAATTTAAATATCTTAACCATATATCAATTTAACCTTATCCTATCACTTACAACCTTATCATATAACCCTTATCACTTTAACCCTATACTAATCACTTACTGAAGAACTAATGTTTTGATATAATTATTGAAAAATAGTTTTCGACTAAATTTAAAAGATTTCAAAAGTGTCTTTAAGTCCAAACAACTTAAAAATATGTTTGAGGATTGTTTTAAGAGGTTTTGAAGTGTTTTCTAAAGACAAACTTTACAAAACCACCCCAGGTGTTTCGAAACAAACATTAACAGTTTCAAAACGTTTCGATACAGCTCTGTCTGTTTCGAAACGAGCTTTAATTTGGGTGAGGATTTTTACTTAGCGTTTCGATACGGGGTTCACCATTTCGATACGCCTATGTGGCAAAGACTTCAACGGTTAAATCTCCAATGGCTATATCCCAACGGTAATTTAATTTGCAGCCTAACTGTCAATCGTACCGAAACGGGTTGTAACCGTTTCGATACGGCTAGAAGGGTTTCTAAACGGCCATAGGAGTTTTGATACGGCCTGCTGCATCAGACTTCAACGGTTAGTTCTAAAGAAGGTCGTTCCGATATGGGCTCGACTGTTCTGAAACGGACAGCACCAGAACTACAATTAATGTGAGAAATAAAGTCTCCAACAGCTCCAAAACATCCCCAACGGTCCTTAACGACTACAAACTCATTTGGGAGTATAAAAGGAACCTCCAAGCATCAAGAGAAGATTAATGATTCAATTGTTACAACACTATGATGACAAATTATGTCTAGAGCTTTAATTGCAAATTTCTTGCTTAGACAACACTAGTGAGCTCAACATTGTTATATTATCTCAAGTGTTTAGGATTTGGGTGAGAGCTTTATAGTGCAAACAATTACCTATTAGAGGGATTTCAAGTTTGCTTAAGAATTTCTCTTGTAAGAGAGTGTTTGATTAAGCTAAGGGTAGTTAGCTTAATCGTTGTAACGGTTTCCTCCTAAGCTGAGAAAAGGGGATGAAATTCTAGAGTGAATTTGTTGAAATCCTTAGTGGGGAGCTAAGGTAGTGGATGTAGACCTTGGTTAGAAGATTGAATCACTATAATTCCTTGTGTCTTATTGTCCAATTTTCACCTCCCACTAAAACACCCAATTATCCAACTTCTCCACACTTGTTGAGCAAAAACGGTTGATGGAATCGAGCACCATAAAACCCAACAATTGGTATCAGAGATTGGCTCATTTGAAGAGGATTAACATCCTATTGAGGCGATCTGGAAAGCTCGATCAACATCTCAATCAACCGGCTCAATGGCGCAATCCATCAACAAGCCTTCTTTCTTTGACGGGACAAATTATGCTTATTGGAAGAAAAGGATGATGTTCTTTGTCAAATCCAAAGACTACAAGCTTTGGGATATCATTGAAGATGGCTCGTTCGTACCAAAAGGAAGCAAAGCGAAGTGGAGTGCCGACGATCGTAAGAAGATTGAGCTAAATTGCAAGGCTTTGCACTTCATCTTTTGTGCACTTAGTCTCAATATCTACGAAAAGATGTCTTCTTGCGAGAGTGCCAAGGAAGTTTGGGACAAGCTTGAAGTTACGTACGAGGGTACAAACGAAGTAAAAGAGACCAAGATCGGGCTCCTCCCTAGAGTATGAAAACTTCAAGATGGAACCGGATGAGGACATCAGGAAGATGTTCGATAGATTCTCTACCATCACCAATGGACTCAAAGGCTATGGAGAAGCCATTCCGGAAGAGAAGCTTGTCCGAAAGCTCATCTACTCCCTTCCCGAGTCATGGGACTCAAAAAGGACCGCCATCACCGAATCCAAGAATCTCAAGACTTTGAAGCTTGATGAGCTCATGGGGTCACTTCTCACTCACCAAATAATGAAGAAAAACAAAGAAGGAGAGAAGAAGAAGGAAGAGATTAGAGCTATGGGGGAAAAGAAGCTCAAAGAGCTTGCATTAACACAAATGCCATTGCTCTCAAATCCTCCACATGCAACCATGTTGATACAAGTGAGGAGGAGGATGAAGAAGAAGAGATAGTTCATCTCTTCAAGACGTGTGCCCCTTTTATGAAGAAAGCCTTGAAAGAACTCGAACGAGAATCCATAAAGAAGAAGAGGGCAAGCACTTCAAGCCATAAGAAGAAGGCATATGTGGCTACATGGAGTGATGAAGACTCCACCGATGATGAACAAGCCAACCTTTGCCTTATGGCCATCGAAGAAGATTCAATGGTAACTTCTAATTCATCTACTTCAAGTTCATATTCTTTTGATGAATTACAAGATGCCTATGACGATTTGGTTTTAGAATTTAAAAATCACATTTTGAAAAACAAGAAAGTGATTTCAAATTTGAAAATTCAAAATGACTTGATTTCTAAAACTAAAATTGAACTTGAAGCAAAACTCAATGAGTTTGAACAAAAACTTTTTTATCTACAAAATTTGCTTCATAAAGTTCAAGAAGAAAAAGATTTAATTTTCAAAGAGCTTGAAAAGAAAAATAATGTTGGAAAATCAAATTTTTATGTAAGACAATCTAGTGCCCCTAGATTTGTAACTGGTAAAGTTTTTAGAAGTATTTGGATCCCAAAAGGACTAAGTACTTCAACTAAAAAGGATGAAATTGAAAAATGGATTCTTAAGGGGACTAAATTTTGTGCTACTAACGTCTATGGATCCGAAGCAATTTGGATACCAAAAATTATTTGATTGTCTTATGATAGGTGTGATGGAGTGTAACCCCCTCGTCTCGGTCCGGACGCTTGACCGATCCGAGTGGGCTACACGGGGATAACCGAGATGAAACACGTTAAGGCTCCACTTCGGTTACCGACCCTAGAGAAAATTTTTCATTCTTATCTTATCTAAATGCATCAATTAGACCTAAGCGGAAGCCCAACAACAAACCGGGCCTAAGCCCAACTCTTGAAACCCCTTAGAGATGTCAAAAAGTCCAAAAACAGGCATGTGTTTCGAAACGGTCAAAGCCCGTTTCGAAACACCAGCTTCAATTTAAAAAGTCAGACGCCCGTTTTGAAACAGGTTCTCGATTTTCCTTGCCGTTTTGATACTAGTTTCGAAACATGCACCTCCAGTAGCAAAAGTGTTTTGAAACTGGTTTCAAAACAGGGGCTCACAGTAGCCAAAATGTATCGAAACGAGTTCCGATACGGGGGCCCGTGAACTATACCCGTTTCGAAACAGGACAGCCCGTTTCGAAACACTTGCTGCCTGCAAACTTCTAAAATCAGTTTTAGACATCTCCTAGTGGTTCCAAACGTCCGAAACAACTATACGAAGCATACAAATCATACAATTACATCCTAAAGGCATGCTCCCTAGCAACCATACTCGACATACACAAGATATAAAAAAGCATCCATTCCAATGACCATACATGACGTTACATAAAGCATGCTTCAACAAAGTCAACACTTAGACAATTTTAAGGTAAGAAAAATACCAACATGGTTTACAAGCAAGGCATACATCCCACAAGCCAATTTAACAAACACATAAGAGGAGTCTAACGTGCTCCTAAAAAACCACATCATACTTCAAAAACATCATAACACGAATACATGTCCCATTGCTTGACCATTACATCATAACTAAAACCATACTTGATAGCTAGGCTAGCACCACAAGCACACACACTTGGAGGCCTCTTCTTGCACTTAGCAACCCACGAGCTACTGATCTGCATCGTCGAACAAAGAGAGCGTAAGCAATAAAGCTTAGTGAGGGTAAGCTCTTTAAAAACAAACCTCGACAATGCAGGGTCCAAACACGATCTCAACCAAGGTAAATGCATGACCATACCTTCGATCCTCAAGAGCCAAAATGCCAATGATGCATGAACAAATATCCAATTATATGTCATGCTCAACAAGCTCATTTCCACAACGTATGTAAGCACATATAATCATCCAAATAGGAAAGACATTTCCACATCACATTGATACACATATCAATTTATATTGGCACCTAGCTATGACTCGAATACGCGGATAAACACGTTGGAACTCACATCCAACAACCACTTTACCTCACGGTGGGATTACACTCATCACCGGTCTCGCGGAGGGGATTTCACTCATCCTCACGACCCGTCGATGGGATTCCACTCATCATCGACTAACATATATAACAAATTTCCGGGCGAACCCGTACTCCTCCTTGGTGACTCAACGCCACCAAGGCCACGTGCGAATTTGACTCATGTGTGCACACTAACATCCTAATGATCGATCATTTGTACTCAAGCATACTAGTGCCAACATTTAACTCATTCCACATTATCAAATACAACCAATTCCGTGCTTAGCACGTACTCACCATGATCACAATCGTGAACAATCCACATGCATATCACAATGCATCACAACCATGCCTCATCTCACATGTATAACACATTATACATAAATCATCATATCATAAACATCACGAGGCATAAACATCAAGTAAGAGTTCAACCAATGTCTCTAGTTTAAGCTTAGGATTAGGCTACCACCCTAATCCTAACTCTAGGTGGGTCTACCAAGCCCGACCTAGTCAACATGCTCGAACCAAACACTTAGAAAACACTTAGAAAACATTAACCACTCACCTTTACTTCCAAGCTCAAATACTAAGCAAGCAACCAACTTCAAGCTTTCGGAATCGCTCCCGATGCTTCACCAACACAAGCTCTTGCCTCTAAACAACCTCAACACAATTCAAACAACTTCAAATCAGCCCAAGCATCAAAGTAACTAACCCGGAACACAATTCAAACATCAAACTCAACACTTCAAGCCATGAACAAACCCCAAATTTACCAAACTCGTGCAGCCCACAAACCTTGTTCAAAACTCATGTTTCCAACACATTTTATACCCCACAAATGATCCCAAAGCAACCCCCAACCATAGTACTAACATTAGCCCACCAATTCCAACCTAAAACAACCCCCAAAACCATTCAAAACCCCCATTTAAACCCAATTTCGGGAATGTGTTCAAAACCATGTAAAATTCATATATGTGCATCATATGACTCATAGACTTCATAACTAACAACATTAAATCGAAATATTAAGTTAAACATAATAAAGTTATCATTTTTAATCAAAATCTCCAAAAACTCCATTTTTAAAACCTTAATGAAAATAAAAACTATTTGTACTTTTGAAGAGAGGAGGTTGAGGACAAGTCAAAAATGGTATTACCTTTCAAAAACGAGTTGAAATTGAGAAGCTTTGTGATGGAATAGTGGAGGGGATGAGAGAGCTCTTTGTGTCGTTGGTTTCTGATTTGGAGAAGAGAGTGAATAGTAAAAGATGATAAAAAGGGGATTTTAAAATTGAAACTTGTTTTATTTACAAGTTTGCCATTAATGAATGGCTATTTTCCATTTTCCTTAAAACCTCTTCAATTTGTATTTCATTCATTTTAGTCCAACACAAAAACATTTGTTTGTGAAACCCGAGGCCCAAAAGATTATTTTGATTATAAAACCGAGCCTGAAATAATATTAAAATATTATTTTCACCCGATCCTCAAACCCGGGTGTTACAACTCTCCCCCACTTAAGGAATTTCGTCCCCGAAATTACCTGACGGAAACAAATACGGAAATTGCTCAAGCATATCAGCTTTCCTCTCCCACGTGGCCTCTTCCACACCTCTATGTCTCCACAACACCTTGACCAACTCTATGGTCTTGCCACGCAACACCTTGCTATCAGAAGCAAGTATCTCTATAGGCTCTTCATTATATGACAAATCCGGATTCAACTCTATCTCCTCAATGGGCATAACATGAGAAGGATCTGATCTATATCTCCTAAGCATCGACACATGGAAAACATCATGGATCTTCTCTAACTCGAAAGGCAAACTCAAACGGTAAGCTACAGGCCCAATCCGTTCAACTATCTCATACGGACCAATGAACCTCGGACTCAACTTGCCCTTCCGGCCAAATCTCATCACCTTCTTCCATGGAGATACTTTCAAAAATACTTTCTCACCCACGGAGAACTCAATTTCTTTCCTCTTCAAATCTGCATAAGACTTCTGACGATCGGAAGCTGCTTTCGAGCGGTCACAGATCAACTTTACTTTCTCTGTAGTCCCCTTAAGCAAATCCGGCATAGGTAACAATCTCTGACCTGTTTCAGCCCAAAAAATCAGAGTCCTACACCGTCTACCGTACAAAGCCTCATAGGGAGCCATCTGAATACTAGACTGATAACTGTTGTTGTAAGAAAACTCAACTAAAGGTAAGTGCTTCTCCCAAGAACCCTGGAAGTCAATCACACAACAACGAAGCATATCCTCTAAAATCTGTATCACTCGCTCTGACTGCCCATCGGACTGCGGATGATAAGATGTACTGAAGTGCAAACGACTACCTAGAGCACTATGCAAACAACCCCAGAACCTCGAAGTAAATCTAGGATCTCTATCTGAAACAATAGACTTCGGAACTCCATAAAGCCTCACAATCTCGCGGATGTACAAGTTTGCCAACTTGTCTAAGGAATCTGTAGTGTTCACTGCTAAGAAGTGAGCACACTTAGTGAACCTATCAACAATCACCCATACAGAATTCTTCTTCGAAGGAGACAAAGGTAACCCCGACACAAAGTCCATGGTGATCCTCTCCCATTTCCATTCCGGAATCTTCAAAGGTTGTAACAAACCTGAAGGAACCTGATGTTCTGCATTCACTCTCTGACAAACCATACAACGGCTCACATACTCGGCTACATCCTTCTTCAAACCAACCCAAAAGTAATCATTCTTCAATTCACGGTACATCTTGGTACTACCCGGATGCATAGAAAAGGGACTCGAATTTGCTTCACTCAGAATCTGACGTCTCAACTCAACATCTTCTGGTACAACAACTCTATCTCTAAAGCACAACAAGTCCTCACCACTGAAACTATACTCGGTCGGCCTTCCTTCGGCTATGTCCTGAACATGAGGAACTAAAGACACATCTTGCAACTGCTTCTCTCTAATCAACTGAATCAAAGAAGGCTTCACTTGCAACTCGGTGATTAAACCACCATCATCGGATACACTCAATCTAGCAAACATAGCTCTCAACTCCACGGCAACTTTTCTACTCAAAGCATCGGCTACTATATTCGCCTTACCTGATGGTACTCAATGGTCAAATCATAGTCTTTTAACAACTCAAGCCATCTTCTCTGTCTCAAGTTCAACTCTTTCTATGTCATCAAATACTTCAAACTCTTATGATCGGTGTAAACTATACACTTCTCACCATACAAGTAGTGGCGCCAAATCTTCAATGCAAAAACAACCGCGGCTAACTCTATATCATGAGTAGGATAGTTATTCTCATGAACCTTCAACTGTCTAGAAGCATAGGCAACAACTCTTCTTTCTTGCATCAAGACACAACCTAAACCTATATAGGAAGCATCACTATAAATCACAAACTCTTTACATGAAACAGGTTGCACTAACACCGGAGAATTGGTCAAAGCTTCTTTCAATTTCTCAAAGGCCTTCTGTCTTGCATCTGACCATTCGAACTTAACTCCCTTTTGCAACAATTTAGTCAAAGGAGCGGCTACCCTAGAGAAACCATCAACAAATCTCCTATAGTAACCGGCTAATCCTAGAAAACTCCTAATCTCAGTCACAGACTTAGGTTGTTTCCACTCAACAATAGCCTCAATCTTCGATGGATCAACACGGATACCTTCGGCCGAAACAACATGGCCAAGAAATACTACCTCTCGAATCTAGAACTCACATTTACTAAGCTTCGCATACAACTGATTGCTCAACAATCTTTGTAACACAAATCTCAAGTGCTCATCATGATCTTCTTCTATCTTCGAGTACACAAGTATGTCATCAATGAAAACAACTACAAAACGGTCTGGACTCTAAAAATCCTGTTCATCATATCCATGAATGTTGCAGGTGCATTCGTGAGCCCAAACGGCATCACAAGGAACTCATAGTGACCATATCTAGTCCTAAAAGCGGTCTTCGGAACATCACACTCTTTCACTTTCAACTGGTAGTACTCGGATCTCAAGTCTATCTTCGAAAACATTGAAGCACCTTTCAACTGATCAAACAAATCATCTATACGAGGCAATGGATACTTGTTCTTCAAGTCAACTGATTCAACTGTCTGTAGTCAATACACATACGCATACTACCATCTTTCCTCTTCACAAACAACACAGGAGCACCCCAAGGAGAACTACTAGGCCTAATAAAACCACGGTCTAGTAACTCTTGCAACTGACTCTTCAATTCTTTCAACTCTTTCGGAGCCATACGATACGGAGCTATCGAAACTGGATTAGACCCTGAAACAGTCTCAATCACAAACTCAACATCTCTGTCAGGAGGCAAATCCGGCAACTCTTCAGGAAACACATCCGGAAAGTCAAAAATTGTTCTAATACCTTTCGGTCTAGCCTCACTCATATTCGGATTCATAACATAAGCTAAGTAAGCCCCACATCTGGAATCCACCAACCTATGAGCCTCTAAAGCTGACACAACATTAGACAAGAACTTAATGTTCTCTCCTACTACCACTACCTCATAGTCATCCGAAAGTTTCAAAGAAATTCTCTTCGTCTCAAAATCCACACTAGCTCGGTGCTCAACTAACCAGTCCATACCCAAATTGACATCAAAGCCATAAAAAGGAAGTTTCATCATATCAACAGAGAACAAATGACCCTGAATCTTCAATGGACATCTCCTATACATACGTCTAACCACAACTGTCTCACCAAAAGAACTAGTCACATGCATACCTACATCTAAAATCTCAACAGGTATATTTAACTTCCGTGCATGCTCACTCAAAATGTACGAATGCGTAGAACCCGAATCAACCAAGGAAAGCAAAGACATAGACTGTAACTCGAAATTACCTGCTATCACATCAGTGTCGTTCTCGGCCTCTCTCTGAGCATAAACTCTCGCTGGTCCTCCTACCTCGGGCTGCACTGCCACAACATGAGCAAGGTTCCTCTGAGCATCTACCCTAGGTGCATCAGCCCTAGGCTGGAAGTAGCCACGACCGCGCCCCCGGCCTCTCTGAAAATCAGTCGCTCTTGCTGGAGCCTGAGCTAAGTTTGGTGCTTGTGCCGCCTGATGCGGGCACTCCCTCCTAAAGTGGTCCCTCGAACCACAGTTCCAACAGGCATGGAAGTTACCCCAACACTCACCAGCGTGCTGTCTCCCACATCGTGTACACTCGGGCAAGCGCCCTCCTCCTCGATGGCCCTGATGGCCCCTACCATGGTGGCCACCGCCACGCCTATGGTCATATTGCTGTCCACCGCCCTTATGCCTCTTGGCATCTCTACCATCAAAGTGGTTATGCCTCTTACCAGAACTAGAACCACCAGAACGTTTGGCCGAACCCAAACTGTGCTCTAAATCCTTGGCCCTCGCGACCAATACATCAAAATCTGAGTAGTCAGAAGCTAGAGTGTACCTCTTGATCTCTTCATTCAGCCCATAGCGGAAACGGTTACAACATTCCACTTCAATAGGAACCAACTCTGGAGCGTACTGACTCAAACGAACAAAACGGAACTCATAGTCAGTCACAGAAGCATCTCCCTGAGTAAGGGCCATAAACTCTCGTTTCTTCTCATCTAGATACCTCGGACCCAAGTATTTCTTTTTGAAAGCAGACTCGAAGAAGTCCCAACCAATCTCAGCCTCTAGAACTCCGGTAGTAATGGTGACCCACCAAGTGTAGGCATCACCCTGAAGCAAAGAGATCACACAACCCAATTTGCGAGCACCCAAGCAACCCATCTGAGCTAAGATGCGAACGGTCTTCTCTAGCCACAGCTCGGATCTCTCAGGAGTAAATCTCCTAAACTCTTCGGCCCCTAGGCTACGGAGCCTCTCCAACGGTAAACTGTTATCATCCCCTTTAGGCTGAGCTGCAGCCTGAGCCCCCGCAACTGCGGCCTGGAATGCTCCCGCTATAGCTTGCACAAGCGGGGTCATATCTATTCCAGGTGGACCTTGGCCACCTTGGCCACCCTGAGGTCCCTCTCCCTCGACTCCCGCCTCGTCTCCCTCACCGGGCGGAGGAGGTGGTGGTGGAGGAGGAGCTCCAACTCCCGCAGCAGCAGGCCCCTCTATATGAGCCTCAACTCCAACCACCGGCTCAACAGGAGCCGCAACACGTGGTTCCTGACGAACCACCCTCGGCCTACCTCTCGGCCTAGACATCGTTCCCAAAAAATAACTACAACCACAACAAATATACAAAATTTGGGTTAGCAAGGCAAGGCTTCCAAGTGCTCAAGTACGTTCCCTCACTTTAAAAATTATTTTCCGATGTAATAGTAGCAATGGAACTCATAAACAACATGCTTTTAAACAAAACAACCAGCATACTTGTCACACAAGCAATCATGCTTATAATACAAGCAAACACCGTGCATAACAATACAAAACTTGAACTCACCTCACTTACCTGCCCAAGGTCTCGGTAACCTTAGGCTCTGATACCAACAAGTGTAACCCCCTCGTCCCGGTCCGGGTGCTTGACCGATCCGAGTGGGCTACACGGAGATAACCGAGATGAAACCCGTTAAGGCTCCACTTCGGTTACCGACCCTAGAGAAAATTTTTCATTCTTATCTTATCTAAATGCATCAATTAGACCTAAGCGGAAGCCCAACAACAAACCGGGCCTAAGCCCAACTCTTGAAACCCCTTAGAGATGTCAAAAAGTCCAAAAACAGGCATGTGTTTTGAAACGATCAAAGCCCATTTCAAAACACCAGCTTCAATTTAAAAAGTCAGACGCCCGTTTCGAAACGCATCCACCCCGTTTCGGAACAGGGTCTCGATTTGCCTTGTCGTTTCAATACTAGTTTCGAAACAGGCACCTCCAGTAGCAAAAGTGTTTCGAAACAGGTTTCGAAACAGGGGCTCAGAGTAGCCAAAATGTATCGAAACGATTTTTGATACGGGGGCCCTGGAACCATACTCGTTTCGAAACAGGACAGCACGTTTCGAAACACCTGTTGCCTGCAAACTTCCAAAATCAGTTTTAGACATCTCCTAGTGGTTCCAAACGTCCGAAACAACTATACGAAGCATACAAATCATACAATTACATCCTAAAGGCATGCTCCCTAGCAACCATACTCGACATACACAAGATATAAAAAAGCATCCATTCCAATGACCATACATGACGTTACATAAAGCATGCTTCAACAAAGTCAACACTTAGACAATTTTAAGGTAAGCAAAATACCAACATGGTTTACAAGCAAGGCATACATCCCACAAGCCAATTTAACAAACACATAAGAGGAGTCTAACGTGCTCCTAAAAAACCACATCATACTTCAAAAACATCATAACACGAATACATGTCCCATTGCTTGACCATTACATCATAACTAAAACCATACTTGATAGCTAGGCTAGCACCACAAGCACACACACTTGGAGGCCTCTTCTTGCACTTAGCAACCCACGAGCTACTGATCTGCATCGTCGAACAAAGAGAGCGTAAGCAATAAAGCTTAGTGAGGGTAAGCTCTTTAAAAACAAACCTCGACAATGCAGGGTCCAAGCACGATCTCAACCAAGGTAAATGCATGACCATACCTTCGATCCTCAAGAGCCAAAATACCAATGATGCATGAACAAATATCCAATTATATGTCATGCTCAACAAGCTCATTTCCACAACGTATGTAAGCACATATAATCATCCAAATAGGAAAGACATTTCCACATCACATTGATACACATATCAATTTATATTGGCACCTAGCTATGACTCGAATACGTGGATAAACACGTTGGAACTCACATCCAACAACCACTTTACCTCACGGTGGGATTACACTCATCACCGGTCTCGCGGAGGGGATTTCACTCATCCTCACGCCCCGTCGATGGGATTCCACTCATCATCGACTAACATATATAACAAATTTCCGGGCGAACCCGTACTCCTCCTTGGTGACTCAACGCCACCAAGGCCACGTGCGAATTTGACTCATGTGTGCACACTAACATCCTAATGATCGATCATTTGTACTCAAGCATACTAGTGCTAACATTTAACTCATTCCACATTATCAAATACAACCAATTCCGTGCTTAGCACGTACTCACCATGATCACAATCATGAACAATCCACATGCATATCACAATTCATCACAATGATGCCTCATCACACATGTATAACACGTTATACATAAATCATCATATCATAAACATCACGAGGCATAAACATCAAGTAAGAGTTCAACCAATGTCTCTAGTTTAAGCTTAGGATTAGGCTACCACCCTAATCCTAACTCTAGGTGGGTCTACCAAGCCCGACCTAGTCCACATGCTCAAACCAAACACTTAGAAAACACTTAGAAAACATTAACCACTCACCTTTACTTCCAAGCTCAAATACTAAGCAAGCGACCAACTTCAAGCTTCCGGATTCGCTCCCGATGCTTCACCAACACAAGCTCTTGCCTCTAAACAACCTCAACACAATTCAAACAACTTCAAATCAGCCCAAGCATCAAAGTAACTAACCCGGAACACAATTCAAACATCAAACTCAACACTTCAAGCCATGAACAAACCCCAAATTTACCAAACTCGTGCAGCCCACAAACCTTGTTCAAAACTCATGTTTCCAACGCATTTTATACCCACAAATGATCCCAAAGCAACCCCCAACCATAGTACTAACATTAGCCCACCAATTCCAACCTAAAACAACCCCCAAAACCATTCAAAACCCCCATTTAAACCCAATTTCGGGAATGTGTTCAAAACCATGTAAAATTCATATATGTTGCATCATATGACTCATAGACTTCATAACTAACAACATTAAATCGAAATATTAAGTTAAACATAATAAAGTTATCATTTTTAGTCAAAATCTCCAAAAACTCCATTTCTAAAACCTTAATGAAAATAAAAACTATTTGCACTTTTGAAGAGAGGAGGTTGAGGACAAGTCAAAAATGGTATTACCTTTCAAAAATGAGTTGAAATGGAGAAGCTTTGTGATGGAATAGTGGAGGGGATGAGAGAGCTCTTTGTGTCGTTGGTTTTTGATTTGGAGAAGAGAGTGAATAGTAAAAGATGATAAAAAGGGGATTTTAAAATTGAAACTTGTTTTATTTACAAGTTTGCCATTAATGAATGGCTATTTTCCATTTTCCTTAAAACCTCTTCAATTTGTATTTCATTCATTTTAGTCCAACACAAAAACATTTGTTTGTGAAACCCGAGGCCCAAAAGATTATTTTGATTATAAAACCGAGCCCGAAATAATATTAAAATATTATTTTCACCCGACCCCCAAACCCGGGTGTTACATGGAGATTGATCAACAAGTCAAATATTAAGGGGGAGCTCCATGCACACAAGGAAGAACACTTGAAGAATGAAGGCTTAACGTCCTCGCTTGAGTTCAAGTGTGGTAAAATCTAGTTGTTTTTCAATTTGTTTAATTTGATTTATTCTTTTTTAATTCAATTAGATTATCATGTGTTGGACTAACATTCTTTGATGATGCTTTGAGTAAGAGGGAGCCAATTTTAAAACAAAAATCCTTAATTTTGTCTTTTTTTTAAAACCTCCTAAGTTATTTTGAACTTAAAGTTATTTAAAGTCTTTTTGATATAACAAAAATGGTGAGAAATGGTTTGAAAAATTGCATTTTCAAGAGAATAAGGGGGAGCTTTAACTTCTTTTAATTTTTGAAATCTCTTATTCAAAATTTTAAATACAAAGGGGGAGAATCCTAAACAATTTTTCAAGGTGGTTTTATTATATCAAAAAGGGGGAGATTGAAGAACTAATGTTTTGATATAATAATTAAAAAATAGTTTTGGACTAAATTGAAAAGATTTCAAAAGTGCCTTTAAGTCCAAACAACTTAAAAATATGTTTGAGGATTGTTTTAAGAGGTTTTGAAGTGATTTCTAAAGCCAAACTTTACAAAACCACCCAGGTGTTTCGAAACACCCTTAGGCATTTCGAAACAACCATTCACAGTTTCAAAACATTTTGATACAACTCTGTTTGTTTCGAAACGGGCTTTAATCTGGGTGAGGATTTTTAGATAGCGTTTCGATACGCCTATGTGGCAAAGACTTCAACGGTCAAATCCCCAACGGCTATTTCCCAACGGTAATTTAATTTGCAGCCTAACTGTCAATCATACCGAAACGGGTTGTAACCGTTTCGATACGTCTAGAAGCGTTTCGAAATAGCCATAGGTGTTTTGATACGGCCTGTTACATCAAACTTCAACGGCTAGTTCTAAAGAAGGTCGTTCTGATACGAGCTCGACTGTTTTGAAACGAACAGCACTAGAATTGCAATTAATTTGGGAAATAAAGTCTCCAACAGCTCCAAAACATCCCCAGCGGTCCTCAACGGCTACAAACTCATTTAGGAGTATAAAAGGGACCTTCAAGAATCAAGAGAAGACTAATGCTTCAATTGTTACAACACTATGATGACAAATTATGTCTAGAGCTTTAATTGTAAATTCCTTGCTTAGACAACACTAGTGAGCTTAACATTGTTGTATTTTCTCAAGTGTTTAGGTTTTGGGTGAGAGCTTTATAGTGCAAACAATTACCTATTAGAGGGATTTTAAGTTTGCTTAAGAATTTCTCTTGTAAGAGAGTGTTTGATTAAGCTAAGGGTAGTTAGCTTAATCGTTGTAACGGTTTCCTCCTAAGCCGAGAAAAAAGGACGAAATTCTAGAGTGAATTTGTTGAAATCCTTAGTGGGGAGCTAAGGTAGTGGATGTAGACCTTGGTTAGAAGGTTGAACCACTATAATTTATTGTTTCTTATTATCCAATTTTCACCTCCCACTAAAACACCCAATTATCCAACTTCTCCACACTTGGTGAGCAAGAACGGTTGAAGGAATCTAGCACCATAAAACCCTACACTTACACCCTTATCACTTACAACCATATCACATCACCTTTATCACTTAACCCCTTATCAAATCAAATCTTTTTATTTTACATCCTTAACCCCAATTAGTTCGGCTACTTTAATTAAACCCTATTAACACTTAACTCTTTACCTTTTACCTACCCTAGCCGTTCAAAGAAACAAAATATGTTTTACTTCTCCATTTTATCAAGCAAGAAACCAAGATCTATATTTTCTCTTCTCCTTCTTTTGTCTAGACCGCTCAAAGCCTCATCTTGTTAATGTCATGTTTAAGTTAGGGGATGTGGAGGATGAACACAAGAAGTGTGCCGACTCCATGACTGATGCCAAGAGAAAGAAGCTGATGCCAGAACTGCGCGAGCCTAGCACGGCATGCATCCTTTCATCAAGGGGACGATGAAACGGTTGGCATTGAAGCCACCAATGTGAGGCTGGAATCATTTCATCAAGGCAAATCTGTTGCCTACATCTCACAATGAGTCCGCCTCGGAAGAATAACTGATTTTGTTGCACTCCATCATCAAAGGACGCAAGATCAACATTGGCAAATTCATCATCGATGAAGATCAAGGCTAGATAAGAAATGGGACGACAATCACGGCTATCATATGGAAAAATCTCACGGCTTTTGAGCCAAAAAAGGGCAAAGGAAATACCAAAACCACCACACCAAAGTCAAAGCCAAAGGCAGAGCCAAGCAGTGTGCCAAAGACCATGCCTGCCAGTTCAATGGCAGTGTTGTCTCAAGTTTACCATAGCCATGAGATTATTCTCCAAAAGTTGGAGACAATCGAGGAGCTTAATGCCAAAATGAGGCACTATACAAGGGAAAGAGATGATATCTTCAAGGAGGTGCTTGTTAAACTGTCCCCTAACATTGTGCTAGCATTTCGAATTTTCCCTTCCGAGCCCTTTGCCAATGATGATGCCATGTTAACCGATCCAGCCAGTCCAACGATGCTAGCCAGTTCTACCAGTCCAGCCAGATCAGAATCTAATGCCCTAATTCTTATGTCCCCGATGTAAGTTGAATCTGCCAGCATCGATTCCTCATCTGAGTCGGAGGAAATCTCTGTCAAAACATCCAAAGCTCAGCTAATTACACTGCCAGTCGACCCTGCCAAGAAAAATGAAGACATTGAAGCCTCCACTGCTGCAAAACCACTCATGACCAGAATGAAGCGCAAAGCTCTCGACCGTGGCAGCTTTGTCAAACGGAAGACCCGAATAACACGAGAGGAATTCTCCAAGGGGGAGTTTTCTTCTACTTAACTCCTTTGCATTTCACTCTTGCATCTTCATGCATTTTTGTTTTTCTGTTTTCTTGTATATATGTGTTGTTTCATGCATTGAGGACAATGCACATCTTGGGTTTGGGGTGTGCATTTTCTCACATTATTCCATGCATTTCACGTTTAATTTTTTTTGTTTGCCATATAGTTCATGTAGAGTAGTTGCATACTAAACCATAAAAAGTGAAAAAGAAAATTTTATCTTGGCCGAAATTTGAAGTTTGTTAACAATTGGTTAGGCAAGCTTTTTTTGATCCTATTTGTTTGCCCAGTGATGAATTTTTAATCTTTAGTTTGTCATGTCAGTAGATAGTGTGCCAAGTTGCTTACCAATTGATCTCTAGTTTAGGAAACTGATTTACACTTAGCACGTGGTATGTATCTAGGTCACTAGAAAAGTTAGACTATTTGAAATCATGCTAAGATTAAAAGAACAAGAAAAAACAATGTCAGGGTAAAAGAAAATAAGACAGCAATATTCTAACATGGCAATAAAAATTGAACTCTTCTCTACTTTAGGAATAATAAGTTACTTGGGGCTTCGTGGTATGCTCCCTCTTAGTTTTCAAGTCCAAAACCCTAGAGTATGAGTTGAAGAGAAAGCCTAGTGATGTCTGGATTAAGGTGGGGATTCGTGGTAAGCTCTCTCTTATCACTCACGCTAAACAGTGTCACGAAGCAAGCTTAAGATAATGCCAGAGACCCTCGGAAAAGAAAAATGGAAATAAGAATCTGAGTTTATGAAGTAGAATTTGGCTAAGGGGGTGAAAGGATAATTAGATGCATATTGCCTACACTTTACGCACAAATCATGCCCTTCGACTAGAGTTATATTGTTTCACTTGAATTATTTTCTGCTTAGCATTGTGCACTATGATTTCTGAGGGAAACATTAGCATCAAACTTTGCTTGCCAGCATTTGGTCCAACCAAACTTTTGTCGAGGTATTATTTTCACCATTTTGTTTTTCTTTCTTTTGCATTACTTGAGGACAAGCAACGAGCTGGGTTTGGGGTGTGTTACCTCCTCAAAATTATTGTTTTTCATGCCTATTTTGATATGCTTTTGCTTATTTTCAGGTACATTTAGTTGCATTGATTTGTTAGGATCGTGCATTTTCATCAAGGAGTTAGTATGTTGCCTATGCCAGAGTGAAAGGTTGTTTTGTGGCTATTTTGCAGGTTTGGCATAGGATTTGGCAGAGGAATAGACACAGGAAAGTAACATAGTTAGGAACACAATTAGGAATGTCAAGGTGAATGTTAAGAGATGTGGGCACAGATGGACCAGTGATGTGCCAAGCACTTGTTGGCAGAGATATGCAGTGATGCCATGCCAAGAGATGATGAACCCCCAAAAAATAGGAAAGGATCGGGCTTCTAAAAGATTGCAATTGAATTAACTTCCTAAAAATAGCAGATAAGGTGGTGCCAAGTGAAGTTGGCAACGTTGTGCCAAGCTTGGATGCCAAGGCGATATTGTAATACCCTAAAATTGAGCCTAGTAGAAATTGAATTATTAAATTTAATTCCAATTCAAATTAAGCTTTATCCTAATTCGATTAAGGTAATTAAGGACTTAATTGAATAAATTTCAAACCGATATTAGGATTTGAATGATCAAATCTCATGAAAGAAGAAATAGAGAATTGCATGCTTAAATTTAAGATTCCTTAGGCTGCCCCTCCACTAACTTAGACATTAGAGATAATTACAATGGTGATTTGGACATTTCCTTTTCCAAATAAGATGACACTTAGTCTTCTTCCTTAATCACTATGACGGGCAAAAACTAGGAAAGAAAGAAAAGAGAGATTTTGATAGAAGGAAGTCATTGTTATTAGCTTGGAAGCTTTGCATGGTTAGGAAATTTGACTTGGAAGTCAAAATAGAGAAGCTCGGTAAGTTCCATTCCATTAACCGAGTTGAATATATGGTTAAATTTTCATTATTGCATGTATATATGATGTTTTGATGTTGCTGGAAATTTTGTAGAATGATATCTAAATTATGAACATGTTAGATTATGAAGTAAATAATGAAATTAAGGATAAAACATGCTAGCCGAATAGTATAGGGACTAAAATGAGGAAAGTGATAAATTGATGGAGTTATATACGTAATTAGAAAAATTCATGTAGGAGAAAGTTACTGGAAATTGAGTTTAATTTTGGATTGAAGTATTGGATTAGTGGAAATAATGTTAGAATTGGTGAATTTGAAGTTAGAACTGAAACTAGTCACCTTAGAAGCTTCATTGATGGTTATGGATTGTTTTGGAAGAAAATATAAAATCTAGGATTAAATGGGACGTAAATAAAGGCTGGAAATTTTATTAAAATACAGGGGAAGTATTAGAGTGGATGCTAGATAGATTATAATGTATGAATTATAACTTAGTGAATGAATTAAATGACTAATTGATGGACTAGTTAAAAATGGACTGTTCTGGATTATTGAATAAATTGAGCATCTAAATGAATTAATTTGAGACTAGCCATGACTTGAAATAAAAGAGAAAAGTAGGGTAAACAAGGGTTTAAAGGTCTAAAATAAACTAGTAAATATGTTAGGTGAATTAAACCCTAAAAGTGGATTGAAATAGAATCTGAGCAGTTTCAAAACTGTAAAATTGACTGACTTTAATCAATAAATTGTATTGATCTAGAAATGGGAAAATGTGAGTCATATATGGTTAAATAGGTAATTGAATAATATTTAAAACGGTATAAATTAATCGAAATTCTAACTTACGAATCAAAAGTTATAGGCAAAACACTAAAGGGTGTGCAGTCTGCCAGAACTTAAAATTAGTTTAGGGTAATGGTGAACTTATGAGTGAATAAGTGTGATTTCTTTGATAAATTGTGTACTAACATGTTCCTTATATGTTGTGAATGGTTCGCTAGAGCAAAGAGTGGAAGAAAGTGAAGAGGGCAATAAAGTTGGGCACCCAAAGGATAAGCTAAAGGGCATATATATTCAAGACTAAGCTAGGAGTGTTGTGAGTGTAACTTCTCTTAGGGTTAGGACTTAGGACCTAACAAATCTTTTTAATTGATCATTGCCATGAAAATTAACTAATAAATATTGGTAACAAGGGAAGAATAAAAATAATTAAAATTGGAAACTTGATTGATGTCATGATTGAATTGTTATTGAATTTGTTATAATTGCTCTTGTATGAACTATATTTTATCTTGTTATGTTGGTACTAAATTCATGAAATTGGATACATGCTTGATGGAATTAAGACTTATACTTGATTATACGTGTAACTGGAATAAGTGTTTTGTGATTGAAAGCTTATAATAGAAATTATTCGAATGGCTTAGACGATGGAAATGTCCATATGCGATAAATTAGATTGAATTGATTGTTAAGCTTATTACTATGATATGTATGCTTCTTGAATTGTTTAAGATCATGAAAATAATATGCATGGTGCATTAGCAAAATGGAATTAGAGACTGTTCCTATTCGAATGAAACATAATTATGGATTAAAGATTTGATTATTCATGTTTAGTAATTCTTGTGATGCTTATCAATAATGGTTGATTAAAGTGAATAAAATTGCAAAATTAAGGACTATAAAGACCTTGGTTCTGGTTGTTCTTAGGTAGTACAGCATGCCTAGAGTCTAGAGCTCGACTTGTTAGGTACAATTTGTACCGTCTTGTTCGGTAATGTATTCACCTCCTGTTAGATACCACGGGTATCGTCTTAATAGGTACTTTGAGTACCGACTTGATTAGGTGTAGTATGCACCTTCTCGGTAAGATACTTTTAAGTATCGTCTGAATTATTATGACTCGAATACCTTAGAATTAACTAAGTACCAAGGCAAACCTAATTATATGAAACTTATTGAATATCATTGAAACTAAGGTTAATAAATGAATAAATTGACCTTTATGAAAGCATGTGCTATGAATTGAAACTATGTGGTTTAAATTGAATTATATGTTGCCTTAATTGCATATGATTTGAAAAGTTAATTTACATGTAAATGGTTCCTATTTGAATAGCTTTTTGTATATCTATAATTGAGATTGGTTCATGTTTGATTGATTCAATTAGGCTAAGTCTGAAATTCCTTACTACTTAATCTATTGTGATCGAATGATTGAATGAGTAGACTATCTAGGTGAAACTTCACTTAAATGATAATTGGTACACAACATTAATAATCTTGTAATATGACAATTAATCATTACATCGCTAAGTACGTCAAAGTACTTATCACTCTTGTCCCTTATTCTTCCCAAAAATCAGGTTTGAGAGACTAAAGCTACTCGACCCTAATCGGAGCAATATACAAGTGAAGAACCAAAAGTATGGCTTGCATTGTTTATATTTTACTCCTAGTGGGTGGCTTAATTTCATGTTTGGTAGTACAAGTGTTATGAATCATGCTTGTCATTAAACTCCATTTAAGATGTGTGTACGGATGATTTTGGATGATATATTTTTGTTTACCATGAGTTGTAAATGTTAAGTCTCGTGGTATTGTAGTTAGATGCTTGTTATTGTTTTGTTGTAGATATATCATGGATGTAAATATTAACAATGGTCATGATAGCCTCTTGTCATATGATCATATGAATATATAAATATGAATGAAAATTCAAATGATCAATTTGGAATATTTTGAGAAGTGCAAAATTGCCATGGCTATGTCTAGATTAATTAAATGATCTTTGGTAGTCTTGATTAATAGATTGTATCAATTGAATGATTGAATTTAACTTACAAGTTATAGAAACTTGTCTATTCAATATGAATCCTAATATACCATGTTTAATTATAACCGAATTGAGTAGCAATTAGAATTGGTGATTACAACATGAAATTGTTAATAATATGAATCAGTTAGTTGGCTTATAAAATTGGTTTAGAAACAAAATTGGTTTCCTAGATTCTTAAGTAGAATATCTCAACTGGTATTGATAGTTAAATGAATAAGAATAATTTAATTGAAAATTTTAATTGGTCCACTAATTTTTGTATGTCCTGGTTTGTTTTCCCGAATCCTGACACTCCTCGCTCCTAATCCGGGCAAGGGGTGTTACAAACATCGACATGATGACGTCAGCCCTAGCCTGATAAGCTATCACACCGAGCTGATAAGATGTCAAAATGATCGGATAGAGCTATATCTCTTATCCCTTGATCATTTCAAATTCAAATGCAAAGGTTTATCTCATCTTTTCCCCTCACGCCCATATAAAGACCAACCGATCAAGCATTGCATACAGAGAGAGACGAAAAGCGAAGTGAATACTTAGAGCAATCGAAGTGAGGTGTTGGAGAGCTTGGCGAGTGACGGCCGACTGCACCGAGGAAGGGTTGTTCAACCTCTTGGCCGAGAGCCTAACGTGGAGGGCTGCATCGAGAGACCCCTGTGCCTATTCCCTTGGCACAAGTTGTTTATATTTAATTTTTTATGGTCATGTTTTTTAAAACAATTATGATTTTGTTGGTTAATCCCCTCATCATGAACTAATTTTCATAGTTGGTGGGGATGTTTTGGATTGAATATTGACTTTATGCCTTAGTTCCTTTATAGTAATTATATTTTTGGCAAAGTTTTTTTCATTTGAATGAATTATACAATCTTTCTGTCGGGGAACGCGTGAAAGTTTCAAGAAATGATGTCGGTCAACCCATTATGGCAGAAGCATGTGTTCTAGGCAGTTACTTAGGCATTGTTGCACGCAATGCTTCAATTTTACTGATCAATTATGAGTCATGGTGTCAGATGTCGAATAGTAACAAAAATCAGGCTCTAAATCTTGTTAAGGTAATAATGTCATTGTAATATATAATCCATTATAGTTCAATATTAATATTAATATTAATATTTACTTTGATTGTGTAATTTGTAGGATAAATTTTCTTTAGAAGTTTCAGACGATTATGTGAAGCATGCATTAGGAAAGAAATAGAGAGGCAATAAGAGCTTTTTGAAAAAGACATATTTTAAGAATAATCTCAACCTTCAAGAGAAGCTGCAAAATGTCCCACCAGGAATTCTTCGATATCACTGGGAAGATGTAGTCAGGTTTTGGAGTTCTCCGAAAGGAGAGGTATGATCGATGCACTTTAAAAAAATAATACTAGGATGTTATGACATAAACCCTGAACTTGATAATATTCATAATTTTTCTTAATTAATTAAATCAATGGGAGCCTTAATTAGGTTTAAACTTAAAATTGACAAGAAAATAAAAGGATATGCATTAAAACCTTGTGTTGAGATACATTTTGAATATAAATCGAAGTATCCTAAAGTAATTGGATGTTTCAAAACTTATATTCACTAAAAATATATTTTCTTACAAAAGGATACCTCCATTCAGAATGAAATTCAATTAACAATTAAAGATTTAATTAAATACAAATTATTGTTCGAAATGCCAAAATACCACGTGGAATTAATAAGATACCAATAACGGGCGTTTGTAGGGCTGCTAATCCTTCCTTACACGTAACCGACTCTCGAACCCAAATTTTAATAAAAAGAATATCTGGTTTGCTTTTATGGTGTCCAGTCTACCAAAGTGACCGGTGGCGACTCTAAATTGATTCTCAAGAATAAATAAATGGAAACTCGGTTTAGAATGAAAAACCTTAATTTTTAGAACTTAAATGAATTAAAATGGATAAAAGCACTAATTTCAAAAAAAAAAAAAAATCGTCGGTCTATTTTTAAACTCAATTTTAAATGGTCATGATATGACCCTATCCCTACCTGCCTCCCTAATATTCACATCCTCACCGTGCAAGTGATCCAACCCTTCCCTCGACATACACTGCTGCGGTTGAAAGATGACATTGTCGTTCTCTACAGACTACATTACCCCTTGTAACCATATTATCATGACCTTTCGAGCTACCCGACACATGTTCTATTTCCCTCCCTACACTGCTACACATGGATCCGTTGTCATTCTTTCCACATCCCTGATCAAATATATTTCATTCGAATTATTACTTAACAATTCACAATTACCAATGTCCTCATCATCATCAAGCTCCGGCCACGAACATTCACAATTCAGACGAAAATATACCTCTACTTCCGATACTCGGATCTCAAATCGTTGTCCTTGCACAAATAAATCTATTGTTTCTTCAATTCTTTCCAATTTCTTAGTCTCTAGTAGAACCTTCCCTCTCTCGAAATTGGAAGGTTCAAGCGTCTCGCTCTCCACTCTCACCACCATACCCCAAAGCGAGGCCACATTCGTGAAAGTCTCTCTCGTCCATGCCTCGACCGGCACCCCAAATACTGATATCCAAACACGCCTATTTTCATTTCTCATATTTGGCTCCCATATCGTAACCTTCTCAAACCATTTCTCCATTCCCTTTCCCTCCAAAATCTTTTGTCTAGCGTGTAAATCCGCAAAGACAAATAAGAAGCGAGATCCCGATATCATCATAATCGAAAATCCTTTGATGTTTGCATGATTCAATTCTGCGGCCAAATTTGCAATTAACATAGGGCAACGACACCATCCCACTGCACATCTATTTAGGGTATCTAAATTCGAATTGTTAATCACCCACATCACCGATCTTCGATTCCCCATAAGATCTCGCTTTCCAATTTCCACCTTCCTATCCTCCTTCTGCGCAGGGACATTTCTTGCCTCTGTCCGCTTTCGTCGCCAAAATTGATCACGGATTTCCTTTTGTACCATCGATACCCTCAATTTCGATCCATAAATTCAATGTCCATTCAATCTATGTAACCCCTCGACCCGGCCTAACCGCCAGACTGCATCGAACGAGTTATACGGGAAAAATTGAAACGAAACCCGTTAAGGCTCCACTCCGATTAACAACCCTAGAAAATTTCTTTTAAAGTTATCTTGTCTAGATGTTTAATTATATCTTATGTGAGAGGAAACGCAGCAGAAAACACACAAGGATACAAAACACGCGAAACAGACAATTAAACAAATCCTTTTTAACTTTTACAACAGGCTGTATCGATACGCTAGAGGACCGTATCGATACGCCTGGACTTGGTCAACTCCCCAAAGTCAACCTAGGGAGACCGTATCGATACGCTAGAGGGCCGTATCGATACGCTCTCAACGGTCAACTTTTCCAAGGTCAAACTACGAAGATCGTACCGATACCCTTAGGATCCGTACAGATACGCCAAAATCTCGTCAATTTCTTAGATTTCCATAGAGCATTTGGCGTATCGATACACTCTCGCGTATCGGTACGCCTTGCCTAAAACAAGGTCCAAAGCAGAGGATCATATCGATACAACCCTTGAGTGTATCGATACGCCCTGCACTGCAAGACTCATTTTAGCAGCTAAAAACGCAAGGACTCCACACTAGAGGCATATAACAACCATTCAAGCAACATACAATCATGCATACATTACAAGACATCCATGGATAAGCATATAAGGCATATCAAACACATAGCGATGCAACATTCAACAAGTTAAGATTTATAAGGGAAACATGCATACATAGCATTCACCAACTTAGCCAAAAGTTAAACAAAAGCATAATTCAACATGGCATAAGGCATTACAAGCCCAAAACAACTAAACAAACTTGTCTAAGTAAGAAAAACATGCCAACAACACTTCAAACATAAAGGTCCTATCTCATTGCCTAATACTAATTATTGAAGTCTAGACCATAGTTGAGCAAATCAAACTCCCTTGGAGTCTCCCTTGTTCCCCGAGCTGCTCCGAAGGTCTAAGGGCCTGTATTGTTGAAAAAGAGAGCGTAAGCGTTTAAGCTTAGTGAGCGGTGATCAAAGAGTAACTACAACAATGCAGTTTTAAAATGGTAGCTTGCTCGAAAACCAAAACCTTTTCCAAATCATTTCCACATGTTTGAACACACAATGTCATGCTTTTACCTTCACGTGCATTTACCGAATGCAACCACAAGCCATAGGCTCACCATATGTTCATTCTCATAACACAAGCAAAGTAAACCACAATGCATAAATATAAGCATAATATAGGGAAATCAACAACATGCTTAACATGAGAATTAGAGCATTCATGGGTATATTGACATTCAACGTTTTTACTCGGATATGCGGATAGTTTCTCAAACCCACTAGACACTTCCGGTGGAATCTCACATCACGGTACTCACCCGTCTAGTAATAACATGATTTCCGGTGTAATCTCAGATCAGAGTACTCCTCCTTAGTGGAATCTAACATCACTAAGGCCACGCGTGAATTTTACCTCGAGTGCACTCTAATCCTATTGATTGATCAATTATATCCGGTAACAACTCAACACATGTCAATATACTCAATTACAACCACAAGCATTATCGATGCTTGAACCACTTACCAAGTCCAAACTTCCATGCAAGGCATGTACTCACAATGCAAGTATAAACACAAGACATAAGTCTCAACATGCATAACAGTGCAATTCAAACATAACAACATAGCATACTCAACTTGCATTCAAGAATCGTAAAACACAATTTAATTGCATAAAACCTTTAAAACTTACTCTCGAGCTTGGATTGGCTTTTCAAGCTCAATCCAAACTCCCAAAACATTCCCTTAACCACTTTAAGGCTTTTAAAATTGATCCACTCACCAGCCAACACACAACCGATGCCCAAGATGTCGATTCAAGCCTCCGAACTACCCGAATTTCCGTCCACAAAGCCTGAATCCAAAACCTCTGTTTTGAGCAACCCAAAATCGAACATTAGAACACAAATACACTCACAAACACAGCGAAGACTCGGAACTCAACAACCTTGCATCAATACACATCAATTCAAGCTCAAACTACACCCGAAACATAGCCCATTCAAACCCAAACTACTAGCAGCCACAACCAACGAATTTACCATAAAAAATCTACCTTTTTACATCCCTAAACATCAATCCAAAGCTACCAACCTCCAGCTGTTATTTAGACTCAAAACCCAACCAAAAACTCAAGGTTTCCAACTTCTAAAATAACCCACAACACCCATTTCGGGTTTCCATTAAAAACCCACCATTTTATGTTATTTTAGTGTTAAAACAATGTTAAAAACACCCTCAACTCAGCCATAATCAACCCAAACGAAAACCCAAAGATTTCTTTTCATTTCTAACAAAACTTTAAAAATCAAAATTTGTTTTATCCATGAGTTTTACAAAAATATCAACATATAAGACTCAAGGAAGATGAGCTTCAGTTTTAAAAATCTCAACGGTTGAAAGTCCCACTTCCACTCGGGAATTCTCAACGGTTGTAACAAACCTGAAGGAAACTGGTGCTCGGCTTTAACTTGCTGACAGACCATGCACTTACTCACAAACTCAGCAACATCTTTCTTCAAACCAACCTAGAAATACTCGTTCTTCAAATCTCAATACATTTCCGTGCTTCTCAGATGCATAGCAAACGGACTACTGTGAGCTTCAGTTAGGACGGTGCGTCTCAAGTCTACATCTTTCGGAACAACTACTCTACTCTTGAAACACAAGACTACATCACTACTAAAACAAAAATCTGTCGGTTTACCCTCCGCTATGTCTTGTACATGAGATGCTAAAGATCTATCTTGCAACTGCTTCTCTCTAATCAACTGAAGCAAAGAAGGTCTAACTTGCAACTCGGCCACTAAACCACCATCTTGAGACAAACTCAATCTAGCAAACATAGCTCGTAACTCCACTGCTACCTTTCTACTCAAAGCATCGGCCACTACATTGGCTTTACTCGGATGGTACTCAATCGTGAGATCGTAGTCCTTAAGTAACTCTAGCCACCTACGCTGTCTAAGATTCAATTCTCTTTGTGTCATTATATACTTCAGACTCTTGTGATCCGTATACACGGTACATTTCTCACCGTACAAGTAATGTCTCCAAACTTTCAAAGTGAAAACCACTGCAGCCAATTCTATGCCATGCGTAGGTTAGTTACGCTCATGAGTCTTCAACTGCCTAGACGCATAGGCCACTACTCTTCCTTCTTGCATAAGCACACAACCCAAGCCAACATATGACGCATCACTGAAGACTACAAACTCTTTCCCTGACAAGGGCTGAATTAAAATAGGAGCTTCGGTTAAGTCCTCTTTCAATTTATCAAATGCTTGTTGTCTTGCATCATTCCACTCAAACCGAACATCCTTATGTAGCAATTTAGTCAAAGGAGCTGCAACCTTTGAGAAACCCTCAACAAAACGTCTATAGTAACCGGCCAAACCTAAGAAACTACGAACTTCGGTCACTGTCTTTGGTGGTTTCCAATTCAAAATTGCCTCAACTTTCTTAGGATCCACTCGGATTCCCTTGGCCGATACAATATGGCCTAAGAAGACTACTTCCCTAATCCAAAATTCACATTTGCTCAACTTGGCATACAACTGATTGTCTAACAATTTCTGCAACACCAAACGCAAATGTCGATCATGATCTTCCTCGGTACGAGAGTACACTAAAATATCATCAATGAACACTACCACAAACTGATCTAAGTACTCATGAAACAATATATTCATCATGTCCATAAAAGCTGTCGGTGCATTAGTCAAACCAAATGGCATCACTAAGAATTCGTAGTGCCCATAACGAGAATGGATAGCTGCCTTCGATACATCTTGATCTCTTACTTTCAACTGATAATAACCGGATCTCAAATCTATCTTCGAGAACACTGAAGCACCTCTCAATTGATCAAACAAGTCATCAATTATCGGCAACAGATATTTGTTCTTCACTATCGACTTGTTCAACTGTCGATAATCGATACACATTCCCAAACTACCATCTTTCTTTTTCACAAACAACATCGGTGGACCCCAAGGTGAAGTACTCGGACAAATGAACCCTCGGTCTGTCAATTTCTAAAGTTGTGTCTTCAACTCTATCATTTCTTTAGGAGCCATTCGGTATGGTGATATCGATGCTTGAGCTGAATCTGAATATGTCTCAATAAAAAACTCTACATCTCTATCTGGAGGCAAACTAGGAAATTCTTCCGGGAACACACTCAATAAGTCACAAACTGTTCTAATGTCTCGTGGTCGTGCCTTATCCATATTCGGATTCATAACATGGGTTAGGTACGCCTGACAACCCACATCCAGTAACTTCTGAGCCTCTAAGGCTGAAACTACATTAGACAAGAACTTAACGTTCTCACCCACTATTACTACCTCAAGGTCTTCTAAAAGTCTCAAGAACACTCGCTTTGTCTCAAAATCTACTCTAGCCTTATGCTCTACAAGTCAGTCCATGCCTAATATTACATCAAAACCATAGAACGGCAATTCCATCATATCCACAGGAAAAACATGACCCTGAACCATCAAAGGACATCTTCTGTACATCTTTCTAACCACGACTGTCTCACCAAAGGAACTAGTGACACTCATACCCACATCTAAAATCTCAACCGGAATATCTAACAATCTTGCATGCTCACTCAATATGTACGAATGCGTAGAACAGAAATCAATCAAGGAAAGCAAAGTCAAAGACTGTAACGAGAAATTACCTACAATCACATATATGTCATTCTTGTCCTCACGGTGTGCATACACCCTAGCTAGCCCACCTCCCTCGAGCTGAACTGCTACAACATGAGCTACATTCTTATGACCGTCATTCCTAGGCTGAAAGTTACCTCAACCGTGCCCACGGCCTCTCTGATGGTTTACGGCTCGTGCAGGAGCTTGTCCATCCCTAGACGGATGTGAACAATCGCGCTTCAAGTGCGCCCTAGACCCGCAGTTCCATCAAGAGTCATGAGTGCCCCAACACTCGCCGAAATGATGTCTACCACACTTGTTGCACTCGGAAGTACGATTCTCAGTCCCTTGGTCATGATGGCCTCACCACGGATTACCACCTCCGCGTCTATGATCATGATGAGGTTTCCTATCCTTGTGCCTCTTGGCACGATCTCTACCCCAATCAGCATTCATCTTTCCGGAACTAGATCCACCCTTGCGATCCGCAAGTCCCAAAGAATGTTCAATGTCCTTGGCCCTAGCGACCAACACATCAAAATTTGTATAGTCGGAAGCCAACATGTAGGTCTTCACATCCTAAACCAACATGTAACGGAAACACTCACAGCGTTCCGCCTCAGTGGGAACTAACTCAGAAGCATATTGACTCAATCTTACAAACTGCACTTCATAGTCGGATACGATCAAGATACCCTGAACTAAAGCCATGAACTCCCTCTTTTTCCCGTCTAGGTATCAAGGACCTAAGTACTTCTTACGGAAAAAATTCCTGAAGAACTCCCAAGTAACCTCGGCCTCTAGCATACTTGTAGTGATAATAGTCCACCAAGTGTAGGCATCTCTCTGAAGCAAAGAGACAATGCAACCCAACTTATGTGCTTCAGAGCACTCCATCTGACTCAAGATACGAACTGTGCTCTCAAACCATGCCTCTGAACCATCGGGTGACAACCCACGGAACTCGACCCCGCCCAAGCTACGGAGTCGCTCTAACGGTAAACCAAAACCTGCACCCTGAGGTGGTGATGTAACCCGAACACCCGCTAAAGTTGTCTATATAGCCCCGGGTATAGCCTGAATCAACGGATTCACATCAATATCTGCCTATCCTTGACCAGCCTAGGGTCCAATACCTTCCGCATTCACTCCACCACCAGGAGGAGGAGGCAAGTTCTCTCCTCGCACATTCTCAATCCGCTCAACCCTTGGATTATCCATTCTCGGTCTTCCCCTCGGTCTCACCATGCTAATAGATGCAAAGCTAAACAACAAAAACAACAAGTGAAATGATTTGGGTCAGCAAGGAACAAGGTTCAAGATGCTTAAGTCCTTAAACTAAAAATAACTTACAATAATAGTATACTAGCAATGGGTGCCCTTAACTACCCCTCAACCAACACAAAGATAGCCAAAAGCAAGCTTACAATCACCGTGCAATAAAAATCAACAAGCTTACACCATAAAACTTGCCTAACTTACCTTTTGGCTTGCGTAAATTCAACGAACCTAGGAGGAACCTAGGCTCTAATACCAACAAATGTAACCCCCTCGACCCGGTCTAGCCGCCAAACCGCATCGAACGGGTTATACGGGGAAAACCGAAGCGAAACCTGTTAAGGCTCCACTTCGATTAACAACCCTAGAAAATTTCTTTTAAAGTTATCTTGTATAGATGTTTAATTATATCCTATGTGAGAGGACACGCAGCGGAAAACACACAAAGATACAAAACACGCGAAATAAACAATTAAACAAACCCTTTTTAACTTTTACAACAGGTTGTATTGGTACGCTAGAGGACCGTATCGATACGCCTGGACTTGGTCAACTCCCCAAAGTCAACCTAGGGAGACCATATCGATACGCTAGAAGGTTGTATCGATACGCTCTCAACGGTCAACTTTTCCAAGGTCAAATTACGAAGATCGTATCGATACCCTTAGGACTCGTACCGATACGCTAAAGTCTCGTCAATTTCTCAGATTTCCAGAGAGCATTTGGCGTATCGATACACCCCCGCGTACCGGTACGCCTTGCCTAAAACAAGGTCCAAAGCAGAGGATCGTATCGATATAGCCCTTGAGCGTATCGATACGCCCTGCACTGCAAGACTCATTTTAGCAGCTAAAACGCAAGGACTCCACACTAGAGGCATATAACGACCATTCAAGCAACATACAATCATGCATACATTACAAGGCATCCATTGATAAGCATATAAGGCATATCAAACACATAGCGATGCAACATTCAACAAGTTAAGATTTATAAGGGAAACATGCATACATAGCATTCACCAACTTAGCCAAAAGTTAAACAAAAGCATAACTCAACATGGCATAAGGCATTACAAGCCCAAAACAACTAAACAAACTTGTCTAAGCAAGAAAAACATTCCAACAACACTTCAAACATAAAGGTCCTATCCCATTGCCTTATACTAGTTATTGAAGTCTAGACCATACTTGAGCAAACCAAACTCCCTTGGAGTCTCCCTTGTTCCCCGAGCTGCTCCGAAGGTCTAAGGGCCTGCATTGTTGGAAAAGAGAGCGTAAGCGTTTAAGCTTAGTGAGCGGTGCTCAAAGAGTAACTACAACAATGCAGTTTTAAAACAGTAGTTTGCTCGAAAACCAAAACCTTTTCCAAATCATTTCCACATGTTTGAACACACCATGCCATGCTTTTACCTTCACGTGCATTTATCGAATGCAACCACAAGCCATAGGCTCACAATATGTTCATTCTCATAACACAAGCAAAGTAAACAACAATGCATAAATATAAGCATAAAAGAGGGAAATCAACAACATGCTTAACATGAGAATTAGAGCATTCATGTGTATATTGACATTCAACGTTTTTACTCGGATATGCGGATAGTTTCACAAACCCACTAGACACTTCCGGTGGAATCTCACATCACAGTACTCACCCGTCTAGTAATAACATGATATCTGGTAGAATCTCACATCACCGTACTCCTCCTTAGTGGAATCTAACATCACTAAGGCCACGCGTGAGTTTTACCTCGAGTGCACTCTAATCCTATTGATCGATCAATTATATCCGGTAACAACTCAATACATGTCAATATACTCAATTACAACCACAAGCATTACTGATGCTTGAACCACTTACCAAGTCCAAACTTCTATGCAAGGCATGTACTCACAATGCAAGTATAAACACAAGACATAAGTCTCAACATGCATAACAGTGCAATTCAAACATAACAACATAGCATACTCAACTTGCATTCAAGAATCATAAAACACAATTTAATTGCATAAAACCTTTAAAACTTACTCTCGAGCTTGGATTGGCTTTTCAAGCTCAATCCAAACTCCCAAAACATTCCCTTAACCACGTTAAGGCTTTTAAAATTGATCCACTCACCAGCCAACACACAACTGATGCCCAAGATGCCGATTCAAGCCTCCGAACTACCCGAATCTCCATCCACAAAGCCCGAATCCAAATCCTATGTTTTGAGCAACCCAAAATCGAACATTAGAACACAAATACACTCACAAACACAACGAAGGCTCGGAACTCAACAACCTTGCATCAATACATATCAATTCAAGCTCAAACTACACCCGAAACATAGCACATTCAAACCCAAACTACTAGCAGCCACAACCAACGAATTTACCATAAAAAATCTACCTTTTTACATTCCTAAACATCAATCCAAAGCTACCAACCTCGAGCTGCCATTTAGACTCAAAATCCAACCAAAAACTCAAGGTTTCCAACTTTTAAAATCACCCACAACACCCATTTCGGGTTTCCATTAAAAAACCTACCATTTTTATGTTATTTTAGTATTAAAACAAAGTTAAAAACACCCTCAACTCAGCCCTAATCAACCCAAACGAAAACCCAAAGATTTCTTTTCATTTCCAACCAAACTTTAAAAATCAAAATTTGTTTTATCCATGAGTTTTACAAAAATATCAACATATAAGACTCAAGGAAAATGAGACTAAGTTGAGGAACCATTTACCTTGAAGAAATCACTTGGTTTGGAAGCTTGAAATCAATGGAATAGTGACTAGGGTTTGGGGAGGGTTTTAGAACGTGAATTTCAAAATAGAGAAGAAGATGGCTTTTGTTAAAATCCATTTTTTATTCCTTTTTATGAAAAATTCTCCTTTTTGTCCTTCAGTCTTTTAAAACTCTTTTTGGTGTATTAAAAATAGTTTTTTCTCCAATTTAATTTAACTCAACCATGTTTAACTAATCCGATAACTACTGGCCCTAAACTCAGGGCGTTACAATCTATCTCTTACCCGAATTGCATCGCTTTCCCAACACATTCGCACAAACCCAAATTGCAACCCCTCCCTCGATTCAATCCATAAATTGAATTTATTTATTTAATGAACTGTTTGAGAAATTTCTCACAAAGAATATTTAATTATTAGTTATATATTATTTAATCATGATATGTGAAAAATATACTAAGTAAAAGTGTCAATTTTAATTTATTATTAAAAAAATTAAAGTGTATTTATAAATAACTTAATTTATTAATAATACAAATTTAATAATGTGATTTGATTAGATTAAAGGTTTGTGATTTAAATGGAAGTATCCAATTTTACAAAAAAATATATGAATAATATTATGTCTTATACTCTAAGATACCATAATTATAATATTATAAAATTGAATGTTGATTTATTAAACTTTTAATCTATAAAAATGATAAAGTATATAAAAATAATATCAGAATATAAAAAAAATCCCATCCCTTCTCAATTAATGTAAGGGTAAACTACTTCATTGACCACCATACTTTTGATAAAGTTGCGATTTGAACATATTTTTTTCGAAACAATTAAACCCGCCAAACTGTAGAAATATATGTTTTGATATAATAATTGAAAACTATTTTGGACTAAATTGAAAAGAATTTAAAACATGCTTTTAGTTAAAACAACTTAAAAATAAGTTTGAGGTGTTTTATAAAGGTTTTGGCAAAGTTTGAAACGTTTCTGCTGGTTTGCACCTAGTCATTTCAGTTTTCTTTTAAAAATCAAACACATATTCCCTTTCAGAGATCAATACACCAGCTTGTGACCTTGCCACCTCCATACACAAGAAATATCTAAGGCTCCTGAGGTCCTTTGTCTCAAAGTCAGTAGCTAGGAAACCTTTTAACTTGTTGAATTCTAGTATATCGTCACCAGTGATGATGATATCATCAACATACACTATCAAAATTGATCATTTTCCATCTTAAGATATTTTAATAAATAGGGTGTGATGTGATTGGCAATGTTGGTAGCCATGGTTAATAACAGCTAGGGGTGTTCATTTTTGGATATCAGATCCGATTCAAAATTTTAGATATCTAAAAAATTTGGATCACTTAAATAGTGATCCGTATCCGATCCGAAAAAATTGGATATTCGAAAATTTGGATCCGAATATCTAAAATTTATGACTTTATTTGATTTTTTTTAATTTGACGATCTTATCCATAAAAATTTTAGGTTTTCGGATATAACAATCAACAAATTATTGAATATAACAATAATTGTATCCATTGAAGTTTTAATTTTCATATATAACAAGTAAAAATAATGAATATAACAAGATACATACTTATAAAAAAATTAAATTTTCGGATATCGGATAATCGAATATCGGATCTGAATATAAAATAATTATTCGTATCCGATCCAAAATTTTCGGATATCCGATCTGAATTACCTGAAAAATAAAAACAGATCGGATATCCAAAATTTCAGATCGAATCAACAGATAATCAAATCAGATCAATCGGATCGGATTTTTTTGCACACCCCTAATAATAGTCTTGGCAAATCTATCAAATCATACTCGTAACTGGAGCAAAAGTTTCCTTGTCGTCAATGTTATAGGATTGGGTAAATCCTTTAGCTACTAGTCTTGCTTTTTATCTCTCTATACTCCCATCACTGTTATACTTTACCGTGAAGATCCACTTGCAGCCTACATGTTTTTTTCCCAGAGGAAAATCTGTAAGGACCCAATTATTATTCTTTTCAAGGGTTTTGATCTCTTCTTCGATAACTAGCTTTCACTTAGGGTCTATTAAAGCTTCATGAATGGTCTTATCTAGTTTTGTGGTAAAGGCCTTTAGTGAAAGCATCAACTTTCTATATGGCACATACTTTTGTATGAGGTGCTTTGTGCACTCTCTAACTATTTTTCTTTTAGCGATAGGTAGATCAATGTCATCAATAGATAAAGTAGTAACTGATTGGTCAGGAGGATCCATATTTTCATTTACTTCTAGGACATATGAAGTCGGTTCCAATTTCTAGCAGATATTAGGTTGTATGAAGGACTCTGCAATGAGTTTTTCTCTTTTTGTAAACACTAAATTTTTTATTTTCAGCCTTAAAAGTTATGGTTCTTTGAGGAGTTATTGGTGAAGGCATGAGTGTTGGAATGGAAGAGAAATCATAGCTAGGAGACTTGGGACTAGATAGAGACATATTTTCAGTAGTAGTGGGCAGCTAAACATGTGAGGATGGCTGCAACACTAGTAGTAGTGGGTTGTTGTAAGGCTAAATTTGGCTAAAACTTTTCAACAGCAATAGGTTGTTGTAACCTGTCAAAAATTTGAAATACATCATTAGAACTCTCCCCCTAAATTTCAAATTTGGAGAAGAAATATTTATTTTCAAAAAAGATTACATTTTTGGAATTATAGATCTTTTTGGTAAGAGAAGGGTAATATTTGTAGCCTTTTTTACTAGAGGAATACCTTAGAAAGACGCATTTAATATATTTGAGACCTAGTTTGGTTCTAAATTGAGGATGAATGTGAACAAATGTTATACACCCAAAGACCATTGAAGGAAGAACTGAAAAAAAATGCTTTAAAATGAGAGAAATATTTAAAGACATCTCTTGGTTTTTTAAACCCCAAAACTCTACTAGGTATTTTGTTTATTAAATAGATAGCACAAAGAATTTCTTCCCCCTTATAATTACTTAGGAACATTGGTAGAGAACATTAATGATCTAGTAACCTCTAGAAGTCTATTTCTTCTCTTGGCTACACCATTTTGTTGTGTTGTATCCACGCATGAACTCACATGTACAATACTCTTGGTTTGAAAATATATTTCTAATTCTTTAGTAACGTACTCACTCCCATTGTCAGTTCGAAGGGCTTGGATATTGCTTTTGAATTAGTTTTCAACCATCGTATAGAAGGCAAAGAAGTGACGAGGACTTGACAAAGGATCGCAAAGCCAAAACAAGAGCAAACGAGGTATTGATGTTTGGGCAGAAATCATATGTGCACCGAAACAACAACCCACAATTCAACCCTTCTATTAGAGAGAACGAAAGCCATCTCTCCCTATCTCCTCCGATAATAAATATTTGAATCTCGTACTCGGATGTTTCAGGTCAAGCCCTGAAAATGGGTTGGGTATCGCACATAGGCAGTGAAAAAATATAAAATTACCAGGATATTTTTGATCGGGCTGGCGCATCAACAGGCCTAGGTATCCAAAAATTTAGAATTTTTTAACCGGACTCGACCTAGGAAATGATGGCACGAGTACTCGACCTGGGAGGTGATAATACTACCCAGATTTTTTGATCGGCCGGCGGGTCACAAAATTGTTCATTTTATTGCATATGATATTAGTGATGCTCGCGTAAAAGTTCCATGCAATAGTGCAAGTGTACATGTCTCAAGTAATATAATGATAAGTATATCGAGTATCGTCTCCACTGGGATTGGGCTTTGGGTCACTTGCTTAAGTTACTGCACTGTAGAAAATAAAAAACATAAATAGGTGATAGGAAGAGTTTTATCTAACTAATAAACTAAAGAACAATAAAAATAAAAGATAGATAGGTCGAATAAGAGAGAAGAGTAGGTCGGGTTAAGTTGCATCGTAGTGTGGAAACCAGTTGACTTGTCTTTGTCTTTGAATGCAAGCAACACAAAACTGTCTTGGCAGTGACCTAAGTCCTTGTCGCGGCAATCTCTTGCTCTTGGGCAGATGCTGTCAAGGCTCAACAAAGCGTCCTTGAATGGCTCCTCCTTATCTCTAAGCTTAGAACACTATTGATGGCTGAACTTTGACCATACCTCTCGGCGTAAATCAAAGACAAACACCAACCAATCACACGCTTCTCTAAGCCGCTGAAACTCTTAACTTATCTCTGGGCCGAGTTAGTTAACACTACGTGAGATGAAAACCGTGCTTACTCGTTTCGTAAGTTCAAATCTCTCGATATTGAACAAATAGATAATCACACAAACTCTCTCTTGATAAGTATGCAAGAATAATTAAAGCCAAGAATGAGCAAACCTTAACTTTATTGCATTAAAAACTTAAACAAAATATAATTGTTTTCCCACAACTACTAAACAAAATAATCTTAGCCTAAGAAAAGAACTAGAACATGCTAAACCTCTCAAACTCTCAATACTCCACACCTTCAATTTGGTGGCTTGACCTTCTTTAAATAAGAGGAGGCTTGGGGCAAAGTCTTTCTTGGATAGGAAGTTAAGTTGGAGTTAGACTTGTCTTCATTAAAGAGGTGAATATCTTTAATTTAATGCATTTTATCCACTTTTTCCGAATTCCATCTTTAACCTTCCTTCCATACTTTTTTCGTCTTCCTGAACTTCGATTGCCATGCAAATTATTAGAAAAATTCAACGTTTTATGCTCTTCAAATCGACTACCACTTTGCATATTTTACCTGCCGGCAAGTTTGATTGTACAATGCCTTGGCATTAGATACCACCGAGGCAATGAGATGTCGCAGCATGGAATTCTGCTGCCTTGGCATGGGTCTGAAACTAGATCTGCTCCACAAGGCTTTATGTACAACTAATGTTTTGATATAATAATTGAAAAATAGTTTTGGACTAAATTGAAAGGATATCAAAATGTTTTTTAAGTCCAAACAACTTGAAATTATGTTTGAGGATGTTTGAAAAGGTTTTGGCAATGTTTGAAACGTTTTTAAGTAGCCAAACCAGTGTCTTTAAGGTACTTGTTTTGATACAGGGCCAATATGTATCGGTACGATTTGAAACTACCAAAACGCGTACTGAAACAGGACTTGCCCGTTTCGATACGGTGTAGTGCTGTTTTGAAACACCCTTTTGTGTTTTGATACGGCTAACGGTCATATTTTCCCAACGGTCTTTTAAATGCAGCTCAATTGTCACTTGTACCGAAACAGTTTGTAACTGTTTTGATACAGCTCAATACCGTTTCGATACGACCAGATGCGTTTCGATACGGCTTGCTGCATTAGGCTTCAACGGCTAGTTGTGAATAAGGGCATTTTGATACGGGCTTGTTTGTTCCGATACGAACATCACCAGAACTGTATTTATGGTGGGAAATAAAGTCTCTAACGGCTCCAATTCAATCTCAACGGTCCTCAACGGCTACAAACTCAATAAGAAGTATAAAAGAGACCTCCAAGCATCAAGGAAAGGCTAATGCTTCAATTGTCAACAACATTATGATGAAAAAATTGTCTTAAAGCTTAAATTGTACATTTCTAGTATAGACAACACTTGTGAGCCAAAATTGTCAAATTTGATCAAGTGTTTAGGATTGTGTGAGTGAGCTTAAGAGTGCAAACTATCTACCTAGTGAGGGATTTCAAGTTTGCTCAAATTTCTCTTGTAAAGAGGGTTTAGTCAAGCTTTGGGTTAGAAAGCTTTGAGTGTGTAAAGGTTGCCTCCTTAGCTTAGAAAAGGGGAAGAAGTTTAAGAGTGAATTTGGTGAAATCCTTAGTGGAAAGCTAAGGTAGTGGATGTAGGTGCTTGTTTAGAAGGCTGAACCACTATAAATCATCGTGTCATTTAATTTTTTGCTTTCACCTCCAATCACCCAAATAATCCAACTTCTCCACCACTTGGCAATCCATTTCGGTTGAAGGAAATCGAGCCTAACAAGTCTAACAATTGGTATCAGAACGAGTCTCAAGTGTGGTAAAATTAGTTGAATTTATTTTTGTTTAGTTTTATTTCTTTTAATTCAACTAGTTTAATCATATATGTTGGACTAACAATATTTGATGCTTAGAGTAAGGGGAGCCAATTTTAAAACCAAAATTTTTAATTGTCAAAAAAATTTAAACCTCTTATGTTATTTTAATAATTAAAAAGGGAAAAATGGTTTGAAAAAATAATTTTTCAAGTGTATAAGGGGATCTGTAACTTCATTTAATTATTAAAATCTCTTATTCAAATTTTTAAATACTAAGGGAGAGAATCCCAAAAAAATTTCAAGTTGGTTTTATTATATCAAAAAGGGGGGAGGTTGTAGAAATATATGTTTTGATATAATAATTGAAAATGTTTTGGACTAAATTAAAAAGAAATTAAAACATGCTTTTAGTCAAAACAACTTGAAAATAAGTTTGAGGTGTTTTCTAAAGGTTTTGGCAATGTTTGAAACGTTTTTAAGTAGCCAAATCAGTGCTTTTATTGTACCCATTTCGATACATGCATTATTTGTATCGATACGTTTTGAAACTGCCAAACCCCGTTTTTATACAGGGCTTACTTATTTCGATAAGGATAAGGGTTGTTTCGAAACACCCTTTGGTGTTTCGATACGCCTAGGTGGCAGACACCCCAACGGCTAAAACCCTAAACGGCTATTTCTCAACGGTCTTTTGAATTGCAGGCGTTTTGATACGGGATCAGGCGTTTCAGAACGGATGTTTTGATACAACCTATGGGAGTTTCGAAACGGGTTGCAGAATCAAACCCAACGACTAGTTCTGAAGAAGGGCGTTTCAATACAGCTACTCGTGTATCGAAACAAACGTCACTAGAACTGCATTTATGGTGGGAAATAAAGTCTCCAAAGGCTCCAACTCAATCCCAACGGTCCTCAACGGCTACAAATTCAATTGGGAGTATAAAAGAGACCTCCAAGCATCAAGGAAAGGCTAATGCTTCAATTGTCAACAACATTATGATGAACACATTGTCTTAGAGCTTAAATTTTACATTTCTAGTATATACAACACTTGTGAGCTAAAATTGTCAAATTTGCTCGAGTGTTTAGGGTTGGGTGAGTGAGCTTAAAAGTGCAAACTATCTACCTAGTGAGGGATTTCAAGTTTGCTCAAATTTCTCTTGTAAAGAGGGTTTACTCAAGCTTTGGGTTAGAAAGCTTTGAGTGTGTAAAGGTTGCCTCCTTAGCCTAGAAAAGGGGGAAGAAATTCAAGAGTGAATTTGGTGAAATTCTTTGTGGGAAGCAAAGGTAGTGGATGTATGAGCTTGTTTAGAAGGCCGAACCACTATAAATCATCGTGTCATTTAATTTTTCACTTCCACCTCCAATCACCCAAATAATCCAACTTCTCCACCACTTAGCAATCCATTTCGGTTGAAGAAAATCGAGCCTATCAAGTCTAACACAAACTATTTAAATGGTATCAATGTAACCACCATTCGTTAGAGGTTAACGACAGGGTGACGTGGTAGTTTAAAAAATAGGGGTATAATTACACATTTGGTCCTCGTTACTTATACACTCTATCAATTTAGTCATAATTTTAATTTATTAAAATAAATTAATTATTTCATAAGGTGATGACACATGTCACCACCTTATTGGAAGACTTTAATTATTTTTATTTAATTTAATTAATTAGTTTTCCCCTTCAATCAGATTGTGACCCGTGTCACCTGATTGGAGAAGGAAAATTGAAAGTAAAGAAATTGGGGCTGGGGGGATTCAAACCAGGGCTAACTTGGTAAAAAGAAGTTGTGCTTGCCACTAGGCCAAGCTTACTTTTATTATATGAAATACCACATATAATATATGTGTTATATAGTTATTAATGCTTGAAAAAATTGAAAGTAGCCCAATTTTGTTACTTTCAATTTTTCTAGACATTAATAACTATATAACACATATATTATATGCGGTACTTCATATAACAAAAGTAAGCTTGGCCTAATGGCAAACACAACTTCTTTCCACCAAGGCAGTCCTGGTTTGAATCCCCCAGCCCTAATTTCTTTACTTTCAATTTTTCTTCTCCAATCAGGTAACACGTGTCACAATCTGATTGGAGGGAGAAAATTAATTAATTAATTAAATTAAAATAATTAAAGTCTTGTCACCACCTTATTAAATAATTAATTTATCTTATTAAATTAAAATTAGGACCAAATTGATAGAATATATTAGTAACAAGGACCAAATGTGTAATTATACTCCTATTTTTTTAACTGCCACGTCACTCTGCCGTTAATCTCTAACGGCTTGTGGTTACATTGATACTATTTAAATAGTTTAATTGTTTAATTGCTTTAAAAATAAGTAATGTGATTAAATCGTAACTTTATCAAAAATATGGTGTTCAATAAAGTAGTTTACCCTTAATGTAATGTGTGAAAAGCGGTTTCTGAGAAGAAGAGGGGAACGGTATTATATATTGTGGGCTGCCACCGCCAGACTGCCAGGACCTACGTGCCCCTGCCCCTGGTTTTTCTTTGGTTTTGGAAATCTGGTGGATACAGGTGTTTTTACAATACCAACAAAAATTCTACTATTAATCTAATCTATCGTTTTTATATCAATTTCATAGCGTACAAAATTGAAAATTGATTATATCTATTTACAATAATATAATATTCTTTTAAAATAATTATATCAAATAAAAGGCGAATAAAATTTGACTCGATTCAAAAGAATTTTAAATAAAGTTTGTATTATAAAATGTAACTTCGAATAACTCGAAATTTTTAGTAATTAGTGGATTGTTTTCAAGTTCGAGACGAGTCTCTCAACTCTGTATGGCGCATATTACTGTCATAATATTATATATATATATATATATATATATGGAAAGTCATTTGAATTGGAACCAATTACTGTCATAATATTATAAATGCTTACAACTAAATTAGAATAGAAATTTGAACAACTCGACTCATAAAGTTTTTTTTTTTTTGATGAAAGCTAAAGTGATTACAAGTAGTATCTGTTCTAAATATACTCTCAACCATTTGATAATGAACGCTCAATCACCCTGCCGCAACTGCTGGTGCTCGAACCCGTGACCTCTAGGAACAACAACCGTTCCGTTAACTGCTGGCGCTCAATCACTCATAAAGTTTTAAATAAAATTTATCAACTCGACTAGCTTAGAAAAAATTTACTTGACTCGATCGAATGTTTACTCATAATAAAATTTGTATTTACTAATTTGAATAGTCAAAGATAAAATAAATGAACAAAGAGAAAAAGTAAAAACATTGGGTATCATAAGCCCTTGAACTTTTGAAAAAAATCAATTGAGTCCCTAAATTTTTTCACTTAATTAAGCTTGTATACACCAAAATTTCATCCATTAACCCCTTTGACCAACGTTGACTGTTAAAACTGACATTTTTTGGATCAATTGGTACAACATGTCGTGTTACAGTGTTATCACTTGATATTTCTAGAATTTTTTTATTTTATTTTAAAATTTTCTTAAATTTTCTAAAAATTCTAAAAAATAAAAAAATAGTGCTCTAATAAATTTGTAAATTAATATGACAAAACTGCAAAGTGTCATGTGACAATAATATCTCAAAAAAACTGTTAAAAATTGATGGTCAAAATTGGTAAAAAAATTAATTAATTCAATTTAATATTTCGGAGATAAATTGAGTGCAAAAGATTTTAAAGTTTTAATTGATTTTTTCTTTAAAAGTTCAAGACCTTCAAGCTACCTTAATCCAAAAAAAAACATTAACACCTCATTCTCAACAATAACACATGTGGATTATTGTTTGATATATTTGTGATAGAATATTTTCTTTACAAACAGCTTCAATTTATCAATACGTGTTCTTAATTAATATTTAAATAAATAATTAAGAATACGATATTGTAGATTAAGACGGTTTGAGAAGAAGAAAAAATCAAATATTCGATGGGTCGAAGAAGTATATTAAATTTATAATTTTTCTTTAAAAGAAATAAAAACCATACAATGCAAATCTAAATTATTATTATTATTATTATTATTATTATTATTATTATTATTATTATTATTATTATTATTATTATTATTCAATAACTGAAAGAAATCAATTGATGTTATTGCCTGTTCGAAGAGATTATTGTTGGCCAGTTGAATTTGATGATGTAGATAATTGAAGTGGGGATAAAGTGTCGGCCTTCTTTTGTTGAAAGTGCCCTAATAAATCTATATTTGTGTCCTTTTATACGACGTCAGGTGAACCTAAAATTCCATAATTAATACTGCACGGCCATTTCATATTCCTCTCATTTTTTTCCGATTTATTTATGTGTTTTATATATGATACATGTTGTTTCGACTTATTCAACGTCACAAGTTTGAGATCTTTAAAATGTAATAGCATTATTTCTATCTCAATGAATTATTTTAGTGGAAAAAGAATAATATTTATCTTACGAAATTCAGATTTAATAACGTGTGAGTGCAAGATATACATATACTGTCAAATAATTAAAAAATATGAACAAATATTATCATCTAATATTATCGGTATATTAATATATATATATAATAACATTAATATTTGATATAAGAGTTCGGTTGATTTATGGTTACAAAATTTGACAGTTGTTCTTTCCTTAGATTGTTTCAAAAAAAATGGACCTCATAATTCGAAAGAAAAAACATCGAATGAGTTATTCTTTGTTTTGATTGTATTTTTAATAGTGTTAAGTTGATTATAAGGTAGTATCTGTTTATATATTTTTCTAACTATTTGACACTATACATATTTCGCAGATAAAATGGTTTGAACTTAAATATCTTAGGATGAACATCATACATTCATCCTCTTTTTTCACTAAGAACGCAGTGGCATAGCCACATGTATATAAGTGGGGTCAATTGAACCCACTTGATTTGTTAGGTGTGAGATTTTCAGAAAAGAAAATGAGATTTTCAAGGAGTTAATATAGAATTTTCATAAGATGTAATAGAATTGACCTCATTTGATTTGTTGGGGTATGAGGTCAACAATACTTATTGTAGTGGTAAGGAAATCCATGTACCTCACACTCTACTCTGACTAGGGGTGTAAACGAGCTGAGTCGAGCTCGAGTAGTGTTGAGCTCGACTCAGCTCGTTAAAATTTCGAGTCGAGTAATTTTTAATGAGCCTGAGAAATTTGAGCTCGACTCGACTCGTTAAGAACTCGAGTTAAGTTCGAGCTTGATTCGAGCCAAATCGAGTCAAGTGTTGACTGATCTTTGACTGTATCGGACATGAGTAGCTCGCGAACTGTCACGTCTCATTTAAAGCCCTATTAGGAAAAAATGATGCACAAGTTGTGTAAACTCATGTTTGTTAATTTTAGGGTTTAGGGTGTTAGTTTAAGGTTTAGAGATTTAGATTGTTAGGTTTAGAATTTAGTATTTAGATTTTAGGGTTTAGGACTTATATTTAGGGTTTAGGAATTTAGATTTTAAATTTAAAAAAAAATAGCATATTATATTTTCGAGTATCTCGCGAGCTTTTCAAGTCAAGTATCAAGTAGCTCGGCTCGGCTCATTAAGAATTTAAGCTGAGTTTAAGCTCGAGTCAAGTCTAATCGAGTTGACCTTTGACCGAATCAGACTCGAGTAATTCGTGATCTATCTCGTCTCATTTACTACTTTAACTCTAATCTCACTATATAGTAATCCTGGCTCTGCCACCATAATAACGTATATGTTAAAAACACAAATATTTCACACCATTTTTTCGGAACAAATATTTCGCACCAACATATATAATTGAATCATTATAATTATACGTTTTATATCTACCCCTTGATTTTAAAGATTAAGTTGTCAATTTTTATCTTTTAAAAAAACTAAAACCTCGTTTTCTCTCCTCCAAATAGCTGGAGGTTTTAACATTGGTTGTCGACTGACATGTTCAATATTTTTTGTTTTTTTTTGTTTTTTTAAACTTTAATAAGAATCTCTGCTCTGTACGTTTTTTCTGCTTTTGTGCTACGCTTTTCCTCTGTCGTTTGTCACGGTTTTTGCATATCTTAAAGGTCGTTTGGTGCTCGTACAGAGATTCTCACGACACTTAGTTTCTGATTTGGGTTTGTTGGTACTAGTCATAGAAAGTTTGATCCCTTTTGGTAGTTGTTTGCCGATATAATAAGAACTGTGTAGCGAAACAATCTGTCTGATAGTTTGGTTCATTCACCACTCCTTTTCCACCTCGTAAAGCGTCTCGTTTGGATAGAGACAAGGAGATTCGTGAAGGTTTTTGGTTTTTTGACGATATAATACTAAGGATATACCGACGACAATCGATAATGACGAAACAAACGAAGACAGCGATCGCAAACAAAACAAGAAAATAAATAATACCAAGATTTACGTGGAAAACTTAAAACGACAAAAACCACATGCAGGGGATGAACACTTTCACTATGACGAAGAATAAAAGATTACAATATGTTTGCGGCTTAACGCTCTATAGAGTCCTTGGTCTACATGTTGTATCTTATGTTGTGTCTAAAACTCTAATCCTTAGTATCTATGTATAGGGATAAATTGTTTGTTTACAGAGCAAACTTGCGTATAAACAAATTCTACTCAAACTAAGTTTCATACCTTTAATTAATGCAAAGTAAACAATATATACTAAAAGTAAGATTCTTACTTTAAACTAAATCTTAAAAGAATTTAGATCACAACTCTAATACACGATGTACGTCAATTTCAAAGCAAGATTTGCTTTTCTTTGCACATTTGATATTTACGTTTTTTGTTTGTATGAGATTTTTGGTGGAAATGGTCTCATTTTTCTTTTTCTTTTTTTTGTGCGTTCTATTTTTGATACATTAGCTAATAGTTGATTTGACTAGCGGATTGTATTAGTTGATTGTATAAAAGTGTTTGATAAAACTAACTGATAGCTTAAAGCTGATTGATTATTTAAACAAGCAAAATGACATATAATAACATAATTACATTCTATACTTGTTTGAATAGTTTATTAGTTATCAATATTGTGTATCTATTAATATTAATTAGATTATGAAAATATTTTTTTAATATAACATTACTAAGCATATTTGAAGGATCTATATATTAATTTATTGTTTATATAATTATTTTTAATACAATTTAATTATTAAACTTAAATACAAATATAAATATGTGAGAATAAAAAGAAAAAAAAGTATTAGTTTACAAATGTCATAATATAAATATGTGAGGGTGAATATTAAAATAGAAATGGTTAAATTTAGATTATTTGAAGATTTTTTTATAATTATTAAGGGTAAAAGAGTCTTTATAATTTTTACATCAAAACATCTCATTTAAAAAGTTCCTACTAGCAGTTTTTTAAAATTAGAGGTTTCACCGAGATCCACTAATTGGCCTAGTGGCTAAAGATGTTTATCTTGTCCCATCTTATATGGGTTTAAATCCCAATGAGAATGTAATACCTCTCTATTTAATCAAAAAAATAGAGGTTTCACCCAATTCATTATTCACCAAACATCCAAATTAACGAATTTGACCGGTTAAACTTCTAATTTTAACTCAAATCTCTAATTTTAGCTCAAACTTCTACTTCATTGCATTCATTAGCCGAATAAATGTGAAAATTGCATGTTTTTTTTTGGCTTCTTCTTTCTACTTGGTTGATTAAATGAAAGGGAATTAGAATACGTTCTTTATTTAATGAAACTCATGAATGGGATATAAAAATTTGTCAATTTTGACCAAAGTCACTTTCCTTTGACAGCCGACCATATTTTGGAGGACCAAAAATAATTGCTTATTATGGTCTCTTTTTTAACAGGTTATTATGGTCTTTTAAGAAATGATATAAATAAAACCATATATTATTAACAATATTAATATAATACATTCAAAATATTATAATAGTATGTATCATTATAAAGTATAAATCTATTAGTAATTATTTTATATACAGACAGTGAAAATAAAAATATTTCACAAGTACTTTAGTTTTAGGGTTTAGAGAATTAATTTAAGGTTTAGAGTTTATGGATTAAGGCTAGAATTTAGGGTTTATAGGTTAAAATATAAATCTCTAACTATATTACCATAAAACCTAAACCCTAACATATAACTCGAGCTTGATTGGCTGCTTGTTATTAAGAGTGTTCAAAAATACGATCTGGTCTGATTATTCGTTGATTCGATCTGAAAATTTGGATATCTGATCTGATTGTTATTTCTAGATTAGATATCCGATACGAATTTAAATTTTTTGGATTGGATACGGATCACAATATTTCAAGTTTTGGATTATCCGGAAATCCAAAATTTCAAAATTTCATCAATATTAATCTTGTTATATTTAACAATTTGATGCTTGTTATATCTGAAAATTAAAAAAATGAAATCTTTCATAGATGTGAACCTTGTTATATTTAGCATTTTGTTGTTTGTTATATTCAAAATTCCAAAATTTTCATAAATACGACCTTCAAATTCGAAAAAATAGTTAAATCTTATTATATTTTGAGATAATCGGATATTCGAATATCCGTTATCTGAATATCCGAATATCCATTTTTTCCAGATCGAATACGATCACTATATCGTCGATCCAAAAAAACGAATATCCGAAAAAATCGGATCAGATCCTATCCGATATCAAACAATGAACACCCCTACTTGTTATAGTATTATTTTTAATAGTATTAAGGTGATTACAAGGTTATATATGTTCATACATATTCTTAGCCTTTCGGCAATCAACACACATTGCAGACAAAACGATTTAAACTCGGGTCTCTTAGGATAAACAACATCCTTTTCTTCATTGAGACTACTTGTTGGGTTTTATTATAGCGTTATTAATATTAGACAAAAATAAAAAGCTAATATTTGATGCACAATCATGTATGAGTTACATACAAATGAGAAAAAGTAAAAAATAAATAATAGTTTGTAAAAATAGTTACAAATGTATTTAAACTTAATTAAAATTCTTTAAAATCATGGGAAAGAATAGTACACCAAATAAAGGATAATTATTTCTATTGCCATGCAATCCGTAATTGAGTGTTGTGTTCTTATTTTTTTGTACGGACATTTTTGTTAGTTTTGAAGCTGAAGTGAAATCTGAGATTTATTCCAAATAAGTAACCCCATATGTAGATGGATAAACACATTCTATTATGTTTATAATTTAAAATTTAAAATATTTTATTAAATATAAGATTGTATCGAAATATATGTTAAGATTTGATTTCATATAAAAGAAGACAACCAGAGTTTTTATCCTTTATAACAAATTATGAACTTTTTCCCACATGTATGTTAACAAGGATAATAAAAATGGTGTGAAATTTGGAAAAATAAATATGTCAACTCAACGTGTTGATCAATATTTAATGAACAGTGAATAAAATAGAAAAAAAAAATGTTAGTGGTGACTTTATTTAAAAAAATAATTCGATGATCAAATTTAAAAAAATTATTTTGTGATTACTTATGTAGTTCACCATGAATATTATCTTATTTTTAGCAAAGCTAGGCTAAAAAAATTTACATATGGAAACTTTTGTTGTTATTTAATTAAGGGTGTAAATGAACCGGGTTTGAACGGATAAGATTATGTTCGTGTTCGTTTGTTTATTTTAAAAGTGTTCATATTTAATTTGTGTTTGTTTAAATTTTTAATATTGTGTTCGTGTTCTTTTATTTATTTTTGAAAGTGTTCGTATTCGTTTGTTTAGTGTTATTGAATGTGTTCGTTTAGTCACTATCTTCATCAATATTTAAAATTTTAAAAATAAAAAGAGCCGATAAACAAGCTTGTTCGTCAACATAAACGAACCGAACACACATATGTTCATATTTGTTCGTTTATTAAACGAACATAAAAATCTTACTCATACTCATTTATTTAGCTTAATAACGAACGTTATACGAAAAACTCACACAATGCTCTGGTCATTTACACCCCTATATTTAATACTTAATTAATGAAACAATTCGCCACTTAATTTAAGCTTAGAAGATTCACGTGGTCTTGGGCTCCCTCCTTTTGTCCCTTTTTATTCTCCTTGAGATATGTGTTCCTTATGATTCTTTAAAAAATGATGGATTCCAAATTTTACTTTTTACAAAAAAAATTATTAATTTAACGTAAAAGTCGGTACGAATTTCCATTCTGATATTCCAAATTTTGATAATTTAATATATCACTTTATAACAGAAAATGATTACCGATCTTATTATTATTATTATTATTATAAGGAAGGTTTCACTATTATTAGTGATTAATTTTTTCATTACAGTTGTTCTTTAAAAAAAAATAAAAAAATATTATAAAATGTATTCTATTATCATGAGTAGGATTTAACACAATATTACTCCGTGAACCCAACAAGTGGTCTTAAAGAAAAAGCGGATGATGTTTATTCAGGGTCGACCATGAAATTTTGGTGGCGATGGGCGAACTTAAAAATTAGGCCTTAAATCAGGGATTTAAATTGCAATTGTAGTCGTATTTTCGGTCATGTTGTGTTTATCGCGTTTACGGACATAACTGATGTTATTTCGGTCATTGCGAGTATCGCAATTGTAAATTTTTTTAATAACATACATTATTGTGGATATAACAGTTGCAAATATCGCGTTTTCAGATGGTGTCACTATCTTTGTACAACGGTCGTTGTTGTGGTTGCATACTGCTATTTAAACATATGTCTCTAATAGCAAGTAATGAAAAATAAATAAATTTTAAGAGCAAGTCCATAGTAACAAGCATTTGAAAAAAAAAATTGAGCTCTAATAACAAGTATTGAAAAAATTGAATTTTATGACTATGTCAATAATAACAAATATTGAAAAAACGGGGCCCTAATAAAAATTATTAGAAAAAATTAAATATTAAGAGTAGACTCTTAATAATAAATATCGAAAAAAACTTAGTCCCTATTAACAAGTATTAAAAAATTGAATCTTTAATAATAAATACAATTCGAAAGAAAAATACAAATAGTATTTAGTTTTCTTGAGTGGTGGCCATGGGCGGACGCCTTTGTTGCTCTTGCCCAGGGGCGGGCCTGTGTTTATCTAAAGAGACTCAAGTTCAAATCACTTTGTTTCCAAGGTGTGTATGTACATTGTCAAATGATTAAGGATGTGTATAAATACATACTACTTTGTAAGGAAAATTCTACAGCGCTTGACGAGCATCGACGAGCACCAATAAACTAATTTATAAAAAATTTAAATGCAAAGTACTTAATGCGTAATTATAATTTTTTTAAAAATTAAAAGTGTAATTTAATTAAAATACATTTTCTTAATTTTAATTTTGTTTTAAACATTATTAATCAAAATAATCTATCCCCAAATCAAAGAATCCTAGGTATTTTAATTAAATTACATTTTTTATTTTTTAAAATATAATTACGCATTAAGTACTTTAAATTTAAACATTAGTTTATTGGTGCTCGTGTGCTCGTCAAAGCTCGTCGAGGGCAAAAGAACTATCCACTTTGTAATCACTTTAACTATTAAAAAATTGTAAAAAAAATAAGACTATTTAAAAAAAATATAATATTACCTCGTTACTTTTTCATTATCTTTAACTTTTAAAAAAAAATCTACATGAAAAATTATTACATTATTATTACGCTTTGACTAAGTTAATGTCTTTGGATAGATATCAACTCAAATAAAAAATAATTAAAATATATTTTTATAAATAATAATTAATATTTATGATGATGTTTTTATTTTTCATATTTTTATTCTTTAAATATAAAAATAAAAAACCATTCATCTATGAATTAAATTCGACTGTCAATAAAATTATATATATTACTACTTCACCTATGATCATAATTAAATAATTATTTAAAATTACATTTAACATAATATATTTTCTTTTTTTTACGTCATGAATGCGACAAAATTGATTATTAATAGTAAAACTTCAACATAAAAAAGTAAAATTTCAATACTTAGTATCAATAAACCAGCAACTGGTTAGATTTAGTTCCCAAAATCCAACACATTTCCACATAGACATGTCAATTTTAATAACATAGCTAAATATAAAACGTTTAGTAGACATTAATAGTACAATAATTATGATAACTTTAAATACAAATGCAATGCATTTAATGATGAGTTATATTTAAATTTAATATTGTATTTATACATTTAAAATAAGACAAAATATGATACATCATCTTCGTAGCATAAAAATATAAGAATAATTGTTTAGTATAATGACAACGTACTCTATTAGCTTTGTAAACATAGTTTTTTTTAAATAAAAACTTTATAAACATAGTTAAAATAGATTATATGTACAATAGTTAAGAAAGACATTTTATAATCATTTAACCATACCTCTCTACTATTTTCTATTCTCGGCCACTCGACAATAATATTTATTTTAGTGTTAATCGTCAACCGTCAATATTTTTTCTCTTAATTTTTTTATATCGATTTCTTGTTTTTTAAATGTGTTGTTTTCCTTTTAGCTTCTATTTGCCTTGTGCACATTTTTCCTCTTTCTTGTGGCACGTTTCTGCCTTATGGCACGTTGACGCCTACTTTTGTAGTAGGTTTGTATTCATGGATGATTTTTCTCACGACACTTGACTCTGATTTGCAGTTATCGATGATCTTTCAGTAGTTTAATTTCTTTTCGTGGTTCGTTTGCCGACACAATCAGATCTATTCCGCGAAATAGCTTGCAAGATTATTGGTTTCGCTCACCACTCATACTTTAATTCTTAAGTGTGTAGGTGAATACATACAAAGAGTTATATTTTCTACTTCCTTTCTCAAGTGTTTCATTTTACCTTGTCGTAGTAGCTCACTAAACGTGTCACGTATTTTGATGATTTGATGTTTCATTTTCTAATTTTTTTTAGTTTCCTTTAGTTTTTTTTTCTACTATATTTTCATTTTGTTTAGATGTTCCTCTATCTTATTTTTTAATAAATTCGCTTGGTATATTATTCAAAAATAATAATCTTTAAGCATGTTTGTAAAATTGAATAATATTCACCATCAATAAACCTTAAAATAACCCAAAATTCATATCCAAAATATCACATAAAAGAAAAGAAATTTATGGAGGGAGGGATTTTAGGATCCCATCTTTGAAAACTGCAAGCAAATGCCTATCACAAGCAACTGGCGTGTATTTTCTTAATTTATAAGGGTCAACAGTCCATTGAAATAAACTTAATCAATTCTTTATTTATTTAATTTGTTCGCATTCATTCTCATCTACATTTGGATAATGTCAAGTGACCAAATAGAAACAAATGCAAAACATTTATTAAGTGGTAATGTGAAGCTACAGACAACTTAGGCCTAATATTTTCTCTCCCTACCCATGAGGAAGACAAAAATTCCAACAGCCACCAAAAACCAATGGCGCAAATTAGGGGTGGGGAATTGATAAGATCCATACACAACCATTTTTTTACAATTATTTATTTAATAAATATAATATTTTTATTTGAGTTAATCGACTTCAAACAAACAATTAGTTGCATTAAAATTTAACAAACTATTTCATAGACAGGCATGTTTAAATTACGGCTAACTTGTAATGTTCAAAACGACATAATTGATTTAATACTGGTATTGTTTTGAAACATGGTATTTTAGTGGTCTAATGAAAAAAAAATGACGTTCTTCCGAGGAAACCCACGTTTAAATCGTTTTGTCGGTAAAATATTATTAAAGGATTAAAAATAAGAATTTAAAAAATTTCATTAAAAGGTTTGTTTTAATTTAAACTCTCAATTTAATTTTTTAAATCTGATGGAATCTTATTAGGGTTTATTTATATTTATAGGCAGCTCTAATGGGAATGATAATGATATCTTTCCTGTATCATATAGAGTAATAATTAAGCAAAACAGTGGAAAATGCATTATTTCAAGTGATACTATTTACTAATAAGGGTAAATTACATAAATTATCACTAAATTTTACTCTTAAATTTATTTTGGTTATTAGAGTTTTAAAATGTTCGATTTGCTCACTAAAGTTTAGACATTGAAAGTTTTTGGCTATTAAAGTTTAGACGTTGAACGTTTTTTGTCACTCTTAAACCCTAAACAACCGTAGATGGTGGTCGCATGGTCCTAAATTTCACCAGTCACTTCGTCTCGCCTCCTGAGCCTGAATTCGACCTCCATTTTGCCGAAAAGTGTTACGAAGTTCACGAAAAGACAAAAAATCTTATGGTTTTTCTCTCTCTTTGATCTACATCCTTCTCTGTCGGATGGAGCCCGTTTCTCAGTATGTTACTTTTCTTGTGCCAATGAAGTTTTTCATCGTTCGAATTTTAGACACGTTCCTTCGTTCGTCGGTAAATGAACATCGTCAAAAAATTAACAAAAATGACAAGAAACGTTCAATGTAAAATGTTTAATAAATAAATTAGACATTTTAAAACTTCAGTGACTAAAATAAATTTGAGAATAAAATTTAATAACTATATACATAATTTACCCGTACTAATAATAACATTTGGTGACGAAAAGGGAAAAAAGAGGAGAGATGATGGTGCTAGCTAAGTCGTCATTTTTTGGGTTAAGGGCCTGTTTTTGGTTGCTTTTGGCAACCAAAAATCACTTTTTTAAGTGCTTTTAGTTAAAACAGGCTGTTTTTGGTTGCTTTTAAAACTAGCTTTTCCACCCAAACCAAGAAGCTGGATTTTATAGCTTCTTGGGTGGAAAAGCTAGTTTGAAAATAAAATTACTTTTTTACCCTTATTATTTAATTATAATTTATTGTTAAAATAATGTTTATGCATACATAATTGTAAAATAATATATATTTTATAATATTTATATTGAGAATAAAATTGTTTTATTTGTACTTTATTTTATATTTATTATTAACGTGTAAGTGGTATGTCTGTATATAATCTAGAATGTAATTTATATTTTCAAATTAAATTTTATAAAAAATATTTTTTTTATTATAATTGAAATTGATTTATTTCATAAATCATAACATTAATTAAATTGAACAATCACTCAAATTTACTTTTACTTTTTAATATCATGTCTAAAATAGACTTTTTATCTCATGAAAATCACTTTTTGACTTCAATGACAAACACTAACCAATTTTTTAAATCTACTTTTCAACAGCTAGTTTGAAAATCACTTTTTTCACCGCACTTTTTAAAAGCAACCACAAACTAAGCCTAAGACAGACAGATTTGTGGGTCAAAGCACTTGAGGGGACTTAGGAATAATTAAATGTATAAGCTTTGTCCGAATGAAAATTTGGGTTTCACCTTGAGAGAGAAGGTAGCAGATTCCCATTATTAATCTCAAGGTTTTCCTTTTCCCCTTGTTTTATTTGTATATAATAACTTGTTCTAGGTTGGTGCAGCTTCATGTTTTCAAGGTTGTCTGCTTGGATCACTTCTCCTTCAGACATTTTTTTAAAACAGATCGAGTGTGTGTCTGCGGGGGGGAGAGAGAGAGAGAGAGAGAGGAATGGAGCTCTCACAGCATGGTTTCCTGGAGGAGTTATTGGGTCAAAGAAGAGACAACTGGACCACTTTTTCAAATGGGGTGACCGACTTCTTCCCTAATGGGTGGAGCTTCGATTCTTTTGATGAAAATCCAACTTTGGCCACAACGCCCAATCTCCCCTTTCCAGGGTTCTCGACAACAACTGATGAAAACCCGAGCTTTGAATGTCCTTTCAACGACCAACCCTACCCTTTTGCTGCTGATAGATTCACGGTGCCGGAGATGGATTCTTCGACCTCCATTTTTCCTGCTGCTCTTGAGGATTACCCGTCAATGGTTGACGATGAAGACCAGTTTGGCCTCCTCAGCACTGACCACCAACAACACAGCTTGGAGGAAATCAAGAGTGGTTGCAAAGTTGAGATGGAGCAGAGCAGCAACATTCAGGGTTTCAACATGGGTTTGTTTGTGGAGAAGAAGAGCAATAGTAAGAGGTTAGAAGGTCAGCCTTCAAAGAATCTAATGGCAGAGAGGAGGAGGAGGAAGAGACTAAATGACAGGCTCTCAATGCTCAGATCAATAGTCCCCAAGATCAGCAAGGTCACCCTGCTTTTCTCTGATTTGTTAAAGTTTCATTTTTCTAGCATTATTTTTTAGTAAAGTTTGAAAGAGTTAAAATTTACAGATGGATAGAACATCTATACTTGGAGATACCATAGATTACATGAAGGAGCTTCTAGAAAGGGTCAAAAAGTTGCAGGAAGAAGAAACAAAAGTGGGTTTTAATCATTTGAGTCTAAAGCCAAATGAAATGTTGGTGAGGAACTCCCCCAAGGTAAATGTGATTTCTGCTTTCGGTTTCTACATTATTAGTCCATTGAATGAACAGACTTGTGTTCCTGAACACAGTTTGAAGTAGAGAGGAGTGAAACCGATACTCGAATCGATATCCGGTGTGCGACCAAACCAGGGTTGATGTTATCTACGGTGAACACATTGGAAGCACTAGGCCTTGAGATTCAACAGTGTGTGATAAGTTGCTTCAATGATTTTTCAATTCAAGCTTGCTGCTCAGAGGTATGTTTTCAGAAATTTATGTCCATGTACAAGTCTTGAACTCGACATTATCTTCGAAGGCATAAAGCAAGCTTGTTTCTTCTAATGTATCAGGTTGCAGAGCAAAGGGAATTGATGAGCTCCGAAGACATAAAGCAAGCATTGTTCAGAAATGCAGGCTATGGAGGAACATGCCTATAGAGTGAGAAAGGCTTTGAAGGATGAGATTTCTCTGAATCTGTAACAACAATTTCCTCTACCCTTTGTTGGAGTATGTTATAATATAACTATCATTTCTCTTTGACATTTAGTTCATATTTTTAATGGAAGCAGAGATTAATGTTTCTTTCCTTTCATTTCCAATAACTAACCAATAATTGAAATTCAGATTGGTAAGAGATGGTGACTTTTTGTCTCTAGATCATGAAAAGTGTATGATATTCAATTGTTAATTGCCCAAAACAAACCACAGTAGGGAAAGCAACACTTTCCTTAGGACCAGCAAATACAACATGACTCTTTCCAAAGTATATGGCTCTTTTTTGGGTCATAACAGCAGTTCTCTCTAGATGAACAAATGAATATCCAAGGCTTCTGGTAGATGTTAAATCAATTTATTCCGGTGGGGTTTGGTTGCGGACCCATTGAATAGGCCTGTAATGACCCAACCAAACAAGATTCAGCTTCACCGAGCTAAGAAAATGTCTGGAAACCTAGAGCAAGGGAAATGGATGAATCAATCCAGAGTAAAAAATGTGGGGTAGAGAAAATAGAAAGAACCTCATGCACATCACAGCAGCGTCAATTCTACGGAGGGTTTGTTAATCGTCTGTCGGCTGCCGTCAAGCTAATGACCAACGAAGGCGCGTCTTCAGTCTTCACCTAGGAGGTGACACACTTATATAATCATATGTAAGGTAAACTGCATCATATGTCACCATATTATTGACGTTGATTCGATTTTATCATCAAATTTTTAATTAGTCTAATTTCAATTTTAAATTTTAGTTTAGTACTTAAAGTTTTTATTTAATCTAAAAATGGGTCCCTAATATTAGACTACATTAAAAAAGTTAGAAACAAATAAGAGTCAATTTCAAATTAAATAAAAAATTTAGGGTAATCTTCACCCGTGGTCCCTTTTGTTTGGGGTTTGTTCTATTTTGGTCACCAGAATTCAAAAAAGATTATTCTAGTCACTTACGTTTAAAATCGTTTCTATTTTGGTCCCTTAGCCGTTAGTTTTCGTTACTTAAAAAAATTAATTTCTAATTTAACCCCCAAACTTTCAAAACTTTAATTTTCACCATCTTCCCCAAAATTATAAAACTAAAACCCAAAAAATTAAATCAATGGCGCACTACAACCCATTCCCCCAAGATTATTCAAAACAATGTGCCTTTTCATTTGAGTTGGCTGCTCTTTTCCTGCACAACTCTATATCGAAATCGACGGCAGACACTTCCCCAGTTGGTCCATTAGTCCAGGTCTGGAAATCCCCACTACCATGTGATCTTGCTAATCCATTTTTTTTCATTTCATGTGAAGCAGCATCATCATCTGCCTCCACAGCCTGTCCTAAAGTGCAACCATTGTCTTCATCCCTGGAGAATTCAAATGGAGGTGTAAGTTCTTCGTTAAGATCAGGGAAGGAGAGAACATTTAAGTCAAGCTCACATGAAACATGTGGCATACGATCATGTTCTCGAGTTTCAAGTTTGACAATTCACTTGCTCCACGACCTTTGTCTATATCAGTGCTGCAAAACCCTTCAAGGCAGCCTTGCTCTTGAGCGCAAGCAAAACACATGATTTTTACAAGGTCTCGAACCTTAAATATAGATGAACCATCTGCTGTGAGCTCCTTTGAACCTGAAGAACTTCCTTCAGTAAGGGCATTATCTTTCTGGCGATTCATGACGACAGTTGGAGTACGATTCTTGTGAACTATCTTTACACTCTTGGTAAAGCATTTAGCTTCAGAATGACCCAAGTCACCGGCTTCGGTATAAGAAACAATACGAAAGGTATACTCAGTGCAGTGCCGCATATTAGCTATTGAAATCCTTCACAAGTTATTGGAAAGACGGATAGGTTCTTTTGTATGTGTCTTGTCTCTACTATTGAAATACCAGAGCTTATAGCCCTCAATCTCATAAGATGATGCAGTAGACAGTTCAATATAATGTTGGGTTATAGCTATTGATTTAATTTTTTGGGTTTTAGTTTTATAATTTTTGGGGAAGATGATGAAAAATAAAGTTTTGAAAGTTTGAGGGTTAAATTAGAAATTAATTTTTTTTTAAATAACGGAGACTAACGGCTAAGGGACCAAAATAGAAACGATTTTAAACGTAAGTGACTAGAATAATCTTTTTTGAATTCTCGTGACCAAAATAGAACAAACCCCAAACAAAAAGGACCACGAGTGAAGATTACCCAAAATTTTATAGACTAAACTGAACAAAAATAAAAGTATATTAAAAATATTGGACCAAATTATAAATATTAGAAACAAAAAAGGGTCAACTTCGGATTAAATAAAAATTTAAGGACTAAACTAAAAAATAAATCTATATAAAAGAATCAGACTAAATTATAAAAATTAGAAGACAAAAATAGAGGTCAATTTCAGATTAACTTAAAACTTTAATGACTAAACTGAACGAAAATAAAATTATATTTAAAATCGGACTAGATTATAAAGATTAGAAACAAATAGAGGTCAACTTTTGATTAAATAAAAACTTTAGGGACTAAATTGAACAAAAATAAAATTATATTAAAAAATCAGACTAGAATATAAAAATTAGAAACAAATATAGGTCAATTTTAGATTAAATAAAAAATTTATGAACTAAACTAAATAAAAATTAAACTAAATTAAGAATATTAGACTACTTATAAAAATTAAAAACATATATGAGTTAATTTTAAATTAAATAAAAGATTTAGGGATTAAACTGAAAAAATAAAATCATATTAATCTCAATTACGATGTGACATATATAATATTTGTTCTAAATTATTATCAAACCTCAAGTTAATCCAGTTGTTAAGTCTTTTTCTTTCTTTCTTTAATACTTAGGTTTAAATACCCTCGGAAACAAAATTTTATTTTTTTTCACCTCTTGCACAACGGCGTTGTTTTTGGACGATATGAATATCTGTAGAACGTGGCAATCGATCGAACAAAACCAAGAGGGGGGTGAATTGGATTTTTGAAAATAACGGCGGAAGCTAATTGCAAAGATAAAAATTGCAAAGCGATTTAGAGTGGTTCGACTTTCTAACCAAAGTCTACATCCACTACCTTAGCGTCCACACTAAAGATTTCCCACAAATTCACTAATTTGTCTTTCCTTTAAGGACAAGGAGTAACCTTACACACTTCAATAGACTTATACCCCAAAGTCTATTGAATCCTATCCCAAAGTTGGATACAAATGAGCAAACTAGAAAATCCTCACTAGGAAAGTGTTTGCAACGTTTAAGCTCTCTCACACACCCGAAAAACACTAGCTCAAGAATTACAACAAAGAACACTCTAGTGTTTTACAAGAAAGATCGAAAAATAAGCACAAAATGATTTCTTGGAAGCTTGAATGTTTGTATTTGCTTTCTTGATGTTTCTTGATCTTTCTTAATGTTTCAATATTGATCCAAAGCTGTATTTATAGTGTTGTTTGAGTATCTAGCCGTTAGGAGCCTTTGGGGGGTCTTTGGAGCCGTTGGGGGTGTTTATAATTGACCTTAAAAAGCTCCCCTGCACATAAGTTTCGAAACTTTTACCAAGGGTTTCGAAACTTTAGGGTTAGATTTGAAATATATGACCGTTGTTTGAAAATCTTGACCGTTGCAGGCCAAAGGTTTCGAAACCTTCATAAGGTTTCGAAACTTTCAGGCCAAGGTTTCGAAACCTTATGAAGGTTTCGAAACCTTTACCCAGGTTTCAAAAACAGAGTGCTACTGCCCAGGAAGGTTTCGAAACTTTAGTATAGTTTCGAAACTTTTCTTCCAAAATGAACATTTTGGGCATTTGTTGACTTTCAAAAATGTAGTTCGATATATGTATTGAGTCGAACTTTTTCAAAGCATTTTGTCAAGTTAAAATCGAGTTTTTGATAAATTTATTTCTTTAAAATTACTTTACAAATTTTTACAATTTGGTCCTTTAAAATTTCTTTTTAAGTTATATCAAAATCAAAATAAGTTCAACAATATCAAAATAGCCTCACCAAAACGAAACGACATCTGACGTCCACATAAGCCACGTCACTGTGCGGTTAAGAATTTAACGGTGTAGACATAAACGAGTCGAAAACTAAAAAATTAAAATTTAGTGTTAAAATTAGACCAATTAGTAAGTTTAGTGAAAACAAGTTAGTACCAATAGTTTGATGATATCTGGTGAAGGGCAGAGCTAAGATTGAATGTTGGGAGGAGCCGAAATATTGAATTTAAAAATATATATAATGACTTATTAAAAAAAATTAAACTCAAAATTAAAAAGGCAATGCCTATTTTTTCTAATATTTAAACTTATAAGGATTATGGTCGACTATTAAGGGAGCACCATGAGCGATTACTCAAGGACTCCAATCAGCCTAGAGCCCCTAAAAATTAATTAATTTTTTAAATTTTATTTTTTAATTTAACAAATGAATAAATTTATCTAACATTAAAATTTAATTATCTTTCTCAAATCTCAAAATTTATTTTTTTGTCAAATTCAATTCTTTCATTATTCTTCTCCAATCTAAAAATAAAAAATAAATGATACAATATTGTTCGAAAAATTTTATATTTATTGTTTAAAATAAAACTCCAAATTATACTCACAATTCAATTCCTTTATTTTTTTTCTTAACAAAACAAAGAAAATAATGTGTTTGACAAAGTATAATCATGTTTTTATAATTTATTAATGAAATATTAAATTAATTGTTCAAAGTAATGAGATATATTTTCCTTCTATAGGGATTCATTTTTTTAGTTTTCGCCTGGGGTCCCGAAAATGTCCAAAATGACCATGATAAAGACGTAAATTGCTATTAAACTAAAAATTTGAGAACACATGCACATCATTCTTTGGCTCAGCCTTACTTGATTAAATATTTAATTTAAATACTCATTTTACAAGGATCAAAATACTATTAGCCCAACATAGCCCCGCCACTGTATCTGGTGTAGTTTACCTAGGGGTGGCAATTGAGTGGAGAATAATCGAAAAATATGGAGATCCAAACCGACAGGTATGAAGAATAAATGAAATCTTCACCCACGGGGATGGGGGGGGGTGTTTTATCGCCAAAGCTCAAATGGGGATGAGGACGAAAATTGCTATATCTGAACTGTGAGGATAACTGAATCGTACTCGTATAAATCACCGTGGGGATCCCCGAAAAACATCCACATGAATCCCAATATTTTTACAAAGATGGATGGCCATAAGGGCAATTTACCTATTTCAAACAAAAATCTAATCTTTGATAACCTAAGTGTGGTCGTCTAGAGTAGGGGTGAGCAAAACTCGACTCGACTCGAAAAAATCGATATTTTTTTCAATTTCGAGTTATTCAAGTCAACTCGATTAACTCGAAAAAATTTCGATTTCGAGTCGGTTTGGAATTTGCCCAACTCGAAAAACCGAATTTTACAGTTTTGCAATTTAGTCACTGATTTCATTTTTCTTCAATTCCTCCTTCATTTTAAGTCTATTTTTGACCAAATTTGAACCACATATTCCTAAACCAGCGTAGAATACGTATTTATCTTCAATTTATATTTTTGAAAATAAATTTCATATTTTTTCAATTCAGCCCCTTAACTTTGTATGATTTCCTCATTTCTTCAATATCTCCTTCGTTTTAAGTCAATTTTGACCAAAATTGAAGCACATGCTCCTAAACCAATGTAGAAACTAGAATACCTATTTAGCTTAAATTCATATTTTTAAATTAAATTTTCTACTTTTGTAATTTAGCCCCTCAACTTTGAATGTTTCCCATTTCTTTAATTTCTCTTTCGTTTTAAGTCTATTTTTTTACCAAAATTAAACCATATGATTCACTAACACTATATAATATCTATATAACTTCAATTCATATTTTTAACAAATTTATTCTTTTTTTAATTTAGCCCTTTAAATTTATATTTTATTTAATTTGATCATTCAACCGAATTTTTTGTAATTTTTTCTTTACATCAATTCATTGACTCATTTATACCCCCATCGGTACTTTATCCTTAAAAGTTCCTTATTTAAAAATAATATTATAAATATATTTTAGAAGTTTAGATTATATTTTTTTATTAAATAACATTACAAATCTTACTTATGCATGTGAAAAATAATATGAAGAAATATATATATATATATATATATATCTTATATGAATAGAGAAAGTCGTTTAAATTGGAATCAAATCGTACTATAACATGGTAAATAATTACAATTAAATTTGTATAGAAACTCGAAAACTCGACTCGACTCGAATTTCATAAACTCGACTCGAATTGAAAAAATTTCAAATTAAGTTCAAGTCGTAAAATATGACGCGTCAACTCGAATAACTCGAAATTTTTTGACTCGACTCGCTCGAACGCTCACCCCTAGTCTAGAGTAAGTTTTGAAAATCTCCGTAAATTTTAAAAAATAATTAGAAAGTGGTTTATACATCGTTGTACACGTGATTCAGTCTAGTTTTGTTAAAATACACTTTGATCGATTTCAATATGTATTTTTTAAAAAAATATGAATATTTGAATGTTGAGAGATTATAAAAAATTGGCATCAGATTTTTTAGAAATCAGTTTTAACAGTGACTTTGAAAAATCACTAAAAATTCTACAAGATAAATCAGAAAGTGAGCTTTATATTTTTATAACCATACGAAAGTCTAGATTCGTTTAAAACAAAATGTTCTTGATTTGAAGTTATATATTATGAGTTGTTAATTTTTGAGTGAGCAAATGTCAGAAAAAAGACTGTAGACTGTTTTCAAAAACAACAATGGTGGTGACTTCAGAAATTTGCCATAAATCGTACGAGTAAAATTAAAAGAGGTAATTTATATGGTTAGAAGTATTATCGAATCTAGTTCCAGTTAGAACAAACGGATCATGATTTGGAACATTAGATTATTAGTTACATATTTTCTCTTAAAGGTAGGGCAGAGTCATGTTCTAATTATTAATATTTTAGTCTTGTTTTATAGTTTTGAAATGGTTTGTTTATTGTTGGTGAAATTAAATCCATCATTTATGTTTGTAATTTTGGAGATTTAATGTTGAGTATTTGTTTTAATGTATTAAATTTCGTTTATTTTTTTGGGTATGGAGATTAACGAAAAATCACATAGATCCGTAAGAGATATGTATGAAAATAAAAAATACCTAAAACGCATAATGAAGATTCCCCGAATCCATACTCACAAGTGTTGGGGACGGAGTGAGAAATGCAAAACGCCCCGCCCCATTGCAACCCCTAAGTTTACCTTTGTAAGTAATTACGTTCAATTCTATTCGAACTATCAATTATAGTTATATAAACATGACACACTTATATAACTATAAGTAATTACGTCCAAATCTAATTAATTGACGTCTTTCTTTCATTTTAATAAAAATGTTAGATCTTTATTGATAAAGGAAAAAATATCTCCTTGCCTCGCTAAAATTGTAGTTATTTATTTATTTTTGTTATTTTTTAAATTTTGATCATAAGTATTTTTTATATATAATTTTAAAATTGTATATTTAAAATTATTTGATTGAATGTTTATAAAATATTATTTTTTATTAATAATAGATTTAAAATATAAAAAAAATAAAGTTATTGATTCTAAAAATAAAAATAAAAAGAGACGACCTTGAAACCAATCAAATGCTACTCGATCAGATGTCTAGAAACTCGAAAATAACAACTACAAACTAAAATAAGCAAAACAAAAAAAACTGAAAAAAAAATACTTAAGACTAGAAGTGGCAAACGGGTCATTCGGTTCGAATTATTTTGGGTCTGACTACATTCAGTTTAAGTTCGGTTCGGGCGTTTGGTTTTAGTTTAGGTCAATGATGATTTTGATTCAGGTATCGGGTCGGGTCGGTTGATTTCGGTTCAGGGCGATGTCGGGTTAATAGGAGATCGGTAAGTTTTAGTCGGGTTTTCAAGTTGAGTTGGGGTTTTACACTCTATATACCACTTTCTATAGCATGTATATTTGGCTTTTTGGTGAGTTGTGCGACAGTTCGCATCCATCTTTCTTTTTTTATTTTAATATATTTTCTTTATTTCGAGTTGCTTTCGGTTCGGGTGAAATCAGTTCGGGTTGAAAATCGGTTCGAGTTTATTCTATTTGGTTGAAAATCACTTAGGGTCTATTTTCAGTTCAACTAAAATTTGGGGCGATATTAGTTTGGTTCGAATTTCAAATCAAATTCGGATTATTATGTTTAAGTTAATTTTGGATCTTGGTTCGAATCTCGGATCAAATTTACCCGGTCTACTTAAGAAAAGGGTTATCTGAACCCAATTTTTCACTTTTCTTTTCTATAGAACCATCGATGAGCTAATTTCATCTGAATTTTAACTTTAAAGCTTCGGAGCAAGGTTAGACATTACTCACAGATGAAAAAAAAAATATCACTCATAATTGAAGATATAAGGATTTAATTATGATAAACATATCGCTTATTAAAAAAATTCAAATAATAATAATAATACGCGATACGTTAATAATTTGGGAAAACCACACTGGTGATCATCCAACTATTACCGTTTTTTTATTTTGGTTTTCCAACTATTTTTTTGTCAAAATCGTCCCTCTCGTTAGATACCTTTCCTATTTTGGTCCACCTCCGTTAAAAAAACGGTAGACATTTTTTTAATATTTTTAATCATTTATCTTTCCTCCCCGCTTTATTTTTTGTTTAATTTTATTCGACCAATCAAGTGGCGACACGTGTCACCACTAGATTGAAGGAAGAAAATTAAAGAAAAATTAGAAGTAAGAGAGGTGGACAACTAGGACTCAAACCCGAACCACATAGATGAAGAAGGCAACACTCAAACCAACTCTACCAGGGACGGAGCCAGGATTTAGGATTGAAGGGGGAAAACTATAAATATTTGAAATTGGAGGGGGGCAAATTTATAAATAAACTAATTTTTAAAATAATTTAAATAAGGGGACAAAGGTGAAAAAAAAATTCTTCGGGGGTGGGGGGGGGGCGATTGCCCCTCCTGAAGCCTTAATGGCTCCGTCCCTGAACTCTACTATACTACAATCTTGAATTGTTTCCATTAAAATATATATTTAACATATATTAAGTTACCAACAACACAAAATAAAATATTAAAGCTAGATAGTGACTCGAACAAAAAACTCATTGATAAATATTTAAATATTTAACCACCAAATTAAATTAAAAAGTTGTTAAAATATATTTAACTAAATTGTTATTAAAATTAAAAAACTAGATTTAATTTTTTTTCACTTTGTTTTATTTTTATAAATAAATAAAATATTATTTATTTTTTGGGTTCGTTTCTTTAATTTAGTATTAATTTTATAAAAATAAATAATTATTTAATTAATTTTTTCATTATCGAACAAAGTGAAAAGATGAAATCTAGTTTGATTTTTAATTTTAATTACAATTTAGTTAATATAATTTAAGTTAAAAGTATCACAACTTTTTAGTTTAACTGGGTGTTTAAATATTTAAATTTTTATCAATAAAGTTTTGAGTTCTAATCACCCCTAATTTTAATAAATATAATATTTACTGGAAGTAAAACATAATTTTGCCTGGAACATTTGGTTCATGCTTGGCCCTTCCAAGTTGTGGTATGTGAGTTTGAATCATGTTGTTGCAAATTACCTTTTTTTTCAAGTATTTATTTGGTTTATGGGGTTCGTTAAATTAATTTAAATTGGATTTGTGGTAAAATTTCACTACTTGTGGGGTTTAGCCCAACTATTGACATACCCTTTTACTCCCTTGGGGAAGCGGGTTTGAACCCCAACTACCTCTCATATTTGATATATTTTCTTTGTTGTTGTGATGATACGTGTCACCACCACATTGGTCTAAAAAAACTTAAAAATAATATAGAGAGGAGAGAGAAAATAATATTTAAAAAATTCACGTCAACAATTCCGTTAGGTTTTTAATGAAGGGGACCAAAACATGAAAAGTATCTAACAAGAGGGACAATTTTGACGAAAAAATTAGTTGGGGATCAAAAACAGGAAAACACTGATAGTTGGGTGACCACCAGTGTAGTTTTCCCTAATAAATTTTAGGGTAAACTACTTAAATGACCACCTAATTATAGGGGTAGTTTTAGTTTGACCACCATACTTTTAATTTTGTCAATAAGATCACTTAACTAGTTAAGTGGTATCAATCAAGTCACTTGCCGTTAAAGTCTAACGAAGATGATGGCGTGACAATTAATAAATATTTGTATAATTATACATTTGGTTTATGTTATTTACATATTATGTTAATTTAGTCATAATATTAATTAAACCAAAAATTAATCATCCAATCATATGATGACAAGTGTCATGACACTCGTCACAGGTGACACGTGTCATCATCCGATTTTTTAATTTTACTATTAAATCAATAAAGTGACATGTCACTCTTCTATTATGTTTTAACGGAAAGTGGCTTGATTGATACCACTTAAATAGTTAATTGATGTCATTGACAAAATTAAAAATATGGTGGTCAAACTAGAACACCCCATAGCTTGGTGGTCTTTTAAGTAGTTTACCCTATTTTTAAATTGGTAATTTTTAGGGTAATCTACACGGTCACCAAACTATTTGTTTTGGTAAAAACGTCACTAATGTTAGGTTTAGTTATCATTTTCGCCACCGCCCATTGAAAAATTAATAGTTATTATAACGTGAATTTTTATATTATTATTTTTTTATTTTCCACATTATTTTCTATCTCCTTATTAGATCACACGTTTTATTTTTTAATTATTTTATTTGACCAATACGGTGATGACATATAGTGTTAGATAGTTAAGGGAGTCAGTAATTAGTTGAACTTAATTAATTAGTTTGTTATGCCAGCTGTTATGAATTTGGTTATAATTTGGGCTATATATGCCACATGTGTAAACGGGCTGAAGGTACTTATGATCTAATATTATTGTAACCCATTTTCATTAGAAAATCAGAATTGTTTTTCTCTGTGTTTAATTTCTCTCAAACAACAAACAAGTGTTGATGGCTGATTGATTAGAGCTGCTCACCGTTTCATTCTCCTTCTTTTTAAGTCTCGAGTTTAAACTCATCAGGAGCATTTTTCTCCTATAATCCCCCATTCCCCCCTCTAAATAAAAGTAGATTGTCTTTGTCAAAAAAATCCTCTCAAACAACAAATCCCTAACCACCCCACATAACACAAACACAGTCATTCATTACATTTACAACACCGATGCCTACTTTTGCACATGGTATCAGTCGTTGAAGATCCTGACATCGGTTCTCTTTTGTTGCCGCCTTGTGGATCTGGTTCTTCTTCCTCTATCGGTTCATTCGTTGTTGTTGTTGTTTTGTTCATCTACTCAGGTTATTGTTTATACTGACAGCCACGGTTGGTTTTGTCTCTCACGAGCATCGTCTGCACTACTATCGTCTTGTCTATCTCTTTTTTATTTCATCACTACTTGACGGCGTCAGTCTAATTAGCGGTGATTTTAGCTTGTTTCTTTGCCTTTTCCTCACTGGAATCTTACATCTTTGGTGAGATTTCTAATGCAACCGATTGTTTAATTATTTTTGTTTGGTTCAATTTTTGCACCGAAAGCTTAGTTAAAATGGAACAATGATTCTGCTCAACTAGATAAAGCTACTCATTTTTTAAGATACATTAACCAAGATGGAATTCAAATGCCATGGAAATATTTTATTGAGTTGGTTTATATATTAGCTTAGGTTTTGATCAAATAATAGCTTTGGTTTTTTGCCTTTCTTGCTGCTCGGAGTGCAACTTTCTGCTATGATGCTGATTTGTTCTTCTACTAGCTTGAGTTGTTTCTAATAGCAGTTTTATGAAATAAAATCAAGTGTATTTTTGTTGAAATTGAGATTTAGATGTTGTTATAGCTTCTGATCTGTGAATCACCGATGTGAGTTAAGTGCTATTTGTTCTTTACTTTAGCCGGTTATTGTAGAATTTCAGTTTGTTCAGATTAGTTGTTATGGAACTTGGTTCACATTGATTTTTATTGTGGTTCTCATTCGTCAGCTGATGCATTTTGACTGGATGCACTGAGAAATAAGTTGATCATGCTGAACTGACTTGAAGTCGGTTAAGCTTCATTGAAAATCATTGAGATTTAAGGCTTTAAGTTTTGTTGGTGAAGTGAGGTCTGGTTACTGCTGAAGTTCTTGTGATTTAATGGTGAACGAGTTCATGAACGTGTGGTGTGTTGGTTATATTTTCTTGGAGCTCATGAATATGAAGACAATGAAGATGAAGAAAGAAGAAATTTCTTAAGGAATTTCAGATGAAAAAATTGTAGGATAAAAAAGTAAATAAAAAAAGAATAAAAGGAAGAAGAACGTTTATAATTCTTGATAAACCACTAAATAAGAAATACAAGTTTTTATTTTAAAAGAATTTTGAAGGAAAAGAAGGGTGAATAAGTGTGTTTTTTTAGGTACCAGCTCTTGTCAGTTCCAATTCAGCTTATTGTTCTTTTTTTTACTCTTGACCAACACATTGCATCAAATCATTTGTTGGACAATCAACTTTACAAAAATTCAGAAGTGAAAGGAAGAAAGAAAAAAAAGCAGGGTGAATGTTAGATAGTTAAGGGAGTTAGTAATTAGTTTGCTAATTAGTTGAATTTAGTTAGTTGGTTTGTTAAGTCAATTGTTATGAATTTGGTTATGATTTGGGTTGTATAAGCCACATGTGTAAACGGGCTGAATGTATTTATGATCTAAATAGAGGTGGCAAACAAGTCAATTGGTTCGGGTTTGGTTTGGGTCATTTTAGTTTTGGTTATTTCGGGTCTAATATCATTTGGTTCAGATTCAGTTTCGGTTCGGTTTTATTGTGCTTCGGGTCATTTCGGTTCGGTTGATTTTTGGTTCGGTTATTTTTGGTTCGATTATTTCAGTTCGGGTCAACGGGAGATCGGTCGGTTTTAATCAAGTTTTTAAGTTGGTCAGTTTTTACACCGAAAATATATTTGACTTTTTGGTGAGTTGTGCGGCTGTTCATATCTCATTTTTCTTTATTTATATTAATATCTTTTATTTATTTTGAGTTGTCTTCGGTTCGGGTCCATTCGCTTCAGGTCTATTCGGTTCAACTAAAAATCGGTTTGGTTTCGATTTCGCATAAAATTTCGAGTTATCATGTTTGGGTCAATTTCAGGTCAAGTTTGCCAGGTCTAGATCTAATATTATTATAACCCATGTTCATTAGAAATCAAAATTCTTTTTCTCTATATTTAATTTCTCTCAAACAACAAATCCCTAACCATCATTCATAACACAAACCACCGTGACTCATTACATCTTTGGCACCGATTTTTTCACATGTGGAACCACGAATCTAACCCAGCACCCTTTGCTAAATTTCCCCGCACCTATCCATTGAGATAGTGTTTGTCATTGAAGTCAAAAAGTGATTTTCATGAGATAAAAAGTCTATTTTAGACATGATATTAAAAAGTAAAAGTAAATTTGAGTGATTGTTCAATTTAATTAATGTTATGATTTATGAAATAAATCAATTTCAATTATAATAAAAAAATATTTTTTATAAAATTTAATTTGAAAATATAAATTACATTCTAGATTATATACAGACATACCACTTACACGTTAATAATAAATATAAAATAAAGTACAAATAAAACAATTTTATTCTCAATATAAATATTATAAAATATATATTATTTTACAATTATGTATGCATAAACATTATTTTAACAATAAATTATAATTAAATAATAAGGGTAAAAAAGTAATTTTATTTTCAAACTAGCTTTTCCACCCAAGAAGCTATAAAATCCAGCTTCTTGGTTTGGGTGGAAAAGCTAGTTTTAAAAGCAACCAAAAACAGCCTGTTTTAACTAAAAGCACTTAAAAAAGTGATTTTTGGTTGCCAAAAGCAACCAAAAACAGGCCCTTAATCTTTATGAAGAAAAAAATCATCAAAATTGTTATTGAACTTATACAATGAATCTTGACTATCTCTTTGTAAAAATTGCCCAACACCTATCCATTGAGATGGGGAGGGGATTGATCTATGTAAAAGTTGTGTACTTTTAATCAAAGCTAAATTCTTAAACGAGTTCGATCCATTCTCTACATCTCAAACTAGAGGTTATCTCAAATAAATTTGAGCAAGGTTCGATGTAACGACCCAATTTCTGGGTCAATAAAATGGGCCTCAGATTCGGGTTGGATCCTTTAAGTTGGTGAATTAAATTATGGAGATTTAAAGTGAAGCTCGATTTAAAGAAATTATGGACTTAAATGAATAAGGAATATAATTGGGGGGCCAAAGTGAAGTTAAGAAGAAAGATAAGTGTCAATTTAATTGTTTTATCTATTGTTGGAGAGAGAGGTGTTATTTGAATAAAGTGGTTGTGTATGGAAAGAGGAGAGGATAATATTGGATAAGATATTTTGGAGAGATAGAGAGAAAAGATAGGAGAGAAAGTGGGGGAGAAGGCTTTGAGCCTCGATTTGTCACCGCTAGAGTCGTATGGAGTGACACTCTCGCCGCCATCAGCTCTACCTCGTTGAGATGAGCCGACCAATGATCGCCCCGTCGCCGCTACTCACAGGGGTGAGGAGAAAAAAATTCATTGAAGTTGGTTCGACAAGCTACGCCGTCCACCGCTGCAAGCCGTCACCACCACGAGATTCCTCGTCGCTTGAAGAGCAAGTCTGGAGCTGGTCGTTGTCGTTCGGCCCCAGCACGCACCACCGGTCACGCGTGGGCATCTTCTTGGGCGGTTGAAACCATCTAAGCCGAACTGGGTTAAAGTCGAGTCGCGTTGACCTCGAGCCGTTCCACGTTGATTGAGCCGTTGATTTTTTTTTCCAATGACCCTACCCGAGGGTTTCTCGACGTTCTGAGCCCCTTGGCGCAGTTTGTTTCACCAAATTCGAACCCAGTAAGTTGTTTGTATACATATAACCTTGTGGATTAGTTAGTGAATGAGATTAATTACTATTTGTGGTATTCATATATTTATAAGGATTTTTCGAGCTCGAATACTGAATCAAAAGGAGCATTTGAGGAGCTCGAATAAGGATTTATCGATAATCTTTTAAGGTTAGTACACCTCGAACTCCTATTGTTTCATTAGCATCATAAATGTGATTGCCTTGCGTGTTAGTATCTGCAAAATTGGTAGATGATGACTATACATGTTTGGAGACCGATAGTATGAGACTTGATATCTCGGTAAGGCATGATGATATTGTGAATATGATGAGACTCGTTGAGGCTTTAGAGACCGTGTAGGGTTGTTTGAGATGATCATATGATTATTTGATGAGTGTTTGATTGATTGATATAATTGTGATGCATCGTATGTTTGTTTGAATAGATTGACGTGATTTGATAGGAATTATGCTTAAGGGACAAATACTTGAATAAATGATTACGAAACCGATAATTAATATTAATTCAATGAATACGCTAGTAAGCAAACCCTAATGACTTTCATAAGCTTTAGGGATTGAATAAAGCGTTGTAACATTGTAATTTGAGGAAATTGTGCGAACCTGTGAATAGGGTATTGGTATGAGCTTTGGTCGTACCGGTATGCGATTGGGGATCGTATCGATACGGGTCGACTTATACATATACTTGTGGAAATCTAGGATTTCTAATGAACAACATCAGTATCAGTACGTGTGTGAGTACCGGTACCCAAGGGTACCATATCGATACTTGTGTTCGAGTATCGGTACCCACTGAACGAAATAATCTATAATGCTAATAAAAAGATAGAAATTGACATGGGATGTTAATGAGATAATATGGATTAATAGAGATAATTAATGAGAATGATTATTGTACACTTTCATAATAATTAATAATTTGGTAAACGTTGGGTAACTTGTTTGTAATAGGAACCATAAGGATCCTTGGTGGATCGTGTGCTGTTGCGTGCCAAGTAAGGGCACTTGTTTGGCTGAGTTACCATCCCTTGCTGGAATCCGGATACCCAGTGTGAGAAAGAGTGTGTTGCAACACCATAGTTAAAGATTCTTGAATGTATGATCTTGATGCTTAGTGGTCGCAGTCCTCATTCAAAGATGCTTGATGAGAGATTTCGAGCATGGGTGTATGATCCCGATGCTTAGTGGTCGCGGGTTTCACCCCATAGAGTCTATGATCCCGATGTTTAGTGGATGCATGCCTCACTCTAGGTTTGTGGTATAACTTTGTGTGCTTTTGCTCGGATGATTTGGTGAGATCTGGAGTATGGTTGGGCCTTGTGTGCCATGTATGGTGATTGTTATGATGAAAGCATGTGTTTAGGCGACTAGTGGTAGCGCTATGTGTTTATTTATATCTTCTTATTGCTTGCACTAGCTTGCATGCTTATGTTTATAATTAGCATAAAGTATAGTAGAGTTCATGTGTATCACTGAGCTTTGTAAGCTCAACGCTCGGAATCGTTGTTTTCGTGCGTAGGTTGATCGTTGAATCGTGGGATCAAAGAGCACTATCAGTACGGGATTCCAGCATGTGATGATTTTCAGAGTACGATACTTGTGTTTAGTGGGTTGTGTATTCATATGACCTTACGTGGTGGAGTCTGCAATCCTTATTTTTGAAATTGTATTAATCAAAGTCGAATGTTTAAATGTTTTAAATTAAAGTGGAGCTCCTTTGTAACGATTTAAATTGTTTATCTATATTTTCAATTATTAAATTTAATATTTTTTAAAATACCTTGTTGAGTTAAATTTTTTTTATGAAATCGGATTGAACTTGAGGTCCAAATGTGATATTCGAGTTTAGGGTACTACACTCGGCATGAGATTAAAGCAAACCCAAGATGGATATTTGCTTGTCAAGTTCGTATCATAGTCGGTGATATTCATTTGTTTGGGTGCATTGATAGGGTTGTATAAGTCTTGAGAGGATAAATGAGAAACCTCATCTTCTGTTTAAGGCTTTATGTTTAAGGCCGTCTTATAGTTTTTTGTGGCCCTGTTCTTATAACAAAATGAGGCCCTTACTACAAGTATAAGCACAACATTATCTAGCAAAAAAAAAGTCAACGCATACAAAAACATATAATTTGAAGATTAAGGGCGCAACACATGCAAAAAAAATATCTAATTTTACCCATAATTGAAAGCCTGATAATGAAGATTAGGAGCTTTTAACTTTGCAATTGCCGAAGGATTTTTAAAAACAGAACAAAATAATAACAAAAGATAAAATGACAGTGTTAAGTTTTTAACGTCACTATGATCAAAATAATAATGAAACTTAACGTTAGTGACTTTTTACTAAATAAAATAGTTCGGTGACCTAAATAAGAAAATATAAATAGTTTGATGACCACCTGTCTAGTTTACCTTAATATTCATAGCCCCTTTACATACAAAATAAATTATATGAGTAGCTTTTTTTATCCAAAAAAATAGTAATGCTTTTTTTTAATATCGAAGACAAAAGAATGAGGTGGGGGTGATGCGAGGGTGACGAAGGGGTGTGTGGGACACGACTCATGATCCCTCGGTGACTGGTCTGATGATCCCAACCCAAAAGGCGTGCCCAAGCAGTAGCCGTTTCTAATGATGCCTTCGATTTCATAGAACAAGGAACCCCCTTTTGCCACCATTTTTGTTATCCCAAATTTAAGGTAAGTTGGTTTTTTTTAACCACTAGTTTTTTATTTATTGCCCGACTAATTTTAATCAGATTTTGTAAAAGTACTATTAGAGCGATTTTTTAAACTTAAATTTTTATTCATAATTTTAAGATTCGAACCTCTAAAATTATTAAAGCATATATAGATGTTATTTTCTTTATGTTTTTAGAAAATCCTACTTTAAAAGAATAGTTTTTCATGTGTTGATAGTATAGAATTTCATATAATACTAGCGAATTATAACGATTATATTTATTTTTAGTGATTTTTCTAAAACATATTGTTTTATAGAATATGACCATGTTTGGCAATTAACAAATAGCTGATAGCGGATAGCGAATTGCATTAGCTGATAGCTGATTGCATTAGTTGATTTGACTAGCGGATTGTATTAGTTGATTGTATAAAAGTGTTTGGTAACTGATAGCTGATAGCTGTTAAATTATTTAAACAAGTAAAATGACATATAAAGACATGTTTATATTCAATACTTGTTTGAATAGTTTATTAGTTATCAATATTTTGAATCTAATTATTATTAATTAGATCTATAAAATTATTTTTAATATAACTTTTCTAAACATATTCAAATGATTTATATATTAATTTATTATTTATATAACTATTTTAATATAATTCAATTAATTAATAAATTTAAATACATATATAAATATGTGATAATAAAAAAAAGGTAAATAGGATTAGCTTATAAATAGGGTGAGAATATATTTAATTTAGGTTATTTTGAGATTTTTGGTAACTAGTAAGGGTAAAAGAGTCTTTACAACTCTAATATCAAACCTCTAATCTCACAAGGCTCCTATTATGAGCTTTTTCAAAATTAGCGGTTTCACCCCAACCCACTCTTTTAATCCGCTATTTACCAAACAACAATATTAACGGATTTGACTGGTCAAACCTCTAATTATGCCTCAAACCTCTAATTTTTGCTCAAACATCTCTTTACCAATATATATCACAATGCGTAACTTATCAAATAGAAACTATTATTTAACTATAATAAAAAATAAACTATTATTTAACTTTTTAAAATAAGTACGAAAGAACTGAATTTTATTTAAAAGTTAAAATATTATAAAACACAATACATTTCAAAATATTTTTTTGAATATATAAATATAAATATTCATGAAATCAGAAAATTAATACATTAAAACTCAAAAAACATGGAAGATAGAAAAGAAAAATACATCACTTCTCTAAAAAAAACCTTGCATTGTCATCTAATTGAAAATTCAATAACAATCTACTAAAAACAAAAGAAAAAGGAAGACACAAACAATGAACGACCAAAGCCATCGCCGCCCGTAGACGATAAAATTTATGAAAAAATTCACTTACAATTTATATTATTTAAATTTAATTTTATTTTTTATAAATATAAATCTAATACTAAAAAAGGTAAGCGTAAAATACATAAATAATCACTAAACTATCTCAAAAAATATAAAATGGTCATTAAACTTTTAAATTTTACATACTGGACATTAAACTTTTGTTTTTTGTTCAAAATGGTAACTGAGTTGTTAACTGTCGTTAAATGGGTGACATAGACGTTATGAAAATTTATATAACAATAAATTTAACCCTCCATATTTACACATTCAATCAATTTAGTCCTAATTTAAAAATCATTAAATTTAGCCATCGTTATTTAGACATTCTTTCAATTTGGTCCTATTTTAAATCATAAATAATTTATTAATTTTCCATCCATTAGGACTACATTGATTGAATGTGTAAATAATTATTAAATTACTTTTTAATTAAAAACATGACCAAATTGAAAGTATGTCTAAATAATAAGGGCTAAAATTAATGAATTTATTGAATTAAGATTAAATTGATTGAATGTGTAAATATAAATGATTAAATGTGTTATTTTACCTATTTTTGTAGTATCACATCGCCCATTAATTATAGTTAACAGCTCGGTGACCTTTTTTATAATAAAAACTAAAAATTAGTATTCATTATGTAACTTTTTAAAATTTAATGATTAATTATATTTTTTAAAATAGTAATAATAATTTGTATATTTTACTCAAAAAGATAATCATGGAAAAGTAAAGAATGGATAAAGATGTAAAATGCCGTTCTCTTGTCCCCCAATAATATTGATTCCCTTGTTTCTTTTTGTCCCCTCATCCTAATCCACTTACCTAGACTTCGATGCTTTAAATTTGACAAGTATATATCATATGTTTTGTATTTTATAGTAATATTGTACATTCAAGCTATAAATTATTAATAGCATATATCCCGTTTAATCAGGAATACATAGTTCAATTGATGAAACATAATTGACAATAAAATAAAACGTTGTTAACCCATATTTTTATATTTGCACAGATTTGAATTTATCAATTGAGTATAACTTAATTGTTATTGTTGTTGATACATTATACAAAAAAAAAAAATTAAAGGTGAATATAGCCATATAGGAGTGGGTCTACATAAACCATAGCGATCTTATGTTTAAAAATATTATTTTATCAAATCCCTAAAATCCTACGTGGATTTAAAATATTATCACCCGCCCTTGTAAAAAGACATATGATAATACCCAAAACTAACTTGTAGTATTTTATGTTCTTTTGGTGAAAAAAGAATTATTATCATATGTTTCGTTAAAATTCTTTATGTATCCACATTAACATAGATCAAAAAATTAGCTTGTAACAGCGCGTACTGATTGATGCTGGAGGAGTAGCAAACCAAGAACATTTGAAGGTGTCCGTTTGAGCGAGCTTCGTCATTGCATCCGCCACTCGACTCTCTTTGCGCTTAAATTTATTGATAGTGTATAAAAATCTTCTTTATTCTCATATTTTTATTGATAGTGTATAAAAACTTATTAGTTTTTATCGATGCTGGAGGAGTAGCAAACCAGGAACTTGTATTTTTATTGATAGTGTATAAAAACTTATTATTTATGAAATAATAATTATTTTTATTTAAATCTTCTTTATTCTCATATTTTATATTTGATTAAATAAAAATATATTATCTTCTCATACGATAATTCGAATCTATATAAGATGAGATAATATAAATATTTTTGACCACTATACCAATTAGTATATCTCTATTCTCATATTTTATATTAGCAAACAATTAAAACGCTTTTTTATTTATATTTAATTTCCATTTTCTTATAGCAATGAGTGGAGGGTTGAATTTTGACATATTTGGGGTAGACAAAAATTGGTTTGGTTCAGCCAGCAATATTCGTTTCCATATAAATTCAAAATTACCGTCGTTTATATAGCTATAATTTTTGTTAAAAAAGATTTTTTCAAATCATTTCCTTTTGAAGAAAATATTTAGATAGTACATTTTATGTAAAATTTAGTTTTACATACATTTGTTGATTTGGAGTTTAAAATTTCTATCTACGATTTAAGGTTTTTGATTTAAGTGTTAATTATAATATTTAGTGTTTATGATTAGAATATAATTCTAAAATTTAAATTTTAGAATATAAAATTCAGGCTTAAAATAGATAAGTTGTATAAAAATAACTTTTCTTTAATTTATAAACATATTTAGGATCATTAGATGAGTTAAATTAATAGCCGAGATTAATCAAATATTAATTAGGATTATTATTTTATATACTGACAGTAGAAAATAAAGTTTTTATAAGCGAGGTTATTTAGGGGTTAGGGTTTATGTGTTAGGGGTTTAGGTTGTAGGGATTAAAATTTAGGATACATATTTAGAATTTAAAGTTTAGGGGTTGTGGTTAATTTTTTTAGGGTTTTAAGCTTAGAATTTTAAATTTTAGATTTAAGCTTGAAAATAAGCATGCTTGTGTGAACTTTTTTTTTTACACTAGCAGTGTATCAAATATTAATCCTATCAATTAAATCAAATTATATTTTTGATCAGTCCTAAGGTGATTAGGAGTAGGGTGGCAATGGGGCGGGTTGGGGACGGTTTTGTCTTCCCCAGTCCGTCCCCAATACTTGTGGTTACGGTTTAGGGGAATCCCCATTAAATGTGTCGGGTATTTTTCGTCTCCATACTCATCCCTTACGGTTCCTCGTGGTTTTCGGTTAATCATTGTACCAAAAAAATAAACAAAACGTAATACATAAACACAAATACTCAACATTAAATTTCTAAAATTACACACATAAATGATAAATTTAATTTTACCAACAACAAACAAACTATTTCAAAACTATAAAACATGACTAAAATATTAACTATTGAAACATGATATCCTGCACTACATTTAGAAGAAATATGTTACTAAAATATACTATTCTAAATCATGATCCGTTCGTTTTAAAAAGAATTAGATTCGATAATCTTTCCAACCATATAAATTATCTCTTCAAATTTTACTCGTACAATTTTTATAGCGAAATTCTGAAGTCACTGTCATGATTGTTTTTGGAAACAGTCTGCAGTATTTTCTTCTGACCTTTGCTCACTCAAAAGTTAATAACTCCTAACATATAACTTGAGATCAAGAATTGTTTGTTTTAAACAAATCTAGACTTCCGTATGGTTATAGAAATATAAGGTTCGTTTCCTAATTTATCTTGTAGAATTTTTGGTGATTTTTCAAAGTCACTGGTAAAATTGTCTTCTAATAAACGTGTTGCCAAATTTTTATGACTTTTTAACATTCAAATATTTTGTTAAATACATGTCGAAATCGCTCACCTTGTATTTTAAATAAAATTAGACTGAATCATGTTTACAACGATGTATAGACAACTTTCTAATCATTTTTATAAAATTTACGGAGAATTTCATAACTTACTCCAGTTGCCCTTACTATGGTTATGCGAGATTAGATTTTTGTTGAAAAATTGGTAAATTACCTTATGGCCATCCAGATTTGTAAATATATTAGGATCCCTGCAGATATTTTTCAAGGATTTATACGGTGATTTATATGGTACGGTTCGGTTATCCCCACGGTTCGGATATATCAATCCATGTCCTTATCCCCATCCCTATTTGAGCTTCAGTGATAAAACTTTTCTTGTCCCCGTTCCCGTGGGTGAAGATTTCAGTTATTTCTCATACTCGTCGGTTCGAATCCTCACGATTTTCAGTTATTTCCCACCCGATTTGAACTATTTGACAATGCACACACACCTTGGAGAGTGGAGACAAAGCGATTTGAACCGAGATTTCCGAGGATGAACATAATTTGTTTTTTTACTGAGACCACTTGTTGGGTTCAAATCAAATTATATTTTAAAATAAAGTGATAAGATAATTAAATAATTAAAAACATATGATCATTATAATATATGTAATTTTCAGTTAAACTTCTAAATTCTCATTAAAATTAACATTTGATACACAACACTGTCGTGTGTTCCCTACACTTCACATATCATCCTTTGAATTAGGTTTATTGTGTTTTTAACCATAGGAAATAATTTTCTATAATAATTAGAAGAATAAATTCCCAATTTTTTTAAAAAGTAATCGACGGTGCAGAACCTCCATTGTGAAACCAATCTCAACCGTTGATCATATTCCCCAGCCCAACTTCTAGATCGGCGCCTTTGATGTGTTTATTTTCGCTTTTGCCCCTCCATCTTTTTACTTCTCTAAGTAGTAAGTTCCTCGGCTTTTGTTGCTTTCTGCTTAATGGAAGGGCCTTAAGCTTTATTTTATTTTTTTTATTTCTCTGCAGTTCGTACATTTTCGCCTGCAATTTTGAAAGCAGTAATCGATCTTCTTCTCTCTGTTTCTCTACCAACCTTTCTCCGGTGAGCTTTTATGTTATTGAAGTTTTTGTATATATTTTCATTTTCCTTTTTTATTATTTGTTCTGGTTTTGCAGTTCTGCTTCATTTCAACTTTAGGATCTCCATTTTTTTAACCGTGTCCTTTTTATCTGCTTCTTCTGTTTGGTTGCTCGGAAAGCGAAAAGAAAATGGATGAATAGTATTTCTTTCCTTTTTTTGTTTGGTTCATCTTTCTATTATTATTCTGCTTATTTTTCAGGTAAAATGGAAAACTCAACTAACCTAAAAAGGATTTAATGCATAATGCAGTAAGATTTTGGTCAACTTTTTTGTTTTTCATGAGCTAAACAAAATTTGTGCTATTTTGTTTTTATTTTAAATCCTATTGTTTCTCAGCAATGAAAAATAATAGCAATAGTAGTTGATTTTTTGTTAAATTGGGGAGTAGAAATCATTCTCCACATGACAAAAAGCATTTCTTAAAGCTGACACTCTACTTGGTCTTTTCGTTGACATGTAATTTAGCTTCTTCTTTTTTTGTGAAGCAAGACTGGTTAAATGCCAGATTAGCTGGGGTTTACACCATTATTTGAGTTTTTTTGACCCTTAGAATGGTTAGCCGTATTGATGACACAAATCAACCATGAGTGGTTGCTGGAGTTTCCTAAGAAAGAGATAAGGTTAAAGTAGGTTTAATTGATGATGCTATTGGATTCTGAAACTGATGATGCATGGTGTCTTTTCACCAGGAACCGCCAATAATTATGGACTAGTCTACTTGGTGGTTAAGTTTAGATATCTTAGTAAGCAGATTGACAGCAGTTGTATTTTGTAGTGGTATCCAATCTTGTGTTCTCCCTTTTCCAAAATAATTTGCCTTAAAAAGTGTTAACTCTTCAAGTGAGAAGCATTTTTGATCTCTTGTTTTGGGTTTTCTATGCAGTAAAAGAAGCTGTCTTGAGAAGTTTTGGGTTCTGATGTCTCCACCGCTTCTGGGCGTGGAGGAGGAAGTTCAGAGTAATGTTTCTTCTCCCTCTGTTGACTGTGGCTTGGGGTTAAAGGAGCGTAACTATCTTGGATTATCAGATTGTTCTTCAGTTGACAGCTCCGGTGTCTCGAGTTTGCCAGATAATAATAAGAATAATCTGAATTTGAAGGCTACAGAGCTTAGGCTTGGTCTTCCTGGATCCCTATCCCCTGAGAGAGAAACAGAGCTTTGGTTGCTGAATTCGGGAAAACTTGATGAGAAGCCACTCTTTCCTCTACTTCCTTCCAAAGACGGAACCTGCTCATCATCACAGAAAAATGTTGTTACTGGAAACAAAAGGGGTTTCTCTGACACCATGGATGGGTTCTCTGAGGTGAAAGGCTATGTGTTCACAGAAAAAAGTTGGATGTTTCATGAAGCTGGTTCTGAATCTCCACAATCTGTGGGACATGGAAAATATCCTGGTAATTCAGGGGTTAATGTGACTTTGTCAGCAAGGTTTCCTGGAGCTCAAGCATCTGTAAAGAAAGAAGAACCTGCAAATGTGTTGCAAAAACAACCTCGTGCCACTAATGGAACCAATCTCAAGCAAACTGATATTGCTAACAACAAAAACGGTGCACCTGCTGCCAAGTAAGTATAATTTACTTGAGAAAGAACTCTTAAGTTGTGGATGATATGATAGGCATTATTTCTTAAATTTTTTATTTGATTGTTGTTTTGATATGCCATCCTTGACAGGGCACAGGTTGTTGGGTGGCCACCAGTAAGATCATTTAGGGCTAAAACCCTAGCCACTTCTTCAAAGAACAATGATGAAGTTGATGGAAAGCCTGGTCCTGCTGCTCTTTTTGTCAAGGTCAGTATGGACGGTGCTCCTTATCTGAGGAAGGTAGATTTGAGCACTTATTCAACTTACCGGGAACTGTCTTCTGCTCTTGAGAAAATGTTCAGCTGTTTTACCCTTGGTAAGCTGTGTCTTCTTTCCTATCCCTGTGGGTGGCCTTATAAACCCTAACCCTTCCTGACAAGAAATGTCTGGCAAAGTTCTGGTTTACCAGATGTGCATTATGAATTTATGATTTCAGGTCAATGTGGGTTTCATGGTACTGCTGGGAAGGAAATATTGAGTCAGAGCAAGTTGAAGGATATTTTGCATGGATCTGACTATGTGCTAACATACAAAGACAGAGATGGTGACTGGATGCTTGTTGGCGATGTTCCTTGGGCGTAAGCTTCCGTCACATAAATTTACTGGTTGCCTTAATATTTTCTTTTCCTATTTACTTTGTTCCTAAATCCCTGGGCAGAAATTTTCAAGTATCCTTTATAGACTGAATCTCTGTGATATAATTCATGTTGACGCAAATGACAGCAATCATATGAAAGCATTGGATAGATACATGATCTGTTTGAGGGCTGTGAAATTGATCATTGCTCGATAAAGCCACCCCCCCCCCCCTTTTCCTTTCCTCTTTGAGTGTTGTTGATGCTGATAGGTTGAGATTTCCTCCCTCTTGTTATCTTCATCCGCTGAACTGTGCTTTAATTTTGTCTCAGGATGTTTATTGAAACTTGCAAGAGGTTGAAAATCATGAAGAGTTGTGATGCAACTGGATTAGGTAAGTAATATCTGGTTTCCTGATTTTCCTGGAATGGATCAAACCGACTTCATCGAGGGAACCGAGATGCATGCATATGTTATCAGCTTTTGTTTGTCTCTATCTTTATGTTCATTTATATAGATCTTAATTATTGTATGTCTTAAAAAAGAAATGATGTAGGCTTCTAGTTTTATGTTTTATGCATGATTTAACAAAATTTTGTTGTGTGGGGCATGGAGGGGTATCACTTGTATGGAATTCTCACGCGTCTTACAACTTGAAATGAAGTGCAAAGATTATCTATTAATCTGGAATTTTGATGGCTGAAGTCTTAGGCTTATGTTAACAGTATTTTCCGTGTGTACAGCTCCTAGAGCAATGGAGAAATCCAAGGCCACCAACTAGAAAGTCTGGATATGATCAAAGCAAAAATTCCAGAACCTAGATCGAGAGCAGATGCTTGCAGGGTGTGTTTGTGCTGAATGACGACTATCATACTCCATTCTAATCTATGTTTTAACTTTTAATTGCGAGAATAGTTATCGTTTACCACTCAATGTGTTGTGAAAATTAGTGATCGTTGTTAACATTATATTAGGAACCCTGTAATGTTTGAGATTGTGTTGTATTCTGTCGGATATGTGTTTGATCGTAAATCTACCTCCTGCTTCTTCTGCCAATGACTTGTCTCAAAATTTACATGAACTGAAGTTCTAATGTATCAAAATTTATAAAACACGATTTCAGCAAGATACATGAATGGATAGATGAATTGATAAGGCTGTTCCGCCGGTGCTCGTTTTGCGTGTTCCATTTTCCGTCTTGAAGGCTGTAAGACAAGTGGTAATTAGATGAGTGGCAGTCTTTTTCAATAACTAATTGAAGTGCATGAATCCGTACCTTTTGAGTTTGGATTTCTTTTCGGGATCTCTCAGTTCTGTTTTCATGTTTCAAGTTCGTCCTCTGTTATGATTTTGAATTGGAAATTTTGATTTTGTAGGAGGTACGTGAGCAGTCTCTAACTGCTACTTCTCAACCCAAACCCCTATTTTTTAAGCGGCGCCGAAGAGAGCCTTAGAACAATCAAGTGGATTATCGGATAAGAACCAAAATTCCTTCTCCACTTTCTAAACTGTGTTTTTCCTCTTCTAGTTCCAACACTTTCCTACATCGATGATTGAATTATTTGTATGAGTATTCGTTTTGTTAGGAATTTGTTTGGTAAGAAAAAATCAGCGAGATTAATATATAATAAGACTTATGTAAAATCTCATGTAGTTTAGTCTTGTGTATTTTTATGGATGAAAAAAATAAATAATTTATTATAAACGTAGAGATCATAAATAATACAAATACATAATATTTTTATGTATTCCAAAATTTAGTGTATCTAAAACACTATCCTACTGTCCCAAAATAATTTGTTCTCACAATTCTAAAAATAAAAATATAGTTGTACAAATCAATTTTGCCTCAGTGGTTAAAGGAACGATTGTTGTTTTTAGAGGTTACGGGTTCGACCACCAGCAGCTGCAGCGGGGTGATTGAACATGCATTGTCAAATAGTTGAGACTTGAGAGTATATTCAGAACATATACTATTTATAATCACCTTAGCTTTAAAAAAATAATATTAAAATGTAACAATTTCCCCTTAACACAAATTTTATCCTTATGTAAAGCCAAATATCTATTGAAGCATCGTTGTTAAGCCTTTAACAACTTTAACTGTTACGTGATATCCGTTGAAAAATCGATAGATTATTTGAGAATTCGAGCCACAAACTCACTATCTTGTACTTTTTTAATTTTATACTCTTACGGTCGTTATTTTTTTCAAAACTTTTTTCACATAAAATCTTAATATCTTTTTCTTACAAATGACAACATTTTAAAGGATTGATAAATAGTCTAAGAAATCAATATTGAATTGTAAATAGGACAACACGCAAATGATGCAACTGTAAGAGAACCTTTCAATGGACTAGGTCACGACTAGAGCATATCATGTTTTTCATGACATGTTAAAACTAGGGGTCTTAAAGAATTGCTCGAAGAATAATTATGTTTTTTTTTATTAAAAAACAATTATTAATAGGTATCTTGTTAAAACCTTTTTTAACTTAAATAGAGGAAAAGAAAGAATAAGTATATTCTTTCAACTATTTACAAAGATTTTCGAATCATTATTAATTAACATAATTAATATTCTACAATGTTGATATTATGTGCATTGTACAATGTATAGACCCGCCCTAGATTTTAAACAGAAAAAAACGAAAGATTCAACGATTTATAATAATTTCTCCGCCCAAGAACAAAAACAGAACAAAGGGTTTAGATTTGGAACAAAGAATGAACAAAACAATTCCCATCTAAATTTTATATGATAAGTTGTCGGCAGTCGAATACTACTTTGAGTTTATTGTTCGTATTTTGTAACCTGCTTTTTAACTTTTAAAATAAAATTAATTAGAGCATTTCACTAGAGATGCATTAACCTTGTACTTATATCATTATTTATTTATTTATTTATTTTATCGTTAAAATCAAATACTTTTATTATTAAAAAATAATTCAAATCAAACCAAATCCATATCGTGTAACATGATCTCTGGGTCTTGTTGTTTTAACTTGTAATAAAGTTAAATAATTAAAGCATTTTACAAAGAGACGCACTAATTAAACCTAGTTATAAAAATTAAAAATCTAGCAGTTATTGGGTCTAGAGCTGTAGGGCATGTGCCCCAATAATGGCAGCCACTCAACCACCAACCATGCCCCAAATATATGTATCAATCTTCATTCCACCTTTAAATTGGAACTTTACTTTTTTTAAAAAAAATATTTTTTAGTAATAATTGTGTCAGTTAATGTATTCGTTTTGTTTAGACATGCGAGGCCAACGAAAATTTTGATTAGCTTCAGCTCTCATCATTGATTTCTGTCGTTTTGGAAAAGATTGTGAGGCCCTTTGCAAAATTGTTTAAATTTATTTATAGATTAATTAAACAAAATGTAATAGACTAATCAAAGAACGCCACAAATGGGAAATAAAAGAACAAATGAAGATGTTTAATTGAAATTTGAATTTAATTAATTTCTTATGCTCCACAGTAGGAGGGTTTAATTGAATAAAAATCCTCATTTTTTTTATCTCTCATACTAAAAAAAAATAAATTTATAGTTAATGTTAGGATTTAGAGAATTATGAGGATTTATGGTTCATGATTTAAAATTTCAAGCTAAAACTTAGAGTTTAAATTTTTAATGTTGAGATATAGAAAAGAGTACGAAAAATATACTAAATTTTCGTCAAATTTAATTAAGGTGACAATATGCACAATCCACTCCAAATGCACCTTGAGTTTATTACATAAATTGAACTGGTACATCTTTGGCGTATCAATTAGAAACATCTTATAACATTGAAATGTTGAAAATATCGGTCCATGCGAAACTTTTGTAGGATTATCATATGGGTGCCTCCCAAGGACCCAAAAATAATGTGCAATCAAATCTATTACTCTCTCTTTTTTTAGTTTTTTTTTTATATTCAAATTGGGGACTCTGTCCTACTAAAGGGTCATATAATATACGATCAGGTGTATTGGGATATGGTTAGGGGAACTTTTTTTTATATAAATATTAAAGTTGCTTGATCCAGTCATTATTAAATTTAGGGCAATTTCATAACGTCAAAAGAATGATGAATAGTCCCCTCCCCCACAAGATGCTTATTATCTTTGCTTATAAAACTCACAAAAGCATATTATCATGTTATTGTTATATATATTTCCCTACAAAAAATATATGTATGGATTTGAATTTTCCATCAATGGAGTATGTTCAAAGGGAATAGCATGTGCCCAATAACACATACCAAATATTTTAATTCAATCCCATATTTAAAAATAATAACCAAATTTAAATGCTTTTGACAAAAAAAGATTACTAATTTTTTTTTATAATCAACTGTATTTGATTTATCAGTCGATTAATTCAAAATAAATAATAAAAGATTTGTTATAAAAACGATCACTTATAACCAACAAGTGTTGGGTGCATTGGTAATGCACTTTGCACTCCTAAAGAGATGACATTGTTAAAAGGGGCAATCTCGCACCCCGAACATAGACCATAAGACGAATATGCATATTACCAAAAAAAGGGTCACTCATAAAATAAGACGTGTATGTTTTGCAAATCCATCTAAAATTCAAATGATAAACAGTCAATAAAATGATGTTATGGAAAATGGTAGATTAGATTTGAGGGATACTTTCCTTTTGTTTATCTTCTTTTGACATGGGGCGGGCGTGTATATTTTATAAACATCAAAGATAAGTTTAGTTGCTTATTTAGACTGAGATGGATCAAATAGATTATGTTTGCCACAATTCATTTGCCTTGTATTTATTTGATTATCTATAACAATGTCCATAATCATCCTGGCTTTTGGTAAGATATACAAAATTCGACTCATATCAACGCGAAAAAATCCGACTCAGAATTAAGTCTAATTGTAAACACACTGGCTTTTATGGGATCGAGGGGGTTGATCTTTTACAAGACTAATAGATGGGCTAGGGCCAGCTGTTTTTGTTTTTGGATCCCAAGGAGTTGTGCAAATTGCAATGGCCGTTATTCATTATGAATTAGGCAATAAGTGATAATCAAATCAAACAGAAAATAGACCCCAAAATCTGTAGTTTTCTACCTTCCCCATCCATCCATGTTACAATGCCAGTAACTTTCGCAACAAAAAAAAAAAAAAAACAATGATGGATATATAGTTGAAAACAAAAACCTCAAGAACTAAAAAATCAAAATTGTTTGGCGAAGAGTAAGGCGGAAGCGTGTATAGGCTGTAGCAAGAGGGTTCACATTCACATTGATATGTATCTAAGGTTAGAAGCAGCAACTAGTGTGGTAATTGGTAAAGGAGCCGAGTTGAGCTCGAGTAGAGGTATTTAAAATCGGTTTAATTAGTGTTCAAAGGCTCAATAAGTCTATTATTATTATTATTATTATTATTATTATTATTATTATTATTATTATCTTTTTTACTTTTTTAACTTGTATTATGAGCTTATTGGTCCACTAGGTACTTATTGGGTCGGTTTTGAACACTCCTAAGCTCGACTAGTGCTGAGCTCAACTCGGCTCGTTAAGAACTTGAGTCAAGTTTGAATCAAGTCCAATCGAGATGAGTATTGGCCGAATTTTGACAGAGTCGGACTCGAGTAGTTTGTGATATGTCTCGTCTCATTTAAGCCCTATTCATAATAATAATTGTTGAGTGAATTTATTCATCAATAATAATAATAATTATTATTATTATTATTATTATCCAACAATATATATTTTATTTTACTCTAATTCTAAAAAAATAATAAATTTAGTATATTATATTTTCGAATAGCTCACAAACTTTACGAGTTGGGTATCAAATAACTCAACTCGACTCGTTAAGAATTCAAATCGAGTTTAAACTTCAGTCAAATCCAATCAAATTCAATTGAGTTGAGCTTTGATCAAATCAAAACCAAACAATTTATGATCAATCTCGCCTCATTTAAAAGCCTAGTGGCAACGTGGGGGTGGGGATTTCAGGCACACCCGATGCGTTGACCTCCTTACCCTTACCGCTCCTTAAGGTAGTCTAACCTCCACTTGCTCTTACCCTTTCCCTACACCCAATTTTGTTCGTCGAATTAAATCTCTCTTAAATTATCATTCATTCTACCAATATCTATAAGGAAAATTCTACAACGTGCGACGAACATCGATGAACACCACTAATAACGAATATCGATGAACACCATAAAATTAATTAATAAAAATTTAAAATTTCAAGGACCTATCATACAATTAATAATTATTTTAAAAATTTAATTAAATTATTATATATATATATTAAAATTTTATTTTTTTAATAAGGGTAAACTATATATTTAATACCTCGCTTATTTTCGTATTTCTATTGAACCCTCATTATTTAAATATTATTTCAATTTGACCATATTCTTTATAAAAAATAATTTAACCCTTAACCTAAAACCCTAAACTATTAAACCTTAAACCCTTAAACTCTTAAACATATACCCTAAACCATATACCATTAAAAATAATTTCATCATCATCGATTCAATTCAATTCAATTACACAGTTCGCATTTGGACCACATAGTCCATATCTGTCACAATAGTCGATCGGCAAGGCTACAAACTGCTGCCATGTTTGAGTTTCTTGGTTCCATGTGTAACTTTGTGACTGACTTTGGCTTTCGTTCAAAACATTTCTCAACTTTCCTGATTGGTTTTTGAGGAAAAATATGTAGTAAATCTCATTTTCGTTCCACACAAAGTTATACTCAAAGATCGGATTCGACCTGTAATATGGTGCCCCACTAAATCCATTACCATTCCATAACCCACTCAGAGAGTACTTTTCTAAGCCTTTCCTTAGCACCATTTCCGGGATTTCTTCAAGTTCTACACCATAAGTAAGGTCACCTGGAGATGGATCATCCCCACTCTTCCATGTCGAGAGTCGTCGTTGGAAGCCGGTTCTTAAGTCAACACCAATTTTCATCCCTAGTAACATTGTATCTGATGGATAACCAAAGCTTTGCCATAAGTAGTTATCCGGATTACTATCGGTTCCATCCCGGACGACAAGATTACCATTATCCAGTAGCTGCAATACTGGATTCCGAGCACTTGCTGTCGTATTACTCGACCAAACAGCTGTTGTGTTCTGAACTTGAAGCACAATTCTACCACCATTTTCTATCTGCAATAAGCCAGTGGAATCGTTTATCGGGTTTATCCTGTTTGCAACCCAAACAACAGTTTGCACAGGGATATTGTTGAACCAGATTCCCAGGTACCGGTTCTTGGAAGTGCCTGGAGAGAAGAAACCTAACACAAAGGTTCCATCATTGGAGATTGTTGAGTGGATCGAAAGATCAATATAAACCAAGAGGGGGTGAATTGGATTTTTAAAGTTTTTGTGGTGGAAATTACAAATTAAAAAGATAGACAAGGAATTTTAGAGTGGTTCAAGTTCCAAATAAACTCTACATCCACTACCTTAGCTTCACTAAGGATTTGCAACAATTCCACTAATTGCTCTTCCCCTTTTCTAGGCTAAGGAGGCAACCCTTACAATTTCGGTTGAATTTTCTACCCAAAATTCAACCCAATCCTCACAACAAGATAACAAAGAATTTGTTGGCTAATAGAGTATCTCTCAATACAAATGATAGCCCAATTACAAGCACTCAACCCAATTGAATAAGATAAGAATGAAAATTACAATTGGGTTTCTAGACAATATGAGATTTTTGCACAATTGCTTGGATTTGATGATTGGATGTTTTCTTGAAGATCAATAGTAGTTACTGATGCTTTTTGATGTCTCTTTTATACCTCCTCATTGATTTCTAGCCGTTTGGGTGGTTGAGAACATAAATGGAGCCGTTGGAACCCTCTCTTACCACCATAAATGCACTTCTGCAGCTATGCGTATCGGTACTCGGGAAGCCGTATCGATACCTGTCTCAGAAAAGAAAGAGCCGTTGTGCGCAATAAATATAGGGTATCGATACGCATGTAAGCGTATCGGTACTGGGTATCGAAACAGGGGTTTGCCGTATCGATACCTTTTTCTCAACTTAGCTCACTGTCGATTTCCGTATCGGTACGAGGGTTTGGCGTATCGATACGGGTCAACGACCATTTAAAATTCGGTTACCAACCAACTGACACCAACGGTCACAAAATTTAAACCGACTTATATTTAAAAATTATTAAGGCCGTATCGATACGAGGGTTTACCATATCGGTACGCCATTCAAACTCTTTAGACTTTAACACAGGGGCGTATCGATACGAGGGTTTGCCGTATCGATACGTGTTCCTCCAGTAGCTAACTTTGGTAAAAAGGTATCGATGCGCTTGGAAGGGTATCAATACACTTGGACGTTTTTCAATAGTTTGGCCTTGGAACACTTAGAAAATATTTTGAGTTTGAGTTTTTCAAATCAGTTTTAAGGAGTTGGTGATTTAAAACTTATTAAGGGACTTATAAAACAATTTTAAGTTTTTCAAATTGATCCTTAAAGATTTAATTATATCAAAATCAAACATAGGTTTTACAATCTCCCCCTTTTTGATATAACAAAACTAAAACTTAAAATTTTTGAGATTTTGAGAAATAAGTTAACTCCCCCTTAGTATAAGCTTGGTAACCTTTGAGTTAAAATCAAAATATTTGAAGTGTTGAGCTAGTTTCTCTCCCCCTTTTTGTTAGATCAAAAAATCTTGAGACAATTAAGTGCATAAAGAAGGCAAAGGTATAAATAAGCAACACTTATATTATTCATCATAGCATCATACTTAAAATCCAAACAAAAACAGAAAATCAAAGCATAGGTTTAATCCTAAAACAAACTTAGTCCTAAGAACATAAAGCAAAGGTGCATAAAATAGAAAATCCTAAATGATATGCATGAGATGCAAGAAGAAACGTCTAGGCATCGTCCTCATCATCTTCATCATCAACTCCCATTGGATCATTATCCCTCATGCTATTGCGCCACTCATCATGGAAAGCGGATAGAGAAATATTCAAAGAATTATGACCGCTTTCAAGGGATGTGAGGCGATTCTCCATGCTCGTCATCCTTGTATCAAAGGTTGTTTCAAGGGCGGTAAAACAATTTCCCATGTCCGTGCGCAACCCGGTAAATTGCTCATTGAGGAATGTCATGAGAGCATCCATTGAGGGTTGAAGAGCTTGAGGTTCTTCCAATACGGCTGCGGCCTCGGGTGGTAGCTCGAAAAGACGTAACCAATTTCCATTAAAATAATGGAACTTACCCCGTGCAAGAGATCGCTCATCAATGGGATCTGTAAGGGGAGTTGGGAAGTCCAAAGAGCAATCAATATCCTTTTTCACAAAGAAATAACTTAGAGCCGTACCGTAGATGAAAGAGGTGATGAGAGAGGTGTGACGGTTTTGCACATGATAGACGATTTCACCGAACATAATTCGAGCAAGATTTGGGCGTTTTCGCTCACGGAAGCAACAGATCCAAAAATCATCCACTTGACGGATGGTAGAGTATTTTCCTCCGAAGGGACGTAACCACCAAGACACCATCAAATGTAGGATCCGATCTTGAGCATTTAGGGCGGTCACGGAGCCACTAAGAACATGCCCCAAGGCATTCTCATCATCAATGCCTTCATCCTCTAATTTGAAAACCTCACAAATAGATTTGACATCAAGAATGATTTTCTTCCCCATGAGGTAAGAGCTAATGGCAACAACTTCCCCATTACGGGTAATACATTTGGCATTAGAGTAGAAAATCAAAACCAAAAGACGATAATAGAAACCAAGAATAGATAGAAACTGCATGAAATTCCAACGACGAAACAAATGAAGATATTCAAATTTAAAGCGCTCCGAATCGAGAAAAGGAACGGATATTACCCTTTCGGCACGAATCTTATAATTCTCATATTGACGAAAATGAGTTAGACCCGTGTTACTATCAAAGGATTGCTCATAGATGGTAGAGTAGTTCGGACGAGCAATCGCTCCAAGGGTGGATGATTCACCGGTTTGAGAAACCCTTGTACGCTTCCTCGATGGTTCCTTTGGTGCCATGATCTAAAAGAAAAATAAGCAAGAGAATTTCTTCAATTTTGAGTAAAAACCAAGGTAAAGAAAAAAATTTTAAAAAAATTTGAAGAAAAATTTTGAAGAAACAAAGGTTTTGATAAAAAAAGATGAAACAAAACAACAAAACAAAACAAAAAATTGAAAAAGAAAAAGAAAGAAAAGATTACCTTGATAGAAACTTGAGAGATTGAAGAAAATCTAGAGAGAGCACAAAGCCTTGCTTGATTCAAAAACTCTTTTAGATTTGAGTTGAGGTGTGAAAAATATGAAGGAGGAAGAGCCTTTTTATAGGCAAAACGGCTAGGGTTTTTAGGTTTTGAAGAGTTTTAATTTTGGTAAAAGTTGAACACATTAAAAGCCAAATTTAAAGCTGTCTGCGCAATCGAGTATTGATACGCCTGAGGGTGTATCGATACGGGGGTAGAATAGTCATTTCCGCAAAAATGCCCGTTGGAGAATCGTATCGAAACGGATGAGGTCCGTATCGAAACGATTTGAAGCTCGTATCGATACGGGTTTAATCGTATCGATACCCGTTTAAGCAAAATGAATTCTGGGAAAAATGAATGAAGAACACGCATCGATACCGTATGCCCAGAAATGCATATTTGGTTCTAAGAACAACCATAGGCTCGAACTTAACATCTCCTAAAAGTATGCAAATGATGAATGAACAGTTCTAAGCATATTTTAATAGAAGCATACTCCCCCTAACTATATGCATGAATATTTTCAAGAGTTGCAACACATAAACAAGCAATTTCACAAAATCAAGCATTTTTAAGCACAAAGAGGTCCTAAAAGGTCAAGATAGGCTAGCTAGACCTAACTCTCTCCTAAGGGACCAAAAATGCTCTTTGTCTAAAGGTTTTGTAAATATGTCCGCTAATTGATTCAAGGTGTCTACATACTCTATAACCACATCTTCCTTAAGGACATGATCTCTAATGAAATGATGCCTTATTTCTATGTGTTTGGTTCTAGAGTGTTGGATGAGATTTTTTTGTTAGACATATTGCACTAGTGTTGTCACATTTTAGGGGTATGGTTTCAACTTTAATTCCATAATCTAAGAGTTGTTGCTTCATCCAAAGGACTTGAGCACAACAACTCCCTAAGGATATGTACTCAGCTTCGGTGGTAGATAAGGCTACACTATTTTGTTTCTTAGAGAACCAAGATATAAGCATACTACCTAGGAATTGACAAGTTCCCGAAGTACTTTTCCTATCGATTTTGCAACCCCCATAATCCGCATCCGAATAAGCATGAAGGTTGAAGGTAGAGTCTCTAGGGTACCAAAGACCTAAATAAGGAGTATCTCTAAGGTACCTAAAGATTCTCTTAACGGCTATAAGGTGAGACTCTCTAGGACTAGCTTGAAACCTAGCACACAAGCAAACACTAAACAAAATATCCGGTATACTTGCGGTAAGGTAAAGCAATGATCCAATCATAGAACGGTAAAGCTTAGAGTCAACACACTTACCTCTTTCATCTTTGTCAAGCTTTGTAGATGAGCTCATATGTGTGGCTTGAGGCTTTGCATTCTCCAAGCCAAACTTCTTGAGCATATCCTTTATGTGTTTTGCTTGATTGATGAAGGCGCCATTCTTCTTTTGCTTGATTTGGAGTCCCAAAAAGAATGAGAGCTCCCCCATCATGCTCATCTCAAATTCACCTTGCATTAACTTAGCAAACTCTTGACAATGACACTCATTAGTAGAACCAAAAATGATATCATCAACATAAATTTGAACTACTAAGATGTCATTTTTATACATTTTTATAAAAAATGTAGTGTCCACCTTACCTTTTTCAAATCCTTTTTCAATTAAAAAGTTTGAAAGTCTTTCATACCAAGCTCTAGGAGCTTGTTTTAAACCATAAAGAGCTTTGGTAAGTTTGAACACATGATTTGGAAATTTTGAGTCTTCAAAACCCGGTGGTTGTTCCACATACACTTCTTCATTTATAAAACCATTTAAAAATGCGCTTTTAACATCCATTTGAAAAGCTTGAAATTATGATAACATGCATATGCAAGCAACATCCTAATGGCTTCCATTCTAGCTACGGGTGCATAGGTTTCATCAAAATCTATTCCATCTTCTTGAGTGTAACCTTGTGCTACTAGTCTAGCTTTATTTCTTACAATGTTACCACTCTCATCTAGCTTGTTCCTAAAGACCCATTTAGTTCCTATTGTAGATTGATTACTAGGCCTATCAACTAATGTCCAAACGTTACTTCTCTCAAATTGATTTAACTCTTCTTGCATAGCCATAATCCAAAAGTCATCTTTCAATGCTTCTTTAATATTCTTAGGCTCTATGCATGAGATAAATGCAACATGATTCATTAGTCTAAGAGAAGATCGAGTGGTTACCCCCTTGGATGGATCACCCAAGATTTCACCATCTTTGACATAGTTCAACTCTTTTGGGTAGCTCACTTCCTTTTCCTCAAGAGCCAAGTCCTTCAAGGCTTCAAGAGGTGGATCTTGTGTGTCCTCTTCTTTTGTTGGAGTCTCATCCTCCTTTGAAGTTTGTCCTCCATCAAAGGCATTTATGATTCCTACATCATCATCATCACAAGAATCCTTTCTAGGAAGGAGGTTATCATCGAATACAACATGAATCGATTCTTCTACTACTAAAGTTCTTTTGTTAAATACTCGATAGGCTTTAGAGGTTAAAGAGTAACCTATAAAAATGGCTTCATTACTTTTTGCATCAAATTTACCTAAGTTGTCTTTCCCATTGTTTAAAACAAAACACTTGCAACCAAAAGGGTGAAAATAGCTAATGTTAGGCTTTTTAGATTTTAAAATCTCATAAGGTGTTTTCTTTAAAATTGACCTAATCATTACTCGATTTACAATATAGCAAGCGGTGTTTGTGGCTTCCGCCCAAAAATATTTAGGTAAATTGTTTTCACAAAGCATAGTTCTAGCCATTTCTTGCAAAGTTCTATTTTTCCTCTCAACTACCCCATTTTGTTGAGGAGTTCGAGGAGCCGAAAAATTATGGCTAATACCATTTTCATTTAAAAAATCTTTAAACCCTAAATTTTGAAACTCGGTTCCATGATCACTTCTAATATGTGAAATTCTAAGTTCAAGATCATTTTGGGTTAGTTTTGAAAATGTGATGAATTTTTCCAAAGCCTCATCTTTAGTACTTAAAAATAGAACCCAAGTAAATCTAGAAAAATCATTAACAAGTACAAAAGCATAAGACTTACCACCCAAGCTCATAGTCCTAATTGGCCCAAATAAATCCATATGGATAAGTTGTAAGTATCTACTAGTAGAAACATCATTAATGGATTTAAAGAAAGATCTATGTTGTTTACCCTTTGAGCATGCATCACAAATTTTATCATTTGAAAATTTTATCTTGGGTAAACCTCTAACTAGATTAAGGGAGACTAGTTTTTCTAAAACACTTATGCTAGCATGTCCTAGTTTCCTATGCCACAACCATGCATCATTTTCATTTTGTGCAACTAAGCATGCATGAGATGTATGAATGTCATCTAGATGCACCATGTATATGTTCCCTATGCGATGACCTATGAGCATAATATTGTTAGATTTAATGTCTACAATTTTGCATCCATTTTTATCAAATAAAACATTAAATCCTTTATCACACAATTGACTTATGCTCAATAAATTGTGTTTAAGACCATCGACATATAAGACATTTTCAATGAGAATAATAGAGTGATTACCTATGGAGCCAATACCTTTAATGTGGCCTTTGGAGTTGTCACCAAATGTCACTACTCCTCCACTTTTTGGCTTTAGATCCATGAATCTACTCTTGTCTCTGGTCATATGCCTTGAGCATCCACTATCAAGGTACCATGAGTTTTGACTTTGTGCTTTGGTCTTGTAGCAATGCTCCCCCTACAAACAAAAATATTAAGCTTTTGTTTTTGGTACCCAAATCATTTTGGGTCCATGAGTGTTAGCTCCCAAAACCTTGGTTCCCTTAGGAATCCAAGAAGACATAGCAATAATATTATTAGATTTTACAAGTTCCTTAGGAACCCATACACTTCTAATTCTTTTAGCTCTACTATGTCTAGGAAAGCTACCTTGTTTGTAGTAGTTAGTCCTTTTCTTAGGTTGGTTTGTTCTAGAGGATTCACCTATCTCATGCTTGACACTACCAACATTTTTAAAGGACTTTTTGAGCTCATTTAGCTCATTCAACACCTTTTGGTGTTCACTATTACATTGAGACAAAAGATTATTAAGATCAACATTTTCATCTTGAAAGAATTTTAGTTCATCTTTTAATCCTAATATCTTTTTCTCAAATTTTGAATTAGCATGAGTGAGTGAGTCATTTTTCTCATTTAGTTCCAAAATAATCTTCTTATTCCTAATGACCGACTCTTTATATTTCTCAACTAATTCATCATAGACCTCTTGTAACTCATCATATGCATCATTTAATTCTTCATATGAAAAATCTAAAGTAGATGAGTTAGAGGTTACCATGGAGGAATCTTCGTCAAGTGCCATGAGGCAAAGGTTAGCCACTTCTTGTTCGTCATCCTCTGATGACTCCTCATCACTCCAAGTAGCAAGCTTGGCTTTGAGCTTCTTCTTCTTCTCAAAGCCCTTCTTCTTGAGTTGAGGGCACTCCGAACGTATGTGGCCGGGTTGTTTGCACTCAAAGCAAATGATTTGATCCTTTGCTTCTTCTTTGTTCTTGTTTTTGAAGTCCATTTTTCTTTGGATTTTTCTTCCCCGGTTGGACCTCATAAAACATGAGAATCGTTTGGCTATCATAGCCAATTCTTCTAGTTCATCCTCCTCACTAGAAGAGCTCTCTTGATGTAGTGAAGCTTTGAGAGCTATTCCCATCTTCTTCTTCTTCTTCTCAACCTCAAGCTTCTCTACCCTTTTCTCTTCTTTCTTCTTTTCTTCTTCCATTCCTTGCTTCATGATCTCATGAGTAAGGAGAGAACCCACAAGCTCATCAAGCTTTAAAGTTTTCAAATTCTTAGCTTCAATGATAGCGGTTCTCTTCCCATCCCAAGACTTGGAAAGTGAATAGAGTAGCTTCCGGACAAGCTTGTCTTCCGGTATGATTTCTCCAAAACTCTTGAGCCCATTGACAATAGTAGAGAAACGATCAAACATCTTGGATACCGTCTCATCGGGCTCCATCTTAAAATTCTCATAACTAAGATTGAGAATTCCAATCTTAGTTTCTTTAACATCATTGGTGCCCTCATAAGTAGTCTCAAGAGTGTCCCACACTTCTTTGGCACTCTCGATGGATGAAACCTTTGAATAGATGTCCGGACCGAAGGAACAAAAGAGCATGTGGAGAGCTTTGTCATTGACTTGAACCTTTTTCCTTTCTTCTTCACTCATCTCCATCTTTTTCTTTAAGACCATCTTGCCTTCACCATCTTGCTTTAATATAACATAAGGGCCATCTTCAATGACATCCCACACTAGGTAGTCATTTGACTTGATGAAGAGACACATTCTATTCTTCCAAAAAGAATAGTTATCACCATTAAAGAAGGGAGGCTTTGTAGTGGATTGAGACTCGTACATGCCCGAACCGGAGGTTGAAGCTATCTCTTGATATATGATGATCACACTCTTCCAAGGAACTCCTCTTGTGGTTGTTAATCCTCAAAGAGGTAGGCTCTGATACCAATTGTTGAGTGGATCGAAAGATCGATATAAACCAAGATGGGGGTGAATTGGATTTTTAAAGTTTTTGTGGTGGAAATTGCAAATTTAAAAGATAGACAAGGGATTTTAGAGTGGTTCAAGTTCCAAATGAACTCTACATCCACTACCTTAGCTTCACTAAGGATTTGCAACAATTCCACTAATTGCTCTTCCCCTTTTCTAGGCTAAGGAGACAACCCTTACAATTTCGGTTGAATTTTCTACCCAAAATTCAACCCAATCCTCACAACAAGATAACAAAGAATTTGTTGGCTAATAGAGTATCTCTCAATACAAATGATAACGCAATTACAAGCACTCAACCCAATTGAACAAGATAAGAATGAAAATTACAATTGGGTTTCTAGACAATATGGGATTTTTGCACAATTGCTTGGATTTGATGAATAGATGTTTTCTTAAAGATCAATAGTAGTTGCTGATGCTTTTTGATGTCTCTTTTATACCTCCTCATTGATTTCTAGCCGTTTGGGTGGTTGGGAACATAAATGGAGCCGTTGGAACCCTCTCTTACCACCATAAATGCACTTCTGCAGCTATGCGTATCGGTACTCGGGAAGCCGTATCGATACCTGTCTCAGAAAAGAAAGAGCCGTTGTGCGCAATAAATATGGGGTATCGATACGCACGTAAGCGTATCGGTACTGGGTATCGAAACAGGGGTTTGCCGTATCGATACCTTTTTCTCAACTTAGCTCACTGTCGATTTCCGTATCGGTACGAGGGTTTGGCGTATCGTTACGGGTCAACGACCATTTAAAATTCGGTTACCAACCAACTGACACCAACGGTCACAAAATTTAAACCGACTTATATTTAAAAATTATTAAGGCCGTATCGATACGAGGGTTTGTCGTATCGGTACGCCATTCAAACTCTTTAGACTTTAACACAGGGGCGTATCGATACGAGGGTTTGCTGTATCGATACGTGTTCCTCCAGTAGCCAACTTTGGTAAAAAGGCATCGATACGCTTGGAAGGGTATCGATACACTTGGACGTTTTTCAATAGTTTGGCCTTGGAACACTTAGAAAATATTTTGAGTTTGAGTTTTTCAAATCAGTTTTAAGGAGTTGGTGATTTAAAACTTATTAAGGGACTTATAAAACAATTTTAAGTTTTTCAAATTGATCCTTAAAGATTTAATTATATCAAAATCAAACATAAGTTTTACAGAGATTAAGGTCCTGCCATCTGTAAGCGACTCTGATGGTGAAATGGTGTCGATTGCGGTTGCAGCTTTTGAGAAGATGATGAGGAAACAACAAGCACTGTAGAAATAGAAACCCGTTTCCATGGATGTGTGGTCTGATTGTTCATTGCGTGCAGAATTAATTACACATTCCATTTTATTGAACATTTTAAATTGAATTGAATTGAATTGAATCGATGATGGTGAAATTATTTTTAATGATATATGGTTTAGGGTATATGTTTAAGAGTTTAAGGGTTTAAGATTTAATAGTTTAGGGTTTTAGGTTAAAGGTTAAATTATTTTTTTTATAAAGAATAAGGTCAAATTGAAATAATATTTAAATAATGAGGGTTCAATAGAAATACAGAAATAAGTGAGGTACTAAATATATAATTTACCTTTATTAAAAAAATAAAATTTTAATATATATAAAAAATAATTTAATTGAATTTTTAAAATAATTATTAATTATTTGATGAGTCCTTAAAATTTTAAATCTTTATTAATTAATTTAATGGTGTTCATCGATTTTCATCATTAATGGTGTTCATCGATGTTCGTCGCACGTGGTAGACTCATCCTATCTATAAAGACAAAATTATATGAATAATATTTAAGATATGATGATAAAAGATAGATGTAATGTTGATTATTACGAGAGGAATATAATAATAATATTATGATTCCAAATTAACCTCTGTAAATAAGCCAGCTTCGTTTCTGCTAATATGGCAAAGTAGTCTGTATATGCATATAAAATTATAAATATAAATAGGATTGTTTTTTTCTGCTTATCTTTGACTTGAGAGACCGAGCAATGAGCGAAGGCTTTTGAGTTTTGATAGCCATTAGCAGCAGTGATCTTTTTGTGGGGGACATTTCCCAACATTATAATACACAAAGTCTCTGGAAACACTGAGAAACAACAAACTAAAAAGCAAAGCAGTGATCTTTTGAGGCCATTTCTTCTCTATCCAATAATCCAATCCATTCCTATTTCCTCATTCCGTTTCTTCTCCCTCACAATCAAACTAAATTCTTCCAAATAAACTGAACAGAAAAGATTCAACTTGACCAAAAAAGTCTTGGAAACAATGGTGACCGGTTGGAGAAGAGCTTTTTGCACTTCCATTCCCAAGAAGCAAGACATCCCAGTTTTACCAGAAAAGCAACAACAACGGCAAAACAATACCACCAAAACTCCAAGATTTTCCTCAAAGTTTGGGTTTTTCTCCAACCCATCAACGCCAAGGTTACAATCTCAACCGGTTTCAAGCCCAAGTCTTCGTTGCCGAACCACTTCCCCAACTTCTTCTCTTCCCAATAGCCCCAAACTCCATTGCCGAACATCCCATTTCTCCAACCCTTCCTCCCCTAAATCCCCTTCCACTCTCTGCCTCTCCAACGTAAGCTTTTTTTTTTCTTTCTCATCTTTGTCTCAACTCTTGTTTTTTATTCAAAATTTTGTCTTTTTCAATAATAATCTCTCCTTGTATTGTTTTTTTCTTCCAGGGTTGCCGGTGTGGAATCTGTTTAGAAAGCGTGAAAACGGGTCAAGGCACGGCGATTTTCACGGCGGAGTGTTCTCATTCCTTCCATTTCCATTGCGTCGCTGCCCATATCAGGAAGCAACAAGTACTAATTTGCCCCGTCTGTTCCACCACCTGGAAAGAGCTGCCTTTACTCTCCCTTCAACACCCCGAACAACCCCATAAAACATCTCTCGGCCACATCAAAACGAAGACGTTTCGGGTCTATAACGACGATGAGCCGTTGGCCTCACCTGTTTCTCTTTCCCAGTTTAATCCCATTCTTGAATCTGAGGAAACCGAAAACGAAGACGACGAGGAATTCCAAGGGTTTTTTGTTACACCGAGGAATAATGCAAGAAACGTGGAGGTTAGGTTGTCGCAGGAGGCGGCGATGGTGGCGGTTGGGAGGAGTTACGAAAGTTACGTGGTGGCTATGAAAGTGAGCGCGCCAACCGTAACGCATGGGTTGAAGAGGGCTGCGATTGATTTGGTTACGGTGTTGGATGCCAGCGGGGGTGCGATGCGGTTGCAGATGGTGAAACGCGCGATGCGGTCAATTATATCTTTGCTCCACGAAAAGGACCGTTTGTCGATCGTGATTTTCTCGTCGAGTTCTAAACGGTTGTTGCCGTTGAAAAGGATGAGTTCCGGCGGGCGGAGATCTGCGAGAAGGATCGTCGACGCGCTGGGAACCAACGGACAAGGGATGAGTGTGAACGACGCGCTGAAAAAGGCGGCCAAAGTATTGGAGGATCGTAGAGAGAAAAACGCAGTCGCCAGTGTCATAATCTTATCCGACTGTCATGATAAACAGTCACAGTCGAATCCGACCAATGAGAACTTCCCAGTTGTTTCCACCACGCGCCTGAGCCATTCAGAAATCCCCGTGCACTCATTTGGCTTCGGATCGTGTACTCACGCTCCAAACGAGGATGCTTTTTGTGAAATCGTGAACGGTCTCTTAAGCGTGGTGGTTCAAGATGTGAGGCTTCAACTGGGATTCGAATCCGGGTCAGCCCCAGCCGAGATATCGTCGGTCTATTCATTGACGGCCCGACCGGCTTCACTCGGGTCCAGTTCGGTACGGGTTGGGGATTTGCATTTGGGCGAGGAGAGAGAACTATTGGTGGAACTGAAAGTACCCGTATCTTCTCGCGGGTCTCACAGGCTGATGTTCGTACGATCATCTTACAGAGATCCATTTACCCAGGAGATGGTCTACTCGAGGGATCAAAGCTTGGTTTTACCTCGGTTGCCGCAGTCCGTTCGATCTTCGTCTCACAGCATCGCACGGTTGAGGAACCTCCACGTGAGCACGCGCGCTGTGGCGGAGTCTCGTCGTCGGTTGATTGAGCACGACGATTTATCGGGGGCTCACCACTTGCTTACCTCGGCTCGAGCTTTGTTATTGCAATCGGGTTCGAGTTCGGCGGAGGAATTTATTCGGGGGTTGGAGTCCGAGTTAGCGGAGTTGAACCGGAGGCACCAGAAACAAAGGGTAAATAATAGTAGCAATAATGTTAATAATAACAATAACCGGGGAGCAGAGGAAAAGGTTGAGGCGCTAACGCCGACATCGGCTTGGAGAGCGGCGGAGAGGTTGGCTAAAGTGGCGATTATGAGGAAGCATATGAATAGAGTTAGCGATTTGCATGGATTTGAAAATGCCAGATTTTAGTAAGCATATATTTTTGCAACACAAAACAATCTGTAGTATGAATGAAATTACATAAAAAAAAGTAGTAATAAAACAAAATTTCTTACTATTTTTATGATTTAATGCATTGATTGGAATTTTCTTTTGATATAAAAAAATGAATATAGATAAGAAACAAATAGAAGTATGTAGAAGGTAAGCAGCAAATAAGGACAAGGAGTACCGGACGGTTACGCGCTTTATGAAGAGGGAAACAAATGTTGAACTCAACCCTCTCCTACTTTCCATCTCTAATCTATATTGCCTTTTTGTTCTTATTCTCCTCTTTTCTTTTATCGTTTATTGTATTTAAAAAATTCTACCAACTACACATTGTTACACACTATTATTATTATTATTATTATTATTATATATTATTATACATTATTAATTTTTTAAATAAATGTTAAAATTTTTATAAACATAACATGCAATTAATTATATTTTAAAATAAAATTAAAATTTAAGTGAGTTATAAATGATTTCATTAGAAAGATGAGGGAGGGTGGTCCCTTTTGTTGTAGTTAGGGGTGATAACAAGTCGAGTCGAATTAAGTTTACCTAGATTTGGCTTGGCTCGAAAATAGTATTACTGAACTCGGTTTGGGTTCGAAGCTCGTCGAGCTTGAAATTTTAGGCTCGAGCTCGAACTCGAATTTGACAATTTGAGCTCGGCTCAGCTTGTTGCTTTCCTCAAATTGCTTTTAAATATTTTTATTGAAGTTTTGAAAAATAACATGTGAAAACATGTTTGGCAAAAGATAATAATATTTATTTTTGAAGTCCACAAGTAATCATAGTACATTTTCTAAATTATACAAGTCCACAAGGAGAAGAGGATTTAAAGTATTTAACTATGATAACAAGTTAACAATATTGAAACATACACGTGTGTATACATATATATATATATATATATATATATATATATATATATATATATATATATATATATATTTATTTATTTATTTATTTATTTCGAGCATGTTCACGAGCTTTTCGAGCCGAGCCTCAAATCGAACTCACTCGAACTGAACTTTAACCAAACTGAGTCTGAGTAGGTTGCGAACCGGTTAAGGTCATTATCACCCCTAGCTGTAGTATATAACGGCTAAGGTTACAGTATTGACTAGAGATGCATAATATATGAATTTTATGTTGAGTGAGAAGATGGAGTCGAAATGGATCTATGCTTGTATTGGCGTTTTTAATGTTAGATGCTGCTGGTTAGACGAATACCTTGAAGAGGAAGATTATGGCCATGTTACTTTGTCTTAAAAAAATAGAGGTAAGATGAGAGAGATATTGAAGATAAAAAGATGAAAGAATTACTCAATTTAAATTTAAATTTTATTTTAAAATATGATTAATAGTATATCGAGTCTCTGAAAATTTTAATAAATATTAAAAATTATTTATAAAATTAATAGTGTGTAAGATTAATAATATGAAATAATGGGTGTCACTCGTTTAGACTCATCCATTGTATTGATATAATGCAATAAATATCAACCATACATTATATGTATAGTATAAAAGGAGTTTTAATCTAATGTAATTATTCAAATTTATGTTTTATTTATTTATGTATATAAAATTTTAATTATTATTTGTAATGAACTTAACTAATAATTAAATTAAATTTTTATGTACTCTATATAATTATAAAAAAATAATGTATGTGTTACATTGCATGAATTAAAGTTTGTATATAGTTTTAACCAATAACGGTTGGGTGCAATGATAAGACACATTGCACTCTTAGGCTTTGCTTAGTACGAAGGATGAAAATATGGAAAGATGAAAATTTTGTTGATCAAATAGTTAAGTGTGTGTTTGGTTTCAAACATACACTAAGATTCAAAGTAAGAAGGTGGTTATGAATCAGTGGTTAAGGGAATAGTTGTTGTTCCTAGAGGTCACAGGTTCGAGCACCAACAACTGCAGCAGAGTGATTGAGCATGCATTGTCAAATGATTGAGAGTATATTCAGAACATATACTACTTGTAATCACCTTAGCTTTCAAAAAGAAGAAGAAGAAGGTGGTTATGAATCCCCACCATTTGATTAACAAATTTTTCATCCTTCATACCAAGCAAAACCTTACAGAGAGGACGCGAGTACAAACCTTGGAGACAACATTGTTGGGAGAGGGAGCCTTGCACCCGAACATGAATCGTAAGACGGGCATGCATATTACCAAATAAAAAGTTTGTATACGGTTTCAAGGTTCATCCATAATATAACGAAAATTATTATTATTCTTAAATATATTAGCAAATTTTTTAATCAAACAAAATTTAGGTTTTGGATTACCCCGAAATGATAATGTCATTGAGTATGAACTCTTACAATCAAAGATTGTATATCAATAAAAAGGAATACTGAGACTCCAACTCGTTGAAAATTACAATAAAATAAACAAAAACATAAAAAAACGGTATGACCGCTTGATACAAAATAACTAAAAACAATATGATACACAAATCGGATGTATAAACTGGCAAGGACAAAATTTGGTGCAAGAAGAAAAATGAGTGATGCTGGTATTCATGTAATTTTCCCTGTTTTTGTGAGATTTGAGGCTCATGTGTCCCGCACTATATAGATTTGTTCTCTCAGTGCCCAAACAAAAGCATTGTCGACGAACAATCCATTTAATTAATTAATTACCGCACTTCAATAATGAATACTTTTCTAATACAATAATTGAATTACTAAAACGCTATGTGTTTAAGCATACTCAAATTCACGTCCTTACAAATATATTCTAATACAATAATTAGTGTCTTGTGTTTAGGAATTTAGATTGTAAAATTTATAATCTATGGCTCATGATGTTAGGGTTAAGGATCTATATTTTAGGATGTATAATTTAAATAGGAATGATTGTGTAACTTTTTACACATATTGTGTATCAAAATATAGGTCATAATAACAATACTAATCGAATTAAAACTTGGTCTTTTTTGTTGCCCTCTCGATTCCCTAGAGCTTTGTCCTGACTAATCCAGACCAACCCACGTTGCACACCTGACTTTGGAACCAAAGTGCATTTGAGCACAACTTTTCATCCACAAAGTGATGGCCAATCTGAAAGGGTGATACAAGTACTCGAAGACATGTTATGTGCTTGTGTAATAGACTTCGGGAAGAATTGGGAAAAGTCTTTACCCCTTGTAGAGTCTGCCTACAACAACATCTACCAAGCATCGATTCAAATGGTTCCATTCGAAGCCTTGTATGGGAGAAAATGTAGAACTACCTTGTGTTGGTCTAAATTGGGAGAAAACAAAGTGTTAGGACCACAATTGCTCAGAGAAATCGAGGAACAAGTTCAAATCATACATAGTCGATTGAAGCAAGCCTTTGATAGGCATAAATCCTATGCAAACTTGAAAAGAAAAGACATCCAATACAGTGTTGGAGACAAAGTCTTTCTCAAAGTGTCTCCTTAGAAGAAAGTCTTTAGATTTGGAAGAAAAGGAAAGCTTAGTCCCCGATTTATCGGGCCATTTGAAATCATTGAAAGGATAGGTCTAGTGGCTTATCGATTGGCACTCCCTAGTGAATTCGATAAGATCTACAATGTCTTCCATGTTTCTATGATAAGAAGATATCGATTATATCCATCCCATGTTCTAGAACCTGAAGAAGTTAAGTTGAATCCCGACTTATCATATGAAGAAGAACCAGTGAAAATACTTGACAAAGAAGTTAGAAGACTTTTAAACAAAGAAGTTCCTCTTGTGAAAGTGTTATGGAGGAATCATAGAATGGAAGAGGCAACTTGGGAACCTAAGGCTACGGTGAGAGATCAATATCCTCACTTGTTTAACTCAAGTAAATTCGAGGGCAAATTTCTTTTAGGGGAAGATTTGTAATACCCCAAACTAAGGCCTAGTAGCTTGTTACAAAAGAAGCTAGAATTCAATAGTACAAACATCCTACAATAGGAGATTGAATTGTATGATTCTAAAGGAGACCGGATTAAAGAGATTGCTCAATAAGAGATTCTAATTGAAAGAACTAAAAATGAAACATTTAGGAAGTAGAGTCTTGCATGTAAAAATTTGAAGAATGCATGGGTTTGGTGAGGTAGCCGATTGATGAAAAGCCATATGAAATATCACTTTCTCTTAGTTGAGATCAAACAAAGGTTTATCATCTTCATTTTATCCCTTTTTCACTGGAACTAGAGGGAGAGAACAAGAGAGGGAAAAATTGATTCTAGTAAAAATTTTGCTTGGAATTCAACTCAGTTTGGGATCAATTGTTTGCATGCTCAAGTAGAGTAAGTTCTCTCTTGTTAGCTTCTTGTTTTTAGTTAAGATTAGAGAAATTTTTTTCATGTTGATTGCTATTTCACCTTGCACGAACCCTTGATTGGAACTAGTTGAGTTCGTGTGAATCTTGGTAACTAAGAAAGCTAGGAGATTGAATAATGCAAGTAGAACTTTAATTAACCGAATGTCCTAAACTTGAGAATTGTCAAATTGAGTTGCTTATGGGTTTGATAATGTGAAATTGTTACTAGATTCAATTTAACTTGTTGCTAGAACTAGATTGTTTGTGATTCATACATGAGAATGAAAATGGTTCTTGTAAAATAGGTGCTGCTCTAGTGTAATTCGAAATTACCTATGAATTGAGACTTAAAATTTAGTATAAAGCTTGCTGGAAATTAAGAAACATGCTGATTGGGGATGTTGATAAATTGAAAATAATGTTTGGGTAGTGAAAATTGAGCTAGGAATACAACTAGTCACATTTGGTTGACAATTTGCTAGCTAGGGACTGTTTTGAAAGAATTGATAAATCATGGACTGTTTTGACAGAATTAGGGGCTGAAAATGGTAACTAAAAAAACAGGGGAAACTAGTTTAAAAGTTGATTGAATTGCTTGTATGATATAATCAAATTTTGGGGATGTTTTTGATGCACAAATGTCCTTGGGATAGTTTTGAACATATAGAGAATTAGTGGGCTATTTTAGCACAAAATTTGACTATTTTAAAACTGTATTAAACTGCATTTTTAACACAGATTGGGAACTATTTTTAAGTTAAAAATTGCATTGTTTTAAGGTTTGAAAAATATTTTAGACTTGTGTAAAGATATGCTTAATTAAAGGACTATTTTGAGTAGAAATTAAACCAATGGGGACTGTTTTGTATAACATTGAATATACAGTTAAAATGGGACTATTTTGGGCAGTTTTAGAGCAGGGCAAAATTGTTTTAATAGAGTGAAAGGTTACAAAACTGTTTTGATAAATGAATGCTTGTGTTTGATAGAAATGCTTGAATTGTTTGAATGTTGGATGCACAATACTTGACTCTAGCTTTCTTGTGAAATTGGATGCTTAACATGTATTGTTTAATGGTTGATTTTGATCCCATTATATTGAATGATTCATAGAACAAGGAGTGGATCTTGTTGAAGAAGAAAGGGTTGGTCAAGCTAGTGTAAAGCAAAAGGGAATTTAGACCTAAGATCAAAAATAGCGTGGAGTATTGTGAGTGTAGCTTTTATAGGGTTAGGACTTAGGTCCTAACCAAATTATGCATGTTTATATTTTCCTTGATATGTTATGCTATGATAATGAATCTAAACTATGCTTGGTGATTGAATTAATGGAAGAATGGCTTAAATGGAAACTTGGTATTAAACTATGCTTGATATATGACTTGATAATGTAAATGAATCATGTAACAAATGTTTGATGATCTATGCCTTGTATTGACCTATTCGAATGATTCATGAGTACCTAGAAATGATCTTGATTGATGTTTATTGATGACATGAAATATATACTTGCTTGAATTACCATGGACACATGATAACAAGAGCTAAGGCTCGAATAGCCTAAGGGCTAGCTTGATCTTGATAAACAAACACTTGAAAATGATGCTTTGAATAAGCTAGTTACTTGCCTTGATCATGAAATGTATACTTGCCATGTCTTGAACAGTTGAACCTTGTGTAAATGATCTATAATCAAACAAAACCTTGGTTGCTAGTTGGTCTTAGGTAGGATGACATGCCATAAAGTCTAGAGCTCTCTTGTGTTGGGTGGACTACGGTCTAGGGCCACGGCCTTTATTTGGCGACAGTAGGAGGGATGTGTGTTATGGTTACTGACAACAGTAGGATGAATATAACCAGTTTCTTATTTCGGCGACAATTTGGTTGGTGACTTGATTACTGTTGACGCTCCAAAAGTACTGATTTATATACCAATTTCACATGCTTTTACTTGTATTTTAATTACATTTAGTTGCATTTTGCCTTAGGAACCATGCATTTGCATTAAGAGTTAGGATTTTGTGTTATGCAAGTTTGAAAGATTGCTTTTGACACCTTTTTGCAGGATGGCATAGCAAGAGGCACAATTTCTGGCAGGACAAAGCAGTTGGCAGAGCAGAACTAAGAGACGACACCAAGGAGGATGCCGAGTTGACGTTGGCGCAGAAGGACCTTTGTAACACCCCCTTCATGATCTGGTCGAGAATCTGGTCGGAAGGTGATACCGATAATCAATACAGTTAACGGTGCAACAAAATTTCAATTTAATATTAACGTTTAAACTAATAGCATACAACGACACATCACTACAATGTATTTTAGTCCAATCAATCCATATAGAGCAATAATTAATCATTCAGGACTATTTCCTAACTGTTACCAGTTTTAGGGACCAAACTGTAAATTTGACAAATTAGGGGTCTTTCGATGCAATGTAGTATACTACATTGAAATTCACTACCATATTAATAAGCCTGTAAAATTTCATACAATTTGGAGTCCATTAGCTCATTCAATTTAATCTTCCACAACTCAGTGACTAAACTGTGAACATTGCAATCTATCTAACATGCCTTTAACTAACTTAACTAACCCCGTATCGAAACACCCTAGGGCTGTTCCGAAATGGGTGAAAGATGGTCAACCTATGTTGACTTTTCCTTTTAGACCGTTTCGATACTGTAGTCCTTGTATCGGAACGGGTTGACTTCTTTTGACTTTGACCTGTTTCGATACGCTATGAACCCGTATCGAAACGATGGATTCCAGTAGAAAAATGTTCCGATACGGATATATGCCGTTTCAGAATTCCATGTTCTTTAGGTTCATTTATGCTTACCCGTATCGAAACGCCATCACCTGTTTCGATACGACCTGACCTGTAATAACAAATTTTTGTTGGTTTTTATTCAATTTGACTTACCGAACAATGTCCAATTGCAATGAAACTTTATACACAACATTTCAATGGTATAAACTACTAGCATGCCAAATTTCATAGCCATACAAATACGTTTACTATATTTTGACCTTTATGAGCTAAGTATGCATTTTTAAACCACTTTAAGCCAAAACAAAAGGGCCATTTAGGGTCATCAACCACATTATAACATAAACATCTCACAAACATATCAAAATAGGCATAAACGACTAATTCAAATACTTTGCCACCTTTCTAGAAGTTCATAAGGTCAAAATACATTACTTTAGGGCTTGTATTGACTTGTCTTGCCTTGACTATCCGATCTTCAAACACACGATCCTTCAACCTGAAATGCATGAGATGAGACACGTTAGGCATACATTGCCTAGTGAGGTGGTCATAAACAATATGAACAACAATTTAACAAGTATCTATATACACGTTCTCATGCTCATCAATGTCAATACTATACATCAATATACAATGTTTAACATATTCATTTCATCATTAATCCTTAGATTGAATTAATATAGTGGATACGCGAATTCCTACGTCTCGCCAAATCAATGAATGGTCTAGTCCCTTCGCCTCGCCAATATGACCAATATCAATACACATCCCCAGCCTCGCCAAATCAATATAGGCCGTAGCCTTAGGATCGTAGTCCACCCGTACACTGAGCTCATGAATTCTATGGCATGCCAATTGCATCCAATGTCTATTCAAATCCAAGGTTTCAATGTTCATATCCATTTCAATATTCAATGAGAATTCCAATGACCAATGATTTCAATATTATCAATAACAAACATATCTCATGATCAATGTTTCATGGTTCAATGTCAATATCAATATCCAATAATTTCTTTGCAATGTTTCAATAACAATAACTATATCAATGACAATGCTCGATGATGATACCAATAACTATGTCCGATACTCAATATCAAACTTACCGACACTTACCAATGTGTCTGATTAACAATCCGATGTAACTTCCTCAGTAGTAATGTTAGCTAAATAATCGAAAAACAATAATAAAAGATTCGGGAAGGCTTTTCACCTAATTCCGAGACTTCAACTACACCCACCTTACTAATTCGATGCTCCTACGGCTCTCGGATGACAACTCCCTTGTTCATAGCCTTTAGTGAGTTTGATGGATGCTTCTTCTCGTTGTCTTGAGCTAGGAAATCAATAGGGAGACTATTAGGATCGATAATACGATATCAAAATCAATACAACAATATCAAAATCGATATCCGAATTCAATATAAACACCTACAATGAATTATCCATGGATGGCTAAAACCCTAGCTTGAGATTAAGCTTGACGTATCCACGGAATCCAACGATTGTTTGAAGATTATTGCTTACTCAAACGATGGCAACGTTTCGATAACAATAAGGTGAAGAAATTCAAAGCTGGAGGTTTCCTACAATAGTGGTGCTTGCTTGATGGTGGGAGGAAGAAGATAAAGATGATTAGAGGTGCTTGGTTATTTTGCAATCGGGTAAGCTTATTCTTTTAACTATTCTATAGCTTTTAATTAGTATAGGTTTCCTTTCAATAAAGGAAACTCTCTAGACATTCCCACATATGGGAGTTTTAATAAAAAAGGGCTAATCACAAGATTAGTCCCTTAATTCTCAATGCTTTATAATTTTGACTCCAAACTCCCAATTTTCCATAGTTTAGCCATTATTGTTGGAAATCAAACTTGATTTAAAGTGAAATTAATGCAAGTGACATGATGGGATAATCTAGAAACAAATTGAAGAATGGTATGAAGTTTAGATGAATTTGTGGCAGCATTTGGAAGACTCAAGAAATCTCTAGCAATTGAGGAAATGGTGATAAATGAAACTTGTGGCAGCAAATAAATGAAGCATGTGGAAATCACTAGAAAAATCTAGGATTAGTTTTAATCATATTTAATTAGTATCTAGATACTTCTAAGTCGGTTAGCAATCCTATAAATATGAGATGTCATTAGTGTAGTAGGTGTGTGTGTGTGTGCAAGAAAAACAAAAACAAAAGTGAGTGAATCGTGCAAGTGTGTGTTCAAGTGTAGTGCTTTGGTGAGTAACTTGCCGCAGCAAGTAATTGTGTTTTTTGGATTGTAATAAATTTGTTCTAGTAATAAATCAAGTGTCCATCAACGCTTCCAACAAGTGGTATCCAAGCCAAGGTCGAGTCTGTGTTTAGCCACGAGAAGATGGAGCACATGATTCAACCACTAATCCCGAGATTAAGAAAGACAAATTACGGAAACTGGAGTATTCAGATGAAGGCGCTACTCGGTTCGCAAGATTGTTGGGACATGGTCATAAAAGGATATGTGGAGCCAGAAAATGCAGCAGCATAAGCGACTCTAACCAACGAAGAGAAGAGAGCACTAAGGGATGCTCGTAAAAGAGACCAAAGGGCGTTATATTACATTTTCCAAGCATTAGATGAGTCTAACTTTGAAAAAATTGCAGAAGCAACAACCGCGAAGCAAGCATGGGAAACTCTGCAAAAATCACTCCAAGGAGTTGAGAAAGCAAAAAAGGTACGTCTTCAATCACTCAGAGCCGAGTTTGAGATGCTAAAAATGAAAACCACGGAAAGCATAGATGACTATGTTAGCCGTGTGAAAGCCGTAGCAAATGAAATGAAAAGAAATGACGAAGCACTCGGTGAGGTCAGAGTGATGGAGAAAATCCTACGATCATTGGTACGAAAATTTGATTATGTGGTCGTGGCAATTGAGGAATCAAAAGATTTAACTCAAATGAGTATCGATGAGCTTGTGGGATCACTTCAAGCCCATGAGCAGAAAATGAAGCTGAATGAAGAGACCAAAAATCTGGAGCAAGTTCTACAAAGCAAGTTGCACGTCAACGAAAGCAGAGCTAGCAGCAGCTACACACGAGGCAGAAGAAACTATGGTGGATATCGTGGACGAGGAACACGTGGACGTGGCGGTAGTTCATATGTTAGCAACCAAGCAAATGAAAATTACCAATCACCAAGTTGTGGACGAAGATATAGAGGTCGAGGAAGAGGCCGATACCAACACGGAGATAAATCTCAGGTACAATGTTATAATTGTAATAAGTATGGTCATTATAGTTACGAGTGTAGATCAGCTCCAAAGCATGAAGAAAGAATTAATGTAGCAACAACTGAAGAAGAAAACACCGAAGAATCTCATGTATTCCTCACTAATAAAGGAAATGAAGAATCAAAAGAAAATATTTGGTATCTCGATAATTGTGCCAATAATCATATGTGTGGTCGAAAAGAGTTTTTTGCGGCGTTGGACGAAACGATTCGTGGACGAGTAACTTTTGGCGACGACCCGCACACAGAGGTTAGAGGTAAGGGCAAAGTCATGATTACTCAGAAAAATGGAGAAAAAAATACATATCAGACGTCTACTATGTACAAGCTATGAAAAGCAACATCATCAGTCTTGGTCAACTTCTAGAAAAAGGATATGAAGTGCAGATGAAGAATCGCTTACTTTCAATCAAGAATAGAAATGGAGAATTGGTTGCCCAAGTCAATATGACGCGGAATCGTCTCTTTACTATTGACATCGAGTCAGGAGAAGTAAAGTGTATGAAGACTGCAATCAAGGACGATTCGTGGCAATGGCACTTGAGGTATGGACATATTGGATTTTCTGGCTTGAAGTTATTATCAAAAGCAAAGATGGTGAATAGATTGCCAGAAATTAAACCTCCAAATCAACTGTGCGAGGCCTGCATCAAAGGAAAACAACACAGACAAAGCTTTGAAGTTGGCAAATCATAAAGAGCCAGAAGACCATTGGAGATCGTCCACACTGACATAGCCGGCCCGTTTGATATACCATCACTTGGAGGAAACAGGTACTACCTGACCTTTATTGATGATTATAGCAAAAAATGTTGGGTATATGTTCTTAAACAAAAGTTAGAAGCATTGGATAAATTTAAAGAATTCAAAGCAATGGCGGAAAAACAAAGCGGTCAATACTTAAAAATACTCAGATCTGATAGAGGAGGCGATTATACAGTAAAGTTATTTGAAGACTTTTGCAAGAAGCATGGCATAATTCACCAGTTGACAGTTAGATACACGCCTCAACAAAATGGAGTTGCAGAAAGAAAGAACCACACTATTCTCGACATTGCAAGGAGCATGGTAAAGGGCAAGCATCTACCAAGAAATTTTTGGGCCGAAGCAGTACGATGTGCAGTTTATTTGTTAAATCGTTGCCCAACAAAGAGTGTGAGGAACACGACGCCAAACGAAGCATGAAACGGTAAAAAACCAGGAATTGGGCACCTCAAGATTTTTGGATGCATCGCATATGCCCATATACCTGAGCAGATAAGAAAGAAGTTCGACGATAGAGGAGAAAAATGCATCTTCATCGGCTACGATGAACGGAGCAAGGCTTACAGGCTATATAATCCTCTAACTAAGAAGTTGATAATATCAAGAGATGTTGAGTTCGATGAAGCAGAACATTGGATTTGGAGCTCAGAAGAAAAGAAAATTGAAGGACTGTTTTTTAACGAAGATTAAGATGATGCCAACTTCATCAACCAAGATGAACAAGGTGATGATCAAGGTCCTCAACAAAATTTGATTGAACCTTGTTCATCAAGAAATAACATCGAAACAGAAAATCCTGAAGTACAACCAACGGAAGTTCGAAGATCTACAAGAGAGAGAAGAGTTCCAGAAAGGTACAAGGATTATGAAACTCAAAATATATTTCACTTTTCTGTTTACTTGCAAGCAGTGATCCAATAACATATGAAGAAGCAATTGAAGATGACAAGTGGAAGAATGCCATGAATGAAGAAATTGCATCGATAGAAAGAAATGATACATGGGAGCTCACAAGTCTACCTGAAGGACAGAATCCAATTGGAGTCAAATGGGTGTACAAGACGAAAACCAATAAAGAAGGGCGAAAAGAGAAATACAAGGCGAGACTAGTTGCCAAAGGCTACAAGCAAAGACAAGGAAAAGACTATGATGAAGTGTTCGCTCCAGTGGCAAGGATCGACACTATCAGACTACTCACAGCAGTTGCAGCACAAAACAAATGGAAGATTTATCAAATGGATGTGAAGTCAGCATTTCTAAATGGCTACCTAGAAGAAGAAGTTTATATCGAGCAACCACCTGGGTACATTAAACAAGGACATGAAGATAAGGTCTACCGCTTGAAGAAAGCCTTATATGGATTGAAGCAAGCACCTAGAGCATGGAACACAAGAATAGATGAATATTTTCAAGTGAATGGGTTCATAAAGAGTTCGTACGAACATACCTTATATACAAAGAAAAATGAAGATGGTGATATCATGATCGTGTGCTTATACGTGGACGACATGATCTTCACTGGAAATAACCCAGGTATGTTTCAAGATTTCAAGAAAGTTATGACTAAAGAATTTGAAATGACAGATATTGGCGAGATGTCATACTTTCTTGGAGTTGAGGTAAAGCAAACGGTGGAAGGAATTTTCTTATCCCAAAAGAAGTACGCGGAGCAAACCTTAAGTAATTTCAGAATGAAGGATTGCAAGCCGGTAGCCACTCCAGCTGAAACGGGAACGAAACTAAGTGTTGATTCAACAAGGGAGCCAGTGAATCCAACGTTGTTTAAAAGCCTCGTTGGAAGTTTAAGATATCTAACTATCACACGACTAGACATAACATACGCTGTGGGACTGGTAAGCAGATTCATGGAGAATCCAAAACAAGATCATTGGATTGCAGCAAAGAGAATTTTGAGATATGTCAAAGGTACGTTGGATCATGGTTTATTCTACAAGCATTCGCAAAATTCGAATTTAGTCAGTTACTCTGATAGTGATTACGGGGGAGACATTGATGATCGGAAAAGTACATCTGGATATCTATTCCATATCGGCTCCGCAACATTTTCATGGTCATCAAAGAAGCAACAAACGGTAGCTCTCTCAACATGTGAAGCTGAATACATAGCCGCTGCAGTGTGCACCTGTCAAGCAATTTGGTTGAAGAATATTTTGGACGAGTTAAATTTTGCGCAAGAAGGACCAACTACAATTTATGTCTACAACAAGTCCACCATATCTCTCGCAAAGAATCCTGTCTCCCATAGCCGAAGCAAGCATATCGATACAAAGTATCATTTCATACGAGAACAGGTGAAGAACAAAACCGTAGAACTAGTCTACTGCAGAACTGAAGATCAATTGGCAGACATTTTTACAAAGCCGTTGAAAACAGATATATTCCATCAACTTAAAGAAAGACTTGGCATGAAAAATCAAGTTTGAGGGCGAGTGTTGGAAATCAAACTTGATTTAAAGTGAAATTAATGCAAGTGGCATGATGGGATAATCTAGAAACAACTTGAAGAATGGTATGAAGTTTAGATGAATTTGTGGCAGCATTTGGAAGACTCAAGAAATCTCTAGCAATTGAGGAAATGGTGCTAAATGAAATACGTGGCAGCAAATAAATGAAGCATGTGGAAATCACTAGAAAAATCTAGGATTAGTTTTAATCATATTTAATTAGTATCCAGATACTTCTAAGTCGGTTAGCAATCCTATAAATATGAGATGTCATTAGTGTAGTAGGTGTGTGTGTGTGCAAGAAAAACAAAAACAAAAGTGAGTGAATCGTGCAAGTGTGTGTTCAAGTGTAGTGCTTTGGTAAGTAACTTGCCGCAGCAAGTAATTGTGTTTTTTGGATTGTAATAAATTTGTTCTAGTAATAAATCAAGTGTCCATCAACGCTTCCAACAATTATAATGCTTTTGATACTATTAAATAGTGTCCAATAGCAATGATTTTACTCAATTAGAGTCCAATATCAATGATTAACTAGTCAATACTATATTTAGACTTTATCGATGCAAAATTTCCGATCACCGGAACCTAATTTCGACTAGACCAAATTTTGGGGTGTTATAACCTTTAATGCCAAGCACCGGTCGGCAGCGAAGAACATTTGATGCCAGGCCAAGAATATGTTGACTCAGAAAAAATAGGACTAGATCAGGCTGCGAGAAAATAGAACTCAGATCAACCTCTGAGAAAATAGGGGGCGAGCAGTGCCAAACACGGTTGGCGGTACCATGCCAAGTTGTGATGCCGGAGGAACATTGGCACAATGACGTCATCCCTAACCTGATCAGCCTTAGGATTCAAACATCGGATAAGATGATCACCTACCTTATCCCTGCACGTTCAAATTCAAATTCAAGATATTCCTAGGCTATCCATGGAGTCCTATTTAATTCCGATAAAAGCAAAACGAAAAAGGGAGACGGTGGAGACTCGAGGAGAGTGATCGGAGATAAGGAGCAACAGTCGAAGCGCATGACCTTGAAGAGTTGCATTGACAGACCCTCTTATAGCCCATCCTCTTTGTTGTTATTTTTCATTTCTTAGTTTTAGTGACGATGGATGTTGAAAAGGATTATGGTTTTTTGGATGATACCCTCACCATGAACTAATTTAATAGTTGGTGAGGGGTGTTTGCGTTTGAATGCTATTTTTAATGTTTAGTTTTTAATAAATCAACACTGTCTCGGAACTGTTTTCCTATCTGGCATGTTCTTCATTTTTAAGTGTGTTGCCAAGCGACTGCTGGCACTATTTCTTTAAATATTATGCCAAGCGACGGCTGGCATAATTGGCTTATTGTAACTCAATATCATAACTGACTTGGGTGGCAACAATCGATTGCTAGATACAAAGGAGAGATGCTTCAAAAGAAGATTTTCAAGTAGATGAACTTACTTCGGGAGTGAAATCCACACCTTTGGAGTAAAGATTTGAACTTAATCAAATTGATTTATGTAAAAACATGCACTATAGACATATATAGATTTTTCTGTAATTGATTTAGGGCAATGCCATCGACAGAGACATTGCTACCTTTGAATCTGCTCGGCAAATAATGCCAAGACATGATTTATTAAAGGTTGGCATGACACAAATAATGTGAAAATCAGGCACTCCTTGCCAACGCTCGTCATTTGCTAAGACATTTTCCTTGCCTTCAACTTTATTTTATTTCATTTCTTTTCTTGTCAGATATTTCAAAATCACTTCCAATCAAAACAATCTTTTCACAAAGCAAGTACTTGGCTAAGCAATTAAACCCTTGAATGCAATCCCTATAGGATCGACACTCAGCTTAACCGTTGTATCACTTGTAGACCGTGTATACTTGAACACAATAGATTTTCTTGGCACTATTTCCAAACACTTTTCCAATATCCTCTACGCCTTATTGCCAGCAAATAATCATTCACGCTGATAGTTTACAATTACCTAGACATAACTAAGTACCAATGCATAATCTAAAGTAAATAAGAAAGAAATATAGTATGAATGTAACACCCACATTTCCGTCCTAGAATTTAAAGCCGTTAAATTTAATTTATTTATTTATTCTTAGAAAATAATTGAGATTACGATTAAGTGAATTATTCAATTTAGTCCTTGAACTTCTTTTAATTGGACAATTATTGCACCAATTCGAATTAAAAGAAAGTAATTAAGTTTTTGAATTAAGGAATTTAGCCGAGTTGATAAATTAGTAGATTCAAATTAGTAGTAACAAGATTCAAAGTAATGAAATTAGAGGAATTAAAAGTGACTAAAGAGGGGTACCACTCCTTTGTGGAAATCGGACCAAAATGGAAAATTAAAGAAAGAATGGTAGGGACAATTGATGACCAATTTAAAATAAAAATAATGTTAAAAAATTGCATGTTAAAAGTTAAAATTCCTTAGGGCTGCCCTTAGTAAAAAGCTAATAAAAGATATAGGATGAAGGACACTCTAGTAAAATTAAAGGCTATCAAATCCCCCAAATTAAGGGAGGATGTCTTCTCTCCATCATTTCTCCTCCTTGTGCCGTGAGGTTTGAGAGAAAATGGAGATGAGGGAAGCTCAAAAGTCTGAATTTTTGGAGCTCAAATGGTGAAGAAATGGCTTGCATGTTTGAAGAATTAAGCTAGGAATTAAGAAGGGTAGCTAGTGGTAACAAGAAAATCAAAGAAGTAAGTTTCTATTTCTCCTTGTAGCTATTCGAATAAGTGTCAAACCATGCATGCAAACTTAGAATTTGTTTAAACATGAAACTATGAGAGTCTTGATGATTATGATAAGTTGAGCTAATGAAATTATTGAAAAACTAATTGTGAAATGATGAATAGATTTAAAAAGGGGACTGTTTTGAGATAGAGTGTAAAGTCATGAATAATTTAAGAATTGGTATGGTTAGAGACCAAATTAGAAAATTCCTATTAGGAGAAAGTTGTAAAGAAATAAGAATTTTATAAGGAAATACTTTTGGTTTGCTGGAAAAATGAATTAGAATGGGAAATTTCGATTAGAACTAATATTGGACATGTACTCGAAAATAATGGAATTTAGGGACTGAACTGGAAAACTTGTAAAATTGAGGACTTGACTGTTGATAATAAAAGTTCATATGGACTTTAAAATGTTATGAAAGGATAGTATAAGTCATTCCATAAGTGAATTTAGAATTTGAATAAGGTAATTAGGTGAATTTTAAGCTAAAGATGACAAATGAGTAAGATGTCCAGTGAAATACAAATCATAAGCTATAACTTTGGAAATTCACCAAAAATAGGATTTAAGGTATTTTGAATTGAAATTTTTACTGTATAAACTTTGGTATGTCTAGAAACACTGAGAGAAAACGGAACTCAATTCCAGTATGTAAATTGGAAGATATTCAAGTAATAAACTGTATTTACTCGAACTAGATAAAAATATGAGGTTTACGTGGTTGGAAAACTGAGTTTAATACCTTTATAATGGTGTATGATAAGTGAATTTTGGATCAGTAATTAAAGAGATATGATTAAAATACTAACTGGTCCTCCAACTAGTTTAATAGAAAATCAGATTTGAGAATTTATGTTCATGCTTGAATTTAAAGAGTGATTGTAATTGAATTGCTCTCTAATATAGTGTGTATTTATTTTTATGTTGAGAATTAAGATCGAAATTGTGAAGAGACTTTGGAGGAAGCTAGAAACGATCAATCAAGGGGAAGGAACAAGGGCATCTTAATTCAAGATCAAGCTTAAGGAGTTATGAGTGTAATTTTGCATTAGGGTTGGGACTAGTGTCCGAACCACCATATTATTGATGTAAATTATGAATTTATGCATGAAATTGGACCTAAATGATGATTGGTAATATGCTTATTAAGGGAAGGAGATTAAAGGAAAATGGATGCATGATTTGAGATTCAGGTTAATGTTTGAATGTGTGAAAATGTGGACTGCTTTATGTGGTTTTGGATGTCATGATTTATATGCATGATTTAGATTTTGTTAATGTCTGAATGTGTGTAAATGTGGACTGCCCTATGTGATTTTCTTGTATGTTGAATAAGCATGAATTTGGATCCTTGATAATGCTCGATTATATGAGTATGTGGACTGCCCTATGGTATTTTTGCTATGCTTAATATACATGTGATTATATGTGAAGTTGTTGCCCATGTATGTTGATGTGATCGAATGAGCATGCAAATCGAATTATGAAAAATGTATATGCTAAATAAAGTATTGAATAATAAATTAACGAGAATAATATGCCTTCGGTCGATTAGAAGTTTTAGATAGTACGACATGCCTAGAGTCCGAGCTCTCTTGTTTGTTGCTTCGTGCAACCCTTGTTAGTACCTTGTGTACTCTTCGACTTGATGATTAAGGTGATCTTGATTGGTATTCAAGACACATTGATGCTATTGAGCATCCTTTGTCTTGTTGCTTAGGCAACCCTTGCTTGGTACTTGGTACCCTCTTGATGACTTGAATATCTGATTCGTCTATTCTACCTAGGGCAATGTAAATTAAATTAAATAAAATTGCTTAATTATGAAAAGCTTATGAAGTGTATAAATGGATTGATATGGAATTGATATGTTATGAAGTGAAATTTTTGGATGAATTTGTGGACATTGGTCCTTCCGGTTCTGGTTTAATGTATATGAGATGTTGCGATATCCGAATATAAGAAAAGTGGGCAGTGGTCCTGTTCGAATACATTGAAAATGAAATGTGGTATGCTCGATAATTTTGGTTTATGGATAATGGTTGGTGACCTATTCAAATGACATGCTTAAGGATAATTGGCGATTTTGCTTTAATAAATTGATAATGCTATGTTTTGATTGGCATGATTTTTGGTTATTTCGATCATGAAGCATGAAATTGAGTATGCTGGAAATTTAATTGAATGATGGTCTTGACTAATCGAAAATGAAGCATGTGATTAAATTAATGTTGGTTGAAATGTATTCGAGCATGAACTATGAATGTTTGTTTATGTTATGCATGAAGCTACTTGTTTTTGATTTTGCTAAGCTTAGTTGGGCATAAATTGAATGTTAACAAACCTAGCTAAGTAAACTCAATGCTTGATCACACTTAAATTCAAGAATGAATTAGATTTAGCATTACATCGCTAAGTACAATTTGTACTTAACGCTCCGTTTTTTTCTTCTTCCCAACCGGTTGAGTTGATCACACAATTGCAAATGGCCAAGAGGGGGGTGAATTGGCAATTAAAATTTTGGTATGAGATAAAGGTGAAAAATAAAAAGTGACACAAGTAGTTAGAGTGGTTCAAGTTCTCCAAATGAACTCTACATCCACTACCTTAGTTCCCACTAAGGATTTTCAACCAATTCACTACTTGAATTCTTTCCACTTTCTTGGATGAGGAGGCAACCTTACAATTTAATTAAGCTTTCTACCCAAAGCTTAATCTTCTCACTTTTACAAAGAGATGAATTTGGTAAACTCTAAAAGTTCCTCTCAAAGGATGAATGTTTACCCAAATACAATTTCAAACTCCCCAAACTCACAATACAAGATTACAATAAGAACACAAGAGTTGGGTACAAGAATTTGACTATGAAAGGCACTAGGGTTTGGATTTGATGCTTTGATGTTGCTTGTAGGTTCAATAGTTGTTGCTTGGTCAATTGAGACTTGTTTTTATACCCTTGCATTGAATTCTAGCCGTTTGGGTAGTTGGGATCACCAATAGAGCCGTTGAGAGCATTTTTCCCGCAATAAATGCAGCTCTGTTGCCTACCGTATCGGTACTCGTAGGGACCATATCGATACCTGCATCAAAGAGGAAAGAGCCGTTGTGACTGAAAACAGAGCGTATCGATACGCATAGAAGACGTACCGGTAAGGTTTTAAGGGGCGTATCGGTACGGAGGGCCATATCGATACAATGTTTGCTCACTGGAATCCCAAGTTTGGTTTTCTTAAAGATCGTATCGATACGCATACCAAGCGTATTGGTACGGTATAATAGTCTTTTAAAAATTGGGAAACCAACCAACTGACAAGTTAACGTTCGAAAATTAAATGCAAAGATTTTGCAAAGATAAGCTTATCGTATCGATACGGTTGCAAAGCATATCGGTGCGGTATCATTGAAATAGTTGCCCAAATGAATGTCGTATCGATACGGGGTAATACCGTATCGGTATGCTAAGTCCATTAAAATTCCAGTGGCTAAAACCCGTATCGATACGCCTAAGGGTATCGATACGCCTGGGCATTTTTGTATAGTTTGGCTTGAAAACTCACAGGAAAAGACTTAGAAAATTTTATCTATTTAAGAGCTTGTCTTGAGATATTATTTTGTTTAAAATACTTGTCAATAGTGAGACTTTAAAGAGTATTTAAAAATTTATTGTTTTGCAAGTTGGTCATAAGTTTAGATGTTATATCAAAATCAATTTTGGTTTCACAATCTCCCCCTTTTTTATATAACAAAACCACAAATAAATTTTTAAGTTTTTGAAACTTTTGAAAAGCTTTCTCCCCTTAATTTAAGATGGATTTTCAAAAATAAAAAATTGCTCTATAATCCTTATCCCCCTTTTTGTTAGATCAAATATAAACACAAGGATAATAGCAACACTTAATTTATAAAATTCAAAGCAAACATAATAGTTCAAATAAAACTTCAAAGGAAAAGCAACATAATAATCCAAACTTAGATCCTAAGACATAGATAATAGGCATAAACTTATATCCTAAAACAAAAGTGCAATAATAGAAAAGAAAAGACTAAATGCCATGAGATGGTATGAAAAAACTACTCGTCCACCCCATTATCATCATCTTCCTCGTCCTCTTCATCTTCATCGTCTCGAGTGGGTTGATTTCTCTGATTTTGGTTAAGCCGAGCACCATGGAAGGCGGTGAGAGAGATATCCATGGAGTTTTGGCGAGATGCCATGGTTTCCATTTTACTCTCCATACCTTTGACGCGATCTTCCAAGGAGGTGAATCTAGTGTCCATAGCGGTAAACCCGGCTTCCATGGAAGTGAACTTCTCATTGAGGAATGTCATTAGGGTGCCCATGGAAGAGGAATCAATCGGAGCTCGTTGAGAGCTTGAAGAAGCATGAGAAGCATCAACCGGAGCATCTTGTGGAGGAGCTTGAGGGTTACGAACCCATTCATTTTCAACATAAGAGAAATCGGCACGAGATAGAGAACGCTCATCTATGGGTAGGCCAAGGGGTTCGGGATAGTCATGGGAACAATCAATTTCAAGGGAATGGAAAAGATAACTCAAGGCCGTAAAGTAGTAAAAAGATTTGACTTGTTCGGTGTGACGGTGTTGGACTAGATAGACAAGGTCGACAAACATAATTTGACAAAGGTTTGGACGTTGACCTTCCCTAAAGCACCTAAGCCAAAAATCATCGACTTGACGAATAGTAGAAAATTTCCCTCCCGATGGACGAAAAAACCAAGAAACAAGAAGATGAAGGATTCGGTCCTGAGCATTTAAGACTTTGACTGAGCCTAAAAAACCCGTACCTAAGGACTTCTCATCATCAATACCAATGTTTTCAAAACCAAAAGCGGTACATAAAACTTTCTGATCAATGGTAATGGTTTTGCCCATAACAAAGGACTCAATAGCAATGACATGTTCTCTAGCTTCATCATGAACACACAAAGCATTGGAAAAAAATATGATGACCAAATTCCTATATAGAATAGGAGGAATGCTTAAAAAATTTAGAAATTTCCATTGCTTAATTAAAGGGAGGTATTGAAATTTAAAATGGGCTGAGCTTAAAAACGGGACAGACACAACAAGTTCTTCCCTAAGGGTCATACCTTGAAATAGTTTGTAACGAGTCATATCGACATCGTCGGGAAAACTACATTGGATAATATAAGGGAGATTAGGTTTAGGGTTACCCTCGGCATCCTCAGTAGGATCGGATGTAGCAAGATAACGTTTAGCTCTCTTTTTTGACGGTGCCATAACCCTGAAACACATCAAAACGATTCGAATATGTATGCAATTAACATCTTATTCAAACCAATAAATTCTAATAATTCAAGGTAATTGTAAAAAAAAATTAATTTGAATTTTTTTTTAAAAAACAGATTAAAATAATATGAATAGAAAATATATTCGAATGAAAAAATTATGATTTTTGAAAAATTTTGATGAAAAAGATGAAACCCATAATGTAAAACTATGTTTTGTACAAAAATTAAGTTGAAACAATTATAAAAATCAAACGAAAATAAAAGAAAATAAAAGAGAAAAGTTTTATACCTTGAACTTTAGATTGGATGAATGTGTTAATATGAATGCACAAGATTTGTTGATAAAGCTTAGCTTTGATGTGGAGATCAAAAACCCTCAAAGAATTTTTAAGTTTGATGGAAAAAATTGAAGGATTGATGGGGTTTTTACAGAGGGTTACGGCTAGGGTTTTGAAGAGAAAAGAGGGGTTTTTAATTGTGAAGTGTTTTTAAACATGCAGCCCTAAATAGCCTCTCCGTCGAGACCGTATCGATACGTGTGTATAGCGTATCGATACCCTTTAACCCTAATTTTTTATTTGTCGTTACTACCGTATCGATATGCGGGACCGTATCGGTGCGACTTGACCTTGATTAACTCCCTTGACTTAACCGTATCGATATGCGGGGTCGTATCGATACTCGTTGAACTTCAAAGATTTCCCAGTTATGAACTCGTATCGATACGCCTTTACCAGATAAGGCATTTATGACAGATTTAAGTGCAAAAATTCAACTTTAAACGTCCCTAAATGCATGTAAATGTCCTATGAACAAGTTTTAATGGCTAAACTTAATGCATACTCCCCCGAGCAACATGCATAGAAGCAAAATGAGTCAAATTAACACAAGCATGAATCACAAACAATTTCAAGCAAATTTTTGACATTTTGGGACCTAGAAGGGGTCATGAAAGGCTAGTTAAACCTAACTCTCTTCTAAGGGTCCAAAAACGCTCTTTATCTAAAGGCTTTGTGAATATATCCACTAATTGGTTCAAGGTGTCAACATACTCTAAAACAATATCATTTTTCAACACATGATCTCTAATGAAATGATGTCTAATTTCTATGTGTTTGGTTCTAGAGTGTTGGATGGGATTCTTAGTGAGACAAATGACACTAGTGTTGTCACACCTAAGGGGTATGGTTTCTACTTCAACACCATAATCTAAGAGTTGTTGCTTCATCCAAAGGACTTGAGCACAACAACTCCCTAAGGATATGTACTCCGCTTCGGTGGTAGATAAGGCTACGCTATTTTGTTTCTTAGAGAACCAAGATACGAGCATACTACCTAAGAATTGGCATGTCCCGGAAGTACTTTTCCTATCTATCTTACAATCCCCATAATCCGCATCCGAATAAGCATGAAGGCTAAAGGAGGAATCTTTAGGATACCAAAAGCCTAAGTTAGGTGTCTCTCTAAGGTATCTAAAAATTCTCTTAATGTCAACTAAGTGTGATTCTCTAGGACTAGCTTGAAACCTAACACACAAGCAAACACTAAACATGATATACGGTCTACTTGCGGTAAGGTAAAACAAAGAACCTATCATGGATCTATAAAGCTTAAAATCAATACACTTACCTCCTTCATCTTTGTCAAGCTTTATGGAAGAGCTCATAGGCGTGGCTTGAGGTTTTGCATTCTCCAAGCTGAACTTTTGGAGCATATCGTTCACGTACTTAGCTTGATTTATGAAGGTGCCATCTTTCCTTTGTTTGATTTGGAGTCCCAAAAAGAATGAGAGCTCCCCCATCATGCTCATCTCGAACTCACCTTGCATTAGCTTAGAAAATTCTTTGCAATAACATTCGTTAGTAGAACAAAAAATGATATCATCAACATAGATTTGTAATACTAAGATGTCATTGTTATATCTTTTTTATGAAGAGTGTAGTATCCACCTTACCTTTTTCAAAACCCTTTTCAATTAAAAAATTTGAAAGTCTCTCATACCAAGATCTAAGAGCTTGTTTTAAACCATAAAGAGTTTTAGTTAGTTTGAACACATGATTTGGAAATTTTGAATGCTCAAAACTCGGTGGTTGTTCAACATACACTTCTTCATTTATAAAACCATTTAAAAAGGCACTTTTCACATCCATTTGAAAAAGCTTGAAATCATTATAACATGCAAATGCTAAAAGCATCCTAATGGCTTCCATCCTAGCTACGGGTGCATATGTCTCATCAAAATCAATTCCCTCTTCTTGGGTATAGCCTTGAGCAACAAACCTAGCCTTGTTTCTCACTATATTACCACTTTCATCTAGTTTATTCCTAAACACCCATTTAGTTTCTATAGTAGATTGATTACTAGGCCTTTCAACTAATGTCCAAACTTTACTTCTCTCAAATTGATTTAATTCCTCTTGTATGGCCAAAATCCAAAAATCATCTTTTAAAGCTTCTTTAATATTTTTAGGCTCAATGCATGAAAGAAATGCAACATGGTTCATTAATTTGAGAGAGGATCTAGTAGTTACCCCCTTGGATGGATCACCCAAGATTTCACCACCTTTGACATAGTTGAACTCCCTTGGGTAAGATACCTCTTTTTCCTCAAGAGCCAAGTCCTTCAAGGCTTCAAGAGGTGGATCTTGTGCATCCTCATCTTTAGTTGGAATCTCATCCACCTTTGACGTTTGTCCTCCATCAATGGCATCAAGAATTCCTACATCACCATCATCACAAGATTCCTTCCTCGGAAGGAGGTTACCATCGAAAACAACATGTATAGACTCTTCAACTACTAGAGTTCTTTTATTAAATACACGATAGGCTTTAGAGTTTAAAGAGTACCCTAAGAAAATAGTTTCATCACTTTTAGCATCAAATTTACCTAAGTTTTCTTTACCATTATTCAAGACAAAACACTTGCAACCAAAAGGATGAAAATAGCTAATGTTAGGCTTCTTAGATTTTAAAATCTCATAAGGTGTTTTCTTCAAAATTGTCCTAATCATTACTTGATTTATAATATAGCAAGTGGTATTTGTGGCTTCTGCCCAAAAATATTTAGGTAAATTATTTTCGCAAAGCATGGTTCTAGTCATTTCTTCTAAAGTTCGATTTTTCCTCTCAACTACCCCATTTTGTTGAGGAGTGCGAGGTGCGGAAAAATTATGGCTAATCCTTTTTTCATTCAAAAACTTATCAAAACCTAGATTTTGAAATTCGGTTCCGTGATCATTTCTAATGTGAGAAATTTTAAGTTCAAGATCATTTTGAGTTATTTTTTAAAATGTGATGAATTTTTCTAAAGCCTCATCTTTTGTACTTAAGAATAGAACCCAAGTAAACCTAGAATAGTCATCTACAAGTACAAAGGCATATGATTTACCACCCAAGCTCATTGTTCTAATAGGCCCAAAAAGATCAATATGAATCAATTGTAAACATCTACTAGTAGAGACATCATTAATGGATTTAAATGAAGTTCTATGTTGTTTACCCTTTGAACATGCATCACAAAATTTATCATTAGAAAACTTAAGTTTGGGTAAACCTCTAACTAGATTAAGGGAAATTAATTTCTCTAAAACACTCATGCTAGCATGTCCTAATTTTCTATGCCAAAGTCATGAGTCATGTTCATCATGTGCAACTAAGAATGTATGGGATGAATGGATGTCATCTAAATGCACCATGTAGATATTGCCTAGTCTATGTCCTATGAGCATTAATTGATTTGTTTTAATGTTCACAATTTTGCAACCACTTTTATCAAATAAAACATTAAAACCCTTATCACATAATTGACTAATGCTCAATAAGTTATGTTTAAGACCGTTGACATACAAAATATTTTCAATAAAAATAGAAGAGTGGTTACCAATGGAGCCTATTCCTTCAATGTGGCCTTTGGAGTTGTCACCGAAAGTTACCACTCCACCACTTTTTGGCTTTAGTTCCACGAATCTACTCTTGTCATCGGTCATATGTCTTGAGCATCCACTATCAAGGTACCATGAGTTTTGGCTTGAAGCTTTGGCCTTGTAGCAATGCTCCCCCTACAAACAAAGAAATTAGGCCTTGATTTTTAGTACCCAAATCATTTTGGGTCCTTGTGTGGTAGCCTTCAAAATTTTGGTTCCCTTAGGAATCCAAGAAGCAATAACATTCATATTATTAGAAATAATGAGTTCCTTAGGAACCCAAACACTTCTAACCTTTTGACCTTTAGATTGCTTATGAAAATTTCTTTGTTTAGGAATAAAAGGTTTTCTTTTTACATATTGGGATTTATAAGAGTTTCCCTTTTCAAAATGGTTTTTCCCAATAGCAATTGATGTTTTAAGATTATCCACTTCCTTTGTGTGATAATCTTGAAAATCAGAAAGAAGTTTTTCAAGTTCAAGGTTTTTCTTTTTAAGATCATTTGAAAGATTTACTAAATACAAAACCTTCTTTTCCAATTCGGAGTTAGTTCTTGAAAATGTTTCATTTTGATTTTTCAAATCGGAAATGTTTTTCTTGTTTCTCAAAATGGATTCTTTATATTTTCCAACTAACTCATCGTAAACCTCTTGCAATTCATCGTAAGCATCTTGGAGCTCATCAAAGGTAAAATCAAAATTAGATGAGTTAGGATTTACCTTTGGTTCATCATCAATGGCCATGAGACAAAGATTGGCCACTTCCTCCTCCTCCTCGGATGACTCATCGTCACTCCAAGTTGCTACTTGAGCTTTGAGCTTGTTCTTCTTCCCAAAGCTCTTCCCCTTCAATTGAGGACATTCGGAACGGATATGGCCGGGTTTCTTGCATTCATAGCAAGTGATTTGGTCCTTCTCATCTTCCTTACTCTTGCTCTTGAAGTCTCATTTTCTAATGAACTTTCTCCCGCGATTGGACTTCATAAAGCGAGTGAACCGTTTGGCCAACATGGCCATCTCCTCATCTTCATCTTCGCTAGAATCGCTTTCATGGTATGAAGCTTTAAGAGCGATTCCAACATTCTTCTTCTCAACCTTCTTCTCTTCCATTTTCTTTTCTTCTTGTCTTCCCTTCCTCATGATCTCATGGGTGAGTAGAGATCCAACAAGAGCATCAAGCTTGAGAGTCTTCAAATCTGGAGCTTCAATAATAGTCGTTCTCTTGCTATCCCATGATTTTGGAAGAGAGTATAACAATTTTCTCACTAGCTTGTCTTCGGGGATGATCTCACCGAAACCCCTCAATCCGTTGACAATGACCGAGAATCGATCAAACATCTTGGAAACACACTCATCGGGATCCATCTTGAAATTTTTGTAGCTTAGATTGAGTAGCCCGATTTTTGTTTCCTTGACATCGCTAGTTCCCTCATATGTTGTTTTGAGGGTGTCCCAAACCTCCTTGGCATTCTCGATCGAAGACACCTTGGAGTAGATATCTGGACCAAGTGCACAAAAAATGACATGAAGAGCTTTATCATTTACTTGCATCCTTCTTCGTTCATCTTCCGTCATTTCGGCTTTCACTTTTGGGACAAGTCTTGCTTCACTATCTCTCTTCATGGGTATGTATGGACCTTCTTCAACCACATCCCACACCTTGGAGTAGATTAGGACTCGTAGAGGTTGGAGTTGGAGGTGGATGCCATTGCTTGACTAGTTGTTGATCAAACTCTCCTAGAATCGACTCAAGAGGATTGTAATCCTTCCAATGAGTGTAGCTCTGATACCAATTGTTGAGTTGATAACACAATTGCAAATGGCCAAGAGGGGGTGAATTGGCAATTAAAATTTTGGTAGGAGATAAAAGGTGAAAAATAAAAAGTGACACAAGTAGTTAGAGTGGTTCAAGTTCTCCAAATGAACTCTACATCCACTACCTTAGTTCCCACTAAGGATTTTCAACCAATTCACTACTTGAATTCTTCCCATTTTCTTGGATGAGGAGGTAACCTTACAATTTGATTAAGCTTTCTACCCAAAGCTTAATCTTCTCACTTTTACAAAAAGATGAATTTGGTAAACTCTAAAAGTTCCTCTCAAATGATGAATGTTTACCCAAATACAATTTCAAACTCCCCAAACTCACAATACAATATTACAATAAGAACACAAGAGTTGGGTACAAGAATTTGACTATGAAAGGCACTAGGATTTGGATTTGATGCTTTGATGTTGCTTGTAGGTTCAATAGTTGTTGCTTGGTCAATTGAGACTTGTTTTTATACCCTTGCATTGAATTCTAGCCGTTTGGGTAGTTGGGATCACCAATAGAGCCGTTGAGAGCATTTTTCCCGTAATAAATGCAGCTCTGCTGCCTACCGTATCGGTACTCGTAGGGACCGTATCGATACCTACATCAAAGAGGAAAGAGCCGTTGTGACTGAAAACAGAGCGTATCGATACACATAGAAGACGTACCGGTACGGTTTTAAGGGGCGTATCGGTACAGAGGGCCGTATCGATACGATGTTTGCTCACTGGAATCCCAAGTTTGGTTTTCTTAAAGATCGTGTCGATACGCATACCAAGCGTATCGGTACGGTATAACGGTCTTTTAAAAATTGGGAAACCAACCAACTGACAAGTTAATGTTCGAAAATTAAATGCAAAGATTTTGCAAAGATAAGCTTATCATATCGATACGGTTGCAAAACGTATCGGTACGGTATCATTGAAAGAGTTGCCCAGATGAATGTTGTATCGATATGGGGTAATACCGTATCGGTACGCTAAGTCCATTAAAATTCTAATGGCTAAAACCCATATCGATACGCCTAAGGGTATCGATACGCCTGGGCGTTTTTGTATAGTTTGGCTTGAAAACTCATAGGAAAAGACTTAGAAAATTTTATCTATTTAAGAGCTTGTCTTGAGATATTATTTTGTTTAAAATACTTGTCAATAGTGAGACTTTAAAGAGTACTTAAAATTTTATTTTTTTGCAAATTGGTCCATAAGTTTAGATGTTATATCAAAATCAATTTTGGTTTCACACAACCTTAGCAGGGTAGCTTGGACCTAAAGCTAGCACTCGATCGGATCAAGTTACAAGACCATAAAAATGTATGATCTTAGTCTTATCTTTAGACTCCTAGATGGTGGCTTCGAAGTTTGTCTAAGGGCTCGTTTCGTTTTGTTTGGTCGTAGCCTAAGTTTGCGATGGTGTTTAAGGTTATATGCTCCTTGATGCTTAATTAGGAGGCTAGAATCATGTTTTGTATTTATGTAGAAAGCCTAATTATTTTATTGTATATATGTAAGTCGAGCTAGTGGTCTTGCCTATTCTTTTTGTTGTACATAGTTAATAGATTGACATGGTTTAGGGGCATATAAAACTTGATACTTTGTAATGATCTAGTTAAAGGAAATCGAATGCCATGGTGTATGAAATCTAATATGCCTTGTATGTAAAATTTATGTTTTTAATTATTGGTAATTGATATAATTCGAAAATCACCTAGGCTAATTAATCAAATTTCGAATGGCATGGTAATGAATAGCTTAAGCATTCGAAATGTTTGATTCAATTACTATCAAGATAATAAATTGATAAATTTAGTTAAGGATTGGGATTAATTGATCAAAACAAAAAGGCCTAGTGATCGAATGGTTATGGAATGGTTTTTAAATTAGAATTTGATAAGGTTAATAAGAAAATTGAATTGCCATGTAAATTGATAAGTTTGATCAAATGAAATTTTGTTAGTCAGGTATGTTTAGAAAAAAGTTTTTGTTAGCCCACTTTCCGCGTGCACAAATTAAATTGGTTGCTTAAATTAGTTTATGAAGTGAATTTTTGTTTCGATATTTCCGTTCTGATTTTCTGTTTTCTGTTTCTGGTAACACTCCTAGCTTCCGGCCCGGGTTAAGGGTGTTACAATGAAGCTTAAATGCTACTTGATATGAAACTTAGAATTGGCTTGTTTTACATGATATTTGAAATGAAAATGTGATTATACTTGAACATGCTTCTTGTCTTGATTTGATACTCAGTTAATCTTGAAATTAAACTAATTTTCTTGTTGATATGCTATTCGAATGGTGTTGAAGCATGGTATGATTTGTGTTACTTGAGATTAAGACCTTTGTTGTATGTTCTTGCTCTTGAAATGATATGTATAAATGACACTAAGCTTATTTGATTACATGACTACATACTTGACTTGAAATATTACAAACCATAAGTTAGACTTGATCTTAAATGTCATAAACCTTAGTTAGGTTATACTTGACTAAAGGCTACCTAAACTTGATAATTGGTTAGCAATAGGTTGCTACCTCACTAAGTACATAATGTACTTATCACTCTTGTTTCTATTCTTCCCAATCTACAGGTTAAAAGAGATCTTAAAGCTATCTTTCTTGAGCCTGAAGCAAGACACAAACAAAGCTAGAAGTATGATTCCATTTCTATTTTGTAATACTCCTAGTTGGTGGCACCTAGATATGTACATAGTTAAGCTAGATCATGCATTTTTACTTGTTTTGTGAATTGTATATATATATATATATATGACCTTGATCATAAAGGATTGTAAAGACTAGTTTGATAATGCTTGACATGTTGAATGTGGAAAATGATACTTGGTTTACATGACCTAGTTATATTCTAATATGCTTAGAAATGGATCACTATGTGCTTAGCTCTTGTATGCTCTATTAGAGTGGATCATTGAGTCATGGTTGCTTGCCCCTAGTTCGAATTGTAGGTCTTGAAAGCTTGCCTTGAATGCCATATGATGTTAAACTTGTTAGATGTTATGATATATATATATGGGATATGAGTATGACCTTGTAAACATGATTGATCATAGTCTTGAAATGAATTAAAGCTGCGCATACATGAAATGGAATTGAAAGGTATGTGATCTAGCCTAATGATACTTGATCGAATGCTATTCATGCCCTATTAGTCAAGTATGATAAATCCTTGAATGTAACTTGTAAGGAATGTTTTAAGTGATTACTTATGTATTGTAAAACATGTATCTTGCTAGTAACATGTCAAAATTGTTCGAACTTTCTATGTCTTGATGGTGATCAAATATATCTTTTGTGGTTTAAAATTTAAAATTTTAAACCTAAAATTTATGATTAATGCTTGTGATTTATTTTTTATTGTTATGATATAAATAAAGACATCAGAAAGTAATGAGAATTTTTACCAAATTAGGTAACATTGTGGGTGGCCATAATTATGTCCGCTTCCTACAGAACGAAATAAAGACATGCACATCAAACATTTAAACAAATAATAATAGTTTCTTTTTTAATTTTTGGTAGTAAAGAAATATTAATAATTGAATAAATTGAAAAAGGGCAACTGTCCTAGCTGTCATTAATAATGAGCTATAATAAACCAATAAAGATAAACGGCTCTCCTCATTATCATCTCCAATATTACTATGCCCAAACCGTTTTTCTTCACCACCATTATTAAATCAATCAATTAAACTCCATTTTCTAGTTGTAAAATTAAAAACTCATTGCATTTTTCTACATCTAGTGAATGAGGGGTTAAATACTTTAAGATAGGCTAAATGAAAAAAATAAAAATATCTAAATCATAATATTTAGACAATTTTTAATTAACTTTAATTTATAATTAACTTTAATTGTTTTACAATGTAAAAATAAATATTTTATATTTAAAATAGTGAAATAACTTTAAAATGAGATGTATATATATATATATATATATATATATATATATATATATATATATATATATATATGAATTGTTAATTTTTATTAATTAGAAATTAATTTTAAAAAATATTTGCGAAAAAAGACTTTAAATTTTTATCAAATAATATTTAGAAATCATAAAATAAAGTTATTTTGGCAAAATGAAATAAAAAACCACACAACCCAAAGTTTATATAAAAAACCGAAAATTAAATTTAATCGAACCGAAAAATAAAGAACTATTCAAAAATTTTATTGATCTGAACGGTATACACCTCTACTTTATGCAAGGTTAGAGGTTAAATGAAACAAACTAGGTTGATAGGGTTATTCCACAATAAACTAAGTACCGATAGTTATAAAAAATAATTTTTTTGAATAGTCTTAAGGTGATTACAAAGTAATATTTGTTTATACATATTCTTAACACTTTAATAATGCGCACAAAAACAAAGCGATTTAAACCCGGTCTCCTAAAATGAACACTATCGGTTTTTTCACTGGAACCACGTGTTGAATTCATACTTTAACTTGAATATGACACTGACTAATGTTATGAGAATAGTAAGTTTTATATGATTTCTATTGGTTAAATCTAAATTTTAATCCTAAATTTGCACCAACACAACTTATTTATGAATAAATTGAAACTTTAATTTTTTCTTCTAATTTTTAACTAAAAATTATGCATTAGTCAACTAAACTTGATGTTCGATACGACAATTAAAATGATCAATTTTAGCAATTCTGATATATTTTGTAGTAGTTGGCAGATGGAAAATTGAGTTTCTATTTTTTTTTTATAATAGTAAGTTGACAAAGATTTCAAAGACAAGAAATTCAATGTGTCCTAATTTAACATTTAAGTCCATGGAAGGAGTAAAATTAATTTGTAGCAGTGGGAGTTGCTGAAAAGTAAGAAAACAATCATTAAGAAAAAGAAAGAAGAAATTTGTAGCTCTCTTCTCCCAAGTCCTTATCTTGAAGAAACACAAAATTTGATGATATGGTTGAAATTGAGGTTATGGATTATGGACCACACATATGTAATTATTATGATATCACCTTGATTTCCAAATAAAATCTTCATCATCTCTATCCTATGGTAATTTTTTTTATCAGCAACATGATTTTATTTTATTGATAAATCATGTAAAAACCAATGCACCGGCCTCATTAAAAACCCCCCTAATCCTAAATGGGGGAAAAGAGTACCCGTGCATGTGGTACAACGAAGGATTCCAATAGGCTAAAGAACCGAATAAACTCAGTACATCCATATCCAATTAGCGCGTATTGCGCCATTCTTAGCGAGGGCATCCGCAATAGAATTGGCCTCCCGAAAAATCTTATTAAAACAAATACAAGGCATCGCCTCCCAAGCATCATCAATTTGATGAAGCCAATTATCCAATCTCCACGGCCTGCGCTCAATTCCTAAGACCCAAGAAATTGCAACGGTTGAATCCGATTCGATCACAATCGAAGACACTCCCTCACAATCAACCTCCCGCACCATTCTCATAGCATACGCAATCGCTTGCACTTCAGCCATATTGGAATCCTCAATCCCGATAGGCCCTGCAAAGAACGCAACAATCTTGCTGTTCCCATCTCGAAGGACGCCCCCGCACCCTGCTGCGCCAGGCTTTCCCCGCGATGACCCATCGACATTGAACTTCCATGCCCCCTGTGGAGGCGGCATCCACACAATGCCTTGTCTCAGCTCCCGTTTCTGCATCCTTGACGGCCGACATAAGATGGGGCATGACCACCAGGCTGCCTCCCCCGCATGGAGTAGCTCAAATCGAGCACAAGTCCAGTGGTAAGACCGGAGTTGAACCAAGAAGAAAATCGAATGGCATGACTCCCTCTTCTCCTTGAACATCAATTCATTACGGGCCAGCCACAACGACCACAACACACTTGCGCAGCCAATAATCCACCAATATCGTACCTCCCCCTCAAAATAGCTCGTGCAACACTGATTAATAAACTCGCTGATATGCCAAGGACGGACCGTCAAAACAGACCACCATTTGAAAAACATATCCCACACCTCCCTTGCCATCTCACAATGCCCGAAAATATGATCAACAGAATCTTCCCCATCCTCACACCATCGGCAATTAATATTATCTACTCCCAACGGCATTCCACGATCCATCAACATGCGTAAAGTAGGCAGTCGGTTCAGCATTAAAAACCAAATAAAGCATTGTATTTTCGGTATCAACGGCAATTTCCAGATCATGCTAATATCGGATGTGTCATGTAATCCAAAAGATGCCATTAATTTATGTAGAGTACTTACCGAAAATTGTCCCGCCACATCATGGATCCAAACCAGCTTGTCCATAGCCCTCGCACGAAGGGAAAAGCCACTAGTGCACGCTACCAATTCCCTTAATTGTGCATGTTCGAACACTCGCAATGGTCGCCGAAAGCATCCAGCCCATTCCTCACTCGGTAAGCACAAGTAATCACATACCCTTGCCATGTTATTGCACGCCAAACTAAACAACCGGGGAAAAATAATTTTCAAAGGATCCGTAAGGCACCAACAATCCCTCCAAAAAAGAATACTCTTCCCATCACCCAATGTCCAAGTGAATTGTGCCGCATTCATGAATTTTTCCACATACTCGTCACTTTGTATCGCAACTATTTGTTTCCACGTCGATGACATACTCATCACGCCCCTCGAATTGAGACGCCATGCAAGGACATCGCTGCCGTATTTCGCCACAATAATCGCTTTCCAAAGCGATCCATCCGCTTGAGTATACCTCCACGCCCACTTAGCTAACATAGCTAAATTTCGGATGTGGAGATTCACCACTCCTAATCCACCAAAACGCTTCGGTTGGCAAGCTACCCTCCAATTTACCCTGCTGAGTTTTGCCTTTTCTTCCTTGCCCCCCCACAAAAAAATCCTCCGGATACGGTCTATCTTTAAAATTATCTTCTTCGGAATCAAGAAGACTCCCATGTAGTACACTGGTAGAGCTGACAAAACTGAGTTCACCAGGAGTAATCTTCCAGCAAACGACAAAGAATCACGTTTCCATCCCGGCAATTTTTGACGGAACCGCTGCACTAACGGATTCCAAATCTCTATACCTCTCGGATTCACCCCTAATGGAATTCCCAAGTATTTCATAGGAAACGATCCTAACTGACAGCCCAATATTTTCACAATTGAATTCATATCCTCCTCATCCACACCAATCCCATATACACAAGATTTATCGTAATTTATTTGTAACCCCGTCACATACTCAAAACAAGTAAGGATGCGTTTGAGCTGCCGCGCATTGTCGCACTCACCTTTTATAAACAACACTGTGTCATCCGCGAATTGTAAATGCGAAACGGTCACTTCTCTTGCTACTTTGATTCCCCTGATCAAACCTCGCTGTTCCGCATTGAATAAAAATTGATGCAGTATCTCGGCCACTAGTACAAACAGCAACGGGGACAGAGGGTCCCCTTGCCGCAAACCCCTATGCATAGCAAATTCTTTCGTCGGGCTGCCGTTAACCAACACTGATAGTCTTGCCGTTTCAACACATGTTCGGATCCAAGTCTCCCATGTCTTTCCAAAACCCATCCGCTGCATCACACAAATCAAACAACACCAGCTAATGCAATCGTACGCCTTGGCGAAGTCCAATTTCAGCATAATTCCTCCCTTCCCCGCTCGATCTTTCTTCATTGAATGAATAACCTCATTAGCGAGAAGTATGCCATCCAAAATCTGACGACCACGTACAAACGCAGCTTGTACATCATTCACAAGCAGCGGCAACACCGTTTGTAACCTCTGTGCAAGACATTTTGCTAGGATTTTATATATGGAATTGAGCAAACAAATTGGCCGATAGTCATTAATTCCCCTCGGCGTGTCTCGCTTCGCAATTAAAACCACAAATGTCGAATTCGCACCATGTGGTAGCCTACCGGAACTGAAAAAATCTGCCATGAACTTGATCACATCCGCCTTAAGAAATTCCCAGCCCTTTTTGAAAAATTCGAACGTAAATCCATCCGGTCCCGGTGCTTTCTCTCCCCCACAATTCCAAACTGCCTCCCGGATTTCCTCCTCATTGAATTCGACCTCTAAGGCTGCACTTTGTTCGACCGATATCTTGGCAAAGTTCACCATCGGAAGTAATATCCCACTTGTTTTAGGCTTGGAAAAATGTTTCTTGAATTCCCTCCGGATAACAAACTTCAATCGATTTGGTTCTTTAATCCATCTACCCTCCACACAAATACCAGGAATTGCGTTATGCATTGCCCTCACCTTCGCTGCCCGATGAAAAAATCGAGTGTTGCGATCACCCTCCGCCAACCATAAAGCTCTCGACTTTTGTCGCCACAGCGATTCTCTAAGATTCGCTAGTTTCCATAACCGGGAATATAAAATTCGTCGCTCCTTCACATCACACCCACTGCCCTCCCCACTTCCAATTCGTTGATCCACCCGATCAATATTGGTCACTAAGTCACGATATTGTGCTTCCAAGTCCTCAACAATTTCGATTCCAACCTTTCAAAATTCCCTTCAACAGCTTTAATTTTTGAGTAATCGTTGCCATCCTACTGCCGTCCTCAAATTCTTTCCATTTTTCCTCCAACATTGCTATGTCCGACAACCATGCATTAAAGAAACGAAATGGTTTCGGACCACTATCCTCGGCATTGCTTTCCAACACAATCGGAGAATGATCCGATAACTCCTTTGGGAGATTACGGACTACCAGCGAAGCAAACCTTTGGACCCACCCATGCGACACCAAAAAACGATCTAATCGACTACATTTTCGCCCCGGACCAAACCATGTGTATCGCTTTCCTTGCATCGGTACATCCAATAAAGCCATGTTATTAACACATTCACAAAAAAGTTCCATACCTCGATTTGAGTTCGCACAACCTTGTCTCTCCTCCGGTTTCATGACCACGTTGAAATCCCCCGCCACACACCAATTTAGCGCCCTCGCCTTCACCACTGTCTTCAAAACCTCCCAATACGAATCATGTTCCATCGGTGTGCATGGTGCATACACACCTATCACGCCATAATGCCAATCATCAGTTATCCCACGCCCAATCAGAATTACCATATTATGTCGCACCTCTACCGTCTCCATTGCAAAGCCCGTCGTTTCCCATACCGCTAACACGCCTCCAGATTTCCCAATCGAAGGTGCGAAAGCAAAATCAAATCTGTCCGTATACCATAATTGCCGGATTATAAACTCATCCACCATCTCCATTTTGGTCTCTTGAAAAAGAGCCAAAGTACATCGTTGTTGTCGCAGAACCCTCTGTATACTTCTACGTTTCGCTGCCGCCCCAATCCCCCTTACGTTCCACGACAACACCCTCATCCTTCGCTGCTAATTTTTTTTGTCGCGCGCCTCAAGTATGCGCGCTATATCCTTCACAACCACCTCCTCTCTACCACTCGTTACTGCCCCTATAATTTTACCCAAATCGACCGTCTCTTGCGCCTCCTTTAAAATTGATTGTTTGCGACATAAAAAGTCAGAATCGGACAGAGATCCATTCGCTATGTCCGTTGCCTCCGGTGGTATTTCCGACTTGTTTTTCCTCGGTCTGCCCCTTCCCCGCTTAGGCCCTTTTATTGTATCCCCCGACGCTGTTGTGTCATTTACTTTGGCTGTGATTTCCGATAATTGTCGCACGCGACGGCTCTCACCGTTTAATTCTATAACCTCCGCCTTATTGACCCTAGGAATTTCCATTCTCGGCCCATCCATTTGTGGGCTGATATCTTCAATTTTCTGATCACATCCCACATTCGTCAAAGTTAAATCATCAATACTGCCAAGAACATCGCAGCTCGAGCGCTCTTCTCTTTCCCTATTGATTAACGCTATGTCTTCCTCTTCCATCCAGCTCGGTGTACTCTTCACTCTCCAATCCTCCCTCTTGTTATCCTCCCATATGTATTCAATGTATTTGCTCGTTGCCTGTTCTTGAACTTCAACGTCTTCCTTCCTTTCATTGAGAATGGAGTTAGGAACAAACGATCCTCCCGGCGACACTTCTTCTTCATTGTAGACTGAGTTAATCTTCCATTCGACTTCCTTCTCCGATGTTTCTTCCTTTTCCGTCGAACTCTCAGCAAGTTCACAACAACAATCACATTTTGGTCCGATTGCTTCTTCAATTTCCGTTACTCTTATAAGAAAAGAATTGTCGCCCTCTCTCAATTCAATTGTTTCCTCAATGTGCATGCTCCAATCTGTTTCAATCTGGAATCTTGCGCGCTCAAAGCATGATGGCGCCAATGTCTCCATATCGATACGCGCAAGTTCGCCCCAAATCGACGCTATATTCTTGAAGGTTTCTTCGGACCATAGGTGAATAGGCACTCCACTAACCGACAGCCATACCCTTCGATTTGGCATAATCAATTGCGGCGTCCAAACCATGACGTTTTCCAGCCATCTATCCAACAAACCAGCCGTCAAAACCCTCTCTCGAATCTCCTTGTTCTCGAACATAATAAGCATCATGGACCCAGCCGCCCGCATCAAAGAAAAGCCTTCAATTTTCGCGTCGCGAATTTCTTTGGCTAAATCAGCCACTTGGATTAATTGGTAATTGGTAATTGGTAAGGTATTTATTAAGATATTAATATTTGATTTAAAAAATTAATTTTTTAATTTTGAATTATTCGATTTCGAGTGAAGTTTAATCTTTTTAACTTAAAAAATCAATTTTATTATTTTAGGATGTAGTCTATTATTTCCTTTTTCTTCAAATACTCTTTCATTCTAAGTCATTTTTTAATCAAATTTGAACCATGTAATCTTAAACTACGGTAGATGATTAAATGTGATGAGTCGGCGTTAGAACCTACGTCTATTGAAAGGGGACAAGTATTGATCAAGACCGAACAACTGGATAAAATTGAGCCGATGATGGAGTATGAAGATTGTCAGTGTATGGATGAAACTGATTTGGAGAGTGACAAAGAATGCGATGGGGAGAGTATACGGGTGGTTCACAAACAGGATGATCAAGAGGACGAGGGGGCGGTTTGGAAAGGAAGTAGAGGTGGGGGTTAAGAAACAAGTGGCGGCGAGTACGATTGGAAACGAGGAGGATATAGTTAGAGGTATTGTGAATATCATGCAGAAACAAGGTCACGCTATTTAGCCAGTGATGTAAGTGTTGTCTTCTAACATTCGGGGTTTGGGGTCGTCGAGCAGAATTTGTTAAAATAGCAGCATTGCGAGACGGTGTCTTTGCAGGAAACAAATTTGAAAGACGTGACTGAGCGTTTGGTTAAAATGGTATGGCATTCGGACTCGTTTGAATTTTTATTTTCTCGGTTTTGGTTATTTGGGAAGCTTCTCAATTTCGTATGGAATCTTCGTTGATTAATCAAAATTATGTAGCGTTATGGTGCACATGGATGTTTGATAATTGGGCGTTGCGGTCTGATCAATGTTTGTTTATGCACCATGTTCACTTTACGGGAATTATTGCAGGATTGTTTGAATTCGCAGGTGTTGCCTTGGTGTGCAGGGGGTGACTTCAATGTTGTTAAATCGATTGAAGAGAGGTTTTGTTGTTTAGGCTCGACTAGAGGGATGTTAGCAAAGAGTATCAGATTTAGGTTTGGTGGCTAGGGTTTGAAAGAAAGGGGAAAAGTCCCTTAGGGATTTGTTTACTCGATATTAAAAGATTGAGAATATCGAATAGAAAAGAAAAGAAATTTTTTATTAGACTTAACAAAAGTCAGAAAGTCAAAATTACACTATTATTGACCAAAGTCTAATATTTATGCTTAATTAAAAAAAACTAAAGAAACAAAAAAAGAAAAGAAAGAAAATTAACTAACTAAACTAACAGTTGTAACCTAATAGCTTTCTCAAGGTGGAGCATATACATCGTGTATGCCCAGCTTGGAGATGAATGTTGAAAAAATTGAAGGAAGTAAAGCCTTAGTGAAACAGTCTAGTTGATTCTGAGTAGAAACAGGAAACAGCTTGATAGTCCCATTCTAAACCTTCTCACGTATGAGATGACAATCTATCTCTATGTGCTTCGTGCGTTCATGATGAACTGGATTCTCAGCTATCCTTATTGCTGACTGATTATCACAATATAAGTGTGCAGTATGTAAAGGAACCTGCAAGTCAGATAAGAGAAAGTTAAACCATTGTAATTCACATGTGACAGCAGCAATAGCCCTATACTCAGCTTCAGTAGAAGATCTAAAAATTGTATTATGTTTTTTAGACTTCCAGGACACTAAAGAATTTCCTATGAAAATGCAAAACCCTGTTGTAGATTTTTTGGACTCAGGACATGAAGCCCAATCAGAGTCAGAAAAAGCTTGTAAAAGGAAATTATTGTCAACAAAGAAAAATAATCTCTGCCCTGGACATCCTTTTAAGTATCTAAGAACACGATGAGCTGTCATAAGGTGAACAGAAGTTTGAGCAGCAAGATATTGAGACAATTGTTGCACAACATAACATATGCCATGCCTAGTATGGGTTAAGTATAGAAGTTTACCTACAAGCCTTCGATATGCTGTTATATCAGTTAAGCGAGATCCCTTATGCTCAGCAAGTTTAGAAGTATATATTATAGGGGTGGAAACAGGTTTAGAGTCTAAAAACATGTTTCTTTTAATAGATCTAATGTGTATTTTCTCTGACAGAGATTAATACTAACATTAGATCGAGTAACTTCTAAGCCAAGGAAATATTTAAGATTGACCAAATCCTTAATCCTAAAGGTATCATGTAAAAAATCTTTAATACCTTTTATTTCATCCATGTTAGGACTAGAAACAATAATGTCATCAACATAAATGGCAAGGGCAATAAAATCAGAACCAGAACCTTTAACTAACAAAGAACAATCAGAACCAACTTGTTTAAAACCTAATGAAAGAAGGGTTTCAATTAGTTTTTCATTCCATTTACAGCATCCTGTTTTAAACCATATAGGCTTTTCTGTAATTTGCAAACTAAACCAGGACTAGGAGGATTAAAATCAGGGGGTAAATTCATATAGACTTCTTCTTGTAAATGTCCATGTAAGAAAGCATTGTTTATATCTAACTGATGTAAATGCCATTTCTTAGCAGCAGCAATAGCAAGAAGAGCTCTAATAGTATTTATGTTAGTAACAGGACTAAAAGTATCAAAATAATCAATTCCTGATTGATGAGTATACCCTTTAGCTACAAGACGAGCTTTACACCTTTCTAATGTTCCATCAGACTTTAATTTGGTTCTAAAAACCCACTTGCAACCTACTGTATTTTTACGAGGGGGAAGAGGAACAAGCTTCCAGGTTTGATTAATTTTTAAAGCCTTAATTTATTCTTGCATTGCTTCTTTCCAACAGCCAGGTTTAATAGCTTGATTATAGGTTTTAGGTTCAGGTAACAACATGATATTATTAATGTAGGATTTATGAAAAGAAGATACATTGTGATAAGAAATAACTTGAGCAATATGATGAGGAGAAGTTCTTACCTTAGGCAAAGTAACATTAAAATCTTTAAACTTTTCTGGAAGTTGCCTTTGCCTAGATGGCCGAGTTGAAACAAAAGATTGTTGACTTGATTCAACAGAATTAGAATGATTAATAGAATCATGAATGTCAATGGAATTATTTGTTGAGATTTTGGGGGCTCGATTCGATCAACCGTTCTTGCTCGCCAAGTGTGGAGAAGTTGGATAATTGGGTGTTTTAGTGGAAGGTGAAAAATTGGCAATTTGACACAAGGATTTATAGTGGTTCAACCTTCTAACCAAGGTCTACATCCACTACCTTAGCTCCCCACTAAGGATTTCCAACAAATTCACTAAGAATTTCGTCCCCTTTTCTCGGATGAGGAGGAAACCGTTACAACCCTCAAAGCTTTCTACCCAAAGCTTGAAGGAACACTCTCTTTACAAAGAAAGACTTAGCAAACTAGAAATCCCTCTAAAAGGTGTTTGTTTGCAATTCTAAGCACTCACCCAAAACCTAAACACTTGAGCAAATTTAACAATGTAAGCTCAGAAGTGTTGTCTAAGCAAGAAATGTACAATTAAAGCTCAAGACAAATTTTGACATCATAATGTTGTAACAATTGAAGCATTAACCATTACAAGATTCTTGGAGGTCCCTTTTATACTCCCAATTGAGTTTGTAGTCGTTACTAGCCGTTGGGATTGAATTGAAGCCGTTGGAACCTTTATTTCCCACCATAAATGCAGTTCTGCAGCTTGGCGTATCGATACTCGTCCAACCATATCGATACGGTCTCAATGAGGAAAGAGCCGTTAGGCTTTTTAGCTGATGCGTATCGATACGCTTACCTGGCGTATCGGTACGGTCCTGCAAATTTAACAGACCGTTGGGAAATGACCGTTGGGGTAGTTAGGCGTATCGGTACGCGATACAACCGTATCGGTACGCGACTAGCCGTTTGGGCTATTTCAAAGCACACCGTATCGATACGGCTAAGCGTATCGGTATGGGTTTTGGCTACTGGAAAATCTGGTGGCTTGAAACCCTAAAGCGTATCGGTACGGTCCTATACCGTATCGGTACGGGTACATAAAAATGCTGGTTTTGACCACTTTAAAAGTACTTTAAACCCAATCCAAAGCCTTTAAAAAACCTTAAACATATTTTCAAGTTGTTTTTGACTAAAAACACATTTTAAATTCTTTTCAATTTAGTCCAAAACATTTTTCAAATATTATATCAAAACCTTAGTTCTACAATCTCCCCCTTTTTGATATAATAAAACCAACTTGAAAAATTGTTTGAGATTATCCCCCTTTAACTTTAAAATTGTGAATAAGAGATTAAAAATATGAAATCAAATAAAGTTCCCCCTTATTCATTTGAAAATTCAATTTTTTCAAACCAATTTTCCCCCCTTTTTGTTATATCAAAAAGAATTTAAAATAACATCTAGCTCAAAATAACATAGTGAGGCAAAAAAATTGACACACTTAAAATTTTTGGTTTAAAATTGGCCCCCCCCTTACTCAAAGCATCATAAGAATGTTAGTTCAACATATATGATTATCTAGTTGACATAAATGAAAATAAATCAAATAAACACAAAAGTAACTAGATTTTACCACACTTGAACTCAAGGGAGGATGTGAAGCCTTCCTTCTTCAAGTGTTCTTCCTTTGTGTGCATGAAGCTCCCCCTCAATTTTTGACTTGTTGATCACTCTCCATCACACCTAGCAAAAGACAATCAAGTAATTTTTGGTATCCAAATTACTTTGGATCCATAGACATTAGTGGCACAAAATTTAGTCCCCTTATGAATCCATTTTTCAATTTCATCCTTTTTAGTTGAAGTGGTTAGTCCTTTTGGGACCCAAACACTTCTAAAACATTTTCCATTCACAAATCTAGGGGCACTAGATTGTCTTACATAAAAGTTTGTTTTTCCAAAACTATTTTTCTTTTCAAGTTCATTGGAAATCAAATCTTTTTCTTTTTAAACTTTAAGAAGCAAATTTTGTAAATCAAAACATTTTTGTTCAAAATCTTTCAACTTTGCTTCAAGTTCAAGATTTGTTTTGGAAAGCAAATCATTTTCAATTTTTATTTTTGAAATCAACTTTTTGTTCTTGGAAAATGATGCCTTGAATTCCAAAAGCAAATCATCATAGGCATCTTGTAACTCATCAAATGTATAAGAATTTGAAATTGATGAGTTAGAAATTACCTCCCCCTCATTGAGGGCCATCAAGCATAGGTGGGCTACTTCATCATCGGTGGAGTCTTCATCACTCCATGTGGCCATATATGCTTATTTTGAAGATGATCCCTTCTTTTTGGATTTGTGGGAGTCCTTCATCTTCTTCATCGATTCATGCTTGGATTTTTCCATTTTGCTCTTCATGAACCAGGCAAATTTATTGAAGAGATAGGCCATCTCTTCATCTTCACTTTCCTCCTCACTTGAATCTACGTGATGGCATGTGGAGGATTTGAGAGCTACGGAACTTGCATTGATGCCTAGCTCCATGATCTTCTTCTTCCCCATTGCTCTAATCTCTTCCTTCTTCTTCTCCTCTTCTTTGTTTTTCTTCATTATTTGGTGAGTGAGAAGTGACCCCATGAGTTCATCAAGCTTCAAGGTTTTGAGATTCTTGGCTTCAATGATGGCGGTCCTCTTTGAGTCCCATGACTCGGGAAGGGAGTAGATGAGCTTTCGGACAAGCTTCTCTTCCGGGATGGCTTCTCCATAACCTTTAAGACCATTGGTGATGGTGGAGAACCTATCAAACATCTTCTCGATGTTCTCTTCCGGATCCATCTTGAAGTTCTCATACTCTAAGGTGAGGAGCCCAATCTTGGTCTCATTGACTTCATCGGTTGCTTCGTATGTGACTTCAAGCTTGTCCCATACTTCCTTGGCACTATCACAAGAAGACATCTTCTCATAGATGGTTGGGCCAAAGGCACAAAAGAGCATGTGCAAGGCTTTGCAATTAAGCTCCATCTTCTTGCGATCGTCGGCACTCCATTCCGCTTTGCTTCCTTGAGGCACGAACGGACCATCTTCAACTATGTCACATAGCTTGTAATCTCTTGACTTCAAGAAGAATTTCATCTTTGTCTTCCAATGGGCATAGTGATTTCCGTCGGAGAAAGGCGGTTTGTCGATGGATTGCGCCATTTGAGCCGGTTGGTGAAATTTCGATCGAGCTTGCCAGATCTTCTCAATAGGATGTGAATCCCCTTCGATTGAGCCAAGCTCTGATACCAATTGTTGAGATTTTGGAGGCTCGATTCGATCAACCGTTCTTGCTCGCCAAGTGTGGAGAAGTTAGATAATTGGGTGTTTTAGTGGAAGGTGAAAAATTGGCAATTTGACACAAGGATTTATAGTGGTTCAACCTTCTAACCAAGGTCTACATCCACTACCTTAGCTCCCCACTAAGGATTTCCAACAAATTCACTAAGAATTTCGTCCCCTTTTCTCGGATGAGGAGGAAACCGTTACAACCCTCAAAGCTTTCTACCCAAAGCTTGAAGGAACACTCTCTTTACAAAGAAAGACTTAGCAAACTAGAAATCTCTCTAAAAGGTGTTTGTTTGCAATTCTAAGCACTCACCCAAAACCTAAACACTTGAGCAAATTTAACAATGTAAGCTCACAAGTGTTGTCTAAGCAAGAAATGTACAATTAAAGCTCTAGACAAATTTTGACATCATAATGTTGTAACAATTGAAGCATTAACCATTACAAGATTCTTGGAGGTCCCTTTTATACTCCCAATTGAGTTTGTAGTCGTTACTAGCCGTTGGGATTGAATTGAAGCCGTTAGAGCCTTTATTTCCCACCATAAATGCAGTTATACAGCTTGGCGTATCGATACTCGTCCAATCGTATCGATACGGTCTCAATGAGGAAAGAGCCGTTGGGCTTTTCAGCTGATGCGTATCGATACGCTTACCTGGCGTATCGGTACGGTCTTGCAAATTTAAAAGACCGTTGGGAAATGACCGTTGGGGTAGTTAGGCGTATCGGTACGCGATACAACCGTATCGGTACGCGACTAGCCGTTTGGGCTATTTCAAAGCACACCGTATCGATATGGCTAAGCGTATCGGTACGGGTTTTGGCTACTGGAAAATCTGGTGGCTTGAAACCTTAAAGCGTATCGGTACGGTCCTATACCGTATCGGTACGGGTACATAAAAATGCTGGTTTTGACCACTTTAAAAGTACTTTAAACCCATTCCAAAGCCTTTAAAAAACCTTAAACATATTTTCAAGTTGTTTTTGACTAAAAACACATTTTAAATTCTTTTCAATTTAGTCCAAAACATTTTTCAAATATTATATCAAAACCTTAGTTCTACATTATTAATAGAATCAGGAGAATCAGAATTTTCAACAAAACTCATATTATTATCAACTAAATCATTTATAACAGAAGGCACTTGATTATTAACAAGATTTAAAGATTCAGAATTGTTCATTAGAACAATGTCATCAGCAAAATGAGAATTCTCATAAACAGGGAGAATAATATCATTGGATGTTTGCTTAAAAGGAAATAAAATTTCAGAAAAAGTTACATCTCTTGAAACAAAAAAAAAATGTTTCTAAATTATATACTCAAAAACCTTTGGTATGTTTAGGATATCCTAAAAAACACATATAGAAGCACGAGGATGCATCTTTGTTCTAGGCTTAGGCAAAACAGACACATAAGTTAAACAACCAAAAACTTTTAAGTGTTTTAAATTTGGTTTTGAATTAAAAGTAATTCAAAAGGTGTTTTGTTTCTTAAAATAGGAGTAGGAGTAAGATTAATCAAAAAAACAGAATGTAAAATACAATCTATCTAGAAACAAAGAGGTAGATTAGCCTGAAATCTTAATGACCTAACAACAGACAATATATGCTGATGCTTTCTCTCAACAGTACTATTCTGTTGAGGTGTGTATGTGCAAGAAATTTGATGTATAATGCCCTTATTTTGAAAAAATTGAATCATGTCAAATTCCTTACCATTATCACTTCTTATACATTTAATTTGTTTAGAAAATTGAACCTCAACAAAAGAGTAAAAACTAATTATAAGATTTCTAACTTCCCCTTTATTTTGCATAGGAAAAATTCACAAAAATCTAGTTTTATCATCAACTATGGTTAAAAATATGAATGGCCATACAAACTTTTGATGGAAAAAGGTCCCCAAACATCCATGTGCACAAGATCAAAAGGAGAACCACTAACATAATTACTAATGGGAAAAGAAGGTCTTTTCTGTTTAGCTAAATGGCAAACTTCACATTCAGAAATGTTACCTAAAGGTATGTCATTATGTATTTCAGCAAAGAATTTCATCCTTCTAGAAGAAGAATGCCCTAATCTAGCATGCCAAAGAGACAAAGAAGAAACACTACTGGAGGCAGAAGCATTACTAGAACTAGAGACAATATCATCAGAATTAAAAACACCACCAGAAAGATTATTAGAATTAAAAACAGTAGTAAAAACAGAAGAACTACAAACCAAGTTTGAAACATCAAGGTGATATAATCCTTGAATCTGCTTAGTTGTACCAATCATCTTCCACTGAAGTGTATCCTGTATAATACAATAATTGTGTGAGAAAATTAAAGAATACACACTATCTTGTACAAGCTGAGACACAGATATCAAATTAAACCCAAATTTAGGAATGTGAAAAATATCTTTCAAAACCAGAGAATGAAGAACAACAGTTTCAATATGATGAACTCTAACTAATTCATTATTTGAAAGTTTCACAAATTTATCATGCACAACATTATAATCTTTAAAAAAATTAAATCATTGATTATATGATCAGTAGCACCTGAGTCAATAATCCAGAAAACACTTTGATAAGAAAATTTACCATTACAAGAAACATTATTAGAAACACTCTGATAAAAAACATTATTAGAAACAACATTACTATTTTGAAAAGAAGGAAGGACAATACCTGACTCAGAAGCCTGTTTAGCATTAGAAAAAAAATGCTGAAGACAAATCATTGACTTGTGGTTGAATTGTTTGGTTTTGACTAACGACAATATGGGGAGAAACTGAAGAAGCACGTTCTTGAAGCAAAGAAACGATACTTCATACTGTTCTTTTGTAAAGATTGGAGGATAACCAGGATTTTGATTAACACAAGACTCACTAGGAATACTAGTTTCACAAGAACCTACTTGATTGGATCTAGGAGCTTGATATTTACTCTTATACCTAGGAGGATATCCATGCTTACGAAAGCATTTCTCAACAGAATACCCAAAAAGACCACAAAAGGTACATGTTGGTTTTTTATTCCCAGAATTACTATTAAACTTCTTTGCAACAGAATCAGAATTAGGATTTTTATACGAAAAAAACCTATTATTATTTTGAGATTGAACACGACCAACTAAAAAGACAGAGGAATCACAATTTGAAACAGTAAATCCTAAGGTTCTCTCATGTTGAATAACTAGGGTAAAGATTTCATTTATGGATGGTAAAGGCTTCATCATAAGAATCTAAGCCTTTTGAACAGAGAAATTATCATTCAGCCATCGTAAAAATTTAAGAACAAAATCATGATTCCTATACTTATTCGCATCACAATCACAATGAATTAAGGGTCGAAGATTTGAGATTTCATCCCAGAGTACCTTAAGTTGCGTGTGATAGATAGTGACGAACATGGAACCTTGTTGAACCGAGTAGAAATCTTGCATCAGATCAGAGATGCGTACGAGATCCCCTTGGCTAAATTGATCGAACAAATCAGCCCAAAGTTCACTGGCGTTGTCGATCCAAATGACGCTTTGAGCAATCTCATTGCTTAACGCGCGCTGGAGCCAAGAAAGCACAAGATTGTTGCACTTCATCCAGGCGTTGTACGAGGAATCATCCTTCTTGGGTTATTTGATAGAGCCATCAACGAACCGAAACTTATTCTTCGAAATAAGAGACATTTTCATAGATCTCACCCAGCCGTGATAATTGTTGCCGGTGAGAAGCGACGAAGTCAAGACTAATGTCGGGTTCTCATTTGGATGTATATAGTACTCGTTATTTGGGTCGTCAACATGAACGGAGTGGCCGTCGTTCGTCTCGGAGGAGCGCGGCGGTATAGAGTCGACTGATACCATATCAGATTTAGGTTTGGTGGCTAGGGTTTGAAAGAAAGGGGAAAAGTCCCTTAGGGATTTGTTTACTCGATATTAAAAGATTAGGAATATCGAATAGAAAAGAAAAGAAATCTTTTATTAGACTTAACAAAAGTCAGAAAGTCAAAATTACACTATTATTGACCAAAATCTATTATTTATGCTGAATTAAAAAAAAAAACTAAAGAAACAAAAAAAAGAAAATAAAGAAAATTAACTAACTAAACTAACAGCTGTAACCTAATAAAGAGGGAGGCAAATAGCTTTGCGGATGCGCTAGCAAAGAGGGTGTGGATCATATTTCTTAGTTTCGAGTCGTCAATTGAGGTTCTTTTGCATATGGTTTTGGCTTATGGGAACGTCTGGTTGGCAGGGGGATAGTGCTTGTACGAGGTATTGTTTTGTCTTTTCAATGTTTGTTTCCGTTCTCTACTAGTATGTGGTACTTTTTTCCTCTAACCTAGGCTTAGAGAAGTTTTTAATGAGGTGCATGTTAGTATGTTTGTGTATGATTACTGTCCTGATAAAAAAATAATATCTGTTTAGTTTCAATTCTTGTTGTTGAAAGTAAATTTCTTCTTTTTCTAATTTAGTCCTTCAATTTTGTATAATTTCCTCATTTTTCATTTTCTCGTTTGTTTTAAGTCTATTTTTTACTAAATTTAAACCACATGTTCCACTATCACTATATAATATATGAATATATATATTACTTCAATTCATATTTTTAACAAAAAAAATATTCTTTTTTTTCAATTTAATCCCTTAACTTTGCATATTCTTTGATTTGGTCCTTCAATTGTAACTTTTTTCTGTCTCATCAATTCTTTATATAGTTAGAGAAAATTATTTAAATTAGAATCATTGCACTACAAAATTATAAATAATTACGATTAAATTTGTACAAAAACTCGACAACTTAACTCGAATATAACAAATTTCAAATAATGTTTGAGCCATAAAATATGACTCCTCAACTCGACTAACTCGAAATTTTTGACTCGACACAACTTAATCGAATGCTCATCTCTAATATTTACTACCAAATAACTAAACAAAAAGAGTTCTTACTACTATATGGAAAACAATATAAATATAACGCTGGCTTCTAGTTGTTCCCTAAATTCCAAACTAAAAACGAGTTCAGAGGACCACATAGCAACTGTTTCTCTCCCAAGGTCTACAAATAATGAAAACAACTGATAAAATGTTGCTTTTAGGAGAGTTGTAAGGGAGGATTTACTTAAACATCACACCCAACTTTTTTCCCCCCAGTATGGCACAAGTTATTTTATTTCTACAAATATTGTACTTTATACAGTAAAAGTAAAGTTGGAACTATTAGAATTCGACTTTAAACAGTATTTTTATTTTTCGAATAAAAAAAGTGAAGTCAAAACCATTAGAATCCGACTATGAACAGTAAAGACATGAAAGTCGGTGGCAAGAGGCTCCGACTTTGAACAATATTTCTATTTTTTTAATTCGATAAATTAAATCACTGTTTAAAGACGAATTGAAGTGGTATCATCTTTAAAATCAATGTAGCAATATATCTGTGGAAATAAAATGACTTGTACTATACTCAAAAAAATATAATTAAGCGTAATATTTAAGTAAATTCTCCAAATTGTAATAGGCAAATGACAAGTCCCCTTCAAAAATGAATTTATAGTCTTTGTCAAGGTGATGATCCTATGACCATATCGATACTTCAATCATATACTCTAGTCCGACTTCTCTTTATGAGAAATGCAATGAAAAAAATCCTCTCGAATCAAAATTTAGACTATTATTTTTTTGAATAAACTAATAGAAAATTTAGACTATTATTTTCATTCTAATTTTACGTATATTGTATATGATCTTATTTAGCTAAAAATCTTTTGAATTTCAGTTTCAATTTCAATTTTTTTAATATTATACATATTACGCATCTTATATTAGTATTTATACAAATTATATGCCTATTGCCTAGTGTAAAAAATATATTGTTCACACATATGCGTAGCATATATTAAACTAGAATATTCTCTTACAAAAACATTGCGATCTAATAATAATTTCAGCAATTCATTCGATATTTTATAACAATAGCTACCCCTGTAATCAAAACCTTATTTATAACTTTTGGTATGAGAAAGAAATGATTAATCAAATTGAACCGAATTAATTTGAGTAGTTTAGTCGATAAGAGAATTTGATTTAAGGGTAAACTACATAAATGACCACCATATTATTGGAAAAGTCGCGATTTGACCACCTTACTTTTTTTCCGAAGCAATTAAACCATCATACTATTAAATTGGGTGCAATGTGACCACCCGCCATTAGATGTTAACGGTAGGGTGACGTGGCAGTTAAAAAATTAAGGGTATAATTATACATTTGGTCCTTATTATTTACACATTCTTTCAATTTAGTCCTAATTTTAAACTAATAAAATAAATTAATTAAGTAGTGACACGTGTCAATACCTTATTTGAGGAATTTAATTATTTATATTTGATTAATAAATTATTTTTCTCCTCCAATCAGGTGGTGATTTTTAGCACAAACATGTATTTGGTGCAGTGGTTAAGGCATTGCCTTTAAACCTGCTAAACCCAGGTTCGATTCCCAGCCAGAGCAAGTTTGTGTATTTTATTTTTCTCCTCTAAATAGGTGGTGACACGTGTCACCACCTGATTGGAGGAGGAAAATAATTTATTAATCAAATATAAATAATTAAATTCCTCATATAAGGTATTGACACGTGTCACTACTTAATTAATTTATTTTATTAGTTTAAAATTAGGACTAAATTGAAAGAATGTGTAAATAGTAAGGACCAAATGTGTAATTATACCCTTAATTTTTTAACTGCCACGTCACCCTACCGTTAACCTCTAACGGCGGGTGGTCACATTGCACCCAATTTAATAGTATGGTGGTTTAATTGCTTCGAAAAAAAAATAAGGTGGTCAAATCGCGACTTTGTCAATAGTATGATGGTCATTTATGTAGTTTACCCTTGATTTAATTAAATTGGACAGTTTTTTATTGTAAATTTCGAAACTGCACAAACCGACATTATTTTTATTGAAAAATTATGAACCAAATATTCCCAAATTATTTAAAACCTATCCTAAGCCTCAACACAAAAAACCGATATCCAACTCAATCCAAAATTAAATTCACCCATTACAAAATTCATGTACCTAAACTTTTTCAGATGGTACATGTACCTAAATTTCAAACAATAAACTAAATCTCTAATCCCTAAACCTAGGTTTAAATGATTTATGTAAACTAAAATTTATAGTAAAAAAATAAGTCTTAGAAAATGGGAATCAAGTACGATTATTTGATTACATTTAACTGACCAGTTTTAAGAGAATTATCGATTTATTTAAAGTTTTATACAAAACCAGCCAAACTAGTTCAATGTTCATCCCCACATAAATATTTAAGAGGATGGTCGATTTATTTAAGTTTTGAGCCAGAAGCGACTTTGGCTGCTGCATTACCAGCACGGATGCTGGAAAGAATTTCTATTTACAATCAAGTCCAGCAAATACTACACCAGTGTTGACCTGCATTGCCAACATCTCACCACAAACAATTTCTAATTCTACACATTTTTGATTCAGTCCAAAGGAAACAGTTTTTTTTAAATACAACCCCATTTGCATTTTAGGGTAAACATATCAGAAATTCAGCTGTCTGCACCGCGCTGCATCGACATCAGATGGACAGTACGGGCACTTGAAAGTTTTTGATCCATTCTTTGACATCTTGTTGATAGATTGTTTGCAGAGAACATGACCACATGGCATCAGCATCGGTGGGTTATCATCGGTCGATTGCTCCTTAGACACGGGACACACAAATATAGAATGAAATTGGAACTCTTTATCTAACTCCACTGGCACAGGCAACTGCTTCATTGATAGCCATTCTTGCTTCTTCCCAGCCATAACTGTCATAAACTTTAGAAGTGGTGGCAGCCCTTGCACCCCTGCTGCTATTGTCACACTCAATGGACTCTCATATGATTGCCCCAGTAGATTGCAGAACTGTCTGGTGAGCTCCTCAGCCACTATATCCCAATTGGTTGGTGACAATAAATGAGCATATGGGGACTCGCTAAGTCTATCGGAATACAAGAGACACCCCATGAGTTTCTGGATTTCAGCCATATGGTTTCCAGCAAAAGGAACAAAGTTGGTTCTTGCATACTTGAGCGCTTCATCTTTGCTTCCCATTTGTAGTATTTTCACAAACTGCAACTGATGGAGTCCCAGCAGAAGGTCTGAACCATTTTCTTTCAGTTTATCAGAGTTTGCGGCTGCCCATTTCAGGGCAGGATCTAGGTTCCTATTCTTCATGGCTTCAAGTATTTGATACATTTCTTCAAAAAGTGATCTCATAGAAGCAGCAGCTTCTGCTTCCCCAGCCTCGGTTATAAAACAATCACCAACATCAAACAGGCCCTGCCGATAGAAATGGCTGGCAATTATTTGGTTAACTGTATGAGAATCAAACTCAATATTTCGATAAGCTTTGGATATATCAGGATTAAGGGCTTTCTCAAGAGCTTTTGGATACTTGCTCAATGCTATGTTGAGTTCCTTCTGTGTGCCTTCTAGCTGACTGAGTGGAGCAATTTCATGCAGTTTTTTCTTCAGTTCAGCAAGTATGGATTTATGATCAAGGGTCATTGGTTGCATCATTTCTATTGCCTTCTCGATTTCTTGAACAATTTGATCCATAACTTCGTGAGCTTTAGAGCAGGACAGCTTTTGCTTCTTTGCAATACGATCAAATGCATCTCTCAGGCTATTCAACTCCATTTTCAATCCCGTACACTGTATCAGTAGTTATATTAGAATATTTAGTCACAGGAGCACCTGCAAAGAAAACAATAGAGAATTTCTATCAGTTAATATTTAATTTCAAAGAATTTACATGTGGTAACACACAAGAAAAGGACCAAGACCTCAGATCTGCGGCCGATATAGTTAATAGTTGGTAACAGGTGAAATATAGCAGTAGTCCATTCAATTTAAACACGTGTTTGAAAGATTATGTTTGCATTAGATCACATGACTAATAGAGAACGCATGATGACAACAAATTGGCAAACTAGACCTCATATGCTAACTTTTTAGCTTCAAGGCTGATTTCGACCGCATACTTGATTTCCATCTAGTTTTAAATAAGAGTGAAGAAGAGGGAAGCTTGATAACAATAAGAATAGTCCACATACCCTTGAACAGCTTTTAGTCTATTAATTTAAACATTTTTCCAAGAAATCAGACACATAACTTTAACACAAAGAAATTGCATGTGCCAACAAAGTGCTTAAATCATTCTTGATTACTGCACAAGCAGGCCAACATATCCTGTGTACCAAAAGCACATGTAGAGATATAAAATATTACCAGGCACACTGGAAATCCTGTGCAACCACAAATTATGTTCAAACCTAGGGAAATTTCTACTAAACGGAAATAAGACTGACAATGTATCGCGGGATTGAACAAGTAAACATAAAGTTAAAAATGCTACATTAGATGCTTGGAAAAAACAAAGATAAAAGTTAAAAATGAATACAAATGGAGGTTTGCGGACATCAAGTAGAAACAAAAGGAGGACACATTTAAGGTGGACTGGAAACGTAAAGATCTAGAAAACCCCAGATAGAAGATGTGCTCTAACAGAAGATGCCAATGTCAAGAGAGAGAAAGAAACAAGGACACACAGGGATGGACCGAAGGGTGCTGGAGGGGGCAGTCACACCCCTAAAAATTTCAAACTCCTATATAATTTATGTATTTTCTCTGTATTTTCTACCGATGATCTAAGTTTGCACCCCCTAAAATTTTGTAATTTCGCACCCCTAAATTTCTAATATAACTCCCTAACAGTTCGCAGCCCGACATAAAATCTTGCGTCCGTCCCGGATAGCAACTACAAAGAACTAAACTGTTAGTGGCCTTACTGAGTCTGAGACCATAGTTTTGGATAAGTATGGCATAGCCAGTACTATATACACACGAAGGACAAAAGATTAAAGGAAGTCATAGGCTAGGAACGGGACATACTAATCTGAGTAAGATAAACAAATTAAGATCCACTCGAACAAAAATTAGATAAAAGTTTGGCATTGGATAAAAGATATAAAAAAAACACAAATCTTATAAAAAGATTTAAATTACAACTAAATATCAACAACCAGTTTCAAGTTGACATTCGGATATAATTCGTGAGAAAGAATAAAAACCTTCCAAAATAAAATAGTATGCCAATCATAATAGAAACAGATTAAGATCAAATTACCATTCTTAAGCTTCGGCGAGTGTAGAGAAAGTTGAAATGATCCCTGCAACAAAATGAATAATTAAAATCCAGTGTTCAGATCCATATGAAAATTATAAGATGGATCTCATTCAATGAGAGATTTGCAGTAACAAAATTAACCTTAGAATATAAGATATTTAAGCTAGAAAGGTCCATCACTATCGTAATCGCATTAATATCGAAAAATATAACATAAAAGAGATTACACCTTAATTAAATTAAGAATTTAATCAAACGAATGAACAATTAAAACGCCATTAAGAGTTGCAAATCAATTACTGGAACTAAAGCGCCATAAATCAAAAGCAGAGAAAACGGGAAATCCAGAATAATTTCATCTGCGTAAACGAGATTAATAAGAGACTGAGATTAAAAAGAAATCAAATAAATTATTGGAATAATTAAAATGAGCATATAGATTTTATTTTCAACTAATAAAATGAAAGGGAAGAGCGTACGGATTTGCGGTGTAGACAATTAGCGAGGACGAAATCTCGGTAGGAGTAGGAAGAAGAAGAAGAAGGAAGAGGGGATGATTGGAGGATGAAATGACCAAAAAGGGATCGGCGGTGTTAGGTTATTCCTGTCTTATACCCCGTTTAAGGATACGGGGTATTTAAGAACTTGGAGATTTTGTTTAAAAAAAATAATTTTTTTTTTTGGAGATTTGTGAAATCGATCCATGAATCCTGGCCGTTGATTTTGTGTCGTTGTGGGCTCATGCATAGACATTAATCATAATTATTTGATTTATTTGGCTTAATACAATTTTATCCCTGTACTATAATAAAATTCTAATCTTTGACCCTTTTTGTTATATTTTCGGTCACTTTTATCCTTATATTTTCATTTTGTCTAGAGATGGTCATGAGTCAAGTTTTTGACCGACCCGCACCCGACCTAAAAATTTAACACCTCCATTCAAATCTGACATTTTATGATGTTCTACTTAACTTGAATTTTAGTGTAAAAAATCAAACCTGACATGATACGGCGTGACATAAATAAAAAATAATTTTTTTTCATTTTTATTCGGTAAAATAGGAAGTTAATTGAAAAAATACAAATAGAGAGAGTGCAATATAATAATTATTTCAATTTTATTAGACAAAATAAGGAGATAATATTGAAAAAAATATAAAAAGAGATGGAAATTATAGCAATTATACCTAAATATTTAGAATTAAATTAAATTATTATTTTCGAGTGGAGTCGGATTGAGTATTTTTCATCATAAACCCGACCCGACTCGATTTTATCCTCGAAAAATATAATTTGAATCCAACTCAAACCCAAAATTTTATTTAAAACCCAACTGTAAAAAATCAAATCGAGTCAAAACGCATCGGATCTAAGTAAAATGATCATCCCTGATTATGTATTTCACTTTAACCTTTTACTCTCTTAACCGAAAAGGTGACGTTAGTCGGTGAGAGACCGTCATGCGTTAAAACAATTAAAAAATCATTTGTTTGAAAAAATATTAGTAAAAGTTTCAGAAAAAAATTCGAGGAAGATCTAAAACTCATAAAGTTTTGAGTTAAAATTAAATGATTAAATTATTTATAAACTTTTAACCACTCAAATCTATTAATTTAATTATTTGATAAACAAAGGATCACATTAATATTGAAGTAAAATCTCTAAAACTAAGTAAGATATTCGGAGTAACGTTTCTACTTTTAGAATAATATTTTTTGTTATTGATATTTGTAAATTAATATATTTTTTTTATTTTTACTATTATTCATTTATGTTATATTTAAATAAATCAAGTAAAATATATTTTCATATATATAATTTATATAGTTGTTTTCCTTTTAAATTTAATCCTAACGACCTCATTATCTCATAAACTATAAACTTTGTACAGAGTTGTCACTTAAAACATTTTTTTGGGACGTTTTAGCTCTTAAACCAAAACTTATTATCTCACTTGCCTTAACCGCTAACACTATTGGTTTTTTGAATAGAATTGTTAAAAATATCTCGTTGACCAATCCAGACACACCATGTGTCACTTGTTAAAAATCAGTTGAATTTAATAAAAAGGATAAATTGTACATTAAGTTTGTTATGTTTTTATTTTTGTTCATTTTAATCCCTAAAAATCTTTAAACCTAAATTTATCCATATTTTTTTTAATTTTTACAATTTAGTCTAATATTTTTATATGATGATATTATTGTTTATTTTAGTCCCTAAAATTCAATTAACCCATAATTCACCCTTATTTCTTTTTAATTTTTATAATTTAGTCCAATACTTTAAATATGATGATATTTTTGTTCATTTTAGTCCCTATAATTTTAATTTAACTCAAAATTAACCCATGTTTCCTTCTAGTTTTTATAATTTAGTCCAATATTTTTAATATGATGATATTATCGTTCATTGTACATTGTAGTCCCTAAAAATCTTTATTTAACCTAAAATTTACCACTATTTCTTTCTAATTTTAAATTTTAGTCCAGTATATTTAATATGATGAAATTATTGCTCATTTTAGCCCGTAAGATTTATTTAACCCGAAATTGACTCATATTACTTTATAATTTTTATTTTAAAATTTTGTCCAATATATTTAATATAATGATATTATTGTTCATTTTATTCCGCAAAATTTATTTAACCCGAAATTGACCCATATTACTTTTTATTTATTATAATTTAGTTCAATATTTTTATTCATTTTAGTCCCTAACACTTTATTTTAGCCAAAAGCCACCCAAATTTCTTTTTAATTTTTAAAATTTAGTCTTATATTTGTAGTCCCTAAAAATTTGTTTAACCCTAAATTGACCCCTATTAATTATAAAATTTATAAAAATCAGAATCTTAAGGTAATGTTAATTAAGCACCATAAATAGAATAAAATTGTGTACCTGGACACAATAAGTTTTCAGACCAAAGACATTCTGTGTACCCAAATGTTTTTTTGAAAATTGATACCACTAATTTTATTAAACGGAAAAATATCTGAAATTACAATGAAAGTTTACTGCTGAGTAAACAAACACCTAAATCTAGATACAAGCCCAGAAGAAACAATTAGTGGCTCTAGATCATAATAGGACCATACAATGAATAGGTAAGAACCTAATCCAAAGACTCGAAGCAAAAGTCGTATACAAACACCCACAAATCGACGATGATGGGTAAAACCACCAACAAACAACATTAACAAATGCATATTACAATGATCGTACGTTGACAAAAAGGTCATTACTACAACTCAATCGCGAATAAACGGTAGATGTCTTCGTGTATCCGAATCTGGTTCAAGGGTCCGAGAAGGAGGATCAACAGCATAATGAAAGGAGCGCCATCTTGATCAGTCGTGGCGTCGTCAGATCCAACCCTAATTAAAAATCTAAGCAACAAAGAAAAAACGTGCCAAAAGACAGAGGAATGCGTACTAAAAAGGTAGACTAAATCGTGCTACAAGAGCAGAATAATTTATTAAAAATAAAAAAGCAAAAGAAACAATAGATCCGGCGGTCGACAACCAGTATAAAACTGGTGCCGCCGCCGGCGATTAAAAGAAAAAAAGAGCAAAAAAAACAGCGGCGGCGGTTGAAGTTTTTAGAGCAAAAAATTTTAGGTTTTTCCAGCAATAGTAGAGCAAAATGAGTTGTACCCAAATGTTCTGAGAATTAAGTCAAACTTAGTAATTAATTATAAATTCAGAACCAAACAGTAACATGGCTCAAATTCAGACCTATGGACTAAGTCAGGGAGTTTCTAAATTATCGTTATTTAACAAAACATTGACGAACTAAGACAATTTTATTGTTTTACTTTGGATGCCCAGCTCATGGTGTATTATTATTTTATTTTAATCAAATCTTGATTACATCCTCACTCATACATCTAAACAATTACGCATTATTTTAAATATGTAATTATTTATTGTGTCAAAAAATATGCAATTATTTAATTTATGCAAAATTTATTACATCCTCTGAAATTAACCCATTAATAGAGGTCAATTACAAGTTAAATAAATTTTATGGATTAAAATGAAAAATATCATTATATTAAAAATATTGACTATATTTTAAAATTTAAAAAGAAACAATGTTGCATTTTGTTTAATTTCTTTTAAAAAGTTATAATTATGTTTAATTTCTTTTGATATATATATATTAAAAGATAATAGCTTATCTAACTTGCAGGCAGTGACGAAGCTATAGCTAGGGGGAATTTCTTTTACTCTTTGATTCTATGTTTTGCCCCCTCTCCAACTCCATATTCTGGCTCCGTCCCTGCTTGTAGGTGTTGAAGATGGAATATTTGGTTTCAATTTGTAAAGATAATGATTTGTTTGGTAAATAGCGGTCCGAGCTAAAATTGGAGGTTTGAGCAAATATTAAAGGTTTGACCGGTCAAAACCTCTTTTGGATGTTTGGTGAATAGTGGATTGAAATAGCGGATTGATGTGAAACCTCTAATTTTGAAAAAGTTGCTAATATGAGCTTTTTGAAATTAGAGGTTTAGGGATTTCAAGTTTGCTCAAATTTCTCTTGTAAAGAGGGTTTACTCAAGCTTTGGGTTAGAAAACTTTGAGTGTGTAAAGGTTGTCTCCTTAGCTTAGAAAAGGGGAAGAAATTCAAGCGTGAATTTGATGAAATCCTTAGTGGGAAGCTAAGGTAGTGGATGTATGTGCTTGTTAGAAGCCTGAACCACTATAAATCCTTGTGTCTATTGTCTATTTTTCACGTTCCACAAAATCACCCAAATATCCAACTTCTCCACCACTTGGAAAACTAAATCGGTTAAAGGAAATCGAGCCTATCAAGCCTAACAATTTATCTTCATAAATCAAATTCCTTTAGTAGAAGATGTCATCTTTGGTTCGGCTCGGTCTGGACCTGTCAAGAGCTCGTTCTGCACCATCCTCCCTTTTCTTTATTGCCCTGGCGGCATCGCATGCCCTGGCGCATCACATGCCCTAGCAGTGAGTAAATCTGCACAAGCACCAAAATACATCAAAATAGTACCTTTTCATTAAATAAATCAAATGTAAGGATCAAGGATAGAAACAACGTGTTGAGTTGATCAAACGATTGCAAATGGTCAAGAGAAGGGTGAATTGTCGATTAAAAATTTGAGGGTGGAAATTGGATGAAATAAAAATATGACACAAGGCAATTATAGTGGTTCAAGTTCCTAAATGAACTCTAGCTCCACTAACTTAGCTCCCACTAAGGATTTTCAACCAATCCACTATTGATTTTCCCCTTTTCTTGGATGAGAAGGAAACCTTACAATAACGATTAAGCTTTCTACCCAAAGCTTAATCCAACACACTCTTTACAATGAAGAAATTTTGGTAAACTTAACAAGTGCCTCTCAAAGGATAATGCTTACCCAAATACAATCAAACACTCCCCAAAACTCTTAATAAAAATTACAATGAAGAATACACTAGAGTTGGGTACAAGATTTGACTTTAAAAGATCAATGTTTAGATTTGAATGCTTTGATGTTGCTTGAAGGCTCAGTAGTTGTTGATGTATCTTTAGAGACTTGTTTTTATACATTCTCATTGATTTCTAACAGTTTGGGTGGTTGAGATCATCAATAGAGCCGTTGGGGCTCTCTCTTCCCTCTATAAATGTAGTTCTGCAATTACCCGTATCGAAACACGAGACCCATGTATCTAAACAGGCATTCAAAAAAGAAAGAGTTGTATGCCATATCGAAACACAAAACCTATGTGTAAAATAAGGCCCATATCGAAACAGCTATAGGCCATATCGAAACAAGAAGTGCAAAAAAGAAGACCGCATCGAAACGGATAAGGGTTGTATCGAAACATTTTGAAACTGTAATTTTGTGTTCCAAAACAACTTGGGGGTGTATCGAAACACTTAAGCAAATCTTTAAAATTTAGTTTCTGACAAGTAAAGGCTAGTTCATTAAATGCCCAATTTTAAAATTACTTAACCCCTGTATTGAAACGAGTGTTAGCCATTCTGAAACGATGCTTAAAAATCAAAAGGCCCAGATGATGGTCGTATCGAAACAGGTTTGAGCCGTTCCGAAACAGATGTCTCTAGTGGAAAAACGCATCGAAACACTTTAAGGGTGTTTCGAAACTCCTGGGCGATGTTGTGTATTTTGGCCTGAAAAACACTTAGAAAATTTATGGGGTTTAAGTTTTGACTTGAAAACATTTTGAGAATAATTTTTACTTGTCAAAATCGAATATTTTGATTACTTAAAAATTTATTTACTTTGCAAATTATTCCTTGAATTACTTGTTATATCAAAATCAAATATTGGTTTTACAATCTCCCATTTTTGATATAACAAAACCAAAGTAATTTTTTAAGTAAACTCCCCCTAAGTTTAAGTTAGGTTTTGAAAACGATTTTAAAAATTTAGCTTAACCCTTCTCCCTTTGTTAGATCAAAATCAACGAGGTAATATAATATTCAATCCATAAGCCAAACCAAAAATATAGCAACATAATGTCATTAAGCATTAAAACCAAAGCAAAATAAGTTCATAAATCCAAAACATAATATCCAAACCATAATTTCAAACATAAAAGCAAAGCATAGGTCTTAAACTTAAAACATAAATAGGTGCATGAAAATAGGGAAATCCTAAGCTAGATGAGATGCAATGAAATGCAATGATCTAAGGCTCATCATCCTCGTTGGCATTACTCTTGCGGAATTGCCTCCATTCGCCATAGAAATCGGTGAGTGACATATCCATAGAAGTTAGTTGAGATTCAACCGAGGTGAGGCGAGTCTTAACATTTTAGATACGTCCATCCATGTTAGTGAGGTGAGTATCAATGGTAGCGAAGTTGAGTCCATGTGAGTACGTATTCCATTAAATTGCTCGGTGATGAATGTCATAAGGGCTTTATTGTTTGGTGGAGCAACTTGAGGTGGAGGTTTTGGGGGAACAATGGGTGGAGGATTCTCAACACGAGTCCATTCTCCATCAATGTAGTGAAATTTGCTTCGGAGAAGTGTGCGCTCATCAATGGGATCTTTGAGGGATTCCGCATAATCAAGTGAGCAATCAATTCCCACCTTAGAAAATAAATAGCTCAATGTCGTGCCATAGGTGAAATAGGTAACAAGATCGGTGTGGTGAATTTGAACAAGGTACACCATCTCAGCAAATATAATCTGACAAAGATTCGGACGATGTTGTTCACGAAAGTACCTAATCCAAAAATCATCTACTTGTCTTATGTGAGAGAACTTGCCACTAGAAGGGTGAAACCACCACGATACCATAAGATGAAGGATGCGATCATGTGCATCAAGAACCGTGACGGAGCCACCAAGAGTATGGCCCAAAGAGTTCTCATCTGATATGCCCTCATCTTCAAACCCAAACACGTTGCACAAGACTTCTAGATCAACTCTAACTTTCTTTCCCATGAGATAGGACTCAATAGGAACCACTTGACCAGCATTGGAGATGCAACGAGCAGTAGCATAAAAGAGAAGCACCATTTTACGGTACAAGGTACCGGGTAAGCTTAAGAAAGTCATAAACTTCCAACGCCTTAGAAGATCAAGATAGCGAAATTGAAGACGCTCAGAATCCAAAAATGGAAGAGAAACGATACGCTCACGTCTAATGACATGATCTTGGAAAAGCTTAAAATTGGTGTAGGCATCCTTTTTACGAAGAGACCTTTGGTAGAGCGAATTGAGATTAGAACGAGAAGAATCATAATCAACGGTGGAGCTCCCACCAGCCTCATTAGTTCTAACTCTCTTCCTAGAAGCTATGTTTGAAATCTGGAATGAAATCAAAACAAGAACATGTGTATGCGTAAATCAACCAAATTCAATCCATGTTACAATCCTATAATCAAAGTATTAATAAAAACTATACAATATAGTTTGAAAAATATATATAAACATAAAAAGAATCTTTGGTGAAAAGAATTTGTAAAAGAAAAACTAAAAATTATACGGTATAAAAATTATATTCGAATAATTTTTTTTAGTTTTTTGAATTTATTTTTGCAAAAGCTTGAAAGAAAAAAGGAAAAAAAGAGAAAACGTTTTTTATACCTTGATATTGGATGAGGATGAATGAAGAATGATTGACGCACCAAAATTTTTTAGGTTTTGATGTGAAAAATCAAGTGATTGGAAGGGTTTTTATGAGGGTTTTGCGGCTAGGGTTTTAAGGGAAAAGAGTTGGTGTTTTAATTAAAGTTTGATGCCTATTTAAAGCTGTTCTACGCACTCGTGTTTCGATACGCCACTTGGCATATCGGAACGCCCGTTTCGAAACGCTATCAAGACGTTTCGGTACCAGACTCGTTTCGATACAAGTTGACCCTGTTTTGGAAGACGCCATGAACCCGTATCGAAACGCAAAGAGGTCGTTTCGATACGATTTGCTACTAGAATCTCCCAATATAAGCCCGTATCAAAACATATTTAGCTGTTTCGATACACCCTTACCAGAAACTACAATTTGGGTAGTTTTAAGTTCAAGGAGCCAACTTAGATCGAGCCTAAATGCATGTGAATGATATATAAGCAAGATTTAATGGCTAAAATTGATGCATACTCCCCCTAACAACATGCATAGAAGCAAAATGATGCAAATTAACATAAGCATGAATATCAACCAATTTCAAGCAAAATTTTGACCATTTGGGACCTAAAAGGGGGCAAGGAAGGCTGGTTAAACCTAACTCTCTCCTAAGGGTCCAAAAACGCTATTTATCTAAAAGTTTGGTAAATATATCCGCTAATTGGTTCAAGGTATCAACATATTCTAGAACAACATGATTTTTCAAAACACAGTCTCTAATGAAATGATGTCTTATTTCTATATGTTTGGTTATAGAGTGTTGGATGAGATTCTTAGTGAGACAAATGGCACTAGTGTTGTCACACCTAAGGGGTATAGCTTCTACTTGAACACCATAATATAAGAGTTGTTGCTTCATCCAAAGAACTTTGAGCACAACAAATCCCTAAGGATATGTACTCCACTTTGGTGGTATATAAGGCTACGCTATTTTGTTTCTTAAATAACTAAGATACGAGCATACTACCTAAGAATTGACATGTCCCGGAGGTACTTTTCCTATCTATTTTGCATCCCCCATAATTCACATCCGAATAAGCATGAAGGCTAAAGAAAGAATCCTTAAGATACCAAAGACCTAAGTTAGGCTTGTCTCTAATGTATCTAAAAATTCTCTTAATGGCTACAAAGTGTGATTCTCTAGGACTAGCTTGGAACCTAGCACACAAGCAAACTCTAAACATAATATCCGGTCTACTTGCGGTAAGGTAAAGCAAAGAACCTATCATAGATCTATAAAGCTTAGAATCAACACACTTACCTCCTTCATCTTTGTCAAGCTTTATAGAAGAGCTCATTGGGGTGACTTGAGGCTTTACATTCTCCAAGATGAACTTTTTGAGCATATCATTCACGTACTTTGCTTGATTGATGAAGGTGCCATCCTTCCTTTGTTTGATTTGGAGCCCCAGGAAGAATGAGAGCTCCCCCATCATTCTCATCTCGAACTCACCTTGCATTAGCTTAGAAAATTCTTTGCAATAACATTCATTAGTAGAACCAAAAATAATGTCATCAACATAAATTTTTACTACTAAGATGTCATTACAATATCTTTTTATGAAAAGTGGAGTGCCCACCTTGCCTTTTTCAAAACCTTTTTCAATTTAAAAGTTTGAAAGTCTTTCATACCAAGCTCTAGTAGCTTGTTTTAAACCATAAAGAGCTTTGGTTAATTTAAAAACATGATTTGGAAATTTTGAATTCTCAAAACCCGATGGTTATTCAACATACACTTCTTCATTTATAAAACCATTTAGAAAAGCACTTTTTACATCCATTTGAAAAAGCTTGAAATCATGGTAACATGCAAATTCTAGAAGCATCCTAATAGCTTCCATTCTAGCTATGAGTGCATATGTTTCATCAAAATCAATTCCCTCTTCTTGAGTGTAACCTTGAGCAACAAGCCTAGCCTTGTTTCTAACTATGTTGCCACTCTCATCTAGTTTATTTCTAAAGACCCATTTAGTTCCTATAGTAGATTAATTACTAGGCCTTTCAACTAATGACCATACTTTACTTCTCTCAAATTGATTTAATTCTTCTTACATGGAAAAAATCCAAAAATCATCTTTTAATGCTTCTTTGATATTTTTAGGCTCAATGCATGAAAGAAATGCAACATGGTTCATTAATTTGAGAAAGGATCTAGTGGTTACCCCCTTGGATGGATCACCCAAGATTTCACCACCTTTGACATAGTTGAACTCCCTTAGGTATGTCACCTCCTTTTCCTCAAGAGCCAAGTCCTTCAAGGCTTCAAGACGTGGATCATGTGCTTCTTCTTCTTTAGTTGGAATCTCACCCACCTTTGATGTTTTCCCTCCATCAATGGCTTCAATCATCACAAGAGTCATTCCTCAAAGGAGGTTATCATCGAAAACAACATGTATAGACTCTTCAACAACCAAAGTTCTTTTATTAAATACATGATAGGATTTAGAGTTTAGGGAATAACCCAAAAATGTTGCCTCATCACTTTTTTGTATCGAATTTACCTAAGTTGTCTTTTCCATTGTTTAAAACAAAACATTTACAACCAAATGGGTGAAAATAGCTAATGTTAGGATTTTTGGATTTTAAAATCTCATAAGGTGTTTTTTTAAAATTGGCCTAATCATTACTCTATTAATAATATAACAAGCCGTATTAGTGGCTTCCGCCCAAAAATACTTAGGTAAGTTGTTTTCACAAAGCATAGTCATAGCCATTTCTTCTAAATTTCTATTTTTCCTCTCAACTACCCCATTTTGTTAAGGAGTCCGAGGAGCCGAAAAATTATGGCTAATACTATTTTCATTACAAAAATCTTTAAAACCCATATTTTGAAATTCGGTTCCATGATCACTTCTAATGTGTGAAATTTTATGATCAAGATCATTTTGAGTAATTTTTGTAAAAGTAATAAAATTTTCTAAAGCCTCATCCTTAGTACTTAAAAATAGAACCCAAGTGTATCTAGAAAAGTCATCTACCAATACAAATGCATATGACTTACCACCCAAGCTCATAGTTCTAATAGGCCCAAATAAATCCATGTAGATTAGTTGTAATACCCTACTAGTTGAAACATCATTAATGGATTTAAATGAAGTTCTCTTTTGTTTACCCTTAGCACATGCATCACAAATTTTATCTAATGAAAACTTTAGTTTGGGTAAACCTCTAACTAGATTTTGGGAAGCTAATTTTTCTAAAACACTTATGCTAGCATGCCCAAGTTTCCTATGCCACAACCATGCATCATTTTCATTATGTGCAACTAAACATGCATGGGATGAATGTATGTCATCTAAATGCACCATATAGATATTTCCTATGCGATGACCAATGAGCTTTATTTTATTTGTTTTAATGTTCACAATTTTACACCCATTTTTATCAAAATGAACATTAAAGCCTTTATCACAAAGTTGACTAATGCTCAAAAGATTACGTTTTAGACCATTGACATGAAGCACGTTTTAGACCAATGAAGCCTATGCCTTCAATGTCTCATTTGGAGTTGTCACCGAATATCACATATCCTCCACTTTTTGGTTTAAGCTCCAAGAATCTACTCTTGTCTCCGGTCATGTGTCTCGAGCATCCACTATCAAGGTACCATGTGTTTTGACCTGAAGCTTTGGCCTTGTAGCAATGCTCCCCCTACAAACAAAGATTAGTTTCTTGTTATTGGTACCCAAATCATTTTGGGTCTATGAGTGTTAGCTCCCAAAAGCTTGGTTCCCTTAGGAATCCAAGAAGCAATATCATTCACATTATTAGAAACAATAAAAACCTTAGGAACCCATACACTCCTAATTCTTTTAATTTTGGATTGCTTTTGATAAACTCTTTTTTAGGGTAAAATGGTTTTCTCTTAACATATTGGGTTTTTGAAGAACATCATTTTTCAAAAACATGTTTCCCAATATTAAGAGAAGTTTTGAGATTATCCACCTCCTTGGTGTAATAATCTTGAAAATCGGAAAGAAGTTTTTCTAAATCAACATTTCCTTTTTGAGATCATTTGAAAGATTAATCAAATATAAAACCTTCTTTTCCAATTCCGAATTAGTTTTTGAAAGAGACTCATTTTGATTTTTCAAATTGGAAATGTTTTTCTTGTTTTTCAAAATAGACTCTTTATACTTTTCAACCAACTCATCATAAGCAGCATATAATTCATTGTAAGTAAAAGATGATGAGTTACAGTTTACCATTTGTTCCTTCTCAAATTCCATGAGACAAAGGCTGGCCACTTCCTCCTCCTCTTCAAATGACTCCTCGTCACTCCAAGTTGCCACTTGAGCTTTGAGCTTGTTCTTCTTCCCAAAGCTTTACTTTCTCAATTGAGGGCACTCGGATCGGATATGGCCAGTTTTCTTGCACTCATAGCAAGTGATTTGGTCCTTTTCTTCTTCTTTACTTTTGTTCTTGAAGTCCCCCTTTTTATTGAATTTTGTTCCCCGATTGGACTTCATGAAACGTGTGAATCTTTTGGCCAACATGGCCATCTCCTCATCTTCCTCTTCACTAGAATCACTATCATTGTATTAAGATTTAAGTGTGATTTCGATCTTCTTCTTCTCAACCTCCTTCTTCTCAACTTTTTTCTCTTCTTTCCTTCCCCTTTTCATGATCTCATGAGTGAGTAGAGATCCAACAAGGGCATCAAGCTTGAGAGTCTTCAAATCTCTAGCTTCAATGATGATCGTTCTTTTTCCATCCCACAATTCCGGAAGGGAATATAGAAGTTTCCAAACTAGCTTGTCTTCGGGAATAACTTCACCGAAGCCCTTTAAACCATTGACGATGACCAAGAACTGATCAAATATCTTGGAGTCTCTTTCATCGGGATCCATCTTGAAATTTTCATAGCTTAAGTTGAGAAATCCAATCTTTGTCTCTTTAACATCGATAGTTCCCTCATATGTCGTCTCGAGGGTATCCCAAACTTCCTTGACACTTTCGATGGAAGAAACATTTGAGTAGATATCAGGACCGAGAGCACAAAAGATCATATGCAAGGCTTTGTCATTGACTTGCAACCGTCTTCTATCTTCATCGGTCATCTCGGCTTTGACATTTGGGACTAATCTTCCTTCACCATCTCTCTTCATAGGAATGCTTGGTCCGTCTTCTACAATGTCTCACACCATGTAATCATTGGATTTGATGAAGAGACACATCTGATTCTTCCAATATGAGTAGTTATCCCTATTGAAGAATGGTTGTTTCGTGGTGAATTGAGACACATAGAGGTTGGGACCGGAGGTGGATGCCATTGCTTGAAGTTGTTATTGATTAAACTCTCCTAGAATCGACTCAAGAGGGTTGTAATCCTTCCAAGTAGTGTAGATCTGATACCAATTGTTGAGTTGATCAAATGATTTCAAATGGCCAAGAGGGGTGAATTGGCGATTAAAAATTTGAGGGTGGAAATTGGATGAAATAAAAATACGACACAAGGCAATTATAATGGTTCAAGTTCCTAAATGAACTCTACCTCCACTACCTTAGCTCCCACTAAGGATTTTCAACCAATCCACTATTGATTCTTCCCCTTTTCTTGGATGAGGAGGAAACCTTACAATAACGATTAAGCTTTCTACTCAAAGCTTAATCCAACACACTCTTTACAATGAAGGAATTTTGGTAAACTTAACAAGTGCCTCTCAAAAGATAATGTTTACCCAAATACAATCAAACACTCCCCAAAACTCTTAATAAAAATTACAATGAAGAACACACTAGAGTTGGGTACAAGATCTGACTATAAAAGATCAAGGTTTGGATTTGAATGCTTTGATGTTTCTTGAAGGCTCAATGTTGTTGTTGTAGCTTTAGAGACGTGTTTTTATACATTCTCATTGATTTCTAGCCGCTTGGGTGGATGAGATCATCAATAGAGCCGTTGGGGCTCTCTCTTCCCTCCATAAATGCATTTCTACAACTACTCGTCTCAGAACACGAGACCCCTGTATCGAAATGGACACTAAAAAAAGAGCCATTGTGTGTAAAATAGGGCCCGTATCGAAACAGCTATAGGCCATATCGAAACAACAAGTGTAAAAAGAAGGCTGTATCGAAACAGATAAGTGTTGTATCGAAACATTTTGAAACTATAATTTGGTGTTCTGAAACAACTTGGGGTGTATCAAAACACTTAACCAAATCTTTAAAATTTAGTTACTGACAAGTAACGACTAGTTCATTAAATGCCCAATTTTAAAATTACTTAACCCCTATATCGAAACAGGTGTTGGTCGTTCCCAAACGATGCTTAAAAATCAAAATCCAGATGAAGGACGTATCGAAATAGGTTTAAGCCGTTTTGAAACAGATGTCTCTAGTGGCAAAATGTATCAAGACACTTTAAGGGTGTTTCGAAACGCCTGTGCGATTTTGTGTATTTTGGCCTAAAAACACTTAGAAATTTTATGAGGTTTCAGTTTTGACTTGAAAACACTTTGAGAATAAATTTGTACTTGTTAAAATCGAATATTTTGATTACTTAAAAATTTATTTACTTTGCAAATTAGTCATTGAATTATTTGTTATATCAAAATCAAATTTTGGTTTTACACAATGTAATTAATGCATAGAGGGTCATAATACAGCTCAATTGGGTGTAGGTTGAGCAATAATTGCCATGTAAAACGGTGAAAATATAGAACTTTTAGACACTTATCACACCCCCAAACTCAAACTATTGCTTGTTCTCAAGCAATGCAAACCATCAATTGTCAAACCTTAATTTTCATAAACTGTCTCATTGGTCTTACTTTTCCTTCTCTCTTCAAACCATGGCTACGACCATTCTTGGTCCTTAATGCGTTGGATGCCTTAGGAATTCTATGGGATCAAGCTATAAGAAATAGTGAGCAAATTATGACAAGATGATTATATAGGTTCTAGGTAAACACTTAAGCATTAAACTACTTAACCTCTGTATTTTGTTTTCGTTTCTTCTCTTTTTTTATAAGCATTCTAACCTACTAGAGCCAGTTTCGGGCACCTTTAGTGATTAGCCTAGAGCCGATTTCGGGAACCTCTAAGGCTTCCTTAAGCTAGAGCCAGTGTTAGGCACCTCTAACTTTTTACCCAAAATTTTCTTTCTAAGCAAGTTTATGCCCTAAGTGTACTAGAACTCCTTAAATCATATAAGTCTCAAAAGTTCTAATAGCAATTTCCTAAGTTATATTCCTTAAGCATTCTAGAATTAAAGGCTTTAAACACTTCTAAACAATAGTAAGAAGAGAGAGTTCTATTGCCAATTAAGAAGATTTCATTAAAATTAAACTAAGACAAATGATAAAGAGTATTACCGAGGCATAAGCTTTATTCGGTTAAGGCAATGCATGCAATAAAAAATTGACAATTATTAAACAAAACCGCATTTTTGTATTATAATGTTGCGACATGGCTGTGCCTTGGCAGTGAAACCTACACCCCCAAACTCAAGATAAGCATTGCTCTCAATGCGTTAATCACAATATATAAAATAGGAAATATATACACAAAAATTAAGGGCAAGTGTAACATATGCATCCTATATGCTGGTGTGCATTGTTGCCTGGGCATTAACAGTAGGCATTTCCGAGGCAGCATGTCTTGCTGAGGCATGAGCTTTAGGGGTTGCCGAGGCATGCCTTTCATGGGTGGCTGAGGCATCGAGTATTGCTGAGGCATGCACCATCTCGTCCATTTTGGCAGCGGTTTTGGGACAAATGTTTGCTTTTTGGATGAGCTCGGGCTTGCCATGGTTTTGAGGTTCTTGGCCATGGTGGTTTTGTTTCTTGATGTGGAAAACAAAGAAAACCTGAAAACTAATTATTCTAAAGACAAATAAATTATCTCCTAAAATAACTGAAAATAAAATAAATGTTCAAAAATTAAAAAAGAAAAATTAAAAATTCTTAGAAAGAGCATTTTCATGCATCTTCTAAGGTTACCACATATCTGAGAAAGCTTGAGGATAATCGTTTCCGATACTTCTTATAGTCCATTTGCACCCTCCATCGAGTGACAACATTGCCCAAAAAGAGTTGGGCCAATGTGCTCGCAGCTACTCCCTTTTGTGTTACCATGGTGGATGCATCTTTCTTTCGTGTTCCCTTGTAGTCCATGTATACGATCCACCTTGCGACTCTTTCTGAAGGCTTGAATATATTATTAGGAAAAATTATATCAATATCTAACTATTTACTTGCTTCATTCTCGCCGAGATCCGTTATGGTTGGATTTAACCTTCGTTGTCGTGGCAATTGCTTCAGAAACCAATTACCGTGGCAATCTTCTGCCATAATTCGGTGCAAGTCAAGGGAAAATGCAATTTTTTGAAAAGCTTTGTGGATCCAAACCCTGTTTTCTTTAGGCCCCTCAAACATCTCCATCAGTAGAGATTTTGATGGCTTCAACTTTACCAACGTTGTTTCCACAAAGAATACCTATAATGGAAGAGGTGAGTTTTTAAAGAATTTAAAAGTTTCAACCATTACGTGCTCATATTCCATTGGCAAAGTATTGTCATCTTTTTTATGTGTTGGAGGTCGAATATCCTCAATATTTTCATATGTTTGAGACTTTATTTATGGAATTGCCGAGGCATCAGGTCTTGCCAATGCATGTGGGGCTGCCGTGGCATTCACCATACTTTTCTCAACCTGGCTAAGTGTTGTTGCGGCATTGATCTGTTCAGGCTCCTCAATCATTGCCAAGGCAATTCGTTGCATATGCTCATCATGTGCTATGTAGTCTCTTTCATTGGCATCCTCTCTACTTGGAGGTTCTAGTTGTTCCCCACACATTGGGGAGCTCTCTTCACATTGCTCCTCATTATCTTGCCTTGGGACTTCAGTATCCCTAGGAATGGGTTGTTGTTGCATGTTATCCATGGCATATGAGGATCTCTTCAATCGATCTTCCGCTTTTCGCACTAGTTCAGCCATCATGGCAATGCACACATCCATAGAATTTAATAACTCTTGACAAGGACTACATTGCTAAGGCATGTCTGCTGCCAAGGCACTACATTTCCAAGGCACGTCTGTTGCTGCAGCAAAATTGTTATGGTAAAAAAAATTGAGTTTTTTTTATCATACCATGAAAGATTTTGTTGCTGGTTCCATCTATGGTCCTCCTTGTAGTCATATGCACCGAAAAGGTGTGGGCAATCTTCCAACACATGATATTCTCCACACATAACATAAGAGTTTTGCACAATATATGCTTTTCTCGGTTGATTCATCTCTTCCAACGTCAACTCTCGAATAATTTTGCTTTTATTTCCCCTCATGTTGATGTCCCTTAACTTGTAGCATACCTGATTTTTTTAATAAAACAAATAAAAAGTTAGTAAAACAAATAAAAAATGAAATAACAAAAACAACTCACACCAATTGCCAAATCTCGGTAACGGCGCCAAAAACTTGATGCTCGAGTAAAAGTGCCCCGCAATAGTGCAAGTGTACACGTCTCAAGTAATATAATGATAATTATATCGAGTATCATCTCCACAAGAATTGGGCTTTGGGCCACTTGCTTAAGTTACTGCACTGTAGAAAATAAAAAACACAAATAAGTGATAGGAAGATTTTAATCTAACTAATAAACTAAATAAAAATAAAAATAAAAGATAGATAAGTCGAATAAGAGATAAGAGTAGGCCGAGTTCAGTGACCTAAGTCCCCGACGCAGCTGCAATGGTTGAGTCCCTGTCGCGACAATCTCTTGCTCTTGGGCAGATGCTGTTAAGGCTCGACAAAATGTACTTGAATGGCTCCTTCTTATCTCTAAGCTCGGAACACTGTTGATGGCTGAACTTTGACCATACTTCTCGGCATAAACCAAAGACAAACACCAACAAATCACACGCTTCTCTTAGCTGTTGAAACTCTTAACCTATCTCTAGGCCGAGTTAGTTAACACCACGTGGGATGAAAACTATGCTTACTTGTTTTGTGAGTTCAACTCTCTCGATACTGAACAAATGGATAATCTCACGAACCCTCTCTCGATAAGTATGCAAGAATGATTAAAGCCAACAATAAGCAAACTAAAGAGCTAATGTTTTGATATAATAAATGAAAATAATTTTGGACTAAATTGAAAATATTTCAAAAGTGCCTTTAAGCCCAAACAACTTAAAAATATGTTTGTGGATTTTTGTAAAGAGGTTTTGAAGTTTTTTCTAAAGCCAAAATTTACAAAACCACCCAAGTGTTTTGAAACACCCATAGGCGTTTCGAAACGACCATTCACAGAAACAAAACGTTTCGATACAATCTTGTCTGTTTCGAAATGGGATTTAATTTAGGTGAAGGTTTTACACATCGTTTCGATACGGGCTTTACCGTTTTGATACGACTATTTTCCCCAACGGTCAAAATCCCCAACGACTATTTTTCGACGGTAATTTAATTTGCAGCCTAACTGTCAATCGTACCGAAACATGTTTTAACTATTTTGATACGGCTAGAAGGGTTTCGTAACGGCCATAGGCGTTTCGATATGGCCTTCTGCATCAAACTTCAATGGCTAGTTTTGAAGAAGGGCGTTCTGAAATGAGATCGAGTATTCCGAAACGAACATCTGTAGAACAACATTTACGGTGGGAAATACAGTCTCCAACGGCTCCAAAACATCCCTAACGGTCCTCAACGGCTACAAAATCATTTGGGAGTATAAAAGGGATCTCCAAGCATCAAGAGAAGACTAATGCTTCAATTGTCAACAACAATATGATAAGAAAATTATCTTAGGGCTTTATTGTTCAATTTCTTGTATAGACAACACTTGTGAGCCTAATTGTCAAATTTGCTCAAGTGTTTAGGTTTTGGGTCAGAGCTTTAATTGTGCAACCATACACCCTCTAGAGGGATTTCTAGTTTGCTAAGTATTTCTTTTGTAAGAGAGTGTTTGATCAAGCTTTGGGTAGAAAGCTTGATCGGTGTAACAGTTTCCTCCTAAGGCGAGAAAAAGGGACGAAATTCTTAGTGAATTTGTTTGGAAATCCTTAGTGGGAAGCTAAGGTAGTGGATGTAGGCTTTGAGTTAGAAAGTCGAACCACTCTAAATCCTTGTGTTTATCTCTTATTTTTAGCTTCCACCAAATCACCCAAAAATCCAATCTTCTCCAAACTTGGCAAACACATCGGTTGAAGGAAATCGAGCACCATAAAACTCAAAAATTGTTATCAGAGCTTGGCTTAATCGAAGAGGATTAACATCCTATTAAGGTGATACGGGAAGCTCGATACAACATAACAACCAACTGATCAAATGGCGCAATCCATCGACAAGCCACCATTCTTCGACGCGACCAATTATGCTTATTAGAAGACAAGGATGATGTTCTTTGTCAAATCCAAAGACTACAAGCTTTGTGATATTATAGAAGATAGCTCGTTCATACTAAAAGGAAGCAAAGCGGAGTGGAGTGCCGATTACCGCAAGAAGATATAACTAAATTGCAAGGCCTTGCACTTCATCTTTTGTGCACTTAGCCTCAACATCTACGAGAAGATGTCTTCTTGCGAGAGTGCCAAGGAAGTTTGGGACAAGCTCGAAGTTACATACGAGGGGACTAACGAAGTAAAGGAGACCAAGATCGGCCTCCTCAACCTAGAGTATGAAAACTTCAAAATGGATCCAGAAGAGGATATTGATAAGATGTTCTACTGATTCTCCACCATCACAAATGGACTCAAGGGTTATAGAGAAATCATTCTGGAAGACAAACTTGTCCGTAAACTCATCTACTCTCTTCTCGAGTCTTGGGACTCAAAGAAGACGAACATCATTGAAGCTAAAGATCTCAAATCCTTAAAGCTCGATGAACTCATGAGATCTCTCCTCACACACGAAATCATGAAGAAAGGAAGAGAAGAGAAGAAGAAAAATGAAGAGATAAAGAAGATGGGGGAGAAGAAAGTCAAAGAGCTAGGCATCAACGGGAGTGTCGTTGCTCTTAAATCCTCCAAATGCCGACATGTTGAATCAAGTGAGGAGGAAAGTGAAGACGAAGAGATAGCCTATCTTTTCAAGAAATTCACCTGGTTCATGAAGAATGAAATGGAAAGATCTTATCATGAATCGAAGAAGAAGATGAAAGAATCCCACAAGTCCAACAAGAAGGGATTATCTTCAAAGCAACCATATGTGGCCACATGGAGTGATGAAGACTCCACCGATGATGAGGTAGCCCGCCTATGCTTGATGGCCTTTAATGGGGGGGGGGAGGTAACTTCTAACTCATCCATTTCAAATTCTTATACTTTTGATGAGTTACAAGAAGCCTATGATGAATTAGTTTTCGAATTCAAGGCTTCATTTAAAAAAAAACAAAAAGTTGATTTCAAAGTTGAAAAACGAAAATGATTTGCTTTTGAAAACCAATTTTGAGTTTGAAGCAAAATTGAAGGATTTTGAGCAACAAGTTTCTAGTTTACAAAACTTGCTTCAAACAATGGAAAAATATCATCAAAAAGAAGTTGATGATCTTAAGAAAGAAAAGATTTTGATTTCCATGGAATTAAAAGAGAAAAATTATTTTGGAAAATCAAAATTTTACCAAAGACATTCTAGTGTCCCTAGATTTTCAAATAGAAAATGTTTTAGAAGTGTTTGGGTTCCAAAAGAACTAATCACTTCACATAAAAATGATGAAATTGAAAAATGGATTCCTAGAGGACTAATTTTTGTGCAACTAACATTTATGGATCGAAAGCATTTTGGATACCAAAATTTGTATGATTGTCTTGATTATGTGTGATGGAGGTGTTCAACAAGTACAATCAATGAGGGGGAGCTCCATGCACACAAAGAAAGACACTTGAAGAGGAAGGCTTCACATCCTCCTTTGAATTCAAGTGTTGGTAAAATTAGTTGAATTCTTTTCATTTACTTTTATTTCTTTTAATTCAATTAGTTTAATCATATATGTTGGACTAACATTCTTTGATGATGCTTTGAGTAAGGGGGGCCAATTTTAAACCTAAATTCTTATTTTAGTCATTTTTAACCTCCTAAGTTATTTTGAACTTAAAGTTATTTGAAGTCTTTTTGATATAACAAAAAGGGGCAGAAATGGTTTGAAAAATTGCATTTTCAAATGAATAAAGGGGAGCTTTAATTACTTATCTAATTTGAAATCTCTTATTTAAAATTTTAAACTTGAAAGGGGAGAATCCCAAACAAATTTTCAAGATTGGTTTTATTATATCAAAAAGGGGGAGATTGAAGAGCTGATGTTTTGATATAATAATTGAAAAATAGTTTTGGACTAAATTGAAAAGATTTCAAAAGTGCCTTTAAGTCCAAACAACTTAAAAATATGTTTGAGGAATTTTTAAAGAAGTTTTGAAGTGTTTTCTAAAGCCAAACTTTACAAAACCACCCAGGTGTTTCGAAACACCCCTAGGCGTTTCGAAATAACCATTCACAGAGACAAAACGTTTCGATATAGTCTTGTCTGTTTCGAAACGGGATTTAACTTAGGTAAGGGTTTTACACAACGTTTCGATACGGTTATTTTCCCCAACGGTCAAATCCCCAATGTCTATTTCCCAACGGTAATTTAATTTGCAGCCTAACTGTCAATCGTACCGAAACGGGTTGTAACTGTTTCGATACAGTTAGAAGAGTTTCAAAACGGCCATAGGCGTTTCGATACGGTCTACTGCATCAGACTTCAACGGCTAGTTCTGAAGAAGGGCGTTTCGAAACGAGGTCGAGTGTTCTGAAACGAATGTATGTAGAACAACATCTATGGTGGGAAATAAAGTCTCCAACGGCTCCAAAACATCCCCAACGGTCCTCAACAGCTACAAACTCATTTGAGAGTATAAAAGAGACCTCCAAGCATCAAGAGAAGACTAATGCTTCAATTGCCAACAACAATATGATAAGAAAATTTTCTTAGGGATTTATTGTTCAATTTCTTGTATAGACAACACTTGTGAGCCTAATTGTCAAATTTGCTCAAGTGTTTAGGTTTGGGTGAGATCTTTAATTGTGCAAACATACACCTTCTAGATGAATTTCTAGTTTTCTAAGTCTTTCTTGTGTAAGAGAGTGTTTGATCAAGCTTTGGGTAGAAAGCTTGATCGGTGTAACAGTTTCCTCCTAAGCCGAGAAAAAGGGGATGGAATTCCTAGTGAATTTGTTTGGAAATCCTTAGTGGGGAAGCTAAGGTAGTGGATGTAGGCTTTGGGTTAGAAAGCTGAACCACTCTAAATCCTTGTGTTTATCTCTTATTTTTAGCTTCCACCAAATCACCCAAAAATCCAATCTTCTCCGAACTTGGAAAACACATCGGTTGAAGGAAATCGAGCACCATAAAACCCAAAACAAACCTTAACTTTCTTGCATTAAAAACTTAAACAAATTATAATTGTTTTCCCACAACTACTAAACAAAATAACCCTAGCCTAAGAAAAGAACTAGAACATGCTAAACCTCTCAAACTCTAAATACTCCACACCTTCAATTTTGTGGCTTAGCCTTCTTTAAATAGGAGGCTTGAGGCAAAGTCTTTCTTAGATAGGAAGTTAAGTTGGAGTTAGACTTGTCTTCATTAAAGAGGTGAATCTCTTTGATTTAATGCAATTTATCAACTTTTGCCGAATTTCATCTTTAAAATTCCTTCCATGCGTTTGTCATCTTCCCGATCTCTGATTGCCATGCAAAGTATGTAGAAAAATTCAGCGTTTTATGCTCTTCAAATCGACTACCACTTTGCATATTTTGCCCACCGGCAAGTTTGATTGTACAATGCATTAGCATTAGATGCCGCCGAGGCAATGAGATGCCACCGCATAGAATTCTGTTGCCTTGGCATGGGTCTGAAACTGGATCTACTCCGCAAGGCTTTAGCTTCATAAATCAGCTTCCTTTAGTAGAAGTTGTCATCTTTGGCTCGACTCTGTCTCGACCTACCTAGAGCTCGTTCCGCACCATCCTCCCTTTTCTTCATTGCCCACGCAGCATCACATGCCCTGGCGACATCACATGCCCTGGCAGTGAGTAAATCTGCAAAAGCATCAAAATGCATCAGAATGGTACATTTTTCATTAAATAAATCAAATGTACGGATCAAAGATAGAAACAATGTAATTAATTCATAGAGGGCCATAATGCAGCTCAATTTGGTGTAGGTTGAGCAATAATTGCCATGAAAAAATGGTGAAAATATAGAACTTTTAGACACTTATCAATTAGCGCCAATTATTATTTTGGAGGAAATTAATATAGTATTGGAAATATAGAATTTTTTAAAATTATTTGTATTAAATGTTTTTAAAAATTATAAAAACTAACCTTTGAAATGTTAGAGGTTTAACACTTTTTAGGGTCAATTTGTATAATATATGGAGTAAACATTCGACACTTTGTTTTAAAACTATTTATGCAAAAGAGAAGTTTCTATTTGTTTGTTTTTTATTTTTATTTGTGTCCGGTTTATGTTGGATATGAGACCTTTTAAACTATTTTTGAAAAAGAAAAGTTTCTATTTGTTTGTTTTTTATTTTTATTTATGTTCGATTTATGTTGGATAAGAGACTTTTAAAACTATTTTTATGACCATTTTAGTTCGTTTAATGTTCGTGAACAATAAAAAAAAATATTCATGAACATTTGATTTGACATATTCTAAAACAAATAAATTTTTTTTTATGAAAAATAAACAAACCATAAATGGAACATTTCTTATTTTTTAGATGTAAAATAATCAAAAAAAATATTTATTATTGTCTTGAAATTTTTTAGTTTAAATAGAAAAAGATATATATGAATATAAATGAATTGAACACAACTCTAATTAAATTTGTTCATTTAATAAGTAAATATAACATTTCGATTTATACTAGTTTATTTTAATCGTTTTACACTGCATTCTGCATATGCCACCTAAGAGTTTAAATTTATATGTTATCGATGACTGGCAACTGGTATGGTCATATTATTTCTGAATGGCTTTAAGATATTAATTTAACTTTTGAAGTCTGTAATTTAAATTGTTTATGATATGATTGATCTATAGTAAGTTCTCTATGTTTTTTGAAATACCCTTTACTATCGAGGTATGCTTTGAAATCATATTATTAAAGTTTATTTCGTTCATGAATAGTAGAAAGTAAACTCAGATTTAATTCCATGTCAATTAGGCAAGATTAGTAAGCTTAATTCTTCAAACTCTTTTACGTTCTTAAGAATCATATCCTTTGATCCTTGCTGAATAAGCTATTCCAAGTAACTTATTAATCAAGTGCTGCAAGATATGTATAAAGATATGTGGAATTGATTAAGAAGTTTATAGGAGTAAGAGTCATGTATTCCTTTATGTTAATTGGAACTAAGAGAAATCATGCTCTTAGATTCCAATTTTTTGTGTAAAGCTTAGGGTAAGATCACTCCAATTTATGATAAGTTTAAGGTTCTCTCGCTAGAAGAAATACTTTGGTTAGGACCAAAGAAACAATTAATCTTTGTCTTATCCACCTAATTGAAGTAACCAAAAGCAAATGACTTTACGATTTACAGATCAATTCCAAATCTAGACCACTTCATATATAATGACTATATAGTAGCAGGGTATTCACTGGAAAATATGGAATCTATTGTAACCGGAGAATATGTTGAACACTCATATTTACAATGTTGCAAGTATGTGTTAAGATTTTGAAAAAGTCTAAGTATGTTGAATAGTCTTTCTATTTTCATAACTATTAATTTATGTACTTGACAAATTTCAAATTTAACATTACATGAAGGAACATCCAGTGCCAAAATAAGAGATCATAACCCCACCTCTCTTTATCAACCAGCATCATTCAAGAAATTAAACCTAACACACCCATCATAGAACAAAGAAATTAAATGAAGTGCAAAGAGGACACTTATAACTATACGCCAAAGACTTTCCTTAGCTAGAAAAAAGCATCTCTAACTATGCCAACACACAGGATATAATCAAATTGGAAGTTACTTAAAGTTGATTTTAAAAGTTTGAAATTTATAAACAAGCCAAAAGCACAACCTATACCATGTTATTATCCAAAGCAAAAGAATAAAACATGAGCTTATCAATTATGTTGTTAACATGTGTTTGTATGGTTCCACCAGTTACAACAGTCACCCAATGAAGATCTTCCTTAGCTACACGACCAGCAAAGAAAATGTCTACATCTGTAAAATATTGTGTCACCAAATCACCAATAACTAGAGAACAACTTACTAATAATCATAGGCAGAACAAGAAATTCAATCTTTATAAGAAAAAGCAAAAAAATTCTATCTTTACAGCCGTACAAAAAGAATCAACTAGTGGCCCAATTCATCTTCTTCCCTGATTCAACATAACAAATTCAGTCAGCCATATTTTCCAATATTTATTAACTTGACATTCAAACTCTTAAAATAAAAAAATGTGCCAATTAGTTACACTTACGTGAATTCCTTCAAATTTTTCATGTTCATAAAGGGGGAGCTCGTATTTTTTTTGTTACTAGGAAGGATATTTTCATGAAAGATACCGTCGGTCCGCTTCTTAGATATCTTTTTTACTTTTATATTGCCTCAAGGATGCTCCATGGGACACCGTGCCCCGAAGGTGCATCATGATCCATCTACTACCCCATGGGCTCATCATCCCCTAGACTCCGGCTCTATGGGAACATCAAGTCCTAGAGGTGCATTTGACTAATCCTGCCCCATGGGCTCATCATCCCCTAGACCCTCCGGCTCTATGGGGACATCAAGTCCTAGAGCTGCATTGGGCTCATCCTTCCCTAGACCATCCTTCCCCATGGGCATATCAATCCCTGACCCTCTGGCTCCATGGGCTCTTCTTATCCATCTATGAATTTGTTTTATAAAAAAGTATATAAAAGAAGTAATAAACAGAAAAAGGAAGCCATGGGGGACACAAGTTTACCTGCATTATACAAAGATGGCCAACGATTATCCCAGTATGATTTGAATTTTTTTAACATTGTTCCAGTTTTTCTTTGATTCTTTCCTAGATTTTTTACTTTCACGATCATTATATCTTTTGTGAAGATAAACATAATTTTTGACTTAAAGACTTGAATATGACTAGATGCACGTAGGTGCTTCAGTCTCGAGACAGTAAGATCATGTAGGGCTGCCTTCTCTAGAGATATAATTGATGTGAAAGCATGTTCTAGGCGAACATGATTACGATATGAGGGATGCAAGAAATTTACGGATAGCCTAGCATATGGCGTCCATTCAATCTGTTTGAAACATTAAATGGGGAAGACTGAAAAATAATAAATTCGTTTGAAGAAGTTAAAATTAAATCATTAGCAAGGGAAAATTGACATCACTTATATTATTTTGCTTTAACCTTTCAAAATATCCACAAAATAGAGAATAAGGTCGTCGGTTTCTTTTATACATGGATGTTTTATACAACCTTTCATGTCAGTCAGTCATCAAAGGGAAGTTATCTGGACAATTTTGCTTATCTTGGTATATGTCATTGTATATGTCATCAATGGGAGGATGGTCTTATTTTGGTTCGATCCATGGATTACGCAGCAGCCGCTAAAAGACATTTTTCGGCGATTGTTCATGTTGTCTATAAATAAGTTGGCATGGGTACATGATTATGCTGTGGGGGGGGGGGACGTTGGAGCATGGGCAGTGGGCAACGTTTTTTCGTCGACATTTGCGTGGTTTTGAGCTGGACCGGCTGCATGGGTTACGAGAGTTGGTGCGGATGGTACCGTTATGGGAGGCTCGACAGGATACGCTAATTTGGCAACCGAATGATCATGGTACTTTCTCAGTGAAGGCTTTATCCAAATTGCTGTTGATGGATAAGTTTGGCGATGATGATTTGGGTGAATGTTTCGCTTGGCACGTATTGGTACCACCAAAGGTGCAGGCGTTTCTTTGGTTCATATGGTTAAGGAGATTACCAACAGCAGATTTTTTGCGACATCGTGGGTTGTCATTGAGTGCAGAACAAAGTAGATGTTCGTGGTGCGCGTCATCGGAAGAATCGATTGCACATCTTTTTTATGAATGTCCGTGTGTGCTGAAATATTGGGTGTGGTTGCGCAATTGGTGGAATATATCGACACCTTTCCCGGACAGTTTTACTGATTTTTTTGTCGAACACTTGCATTGTCCTTTTTCTGGTAGCATGAAACGATTGTGGGTGGCCTGCGTTAGTGCCTTGTTATGGTCACTATGGTTGGCTAGAAATGAGCGGATATTTCGCGGCAAATGCTTGACGATGGAAGAACTATGTTTTTTAGTGAAGTTGAGATCGTTTTATTGGATTAAAGTGGGCGTGGAGGGGGAGTTAATGCCCGAGGCAGTTTGGTGGACATGCCCGTCTACTCATGTGATTAGCGCGACGGAGAAAAAGGTGAGGCGTGGGGTGTTTTGGCAGCCACCGGTCATGGGAGTTTTGAAATTTAACGTGGACGGTGCGGCGAGGGGTAAACCGGGGCCTGCGGGTTTTGGGGGCGTGATGAGGGACGGGGAGAGTCGGATATTGGGGCTGTTTTCGGGGCCATTGGGGGTGATGGACTCAAATGAGGCTGAAATTCGGGCTATAGCGTTCGCATTGAGTTTGGTGGTGGAGGGGAGTTGGCGACATCATTGTGTGATAATCGAGTTCGTTTCACAGGTGGCTTTGAGTTGGGTTACACGATCGGCAAAGAGGCCATGGCGGTTGTGGGATGTGTTCACGGCGATTGATCAAGCGCGGCATGTTACATATGAGTTACAATTTTGTTTTGTGCCTAGGGAGGCTAATGGATTCGCTGATGTTTTGGCCAAGGAAGGCGTCGATCGTGTGTTATTATTCGTGGCGTGCTTGTGATAAGAGTTGAGGGATATTGTGTTATGTTTTAGACAAGTCATATCGTACTCTTTTCCTCCACTAGGGAGGTTTTTAACGAGGCGTATGGCTTGTCGCGCTGTATGTTTTTTCTTTCTATTGAATAAAAATCATACAGTTTGCTGATCAAAAAAAAATCTAAAGATACTTCTCCCTTGGGTTTAAGCAACCAAGATGCAACCTTCGGTATATGCTCCAATATAAACGCCTAAAAAGGAAAAGTAAATTGTTAATCTACATGAAATAAAGAGCAAAACAACTAAACATATAAATGTGTAAATATAACTTCTATACTCACCGTAAAAAAAAATCCAAACACATACATTTTGTCTTTTCCTTTACCCTTTTCTCCATGCTTACGTGTAGAGTTTCTAGCATGATCGATTATAGGCATAACTTTTAACTTGTTCAATTGTTTCCAGAAAAAGATAGATAAAATGGTGAAATAGTCTTGGAAGAAGATGGGGGTACAATTGACCCTAATATATAGAGCACCACTGCTCAAATATATTGGTTTAATTTTTCACCTACGAGTTTAGCTTCAGTCAAGCTCCCAAAATTTTTACTGAGCCACTTCATAGTAATTTTGTTTGAATTTTCTTCAAAGCAACAATTTGTGCCAAGATAATCCATACACAACTTCTTTACATCCACGCCTTTCTCATTTGCTAAAATAGGTTTACCATTTATGGGTAGACCGATAATTCTTAGAAAATCGCCCAATCCCATAAATAATTATAAAGAATTATTTCGTCCAAATTGAAAGCATCTTTCGTCTTAATTGTACACTCTCACCGCAGCTACTATTAAGTCTTTGAAATGTTTTCCAGATTGTAAGGATCATAAGGTTCTCGATGTAACACCCTAAAACTATCCTAGTTGAAAATCTCTAAGTTTGTTAATAAAGAAGGTAAAACATGTTGTAACATGAAATGTAGTGCGAGTGTAGTGTAACCTGAAATATGTTACAAAAAGAGGATGTAACCTAAAATGTGAAATGATTTTGAGAAGTTAAAGGACCAAGAAAATAGGCTATAAAGAGATCTATGTATCATTGTTAAACAATGACAGCCGACTAACTTTAAAGACATGGATTAACACTTGTTCAAGTGTTGCTATCACCATTTCTCCATCTTCTTTTCATTGTTTTGGAACCGGTTACCATAGACAAAAGAGAGATAAAGCTTAATCACTTGAATTCTTGAAATCTAGTGAGAGAAAATTACATGCATGTGATGGAATTTAAGAGTAAGAGATAATAGAAGTTCATGCATATTGTTATGTAAGTGTCGATTCTGCCTATGCTTTTATATGATGTTCTTGTTGATATTTGGTTGATGTATTGGCCGTGATATGTTAAAATTCATGTTTAGAAATGTTTAATGATGAGTTGTAAGCATTTAGAACAAGTTAAAATGCTGTAAATTCGCATGCATGAAGACTAGGATACAAAACTGTCCAGTTTCGCACTTGGCATATACCCTGGATTAAAATGGATTTTTGGCCATGTTAAAGTTCGAATTAGAAAACATTCTTAAGAGCAAAGTTGTAGAGGATGAAAAATACTATAAGAAAGAGGTCTCACATTTCTGAAAATGTTGCTAGAATGTCTGAAAATTTTGTTAGAAGTAAACGGGTTATGTTTGAATTGAAATTGGAGACTGCCTGGGTTAAAACACAATTATGAAAATGTTTAAGGTCTAATTTGATGTTTATAAGATCTGGTAAAATTGTTAAGAAACAAGGGAATCTAGTAATGTTTGATTAGTAACCTGTTTAAGGTGTTAAATGACTTGAATTAGATGTTTAAAGTCAATAATATGATTAAATGACTAGTTTGGACTAATCTAGAAAAATGGTAAATTAAGGGATCTTAATGCCCTGTTTTTGAAGCTATTGGAACTTGATAATAATTTTATTAGATGTGTTTAAAAGTGGTTAAAAACTAAGAATCAAATGTGTAATGGATCATAGGTTAAATGGTCACTAAAGTTACATATTGTAAACAATGGACAAATTAGGCCACTGTAAATGCCATGTATTAAAGTATTAAATTATATTGATTTAGGAATGGAAAAAATATGAGCAGTGTATAGAATTAAAGCTGTGTAAATAAGCTTTATATAATGGTAAAGAACTTCTGATTTGGAGTTGTGTGTAAAAAGTTATGGATAGATTAGTGTAAGGTGTTCAAAACTGCCAGAATAGGGGCAATTTCATAATGCATTGAGTTTATATTGGTTTATATGATTGAATATGATTTGAATGGATTCTAATATGTGTTCTATGTTAATTGTTGATTGATTAAGACCAAATTGGAGAAGAATTATTGGAGGAATCAAGGCTTGATCAAGCTAGCAAGAGGGGAAAAGGCTTGCTAATCAAGGATTCCAACTAAGCTTTGGAGTATAATGAGTGTGGTTGCTTGCCTTTAGGGTTAAGATTAGTGTCTTAACCTCTTCTTTAAATTGTTTGTTGAAATCAAAAGATGCATGAAATGAATCTAAGCTATATTGATAAATTAAAATGGAATTGGAAGAAGGCTAAAGGAAATGAATTAAATGATTATGAAATGCTAGTTGTTAGTTACAAGTAGCTAGTGTTTTGAAATGGATTGAAGCATGAATGTTGTGACCTTCGAAATGGTTGATTGTATGATGTTACGCTACTGTTTTTGAAGCATGAATTGAGTAAAATGTTGCCTAATGCTTGCTGGAAATTAGTGGTTGAATAATCTTACATGAATTAATCAAAATGTGAACATTAGATGATCATATGGCCTTGTTTGATGTTTGTAAACAACTTGGTTGTTTGGTTTAAAGACTTAAAAGAATATATAAGACCTTGGCTGATTAGTGATCCTTAGGTAGAAGGGCATGCCTTAGAGTCATTGAGCTCATTTACATGATCAGGATGGTGGTTAGTCACCTATAAACCTGCAAGGTGGTTAGTCACCATTGATGCTTATGCATCCTTTACACGATTACATGATATGTGGTGTTGAGACACCTTGATACCTTGGGTATCCAATGTTATACGTTATACGATTGACTTGATTACCTAGTCTACTACTCAACCAAGGCAAAACAATAAGATCTTTGAATAAGACTTACATGAAAAGTTAAATATTATAAGTGACATGTTATATGTTATATGTCTTGATATGTTATTTGGGTAGTGACCCATAAATGGATGACATGAATTTGGTTACATAATTACGTGATATGTCATATGAAATTACATGATAAAATGAGTTGAATGAATGCACAATGGTGCTAAAGCCTATTCGAATGAAATGAAGAAAATGGAATGAAATGTTTGTTTGACATGGTTGAGTGTAACCATTTGTGAAATATTTTGATGTATTTTGATTGAGTATTAAATTGGATTGGTTGCTCGTATTGAAGCATGGCCATTTTCAAGTGTAATTGATGTTATTTGAATGGCAAGTAAACTAGCTAGTAGACCTGGCAAACTTGACCCGAGACCCGAAAACCGAACCGATTTACCCGAAACCGAACATGCTTACCCAAAATTTGACCCGAAACCGAACCGAAAATGAACTGATTTTTAGTTGAACCGAAATGGAACCGAACCGAATGGACCTGAACCGAAAACAACCCGGAATAAATAAAATATATTAATAGAAATAAAAAATATGAGATATGAACAATCGCACAACTCATCAAAAAGTCAAATATATTGGCTTATAAAGTCATATAAAGCGTGTAAAAAAAACTAACCAACCTAAAAACTTGATTAAAACTGACCGATCTCCCATCAACCAGAAATTGACCCGAACCGATTCGAACAGAACCGAAAATCAACCGACCCGAAATCAACCAAACAATAGAATCGAACTAGAACCGAACCGAACCGAACCGAATGATATCTGACCTGAAATAATCGAAACCGAAATGACCCGAACCGATTGACCCGTTTCCCACCTCTACTAGCTAGATCTACTTAAACATGAAGTAAACTAGCTAAGTAAACTTTGAAGCCTAGTTAGGTAAACTTACAATTAAACAAGACTTTAAAATGAAATGGTTAATTATAAGAATCACCTCACTAAGTACATAACGTACTTACCACCTCTTGTTTCCTTCTTCCAAAATAACAGGTCCTTGATATCCGAAAGCTACCTATTTTGATCTGGGAGCAATCACAAGCCAAGACTAAAGTATGATATAGTTTTGTTTAGAATCCTAGATGGTGGCATAGTTACATGTTAGTTGTCACTTGCATTTTGGAAATTTGAACATGTTAGTAGGATTGTACATATAAAAGACATGTTAAGTTGTTATGTTATAAGGATCAAGTTGTATGACTATGTTTTGGATGATATCTATATATGAGTATGGTTGATTATGACTTAGTAAACCTTGGAAGTGTTACATGTTGTTTAAGTTCATGGTATATTAGAATGGTATATGATGATATAGCTTGTATATGTTAGAGTGTTGAGAACTTAGGATCATATATGTATATAGATGTTGAATTGAAATGAATTAATATGGTTGACATGTTCCATTCGAATGCTTTTGTTGTTTTGTTATAATTCAAACAGGATCTCTATATGAACATGTTGATTGTTTATGAATATGAATGTATACATGGTTAAAAAGGTATAATATGCTATGATAAGTGATGTCTTGATTGTATATGCCATGTAATATGATAGCCGAAAGCTTATTATGTATGAATTGGTTTAATTTGTTCTTAGATGATTGTTTTGATTTGTAAACATGTTTTAATACAGTTAGTAAGTTAGTCCAAGTTGGTAATGTTTTGTGTTTAACATGATTGAATTATAAAGTTGATATGTTAAAGTGGTTAACATGATATATTTTGATAGATTATAAGAAAGTTTTTGTTAGCCCACCTACATGTAATGTTATGTATGTTAGTATGGTTTTATATGTTCACATGTTCGATTCCCCGATTACACGCTTATATATATTATGTTATGTGTTCTGTTTGCGTAACGCCTCTCGCTCCTAACTCGAGCGTCGAGTGTTACACTCGAAGCTCGATCCACTCAATGCAAGCGTTGTAGCCCGGTGGAATATAAATTTCTCTGGTAACAAATTCTCGGGACTTTCAAAAACTACGAGATCTTTGGCATCCATTTTCCCACTTGACATAGTAAAACACGATATAACAAGGTTTATATACTTCCATAACATACCATCTCAAAACATGTCAAAGTACCATTTTATACAATAGAAACATATAGCATTTGGCCTTTCGGGGTAACTTCTACCAATTTCAGACTCCGAAATGCATGTAATTCAGTATGGGTAGACCATGTACTTTAAATAGGCAAAATCGACCAAAACACCATTAAATATAACAAATTCATTCTCATGTTTTACCTATTGGTTTTACACATTTCCAGCATTAATTTTTTAGCAATTAAGGTGGAAAACAAAACAAAAAATGTGGACAAAAATGGGTTTCAAATGAATCACTTAATTGATTATTTTCAACTTTCAAATTAGCATATCAAATATATATAACAAATGCCTCACGGGTGTGTGTTAAAGACACTTATCAAGCAATTGGCAGCTTCCGGAGCTGAAAATACAAAGGGGAAAATATTTGTACTTAATTTCACATGTGAAATAATGTGAATTAACCAATCAAGTACACACAACACTATGTCTAAAACATTTTGTAATTTTCAGCAATGGTATAATGCCTATTCTATCATGTCTTTAAGACTAAATTCATAAAATAAAACTCAACTCAATGATGTAGCATTTACATGATCCATTAGCATATCATAAGTTCAGTCAAACACAAGAACATCGAGCAAGAAGAATTAAAGATACAAGTTCAAGTGCCAATTACAAATTAGATATAATCTTTAGTACTTGACCTGGTTCCAAGCACACGCAAACATTACTCCAACAATAATCTTAAATTGCAGCTATTGACCACTATTTTTGGTAATATTCGAAGTTTACAATATGGTAAATAACAGTTTAGCTAAAGGATGTTCCTCCTCTTTTGAACTTAAAATATCATTTTATACAATAGAAACATATATCATTTGGCCTCTCGGAGCAACTTCTACCAATTTCATACTCCGAAATGCATGTAATTCAGTATTGGTAGACCATGTACTTTAAATAGGAAAAATAGACCAAAATAGCATTAAATATAAAAAATTTGTTCTCATCTTTTACCTTTTGGTTTTACACATTTCCAAAATTATATTTTAGGCAATTAAGGTGGAAAATAGAACATAAAAATATGGACATAAATGGTTTTCAAATGAATCGCTTAATTGATTATTTTCAACTTTCAAATTAGCATATATATATATATATATAACAAATGCCTCAAATGTGTGTGTTATAGACACTTATCAAGCAATTGGTAGCTTCTGAAGCTGAAAATACAAAGAACAAAATATTTGTATTTAATTTCTCATGTGAGATAATGTAAATTAACCAACCAAGTACACAACATTATGTCTAAAGTAGTTTGTAATTTTCAACAAGAAAAATATTTGTACTTAATTTCACAGGTGGGATAATGTAAATTAACCAACCAAGTACACACAACATTACGTCTAAAACAGTTTGTAATTTTCAGCTATGGTATAATATCTATTCTGTCACGTGTTTAAGACTCAATTCATAAAATAAAACTCAACTGAATGATGGAGCATTTACATGAACTATTAGAGTATCATGATTTAAGTCAAACACAAGAATAACGAGCACAAAGGATTAAAGATACAAGTTCAAGTACCAATTACAAATTAGATATAATTTTTAGTGCTTGGACTAGTTCCAAGCACAAGCAAGTATTACTCCAACAATGATCCTAAATTGCAGCTACTGACTACTATTTTTGGTAATATCTGAGGTTTACAATATGGTAAATAACAGTTCAACTAAAGAATGTTCCTCCTCTTTCAAACCTAAAGTACCATTTTATATAATAGAAACGTATAGCATTTTGTATTTTGGAGTAACTTCTACTAATTTCAGACTCTAAAATGCATGTAATTCAATATCGGTAGACCGTGTACTTTAAATAGGCAAAATAGACCAAAAAGGCATTAAATATAACAAATTTGTTCCCATCTCTTTACCCGTTGGTTTTTCACATTTCTAACATTAAATTTTTAGCAATTAAGATGAAAAATAGGAAAAAATATGGATAGAAATGGTTTTTAAATGAATCGCTTAATTGATTATTTTCAACTTTGAGATTAGCATATAAAAATATATAACAAATGTGTAACACCCCAAAAATTACGTTGAAATTGTAAACCCTAGATTTGAAAAATCCCTAATTTAGAAATATAATTTTAAAATCCCTGAATTCAAAACCTTTTTATTTTTGAATTTTAATTCAAAAATCCTGATTTTAATTCTTATGGCCAAATTGAGAATTTTGGGAGTTTAATGATCTTTAATTAATTTTACGACTTTATCAAACAAATAAAATGTTTGGGGACTTGTTGGCTGATTAACCCATTGTTTTCAAAGTAGAGAATTTGAATTAAATTATCCTTATAGCAACCGAAACATTTTATTTATTATTTAAATGTTATATATATATTTAGTATTTTAATTTTAAATGGATTTCTAATCCACTTGTCTTCTTTTAATTATTTTATTTATTCTTATTTTTTTCTATCCTATATCACTTTCAGTATTTTACTTAAATTAGGTTTACTCTCCCTATATATATATACACTCACAACTGAACGAAAATCTCAAAAAAAATATCCTAAAACCCTTGTTCGAACCGATATTTCCATCTCCTAATTCTAAACCTGCCGAAGCCATGAAAACCACTGGGCATCCATCATATTTTTTTAGGATTTCTATTATCTTCAAATCGTGTGGGGTATCCCCACTAAATTCTTTGTAAAAGTTTGATTTGAACCATTGTTATTCTCGGCTATGAAATTCAATTACCGTACATGTGCAACATGCTTCGATCCAGTAGAACCTAATATTAAATTTGAGCGTAAAAGACATTCGTTCCGACGTTAGAGCCATTGCGATTAAGGTGTGTTCTCTTCCTGTGCTATAATTAAATTATATACTATTTTCTATGTGTTGGTGTTTTACCTCTTGTGTGATTATTTATACGTATTATGGCTGGTATGGTTGACATCATATGCATCCGATTTCAGAATTTGTTTTGGTTATGTATTACGAACATTTGATTTATGAAATATCGAATTTTCGGAACTATGATTTATGAATTTTTGGACTATGGTTTATGAAGTATGTTTACGGAATATCGGATTTATGGAACTGTGTTTATGGAATCTGATTTTTAAACATCATATATGTATGAGCATGGGTTGGGATTTGTACGGAGGAAGTTCAGTGGTTTCATCCTTCGGGCTGAATTCCACTTCAGATCAGTGGTTCCACCCTTCGGGTTGAGTTCCACTTCGGATTGGTGACGATGTAGAGAGTGGTTCTGGGGAACCTTACTCTTCGGACGGTGATGTAGTTGGGTGCATTGCACTGCGCTTGTGATTTGTGTTATGGTTTAAAAGATTTCATTCAAAATAATATTATGTTTTATAATTATGGTTTTTCATGCACTTTAGAGACACATTGAGCTTAATCGCTGACTCCCCCTTAGCTTCTATTTCAGATTTTCAGACATAGACTTTCGGTACTTGGAGGATCACAATTTATCATATTTATTTCAGTTTCCAGTATTGACATTTCGGATTTACAGAACTATTTTATTTAAGTTATTATTTTGGGATTTATGTAATTTCGATTACTTATACATTTATTTGGGATTTTTAACTGTTTTAGCATGCATGAGAATTTTTATTTGGATATTTGAATAATTTATTTTATGATATTTTTATTTTTACGGCCAAGTTTTTTTAAAAGAACCTATTGTGGAACGATACCGTTTTCAATAAATATCTTATTTTTTTGTTTTGTAAATTATTTAAAACTAAAATTTATTACTTGAGGGAAAAGTTTTCAATAATGACTTCCTAAATTCGGTCTTTTCTTCTAGGCCGGGTTTAGGGGGTTACATTTAGTGGTATCAGAGCTAAGTTCAACCCTCGGACTGTGAGGTTCACATAAAATTTTAAGTCGAAAATGATTTTTGCATGCATATTAAATGTTTTGGGGCAAAATGAGAATTTTTGATAAATTTATTATTTTAAAGAATTAAAGATATGTTTTGAATAGAAACTCCAAGTACCAACTCTAATTATAAGATTGTCCATTTTGAAGATATATTACTATGTCATCTCGTAGGATCTCTAGATTAGCGATTGATCGTGATCATACTCGTTCTTATGAAATTGAGATCAAAGTCTATTTGAAAGCCTTGTGTTGTCATTTGTGTCATGATCTAAAATGCCTTTTTAAAATTGACATCAATTTTTTTTAAAGTATGTCGTTAGTCTGAAAATTTTGAGGACAAAATTTCTTTTAAGGTTGGGAGAGTTGTAACACCCCAAAAATTACGCTGAAATTGTAAACCCTAGATTTGAAAAATCCCTAATTTAGAAATATAATTTTAAAATCCCTGAATTCAAAACCTTTTTATTTTTGAATTTTAATTCAAAAATCCTGATTTTAATTCTTATGGCCAAATTGAGAATTTTGGGAGTTAAATGATCTTTAATTAATTTTACGACTTTATCAAACAAATAAAATGTTTGGGGACTTGTTGGCTGATTAAGCCATTGTTTTCAAAGTAGAGAATTTGAATTAAATTATCCTTATAGCAGCCGAAACATTTTTATTATTATTTAAATGTTATATATATATTTAGTATTTTAATTTTAAATGGATTTCTAATCCACTTGTCTTCTTTTAATTATTTTATTTATTCTTATTTTTTTCTATCCTATATCACTTTCAGTATTTTACTTAAATTAGGTTTACTCTCCCTATATATATATACTCACAACTGAACGAAAATCTCAAATAAAATATCCTAAAACCCTTGTTCGAACCGATATTTCCATCTCCTAATTCTAAACCTGCCGAAGCCATGAAAACCACTGGGCATCCATCATATTTTTTTTAGGATTTCTATTATCTTCAAATCGTGTGGGGTATCCCCACTAAATTCTTTGTAAAAGTTTGATTTGAACCATTGTTATTCTCGGCTATGAAATTCAATTACCGTACATGTGCAACATGCTTCGATCCAGTAGAACCTAATATTAAATTTGAGCGTAAAAGACATTCGTTCCGACGTTAGAGCCATTGCGATTAAGGTGTGTTCTCTTCCTGTGCTATAATTAAATTATATACTATTTTCTATGTGTTGGTGTTTTACCTCTTGTGTGATTATTTATACGTATTATGGCTGGTATGGTTGACATCATATGCATCCGATTTCAGAATTTGTTTTGGTTATGTATTACGAACATTTGATTTATGAAATATCGAATTTTCGGAACTATGATTTATGAATTTTTGGACTATGGTTTATGAAGTATGTTTACGGAATATCGGATTTATGGAACTGTGTTTATGGAATCTGATTTTTAAACATCATATATGTATGAGCATGGGTTGGGATTTGTACGGAGGAAGTTCAGTGGTTTCATCCTTCGGGCTGAATTCCACTTCGGATCAGTGGTTCCACCCTTCGGGTTGAGTTCCACTTCGGATTGGTGACGATGTAGAGAGTGGTTCTGGGGAACCTTACTCTTCGGACGGTGATGTAGTTGGGTGCATTGCACTGCGCTTGTGATTTGTGTTATGGTTTAAAAGATTTCATTCAAAATAATATTATGTTTTATAATTATGGTTTTTCATGCACTTTAGAGACACATTGAGCTTAATCGCTGACTCCCCCTTAGCTTCTATTTCAGATTTTCAGACATAGACTTTCGGTACTTGGAGGATCACAATTTATCATATTTATTTCAGTTTCCAGTATTGACATTTCGGATTTACAGAACTATTTTATTTAAGTTATTATTTTGGGATTTATGTAATTTCGATTACTTATACATTTATTTGGGATTTTTAACTGTTTTAGCATGCATGAGAATTTTTATTTGGATATTTGAATAATTTATTTTATGATATTTTTATTTTTACGGCCAAGTTTTTTTAAAAGAACCTATTGTGGAACGATACCGTTTTCAATAAATATCTTATTTTTTTGTTTTGTAAATTATTTAAAACTAAAATTTATTACTTGAGGGAAAAGTTTTCAATAATGACTTCCTAAATTCGGTCTTTTCTTCTAGGCCGGGTTTAGGGGGTTACAAAATGCCTCACAAACAAGTATGTGTTATAAACACTTATCAAGCAATTGACAGCTTCCGAAGCTGAAAATACAAAGGGGTCATTCATTTTGGGTCATTTCGGGTCTGACTACATTATGTTTATTTTCTAGTTGGTTTGGTTCTAGTTCAGTCGTTCAGTTTTAGTTCGGGTCTATGGTGATTTCGGTTTGGGTATCGGATTAGGTTGGTAGATTTTCAGTTTTGTTGACTTTTAGTTCGCCTAGTGCCGAGTCGGGTCAATATCGGGTTAATAGAAGATCGAACGATTTTAATCGAATATTCATGCTAAATTAGGTTTTTACATCATATGTATCCCTTTATATAACATGTATATTTGGTTTTTTCGTGAGTTGTGCGCTAGTTCACATCCTATCTTTCTTTCTTTTTATTTTAATATCTTCTCTTTATTTCGAGTTGCCTTTTGTTCTGGTTACTTTCGGTTCGGGTGAAATTAGTTCTGGTCTATTCGGTTTCATTGAAAATTGGTTCGGGTCCATTCGGTTCTGTTGAAAATTGGTTCGGGTCTATTTTCGGGTCAACTAAAATTTGGTTTAATTTCGGTTCAGTTTGGTTTCTTTCGGAACAGATTCGGGTCATCCTATTCGGGTCCCGATTCTGGTAAATTAGTTTAGGTCTCGGATCTTGGGTCAAGTTTGCCAGGTCTACAAGTACACACAACACTATGTCTAAAACATTTTGTAATTTTCAGCAAACAAAATATTTTTATTTAATTTCACAGGTGGAATAATGTAAATTAATCAACCAAGTACACACAACACTACATCTAAAACAACATGTAATTTTTAATAATACCTATTCTATCACGTGTTTAAGACTTAATTCATAAAATAAAACTCAACTTAATGATGTAGCATTTACATGAGCCATTAGCATATCATGAGTTCTGTCAAACACAAGAACATCGAGCACAAAGAATTAAAGATACAAGTTCAAGTGCTAATTACAAATTAGATATAATCTTTAGTACTTGACCTAGTTTAAGCACAAGCAAGCATTACTCCAACAATGATCCTAAATTGTAGTTACTGACCACTATTTTTGGTAATATTCGAGATTTACAACATGGTAAATAACAATTCAGCTAAAAGATGTTCCTCCTCTTTCGAACTTAAGCTATGTTAAACATTATTCTATATTCTAACTTAGACATACCAAAGCAGCAAGACAAATTCCAAAAAAGAAAGAAAATTTTTATTTGAGACATGAACCTAATAATTTTAAAATTTTAATTTTATTTCTTAATCATTCTAAATTAAATCGACATAATTAAACTGCACTTCAGAATATAGTAGCCACTTTTAGCTAAAAGTCTAAAACTAACACATTTTGTCAAACAAACAACTACATCAGGAATAACAACAATTTCTACAGATCACACTTAAGTTATATTAAATATCATTCTAAATTCTAACTTAGACATACCAAAGCGGCAAACAAATTTGAAAAAGAAAATGAAAAATTCATTTGAGACATGAACCTAATAATTTCAAAAATTTACATCATTCTAAATTCTAACTTAGACATTCCCTATAATAGTCGCTTTTAGCTAAAAGCACTCAACATTATATTGCACCGTGATTTTATAAATCTCTAAACCATTTATTTCGAAAAAGAAAATTTGAGCTAAAATGAGAAGAAAATATTACTTAAAATGAGCAAAAGTTGGGGCTGGAGTCCAAAATGAGTCAACAATAGAGCAACGATAGAGGCGAGGAGCAACGACATCACTTAAGAAGACCCAAAATTCCTAAAAACCTAAAACGATTTTAAAAAATAAGTTAAGATAAAAAAAACCATTTGAATTGAATAAGAAGAAGGGGGAGGAGAAGAAAAGAAAATTACCTCAACGATAGAGCAACGATGGAGGCGAGGAGCAACGACAACATTTAAGAAGACCCAAAATCCCTAAAAACCTAAAACGATTTTGAAAAATAAATTAAAATAAAAAATTAGTTGGATTGAATAAGGATAAGGAAAACTTTAGAAAAGGAAAAATCAAATCATGACAATATAATCTAAATAAATGACCACACTCTAATCAATAACAACGTCAACTTATCAAGATTTTAGATTGCCATGGTGTAACCCCTTCGTCCTGGCCTGGCCGGATGACCGGTCCGAGTAGGCTACACGGGGAAAATCGAAGTGAAACCCGTTAAGGCTCCCCTTCGGTTAGCAACCCTATTCTATTTTTTTTCTTTTTACTTTATCTTTTCTAGATGCCTTTATTAAATCCTATGTGATGGGTCACGCAGCGAACAACACAGATACAATCCCACAAGACATGCAATTGAACATACCAAATTTTCCTTTTTAAGCAGGCCGTATCGATACACCTACAGAGGGTATCGATACGCCTTGGCTAGGTCAACTCAACAGTCAACTCAGGGAAATCCGTATCGATACAACCCTTGAGCGTATCGATACGCCCTTCTTGGTCAACATCTCGTGGTCAACCAGATACAACCGTACCGATACGGCTCAACACCGTATCGATACGCCCTTAACTCACCAAAATCTCAGAATTCCAGTGAGCAAAGACCGTATCGATACACCCCCATGTATCGATACGCCCAGCCACAACTGAATTCCAGTGAGCAAAGACCGTATCGATACACCCTCGTGTATCGATACGCCCAGCCAAAACTGAGCTCTACAGGCAATGCCGTATCGATACGACCCTTAGGCGTATCGATACGCCCTGCACTGCAAACCTCCAAAAACCAGCAAAAACAACCAAGACTCGACTCCATATGCATTTCGGGACTCCCCTAGACTCGTTCAAGCATACATACATCAAAGCTACCACCAAGAATTAGCATACGAGGCATTGAATCTAACAAGGACCAATCAAGTCAAGGATTTCATGCAATTCCAAAATGATGGCATACTAGCAAACATAAGGCATCCTACACATGACAACCAAACATAGAGAATTCATAGGCCAAGTTCATACACACTTAGGCACATACAATTAAGCAACAAGTCAAGCATGGTCCTCAATCCATGAAACAAAAGCATACACATCCATAATTTTAACATGCTCAAATAACTCAACCACCTAAGGAGTTTGACACCAACTCCTACAACTCTATACCCCATTGTTTAGGCATTATTACAAAACACAAACCATACTTGTGCTAGCTCGAGAACTCCAAAGCTCTTCCCTTGCCCGCTTGCCTCCCGAACTCTAACGATCTGCATGTTGGAAACAAAAGAGAGCGTAAGCTACTAGCTTAGTAAGAGAAGCTCTACAAATCCACAATATGCAGTTTTCAAAACACTTTTCGTATGCAAGTAAAACAAATGGATGCACGAATGACTATCTCAACAAGGCATGGTTTGCACAAGCACAACCAATATACACACACGGTGGGACTACACATCACCGTTTCGACTAGTAGATTTCCAATGGGACTACACATCAAAGTACTTTCCTACTAGTCACTACCGGTGGGACTACACATCACCGTAGTTTAGACCACCGTCACGTGAGGCACGACTTCAACTCGACTACACATTAACAACTTAAAATGCACATGATAATCATAACGCATAATCATTCATCCTATCACAACAACATAGGAGTAGAGAGGCTTACACTCGGGTTTAGGTGAACCCTCGAGGTCCCACTCAAACCCCAAAGGTTCCATATCGTGCACGGTTCAAAGATTAACAAATCTACTCACCGTTGTTACCCAAGTGAAGACCGAAGACCAAGCTCAAGAATTCGAAATCCCTGGACTTGTCCCTGAAGCTTCACCAATCAAATCCCTTGCTTCTAAACATCCCAACACAATTAAAACAAATCTCAAATCAGTCCATGTTCCAATGTAGTTAACCCGGATCACAAACCAAGCACAAAACATCCAATTCCAACTAAAACCAAACCCAAAAATCCATATTCCCGAGTAGCCCCTAAACACACCCTAAATCCAATGATTCCAACACTTAAATCACTTCCTAAAGCCTCCAAAACAACACTCACATATAGTCTATCCATCAGCCCTCATATTTCCACATAAAACACCCCCGTACCTCAACTTAAAACCTCCCAAAAACCTCCCCAAAACTCCATTTCGGGTAACACCCCAAAACCTTGTAAAAATCATATACATTGGACCTTTTTGATTGAGAACAACCCATGTAACATTAATAAATCAAAAACCTAAGTTAAAGATGTTAAAAATGACATTTTTAATCAAAATCTCAAAACACCCAAAATACAAAAATCATGAGGTTTTTTAGAAAATAAAGGTATGAACTCGAAGAGGGTGATGAGGGCAGGTCAAAAACGACTTTACCTTTGCAAAAGCTCCAACAATGAGCAAGATGTGAGATGGAATAGTAAACTTGAGTAGAGGATGAAAATGTCGTGGGTTTGAAGTTGGAAGAGGAAGAAGATGGGTAATAGTTTCCTCATTTTTGTCTTGTTTAAATTTAATTCCCAAAAGACTCATTTGCCCTTAATGAACTAAGGCATTTACAAAAGGGGTATTCATGGCCATTTGGGCTTGTTAGAAATAAGTCCAATATAAAAATCATTTGTATTGAAAACCTGAGGCCCAGAAATATTACTTTAGTATTTTAATATTATTTTCACCCGACCCCTAGACTCGGGTGTTACACATGGAGTACGAATTTGATAGGTGAATAATCGTCACACACTAAGTGGAAGTAAATACTGTCGCTGCAAGTATAAAAATAAGAGGAAACTTTTTTGATATCGATCCTACAAAGATGGGTATTTAGTTAAAATATTATGTGGCCATAAGCAATTCTATAGATAAAAATATTGTGAGTGTAATGGTAGTTGTAATAGAAAAATAAAGTAATGAATATAAGATCAATTGTGATAGCAAAAACATCAATTATAATAGAGTAGAAGGAATATTAAGATAAGGTTTGGATACCCTCAGTTCAGCTTGGTAGAAAGTCACGTACAATCAAGGAAATACGATGGATCATTTGGAAAATAAAAAGGCAACCTCGCTTGCTAACTTCCATTCAACCCTCAACTATTGACGCAAAGGCGTAGATCGACTACAACTTTCGTTGTTAGTCAAAACTACAACTTCTTGAACAAGTCGACCAACTCTCGTAGTATCCTCATTCAACTCTCGTTGTAATGGTTTGTTGACCTGACTTGTCACTGCATCTCTCAATATCAGTAACTATGTTCAACACTTTTATGCAAACAATAATCAGATCCAACAATTGAAGTATGGAAAAAAGCTAATAATAATATATTGAATTGAAAGATAAGATAAAATTTAAACAAGTTCATACAGAGCTTAAAGAGTTATACCATCGTCATTGACACACAAAATATAGTAAAAATCTCCAATAAACATCTATTTCTAGAAGGGTTTAAAAAGATAACAAATATTCTCCTTGATCTAGCACTTGAATCATCTTCTCCTCAGATATTTCTGTCTTGCTTCGCCTTGAATCTTCAGAAATAGAGTTTAAGCTACCATGAAAGAAAAGCTCGGAAGGTTGAAGAAGATAAGAAATGAATATCGCGTGAAATTTTCTCTTCCCAAATTTATCCTTTTATAAGCTGCAAAAGAAAGGACACATGTCCATCGTGTGTTTTGTGTGACTCTCTGCCGTACCAATTCTGTTATAACAAATAATCCAAGTGGTAAGGTCGTCCTTATCTTTTAGCAAACTGGACAGCTGGCAGCTACAATATCGAGCTGGCTGTAGAGGTGAAACTTCCTCTGCAGGGACATTAGAAATGCAGCGACAACAGAGAAAAAAATACAAAAATATGTGTAATAAAAGCAACTGAGACCTGAGTTAGACAAAATGGAGAAATTGATACATGAAACATTGATGTGAGGACATTGATGTATATCTTACCTTTTGGTAAAATTAAGAAGGTAAATGAATCAAGTCTTAGATAAATTAGTTGTGAACCGTTCGTGTATATATTTATTATATTAAATAAATAAATTAGGAGTGTGAAAAATTCGACTTGACTCAAAAAACCTGAATTATTTGACTCGACTCGATGCGAAAATACTCGACTCGAAATTTCATAAACTCGACTCAAAAAAATTCAAATAAAGTTTGAATCATAAAATGAAAATTCGAATAACTTGAAAATTTTAGTATTTATTGGCTCATTTTCATATTCGAAAATTCACAAACATTCACATTGAATTTAGTGGAACATTTAATTAGGGGTGTGCAAAATAAACCGTAACTGTTAACCGGTATAACCGTTCATTTTATAGGTTAATTAACCTAACCATTAAGGTTAAACGGTTTGGTTAACCGAATCGCTAAAACATGGTTAATGGTTAACCTATAGGTACTTTTTTTAACTAAACGTGAAGTTTGAGTTTAAAATATCTCTATTTTAAGTATTTTTTTTAAAAAAACTAATACAATATTTATCGGAGAGATAATTTATTATTCTAAAAAGAAATATTAAACATTTGAAAAGAAAATTTTAATACAATATGTAAGTATATTGCTACAAAAATAGATAATTTTAGAGTTAACAAATATTTCAAACTTATAGCTTAACAGAATAATTTTCAAACATAACAACTTACTAGATAATAAAACATTTTTTTGGGAATCATCCATCGACAATTTATTTTGATACATAACAACTTACTAGATTATAGAAATTTAAATAAAGGGTTATATTTTGATACACAAATTGTGTAAAAGAAATCTATACAACCCTTATATTCTACACCCCACAACCTAAATCTCTAAACATTAAAATTAAAAGACTTGTGTAAACTTTTCAAGCTTGTGTATCAACCTAAAATGTGACTTTGAAAACCAAATGTTTTATAGCATATTTGTTAACAATATCGGTTGCAACATTCTTTTCATAACATATTTCTTGAAAATATTTTCTAAAAAAATTGAAATTTTACATAGAGATACTTATACTCTGAGGTTCGATACTTTGGTTTAAAATATTTGCTAAAAATAAATTTAAAATTTTATCCTTATAAGGGCACAACCTAAAATATGAGCAAAGGCTGGAACTTAAAATATGACCCTGAAAATCGAAATTTTTATAGCATTTGATAATAAATCGATATGCAACCTTCGTTTAATAATTTATTTTTAAAAAAAGCAGGAAAAATTTTCTGAAATAGATTTCGAAATTTTAAATAGCAATATTTATGCTCTAAGGTTCAGTACTTTGATCTAAAATATTTGTTGAGAATTAGTTCAAAAATTTATCTTTATAAGGGCGCAACCTAAAATATGAGCAAAGGTCGCAGCCTAAATATGACCTTAAAATTTGAAATTTGGGTAAAGTATATAGACGGTCACTGAACTTTGGTAAAAAAATGGTAATCAACCTTTCAAAAATCACAAAATGACAATTAAACTTTATATTTTAAAACAAAACGGTAACTGGGGCATTAAACCTCGTTAACCCCTAACGGGAATCTGGCTGGGTATGCTACATCCTCACTCCGTTTTCCACCTCATATCTAAAAAACAATAAAATCTTATTCCATGTCATATTTAAAAATTAAAAATAAATTATTTTTAATCACCTTAAAAAAACCCCTATCCGACCGTAAATGTATGTCTATTGCGGCGTCGAGTGCGTGCTCTTGCTTGGTTGTTCACGTTGGGCATGGAAGCGTTGCACCCACGTCGGTTCAGACGACAGTGAAGCCTGGCTATCGGCTACCCCCGACGAGTTCGAGCCTGTCCACAAACTCTATCGTTTAATCCTAGCTGTCAACGGAACTTATCTCAAGAATCCCCAATGCCCTCCCGACGACGGCTACCGAGTCAACCTAGACTGGGTCTTGAAACACGCCGATTACTAAAAAACTCAGGGTCGTTCTCTGCCGTACCTTATCTACACCGATCATGTCTGGAAGGAGATCGTGATGGCAATTAGGGGACTCAATTTGGTCAAAGACAACGACTATAAAGTGCTTTTGGATAATCGGTTGGGGATGCAGATGTTTGACGGGGGATATGATCATCACGGGCTGTTGAAATCCGCGGTTTGGTTGTTGAACGAGGAGAGCGACACCTTGATGTTGCCTTGATGAACCCTATGTGGACTAGCCCTAGTTATTTGGGGTTTTTATTTTTTAAAAAAGTGATTAAAATGATTTATTTTTAATTTTTAAATATAACGTGGAATATGATTTTATTATTTTTTAGATATGAGATGAAAAACGGGGTGGGGATGTGGAAACCTAGTCAGATTCTCGTTAGAGGTTAACGGGGTTTAACGCCCCAATTACTGTTTTGTTTCAAAATATAAAGTTTAATTGTCATTTTGTGATATTTGAAAGTTTGGTTACCATTTTGTTTATTTACCAAAGTTCAATGACCGCATGTGTACTTTACCCTTAAAATTTTTATAGCATTTGATAATGAATCCAGTTGCAATCTTTTTTATAATTTATTTTTCAAAAAACGAAAAAATATAAAGGCATTAAAGTATCAAACTTTGTGATAAATATCGACACTTAGGGAAAGTATCAATTTTTTCATAACATACTCGGTTTAATAAAGTAGAAACCGCCATTAAATTTTTTCAGCCAAAAAAATCAAAATTTTAAATAGTGATACTTATGCTCTGAGATTTGATACTTTATTTAAAAAAATTGCTGAAAATAATATTGCCATGTGTAGTATGTGTTAAATGACTGTTCTAAAGTAACGAACAAGTATTATAGTCGATATCATGATTGTTTTCCGTTCTAGACTAATCCGTATAGATGATATTGTTTCTTTCGGGTCGTACAGATTTTCTAAAAGGTTAAAGCTTTTGGGAAGAATCAGAATGAGATAGAATATACACATGACAAGTTTGAAGGGTTTTGAGCATTAATTGACTGAATTAAGGTAGTTGTGGTACATATGTATTAATTACTTTTTGTTATATGTATTAATTATTAGGGTAAACTACACCACATACCACTTAACTATAGTTGCTGACTCGAAAATACCATCAAACTTTAAAAAAGTCTAAACTAACACTGAACTTTAGTTTGTGACTCGAAAATATCACTCTACCGTTAACTCTTAACACCTCGTTAAGTCAAAACGACATCATTTTGGTGCGACTGTTTTGAAGTCTAATTTGGCCAAAAACGACGTAGTTTTGCTGGAGGAAAAACTATTAAAACCATGCACTTGAAGGGGTTTGAACCCAAGACCTTAAAATTCAAAGGTTAAGCCTTAACCACTAAAAAAATATAATATTATATAATATTTTACCAGAAATATTATATATATCTAAAACTATCTAAGATTAATTCAAATTATTTTATGAAATAAATAATACTATAAATGATATTAATATATATATATATATAAATAAAATATATTATTTTTATATATTGTTAATAATATAAATATTATTTTTTAAAAACTCCAAAATATTCATAAAAATAATGGTCATGTTTGGTAAATAGCGGTTTGGGCAAAAATTAGAGGTTTGAGGTATAATTAGAGGTTTGACTAGTCAAATCCGCTAATATTGATGTTTGGTAAATAGCAGATTGAAAGAGTGGATTGGGGTGAAAAAGCTAATTTTGAAAAAAGCTCATAATATGAGCTTTTTGAGATTAGAGGTTTGATATTAGAGTTGTAATGACTCTTTTACCCTTAACAATTACCAAAAATCTCCAAATAACCTAAATTAAATAATAATATTTTTTAAATATAAATAATAACATATTAAATATTGGACTTATTTGTTGTTACTACTAATTTATATGGTGACATTTGTAAGTTAATTATATTTTTTTATTATCACATATTTATATGTGCATATAAAAAATTTAATAATTATATAAATAATAAATTAATATATAAATCTTTCAAATATGTTTAGAAAATTTATATTAAAAATAATTTTTACAAATCTATTTAATATTTATTAGATACAAAATATTAATAACTGATAAATTATTCAAACAAATATTAAATATAACCATGTCTTTATACGTCATTTTGCTTGTTTAAATAATCAAACAGCTACCAGCTATCAGTTAATTTTACCAAACACTTTTATACAATCAGCTAATATAATCCGCTAATCAAATCAGCTAATGCAATCAGCTATCAGCTAATGTAATCGGCTATCAGCTATCAGCTATCCGTTAATTGCCAAACAGAGCCAATATATTTATAAATTAATAATATAAAAAAAAAACCTAAACCCTAAATTATTAACCCACAAACCCCACAACCCTCAAACTTAAACCCTGCAATTTAGAGTTTAGGATTTAGGGTTTAAGGATTTTTTTAAAATATTAATGTTATGAATATTTTGGGATTTTTAAAATAATATATTTATATTATAAATAACATATAAAAATAATATATTTTATTGAAATTATATAAACTTATCCTTTTGATTCAACCAAATTATTTAATAAAAAATAATACTATAAATAATATAAAATATATTATTTACATATATATAAAAAAATTATTATTTTTATGGTTTTTTATATATTATTTTTAAAAAATATATATTTATTAAAATGATATAATTATATTATAAATAATATATAAAAACCCATAAAACCCAAACCCCTAAACTTTAAACCATAAATTTTATGGTTTAAGTTTTGAGCTTTATAGTTTAAAGTTTAGGATGTAGGGTTCAGAGTTTTTATATATTATTTATAATATAAATATAATATTTTTATAAATATTTTAAAGTTTTTTAAAAATAATATATTTATATTATAAATATTATATAAAAAATAAAAACAATACACTTTTATTTATATATATAAATAATATATTTTATATTATTTATATATTAATATTATTTATAGTGTTATTTATTTCATAAAATAATTTGAATTAATCTCAAGTAGTTTGAGATATGTAATATTTGTGGTAAAATATGAAATAATTTTGAGTTTGTTTATTGGTTAAGGTTTAGCCTTTCTATTTGAAGGTCTTGAGTTCAACCCCTCCAAGCACATAGTTTTAATACTCTTCGTTCAGCAAAATGATGTCGTTTTGAGTTAAATTGGACTTCAAAAAAAAGTCGCACCAAAACGTCGTTTAAGAGTTAATGGCAAAATGCTATTTTCGAGTCACAAACTAAAGTTCAGTGTTAGTTTTAAACTTTTTTAAAATTCGGTAGCATTTTCTAGTCAACGGTCATAGTTGAGTGGTATGTGGTGTAGTTTACCCTAATTATTAATACTTTGTGTTATATGTATTAATTACATTGTGTTATATGTATTAAGCTTTCATCAATGTAGTTGTGGTTTATATGTATTAATTACTTTGTGTTATAATAGCAATGTTGAGTGTGCAAAAGTTCTACTTTTTACCCCTTATTTAACCCATATTTCTGCTGCATTCAAGCATAATTCATTGCATTTAGGATAGATTTCACATATACAACACATTTATATAAAATGGCACAGTCGCTACTGATTTTGGCTGTTTTTGCAGGTAGCTGCTGTGGCAGACTCAGGGCAGTGAAGAAGCAGAGCTGGAACACAGAACTGAAGTCAAGAAGAATGACGCTGCCATGGCCACTACCGTGGCAGCCATGACGACAGCAATGGTGAAGGGAAAAGTGAAGTGGAGCGCGACAGATAGAGGAAATTAAGCCGGTCTGTCATAGGCCACTCTTATATTTTTCTGAGCCCTAGATCAGACTGAAGGTCAAGCCCAAAGTTCAAGGAAGAAACCCAATGTAAGAAAAGATGACGAATTAAAGGCATCTTCTCTGGAGATTTAATCTTAATTAGAGTTGTACTTTAGCTTGAACTTGTATTCTTTCCTTATTAGAAAACTTGAACCCAAGGCCTATATAAAGGCATGTAATTCGACCTAGGGAAGGACATCTCATTCTCTAGCCGTCTTCCCCAAAAACCCTAGTCGTTTACCCCTTCTCATCATGTTCTAAACATCCCCTAGGGCTAAGGGTTGATTCTGTAAAGTAGTTGCAAGGATTGTACTGTTTTTAGGAATTTTCTGTTCAATAAAATAAACTTCAAGTTTGCTTATGCTGGTTTTCAACATCTTGCAAGAGTATCGGGAGAGCATTGTGAGATTATTTATTTACTTAATATTGAGAGAGTTAAGTATACGAAAGGAATAAGTGCGGGTTCTCCAGTTTATGGTTGAACTATCTCGGACCTAGGGATAAGACGAGGTTAAGTGGCTAAGGAAGAATTCAACAACATCGGTGTTCACCCTTCGATTCACGCCGGGAGGTATCATCCAAGACGTGTTCATCGACATACTTGGACCTAAGGATAGGACAAGTCACAGCAGGGATTCTTGCCAAGCTTGAAGTACATAGTTGTGTGATCGCTGCCACTAAAACAACAGACTGCTGCCGCCGCAGGTGCTGCCGCGACAGGGACGACGACAGAACATGAATCTCTATACACTGCAACACCTGCACTAACGAGCAAATCAATACCGGCCTATTTCTTTACCCTGAATCTTTTAATCTTTTATATTCAATATTCTTCAATATTCTCCCACAATAAATTAAACTCTCTTCTTTCTCTCTTGTGCAGCAATCCAAGGATAAAGCTATTTTCATTCCCCGTAGATTCGACTCCGATACTTCGTGTATCACTTTACTACTTGCGTCGTGTACACTTGCACTCAATTGTGATAGACTATTTTACACGCAACAAGTTTTTGGCACCGTAGCCGGGGACTGGCAACATATATTTACCCTTACTTTTACTGCACTTTCTTTTTAATTTTTCTGGTTTTATTGGGACTGTTCACCTTGTGCTTTTCACAAGGTTTTTCGTTTGCTTATGCGCAAATCAAGACGAGGCAAAGAACCTGAGTATAAACTAGACCCTGAAATCCAACGCTCGTGCAATCTCAAGAACCGAGCCCGTCTTTTGATAGTCAGAAACGATTATCTTGAGGAACAGTTAGAAGCAATGCATAACGGGGGAAACAACCCGAGGAATCCTGAAGATGCTGAAGATCCTCTCGTGGATGAAGGGAATGGACAGCCTGCCGCTGCCGTAGCCGCACGACGGTCATGCCGTGAATACATGATCAATGATCATGTGGAACTGGAGACCACCCTGCCAGACGTGGAAACTGAAAATTTCGAGCTGAAACCTGTGATGTTCAACATGATCAATTCCGCTGGCCAATTTAGTGGTGCTGCTACAGAAGATGTCAGAGAACATCTAAAAATGTTCCAAGAAATATGTGGATCATTTAGACTACCAGGAGTAAATCCGAAGATACTGCGTCTTCGGTTATTTCCTCATTCACTGAGGGACAAAGCGAAAACTTGGTAGAATAAACTAACGTCGGGTTCAATACGAACTTGGGCGGATCTCACTCATGAATTTTTATCTCGTTTTAATCCTTCCCATTTATCTAAGCGATTACGTAATGAAATTGCTACTTTTCAACAGGAAGATGACCAGCCAATGCACGAGGCATGGGACATGTTTACCACTCTTCTAGGAATTGCCCGATGCACGGATTCCCCGTTTGGAATCAAGTCATCAAATTTTACAATGCTGCCAATACACACACTCGGATGAGAATAGATTCAGCAGCAAATGGACTGTTGTTGGACAAAGATCCAGACGAAGCCATGGTAGTATTGAAAATTCTAGCAAAGAATGAAGAGCAATTTCCCACAGTAAGGAGAGGTAAACGAGTGCTAGCTGTGAAAGACTATGAAGCCGACAATTCCCTAAAGACACATGTTGCGTACCTCACAAAGGCAGTAGAAAATTTGTTAAATAAAGATTCAAAACCTGTCTACTCTGCAGAAGAGGTATGTGAAACTTGCAGTGGGAATCACAGTTCGGAAGACTGCCCGCTACAACTAGAGGAAGGGATGTGTGTTGGAAACTATAACAAGCCGAGAAATTACGACTCCAACAATTACAATCCCAACTGGAGGAAAGACCCCCAAGTTCTCCTGGAGTAACCCAAACAACGCACTGAATCCTCAAGTGCAGAACACTCAAAACCAGGGGGCACCCAAAATTCTGACACGGCAGCAACCGCAACAGTAGCCGGCAGCCGCACCTAGTATACTAGAGCAGACATTGGCCACATTTATGTCACAGACAGGAGCATACATGGCAAACATGGATCACTTCGTCAAGAAGACTGAGTCGTTCATGGATAAAACAGAGATGAGAATGACTAACCATGAAGCTACACTGAAATCACTGGAGACACAGATGGGTCAGGTTTCCCAGCATATTAAGCCAAGGCAGAACGGAGGATTCCCTAGCGATACTGAGGTCGCTAGACAACCCACACATGAGCAGTGCAAAGCTATTACAACTAGGAGTGGGAAACAACTGTCAGGGCCTGAGATGAAAACAGTACCGATTGAGGAACCCGCCCTAGAAACATCTGCCACGAACACTGCCCCGGCAGAAGATAAACAACCTGCTGCCGCCACACCTGTCACGACAGCAGAAGGGACAGAGGAGAAAGACAAGAACAATGAAGAACCTAAACCTCCTCGGATCCGAATACCATGTGAAGAAAGATTGAAAGATTACCGTCCTCCACCTCATTTTCCATAGCGGTTACAGAAGCAGAAACAGGAGTATCAGCTCAAAAAGATCTATGATATTTTTAAGCAGGTTCACATCAATATACCGCTGTTAGAGGCCATCAAGCAGATGCCTGGTTATGCGAAATTTCTCAAGGATGCTATGTCGAAAAGATCCAGACTTGGGGAATTCGAAACGGTAAAAATGACAGAATGATACATGACTATTCTGCACAGGCATCCACCCTAGAAAAAGAAGGATACTCGGAGCTTCATCATACCGTGCATAATTGGTGACAAATTTGTGGTAAGACACTTTGTGATCTAGGTGCTAGTATAAATTTAATGCCAAAATCTGTGTTTCAGAAATTAGGTATTGAACGAGCACGACCCACGATAGTTATGCTGCAGCTGGTAGACCGCTCTTACGTACAACCGGAAGGGAAGATCGAAGATATTCTGGTAAGAGTGGATAAGTTCATTTTTCCTGATGACTTTCTTGTTTTAGACTGTGAAGCAGATGAGAACGCACCAATCATCCTGGGGCGACCCTTCCTAGCCACAGGCAGATCACTGATTGATGTAGAGAAGGGAGAACTTACAATGAGAGTAAATGATCAAGAGATCAAGCTCAATGTTCTCCAGGCAATTAAACATGCTGATGCAGAAGAAGAATGCAAGGCCATCACTGCAGTAATCCTTGACCAACCCTGCATCAGGTCGAGCTACCATGACATTAAATTTGGTCACTGCCTTAGCAACTATCTGGAAGACTGTCACGACAGCAATGATGACAGCAACTCCTCTAATTTAGATACATCCGACACTGAAGGTCATGAGGAGGTAAATTGGATAGGAAATCGTCCAGGTAAGTTATTCGAGCCCCTAAACTATACCTCGAATGAACACATAATCCAAAAGCCTTCAACTGTAGAACCACCTATTTTAGACCTTAAGCCCCTGCCAGGGCAACTTAAATATGTTTTCCTTGGATTAAATGATACGTTGCCCGTAATCATCTCTTCCAAGTTAATGCAGAAACAGGAACAGCAGCTGATAGGGATGCTGCAGCAGCATAAAAAGGCTATTGGATGGACGATAACTGATATCCAAGGCATTAGTCCGGCACTATGTATGCACAAAATTCTCCTAGAGGATGATCATAAGCCGACCATTGATGCTCAGAGACGCTTAAACGACGTTATGCGAGAAGTGATTCGAAAAGAAATTATCAAATGGCTTGACGCTGAGATAATTTATACCATCTCGGATAGTAAGTGGGTGAGACCGGTGCAATGTGTTCCGAAAAAGGGAGGAATAATCGTGGTGACCAATGCAGAGAACGAACTAATCCCAACCAGGACTGTGACCGGTTGGAGGGTTTGTATGGATTACCGAAAGCTTAACAAAGCTACCCGGAAAGACCATTTTCCCCTACCTTTTATTGATCAAATGCTTGATAGATTAGCGGGGAAACCTTATTATTGTTTTCTTGATGGTTACTCAGGTTATAACCAGATAGCTATTGCATCGGAGGATCAAGAGAAAACGACTTTCACTTGCCCATACGACACTTATGCTTTTCGGAGAATGCCTTTCGGACTATGCAATGCACCAGCAACATTCCAGAGGTGTATGATGGTGATATTCTCTGACATGGTGGAGGACTTCCTGGAAATATTCATGGACGATTTTTCCGTCTTCGGAGATAGTTTTGAAGGTTGTTTAGGCAACCTACAGAAAGGTGCTCGAAAGATGCGAGAAAGCGAACTTGGTATTAAACTGGGAAAAATGTCACTTCATGGTGGATGAGGGGATAGTCCTAGGCCACAAGGTAAGCTGCCGCGACATAGAGGTTGATAAAGAAAAGATAGAAGTGATTGAAAAGCTGTTGTCACCCACCACAGTCAAGGGAATTCGGAGTTTCTTAGGGCATGCTGGGTTTTATCGAAGGTTTATTGCAATTTTTCGAAGATTACCAAGCCTTTATGCCACCTACTAGAACAGAATCGTCCCTTTGATTTCAATACTGAATGTACCGAGGCATTCAGAATCTTGAAATAAAAGTTGGTAACAGCCCCAATTGTACAGCCACCAGACTGGAGTTTGCCATTTGAAATTATGTGTGATGCCAGTGACTATGCTTTAGGGGCAGCACTTGGGCAGAGGAAGGACAAGCTATTCCACGTAATTTATTACGCCAGCAAAACACTAAACGATGCCCAAGTGAACTACACCACAACAGAAAAGGAACTGTTAGCAGTGGTGTTCTCGATTGACAAGTTCCGTTCGTACATACTTGGAACAAAGGTGGTGGTCCACACAGATCACTAAGCACTGAAGTATATGTTCGCTAAAAAAGATGCAAAACCTAGACTTATACGTTGGATTCTGCTGCTGCAAGAGTTCGACATTGAAATCAAGGATAAAAAGGAGACAGAGAACCAAGTTGCATACCACTTGTCAAGACTAGAGATGGGAAAGAGTCTACCAACAAACAAGACCCACATACTGGAGACTTTCCCTGACGAGCAGCTGTTTGCTGCCACAAGCACTGCCGCGACAGCCATGGTGGCATGTAAGTTTTCTGAACTTCCTTGGTACGTTGATTTCGTTAATTACATAGTTAGCGGAGTACTACCTCCTGAACTTAATTATCAAGCAAGGAAGAGGTTCCAAAATGATGCAAAACATTATTATTGGGACGAACCTCTTCTTTTCAAACATTGTGCAGATCAAATTATTAGGAGGTGTGTACCACAGGATGAGCAGGAAGCTGTGCTTCACCACTGCCATGCTTCACCATATGGAGGACACTTAGGTGGAAACAAAACCGCTGTCAAGGTTTTACAATATGGTTTTTATTGGCCCTCACTATTCAATGATGCCCAAGAATTCTACAAAAGCTGTGAAAAGTGCCAACGGACTGGGAACATCTCAAGAAGACATGAGATGCCACTGCAAAACATCATAGAAGTCGAAATCTTCGATGTATGGGGGATTGATTTCATGGGACCGTTCCCAGCATCATGTGGGAATCTATATATCCTACTGGCAGTAGATTATGTATCCAGATGGGTTGAAGCGATCGCCACACAGAAAAACGATGCCAAGACTGTTCAGAGATTTCTACACAAAAACATTTTCTCCAGGTTTGGCATACCTAAGGCAATCATCAGTGATGAAGGGAGACATTTCAACAATAGGGTAATCGCTGCTGCCTTAAGAAAATACGGCGTAAAGTACCGCATTGCAACAGTATATCACCCTCAAACCAATGGACAGGCCGAAATATCCAACAAGGAAGTAAAGAACATTCTTAAGAAGATGGTTAAACCTACTCGAAAGGACTGGTCTTTACACCTCAATGATGAACTCTGGGCCTATAGAACAGCATTCAAGACACCATTGGGAATGTCACCCTACAGGCTTATATATGGGAAAACATGTCATTTACCTGTCGAGATAGAGCACAGAGCTTACTGGGCTATCAAGGCAGTAAACATGGACTTAGATAAGGCAGGGCAGAAAAGGCTACTTGATTTGAATGAAATTGAAGAAATTCGAGCAATGGCCTACGACAACACAAGAATTTACAAGGATAAAACAAAAAAGGTGGCATGACAAGAAATTGCTGCCACGACAGTTCTGCCCAGGGCAGCTTGTGTTATTATTTAACTCTAGGTTGAAACTTTTCCCAGGAAAGCTTAAATCTAGATGGTCCGACCCATTCCAAGTTGTGCAGGTTTTTCCTCATGGTGACATCACGATCAAATCCTTAAACGACGGGCACCAATTTAAAGTCAACGGACAGAGACTAAATCATTATCAGGGGACTGAAGCCCCAAGGATGCAGGAAGTGGTTACTTTAGGAGATGCCCCTCAAGGCATCCCTAATTTAACTTAATTTTATTTTTTATTTTTATGTTATTTTTATTATTTATGCATTTTATTTATTAGGAATTAAGAATTATTTTATTTTTAAGAACTAAAGTTTGATTTTAATTATTTTTAGGAAATAAGGGAAACAAGGAGAGGAGAAGAAGTGAAGCAGCCCACCATCTCAACAGTAGCCCAAAAAAAGCCCAATGGAGGAGTCTGTCGTCACAGCCTGTCATCAGCTGTCGCGATAGACGCAGAAAATACAGCATGTCACCACGTTGTCGCGGCAGACGCACAACAGATACGGAAACGCGTGACAAACGCGTCAGAAACCGCGTAACAGCTGGCCCCGTTATTCGCGCCTGCCTTTACAGCTCCAACGGGCAAAAAACCATTCATCTATATAAACCTCATTTACTATTCATTTTTCACCTCACTTTTACTCTCTCAACTTGTTTTCTCTCTAGATCTCAAATTTCTTTTATCTTCCACAGCCTTGCAACTATGACTACTAGACAGACTCGTAGATATTACCGCAGCTCTGCCGCAGCAGCCAGCACACCCAGCCACAGTGCCATCCCTAACCGCTTCGCCTCCACCGACTTCGCCAGCAGATATTACCGCTCCTTCCAGAAGAGGGAGATGTGGGAAGAAAGAGGGTTTCTTTACACCAAACGCACAGAAGACTTCGGGCTCGAACCATTCATTGCACGAAAAATCAAGGCCCTCAAATGGCAGATGTTTACTGCCCAGCCAAAAGAGATGAATGTCACGTTGGTCTGGGAATTTTACGCTGCCGTCAACAGCAAGGATACCAAGACTGTGACAGTGCGAGGTAAAGAAGTTACTTTCGAGCCTGCTTACATCAACACCCTCTATGGCATCTATGTCAGCAAAAAGGAGAACGGACACAAGAGATTCGTTGAGAGTCTGTCGCCGGCATACTACGATGCTGTGATGGCAGAGGTAACGGAGGAAGGGACATAGTGGAATACCGACCCTAAGCATCGGTGGACGGTGAAACGCACTCAACTCACTTCCGAGGCCAAACTATGGAACCACTTCGTAAAGAAGAGGATAATGCCTTCTTCCCATAACAGCACGGTTGACCAACCCAGGTTAGCTCTCGTTCATTCAATTTTTAAATGAGAGACCCATAAATTTCGGCTGGTATATACATGAGGGGATTTTGGAATGTGCCCTTCGACCGTCGGGACCTCTCGTCTTCCCTTACCTCATAACCGAGATTTGTTGAGGCCACAACGTTCCAGAAATCCCCGAAGATTTCAAAGTCCAAGGGAAAAGATGGACGGAATGCAACATCTTCAGCTTAATGGAACTGAATGCAGCCACACCACTCTCTTTTTTTCAACCCGTCTACCGCAGCAGAGGAGCCGACAGGCCCCACTCAGCCAGAACCTGCCGCAGCAGAGCAGCAGCAGCCCTTCCATCAGACGCCTCCACTCAAATTTTGGCCACACTGAAAAAGATAGAGGAACGACAGCTTGGTCTGATGAGTTTCGTCAGAGACTTCACGGCAGCCACGGTACATTTCATTTAAAATAATTTAAATTTTGCAAATGTACAATTTCCTGCTTTCCTAGAGCAATACTTTGTTGCCCCTACACCTACACCTACCCCTACTCCCACTCCTGCTACCACACCAAAAACACCATATGCTGCATCCACTCCAACACCGGCCGCAACAGCTGAAGGTGGCAGCCACACTACTACAGCCTCTGCCAGAGGTGAGAAACGAAAGGAGCCGCTGCCAGAACTCGACGACGACTATTTCGCAGGGTTCTCCTCTTCATCTATCTGGCAAGACTCTGACGGAGAGCCATCTGTTGCTAGAAACCTTTCCAAGGAGTTCACTCCTATGAAAAGGCAGAAGCCCAACACTAGTGAAGGACCATCCGACCAGGGCAAGTCTGCCAGTAGCAGCAGTAGCAGCAGCAGCTCATCAAATGAGGTACAAGTGCTGGAAAAGCCACCCCAGATCTCAGCCACTCGTATCCAGGCCCCAAGGGAAGCCAAGAAGAAAACTGCCTCCGCCTCTCCTAGCACTCTGCCAGCACCGACAATGAAGGTCACTGCCTGCGGGCAGCTACAGATTAGCAGCAGCGATAACAACCCCTAAAATTAAGTTCCTATCTTATTTTTGTTGTCTTGCTGTTTTATCATTATTGTGATGTATTTTGTTTTTATTTCTTTTTTTCTTCATCTTTTTCATCATGCATTGAGGGCAATGCAACCCTCGAGTTTGGGGGTGGCATAGAAGTGTCTTTTAGGTTTTAAAATTGTGTCTAAGTGTTAATTGTTATTTAAGTTTATTTTTGTCAAAAAAATGGCTTAATTCTTTGAAGTGAACTTACCTGCCGTGACAGACTCTGTCGTGGCAGTGCCTTTAGGATATTTTTAGGAACAGTTTAGAGCCTTACTATAGTTCTGATCTTTAAACACCCTTTGTGACTATTGTACTGTCTATACTTCTCTTAGTAAACTAGAATAGGAAAAGCTTAAACACTTGAGTTGCCCCTAGAGGTGCCTAACACTGGCTCTAGGAAAAGAAGTTAAGAAAAGTTAGACTCAATACACCTAGAGGTGCCCAAAACCGGCTCTAGGAAGTTAGCTAGAGGTGCCCGAAAACAGGCTCTAGTCAACTTAAATTAAGAAAAGGAAACCGAGTCTAAGAAAAACTAAAGGAGCCTAAGAATTGCCTCCAAGAAAATGAAAGTTGGCATAAAAATCCAAGTGAGTGGCTTAGCTATTCTAGTAAACTAAAAGAGTCTAGGCATATAATTGTTCACAAAACATGCACACACTACACGAGAATTATAGCAAGGTTCCGAATAAATCCAAAATTGTCCAACAAGGTGTTGTTCGCGATAGGGCATGAATGGTAGGTAAGGAAAAGTTCACTGATTTAAGCCAAACAAAAAGTTTTTTTTTAGGTCATAATTGCTTGAGGAAAAGCAAGAACTTGAGTTTGGGGGTGTGTTGAGTGTGCAGAAGTTCTACTTTTTACCCCATATTTAACCCATATTTCTGCTGCATTTAAGCATAATTCATTGCATTTAGGATAGATTTCACATATACATCACAATTATATAAAATGGCACAGTTGCTACTGATTTTGGCTGTTTTTGCAAGTAGTTGTTGTGGCAGACTCGGGGCAGTGAAGAAGCGGAGTTGGAACACAGGACTGGAGTCAAAAAGAATGACGCTGCCATGGCCACTGCCGTGGCAGCCATGACGACAACAATGGTGAAGGGAAAAGTGAAGTGGAGCTCGACAGATAGAGAAAATTAAGTCGGACTGTCGTAGGCCACTCCTATATTTTTCTTAGCCCTAGATCAGAATGAAGGCCAAGCCCAAAGTTCAAGGAAGAAACCCAAAGTAAGAAAAGAGGAAGAATTAAAGGCATCTTCTATGAAGATTTAATCTTAATTAGAGTTGTACTTTAGTTTGAACTTGTATTCTTTCCTTATTAGAAAACTTGAACCCAAGGCCTATATAAAGGCATGTAATTCGACCTAGGGAAGGACATCTCATTCTCTAGCCGTCTTCCCCAAAAACCCTAGTCGTTTTCCCCTTCTCATCATGTTCTAAACTTCCCTAGGGCTAAGGGTTGATTCTGTAAAGTAGTTGCAAGGATTGTACTGTTTTTAGGAATTTTCTGTTCAATAAAATAAACTTCAAGTTTACTTATTCTGGTTTTCAACATCTTGCAAGAGTATCGGGAGAGCATTGCAAGATTAATTATTTACTTAATATCGGGAGAGTTAAGTATACGAAAGGAATAAGTGCGGGTTCTCCAGTTTATGGTTGAACTATCTCGGACCTAAGGATAGGACGAGGTTAAGTGGCTAAGGAAGAATTCAACAACATCGGTGTTCACCCTTCGATTCACGCCGGGAGGTATCATCCAAGACGTGTTCATCGACAGACTTGGACCTAGGGATAGGACAAGTCACAGTAGGGATTCTTGCCAAGCTTGAAGTACAGAGTTGTGTGATCGCTGCCACGACAACAACAGACTGCTGCCGCCGCAGGTGCTGCCGCGACAGGGACGACGACAGAACAGGAATCTCTTTACAGTGCAACACCTGCACTACCGAGCAAATCAATACCGACCTATTTCTTTACCCTGAATCTTTTAATCTTTTATATTCAATATTCTTCAATATTCTCCCACAATCAATTAAACTCTCTTCTTTCTCTCTTGTGCAGCAATCCAAGGATAAAGCTATTTCCAGTCCACGTGGATTCGACATCCGATACTTCGTGTATCACTTTACTACTTGCGTCGTGTACACTTGCACTCTATTATGATAGACTATTTTACACGCAACAAGCAACATGTTAGATTAAGTTCCAGAGAAAAAATATACTTGATGAAAGCTTATTGCCAATTTTCAATTGCCAAAAGAGACAGTAGGTAATGATCAATACTTTAATCATAAGTAAGTAAGTGACAATATGTTAGTCATAAGCCACAATTTTCCAAATTGATTGGCTCGACAGTGAATGAGTCGGATCGTCATTTTTTATACATCTTTTAATTCGTAGATCCAAGTACAAAATTGTGAAACGATACTGTGGATTAAAAATTAAGTTTATTGTGTGAATATATAAGTCATTTTTCGGATCGGATTTTCAAGCGTGCAAAGTCTCATAGAGAGAAATGTCCATTGTTTTTTGAAAGGTTTCAACTTTCAATCACCTACTACTGATTGTTTCAGATCAAAATGGGGGCAGAATATTAATTCCAAAACGTCAACAAAATCTAAGTTAACCAAAACAATAACAAAAAAATATTAATTCCACATGCACCAACAGCATAGGCAATCAATTGATGCTCAAAACTCTTCAAACTTGTTAGTTGTATATTCTGTCTCATTCTGATTCTCCACAAAAGTGTTGAACTTTTCTCTGTAGAATAGAAAACAGTCATGATATCAAGTATACTACTTAAGATATGTTCATTACTTTAGAACAGTCGTTTAACACATACTAGCACATGGCAATATCTTTTATAAATAGGCTCTAGTCCATTTGGAGTTGAGACAAATATGTCAATCTGAAGAATTTTGCGTGCATTATTTGGTTCGAGACTCTAATGACAGGTACCGTGTTCTTTGATTTTGTGTGCTTTTGAGGCTCAAGATCGCCAACTCTATCTTTTTGTCTCTGCGTGACAACGGCGGCATAAGACAACATGCCAGCGAGGATAATACACAAGAAGAAAATAAGAAGACCGTACGCTCTTTCTTTTATATGCTAATTTTAAGGGTTCGTTTTTGTTGTTTTTGAAAGGTTTCAAGAAATTTAGACCTTGTTTATGGAGGGGGGAGTATTGGGTTGATGGGTTTGGTTTCACAAGCTATTCATCAATTTCATTGCTTGTCTTTCTCAACATGGAGATTAAATAAAGCAAACTGATAACAAAGAGGAAATAGATACAAATTAAGACAAACATTATAAAAGTTCACCCTTCTCAATATCATCATCATCCATATCAATATCACCTCCCCTTGGAGAAATACCTTCTCCACGCATATAAGTGATGTTAAGGCCGGTTCACAGCATGACAGCACCCCAAGCATAACTATCAACTTCATCAATCTTCTTAAGAATGTAAAATAAAATAAAGCCAACGTCATAGAAGTTGAAGGTAGTGCAATAGATCTTATAATATAAATCACTACTACCCGAATATAACGGTCTAGACCATGACCCTCAAGCAACATTTGTACCTAAATGTCCATAAGTTTTGCTGAGTCAAGCCAGTGGAATTGCACTCTCCCATGATGAACTTAAGGGTTCATCAATGTCAAGATACTCTTTACACAAACTACTTAAGTTCACATCTTTCTCATTCCCTATAACATACCTACCATCAATAGGTAGACGACTAATCCTTAACACATCCCCTAAACCCATAAATAACTATTGTATTTTTTGCCGCAGATGTTAAAAGTGATGATATATGATGCAAAGTGATACGTAGCTAAAATGGCCACTATTTCATCTATAGTTATGTCTCTAATGATTCGAATATGATCCTGATTTGAGCTTTATTATGTGTTTTTCGTGCAGGTCTTCAATTCTGGAAAACACACTGAAAAGAGGCAAAAATTCTGCAATCTTTATCTGGAGTCAAGTCTGGGCTAGTAGGCATGAATCTGGGCATAAAAGCTGACGTGGCGTCCAGTCAGCAGTTTCTAAAAGATGACGTCAGCAGCGTTGGATAGCTTATCAGTCGAGATTTTAAATTCAAACTTGGGAATTATCTTTTGTATTTAGAATTTAATTTGAATATTTTTTAAGAATTTATCTTCTATCATTTTGGGGTTATCTTAGAGTTTTTGGAATACTATAAATACCCCCTTGGGGTAAGCTAGAAAATCATCTCTTGTTCTTGGCTTGTTATTCGCTTTTAAGATTTATAAAAAATTCCTTCCTCTTACATCTCCTTTTCCTACTCTATTTTAAACAAATGCTAAGTACGATTTCTTCCAAAGTCATGCTTAGCTAAATTTACCATTAGCTGATAGCTAAGCGAAACTCAATTCATTTCATGAGAATTGCAAAAGCTCTTTTTATCTTCAAACTTCTTTCTTGATTTTTAGTATTATTGGATTAACAATCGACCTTTCCTTAAAACATCTCAACTCCTTCTTTCCAAAAGCGTGCATTGGTATGATCGACGTTGTGATCTACCGTTGGGGACAAGAGTAGGCTTGTAGCAAATTCAACTCCCTAAGAACAAACTTAGCGGTGGTTCGTTGAGAGGAATCAAGATCGAATAAGATTCTCATTGAGACAAAATTATCCGAGCACGGGCTTTTCCAGTACAAAATACAGCTTTGGCATTAGCATCGATTGTCGTCATAAATTCAAACAAGTGCTAAATTCTAAGGATTGACCTTGGAAAATTAGTTCACCATAGAGAAAAGCAAGTTACAAGGGTTGGGCCTTGTAGATTGTAACCGGCAAGAACTCGAAGTAAAATCTATTTCAGTGATCGAAATGAGTCAAGGTGACGCAAAGCTGGAGGCTATACATTATCATAATTACTTTCAACTATTTACTTTCCTTTATTTATCATTTTCGCTTAATTAGATTTATTCCACTCATTTCGCTAAACCTTTTTTTTACTTTTAGGTTTCTTGATTAAAGATCGATTCAAACCAATATTGGAAACTCCTTAGTCCCTGTGGACCAACACCTTCTTCTCTCTATACTACGCTATTTTTATATTTATTTGAGATTAAAGGATATTTATTTGACAATTTACGACGCTTTTCAAATTGGCGCCGTTGTCGGGGACTTCGGAAAAGTTACTAATATCGTTTGTTTTTATTTATGACCAGGAAGAATCCGGGCGAACTAGTAGATTTTGTACCATAGATTGAAGCATTAGCCCAAAGACTACACGCACAAACACTTCGAGAGAGAAAAAAACAATAGCAAGAACGAAGGCAACGACAACGACAACAACAATTTCAACAAGACCTAGAAACATCCTCCGAAGCTGATACACACTTTGAGTACACCAACGACAAGTACACTTCAATGGCGAACGAGGACCAAACCATTCGCCAACTAGTCGCATCACCTGACGATCAACAACTGTTGTGCATTACATTCTCGAATGGAGAAACATCATTCGCACTCAAGACGGGTTTGATACATTTTCTACCAACCTACCATGGTTTGCCGAGCAAAAATCCGCACAAACACCTCAAAGAATTTCATATGATTTGTTTGAGTACAAAACCACAAGGAGTATCTGAAGACCAAATAAACCTCCACGCCTATATTTTTTCTTTAGCTGATATTTCCAAGGATTGGTTATTTGACCTACCATCCAATTCTGTTACAACTTGGACTGACATTGCGCGGCTTTTTCTTGACAGGTTTTTCCCTACGGCCAAGGCGAGCAAATTAAGGCGGAGCATCTTGAGTATCCGACAAAAGGATACTGAGTCGTTATATGACTACTGGGAGAGATTCAAGAAGTTGTGCGCAAATTGCACACAATACGGGTTGTCGGAACAAACGCTTCTTTAGTATTTCTACGAAGGCCTATCTCTGATGGAAATGAAGATGATCGACGCAGCAAGTGGAGGGGCACTTGTGAACATGACCCCAACAGCGGCAAGAACTCTAATATCAACGATGACCGCTAACTCCCAGCAATTTCGCCATTCTAGTGAACCCTCTCGGCGAGTTCACGAGGTAAGTAACATTTCATTAGAACATAAAATTGACAAATTGGTTGAAATTGTTCAAACCCTTGTAGCAAATAAAAGATTCGTGATTAGACTTTGCGGGATATGCACGAGTCCAGAACATCCAACGGATTGCTGCCCGATGATACAAGAGGAGGATGCTGCACAAGTAAATGCCATAGGCAATTTTCCCAGACCTCCCCAGAGATAATACAATCTCAATGCTAATACATACAACCTGGGATGGAAAGATCACCCGAACTTTAATTACGCGTAAAACCAGAGACCAAATCAAGCTTGTCAACCACATGCACCACAACAATATCAACCGCAAAATCCATCGTTGGAGTCAATTGTTGAAAGGTTGCCGCTATCTCAAGAAAAATTTCAGCTAAAGACCGAAGCACACTTTGAAGCAATTGACAAACAGATGAGTCAACTGACGTTAGTGATGAGTTGTTTAAAATCTAGAGGGAAGTTGCCATCACAAACTGAGGCGAATCCACGAGAAAATGTTAGTGCAATCACCCTACGGAGCGGTACTGTTATCACACCACCACTCCCTAAAGATGCTGCTACAAAACCCTAGAAGAAAGATGAATCGGAGTCCTAGAAAGGGAAAGGAGTTGTTGACACAGAAACCTAGAAGAAGAAGAAAGCTAATTCACAAACTCCTCAAACGCCATCTCCCTACGCTACTCCACCTCCTTTTCCTTCGAGTTTGGTGAAGCGCGATAAGCAAGCCGAGGAACAAGAAATTCTTGATATGTTCCGTAAAGTGGAGGTAAACATACCTCGCCTTGATGTGATTAAAAAGGTTCTACGGTATGCTAGATTCTTGAAAGACCTTTGCACAACCAAACGAAAACTTATCGGAATTGAGAAAGTAAATCTTGGTGAACATGTCTCGGCTGTTTTCCAACAAAAGCTTCCGCTAAAATTGAAGGATCAAGGTATGTTTGCTATTCCATGCAAAATCGGTAAGGTTGGGATTAAGCGTGCTATGTGTGATATGGGTGCTTCCATAAACGTTATGCCTCTTTCTATTTACAACTCACTTTCTGATGAGCCATTGAAAGAAACTAAAGTGACGATCTAACTGGCAGACCGGTCCGTAATATACCCGGAAGGACTACTTGAAATGTTTTGGTGAAGGAAAATGAACTTATTTTTCCGGCGGATTTTTATGTCATTAACATGGAAAATGACCGATCAAATACCTCTCCCGAAGTCCTTCTTGGTCGTCCCTTCCTTAGTACGGCAAATACAAAAATAGATGTAAGAAGCGGAATTCTTACAATGGAGTTTGACGGTGAGGTCGTTAAATGTGAAGTATAAAAAGCAATACGACATCCAGATAATGTTGTTAGTATTAATTTTATCGATGTCATCGAACCTGCCATTGAAGAGTTTATAGAATCTAACTTATCTAATAGTTTGTGCAAGGAATTGGAAGGCCATGACAAAAAAATTAGGGAGTCGGAAAATATTTTTTCTGTTCATTCTGATTTGCGCCTAACTCCTTTGAAAACTAAAATGTTTCCTTCCATTTTGCAGACACCAAATTTGGAGTTAAAATTACCGCCTGATAAATTAAAAAGTAAAGAAGATGTTTTGTCATGAAAAATAAAAGAGCTTCGCAATCGCAAAACTTTTCGTAGGAAAATTCTAAGTTGGACAAAGCGCATGAACTGGAGAAAATATTTGTTGCGGTGCCCGTAGTCTAAATCATCGTCAAGCTGAACGACGTTAAAAATAACGCTTAATGGGAGGCAACCCATTGTTTCTTTTCTTAGTTATTTAATTTGGTTAGTTTTATTTTTTCTCATGTTAATTTTTAATATTTTTAGGTATGAAGAAATTCCCAAACTCGAATAAATCCAGTTGATCTGATATATTTAGATTCGAGACGATGTTGCACAAAAGGGAACATCATTCGCATAAAGGCGGCAGGTAAGTGCTTGTTTTCTCTCACCCGTGGGTCCTACCTCATCTACAAAAGTGATAACAATCCCCTAAACCGTCAAAAACACCATCCTTTTATCCTTATCTTTTAACAATCCAACTTTTAAAATTTAAACCCCCACCCGTGGACCCTACGCCTTGATGATTATCAAATCCCTTTTTATAAAACAAATTCTTTTCTACCCCACGTGATCTTTTTAACCTAAACATAAAACCTTTTTCTTTTAATTTCCTCATCAGTCGCATACCCTGCCAATCCCACCTCTTTTGTTTCTTCCTCAACCCTCATCTTCATCAACCCGTCACCATGGTCCGAACGAGAGATCAAGCTCGATGCCTTCTACAGACGCATGCGCCCATCGTTCTCGGTTTCTCTTTCGAGTAGCCGAACCAAGTGGTATGACGAAACAATCAAGAAAACCAAGATTTATTGTCATTGCCGTAGTTAGAACGGGGAGTATTTCTATTCCCTCTCTTGTACTTCCAATTACATATTAGGACAATATGATTAAGTGATGGGGAGTAGAATTTGTGTCAAATTCTTTTTCTGCTTATTCGATTGGTTGAGTTGAGTTCTCTTGATTATACTTCGTCAGAGTTTCTTGTTGCATGTCCTTTACTTCACCTTTTCTCACTGATTTCCCTATGACCTGAGATCTTTCTTTTATTGAAGATTAGGATGCATGCTAGATAATGGCTTGACTAGTAATTTCAAATAAAATCTATTATGACATTCCTTGATTTGTTAATTGACATGTTGCCTACCGAGTACACATGGCACCTCATGCGAGTTTTGAGCCTAATGAGCATATATTTTCATTCTTGCTCTTTGTTAATTTTGAGTGTGTCGGCTAATTCTTTGCATTCTAGAACTTGTAGCATAGCTTGTCGAGACTACACAATTGAATGTGATGCTTTAGAGTGATAGAGGCATTAGGTTTAACCCATTTTTCTTCCAAAAAAATGGCCTACCCTTTGTTTATTTACCACTTAGATAACCAATTTTGAGCCTTATCCTTTTCTTTGGTTTACCACATTTTTAACCTGAACCGATTTTGTTGTGTTTCCCTCTTTTTGACATCCTTTTTCAAGAGAAACTTAAGGTTATTCCGAAGCAAAGAAAAGGGAGAGATTTGAAAAAAAATAGTGCATAAAAAATAGTGATGTTTGGTTCGAATAGTGCAGAAAATGCAGTACGGAGCAGTTGAATAAACTGTTCGAACAGGAAAAAAGAAAAAAAAAGGGAGGAGTGAATAAGCTTTGATCGTTTGATTTGTTGTTTTCCTTTCTTTCATTTTTACTTCCCTTAGAATAATTCTTTGGAATAATTTTCTCTTTGTCTTGAATTTTAAACGCAATCGTTGGCCTTTATCCTACCTGAACCTTAGCCCCATTACAACCCTTTAAAAGACCTTTTGATTATTGTATCATGTTCATACTTAGTAGTGGATATTAGATTTAGTTACAAGCTTATGGTAATACTTAGACTAGTTTTAGCTTAAGTGATCATTTAACCCAAAACACTTTGAGCGAAATGAGTGAATCCTTGTGAGAGTACTCGGTTTTGCTTCATTGATATTGACAGATTATTGGAATGTCTAGTTTTGCTTAAAATTGTTCCTAGTTTTGCCTATTTTCAATTGTGCCTTAATTTCAGTATTTGTTTCGATCTTTGATCATACGGATAACTTAGAGACACCGTGAAATAAAGGATGAGGATTTGAGCTTTGATGAGTTAGTTGAGAGATACTTGAGGACAGTAATCAAATAAGTGAAAGGGAATTTTATGTGTGGCTAAAATGGTCACTATTTCATCTTTAGTTATGCCTCTAATGATTCGAATATGATGCTGATCTGGGCTTTATTATGTGTTTTTCGTGCAGGTCTTCAATTCTGGAAAACACACTGAAAAGAGGCAAAAATTCTGCAATTTTTATCTGGAGTCAAGTCTGGGCTAGTTGGTATGAATCAGTAGTTTCTAGAAGATGACATCAGCAGCGTCGGGTAGCTTATCAGCCGCTATCGATAGCTTATCAGCTGAGATTTTAAATTCAAACTTGAGAATTAATTTTTGTATTTAGAATTTAATTTGAATATTTTTTAGGATTTATCTTCTATCATTTTAGGGTTATCTTAGAGTTTTTAGAATACTATAAATACCCCTTGGGGTAAGCTAGAAAATCATATCTTGTTCTTGGCTTGTTATTCGCTTTTAAGTTTTATAAAAATTTCCTTCCTCTTACATTTCCTTTACCTACTCTATTTTAAACAAATGTTAAGTATGATTTCTTCCAAAATCATGCTTAGCTAAATTTACCTTAGTCGATAGCTAAGCGAAACCCAATTCATTTCATGAGAATTGCAAAAGTTCTTCTTATCTTCAAACTTCTTTCTTGATTTTCAGTATTATTGAATTGGCAATCGGCCTTTCCTTAAAACATCTCAACTCCTTCTTTCCAAAAGCGCGTATTGGTCTGATCGATGTTGTGATCTATCGTTGGGGACAAGAGTAGGCTTGTAGAAAATTCAACTCCCTAAGAACAAACTTAGCGGCGGTCCACTGAGAGGAATCAAGATCGGATACGATTCTCGTTGAGACAACATTATCCGAGCATAGGCTTTTCCAGTACATAATACAGCTTTGGTATTAGCATCGATTGTCGTCGTGAATCCAAACAAGTGCTAAATTTTGAAGATTGGCCTTGGAAAATTAGTTCACCATAGAGAAGAGCATGTTACAAGGGTTGGGCCTTGTAGACTGTGACCGGCAAGAACTTGTGGTAAATTCTATTACAGTGATCGAAATGAGTCAAGAAGACGCAAAGCTGAAGGTTATACATTATCATAATTACTTTCAAGTATTTACTTTCCTTTATTTATCATTTTTGTTTGCTTAAATTTATTCCACTCATTTCGCTAAACCCTTTTTTTTTACTTTCAAGTCTCTTGGTTAAAGATCGATTCAGACCAATATTGAAAACTCCTTAGTCCCTGTGGACCGACACCTTCTCTCTATACTACGATATTTTTATATTTATTTGAGATTAAAGGATATTTATTTGACAATTTACGACGCTCGTCACAAAATACTTGTGAGTCTCAATATCCTCTTATGTGATTTTCGGGCCACCAAGTACAAAGAAGACCGTGACAATAGTGGAGGCTATCCTCCAGCTCTATCAAATCCAAAAGAGAAGGCATCTTCATATTTATTCTATTTTATATATGAAAAATATGCAGATTACAGAGAAGTGTCTAATAATTAAATGAGATTTGGTCTAAAACTACCTAGGCTTATGAGAAATTGTTATTCATAATTATAATTCATGTAAGTGTTGTGGAACCAATTTGAAAAACTTCACAGTTTTCATTGATCTTTTAGCAACTTTTAACATAAAAAAGTGTATTTTACTTTTTTTGTTTGTGTGAACCAGTTAATAATTGATGAAGATGATGAAAGTTTGAAGGATTTGAGAAATGAATGTATTAGAAAACCAATAAAGAATCATAATGAAGTAAATTTGGGTGAAGATGAGCTAGAGAAGAGAGGCAAACGCTCTCATTGGTTTTATTATAAAACTCGTAATATCTCAGAAAAGTGAGACCGAGTCGGTTTAATACAATTCTTGTGTTGACTGTGCTGAGGCTAGAACGGTAATCTAACAACAAATCCTTAACCGTTTCCAGCTCAGCACAGTAACAGCTTAACAGACTCTCAACCACAAGCAACTAATCCTATACTTATAGCAACTAATCCATACTTGTAACATTCACCTTACTTTCTGAATTTCCTTAGTTTTTCCTTCTTCCTCCTGCTGGAAAAACAAAATTTCCCTTACTCTACTTATTTCATACTTTTTGCTGTAAAAAAAGTAATGCAAAACTAAAGAAATCAAACCACAGTAGTTGACAAATCAGAAGAAGAGATCACAGACAGCTTACTTCGAAAATGACAAAACGAATTAGCCGAGAGAGGTTTAGTCATCACATCTGCTAGTTGTTCACAAGCTGGAATTTCATTAACAATCAACTTCCCAGCTGCTACTCTTTCGCGAACGAAAAATAGATCAAGCTCAACATGCTTGAATTTAGAATGCATAACAGGATTGGCAGAAACCGCGACTGCACTGGAGTTGTCACACCATAAAGTAGCTCGACTTCTAGGAACAACAAACAATTCATCTAGAAGTGATTCAATCCAAATAATTTCAGATGCAGCACAAGCAACACTACGATATTCGGCCTCAGCCGTAGAACGGGAGACTACTTGTTGCTTCTTAGATCCCCACGAAACTGGATTTCCACCAAAAAATACACAAAATCCCGTGGTTGAACGACGATCATCAAGATCAGAACCCTAGTTGGCATCTGCAAAAGCTGTAATATCAAGTCGAGAAGAGGATCGAAATAAAATGCCATAGTCAATAGTGCCCTGCAAATATCGCAAAATTCTCTTCACTGCTTGAAGATGAGTGTCCAACGGTTCCTGCATAAATTGACACACTCGATTGACTGCGAAAGCAATCTCAGGCCTAGTAATCACCACATACTGTAAAGCCTCTACTATACTTCTGTAAAAAGTTGCATCAGAAACTGCACTTCCTACATGAGCAGAAAGTTGACAATTCGACACCATTGGAGTAGGTAAACTCTTAGCACTATCCAGACCACTACGTTGCAGTAATTCACCTATATACTTCTTTTGACTCAACAACAGTCCATTATTAACATAAAGCACCTCAATGCCTAAAACATAATGCAAAACACCCAAGTCCTTTAATGAGAACATCCTATTCAACCCATTAATTACCTGCTGAACTTCACCACTGTCACTCTCAGTGAGTATAATATCGTCAACATAGACGAGTAAATACAACATACAACCATCAGCTCTACAAATAAAGAGTGACGAATCAGACTTTGAAAGTGTAAAACCAACTGGAAAAAGATACGTACGAAGCTTTTCAAACCACGCTCGTGGTGCTTGTTTTAAGCCATAAATGGCTTTGTGTAACTTACAAACAAGTCGATGCTTATCACCCTGCTCATATCCAGGTGGTTGAAGCATGTAAACCTCCTCCGTCAAATCACCATTCAAAAATGCGTTATTGATATCTATTAGACGCAAACACCACCCACGTGTGACAGCAACAGAAAGAATAATACGAACAGTAGTATGCTTAATAACCGGGCTAAAAGTTTCATGAAAGTCATACCCGACTTGCTGTAAGTACCCTCGTGCAACCAAACACGCCTTGTACCGTGAAACAGAACCGTCGGCATTCTTCTTGACTTTGAAGATCCATTTGCAACTGACGGCAGTGCGATTGGAAGGCAACTCGACTAAAGACCATGTTTTATTTCGAACCAGGGCATCATATTCATCTTGGGCAGTCTTTTTCTAATTGGCATCTAACATGGCTTCACGAATCGTCTGAGGCTCCTCAATAATGGAAGTGACAGCAAATGAAGCATCAACATTGAAAAGTTTCGGCTTCCGAATACCACTCTTAGCTCGAGTTATCATAGGATGCTGATTAACAACAGTAAGGGGTGTGAAATCACCAGCCGGAGTAGATGAAGCCACGGACAACGACCCACAACAATCACGATCGGCAACAGAGACATGAAACCCCTGATCTGATTGCACAGGAGATCCTAAAGACGATGACGAAACCCTCGTGGGAAGAGAGGAAAATCCAGGCTCGGGTTCAATGTGAGTATCAGACCCAACAAGGTCAAGATGATCTGATTCATCAACAGGCAAACATAAACCAACATCAAGTCCTGGGCTGGAGACACGATTATCAGCTGGTAGGCCCACTTGAACATGACCCAAACCAGAATCAGCATTATCAGAAATAGGTGGTGAACTAAGACCAGAACATGGGTTTGATAAAATAGGACCACTAGACGGGCCGATGGAAGTAGCATGTGGATCCAATATGTGGCCCACGAATGTGCGATCCCCGGAAGGATCGTGTTCTGAAGCGTGATCCACTGGAGAAGGATTCTCTGAAGCAAGGTCCACTGGAGTAGGATCCTCGGAAGTGTGACCCACTGGAGAAGAGCCCATTAGAGATGGATCTAGCTGAACACCACAACTGGGTGATAAAACATTATCAGCTTGCGAAGCCACAGAAGGACCTGGTGACGAGCCCACTGACGGACCTGGTGAATGAGCCACTGACGGACCTGGTGAATGAGCCACTGACGGACCTGGTGAATGGGCCACTGACGGACCTGGTGTATGGCCCACTGAAGCAACAGATGTACGACCCATATAGACCGGACCACTACTTGGCAAAGAAACAAGAATTAAAGGAGTACCATCCGATAAAAACCCAGATCTATCAGTAATGTCCTTACGATTAGCTGGCTTATCAAGAGAGGGAAAAACAGCTTCGTCAAAAATTACATGACGTGAAATTATAATTTTTTCGTCATCAGTAAGACATTTGTACCCTTTCTGATTCGGACTGTATCCCAAAAATACACATTGTTTCGTTCGAAATTCCAACTTATGACGAAGAAAGGGTCTCATTAATGGATAACAAGCACAACCAAAGATTCGAAAAAACTCATAATCTGGTTGTTGATGAAATAAGACCTCAAAAGGAGACTTGTTATTCAACAGAGGTGTAGGTAACCGATTAATCAAAAACACAGCAGTGACGAACAAGTGACTCCAAAATTGTAGTGATAAACCTGCTTGAGACAACAATGCCAACCCTATATCTACAATATGACGATGTTTACGCTCCACTTTACCATTCTGTTCAGAAGTACTTGGGCACGATATCCGATGTAATATCCCATTCGAACGTAACCAGCTGGCTAGGGATTGATATTCCCCACCACCATCAGTTTGTAAGACCTTAATTTTACGACCAAACTGAACATCAACCATCTTGTGAAAATCAACAAAACATTGATAAACATCGGATTTCTTCTTGATTAAGTATAACCGCGTATACCGACTATGAACATCAAGGAACGACACATAATAAACAAAACCATCAGAAATGACATGTGCCGGACCCCATACATCAGAAACAACCAAGTCAAAAGGAGAATTATAAACTGTTGTAGATAAAGAGAAAGGTAGCTTATGAGCCTTCCCTTGTAAGCAAGAAGAACAAACACCATCCAAATTATTATTAGCAACATCAATACTACAAGATTTCAAGGCAGTCTTGAGAACACTTAATGAGGGGTGCCCTAAACGTTTATGCCAAACATCCAACGGCAAAACAGACTTTGAAACATTACAAACTTTAGAAACAAAATTAGATGTAGGAACCGAAGAAACAGAATCTTCACCATTCACAGCCAATCCACCCGAAGAAAGCTCATAAAGACCATCAGGAGTGCGCCTCCCCTCCAATAGAATTTGCTTGGTTCGAGCATCCTTCACAAAACACTTAGAAGGATGAAACTAAAAAAAACGTTATTATCACGAGCAAAATGAGACACGGACAGAAGATTCTTCTTGATATCTGGAACATACAACAAGTTACACAAAAACAAAGACCTATTTCCAGCATTTAAGCAACCATGACCAATATGAGTAATGCGAACCTCATCACCATTGCCCATAAGTAAAGAATCAGTACCTGTGTAAGCTTCTGTTGTCTGGAGATTATCACGAGTATTGGTTATGTGGTGAGTAGCGCCTGAGTCAGGATACCACATAACCTCACGGCCATTGGAAACAGAGATCCCAGTTGAACCTGTATTCAGACAAGGTGTAGCTAAAAAGGAACTAGGTGGATGTTGAAAACCAGACAGAGAAGCTGAAGGAAAATTAGAACCAGGAACAATAAACCCTTGTGATGCAGTAGGTGCAGGCGTAAAACCTGGATGAACACACAATCCATGTCCTGTGCTGGGTGGATAAAACTGATTAACAGGAGGAAAAGTATAGGACACAGGAGGAAAAACACCAGGTGGGATAAAACCAGGCTGAGAGGAAGCCATAACATGCGAAAAAGCCTGAAGAGGAACCGAAGGAGAAGACCTGGAAAAATTCTGAACTGAGGCATTGGACCTTTGACCAGAATAAATAGGAGTTGCAACGCCCTTAGAGGTGTGAAAATCACCCGAATTTTCATCAACATCAACTGAAGAACCACCATAACTTTGATCGAAACGATACCAGCATTTTGTGCCGAGTGACCAAAACGACCACAGATTTGACACTGAGGTCTATTAGAATTAGAACGGCCTCGACCTCGGCCTCTATAAGCAACATTGCCACGTTGTCCTCTATTAGTAACATAAGCAGATTGAGTCTCAGTACTCGAATTAACAACATCCTCTAAATCCTCAGACTTGTCCTTTTGTTGAACTACCATATTAGCTTGAATTGGGAAGCTATCAGTCAAAAATTCCTTTTGTCTTGTCTCACAATCAAGAAGCATCTCAGTGAGACCTTCAAGAGTTAGTAATTCTCGTGAAGCAATGACAATAACAGATTCAAATTCAGCAGTAAGACCAGCCAAGATTACACTCACCTGCTCCTGTTCTGTGACAGAATTACCGGAAGCATTGAGAGTGTCACATATAAGCTTGATTTTAGCAAGGTACTCACTTACTGACAAACCATGCTTCTTCTGAGAATGAAGACTGTGTCGTAACGCAGAGACTTTCGCAGTAGATTTAGCAGCAAACATACGCGCAAGAGTGCTCCATACAGCACGAGCAGTAGTGATTCCCGTAAGAAGAAGAAGAACATCAGCACTAACGGTGGACAAAATCCAGGATGCAAGTAGTTTGTCCTGTTTGAGATACGCCAAGTAAGCTGGATTCTCAACAGATTGCCCAGTCTCATCAGTAACCATTTTATCAGGAGCCTTGTGGTCAGACACATAGGCAGACAGACCATAGCCATCAATTACAAGCATAACCTGATGCTTCCACAAAATATATGTACTCTCAACAAGCTTCACCGTATCAAGCTTAGGAAGTTGTTGCACAGAATAAACACTAGATGAAGTCATGAGAATAGGAATCGAGGTTGCACTAGACTGAGTAGGTGTAGAAGCATGTGGACCAGAAGTTTGAGAATCAATAGGCATTGTAGCCGAGACTCTTTAAGACAATTCAACAAACAGATAAGATGCAACAAACCAGATGCACAAATCCAGATGCACAAATCGCGCACAGGCACCTGATCTAATAGCAACCACCGCAACAGACAGTTTTTGTGGCAAAACAGCAAACAGGTAGCATGCAAAGAACCAAACGAGCAGCACACAAACATCAATCTCAACAGTTGATACAAGAACACAGCAAACAAGATCACACAGAACAAAGGAATGCTATAGTGTCACAGAGTAGAAAGAAACAATGAAACACAAATCTCTGATCAAAAAGATGCTCGACAAACCACTAATCTGCTCCTCTTTCAAATCAACTTGAGTCGGACATTCTTACGGTTTTAATAAGCAATCTTAAGAAGTCAGATCAGAAGAAATGTTGTATAAACTGAAGAACGTGAGTACAGAAACCTTACCAAAATGAGGAAAAGGAATTCGTCACTATTCTGCCACAACTATGAGAAATTTGTGTAAACAGAGATGCTCATGATCGAAAACCAAACCTCAAATCGAATCGATTATTGAGTCACGTAGTCAGTCTACAACTATAGCATTCTTCATTCTCGAAGATCCGCCGAAAACAACAACACAAGAAGAAAGAACTCTCCGAGCACCGTCAAGTAACCGGAGCAACGCGCAATAATCAGAGACGAGAAATCCAAAAATGTAGCAGCGGAACAAAGCAAGAAACGGCAGGATCGGGAACAGCGAATGATACCATATTAGAAAACCAATAAAGAATCATAATGAAGTAAATTTGGGTGAAGATGAGCTAGAGAAGAGAGGCAAACGCTCTCATTGATTTATTATAAAACTCATAATATCTCAGAAAAGTGAGACCGAGTCAGTTTAATACAATTCTTGTGTTGACTGTGCTGAGGCTAGAACGGTAATCTAACAACAAATCCTTAACCGTTTCCAGCTCAGCACAGTAACAGCTTAACAGACTCTCAACCACAAGCAACTAATCCTATACTTATAGCAACTAATCCATACTTGTAACAGAATGGGGTGACATGATCTACAAGACTGTTACCGATGCATTACTGAAAATAGAAGAGTATAATTCAAGTGGGAGATGCATAATTCTTGAATTGTAGAATTTCGAATCTAAAAGCCAACTTACTAGAAGCTATGAAGAATCTCATGCTCAACCTCGAGCGGGAACACATGCACGTTTCAAGCAGCTGGTAAGTAAATATAATCCCTCTGGTGCCTCCCTTTTCACTATCAACAGGCCAAGCAAATCCTAGTAAATATGACCAGCAAGGCCGGTTGGTTTGATTATGTCTTGGGTTTAACTTCATTCATCTTTTAATTCCTTTAGACTTTCATCTTTCAATTCTTTTAGACTTTCATCTTTCAATTCCTTTCATTTACTAAACTGTGAATACTTTCTTACACCGGTATACATTAATTATTCAACTTAAAAAATATTATTTTATGCCCATTAGAATTATTTAACGGTAATAATTGAAATGATTTAAGGTGAACAAAGTTTAATCCATCAATTGGCTTTAATTTGATTGGATTATTACTAAGATATGCTAAAGCTACTTGAACATCATCACTTAGGACAAACATCATCCCTTTTAACGTATGATTTGTGCAATGTTAGTAGAATGGTCATAAAGGTTGTAAGGTCTCTCTAGACTTGTATAGACCTTTCATTTGGTGGCCAATGGTGTTGTTTACCCTTTACCTTGTCTTCATTCTTTCAATTTTTCTTCTTTCATGTTCATTTATTTATTGTATTGCATTAACTTACTCTGGGGTATGTTAGTCTTTCCTTTTACTCAACTATTAGTAATCAATGAATAATTTTAATGCAAAATCAACATAGATATAAAAAAAGACATGAAAGTGAACTTGAGGTTTTCTCGATAGCTGCTTGAGGTTGAAGTTTCAGACCCGCACCTCTGCTTCAAGAGGAGTAATTTTTTAGGCTTTAAACCTCATCGTGTATTGTTCGATTTGCTTAACCATGTTGCACTCTTTTTCCTCCACCTAGATTAGGAAGGTTTTATTAACGAGGCACATTGTTAAGACATTTAAATCAATAAAGGAAATAATACCTTTCAAAAAAAAAAATTATTCCCTAACTCTTCCACCACGAAATAAAGCTTGAATAGTCACAATTGATTTTAACTTCCTGCGAAACTTCCTCGCCTACAAATAAATTGCTAGTAAATAATTTATTGTATCATTTACCTACTTTTGGAGTATTAAAACTTTTCAAGTAGCGGTGAGAAGCAACTTGTATCGTAATGGTCGCTCATTTTTTCAAAACAGCTCAGCGAGATTTTTTTTTAAGATTTTCCCAAGACCTTAAAACACCAAAAAATGTATTAACGATTTTTTAAATTAAATAATATAAAAATATTAAATTTAAAACACCGAAAGCTTACTTCGCCATCATTTTCAGCTATGAAGCACGTGGACGGCCCTAAGGTGGCGTCCCGCGTACCCAATACATCCTCAAGACGGGGACGATGCGGGGACAGCTAGGGGACATCCCGGGGGCGTCCTAATTTTACCGGGGACGGTCAAACTTATATTGGGTACGGTCAACGCTTATTAGGGACGTACCCGGGGACGTATCCAAATATATTTACTTAAAAAAATGGAAAATAAAACCCCCATCTTCTTTGTAAGGAAGGTTTTAAAAACCATTAAACTTATCCAAACTTAAAAAGCTCAAGGATAATTAAATTAAAAAATTAACCTTAAAAAACTACTAAATTAAACACTCCACCTAAAAACTATAAACTTAAAACTTAATCTCAGCCAAAAGGCCAAGACTAGATTGCTTCCTTGTTCTATCTGATAAATGCCTATTTATAGGCTGCTTTCTCTCCTTGCTTTATGTATCTTAAGGATGTGGGATATTAGTTGTGTATTGTATTTGTAACCTGTTTTAATGTTTAATCACTCAAGCTTTAAATAGGAATGGATAAATATATATTTCAGCCATGTCATCTTTTAATTTTATTATTTTAGTCATTCATTTTCTCTTTATTTAGAATGTAAAGTTAAATTTTCGTTCAATTTAGTCATTTAATTTTAGTAATCTCTTAATCTAAGTGTTAAAAAGTAATTTAAAATTATTAGAAGTGAATTTATATAACTACAATTATAATTATTGTTTAATACAATTATAATTTTAGTCCATATTGTATTATAAATTTTAATATTTTTTATTATATATATTAAATTTTATTTTATATTTGTCGTACCCTCGCCGTACCCGTACCCTCTAATTTTGAAAATTGCCGTTTTTTGTCCCCGTTCCCGTACCCGTATCTGTCCCCGTATCTGTATCTGTGCAACTTAGATTTTCAGTCATCTTGGCCAACAAATGAAAAATACAAAAGATCAGAAAATAAGAGAAGGGGGCAAATGAAGAATGCAAAAGATGAGAAAAGAGGAGGCGAGAGGGGCAGAGAATTGAATTTTCTATACATATATTGTTGTTGTCGTCGTCTTTACCATTCTTTCAAATTAATTGCTAATCAATTATGTCATTTGTCAGTCTCCCAAATTAATGCACTTCAACTTTCATTAGTCAATAAAACTACACGCGCGAAACAAAGCAAAGTGACGCTTCATTTGCAAAGCTTTCAATTTTTTTTAGGGTAAACTACAAATACGACCACCATACTATTGCAAAAGTTGCGATTTGACCACCTTACTTTTTTTCGAAATAATTAAACCATCGTACTATTAAATTGGGTGCAATTTGACCACCAACCGTTAAAGGTTAACGGCAGGGTGACATGTCAGTTAAAAAAATAAAGGTATAATTACACATCTGGTCTTTACTACTTATACATTCTTTCAATTCAGTCCTAATTTTAATTTAATAAAATGAATTAATTATTTAATTAGGTGGTGACACGTGTCACTACCTTATTAGAGGGATTTAATTATTTATATTTAATTAAATAAATTTATTTTCATCCTCCAATCAGGTGGAAAAACATCACAAATGCAAGTAAAGGGGTCGAACTTGGGTCTTCTTACACCCAAGAGTGCTGGCTTACCAACACACCAAATGTTGTATTGTGATATGTTTTCAGCAATATATTATATCTAAATAAGCATCAAAAACTGAAAAACTCCATCATCGTCATTAGCAAAACCCAAGTGATAATATCGTATGCAAATTTCACAATTTACAGCATTTCGCTGCTTTCACTCAATTTGAGCTAAGAATTTTGTGTGGTCCAAGCTGTAAAACATCTTTAACTTGATGCAGATGCCTGAAACTTTTTATCATGAAAACAAACAAGGATTAAGTAATTTCTTTTGTGTGATAATATCGTATGCACATTTCACAGTTTACTTCACAATGATGCAGGATCATAGTTCCACCAGAATTGGGATATCCCGACAATGACTACAACAAAAGTGCCCCCAAACCAACAACCTTCTCGGTAAAAGTCAAGTCATTGATTCATTGTGATTTATTCTTTTGTTCATATGATGCAGTTTTTTTGCGTCTTCCACAGGGTCAACGAGCATTAGATTTTGTGCTAAGGAACCAAGGGATTATCGATAAGACTCTACTGTTTGATATTGAGCTCCTGAAAATCATTCCAAATTGATTTCGGCTCAAAGGTAATCATTGCCAAAACAATTAGATACTAAAAATATAGAGGTTAGAAAATGTGGATACTTTATGCTTTTGAGCTGATCATAGACCGTTACAATGAATCACGAGTCACCTTTTTATCCCAGGGAAGTTTTCTGGTACAGTAAGTTACTCGGAGTTGAAGTCGTCCATGGCTGAAAATATTGGAAAACATTGAGCAAAGAATGTATTTGAAGAAAGCAGTGAGGCCATGGTTCATCCACAAAATTCTACCTATTCTTGAATTAAACACTCTGACAATTGTTTTTTGACGTTTTTATGAATTGCCAACTAAAATTTAATGGTGTGAAGAAAGATGAGATTGTCCATTATGTTCAAATTTTGTTATGATCCAAACCCTCATTTTAATGTCAGAAAGATGAGATGTCGGAAATAAATTGTGTTTCCTATAATGTTGTTCTGTTCTCACATGAAACTGTTCAAGGAGAAAAATTTATGTTCCATCAAGTGCATAGTTGAACTGTATATCTCCAAATGGACGGCTAGGTTGATGCCACATGTCTTCATTCATTTGCTCCAACCTGTCGCGATCGAGCCATGAGATTGGGCAAGCCTCAGGCGCAGCTTGTTGGACAGGTTCAGGCTGGCACTCTAGCTGAGGCGATCCCTGACAGTATGCATTGGTTTGTTTGTTTGTTTACTGCGGCTAATGGTTGATTTAGGTGCTTATTGGTCGTTCATTGGCAAAACAGCAAGTATTTCCCGTAGTTAGCATGTCCAGCTGATTCGAGGAAGAGTATAGGCTCTGCATATGCTTCTGTAGCTGGTAGCATGGGTGGTTTTTGTTTCCAGTAATCAAAGCTCTGCATATGCTGGAATTCCTCGATCAGGAAGCTACATTATGGTGTTATTAGACTTCAAATGAGGAGGAGGCCCATATAAGTCTCTAAATAGGACATCAGTAATCAAGGAGCGAACATTCGTAAAGCCATCGAGACTGGCTTGGTTGCTTCGCGCCTGATAAAAATGAAATCTAACATCTAGGGTCTTGAGTGAAGCCGATCAATAGCACGAACAAGTAGATGCAGAGAGGGAGGTAACCAAGTCCATTTGGCATTCAACGTTAACCATCTTTAATCAACTTGTTAAATGAACAATGAAGTGAATGGTTGAATGGTTGAATATATTGCTGGAAACATATCACAATACAGCATTTGGTGTGTTGGTAAGCCAGCACTCTTGGGTGCAAGAAGACCTAGGTTCGACCCCCCTAACCTGCATTTGTGATGTTTTTTCATTTTCTCCCTTTAATCAGGTAGTGACACGTGTCACCACCTAATTAAATAATTAATTTATTTTATTAAATTAAAATTATGACTAAATTGAAAGAATGTATAAGTAGTAAGGACCAAATGTGTAATTATACCCTTTTTTTTTAACTGACACGTCACACTGCCGTTAACCTTTAACGGTTGGTGGTCAAATTGCACCCAATTTAATAGTACGATGGTTTAATTGCTTCGAAAAAAAGTAAGGTGATCAAATCACAACTTTTGTAATAGTATGGTGGTCGTTTATGTAGTTTACCCTTTTTTAATGATTAATGTATTATATTAACTTAAATTTGTTGTATACACTCGAGAACTTAAAATATGAGCAAAGGTAGCAACTTAAAATGTGACCTTAAAAACTGAAAGTTTTAAAGCATTTGATAATAAATCCGGCTGCCACCTAAAATAATACCCTGAATATCAAAAAATTTATTGCATTTGATAATAAATCCGGTTACAACCTTCTTTTAATTTTTTTTAAATAAAGCAAAAATAAATATAAAACATTTGATAATAAATTTGGTTGCCAATTGAAATATGACCCTGAAAACAAAAAAAAAGGGGACAAATGAAGAATGCAAAAGATCAAAAAAATAGGAGGCGGGGAGGGGGAGAAGTGAATTTTCTATACATATATCATTAATATTATTGTTATTGTTATAAATATTATTAACTTTAACTTTCTTTAATTAAATAATAATGTGTATGTCTTTTGACATGTTCTCTGCCTGTCTTTTGACACGTTGTTGTCCTTGTTTTTGTTGCTTTGTTGATGGCGGATGTCACGAATCATCTTGCGAATCTGGCCATTGAGGACGTGGAAGATGAAGCTATTTAGATTGATGTCGGGGATCAGGTTTCTCCTCTCTCGTTTCTTCACTGTTTCGTGGGATTGTTTTTGACTTCTAGTGTCATCAATTTTGAATCCATGAGGAATACGCTGGCTAATTTGTGGAGGCCTTTGGGTGGTATCTCGATCTCCGATCTAGGGGATCGTTGCTATTTATTCCGCCTATATCATTCAGTCAACGTCGAACGGATTGCTAATGACAGTCCTTGGTTTTTTAATTCCCATATGCTCTTATTACATCCTCTTTGTGATGGTGAGGATCCCATGCGCGTTCCTTTGCATTTTCTGAATCTGTGGGTCCAGATTTTAGATCTACCGATTGGATTTATGTCGGAAGGTGTTGCCAAGCAACTAGGTGATTTTATTGGTAAATTTATTGAATATGATACTAAGCCACTAGCCCTTGGTCTGAGTCATATTATGAGAATTCGAGTGTGTTTTGATATGAGACTACCGCTGAAGCGTCGAAAGAAGATTGCTCTTCGAAATGACAGCCATGTTTATGCGCGTTTTTAGTATGAACAGATTCGCACTTTCTGTTTTTTGTGTGGAAGATTGGGTCATAGTGAGAGTTTCTGCCCCTCTCGTCTAAGTATGGAACCAAAGGATATAATTTTTAACTGGGACATTGCCGTTTATTGCTTTGCACACACATAAAAAGATGAAGGAAGGCGTTAAAACGACGAGGAATGGACATTGCCGTTTATTTGAAGAACTTGCTTTTGAAGAACCAAAAATTTAGCAAAGGTCGTCGAGCTAAACGACGTTAAACAAAGCGCTTCATGGGAGGCAACCCATTGGTTTATTTTTCTTCAATTTTTACTTCTTTGTTTTTAATAATTTAATTTATGTTTCTTTATTTTTCATTTTCTTTCGTTGCCTTAATAAATTTTCCTTTCCCTTTGCAGGTTTCTTTTCGCACACAGCAAGCCAAGCCACGCTTCTAACCCTTCACAGCAGCACATTTCGACCCTAAGCATTGGAGTGCACCGTTTCATTAAACAGTGCACATTAGCATAACCCAAAGAAGCCGGCGCATCTTAGCCCATCCCCTTTCCCCTTGGCATATCACCCCGATTTTCCTTTTTCCCCTCTCCCTTTCTTTCATTCCCGCAAACCACCAAACCCTAGATAACTCACCAGCCGATTCACTTAGCCGCAATCCACCATGCCCCGCACGCGACAGCAGGCTCGCCGGCTTCCCCAAGAACCGCTGCTGGTCATCGGTGGTGTCTTGCATCGCCACGATTTATGGCGGTCATCAGCGATTCTGAACCGACGTCCGCACCTTCTCCACCCCGCGATGGTCGACGACGGCAAGCCCCCAATCCTTCGAACGAGATTCCTCCTCCCTACCGTGGTGGCCGACGACCAGCAACTATTCGACGGGTGCCCAACAAAAATGCCGAACCACCCTTCGCTGCACCCTCTTTCGCACATCCAACAGCACCGCCTGTTCAAAGCCCTTTGCCGCCGCTGATCCGAGCCACTCACAGTGCACCTTTCCCATCGACTCACTCTACATTCACGGGGAGTATCTTTTGCCCTTATTTTCTCTTTATTTCCTTAATTTTTATGAATTGGGGCAATTCATTTAAGTGAGGGGGAAGGTAGCAAACCACTTGCCATGCTTATCTGATATATGTTTGATTTTGGTTTAACTTTGAGAAAATATTTTCCTTGCCATTGCATTATATCCATCATGTTATAATTGTTATAGTGCATATAAATATTTGAATGATGACATTTTGATAATCAAATGGCATGAGTATAATGATAGTTTGACATTTCCTTTCAATTTGCCTTGATTGTGATAATTGGATTTCTCACCTAGCTTAATCAACTTAGCCCAATTTTGTGAGACTTTGAGCCTTGAGCATGCATCTTATTCTTTATGCTCGTTTTTCCTTGCTTGAGAGTGTCATCTTGAATTTAGGAATCTAGAACTTGTGGCTTGTATACAATTTGAGACTACACTAGAATGAGGTGCTTTAAGATGATTTAGGCATTAGGATTTTCTCTCTTTCATTAAAACTTACCTTTCGCTTAGTGAACCCTCTTGAAGCCTTATATCCCTTTTTTTTGGCTTAACCCTCAACCAAACTTTTTGATTGATCAAATGCTAGAAATTGCATTGCTAGACAAAAAAGGGCTGCAATTCGAATAAAGGGCAGAATTTTTCCGAAAAAAAAGAAAAAAAAAACAGAATTAAAGGAAGCAATTGCTTCGGGAAAAAAAAAGTTTCAAAAAACAGAAAAGAAAAAAATTTGTTTGCTTGCCCACTTTTAAGCTTCTCTTTTGTCTTCACTATTTATTGTTTGAAATATCTTGCATTGATCATCTTCCTTTGTTTATTTTCTTTCCATGTTTTTACCCTTTTCTAAACCCACATAACACCTTGAATAAAAGACCTAATGATTTTTGCACCTCGATTCTAATAAGTAGTGGAGAATTGAACATGTTACAAGCCTATGGAAACCTTTGTTCATGCATGACTTAGAGTGCTTTTGCTTCACATTTACCTTTAAACACTTTGAGTGCTCTTGAGTGTACCTTGGTGAGGATTAAGACTAGGTTAGGATTTGATTACTACTTGATAGACGATTGAAAGAATGAAAGACTGTTCTTTGCTTATATCCACTTGGTTTGATTTGTGTCTCTTTCATGGTATTTCTTTTGCACTTGAACTCTCATAATTATGCTTGATACTTGTGATGGCTTGAGAAATGCATTCTTGGTTAATATCTTTTTCGGACATACTTGAGGACAAGTATGAGACAAGTGAGGGGGAATTTGATGAGTTCTCAAATATGACATATTTCATTTGCTATTTTTCTAATTATTTGGACTTCTTGCTGCTTAATACATGTTGTTTTCGTTATATTTTATGCAGGGATCCAATTCTTGAAATAGCAGTGAAAATGGGGCATTTCTGCAGTTTTTATTATAATTCTGTCATGACTGGCATCATGGGCACGACACCAGGCACGACGCGTCTGACGTGGCAGTGACGTGGCAATGACGTGGCAATGACGTGGCAACTTCTAGAAGATCCTGGAATGTTCTGAGAAAAGAATCCGATCAGTTTATCAGCTTTTATCCATTTAGTTTTATTTTGAATTTTAATCAACATTTGAATTTGAATTGTTATTATCCCATCACTTTATCTTTGTAAATCTAAGCCTATAAATACCACCCTTGGTAAAGGCTTAGACCATCATTTCATTTTAGTTTTCATCTTCTAGTTTTTGAGTCTTTTTATCTTTGTAAACATTTCTAGCTTTAATCCAAGTTCATTTTCCTTTATTTTCTTGTTTCATTTATTTTATGTTATTCAATTGTTTTTTCTAAAATCAAGTTAAGTATGATAATCAATATCATGCTTAGCTAAATCCTTTAAGCCAAGAACCAGCCAAGTCAATTCGATTCGTGAGAATTGAACTTGCTTAAATTCTTTTGGGAAATCATTTTTATCTTTCTGTTTAGATAGTTTGGCAATCGGTCTTACTAAAAGTTTTTAACCGTATTTCATATCAAAAGGGCTCGTTGGTCTGAATTCGCTTAAAAACACAGTTGGGAGGAAGGATCGGCCTGTGGCAAATTTCGACTTCTTGTGAACACTCTTAGCGGCGGTCCGCTAAGGAAAGATAAAATCAGAAGCGATTCTATTTTTAGACAATTTTTGAGTCGGGTTTTTCCTGCTTTATTCTAAATACTTTAACGGCGATAGACGTGGTTGATTTATTTAAGAACCATCTTTCGAAGATAGACTTGGGAGGATTAGTTACTCGAGAGAAGAACAAGTTACGACAGGTTGGGCCTCGTAGACTGTAACCGACATGATCCCCGAAATAAAAATCTATTTCGATGATCGAAAGAATTGAAGGAGCTGGTTCGAGGCTAATTTGCACACTTGGTTTTTCCTACTACTTTTAATTTTTATTTTATTTTATTACTTCACCAAAAATCATATCACCCCCTTCTTTTATTTCTTTGCTTTTACAGATATTCCTGGGAATTCAGATTCGACAAATTCAAGTCAACAATTCCAGCTAATCTCCCTGCGGATCGACCCTCTTTCCCTATATCTATTCAATTTCTTTATTTTATTTATTGTTGAAAGAGGTTAAATATATATTTATTTTTGACCGGTTAAATGACGACTTGTCAAAATTTAGCAACGACGCCAATTTTGACAAGTCGTCGTTTACCCGTCAAAATAAATAAATAAATTAACCTCTTTCGACTAACAATAAAATAAAGGAATTAAGTAGATATAGGGAAAGAGGGTCGATCCACAGGGAGATTTTTCAGTTTAGTGACTTGATCTTGTTAGCCTTTTTGTCCAGGAATATCTGCAAGTAGGCGTTAAAAGAAAAATGGGGGGATGTTTGAAATGTTGAGCAAGAAAATAAATAAAGTGCGGATAATAATAAAGAAAATTCAAGAATGCAAAATAGCCTCGAACCAGCTCCTTTAATTTTTTCGATCACTGAAATAGATTTTTATTTCGGGGATCATGTCGGTTACAGTCTACGAGGCCCAACCCGTCGTAACTTGTTTCTCTCTCGAGTAACCAATCCTCCCAAGTCTATCTTCGAAAGATGGTTCTTAAATAGATCAACCACGTCTATCGCCGTTAAAATATTTAGAATAAAAGCAGGAAAAACCTGACTCAGAAATTGTCTAAAATAGAATCGCTTATGATTTTATCTTTCCTTAGCGGACCGCCGCTAAGAGTGTTCACAGGAAGTCGAAATTTGCCACAGGCCGATCCTTCCTCCCAACTATGTTTTTAAACGATTCCAGACCAACGAGCTCTTTTTGATTTGAAAAACGGTTAAAAACCTTTAGTAAGGCCGATTGCCAAACTATCTAAGCAGAAAGATAAAAATGATTTCCCAAAAGAATTTAAGCAAAGTTCAATTCTCACGAATCGAATTGACTTGGCTGGTTCTTTGCTTAAAAGACTTAGCTAAGCATGATATTAATTATCATACTTAACTTGGTTTTTAGAAAAGTAATTAAATAACATAAAATAAATGGAACAAGGAAAAATAAAGGAAAATAACTTTTATTAAAGCTAAAAACTATTTACAAAGGAAAAGCTAAAAAAATACTCAAAGCTAAGAGATCATCACTAAAATGATTGACGATCTAAGCCTTTACCAAGGGTGGTATTTATAGGCTTAGATTTACAAAGATAAGGTGATGAGATAATTTAAAATAATAAACAAAAGATAAAACAATTCAAATATTTTGAAATTTAAATGCAGGAAATCTAATCGGATAAGCTGATAAGATCTCTCAGAACGTTCCAGAAGCTTCTAGAAGTCGTCACGTCATTGCCACGTCACTGCCACGTCAGACGCGTCGTGCCCAGTGTCGTGCCCATGATGCCAGTCATGACAGAATTATAATAAAAACTACAGAAATGCCCCATTTTCACTGCTATTTCCAGAATCGGATCCCTGCACAAAATATAATGAAAACAACATGTATTAAGCAGCAAGAAGTCCAAATAACTAGAAAAATAGCAAATGAAATATGTCATATTTGAGAACTCATCAAATTCCCCCTCACTTGTCTCATACTTGTCCTCAAGTATGTCCGAAAGAGATAGTAACCAAGAATGCATTTCTCAAGCCATTACAAGCATCAAACATAATCATAAGAGTTCTAGCGCAAAAGGAGTATCATGAAAGAAACATAATCAAATCAAATGGATGCAAGCAAAGAACAGCCCTTATCTCTTCCAATTACCTATCAAGCATTAATCAAATCCTAACCTAGTCTTAATCCTCACCAAGATACACTCAAGAGCACTCAAAGTGTTTATAGGTAAAAGTGAAGCAGAAACACTCAAAGTCAAGCGTGAACAAAGATTTTCATAAGCTTGTAACAAGTTCAATTCTCCACTACTTATTAGAATCGAGGTGCAAAAATCATTAGGTCTTTTATTCAAGGTGTAATGTGGGTTTAGAAAAGGGTAGAAAGATGGAAAGAAAATAAACAAAGGAAGATGATCAATGCAAGATATAATAAACAATGAAGACAAAAGAGAAGCTTAAAAGTGGGCAAGCAAACAATCTTTTTCTTTTCTTTTCATTTTTTTCGAAACCTTTTTTTTTCTCTTTTTTTTCGAAGCAATTGCTTCCTTTAATTCTGTTTTTTTTTTCATTTTTTCGGAAAAAATCTGCCCTTTATTCGAATTGCAGCCCCCTTTTTGTCTAGCAATACAGTTTCTAGCATTTGATCAATCAAAAAGTTTGGTTGAGGGTTAAACCAAAAAATAGGGTGTAAGGCTAACAAAGGCTCACTAGGCGATGAGAAAGGGTAAAATGGAAGGGATGGAAGAGGATAAAGCCTAATGCCTAAATCATTTTAAAGCACCTCGTTCTTAGTGTAGTCTCGAATCGTAAGCAAGCCACAAGTTCTAGATTCCTAAAATTCAAGATGACACTCTCAAGAAAAAGAAACGAGCATAATATGAAGAATGCATGCTCAAGGCTCAAATCTTACCAAAATTGGGCTAGTTTGATTAAGCTAGGCGAGAAATCTAATTAACACAATCAAGAGAAATTAAAAGAGATGTCAAACTGCAGATTACCCATATCCTTTGATTATCAAAATGCTATAATTCAATCATTCCCAAGCACAAGAACAAGTACAACATGCTGGACAACAAGTAATGGCAAGAAAAAATTCATCTCAAGTTCAATCAAAGTCAAACATATTATCAAACAAGGATAGGACAAGTGGTAATTTACCCTCCCCCTCACTTAAGTGAATTGCCCCAATTCATAAAAATTAAGGAAATAAAAAGATAATAAGGGCAAAAGATACTCTCCGTGGATGTAGAGTGAGTCGATGGGAATGGTGCACTATGAGTGGCTCAGATCAGCGGTGGCAGAGGGCTTTGAACGGAGCTGCCGGATGTGCCAAAGAGGGTGCAGCGAAGGGTGGTTCGGCATTCTCGTCGGGGGCTTGCCATCGTCGACCACCGCGGCGAGGAAGAGGTGTAGGGCACGGTGGAGTCGGCGTGGCTGAATCGGCTGTGTTGTTGGAGAGACACGAACGACGGATGATGGTTGGGGGTGAAGGCGGAGGTGTTGTGGAAGCCGTAGGAATGGGGGCTTGCCGTCGTCGACCACCGCGGCGGGGAGGAGGTGTGGGGCATGGTGAAGTCGATGCGGCTGAGTGAATTTTTGCGGCTGGGTGTGTGATGTTAGGGTTTGGTGTTGCGGGAAAGAAAGAAAGGGAAGGGGGAAAAGGGGGGAAAATTGGACGGTGTGCTAGGCATTGCTATTTGTGAAAAGAATCCTGTAGAGGGAAAATAAAATTATTAAGGCAATTAAAAAAAGAAAGAAAATAAAAAAATGAAACATAAATTAAATTATTAAAAAGGAAGTAAAAAGTAACGAAAAATAAACCAATGGGTTGCCTCCCATTTAGCGTTTTGTTTAACGTCGTTTAGCTCGACGACCTGTGCTAATTTTTTTTGTTAAATGATTTCGCCTACATTTGCATCATCGAGATCCGCAAATTCTCTATTCTTGGTCATAAAAAAAACAAAATCAGTCAAAAATACCGAAAGTAAATCTCCCCGGCAATGGCGTTGATAGATGCGCCTAAATCGCACATCGCTCTTTTAATCCCAACTTTCCCAATTTTACAAGGAATCGCAAACATACCTTGGTCCTTGTACTTTGGCGGCAACGACTTTTGAAAGATGGCGAAATATTTTCACCAAGGTTCACCTTTTCATTTCCGGATAGTCGCCTTCGGTTTGTGCATAAGTCCTTTAGAAACCTTGCGTATTTAGGCATTTTTCGAATAACATCAAGAAGTGGAATATTAATTTCCACTTTCTTGAATACATCCAAAATTTCCTTCTCCTCCTCCTTTTTATCTCGTTTCGCCAATCTACCTGGAAAAGGAGGAACAGGTTCGTAAGTAGAAACAGAAATATTGGATTTAGAGTTACTTGCAGTGGGTGGAGACTTTTCGTTTTGGTCCTTCGAAGAGCTGCCTTGCTCGTCGGATTTTTGCTCGGTTTGCTTGGGCGGTTTAGGCGTTATCACAGTTCCACTACGCAGAGTGATCGCGCTCACATTTTCCCTTGGATTGGTTTCGATTTGTGATGGTAACTTCCCATGAGATTCTAGACGGTTAACGGTAGGGGTGATAACGAGTCGAGCAGAGCCCGAGCCTGGCCAGGCTCGGCTCGGCTCGGAAACAGTATAATTGGGCTCGGCTCAGGCTCGAAGCTCGCCGAGCTCGGAATTTTAGGCTCGAGCTCGGCTCGAAAACAATTCTATTGGGCTCGGCTCAAGCTCGAAGCTCGTCAGGCTCGGCTCGGGCTCGTCAGGCTCGAAATGGAAAATTTTGCTCAGAGTAATAACGGGGCGCTTTTACCATTATCGGCCCGTTATCAACTTTAAACAAACCAGATTGAACATAATCCAGCTTGAAAATCAATTGAATGCAAAGTCAAACTCAATAGAGTTTGTAAATGAAGGCAAATAAGCCCTCATTCTAAAAAATATACTTAGCTGTGTGCACAAAAAGCCCATTTAAGCAAGATCTCAGCCATAAAAGCCAAGGTTAATGTGCTTACTTCCTCCAGCGCCTGAGCCCCTATTTATAGGCGGTTCTCCCTCATTGCTTTACATATCTCACCGATGTGGGATATTGAGAAGTACTGCATAACCTATCATTTATAGTTGTTTTCCTCATTGCTCCCTTAAGCTTTATGTAAGGATGGATAAATATCCATTTTAGTCTTTTTTATATTTTAATTATATTAATTTAATCCTCATTTTCTCTTAATTTTGGAGTGCAAAGTTTATTTTTCATTGAATTTAGTTATTTAATTTTAATAATCTACTAATCTAAATGTTAGAAAACAATATAAAAATCATAAGAAGTGAATTTAAATAATTACAATTATAATTATTGATTAATACAATAAGTTATGCGAATTTTGAAAAAAATCACGACCGCGACACCCGCAGTGACCGCAATAGCATCCGTTATCTCCGCAAACGCGATAAACGCAACGCGACCGAAAACGCGACCGCGAACGCTATTTAAATCCCTGATTTTGCTATAGTTTTTTATATAAAATATTCATTAAAAATCACTTTCATAACCAACACTAAAACGAAATTCAATGACCGGAAAGGGGAAAAAAGTGCCAAAAATTAGATTAATCCAAATAATCAATAAATAATCTTATAATACAATCACGTAATTAAAGAAAATACAAAATCAAACAACAATCAACTAATGAAAGAAAATACAAACACATAATTTATTTTAGTGCATATGTAGATTCCGAGCCTGTTCACGAGCTTTTCGAGCCGAGCCTGGGTAAGCTCGGCTCGGCTTGTTAAGTTTTCGAGCCGAGCCTGAGCCTGAGTCGAGCTCACTCGAGCCGAGCTTTGACCGAGCTTTGACCGAGCCGAGCCCGAGTAGCTCGCGAGCCGGTCAGGCTCATTATCACCCCTAGTTAACGGCTTGAGCTAGTTGGCTTATTTGTTTGTCGATTTGCTGGAGATGGGATTGTGTTTGGGTTTGGAATTTTTCTTGCGAAACTGCCAATCTCTCAACAATAAACTCAAGCGAGGATTTTTGGGGTGCTTGGTTTTGGTAGAGAGGTTGTTGCCTAGGTTGGTAATTCGGGTTCTGATTACCGTAGCTCAAGTTTGGGTGATCTCTTCAACCGGGATTGAAGGTATTGTTATGTGGGTTATAGGGTCTTTGGGGAGGTCCGGGAAAGTTGTGTATGGCGTTAACCTGGGCACCAGATGTATCTCGCAATAATGGGCATAAGTCGGTTGCGTGATCTAGCATAGTGCATATTCCGCATACCTTAGCATCTTTTATCTCCCCTGAAACAAGAGAATACACAATATTAGTCAAATTGTCTATCTTATTCTCTAATGAAATTGTGCTTACTGTTTGAACCCGTCGACTGGGTTCACTTGTAGAACCAAATTGCTGCGAATTTGCAGTCATTGTGGAGATTAATGTTCTTGCTGCAGTAGGGGTCATATTCACGAGCGCGCCACCGCTTGCTGCATCTACCATCTTTTTGTCCATTGGTAACATTCCTTCGTATAAGTATTGAAGGAGTGTTTGCTCGGATAAGCCATGTTGCGGACAGCTTGTGCACAGCTTCTTGAACCTTTCCCAATATTCATATAGGGATTCGTCGTGCATTTGTTGGATACCCAATATGTTTCGCCTAAGTTCAGTCGCTTTTGCTGCAGGGAAATATCTGTCAAGGAAAACACGAGAAAGATCAGCCCATGTATTAATAGAATTCGGAGGTAAATAAAATAACCATTCTTTAGCATTTCCGGCTAAAGAAAAAGGAAATGCCCTTAGTTTCATCTGATCCTCCGAAACTCCTTGCGGTTTCATGCTGCTGCACACCATGTGAAATTCGGCAAGGTGTTTATGTTGGCTTTCAGTATGGAGGCCATTAAAAGTGGGTAATAGGTGAATTAGGCCCGTTTTGAGTTGGAAAGGAGTATCTCCTTGAGGAAAAGCAATGCAGAGTGGTTGTTGCACGGTAGGGGCTGCGTTCAGCTCTCGAATTGTTTGATCTGCCATTGGTTCGTCGATTGGTGTGGTCTCGGAGGTGGATTCTTGTTCAGATCGTCGTGTGCTTTGTTGTTGTTTCTTTCGTCGAAGTGTTTCGCCGTGAGTTCTACGAGCGCTTGCTTCAATTTCCGGGTTGTATGGAGCTAAAATACCCGGGTTCTTCCTGGTCATAAAATAAAACAAAAATTAGTCAAAATTGCCGAAAATAAATCTCCCCGGCAACGGCGCCAATTTTGACAAGTCGTCGTTTAACCGGTCAAAAATAAATAAATATTTAACCTCTTTCAACAATTAATAAAATAAAGAAATTAAGTAGTATAAGGAAAGAGGGTCGATCCACAGGGACATTAGACGAAATTCTTGACTTGAATTTTGTCGGATTTGAATTCCCAGGAATATCTGCAAAACAAGGAAACAAAAAAGAGGGTGATCTGATATTGAGTGAAGTAATAGGATAAAATGCAAGAATTAAAGAAAATAGTAGGAAAAACCAAATATGCAAATTAGCCTCAAGCTAGCTCCTTCAATTCTTTCGATCATTGAAATAGATTTTTACTCCGGGGATCATGTCGGTTACAGTCTGCGAGGCCCAACCCGTCGCAACTTGCTTCTCTCTCGAGTAACCAATCCTCCCAAGACTATCTTCGAAGGTTGATTCTTAAACAAATTAACCACGTCTATCGCCGTTAAAATATTTAGTTTTGAAAGTAGGAAAAGCCAGACTCAGAAATTGTCTAAAAAAGAATCGCTTCTGATTTTATCTTTCCTTAGCGGACCGCCGCTAAGAGTGTTCACAGGAAGTCGAAATTGCCACAGGCCGATCCTTCCTCCCAACTATGTCTTTAAACAATTCCAGACCAACGAGCTCTTTTTGATTTGAAAAACGACTAAAAACTTTAGTAAGGCCGATTGCCAAACTATCTAAATAGAAAGATAAAAATGTATTCTCGAAGGAAAATTTTGGCAAGTCGTCGTTTAACCGGTCAAAATAAATAAATATTTAACCTCTTTCAACAATAAATAAAATAAAGAAATTGAGTATATATAGGGAAAGAGGGTCGATCCACAGGGAGATTAGTCGAAATTCTTGACTTGAATTTTGTCGGATTTGAATTCCCAGAAATATCTGCAAAGTGATTAATAAAATGGGGGGTGATTTGATTTTGAGTGAAGTAATAAGATAAAATGCAAAAATTAAAGAAAATAGTAGGAAAAACCAAATATGCAAATTAGCCTCGAGCTAGCCTTGTCAATTCCCTCGATCATTGAAATAGATTTTTACTCCGGGGATCATGTCGGTTACAGTCTGCGAGGCCCAACCCGTCGCAACTTGCTTCTCTCTCGAGTAACCAATCCTCCCAAGACTATCTTCGAAGGTTGATTCTTAAACAAATTAACCACGTCTATCGCCGTTAAAATATTTAGTTTTGAAAGCAGGAAAAGCCCGACTCAGCAATTGTCTAAAAAAAAGAATCGCTTCTGATTTTATCTTTCCTTAGCGGACTGCCGCTAAGAGTGTTCACAGGAAGTCGAAATTGCCACAGGACGATCCTTCCTCCTAACTATGTCTTTAAACGATTCCAGACCAACGAGCTCTTTTTGATTTGAAAAACGATTAAAAACTTTAGTAAGGCCGATTGCCAAACTATCTAAACAGAAAGATAAAAATGTATTCCCAAAGGAATTTAGGCAATGTTCAATTCTCACGATTAGAATTGATTTGGCTAGCTCTTGGCTCAAGAAATTTAGCTAAGAATGATATTAATTATCATACTTAACTTGGTTTTTGGAAAATAATTAAATAGCATAAAAATGGAACAAGAAAATAAAGTAAAAGAACTTTTATTAAAGCTAAAAACGTTTCAAGCTAGAAGATGAAAACTAAAAATGAATGATTGATGCCTAAGCCTTTACCAAGGAGTGGTATTTATAGGCTTGGATTTACAAAGATAAAAGATAAGAAAATTTAAAATAATAAAGTAAAGATAAAACAATTCAAATGTTTTAAAATTTAAATGCAGGAAATCTAAACGGATAAGCTGATAAGATTTCTCAGAACGTTCCAGAAGCTTCTATAAGTCGCCACGTCATTTCCACGTCACTGCCACATCAGACGCGTCGTGCCCGGTGTCGTGTTCATGATGCCAGCCATGACAGAATTATAATAAAAACTGCAGAAATGCCCCATTTTCACTGCTATTTCCAGAATCGGATCCCCGCACAAAATATAATGAAAACAGCATGTATTAAGCAGCAAGAAGTCCAAATAACTAGAAAAATAGCAAATGAAATATGTCATATTTGAGAACTCATCAAATTCCCCCTCACTTGTCTCATACTTGTCCTCAAGTATGTCCGAAAGAGATATTAACCAAGAATGCATTTCTCAAGCCATTACAAGCATCAAACATAATCATAAGAGTTCTAGCGCAATTGGAGTATCATGAAAGAAAACATTATCAAACCAAATGGATGCAAGCAAAGATCAGTCCTTATCTCTTTCAATTACCTATCAAGCACTAATCAAATCCTAACCTAGTCTTAATCCTCACCAAGATACACTTAAGAGCACTCAAAGTGTTTTAAAGGTAAACGTGAAGCAAAAAGCACTCTAAGTCAAGCATGAATAAAGGTTTCCATAAGCTTGTAACAAGTTCAATTCTCCACTACTTATTAGAATCGAGGTGCAAAAATCATTAGGTCTTTTATTCAAGGTGTAATGTGGGTTTAGAAAAGGGTAGAAAGATGGAAAGAAAATAAACAAAGGAAGATGATCGATGCAAGATATAATAAACAGTGAAGACAAAAGAGAAGCTTAAAAGTGGGCAAGCAAACAATCTTTTTCTTTTCTTTTCAGTTTTCTCGAAACCTTATTTTTCTTTTTTCGAAGCAATTGCTTCCTTTAATTCTTTTTTTTTCATTTTTTTCGGAAAAAATATGCCCTTTATTCGAATTGCAGCCCCTTTTTGTCTAGCAATACAGTTTCTAGCATTTGAACAATCAAAAAGTTTGGTTGAGGGTTAAGCTAAAAAATGGGGTGTAAGGCTAACAAAGGCTCACTAGGCGATGAGAAAGGGTAAAATGGAAGGGATGGAAGAGGTTAAAGCCTAATGCCTAAATCATTTTAAAGCACCTCGTTCTTAGTGTAGTCTCGAATCGTAAGCAAGCCACAAGTTCTAGATTCCTAAAATTCAAGATGACACTCTCAAGAAAAAGAAACGAGCATAATATGAAGAATGCATGCTCAAGGCTCAAATCTTACCAAAATTGGGCTAATTTGATTAAGCTAGGCGAGAAATTTAATTAACACTATCAAGAGTAATTAAAAGAGATGTCAAACTGCAGATTACCCATATCATTTGATTATCAAAATGCTCCAATTCAATCATTCATAAGCACTAGAACAAGTACAACATGATGTTCAACAAGTAATGGCAAAAAAAAATTCATCTCAAGGTTTAATCAAAATCAAGACATATTATCAAACAAGCAGACAAGTGGTAATTTATCCTCCCCTCACTTAAGTGAATTGCCCCAATTCATAAAAAGGATAAAAAAAAGTAAGGCAAAGAGGGGTAAAGGGAACTCCCCGTGATCAACGATTGGAACGATGGTGATGGTGACCGTTGAGAAGGCGGCCGACGGGTGGAGCTTGGTCCAGCGATGCTGTTGGAGAGCCGCGAACGACGGTTGAGGGTTGGGGGAGAGAGCGGAGGTGTGGTGGAAGCCATATGCGTGGGGTTCTCGATCGGGGGCTGGGGGCTTGCCGTCGTTGACCACCGCGGCGTGGAAGATGTGCGGGACATGGTGAATTGCGGCTGAGTGAGTTTGCGGCTGGGTGTTTTGTGTTTTTAGGGATTTGGTGGTTTTTGGGAAGAAAGAAAGAAAGGAAGGGGGAAAGGAAAAAATGGACGGGTGCTAAGGGAAAAGGGCTTGGGCTATCGTGCACCATTCATTGAGTGTGCTAAAATGCACCGCATTAATGAAACGGTGCACTTCAGCTGAGGTTATGCTTGCCATTGCTGTGTGCGAAAAGAATCCTACAGAGGGAAAAGAAATTTATTAAGGCAATTAAAAAAAGGAAAATGAAAATTGAAGCATAAATTAAATTATTAAAAAGGAAGTAAAAATTAACGAAAAATAAACCAATGGGTTGCCTCCCATTTAGCGCTTTGTTTAACGTCGTTTAGCTCGATGACTTGTGCTAATTTTTTTTGTTAAATGATTTCGCCTATATTTACATCATCGAGATCTGCAAATTCTCTATTCCTGGTCATAATAATAAAACAAAATCAGTCAAAAATGCCGAAAGTAAATTTCCCCGGCAATGGTGCCAATTTTGGCAAGTCGTCGTTTAACCAGTCAAAATAAATAAATATTTAACCTCTTTCAACAATAAATAAAATAAAGAAATTGAGTAGATATAGGGAAAGAGGGTCGATCCACAGGGAGATTACTCGAAATTCTTGACTTGAATTTTGTCGGATTTGAATTCCCAGAAATATCTGCAAAGTGATTAATAAAATGGGGGGTGATTTGATTTTGAGTGAAGTAATAAGATAAAATGCAAAAATTAAAGAAAATAGTGGGAAAAACCAAATATGCAAATTAGCCTCGAGCTAGCCTTGTATATTCCCTCGATCATTGAAATAGATTTTTACTTCGGGGATCATGTCGGTTACAGTCTGCGAAGCCCAACCCGTCACAACTTGCTTCTCTCTCGAGTAACCAAGCCTCCCAAGACTATCTTCGAAGGTTGATTCTTAAACAAATTAACCACGTCTATCGCCGTTAAAATATTTAGTTTTGAAAGCAGGAAAAGCCCGACTCAAAAATTGTTTAAAAAAAGAATCACTTCTGATTTTATCTTTCCTTAGCGGACCGCCGCTAAGAGTGTTCACAGGAAGTCGAAATTGCCACAGGACGATCCTTCCTCCTAACTATGTCTTTAAACGATTCCAGACCAACGAGCTCTTTTTGATTTGAAAAACGATTAAAAACTTTAGTAAGGCCGATTGCCAAACTATCTAAACAGAAAGATAAAAATGTATTCCCGAAGGAATTTAGGCAATGTTCAATTCTCACGATTAGAATTGATTTGGCTAGCTCTTGGCTCAAGAAATTTAGCTAAGCATTATATTAATTATCATACTTAACTTGGTTTTTGGAAAATAATTAAATAGCATAAAAATGGAACAAGAAAATAAAGTAAAAGAACTTTTATTAAAGCTAAAAACGTTTCAAGCTAGAAGATGAAAACTAAAAATGAATGATTGATGCCTAAGCCTTTACCAAGGAGTGGTATTTACAGGCTTGGATTTACAAAGATAAAAGATAAGAAAATTTAAAATAATAAAGTAAAGATAAAACAATTCAAATGTTTTGAAATTTAAATGCAGGAAATCTAAACGGATAAGCTGATAAGATTTCTCAGAACGTTCCAGAAGCTTCTAGAAGTCGCCACGTCATTGCCACGTCACTGCCACATCAGACGCGTCGTGCCCGGTGTCGTGTTCATGATGCCAGTCATGACAGAATTATAATAAAAACTACAGAAATGCCCCATTTTCACTGCTATTTCCAGAATCGGATCCCTGCACAAAATATAATGAAAACAACATGTATTAAGCAGCAAGAAGTTCAAATAACTAGAAAAATAGCAAATGAAATATGTCATATTTGAGAACTCATCACCTTGCCCCGTGATTCTGGTAATTTTGGGAACAAGTCTGGGATTTTTCGAGAATCAAATCAGAGTGATTTGTGGGGTATTCAGCAGGAGCAATTTAAGGGATATGGGATTGGTCAACTGGGTTTCTCAGAAGTGGGCTATAATGGCTCGGGCCCTATCTCTTCTCTATCTGCTTCAGAGGCTGGTTCGGGGGCCTTCATGTGATGGACGTTCAAATGGGCCTGGAGAGTGAGGATAACCCAATTGAACAGTTGGACGGTAACAAACGTCCGAGAAAGAACGAAATTGTTGCTACCAAGGGCCTGTCGGAGGGGTCTTCTGCTGCTTTATCGGCCGACCTGGTGGACCAGGTTCGCCGGAGCCAATGAAGATGCTTAGCTGGAACGTTCGAGGCCTTGGGAAACCTCAGATTGTTCGTCGTCTCCGGCATACGCTGTGAGATTTAAATCCTAATGTAATTTTCTTTATTGAAACGAAGCTTAATGCTAATAAAATGGCGAATATACGTCGTAGTTGGGGCTATCCTAATGGTATTGAAGTAAGTTCTGTAGGTAGTGGTCGTGGTTTAGTTCTTGGATGGAAATCCTTTTGTCGTATTTCTCTTCGTTCTTTCTCTGCTAGGCATATTGACTTTACATTTGATGATGATTCGGATGGCTACTCTTGGCACTGTACAGGATTTTACGGTGCTCCGGAAGAATCGAACAGACCGGACGCTTGGAACCTTCTGCGTCGTCTTAATGATTGCCCGAACATTCCATGGTTGATTATTGGCGATTTCAATGAGATTCTTTATGGGCATGAAAAACAAGGCGGGCGGATTCGAAGTGATAGGCAGATGAACATGTTCCGAGACATGTTAGGTGATTGCTCCTTATCTGATTTGGGCTATTCTGGAGTTTGGTATACCTGGGAAAAAGTTAAATTTTCCTCAACTAATATCATGGAAAGGTTGGATAGGAGTGTTGCTACGGACCCGTGGTGGAATTTGTTTCCATTTTTCAAGTTATCACACTTACCGCATAGCTTCTCTGATCACTGTCCCCTCCTTTTGGATACTAATGCGCACTCGACTAACTCGAGTGTTCAATGGTGCTTTCGATTTGAAGCCTCTTGGTTACTTGAAGATTCTTGCGAGGAAGAAGTGAAGCGTTTGTGGGAAAGTTCATTTGGGGATTTTCTCAATCGTTTGGATTATCTCAAGAAGGGGTTGGTTGCTTGGTCTCGTAAGCTTAAAAAGGATCGAAAGGCAACTGTAGAGGACTTAAAGCAACGGCTTTGTGATCTCTCCACTATGTTCCCTTCGGATGATGTGCTCTCCGAAACTATGGATGTTCAGTTGGCACTGAATTTTGAATTGGACAAAGAAGAATTGTATTGGGAACAGAGGGCTAGGGCGAATTGGCTCAAAATGGTGATAGAAATACTTCTTTCTTCCATAAATTTGCAACGCACAGAAGTAGGAGTAATCGTATTACAAAATTGGCTAGTAGCAGCGGTAATTTGGTGGATGAGGATGAGGCTTTAGGCGAGGTAGCTCGTGACTATTTTGATAATCTTTTTAAATCCACATGCACAGCTATGATAGACCAAGTTCTGACTGGAATCTCTCATTGCATCACTGTCGAGATGAATTGCGAATTAGACCGAGATTTTGATGAAGAGAAGATTTTGAGAGCTGTAAAATCAATGAGCCCACTTAAAGCGTCAGGTGAAGATGGATTAGGTGCGGCCTTCTACCAACGTTTTTGGCATATAGTTGGTAAGGACGTCACACGCTATTGCATTGATATTTTGAATGGTTCCGAGGCTACTTCTGATATTAATCATACCCTTATTGTTTTGATCCCGAAAATAAAAGACCCAACCTCAATGGCCCATTTTAAGCACATTAGCCTTTGCAACGTTCTCTATAAAATTGTTGCAAAGGTATTGGCTAACAGACTCCAGGGTATTTTACATTTCTGCGTGGATGAGGCCCAGAGTGCGTTCATTCCAGGGAGACTAATTTCGGACAATATAATTGCCGCCTATGAAATTATTCACTCCCTGAAAATGAAGCGAGTTGGAAGAAATGGTTTTTTTGCTCTAAAATTGGACATGAGCAAGGCTTATGACCGGGTGGAGTGGGGATTTTTGGAAGCTGCTATGATCCGTTTGGGGTTTTTAGGCCTTTGGATTAGCAAAGTGTTTAGCTGTCTCTCTTCGGTTTCTTACTCGATCATTATGAATAAGTCTGTTGGAGATCGTTTTAGCCCTACCAGAGGTCTCCGGCAAGGGGATCCCTTGAGCCCCTACCTTTTTCTCCTTTGCAGTGAAGGGCTGTCATCTCTTTTGGTACAGCATCTTCTGAGAGCAGGTTGGATGGTGTGCGTATTGCTCAAACTACACCCTGTGTCACCCATCTCCTCTTTGCAGATGACTGTCTCATTTTCGGGGAAGCGACGGTGGGTGGTGTTGTTAACATAAGGAGGGTTTTGGACACTTACTCTGCTGCATCGGGCTAGGTTATCAACTTCGATAAATCTGGTATTTTCTTCTCATCTAACGTTCTTGTTTATAACAGGGATGATGTGCAGCGTGTGCTGGGTGTCTCTAGTACGACAAGCCCCGAGAAATACTTAGGCTTGCCTGCTATTGTTGGTCGTGATAAAAGAGGTGCGTTTCTAGGTCTTCGTGATCGCTTTAATAATTGTTCTGAGCTTTGGAGCACCCGATTTCTCTCAGCTGGTGGCAAAGAGATTTTTATCAAGTCTGTCTTACAGTCCCTCCCCATGTACGCTATGTCTTGTTTCCTTCTTCCTAAATCATTTTGCAAGGAATTGGAAGCAATAGAAGCAAGGTTTTGGTGGCAAAAATCGCAAGGCATAAGGGGTATTCATTGGTGCGAATGGTCTTTTATGAGTCTTTTAAAGGAGGATGGGGGTTTGGGTTTTCGCGATCTTGCAAAATTTAATATTGCTCTAATTTCTAAACAGGGGTGGCGGCTTCTGTCTAATCCCAATTCCCTAGTAGCAAGACTTCTTAAGGCTAAGTATTTTAGAGATTCGACCTTCCTAAATTCTAGACTTAGATCTAGACCATCCCTTATATGGAAGAGCATTTGGAGTGCGAAGGGCCTTCTCTCCTCGGGTTTGATTTGGCGAACTGACTCGGGGACTAGTGTCTCGGTTTGGAATGATTTCTGGCTTCCAGGCAAGGATAAACGTTTAATCAGTTATCCTCAGGTTCAGGGTATCAACTATGTCTTGAATCTTATGATGCCTGGTTCTAATCAGTGGAATATAGAGCTTATTACTGCTAATTTTAATGCTAGGGATGCTGGAGATATTCTGAAAATCCATTTACCTATGTCACCGACTTGTGATGTCCAGGCCTGGATTGGTGAGCACTCGGGTAAGTACACTGTAAGAAGTGGTTACAAGCTCTTAACATTGAATGCATGATCTGCTATTTCTAGACACCCAGTTTTTAAACACCTATGGCAGATCAATTGCCCTTCTAAATTTCAAATGTCCATACGGATATTCATTCATGATTTTGTACCTACCAAACAGAACTTATGCAAGAAGAGAGTCGCTCAGGATCCAGTGTGTTTCTGATGCAATAGGGCAATTGAATCTCAATTGCACATTGCTAGGGATTGCCAGTATGCAAATGCACTCTGGAATAAATTAGGTGTCCAGTGGCCTAGTGCAGTAAACAATTTTGATTTCAAAGAGTGGTTGGCGTGGTTGTTTGTTAATTTTCCTAAAGTCAAGCATCGTGAAATAGCAATAGTTATTTGGGCATTGTGATATTCTAGAAACAAGCTCTTACATGAAGGAAAGGTGCAATCTACCTTAGATATCTTCACCTTTGTTCGAGGCTACTGTAGGGAATTGGAAGCTCTTTCGACTCAATCTTCGTCACATTCCCCAGGGTCCAATGCACAGTGGTTGCCGCCTTCGGATTCCTTTGTCAAAGTAAATTTTGATGCTGGTTTTAAGAGTAGTGAGGGCAAGTCATGTTCTGGCATTATAATCAGAAACGAAAGGGGACAGGTTTTAGGGGCGTGTTACCGGATTCATTCGCAGATTTCTTCCCCTTTTGCCGCGGAAGCTATGGCCGTCGTCTCGGGCCTTCAATTCACGCTGAACTTAGGCCTCTCCTCCATGATTCTTGAGGAGGATGCTCGCCCAATCGTCACAAAACTTCAAGACCCGTCGTTGGACCTTTCAGAAGTCTGCACCTACATCAGCAATGCAAAGGCTTTATCTAGGCGTTTTTCACTTTATCGTTTCCGTTTTACTCACCGGAATGCAAAAAGAGTCGCCCATGAATTAACGAAATTAGGGTTACCTCGGCTGGACGACAGGTCCTGGGTTGAGGAAGTTTCATCGTCGATTCAGTATGTCATCGAGGAGGAAGCTAGGGTTTTCGATCAACCCTAATTTACCGTCCATTAACTTCAAGATTGGAGTTTTCTTACTAATCTCTCTCCCCTTTCTTTTCGTCTGCCTCTCCAACTTCATGCCGTCGTCTTAATCGGTGTTTGACCGGAGAGTGTTGTACCGAGTTGATGTCGATCCTCTTTCTTCTAGATCTTTCTTTCTTTTGGGACTCTTTGTACTTTGAAACGTCACTTTCCTTTGGGGTGTCGTTTTAGTTTTGCTTCAATAAATTCATCAACCGGTTTATTTTCAAAAAAAAAACTAACTTTCTTTAAATCAATTTTTAATCAATCATGTCACTTGTTAGCCTCCCAGATTAATGCAATTGCAACAAAAGGTATAATTTTTCAAAAAGAAAATTATTATCCATTATCTTTTTAAAAAGTTATAATTATGTTTAATTTCTTTTGAAATTATATTTCTTTTCAAAGGAAATAGTGGTCAATTTTGTTTAATTTCTTTTGAAAATTACCAAACATAGCCATTTTTTTTAAATTATATTCTTTTAAAAGTTATAATTATGTTTAATGTTTTAAAATGAAATCCAAAAATCATTTAAAATTAAAAAAAACCGTTAAAATTGATAAAGAATTAAAAAAAATCTCAACTTTTTTTCAAAGTTTTCTCTTATAGAATTTGTTAGGATACTTTCACTTTTAGGAAATTTTAATTATTTTTATGCTCAACTACTTTTCTAAAAAATAATTATGAAAATTTAGAATATAAAGAAAGAAAACATAAACAGACACGACTCTCTCAAAATCAGCTCAATTGCAATTAATATGAGAAAGGATAACAGCAAACCACACGGAAAATGGAGTGAAAAGGCATCTGAAACTGAAAAAATTGTAAAATACGTTGAAGAATTGGGCTCACTAAATCAGGCCGAAACCCTAACTTCTTCTAAACTCAAATATTGATTAAACAATGTAAGGCCCATTTAAGCCTATAATCTTGAGGAGATCTAAACACTCATAAAAAATCAAACTCAATCAATATAGAATTTCGAGCTTAAGCTATTTTTCACTGTCCATATTTTTTAAAGAAAAAAATTAAAGATGTTTATGGATAATGAAAAATAGTCCGGGTGAAATTCATCCCAGGAAACATGGATTCAATTATAATGTCTGCAAGATGCATTGCCTTGTCAAAAGGTTAAAAATATTTATGAACATATATTACTTTATAAATTACCTTTAGACTATTGAAAAAAATAGTCTAGGGAGATTATTGATCATTTTTAAACTCTCATAAAGTATTGGTTGTTTTGGTTATTTTTTCACAAAATTAAGATATTATGTTTTGGTTATTGAGACTTTTACAAGTGTTTAAATCTAGTGTTTATACTTTTTTGTTATCGAGTAATTGAGACTAAGGCCCACACACGCGTCGCCATCACCCACTCGCTTCGTCTTATTCATATTTGTGTTCATGTGTCTCATTACAAGGCTATTTTTTTTTAAGTTTATGACATATCTTACTAATGTGAGATTAATGCATTCATGTGATTTTTTTTTGGATAAAATTTATGGGATTTTTAGAAGAAAATTTCCAAATACTTGAATTGTTTCATGTTATTATTTTTCCTCCATTTTTAGATAAATTTCGGTATTAGGAGAATTTGTATTGGATTATAAATTTAAAAGTAAAATGCAATTTCATCATACGTACCAAAATTACAACATTTTGCTCTTCAACACGTCAATAAATTTAAACAAAATAAAATGGCGTAAAATAGAAAGAAAGCGAGAAAAAATTAGTAATGAACCAAAGTTTTTACCCATTCCTTAAGTTGAACGAAACTTAATCGGTCTTTCATCGATACGATTCCGTAGACTTTCAACATTAATTTAAGCTTAATTTTAGTACAAAGAACGTTACTTGACTCAATAAACTTCATAATATTTGTGTCTTTTCCTTTGGTCTTTCCCCCTCCCCCTCCCCCTTTTATGAAATTACATGTACATTCAAATAAAACAAAAAGCTTAAATGAAAAATCAATCTTTAAATTATAATTTTTTTTTGATAAATCAAAGAAAAGAATTATTATAGGCCTCATTAAAAACCCTCCTAAGCCTAATGAGGGAAAAGAATACCTATAAATAATTCATACAAAACCAAAGCAACGAAAACAAACTATGAATTTCGCACATCCGGGATACAATCATCCCTTAACAATTCTAGTACCTCTACCGGAGCATGAGCAAACATGGTATCCATAAAACGATCCCGCAATGCTAATTTCGCTAACGCATCCGCCACATGATTAGCATCACGATAAACATGTCGAAACGTCACCTCACCGTGTAATGAAGCTAGATCCCGGATAGAATCAACCAACGAGGATGATATCAAACGAGATGTCGGATCAGAAAGAACTCGAATCACATCCAGATTATCAGATTCAATAACAATTCTCATCCCGTCAATACCCATAGCGCACTTGAGCCCCTCAAACACCGCCCAGAGCTCCGCTTCAATCGCCGAGCAAATTCCAATAAATTTAGAAGAAACCTGTTATCCAACCGCCTTGCCAGTCCCATACAACACCCCCACACGAGGCAGTACCGTCAATCCTGTTCCGCGCACCATCCACATTAATTTTAACAACATCCCTACCCGGTGGCTGCCAATGCCGACCACGCTGTCGTTGTTCATCACCTTCTCCACTCGTTTGCTTTTAGCTCTTAAATTATATTTTGATAAAAAATGATCTATAAACTATCGTTTTTTATCACTTTAAGTCTGATAGTTATCTAAGTAAAAAGAAATCAGCCAATAAGATGACACATCACAAAGATTTTTTGATGAATAGATAGTTTAGGGACTAAAAAGAAAAAATAACATAGTTTAGGTGCTTAAAGTGGCTAAAATGATAATTTAAGAACTTATTTTGACTAAAAAATAATTTAAGGATTAAAAACAAACAAAAAACAAAATTTAAAGGCTGATTTTTCATTTAAGCAAAAACAAACACAGTTCAAAGCTCTACAAATTAATCTAAAACTGTACACAGAAACATAATCATTCGATCTTAATACGGGATTTAATGTAGAATAAAATAATCACTTTTAAAATATCTAACTATTTTTAAATATTTTATTACTAATAATGAAATAAATCAGGTTTCAAACAAAATTGTTGCATCGAGTGTTTTTAGTAATTATAATATCTTTTTCCAAATTACAAATAGATGTTCGAATTTGGACAAGATAACTGCCATATTTAGCGATTAATTTATGGTTGATAGTAAATTACATTAAGTGATTTAATTAGTTGATTGCAGGACGACCGGTCCTCAGATTTTGGTGGCGCGGGTGAACCGAAAAAATTAGGCCCTTATTAATAAGTATTGAAGAAAATAAAATTTAAGAGTATATCCCTGATAATAAATATTTAAAAATAAATAAAATTTAAGAGTAGACCTGTAATAAAAAATATCTAAATTATTGAATTTTAATAGTAGACCACTAATTACAAATATTGAAAAAATGAATTTTAAGAGTAAACCCCTAATAACAAATATTTTTAAAAGTTGAATTTTAAGAATAAGCCCTAATAACAAATATTTAAGAAAAATGAGCATTTAATAACAAACATTAAAAAATTGGGCTTCAAATAACAAGTATTAAAAAAATTTGGACCTCTAATAACATATATTCTGAAAATGGGTCTATAATAACAAGTATTAAAAAATAGAACCCTAAATAACAAGTATTGAAAAGAATTACACCCTAATAACAAATGTTAAAAAATAAATTTTAAGAGCACACCCCAAATAACAATTATTGAAAAATATAAATTTTAAGAGTATGCCTCTAATAACAAATATCGGAAAAATGAGCTTCAAATAACAAGTATTGAAAAATTAGTCCACAAATAATAAGTATTGAAAAATGGACTCGTAATACAAATATTGAAGAAAAAAAATTAAAAGCCACTAATAACAAATATTAAAAAAATTTAAACCTTTAATAACAAGTATTGAAAAAAATGGGCCGATTTAAGTATTGAATAAATATACTCTAATAATAAATATTAAAAAAATTAAACCATCCTTAAAATCTTAATTATGGTCCTAATTCTTTTTTTATATATAAAAGTATGGTCATAACTCTTAAATTCCATTAATGTCTAGACTAAATAAATTTTAAATACTCTTCATATTTAATTAGAAATAATGGGTTCCATTAATATATAATTAAATTTTAAAATTTTATTGACAGTGGCTTTTGGGGTAGACAGTGAGCCCTGGGCGGGTGCCCTTTCTGTCCACCCTTAGAGTTGGTCTTAATTGATTGTATGGAAGTGTTTGATCAAATTAATTGATAGTTGTTTGTTTATTTGAACAAGCAAAATGACATATAAGGACATGTTTGGTATCAGTTAAGCAAGTCTCGAGTTTGAGGCCTTGTGTATACAGAAAATTCTTGCTGGGAGAGTTACCCACTAAAGTCAGGTATGTGATGTGGGTCGGTTTGTATTAGTCAAGACAAAGCCGTAAGAATCGGGGGCAATCAAAAAATATTTGGTGCCTATCTATGCATTAAATTATGAAAATAAATAGTTTTTTAATATGACATTACTAAGCATATTTGAAGGATGTGAATATTAATTTTTTATTTATGAAATTCTTTTTTAGTATAATATTATTAATTATTAAATTTAGATATATATTTCGTATTTGTGAAATTAGTTTTTAATATAATTTTATTAATTATTAGAATTAGATGTATATATTAATTTTTTATTTATAAAATTATATTTTAAATTTTTTTAGTTATTCAAGTTTAGATTATTTGAAAAACTTTCTTTATCATTGTCTAGAACAAAAGATTCTTCACGCCTCTTATATCCCATCTTTTAACCCAAAAAATTCTCTTATGAATTTTTTTATTAAGTAGAGAATTATTACATTTTCAAGACAATTACTGAAAACTATGTCAATCCTCTAAAAATAATTCAAACCACTAATTTTAATTGTTTAATCAATATTTATAAAAATAGTTCAAATTTCTAATTTTAGCTAAAAATTTACTTCACCAAACAATTCCAATAACTCTTATAAAGTATATTATCAAGAACTATATGTCAATCTCGATTAGATGATCGTACCAAAACATAAAAAAAATAACTTTAGGTAAATTGCATCAGTAGTCCCTAAACTTTAGGATACTTTGACTTTGATCATTATACTTTAACAACTTGTAATATAATCATTAAACTTTTAATTCGCTTTTATTATGGTTAATGTTGTTTAGAAATTCTAACATGACATGTTAAAGTCTTCTTTTAAAAAACTAATTTTCCAAATTGGCAATAACCGCAAAGGCCAAGTTCCAATGGATGGAACGGTTGCTGACTAATTTCAATGGTGGAAAGACTCTGTTTGACCAAAATATTAATATAGTTTAGTTTCAAGTTGATCTTATGATTAACAGTGGTGAATATAAAAGTTTTAGCTTTAGTTTCAATTGGACTATTGCCTCATTTTGTTGTTGTTTTTTTCGAAAATATCATTGAACTACTTCTCGTATTCTCTTTCTTTCCTTCGATTCAAACTCGTTGAAAACCCTTCCAATCTTCTCAATTCTTAATCGAAACTAAAAGTTAAAATTTTCTGATTCACCACTGTTAATAGTCAAATAAACTTGAAATCGAGCTATGTTAATCTCTGGCCAAACAGAAACTTCCCGCCATTGGGATTACCTCATGACCGCTTTGTTCACCGGAAACTTGGCCTTTGTGGCGGCTACTAATTTGGAAAATTAAATTTTGGATAAACTATACCAAATACCATAAAATTTTTAAGTGTGTATCGATTATACCACTAAATTAAAAAATGATATTATTTTGGCACTAAACTTTAGCGTAGAGTTCAATTATACCACTGGGCCATTAAAATTCACTCATGTCATTGCACATGATCTGCTAAGATCTTTCCACATCATCGATTTTAATGACCCAGTGGTATAATTGAAGCTTAAACTAAAGTTCAATGCTAAAATAGTATTGATTTTTAGTTCAATGGTGGAATCAATACTAAACTTAAAGTTTAGCGGTATCTAGTGTAGTTTAACCTGAAGTTTTTTAGGGAAAAAATTTGACGTGTCAAACCATCATTTCTTCGCGGCAGCTAACGACAATAACTATAATAAAAACAAATTAAAAGTTCAATGAGTAAAGTGAAAGTACTTTAAAAATTCAGTAACTGCCAGTGTAGTTTACACATAACTTTGGCCTTGTTTGGTAAAGAGATGTTTGAGCCAAAATTAGAGGTTTGAGTTAAAATTAGAGGTTTGATCGGTCAAATTCGCTAATTTGGATGTTTGGTAAAGAGCGGATTGAAATAGCAGATTGGGGTGAAGCCTCTAATTTTAAAAAAGCTGCTAATATGGGCTTTATAAAATTAGAGGTTTTGACATAAGAGTTATAAAGACCCTTTTACCCTTAACAATTATAAAAAATATCCAAATAACCTAAATTTAATCATTTTTATTTTAATTCTTCAACCTCATGTATTTATATTGTGACATTTGTAAACTAATACTTTTTTATTCTCACATATTTATATATGTATTTAAATTTAATAATTAATTAAATTATATTAAAAAATAATTATATAAATAATAAATTAATATATAGATTCTTCAAATATGCTTAGTAATGTTATATTAATTTTTTTATAATCTAATTAATATTAATAGATACAAAATATCGATAACTAATAAACTATTCAAATAAGTATCAAATATAATCATGTCCTTATATGTTATTTTGCTTGTTTAAATAATCAAACAGTTATTAGTTATCAGTTAATTTTACCCAACACTTTTGTATAATCAGCTAATACGAGCTGCTAATCAAATGCAATCAGCTATCAACTATCAGCTAATGTAATACGATACCCGCTATCAGCTATCCGCTAATTACCAAACAAGGCCTTTATAATTTCCGGACTTCATTATTTATAACAAAAGATAAAATCTTATTTTTTATTTCGTTTGACTAAATAAAATTTATACATTAAAATAACACCATCATAAACGTCATTGACCCATTTATTTATTTATTTATTTTCCTTTTTCTATCAAAATCTTGAAAGAGACCCTTATTTAGTTTGAAGGGTTCAATATGTTAATGTTATTAAATACATTTAGATTTTTAAGTAATAGTATGAGCAAATGGCCGTACAATTGGTTGAATTTAAGGGACAAATTTGCATAATAAGAATCCAAAAGCCAGATTTGGGTCTTTTGACTTTTAAGTTTAACCCTTAAAAATTAAAATATTAAGGGAAAGGGACTAATTAAGTAATGACCTCACTTTCCATTGTATTTTAGTGAGACTTCTTTGGCGCCGATACTTATCTAAACAACTTTTTTTTAAGTATTCAAAAATATAATCTAAACATAAAATATAAATACTAGATATGATACGAGATGAACACAACATAATTTATTATGCATGTGAACGAACCAAACGAACCAAACGAACATGAACGAAGGTATGTTTATGTTCGTTCGTTTAATTTTAACTGAATAAATGAACAAACACGAACAACTAAACGAGCATAATTTTTTGTACGTGTTCGTTCATTAAAATAATAAACGAACACAAATGAACATTGAGTATCGTTTAATTTTTTTCTTTTTACTTTATATTTACAATATATGTTTTTAATTTTTTTAAATGTAATACCTTTTTATGAAAAAATAATAAATATAAATGGACATATGTGAATAAACTTAAACGAACATAAACGAACGAGTTACCGAACGTTCGTGAACGAACAAGCCCTTTGTTCATGTTCGTTCATTTAATTAAATAAACAGAAAATCTTGTTAATGATCGTTCGTTTAATAAATAAACAAAAAATCTTGTTAATGATCATTTGTTTAATAAATAAACAAACATAAACAAACTTCCCGTCGAACAGTTCACAAACAGTTCGTTAAACGTTCAGTTCGTTTACATCCCTATAATTTATATTAACAGTTATTAGAAATGAAAATAAAAATTGTTATAAGCTGATTTAATCTTAATTGATATTTTTTTAGGTAGTGAATTTTAATATATTTAAATCTATTTTTTTATTTAAAAGTCCAGGAGGTTATGGATCAATTTATGTTTGTATAAATAGTTTATTATAAATAACACAATCTGGAAATTCTAGAAATATATATTAGTAATATATAAAAGAACAAGACAAAAATATTGACGGTGTTTAAATATGTAGGCTATTAAAAAATAACATGTGTAGTTTTTTTGAATATATAAAAAGGTTTTTAATTTTTTTAATTAAAAAGTTTTTATTTTTAATTTTGAGCTGATAAAAAGACATAAACTCAAGGAGTACCAGTAATAAAGGTGGCGTATTCTAAGTGGCATATTTCATCTAGATGGTGTTTCGAGTAACTTAGTCTACAGGTATTCATAAATTTATCTAAATTTAAAACTGAACATAAATACTACGTTATATTTAAATAAAGTTATAGAAAATATAAAAAAAATATTTATGTCCAATATTTTAAAATTAAACAGATTTTTTTGTTACAAATAAAATGAAAAGTACCATATACTATGCCTCATTAAAAAAATTTCATAAACCTAAATGAAAGAAAATGAGTGCTTAGCATACAGATTACATGCAAATCAAAGGTGGGAGAAACACCACCAAACACAAGATCAAACCAACAAATCAACCCACATCACCATATAATAAGGTGGGAGCAGCCTCCCTTTGCACCATCGCAGGCACCCAATAAGGTGCCGAGTCCATCAATCGCATACCCAAAGGGGATCCATGCATGGCCACAGCAAGGGCATCAGCCACTATATTTACAGATCGCGGAACATGTCGGAGCGAGATTTCCCAATCCCAATCCAATAATTTTTTAATAACTAAACCATTTCGATTACCCTCATAATTCACAGCGTTAACAGCTCGCACCACATCTTGACAATCAGACTCAACAAGGACACGTCGAAACCCCATACGCCAAGCATGTCGTAAACCATTGATAATAGCCCAAAGTTCAGCACTACGAGTAGAACATTTCCCAATACTCCTTGAAAAACCATAAATCCATTCCCCCTTATCCGAGTGAAACACTCCTCCAACAGCCGCATCATCATTATTTGGATCAACTGCAGCATCCATGTTTAACTTCACCCAACCCCTATCCGAAGCCGTCTAACTTTATGGCGTCACACTAGTAGTCTCTGCAACAACACCATTAAGATGAGCTTGCTCATTAGCAGCCATAATCAAGTCAAAATAACGACAAGCATGGCTAAAATCTGTGGTTTTCACATAGTCCGAGTCAAACAAGGACTTGTTCTGGCAATTCCACAATTTCCAGCATATAACTACAAAGAAAACAGACTATTGAGAACAATCCAATGCATATGAACTATCACACAAATTCTTTCAAAACCACTCCCTAACTGGTAAAGAGTGGAATTCACTCAAAAGAGAAGGCTTTACAAAAGAAGACCACACACCCCTCGCTCTCCTACAATCTCGAAGGACATGCGCAATATCCTCAATACCACCATTACACAACCCGCGCACATCAACATTTGTCATATGTCTTCTTTTATGTTCATCATAGTAAGCAATTTCCCCTTAAAGCTAACCATAAGAAGGAACGAATACGTTGAGGGACACCCCAAATGCCATACCGTTGTCTACAAGTTATCATCATGTGAATTTATATCCCCTATCAACATGAAAGGTGTGGACTTAATGGAAAAAGAAGCATTAGAATTACCTCGTCATCCAATCCGATCAGGACCAAGGCACTCCATCGGAGGGAACGAAGCCAATACACACAAAACACACTCATCTGGAAGCAACTGGCGCAACCTGTCTTCATCCCAAGCACCATTTCCGCCTGTCATCTCCACAACCGAGCATGGACTCAGCATTGGGTCAAACGATACCATCTCAATTAAAGGCCCCATCTTGTCCAACCAGCTATCATACCAGAAATCTGCCTGACAACCATCTCGAACAATCCAAAAAATCCCTGCCCGAACATCCTCCCAAACATGAGAAATACCAGCCCAAAGATGCGAGCAATTTATGTTTAGAAATTTCTTCTTCCAGGAAAACCCCTTCCCACTTATACTTATCCTTTAAGATACGCACCCACAATTTCTGATCAGTAGTGAGCAGTTGAAAACCCAATTTCATAAGAAAAGTATTATTAAAGTGTTCGACATTATAAAAACCAAGGCCACCACAAGTTATAGGATCTTGCACCTCATCCCAAAGGAAAAGAGTAATACCATTATGAGAATCAGTACTACCCCACACAAATCACCTAATCATCTTTTCAATTTCAAGACAAACGCCTCACGACAACCACACTACCTGTATAGTGTAAGTTGGAATAACATGTAACACCAATTTTGCCAGAGTAAATCTAACGGCCAGTGATAGGGAGCGAGCAAGCCAGGAAAAAAATCGATTTTGATTTTATCCAATAGATACCCATAAGTCGCTTTCGTCACGCGATGATGCAACATTGGAATACCCAAATATTTCCCTAAATCCTGCACCTCCACAAACCCAAATCTTCCAACAATACTTTGTTTCACAGACGGACATGTATTTTGCGGAAAAAAAAGATTTGGGTCTTAGATGCACTCACCTTATGGCCTGAAGCATTACAAAAACTATCCAACACTTCCTTGATAACCATCATTTGTTGCGTTATCACCTCAGCAAAAAGAACAACGTCATCTACAAAAAATAAATGGGAAATACCCGACCCATTCCTGCTAAGATGAACTTGTGTCATTCCACCTCTTCAATTTTAACCTCAATAGCGTGCGATAAACGCTCCATGTAGAGAACAGAAATATACGACGATAACGCATCACCCTGACGGATACCCCAAGTTGGTTTGGAAGCATTTGTCAATTCACCATTCTATAAGATTTGGGTTGAAATTGTAGTGATACATTCTAGGATTAGACGTCGGAGATCGGTTGGTAAGCCTATGTCAGAGAACTTATTAGTGATAAATAACCATTCAAGTTTATCATACGCCTTCTCCAAGTCTAGCATAATCGTTATTAACCCCTTTCGCCCAAATTTCTTTCGCATCGAATGGAGGCTCTCTTGTGCAATGATGACATTATCAATAATACTCCTTCCTGGAACAAAGCTACTTTGCGTTTGAGATACCCAAACAGGCATGAAGGGTTTTAACCTATTCACGATAACTTTCGATAAGGCCTTATAGATGACAGAGCACAAACTAATAGGTCTAAATTGAATGAAGGTCTCTGGCGAAGGCACTTTAGGAATCAAAACCATAATATTACAATTAAAGATTGTCGGCCTCTGTTCCCCACAGAAACAACCACGCACAAAATCAATGGCACTCTTACCCACCACATCCCAGTTCTGTTGGAAAAACATAGCGTGTAGACCGTCCACTCCAAGAGATTTCAGCGGACTCATATCAAACACAGCCGCACGAAATTCATCATCCATCACACCCATAGCTAAACTCTGAACACCCTGCTGCCCGACATCAATAAACCGATTGCGGATATCCCAAGTCTCTTACGTAGTAGCCGAACTAGAAAACAAAGATGAAAAATAACGAACAACCCCTTTCAAATTTGTTGACCATCATTACACCAATTCCCATCATGGAGCCGAATCATAGTGATCAAATTTTGTTTCTTCCGAGTCTTAGTTACACGATGGTAATATTTCGTATTTCGATCGCCATTCTGAATCCACTCACAACGGGAGCGTTGAAACCATAAACTTTCTTCTTGTTGCAACACCACACCAAGTTTACATTTCAAATTATTTTCAAGATCGTGAAGGTTAGAATTAGTAGAGAATTCAGAAGCTCGTTCATTACCTTTAATTTGTGCCAGAAGCTTGGTCTTACAGCTTTGAATATGTCCAAAGACCTCCTTATTCCACTCAAATGCCATCTCATGAAACTTCGCCACTTTATCCACCATCAAAGTCCCATTTGTCAAAGCTTTCGCAACAAAATTTATAAAAGTAGGATCACTTTGCCAAGCCGCCAGATATTTGAAAGAGCTACCATTACGATTTTTAAAAACAAGATCAGAGATAAGTAAAAATGGTCTATGATCAGAGCCCAACCGTGGCAAGTGCATAATCACTGAAGAAGGTCATGCTGAAAACCAATAACCATTCCCCAGACATCTATCAAGTCATTGAAAGAGTGACCCTTGCTTCCAAGTAAACCTCGGACCCTAAAAACCCAAATCAAAAAGCTGAGCATGATGAATAAAAGCATCGAATTTTGGACAACCCCTATTCCGTTGTTGCGTGTAAAAGTGTCTATCGCAATTGTAGTGCAAGTGTACACGACGCAAGTAGTAAAATGATACGGAAGTATCGGATATCGTCTCCACAGGGACTGGGCTAATAGCTTTAGCTTGAATTACTGCACAAGAGTAAAAGAATGATTTAAGATTTTGTCACGAGAATAATAAAGAATACTGGAAAATAAAAGTAAAGTAATCAAGATAGAGAGAATGAGCTGGTATTGAATTGCTCAGTAGTGTAGGTATTGCTAAGTCTAGGAATATCAGCTCTGTCGTCGTCCCCGTCGCGGCAGCACCTGTCGCGGCGGCAGTCTGTTGCTTGTCGCGGCAGCGAACACACAACTCCGTACTTCAAGTTTGGCAAGAATCCCTGCTGTGCCTTGGCCTATCCCTAGGACCAAGTCTGTCGATGAACATGTCTTTGATGATACCTCCCGGCGTGAATCAAAGGATGAACACCGATGTTGTTGAATTCTTCTTTAGCCACTTAACGTCGTCCTATCCCTAGGTCCGAGATAGTTCAACTATAAACTAGAGAACTTGCACTTATTCCTTTCGTATACTTAACTCTCCCGATATTAAGTAAATAGATAACCTCGCAATGCTCTCCCGATACTCTTGCAAGATGTTAATAACCAGAATAAGAGAACTTGAAGTTTATTTTATTGAACTGAAAATTCCTAAAACAAAAGCAACCCTTGCAACTACTTTACAAATCAACTCGTTGCCCTAAGGGGAATTTAGAACATGTTGAGAGAAGGAGAACGGCTAGGGTTTTGGGAAGAAGGCTAGAGATAGGTGATGTCCTCTCCTAGGTCGAATTACATGCCTTTATATAGGCTTTGGGTCCAAGTTTTCTAAAATAGCAAGAATACAAGTTTAAATTAAAGTACAACTCTAATAAAGAATAAATCTTCAGAGAATATAGCTTTAATTCGTCATTCCTTCTTGCTTGGATTTTCTCTCCTTGAACTTTGGGCTTGGCCTTTATTCTGATCTAGGGCTTGGAAAAATATAGTGATGTTCCACGACAGACGGGCTTAATTTTCTCTTTCTGTCGAGGTCCACTTTGCTTCTTCTCCTCAAAACTGTTGTCGTCCTCTGCTGTCACGGCGACATCCATGGCAGCATCGTCCTCCTTGACTGCTCATCCAGTTCCAGCTCTTTTGCTTCACTACCCAGCGCCTGCCTCTCCATCTGCTACAGCAGCAACCTGCAAAAGCAACCAATTTTAGTAGAAAGTGTGCCTTTTAATATATTTGTGATGTCAAACTGTAATCTAATCTAAATGCAATGAATTATGCTTGAATGCAGCAGAAATATGGGTTAAATGGGGGTAAATAATAGAACTTTTACACACTCAACACACCCCCAAACTCAAGTTTTTGCTTGCCCTCAAGCAATTCAAACCTAAAGAAAAATAAAATATTTTTGTTTTGGCTTAAAACAGTGAACTTTCCCTTACCCTTCATTTATTCTCTGTTGACGGCAGCACCTTATCGGATAACTTAGGATTTTTCCAGAGTCTCACTATAGTCCTCGTGCAGTGTGTGCATGCTTGTGAACAATTATATGCCAAGACTCTCTTAGTTTCACTAGAATATTTCAGCCCTTAACTTGAATTTTTATGCCAAAGTTTATCTTTTTGAAGGCACTTCTTATGCTCTTTTGATTTTTTTTTGTTTTGACTCGATTTTATTATTTTAAGCTAAAGTTTCACTAGAGCCGGTTTCGGGCACCTCTAGGGCTATTGAGTCTCTTTTACTAAACTTCTTTCCTAGAGCCAGTGTTAGGCACCTCTAGGGGCTATTCAAGTGCTAAGCTTCCTATTCTAGTTAACTAAAAGAGTTCTAGGCAGTATAACAGTCACAGATGGTGTTTAAGTTTCAGAACTATAGAAAGGCTCTAAACTGCTCCTAAAACTATCCTAAAGGCACTGCCACGACAGAGCTGTCACGGCAGGTAAGTTCAGTTCACAGACTTAAGCCAAAATTTTCATATTTTCATCATTTTTTTTAGAAAAAAATAAACTAAGTAAAAGACACAATTTTAAAACTAAATTAGACTCCATTAATGGAGGGATGCCACCCCCAAACTCGAGGGTTGCATTGCCCTCAATGCAAATGACAAAATAAAATAAAAACAGTACATCACAAAATATATAAGCAGACAACAAAATAAGTTAAGAAACTCAAATTTTTAAGCTCTGTCGTCACTGCTGCTGCTGACTCGGAGCTAGCGGCGGGCACGGGCCTTCTGAACTGGCTGGCGGATGGGGGAGGCAGATGTGTTCTTCGTTTTGGCCTCCCTCGGAGGTTGAATTCTGGTGGGGGAGATGTGAGGGGGTTTGTCCACAACCTGGACCTCTGAGCTGCTGCTGCTGTCCTTACTACTGCTGTCGTCACTGCTGCTGCCGCTATCTGGCTTATTTTTTTCTGCCATTCTTTTCTGCCGTTTTACCGGTGTAAACTCCTTCGAGAGATTCCTCTTAATAGAGGGTTCGTTGTCGCTCTCCTCCCAAATGGAGGATGAAGAGAAACCAGCAATGAAAGCGTCAAGCTCTTCCGAGGGCATTCGTCGTTTTGTTCCACGGGAAGAAGTCTCAGCTACACGGGTGCTGCCGGCGGCTGTCGTGGCAGGTGTTGGTGTAGACGCTGCATAAGGTGTCCGTGGTGCGGCAGCAGGTGTTGGGGTTTGGGCAGGGGTTGGGACAGCAAAATAATGTGCAGGGAAGGTAGGAAATACGACATCTGAGAAATTTTAAGAAGTTTGGATAAAGTGTACCATAGATGCGGTGAAATCCCTGATGAAGCTCATAAGACCGAGCTGTCGTTCCTCTATCTTCTGTATAGCAGCAAGGATCTGGGAGGAGAAGTCGGTCGGGGCTGCTGCTGGTGGTTGCTGCCTGGCTTCTGTGGCAGCAGGTTCAGTCTCCGTCGGCTCTGTCGTGTCTGCTGTCGTGGCAGCGGGATAAAATAAGGACAGAGGGGTGGCAACAGTCAGCTCCATTAAGTTGAGTATGTTTTTGTCATTCCATCCCTTCCCTTGGGCTCTAATATCAGTGGCAGGTTCAGGTACCCCATGGCCGCGGCAGAGAGCTGTGATGAGGTAAGGAAGGTAGAGCGGTCCCGTCAGCCGGTGTGCACACTCCAGAATGCTTTCGCGGATGAAGTTGCCCACGTTAATAGGCCTCTCATGCAAAATAGAGTGGATTAGGGCTAACCTTGGCTGGTCGATAGTGGTATTGTGCGAGGACGGCATGATGCGCTTTTTAATAAAAGCGTTCCACAATTTGGCTTCCGGCAAGAGTTGAGTTCTCTTCACCGTCCTCGGGTTCTTGCGGTTGGTGTTCCACTGTGTTCCTTCATCAGTCAGCTCTGCCATGACAGCATCATAGGTAGCAGGGTCAAGGCTGTTTAGAAATTGTTGGTGACCATCATCGTTGCTGCCCACGTAAAATCCGTACAAGGTGTTGATGTATTCAGCTTCGAATGGCACTTCCTTCCCTCGTACGGTAACTGATGACGTCGTCCTGCTGTTGATGGCAGCGTAGAAATCTCGAACTAAAGAGACGTTCATCTCCTCAGGTTGTTCGGCAAAGATCTGCCACTGTAGAGCCCTTATTTTGCGAGCAATGAACGGATCTAGGCCCAAATTTCCCTCCTTTGAAGTGTAGATGAATCCCCTTTCCTCCCACATGTCTCTGATCTGGAAGGATCGTGGGGTGGATGCTGTCGGGGTGGATCCGGAGGGAGCACTCCTACGGGTATTTCTGGAAGACATTGTTGCAAGGGTTGAGAAAATGAAAATGAAAGCAAAAGATTCTAGAGGAAGCAAGTAAGAAGAGTAGAAGTGAGTGAAAATGAAAAAATGAAACGGGGTTTATGTATAGAATAATTTGCTGCCTGTTGGAGCTGTAACGGCAGGCGCGAATAACGGGGCCAGTTGTTACGTGTTTGCGTGTCTGATGCGTCTATCACGCGTTTCTGTGTCTGCTGCGCGTCTGTTACGCGTTTTCGTGTCTGTCGCGACAGCGTGTCGACAACCTGTATTTTCTGCGTTTGTCGCGGCAGCTGTAACGACAGGCTCCAAAATTTGGGCTTTTTGGGTTGGTGGAAGGATGGTGGGCTGAATTCACTTCTCATTTTCTTCTTGTCTCCTTTATTTCCTAAAAACAGTAAAAATAAAAACATTATTTAGAAATAAAATAAATCTAATTTCCTAATATATAAATAATAAATAATAAAAATAATTAAAATAGAATTTAGGTTAACTTAGGGATGCCAGGTGGGGCATCTCCTGAGGTAACCACTTCCTGCATTCTTGGGGCTTCAGTCCCCTGATAATGCTTCAAACGCTGTCCATTGACCTTGAATTGGTGCCCGTCTTTTAAAGATCTGATCGTGATAGCACCATGGGGAAAAACCTGTACAACTTGGAATGGGCCAGACCATCTAGATTTCAGCTTCCCTGGGAAGAGTTTCAACCTAGAGTTAAAAAGCGACACAAGCTGCCATGGGCAGAACTGTCGTGGCAGCAACTTCTTTTCATGCCACTTCTTAGTTTTATCCTTGTAGATTCTTGCGTTGTCATATGCCATTGTCCGAATTTCTTCAATTTCGTTAAGGTCAAGTAGCCTTTTCTTCCCTGCCTTTTCCAAGTCCATATTAACTGCCTTAATTGCCCAGTATGCTCTGTGCTCTATCTCAACAGGTAAATGGCATGTTTTCCCGTAAATTAGTTGGGAAGGAGACATTCCCAATGGAGTTTTGAAAGCTGTCCTATAGGCCCATAGCGCATCATTAAAGTGTAAAGACCAATCTTTCCTAGTTGGCTTAACCATCTTTTTAAGAATGTTCTTAACTTCCCTGTTGGATATTTCAGCTTGTCCATTGGTCTGAGGGTGATATGATGTTGCAATCCAATGCTTGACACCATACTTTTTCAAGGCAGCAGCTATAACCCTGTTGTCGAAGTGCCTCCCTTCATCACTGATGATCGCTTAGGGATGCCGAATCTAGAAAAGATGTTTTGTGTAAAAATCTTTGAACTGTCTTGGCATCATTCTTTTGAGTGGCGATAGCTTCAACCCACTTAGACACATAATCTACTGCCATGAGGATGTACAAATTCCCACATGAAGATGGGAATGGTCCCATAAAATCGATCCCCCAAACGTCGAAAATCTCGACTTCAAGAATGTTCTGCAGCGACATCTCGTGTCTCCTTGAGATGTTTCCTGTCCGTTGGCACTTGTCACAACTCTTGTAGAAGATTTGAGCATCTTTATACAATGACGGCCAATAAAATCCTGACTGCAGAACCTTTGCAGCAGTTTTTTTGCCTCCTAAGTGTCCTCCATACTGTGAAGCATGACAGTGATGAAGTATGTCTTCTTGTTCATCCTGTGGTACGCATCTCCTTATAACCTGATCTGCACAGATTTTGAAAAGAAGAGGTTCGTCCCAATAATAATGCTTAACATCATTTTGGAACCTCTTCCTGGCTTGATAATTAAGGTCAGGAGGAATTATTCCGCTAACTAAAAAATTAACAAAATCAGCATACTAGGGGAGTTCAGAAGACTTAGCTGCCGTCATGGTTGTTGCGGCAGTGACTGTGGCAGCAAACAGCTGCTCATCTGGGAAGGTCTCCAATATGTTTGTCTCATCTGTCGATAGACTCTGTCCCTTCTCCAACCTTGACAAGTGATCTGTCACTTGATTCTCTGTCCCCTTTTTATCCTTGCTTTCAAGGTCGAATTCTTGCAATAGCAGGATCCAACGTATCAGTCGAGGCTTTGCATCTTTTTTCGCAAACAGATATTTCAATGCAGAGTGGTCTGTGTGCACTATGACCTTCGTTCCAAGTATATAAGAACGAAACTTGTCAATGGAGAATACCACAACTAATAACTCCTTCTCTGTGGTGGTGTAGTTCACTTGGGCGTTGTTCAGTGTTTTGCTGGCATAGTATATGACATGAAAAAGTTTGTCTCTCCGCTGCCCAAGTGCTGTCCCGACATCATAGTCACTAGCATCACACATGATCTCAAATGGCTGTGTCCAGTCTGGTGGCTGTACTATTGGGGCTGTTATCAACTTTTCTTTCAAAACCTTGAATGCTTCAGTACATTCAGTGTTAAAGTCGAAGGGTCGGTTCTGCTCCAGAAGATGGCATAGGGGCTTGGTGATTTTTGAAGAGTTCGCAATGAACCTCCGATAAAAATCAGCATGTCCTAAGAAACTTCTGATGCCCTTGACTGTGGTGGGTGGCGGCAGCTTTTCGATCACTTCTATCTTAGCTCTGTCGACTTCTATGCTACGGCAGCTAATTTTATGGCCAAGGACTATCCCTTCATCCACCATGAAGTGACATTTTCCCAGTTCAAAACTAAGTTAGCTTTTTCACATCTCTCGAGCACCTTTTGTAGGTTGCCTAGGCAGCTTTCAAAGTTGTCTCCAAAGACTGAAAAATCATCCATAAAGATCTCTAGGAAATCCTCCACCATATCGGAGAATATTGCCATCATGCACCTTTGAAAGGTGGCTGGTGCATTGCAGAGTCCAAAAGGCATTCTCCTAAAAGCGTAAGTTCTGTAGGGGCATGTGAATGTCGTCTTTTCTTGATCTTCCGGTGCGATAGCTATTTGATTGTAACTTGAATAACCATCAAGAAAACAATAGTAAGGTTTACTCGCTAATCTATCAAGCATTTGATCAATAAAGGGTAAAGGAAAGTGGTCCTTTCGGGTAGCTTTGTTAAGCTTCTGATAGTCCATACAAACTCTCCAACCGGTCACTGCCCTGGTTGGGATTAACTCATTTTTTTCGTTGGTCACCACGATCATTCCTCCTTTCTTGGGAACACATTGCACCGGGCTCACCCATTTGCTGTCCGAGATGGCATAGATTATTCCAGCATCTAGCCATTTGATTATCTCTTTTCGCACCACCTCTTTCATCGCGTGGTTCAGCCGCCTTTGTGCATCAATAGTCGGCTTATGATCATCCTCTAAAAGGATTTTATGCATACATAATGCCGGACTAATGCCTTGAATATCAGCTATCGTCCATCCAATAGCCTTTTTGTGCTGCTGCAGCATCCCTATTAATTGTTGTTCATGTTCCTGCATTAACTTGGAAGAGATGATTACGGGCAACGTATCATTTAAACCAAGAAAAGCATATTTTAGCTGCCCTGGCAGGGGCTTAAGTTCTAATCAGGGGGCTCAACAGTTGATGGCTTTTGGATTGCATGGTTATCTGAGGTATAATTTAAAGGCTCGAATAACTTACCTGGACGATTGCCTATCCAGTTTACCTCCTCCTGGTCTTCAGTATCAGATGTATCAAATTCTGAGGAGTTGTTGTCGTTGCTGCTGTCGTGACAGTCTTGTAAGTGGTTGTCGAGGCAGTGACCAATTTTGATGTCGTGACAGCCCGACATGATGCAGGGTTGGTCAATGGTAACTTCAGTGATAACCTTGCATTCTTCTTCTGCATCGGCATGCTTCATAGCTTGGAGAACATTCAACTTTATTTCTTGACCGTTCACTCTCATGGTGAGTTCTCCTTTTTCCACATCAATCAGTGATCTTCTCGTGGCTAAGAAGGGTCGCCCCAGGATGATTGGTGCGTTTTCATCTGCTTCACAATCTAAAACAAGAAAGTCAGCAGGAAAGATAAACTTATCCACTCTTACCAGAATATCTTCGATTTTTCCTTCTGGGTGAACGTAAGAGCGGTCTGCCAGCTGCAGAATTACTGTTGTGGGCCGAGCTTTTCCAATACCTAATTTCTGAAAAACAGATTTTGGCATTAAATTTATACTAGCACCAAGATCACAAAGTGCCTTACCCACATATTTGTCTCCGATTACACATGGTATGATGAAGCTCCCCAGATCCTTCTTCTTCTGGGGTGGATGCTTGTGCAGAATACTCATGCATCCTTTTGTCATCTTAACCGTTTCAAATTCCCCAAGTCTAGATTTCTTCGACATGGCATCCTTGAGAAATTTGGCATAACCGGGCATTTCTCTAACGGCATCTAACAGCGGAATGTTGATGTGAACCTGCTTAAAAATATCATAAATCTTTTTAAGTTATGATTCTTGTTTCAATTTCTGTAACCGTTGAGGAAAAAGAGGTGAGGGACGATAATCAGCAATACGTCCTTCCCACTGCATACGGATCTGAGGAGGTTTGGGTTCATCATCTTTCTCCTCTGTCAAATCTGCTGTCGTGACAGGCTCATCGGCAGCAGGCTGTTTGTTACCTGTCGGGGCAGCTTCCTCGACAGGTGACTCCAAGGCTGGTTCAACTGATTCAGCTTTCTTCTCAGGCCTTGGTAGTTTCTTCCCACTCCTAGTAGTGATGGCTTTACACTGCTCATGTGTGGGCTGCCTAGCATTTTCAGTATTGCTAGGAAATCCGCCATTCTGCCTTGGGTTGATATGCTGGGAAACCTGACCCATCTGTGTCTCCAACGATTTCAGAGTAGCTTCATGATTTGTCATCCGCATCTCTGTTTTATCCATGAATGTCTCCGTCTTCTTGACAAATTGATTCATGTTCTCAATGTAAGTTCCTGTCTGAGACATAAACGTAGCCAGAGTCTGTTCCAGTATACTGTTTGTGGCAGCTGGTGGCTGTTGCTGCTGCTGCTGCGGTTGCTGTCGAGTCAGCAATCTAGGTCCTCCCTGATTCTGATTATTGTGTGCTTGAGGATTCAGGGCATTATTAGGATTACTCCAAGAAAACTTGGGATCCTTTCTCCAGCTGGGATTGTAGTTGTTGGAGTTATAATTCTGCTTATTGTAGTTTCCAACATACTTTCCCTCTTCTAATTGTATAGGACATTAATCCGAACTATGATTTCCTTCACAAATTTCACATACCTCTTCGACAGCGAATACAGGCTGTGAATCATCGTTCAAGAGCTTTTTCATTGCCTTAGTGAGGTATGCCACTTGTGATTTCATTATGATGTCGGCCTCATAATCCTTAACATCTAGTACCCTTTTACCCCCTCTTCTTGCTGTCGGAAACTGCTCCTCATTCTTAGCCAGATTTTTCAATACTTGCATTGCCTCATCTGGGTCTTTGTCCAGTAGTAATCCGTTTGCTGCTGAATCAATTCGAATACGAGTTTGTAAATTGGCAGCATTATAAAACTTGGTTACCTGGTTCCAGACGGGGAATCCATGCATTGGGCAGTTCCTTAGAAGAGTGGTAAATCTGTCCCAAGCCTCGTGCATTGGCTCGTCATCTTCCTGTTGAAAGGTAGCAATTTCGTTACGTAATCGCTCAGATAAATGTGAAGGATTAAAACGAGATAAGAATTCACGAGACAAATCTGCCCAAGATCTAATTGAACCCGGTGTAAGTTTATTCCACCAAGTCTTTGCTCTGTCCCTCAATGAATGGGGAAATAACCGAAGCCTCAGTATCTCCGGATTAACTCTTGGTAGTCTAAACGGACCACAGATTTCCTGGAACGTTTTCAGATGCTCCCTAGCATCCTCTGTAGCAGCACCACTAAATTGAACGGCGTTGTTGGTCATGCTGAACATAACAACTTTTAACTCGAAATTGTCAACAACTATATCGGGCACCGTGGTTTCTAGTTCTACATGATCATTCAGCATGTAGTCTCGACAGGACCGTCGTGCGGCAACAGCAGGAGGGTCACCGACAGGAGGAATGATCTCTTCATCTCTGGCAGGATTATCAAACTGGGGATTCCCTTGGTTGTTCATCGTTTCTAATTGTTCTTCAAGGTATTCGTTCTTGGCTAGTACGCGACAAAGTCGGTTCCTAAGATTGAATGAACGTTCTATTTCAGGATCTAATGGATACTCAGGTTCTTCTCCTCATCTCGATCTACGCATAAACAAGAAACCTTGTGAAAAGCACAAGTTGAACAAACCAAATTAAAACAGAAAAAGAAAAAGAAAAGTGCAGTAAAAGATAGGGTAGAGTTATGTTGTCAGTCCCCAGCAACGGCGCCAAAAACTTGTTACGTGTAAAAGTGTCTATCGCAATTGTAGTGCAAGTGTACACGACGCAAGTAGTAAAGTGATACGGAAGTATCGGATATTGTCTCCACAGGGACTGGGCTAATAGCTTCACCTTGAATTACTGCACAAGAGTAAAAGAATGATTTAAGATTTTGTCACGAGAATAATAATGAATACTGGAAAATAAAAGTAAAGTAATCAAGATAGAGAGAATGGGCTGGTATTGAATTGCTCAGTAGTGTAGGTATTGCTAAGTCTAGGAATATCAGCTCTATCGTCGTCCCCGTCGCGGCAGCACCTGTCGCGGCGGCAGTCTGTTGCTTGTCGCGGCAGCGAACACACAACTCCGTACTTCAAGTTTGGCAAGAATCCCTGCTGTGCCTTGGCCTATCTCTAGGACCAAGTCTGTCGATGAACATGTCTTTGATGATACCTCCCGACGTGAATCGAATGATGAACACCAATGTTGTTGAATTCTTCTTTAGCCACTTAACCTTGTCCTATCCCTAGGTCCGAGATAGTTCAACTATAAACTAGAGAACTTGCACTTATTCCTTTCGTATACTTAACTCTCCCGATATTAAGTAAATAGATAACCTCACAATGCTCTCCCGATACTCTTGCAAGATGTTAATAACCAGAATAAGAGAACTTGAAGTTTATTTTATTGAACTGAAAATTCCTAAAACAAAAGCAACCCTTGCAACTACTTTACAAATCAACCTGTGGCCCTAAGGGGAATTTAGAACATGTTGAGAGAAGGAGAACGACTAGGGTTTTGGGAAGAAGGCTAGAGATAGGTGATGTCCTCTCCTAGGTCGAATTACATGCCTTTATATAGGCTTTGAGTCCAAGTTTTCTAAAATAGCAAGAATACAAGTTTAAATTAATGTACAACTCTAATAAAGACTAAATCTTCAGAGAATATAGCTTTAATTTGTCCTTCCTTCTTGCTTGGATTTTCTCTTCTTGAACTTTGGGCTTGGCCTTTATTCTGATCTAGGGCTTGGAAAAATATAGTGATGTTCCACGACAGACGAGCTTAATTTTCTCTTTCTGTCGAGGTCCACTTTGCTTCTTCTCCTCAAAACTGCTGTCACGGCGGCATCCATGGCAGCATCGTCCTCCTTGACTGCTTGTCCAGTTCCAGCTCTTCTGCTTCACTGCCCAGCGCCTGCCTCTTCATCTGCTACAGCAGCAACCTGCAAAAGCAACCAATTTCAGTAGAAATTGTGCCTTTTAATATATTTGTGATGTCTAACTGTAATCTAACCTAAATGCAATGAATTATGCTTGAATGCAGCAGAAATATGGGTTAAATAGGGGGTAAATAATAGAACTTTTACACACTCAACATCTGTCGCCCAACTCCCCTAATCTTTCCAGCGCTGATAAAATAACATTGAAATCACCCTCAAGCACCCAAGGGGACTCATCAACAGGACGAAATAAAAGTCGTTGCTCCTGATTGTCTCCAAACACAACGGGCATGAATAAATTGGTTAGTTGCCACAAGAATATCAAGAACTATCGTATCACGCCACATAACCCAAATCCCACCAGAAAAACACGTCACCTCAACATGGTAGGAAAAAGGAAAACCATGACGAGCAATAATAGTATCATCCATTCTTCCACTCACCCTAGTCTCCATAAGCGCAACAATATCATGAGCCTGAGTACTAATATGAAGTCTCAAAAAACGGTTAAAATCAAGGTCTAAAGCACACTGGACATTCCAAAACAAAATCTTAAACATTAAAAAAAAGAATGGAGGACAACACCTATCACTGATCCATCACCTCCCCATCGAAGGCTACATTTTCCTGCCATTAGACATTATTGTTCTTGTCCAAAATCTACAGTTGCTGCTCATCAATCACCGCAAGAGTGTCTCTATTCGTATCAAGTAACTTACGCGACATCTCACCAATCCAATCTCCAAGATGAACAACATTCGGATCCATATTTTCCGTCGTGTCCTGTTGTTCTTTCCGTGATGGATACGGACCCAAACGCGCAGCATTTCTAACTAGAGATGGGCATAGGTCGGGTAGGGTCGAATTTTCGGCCCACCCGAACCCGACCCAAAATTTCACACACTCCACCCGCCACCTGACCCGGGGTGAAAGAGTATATCACTCGACCCAAATCTGACCCGATTTTAAGACTCAAAACCCGACCCGAACCGACCCAAATTAACTTTATTTAATTTTATTATTAAAAAATAAAATAAATAAAAAAACAATTATAACAAAAATAAAATTTTCAAACACAAAATAATTATAATTAGAAGTCCATAATTCAAAGTTCTAACACAAACACAATTTCAAAGTTCAAACACAAATATAAATATAAATTCAAAGTTCAAACTTGAAGGCAAACAAAACACAAATATAAATTCAAAGTTCAAACTTGAAGACAAACAAAACGAGACATAATCATGCAAACATAAACATCCGATGAAAAAAACTTTCATTGTCACTTGTCATCGACCTCATATTCTTCAATCTCGTCTAAGCATCCAAATTTTATATCATAAATTCATAAATCAATATATATAAACAAGATTGTAATAAAATAAATAAATATAAATTTGATATTACTATTATCTCTTCTTGCTCGATTTCAACATCTTCATTGAAGTATGTTTCACTTGAATTTGATTCTAAAATGACAAATATAAAAATAAAATAAGAAATCATATGTAAGCATTAGGTAAAAAATAACAAAAACTACACATATGCATATATATACCTTCTCCGGCCATAACCAATTTTGAGAACATGCCAAAGCTTCTACCGTTGATGGAAGGAGTCTATTACGATGTGCAGTCACTAATCTCCCTCCGGTACTAAACGTATACTCTGAAGCAACGGTAGAAACTGGTATAGCAAAAATATCTCTGGCAATATCTTTGAGTATAGGAAATTGTGGCCCATTTATCTTCCACCAATTCAATATATCGAACTCCGACGTGCTAGGAAGAAACTCTAATTCCATGTAACGATCCAAATCAGATTTCACTTGTAATTTATTTTTCTTCCTTGATAGATAAGCTTCAAACTCACCTTGATCTCCTAAAGTAATCGGAACACTAGATGGAGGTGTAGTGCATGAAGATTGAGTATAATTCATTGAAGAATTCACTTTTTCTTCATTCTCTAAGACCAAATCCTGACAAAGTTGCACAATCTTTTCAACTTCATATTCAGCAATAGCAACCCCAAAAATATTCTCAAAGTAGTACTCCAATAGAGGTGTTTTGTACCTTGGGTTTAAAAGTGTAGCAACACCCATGATACCATTCACATTACTCCAATACTTTTCAAATTTCTCCAACATGCAGTTTGTCATGCTTGAAATAGTGTCATTAGTATGCATTTTCCATTCATTCAATAACACTCTAATCTTGCAAATACTCGAAAAGTAAGGATTAGCTGCTGCATATATTGTTCCTGAAAAGCCTTTAGTGATATCATAAAACAGCTTAAACTTTTCACAAATTTCCGTTGCAAAGACCCAATCATCTTTAGTTGGTAAGCTCTTGTACAAAGGATCCTGATGTAATTACACATAACGTGAAAAAATATCCTTATAAGGTAGAGCTGTTCGAAGCATCAAAAATGTTGAATTCCACCGTGTACGAACATCACCACATAATTTGTTTATAGTCGAAATCTGCAATTGATGTGCTGCCTCTTCAAACCTTTCCTATCTTTTGGAGTAGCACTCCAAAAAATGACACTCTGGCATATTCTTTCTATACCACTTCCAAGCACATTTATTCCATCTTTAACAATTAAATGCAATATATGTGCACACCAACGCATGTGAAAGAATGACCCATTAAGCAACAGTGTTCCATCTCCCAATTTATCAACTAACAGCCTAATTGCAAGATAATTCGTAGTACAGTTATCAACTGTGATACATGTAAGTTTCCTATCAATATTACAATCAAGAAAACATTTCATCAAAGTAGAAGTAATGACATCCGCAGTATGTGGTGCTGGCACATATTCAAACCTATTTAAACAATAATTAAAATATATAAATACCGACTTATATTAAAATCTAACTAATTGATAAAAAAACATATTTAAAAAGTACCTTATGGTTCGCTTTTGTAAAGTCCATAAGTAATCAATGTAATGGGCAGTAACAACCATGTATCCTTTGTTTTGGCGATCTGCAGTCCACATATCAGTTGTGATTGTAATTCATTCTTCACTAGCCTCTAACATGGACATTGTTTTCATCTTTCCCTCTTCGAATATATCGAAAATATCATGTCTTACTGTTTTGCAGGAAGGCATTTCAAACAAAGGCTGCAGATTAAAGCAATACTTTCTTAATTGTACATGATCCACTATAGATAGAGGATATTCATGCATGATTATTGCTTTAGAAAGCTCACTCCTTGTAACATCTTGATTAAATGAGGCCACCTTCATTGTCACTTTTCCATCCGATTTCCTTTGATTAGCAACTAGGACTTGCTGTCGAATGTCTACTTGACCTCGCTTATTGCACCTTCTCATATGATCACACAAATGGCTTGTATCATTCTTTGAATCACCATTAAACTTTTTCTAGCAATAATTGCAAACGGCCTTCTACTCATTATTGATCTTTTCCTTTTTAAATATCTCCTATACTATAGATTTTAACTTCGATGAGCTAGTTTCCTTTGACACACTATCTTCAACCACCACATTAGGTTGACTTGATGTAAGATTTGTGTCTCTAGCTGAGGATGGTGATAGACTTCCTTCGATTGATAATTCAGGCGAATTGAAAGTTGAAGATGACGTACTGGAGTTCTGCCCCACATTAGACATTTCCTATATAAACAATGTCAAAATTATTGTAAAGTATAAGTACATTCATGCTCCATCAAATATTGCAACATAACAATCATGTATGTTATGCCCTATCCTAAACGAAACATAACTTTAGAAGCAAACCAATAACATTTCTAATAGAACGTACTTCTCAGAAACTAAACAAAAGGTTAAACATCCACAACAATAAACAATCTTATAAATGCATTTTTGGATTAGGTTCATTCCAATGTTCATAAACAAATGGAGCAGTTTTGAAAGAGGAAACGATGTAGATCTTATATGAGGTCTGCCTTGAAAAATAGTTTAACATGGATGTTATTTGGTTTTACATGAATGCAATTTGTTATTTGTATTAAAAACAGTCTTATAAATGCATTTTTTGAATATGTTATAAATGTAGTCTTGAATAAGCTGAGAATGCGGTTTTGTTTAGTTATTTTAATTCAGTTTTGCATGCAGTAAATAAATGCAAAGCAATCTTGAATGCAACGTTTACATATGCAGAAAAAAAATATTGTATAGTGCGGTATGGATTTATGAAACAGAATTTAAATAATAACAGCTTGAATGAATATGTTAGAATGCGTAACTGAAAATACATAATTGATAGTAAGGGAAATGCAGTATTTATGCAGAATAGTGAGACAGGTAAATGCAATGCAGAACTGCACTGTTAAATAGTCTAATTGTTGTGTAGAAATGGTCTACATAAGATGCTGAAAATGTAGTAATGCAGTAAAATAGTTTGAGTAAATGCAGGAAAACAATTTTGTAAATCAATGTAGTATGTGTAGTATGCAATTTATAAAATATATGCAATATACAATTTTATAGTTAAAATGCAGTGCAGAAATTGGAGTAAATCAGTACAACTTTTATGTTCTAAAAGTTGTCCTAAGTATGCAGTTCTATTGAAGCAATTTTACACTGAAATTTATGTCCTGAGTATGTAGTTCGAAACTCGAAAAGTACAACGACTAGAATTGATCGAATTAGAGCACATGAACTAAATAAACACCCTAAACAAACTTCTATCAACCCACTCAACTTTCACAAACTATGTTTTTTGAGTTAAAAATTAACTAAGGGTTTGATTTAGATGAGCTCGATTGTAAAAGACATAGATAAAGAGATAAAAATAATTATCCAACAGGAAGCAAAATAGATCTGAAACATAATAGTTGGTGTGATTAGTCTTAAAAAATAAACAATAGAAACGCATAGGAGTACGACATACCTGGAGAAAGTGTGAGAGTTGAAAAAGAGAAGATGTGCGATCTGCAATCGGAGATGGGAGATGGGAGATTTGCGATCTGCAATTTGCGATCTGCAATGGGAGATTTGCTCAAATTGGGAGAAAATTGAAAGCCAAGATTTGCTTAAATTCAAAAGAGTGCTTTCTGATGGGAGATTTAGGGAAAGGGAAATTTAGGGGCTTAAGGTTGTGAGTTTAGAGTCTTCAGACACGATAAACCAGAGGAATTAGGTAAAAACTAAAAAAAATGGTAAAATTGTAAAATAGTAAAAGATAAAATATAATAAAAAGTAAAAATATTATTTAAGTACCTGAGTCGAGTCGGGTAGGGTGTTTTTCCCTCTAAAACCGATCCCGACCCAAAACTAAACTTTTCACAAACTCCACCCGACCCGAACCTGAAATTTTTTTTAAAAAAATCTGACCTTATCAGATCAGAACCCGTCGGATTCGGGTTTCGTTCCCATCCTTATTTTTAATCTTCGACAATCGCCTTGCAACGTTCGGCCCCGCCTCTCGATTTGTCGCCTTTTTATTCTGCTCCATAATTCTCTCGCCCACCTTAGTGTTCCCAACAACATCGCCCTCCTTGCTATTTCTTTTTGGCCCCGAAGTAATCGGTCCTTTCAATTTCCCATTTATCCCTTTGTCAACACTCTGCTCCTTCTCCACAAAACCAAATTTCATCTTTGTATCCCCCACTACTCGGATCGCAGAATGTCAAGATGAGTCAAGTATGCTTGGTACCTTGACCACAACACTTGTAGAGGCTATCACAACCCTATCTCCCACAATCGGAGCTTCGCTTGTTTTTACCACCTCATTCTCCTTGCGACTCGTCATAGCTCTCTTGCTTTGCCCATTTTTTGATCTTGATCCTCTACGGACAATCACTAGAGCATCATTATTACTAGAAGGTTGCTTCTCACGATGAATTGGAGAGCTGTCAACCCCGTGAAGTTGGTCATTAGGAATATCATCATAAATATTAGTTCTTAATTAAGTATTCTCCTCCTCATGCAAAGCAGCAAACCTTCATGCATTAACATCAGTAGATACACGTCCCGCAATATTCGATACATTAGAACCATTATCAACAACGAGCAATTTCTTTTCGCACCAGCAGACTCACCCTTACTATATCCTTTTGTACTCAAAGTTTTCCTTTGCTTCCGATTCACAACCTGCATCCAAGGACCATATTTTTTAATCAGTTCAGTTTCTGTCATATCAACAACCTCATTCAACACATTGCCACCGCTACCGATAGCAGAAGGAGGGCATGTCTCCAAGGTATGCTCATACTTGCCACATGAATAGCAAATTAGTGGAAGACCCTCATATTCAATTCGTTGACGAATCCTATCAATTATTAGTGTTCACGACAACGATAATTGCAAATCTACCACAACAGCCAAACGAGCGAAGCGACCACGTTTTCCTTCCTTAGTGTTATAATCCACCCGAATCATTTTCCCAATCATACTGGCAATAACATGAAACATACTCCCGGTATAATACATGTAAGGTAACCTGGGAAAACGGACCCAAACCACGATCTTCCCCGAATGATCCACCGATGTAGAGAAAGACCTACTCTGTGGTTGAACAGTAAGATAATTGCCGTAAACAACCCAAGGACCTCCCATGAACACCCTCAAGCAATCCTCAGCGAGGGCAAAGTGAACTAAAAAAATCATTATCAAGGTCAACCAAAGCGATTGCCCCACGCGGATTCCACAAAGCCTTAATCCGAGTCAAAAGAGCCAAGTACCCAATAGTTCGTCCTAACAATATCACCATGACTGCATTGGAGAGCTTAGAATCAATTTGTTCATGCAACTTTTTCGAAAAATCAATAACCGGTATTCCATCCAAGGATGAAATCCGCACATCACCATCCCATATCTCCACATCAAGATCCATAATCTCCTGGTTCGCATTACCTTTCCCGTCCACGCCTAGAATCATATCCTAGAAAGATGGTTTAGTAGGAACGTTGGATTGCCCAGTAACCATCTCCACTGACTTTGTGACCCCAATACAAGATCCATCTTGTACCGTGTTCGAAACAACCTCTGATACAGTGTTTACAACCCCCCCCCACAAACCATATCCACAGCAAAATTCAGATTCAAACGGCCTGACGCTGGCGGATCCCCTCACCCATATCCGGAGGCCTTCCCTCACAACCGGAACGATCAGAGTCACGAGAGGCATGCTCGAGGTCAACTCTAGTTATTTTCGAAGAAAGCGGATGAAAACTCATCTTTTACAATTTGAAAAATGTTCATATTTTCTTAAAATTAAACAGATTAGACCTTAACCTTCTAATTTTTAAATATTAAATTGATAATTTAACAATTAAACTTTGACTCTATTTATTATTATTATTATTATTATTATTATTATTATTATTATTATTATCCCCTTAAGTTTACTCGTAGCTTATCCTTCCTTGATCTCCCACGTTAATAGCTGAACTTTTTTTTAACAATATAGATACATAAAACTTGTTTACTTTTCTCACGTTACTTCTTAAGTTTCTTGTCAACTTTTTTTTTAGAAAAGTTTCTAGTCAACATTAGTATTTAGAGTTGCTATTTTTCTACATTAAAAGAAAAAAGAATTGTTGTTTTTCTCACATCCATACCATTTTTATAAAATAAGTCACACAACACTTGCGTGTAAATTACAAAATCTAAAATAGAACCATTTTCTTTCTTTCTTTTTTCTAAACAACAACAATAACAATTTAACCACCAAAAAAAAAACTTACCATGAACATGGAACCATCCTTTGGCATCCAAATAGGAACCCTCGATGGATTAACCAAGAGGACAATGATGACTAAAAAAGTAAGATTAGTCGGTCAGTTTCTGGGCTATATGGATGGTGTTGGGTAATTTCCATACAATAACAAAAAAAAATATCTAAATTCGAAAGGCTTATATCATAAGTTCTTTTCGCCACATCATCTATGGTCAAACCTAACGTAATAGAAGTTTTGATATAAGATTTATAAAGATCATTTTACCCTTAATAATTATAAAAAGAATCTTCAAGTAACCTAAATTTAATCTTTTTTATTCTTCACACTCATATATTTACATTGTGGCATTTGTAAACTAATATTTTTTCTCACACATTTATATTTGTATTTAAATTTAATAATTAATTAAATTATATTAAAAATAATTATATAAATAATAAATTAATATATACATTCTTCAAATATGTTTAGTAATGTTATATTAAAAAATATTTTCATAATCTAATTTATATTAATAGATACAAAATATTGATAACTAATAAACTATTCAAACAATATCGAATATAATCACGTCCTTATATGTTATTTTGCTTGTTTAAATAATCAAATATTTATAAGCTATCAGTTAATTTTATACAATCAGCTAATACAACCCGCTAGTTAAATCAATTAAAGCAGTCAATTATCAACTATCCGCTAATTATCAAATAATGCTATAAAAATTAAATTTTCGGTGAAACTTCTTCAACTTTTGGGTAAAAAAGCTACGGTGAACAGACCCTAAATCGGGCCAAAAAGTGAAGCAATCTGTCTTTTATCTCCTCCGAGTTGGGAACTCCCGGGCCTCTGCATTTATTTTCCCAAGATGGACATCCCACCTTCCCCTATACCAGACAAACCTTCACCAATTATAAAATATATTCCTTTATTTCTATTATTATATTTTATATTTTATTTAAAAAAAGCATGTATATCAGACGTTGAATAAATTTAAAAATTAGATATATAATGTCTTTAATCAATACGATAAGAATATCATACGAATATATTCAAAATATTATACATAATTATTATAATCATGTTATTGTATCTAATACTCAATTTGTTTAAAATTTAAAGAAAAACAAGCAAACTTATTCAAATTATATAAAAATAATAATTTATTTAGGTAATTATTTGACACATTGTCATCAGAATTGTTTTTCACAAACGGACTTTTAAAATTGTCAAATGTCCTTTTTAGGGATCCTACACCGAACCCCCTAAATTCTAAATCCTAAACTTTAAACTATAAAATCTAATTTTAAACGTTAACACCTAACCACAAACACTAAAATCCTAAACTCCAGCCTCTTAACTCTAAAATCTAAACGCTTGTGGAATACAAATTTTCTACCATTGGTGAATAAAAAAATTCCAAATTTATTTTTGTAATAATTAAAGTTATCCTTATGTCAATTTTTCCAATATGACCAAAGAAATAAGAATTTCTTTTCCGTTTCCCAATTTGTTCGGTTTTATCCTGTCCCACATATCCCTCCCCTGGTTCAAACCTTTGGTTGTCATGTGAATGGATGATGTTGATGTGTGAGTTACAAGATTTCCGGCCTTGGAATTGGATTTCCCAGTTTTAATATACCACTTTTCACTATGACCGCCCAGGCAATGGGGGGGAACTAAAGATATTGATTCGTGTGTGTCGTGAACTAAATTCTGGTGGACCCCTCGATAATGAAGTTGGTGCAATAATCAAAACCACCAAATCCAATTTAGATCCATCACATAAACTTGTCCTAATCTGAATATAACATCTCAACACTTTTTTTTATACATATGAAAGGAAGAAAGCATGTGGTAGATGAAACTTATACAATATGTGACTTGCTGCCAATGATATACCAATAGTTTGGGCAAATTTTGGCCAAATAATGTTATGAAAAGAGATGGTTTGAAATTAATCGTGAACTTGGGATGGTTATACTTATACAAATGGGAGAGGAAGTCGGCGGAAAGGAAATCAGACCTCATGAAAAATTTCTTATTGAGAAGATCCATGTCTATTCTTACCAGCACTTTTTTTATGTGCCAGTCTGCATGCCTCGGTTGCCAGTTGCCAGTTGCCACGCTCAGCTTTACTAGAAATGGTAAAGTCAGCTTCCCTTCCTTCCACTATAAAAAAATATCTCTAGTTCATGAATTAACTTCAAACCATCTCTATTTCACGGAAACTTTCCTCTGTAACCATTATCTAGCCAACTTTGCCAAAATAGTTTGTTTGGGTTTCGTTTCTCTATAAAAGTATTTTGTACAAGGAAAATTGACGAATATGGTTAGGATGAGTCTACCACGTGCGACGAACAATGCTGATCAATTCCTCAATAGTGTTGGGTTTCTTCGAATTAAAATGAAATTAAATTTCATACCGTAATTCTATAGTAATATTTTTAAATAAAATGTAATTCCGTAGAAACACGCGAGGGAGAGATGTAAATGCAGCAGTTAGAAGTTGCAGTTTCGTGTTTTTAATGAGCTTAGCTGGGTTTCGTCGGTCTATTCGGCATTGCGCTCCGAGTTCCAAGGATTGATGTCGGAATACCTTACTGCTCTTCCTGATAAGGTACTGGATATGTGCTACAACCTGGAGGGATATGATGATCCGAAAATACCTATGGTACTGTATTTTGACAATTTGGATTTAAGTCTGAGCCAAGCTGCAGTTACCTGGAAAGGCAGTGGCAGGTCTCAAGTTTGCTTGGCATTTGCTGAAAAAAAGAATGAGGATGACCTTACAATCATTGGTAATCATCAACAACAGAATTTGAACACACTCTATAACATCCCAGATCAGAGGGTGAAAATTGGACCCGAAAATTGCTAACTTTTCATGCAGGAATGGGATCAGCTCATGATATGACAATAAGAGCCAAGTTCATGGGTTCGGGTCTTCACTCTTCAGTATTGGGTGTGTTTAAGTAGCATTTCTTTTGGGTTTGATTCACTGGTTATTTTCAGAGTTGGTGTATGCTTCTTTTGTTGTGCTTTTCTGGCGTTTTCAGCGGCAATCCAAACATCCTATCGGAATCTTGTTCATATACGAGAGGATACTGGATTTCTGCAATGCATCTAGTGGTTTCGAGCATATTTCAAATGATTGTGCTTGATAATAAAAAAGTTAAACAGTCAAGGAATCTGTTAATTCTGTTGATGTCTATTATGAAATTAAAAGTTCTGACTTTATTTTTAAAGTACCAAAATAGAAATAATATGTAATTTTAGATGTTATTTTGCTAAAAAAAAATAGTTTCGGTACCACAATAAAAATATGAAAATAGACAAGGTACTAAACTTGTAGTTTACCCTTATTAAAAAATCAAAAGTTTAATATATATAAAATAATTTAATTAATTTTTAAATAATTATTAATTATATGTTGAATTCTTAAAAGTTTTAATCTTTATAAATCAATTAAATAATATTCAACGGTGTTCAGTAATGTTCATCGCACGTTGTAAAATTCAGTAATGTTCATCGCACGTTGTAAAATTCTCCATATAATTATGACTGGTTGTATCAAAAATAAAGATTAAACTAAATAAAATTAAATTTAATTAGATAATCTAATCTAATCATCTTTGATAGACTACACTTGAAGATGTGTCCGTGTCAACAATATGTAGCATAATGACATAATATGGCGAGCCATTTGCTTTCAGTGTCATCCTTATTATTTCCTTTCTTTAAAAAAAATCAATAATCATTGCCACAAGGTCAATCTACTCGATTCCTCTCGCTATGCAAGTGCCCTATTGTGTACCCACAGTCAGATCCTCTTATTTTTTCATACAAAATTATAATAGTCCATAATAGTGATTAATTCTCTTGTCATATGTGTTTTTACTAACAGATAAACGAATGATCACAAAATATATTTCATTCTGATTAGTTTAGATCAAATTTCTGACCTTATAATTAAGAAATGAGATAAATAACTAACACGCCATATTTCATGTTTTTGTTAAGGTTTGATTTGTATTAAAAATAAATAAATATTATCAAACCCACGTGTTTTCCTATGCAATACGGAGGTTTTGGTTTAAGACTATAGACATGGTTGACTTTTTTAAAGAGGAAAAAATAGGAAATACTATTCCCCCAATTGGCATGATACATTCAAGCCGATATACTTGGAAACGTGACGTGGAGCCCCGTGGCCACATTGTTTTGGTGAAACTAGAAATATAAAGAACCTGTATATATTTAAATTTTTACTTCAAATGAAATTAAAATCTTTATAAGAAGCTAAGTCTTTAATCAATTATTTTAAATTGTGTTGACAAAGAAGCTCTATTTAAGTTGATCTGTTTTCAAAGTTTTACACCGAGTCTAGTGTTGTGGAATCTTGATCCCCCCTCCTCTTAGTGTCTGACAATTACTTCTTATTTTAATTAAAGTCAAAGTGATTCTACAGACATTATGTGAATAATAAATAGACAAAATTAAATGGATGTACGGATATCAAATACTAGTAAAATTTTCGGGTGAGGAATAATCGAAAATTATGGAGGTCCGAACCGGCAGGTAGGGGATAATCGAAAACTCACCCTTGGGATGGGGACGTGGGAAGTTTTATCACCGAAACTCAAATGTGGATGGGGACGAAGATTACTATATCCAAACTGTAATCATATAAATCACTGTGTGGATTCCAAAAATATCCGCATTAATCCCAATATTTTACAAAGTTGGATGGTCATAAGGGTAATTTACCCATTTTTCAACAAAAATCTAATCTCACATAACCTGACTATGGCCGGCTGGAGTGAGTTTGAAAATTCTCCATAAATTATATAAAAATAATTAGAAAGTGGTCTATAAATCATTGTAAACGTGATTCGCTCTAATTTTGTTTATAATACACGATGATCGATTTCGATATGTATTTGTAAAATATTAATATATGAATATTGAGATGTCATAAAAATTTAGAAGCAGATTTCTTACAAAACAGTTTTAGCAGTGACTTTGAAAAATCACCAAATATTCTACAAGATAAATCGGGAAGTGAACCTTATATTTCTATAACCATACAAAAGTCTATATTCGTTAAAACAAATGGTTCTTGATTTCGAGTTATATATTAGAAGTTATTAATTTTTAAGTGAGAAAAGGTCAAAAGAAAAGAGTGCGGACTGTTTCCAAAAATAACAATGGCAATGACTTTAAAAATTCGCCATAAATCATATGAGTAAAATTAGAAGATGAAATTTATATGTTTGGAAAAGATATCAAATCAAGTTCGTTTTAGAAAAAACGGATCATGATTTGAAAATGTAGATTATTAGTTATATATTTTCTTGTAAAGGTAGTGTAAACTACCATGTTTCAGTAGTTAATATTTTAATCATGTTTTATAGTTTTGAAATGGTTTGTTTGTTGTAGGTAAAACTAAATTTATCATTTATGTTTGTGATTTTGGAGAATTAATATTAAGTATTTGTTTTAATGTATTAAGTTTTTTTTGTACTTGATTAACTAAAAACTACGAAGATCCGTGAGGGATGAGTATGTGAATGAAAAAAATCTCTGAAGCGTTTAATCACTACAAAAAATGTACATATACCGACGCCAATTTATACTGACGGACAAAAAGCGTTGGTATAAACATCATATACTGACGGAAAATAGCATTGTTGGTATAGGTTTAAAATATACCGACAAATGATATGAGCCGTCGGTATAGGTTAACCATATAGCGACGGTTTTGTTCTGTGCGTCGATATAGGTATAGGGTTTACCGACAATAAATATTATCTGTCGGTATAGAGTATAAGTAAATTATATACCAACGGAATATCGTGCCGTCGGTATAGGTATGTTTAAAATTTTGGATTTATTAAAAAAAAAAAGAACGAAACATAAAATACCCAAAAAAAATTAAAATCCCTAATCCCCATTTTCTTCCCCTTTGCTCAATCGCTTCTTCTCTGCTCCTTCACCGTTGTTCAAGTCAGCGTTGCACTGGCCACCAGATAATCATCTTATTTCTTTCTTTTCTTCACTCCTCTTAAATTACAAATGTAATCTCTTCTTTTGTGTTTCCTGTTATAGTTTCAAGTTTATTTAAAGTAATGTATGGTTTTTCGCTGGAAACTCAAAGGTTCTACTAGTAGCCAAAGTGCTTTCAATAAAGGGATAAAACACTGTAATAGCATAAGAACTTGATAAATTTTATGCTAGATCGACCCTCTCTTTTATAGATGTGCCTTGAAGATATATATTCAGAAAGTTTTCGATACAATTAGCTAAGACTTGATCCCAAAGATATTAAAGGCGTTGGAGGTTGCTTAAGTTGGTCTGAATTGGAACTTGATAAGTTTTCGATACTAGTCCTAAATTATCTGTGACTATGATTAGTTATTTTGAGGGTGCTGGAGGGGAGGGGGCATCCCCTCTCCCCTATTTGTTTGTGTTGTTTATTAACATTCTATAAAACAATGTTAGATGATGCTTCTTATTACATGTTTAAGTATCACCCACAATGTTAAAGACTAAGATTAACATATCTATGTTTTACAAATGATTTGTTAATCTTGTCTAAATTAAGGTTGTTATGATTATGTAGTGATAAAGAGCCAGTGTTAGTTTGAAAGTTATATCTTACCCTAAGTTTGAAGGGGGGCTAGGCCTTGAACATTGTGTCTGCTAAATGTCAACTGAATCAAACATAAATCTTTGTCGTGCCAGCTGGTAATCTGTCTTGTCTCCTTGGTCTCTTCCGATAGAATATCAAATCAAGATTTTGTTTCTCTGATTTTCTTTCCATTTTCTCATCAACCAAAACGTTTAATTAAGAAAAAAAAGGGTGATGGATTCCCAAATTCGTATGCAGAATTTACAATTGAACAAGAGAAAAGGCTTCCCTTGTTTCATTATAAAACAAAATTCGTTTCTTTTTAAAAGATAATCTGGCAAAAATAAAGAAATCAAATTCACCCTCCATATCAGCCGCGTCGATTTTCTCAATCTGTTGCCTGTCCTTCTTTTGTGTTCCATTCCTTCTTAATTTGCAGTGAGAAGGTAAACATTTAGGTAATGTTTTGCTATTTCTTTTTTCGCACCAGAAGAAAACTTATCATGTATTGATAGAAAAAAATTACTATAGTTGAAGGTGAGTTTTAAACTTGTAATGGCAGGAATAAAATATTGCAAAATTAGGGCCTCTTCAGCAATACTCTCCCTCTATTTTCACAGTGTGATATTGTCTCCTTGCTGTAACAAGAACCCCATTATGATAAATGCATATATGTCCTCATTAAAGGCTCCCACGTACTTTTTGTTTGGTTTCTTAATCAAGAGTTACTAGACAGTGCCAATTTTCACTTCAACTACTCTTTTACCATCATAATTTTTTTAATTGAACATCCTACAAAAGAATTTAAGACAAAACTTATATGCCATTTCATATGATGTTTGCATTTATTGTGTTTTCATATGATATTGCTAATGAATGTGAGTTTTGAGATGTTTGTTTTGTTGATATCATTGTGACTGTGAGTTTTCTTCACTTATTTGTTCAACATTCGAATCATAAATCTTGTTGATGCTAGATTTTTGTACACTTTGCTTTCTTTAGCAATTTGATCATGTTTTGGGATGTTTGTTTTGTTGATATCATTGTGCCTGTGAGTTTTCTTTTTCTGTAATAAATGTTCGATCTTTCTTTAGCCATTTCATATGATGTTTATATTTTTTAGTGTTTTCTTCACTTATTTGTTCAACATTCGAATCATAAGTCTTGTTGATGCTAGATTTTTGTGCACTTTTCTTTCTTTAGCAATTTGATCATGTTTTGGGATGTTTGTTTTGTTGATATCATTGTGCCTGTGAGTTTTTTTTCTGTAATAAATGTTCGATCTTTCTTTAGCCATTTCATATGATGTTTATATTTTTTGGTGTTTTCTTCACTTATTTGTTCAACATTCGAATCATAAGTCTTGCTGATGCTAGATTTTTGTGCACTTTGCTTTCTTTAGCAATTTGATCATGTTTTGGGATGTTTGTTTTGTTGATATCATTGTGCCTGTGAGTTTTCTTTTTAATAAATGTTCGATCTTTCTTTAGCCATTTCATATGATGTTTGTATTTTTTGTTGTTTTCTTCACTTATTTGTTCAACATTCGAATCATAAGTCTTGCTGATGCTAGATGTTGAGTTGTGAGGAGCTCAATTCGTTCAACCGATGTGGCTCACCAAGTGGCGGAGAGGTGGAAGGGTTGTGGAAGCTAAAATGATAATAGACACAATGATTTATAGTGGTTCAACCTTCTAACCAAGGTCTACACCCACTACCTTAGCTCCCCACTAAGGATTTCCAATCAATCCACTATTGATTCGTTCTCTTTTCTAGGCTTAGGAGGTAACCCTTATACACAATCAAGCTTTCTACCCAAAGCCTTGATTGAAACCCTCTTTTACAAAGAGATAAATAAGCAAACACAAATCCCTCTAATAGGTATTTGTTTGCACAATTAAAGCACTCACCCAAAACCTAAAACACTTTAGCAAATTTAACAATTTTGGCTCACTAGTGTTTGTCTATACAATAAATGACAATTTAAGCTCTAAGACAATCTTTGATCATTTGTTGTTTGACAAAATGAGCATTAGCCTTTACTTGATGCTTGAAGGTCCCTTTTATACTCCTTGATGAGTTTATAGCCGTTGGGTTTGAATTGGAGCCGTTGAGGACTTTAATTCCCACCATAAATGCAGTTCTGCCGCTCCCCGTTTCGAAACGCTCGAACCCATTTCGAAACACCCTTTAAGTAGAAAGAGTTGTTGCAGTCTGACGTGGACCCGTATCGAAACACTTTAGTTCGTTTCGAAACACCCGTTTCGAGACGTCTGTCCCCGTATCGAAACGACCTGCATTTAAAAGTTAGTTGGGAAATAGCCGTTGGGGTTTATGACCGTTGTGGTCAATGCCACGTAGGCGTATCGAAACGGCATAGCCCGTTTCGAAACGCTGGGCAAAAATCTCATCCAGGGAATGCTCGTTTCGATACGAGTATCGAAACGTTTTTGCTACTGGAATTCCCGTATCGAAATGCCCTAAGGTGTTTCGAAACACCTGGACAGTTTTGTGAAGTTTGGCTTTGAAAAACATGTAAAACCCTTTTAAAAACTTCCCTAAACATAATTTCAAGTTTATTGGACTTTGGAAATGTTTTAAATACTTTTTAAATCAGTCCAAAACATTTTTCAATTATTATATCAAAACATTAGTTCTACAATCTCCCCATTTTTGATATAATAAAACTCACTTGAAAAATTATTTGGGATTCTCCCCCTTTAACTTTAAAAATGTGAATAAGAGATTGAAGATATGAAATCAAATAAAGCTCTCATTATTCATTTGAAAATTCAATTTTTCAAACCATTTCTCCCATTTTTGTTATATCAAAAAGAATTTAAAACATTAAGTTCAAAATAACAATAGAGGTAAAAATTGACAAAAATAAGAATTTTGTTTTAAAATGGGTCCCCTTACTCAAAGCATCAATAAAATGTTAGTCCAACATTTTATGATCATCTAGTTGAATAAAATAAAAATAAAACAAATAAATGCAAAAACAACTAGATTTTTACCAACACTTGAACCCAAAGGGAGGATGTGAAGCCTTCCTTCTTCAAGTGTTCTTTCTTGTGTGCATGGAGCTCCCCCTCAATGTTTGACTTGTTGAACATCTCCATCACACCTTGCAAAAGACAATCAAGTAATTTTTGGTATCCAAATTGCTTTGGATCCATAAACATTAGTAGCACAAATTTTAGTCCCCTTAGGAATCTATTTTTCAATGTCATCCTTTTCAATTGAAGTGGTTAGTCCTTTTGGGACCCAAACACTTCTAAAACATTTTTTTTTTACAAATCTAGGGGCACTAGATTGTCTTATATTAAAATTTTATTTTCCAAAATTGTTTTTCTTTTCAAGCTCTTTGGAAATCAGATATTTTTCTTCTTGAACTTTTTGAAGCAAATTTTGTAAATCAAAACATTTTAATTCAAATTCTTCAAGTTTTGCTTCAAGTTCAAGTTTGGTTTTAGAAATCAAATCATTTTGAATTTTTAACTTTGAAATCAATTTATTGTTTTTCAAAATGTGATTTTTAAACTCGAAAACCAAATCATCATAGGCATCTTGTAATTCATCAAAAGAATAAGAACATGAAGTAGATGAATTAGAAGTTACCCTTGAATCTTCTTCGATGACCATAAGGCAAAGGTTGGCTTGTTCATCATCGGTGGAGTCATCATCACTCCAAGTAGCCACATGTGCCTTCTTCTTATGGCTTGAAGTGCTTGCCCTCTCCTTTTTCTTGGAATCTCGTTCAAGATCTCTCAAGGCTTTCTTCATGAACGGGGCACACTTCTTGAAGAGATGAACTATCTCTTCATCTTCATCCTCCTCTTCACTTGAGTAGACATGATGACAAGTGGAGGATTTGAGAGCCATGACACTTGCATTGATGCCAAGCTCTTTGATTTTCTTCTCTCACATAGCTCTAATTTCTTCCATATTCTTCTCATCTTCTTTATTCTTCTTCATGATTTGATGAGTAATGAGTGACCCCATGAGTTCATCAAGCTTCAAGGTCTTCAAATTCTTGGCTTCGATGATGGCGGTCCTCTTTGAGTCCCATGACTCGGGAAGTGAGTAGATGAGCTTTCGAACAAGCTTTTCCTCCGGGATGGCTTCTCCATAGCCTTTGAGACCATTGGTGATAGTGGAGAACCTATCAAACATCTTCTCGATGTTCTCTTCCGGATCCATTTTGAAGTTCTCATACTCTAGGGTTAGGAGCCCAATCTTGGTCTCCTTGACTTCACCGGTTCCCTCGTATGTGACTTCAAGCTTGTCACATACCTCCTTGGCACTCTCACAAGAAGACATCTTATCATAGATGGTTGGGCCAAAAGCACAAAACAAGATGTGCAAGGCTTTGCAATTAAGTTTCATCTTCTTGCGATCGTCGGCACTCCACTCCGCTTTGCTTCGATGAGGCACGAACGGACCATCTTCAACTATGTCCCATAGCTTGTAATCTCTAGATTTGATGAAGAACTTCATCTTTGTCTTCCAATGGGCATAGTGGGTTTTATTGAAGAAAGGCAGTTTGTCGATTGAATGTGTCATTTGAGCCGGTTGATGAAATAATGATCGAGCTTGCCAGATCTTCTCAATAGGATGTGAATCCTTCTCAATTGAGCCAAGCTCTGATACCAATTGTTGAGTTGTGAGGAGCTCGATTCGTTCAACTGATGTGGCTCACCAAGTGGTGGAGAGGTGGAATTTTGGGTGGAAGGGTTGTGGAAGCTAAAATGATAATAGACACAATGATTTATAGTGGTTCAACCTTCTAACCAAGGTCTACATCCACTACCTTAGCTCCCCACTAAGGATTTCCAATCAATCCACTATTGATTCGTCCCCTTTTCTAGGCTTAGGAGGTAACCCTTATACACAATCAAGCTTTCTACCCAAAGCCTTGATTGAAACCCTCTTTTACAAAGAGATAAATAAGCAAACACAAATCCTTCTAATAGGTGTTTGTTTGCACAATTAAAGCACTCACCCAAAACCTAAAACACTTGAGCAAATTTGACAATTTTGGCTCACTAGTGTTTGTCTATACAATAAATGACAATTTAAGCTCTAAGACAATCTTTGATCATTTTTTATTTGACAAAATGAGCATTAGCCTTTACTTGATGCTTGAAGGTCCCTTTTATACTCCTTGATGAGTTTATAGTTGTTGCTAGCCGTTGGAATTGAATTGGAGCCGTTGAGGACTTTAATTCCCACCATAAATGCAGTTCTGCAGCTCCCCGTTTCGAAACGCTCGAACCCGTTTCGAAACACCCTTTAAGTAGAAAGAGCCATTATAGTCTGACGTGGACCCGTATCGAAACGCTTTAGTCCGTATCGAAACACCTATCCCCGTATCGAAACGACCTATATTTAAAAGTTAGTTGGGAAATAGTCGTTGGGGTTTATGACCGTTGTGGTCAATGCCACGTAGGCGTATCGAAACGGCATAGCCCGTTTCGAAACGCTGGGCAAAAATCTCATCCAGGGAATGCCCGTTTCGATACGAGTATCGAAACGTTTTTGCTACTAGAATTCTCGTATCTAAACGCCCTAAGGTGTTTCGAAACGCCTGGACAGTTTTGTGAAGTTTCGCTTTGAAAAACATGTAAAACCCTTTTAAAAACTTCCCTAAACATAATTTCAAGTTGTTTGGACTTTGGAAATGTTTTAAATACTTTTTAAATCAGTCCAAAACATTTTTCAATTATTATATCAAAACATTAGTTCTACACTAAATTTTTGTGCACTTTGATTTCTTTAGCAATTTGATCATGTTTTGGGATGTTTGTTTTGTTGATAACATTGTGCCTGTGAGTTTTCTTTTTCTGTAATAAATGTTCGATCTTTCTAACATCTATGATATTTTTTTAATTCGAATAGGAACAAAGTGCCACAAATATATCAAATAGGTCAAAGCTAAGTGAACCACATTGCACAGGAACAAGATCTTTCCCTAGGATTGTTGAAGACTTGGTGCGTATAATTTTCTTTATTATTACCATTGATTTGAAAAATAACACTTGTTTCTAATATCTCTCATTGTTTTCTTAATGTCAGACTGCAGAATCTAATGGAATCCCACCAACACGAGCTGATGTCTATGTTCGATCTCGTACACGCAAAGATGGAAGCATTGTGAATTCTAGGGTCGCGGTTGTTATGGTAATTTATTATTACTAAGTCTTATTTACGTGTTCGGTATAAATATAATATAGTCGTTATATTATATGTTTGACTTGCTTATATTTTTAGGAACGTATTCAAGAGAAGAGAAATGAAAGCTCGTCTTCTGAGAATTTATCACAAACTTCATGGTCAAATGATGTGTTTGCTCAAGTTAAAGGACCAGAACAAAGAGGACGTGTTCGTTGTGTAGGGGCGGTTCACACTCGTTCTTCTCAGAAATCTGGACCTTCACAACCAGTCCAAAATATTGAAGAAGTGGAAGGGTTGAAATCTAAGGTTGCGAAATTAGAAAAACTTTTTGAAACTTGCTTTCTACCCTACTTTCAACAACAACGTCCAGATCTATATGTGCCTGATATGGATGCTTTGCTTCGTATGGTTGATACAGAGGTATTTAAAATATTTTTCTTTCTTATTACTCAATTCATTTTTTTTATTTAAATTCATTATTTTAATTGCTTTTAATAGGCAACTCTTGATGTTGGTAGTGCTTCAGCAGCAATCAATAGTACTAGTCGATCATTGCCTTCAACAAATCAACAGAATGTAAATGGAAATGATCGAAGCACACAATAGAGGAGGATCTTAAAATATTTCTAGCTTTTATTGTGTAGGTTATTAAGAAACAAAAATATTTGCTTGCATATTTCTTTTGCATGTACTAGACTCGTACGTACATGTTTTACTGATTATGTATTACATACTTTTTTTAATCGAACATTAGATCGAATATTTTCCCTTCAAAAAATGAAATCAAATTTGTTATAATAGTTTTAGTTTAGTAATTTTAATATTTAAAAAATAAATAAATACCAATTAAACCTATACCGACGGACAAAACTGTTGGTATACATATTTTATACAGATCTTACATGATACATATACCAACAGACAGGCCGTCGATATAGGTTACAGAAAACAGCTATACCAACGGACACGCCGTCGGTAAAGATAACATCTATACCAACGGACAAGCTGTCGGTAAAGATAACAACTATACCAACGAACACGCCGTCGGTAAAGATAACAACTGTACCAACGGACACGCCGTCGATAAACATAACAACTATAGCGATGAACAACACCGTCAGTAAAGGCCGTAGAATATACCGACGGACAAAATCCATCGGAATATATGTTCTAATTTGACGGGGTAGTTCGTATCTATGTCTACGGTTTTGTTCGTCGGTAAAGGGTCGGAATACCTATACCAACGGTTTTGTCCGTCGGTATAGCTCTGTACCGACAAGCATATTACCGACGGCTCGTTGTCTGTCGGAATTTCCCTTTTGTCATTCGGTAAAAGGATTTAGACTATATACCGACGTATTTTTAGTGTTTTACTGACGGATTTGTGTCTGCCGGTATATGTCATTTTTTTGTAGTGAATGGAGATTCCTCAAAATCGTACGCACAAATGTTGAGAACGAAGTGAAAAATACAAAATCGTCTAAGTGTGTGTGCATTTACCTTGGTTGAGATCGTGCTTGGACCCTGCATTGTCGAGGTTTGTTTTTAAAGAGCTTACCCTCACTAAGCTTTATTGCTTACGCTCTTTTTGTTCGACAATGCAGATCAGTAGCTTGTGGGTTGCTAAGTGCAAGAAGAGGCCTCCAAGTGTGTGTGCTTGTGGTGCTAGCTATCAAGTATGGTTTTTAGTTTATGATGTAATGGTCAAGCAATGGGACATGTAATCGTGTTATGATGCTTTTTGGAGTATGTTGTTGTTGTTGTTGTTTAGGAGCATGTTAGACTCCTCGTATGTATTCGTTAACTTGGCTTTTGAGATGTATGCCCTTGTTTGTGAACCTTGTTGGCAATTGCTTACCTTGAATTGTCTAAGTGGTGACTATGTTGAAGTATGCTATTGGTAATGCCTTGAATGGATGTTTCTTTATATGCCTTGGGTGTTTGAGCATGTTTGTTTTAGGATCCATGCCTCTAGATCATGTATGTTTATGCTGAGTGTTGTTTGGGGTCGTTTAGGGCCCTTAGAATTGTTGAGAAATGCCTAAGTCTGGTTTTTTAGGGTTGCAGACAGCCCGCGTTTTGAAACGAGCTGGGCCGTTTCGGAACGGGTAAGGCTTCAGGGACCCCGTATCGGAATGCGTTTCGATACGATTTGGCCACTGAGAGCCCATGTTCCGATATGGGTTTCAGAACGTTTTGGCTACTAGAAATTTGAGAAATTGTCGAGATGAAAGTGTTTCGAAACGGGGCTAAGGGTTTCGAAACGGTCAAAATCTCGTTGACCACGAGAAGTTGACCGTTGAGGGTATTTCGGAACGGTTGACCTCCATTTCGATACGGCCTCCTGGTAGGGGCCTGGGGCAGTGACCTGGTCAAGGGCGTTTCGATACACCTCAATGGTGTTTCGAAACGGCCTGTCTAATGGATTAAAATTGGGCTGTTTAATTGCTGTTTCGGGTTCAGTTGATTGTTTTCTTCTTTTATTCCGCTATTATGATCACGTAAGACTTAAATGTGCCATTAGAGAAGATAAGTTAAAAGAAAAAAAATAGGGTTGCTAACCGAGGGGGAACCTTAACGGGTTTCGCTTCGGTTTTCCCCGTGTGGCCTACTCGGACCAGCCATCCAGCCAGACCGGGACGAGGGGGTTACAGTGTTAGAGTATGTCCATAGACCAATCATGAGATGATTGTAAAATACATATTTATTTTATCTTGTTTATTAATATAAAATCATGACTTGTGTTCGAGCTAGATATAAGGACAAAATAATGTAATACATAAAAGAAGTTAATCACGAAAGAAGATCAAGTCGAATCACCACTTCATGTAACTTAGGTAGCAATGATGTATTGCTAGAGGCCATTCATTGCTTGTAATATTAGAATTGTTCTAGACATTACTGCTAACGTTACATGAACCTACAAGGGTCACACCTATGATTGAAACGAATAAATATCGACTAGATAGCATGTGTACAAACTTGTTGTGCACCAAATAAGTAAGAGCTGAAGTTATCATGGTTATTGTAATCATAGATAATCTCATTTATATATTTTAATGCCGGATAATTAATGTAATTATCAGATGCTATTAAAATATATATCCCCAAAGAAAACTAATAGAAGTAGAATCGAATTCTACATACTTAATTATATTTGGATAAATATAATGTATATTTAAAGAATCCGAATTTAATTAAAAATGAGTTTTTGAATGCTATATAAAAGCATGAGGCCTAGCATCCAAATATATGCTTTTCGGAAAACCTCTCTAATAGTCAGAGAAGAAAAAATATTGTTCGTTTTGTTCGGGTGGACTGCGTAAAGATCGGAACGCGATTGTGACGACTCGAATTCGATTTGGATTCTCTTATAATCCCTGCGGATTTCTAGATTTATTAAGGTAGCGTTTCATCTTTTTCACCCTGAATTCGTTCCTTGTACATGGATCTCTATAGGTAATCGCCGGATAATTTTTTCGCTGCGCCATGGGGTGTACCGGCGTTTCCCAACAAGTTGGCCAAGTTGTTCATCTTTGTTCTCTCATATTCCTTAGGTCATGGGTTCTAGACTCACTAAGAACACCTTATTCCTTCTCTTAAAGTCCCTCTTCCCCTCTAAATAAGATTAGGATTAGTAGTTGTCTCACATAAATGGTTGGTGTTTTGTTCATAAGGCCAATAGTACCATGTTCGATCATCCACGATGCTAATTTAGTTCTTTAATTTTTTTCACTCATCTCGTTGATGGAAAAATATTTAATTATTTCTAATAAAAATTAGGAGAAATTGAAATGATTTGTAAATATTAATGTTAAATTTATTAATTTTAATTAGAACTAAATTGATTGATTGTGTAAATAAGAAGATTAAATGTGCAATTATGCTAATTTTTAATTGTCGAGCCAACTTCTCCATTAACTTTGATTACACGTGGCAAATTGGGTCGTTTGGTTCGGACCATTTCGGATCGAGTTAATTTTCAATTCGGGTTGCTTTCGAATTAGGTTTGTATCGGGTGTGATTCGAAATTAGTTCAAGTCTATGGTACTTTGGATCGGGTCGAGTCAATATCGAATCGGTTAATTTTTGGGTTGGGTTAATTTCGAATCAACTGGTTTTTCGATCCATGGCAATATTGGATCTAGGGATGGCAACGAGCCGAATCTGAATCGGATCCAGCTGGACCCAAATCCAGACCCATTTTTACATCCTAGATCAAGACCCGCCCCGAATCCGCGAGTCTAGAAAATTGAGACCCGGATCCGGATCCAGATCCAACGGATCTCACTGATCCGGGTCCAAAATGAGTATGTTAAAAAACGATCATTCGACCTATTTTTTAACGTAATAAAATTGTCATCGACTAATTTCACACCACATCTCCAATGGAGGAAAGATTAATTTCAATACAACTAGTAACAGAATAAAATACGACAAACTAAAGTCTCAAAAAAAAAACTCCAACACAACACAATTACACAAATATCTTTTGAATAACACAAACATTAAAAAATGTAGATCATTAAACATTTCATTACCATTTTGCCATTAAAGAAGGTGGGTATAAAAATCAACCCTATAGAACTCATTTTTGTGGTGTCTCCCTCTATAAAAAATTTATATATTTTTTAAAACCTATTATGTTTTATATATATATATATATATATATATATATATATATATATATATATATATTAAAATCAAATGTGATTTTTTCTATAAACAGGTAAATGGGTCCAGGCTCGGATCTTAGTGTCAGATCTGGACCCAGATTCATACTTTAATCAGATGATTCAGGTTCGGTCTGGATCCATTGGGTCCAAAATTTTAGGATACAAATTACAGACCCTATAAAATGGATTTGGATCTACGGATTCGAGCTAGGTCAAGGATCCATTACCATCCCTAATTGGATCAATTAATTTTTCGGGTCATATCAATATAGGATCGGCCAGTTTTCAATTCGCGTTAATATCATATATGTCAATTTTTATTTTAGACAACATTTTGATCTTCGAGTCAATTCAGGTTGAGTTGGTTATGTGTCGATTCGAGTATATATATAGAATAATTGATATATTCCTGTAAAAATTCTTTTTTTTGTCAATTTTATATATTAATTGTTTAATGTTTTGAATTCAACCATCATTAAAAGATGTTAATTTGACTCAAACTGGCCCTATAAGGCATGTTAGATTTTTAACTTAAATTTCGTAATGTAGTCATTATCGAGTTTCAACTTATTGTTTTCCATTTTTTTAAAAATAAAGTTTTACATAAATTGTAGGACAATAAAATTTAATTTTGCAGAATTAAAATTTGACTGTGTAGAAATTATTGAATGAAAATAATTTGATCAAATTTGTTTATTTAATTAGTTATTAATTAAAATTAATTTGAGTATATTTTAATTGTTGGACATTTAATTGAGTATTTAATTTTTACTTGGATACTAAATTAATACCACAAATTAAATAAATGGCCAAATAAATTAAATAATTATAATTATATATATATATATATATATATATATATATATATATATATATATATATATATGAAAGTTGGCATGAAAAAGTTGAAAACCAACTTTGGTTGAATAAAATTCATAGGCGGAGATATTTATGGGTTTATGGTTTAATTTATGGTTTAGTGGTTATGATTTTATGTTGTATGGTTTAGAATTTAGGGTTAAGGCTTTGCTTCGTATGAAGGCCTACAATAAAAAAGGTAAAAAATTTGTTAATCAAATAATGAATATTTATAGTCACTTTCTTACTTTAATTATTAACCATTTGATTAATAAAATTTTCAACCTCCATACCAAGCAAAGCCAGAAAATTAGAATTTATGGTCTATAGCTTAGGGTTAAAGTTTTATAATTTTCTGTATTTTTTATAATGGCAGTGTATGAAATAATCATTCTTTATATATATATTAAAACTAAAATTGATTTTCAACTTTTTCACGCGAACTTTCGCACAAACGCATATATATATATATATATATATATATATATATATATATATATATATATATATATATATATTGTTATACTTTATCTTTAAGTTAATATATATGTCAAAATCGGGTTGATGATTAGTTCAGATCTAATATGGGCAAAATCATATTAAGTTTAATTCAGCTAAAATTCTGGTTATGTTTTGTTTAGTTCGATTTGTTTCGGGTTCAAAGAAAGTTTAGATCGTTATGTCCGGGTTCATATCGAGTTTCGGGTTAAATTTGTCGTGTGTAAATTGATTGATATCATTTAGACAGTTAAGCGGTCTTATTGACAAAATTGAAACATTGGTGGTCAAAATAGAGCTTCCCTATAATTAAGTGGTCATTCAAGTAGTTTACCCTTATTTTTAATATATTACCAAAATTTATTTTTGCTTAATCACCTAAAAAGTTGGGCGAGAAAAAAACACAAGACATTATCCAATATTTTTTTATTTAGTAACGGGTTAGTGTAAGTGGTAAGTAGTTTGTTATTCTTTAAGCATACTTCGAGTTTGAGATCTTATATATACAAAAAAAAAATTTACTAGGAGACTCACTTACTAAAGTCAGATGTGTAATGTGAGTCGGTCCATATTAATCGGGACAAACTTTAAAAAATGGAAGGAGAAAGTTTTAAATTTTTTGGTAGAAAGAAAAAAAAAGGCAAAATATGAAATTAATTCTCCAATCACGTCCGAAATTATTACTTTGCTGCTTGTCCTTTGTTATTTAAATGTGATATTATTAAATTCATATGTATATATCTAATCTAAATCTGTAAAATAATATTTACATTAATTATAATAGAAATGGTATACTTTTTAAAAAATGGAAGCAATATAGAACTTAATAAATGTTCTCGGCAAAAAGTTATATTATCCTTAAAAAAATTGAATTCAAAAAATTTATTCTCTAAAATATATCATAGAATCATATTAAAAATATTTTTAAAAATTAAATAACATAAGTCATTGTCGTGATATCCATTTGAAAATAGTAGTCTGCAATAATTTCGTATTACACACTAATGTAATTAATCACTTTAAACAATGCAAAAAAGTCAAAGTAAAACATTAGGCTCTGTTTGGTTCTAAAAAAAATATTTTTTATTTTTATTTTTATATTCAAAAAATATTTTTTGTTTTTTGTTTTCTAAAAACTAGAAAACGGTTAATATAAATAAAATTTTGTTTTAAAAAATGAAAATGGATGAAATGTATTTGATATCTAGTTTTTCAAAATAAAAAACTTAAAGGTCAAATTAGCCCTCAATGAAAAAATAAAGAATCAATTAAGCCCTTATGAATTTTTTACACTCAATTTAGTCATCATAATTCAAATTCCGATCAATTTAGCCTTCCCGTAACGTTGACCGTTATAGTTTACTGTTAACTCACAAACAATCATTAAGATAGTTACACGTAGTACACTTGAAAAATAATTAAAAAAACTGAAAAAGAAAAAAACATATTTAAAATTAACCTCCACAACTACGCACATTAAAATAGTTTGCTAATTAGTTCCCCTCCACAACTACCGTCTTCACTTGGATTTATTAAAACACTGTGGAGTTTGCATGGGTTGAAGTTAAATTTGACATCTCCAAATTTTAATATCCATTTTCTTCTTAAAATACGTGGTTTGTTTGTTAATGATTGGTTGTTTCCTAGGAAATTAGTGAAATCCTAGTGGAAAACTTGATTCGCATGTATTGGAGGAAAACTGGGACAGAGGATCTACATCATCTATGGTAGATCTCACAGTGACGATAACAATGTGGTTTAGGATTTGAATTAAAAAAATCAATAAAGACCGAATTGAAAAAAAATTCAAAACTATGACCGTTTTGAAATAAAAAATCAGTAAAGGGTCGAATTAGAAAATATTTTTAAAATTTTAAATTCTTTTAGAGTTTTTAAATGGTTTTTTATGGTTTTAATGACGTTAAACTTTCAAAGGGTGCCTTACGTTATCTTTTTATTGGTTGTCAATGAGTTAATGGTTAAAATTTGATAAACCATTACTGAAAGGCTAAATTGAGCCTGTTTCAGCTAATGGGAGCTAAATTGGGTGGAAAAAAATCAATAATAGATTAATTATTTTTTTTATTTTTCGTTGAGGATTAATTTGATCTTTAAGCGAAATAAAAATAAACAAATTGTTACTCATTAAATAATTAAATTAAAGTATCATTATTAAAAATATTATTATAATAAAAATAAAATATGATTAAATAAACCAACATTTTAAAATTGACATTAGAAGGATTCGAACCTAGATTAAATAGAGTTAAAATTTAAAAACTTTTGTTTTTATGTTTTCCACTCTTCTAAAATATTTTCAATAAAATTTGTGAAAACATCTTTTTCATGTTTTCGAATTTTCACTAAATTTTGTTTTTATTTTATAAAAACCATTTTTAACTTTTACAACATGTTTTCTTCAACATTTTCTATTTTTTTTTAAAAACATTATATTCTATAGAACCAAACACATCCTTACTTTCTCCGCGAAAAAAAAAAACAAAAACACAAATAGAAAAAGGGATTACTATTTACTACTAGTGAAAAAAAGTTTACACAAGCATACTTATTTTCAAGCTTAAATATAAAATTTAAATTTCTAATCTTAAAACCCTAAAAATCTAACCACAAATCATAAACCCTAAACCCTAATTTTAACTATAAATCCTAAATTATAAACTATACAATTTAAACCCTAACCTCTAAACCATTAAATAATCCCGCTTGCATAAACTTTGTTTTCCAGAGTTGGTATATAAGATAATAATCTATAAAAAAAAAATTGGTTAGCAAGAGATTAAACCTCGGTTGGTTTTCCGCGAATGGAAAATGACGTGGCGCTATCTTTAGCGGCCGCACTTTGATAACTATTCGAAAGATAACGGTTAACTTGATTATGGTGACGTGGAATCTTTTGTATAGAATTGGTAACGGTCCAATCACAAAACGATTGTGAGATTTGACTGATTGCGGTAAATCAAGTACGCTGATTTTAGGAAATTAAATAGCTAAATGCCGGTGGATGCCTTATCAAAAAAAATAAAAGGTTCAACACTGTCTTGCAACTTTTTTTAAAGTAAAATCTAAGTTTTATTTTTTTAAAACAAAATTAAACTAATGTATTCTGAAATTAGAACAATTAAAATTTTATGTTTATAGATTAAATTAAGTCATTTGATTATTTTTTATTAGTATGTCTTAATAGTTTTTCTTCGAATATTATTGTTACATATATAGTTTTATGAGAACATTCACATATTTTTTTAAAGAAATATTTTTGATATTTTTAGAAGTTTTTTTTTTAAATCAAGTAGAATATTTTTTTAAAAAATATCAAGGGATAACATTGTGACATGATACATTATATTAACTGATAAAAAGAAATCTGTAATATGTAATCAATGTTAATAAGAAGGATGAGTCTGCCACGCTCGACGAGCATCGATGAGCACCATTAACGACGAGCACCGATGAGCACCAAAAATTTAATTTTAAAGATTAAAAATAAAAAGAAGTCATCATATAATTATAAATTATTTAAAAAATCAAAAGGTAAATTAGTTAACATATATTATTTTATTTTTAATTTTCTTTTAAACATAGATCAAAATAACTATATACCCCTAAATTATAAAGCTTTAATTTTTGTTCATTTAAAATTTAAGCAGTCGCCGTCGTTGTTTTTTTTTCTCCCGTTGATTTCAAGGGAAGTGAACTTTATAAATTAATTTTTTTCCCGACTTTTATGTTTGATAATATGTTTGATTTCAAGCGAAGGGAATTCGATGGCTAACGACAGTTTTGTGGCTCGTTTTATGTGAATTGATTTTTGTTCATTTGTGGCTCTCTTGTTGCTGCAGGATGAGCATTATGTGAATTTAAATAAGAGAGCACCACCCTGACGGTGGTTGCGTTATGTGAATTCAAGTTTTGTTGATTTTCCTTGAAATCAATGAGAGAAAAAAAAAATGGTGGTGGCGGGGGCGACTTGAATTTTAAATAAATAAAAATTATGGTTTTGTAATTTTAGATAGATAAGTATTTTGATTCATGTTTAAAATAAAATAATATATTTTAATTAATTTACCTTTTAATTTTTAAATAATTTATAATTATAGGTTGAGTCCTTTAAATTTTAAATCTTTATAAATTAAATTAATAGTGTTCATCGGTACTCGTCATTAGTAGTACTCATCGATGCTCATTGAGCGCCGTAGAATTTTTTTAATCAAGATGAATGAATTGACCAAAATTTAGAGTACACATGTTTAATTGGATGCAAAATAACTTAGAATTTTAATTGATATTTTTTAAAAAATAGAGTTTAAACCCCCTTAAGCTAAAATAAAATAAACGAATATTTAATTCGTGTATTTTTTATAATTGAGGAGAGAATTAAAATCATTTAACCACCTGGATAATGGAGTTATTTTAACTTTGTCCTTTTTTTAATATGTTGGTGCGATGCAAGGGTAACATCTGTTCAACGTTCTTAGTCTTTTTAAAGATGGCACACACAGCATGCATTACTGGTGTTCGAATCCGGCTCTCAAAGGATGATGAACATCTACCTTTACCACCAGGACACAAGGGGATGAGCTTAACTTTGTCCTTTAATTTCACATAATCGAAATGATAAGAATGAAGGATTTAAAATAAATTAAGAATCAAGTTAGAAACATAATTGTCGGTGACTGAAAATTATTTTACCTTAATAAAAATTACAACTTTTCATAAATTAAAGGATAATGCACTCGTAAACAAGTTTAAACTTATTGTTTACCCCACAATTACGGCACTAACCAATTAATCAATAATTAAAAACTACAACTAAATGTATTTCATTTATTAAAACTGTATTTTTTAGTAAAGATAGCAACAATTTATTAAAATCTAATTTCAATACATTATATCAGAAAATATCCATTTAATAGATTCGTATACTATAACGTCACAAATTTCGATTTTATCTTGTTTATTTTTAATAGTTTTTATGTGGTTATGCAGTAGTATATACTTATGTTTTTTCTTTCTTAACTCATTGTTATAGCTTAAATACCTTACAGACAAAGTTACTTAAATTCAAATTTTTTATAATAAATATTGTTATTTTTTTCATTGAGACCACTTGTTTAATTTCCTTATTTTTTAAACATAGGTTAACAATAAAGTTCATTATTATTATTTATTTAAAAAAGTAGACACAATCAAGTTCATGGCCAAGTTGTTGTCATCGTTTGTCCTCTGTTTATGTTAATTTTTTTAAATGGCTCAAGTTGTTGTGTGATGCTGATTTGCAATTATCTAGATATAGGGGTATTTAAATTCGGGTACTCGAGGTGTCGGGTATTCGATTTTTTGAGTAATATATTTTTCGACCAATGTTTCGGCCCATGGTTTTCGAGTACCGGCTAGTCGGGTACCCGCAAAATCAGGTATCGGGTACCTTATTTATATATTTTTAATTCAATTTTTAAAAATTACATAGGAAACACATAAAATTTAAAAATTTATAATACATAATCTAAATAAAAAAATTAATGATTTAAAATTAGTTTTAAGTGAAAATATCCATATATATATATATATATATATATATATATATATATATATATATATATATATATATAAGTGTAATACATATACAACTAATACTCTAATACATATATCTAGCATAATAGCATTGTTTGAATGTTTGTTGCTATTTTATTTATCAAGTAACAGAATAGCTAATACTGTAATACATATACTGATATACAGCTAATACTAAAAAATAATTATAGTGAATATAATGAATATTCAAGTAACAGAATATCATTGTTTGAATAACATTGTTGCAGTATTACAGTATTAGTTTTTTTTTTTGATTAATCAAGGGGTAAAATACTATGGCGAGCCTCATTAAAAACCTCTCTAACTTAAATGGAGGAAAAGAATACTCACCATAGCATTACAACAAGACGTAGTATTACAGTATTAGTTAATACCTAATCAAGTAACAAAATAGCATTGTTTGAAAGTTGTTTGAGGGATTGGGATTTAGAGATTAGGTGTTTGATTTGGGAATATAGTGAATATAAGAGTATTTTGTTTAAAAAATAAGTGTATTTAAAATAAAAAATAAAATAAAAAATTAGGAATCAAGTACCTGAAATTAACCGGTACCCAAAAATTTCTAATTTTGTGATCCGAGCCGGATACTTGACCCGTACAAAAAAAATCAGGTAAATACCTGATTATTTATGTTCAGATAGTCGAGTTGAGTAATTTTAAACACCATATCTAGACATTTAGGTCTTTCAAAGAAAACTCTGCAGTTAATTTAAGATAAAACTAAGTTCGATGAAATTCGAAAATACTAGTTTAGTTAATTTGATTACAACCGTTAATTTAATTTGATTTATTTGAATTGTATGGTTTATTTATTTCAATAACAATTTCTAGCTGGTTGTCAATTGGTGGTTTTTCTTATATTCTTTAATTTTAATTCTCAGTAAGAACTTCATTTGGTTTGAATTTTTCTTTTTCGCATATTTTGAGGTGTTTGTTTTGTTTGTCTTTATAGCACGATTTTTCGTCTATTTTATAACACGATTTTTGTTTGCCTTATGACACAGATCTCATATGCCTTGTGGTAGTTTGATGCTCGTATAGCGATCATTAGAAGGCACGTTCTTAGTCAGGGAATGTTAGCGATCAAGTATGATTAGACTGCTTTTATGACAGTTTGTCGATGTATTCTGAACTATTAATGAAGCAGACTACAACATTATTTTTTTTCATCAGTACTTATGCGTCTAGTTCGGTAGAGATAAGAGATCCTGGTGATGGTTACTAGTTTTTTCTATGGAAAATGAAGATCATATTATAGAGAAAAGTTTTGTTGTTTGTTTACGCCATTCGAATTTCATATTTTAATTGGGCTTTTTATTATATCTTTCTCCATCTTTAATAAAATTTAATTTTATTTAAAAAGGATAGATTATATAAATAGCCCTTCAATTATAATGTGCTTTTTTGTTGAGTCACATGACTATAAAAAGTAACAAAATGGTCTTCCGACGAAAAAGAGTAACATTGGTCAGGTGCCCTTAAAAACTTAATAGTTGATGATGTGGCAGTTAACAAAAAATTGACATTATAACACATTTATTTTGCCATATTTACACATTCAATCAATTTATTCACAATTTAAAAAAAAATCAATAAACATAGTCCTATTTATTTACTCATTCTATCAATTTATCTCTTTTTATTTAACCCTCAACTCGAATACTGCCTCCTTGTTGTTCCGTCTGATGACCCTTTTGTCCTACTCACATCGCTTGTCTAACTAGCCCACACCCTTCGGCGCTCCTCCCCGTGCCTCACTCGTACGCTCCAAGAGTCTCGATCCTGCGCACCATCACTCTACCCTTAATTTGATTTGATAGAATAGAAAGAGTTAAATTGATAGAATAAGTAAATAGAGAGGACTAATTTTATTGATTTTTTTCTTCAAATTAAGATTAAATTGATTGAATGTGTAAACATAGATAACTAAATGTGTTATTATGCCGAAATTTGTTAACTGTCATCTTTAAATTTATAACGACACCAAATCAATTTGTGATTTTTTAAAATTAAAGGACCATTTATAACTTTTCATAGACAAAAAAGCAACAAAAATGCTATATATTCATTCATGGCTTTTCAGGAAAATATTCTTTTTTTATACTTATAATGTCGGTTGGAATTTATTGAAAATAGAAAATAAGCCACGTGGGCAAGTACATAGAACACACACAAAAGAAAGAAAGATAAAACCACTGCCTAGCCGGCCATGGTTTAGCAATAAATCAGAAAACAAAACTGCAAAGAAGCTCAACCGACACACCTCCATGCGAGATGAAAAGAAACCCGATAGCTCAAAAATGGAGGCGGAAATAAAGCGGGGGGAGAGAATTGAGAGAAACCCCCTGTCAGATGAAGAGGAGACAGGCCCTAGGGCGGTTCGACAAACCTACTGTCTTGATCCGCAACCCGACGAACACTCACCGGTGCTTCCTCAAGCCAGAAACAGTCTTCAGCGGCTTTCGACCCCTCGGCGGCCATTGCATGCGCAGCTTGGTTCGCGTTTCGACTGATGAAACGGAACTGGATCAACGGTAGAGATACGGTGAGAAGTTTTATGTCCCTGATTAGATGCCCAATTTCTGAATAGTCTAGGGTTTCTGAGTTGATTTTTTGAATTACTGATTTGTTATCCCCTTCCACCATAAACTGTTGAATCCCTAAATCAATTGCAAATTGAACCCCTTGAAATATAGCTAGGGCCTCTGCATGAAAAACCGATCCCACCTTGGCATTTAACCTTGAACCAGCTGCGATAATAGCTCCCTCATAGTCTCGAATAATAAAGCCTGAACACGAAATCTTCCTGAAATTATTATAATGTGAGTCCACGTTCATTTTGTAGGATGGAGCTGAAGGAGCCTCCCAACGGGACCTATCCAGATAATGGGAATGCTTGTAGGATGCAGACAAGATCTTAAGCTCGTGGCAGTAACTAGAGATAAAGGTAAAGACATCCTCAACCCTTTGGATAATACCTTCGTTGATGAGCTTGTTTCTTGAGTACCACATTGCCCACATTGTGATGAGGATTTTACTGTGTGTATTATTGTTGCTGGACTGAAAGACATTCATTAACCAATCTGCAAGACTGTTAATATGTGATAGATTGAAAAAGTCAAAGCCCAATGTGGACCAGATTTCCTTTGCATAAAAGCAGTCCCTAATAATGTGTAGACTAGATTCACTGTCTAAATTGCATCTCTTGCATCTAGAATCAGAGATAATTATATGAAAATATTCTCTAAAATAAAAAAATATGAAAATAGGGTGTGTCCAATTTTATTTAGGAAAATGTGGTTTTTTCTATGGTAACCATGAGTATCACCATATGAAGGTGGCGACACTTATCTTTGTTAATTATATCAGTTTTTAGTCGTTGTACGTAATTGCCGGAACATGTCAGTTTTATATGGTGACGCCACTTGTAGATGGCGACACTTCAAGAAATTTATATTAAAATAAGTTAGTCGCCACATGCATATGATGATATACAAATAAAAATAAAAGAAATAAAAGTTGCTATTTACATACAACGACACTTATAGTTACGACAGAAGAGATCATATTTTCTTAAATAATGTTGGACATATCCCAATGTCCCTAATTTTTTTTTATTTTAGGCATATTGTTTCCTTAGAAACATGAATAAAAAAATCTTTGACCTTTTTATTGTCTTTTCTTATGCTTCAACACTAAAAAATCAAATTTAAGTCCTAACTTTTAAATTCTAAATCCTACACCATACCCATAAAAAATCCACATTTGATTCTATCCCAAATTTTCTAAACCCTAAAATTATTTTTTAGTATGAGGGCATAAATAGGGTAAAAAAATATAGAGGATTTCAATTCTAAAAACATCTATATTCAAATAATTATTTAAGTAGTTTATCCTTAAATAAATTATGTATCAACCGTTAATGAATGAAAATCCTGATAATTATAGCTCGTGCTTCTAGGTAAGGGTGTGCAAAACTACACGACTCGATTGACTCGATCCGACTACCCGACGACCCGAAAGGAAAAACTCAGGTATTTTACTAAAAAATTACTCGACCCGGGATTCTTTCCAGGTAGTTGGGCTGGGTCTGGGCCGAATTTTTTTGGTAAATGGGTACTCGACCCAACCTGATACTTTCAATATATATTTTTTAGTTTTAAATTATATTTTTATTTTAGGTTCTTAATATTTTTACCTAAAACTAAATTTAAATCTTTAAATTATTTCTATGTTTGTATTATATACTTTTAAATTTTAAAATTTTAAAATATATTTTTATTAATTTGTAAATATAAGCTTCGATTAAAAAAATGAGATTAACATTTTAATGTTCTTTTAGTGATATACTTTAATATATATATATATATATAACTAACTTCAAATCATCATTTTTGTGTTTAGATTATGTATTATGGACTTTTAAAATTTATGTGTTTACTATGTGATTTTTTAAAAGAACTTTTAAATTTAAAAGTAAGTAAATAAAAAATGTGAACCAGGTACCTTTTACCCGATTTTTCGGGTACTCAGATTTCACGGTACCCGATTAAAGCGACTTGGGGCATAGGCCGACATATGTAATACCCGGAAGAATTGAGTACACAAAAATCGGGTACCCGAGAATGAACACCCCTAATTCTAGGAATAAGTGCGGGTTAAGTCAGGGTTTTGGCCCACCTGACCCGACCCAAAACACATCTTTTTAAAAAAATCTGGTTCGACCCGAAAATTATGCACTTAAACCTGACCCCGACTTGATCTATTAAAAAAATTAAATTTTAAGAACCTAATTGTATAAAAATAAATTTTAGGGACCTTATTATAAAAGAATTAAAATTTAATAACCTAATTGTAAACAAATATAGAGATAGAAAACATTATTGCGAATATGCTTAAAAATATATAGGAAAATTAAACTATTAATCTCATATCAAGTCTGATATTTTTCTGCCTAAAACCGAACTTGACCCGAAATCACTCATAATCAGGGGTTGGCAAAATTACATGACCCGATTGACTCGGCCCAAATACCCGATGACCCGAATCAAATTAGTCGGGTAATGCCCCGAATTTATTTATTTTTTTGGGTCGGGTACCCAGCTCGATATTTATCCCGGGTACTCGGGTCTGGCATGGGCCGAAAAATTAGTCCCAGTCGGGTACCCGATGACCCGATTATATATATATATTATATTTTAATTTTAATTTTAATTATAATATATATATATATATTATTTTTAATTAAAAAATAAATGGGTAAATCTGAAACTTTCAGTCTTTCACTCGACTTTTTCAGTTTTTCCCCAAATTTTAATTCAAAATCTCTAAAAATTAAAGATCATCTCCCGATCCTCCATCCAATATCCATCGCGACGGTCCTCCACGGCTCCACCTCCTTCTCGTCGTCAACCGTCTCATCGACGTCACAAACTGTCATAGCCCAAATAGAAAATGAATTGGGAAAATTAAAAACCCTTGATCGAATTGGGGATGTGCTCGACAAAGGGAAAGCAGAGAGAGTGGAGACGACACCGTTTGAAGGAGGGAGTTCAGACCAATCGGAGACGGCACCGTTTCAAGCAATGGATCCGAATGGGTCAGAAGACATGCAGGCCCGTTTGAATAGTGGTTCAGGAAATTAAAAGGATGGTCAAGGCCCAGATACAGATCATCCTGTTAGTTAATATTACCTGTTTTATTATTTCCTTGTGTGTAACCGTTTTTATACCCATGTCCACGTGTCCACACACAATCAGTCCTATGTCTGCTATATACCAACAAACCCTAGTTCTTATTTTTCCTTATGCAAATTAATGAGAAAAGTTATCTCTTTCTTCCTCTATCATTCTCTTCTCGGTCTTCATTCTATTTCTTATTGTTGTTTACACTCGGGTAGTAACAATTGGTAATCAGAGCAAAAGTTTTTAAGATCCACTCAAGCTGGGAAAATCAAAGAAAGCTCAAGATATGGAAAACATCGATGTTGATGCATTGAAAAGTCAGCTGGATACTTTACAAAACAATATGGACCATCAGATGTCGGGCACCACTATTCCTAAATGATGGGAAAAAGAAAAAAAGGACATGGAGACGCGGTTCAACGCACTGGAAATGAGCACCAAGGAAAGTCAGGATTACTTGGAGAGAATCTTCAAACTGGTGTCCAAGGAAGAAAGACCTGAGCAATCAAAAACCGATAATAGTTAACAACATGTGCTAAATACCTCTATCCCTAAGAGTGAAGAAAAGAAACCAATACAAGTAGTAATAGTTGATGAGCAAGGTAGATACTCCCCAAAACCAGAAGGAGCATGAATATTATCTCCTAAACCAAATGGAAATGCCTATGTTAGTTCTTCCCAACCAAAGTTAAAGTTTGGATCGGGTATGATGCATGAACAAGAGGAGGTAATAGAAAAAAGACTCTTACCTGTTTGAGATAAACACCCACTGTAATGCTGGAAGATTCACGTTCAGGCCTAGGATTGAACTGCAGTTCTTTGAAGGAGACAACCCTAAGGGATAGGTTAAGAAATATCAAAAGTACTTCTCTTTATTTGATGTACCAGAAATTCAGAAACTTGAAGTGGCATCAATGTATCTAGCAGGGAAGGCTAAAGCCTGGTTTGATGGTTACATTATGCAGAAACATAAGGCAACTTGACATGAATTTGCAGCAGATTTGTGCCACATGTTTTGTGATAAGAACTGCTCAGACATTGTAGAAGAGTTTAACAAGTTAAGCCAAAAGGCCAAAGTGGAAGATTATCAGGAAAAAATTGAAGAACTCAAGCCATTTATGATTCAACAGAACTCAAACTTGGATGAAAACTACTTTGTCTCTAGTTTTATAAGTGGGCTAAAGGTGGAGCTTAAGCACAGGGTGAAGATCCACAGACCAGCAATTGTAGATGAAGCATACCGACTAACTAAGCTGAATGAATTAGCTCTGGAATATGAATGGAAGAAGCAAAGGTCTGTCAATAGGCCAAATACTTACCAGAACCTTAGCAATACTTCAAGATCCTACAATACACCTAGTTCTACCACACAGAAGGGAATTACTCCAAACTTGACTCAGAGCAAACAGGCATTGCTAGATTATAGAAGGGCACACAACTTATGTTTCAAGTGTGGAGAAAAATTTCAACCCTGGCCACAAGTGTAATGTGAAGCAACTAAACTTGATGGAAGAAGAAGAGGAGCAACAAGTGGAAGCAGAGAATACCACAGAGATGGAAGATCAAGAGTTAGTGAATATAAGAGAAATGGGAGAAGGAAGCCTAGAAATCTCTATGAATGCACTCACTGGGAGTACATGTTACAGTACATTGAGGATACAAGGATCCATCAAGGGAAGACCCCTGAACATACTAGTAGACAGTGGCAGTACCCATAGTTTTATTAGAGCTATGTGGGCAAAAGAAGGGTGGAGGTGGTAAGAATTGACCCCTTAACCATCACTGTAGAAAATGGTGAAAAACTTTTTAGCTCAGCTAAGAGCAACAAGTTAGTATGGAAGATGCATAATCATTCCTTTGAACATGACTTCAGGGTACTTCAGTTAGGGGGAAGTGACATGGTCTTAGGGGTAGACTAGATGAAAAAGTACAGTCCAGTGATGCTTAACTTTAATGAGATGACCATCAGTTTTAAACATGTGGAGCAGTATATAGCCTTACAATGAGGAAGGAAAATGCCTGGGGTGAAGCTGATTTCAGGAGAAAAGTTACAGAAGCTAGCTGAGAAAGACAATGAGCTAATGGGAGAAATCTATTTCATGGATACAGAAGTCACTAAAACATAAGTCCCATATCAACTACAAACATTTCTGAAGCAGTTTGAGAAGGTATTTGAAGAGCCTAAAGGAATGCCACCTAGGAGAACTCATGATCATGCAATTGTTCTGAAACTAGGGACCCAACATGTCAATCTCAGACCATACAGGTTCCTTCACCATTAGAAAACACAAGTAAAAAGACAAATCAAAGAAATATTATCAGCAGAGATCATTCAATGCAGCAAAAGCCCATTTTCATCCTCATGCCTCTTGGTCAAGAAAAAAGATGGAAGCTGGAGACTGTGTGTTGACTATAGACAACTTAATGTTGTAACAATAAAGAATAAATTCCAAATTCCAGTTGTGAAATACCAACTCGATGAGCTAAATGTAGCAATTTTTTTCAAAAATTAATCTACGCTCAGGTTACTGGCAGATCAGAATCACTCCTGGAGACATTCAAAAACAGCTTTTCGAACTCACCAAGGTCATTATGAGTTCAAAGTTATGCCCTTTGGGCTAACTAATGCTCCTGCAACATTTCAGGCTCTCATGAATGACCTATTTGCCCCATTTCTGAGACAATTTGTATTGGTCTTCTTTGATGATATTCTTATCTACAACAAAACTCTAGACCAGCACCTACTTCATCTCTAACCAGTTTTAGAAGTCTTATTGAAGAATCAACTTTTTGCTAAAAGACCTAAATGTTTCTTTGGGCAACAGAGAGTAGAGTATTTGGGACACATAATCTCATCTCAAGGTGTTGCTACTGACCCAGCTAAAGTTGAAGCTATGCAGCAATGGCCACTTCCTAAGAATCTAAAGTCTCTTAGAGGATTCCTAGGACTCACTGGATACTATAGGAAGTTCATAAAGAAATATGGAGAGCTCAACAGACCTCTTACAAATATGTTGAAGAAAGATGGCTTTAGATGGACCCCTAAATCTAAGACGGCTTTTGAGAATCTCAAAGTACAGATGTGCCAAGCACCAGTTTTGGCTTTGCCTGACTTCAACAAGCATTTTAGCCTGGAAACTGATGCCAACACTAATGGCATTGGAGCAGTTCTCTCCCAGGATGGCAGGCCTATAGCCTACCTTAGCAAGCACCCAGGGGCCAGACATGCTGATCTTCCTATCTATGAGAAAGAGTTTCTAGCCATTCTAATGGCCATCTCCAAGTGGAGGTACTATTTTGAAGGGAGACCATTTGTTATCAAAACAGACCATGAGTCCTTAAAATATTTACCGACTCAGAAAATCACAACAGACATTCAAAAAAAAGGCCTGGCTAAACTACTGGGGCTTGACTATGTGATTCAGTATAGAAAGGGTAAATTGAATGTAGCAGATGATGCATTATCTAGAAGAGAGTCCCACCAATCAGAATTTCAACACATTACTGCCATTACAATCACTCCCACATGGATGTTAGGCATTACAGATTCCTACCAGGGTGATTCTTTTGCACAAGACATGTTAACTGCCTTACTAGTGAAGCCAGACTCCATCAGGAATTGATCTTTTACTAAGGGTATCCTAAGATATAAAGGGCGTGTGTATGTTGGGTCTTCTGGTACTTTTCGAGCATCCATTCTACCTATGATCCATGACACACCTCAAGGTGGACACTTAGGGCAACAAACTACATACAAAAAGATCCATTCTTGCTTCTATTGGCCTGGCTTAAACGTTGCTGTCTCAAACTATGTTAGAAGATGTGAAGTTTGTCAAAGAATCAAGTTAGAAAATATTCCATACCCTGGCTTACTACAACCATTTCTTGTTCCTGAGCAATCATGGGAAATCATCTCTATGGATTTCATAGAGGGTCTTCCTTCTTCCCTAAGGTACAACTGCATCCTAGTGGTAATTGACAAATTTACCAAATATGTTCACTTCCTTCCTCTAGCTCATCCTTACACTGCACTGGACATTGCTAATGCTTATTTATCTCAAGTCTACAAACTACATGGCTCCCCTAAGATTTCAATCTCAGACAGACAAAACCTTCACTAGTTTGTTCTGGAAGGAACTAATGAAGCAGTTGGGTACTACTACTCTATTCAACACGACTTATCACCCTCAGATAGATGGCCAAACCGAGCGTTTGAACCAGTGCCTGGAGCAATACCTAAAAGCCATGTGCTTCTTGAAGCCAACTACATGGGCTAAATGGATATCCCAGGCTGAATGGTGGTATAACACAACCTACCACGCAGCACTAGGACTCACACCCTTCGAAGCCCTCTATGGTTACAAGCCCCCCATTTTACAGACAACTACACCATGCCCAGTCAACAGTGTCAATGAAATAGTGCAAGCCAGAGAACATTTAAACAAGACACTCAGAGAACAGCTCATACATGCCCAGTAAAGGATGAAACAATTTGCAGATCGCAAGCGAAGCGAAAGGGAATTTCAAATCGGAGATACAGTTTACCTTAAACTTCAGCCATACCGCCAAACTTCTGTGGCTCTTCGCAAAAATTTGAAACTCTCTGAGCGGTGTTTTGGTCCCTACGAAGTTCTGGAGAGAATCGGTCTGGTGGCCTACAAACTGAAATTACCAGTTAACTCCAAAATACACCCTGTGTTCCACGTCAGTCTATTGAAGAAAAAGATGTTTACCTCTCAGGATCCACCAGAACTGACAGACGACGACCAACTCAAGATCTACCCCGCTCTAATCCTCGACAAACGCATGGTGAAAAAGAACAACACTGTCGTCACCCAATTGCTTGTGCAGTGGTCGAATTTGGCTTCGGAGGAAGCTACTTGGGAGGATTACACAGTTCTGCGGTCCTAATTTTTGGATTTCGATCCTCAGGGACAAGGATCGGCACGAGAGGGGGTATTGTCATAGCCCAAATGGAAAATGAATTGGGAAAATTAGAAACCCTTTATCGAATTGGGGATGTGCTCGACAAAGGGAAAACCGAGAGAGTGGAGACGACACCGTTTAAAGAAGGGAGTTCAGACCAATCGGAGACGGCACCGTTTTAAGCAATGGATCCAAATGGGTTAGAAGACATGTAGGCTCGTTTGAATAGTGGTTTAGGAAATTAAAAGGATGGTCAAGGCCCAGATACAGATCGGCCCATTAGTTAATATTATATGTTTTATTATTTCCTTGTGTGTAACCGTTTTTAGACCCTTGTCCATGTGTCCACACACAATCAGTCTTATGTCTGCTATATACTAACAAACCCTAGTTGTTATTTTTCCTTATGCAAATTAATGAGAAAAGTTATATCTTTCTTCCTCTATCATTCTCTTCTCGATCTTCATTCTATTTCTTATTGTTGTTTACACTCGGGTAGTAACACAGACCCTCCCTGTCTTATGGCTCGCCACCAGTCCCCACTCGGGTAGTAACACAAACCCTCCCTGTTATATCCACACACAATCAATCTTATGGCTCGCCACCAGTCCCCACTCCTCTGTCCGTCGTTCGCCATTCGAAAGTTCTAGTCGAGTAGTCGAGCAGTCACCACTCTCTAGTTTGTAAAAGCTTGCAGGTTGCAGAAAGTCGAGACATCAAATTCGTGAAAGTAAGAGTCCCAGACCCTCCCCTACCATTTGAAACTAATATAAACAATAAACATATATTCACATCTTTGGCAAACTGGCATAGCATATCTCATATACAAAATATCATACTTTGAATGCGTATGCACAGTTGCACACACTAAAACTTTAGTTTTACAACAACATTTAGGCAGACATTTAGTTATTTTTTACATGCAGATAGACTTGTATGATCCAATAGCGAAACTAGAAATAATAACCGGATAAATCCCATTTGTCTAATTCCGTCCTTTCAGAAAACCATGAACAATATACCACCTCGTCATACAATGTAAGCAAGTTCTAAACACCAATAAACAAACTCCAGTGATTTTAAAATTTTCTTAAAATTGAAATGACAATGTGACTTCCCTTTTCATTAGTCACTTTATATTTATATCTACTGGCAAATGTCAAATTTGGCATCTTCATCTCTAGTATGCATTACTTATAAATATGACCACTAAAACAGTGAATAATTAGGAAGCTACATTACTAATTAAATCTATCATGCTTGTGAGCTCTTCCTATGTTTAATTTGTGGAAGGTATTAGTCTCAAAAATAGCTTGTTGTTGTAGTGCCCTGTTTCAATTTATACTTGTTGTTTTCATGTTGATATGGTGTCAAATTGTGTCTAAATTAGTAGGCAACTGTCATAATTTGCTGCTAAATAAATTGGTACTAGTTGTGTTCTTCATGGTTCGTATTAAAGTGAAATTTACTGCTGGAAATGCATAAAAATAGTGGCTGAAATTTGCCATGTACTATGATGATATGTTTTATTTAAGTGTCATTTTGTAGTTTTAAATTCAAATCAAATTATTTTTGTTTAATTGATCAGCTACAACATGGATAATTGAACCAAGATGCAAGCCAATTATCACAATGTTTGAAGAAATTAGAACCATGGTAGTAAGTAGGATGGATGTTAAAAGGTCTTGGGCAGAAACATGGATACTTTTTTCCATGAAGTTCAATTACTATATGTATTTATTTATATTTTCATAGGTTAGTTTTAGTGTTTTATGTTTGTATCTACTGGAAAATGTCTTTTCAAGGCTTTAGTTAGTGTGGTTTTAGAACATTAAAGAGATAAGCATTAAAAAATAAAACAAAAACAATGTGGTTTTTCACCTTGGCATCACGAAGCAGGGCATAATCATGCATAATTCAGGGAGTCTTTGCTTGAATATGAGTTTTATTGGGCTGATTTAGAAGTCTAAAGAGAACAAAGTTGTTAAAATAAGATGTGAATTTCGATCTCAACTATTTGAATATATATTACTTTTTTACGTGTTTTTTGTAAAAATTCTTTCCTTTGTGCTATTTTACAGGAGCTTGGAAAGCATTTCGAAGGAGCCAAGAAGCTTTGAATTTGATATCATGTTGTTGTGTTTAAACTTTAAACGTTTAAGTTAAAAACTTAGATTTGTGTGTTTGAAAACTTGTTTAAGATTATGGATTTTAATGTTGTTTGTGTTTTTTTAGGATTATAGACTTTAATGTTGTTTGAGTTTGATAATTCAAATATTAAACTTTATGTTTGGATTATATAATTCAAACTTTATTAAGTATGTATATTAAAAAAAACTGGCGGGTACCCGGATAAGATGAGTCGGGACACAGGCCGTTATTTGAAGTACTCGGTTCAAAACTCGGGTACCAATAAAAGCATGACCCGATCCCGAAATTTCAACACCAAAAAATCCTATTTAATTGGTCCGGGTCGGGTAAAATGTCAATTCCTATACTTTACACCTATTGCCTAGAGCAAAACAACTAATGAGCGGCTGGAAATTAATCTTGACAACACAGAAAAAGATACGTAATTATTTTTCATTAAAAAATACAGTGGGTCCCTCACTCATCCCAAAACCCTGCTTGTTGCACTTGCGGCGACTGGACGCCGAATAATAACAAAAAGCCCCAGTAATTGAAATCTGGATTCCACTTTTTTTTTAAGGAAAAAACAAATTAACCGAAGCGTATTTACTTTACCTCCTATCTTTGACTTCAAAAACTTTACAGCGATGTAACTTTGGGGTTCCGGACCTGAAAAAGAAATTAAATTGGATTGAAACAAAATTGACGGTTGGGATAAGCCTGCCTTTTGCACCCGTCATAAATAAATAGATAAATATAAACTAAATAAATCATAAATGTATACGTGTGGGGTCTACGTTATTGCCACTCCCCATGTCCATTGCAATTTGTTCTGAAACGGTAATAGATAGAGATATTCAGGTGTTCGCGGGACCACACAATTTCCGTGCTCTCGAATTGTGCCGTATTTGTTTTTTAACGGTCTAAAAGTAATTACAAATTAGTATCTGTTCATATAAATTCTTAGGGGTGAGCAAGATTGGGTACCCGACCAATTTGTCTAAAATTGGTCCCGGTCCCGGTCCCGGTAACCACCAGTTCTTGAAAATTAGAACCAATTATGGTCCCAGTCAGACCGGGTCCAAAATTTTAAGAACCGGTCTCGGTACTAGTGGAAATCGGTGCCAATACCGGGTACCCGGTCAATTAGTTTATTATTAATAAAATTTGAGCAGTAGTGGAAAAAAAATCAACTATCAATAATAATATTAAATAACAGTGTCAAAATATTGTAGGCTTGAAGGTTGAAGTCTTAAAACGAGTCATACTCATAATATTCATATATAAAGAGTAAGAATAAACTAAAGAACTCTATCTATTGCAAGCAAGACCACTAGAAAGTTCGATAAAGAGAAATAAAGGAGCACATTTAATTGTTTTCGACCACTTTAACGTCATTCGGTACCCAACCAGTACCAAGTACCCATTACTGGTCCCGGTCCCATTGAGTACTCACCGAGTACCGGGTCCAAAAAATTAAGATCCAGTCCCGGTCCCGGGTCGCAACCGGAACTTAAATTTTGGATCAAGTCCCGGTCCAATCGGAACCAATTTCGTGCAAAAATCCATCGGGTCTGACCGGGACCGGGTAATCGGGTTTTTTGCCCACCCTATAAATTCTCAACCATTTGACAACGCGCATACACCTTATAGACAAAGCGAATCGAATCTGTATCTCTTAAAATGTACATCATCCATTTTTTTACTGAAACGGTTCGTGTTTGTTTTAGTTCGCCATATCATTATCAATTTTATATTGCTATAAAATAAATTAAAAGTTTAAACACATAATATTCTTTAATTAATGGATAAAAAATTTAAATTATGTAAGCATTATAAAAAAAAATTATTAACACATAGTGTTTCATTTTTAATGTTAAAATACTGTTATCAAAATCCAAAATAAATTGTATTTGAACTTTTAGATTACCTACCAAACAGTCCCTAATATTCGACTCACACAAACAAGAACTAAGATTTTTGGCATATTTGGCTAAAAAACTATTTTTTATTAATTATATAGGGTTTTGGCTCCTCCCGAAATATTTGGAAAAATGACCCCCAAACTTGCCACGTTGTTGAACCTCACGTTCTTTGGGAAGCGAGATACGGACTCGCGTTTTGCAGAGCGCGAGGTCTGTCTACGTGGCCTCATTGTTTGAAATAACGTTTTTTCATAAACTTGCGTTGTGCAGAACACGAGGTCCCCGATAATTTGAAAAGGCGGCTGAATATATCGCACGAACATCGCGTTATGCAGAATGCGTGTTCTGTGCGAATTTGGCTTGAAAAACAAGGGTGGGTGGGTCTGTTCGAGCCCAATTACAGGCTTGTAAATCGTATACTTTTTACGAACATCGAGTTTGGGGTCGTAGTACTGGAAATTCTCTATCGTATGACACCAACACAGTCAATTTCTGTCCATTCTAAAATGGTTTAAAATGGCTTCAAGAACCCTATGCTATCATCCTTTTTTGAATGAATTTGCCTTTGAACAAATGTCGATAGGCATGTTCGAGCAGAACTTCATACGTATAAATCGTAATTTTTTAGCAAACATCGAGTGTGGGTTTGTAGTACTGAAAATTGTCTATTATATGGCACCAACACAGTCAATTTCCGTCCATTCTACACTGATTTAAATTCGCTTCGATAACGCTATCCTAGCATATTTGTTTGAATGATTGAAAGTATAAGATGACCTATTTTATAAAACGAATTAGACTGATTTTATTGATCGATAGATATGGGCAAACTCGCGTAAACAAATTACAAAGAATTAATTAAAATGAGGGGCCGAGCGATTAGGACACTTAGTCCTTGTGTGTCCAGGGTTTTTACATATACTACAATGCTTCTTTTGTCCGGTTTTTTCTCGATGTTCGACCATATCCTCGGCACAGTGTATTCGTGTAGACCGTGGACGTCCTTTGTCTCTCAATAGTGTTGGATCTGGGCGTATGGTCGGTTCAGTGTCAACGGCATTCAGATCAACCTCATTTTCGATTGGAGGAAACTCTTTTTAGTAAACCTTAAACACCATTTAGAGTAAGTAGACCGAATCAACCAGTTGCATGTATTCTATCTGTTGGTTTGCGCAAGCAGCAATGGCGTGTGCGCACGTGTATTTGAATGTTTGGAATGTTCCACACTCGCAGGTTCTTGCCCTGAGATCTACCACGTACGCGTTGTGCTGAATGCCTTCCAACCGCCTGAAAAATTCTAAAACACGAAACTTGTGTCCTTCTCGCGAGAAGAGAGTTGCAGTCATATGTCTTGATTGGTGCAATTGAGTTTGCAGTTTTGTGCGGAAATCCGGATGGACTATGTGTCCACCTGCCATGTACTCAGTTGCTTGCCTTCCCAAGGTTTCAAATAGGGTAGCCAAACGATAGTAGGTCGCTTTGACAATGGAAGTGATAGGCAACTGCCGCACTCCCTTCAGTGATGAGTTCACTGCCTCAGCCAAGTTCGTTGTCATGTGACCATATCGTTTACCCTCGTCATACGATCGAAGCCATTTTCCCATCGGGATTTTTTCAAGGTATTCTGCGCCATCTTTGTTTCTCGCTCTCAGATCCTCAAACACCTCCTCCACCTCTTGTTTGCAGTGGGAGTTGCCTAAGGGATGACAGTTGAATAGTTATGGGCGAACAACACATGCAAAGAGGTCGTAAATGAAAGCGAGCAACAAGTAATATAGTAAATGAAAATGACATAAAGGACGTACCCATTGTGAGCACAAGTTCACGTTCATCACGGTTCTTGAATTGCTGCAGGTAGTTTACGGCTATGTGCTGCAAGCAAAAACGGTGGCAAATGTATGGAGGCTGCCAATACTCACCCAAACGTTCTAGCGCCCACAAGAGCGCTGTGCCTCTGTCAGAAATAAAACATACCCCACCTTCCCTTGCCTGTATTACAGGATCATGGACATATTTTCTTAGGTTCCGAAGGAAGAACATTCAAGACTCCAAATCCTCCTTCTGGACGATTGCGAATGTAACAAGAACGCATTTTCGATTATTGTCTTGTGCAATAGCTAGAAGTAGGGTATGTGTATATTTTTCGTAAAACCATGTGCCATCGATTTGGACCATCGGTTTGCAGTGCTTGAATGCATTGATGCACTGCGGGAAAGTCCAAAATAACAGGTGGAATTGACAAACACCTCGAACGACATGATCATTTTCGTATGCCGGAACCGTATCAAGTTTGACAACCATTCTGGGGATGTGTTTCTGCAACAGATTTAGCCACGGGCGCAACTCTTTGTAAGAATCATCCCATCGACCAAACAGTTGTTCTACGGACCGCTTCTTTGCATACCATGCTTTGTAATATTCAGGACGGTAGCCGGTGACACCTTTAGCTGCAGCCTGACATGTGGGGACCGACACTTTGGGATTTGCTTTGACCAGTGGCATAAAGATGTCGGTGAGGTACTTTGCATCGAGGTTCTTGTGATCCTGGCTTAGGCTACCAATGGTGCATGTATGAGGCCCTTCAAGTTTTGTTATTTTCCAACGGTCGCATGCTTTCTTCAATTGTGATATACGGATTTTCCATTTACAACTGTGATCCTTTTGGGTGCAGTGCGCCTTGTAGTATTTCGCTTGGGTTTTCTTTACTGTCGTCTCAACAGCCTGACGAATGTTGTACTATTTAACTGCGGCCACCGCAATTTCTTTTGTCAAGAACGTCATACCAATTTTTAGTTCACCATCAGAACGGTTGAGTCTGTCGTCTATTGTTTGGTCTTGCGAAAATTCAGGGACATTCATGGCATCCATATGAACCGTTGTGAAGTGGGATGGTGGCTGGTACATAGAAATAGGTGCTACTGATACAGGAAAGTTGGTTGTTGCCGACTGTTCTTCAAAATATGCTGGTGGAACGGTCAAGTCTTTTGGTGGGACTATCAAGTCTTCTGGTTCATCATAGAATGACCCCTGCTCGTCTTCGTCGGGCCCGAGTTCTCTAATCGGTTCTTCGTCAGAAGCATCTTTTGGGAGCTGGTATAGTACATCATTGTCGATCGCTACCTGTGGAGGCGAGGATGGTGGTCGACGATCATGAGACCTCTCACGAGATCGCTCACAAACCGCATTTCTATGACCAAAATCAAGAGCACCAAAAGAAGAATGTCTCCCCATAGATGGTTGAACGTACTCCGTGCTAGGGACATACATTGAGTGTCGTCCATATGAGGAATCATTGAAGGGTTGAATGTTTCATGGTCGTGCGTAACGTAAGAAGACGACGCTCCATCCCCTCCAAAATAAGAATGTCTCCCCATAGATGGTTGAACGTACTCTGTGCTAGGGACATACGTTGAGTGTCGTCCATATGATGAATCATTGAAGGGGTTGAATACTTCATGGTCGTGCGTAACGTAAGTAGACGACGCTCCCTCCCCTCCAAAACTATACGGATTGTATGGATCGTACGTTGCATTACTTGGCGTATCAAATTCATCGTTTGAGGGTTGGTTCAGGTTGAACCCGATACTAGCTACGCACGAATGTCTTGGCACAGCAGACGACGATGCACCAAACTCGTTGTCTTGGCACAGTAGGTTAAAATCATGTCGTAGACTTGCGGTCGGGCTATCAACGTTGGCATTCAGATCGAAGTCGAAATTTGCCCGACCCCAGCTTGGTATTTCGATAGCATGATTAGAATCGAAAAATGATGCATACAGCTCTAGGGGCCCGCCCAATGAATACTTGAAGTGGGTAGCCAGCATCAGCTCCACATTAGAATTGTCCGCAATGCTGCATACAGAGTACATTAACGAATCTATAGATATTGGCACCCGATACTTCAAGTCGGACAAATGGTGGTTTTGGAAATGCGGGACATTGCTCTCCAGTTCCTTAACCAACTTCTTGTACGATAATCTCCTTGGAATCTTTAGCGTTACTAGATCTTCGCACTGAAAAACGACGCCGAGTTCGGGATCGCTGATTGTCTGCCCATCGTAGTAAACTAGAATAGTAACTCCTCCTCGTCTCGCCATTTGAATATTTGGTCAAAGACTTGTGAATTTTTAATACTTGAAAATTTTTGAGGACTTGTTTTGGCAATTCAAACATATATTTACGGTTTATGGTTCTGCTTCATATAAGGGGATACTTATGGCTTATTATTGGCACCGGAAATCCTGGAGAATCCGGGTGTGTAAGGGAAATTATTGTAGTGGGAGGCAGCTTTGTGAAACTCGCGTTCTACAGTACACGAGATCCCTGAGATTCTATGACCTCGCGTTATGTACAACGCGTGTTCCTTTGAAACACGAGGTCTCTTTATCTCTGAAGAGGTAGAGATTCCGTCAGAATTAATAATACTGGTATTGTGTACTTGTTTTTTGTTTGAATAAATGAGTACATGTTTGAATAATTGAGACAATTGAAGACAAGTAATGTAATTTGTTCGAGTCATTTAACGTTAAATGGAACGTGTTGAGAAAATATAATTGAATACAAATTCTACATAACGTGAGGTCCCTTGAGCATTCATAAAGGATGGAAAAGACGTCATGTAACATAATTCGACAATGATTTCAAAAGTTTATGGTTAATCCGAATCATCGTAGTCAGTGGACACGTCTGAACTTAAGTTTAGTTCTTCGATCAGCTGTTGTTTTCTTTGTCTACGCCTGTACATAAAAAGCTGCAGCTCTTCGGCAGCCGCATCAACATCCGGTGAAGACGGAGCTTGTTCATTGGTCGGAGCAGGTTGTACGGGTGCAAACGTACTACTTTCGTCGGTGTTGACCTCATCAAACTTAACATTTAAATCGATGTATTTAGCTTTAACAGAATTAAGTTGGTCATACATGTTACGAATGTTTGTTTCGTTCGTAAGCTTCATAACGTAGTGCATTTCGTTTACTGGCAGTGTTGGGATTCGACATTCCAAGGAAGAAATTTGTTTCTCGGTGCGTTTACTAACCTCGCTTGCTGACAACTGTATTAAATCTTTGAGTGATATTTTGCTGGTGATTGTTGATTCAAAATAAGTACCGAGAAAATAAAATGTTTCATGAAATTTTGCCATAAAAGGAGCAAAGATTAGCGTTGGGTTTTTTGGGAGAAATATGAATGAGTAAATGATGGTGGAATTGGTGGGTATTTATAGTAAAGGAAAAACACCACATAAGTAAATTTAATTCGAATAAAAAATTTAAATCGCATTTCATTTAACAAAACTTTCAACAAGTATTCTTTAATAAGTAAATTCAACAAGTCGATACAATATCTGCAAAAAGTATAGAGTCAAAGAAGCAAGCGCGATAATCATCATCTTCTGAAATGGTAGCAGCTTTGATCCACATTAGCAAATGTAATCGACACCGGTCGCATTAGCAAAATAGGGCTGCATATGCAACATGGTCGATTTGAACCCGCCCTCGCTTCTTTCACTCTGGACTTTTTGTAGATGATGAGGGCAAGCGGCGAACTTCAGGAAAAAGTCCCCAAGAGTCTCTAGAAAAGTTTAAATGAAAACTTTCTAGGCACTTCTTGGTGACAAATGGCAGACGGCCACACAATCCCGGATATTGCGATATGTCGGTAAGTATTCTTCAATCAACGTAACATGCGGGGGTCTGAACCCAGCGAAACACAAAATCATGATAAAACTCCAACTATCATGAACCCAGCGGAACAGAAAATACATAAAAACTCCAACTTCAAAAACCCAGTAAAACACGAAATCATAAAACAACTTCACTGGTTACGAAAATCCACCGGCGTGCAAATATATAGACTAACCTCGCTTTTTGAATAAATCGATTTTGACAGAAATCACAATGAAATCGCGTTATGTATAACGCGAGTTCCTTGAGACTACGCGTTGTATAGAACGCGAGGTCGCTTTTACTTTGACAATGCTGAGATTCCGCCAGAGTTAATAATACTCATACTAAGTACTCGTGTTATGTTTGAATAATTGAGTACACGTTTGAATATTTGAGACAATTGGAGATTAGTAATGTAATTTGTTCGAGTCATTTAACGCGAGGTTGCAACATTTGTTTCGTTCGAGTCATTTAACGCGTTTACTAACCTCGCTTGATGTCAACTTTAACAAATCTTTGAGTGAAATTTTAGGAGAAACATGAATGAGTAAATGATGGTGGAATTGTTGGGTATTTATAGTAAAGAAAAAACACCACATAAGTAAATTTAATTCGTATTTCATTTAACAAAACTTTTAACAAGTCTTCCTATAGATAATTCGAAGGACAAACTTTCATTTAACAAAACTTTCAACAAGTCTTCCTTAGAAAAATAGGGTTGCATCTGCATGTCAATCGGTTGATACATTATCTGCAAAAAGTCCAGAGTGAAAGAAGCAGAGCGCGATAATCATCATCTTCTGAAATGGTAGCAACTTTGACCCGCATTAGCAAATGTAATCGGCACTCGCCGCATTAGCAAAATAGGGTTGCATCGGCAATATAGTCGATCTGAATCCGTCTTCGCTTCTTTTAGTCTAGACTTTTTGCAGATGTTGAGGGCAAGCTGCGAACTTAAGAAAAGAGTCGCCAAGAAGCGCCTAGAAAGTTTAAATGAAAACTTTCTAGGCAGTTCTTGGTGGTAAATGGCAGCCGACCACACGCTCCCAGATGTTGCGATATGTCGGTAAGTATTCTTCAATCAACGTATCATGCGGGGGTCAGAACCCAGGGGAACACAAAATCATGACACAACTCCAACTATCATGAATGAACAGAAAATACATAAAAACTCCAACTTCAAAAACCCAGCAAAACACGAAATCATGCAACAACTTCACTGGTTACGAAAATCTATCGGCGTGCAAATATATAAACCAACCTCGTTTTCTGAATAAAGCAATTTTGACAAAAACCACAGTGAACTCGCGTTCTGTATAACGCGAGTTTCAACAGACCTCGCGCCCTACAAAACGTGAGTTTGTCACGTTTGTATATCCCCCTTCATCTATAAATAGCCAACTCTTGGGGAGGGAAGGACCACCCACCCATCAATTTTAACAATTTTCGATCGCAGCTACTAATAGCAACCTATCGCGTATCTGGGAAGTTTATTTTCAAACTAATTTCTCGAATATTGCGATATGTTGTTATTTGTAGTTGCATATATACGTTCTCTTGGGTTAACTATGCATAATTTTTTCATCGCTCTTCCTCGACATCAACAAATCGCAATATTCGGGAATCTGGGAATTTGGAAGACATGAACAGGTTTTACCAAAAGTTAAATACGGGTTTTACGGTACCTCATAATACACTGAAAGGCCTGGTTGCTTGTCATTCCAAACAAATATCATCACGAAATCAACCTTCCTGATGATCATCACCATTAGAACAATTTGAGGATCTTTTAAGAAATGTTGGGTTCAGTGTAACTACGATTTTTTATAAATTCAATTGTTATGAAATGCTCAAATTCGTTCAATTGTAAAATATTATTATTTTTAATAAATAATAATAATAATATTTTATTTTTACCGTAATATAAATTATTATTGCTAATAAATTTATTATTACATTTATTTTTTTACTACTAATAATAATAAAAATAAAAATATATAATTAATAGGATATTAAATGACTTTCCCGCGTGGGAAGTCTTCTTTTAAAATTCCATGACCTCGCATCCTGTAGAAAGCGAGTTCTTTAGAAACTCGCGTCGTACAGAACGCGAGGTCCCTTCTGCCCGTTCAGTTCACGCGTTTGAAGAATATCACGTTTTTCAGAACGCGAGGTTCATTAACATCGCATCCCAAAGGACGCGATCTCCTCTATAAATTGGTGGCCCTACCTCCATATCAACCACACATAGAACGTGATTTCTTCAGTTTTTTACTACATTTTCTTAATTTTCTTTCGATACAATGGCGGGCTTAAGAAATGACGCGAATCACTGCTGTAACTATTTTAGGATAATAGAAGATGTATTATTTTTTTATTTTCTTTTTTATTTTATTTTACACGCATTTTGCCATTTTTTTAAAGGGATACAAACGTCGATTAACTTGTTACCTTAACCGTATCAACAATGCACCTGATCCCGCCGTTATGACGTGGATTGATCGAGCTGGTTTTGGCCACGTAGCGAGGATCTTAGCGGGTGTGAAGTGTAACCTATCGTTGATTAGCGCGCTAATAGAACGGTGGAGGCCAGAGATGCACACTTTTCATTTCCCGATAGGCGAGGCAACAATAACGCTGGATGATGTTGCCTATCATCTGGGGTTGCCTACGGACGACAACCTTATTACGGGTGTGGCGTTGGCTAATTGGTTAGATTTATTTGCTGAAATAATGGGAGTGGCGCCCCCAGCGGATGCGTGGGACAGTGGGAAAATAGAACTATCTTATTTGGAGGCTGAGTTTGAAAACCCTCCCCATGCGGATGACGAAACACTCTAGGTTTTTTTTTTCTTTTTTTTCACTAATTTTACCATTTTTAATATATTTCGTTTATTAAATATTTATTATTTTCACAGCGGTTTGCGCGTGCCCACATCTTGCGCATTATCGGCGGGATATTAATGCCAAACAAATCCCGCACCAAAGTGCACGTGATGTGGCTTTATCATCTTATCAATTTCAATGAAGCTAGAAAAAATGTTGGGGAGCAGCTGTTTTGGCGTTTCTTTTTAGAGAGCTCTGTAGAAATGTCGACCATGCCAGAGCAGCTATTGAAGGATGTTGTTTACTCCTTCAGTCTTGGGCTTGGTTTCGGATGCCTTTTTAAGCCCACAGCCCGCCCCCTATTTATTTCCGCTTCTTCGGAGGTAATATTCAATTTATTATATTTATTTTATTTTTAAATTATTTTATTTAACAATTTTTTTTTATTTTCCATTAATGATAGGTGGAGCGAAACACTAACCCACCAGGGCTTGCCGAAAAACCAAGAAGACTACATGCTTGTTATGGATAAGATGAGGAACAATGAGGTAATTCGAAAATTCATTTGAATTTTTTCATACTTTTTTCCAATAATATTTCATATAACCGTTAGAAACGTTATAATTTTTTTAGTTCGTGTGGATTCCCTACGCTTCTGAGGAGATTCAGCAGATTACTTCATCCGAGATTTCGCGTGACCAGCACGTATGGCTTGCACGAGTGCCGCTGATCAACTATGAAATTGGCGTGTGGCATCTTACAGATCGGGTTCTCTGTTAGTTCGGGTACGTCCAAGGGATTCCGCAAGAGGAACCACCAAATTTGGACAAATTCTTATTCCACCATCTGACGTGCCAGGGGAAGACGGAGATTGACTGGGCCCATTACCACGCTGACTGGATTCAGCTTTGGGATGACCGATTTGCCAGTCGCCCACGCATCCTCCGACCCATTCTGGATTGGTCCATTTCGGTCAATTTCGATTACTTTTAGTGGTATGGGCACTATGGGAAGCAGCATATCCTTACTCTCGAGGAGAGCGAGCGAAAGCTTCCCTAGGGTCCCCGAAACCGCCCACGCCCCACACGTCGAGCGAGCCAGAGCTAGAGCCAGTCGAGGCAGCATGGTCTGAGACCACAAACTGACACTGCAGGGGCCTCATCTTCTGCCACATCATTTCAGAATTTGAGTGGTCCTTTGACTTTCCAGCATATGAGGCCTCCACCCGACTTCGGCTTCTCAGATGCCTACCGTCCCCATATACCGACAAGTGGTCCTCCGATGATCGATATTCCACCGTTGGCATCTCAGTTTGACTATAGCATTATCTTGCAAACGCCGTCGGGTAGCTTGTTTTACTCCCTGCCCGGGCCCAGCACAGGTCCTCGTATCGCAGATGATGTTGATTAGGACCAGGACCAGGAGGATGCAGCACACCTTGTTCGGAGGAATCTAGATCTGGATCATCATCCACCCGACTGTGGAACGGGTGGACATAGACATCATTAGCCTTTTTTTTCTAATACATTTGTACTTATGTTTCTAATATATTTATTCCAGACATTTGTTTTTTTAAATACCGTATTTTAATTTTTTTTATCTATTATAATTAAACTTTAAAATATTTATTTAATTTTAGTTTTTTTAATTTTATGCGATTGCTAAACCAAAATTATCAATTGTTGTTCAAAGGCAATTTCATTCAAAAAAAAGAATGATATAATAGCGTTTTGGAAGCCATTTTAAGTGAGTTTAAAATGAACGAAAATTGACAGTGTTTGTGTCATACGATAGAGAATTTTCAGTATTACGAACTCAAACTCGATGTTCGCTAAAAATACGATTTATAAGCCCGAAATTGGGCTCGAACAGGCCTACCCACCCTTATTTTTGAACCCAAAATCGCACAGACCTCGCGTTCTGCATAACGCGAGTTCTGTGTGATATATTCAGCCGCCTTTTGAAATTCTCGGGGACCTCGCGTTATGCAAAACGCGAGTTCTTAAGAAACCGTTATTTCAAATAACGAGGCCACGTAGACAGACCTCGCGCTCTGCAGAATGCGAGTCCGTATCTCGCTTCTAAGAGAACACGAGGTTCAACAACGTGGCAATTTTAGAGATCATTTTTCCAATTATTTCGAAGAGGAAGCCAAAACCCTATATAATTAATAAAAAAGATTTTTAGCCAAATATGCCAAGATTTTGACTAATAAAAAATCAGTTACGGGTCTGTGTTTGTGCAGAACGATACATGTCATTACAAAACAAACAAAAAAATGCCATACAAAGTACAGAACATTCCATATATTTTTATATTTAAAATATCATATAAAACGTGAAATTACATGACATATTATATAATTGTCAAAAATTATAAAAAACAATTATTATAATTAAATTCTAAAATGATGTTTTATACTCAATTCTTAGGATTTTTTTCTATATTTATATTCAAAATAAAATAAATAAATAAAACATTATTTAGGATGATCGTCCAGCTAGGAAAAATACACTGTTTTTGGCACACCAATTAAAATTACGGGCAGATCCACTTACTGCTAAATTATTCAGTCTATAAATTAAATTAAATAATTTTTAATTATTATAAGAATAAATAAATTACTTAATTCATCTCCATGTATGACGTGGAGACCAGCTGAATTTCCTGTCCCTATCCGACCCTGTTATTGTTTACATAGAAGATTGGAATTGTTCTCTTCTTACAGCCCTGACTCTAATAAAGGAAAAACAGGCGAGAGAGATAGGATTTAACCATGGTTAACTATTTTAACTCTACCCTCTAGTTAACCCCTTCCCCCCAACCCTTTAAATTGGACTCCTCCCTCCACCATTTCTCATCAAACCTTCTCGTTTTCTCTTCTATAGATTCAGACTTTGAATGATCCATTTCACTTCTCTTTAGTCTTCATTATTTTCATTTCATTTCTTCTTTGCCACCTCTCTGAATCTCTGGTATTAAACTTCATCTTTTTGTTTTTTCATTAAGCTCTGTTCTAAAATTTCAAACCGTTGGGAAACAGTCTGGGACCTGGGTCTTTCCATAAGAAAAAAAAAGAGAAATATGAAACTTGATATAATGTCAAGCCTCGGGTTTCGGTTTCTTTGGAAAACAGCAAACATTGGTTAAAACAACGTTAGGCTTGGGAGATAATACTAAAAAACTATTGATTTATTGTTTTTTTTTTTGTTTCTCAGGGTGAAGATATGGCTGCAAACGGAAACGGAGTGTCGACGGCACCAAGGAGTCCATTGGCGAGGATTCAGACGCATAAGAACGGAATCTGTCACGATGATAGTGGGAAGCCCGTTAAGGCTCAGACGATTGACGAGCTTCACTCTTTGCAGAAGAAGAGATCCGCGCCGACGACGCCTCTAGACGGCGTTCAGGGTGCCTTTGCCACCGTTTCCGAAGATGAGCGCCAGCGCCAGCAGCTCCAGTCCATCAGGTAAACGCGCTGCACAGCAGCAAAAAAAGAAAAAGAAAAAGAAACCGATAAATTTATTTAAATGTAGGAAATTTTTCTTGGAAGTAGGTTTGGCATTCGGTCGAGTTTGACTCAATTTTCATTTTTGCCTTCTTTAATTCTTCATTAGTGATTTTCGTAATATTTTTTGAGCAGTGCATCTTTGGCGTCACTGACCCGAGGGACAGGGCCGAAAGTGGTCCGAGGAGATCCGGCAGGGAAGGTTCAGCCAGTGTCGCATGTGGAGCACCACCACCATGTGGAGGCACCAACGATCAGCGTCAGTGACAGTTCCTTGAAATTCACTCATGTCCTCTACAATCTCTCTCCTGCTGGTACGTTATAAACACAAACCATTTCACCCTCGAAAAAAAACTTTCTGATCGAGTAAAAATCATGGGATTTTTTTTTGGAATTGGCGCAGAGTTGTATGAGCAGGCGATAAAGTATGAGAAGGGTTCTTTCATCACAGCAACCGGTGCACTGGCCACCCTATCAGGAGCCAAAACCGGGCGGTCCCCAAGAGATAAGAGGGTTGTTATCGATGACACCACCCGAGAGGAGCTTTGGTGGGGAAAGTAAGTATATAAATACAGTAGTTTTGACCTATGAAAAGACTTTCAGTGTTTGCTATTCATTACACTGAAAAAGCTGATGATTTGGGGATGACAATTGACAGGGGCTCACCCAACATCGAAATGGACGAGCACACCTTCATGGTGAACAGAGAAAGAGCTGTGGATTACTTGAACTCTCTGGACAAGGTGAAATATATGTCCTTGCATGAGTAACTGTTTACTGTCGTTAACTTGGGGAGTGGCTTACCGGTGAAATGTAAATGGTTACAGGTTTTTGTGAATGATCAATTCTTGAACTGGGATCCAAAGAACAGAATCAAAGTCCGGATTGTCTCTGCTAGAGCCTACCATTCGTTGTTCATGCACAACATGTAAGTAAAAAACAAGCAATTCTAATATTTCATAAGCCCTTTTTTTGTTTTGTTCCACAGGTCTAAGCTATACCAGATAAGTTTCTTTTATCAATGTCATAATGTTAATTATATGTCCTGAGCCAATAAGATAAATAAAAATGGTAAAAGCTTAGTGTACAAATAATTGGGCGGATGCAGGTGTATCCGACCCACCCCTGAAGAGCTGGAGAATTTCGGTACTCCGGACTTCACTATTTACAATGCTGGACAGTTCCCGTGTAATCGTTATACACACTACATGACATCCTCCACTAGCATAGACCTTAATCTTGCTAGGAGGGAAATGGTCATCCTCGGCACCCAGTACGCCGGGGAAATGAAGAAGGGTCTTTTCAGTGTAATGCATTATCTCATGCCTAAGCGTCAAATCCTCTCCTTACATTCTGGCTGCAATATGGGAAAAGATGGAGATGTTGCCCTCTTCTTTGGACTGTCAGGTATAGTATCATCGGATCAAGGTCACATTGTGGTGCTAGTCCCCAAAACCGATATGTGTTCTCTTAACTTTGTACTTGAAGCCTTGTTGCATTTGTTTCGTGAGAAAAAAGGATGTATGTCCTTTTTATTACCTTCACTTGGCAATGTTACTAATGAGTTTTCCTCAATGATTTTTAAACAGGTACTGGTAAGACCACTCTGTCTACCGATCACAACAGGTATCTGATCGGAGATGATGAGCATTGTTGGAGTGAGAATGGCGTGTCAAACATTGAAGGTGGTTGTTATGCTAAGTGCATTGATCTTTCAAGGGAAAAGGAGCCAGATATCTGGAATGCCATTAAATTTGGCACTGGTAAAATTCTATGCCCTTCTCTGGTCTTTGATCAAACTACAGGAGAATTAATCGTAAAGCTCGGTTTGATCTTTTGAATTCTTTGTTTCTGCAGTGTTGGAAAACATAGTTTTTGATGAACATACAAGAGAGGTTGATTACAGTGACAAATCAGTTACAGGTACATATATTATCGAAAAATCTGGGAATCTTTATTTACATCAGTAAATAGCTTGGTTCGATAAAGCTGCCAATGAATAAGATGAACAATATCCGAGCCATCACGAGACATAGGGTCATTATTTTAGTTGATTATTGATAATTTCCCTTCACGTTTAGTTATTCTGATTTATCTAATGCCTAATGGGTTGTTTTGATGAAGAAGATAGATGTAAACTTACCGTTGACATTCTCAATAAAATTTTAATTGTTATAAAATGCCAGAGATGATAAAATAAGCTTTTAATGTCATATGCCGTGATATCAGCCATGTGGTAATAGAATAATATGAATTATGCTTTACACGATACATGTAAATCTCTAATATTGATTTATCTTTGCTTGCAGAGAACACTCGTGCAGCCTACCCGATCGAATACATTCCCAATGCTAAGATACCATGCGTTGGTCCACACCCCAAGAATGTCATACTTTTGGCATGCGATGCCTTTGGTGTCCTTCCACCTGTGAGCAAGCTTAGTCTGGCTCAAACTATGTACCATTTCATTAGCGGCTACACGGCTTTGGTACGTTTCTTTGTCTTTGTGCTATGCTTTGTCGAGGCATCTTGAGACTGAACTTGTTTCATGATACATACAGGTGGCCGGCACAGAAGATGGTATTAAGGAACCGACAGCAACATTCTCGGCTTGCTTTGGTGCAGCGTTCATTATGTTGCATCCTACCAAGTATGCAGCCATGCTTGCCGAGAAAATGCAGAAGCAAGGGGCAACGGGGTGGCTTGTCAACACTGGCTGGTCTGGTGGAAGGTAAGAAGCTGTCATTGCAAGAGCCATTGTAAAATTCAACTTGGTTCTCATAAATCTCCACTTGTTTTTCTTCAGCTATGGGTCAGGAAACCGCATCAAGTTACCATACACTCGAAAAATCATTGATGCCATTCACTCCGGTAGCCTCTTGAATGCAAATTACCAGAAGACGGAGGTATTTGGGCTAGAGATCCCCACTGAGATTGAGGGAGTGCCTTCCGAAATCTTGCGTCCTGAGAACACTGTAAGTAACACCCCCTTCAACTATCTCTTTTAATACGTTACTTGAATTTGATGTATTCGACTGTTGTTTTGCAGTGGAGCGACAAGAAGGCGTATAAGGAGACACTGTTGAAACTGGGTGGGCTGTTCAAGAAGAACTTTGAGACGTTCACTAATTACAAGATTGGCAAAGACAACAAGCTGACCGAGGAGATCCTGGCAGCTGGTCCAAACTTCTAATTCAAATGGTTAGCCATTTGCATGAAGATAGTGAATGTGATGGAAATAAAGAGTTTGTTAGTTGGGTTTCCAATTGTGTCTTATGTTACTCCGGATTCAATTCATAAAATGAAGTAGCCCTTGTCATTTTTCAAGGCTTTGATACTGAAATAGGAAAATGGGTCTGTTGGTTGATTGAATTTCTTTGAATCCCTCTTGAAGGTAATAGGCTTGTTGATCGAATGGCTAAACTAGTCGCTTAGTTGTTTTCTCTTTCAAATAATTTTTTTTTTTTACTTGTCAAAGAGTAATTTGGTAAAATTTACTTACCCTAATCTTATGATAAGGTTTTAATATGAACATCTTTTACTCATCTAGTGGTCCAACAGAAAATAGAATATTCTTATTTCTAAGAGATTTATGTTGAATTATTTTGTTTATACGGCGTAAGATTAATAAACAATTGATGTTTTATCGCATTAAAATATTAAAAAATAAATTTTTTTAATATTATGAATTTTATTTGATTAAAATAATTTAAGAAAAAAATATTTGATGCACGGATAATGTAAAATTAGTTTACACAATTATGATTATTTTTGGGTAAATATTTATTTTAGCTTTAAAATCTAGGAGTTTAAGTTTTGGTGTTTTGAAAATAGACTTTAAATTTAAGATTGTAATGTTATAAAATTAAATTTTATATTTTAAAGCTTGAATAAACATACTTGTTATTTTTTTCCAATGTTTATGCATCAAATATTTTGGCAATTTAAATAAAAAACTCTTTTTAAATATTTAATTAGAAGAATGACCTTATGTCAAAGCGTCCACGCAAGGCGAACTCATTTTTTACAGGACGCGAGTTCGAAACTCGTTTTCTGAAAAAACGCGAGTTTCATGTTGAGTAAATTGGTAAAAAAGAATAAAATTAATTTAGTGCGTTCTTTTAACATAGAATTCTTTTTCTATAGGACGCGAGTTTAAATCTCGCTTTTTGTAGAACACGAGTTTGAAATTCACTTTCTGTAGGACGTGGGTTCATCTGACGTGGACTAAAGATGGTCATTATTTAAATAATACTGACAGAGAGTCATTTTTCTAATTAATTATTTAAAAAAGATTTTGGATTTAAAAATACCAAATATTTTACCACAAACTATAGACATAAGTTTTATGGCTAAATTTCTGCAATATTGCAAGTGAAAAAATATTCTATTTTTTTAGATTAAATAGTGATTATTATATTCTAAGATAAATATCATGATTAGAATTTATACAAAATAAGACAACATAAATAATTTTGATTATTTAGATAATTAGTAGATCTCTGATATTTTTTTTGTTTTTATAATTTATGACAATTTGAACGATGAAAGGTGAAGTTGACATATGTTCTATTTAACTTCTTAAATTTTTTAATGAAAGATTTAAGACGGAAGTCGACATATGTTCAATCCCACTCCTAATACTATTGTAAAAGTATGCTGCTCTGTCACGTCAAGAAATGAACTGAAAAATGTAAAGTTGGCATGCGTTACATCTCATTTTTAATAAAAAATAAAAATACAAAAATGCAATACTTTAGTGATTTTTTTTCAAATAGAATATTCTTGAAATTACACCCGAGTTTCATTCTATAGGTTTTCGGCAGAGGTGGCAAACTGACCCGAGACTCGAGACTCAAATCGATTTTACCCGATTCGAAATTCGATATTAATTCGAACAGGATGATCCGAACTTGATCTAAAATTAAGAACAAATCGAATCGAATTGAAATCGACCCGATTTTAGTTGAACCGATATGGACTCGATCCGATTTTTCAACCGAACAAAACGGACCCGAACCGATTTTCAACAGAACCGATTACATCTGAACCAAAAGTAACCCGAACCGAAGGCAACCCGAAATAAAAAAAATATATTAAAAGAAATAATGAAAGATTTGATGTGAATCATTGCACAACTCACAAAAAGTCAAATATAATAGCTTTATAAAGCCATATATGATCCGACCTAAAAACTTGATTGAAACATATTGATCTCCCATTGAACCGATTTTGACCCAACCCGAAAACACCTGACTCGAAATCAAACGACCCGAAAATCAACCGAACTGATGTGACCTGATCCAAACTAATACCCGACCTAAAAATCAACCGAACCAATGTGACTCGACAAAGATTAATACACGGCTCGAACTGAATAGAAATTGAATCTGATCCGAATCGAAATAATCCAAACCGAATGACCCGTTTGCCCCTCTAGTTTTCAGTTCTCATTGTATTCAGCAAGTATAAGAAAGTTAAAACGGCTGTGTTTCCCTCCGTATCAATGTCTTCTTTTTTTAAAGAAAGAAAACGGTTACAAAATAAAACACAGTTTTGTCGTTTCCTATTCCAATTCCAATCAGGACTTGGGCCGAGTTAACTCGGAAAAATTGAAGTGTGCCCTTCTTATCCCACAGCGCACGATAGAATCAATCCCTTTGCCTTTCGTTTCTAGGAGCTTCCTTTTCTCTCCCTCAATATTTAAGCCTATCATTCCCTAATTCCTCCTTCAAGACTTCCGAAGATCGAAGATTTGCGTTTACTTTTTCTCCCCGTTTCCTTGAGGCAGATCCAAAACTCTCTTTGAGGCGCTGATTTGGGATTTTCGCTTGAAAAATCCTGGATTTCGTTGATATCTGACCCGATTAAAGGTATTATGTGTCGCTTCTTTCAGATCTGTCAATTTCGATTTATGTATGCTTTGGGTGTTTTTCTTTTTAACCTCTTTTCGGAACCGATTTGGTGGGATTGACCAAATCGGTGCTATCGAGTTTGGTTGATAATTTGATATTAAACCAGATTTTGGCAGATTCGTTTCCAGATTGCTCAATTTTGGGGGTAATCGAATCTTTTTCAGCAAAATTAGTGTTTTTTGTGTTTTTCATCGCTATTTTTTCCGAAGCTATTTTTTTTTGCGCTTCGACTTATTTTTTATTTGATGATATCGAATTTATCGTTCTCCAGTAATCTGCGAATTTTAGGGGTTTTAGTTGCAAAATTTTCTTCAGAAAATTCATATTTATAATTTTTAAGAAAACAATTTAGATCTCAGTGATGCAAATTAATCCCGGTTGAATATTGCTAAATATTAGAATCACGAACTAGATTATAAGTAGAACGAGTGATTTTGTAGTTAATTTTCTTCAAAATTTCATAAGTTTTTCTTCAATATTAACATTGTTAATTGTTTGATGTTCAGGTATCATGCATTTTTTCTGATAAGTTGATTCAAGACGATAAAGAACCAATATTGTTAATTGGTGCTTGCTTTAGCAATGAGGGGATACGATAGAGAAGTAAGTGTACTCAAAGGAATAATTAAGTATATTACTATCCTTATAGAAAATGATAAACTTTAGTATTGTTATCTGCATATTTTATAATCATTCTTCATGATGGGGAATTCTTGTATCCTTCTTATTTAAGTTTAAGTTGTTTATTATCTGTCATTTTCTGTTGAATTTGGACGTTTCTTCCTTCATGTTAATGAAAATTTTTTATTTCCTGTCTAGGAAGTTGAAGATTATGATGATTATGACATGGAAGGGGAATATCAAGATGATGATGTTGCGGAAGAGTATGGGGAAGAATATGAGGAAGAGGAGGAAGAAGAAGAAACCCGGAAGCCTACACAAGAAGAACTGGAATACCTAGAGTTAAGGCAGCGGCTGAAAGACAATATCAGGCGAAAGAGGAAGCAAAGTGCTTTAACTTCTTCTCAAGAGAAGAAGCTTCCATACAACAAGTGAGTGGTGTGCTTCCTTTGCGGAATAATTTTCTTTTGTTGACGTTCTATTATACTTTAGCACTTTTCTGGATTCAGGTTTATAGAATATAATGGTGCTTTTTTTTTCCATTCCTTATGGTACTTGCTAAGTGTGTCTATTCCAGGTTTACATAACTGTAATTATTCTAAATAAGTTTTAAATGTTTTCTTCCTGCAGCTTTGGATCCTTTTTTGGCCCTTCTCAGCCTCTTATTTCTAAGAGAGTTATCCAAGAAAGCAAGTCATTATTGGAAAACCAGAATATGGTATCAAAATTGTTGAGTTCCAATCAGTCTGTAAGTATCACTTCTGTGTCATTTCTTATCTATGTTCTGTGTTTATATTGATATGCATGGTTATGAAAACTACAATATGATGAAATCAATCAGCCTACTTTGGTTATTATTTATTCTATTGGGTATTATACTATATCTTTGACAGGTTTAAAAGTATGCCTAAGTTTTGCAACGAATAATTCACTTTTCCTACAGTGTAGTACATATAGGGGGTTCAATCAAGCCTAGCTGACTCAAGTTAGAGTTGAAAATTTTCCATATTAATTAAAAAGAATAAAAACATTAAAATATAAAAGTTGCATTTGGCTTGCAAGTGACTTGATTTAAGTATCAAGACTCTTGAACTTGGCATGCACAATTACTTAAGTTCGGCAGGTTACGTCTAAACCAAATTTCATGTTTTTTTATTGAGTGGCTGGACGCAATGTAGCTTTCCATGCATGAGTGTTTCACTTACATTCCCAAGTATGCATGCCTGGTGCTTGGAGATGGAGTCAGGGTTTAATATTCACAATCTTTCACGTATTCTTCTCCTGTTTTATATGTCTATGATGTTGCTTGTTAATAGCTTCTTTTAAAGGTCTGTATTTTTTCCACTGATTGAAGGAATCCAATTTGTTCTTGTTGTTTCGAATTTGTATTGACAACCTTGTTATTTTCTGTAGAATAAAAAGAATCCCGCTTCAAACAGTGCTGGACCAAAACAAGCCCAGCATTGCCAGGCACTCAAGCCTCCAAGTGAGGTATTTACTCGGAGCACTTCTTATTTGGTTTTATCTTTTGAAAGAGCTCTGGTCTGGGGTAACTAATATTTTCATTTGCTTGACTTTTGCAGCTCAGAAGAAAAGTGGAGAAACTTAAGGTTGCAAGAGATTATTCATTTCTCTCAGATGATACAGGGGTTCCAGCCACTGCAAAAGATCCTCCACCTCGAAATGTTTCTGCTCCAACATCTGGTAGGTTACTACTTAACTGCATTAAATATGTTTTCTACCTCTGAAGCTTAAACCATAGATAACTTATACAGGTTTTTTTTATTGATTTTTAAAGAGGCACGATCAGCTCAAAAGTTGCTAAAAAGCAGAGAACCATTGAGCAGCAACAACAATAGTGGCAGACATTTGCAAGGCACCCGTGATGAAAGGAAATCAGTACTATTGAAGGGTCAATTGCAATCTAAATTTGGTACCAACAAGTCTTCATCTGCCTGTAAACCAAATGGGATGCCAATGGATTCTAAAAAGCAGCTTGGTGTTAGCAGTGGTATGGGGCCTGGCCGGCCTGGCAGTGTTAGCAATGGTACGGGATCTGGGCGGCCTGTTAGCAATGGTACTGGGCCTGGACGGCCTGTTAGCAATGGTACTGGGCCTGGGCGGTCAGTTGGTGCTAGCAATGGTACTGGGCCTGGGCGGTCAGTTGGTGCTAGCAATGGTACTGCACCTGGCCGTCCTGCTGGCCCTAAAGCTGTACCTTCCAAGATGCCTATCACAAAGATGGAGAAGAAGATTTCTGCTCCAACTTCTAGGAATGTCCCACCCAGTGCGCACAAAGCACCTCCATCAAAAGTGCACACATCTGATTCAAGACGGCACTTAGAACAGAAACGTGGATCACAAGAACGTAGCAAGGATAAAATGATGTCCCAAAGGCCTCCAGTATCATCAAAGCCACAGGCAAACAAGCCAGTGAAACAAGTCTTATCACATTCTCAAATGAAGTCAAATGTACAGCGACCCAAGAAAAAGAATACAAGTGACGATGAAAGGGCCCTAATGATGGTCAGAACTATGTTCCGGTAATATCTCTATCCTATCATGTTTCTCCCTCCTTGCCCTTTTATTGAAATCATAGGTCTTATTAACTGGAAGAGTAAATCACTTTTTACTTTCAGTATTTTGATTTCAAATTTTCAAAAATTTGTTTTCTAAATATTTGATTACTCCATTGCAGCACTGATAGGTGGGCAGCTTGTGACGACGTTGATGATGTTAGTGACATGGAGGCAAACTGGGACGAGATAAGGGCAGAGGAAAGAAGAAGGTTAGTAAAAATTTTCCCCGAACCTGTTTTTCTTTGTAGCATTTGCATGTTTAAAACTGCCTCTGTGAACTCTTTAGGAGATGCACGTTTGACAGTGCATCTATCAATCCCTTGTTTCTTCATGCTTAGATTCGATTCATTTATCGGCTTTAAAGATAATTACTTAATATTGTTTTTTTTTCCGGCAGTGCTAAAATTGCAAAAGAAGAGGATGCAGAACAATTGAGGCTGATAGAGGAAGAAGAACGGCGGGAGCGGATGGCCAAAAAGCGCAAGCTGAGCCGACACTGATTGATGGGGAGGCCGAAGTTTAAAAATCCTTGTTCATCATCGGGTGTTATTTATTCCATGTAATTACTACAAATTGAAGGACGTTTTCGTTGTCCCAAATGAATTCAAGTAGTGTTTTGGTTTGAGGTTTTAGAAGAATTAGAATAACACATTAGATTTTCTTTTTTGGTTAACTGTATTGGTTTTTGGTTGGTATATGTTAACATGAAAGTTAATGCATAACGGCGTTTTTCTTACGGCCTTCGCGATCAAAATCCATTAGTAATATGATTCAAAATTAGTGCTATGAGTTTGTACGTTCTTACAATAATTTCAAAACAACTGCCATGCTCCTGTAAATTCTAAATACTGGACGTATGTATGTGTTTTAAATATTAGTACCGGATTATTATCCTATACACTGGCGGATTATTATTTTAATTTTAGCGGTGAAAATTAAAATTTTTTACAAGTGCTTTAACTTTAGGGGTTTAGGTGTAAGAATTTAAAGTTTAGAGATATTGATTAGAATTTAGGGTTTAGAGGTTAGAGCAATATGATGAAGATTTAGGTTTTAATCTATAAACTTTAAATTATAATGTAGATTTCAACCACTATCCCTAAATTTAAAACTCATACTCCTAAATCATGCACCTTAAACTCTAAAACTAAGGCGCTTGTGAAAAGTTTTAATTTTCACGGCCAATGTATCAAATGATTACCCATAAAATATTTGCGGTTATGAATATCATCAATAATATGTACATTTATCATTATTACTGATTAGAAACAATTCAAATTTTAGAGATGATATTGTTGGGTAGAAAATAAAAGTGACAATTAGATGGGAGATAATCGAAAATTGTGGAATTTGAATTTACGTTATGAAGAATAATTAAAATCTTCACTAATAGGGTCATACTATTGGGACGATAATAACGAGATAAGTAAATAAATGTAAACGCAGGAAAAATAACACCAAAAATTTACGTGGAAAACCCAAAAGAAAAACTACGAGCATATGATGAGAACTTTCACTATGATAGAGAAAGAGATTACCACTGATTTCATATATTATGTCTAAAACTCTAATCTCTAATATCTATTTATAGGGATAGATTTTTAGTTTACAAAGAAAACTTGCATAAAAGCTGGTATTGGAAGGAATAAACTGATTCTTAATTACGGCCGTCGTCTGCTGTTTCTGTTTGCTTTATTTGGTTGTGAGGCTTGTGGTTCTTACTTTTGCTTTTTTGATTTTTGAGGCTTGTGGTTCTTAGGATACGGTTCCTTCTAGTTATGTGTTTGCGCCCTTTTATTGAGGTGGTCTCCGTGGTTCTGAGACTGGTCGCTTCTTTGTTCGTTATTTCTTGAGTGTCCGTCTCGGGCTTTCATGGCAATATTAGCGTGGAATGTGAGAGGATTGGGTAACAAAGAGACCGCAAGAACTTTAAAAAGTTCGATTTGGAAGCATAAGCTCTGCATAATCTTTCTAAGCGAGACGAAACAGAAAATTAAATACCTTGACAAGATAAGAATGAAAATGAAGATGGACAACTCTTTCTACGTGGATCCGCATAGTATTGCAGGTGGCCTGGCTTTATGGTGGTCAAGCGAAACGAATGTGACAATTTTGAATTACAACAAGAACTTCATTGATGCGAAAGTTTCCTTGCATGAGAGTGAGGAATGGTTCGAAACATTCATTTATGGTCCACCTTATAAAGAAGAGAAGCAGGCTTTCTGGAGGATCTTTCGAACCTAAGAAGGTCCCATGAGGAGAAGTGGCTAGTAATAGGGGACTCGAATATTGTCATCTGCCAAGCGGAAAAGGCAAGAGGGACTCCGGTCAACCCAGTAGAAGCTAATGGTTTCAGAGAATTTATGGAATCGTCCATGTTGCTGGATATGCCGATCAAAGGGGGCTGTTTCACGTGGTATAATCAAAGAAGCGATAATGAAGCGATCTTGGAGAAACTCGATCGTGTTCTATGTTCGACAGAGTGGAGTATCGCTTTCCCTAAAGCCATATGCCTAATGGACATTGATGTGGCCTCCGATCATAAACCTATTATCCTGCTTCCCTCCGGCTTATCTCGAAAATACAAGAAAGATTTTAAATTCGAGATCAAATGGCTTTTAGACGAGGAATGCCCACAGACTATTCAAGAAAGTTGGGTCTCTTCCTCCTTCGGCGGAGTTACCAACAGGTTTGGGAAGAAAATTGGTAGAACAAGAACCTCCCTTATTAAATGGAACAAAATGAATCGAAAACGGAAAAATGAGAAGAAAGAAGAACTCATAGCCAGTATCAGGAACCTTCAAGGGAGGAAACTGACGGAAACAGAATTGGAGGAGTTAAAACAGAAGAAAAAGGAGCTGAATATAGAATGAGAGATCGAAGAAAGATACTGGCATCAACGCTCTAGAATAAATTGGTTGAAATGTGGAGACAAAAACACCAAATTCTTCCACGCTTCCACTATTCAACATAGAAGAACCAATTCCATAATCAGGCTAAAAACGGAGGATGGGACATGACTCGAGGAACAAGGGGATATTGCGAACTATCTTCAACAACATTACTGGAGCCTGTTTGCGAAAGATCAGTTTATTGATTTTCATTGCCTTGGTGAATATATCCCGAAGCTGGTGAACGAGGAGATGAACTCAGTTCTATCTAAAAAAGTTTTGAAGGAGGAAATCAAAGAAGCGGTCTTCACTATGAGGGCAACAAAATCTCCAGGCTCGGATGGCTTTCCAGGCTGTTTCTATCATACCTTTTGGGAAACCATCAAAGAAGACCTTGTTGAGATGATCCAAGTTTTCTTTAGGGATGGTGTCCTGGATCAGGGGCTGAACAAGACGAATCTGATGCTTATCCCAAAAAGATCAAATCACTGTGAGGTCTCCCATTTTCGCCCGAGTAGCCTTTGTAATTTCTCTTACAAAATTATATCCAAGATGTTAGCCTCCAGACTCAAGAAATTTCTTCCGAACATTATTTTGCCATGTCAATCAGCTTTCGTCAAGGGCAGAGCGATACACGACAATATCATATTGGCTAACGAGGCCTTCACTGCAATTAAACGGGCCAATAAAGGAAAGAAGGGCATAAGCACTTAAGATCGATCTTGAAAAGGCTTACGGTAAGGTGGATTGGGATCTTCTTCGGTTTACTATGGGCGAAATGGGTTTCTGCAAGTGGTGGATCGATAGAATTATGGCTTGTGTTTCTTTGACTGCTTTCGCACTGGTTTTAAATGGAGAAAGATCTGGTGAATTCCTCCCAGGGAGGGGAATTAGACAGGGAGACCCACTATCACCTTTTCTATTCAAGTTTATCTCCAATATCTTTTCTTGGCTTTTGGAGAAAGAAGTGGAAATGGACCATCTGAAGGGTCTTAGGATCAAAAGAAGATGCCCTACTATTAGCCATCTTATGTTTGCTGATGATTGTCTAATGTTCTCCACGGCAAATGAAGGAAACTGATTCTCAATCCTGGAGACTCTTCACCTGTTTCAGAAGTCGACCGGACAAACGGTAAACTTCCAGAAATCGTCAGTCCTTTTCTCACCCAATGTTAGTGCCAACCTCAAGAGCCATCTTTCAAATATACTGGGCTTCAGACCATTGGAGGAGGACAGTAAATACCTTGGTCTTCTATCCCTTTGGGGGCGAAGTAAAAAGGAAGCCCTCGCTTTTATAAAGGAGAGAGTTCAGAACAAGCTCCGGAGCTGGAAAACCAAATTCTTAAATCAAGCCGATAAGGAGGTTCCTATGAAAGCCATCTCCCAAGCTATCCCGACTTATGTGATGCAATGCTTTCTCCTCCCCGTCACCTTCTGTGATGAGCCCAGCTCTCTAGTGGCAAATTTTTGGTAGAATAACTGTGGATCAAAAGAAAGAAGCATACACTGGATCAATTGGAGGAATCTGTGCCGCCCTAAAGATCAAGGAGGAATGAGCTTCCGTAACCTCAGATCTTTTAACAAAGCTCTCCTTGCGAATGTTGCATGGAGAGTACTAAAAAATTCGGATTCCCTTCTGGCTCAAACCCTTCGGGGCATTTACTACCCGAATGGTAATATCCTTGAAGCACCAAAGTGTAATAACTCATCCTGGGCCTGGACGGGTATTAAAGAAGGGATTGAGGTAATCAAAGATGGTTTCTTATGGAGCGTAGGTAATAGAAGAAGCATTTCCACATGGAAGGACAACTACATACCAAAGCTGCCCAAGTTTCGGTTATCATCACCGCCCTCTTCTCAGTTTTCTTGTCTATCAGTCTCTAGTCTCATGAATCCTGATCAAAGATCATGTGACCGATCTAAATTGGAAATCCATTTCTCGCCTTTGGAAGTTGAAGCCATCTTAACTATTCCGGTTGGGGGACCAGAAATAAAAGACACTCTAATTTGGACAGGAACGAAGAATAGAGACTACTCTTCCAAATCCGGTTACTGGTTCATTGAGAGCAACGACCGATTGGCTATGGATCCTTCCTCAAGTAATGCACTGGGCATCAACAAAGGATTTTGGAACTCTATTTGGGGCCTTAAGGTTCCAACCAAAATTCGTTCTTTCCTATGGAAACTTTGCCACAACATTATCCCTACCAAAGGAACTCTTGCGGCCCGATTCCACGGAAGCTTCCTTGACTCAGACCGTTGTCCACGATGCGGGGATGAAACATAATCCATTGAACATCTCATGTTCTTCTATCATTTTGCACAAGCGGTATGGAGAGTGTCTGGTTTCAAGTACTCTCCATCTTCAACAGGCTTTCCTGGATTTCCCCATTGGTGGCTCAGAATCTATGATTTCAGGAAAGTAGGGAACTTCGACGAGGGATGTGCTCTCATCGCTTTTCTTCTCTGGGCAATTTGGAAATCGAGGAACGCCCTCATGTTTGATTGTAAAAAAGACCTCCCATGGGAAGTATGGCTACGTGCGGAGAGCTCTTTTCAGAAGTTTTCACGGGAAACATTACCGTCTACGATTCCCACCACGTGCCATTCTAAGGAGACAGTCAGTTAGACATCTCCTCCTCCGGACACCATTAAAATAAACCGTGACGCTGCTTTTGACAACCTCACTGGAAGGGCCACTGTGGCAGCTATTGCTCGTGACTTCTTAGGAAGCTTCATTATAGGAGTCTCGGAACCTAAGCTTGCCCCCTCGGCGGTAGTGGCCGAAGCTATGGCAATCACGCTAGGTTTATCTCTGGCATCAAAGGAAAGTTTCTCTCGTATCATCATCGAATCGGATTGCCAGGCTGTCATTAACAGGCTTTGTTCAGGTTTCTGTTCAGAGTGTGTCTCTTCAGCTATCGAGGAGGACATTAGGTGTAAAGCGAAAGCCTTTGTAGCTTGTTCCTTTTCTTTTGCTCCATGTTCTTGTAATCAGGCAGCTCATTGGCTTGCTAAGCTTGCTAGGGATTTCCAGGCAAGGACCTTCTAGGGACCTCCTCTCCCTACAAGCCTTCTAATGTACCTTTAATTTTCGATTTCTAATGAAGTCTATTGCCTTTTGAACAAAAAAGAAAACCTGCATAAAAACAAATTCTACTCAAACTGAATTTCTTACCTTTAATTAATGTAAAGTAAACAAGATATACTAAAAGTAGGATTCTAACTTTAAACCAAATCTTAAAAGAATTTGGATCACAATTCTAACAAATCTCTACCTTGAGACAAATTCTTGTAGAATAATATCCCCACCTCTTCTACAAAACTCCTTCAAGAGGTGGTCTTCAGCAATGAACACCGACAAAATTCAAGTCTTGACCAAGCTTGGATGTACATGCTAATTTAGTTTTTATATTGGTAAGACCAACATTAGTTTCAAATTTGCTCGAAATTATATCATGCATAACACGACCTCGATCATCAATGGCAATACTATCTTTCTCATTATTTATCTTTGCAGCAAAATGTGAACTCTCTTAAGCTTTTCAAATCTTTTATGCCCACAAAATTCAACTTTATTCTTGTTTTCAAATTCGTTATGCCCACGAAATTGAACTCTTTTTCGCCTACCAGAACCGTTATGGATGCATCACCTAAAATAGTTGAACATTGCAGAACATAAAAATTGGAGTATATTGCAAATTTGACCAGAAGCATTTGTACCCTTTTAAATCTAGAGTACCTAACGAAATCAGGTTTCTTCTCAAATTTGGAACATGGCTCACATTACTAAGTGTTCAAATAATTTCATCGAACATCTTAATCTTGATTGTACCAATACATGCGACTTTACAAGAGACATTATTTCCCCCAAAAAATAGCACTTGTAGATACATGTTTATATGTCGCAAACCAATCCCAATTTGGACTCATATGAAAACTATTACCAGAGTCAAGAATCCACTTCTCGCTTGTTGTAGAGTTTTCGCCAGAAGCAACTAAAAGTTCACCATCATCATACTCCTCTACAATATCAGCTCTATTCACTAGAATTTTGATTTTCAAATTCCCTCTTTATCTTATTATGTAATCTATAACACTCGGATTTAATGTGACCTTTTTTTTGTAGAAATACAATGTTTTACCTCAATTTGATGATTTGGATCTGCCCCTATTTTGACCGTTGAAATTACGATCATCTTTAGTTCTGCGGTCTAAACTAGTCGATCCATGCACCATAAGAGCCCCTGCTTGGAACTTAGAGCCGGAAAGATGTTGCATCTTGTCATGCGAATTCAGATTATCATATACCTTTTCAAGAGTAAGGGTATCGCAATTGTGTAGGAGGGTGCTTTTAACAGACGAATATAAAGAGGACAATGAGCAAAGTAAAATCAAGCATAAGTCTTCTTCATTATACTTTACCTCCACTGTTTTAAAATCTGAGAAAATCACCTTGAAATCGGTTAGGTGGTCGTCAAGACACGAACCTTCTGCTAACTTGTGGGAGTATTGATTTCGCTTCAGGAGCAACTTGTTGGTCAAAATTTTCTTCATGCAAATTTGTTCTAATTTTTCCCATAAGTTGACATCTATCTTCTATTTATGAACATCTTGCAAAATACTGTTTGATAAGTGCAAACGGATCTGAGAAGTAGCTTTCCTATCGTTGTGGTGCTTCTCTATATCCGACCATTCTTTTGGCATATTATCAAACCCATCTAATGCATCATCTAAATCCACCTGAACAAGAACATCTTGAACCTTCACCTACCATAGTGAAAATTTGACATTGCAATCCAGTAATGGAATTTCATACTTCATCTTTGTCATTATCCTAACTAACCTGAAAAGCTCTAATGCCAATTTGTTATACTATTAGGATGATAGTGACGAGATAAGTAAATAAATGCAAACATAGAAAAGAAAAATAACACCAAGAATTTACATGGAAAACCCTAAAGGAAAAACCACGGGCAGAGGATGAGAACTTTCACAATGATGGAAAAAGAGATTACAACCGATTTCAGATGTTTTGTTTAAACCCTAATCCCTATTATCTATTTATATAGATAAATTTCTAGATTATAGAAGAAACTTGCATAGAAACAAATTCTACTCAAACTGAGTTTCCTACATTTAATTAATGTAAAGTAAACAAGATCTACTAAAAGTAGGATTCTAACTTTAAACCAAATCCTAAAAGAATTTTGATCACAACTTTAACACATAGGAATGAGGGAAGTTATATCATCGAATTTCAAATGAGGATGAAGACAGTGTGGGACCGGATCTTACCCGTATAAATCACAGTGGGAATCCTTGAAAAATATTCGTAAGATCCACAATATTTTACAAATTTGGATGGCCATAATGGAAATTTACCCATTTTCAACAAAAGTTTAATTTTCCATAACCTGAGTATGACTGGCTGGAATAAGTTTGAAAATTCTATGTAAATTTCATAAAAATAATTAGAAGGGTCTATACATTGTTGTAAACGTAATTTAGTCTAGTTTTGTTAAAATACACGGTGATTGACTTCAATGTGTATTTTTTTTTAAAATATGAATATTTAAATGTTGAAAGGTTATAAAAATTTGGCAGCAGATTTCTTAGAAAACAGTTATAGCAATGATTTTGAAAATCTCCAAAAAATCCTACAAGATAAATAAGGAAGTGGACCTTAGATTTTTATAATCATACGAAAGTCTAGAATCATTTAAAACAAATGGTTCTTGATTTCGAGTTATATATTAAAAGTTATTAGTTTTTGAATGAGCAAAGGTGTAAGTGTAACCCCCTTAGACCCGCCTATGCATTCCACGGATCTTAGGAAGTCACATTAGGGTCACAAGAACGACCCATAATAAAAATACACATAAAACATTTTTTTCTCAAAACACTTATTAAACTGTAAAATCAACTTCTGTTTAACATACCATTTCAAGAAATCATTTAAACATATAACAGAAATTTCAAAAAGTGTTTTACAGACACTATTATAAAACAATACATGACATGCATGCCCACTAACTATACAGTACCGTACTCCAAAAGTGACGCCGAGAGAACTCTAAACACTGATGTCAGACATTATACCATGATATATTCTTTTAACCTGCAATGGTAAAAACATCGTGAGCTTGGAAAAGCTCAGTAATACAATACTACCAATGGATGCTATAAGTAACATGCATGAATACGGTCGAGCACGAAGCTATCACGATGTTCCGAGAAACAACAAGTTCTAAATTTATAGTTCATTATATCGAATACATGTTATATTTGAAGACAACAAAGTTGTTCTTTATTTAATCACCGAGTATTAGGGGAGGAGCATATAGACTGTAGAATCAGAAGGGAGGTAGTGTGCGGTAGTTGAATTAGAGAGTTTAGTGTGTGTTCCAACAGTGCAAAGTTAATGCATACAATGTAACTGTACGGTGAACATTTTATTTCACAGTAATATAATAGTAGTGATAAAGCTCATGATAAGGTTTATTTTGAATTTCCTATCTACCCTCCAACCAAACTCTCCGGTATGCAGTTCCCCAGAGCTGCAACTATAAGAGGCGTTAACCTAGGCCCATTGGGCGTAGGTGCCAACCTAAGGGGATACCTTAGGTACGACACGATACGATAGGAATCACCCTAACCAAAGCATAGGAACCTGAATCGGTATAGAATTACTAGCCTGATCAGGGCTAAACCTACGATAACTTCATACTATGTCCTAAGTACCCCCAGTAACGGTAATAATAGTGATAACGGTAAGGATGGTAATAACAGTGATAACGGTTAGAGCGGTAATAATAGTAGTAACAATAATTGATAGTAATCGGTAGCAACAGTTGATATAGTAACCAAAAGGCACGATTTTCGTTCAGATACAAGGGTATATTTTGGTTAGATAAAAGCCATATTTCAGATCGAGAGACAGTTTTGAGTTCAGAACGGTAGAGTACTCATGTGCACTTCACTAAGTGGAACAATTTATTTCTCTAAGATACTTGATATTTCAAGAAGGAAAACTTTGAGCTTTTGAACTAATTTCGGTAATGAGTTCCCAATTAAATGGGACTCTGAAGCCAACATCGCCAACCAGGCATTCGGGAAAAATGTTATATTATGATCGCTTAGGATATTAGATATATTAAGGATGTTTCGATCACTTAGGCCAACGAGGGCATTTTGGTCATTTTACTAATCAAGGGCAAGTTTGTAATTTAGCCCAATAATGACAAAATGATGATTTGCAATATTTAGGAGCTTCATCGATTTATCAAGCCTCTAAAATCCATTCAAACTAGAATATCTCAACCTTGCAGTACTTATCAAACTTTCAAATATAGGCGTTTCACGTGTATTATTCCCAAATGTCGACTGTGTCGTATATTTGAGCGATCGCCTTCATGTTTCACCACAATGTTTACCACTGAGCAGTCAAACTTATATTCCATGCAAATCTTCCTACCTTATATTAATATCATGAGTGATGGACGTACATGAGTCATGCTTTATAACTCTTTGGGACATTTCGATCATTTAAGCTTTACTAGTATTCCCAGAATCTTATCAGAGGCAAATTTGCTTATTCCTATCAAGAGGGTATTTCGGTCATTTGAAGCTCAGGATAAGACCATCATTTTTGTGAATTTTACTATTATAGTATTCCATTCATTTATGTACTCGGTAAAGATTAAGCCGTTCAAATCCTTTCAACCCTTCCGACAATCCATTCATCTCAAAGCTTGAGAGTATAACTATCATTTCAATTAATTAAAAAAATCAAGGGTAATTCAGTCTTTTGCTTGATGATATTTCTGTCAATTAGGTACTTTCGGTACTTCCAGTTATTTTATTCATTCCAGAACTCAATGGTTTATCCATCATTCTAGTTAATTTGGATAATTCCGGTGACCGATGATACTTTTTTTCTTTTTGGTCATTATGATCATTTCGATCAATTCTGCCCTATTTGCATTTCCAATCTTATTAGTCATTCAATCAATTCAGTACTTCTCGCCACTTCGATTAATTTAGGCATACAAATAGTTTTCTATAAATTTATCTTCAGATGTTTGTCCAGAGTTCGAGTAGTCCAAGAGTTTTGTTATCATACATATTTGCATCTTGATCCTGAAATCTTTCCCAATAGAATGGAGATTTTTAGATATAGTAATCATTTTATCAAATCGAGTGTAAATTCTAGGTCATTTCCTTTGTTAGGGGTATTTAAATCATTCTTATACCTCAAGGGCATTTTCGTAGTTCCATATCCAATATTTATAACTTTGAATCCTTTAACACTATGTTGGGTTTGGCAATTTACTGCCTTATTAATTATTTATAGAACTCCCGATCTTTCCAAATTATTAGCCTTCTCAATCGAATATGTCAATCTTATCTGAATTAACATACATATATTTCGTATTTGATTCGACTTAAGTAGAATTAACAGTATACTTCGCCATAAGTATGCATGCATTAACCGAATACCAACATGTCCATAAAGCACACAAGGGGTAGTAATGTATTACCTTGAATCCTAGCTATATTTGTTGATCCGTGAACGACATTTGAACACTCTTAAACCCGGATTTGACGTCCCTCAACAATTCGTATTCAAGGAACTATGAGTACCTTCAATTACACAAATTCCCATTTTAGTCTTTATTAATAGTACTCTTAAATAAATAAATACATATACAAGCTCAGGTTCAAGGTCCAAATCACAGACTTTCGCTGTAACTCCCGATTTAGGGCCGGGAGTTTATCGGTTTTGATCAAGGACTAGTTCGAGTTAAATTTAGAATTAAAATGATAATTTTATAAAAATTGTCATTATTTACAATAATGCCATTAATGAAATTAGAAGATGTGAATTTTGAGTTAAATGAAATAAAGAAAAGAAGTTTGAAAAGTGTCATCTTCTCCTAAAAAATCCCCATTTCACCAAAACCCTCTCCTAAACCCTATTTCACTATCCCATTACCTCAAATCCCTCATCCAAGAAAGATTTTTCAAGGTAATCTCTCCATTGTTTAGGTTCTTACATACCTAGCTTGTACTCATTGAAAACCTTCTTTTAAAACCCATTAAAATGCATTTTTAAGTTGGTGTTGGGATTGAGAAATGAGTATTTCTATAGGTTTTTAATAGGTTCTTGGTGGGATGTTTTTGAACTATTTTTGGTTGCTAAATAATGTTAATAAGTGGCTTAAATCCATAAAACCCGAAAATAGGGCAGTGGGTAAGTTTTAAAGGTGAAAATGGTGTTTTTGGCTTAGTTTTGGGGGTAAAACGAGGGCTGGAGGTATACAGATCTAGGATGGGTGTTTTTAGATGATTTGTGTGTGTTTTGGATGTTCAATTTGATGGGTTATTGCTGGGCTTTGCTTAAGAACGAGTTTGATAATATTTTGATGGATTTCAGCTTTGAATCGTTGAGAGAATGTTGTGGATTTGTGAACTGATGTTTGACAGTGAATTTATGGAAGAGTAGGGGAGTAATACTTTGTTTTTGGTTGTTTATAAATATGGGAAACGAGTTTGGGTCCTTTGGAAGCGATATCGGGTGTTACGGAGACTTGAGAACGGTGTTTCGGCTTTCTTTTGGGCTCTATCAGTGAGTGGTAATGTTTTGAAGTTTAAAATGATTTCAAAGTGGATTCTTGGGGGTTTGGGTGGAGCCTTAAGGGCTAACCTAAACCCAAGTGTAAGTTTGCCTATACTTGCCTTGCTTGGTTGCTTGTTGATGTACGTGTTTATGCGTGTTGTGATGTTGATTTCGGAATGCTTTTATTCCCGTTCTAATTTTGTTGTGTAGTCGTTGTGGATGTCAAGCCTCACGTGATGGTTGTCGTTGTATACGATGATGTGTAGTCCCACCGGTAGTGACTAGTAGATGAGTACGGTGATGTGTAGTCCCATCAGAAAACTGCTAGTTGTTGTGTACGGTGATGTGTAGTCCCACCGGGAATGGCTGTGCATGTGCAAACCATGTTTGCTCTATGCTTGTGTTGTTACATCTCTTACTTAAATGGTTTTGTTTCCAAAACTAAGATTCATGTTTTAAACTGCATTGTTGTTGTGTTTTAGAGCTCCGCTCACTAAGCTTCTAAGCTTACGCTCTCTTTTTCCAACAATGCAGATCGTTAGAGATTCCGGGAGGCAAGTGGGAAAGGAAAGAGTTTTTGGAGTTCTTGTTAAGCTCAGAGTATGGTTTTTATGTTTGTAATAATGTTAGACAATGAGAATACTAGGCTTGTGTTATGGAGTTGGTGTTCAAACTCTTAAGTCTTGTTATTGCTAATGTTGTTAACTTGTTTAAATGTTGAAGCATGTTTTATTTTGGCCCTTGACACTTTTGATGGATGTTAAGCATGTTTGGTTGCTCATTATACCTTGGTTGATGAATTGAGTTTTGTTTTGTGCTTGAATACCTTAAATGAATGTCTCTTGTTTGCCTAAAATTGTATGCATGTTTAAATGATGATCTAATGCCTGCTTAAGTTCTTTAGGATAGTCCATTGTGCTTAAAAATCAAAATTTGCAGACTTTTTGTGCAGGGCGTATCGATACGCCCAAGGGCGGTATCGATACGGTCCCTTATTCTTAGGCCTAGCGTACCGATACGCGGGGGCTTATCTATACCCAATTTTCTTTCTAGAAATAAGAGATTTTGACGAGAAATTGGGGTATCGGTACGGGCCTTAGGCGTACCGATACGGTCTTAGGGTTGACTTTGATATTTTGACCATTGAGAGCGTATCGATACCAGCCTTAGTCGTACCGATACAGTCTTAGGGTTGACTCTGGGGGAGGTTGACCGTTGAATGCGTATCGATACGGTTCTTTAGAGTATCGATACGATCCTTTGGAGTATCGATACGGTCCTTTGGAGTATCAATACGCCCTTAGCTAAATGGATAAAAAATTGTCTTAAATTGTCAGTTTTGTTTGGATCGAATTGGTGGTTGCTTTTCCGCTGTTTGCTTATCTCATGTAGGTCAAATAAATAATTTAGATAAGATAAATTAAAGAAAAAAAAATAGGGTTATTAATCGGGGTGAGATCTTAATGAGTTTCACTTCAGTTTTCCCCGTGTAACCCGTTCGGTTCGGTCTATTGGCTAGACCGAGAAGAAAGGGTTACATTTGGGTCATAATTTCGCGAAACAAGCATCAAAAAACGAACTCAGGACATCGAAAAACATAAAACGAGAGTTTTCAGGAAAGTTGACTTTTTGGTCAACGGTCAAAGTCAACGTTGACGTTAGCAGTCAACAAAAGGTCATATGAGTTGACTCAGCAAGTTAACTCACTAAGTCAACTCAGGTGAGTTGACTCAATCTCCGGTCGGGTTTGGGTGCGGGTCAGACTCAGGTTCGGGTCGGGGTGGTTCAGGTTGAACCGGTTTGGGTTGGGCCGGTTCACTCACCCAAAAAAATTTGGTTGTCGGACGGTCGCCGAAGACTTCTTTTGCACCATCTCTGACGAAAAACAATACATATCAACACCACAACTCAACCATAACACTTGAACATCGGAAAAATGGTCGGAATCACACTTATTTTACCTGAAATGCCAAGCGACGACCGAAACAACACGTAGCTCCGATGAGGCCCTTAGCAGCGGCGAACAGGTGATCGGTCGATCATGTTTTGATCTCTGCCTCATCAAGAGCTCGGATCTGGTGGCTATGTAGCGAACGGACGAGGCCGAAAAATGCTAGAAACAGAGGCGTCGATTGAGGGGGGTTTTGGCTGTAACTTCGAACGAGTTTTACCAGCGAAAGGCAGCTCGGTTGCGCGCGTGGAGGCTAGGGATGAGATCGGGACGTCGCGACGCTTCTGGTGATGTTGGTGGCGGTGGCCGGGATCGAGCCGGACGAAGGGGCAACATTTGGGTTCTCGTCGGGCTTTCAACTAGCGGTTAACGGCAAACGGTGTCCTCTCGACGCGAGTGGAGGCTATGGGTGTGACCGGCGTGAGGCGACGTTGACGGTGACTATTACGACGCGTTGGTAGTTGAGATTGGACGATGGCTACGTTTGGGGAGGTGATGGGAAAGGTGAAGGGTCGAGTATCCCCTCTATGGAGCAGATGGACCTAATTAATGCCATACGGGGTAGGTGAGATGTTTTTTTGGGTTTATTATTATTTTATTCAAAATATAAGAAATAAATTAAAGGTGTATGGACTTAACACCAAAAGCTGTTATAGCTTAGATGGTTAGTTGCTTGGTTTAAGAGCCTTGAGGTTGTGGGATCAAATCTCCTTGGTAGTGAAATTCATCTCTTTTTCTTCTTTATTTTTTATTTTATTCAATTTCTTTTCTTCACACACACACACACACACATATATATATATATATATATATATATATATATATATATATATATAGGATAAATATTCTATACACAGGCGGTGGAAAACTGAAAGTTTTCACAAGCGCCTTAGTTTTAGGGTATAAGGAGTTAGTTTAGGGTATATGGTTTAGGGGTTTAGGTGTAGGGGGTTAGAATTTATAGATAGTTGTTTTAATTTAAGGTTTAGGGTTATAATTTAGGGTTTATAGATTAAAACCTAAAACCTCACCATATTACCCTAAAAACTAAACTCTAACCTATAAACCCTAAATTATAACCCTAAACCTTAAATTGAAACAATTATCCCTAAATTTTAAACCCCTACACCTAAACCCCTAAATCATATACCCTAAACTAACTCCCTATACCCTAAAACTATGGCACTTGTGGAAACTTTCAGTTTCCACCGCCTGTGTATATGATATTAATCCATATATATATATATATATATATATATATATATATATATATATATATATATATATATATATATATATATATATATATATATATATATATATATATATATGGATTAATATCATATATATTAAGGGTGTTAGGTCAGAAGAAATTAATGCAAGTTGTTTCCAAAACAACAATGGCAATCACTTCAGAGATTCACCATAAATCATACGAATAAAATTAGAAGATGCAATTTATATGGTTGGAAAGATTATCAAATATAGTTTCTTTTAGAACAAACAGATCATGATTTGAAACTGTAAATTATTATTTATATATTTTCTTTTAATTGTAGTACATTCTGTCATGTTTCAAAAGTTAATATTTTGGTCATGTTTTATAGTTTTGAAATAGTTTCTATATTATTGGTAAATCTTAATTTATCATTTATGTTTGTAATTTTAGAGATATAATATTGAGTATTTTTTTTAGGAAAATACTTTGATACACCAACTTGTGTAAACCACAAGGCTTTTAGTTTTAGGGTTTAAAGATTTAGGTTGTCGTTTAGGGGTATAGGTTGTAGGCAGTAGAATTTAAGGAATGATTAAAATTTAGAGTTTAAAGTTTAGGTTTTAGGGTGTTAGAGCTAGAGATTTAAGTTCTAGATTTTATAGCTTAAATATGAAGGTTGTGTATCAAAATATAACCCTTTTTTTAATATATTAAGTTTTGTTTTTTGGGTACATGGATTAATTGAAAAGTGCAGGAATTCTATGGGATGGGTATGAGGACGAAAAAATCTCTAAATTTTTAATGAGGATTCCTCGAAACAGTACCCACAAATGTTAGAAATGGAGTGAGAAATACAAAACCGTCACCGACCCGCCCAATACCACCCTAGTAGAATAGCCAGATTCATAGTAAAAAACAACGTTGCATCTTCTTATAATTATCGGTGATACATAGTAATAGTGACTATGCACAAATTTATTTGATTTTTTCAAAGTTTATAATAATGGTGAACTATTCTTATTAATAAAATGTTAGTTCAAGGAGATACAATAACAAGTTGTCATTAGAAATGCTAATATGTGAGAAGTGAGAGAAAATACAAGCAAATTAAACCTTATTTCAATTTAATTTTAGTAGAATTTCCTAATTTTTTTTATTAAATAGAGATTACATTTTAATACTAAAACTCAAACCCATATAAAATGAGACAATATAAATATCCTTAACCACTAAAACAATCAATAGATCTCTTACATCTTTTTAATTAAGGTTTTTCCACGTTTTACTATTATACATTTGGTACAATTACAAAGTTAATTATAAATTAATATGTTCGAGAATTATAATAAGGCACAATGTCAGATGAAAACTAAATTTAATACTTATTTAGATGTAATATAATTGAATTGAAATCAGCCCAGCATAAAATCGTGGTTTGATTTAGAATATTCTGTATAAAAATCCACATAAAATGGTGGGATGAAAACCTACACATATAAACTGTCACGAGCGGACAGTTCAGACCCGAGTTATATGTATAATTAGCTGTCCAAATGGTTAATATCGAGGAAATAGGCTTGAAGAGACCACTAAACTTAGCTTGGTCCGTAAGAGATCCTAGAAGACTTAGGCCATGTTTGGTAAAGAGCGGTTTGGGTAAAAATTAGAGGTTTGAGGTATAATTAGAGGTTTGACTAGTCAAATCCGCTAATATTGTTGTTTGGTGAATAGCGGATTGAAAGAGCGGATTGAGGTGAAACCGCTAATTTTGAAAAAAGCTCATATTAGGAGCTTTTTGAGATTAGAGGTTTGATATTATAGTTGTAAAGACTCTTTTACCCTTATTAATTACCAAAAATCTCCAAATAACCTAAATTAAATATTTTCTCACCCTATTTATAAGCTAATCATATTTATTTTTTCTTTTTTATTATCGCATATTTATTTGTGTATTTGAATTTATTAATTAATTAAATTATATTAAAATAATTATATAAATAATACATTAATATATAAATCATTCGAATATGTTTAAAAAAACTATATTAAAAATAATTTTTATAAATTTAATTAATATTAATTAGATACAAAATATTGATAACTAATAAACTATTCAAACAAATATTAAATATAATCATGTCCTTATATGTCATTTTGCTTGTTTAAATAATCTAACAGCTATAAGCTATCAGTTAATTTTATCAAACACTTTTATACAATCAGGTAATACAATCCGCTAGTCAAATCAGCTAATGCAATCAGCTATCAGCTAATGCAATCCGCTATCAGCTATCCGCTAATTGCCAAACATGACCTTAATCAAACATTATCTATTTGAATTATTTCAAATGATTTATTGAGATAATGTTGAGATATTTAGAGATTTTATAAAAATATCGTGTAACCTCGTCCGATGATGTAAATTAGTTTTGACCGTTAGATCTAGGAGAGTTCAATTATAGATAGAGGCTCCTCACCTCACTTGTAAACCATTCAATCTTTTATCTTCAAAGTAATCAACGAATTCACTCTAAAATTCTCTGTGTTGTTCTTTGTGTTCTTGATTTTCTTCTTTTAGATTTGAATGACATTCTTTATAGTTTGCTTTCGCTTAGAACGATCTTGCGTTCTCAAGTGCCTTGGAAGTTTTGATCTTTCGAAGTGAGAATTCATGCTTACTTAGGCGTTTGTGTGGAATAAATTATGTTTTGAAGAAATTTATGTTTTTGATGGAATAAAAAATACGATAATATTCACAAATGATCATTAAATTATTTTAAAGTATTTTTTATGTTGAATTTTAGAAATTACAAAATAAACATTAAATTTTATATTTTGTTACAAAATGTGACATTGAGTATGTCGTTAAAAGCCTAAGACATATTAATGTAATTTTTGTAATTGATTTTAAGACACTTTATTTTCAAAAATATTTTAAGTGAATGAATGAAATGATTTTTTTTGTTTCTAGAAATGTTCCAAATGAAAGAAATTAATAGCCTTTTGTTTCACTTTTTAAATGGAATGAGTTAAAGGTTTCTCTCTTTTACAAACATTCAAATGAAAGAAACTAAAGGATTTTATTTTTCAGGAGACGTTTCTGAAAACAATAATTCTTCCATTTTTTCCGTTTGAAACGCCTATGAAAATAAAACCTCTTGAAATCAACGGTAAAAATGCAATAACTAACTATTTTGAAATAATTAAATAATTCAATGACCATTCTGTAACATTTACAAAGTTTTATGACCATTTTATAACAATTAATATATTACTTTAATTAGGTGAACATACACGGTCAATCCATTGTTAAGTTGTTAATAACATTTAAAGGTCCAATTTTCATTTTGCAACATAATCTAAAACTCAATGCTTATTTTATATATTTTTTAAAAAGTTCACTGTCTATAAAATTATTTTGAGATAATTTAACGATCACGTGTAAATTTTATCTTAAAAAAATATTAGTGGACATTATTTGTTTTTTAAAATCTTATTTGTGCAAATACATTTGGTCGATTGGCCAAACTGCTCGTATTTGTTCCCTTGTATTCCCTTTGGTCATGAGCCCTAGACCCGCTAGGAACACCATTCATTCCTCAATCCCCTTTTCCCTCACTTCTAATAAGATTAGACTTAACTATAAAACAAGTGTCTAAACTATGTCTCCTTTTTGTAATAAGTGTCTAAAGTATTTTTTGGCTGAAATAGGTGTTAAACTTTTATTTTTGGTTGAAATGGATGCCTAAATAGGTGCCAAATTTGACTTTAAAATAAGCCAAAAAATGAAAGTTTAGGCACCTATTTCAGCCAAAAAATAGTTTAGACACCTATTACAAAAGAGATATAATTTGTACACTTATTTTATAGTTTAGCCATAAAATTAAGATTAAGATTTATAAAAAAAAATCTTAATTAATTTTATTTCCCAAGTCCAGAAAATGTGACCTCAGTAATTAGTATGAGAAATGGAAAATTTAAAAAGGAAAAAGAAAGAAGAAAAAACAGATTTCAACTGACCATTCATTTAACCGTCCACTATTAATTTTAGGGTAAACTACACTGGTAGTCACCAAACTTTTAGGGCGTTTTCAATAAGGTCATCAAACTTTTAAAATTTTCATTACAGTCACCCAACTTTTAATTCGCTTTCAATAAGGTCACTGCCGTCAACCACCGTTAAAAAACTGACGTGGCATGTTAAATGTAAGGGTAAAATATATTGTTAGTCACTGAACTTTTAAGAGGCTTTCAATATGGTCACCGAACTTTTAAAACTTTCATTACCATCACTCAACTTTTAATTCGCTTTCATTACCGTTAAAAAAAAAGCTTATGTGACACGTTAAGTTTAAAAATAAACTTTTTTCCATCCTATCTCCATGTCTTATTTTTTTCCATCCAAACATGTCTATCTTTTAGATACATTAATATTTTCCTTTGAACTCCTCATTATCCAGTGCATGACTCAGTAAATGTCGGGCCTGAAGCATAAAGAGGATTTTTATGAGCAAAATTTTAGTTATTTCTTTATCATTCCATCATCGGATGTCTCCCAATATTTTTCTTGTTCTCACACATGTCGCATGCATGTCTAGATACATTAATATTTTCCTTGATGTGTTACTAGAGAAGTAATGACCTTCACAAAAAAATTACAATTTGATTCATATGGAAGAAATAGACATATTTAGATGGAAGAAAATAAGAGGGGAGAGAAAATATGATGGGAAAACGTTTATTTTTAAACTTAATATGTCACATCAGCTTTTTTTAACGGTAATGAAAGCGAATTAAAAGTTGAGTGATAGTAATGAAATTTTTAAAAGTTCAGTGACCATATTGAAAGCCTCTTAAAAGTTCAGTGACTAATAGTGTATTTTACCCTTACATTTAACATGCCACGTCAGCTTTTTTTAACGGTGGTTGACGGCAGTGACCTTATTGAAAGCGAATTAAAAGTTGAGTGACTGTAATGAAAGTTTTAAAAGTTCAGTGACCTTATTGAAAGTAGCCTAAAAGTTCAGTGACTACCAGTGTAGTTTACCCTTAATTTTATGGTCATTTGAACGAAACAAAAAGTAAGAAATCTTAGCATTTAGCAATACTCTCTCACTCATAGTCATAGACCGTGGTTGTGCGCGCGCGAGGAATTCCTTGGAAGATGTCAATGGCAACTTTCATAAACTCGGCGATCCTTCCTTCACCTTCTCGTTGCTTCTCCATTCCCAGAACTGCGCCTAATGCTAAATTCTTCAAGGCTCCTTCGCTTCATTGCGTTAGGTAAACTTCAAAAACCTCAATGAATCTGCAGCAGAGTCAGCTCTTTAGCGGTTTTTTAATCAGTTTTTGTTTTATTTCAGGAAGAATTGTGGAATCAATGGCTTATCTAGAACTCCTTCACCTATGGAGTGAGCTTCCCTTCCTTTTCTGTTGAATTTATTACATTTTTGTTTGATAAGTTTAATATTGTTAATTTCTTTTTATCTGCATTTTAGCAACGGAGGTCCAGATGAAGAGGAATCGTCACCGGTAAAATTCTATGACTTGCTCCATTTTTTTCTTTATCATTCGTATTTTATGAAAAAATGTTGTGGCTATTCAAATATATATTATGTTGGAAGTAGAAGTAATATTCTTAATTTTGTTATTTAAAAATCGTGAACATTTTTAGTTAGTAATTTTATTTTTCAGCTCCATTTCAAGGAAGGTTTTGCTCTTATTGTTGCTGCTTTTTTTTTTCTTAGGAAGAGTTGTCTGATGATGAAGTGGAACCAAAGAATAATGAGATATGGAGACTATTCACGGAAGCTCAGAAGAGTAAGTCTTTATTTGACGGGGAAAATTTTAGACATCCTTTGTTTAATTTTATTGAGTTTTTTCTTTTGTGTGCTTCTCAATCTTTTTTCAGATATTCTGTATTTGGATAGACAACGAGTGAAGGCTGTTGAAGAGTTGAACAAAACATATAGGGAGAAGCAACTATTGATTGACAAGATAAAGCAATTGGAGAAAAAATACAGAAGGAAAGGTGAATCTTGAACTCTGCTTACTGTACTTGCAACAGTTAATTATGGTTATTATATAGTTTCATGGAAAGTCCCCAAATTTCTAGCATGCCTTGTTTGCAAAATTTTAATGTTTCAACAAAAAATATATACTTTTAAGCTGTGTTTGGAAATTGCCAAAGTGATAATGCTGTTGCTTCTATGTCCCATGATAGTCTTGTGGGGCTGCTTTCATACATTTCAAATCTGTATGAGTTGTCAAAACTTGGTTGTTTCAAAAGGAAGTGATTATACTTGAGAATGCCTTTTTACATGGGCTGCCTTCAGTTAGTTATAGGATTTTAGATCGTGCCAGAGGCTTAATTTCAGTTACTTTCGGGCCTTATTATCCAGTCATCTCCATTAGTGAGGTTGCAAGAGCATTAGGCTTGCATGTTTCACCTGAGAGGGATAAATGTTGATATGTTTTCTGTTGATCAAGATTTTAATGGACCTCTATAGATTAGGTAATGTGTTTTAATACAGGAATTCTGGAGTATAAGCTAAATATTAGTTCAAGTTCAACAATGTGATTTTGAGATATCCTGTTTTGACCAGATAACCTGGTTCTGTGCTGGGAATTGTTACTTCGGATAGATTCAATGGTTCTTGGTGGATTAGTTAGCACTGAAGAGGCGTCTAATTTGAGAAGGATGGTCACAGATAGCAAAGTTAGTCTTGTAGATGTATTCGCAGGCCCGCTGGAGCAAAGAGATGCTGAGCTTCTTGCAGAACTCCGCCACTTCTCTGGAGGAAGGAAAAGGTAGAGCTGGCCTGTAGAAGTTGCAATATATTCACTTTGACATGATGAACACAAATACTTGGCAGTTTTTTAACCATACTCTGGTACAGTGAATAAGTCCAAGACCTTTTTTCTCTTTCTGTTTTATGGAACTTAATATTACTAATTGATTCTTTTAATTTCTCTGGTTTAATATCTCTAACTGCATCAAACATAATTCTTTTGATAGAAAATCCAAGGTACTGCAACGGTATGTAAATACTGGAGGCATCATGTGAACTAATGCCACTAATCTTTTCTTACTGACAAAATCTTAATCCATAACCTGAGGTTCTGCATTCTCTTGAAGAAGCTCATTTGTGTTTTTCCAGTCATAAGGCATTCTTTTTTGTTATCTATGCATTTAATTTGTTTATCCTACTTTTTCTTTTTTAAAATTGTTTTTCAAGTTATATATATTTTTCTTTTCCTTTTCTAAAATAAATCTTATTTGTCATTAATACAGGAAAGGTTTTCACATCATTCACATATGTACTGAAATGGAACCATTGGTCTCAGTGGGGTCCTTGGCACCATACATAACTGGCTTATCTCGTGCGCTGCAAAGAAAGGGCCATTTGGTGGAAGTTATTTTGCCAAAGTAATTAGTGGAACTCATCTCTTTTATTCACTGAAGTTGCTTTGCAATTTATGTAGCTGTATAGACATAATTTTGTCATGTTAATTTAGGAATTTTCTGAATGCCATTTGTTTGGGTTACGTTCCAGGGGAAAGTGAAAGAAAGATCTCAATGGTAATAATTCTGAAGACATGCTTCCAAGTTCCAACTTTGAAGAATTTTTCTTCCCTTCTTTGGAATCAGATTGACCTTTATGTTTAATTTTATGAACATTGATGTATGTTCATCTTAGACTATTTATAGGTTAATAAACCTTATGATCCATGTGTGGATTATGTGACTCATAAATAAGACAGGACATCTTCTATTCCTCCCCTTAGCTATGCCTGCATTCATGAACACAGACACTATTTTACTTGTTAATATATAAGTAGATCATACACATGTCTGATGTATTCCTTCCCCCAATAATTGGAACGTGTATAGATATGTCGGACTGTTTTTTCTGCTAACAATTTTCCAACCATTAATTGGGTTATGAAGTTGTTTTCTAATACATTGACACAAAGGCTGTTGCTGTTTGGTTAGGTATGCTAGTCTAGACCTAGATGAGGTTCAGGGGTTGCGAGAAGTTGAGGCAGAGTCTTACTCTTACTTTAATGGACAACTGCATGGAAACAAAATCTGGACTGGGTGAGTTTACATTCTTTATGCTAATAGTAGGATCCAGTGATAAAATGGAAAACCGCAGTGTCAATTTCTGGTTGCTTTTCCTTTTTGGCTAGTTTCAACCGCAAAGGAGTTAGAAATTTCTTTCAGTCTCACTTATTAATAAATTTAAATTGATCTCACCTTTTCTGCCTATTATCCAGGGTTGTCTATGGAATTGGAGTTACTTTTATTCAACCTTTGTATTTCTCATCTTTTTTCAACCGAGACAGGGTATATGACTATCCAGATGACTTTGAACGGTGTGTCTATTTGTCTCGCAACATCTCTTTATCCTATCATCCATTTTGTTTAACATTTTGCTTTCATTTATGTATGTGGAGATTAAGTAAAACTGTTCTTGTGTCTTTCAAGTTGCTTGTCTTTTTGAGAGACAGAAAAACTAAACTTAGATAATAACCTGTACAAGCAGTGTTCTGATAGTCATAGGCACATTAATGACTCAACATTAAAAAAAATAAGTCTAGGGATAGTACTGGAGTGATGATGATATTGATCGGAGAAATGATGTTGCATCTTCTTACAGTTTAGGTGCAATCCTTACTGAATCTTTTAAAGGATACATGGTGAGAACAGCTTTGTTGTAGGTCTGGTATCTGTTGCACCTGCGCTAAGAGGTTAAGGTAGCATGAGTTGGTTCCTGCTGCATTCTACTGGAAGCAATGATATGAGATGCAGTTTTGGGATGTGCACAACTTTTTCACAAATAACCTTTAAAATTTAGACTGAATGATAACGCTATTGGTGAAATCATGTTTTTACTTGACAGTATTCAGATCACCCTAATCTGCCTCTCACAAAAGTGAACAATATTACTCCATCTAATAGTTGAGTTGTTTCTTACAGACAAATGAAGAAAGGCAAGTCTAGTTGATATGATTTGGTGAATTAGATAGTAATTTACTGTTCTTCTTTGTTGATGTGGCATAAAATACAGGTTTTTGAACTTCCAAATCCAATCTAAAAAAGGACTGTATGTTTTCTTGAAGAAATTGTTCAAATGTAAGATGGTAGATCAATAAAATGTCATGATTCCCCCCAAAATGTTTGGATTTTATCACTTCCATTGCCAAGTAAAAAAGTTAGTATTTCCCAGTTTGAGTAGCTGAGTTTCTGTATAATTTAATCAACATTCTAAATGGTATTCAATTCAGAGGTCTACTTTTTACACTTCTAGTATGAATTTGTTTCGAGTAATTTCATCAAAATTTTACTACTTATTGTATCATACATTCATATCAGTTTATTGGGTTGTTTCATGACATTTATCCATTTTTTGCACTCAGATTTACCTATTTCTCTCGTGCTTCATTGGACTATATAGCTAAATCCGGAAAGCAACCTGATGTGTTACACTTGCATAACTGGGAGACTGCTATCATTGGACCTATTTTCTGGGATATTTTTGCTAAACAGGTGCATCTTCTCACTTTCTTTTAGTCATATTGATGTATAACTTGCTGGAAAACATATGGAAGTGAAAAAATCACAAAAGAAAGCAGTAGAGGAGTTTTAATGAGGAAGTGGATGGATGATTTGGTCCTATGACTTCTCCTAATTGAAGACTTTTCCTTTTAAGTATTTTGAACCTGATGTGCAACATAAGTGACGTGCAGATAAATCAAGAGGGCTGGTGAGCAAGGCAAGCGGAAATTAAAGAAGAAAAAAAAACAAATTAAGACATGCGTTGTTTAATTGGTACCGAACTTAATAACCTGAACTCCTTCCTGTAAGATAACATTTGCTGGAAGCCATGATTGTGAGAGTAGTGGTGAGACTACACTCAAGGCATAAGAGGAAGCTGAAACTGATTGAAACTTTTGGAACACATCATAACCGTGTTCAATTCATTTTGTGAAACTTATAGTTGCTGAAACCTACGTCCCTCCCTTATTTCCTTTTGGTTTGGAAGAAAAAAATCTAAAAAATGATTTTTGCTTGAATCCAAGATTGTTTGCATGATGTGAGACAGTTTACTTGTTGCTCTGTCTTAATTGCATACTTCTCTTGATAGTTTCTTACTTGCAGAAAAAGAAGTTATAAATTGTTGGAAACAGGAAATCGTCCTCACCTCTTCTTTTTCTTGATATTATATGACAGGGGCTAGGAAATACAAGAATATTATTGACTTGCCAAGGTTTTGACTCACAGGCAATTTACAATCTTTATTTCCTCTCTGGTTTTACAGTTTCTATTGGGTCATGTTAACCTTGCAAAATTTATTTTATCTACTTTTAAATGTTAAAATTTTTCAGGGTCTGGATGAACCTGATAAGCTAGCACTATGTGGACTTGATCCTGGTAGACTTAATCGTCCTGACCGTTTGCAAGATACGGCTAAGACACATCTTGTTAACATTTTGAAGGTAAATGGCTATACTTCTGTTTTTAATTTTGGTAATAAGGGTTCTACCCATTAAATATTATCTTTCTGTTGTCCCTTGTCTTTGTTTGCAAGAAACGGTTGAGGGTGTCTTTGGTTCCTCTTTTCAAAATGTCACATGCAGCGTAGACTTAGTTCTCTACCTACGAGTCTCATATCCAAAATTCATATCTTATAAATATTTTATGATGACTAATAGGCTCTGTTTATTAGGATTTTATTTTATCTTTCTAGAGACTCATTGTAGCATCCATGTGCTTATTTAATATTGTGCCACATCGTGAAACCCATTATGAGCTTGAACAATTTGACTACTTTTTTACATTTACTTTTGTTTATTTCTATCCACCATTGAGTACACTTTCTAAAACATTTGCAGGGTGGGATAGTGTATTCTAACAAAGTTATAGTTATGTCATCCATGCACTCTAAAGGAAGGATCATTCACAGTATGAGTCATGGATTGGAACGTACCTTAGCCTTGCACAAGTAAGAACAACTCATTCCATTCCTGCAGTGGAATGAGGTAGAAATTTCTCTCTTTTATCTTGAGAAGTGTTAAATATCAATACATTTATTTCTGTTCCTCTCTTTGTGTTTTACCAAAGGGAAAAATTGCTTGTCGCTCCTTATGGCTTCGATAACTCTACCTGGGATCCATCCACAGATAAATTTCTTCCAGTAAATTTTAGTGCAGAGAACATGAGGGGAAAAGATGCATGCAAAGTTGCATTACACCAACGGGCAGGCATATCGACACATGCTTCTTCTATTCTGGTATTTTTTTTTATATTTTATTTTATAATTTTGTTGTCTCTACACCCACTTCTTTTTCATGCTTTCACATCTCTCATTTCTATAACTTTTAACCAGACTTGGAATAGTTCTAAGGTGCTAAAATTTCATCTTTTTCGAGGTTGGATGCATCATCACAGAAGTATCAGATTTTGATTTAGAGAAACTGCGGGCAGCTGTGCAGAATGCTACAAGAGGGGGTGCACAGGTGCATATTTCTCTCCGAAATTGAGTTCATTAAAAAGAAACAAAAGGAATGCATGGTTTTAGTGTTAAAAAGTCTGATTAGCTGATTTTTTTTTTTTCCGGGTAAGTTAACAAATTTCTTTTTAATCAACAATTGTAATCGCATCCTTTCATTCCTTTTTTTCCTTTAAAGAAATCTTGAGTATACATTTAGAGTTAGTGCAAACAATGGTGTTTATTTAGTTCATACTTCATAGCTATCTCAGGCTGTAGGTAGGGTCATAGGGGTTCTTTCTTTCCTTCTTGATGATTTCTCTCGACCTGATCTTTTATCAACCCTTTGTAGTTTGTCTTCTTGGGGAATGGTGCAGTGCCGACTGTAAATAGAACACTCAGATATCTTCAGGAATCACTAGAGGTACATTATTTCTTCCTGGTACTTTTAATATAGCTTAACATTTGTCAACTCTAAATTTTTTAAATAATGCACACAGAAACTATGTTAACTGGATTCGGGTGCGAGTGTTTGATACAGGTTTATGTCAGACATGTATATTCATTTTTTTCTTGTATTTGGAGGGTTTTTGGAAGGTCATATCTTCATATCTATGTGCGGATATGCGTTGCACATTGGCGTAAAAAACTAAAAGAAAAACTAAGAGTCGAAGTGATATTAGTTCAGAAGTACACCAAATGCAAAGTAAAACCAGCTCTAATGGAGCTCTTGGTGCCTTGAGAAATTTCCCCCTCATATCACAATGGCGCCACACAGTTTTTCTCAAATTCATGAACTAGTTAATGTTTTTGAAACTTAAACTTTTATGTTAACGAAACTAATTTACTTCGTGGAGTTTGTCCCTTGTCACTTCTGATGAGTTGTTTTCTATTCATTTCCTTCACTCTCCCATTCCTTACTCTTTATTTTGCTGCTCACCTGTTTTGTTGCTTTCCTCCCTCCCAGGATTCCAATGTGAAATTCTTTACCCGCTATGATGAAGAGCTATCACATTTGGTTTTTGCAGGATCCGACATTATATTATGTCATTCCTTTCACGATCCTCTACTTCAGGTTCCTGTAAGTTAAATTAAATATCTAGAAATGAAAATATAAAATGCTCATTGTCAACTGATTTTTTTTTTTTTTTTGGGGGGGGGGAGCAATATTTTTTATGCGATCATATTCCAAGCTACCTCATACTAACTTTGGACCATTGTAGCATAACTTTTGGAGGAATTTTGGACAATCATGGTTATACTGTGTAGATAGACATGCTAAATATTCAAGCAAGAACTATTACTGCCTGAAAACTGTAATCTCCAAGGAGGATACATGTTAGGTAAACTGAATGTGATAAAAGGGCTTTGAGGATCATTGGAACCTTGTCTGCTTTGCGAGCAATCCTAAGCTTCCATTTGAAATTCTATGATGGACCTTTGTGTGTGTGTACGCTTGACCTCTAGATTTGGCTTCTTTATTCTTAATTCACACCCTATATCCATATCCTTGTACGTATATTTTACTCCCCTTCGGCCTTAAAATGCAGCTCAAGGCTTTAAGATATGGAGCTGCTCCGGTTTTAGAAGCCTCTGCTGATAACTTCAGGTAAATCGTACCTTGCTGAGGACTTGAAGATTCAAACAGAATATGTCTCATTAATAACGTTATAGAGTATGATACAACATTTGTTTTACGTGATGTCTTAACAGATACTCTGCAGATCATGACCATGACATCACTAGATTCTCGCAGTTCATGAGATCTACCTTTGGACTTATGCCCCTTAGCCAAGTCCTTGACGAAATAGTGAGTGTTTCACGGTTGAAAATTTCCCTACTTTTGCAGTTTCAGTCCCTTAATCAGATGAATTGTTTATGAAGGATTTGCATCTTCTTTAATCAAACTCTGTTGTATCAATCCTTTCTGCAGAGGAACAACCCATCGACATGGGAAACAAAGATATCGAACGCCATGAAGGAGGATTTCTCATGGGATTCAGAATGCTATGAAACGCATGTCTCAGCATATGCCGCCATTAAAAGTCTTTGAAAGCAGCAATGAATGTAAAAAAGTACACATACTTGTTTACACATATCAATGTCGCCATTGCCATGGACAAAAGGTGAAGTTGTGGCTTTAGAACTGCCATCAATGAAGATCGGTGCGTGTCATCTTACAGTGTATCAGTTTCTGGGATGGAAAACTTGTTTTTCTGCCTTTAAACCACAAGTGCCACTCCCAGTTAAGAGGTAGCTTGTTCTTATTTTAGATTGCTTGCCTCTCTCAGTTTGTAACTAATAATTGACCAATTATATAGCCATATAATCTTTCTGTACTTTTGAGTAATGTGAAAGTTCTCCTCTATGAACTTCATTTATTGTTCTTAATTTGTATCAGACCCCATAATTTTGAATGCAAAACAATAAGAATTATTAGAACCAACCAAAACCATGAAGAAAAAGGGTAATATAAACATTATATAATGATGCGTAAGTGCCAAAAGCTATAAGTTACATTTGAGTCATCCAATTATTAAATGTTACATCTAGGTCACTCAATTAATATTATGGTCACTCAATTATTTGAGTCATCCAATTAATTGGGTAGAATGATAGTTTTAGACCTCGAACCTTTTATATTCTATCAATTTAGTCCAAATTCAAAATAATTTAATAAATTTAACCTTTCATGTTTAAAAATATATCAATTTAGTCATTTTTATTCTTTCGAATCACTTGTATACCCTCATTAACACTAGAGTACTTTATTCGAAATCATTAATTAATCTAATACACAAATGTATAAATGTAAAGATATTTATAATTTTTTATGTTAGATATGTAATTAGTATCTACATTAAAATTAAACTCATTGAAATCTATTTTAAATTATTTATGAAAACCTTCAAGTTTTATTTACTGCTGCCGCGTAATTTTCTACAAGAATTCATGTTTTAATTACTGCTATAAAAGTCCAGGTTTTAGTTACTACTACCACGTAAGTTACTGATTTTTTATTATAAAACAAATTACTTAAGTTCTTTGCAAGTATGTTTTATAATAAAAAATTACTGTTACAAAAATATAATTTTTTTAATAAAAATACATAGACTTGCAGAGAACTTAAGAAATCTGTTTTATAATAAAAATGACTAAATTGATATATTTTTTAAATATGAAATGTTGAATTTATTGAATTATTTTGAATTTGGACTAAACTAATAGAATATAAAAGTTTCGAGGACTAACCTATCATTATACCCAATTAAATGACAAAATTTAACAGTTGAGTGACCCAAATATAATCATAATATTAATTGGGTGACCCAAATATAATTTTAAATAATTAGGTAACTCAAATGTAATCCTATTAATAATTGAGTGACCTTCGTTGTAGTTTACCCTTTCAATTATTACAAAAGAAAATTGATCCATAAAGTGTCGAAATAAATTAGACCCTTGATAACAAATATTGAACAATTTGGACTCATAATAATAAATATGTAACCCCTCGTCCCGGTCTAGTAGCAAGACTGAATCGGGAGAGTCACACGGGGATGACCGGAGAAAAATCTGAGGATTTCCCTCCGATTAACAACCCTAGATTAAGATTTATCTTGTCTAAATGTAATTTAATGGTCCTATGGTGTTAAGGGTCACAACAGAAGAACAACGTCTCAATCGGACATCAATCGGATGTCCAATTGAAGACAAACAGTCACAAAGGACCACTTCGCAAAAACCACACTAAACAGAGGCAAAAAGGTAATTTAACCTTACCAAATAGTTTATTAGTCAAGTTCCAAGCACACGAGGCAAAACCAACTCAAACAATACTTATAAACTCAATTAGGAAGCATACAAGCATTGGGGACTAAAATGTAACATCTGGGAACCTTCAAAGATGCCTTTTAACCATTTTAAATGCATGTGTTTCAAAACAGGGGTTGCCCGTTTCGAAACGCGGGCTCTCAGCAAAAACCAACATTAGGCGGTTCCGAAACGGCTCCCCATGGTTCCGAAATGAGAGCCTCCAGTGGCAAAACGTACTGAAACGATACCACCCCCGTTCTGATACGGGTGCTCCAAAGGCTTGGCCGTTCCGAAATCATACTAGATGTTCCACAACGCCTGGGCACAGATTGACCCAAAAATACATTTTGGCATCGCCAAACATTCCCAAACTTACCTCGAAAGACCACAAACCACATGGCAACATATCAAGCAAACATTCTAGAGGCAAAACACCCTAAAAAGAGGCTTCAAACAAGCATACACGCACATATAGATCTCTACCTCTAAAGCTCATAAGAACACTTTAGTTCTAAAAACACCAACAAGCCAAAACACATGCCAATTAACCAAAAGCCATAACAAGCCTCAACATAGCATGTTATCAACATTTAAAACATGTAGCAAAAGGTCTAACACATGAGAGTTTACAATCACCTCCCTTACCACAAAATCAAGTATTCCCATTGCTAAATTGTTATCACAACTTAAAATTCATACTTAATGTAACCCCCTTAGCCCGGTCTAGACGTTTAACCTAAACTACGAAGATTACACGGGGAAAACCAAAGTCAACCTTGATTTACAACCCTTTTTTATTTTCTTTTTATCTTCACTAGATACATATTATTAACCTATGAGTTCAGCAAAGTATTTAGGTGAAAATGACACAACGATCAGGGTTCAATTAGGGATTCAATTGCATACATTTGACTTTTAGGGACTAAACTGTAAATTCTGTAAAATACATGGGCTTATATGATTTTAAAATTACCAATCCTCAATTAGTTATGTAACATACAAACATGTCAAAATTCAGCTCAATCGGACCGTTCAAACTCATTAATTAAACAGCCAACATTTAAGGACCAAAATGTAAAGAACGAAAACTCAAAACAATTCAAATTTCAAGCCAACGGTCAACCGTTCCGGAACACTGTCCCTCGTATCGAAACGCCCATATCGAAACTGGGCTGGTTGTTTTGGTACTCGGGCCCGTTCCGAAACACGTATCGGAACATGGCCTTCCAATAGCCAAAGTGTTTCGAAACACCTTCACCCGTTCCGAAACATCATAGCCATTCTAGACACCTGTTCCGAAACAGGCAAGGGCGTTCCGATACGCCTTGCCCTGCAACATCATATTTTGCTGGTTTTACATGCTTTTCCATATTCGAATCATTCCCGAGATGTACCACCACATGCATACAACAAGCATACATATCAACAATCATCATATCAAGGCAATAGCTTAAACATGACAACAAACACATAGGTAAAGGCACTAAAGGCATACTCCCTAGTTCACCAAAACCATGACAAGCTATAACATCATACAAACCAAAATCCAAAAACCAAAGGCCATTTACAACTCAAGTATAGGCAATCTAACACGCTCAAAGTGAAGGGAAACATCCTCAAACATTCCAAGTATAAAACCCACCCATTGCCACTTATTACACTAAGAGTGAACCACATACATCTTTTTAACAAAGCCTTGGATTCCTCTTACTTTTGGGCTGCCTCCAAATGTTCAATTCTCTGTATTGATGAAACAAAAGAGCGTAAGCATAAAGCTTAGTGAGGATCGCTAAACAACATTCATCAATGCATTTGACATGACTTGCAAAGCCACCCTTTTTAATACATGCCTTTCTATAAAACTCGTCTCCTCAAGACATCATTGCATTTTAAAAACACATGCACTTATGCAACATCAAAAACAACAATTAAACCATTGCTCATGCTTCACCAAGCATCTCATGCATTCTTGCATCAAATACAATTATCTCATGCATCCTTGCATCATATACAAGCACCTCATGCTTCAATTTATTCATTTACATTATATTGGCTTTCAAGTGATAATCCATAAACCATTTCAACGCAAGATACAGTCGGATACGCGGATTACAAGCGTTGTCCCTCATGCTTCATACAAGCTACCGGACTACACAAGGTGAAGACAAATGGCACAATCTCAACCCCTCAACACCCGTGATGGAGATTAATGGCACAATCACAACCCCTCAACATCACTCATCGGTAGTTGTATAGTTCCACTAACGAGAGTATGGGACACACACACAAGACTCACACACGGGACTAACCATTCACCGTTGTGATCTTAACCTCAATCGTTAGGGTACTTGGATGGAGATTACGACACAATCAAAACCCCTCGACATCCAAGGCGACTTTATTCACGGTGCACCCAATCCTATAGCCGGCTAACTATATCCGATTAAAGTAACCAAAAACCATTTTCATCACTTGCCAATATAACCATTTAACCACATTAATCCACTGTTTTACAAGCATAACCACAATGCCATTTCCACAAGCAATACATGCTTAACATCATATGCATTCAACACATGAAAACCAAGGATCACTTACCTAGTGCATCCTTAACATAATGACATTAAAAACCATCATTAAACCATGCTTAAACATGCTTAAAAACAGTAAACAAATCCACTCCAACCTCAAATGCAATTTCATCAAACATAGCACATTCCCAAGAGAGGGATTACTGAAACACCTACACTTGAGCTTAGTTAAGTGTATCAAACTTACACTAAGCTCCCAAGACCACGCTCAAAGCGTTACAAAGCAGGAAATTGCACTTCCACTCACCGATACGCGAAGCCTTGTTTGTCGACACGTAAATTACACCTCCAGAGCCTCCAAAACCACCTCGTTCGCTTTCGGATCAAGATCCCCTGTTTTCACATCATCAAAACAGAGATCTAAATGCATTAAAATGCATTCTAACACCAGCAACAACTCATAAACTCGTTGCCCACTCAAACTACACCAAAATACCCATCCAAAACAACCGAAAACTTAATCGATTGCTTCCTAAACCAAGCCCAGCCATCATACATCACTTCCAAACAATTATCAACATCAAAACACATCTAATAAACATCTTAACTCATCCTTATACCTCCAACAATCAAGATTCCACCATTTCACCCCAAAATCTCGCTTAAAACTACCAAGAAACTCAAGGATCTCAAGGATTTCGGGATCTATGTTACTAACACATCAATTTAACATATAAACCAAATTAGAAATCAGTTAAAATCAACACAAAACAGAGCCCAACTCATCAAGTCCGGAAATCAAGTTTTCATCCACAATTTCACAAGATTTTGATTTTAAATCAAAACTATATTGAAAACTCACTCAAAATTAGTATTTAGAAGCCAAATATCTTGGGAATTTCAATAAAGAACTTAGATTAGAGGTTGAGAACGGGATTTACCTCCAATCTTTGCTTCCTTCAATAGATGACAAGTTTTCCTTGCAAAAATCTTGAAGAATTAAGGAAGATCTCTTGAAAATGATTTAGGAAATGTTGAGTGAGTTTTTGGGAGGAAGAATTCTGGAAAAAGATGAGAGAAAATGATGTTTGGCTGAAAATGAGAGGGAATTTGTAGTTACGTAAATGAAAATCCCATTAACTACCTTTTTGTTAATTTAATATAAAATCCAATTAAAATTCATTTAATTAAAAACCCTTTTAAATCACATGTCATATTGAAGAAATGTCAAATTGACTTAAAGCCCCCTAAAGATTCTAAGATTTTGGCTTCCACCTTAAAAATCACATTTTTCTCAGTTTTGAAACTTTACAATTTGGTCACTACTAAAAATGTCCATTTTCCAAAACCCTTTTTGTAAAATTGACTTGACCAACCTCTTAATTATATTTTTAGAGGACTTTTGCAATTTTTATCACAATTTTATCCTATGCCGATCCTTGATTTCCTAAAATCACCTTGCGCGATTCGAACCGTTCTCGACCGGTCCGATCCGATGTCTAAAACATCTAGGTCCAAAACCAGAGTGTTACACTTAAGCTTAAGATACGATCACCGGAGCCTTTTCCTCACATTCCTTTGCTTCTCGAAACACTAACGATCTGCATTGTTAGAAAGGAGCGCGTAAGCATAAAGCTTAGTGAGTGGTGCTCAAAACCACAACAACAACAATGCAGTTTTAAATGAAACCATTTAAGAATTGAAATCCAAACCACAACATGAATTCCATCACATGATTATCAACAAACTTTCATATGCTTGGCATCTTACATCAAGCAATGCAACACTTATAACAACATGACATGACTCTCAAATACCAACACGATAACATTCAACTTTCCAACACAAGTGTATAATGACAATTATGGTTACATTACTCGGATACGCGGATTGGACTCGATGGCATCTTACATCACCGAATCTAATAAGAACAACAAGACTCACGATGGCATCTTACATCACCGAGGTCTAGCGATAAAGTTTCCGGTGGCATCTTACTTCACCGTACTCCTCCTTAATGGCATCTTACATCACTAGGGCCACGCGCGAATTTTACAAGTGCACTCTAATCCTATGGTCGACCAATTATACCCAATAAGACTTTCATATTTGCCAATACTCATATAACATGAAATCCAAAATAAAATATCACACTCAAAGATCAATTACACACAATCGTCTCATCTCAATTCAACCATGCATAGCAAGATTAAGGTAAGGAATTCCGAAAAAGTAAAACGTAAATATTTAAACACTTACTCTCGAGCTTAGGTTGACCTTTCAAGCTCAACCTAAACTCTTAAAAACATTTCCACTCACTGATAGGACCCAAACGATAACCGAAACACCAATTTAAGCCTCCGAACTATCCGGTCTCGCATCCAAAGGACCCAAACTTGTTTCCCCTGTTTCTAGCCAATTCAAAATGATGTATTAGACCCAAATCAAGCCCCCAAATTTGCAGCAACACAGAACTCAACATTCATCATCAAAACCGAATCGATTCATACCCAGAAACACCATCAAAACATCCCAAACCAACTAGCAGCCAAAACCCAACAAATTTACCATCAAAACTACTTCTTTAAACATCCAAAACACTTACCCAAGGTCTAGAAATCATCAGCTCAAGATTTCACACACGAATAACCCAAAAACTCACATTTTCAACTCCAAAAACCCCTTCTTTTCTCTAGTTTCGGGTTTCCTACTTTTAGCCACTATTTTAGCATTTTTAGGACACCAAAACAAGATTAAAAACACCTTTAAACATGACATCAAACTACCCAAACAAAAATCTCCTCATTTTCCTCTTTTTCAAACTCAAGGCATTTTGAAATAAATTTCACAATGGGTTTTAAGGAAAATTAAACTAATAACAAGCTTAAGGAAAGAAAAATCAAAACAAGGGAGAGCTTACCTTGAAAACTTGTGTGGGTGACGAGCTTACTCCAATGAAATGGTTGAAAATGATGCATTTAAAAAAATAACGTGAAAAAGAGGAAGAAGAAGATGCTGATTTTCTTTTTAATAAAAATCCCTTTATTTAAAAGTTTTCAAAACCCCTTGAATAAAAACCCCTTTATATTTAATATTTTATTTAAAACGTAATTATTATCTACTTCATATTAGAAGTACAATAAATAATGTTATTATATAAATAATATTATACATCATCATTTTAATGGATATTATTTAAATAATTACAATTACAATTTTATGTATAATTATTATTTAAAATATTTATAAAAATATGGTAATCATTAATATTTAATATTATTAAAATGATATCTAAATATGTAGTAAATACTATTTAATTATCATTTAAATATATTATTTATTTGATATTTAAATAGTTAATGTTTATGGAAAATACTTTCATACACAAGCTTGTGTAAACAAAAGTTTACACTAGTCTTTTACTTTTAGGGTTTAGAGATTTAGATTATAGTCTAGGGTTTAGGTTGTAGAGGGTAGAATTTAAGGTGTATGGTTAGGATTTAAAGTTTAGGGTTTATGTAAAACATATGTTTGATTTTGATATAACAAATTATTCAAAAATCGATTTGCAAAAGTAACTAAAATTTTAAGTACTCAAAAGTCTCACACATGACAAGAATTTTAAACTTAAAAAAATTGTTTCAAAGTCAAAACTTAAACCCCAAAAAATTTTCTAAGTGTTTCAAAGTCAAACTTAACCAAATTGCACAGACGTATCGATACGCCTATAGCGTTTCGATACGAATTTTGGCTACTGAAATTTCAAGTGGACATACCGTTTTGATACGGCTTAGCCCATTTTGATACGGTATTTCGATACGGCTTTGTCCGTTTCGATACGACCTTCATCTGGGTTTAAGCTTTTAGTTAAGCGTATAGATACATATTTAACTATTTCGACACGGGGTTAAGATTTTCAAATCTTTACATTTATTATTATTACCGTTACCATGTCAGTTATTGGAATCAATAATTTTTAAAATATGGTTTACCCGTACCGATTTGAGCTATTTGTTTTTCAAGTTGGAGATTGATTGTTCACAAGACTATCCCGAGCCCCTCATCGATCCTATTGAAGAGCACTCTCTCACTCGTGCTAAATTCCATTACATTGATGGAGAATGGGTTTGTCTCGCGGATCCTCCTGAAAGAGTTGAACTCAATCTGGTGGCTCTTCAAACGGCTTCTCAAGCTCTGGTAGCCCAATCTTCTATAGATGCTCTCATGGCCTATCTCAATGAGCAATTTGCTTTTTTGGGCACTAATATTGCATCTTTGGATATAACTATAAATTCTGATTTTGCCGCTATCGACACTCGCTTCACATCCTTGGAGGAAAGCATGACTACCATTGAGAATCGAGTTACTTTCATTGAAAATCAACAAACCTCAATAGACATCTCTTTCACAGCTTTTTATGGTACATGGCTACAATCTCAAGTAAAGCATGCCGATGATGAAGAGGATGGAGACGATGGGAACGAGTCTTAGGCTTGTGCATCTCATAACATATCATATCATATTAGGAATTTAATTTTATGCACCTATGTTATTTGCTTATGAACCTATGCTTTGATTTTATTTTTAGGATTTGATTCTGAATTTATGTTGCTTTGCATTTTATGCTTTAAGTGCTTAATAATATTTATGTTGTTTACTTTATATTGTTTATCTTATCTTGCTTATTTCATTAATTTTGATCTAAAAAAAAGAATAATTAAAGAAGCTAAATTTTTTTAAAGTTGTTTAAAATCTAGCTTAAAATAAGGGGGAATAATTTTCAAACTACTTAAAAATTTATTTTGGTTTTGCTATAACAAATTATTCAAGGACCAATTTGTAAAAGTAAATAAATTTTTAAGTACTCAAAATTCTTACACATGACAAGGATTTTAAACCTAAAAAAATTGTTTCAAAGTCAAAACTTAAACCCCAAAGAATTTTCTAAGTGTTTCAAAGCTAAACTTAACCAAGTCGCTCAGGCGTATCGATACACCTATAGCGTTTCGATACGACTTTTAGCTACTGAAATTTCAAGTGGACATACCGTTTTGATATGACTTATAGCCCGTTTCGATACGGTGTTTCGATACGGCCTTGTTCGTTTTGATACGACCTTTATCTGGGTTTAAGGTTTTAGTTAAGCGTACCGATACGGATCTAACCGTTTTGATACGGGTGTTAAGATTTTCAAATCTTTGCACTTATTATTGTTACCGTTACCTTGTCAGTTATTGGAATCAAGAATTTTAAAATATAGTTTACCCGTACCGATACGCCCTAGAGGCGTACCGATGCAATTTTTGCAATCAGATTCTAATGAGCAAATATCGTATTGATACGACCTAGCCGTTTCGATACGCCCTCCCGCGTATCGATATGCCCATGTATTTATTCTGTAATGGATCTTTCTATTTTGAAACATATATCAAAATAGGTCCTCGTGTACCGGTACTGTAGGTTGTAGAAGTACATTTATGGTGGGAAATTTACAGCCCAACGACTATATTTAATATCCCAATAACCTAAACGGTTAGAAATCAATGATAAGGAATTTAAGCAAACCTCAAAGCTACAACAATAACTAATGATCAAGTGAAAAACATTAAAGCAAAAATCTAATCTCTTTGAGCCTTTAAAGTCAAACCCTAATACTAAACTTGTGTAATTTTTATTGTAATATTTTATTTCAAGTTTGGGGAGAGTGCACTTATAATTGGATAAATTATTCACCTATTAAAAGATTATTTTTCATTTTTCAAACACTTTTTGTAAAAAAGTGAGTTTGATTAAGTTTTGGGTAAAAAGCTTAATCGGTTTGTAACGGTTTCTTCCTAAGCCTAGAAAAGGGAACGAATCCTTAGTTAATTGTTTGAAATCTTTAGTGGGGAGCTAAGGTAGATGATGTAGAGCTTGTTAGAAGCTTGAACCACTCTAAATCTCTTGTCCATCAATTTTTATCTTTACACTTTGCTTCCCTCCAAATTTTTAATCACCAATTCATCTCCCTCTTGGTCATATTATTCGATTGATCATCTCAACAGTTTATGATATAAGATGTTAGAGTTAGGGATTTAAGTTTTAAATTTTATAGTTTAAATATAAAATGTTGTATAAATTTTTTTACACAGCTTGTATATCAAAATATAACCCATGTTTATTGTACGTACAATAAATTATATGGTTTTTATAAGACTTTAGTGATAATCATCGTAAATATTTTGATAAGTATAAATCTAAAGTTATTAAAATAATTTTTCACTTAAAAAATTATTAAAATGATCGATAAGAATACTTTAATTCTACTTTATAAATTTTAATATTTTAAATTACATACTAATCTAAGTATTAAAATGATATTTATTTAAAATATTTTATTTTTTCAAATTTTCTTATGAATATGATCCATCAAGTGTCCTAGTGAAAAAGCGGTTGTTGTTCATCCTAGTAGACATGTGTTCAAATTGCTCTGTTTGCAAGGTATATGCGTATTGTCAAAGGATTAAAAATATGTATAAAAAGATACTATCTCGTAATCACCTTTAAACTATTAAAAAAATTCTTATGCACATAATTTAATCCTACTTTTTGTTTTTTTTATAAGCCAATATACTTTTTATACATTGTATGTATATAATGAATTATATTTTAACTACTCATTTGCATACATTTTATTTTATAATTTTTTACTGTATTAAATTATCTGTTTGTATTATATTAAATTTTATTTATCGTTTAAGGATTGATAACAAGGTAATTTATGGGGTAAATAAAATATCTTAAATATATTTTTTTTGAAATTAATTTTCTTTCTATTTTAAATTATTGTTAGGATAAGATTTTTTTTTTCAAATTTAATACATCACAATCTTAATTGTACGGGATAAAAATGTTGATACTTATTAAATTAATAAACTTGTGTGTGAAAATATATTGAAACAATAATTTTAAAATTATACAGGATAAAACTGTTGATAATTATTATATTAGTGTTTTTAAAAACTTGATGATAATTATATGGGATAAAAATACTTGAAAACGTACGAGACAATAATACTGATACTTATAATTTTAATAAGATGCTAATATTTTTAAATTTAATATGTGATTACTTTTAAATTTAATAAGATAATATCTTTTGAATTAAATAGCTCATACTAAAGATAGTTTTAAATTTTATATGGGATTGCAATTTCAGTATACTTTTGGATTAAATAGTTAATACTAAATATTTCTAACTTTAGAATAATTAATGTTAAATATTGTTTTATACTTAAAACTATAATAATTACACCATTCTAACATAAAATAAATAATTACCATGTTATAATTTCCATTTTTTAATAATTTTTTATTTTTTTATAGAATTAATAATTACTACTATTTTATATTTTCTGAACTTTTTTCACTGGGTTTTCTGTCGCACCACGTCATAAATGAGTACACCTCTGGTAATGGATTAATGGTGATAAAAGTAGATATTTTGGGGGGCCATTTCAAGAATAACCCAAAAAGTTCAATAGAAAACGACAGATCTGATGTCAGAGGCAGTCTCAAGCCTCAGGTTATAAATAACTAAAAGAAAAACCTCCGGAAACAGGAAAAAGGAAAAGAAAAAAAGAAAGAAGGAAACTAAAAATCTTATTTTCATGGCGTCACCGTCGACAATTCCTCCAACGGAAGAGGAAAATGACGGCTCAGTTCAACAGTCAAACCCTCAACCACAAGACCTGTCTGCTTCTTCCTCCACCATGACTCCTCCGTCCTGGTTCACTCCCAGACGGTGAATTTTCCTTAACTTCTCCAACAGTTAACTGTTCAGCGCTTTTGTCCGCCAATTATCCTTTAATTTCACTTCCCTTTTTTTCCTGAACTGCAATTGGGTATATAGGAATAAAGTTAAGTGAAAAGATAGAAAATTTTCTAAAGTTAGATGGTAATTATTTACTACCTTTTGCTCTGTTTTTTTGTAGGTTGTTGATTATATTCTGTGTGGTTAATATGATAAATTATTTGGATCGAGGAACCATAGCTAGCAATGGTGTTAATGGGAAGAGGAGGACTTGTGATGATAAAGGAATTTGTAAATCTGCTACTGGAATTCAGTAAGATTTTACTCGAAATGTTTCGGTTTTGCTGTGGAAATTCGGATGTCGTGATTTTTTTTTGTTATTTTTAGTTGTCTTACTTAAAAGATGGTGCTTGCAGGGGAGATTTTGACTTAACTAATTTTCAAGATGGTCTCTTATCGTCTGCATTCATGGTTGGACTTCTCGTGTCGTCCCCAGTATTTGCTTTCTTAGCAAAGAGGCAAATTTCCTCTTATGTTTTTCTCCCTTTTTAGCTTTTCAAAATCTGAGCTTCTTCAGTGTGGCATTCTGACATTAGTTGTTTTGCACTGTCATGTTAAATGCTAAATAGAATCAGTATTAATTTCAGGGTCCATTGCTGTAATTGTTGCAGGATATTTGGCAGTTATTTACATGTCAATTTGGTTTATAATGTTGGTTGATTTCTATGACTGCAGCCACAACCCTTTTAGGCTTATCGGAGTTGGATTATCTGTTTTTACCTTGGCTACTGCTGGATGTGGTGCTGCACCTACCTTTTGGTTTATTGCAATATGCCGTATGTAAGTATAACAATTTAAATACGCTCTGAGAATTGGTTGTAGTGTTAGTTCCTTGTGCTTTAGTTTGTACTTAAAAAATGTGGCTGGATTTTGATGTTTAAGGCTGGTTGGTGTTGGAGAAGCTTCTTTCATAAGTCTTGCAGGTCCGTTTATTGACGACAATGCTCCCATTTCTCAGGTTCATTTGTTTTATATTGTTCCTAACTTTGAAACATCTATCTTCTCGTATCAATCATGCTAATTCTCTATCATACTACAGAGAACTGCCTGGCTTGCAATGTTTTATATGTGCATACCCACTGGAGTTGCTATTGGATATGTTTATGGTGGATTGGTGAGTTCGTATATCCCTTTTGTTCTTTCAGTTCATTGCCGGTCATAAGTTATGCATGTAGTTTGTACTTCCAGTGGAGTTCACTTTTCCATGTCCTTACTGTCTAGATGTGTCTGCTGGATGTTTGATGATTAATAACAAAATGTTTTTACTTATAGGTCGGGGAACATCTTAACTGGCGCTATGCATTCTGGGGAGAGGCATTATTAATGTTTCCATTTGCGGTTTTTGGTTTTGTAGTGAAACCATTGCAGTTGAAAGGTAACTGTTCTGGCCTGTCATCTGCACTCCAGAGTTTTTATTTTATCATCTCACATGACAATTTAAGTATTAAACACAACTTTGAATCATAGGTTTTTCTCATGTTGAATCAAAAAAAGCATCCACACCTGTGGAAACAGTTTCTGCTGTAACTGATGGTACATGCTCTTTATCATTCTTCTTCCATTATTTACTGAGAAGTCGATTTCAGTTATTGGGAGCGATGCACCTGTTATGTATATATGCATGTCGTAAGTAAAAGGTTTAAATAAGGCCAGACAGAATATAAAGAAAGTGTTAGGTCCTCCCCATGGCACCTAATAGAGCTAGTTTTGGCATAATCAGACAAAAAAAAAAAAGTTCTAGAGGGAGAGAAAAGCCTTCTGACCTAAGTTTGATGATTTCTTAATCTTGCCCCTGTTTTTGTTACTCAAATATTTTACCTAAAAAGTGGTTCAATGTGTCACTAGGCATGTAGCCAAAAAGTGGAAGTAATGCAAGGTTCTTTTATGGTGCCAATTCTTATTAGTGAAACAAAGATCACAATTCAAGGTCATCTTTATTCTATATTATTCTCTGAATGTTCTGTACTAGTTTTGTGAAGTTTCAATCCCTCATTTTCTTTGGTTCTGCATACAAAAGGTACTAATCTTGAACTGTAAATCTTGTTTTTCAAGCACATCTGGTTTGTTGTTCCAGTGGAATGAATTTCGTGTCCAAATATTTTGACCAGCTTAGAGAATGTCTAATCAGTGTTTCCAATGTGATGATTACTAGGGATCTTCATGCAATAGTTTGGTTAAGCTTCTTGTTAACTGAAATCAAGCAGGATCAATTTGATTTTGGTTGAAACTGAGACAAAACTGTTGTTTTAAAAACACAAGAAAAATGATTCATAAGTTTGTTTCTGATTACAAGTTGTCATGCTTTCAAGTAAAATGCCTTGTTTTTATCACTCTTGTTTTTCCCAGTCCAACCTATCCTAGTTGCAGGTTCAAATGTATCAATTGTGAAGGGCCCTGTCTTGGTTGGAGGTGATGGTATCAGTGCTGATGAATTGAATAAAACATCAAAGTGAGTGGCTCTTCAATCCATGGCTTTCATTAAATCTCTTGTGACTTTATTTGTCACTGATCCTTATGATGGCACAAACTGCTTCAATACAATATAACTTATTCTTTGGAAATAGAAATTATATTAAAGGAAATGGAGAGGAGACGCCAAAAAAGAAAGATTTAAAAGGGCACATGGGTCATCGGGTTCTAGTTGCATTAAGAATGTTGGTCACACAGGAATCATCACCCTTTTCCATACTGTACTCGTCAACCTTTTTTATAATCAGGCCTCTAGTATGAAAGTGAGAATGACTGCTGACTTGGGAGCTAATGCAAAGTTGGATGCATGGAAAAGTTAAAATATGAATATGTATAGGCAATCGCATTATGGTGGAGTCCTCAATCCATTATAGCCTATCACTTGGCTGCTGGGAATGAATTGACGTCCAATGTAATTTCGGAAGAGGGTCATATGTCTTTGTTTGAAACTTGAAACAATTTTATCTTACCAAAGCCTAAACTAAGATTTTAATTTTCAGACGCATCATAACTTTTGCCATGTACTTTAATATTTGTCATTCATTCTGCTCCATATCCCGATTGTTCTTTTCTTTGACAGATCAGTAGTTGTACACAACATTTTGAATCGGTTATCTCAGTTTTGGAAAGACATGAAAGTGCTTTTGGTGGACAAAGTTTATGTCGTAAATGTTTTAGGTATATTCTTGACCCTTTTCACATCTAGACTAGTAATGCTTTGAGAAAGAAATTATGACAATATAATGATATATGAGTTTTTCATTTTCTTCAACAATATTGCTTATTTACTTATGCTCCTGGTTATTTCTAAGACAATCTATTCTTTTTCTCATCAAACCCCTTATTATATGCTTCTATTTATGACATATGGCATTACTTTGGCTTGTGAACTTCCAGGTTATGTAGCATACACCTTTGTCCTTGGAGCATATTCATACTGGGGGCCAAAGGCTGGTTATAATATTTATCATATGGTATTATATTCCAAGTTACATTCATTCTGTGGTTATTGAAATTCTTTCCTTTAAGGATTTTATTTTTGATGCTGTACTCGTATAAATCATGATTTTTGCAGAAGAGTGCAGATATGTTGTTTGGAGGTATTACAATTGTTTGTGGGATTTTTGGAACAATAGCTGGTGGCTTCATCCTAGATCGCTTGGGTTCTACAATAAACCATGCTTTTATCGTGAGTGTTGTTTCTTTGCTAATGTTTAATGTGAATGGTTTCCATTTACGTGCTAACTGGAACTGGAAAAATTATTCACTACGTTTGAAAGAAAAAATATGCTGAGATAAAGTAGGTTTACAGAGAATCTATAAGTTCCATTCCATTTTTCTTTTTTGCCTAATACACGTGCTAAGGAAAAGATGGATATAGGATTGTTACTTCTTTTGCTATTAGTTCTCTAAATTTAAACAACTAAAGAGAAATGCAAACACATTGCAAAGACTAATAATTTGACAGCAAGTTAACCAGCAAACAGACGGATGTATTAATTTCCATAAAATTGAGTTAGCTTCTACTTGAATTTCAGATTAAACTAACTATTGGCTGTAAACCAACTATTAATTTCCATAAAATTGAGTTAGCTTCTACTCGAATTTCAGATTAAACTAACTATTGGCTGTAAACTATAGTGTTAAATTGTCTCTTTCTTTATTTAATGTTTTTTTTTTGCAATATATATGGCTTAGTGTTCTTCTGTAATAGCTTCTTTCAGGTGCAACATTTGTGGGTGGAATATCTTGCTTCTCTGCTTTCTGTCTCAGGAATTTGTATGGTTTCCTGGTACTCTTTGCAGTGGGTGAATTACTTCTTTTTGCGGCACAGGTAAAACAAAATTGGAGTGTGTTAAGATTTATGATCTTGTTTTTCTCCGATGCATTATGTATTGTGTTAGTAGAAACACTCTTCCTTTTTTTGGTTATATTTATTCGATAAAAGGTTTAGAGGAAGTTTTAGTTAGAAGTTGTTCCATGCGTTTCACCCACTTTTTTCAGAGTCTTGGTGGTTTATAGAAATCAGACCATATTCTCATATTTTCAGTTTGATAAAAGGAAGAACACTTCTTCTGATCATTGTCCCTGTAGTGGATACATTGGCGCTGAAACAATAATTGCTATTTTGGACTAGTATATTATCGTGCATATTTAACCAGTAATCATGTTTTACTAGTCACTTTCTCACCAAAAACTGATTTTGCAGGCTCCAGTCAATTTCATTTGTCTTCATTGTGTCAAACCGAGTTTGAGGCCATTAGCTATGGCAATGTCTACTGTTGCAATTCATGTATTTGGCGATGTGCCTTCCTCGCCACTTTTTGGGGTTGTCCAGGTGCAATTATTTACATTTTAGTGTGGTGATGCCAACCTTATCTATTTTCACCGCGAAGTCAATTTTTTATGGCATCATTATGACTGGTGATGTTTTGAGCAGGATCATATTAACAATTGGAGGAAAACTACACTTATGCTGACTTCTATCTTCTTTCTTTCTGCTGGATTCTGGTTTATAGGTTAGTAGTAATAAGTCTTTTCTGTTACTTTTTTAATATAGTGAAGCCGACAAATAGTGAATCACCAATCACCATTCTAGAGAACTATTCATAAGATGTTCCCTTTATTCCTGGATTAAAAGTAGATATCCATATGCTTTAAAGAGCTCAGGGTCACAATTGATTCCTAGGCATTGCCAACGTAGGGTCAAACATTCTTTGATTCTTATGCTGTAATGAATCCGGGTGCGGATTCTAATAAGGATTTGTTTATTGCTGTTCTTTGAAAGGTGTTTTCCTACCTAGTTTCGACAAGTGTAATGATGAAAGTGAAAGTCAAGTCTCTACAAACCCATTGGCCAATAAGCCATTGCCTGATGGAGACGGAGATAAGGGTTCTGGTGAAGTCTAAGGCTCTAAGTTCCGACCTCCGTGCCAAAGAACCTCGCACTTCTTAGTTTTGTTGCAACTTTCACCTTCTCTCTGAAAGTCAGAAGTGGGAACAAAAGAAAGAAATTTGGTGGCATTCTTCAAACTATTGTCCCAGTCTACGTTGCTAAATGTTGAGTTTGTCATGGAGTATGTGAAGATTCGTTTTCTATGTACGCCGGACTCAAAGAAGGAAAGAGGGGAAGAAGCTGGCATGATATTTTTGAAGTATTTTGCTGTTAGGTTTACATTTTTTTTCTTCAGCTTTGGACTTGATCATATGTAGATATGTCAACTTACATACAATGGATAAATGCTATAGGTTCAACAGTGCATGTGAATTTACTATTATCCTTTTTCCTGATAAATATTTTAATTCTTTATTTATCTTCTTTTGATCAAATTAGATAGATATCATTAAAAAACCATTCGAAATTAAAATCCATTTTTTTCAAAGCGTAACGAAGGCGTATTTTTTATATGGATATTGAATTTTCATGTATTTGCTTTAGGTTAGTGTTACATTTTAATTATTTTCTCCTGTTAAGTCTCCTATCTCATTCAATCTTATATTTTGTAAAACGTATCATGATTATTAATTTCAATTCTAAATCTAAAAACTTCAAAACTAAATTGATGTACATGCTATACATTGACATAATTAATATTAATATATCATATTAAAAAATTCAATCTAGTTTTTTGAAACCCCAATGAAGATATATTCTAGCGGGGGTTAATTTTTAAGGATCTTTTGTTTTATTTTATTTTTAAATAAATGTGGCTTTGATTTTTTTTTCTTTCTGTTTATCAAATATAAACATAAATATTTTTATGAAGTTGATTTTTTATTTTTAAACCCAATTAATTATATTAATATTAAAGTTATTTACATTGTATTTAACCAAATCACTTTTAATGGAATTATTTATAGTTAATCCTAGGAAACTCAAGTTCAAATCACTTTGTCTACAAGATATTTATGTATGTCTAAGGGTTAAAAATATGTATGAACAAATACTACATTGTAATCACCTTATATTTAATCATGGATATTTGTATCGTGTCTTAGTTAATCACACATTTATATATTGTTATAGATTCATGGATGGTAATGTTTCAATTTTAGACATTAACTTCAATTAACCCAACGAGTGACTCTAGTAGAAAAGAGGATAAACATCATCCTAAGAGATTTGACTTTGAGCATATGTATTGTTAAAAGGTTAGAAAAGTATGAATAAGTACTATCATGTAATCAAAATAATAAATTTAAAACACATTAACTCCAATTACTTAAAATTAGACGAACTTTTTTATTTTGTTAAATTAATTGAATCTAAATAATAAACTTAATTGAACTATTGAGCGATAATGTGGACCTCACGTGATGTTTTTAATTAAAACAAGTCAAATGCCACGTATGTAATTAGAATGTATTTAACAAGAGTTTTCAAGCCGGTTGAGTATATCTCGAGTGGTACAACATACATGAGGATGTGAGATTGAGCAGGCTTACGTGTTCAATATCCTTCAATTTATGAATAAGGAGTTTGAATAGTATAAGCATCGTACACAAAACAAAGGTTTTCAATGTTTTGAAGTATCAAATCGAACTAGATTGATATGAATGTGAAATTGCAGGGTAGCTAGGTACTTGCAGACAAAATTGGCTTTAACCTATAAAGCTTGAGAAAGAGATGGAAAGGAAGGGAGCAGACGAAACGGCGCAACAAGGAAAGTTCACCGGGAGAGAAAAATAGGAGGAAGAAGCGGTGCAACAAAGAAAGTTCACCGGAAGAGAAAAACAGTAGGAAGAATGGAAGGTTTTCGTCGACAACCTGAGTAAGAGAGTAACCAGATTGGCACTTAGAGAGTTATCCAGCCACCATGAGAAGGTTACTAGGGTTTACATTCCAAGTGTCAACAGAAAGGTGAAGTACAAAGTGACCACGTTTGCTTTTGTTATTTTAGCTAGTCTGGTATCTGTTATTTCCAAGTTGAACAAAACCTTGGTGGATAGGTTTTCGATCAACGTCTCGAGAGAAAGATATCCAAACATTAAGGCCCCTAAGATTTATAAAAAATGTGGTTACAAGCAGTATGGTCAAGACAAATCAGGAGGGTCGGTCTTCCGGGGTTGCTAGTTCTAAGGTCCTTAACGCTATCAATAGAGGGGAAGCCGTTAAGGCCTTGCCGGGGAAGTTGTTGTACATGGATGCTCTACTTCGCAACATTTTTGACAAGAATTCTCTGAGCAATGAGTCGACAGGGGCTGTCCAAGTTGGGTGCAATGATGGAAGCATATTCAACGTGGATATACTCCCAAATGAATATGACTGGCTTAAATGTTGTTTGATGGGAATATTGAAGAATTCGTATGATATGGGAATCATCCAACAAGCTTTTGATTTCGAAAAGGTTGAGGCAAAAGTTTCCAAGTGAGGAGTGGATTGCAGCTCTTATGTGATCAGATCTAATTCGATCTCTGAAATGGAAAAAGCATGGGAAACCAAGAGAGAGGCCATTTGCTTCTGGTTTTTACATATTTCTCCCCTTTTAGTCAGTGGAGTCCCCTTACAATTTGTAATAGTCAACTTGTACGACGTTCCTCTGAATTGTTGGCGCGCTGGGCAATAGGTGGGGGCAATTCATTTGTACTGATGAAGAAACGAAGGAAAAAGAATCTTTTGACGTTGCTAAGATCACTTTCAGAGTGGCAAGTCCTCTGGATATTCCCGACTCTATTAGGGTAATATTTTTAGGTCACCTTCATCGCATCAGAGACATGGATTTAAGGGACACATTGGCGGTGAGAGAAGGGCTTGATCAGAGGGGGGAGGACGGAATAGGAACAGTCCGAGATTTGGGCGTCGATCTCGGCAGGGTTGACTCTTAGGATTTGATACGGGCACGGCCTCGTATACGCGAACGTTGAGCTTGCGGAAGCGGATAAGGATATTGGCGCGAATGTTGGATCGGTGAAAATATGGCTGAAGATAGGCGATGACGATGGAGATGGAAGATAAATGGATAAATTGTCCTCGGCACCCTCTTGATTGCAATTAACCAAGCAAGCAACCTCAAGCGGCTCTAACCCACCCTCCTAGATGCAGTTACCTAGGCAAGCAGGAGTGTGAAGATCAACAACAAATTCTGACGAACTTGATGGTATCGCCTTCCTCATGTTCTTTAGGAGAACAAATTTCTCCATCATGCTTTGAATCACAGATTTCAATATCATTAGAAGACATGAATTCAGACAACATATCTCTCATAATTTTTTCTTGAAAATAAGACTTATCTGGACAATCATACCCTGAATGATCTAGTCGACAACAATAATGACATCGAGTCCCCAAAAGAGTAAAATTAAATATATTGCTCAATGACATCCTCAAGAACGACCTAAATCTGATACCAAATGATACGGACACGGCCTCGTATACGCGAACGTTGAGCTTGCGGAAGCGGATAAGGATATTGGCGCGAATGTTGGATCGGTGAAAAGATGGCTGAAGATAGGCGATGACGATGGAGATGGAAGATAAATGGATAAATTGTCCTCGGCACCCTCTTGATCGCAATTAACCAAGCAAGCAACCTCAAACGGCTCTAACCCACCCTCCTAGATGCAGTTACCTAGGCAAGCAGGAGTGTGAAGATCAACAACAAATTATGATAATAAATAAATATTAAAAATAAATCCTAATTAAATAAATCTGATCCTAATAGATATTGCAGAATCCTATATTGATTTAAATTACAAATAATCAAATAAAATCACGAAAATTCGTAATTATCCAAAAATCTCGTATTAATCCCGTATAGGAATTTCTGCATGCGCTGTCTTTGCTAAAATAGACATATCTTGAGTTCCAGATGTCCGATTGAGGCGTTTCAAGATCCATTAAAAAGATAATTGATAGAAGGACAAGTTTTAAGAAGACATGTCGACCCAAATATGCCTGGATCCCATCCAAAAAGGGGTCGCAAGTTGACTGACGTTTCTGACTTGCAAAACAGTTTTAACTTCTTTTCCAAGATGATTAGTTTCACCCCTCCCATGCATGTATCAGGATTCTTCATCGGATGGATCGAATAATGCTTCGAAATCTAGAATTTCCCCTGTTCAAAAAGCTGCTTTGCTGGATAATGAGGTTAATGAGAATCTCCCCTACCAACAAGAAGAGCACGTGCTTAACGTTGGGGTTCCAAGAGATATGGGCTTGGAAATTTTGGGTCAGGGTTTTCCTCCTGGGCCAGTTGATGATTTTGTAATTGGACCTAAGTCCTTTAATGTGGGGTTGCCCTCTCTAGTACCCAAACTGAGCATAAATCCCAACCTGAGCTACTCTAATTTTAACCAGGCGGTTCTTTCTAATGGAGATGGCGAGCATGTGGTACCAGATAGTTATGAGATTTTGGACAGAGGAAATCCTGTTTCTCCAGTGGCTGAGAGAATAGTGGGCAAAGCAGAAGGACTTCTTAGAGCAAGCTTTAGACGCCGTTTGCCAAAGTAGATTAGGGATTCTCTTGAAGGGTGTTCGGTCTCTCGCGATGCTCAAGGTTGATTGTCATATTCAGATGAAAATATATCCCTAGACAAGTGGAAGCAGAAGTTGTTTGGGAAGTAAGTATGATCCTGGAATTCTCTTTTAGGGGAGTTCATGAGGCGGTTTTTCAAAGATTCTATAAGTTAGAACAAGGCTCGAGAGAAGGTATGTGAGGTTTCATTTTGGGTTTTTTCAATTACTAATTATGAATTTGTACATTTTGTCGTGGAATATCCGTGGGATTAGGAGGAAGGAGAAAGTAAGGGCGGTTCGTAAGGTTATTGCAAATGTCGTCCTAAAATTGTAATGATTCAAAAAAACGAAGAAAGAAGAATTTAGAGGAAACTTCTACAAAAGATTATGGAATTTGGCTGATGCTAACTTTGATTTCGTGCCGTCTATTGGCACTTCAGGTGGTCTTCTGGTTCTGTGGGATAAAAAGTATTTCTGTGTTACTGACAAGTTCATATTTCCGAGATTCATTGCCTTGGTTGGTTATTTAGTTGTAAGTCAGTTAAAATGTGGTTTCATAAACGTTTATGGTCCTTATGTGGATTCTGAGAAGAGCAGTTTTCTTTCTGAAACCTTCATAAGAAACTGAGACATTTCTTGGTGCATTGGGGGGGATTGGAATCTCATTCTTGATCCGGATGAGAAGATTGGTCTCTCTTTAAACAAATATTTGATGAACATGTTTAAATCCTTTGTATATGAGGCTGAGTTAATGGATCTTCCGCTCAATAAGGGAAGATTTACATGGAGTAATAATCGAGGTCCGCCTACTTTCGTCAGATTGGATCGTTTTCTCATCTCGACTGGCTTTGAGGCGACTTTTCCCAAGGCAATTCAACGTGTTATGGAGAAATCATTGTCGGATCACAACCCTATTTTACTAATAGAGGAAAGAATTGAATGGGGACCTAGGCCTTTCAAGATGCCTAATTTTTGGATGGAAGAAGATGGTTTTATGAAGTTTATTCAGGGAGCCCTTGAAGAACTAAAACACAAGCATCCTTATATGAGGATTGGAGGATTAATAAAAGGGTCTAAAGTGGCAACGATAAATTGGGTTGGGAAATTGTCTCGTTCATCAGGTGAAGCTATTTCCAAATTAGTGAAAGACATTTCAGAGTTGGAAGCTATTTTAATGGGAGGTGTTGATGATCCTTCAGTGTCGCCCCGATTGAAATTGTTGAGGTCATCGCTTTGGAAGGAATATCGCAGAGAAGAAAGTATTTGGTTGCAAAAATCCCGTCTATGTTGGTTCAAAGAAGGGGATAGAAATACCTGATTTTTCCACCTTGTTGCTTCAGCCAGACGACGTATTAATGTGATTAATCATTTGAAATCTAACACTGAGGTTATTTCAGATCCTGCTTGTATTAAGGTGTTGGTTCACGACCATTTTTCAAAGACTTACAATGTTAAGCATGCTTTGGAGATTGAAGATGCTATTCTGGATTTTTCACGCCTAAACAAGGATAAAGCTTCCTTCATCCAACGCATGTTCTCGGGTGCTTGGTCACCCGCTCTAGGCCGTCCTCTCGGTCTCACCATAATAATAAAACAATCTAAAACAACAAACACAAATCATGAGATAAACATTGGGTCAGCAAAGGCAGGGATCCGTGTGTTAAGCTCTTTTAATTCAAAACCACTTTTCCATAAAAATACCTAGCAATGGGAATGCTTAACCAAACTTCAAACATCAACAGAACACAAAGTCATGCTCACAAACACTGTGCAAATCAGAAAAACACACAGAATAAACTTACCTAACTTACCTTCCCAAGGAACCTCGTAACCGAGGCTTTGATACAACAAAATGTAACCCCCTCGACCTGGTCTAGTCGCAAGACCGAATCGGGAGAGTCACACGGGGATAATCGGAGAAAAACTCGAGAATTTCCCCCCGATTAACAACACTAGATTAAAATTTATCTTGTCTAAATGCAATTTAACGGTCCTATGTTGTTAAGGGTTACAAAGGAAGAACAACGTCTCAATCGAACATCAATCGGATGTCCAATTGGAGCCAAGCAGACTCGAAGGACCATTTTACAAAACCACACCAAAATAGGGGCAAAGGGGTAATTTAAACTTTACCAAATACTTTATTAGTTATATTCAAAGCACGCGAGGCAAGGCCAACACAAACGAGGCATTTAAACTCACTTAGGAAGCATACAAGCATTAGGGACTAAAACGTAACATTTGGGAACCCTCAAAGATGCCTTTTAACCACCTTAACTACCTATGTTTCGAAACATGGGTTGCCCGTTTCAAAACGCGGGCTCTCAACAAAAAGTAAAACTAGGTCGTTCCGGAATGGCTCCTCTTGGTTTCGAAACGTAAGTCTTCAGAGGCAAAACGTACCGAAACGACACCACTCCCGTTCCGATACGGGTGCCCAAAAAGCCTGGCCATTTCGAAACCATATCAGCTGTTCCGAAACGCATGGGCACATATTGGCCCGAAAATGCATTTTTGCATCCCCAAACATACCCTAAAAGATCACAAACCACATGGCAACATACTAAGCAAACATTCAAGATGCAAACACCCTAAAAGCAGGTTTCAAACATGCACACACTCAAACATGGATCTCAAACATGAAAGTTCAAAAAGGCCACTCTAACTCAAAAACACCAACAAGCCAAAACACAAGGCATTTAACCAAAAGCCAAAACAAGCCTCAACATAGCATGGATTCAACATTTAAAACATGTAGCAACATGGTCAGACACACGGGAGTTTACAACCACCTCTCTAACCACAAAACAAGTATTCTCATTGCTAAATTATTATTACAACTTAAAATCCATACTTGAGCTTAAGCTACGATCATCGAAGCCTTTCCCTCACCTTCCTTTGCTTCCCGGATCGCTAACGATCTGCATTGTTGGAAAGGAGTGCGTAAGCATAAAAGCTTAGTGAGGGGTGCTCAAAACAACAACAACAACAACAATGCAGTTTTAACAAAACCATTAATAAATTGGGAACAAAAACCACAAGCATGGTATTCCACCAACACGATTATCAACAATCTAACATATGCTTGGCATCTTACATCAAGCAATGCAACAACATATAACATCATGGTATGACTCTCAACATCTACCAAGATAACAATCAACCTTCCAACACAAGAGTATAATGGCAACTATGATTACATTACTCGGATACGCGGATTGGATTCGATGGCATCTCACATCACCGAACCTATAAGAACAACTAGACTCACGATGGCATTTTACATCACCGAGGTCTAACAATAAAGCTTCTGGTTGCATCTTACATCACCATACTCCTCCCTAATGGCATCTTACATCACTAGGGCTAGGGGTGTTCAAAATTACCCGACCCGAACTACCCGACCCGACTACCCGAACACAAATAATTGGGTATTTACCCGGAATATTTTTTACCCGGGTCAGGTACCCGACCCGTCATTTCCCGGGTCGGGCCCGGGTCAAAAAATATGATTTTTTCGGGTACCCGGTTACTTTCGGGTATCCGGTTACTATTTTTTTATTTTTTATTTTATTAGATTACTTAATATTTTTACTTTAAAACTATATTTAAATCTCTAAATTCATTCTATATTTGTATTATATGCTTTCATGTTTTAAATTTTTCAACAAAAAAAATATTAATTTGTGAATATGTAAGATTCGATATGAAACAAACAACAAGGTTTCTCTATTGTATTTATGCATTAGTATGTTTTTTTAAAAAATATGAGATTAAAAAAAATCACGATCGAGATTAATATTTTTAATGTTTTTCTTATGGTTATAAACTTCAAATCATTATTATTTTTTTGTTTGGATCATATGTTATAAACTTTTAAGATTTTTTTAATTTAAAAAAAATAAGAACCGGGTACCCGGGTTTAACGGGTACCCGATAATCGGGTACCCGATATTTACGGGTCGGGACACGGGCCGACAAATCTAATACCCGAAGGTCCGGGTACCCGGTTTTTCGGGTACCCGAAAACCCGGGTACCCAGATTTGAACACCCCTAACTAGGGCCACGCGCGAATTTTACAAGTGCACTCTAATCCTATGGTCAACCAATTATACCCGGTAAGACTCTCATATTTGTCAATACTCAACATCATATAAACCAACATAACAACACCACGCTTATTAATCAAGTACACACAATCATCTCATATCAACAAGGCATAACGAGCTTGAAGGATAGAATTTCCAGAAAAGTAAAACGTAAACATTTAAATACTTACTCTCGAGCTTAGGTTGGCCTTTCAAGCACAACCTAAACTCTCAAGGACATTTCCATTCACTGGTAGAACCCAAACGATAGCCGAAACACCGATTCAAGCCTCCGAACTACCTGGTCTCGCGTCTAAAGAACCCAAACTTGTTTCCCCTGTTTCTAGCCAATTCAAAAATGATGCATTAGACCCAAATCAAGCCCCCAAACTTGCAGCAACACAGAAACTCATCATTTCTCATCGAAACCAAATCGATTCACACCCGGAAACACCATTAAAACGACCCAAACCAACTAGCAGCCAAAACCCAACAAATTTACCATCAAAACTACATCTTTCAACATCCAAAACACTTACCCAAGGTCTAGCAACCATCAGCCCAAGGTTCCTCACAATAACAACCCAAAAACCCATATTTCAACTCCAAAACCCCTTCTTTTTACTAGTTTCGGGTTTCCCTACATTTAGCCATTATCTCAATATTTTTAGAACACCAAAACAAGATTAAAAGCACCCTTAAACATGGCATCAAACTACCCAAACGAAAACCCCTTCATTTTTCCTCTTTTCAAACTCAAAGCATTTTTGGAATAACTTTAAACAATGGGTTTTAAGGAAAATTTAACCAACAACAAGTTTAAGGAAAGAAAAATCAAAACAAGGGAGAGATTACCTTGAAAACTTGTGTGGGTGATGAGCTTTCTCTAATGGAAGAGTTGAAAATAGGGCGTTTGAGAAAATAACGTGAAAAGTGTTGGTGGTGAAGATGAGTACATTTTGAAAACCCCTTTTTCCTTAATTTTTAAATTCCAAAATCCCCTTTTACCCTTATTCATTAAAATCCTTTTAGTGCTCATCAAAAATGTTTTCTCCCAACTAATCTAACCCGAATCGGCTTAACCAAACCCGGTTATCTCCCGGGCCCTAAACCTGGGGCGTTACACCCAGTACCAAAACTAAAATCACTATAGACCTGAACTAAAACCAAACCAGGCCCAAACCAAACCGAACTTAAACCGAATGCAATCAGACCCGAACTGAAACCAAACTGAATGACTCGTTTGCCACCTCTACTCGAGAGTGGGCTATAGATTATATTTTTGTAGCCATATGATTCCAACAATCTAATTGTATATGTGTATATATAGTTTGTAATCTAATTTGGGGTTTTGATGTTGCAGGGAATGGATGAATACGACATCATCCACCAATGTCATATGAACTCTTTAGATGAGTTTAATGCTGGAGAAGATATGCTGGCGGTAGCCCTTGTTGGAAGGAACACAAAAAACGGCAGACTGTGGGTATTGGAGTTGATATGAGATAGTAAATCGGCTAGCGAGCTGTTGTGGGTGTAAAATTGGGAAACTTCCATTTTTCTTATTTGGAGATCCCGTTGGGTGTGGATCCGAGGGAAGTGGTGACTTGGGACTCAATTATTGAAAGGTTCCAAACAAAGCTATTCGGGTGGAGGTGTGAGAACTTTTTATTTGCTGGAAGAGTGACTCTCATTAACTCGGTCCTATCTTCACTCCCGCTATATTACATGTCTTTGTTTGAAGTCCCAAGAACGGTTATTCAAAGAAAAGAAAAGATTCGAAGGGGCTTCCTTTGGGGGATTTCGAATGGAAAAGCAAAGTTGGCTTGGGTTAATTGGAGTAAAGTATGCTTATCGTGGAAAAAAGTTGGTGCATGAGTTATTAATCTGTATGCCAAAAATAGTGTTCTCCTTGGCAAATGGGGTTGGCACTTTGTAATAGAAAAACAGGCTCTCTAGAGGAAAGTTATAGCCTCAAAGTATGGTTCTCCCTCTTCAGATGATTTACTTAACGTTTCTAATTCTAAAAGGATGTCAGTAGTATGGTGAGGCATTGTCAAAAATTAGGGTAAGATAGAAGTGCGAAGATGGATGAATTTCGAGTTGTTCAGGTGGATTGTGGAAGATAGGAGATTGGTACTGTTTTTGTCGGATATTTGGTGTAGAGAGAAACTATTGAGATGTACTTTTAGTCGATTGTATAGATTGGCGATCAACAAAGGAATCTTTGTTGCCGAGTTGAGTTCAAATGACTGTTTGAAAGGGATTAACTGGGCTAGTCACTTCTCTCACCCCCATTTGGATAGAGAAATGCATATGGTAAGGGAAATTGAGGCCTTGTTCGGTAACGTCAAAATGGTCTCACGTGTGCGAGACAAGATCGTCTGGATACATGAGAAAACGAGATATTTCTCGGTGAAAAGACTCTCATAGTTAATTGTAGATTCGAAAGTGGAAGATCTGGAGTTTGATTTCGGCAAACTTTAGAAAATGAAAGTTCCTCCCAAGGTAATTTTTTTGTGTGGATGCTCAAACTTGATCGGATTACTGCTAAAGCATTTCTTAAGCTTCGCGGTGTAAAATTGTTGGAAGTTGAATGTCTTTGTGGATGGTGCAAAAAGGAAAAAGGAAGACTCAAAACACCTATTTGTGGATGGGCTCTAGATTTAATTTTCTTAGTGGTTAGGAGTGTAATGAATCAATTTCCGAGTTAACGAATCAGGTCTCGAACCCAAGTTGGGCTTTTATTAAATTAGTTATCCTTTTTATTTGAAGATATGATGGTTTGAAGTTTAAATTGTGAAGAAAAGAGATAAAGTGAGAAAATGTGGAAAAAATGAAAAGTGGATGGAGAGAAAGAATGAGAAGAGGAAAGGTGAGAAAGTTAAAAGAGGAGTTTTGGAACTCCAATCTACCGAGATTCGGCTGCTCGCTGTCGAAACCTCCACTACCATTGTGTTCATCTCTTCTAGACGAGTTCCCTAGTACTAGCTAAGGGTGTTCAAAAAAATCTGATCCGATTGATCCGATCCGATTATCCGTTGACCCGATCCGAAATTCAAGATATTCGATCCGTTTTTTTTAATTTTTCGGATAATTCAGATCGGATACGGATATTGATTTTACATTCGGATCGAATATCCAATTATCTGATATCCGAAAATTCAAAAAATTTATAGGTATAGATCTTGTTATATTCGATATTTTTACTTGTTATATATGAAAAATTGAAATTTTCATGGATACAAATATTTTTATATTCAACAATTTATTAATTTTTATATTCGAAAACCTAAATTTTTTATGGATAGAACCATTAAATTAAAAAAATAATCAAATAAATTCATAAATTTTGGATATTCGGATATCCGAATTTTCGGATATCCAATTTTTTCGGATCGGATACGGATCACTATTTAGGTGATCCAAAATTTTCGGATATCTGAATTTTCGGATCGGATCGGATCGGATATCCGAAAATGAACACCCCTAGTACTAGCGGCACCACCATCAGAGTCGTCGTCAGAAGGGGTGAGAGATATGAAGTTTTGGGTTGTTGAGTTGAGGGGGGTTAGAATGCTCAGAACGGAAAACTGAGGCCACCATTGTGTTCACCGATGTCGAGAGAGTCAGGAAAGAGCTTCGCCGTCGCTATCCAACCATTGGAAGCCGCCATACGCGCCACCGTCTACGCGTGGACGACGTCCAACCCAGCTGTTAAAACAACTGGGCTCAAGCTGTTGGGCCAGCTGAGCTGAACTGCCAGTCCCCAGCCGCCGCGCTGTTAGTCGTCCTTGACCCTCGCTGCGCTGTCGTTGACCGGTGTTGACCGTTGACTGGCGTTGACTTTTTTCGGGGGACCTTACCTGAGGTTTCTTGACGTTCTGAGTCCATTGGCACAGTTCGTTTTACCAAATTCAAACCCGATAAGACTTTTTTACGCGTTTTATCCTCTAAAGTATCTCTATAATGTGAAATGGCTTATGTAGTCGTATTTGTTTTATCCGAGGAATTTATGGACTCGAGTATTGGATTTAAAGAGACGTTTGGAGGAGCTTAGTTGAGGATTTGTCGCTTTGGCTTAAGGTTAGTACACCTTGAACTCCTATTGCTTCATGAGCATCATAAATGTGATTGCTTTGCGTGTTAGTATCTACAAAATAGGTAGACAACAAATATGCATGTTTGAAGATCAATAGTATGAGACTTAATATCTATGAGATGCAAGATGATGTTGTGAATATGATGAGACTCGTGGTGACTTTAGAGACCGTGTAAGGTCGTTTGAGATGCTCATATGATTATTTGATGATTGTTTGACTAATTGATATAATTGTGATGCCTTGTATGCTTGTTCGAATAGATTGACGTCATTTGATGGGAATTATGCTTAAAGGATAAATACTCAATTAAATGATTATGAAGCCGGTAATTAATATTAATTGATTGAATGTGTTAGTAAACAAACCCTAATGACTTTCATAAGGTTTATGAATCGAATAAAGCGTTGTAAAATCGTAATCCAAGAAAATGCTACGAACTCGTGAGTAGGGTATCAGTACGAGCTTTGGTTGTACCGATACACGATTGGAGGTTGTATCGGTACAGATCGACCTGTGTCGGTACTTGTGGAAATCTAGGATTTCCAATAAGCAATGTCAATATTGGTACGCATGTGAGTACCAGTACCCAGGGGTACTGTATCGATACTCGTGTTCGAGTACCGGTACCCACTGAACGAAATAATCTATAATGTTAATAAAAATATGGAAATTGTCGTGAGATATTAATGAGATAATAGGGATTAATATAGATAATTAATGAAGATGATTAATGTACACTTCCATAATGTATTAACAAGTTAGTAAACTTGATTGGGTGATTGGTTATAATAGTAAACATAGAATATCCTTGGTGGATCGAGTTATGTTGTATGTTGTATGATAATCGTGTTGATGCTATGTGGACACTTGTTGGTTGAGTCACCTTTGATTGATGGGATTCGGATACCTAGAGAAAGAGTGTTGCAACACCATGGTTAGAGATGTCGAATGCACGTTCCCGACGTTGTGTGACATTGGGCCTCATTCGATGATACCCGAGGAGAGATACCGAGTATGTGTGTACGTCCCTGATGTTGTGTGACATTGGGCCTCACCTAGAGAGAGTGTATGTTCCTGAGGCCGTGTGACACCGAGCCTCACTCCAAGTTTGTGGTTATGACTTTGTGTGCTTTAGCTCGGATGATCTGGTGAGATTCAGAGTATGGTTGGGCCTTGTGTGCCACATATGATGTTTTGCTATGTTGAGAGCATGTGTTTAGGTAACTAGTGATAGTGCCACGTGTTTATTTATCTCTCCATATTGCTTGTACTATCTTGCATGCTTATGTTTATGATTAGCATGAAGTATAGTAGATTAGATGTGTACCACTGAGCTTTGTAAGCTCAGAGCTCAGAGCTCAGAATCGTTGTTTTCGTGCGTAGGTTGATCGTTAGATCGTGGGATCGATGAACACTATCAGTACGAGATTCCAGCATGTGGTGATTTTCAGAGTATGGTACTTGTGTTTAGTGGGCTATGTATTCATAGGACCTTACGTGGTGGAGTCTGTAATTCTTATTTTTGAAATCGTATTAATCAAGTCAAATGTTTAAATGTTTTAAATTAAAGTGGAACTCATTTGTAATGGTTTAAATTATGGATTAATATCCTATACACTGGCGGTGGAAAATAAAGTTTTCACAAGCGGGTTTATTTAGGGGTTTTGGGGTTTAGTTTAGGGTTTAAAGGTTAGAGGTTTAGGTTGTATGATTTAGAATTTAGGATTTATGGCTATAATTTAGGGTTTGGGGTTTAGGGGTTGGGGTTAGATTTTTAGGGTTTTAATGTTAGAATTTTAGGATTTAAATTTAGGCTTGAAAATAGGCATGCTTGTGTAAACTTTTTTTACACTGGCAGTGTATCAAATATTAATCCTCAAATTATTTATCTATGTTTTCAACTATTGGATTTAATGTTTTTGGAAAATATATTATTTGAGATAAACCGAGTTAAGAATTTTTATGGAAACGGGTTGAGATTAAGGCCCAAATGTGACACCCGGTTTTAGGGTGTTACAAGGAGTTAACTGGCAGAACCTTTAACGTTTTGGTCTGTATACTTTTGTCTTCAATGCTAATTTTACATGAAGGATGAGAAGTATTTGGTTGATAACAATTGCGAGCACTTTGTGGAGCTTATGGATTGCCCGAAACGAGTTGACGTTCAATAACAAATCGTCCACGATGGAGGATATCTTATTTATCTCGAAGTTAAGGTCGTTAGTCTGGTTGAAAGCTATAGATTACTCCATGGCTGAGAGTCTTGAGGATTGGTGGTCAAGTCCACTGCGTAGTGATTCTGGGAACTGTCGAGATGTTGTAGTATGTTCTCCTGCATCTGCTGGCCTAGTTAGGTTAAACGTTGACGGTGCATCAAGTAGGGCGGTTCAAAGATTTTGGGGGCCCTGTGCAATTTATTAAAACAAGACCCTTAATTTATACTCAGTAAGCGATATAAGTTTCTCCCCAAAAAATTTACATTAATATAAAAAGTATTATTAGATTATCCTCTTGAACAATAAAAAATTAACCTGCAAACATCCAAAAACCAAATATTTTCATTTAAAAATATTATTTTTTTACCTGCTTTAACTTTTAGATTATTGTTATATATATACACATAATTTTATATATATATATATATATATAAATTTATAATTTTTGGGGCCCTTCTCTCATAGGGGCCCTGTGCGATCGCTCCTATCGCGCATGTCCAGAACCCCCACTGGCATCAAGGATGGTGTCGCAGGCTGTGGTGGGGTACTACGTATGGAGGATGACACTCTTAGTGCCCTGTTTACAGGACTAGTTGAAGGTCTTGGCTCGGATTACGCTAAAGTGGTAGCCATAAAATTCTGTGCTGGAGGTGTTCGTGGAAGCAGATTGGGTCGGTAAGGCTGCATTAGTTGTGGAATCTGCTTCAAGAATTGCGCTAAACTGGATCTCAAATCCAGAACTTCGCCCGTGGTCCGGATTTCTTCACGAAAACTACAGACTCCACACTTCTCTTCTTCGTTTGCTCCTCCAGCACTTTTAAACGTTCTTCAAGTTGTTTTACGTACTTTATAGCATCCGCGAGAACTGAAGCTTTATCCATCTATATTATATACGCACAAAAAATATTGGTTTTTTATTCAAGGAATAATCACCAAAAAAAAGAAAAAACTAAAAAGAGATGCTATGAAGAAAGATTTGTACCTTGTTCAGACCAGGAACGATTGCTGAGAGAGCCATGAAACGTTGGCTACGCTTTTCTCTTCTTTTTCTTTCGGCCAATATATGATCTCGAACATGTGAAGGGCTTCTACTTATTGAGTAACTCCTTATGATCCAGATATCAGCCGGTGATGAATCGTCTTCATGTGAAGAGAACTCAGAAGGACAATCTTCGGACGCTGCATTGCCAGAGATTGAAGCTAAAGTATCCGATAAGGATGTTCCATTGCGAGAAACAAAAAGATTTCGTGGCCAAAATATTAAGCGGAATTGAGGACCTTCATCTATTAATTGTTAATAGCAGCGTCATGCCTTTTGGGAACTCCATTCTTGACAGGCCCATAATTACTCAGGTAAATAACAACTTTTATTTGTTAGAACTAAATCACAAATTAATATGAAATTTAAACCCCAGAATCTATCATGTCAAATCATCAAGAACAATAAACTGAATAAACTGAATGCGGAAGCGTACCTGAATTCATTGATAGATTGAAAATCTTGAATCTTGATGTGGAAATCCCAAAACTTTGGTATTGATCTTCCAAGAAGATAGATTATCTCTTGAAGTAAAACTCTCTGACGGGGAAGGAGAGAAAAACAAGTTAACCTATTTCTTGGGGACCACTACCTCTTTATATAGTTGATTTATTAAATCAACTATTAAATATTTATAACTCTGCCCCTCATTGAATTATAAATATATCTTACGGTATCTACACTTTTATTTACATGACATTTTAATACCTATGACACGCTTAACTTAATTGGTCACTTTATTTTGTGTCATACTTTATAATAGCAACATACATTTTACATATGTGCCCACAATTACATATTTTAATCCAACAATCTCCCACTTGGGCAACATATGTTTCCTGATAAATGTACAACCTTATGAGCTCAAAAATTTGCTATTATATAATAGGTATTCTATAACAATCTTGTCCATCAACTATATCCATATAGGATCAAAGCGGTCTTCGCCATATCAATCATGACTGGACCCATCAATGGTCACGTATACAAACATAATCAAATGACATAGATCAATCATGGATGCGTAGCATGGAAAATTACATGAAATGTGAACCGAACATGTCTATTTCCAACTGGTCCTCCTAAACCTTAGTGAGATCAACTTTACTGAATTCAGAGTGTGCATAAACCAAAAGAACTTTATTTCTGCAGAAAATAATCTTAAATAACTTTAAACTGAAGTAACTGAAATTGTGTCTAAACCGAATGAGCATTTTTTCAAAATTACAAACTCCCACTAAAACCGAATATCCTTAAATAACATTGCACCCACATGAGTAGTGTGCTCATGAAAGACCTAGGGTGACAGTTTCTTAATATGCGCGCAATTATGGAGTTTGTACCAACATGCTCTATAGACACACAACCACTCTGAATTTTCTTTAACAACTAGGAACGTAATATTTATGTTCTTCAAGTTTGAAGTGTTCCTATTGTGTATAGAATAAATGAATGCATATTTATTGTCACAAAATAACTAACATGGTCTTTTTTATTCAATCTAAAATTAGCAGCTCATGTGACAAAATTCATTTGCATCAATATTCTATTAGAATCGAAGTCTGTAAACCTAATGATCTCTAACTTACCAGAACTTCGACATGTGAGCATGTAATTTTTGTTCTCTAAAGATATCACATAACTCTATTGGCTGCTATCCAATAGTCCATACTAGAATTTCTTAAATATCTATCTAACATTCCAACAATGTACACAATTTTCGAATGCATACATACTTAAGCATAAATTCGATTCTCAATAGCTTATGCGTAGAGAATCTTTTGAATTTTTTTTTTAAATTTCAAGGTTACTTTTAGGGCACTAAGTAAGACTAAATTTGTCTTCTTTAGCAATATGAGTATCAATTGATTTTACTCCCACTGAACTTGTAGTATATACAATTGTCAACCAAATTTATCTCAAAATCGAATGAGATAATCAACATGAAATTTATATATCATTGATTTTGCATCATTAGACACAAATCTATGATTGTACCATATAATTCATTTATTCAATGTCTCCATTGAAAAACACAAGCTTAACATTCATCTTATGTAACTTAAGATTAAAATAAGCAATAAGCGTCATGATTATCCTGGAAGAGTCTTTCAATGAAACTTGAGAGAAAATCTCTACAAAATCAATGTCTTCTTTTAGAGTATATCCTTTAGATACAAGACGTACTTTATACTTATCCACATTACCATTTCCATCCCTATTGATTTTAAATATTCATTTACAACCAATTGGTTTGCACCTTAAGGAAATGAGATAAGTTCCTAAACTTTATTGTCTTGCATAAAATTATATTATTCTTGAATGACATCAATCCACTTGTGAGAGTTAAAACTTTTATGGTCTGATAAAAACGATTGAGTCATTTTCTATCATTCCATTGTTACCTTATTTTATTGAAGAAATACAACATAATAATTCGGAATAGTATTTCATCTTCCTCTCGTGGACATCTTTAATGACACTTATTTTTTTTAAGGTTGTTGAGTTTGTTCTTCTGAAACAATTAACTTATCTTGAATGAGAGTTGTTCAACATTGTTTTGTTGAGGTACTTAATTCACTTCTTGATTAATGATAGGTGTGAAAACCTAAACATCATCAAAAGTGATAGTATGAATTAAATTATAATTCATTTTTTCCTCAATAACAATGCATCTAACCTTATTTCTCCCTCCAAACTCAACATCCTAAAAAAAATTATAAACCTCTCCTTAAAGTAATCTTAATTGTGGGATCATAAAATTTACAGCCCATGGATCACTCAAAATAACCGAAGTAATTGCTCACTTTTGAAGTTTAATTTCTTTACATGTGTCCTAACTTATACAAAAGAATCAACACTTTGTAACTTATTGTTGTTTCTTTTGACTAGGGCCCTTAGCAACTTTATTCTAATATTTTCTTTTATTGCTCTTATTCTTAGAGACACTAACTAAATGAGCACTAACAAAATGTGTACTTTTATACTTATAATGCTTCAACTTTTCTTCCTCTTGAACACAATGAGAAACGAGCCTAATTAGAGTATATTTCTCATTTTGGCAGTTGTAACTGATTTTGAATTGGTTAAACTGTGTAGGAAGCAGTGCCAAAAACATAAGAACAAACAATTGTTAGAAAGTTCGATCTTATGTGCCTTAAATTTTGAAGCAATATAAAGAATTTTTATAATCTACTCTCTCACATTTCCTTGACCCTTATACTTCATAGACATCAAAGAAAGCATAAGTGATGTCATCTTAACCTTAATGTTTTGGGTAACACATTTCTTAATTTTATCAAGGAAACTCTTAGTATGAATAATCTCTTTAGATTTGTGCTCCTAAAGACATCTAGAATGTTGTGTTTTATGATCATTAGACTCATGCATTCAAAAGATCTCACCTCTCAAAATACCTTTTATGGGTGCTTACCGCAGTGAGAGGTGCAAGATGTTCTTTCTTTAGTGCAAAGTCTATGTTCATACAACCAAATACTATATGTAAGTGTCTTTTCTATTCCTTGAAATTAGTTTCACTAAACATGAGTGTGGAATGTATTTAACAGATATTGTGATAGCAAAGATAAATTACCTAAATATAGAACAAAAATAAGTAAATAAAATAAAAACAAGCTCACGTTAATACTCATGAGTAAACAAATTAATTCAAAATAATGGCTAGTTCCCCTCAAGATACCAAGCACAACATTAATATCAAGTCTTTGGACAGTAATATTAACTATAAGCGATACTCTTGTTGTAGCAATCAAACATTGACAATAAACTATGTCAAACAATAGGCTAATCTTTGGACTAACGTATTGCTCACATAAAATACCTTATAATTGTCACACATTTATCGCCACAGTTGTCGTTGTAATTCTGCCAAATATTAACTTTCCTTTGGGCCAATTAATAAACGTATGAATTACAAAAACCCATAATCATCTTAATATTTTAAATAAACTAATCTACACAAAAGCGGTCACTTTGGTGACATTATGTTTCAATTAATCCATTAAAATATTAGACATCCAAAGCCAAAATATGAATTTAATTGTTTCAAAAAAAATTCCTTAATTTTTTTTATCTTTCAATTAAATTAAAAGATAACCAAAATAATAATAAATTTGAATAAAGGTAAACCTCATATTAAGATATCGAACACTCCATTAATATTTCATCGTTGGACAAAACATTAACTTGCAAGTGATATCTTGGTATAGTAATCAAACATTGATAATAAGAACATGTCAAACAGAAATCTTCCTTTGGGCCGATTTATTGCTCACATATAAAACTGAATAACTATCACATGTTTATTACCACAGTTGCACATGTAATAATGCTAATTATTAACCTTCCTTTGGGCCGATTAATACTAACATAATCCGACTTACATGCACATGTATTAATGGATTCCTAATGATTTAACATGACGAGGCTCTGATGCCACTTGTTAGAACTAAATCATAAATTAATATGAAATCTAAACCCCAGAATCTATCATGTCAAATCATCAAGAACAATAAACTGAATAAACTGAATGCGGAAGCGTACCTGAATTCATTGATAGATTGAAAATCTTGCATCTTGATGTGGAAATCCAAAACTTTGGTATTGATCTTCCAAGAAGATAGGTTATCTCTTGAAGTAAAACTCTCTGACGGGGAAGGAGAGAAAAACAAGTTAACCTATTTCTTGGGGACCACTACCTCTTTATATAGTTGATTTATTAAATCAACTATTAAATATTTATAACTCTGCCCCTCATTGAATTATAAATATATCTTACGGTATCTACACTTTTATTTCCATGACATTTTAATACCTATGACACGCTTAACTTAATTGGTCACTTTATTTTGTGTCATACTTTATAATAGCAACATATATTTTACATATGTGCCCATAATTACAGATTTTAATCCAACATTATTTATTTATTGGGTTCTTTTAATTCATTACTTGAACAAATAACGAAAACCCATACATCTCTTCTTGTTTTTGCAGAAAGATGGTGAATTCAACATGACAGTGAAGGATCTCGTTAAGGACTTAAGAGTGGCTTTATTGAAGTTCATGTGACATAACTGTTGAAGATGATGTGTTATTTGTCATCTTCTAAAGGAAACCAAGGCTCATAGATTCTCCATCATTTTAGACCATGGCATGTTTTTCAAGTGTTACTGCGTTCAGGGTCGGTCCTTTATTTTTGGTGGCCCAGGGCGAATATATAAAAAATGAGTCCTAAAATAAAATTTTAATTTTCGGTTGCAGTCGTATTTACAGTCATGTTAAATTTTATTGTGGTTGTGGACATTATAGATGCTATTTTGGTCACTGCGAGTATTGCGGTTGTGAAATCGCTTAATAACATACGCTATTGTGGATACAACAGCTGCGGGTATCGCAGTTTCATATGGTGCCGCTACCCATAGGCGGATGTAGCATATAAATTGGGGGTGCAATTGAAACCACTTGATTTGTTGGGGCATGGGGTTTTCAAGGAGTTAATATAGAATTTTACATATAAAATATTATATTTGACTTCACTTAATTTGTTGGGTATAGAGTCAACAATGCTTATTCTAGTGGTATAGAAATTCTCAATGCCTCATACTTCACTCATGACCCCACTATAAGAAAATATTGGCTCTGCCACTACCGCTATCTAACGGTCATTGTTGCGGTTGCATACCGTTATTTAAATCTGTCCCTAATAGCAAGTAACAAAAAAATTAATTTTAAGAGTAGGTCCATAATAACAAGTATTGAAAATTTGGACTCCTAATAACAAAAATTAAAAAATGAATTTTAAGAGTATACCAAAAATAATAAATATTAAAAACAATTGGGTCCCTAATAACAAATATTAGAAAAGTTGAATTTTAAGAGTAGGCCCATAATAATAAATATTGAAAAAAATTAAATCTTTATTAACAAATATTGAAAAAATTGAACCTCTAATAACTAGTATTAAAAAATTAAAACTATTAAAAATAAATATAATTCGAATAAAATTAAAAACATATAATTTTCTTGAGCATTGGCCCTGGGCGGGCGCCTTTGCTGCCCCTGCCCAGGGCCGGGCCTGACTGCGCTCACCATCAAGTTTCACTGATGCTAATGATCACACGAAGGCTCACAGAATTCCTTAATTTATTGGGTTTCGAGCCAACTTAGAGATTTCATTAACCTTTCGGTAAATGTTTTATCAATACAGGTCTTAAGTGGTTCTACAATGGTGAAATGGAGCAATTAAGACGTTTGAATCTGGTTCTTTTCAGGGTTCTGACTCTGTTACCTCTGTGAAATTCTCCTCCGGAAAATGAATGAAAATCATTTGCCCTATTTTGTTTCCCCATTAATGCCCTACACTAAAACATTAGGTTTAGTGTATAAGGTTAGTGAATTAAGGGTAGGGTATATTTCTTAGGATTAAAGGCTTATGATTTAAAATTTAAAATTTAGGATTAGAGATTATTAAAATTTAATTTTTTTAGTATCCAGCATAGAAAGAGGCACCGAAAAGTAAGACTTGGACATTGTTTTCAAATTTTGAGTTTTAAAATTCGAATTTCTATTTCAACATTAATTAGGATCCCAGATCGAATTAGATTAAATTATATTATAATTTTTTTTTGTTGCTAATACAGAGAAAGAGCAAGATCAGTCTTGCAGCTAAATATCCTTGGTGAGAACCGGCTCCACTTCTAACAAAAGCTTAAGGAAATGTTGATCAGTAAACGAACCACCACGGCTCATAGCGGCAATCTTGTCCGCAACCGCATTTTGCTCTCGTTGAACATATCGAATCACGATCTCCCAATCCCTATGTATAAGGTCTCGGATTAATAGAATCAAGCCATGGCCCGGAACATTCTGTGAGTTACTAGATAGATATCATCCTCATCCGTATTGCTTCGGCACTGTCAGATTCCAGTTCTAACCGTATTGCTTCGGATTAATTAATTCTACGTTTGAATTATCAATATAAAAGTAGAAGAATTTGATATAAAAAAATAAAAATAGAAGAAGACAATAAATGAATATATTTAATCTTGGGTAATATATAGAGTAGGTCACTAAACATAAACTAAAATTTTAAATAGGGCGTAGACATTTAATTTAATTTAATTTAATTTAATAAAATTATATCGTTCAACTCTATTTATTAACAAAATAACTCACTTGCACTGACTCCATTAATTATTTTAATAGAACTACTTGGCATTTTTTTTACATAAAACCAAATAATTTAACAATGTTAGTACGAATGATTTAATTCGTTAACAATTATATTTGAATGATATAATTTTATTAAATTAAATGTTTATAATCTATTTGAAAGTTGAGGTTAAGTGTCAACAATTTCTAAAACATGTGGTTAAAACTCTCAGTTAACATCCTTCCCTTCTCTTAGGTCTGAAAAAAATAAAGATTTTCATTACTTTCCCTTAAATTAAAAAAAATCTATCTAAATAAACAAAATGTTCTTCTATTTCACTTACTCTACTTTCTCCCCCCTTCCTTTCCTCAATAAATTACATAAACAAGTTAAATAAACCATTTTACTAAATCATCATAAAATTTAATAATTTAAATTGATAAAACTTAAGTTTTGATTTTTAAGTTAAAATTACAATTAAAAATAATATGTTTGTATGATAATAATCAAAATTAGTTAGTATAATGTACAAATAAAATTATAAATAGAAGTATAGTATACTCGTATAAATGCGATCAGAACCAATAAGTACAGATTACAAACAAATAAACTGATACATAAAATATATTTAGAGTTTAAATCTAAATCAGAATAACTATGAATAAATTCCACATGTACGTAGGACTTAAACCATAATAAATCTTACCTAAAAATTCATACATGATAATTATACATAATAAGACTCGAACTTAAACCCTTAAAATATGAAAACATCAACCTTTAATAGCTCCTAGTTTTGAATCGGTGTGATGCATTTGGCACTCCTTTAAATAACAAATCATATTTCATATAATATTTTTATGTCTGTCTTATAGATACTTTGAACAAATGTGAGTACATATTATGATTTAGTGTTGGTATAATTTATCGAAATATATGTTAATATACATTTTCATGCGTGCAATATTTGACGTAATTCTATATAACTTGTTAGAGTTGTGATCTATTTTTTTTTTTAGAATTTGATTTAAAGTAAGAATTATACTTGTAGTAGATCTTATTTACTTTAACTAAAAGTATAAAATCTATGTTCAGTAGAATTACTTTCTATACAAGCTTCCTACGTAAACAAGCAACATATCTCTAGAAATAGATAGTAGAAATTAGGGTTTTAGACACAACATAAGATACATGTAGAATATATTCTACAAAGCATTAAGACGCAAATTACTTGTGATCTCTTCTTCGCCATAGTGATAATTTCCATCTTCTACCCGTGATTTTTCTCGTTTAGGGTTTTCACGTAAATTTTGATGTTCTTTATTTTTCTTGATTTGTTTGCTATTAGAATTTTTTATATTTGCCATTATGTTTCGTCACCGGTATATACCTGATATATAAATTGATATTAAAGCTTTCGAGTTGTCATCTTGGTCACAGTAATAATGACAATGAAATATGATATTCTGTTGTTGGATCGCAACACCAGATTCTCGTTATGGTATGTGAAGAATCGAGATGTTCTTGCACAATTGAATTTAGATGATGCATTGGAAGAATTTGATAAGAATACGTCGTCAAATTGGACGAATAAAGAAAAGGGTAAGGCTCAAAAAAACTCTATCTCAAATTCGATTACACTTACCAAATCAAATTTTGCAAGAAGTGTTGAAAGAGCAGACGGTTGTTTCTTTGTGGGCAAAATTAGGACAATTTTACATGAAGAAAACATTGACTAACAAGCTGCGCCTGAAGCAGCGTCTCTACTCACACAAGTTGACAGTGTTGGATTAAAATCCGCAATTGTGGGCACATATGTAAAATGTATGTTGCTATTATAAAGTATGACACAAAATTAAGTGACCAATTATGTTAGGTGTGTCATAGGTATTAAAGTGTCATGGAAATAAAAGTGTAGATACCATAAAATATATTTATAATTCAATGAGGGGCAGAGTTATAAATATTTAATAGTTGATTGTTAAATCAACTATATAAAGAGGTAGTGGTCCCCAAGAAATAGGTTAACTTGTTTTTCTCTCCTTCCCCGTCAGAGAGTTTTACTTCAACACTACACCAGACTTGTTCTTAGGCGGCACTATTCGTGGCGTTTTTTAGACAAACGCCACAAAACGGCAACATTGGCGGCGTTTGTAGTACAAACGCCGCCATAGGATGACATATAGTGGTGTTTTTATCAATAAACGCCGCCAATTGTTTCATGTTAGTGGCGTTTTCTTCCTTAAACGCCGGTATAGGTTTCATATTAGTGGCGTTTATTGGTAAAACGCCGCCAATGTTTCCGTTTTGTGGCGTTTGTTAATTAAAACGCCGCCATAGGTGTAGCGTTAGTGGCGTTTACTGCGAAAAACGCCGCCAATATAGGGATTTGTATTTTCCATCGCATAACGGATGTAACCACGAATAAACAATTAAAGAAATTAAAAGTTCAATATAGAGATTTGTATTTACGGTCACATAATGGATGTATTCACAATCTTTATAAGTATTGCCATCGTGAATTTTTAAAAAAATAAAAGTATCATAATGTTGGAGTGGCAAAACCACTATATAATATTGGTAATACTTAAAGTGAGAACCAAAGGCATAAGCCTATATCCCAAATAGGTTGGGAAAAATGCTTGTAAAGGGTATTTATACCCAAGTTTTCCCCTCCCTTATTGAGTGGGAAAGAACAAGGGACATCCTTGCGCGTTGCCGCCGCCGCCGCCACCCGGCCCGGCCGGGTTCGGGTTCGGGTAATACGTGTCTCTGACACCTCCGCGCGCGAATATAATCTTTTTGGAGAAAAAATAGTGGCGTTTTTAATAGAAAACGCCGCGAAAGGGCTTTGCTTAGTGGCGTTTTTAAAAGAAAACGCCACGAAAGGGCTTTGCTTAGTGGCGTTTTTAAAAGAAAACGCCACGAAAGGGCTTTGCTTAGTGGCGTTTTTAATAGAAAACGCCACGAAAGGGCTTGCTTAGTGGTGTTTTTAATAGAAAACGCCGCGAAAAGGGCTTGCTTTGTGGCGTTTTTAATAGAAAACGCCGCGAAAGTGCTTTGATTAGTGGCGTTTTTAATAGAAAACGCCGCGAAAGGGCTTTGCATATATCCCTCAAACAGACAACCATCGATCTGCAAATTTTAAAAAAAAACCCAAATCTGTGCCCTAGCCTCTCCTCGCCCACGCTCCTGGCCGTCGCCCCGCGCCCTCGCCCCTCGCCCTCGCCGTCTCCCCGCGCCCTCCTCCCTCGCCCTCGCCGTCGCCGTCGCCCCTCGCTCCTCGCCCCTCGCCGTCGACCGCTGCTCCTCCTGCTCAGGTTAGTATTAAAACCACCCTTGCTGATATAATTTGATATCTGCCTTACTTTAGGTGCAAATTCTACTTCTTGCGGCAAGCACATAACTTTGGGAATTGATAGAAAACCAGAACTGTTGCTTTGTATATCTGGCTTACTTCTAGAGTAATGGATTTAGTAGCATCTTCTATTGGCTTGGCTCTTAGTTCTGACCAATTTACTAATTAATAACTTTGGGAATTGATAGATATATTTTAAGTGTAACTAACACCACAATGAAAGCTTTTCTACCATAATCCTGCCAACCTTATATATATATTATATGGTGCTCTTTATTTTAGCTTTTTGGACCAGAGTTGGTTTAGGATTTTGGCTATTTAGTATCGCATCTAGAGTTGGTTTAGGATTTTGGCTATTTATCATCTTATGGTTGATGGGAATTGACCCATTGACGAAGTACTTTTCGAAGCTAATTGGTTGTTCAACATTAAAAAATAAAATTAATTGAACTTCATACAGACATGAAACTTTAGGTTTTCTTTGGAAAAATCTAATTTTAATCTTATTATTTTAGAGGGGGAAATGTATTTTTTTACCATATATTAATTTATATATATATTATCATTTAGGTCTAATCATTAACGACTTAATTATCTACATGATACTAACCAATTTTCTTTCTTGTTCTTTTTGTTGCCATTTTAGTAATGCTTATCATTATTTATTTTTCTTAACAGCTCATTTACCTCTTAATAGTTTGGCAATTCTTATCTCCATTATTTCAACTTTTCTTGAAGTAAACTAAAGAAGATAACTTTCCCCAACAGGTAATAGTTACATCTCTTTTCATCCTTCAAGTATTACTAATAGGTAGTTTATGTATTTGACTTATTTTTGACTTAATTGGTAATATAATAGTTACATCTCTTTTCATCCTTCAAGTATGACTGATAGGTAGTTTATATCTTTAATTTGGATATGACAGAAATTGAAAATGGATAGGAGTTGGATGAATTTGCCAAGGGTAAACGCTGACTATCGAAATGGGGTAGAATATTTTCTGAATTTAGCTTTTGCAAATGCAAGCCAAGAAAATATGATTCTTTGTCCCTGTAAGAAGTGTGTTAACGTTACTTGGCACATTCGTGAAGTTGTGCACGAACATCTAGTTATTTTTGGCTTTGTTCCGGGTTATAGAAAATGGACATTCCATGGAGAGTTGACATCTCGTACATCTTCTTCCACGAGCAATCCACCTTTTCATCATAATTCTCATCGTGGATCTCTTAGAGAAGATAACATGGAGGGCATGTTGCGAGATGCATTTAATATGCACGATTATCATCAGTCTGTTAGAGAAGATTGTGATGTTGGTGTTACTGATTTCACCGAGATGAGAAGAAGTGGATGTGATGAAGAGCCAAATGGAGAAGCGTCAAAGTTTTACAATTTGCTTAATGAAATGAATGAACCACTTTATGAGGGATCAAAGTATTCAAAGCTCTCCTTTTGCATTCGTCTTTTCCATTTAAAATGCTTGGGAGGGTGGACCGGTAACTCTTTTACGCAATTATTAGAGTTGTTGAGTGAATTTTTTCCTTTTGCAAAAATTCCTCAATCCGGCAAAGATATGAAAAAAATGATAAACAATTTGGGGCTTGGTTATGAGAAAATTCATAGTTGTCCGAATGATTGCATGTTGTATTGGGGTGATAGAAAAAACCAAGAGTCCTACCATGTATGCGGTAAATCTCGGTGGACGAATGGGGACACAGGAAATGTGAGTAAAGACGAAGTTGCAACACGAGCAAGAAAGAAGCCAATAAAGATTCTGCGATATTTTCCTCTAATACCCAGACTTCAAAGACTTTTTATGTCTTCAAAGACTGCTGAGTCTATGAGGTGGCATCACGATGGACGAACAGATGATGGATTATTAAGACATCCTGCAGATTCTTTAGCTTGGAAGACATTTGACCAAAAATTTCCAAGTTTTGCAGGAGATCCTCGTAATGTTAGGCTCGGTCTTGCATCGGATGGGTTTAATCCTTTTAAAATCATGAGTACTTCATATAGTACTTGGCCTGTTATACTTGTTCCCTACAATTTGCCTCCATGGATTTACATGAAACAATCATCATTTATTTTATCCATGATAATCCCAGGTGAGAAAGGTCCAGGGAATGATATTGACATCTACATGCAACCTCTTATTGAAGAGCTGAAACAATTATGGGTGGGTGTCGAAACATATGATGTGTTGAAGAAAGAGAACTTTAATTTGCGTGCAGCTTTATTATGGACTATTAATGATTTTCCTGCTTATGCAAATTTATCTGGGTGGAGTACCAAAGGCCGTTATGCTTGTCCTTGTTGCGCTGCACAGACATGCTCGAAGTGGTTGTATAATGGAAAGAAGTTCTCTTACATGGGACACCGTCGGTGGTTAGATGAAAATCATAGATTTAGATATGAAAAGAATATGTTCGATGGTACTGAAGAGTTCAGAAAAGCTCCTGAGCAAACAATCGGGTCTGATATCTTGTCGATGTTGAAACATATCAAGTTCACTTATGGAAAAATGAACCAACTACCAAACCCACGATCAAAGAAGAAGACCAAAGAGGTGTATGACCGTGAGCTTGAGCAGCTTAGTGATGATGACTCTGATGAAGAGGATGATCCAAATGAGGCGGACTTGTGGAAAAAGAGAAGTATTTTCTTCAAGTTGCCTTACTGGAAGCATAACATTTTGAGACATAATCTTGATGTAATGCACATTGAGAAGAATGTTTGTGAGAATATTATTGGGACCATTCTCAATGTCGATGGAAAATCTAAAGATAATCTAAAGAGTCGACTTGACTTAGTTGACATGGGAATTCGGCATGATCTTCATCCTCAAGAACTTCGTAATGGAAAATTTTCTTTACCGCCTTCTATTTTTACGATGTCGAAGAAAGAAAAAGAAGTATTTTGCACAGTGTTGAAAGATATAAAGGTCCCAGATGGATATGCATCAAATATATCTCGATGTGTCAGTGTTAAAGATCGAAGACTTTATTCTCTAAAGTCACATGATTATCACATATTGATGCAAGATTTAATGCCAGTTGCATTACGCAGTTGTATGTCAACGGAGGTGACATCTTGTATTATTGAACTTTCTAATGTAATGAAACCTATTTGTGGGAAAGTTTTGATGGTTGAAGAACTTGACAAATTACAAGATCGAGTCGCGTTGACTTTATGCAACATGGAGAAGATATTCCCACCTTCATTTTTTACAATTATGGTGCATTTGTTGATTCATCTCCCTCACGAAGCTAAAGTTGGTGGACCTGTTTTCTATCGGTGGATGTATCCTATTGAGAGGTACAAATTGTTTAACATATAATCATACCATTTAAAAATTCATTTAATTACAACTACTTATATAATGTTTTGTTTATTACGGTCTAGGTTCTTGAGCAAGTTGAAGTCTTACTATCGTAATAAGCGTTATCCAGAAGGATCAATTGCTGAAGGGTATTTAGCAGAGGAATGTTTGACTTTTTGCTCTAGATATTTGGAAGATGTTGAAACGAGATTCAATAGACCACATAAAAATGAAGTGTGCATCAATAGTAACTTAGCTGAGAGTTATTTGTTTCAAAGTTTTGGTGAACCACTCGGCAAAGTTGAAATTGCACAGTTAGATGACAAGTCTTGGGTACAAGCACATCGATATGTTCTCTTCCATCATGACTCAACAGAGCTCTTACGGACGTAAGTTTATATAAATTCTAATGTATTCACTTCATCTTTTATATTACCCCCATTTTTAACCACTTAGCTTACTTTGTAGTGAATTTAAAGAAGAGCTACAATCTCAAGTACGCTCCCGAAGATTACATCAAAGAGAAATTCATAAGTTGTTCATAGAAAATTTCCATGATTGGTTAGCGAAGATGGTAAGCAATTGAATCTTTGTACTACACGTACTTAATAACTTTTCTTCCTTTGCTACATCAATATAAATGATAACTTATTCACCTTTTATGTGTAATAGGTTTGGTGTGGGAGAGAAGTTAGTGAAGAGGTTAAGTGGCTTTCTCAAGGTCCAAATAGAATTGTTAAAAGATATAATGCTTTTCTCATTAACGAGTTTAGGTTCCACACGAAATCTCGAGAAAGATTAAGGAGGACACAAAATTGTGGAGTAGTTGTAACTTCTTCAACTACAAGTTATGCTAGTGCTAGGGACAATCATCCTGTGGTGGGAGATGTAGAATATTATGGAATTCTTACGGATATTATTGAGTTGGATTATTATGGCAAACAGAAAGTTGTGTTATTTCGTTGTGACTGGGCCGATGTAAATACGGCTCGAGGCATTAGAAGAGATCAATTTGGTTTTACAATGGTGAACTTCTCTCGGTTAATTCACACAGGTCGCCAATTGATTGACGAACCATATGTATTTCCTTCTCAAGTCAAACAAGTTTTCTATTGCCCTGATCCAACAAAAGAGGGTTGGTATGTTGTACTCCGTAACATTCCTAGAGACTTGATAGACATCGGTGAAGGAAATAGAGATGACATTGAAATAAGATCAGAAACTCTACCTTTTGCAGTGCAAAACCTAGATAGAACAATCCCTAGTTCTAGTTCACAATTCCAATGGGTTCGAGAGGACATGGATGAAGATTTTAATGAAAACTAACTGCATAACAATGTAGTAAGTTTTATATCTTATCTTATTAATTTATAATAGTATTGTTGTCTCTAGTTACTAAAATGTCTTTTGTTTATTGTAGATACTATGCCTAGGAGGAAATTAAGTGATCTGTGGATAGTTCAAGCACCGAGAGAGGGGGCAGAAACAAATGATGATGATTTCTCTGGTGTTGGATCCTCGCAAGTTCCGGAGACAGTTGAAAATATAGAGATTGATGGTAATGTTCAACACTTTATTTAAATGCTAGTTGTTTGTTATTATTGACTTTATTTTAAAAATTGAATATAAACAATTATTTCTTATATAGGTGGAAATGGTCGAACTCGTAAGAGTAGAGGGCGCACGACGTTGAATGAATTATACAATCTTCCCGCTGGTGAACGCGTGAAAGTTTCAAGAAACGATGTCGGCCAACCCATTGGGGCAGAAGCAGGTGTTCTGGGCAGTTACTTAGGCATTGTTGCACGCAATCATGCGATTTTGCCGATTAATTATGAGTCATGGCGTCAGATGCCGAATGGTAACAAAAATCAAGCTCTGGAACTTGTTAAGGTAATAATGTCATTGTAATAATAATCTATTACAATTCAAAATAATATTTATATTTAATGCTTTGATTGTATCATTTGTAGGATAAATTTTCTTTAGAAGTCTCAGATGATTATCTGAAGCATGCATTAGGGAAAAAATGGAGAGATAGTAAGAGTTTCTTGAAGAAGACATATTTCAAGAAGGATCTCACTCTTCAAGAGAAGCTGCAAAATATCCCGCCGGGAATTATGCGACATCAATGGGAAGATGCAGTCAGGTTTTGGAGTTCAACAAAAGGAGAGGTATGATCGATGCACTTTAAAAAATTGTCATTATAATATTAACTTTATATATAATGCAAATTTTAAATTGTAGGATCGAGAGCGCGTTGGAGTTACTAGCAGACAAAAACAAAAGTATACTCACACCGCTGGATCGAAGAGTTTTTGTAACCCCCGTAGCCCGGCCTAGACGGCTGACCCGAACTACGAAGATTACACGGGGAAAACCAAAGTCAACCTGAAAGTCAACCTTGATTAACGACCCTTTTTTTTCTTTTTAAACTTGTCTAGATGCACATTAAACCTAGGCATACTCTTGAGATAAGCATACTCAAAAATCACAGCAATCGGAAAACAATAAGGGACTCAATTGAACAAAATACGAATTTAGGGACCAATTTGTAAATTCTGGAAATTAAGAGGACTTTACCAAATTTTAAGTTACCATTATGAAATTAGTCATGTTTCATGCCTCTCTGCCAAATTTCAACTCAAACGGACATCTCAAACTCAAGCAATTGCACATACGAGAATCAGGACTAAAACGTAAAGCTTGCAAACCTCAATTTTTAAAAATTTAGCATCTATATCACAAGGGATCGATCCCATAAACAAGGGGATCGATCCTTTTGCACTTGGAGGCTGGAAGCAGAATTTGAAACGATTTTGCCTTGGAGACTGGAAAAACAGCTCTAGTGCAAAAACGGATCATAGATGTTTTAAAAAAAATGTTCGGCTAAAGTTAGAATCGTTTGAAACATATCTTAGGAAGCAATAAAGCATATACAAACATGCAAGAACACCTATTTAAGCCAAAGAAGTCATTCGAACATGGAATAATGCATTCATACATATCATTCCAATTAAAGAGCAATTTATGCATATATGGACATACAAAAATCTCAACAATACCAAAGATACAAATTAACACATAGTAGACTTAGACATATCAACTAAGCAACCTAATCATCCAAAAAGGACATGCCATCACACACAATCATTCATCAAGGCATGCACCACTCAAGTATTCATCAAGGTATGTATCATATGTGATATTTACAAATCAAACAAGGCATCTAAGTGCCAAACCAAATAAACACACATCAAAGTATCAAGACACACAACACTTATCCCATTGCTTTACTATTACAATCTTTTAATTTATAAATCATACATTGAGCTCACCAAAACAACACTTGAAAACCTTTCCTTTCCCTTGCCACCCACAAGCTATTCATCTGCATTGTCGAACAAAAGAGAGCGTAAGCATAAAAGCTTAGTGAGGGTAAGCTCATAAAACAAACCTTCGACAATACAGGGTCCAAGCTCAAGCAACTATCATGATATAATACATGATTTTACTTTCGATCCACATGAACCATAAATATAAATGATGCATGAACATATTACCAAATTCATGTCATGCTCAACAACTTATAAATTCATCATACAATGATACATAACTCAATGTATTAACCACATCATATATCGCTTCACATTTGAAAACACATTTCATATCACATTGATACACATATCAATTCATAACACTTCCGTGCTTAGCACGTACTCACCATGACTCACCGTCATGCACAAACCACATTTCCATGCCTAGCATGTACTCACCATGACTCACCGTCATGCACAAACCACATTTCCATGCCTAGCATGTACTCACCATGACTCACCGTCATGCACAACCACATTTCCATGCCTAGCATGTACTCACCATGACTCACCGTCATGCACAAACCACATTTCCATGCCTAGCATGTACTCACCATGACTCACCGTCATGCACAACCACATTTCCATGCCTAGCATGTACTCACCATGACTCACCGTCATGCACAAACCACATTTCCATGCCTAGCATGTACTCACCATGACTCACCGTCATGCACAACCCACATGCACATTATTAGCAACCATAACATATCTATCATCAACATGCATATAACAATGCATCAAACATGCCTCATCATACATGTATACAACATATACATAATCAACACCATCACAATTTAATACGAGGCATATACAACCATTAAAAAGTGCAACCCAAGTCTTTAATCAAAGCTTGGGATTAGGCTACCACTCTAATCCCAACTCTAGGTGGGTTTACCAAGCCCATCCTGGGTTCACATGCTTGAACCAAATACTCAAACCATTTTAAAAATATTTAACCACTCACCTCCACATCCAAGCTCAAACACCAAGCAACCATGGTCTTAAATTTCCGGATTTGTTCCCAAGGCTTCACCATCTCAAAACCTCGCTTCTAAACATCTCAACACAAGTAAAACAACCTCGAATCAACTCAACATCAAAGTAGCTAACCCGGAATACAAATTCAAATATCAAACTCAACATATTAAGTCATGACCAAACCCCAACTTTATCTAATTCAAGCAGCCCATAACCTTGATGAAAACTCAAGTTTCCAACACGTCTCATACTCACAAATAATTGCTAAATTCAGCCACAACATCAACCCATAGGTGCAAGCCAAGCTCCAACAATTTCCAACCCATACAATTCACCAAAATTTCCATTTTCGTACTCCTATTTTACCCAGCAGAAAATACCATTTTCGAACATCCAAATGACACCTAAATGGTCCCAAAACACTTTCCTAACATACATATACCATCAGCCCTTCAACCTAACTCTAAAACTCACCAAAATTCAAGTTTTAGACTATTCAAAAATGGCCATAAATACCCATTTCGGATTTTCATCCAAAATCACTCATTTTAACATATTATGTGTATTTTAAGGTGACTAACTCAAAACCCAACTTAATAATTCAAAATCAATTGAAAAACTCACTAAGAACTCAAATTTTCATTAAACTTGAAAATCACAAAAGTGAGTAGTTTCGAAATATAAAGCTATGTAAACGTAGAGGATGAAGAGGAGAGTTCGAATATATAATTACCTTCAAAAACGCCCTTGAATTGAAGAAGAAATTAAAGGAAATAGTAATGAGGGTTTGAGAGAAATTTGGGATGGTTTGTGAACGGTGAAGAAGAAGAAATGAGGAAAAAGATGATATAAAAGGGTGTTTATTTTTATTTTGGTTTAATTACCAAAATGATCTCTCCCTTTCTTTCTAAACTTAATTTGCTCATACTAAGATCAATTTGATTAAAATTAATTTTACCGACTCGGACCAATTAACCCGACTAACTCCTAACCCCAAAACACGGGTGTTACAACTCTCCCCCACTTAAGAAATTTCGTCCCCGAAATTCATCGAACATGAAGAGTCACTGAAACATACTCCTCAGTACTCTCCTTCTCACCACAACATACTCACCAACTCGGTAGACTTACCACCCGTCTATCGATATCTGATGCTAAGATCTCAACGGTTCTTTCAAGGCATGTCGACTTTAAGCTCAACTCGATCTCTTCTACAACCATAACACAGAACATGTCTGACTCACACTCCCGAATCATAGATACACAAATCACATCACAAACCCCTTTCTAATTCTGGTGGTAACCGCAACAGATAAACAACAGAACTAGCCCAATTCATAATCTCATACAACACTGTTTGAATACTCGACCCATAACTTTCTCTAATTGACCATCTGACTTCAACCGATAACCAAACACTATACAGACGTCTTCAAAAATCTAGTTGGAATCCTCGGATCTCTATTACTCACTTCCATTAATAACCTTCCACGGATGCAACAAACTAGAAGAAAACTGACGTTCGGTCTTGACATGCTGGCAAATTATACACTTACCCTCATACTGAACCACATTACCCATCATCTCAATCCCAAATCATTCATCTTCAACCCACAATACGTATTCATACTACTCAGATGCTATACAAATGAACTACCGTGTGCATCGGCCGAAACAATACGTCTCAAAGCACTATGTCAATCGGCACAACTATTCTATCTCTAACAACACAAACTCTATCATCTCTGAACTGTATTCTGAAGGTCTTCCTTCTACTATGCCTTGCACGTGAGGTGCCAAGAATCTGTCTTGCAACTGTTTCTCTTCAAACATTCTGACTCAAAGTAGTCTCAACTCGAAACTCGGCCACAAAACTACTATCATTTGATAAACGGAATTCAGCAATATAGCTCGCAACTCAACCACTAATTTGACAACCAAATAACTCGGAACATCGATTACCACGTAGACTCTCTTCAGATAGTACTCAATCTTGGGACCACAGTCTTCAAGCAATTCTAACAACTCATGTTGTTCAAGTTTCAACCCTTCACAAGTCGTCAAATATTTTAAGTCCGGATGATAAATGCACATACTGCGCATTTCTTACTATACGAGCTTTGTCTCTAAGTCTTCGAAGAAAACAAAACTGTAATTAACTCTTCTCTCGGTCTTTCAACTATCTCGATGAATAAACCACAATCTTCTATTTTGCATAAGCATACAACCTAACACTACATGCAACGTATCACTATGTTTTTTTTTTCGGATCAAGGTCGAAGCTTCCATTAAAGTTTCTTTCAACTCACATCTTCTTCTGCCTACTTAGGATTTACTCTAATGCACTCGGCTGATCTACATGTCCTAAGAGAACATCTTCATTAACTCGAAGTTCACGCTGCTTAACTTGACATACAACTGATTTCCTAAAAGGTTCTACCACACTAACTTCAAAGCTCGTCATGGCCTTCTTCGGTACTTCAACTTTTCTCACTTTCAACTGGTGGTAAACGGATCTCGAATTAATCTTCAAATAGACTGAAGCACACACTAACTGACCAACAAATCACTGACACTCGGAAGCGGATACTACTCATTCACTGTCACTTGTTTCAGTTGTCTGAAATCTAAACACATTCTCGTACCGTCACTCTTTCTTCTTCACAAATTGTACTGTCATACTCTAAGATGACGTACTAGACCTAATGAGTCTAAGGCCTAACAGTTCTCAAAGTTAATTCTTCAACATTCTCAATTCTGTCAGAATTCATAAGATACAGAGCAAATTAAAACACGAGCAAACTCGGAGACGACATCACTAATAAACTCTTCTTCTCTGTCAGGAGATAAACTGGGCGTTTCTTCTAAACTCTTCTAGGAAGAATCACAAACTATTTTAACCTGCTGCGGTCTAATCTTCATTCAGAATCAACTTCATTACACTTGCTAAGCAAACCTGCCAACTATACTCAAGCAATCTTCGACCTTCAAAGCTGGATCAATCATTCAATATGAAGTTCACATCTTCACCTACTACTACAGTTCACAGAAATCTGCAACTTCCAGGCAACTGTCTCCTTGTCTCAAAGTATACTCTAACTATGTGTTCTTCAAGCCAAACCTTGCCAGAAGGTACATCAAAACTATAGGAAGACGATCACTTCCCATCTACTGCATACATGTAACCCTGAACCATCAACAAACATCTTCCATACATCTTCCTGGCCATCATTATCTCACCACAAGGTCTAGTCACATGTGTCCCTACTTCTAAGGTCTCAACACGTTCATCAAATTTTCTTCGCATGCTCACACGAAAAGGACAAATCCGAAGAAATTGTAACTACACCTGTGCACAACTGATAGTCTTCGGTCCTCTTGTTTTCAGACTGGTTCTTCAACAAAATCTGACTCTTCTAGAATATTCTTAGAGCATCTCGAAACTTCAAAATTCAATTCTGATCACATACAAACAGTCATGCTGGACTTGCTCTACCTCTAACAAACAACCTAGAGTCAAAACTCAAGACTCCATTCTCAACTCAACTATATCGGAAGTGACTTCATCTCTTTCGCTTGCTGAAATACAACTCAACGTACACCGACCCAACCACACAAACTAGCTCCCACTCGCGAACACTAACTGGCTGTCTTGCATTAAAATCATAGGTTGAACCCCAACGGTCACCAACTAACACTTCTGAATTTTCAGATTACACAAACGAGACCCTTACCCTGATTTCGCCTCAAAGAACTAAGATACTCATACTTGCCTCTAACACTTCACTGTGCACATTCAAACTTTGTATGCTTGCTAACAATATACAGAAGTGCAGACTCAGAATCAACCAGAAGGGAACAAGCTCAAAACTGTACCAAATGCTTACCTACTATATCATCGATAACACTCTGACTCCCACTCATAGGTCGTCACCTCTTTCACCACTAACACCAGAAACGATCACATCGTTCCTCATCAACAGGAACCAACCCACATACACACTAACTCAGTCAACCAAATTGTACCTCAACTCCGGCACAACCATACCTCCCTAACCAAGATGATGGACTCCCTCAACATCATTCACATTTTCAGAACCCACATTTTCCACTTACCGATTCACAGTCCACGCCTTGGCCTCAAACTTACCAAAAAGTAATAAACTAACAACAACAACAACACATTAACATACAAACTGGGTTAGCAAAGGAAAAGGTCCAAGTGGCTCAAGTATGATTTCCTCACTTAAAATCTCTTTTTCCGATGTAATAGAAGCAATGGGACTCTACTCAACATGCTTCAAGCAACTCAACACACATACATGCTCAATCATGCATATTACAAGGCATACTTGCTAAACAAGCAAACATATGCGTACGATCGAACAACATACCTTCTCCATCAAACAATCACACATCACCGCCTACACGGGTAACGAGCAACATGCTTTTAAACAAACAATCAACATACTTGTCACACAAGCAATCATAATTACAAAGCAAGCAATCATTCATTACAGCATACTCGAATAACAAGCAACATGCTTACATGATAAGCAAACACCGTGCATCTTAATCATAAAACACAACTTACTCACTTACCTGCCCAAGGTCTCGGAAACCTTAAGCTCTGATGCCAACAAATGTAACCCCCGTAGCCCGGCCTAGACGGCTGACCCGAACTACGAAGATTACACGGGGAAAACCAAAGTCAACCCGAAAGTCAACCTTGATTAACGACCCTTTTTTTCTTTTTAAACTTGTCTAGATGCACATTAAACCTAGTCATAATCTTGAGATAAGCATACTCAAAAATCATAGCAATCGGAAAACAATAAGGGACTCAATTGAACAAAATACGAATTTAGGGACCAATTTGTAAATTCTGGAAATTAAGAGGACTTTACCAAATTTTAAGTTACCATTATGAAATTAGTCATGTTTCATGCCTCTCTGCCAAATTTCAACTCAAACGGACATCTCAAACTCAAGCAATTGCACATACGAGAATCAGGACTAAAACGTAAAGCTTGCAAACCTCAATTTTTAAAAATTTAGCATCTATATCACAAGGGATCGATCCCATAAACAAGGGGATCGATCCTTTTGCACTTGGAGGCTGGAAGCAGAATTTGAAACGATTCTGCCAACGAAGGGATCGATCCCTTTTTCCAGGGGATCGATCCTTTTTGCCTTGGAGACTGGAAAAACAGCTCTAGTGCAAAAACGGATCATAGATGTTTTAAAAAAAAAGGTTCGGCTAAAGTTAGAATCGTTTGAAACATATCTTAGGAAGCAATAAAGCATATACAAACATGCAAGAACACCTATTTAAGCCAAAGAAGTCATTCGAACATGGAATAATGCATTCATACATATCATTCCAATTAAAGAGCAATTTATGCATATATGGACATACAAAAATCTCAACAATACCAAAGATACAAATTAACACATAGTAGACTTAGACATATCAACTAAGCAACCTAATCATCCAAAAAGGACATGCCATCACACACAATCATTCATCAAGGCATGCACCACTCAAGTATTCATCAAGGTATGTATCATATGTGATATTTACAAATCAAACAAGGCATCTAAGTGCCAAACCAAATCAACACACATCAAAGTATCAAGACACACAACACTTATCCCATTGCTTTACTATTACAATCTTTTAATTTATAAATCATACATTGAGCTCACCAAAACAACACTTGAAGACCTTTCCTTTCCCTTGCCACCCACAAGCTATTCATCTGCATTGTCGAACAAAAGAGAGCGTAAGCATAAAAGGTTAGTGAGGGTAAGCTCATAAAACAAACCTTCGACAATACAGGGTCCAAGCTCGAGCAACTATCATGATATAATACATGATTTTACTTTCGATCCACATGAGCCATAAATATAAATGATGCATGAACATATTACCAAATTCATGTCATGCTCAACAACTTATAAATTCATCATACAATGATACATAACTCAATGTATTAACCACATCATATATCGCTTCACATTTGAAAACACATTTCATATCACATTGATACACATATCAATTCATAACACTTCCGTGCTTAGCACGTACTCACCATGACTCACCGTCATGCACAAACCACATTTCCATGCCTAGCATGTACTCACCATGACTCACCGTCATGCACAAACCACATTTCCATGCCTAGCATGTACTCACCATGACTCACCGTCATGCACAACCACATTTCCATGCCTAGCATGTACTCACCATGACTCACCGTCATGCACAAACCACATTTCCATGCCTAGCATGTACTCACCATGACTCACCGTCATGCACAACCACATTTCCATGCCTAGCATGTACTCACCATGACTCACCGTCATGCACAAACCACATTTCCATGCCTAGCATATACTCACCATGACTCACCGTCATGCACAACCCACATGCACATTATTAGCAACCATAACATATCTATCATCAACATGCATATAACAATGCATCAAACATGCCTCATCATACATGTATACAACATATACATAATCAACACCATCACAATTTAATACGAGGCATATACAACCATTAAAAAGTGCAACCCAAGTCTTTAATCAAAGCTTGGGATTAGGCTACCACTCTAATCCCAACTCTAGGTGGGTTTACCAAGCCCATCCTGGGTTCACATGCTTGAACCAAATACTCAAACCATTTTAAAAATATTTAACCACTCACCTCCACATCCAAGCTCAAACACCAAGCAACCATGGTCTTAAATTTCCGGATTTGTTCCCAAGGCTTCACCATCTCAAAACCTCGCTTCTAAACATCTCAACACAAGTAAAACAACCTCGAATCAACTCAACATCAAAGTAGCTAACCCGGAATACAAATTCAAATATCAAACTCAACATATTAAGTCATGACCAAACCCCAACTTTATCTAATTCAAGCAGCCCATAACCTTGATGAAAACTCAAGTTTCCAACACGTCTCATACTCACAAATAATTGCTAAATTCAGCCACAACATCAACCCATAGGTGCAAGCCAAGCTCCAACAATTTCCAACCCATACAATTCACCAAAATTTCCATTTTCGTACTCCTATTTTACCCAGCAGAAAATACCATTTTCGAACATCCAAATGACACCTAAATGGTCCCAAAACACTTTCCTAACATACATATACCATCAGCCCTTCAACCTAACTCTAAAACTCACCAAAATTCAAGTTTTAGACTATTCAAAAATGACCATAAATACCCATTTCGGATTTTCATCCAAAATCACTCATTTTAACATATTATGTGTATTTTAAGGTGACTAACTCAAAACCCAACTTAATAATTCAAAATCAATTGAAAAACTCACTAAGAACTCAAATTTTCATTAAACTTGAAAATCACAAAAGTGAGTAGTTTCGAAATATAAAGCTATGTAAACGTAGAGGATGAAGAGGAGAGTTCGAATATGTAATTACCTTCAAAAACGCCCTTGAATTGAAGAAGAAATTAAAGGAAATAGTAATGAGGGTTTGAGAGAAATTTGGGATGGTTTGTGAACGGTGAAGAAGAAGAAATGAGGAAAAAGATGATATAAAAGGGTGTTTATTTTTATTTTGGTTAAATTACCAAAATGGTCCCTCCCTTTCTTTCTAAACTTAATTTGCTCATACTAAGATCAATTTGATTAAAATTAATTTTACCGACTCGGACCAATTAACCCGACTAACTCCTAACCCCAAAACACGGGTGTTACAGTTTGCTCGTTTAGCTAATGAGGAGGTATTATTATTTTTAATTATTGATTAATTTTTAATGAATTACTTTATTGGTTTAATATTAATTTTTATTATACGTTGTAGCAAATTATAACTGGCACTAGCATTGGACGGATAAAACTCTTCGACATTACGCATACAAAAAAGGATGGCTCTCCTATAACTCCCGAAGCTGCAGAAATTATGGTATGTTAATTAGACAGAAAATTTTGATTATATTATAATTAATATCAATTGTATAAAATTTTGATTTGATTGTCAGGAGAAATTGAGGCAAAAGAAGACCGAGTATGAAGCTACAGCTTCAACTAATGGTTCTGTTAATATGGAAGAGATCGAGAATCAAGTTATTGTTGACGTCTTGGGTCCTGAAAGATATGGTCGGGTTCGCTGTCAAGGATCATTCGTTACCCCGACAAAATATTTTGGGGCTAACTCGTCTCAGTACATGCCATCACAGAGCCAATCTTCTCAAGCAGAAGTTTATCGGTTAAAACAATAGTTATCTCAATTTCAAGCTGAGGTAGCAGCGAGAGAAGCTGAAAGAGAAAGAAAAGAAGCTGAGAGAGATGCTGAGATAGCAAGAAAGGAAGCCGAGAGAGAAGCAAGAGAAGCTGAGAGAGAAGCAAGAGAAGCTGAGAGAGAAGAAGCACACCAAAAGCTTCAAGAAAGATTTGAAGAAATGATGGCGATGTTGCAGAACCAACCAAAGAAATGATGGCGATGTGTGAATTTAAATGAAAATGTTGGACTACATTTTATGAACATCGTTTGAACTATATTTCACTTTAATGCTGTAGACTTTGAATTTGTTATTGTTGTGTTTACTTAATTGTTGGAGTTTTATGGATTTGATGCTGAACACTTTGAATTTGATGTTATTATGGATTTATTTTACAGGTTATTTGGGTATTTACATTTTTTAAATTTATTTTTATAGAAGCAGTGAGTTTAGCGGCGTTTTCAAGGAATAAACGCCGCTAAAAATCCATAACGTACTGTGGCGTTTCTAAAAAAAACGCCTCCATAGAGCAGCCAATGCCGGCGTTTGTGAATACAAACGCTGCTACTGAAGCATCAGTCCCGGCGTTTTATTTCCCAAACGTCGTTATAGACTATTCACCTTTTGCGGCGTTTGTATATACAAACGCCACTAAAGAACATTGACTTTTGCGGCGTTTTTATATACAAACGCCGCTATAGATCAAAACCTTTAGCGGCGTTTTTGCGATATAAACGCCGCTACCTATTGCGACGCTACTTCTTGCGGCGTTTTTCTTAACGCCGGGAGTGTTTTTAGCGGCGCTAAAAAACGCCGCTATAGGGTTATAAAAACGCCGCGAAAAGCCTGTTTTGCTGTAGTGCAAGAGATAACCTATCTTCTTGGAAGATCAATACCAAAGTTTTGGGATTTCCACATCAAGATTCAAGGTTTTCAATCTATCGATTAATTCAGGCACGCTTCCGCATTCGATTTATTCAGTTTATTGGTCTTATGATTTGACATGATAGATCTTGGGTTTTAGATTTCATATCTATTATGATTTGATTCTAACAAGTGGCATCAGAGACTCATCATGTTGGATCATTAGGAATCAATTAATTTTCTAATAATCTTTAATGACTCTGTATCAAGTTTTCAAGATTATATATCTTGATTTAATGTTTCGATTACGAAACAATGATGAAGCTTTAGGTTTTGGTTTTATTATGGATTAAGCTTCTAAAGAATTATATGCAATCAATTTTTTTTTAATCGATGAAATAATTGATTTTCTTGTATCGGTTAAATTTTTTAATCTATAGATTAAGTTTCTAAGGAATTATTTCACTGCTGCAATTCTTGTTTGATGTTTTTAAATCTTGTTGTCGCCGTATGAATTTCATGATTAATTAAACTTTTTTTTAGGGTTTTTAAGGCTTTCATGAATTCAAATTCAATTAAAGTTAAAATTTTGCTCTAATAACAGAGACAAATGCAGCAGAGGACTATTTAATTGAATTAAAAAAAAGGGGGGTCATATGAAGTCTGCTAATGCAAATTTTGGTTGGATTTTTTTTTAATAAAAAATAATTCAACGTTAAATTTTTTTTAGCATGTTCAGTTTGGTCCATATGTACTTTGATTAATTCTTATTTGAGAATTAATATTTTGTTAATTCTGCTATTTGGTGGTAATGGCCAAATTTTTCGATTCAATTTTCCTGTCAATTCCATCTTTATTTGTGTGATAAAGTATTATGCTTCTGTTATTGTTTCTTGGATTAGGAAAATTATTAATAACAATCCTCTAGTTTTTTCTATATTGTGAGATATACGTTTTGATATCATGTATATTACAGTATGGTCATAACATGATTTATAAAATAATCATATGTGAATAAATTTTGGATTATACGGTTTCGGTTTTGGAAAGCATGTCATTAATATTATAGAATTCATATTTGATTCAGTATGATACCAATTAATTTTGATCGTTAGGTTATTGCGAATATATATTAAAGTTTTATGTGATCATTATATGAATTATTCATTTGTATAATACTTTTGATTTTGACTTTTAGTTAAAGATTGAATGTTTTGAATTCAACTTCGTTTTTGGGAAATGCATGCTTAAGGTTTAAGACATTTTTGTTAAGAGACAGTCAAAAATTTAAGTTTTTCGAGTTCTGATAGCCCCATTCAGACAACCTTATTTTGGGTTATTTCGGAAACTTAAGTGTTATCAGAAATTTCAGTTTTGACTGTTACACAATTTTAAATTTGGATATCGGTATATTTTTAGTATATATTTTAAGATAAATTAATTGAAACATTAAGTCACCAAAGTGACCTCTATTGTGGAAATTATTTTATTTTAAAATATAGAAGGTTTTGTGCATGTAAGTCGGATTATGTTAATATTAATCGGCCCAAAGGAAGATTAATAATTAACATTATTACATGTGCAACTGTGGTAATAAATATGTGATAATTATTCAATTTTATATGTGAGCAATAAATCGGCCCAAAAGAAGATTTATGTTTGACATGTTCTTATTATCAATGTTTGATTACTGTACCAAGATATCACTTACAAGTTAATGTTTTGTCCAAAGATGAAACATTAATGGAGTGTTCGGTATCTTGATATGAGGTTTACCTTTATTCAAATTTATTATTATTTTGGTTATCTTTTAAGTTTAATGAAAGATAAAATTAAGATAAATATTTTGAAACAATTAAATTCATATTTTGGCTTCGGATATCTAATATTTTAATAGATTAATTGAAACATAATGTCACCAAAGTGACCGCTTTTGTGTAGATTAGTTTATTTAAAATATCAAGATATTTATGGGTTTTTGTAATTTATGCGTTTATTAATTGGCCCAAAGGAAAGTTAATATTTGGCAGAATTACAACGATAACTGTGGCGATAAATGTGTGACAATTATAAGGTATTTTATGTGAGCAATACGTTAGTCCAAAGATTAGCCTATTGTTTGACATAGTTTATTGTCAATGTTTGATTGCTACAATAAGAGTACCGCTTACAGTTAATATTACTGTCCAAAGACTTGATATTAATGTTGTGCTTGGTATCTTGAGGGGAACTAGCCATTATTTTGAATTTATTTGTTTACTTATGAATATTTATGTGAGCTTGTTTTAATTTTATTTATTTATTTTTGTTCTATATTTAGTTAATTTATCATTTCTTGTCACAATATCTGTTAAATACATTCTAAACTCATGTTTAGTGAAACTAATTTCAAGGAATAAGAAAAGACACTTACATATAGTATTTGGTTGTATGAGCATAGACTTTGCACTAAGGAAAGAACATTTTGCACCTCTCATTGCGGTAAGCACCTATAAAAAATATTTTGAGAGGTGAAATCGTTCGAATCACGTGAGTCTAATGATCATAAAGTACAACATTTTTTTATGAGCACAAATTTAAAGAAACTACTCAAACTAAGGGTTTCCTTGACGAAATTAAGAAATGTTTTACCCAAAACATTAAGGTTAAGATGACATCACTTATGTGTTTTTTTTACTTCTATCAAGTATAAGGGTCAAGGAAATGTGAGAGAGTAGATTATAAAAAAATTATTTATATTGCTTCAAAATTTAAGGCACATAAGATCGAACTTTCTAACAATTGTTTGTTCTTATGGTTTTGATATCGCTTCCTATACAATTTAACCAATTCAAGTTACAACTGTCAAAGGGAGAAATATACTCTATTTGGGTTCATTTCTCATCGTGTTCAAGAGGAAGAAAGGTTGAAGCATTATAAGTGTAAAAATAATTATTTTGTTAGTGCTCATTTAGTTAGTGTCTTTAAGAATAAGGGCAATAAAGAAAATATTAGAATAAAGTTACTAAGGGTCCTAGTCAAAAGAAACAATAATAAGTTATAAAATGTTGATTTTTTTTTTGTATAAGTTAGGACATATGTGAAGTAATTAAACTTCAAAAGTGGGCTATGAATGTGTAGCATGGAAAATACATGAAATGGTCTTTTGAAGAACATCTTTGTATTCAAGGAGACGGTCTCTGACCTGGAGGCTATGAATGTGAATTGGGAGCAAGAGGACTAATCCTCCTATGTTCGCTGCCTTCTATACAGTTGTGAAACACTTATTTTTTTGGAGGTGTATAATGATAAGCACTCATTTAACAAGATGAAGCACCTCGTGGTTGGATTTAACTCTCAAGAAGAGGGTCTTGTCGTTCGTAGGAGGACTCAAGAAAAAAGTTCTAAGAACAACACTAGAGCTAGGTCAAAATCTAGAAACGCGGGAAAAACCTGCTATTGTTGCAAGAAAAAGTGGCACATTAAGGTTGAGAGCTACATGTTGCAAAAATAGAAATTAAAGGGATGATGTGGATCTTAGGGGAAAACAAAATTAGAGAAATCTGGGAAGCTGACGTATTGGAAAACTACGATAATGGTGAACTTTTAATTGTTTTCGAAGAAGACTTTATAGCAAGCGATGAGTGGATTCTTGACTCTGCTAGCAGATTTCATATGAGTGTAAATTGGAGCTAGTTTGCGCTATACAAACTTGTATTTATAGGTGCTGTTTTGGTGAATAATTTCTCTTATTTAAAATACTTATTCCGATTTAATGTATCAATGAATCAAATACTATAAATTGTGATCTAGCCAAAGAAAATATTAAAAATGAGATTTAACCACAGTTTAAGGTTATATTAGAAGGGTAACATTAACAACAGTTTAAGGTACAGTAATTAAAATGAGATTAAAAAAAAGAATCACACTTATTATTTTGTTTAATACAAAATGCATTACCTGTAGAATATTTTAAAATAAAAAAATTAATGATTATTTAAAGAAGATTCATATTGAGGTCCTTAGGTTAGAAAAATATATATGTGGCAATACCATTTAATAAACTCTTGGTGTCCTGAATGATTACCGAAGCAATACAATAATTGATGACGATCTATAATAAGTGGAGAAAAGCTCAGATTAATTCTAGAACCCTCTCACCAACATAATGATTATGTTTGGTAAAAAAAAAACTACTGGACTCAACTTATTTCTCTCCTGACCTACCTAGTATAAACCTATAATATTAAAAAAACAATCACATTATTGACGGCCTGTTGTTTTTTCCCCTCAGCAATTGAGATTTCATTATAGGATAAAAAAATCAAATTTAAAACTTTCTTACTAGTTGGAAACAACACATTATTGAAGCCATGTTGTTAATCAATTAATTATAAAACAAATGTGACGTGTCATGTGAGGCAATAGGCATGTCACCCCTAAATTTGTCATCCATGCATATATAATTATATATAGCTCCTCTATAATAGTTTGATTTATTTTTTCCTTAAAAAAAAAACTAACAAGAAATATCCAACTTAGTTTACAGGATGTAAATTGTGATGTGTTGTGAAGATATTTGTTAGAATTGTTTTTTTAGATCTATCAATATTCGTTTTGGGAAGAATATTTGTGTATAATATATAGTGAGATCGAATCTCTAAAGACACAACTAAACATAACATAACTTTGTTAGATATATGAAGACTCAAGGAGAACAATTAAAACATATATTCTCACGGCACAGCATAACATAATTCATGCCTAAAAACTGAGTTGAATTGAATCGTAACTTTTGTGGAATTAAATTTTTTAACCGAATTATCAAATATAAACTCATGTACGGACTTTCTAAACCCTGGAGAAAATTGATGTAGCTCAAAATATGCCAGCTTTTGTAGTAGAAAATAATGGTTAATGCTACCAATGACAGCCAAGGGCATGCTTAGTAATATCCAAATCAGCAAATGTAATTTTTTTTAGAGATGTTTAATTTAGACCGTGATTGGTGCTCCAGGGTTTATACTTTATATCTCTTTTACTATAATTTCCATTCGCAATATTCTAAAACAAATTCGAATCAGTCCCTTAGCCAGCTTGCCAGCTAGTTGGATCTAACTCATTAATCCCATTAATTTGATAAACCATTTCAACCATACCAACTCATCAATTTTTTTAACAATAGCATTTAAATTTTATTAAACACCATAAAAATATTACAAATACAATGTATCAAAAAGAAAGAAAAAAAAACGGATTAGTTCACTAAAACTCAGAAACTTTTCATGAATCTCCATGTCTCTAGCCAAACGAGACGTTTTACGGGATGAAAAAGAAGTGGTGAGCGAACCAAACTATCAGGTAGATTGCTCTGCAACACAGTTCTAATTACGTCGGCTAACAAACCATCAAACAAATGGGGATCGATCTTTTCTATGACCACCGACAAAATCAAATTAGAAAACCAACATCGTGAGAATCTCTATACGAGCATCAAACGACTGCTAAGGTGTGCTGAAATTGTGCCAAACGACAGACGAAACGAACCACAAAAGCCACATGAAAAGTGTGCCACAAAAGCAAAGATCCTTATTAAATTTGAGAAAACAAAACATAAAAGAATAAGAAAAATAATGAACATCCGTAGTTGACAATCAATACTAAAATTGGTTGTCGATCGTTTGTCAGGGAATTAAAAAAAAAAGCTGCGGTGCAAGGATTTTTAGATGAGGGAAAAACTAGGTCAACTACCAACTCATCAATTTTAACTTAACATATCATAATGTCAACATATGATGCAGAATGTGGTTAAGCTTTCGGTCGACATTTTTTTTCTTTTCTTAAGGTCCCGAATTTAATACCTAGCAGGGGCATTTCCCCCTTATCCTTCCCTAAGTTGTAGATATTGTTAAAAAGAAACTTAACATGCCATAATATAATGTCAGTAAACTTTATTTATTGTCGCGATATCATCCAAAGATTTAATGTAGTCATCAATTTTTTTATAACTTATGGTGTCTTTCATCTATCTGTTAATGGTCTAATTAAAGATTAATCTTGTTGAGTCGGACAAAAACCATAAAACCAATAAAAACTTCTTCATCAAGTATTTAACATCTTTGTATTCTCAAGGACTTGAACCGAACCCAAGACTGTTATCAATTAAACGGGAAAATGTGCCTCGAACGCCGTGTCCACATGTTTGGATCTAAAAATTTAAAGTCAATTTTAGACCCCAAATGTAATTTTGAAAAAAGTAAGGTAGAAGTAGTTTTTGCGTTTTGTCGTGATTTTTACACTATATTTTTACACAATTGTGATTTTTAAGAAATTAAAAAACTCTCAAACATAAATCACGTTACTTTAAAATCAACTATACACAATTAATTCTATAAAATCACAATGATCCAAAATCAATTCTACCACCGCAAAACCAAACACACACAATGTCATTAAAAAATTTATCAAAAAAATTGTCATTAAAAAGGTGAGGGTAAATTTGTAAAAGTCAATGCATATAAACGGTTGTTAAAGTAATAATAACATAATGGATGAAAAGATAAAGAAAATTAGTATGGTAAACAAGCATTTCTTAGTGAAAATTCTTATATGAAATTATTTTATAAAGTGTTTTTTAGTTAAAGTATAAAAATAAGTTGAAATATAATTCATTCAATGAATAGCTTCAACTCCAAAATCCACCCAATATTTAAACCAAACGTGAATTGATTTATGGAAGTAAAAATTAACATGTTCTATAAATTAAGACAAATTAATGATATACGATACTCATGATCAGCTGCCATTTGATTTTAGTTTAGATCATACTACGTGTAGGTCTTTTTTGGATTTATTTTTATATGATGTCAAATATATTTCGATTATTAGTTCGTTTGCACTTTATAACATCATGTTATTTTTATGATTTTTTTTTATAAAAGGGAAGGAACAATACACTTGAAGCCTTGTTAAAAATTTCTCTAATTCTAAAGGGAGAAAAAAAATACCTCAGATAATACTAAAATTTTCATAACATAAAATAAACAAACCCAAAAAAACAAAAAAGCTAAAACACAAGGCTAGCCATTACACTCACAATCCTAATGCCCAGCAATCCCTTGTAGATCATCCTCCACGGCCGCAAGCAGGGGCCGTCTAAGAGATTTTTTGGGTTTTGAGTGAAGTAATATTTTTTAAGTAATATTTTTTAAGTCTTAACTACGAAATAAGTATCTAAACTATACACGTTTTTTTTTTGCTTTAGGTGCCTAAAATTTATTTCGTTATCATTTTGAGGTACCGATCATTATTTTTTATATAAAAAATGAAACTTCAGACACCTAAAACAAAAAAATGACATAATTTGGGCACTATTTTTTTTTTAAATACACCTAAAACAAAAGACAACATAATTTGAGCACTTGTTTTTAATTTTTTAACGGTCGTTATCTAGAAATGGCCACAGAATAAACTTCAGACACTTATTTTGACCCAAAAAACATTTTAGTGTCTAAAAATAAAAAAGAGTATAGTTTGTACACTTATTTTGTAGTTAAGCATTTTTTTAATAAATCATGAAAATATGATTAAATTTTTATCAAACACGTTATTTTCATTGTTAGATTAATTAATTTATTTATCTAGGAAAGAAAATTAATTTTTTACCATTAAATTAATTATTTAATTAATTAAAAAATATAAAAAAAATAAATTTTAGGGGCCCTAGGCTGGTTAAGGGCCCTGAGCGGTCTCTCAAGGTGCTTCCCCTCACAGCTGGCTCTGGCCGCAAGAACCCAGCAGGCCCAGCCTCAAACCATCGGCACTCAAGATCACTCTAACGTCCCATTTTTCCAGTCGGTCCGCAACCTTGTTGCCCGATCATCGGACCGTACGAAACCGCACCTCCCAACTACGAGCGATCAAGTCTCTAATATACGGTAGTAACGAAACCACACCTCCGCAACTTAAATAGAGAAAAAAAAAATACATACACCCAATAAAAATTACACGATCGAGACTTTAATGATTTTTCAATAAACTCCTACTCATTACAGATCCTACCCCTTATGCCTATGTCACATTATCTAAGAAAATAATATTCACCAAAACTGCTAGAAACGATCTCCACCTATGTCCAATCTCACCGTGCTAACATAATTACCACCATGCTTTAAGAGTGAAGAGCGATACATTCCTTCCTTAGCTAGACAATCAACAAGGACATTTGCATGTCGAGGGACGTAGTCGAATTTAACATGACTTATCCTTCGGGTAAGCTTATCAATGTCAATCAGAATCGGCCACCAACTCTATGGACGTTGCAAGGGATTTCTCATCCAGTTCAAAACCACTTTAGAGTCTGATTCCACATTCAACGTAGCTTTTCCAATCCACGATGCTTCAATAAACAGCTCCAGAGCAGTTTTTTATCGCCAATAACTCAGCATAATCTGCTCCCTTCCCTTCTAGCGGTCCGAAAAATAACACCCTCAAGTTGCCGTCCTATGTTCTTAGCGCACCTCCACAACCTGCCATATCACTTTTATAAGCACCATCCACATCGAATTTGGCGTAACCCGACTCCGGTGGAAACCAATCCAATGCCCTTCTATTGCTATGGTCAATTTTTTTTCAACACACACAGGGATTATCCCACCAATCGTCCATGACTCCATGTTAGGGGACCAATCTTCTTTTGTCGACTTCAACCTCTCTATTTCGATTATTAGTTCCATGCTCTAAGATTTGAAATAATAATATAATTTATTATATCTTGATCATACTTTCTTGCAATTTTAATCTATAACAATGTTCTCAAAATTAACGTGTTGCACAAGATTGATTAATTTAGGTAACACTGGAGATCTTCATTTTCTGAATTAGTAAACATGGCCAGAAAGGATCCAAAGCCTCAAATTCTATTTGAAATTATCAAAATCAGGTGCTTCATAGAGATACCCCTTTTCCCGTATTTTTCATTTTTATAATATTACTAACTAGTACAAATAACTAACATAATTTTTTTTGCTCAAAATATATGATTTTATTACGAAAGAATCATACATGACAACATTACCAGTGGCCTCGTTAAAAACCTCCCTAATCCTAAACGGAGGAAAAGAGTACCCCGGTAATGTGTGAAAGAAACCCCTAAAAACGATCACCCAAGTATACGAACCCAAGACAGGCGATCAACACCACTATTAGCTAACGCATCAGCCATACAATTTGCCTCACGAAAAACATGATGAAAACAAACATCCACCAGAGTACGACAAGCTTCATCAATCCGACAAAACCACTGTGCTAAACGCCACGGTCGTTTCTCCCGTTGTAACACCCACGCTATAGCAATCGCAGAATCGGACTCAATCACAATAGCTTGCGACTCACGCCACGTCGATCCACACAACAACTTTAAAGCAGCACAAGTCGCTTGTAGCTCGGCTTCATTCGAGTCCACAACCCCAATCGGACCCGAAAACAACGCTAGTATCCGCCCACAAGCATCTTGCAACACCCCACCACATCCCGCCTTACCCGGTTTCCCCCGCGAGGAGCCATCAACATTAAATTTTAGCACCCCCACCGGCGGTTTTTCCCACACCACATTCACCCGACTATCCATCGGACTGTTTCGGATCTCGCATAGCCAAGGGCAATCCCACCACATATGTTCCGCGATGACTTCGGCGGTACCATTTCGAGCCCAATACATCGAACGGATTTTAATAAGAAACATCATCTCACTCACTGTCATTCGTTGTTCACGGAATATCACCCCATTTCGACCCAACAACATCGACCATAATACCGCCGCACAACCCGCTAACCACCATTCCCTCACCACCCTGTGGAAGAAACTATCAAACATCATCCGCAAAAACTCCAACAATGTTCGCGGCCGTACTATATCCACCCTCCACCATTGAAAAAACAGTAGCCATCCATCCCACAACACTCAAATAAAATATGGTTCAACGTTTCAGCCGCCTCACGACACCAACAGTAGCCCCCTCTCGATGCGTCAACCACGATACCCCTAATTTGCAAGTGATCCATCGTTGGCAATCTACCCAACAGCAAAAACCAAACAAAGTATTGAATTTTTGGTGGCACTTGCAACCTCCAAATCGCATTCAATTCGGACATAGATTCCAACCCAAAAGACACCATCAAGCCGTATAACGAGCTCACCGTGAATACCCCCCTCCGGTCCGGATTCCAAACAAGATGATCCATCCCATTCGCCGTGAGCTTCAAGCCCCACACACATGCTTTTAATTCTTGCAATTGCCTCATTTCAAACATATGTAAAGGTCGATTAAACATCGCCTCCCACTCCTCATGCTCAAAATTGCCTTGCCTCGCATAATCACACACCAACGCCTCCTTAATCGATGCAACCCGGAACAGCCTTGGAAAAACAAATTGAAGCGGCTCCTCCATACACCAGCAATCACGCCAGAATAATACTTTAGAACCATCCCCCACTTGCCACATGAAGTCCGAAAACCCCATGAACCTTTGGACCGTTTCATCCCGCTGTACATCAACCAAATTACGCCATACGAGGGACATATGTCTCTTCCCTCCCTCATTCGGACGCCACAAAAAAGTGTCGCGCCCATACTTGGCCTCTATAATCGAACGCCAAAGAGACGTCTCATTCATAGCATATTTCCAGCTCCATTTTCGCAAGGAGTGCTAAATTTCGCGCACGCAAGTTAACAACACCCAAACCTCCACATTCCTTCGGACGACACGCCACCTCCCAACTTACTCTACTCATTTTCAATTTATCTTCCGATCCCCCCATAGGAACCTACGTCGAATCCTATCCAACTTCAGAATTATATCACGCGGCACTACGAAAACGCCCATATAATATAAAGGCAGAGCGGACAACACCGAGTTTACCAATAGAAGCCTCCCAGCAAATGATAACGAGCTGCGTTTCCATCCAGATAATTTCTTGCAAAAACGGTGTATCAATGGTTCCCAAATATGCATTCCTGCGGATTAACCCTAAATAGGAGCCTCAAATATACAATTGGTAACACCCCACATCGACAACCTAGCACCCTCGCAATGTCATACTTCATTTGCTATTTTTCTAGTTATTAGGACTTCTTGCTGCTTAATACATGCTGTTTTTGTTATATTCTGTGCAGGGGTTCAATTCTGGAAATAGCAGTAAAAAGGGGCATTCCTGTAGTTTTTAATATAATTCTGTCATGACTGGCATCATGGGCACGACACCAAGCACGACGCGTCTGACGTGGCAGTGACGTGGCAATGACGCGGCTACCTCTAGAAGATCCTGGAACATTCCGAGAGAAGATCCGATCAGATTATCAATTCTATCCATTTGGTTTTATTTTAAAATTTAAAACATTTGAATTTGAATTGTTATTTTGATCTCTTATCCTTATAATCTAAGCCTATAAATACCAACCTTTGATGAAGGCTTAAGATCATCTTCTAGCTTTGAGTTTTTTTTTATCTTTGTAAACATTTTCAGTTTTAATCCAAGTTCTTTTCCTCCATTTTCTTGTTTCATTTATTTTATGCTATTTAATTACTTTTCTAAAATTAAGTTAAGTATGATAATCAATATCATGCTTAGCTAAATCTTTTAAGCCAAGAACCAGCCAAGTCAATTCGATTCGTGAGAATTGAACTTTGCTTAAAGTCTTTTGGAAAATCATTTTTATCTTTCTGCTTAGATAGTTTGGCAATTGGCCTAACTAAAAGTTTTTAACCGTGTTTCAAATCAAAAAGGGCCCGTTGGTTTGAAATCGCTTAAAAACACAGTTGAGAGGAAGAATTGGCCTGTGGCAATTTCGACTTCCTATGAACACTCTTAGCGGCGGTCCGCTAAGGAAAGATAAAATCAGAAGCGATTCTTTTTAGACAATTTTTGAGTCGGGTTTTTCCTGCTTTCATTCTAAATATTTTAACGGCGATAGACGTGGTTGATTTATTTAAGAACCATCTTTCGAAGATAGACTTGGGAGGATTGGTTACTAAAGAGAGAAACAAGTTACGACGAGTTGGGCCTCGTAGACTGTAACCGACATGATCCCCAAATAAAAGTCTATTTCAGTGATCGAAAGAATTGAAGGAGCTGGTTCGAGGCTATTTCACATACTTAGTTTTTCTTATTCTTTTTACCTCTGCATTTAAATCTTGCTATTTCATTTTCATCCAATATCAAATCACTCCCCCATTTTATTTAATTAGTTTGCAGATATTCCTAGAAGTACTAATCGAAGCAGTCTTCAGTCAATAATTCCAGCTAATCTCCCTGCGGATCGACCCTCTTTCCCTATATCTACTCAATTTCTTTATTTTATTTATTGTTGAAAGAGGTTAAATATTTATTTATTTTTGACCGGTTAAACGACGACCTGTCAAAATTGGCGCCGTTGCCGGGGAGATTTACTTTCGACATTTTTTGACTGATTTTGTTTTATTTTTATGACCAGGAAAAACTCGGGTACTTTAGCTCCATACAACCCGGAAATCGAAGCAAGCGCTCGTAGAACTCACGGCGAAACACTTCGACGAAAGAAACAACTACAAAGCACACGACAATCCAATCAGCAATCCACTTCCGGAACTACACCAGTCGAAGAACCTATACTAGAACCAGAACCGATGGCAGATCAAACGATTCGAGAGCTGAATGTCGCCCCTACCGTGCAACAACCACTCTGCATCGCTTTTTCTCAAGGCGATACTCCATTCCAGCTCAAAACGGGATTAATCCACCTACTCCCTACTTTTAATGGCCTCCCTTCTGAAAGCCCACACAAACACCTTGCCGAATTTCATATGGTGTGCAGCAGCATGAAACCACAAGAGGTCTTAGAGGACAAAATAAAACTAAGGGCTTTTCCTTTTTCATTAGCCGGAACGGCTAAAGAGTGGTTATTTTACTTACCTCCAAATTCAATTAATACATGGTCTGATCTCTCTCGTGTTTTTCTTGACAGATACTTCCCTGCGGCAAAAGCGACAGAAATTAGGCGAAACATATTGAGTATCCAACAAATGCATGATGAATCCCTGTATGAATATTGGGAAAGGTTCAAGAAGCTGTGCGCAACATGGCTTATCCAAGCAAACACTCATTCAATACTTATACGAAGGAATGTTACCAATGGACAAAAAGATGGTAGATGCAGCAAACGGTGGTGCGCTCGTTAACATGACTCCTACTGCAGCGAGAACATTAATCTCTACAATGGCTGCAAATTCGCAACAATTTGGTTCTGCAAGTGAACCCAGTCGACGGGTTCAAACAGTAAGCACAATTACATTAGAAAATAAGATTGATAATTTGACTAATATTGTGCATTCACTTGTTTCAGGGGAAATATGAGCTGCTAAGGCGTGCGGGATTTGCACTATGCAAGATCACGCAACCGATTTATGCCCACTGCTGCGGGATACGTCTGGTGCCCAAGTCAACGCCGTGCACAATTTTCCCGGACCTCCCCAAAGGCCCTATAATCCACAAAGCAACACGTTCAACCCCGGTTGGAGAGATCATCCTAACCTTAGCTATTGTAATAGGAATCCAAATTTCCAAACTAGACAACCTCCCTACCAAAATCAAGCTCCCCAGAAATCTTCCCTTGAATCTATTGTTGAGAGGTTAGCTGTTTCACGGGAAAAGTTCCAAACCCAAACGCAATCTCACCTTCAGGAACTAGACAAACAAGTTAGCCAATTAGCTCAAACAATAGGGCGTCTAGAATCCCAAGGAAAATTGCCATCACAAACCGAAATCAATCCAAGGGAAAATGTGAGCGAAATCACTTTGCGTAGCGGGACCGTGATAACACCTGAACCGCCAAAAAAGGACGAGCAAAAATCTGACGGCTCTTCGGAACACCAAAAAGAAAAATCTCCTTCCACTTCAGGTAACGTCAAATCTAAAATTCCTATTTCTACTTACGAACCTATTCCACCTTTTCCAGGAAGACTAGCAAAAAGAGACAAAAAGGAGGAAGAGAAGGAAATAATGGAGGTGCTCAAAAAAGTGGAAATTAACATTCCACTCTTGGATGTTATCAGGAAGGTTCCTAAATACGCGAAATTTTTGAAAGACCTATGTACAAACCGAAGAAGGATGTCGGGAAACGAGAGAGTCAACTGTAACGAGAATATTTCAGCCATTTTTCAAAAGCCATTACCACCAAAATACAAGGACCAAGGTATGTTTGCGATCCCCTGTAAAATTGGGAATGTTGGGATCAAAAGAGCTATGTGCGATTTGGGTGCCTCCATCAATGTCATTCCTCTAAGTGTTTATAGAAAAATCTCAAATGATCCACTAAAGGAAACTAAGGTAACAGTACAACTGGCTGATAGATCGATTATTTATCCCGAAGGGGTATTGGAAAATATTCTGGTTAAGGTAAACAATATCATTTTCCCTGCCGATTTTTACATTATTGATATGGAGAATGATCATAGCAACAATGGATCTGAAATTTTGCTTGGACGTCCCTTTCTATCAACCGCACACACAAAAATCAATGTCCGTAATGGCATTTTAACCATGGAATTCGACGGAGAGGTAGTGAAGTTTGATGTGTATAAGGCTATGAAATATCCTGATTCTATCGCAAGCCTTAATTTTATTGATATTATAGATCCTTTGGCTAATGACTTTATCGGAACTGATTTGTTTTATGATTTTTGTAGAGAATTGGAAGATCTCAACGATGACGACTTAGGTGAAGCAATCTCTACTCTTTCTTTAATTTCTGAACTTCAATTAACTCCATCACAATCTAAACCTCTTCCCTCAATTTTGCAGGCACCTCAATTAGAGTTGAAACAACTCCCACCACACTTGAAATATGCATATTTGGGCGACAAGGAAACTCTACATGTCATCATATCAAGCGAATTGTCGTCGCAACAAGAAGAGGAGTTGATAGCTAGGTTGAGCATCCATAAAGAGGCGATTGGATGGATATTAGCCGATATCAAAGGCTTAAGTCCTTCCACGTGCATGCACAAAATATAAGTGGAGGATGGCGCGAAACCTATTCGAGAGGGACAACGGCGATTGAACCCATCGATGATGGATGTGGTAAGACAAGAAATACAAAAATTGCTAGATGTCGATATCATCTACGCAATTTCTGACAGTAAGTGGGTTAGTCCAATTCATATTGTGCCTAAGAAAATGGGAATGACTGTTGTCGAAAATGATGAAGGGGAAAAGGTCCCAAAGAGAGTTCAAAACGGATGGCGGTTGTGTATCGATTACAGGAAACTTAATTCTCAAACTCGAAAAGACCATTTACCTTTACCGTTCATCGATCAAATGATCGAAAGACTTGCTGGAAAAACACATTATTGTTGTCTTGACGGATTCTCTGGATTTTTTCAGGTTCCTGTAGCACCCGAAGATCAAGAAAAGACTACATTTACTTGTCCATTTGGCACCTTTGCATATAGGAGAATGCCTTTCGGGCTATGCAACGCTCCAGCCACTTTCCAGCGTTGCATGCTAAGCATTTTCTCTGACCACATCGAGCGAGGTATAGAGGTATTTATGGATGATTTTACCGTTTACGGCGATTCATTTTCTAAATGTCTCTCTAATCTTTCATATGAGCTTAACCGATACATTGAGTATAATATAGTGTTAAATTATGAGAAGTGTCATTTTATGGTAAGTAAAGGTTTAGTTCTCGGTCATGTGATTTCTGCCCAAGGTATAGTCGTCGATAAGGCTAAAGTAGACGTTATTCGCTCACTTCCATACCCCACTTCGGTGAGGGAAATCCGTAGTTTTCTTGGTCATGCAGGATTCTATCGACGGTTCATAAAAGACTTCTCCAAGCTAGCGCAACCGCTTTGTTGCCTACTACAAAAAGATGTGTCGTTCGATGTAGACAAAGCTTGTAGAGAGTCGTTCGATGAGCTGAAATTACGACTTGTCTCTGCTCCAATTGTGCAGCCCTCAGATTGGTAGTTACCTTTCGAGATTATGTGTGATGCCTCCGATCTAAGTGTAGGCGCAGTGCTTGGGCAAAGAACTAAAGACGGACCACATGTTATCGCTTATGCCTCTAGAACTCTTGATTCAGCACAACGAAATTATTCGACAACAGAAAAAAAGCTTTTTGCTGTCATTTTTGCATTAGATAAGTTTCGCCCTTATTTATTAGGAACTAAAATTCTTATTTTTTCTGATCATGCAACATGGAAATACTTGATCAACAAAAAGGACGTGAAACCTCGTTTGATTAGATGGATACTCTTGTTACAAGAGTTTGACATACAGATCAAAAACAAAAAGGGCAGCGAGAATTTGGTGGCCGATCACCTAAGCCACTTGGCGATATCACCGATCAAACCCCCTTTGCGAGATGAATTCCCGGATGAATCGCTAATGGAAGTTAAGGTAACATTTCCTTGGTTCACCGATCTGGCGAACTTCTTAGCCCCTGGTAAGGTTCCTAACAATTTGTCGCAATCCGCGGTTAAACGTATTAAAAGAGATGCTAGATATTATATATGGGATGATCCATATTTGTGGAAATTGTGTTCTGATCAAATAATTCGTCGTTGCATAAGTAATAGCGAGGTAACATCTATACTTAAATTTTGTCATTCTTACGCTTGTGGCGGACATTTTGGCCCTAAACGAACTGCGCACAAAATCCTTGATGCGGTTTCTTTTGGCCTACTTTATTCAAAGATACTTACAATTTCTGCAAAACATGTGACAGATGCCAGCGGGTTGGGAATTTAAGCCGTCGAAGCGAAATGCCATTAAATCCAATACATATATGTGAAGTCTTCGATGTGTGGGGTCTTGACTATATGGGACCTTTTATTTCATCTTATGGAAATCTTTATATCATTTTGGCAGTTGATTACGTTTCGAAATGGGTTGAGGCGAAAGCCACCCGTGAAAATGATGCAAGAACCACGACTAATTTTTTGCGTGACTATATTTTTCTAGGTTTGGAACTCCGAGGGCAATCATTTGCGATAGAGGAACACACTTCGTTAATCGGATTGTCGAAGCTCTGATGAAGAAGTATGGTGTGACACAACGCATATCAACAGCTTACCATCCGCAAACAAACGGACAAGCGGAGGTTTCAAATAGGGAAATCAAATCAATCCTAGAGAAAATCGTCAAACCTAATCGAAAGGATTGGAACTTGAAATTAGTCGATGTGTTGTGGGCATACAGAACCGCCTACAAAAGACCTATCGGCATGTCACCTTACCGCCTTGTCTTCGGTAAACCTTGTCATCTTCCAGTCGAACTTGAGCATAGAGCGTTTTGGGCAGTGAAAGAATGTAATATGGAGATGAATGTCGTTGGCGAGACACGGAAACTCCACATCCAAGAGCTCGAGGAAATTCGTCGAAACGCTTACGATAGCGCGCAACGTTATAAAGAACAAACAAAAGCGTTTCATGACAAGCACATTTCATTTAAATCTTTTTCAATTGGACAAAAAGTTCTCCTATTTAATTCGAAGTTGAAAATTTTTGCAGGAAAACTTAAGTCTAAGTGGAGCGGACCATTTACCGTAGTCAATACCTTCCCTCATGGAGCCGTGGAGATTGAGGATAGCTCGGGTGCACAATTTAAAGTGAATGGACAGCGACTTAAACCGTTCTTCGAAAGCACACCGATCGAACAAATTGAAGAAATTATCCTCGAAGAACCTAAAATCTGAGCAATTAATTAGTCGAGCTTAACGACAATCAACAAAGCGCTAAATGGGAGGCAACCCATTGGTTTTTCGTTAATTTTTTTCTCATAATTTAATTTATGCTTTATTTTTCATTTTTTTGCCTTAATAATTTTTCCTTTTTTCCCCTGCAGGTCTTCTTTCGAATGCAGCAGGACAAGCCTAAATTCACCCAGCCAAAGTGCACCGTTTCATTAAATCGGTGCATTTTAGCATACTTAATGGGCGGTGCACTTTAGCCCAAGCCTTCCCCCTTAAGCACCCGTCCGTCTTTCCCTTTTCTTCCTTCCTTTTCTTTTTTTCCCGCAAAACCAAACCCTAGACGCAAAACCTTCACCCAACCGGATTATTCAGCCCCCATGCCTCGCACAAGACAACAAGCCCGTCGGCTCCCCCAAGAACCACCATTGGTTATCGACGGACGGCTTCATTTTCAACCGCCCCAATTCATGGCGATTAGCAGCGATTCCGAACCCACCACCACACCCCCTCCTCGCCGTGGAGGTCGTCAACGGCAAGCCACCACTCCGCCGGCCGACAATCACATCCCTTCGACTCCCACCGCTCCTTTGCCTCCTTCCCTGAACGTCAGCCGTCGTTCGCGCCTCTCTAACAGGGCCGCCGGACCAAGCTCCAGCCGTCCACCATCCCCACGGTCTCCGTCACCGTCATTTTACTCAATGCCCACTGTGGACTCCTCCACACACTCTCGGCAGCATCAATCTCAAACCCAACAGAGGGACTCCACCATCCCCTCATTTTCCATGCACTCTGCCGAATCGGAGCAACACCCCGAGGTAAACTCAACTCCAATTTTAACCCGCCCATTACTAATGTATCACCCCTCTTTTGGTTATACAGAGGATTTCTCAGGCGATTACGGTTTCCCCGGTTTCCCCGACGATCACCAGTCCTCTGCGAACTCTCACCACGACGAACACTCTGCCCAGCAGCAAAGCGCGTCATCCTTTCCTTTTCCTCCCAGGGGCGACACAGAAAACCCAGAACGGAATAGGCGTGGGCGTAAATACGTAGTTCCAGCCGAAGAAGAACTCAAGGGTTTCCTCATTTTTCCTTCTGATCAGATTGACCAATTTCATAATATCAGACATCGACCTTTTCAGGTTTACAAATTCATTCCTCAGCCCACTCTTGTTAATCTTAATATCTCTGAGTCTGTCACAAATTATTTTCATGCTATCGGTTGGACTGCTTATTCTGAAATAAAATGTGGAACATTTTATGAATTAGTTTTTGAGTTCTATGCTACTTTCTCTTTTGCTGAAACTCGTTATATTACGCCTGATTCCCCTGATGTTATTAAATTTCGGTTGTGTGGTGAAAACTTTGCTATGTCTGTGAATGGATTTAATTTGGCTATGGGTTTTGTGTCTAACGTCACAGACCCTGATTATCTGACAGCATTATTTGAGATTCCTGCAGATTTTGATGAAAATGCAGCTTACTTTGAGCTCTCCGGACAAACAGACATAGCCTTTGACCCTCGTTCCACCAAAGCTATTACGCTTCAGGATCCAGGGCTACGTTACGTTCATCGCTTCCTTGCCTACAATTTTTCTGGGCGTAACGATGCCTCTGCTACTCTCAGTAAGACTGAACTGTTTTTCCTTTGGTGTATGCATTCGGGAAGAAAGGTAAACTTAGGATTTTGGTTAGCCCGTCAGTTCAAAGTCGCAATCCGGTATAATCGCCCCTTAATCCTTGGTCCTTTAATTACTCATCTTGCATCTAGAATAGCTCGCTTTGATATTGAGAATTTTACTTACACTTTTTCTATGGATGCCTTAGATGAGTGTTGCTTGGATTCCATGAGACTCCTCGATGGACCACCAGATGTGCCTTTCTTCAACCCACCGGGAATATTAACTCCAAGAACAAGGAGAGTTTTTGCTCGCAAAAATGCACCACGCGCCCCTCGATCCCCTCCTCCCCAAGAGCAGCCTTCGAACGAATCGGGAGAGGAAATTGCGATTGCATCTATTTGTCTAATATCGAGAGAGTTAGACTCACGAAACGAATAAGCATGGTTTTCATCCCAATCGGTGAAAACTAACTCAGCTTAGGGATAAGTTTGAGTTTCAACGGCTAAAAGAAGCGTAAGTTTGGTTGGTGTTCATCCTTGGTTCACGCTGGGAGGTATTATCAAGGCCTGCACATCAGCACGGTTTCGAATTAGGGATAAGGAGAAGCCACTAAAGGACGCTTTGGCGAGCCTTGACGTTTTTCGTTGCTACCCAAGCAAGGGATTGCCGAGGCAGTTATTTAACTTGTTGCCGCGGTAGTAACTTGGTCATTGCCGAGGCAATTCGGTGTTCGTTACATTCAAGAACCGAGACAATTCCAATTAGTTTCTATACTACGACGCAATATAATTTGGCTCACTCTCTCATCTTGATTACTCAACTCTTAGTTTGCTGGCTTATTTTATTTTATGTTTATTAGATTACTCTAAAAACCCAATTAATCACTTGTGTTCTTTACTTTTATTTCCTTTTCAGTGTGAGACGATAACATTGAAGGTTACACCAATCTCTGTGGAGACGATACTCAATACTCATCACTTTATTACTTGAGACGTCTATACTTGCACAATTACGGGGCACTCTACACACGTAACACCAATTTTACATCAGCGGGTAACTATTGTAAATTATGATTACTTGATTCAGAAGGTTAAAGATAAATTATCGAATTGGTCTGCAAATCGTAAGCACTTGCTGGTCGTGTGATTTTAGCTAAGGCGGTACCCTCTGCGATTCCGTTCTATACTATAAATGCGGCTTTTCTCCCTCGAGGGGTGTGTACGGAAATTGAAAGGCTTATTCGCAACTTCATCTGGGGTCGTACTATTGATAGGCACGAGATTCATCTTGTTAATTGGGAGACTATGTAGCAACCATTACATGCAGGGGTCTCGACTTTAAGGTGTTGCATAGGCAAAATGAGGTGTTTCTTATGAAAGTGAATTTCCAATTGTTGGCAAATAAGGATCAATTGTGGACTCGTCTACTTTGCGAGAAATATAAATGGCGAGCAAATAGGGATGGGCCAGTGTTGCGAGCAAATTGTTCCCGGTTGTGGCGTGGTATATGCTTGGTTTAGAGGGATGTACGCGCCAATGTCTCGTGGAATATTGGTGATGACACTCGGGTGAATTTTTTATGGATCTGTGGTTGGGTGGTTTCGGTGCTCTTTTGAATCACTTGCTGCCCAGGCAAGTTCTTGATGGCCAAATATGATGGTGTCCGATATGGTCTACGAGTCTGGGCTATGGAAGTGGCATGTGTTTGCACATATGATTTCTCGGGAGGCTTGTTTGCGCATTGTTGTTGTACGAGTAGCGATTTTCAATCGGGTGTTGGATAGATTGGGGTGGTTGCCATCAACGTCTAGAAAGTTTTCATTTCGTACTGCTTATGATATCTAGAATGGTGTATGCTTTGGTCCTTTTGAACCCATTTGGAGGGTGATTGCTTGTTACAAGGGCCTGTCGCGTGTCTGTCATTTTCTTTGGTTGGTTTTTCATGATAAACTTCTTTCAAACAAGGAGCGATTTCGACGTCATATGATTTCCAATAGTAGTTGTTTGAAGTGTGGGGCTTGCAAGGAGGACATCGATCACATATTTCGGCATTGCCCGGAATTGGTCTTAAACTGGCGAAAGATGATTAAGAGGGATCGGTTTGACGAGTTTCTTAGACTCTCGTTTAAAGCTTGGTTGCTCGTCAATCTTGAGCATACAAACCTATTTGTCGTTAATGAATTGAATTGGGAGATATTGTTTGGTATTTTGTTGTGGAATTTGTGGCACCGACGGAATGAGTTTATATTTGAACCCCATGTCTTGCGTGGAGAGTCTGTTTTAGAGGCGAGCTTGCGTATGTTGCAAACCATGGGCTCGACCTTCACCGTGAGTGCGACTGCGTCGAGGGCAGTGACGGGGCAGACGTTGCATTGGTTATTACAGTTGTCGGGTTGGCACAAGCTCAATTTCGATGGGGCTTGTAGTCGTTCGAATGAGTTCGCCGCTTGTGGTGGGGTTATCCGCAACGACTCTAGGAGTTGGGTGCTTGGGTATTCGAGGAGGATTGGTGTGTGTACATTATTGGAGGCGGAACTTAGGGGTCTTTTTGAAGGTTTGATGGCTGCTTGGTCTTTGAGACTTTCCCACTTGGTGGTTGAGTCTGATTGTCTGATGGCTATACGGGCGATACAGTCGTTTTCTAGTGGTGGTACTTTGTTTGGTCTTGTTCCACAAATTGTGGATTTGTTATCCCGCGATTGGGAAGTCCGATTGGAACATGTAGTGCGTGAGCGGAACAATGTTGCGGATGGAATGGACCGTAGAGCGACCTTTGAGGATTTGGTGTAACCCCCTCGTCCCGGTCTGGCCGGATGACCGGTCCGAGTGAGCTACACGGGGAAAACCGAGTGAAAACTCCCTAAGGAACTCTCCCTCGATTAGCAACCCTATTTTTTTTCATTAATTAATCTTGTCTAAATGCCTTATTAAGTCCTATGTGAAACACGTCAGCGGAAACACAAACACCATAGCAACGACCAACCAAAACAGCACCTTAAAACAACCCATTTAACCTTTTTAAGCAGGTCGTATCGATACGCCTTAAGAGGGTATCGATACGCCTTGACCAAGGTCAACACCCTATGGTCAACATAAGAAGACCGTATCGATACAACCCTTGGGCGTATCGATACGCCCTTCTCGGTCAACACCACCTGGTCAACTAGGTTGAACCGTATCGATACGCTTGGACACCGTATCGATACGCCATACACTCCACGACTCCCCAGGATTCCAGAGAGTTGGGACCGTATCGATACACCCCACGTATCGATACGCCCAGCCAAAATTGTGTTCTCTAAGCAAGGCCGTATCGATACAGCCCTTAGGCGTATCGATACGCCCTGCACTGTAAGTCCACAATTTTTTTAGCTAAACGACCTCAAACACGACTCTAGATGCAATTCTCGACTCACCTAAGCATATACAAACACGTAAGCACACATATTTAAGCCAAGGGAGTCATTCAAACAAGGACTAAAACATTCATACATAGCATTCTAGTTAAAGACCAATTTATGCAATATTGGCATACACAAGAACACAAAAGACCTTAAAAGGAACAAGACATCTTGAAAGGTTTGCACTCATACACAAGGCAACCTAAACATTCTCAAGCATACCATCACACATCAAGACACTCATCATAGTATAACATACTTACAATCCAAAACATCAATCCAAATCAACATCAATCAAATGAGTCACACACGCTCATACAAAGACCTTTGCCACATTGCTAGCTAATACAAAATCGATAACCATACTTGAGCTAAAAACTTGGAAGCCCTTCTTGCCTTGCCTCGAGCTAACACCACGCTAATGATCTGCATTGTTGAACATTGAGAGCGTAAGCTCTAAGCTTAGTGAGGGTGCTCTAAAACGAAAAACATCAACAATGCAGGGTTCAAGCATGTAATCCTAATCTCACACATATCAAGCATTGCATATACTCAAGTAGACCTAGCTAGTCTTTCAAGTGGCATATATGGTCTCTCAATCCTAGCAAGATTACACATCAATATCAATTATCATGTACAATACCATATGTCAAAACCACATATCACCATCATATATCACATTACATAAACAAGTTTAATTGGCCACTTTAATTACCCCGATTGTGCGGATTTAAAACTCAACAACACTTTACCTCGGTGGGATTACACTCATCACCGGCCTTGCATGGACGGGATTCCACTCATCGCCACATGCCCTACGGATGGGATTCCACTCATCATCCCGTAGAAATATATAAAAAGCTTCCGGTGGAATGTTACATCACCGTACTCCTCCTTGATGACTTAACGCCATCAAGGCCACGTACGTTTTGACTCAATTTGTGTGCACACTATCCTAATGATCGATCATTTACAACCGGTAATTATTTAGTGCCAATTATCAACATTAATCACTTGTCATCACCCACACTCATGCTCACCACATATATCCACAACATGATATAAAAACACATGCACCATATAATTGCAAGTACAAGAGCATAGTCATTAAGCACATAGCATTTAAGGATTTCAAAAGCTAAGCTATCAACTTGAATTAAATGGAAGTGGCCTACCAAGCACACTTTACACACACACACTAAACATGCTCGAGCCAAACTTAAAAACAAGTTGAACCACTCACCGCCCTTCCTTAGCAATTCGAACCAATCTTCCTACGAACCCGGATTCGGTCCCAAAGCTTCCTCAACGTTTCCTCTTGCTTCTAGTCAAACAAAATACATACATTACTTCCAAAATCAATGCTAAACTCAACCATTCACTCACTTTGCTAACACAACCCAAATTCCTCAATTTCTCAAATCACCTAATCTCCTAAAATTCCAATTTTCGTGCTCCCCTAAAGACTTGCTGAAAAACCAATTTCCAAACATCCAAATGACTTCCAAATCATCCCAAAACACCCTCATATCATAGGTAGACCAACAGCCCTTCAATTTCAACACAAAACCCACCAAAAACTCAAGTTTTACAACCTTAAAACTAGCCTTAAGACCATACTACGAATTTTCATCCAAAATTAACCAAATTAACATATGTTGTGTATTTCATAGTGCTTAAACAAACCCCCAATACAATTTATCAAAACAAATTGAAAAACCCCATTAAAACCCCAATTTTCCATATGAACCCTAATTTCTCAAAACCTCATATTTTTGAAATTTAAGACAATATACAAGTAGAGGATGGAGAGGAGGTTAAGAAAATATAATTACCTCTTAAAATGGTGTTGAAATCGGGTGCTAAAATAGATGGAATAGTAACTCAAAGCTTGAAAGGTTTTAGAAATGGTGGGGGCTTTCAAACGTGAAAAGGGGGAAGAATGAGGGAGGAAGACAACTTTTTTTTTGTTAAAGTGGTCTTGCTTTATTTAAAACTTGGGTAAATAGCAACATAGGTCCCTCCCTTCATATTAAAACTCAATTAGACCATTATTTGAATTTGAATTGTTTTAATTAAGTTTTATTTGACTCGAACTAAAACCCGGCTAACTCCTAGGCCCAAAACACGGGTGTTACAACTCTCTCCCACTTAAGGAATTTCGTCCCCGAAATTACCTGACTGAAAGAGATACAGAAACTGCTTTTCCATATCCTCCTTCCTCTCCCAAGTGGCCTCGTCCACACCTCTACGTCGCCACCGCACCTTTACTAACTCAATCGACCTACCCCTCAACACCTTTCTGTCAGAAGCTAAGATCTCTAATGGCTCTTCTTCATAAGTCAAATCCGGATTCAATTCAATTTCTTCTACGGGCATAACATGTGATGGATCGGACCTATACTTGCGAAGCATCGAAACATGGAACACATCGTGTATCTTCTCTAGCTCGGATGGCAAATGCAACTGATAAGCAACCGGACCAACCCTTTTCACAATATCATACGGTCCTATGTACCTCGGACTCAATTTCCCTTTTCGGCCAAACCTCATCACTTTCTTCCACGGAGACACTTTCAAGAATACCTTCTCACCCACTGAGAACTCAACTTCCTTCCTCTTCAAATCGGCATAGGACTTCTGCCTATCCGAAGCAGCTTTCAAACGCTCACAAATCAATTTTACCTTGTCGGTTGTCCCCTTGAGCAAATCCGGCATAGGTAACAATTTCTGTCCTACTTCGGCCCAACATACTGGAGTTCTACACTTCCGGCCATACAAGGCCTCATACGGAGCCATCTGAATGCTCGACTGAAAACTGTTATTATACGCAAACTCTACTAGAGGCAAATGCTTCTCCCAAGTACCCTGAAAGTCAATGATACAACATCGCAACATATCCTCTAAGATCTGAATAACCCTCTCTGACTGACCATCTGACTGAGGATGATAAGAAGTGTTGAAGTTCAAACGGGTACCCAAAGCTGTATGCAGACACTCCCAAAATCTAGAAGTAAACCGCGGATCTCTATCTGATACAATGGACTTCGGCACACCATGCAGCCTAACTATCTCACCAATGTACAAATCGGCTAATCTATCTAAAGTGTAAGTAGTGTTGACTGCCAAGAAGTGAGCACACTTCGTAAATCGATCCACTATCACCCAAACTGAGTTCTTCTTCGTAGGAGTCAAAGGCAAACCAAAAACAAAATCCATGGTGATGTTCTCCCACTTCCATTCCGGAATTCTCAACGGCTGTAACAAACCTGAGGGAACCTGATGTTCCGCCTTCACTCTCTGACACACTAAACACTTACTCACAAAGTCGGCTACATCTCTCTTCAAGCCAACCCAAAAGTACTCATTCTTCAAATCACGGTACATCTTCGTACTTCCAGGATGCATAGCAAACGGACTACTGTGGGCTTCAGTCAAAATCATACGTCTCAAATCACTGTCTTCAGGCACAACTATTCTGTCCTTGAAACATAGAACCCCATCAGAACTGAAACTGTAGTCTGAAGATCTACCATCGGCTATATCTTGCACGTGAGGTGCCAAAGATCTATCTAAAAGTTGTTTCTCTCGAATCAACTGACCTAGAGTATGTCTTACCTGAAGCTCGGCTACTAAGCCACCATCTCCAGACAAACTCAATCTAGCAAACATAGCTCTCAAGTCTACGGCCATCTTCCTACTCAAAGCATCGGCCACTACATTGGCCTTACCCGGATGGTACTCAATAGTAAGATCATAGTCCTTTAGCAACTCTAACCACCTACGCTGTCTAAGATTCAAATCTCGCTAAGTCATAATGCATTTCAAACTCTTGTGATCGGTGTACACTGTGCATTTCTCACCATACAAATAGTGCCTCCAAATCTTCAGAGCAAACACAACTACAGCTAACTCTATGTCATGGGTCGGATAGTTGCGCTCATGGGTCTTCAGCTGTCTTGAGGCATAAGCCACTACTCTTTTGTCTTGCATCAGAACACATCCTAACCCTACATAAGAAGCATCACTGTAGACTACATAGTCCTTCCCGGACTCAGGCTGAATCAAAATCGGAGCTTGGGTCAAAGCTTCTTTCAATTTCTCAAAGGCTCTCTGTCTTGCATCTGTCCACTCAAACTGAACACTCTTCTGAAGTAACTGTGTCAAAGGAGCGGCTAACTTAGAGAAACCTTCTACAAATCTTCTATAGTATCCGGCTAAGCCTAGAAAGCTACGTACCTCTGTCACAGACTTCGGTTGCTTCCACTCAACAATGGCTTCAATCTTCTTCGGATCAACTCTAATGCCTTCAGGTGACACTACATGTCCTAAGAAGACTACCTCACGGATCTAGAACTCACACTTGCTGAGCTTCGCATACAACTGATGATCTAGCAAAGTCTTCAAGACAAGTCTTAAGTGTCGGTCATGGTCTTCTTCAGTTCGCGAGTACACCAAAATGTCATCAATAAACACAACTACAAACTGATCTAGATACTGGTGGAAGATCCTATTCATCATGTCCATAAATGCAGCTGGTGCATTAGTCAACCCAAATGGCATGACTAAAAACTCATAATGACCATATCTAGTCCTAAAGGCCGTCTTCGGTACATCGACCTCCCTTACCTTTAGCTGGTAGTAACCTGATCTCAAATCAATCTTCGAAAAGACGGATGCTCCTCTCAACTGATCAAACAAGTCATCGATTCTAGGCAACGGATATTTGTTCTTCACTGTCAACTGATTTAACTGTCTATAATCTATGCACATTCTCATACTTCCATCTTTCTTCTTCACAAACAACACTGGTGCACCCCAAGGTGAAGAACTAGGTCGAATAAAACCTCTATCTGTCAATTCTTGCAACTGAGTCTTCAACTCTTTCAGTTCTTTCGGTGCCATACTATACGGAGCAATCGAAACAGGAGCTGAATCAGAATAAGTCTCAATGCTGAACTCTACCTCTCTGTCCGATGGTAACCCTGGCAATTCTCCCGGAAACACACTAGGAAAATCACATACTGTACGGATGTCCTGAGGTCTAACCTCACTCATGTTAGGGTTCATCACATACGCTAAGTATGCTTCACACCCCAACTCAACTAATCTCTTAGCCTCTAGCACTGAAACTACATTGGATAAGAACTTCACGTTCTCACCCACCACAACAATCTCATAGTCATCTGTGAGCCTCAAAGAAATCCGCTTAGTTTCAAAATCTATCCTAGCTCTATGCTCCGTGAGCCAATCCATACCCAGAATCACATCAAAACCATAGAAGGGAAGTTCCATCATATCCACTGGAAACACATGCCCCTGAACCATCAACGGACACCTTCGGTACATCTTCCTAACCACTACCGTGTCCCCAAAAGAACTAGTAACACTAACTCCTACCTCTAACAACTCACAAGGCAAATTCAAGGACTGTGCATGCTCACTCAATATGTACGAATGTGTAGACCCAGAGTCAATCAAAGAAAGCAAACCCAAAGACTGTATCGAGAAGTTACCTGCGATCACATCGGTGTCATGCTGCTCCCCGCGCTGAGCGTAAACCCTAGCCTGTCCTCCGCCCTCCGGCTGGACTGCAACTACATGAGCTAAATTTCTCTGACCATCGTTCCTCGGCTGGAAATTACCTCTACCGCGCCCGCGGCCTCTCTGGAAGTCGTTGGCTCTAGCAGGAGCCTGAGCTGGTGCCTGTCCCACCTGATGTGGACAGTCACGTCTAATGTGGTCTCTAGCGCCACAACTCCAACAAGAATGGTAGTTCCCCCAACACTCACTGGTGTGGTTCCTCCCGCAAGTAGCACATGTGGGCAACTTCCCACCAGCTCTCTGACCCTGATGGCCCTTACCGTGGTTGCCGCCACCACGCCTATGATCATACTGATGTCTGTTGTCTCGATGCCTCTTGGCATCACCTCTATCGAAGTTGCTGGACCTCTTACCCGAACCAGATCCACCTGACCGCCTGGTCAAACTCAAACTGTGCTCCAAGTCCTTGGCCCTCGAGACCAAGACATCGAAATCAGTGTAGTCTGAAGCTAGAGTATAAGTCTTGATTTCTTCATTCAGCCCATAACGGAAGCGGTTACAACGCTCCACCTGAGTAGGTACAAGCTCGGGTGCATACTGACTCAGTCTAACAAATCTGATCTCATAATCGGTCACAGACATACTCCCCTGAAGCAATGCCATAAACTCTCTCTTCCTCTCATCGAGGTATCGCGGACCCAAATACTTCTTCCGGAACGCTGTCTCAAAGAACTCCCATGTAACCTCGGCCTCATACATCCCTGAAGTAACGGTGACCCACCAGGTGTAGGCATCACCCTGAAGTAGCGACTCAACGCATCCCAACTTGCGCTCACCAGTGCATCCCATCTGAGCAAGAATACGGACAGTCTTCTCAAACCATAGCTCTGACCTCTCCGGAGTAGCACCCCTAAACTCTTCGGCCCCAAGGCCCCAAAGTCTCTCTAATGGCAACCCGGTGCCCTCACCCTGATGATGTGCTGCCTGACCTCCGGCTACAGCAGCCTGAAACGCCCCGGCTATCGCTTGAACCAATGGAGCTAAGTCAATCCCGGCCGGTCCTTGGCCACCTTGGCCTCCTTGTGGTCCCTCTCTTTCGGCCCCGGCCTCACCTCCCACTCCTGGTGGAGGAGGGGGTGGTGGAGGTGGTGGAGGAGCTCCAACTCCAACCACAGGCTCTCCCACTTGAGCCTCAACTCTAACTACCGGCTCTACTCCCGGAGCCTCTGCCCGTGGTTCCGGTCGAACCATCCTAGGCCTCCCACGTGGTCTCATGGTTCAACTAGCAAGGTAAACTACAACAAGAAACAGATAAGGATTACGTTAGTCAAGGCAAGGGTCCAATAGTGCTCAAGTACTCCTCTTTCCAAAAATCTTTTTAAATTAAGTAATAGTAGCAATGGGCACACACTCACACCAGACATGACAATTCATGCTTCAAAACAGCATACAATCAAGCAAACATCAAGGATTCATGGCAAAGCATGCATCGAACATCATAAGCATTTAACACATTAAGTTTACCTCACTTACCTGCCCGAGGTCTCGGTAACCTCAGGCTCTGATACCAACAAATGTAACCCCCTCGTCCCGGTCTGGTCGGATGACCGGTCCGAGTGAGCTACACGGGGAAAACCGAGTGAAAACTCCCTAAGGAACTCTCCCTCGGTTAGCAACCCTATTTTTTTCATTAATTAATCTTGTCTAAATGCCTTATTAAGTCCTATGTGAAACACGTCAGCGGAAACACAAACACCATAGCAACGACCAACCAAAACAGCACCTTAAAACAACCCATTTAACCTTTTTAAGCAGGTCGTATCGATACGCCTTAAGAGGGTATCGATACGCCTTGACCAAGGTCAACACCCTATGGTCAACATAAGAAGACCGTATCGATACAGCCCTTGGGCGTATCGATACGCCCTTCTCGGTCAACACCACCTGGTCAACTAGGTTGAACCGTATCGATACGCTTGGACACTGTATCGATACGCCATACACTCCACGACTCCCCGGGATTCCAGAGAGTTGGGACCGTATCGATACACCCCACGTATCGATACGCCCAGCCAAAATTGTGTTCTCTAAGCAAGGCCGTATCGATACAGCCCTTAGGCGTATCGATACGCCCTGCACTGTAAGTCCACAATTTTTTTAGCTAAACGACCTCAAACACGACTCTAGATGCAATTCTCGACTCACCTAAGCATATACAAACACGTAAGCACACATATTTAAGCCAAGGGAGTCATTCAAACAAGGACTAAAACATTCATACATAGCATTCTAGTTAAAGACCAATTTATGCAATATTGGCATACACAAGAACACAAAAGACCTTAAAAGGAACAAGACATCTTGAAAGGTTTGCACTCATACACAAGGCAACCTAAACATTCTCAAGCATACCATCACACATCAAGACACTCATCATAGTATAACATACTTACAATCCAAAACATCAATCCAAATCAACATCAATCAAATGAGTCACACACGCTCATACAAAGACCTTTGCCACATTGCTAGCTAATACAAAATCGATAACCATACTTGAGCTACAAACTTGGAAGCCTTTCTTGCCTTGCCTCGAGCTAACACCACGCTAATGATCTGCATTGTTGAACATTGAGAGCGTAAGCTATAAGCTTAGTGAGGATGCTCTAAAACGAAAAATATCAACAATGCAGGGTTCAAGCATGTAATCCTAATCTCACACATATCAAGCATTGCATATACTCAAGTAGACCTAGCTAGTCTTTCAAGTGGCATATATGGTCTCTCAATCCTAGCAAGATTACACATCAATATCAATTATCATGTACAATACCATATGTCAAAACCACATATCACCATCATATATCACATTACATAAACAAGTTTAATTGGCCACTTTAATTACCCCGATTGTGCGAATTTAAAACTCAACAACACTTTACCTCGGTGGGATTACACTCATCACCGGCCTTGCATGGACGGGATTCCACTCATCGCCACATGCCCTACGGATGGGATTCCACTCATCATCCCGTAGAAATATATAAAAAGCTTCCGGTGGAATGTTACATCACCGTACTCCTCCTTGATGACTTAACGCCATTAAGGCCACGTACGTTTTGACTCAATTTGTGTGCACACTATCCTAATGATCGATCATTTACAACCGGTAATTATTTAGTGCCAATTATCAACATTAATCACTTGTCATCACCCACACTCATGCTCACCACATATATCCACAACATGATATAAAAACACATGCACCATATAATTGCAAGTACAAGAGCATAGTCATTAAGCACATAGCATTTAAGGATTTCAAAAGCTAAGCTATCAACTTGAATTAAATGGAAGTGGCCTACCAAGCACACTTTACACACACACACTAAACATGCTCGAGCCAAACTTAAAAACAAGTTGAACCACTCACCGCCCTTCCTTAGCAATTCGAACCAATCTTCCTACGAACCCGGATTCGATCCCAAAGCTTCCTCAACGTTTCCTCTTGCTTCTAGTCAAACAAAACACATACATTACTTCCAAAATCAATGCTAAACTCAACCATTCACTCACTTTGCTAACACAACCCAAATTCCTCAATTTCTCAAATCACCTAATCTCCTAAAATTCCAATTTTCGTGCTCCCCTAAAGACTTGCTGAAAAACCAATTTCCAAACATCCAAATGACTTCCAAATCATCCCAAAACACCCTCATATCATAGGTAGACCAACAGCCCTTCAATTTCAACACAAAACCCACCAAAAACTCAAGTTTTACAACCTTAAAACTAGCCTTAAGACCATACTACGAATTTTCATCCAAAATTAACCAAATTAACATATGTTGTGTATTTCATAGTGCTTAAACAAACCCCCAATACAATTTATCAAAACAAATTGAAAAACCCCATTAAAACCCCAATTTTCCATATGAACCCTAATTTCTCAAAACCCCATATTTTTGAAATTTAAGACAATATACAAGTAGAGGATGGAGAGGAGGTTAAGAAAATATAATTACCTCTTAAAATGATGTTGAAATCGGGTGCTAAAATAGATGGAATAGTAACTCAAAGCTTGAAAGGTTTTAGAAATGGTGGGGGCTTTCAAACGTGAAAATGGGGAAGAATGAGGGAGGAAGACAATTTTTTTTTTGTTAAAGTGGTCTTGCTTTATTTAAAACTTGGGTAAATAGCAACATAGGTCCCTCCCTTCATATTAAAACTCAATTAGACCATTATTTGAAATTGAATTGTTTTAATTAAGTTTTATTTGACTCGAACTAAAACCCGGCTAACTCCTAGGCCCAAAACACGGGTGTTACATTTGGTTTGTCGACGTTACTTTGATCCTCATGTGGATATTGTTCATTTGCTACAAGCGGATGAATCTAGTTAAGATTCTTTGGTTGTTTTATCGAGGTTATCTTTGTTATGAACATTTTATTATTATTAAGTGTACTCTTTTCTTCCATTTAGTTTAGGGAAATTTTTAACGAGTGACCTTTTAATAATCCTTTTATTAATAAAAAATAAAGATAACGGCTTGGTTAAATATTTCTATTCAAGTAATTGTATTTATTATGTTTGTGTCTTTCACAGCTATCATTTTCATTTAGGTGACAACTCACCTACTTAAAAATTTCTTAATTTTCAATCGGATTATTTTATGAGATCTTTTCTCTATTTTCCTTACTAATAGAAATTTAATTATATTCCCAATCACATTAAGAAAAGGAAAACAAGGGTTATAGACCTGGTAAACTTGACCCGAGACTCGAGACTCAAACTGAATTACCTGAACCGAGACCCGATTTTAATCTGAACATGATGATCTGAAGTTGACCCGAAACTCGAAATAAACCGAACAGAAACCGACCCAAATTTTTTTGTTGAATCGAATTGGACCCGGGCCGATTTGATCGAAACCGAATGTTACCCGAACCGAAAGCTGAACCGAATATTGACCCGTTTTTAACCCGAAAATTAAGGTAAAATAAATGAATAATTTATTTTTAATATTATCTATTTTTAACAATATAATAAATAATAAAATGAAGTATGTTTTATTGTCTTTTTGTACTATACCATGAAAGAGAACGTTGCTCTTGTCAAAGTTGTGGTATAATAACATTTTATGTCATTTTGGCTAAAAATTAAATCTTAGAAATTAAAATGAACAAAAATATCATTATATTAAATTAATAGACTAAATTACAAAGATAAGTTAATTTCGACTAAAAGTAAATTTTTAGAGACTATATATCACTACGGGGAGGGGATTTCTATATCCGAAGTCTAAACCGTAGGGACACTTGTGACTAAATTAAATTAAACTAAAACTTAAAGTTGAATATTACTACTAAAATGTAACATTTTAAATGCAACATGACCTAAAAAGTAATTAATCTCTAACTTAAAAAATTGGTGGCTTATTTCTCTCCAATATTTTGTTTTTTCCCTCTCTATTTTTACCAATTGTCTTTTTCTTTTTCTTTTTTTTCAATCTAGCTTAAAAAATTGGTGACTTATTTTTTTTCCAAAAATTTTTCTTTTCTCTCTCTATTTTTACCAATTGTCTTACTCTTTTTCTTTTTCTTAATTTAATTGAGTTTCAATTTAGATTAATTTAATTGAAATTTCACATTTAGTTTTAGAATTATTTTAATTATGTCCGTGATTTTTGCTTCTAGATTTTAGTTAGCTCAATTAGATCCTAAGTTTAATAAATTAATTCATTTCAAAAATTATTATTATTATTATTATTATTATTATTATTATTATTATTATTATTATTATTATTATTATTATTATTATTATTATTATTATTATTATTAGGGTAAATTATGCCAGGTACCACCGAATAATAGGGTGTGACCTGTTTTTACCATCAACCTTTCAATTGGTCCAAACTTACCACCAAACTTTATTTTTCGACTCGTTTATACTACCCTGTCGTTAAATCGTTAACTCCGTGATGACATGGACGCTGCACCAAAATGACGTCGTTTTGGTGTCGCTATTTTGATAATAAATGACCAAAAACGACGTCGTTTTGCTAGCGAAAATATGTGAAATTATGCACTCAATGGGATTCGAACCTAAGACCTTAAGCATCAAAGACAACCTCCTAACCACCAAGCCAACCCAATATCTTTGAATTAGTTTTAGCACAAATAATATATATTCCAAACTGTAGTTTGTCATATAAATAATATTACTTTATCTGAATAATATAAATATATTATTTCTAATATAAAAATATTCAAATATTGGTATACATATATTAATACATAAATAATAAATTAAATGAAAATATATAAATATTTTTATATTATTAATAATATTAAATATATAAATAGATAAATATATTATTATAAAAACTAAAAGACTAATTTTCAAAACAAAATTTGTTTAAAAAATATAAAATTTGACAAAACTTAATCCCTAAACTCATAAACCCTAACCCTAAACTATAAACTTTAAACCCTAAAATATTATTCATAAACAAATAATATTAAAATATATAAACAAATAATATATTATTATAAAAACTAAAAAACTGATATAAAAAATATAAAATTTTTAAAATTTATGAAAAGACCCAAAAATTCACCAAAATATTAAACCCTAAACCCTAAACCCCAAAGCTTTAAGATTTTGGTGAATTTTTTGGTCTTTTCGTAAATTTTGAAAATTTTATATTTTTTAAATCAGTTTTTTAGTTTTTATAATAATATATTATTTGTTTATATATTTTAATATTATTTGTTTATGAATAAAATTTTAGGGTTTAAAGTTTATAGTTTAGGGTTTATGGATTAAGATTTTGTCGAATTGTAGATTTTTTAAACAATTTTGTTTTGAAAATTAGTCTTTTAGTTTTTATAATAATATATTTATCTATTTAATATTATTAATAATATAAAAATATTTATATATTTTCATTTAATTTATTATTTATGTATTAATATATGTATACCAATATTTGAATATTTTTATATTATAAATAATATATTTATATGACAAACTACAGTTGGGAATATATATTATTTGTGCTAAAACTTATTTAAAGATATTAGGTTGGCTTGGTGGTTAGGAGGTTGTCTTTGATGCTTAAGGTCTTAGGTTCAAATCTCATTGAGTGCACAATTTCACATATTTTCGCTAGCAAAACGACGTCGTTTTGGGTCATTTATTATCAAAATAGCGGCACCAAAACGACGCCGTTTTGGTGCAGCATCCATGTCATCACGAAGTTAACGATTTAACGGCAGGGTGGTATAAACGAGTCGAAAAATAAAATTTGGTGGTAAATTTGGACCAATTGAAAGGTTGATGGTAAAAATAGGTCACACCCTATTGTTCGGTGGTACCTGGCATACTTTACCCTTATTATTATTATTATTATTATTATTATTATTATTATTATTATTATTATTATTATTATTATTATTATTATTATTATTATTATTATTATTATTATTACATATAATAAACTTTGATTTAATATAATTATACACAAAAATTTGATATGGATACATGAAGCTTTGATTTAAATATTTAATCAAATTCAAATGCATAGATTAACAAGTTGAATCAGAGTTAATCTCATACACCATTAACTCTAAACTAAACCAAAAATACTAAACCTCAAACCGTAAACCCAACTCAAACCGAATTGACCCGACCCGAAAGCGACCCGAACGACCCGATTTTGACCCGAACCGAAAGCGATCGATCCGATATTGACCCGACCCGAAAACAACCGATCCGATTTTGACCCGATCCAATACCCGAACCGGATCCGACTCATCACAGACTCGAATTAGACCCGAACTCGAACTGACCAGAACCGAATCTAAACCGATTCTAGATAAAACCGAAACGACCTGAACTGAATCCGAACCAAACGAATGGATTGCCACCTCTAGTTATAGAGTTACCGCTTAGCTACATTCTTACCTCATGAAAGCCACTTCATTGTTCTTGTATTTTAGGAATTTTGTTAATGTAATTATTTTTAAGTGAATATTTAATAAATTTGATTTTTTATTTTTTTCTTTTAATTTGTAAAGTTGTAATTAAACAAAGTTGTACGACGCCGTTTTGGTGCAGCGTCCATGTCATCACGAAGTTAACGATTTAACGGCAGGGTGGTATAAACGAGTCGAAAAATAAAATTTGGTGGTAAATTTGGACCAATTGAAAGGTTGATGGTAAAAATAGGTCACACCCTATTGTTCGGTGGTACCTGGCATACTTTACCCTTATTATTATTATTATTATTATTATTATTATTATTATTATTATTATTATTATTATTATTATTATTATTATTATTATTATTACATATAATAAACTTTGATTTAATATAATTATACACAAAAATTTGATATGGATACATGAAGCTTTGATTTAAATATTTAATCAAATTCAAATGCATAGATTAACAAGTTGAATCAGAGTTAATCTCATACACCATTAACTCTAAACTAAACCAAAAATACTAAACCTCAAACCGTAAACCCAACTCAAACCGAATTGACCCGACCCGAAAGCGACCCGAACGACCCGATTTTGACCCGAACCGAAAGCGATCGATCCGATATTGACCCGACCCGAAAACAACCGATCCGATTTTGACCCGATCCAATACCCGAACCGGATCCGACTCATCACAGACTCGAATTAGACCCGAACTCGAACTGACCAGAACCGAATCTAAACCGATTCTAGATAAAACCGAAACGACCTGAACTGAATCCGAACCAAACGAATGGATTGCCACCTCTAGTTATAGAGTTACCGCTTAGCTACATTCTTACCTCATGAAAGCCACTTCATTGTTCTTGTATTTTAGGAATTTTGTTAATGTAATTATTTTTAAGTGAATATTTAATAAATTTGATTTTTTATTTTTTTCTTTTAATTTGTAAAGTTGTAATTAAACAAAGTTTCAATCAATTATTTGAATATCAGTTTAAACCATGGAATATAATCATGAGATCTAGCGTGTAGTTGTTCACTAACTATGAAGTTAGGAGTTCGATCCTTATTATAAGATGTGATGTGGTAATTGTTCATCTATTAGTGAAAACATTCACGTGAGAAGATTAGTTCACTATTATCGATAGCAAATACCTTGACTCGGACCAAGGAAAAAATACTACGTTATACCATTGCTAGTCACCAACATTTGTCTCTTTATGAAATTTGATTTCTTGAATATACATATACCGAACTCCCAGATTTGAATTTTTTTTAACAAATTGTACCTAGAGTAATGAGAGGGGAAATTTACTTCTAATGAGTTTCGAACCCACAAACAATGGGAAAGGAGAGGGTGTCAATTGAGAGCTTTAATCACTTGCTGTAGAAATTGTTGGCATGTTTGGAATATTTTTTAATAATCTAAATAGATCAATAATACTCACATTATTCAATTATTTGTATCATTTTTATGTTTTAAAATTGTCTTGTTTAAAAGGTTTAAGGTGTTTAAAGTCCTTGAATTTTTGAAGAAAAAAAATCAATTAAGTCTTTGAACTTTTTTGCACTCGGTTAAGCCTTAAAATCAATAAATTGGATCTATTAATCCCTTCGACTAATTTTGACCATCGAATTTTGACGATTTTTTAGATATTACTACCACGTGACACACTACAATTCTATCATGTGACATTTACAGATTTAACCACTTGCTCCTAATGAGTTTCGAACCCACAAACAAGGGGAAAGGAAGGGCGTCAACTGAAAGTTTTAACCACTTGCTCTAGAAATTGTTGACATGTTTAGAATAATTTTTAATAATCTAAATAGATCAATAATACAAACCTTATTCAATTATTTTATCATTTTTATGTTTTAAAATTGTCTTGTTTAGGTTTAAGGTGCTTGAAGTCCTTGAACTTTTTTAAAAAATCAATTAAGTCTTTGAACTTGTTTTGCACTCGGTTAAGCTTTCGAAACAATAAATTGGATCTATTAATCCCTTCGACTAATTTTGACAATCAAATTTTGACGATTTTGTAGATATTACTGTCACGTGACACACTACAGTTCTGTCATGTGACTTTTACAGATTTTTTAGAAAAATATTTTATATGATTTTTATAACTTTTTTAGAACTTTTAAAGAATTAATAAATAAATAAATAAAATTCTGGAATTGTCAAGTGACAACACTATAACATGACATGTTACACCAACTGATCCAAAAAAATTATTAGATTTAATAGTCAATGTTTCAAAAGGGTAAATTGAAAAGATTTTGGAGTATAAGAGCCTAATTGGCTGTAAAAAAAGTTCAGACCTTAATTCATTTTTTTTTAAAGTTTAAAGACTTATAATACCCTTAAACATATTTAAAATGATACTTTAAAAATTAAAAAATATTTATCTTTATATTCTTTTTTACCCTTCAATTTAAAAAAAATAACTTTTTAAAAGTATTTTTATCATTTCAATCATTTTATACGACATGACTAAGGAAAGTTTTGACTTCCTATAATTATGTACATAAACAAAATGACAAAATTATTGAGACAAAGATATGAATAATATAATAATAAAAAGGAATATTTTATTTAAATATAACAATATACTTCATATATATTATATTTGAGATTGAGATAAGTGATCTTATGTTTTTCAAATGGTAAACTACACAGATACCATTTACTTTAGGCGTTGTGTTGTTTATGCTATTGAACTTTTAATTTTTGTTCTATTATAGTACTAAACTTTAGTTTTGGCTTTAATTATACCATTGGGTCGTTAACTCGATAACGACTTGATGATGCAGACGATTGTTGCCGACGTGGTCAAAATGGCTTCATTTCGATGTGACTATTGATGCCCAAAACGACGTTGATTTAGGCAATGCATTTTAGGGGTGTATCGATTTTGCCACTATACTTTAAAATGATTTTATTTTTTCCAATGAACATTCAAGCCACCCTACCGACCAATCGCCGCCTGTCACCGATCACCATTCACGACAAGATTGGTCAAAACGTTCATATTTCCCTCATTTTTCATCTTCTCGGATTGGATTTCCACGAAATCCACTCAAAATCGACAAAAATTCATCAAAAGGTCATGTGTGCTAATATTATGATCTCCGACGACTGTCTAAAGAGGTTGGTTTCGAAGTATGTTGTATGTTTTCTCAAAAAAATGCTTCTCACCGTTCAAATTTTTGAATAAACACCTCAAATTTGAGAAATCCCTCAAACCCTCAAAATAGGGATGGCAATGAATCGAACTTGGATCGAACTTTATAAAGTCCAAGTCCAATCCAATTAATAATCGGACCTCAAAAAAATCCAAGCTCGAATTTAAGTCTGATTACATAAATCTAAGTCTGATCCAATAAAATATCTAAAATCAAAATCCGAAAGTCCGAATCCAATTAATTTTTTTCTTTTTTAATATAACAACTCAAACAAATATCTTTAAATAAAAAATAATTTTCATCAAACAAATATATTTAAACTAATAGCACTAGGGATGTGAAATCATGTAACCGTTCAGGTTTCATGTCAGGTCATGTCAAATCGAAAACGAGTTATGTCAGGTCAATTTAATGGTTTGACTCAGATCAGGTAGGGTTCGGGTTGACTCAGATTTGAGTCAATGTCAAGTTGATTTTAAATCATATTGAGTTCGGGTTCGGGTCGGGTTAATTTCAAGTCAAGTAAGTTTCAGTTCAGGCCAAAACGGTTCCAGACCAAATTAACGGGTTAATTCAGGTTCGGATAGACTTCAGGTCAGGCCACGTTCAGGTCAAGTCATGTCATTGACAGATAAAATTTAGGTTGGGTAATATCGATTTTCGGTTGAAGTTCAAGTCGGGTCTTACCATGTACACACAGACTTCGACATGGTAATTGTGGGTAAAAATAAATTTTTAGGGATTAATATGAACCAATATCCCTTAGGATGCTGAAATATGTTACAATTTAAAATCTATATTTGTGACTAAATTGAATTAAACTAAAATTTAAAAGTGAATGTTATGACTAAAATGAAAATTTTTAAACGAGTGAAGACCTAAAGGGTAATTAATCACTAAGAAAAACAATTAGGCGGCAAATTCTAAATGGGCAATTAATTATTGGATCAAATTTAAAAATGATTCTATTTGGATTTTGGAGGGAAGAATCCGCTTGTTCTTTTAGGTTAGGGGAAATTCATTTTTTAATCATTATAACTTTAGGTGTTTTTCATTTAAGTTCCAATATTTTACTTTTAGCTTTTAATTTAATTCAATCGAGTCCCAATTTAGGTTATAATTGAAATTCGAGCTTTATTTTTAGAATTCTTACAGAGAATTATGATTTATATGGTTTGGAATAAATTAAAAAAATGATAGGGTTTCGACTAAATTACAAAAATTAGAAATAAATATGGTTCAATTTTGGATAAAAATATAATTTTATGGACTATAATGAACAAAAACAACACCATCTTTACTTTATTAGACTAAATTATAAAAATTAGAAATAAATATGGGGCAATTTCAGTTAAAAATAACTTTTTAGGGACTTAAATGAAAAAAAATACCATCATATTAAAAATATTGGACTAAATTACACAATTTTAAAATAATTAAAGATCAATTTCAATTAATTGAACACTAAAATCCTAAACCTTACATTTCATCCATAAGCCTTAAACTAATCACATAAACTTATAGGCTATAACCCTTTAAAAAAGTATAATCACGTAACATGTATTAGACGTATTCACGTTATACATTTCAATATAGACTATAAACCATATAAGCATATACTATAGACTATAGACTATAGACTATAGTAATAATTAATATTAATATCATCGTGTATTATATATTATACATAGATTATAGACTATAGACTATATAACACATGGAAATAATCTCATACACTAAGCTAACCCTAAACCTTAAACTATACAAATTGATCTCATAAACCGATAACCTTAAACTACACCTTAAACCCTAAACCATTAGTACTAAACCATAAACCTAAGCCATGTAAATTAATCTCATAAACCAATAATCCTAAACTACACCATAAACCCTAAACCATTAACATTAAGACCTAAACCCTAAGCCATAAACCAAAATTATGGACCAATTTCACAATTTTAGCATAAAATATAGCCTAAAACAAAATTAGGGACCAATTTGACAATTTGAACGTGGAGAAGTTTGAGTCAAGTGACCAATTTCACCATAAAATATAGCATAAAACTGAAATCAGGGACTAATTTGACAATTTGAAAGTGGAGAAATTTGAGAGTCTAGTGACCGATTTCACAATTTTACCATAGAAATAAATAGGGGTCAATTTCGGCTAAAAATTAATTCTTAGGAACTAAAATGAACAAAAATATCAGCATATTGAAATTATTAGGCTGAATTAAAAAAATTAAAAATAAATAGGGGTCAATTTTGGCTAAAAGTAAAATTTTAAGGACTAAATATCACCCTGGGATAGGAATTTCTATATTCGAAGTCTAAACCGTGGGGATACTTGTGACTAAATTGAATTAAACTAAAACTTAAAAGTGAATATTATGACTAAATAACAACATTTTAAACGCAATAGGACCTAAAGGGTAATTAATCTCTAACCTAAATAATAGGCGGGCAACAAATTAGGAAGACTAATTACTAATAAATTTTATTAAAATGAGCTAATTAAATTAATCCTAAAAATGAGGATCTAAATCTAAGACACAAAGACTAAAATTAGAATTCGATTGAATAGAAATTAACTTAGCATGCAAAATCGGGACCTAAATGAAATGCTACCTAAAAATAGAAGGATCTAAGGTGTAAATATACCATAAGCTAAATAGGTAGGTTGATTCCCTCCTCAATTGGCGGGAGCAAATTAAAGGGATGGCTAAATTAAAAAGGACGGTTTACTTAAAAAAATAAAAATAAAAGGGTAAGCTAATTCCCTCTCAATTTCAATGCTTTAATTTTTTTTTCAAACCCTCAAATGCTTTAGTTAATAATCAATAAATGAATTATTTAATATAATTACTTTAATGGTTATAATAAAAAATTAATATAATAATTATATTTAATATAAAAAGCAAATTTATTAATTTAATGATCATAATTAACAAATTGATTTAAATTTTAAATAATTTAATTTTAATTTATCAATTTCAAATTATTAATTTAATAAAACTTTTAAAAAAATTATATACTATAATTTATAAATATAAAAAATTAAACATATTAATTTAATGATCATAGTTAAACGTGTACCTCAAATTGTGAAGATGTATTTTGTCACACTATAATATAATAAATTCATAATCTCACAACTTCACCAATTGTAACTTATTAGTTATTACAAGTCAGGTAAATACAAAGTCAGGTAAATATCAGATCAGTTCAATAACAAGTTAGATCATTTACAGGTTGAGTCAATTACAGATCAGGTTCATAACAGGTCGAGTAATATCAACTATTTACCAAGTTAATCTCGGGTTCGAGTTCATATTAGGTCGGATGTAGGTTAGGTTCGGTTATCACATTATCAGGTTGAATTCGGGTTCAGGTCGGGTGTATGTCGGGTTCAGATCCAAAATTTTCAAGTCCAACTTGGGTTCAGGTCAGCACTAGTTCGGACACGAATTGATTTTGGATCACCACCACCTCAGGTCACAAGCAGTTCTGACTCAAGTCGGTTTCAGTCAGTTTTGTAGGCCGAGTCAACTTCTTACATCCCTAAATAGCACAAACAAATCTCAACAAATATTACAATCCAATATAAAACAAATTAAAGTAACAACTCAAACTTCAACTAAAAAAAAAACTCAACAACAAATAAATCATTCCTACATAAAGTATTATTGTCTTACTAGTCTACTAAAATAACTACTTTCCAAATCACAATTATAAAATGTCTAATAAGTATTACAATCCAAGATAAAAAAAAAGTTAAAAATATAATCAAAATGTTCAACTATCAACATTTGACATAGAGAAAAAAGTTTCTAACCGTCAAGCTTCCATTGTTGGCCGGTACACCCCATGGCGCAACGGAAAAATTATCCGGCGATCACCACCAGAGATCCATGTAAGAAGAACAAATCGGGTGATTAAGGGTGAAGAATTACTATAGACTCTTTTGGGGAAATGTGTAAAGTAATGCTGGCAAAAGGTGTAAATTATATAGTTTTGGGCAAGCTATGCCAAGAGTCTTTTGCGTGCAAATATACACGATCTGCAAGTAATACAGCTTGGTAAGTTGAGTTCTCGATCCCACAGAGATTGACTTGAAATTCGATTGCTTTGATGGTTTACTTGTCTTGGGAAAAAGATGATTTGTTTTGGACTTGTTTTAGAAACTAAAGAAAAGAAAGAAAATGAAGTGAAATGTTGGCAAGGAAGGTATTTCTAAATGAGTGATGACTGTTGGCAGGGAATGCTTGGATTCAACATGGCTCATACCAGCCTTTATTAGCAAAATTGTCTTGGCATTGTTTGCCGAGCAGATTCAACATTAGCGAAGCCTCTCTCGATGGTCATTGCCCTAAATTGGCCAAGTAAAAACCCCTAAATCTCTCTAGTGTATGTTTTTCTTAAACCAATTTATACTCTGAGGGGGTAGATTTCACTTCTGAAGTAAGTTCATCTACTTGAACGACTTCTCTTGGAGCTTCTTTCCCCAAGTATTCAACAACTTAATCGTCGCCAACCCAAGTCTATTAAGATATTGGGAGGCAATAGGCGTACTATGTCAGCTCTTGCTTGGCAGAGTGTTTAGGAAAAATTAGAGTGCTAAATAGAAAAATTTTGCCAAAAACAGAATTACTATAAAGGAACTAAGGCATAAAGCCAATATTCAATCCAAAACATCCCCCATCAACTATGAAAATTAGTTCATGGTGAGGGGATTAACCAACACAACCATAATCATTTTCAAAAACATCACCATAAAAAAACTAAAAATAAACAACTTGTGGCAAGGGAATAGGCAGAGGGGGTCTCTCGATGCAGTCCTTCACACTAGGCTCTCGGCCAAGAGGTTGAACCACCCTTCCTCGGTGCAGTCAGCCGTCATTCACCGGTCACTCCAACACCCCACTCCGATCACTCTAAGTCTTCACTTCGCTCTCCCCCCAATTACTTGATCGATTGGTCTTTATATAGGCGTGTATGGGAAAGTATGAGATAAGCCTTTGCATTTGAATTTGAAATGATCAAGGAATAAGAGATAGAGCTCTATACGATCATTTTGATATCTTATCAACTCGGTGTGATAGCTTATCAGGCTAGGGCTGACATCATCATGCCGATGTTGCCTTGGCATCCAAGCTTGGCACAACTTTGCCAACATCACTTGGCATCACCTTATCCGCTATTTTTTTCAGAAGTTGATCCATTCGCGATCTTTTAGTAGCCTGATCCTTTCTTATTTTTCGTGGTTCAACAATCTCTTGGCATGACATCAAGTGCACTTCTCTGCCAACAAGTGATTGGCACTGTCTGGTCCTTCTGTGCCAACATCACTTGGCATTCTTCTTGTCAATCCTAATTGTGTTGCTTTCCAGCACCAAATCTTATGTCAAACCTGCAAAATAACCACAAAACAACCCTTCACCCTGACATAGACAGAAAACTAAACTCTTTATGCAAATGCATGATTTTAGCAACTTAATGCATTAAATGTACCTAAAAACAAGCAAGAGTGTTGTAAAATTGTCATTAAAAATAATACTTTTGGAGAGGTAACAATTACCTGTTTAAAATCTGGAATTCTGAGTTTGGAGAAGATAGATACCCAATCACGATTTCACGAGGTCGATTCCTAAGCCGCAACGATAACACTCTGACCTCTACATAGTTCACCCAGTTGAAACAAGCATATAAAACTCTCTAAACTATCTAGAGGAGTTTTCCAAAAAGCATTAATAAATGTTAGATCTCTCATGCCTTTATATAGCATTTGTAATCCTAATTCAATTTATATTAGGATTTCAACCTATATTAATATATATAATCCTAATTTAACTTTAATTAAGATTTCAATATATATATTAAATATATATAATCCCAATTCAACTTAACTAGGATTTCAATATATATATATATAATCTCAATTCAACTTAATTAGGATTTCAATACATATCTATATTAATATACATAATACCAATTTAACTTAATTAGGATTTCAATATATCTATATGTATCAGACTCGGATCGGATATGGATTTGGATCAGATTCGGATCGGATCATGGCAATGTCCATACCTGATCCATCTCCTATTAGGACTCAGACCTTTTTTCGGATTTGAATTCAGACTTTTTCGATCGGATTTGGATCGATTTTTTTTCTTCAGATTCAGATTATATTGTCATCCCCATCTCAAAATGGTGTTTTTTGTTTAATTTCATCATTTTTGAGTGGATTTCGTGAAAAATTAATATGAGGAGAAGAAAGAAGAGTGAAATACGGACGTTTTTATGTCGATCTTGTCACGAGTTGTGATCGGTGATGGACGAAGATTGACCGGTTGCGGCGGCCAAAATGTTTAGTGGCAAAAATAGAATCGTTTTAAAGTTTAGTGACAAAATCGATACACACCTAAAGTTCATTGCCTAAATCAACATTGTTTTAGGCATCAATAGCCACACCAAAACGACGTCGTTTTGTTCACACCATCACACCATTATTGAGTTAACGACCCATTGGTATAATTGAAACCAAAACCAAAGTTTAGTGCTCTAATTGAACAAATTAAAAGTTTAGTGGTACAAACGATACAACGTTTAAAGTTTAGTTGTATCTAGTGTAATTTACCTTTTTTGAAATTTCTTTTAGGGTAAACTACATGAAATGCCATTGAACTTTAACCTTTTGTATCAAAAATATCACCGAACTATAAAATGATACTATTATACCCATGAATTTCGTTTTTGGCTTTAATTCAAGCACTTCGCCGTTCAACTAGAATGGTTAGTTAAATGCAAAACGATGTCGTTTTGGTATAATTGCTTTGATGCTTAAGATAGGCCAAAACGACATCGTTTTGTTAGAGAAAACATAAGAAAATATTACATTTTAGGAGGCTTGAACCAAGAACATCTAGGATGAAAGGTTTTCACTAAACCACCAAGTCAACTTAAAAACTTGATATAATCTGAACGCAAATAATATATAAATAAAACTACAGTTGAACTTAATTTCATTTATCTAATGATATAATTTTATAATATTTATAAATATATTAAGTTTTTTAAATAAATATTACTTATAATTTATATTACAAAACTAAAATATTATTTATAATAAATATAACTAAACCCTAAACCATATATATATAACTAAACTCCAAACCCCAAAGCCTAAATATATATAACTAAATCCTAAATTTCAAACCCGAAATATATATAACTAAACCTAAATATCAAACCATAAACCCTAAAATTAAAATATTATTTATAATATATATTAAGGTTTGAAATATAAATTATAAAGAATATTTTAGTTTTAGGGGTCATAGTTTAGGGTTTAAGATTTAGTAATATATATAAGGTTTATGATTGGGGTTTAGTTATATATATATATATATATATATATATATATATATATATATATATATATATATATATATATATATATATATTGTTTAAGGTTTAGGATTTAGCTATATATATGGTTTAGAGTTTGGGTTTAGTTACATATATGTTTTAGGGTTTAGCGTTTGGTTATATATATTATAAATAATATTTTAGTTTTGTAGTATAAATTATAAGTGATATATATTTATAAAGTTAATATATTTATAAAATTATATTATAAATATTATTAAATTATATCATGAGATAAACGAAATAAAGTTCAACTGGATTTTATTTATATAAAATTTGCGTTAGAATCATATTTAGTCTTTAAGTCTCCTAGTGGTTTGGTGTAAACTTTTCATCCTAGAGTTTCTTAGTTTGAGCCTCCTCAAATACAAATATTTTTTTATATTTTTTTCTCTAACAAAACGACGTTGTTTTGGCCTATCTTAAGCATCACAGCAACTATATCAAGACTAAACCATTTTGCATTTAAAGAACCATTACAGTTTAAAGCGGAATGCTTGGATTAAAACAAAAATAAAATTTAGTGGTATAATACATTTTAGGGTAAACTACATAAATGGTCCCCCGACTATACTCCAATTATCTTTTGCGTCCTCTGACTATCAAAAGTTACAAATTGGTACCTCAACTAAAAAAAAGTAACAATTTGGTCCAACGCCGTTAAAAGTTTAACAGATGATGACGTGGCAGTTAATTTAAATTGATATAATTACATACTTAGCCCTCAAGTTCTACACTTATTTTAATTTGACCCTAATTCTAAAAAATTAACCCACAAATTTTAATATTCTATCAATTTAGTTCATCTTCTTTTCTATTTCTTCTCTCCTTTAATGTTTCTTGAACTAGGATCTGACTCATTCTCCCTTATAGAAAGCTTGGCTCCTGTGACGCGACAAATATGCTTTGAGTTCACACCATTTTTCCTGATGATAGCTCCAGCAAGGGACGCATCAATACTGATCTTGGTTGTGGCAGATGCTCCGAAGCTGGCTGCAGCACCAAAACCTGGTGAGGGAGGCTCCATCCTACCAGCCATCCTTCTAGGCATGGCTCCATGGAACGAGGATCCTCGTAAGCAGGACCAGTCCGCTTGCCAAGCTCCCACTCACCATGGGCAAAATGGCATTTATCTCCAAACTTGCAACCTTCAGGCGTGCTAAATTTGCTGCACAAACGGGTCTTTACAGCTGGAGGAGATGAGCCATCAAGGAAGGATGTCGGGGCTACTAAATTTCTGGAAGCTGCAGAAAAAGCCGGGTTGTTACCAAGCATCTGAGACACTGCTTTGATGCCACCCGGAACATAATGCAAGAAGTGACAACTCTCACCAAATTGGCACCCAGAAGTGCTGTATTGAAGAGTAAAGGAATTATATATAGCTGGCTATATCATATATACTGCCCATAATTTTGCAACAAATAAAGAGTCCTCACGAGCAACATGGAAAAAATATATTCTGGGTAAATTTAGGCTTATTTCTTCTACCATTCAATTTCCATTATCTACCAAAATTGCTGGTATTCACTCAACATTTGACATAGAACAGCTATGTTTACTTGAAAAGATTGTAGAAGTACACTGAAAGATAAAAAAAAGTTTTGAATCCTGCATGGTTGCTTTCTGTTTACATAGAGTCCATCATGTACTTAGTCCAAAAATTCACCAAGAAACCAACCATTTTTATCTCAGCCTTTCTTATCATGATTAGAGCCAAGAGCGTTACCTGTATAATCATCACTTTAAGTGACCACTTAATTAGTCATAATAACATAAAGTTTACTTCAGAAGGTTGTTGTCAAAGGAAAAGTTTACTCATTCTCCCTCAATTTTCAATTCCTTATATTCGAGAATTGGATGTATGTGTTTGGTAGAATAAAATGGATTTTAGGTGAAAATGAATTGAAGAACTAAAGGAGAAGAGAAATAGAAAAGAAGATGGACTAAATTGATAGAATATTAAAATTTGTGGGTTAATTTTTTAGAATTAAGTTCAAATTAAAATAAGTATAGAACTTGAGGGCTAAGTATGTAATTATATCAATTTAAATTAACTGCCACGTCATCAACCGTTAAATTTTTAACGGCGTTGGACCAATTTGTTACATTTTTTTAGTCGGGAGACCAGTTTGTAACTTCTGATAGTCGGAGGACGCAAAAGATAATTAGAGCATAGTCAGGGGACCATTTATGTAGTTTACCCTACATTTTATAGTTCAGAAATATTTTTTATATAAAAATTAAAATTCAGTGTAATTCATGCAGTTTACCCTTTCTTTTATCATTATGATTATGTAATAAATGAGGTAATTAATAGATGTAATAATTAAAGAAACGAAAGGAATATAATGGGTGTTGGGTTTTGGCTTCGCTTGTGTGGAGAGTTGAAGCAGCTTTTGACCACTTCTCTGTCTCTCTCCTGTGTTGCCCACGGTGGAGGAACCTTCGTTTCAGGTTCTAATTTTGCATGTGTTTTTTGAGTCATGACTTGCTCACACGTTTTCTCCACTTTGAGACTGAGGATAAGCGTGTGACAATATTTTAAATATCATTTTAATTTTAAACACAGTCCCTGGAATTCTGCTCGTTTTGTTTCATTCCAATTTCCAAATTGTAATGCTACTACAGCACCAAAACTCCCTCGTCTCCCCCTTCCTCCGACCACTTTTTTTTTTATCAAAGAGCATTTCAAACCATTCCGTAAAGCAAAAAGGTTACAACATAAAACTAAAACTGTTGAACAAATCAAGGTTAATCTGAATTAACTGAATAAAAATAAAATAAAATTAAAGGAAATTTTATTGAATAAATTGGAATAAACGAAAATACAGGAATAATAAAACAGATTCAAAAACAAACGTGAAAACGGGTGACTGAGGCCTGCACGAACACAATTTCCTTAAGATAGATTCGACCACTCCAGGGTGCTAGAGTCGTTTGATTGTCAGTCTCCAAAGATACAACAGTCGAATAGAATTCTGCGGCAGCAATACTGGAGATTCCATGAACAATCTCGAGCATTTGACTATCACTAGAAAATACTATGCAGTTTTTGAAGAAAGAAAACAATTTTGGTTGTGTATTAAAACTGAAAACTGCTCATGTATTTATAGGGGAAATTAGGGAAAATATGAGAAAATATTATACCGATTATGCCCCTAATCGGATAACATGAGTGGGCTGCAAGAAATAATTTAAATCAAATATTATCTCTTTAATTTTTGGATAAATCCGAAATTATCTCATAATTTTCGGATAAAATTTTTCATACAAAAGGAAAAAAATAATTCAAACGTGGTAAAATATCCGCAGGTCCACGTAGGGTCCGACCGGTCCGGACATTCGCGTCGCCCACGTCGTGCGGGTGCGCCCCAACCCAAATAGGAATGGATTCGCACCCCCTACGCGCGAGGCATAAGTTCGACTCATGTCAATGAATGACCACAATGTGAGTGTATGTATATAAACACCTCTCACTCCATTTATCCCATCAATGTGGGATTGGGGTTTCTCCTTTCCTTTTCCATTTTCATCCACCCTACTTCGAGCATTAATTTCTCATTCATTACTCGTCCGTTTTGAGCTTATGAGGTACCTTTGTAAAGATCTCATGGAGTAGAATAAGATCGTAGTGGTGCTTTATTCGAAGCTTCATCTTTACACATTCGAAATATGGCTCAAAGTTCCCTATTTCTCACGTTTTTCCAACAATCCCGCACATGAATGAAATTGATGCATTTATCAAAACCATTTTTACTCAATGTGGTGATAGCTTCTACGATTGATAGTTGCATAGGATAGGTAGGTATCCACTCTTGAACCTTCTCTTGTGAAGGTATATTTACTTTACTGGCTGTCCAGTAAACGCGATGTCCTTGAACTATCCTGGCGTTTGTGTAAACAATGATATACCCCACACAACTACCTCTCTGGCACGAGTTTAGTTCTCATGGTTATGTTCATATGGCCGTGGACATCCCTGGTTCTGCGAGAGTTTGAGAGAGCTATGCCCCAATAGTCTCTTTGAAGCGGCCCCACTTCACTCTTACATAGCTGACTTATGTTGCTCGGCCTCGCCGATGCACACAATGGTCATTAAAAGCAATGCTTAGCATGTCCCACTTTTAGTCATTGTTTACATCATAGGAATGGACTTGAGAGTAACCCCTCATAGTGACTGCACAAGGTCTATGTGATTAGGTTGTCCCTTTGAACCAAGATATTAGGATCTCCAGCCAACTAGGATGGGTTTTCCTTCTCATAGCGCCTTAAATTTCCATGGGCTTTAGTCACATTTCTTTCGATGTTTTCTCAACTTGATCTCAGTTTAACCCTTTGGTTAGCTGATCCGCAATGTTATCCTTTGATTTTACATAATCAATAGAGATAACCCTATTTGAGATCATTTGTCTAATGGTATTATATCGACGATGCATATGTCTCGACTTACCATTATACATACAGTTTTGTGCCCTAGCAATCGTTGCTTGGTTATCACAGTATACACATACTGTGGGCACATGTTTCGGCCATTCGGGAATATCCTCAAGAAATTTCCTAAGCCATTCGGCTTCTTCTCCGAATTTTTCCAAAGCAACAAACTCAGATTTCATCGTGGATCTGGTTATGATCGTTTGTCTAGAGGATTTCCATGACACGTCTCCTCCTCCCAAAGTGAAAACGTATCCACTTGTGCCTTTGGTATCTTGAATATCAGATATCCAACCGGCATCGGAGTATCCTTCCAACACGGAAGGATCTCTGGAATAATGCAATCCGTAATCTTGAGTATATCTAAGATATCTCAATATTCTCACAACCGCTTTCTAGTGGGTTTCACATGGATTGCTTGTGAATCTGCATAAATTGCTCACAGTAAAAGCTATATCTGGTCTAGTGCAGCTCATGAGGTACATTAGACTGCCTATGACCCTAACATATTCCACTTGGTCAACACTTTGGCTTTTATTCTTGGACAAGTTTTGTCATGTTTCTATGGGAGTTTTGGCTATACCAAAATCACCATTTCCAAATTTCTCAAGAATCTTGTCCACATAGTGTGATTGAGTTAGTATGAGACCTTCCTTTGACCGTTTGATTTGGATCTCCAAACTCAATTATGTCATTCTCATATTTTTCATTTCAAATTTTGGATTTTAACATGTCATTGGTACTTTTTACCATTTCATTTGTTACATATAAAAAAGAGCGTGTCATCGACATAGGATCATGTATCCTAATGCACACTTTTGTCACACTTTTATTTGTCATCATGACAATACTTTCGTTTTAACCTTTTGTTGAACGCATTGACTATTTACCATTGATAGTCTCCAAGGTTTCATTGAACTTGGACCTACTTCCCTAACCAATTAGGAAATCTATTCCAAATAATGAGACATTCTTTGTTTTTCATTATCACATTCTTTTGAATCTATTTGTCCACAAGAGTTTTACACAGTCAATGAAAATATAGTCCATTTTTTTCATTTACTTCGGTAATAGAAATATTACCTTTGCTGGACACCCCCCACATTTTTATGTAGTTGTAGGAAGGTTTAATTTCCTTCCATAACCCATATGGTGTCTAATTAGTTGATAGAAAAACCCACCCCGCATGTTAGGCACATTTTGAAGTTTCAATTCTTATCTACAAAATTATAGTACCCTTTGATGTTGTGACGTTACTCACATAGAGTTTCCCCAATTTATTCAATTTATTAATTTTGGGTTTCAACATCTTACTCATAGAGAACAATTTCTCTAAAGTATCTTTTCTCTTAAGCATAGATCAGTTTGTTCTATCGTTTGAATACACATCGCTATGATTTGGATCAAGCGGTTTTGTATTTCTTTGCTTTCATATTTGAAGTGAAAGAGATTTGTTCCATATTAATTAGTCGACGCAAAGAATTAACATTTTCATTCCATGTAAACGAAAAGAACATAAATTCTTTATTCATAATTCTTGGGTTTTACAAAGATTAATACATATCCCCTACCCATAACCATTTCTAGGCATACAAATCTTCATCTTCCACAACATTAACATCCTTGGATTTCTTTGCATGTCTGCATTCAGAGGATCTATGCCCCACTTTACCATAGTTGAAGCATGCTTCCTTGATTTCTCCTTCTTGGAAAATTCCACCATTAGGTCCTATCTTTGGCCTAGTTTGGTGATGTTGTCGTTGCTTTATGGTTTCGACAACATTTGCCTTAGCCGTCTCGAAGGTTTCTCAATTGGGCCTTCTTGCATTAACTATGTTGTCTTCTGCGATACGAAGTCTAACAATCAGATCTTCCACCGACATCTCCTTTCTTTTGTGCTTCAGATAATTCTTGAAGTCATTCCATCCGGGAGGCAATTTTTTTGTGATGGCAGCTACTTGAAAGGATTCACTTATCATCATTCATTCGGCAAGGATTACATGAATTATCAGTTGGAGTTCTTCCACTTGGTTTACTACTGGTTTAGAATCAACCATAGTAAAGTTCAAGAATTTGGCGACTAGAAACTTTTTAGCCCCAGCATCTTCTGCTTTGTACTTCCTGTCCAAAGCTGCCCACAGTTCTATCGCTGATTTTTACACTTCATATACCAGATACAACGAATCTTGTAATCCGTTGAGGATGTAATTTCGACTAAAATAGTCGCCATTGTTCCAATCCTCGGTGATCCTAAAAGCGGTGAGATCATCCACCTCTCCTTCTCTGTCTCCTATCTTGAGAACTAGAGTATCTTTCTTAAGATATTTTTATCAGGTTCAACGTGGTCAGATAGAAATACATCTTCTGCTGCAATGTCTTGAAATTCAACCCGCAAAATTTTGGCGGCTTCTTATTGTGGCTCATTGCCACAGCTATTGCGTTTAGATTTGGGATAGGTCGTTTCGAACCCTGGCCCTGGATTGACACCTTGGTGTTCGACGAATCAACAGACTTATCCATAGTCATTGTCTTATCCGTAGTCATTGTTCCTGTTTAGCAAAGAAACCATTACCCGGAATTAGTTATCTTTTCAATAAATCAAAATTTAATTTCGTTTATTCCTGATTTTGGTTTTTCACAAAATCCGTAACCTTAGTTACTCTCAACTACAATTTATGTAACACAGATTTGTCCCCTTTTGAGATTTTATTTATGCAAACTCGTTTTAATAACGGTAGGAACAAATTCCTAAAACGAATTGTTTGCTAATCTCGAACTTCGATTAAATTGAACCGCCTTGAAAAGAATGTAGGAATGCTCTGTCTTAAGATTGTTGGACGAATCAAGGTTAGATCTGAATTAACCGAATAAAAATAAAATAAAATAAAACGAAATTCTATTGAATAATTTGGAATAAACGAAAATACATGAATAATAAAACAGATTCGAAAACAAACGCAAAAATGGGTGACTGAGTCCTGCACAAACACAGTTTCCTTAAGACAGATTTGACCACTACGGGTTGCTAGAGTCGTTTGATCGTCGGTCTCCCAAGATACAACAGTCGAATGGAATTCTGCATCACCACTATTGGAGATTCCACGAACAATCTCGAGCCTTTGACTATCACCAGAAAATACTATGCAATTTTTGAAGAAAGAAAACAATTTTTTTTTGAAAGGTAAAAGAAAACAATTTTAGTTGTGTATTAAAACTGAAAACTGCTCATGTATTTATAGGGGGAAATTAGGGCAAATATGAGACAATATTATACCAATTATGCCTCTAATCGGATAACATGAGTGGGTTGCAAGCAAGAATTTAAATATGATATTATCACTTTAATTTTTGGATAAATCTGAAATTATCTCATAATTTTTAGATAAAATTTGCTATCCAAAAGGAAAAAAATAATCCGAACGTGGTAAAATATTCGTAGGTCCACGTAAGGCCCGACCGGTCCAGACATTCGCGTCGCCCACGTCGTGCAGGTGCACCCCAACCCGAATGGGAATGGATTCGCACCCCCTGCACGCGAGGCACATGTTCAACTCAAGTCATTCAATGACCACAATGTGAGTGTATGTATATAAACACCTCTCACTTCATTTATCTCATCAATGTGTGATTGGGGTATCTCCTTTCCTTTTCCATTTTCATCCACCCTACTTCGAGCATTAATTTCTCATTCATTACTCGTCTGTTTTGAGCTTATGAGGTATCGTTGTAAAGATCTCATGGAGTAGAATAAGACCATAATGGTGCTTTATTCGAAGCTCCATCATTACACATTCGAAATATGGCTCAAAGTTCCCTATTTCTCACGTTTTTCAACAAAAACAAGCACATGCGTCGCCATGCAAAAACAGTGCAGAGGGGAGGAAAACAGACTTAAAAGGAAGTTGACAAACACGGTCACCAAAGGTCTTAGCAGGCAGTTTTAGACACAGGTAATCTTGACCCCGCGAGACAGACAAAAAAGGGACCCAGACCAGGCCAACCTAGGACTTGAAAGATAAAGGAAAAATAGTAGAAACCGTAACGTAAGATAAAAGAAAGAGGCAGACCATAACCATAGTTGGATGCAAAATTTCGTTCTACGTCCATGGGAGAGCTCCTTTCGGAGGTAGGCTCCCTTCCCCTTTAAGGGCACGAGTCTTATCACCATAGACGATGAATGAGTGACTCCAATCTGAGCATGATCAAAATAGGCTTCATTGGTAACACCGAGAGAGAAGCGAGACCAAATTAAACCTTCAAATCGAACATGAATCCAGCAGAACCCAAGACCACACGGGGATAGAATCCCAGGCATGATCCTAGGGGAAGGAGAGAACCCAAAAGCTACATTTCGCCCCTTCCTAACCATGAAAGTGGCAGGGTTGACGAGAATCATGTGGATTGCAGATAACCCTATGAAGGGTTATCTGCCAACGTTGGGGGGGATCATAATTGTCGCCAACAAACTCATTTGCGCCTGGGCATTCGTCATCGCTAACAATTATTTCTTCACAAAGGTTCAGGCTATCATTGATGATAAGCGTCGGTTTCTTAGTGATATCGTTACCAAAAGGATCAACTCCTAATTTGATGTTTCCCACTTCTTCCCATGACACCCGCTCAACCTCTTTAACATGTTTTCTATGATCGTTTTGTTTAATAAGGTTTAGTATTTTGATCCCAAAGGAATGCCCCCCTCTTTGAACGTTTAATCTTGTTAATAATCGTGGAATTCTTGAGGAATGAATCAGGGAACATAGCTAGCTTCAGAATGTCTTCATTGGCAATAGCCCCGAAGGGTTTAGCACACCAATTCCTGGGTGTCAACTGGTAGACTCCTTCTAGGACCAGACTCATCAATTCTTGGCGCTTTGAAACGAAGAAAGGTTCTTGGGGTTCCTCGCAACTCTTCCCATTCCTATTAACGGAGACTTCTATGGAAGAAAAATCATCTACGATCAAGCTTCCCCATATATCCTTGGGAACGCCCGAGCCAGTCGCCAGATCAATTGAAGCGTTGTTTTCTCCTAATATTGTGGAACCTTTCTTGTCCCCTAATCCATGATCATGCAAATCCATCATGAGCGACAAATCTTAAATTTGTTCCATTTAACTTTGCTGGGAAATATCTACAGTTTCAGGCGCAACCTTAGGCAACACACCTTTGCCTTTTATGTTAGAGCTGGTTCTAGACAACCTCGTACCCTCGGGAAATGCAATCCTAGGTTGTTGTATGGATATTGGAGAATATGCCTGCTTGTCGATTCCTTCAATCCTGAAACTGAGAGCCGACGGTGGAGACTTAATATGTTTGGCCGCCTTTGAATTAGATTTCTTCCACGTCAGGGATGCTCACATCCAAGGGCCATAACTGCCTAGTCTTCTGATTTTTTTTGCGTCAAACCAACACTCTTTCTCCCCATGTCCTAACCTGTCGCAACTGTAACAAAATTTAGGCAGTCGGTTATATTTAAAGGAGACATCTAGGGGCTGGTAATGTTTCCTATTCAGGAGGAAACTGGTTTTGAGAAGGTCTTCCACCCGCATTGCCACCTTGATGTTGAGCTGGCCATCCCATTGGACGGTCTTGTCATCCTCAAGATTAGAGCCGAAATATCGAGGGAATATTTTTCCAATATTTTTTTGATTATCCTGGGTAATAAGAGCCAATGGAAGGTTACAGATCTGGACCCAAAAACTCTTCCAAAGAGAAATCTATCCCCTCGAAAGCAGATTCGTAATGTCATTCTTAAAGAATGAGGAGGCAATCTTGAACCGACCATGGGTGTTGGCCAAGGACTCTACACTTGTCATCAACAGTGGGGAATACAAAGATAAACATATTGTTCTCCAGATCAAGGCACTCCAATTTGTTGCAGTTCCAAGCTTTCTTTAGAATAGTCGTGAATGTATAGAGTTTAGCCACTTGGTTTGAAAGAATCTTACTTATTAAAGATGGCTTTTTATTGCTATGTTGACTTCACCATCCTCATTTAAGTCGAGAGAGATAGTTGAGGAGTCATATTCCACTTGCTCCTCATTTGCATTCATTGATTATAAACTAGGATTCATAGATGGAAAGGGTTGCAGGGAGCCAAAACAGAATTTGTCTTAAAAAATGAAAAAACTCAAACCTGATCTCACCTTACCCCAGACTTTGAATACAAAGATCATAACCCTCAGAGAATCCACCACGGATAGAGAGGGTCCAAAGAGAAAGTGAAAAACTAGCTTGAGAGAAAGGTGAAGGAGTTTTTCATCCATCCTCCGACCACTTTTGTCTTGTATGCATTTTTGTATTTTAATAATCTATATGTTTAATTATAATAATCGATATAGGTTGGATCGTGCCTCGAGGAATTCTAAATAAAATTATGGATTTGAATTTTGTAGATAAAAGGATGGTGCTAGAAAGAACTTATGAGATCCAGTCCGTTTTGACATTAACTACAACTTGATATGATTACAGTTCTCAAAAGATCTCGTGTAACACCCGGGTTTGGGGGCCGGAAGAAAATAATATTAAAATAATGGCCCGGTTTCGGTTTTAAAAATTTAAAATAATAAAATAATATTTTGGGCTTCATATATTCGAAGCAAAAATTTATGTTGGATTAAAATTGTTTTGGGAATTAAATCCCATGGATTTTAGGATAAATGAGAAATTGCCATCTCATTAATGGCATTTTTGTAAATAACTCAAAGTTTGAAAAAGATGAGCTTTAAACCAAAAGAATAGAGTTATCTTCATCTTCTTCATTTTCTCTTCAAACGTGAAAACCCCCTTTCCTCTCCAACTCACTTTTCCATCTTCTTTCTCCTCCATTTTGGCTCGGTTTTAAAAGGTAACTACATTTCCGACTTGCTCTCATCTTCCTCTCTTTAAAAGTACAACTAGTTTTCATTTTGGTTCAAGTTTTAGAATTTGAGTTTTTGGAAGATTTGAATAAAAATGTAAACTTTATTGTCTCTAACCTAAGCTTTTGATTTGTTGAAGTTATATATGTTGTTTACTACCCATAAGGTCCAAAATAGTTGATTTTTACAAGGTTTTATGTTAATTCCCGAATTTGGGTTTTGGAGGGGTTTTAGGAGGGTTTTGAGTTGAGTTTTGGGTGTGTTCTATGTTGGAATTTGAGGGTTGATGTTAGGGTAATAGTTGGGGGCTATTTTGGAAGCATTTGAGTGTGATAAAAAGGTTAAAATCATGAGTTTTGGTTGGGGTTTGAGGGCTGCTCGGGTTTGGTGTTTTTGGGGGTTGTTCTTGGCTTGGAATCTTATGTTTATTGCTTGAATAGTGTTCCGGGTTGCTACATTGTTGTATGAGCTGATTCGAGGTTGTTTTGTTTGTGTTGAGATGATTAGAAACAAGAGAAGACAATGGTAAAGCTTCGGGAGTGAACCCGGAAACTTGAAGACCCTGGTTGCTTGGTAGTTGAGCTTGGAGGTGAAGGTGAGTGGTTAAAATGTTTTAAATTGGTTTTGAGCAATTGGTTCAAGCATGTAGACTAGGTTGGGATTGATAGACCCACCTAGAGTTGAGATTAGAGTGGTATCCTAATCCCAAACTTTAGTTAGAGACATTGGTTGAACTCTTTAATTGTTGTTATGCCTCATGATGATTGTGTTTATGATGGTTATGTATATGATGTTATACATGTATGTTGAGGCATGGTTGTGATGCATCGTTATGTGCATGAGATATGGGCATGATGTTAATCATGGTGAGTACGTGCTAAGCACGGAAATGGTTATGAAATGATATTGTGGATTGTATTGGTTATTGGCACTAGTATGCTTGGGTACAATGATCGATCATTAGGATGTTAGTGTGCACACGAGAGTCAAATTCGCGTGTGGCCTTGGTGGCGTTGAGTCACCAAGGAGGAGTACGGGTTCGCCCAGAAATCTTTATATTAGTCGGTGATGAGTGGAATCCCATCGACGGGGCGTGAGGATGAGTGGAATCCCCTCCGTGAGAACTGATGATGAGTGTAATCCCATCGAAGGTAATGGTTGTGTTGGAAATGCGTTCCAACTTGTTATCCGCGTATTCGAGTCATAGCTAGGTGTCAATATGATATGAAATGTGATTCCAATATGGTTTGATATATGTTGTTGTTAATACATTGATATATGTATCTTCGTGTGTTGGGCTTATAAATTGTTGATCATGGCATAGTGACGATTATATGTTCATGCATCATGTATATTTTGGCTCTCGAGGATCGGAGGTACGATCATGCATTCTATTTTGATTCTTACTCGTGCTTGGACCCTGCATTGTCGAAGGTTTGTTTTATGAGCTTACCCTCACTAAGCTTTTATGCTTACGCTCCTTTTTGTTCGACAATGCAGATCAGTAGCTTGTGGGTGGCAAGGGCAAGGAAAGGTCTCCAAGTGTCGCTTTTGGTTAGCTCAAGTATGAACTTTAAATTGAAAGATTGTAATAGTCAAGCAATGGGATAGGTGTTGTTAATTTGAATGCTTTGTTGTATGTTGAATTGGTTTGGCTCTTGGATGCCTTGTTTGAATTGTAAACATTGTTTATGTTGCATGTCTTAAATGCTTGTATGTTTGGTTGCTAAGATATGAACCTTAAAGTGGTTGGTATGTCATCTTTTGGTAAATGCATGAATCTCTTGGATGAATGATGCTTGTTAGTGTTGGTTGCCTCGTATGTTTAGATCTTGGTGGTTAAAGGTTGTTTGTATGTTGTTTGTGGCTAGGGGAGTCGTAAATCGCATCTAGAGTCGAGTCCTAAGTCGTTTGGCTGAAATTTGGAGACTTGATGCGCAGGGCGTATCGATACGCCCAAGGGCCGTATCGATACGGATTGCCCTCCAGGACTCAATTTTTGGCTTGGTGTATCGATACACGGGGGTGTATCGATACGCTCAAAGCTCACTGGAAATCTGATATTTTGGTGAGACTTTGGCGTATCGATACGAGCTCTAAGCGTATCGGTACGAGTTTATCTCGTTGACCACGAGATGTTGACCGAGAAGGGCGTATCGATACGCTTAAGGGCTGTATCGATACGGTCTTCCTGTGTTGACCTTGGTCAAGGCGTATCGATACCCTTGATTGGTGTATCGATACGGCCTGCTTAAAAGGGAAAAATGGGCTGTTTTAAAGTGCTGTTTTGGATGGTCGTTGCTTTAATGTTTGTGTTTCCGCTATCGTGCTTCACCTAGGACTTAATAATGCATTTAGACAAGATATAATTAAAAGAAATTTTCTAGGGTTGTTAACCGAGGTGGGACCTTAACGGGTTTCGCGTCGGTTTTCCCCGTGTAGCCTACTCGGACCGGTCATCCGGCCAGACCGGGACGAGGGGGTTACATCTCGACTCAAGAAAATAGAAATTAATCTAATGAAAGAAAAAAATTATTTACTTTTTTTAAAAAAAATTAGATAACTTTGATTAATCGAAAATGAAAGACTCAAGATTAAATTATGAGGGGACATGTTGATTAATTTTTGAAACTAATAAAGTCATACAAAGTAATTAAACCTTAAACATTAAGGGAGTTATAGGTTTAATTCACTGATTTTAAAATTAAAAGGTCTTAAAAATTAAACTATAAATATGAGGGGTCAAAATTTTATTTGGCTAAAGGGTCAAATTTACCCATGTAGTAATCCGAAATCAGCAATGTTGACCCTACTTTTTTTCTCCGTAATTTTACCCTCAAAGTCAGTCAATTGTAGCAATGTTGCCCTTTGACCGATTTTGACCGTTAAATGCTGACGTGGCAGTTAACGGTGCTGACGAGGCAATTTTACCCTCGAAGTCATTCTTGCAATTTTGCCCTCGAAGTCATTAATTGTAGCACTTTTACCCTTTGTTTATTTAGTTTTTTAATAAAATTGGATAAATAATTTGGTTTTTTCGAGTTGAACTTTAACAAACAGAATATATGAAAAAATCGATTAACAAATTGATGTAAATATCCTTTGAGTCCCTAGTAATTTTAAAAGTAAGCAAAATGAGAACTCTCACAAAAAATCAAAATATTATTCAATTTTTTAAAAAAAATTATAAACTTAATAAAAATAAATACGATATTCAAAAAAATATTGAAAATAAACCAACAAGAAGCGTGTTAATTGAACGGTGAACGTGAACTATTCTATTCGAACGACGTTCGATTGACACACTTACTGACGATGGGTTGTTAGGAAAAAATGTACCTTGATCTCAGAAAACGACATTAGTGGTGTTCGGAGAAAACGACATGGGAGATAAATACAAGGATATCCAGAAGATAAAGCAGAATTCAACCTGAGCCACATGATTCGAGTTCACCGTACATTTTTTTCTAACAACCCATCGTCGGTAAGTGTGTCAATCGAACGTCGTTCGAATATAATAGTTCGCGTTCACCGTTCAATTAACACGCTTCTCGTTGGTTTATTTTCAATAATTTTTTTTGAATATCGTATTTATTTTTATTAAGTATATAGATTTTTTAAAAAAAATTGAGTAATATTTTGATTTTTTGTAAGAGTTCTCATTTTGCTTATTTTTAAAATTACTAGGGACTCAAAGGATATTTACATCAATTTGTTAATCGATTTTTCATATATTATGTTTGTTAAAGTTCAACTACAAAAAATCAAATTATTTATCCAATTTTATTCAAAAACTAAATAAACCAAGGGTAAAAGTGCTGCAATTAATGACTTCGAGGGCAAAACTGCATGAATGACTTCGAGGGTAAAATTACCCCGTCAGCACCGTTAACTGACACGTCAGCATTTAACGGTCAAAATCGGTCAAAGGGCAACATTGCTACAATTGACTGACTTTAGGGGCAAAATTACGGAGAAAAAAAAGTAGGGACAACATTGCTGATTTCGGATTACTACAGGGGCAAATTTGACCCTTTAACCATTTTATTTTATTAATTTTAACTGGTAAAGTCCTAAAATTTAATAATCAAATAAATTTTAAGAAAGACAAGACTTAATTACAGTGATTTTAAAATTATAAATGACCTAAAAAAGTAACTAAAACATCGGCGGTGACAATTTTCCTTCCATCTCTTAGAGCATCTCTAATCTTGTTCATTTTTTCACACCATTTCATTAAAATGGTGTATTTTGGTCACTATTCATTCTTCAACCCAACACTATAGTTCAAATTCCCATGTCACCATTTTAGTGTTGTCTACAGTGTCACGCCATATTTGGTGCGGAACTATAGCAACACTAAATCTTTTTTAATTGAAAGAAAAAGTTAAATTGGTGCAAAGGTGTTATAGGGAAAAGGTTGAAGTTGGTCTTTTTACACCAAAATAATATTAAATATCTTAATTTGTATCATTTTAGTACAAAGGTTAGATTTAGTCTCTTTACACTAAATTCAATTTTTTACTTTTTATAATTTCTTATAATATTTTTAACATCAAAATAATGTTATAGTGTTGGTGAAGATTAGAGATGCCTTCACATGCATCTATCCCTGATCGAAAGTATATTAATGCGTCAAGTACAAGTTAATGTATTTCTAACGTGTGGATATATACTCTTCAAAAAATTAAAACTATTTTAGTAAAATTATATTTTATCGTAATTACGAATTAGATAGAATAAAATAACTTATATAAATAATAAAAATCATTCAATGAATGCTTATAAGTAGAGTGATAAATGATTTACAAAAATATATTAATATTGTGTTTGAATTTTTAAATAGTGTTTTAAATTGTTTTATTTAAATGTCATATAAAAATATGAAAGGATAAATCTTGATATAATAACATTTACTTATAATTTAATAATTAATTTTTTAATATCTTGCTATCTGTGTCGTTTTATTTACGGCATTAGTTCAGAAATAAGCCTTGACATGAACCGTGAATACTAAAAGAAAGAATTAAACTTGGCAGCGGCATTTTCACACGTGCGAGAACGCAATGTAATACTTGGAAGCGCGTGCGTTTGGTAGAATCTCAGTATATATAGCTTTACAAATGGATTGGTTCGTCCAGTCCGCTGTAGAATTGGGAGAGAGAATCATTTGCATCAAACTTCAAATCTCGCATCTGAACACCACTCCTTGTATTCCCAGTCTTTTAAGGTTAGCTTTCCATTTTCAACTCCAAATTCCCGACTTCTGAAGATTTTTGGTCTTGAGATTTTGTTGTTTGATTTGATGATCCCAGCAAATCAAGTGAAAGAGAGAAAAGAAGAGCTTTTTTTAATGGAAATCCTTTCAAGCAAATGGATATCTGAACTGGTAAAACACTCTTCTTTCTTCTTGAAACTTGTTTGATTTGCAGCAGGAGATGCAGGATCCCACTTTTTTTCTTATGAAACTTGTTTGATTTGCAGGAAATGGAGGATCCCACTTTCTTCCCACAATTGCCTATCGTCGACGACTATTCATTTGATGACACAAATTTCCATTCCTTTTCTTCTGACAGCTATTCCTCTTATCCAAACATAGAGCAGAAAATCTATCAAAACGATGTACTTTCATGCAATAATATTGCAGCTTATCGTCATGTGGAAGATGAGTTCAAAAGGCCTATGAAACAACTTAAAACCAACAACGGCAGCTTTTCCATCATCCAAAACAAACCACCAATGGCTTCTTCTTCTTCTTCTTCGCCATCTTCCCATATAATCTCCTTCAACAACTCCAATTCACCTCCGGCTATCTCTCGGCAGCACTACGGTGGTCTAGACTGCGATGTGAAACCAAACAATAAGAAGGTGATGGGTTCATTGACTAGGACTCCATTACATGCTCAAGATCATGTGATTGCCGAAAGGAAACGCCGTGAAAAGCTCAGCCAGAGGTTCATATCACTTTCGGCGCTCATTCCTGGCCTGAAAAAGGTACAAAGTCTTTCAGTTTCATTTCACCATAGATTTATAGTTTAGGTCGGAATAAGACATTGGCTTTTGATGATCTAATGTGTCTATGCAGACGGATAAGGCTTCGGTTCTTGGAGATGCCATCAAGTACCTGAAACAGCTCCAAGAGAAAGTGACAGCACTCGAGGAACAAGCTGCTAAGAAAGCAGTGGAATCGGTGATCTTCGTGAAGAAAACCCGAATTTATGCAGATGATGAGATTGAGACATCTTCATCTGATGAGAACTTTGATAGCCAATATAATAAGTCATTCCCTGAGATCGAAGCGAGAGTTTCCGACAAAGATGTGCTGATTAGAATCCACTGCGATAAAAACAAAGGGTTTATCTCGAACATCATAAACGAAGTCGAAAAGCTTCATCTCTCTGTGCTCAATACCAATGTATTGCCTTTTGGACAAGCCACTCTTGACATAACCATTGTTGCTCAGGTATCGCTTTTGCTTTGCTTTTTCAAAGTAGGTTTTAATATACAATTTTGAGGTTAAAACTTAAAACCCGAAAATACCATGGTTATTATCATTATTTGCAGATGGAAGCTGGGTTTTCGATGACAGTGAAGGATCTCGTGAAATGCCTACGACTGGCTTTGCTTAAGTTCATGTGATATGAGCAACTACAAAACCATGTTCACATTGAGAAAACAAGATTGCGACTGGGAATAAGATCTACACAGAGTGACAGAACTCTTTTTTTTGGATCAGAGATGATTTTCTATAGTTTATATTTGTTGGTTTTTCCCTCAAACCTTGAAGAGAGAAACAGTAGACTGTGACCTGCCATTATCAATAGCTCGGAGGATCCAGATTTTGGAGCAAAGGAGGGTGTTTCCATGTGTTTAGTTACCATTTTTTCGTGGAGTTGACCACGTTTAATTTTTCCCTGCTTAGCTTGGCTTGGCTGTATTTGGATTCTCCACAGCTATTTAGCTTCAAGAGGTTTTTGAGGGGTTTTGACCTAAGTGACCCCTTTTTCTTACAGGCAGCTGTTCTTCCTTAGGTTTCATAAAAGTTTCTAGGAGCCTTAAAGATTTTAATTAAATCTTTGGGATCGTTGTGTAATATTGCACCTTTTACTTGTTGGATTGAATAACAAAGTTCTTTTCACTTAGATATCAATACATAATCTTTCAAGAAAAAAGATGTCACTACTCATTAATTGTCAACTATATATGAACTGAACTGATGATATGAACAGGAGGGAAAACACACACATATATTTAATTGCTAAACATATATTCAATTTCAAAATAAAAAAGAGAGCGAAGTATCTAATTAGTCCCCACAAAAGATTGTAATTTGGTTTAGTTTCTTCCTCTTTGACTTTCGGCTCATTCCTTGTCTCTATCCCTCTCATCTAGTTTATAAATAAAGAAACTAAAGGGTGATCTGTCGCTCTTCTCTCCATTGATTCAAACCCTAATAATATGAATGCATGCAACAACTTGAAACCAATTAAACCCACCCTTTGTGATCATCAAGTCCATTATTTAACAGGTTCCCGTTTAGGCGAGATGTTATGGAGGTACCGACCAAATGGACAGCAATTGGAAAATAGGTAACCAAAAAAAATTTGTTGTTCAATTCCAATTTGTAGGATTGTTGGAATCAAGAAATTAAGGATGTAGTCAAAGTGAGGCAACTACATGTAAATGTAAGGAGGGTTAGAGCTAATTCCTACGACTTTTGACCCAAACTGCCCAATTTGTGGTCGGTGCACGGTGTTCGTATTAATTAGGTTTTGATTTATAAGCGACGTTGATGTTCTCTTCTTATGACACACCAAATATATTTCCAACAAATTCGGAGGAATTAATAAGAAATTTATCATTAGTTTATGTAAAGGCTTAATACCTAAATAGGTGCCCAAACTATGCTTGTAGATCACTTTTGGTGCCTAAACTATTTTTAGCTCTAAATAGGTGCCTAAAATTTCAATTTTGATCATTTTAGGTGCCTAGCCGTTAACTATCGTTATTTTTATTAAAAAATATTTTATTTATTTTATTTATTTTTTAACTTAATTTTTTTTAAAAACCCCTAAATTTTCCAAAACTCACAAAATGACCCCAAATTCGAAATCCCTAACTTCCCTGGCCGAACCCGCCGCCAATGGTTTCGCCGCCGCCCCCATATTCGCCGCCGGACTACCAAGATCGTTTCCCCAACCACCCATCGCCGGTAAATAGTGGTAGGTGTGTCGATCGGCTTCCTAACGTCGAAAGAAGCCAAAATCGCGAAAGGAAGTCGTCGGCACACCTACCGTCAGTTATCGACGATGGGTGGTTGGGGGAAACGGTCGTGGTGGTCCGGCAGCGATAGTGGTGGCCTCTGGTGAGGTAGTAAACGGCGACAACGACGGTAATTTGGGGATTTGGGATTTTAGGTTAGGGATTTGAGACTGTTTTGTAAAAATTTAAAACTATTAATTTTTTAAAAAAATTGAATTTTGAACTTTATTTAAAAATTAATTAAAAGAAACTAAAAATTAAAAACATGTCACTTGTCACAATTTAATTGGCTAACGGCTAGGCACCTAAAATGACCAAAATTGAAATTTTAGGCACCTATTTAGAGCTAAAAATAGTTTAGGCACCAAAAGTGATCTACAAGCATAGTTTGGGCACCTATTTGGGTATTAAGCCTTATGTAAAAGAGATAATCGAGAGCAGGGACTAGGGATCACATATGAATATAATTTTACGGATTTCGTATTGTACCTGTTTCAACTAAGGCGAGTATGGGTATGAATTTAGTGGGTAGAGGACGGGTGTGGATGTCGGAAGTCATATCCACCATGGGTAGTGGATAGGTGATGGGTTTGAAACCTTAACCGTCTCATATCTGTCCGCCTCGCCCTGTATCTGCCCACCCACTACCCAGTATATGAATTTTGGACCATTAGAAATTTAGGGACAAATTCATGAGCTATTCTGTAAACTCTAAGAATTTGATGGGCATGCCTTGTAATTTACCGAATTTTGAAGGGACATACCTTGTAATTTGTCCAAAGAAAAAAATTATGTATTTGTCATTTGTGTTATGATGTTTTATATACTTATTCAATGTAATAATTTTGTTTTGTTTTAAAATCTACATTAATGGATAAGTTATAAATTTTGTTTTAAAATCTATATTTGTCAAGTTTGACAAATATATACGAGTACAAATTAAATAATGAGTATCCAATTAAATAATAAGTACGGAATGAATTTAGAAATCTACCCGAGTGGACGAGTATGGATATGGAAAATGAGTATCCACACCCGACGGTCCTGATTCGCCATCCGAGCAGCCTAGCAGGAACCTAAAGGAGCTGATGTTGAGGCTAAGATTTCGGAATGCATATTGGCCACAAAGGAGCGCATAATGATGATGATATAGGAATCCCTTCCAAAGAGAGGTGCCCAAGCTGAGCGCTTTAAGGCTTCTTAGTGGACAACAACTCTGTTTAAGTTGGGCATTGACGATGATTAGCTGCTACAAGATTGATACATACATGGGAGGGCCGAAGCAAATTATCTTGGACAACAAGTTGAAGTCTGGAAATTCAGGTTACTTGATACGAATTTTAAGCACTCCTATCAATTACCTTCGGATTTTGGAATGGCATGGCCCATATAGTGAATCATGGCTTTGTATATAAATTAAAAACATGGGTATTTTCTAAGAAAACAAATAAAGTAGCATGATTCATGTTAAACATGAAGCTTGGAAATTGGAATGGAAGATCAAATGATGAATTATTTTTCAATGTTCATCAAATCGGAACCTACCCAAGGCAAGCAGGCAAAGGGATAATTCCAAACCTGCTAAACCTCCTTTGTCTTGTTCTCTGTCAACTTCCTGCAACATTAATGCAATTTGCCCATTTGTCCACTAAACTCTTCAGGGCATTCAAAATGTAAATCTCAATAAATCTGAAATGATGAACAAAAACCCTTTTTCCTTTTCAAATCTTCCAATTCAATTTTCAATCACTATTAGGTCAGAAGCTCCTTTGGAAGCCCACGCGCTCATCGGGCCAAAACTGCAATAGGATAAGCCCTGCCCCCACTGACCCATGGTCCCCCATTAACCTCCCCTATATGAAAATGAATTAAGCTAAATTACATCATTTATACTATGAGTAGTGATTAATTGGAAGATTATCACGTCAACTGAAGTGAAATGGGTATCTAACAAATTTGACGTCCAATCCCAAATCACCGATACAACCTATCAAAAACATGTTACCGAACCAACAATCAATTAGTCTAGCCGAATGAGGCACTAGATCTCTAAAGTAAGGTCACATGTTCAAATTTTGTTGTTGTTAATGAAAAAAATGGGTTGAGAGAGTTGTCTCATATTGGACATTCACAAAACTCGATCCAAATTAGTTGGCCAATAAATCGAATATCAGTAGTTTAAAAAAACATGTTATCAAGGGACTATAGTCTTACATGTTATTCTAAGTTTAAAGTTGGAGTCCCATGTCTTTTCAACTTCACCAGATATGAAAAAATGTAAGCTTAACACCCATGGTTTCAATTCTAACAATAATGTTGTACACTACAGTATATAATATATATAGTACATTTTGCAATTATTTGCTGGAAAAAGAAAAAATCTTATGGCAGTGAGATATAAACTGATCATCAAATAATTTTGAGCCAAGCCTTTTCCATCACACACACAAAGAATCTTCTCATTTATCTGGTTGTTCGGGGAAACATTCTTATTAAATGTAAACACATCCAACAAAATAATCGTTCCCTCTTCAATACTAAATAGTAAATACAGTATTTAACATTTACATTGTTTATCAATTTAGTCCTTATTTTTTAAAACTAGACTTTACAGTTAACTTTTCAGAAATAATCAAGTCGGTTTTTTTTTTACAAATCTTAATCTTAATCTTACTTAGAGGGAGGGGAAAGAGAAACTCTAGGGGAAGGAGTGGGTGCTCCTAGTAACCTATTATTAAAGGGAATGTAAGAGAACAAATATGAGCAACTTGGCCAAATGGCCAAATGTGCTTGCTCAATCAAGACATTTTCTTTAAAATGGATATTACCTAAAACGTTTAATCTTCAATGGTTTGAGGTGGCCTCTGTGTGGCAAATCGTGTGAGTTTCATGCTAATGTGATGCTATTTGTCTTATATTTTATGTTAACAAAAATTTAAAATTATAAAAATATTTAAAAATATAAAACATTTAATTTTTATAAAAAGGAATAACACGAAGTACATGCGAATTGTGATGCAGGCTGTCATACTACCACTTTAGTAAGTTTATATATATATATATATATATATAACTCCTTTTCCAAAAGGTTAAAAATCAAATTTGATTATTCTTTAAAATATCGAGGGCCCAATTGATAAAAAGAATATAAATATCAAACACCTAAACTAAACATAAATCTATTAAAATATTTTTTGGGTAAACTAAATTAGAGGCCACTCAATTATTAAAATTATAATTTATTATCAATTAAAGGTTTACTTACGAACGGTTCACTCCTCCATTACAAATAGTTGACGGAGGAGTGAGCCGGTCGTAACTAAACTTTTAATTGAGTGGCCCAATTGTAATTTTAATAATTGAGTGACTCAATTGTAAATTTACTAATAATTGAGCGGCCTTCAATGTAATTTATCCAAAAAATTGCCTAAACTAAATTTTAGATTTTCCGAACAGATAAAGACTGCAAAACCTTTGTTAAAGCAGTGAAGATTCTTGATGATGCCCAAGCAATTATTATTGAATTAAACTAATCTATTTAAGTTAATAAATAATCCTTAATGGAGAGATGCAGCTTTTGTGTTTGCCTTCCATTGGATAAAAAAAAAACTTGAAAAAATACGCATAAATAAAATAGGCAAAATGCCAGATACCCTTCACCAATCACTGATAATTAACGGTAATAATGTCTTGTAAACCATCTTTCCCACATATTTCACCGAAACAAAGCTTGCAATTGCAAATCCAAATGTTAGTATTATTTCATTTTATATAAATTCAAATTTTGACATATTTTTAGAGGGGCGAAAAAGGGAATTCTATGAGAAGAAAATGAGTGTTTTTAATGAGTCTAAAACTCATGACTTAAAAAAGAGAGAACAAAAATAAACAACTCGATTAACCGGCCAAATGTACTTGCTCATTGATTGCTTTCTATTTGAAACATACATATATCATATATGGTAATAGTTGATCATGAATTCAGGTTTTGTTCCAATTAATTTATATAGTTATTTTTAAAAAAAATAATATTTAATGTTTGAATACTAACCTATGTAATTACTTTTTCTTAAAAATATGTAAAGAAAGGAAACTCTACCTTGCAAGCAACTCATCCCTCCACAATCACTCAAAAGATGAAAACAAATGATAATTCAGTAATCACTTTATGTCACATAACGTTAAGAAGAGTAATGAAAACATTTGTAATCAAATCATGGCTTTCCTTTTCTATTGACTTGATTCTTGAATCAATGTGAATATTATAGTTTAGACAAAGATGAGAGTATTAAATTATTAAAGGCGAGGAATAGGAAACACACTTAACTTAGTTAGTAGCGACAAATATATCACACTCAATAAATAAAAGCTGAAATAGAGATTTCAATTATATAATACACTGCAAAATTATAATTAATTATATATAATATCGGTTTAAAATATAATTAATATATTATTTTGTTTTAAATTCAATAAAAATATTATGAGCAAGTATATTTAATTGGTTGGCCAAACTATTGTTCATCTATATTTTTTCATATTTAAACTTAAAATGGAGAGGAAAATCATTGTCTCGGGAGAGTTGAGCAGTGATTAAGAAAAAGGAGAAGAAAGCGAAGGAGGCAAAGGCAAGAAGTGAAGTGTTTTTGTTGATAGAAAAGAGGGAGGTGTTCCAAGGGGGGAGGGGACAAAAAGGAACAACCTTCAAGGCATCAAAACGTGTGATCCATTGGTTTTAGGTACCAAAACAACGTGTTTTCTGGGTTGGAAAAGCTTTGGGCTCTGCGTTCTTTTTTTTAATATAAGCCCAAAGTTGTCTTGTACTGTGTGAAAGTTTGTTTGAAATCAAACCATTCTAAAACTTTATTATTTAAACTCCACAGCGATTAATTAAAAGGGTCAAGGCAAGGCTGCAGTTTTTGCAGTTTACTAGAAACTGCAGTGGGCAGTGTTTGCTCACGAGGCTCACCGTTCCTTTCAAAATGAACCCTAAAAAGTGGTCAAATGGCAACAAAATATCATTTGCATTTTGTTGGCTGTGTACCCTTTGAACTTTGGGTGTTTATGGCCAGTTAATCGTACGATTTAGTTTAAACAATTGGTTAATTTATTATAGTAGTTATTAAATTTAATTAATTGTAATTTAATCGTTAAGAATCGATTAACCATTAACGGTTAACCGACGGTTCGATTATAGGTTAACCTATAATTTATTATAATTTTTTTACATGTTCACTACTTCTTTTGAGAATAATGAAACTATATTTTCGATAAATATTATATTGAAATATTCATAAAAAATACTTAAATAGATATTCTAAATACTAAATCCATACTTGAAAAAAAAGTATGTATATACTATAAAGTTTCAACACAACACAGAATACACAAATTCCATAGTTTAAAATTACAAGTTTTAACAGTGTTCAACACATAGCAATGCACCATCAAAGTTTTAAAGAAAATTCTTTATCTAACATAAAACAAACATAAGGTAAATGAAACTCTATGACCAATCACTCAAAGTCTTCGTCGACTTTCTCTAAAAATGAAATATGACTCATGAATCATAATCATTTATTGATTAAGTGTTAAATCTTTCAATCCTATATTTAAAAATATGAAACAAGTTAGTACAAGAAATGTAATGTAATACTAGCAAATTGAAGATAAAAAATAATTATGAATTAGATTATAAAATATGATTTAGAAATTAGAAAAGTGGTGTGTGGGCTGAACTTTTAGTTAAAGGTATTTTATTTTATATATATATATATATATATATATATATATATATATATATATATATATATTGTAACAGTTAACCTATAGGTTAACCATTACTCAAAATTTGTAATTGTAATTGTAATCACTAACCATCATTTTTAGCAGCTAGGTTAACCGAAACCGTTTAGCTTCAATGGTTTGGTTAATTAACCTGTAAAATGTAACGGTTATACCGGTTAACGGTTACGGTTAATTATGCACACCCCTGCTTTAAACGATTAATGCTAGGGGTGTACATAATTAACCACAACCGTTAATTGTAACCGATAACCGGTATAACCGTAGTATTTTACAATTTAATTAATTGAATCGTTAAAGTTAAACGGTTTTGGTTAACCGAACCGCTAAAATGAAATTAATGGTTACAGTTATGGGTTTTGACAAACAGATAACTTATAGGTTAACCGTTATTAAATTATTTATATATTTTTAAAACAAAATAAATCCATCTAAAAGTTCAGCCCACACGCTCCATTTTCTAATTTCTAAACCCTATTTTGTAATCTAATTCATAATTATTTTTTTATCTTCGATTTTCTAGTATTACATTATATTTCTTATACTAACTTGTTTCATGTTTTGAAATATAGGAGTGAAGGATTTAACACTCAATCAACAAACAACTATGATTGATCAGTTATTTTTCATTTTAGAGGAAGTAGACGAAGGACCTTAGGTGATTTTATCATAGAGTTAATCTTTTTTGCTTGCAGTACTAACTCGTAGAAGTTTCGTTTACCTTATGTTTGTTTTATGTTAGTTAAAGATTTGTCTTTAAAACTTTGATGGTGTTTTACTATGTGCTGAACAATGTTAAAACTTTGAACTTTAAATTAAGTATCAAGTTTATGCATTTTGTGTTGTGTTAGAACTTTATAGTATGTAGGTATTTTTTTAATTTAGTATGAAGTTAGTGTTTATAATCTCTATTTAAATATTTTTTATGAACATTTTAATATAATATTTATAAAAAAAATGTAGTTCATTATTCTCAAAAGAAGTAGTGAACATGTGAAAAAAAAAATTTGTAATAGGTTACAAGTTAACCTATAATCTAATTGTCGATTAACCGATTCTTAACGGTTAAGTTACGGTTAGTTAAATTTAATAACCAATATAACGATTAACCGAGCGTTTAAGTTAAATAGTACGATTAATCAACCATAAACACCCTTAATTAATGCCACTCATTTTTGTGTATTATTCTCAGCACTTTGTTTATTATTGTTTTTTATAAATTATTCAAAACCTTCACATTTTTAAATTAAAAGATAATAAATATTTAAACGCGGTTGAATCTACGTCCTCTTAAGTATTATAATACGATATCCCAACACAATACGGACTAGACTCTAGAGTACTATTGTGTAACTTTAGGCACAGAGAGAAGGGGAAATGTTTAGTAAAAGGGTTATATATATATGAGTTAGTATTAACTTACACAATGTAAAATTCTTTAAGTTTTACACGTTTTCTGGATCGTTGGATGAGAGGAATGGATGGCTCAAATTGACTCCTTACTCTTTTTTTTTTCAAGTGGTAATCTTCACATATTTACTGTTAATCTCATTCATTCGTTTCACTCATCCAACGGTCCAAAAAAACGTATAAAACTTAAAGAGTTTTACACTGTGTAAACGGATCATATCTCATATATATATATGAAGGGGATTATTACTATGTGCCTCATTAAAAAAATTTTAAACTTAGATGGATGAAAAAAGTACACATGACAATTGACAATAATAAAGGGCTCGTGTAAACTAAATTCCAAACCTTAAACCTCATTAAAAAATTTACACAATCTTTCTATAAAATTTAAAACCTAAATTCCAAACCCTAGCACCCTAAAATCTAAACCGTAAATTCTAACCATAAACTTTAAATTCTATACCATACACACTAAACATGTATCCCCTAACCTAAAACCCTAAAATTAAAAGACTCGTATAAACTAAAATTTAGACAAACTTAAATATCAAAATATTTTTTTGATTAAAATCTCGGAAAATACCAATTCTAATGTCAGACAACAAATTTTGACCAAACTTTAACTTAGCACGACAATGTCCGGCAAAATTATGAATGTTTAATAATTAATTTATGGATCATATCTCCCAATCCCCTTTATGAACAATATTGGAACACATTGAAGCATCTTTTGGGGTAAAATTTGTTGTCGGTGGGTTAAAGCACAAATCATAATATATATTTGATGTGCTGTTAGCCTGTTACTACTTGTTGGATTTATCTCTATGTTTGTTATAAGGGTCGAAAAAATTTGATAACACTAAAAGCAATATAAATATAGTAACCCATTTCCTTAGGATAAAGTATCCATTTTGCTTGATTAATAAATTATTTTTTAACCAAAAAAAACTATTTTGAGTCATAGATGCTGCCATTAATCATATCACTAATCCATATAGTTTTTGTTTTGTCTTGTACAGTAACATGATTACCAAACAAAATGTATCATGTATTTGATTGAGAATTTATTTCTTTTGATTAATTTTAGTTTAAAAAATTAAATATAATTTATTTATAGATAATTATTTGATACATCGGTCTGTAGAATTTTTTTTACAATCGGAATTTTAAAGCTGCAACATATTCTTTTTAGGGGCTCTAAAGCCTAATCTCAAAATTTTAAACCCTAAACTTTAAAACATAAAATTTATTTCTAAACTTTAAAAATCTAAGCACAAACACTAAAATCTTAGCCTCTAAACCCTTAAAACTAGGTGTTTCTGGAAAAAAAATTTACCGCCAGTACATAAGATGTTAATCCTTTATTAAAATGTAAAAGAAAATTAGAAAATATATGATTTGTGTAAACTAAAGTTTACACAAGCTTTTCAATTTTAGGGTTTAGAAGTTTGGTGTGTATGGTGTAGAATTTAAGGTTTATGGTTAGAATTTAGAGTTTAAGCTTTAAGGTTTAAGTTTTAAGATGTTAGGCTAGGAATTTAAGTTTTAAATTTTAAAGCTTTAATATGAAAAGTAGTGTATTTTTTTTACAAAATTTATGTATCAAAATATAACTCTTTGCATTATATGTGGATTTTTTCAAATTAATATTGAATGTAAGATTTATGTTGCCCAAGCAAATAGTACATGCACTCATAATGGAAACAAAGTTTTTTTTATATAAGTGAGTCCAATTTAGAGCTTAGAATTTAGGGATTTAGAATTCAAATTTAGATTTTTAGATTTTAGTGAATAAGTTTAAAATTTAGGGTTTAAAATTTAAATTTTAAGGTAAAATTAGGCATGCTTGTGAATTATTTTTTCACTGTAGATGCATAGAAACCAAATTAATATATTAACAATTTAATATTTTATTTCGAAGAAAGAACACAGAAAATAGATTGTACAAAATTCACACAGAGATCCTCAAAAATCTAATTTGATTTATACAAAATCCCATCCCCTCTTCCTTTAATTTCTCAAGTTTTGGTCACCAATTTTACATTATTTTATTCATTAAATAGATTGTACAAAATTCACACAGAGATCCTCATTCTTTTCACCCACCTTACTAAAGCTTCATCTTAGAATATCAAAGTTTGAACAAATTTTTTATAATGTGTGTGACTTATTAAAGAATTATGAAAAATATAAACATATTCTACATTGTAATTACGTTAATATTATTAAAAAAAATTGTAATTCTCTTAAACTATCATTTGTTTTCAAAATTAGACTTAAACTCCAAATATTTTGAATTCCCAAAATATTATGTCATGTTTGGTAAATAACTTTTTGAGCTAACATTAGATGTTAAAAGCATTTTTAGAGGTTTTACCAGCCAAAGACAAGGATGCCCGCTCTCTGCCTTGTTATTCAATCTCGTTGCAGAAGCACTAAACTCCATCTTGTCTAAAGCTGTTAACAAGGGCTACTTCAGTGGCATTAAAATAGGCTCAGAACCAGTTGAGGTTTCTCATCTGCAATTTGCCGATGACCTCATTGTCTTTTGTGAAGCTAACGAATCACAGCTCAGGAACGTTGTATGCATCATCAAAGGTTTTGGTTTGGCTTCGGGTCTAGCTCTAAACTTATCGAAAACCAAAATTTTGGGGATTAATTTGGAAGCTTCTACTTTGGACTCATGGGCTACTATATTACAATGCAGTCGAGAATCTTTCCCTTGTATCTATTTGGGGCTTCCGCTGGGAGCAGTAAAAAATTCAGCTTCGATATGGTCACCTATAGTGGAAAAAGTCAGGAATAAGCTTGAAGGTTGGAAAGGTAAAACACTGTCTTTTGCTGGTCGAGTAACCTTGGTAAAATCAGCCCTATCTAATCTCCCAATCTATTTTATGTCAATTTTCCAAATTCCTGTCTCTATTTCCTCATCCCTCTCAAGGCTAATTGTAAAATTCCTTTGGGGTTCTTTTGCCAAAAGAACTATTCACTGGGTAAGCTGGGAACAAATGTGTCTTCCGAAGGCATACGGTGGTTTGGGTTTATTTGATTTCAGGCTAAAGAATCGAGCTTTACTTAATAAGTGGTTGTGGCGTTTTGGTCTTGAAGCCGATAGTTTGTGGAGGAAAACCTTAGCTGCCAAATACAACCAAGATAAATCCTCTCTTCTACCTTCCAAACTATCTTCATACAACATGTCCTGGATTTGGAGGTCCATCACTTCCCCCCTCTCTCAACCGGAAAATTTGTTTACTAAGAACATCAGCTATGTAATCGGTTCTGGCTGCAAGGTTAGTTTTTGGTCAGATAGGTGGGCTGGGCCATTTGAACTCAAGTTGAAATTCCCCAGAATTTTTGCCCTTTCAGTTATTAAAGTAGGCTCTGTCTTTGTTTTTGGGTCTGCTGTTGAGGGTGTATGGCGCTGGAACATTCCGTTACGTCGTCCTCTTTTCGATTGGAAAAAATCTATTTGGGATGCATTCTTGCTGACGTTATCCTCTTGTAAACTAGGTTGTTTACAGCATGACTGCATCCGCTGGTTACCCGCATCTTCAGGTATGTATACCCCAAAATCCTTTTATGAATTGGATGTATCTTATTCCTCTGAGTCAGACAGATTGTGGCAAGTTTGCTGGTCTAACCTGGCCCCGCCCAAGGTTGAAGTTTTTGTGTGGAAATCGATCCTTGGTAGAATTCCTACAAAAGTTGAATTAGCTAAAAGGGGATGCCAATTCAATCATTCGAGTCTATGCATCCTTTGTAATAAGGAGCCCGAAACTGTTTCTCACCTTCTTTGCCATTGTCATTGCTCTTGGTCGATTTGGAGCAAGTGGTGCAATATGTGGAGTATCCTTTTGACTATGCCGTCAGATGTTAAAAGCTTGCTTCTCTTTTGGAATAATGCCCCTTTTTCGGCAAATTGCAAAAAAAAATTGGTTAATGAGTTTCTTCAGTATAGTGTGGACAATCTGGTTGACGAGAAATGACTTGGTCTTTAAAGGAGCTAAACTGGATATTAATCAGGTATTCGATTTATGCATGGTGCGACTAGGATGGTGGTGTAAGGCAAAGAGACTGATTTCCGGAGCCTCAATTAACGATATTATTCTTAATCCTCTTATTATCCGTGAGGCAGTTTCAAAACCCTGCTTGGTTAATCCAACGCAATGGTCTCCTCCTCCTAAAGAATGGCTGAAATTTAATGTCGACGGTACAGTAAGAGGTAGTTTCGGAATAGCTGGTATTGGGGGATTGTTGCGTAATTCGGATGGACATACTCTGCTTTATTTCTCGAAACATGTTGGATCCATGGACCCCATGACAGCTGAAATTCTAGCCATCAATAAAGCGTGCAAGCTGTTTACTCAAGCAGATCAGTTCTCTTCAGTCTCGCTAATCCTGGAAAGTGACAGCATCCTAGCTATCAAATGGTTGATGTTCCCACAAGAATGCCATGCTGCGTTCAAAGGTCTCATTTCGAATTGCCTATTTTTGTTATCTTCAGTAACGTGGAAGGCAATACATGTCTCCCGCGAAGGTAATGCCAGAGCTGATTTCTTGGCCAAAAGTGGGATCTTACACGATTCCGATCTAGTGGTAAATCAATAGAATTTTATGTCTATGTTTGTCTTTTTGATTCGTCTGGTATTCTGGCAGTAATGCTTCACAAGGTCGATGGTTTGTTGAATTTGATAGTGGATTATCTGACTTTTGTTATAACATGTTGTAGCACAAGATCGCCTACAGGGGGTGTTTTTTGCTCTTTAGTATTTGTGCAGGGTGAGCCTTTTTGGTAGTACCTGTAGGTGTGTTTTGTAGAGGACACAATGGGTTCATGCTTGATGTAAGGGGGTTTGTTGCCGACAGTTAGGTTCAGCTTGAGTATGTACTGGTTGTTGTATTTTCATTTAACCATGTTACGCTCTTTTTCCTTCAAATAGGTCTAGGAAGGTTTTTTAACGAGACACATGGTTAAGTTTGGCCGATAATAAAATGCAATCTTACTTTCAAAAAAAAAATTGTTAATTTGGATGTTTGGTAAATAGGGGATTGTAATAGCAAATTGAGGTGAAACCTCTCCTTTTAAAAAAACCTCATTTTAGGAGCTTTTTGAGTTGGAGGTTTGAATAAAAGACTTGTAAAGACTATTTTGTCATTGATAATTATAAAAATTTATCTAAATAACATAAATTTGATTAACTAATAAAATTAAAAATTAATTTCATAAAAAATTAATATATAAATTAATAAGGGTAAACTACATAAATGACCACCTTACTATTGCAAAAGTTACGACTTGACCACATTACTTATTTTCGGTACAATTAAACCACCAAACTATTTAAATGATATCAATGTGACCACCAGGCGTTAAAGGTTAACAGAAGAGTGACGTGTCAGTTAAAAAAATAAGGGTATAATTACACATTTAGTCATTGTTACTTATAAACTCTATCAATTTAGTCATAATTTTAATTTAATAAAATAAATTGATTATTTAATTAGGTGTTGACACGTGTCAACACCTTATTGGAGGAATTTAATTATTTATATTTAATTAAATTATTTTATTTTTCTCCTCCAATCAGGAGGTGACACGTGTCACTACCATTTAGAGGAGAAAAATTCAAATTGAATAAACATGCCAATGGTGGGAATCGAACACGCGTATGGGTGATTTAGAAGCAGTGGCTTAGCCACTGCACAAAGAACATATTTGTGCTAAAAATAACCCTTTTAAAGATATGTTCTATTCGAGTTCTGTTGGGAATGTTTCGAGAGGAATACCTAATCCCTCAATTCTGCTTCATGCTTGAGCATTGTCTGCTTTAGTAAATCCTTGTTGTAAAACATATTCAAATCCAAAGACGGTGGCAAAGTAACATTAGTGTACTGCCTATTCCTCAAAATTCTATTAACATTATCCGAGGGCCACACAGTGCCATTAGCATCCGAATTGAGGTCCCAAGTAGCATAACACCCTGGTAAGTGGCTTTCGTGCTGCATGTTTGCTTGCATCTGCAAATATGAATTCATTATTTTTCTGATTCTACTAATCACTCATCATAGATACTTTTCACTAAATTTACAACTTATTTAAAGCTTTGTATAATTGTTAGTATGAAACCTGATAATTGTCGACTCATTTCTCTTCGTGTTTGTAGATTCTTATATTAAACTTGTTTTAGAGGAACATTTTTTTATTAATGTCACCTTGAATTTGATTAAATCATATCCTTGTACTCATGTTTGAATATGTTACATGGAAGCTTCTGAAAAACTTCTTCATGTGAGAACTTCAGTTGAATGTGATGTTAGTTTGAAATTATTTTACTCGGATTCGGGTGTGAATGTTGGATATTATAATGTGTCCGACACTCGGATGTTTAAATTTTCCATCTATTTGGAGGGTCATATCTAGATATCATGATGGAAATTATTGCCAGAATGGTTAAAGTTAATAAACTGCATCGAAATCAGATGGTGTGGCAATGTTCTGATAAGGTTTATGCAGGTTGCTTTGTAATGTGTATTTTTAACTTCTCTTGATATATGTAGGTTGGTTTTCTCATGATAAAGAGCTTGTTGGTTTAAACTTATTGTATTATCGATCGAAATTAGTGCTTCAACTTTAATCGCAAGGCTGCAGATGCAAGCAAACATGCAGCACGAAAGCCACTTACCAGGGTGTTAATCTACTTATCCCTAACTCAACCAGATATCTCCTTTCCAATTAATATTATTAGTCACTATATGACTGACCCTAGACAGAAACATATGGAAGCTGCAAAAAGAATACTGAGGTATTTGAAAGACACATCTGGACATAGTCTGATTTAAAAAAAAAGCTTTGAAAAAAGTGTAAATGTGTTTACAGACTCAAGTTGGGCTAGTGAACTCACAGATAGAAGGTCAACAAGTGGTTATTGTACTTTTGTTTGGGGCAACTTGGTGACATGAAAAAGCAAAAGGCAAATAATGGTCTCGAGAAGTAGTGATGAAAATGTGTACATGGGTCTAACCTTGGGAATGTGTGATGAAAAAGCAAAAGACAAAAAATGAAATTTTTATAAGAATCAGTCTGCAATACATATTGCTAAAAATCTAATACAACATTATCGGATAAAACATGTTGAGATATATAAACATTTTATAGTATAGAAACTCACAAGTGGAGTTGCATCACTATCCAATGTTTCAACAGAGAAACAAGTAGCAGATATACTTACAAAGGCTCTGTCGAAAGTCCTGTTTGATAAATTTATGTTTAAGCTGAAATTATACAATGTATACTCACCAGTTTGTGGGGGAGTGTAAGTTTATCTTAGTAAGAAGTAGTGTTGTAAATAATTCTAGCTTAGTAATTGTACTTAAAGTCTACTACTTAAGATGTTAGAGTTAGTAGTTAAATGTATCTAGGACTCCTAATGTAACTAAAAGTCATACTCTTAAAGTCTTTAAAAGAGTCTAATTATTATGAGAATATATATAAAATTGAATACAGAATACACAAATTCTGTATTTCTACAGCATGTGCCGCTTCTCTTAGTCGGCCTTTTGTTTGAAAATTATTTTACATGTCGTTCGATTAGCTACCTTTAACTTCGAAGTGGGAAAGTTTCTCCCCCCCTTCAGCTTTTTTTATTTCCGTTCATTCCTCCATTCATGCTCTTGTTGGAGGGCTTTTCGTTGCTCTTTGAAGATCGAACTGAAAAAGTGAGGGGCACGTCCTCGACCCACGCTCACCGTACCAATTGTTGATGACCAAAATAATTAAGGACCAGAGACGGTGGCCCGACGGTGGTCAAGATGGTTGCCCTGAGTCAAGACTTGTTTATTACTCTTGTTTTAGGTAGTGATGATGTCTACAATGGACGATGTCTTCTCCTTTCAAATGCATGTTTAGTTTTATACTATTCGATAAGTGTTATAATGGGTTAATTGTGGCACATTGAATGGATAGGCAATGATTTGACGTTTTAAGTCTCTTTTGATATCCAGGGACGGACTCAAGACTTTAGGTTAGGGGGCGAACCTATAAATTTCTAGGGGGAGAACTTATAAAAGTTTAGGGGGGCAAAAATAGATTTTTAATAGAAAATACATAGAAAAATTTTAATTTTTTTCTAAATCATATATGATTTTCAAAATTTTAGGAGGGCGGTTGCCCCAGCACCCCCCTCGGCCCATCCACTCTTTCCACTTGGAACAAAGAAACTAAACATAAGAAACGAGCAACAAAGCAAGGCCTTTTTATCCAAATTGCAATATTTAATGTCTGCTGAGCCTGACGATGACAATCTCTAGGAGATGATCGAAGTCAAACTTGGGTTAAATATTGAAGCCGATAAAGAAGAACTCTTCTGGGAACAAAGAGCTCATTCAAATTGGCTAACCCATGGCGATAACAACACTTCCTTTTTCCATAAATTTGCATCTTATCGTAAGAAGATTAACCAAGTTCAAGGCCTCTATGATGCAGCAGGAAGATGGATTTCTTATGACAATGACATGATCAACTTGGCTACCTCATACTTTGAAGATATTTTCCAAACAACTTCTCATGCTGATGCTTCTTTCCTCCTTGATCATATTCAACCTAAGATCACTGACTCGATAAATGAGAAGCTATTACAGCCATTCACGGTAGAGGAGATATTGACTGCCATCACAAGTATGGCTCCCTTAAAAGCAAGTGGAGTCGATGGTTACCCAGCATTGTTTTTTCAGAAATACTGGCACATTATCGGCCAAGACATCTCAGATTTTTGTTTGTCAAAGTTGAATGACACTTCCAGTGTTCGAGAGCTAAATGAGACGTTGATCGTGTTAATTCCAAAGACTAAAAATCCTACCAACATGTCCCATTTCCGACCAATAAGTCTTTGCAATATTCTCTATAAAATCATTGCCAAGGCTTTAGCAAATCGTTTCTCTCACACCTTGGACAGCTGTATTGATGAATGTCAGGGAGCCTTCATTCCATCTCGACAAATAACTGATAATGTACTGATTGCTTATGAAATCTTGCACTCAATGAAGTCTAAAAGAACTGGGAAATCTGGTTCATTTGCCCTCAAGGCCGATCTTAGCAATGCTTACGATCGTGTTGAGTGGCCATTCTTGAAGTACATGCTGCTAAAACTGGGCTACGATGCCCGTTGGGTGAACCTACTTATGAATTGTGTGTCAACAGTGACTTATGTTGTGTGTTTCAATGGAATTACGGGTGAGCATTTCACTCCATCTCGAGGCTTACGACAAGGTTGCCCTCTAAGCCCGTATCTATTTTTGGTGTGTGCTGAGGGCCTATCACAACTGCTGAATGCAGCCATGATGAACAGAACACTTCGAGGTGTTACAGTTGGTAGGGAAAGACTGGAACTTGGTCACCTCTTCTTTGCTGATGACAGCATTTGCTTTGCACATGCGAATGTTGAAGCTGCTGCGACCCTCAAACATATCTTAACACAGTTTGGGAGCATTTCTGGTCAGCAAGTAAACTATGACAAATCTCTCCTATTTTTCAGCACCAATGTTCCCATATCACTACAGAATGCTATTGGATCCATCCTATCAGTCCGTATTGCATCCAATCCAGAGCGATACTTGGGATTGCCCACAATGGTCGGTCGGAACAAAAAGGAAGCTTTCAGCTTCTATCTGGACAAGGTCAATAAAAAATCCAACTCGTACAGCACTAAGTTTCTGTCCATGGGTGGTAAAGCCACTCTCATTCGCAGTGTATTGCAATCCATCCCTGTGTATGCCATGCACTGTTTTCTCTTGCCTTCATCACTATGTCATGCACTGGAACAATCCATGGCAAAATTTTGGTGGAAAAATGCAGGCACCAACAAAGGGATACATTGGACTTCTTGGTTTCAACTTGCTTTATCAAAGAATGAAGGAGGTTTAGGCTTCAGAGATCTTAGCCAATTCAACGTGGCATTGCTGGCTAAACAATGCTGGATGCTAATTCAACAACCTACCTCTTTGCTGGCAAAAGTCTTGAAGGCCAGATACTACTCATCATCGGATTTCCTTCATGCAAATCTGTGCTCAAATCCTTCATATACATGGAGAAGCCTGTGGTGTGCAAGGGGACTCATTGAACAAGGTCTCATATGGAGCATTGGAAATGGAGAATCCATCAATATTTGGAACGACCCATGTATTCCAAATACTGAAGATGGCAGGCCTCGAACTCAGGCTATAAACATCCAGTACACCAAGGTGGCTGATCTAATTGATAAGCCAGCGAATTGTTGGAAGATGGATGTGCTTCATCAAATATTCCCATCCTCTCTAGTGTCAGATATATGTGCTATCCCCCTAGCAAATACTCAACAGTGTGACACCCTGGTTTGAAAACACGATCATACAGGAGTTTATACCGTGAAAGGTGGATACAAAATCCTGCATAGACATCCACCACAACAATCAGGTACACCACATTCGCCTATGAGGCAGTTTTATAATTACATGTGGGGTCTGAAATTGCCCGAAAAGATCAAAATTACAATGTGGAGAATTGTGAACAATTTTCTCCCAACATTCGACAACCTTCAGACTCGAAGACTGCAAGTTCAAAATGTTTGCTTATTTTGTCATTCTGCTGCCGAGGGTATTGAACATCTGATTCGTGAATGCTGGTACTCCAATGCGATATTTGATGCTCAAGGTATTTCATTATCTACATCAACTCTAAATCTACCATGGAAGGATTGGATAACCCAGGTTTTCAGCAACTTAAATGAGTCTGATAGAACAAGCTTTCTCGTGTCTTGCTGGGCTATATGGTATGCTCGTAACAAAGCCGTTCACGATAACCATTTTACCACAGTTCAGGAAGCAGTTTCCTTCATCAAAGCCTACATCAGGGAACAAGAAACAATTCATATTGATGTTCGCCCATCTCCACGTTCTCAACTACAACAATGGACTCCTCCACAAAGGAACATCATTAAAGCAAACTTTGATGCTGCCTACAGTGCACAAACAAAATTATCGGTTACAGGTGTGATTTGTAGAAATAGTGATGGCTTCATAATGGGAGCATGCACCATGCACCACCCTCATGTAGCCAACGCATTTGTAGCAGAAGCCTTAGCTTGCAGGGACGCTGTGACCTTTATCAACGACATGGGCTTTGACAGGGTGATAGTTGAGGGAGATTCTTTAACCGTCATCAAGAAACTAAACTCCAATTCTAAAGATCACTCGTCGTTACGGGTTATAATCCATGACATCAGAGTATCCATACGTAATGTAAGTGAGTATGCTTTCTGCCACGTTAAACGCGAAGGGAATAGGGCCGCACACGCTCTTGCACAATATGGGAAAAGCTGTGACACTCCTGTTTTTTGGGTAGAAGAGGCGCCAGATGCTATTACTGGCATTGTCGAAAGAGAAAGACAGCAACTTCATCGACAACTCTAATCCATTTCTAAGGATCTTGCTGCCTCTCTCCTACTTGTTTACTGACTGAAACAACAAAAGAAGACTACCGTTGTTTTAGTTTCTCGGTTAATTCTTTCACCTGCATAATTTTGATGCACTTCGAGTTTCTCTAGATCTCAGGGCTGGTTTTTATGTCTCTTTAGTTTTTTCTTTAGTCTAAGAGAAGTTTACCTTGTTTGTAACCTGTTTCACAGTTTTCTTCTCTTTCTTTTTAATAATAAAACCAGACCTATTAAAAAAAACTATTAATTAAATAGTTAAATGTCGATTTAAATTTAATGTTAAATATATTTAAATTATACGAATTAAATTATTTATAGGTCTACAGAGGCCATGAAACTCATAATTAAATGACTTTAATGTAATTTACTCATATAAATAATATTAAACCGTATAAAAAAATGAGAGAGAGAAAAAAAACATAATAAAATCACACTTGTTCTTACCCGTTTCTCCATTCACCCATTCTTCACTTCCATTTCATCACTTTCCCTTCCCTCCCAATTCCATTCCAGTCCTCCAGGGACCGAAAAGAAAAGAAAAGAAAAGAAAAGAAATCTGAGAAAAAATGAGGTTGCTCCTCCTCCTCTTTCTTCTCCTCCACATTTCCCACTCCTCCGCTGCAAGAGCCATATCGGAGCTTCGCGCGCTCATCGCCGTTAAATCCTCCATTACCGACGACCCTCAATCTTACCTCTCCAACTGGAATGCAACTACCCCGCTTTGCTCATTCACCGGAGTCACATGCGATCACACCCGTCGTCACGTGACATCCATCGACCTAACCAACTTCACCCTCTCCGGATCTCTTTCCCCCTCACTTGCCCACCTCCGTTTCCTCCAAAACCTCTCCGTCTCCGCCAACCAGCTCTCCGGTCTAATCCCGACGGAGCTCGCCGCCCTCTCCAATCTCCGTTATCTCAACCTTTCTAACAATGTTTTCAACGGTTCCTTTCCTACCCAACTTTCCCAGCTGAAATCCCTCCAAGTACTTGATTTATACAACAATAACATGACGGGGGAGTTACCACTTTCAGTCACGGAGCTTCCCAATCTGCGACACTTGCATTTGGGAGGTAACTATTTCAGCGGTCAGATCCCCTCAAGTTACGGCCGTTGGGAGCATCTCGAATATTTAGCTGTTTCGGGTAACGAACTCGGCGGTAAAATCCCACCTGAAATCGGTAACTTAACCAACTTGCAGCAGTTGTACATTGGTTACTTCAATACTTTTGAAGGTGGTTTGCCACCGGAGATCGGGAACTTGTCGGAACTCGTTCGTTTCGACGCCGCTAACTGCATGTTATCCGGCGAAATACCACCGGAGATTGGCAAGTTGCAGAAGCTCGATACGTTGTTTCTCCAGGTCAATGCACTGTCTGGCTCCTTAACTCCCGAGCTGGGAACCTTAAAAAGCTTGAAATCCATGGATTTATCGAACAATATGTTTACCGGAGAGATTCCGGAGAGTTTCGCTGAGCTTAAAAACTTGACTCTGCTCAATCTTTTCAGAAACAAGCTTCACGGACAGATTCCTGAGTTTGTTGGTGAGTTGCCCGAGTTGGAGGTATTACAGCTATGGGAAAATAACTTCACGGGGAGCATTCCTCAGAAGTTGGGTAGTAACAAAAAGCTTCAGGTCCTAGATCTTTCGTCGAATAAGTTAACGGGGACTTTGCCGCCGGATATGTGTTCCGGCAACACGTTGCAAACGTTGATTACTTTGGGAAATTTCTTGTTCGGTCCAATTCCAGAATCGTTGGGGAAATGCGAGTCCCTCAGTCGAATTCGTATGGGTGAAAATTATCTCAACGGATCGATTCCGAAAGGCCTTCTCGGATTGCCTCAGCTTACACAAGTTGAACTGCAGAATAACTATTTAACTGGGGAGTTCCCGGTTACCGATTCTTCCGTTTCTATGAATCTTGGGCAAATTAGCTTATCCAACAATCAGCTTTCGGGGGCTTTACCAGCAAGTCTTGGTAACTTCTCAGGTGTTCAGAAGCTTCTTCTTGATGGGAATAAGTTTGCCGGTCCAATCCCAGCTGAGATTGGGAAGTTGCAACAACTATCAAAGATTGATTTTAGTCATAACAAGTTTTCAGGGTCGATGCCCCCGGGAATTTGCAAATGCAAGCTGTTAACGTTTGTTGATCTTAGTCGAAACGAGCTTTCGGGTGAAATTCCCACCGAGATCACAAGTATGAGGATATTAAACTATCTGAATCTGTCGAGAAATCATTTCATGGGTAGCATTCCTTCATCAATATCCACTATGCAAAGTTTAACATCGGTTGATTTCTCCTATAACAATCTTTCTGGTTTGGTTCCTGGCAGTGGTCAGTTTAGTTACTTCAACTACACCTCATTTCTGGGGAACCCTGAACTTTGTGGTCCTTATTTGGGGCCTTGTAAAGATGGGGTTGCTAATGGAACTCATGTTAAAGGAGGACTCTCTGCTTCTCTGAAGCTTTTGCTCGTTATAGGCTTGCTTGTTTTCTCCATCTTGTTTGCAGTCGCAGCCATAATCAAAGCAAGATCCTTGAAAAAAGCAAGCGATTCTCGGGCTTGGAAGTTAACTGCTTTCCAGCGCTTGGATTTCACCTGTGATGATGTTTTGGATTGTTTGAAGGAGGATAACATAATTGGAAAGGGAGGTGCTGGGATTGTGTACAAGGGATCTATGCCTAGTGGTGACCAGGTCGCCGTTAAAAGGTTACCGGCAATGAGCCGAGGATCTTCTCATGATCATGGATTCAATGCTGAGATACAGACACTGGGCAAGATTAGGCACAGACACATCGTGCGACTCTTGGGTTTTTGCTCAAATCATGAAACAAATCTTTTGGTGTACGAGTATATGCCTAATGGGAGTTTAGGAGAGGTTCTTCATGGCAAGAAAGGGGGTCATTTACACTGGGATACGAGATACAAGATCGCAGTTGAGGCTGCCAAGGGACTATGCTACCTTCACCATGATTGCTCCCCTTTGATTGTCCACCGAGACGTCAAGTCCAACAATATCCTCCTAGACTCAGATTTTGAAGCACATGTTGCTGATTTTGGCCTTGCTAAGTTTCTGCAAGATTCTGGCACATCTGAATGCATGTCCGCCATAGCTGGTTCGTATGGATACATAGCTCCAGGTATATTTAATCTCTAACTCCATGTCTATTTTATTTTATTCTATTCTTTAGGAAAACAATTCAAAGAACTTGATTTTTATTTTGACTATTTTTATCATGAGTTTGGATCATGCATTAAGACCTACCAATTATTTCGCATGTACTTTGGTTTGACTTTGGGTTTACCATGATTTGTGCTCCCAAGTGGGAAATTTATATTTTCTTCATTGCAATCAATATAGGCAGCTTTAAAAGTACATCAATCTAGTTAAGTTTGATCCACCAAACTTCCTGCCAATAAGCTAAATTTGGTAGTTCTAACTGCATGTTTCAAATGATGTAATAGTAATTTGACTTAGAATTTCATTTCATTCCCCTGTTTTTTCCTTTTCCAGAATATGCTTACACACTGAAGGTGGACGAGAAGAGTGACGTTTATAGTTTTGGTGTGGTCCTTTTAGAACTTGTTTGTGGTAGAAAACCGGTGGGTGAATTTGGTGATGGTGTGGACATTGTTCAATGGGTTCGAAAAACGACGGATTCGAAGAAGGAAGGGGTTCTCAAAATCCTTGATCCAAGACTCTCTTCGGTTCCTCTCCATGAAGTGATGCATGTATTCTACGTTGCAATGCTCTGCGTTGAAGAACAGGCCGTAGAGAGACCAACAATGAGGGAAGTGGTTCAAATTCTAACGGAACTCCCGAAACCACCGAACACAAAGCAGGGAGATTACGTGGTCACCGAGTCCTCACCATCACCGGGCACCACTTTAGAGTCTCCTAGTGCAACAACAAGTACAAAGGACGCAGAAGACCAACAACAGGCTCCAACACCTAAATCACCACCGCCGGATCTTCTTAGCATTTAAGATGTTTAACGCTTTTCGAGTGGGTTGGTTTATGCTCTAAATTCTATGAATTGTGGTAGTTAACTATTTTGTGTTCTTTTTATAATGGGGGTAGTGTTCAAACGTTTGAAGTTTTTCTCTTTTTTTTTGGATCTTTATTGTACAGTAGGGTTGGTGGGGAATTTGTTATAAAAAGCTTTCGTCCTCGTCATGCTGTAGTACTATTGGCTCTTCCACATTATCGAAATGGAGTTGTTTTTTTTATAGACGGGAGTGTCAACCGAAAATTTTGGCTATTGCTGTAGTAAAGATTGTTTACTAATAGAATATTCCTCGTCAAGCTGTAGTACTATTGTCAATCGAAATTTTTTAACCATATTCTCTAATCTCTAAAGTTAGAGATTGTTAACTAAAGAATGAAAATGTTAATATGTGACACTAAGTAGGTTAAAAGTAATATAAAGAAAACCCAAGCTTAAATACAACCAAACCTAAATTAATTTGATCATAAAATTTAACAAGTCATTTGAAAAATATTCAAACATTAAATGATCTGAATTTGGAACTATATAAACTCGAAATGAGTTGAACTCGAATTATATGATGAATAATATGTAATGATAAAGTTTAAAAAGTTGACTACTAAATTCAAATAATTTAATGAAAAATGACTTAAAAATTCGTAAAGTCCATGTAAAAAAGGTTTTTTTTTCTTATCGATTTTCAAGCACGTCAATATGCTGTATAGCCTGTGGGACATTCTGATTGCTAATTTAAAAAAAAAACAATAAAGATCCTGACATTGTATTCCTTTTTTTCGTTTCTTTTGATGCTCTTTTTTATTTCTTCAATTTTAAATCAGCGGGAAAAGAATATTTCCAATAACTTTTTTTAGGTTTTGCACGAGCAGATTGGTTTCTTTACCCTGAGTCACCCACTTAGTTTGCAACACTGGAGACCCACAAAATGACTTAAAGCTGAAGGACTTGAATTTGTGATGGCAGTGGTAGTGGTAGGGTACCATGGGAACTAACAATCTAATCTCTTTTCCCCATGCAAAGACTATGCCCAACTTTTCATCACACTTTCACCATTTCTGGCAAAGTTGGTGGCGTTTTCCTCTAATCTATCTTCTTTCACCAATCATTTCAATTTTTTAGTAATATTGTAAACAGATTTTTTCTCCAATTCTTTTTCACAAAAATTATATCGGAAATCTAAAGATAAGAGAATAGTGTTATCGAAGATACTAGAACTCAATTTTTTTTTTTAAAAAAAGAAAGTGATTGTATGAAAAACCGAATGAAACTGGAGACCCATCTTCCATATCCTTTTGATACATGTGCTTTTGCATGGTTTGTCAATTTTAAGATTCAAATTTATTGTCCCCCCCCCCCCTCCCCTTTGATGTTACATGAACGTCAGCATATGGTCCCGTCTCTGTTAGGGGTCCTACAGTTGAAGGTAAAATACACCAACAAGGAAAAAACAGCCTTCTTAATAGACCTATGTAATGAATTGGCTGAGGATCCTCCATAGATTTTGCTCAATTGTAAATTAAAGCCTAAAATTTAGGTCTTAATTTGTCCACTATACTGTGGGTTTGGGTTGAATTAGGCTATTTAGCAGATTGAAGGTAGGGCTAATCACACAATAATTGGCAGCTCATTCATAAATAGACATCAGCGTTCAAAACCTAATCCCACCTACTCATTCTGTCACTTAATATCAACATCATTCCACCTTTTAATTTTATTTCTTTCATCTTTTATTATCTTATTCGAAATAATTTTTTATTAAGTTACGTTACAATAATATTTTTAAGACGTTAACTAACATTCGAACCTACATAAAGGTAAAACATATGAGTATTTATGATTACTAAGTCAATTAGTGGATTTCTGTTAGTCGAGATAATTTAATTATATGTCTCCTTAGTTTAAAGATTCTTAACACCGTTATCTAAAGTTGAAGCTGGAATAAAAGAAGATTGATGGAATATTCAGAAAGGATTATGGTTGATTAATAGAAGCCTAAAAAAAAGAAGCAAATTGAATGGGAACATGTATTGGGTATATTATTGCTCAATGATTGATGTACAACCGAGTAAATATATATATCTGAGGAATTTAAATTAAAAAAAAAAACAGATAGAAAGGACAAAATGTTAGGAATGGAGGAAAAGGAAATGAGGTAAATGTGATAGGGTCCGATATGGAATGCATGTGTTACAGGATTCTTGTGATTGTCACTTCAATTTCGTTCTATTCCGATTTAAATTGAGCTGATTCATATAATTATATTTTTAAAACAATATTATATAAATTTTGGAATTAATCTGCCCATCCATCATACCTATAATGATTTTAACCATAACCCTATCGTATTAAGTTTCTCCTCTCACTAAATTATTTGTAAATGGCTTTCCGGAACTACTCATATTATACCATACACAATGGACACCAATCAATGATGCCTTTAGAGTGAGACGTACCAAAAACTTTGGAAGTAATTTTATCCCAAAGTTATACCGATTTATATAAAACACTCGCCAAATATACTGATCCACCATCTAAGCCTATCGTCTGACAAACAGGACTACGATAACTAAAACTTATATTGTTGTCAGATCTCTCAAATATATATACACGAGAGCTATAAGCTTCACTCAAGCTGAACCCCACCTAAAAGGGTTAATCGAACTTTATTCTCTTAATTTCCATTACAATCATGATCATTATCGACCATGACCCTTTACTCAAATCAGAAGGGATGAACCGTCCGAAAGCCAACAACTATCATCTGCCCACGATGACCATTAATAAAAAAATATACACATGATAAATCTTAAAATATCAATTCCAAGTGGTAAGCAGCTTGATATCTCTTAAACAAGTCTCGAGTTTGAGGCTTGTCTGCAGAAAATTTCCGGTAAAAAACTCATCCACCAAAGCAAGATGTGCGACGCGAATCAATCCGTAGAGATGGCAACGGGGCGGGACGGGTTTTTGACCGCCCCGATCTATAAGCTATTAAACCCGACCCACCCCAACCTGACATTTAAATATTAATTTACCCGACTCGACCTGCCCCGATATACTAACCCCTAGCCCCGACCCGACCTGCCCCGATATACTAACCCCTAACCCCGACCCAACCCGAATTTTTTTAAAAAATTAATCTTCGCCGATGATAAATGTTAGATACGATCAATCCTCCACCACAATCACAAATTATGGTTTTCAAGTGACTCTAAACCTATATAAAAAATAAAATAAAACAAATTTTAAATTACCCACATGTTAAATTACATATTTTAAAAAATAAATTTGAATCATTGACCGCCAGAATCAAATATAATAAAACTCGAACAACATCTAACAAAATTTTACGATAAGCACAAACAAAAAAAATACAAAATGACTTAAAACCCATAAAAATATTTATACATAGTGATATTCTTTATAAATATAATAACATATATATATATATAATAAAAATATATCGGGGTGGGGCGGGGCGAGGAATTTCTAGCATATACATGAATCCGCCCTGCCCCTATCTCCGAAATTTAAAGGGAAAAAACTTGATCGGGTCGGGTAATTTTATCATCTCTATTAGTCCGAATTAGTCGGGACAAAACTTGAAAATCGAGAAGGCAACAGAAAAACATCAATTTCAATAACAAAGTTAGAGATAAGTAGGAAGCTTGATTATTCTAAAATGATAAAAAAAAAATTTAGGTAATATGCATGTCTGTCTTACCAGGGACGGAGCCACAATTTGAGGTTTGGGGCAAAATATAAATGTTTGAAAGTGGGAGGCAAATTCATAAATAAATCATTTTTTTTAAAAAAAATTATATACGAGGACAAAGGTGAAAAAAATCTTGGGGGTGGCTCCCCACCACCATGTAGCTCTGCCCCTGCGTCTTACGGTCCATGTTAGAGGTGTGAGACTGCCCCTCCCAACAATGTCGTTTCCAATGTTCAAACTTGCGTCCTCTCTTTGGAAGTGAAATAAGGATAAAATTATATTTTTTAACATTTTAAAATGAAAAAAAAAACTTTGATATACAGTCTTTGTAAAATTTAGTTTACACGTGCCTTTTAGTTTTAGGGGTTAAAGTTTTAGTTAAAGTTTTAAAGTTTAGGGGTTTGGGTTGTAGGCAGGGACAAATTTACATGGGGTGGGGAGGGGCAATCGCCCCCCACCTCCGAAGAAATTTTTTTCACCTTTGTTCCCTTATTTAATTTTTTTTAAAAAAAAAATAGTTTATTTATGAATTTGTTCCCCCTCAAACATTTATAGTTTGCCCCCTTTCACCCCAAATCCTGGTTCCGTCCCTAGTTGTAGGATTTAGAATTTAAGGTCAATACTTAGAATTTAGGATATAAAATTTAAGATTTAAGGTTAAAAATTTAAAATTTAAGTTTTATAGTGTAAATATATAAGTGTGTAAAATTAGTTTTACTCTGACAACTTTTCAAAAGAAAAATGCATGCATCCGACATGAGGCACTCAACAAGCAGCAGGACTGGTGTTTGTTTTCCCTTGGCAAATCAACATTTCTTTTTGGTACAAAACAATATATGAAAAAGATGTTGAGGCTTGTCATTATTTTCTTACATTGGAATCCACTGCCTCCCACTACAATGATAGGTTTTGGATTAAATTCTTTTTTTAACAATTTTTGTTTAGGGGAGGGAAAGGGAAATTTGCTCTTAATAGATTTTGAACACATAATTTAAAAAAGAGTAAAAAGTGTCAACTGAAAGCTTTAATTATTTATTCTAAATATTGTTGACAATTTTGAATTAAACTATAATCGTCGTAAAAAGAAAGAAAAATAATTATTATTTTATTATGTAACATGAAAGTTGCTAACAAATCCATGTCTCGTGTCTCCATCTTCCTTTTCTTGCCTTCCATTCTCTCTTTTGGCAATGGTGACCCCTCAACAGATTAAAAATGAATTTGGACACCATCATTTCCCACTAATCTCTCATTTCTTCAATTATTTGGATCCAATGTTTATATTGGTTTTCCCTATCCCTCCCAATAATTAACATGTTTTGTATTTTTTTTTCTCCCCGTTTTGACTGTCTAATTTTGCACTTGGTCAGGCTCCAAATTTAGGTGTTAATCGATAAATTGAAGAAAAATTAATATCATATTTGTTGTGAATAAAATAAAGAAGAACAAGAATAAGAACTAGAAGAACAAAGAGATGAGAGAAAGAGGGAGATTTGTATTATTCTCAAAAATAGAATTGTATACAATGCCTTCAATGAATCATCTATTTATAGGCATAAGAAGTACATAATACATTAAACTCTAATTAATTAGAGATAATATTCTAATAATAAATAATCAAACTCCTTAGATAAAGTTCTAATCATGATAGACATCCACATAGATAAATATTCATAACACTCCCCCTTGGATGTCTATGAAGATAACGTGCCTCGTTAAAACCTTACTAAGATAAAAACCTAGTGGGAAAAAAAATTCATTAGTGAAGGAAAAAGAGTACACACATCTTTAATACGCATAACATGTTGCCTTATTAAAAACCTTACCAGGAAAACCCATTGGGACAAAACCTCGGTTAAGGGAAAAAGAGTGCAACGCGTATTTACTCCCCCTCATGAAAACTTCACAGAAGATCTTTGAATCTTCATAATTCAATCTTGAATATTATTTTTCTAAAGATCTTGAGGAATGAAACATTAGAGTAATATGTTTCACGATGTATCCACATTTCAATTGAGATATACATCTTGCACTATATCTACACAAAATAGCTTCATATCATATCTTATGAAAGTAAATCTACATATCTTCTGGATATGTTGGGTCAATGATTTTAGCCAAACACATTTTTGGCTTGCCTTGTGCATAGCAATTATTTCTACAAGATTTGAGGAGGCATCGACGGATGTTTGAAGATCTAAATGTAATGATCTTTGTATATTCATAGATATTTCTTGACCAACTAATATATAGTGCTTCAAGACCAAGAAAAGATATAATTATCTTTATTCACATCCAACAATCTTACAACTATTGGGATACTCAATAGATATGCTCTATTCATATTGAATCTTCTTTAAGATTCTTTCAGCTTATGTCTATTCATAGACAAAAGAAATATATAAAAATGCTCGATCTTCAGGCCGAGATAAACTTGATGTCAAGATTCAAGTATTTGAATTGAAAGTACTTCATGAGTTTCCAATTTGAAGCTCTTTAGGAGTTCTAAAATTATCATAATGGATCTTGATTCAAACTCCTTTATAAAATACATAAGGAAATCTGATCATTCTTATAGTATTTTCTCAATTAGTATTCCTAAGGCGATTATACCAAATGCGCCAAAATATTCATGAGACATGTATAAATAAATTTCCTCAGAAATTTCCAAATGCTTATAGCATTTTAGATCCTTCAAGGGTAAATATGGATCCACAAATAATTAGACGCATGTAAAATTTTCATAACTGCCAAAGTAATTGCATCTACCATGAAGTAATTAAAACTTTTCATAAATCATAGTTCAAGTCGTATTTACGACTACTTATTTGTGCCTCACTTGCATACACCTAAAGGTGTAATGCAAGTGAGGCACAAATAAGTAGTCGTAAATGATTCTCCAATTAATGTTTAAGAATTTAAACATAAAAGGAGACTCGTACTCAATTTATATTCTCAACCCTTTTTACTTGCCCATTTTGTGCGTTATGGTGGAGCAATTCAACTATATATCGCACATTCAAAAATTCAAAAAAAAATGGGATATATGACTTCTGACCAAAAGTCAAATCATAATGGGGAGTTTATATAACTCGTTGGCTTGATGCATATAAGTGTTGCTATATGGAAATACCATATAAATAATAAATGTTTTGTTCTCACAGTTTAGCTATTAAATAGGAGGCATCCAATTAAAAATTTGCTAAACTGTATTTTTCATAATCAATAGGCTTTGTAACAACCGATATAGCCTCAAATATAAACCCACTAGCTTTTCAAGACGAATAGTATAACTGCATAATCTGAATCTTTTTAGAATCAATCTCACAAACTTCTGGTTGTAAGTCGATAAAACAATATAGATGCATCTACTAAAATCATATAAAACTTTCCACATTTGTGGATATATGGGCCCATATTTCGTTCAGATATGCAAGACATACAATCTCAACTTCAGTACAAGAACTTTAAGTTCTAATTCTTTTGATAAGTGGGATCATCTATATCCTTTGAGAACAAACAACACAAGAACTTCAAGTTCTTTTAGTAAGTAGAATTTAATCAATTTCTTTAAGCAACACAAGAACTTCGCGTTCTTTAATAAGTGGAATTTAATTCATTCCTTTGAGAATAAGCACCACAAGAACTACAGGTTCTTTTAATACATGTGTGCATGTAAATCTTAATAATTTCTGCACCATTATTGATCAGGATGGTCTAACCGATCATGCCAACCATATATATGTGTGTATATATCTCTGAATTTGTAAACTTCTTGTTTATCATAACATGTAATTCAATCTCACTCGTACATGTCTAGTACGACCATCAAAATTGTTCCTTTAAATAGGAATTTATTTAGCTCTTTAGGAGCTTTCAATTGAAATTATCTTTTGGTAGCAATATATAGCTCTTCTAGAGCTTTCAACTGACTTTTTGGCTACCAAAACTTATATCCATATTGGCTTATTTCAAATGTCAATTGATAACATATGTTATCTATAATTTTCAAAGGGATATTTTGCAAACTCATATTGCTCTCTTAAAATTTCCACTTATAGTGGTGATGATATTATTACCATTAGCGGTAATTATTGCAATATTCGCAATTCTGCACTTTTCATAATGTGCTTTCTCTCAAGAATTTATTGCTCTTCTAGAGCATCAATATTTCCAGTACTTTGAGATATAGTACTCACATTATTCCCTTGCATTTAAATGGGAAAATATATCTTATGCTTATGTTGAGCATAAATCGTCACCATAGATTGTATTTGACAAGTAATCATGTTAAACAAAATAAATAAATATCATAATATATAAATATAAATATAAAACGTAAAAAATTAATGTGTGTAAAATAAATAAATGTAAAGTAAAATAAATAAATAATTCTCTTCAAAGTTATGAGAATAATTAGAAGATGATTTATTTCTTTCGAGAGTTATAAGAAAATCAACAACGTCCAAAATAGTTAGACCAACAATGTCCAAATAAAGTTGGATCAGTATCATCTTCTTCATGTTTCGCAAACAAAATTTGCTTCTATTTTCTTTCCTTTATCATTCAATGATTCTTAATTTTTTTCAACGTACAACACGTACGAGACCAATGGTTTATAACATCGCATTGGTAATAAGAAGCGTTTTACTTCAATAGAATGATCTTTATCACTCTTGTCATCCTTATAACCTCACTACCAGTGGGTAGAAGTATTCTTAAAATGATCATATTTTTCATGTCTATATTCATAGCCTCGATCACGACCACAACTTCTAATGTGGTTTTTATTTATTCCATAATATAATCTCACATTCACTTCAGGGAATAGAGTAGAGCCAGTGGGCATTTGAAATTTTTTCACATATCCTTATCACAGAGAACAAAGATTTAATCCTCGTACGCGGCATTGTTAAACCTGTCCACAGGGTTCTTTAAACATCATATTTGCATTCACTTCAGGGAATGAAACAGTTCCAATAATCGCATGGAATAAACAGCATGCTTGCATTCACTTCAGGGAATGCCTCATCATTGATAATCGCATGGAATAAACATCATGCTTTGCATTCACTTCAGGGAATGCCTCCCATAAAACTTTTTGGATCAAGACGAATTTTCATAACTTAAAATTGGGAGAAGTCTATTGTCGAGTTTTTCGACGAAGAAGAAATATTGCATGATTTATCGCACATTAAAATCATAATTTAAAGAGAGAGAGAGAGAGAGAAACAAAGTTTAGCGATAATAATTTTTTTCTTGAGGACGATGGAGACATAGCAAATGATCGAGACATCTTCCCATAATCTTTTTGTATCACGTCTCTTTCCAAGCCATTTAAACACATGTAAAACTCAAAACACGGTTAAAAATATCAACTATCATGAAACAAATATTAATCTTTAGTTATGAACTAAAGACATTAAAATGGAAGAGGATCGAACATGTTATAACATATTTCCTTAAAATTTTGCACGCAGATGAGGTAAGCATACAAGCATTTTTCAAAATTAAAAGTCTTCTTTCATATTAATCTAAGAACTTTGATTTACTACACGTGATTAAATCCTCATGAAAGAAATATGTCATTAAAATCACTTTTTTCAAAATTGTAAATTTCAACATTTTTTTACTAAATTTCAACGATTCTACCTATAAAAATATATAACATTTACATAGACATGTGCTCTCCTATGTTGAAACCTTTCGGGAGTGCGAGACACGTCTGCTCATTAGTATACTTTAGAAAATAAGATTATTAACCAATGAGAAGTACGAATGATAGAATGAAGCAATAAAATAAATCGGTAACATACCACATCATAAAAATCATTGCATTATGTTGAGAGAAATTAACAAACATGAACCAAGAGGAACACAAATATAGATGTGAGAGAGCTAAATGAAACAGATAAAGGCATGAATACTGTACAGTCTTTCAAGCACCCAAAGAGAAACAAAACCATGAATTCAAAACCCACATAATATTTTATAAATATGAGAAAATGTTAAAAAAAATGTAAGCGTAGGAAGCATAACAAATGTTAAAATAACACCTGAAAATGAGAATCAGCGCCATATACAATAGGAGTACAAGAAGTTTTATATATTACAAAAATTAACACGACTTAGTAAAAAAAAACAGATATTTGGCATAAAAATCACAACTTTAACCAAGTATACTTCAGCATCAGAAGGATTCAACGAAAAAATACCAAAAAGTTACTACCTTTAGCAAATCAATAGACAGTAATGACTAGAAATTACAAATATACCAGACTTTCCAAGTTAAATTGAATATATGGTACATGTAATCGTCAATATCAAAGTGAAATTTTTTCGAGAATCACCAACAAGAACCAGGGTAATTGGACGAGATTTCATGGTTCGCTCAAGCCTTCAAAACATGTTACCATATTTTTTCAAAAATAAAGACCAAATTAAAATATCAAGATAAAAGCAATCAATAATAAAAATGTGGGGAAAAAACTTATCTTCGGTTCAACGTAGAATCAAATTTGTTTCGGTAACTACTTTGGGATTCAAACAAGGAGCACCAAAATCTTTCGAGCAAATTCGTGCTGATAACGTGTTGTGAATAAAATAAAGAAGAACAAGAATAAGAACAAGAAGAACAAAGAGATGAGAGAAAGAGGGAGATTTGTATTATTCTAAAAAGAGGGAGATTTGTATTATTCTAAAAAATAGAATTGTATACAATGCCTTCAATGAATCATCTATTTATAGGCATAAGAAGTACATAATACATTAAACTCTAATTAATTAGAGATAATATTCTAATAATAAATAATCAAACTCCTTAGATAAAGTTCTAATCATGATAGACATCCACATAGATAAATGTTCATAACAATATTTATATTATAAAATTGTTTGATATATTACTATATCAATAAAAGCAAAGTATCGAATGTGATTATATTGTTCGGAAAAAAGTAAATCTTGAATATTTTTTTTTGTAATTTTAACCTTATAAATATTATTTTTTACACTGTTTTGAATAAGAATTCAATATAATATTTGATAACCAACGAGTGTTTGGTGCATTGGTAAGGTACATTGCACTCTCAAGGAGAGGACGTGAATTTGAACCTTAAAGACGACATTGTTGGGAGGGACAACCTCGCAACCTGAACATAGACCGTAGGATGGACATGCATATAAAAAAAATAATATTTGATTTTTAATAAAAAATATAATTTTAAAATAAAATAAAATCAAGTTAACATTTTAGAAATTAAATGATAAGCACTTTTTATGAAAAAATAAACATAAAAAGAGAAAAGGATAGACATGAGATGACAAGACCTTTCATGGTCATTACTTTTGAAAATTCAACAAGAGGAAGTGGAACCCTAGTAATCAAAATAGACCGTTAAAAGGCAAATGAAAAAGAAAATTGCACCAACTTGATTTTAACTCAAACTTGTCTGCATGTATAGAAATGTTTAAATATCTCATAGTTCTATGTATTATCTCAAAATTTAAAATTCCATCCCTATATATATATATATATATATATATATATATATATATATTTGTAAATTTTAGTTCTTGTACTTTTATATTTGAAAACCATGTTTTCTCTTTTATTTTTTGTTCAATTTTACTATTAATTGTTAGTATATCAACTAAAAATGTAAAATAACTTTTTTAGTCTCATACATTAACATTTTCTCGGTGACCCTTAATCTTTAAAAAAAACTATCATTAATCGAACAATACAAAATTTCAATATGTGTTTATAGCTTATTAAAGGTCAAATTGATAAAAATATAAATAAGGAGGACTAAAAAGCTATTTTACCTTTTTTTATAGTTGCCAGATAAACAGTTAATAGTAAAATTGAACAGACGCTAAGGGAGGGGCCGGGATTTTCAAATAAAAAATACTACAAGGACTCAATTTTATAAACATAGAATATAAAGACTAAATTTCAAATTTTATAAACAAAAGATGAACACAATAGGAGAGAATATAGCTTTTTATTGTCTTATATATTATGAACTTTACAATGTCACTATTTGTAGGACTGGAGCTATATGAACAAGGGGATGTACAAAGGGTGGAAGACCAAGAGATATAGAAGATGGAAATTTTAATGGTCATCCACTTAATATTATCCATAACAACTAACAAGTATATTAGTTTTGTGGGATTTTTAAATATTTTAGAAGTGAATTTTAAGATATATTTAAAAGTTTAATCTATTTTTTTGCACGAACCAACTTGCTTCAGTGGTTAAAAGAACGATTGTTGTTCCCAGAGGTCACGAGTTTGAGCACCAGCAGTTGTAGCAAGGTGATTGAGCATGCATTGTCAAATAGTTGAGAGTATATTCAGAACAAATACTACTTGTAACCACCTTAGCTTTAAAAAAAAAATTAATCTATTTTTTGAAACGAGATCATTTCTTATATATACATATATATAATTTATATAACACATTATATAGATGATATTCCATTACAGCAACTTTTAAACCTAAGTCCAGTCCTCTTGTTAAATTATTTATAGTATTTCAAACCTGCTCTCTTTCTACTGAAAAAGGAAAACGTAAAAAATACATTATTTGGTTAAATTAATCTATTATTTGGGAAGAAAAAAGTTACACTCTTCAGAAGGATTTTTAGAGCACTTACTGATCTGGTTAAGAGTGTAAAAGACATTGTTTGTATAAAAGTTTCATAGAAGGTGTATAGCTAGGAATTATAGCGTAAATGCACAGTTATGTATTGATTGGGATCTATATATAGTCTCGATATCCTGTTTTAATAGAAGATTATAGGCAAAATAACAAAAGATGCACCCAACATTTGTATGTTTTGTTATTTGGTCTCTTATTTTTTGTCCAAATATGCTTCCAACGTTTTAATTTGATCCAAATATGCCCCTATTGGATGTAAATTGTCAGTAAACTGATGGTCAACGACTGATATTAACTGGACTTGCCACGTGGTAAGATATGTTGACGTGCCAGCATTATATTGGCCATGTATCGTCATCAGATTCGGCCACATGTCAGCATGATAATCGGCCACGTGTCACCATAAAAAAGGGTATAACAATTTTTTTAAAAAAAATTGACATGGCATCAACAAATCTTAACACGTGGCAAGTCCAGTCAGCATCAGTCGTTGACCGTCAGTTGACTGACAGTTCCCATCCAACGGGAGCATATTTGGACCAAATTGAAACGTTGGGGGGTCATATTTAGACCAAATTAAAATGTTGGGCATATTTGGACCAATAAAAAAAATAGAGAACTAAATAACAAAACATACAAACGTTAGGTACATCTTTTATCATTTTACCAAGATTATATTATTTTGTAGCAGTTTGTTGCTTTACTTGGATAATAAATTGCAACATTTATCCAAAAAAGAATGCTAATGTCCAATAATTTTGAATATCTATAATTTATATGATATGAGTATAATATAATAAGATGCAAAATAAAACATGAATATACAAATATGCCAAAATTTAATTAATGGAAGCTTGATATATAAAAATATAACACTTTGATTTCAATTGTAACATAAAAACAATATGAATTATCAAACTGCAAAATGGTAAAAAAAAAAATAAAAGTTACCACTAGTCATAAATCTTAAAATTTTGGAGAAAATTGATATAATGTTATGAATATTTGTTTATGTGGATATCTATAATGATAAGAATTTTATCTAAGAGATTTGATTTAATTTATCATTAGGAATATTATCTCCATTAATTAGATTTAATGTATTATGTACTTCTTATGCCTATAAATAGATGAAGACATTGTACACAAGTCTAGTTTGGATAATAATACGAATCTCCCTCTTTCTCTCATCTCTTTTTTATTTTATTCTTATTCGTTGTTGTTCATTATTTTATTCACAACACGTTATCAGCACGAGCTTCTAATCAACTGAGATCTTCGTCGTTCGAATCTAAAAAAATTATTGAAAAGAATTCAATTCCAGAGTGAACCAAAGATAAGTTTTTTTTTCTTCCTCAATTTTCTTTTTGTTACTTATTACCTTTCTCTTTATATTTTAACTTGGTTTTTAATTATTATTATTTTTTTGAAAAACCAAAGAGGGGCGTGTTCGATTGTATTTAAGCATTGGGTAAAGATGAATTTGTGGTTTCTCACAAATCAAAGGACAAATTAACAGAGATGAGTATACCATGATTGGTTGTATTTTAATTTTAGTATCAATCGATTATTTTTTATATTTTGTTAGTGCTTTTCACTGTTTCGATAAAAAAATAGTTTCCTATGTTGTGTTTTGCATATGCGTAAACTTTAAGAGAAAAAGGGTAAATTTTTGTCAAAATTTTCATATTTTTCTGGTTTATTTAATTTAGTCCCTACATACTTGTGATTTATTTATCAATATTTAGTTTATTTTATCCTATTGATGATATTTGGTATTTTTAACCGTGTTTTGAGTTTTACAAGATATGTTTGAATGGCGTGGTAAGAGACATGACAGAAAGAGATTATGATAAGTCGTTTTGACCGTTTGCTATGTCTCCATTGTCCTTAAGAGGAAAATCAACATCGGTAAATTCTAATTTTATTTTGGGTAAACTAACCCAATGACCATCATACTATGGTAAATGTATTAAAATGACCACATTAAAAAAATCGACTCAATTGACCACCCAAACTATTGAAATTGGATCAATTAAAGCACTGGCCGTTAATGGGCTAACGAAAGGTGATGTGGCAGTTAAAAAAAATAAAGGTATAATTACACAGTTGGTCATCGTTACTTATACACTCTATTAATTTGATCCTAATTTTAATTTAATAAAATAAATTAATTATTTGGTGACACGTGTCACCACCTTATTGGATGACTTTAATTATTTTTAATTAATTTAATTTAATTAATTCCCTCTCCAATCAGGTTGTGACACGTGTCACAAGATTGGAGAAGGAAAATTGATATCTAAGAATTGGAGGTGGGGGGATTCAAACCTAGGTTGGAAGGGTGGAAGGATGCTGGGCTTGCCACTAAGCCAAGCCTATTTTTGAGTTATGAAGTACCACATATATTATATGTTTATATCGTTATTAATGCCTAGAAAATTTGAAAGTAACAAAATTGGGGCTGGGGGATTCGAACCAAGGATCCCTTGGTAAAAAGAATCATGTGCTTGCCACTAGGCCAAGTTTATTTTTATGATATGAAATACAACATATAATATATTTCTTGTATTACTGTTAATGCATGGAAAATTAAAAAAATATGGTTTTAGGAAACTCGAACACAACATACTTATGATGCATAAAAACATTTAACTCAATTAAATAAATCTAATAATTAAATTAAAATTAACAATATTTTGTATATATTTTAAATTATGTTTAGTGCACGATTAAAATAAAAAATTTAAAATTATATGAATTTTTTTATATAACGATTAAAATATATACAAATTTAAAATATACTCAAATTTAAAATAACGACAATCCTGCACTAATTAAATTTGTAAAAAAATTAATGATTGATTTTTTAAACGATTAAAATATATACAAATTTAATATTTTTACAAATTTAATTAGTGCAGGATTGTCGTTATTTTAAATTTGTATATATTTTAATCGTTATATACAAAAAATTTCATATAATTTTAAATTTTTATTTTAATCATGCACTAAACATAATTTAAAATATATACAAAATATTTTTAATTTTAATTTAATTATTAGATTTATTTAATTGTGTTAGATGTTTTTATGCATCATAAGTATGTTGTGTTCGAGTTCCCTAAAACCGCATTTCTTCCATTTTCTTTGCATTAACACTAATATAAGAGATATATTATATGTTGTATTTTATATCACAAAAATAACATTGGTCTAGTGGCAAGCACATGCTTTTTTCACCAAGGGATCCTTGGTTCGAATCCCCTCAACCTCAATTTTGTTACTTTCAATTTTTCTAGGCATTAATAACGATATAAACATATAATATATGTGGTACTTTATAACACAAAAATAGGCTAGGCCTAGTGGCAAGCCCAGCGTCTTCCCACTTTTCTAACCTAGGTTCAAATCCCCCGCCCCTAATTTTTAGATTTCAATTTTCCTTCTCCAATCTTGTGACACGTGTCACAACCTGATTGGAGGGGGAAGTAATTAAATTAAATTAAATAAAAATAATTAAAGTCATCCAATAAGGTGGTGACACGTGTCACCAAATAATTAATTTATTTTATTAAATTAAAATTAGGATCAAATTAATAGAGTGTATAAGTAACGAGGACCAACTGTGTAATTATACCTTTATTTTTTTAACTGCCACATTTAATTGATCCAATTTCAATAGTTTGGGTGGTCAATTGAGTTGATTTTTTTAATGTGGTCATTTTAATACATTTACCATAGTATGGTGGTCATTGGGTTAGTTTACCCTTTTATTTTTATTCTTTAAATTATTATTTTAAAGTCCGATAAATCATGGTGATTTTGCTCGAAAGCAATATTTATTCTACGTCGGAAAAAAATCGACTATAGACTTCTCCTAAATTCATGTTACAAAAATTCATCTTGACAAGATTTTTCGTGGGAGTCATTCCTTGAAGTGAATGCAAAGCATGATGTTTATTCCATGCGATTATCAATGATGAGTCATTCCCTGAAGTGAATGCAAGCATGATGTTTATCCCATGCGATTATTGGATATGTTTCATTCCCTAAAGTGAATGCAAACATGATAAATCATTATTCAATTAGAGACAAAACTTCAATATAATCCAAGTATATTGGATGGACATCCCGTTCTGCGAGGTTGTAACACTCGGGTTAGGGGGCTAGGAGAAAATAATATTAAAATAATGGCCCCGGTTATGGTTTTGAAAATTTAAAATAATAAAATATTATTTTGGGCTTCATATATTCGAAGCAAAAATTTATGTTGGAATAAAATTGTTTTGGGAATCAAATCCAATGGATTTTAGGATAAATGAGAATTTGCTATCTCATTAATGGCAAGATGGTAAATATGAGAACTTTCAAATTAAAACCCCTCTTTTATTTTAGAAGACAACTTTTCTCTCATCTTCATCTTCTTCATTTCTTCTTTCACGTTAAAGTGCCATTTTCTCTCCAAATCTCTATTTCATCATCTCCTTTGGCCTTGTTGGTGATTTTTGAAAGAAGCAAGATTTTGTGTTGGTGAAGCCTCGGGAACAAATCCGGAATCGTTGGAAGCTTGATTGGCTAGTGTGGTTGAGCTTGGAATTGTCGGTGAGTGGTTAAAAATGTTTTAAATGGTTTTGAGCAATTGGTTCAAGCATGTGAACTAGGTTGGGATTGGTAGACCCACCTAGAGTTGGGATTAGGGTGGTAGCCTAATCCTAAGCTTTAGTGAGAGACTTTGGTTGTACTCTATTTGATGTTGTGACTCATGTTTAATTGAGATCATGGTGGTTATGTATATATTATTATACATGTATGTTGAGGCATGGTTTGATGCGTTGTCATATGCATGTTGATGATATGTATGATGTGGATATACATATGTGTGAAATATGGTGTGATAATTGTCTTGATGATATACATGTAGTGTTGACTTGTGAAATGACATTATGAGGTGGTTGCATGATCCGAGGATCATGGTGAGTACATGCTAGGCATGGAAATGTGGTTTGTGCATGACGGTAAATCATGGTGAGTACGTGCTAAGCACGAAAGTTGTTATGAAATGATATTGTGAAAGATTAATGAAATGTGTAGTATTGGCACTAGTATGCTTGGGTACAAATGGTCGATCATTAGGATGTTTAGTGTGCACACGTGAGTCAAAATGCGCGTGTGGTCTTGATGATGGTAGTCATCAAGATGGAGTACGGGTTCGCCCGAAAATCTTCTTATATATATATTAGTCGGTGAGGAGTGGAATCCCATCGACGGGCGTGAGGATGAGTGGAATCCCCTCTGTATGAAACGAGGCGTGAGGATGAGTGCAATCCCCTCCGCGTGAACGGTGATGAGTGTAATCTCACCGTCAGGTAATGGTTGTGTTGTTGGATGTGAGTTCCAACGGTTATCCGCGTATTCGAGTCATAGCTAGGTGCCAATACGGATTGTGGTTTATGTTGTCAATATGTGATTATTTGTGAGCCAATGTGATTTGGGATGTGTTGCTAACATTGTTTAGTATATGTGATTACATATGTCGTGGATTTAAACATGTTGAGCATGACATAATATTGATTATATGTTCATGCATCATGGGTAGATTGGCTTATGTGGATCAAAGGTAAGATCATGCATTATATCATGGTAGTTGCTCGTGCTTGGACCCTGCATTGTCGAAGGTTTGTTTTTATGAGCTTACCCTCACTAAGCTTTTATGCTTACGCTCCTTTTTGTTCGAAAATGCAGATCAGTAGCTTGTGGGTGGCAAGGGCAAGGAAAGGTCTCCAAGTGTCGCTTTTGGTTAGCTCAAGTATGAACTTTAAATTGTAGATTGTAATAGTCAAGCAATGGGATAGGTGTTGTTAAATTGAGCTTGGATGTATGTGATATTGGTTTGGCTTTTGGATGCTTTGTTTGAATTGTAAACCTTGTTTATGTTGCATGTCTTGAGTGCGTATACGTTTTGTTGGCTAAGGCATGTAACCTTAAAGGCTATGTATGCTTCCTTGTGGTGCATGTATGATCTTGTGTTTGGATGTCTATCTTATATCTTGTGTACCTTGAGCATGGTTGCTATAGGGTGTATGCCTCTAGAGTGTGTTTGTATGTTGTGTATGCTTCTTGGGGTCGTCTAGGGCGTTTGGGATCGTTTAGAGATGTGTAAAACTGATTTTGGAAAACTGCAGGCTGCAGGTGTTTCGAAACGAGTTGTGCCGTTTCGGAACGGGTGTGGTTCCAGGGTCCCCCGTATCGGAACACGTTTCAGTATGGTTTGGCCACTGTGAGCCCTGTTTCGAAACAGGTTTCGAAACGCTTTGGCCACTGTAAACGCCTGTTTTGAAATGAGTATCGAAATGCCTAGGCAAGACGTGACCCTGTTCCGAAACGGGGTGGAAGCGTTTCGGTACGGGTGTCTTACTTTTTGAACTGGAGCCCGTGTTTCGAAACGGGTGATGTCTGTTTCGAAACACAGGCCTAAAAATGGGTTGTTTGACATCTCTAATGGGTCCCAAGGTTTGGGCTTAGGCCCTGTTTGGTGTTTGGCTTCTCGTGAGCCTTGTTTCCGTTGTCTTTTCACACATAGGTTAAATCAAGCATCTAGATAAGATAATATTAAATGGAAAAAAAATTTCTAGGGTTGTTAACCGAGGGGAACCTTAACGAGTTTTGCTTCGGTTTTCCCCATGTAGCCTACTCGGACCGGTCATCCGGCCAGACCGGGATGAGGGGGTTACATTTGTTGGTATCAGAGCCTAAGGTTTCCGAGACCTTGGGCAGGTAAGTGAGGTAAGTTGAGTTTTTGTATTGTACTTGCACGGATTTTGCTTGCCATGTAAGCATGTTTGCTTGTTTATCAAGTATGCTTGGTGTATGTTTGTTTGATCGTGTGTATATGTTGCTTGAAGCATCTTGAGTAGAGCCCCATTGCTTCTATTACATCGGAAAAAGAGATTTTTAAGTGAGGGAATCATACTTGGGCCACTTAGACCCTTTCCTTTGCTAACCCAGTTTGTATGTTAATTTGTTGTTGTTGTTGATTTACTGCTTTTGGTAAGTTTGAGGCCAAGGAGTGGGCCGTGAATCGGTAAAGTGGAAACTGTGGTTTCCGAAATTGGGGATGATGTTGAGAGAGTTCATCGCTTTAGTCAGGGAGGTATGGTTGTACCGGAGTTGAGGTACAATTTGTTTGTTTGAGTCCGTGTTTTTGTGGGTTGGTTCTTGTTGGTGAGGGACGATGTGAACGTTCATAGTATTAGTTGGTAAAAAGAAGTGAAGACCTTTGAGTGAGGTTCAGAGTGGTGTCGATGTTTTAACAGATAAGCCCTTGGTACAGTTTTGAGTTTGTTCCCTCCGGTTGATTCTGAATCTGTACTTCCGTATGTTGTTAGCAAGCGTGCAAAGTTTGAATGTGCCCGGTGAAGTGTTAGAGGTAGGTATGAGTACCTTAGTTCTTTTGGCGAGATCAAGGTGAGGGTCTCGTGTGAGTAATCTGAAACTCATAAATGTTAGTTGGTGATCGTTGGGGTTCGACCTACGGTTTTAATACAAGACAGCCGATCAGTATCCGTGAGTGGGAATCGATTTGTGTGTTTGGGCCAGTGTGCGTCTGAGTTGTCTTCCAGCAAGAAGGAGAGATGAAGTCACTTCTGTTATAGTTGAGCTGAGAAGGAAGTCTTGAGCTCTAACTCCATATTGTTTAGTAGTAGGATGTTTTGAGTCGTCAGGACCGACGTTATGGAAAAAGTTCAAGCATGATTGTTTGTGTGTGTTCAGAACTGAATTTTGAAGTTTTGATATGGTCTAAGAACGGTTTTGAAGAGTTAGGTTATGTTGAAGAACCAGCCTGAAAACAAGAGAGCCGAAGACTATCAGCTGTGTACATGTGAAGTTGCAATTTCCGGGGATTCGTCCTTTTGTGAGAACATGCAAAGAAATTAGATATACCTGTTGAGATCTTAGGCGTAGAGACGCATGTGACTAGACCTTTTAGTGAGATAGTAGTGCTCAGAAAGATGTTTGTTATGGTTCTGGGTTACGTGTTTCCAATAAATGTGAAGTAATTGTCTTTTTACGGTTTCGATGTAACTTTTGGCATGGTTTAGCTTGTAGAACACAAAGCTAGGGTATACGTTGAGACAAAGAGAGAGTTGCCTTGAAGTTGCAGATTACTGTGAGACTGTAGTGGTAGGTGAGTATGTGAACTTCTTATCAAATGTTGATCCAGCTTTAGAGGTCAAAGATTGATTGAGTTTGGTTGACAGGCTTGCCTAGCAAATGTGATGGATTCGATTTTTGAATGAAGATTAGACCGCAGAATGTTAGAATAGTTTGTGTTTTCCTAAAAGTGTTTGGAAGAATTTCCCGGTTTGTCTCTTGATAGAGAAGAAGAGTTTGTTATTGATACCGTCTTCGAGTTCGCTCCTGTTTTGATTGCTCTGTAGCTTATGGTTCCCGAAAGAATTGAGAGTGTTGAAGAATCAACTTCGAGATTTGTTAGACCTTAGATTCATTAGACTTAGTACATCATCTTAGAGTATGACAGTGCAATTTGTGAAGAAGAGAGAAGGCAATACGAGAATGTGTTTAGATTACAGACAGTTGAAACAATTGATAGTGAATAGTTAGTATCCGTTTCCCAGCATCAGTGATTGTTGATTAGTTAGGGTGTGCTCCAGTCCTTTCGAAGAATTAATTTGAGATCCGTTTACTGCCAGTTGAAAGTGAGAGAGGTTGATGTACCGGAGACAGCTTTTGGGGCAAGATGTGATCACTTTGAGTTCTGAGTTATGTCGCTTTGTTTGATTAGTGTGTTAGTTACTTTTATAGAGATGTCGAGCAGAATATTTCCTAAGTTCCTTGATCAGTTTGTAGTAGTTCTCATAGATGATATATGAGTATATTCACGTACCGAAGAAGACCATGACAAGATTTGGAGTTAGTGTTGTAGATCTTATTAGGGAATCAGTTGTATGCCAAGTTGAGCAAACGTGAACTCCGAGTCAAGGAGGATGTTCTCCTAAGACATGTAGATCAGCCGAGTGTATTAGAGTAAATCCTAAGTATACAGAAGAAGATGTGAATTGGAAGAAACAGAAGACTGTGACAGGTATCTATAGTTCCTAGGTCTAGCTTTGTTACTATCGGAGGTTTGTAAATGATCTTTTGAAGATAGCTGCACCTTCGACAGATTGCTACAAAAGAATGTTCAGTTGTGTGGTCAGCTGCGAGACAACGAGCCCTTGAGAAGCCGAAAGAAACTTTGAAGAGAGCTTCGACTTTGATCCCGCCTATATTAGAGAGAATTTTTGAACCATAGTGATGTGTTACATGTAGGGTTAGGTTATGTGCTTATGCAAGACAGAAGATTTGTGGCATATTCGTCGAGACAGTAGAAAGTACATGAAAAGGATTATCCGACACGAGACATAGAGTAACTGCAGTTGTATTTGCTTTAAAGACCTAGAGACAAAGCATGTATAGTAAGAAATGCACAATTTATATTTATCATCAGAGCTTGAAAAAAAATTAGACGACTTAGGAAGGGTTGAAACTTGAACAACATAGGTTGTTAGAATTGCTTGAAGACCGTAATCTCAAGATTGAGTACCATCCGAAGAGAGTCAGCGTAGTAACCGATGTTCTAAGTTATATTTGTTGTTAGATTAGTAGTTGAGTTGCGAGCTATGTTTGTTGGATTCAGTTCATCGAATGATAGTAGTTTGTGGCCGAGTTTCATGTTAAGCCTACACTGAGTCGGATACTTGAAGAGAAACAGTTGCAAGACAGATTCTTGGCACCTCACGTGCAAGACATGGTAGAAGGAAGACCTTCAGATTTCAGTTTCAGAGATGATAGAGTTTTGCCTTTTAGAGACAGAATGGTTGTGTCGATTGACATAGTGTTCTGAGACGTATTGTATGGGTCGAAGCACACGACAGTTCATTTGTGTTGCATCTGAGTTGTATGAAAACGTATTGTGGGTTGAAGATGAGTACTTCTGGATTGAGTTGACAAATGATGTGGTTCAGTATGAGAGTAAGGGTATAGTTTGCCAGCGTGTCAAGACCGAGCATTAGTTTTCTTCTGGTTTGTTACATCCGTGGAAGGTTCTTAATGAAAGTGGGTAATAGAGATTCGAGATTTCAACTAGATTTTGAAGACATCTGCATAGTGTTTGGTTACCTGCTTAAGTCAGATGATCAGTCAGAGAAAGTTATGGGTCAAGTATTCAAACAGTGTTGTATGAGATTGTGAATCGGACTAGTTCTGTCGTTTATCTGTTGCGGTTACCACCAAAGTTAGAAAGGGGATTCATAATGTGTTTTGTGTATCTTGGATTCGGGAATGTGAGTCAGATCTGTTCTGTGCTATGTTTGTAGAAGAGATCGAGTTGAGTATAAAGTCGGCATGCCTTGAAGGACCTGTTGAGATCTTAGCATCAGATAGCTAAAGTTGTGTGGTAAGTTTACCGAGTTGGCGAGTAAGTTGTGGTGAGAAAGGAAGGGAAGTGTGGAGGAGCAGGTTTCATGGCTTTTCCTGTTCGATAATTTCGGGGACGAAATTTCCTTAAGTGGGGGAGAGTTGTAACACCCGGGTTGGGGGGCCGAGAGAAAATAATATTAAAATAATGGCCCCGATTCTGGTTTTGAAAATTTAAAATAATAAAATATTATTTTGGGCTTCATATATTCGAAGAAAAAATTTATGTTGGATTAAAATTGTTTTGGGAATCAAATCCAATGGATTTTAGGATAAACGAGAATTTGCCATCTCATTAATGGCAAGATGGTAAATATTAGAACTTTCAAATTAAAACCCCTCTTTTATTTTAGAAGACAACTTTTCTCTCATCTTCATCTTCTTCATTTCTTCTTTCACGTTAAAATGCCATTTTCTCTCCAAATCTCTATTTCATCATCTCCTTTGGCCTTGTTGGTGATTTTTGAAAGAAGCAAGATTTTGTGATGGTGAAGCCTCGGGAACAAATCCGGAATCGTTGGAAGCTTGATCGGCTAGTGTGGTTGAGCTTAGAATTCACGGTGAGTGGTTAAAAATGTTTTAAATGGTTTTGAGTAATTGGTTCAAGCATGTGAACTAGGTTGGGATTGGTAGACCCACCTAGAGTTGGGATTAGGGTGGTAGCCTAATCCTAAGCTTTAGTGAGAGACTTTGGTTGTACTCTATTTGATGTTGTGACTCATGTTTAATTGAGATCATGGTGGTTATGTATATATTATTATACATATATGTTGAGGCATGGTTTGATGCGTTGTCATATGCATGTTGATGATAGGTATGATGTGGATATACATATGTGTGAAATATGGTGTGATAATTGTCTTGATGATATACATGTAATGTTGACTTGTGAAATGACATTATGAGGTGGTTGCATGATCCGAGGATCATGGTGAGTACATGCTAGGCATGGAAATGTGGTTTGTGCATGACGGTAAATCATGGTGAGTACGTGCTAAGCACGGAAGTTGTTATGAAATGATATTGTGAAAGATTAATGAAATGTGTAGTATTGGCACTAGTATGCTTGGGTACAAATGATCGATCATTAGGATGTTTAGTGTGCACACGTGAGTCAAAATGTGCGCGTGGTCTTGATGATGGTAGTCATCAAGATGGAGTACGGGTTAGCCCGGAAATCTTCTTATATATATTAGTCGGTGATGAGTGGAATCCCATCGACGGGCGTGAGGATAAGTGGAATCCCCTCCGTGTGAAACGAGGCGTGAGGATGAGTGCAATCCCCTCCGCGTGAACGGTGATGAGTGTAATCCCACCGTCAGGTAATGGTTGTGTTGTTGGATGTGAGTTCCAACGGTTATCCGCGTATTCGAGTCATAGCTAGGTGTCAATACATATTGTGGTTTATGTTGTCAATATGTGATTATTTGTGAGCCAATGTGATTTGGGATGTGTTGCTAACATGGTTTAATATATGTGATTACATATGTCGTGGATTTAAACATGTTGAGCATGACATAATATTGATTATATGTTTATGCATCATGGGTAGATTGGCTTATATGGATCAAAGGTAAGATCATGCATTCCATCATGGTAGTTGCTCGTGCTTGGACCATGCATTGTCGAAGGTTTGTTTTTATGAGCTTACCCTCACTAAGCTTTTATGCTTACGCTCTTTTTTGTTCGACAATGCAGATCAGTAGCTTGTGGGTGGCAAGGGCAAGGAAAGGTCTCCAAGTGTCGCTTTTGGTTAGCTCAAGTATGAACTTTAAATTGTAGATTGTAATAGTCAAGCAATGGGATAGGTGTTGTTAAATTGAGCTTGGATGTATGTGATATTGGTTTGGCTTTTGGATGTTTTGTTTGAATTGTAAACCTTGTTTATGTTGCATGTCTTGAGTGCTTATATGTTTTGTTGGCTAAGGCATGTAACCTTAAAGGCTATGTATGCTTCCTTGTGGTGCATGTATAATCTTGTGTTTGGATGCCTATCTTATATCTTGTATACCTTGAGCATGGTTGCTATAGGGTGTATGCCTCTAGAGTGTGTTTGTATGTTGTGTATGCTTCTTGGGGTCGTCTAGGGTGTTTGGGATCGTTTAGAGATGTGTAAAACTGATTTTGGAAAACTGTAGGCTGCAGGTGTTTCGAAACGAGTTGTGCCGTTTCGGAACGGGTGTGGTTCCAGGGTCCCCCGTATCGGAACACGTTTCGGTACGGTTTGGCCACTGTGAGCCCCTGATTCGAAACAGGTTTTGAAACGCTTTGGCCACTGTAAACGCCTGTTTCGAAACGAGTATCGAAATGCCTAGGCAAGACGTGACCCTGTTCCGAAACGGGGTGGAAGCGTTTCGGTACGGGTGTCTTGCTTTTTGAAGTGGAGCCCGTGTTTCGAAACAGGTGATGTTTGTTTCGAAACACAGGCCTAAAAATGGGTTGTTTGACATCTCTAATGGGTCCCAAGGTTTGGGCTTAGGCCATGTTTGCTGTTTGGCTTCTCGTGAGCCTTGTTTCCGCTGTCTTTTCACACATAGGTTAAATCAAGCATCTAGATAAGATAATATTAAATGGAAAATATTTTCTAGGGATGTTAACCGAGGGGGAACTTTAACGGGTTTCGCTTCGGTTTTTCCCGTGTAGCCTACTCGGACCGGTCATCTGGCCAGACCGGGACGAGGGTGTTACAGAGGTTACTGGTCTCAAATGAGGTTTTTAAAGGACCTTGTGAACTGGTTTAACAATGCCGCGTACGAGGATTAAATCTTTGTTCTCTATGATAAGGATATGTTAATAAAAACATACTCCGTTTTTCATGACAATAATGTTGTCCTCAGACACAATATCGTGAAAAAATTTTAAAGGCTCATTGGCTCTACTCCATTCCCTGAAGTGAATATGAGATTTTATAATAGAAAGAATAAATGCCACATTAGTTGTTGTGGTCATAGTCGAGGCCATGGACATAGACATTATGGTCATTTTAAGAATACTTTTATCCACCGGTAGTGAGGTTATAAGGATGACAAGAGTGATAAAAGATCATTCTAAGGAAGTAAAATCTTTTTTATTACTAATGCGATGTAATAACTCATTGGTCTTGTACTTGCTATACGCTGAAAAATCAACAATCATTGAATGATAAAGGAAAGAAAATAGAAGCAAATTTTGTTTGTGAAAATGATGAAGATGATATTGGTCCAACTTATTTGGACATTGTTGGTCCAACTCATTTGGACATTGTTGATTTCCTTATAACCCTCGGAGAGAATAAATCATCTTCTAATTATTCTCCTAACTTTGAAGATAATTATTTATTTATTTATTTATCTTGTTGTTTATTTACTTTACATATTAATTATTTACGTTTTATATTTATACATTATGATATTTATTTATTTATTTTGTTTAGCATGATTACTTATCAAATACAATTTATGGTGACGATTTATTCTTAGCAGAAGCATAAGATATATTTTTCTATTTAATGCAAAGAAAAATGTGAGTACTATATCTCAAAGTACTGAAAATATTGATGCTCCAGAAGAGCAACAAGTTCTTGAGAGAAAGCACATTATGAAAATAGCAGAATTGCGAATATTGTAAAAATTACCGTTGATGGAAATAATATCGTCACCACTAGAAGTGGAAATTTTAAGAAAGCAATATGAGTTCGCAAAATAATCCTTCGAGAATTATCGATAACATATGTTATCAATTGGCATTTAAAATAAGCAAATGTGGATATAAGTTCTGATAGCCAAAAGTCAGTGGAAAGCTCTAGAAGAGCTATATATTGCTACCAAAAGATAATTTCTATTGAAAGCTCCGAAAGATCTAAATATATTCATATTCAAAGGAACAATTTTGATGGTTGTACTAGACATGTACGTGTGAAATTAAATCACATGTTATGATAAACCAGAAGTTTACCAAATTCAAAAATATTTCTACACACATGTATATAGTTGTCATGATCAGTTAGATCATCCTGATCAATAATGATACGGGAATTATTGAGATTTACATGCACATGTATTAAAAGAACCTGGAGTTCTCGTGGTGCTTATTCTCAAAGGAATTAATTAAATTTCGCTTATTAAAGAACTTGAAGTTCTTGTATTACTTAAAGGAATTGATTAAATTTCACTTACTAAAATAACCTAAAGTTCTTGTGTTGTTTGTTCTCAAAGGATTTAGTTGATCACACTTACCAAAATAACTAGAACTTAAAGTTCTTGTACTGAAGTTGAGGCTGCATGTCTTGCATATCTGAATAAAATATGGGCTCATATATCCACAGATGTGGAAAGTTTTATATGATTTTAGTAGATGCATCTACATTGTTTTATCAACTTACAACCAGAAGTTTGTGAGATTGATTCTAAAAGGATTCAGATTATGCAATTAGACTATTCGTCTTGCAAAATTTTCTAGGTTTATATTTTAGGCTATATCAGTTGTTTTAAAAGCCTATTGATTATGAAAAATACAGTTTAGCAAATTTTCAATTGGATGCCTTCTCTTTAATAGCTAAATTATGAGAAAAAAAGAGTTATTGTTTATATGGTGTTTCCATATAGCAACATTTATACGCATCAAGCCAACGAGTTATAATAAACTCCCCGTTATGATTGGTTTTTGGTTAGAAGTCATACATTTCTCATTTTATAATTTTTGAATGTGCGATATGAATTGCTCCACCACAACGCACAAAATGAGTAAATAAAAAGGGTTGAGAATATATATTGAGTACGAGTCTCTTTTTATGTTTAAACTCTTAAACATTAATTGGAGAATTATTTATGAGATGATTTTTCTCAACATCATGTGGAGAGAATAATCAGCTTGATAAAGAAGGAAAATGAATTATCATTATCTAGATCATCGAATATGAACTAAAAGTTCATAAGATAATTCAAGTTATTGTATATCAACTACCAGACATATTTACTAACCTAATGAGAGTAATCAAGTCTCATATACCAACTAAAAATGCTCTAAGTTTAAATTACATGTTAGAGCGAATGGATGTAAATCATGCTTGAAGCATGATTGTTGAAATTGGTTCCAATGATCAAAATTCTCGTAAATAGAAAGTAGTATAAGATGTGTAACCCCCTCGTTCCGGTCTAGACGACTGACCGGTTCGAGTAGGTTACACGGGGAAAACCGAAGTGATACCCGTTAAGGTCCCGCCTCGGTTAGCAACCCTAGAAAATTTTCTTCAAATATCTTGTCTAGATGGATCATTTAATCCTAAGTGTGGAACGACAGCGGAAAAACGAGATTAAAACCACGCAGATGGAACGTAAGTTAATTTAAATTACCATGTATTCAAGTTAGTCCGGTTTCTTACATACGCGCCCAAACCAAACATTAACGACTACAAACAAGACTCACAAGAAAGCATACAACAACCCGGACTCAAGCCCAACACTTGAGGACCTTTAAGGATGCCAAAAGCCCAAAATTACAGGCCTGTGTTTCGAAACAGGCTTGCACGTCTCGATACACGGGGCCCCAATTTTAAAAGCTAGACTAGCCGTACCGATACGGTCCACCTCGTTTCGGTACAGGGTCCTTTTCGCCTAGACGTTCCGAAACAGGCCATCACAGTAGCCAAACCGTTTCGGTACGTGTATCGGAACATGGGCTCACAGTTTCAAACCGTACCGAAACACGTTCCGATACGAGTATCCTTCGAACCACACCCGTTCCGAAACCACCTTACACGTTCCGAAACCCCTGCAGTCTGTGTGTTTCTAAAATCAATTTTAAGCATCCCCAATGTTCCCAAACGACCTCAAAACCTCAAGACGCAAGATACAACAAGCATACACGAACTCTAGAGGCATACATCCTACTACAAACATGTTCGAACAACTAACATAAATAAAAAGGCCATCCATAAAGGAAATCAAGCATTCACCAAAATACATTGCATAGCAAGTGTTGAGTGTGTAAAAGTTCTATTATTTACCCCCTATTTAACACATATTTATGTTGCATCCAAGCATTATTCATTGCATTTAGGTCAGTTTACAGTTAAACATCACATATATATTAAAAGGCACGGTTTCTACTGAAATTAGTTGTTTTTGCAGGTTGCTGTTGTAGCAGACGGAAAGGGCAGGCGCTGGGCAGTGAAGCAGAAGAGCTGGAACTGGACAAGCAGTCAAGGAGAAAGATGCTGCCATGGTTGCCGCCGTGACAGCAGAGGACGATAGCAGTTTCGTGGAGAAGATGCAAAGCGGACCTCGACAGATAGAGAAAATTCAGCCCGTCTGTCGTGTGAAATCACCATATTTTTCCAAGCCCTAGATCAGAAGATATACCAAGCCCAAAGTTCAAGGAGAGAAAATCCCAAGAAAGAAGGAGGACGACTTAAAGAGAGATTCTCTAAAGATTTAGTCTTTATTAGAGTTGTACTTTAATTTAAAGTTGTAATCCTTGCTAAATTAGAAAATTTGGACCCAAAGCCTATATAAGGGCATGTATTTCGACCTAGGGAGTATATACACCATTCTCTAGCCTTCTTTCAACCCTAGCCGTTTTCTTCCTCTCACCATGTTCTAAATCCCCCTTAGGGCCACGAGTTGTTTTGTAAAGTAGTTGCAAGGGTTGTTTTGTTTTAGGAATTTTTTAGTTCAATGAAATAAACTTCAAGTTCTTTTATTTTGGTTATTAATATCTGCAAGAGCATCGGGAGAGCATTGTGAGGTTATTTATTTACTTAGCATCGGGAGAGTTAAGTATACGAAAGAAATAAGAGCAAGTTCTCTAGTTTATAGTTGAACTATCTCGGACCTAGGGATAGGACGAGGTTAAGTGGCTAAAGAAGAATTCATCCACATCGGTGTTCATCCTTCGATTCACGCCGGGAGGTATCATCAAAGACGTGATCATCGACAGACTTGGACCTAGGGATAGGCCAAGGCACATTTGGGATTCTTGCCAAACTTGAAGTACTGAGTTGATTGTTCGCTGCCGCGACAAGCAACGGACTGCTGCCGCGACAGGTGCTGTCGCGACGGGGACGACGAAAGCACTAGATTTCCTAGACTCAGCAATACCTGCACTACTGAGCAATCCAATACCAGCCCATTCTCTCTATCTTGATTTCTCTACTCTTTTATTTACGTTTATTTTATTATTTTCGTGACAACTTCTCAAATATTTTCTTTACTTTCGTGCAGTGAATTAAGGTGAACCTATTAGCCCAATCCCTGTGGAGACGATATCTGATACTACGTATCACTTTACTACTTGCGTCGTGTATACTTGCACTACAATTGCGATAGACTATTTTACACGTAACAAGTTTTTGGCGCCGTTGCCGGGGATTGGCAACATAACTCTACCTTTTCTTTTACTGCACTTTTTGTTTTTGTTTTTATTTTTCTATTTTTCTTTGGTGTGTTCAACTCTTACTTTTCACAAGGTTCCCTGTTTATGCGCAGATCGAAACGAGGTGAAGATCCTGAGTATCCATTAGATCCGGAAATCGAACGTTCATTCAATCTTAGGAACCGACTTCGTCACGTACTAGCTAGGAACGAGTACCTTGAGGAATAGTTAGAGACAATGGCATACCGAGGAAACAACCCTCCTGCTGGAGATGGAGCTGTTATACCGCCTGTCGGCGACCCGCCTGCCGATGCCGGACGACGGTCCTGTCGTGACTACATGCTGAATGACCATGTAGAACTAGAAACCACGCTGCCGGATATAGAAGTTGACAACTTTGAACTGAAACCTGTCATGTTTAGCATGATCAACAATGCCGGTCAATTCAGTGGTGCTGTTACAGAGGATGCTATGGAGCATCTCAAAATATTCCAGGAAATATGTGGTTCGTTTAGACTGCCAGGAGTTAATCCGGAGATACTGAGGCTTCGGTTATTTCCCCATTCATTGAGGGACAGAGCAAAGACTTGGTGGAATAAACTTACGCCGGGTTTAGTTAGAACTTGGGCAGATTTGACTCGTGAATTTTTATCTCATTTTAATTCTTCACATTTATCTGAGCGATTACGTGATGAAATTGCTACTTTTCAACAGGAAGATGACGAGCCGATGCACGAGGCCTGGGACATATTCACCACTCTTCTACGGAACTGCCCAATGCATGGATTCCCCGTCTGGAACCAGGTAACCAAGTTTTATAATGCTGCCAACTTACAAACTCGTATTCGAATTGATTCAGCAGCAAACGGATTACTATTGGACAAAGACCCGGATGAGGCAATGCAAGTATTGAAAAATCTGGCTAAGAATGAAGAGCAGTTTCTGACAGCAAGAAGAGGGGGTAAACGGGTTCTAGCTGTTAAGGATTATGAGGCCGACAGCACGATGAAATCACAGGTGGCATACCTTACTAAGGCAATGAAAAAGCTCTTGAACGATGATGCACAACATGGATTTGCTGTCGAGGAGGTATGCGACATTTGTGAGGGAAATCACAGTTCGGAGGAATGTCCAATACAGTTAGAAGAGGGAAAGTATGTTGGAAATTACAATAAGCCGAATTACAACTCCAACAACTATAATCCCAACTGGAGAAAGGATCCCAATTTTTCTTGGAGTAATCCTAATAATACCCTGAATCCTCAAGCACACAATAATCAGAATCAGGGAGGACCTAGATTGTTGACTCGACAGCAGCCGCAACAGCAGCAGCCACCAGCTGCCACGAACAGTATACTGGAACAGACTCTGGCTACGTTTATGTCTCAGACAGGTACTTATATTGAGAATATGAATCAGTTTGTCAAGAAAACAGAGACATTCATGGATAAAACAGAGATGAGGATGAAGAATCATGAAGCTACTCTGAAATCTTTGGAGACACAAATGGGTCAGGTTTCCCAGCATATCAAGCCAAGGCAGAATGGAGGATTTCCTAGCAATACTGAAAATGCTAGGCAGCCCACACATGAGCAGTGTAAAGCCATCACTACTAGGAGTGGGAAGCAATTACCAGGGCCAGAGAAGGAAACTGAAACAGCAAAGAAACCAGCCCTGAAGAAACCTGCCGAGGAAGCTGCCCTGACAGGTAAAAAACAGCCTGCTGCCGATGAGCCTGTCACGACAACAGAAGCGACAGAGGAGAAAAATGATGAACCCAAACCTCCTCAGATTCGTATGTAGTGGGAATGATGTATTGCTGATTATCGTCCCCCACCTCCTTTTCCTCAACGGTTACAGCAAGCGAAGCAAGAATCTCAGCTCAAAAAGATTTATGATATTTTTAAGCAGGTTCATATTAACATTCCGTTGTTAGATGTCGTTAGGGAGATGCCCGGTTACGCCAAATTTCTCAAGGATGTCATGTCAAAGAAATCTAAACTTGGGGAATTTGAAACGGTTAAGATGACAGAAGGATGCATGAGTATTCTTCATATGCAGCCACCCCAGAAAAAGAAGGATCCAGGGAGCTTCATCATACCTTGTGTAATCGGAGATAAATATGTGGGTAAGGCACTTTGTGATCTTGGTGCTAGTATTAACTTAATGCCAAAATTTGTTTTTCAGAAATTAGGTATTGGAAAAGCTCGGCCCACGACAGTAATTCTGCAGCTGGCAGACCGCTCTTATGTTCATCTGGAAGGAAAAATCGAAGATATTCTGGTAAGAGTGGATAAATTTATATTTCCTGCTGATTTTCTCGTTTTAGATTGTGAAGCAGATGAACGCACCAATCATCATGGGGTGACCCTTCTTAGCCACGGGAAGATCACTGATTGATGTGGAAAAAGGAGAACTCACCATGAGAGTGAACGATCAAGAAATAAAGTTAAATGTTCTCCAAGCTATGAAACATACTGATGCAGACGAGGAATGCAAAGCTATCACTGAAGTTACCTTTGATCAACCCTGCATCAGGTCGGGCTGTCACGACATCAAAATTGGTTACTGCCTCGGCAGCCACTTACAGGAATGTCACGACAGCACCGACGACAGCAACTCCTCTGAATCCGATACATCTGATACTGAAGATCAGGAGGAGGTAAACTGGATAAGCGATCGTCCAGGTAAGTTATTCGAACCTTTAAATTATACTTCGGATAACCATGCAATCCAAAAACCATCAACTGTTGAGCCCCCTGTTTTATAACTGAAGCCCCTGCCAGGGCAGCTAAAATATGCTTTTCTTGGTTCAAATGATACGTTGCCCGTAATCATCTCTTCCAAGTTGATGCAGGAACAGGAACAACAGTTAATAGAGATGCTGCAGCAGCACAAAAAGGCAATTGGATGGACGATAGCTGATATTCAAGGCATTAGTTCGGCGTTATGCATGCATAAAATCCTTTTAGAGGAAGATCATAAGCCGACTATAGATGCTCAAAGGCGGCTAAACCATGCGATGAAAGAGGTGGTGCGGAAAGAGATAATCAAATGGTTAGATGCTGGTATAATTTATGCCATCTCAGACAGCAAATGGGTGAGCCTGGTGCAATGCGTTCCCAAGAAAGGAGGAATGACTGTGGTGACCAACGAAAACAATGAGCTAATGCCAACCAGGACTGTGACCGGTTGGAGGGTTTGTATGGACTATCGGAAGCTTAACAAAGCTACCCGAAAGGACCACTTTCCTTTACCCTTTATTGATCAAATGCTTGATAGATTAGCGGGTAAACCTTACTATTGTTTTCTTGATGGTTATTCAGGTTATAATCAAATAGCTATCGCACCGGAAGATCAAGAAAAGACGACCTTCACATGCCCCTATGGAACGTATGCTTTTAGGAGGATGTCGTTTGGATTATGTAATGCACCCGCCACTTTCCAAAGGTGCATGATGGCCATATTCTCCGATATGGTGGAGGACTTCCTTGAAATTTTTATGGATGATTTTTCAGTCTTTGGGGACGATTTTGAGAGCTGCCTAGGAAATCTACAAAAGGTACTTGAAAGATTTGAAAAAGCAAACCTAGTCCTGAATTGGGAAAAATGACACTTCATGGTGGATGAAGGGATAGTCCTTGGCCATAAGATTAGCTGCCGTGGCATAGAAGTCGACAGGGCCAAAATAGAAGTAATCGAAAAGCTGCCGCCGCCAACTACAGTCAAGGGTATTAGAAGTTTCTTGGGACATGCTGGTTTTTATCGGAGATTCATTGCAAATTTCTCAAAAATCACCAAGCCCCTATGCCATCTTTTGGAGCAGAACCGACCCTTTGACTTTAATGATGAATGTGCTGAAGCATTCAAGGTTCTGAAGGAAAAACTGGTAACAGCCCCAATAATACAACCACCAGACTGGACACAGCCATTTGAGATCATGTGTGATGCTAGTGATTATGCTGTCGGGGCAGCACTTGGGCAGCGAAGAGATAAAATTTTTCATGTCATATACTATGCCAGCAAGACGCTGAATGACGCCCAAGTGAACTACACCACCACAAAAAAAGAGTTATTAGCTGTGGTTTTCTCTATTGACAAGTTTCGCTCTTACATACTTGGAACGAAGGTAATAGTGCACACAGACCATTCTGCCCTGAAGTATATGTTCGCGAAAAAGGATACAAAGCCTCGATTGATACGGTGGATCCTGCTCTTGCAAGAATTTGACCTTGAAATCAAGGACAAAAAAGGGACAGAAAATCAGGTGGCAGATCACTTGTCAAGGTTGGAGAAGGGACAGAGTCTACTGATGAGTGTTTAAAAGTTCTATTATTTACACCCTTTTTAACCCATATTTCTGCTGCATTCAAGCATTATTCATTGCATTTAGGTCAGTTTACAGCAAAACATCACAAATATATTAAAAGGCACAGATTCTACTAAAAATGGTTGTTTTTGTAGGTATCTGCCATAGTAGATGTTGAAGGCAGGCGCAGGGCAGATAAGCAGAAGAGCTGAACTGAACAAGCAGACGAAGAAGACGAACCTGTCATGGACCTGTCGTGACAGCAAGGTGACAGCAACTTTATGGAGAGGAAAAACAAAGTGGACCTCGATAGATAGAGAAAAATCTGCTCGTCTGTCGTGTGAAAGCCAAATATTTTTCCAAGCCCCGGATCAAAAGATATGTCAAGCTAAAGCTCAAGGAGAGGAAATTCCTAGAAACAAGGATGGCGGCTGCAAAGTAGGATACTTAGAGATTAAGTCTTTATTAGAATCTTACTTTTAATTAAAGTTGTAATCCTTGTTACCTTAGATAACTTGAGCCCAAAGCTTATATAAGGGCATAGGTTTTAACCTAGAGAAATATCCCTCATTCTACCCCATAACCGATAACCTAAACCCCCCTGTCGTCCACCCGTCACCGACATGTTCTAAATCCCCCCTAGGGCTACGGGTTGTTTTGTAAAGTAGTTGCAAGGGTTGTTTTGTTTTAGGATTTTTCAAGTTCAATAAAATAAACTTCAAGTTCTTTTATCTTGGTTTTAATATCTTGCAAGAGCATCGGGAGAGCATTGTGAGGTTATCCATTTACTTAGCATCGGGAGAGTTAAGTATACGAAAGAGATAAGAGCGCGTTCTCTAGTTTATAGTTGAACCATCTCGTGCCTAGGGATAGGGCGAGGTTAAGTGGCTAAGGAAGAATTCATACACATCGGTGTTCATCCTTCGATTCACGCCGGGAGGTATCATCAAAGACGTGATCATCGACAGACTTGTGCCTAGGGATAGGGCAAGGCAGATCTGGGATTCTTGCCAAGCTTGAAGTACAGAGTTGGTGTGTTTGCTGCCCGCGACAGCCAACGGACAGCTGCAGCGACAGGTGCTGTCGGAGACAGGCGCGACGACAGGACTGGATTTCCTAAACTCTACAATACCTGCACTACTGAGCAATTCAATACCAGCTCATTCTTTCTATCTTGATTTCTCTACTCTTTTATTTAAGTTTACTTTATATTTCTCGTGACAAAATCTTAAATCATTCTTTTTCCCCTTGTGCAGATAGCGAAGGAAAGGGTTAGCCCAGTCCCTGTGGAGACGATATCCGATACTTTAGTATCACTTTACTACTTGCGTCGTGTACACTTGCACTACATTACGATAGACGCTTTTACACGCAACAAGTTTTTGGCGCCGTTGCCGGGGACTGGCAACACACTCTTACCATAGCTTCTGCACTTTTCTTTTATTTTTTTTTTATTTTTTTTTATTTTTTTTATTTTTTTTAACAAAAAAAAATCTCAGGTGAAAATACAGGTTCAAGGGCATCAACATGCCAGGAAAAACCATTCGAGAGTTGATGTGGGAAAGTTCTTGCAATTACCGTAAAGACATGCTGCCAGGGCAGCAGCCGTGGCAGCAACAGGGGCAGCAAATGCCGATGCCGCAGCAGCAAAATTTTTTATGGTACGATCAAAACACACAAAATTTTTTATACCATAACAGTTTTGCTGCAGAACCCGACCTGCCCTGGCAATGTCATCATCCTCAAGAGCAGTCAAAATCCTTAGAAGACACACTGCAAGCCTTCTTGGAAATCTCTCAAAAAGTGTCAGCCTCTACGAAAGCAAGTATCGCCAAGATGGATGAACTCTTGAGCAGACCAGTCCTCATTCATGCCACAGATGAACCTGAAATCCTGAGGCAAGACGACGAGGATGCCCATGTGAAGGAATACCCAACATATGATGAGTCTGAGCAACAACATGCCATGGCAATGACCGAGGAGCCGGAATGGAGCAACACCGCGACAATGCTTAGTGAAATTCAAGAGAATGTCACGGCAGCAACAACTTTTGAGGCAGAAACTCCAGTCAAAGCGGAAACTGCCGCCTCGACAGAAACAACCGCCTCGACAGAAACTGCCGCCTCGACAGCAACTGCCGCCTCGACAGAAACTGCCGCCTCGACAGAAACTGCCGCCTCGACAGAAACTGCCGCCTCGACAGAAACTGCCGCCTCGACAGAAACTGCCGCCTCGACAGAAACTGCCGCCTCGACAGCAACTGCCGCCTCGACAGCAACTTCCGCCTTGGCAGCAACTGCCGCCTCGGCAGCAACTGATGATGCAGCAGCAACCACGTCAGAGGCAAATTCTCAACCCACGACCTCGATTATGCCTAACCAAGATTGCACACATCCATCTCTGTCATGGCACTCGCACGACCACCTAGAAGAGCTACCCAATGACAATGCCTCGCCGATGGAATATGAGCAGGTAATAAACGAACCTTTTGAATTATATGAAAACTCACCAATTCCATTGCAGGTATTAGAGGAACCAAAGCCGGTGGACATAGAATCATCAAAGTCTCTACTGATGGAGATTTACGAGTGGTCAACAAAATTTAGTATAGAGAGCGATGGCACTTACCAATGTCCCATTGACCTACAAAGTAACCTGGCAACAGGCTGTCAAAATAACTGCCTGTCACAGCAGCAGACACGATAGCAAGGGCTATATTCAACCACAACAACATTCAACGAAAACAAGGTAAGTTTGTGGCCGAATGTCAATTTGATTATTTCTAATCATATATTCATGCCCTCAGAAACATTACCAAGAAGGGAGGACTTCATGGACTACAAAGGGAAGAGAAAGAAAGGAGCCCCCACCATGAGAAAAATCACCAGATGGAGGGTACAGATGGACTTCAAGAAGTACCGGAAACGACGCCTCAAGCATTATCAGGGGACTGAAGCCCCAGGAAGTCAGGAAGTGGTTACTTTAGGAGATGCCCCACAAGGCATTCCTAATTTAACCTAATTTTTTATTTATTTTTTTATTATTATTATTTATTAGGAATTAGATTTATTTTATTCAAATAATGTTTTTCTATTTTTATGTTTTTAGGAAATAAAGGAGTCAAGAAGAAAAGGAGAAGTGACCCAAGCCCACCGCCCATCCATCAGCCCATTTATGGAGACCTGTCGTTTCGGCTGCCGCCGCGGACGGATATGACAGGCTATCAACAGACTGACACGGCAGACGCAGAAGCGTGCGGCAGACGCGTAACAGACGAATAAATGCGTGTCAGACGCGTCAGACACACTAAATCCAATCTGCCGCTCCGTTATTCACGCCTGCCGTTACAGCATTAACGGGCAGCACCTCGACCACTATAAAACCCCGTTTCATTTTCATTTTCACTCACTTCTGTCTTTCTTACTTGTTCTCCCTTTTTAGTTTTCATTTGCTTTCATTTACTTTTCACAACCCTTGCACTAATATGTCTTATAGGAAAACCCGACGCAATGCTGCTTCCACTTTCTCAGAGGCAGCAGCTCCGACATCCAGGTCATGGAGCAACCTGCCCCTGAACCTGCCCAGCCTCCTCCACAGCCCAGACGCCCCCATCAGATCCGTGTCAGCAGCAGCAGCGAGGCAGCGACTAAAATTTAAGTTTTTACCTCTTATTGTTGCCTGCCTTTATATTTTGTGATGTACTTTTTCTTTATTTTATTTTTCATATCATTTTGCATTGAGGGCAATGCAACCCTTGAGTTTGGGGGTGGCAACCCTCCATCATTAATGGAGTCTTAAGTACATCTTTTTATTAATTGTTGTGTCTTTTATTTATTTAAGTTCTTTAAAAAAATCAGAAAATATAAAACTGTTGGCTTAAAACTGTGAAGTTAACTCACCTGTCATGACGGCTCTGTCGTGGCAGCATCTTTAGGACAGTTTAAGGAAAAGTTTAGAGCCTTTCTATAGTTCTGAAAATTTAAACACCTTTGTGACTGTTATATCGCTTAGATTTCTTTTAGCCAAACTAGAATAGGATGCTTAGAACTTGAATAGCCTCTAGAGGTGCCTAACACTGGCTCTAGGAAAGAAGTTTAGCAAAAGAAAAACAAAAACCTAGAGGTGCCCGAAACCGGCTCTAGGAAGCTAACTAGAGGTGCCCAAAACTGGCTCTAGAAAAATTTAGCTTGAAAATAGAAGAAAAAGAAGCATGAAAATGTGCCTTCTAAAAAAAAAAAAACTTTGGCATAAAAATTCGAGTTAAGAAGTTGAATATTCTAGTGAAACTAAGAGAGTCTTAGCATATAACTGTTCACAAGCATGCACACACTGCACGAGAGCTATAGGGAGATTCCGGACAGATCCTAACCTTTCCGACAGGTTGCTGCCGCCATAGAGAGTGAGCGACGGGTAAGGGACAGTTCACTGTTTGAAGGCCAACACAAAAAAAAAATCATTTTTCTTTTAAGTCTTAATTGCTTGAGGACAAGCAAAAACTTGAGTTTGGGGGTGTGATGAGTGTTTAAAAGTTCTATTATTTACACCCTTTTTAACCCATATTTCTGCTGCATTCAAGCATTATTCATTGCATTTAGGTCAGTTTACAGCAAAACATCACAAATATATTAAAAGGCACAGATTCTACTAAAAATGGTTGTTTTTGTAGGTATCTGCCATAGTAGATGTTGAAGGCAGGCGCAGGGCAGATAAGCAGAAGAGCTGAACTGAACAAGCAGACGAAGAAGACGAACCTGTCATGGACCTGTCGTGACAGCAAGGTGACAGCAACTTTATGGAGAGGAAAAACAAAGTGGACCTCGATAGATAGAGAAAAATCTGCTCGTCTATCGTGTGAAAGCCAAATATTTTTCCAAGCCCCGGATCAAAAGATATGTCAAGCTAAAGCTCAAGGAGAGGAAATTCCTAGAAACAAGGATGGCGGCTGCAAAGTAGGATACTTAGAGATTAAGTCTTTATTAGAATCTTACTTTTAATTAAAGTTGTAATCCTTGTTACCTTAGATAACTTGAGCCCAAAGCTTATATAAGGGCATAGGTTTTAACCTAGAGAAATATCCCTCATTCTACCCCATAACCGATAACCTAAACCCCCCTGTCGTCCACCCGTCACCGACATGTTCTAAATCCCCCCTAGGGCTACGGGTTGTTTTGTAAAGTAGTTGCAAGGGTTGTTTTGTTTTAGGATTTTTCAAGTTCAATAAAATAAACTTCAAGTTCTTTTATCTTGGTTTTAATATCTTGCAAGAGCATCGGGAGAGCATTGTGAGGTTATCCATTTACTTAGCATCGGGAGAGTTAAGTATACGAAAGAGATAAGAGCGCGTTCTCTAGTTTATAGTTGAACCATCTCGTGCCTAGGGATAGGGCGAGGTTAAGTGGCTAAGGAAGAATTCATACACATCGGTGTTCATCCTTCGATTCACGCCGGGAGGTATCATCAAAGACGTGATCATCGACAGACTTGTGCCTAGGGATAGGGCAAGGCAGATCTGGGATTCTTGCCAAGCTTGAAGTACAGAGTTGGTGTGTTTGCTGCCCGCGACAGCCAACGGACAGCTGCAGCGACAGGTGCTGTCGGAGACAGGCGCGACGACAGGACTGGATTTCCTAAACTCTACAATACCTGCACTACTGAGCAATTCAATACCAGCTCATTCTTTCTATCTTGATTTCTCTACTCTTTTATTTAAGTTTACTTTATATTTCTCGTGACAAAATCTTAAATCATTCTTTTTCCCCTTGTGCAGATAGCGAAGGAAAGGGTTAGCCCAGTCCCTGTGGAGACGATATCCGATACTTTAGTATCACTTTACTACTTGCGTCGTGTACACTTGCACTACATTACGATAGACGCTTTTACACGCAACAAGTTTTTGGCGCCGTTGCCGGGGACTGGCAACACACTCTTACCATAGCTTCTGCACTTTTCTTTTATTTTTTTTTTATTTTTTTTTATTTTTTTTATTTTTTTTAACAAAAAAAAAACTCAGGTGAAAATACAGGTTCAAGGGCATCAACATGCCAGGAAAAACCATTCGAGAGTTGATGTGGGAAAGTTCTTGCAATTACCGTAAAGACATGCTGCCAGGGCAGCAGCCGTGGCAGCAACAGGGGCAGCAAATGCCGATGCCGCAGCAGCAAAATTTTTTATGGTACGATCAAAACACACAAAATTTTTTATACCATAACAGTTTTGCTGCAGAACCCGACCTGCCCTGGCAATGTCATCATCCTCAAGAGCAGTCAAAATCCTTAGAAGACACACTGCAAGCCTTCTTGGAAATCTCTCAAAAAGTGTCAGCCTCTACGAAAGCAAGTATCGCCAAGATGGATGAACTCTTGAGCAGACCAGTCCTCATTCATGCCACAGATGAACCTGAAATCCTGAGGCAAGACGACGAGGATGCCCATGTGAAGGAATACCCAACATATGATGAGTCTGAGCAACAACATGCCATGGCAATGACCGAGGAGCCGGAATGGAGCAACACCGCGACAATGCTTAGTGAAATTCAAGAGAATGTCACGGCAGCAACAACTTTTGAGGCAAAAACTCCAGTCAAAGCGGAAACTGCCGCCTCGACAGAAACAACCGCCTCGACAGAAACTGCCGCCTCGACAGCAACTGCCGCCTCGACAGAAACTGCCGCCTCGACAGAAACTGCCGCCTCGACAGAAACTGCCGCCTCGACAGAAACTGCCGCCTCGACAGAAACTGCCGCCTCGACAGAAACTGCCGCCTCGACAGCAACTGCCGCCTCGACAGCAACTTCCGCCTTGGCAGCAACTGCCGCCTCGGCAGCAACTGATGATGCAGCAGCAACCACGTCAGAGGCAAATTCTCAACCCACGACCTCGATTATGCCTAACCAAGATTGCACACATCCATCTCTGTCATGGCACTCGCACGACCACCTAGAAGAGCTACCCAATGACAATGCCTCGCCGATGGAATATGAGCAGGTAATAAACGAACCTTTTGAATTATATGAAAACTCACCAATTCCATTGCAGGTATTAGAGGAACCAAAGCCGGTGGACATAGAATCATCAAAGTCTCTACTGATGGAGATTTACGAGTGGTCAACAAAATTTAGTATAGAGAGCGATGGCACTTACCAATGTCCCATTGACCTGCAAAGTAACCTGGCAACAGGCTGTCAAAATAACTGCCTGTCACAGCAGCAGACACGACAGCAAGGGCTATATTCAACCACAACAACATTCAACGAAAACAAGGTAAGTTTGTGGCCGAATGTCAATTTGATTATTTCTAATCATATATTCATGCCCTCAGAAACATTACCAAGAAGGGAGGACTTCATGGACTACAAAGGGAAGAGAAAGAAAGGAGCCCCCACCATGAGAAAAATCACCAGATGGAGGGTACAGATGGACTTCAAGAAGTACCGGAAACGACGCCTCAAGCATTATCAGGGGACTGAAGCCCCAGGAAGTCAGGAAGTGGTTACTTTAGGAGATGCCCCACAAGGCATTCCTAATTTAACCTAATTTTTTATTTATTTTTTTATTATTATTATTTATTAGGAATTAGATTTATTTTATTCAAATAATGTTTTTCTATTTTTATGTTTTTAGGAAATAAAGGAGTCAAGAAGAAAAGGAGAAGTGACCCAAGCCCACCGCCCATCCATCAGCCCATTTATGGAGACCTGTCGTTTCGGCTGCCGCCGCGGACGGATATGACAGGCTATCAACAGACTGACACGGCAGACGCAGAAGCGTGCGGCAGACGCGTAACAGACGAATAAATGCGTGTCAGACGCGTCAGACACACTAAATCCAATCTGCCGCTCCGTTATTCACGCCTGCCGTTACAGCATTAACGGGCAGCACCTCGACCACTATAAAACCCCGTTTCATTTTCATTTTCACTCACTTCTGTCTTTCTTACTTGTTCTCCCTTTTTAGTTTTCATTTGCTTTCATTTACTTTTCACAACCCTTGCACTAATATGTCTTATAGGAAAACCCGACGCAATGCTGCTTCCACTTTCTCAGAGGCAGCAGCTCCGACATCCAGGTCATGGAGCAACCTGCCCCTGAACCTGCCCAGCCTCCTCCACAGCCCAGACGCCCCCATCAGATCCGTGTCAGCAGCAGCAGCGAGGCAGCGACTAAAATTTAAGTTTTTACCTCTTATTGTTGCCTGCCTTTATATTTTGTGATGTACTTTTTCTTTATTTTATTTTTCATATCATTTTGCATTGAGGGCAATGCAACCCTTGAGTTTGGGGGTGGCAACCCTCCATCATTAATGGAGTCTTAAGTACATCTTTTTATTAATTGTTGTGTCTTTTATTTATTTAAGTTCTTTAAAAAAATCAGAAAATATAAAACTGTTGGCTTAAAACTGTGAAGTTAACTCACCTGTCATGACGGCTCTGTCGTGGCAGCATCTTTAGGACAGTTTAAGGAAAAGTTTAGAGCCTTTCTATAGTTCTGAAAATTTAAACACCTTTGTGACTGTTATATCGCTTAGATTTCTTTTAGCCAAACTAGAATAGGATGCTTAGAACTTGAATAGCCTCTAGAGGTGCCTAACACTGGCTCTAGGAAAGAAGTTTAGCAAAAGAAAAACAAAAACCTAGAGGTGCCCGAAACCGGCTCTAGGAAGCTAACTAGAGGTGCCCAAAACTGGCTCTAGAAAAATTTAGCTTGAAAATAGAAGAAAAAGAAGCATGAAAATGTGCCTTCTAAAAAAAAAAAAACTTTGGCATAAAAATTCGAGTTAAGAAGTTGAATATTCTAGTGAAACTAAGAGAGTCTTAGCATATAACTGTTCACAAGCATGCACACACTGCACGAGAGCTATAGGGAGATTCCGGACAGATCCTAACCTTTCCGACAGGTTGCTGCCGCCATAGAGAGTGAGCGACGGGTAAGGGACAGTTCACTGTTTGAAGGCCAACACAAAAAAAAAATCATTTTTCTTTTAAGTCTTAATTGCTTGAGGACAAGCAAAAACTTGAGTTTGGGGGTGTGATGAGTGTTTAAAAGTTCTATTATTTACACCCTTTTTAACCCATATTTCTGCTGCATTCAAGCATTATTCATTGCATTTAGGTCAGTTTACAGCAAAACATCACAAATATATTAAAAGGCACAGATTCTACTAAAAATGGTTGTTTTTGTAGGTATCTGCCATAGTAGATGTTGAAGGCAGGCGCAGGGCAGATAAGCAGAAGAGCTGAACTGAACAAGCAGACGAAGAAGACGAACCTGTCATGGACCTGTCGTGACAGCAAGGTGACAGCAACTTTATGGAGAGGAAAAACAAAGTGGACCTCGATAGATAGAGAAAAATCTGCTCGTCTGTCGTGTGAAAGCCAAATATTTTTCCAAGCCCCGGATCAAAAGATATGTCAAGCTAAAGCTCAAGGAGAGGAAATTCCTAGAAACAAGGATGGCGGCTGCAAAGTAGGATACTTAGAGATTAAGTCTTTATTAGAATCTTACTTTTAATTAAAGTTGTAATCCTTGTTACCTTAGATAACTTGAGCCCAAAGCTTATATAAGGGCATAGGTTTTAACCTAGAGAAATATCCCTCATTCTACCCCATAACCGATAACCTAAACCCCCCTGTCGTCCACCCGTCACCGACATGTTCTAAATCCCCCCTAGGGCTACGGGTTGTTTTGTAAAGTAGTTGCAAGGGTTGTTTTGTTTTAGGATTTTTCAAGTTCAATAAAATAAACTTCAAGTTCTTTTATCTTGGTTTTAATATCTTGCAAGAGCATCGGGAGAGCATTGTGAGGTTATCCATTTACTTAGCATCGGGAGAGTTAAGTATACGAAAGAGATAAGAGCGCGTTCTCTAGTTTATAGTTGAACCATCTCGTGCCTAGGGATAGGGCGAGGTTAAGTGGCTAAGGAAGAATTCATACACATCGGTGTTCATCCTTCGATTCACGCCGGGAGGTATCATCAAAGACGTGATCATCGACAGACTTGTGCCTAGGGATAGGGCAAGGCAGATCTGGGATTCTTGCCAAGCTTGAAGTACAGAGTTGGTGTGTTTGCTGCCCGCGACAGCCAACGGACAGCTGCAGCGACAGGTGCTGTCGGAGACAGGCGCGACGACAGGACTGGATTTCCTAAACTCTACAATACCTGCACTACTGAGCAATTCAATACCAGCTCATTCTTTCTATCTTGATTTCTCTACTCTTTTATTTAAGTTTACTTTATATTTCTCGTGACAAAATCTTAAATCATTCTTTTTCCCCTTGTGCAGATAGCGAAGGAAAGGGTTAGCCCAGTCCCTGTGGAGACGATATCCGATACTTTAGTATCACTTTACTACTTGCGTCGTGTACACTTGCACTACATTACGATAGACGCTTTTACACGCAACATCTACCAACAGATGAAATAAACATACTGGAGACCTTCCCAGACGAGCAGCTCTTTGCTGCTGCAATCACTGCCGCGACAGCCATGGCGGCAGGTAAGTCTTCTGAACTCCCCTAGTATGCAGATTTCGTTAATTTCTTAGTTAGCGGAATAATTCCTTCTGATCTTAATTATCAAGCCAGGAAGAGGTTCCAAAATGATGTTAAGCATTATTATTGGGACGAACCTCTTCTTTTCAAAATCTTTGCAGATCAGGTTATAAGGAGATGTGTACCATATGAGGAGCAAGAAGACATACTTCATCACTGTCATGCTTCACAGTATGGAGGACACTTAGGAGGCAACAAAACTGCTGCCAAGGTGTTGCAGTCAGGGTTTTATTGGCCGTCACTGTATAAAAATGCTCAAATCTTCTACAAGAGTTGTGACAGGTGCCAACGGACAGGAAACATCTCCAGGAGAAACGAGATGCCGCTGCAGAACATTCTAGAAGTCGAGATCTTCGACGTTTGGGGGATTGATTTTATGGGACCATTCCCATCTTCATGTGGGAATCTATACATCCTCCTAGCAGTAGATTATGTCTCTAAGTGGGTTGAAGCTATCGCCACTCAAAAGAATGATGCCAAGACAGTCCAAAGGTTTCTACACAAAAATATTTTTTCCAGGTTTGGCATCCCTAAGGAGATTATCAGTGATGAAGGGAGACATTTTGACAATAGGGTTATTGCTGCTGCCTTGAAGAAATACGGTGTCAAACATCAGATCGCGACAACATATCACCCACAGACCAATGGACAAGATGAAATTTCTAACAGGGAAGTTAAGAACATTCTTGAGAAGATGGTTAAGCCAACTAGGAAGGATTGGTCTTTACTCCTCAATGATGCATTATGGGCTTATAGGACAGCTTTCAAGACACCATTGGGCATGTCTCCATACCGATTGATTTATGGGAAAACATGTCATCTACCTGTCGAGATAGAGCACAGAGCATACTGGGCGATCAAGGCAGTGAATATGGACTTGGATAGGTCAGGGCAGAAAAGGCTGTTAGATCTGAACGAAATTGAAGAAATCCGAACAATGGCCTATGACAATGCAAGAATCTACAAGGATAAAACTAAGAAGTGGCATAACAAGAAGTTGCTGCCACGACAGTTCTGCTCAGGGCAGCTTGTATTGTTGTTCAACTCTAGACTGATACTCTTCCCAGGGAAGCTAAAATCTAGATGGTCTGACCCATTCCAAGTTGTACAGGTTTTTCCCCATGGTGCCATAACAATCCGATCATTAAAAGACGGGCACCAATTTAAGGTCAACGGACAGCGTCTCAAGCATTATCAGGGGACTGAAGCCCCAGGAATACAGGAAGTGGTTACCTTAGGAGATGCCTCACCTGGCATCCCTAATTTAACCTAAATTTTATTTTATTTTATTATTATTATTTATTAGGAAATAAGATTTGTTTTATTTGAATAATGTTTTTATTTTTATTGTTTTTAGGAAATAAAGGAGTCAAGAAGAACAGGAGAAGTGAACTCAGTCCACCATCCATCCATCAGCCCAACAAAGCCCAAATGTTGAAGCATGTCGTTACAGCTGCCGCAGTAGACGCGAAAAATACAGGTTGTCATCACGCTGTCACGACAGACGCGGAAACGTGTGTCAGACGCGTCAAACACGCTAACATACAACGGCTAGCCCCGTTATTCGCGCCTGCCGTTACAGTTTCAATGGGCAGCAAATTCCTCTCTATATAACCCCGTTTCATTTTCATTTTCACTCACTTCTGCTTTTCATACTTACTCTACCTCTTTAGTTTCTTTTACTTTCATTTGCTTTTCACAACCCTTGCACAACTATGTCTTCCAGAAAAACCCGACGCAATGCTGCCTCCAGTTCCACACCGGCAGCAACTCCACCACGTTCCTTTGCTAACAGAGACATGTGGGAAGAGAGAGGCTTTATCTACACATCAATGGAGGAACATTTGGGCCTCAAACCATTCATAGCCCGGAAGATCAGAGCTTTACAGTGGCAAACCTTTGCAGAGCAGCCGGAGGAAATGAATGTCATGCTGGTTCGCGAATTTTATTCTGCCATCAGCAGCAGGACAGCGACAGCAGTGTTCGTTCGAGGGAAGGAGGTGCCATTTGAAGCAGAATACATTAATACCCTCTATGGCTTCTACATCGGTATCAATGACGACGCCCACCAGCAATTCCTGAACACATTAGACACTGCTGCCTACGACGTTGTCATGGCAGAATTGACAGAAGAGGGAACTCAATGGAACACCAGCATGAAGAATCCAAGGACAGTAAGGAGGACCCAGCTGCTGCCGGAGGCAAAGTTGTGGAATGCCTTCATAAAGAAGAGGATCATGTCGTCATCCCACAACACCACTGTCGACCAACCAAGGTTAGCGTTGATACACTCTATTCTACATGAACGACCCATTAATGTGGGCAGCTTTATTCGAGAAAGTATTTTGGAGTGTGCGCATAGACCAATGGGTCCCCTCTACCTTCCATACCTCATCACCTCGCTTTGCCGCGGCCATAATATCCCAGAGTTGCGCACGGATTTGATAGAAGAAGGAAGAGGTTGGAATGAAAAGAATATCCTCAGCCTGATGGAGCTGACTGTTGCTACCCCTCTGTCGTGATTTGACCCTGCTGCCGCCACAGCCGATACGATAGAACAATCTCATACTAAACCAACTGCCCCAGCAGCTGCCCCGACAGACACCTCCGCCCAGATATTAGATACCATTCAGAAGCTGGAGGAACGACAACTTGGCTTAGTGACCTTCATCAGGGATTTTGCTACCTCTACGGTAACCTTTATACAAAATTCTTTAAATTTCCCTGATGCTGCCTTCCCCACATTTCCTGCACATTATTTTACTGTCACTACACCTACCCACACTCCCACACCTGCTGCCACACCACAAACACCTCCTGCAGCATCCACACCAACACCGGGCACAACAGCTACTGGCAGCAACCCGGTAGCAGAGACTTCTGCCCGTGGGACAAAGAGAAAGACGGCGACGGAAGAACTTGACGCCTTTATTGCCGGTCTCTCTTCCTCCTCTGTTTGGGCCGCCAGTGACAATGAGCCCTCTATTAAGAGGAATCTATCGAAGGAATTCTCTCTGGTCAAAAGGCAGAAGTGCATGGCAGACAAAAGTAATATGCAAAGACGGCAGCAGCGGTGACAGCAACAGCGGAGAGGAAAGCAGTGGCAGTTCTGACATCCAGGTTGTGGAGCAACCCCCTCATATCTCCCCGACCAGAATCCAACCACCAAGGGAGGCCAAAACAAAGAACACTTCTGCCTCCCTCATTTCCCAGCCAGCTCCAAAAGCTCGTGCCCGCCGCCAGATCAGACTCAGCAGCAGCAGTGAAGACAGCGCATAAAATTTAAGTTTCCTATCTTATTATTGCTGCATGCTATATATTTTGTGATGTACTGCCTTATATTTTGTTTTTAATTGTCATTTTGCATTGAGGGCAATGCAACCCTTGAGTTTGGGGGTGGCATCCCTCCATCAATGGAGTCTAATTTAAGTTTTAAAAATTGTGTTTTTTTACTTAGTTTATTTTTGTGCCAAAAAAAACAAAAATATAAAAATAACAGTTTGGCTTAAGTCTTTGAACTTCACTTACCTGCCACGACATATGCTGTCGTGACAGTGCCTTTAGGATATTTTAGGATTTGCTTAGAGCCCTGCTATGATTCTACCCTGTAAAACACTCTTTGTGACTCTTAGGTTTTCTAGATTTCTTTAGTACACTAGAATAGGAATGATTACCCACTTGAAAGTGCCCCTAGAGGTGCCTATCACTGGCTCTAGGAAGATAAGAAAGAAAGAAAAAATATTCAGACTCAATAGCTTGCAAAACTGCCTTGCACTTATTTTAGGAGATTTCTTTTTAAGCTATATTAGAAAAAATTAAAGGAGCCCAAGAATTGCCTCCAGAAAAGATGCAGTTAAATAAAGAGTCAAAAACTAAAGGAGCCTAAGATTTGCCTCCAGAAAAGAATTGAATTGGCATAAACCTCAAGTTGTAGTCATAACTATTTCGGTATACTAAGGTAGTCTAGATGCATAAGTGTTCACAAAAGCCGCACACACTCCACAAGAGTTATAGCATGGTTCCGAGTAAGTCCAGAAATATCCAACAAGGTGCTACTCATGGTGGAATACAAATGGTAGGCAAGGAAAAGTTCACTGTTTTAAGCCAAACGAAAACATTATTTTTCTTTTTTAGGGTCTGAATTGCTTGAGGGCAAGCAAAAACTTGAGTTTGGGGGTGTGTTGAGTGTGTAAAAGTTCTATTATTTACCCCATATTTAACCCATATTTATGCTGCATCCAAGCATTATTCATTGCATTTAGGTCAGTTTACAGTTAAACATCACATATATATTAAAAGGCACAGTTTCTACTGAAATTGGTTGTTTTTGCAGGTTGCTGCTGTAGCAGACGGAAAGGGCAGGCGCTGGGCAGTGAAGCAGAAGAGCTGGAACTGGACAAGCAGTCAAGGAGGAAGATGCTGTCATGGTTGCCGCCGTGACAGCAGAGGATGACAGCAGTTTCGTGGAGAAGATGCAAAGTGGACCTCGACAGAGCAAGGTCAACATGCCTTTAAACAAAACACATAAACATCATAGAACATGGTCATAAACCCTCAAGACAAAGCATTTGGGCAGCAACATAAGCATGGTTTACAATCCACATTGAAGGAAATAACATCCAAAAAATAAACAACACCTATGAGTCTAACAACGCTCATACAAAAACACATAGCATCATCAATCCAAGCATGCTAGAACATCAATAAGCCAAACTAAGGAGTTGAACACCAACTCCATACAAGTCTAGTACCCTTATTGTCTAGGCATTATTACAAAGACTTAAACCATACTTGAGCTACTCGAGAACTCCGAAAAGCTCCTCCCTTGCCCACTTGCCTTCCGAAACTCTAACGATCTGCATGTTGGAAAAAGGAGAGCGTAAGCTTGAAATCTTAGTGAGCGAAGCTCTAAAAACTCATCAACAATGCAGTTTTCAAAACACATTTCTTAATTGAAAAGGAAACCATTTAAATGCATGAAAGAGGCATAAACAACACAATTACATGGTTTGCACATGCACAACCAAAACACGGTGGGACCACACATCACCGTTCGACTAGTAGTTTTCCGATGGGACCACACATCACCTTACTCTTCTACTAGTCACTACCGGTGGGACCACACATCACCGTAGTAAAGACAACCATCACGTGAGGTTCGACACCAACAACGACTACACACAACATCAAACGGAAGTAAAGGAAATCCACAATTCACACAATATCTCAACGATTGCTCATACACCAATACTTAACAATCAAGGTAAAATTTAGCAAACTTACACTTGGGTTTAGGTTAGCCCTCTAGGCTCCACCCAAACCCCCGAGATTCCTTTTCGAAATCAAATCAAGTTCAAAAAATTTCCACTCACCGATGAAACCCAAACGAAAGCCGAAACACCAATCTCAAGTCTCCAAATTCCCCGGAATCGTGCCCGAAGCCTCTCCAACGGTTTCCCTTGATTCTAACCAATATAAAACAATACATTACTCAACCAAATCATCACAAAATACTGTCACAACCCCAAACCACAACCATAAGTCAAATTCTTACAATTTCAAACCAAAGCCAACACCAAAACTCCCATTTTCGTTCTCCCTAATAACCTAGTAGAAAACCAATGATTCTAACACCCAAAACACCACTAAACACCTTCAAAACAACCCTCTAGTATTGCTATAACATCAACCCCACTCTCCAACACTAAACTACTTCAAAAACTCACATTTTCACCCTTTTAAAATACCCATGAAAATCCATTTCGAGATTTTTGATAAAAACCCACCATTTTAAGTTATAATATACCTTAGGGCAAGATTAGATCATATCTTAACTCTACAAACCAAAAACATTTTGAAAAGCCATTAAAGTTTCATCCTTTTCTTTCAAAACTTTAAAAACTTGAAATTCTCAACAATGGTGTTTTCCAAAAACTAAAACCATCAATGTGCTAGAAATGAAAAGGAGAAGTCAAAAATGGTCTTACCTTGATAAAAACGCTTGGAATGAGGGAGGGATTTGATGGAATAGTGTTTGGGGTTTTAGGGAAAGGTTTTGACGTGAAATAGTTTAGAGGAAGAAGATGAATAGTGAAAACCCCTTTCCCACTCATCTTAATTCTTTTACTTTAAAATTTACCAAAATGCCATTAATGGTAGTCAAACCTTTTTTAAAATAAAACCAAAGTCTATTTTAATTCAATCGAGTCCAACGACTCGAACCCGATTTACCCGCGTAACATCCGACCCCTAAACCTAGGGCGTTACAAGATAGTCATATATTAGAGGCGGGTGCTCCTGAAGAGACATAAGACAACTAATTATAAAACTCCTGAAGAGTTTCAGGTACCTGAAATAAAGATTAAAATCTTGAAGAGATATCGATGAGTTATGTCACTACGATAATGGAACCAGAAAATTGAAAAGTTGTCGCCAACAATTTTACAAACGATTTTACATAGAATACTTTTGTAGAAGTAAAGAAAGAAAATGAGGATCTTGTATAAGAATCTATAGATGTTGAAATGATTGGCCAATATAGAAAGACGTTTTGAACTTCCAAAAGATAAGTATTTGGACCAGCAGTCCAAACACCTAAAGGTGTAATGCAAGTGGGGCACAAATAAGTAGTCACAAATACAGCTGAATTATGATTTATGAAGAATTCTAATTACTTTATGGTGGATATAGTTACATTGGCAGTTATGAAATATTATATATGCGTCTAATCATTTTGTGGATCCCTATAAAAAGAAAGTTATCTTCGACGGGTTTAAAAATTTCTAAGGAAATTTATTTAGAGGTGTCCTCTTGAATATTCATATTTTGGCGCATTTGGTATAATCGCCTTAATGGGTACTAATTGAGGAAATACTATAAGAATGATCATATTTCCTTATGTATTTTATAAAGGAGTTTGGATCAAAATTCATTATATCATTAGCACTCCCGAAGAGCTTCAAATTGGAAACTCATAAAGAGCTTTCAAAGTATTGAATGAAAGTATTTGAGAAAAAGAATCTTGAGATGTAATTTTGTCTCGACCTAAAGATTGAGCACTTAAATATGTGTTTTTGTCTATAAATGGACATAAATTGAAAGAATCTTAAAGAATATTCAATATGGATAAAAGTATATCTATTGTAAGATTGTTGAATGTGAATAAAGATAATTATATCTTTTCTTGGTCTTTAGACACCATATATTAGTTGGTCAAGAAATATCCATGGATATACAAAGATCATTACCTTTAGATCTTCAAACATTCGCCAATGCCTCCTCAAATCTTGTTAAAATAATTGTTATGCACGAGGCAAGCCAAAAATGTGTTCGGCTAAGACTATTGACCCAACATATCCAGAAGATATGTGATTTACTTTCACAAGATATGATACAAATGATATCTTGTGTAGAGATAATAAAAGGTGGATACATCATGGAACATATTACTCCAAAGTTCCATCCTTCACGATCTTTAGAAAAATAGTATTTAAGATTGAATTATGAAGATTCAAAGATCTTATGTGATGTTTTCATGAGGGAGAGTAAATACGCGTTGCACTCTTTTTCCCTTAACCGAGGTTTTGTCCCATTGGGTTTTCCTGGTAAGGTTTTTAATGAGGCAACATGTTATGCGTATCAAAGATGTGTGTACTCTTTTTCCTTCACTAAATTTTTTTCCCACTGAGTTTTTATGTTAGTAAGGTTTTAACGAGACACATTATTTTCATAGACATCCAAGGGGGAGTGTTATGAATATTTATCTATGTGGATGTCTATAATGATAAGATCTCTATCCAGGAGATTTGATTTACTTTATTATTAGGAATATTATCTCCATTAATTAGAGTTTAATGTATTATGTACTTCTTATGCCTATAAATAGATGAAGGCATTGTACACAAGTCTAGTTTGGATAATAATACGAATCTTCCTCTTTCTCTCATCTCTTTGTTATTTTATTCTTATTCGTTGTTCTTCATTATTTTATTCACAACATATAAAAATATATTGATAGAAATTGTTAGAATCAAAGCTTAAGAAAATAAAGTATCACTAAATGCAAATTGATATCATGTCATGTGGTACCTACTAGGAAAGGCAGAGCAACTTCAGGCACACACCTGGCCCTTACTTTGTCTTCTTTTCTTGCATAAAGAAATGAAGAAAAAGGGGCTTTTACATTAATCTTGCAAAAAGAGGTGATCATTTTTGTAAATTTCAAATCTTTCTCAGCTATTTTCAATTAAAAAAACATAAAGAGCATGATGTATCATATATGTTAATGTACTGGTAAACTCTTACTTTACATGTTAATACTAAAAAAAGCTTGTAACTCCAAGCCTTTAATCTGGTCTTTATGGGTCAGAAAATGTGCCAAGAATTGCAAAATGGTTTGATATTTCTACACTCCGCAGGCTAGCACAGAAGGGATTTTAAGTACTAGTATGAAAGGTGTAATTAGTGTTAGATTAACTGCCTCTGGTACTTGTAGACTTGTAGTATAAATAGTGTTAATGTTCATCTTTGTAAAGCCCAACTTCTTCTGTAAGAACCCTTTTCAAACCCAGTCTGCTGCTTTTCTGCCCAATCTTGTGGTGTCCATAGGGCCGACTATAGGATCCACCCCCACATCCACAATAAAACCCTCATCCTAAATTGCTCTCTAAACTTTTTAACATTCTAATTTCATCCTTACATTATGGCTCTCACTATAACTAGTCCTCAAACTTTTGAACATTCTTTTTTCATCCCACAAACTATGACCCTCATCCTAAATTGGTCACCAAGCTTTTTGAATATTTCTATTTCATCTTCAAATGATATTTATACCACATCATATTATTACATAATATACATCAATATTTCTTGATAATTAATAATTTTTACAACAATTTTACTAACATAAAATATTATTAGCGTATACTAATAATTTAGGAATAAATTGAAACATTTAAAAAGTTTGAGAATCAATTATTAACAAATCAACTAATTTTGGATTCAATTAATTCGATCCCACCCGTTCATAAAATTAGAGCAGATAAAAAGGTAAAACTAAATTTCGGTTCGTTTTGTAAAGTAGTCAAAAAAGCCCACTAGACAGACATTGAACTTTTTCACTTGCTCTCACTCACTCGGGACTTCCAAATTCGTTGCTTTTTATTTATTTCTCTTTTGGAATTCCCTAAAGATTATTTGACAGTTGACACTGACAGTCGGAGTGTGTTTGTTTATTAAATACTTGGCTAAATTGTCAAATAAGGGCACAGATTATATTTTTTTTCAGTTACTTGTCTAAATTATTTTTTAATCCAAACGTGTAATGTTTTATTCTATAGTTCAAATAAGATTTGTCAGTCAATGGTCGTTAAAAAATTTTGTCATCTAATTAGAACATAACATGTGGCCTATTTTCTTTTAATTTTTAAATTTCCTTAGAAATCACAAAATAATTTCTTTCAATCAAACTCTCAAATCACATCTCCCTCATCGTTCGGCATCCCTACACGTTACTGGTTCGCCCAAGCATCGTATACCTCACCATTCGGTATCTCCCACCCTCTAGCAGCCGGTCAAAAACCCAAGTGGCTTATTTTTTTCTTTATTGTTGGATGTCCGTTGATGGTTTATTCCTCATTTTTTCGACGACTGGATGATAGAATTTTGAGTCATGTGAATTCGAAGAAGGCAAGGTACCTAATGTTGGTTGAATTAGTGACCGGAGGTGAGAAATTTAGAGATTTAGGGTTTGGGGGCTTTTCTAGAAAAATTAAAGATTTTTGTGTTTTTTATAAGATTAAAGATTCTATGTTTTTTTAAATAAAAATTAGAGAAAATAACATAAGTAAGTCACATGTCGTGTTTTTATTGGATAACGGATTTTTTTTAACGGTTGTTACGTAAAAACTTTATTTGAGTTACGAAATAGAACGTTAGGCACATATTTAGCCCAAAAAATAGTTCATATGCCTAATTAAAAAATGTATAATTTGAACACTTATTTTACGATTGATCCTAAATAATATATAAAGCTTGAGATATTTGTTAATCACCTGTGATTTTCACATAATCGCTTCTAATTACGCCATTACCCTCTGTTCCTTTTTATGTTTCATTTCATACTATTATAATAAAGTTCACGTGTATAAATAAAAATTTATTTAAAACATCAATACCAACATTATTGACACTGAGTAAGCACATTTGTTCGATTAGTTAAACTGTTTATATTTCTCTAGATCATGAGTTCTAGAATTACTAAAAGCACATCGTTCTTTCTTTTAGAGTTCTCATTCTCCTCCCTTCTAGGTATAATTAGGATTAGAATTAAGATTTGTCAAAAAAAACATTATAGACATTAATTAAATACTAATATTTTGATCTTATTCGTAGGGATGGCCATGGGTCGGGTTTTGGCAGATTCGCACCCGACCCGAAATTTTAGCACATCCATCCAAACGCAATATGACTTAATATTTTATGATGTTCCACTCAACTCAAACCCAAATTCTAGAGTAAACACTCGAACTCAACCCGACATAAATAAAAAATATTTATTTTTTATTATTATTCAATAAAATAGAGAGCTAATTGAAAAAATAAAGATAAAGATGGAGCATTATAATAATTATTCTATTTTTATTAGACAAAACACTAAAATAGAGAGATAATCGAATATATAAAGAGAGAGGCATTGTAGTAATTATACCTAAATATTTAAAATAAAAATAAACTATTATTTCGGGTTGAGTAGGGTATTTTTAAACCCAAACCCGACCTTATCCTCAAAAAATCAGACTTGAGCCTGACCCGAACCTAAAATTTTCTTTAAAAAATCTGAGCCTATAAAATTGGGTCAGAACCCATCGGTATGAGTCAAATGGCCATCCCTACTTATTCGCCAATATACTCACTAATAATGACAGGCATTAATTAAATAAAAGCATGGGTTATTTTATTTAGGCTTATATCACAAATAAGTACTTAAAGTATATCAATTGTTTCATATAGGTATTTAAAGTAATTTTGGTCAAATTGAGTACCTAAAATATATTTTTTAGACAAATTAAGTATTTAAAGTATACTTTTTGGTTAAAATAGGTAGCAAAAGTATTTTTTGTCAAAATAAATATCTAATGTATTTTTTAATCAATATCACATGAAAACTTTTAGGAGCCTAGATGAAATATATACAGGGTTAGGATCAACTTACACTATGTAAAACTCAATTACTTTTACACAGTTTTTGGACCATTAGATGATGGTAATGGCTCAGATTATTTCCTTATCTTTTTTTCTCAAGTGATAATCTTCACATTTTTTACTGTTAATCTTATCCATCCATTTCCCTTATCCAATGATCCTAGATTAGTGTAAAACTAAATGAGTTTTACACCATGTAACTTGATCCCATCTCATATATTAGGCACCTATTTTAACTCAAAAATATTTTAAGTATATATTTTGACAAAAAAATATTTTAAGCGCATATTTTGATAAAAAATAATTTAAATATTTAAATGAAAAAATTAATATAGTAGTTATTTGTAATATAAGCATTTTATTTATTATATAGACATTCGTAATTTGGTTATTAATTAAGAGAGGGCCTCGGGGAATCGAAACAACCGAGTCTTGACGGCGACGCAGAGTCCAGTGGATGGTGCTACTTCCCCAACCCATGTTTGACCTTGAAAGCTCAGATTTCAAGACCCATTATGCTCCATGCGGAAAATCAAATGTTGAAGCCATAAATATCCCAACAGAATCATGAAAACCCCAAACAACCGTGTCCCTGTCCCATCGGACCAAATGGACTCGCCCACTCGGGAGGGACTATCAATCCCAATACGTCGTAAGAAACCTCTCTAAGAACCTTATAGATGAAATTCCAGGCTCACGCCTACTAGCCTCCAAGAGGTTACTCTTCGGAAAATATAGGTGCCACTAATTTTTAATTTTTCAAAGCAATGTAAATCTCCTAATTTTGGACGGCAATAAATTAAAATTACCGCAAAATTTTCACTTTTCCATATGACAATAAAAATATGCCAATATTTAGAGATGAGAAATGAGAATAAATTAAAAATTAGTTAAAAGTTTGTCAATATATTTGTTTAAAACACAATATATATATATATATTTGTATATATGTAGATTTTATATATTATATAACTAGTCGATTCAGTTATTTGTTCAAAATTACTAACGATATCTGAATTAAAATAATATTTTTGAAAAAAGCTATCAAAACTAATTTTTTCATTTTAATTAACCGTATTTTAATAATTTGTTCATATTCAAATTCGGTACGATTTGATTCTAATGCAAACAAAAAAAAACATGTCCCTTTTCATAATCCAATTAAAGGAGAATAAAAATTCATTCAGTTTTAAAATTATCGAGTATATACTCTCCAACTAATATTCCTTAAGCCAAAACCTTAGTTTTCTTTCAAAATAGTCGTGGTCTTTTATTCTTTTTCATTTTTGAATTAGCTGGCGATGACAATCATTGTCGATTGTCGGTGTTCATTATTTCTTTTGCTTTTATTTGTTATGTTTTTAATTTTTAATATTTTTATTTATTTTAATAAAAATCTTTGCTCTTGTGGCACGATTTTCTTCTGCCTTGTGGTTTCATTTTATCTTTCGTTTTTGCATGATTTCAATATACCTTAGTGGTCGTTTGGTGCTCGCACAAATATCTTCACGACGCTAGTTTTTTATTATAATTCTGTCGGTGGTCATAGAAAAGATAGATCTCCACTCGGTTGATGATTGTTTGCCGATGTAATCAGTCCTGGGTAGTGAGTAGCGGAGCAATATGCATGATAGTTTGGCTCGCTCACAACTTTTTTTTATCGCGTAATGTGTCTAGTTTGGATAGAGACAATAAAATTCAGAGAAGCTTTTAAATTTTGACGGTATGCTAAATATTTACTTTTCATTACACTTTTAAAATTTTGTATGAAATTTTAATGGACTAATTCCAATTATTCTCTTCTAAATGCATTGTATTTGTAATATTTTTTTAATGAAATTAAAAAAATCTAATTAGAAGAATAATATACGATAATTATCACTACATTAATCTCGCTTTAATCCATATTGGTAAACCCCAAAAAGACAGTGAGATGAGCTTGCAGAACCAAACCCACCTGCCTTTGTCACTTTCCCTTCCTTAAACTGCCGAAAGAACAAGGAGTTCACGTTTTCCAGGTTCCCCCAGTTTCTCACATTTCCCATCTCTTATTCACTTTGTTCATAATGCTGCAAATTATGTCCTTCCCTGAAAAAGAAAGAAAACCAGTGGAAAAGTAGAAGTTTCCACTCCATCTTTTTCTTCACTTTCCATGTGAACTTCTCGAAAAAAATAGTAATTTGAATCTTAATCTCATTTCTTTACATCGTTTTCGTCACCATTTTCATGCATTAGTTTCTCCCCCAACCGTTACACTCTTTAACTCTTACAAAAGCAACCCAGACCCGTGACAAAGACATGATCTTTCAAATGTTCTTGTTTTTGCTTTGAAATGAGAAACCCAAATTTCAAAACTTTGCTTTTCTGCGTTTCTTTTGCTTTACCTTTTGTGGCCTCCTTTAATGGAGACTCTCAAATCCTGAGTCGGGTCAGAAATTCTCAGCTCCACGATCCGAATGGGAAGCTCCATGATTGGGTTGTTTCGACGCCCAATCAAAGCCCGTGTAATTGGACCGGCATTACCTGCGAAGCTCGGAACCATACTGTTATTTCGATTGATCTTTCTGGGTTTGGAATCTCTGGCGGGTTTCCGTTTGAGTTTTGCCGGATTCGGACCCTCCGAATTCTCTCTCTCGCCGATAATAACTTCAACGGTTCACTGTCGTCTCAGGCTTTCTCTCCATGTTTTCGTCTACGGAAGATTGACCTCTCGGAAAACTTATTCATCGGCGAGTTACCGGATTTCTCGTCGGAGAACCTGGAAGTTCTTCAACTTTCTAACAACAATTTCTCCGGTGATATTCCCCCCAGCTTCGGACAGATGCGATCTCTCAAATTTCTTTCACTAGCCGGGAACTTACTTGACGGAAATATTCCTTCATTTCTGGGTAATCTTACTGAGTTAATTCACTTCGAACTCGAGTCCAATCCTTTTAAAGCGAGTCATTTGCCAAAGGAGATCGGAAACTTGTCGAAGCTCGAATTTTTACGGTTATCGAGCTCGAATCTCGTCGGAGAAATTCCATTTTCGATTGGTAATCTCGTTTCGTTAACCAATCTTGATTTATCATGCAATTTTTTGAGCGGTAAAACCCCAGAAAGCTTATCAATGTTAAAGAATTTGGTGCAAATAGAGCTGTTCCAGAACCAATTAACCGGTGAGTTACCTGAGAGTTTAGCTGAGTTGCCAGCTCTGCTTCGACTCGACGTTTCACAGAACAGTCTCACCGGGAAATTGTCGGAGAAAATCGCCGCAATGCCACTCGAGTCTTTGAATCTCAATGACAACTTTTTCACCGGAGAAATTCCTGAAGTTTTAGCTTCGAATCAATATCTCACTCAGTTAAAACTCTTCAATAACAGCTTTACTGGAAAGTTACCGTCCGACCTCGGTAAGTTTTGTCCTTTGGGAGACTTTGATGTTTCTACAAACAATTTCAACGGGGAGTTACCGCCATTTCTTTGTTACAAAAAGAAGCTTCATCGCATTGTCGTTTTTAAGAATCGGTTCTCGGGGAACATACCGGAATCATACGGCGAATGTGAATCCTTGAATTATGTTCGAATGGGTGATAATGCACTTTCCGGTAACGTGCCTGAAAATTTTTGGGGTCGCCCTTTAATCCAGTTTCTTGAATTACAAAACAATCATTTCGAGGGTTCAATTTCTTCTTCAATCTCAGCACTTGAACAACTAACCAGTCTTCGGCTTTCCGGTAATAATTTCTCCGGCCAGATTCCAGGGGGTATCTGTAAATTGAAGAATTTGACACAAATTAATCTGAGCAAAAATCGATTTTCCGGTGAACTGCCGTCTTGTATCACTGATTTGAAATTGCAAACGCTTGATTTGCAAGATAATGAGTTAACAGGGCAGATACCAGATTCAGTGAGTTCGTGGGCAGAGTTAACTGAGCTGAACCTCGCCAGAAACAGATTCACCGGTGAAATCCCACCCTCCCTCGGTAGCCTACCGGCGTTACTCTACCTCGATTTGTCCGGCAATTTACTGAGTGGTAAAATTCCAGAGGATTTAACGAAGCTGAGACTGAACCAGTTTAACCTCTCGGGTAATTTTCTGGATGGCGAAGTTCCGTCGGGTTTCAACCACGAGTATTTCGTTTCGGGTTTATTGGGTAATCCGAATCTTTGTAGCCCGAACTTGCAACCGCTTCCGCCATGTCCGAGAATCAAACCCGCTACATTTTATGTCATGGCTATTATAACATCCTGTTTTCTTCTACTTATCGGGACGCTGATATGGTATTTCAGAACCCGCTCCAAATTTGTAAGCAAAGCCCGGCGCCCGTATAAAGTCACCTCGTTTCAGCGAATTGAGTTTAGCGAAGAGGAGATATTCCCATTTCTAAAAGACGAGTGTATCATCGGAACAGGTGGGTCGGGTCGGGTTTATAAAGTGAAATTGAAAACCGGTCAAACTGTGGCAGTCAAGCGATTATGGGGTGTTAAACGTGAGGCGGAAGATGTCTTCAAATCGGAAACCGAGACGTTGGGTCGGATCCGACACGGCAACATAGTGAAATTACTCATGTGTTGCAGCGGAGACGAGTTCAGAATACTGGTTTACGAGTACATGGAGAACGGTAGCTTGGGCGACGTTTTGCACGGTGACAAGTGCGTGGGTTTAGCGGACTGGCGTAAGCGGTTCAATGTAGCAATCGGCGCCGCTCAGGGGTTGGCCTATTTGCATCACGATTGTCAGCCTCCCATCGTGCATCGCGATGTGAAGAGTAACAACATATTGCTGGATGCGGAGATGAAACCACGCGTGGCGGATTTCGGGTTGGCGAAAACGTTGCAGATTGAGGCCGGGGACAGTGGTGGTGGCGTAGCCATGTCTCGCGTGGCTGGAACCCATGGCTATATCGCGCCAGGTAATCTTTTTTTATGCTGCATTTTCATTTTTTGCAACATGTTGGTTAAACCATTTGTGATGGCAGTTAGCTCCAATTGAAATGATTGCAGAATATAGTTACACACTGAAAGTGACAGAGAAGAGTGATGTTTATAGTTTTGGCGTGGTGTTGCTGGAATTGATAACCGGGAAAAGGCCAAATGACCCATCATTTGGTGAGAATAAGGACATAGTGAAGTGGGTTACGGAGGTGGCTTTATCCGTCGAATGCGGGGATTTAGGTGTAGCCGAGATTGTGGATCCAAGGATGAAGGCATCGGCATCCGATTTGAAGCAGATGGAGAAAGTTTTGAATGTGGCTCTCATCTGTACTTCAGCGTTTCCTATTAACAGACCTTCCATGAGAAAGGTTGTTGAATTGCTCAAGGATCAAAGGTGACCTTCAAGACAAATATTTTCCCTTTGTATTTTGTTACTTAATTAGTTTATGTATCAGAAATGTAAAATGGGATGCTTTGCCTTTTTACAAATGAATTAAATAGTTCTTTTTTCTCTCTTCAATTTTCATAATATGATTGGATCTATCCTTATTTTGTCATGTAGGAATCTGTCCAATGACTAAACACAACCTTCATTCTGTCTATGAAGGTAAGACAAAACAATCTAGCATAAAAATATTTCATTTCATTTCTATAAATCAGAATTTAATATTAATTAAATTTTAATTACTTTACCATTGCAGCCACAGGGTTTAGTTGAAATTTTACCATGGTAATAATAATACGTTAACTTAAAACATCATCTTTAAAATAGTTTTATAAGAAACATGAAACAGGTCAGTCTTTTCATTATTTTTGTGAAGTTAAAAGATTAAATGATAATATCATATAGTCACATCATAATATTAGAAAACAATAAAGATGTTGACCCGTTTTTATATGGATTATGGAATACTAAGAAGAGGCCTACGCCTACTTGCAGGCCGTGCCTTACGTTTATACTTGGGTTAACTACACAATTCAATCTTAGACTATGACACTCATTTTAAATCAGTTTCTAAACTTTTAAATTTTTTAATTTTACCTTCAAATTATGACTCTCATTAAAGATTGGTCACTAAACTTTTGAAAATTTCAATTTCATCTCCAACTATAACTCTTATTCTAAATTGGTCATCAGACTTTTAAACGTTTCACATTTATCCCCAAATTATGAGGCCTAATTGCTCCTATTGTATTTTATTCACGTTATAATGTGTGCATCTTAAAACATAATTTTAAAACTAACTTGTTTATTAATTACATGATGCAAGGTAATATATGTTACATGGAGAAAACTTTCTCTACCCACTGGGTAACCTACCCACCTATATTTATTTAATAATTTTATAGAAAATATACATGCTAATTAATACGTTGGTTAATATTTTTTTTATCAATTCAAACATTTTCAATAATACTTTCAATTATTTTTTCACCTATATGATATAAATTTTAAGAAATACTCATAATCTTGTTTTTTACGTTTATTTATTTTTAAATGATTAAAAATATTTTATTTTCATAGATGATTATATAATTTTATTTTCAAATTTAGAAAAAAATATTGTCTAGAAAAAAATAAATCAAATACTCTTACATTTATATACGAAAGGAATTTGTCTACCCTCACTTTCGAACCTATTCATTGAGTTGTTCACAGATTATAGCCACATAACTTTAATTAATTAGGTTTTTCTTTTTTACATTATGCCTTATTTACATCTAACAAAATTTAATTTTTATTTTTATTGTACAATAATTATGTATTCTATTAAATTAAAATGTTCCATATACTATATGTTACTTATAGATTTAGTTCTCGTTCTTCAATTTGATAATTTTAAGTTATATAATTTAGTTATATTGTCTTGGTATTATGAGTCAATTGGAATTTCAAATTTTAAAAAGTACATGAATCGAAGCCAACAAGTGATCTTATTTTCCAATTTAATAAATTTAAGTCATATAATTTAGTTACAATGTCTTGGTATTATGGGTGAATTGGAATTTAAAAAATTAAAAAGTATATGAATCGAACCCAACAAGTGGTCTCAATGGAAAGAGAGATTATATTATGCTTATCTTAACGCACGGCACGCGCGCACACGTGCGCACATGCGCACGCACACACACATGTATTATTATCATATACCCATGAGGTGGAAACTTTTTGTTTCCACAAGCGCCTCGATTTTATAGTTAAGGGTTTAGAGTTTATGTGTTTTAGTGTACGGATTTAGAATTTAGGGTTCATGGTTAGAAATTAGGGTTTATGGTTAGACTTTAAAGTTTAGGGTTAGGATTTAGGTTTAAGGGTAATATGGATAGGGATTTATGTTTTAACATATAAACCCTAAAGTTTAACCACAAACCCAAAATTCTATCAACATGCCCTAAATTCAAAACTACTACACTTAAACCCCTAAACTTTAAACCCTAAACGAAGTTCCTAACCCCTAAAACCAAGTCACTTGTGTAAAAAAGTTTCCACAAGCGCTTGTGTATAGAATAATTACCCTATATATATATATATATCATGTAATCACACTAATTTTATTTTTAAAAATACATGAATCGAAACTACCAAAATTAGAATACATGAACTATTGACTATTTTTGTTCTAAAAGGAAAAAAAATCAACTATTTCATCTTAATTTCAAAATATTATATTTTTTCAAGGACTATTATTTGAAGCAAGGCCACACTCGTTGATCTAAAAACTAGTGAAACATGATATTACGACGGGTCAAAATATTTTTTTAGTTAACTTAGTTTCTATTCTTATTACATTAAAAAATATTCTATTAAATATAAAATATTAATTATATTACATTTACGGTTATGAAAATTGTTTATGGGGTAAAGATGTATTAGTTGTATTGTAGTTATAATCTTGAAAATTATTTATTAATGAAACTTAAAAGAGTTATTAATTGCATTGCATTTATTGTTTTTTACAATAAATATTACATTTATTGCTTATTAAAAGATATATTGTATTATATTTAATAGTTAAAAAATTATGTGCCACCTCAGCTGGGTAATCTACCCAGTGGATGGATGTAGCATTGCCCAATGGGCAATGCCCATGTTAGATAGGATAAAACTTTCTTTACCCACTCGTAGATGACCCAGCTGACATGGCATAATAGGTGTTTAAATTCATTAAATTTAGTGTAGAAGTCAATAAATTAATGATCCATTTAGAATCAACATTAAAATTTTCACATTAATTTTTAAGTGATAATTATAATTGCCTCGTTCATTTAAAATTCTAAATGATAAATTTTTAAATTTATCTTTTTGACCTTAAATAATAATTTTTTGATTTCAACCCTTTAAATTTTTATATGTATTATGCACGTAAAAATTGTATAAATTAAAAATATTTAACTATTTATTGGGTGTAAACAAATTAACTTGATTCAAATATCATGTGTATACAAGATAAAATCATATTTTTTAAATAAAACACTTAAATTATTAACATATATATCGTATAAAAAGCCGTGTTATACTAAATTACGTATTCTCTTAGATTCTCAAATGTTTTTTGGATTAATATTGATACGATATTGATTATAGGGTAAAGTACTCAAATGGTCACTGAACTTTGTTAAAAAAAACAAAATGATAACTAAACTTTCAAATGTTACAAAATGGCAATTAAACTTTACTTTTTGTAACAAAATGGTAACTCGCCCGTTAAATACTTAACGCGACTGTTATGAAACTTTGTATAATAGCACATTTAGTCATTTATATTTACACATTCAATCAATTTAGTCCTAATTCAAAAAAAATTCAATAAATCTGAGTCTTATTATTTACACATTCTTTCGCTTTGGTCCTATTTATGATTGGAAATAATATTCAATAAATTGATTCATTAAGAAATAACAACGCGGTTATAACGGGGATGATCGTGCTTTTGTAATCAAAATGAATCAAAGTTTTTTTTAAAGATTTGTTTAGCCATATCAATGTGGGTCTATGGCCGCTGTTTTATGTGTGTACCTAAAAAACTATTTAGACTACTTCCAGTGTGGGATATATATTTGGATTAATAAATTTGGGTGTTTTTTACACTAAAAAAATTATTTCCGGCTTGGACACCAAAAGAAAATGTAGTTTTGAGATGGAAACTCGTTGGGAATTCAATCCAAATTTGGGGGAATTTCCATCCACAAGGTAACAACAGTTGCTACAAAACTCTAATTATAACCCAGAGTTATCAATTATTTCCAATTATAAATAGGATCAAATTGAAAGAATGTGTAAATATTAATGGTTAGATTTATTTAACCTTTTCGAATTAATACTAAATTGATTGAATGTGTAAATATGATGGACTAAATATGATATTATACAAAATTTCATAACAGCCGCGTTAAGTATTTAACGGAGAAGTTACCATTTTGTTACAAAATATAAAGTTTAATTGTCATTTTGTAACATTTGAAAATTTGGTTACCATTTTTAACAAAGTTAAGTGGCCATTTTGGTACTTTACCCTTGATTATATTGAAATTTCTTTTGGATTTTCAAATGACTTACTCTAAATAAAAAAATCCAGTCGTTGTCGATTGAGTCTTAATAACATTTTTATCAGGGATTTAGCCACTCATGAGATGGGAGAGGTTGTTGTCCTTCTAAAACTTTCTAGTATAATGACATTTCAGATCATTTTTAGTTTAAATTAATTAAGACATTTTCTCCTCCCAATTTTTAGATTTAAATATTTAATTTGAAGAATGATTCTCTTATAGTATTAGAAGAATTTGAGAAACATGAAAGAGTAAGTAGTGATAAAAAAGGTAAACTAACTCAGTGACCACGAAACTATTAGGGCATACCTATTTTAACCACTAAATTATCGAACTCGTCAACCAGACCGCCAAACTTATTAAATCAACCTATTTTAACCACCATCGTTAAAAAACTAATGGAAGGGTGACGTGTCCGTTAACGGAATTTTGTAAAATTACACATTTAGTCCTTGTTATTTACTTATTAAACCAATTTGATCCTAATTTTATTTTAATTAAATAAAATTAAGATCAAATTGATTTAATAAGTAAATAACATGGACTAAATGTGTAATTTTATGAAATTTCGTTTACGGCCACGTCACCCCTCTGTTAGTTTTTTAACGACGATGGTCAAAATAGGTTGATTTAATAAGTTTGATGTTCTGGTTGACGAGTTCGATAGTTCGGTGGTCAAAATAAGTATGCCCTAATAGTTCGGTGGTTATTGGGGTACTTTACTCTAACAAAATTAAGAAAATAATTAAATTTTGTCCTTTCATTCGTAGTTGATAGTAGATGGAAAAAATCAACAAGTTTAAGGGGTTGCATTTTAATAGAAATTGAGGTGAGACAAAACTTAAACTCATAAGTTTTCATATTTCATATATGTTATTTTATTTTTAATTTGATTGAAAAAAATAGTAACATGCTGGGATTTTGAAAGAATTGCATCATGATATTATGACAGACTAAAATATATTTGAGTTAACTTAATTTCTCTTCTTATTATATTAAAAAATAAAATATTAATTATAATACATTTATAGTTTTAAAAATTATTTATTATGTAAAGATGTATTAATTGTATTGTATTTATAACCTTGAAAATTGTTTATTGTTAGAAGATACATTAATTACATTATATTTATTATTTTGAAAATTATATATTAAAAATATATTGTATTATTAATTATCTCATGTGCCATTTTAACTGGGTAAATGACACAGTGAGTATATGTAACATTATGAATGTTAGATAGTATACTAAATAAAAAAGGGCTTAATACACATTTCTCCCCCCTAAACTTTACCAGTTTTCCCAACTTGCCCCCTAAACTACGTTTTGCCCACTTTTCTCCCTTAAAGTATTCGCCGTTACCCATTTTGCCCCATTCCGTTACCCTTTGCCGTTAAAAAAATTCTAGCCAATAACATCCTGACACGTCATCAACTCATTGACTAAGTCAATCCGTCTGGTTTTATTTAAAGGGTAAATGACATGTCAAGTCTTTCAGGTTTGTTTTTGTTCAATTTTTTTTTAACTCGGCAACATGCATGTTTTATTAATGAGATGAACATACATGACCATTACGCTCATAGGCCTCGTTAAAAACCTCTCTAAATCCTACAGAGGAAAAGAGTACCCATGAGCGTGTGTACAGAACAAACACCAAGTTCCAAACAAACTAGCGATCTAAGCACACTGTTTAAACCAATTCGCCCTATCTACACCACTTTTCGCCAGTGCATCCGCAAGCCTATTCGCCTCTCTGTATACATGCTGAAAACACACATCATTCAACGCCTCACAGGCCTCATCAATCCGCCGAAACCAACGCCGGAATTTCCACGGTTGTTTCTCTAAATGCAAGACCCAAGCAACTGCTGTTGTGGAGTCCGACTCCACCACCAACGGACATTGTCCAACCCGTGATCCTAACACGATCTCCAGCGCATAACAAATAGCTTGGAGCTTTGCTTCATTCGAATATGCAACCCCTATCGACCCCGAGAACATAGCAATAATACGCCCAAACTCATCCCTTAACACACCCCCACACCCTGCCTTACCCGGCTTTCCCCTCGCCGATCCATCGACAATTAATTTAAACACTCCTGCAGGTGGTCGCTCCCACTGCACATTAACTCGTAACGATGCAGCAGGTGATTGAGATTCACACTTCCACGGAGAATCCCACCATGCCGACTCCAAAATCACACACGCACTGCTTACCATCCGCACCCAATACATCGATCTCAACTTGATGAGGAAAATGATTTCCCCCGATGTCGCCCGCGTCTTATGAAACAAACAATTGTTTCGTGCCAACCAAAGTGAACATAGCGTCGCTGCACACCCCGCCATCCACCATCCTCGCCACTGTCCCACAAACAAACAATCGAAACAAATTTCCAGCATCACTTTTACCCCCCACGGCTGCACCATGTCGACATTCCACCACTGAAAAAAACCAGCCCACACCTCCCAAACAGCGGGACAACGAACCAGTATATGATCGAGCGATTCCTCCCTTGCCCGACACCATACACAACGGGCATCCTCCCCCGCAATCCGCACCCCCCGTTCGATCAAAACATCCATCGTTGGCAATCTGTTCAGCCAAGCAAACCATACAAAAAATTGTACCTTTGGCAGTATGGGCAATCTCCAAATCATAGTCAAGTCCGCGTCCACCTCCAAGCCAAACGATTGCATCAATTTAAACAAACACGCCACAGAAAAATCACCGGTCTTGGAATGTATCCAAACGAGCCGATCACATTGTGTTAGAAATTGGTGAAAATCCCAACACAGTCCTGAAGTTGAGCTAGTTCCAATGAACGTAAAGGTCGGACAAAGAAGTCGCCCCATTCCTCATGATCAAAATTCCCTCCCCTCGTATACCCTTTTACCGTCCCCCCTTCTCAATCACAAGGCAATACAATCTCGGAAACAAGACTGCCAACGGCTCATCACTATACCACACATCCTGCCAAAAAATAATTTTCTCGCCGTCGCCCAATTGCCACACAAATGCTGCCCGACACATCAACCCATTCACATCTCCCTCGTCATGTATTGTAACAATATGTCGCAAAACGGTCGACATTTTTCGTAATCCCACTTCGTTTGGCCACCATTGAATATCACTACACCCATATTTCGCATCAATAATAGTACGCCACAATGAATCTTCTTGCATAGCGTATCGCCACCTCCACTTGGCTAATAGCGCTAAATTTCTTGCGCGCAAATTAACCACACCCAAACCCCCAAGGCGACGTGGTCTACAAGCAATAGTCCAATTCACTCTACTTAACTTAAGCTTAGTGTCTGAACCTCCCCATAGAAATCTACGGCGAATATGGTCAATCCTATTTATTATACTCATCGGAACCAGAAATAAACTCATATAATATAATGGTAGGGCTGATAACACCGAATTAATCAAAACTAACCTCCCCGCAAAAGATAATAAGTCACGTTTCCATCCCGCCAAACACTACCTGAACCGTTGAATTAACGGATCCCACATTTGTATGCTCCGCGGATTGACCCCCAAACGCAACCCCAAATAGGTAATCGGTAAATTGTCACACTCGCACCCCAAAACTGAAGCAATCCACATCGCTAAGTCGTCATCCACACCCACCCCATACAACCTCGACTTTGCAAAATTAATTTTCAAACCCGATGTGTATTCAAAACATGTCAAGATGCGCTTCAAATCTCTAGCATACCCAATCTTCGCCAGGAAAAAAAGAATCGTGTCATCCGCAAACTGCAAGTGTGACACCACACATCCCTCGGCCACTAACACCCCATTAAACACCTCCAAACGCATAGCATTACGCAAAAATTGGTGTAATAATTCAGCAACGATTACAAAGAGTAAAGGCGACAATGGGTCACCCTGCCGCAACCCCCTCTGCATTTCAAATTCACCTGTCGGTGAGCCATTGACTAGAATCGACAATCTCGCTATGCATACACACTCCATCACCCATCTACACTATACCGCTCCAAATCCCAGTTTGCGCAAAATTTGATCCAGACATTCCCACTTAATACAATCATAAGCTTTCGAAAAATCCAATTTTAAAATAAGACCCCCTCACCACCTTGCTGTTTCTGCATCGAGTGAATAGTTTCATTTGCTAGCAAGATGCCATCTAAAATCTGCCTACCCCGAACGAATCCTGATTGCACATCGCTAATCAAATTTGGCAGCACCTCATGTAGCCTCTTTGCTAAGCATTTAGCCAATATTTTATATAGGGAATTCAAAAGACAAATTGGCCTATAATCACTGACCACTTTTGGATTCTCCTTTTTTGGAATCAACACCACAAATGCTGAATTTACACCTTGTGGAAGCTTACCCGATTTCGCAAAATCCGTAACAAATTTCATCACATCGCTCTTTAAAAAGGACCATCATTTTTTATAAAACTCGAAAGTTAACCCATCGGGTCCGAGTGTTTTTGATCCCTCACAACTCCACAACACCTCTCGAATTTCCTCCTCTGTAAATTCAACCTCCAACCATGTTGCATCATATTCACTTAAGCACGGAAACTCAACCAACGCCTCCATCGACCCCGCCATCTCAAGTCGCGCAAAGTGTTTCCTAAACTCAAAGAAAAACAGGCCTTCAATTGTGTTGGCTCCGTGACCCATCGACCTCGCCACAACGCCCCCTAATTGTATTTCGCATCATTCGGATCCTCGCAGCTCGGTGAAAGAAACTTGTGTTCTGATCACCTTCCTTTAACCAAGACATACGCGACTTTTGTCGCCAATGCACCTCACGAAACTTCGATAGCCTCCATAATTCCATATTTAACTTCCAACGCTCCTCTATATCTTCCCATCTAACCGAACCATCCTCCACCATACAATCAATTTCATCCAACTTTCTAATAGACATTTTAATACGGCCATCAATATTTCCAAACGAGTGTTCATTCCACTTCTTTAGATAAGATTTCATCCCACGCAACTCCGCTAAAATACCTAACCTTCCCCACCCCACATCCGATGTCCCCAATCTTACCCATTCATGTTCCATCATTTCTATCGAGCCCTTTGATAACAACCAAGCATTCATGAAATGGAAGGGCTTTGGTCCACTGTCCCTTGGATCGCTAGCCAACAACAACGACACTCCCCACGATAAACCAATCAGTTGCAAGTCTGGAAACTTGTCCAACCAATCCGACGCCAACAAGAACCTATTAAGACGACTACATTGCTTGCCCGGACCAAACCAAGTATAGCACATGTCCCTCAATGGCATATCCAGCAACGCATTTGCTTTCACAAATTCCTGTAGCATGATCATACCTCTCGACCTTGCAAAACAGCCCCGCCTCTCCTTTGGATGCAACACTTCGTTGAAATCCCCTCCGACACACCAAGCTACCTCCTTATTCGACATCGCATCCGTCACCAACGTCCACAATTCCCCTTGTTCAGTTACCACACAAGGTGCATAAAGCCCGATCACACCGCAACGCCAATCCTCAAGAATCCATACTCTTTCAACCATCACAAAGTGATCACCAACCCGCACCTATTCTGCCCTAAACCGTGTTATATCCCATATCACTACAACACCCTCTGATCGTCCCTTCGATGGAGCAAACGCAAATTCAAATTCATCAGAGATCCACATTCGACTCACCATATCGCCTAAAATTTCCTCCATTTTTGTTTCCTGTAAAATGATCAACTCACACATATGTTGTCATGCCAAACTTTGCACCGCTCTTCGTTTCACACCCGAGCCCAATCCCCTCACGTTCCACGACAACATTCGCATCACTAGATGCTATTGATTCCCTTCCCGATTCGCGATCAACCTTGCAATATCCTGCACTATGTGTTCCTCGTTACCAATTGCCTCTGCACCAATATATTTCCCCAATGCCAATGTTTCCCTCGCCTCCTTAATGGTCGATTTTTTCCTATTCTCGAAATCTGAATCCGAGAGTGAAGAATTTGCAAAATCCAACATGGAAATCGATTTTTTTTTGGTCGACCTCTACCCCTTTTCGCCAATTTTTTCTTTGCTTCTTGTCTCTTTTCTGGGGATAAGTCATCTAATAGAATTTCAGATAAATTCCTTACCCTCCGGAGTTCCCCATTTTTTTCAACCACTATCGCTTTGCCAACTCGCTCGACCTCTAACCTTATCCCATGCTTCCACGGTTGATCCTCCGTACCAATTTCCATCGATGCATCTGAGACCTCCTCACTCAAAGCCCTCTCATACTCCACCCCGACCAACTGCATCTGATCCGAAATAGGGCGTGACACTAGCCCCACGTCCTCATCCGCCAACCAAGTTCTATCCCTCGTCGAGGCCTCCAAAATTCCCACCTCACCTCCCTGTTGCTCATTCCACAAATCATTCCAATGCATTACTTTATTTGTTGCCCCTGATAATGAATCCGGAACAATTGTGTCCCCGTTAGCATGGCTACTTCCCCCTCCCACACGACATTTTAATGATGCCCCGCTCGATCCTTCATCACTGCCCGTCTGCTCATCCCCAAACTCCTCCTCTACCCCGCAGCAGCAGTCGCATTTCACGCCCAAAATTTCCTCCGTCTCCGATACATGTACCCTGAACGACTGCCCTCCTACATTCACAGTAAGTACCTCATCTATCGTGTTCAGCCAATTCGTCTCAATTAGAAATCGACACCTTTCGAACGATGACGGTGCGATCGTCTCCCCATCCATTTGGATGAATTCACCCCACAAATCAGCAATGTTCCGGCACGTACCTTCGGACCCTGCGTGGATTGGAATTCCACTAGCAGACAACCATACTCTCCTATTTGGCATTCCCAACGTCGCATTCCACGACATTACATTTTCCAGCCACTTCTCAAACGCCTGATCCTCTAATAGACGCGATCGAATATCAATGTCCTCAAACATCAAAAGGATCATTGAACCCGCCACTCTAATGATTGAGAAGCCTTTCAATTTTGCTTTTCGAAATTCCACGGCTAGCTCTCGTTTTTTGTATGGCGATTTACTAAATCCCACCGCACATTTGCCCAGGATCTCCATTTTATCGACATCCACCAGGCCTTCCACAGTTCGATTATCCCTTAATGTGGTCGTCTTCCCCTTATGCTCTTGCGATTCACTATCCGTCTGCAAGCTAGGCTTCTTCGAATTCACTTGCTTCTCAATTGATTTCTTTCTCCAATACTCTAATCTCGCCTCCCGTTGTGCATAAGACACCCTAATCCAAGCTCCATACAATCAGAATCCGTTCAACCACTCGATTACCCTATCTGCATCTGCCCTTGATTCCATTCGCACAAACCCAAACTGTTTTCCCTCTTTCGATTTCTTATTAGGTATGAAGACATCGACAACTCTCCCATGCCTATCGAACACCTGCCACACACCCTTCCAATGCAGTTGTAACGGAAGATTCATCACAAAAAGGGTCCATACCTTGCGTTGTGGCCGCCCTTGAGAGTGCTCCGATGTCGACGCCATTTTTCTGTCCTATACCTATCCAAAAAGAGTAATAATCTTAATATAAACACATAAATATACATAAGGATTAGGAAAAAGGGAATGTTATTAAAAAAATATTTTATTTTGGTTTATTTCCCTGTAAGGAAGTGTATATTATATAAGATTTCTTGCCATATATTTTAAATCAACACTAATTTATATTTGAAGGCCTCAACTATAAATAACATCCTTTGCCTAACCTTTCTTGTGTACATCTTCTCATTAAATCAAATTCCCAAGAAGAATCAGAACCTTCAAATATGAAATTCATCATCCTTTTGCTAATTGCATCATGTAAGTCCTTATCTCACTCTTTTCATTGCTTGATGCTAATGGTTAAATAATCAATCTTCAATTCATGTAAACAAATCTTATAATTTGAATCATTGCAGCAATGGTGTTGGTAATGACATCGAGAGCTCAAGGGCAGGTATATATTCCAAGCACTACCGAAAAAGAGTCCAAAGCAATCGAGTGTGAAGGGGGAGTTGCAGATTGCATCAAAGGTGAAATCAAAGCAATTAGTTGTTCCAGTAACTCTGACTGTGACGAAAAATGTACCCATAAACACGATAACCAAGTTTGTTTCAATGGGCAGTGCATTTGTGACTGAATAAGGTTAAACATGGAGGATGTATTTTTCAATAATGTGTTATCGAATAAATTAATTTGATTTTTGTCAACTGTTTTTTCTCTTAATTCTACCTTTTAATTCATTACTAAAATTTAATCAATTTTACCAATAACTGGTTGGTTTAGCGAAATGAGGCGTTAGTCCCTTAAGTAAGGTTAGAGGTTCAAATCTCGATCTTGTGAATGAAGAAAACTGGATTAGAAGGGTCGCCTCCATATCTTATGCAAAATTTGATCTGGATTAGTCGATCAATGAGTCGGATATCGATAAAAATAAAAAAATAATAGGTCAATTTAATCCCTTAATCCAAACTCAGTCTTCGTCGTAGAATTTTCTTAATACCTCATTGATGCATTGAGTGGTCCACGTGGTAATGATAAATTACTACTGCCAAGAACCATGCTAGAAGATCCCTACAATGATGATTTTGTTAGATGTAGGAACATGGACAGAGCCAGGATCAAACAGTGGCAGGAGCCAAAATCATAGGCAAATTTACATATAAGTTAGGTTATAGAAATCCCTGTAAAAAGTACATAACTTTGGGAGAGAAAAAATAGAATGTATTTGAACTATCTTGATCTGAAAGAAAATCATGTCCCTTTTCGGTGCCTTTTTTATGGTCCAACTCTAAAAATTAAATTATAAGCCCTAACACTATATTCTAAATCCTAAACCCTAAGAAATAAACAATATCCTCAATTCCCTAAACTTTAATCCTAAACCCTAGTTTTAATTTTTTTGCGTGAGACATAAATAGGGCAAAAAAGTGAGCAAATGATCTCTATTCACTCATCCGCTATTCAAATAAAAATTTGTTTGTTTAACATTTACTTTGACTTTCTTGAACCCACTTGATACAAGTTTAGATCTACCACTAGCCAAAATAATGAATTTAAAAAATGTAATTGTTTATTAGGTTTTTTAACTCAAAATTCATGGGACAAGGCCTAATTTTTCTAATATTTAAACTTTATAAGAACCTAAATTGCTATTGGACCTAAACATTTGAGGATGCGAGCTCATTCTTCCTTATTTCAAACCCTACTTGACTATATAATTAATAAACTCTTGTGTTTTTTTAATTTCAATATTTATCTTTCCATAGACCAAATTATTATTAGACCAAAATCTATCTAATACCTTAATTTTACAACAGGGGCTAGGTCCCCCTTGGGCCTAAAGGTAGCTCCTTCCCTGCAGCAGGAAGCATTGATCCACAGCTCCTATGAACAATAAAAACTAAAATCTACGGAAGGTTAGAGTTAGCATTTGATCAAGTCAAGTAGAGTAAAAAAATTTCAAGTTATTCGAGTTGTGGCGTCATATTTTACTACTCCAACATTATTTAAAAGAAATTCGATTCGAGTTTACGAAATTCGAGTCGAGTCGAGTTTTCGAGTTTATGAAATTGCAAGTATTTATCATGTTATAGTACAATTTAAACACTTTCTCTAATCATATAAGATCTGTATATATATATATCAATGTATATATATAAATATATCATGAAAATTTGAGTGACTTGACTTAAACATAAAATTAATTCACCAATTACTAAAAATTTGGAGTTATTCGAGTTTTCATTTTACAACTCAAAGTTTATTTGAAAATTTTTCGAGTCGAGTCGAGTTTTTTCGCCAAAAGTCGAATAAAAAATTTAGGTTTTGTCAGGTCGAGTCAAGTTTTTCTCACCCCCAGTTAGCAAGTTAAAACATTAATAAAAACATGACATCAAGCATTATCGTTGACATATAATCTGTCATTGTTGCAGTTGGTTTTTTCTTGCATATTTATCTCGACGATTGCAAGCATCACCGTTGACATAGAATTTGTTATTGTTCTATTTGCTTGGCAAAGAATGGATTTTATTAAAAGGTCATTATAAAATCTAAAGACAATTGGTTGTATGCCTCATTAAAAACACTTTTAGTCTAAAATGGAGTAAAAGAGTACATACATCCCGTATGCAACCCATAGAAAAAACCTTCTACTACAAAGTCTTGGAAAATAAAAGATAAATTAAAACCACACACACGAAAAAATATCAAGATACACATCAATATCGTATACCACATGCATGTTGGGTCACGCACACCTCGTGGCGCAGCAGAAAAATAATCCGGCAATCACCACCCATAAACAAAATATGTAACACTAAATCCGATAACCATATTACATGAGAATATTACAACACCGTTAACGAATTCTTTTAATGTCATTGCATAGAATAATAATCTTAATATAAACACGCAAATATACATAAGGATTAGGAAAAAGGGAATGCTATTAAAAAATATTTTATTTTGGTTTATTTCCCTGTAAGGAAGTGTATATTATATAAGATTTCTTGCCATATATTTCAAATCAACACTAATTTATATTTGAAGGCCTCAACTATAAATAACATCCTTTTTTTATCGGCAAAACGATGTATATTAATAAAGGAAAATATACAACGCGAGTCACACATGCGCCTCATCAAAAACCTCCCTAAGCCTAACAGAGGAAAAGAGTACGACATGTGGACTAAAACAGAACAAAAAAACCAAAGGAACAAACACCCCGTACAAATATAACAGTCAAACCGAGGCCTGAAATAAAGATACTCGTGAAACCCCTTCCTTCGCTAGCGCATCAGCTAGCCCATTCGCCTCACGGAAAATATGCGTAAAGCAAACGGACCCCAACGTGAGGCATGCGTGATCGATCAAACTAAAAATCTCCCACAAACGCCAAGGACGACGTTCCACCTTCAACACCCAACCAATAGCAACTTTGGAATCCGACTCGACAATAAATAGACGAGAAGCCTATTTAAACGCAACAAACAAATCCAATGCAAAGGTAATTGCCCGTATCTCCGCAACGTTTGAGTCAAGAGAACCAAGAGGGCCCAAGAATAGCTCAAGGATGCGACCCTGTGCATCACGCAACACCCCCCAAAACCCACAGGCCCCGGCTTCCCACGGGCGGAACCATCAACCGAAAACTTTAACGTGTCCCCGAGAGGAGGCTCCCAACATACCCCCACACGGCAAGCCCGAGAACACGCACCCTCACTAAACAAGCTCGAACAATCCCACCAAAGAGACTCGCTCACGGACAGCCCCTTTTTTAGTGTCTTCACCCAATAAAATGAGTGCAGTTTCACCAAGAAACCAATCTCTGAAGCCGGTAAACATTTGCCATTAAAAACATACTCGTTACGCGCAAGCCATAGGGACCATAAAAGAGCAGCAATGCTTGACACCCACAGCAGCTTTAGAGTACCCGTGAACGAACAATGAAATCCCGTGATGAAGAATTCTGAAATGGACTTCGGCAACGGCAGCGATACCCCCCACCATCGCCGGAACCAATCCCACAATCCTTGGACAAACGGGCAAAGATAAAACAAGTGATCAATCTCCTCCTCCCTCTCACGAAACCACACACATAAACTGTGCTGCTCATCCAACACGATTCCACGCAACCTCAAAAACTCAAAGGTAGGTAATCGGCGCAGCCAATTGAACCACAAAAACGCCTGGACCTTGGGAGGGACCAGGACCTTCCACGCGAAACATTCACCAAAATCGTTCTCACCCACTTTATCAAGCATAAGCAATCGAGACAAAGCCTTAACTGAAAAAATCCAATGCTTATCCAGTGTCCATACTAACATATCAACAGCCTCTTGCCGCAATCTCACCTGACACAAAAGCGAACAAAGCTCCTGAAGTTGGCGAACCTCAAACGAACGCAAGTCACGACGGAAAAAGCCCTTCTAGTGATCATGCTAGAAGCTACCCCAACGGAAAGGTCAACAACCAAAGCTAGGCGATTGGTCGCAATCGAAAACAATCTAGGATATATATCCTTCAACGGCTGCTCAACGCACCATGCGTCAAACCAAAACAGCACCCGCGAACCAGAACCGACCTTCCAAACAAAATGAGGCTCCCCCATAAATTTTTAGACGCTATCCGATCTAACCGTTTGAACAATCTGCTTCCAAATCACTGACATCGATCCCCTGAAGGTGGAGTTAAAACGCCACCACTGAGCTGCCTCACCATATTTAGCCACGATGATGGCTCTCCACAAAGAGGATTCATCCGTAGCATACCGCCAAGACCATTTCGCCAACAAAGCCTTGTTCCTAACCTCCAAATCTGCCACCCCAACCCTCCAAGATGTCGAGGCCGACACACCATACTCCAGCTCACCCGACACATCTTTCGCTGTAAACTAACCCCACTCCAAAGGAACGCTCGCCTCAGCTTATCTATTGCTGCGACAACACCTTTCGGCACTCGGAACAAGCCCATATAATAAACAGGAAGGGAAGACAATACAGAATTTACCAGAGTGACGCGAGCCGCAAAAGAAAGCGATTTCCGTTTCCAACCAGCGAGCTTCCGTCGAACCGAGGCAATAATAGGTTCCCACTCAACAATGTTACGAGGATTCACCCCTAATGGTAACCCAGATACACAAACGTCAACTCTCCCTTTCGACAACACAAGACATCCACCATGGAGTCAAGTAACTCCTCACCCACACCAATCGAATAAATAGATGATTTTTTGAAGTTAATTTTCAGTCCAGAGCACACTTGAAAGCAACACAATAGCCTGCGGATATTCATGGCACTTTCCACTGATGCTTCAAAGAAAATAATAGTGTCGTCGGCAAACTGAAGATGTGATAAAGATACCCCCGGAGCCAACACTACCCCACGAATAAGCCCCAACCCCTCTACTTGTATGAACATCCTATGCAGAGTTTCCACCACAACAACAAACAACAAAGGCGACAACGGGCAACCTTGCCGCAGCCCAAGCCCCATTCCAAATTCTTTAGTGGCACTACCATTTAGCAGAACTGATAGCCGAACTGTACTGATACACTCCATAATCCAACTGCGCCATGTCTCACTGAACCCCATCGAGCACAGAATATGGTCCAAAAATTCCCATCGGATGCAGTCATAGGCCTTCGCAAAATCCAACTTCAGGATACATCCACCCATCCGACTCTGCCGCATAGAATGAATTGTTTCATTTGCTAATAAAATCCCATCCACAATTTGTCGCCCACGCACAAAAGCCGACTGGTGATCACTTATTAATCCTCCCAACACCGATTGTAGTCTTCTAGCCATAATCTTAGCAAGAATCTTATAAATTGAGTTAAGCAAACTGATCGGTCTAAACTCGTTCAAAGTAACCGGTGAGTCCACCTTAGGGAATAACACCAGAAAGGTATTGTTCGCCCCCACAGGTAACTTACCAGAAGTGAAAAAGTCAGTCAAAAAATGCCCAACATCGTCACTCACTACCTCCCAACACTTTTTAAAAAATTCCATGCTATAGCCATCTGGTCCCGGTGACTTCGAGCCATCACATCCACGAACAATCGCCCACGCCTCATCAAGAGAGAAAGGCGCAACCAATGCCAAATTATCAGCTTCACTCACCCTATGAAAAGATCCCTCAAAACGTCATATACAAGACCTCTCATCCGCGACAAAGTGTTGAGAGAAGGACTGCACTATGTGTTTGCGCAACCGAATCGGATCTGTTACCCAAGCACCACCAATAGTCAAACCAGAAATGGCATTACGCATTGCACGCAACTTCGCAGCTTTATGAAAGAAAGCAGTATTTTTGTCCCCCAACCTAAGCCAAGTCGCTCTCGACTTTTGGCGCCATAACGACTCCTTCCGGCGAATAGCTCGCCACAAAGCTTGTACCCACACTCGCTTCTGATCAGACAACTCAAACATCTCCCACTCGGCCACCTCCTCAACGCCACTATCCAAGCAATCGAGACGGTTTTGAATTTGAGCAATCTCATTCTCAATGTCCCCAAACTCTATTTTATTCCACTGTCGAAGAAAATTCTTTAAATGCCGAAGTTTGACCAAGATATTAGAATTGCCAATACCCAAACCTGTCAGACGACACCACTCCTCTGCCATGCAACGGACATTACGCCTCCCTTCTAACCAACAGTTAACAAAGCGAAAAGGGCGAGGGCCCCAATCTTTATCATCACACAGCAAAAGTAACGGGGCATGGTTCGAAATTCCTCTAGGTAGTGACAACTGCTCAATATTTGTAAAACAATCCATCCAAAGCGACGATACAAGAAACCTATCAATGCGACTCCTACGATTGTCCCTACCAAACCAGGTGAACTGCTTTCCCCATAATGGTAGATCAATTAAACCCACTGATTGCACAAAAGAAACAAATGAATTCATACCTCTTGACGCCGAGTTACACCTTGCTCTTTCCGACGCCCAAAGCACCGAGTTAAAATCTCCCGCCACGCACCATGGTCCCGAAAATCCCCCGATCACAGTCCCCATACGAGACCACAGGCATTCTTGCTCCTTCACTTCGCAATGAGCATAAACGACCATGATGCAACACACAAAATCTTCTGGTTTCCAACGCCCCTGAATAACAACAAAATGGCGATCCATTTCCACTGACTCCAGCACAAAACGTGCACCTTCCCAAATCACTAGCAACCCACCCGATGCTCCAACGGATGGCGAAAACGTATGCTCGAACCCATCGCTCAACCACAGACTAGCAACAATCGACGGTACCAGCTCCTCCAACTTTGACTCCTGCAGCAACACCATATCAACCCGTTGCTTTCGTATAACATCACCCACCCTTCTCCTTTTCAACACAGAACCCAACCCCCTGATGTTCCAGCTCAAAATGCGCATGACTACAACGTTCGGATTCCGTCCTGAAGCACCCGTGACAAGTCTTTAATTATCTCCTCCTCACGGCCTATCGAAGTCACCCCCACAAGATTTCCCAAAGCCGTCGTTGCTGCAACCTTGCGGTGAAGAATTTGCTGCCTATGTTGCAGGTCCGAGTCTGTTACGAAACGTCAGCCACTATAGAAGTAGTGTCACGCCCCAAGCCCTTCTTCGGTTTCCCTCTCCCTTGTTTCGAATTCCTTACTACTCCTGACAAAGCATTTACCGACTTAGTCTTTCTAAAAATGCCATTTATCCATATCGGGACAACTTTTTCACCCTCGGAAATATTTCGAACCACTACCTGGTCATCGACAAGCTCCTCAACGGGAATGCTTACCAAATCTGCCTGCTCCCCTACAGTTACCTCAACGGGTATGTTCACCAGCCCTTCCAAATCATTTTTTCCAGACCCCACCTCACCATGTTGACTTTGAAAACCGATCTTATCCCTCTCAAAATCCCCTTGGATTTGGCTGTGGATACTGCCTTCATTCAATTGAATTTGTTATAACAACTTACCTTTAGAATTCAAATTTTCTATCCTTTGGTGACCCTCCCCACTAGGACTCTGCACTCCGGCAGCGGCTGCTTGTGACGGTGAACCACCAGCCGGCACCACTGCAGTACCGATCACCTCCTCCCCTTGTTTTCCCACTGAGTGAGCCGATGACGACCCTATGCACTCATACGCATCATTCGCAATGCGAGGGTCCTCTCTATGGTCTTCCTCCCAAAGGCGATTGCAAAGCCAATCATGCTTTGCCATTGTTCCCATGTCCACAAACTCCTCAATCTGTCGCTCATCTCCCAACCTCGATTCCGGCTCACATTCAGACGAACTCAACTCTGGCAACTCACTACTTTCCGCCTCGGTGGCCGTTGTGCATTCACATTCAATTAACAGCCCGAACTTGGTCACCTTCTTAACATAGACATGATGCAATATCCCATCAACCTCCAGCAAAACACTTGTATCTATAAATTCCATCATCTCTGTTTGAATCAATAATCAGCCACACTCAAAAGATGTCGGTGATGCTGTGTTATCCGCCACCCGTACTAATGATCCCCATGTTTTCGCAGCGTTTTCGAAGGACTCTTGCGACCACGCATGGATTGGAATACCTCTCACAGATATCCATGCTCTTCGTGCAGGTAAGATCATCCCCGGCACCCACCTTTCAACTTTGGAAAAGCATTCGCTAAACATCGTCTTCCCCATGACCTCCTCCCGAATACTTGACTCTTTAAACATCAATAAAATCGTCGGTCCTGCGATTCGCAATATAGACAAGCCTTGGATGCTATGAAGACTCATCCGTGCTGCTAATTCCTTGAGGCTCCATTGCTGTTTGCACCATCCCACCATACAGTTTTGCAACACTGCCAGTTTCTCCTTGTCTACATGTCCCTGAACCACCTTAGCCGTTACATGCTTCCTCTTTAAATTCACACTTTGGATCTCTGATTGCCCCTTTCCTTGACCTTCAGAAATCTGCTGAGAATGTCCTACACCCTACTTCTATTTATCCAAAACAATCCACGATCGTCAAACCTTGCCATGGACACCACAAGGCGAGAACCGTATATCCACTTGTTATGCAGCCGTTCTATGACCCGATCAGCGTCATTTCGGCTCTCCAGTCTGACAAAACCAAATCTCGCTCCATCCTTTGCCCTTTTCCGTGGGATGAACACATCGATCACCACACCATGCCTATCAAAAACTTGCCATAGCCCCTTCCAATGTAACGATTCCGATATCCTCCCCACATACACCTTCCAAAGCTGCCGGCGGCCAGACCCATATGCGCCGTCCATTTATCTCATCAACAATCTCTTTAAAGATAAATATCATAAAAAGAAAACATTGTATAAATAACATCCTTTGCCTAACCTTTCTTGTGTACAACTTCTCATTAAATCGAATTCCCAAGAAGAATCAGCTCCTTCAAATATGAAATTCATCATTCTTTTGCTAATTGCATCATGTAAGTCCTTATCTCACTCTTTTCATTGCTTGATGCTAATGGTTAAATAATCAATCTTCAATTCATGTAAACAAATCTTCTTTTTTTGAATAATTGCAGCAATGGTGTTGGTAATGACATCGAGAGCTCAAGGGCAGGTATATATTCCAAGCACTACCGAAAAAGAGTCCAAAGCAATCGAGTGTGAAGGGGGAGTTGCAGATCACATCAAAGGTGAAATCAAAGCAATTAGTTGTTCCAGTAACTCTGACTGTGACCAAAAATGTACCCATAAACACGATAACCAAGTTTGTTTCAATGGGCAGGGCATTTGTGACTGAATAAGGTTAAACATGGAGGATGTATTTTTCAATAATGTGTTATCGAATAAATTAATTTGGTTTTTGTCAACTGTTTTTTCTCTTAATTCCACCTTTTAATTCATTACTAAAATTTAATCAATTTTACCAATAACCGGTTGGTTTAGCGGAATGTGGAGTTAGTCCCTTAAGTAAGGTCAGAGGTTCAAATCCCGATATTGTGAATGAAGAAAACTGGATTAGAAAGGTCACCTCCATATCTTATGCAAAATTTGATCTGAATTGGTCAATCAATGAGTCAGATACCGGTAAAAATAAAAAAAATAGGTCAATTTAATCCCTTAATCCAAACTCAGTCTTCGTCGTAGAATTTGCTTAATACCTCATTGATGCATTGAGTGGTCCACGTGGTAATGATAAATTACTACTGCCAAGAACCATGCTAGAAGATCCCTACAATGATGATTTTGTTAGATGTAGGAACATGGACAGAGCCAGGATCAAACAGTGGCAGGAGCCAAAATCATAGGCAAATTTACATATAAGTTAGGTTATAGAAATCCCTGTAAAAAGTACATAAGTTTGGGAGAGAAAAAATAGAATGTATTTGAACTGACTTGATTTGAAAGAAAATCATGTCCCTTTTCGGTGCCTTTTTTATGGTCCAACTCTAAAAAAATAAATTATAAGCCCTAACACTATATTCTAAATCCTAAACCCTAAAAAATAAACAATATCCTCAATTCTCTAAACTCTAATCCTAAACCCTAGTTTTAATTTTTTTTGTGAGACATAAATAGGGCAAAAAAGTGGGCAAATGATCTCTATTCACTCATCCGCTATTCAAATAAAAATTTGTTTGTTTAACATTTACTTTGACGTTCTTTAACCCACTTGATACAAGTTTAGATCTACCACTGGTCAAAATAATGAACTTAAAAAATGTAATGGTTTATTAGGTTTTTAAACTCAAAATTCATGGGACAAGGCCTAATTTTTCTAATATTTAAACTTTATAAGAACCTAAATTGCTATTGGACCAAAACATTTGAGGATGCGAGCTCATTCTTCCTTATTTCAAACCCTACTTGACTATATAATTAATAAAACTCTTGTGTTTTTTTAATTTCAATATTTATCTTTCCATAGACCAAATTATTATTAGACCAAAATCTATCTAATACCTTAATTTTACAACAGGGGCTAGGTCCCCCTTGGGCCTCAAGATAGCTCCTTCCCTGCAGCAGGAAGCATTGATCCCACAGCTCCAATGAACAATAAAAAACTAAAATCTACGGAAGGTTAGAGTTAGCATTCGATCGAGTCAAGTAGACTCAAAATTTTCGAGTTATTCGAGTTGTGGTGTCATATTTTACTACTCCAACATTATTTAAAAAAATGCGATTCGAGTTTATGAAATTCGAGTCGAGTCGAGTTTTCGAGTTCATATAAAAATTTAATTGCAAGTATTTATCATGTTATAGTACAATTTAAACACTTTCTCTAATCATATAAGATCTGTATATATATATATTTCTTCATACGTGACATATATTTCTTCAAATTTTTTTATATATCAATGTATATATATAAATATATCATGAAAATTTGAGTGACTTGACTTAAACTTAAAATTAATTCACCAATTACTAAAAATTTGGAGTTATTCGAGTTTTCATTTTACAACTCAAACTTTATTTGAAAATTTTTCGAGTCGAGTCCAGTTTTTTCGCCACAAGTCGAATAAAAAATTTAGGTTTTGTCAGGTCGAGTCAAGTTTTGGTCACCCCTAGTTAGCAAGTTAAAACATTAATAAGAACATGACATCAAGCATTATCGTTGACATATAATCTGTCATTGTTGCAGTTGGTTTTTTCTTGCATATTTCACTCGACGATTGCAAGCATCATCGTTGACATAGAATTTGTTATTGTTCTATTTTCTTGGAAAAGAATGGATTATAATAAAAGGTCATTATAAAATCTAAAGACAATTGATTGTATGCCTCATTAAAAACACTTATAGTCTAAAATGGAGTAAAAGAGTACACACATCTCGTATGCAACCCACAGAAAAAACCTTCTACTACAAAATCTTGGAAAATAAAAGATTAATTAAAACCACACACACGGAGAAAAAGATTAAGATACACATCAATATCGTATACCACCCGCATGTTGGGTCACGCACACCTCGTGGCGCAGCAGAAAAATAATCCGGCAATCACCACCCATAAACAAAAAATGTAACCCTAAATCAGATAACCATATTGCATGAGAATATTACAACACCGTTAACGAATTCTTTTAATGTTAGTGCATGGAATAATGATATTAATATAAACACATAAATATACATAAGGATTAGGAAAAAGGGAATGTTATTAAAACAATATTTTATTTTGGTTTATTTCCATGTAAGGAAGTGTATATTATATAAGATTTCTTGCCATATATTTCAAATCAACACTAATTTATATTTGAAGGCCTCAACTATAAATAACATCATTTGCCTAACCTTTCTTGTGTACAGCTTCTCATTAAATCAAATTCCCAAGAAGAATCAGCTCCTTCAAATATGAAATTCATCATCCTTTTGCTAATTGCATCATGTAAGTCCTTATCTCACTCTTTTCATTGCTTGATGCTAATGGTTAAATAATCAATCTTCAATTCATGTAAATAAATCTTCTTTTTCGAATCATTGCAGCAGTGGTGTTGGTAATGACATCGAGAGCGCAAGGGCAGGTATATATTCCAAGCACTACCGAAAAAGAGTCCAAAGCAATCGAGTGTGAAGTGAGAGTTGCAGATTGCATCAAAGGTGAAATCAAACAAATTAGTTGTTCCAGTAACTCTGACTGTGACGAAAAATGTACCCATAAACACGATAACCAAGTTTGTTTCAATGGGCAGTGCATTTGTGACTGAATAAGGTTAAACATAGAGGATGTATTTTTCAATAATGTGTTATCGAATAAATTAATCTGATTTTTGTCAACTATTTTTTCTCTTAATTCCACCTTTTAATTCATTACTAAAATTTAATCAATTTTACCAATAAGCAGTTGGTTTAGCGAAATGAGGCGTTAGTCCCTTAAGTAAGATCAGAGGTTCAAATCCCGATATTGTGAATGAAGAAAACTGGATTAGAAGGGTCACCTCCATATCTTTTATGCAAAATTTGATCTGAATTAGTCGATCAATGAGTCGGATACCGGTAAAATAAAAAATAATAGGTCAATTTAATCTCTTAATCCAAACTCAGTCTTCATCGTAGAATTTGCTTAATACCTCATTGATGCATTGAGTGGTCCACGTGGTAATGATAAATTACTACTACCAAGAACCATGCTAGAAGATCCCTACAATGATGATTTTGTTAGATGAAGGAACATGGACAGAGCCAGGATCAAATAGTGGCAGGAGCCAAAATCATAGGCAAATTTACATATAAGTTAGGTTATAGAAATCCCTGTAAAAAGTACATAAGTTTGGGAGAGAAAAAATAGAATGTATTTGAACTGACTTGATCTGAAAGAAAATCATGACCCTTTTCGGTGACTTTTTTATGGTCCAACTCTAAAAAATAAATTATAAGCCCTAACACTATATTATATATTCTAAATCCTAAACCCTAAAAATAAAAAATATCCTCAATTCCCTAAACTCTAATCCTAAACCCTAATTTTAATTTTTTTTGTGTGAGACATAAATAGTGCAAAAAAGTGGGAAAATGATCTCTATTCACTCATCCGCTATTCAAATAAAAATTTGTTTGTTTAACATTTACTTTGACTTTCTTTAACCCACTTGATACAAGTTTAGATCTACCACTGGCCAAAATAATGAATTTAAAAATGTAATGGTTTATTAGGTTTTTAAACTCAAAATTCATGGGACAAGGCCTAATTTTTCTAATATTTAAACTTTATAAGAACCTAAATTGCTATTGGACCAAAACATTTGAGGATGCGAGCTCATTCTTCCTTATTTCAAACCCTACTTGACTATATAATTAATAAACTCTTGTGTTTTTTTAATTTCAATATTTATCTTTCCATAGACCAAAATCTATCTAATACCTTAATTTTACAACAGGGGCTAGGTCCCCCTTGGGCCTCAAGGTAGCTCCTTCCCTACAGCAGGAAGCATTGATCCCACAGCTCCAATGAACAATAAAAAACTAAAATCTACGGAAGGTTAGAGTTAGCATTCGATCGAGTCAAGTAGAGTCAAAAATTTTCGAGTTATTCTAGTTGTGGTGTCATATTTTACTACTCCAACATTATTTAAAAAAATTCGATTCGAGTTTATGAAATTCGAGTCGAGTCGAGTTTTCGAGTTCATATACAAATTTAATTGCAAGTATTTATCATGTTATAGTACAATTTAAACACTTTCTCTAATCATATAAGATCTGTATATATATATTTCTTCATACGTGGCATATATTTCTTCAAATTTTTTTATCTATCAATGTATATATATAAATATATCATGAAATTTTGAGTGACTTGACTTAAACTTAAAATTAATTCACCAATTACTAAAAATTTGGAGTTATTCGAGTTTTCATTTTACAACTCAAACTTTATTTGAAAATTTTTCGAGTCGAGTCCAGTTTTTTCGCCCGAAGTCGAATAAAAAATTTAGGTTTTGTCAGGTCGAGTCAAGTTTTGGTCACCCCTAGTTAGCAAGTTAAAACATTAATAAGAACATGACATCAAGCATTATCGTTGACATATAATCTGTCATTGTTGCAGTTGGTTTTTTCTTGCATATTTCACTCGACGATTGCAAGCATCACCGTTGACATAGAATTTGTTATTGTTCTATTTTCTTGGCAAAGAATGGATTATATTAAAAGGTCATTATAAAATCTAAAGACAATTGGTTGTATGCCTCATTAAAAACACTTATAGTCTAAAATGGAGTAAAAGAGTACACACATCCCGTATGCAACCCACAGAAAAAACCTTCTACTACAAAGTCTTGGAAAATAAAAGATTAATTAAAACCACACACACGAAGAAAAAGATTAAGATACACATCAATATCGTATACCACCCGCATGTTGGGTCACACACACCTCGTGGCGCAGCACAAAAATAATCCGGCAATCACCACCCATAAACAAAAAATGTAACCCTAAATCCGATAACCATATTGCATGAGAATATTACAACACCGTTAACGAATACTTTTAATGTCAGTGCATGGAATAATGATCTTAATATAAACACATAAATATACATAAGGATTAGGAAAAAGGGAATGTTATTAAAACAATATTTTATTTTGGTTTATTTCCCTGTAAGGAAGTGTATATTATATAAGATTTCTTTTCATATATTTCAAATCAACACTAATTTATATTTGAAGGCCTCAACTATAAATAACATCATTTGCCTAACCTTTCTTGTGTACAGCTTCTCATTAAATCAAATTCCCAAGAAGAATCAGCTCCTTCAAATATGAAATTCATCATCCTTTTGCTAATTGCATCATGTAAGTCCTTATCTCACTCTTTTCATTGCTTGATGCTAATGGTTAAATAATCAATCTTCAATTCATGTAGATAAATCTTCATTTTTGAATCATTGCAGCAATGGTATTGGTAATGACATCGAGAGCTCAAGGGCAGGTATATATTCCAAGCACTACCGAGAAAGAGTCCAAAGCAATCGAGTGTGAAGGGGGAGTTGCAGATTGCATCAAAGGTGAAATCAAACAAATTAGTTGTTCCAGTAACTCTGACTGTGACGAAAAATGTACCCATAAACATGATAACCAAGTTTGTTTCAATGGGCAGTGCATTTGTGACTGAATAAGGTTAAACATGGAGGATGTTTTTTTTTGCTCAATCGTATGATTTTATTAATGAAAAAAATCATACAAAACGTCCAAACTCGGGCCTCATTAAAAACCTCCCTACACCTAGATGGAGGAAAAGAGTACCCAAGTTGAACGCGGGAAACCAAACCCGAGATCATACAACTCACACACCCCCCGAAACTGAAGAAACTCACGCTCGAACACACCATCAAAGCCATCTCCCACCTTGCCCGCACCCCAAATCGTCCTTCTACAGGCCCACGGACAGCCACCCCCGTCGGATACACCTCACACATCCCCTGAATGCAATAAGCTCACGCCCGAGCACACCATCGACGCTACTGCCCCACACTGCCCGCACCCCTAGCCATCCTTCTACAAGCCCATGCACAGCCAACCACGTCGGTCAACACCCCCCTTAGCCAACTTGTCCGCAATGCCGTTAGCTTCGCGATGTACATGTTGAAACGTACAATGCACCCCTCGACATGCACTATCAATTCGCCGAAACAACCAATAATACTTCCACGGACTACTCTCAACATTCAAAACCCAAGATAATGCCACCAAAGAGTCGGATTCAATTATGCAAGGCCAACTACTCCATTTCGACTCGCCAAACGCCTCGAGCGCATAACATATCGCATGCACTTCAGCCTCATTCGAGTCAATTACCCCCAGTGGTCCTGAAAACATCACCAACACCTTTCCCCTTGCATTACGTAACACTCCACCACAACCCGCTTGTCCCGGTTTCCCCCTAGCCGATCCGTCTACATTAAATTTCACCATATTCTCTAACGGTGGTAGCCACGTAACCCCCACACGCGGACCCTTTGCACGGACCATACCTTCACACCACCAAGGACAATCCCACCACACTAACTCCACAAGCATCGCGTTATGGTCCAGCACATTCACCCAAGAAAATGATCGCAATTTGATTAGAAAAAATAAATCCGAAGGCGACACTCACTTACCATTGAACATCAAATCATTGCGTGCTAGCCACATCGACCACAAAACTACAGCACAACCCGACACCCACCATTGTCGGACCATCCCCCGGAAAAAACTATCCAGACAAATATGCACAAACCCCACTAAAGACTCCGGTCGAACCACCTCCACCTGCCACAAAGCAAAAAACATCGACCACACCCGCCACATCCACGAGCATCTAAACAGGATATGATCCGCCTCATCCTCTCCTTCCCCACACCAACGATAAGAGAAATCCTGCACATCTAAATGCATACCACGATCCCGCAACAAACATAGTGTGGGTAATCTTTCGAGGAGCACAAACCACACAAAGCACTGCACCTTCGGCGGCGTAAGCAACGACCAAATTCCTGCACTATCCCATTCCGCTTCCCCCTCCAAACCAAAGGATGCCATTAAGCTCGACAACCTTGCTAACGAAAAAGCTCCAGTCGGAATATGCTTTCATACCCATTTATCCTCCACTTCCTCTACTAGAATCGATGCCCCCACCACACCTCGCATCTCCTGCAATTGTACCAACTCAAACGAGCGCAACGGTCTCGAAAAGAAATCACTCCAATCCGCATGTCCCAACGAGTGGGCACGTGCATAATCCCAAGCCAACGCCCATTTATTCACCGCAATCCGATAAAGGCGTGAAAACACCTCACATGACAGTACCTCTAAACACCACCTATCGCGCCAAAAAAGTACCTTCCTCCCATTCCCAACCAACCATGCAAAATTAGGCAGCCCCATAAACTGATTAATACTAACCTCATGTTGTATCTCCACTATTTGTCGCCACACTGTTGACATAGCTCTCCTTTGTCCAATCGTCACCCGCCTATATAGCACATCTTCGCCATATTTTGCAACCAAAATTTCCCTCCACAATGACGTATCTTCCAATGCAAAACGCCACAATCATTTTGCCAAAAGAGCTAAATTCCGCTTGTTCAAATCTACCACCCCCAATCCCCCAAACTTCCGCGGTCGACACACCACCTTCCAGTTCACCCTGCTCATCTTACGTCTCTCCTCCATACCTCCCATAGAAAACTCCTACGAATACGGTCTATCCGTTTAATAACACTTTTTTGTACCACAAAAATACCCATGTAATAAATGGGAAGGGCAGACGGGACGGAATTCAATAACGTCAACCGAGCTGCAAAGGATAATGAATCCCTCTTCCATCCTGCCAAACTTTTCCGAAAACGTTGTATCAACGGCTCTCACATACTTAAGCTACGTGGGTTCACTCTCAAAGGCAAGCCAAGGTAAACCATCGGAAAAAGTACCCATGCAGCACCCTAACATACCTGCCATCTCACGCAATACTCCCTCATCGACACCGACCCCATACAAGCAAGATTTAGCATAATTGATCTTTAGACCCGAACTGTATTCAAAGCAAGTGAGGACCCTCTTCAAGTTCAGTGCCATTCGCGGATCACCCTGGAGGAAGATCACTGTGTCGTCCGTGAATTGCAAGTGCGACACAAAACACTCATTAACAACACGCACGCCCTGTATAAGCCCCCTTCTCCGCCTCCACCAACAAAAGATGCAACAATTCAGCCACAATTACGAATAAGAGAGGCGATAAAGGATCACCCTGTCGCACACCTAGCTTCATCGGAAATTCTTTTGTCGGGTAACCATTGAGTAAAATCGACAGCCATGCCGTACTAAAACATGCGCGCATCCAATCCCTCCATACCGTCCCAAAACCCATCCTCATCTGAATCTTCTCTAAGCAATCCCACTTTATGCAATCATATGCTTTCGCGAAGTCAAGTTTCAACAAACCCCCCCTCACTACCTGCATTTTGTTGCATCGAATGTATCACCTCATTCGCCAGCATAATACCATCCACAATCTAACGGCCTTGGATGAAAGCGGATTGAACATCACTGATTAACACTGGCAGCACCTGTTGTAGTCGCTTCGCTAAACACTTCGCCACAATCTTATAAATAGAATTCAGCAAACAAATCGATCGAAAATCCCCAATTTCCCTCGGGTTATCTTTCTTCGGAATTAAAGTCACAAAAGTCGAATTCACACCCTTCGGTAATTCTCTCGACTCATGAAAATTATTCAACACCTGCATCACATCGCCCTTCAAGAAATTCCATCCCTTCTTATAGAATTCAAAGGTAAAACCATCCGGGCCCGACGTCTTTTTCCCATCACATCCCCATAATACGGCACGCACTTCTTCCTCACTAAACGGAACCTCCAAACCGGCTGCCAATTCCCACGACAAATGCTTAAAAACCACCACCATATCAACGTCCCCCAAACAAAATGGAGCTGCAAAATGCTTTCTAAATTCCTCAGAAACCACGTACCGAAGTTGCTCCGGATCTACTTCCCATACCCCATTTATATTCAATCCAGAAATCCCATTTCGTAACGCTCTCAATTTGGCCGAACAATGGAAAAAAGCCGTATTCTCGTCCCCTTCCCGCAACCATCGCACCCTAGCCTTTTGTCTCCATAATGATTCACGGATATGTGCTAGGGACCATAACTCTTGCTGATAAATACGTCGTTGCACCACTTGGGACTCCGAAACAACATTTGCACTCGTTGCCCTATCGATTAAGGCAATTGCATTAGTAGTTTCCTCAATCCGGTGGTCTATATTACCGAACACCATCTTATTCCATTCCCGCAAAAAAAAAAATCATGTGACGCAATTTCTTAACCACATCCCAACCATTCGGCATCGACGACAATCTCACCCATTCCATTTCTAAGTCACGGATAAATCTCATATCTCCCACCCATGCATTAAAGAACCGAAACGGCTTCGGCCCCCAATCCAAAATATCACTCACAAGTAATAGTGGCGTATGATCGGATAAGCCCCTCGGCAATGATGACAACTTCAAATTTACAAACTTATCCAACCAATTCAACGAAACCAAACATCTATCAATTCTACTACACCTACTATCAGGACCAAACCATGTATACGATAAACCATTCAAAACTAAGTCACATAAACCGTTATCCTGAATAAAATTCACAAAAACATCCATACCTCGATACGTCGATACACATCCTTGTCTCTCGGACAGAGCCACTACCGCATTAAAGTCTCCGATTAAGCACCACGGGATGTCATGGGATAATATGTCCAACGCAATTTCATTCCAAAGCAACCCTTGTTGTATCGCATCACATGGCGCATATATTCCCACCATCCCACATCTCCAATTCTCGGCTGTCCAACACCACTCAACCGCCACGAAGCGTTCCCTCACAACCGTCCGATCAGCTTTGAATCTGTCCTTATCCCAACACATAAAAATTCCACCGGATCGCCCTATCGACGGCGTAAACACATAATCAAAGTTATCTGACACCCAAATGTTCCTTACCATCAATTTCGTGATAGATTCCATCTTTGTTTCCACGATGATCACACACTCCCCACGATGTTGTCGTATTAAATTACGTACCCCCTCCTTTTCACCGTTGCTCCCAAACCCCGCACATTCCACGACAACATCCTCATATCGCTACTACAATTGTATCGGCTCCCTCGCCTCAATAAGGCGAGCAATGTCTTTGATAACGTTCTCCTCGTTCCCAATTGTTTTTGCACCCAACAATTTCCCCAACTCCCACGTCTACTGTGCCTCCTTAAGTATACTTCGCTTACGTTGCAAAAAATTCGAATTCGACAAGGATCCGTTTGCCAACTCCGTAGAGGCTGGCTTGGGATTTTTCCGCGGTCTCCCCCTCCCTCTTTTTGCCACAGCCCCGTCTCTTTCCCCTGTGTTATCCGTCTGTCCAAGCGATCGAAGGATTTTAGAGAGATGTCTAACCCGCCTCTGTCTGCCTTTATATTCTATCAAAGCTGCAATCCCAGCCCTAGAGGATTCAACCTGAGGCCCATCTTCGACGTCCTCCCCATGCAAAACCACATCCTCATCCCTATCCAACACCTTGCCTCTACTGCCGTCGGGTATTTCACAAACACTAATATCCATACTGCGATACTCAACCACCTCCCTATCGACCATTCCCACGTCTTCATCCGCCCGTCCCGATGGAGCCTGTTCTGAATTTACCTCCTCACTCTGATTCGACTCTACCACCCTATCATCCATTCGTTTTTTGTCATTCCACAACTTGTTAATCATCCAACTCTTCGGTGAATTCATACTAAACGAATTCGGAACCACCGTATCCTCGTCTCCATCACGACCCTCCTTAGATGGAGTTTTATCCACTATTACAGCCCTATCTGCCACATCCGTCGTCCATTCCTCCTCCTCCGATACGTCTTCACACCCCTCCCCCTCCCCATCCCGTTCTTGCAAATTAGGTTCACTCACTTCATGCACATGAATCCGATATTGCTTGTCGCCAATTATTACATCTATCGTTTCCTCAATCGGGAAGAACCAGCCCGTTTCAATGAAAAACAACGCCCTCTCGAACGATGTAGGTGCTTCAGTCTTGCCGGCTATACAAATTAACTCACCCCATAACGCCGCGATATTTTTGAATGTGCCATCGAACCAGGCATGGATCGGTAATCCACATGCCGATACCCAAACTCGTCTATTTGGAATCATACAATCTGGTGACCATGCCGAAATATTCTCTAGCCACGGTGTAAAACACCCTAATTTAATACATTCATCTCTTGTTTCCCCATTTGGAAACATCAATAAAACAAGCGATCCCGCCACACGCATTAATGAAACATCTCGCTTGGTTGTTTTTAAATCCAACGCTAAATCCATGATCGATCGTGGTTGTCGACAAAACCTCAGTGCACAATTCTTCAATATCTCCAATTTTTTCGCATCGATCACACCCTCAACCTTGCAATATTCCTTCGTTGCCGCCATCTGCTCTCCCTTCGTGTTATCACTTGCCATTACCCCATTATGCCTCTTCGCCTTTGTCTCATTTGATTCCTCCCCATATACCCTAGATTCTCCCCTTCGGCGGCGCCAAAATGAATCTCTAGTCTCGCGTTGTGCCAATTGCACCGTCAATTTCGATCCATACAATCGAAACCCATCGAATCGTTCAATCACCCATTCCGCTTCTACCTTCATTTTCATTCGAACGAAACTAAACCTAGTCCCGTCCCTAGCCCTCTTCGTCGGCACAAAGACATCCACCACCACACCATGTCTATCAAACACCTGCCAAACCCCTTTCCAATGCAACTGTACCGGTAAATTTTCGACGAACAGGGTCCAGCACTGTCGACGTTCTCTCCCGCCGTTCTCACCCATTTGGGCGTAGTTCTAGTTGTTTTGTACTCTTTTCCTCCAAATAGGATTAGGGAGGTTTTTAACGAGGCACACAACTAGGTCAAAGAGTTTGTAAACATGGAGGATGTATTTTTCAATAATGTGTTATCGAATAAATTAATCTGATTTTTGTCAATTGTTTTTTCTCTTAATTCCACCTTTTAATTCATTACTAAAATTTAATCAATTTTACCAATAACCGGTTGGTTTAGCGAAATGAGGCGTTAGTCCCTTAAGTAAGGTCAGAGGTTCAAATCTCAATATTGTGAATGAAGAAAACTGGATTAGAAGGGTCGCCTCCATATCTTATGCAAAATTTAATCTGAATTAGTCGATCAATGAGTCGGATACCGGTAAAATAAAAAAATAATAGGTCAATTTAATCCCTTAATCCAAACTCAATCTTCGTCGTAGAATTTTCTTAATACGTCATTGATGCATTGAGTTGTCCACGTGGTAATGATAAATTACTACTGCCAAGAACCATGCTAGAAGATCCCTACAATGATGATTTTGTTAGATGTAGGAACATGGACAGAGCCAGGATCAAACAGTGGCAGGAGCCAAAATCATAGGCAAATTTACATATAAGTTAGGTTATAGAAATCCCTGTAAAAAGTACATAAGTTTGGGAGAGAGAAAATAGAATGTATTTGAACTGACTTGATCTGAAAGAAAATCATGACCCTTTTCGGTGCCTTTTTTATGGTCCAACTCTAAAAAAATAAATTATAAGCCCTAACACTATATTCTAAATCCTAAACCCTAAAAAATAAACAATATCCTCAATTCCCTAAACTTTAATCCTAAACCCTAGTTTTTTTTTGTGAGACATAAATAGGGAAAAAGTGGGCAAATGATCTCTATTCACTCATCCGCTATTCAAATAAAAATTTGTTTGTTTAACATTTACTTTGACTTTCTTTAACCCACTTGATACAAGTTTAGATCTACCACTGGCCAAAATAATGAATTTTAAAAATGTAATGGTTTATTAGGTTTTTAAACTCAAAATTCATGGGACAAGGCCTAATTTTTCTAATATATTCGAATCATGTTCATAGTATATTCGAATCATGTTTAACAGGTAATTATATTCGAATCATGTTTAACATGTAATTATATTTGTATCATGTTCATATTATATTCGAATCATATTCAAATTATTTTCGAAATATAATTTGAATATTATATTTCGAATGTAATTTGAATATGATCGAATATAATATGAACATGATTCGAATATAATTCTAATATAATTACATGTTTTTTTAACTATTATATTCGAATCATGTTCATAGTATATTCGAATCATGTTTAACAGGTAATTATATTCGTATCATGTTCATATTATATTCGAATCATATTCAAATTATATTCTAAATATGATTCGAATATAATACGAGCATGGTTTGAATATAATACGAAAATGATACGAATATAATTACCCGTTAAACATGATTCAAATATAATTTGAATATGATTCGAATATAATAGTTGAAAAAACATGTAATTATATTAGAATTATATTCGAATCATATTCAAATTACATTCGAAATATCATATTCAAATTATATTTCAAAAATAATTTGAATATGATTCGAATATAATATAGACATGATTCAAATATATTTCTAATATAATTTGAATTTTGCTCAAAAAATATATTTCAAATATAGAAAAATTCGAATATAATTAGAAGATGATTCAAATATAATTTGAATATGATTCAAATATAATACGAACATGATTTGAATATAACTTGAATTTTACTCAAAAACTATAATTCAAATATAGTGAAATTAGAATTAATAATTAGAATATAATTGGAATTCGAATCTAAAAAATTACTAATTTAGTATTAAAATATTTGATTTTATTTATTTTTATTAAATATTAACATTTTAATAAAATAATATTATTAATAATAACAAATAATGGACTAAATTATAAAAATTAGAAACAAATAGGGATCAATTTAAGGTAAAAATAGACTTTTCAGTGACTAAATTGAACAAAAAACAAACCTGACAGACTTGACATGTCATTTACCCTTTAAATAAAACCAGATGGATTGACTTAGTCAATGAGTTGATGACGTGGCATGATGTTATTGGCTGGAATTTTTTTAACGGTAAATAGTAACAAAATAGGGCAAAATGAGTAACGACGAATACTTTATGAGGAAAAGTGAGTAAAACGTAATTTAGAGGGCAAGTTGTGAAAACAGGTAAAGTTTAGGGGGAGAAATGTGTATTAAGCCTAAAAAAACACAAATGGGTAAACACTTTATAATATTAATGCCTGCTAAACCTTCCGAATTCCAAAATGTAGCAGTGAAGTTAGTGCCATATGGCTATCTTTATTTCAATTCCAGAAGCCCCATTGCCATTTGTTGTCTCCATTATTGAAGTATAGATTTGTGGGTCCTTTTAGAGGAGATATAATCAAGATCTTTAAACTGATTTTGCCAACAATATTATTTAATTGTATCACTTTTCACAAAAATGTTGAAAATGGATGAAAAAGGGTGTCGTGTTGTGGTTAGATCATTTCTGGTATTAAATTTGTTTTAGGTGATGGGGAAGAAAATTGTGTCATTTGTGGGGGACATAGTCAAATTACTTGGTTTTTTGGTTGGTCGAAATTTTCTTATGGCTTTAAGTAGTTATCATAATAAAGCTGGTTTCCATCTCATTCTCGCAATACTAATCATAAGCTTTCGTTGTCTTGCTTCTGCTCTTGTGTTTTTTAATCGATCAGTGCTACTTTATCTGAAAGGTGTTCTTTTCGACCATGTTTTAAGTTTTAACTACTTCAACTAAATAATTGTCATTGTTGTTGTTGTAGATGATCTATTAGATCACCAGAGCAAAGTTCAAGAGAGAAGATTGCTTGAAACTTGGTTGACCCTACATTAGAAGGTTGCAAGTTTAAAAAAATTGCCCCCAACTATTGCATGTTTTGTTATTTGACTTCTTATTCTTTTTTTAACAAACAACCTCTAACGTTTCAATTTGGTCCAAATATGTTCTTGTTGGATGAAAACTGACGGTCAACGGCTGATTCTGACTGGACTTGCTACGTGTTAAGGCCTGCTGACGTGGCATATGCCACGTGGCTGACTATCATACTAACACATGGCGAATATGATGTTGACACTTGATGAATATGATGCTAGCACATCAGCAGATCTTAACACGTAACAAATCCAGTCAACATTTGTCGTTGACCGTCAGTTGACTGGCAATTTTCATCCAATAGGGGCATATTTGGACCAAATTGAAACGTTGGTGTTGTTTACTCTAAAAAAAAGAATAGGGGACAAATGACAAAACATGCAAACGTTGGGGACATCTTTTGTCATTTTGCCTTAAAAAATTATATTAAAATGTGTGTGTGTGAAGTTAATATTGTTTTATCACTTTTTTCTTGTGTTATAAGGACGGAATAAAAGATTTGGGGGGGGGGGTCAAAGTTTAATTATAAGTTTTTAGGATGCTAAAATACAAATTTAGTATTCTATTAATTTATTATTTTTTGAAGGACTAAGCATAAAGTTTTCATTTTTGAAGGGACCAAAAGATAGTTTTACCATGTAATTAATTTAAAATTTAAAATTGTAAAGGGGTTATATAACTATATTTTACCATTCATGGGGGCAAGGTCAATGTTAGCCCTATCATCATCCCGGACTACAAGTGTCTTCTGCATATCTATTTTACTATATAAGTAGAAACTAATCTCACCGAATCATGTAGGATCAAAAAATAATTAACAATACTACTTTTTCAAAATCTTAGATTCAAAACCTTAGTATACTGAAATAACTTGTGCCACCTACTTTTTAGCATTTCATAGAATCAAAAGGAGGATTAAGAACATTGCGTGTCCTTTAAAATTTCCCTGCTTGTACATGATAAATCTCTCTATTATAAAGTTGTGATTAAATTTGATGTTATGAGTTATTAATGACATATTTTGACATTAAGTTTTGGAGACTCGGTTACATATAAATGTATATTAATAAAAAAATATTATAATTTTATAGGGTTTAATAAAAAAAAATTCAAAAATTTTAATTAGAAGTTTCAAATAAATTTAAAGGATGTAATAAGAATTTTTTTAATTTTGGGGATAATCCCCTCAAAGCTCTCGTATAGATCCTTCCATGCGAGTTATATACACGATGATAATGTACTTCGTTTTCTAAAAATTTAAACAATACAAGCATCGTGTTGAAATTATGTTAAATTGTTTACGAGCAATTAAAAACTTCTCACTTTCTACTAATGGGCTGGAACAAGGGGTAAATGACTTAATACCGTTTAAACAGATTTCAAGTTCGAGGTATTGTGTATACAAAAAAAAATTCATTAAAAAATTTATCCACCAAAATCAAGTATATGACGCAAGGGTTATCCTCGTGTATATAACTCGCACGGAACGGGGTTGTTCAATTTTGAACAATTTCTCCTACTCCCTTGTCCAAAATAAAAATATAATCGTTTTTACCATATATTTTTACATTTTGAAAGTATATAGTAAAAATGGTTTAATAGTAAAAAAGGTGCCCAACCTATATGCTTTGTTTCACTTTAGTGTCTAACATTTCATTCCGTAATTCAAATTAAGTTTTTTTGTTAACGGCTATTAAAATTTTTTCGTTAACCAATTATAACATGACACGTGGCCTATTTTATATATTTTTTAATTTCTGAATTACTTAAAATTTATATACTTCTTAAAAACATCTAAAGTTTTAATTTTTTTCAAACAAACCCTCAAATTACATCTCCATCATTGTTCGACATCCTCCACGCGTCGGCGGTTCACCGTTCACCACCCAAGCGTCGGGTACCTCACGTTCAACATCTCCCACCCTATAGCCGTCGATTAGAAGCTTAACCAGTCTTTTTTTCTTCTTCATTTTGGATGTTCGTCGACGAAGCAATCGACAGTTCATTCATCGGTTTTCGACGACGAAATCACGGGGCTTTCGGTCGGGGGGCGATGAAGGCAAGGGTGGCCGGTGGTTGTTGAATCGGTGGTGGGAAGGGGAGGAATTTAGGGATCTAGGGTTTGGATTTTGGGGTTTAGAGAAATTAAAAATTTTGGGGTTTTTTTTATAAAATTAAAGATTTTCTGATTTTTAGAAAATAAAAATTAAAGAAAAGACTAAAGTATGCCACATATCGTGTTTTTATTGGATAACAAAAAGAATTTAACGTCCGTCACAGAAAAACCCAATCTGTGTTACGGAATGAAACGTTAGGCGCTAAAATAGCCCAAAAAACGTTAAGCACTAAACTATAACAAAGTGTATAGGTTGAGCACCTTTCTAACCATTAAGCCTAAAAAGTTATAGTTTTCCCATAAAAGTTAAAACAAAAAATAGAATTCCTCAATTAAACAAATATAATCTAGTACAAATAATTTCTATTATACGAAAATTTATTAAGCTTAAAAAAGCTCAAATAAATTCTAATATAAATAATTTGTCATAATTTAATTAATAAATATAATATATTTATAAAAAATCGTAAAATAGTATTCTAATTGAAACGTCATGTTTTGGACTCACTCGTTCAATTAAGGTTAGCAAAGTAGCGTATGAATAGTGAATACCTTATTTTAGATTTTCTTGTTCGGTGGAGGTGATAAAAGTAGGGATAGCAATGGTGCGGGTTTTTTGCCGCTTGATTCTTATTCGAAATTTAAACTATTCGCCCCCGATATAATAAAAAATATAATTTAATTTTGACCCGACTCCAATATTTTAATAAAAAATTTAATTAAACATAACTCACTTCGAAAAAAATTAATAAAAATATAATAAATATATATAACTATATCGGGTCGAGTCGGAAAATTTTTACCTTAAACTCGAATCTGCCCCGCCCGACTTTATTTTTTCATAACCGGTCCTCCTCGAACCGGTTTTTTAATAAAAAAAACTCGCTCCTATTAGGTCCGATTAGGACCCGACGAGGACGAATTATTTTGTCATACCTAGATAAAAGATACCATCGCAATCGAAGGAATGGGGTGAAGGCTTTTGATAGATGTCACTCTATTCAACCTTATATATCCAAATTTAGGGCGTAAATAAATAAAGCGTTCAATAAACTACTCGTGAACCGTTTGACGATCTGTTCGTAAAACGTACATTTATATTTGTAAATAAACGAGTATGAACAAAATTTCTATGTTTGTTTAGTAAACGGACGCACACGAACAGATGTGTGTTTTGTTTGTTTACATTCACGAACAAGCTTGCTTACCCGGTTCTCGCTTTCCTTTTATTTTTTTTACATTTTAAACATCGGTTAAGATATGAACTAAATTGAACACAATGTAAACTTTAGAGTTCAAAAGCCTAGGGAGCTTAAAGATCAGTGGTGTGATTTAATCATTTAGGCTATAAACAACATGTTTGCTAACGAAACGAAGGCGAACATGATATTAAAAATTTAAACGAACATGAAGCGAACATTAAATAAACGAACACGAACAAAATATTATTCGTTTAAGCTCGGTTATTTTACGCCCTGTACAAATTTTACTTTTGGCTTTAGCTTTTATTTATTCAAGTAAAAAACGAGGAAGCAGATGCAAATAATAATATAGTGCAGGCTCATATTAATGATTTTACATACTCTGATATGTATATATCTAAGCAGAAGAAACAACATTGTCAACGTACAAAGCTTCCATGTGACTTCCCCTTTCTCCTCCATCGATCGCTCTCCCATATTTGTTCCGCTATCTCCTTCATCAAACCCTTTTAAACCTACTAGCAGCTGCCCTTGTGAAGCTGAATTTCAATGGCTGCAACAACCCAAACTCAACCTCCAACCGCTTTACTCAAAGCTCGACCACAAACATCAAACCTTGTCTGCTTCTCTTTTGCTGCATATTCCAAAGCCCTTATCCACCACCTCCAATCCCTCCACATCCCCATCCTCCCCGGCCTAACCGACCCAGAATTCTCCTCCATCCAATCAACGCTCCACTTCTCTTTCCCTCCCGACCTCCGCTCTATACTCCAAGAAGGCCTCCCCGTCGACCCATCTTTTCCGAACTGGCGGTCTTCATCCCCTCAGCAACTCAACATTCTCCTCAACCTTCCTTTGCTGTCTCTTTACAAAAACATTAAATTGCACAACTTTTGGTCCCACTCATGGGGGCTTAAACCTTCGAATCCCAGCGAAGCTCTGGCTTTGGTTAAAAAATTGTTCACGACGGCGCCTCTTTTGGTTCCCATATATAGAAACTGTTATATCCCTTCCACGCCAAACGTGGCGGGAAACCCTGTTTTTTACGTTGACGGGGAGGAAGTTCGAATCTTGAGCTTTGATGTTACAAGGTTTTTTCAAGAAGTTGAGTTTTTGAGAGGAGGTGGGGTTTTCAAGCCTTTCATGAGGAGGAAAAGCAATGGCGTTAACCACAAGGTGCCGGCTTGGGCGGCCACTGCCGCACGGAGGATTGAGTTTTGGACCGACGTGGCGGAGAGAGGAAGGAGGGTGGTGGCGCGTGGTGTGACGGCGGGGTGGTGGAGTAGGGGTGACCCGGTGGATGATGACTTCGGGTTGGGCGGGTGTTTGGAGGAAGCGTTTTGGAGGTTGCGAGATGGAGGGTGGAGAGAGGACGAGGTGAGGGAAATGATGACGATGGACGGCTGTGATCACAGCGAGAACAAAGAGAAAAAATCGACTTCATCGTCGATTGACATAGAGGAGGCGACGCGGGACGTGCGGGTTTTGCCCTTTGTGTTATTACGAGCGGGATGGAGTAGGGAAGATGTCGTGTACTCGCTTGATCTCGACGACGACGGTGAAGAAGAGCCATTTTTTGGAACTTCAATCTCCAAATAGATAGCTATTGCATTTGTTGAGGACGATGATCATCGAAATAGAAGAATCTAACAGTCGAATGAAGTCCATACACTATAACTATAATGGACCTCAACGCCTTGCACAAACATTTCACTAGTGATTTTTATTTGATACATATATATGATTTATGCATATAGAAATATAAATTAATGTTATGGTCAATGATTCCTTTCTAATTTCATTGACAAGAAGCGGTATATGTTGAAATATTGATAAGCTTGTAGTGGTAGGGACGTAAAAAATTGACTCGACCGGTAAAATTGATTAAAATAAACTTGAGTTAAGATTGCTTGTGACTCGAGATTGATTTCGATTTCCAAAATTTCATTGACATAAATTAGCAACTTGCACCCGACCTGAACCCGAGTTGGACCTGGAACTTTTGGATCTGCACCCGACTTGCACTCGACCTGAACCCGAATTCAACCTGATAATGTGATAACTGAACCTGACCTGCATCCGACCTGATATGAACATAAACCCGAGATTAACCTGGTAAATAACCTATATTACCCGACTTGTTATGAACATGATATGTAATTAACTCAACTTGTAAATGATCTCTGACTTGTTATTGAACTGATTTGATATTTACCTGACTTTGTATTTATCTAACTTGTAATAACTAATAAGTTACAATTGATGAATTTGTGATTATAATGTGAGAAAATACATTTTCACAATTTAAGTTACATGATTAACTATGATCATTAAATTAATATGTTTACTTGTTTATATTTATAAATTATAGTATATAAAAATATTTAAAAGTTTTATTAAATATCTAAATGATGTCAACATAATTCCTTAAGATTTATGGTTTATGATGTATGGTTTAATATTAACAGTTTATGGTTTAGTTTAGTGTTATTGATTTATGAGATTAATTCTGATTATTTAAGATTTATGGTTTATTTTAATGTTTAATTTAGGTTTATTGGTTTATGTGATTAATTCAGATTCCTAAAAGTTTAAGGTTTAGTGTCAATGGTTTATGAGATTAATTTTGATTTCTTAAGGTTTATGGTTTAGTATAAGGTTATTGATTTACGAGATTAATTTCGATTCAACTTGCTAATTTATGTATTTGAATTTGATTAAATATTTAAATCAAAGCTTCATGTATACAATTGAACTAAATTAAAGTTTCAACTTAGGATATAATTGCGCTAAACTAAAACTTAGAAGCATAAATCACAGACATAATTAAAAGAATTCTAAAACTAAATGTGAAATTTCAAATAAATTTCAATTTCAATTTCTTAAGGTTTATGGTTTAGTATAGGGTTGTTTCCCTAGCATCGTTTTTTTTTTCAATTTCAATTTTAGTTTTTACTCCCCTCCCATAATTTTTTTTTCAATTTTAGTTTTTACTTCCCTGAAATTTCACGCAGGTTCTTTCCCTCCCACCTAAATTTTAGGCTAGGGATTAATTATTTTTTAGGTCTTCACTCGTTTAAAATTTTTTATTTTAATCCTAACATTCACTTTTAAATTTTAGTTTAATTTAATTTACTCATAATTATATATATATATATATTAAATTGTAAAATATTTCGGCATTCTAAGAGATATTTTGGTTCATATTAATCCCTAAAATTTTATTTTTATGTAAAATTTACCCACAATTACCATACTGAAGTCTATTTGTACACGGTAAGACCCAACTTGAACTTCAACCGGAACCAATATTTCCTGACATAAATTTTATCTGTCAACGACATGACCCGACTTGAACGTGGCCCGACTTGAAGTCCATCTGAACCTGAATTAACCTGTTAATTAATTGATTCGGACCCAAACTGTTTTGGCCTGGATTAAAACTTACATGATCTGAAATTAACCCGACCCGAACCCAAACTTAATCTGATTTGAAATCAACCTAATAATGACTTGAATTTGAGTCGATCTGAACCTGACCTGATCTGAGTGGAACCATAAAATTAATTTGACATAACTTGTATCCGATTTGACCTGACCTGACATAACATGGCATAAAACCTGAACGATTACCTGATTTAAATTGTAACATCCGTGTTTTGGGCCTAGGAGTTAACCGGGTTTTGGTTCGAGTTACATAAAAATTTAATTAAGACAATGCAACTATAAATAATGACCTTTTTGAACATTAATAAAGAGGGAGGGACCTATATCGTGATTTTACCCAAAACTTTTAAAAGTAAGACCACTTTATTGTAAAGTGTCTTCTCTTTCCCCCTTCTTCCAAATTTGACGTGAAACCCCCCCCCCTCCATGCTCAAACTCTCCCAACTACACTAGTTACTATTCCATTCATCTCCTTCTTCAATCCAAGGTCTTTCTCAAAGGTAATTACATTTTCCTAACCTCCTCTTTTTCCTCTATCCAACCATTGTCTTAAATTTCAAAAACATTGAGTTTTGGGAATTAGGGTTCATGTTGAAAATTTGGGTTTTAATGGGGTTTTTCAATTTGTTTCGAGAAATTGTTTTGGGGTTATGTTTAATCATAATGGAATATACAACATATCTTAATTTGGGTGAGTTTGGATGAATTTTCGTAGAGGGTCTTTAGGGCCAATTTTAGGGTATGAAAAATCGAGTTTTTGGGAGGTTTTGTGTTGGAATTGAAGGGCTGATGGTTTATCTATGTTAGGAGGGTGATTTGAGATATTTTGGGAGTCATTTGGGTGCTTGGAATTGGGAATTTCAGCCCTTGGTTGTGGGAGTCCGAAAATTTGGTTTTTGGAGATGCTATGTGATTTGGAACTTGTGGAAATTGAGTTGTGTTTTGCAAGGTAGATTGATGGTTGAATTAGCATTGATTTGGGAAGTGATGTATGTGTTTTGTTTGGCTAGAAGCAAGGGGAAACGTGGAAGAAGCATCGGAAGTGAATCCGGGGAATTGAAGACAATCGCTTGTTTGGTTCTTGAGCTTGGAAGCGTAGATGAGTGGTTAAATTGCTTTAAATGGTTTTAAATGGTTGGTTCGAGTATGTGGACTAGGTTGGGCTTGGTAAACCCACCTAGAGTTAGGATTAGGGTGGTAACCTAATCCTAAACTTGATATAGAGCCTTTGGATGAACTCATTTGTGCGTGTGTATGTCTCGTATGGAATGTAATATGATTGCTATGTATATTGTGTTATACATGTGAGATGTGACGTGAACTGTGATGTTTGAGACATGCATGATGATGGTTGTTGGTGAGTACGTGCTAAGCACAAGGTTAATGATATGAGTAATGTGAAGTGGGTAAATATTGGCACTAGTAAACTTAAATACAAATGATCGATCATTAGGATGTTAGTGTGTACACATGAGTCAAAAGTCGCGCGTGGCCTTGGTGGCGTTGAGTCACCAAGGAGGAGTACGGGTACGCCCGGAAATGGTAATTAAATATAGTCGGTGATGAGTGGAATCCCATCGACGGGGCGTGAGGATGAGTGGAATCCCCTCCGCGAGACCGGTGATGAGTGAAATCCCACCGTCAGGTAATGGTTGTGTGTTGGACGTGAGTTCCAACGGTTATCCGTGTATTTGAGTCTTAACTAGGTGCCAATGTTGATTGATATGTGTATCAATGTGTTGAGATATATGAACTGTTTGGATGTTTATATGTGATTACATGTATGGTAGTACTGAGCTCATAATTGTGGCATACATGTGATATATTGCTCATGCATCTATACCTTGTGGACTCTTGGTATATGTAAATGGCCTTGGTTAGATCGTGCTCGGACCCTGCAATGTTGAGGTTTGTTTTTAGAGCTTACCCTCACTAAGCATCATTGCTTACGCTCTCTTTGTTCAACATTGCAGATCCTTAGTTCGTGGGTTGCTCGGGCAAGCGGAGGGCCTCCAAGTGTGGTTTTGGACTTGAGTTCATCAAGTATGGTTTTAATGCTAAGACATGTAATAGTTTAAGCAATGGGATGTGTAAGGTTTTGTTGATTGTTGTTGGTTGCTAGGAGCATGTTTAGACTCCATGTTATGTCGCTTTTGTGTGGCTTGTGATGCCATGCTTAAGTTGTAATCCATGCCTAATTGCTTACTTTGAATATTGGCCTATGCCTTAAGAGTTTTTACATGTGTTTGAATGTTGTTTGAATGAATGCATGTTGTGGATTGTTGCTCTAGTGTATGACATGTCTAAATCTTGTTGAAGCATGCTAGCATGATTGGTATACCTTGTGTTTATTTTTGTATGGTGCTGTGAGGTGTTTTGGAGGTGTTTTGGGGCACCCTTGTGCCTTAAAACAACCAAATCGTGTCTGCAGACAGGGGGCGTTTCGGAACGGGTCCCCCTGTTCCGGAACGGGTCCCTTGTAAATGGCCTGCCGTTTCGAAACGGATGAGGGCCGTTTCGGAACAATTTGGCTACTGGAATTTTGAGAATTTGGCGAGATGAAGCCGTTCCGAAACGGGCCTTTGGTGTTTTGAAACGGTCAAATCTCGTTGACCACGAGATATTGACCGTCAAGGTCGTTCCGATACGGGTCACCCCTGTTTCGGAACGGTCACCCTATGGTTGGCCCTGGGCCGTTGACTTAGTCAAGCCGTTTCGGAACACCCTAAGGGCGTTTCGAAACGACCTGTTGTAATAAAGTAAAATGGACTGTTTATGCTTGTTTGATCGGTGAATGTTTCGTTGTTTGTATTTTCCGCTGTTATGCTCCACTTAGGAATTAATTACGCATCTAGACAAGATTAAAGTTAAAGAAATTTTCTGGGTCGTTAACCGAGGGGAAGCCTTAACGGGTTTCGCTTCGGTTTTCCTCATGTAGCCCACTCGGACCGGTCATCCGACCAGACCGGGACGAGGGGGTTACACTTGTTGGTATCAGAGCCTAAGGTTACCGAGACCTTGGGCAGGTAGGTGAGGTAAGTTCAAGTTTTTGCTTGATATGCACGGTGTTTGCTTGCTTGTAAGAATGGTTGCCTGTTTGACGAGTATGTTGCTTGTTTTATTCAAAGCATGTGTGTGTGAGTCTCATTGCTACTATTACATTGAAAAATGGTTTTGTTTTAGTGAGGGAACGTACTTGAACACTTGGAAGCCTTGCCTTGCTAACCCAACTTGTATGTTTTGTTGTTGTGATTGTAGTTAATATTTGTGAGAGCAATGTCTAGACCGAGAGGTAGACTGAGAGTGGTTCGTCAGGAACCACGGGTTGCGGCTCCAGTTGAGCCGGCTGTCGGAGTGGAGGCTCATCTGGAAGGGCCGGTGGCTGCGGTAGTTGGCGCTCCACCACCACCTCCACCACCACCACCTCCTCCACCTGGAGCTGGAGGTGAGGATGGAGCCGGAGGAGATGGACCTCAAGGTGGCCAAGGTTCAGCTGGAATTGATATGACTCCGCTAGTGCAAGCGATAGCGGGAGCTTTCCAGGCCGCAGTTGCGGGAGCTCAGGCTGCAGCTCAGCCTAGGTGTGATGATGCTAGTCTACCGTTGGAGAGGCTCCGTAGCTTGGGAGCCGAGGAGTTTAGAGGATCTACTCCGGAGAGGTCGGAGTTGTGGTTGGAGAAGACGGATCGTATCTTAGCTCAGATGGGTTGTGCGGGCGTACGTAGATTGGGTTGTGTGATCTCATTGCTTCAGGGTGATGCCTACACCTGGTGGGTCACCATTACTGCCGGGGTTCCAGAGGCCGAGATAGATTGGGAATTCTTTGAGTTTGCTTTCCGGAAGAGGTACTTAGGACCGAGGTACCTAGATGAGAAAAAGAGAGAGTTCATGGCTCTCACTCAGGGGGATGCATCTGTGACTGATTATGAGATTCATTTCGTCCGTCTGAGCCAGTATGCTCCAGAGTTAGTGCCTACTGAGAGGGCTCGATGTGATCGTTTCAGATACGGGCTTCATGAGGAAGTTAAGAGGTATACCTTAGCTTCAGATTATTCTGACTTTGATGTCTTGGTTGCTAGGGCCAAGGACATTGAGCATAGCTTGGGGCTGACCAAGCGTTCTGGGGGATCTAGTTCTGGTAAGAGGCACAACAACTTTGATGGTAGAGATGCTAAGAGGCACAGAGGTGGCGGACATCAGTTTGATCAGAGGCGTGGCAGTGGCCACCATGGTAGAGGCCATCAGGGCTATAGAGGAGGAGGGCGTTTGCCCGAGTGTGCACAGTGTGGGAGGCAGCACACTGGTGAGTGTTGGGGTAACTTCCATGCTTGTTGGAACTGTGGTTCGAGGGACCACTTTAGGAGGGACTGTCCACGTCAGGCAGCTCAGGCACCGAACATTGCTCAGGCTCCTGCGAGAGGTAACGATTTTCAGAGAGGCCGTGGGCGCGGTCGTGGCTACTTCCAGCCTAGGGCTGATGCACCTAGGGGAGATGCTCAGAGGAACCTTGCTCATGTTGTGGCTGTGCAGCCAGAGGCGGGAGGGCCAGCGAGAGTTTATGCTCAGAGAGAGGCCGGGAACGACACCGATGTGATAGCAGGTAATTTCGAGTTAGAGTCTATGTCTTTGCTTTCTTTGGTTGATTCGGGTTCTACGCATTCCTACATTTTGAGTGAGCATGCACAGAAGTTAGATATTCCTGTTGAGATCTTAGATGTAGGTATGCATGTTACTAGTTCCTTTGGTGAGACAGTTGTGGTTAGACGTATGTATAGGAGGTGTCCACTGAAGATTCAGGGTCATGTATTCTCAGTTGACATGATGGAACTTCCTTTCTACGGTTTTGATATTATATTGGGTATGGATTGGTTGGTTGAGCATCGGGCTAGTGTGGATTTTGAGACAAAGAGAATTTCTTTGAAGCTTTCTGATGACTACGAGGTAGTAGTAGTAGGCGAGAACATTAAGTTCTTGTCTAATGTGGTGTCAGCTTTAGAGGCTCATAGGTTAATGGACTCAGGATGTGGGGCTTATTTAGCTTATGTTATGAATCCGGATATGAGTGAAGCTAGACCGAAAGATATCAGGACAGTGTGTGACTTTCCAGATGTGTTTCCTGAAGAGTTGCCGGGCTTGCCTCCTGACAGAGATGTTGAGTTTGTGATTGAGACAGTTTCAGGGTCTAACCCAGTTTCGATAGCTCCGTATCGCATGGCTCCGAAAGAGTTGAAAGAATTGAAGAGTCAGTTGCAAGAGTTATTAGACCGTGGTTTCATTAGGCCTAGTAGTTCTCCGTGGGGTGCTCCCGTGTTGTTTGTGAAAAAGAAAGATGGTAGCATGCGTATGTGTATTGACTATAGACAGCTGAATCAGTTGACTGTGAAGAACAAGTATCCGTTGCCCCGTATAGACGATTTGTTTGATCAGTTGAGAGGTGCTTCAGTGTTCTCGAAGATAGATCTGAGATCCGGGTACTATCAGTTGAAGGTGAAAGAGTGTGATGTTCCGAAGACAGCTTTTAGGACTAGGTATGGTCACTATGAGTTTCTTGTGATGCCGTTTGGGCTCACGAATGCACCGGCAGCATTCATGGACATGATGAACAGAATTTTCAGAGACTATCTAGACCGGTTTGTGGTTGTCTTCATTGATGATATACTTGTGTACTCGAAGATAGAAGAAGAGCATGATGAGCACTTGAGATTTGTTTTACAGAGATTGTTGAGCAATCAGTTGTATGCGAAGCTTAGTAAATGTGAGTTCTGGATTCGGGAGGTTGTATTTCTTGGCCATGTTGTTTCGGCCGAAGGTATCCGTGTTGATCCATCGAAGATTGAGGCTATTGTTGAGTGGAAACAACCTAAGTCCGTGACCGAGATTAGGAGTTTCCTAGGATTAGCCGGTTACTATAGGAGGTTTGTTGACGGATTCTCTAGAGTAGCTGCTCCCTTGACTAAGTTGTTGCAAAAGGGAGTCAAATTTGAATGGTCAGATGCAAGACAGAAGGCCTTTGAGAAATTGAAAGAAGCTTTGACGAATGCTCCAGTGTTAGTGCAACCTGTTTCAGGTAAGGAGTTTGTGATCTACAGTGATGCTTCCTACGTAGGCTTAGGATGTGTTTTGATGCAAGATAGAAGAGTCGTTGCTTATGCTTCTAGGCAGCTGAAGATTCATGAGAAGAATTATCCTACACATGATATAGAACTAGCCGCAGTTGTATTTGCATTGAAAATTTGGCGTCACTATTTGTATGGTGAGAAGTGTATAGTTTACACCGATCACAAGAGCTTGAAATACCTGATGACACAGAAAGAGTTGAATTTGAGACAGAGAAGGTGGTTAGAGTTGCTAAAAGACTATGATTTGACCATTGAGTACCATCCGGGTAAAGCAAATATTGTGGCTGACGCTTTGAGTAGAAAAATGGCCGTTGAGTTGAGAGCTATGTTTGCTAGGTTGAGTGTGTCCGATGATGGTGGTCTGATCACCGAGTTGCAAGTGAAGCCTTCCTTGATTCAGTTGATTAGAGAGAAACAGTTGCAAGATACGAGCCTAGTCCCTCATGTTCAAGACATAGCCGAAGGAAGACCGACCGAGTACAGTTTCAGTGGTGAGAGTCTGTTGTGCTTCAGAGATAGAATTGTTGTACCGGAAGATGTTGAGTTGAGACGACAGATTTTGAGTGAAGCACATTCGAGTCCCTTTTCTATGCATCCGGGTAGTACCAAGATGTACCGAGATTTGAAGACTGATTACTTCTGGGTTGGTTTGAAGAGAGATGTAGCCGAGTATGTGAGCCGTTGTATGGTTTGTCAGAGAGTGAAGGCAGAACATCAGGTTCCTTCAGGTTTGCTACAGCCTTTGAAGATTCCGGAATGGAAATGGGAGAGAATCACCATGGATTTTGTATCGGGGTTGCCTTTGTCTCCTTCGAAGAAGAATTCAGTTTGGGTGATTGTTGATAGGTTCACTAAGTGTGCTCACTTCTTAGCGGTGAACACTACGGATTCCTTAGACAAGTTGGCAAACTTGTACATTCGTGAGATTGTGAGACTTCATGGAGTTCCGAAGTCTATAGTTTCGGATAAAGACCCTAGATTCACCTCGAGGTTCTGGAATTGCTTGCATAGTGCTTTAGGTAGTCGTCTGCATCTCAGCACGTCTTATCATCCGCAGTCCGATGGGCAGTCAGAGCGAGTGATACAGATTCTAGAGGATATGCTTCGTTGTTGTGTGATTGATTTTCAGGGTTCTTGGAAGAAACACTTACCGTTGGTTGAATTTGCTTACAACAACAGTTATCAGTCTAGTATCCAGATGGCACCGTATGAGGCTTTGTATGGTAGACGGTGTAGGACTCCGATTTGCTGGGCTGAGACAGGTCAGAGATTGTTACCTATGCCGGACTTGCTTAAAGGAACTACAGAAAAAGTGAAGTTGATTTGCGACCATTTGAAAGCAGCTTCCGATCATCAGAAGTCATATGCAGATTTGAAAAGGAAAGAGATTGAGTACTCGGTGGGTGAGAAAGTATTTCTGAAAGTATCTCCGTGGAAGAAGGTGATGAGATTTGGCCGTAAGGGCAAGTTGAGTCCGAGGTTCATTGGTCCGTATGAGATAGTTGAGCGGATTGGGCCTGTAGCTTATCGGTTGAGGTTACCTTCTGAGTTAGAGAAGATTCATGATGTCTTTCATGTGTCTATGCTTAGGAGATATAGATCGGATCCTTCGCATGTGATGCCCGTTGAGGAGATAGAGTTGAATCCGGATTTGTCCTATAATGAAGAGCCCGTTGAGATACTTGCTTCTGATAGCAAGGTGTTGCGTGACAAGACCATAGAGTTGGTCAAGGTGTTGTGGAGACATAGAGGTGTGGAAGAGGCCACGTGGGAGAGGAAAGCGGATATGGTTGAGCAGTTTCCGTATCTGTTTCCACCAGGTAATTTCGGGGACGAAATTTCCTTAAGTGGGGGAGAGTTGTAACACCCGTGTTTTGGGCCTAGGAGTTAACCGGGTTTTGGTTCGAGTTACATAAAAATTTAATTAAGACAATGCAACTATAAATAATGACCTTTTTGAACATTAATAAAGAGGGAGGGACCTATATCGTGATTTTACCCAAAACTTTTAAAAGTAAGACCACTTTATTGTAAAGTGTCTTCTCTTTCCCCCTTCTTCCAAATTTGACGTGAAAAACCCCCCCTCCATGCTCAAACTCTCCCAACTACACTAGTTACTATTCCATTCATCTCATTCTTCAATCCAAGGTCTTTCTCAAAGGTAATTACATTTTCCTAACCTCCTCTTTTTCCTCTATCCAACCATTGTCTTAAATTTCAAAAACATTGAGTTTTGGGAATTAGGGTTCATGTTGAAAATTTGGGTTTTAATGGGGTTTTTCAATTTGTTTCGAGAAATTGTTTTGGGGTTATGTTTAATCATAATGGAATATACAACATATCTTAATTTGGGTGAGTTTGGATGAATTTTCGTAGAGGGTCTTTAGGGCCAATTTTAGGGTATGAAAAATCGAGTTTTTGGGAGGTTTTGTGTTGGAATTGAAGGGCTGATGGTCTATCTATGTTAGGAGGGTGATTTGGGATATTTTGGGAGTCATTTGGGTGCTTGGAATTGGGAATTTCAGCCCTTGGTTGTGGGAGTCCGAAAATTTGGTTTTTGGAGATGCTATGTGATTTGGAACTTGTGGAAATTGAGTTGTGTTTTGCAAGGTAGATTGATGGTTGAATTAGCATTGATTTGGGAAGTGATGTATGTGTTTTGTTTGGCTAGAAGCAAGGGGAAACGTGGAAGAAGCATCGGAAGTGAATCCGGGGAATTGAAGACAATCGCTTGTTTGGTTCTTGAGCTTGGAAGCGTAGGTGAGTGGTTAAATTGCTTTAAATGGTTTTAAATGGTTGGTTCGAGTATGTGGACTAGGTTGGGCTTGGTAGACCCACCTAGAGTTAGGATTAGGGTGGTAACCTAATCCTAAACTTGATATAGAGCCTTTGGATGAACTCATTTGTGCGTGTGTATGTCTCGTATGGAATGTAATATGATTGCTATGTATATTGTGTTATACATGTGAATTGTGACGTGAACTGTGATGTTTGAGACATGCATGATGATGGTTGTTGGTGAGTACGTGCTAAGCACAAGGTTAATGATATGAGTAATGTGAAGTGGGTAAATATTGGCACTAGTAAACTTAAATACAAATGATCGATCATTAGGATGTTAGTGTGTACACATGAGTCAAAAGTCGCGCGTGGCCTTGGTGGCGTTGAGTCACCAAGGAGGAGTACGGGTACGCCCGGAAATGGTAATTAAATATAGTCGGTGATGAGTGGAATCCCATCGACGGGGCGTGAGGATGAGTGGAATCCCCTCCGCGAGATCGGTGATGAGTGAAATCCCACCGTCAGGTAATGGTTGTGTGTTGGACGTGAGTTCCAACGGTTATCCGTGTATTTGAGTCTTAACTAGGTGCCAATGTTGATTGATATGTGTATCAATGTGTTGAGATATATGAACTGTTTGGATGTTTATATGTGATTACATGTATGGTAGTACTGAGCTCATAATTGTGGCATACATGTGATATATTGCTCATGCATCTATACCTTGTGGACTCTTGGTATATGTAAATGGCCTTGGTTAGATCGTGCTCGGACCCTGCAATGTTGAGGTTTGTTTTTAGAGCTTACCCTCACTAAGCATCATTGCTTACGCTCTCTTTGTTCAACATTGCAGATCCTTAGTTCGTGGGTTGCTCGGGCAAGCGGAGGGCCTCCAAGTGTGGTTTTGGACTTGAGTTCATCAAGTATGGTTTTAATGCTAAGACATGTAATAGTTTAAGCAATGAGATGTGTAAGGTTTTGTTGATTGTTGTTGGTTGCTAGGAGCATGTTTAGACTCCATGTTATGTCTCTTTTGTGTGGCTTGTGATGCCATGCTTAAGTTGTAATCCATGCCTAATTGCTTACTTTGAATATTGGCCTATGCCTTAAGAGTTTTTACATGTGTTTGAATGTTGTTTGAATGAATGCATGTTGTGGATTGTTGCTCTAGTGTATGACATGTCTAAATCTTGTTGAAGCATGCTAGCATGATTGGTATACCTTGTGTTTATTTTTGTATGGTGCTGTGAGGTGTTTTGGAGGTGTTTTGGGGCAGCCTTGTGCCTTAAAACAACCAAATCGTGTCTGCAGACAGGGGGCGTTTCGGAACGGGTCCCCCTGTTCCGGAACGGGTCCCTTGTAAATGGCCTACCGTTTCGAAACAGATGAGGGCCGTTTCGGAACAATTTGGCTACTGGAATTTTGAGAATTTGGCGAGATGAAGCCGTTCCGAAACGGGCCTTTGGTGTTTCAAAACGGTCAAATCTCGTTGACCACGAGATATTGACCGTCAAGGTCGTTCCGATACGGGTCACCCCTGTTTCGGAACGGTCACCCTATGGTTGACCCTGGGCCGTTGACTTAGTCAAGCCGTTTCGGAACACCCTAAGGGCGTTTCGAAACGGCCTGCTATAATAAAGTAAAATGGACTGTTTATGCTTGTTTGATCGGTGAATGTTTCGTTGTTTGTATTTTCCGCTGTTATGCTCCACTTAGGAATTAATTACGCATCTAGACAAGATTAAAGTTAAAGAAATTTTCTGGGTCGTTAACCGAGGGGAAGCCTTAACGGGTTTCGCTTCGGTTTTTCTCGTGTAGCCCACTCGGACCGGTCATCCGACCAGACCGGGACGAGGGGGTTACACTTGTTGGTATCAGAGCCTAAGGTTACCGAGACCTTGGGCAGGTAGGTGAGGTAAGTTCAAGTTTTTGCTTGATATGCACGGTGTTTGCTTGCTTGTAAGAATGGTTGCCTGTTTGACGAGTATGTTGCTTGTTTTATTCAAAGCATGTGTGTGTGAGTCTCATTGCTACTATTACATTGAAAAATGGTTTTGTTTTAGTGAGGGAACGCACTTGAACACTTGGAAGCCTTGCCTTGCTAACCCAACTTGTATGTTTTGTTGTTGTGATTGTAGTTAATATTTGTGAGAGCAATGTCTAGACCGAGAGGTAGACCGAGAGTGGTTCGTCAGGAACCACGGGTTGCGGCTCCTGTTGAGCCGGCTGTCGGAGTGGAGGCTCATCTGGAAGGGCCGGTGGCTGCGGGAGTTGGCGCTCCACCACCACCTCCACCACCACCACCTCCTCCACCTGGAGCTGGAGGTGAGGATGGAGCCGGAGGAGATGGACCTCAAGGTGGCCAAGGTTCAGCTGGAATTGATATGACTCCGCTAGTGCAAGCGATAGCGGGAGCTTTCCAGGCCGCAGTTGCGGGAGCTCAGGCTGCAGCTCAGCCTAGGTGTGATGATGCTAGTCTACCGTTGGAGAGGCTCCGTAGCTTGGGAGCCGAGGAGTTTAGAGGATCTACTCCGGAGAGGTCGGAGTTGTGGTTGGAGAAGACGGATCGTATCTTAGCTCAGATGGGTTGTGCGGGCGCACGTAGATTGGGTTGTGTGATCTCATTGCTTCAGGGTGATGCCTACACCTGGTGGGTCACCATTACTGCCGGGGTTCCAGAGGCCGAGATAGATTGGGAATTCTTTGAGTTTGCTTTCCGGAAGAGGTACTTAGGATCGAGGTACCTAGATGAGAAAAAGAGAGAGTTCATGCTCTCACTCAGGGGGATGCATCTGTGACTGATTATGAGATTCATTTCGTCCGTCTGAGCCAGTATGCTCCAGAGTTAGTGCCTACTGAGAGGGCTCGATGTGATCGTTTCAGATACGGGCTTCATGAGGAAGTTAAGAGGTATACCTTAGCTTCAGATTATTCTGACTTTGATGTCTTGGTTGCTAGGGCCAAGGACATTGAGCATAGCTTGGGGCTGACCAAGCGTTCTGGGGGATCTAGTTCTGGTAAGAGGCACAACAACTTTGATGGTAGAGATGCTAAGAGGCACAGAGGTGGCGGACATCAGTTTGATCAGAGACGTGGCAGTGGCCACCATGGTAGAGGCCATCAGGGCTATAGAGGAGGAGGGCGTTTGCCCGAGTGTGCACAGTGTGGGAGGCAGCACACTGGTGAGTGTTGGGGTAACTTCCATGCTTGTTGGAACTGTGGTTCGAGGGACCACTTTAGGAGGGACTGTCCACGTCAGGCAGCTCAGGCACCGAACATTGCTCAGGCTCCTGCGAGAGGTAACTGTAAAACTAAAATTGATTTTGATATAACATAAAAAGTTAAGGACCAATTTGCAAAACAAATAAATTTTTAAGAACTCTTTCAAGTTTCAAAAATTAACAAAATGTTTTTACAAAATAATGTTTGAAGATTGGATCTCAAAACATTAAGTTTCTCAAACCTTTTTCATGTTTTTTTTCAAAGCCAAATTATGCAAAAATGGCCCTGCGTATCGATACACACAGCGTATCGATACACTTGAAACTCACTGTAATTCTGAATGAATATAGCGTATCGATACGCCTTCCATACGTATCGATACAGTGTTCATCTGGGCAACCGTACCGATACGCGTAATAACCGTATCGATACGCCAAGCATAATTATTTGAAAATTTGTTTTGACCGTTACAACGTATCGATACTCTTGGTCACAGTATCGATACACTTTGATGCAACAAATTAATGTTTTTAACAGAGAGTTTGGACCGTATCGATACGACCCCTGTATCGATACGCTTTGATGCAACAAAACTTGGCAGAGAGTTTGGACTGTATCGATACGACTTGTGTATCGATACACCCTGTTTTATGCACAACGGCTAGTTGAATTTAAACTAGCGTATCGATACACCCTTGTCGTGTATCGATACGCGGTGCTGGGGAGCTGCCTTAATAGATGGAAAAATGTTCCCAACGGCTCCTTCAACAAGTCAAATGATCCAAACGGCTAGAAACTGATTCAAGGGTATAAATACAAGCTTCATTTCACCAGGAAGATTAACAATACACATTCAAGCATCATCAAAGCAAAAATCCAAATCCTAGAGCTATTCAAAGCTATATTCTTGTGCCCAACTCTTGTATTTCATTTTGTTATATTATTGAGAGTTTTTGGGTTGCTGTAATTGTAAGTGGGTAGACAATCATCCTTTGAGAGGAAATACTTGAGTTTACCAAAAATCTTCTTTGTATTTGAGTGGATTAAGCTTGGGGTTGAAAAGCTTAATCGAGATTGTAAGGTTTCCTCCTCATCCAAGAAAAGGGGACGAATTCAAGTAGTGAATTGTTTTGGAAAATCCTTAGTGGGAGCTAAGGTAGTGGATGTAGAGTTCAGTTGTTGAACTTGAACCACTATAACCCCTTGTGTCATTTTATTTTCCAATATTCTCTTCACAAAAATTTTAATTGCCAATTCACCCCCCTCTTGGCCATTTGCAATTGTTTGATCAACTCAACAATTGGCATCAGAGCTACACACATTGGAAGGATTACAACCCTCTTGAGTCGATCCTTGGAAAGTTGAAAGTTTGATCAACAACAAGTCAAGCAATGGCATCCACCTCCAACTATGAATCTCAATCCACCACCAAGCCACCATTCTTCAATGGGGATAACTATCTTTATTGGAAGAATAGGATGAGGCTCTTCATTAAATCTACCGACTTTATGGTGTGGGATGTAGTTGAAGAAGGTCCATACATTCCCATGAGAAGAGATGGAGAAAGGCTTGTTCCAAAAATCAAAGCCGAAATGACCGATGATGAAAGAAGAAGGATGCAAGTGAACGACAAAGCTCTTCATGTAATATTTTGTGCACTTGGTCCGGATATCTACTCTAAGGTGTCTTCAATCGAAAATGCCAAGGAGGTTTGGGACACTCTCGAGACAACATATGAAGGGACTAGCGATGTAAAGGAGACAAAGATTGGACTACTCAATCTAAACTATGAGAACTTCAAGATGGATCCCGATGAAAGTGTTTCCCAAATGTTTGATCGATTCTCGGTCATTGTCAATGGTTTAAAGGGTTTCGGAGAAATCATTCCCGAAGACAAGCTAGTGAGAAAGTTGTTATACTCTCTTCCGGAATCATGGGATAGCAAGAGAACGGCCATAATTGAAGCCAAAGATTTGAAGACTCTTAAATTAGATGCTCTTGTTGGATCTCTACTCACACATGAGATTATGAGAAAGGGAAGAGAACAAGAGAAGAAAATAGTAGAAAAGAAGGAAGCTGAGAAAAAGAAAGTTGGAATCGCTTTAAAGGCTTCACAATTAGAAAACGATTCTAGTGAGGATGAAGAAGAGGAAATGGCTATGTTGGCCAAACGATTTACTCAGTTTATGAAGTCAAATCGTGGAAGAAAATTCATGAGAAGAAGAGACTTCAAGAGTAAAAACAAGGAAGAGGAAATAGACCCAATTACTTGCTATGAATGCAACAAACCGGGTCACATTCGTTCCGAATGTCCTCAATTGAAAAAGAAAAGCTTTGGGAGGAAGAACAAGCTCAAAGCACAAATTGCAACTTGGAGTGATGATGAGTCTTCCGAGGAAGAGGAAGAAGTGGCCAACCTATGTCTCATGGCCTTCGATGATGAATCAAAGGTAACCTCTAATTCATACAATTTAGATTTTTCTATTGAAGAACTTCAAGATGCTTATGATGAACTTCAAGAAGTGTATGATGAGTTAGTAGAAAAATACAAGGAGTCCATTTTGAAAAACAAGAAAATAATTTCTGATTTAAAAATTCAAAATGAGACAATTTTAAAAAATAACTCCGAATTAGAAAAGAAAGTTTTATCTTTAGTCAATTTTTCAAATGATCTTAAAACTAAAAATCTAGAACTTGAAAAACGTCTTTCCGATTTTCAAGATTATCACACAAAGGAAGTAGATAATCTTAAAACATCTTTTGATATTGGGAAAAAGAATTTTGAGAAGGAAAATCATTTTAAACCCCAATATACAAAAAGAAAATATTTTATACCTAAACAAAGAAATTTTTATAAGCAAACTAAAAGTCATAAAATTAGAAATGTTTGGGTTCCTAAAGAACTTATCATTTCTAATAACTTAAATGCTATTGCTTCTTGGATTCCCAAGGGAACCAAATTGTTAAAGGCTAACACTCATGGACCCAAGATGATTTGGGTACCAAAAACCAAGGCCTAAATTCTTTGTTTGTAGGGGGAGCATTGCTTCAAGGCTAAAGCTTCAAGCAAAAATTCTTGGTACCTTGATAGTGGATGCTCAAGACATATGACCGGTGACAAAAATAGATTTGTGGAAATAAAGCCTAAGAGTGGTGGAGTTGTAACCTTCGGCGATAACTCAAAAGGACTCATTGAAGGAATAGGCTCTATTGGTAATCACTCTTCTATCTACATTAAAGATGTTTTGTATGTCAACGGTCTTAAACATAATTTGTTGAGCATTAGTCAGTTATGTGATAAAGGTTTTAATGTTTTATTTGATAAAAGTGGTTGTAAAATTGTAAACATTAAAACAAATCAAACAATGCTCATAGGACATAGAATAGGCAATATTTACATGGTGCATTTAGATGACATCCATTCATCCCATGCATGTTTAGTTGCACATGATGAACATGACTCATGGCTATGGCATAGAAAGTTAGGACATGCAAGCATGAGTGTTCTAGAAAAATTAAATTCCCTTAATCTAGTTAGAGGTTTACCCAAACTTAATTTTTCAAATGATAAAATTTGTGATGCATGTTCAAAAGGTAAACAACATAGGAGTTCTTTTAAATCCATAAATGATGTCTCTACTAGTAGATGTTTACAATTGATTCATATGGATCTTTTTGGGCCAATTAGAACAATGAGCTTGGGTGGAAAATCATATGCATTTGTGCTTGTAGATGACTATTCTAGATATACTTGGGTTCTATTCTTAAGTACAAAAGATGAGGCTTTAGAAAAATTCATCACATTTTCTAAAATAACTCAAAATGATCTTGAACTTAAAATTTCTCATATTAGAAGTGATCATGGAAGTGAATTTCAAAATTTGGGTTTTGATGAATTTTTAAATGAAAATGGGATTAGCCATAATTTTTCTGCACCTCGCACTCCTCAACAAAATGGGGTAGTTGAGAGGAAAAATCGAACTTTAGAAGAAATGGCTAGAACCATGCTTTGCGAAAATAATTTACCTAAATATTTTTGGGCAGAAGCTACAAATACCGCTTGCTATATAATAAATCGAGTAATGATTAGGCCAATCTTAAAGAAGACATCTTATGAGATTTTAAAGTCCAAAAAGCCTAACATTAGCTATTTTCATCCTTTTGGATGTAAGTGTTTTGTTTTAAATAATGGTAAAGAAAACTTAGGTAAATTTGATGCTAAAAGTGATGAAGCCATTTTCTTAGGATATTCTTCAAACTCTAAAGCCTACCGTGTATTTAATAAAAGAACTCTAGTTGTTGAAGAGTCAATACATGTTGTTTTCGATGATAACCTCCTTTCGAGAAAGGAATCTTGTGATGATGATGATGTAGGAATCATTGATACTATTGATGGAGGACAAACATCAAAAGAGGATAAGATTCCAACTAAAGAAGAAGACTCACAAGAACCTCCTCTTGAAGGCTTAAAAGACTTAGCTCATGAAGAAAAAGAGGTATCTTACCCAAGGGAGTTAAACTATGTCAAAGATGGTGAAATCTTGGGTGATCCATCCAAGGGGGTAACCACTAGATCCTCTCTCAAATTAATGAATCATGTTGCGTTTCTTTCATGCATTGAGCCTAAAAACATTAAAGAAGCTTTAAAAGATGATTTTTGGATTTTGGCCATGCAAGAGGAATTAAACCAATTTGAGAGAAGTAAAGTTTGGACATTAGTAGAAAGGCCTAATAATCAATCTACTATAGGTACAAAATGGGTTTTTAGGAATAAATTAGATGAAAACGGTAATATAGTGAGAAACAAGGCTAGGCTTGTTGCTCAAGGCTATACTCAAGAAGAGGGAATTGATTTTGATGAGACTTATGCACCCGTAGCAAGAATGGAAGCTATTAGAATGTTACTTGCATTTGCATGTTATCATGATTTCAAGCTTTTTCAAATGGATGTAAAAAGTGCCTTTTTAAATGGTTTTATAAATGAAGAGGTATATGTTGAACAACCACCAGGTTTTGAGGATTCAAAATTTCCAAACCATGTGTTTAAACTTACAAAAGCTCTCTATGGTCTAAAACAAGCTCCAAGAGCTTGGTATGAGAGACTTTCAACTTTCTTAATTGAAAAGGGTTTTGAAAAAGGAAAGGTGGATACAACACTCTTCATAAAAAGATATAACAATGACATCTTAGTAGTTCAAATTTATGTTGATGATATTATTTTCGGTTCTACTAATGAGTGTTATTGTAAAGATTTTTCTAAGCTAATGCAAGGTGAGTTCGAGATGAGCATGATGGGGGAGCTCTCATTCTTTTTGGGACTCCAAATCAAACAAATGAGTGATGGCACCTTCATAAATCAAGCTAAATACGTAAGTGATATGCTCAAGAAGTTTGGCTTAGAGAATGCAAAACCTCAAGCCACACCTATGAGTTCTTCCATAAAGCTTGACAAAGATGAAGGAGGTAAATGTGTTGATTCTAAGCTTTATAGATCCATGATAGGTTCTTTGCTTTATCTTACCGCAAGTAGACCGGATATTATGTTTAGTGTTTGCTTGTGTGCTAGGTTTCAAGCTAGTCCTAAAGAATCACACCTAGTTGCCATTAAAAGAATTTTTAGATACCTAATAGACACACCAACCTTAGGTCTTTGGTATCCTAAGGATTCAACTTTTAGTCTTCATGCTTTTTCGGATGCGGATTATGGGGGATGTAAGATAGATAGGAAAAGTACTTCCGGTACATGTCAATTCTTAGGTAGTATGCTCGTATCTTGGTTCTCTAAGAAACAAAATAGCGTAGCCTTATCTACCACCGAAGCGGAGTATATATCTTTAGGGAGTTGTTGTGCTCAAGTCCTTTGGATGAAGCAACAACTCTTAGACTATGGTGTTAAAATGGAAACCATACCCCTTAGGTGTGACAACACTAGTGCCATTTGTCTCACTAAGAATCCCATTCAACACTCTCGAACTAAACACATAGAAATTAGACATCATTTTATTAGAGATCATGTTTCGAAAAATGATGTTGTTATAGAATTTGTTGACACCTTGAACCAATTAGCGGACATATTTACTAAACCTTTAGATAAAGAGCGCTTTTGGACACTTAGAAGAGAGTTAGGTCTATCTTGTCTCTCTTAATTTTTTTTTGGTCCCAAAATGACAAAAATTTGCTTGAGATTGTTTGTGATTCATGTTTATGTTAATTTTGTTCTTTTTGCTCCTACACATATTGCTAAGGGAAGTATGTGTCATATTAAGTCATTAAAATTTGTTCATATAACACATACATGCATTTAGGGGCGTTTCAAATTGGATTTTTGCACATAAAAATACCAAAATTGCAGAAACAGGCAAGCGTGTATCGATACTGCATATCAGCGTATCGATACGGTATTCAAATCTGGGATTTTTGCAGATGAATGCGTATCGATACAGCATAGTGTATCGATACGGTCAGAGTCAAGGGAAAAAGTCAACACCGGTGCGTATCGATACGTCAACTGTATCGATACACATAAAACGACAAAGATAATATTAGGTTATAGCGTATCGATACGCATGCATAGCGTATCGATACTCGATGGACGGAGAGCCTATTTAGGCTGTTTTAATCAAAATCCCACAATTTTAAAACACCTCTTCTCCTCTTCAAAAACCCTAACCGAAAACCCCTATAAAAACCCTCTAAATTCTTCAAAATTTTACACAAATCTTCAAAATTTCTTGAGGGATTTTACTTCATACATCAAGGCTATCCTTGGGCATCAATCTTGTGCACTAACACACCCTCTTTCATCCACTCTAAGAAATCAAGGTAAATTTTTTCTTTTTCAATTTCTTTAAATTTCGTCAATTTTCAATTATTTTTTGAACTGATTTTTATATACATTATGATTAACTTACTATGGGTTTCATATTGTTCGTAAAATTTTTCAAAAATAAATTTTTTTTTGTTCGAATATGTTTTATATTCGATAAAAATTTGGTTTCAAAACTAAATTTTTTTTTTAATATTCTTTAAAACAATTTTTTTTTAAACAAATTACCTTGAATTATTAGAATCTATTGGATTAAATTGGATGTTAATTGCATACATATTCGAATCCTTTTTGATGTATTTTCAGGATTATGGCACCGAAAAAAGGGAATAAGAGACATCGCACCGCTTCCGTTTCTAATGAGGATGAGGGTAATCCTACTCCTAACCTTCCTCATATTATCCAAACTAGTTTTCCCACACCCGTAGCTAGAGAAACCTATAAGCTTTGTATGGGAATCAATCTTAGGGAAGAACGAATCGTGTCTATTCCGTTTTTAAACTCTGCAAAATTCAAATTTAAATATCTTCCTTTAATTAGGCAATGGAAATTTTTAACCTTTTTGAATATTCCTCCTATTTTATATAGGAATCTTGTCATTGTCTTCTTTTCAAATGCTTGTTGTGTCAATGATGAAGCCAATGAGCATGTTATTGCCATTGAATCCTCGGTTATGGGAACTCCTATTCTAATTGATCAAAAAGTCTTGTGCACTGTTTTTGGTTTTGAGGATGTTGGGATAGATGATGAACACTCTTTAGGTTCGGGTTACATAGGTCCGGCAAAAGTTTTAGATGCTCATGATCGTATACTTCATCTTATTATCTCTTGGTTTATTCGTCCCTCGGGTGGTAGATATTCTACCATTCGTCAAATTGATGATTTTTGGCTTTCATGCTTTAGGGAGGGTAAACGACCAAATCTTTGTCAAATTATGTTTGCCGATCTTGTGTTTTTGGTTCAAAATCGTCACACCAAACTTGTTCAATCTTTTTACTACACTACGGCATTGAGTTGTCTATTTCATTCCCTTGGTGTTGATTGCACACATGACCTTCCCGAAAACCTTGGTCAACCCATAGATGAGCATTCCCTTTCTCGCTCTGGTTTCTCATTTGTCGGCAATGAATGGGTTCGCAACCCTCAAGCTGATCCTCCCGCTGCCCCGGTCAATGCCTCTCGCGCATCCTCTAGCCGTGCTTCTCATGACTCCTCCTCCTCCTCCATGGCAAATCTCATGACTTTCCTCAATGAAAAGTTCAATGCTATGGACGGTCGCTTCAACGCTATAGATAATCGGTTTACATCGATGGAAGAAAGACTCCAAGGCATGGACAAGAAAATAGATGCCTTGAGTGCTCGCCAAGACTCAATGGATCTTTCTCTTACAGCTTTCCATGGTGCTTGGATCAACCAAAATCGAAGGAACCAACCACCTCAAGAAGATGAAGACGAGGAAGAAGATGATGAGGATGATCATGATGATGATGGTGGAGACGCATAGATGATGCATCTCATATTAGGATATTTTAGGATTTCATTGCATTTTTATTAGAACATGAATTATGCCTATTTTCTATGTTTTAGGATTTTTAAGGTTTGGATTATTATGCTTGCTTGCTTGGTTTATGAATTTGGAGCTTTATGTTTATTCTTATGGTTGATTATCCTATGCTTGATTATTCTAATCCTTGTGTTTCTTTTTGATCTAACAAAAAGGGGGAGAAGGACTCATTGTGTAAAGGTCAAAAATTTTGTTTGGATTCATTGTAAAGGTCAAAATTTTTCAAAATTTCTATATCTTTAAGTAAGGGGGAGAAACAAATTTGTTTTGAAACATTTATCTTAAAGCAAGGGGGAGAAAAGCCTTTTTCAAAGTTTTTCAAAAACTTAAAAATTTATTATGGTTTTGTTATATCAAAAAGGGGGAGATTGTAAAACTAAAATTGATTTTGATATAACATAAAAAGTTAAGGACCAATTTGCAAAATAAATAAATTTTTAAGAACTCTTTCAAGTTTCAAAAATTAACAAAATGTTTTTACAAAATAATGTTTGAAGATTGGATCTCAAAACATTAAGTTTCTCAAACCTTTTTCATGTTTTTTTTCAAAGCCAAATTATGCAAAAATGGCCCTGCGTATCGATACACACAGCGTATCGATACACTTGAAACTCACTGTAATTCTGAATGAATATAGCGTATCGATACGCCTTCCATACGTATCGATACAGTGTTCATCTGGGCAACCGTACCGATACGCGTAATAACCGTATCGATACGCCAAGCATAATTATTTGAAAATTTGTTTTGACCGTTACAACGTATCGATACTCTTGGTCACAGTATCGATACACTTTGATGCAACAAATTAATGTTTTTAACAGAGAGTTTGGACCGTATCGATACGACCCCTGTATCGATACGCTTTGATGCAACAAAACTTGGCAGAGAGTTTGGACCGTATCGATACGACTTGTGTATCGATACACCCTGTTTTATGCACAACGGCTAGTTGAATTTAAACTAGCGTATCGATACACCCTTGTCGTGTATCGATACGCGGTGCTGGGGAGCTGCCTTAATAGATGGAAAAATGTTCCCAACGGCTCCTTCAACAAGTCAAATGATCCAAACGGCTAGAAACTGATTCAAGGGTATAAATACAAGCTTCATTTCACCAGGAAGATTAACAATACACATTCAAGCATCATCAAAGCAAAAATCCAAATCCTAGAGCTATTCAAAGCTATATTCTTGTGCCCAACTCTTGTATTTCATTTTGTTATATTATTGAGAGTTTTTGGGTTGCTGTAATTGTAAGTGGGTAGACAATCATCCTTTGAGAGGAAATACTTGAGTTTACCAAAAATCTTCTTTGTATTTGAGTGGATTAAGCTTGGGGTTGAAAAGCTTAATCGAGATTGTAAGGTTTCCTCCTCATCCAAGAAAAGGGGACGAATTCAAGTAGTGAATTGTTTTGGAAAATCCTTAGTGGGAGCTAAGGTAGTGGATGTAGAGTTCAGTTGTTGAACTTGAACCACTATAACCCCTTGTGTCATTTTATTTTCCAATATTCTCTTCACAAAAATTTTAATTGCCAATTCACCCCCCTCTTGGCCATTTGCAATTGTTTGATCAACTCAACAGTAACGATTTTCAGAGAGGCCGTGGGCGCGGTCGTGGCTACTTCCAGCCTAGGGCTGATGCACCTAGGGGAGATGCTCAGAGGAACCTTGCTCATGTTGTGGCTGTGCAGCCAGAGGCGGGAGGGCCAGCGAGAGTTTATGCTCAGAGAGGGGCCGGGAACGACACCGATTTTGATCATCAAATGATATGGGTAATATACAGTTTAACATCTCTTTTAATTACTCTTGACAGTGTTAATTAAATTTCTCGCCTAGCTTAATCAACTTAGCCTAATTTTGGTAAGATTTGAGCCTTGAGCATGCATTCTTCATATTATACTCGTTTCTTTTTCTTGAGAGTGTCATCTTGAATTTTAGGAATCTAGAACTTGTGGCTTGCTTACAATTCGAGACTACAATAAGAACGAGGTGCTTTAAAATGATTTAGGCATTAGGCTTTGAACCTTTTCTTTCCCTTTCGTTTTGATTTTCCCTTTCTCATCGCCTAGTGAGCCTTTGTTAGCCTTACACCCCATTTCCTTGGCTTAACCACTTTTTGATTGATCAAATGCTAGAAACTATATTACTAGGCAAATAAGGAGCTGCAATTCGAATAAAGGGCATGATTCTTCGAAATGAAAAAAGAAAAAAAAAACAGAATAAAGGAAGCAATTGCTTCGGAAAAAAAAGAAAAGAAAAAAGAATAAAAAAAAACAGTTTCGAAAAGAAGAAAAGAAAAAAAAAAGAAAGAAAAAATGTGTGTTTTGCTTGCCCATTTTTAGCTCCTTTTTAATGTCTTCACTGCGAATGTTTGAAATATCTTGCATTGATCATCTTCTTTTGCCTTTTCTTTCCATCTTTCTATCCTTTTTTCTAAACCCACATTACACCTTGAACAAAGACCTAATGATTTTTGCACATCGATTCTATTAAAGTAGTGGAGAATTGAACTTGTTACAAGCTTATGGAAACCTTTGTTCATGCATGACTTTGAGTGTTTCTGCTTTAAATTTACCTTTAAAACACTTTGAGTGCTCTTGAGTGTACCTTGGTGAGGATTAAGACTAGGTTAAGATTTGATTAGTGCTTGATAGGTAATTGGAAGAGATAAGGACTGATCTTTGCTCGCATCCATTTGGTTTGATAATGTTTTCTTTCATGATACTTCAATTGCGCTAGAACTCTTATGATTATGTTTGATGCATGTAATGGCTTGAGAAATGTATTCTTTGGTTTATGTTTTTTCGGACATACTTGAGGACAAGTATGAGACAAGTGAGGGGGAATTTGATGAGTGCTCAAATATGACATATTTCATTTGTTATTTTTCTAGCTACTGGGACTTCTTGCTGCTTAATACATGTTGTTTTCGTTATATTTTGTGCAGGGACCCAATTCTGGAAATAGCAGTGAAAATGAGGCATTTCTGCAGTTTTTATTATAATTCTGTCATGACTGGCATCATGGGCACGACACCGGGCACGACGCGTCTGACGTGGCAGTGACGTGACAATGACGTGGCGACTTCTAGAAGCTTCTGGAACGTTCTGAGAGATCTTATCAGCTTATCCGATTATATTCCTGCATTTAAATTTCAAAACATTTGAATTGTTTTATCTTTTGTTTATTATTTTGAATTATCTCATCATTTTATCTTTGTAAATTTAAGCCTATAAATACCACCCTTGGTAAAGGCTTAGATCCATCATTCATTTTAGTTGGAATCAATCATTTTAGTTTTTACATTTTGTAAACATTTTAGTTTTAATTCAAGTTCTTTTTCTTTATTTTCTTGTTTCATTTATTTTATGTTATTTAATTATTTTTTCAAAACCAAGTTAAGCATGATAATCAATATCATGCTTAGCTAAATTTCTTGAGCCAAGAGCTAGCTAAATCAATTCTAATCGTGAGAATTGAACATTGCCTAAATTCCTTCGGGAATACATTTTTATCTTTCGGTTTAGATAGTTTGGCAATCGGCCTTACTAAAGTTTTTAATCGTTTTTCAAATCAAAAAGAGCTCGTTGATCTGGAATCGTTTAAAACATAGTCGGGAGGAAGGATCGGCCTGTGGCAATTTCGACTTCCTGTGAACACTCTTAGCGGCGGTCCGCTAAGGAAAGATAAAATCAGAAGCGATTCTTTTTAAGACAATTTCTGAGTCGGGCTTTTCCTGCTTTCAAAACTAAACACTTTAACGGCGATAGACGTGGCTAATTTGTTTAAGAATCAACCTTCGAAGATAGTCTTGGGAGGATTGGTTACCCGAGAGAGAAGCAAGTTGCGACGGGTTGGGCCTCGCAGACTGTAACCGACATGATCCCCGGAGTAAAAATCTATTTCAATGATCGAAGGAATTGACAAGGCTAGCTCGAGGCTATTTCACATATTTGGTTTTCCTTATTTTTAATTTGTGCATTTTATTACTTCACTCAATATCAGATCACCCCCCCCTTTTTTATTTCCTTGTCTTGCAGATATTCCTGGGAATTCAAATCCGACAAAATTCAAGTCAAGAAATTCGACTAATCTCCCTGTGGATCGACCCTCTTTCCTTATACTACTTAATTTCTTTATTTTATTAATTGTTGAAAGAGGTTAAATATTTATTTATTTTTGACCGGTTAAACGACGACTTGTCACCTGCCGTTTCGAAACGGATGAGGGTCGTTTCGGAACAATTTGGCTACTGGAATTTTGAGAATTTGGCGAGATGAAGCCGTTCCGAAACGGGCCTTTGGTGTTTCGAAACGGTCAAATCTCGTTGACCACGAGATATTGACCGTCAAGGTCGTTCCGATACGGGTCACCCCTGTTTCGGAACGGTCACCCTATGGTTGACCCTGGGCCGTTGACTTAGTCAAGCCGTTTCGAAACACCCTAAGGGCGTTTCGAAACGGCCTGCTGTAATAAAGTAAAATGGACTGTTTATGCTTGTTTGATCGGTGAATGTTTCGTTGTTTGTATTTTCCGCTGTTATGCTCCACTTAGGAATTAATTACGCATCTAGACAAGATTAAAGTTAAAGAAATTTTCTGGGTCGTTAACCGAGGGGAAGCCTTAACGGGTTTCGCTTCGGTTTTCCCCGTGTGGCCCACTCGGACCGGTCATCCGACCAGACCGGGATGAGGGGTTACATAAATTGCTTTGATGATCTCTTGGTCTTAGCTCATGTTTTAAATTGCTTTTTTAGAAGTGTTTAAGAGTTGAAATATATAATGTTTGTTTGATATTTTTTTGAATAGTCTAAAGGTGATTACAACCCTTTGACAATGTGTTTACACCTCGTAGACAAAGTGATTTGAATTCGTATTTCTTAGGATAAACATCATCCACTTTTCCACTAAGACATTTGTTGGGCTAAATTTTGTTTGATATCTAAAGTGATAGTTGATAGTGAATTGTATTAATTGATTTGAATAATTAATTTTGTAGAAGTATTAGTAATATTAACCCATAAATGATCATGTTGAAAAGTAAAATATAATTTTTTAATTGAAATCTGTTAATTTTATTAAACAAGAATATATTAAAAATTATGATAAAAGTTTACAACATGGTAAACAAAATATGAATAGAAATTTTCTAACCTTTCGGTAGTGGTGTTTATTCTCGGGTACCCGATTTTTTGGGTATTGGACTTTTTCGCCCGGTCCCAACCCGTAATTATCGGGTACCCGTAAACCAGGTATCGGGTATCCGGTTCACATTATTTATTTGTTTTTAAATTTATTTTTTAAATCACACAGTAAACACATAAAATTTAAAATTTCATAATACATAATTCAAACACAAAAAATTAGTGAATTGAAGTTAGTTTTAAGATAGAAATATTATATATTAAAGTTTATCACCAAAAAACATTAAAAATATTAATCTCGTTTTTTTCTTTTGAATCTTATATTAACAAATTAATAAAAATATTTTTGAAAAATTTAAAACTTAAAAGTAAATAATAGAAACATAGAAATAATTTAAAGATTTAAATTTAGTTATAGGGTAAGAATATTAAGAAACCTAAAATAAAAAAATAATTTAAAACTAAAAATATAAATATATTAAAAGTATCGGTTGGGATCGATACCCGGTTACAAAAAATATCGGCGCGAACTCTGCCCAACTACCAAGAAAAATTTCGAGCCAGGTATTCGACCTGCTCGGGTAATTTTTTTTATTAAAAATCACAAGAAAATACTTTTAATGATTTAATTACTTTTAAAATGCTATTTTTAATGATTTAATTACTTTTAAAATACTATTTGTTTCATAATTTATCGCTCTTCCTCTCAGTTTCAATCATAGCTCTGTCGTCTTCGGCTCCCACTCAACCCAAAATCGCAGAGAAGAGAGGAAATAGACACGTTTTGTTTGTCTGGCAAGCCAAACAAACACCCTTTTTTTTTTTTCTTTTGTATATTTCATATCATATCATATGAATTCTCTTAATTCACTCATCATATAATCGTTTCCATTTCGAGATTTCGTCTCTTTGTTTCTACTTATTCCTGGCAAGCCAAAATTTTCATTTTTCAACTTTTATGTTTGGGGTTCAAAAGTTGGTTTCAAAAAATATTTTTTTCATCTAATAAACATATGTTCTTTATTGTTTTTTTCCTAAAAAATGTTTGAAAATAATAAAAAATAACAAATATAAATAAATTTGTTCGTAAACATAAACTGAACCTATTTTATTAAAATTCAATTAGTTCAAAATAAACAAAAGCTGAAATATTCAGCATTAAACCTGTTCATTGACAAAATCCAACTTTTTATAGGCTCATCTGATATGCGTGAAAATATATTGGAACTCTTTATCTATGGACCATGAAATCAAAAAAAAGAGAGAAGAAAAACGATTTATACAAATATAATAATAAATATTTTAACTATTAAAACATCAATGATTTGATGAGTAGAAGTAATATATATATATATATATATATATATATATATATTAATTTTAAACATGGCACCAAAAATTAATTAAATATAATATAAGATTACATCAACATATTACAAACTAGGTCATGGCATATATGTAAAAATGAGTAAAAAATAAATCTATATTTTTGAACAATATGCCGGCTGAATTTTATTAGAAATCAATATAGAAAAATAGTTCAAAAAATGAATTTGTAGCAGAAAAAATAAAAACACAATAAATCTAAATTAAAAAAAACTAACAAATAAAATATTAGACCAGCAAAACACCTTTAGTGAGCTGCATAATAATAATAAAGATAAAACACCGAAGAAGTAGAAGCAGAGAACAAGACTTCTTATCTTCATCCACATACACGCTTTAAGATTGAAGTAGGAGTGGTGAGCAAAACCAACAATCTTGGAGGCTGCTTCGTACAACAGATCTGACTGCATCGACAAACGAACCACAAAAGGAGATCAAACTATTGAAGATTACCGACAATCCATGAATTAGAGCCAACCGTCGTGAAAAATGTATCCACAGACGCAGATCTACCACAACGGTAGACAATAACGTGCCATAAGGCAAAAAGCGTATCACAAGGCAGAGGAAAGACATGCCACAAAGGCAGAGAAAAAGCATGTCACAAGACAAATAAAAACTAGAAAAATATTAAAATATAAAAAATAAAAATTTAATTAAAAATAAGAGAAAAGAACTACCGGCGATGACGTCCAACATTAAAACTGACTAACACCGTAAATAAATTAAAAACTAAAAAAAATAAAGTTAGATTACGGTGAGGAAACAAATCTATATAAAAGTGTGCTAAATTATGCCGTATTCACGATATAAGTGAAATAAAACCTTTGCATAGATGATACTTAAAATAATATATTTAAAAGATGCATGTTAAAATTTCACGTTAAACATCCTCTATTTTGTATGCATGTTAAAATTGAATATAAAACTATTTTTTGTCATTTTCCTAGTTTAGTTGATATTGCTATAGATATAGAAATATAACAGGTTATACTTTATATAAATATATATTTTAAATATAATTTGATTGTTATTGTTGTTTTTGTAACATTTAAGAGACCGTGAATTCGATTATACTTAAACACAATTACTTTTAATTTAAGGATAAAAAGATTATAGGTAAATTACACATTGCAATATGTACTTTCAAAGAAAAATAAACATATTACAAATACATGAATTATCACAAACAAGTGTTGGGTACAATGACAAGATATATTGTATTTTCAAAAAGATCATAAAATATGTTCGAACTTTGAAAAGGGCATTGTTAGGAGGGAAAGCTATAAATCTTGAACATGAACTACAAAAAAAAAAAATAATACTTGAATTGTCGAACTTAAGTGAAACAATATCATTATTCTGTAAGGTTTCTAATCACATCCAAATTCATAGTCTTACCAAGTTTCAATTTGGTATTGTTTTTGAAAGTTCTTTCTGGATTAGTGATATAAATAGTTTTAAATAGTTGAAAAAGTCTAATTGTACACATTATTTTTTTGGAAATATAAAAGAATTATTGACATAAATAAATACAAAAGAATGGTTTTGTACAAAAAGCTAAATGTAAAAACTTCACCTCTTGAACACACTTTTAGCTTAAAAACTATGACATTGTATATTAAACAAAATTTTGAGCTAAATTTAAAAACCAGTCAAATATGCTAATTTGATTGTTTGATAAACAAATGATTGTAACAACGAATAGTGGTGAATCTTATAAAATTAAATAAGTATCTAGGAGCAATTGTTTTTGTTTTAGAGTATTGGATATAAGAGTAGTAAAGAAACTTTTGTCCTTGGTGTTTGTAAACTATTATTTTTTATTTTTATTCCCACAATTTTATATTGTATTTAAATAATTTACATATATTTTTTGAAGTAAAACATACTCTTAAATATACTTTAAATAATTATTTTTCTTCAAATAGATTAATATATATCCTTCAAATATATATGCTGATGTGATTACAAGATACAACATACGCGCACACATCGTGTACACAAAGTGCTCGAACCTGGGTTACCTGGACAAAATACAACATCCTTTACCACTAGAACCACTCCACGAGTTCAACTAAATACATGCAATTAATTTAGAACTAACGTTTTATATTACTTTACATAGTTAATTAAAAAAAGGTAAACTACATAAATGGTCACCAAGCTCTTAAGGCAGATTTATTTTGGTCACCGTACTTTTAAAATATTCGATAAGGTCACCCAACTTTTAGTTTGAATTCGATACGGCACCTCCCGTTACCTCTAGGGGTGGGCAAAACTCGACTCGAAAAAACCATTTTTTTTCAAATTTCGAGTTATTCGAGTAGAGTTATTTGAATTATTCGAGTTATTCGAGTCACTCGAATAACTCGTTGAGATTTTGAGTTCGAACTAAGTCTAAATTTTGGAAGTTCGAATAACGAAAAACTGAATAGTTTGAAAATATAAAACTACGTCGTTTAGTTTTAAGCCTTAGTTAATGTTATACCCTTCTCCAATCCCTTACTTTTCTTCTTCAGCCATTCATATCTCACATGAATTTAAATGAAAACCCCCAATTCCCTTAACCTAAATCTCAAAGGCCCTAAAATTCTAAAACCTAATTTACACGATACTTCGAATTCTTCTACTATTGTGAGCTAGAACAAGTAACAACGGTTTCACAAGCAGTGCTAAATTTGTGATCAACACTGTTGTTAACTTGTTAGAGCTCTAGCTTTGACATCATCGAAGGTTCTAAAACTACTGGTCGGGGAAGGAACATATATGTATATTATGATTATAAATATATTATATAATATAATATAATATTTAATTTATTTAATAACATAAAAAATGTTATTTACACACTTGAAAAAGAACATGAAGAAATATATTTTATATAGTTGGTTAGAGAAAGTCATTTAAATTGGAATCAATCTATAATATAACATTTTAAATAATTACAATTAAATTTGTATAGAAACTCGATTCGACTCGACTCGAAAAAATTTCAAATAAAGTTTGAATGATAAAATTATAGACGCGTCAACTCGAATAACTCAAATTTTTTTGACTCGACTCGATCGAATGCCCAACCCTAGTTACCTCACGTTAAATTTCGTTTTTCCTTAATAAAAAAGGTAAACTACATTAATCATCACCCAACTTTCTTCTCACTCCTATTTTGGTCAATAGAGTTTAACAATTTTCAATTTAATAAATTAACTTTCAAATTGTTCAAATTTTGGTCACTCTCAAATGACATGGTTATACAAATAGAAAAATTCGATTAATCTTTTAAAAAAAGGTAATGTTTTTTACTTTGCTTATTAAATTTACCATATTACCATATTTGATATTTTAATAAGCAAAGTAAAAAAATATTACTCGAAACAAATATTCCAATTAACCGGTCAATTGATTATCTGATTTAATTGGTACGATGTAAGATCGAGAATTGAATAATCTGAATTCAGCAAAACCAAAATAATTTTTAAGGATTAATCAAACCCGATTTCGGTACAAATTTTTAAAATAAATTATTTCGGTTCGATTACGGTTCACAATTTTAAGCAAAATCGATTAACCGATCTGATCTATTATATACAATATTTATAAATTTTATGCACTACACTATCTTATAGTCTAGTGATTTTGATACCATTCTGATTCTTTTTTTTTTCTTTTTTAAAATTTAGGCTCTTGGTAGTATTAATAGCTGTGAACTTTCAATTTTTGACTTTCTAGTTATTTTTATACTTTTATCACAACTGAATAATTATTAAATTTACCATAGTATCATATTTGATATTTTAATAAACAACGTAAAAATCACTTCTAGAATCAAACATTTCGGTTAACTAATTAACCGATTATTTGATTTAATTGGTACATTATAAGATCAAGAATTGAATAATCTGAATTTACCAATTAATCAAAATATTTTTTAAGGATTAATCAAAATTTTCTATTTGTATAAACATGCCATTTATGAGTGGCCAAATATGAACAGTTCTCAAGTTAAATTATTAACTTGAAAATTTTAAACTCTAGTGACCAAAATAGGAGTGAGAAGAAAGTTGAGTGATGATTGATGTAGTTTACCCATTTTTTATTATAGAAAAACGAAAAGTAACATCAAGTTCAACTGCTAACGGAAGGTAACGGGAGGGACCATATCGAGTGTGAACTAAAAGTTCGGTGACTATATTGAAATCGAATTAAAAGTTGAGTGACCTTATTGTATATTTTAAAAGTATAATGACTAAAATGAATCTGCCCTAAAAGTTTGGTGACCTTTTATGTAGTTTACCCTTAAAAAATATTACTTTATACAATTTAACCAAAATTTACTAGTTTTAATATTTATTCTCCAATATATGAAAAAAGTCAGGGCAAGAGCGACGCACATCGCACGTGGGGAACCCTTCCCCCTTGGGTCTGATTTAATATCGCTGACTACTTAAATTAAGAGTAGGAAACTAGGGTTTTCAGGTCACATTTTAACAGAGAAAAATCGATAAAAATGGCGATGGCGAGCGTGCGATCTGGACTCCTCCGAGCAGCCCTTCGCGGCGGCTCTCGTCCTACTGCTCCTTCCAAGCGGGGCTTCGCTTCCTCTTCTCATCACGACGATGCTTGTATGCGAATTTTTCTTTCTTTCTTTTCTTTTTTTCTGATTCGAAATATCAGATGTAATTATTTGAACATGAATTTATCGTTTTACTTTCCAGATGAAACGGCAAAATGGGAAAAGATAACATATTTGGGTGCCGCTTCTTGCACTGTTTTAGCCATTTACAATCTATCAAAAGGTCATCCCCACCATGAAGAGCCTCCTGTAAGCTTATGTTTACTCGGTTTAATTTATTTATATATATAATTTTAAGAAATATTGTTATTAGTTTTGATTATTGGATGCATCATGTGTGGATGTTTGCAGGCGTACCCATATTTGCACATTCGCAACAAGGAGTTCCCATGGGGTATGTTATTCTTATTGTTGCCAGTTTCAATTTCTTTTGGTTCATTTTGAATGTTGTTTTTTGTATTTAGATTTTGATATTCGAGCTCTATTTGGTCTTTCCATGGAAATTATAGCCAATAACATAGCTGGGATTTCTTTTCCTTATCTGCCAATTGCTAAAAAATCAATGAATCTAAGGAATTCTAGACAATTTTAGATAAGTTGTGTCCTGTTGAGAACCAGAACAAAAGGGCTATTTTCCCCTGATTCCTCTCATTCACTCGCCCAATTACTATCTCCTGGTATATTCGGTGTGAAGTGATAATGGTGTTGTATGTTGAATGTTTCCTCTTAGTTTATGCTATATTATACTTTGCAAACTATGACACTAGTTTTTGTCCTGTGCCGAATTCTAGTTGAAATTCCCTTTCAGCCTATCTTACATTCGTTTTTCATGTTGTCTCTGCATGCCTACTTCTTTGGGTTTAGCTGGTCTACAATTTTATCTTGTCAACTTAGTACCAACCTAGGGATCTTTTAATCAAGTTTATGCTGTGTTTCATTTTTTTATGAAAACTATTATATAATTTCTTTTTCCTTTTTTTAAAGATGATAGAAATTTTATTTACAGTTACTTGCTTGTTGGAGAGTTTGACAATCATAGTGCATATGAACTGTATTCATCAAGTAATATACCTTTTCATAAAAAAAAAGTAATATACCAAGTGTATTGCTATTTGTTATGATAATTTGGAGAATTTTTGGCCTTGCTGATGTAGGCTCGATTGTCCTTGATTAAGCTAGCATTGTTTGTTGTGAATGATGAACCTATTTAATATTGACTGGTTAATGAGTGATAAATTAACTGATAAAGGAATCTATGTATGAATTTTAGTATAATATTGGAAGTGGATGAAATAAGTTTATTGTTCAATCTATTTATCTTTTCAATCATCATCGTATTCAGGACCGGATGGCCTGTTTGAGGTGAAGCATCACTAGGACAACGGATGTCCCAATCGACTCGTATCTTTCCGAGTATATCACATTCTTATAATTTGTCTGAGAAATCAATCAGAACACTGGATCTTTTCATGTAATATTAGCACCTTTCCTGTTTCTGGTTTTCTAAACTTTGCATTGCAAGTCCATCAGGCTTTTTTATATGGATGTGCCCCTGTTTTGCAATAATAAGATTAATCAACGGTTTGTGGATCTTTTCCGTTGCATCTCACTTTTTAGACATTCTATTGAAGCTCACATGAATCATATTAGTATTTTTTTTATTAAGTAGAGAGTTTTTACATTTCAAATGGTAAATGTCAAGATTGATAAAGTAGAGAGTTTTTACATTCTAAATGACAAATGTCAAGACTCGAACCCGTATAAGATGGGATAACATAAACATCTTTGATCACTTTGTCAATTAATGAATGTGATTTTGTTTATAAAACTAGGGGTGTTCAAAATGCCTATTTGGTTGACCCGGCTCGTCGAATCGAACCTTAAAAAAACAGATAATTCTTTTAAAAAAATTACCCGATTAGGTCGGGTACTCGACTTGGGACTTTTTCTGGGGTAGTCGGGTTGAGTTTGGGATGATTTTTTTGTAACCGGGTATTTAACCTAATCCCGCACTTTTAATATATTTATTTTTAAGTTTTAAATTATATTTTTATTTTAGGTTCTTCAGTGTTTTTATCCTAAAATTAAATTTAAATGTCTAAATTATTTCTATGTTTGTACTATGTATTTTTTAAGTTCTAAAATTTTAAAATATTTCTATTATTTTGTTAATACAAGATTTTAAAGAAAAAAACGAGATTAATATTTTTAATGTCTTTTTGGTGATAAACTTTAATATATATATATATATATTATAATATTCAAATATTTCTATCTTAAAACTAATTTTCAATCAATAATTTTTGTGTCTGGATTATGTATTATGAACTTTTAAATTTTATGTGTTTACTATGTGATTTTTTAAAATTTTAAAATTTTAAAATAAATAAATAAAGTGAAATGGGTACCCGATTTTGCGAGTACTCGGGTTTTAAAGGTACTTGATAATTACGAGTTGGGACCGGACCGAAAAATTTAATACCCGAAAGACCGGGTAAGTGATACTTTGAGTACCTGGAAATGAACACCTCTGTATAACACCCTTTAGTTAGAATGTTAATTAGCATGGAGTTATAGTTAATTCAACCAATCTATCCTTTTTATGAAAACTTAATTAGCATGGAGTTATAGTAAAGAATATAGAAGAGACAGATAATGGGACAGCAAATCAGGAAATGGTGGAGGTAGTGAAAAGGGATGCGTCGCAGAAGCATTCCTTCAGGTACGAGACAAATGATAAGCGAGTTAAAATTGAGCCTAAATTATAAGATTGACGAATAAAAAATACGACATTTTTTAATGAATATGTCATTTATATATATTTGATTAGACTCTCACCCAGCTAAATCCAAATTGATCTGACTAAAAAATGGATGATTCAATATTAACCCGACCTGAAAAATGATAGATCCGATATTAACATAGTCCGAAAGTTTACCGATCTGATATTGACCCGACCTGAAATTAACTCGAATCGATAATGACCCAATTTGATATATGACTCGAATCGACTCATTGTAGACCCGAACTAGATCTGTCTGACTGGAATCTAAACGGAATGCAGTCTAGACCCGAAATACCAGATTGCCTCCTCTAGATATTCTCTGAAACATCAAACAGCTCTTGGCAAGTCTGGCTCTAAGCAAACCTTTGGGAATTCATATTTTCCGACTTATTAGGTGTTGCAAGAACAAGGATGGTGATCATGTAATAAAGCTTATTCTCTTGTTTGCTATAATTATTTTGAAAAAGATATCTGACAAAGAGGGGGTTAGGATGTCAAAAAATAAGGTCGATGGTTGAGTTTTCAGATGAAGTTTAGGTGTTGGGGAACCATCTTCGCCAACCCCACTGGTCCTTACGCTACAAATTCATGGATTCGGCATGGCGGTTCTATTTCAGTATAATGGTTTAAACAAGAACTCAGACACATTTGCAGAGAAACTTGAATCTAGCCTATGACTTCCATATTTTCCAGAAACAAATATGTCACTTATGAAAACTTGGAACTTCAATTATTATTACTAGAAATCTACAAGTACAAAATTATAGTTTTCAGCACTAATATCACAATAAACCACAACAAGTAGCCAAGAACATACAAGGTCCTGATCCCATCTCAGGAAGAAGAAAACAAAAATTAAGTGACCGTGAACAACAAACCATTACGGATTTCATTCTGCAGCTGCATTCTCACTGTTATTCCCCTCAGGTATGGTATCTGGCAGAGTTCCCAAACCCGTTTGAGCTTCTTTCACTTCTTGTGTCGTTGAAGCATTGGAAGAACCATCGAGATTATTCTGGCTTGCATCTGTGTTTCCATCTGTATTTGACGATGCATCCGATGAATTTGAAGAATCTCCTGATTTGTTTTGCTCTGAATTTGCCTCGTAATTAGCATTTCCGTTGCTGTCATTGAAGCTCTGTACGGCATTGTTCTCACTCTGATTTGAGTTTTCATTGCTCTGAACGGCATTGTTGTTCTCATTTTGACTTGCATTTTCATTATTGTTGTTGTTGCTGCTGCTGTTGTAGCTCTGAGAGGCATTATTCTCATTCTGACTTGCATTTTCATTGTTGTTGTTGCTGCTGTTGTCGTTGTTGAAGCTCTGAGAAGCATTATTCGCATTCTGATTAGCATTTTCGTTGTTGGTACCACTCTGAGCAGCATTGTTCTCGTTCTGACCTGCATTTTCATTGCTGTCAGTGTTGGTTTGAGTGACCTTGTTCTCATTCTGATCTGCATTCTCATTGTTGTTGGTGTTGCTCTGAGTGGCCTTGTTCTCGTTCTGCCCTGCATTTTCATTGTTTTCGGTGTTGCTCTGGGCAGCATTTTCATTTACATTCGAAGTGTTTTCCTTTTGAGTAACATCTGCAGTTGCACTTTCATTGTTGTTTGTGTTGCTCTGAGCGGCATTGTTCTCGTTCTGACCTGCATTTTCATTTACATTCGAATTGTTGTCCTTTTGAGTAACATCTGCAGTTGCACTTTCATTGTTGTCTGTGTTGCTCTGAGCAGCATTCTTCTCATTCTGACCTGCATTTTCATTGTTTTTGGTGTTGCTCTGAGCAGCAGCATGTTCATGTTCATTTTCATTCGAATTGTTGTCCTTTTGAGTAACATCTGCAGTTTCATTGTCCGAGGCGTTGCTCTGATTGTCGGTTCTGCTGCCATTCCCATCATTGTTCGTATTGCCTCTGTCGTTCCCATTCTGACCTGCATCAGCATTATCATTTGTGTTTGATGATGTTTCACCGTCTTTGGCAATTGAAGAATCAGAAGAATCTTCTTTGTTCTCGCTAGCATTTGAATTCTCATTCGTGTTTAGCGACAGAACATTTTCTTGTGTACCCTCTCCAGAACTGTTGTTTGATTCTTCATTCTGAACAGCATTTTGATTGCTGTCTGATCCGGTCCATGCATTGGCGTTTTCAGTCTGTCCATTTGATTCGACAGATTCAGAGTTACTTGTAGAGCTCATAGAACCTCCATTAGTTCCATCCCCGTTCTCAGTTGGAGTTGCATTTGAGTCTGATTGCTCACCACTGCCACTTGAATCCGACTTCTCAGATTCCTGAACTATATCATTTTCATTCTCAGTTGTTCCGTGCGTTGTATCTGTCTGATTCTCATTTGATTCCGAAGCGGTATCAGTTTGTGAATCTTCTTTTGACTCAGCCTCATTACTCCCCTTACTTCTTTCCTGATTGTTCTCAGCTGTTTCATTTTCTTGCACATTTGACTCATCATGATGGACATTGGCTGCTTCACTGCTATTTGTTTTGTCCCCCTGATCTTTCTCATCTTTGTTTTCCAACTGCTCAGACACATTGGAATTATCCGAACCACTTGTCTCATTCTCAACTGCTACATTTTGGGCATCATGGACTACTTCGCTGGAAGCATCATCCGCCTTGTAATGTTCTTCCCTTGCTTCTTCATTGTTCTGGTCAATTCCATCCCGAACCCGGTCATCCGAGGCACCTGAATTCTCAATCTCACCTTCACTCTTTTCCGTCTCTTTCTCTTCACGTGTCTCCTCATTCCCTTTGTTTTCTGTGTCCTCTTCCTTCCCTTCTCGGCGCTCGGTTTCCTCCTCAGGTTTCTCATTATCACGTTCGTTCGTTGCATCCCCATCCCCATCCCCATTCCCTTTCCCTTCATCTTCAGTTATCTCAGGCTTGTTATCTTCTCCATTCTTGCTTTCTTCCTCTCCCTCCTCCTTGTGTCGCACGTCTGTTATTCCTTCCGATCGAGGAAAGTCCTTTCTCCCCAACTTAACGACTTCATTCCCCGATGTCTCATACACTGATTTCTTCTCACCAGAGTGCTTAACTTGGTAAAGCAACCAGATGCCAATACCGACAAGAACACATATTTGAAGAGCATGCTTTACCTTCAATCCTTTCGACCTTTGGTTCCTACCAGGCGAAACACGCAACATGACGAACTTCCTTTCCAATTAACCTGACGGAGAAACACCAGAAAACATCGGAGTTCTTCAACATCAGATGTAAATTCCAACATGTTCGTATAATTCAACTTAGTAATAACACAATATTAGTATAATAACGATTACAGTACACTAATCCGATTCAAAGAGAAAATTAAAAGAACAGAAAAGAAAGTCAAACAAGCAGAGATCAGGCCTTAAAACTAACCAGGAAAAAAAAAACAAAGATCACTGTATTAACGACACTAGAATTCAATGCTTATTTAAGCGCTTTAAGGATTTAATGAAGACGATAAATCCAACTCTTTTCTACTTATCTAGGTAAAAAATTACACAAAACAAGTTCAAAACACTTTGCTGAAGAAGAAATTGCAACTCAAAAATTCCATCCATAAAGAAGAAGAAAAAAAGCAACTTTGCTGAAGTAATAGTAGTGCAAATATAATGAGAAACAGATGGATAACTTGCATTTCAAAGCAAACCCATTTTTAACACATGGAAATTAAATCCAGAAAGCTTTGATGGAGACTTACCCAGAATCCGAATGATCCCAAACTAACAAACAGAGGGCACTTTTGTCTTAGGGAATTCCGGGAAAAGGTGAGTTTCCAGGAATTTTAAGGAAAGAAAAAGATTTGAGTTAAAGGAGTAGGAGCTTTGCGTGTGGGTGCGAAATGAGATCGGATCTGGAAATGCAGTAGAGTGCTTCTTAAAAAGATTGATTTAGAGACAAAGCAATTTTAAATTTAAATGCATCAGACTCCAACGTTTTTCTTTTTTTACATTTTGAGTTGGATTTTTTCTTTATTTTGTTTAAATCTAAATTGATAATGACATAAGAATATTAAAATGTGTGGTTTGATTTTGATGTGCATGAGTCGGTGTCAATTTGGGAGAGGAGTGTACATCGAGAGGTGGCAGGTTTTGTTGAAACATTGAAGTGAATGAAATTACCGACTTGATTCCTGGAATGGCACAGAATTAGCCACACGTATCTTAAGGTCGGTGATGGGTAATTTTATGGTTCGGTCATGCTTACCTCACACCAAAATATGCTACAGTTTTAGGGTTTGTTTGATTCTAAAGAATAAATTTTTATTTTTATTTTATTTTTATTCTATTGGAAAATAAAAAATAATGAAGAAAATTTGTTTAGTTGTATATTAAAAAAATAATTTTTAGAAAAATAAGTGAAAATTTAAAGGAGACTTGAATTAGGTTTTTCATATATTAATGGTGGATATCCATGTATTAAATGAGACTTGAATTAAAGTTTTCATGTTATGTCTATAAATATAGAGTTTGGAAAAAATATTACATGCATTGAGAATATAATACAAGTCTCCCACTCTTTGTCTTGTTTATGTTCTTCTTTGTTTTATTCCCAACAAAAAAATATTTTCAATAAAAATATTTTAGGGAAGTGTAAAATATAAAAACAAGAATTTTTCAATCTTAACTTTATTTTAGTCCGGATTTCAGCTCTTTTAATGTCATTTTAATTTATTATTTATATTTTATTTATTATTATTATAATAATTTTCTAATTATATTTTATTTTAATTATTTAATAAAAAAATTCATTTTTATTTTAAAAAGAAGACACCAAACACATTTTATCATTTTTATTTTTAAAATCAAGTTTTCATCCATATTAACCAAGCATGTTTTCTATTTTTAAAAAAACAAAAATAGAAAAGATTTTCTGTTGTGAATAAAATAAAGAAGAACAAGAACAAGAACATGAAGAACAAAGAGATGAGAGAAAGAGGGAGATTTGTATTATTCTCAAATATAGACTTGTATACAATGCCTTCAATGAATCATCTATTTATAGGCATAAGAAGTACATAATACATTAAACTCTAATTCATAGAGATAATATTCCTAATAATAAATAAATCAAACTCCTTTGATAAAGTTCTAATCATGATAGACATCCACATAGATAAATATTCATAACACTCCCCCTTGGATGTCTATGAAGATAATGTGCCTCGTTAAAATCTTACTAAGATAAAAACCCAGTGGGAAAAAAATTCTTTAGTGAAGGAAAAAGAGTACACACATCTTTGATACGTATAACATGTTGCCTCATTAAAAACCTTACCAGGAAAACCCATTGGGACAAAACCTCGGTTAAGGGAAAAAGAGTGCAACGCGTATTTACTCCCCCTCATGCAAACATCACAGAAGATCTTTGAATCTTATTAATTTAATCTTGAATATCATTTTTCTAAAGATCGTGAGGGATGAAACTTTGGAGTAATATGTTTCATGATGTATCCACTTTCAAACTGAGATATACATCTTGCGTTATCTTCACACAAGATAGCTTTTATCATATATTGTAAAAGTAAATTCACATATCTTTTGGATATGTTGGGTCAATAGTCTTAGCCAAACACATTTTTTGGCTTGCCTCGTGCATAACAATTATTTCTACGACATTTGAGGAGGCATCAACGAATGTTTGAAGATCTAAATGTAATGATCTTTGTATATTCATAGATATTTCTTGACCAACTAATATATAGTGCTTCAAAACCAAGAAAATATATAATTATCTTTATTCACATCCAACAATCTTACAACTATTGGGATACTCAATAGATATGATCTATTCATATTGAATCTTCTTTAAGATTCTTTCAACTTATGTCTATTCATAGACAAAAGAAATATATAAAAATGCTCGATCTTCAGGTCGAGATAAACTTGATGTCAAGATTCAAGTACTTGTATTGAAAGTACTTCATGAGTTTCCAATTTGAAGCTCTTTAGGAGTTCTAAAATTATCATAATGGATCTTGATCCAAACTCCTTTATAAAATACATAAGGAAATCTGATCATTCTTATAGTATTTTCTCAATTAGTATTCACTAAGGCGATTATACCAAATGCGCCAAAATATTCATGAGACACGTCTAAATAAATTTCCTCAGAAATTTCCAAATGCTTATAGCATTTTAGATCCTTCAAGGATAAATATGGATCCACAAATAATTAGACGCATGTAAATTTTTCAAAACTGCCAAAGTAATTGCATCCACCATGAAGTAATTAAAAATTTTCATAAATCATAGTTCAAGTCGTATTTACGACTACTTATTTGTGCCTCACTTGCATTACACCTTTAGGTGTTTGGACTGCTGGTCCAAATACTTCTATTTTAGAATTTCAAAGCGTCTTTCAACATTGGTCAATTCAATATCTATACTTCTGGATAGATTTTATACAAGATCCTCGATTTCTTTCTTTACTTCTATAGAAGTATTTTATGTAAAATTGTTTGTAAAATCGTTTTCGACAACTTTCCAATTTTCTGGTTCCATTCTCGTAATGACATAACTCATCGAGATCTCTTCAAGATTTCAATCTTTATTTCAGGTACCTGAAACTCTTCAAGAGTTTTATTATTTGTTATGTCTTGGGTCTCTTTAGGAGTACCCGCCTCCAATATATGACCATCTCATATTACTTTCTATTTACGAGAATTTTGATCATTGGAACAATTTCAACTATCATGCTTCAGGCATGATTTACATTCTCTCGCTCTAACATGTAATTTAAACTTAGAGCATTTCAGCTGGTATATGAGACTTAATTACTCTCATTGGGTCAGTAAATATGTCTGGCAGTTGACATGTAATAACATGAATTATCTTATGAACTTCTAGTTCATATACGAGGATCTAGATAATGATAATTCATTTTCCTCTATCCAGCTGATTATTATCTCCCCCTGATGTTGAGAAAATAATGTCATAAATGATTCTCCAATTAATGTTTTAAGAATTTAAACATAAAAGGAGACTTGTACTCAATATATATTCTCAACCCTTTTTATTTACCCATTTTGTGCGTTGTGGTGGATATCGTACATTCAAAAATCATAAAATGGGAGATGTATGGTTTCTGACCAAAAACCAAACATAAAGGGGAGTTTATTATAACTCGTTGGCTTGATGCGTATAAGTGTTGCTATATGGAAACACCATATAAATAATAACTCTTTTGTTCTCATAGTTTAGCTATTAAATAGGAGACATCCAATTGAAATTTTGCTAAACTATATTTTTCATAATCAATAGGCTTTGTAATAACTGATATAGCCTAAAATATAAACCCACTATCTTTTCAAGACGAATAGTCTAACTGTATAATCTGAATCTTTTTAGAATCAATCTCACAAACTTCTGGTTGTAAGTCGATAAAACAATGTAGATGCATCTACTAAAATCATATAAAACTTTCCACATTTGTAGATATATGGGCCCATATTTCATTCAGATATGCAAGACATACAGTCTTAACTTCAGTACAAGAACTTTAAGTTCTAATTCTTTCGGTAAGTGGGATCATCTATATCCTTTGAGAACAAATAACACAAGAACTTCATGTTCTTTTAGTAAGTGGAATTTAATTAATTCCTTTAAGCAACACAAGAACTTCACGTTCTTTAATAAGTGAAATTTAATCCATTCCTTTGAGAATAAGCACCACAAGAACTACAGGTTCTTTTAATACATGTGCATGTGAATCTCAATAATTTCTGCACCACTATTGATCAGGATGGTCTAACCGATCATGCCAACTATATATATGTGTGTATATATCTCTGAATTTGTAAACTTCTTGTTTACCATAACATGTAATTCAATCTTACTCGTATATGTCTAGTACGGCCATCAAAATTGTTCCTTTAAATAGGAATATATTTAGCTCTTTCGGAGCTTCCAATTGAAATTATCTTTTGGTAGCAATATATAGCTCTCCTAGAGCTTTCAACTGACTTTTTGGCTACCAGAACTTATATCCATATTGGCTTATTTCAAATGCCAATTGATAACATATGTTATCTATAATTTCCAAGGGGATATTTTACGAACTCATATTGCTCTCTTTATGACTTTGACGAGTATAACGCACTGTGAATATGGAATAAAGTTCCATTTGACAATAACATATTTGCTCAACCAGAGCCTTTTGTGATATTAGTACTTCCGGATATAGTACTCACATTATTCCCTTGCATTTTAATCGAGAAATGCATAATTGTGCACCTTTCAAAATGTGCTTTGTTTCATTTACTTCAGGTAATGAAAATATGTACTTTGTATCATTCACTTCGAGGAATGAAAAAATATAAAATATAGCACATCATATCAAGTCGATTATCTATCAGAGATAAACTTTCAAGTGCTCTTCCGAAGTATTGATATTTTAGTACTTTGAGAAATACTACTCATATTTCCCCTTGCATTTAAATGGGAAAAATATTTCTTATGCTTAAGTACAATATGAGTACTTGCATTATCTGCTAGGCATAAATAGCCACAATTCTAGGCATAAATAGCCACAATTCATTGTATATTTTATTCCGGAAGTAATCATATTCTTCAAATAATAAATTAACATAAATCGTAAATAAATAATATGTGAAATAAATAAACATAAAGCAAACTAACATAAATAAATAATAAATAAAACGAATTAACATAAAAAAACAAAAAAAAACCAATTATTCCTGTTAGAGGTTATAAGGGAAATAAAATAAATGGTAAATTATTCCCTTCAAGGGTTATGAGAAAATTAACAATATCCAATTGAGTTAGACCAATAACGCCATAATTATTTTCGCCATAAACAAATTTTGTTTATATTTTATTTCATTTATCATTCATGATTATGGATAAAGTCCATAATACTTTGGCGTTTGACAAGTACGAAACCAATGGTTTATAACATCACATTAGTAAAAGGATTTCACTTCCTTAGAATGATATTTATCACTCTTGTCATCCTTATAACTTCGCTACCAGCGGGTAGAAGTATTCTTAAAACGACTATATTTTTCATGTGTATATTCATAGCCTCGACCACGACCACAACTTTTAATGTGTTTTTTTATTCCTTCCATAATATAAATCACATTCACTTCAGGGAATGGAGTAGAGCCAGTGGGCCTTTAAAACCTTTTTCACAAATCCTTATCACAGAAAACAAAGATTTAATCCTCGTACGCGGCATTGTTAAACCTGTCCACAAGGTCCTTTAAAAACCTCCTTTAAGACCAGTAGCCTCGCAGAACGGGATGTCCAGCCAATTATACTTGGATTATATCGAAATTATGTTTCTAATTGAATAATGATTTACCATGTTTGCATTCACTTCAAGGAATGAAACAGATCCAATAATCATATGAAATAAACATCATGCTTGCATTCACTTCAGGGAATGCCCCATTATTGATAATTGCATGGAATAAACATCATGCTTGCATTCACTTCAGGGAATGCCCCATCATTGATAATCGCATGGAATAAACATCATGCTTTGCATTCACTTCAAGGAATGCCTCCCATAAAACTTTTTGGATCAAGAAGAATTTTCGTAACTTGAAATTGGGAGAAGTCTATGGTCGAGTTTTTCGACAAAGAAGAAAAATTGCTTTCGAGCAAATATAGACTTTATAACAATCTTTTTATAGATTAAAATTCACCATGATTTATTGCACATTAAAATCATAATTTAAAGAATAAAAATAAAATCATAATTTACCGATATTAGTTTTCCTCTCGTGGAAAATGGAGACGTAGCAAATGACCAAAACATCTTCTCATAATGTCGTGTCTCTTTCCAAGTCAGTTAGATACATGTAAAACTCAATACATGGTTAAAATATCAATATCATCAAATAAAATATTATAAACACATATTGATCTTAATACAAAGTTTAACTATTGTGTCAAAAATAAACATATATGAAACCATAATAATAAGATCTATATGTATGGGCTGAATTGAATATATTAGAAATCAGATGATCTATGTCATAATTCTCTCTTAAAAAAAACTAAACCAACAAAGGTGTTTCATTAATGTACAGATCTTTGTTACTAAAAAAAACCCTTAAACCTAGAGTACGTATTTTAATGAATTTATATGAAAGACTACCATAGTTCTACGTACATAACTTTGTTATCATGATTACAAAGTATAGTCAATAAATCGAACAGGCTTTACATGCACCATCATCAAACTTCATGAATTTACAAATATACAAACACAAATAATAATAATTAAGTATGAAAAGCATAAGCAGTTGAGTACAAAAAATGAAAACCCACAAATACTTTCGCTCAACAAACCTTAATCGATTCCATCGTTCCCTGCTTTAAAAGCCGAGGAGGCAGGTAAGGAAAACAACGCGACATTATCGACTTTTTCCGCTAATTAACCCTTTTAGGAACAAGAGAAAACTCACGTAATTTACACCAAACGCAACCTCTTCGTCTCTGTCGATTCGTCTTTTGGTTTGTGAGAAGCCACAAATTTATCTCTTTCTAATGTTCGAATAAAATCAAACATACTTCCAAAATTTTCAAAAATTAAAACAAAGTTAAAATAGAAAGAGAAAGACAATCGGTAACTAAAAAAATAAGGAGAAAAAAAAAACTTATCTTTGATTTATTCTATAATCGAATTCTTCCCGGTAACTTCTTTTGAATTATAACGATGAAGACCTCAGTTGATTAGAGTCTCGTGCTGATAACGTGTTGTGAATAAAATAAAGAAGAACAAGAACAAGAACATGAAGAACAAAGAGATGAGAGAAAGAGGGAGATTTGTATTATTCTCAAATATAGACTTGTATACAATGCCTTCAATGAATCATCTATTTATAGGCATAAGAAGTACATAATACATTAAACTCTAATTCATAGAGATAATATTCCTAATAATAAATAAATCAAACTCCTTTGATAAAGTTCTAATCATGATAGACATCCACATAGATAAATATTCATAACATTTTCTAAGATTTCGTTTTGTTTTAAAAAAAGTAGATGACCATGTTTAGTAATTAGCGGATAGCTATTAATGGATAGCAGATTACATTAGCTGATAGCATTAATTGATTTGACTAGCGGATTGCATTAGTTGATTGTATAAAAGTGTTTGGTAAAATTAACCGATAGCATATTTATTATTTGAACAAACAAAATAACATATAAGGACATGGTTGTATTCAATATTTGCTTGAATAATTTATTAGTTATTAATATTTTGTATTTATTAATATTAATTAAATTATGAAAAATAATTTTTTTTATATCATTATTGAGCATATACGAAGGACATGCATATTAATTTTTTATTTTTGAAATTAATATAATTTTAATACCTATTAAATTTAGATGTATCTTTTAATTTTTTATGTTTTGGTATTATATTTTGAATATAATTTTATTAATTATTAAATTTAGATGAATGTATTAATTTTTTATTTATGAAATTATATTTTGAATATAATTTTATTTATTATTAAATTTATATTTATTTATTAATTTATATATTAATTTCTTATTTATGAAATTATTTTTTAATTTTATTAGTTATTCAAATTTATTTTATTTAAAGATTTTTTTTATAATTATCAAGGACAAAATAATCTTTACAAGTCTTTTATCCAAACGTCTAACTCAAAAACTCCTAAATCAAAATGAGAGGTTTGGCCTCAATCTGCTATTACAATCCTCTATTTACCAAACATCCTAATTAGCAGATTTGACTGGTCAAACCTCTAAAAATGTTTTAAACCTCTAATTTTAGCTCAAAAAGCTGTTTACCAAACATGGCCGATATTTTTTCTTTTAAAACATAAAAATGAAGAAAATGTTATTTGGTTGAAAATTTTGAAAATAATTTCTTAAATGTAGAAAAAAATGTGAAATTTAAAAAACAATAAAAAGTTGTTTTCATTATTTTTACTAAAAATATTTTGTAAATTGAAAAGGTTGAAAATAATTTTTTTAACTTAATTAATTGATCCGAATTCAAATCTAGAAAAACAAGAATATTCTTTTTTTCAACAACTTTTATACATTAAATCTATGATCTTTATTTGATAAATATATAAATATAATAGTTTTCTTTATTTCTTTAACATATTTTTATCATGAAAAAGTAGATAATCAAACACGTTTCATATTTTTATCATTGAAAATAAATTTTTACTTCCAATTTCTAGATATTCTTTAAGAATGAAAATAAAAGAAAAAAAAATGAAAACAAAAAATGCTTTCGGAAGCCAAACGTAGTCCTAGATTATATAGAGATAAGATCCGTTTACACAGTGTAAAACTCTTTAAGTTTTACACGTTTTTTAGACCGTTAGATAAGTGAAACGAATGGATGAGATTAACAATAAATATGTGAAGATTATCACTTGAAAAAAAAGAGTAAGGAATTAATCTGAGTCATCCATTCTCCCCATCTAATGATTCAGAAAACGTGTAAAGCTTAAAGAGTTTTACATTGGGTAAGTTGATCATTAACTCATATATATACTGGAGGTCACCCAACTATTATCTTTTTCCTATTTTGGTCACCTAACTAGTTTTTTCGTCAAAATCGTCTCTCACATTAAATATGTTTTCTATTTTAGTCCCTCTCTGATAAAAAAAACTAACGACGGGCATTTTTAAAATATTTTTAATATTTTTTTAATCATTTCTCTCTCATCCTAATATTATTTTTGTTTAATTTATTCAACCAATTATGTGGTGACACGTATCTCCACATGATTAGTTCAAGAAAACTAAATAAAAATTAAATCCAAGCACTTTGTTGGAGTAGGGATTCAAACTTACACTAAACAGCCTAAAAACGCTATGCACAAACCAACTGTGCCAAGCTTTGCTTTTGAATCATTCTCACTAATATTTATATTTAACTTATATTAAGTTAGAAACACAAAATAAAATATAAAAGGTAAGAGAGTGACTTGAACACAATACCTCATTGATAAAATTTTAAATATTTAATCACCAAGTTACAATAAAAAGTTATTAAATTATATTTAACTAAATTTTGATTAAATTAAAAATCAAATTAGATTTAAATTTTTTCACTTTATTCGATAATAAAAAAATTAATTAAATAAATAATTATTTATTTATTTATTTATTATAAAATTGGATATTAAATTATTTTAAAATTAATTTAATACAACTTATTTATGATATAAAATAAAATTTTAAATTATATTTATAATTATTTTTAAATAATTTACAATTAGGATCTAAATAGTTATTTTTAAGTAATTTAAATTTTATATTCAACAGTAAATAAATATTATTTAAAAATAATTATTTAGACCTAAATTTTAAGTCATTTAATAATTATTAAATATAATTTACAAATTTATATTCTATTATAATTAAATATTATTAATTTAATATTAATTTTATAGAAATAAATAAATATTTAATTAGTTTTGTTATTATCCAAGTAAAAAAAATAAATCTAATTTGATTTTTAATTTTAAACACAATTTAGTTAAAAAATATTTAAGTTAAAATTATCATAATTTATTAGTTTAACTTGGTTAAATATTTAAAATTTATCAAAGAGGTATTGTATTCGAGTCACTATCTACCTTTTATATTTTATTTTGTGTTGTTGCTAATTTAATATACGTTAAATATAAATATTAGTGAAAATTATTCAGAAACAAAGCTTAACATAGTTGGTTTGTGTACAACCCTTTTAGGCTGTTGAGCACGGGTTTGAATCCCTATTGCAGCAAGGTGTTTTATTATAAATTCTCTTTAGTTTTCTTCAACCAATCATGTGGAGACACGTGTTACCACATGATTAGACACATGTCACCACATGATTGGTTGAATAAATTAAACAAAAATAATGTTGGGATGAGAGAGAAATGATTAATAAATATTAAAAAATATTTTTAAAAATGGTAACCGTTACTTTTTTAATGGAAAGAGGTTAAAATAGGAAACATATCTAACGCGAGGGACGATTTTGACAAAAAAATTAATTAGGTAACCAAAATAGAAAAAAATAATAGTTGAGCGACCTCCGGTGTAGTTTTCCCAAAAAAAAATTAATATGGCTCCTGCGCAAAGATGAAATGCATAAATCAAGAAGTATGAAACTCATAGTTATTGTCAAGACTCTAGTTCAAAGAGTCGGTACAACACTTTACATAATCGGATGTATAATATTTGAAAACCTTTGCATCCCATTAAGCTAATAGACATCGAGAATAATTATTTTTAGTTAAGTTCAACGCTTTAAAACGATCATCTTAAAGCCATTTCAGAGGGGTTTTGGACCATATTTAGGCGTTATCTAACAATTAGCCCTGAACAATTGAGTTTTAAACATCTCAATTATATCCAAGTCGTATTATGGCATGGATCTGACTTTGAGTCCTTCCAGTTTCATTTTTTAAATGGAGTTTGATAGAAGTCATTAGTAGAAAGATGAGATATGTTATCAAGATTGACTATCAAACGGATAACGTCCATCGGGTTGCTTTGCTTATATAGTTGTCAACATAAACATCAATCTAAAGAAGCCTCTTGTCTCAAAGCTTTTAAGTAATGGAAATGTTAAAATCGTGGAATAAAAATCTGGACAATTTTTTTTGTCTCATTTTCGGTCCTCTCTTTATATCTCAACACAAAAAAAAAATTAAATTCTAAGCCATAACTCTAAATTATAAATCTTAAACCCTAAATACTAAAAATACACTCTACCTTTAATTTTTTAAAATCTAAATTTGATTTTTTTAATATGAAAAAATAAATAAAGGTACCAAAAAATGACAGATGATTTCTATTCTATAAATCTATAAATCTTTATCCATGGTATGTTTTGGTTGCGGAACATATGGTCATTTGAAAGAGAAACTGTTGGAACTTGGAATAACGAGTCAACTTATTAATTTGCAATTTTGCATAGTTGAACCTATTGGTTGACGCAAATCAAGTGGTAAAGGGGTTGGAGTTTGGGGCTCAAAATCTACTTCCACGAGCATGAAGTTGGCCCATCTCATAATTCTGAGCCCAGCAAATCTAGTGCCGTTTTGGATCCATCCAGATATTCCAATTGAGGCCATATCCCGATACTCGGCTCGTTTACACCCCAACTCGTGAGTACTTGCGTGATTTTAAACATGACGTAGTTGCTTTTGTTGAAACAAGAATTAATAAAGGCCAAGAAGACAAAAGTTATTGCCTCTTTAGAATTCCCCGACTCCGGCTGAATTGAAGCTGACGGATTGTTGTTATGATCATATTCATATAGACATTTTATTTTTCCATTTTTCATAGCTCCCATCAATCAAAGGGAAAGCCTTTTTTTAATCGTATTTGCGCTTTATGCTCTCACATGTATCTAAACCATCGATTATTCTAGGCGATTTTAATGCTCTACTCTTTTCCTTGAATATCTAAAAGGGTTTGCACAATCTAACAAGCTTGATTTGGATTTTCAAAATATTGCAGGCAAAATGAAAAAAGATGCCCCCAACGTTTGTATGTTTTGTCATTTGGCCCCCTATTCTTTTTTTTGGTCTAAAGATGCCCCCAACGTTTGCTTGTTTTGTCATTTGGCCCCCTATTCTTTTTTTGGGTCCAAATATACCCCCAACGTTTCATTCGTAGTCCAAATATGCCCCCAACGTTTCAATTTGGTCCAAATATGCCCCCGTTAGATGGAAACTGTCAGTCAACTGACGTTCAACAGCTGATGCTGACTGGACTTGCCGCGTATTAAGATCTGCTGATGCCACGTCAAAATTTTTTTATAAGCTGTTGACCGTCAGTTGATTGACAGTTTACATCCAGCATGGGCATATTTGGACTATGAATGAAACGTTGTGGGGCATATTTGGACCAAAAGAAAGAATATGGGGCCAAATGACAAAATAAGCAAACGTTGGGGGCATCTTTAGACCCAAAAAAAAAGAATAGGGGGCTAAATGACAAAACATGTAAACGTTGGGGCATCTTTAGTCATTTTGCCAATATTGTATTTGATTGTAGTTTTATCCATGTTTTGAATTTTGGATAATATTACTAATATGTGATATATATATATACATATTTATATTTAGGAAAATGATACGACTGAATTTGATATCACCGCTTAATCCATCACTAACTTAATTGAAAAATGACAAATGTTTATATTTTAAAGTATGTTTCATATTATTTTTGGGCATTTTTCATGTTTTTAATTAGTTAAATAAAATGACTAAAATATATTGTTTGAGATTCGAACAAATGACCAAAAAATTATAAACATTTTTATCACTCTAGTAATAATCATCTATTGATTTTTTTTCAAATTTGCATTCATTTCGTAATATATTTCCTCCTTCTTTGTAATAACCTATATGTATAAAATGTGTAATTGAGTTTAGTGTTTTTTTCAATAAAATTGAGTTTAGTGTTTTAATTGAGAAAAGTCAACATATAGGCCATGTTTGGCAATTAGCGGATAGCTGATAGCGGATAGTGGATTACATTAGCTGATAGCTAATAGCTAATTGCATTAGCTGATTTGACTAGCGAATTGTATTAGCTGATTGTATAAAAGTGTTTGGTAAAATTAACGGATAGCTGATAGCTGTTAGATTATTTAAACAAGCAAAATGACATATAAGGACATGATTATATTCAACACTTGTTTGAATAGTTTATTAGTTATCAATATTTTGTATCTAATTAATATTAATTAGATCTATAAAATTATCTTTAATATAACTTTTCTAAACATATTCGAATGATTTATATATTAATTTATTATTTATATAATTATTTTAATATAATTTAATTAATTAATAAATTTAAATACACATATAAAGATGTGATAATAAAAAGAAAAAAAAGTAAATAGAATTAGCTTATAAATAGAGCGAGAAAATATTTAATTTAGGTTATTTTGAGATTTTTGGTAACTGATAAGGGTAAAAAAGTCTTTACAACTCTAATATCAAACCTCTAATCTCAAAAGCTCCTATGAGCTTTTTCAAAATTAGCGATTTCACCCCAATCCGCTCTTTCAATCTGCTGTTCACCAAATAATAATATTAGCAGATTTGACTGGTCAAACCTCTAATTTTTGCCTAAACCTCTCTTTACCAAACAAGACCATAGAGAAAGAACCTCCCCAAACTCTTGCGCTACTATTGCAGCACAATTCGCCGCTACGTGGGTTCTTCTAAGATTATAATTATGAAATTTAGAGAAGACACGACATGTTACTTTTGATCTCCATCTATTCTTTCAACAGCTCGTGGCCTTTAGAATATTCGTGTCTGAAACTGGGCACGCTGAGTGTTTGTGTATTTGTCACAATCTAATTTCTCCACATTTTGTGTTTTCTGGTGAATTAAAAAGAATTATCGAGGTATTGTAGGGAATGGAGGCCGGAAGATATGGACTTTGTTTGTTACTAATCCATCCCATAAATTCATTGGAAAGGATTGTGTCAAGCCTGTGATCGTAATGGAATTGTAGCCGATGTGTTTATTCCCCGAAAGAGATCGAAGAATGGAGCTAGATATGGCTTTATGAGAAGGGAATAGGAAAGAAATGCATATTGTGTGATAGAAAGATTTGATGGGGCATTGATTTATGGAGCATGCATTAGAGTTTCGATGTCGAGAAGGTAGACGTGAGATATTTTGGCGGAGAAAAAGGCATCAAGTTTCACAGAGCATGTCTAAGCCGATATGTAGAGAGAATACTATGAATCCTGGGTCGTTCAAAACGGGACCAATCCGGAAGCGTGTGGTTGGAGTGGTGGATGAAAATAATGTGGGCATCTTACGATGTAGCGCGATCGGACGGAGCATACATGTAACAATATTGGCAAAATTATCTGGTGAGTTTACTAGACCAAAATTACATGGATTTTCTATTATGATGATAACAGGACCGTTTTTTTTCTGCTTATGTTTAATGATGTTGAATCTCAGAGGAATTTGTTGGAATCAAGAGTTTTGTTGCAATAGTTTGAGACGGTCCAAGAATGATCGTCAGATATAAAATTGGATAGAAGACATGTATGGCTGATTGTAGGAGGAGTTCCAATTCAGGCTTGGTCGAAGCATACGTTCAGAAATATTGCAGAGGTTTGGGGATCCATTGTGTATATCGATAAAGCTACGTCTGCACCGACATCGTTTGAACAAGGTTGTATTCTGATCGAAACAGATGTGATGAATAGAATTAAGGATGTTTTGGAATTAGTGCTGAATGAGGGGATATATCCGGTGCGTGTTCAAGAAATATAAAGCTTATTCCGGATTGTGCAGGGTGAAGAAGTGGAATCGGATGAAGATGAGAGTGTGAGTGAGGAAAGCGTAGGAAAAGAGGAAGCTCAACATGATGTTCATGATCAAGTCTCTGAGACTAGGATTGAGAAGACACCGATCAAAACTGCAGGGGTGGTTGAGGAGGCGTCAACCACGAATACACTCATTGTGAACAAGTTGGTGAGGGATTCGGAGGGCACCATTGTGCTGGATTCTATAGGGGACGTGGCTTACAGGCTTAATCAAGATCTCTTAGAGGTAACGCGACACCTTAACTTGAGGGTTCTAGATTGCAGCGAGAGTGCTACAGATGGACCATATCGAGAAAATCGACAGATTTTAGCAGTGTCGAGTGAAGTGCTAACATGGTTGTGGGATGAAACTGCGACCATTGTGGATCGAGCGGTGGATGGGATTAATATGGGTTTGAACGTTGAGGAGATGGAACATCAACAAAGCATGAATATTGAACAAGTCGAGAGGCACACGTGTAGTGATCGACATGCGAATAACGCCTTGCTTAATAAGGTGTCGGATACGGAAGTGTTAAAGTATAATGGGACCCTGCGCAAGGTTAGAAGTGTATCAAATGTGGTCTTTAATTTCATGCAGCCAGAAGAAAGAATTGAGATAGAAAAGAAATTGAAGAAAAAGGGTAGATGGATACCACAAAAAAATAGAAAGAATGTTAAGGTGTTGCAAACAGGTCTTTTTCTGATTCTGACTTCATTAATCGAAAAAAGACTATCTTTAGAGAAGCAAAAGAAACAATCGAGTTGGGCAAACTAATTGGGGCCTGTACAATGGGTAATGAGGAAGCAATCGTGAAGGATATCACACATCTCATCGAAGCGCGCGACCATGTCCAATAAAGAAGTCTTATGCTGTCGTTTGTTATGGGGATGGTCATTCTTGTGCCGTGTGTATTGGTGAATGCAAGTACATGTTTGCAATCACTCTTGCTTGTTACTTCTTAACTGTAGTACTTGAAGTTTGTGGTCTTTATTGAGAAGCATATGATATTTTGGATGCTTTGGCCAAAGGTGGTATCGCGACTTGGTGCCAAGCTAGTGTTGTGTAGTTTTTTGAGCTATTTTTATGGTGTTTTGAGTTAGGTATTTTCTCTTTTCTTGTATTTGTTCGCACTTGGTGTGCGGGTTGTGTCTTTTGTTTACGTGTTTGTTCGTTTTATATACTTTTAGGGGCACTCTTTTTCTTCGACTATATTTAGGGTTTTTAATGAGGCCTTTATTAGTATTTTCTTTATGATTTGTTTAATAAAAATCATACTTGCCAATCAAAAAAATGAGAAAAGACACAAAAACAATGATAAGTTAAAAATTAGGCTTGAGGGCTCGAGAAGCCCTTGAATTTTTTTTTAAAATTAATTAAGTCCTTCAATTTTTTTTGGACTCAATGTCACTCTCAAACCTAAAAAAAATAACTAATCTGACCCTTTGACTAACATAATCTGTCGTTGATCGTGACGGTGCTGACATGACGGTTTATAGTGCTGACGTGGCAGTCCACGTTAAAAAATGATGATGTGGAAGAGGAGCTTAATTGATTTTCTTTAAATTTCGAGGGTTTAACTAATTTTTTTCATAAAATTTGAGGGCTTATTTAATTTTTAAGCAAACATAAAAATATAAAAATATTTTAAAAATAAATATTAAAATTACTAAAAATAAAAATATTATTAAAAAAAATATGACTATTATAATAACAAAATAAGATTAAAACTATGTTCTAACCTAATAATTTGTGTAAAATCTAAAGTACATTTCAATACATATGATGCAAACCCATATCACAATATAGTTACACACCTTTTATTTGATTAAACCATCTTTCATGGAATTTAAGTTAGAAAATAAGAAAAATTAAAAAAACACTTTTGTGGCATACAAGGAGTCAAGGACTCTATGGTGCTTGACTTTACTGAAGAGTTTTTTTTCATCCGATCAAACAGTGAACTTCATCTTGCTCGATGCATCCAAACAGTAGTATCATAAGAAAATTCAAGCATTTTTTATAGTGAGATCACTTCCTTGGTCAAAGAAGAATTCTTTTCATATTAGAAAACGTAACTTTATACTTCTTAAAATTCATTGGTAGTGTTTTATATTTTTAGTATTTTTTTAATGTTTTTTAGTATTATAACATTTCTTTATATTTTTAATTCAAATAATTTCTCTGTTTTATTTTTTTCTTAAAGATTAAATAAGCCCTCAAATTTTCTAAAAAATCAATTAAGCCCTCGAACTTTCTAACAAAATCAATTAAGCCCCTCTAGACACGTCATCATTCACATGTGGACTGCCACGTTAGCACCATGAACTGCTGATAAGCTCTCAAATATGACACTTTTTAATTGCTATTTTTCTATTTTTTAAGATTTCTTGCTACCTAATCCATTTTGTTTTGCTATATTTTGCGCAAGGAACCTAATTCTGAAAATAGCAGCAAAAGAGGGCATTTTCTGCAGTCTTTTTATTATTCTGGTCATGACGGACATCATGGGCACGACACTGGGCACGACGCGTCTGACGTGGCAGATGCGTGGCGACTTCTGGAATACCTTATCAACTTATCCGTTTCGATTTTCTGTATTTAAATTTCAAAAACATTTGAATTGTTTATCTTTCCTTTATTTTGAATTTTCTTATCATTTATCTTTGTAAATCCAAGCCTATAAATACCACTCCTTGATAAAGGCTTAGGCATCGAATTTAGTCTTCATCTTTTAGCTTGAAACACTTGTTATTTCTAGTCTTTAATCAAAGTTCTCTTTTCTTTACTTTTATTCTTTCATGTTCTTTAATTATTTTTATAAAATCAAGTTAAGTATGATAACTAATATCACGCTTAGCTAAATCTCTTGAGCCAAGAACTAGCCAAATCAATTCAAATCGTGAGAATTGAACATTGCCTAATTTCCTTTGGGAATATATTTTTATCTTTCGATTTAGATAGTTTGGCAATCGGCCTTACTAAAATTTTTAATTGTTTTTCAAATCAAAAAGAGCTCGTTGGTCTGGAATCGTTTAAAAACATAGTTGGGAGGAAGGATCGGCCTGTGGAAATTTCGACTTCCTGTGAACACTCTTAGCGGCGGTCCGCTAAGGAAAGATAAAATCAGAAGCGATTCTTTTTAAGACAATTTCTGAGTCGGGCTTTTCCTGTTTTCAAAACTAAATATTTTAACGGCGATAGACGTGGTTAATTTGTTTAAGAACCAACCTTCGAAGATAGACTTGGGAGGATTGGTTACTCGAGAGAGAAGCAAGTTGCGACGGGTTGTGCCTCGCAGACTGTAACCGACAAGATCCCCGAAGTAAAAATCCATTTCAATGATCGAAAGAATTGACAAGGCTAGCTCAAGGTTATTTTGCATATTTGGACTTTTTTATTATTTTCTTTACTTCTGTATTTAATTCTACTATTTCATTTCACTTAATATCAGATCACCCCCTTTTTACTTTTCTTGTTTTCACATATATTCTTGGAAGCATAAATCAAAGCAAGCTTCAGTCCAGAATTCCGACTAATCTCCCTGTGGATCGACCCTCTTTCCCTATAACTACTTAATTTTTTTTATTTTATTATTTGTTGAAAGAGGTTAATTTATTTATTTTGACGAGTAAAACGACGCTTGTCAACTGCCATGTCAACACCGTGAACTGTCACGTCAGTATTATAACGGTCAATGACGAAATCCGCCCGTTAAAAGATTAGATTAGTTAATTTTTGGGTTTGAAGATGCCTTTAAACTTAAAAATTATAAATTTATAAGATTATAACAGTAGCTTATCTATTTTTGATAAAAATGTCAAAAAGTTATATGAAGAACTAAAATATTAGCATCTAAATGTTGAACATATTTAATATTGGGATTATCAAAAAAAATTTGGAGGATATAAAGAATGACAATCTAAAAAAAGCTAAAAAATACCCACCTAAATATTATCAAAACGTATATAACATTTTAGGTTGTGTAGATAACTTTTAAGTTACGTAATTTTAACATTTTAAGTTACAACCTAAAATATTATGTGTATCAACATAAAATATTATATGTTTTAACAGCAGACACCCAACTTTTTCCCCTAAAAATTGAGTGAAAATTTATTTATTTTTACGGTTGAAACTTTTTTTTGAACAATATCAACTTAGGGAGAGAGTGAAGGGGGAATTTACTCTTAATGGGTCTATACCCCATAACTTAGGAGGAAAGATAACTTAAGCCAGCCAAGAACACCTGTAGGTCATGACTTTTGAGTTTTGGCTGCAGCAGCTGACGGTCTGTGTATCTATTACCTACTGTCATTCATTATATTTGCTTTGCTACTGTTTTCATTTATTTGATTGCTTTAAACAGCCAAAATTCGTACTTGGCTATATTGCAAGGAAAGCCCTTGTTTAGTCACGTCTAAGTGAAAGATGTCTGCATGCATTTTGTAGTATGGCAGATGAAATGAGAAAACCAGATATGTAAATTTATACCATATAGGAGTATTAGGGCTAATGAAATATCCCATCAACTTTCATCTTCTGCTTCTTCATAACCCCCATGATTGATTGATCGATTCCCTTTCCTTTTTCTCTCTTCAATCTTTTCATTTCCTCTTACATAAAAACAGTTACTATCTATTTTGTCTCGTGGGTTTTATTTCTTTAAATGGATCAAACCCCTTTTTCTGCTCCCCTCCTTTTACTTGATTTGTGCTCATAATATGGATTCTGCAACATTTGAGAAGCAGAGACTTATCCTTTGTGCAAATTTAAGTTTCAAGGGGAAAGGATTTGCTGCTAGGTGTTTTCTTACACGCCAAGAAAATAACCAAAAACAACTGGAATCTGCCATAGACTAAACAACACATTTGAGGTTTGAGTGAGTGAGAGATGAGTTCATTTTCTTGTTGTCTGGTTTTTCTACAATAATTTTGGTTGGCGTGTGGTGAAACTGTAAGAAAGCCCTACTTTTCCCTAATCTCTAGATTTTGTCCCCTTTGCAAGGCTGTTGGGAATCTTTTCTGCTTGACAAAAAAAAAATACGACATCGTAAATATTTCCCAAGAAATCGTATATTTGTACGAACTATACGTGTGCAAATACACGGTCCAAACTAGCAGCATTACTAGTATAGAATGATCACTTTCAGATAATGAAGAAATTACAATAGACCAATACTGTGAGGTTCGACAATGGGTATTCAAGAACATAACAAGTGTGTTTATGATGAGGGAAACAGAAAACTAGTTTATATTTCAAGGGTTGAAGATGAAGTTTCCACATTTGCATTTCCAACTCATGGGCTTGTAGTTGGAGTTTCCGTCTCCTCTTTCATAGGCAGCAAGAACAGCAGGCGTTGGAGAAGTATTGGTCCCTTTTCGGAACTGGGGATTCGTAGGCACTTGAATGGCTTCGCAGCGCTTGCATGAGTTGCATCTTCTCTCACACCTCGGCGGCCTTGAACCTATCTGTGCTCTCAATCTCACATTCTCTTCATTCACTGCCTGGGAAAAGCTATCAGATTTGGGATTTGGTCTACCTGCAAAACTTAATGATTAGTTAAAAACTTTGTAAAACTTAATGATTTTGATGAAAAGGGAGATTAGTTACCTTCAGCTTTGTTTCTCAGTTGAGATGTGCTTAAAACCAAGAGAAAAAGAAGGGAAAAGTAGCATGGTCTCAGGCAAAATGTGAAACCATGGCAGCTACAAACCATAACCATTTTGATGAAGAGAATAAAAGGAAGCATTAAGAAGAAGTGAATATATAATAGGGAAATTTGGATAGTTTTATAACAGAAGAAGAGAATGGTTTGGGTGAATGAATTTGCAGAAGATAAGATCTATCACTCTCTGTTGAAATGATGGAACGATCAAAGGACAAATAAGTTAAATGCAGAAATGAAAGAGAGAAGGAAAACAAGCTTTATAACCTCGTTTCTTGAGCCGCTTCCCGACCTGTTAAGCTACACAGACCAACAAAGATTTTGGGAAACAAAGACAAGTTAGTGTAATAGAAGATAGAGAAAGGCAATTACAGCAACGGAACAACATAAACGCCAACGACTTCACATAAATGGACATGTAATAACAGCTTTGGGAATTTGGGTTTTCGCTTTCCTTTGCTTTATCAATTCTAAAAAGTTACCATTGTTTTTGTTTTTTTTAGGATTTCTTCTAGTGTTTGGTCTGTTTCTAAGCACCTCATCACGCCATATCTTTTGTAGAAAATATAGGTTCGTTTGCATTATTACAAATCCTTGAGTAGGGATGATAATTTTCTTCATTTGTTCGAGATGGGGGTTTAGGTGGATTTTTTTTTTTTTGAAATTTGAGTATGGGATGAGTTTTAGTTTAATATAAGAGTCATGGTCGGATTTAAGATAAAGATTCTCTGATTTGATCATAATTTTTATTATAATGTCATATTTACAAAATTGTCAATATATATGTAACATTTTAGGGTTTTATTATAAAGCCGAGCTGTTATGCCACACTTTTACATGCATAGTCTTATTAACAGCTAAGTGACAAAGACAATTGGATTGATGACTAAAACTAGAAAGATGAGAATCAAAAACATCAGAAACACTAGTATTATGCATAACAACCATGCTGGAACTAGCTGAAGGCTTATTCGTCTATCCTGAAACAGTGAAACCAGAATCATTTGTCTTGATATCTAATTTATATAAGCCTTTATGCTCATAGCCCGTAAGCAATACATGTTTGGTCTTCAGATCTCTTACATGACAGTAACTAGGATAGAACTCAAGACACACTTGATTATCTTGTATAAACTTAGACACGGATAATAAGTTCTTTGTAATAGTAGGAACAAAGAGTAAATTCTTTAATTTTTTTTTGGATCTACATAAAAAACTAGACTGACCAGAACTCTAAATAGGTAAGGTTTGGTCATTACCAAATTGTACATTACCTGTAATAGGATAAACAGATGTAGACTGAAAATTACTCAAATCATTGGTGAGGTGATGTGTTGCACCAGAATCCGAGAACCAAGTGTTATCATCTGAAACCTCAGTTGTGGCCAGATGAACTTGTGGGCTAAACTGAACTGAAGAAGGAGTGTACTGGGACTGTGCATGTGCAAACACAAGAGGGTGGTGTTGAAGAAAATACAACTTGTTCAGTGCCAGAAGCATGAGCAACATGAGCAACAAGGGGTGTGCACTACTTGAGGCTGAGCAGTCAACATAGGTTTAGGTGCTGGAAGCACAATAGGCTGAGCATGAAATGGAGAAAACCTGGCATAGAACCTGAGTAAAGCCTGTAATAGAGCCTGGGGGAGGAGCAGAAGCATAGTAAATTGTACCATAAGAAACATTTGTAGGATTAAAAGTAAAAATATTAGCCTAAGATGTAACATAGGGTCTAGTAGTGAAACTGGGTCTGGGATCACTGTACTTGGGGTTCATATCAAATCTATAATAGCAGCTGTCAGCAAGATGTCTAAGTTTGCCACAAATTTGACATTGAGGCCTGTTAAAATTTCGACCTCTGCCTCTACCATAACTATAACCAGACTGGTCACTTTGAGAGACTGAAAACTGAGTTGAACTAAACTCAGGACTCTGAACATGACTCTGACTTGTAGGCGAAAAATCATTAGTAAAATCATGTGAAACATGTTGAGTAGGCAAACTATGCATAGTATGCTGTGAAGGAGAAAGTGGTGAAGACTGTGTAGCAGAAAGAGATGAATTTTGTGTAATAGTTCGAGCAGAATGCTGAGTTACAAGATGAGCAGAAGAATTGACAGAAGTATTAACAGTACCTAGCAAATTTGCTTGCTTAACTTCAACATCAAGAAGAACAGTACTAATAAATGTCAAATAAGAAGCATAAGGACTAACGGCAATAACATTTATTACAAGATCATATTCAGAAGGCATGCCATTGAGAATGACAGTGACATGTTCATGTTCTGAAATTTTCTCCCCACAGTTAGCTAAATTATCACAGTTGGACATAATTTTCATTAAAAACTTATGCATGCTCAGCTCTCTCTTCTTTTGATTATGCAACATTCGTCTATATGATATCAGCCTAGAAGTAGTCTTGCTGCTATATAAACGATGCAAAGTATTCTAAATATGAGACGTGGTGCTTAAACCAATCAGATTAAGTAAGACATTCTCACTTACAGTAGACAAAAGTCATGTGGCCAAAGCACCATCCTGCTCCTCAAAAACTTCAAAATCAGGATTAATACACATTGTTCCATTAATAGTGACATATTTGACAGAAGGTTGAACATTAGAATCAATGAATCGAAGAAGACAATGAGTCTTAATAGTTAAGTAAACTTGCTGGTGCCATAACAGATAATTGTGATCATCTAAGGTCACATTGATCTTTTTAGTAGAAAACAACTTAGCAACTGCCATAGTCCCTAGACTCACATTATTTCCAGAACTTGCATTGTTATTTCCTGAGAGAGTATGCTTAGTATTATCATTAATCGGAGAAGTTTTAGTAGGCAAATTAGAAGTAGTATTAGAAGCAGAGAGTGAGGCTCAATAGAATTCGTATTATCATTTTCAGCCATAGAGGAACAGTAGATCGTAAAAAAATCAAAGCAAAATCACACAGATGCGACAAGACACAGAAGAAAACGAAGAAGCACAAAACGCAGTTGCAAAAGGCAAAGCAGGTAAGCAACAATAGAAGCAAAAATTCACAATAGTAGAACCAAAAATTCACAAACGAGATTTGCACACTTAGCCAGATAGGGGACAAGATTCGCACCTGAGAAACGAGAATTAGAAAGTAGAAAATAAAAAACGATCTCACCAGAAAGTCGTGAATCACCAAGCCAGAATCTTCACAAGAAATCGACAACGAAACCGGACAGATCGGAGGCTCTGATACTATATAAGATTTGATCACCGGAATCAGGCACGAACAGAGTTGAGAAGTCAAAGAGAACGAAGGAGATGAAAGAAGGAAATGAACCAAACAGAAAGAATGAATTCTCTGATAAGAATAGAGAATACAAAGCTTATGTAATTACAGCTCATTACATTTATTATTTATAGCTCATTCTCTAACAAACTGGCCCATGTCTATAACAACACAACTAACCCAACAATAGTTATCTGTTAGTTGAGTTAACTATGCGTTATACCCTGATAATACCAAACAGATATTACATACAAATTCACAATTGATTTACGATATCAGTTCTATCTATACGTTTATTATGAGTCATAATTTATTATATCCAAAGAAATAGTGAAAACTGCTACAAACAATATAAAATAAACCTATAAAAAGATCATGAAGCAATCCTCCATCTTACACAGAGTTAGATTTACGGTATCAATTCTTACTATACATTTGCTATGAGTCATAATTTTCACTATCCACTTTATGTATGCTTAAACATTAATCGGTACTCAATTAACCCTTTAATCTTTGACTCATATCCAGCAAACCATTGCTGTGTAAAACTAAGTTATTTTCCCTTATGTGCATATAATATTACTGAAAATATTAGGTCATTAATTAGTTATATAATTTTGTAATACAATGTTTGTTTTACTTTGGAAATAAGATATAATTTTGAATGTATATACAATAAAATCGGCTTTCTAATAATAAAATTTATATTATAATATTATTTAATGATTCATCAGTTTCTAATTAATTATGATGAAATTATTGAATACAAGTGTTATGTATTCTTTAGACTACATAAGCTTTTCTATTAAGGGTTAAATATCTAGTTTATAGTTTAGGATTTATGTTTTAGAATTTATAATTTAGATTTTAATTTTTAAAAGAGTAACATATGTATTTGTGTAAATTTTTACACAACATTTGAATCACAAAATTAATCTTAATTACGCTTGCACGTCTTTTATATTTTCTTTTCCTCGATGTATTCAATAAATTTTATATTCAAAATGATTATTAGTTATTTATTAATTTAAAATTAAAATTTATAGATTCTGAAACTATAGTAAATAGAAATATGAGAAGGAAGCATCACATCATTTTTAATTTAGGGTTTGACTTTTCTTTCTTTATTTTTAAAAGTAAAATAAATTATGTAAATTGTAATAGCTTACTTTAGCATTATAATTTGAATAAAAGTCAAAGATTAATGTCAGATTTTAGTGCAATTTATTGCTATTTAAAATCATTAAGGTTTTGTTATACACGGTATTACCTATTAAAAGAATGAGCCTCTCACGAGAAAACAGAGGAAGAGGGGGAAGGCGAGTGGAAGATCATGGGAAACGGGTGTGGACGTTGTTTGTGGCGAATCTACCAAACCAATTACATTGGCAAGGAGTGTGGCAGGTGTTTGATCGATATGGAGTAATTGTCGATGTTTTCGTACCAAGGAAGAGAGCTAAAGACGGCACAAGATTTGGATTTGTGAGGATGGGATCCGTAGATGATCCTGATCGGGTAATTGAGAGATTGGATGGATTCTGGTTGTATGGTTCAAAAATTAGAGTGAATATGGCGTATAGCGGCGATAGGGATTTCGCGAGACGAAGGAAATCGATGTCGACAAAGGGCGGATCACAGCCTAATCGATTGAAGCAATCACAAGGAATTGAAGGAGGGTTTAAGCGGAAGGGGGAATTGAAGGGGGATTCGACAGAAGGGGGAAACATCAGGAATTTCGACGCGGAAACAAACAACAGGGGTAATCGATGAGGAAAAGTGTGAAATCCTGAAGTCGTGTGCAGTGGGATTCTGTCGCAAACCGTATCAAATTGCGGATGTAGCCAAGGAATTTCACAATGCCAAGTTGATTGGTTTCTCAGTGATGCGTATAGCGGGATCTTTTGTACTCCTGATGTTCGACAGTCCGATAATGCGTGAGGAAATTTTGCAATCTGGGAGGCTGGATCAGTGGCTAGAAAGTGTGTCGGAGTGGTCATCGTCAACGACAATCCCAAGTAAGAGAGTGTGGCTATCAATTAGTAGTCTTCCATTACACGTTTGGTCGGAGGAGACATTTCGTAATATAGCAGCACTATGGGGTGTATTGGTTCGTATCGACATCGAAACGTTGGCCCTGTCCTCTTTTGAGAGAGCACGAATACAAATTGAAACGGACTGGGCGTATCATATCGATGAGGTGATCGATTTGGAGGCGGAGGGAGGCATGTTCCAAGTGCGAGTTGTAGAGTTTGAGGAGGCGATTGGTCCTAAATGCGACTACAGTTGCGAAGTGATTTCAAGCTCCGATGATATAGATAGTGCAAAGGACCAGGAGATTGCATGGAAGACGAACTCTGCCTACAATGATAGGGAGTCATCGCAGGGTGATACAATTTTGCCGAACTCAGTCTCATTAATGGATACAAAAGCTAAGGATAAAATTGTGGTCGATAAGAGTTACTTAGAGCGTATTTGGAAAGAAAATCAAATGTCGGATTGGAGAGTGGTGGAGACGTCAAGCTGGATGGAGGACGAAAAAGTGGGAATGTTGAACCGTGATGTGGGCGAGCGATCGAGTTGTGATGTGCTGGGTACCGTGGAAGCAATCGATAGTGTGTGAGGTGCAATCAAGTGAGCAGCGGAATGAGACAAGCCCGATTTTGGATGGGCTGAGGGTTGAAATACCTAGGGTGAATAAAGCTTCTTTAATTGAAGTGAATGGAGAACAAATGAGAGTTTGACAGTTAACGAAAATTGAAGCAAGTCTGGCACCTGCAGGGGAGACAGATACGATTGGGCAGGTAACGAAGCGTGGGCGTGGTCATCCGCGAAAGAATAAGAAGGAGGTTGAATCTGCACCGAAGGAGATCGTGAATGGTTCATTGTCGGATTCTGATTTTGTGTGCCGTAAACAAGTGATCTTGCGGGAGGCTCAAGAGACGATGGGATTGGGTAAGTTGATAGGAGCAGTGACGGAGGGAAGAGAGGAAACGATTGTGAAACATATCGCGCGTTTGATTGAAGCGCGCGAGCACAAATCTTAGCAAAGAACCATGAAAGTGTTGTCGTGGAATGTTCGAGGGATTGGCGCGGCTTCGAAAAGACGTTCCATACAGCGTATTCTACGACAAAAAAGTGTGTTTTGGCTCTTCTTCAAGATACCAAAATGGAGGTGATTACGGACAGGGTTGTGCGTCAATTATGGTATGAGGACTCGTTTGATTTCTGTTTTGCACCATCGGAGGGGAGAGCGGGAGGGGTTGTTGCGATTTGGGACCCAAAAGGCTTTAAGGTGGAAGTGAAGGAGTGGCGAAAGAATTTGATAATTTTAGTTGGTCGTTGGGTTCGCGATGAGTGGTCGACTGGATTTGTGGGTGTATATGCCCCATGTGTGGTAACGGAACAAGGGGCCTATTGGGAAGAGATAGTACATGTGATAAGGGCGAGACAAGTTGAGTGGTGCATTGGAGGCGACTTCAACATGGTGACAAAGGCGACGGAGAGAACGGGCAGTGTACAGCTAGCTCGAGGTATGCGTAATTTTTGTGATTTTATTGAACAAATTGCTATGGTAGATGTTTCGATGTAGGGGAAGCGTTTCACGTGGTTTGGCCCGGGGGGAAAAGGGAGCCGTCTTGATCGGTTCTTAGTCTCAAAAGGTTGGGTGAGTCGATTTGAGGCACTTATGGTGGTGAATCTACCGAAGGAACTATCAGATCATTCTCCCATTGTACTTCTCGGAGACGTGTTTGATAGTGGTCCGAAGCCATTTCGTTTCTTTAATTGTTGGCTGAAGGATATTCGGTTGATAGAGCAAGAATGGAAGCGGCTGTCGATGAATGATGGGGAGGCTTCGATATCTTCAAAATTAAAGGGGCTGAAAGGGATGCTTAAAGGCTGGAACCGACAGAGTATTAGTGTGATTGAAGAGCAGTATAAAGAAGTGGTACTTGAGCTGGAGCAGCTCGATGCAAAGGTTGGGTTCGAGGGGCCTTGCTCGGATGAAAGGATGCGGAAGAGAGAGCTTTATTTGCGGTTGTGGAAGTTGGCACAGTTGAGGGAATCGATTTGGAGGCAAAAATCAAGGGTATTGTGGTTGGCGGAGGGGGATCGTAACACAAGCTTTTTTCAAAAAGCGGCTAAAATTCGTCAAATGCAGAATTTTATTCATGGTCTTCAGGTGGACGGATGTTGGGTGACTATACCAGAGCGAATGAAATTTGTGTTCAGGAGGGCTTTTCAAAAACATTTTGATAAGCCGTATGCTGCGGGAACTCTCTTACCAGAGGTGGATTTTGAAGTTTTATCGACTGAGCAGAGGTTGGGGCTTGAAGAGATGTTCACGGAGGAAGAGGTGAAATGTGCGGTTTGGAGCTGTGAGGGAGCGAAGGCACCGGGCCCGGATGGTTTCCCATTCGAATTCTTCAAACATGGTTGGGAATTTCTAAAATCTGATATAATGCGATTTATGGCCGCTTTCTTTGACTTAGGCAAGTTGCCGAGGGGGGTGAATTCAACGTTTGTGGTCTTGATAGCGAAGAAAGACAGTCCGAGAGTTATTGGGGACTATCGCCCAATTTGTTTGCTAAATTCCGTGTACAAAATTCTAGCGAAATGCTTGGCGAAGAGGTTGCAAGGGGTATTACCTATGTTGATTACTGATGTACAAGCTGCGTTCATCCGGGGAAGACAGATATTAGACGGTATACTGTTAGCAAACGAGGTTATTCACTCCATGAAGAAGTGTAGGTTTGCGAATGGTGGGGTAATACTCACGCTAAAGCCTACGATTACATTAGTTGGGATTGTTTATATCGGATTCTGTGCAAAATGGGTTTTGGGAAGAAATGGCGTGGGTGGGTTAATGAGTGTGTTAGCACGACACGTTTGTCAATCCTGATAAACGGCAGCCCGACGAAAGAATTCCATATGCGGAGGGGGCTTCGCCAAGGAGATCTGCTATCGCCTATACTATTTGTGATAGTGGCAGAGCTCTTACATCGCTTCATGGTTAATGCGGAGAAATTGGATTTGATCAAGGGGGTGCGAGTGGTTGGAGAAATATTTATATCGCACCTACAGTTCGCGGATGACACAATTATATTTCTGCAAGGAGAGGTGGGGTTTGCGCGCAATTTGAAAAGGGTGTCAACGTGTTTCGAGTATGCTTCAGGACTTCAGATTAACTTTGATAAGTCAGGTCTTTTCGGAATTGGTGTTGACGTGGATGTGCTCGAGGATTTTGCGAGTGTCATGGGCTGTCTGATAGGTGATTTGCCGATACATTACTTGGGGATTCCATTAGGAGTTCACCCGCGTAGAGTAAAAGTATGGGAACCTCTCATAAGGAGATTTCGCAAACGGCTATCAGGTTGGAAGCGAGATTCGTTATCCTTTGCGGGTCGATTGTTATTGGTTAATACGGTGCTATCCGCATTGCCTGTGTTTTATATGGGGGTGTTCTTGGTGCCGAGACGTATTGTGTTGAAGATTGATAGGATTCGGCGTAATTTCCTTTGGGGTGGTAAGGAGGAGAGAGCAAAAATGAATCGGATAAATTGGGATGTGGTGTGTAAACCGAAGCGGGTGGGAGGCCTTGGGGTGGTGAATTTGCGATCACGAAACTTAGCTTTGCTTGCGAAATGGGCATGGAGATTTGCACAAACGGATAACTCGTTGTGGAAGTCTATAATTGTGGCGAAGTATGGTACGGATGTTAGAAATTGGAGAATTCAGCAAAAGGGGAAGATACACATGTCGGCAATGTGGAAGCAGATTGTAGATGTACAAAATGACGAGTATGTTGATCGTTTTCTTAATGTATCTCAATTTTTGTGGATTGTGGGTAATGGTTGCAGTGTGCTGTTTTGGTGGGATTGTTGGGTGCTAGTCGAGCCGTTGAAAAATGTGTTTCCGCGGTTGTTTAGCTTAGCATCGTATAAAATGGCATTCGTGGGGGAGTTCTTGCGGTTGCCGAGAGAGGAATGGGAGGGTAATTTCAGACGAGCGTTGCGTTCCTTCGAGGTCAAGAAATTAAATGAGTTGAAAGCATGCGTGGGAGAGGTTATATTGCGGGATGGGGTTGTAGATAGGCTGGTTTGGGTTCATGCAAAATCGGGGCAATTTTCGGTGGGTAAGCTTCATAGCTTGATGTCCTCTTTTGGCATGCCGGAGGCATTGGATGTAAGTATGGTGTGGAACATGCCGTTATTGCCGAAAATTCAATGTTTTGTGTGGTTCATCATTGTGGAGAGGTTGCCGACACTTCGTATGTTATTTGATCGTGGAATTCCCCTATCGAACCCGTCACTAAATTACCGTTGGTGTGGTGTGGGAGAGGATAATTGTGATCACATTCTTTGGACGTGTGAACTTGCTTATAATGTGTGGACTGATTTTTTGATGTGGTGGGATGTCACAATTGTACGACCACGACGAATTGGTGAATTCCTTATTCAATGTTGGAATGGTTGTTTTAGTGGGGAAATCCGAGCATGGTGGATGATTGGATGCACGAGTGTGGTTTGGTCGCTATGGGTGGCGAGGAATGAGCTTATGTTTCAGGGCCGTCGATCGTCGAGGCACTTGATCTTCTTCCTTGTTCAGCTCCGAGCGCTGCATTGGACCCGGGCGTATGTGGGTTCAGTATGTTTGAGTGAGGCATCGTGGTGGACATGCCCGAAGCAGTGCTGGTCGATGACAAGTGTGAGCAAGGTGGATCGCACGAATGTTACTTGGGTGCCTCCATCGGTGGGAGTGTGGAAGTTCAACGTCGATGGTGCGGCTCGGGGAAAGCCGGGGTTGGCAGGTTGTGGGGGTATTCTTCGGGATTGGAATAGTCGTATTGTGGCTATGTTCTCTGGTTCGATTGGGATAACTGATTCCAATGTTGCGGAAATACAGGCTATTGCTTACGCTTTACGGATGGTACGTGAGATGAGTTGGGGTGAGGTAGTATCAGTGGTGGTGGAGTCTGATTCGACGGTGGCAATCTCGTGGATTCATAGTGTGGACTGCCGACCTTGGCAGCTTTGGAGATGGTTCCAGCAAATTGATGAGGATTGTGATTTATTACCCTGTGTGTGTTTCAATAATATTTACCGGGAAGCGAACGGAGTCGCGGATGCTTTGGCCAAGAGCGGTGTTGATAGATCCAATTGGGTGTGGTTGTTCATGGGGTGATTTTGCCGATTTGTTCCTTTTGCACACACATTGGTACTCTTTTCCTCTACTTAGGATTAGAGAGGTTTTTAATGAGGCCGATGTGGTGTGTGGTTATGTATGATTATTCTTAAATAAAATCATACTTACGCCGTGCAAAAAAATAAAGATTAATAAATTTTTATAATTAATTTTTTTCTTTTCAATAAAATTTAGTAAAATGTTTAATATATAATTAATTGTAGATGTAATTAATACTCATCGAAAATATTTTGTATCATTAATTTAGTTGGTTTGATGACATTAATTAATATTCTAAACTATAAATCACAAACTCTAAACCCTAATTTTTAAAATTAACTCTAAACATTAAACCATAAACCCTAAATTCATAAACGACCACCTTTTTGATAGAGTTAAGAACCAAGAATATTTTTTTGCTGAGTATTAATTACATATACAATTAATTATATATTAAACATTCTACTAGATTCCATTGAAGAGAAAAATAAACATTAATTATAAGAATTTGTTAATTTTTATGTATAGCCCTTAGGGTTGCGCATAACAAAATCTTTATTTTTATTAAATTCAATTATTGCTATTTAGAATTGATCAAGTTTTTATAAGTCTTTGAGTTTTTAGAATTTTTAAAGAATTTTTTTAAATAAAATAAAAAATTCTGGAAATATTAAGTTATAACATTGTAACATGATTCGTTGCACTAACTGGTTCAAAAAATTATTAGATTTAACCGTTAACGTTGGTCAAAAGACTAAATTGATGAAAGTTTGAAGTATAGAGACTTAATTGGGTGGAAAAAGTTCACGAGCTTAATTGATATTTTTTTTTTAAGTTGAAAGACTTATGATAGCCTTATACGTTTATTTTATTACGAGTCATTTAACATATTTGGTCCTTTATTTGTGCAAATAAAATATGAGTATGTCAGCTACTCTTTATAAAATTAGTTGAATTGTTTTAGGAGATATTATAGTTTAAATAAATGTATTACCCCTAATCAAGTGTCACCACTACAAAATTTTGTTTTCTTATATTATCTCGATTGAGTAATAATAATTTTCATCTTATAGTTTGTACATGTGTCGGACTAAAAACTTGTTTGGATATAGATTAAAGTTTAAACATATTTATTTGGATGTAATTAAGTGTGAAAACTTATTTAAATAGAGTGACAATTTTTAAGGGTTGTTATTGCTGCTGTTGTTATTATTATTATTATTTTTGCTGTTGTTATTGTTATAAAGGCTTAAATTGTTAGATTTATAATTTGGAAATGAATAACTACGTGTTTTGATATAATAATTGAAAAATGCTTTGGACTAATTTGAAAAGAATTTAAAACATGTCTTTAAGTCCAAACAACTTGAAAATATGTTTGAGTTATTTAAAAAGGTTTTTGGCAAAGTTTGGAATGCTTTAAAGTAGTCAAACTTGGCTTTTCAGCACTACCGTACCGATACGGTATATCCCGTATCTATACCTTTTTACTCCAGATTTGATTTTTCCAAAACCCGTACCGACACAGGCTTGCCCGTATCGATACGAAGAGGGGTCGTACCGATACGCCTTTAAAGCGTACCAATCCCTGCTTTAACAACCCCCAACGGCTATTTCCCAACGATCTTTTAAAGTGCAGACCGTACCGATATGCTCCCTAGCGTATCGATACACATAGGCTGGCAAGAGCCCCACGGATAGTTCTAAAGAATAGCGTACCGATACAAGTACTCGTGTACCGATACGGTAGGCACCAGAACTGCAATTATTGTGGGAAATAAAGACCCCAACGGCTCCAAAACATCCCAACGGCTAGTAATGGCTACAAACTCAATTGAGACTATAAATTGAAGGCTGGAACACTTGAAGATGGTTAGAGACTACATCCAAGCAACATCATCAAGAGAAATAGAATCTAAATCTTTATTTTACCTTTCTCTTGTACATAGTCTAAGAAGAGTGCTTTATTGTAAATTCTTTGTACACTCTTGTGAGCTTAAATTGTGTAAACACCAACCTTGTGAGGTATTTAGTTTACCCAAACAAATCCCTTGTAAAAGGAGAGGTTCTAGTTTAGCCTTGAGAGAAAAACTAGAGTTGGTTCTATCTTAGCCAAGTCCAAAAGATAGTATAACACCCCTCACCCCTGATTAGAAGTAAAGAGTGTTAAACCGATTTGTATTATCATATTACAAGTGGGCAGTGGAAACAGACAATATTTTTTTATATTATATTCGAATGCCCTCTTATGGTCATTTCTAATTTCATTTAGTTCTTTTCAATTCATTAACAATTAAACTCATATTTATTTTAATTTTTGTAATTCAATTTGAAGCATACATGTAACTCAACACATTTTATACTATTTCGTACCCTATATCAATTTGCTATGGAAGATCATATTTAGGAGCATAAAGTTTAATATTTAAAACATTTAAGATCAACATCATACCATCATAATATATATATATCCATCAACCATTTAGTGTTTCGTTTCTCATATACATAAGATTTTTCGGGGTATCCAACATAAAGGCTATAACCTAAGGGTTGCCTATACAAAATATAACAAAAAAAATCAAGCCCTAAATAATATACCAATAGGACTAATCTATACCCCATACTTACAAAATAAAATGAGGGAAACACATACTAGAAGTTCAGAGGTTCTTCAAATAGTAATTCATGAACATAACCATAAGTGCAAACTGAACTAACATGCTGACAATTAGGCCACCCATCATAAGTACATCAAAGATAACGAAAGGCATACTTCTAATCTTCAACAGCTAACAAAATCAAGGTGACAGGCCGATAAATCAACTACTTGTGGTTTTGGGAAGAAAGAAAGCAAGAGTGATAAATACTTATAGTACTTAGTGAGGAAACCTTAATCTAACCATTTTAGAATTCTCGATTTAATTGACAATCCATCCATTTAACTCAATTTTCAAGGTAAGTTTAATCCACAAATTGAATTTCTCTTCAAGTACATAATTGAATTTACAAATCCACAACAAAGAAGCAATTTAATCATATTCTGAACCTATCCAGTCACACAACATAAATACTTCTAATTTATATTCACTCGAATTCAATGCTGCAAACAAAAAATCAACAACTTCAATTTCATTCATATAGCATTCGAACAATCATGCTTCACCGGAAATTTTATACAATCAATCACTATACATTCAAATACAAGACATTCTCAAAAATCAAAATTTCTAAATTAATCCATGCAACATTCGGACAATCATGCTTCATATCGTATTAAACATTTAATCATGTATTAATTATGCAAGCAGCAACAAACTGTAGCAGATTAATGATTATAATATAAATTTTCAATTTAATACTTCTCATATTTCTAATCAATAATAAATCGAACTAACAAGAACTCAATCAGTACAATTTAGCAATTCATTCTCTTATTAGCTTAGTCACTTTGCCTTGGTTCATATAGCTAGGTATTCGAGTCACGTGTTACAGAAATGTGAATTATTTCACCATATCATAGGTACCCAAGTACCACATTCATGTTATCGTACTACATGTCATCTTAGTGTCATTTACACTAAGCGAATAGGTACACTTACGTACCATAAAATCAGGAACACTCACGTGCCAAATTAAAAAGAGCTCTAGACTCTAGGCATGCCGTACTACCTATCTGACCATATAACCAACGACTTTGTCCTTTATGACAATTGCTTTGATTCACAAAATTTACAATCATGATTCATCATGTATCAATTAGTTCGTTTAACTAATTCACAAGCCAAGCTCAAATACCATCATACTCATAATTTTCAATTTCAAGCATATCATTTCAGTCACATATCATAAAATTTCAATCATCGAACATGTACTATCTATCACTCACACATTATACATGTATCACATAACAAATACATAATTCAATCATCATATAAATTTCCAGCAATCAATTTGCATCACGCCCAGTTCAATTTCTATCATAGTACTTCGACCATTCCCTAATCGAACATGGTGACATTTAAAATCTCAATCAATAGCATTCATCTATTCGAACACATACATAAACACAAAACCAGATTCCTTTTAAACCTTCTTCCCTTATTGATTACCAATCCATTATTAAGTCTAATTTCATGCATAATATATAACAAAATCAAATAAAGGATAGTTGAGACTCTAATCTCAACTCTAAGTTCGTTTCACTCACAGTCGTCGTGCAAATCTTGAATTCGGATGCTCTTTCCACGCTCCTTCGACGATCCAACTATCGGATTCTCTTCAATACCTTCTCCTATAGGTTCTATTGAATAATTTACAACAATATGAGACATAATTCAGAATCAATCCAACAATTCACTATTTAATTTTAATAATTTCATTTTAACCCTTGAACTAATTCTAATTTCGGGCAGATTTAAATCAATTTACTATTCTACTTATATTTCTTAATTCGTAACTAGAATTTACAAATTTTCTTATGCCAATTTATAGTTTATGAACTCTCCCTTAATGCTTCTTAATTTCCTTACTATAATTCTTGTCAATTAACTTCAAAATTTTTAACCAAAGTCCATTATTTCTTTAATCGGATAGTTTTGACCACTTTTACGAATTTAGCTCCAGATTTTGTTATACTACTTGAAATCAAAATCCGTTTGTTTCCTAATTCAATTAACATGTTAAACAAGCATATATCAAAATTTTGGACCTAAAATCCAAGTATTCTATTCTCTATGAATTTCCAAAGTTTGCTGCCAAGATTAAATCAACACTGGCAGCTTAGAGTGTCTTAGCCATTTCCATTCCAGATTTTTCTAGGATATTCGAAACTCAATACCGTTTGTTCCCTATTAAAATAGACATATCAAAGTATGTTCTATTAAATTTTAAGACCACAACCCCAAGCATTTTATTTTCTATGAATTTTCAAAGCTGGTTGTCTAACCTAAAACAATGCTGGGCAGATTTAAAGTTCTTAGCTTATATTAAACATAACTTAAGAGTCTTGTTACGCATATCACTTTTTCAATTTCTTCTCATCATGGCTGTAAAATTCTTTTCCAACAACTTCTTAGTAGCATTATAACATTTTAATTAGCTCATTTTTTTCCATGATAAGCCAAAATTAAAACTCAATTAATCCCTATAATATTGATATATGTTGCGTGTCAAAAGTCCTATCGCAAATAGTGTAGTGTACACGACGCAAGTAGTAAAGTGATACTTGGAGTATCGGATATCGTCTCCACAGGGACTCGAAATAGCTTTATCCTAGAATTGATGCACGAGAGAGAGAAAGAGTTTAAATTGATTGTAGAGTAATCGTGAATAATAACTAAAATAAAAGAGTAAAATATCAGGGTTGAGAAATAGCTCGGTATTGATTTGCTCGGTAGTGTAGGTGTTGCACTGAATAGAAACTTCTGTTCTGTCGTCGTCCCTGTCGCGGCAGAATTCTGTTGTTGTCGCGACAGCGAACACACAACTCTGCACTTCAAGTTTGGCAAGAATCCCTGTTATGATTTGTCCTATCCCTAGGTCCAAGTTCTGTCGATGAAAACGTCTTAGATGATACCTCTCGGCGTGAATCAAAGGATGAACACCGATGTTTGTGAATTCTCTATTAGCCACTGAACCTCGTCCTATCCCTAGGTCCGAGATGGTTTAACCATGAACTGGAAAATGTATATTTATTCCGTTCGTATGCTTGACTCTCCCGATATCAAACAAATGGATAACCTCACAATGCTCTCCCGATACTCTTGCGAGATATGGAAAACCAGAATAAATAAACTTGAAGTTCTTATTGCTTGACAGAAAATTCCTAAAACAGTACAATCCTTGCAACTACTTTACAGAATCAAACCTTAGCCCTAGGGGGAGTTTAGAACATGATGAAGAAGGGAAAATGACATGGGTTTAGGGGAAGACGGCTTGGAACGAGATATCCTTCCCTAGGTCGAATTACATGCCTTTATATAGGCCTTAGGTCCAAGTTTTCTAATATGGCAAGAATAAAAGTTTAAACTAAAGTACAACTCTATTGGAGATTAAATCTTATGAGTAATTGCCTTTAATTCGTCCTCTTTTCTTGCTTTGAGTTATCTTCCTTGGACTTTGGGCTTAGCCTTCATTCTTCCTCCGGGCTCAGAAAAATATAGGAGTGGTCCACGGCAGACCGGCTTGAAGTCCTCTATCTGTCGAACTCCACTTCATTTTCCACTTCACCCTTCTGTCGTCATGGCTGCCACGGTAGCGTTTGCTTCTCGACTCCAGTCCTGTGATCCAGCTCTGCTCCTTTGCTGCCCTGAGCCTGCCACAACAGATTCCTGCAAAAGTGACCAAAATCAGTAGCAACTGTGCCATTTTATCTAATTGTGATGTATATGAAGAAATCTATCCTAAATGCAATGAAATATGCTTGAATGCATTAGAAATATATGGGTAAATGAGGGGTAAAATATAGAACTTTTATACACTCAACACACCCCAAACTCAAGTTTTTGCTTGCCCTCAAGCAAATATGACCTAACTAAAAAAAATAAAAACTTTTTGGTTTGGCTTAATTCAGTGAACCTTTCATTACCTAGCACACATTCCCTATCAAGAGCAATACCTTGTCGGGTGTTCTGGATTTATTTGGAACCATGCTATAGTTCTTGTGCAGTGTGTGTATGTTTTGTGAACAAATATGTGTCTAAACTCCTTTAGTTTACCAGAATAGTTATGCTTACAACTTGAGTTTTATGCCAATTCAATTTTTTCTGGAGGCAATTCTTAGGCTCCTTTAGTTTTTTTCTGACTCTTGATTTAACTGCATCTTTTATAGAGGCAATTCTTAGGCTCATTTAGTTTTTTCTAGCTTAAGCTCAAAGAGAAATCTCCCTAAATTAGTGCAAGGCAGTTTTGCAAGCAATGAGTCTGAATTCTTTCTTTCCTTCATTCCTTTCCTAGAGCCAGTGATAGGCACCTCTAGGGGCAATCTCAAGTGGGTAAACATTCCTATTCCAGTACACTGTAGAAGTCTAGATAGCATAAGAGTCACAAAGAGTGTTTTGCAGATCATAATTATAGCAAGGCTCTAAGAAGTTCCTGAAATTTCCTAAAGGCACTGTCACGACAGCGTATGTCGCGGCAGGTAAGTTTAGTTCAAAGACTTAAGCCAAAATTTTGTTTTTATTTTCATTTTTTGACAAAAAAATAAACTTAAGAATAAACTAATAATTAGACACAATTTTAAAACACAACTACAACTTCATTAATGGAGGGATGCCACCCCCAAACTCGAGGGTTGCATTGCCCTCAATGCATGACAGGATAAAATAAAATAAAAACAGAAAAACAAAATACATCACAAAATAAATAAAACATCAAAGACAGTAAAATATAAGACAGAAACTTAATTTGAGGAGCTGTCGTCGCTGCTGTTGTTGATCTGGAGCTGCCGGCGGGCAGTGACTTTCATGGAAGGGTCTGGCAGGATGCTGGGGGAGGCAGAGACTATTTTTTTCTTTGCCTCTCGAGGTGGCTGGACACGTGTCGGTGAGATGTGTGGGGGATGGACCAGTACCTCGATGTCGTCGTCGGAGCTGCTGCTGCTTCTGGCGGTTCTGCCTTGGCCGGATGGTCCTTCGACACTCTCATTCAATTTCTTCTTTTTCATCGGTGGGAAGTCCTTGGAGATGTCTCGGGAAACTGATGGCTCGGAGTCAGAATCTTGCCATACGGAGGAGGAAGAGTACTCTTCCCAATATTTGGGGTCGATCTCCGGTAGGGGGTCCTTCCTCTTCTCTCCTCTGGGGTTGGGGACTGTCTACTGCCTTCGCCTGTCGTGGTAGGAGTAGGTGTGGACGCAGCAGATGGAGTTCTGGGGCTTGCAGCAGGGGTAGGTGTGGGAGCAACAAAGAATTGTTCTGGGAAGGAGGGAAATGGCACATGGGTAAAATGTAAATCATTTTGAATGAAATTTACTGTTGCGACCGTGAAGTCCCTCATGAAGCTCATTAGTCTGAGCTGTTGTTCCTCCATCCTTTTCAACGTCGACAGAATCTGGGCGGAGGTGTCTGCTGGAGGTGCTGCTGCCATCTGCTGTTGCTCTGCTGCGACAGGTTCTGGGGAACTGGGGTCTGCCGTATGGTCTTTCGTGGCAGAGGGGTTGAAGTATGACAGCGGGGTGGCAGCTTTTAACTCCATTAAGCTGTAAATGTTTCGATGCGTCCACCCTTTTCCTTGGAATTTGACATCTTCCTCAATCTTCGGTACATTGTGGCCCCGACAGATGGTGGTGATGAGGTATGGAAAGATGAGCGGACCCGATGATCGGAGGGCACACTCAAGTATTCCATCCTGTATGTAGCGGCCAACATTAATTTGTCTTTCATTTAAAATGGAATGGACAAAGGCTAACCTTGGTCTGTCGACGGTGCTGTTGTGGGAGGATGGCATGATGCGCTTCTTGACAAAGTGATTCCACAATTTTGCTTGTGGAGTTAGCTGGGTTCTCTTCACGGTCCATCGGTGTTTAGGGTCAGTGTTCCACTCCGTCCCTTCTTCGGTGACCTCTGCCATGACCGCGTCGTAGTCTGTCGGCGACAGACTATTCACGAACCTTCTGTGGGAGTCCTCTTTCTTACTCATGTACAGTCAGTAGAGTGTGTTGATGTATGCAGGCTCGATGGAGAGTTGCTTTCCTCGAACGGTTACTGTCTTGGTATCCTTGCTGTCGATGGCAGTATAGAACTCTCAGACGAGGGTTATGTTTATCTCCTCCGGTTGGGCAGCAAATTGCTGCCATTTGAGGGACTGAATTTTCTTGGCTATGAAGCTCTCTAGCCCTAGATCTCTCGTGGGTTGTGTGTAGATAAACCCTCGTTCCTCCCACATGTCCCTCTTTTGAAAGGAACTGTATTATCTTGTGGCAGAGTTAGTGGAGGCGAAACTGTTTGGAATTGCATTGTGACTTGGGGTGGATACTGCTGCGGCAGGAGTGGAGGCAGCACTGCGGCAGGTTTGTCTGCTAGCCATTTGCAAGGACTGTAGAAAATTGAAAAGAATTTTTTTTGAGATCTAAAACAGAGAAAACAAGATGAGATGAAAAATGAATAGTGAGTATGGGTTTATATAGGAGGGTGATTTTCTGCCCGTTGGAGCTGTAACGGCAGGCGCAAATAACGGGGCCACCTGTTACGCAGTTTCCAACGCGTCTATCACGTGTTTCCGTGTCCGCTGTGCGTCTGTTACGCGTTTGCGTGTCTGTCGCGACAGCTCCGTGACAGGCTGTCTTTTCCGCGACAGCTGGTGATAGGCTGTGACGACAGACTCGTCCGTTGGGCTTTTTGGGCTGTTTGAATGTGTTGGGCTGCTTCATTCCTTCTCTTTGCTTTGCTCCCTTTGTTTCCTAAAATAATTAAACAAATTAACTAAATTAAAAATCTTGATTCCTAAAAAAATAAAAATCTGAATTCCTAATAAATAAATAAAATAAAATAAAAACTAAGTTAAATTAGGGATGCCTTGAGGGGCATCTCCTAAAGTAACTACTTCCTGCATCCTTGGGGCTTCAGTCCCATGATAATGCTTGAGTCTCTGTCCATTGACCTTGAACTGATGCCCATCCTTCAGTGATCTGATTGTAATGGCACAATGAGGGAAAACTTGGACAACATGGAAAAGACTGGACCACCTAGATTTAAGCTTTCCTGGGAAAAGCTTCAACCTAGAGCTGAACAACAACACTTGCTGCCCTGGGCAGAACTGTCGTGGCAGCAACTTCTTGTCGTGTCACTTCTTGGTTTTGTCCTTGTAGATCTTGGCATTGTCGTAGGCCATTGCTCGAATTTCTTCAATTTCATTCAAGTCTAGTAGTCTTTTCTGTCTTGCCTTGTCCCAGTCCATATTTACTGCCTTGATAGCCTAGTAAGCTCTGTGTTATATCTCAACAGGTAAGTGACATGTTTTCCCATAGATGAGTCTATAGGGTGACATCCCCAATGGTGTTTTGAATGTTGTTCTATAGGCCCAGAGTGCATCATTGAGATGTAGAGACCAATCTTTTCGAGTGGGTTTAACCATCTTCTCAAGTATGTTCTTGACTTCTCTGCCTGTCCATTGGTTTGAGGGTGGTATGCTGTTGCAATCCGGTGCTTTACTCCGTATTTTCTCAAGGAAGCAGCAATTACCCTGTTATCGAAGTGTCTCCCCTCATCACTAATTATTGCCCTTGGGATGCCAAATCTGGAGAAGATGTTCTTGTGAAGAAATCTTTGAACAGTTTTGGCATCATTTTTCTGAGTGGCGATCGCTTCTACCCACTTTGACACATAATCCACTGCCAGTAGGATGTATAAATTCCCACAAGATGCTGGGAATGGTCCCATGAAGTTGATTCCCCATACATCGAAGATTTCGACCTCTAATATGTTATGCAATGGCATCTCATGCCTTCTTGATATGTTCCCAGTCCTTTGGCACTTGTCACAGCCTTTGTAGAAGGCTTGTGAATCCTTGAACAATGTGGGCCAATAGAGACCGGATTGCAGAACCTTGGCAGCAGTTTTGTTTCCACCAAGGTGTCCTCCATAAGGGGAATCATGGCAGTGGTGAAGCACAGCTTCTTGTTCATCCTGTGGCACGCATCTTCTGATAATCTGATCTGCACAGTGTTTGAAAAGAAGAGGTTCGTCCCAATAATAATGTTTTGCATCATTTTGGAACCTCTTCCTTGCTTGGTAATTAAGTTCAGGAGGTAGTACCCCACTAAAAATGTAATTAACAAAATCAGCGTACCAAGGGGTTTTAGAAAGCTTACCTGCCACCATGGCTGTCGCAGCAGTGCTGGTGGTAGCAAACAACTGCTCATCTGGGAAGGTCTCTAATATGCTGGTCTTATCTGTGGATTGACTCTTCCCCGTTTCCAGTCTCGACAAGTGGTCTGCTACTTGGTTCTCTGTTCCCTTTTTATCCTTGATATCAATGTTAAACTCTTGCAGCAGCAGAATCCAACGTATCAATCTCGGTTTTTTATCTTTCTTTGTGAACAGATATTTCAGTGCTGAATGGTCCGTATGGACCACCATCTTTGGTCCAAGTATGCACAGACGGAACTTGTCGATTGAGAACACCACTGCTAACAGTTCCTTCTCTGTCGTGGTGCAGTTGACTTGGGCATCATTTAATGTTTTGCTGGCATAGTAAATCACATGGAAGAGCTTATCCTTCCTCTGCCCTAGTGCTGCCCCGACATCATAGTCACTGGCATCACACATTATCTCGAATGGCAAACTCCAGTCTGGTGGATGTACAATCGGGGCTGTTACCAACTTCTCCTTCAGAATTCTGAATGCCTCAGTACATTCAGTATTAAAATCAAAGGGACGATTCTGCTCCAATATGTGGCATAAGGGTTTGGTAATCTTCGAGAAATTTGCAATAAATCGTCGATAAAACCCAGCATGCCCTAAGAAACTTCGAATTCCCTTGACTGTTGTGGGTGGCGGCAGCTTTTCGATAACTTCTATTTTGGCTCTGTCCACCTCTATGCCGTGGCAGCTCACTTTGTGGCCTAGTACAATCCCTTCATCTACCATGAAGTGGCACTTTTCCCAGTTCAAAACCAGGTTCGCCTCTTCGCATCTTTCAAGAACCTTCTGCAAGTTGCTTAAACAACCTTCAAAACTGTCTCCAAAGACGGAAAAGTCGTCCATGAAAATCTATAGGAAATCCTCCATCATGTCAGAGAATATTGCCATCATGCACCTTTGGAAGGTTGATGGTGCATTGCAGAGCCCAAATGGCATTCTCCGAAAAGCATAGGTGTCGTACGGGCATGTGAAGGTAGTTTTCTCCTGGTCCTCCGGTGCAATGGCTATCTGATTATAACCTGAGTAACCATCAAGAAAACAATAATAAGGTTTTCCCACTAATCTATCAAGCATTTGATCAATAAAAGGTAGGGGAAAATGGTCTTTCCGGGTAGCTTTGTTAAGCTTCCGGTAATCCATACAAACCCTCCAACTGGTCACAGTCCTGGTTGGGATTAGTTCGTTGTCTTCTTTGGTTACCACGGTTATGCCTCCCTTTTTGAGCACGCACTGCACGGGCTTACCCACTTGTTATCCGAGATGGCGTATATGATTCCGGTGTCAAGCCATTTAACACTCTCTTTTCTCACCACTTCTTGCATAGCCTCGTTTAAACGTCTCTGGGCATCAATAGTTGGCTTATGATCATCCTCCAAGAGAATCTTGTGCATACAAAATGTCGGACTGATGCCTTGGATATCAGCTATAGTCCATCCAATGGCCTTCTTATGCTGCTGTAGCATTCTGATTAGCTGCTGCTCCTGTTTCTTCATTAACTTGGAAGAGATAATTACGGGTAACGTATCATTCAAACCAAGAAAAACATATTTAAGCTGCCCTGGCAGGGGCTTAAGATCTAGAATAGGTGGCTTTTCAATTGAAGGCTTCTAGATTATATGTTCATTTGAGGTATAATTAAGGGGCTCGAAGAGCTTACCTGGATGATTGCCTATCCAATTTACCTCCTCGGGACCTTCAGTGTCAGATATCTCTGAATCGGAGGAGTCACTGTCGTCGTTGCTGCCGTGACAGTCTTCTAGGTGACTGCTGTGGCAGTAACCAATTTTTCTGTTGTGGCAGCTGGATCTGATGCAAGGTTGGTCAAGGATTACTTCAGTGATGGCCTTGCACTCTTCTTCTGCATCAGCATATTTAATTGCTTGGAGAACATTGAGTTTGATTTTTTGATCATTCACTCTCATCGTCAGTTCTCCTTTCTCCACATCGATCACAGTTCTGCCTGTGGCTAGGAAGGGTCGCTCTAGGATGATCGGTGCATTTTCATCTACTTCACAGTCTAAGACAAGAAAGTCAGCAGGGAAAATAAATTTATCCACTCTTACCAGAATATCTTCGATCTTCCCTTCTAGTTGCACGTAAGAGCGGTCTGCCAGTTGCAGCATGACTGTCGTGGGCCGTGCTCGTCCAATACCTAATTTCTGAAACAAATATTTGGGCATTAGATTTATGCTAGCACCAAGATCACAAAGTGCCTTACCCATGAATTTGTCGCCAATGATGCACGGTATGATGAAGCTCCCAGGATCATTCTTCTTCTGGGGTGGATGCATGTGCAAGATAGTGATGCATCCTTCTATCATTTTTACCGTTTCGAATTCCCCAAGTCTGGATCTTTTTGACATGACATCCTTGAGAAATTTCGCATAACTGGGCATCTGTTTGATGGCCTCTAACAACGGTATATTAATGTGTACATGCTTAAAAATATCATAAATCTTTTTAAGCTGGTACTCCTGTTTTTGTTTCTGTAACCGCTGTGGAAAAGGGGGGTGGAGGACGGTAATCTTCAAGACGTCCTTCACATGGTATTCGGATTTGAGGAGGTTTAAGTTCTTCAGCATTCTCTATTTGCTCCTCTGTCCCTTCTGCTGTCGCGACAAGTGTGTCAGCAGCAGGTTGTTCTTCCTCTACCGGGGCAGTGTTCATGACAGGTAAATCTAGGGTCGGTTCCTCACTTGGTATGTTCTTCATCTCCGGTCCTTGTAACTATTTCCCACTCCTAGTTGTAATTGCTTTACACTGCTCATGTGTGAGTTTTCTAGTGACCTCAGTATCACTAGGGAATCCTCCGTTTTACCTTGGCTTGATATGCTGGGAAACCTGGCCCATCTGCGTCTCCAGAGATTTCAGCGTAGCCTCATGGTTTGTCATTCTCATCTCTGTCTTGTCCATGAATGACTCGGTTTTCTTAACAAAGTTATCCATGTTCGCCATGTAGGCTCCTGTCTGTGACATGAATGTTGCCAATGTCTGCTCCAGTATACTAGGTGCGGCTGCCGGTGGCTGTTGCGGCTGCTGCTGTGGCTGCTGTCGTGACAAAATTCTGGGTGCCCCTTGGTTTTGGTTGTTCTGCACTGGAGGATTCAGTGCATTGTTCAGATTGCTCCATGAGAATTTAGGATCTTTCCTCCATTTGGGATTGTAATTGTTGGAGTCATAGTTTCTTTGCTTATTATAATTCCCAACATACATCCCTTCTTCTAACTGTAATGAACAATCTTCTGAACTGTGGTTCCCACTACAAGTCTCACATACCTCTTCTGTAGAATATACAAGTTTAGAATCTTTCCGCTGCAGGTTCTCCACCATCTTTGTGAGGTATGCAACCTGTGATTTCAGGGAATTGTCAGCTTCATAATCCTTTACAGTTATCCCTCGTTTGCCCCCTCTCCTAGCTGTAGGAAATTGCTCATCATTCTTTGCTAGGTTTTTCAACACTATCATTGTTTCGTTTGGTTCCTTGTCCAGTAATAGCCCATTTGTTGCTGAATCTATTCTTAGACGAGTGTGTGTATTGGCAGCATTGTAGAATTTAACAACCTGATTCCATATGGGAAATCCATGCATCGGGCAGTTCCTTAGAAGAGTTGTAAATCTGTCCCATGCCTCGTGCATTGGTTCGTCATCCTCCTATTGAAAAGTAGCAATTTCATTACGCAATATCTCAGATAAATGGGAAGGATTAAAACGAGATAAGAATTCACGAGAGAGATATGCCCAAGTTCGTATTGAACCTGGCGTTAGTTTATTCCACCAAGTTTTAGCTCTGTCTCTTAGTGAATGAGGAAATAACTGGAGCCTCAGTACTTTCGGATTGATTCCTGGCAATCTAAACGATCCACAGATTTCCTGGAACATTTTTAGATGTTCTCGGGCATCCTCAGTTGCAGCACCACTAAACTGGCCAGCGGAATTTATCATGCTGAACATAACAGGTTTCAGCTCGAAATTCTCAGCTTCCACGTCTGGTAAGGTGGTCTCCAGTTCAACATGGTCATTGACCATGTAGTCGCGGCAGGACTGTCGTGTGGCAGCGGCAGCGGCATGCCGTTCATTCCGGACATCTTGGGGAGGATCTTCAGCAACCCTCTGGTCATCATCTACCCCGTTGTTCTGCCTTCCGTTCACCATTTCTTCTAGTTGTTCCTCAAGATAGTCGTTTCTTGCTATCAAGAGGCGGACTCGGTTCCTGAGTTGACACGTGCGTTCGATTTCAGGGTCTAGTCCGTACTCAGGTTCTTTGCCCCATCTAGATCTGCGCATAAGCAAACAGAAAACCTTGTGAAAAGCACAGGGTAAATAATACCACTAAAAATAGGAAAATATAAAAAAAGTGCAGCAAAAGTAAGGGTAAAGATATGTTGCCAGTCCCCGGCAACGACGCCAAAAACTTGTTGCGTGTCAAAAGTCCTATCGCAAATTGTGCAAGTGTACACGACGCAAGTAGTAAAATGATATTTGGAGTATCGGATATCGTCTCTACAGGGACTGGAAATAGCTTTATCCTAGAATTGCTGCACGAGAGAGAAAAAGAGTTTAAATTGATTGTAGAGTAATCGTGAACAATAACTAAAATAAAAGAGTAAAAGATCAGGGTTGAGAAATAGGTCGGTATTGATTTGCTCGGTAGTGTAGGTGTTGCACTGAATAGAAACTTTTGTTCTGTCTTCGTCCTTGTCGCGGCAGAAGTCTGTTGTTGTCGCAGCAGCAAACACACAACTCTGCACTTCAGGTTTGGCAAGAATCCCTGTTATGACTTGTTCATTCCCTAGGTCCAAGTTCTGTCGATGAACACGTCTTAGATGATACCTCATGGCGTGAATCAAAGGATGAACACCGATGTCTGTGAATTCTCTATTAGCCACTGAACCTCGTCCTATCCCTAGGTCCGAGATGGTTTAACCATGAACTGGAAAACACGTATTTATTTCGTTCGTATGCTTGACTCTCCCGATATCAAACAAATGGATAACCTCACAATGCTCTCCCGATACTCTTGCGAGATATGAAAAACCAGAATAAATAAACTTGAAGTTTTTATTGCTTGACAGAAAATTCCTAAAACAGTACAATCCTTGCAACTACTTTACAGAATCAACCCTTAGCCCTAGGGGGAGTTTAGAACACGATGAAGAAGGGAAAACGACAAGGGTTTAGGGGAAGACGGCTTGGAATGAGATATCCTTCCCTAGGTCGAATTAAATGCCTTTATATAGGCCTTAGGTTCAAGTTTTCTAATATGGCAAGAATGAAAGTTTAAACTAAAGTACAACTCTATTGGAGATTAAATCTAATGAGTAATTGCCTTTAATTCGTCCTCTTTTCTTGCTCTGAGTTATCTTCCTTGGACTTTGGGCTTGGCCTTCATTCTTCCTCCGGGCTTAGAAAAATATAAGAGTGGTCCACGACAGACCGGCTTGAAATCCTCTATCTTTCGAACTCCACTTCATTTTCCACTTCACCCTTCTGTCGTCATGGCTGCCACGACAGCGTTTGCTTCTCGACTCCAGTCCTGTGATCCAGCTCTACTCATTTGCTGCCCTGAGTTTACCACAGCAGATTCCTGCAAAAGTGACCAAAATCAGTAGCAACTGTGCCATTTTATCTAATTGTGATGTATATGAAGAAATCTATCCTAAATGCAATGAAATATGCTTGAATGCAGCAGAAATATATAGGTAAATGAGGGGTAAAATATAGAACTTTTATACACTCAACAATATATTCGAATAGAGAAAGAGAAGTTAGGCTTACTTATGATTGCTGATTTGTTATCCTAAGCCAAATTCATAGACATGCAAAGCTTCTTCTCTTCCTTTTCTCTTAACAATGGCCGAAACAAGCTTCTTTCACTCTAAAATTTTCTTGTTTTTGTTTCAACTTGTCACTTCCTTTCCCACTAAGGGAGTCGGCCATAGAGGAGCAATAATGTGGTGACAAGATGGTCACCTAATTGCACTCCTTAAAGTCTAATTCACCCTTAGTTTATCCATTAATCATCTCACTAATAAGGGCAAATTCGGAAATCCTATAATTATTGCATGCAACCCTTCATGGTTCCCTCTTTATTCGATTTAGTCACCTTCACTAGTTATTGAGTTCCTTTGAATTTTCAATTTAGTCTCTAATGTATTTAATCTAATTTAATTAATTAAATTTTCTAATCTAATTGAGTCACTAATTGTTCAATTAACTCATAAAATCTAGGCTAGGTTTTAGGATGTTACATTTCTCTCCCCCTTAAAGAAAGAATTCGTCCCTGAATTCTTACCTGAATTGAACAAAATAAGGATATTGTTTTCGCATTGTCTCTTTTGGTTCCCATGTTGCTTCTTCCATCTTATGATTCCTCCACAACACTTTGACCAATGAAACATTCTTATTTCTGAGTCCCTTGACTTTTTTGTCGAGAATTTGAACTGGTTCTTCTTCATAAGACAGGTCAGGGTTCAATTCTACTTCTTCCGGCTCCAAAATATGAGACGAATCATATCTATATTTTCTGAGCATTGAAACATGAAAGACATTATGGATTTTATCAAACTCGCTAGGGAGTGCAAGTCAATAAGCTACTGAGCCAATTCTCTCAGTAATGTCAAAAGGTCCAATAAATCGAGGACTAAGTTTTCCTCTTTTACCGAACCGAAATACTTTCTTCCATGGAGAGACTTTAAGAAAGACTTTGTCTCCCATGTTATACTGAATATCTCTTCGCTTCAAATCTGCATAAGCTTTTTGTCTATCAAAAGCTTGTTTTAACCGAGAGTGAATAGTTTGGACTTTCTCTTCTGTTTCTCTGAGTAGTTGAGGTCCTAGTACTTTGTTATCACCAAGTTCAGACTAGCAAAGAGGGGTTCTGCATTTTCTGCCATACAATGCTTCAAAAGGAGCCATCTGAATAGAAGACTAATAGCTGTTGTTGTAGGCAAATTCTACCAAAGGTAGCGATTTTTCCCAATTCTTCCCGAAATCGATAATACAGGCTATGCATTTCTTCAAGGATCCGAATTACTCATTTAGATTGGCCATCACTTTGCAGATGGAAAGTAGTGCTTAGATTCAGTTTGGTCCCCATAGCTCGTTGCATAGTTCTCCAAAATCGAGAAGTAAACCTTGGATCAAGATCAGAGACAATTGAGATAGGAATTCCATGTAAACGAACTATTTCCTGAATGTACAAATTAGCTAAAGTCTCTAAGCTGTAGTTTGTACGAACATGAATAAAAGGTGCTGATTTGGTGAACCAGTCAACAATCACCCAAATAGCATCACACTTCGTGGCGAACAAGGAAGACCAGTTACAAAATCCATCGTAATTCGTTCCCATTTCCACTGAGGTAGTTCGTGTGGTTGGAGTAATCTGGTGGGAACTCGGTGCTCAGCTTTGATTCTCTGACAATTGAGACATTTAGATACAAATTCATTGATCGCTGCTTTCATGCCAGGCCACCAATACAGTGATTTAAGATCTTTATACATCTTAACCGATCCAGGGTGGATCGAAAAAGAACTCTGGTGAGCTTCTTCTAGAAGATCTCTTTTTAAATTCTCATCATTTGGAACACAGATCCTATCTTTAAAATAGAGGAGACCATTTGTGTGAAATGGAACCCTTCACCAGCCTTTGTATCAAGTTTGGAAATAATATCATGAAATTCGGGATCAGTTTGCTGAAGACTTCCAATCCTCGAGATTAGACTAGATTGAGTTTGGAGTTCGGACAGATATCCTTGTTTTTGATACACTCGCAAATGAGCGTTGATAGCAGTTGGAGGTGCAATAATAAATCAAATAATTTAGACTGAGCTATTATTGAAGGAATATTTATTCTTAAGAATCAAGGATTCGAAGATTACCCAATGTCGGTTTACGACTCAAATCGTCTGCAACCACATTAGCTTTTCCTGGATGATAGTCAATAACTAAATCATAGTCTTTCAACAACTCCATCCATCTTCGTTGTCTCAAATTCAGATATTTCTGGGTCAGGAGATACTTTAAGCTCTTGTGATCGGTAAATAGATGACATTTTTCACCATACAAGTAGTGTCTCCATATTTTGAGAGCGAACACGATAGCAGCAAGTTCCAAATAATGTGTCGGATAATTCACTTCATGTGGTTTCAATTGGCGTGAAGCATAAGCAATCACATTGTCACCTTGCATTAAAACACACCTAAGACCCGCATGCGAAGCATCGCTATATACTGTATACTCTTTACCCGTTTCTGGTTGGATCAGGACTGAAGCATGAGTCAAAGCCGCTTTAATTTGGTCAAAGCTTTTCTATTGCTTTGCAGACCATTCAAATGCTTGGTCTTTACGAAGTAGTTTAGTCAAAGGTAAAGCTATAATGGAAAACCCTTTGACAAATCTTCTGTAATAACCGGCCAAACCAAGAAAACTCTATATTTCACTAACATTTCGGGGAGGTCGCCAATCAACAATTGACTGTATTTTCTTTGGATCTACTTTAATTCCCTCAGCTGAAATTACATGGCTAAGAAATGAAACTTCTGTTAACCAAAACTCGCACTTAGAAAATTTGGCGAATAATTGACGTTCCCGGAGAGTTTGTAAGACAATGCGGAGGTGATCAGCATGTTCTTCATGATTGAGAGAATAGACCAGAATGTCATCAATAAATACGACTACAAATTTATCGAGATAAGGCTTGAATACTCTATTCATGAGATCCATGAATGCCGCCGGAGCATTTGTTAATTCGAATGGCATTACAAGAAATTCATAATGGCCGTAACAAGTTCTGAAGGTTGTTTTTGATACATCCTCCTCCTTGACTCTCATTTGATAGTATCCTGATCGAAATTCAATCTTCGAAAACACCAAAACATCCCTAAGTTGATCGAAAAGATCTTCTATTCTTGAGAGTGGATATCGGTTTTTAATTGTGATCTTGTTCAATTGACGGTAGTCAATGCAAAGGCGCATCGCTCCATCCTTCTTGTTTACAAATAAAACAGGTGCACCCCACGGGGAAGTGCTAGGCCGAATAAAACCTTTGTCTTTCAGCTCTTGAAGTTGCTTTTGCAATTCTTTCGACTCGATAGGTGCCATCCGGTACAGAGTGATAGACACCAGACTTGAGCCAGGTTGTATTTCAATCCCAAATTCTACTTCCCTAGTCGGAGGAAGACCAGGTAGTTTCTCGAGACACAAATCAATAAATTCAGAAACAATAGGCATTTCAGACAATCCAAATTCAATTTGGTCTCATAAGACTATAGATGCAAAAATGGAAGTGGGCGTTTTATCAATCAGGAGTATGGATCCTTTTCCTAAACCCTGAAGGTATAATCTTATATTTTGACAGTCCACCCAAGCTTCATGTTTACTTAACCAATCTAACCCCAAAATTAGATAAAACTCAAAGGATGGTAATATGTAGAGATCAATAGAGAATGACAAATTGCTAATATGCAAGGAACAATTTCTACATATTAAGTTGATGTTTGAGTTTCCTCCTAAAGGATTTGAGACTATCAGACTTGTTTTCACAATTTCGGGTTCTAATTTCAATTCTTTAACCACAATTAAACATATAAATGAATGAGTGGATCCCGAATCTATTAAGGCATAAACAAGATGTGAGTTTAGCTCAACAATACCTGCAATCACTTTAGAAGATTCTTCGTCATCTCTACCACGAATGTGGTAAACTCTAGCAGGAGCTCGAGATTCCTGATGGGTGGGAGCATTAGAATGAGTACCCTTGCCCCTTCTTTGATAACTCGGTTGAGCTGATTTAGCATTCTTGTTCAGATTAGATGGTGGCGGACTAGGAATTGAAAAATTCTGAGCTGGAATTGATTCAGGCTTCTGAGGAAAATCTTTAATGTAGTGATCATCACCATCACATGCATAACACAGATTCGACTGAAATCTGCACTAGCCACGATGTAGTTTATGGCAGAACTTACAAGGAGAAATCTTCTATGAATTTCCCGCGCTATTGATTGATATAGCCGGTACTGAGGATTTGATCACCGTGGACGATTTTTAAGTATAATTGCTCCTCAGAGCAGAGGTAAAATTAGAAGACCCTTCTTTCTAAAATTTAGTCTTCTTAGACTGCCATTGAGATTTGTCGTCTTATTTCTGCTTTTTGTCAGATCGATTATTCCCCTTTCTTCTTTCAACAACTTTCATTTTAGCTTATGTTGCAATGGCCCGATTAACAAGATTCTGAAAATCAGTGATTCCCTAGAGCAGTAAAGATTGGGCTCAGTTCATCATTCATACCATCAATAAACATCTTGCATTTATCAGCTTCAGTTTTAATGTACTCCGAACCATATTTGCAATACTTGCAAAAGTCTGCAACATACTGCTCAATAGGTCGGTTGGCCTGTTTAAGGTACATAAATCTCTTCCTTCTTTCAGCCAGATATTGCTCACTTATATACTTCTTTTTGAACTCCTCATTGAAGAATTTCCATGTCACCGATTCAACTGGGACAGTTAAGGTAGTGGTTTCCCACCAGTTCATAGCTTCATCTGCCAACAAAGCCACAACACACTCAAGTTTATGTTCATTGGAGCATTGTAATTGTTTGGTTACCACCTTAGTGGTGTTTTCAAGCCAGTACTCACCATCTTCCAGCCTTTCATCATTTGTACCATCAAACGTGTAGGCTCGGTGCTGGGCAAGTTTATCTATCGGTGCTATGCTGGGTACAACAGTAGCAAAAGCAGTATGTTGCTCTTGTTTAAGATTTGATAGAAGTTGATTGAACATCTCCTTCATACTGAGGAGACATTCCCTTTGAGCCGATTGGACCATGCGATTTTCAGGCTGAGGTTGCTCACGCTCAGTGGTTTGAGCAGGCTCTTTATTTTCTGCCCTTTCTAGAAGTTCAGTTCATGATGGTGGATTCTCACCTAACCTCACGCTTTCACCTTCACTTGAAGATTCGTGTAAACTTCCATTCTTTTGGCCAAACATTTTCTATCATAGATTTAAACAAGAAAAGATTAGAGAAGCTCAATGCAATTATCTCAGTGTACAACTCATGGGTGGCATACTTAAAATGTAGTAAATGCATGCAGACTCGATTAAACCTTAGGAATTAACCTAAAAAGCTCTGATTACCACTTTATATGACACCCCTCACCCATGGTTAGAAGTAAAGAGTGTTAAACCGATTCGTATTATCATATTACAAGTGGACAGCGGAAACGGACGATATTTTTTTATATTATATTCGAATGCCCTCTTATGGTCATTTCTAATTTCATTTAGTTCTTTTCAATTCATTAACAATTAAACTCAGATTTATTTTAATTTTTGTAGTTCAATTCGAAGCATACATGTAACTTAACCCATTTTATACTATTTCGTACCCTATATCAATTTGCTATGGAAGATCATATTTAGGAGCATAAAATTTAATATTTAAAACATTTAAGATCAACATCATACCATCATAATATATATATATATATATATATATATATATATATATATCCATCAACCATTTAGCGTTTCGTTTCCCTTATACATTAGATTTTTCGGGGTATCCAACATAAAGGCTATAACCTAAGGGTTGCCTATACAAAATATAACAAAAAGAAATCAAGCCCTCATATTTACCCCATACTTACAAAAAAAATGAGGGAAACACATACTAGAAGTTCAAAGGTTCTTCAAATAGTAATTCATGAACATAACCATAAGTGCAAACTGAACTAACATGCTGACAATTAGGCCACCCATCATAAGTACAACAAAGATAACGAAAGGCATACTTCTAATCTTCAACAACTAACAAAATCAGGGTGACAGGCCGATAAATCAACTACTTGTGGTTTTGGTAAGAAAGAAAGCAAGAGTGATAAGTACTTATAGTACTTAGTGAGGAAACCTTAATCTAACCATTTTAGAATTCCTCGATTTAATTAGCAATCCATCCATTTAACTCAATTTTCAAGGTAAGTTTAATCCACAAATTGAATTTCTCTTCAAGTACATAATTGAATTTACAAATCCACAACAAATAAGCAATTTAATCATATTCTGAACCTATCCAGTCACACAACATAAATACTTCTAATTTAAATTCACTTGAATTCAATGCTGCCAACCAAAAATCAACAACTCCAATTTCATTCATATTGCATTCGAACAATCATGCTTCACCGGAAATTTTATACAATTAATCACTATACATTTGAATACAAGGCAGTCCCAAAAATCAAAATTTCTAAATTAATCCATGCAACATTCGAACAATCATGCTTCATATCGTATTAAACAATCAATCATGCATTAATTATGGAAGCAACAACAAACTGTATCAGATTAATGATTATAATATAAATTTTCAATTTAATACTTCTCATATTTCTAATCAACAATAAATCGAACTAACAAGAACTCAATCAGTACAATTTAGCAATTCATTCTCTTATTAGCTTAGTCACTTTGCCTTGGTTCATATAGTTAGCTAGGTATTCGAGTCATGTGTTACAAAAATGTGAATTATTTCACCATATCATAGGTACCCAAGTACCACATTCATGTTATCGTACTACATGTCATCTTAGTGTCATTTACACTAAGTGAATAGGTACACTTACGTACCATAAAATCAGGTACACTCACGTACCAAATTAAAAACAGCTCTAGACTCTAGGCATGCCGTACTACCTATCTGACCATATAACCAAGGGCTTTGTCCTTTATGAGAATTGCTTTGATTCACAAAATTTACAATCATGATTCATCATGTATCAATTAGTTCGTTTAACTAATTCACAAGCATGACTCAAATACCATCATACTCATATAATTTTCAATTTCAAGCATATCATTTCAGTCACATATCATAAAATTTCAATCATCGAACATGTACTATCTATCACTCACATATTATACATGTATCACATAACAAATACATAATTCGATCATCATATAAATTTCCAGCAATCAATTTGCATCACGCCCAGTTCAATTTCTATCATAGTACTTCGACCATACCCTAATCGAACATGGTGACATTTAAAATCTCAATCAATAGCATTCATCTATTCGAACACATGCATAAACACAAAACCAGATTCCTTTTAAACCTTCTTCCCTTATTGATTACCAATCCAATATTAAGTCTAATTTCATGCATAATATATAACAAAAATCAAATAAAGGATAGTTGAGACTCTAATCTCAACTCTAAGTTCGTTTCACTCACAGTCGTCGTGCAAATCTTGAATTCGGATGCTCTTTCCGTGTTCCTTCGATGATCCAACTACCGAATTCTCTTCAATACCTTCTCCTATAGGTTCTATTGAATAATTTACAACAATATGAGACATAATTCAGAATCAATCCAACAATTCACTATTTAATTTTAATAATTTCATTTTAACCCTTGAACTAATTCTAATTTCGGGCATATTTGAACCAATTTACCATTCTACTTATATTTCTTAATCCGTAACTCGAATTTAAAAATTTTCTTATGCCAATTTATAGTTTATGAACTCTCCCTTAATTCTTCTTAATTTCCTTACTATAATTATTGTCAATTAACTTCAGAATTTTTAACCAAAGTCCATTATTTCTTTAATCGGATAGTTTTGACCACTTTTACGAATTTAGCTCCAGATTTTGTTATACTACTCGAAATCAAACTTCGTTTGTTTCCTAATTCAATTAACATGTTCAAAAAGCATATATCAAAATTTTGGACTTAAACTTTAAGTATTATATTCTCTATGAATTTCCAAAGTTTGCTGCCAAGATTAAATCAACACTGGCATCTTAGAGTGTCTTAGCCATTTCCATTTCAGATTTTTCTAGGATATTCGAAACTCAATACCGTTTGTTCCATATTAAAATAGACATATCAAAGTATGTTCTATTAAATTTTCAGACCAAAACCCCAAGTAATTTATTTTCTATGAATTTTCAAAGCTGGTTGTCTAACCTAAAACAATGCTGGGCAGATTTAAACTTCTTAGCTTAGATTAAACTTAACTTAAGAGTCTTGTTACACATATCACATTTTTAATTTCTTCTCATCATGGCTGTAAAATTCTTTTCCAGCAACTTCTTAGTAGCATTATAACATTTTAACTAGCTCAATTTTTTCATGATAAGCCAAAATTAAAACTCAATCAATCCCTATAATATTGATATATTCAAATAGAGAAGGAGAAGTTAGGCTTACTTATGATTGCTGATTTGTTATCCTAAGCCAAATTCATAGACATGCAAAGCTTCTTCTTTTCATTCTCTCTTAACAATGGCCGAAACAGGCTTCTTTCACTCTAAAATTTTCTTGTTTTTGTTTCAACTTGTCACTTCCTTTCCCACTAAGGGAGCCGGCCATAGAGGAGCAATAATGTGGTGACAAGATGGTCACCTAATTGCACTCCTTAAAGTCTAATTCACCCTTAGTTTATCCATTAATCAACTCACTAATAAGGGCAGATTCGGAAATCCTATAATTATTGCATGCAACCCTTCATGGTTCCCTCTTTATTCGATTTAGTCGCCTTCACTAGTTATTGAGTTCCTTTGAATTTTCAATTTAGTCTATAATGTATTTAATCTAATTTAATTACTTAAATTTTCTAATCTAATTGAGTCACTAATTGTTCAATTAACTCATAAAATCTAGGCTAGGTTTTAGGATGTTACAGATAGGGTTGTAACGGTTTTCACCTAAGCCTGGAAAAGGGGACGAATTCATTGTTGAGTGAATTGGGAAATCCTTAGTGGTGTGCTAAGGTAGTGGATGTAGGTGCTTGTTAGAAAGCCGAACCACTCCAAAATCATTGTGTCACTTGTCTACCTTTATTTTGATTTTAGCCAATTCAACCACCAAACATTTACAACCCTCATTGACGGTTTCGGTGATCGATTCGAGCGTGCCATAAAACCCAACAATTGGTATCAGAGACTCGTCTCCATCAAAGGAATAACATCCGGGAGTAAAGATCCACCGCTCGTAGTCCAGCATTCAAGAAAATGGCAAGATTTGAAGAAGGCCACTCTATCTCGTGTCCTCCGCTCTTCGAAGGAGAAGCATACTTCCAATGGAGCAATGTCATGAAGTATTTCATCAAATCTCTTGATTTTGAGATTTGGGATATCATCAAAGATGGTTACTTGGAAGCTCCTAAGAAGAAGAAGAAGCAAAAGAGTGCAAATGACATGAAGGCCAAGCTAAACGCAAAGGCGGTGCACACTCTTCTTTGTGGCCTCAGTGAAGACGTTTCCAAGAAAGTCTCCACATGCAAAAGTGCCAAAGATATATGGGAGAAACTTGAGAAGCTCTATGGCAACAAGAAGGGAGAAAAGAAAGATGATGCCCAATTATGTGCAAACCTTCTCTCCAATCCAAAGGTGGATGGTGTTTTGGCTCTCGATGAGCCTAAGGTATCTTCTAACTCAAGTGAGCTTAATGCTTACTCTTTCGATGAGTTGCAAGATGCTTTCGATGAATTATTTTTGGAATTTGAGACAATGAATTCCAAATTTAAGAAAATGATTTCAAAACTTGAATTTGAAAATGATTTTCTTTTGAAAACAAAATTGGATTTTGAAAACCAAAATGAAATTCTGAAAAATGATTTAGAGTTTTCAAAAAAGGGTAAAGGTGTTTAAAAAAAAGAAAATCTTGATTTGAAAGTTAAGCTTGAAAGCTTAATAAAAGAAAAGAAATCGTTTTCAATAATTCATCTTGTCACATAATGGCAAAATGCTCACATTGTCATTATCATGGTCATTCCTTACATACTTGTAACACCCGTGTTTTGGGGTTAGGAGTTAGGCGTGTATGTGTTGATTCGAGTCGTCAAAACCGATTTAATATAATTGGGCCCTAGTCTTGATTCAAATGAGATTTGAAATTTAAGGAGTGGCATTTTTGTAATTAAATTGAAATGAGGAAGACAACCTTTTTGAGTCGAAAAGAACAAAAGAAAGCTATCTTCCTCCCCTTTTGAGTTTCCAACGTGAAGATAGACCCAAACCCCTCCCAAAACCCCAATTCACTATTCCATTCAATTTCTCCACCAAATCAAGAGCTTTTTCGAAGGTAATTTCATTTCTCAACTCTCCTCATCATCCCAAGCTTTTCCATGGTTTTAGATTTCAAAACCATCATCTTTTTAAAATTCCAAGTTTTACAAGTTTGATGAAAGTTTGGATTTTTAATGGGTTTTTTCATTTGTTTTTGGTTTGTTGAGTTAAGTTTTAAACTAATCTCCCTTAGATACATCTAATATGTTAAAATGGAAGGATTTTGGGAAAAATCCCAAAGTGGGTCTTTGGGGCATTTTTCAAAGTGTCTAAACTTGGATTTTTGGTATGTTTTTGTGTTGGGTTGAAGGGCTGATGGTATAGGGTTGTTAGGAAGGTGATTTGGAAGCCTTTAGATGCCATTTGGGTGTTGGAAATTGTGGTTTTCAGGTGGGTATTTGGGGAGCACGAAAATGTGAGTTTTGTGGTTAGTTGGGTTTGAAAATGGTGAAGTGTGGCTTGTGTTTGTGAGTTGGATTTGTGACTGAGTTTAGCATTGAATTGGTTGAGTAATACTTGTGTTTTGATTGGTTAGAAGCAAGAGGAAACATCGGAGAAGGATCGGGATCGAATCCGAAAATTGTGGAGACTTGACTAGCTTTGCTTGGTTTGCTAAGGAAGGGTGGTGAGTGAAACTTTCAAACTTGATTTAAATTGGTTCAAGTGTGTGTAGATGCGGTTTAGGGATGTTCTTGGTAGGCCATTCCTAGGTAGAAGTTAAATTGGTAGTTTAACTTCCTGTGTGTTTATGAGCTTTCAATGTTTATACCAATTATAGACTTGTGAAGCATGATTGTGTATGTATGAGTATACATTGATATGTGTGATGATGAATATGTGTTATAAATGATGGATGTGTGATGTGGTTTAAAAGTAATTGGCACTAGTTAACTTATCGGGTATAAATGATCGATCATTAGGATTAGTGTGCACACGGTTGAGTCAAATTCGCGCGTGGCCTTGATGGCGTTAAGTCATCAAGGAGGAGTACGGTGATGTAATATTCCACCAGAAATTGTTTATATTATACGTGATGATGAGTGGAATCCCATCCGTAGAGCATGTGATGATGAGTGGAATCCCATTCATGCAAGGTCCGGTGATGAGTGTAATCCCACCGAGGTAATGTTGTTGTTGAGAGTAAATCCGCATATCCGAGTAAACTAATAGTGGCCAATGTACTTACTCTCTTGGTTATGATGTTGAGTTAAATGATTTATATTGTTGAGCTTAATATGATGTAAGATGCCATATTATCGACTCTTGTAATGCTAGCTAGTTTGCTATGTTGATGCCATGCTTGTTGTATGTGTTGCTAAGGATTGAATGCTTGAACCCTGCATTGTCGTTGTTTTTGGTTTTAGAGCATCCTCGCTAAGCTTCTAGCTTACGCTCTCATTTTTGACAATGCAGATCAGTAGCGTGGTGTTAGCAAGGAGCAAGGCGAAGGGACTTTCCAAGCTTGTTGTTGCTCAAGTATGGTTTAGTAAATAAAGTAGTAGTTAAGCAATGGGGCTACTATGTATTTGTATGAGCGTTGTATGACTCATAATTGTTGATTATGCTTTACTCGGGTTTGTAAACCACATTATGTCTTGTTGAATGCTTGTGTTGATGAGGCTATGCCTTGGATGTTTATGTTGCTTTTGGTTGAGCATGCAAACCTTATATGTGATGACATATGCCTTTTGGCTTTTGAGCTTTTAAGCATGCCTATTTATGCAATATTTATCCTTTTGTGTATGCCATGGTTGAATGCTTTGTTGATCACCTAAATCGCCCTTCATGCTAGTTCTTGGTCGTGCAATGTTGTATGAATGCTTGTATGTGGCTAGGGAAGTCCTAAAATGCATTTAGAGTTGAGTCTTGTGTCGTTTAGCTGAAATTTGGAGACTTGCAGTGCAGGGGCGTATCGATACGCCTGAGGGCCGTATTGATACGGTCTTGCCTTCAGGACTCAGTTTTGGCTGGAAGTATCGATACGCGGGGGTGTATCGATACGCCCAAAACTCTCTGGAATTCTGAGATTTTGGTGAGTTTTTGGCGTATCAGTACTGTGTTAGAGCGTATCGATACGGTTTTGTCTCGTTGACCATGAGATGTTGACCGAGGAGGGTATATCTATACGCCCAAGGGCTGTATCGATATGGTCTCCCCTGAGTTGACTGTAAGGGTTGACTTGGTCAATGCGTATCGATACCCTTGACAGGTGTATCGATATGGCCTGCTCTGTGTCTTAAAAGTGGGATGTTTAACTTTTTGTTAGGGCATGGTTGCTTTCGTTCGTGATGCTTTCCGCTGTTGTGATCACTTAGGAATCAAATGTTCCTTTAGAAAAGATAATTATTAAAAGAAATTTTCTAGGGTTGCTAACCGAAGTGGGACCTTAACGGGTTACACTTTGGTTTTCCCTGTGTAGCCTACTCGGACCGGTCAGCCATCCAGACCGGGACGAGGGGGTTACATTTGTTGGTATCAGAGCCTGAGGTTACCGAGACCAAGGGAACTAAAGACATTGTGACTAACGTAAATGGATCCAAAGCAATTTGGATACCAAAAATCTAGTGAATGTCTTTTGTAGGTGTGTTGGAGCATTGGCAAGCAAAGCAAAATCAAAGAATGCTCAAATCACACATGAAAAGAAGATTGGGTAACCTCTAAGCTTAATGCTTTTATTTTATACATTTGGTTATCTAACTTTTGTTTAAAGTCTTGAATTATTTGTTAAGCCTAATATGATGCAATGAGTAAGGGGGAGCCACTTTTAAAACCAAACATTTTAATAGTTTCAAAATTTAAACCTCCATTGTTATTTTGAGCCTAAAAGTATTTTAAATTCTTTTTGCTATAACAAAAAGAGAGAGAAATGGTTTAAAAAATTGAATTTTCAAATGAATAAGGGAGTGCTTTAATTGATTTTGAATTTTAATTCTCTTATTCAAAATTTATTTCACAAAGGGGAGAAATCCTAAATAATTTTTCAAGTCTGTTTTATTATATCAAAAAGAGGAGATTGAAGAACTAGGTGTTTTGATATAATAATTGAAAAATGTTTTGGACTAATTTGAAAAGAATTTAAAACATGTCTTTAAGTCCAAACAACTTGAAAATATGTTTGAGGTATTTAAAAAGATTTTTGGCAAAGTTTGGAATGCTTTAAAGTAGTCAAACCTGGCTTTTCAGCACTACCGTACCGATACGGCATACCCCGTATCGATAACTTTTTACTCCATATTTAATTCTGCCAAAATGCGTACCGATACAGGCTTTCCTGTATCGATACGGAGAGGGGTCGTATCGATACGCCTGTAAAGCGTACCGATCCCTGCTTAAAAAACCCCCAACGGCTATTTCCCAACGGTCTTTTAAAGTGTAGACCGTACCGATACGCTCTCTAGCGTATCGATATGCATAGTCTGGCAAGATCCCAACAACTAGTTCTAAAGAAGGGCGTACCGATACGGATACCCGCGTACCGATACAGTAGGCACCGGAACTGCAATTATTGTAGGAAATAATGACCCCAACGGCTCCAAAACATCCCCAACGGCTAGTAACGGCTACAAACTCAACTGGGACTATAAATTGAAGGCTGGAACACTTGAAGATGGTTATAGACTACATTCAAGCAACATCATCAAGAGAAATAGAGTCTAAACCTTTATTTTACCTTTCTCTTGTACATAGTCTAAGAAGAGTGCTTTATTGTAAATTCTTTGTACACTCTTGTGAGCTTAAATTGTGTAAACACCAACCTTGTGAGGTATTTAGTTTACCCAAACAAATCCCTTGTAAAAGGAGAGGTTCTAGTTTAGCCTTGAGAGAAAAACTAGAGTTGGTTTTATCTTAGTCAAGTCCAAAAGATAGGGTTGTAACGGTTTCCTCCTAAGCCTGGAAAAGGGGACGAATTCATTGTTGAGTGAATTGGGAAATCCTTAGTGGTGTGCTAAGGTAGTGGATGTAGGTGCTTGTTAGAAGGCCGAACCACTCTAAAATCATTGTGTCACTTGTCTACCTTTATTTCGATTTTAGCCAATTCAACCACCAAATATTTACAACCCTCCTTGACGATTCCGGTGATCGACTGGAGCGTACCATAAAACCCAACAGGAAATGTCAAGTAATTTTTGTATGAATCAAGTTCGGTCCATTGCAGGCACAGCCCATAAGAAAATAGGATGAAAATCGCATGAAATGGCCTACACTAATTTTCTCTTTTTGGATATTCATTAAAACAGATTTAACCCATACATTGAGTGTTGTTGGTTTCCATTAGGGTTAGCGTTCGATCGAGTCAAAATTTTTTAAGTTATTCGAATTGACGCGTCATAATTTACAACTCAAATTTTATTTTAATTTTTTTCAAGTCGAGTTTTTAAGTATCTATACAAATTTAATTATAAATTTTTATCATATTATAGTACAGTTTGATTCTAATTTAAATGACTTTCTCTAATCATATATATATATATATATTAGGAACAATTGAAAAATTCGACTCGAACTTAAAAATCAATCTACTAATTACTAAAAATTTCGAGTTATTCGAATTTTCATTTTACAACTCAAACTTTATTTGAAATTTTTTCAAGTCGAGTTTATGAAATTTCAAGTCGAGTAAAAAAATTTTAATTTTATCGAGTCGATTCAAATTTTGCTCACCCATAATTTCAATTCAGTCAGTTATTTGGCTAATTTAATTAAGATTTGGTTAAAATAGTTAAGCAGGTTGGTTAACAGTTGTTTTTTTTCCTTTCATAATCTAACCTTCTTTAGGTTGTCTTATTGTAGTACACGTTTTGTTTATTTGTTTTGGATAAAACTCAATCATATTTTGTAGATAAGGACTTACACGATGCAATTAGCAAAAGGATGATAAATTTCATATTTGAAGGAGCTGATTTTTCTTGGGAATTTGATTTAATGAGAAGCTGTACACAAGAAAGGTTAGGCAAAGGATGTTATTTATAGTTGAAGCCTTCAAATATAAATTAGTGTTGATTTGAAATATACGACAAGAAATCTTATATAATATACACTTCCTTACAGGGAAATAAACCAAAATAAAATATTTTTTAATAACATTCCCTTTTTCCTAATCCTTATGTATATTTGTGAGTTTATATTAAGATTATTATTCCATGCACTGACATTAAAAGAATTCGTTAACGATGTTGTAATATTCTCTTGTAATATGGTTATCGGATTTAGGGTTACATTTTTTGTTTATGGGTGGTGATTGCCAGATTATTTTTCTGCTGCGCCACGAGGTGTGCGTGACCCAACATGCGGGTGGTATACGATATTGATGTGTATCTTGATCTCTTTTTTCGTGTGTGTGGTTCTAATTAATCTTTTTATTTTCCAAGACTTTGTAGTAGAAGGCTTTGTCTGTGGGTTGCATACGGGATGTGTGTACTCTTTTACTCAATTTTAGACTAGAAGTGTTTTTAATGAGGCATACAACCAATTGTCTTTAGATTTTATAATGACCTTTTAATAAAATCCATTCTTTGCCAAGCAAATAGAACAATAACAAATTCCATGTCAATGGTGATGCTTGCAATCGTCGACTGAAATATGCAAGAAAAAACCAACTGCAACAATGACAGATTATATGTCAACGATAATGCTTGATGTCATGTTCTTATTAATATTTTAACTTGTTAACTAGGGGTGAGCAAAACTTGACTCGACCTGACAAAACCTAAATTTTTTATTTGACTTGTGGCGAAAAAACTCGACTCGAAATTCCATAAATTCGACTCGACTCGAAAAATTTTCAAATAAAGTTTGAGTTGTAAAATGAAAACTCGAATAACTCAAAATTTTTAGTAATTGGTGAATTAATTTTAAGTTTAAGTCAAGTCACTCAAATTTTCATAATATATATATATATATATATATATATATATATATATATATACATTGATATATAAATTTTTTTGAAGAAATATATGCCACATATGAAGAAATATATATGCAGATCTTATGTGATTAGAGAAAGAGTTTAAATTGTACTATAACATGATAAACACTTGCAATTTCATAAACTCGAAAACTCGAAAACTCGACTCGACTCAAACTCGACTCGAATTTCATAAACTAGAATCGATTTTTTTTAAATAATGTTGGAGTTGTAAAATACGACGCCACAACTCGAATAACTCGAAAATTTTTTACTCTACTTGACTCGATCGAATGCTAACTCTAACCTTTCGTAGATTTTAGTTTTTTATTGTTCATAGGAGCTTTGGGATCAATGCTTCCTGCTGCAGGGAAGGAGCTACCTTGAGGCCCAAGGGGGACCTAGCCCCTGTTGTAAAATTAAGGTATTAGATAGATTTTGGTCTAATAATAATTTGGTCTATGGAAAGATAAATATTGAAATTAAAAAAACACAAGAGTTTATTAATTATATAGTCAAGTAGGGTTTGAAATAAGGAAGAATGAGCTCGCATCCTCAAATGTTTTGGTCCAATAGCAATTTAGGTGTAACACCCCGAAAATTTCTCAAATCAATAAACCCTAATTTTGCAATCCCTAATTTAGAAACCCTAAATTTTGAGAATTTTTAATTTGAAATTACTAATTTGTGAAGGGACCAAATTGAGCTTTGATTTTTATTTAATGACATAATTTGGAATATGGGGGACCAATTTGTAAAAAGAGTCAGGTTTGAGTGCCCTAATGCAAAGCCTATATTTAATCAAGCCTTACTCTTGTAATTTTACACAAAACCATAGGTATTTTTTTTTATCACTTTTCGTTGGTGAGCAACCATTCAGATTTTTGGTGTTTTGCAGCCGTTCTTTCTCTCGCACTCACTCGATATTCAAGCTCTCCCCACCCTTGTTTTTATTCGATCAAAGATCTGACCAGTCTTCCCTCATCGTTTGTTTCATGCATCACCATCGTGGTTGTCACCACCTCGCAATCAAACCTCGATCACCCTTTCATCATCTTTAGTTACCATTTGCGACAACCGTTGAGAAAATCATTCGGTTCTTACATCGTTGGCCGCTTTGTCGTTCGCTCCGTCGTGTTCTCCACCGCGTTTTTCCATTCTCGACGTTAGTAAGCGTCTTTCCTCTTTGTTATTTGTGTATCGGATTGTGGGTTTGTGTATAAGACTCTTTCATTGATTTGGTTTCATAAAACTGTTCCGAGGAATTCTGCGCCGCCGTTGTTTGTGCTTCAGTCGCCGTCTCCTTGCATCCGCTCTCCATGTCATCATCGTTTTATGTCGTCGCCGTCTTGGTTCCTCGTCGCTGCCGTTGTGCTCCTTGCTTATATCGCATCCTCCCTCGTCGCCAATCAAAGTGAGATGCCTTACTTAATTATTAATAATCGATGAATTCAACTTTTTATAAAAGTATGTGTGTCATCTGTTTATAAAACCTCCGGTTTTAAAACCCCAAATCATAGTGTGAAGCTTCCGTTAATTGTTTTAAAATGGCATATTATCCTATTATTTGTTAAAAGCTAAAGACATATAGATGTTATACATAAGCTCCATTACACCCGTGTGTACCTATTTGTATATATAAACCTACAGTTTGTTTGTTTTCTACAACAATAGTTTATGAGTATATTGGAATGCGAGTTATTACTATATATACATATTTTATTTTACACAAACGTATTACCAAAGTATTTATTATATATATATATATATATATATATATATATATATATATATACTACTGTTACATCGGTTACTATAATACACATATACCTAATTATTTTATTATTATTATTTTAATATATATATATATATATATATATATATATATATATATATATATATATATATATATATATCTTGCTGTTATACACGTTTTTGTGTACCCTTTTCTTCATGGCTTTTAATATTATGATGATTGAATCTCACTCATGATCTTTCAAATCACACTCTTAACTTTTAATTCGAATGTGAAAGCCTTGTTCCTTTATTTACAAGTTTTATGTTTTTGGTATTTTTAGAGAAGCGGCATATTGAGTTCTGATATAATCTATTATTGTGTTAAGGTGACCATTACTCGTCCGATCGTGAGGAAGACGATCTATCACCTCCTTTGCATATTCGGTCTAACCGTGCACGTACCACAAGGGCTACGCGTGAGCATTCTTTTAGATTAGTATTAGTCTTAGTTTGGTGGCATAGTGATAATAATGCTAATATCGAAATTATTTCCATAGGTTCTGATACAGCTAAACCCAGTGCTTTTGATCGTGGGAAATACAATATTCAATAGGTTGAGTTGCTTTGGCTAAGGTGTGTTCTCTGCTTGTGCTATACTATATGTGTTGATGTTGTGTGATGTTTGACTGTGAAATATGTTGTTGCTATGTGATGTTTGACTGTAAAATATGTTGTGATCTGGACTATATGATATCTTGTGATCTGGGCTATGTGATATGTTGTGATATGGACTATGTGATATCTTGTGATCTGGGCTATGTGATATGTTGTGATCTGGACTATGTGATATGTTGTATGTCATTCTGTTAAACATCATACATCGAAATCTGAATAGTTAATTATCGGACTAAATGCTCATGCATTTTCGGACTAATGATGTTGCATTTGGATTGAAATCGGAACATTCATGTCATATCATTCGGGTGGGATATGTACGGCGGAAGTTCAATGGTTTCATCCTTCGGGCTGAATTCCACTTCGGATCAGTGGTTCCACCCTTCGGGCTGGGTTCCACTTCGGATGGTGACGATGTAGAGAGTGGTTCAGGGGAACCTTACTCTTCGGACGGTGATGTAGATGGGTACATGACATAGAGTTAGGTGTATCGTGCCATGCATATCTGCGTATTTAATTATATGCTGATTTGATTTGTGATTGTATAATACATGTGATACTCTGATTTTCGCACCTTAGAGACACGTTGAGCTTAATAGCTGACTCCCCTTAGCTTTTATTTCAGATTCTCATACATAGGAGTTCGGTACTTGGAGGACCACAGTTTAGTAGATTTATTTCAGTTTTCAGTATGAACGTTTTAGATTTTCAGATTTACTTCATTTTTTTTATATCAGTTATTTTACTATTTGAGAACTTTATGTAAATCAGATACTGATACTTTGATTTGGGAATTTTTCAACTGTTTTAGCATGCATGAGAATTTTAATCGGATATTTTGATGATTTATTTTGTGTTATTGTCTTCTATATGGCCGCGTTTTGAAAAAAAATGGAATTTAATGTGAAATGACACCGTTTTTAAATTACTTGAGGGACACGTTTTTAATCCGACTTCCTAGATTCAGCCCATAACCTTTGGGTCGGGTTTAGGGTGTTACATTAGGTTCTTATTGTAACCCCCTCGTCCCGGTCTGGTCGACTGACCGGTCCGAGTAGGCTACACGGGGAAAACCGACGCGAAACCCGTTCAGGTACCACCCCGGTTAGCGACCCTAGAAAATTTTTTCGTTTATTATAATCTTATCTAGATGCTCTTATTAAACCTATGTATGAAACGAAAGCGGAAACAAGGCTCACGAGAAGCATAACAGCAAACAGGGCCTAAGCCCAACCCTTGGGACCCATTAGAGATGTCAAACAGCCCATTTTTAGGCATGTGTTTCGAAACAGACATCACCCGTTTCGAATCACGGGCTCTAGTTCAAAAAGGCAGACACCCGTACCGAAACGCATCCACCTCGTTTCGGAACATGGTCACATTTTGCCTAGGCGTTTCGATACCCGTTTCGAAACAGGCAATTACAGTGGTCAAAGTGTTTCGAAACTTGTTTCGAAACAGGGGCTCACAGTGGCCAAATCGTACCGAAACGTGTTCCGATACGGGGGACTCTGGAACCATACCCGTTCCGAAACGACAAAGCTCGTTTTGAAACACCTGCAGCCTGCAGTTTTCCAAAATCAGTTTTACACATCTCTAAACGATCCCAAACGCCCTTAACGACCCCCAACAAGCATACACAGCATACAAGCACACTCTAGAGGCATGCACCCTATTGCAAACATACTTAAAATGCAAGGATACAAGATAAGACCTCCATTCACAAGATCATTCAAGACATTAAGGATAGCATGCTTAGACAAACATACATAAGCACATCCATAAAAGGCACACGACCAACATATACATAATCATTCAAGATAACATGCTTCACAAGACATATACTTAACCTTCAAGATAGGTAATAAAGCATGGCTTCCAATTCAAAACATGACATCAACAAGCCACACCAACATCAACATAAAACAAGCATTCACATCAACAACACCTATCCCATTGCTTGACTATTACAATCTAAAATTTAAAGTTCATACTTGAGCTAACCAAAAGCATCACTTGGAGACCTTTCCTTGCCCTTGCCACCCACAAGCTACTGATCTGCATTGTCGAACAAAAAGGAGCGTAAGCATAAAAGCTTAGTGAGGGTATGCTCATAAAACAAACCTTCGACAATGCAGGGTTCAAGCACGAGCTACTACCATGATGAAATGCATGATCTTACCTCCTCTCCGCGTGAGCCCATAACATACATGATGCATGAACATATAGTCAACATTTTGTCATGCTCAACAACTCATAAGCTCAACTCACAATGATACATATATCAATGTATATTTAACAACATATCTCAATGCGTATTGGAATCACAATTCATATCATATTGGCAACACATCTCAAATCATAAAGGCACATATAATCTCATATTGGCACCTAGCTATGACTCGAATACGTGGATAACATGTTGGAACACATTTCCAACATAACCATTACATGCGGTGGGATTACACTCATCACCGGTTCTCGCGGAGGGGATTCCACTCATCCTCACGCCCCGTCGATGGGATTCCACTCATCACCGACTAATATAAAGATTTCCGGGCATACCCGTACTCCTCATTGGTGCCTTAACGCCACCAAGGCCACGCGCGACTTTGACTCTCGTGTGCACACTCATCCTAATGATCGATCATTGTACCCAAGCATACTAGTGCCAATATTAATCAAAACCCATAACCTTTCACAACATCAACTCAACATAACTTCCGTGCTTAGCACGTACTCACCATGATCACTATCATGCACGATTCATAAACCAAACCACATGCATATATCAACGCATCATATCAAGCCTCAACATCTTGCATAACACATTATACATAGCCAACACAAACACAATTAGACATGAGGCATAATAAGCAATTAGGAGTTCAACCAAAGGTTTCCTAAGCTAAGCTTGAGATTAGGCTACCACTCTAATCTCAACTCTAGGTGGGTTTACCAAGACCATCCTAGGTTCACACGCTTGAACCAATTACTCAAAAACCATTTAAAAACATTTAACCACTCACATTCACTTCCAAGCTGTTGGCAACCAACACCTTCAAGTTTCCGGATTTGTTCCCGAGGCTTCGCCAACAAAATCTCGCTTCTAATCACCTCAACACAAGCAAAACAACTTCAAATCAACTCAAATATCAAAGTAGCTAACCCGGAATACTAATCAAACACCCAACACAACAATTCAAGCCATGGACAACCCCCAAAATTACCAAACCCAATCAGCCCTTATACCCAGCCCAAAACTTGTGATTTCAACACATTTAACACATTCAAATGCTTCCAAAACAGCCCCCAACTATTACCCTAACATCTACCCTCAAATTCCAACACAAATCATACCCAAAACTCATCTAAAAACCCTCCTAAAACCCCACCAAAACCCAAATTCGGGAATTCATTTAAAACACTCTAAAAATTATATATGTTGGACCATTTGGTTCATAAACACCATATCTAACAATATTAAATCAAAATCTTAAGTTAAAAACAATAAAAATATCATTTTTATTCAAATCTTCCAAAAACCCAAATTCCAAAACATTGATGAAAATGAAATCTATTTGTACTTTCAAGTAGAGGAAGATGAGAGCAAGATGGGGGTGTGTTTACCTTTCAAAACTGAGCCAAAATGAGGGAGAAAGGAGATGGAATAGTGAAATCCATGGAAGAGGGAGGGGTTTGTCGTTGGCTTTAGATGGAGAAGAAGATAGCATTTTTTTTGTTTGAAATATAAGAAAAGGAAATGGGCTTATTTGAAAAGATCACATATTTACAAAAATGCCATTAAATGGCTATTGGGCTTTGTTATCCAAATTTGGTCCAAACTCTTCAATTAAATTTTTGCAAAACAAAACCGAGTCATTATTTTATTTATTTAATTAGAAAACCAAGACTCAAATATTATTTTCTCCCGGCCCCCAAATCTGGGTGTTACAACTCTTCCCCACTTAAGGAATTTCGTCCCCGAAATTCGTCGGACATGAAGAGTCATTGAGACTGCTCATCCACACTTCCCTTTTTTTTCACCACAACATTCTAACCAACCGATAGACTTATCACGCAACAATAGATACCTGATGCTAAGATCTCGACGGTTCCTTCAAGGCATGTCAAATTAAACTTAACTCAATCTCTTCACAATCATATCATGAGACATATCTGACTCACACTTCCGAATCATAGACACACCGGACACATCACAAACCTCTTTCTAACTCTGGTGGTAACCGCAACAATTAAACAACAGAACTAGCCCGATTCACAATCTCATACAGCACTGTCTGAATACTTGACCCATAACTTCCCCTAACTGATCATCTGACTTCAACAGGTAACCAAACACTATGCAGACGTCTTCAAAAATCTAGTTGAAATCCCTAATCTCTATCACCCACTTCCATTTCGAATCTTCCACGAATGTAGCAAACTAGAAGAAAATTGATGCTCGACCTTGACACGCTGGCAAATTACACACTTACTCTCATACTGAACAACATCATCCATCAACTCAATCCAGAAGTACCTATCTTCAACCCACAATACGTCTTCATACTACTCAGATGCACTACAAATGAATTGCCGTGTGCTTCTACCAAAATAATACGTCTCAAAACACTATGTCAATCGGTACAACTATTCTGTCTCTGAAATGCAAAACTCTATCATCTCTGAAACTTTTTTTTTGCTCGGCAAATATAATTTTATTAATATAAAAGTCGAACCAACTTATGTGCCTCGTTAAAAACCTCCCTAAGTAAATGAAGGAAAAGAGTACACATAAGTCGGGAAGAAACAACCAACACCGGACAACCAAATCAGATAAGAAACAACCAACACCAACCAAATGCCAAAACAAAGTAGAAGCTAATACTAGCATACAGTAGAACCAAATACTAGCATAAATGCGCTACTTCATCCCGCAACAAAGCCAAGAACCAAGATAACTCCAAGTATCTACCACCCGACTTTAAAACAGTTTGCATGCTTTGCACCATCTCTTGCTAAGCCTTCGACCATGACATTTCAACTTGAGCTTGACAGTAGGAATTTTAATCCCCCAATTCTCTTAACAAGACGATCAAGCTGCACAAAGACCTTCCACCAGCACCAAGGACGAATCATAGGATTAATAATATAGTTAAACACCGGCTTAGAACTCACAACCACAAGTGGTCCAGCATTTCCACGGATATTTTCAATGGTAGCTTGTCCATCCAACCCGCTTCTTTACATTTCCTACACACCCCACATCAAGATTCATTCTTTTATTCTGGTTAGCAATGCATTTACTCTATAAAGCAAAGGTCTTGAGAACCTGCTCTATAAGTCTGATTTTGTAAAAATTTCAATTTCCACCACTGTAGCATCTGAAACCCCTTTCTTCGCAACCAATCTGTACAACCTTGGAAAAGAAACACTAAAAGATGTATCTCCACACCAACAATCTTCACAAAACCAGAATGTTTATCCGTTTTCCACTTTCCATCGAAATACCTAAGTCAGAGCATTTCCATGTCCACCAAGAACCTGTTAATCTTACTACGCCTATATCCTGGTCCAAACCAAGTGATTTCCTTCCCAACAAGGGGTAATTCAACCATCTGAGTTTTGAGCCACACATCTCCGCTTCGAATTAGTTTTTATCCCAAAAAGAAAGTAGTCCACCTGAACACCAAGACGTCGTTGCCGCTTTGGAATTGAATTCAACATCATACCAGAGTCGCCCACCTCTAAACTCAGAAAAGCTTCTTTCTTTGTTCCTTGAAGAATCACCATCTCTGCCCTGAACATTGTAATAACTTTACTAAGGACCTTCGACTTCGCTTCCGACTCCATTCCCCTTAAATCCCAGGACAAAGCTTTATCCTAGTTTCATCTCCTAGACTTCCAATCAGCTAAATCTCTTTGTTTCGCTGATCAATTTTTTCTAAGGCTGCTAGTTCTTCCACCACCTCATTCTCGTCCCCTCTGAATTCAATGCCGAGGTTCTTTCCAACTGCTAAAGTCTTCTTAGCCTCTGAAACTGTATTCCGAAGGTCTTCCTTCTACTATGTCTTGCATGTGAGGTGCCAAGAACCTGTCTTGCAACTGTTTCTCTTTAAGTATTATGACTCAAAGTAAATTTAACATGAAACTCGGCCACAAAACCACTATCACTCGGTAACCGGAATCCGGCAAATACAACTCGCAACTCAACTACTAATCTAACAACAAATATAACTCGGAACATCAGTTACTACGTTGACTCTCTTCGGATGGTACTCAATCTTGAGGTTACGGTCTTCAAGCAGTTCTAACAACTCATGCTGATCAAGTTCCAACCCTTCCTAAGTCGTCTAATTCAAGTTCTGATGGTATGTATATACATTGTGCATTCTTTACTATACAAGCTTTGTCTCTACGTCTTCGAAGAAAATACAACTGTAATTAACTCTAAGTCTAGTGTCGAATAATTCTTTTCAAGGTCTTTCAACTATCTCAATGAATAGGTCACAATCTTCTGTCTTGCGTAAGCACACAACCTAACCCTACATGTAACACATCACTATGGTTCACAAACTCCTTCTCTGATATAAGCTGATTCAAGGTCGAAGCTCTCTTCAAAGTTTCTTTCGGTTTCTCAATGGCTCATTGTCTCGCATCTGACCACACAACTGAACATTCTTCTGTAGCAACTTGTCAAAGGAGCAGCTATCTTCAAAAGACTATTTACAATTCTCTGAAAGTAACAATGCTAGACCTAGGAACTATAGATACCTGTCACAGTCTTCAATTTCTTCCAACTCACGTCTTCTTCTACCTACTTAGGATTTACTCTAATACACTCGGCTAAGCTACATGTCCTAGGAGAACATCTTCCTTAACTCGGAGTTCACGTTTGCTCGACTTGGCATACAACTGATTCTCTAATAGGATCTACAACACTAACTCCCCAAGCTTGTCATGGTCTTCTTCGGTACGTGAATATACCCATGTATCATCTATGAGGATTACTACAAATGATCAAGGAACTTATGAAATATTCTGCTCGACATCTCTATAAAGGTAACTAACACGCTAATCAAACAAAGCGACATAACTCAGAACTCAAAGCGATCACATCTTGCCCCAAAAGCTGTCTTCGGTACATCAACCTCTCTCACTTTCAACTGGTAGTAAACGGATCTCAAATTAATCTTCGGAAGGACTGGAGCACACCCTAACTGATCAACAAATCACTGATGCTGGGAAACGAATACTAACTACTCATTGTCAACTGTTTCAACTGTTTGTAATCTAAACACAATCTCGTATTGTCTTCCCTCTTCTCCACAAACTGCACTGTCATACTCTAAGACGATGTACTAGGCCTAATGAATCTACGGTCTAACAATCTCGAAGTTGATTCTTCAACACTCTCAATTCTTTCGGGAACCATAAGATGTAGAGCAATCAAAACAGAAGCAGACTCGAAGACGGTATCAATAACAAACTTTTCTTACCTGTCAGGAGACAAACTGGGCAATTCTTCTAAACACTTTTAGGGAAAACACAAACTGTTCTAACCTTCTGCGGTCTAATCTTCATTCAAAAATGAAATCCATCACATTTGCTAGGGAAGCCTGTCAACTAAACTCAGTCAATCTTTGACCTCTAAAGCTGGATCAACATTCGATAAGAAGTTCACATCCTCACCTACCACTATAGTCTCACAATAATCTGCAACTTCATGGCAACTCTCTCTTGCCTCAAAGTATACTCTAGCTCTGTGTTCTACAAGTCAACCATGCCAAAAGTTACATCGAAACCGTAAAAAGACATTTACTTCAAATCTATTGGAAGCACGTTACCCTGAACCATCAACAAGCATCTTCCGCACATCTTTCTGACTACCACTATCTTACCAAAAGGTCTAGTCACATGTGTCCCTACGTCTAAGATCTCAACATGTATATCTAGCTTCCTTACACGCTCACACAAAAGGACGAATCCGCAGAAATTGCAACTTAACGGGCACACAGCTGATAGTCTTCGGTCCTCTTGTTTTCAGGCTGACCTTTCAAACATAACTTAACTCTTCAAAACCGTTCCTAGAGCATCTCGAAACTTCAAAATTCAGTTCTGATCACACAAAAAAAATCAGGCTTGAACTTTTTCTATAACATCGGTCCTGACGACTCGGAACGTCCCACTACCAAACAATCTGGAGTCAAAGCTCAAGACTTCCTTCTCGGCTCAACTATATCGGAAGCGACTTCATCTCTTCTTCTTGCTGGAAAACAACTCAGACGCACACTGGCCCAAACACACAAATCGATTCCCACTCACGGATACCGACCGGCTGTCTTGTACTAAAACCATAGGCCGAACCCCAACGATCACTAACTAACATTTCTGAATTTAGATTACTCACACGAGACCCTTACCCTGATCTTGCCAAAAGGACTAAGGTGCTCATACCTACCTCTAACACTTCGCAGAGCATATTCAAACTTGCATGCTTGCTAACAACATACGAAAGTACGGACTCAGAATCAATTAGAAGGGACAACTCAAAATTGTACCAAGGGCTTATCTACTAAAACATCGATACTACTCTAAATCCAATTCACAGGTCTTCACTTCTTTCACCAACTAATACCAGAATCGATCACATCGTCCCTCACCAACAAGAATCAACCCACAAACATACGGACTCAAACAAACAAATTGTACCTTAACACCGGTACAACCATACTTCTCTGACTATAGCGATGAACTCCCTCAACATCATCCACATTTTCAGAAACCACAACTTCCACTTACCGATTCACGGCCCATTCCTTGGCCTCAAACTACTAAAAAGCAATAAATCAACAACAACAGAAAATTAACATACAACTGGGTTAGCAAAGGAAAGGGTCCAAGTGGCTTAAGTATGATTCCCCTCACTAAAAATCTCATTTTTTCGATGTAATAGAAGCAATGGGGCTCTACTCAACATACTGCAAGCAACATATACACACGATCACACAAACATACACCAAGCATACTTGATAAACAAGAAAATAGGCTTACATGGCAAGCAAACACCGTGCATTTCAATACAAAAATTAAACTTACCTTACTTACCTGCCCAAGGTCTCGGAAACCTTAGGCTCTGATGCCAACAAATGTAACCCCCTCGTCCCGGTCTGGTCGACTGACACGTCCGAGTAGGCTACACGGGGAAAACCGACGCAAAACCTGTTAAGGTCCCACCCCGGTTAGCGACCCTAGAAAACTTTTTAGTTTATTATAATCTTATCTAGATGCTCTTACTAAACCTATGTGTGAAACGACATCAGAAACAAGGCTCACGAGAAGCCTAACAGCAAACAGGGCCTAAGCCCAACCCTTGGGACCCATTAGAGATGTCAAACAACCCATTTTTAGGCTTCTGTTTCGAAACAGACATCACCCGTTTCGAAACACGGGCTCCAGTTCAAAAAGCCAGACACCCGTACCGGAACGCATCCACCCCGTTTCAGAACAAGGTCACATTTTGCCTAGGCGTTCCGATACCCGTTTCGGAACAGGCAATTACAGTGGCCAAAGTGTTTCGAAACTTGTTTCGAAACTTGGGCTCACAGTGGCCAAACCGTACCGAAACGTGTTCCGATACGTGGGAGCCTGGAACCACACCCGTTTCGAAATGGCAAAGCTGGTTTCGAAACACCTGCAGCCTACAGTTTTCCAAAATCAGTTTTATACATCTCTAAACGATCCCAAACGCCCTTAAGGACCCCCAACAAGCATACACGGCATACAAGCACACTCTAGAGGCATGCACCCTATTGCAAACATACTTAAAACGCAAGGATACAAGATAAGACCTCCATTCACAAGATCATTCAAGACATTAAGGATAGCATGCTTAGACAAACATACATAAGCACATCCATAAAAGGCACAAGACCAACATAAACATAAGCATTCAAGATAACACGCTTCACAAGACATACACTTAACCTTCAAGATAGGTAATAAAGCATGGCTTCCAATTCAAAACATGACATCAACAAGCCACACCAACATCAACATAAAACAAGCATTCACATCAACAACACCTATCCCATTACTTGACAATTACAATCTAAAATTTAAAGTTCATACTTGAGCTAACCAAAAGCATCACTTGGAGACCTTTCCTTGCCCTTGCCACCCACAAGCTACTGATCTGCATTGTCGAACAAAAAGAAGCGTAAGCATAAAAGCTTAGCGAGGGCATTCTCATAAAACAAACATTCGACAATGCAGGGTCCAAGCACGAGCTACTACCATGATGAAATGCATGATCTTACCTCCTCTCCGCGTGAGCCCAAAACATACATGATGCATGAACATATAGTCAACATTTTGCCATGCTCAACAACTCATAAGCTCAACTCACAATGATACATATATCAATGTATATTTAACAACATATCTCAATGCGTATTGGAATCACAATTCATATTATATTGGTAACACATCTCAAATCATAAAGGCACATATAATCTCATATTGGCACCTAGCTATGACTCGAATACGCTGATAACATGTTGGAACGCATTTCCAACATAACCATTACCTGCGGTGGGATTACACTCATCACCGGTTCTCGCGGAGGGGATTCCACTCATCCTCACGCCCCGTCGATGGGATTCCACTCATCACCGACTTATATAAAGATTTTCGGGCGTACCCGTACTCCTCCTTGGTGCCTTAACGCCACCAAGGCCACGCGCGACTTTGACTCTCGTGTGCACAATCATCCTAATGATCAATCATTGTACCCAAGAATACTAGTGCCAATATTAATCAAAATCCATAACCTTTCACAACATCAACTCAACATAACTTCCGTGCTTAGCACGTACTCACCATGATCACTATCATGCACGATTCATAAACCAAACCACATGCATATATCAACGCATCATATCAAGCCTCAACATCATGCATAACACATTATACATAGCCAACACAAACACAATTAGACATGAGGCATAATAAGCAATTAGGAGTTCAACCAAAGGTTTCCTAAGCTAAGCTTGAGATTAGGCTACCACTCTAATCTCAACTCTAGGTGGGATTACCAATCCCATCCTAGGTTCACATGCTTGAACCAATTACTCAAAAACCATTTAAAAACATTTAACCACTCACCTTCACTTCCAAGCTCAACACCAAGCAACCAACACCTTCAAGTTTCCGGATTTGTTCCCGAGGCTTCGCCAACATAAAATCTCGCTTCTAATCACCTCAACACAAGCAAAACAACTTCAAATCAACTCAAATATCAAAGTAGCTAACACTGAATACTAATCAAACACCCAACACAACAATTCAAGCCATAGACAACCCCCAAAATTACCAAACCCGAGCAGCCCTTATACCCAGCCCAAAACTTATGATTTCAACACATTTAACACATTCAAATGCTTCCAAAACAGCCCCCAACTATTACCCTAACATCAACCCTCAAATTCCAACACAAATCATACCCAAAACTCATCTAAAAACCCTCCTAAAACCCCACCAAAACCCAAATTCGGGAATTCATTTAAAACACTCTAAAAATTATATATGTTGGACCATTTGGTTCATAAACACCATATATAACAATATTAAATCAAAATCCTAAGTTAAAAATAATAAAAATATCATTTTTATTCAAATCTTCCAAAAACCCAAATTCCAAAACATTGATGAAAATGAAATCTATTTGTACTTTCAAGTAGAGGAAGATGAGAGCAAGATGTGGGTGTATTTACCTTTCAAAACTGAGCCAAAATGAGGGAGAAAGGAGATGGAATAGTAAAATCCATGGAAAGGAGAGGGGTTTGTCGTTGGCTTTAGATGGAGAAGAAGATAGCATTTTTTTGTTTGTTTGAAATATAATAAAAGGAAATGGGCTTATTTGAAAAGATCACATATTTACAAAAATGCCATTAAAATGGCTATTGGGCTTTGTTATCCAAATTTGGTCCAACTCTTCAATTAAATTTTTGCAAAACAAAACCGAGACATTATTTTATTTATTTAATTAGAAAACCGAGACTCAAATATTATTTAAATATTATTTTCTCCCGGCCCCCAAATCCGGGTGTTACACTTATAAAGTTTAAATATTAGAAAAATTAGGCCTTGTCCCAAAAATTTTGAGTTTAAAAACCTAATAAACCATTACATTTTTAAATTCATTATTTTGGCCAGTGGTAGATCTAAACTTGTATCAAGTGGGTTCAAGAAAGTCAAAGTAAATATTAAACAAACAAATTTTTATTTGAATAGCGGATGAGTGAATAGAGATCATTTGCCCACTTTTTTGCCCTGTTTATGTCTCACAAAAAAAAATTAAATTTACATATTAGAGTTTAGGGAATTGAGGATACTGTTTATTTTTAGGGTTTAGGATTTAGAATATAGTGTTAGGGCTTATAATTTATTTTTTTAGAGTTGGAACATAAAAAGGCACCAAAAAGGGACATGATTTTCTTTCAGATCAAGTCAGTTTAAATACATTCTATTTTTTCTCTCCCAAACTTATGTACTTTTTATAGGGATTTCTATAACCTAACTTATATGTAAATTTTCCTATGATTTTGGCTCATGCCAATGTTTGATCATGGCTCTGTCCATGTTCCTACATCTAACAAAATCATCATGGTAGGGATCTTCTAGCATGGTTCTTAGCAGTAGTAATTTATCATTACCACGTGGACCACTCAATGCATCAATGAGGTATTATTCAAATTTTACGACGAAGACTGAGTTTGGATTAAGGGATTAAATTGACCTATTATTTTTTTTATTTTACTAGTATCCGACTCATTGATCGACTAATTCAGATCAAATTTTGCATACGATATGGAGGCGACCCTTCTAATCCAGTTTTCTTCATTCACAATATCGGGATTTGAACCTCTGACCTTACTTAAGGGACTAACGCCTCATTTCGCCAAACCATCCGGTTATTGGTAAAATTGATTAAATTTTAGTAATGAATTAAAAGGTGGAATTAAGAGAAAAAATTGTTGACAAAAATTAGATTAATTTATTCGATAACACATTATTGAAAAATACATCCTCCATGTTTAACCTTATTCAGTCACAAATGCACTGCCCATTGAAACAAACTTGGTTATCGTGTTTATGGGTACATTTTTCGTCACAGTCAGAGTTACTGGAACAACTAATTTGTTTGATTTCACCTTTGATGCAATATGCAATTCCCCCTTCACACTCGATTGCTTTGGACTCTTTTTCGGTAGTGCTTGGAATATATACCTGCCCTTGAGCTCTCGATGTCATTACCAACACCATTGCTGCAATGATTCAAAAAAGAAGATTTATTTACATGAATTGAAGATTGATTATTTAACCATTAGCATCAAGCAATGAAAAGAGTGAGATAAGAACTTACATGATGCAAGCCGACGACAGCATTGGACAGTGTACGTGGGTAGGATATCGGAAACGTTGCACTGGAAAGGGCTATGGAAAGTGTTCGATAGACATGGTGTGGTACTCGACGCTTTCATCCCTCGGAAAAGGGCAAAAGATGGATGGCGTTTTGGCTTTGTCAGGATGGCTAGTAGGGTCGACACTGATCGAGCGATTGAACGCCTTCACAACAAATGGATTTATGGGTCTCGATTGATGGTGAGTATGGCAAGATTTGTTGACCGCGGATCGTCCATGAATCAAAGAAATAGGGGATTGGGTGAGTCTGATCAAAAGAAAAATGGGGATGAAAAGGGGCAATCTGAAATAAACAGTGTGAATTCGAAGAGAATACATATCACGGCAAAGGTGATTCAAGGGCATGTCGATGCAGAGAAAGTGGATATACTCCAACATTGTATGGTGGGCTGGTGCAATCGCCATTGGAGTTTGAAGGAATTAGCATCGAGAATGAACATTCCTAATCATCAAGGCTTGTCTATCCTGCGGATTGCTGGACCGGCTATATTACTGATGTTCAAGGATGCGAAAACAAAGGAGGAGGTGTTGGAAAAGACGAGATTTAGTGATTGTTTCTCAAAGTTAGAACGTTGGGATCCGGGGATGACATTACAGACTCGAAGGGCATGGATTTCAGTCTGAGGTGTCCCAATACACGCTTGGTCATTTGAGACATTCGAAAATATTGCAAAGAATTGGGGTTCGCTTGTTCGAGTAGCGGAGAATACAACATCGCCGACATCGTTCGAATGTGGCTGGTTGTTGATTGAAACGGATTTGATGGAATTCATCGATACAAGAGTGGTGCTGGAAGTCGAGGGAAAATTACACCAGATATTCGTCAAAGAGGTGACCATATTTGGGCCTCTTATTGACTGTGAATGCACAACGGCCAGTGACGCTAGCAGTGACGAGTCATCGGAGTATAGTTCGTCGGAGTGTGTGCCAGAATCGAGTATGGGGGAAGATTATCAGTGTGAAAATTCAGAGGATGCGGGAACAGGACTGAAAGATTGGAAGTGTAATCAGCTCTGGAATGATTGTTACCGTGGGGACCAGGATGTGGTTGATGCCACGCCGGTTGTCGCGCCTGGGTGTATGTTGTTGACGCTGGTGCAATGTGGGATAACGCTGGGCGGTGGTGAAGCTGGGCTGGTGGGAGTTTCACCGGCATTAGGAGTGTATGATAACACAAAGAGTCCAAGTGGAATAGAATTCCAAAACATTGGAACTGTAGAAGCCAATTCACTCAAACAACCTCAAGAGGCTAACCATATCCACGAGGATAATCAAGCTGATCAGACCGTATTTCAAAATCAATGGGGGGGGGACGGTGACTGGAGAACATGTGACGGAAGGCTTGGTTTCTGTTTCGATAACGACAAACACTGTCGAGCAGACTGGTTTGATCCCAATTCCGGTTGAAGAGCTAGGTGGTGAACAGGCAATACGTCAAAGTGCTGTAGCAGATTCCGTTATTCCGATTTGAATTAATGGGGTGCTAAAGAAGACGAAATCAGTGAATGCGTTGTCGGGGGTGGTGAAAAATCTGAAACAGGGTAGGGGAAGACCGAGGAAGAGTGGAGGCCGAGATTCCCAAACTATAGTCGCTGACGCATCGATAACAGATTCGGATTTCCACCGTAGACAACAAATTCTATACTGAGAAGCTACAGCGACTGCGTCATTAGGGAACTTGGTGGGGGTGACATCTTTGGGCCGTGAGGAAGAAATATTGCATGATATGTCACGAGTGTTGCAGGACGGCATTCGAAATTTGTAGCAATGCGACTAATGAGCTGGAACGTTAGGGGGGTGGGTTCTTTGTTGAAGAGAAGACGGGTGGGGGATGTAATTCGGAGGCAACGTTTTGATATGGTTTTGATGCAGGAATCGAAATTAGAGGAGCTGGTGCCGTCGGTTGTTGCTGGAATGTGGTACAGTGATGGTTTTGAGTTTTCTTTTTTGCCATCCGTGGGAGCTTCGGGTGGTTTGTTAGTGATTTGGGAAGGTGATCGTTTTGCGCTGGAATCGGTTGAGTTAGATAGGCATTTTATTGTGCTCCAAGGGCGATGGAAGCCCGAGGATATAGTTTGCTGTGTAATGGCGGTTTATGCCCCTTGCGATGTGTTGGAGCAGGAAGGTTTATGGCAACGGATGTTGACAGTGATCGAAGGCTTTTCGGGACCATGGTGTGTCACGGGCGACTTTAATTCGGTGCTGCGTCCGTCTGAGAGAGCAGGTTGTAGCTCACTGTCGAGAGGTATGATTTCCTTTGTTTCTTTCGTGAATGCTGCGAGTTTGATTGATATGCCATTGCGAGGAAAACAGTATACATGGTTTGGTAGGGATAGTCGAAAGAGCCGCATTGATAGATTCCATGTATCATCGCGGTGGTTGGATTGTTTTGCTAGAATTGAACAGATGTCATTGCCGAGAGGCATTTCGGACCATGCCCTAATTCTTCTGTTGTGTGATGATATTGATTGGGGTCCAAGGCCTTTCCGCTTCATTAATGTTTGGTTGGAAGAGAGGCGTAATGTTAGTCGTATGGCTGAGGAGTGGTGTCGTTTGACGGGAATGGGTATTGGTAATTCCAACATCTCGGTTAAGCTTAGACATTTAAAGCTATTTCTTCGACAATGGAATAAAACGGACTTTGGGGATATAGAGAAAGAAATTTCACATATACAAGGCCGTATCGATTGTTTGGATAGTGGTGAGGAGGAGCTAGCCGTGGGGGAGGATAGTGAGCTGTGCGATCGAAGGAGGGTTTGGTTGCAAGCTTTGTGGCGAGCGATTCACAAAAAAGAATCGTTGTGGCGACAGAAGTCGAGAGCGACTTGGCTTAAATTGGGTGATAGGAACACTGCATTTTTTCACAGGGCAGCGAAGTTGCGTGCGATACGAAATGCTATTGTTGGGTTGACTATAGGTGGTACTTGGGTAACTGATCCGATCAGGTTACGCAAACATGTGGTAAGCTTCTTCTCTAAGCATTTCGCTGCAGAAGAGAGGTCTTGTAATTGGCATTTCGAGGGAGCTTTTAACAGGGTGAATGCTAGTGAGAACTTGGCTTTGACTGTGCCATTTACTATTGATGAGGCATGGGCTGTCGTGCGAGGGAGTGAGGGCTCGAAGTCTCCAGGTCCGGATGGATATAGTATGAAGTTTTTCAAGAGGTGTTGGGAGGTTATCAGCGTAGATGTGGAACGGTTCTTGGCTGATTTTTTCTCCACGGGGAAGTTACCTTTGGGTGTTAATAACACGTTTATTGTGCTGCTACCTAAAGTGGATTCGCCGGTTTCTTTGCATGAGTATCGACCAATTAGTCTGCTGAAAATATATAAGATTTTAGCTAAAATTTTAGCTAGACGGTTACCAGTGGTATTGGGCGGTTTGATCAGTGACCATCAGTCAGCTTTTGTTCGCGGACGTCAGATAGTGGATGGAATTTTGTTGGCCAATGAGACGATTCACTCTATGCGACATAGTCGGGTGGGGGGTGTGTGTGCTGAAGCTTGATTTTGCGAAGGCCTACGATTATGTCCGATGGGAATTCTTGGATCAAATTATGGGATCGATGGGTTTTAGCAAGACTTGGAGGGGATGGGTATTGAAGTGTATTGGTACAGTTCGTTTATCTGTTCTGCTAAATGGGAGCACAACGAAAGAATTTGATATGGGACGGGGGTTGCGACAAGGCTGCCTATTGTCGCCGTTATTATTCGTCATCGTGGCTGAAGCTTTACATCGGCTGTTAGTACAAGCGGAGGTAATGGGGCTGATTCGTGGGGTGGTAGTGGCTCCGGGGGTGACGTTAACACACCTTCAGTTTGCCGACGACACCATTCTCTATTTTGAAGCATCAGTAGAAGCGGCATTGAACATTCACAGGCTATTATGTTGCTTCCAGGTGTGCTTAGGTTTGCGAATTAATTTCTCGAAGTCTTCCCTTTATTCGATTGGTGTGGATGGGGATTTGGTTGCATCCATGGCCGAGGTACTGTGTTGTCGTCGGGGGGAGCTACCGTTTGTCTACTTGGGATTACCGCTGGGTGTAAATCCGCAAAACATTGCTGTATGGGAGCCTGTCATTGCATGTGTCCGTCGGAAGCTCGCGGGTTGGAAGAGGACATCGCTATCGTTTGCGGCACGAGTCACTCTGGTAAACTCAGTTTTATCTTCCCTCCCAGTATACTATATGGGCTTGTTTCGTGTGCCGAAAGGGGTGATTGCTGCTATAGATAAGTTGAGGCGAGCATTCTTATGGGGCGGGGTCAATTTACAGCAAAAAATGAGTAGAGTGAGTTGGAGTTTGGTGTGCCGGCCTTGCCATCTTGGCGGCTTGGGGGTGGCTGATTTGGAGGTTCGAAACAAGGCGCTTTTGGAGAAATGGTCGTGGAGATATGCTAGGGATGTAACATCTTTATGGCGAGCTATTATTGTATCAAAGTATGGTGAGGCGGCTCAGTGGTGGCGATTTAACACTTCAGTTAGGGGACCGATGCCTGTGATTTGGAAGCAGATAGTGCAGACTGTTAGTTCGGAGGGTGTGCAAAAGCATATGGGCGAGTCTCAGTTTGTTTGGAAGGTTGGCTCGGGGGAACGAGTGCTGTTTTGGTTTGATGCATGGTGTGTTGAGCAGCCGCTAAAAGATGTTTTCCCTCGCCTGTTCTCAATTGTGGTTAATCGGTTAGCAATGGTAATGGACATGGCTGTCGAGGGGAGTTTTCAGCATGATCGGTGGGGAGACTTGTTCCGTCGTAGCCTGCATTCTTTTGAGGCTCGGCAATTGTAGGACCTACGGTCGTTGGTATGTCAGGTACAACTGCGACAAGGTGAGCTGGATATACTCGTCTGGACACCGGATAAACATGGGATTTTTTCAGTCAAAGGGCTGTCTCGTTTGCTTATGATGGACAAGGTGGGTGAGAGCGAATTTGGGGACTGTTTTGCGTGGAAAGTCCTGGTTCCTCCTAAGGTCCAGGCGTTCTTGTGGTTTGCTTGGTTGCGCCGCTTGCCTACGTTTGCGTTTCTGCGGATACGTGGGATTGATTTGGGCGAACACCAAGGCTTATGTAGGTGGTGCCGCGAGAGGGAGGAAGATATTGAACATTTGTTTTATTTGTGCCCGTTTGCCCAAGGCTTGTGGAATTGGTTTCGAGGGTGGTGGGCGATTTCTTTGCCTATGCCTAAAACATTAGCGGATTTCCATCTCCCAGAGATGCATTGTTCGTTTAAAGGCATATTGAGGAAGCTCTGGGTGTCGAGTATTGCTGCATTGTTGTGGTCATTGTGGCTTGCGCGCAATGACTTTGTTTTTAACAGAAAGTTTGTCCCGACATCGGAGATAGGCTTCTTGGTCAAGTTACATTCTTTTTATTGGGTGAAGACCCTTAAAGAGGGGTTGTCTGTCAGTGAATCTCTTTGGTGGGACTGTCCGAGTTTGTATCGGGAAGGGGTTGATAAACAGATAGACCGGTTGGGAGTGTGTTGGGAGCCCCCTATCGGAGAAACGTTAAAATTCTTGGTGGATGGCTCCGCTCGTGGGAAGCCGGGGCCTGCGGGCTTCGGGGGGTGTTGCGTGATGCTCAGAGTCGTATCCTCACGTTGTTCTCGGGGCCACTTGGTTCTCTTGATTCTACTGTTGCGGAGATTCGGGTGATAGCTTTAGCCTTGGATTATTTTGTTGCATCTAAATGGGCTGATCGTCCTCTTATTGTTGAGTCGGATTCCAAAGTGGCAATTGGGTGGGTGCTGTAGGTGGAGCGTCGCCCATGACGCTTGTGGGAGTTCTTTCGTGCGATCGACTGTGCTTGTTTGATGTTAGGTTCTGTTTGCTTTTCTCACATTTTCCGGGAGGCGAATGGGTTAGCTGACGCGCTAGCGAAGGAAGGGGTGTCTCGAGTCTCTCTATTTCAGGCTTCGATATGATGATTTGTAAGGGGAGGGGTCTTTCGTTTTGTTTTTAAAGTCGACATGTCGTACTCTTTTCCTCCATTAGGCTTAGAGAGGTTTTTGATGAGGCGCATGTTCGACTTGCGTTGTATATTTATCTTAATAATATATACTTCGCTTTGCTGATAAAAAAAATTAGCAAAAGGATGATGAATTTCATATTTGAAGGAGCTGATTCTTCTTGGGAATTTGATTTAATGAGAAGTTGTAAACAAGAAAGGTTAGTCAAAGGATGTTATTTATAATTGAGGCCTTCAAATATAAATTAGTGTTGATTTGAAATATATGACAAGAAATCTTATATAATATAAACTTCCTTACAGGGAAATAAAGCAAAATAAAATATTTTTTTAATAACATTCCCTTTTTCCTAACCCTTATGTATATTTATGTGTTTATATTAAGATTATTATTCCATGCACTGACATTAAAAGAATTCGTTAACGGTGTTGTAATATTCTCATGCAATATGGTTATCGGATTTAGGGTTACATTTTTTGTTTATGAGTGGTGTTTGCCGGATTATTTTTTTGTTGCGCCACGAGGTGTGCGTGACCCAACATGCGGGTGGTATACGATATTGGTGTGTATCTTAATCTTTTTCTTCGTGTGTGTGGTTTTAATTAATCTTTTATTTTCCAAGACTTTGTAGTAGAAGGTTTTTTATGTGGGTTGCATACGGGATGTGTGTACTCTTTTACTCCATTTTAGACTAGAAGTGTTTTTAATGAGGCATACAACCAATTGTCTTTAGATTTTATAATGACCTTTTAATATAATCCATTCTTTGCCAAGAAAATAGAACAATATCAAATTCTATGTCAACGTTGATGCTTGCAATCGTCGAGTGGAATATGCAAGAAAAAACCAACTGCAACAATGACAGATTATATGTCAACGATAATGCTTGATGTCATGTTCTTATTAATGTTTTAACTTACTACCTAGGGGTGACCAAAACTTGACTCGACCTGACAAAACCTAAATTTTTTATTCGACTTGTGGCGAAAAAACTCGACTCGACTCAAAAAATTTTCAAATAAAGTTTGAGTTGTAAAATGAAAACTCGAATAACTCCAAATTTTTAGTAATTGGTGAATTAATTTTAAGTTTAAGTCAAGTCACTCAAATTTTCATGATATATTTATATATATACATTGATATATAAAAAAATTGAAGAAATATATGCCACGTATGAAGAAATATATATACATATCTTATATGATTAGAGAAAGTGTTTAAATTGTACTATAACATGATAAATACTTGCAATTAAATTTGTATATGAACTCGAAAACTCGACTCGACTCAAACTCGACTCGAATTTCATAAACTCGAATCGAAATTTTTTAAATAATGTTGGAGTAGTAAAATATGACACCACAACTCGAATAACTCGAAAATTTTTTACTCTACTTGACTCAATCGAATGCTAACTCTAACCTTCCGTAGATTTTAGTTTTTTATTGTTCATAGGAGCTGTGGGATCAATGCTTCCTGCTGCAGGGAAGGAGCTACCTTGAGGCCCAAGGGGGACCTAGCCCCTGTTGTAAAATTAAGGTATTAGATAGATTTTGGTCTAATAATAATTTGGTCTATGGAAAGATAAATATTGAAATTAAAAAAACACAAGAGTTTATTAATTATATAGTCAAGTAGGGTTTGAAATAAGGAAGAATGAGCTCGCATCCTCAAATGTTTTGGTCCAATAGCAATTTAGGTTCTTATAAAGTTTAAATATTAGAAAAATTAGGCCTTGTCCCATGAATTTTGAGTTTAAAAACTTAATAAACCATTACATTTTTTAAATTCATTATTTTGGCCAGTGGTAGATCTAAACTTGTATCAAGTGGGTTCAAGAAAGTCAAAGTAAATATTAAACAAACAAATTTTTATTTGAATAGCGGATGAGTGAATAGAGATCATTTGCCCACTTTTTTGCCCTGTTTATGTCTCACAAAAAAATTAAAACTAGGGTTCAGGATTAGAGTTTAGGGAATTGAGGATATTGTTTATTTTTAGGGTTTAGGATTTAGAATATAGTCTTAGGGCTTATAATTTATTTTTTTAGAGTTGGACCATAAAAAGGCACCGAAAATGGACATGATTTTCTTTCAGATCAAGTCAGTTCAAATACATTCTATTTTTTCTCTCCCAAACTTATGTAGTTTTTACAGGGATTTCTATAACCTAACTTATATGTAAATTTTCCTATGATTTTTGCTCATGCCATTGTTTGATCATGGCTCTGTCCAAGTTCCTACATCTAACAAAATCATCATTGTAGGGATCTTCTAGCATGGTTCTTGGCAGTAGTAATTTATCATTACCACGTGGACCACTCAATGCATCAATGAGGTATTAAGCAAATTCTACGATGAAGACTGAGTTTGGATTAAGGGATTAAATTGACCTATTATTTTTTTTATTTTACTGGTATTCGACTCATTGATCGACTAATTCAGATCAAATTTTGCATACGATATGGAGGCGACCCTTCTAATCCAGTTTTCTTCATTCACAATATCGGGATTTGAACCTCTGACCTTACTTAAGGGACTAACGCCTCATTTCGCCAAACCAACCGGTTATTGGTAAAATTGATTAAATTTTAGTAATGAATTAAAAGGTGGAATTAAGAGAAAAAACAGTTGACAAAAATCAGATTAATTTATTCGATAACACATTATTGAAAAATACATCCTCCATGTTTAACCTTATTCAGTCACAAATGCACTGCCCATTGAAACAAACTTGGTTATCGTGTTTATGGGTACATTTTTCGTCACAGTCAGAGTTACTGGAACAACTATTTTGTTTGATTTCACCTTTGATGCAATATGCAATTCCCCCTTCACACTCGATTGCTTTGGACTCTTTTTCGGTAGTGCTTGGAATATATACCTGCCCTTGAGCTCTCGATGTCATTACCAACACCATTGCTGCAATGATTCAAAAAAGAAGATTTATTTACATGAATTGAAGATTGATTATTTAACCATTAGCATCAAGCAATGAAAAGAGTGAGATAAGGACTTACATGATGCAATTAGCAAAAGGATGATGAATTTCATATTTGAAGGAGCTGATTCTTCTTGGGAATTTGATTTAATGAGAAGTTGTACACAAGAAAGGTTAGTCAAAGGATGTTATTTATAGTTGAGGCCTTCAAATATAAATTACTGTTGATTTGAAATATATGGTAAGAAATCTTATATAATATACACTTCCTTACAGGGAAATAAAGCAAAATAAAATATATTTTTAATAACATTCCCTTTTTCCTAATCCTTATGTATATTTATGTGTTTATATTAAGATTATTATTCCATTGACCGACATTAAAAGAATTCGTTAACGGTGTTGTAATATTCTAATGTAATATGGTTATCGGATTTAGGGTTACATTTTTTTATGGGTGGTGATTGCCGGATTATTTTTCTGTTGCGCCACGAGGTGTGCGTGACCCAACATGCGGGTGGTATACGATATTGATGTGTATCTTAATCTTTTTCTTCGTGTGTGTGGTTTTAATTAATCTTTTATTTTCTAAGACTTTGTAGTAGAAGGTTTTTTCTGTGGGTTGCATACGGGATGTGTGTACTCTTTTACTCCATTTTAGACTAGAAGTGTTTTTAATGAGGCATACAACCAATTGTCTTTAGATTTTATAATGACCTTTTAATATAATCCATTCTTTGCCAAGAAAATAGAACAATAACAAATTCTATGTAAACGTCGATGCTTGCAATCGTCGAGTGAAATATGCAAGAAAAAACCAACTGCAACAATGACAGATTATATGTCAACGATAATGCTTGATGTCATGTTATTATTAATGTTTTAACTTGCTAACTAGGGGTGACCAAAACTTGACTCGACCTGACAAAACCTAAATTTTTTATTCGACTTGTGGCGAAAAAACTCGACTCGACTCGAAAAATTTTCAAATAAAGTTTGAGTTGTAAAACGAAAACTCGAATAACTCCAAATTTTTAGTAATTGGTGAATTAATTTTAAGTTTAAGTCAAGTCACTCAAATTTTCATGATATATTTATATATATACATTGATATATAAAACAATTTGAAGAAATATATGCCACGTATGAAGAAATATATATAAAGATCTTATATGATTAGAGAAAGTGTTTAAATTGTACTATAACATGATAAATACTTGCAATTAAATTTGTATATGAACTTGAAAACTTGACTCGACTCAAACTCGACTCGAATTTCATAAACTCGAATCGAATTTTTTTTAAATAATGTTGGAGTAGTAAAATATGACACCACAACTCGAATAACTCGAAATTTTTTGACTCTACTTGACTCGATCGAATGCTAACTCTAACCTTCCGTAGATTTTAGTTTTTTATTGTTCATAGGAGCTGTGGGATCAATGCTTCCTGCTGCAGGGAAGGAGCTACCTTGAGGCCCAAGGGTGACCTACCCCTCTTGTAAAATTATGGTATTAGATAGATTTTGGTCTAATAATAATTTGGTCTATGGAAAGATAAGTATTGATATTAAAAAAAACACAAGAGTTTATTAATTATATAGTCAAGTAGGGTTTGAAATAAGGAAGAATGAGCTCGCATCCTCAAATGTTTTGGTCCAATAGCAATTTAGGTTCTTATATAGTTTAAATATTAGAAAAATTAGGCCTTGTCCCATGAATTTTGAGTTTAAAAACCTAATAAACCATTACATTTTTTAAATTCATTATTTTGGCCAGTGGTAGATCCAAACTTGTATCAAGTGGGTTCAAGAAAGTCAAAGTAAATGTTAAACAAACAATTTTTTATTTGAATAGCGGATGAGTGAATAGAGATCATTTGCCCACTTTTTTGCCCTGTTTATCTCACAAAAAAATTAAAACTAGGGTTTAGGATTAGAGTTTAGGGAATTGAGGATATTGTTTATTTTTTAGGGTTTAGGATTTAGAATATAGTGTAAGGGCTTATAATTTATTTTTTTAGAGTTGGACCATAAAAAAGGCACCGAAAAGGGACATGATTTTCTTTCAGATCAAGTCAGTTCAAATACATTCTATTTTTTTCTCTCCCAAACTTATGTAGTTTTTACAGGGATTTCTATAACCTAACTTATATGTAAATTTGCCTATGATTTTGGCTCATGCCAATGTTTGATCATGGCTCTGTCCATGTTCCTACATCTAACAAAATCATCATTGTAGGGATCTTCTAGCATGGTTCTTGGCAGTAGTAATTTATCATTACCACGTGGACCACTCAATGCATCAATGAGGTATTAAGCAAATTCTACGACGAAGCCTGAGTTTGGATTAAGGGATTAAATTGACCTATTATTTTTTTATTTTACCGGTATCCGACTTATTGATCGACTAATTCAGATCAAATTTTGCATAAGATATGGAGGCGACCCTTCTAATCCAGTTTTCTTCATTCACAATATCGGGATTTGAACCTCTGACCTTACTTAAGGGACTAACGCCTCATTTCGCCAAACCAACCGGTTATTGGTAAAATTGATTAAATTTTAGTAATGAATTAAAAGGTGGAATTAAGAGAAAAAACAGTTGACAAAAATCAGATTAATTTATTCAATAACACATTATTGAAAAATACATCCTCCATATTAAACCTTATTCAGTCACAAATGCACTGCCCATTGAAACAAACTTGGTTATCGTGTTTATGTGTACATTTTTCGTCACAGTCAGAGTTACTGGAACAACTAATTTGTTTGATTTCACCTTTGATGCAATATGTAATTCCCCCTTCACACTCGATTGCTTTGGACTCTTTTTCGGTAGTGCTTGGAATATATACCTGCCCTTGAGCTCTCGATGTCATTACCAACACCATTGCTGCAATGATTCAAAAAAGAAGATTTATTTACATGAATTGAAGATTGATTATTTAACCATTAGCATCAAGCAATGAAAAGAGTGAGATAAGGACTTACATGATGCAATTAGCAAAAGGATGATGAATTTCATATTTGAAGGAGCTGATTCTTCTTGGGAATTTGATTTAATGAGAAGTTGTACACAAGAAAGGTTAGTCAAAGGATATTATTTATAGTTGAGGCCTTCAAATATAAATTACTGTTGATTTGAAATATATGGCAAGAAATCTTTTATAATATACACTTCCTTACAGGGAAATAAAGGAAAATAAAATATTTTTGAATAACATTCCCTTTTCTTTTTTTTTGCTCAATGATGTCGTATATTAAGAAGCAATATACAACCAAAATGCCACAACGGTTGCCTCGTTAAAAACCTCCCTAAAGCCTAATGGAGGAAAAGAGTATGAACCGTATGTGGTAAAACAAGAGTCCAACGAACCACAATCGGAAGCAAAACCAAAACGTTAACACTAACAAGCACAAAATAATGAAATCCGCGTTACCCCCTCCTTTGCCAACGCGTCTGCTAAACCATTCGCCTCACGGAAAATATGGGAAAAGCATACCGAATGTAAAGTAGAGCAGCAACTGCCAATCTCGCGAAATACCTCCCAAAAACGCCATGGCCGTTTGTCCATATGTAACACCCAACTAATAGCAACCATGGAATCCGACTCTACTACCAAAGGAAGAGCTGCCCATGCTGACTTCCGAAAGTACGATAACGCAAAAGCAATCGCTCGCAGTTCAGCCTCGTTTGAGTCAATACAACCAAGCGGGCCAGAAAATAACGCCAAGATACTACCATGCTCATCGCGTAACACGCCCCCAAAGCCTGCAGGACCCGGCTTACCACGTGCAGAACCATCCACCGAGAACTTCAAGATCCCCCGCGATGGTGGTTCCCAACAAATACCAAGCCGTGCTGATCGCGAATGTGATGGCTCAGAGTAAAGACTCGGACATTCCCACCACATCGCCTCGCCAATGCATAGATCATTCCTTAAAGTACGCATCCAATAAAACGAGCGCAATTTAATCAAGAAGCACACCTCTTCGACCGGTAAGGATTTCTTGTTGAAAACCATCTCATTCCGTGCTAACCAAATCGACCATAACATCGCTGCTACGCATGACACCCACATGCAGCGACGCGTACCCGAAAGCGAGCAATGGAAGTCGGGTAAAAAGAAATTAGACAAAGTGTGCGGCAGCGGTAAACACACTCTCCACCAGCAGCGAAACCAGTCCCATATACGCTGAACCACAGGGCACGAGTACAATAGATGATCGGCGTCTTCCTCCCATTCCCTACACCAGAAGCACAACGTGCATTGCCCCACAAAAACAACACCCCTACGGCTCAAAAAATCAAACGTCAGCAGGCGACGCAACCAAACAAACCACAGGAAAGCCTGTACTTTCGGTGGAACCAAAACTTTCCACGTGAAACATGCCCTAAACTCACTCTCCCCAGCTTCATCTAACATCAAAATCTGAGAAACAGCTTTGACCGTGAACATACCTCTACTATCCGGAGTCCAAATCAGCTTGTCGCAGACACCTCTATGTATATGAATGTCGCCTATCACTGCCCGCAAATCTCGCAACAGACCCGCCTCAAAAGCGCGAAGCAGACGACGGGAAAACTCTGCCCATCGTGAGTGATGAAAACCCCCCTGTACTGAATAATCCACAACCAGTGCTAATTTATTGATAACACAAGAGAATAGCCGTGGAAATATATCTTTTAAAGGCTTGCTCGCACACCATGAATCAAACCAAAAAAGAACTCGACTACCCTCCCCCACTTGCCATAACAGCTTCTCATGGAAACTCCGCTGCACTTCAGCCGAACAAGCAGTTTGCACAATCTGTTTCCACACCACCGACATCGCACGCTGACGGGAGGAATTAAATCTCCACCATTGAACATCCTCCCCATATTTAGCCACTATAATGGCCCTCCATAGCGACGATGCATCCGTGGCATATCGCCACGACCATTTAGATAACATAGCCGTGTTGCGCACCTGTAAATCCGCTATTCCCAGACCACCCAAATGTCGCGGTCTACACACCAACTTCCAGCTAACTCTGCTCATTTTTCTATGTAAATTTACGCCACCCCAAAGAAAAGCACGGCGAATCTTATCAATTGCTGCGATAACTCCTTTGGGAATGCGGAACACGCCCATGTAATAGATCGGCAGAGAAGAGAGGACAGCGTTAACCAAAGTAACTCGTGCCGCAAATGACATCGAATTACGCTTCGAACCTGCTAATTTCCGACGAACATTTGCAATAACCGATTCCCAAACCGCCAAACTTCGCGGGTTAGAGCCTAACGACACCCCCAAATAGGTGAAAGGGAAAGAACCGCGTCTACATCCCAACGCCTTAGCACACAAATCGGTGAACTCCTCTTCAACCCCAATAGCATATAATGACGACTTGCTAAAATTTATTTGCAAGCCTGAACATACTTGGAAGCAATTGAGAATACGTCTGATAGAGTCAGCACAGCCAGGAGAAGCCTCAAAAAACAAAACGGTATCATCTGCGAATTGCAAATGCGATATAGATACCCCCGGTGCAACACAAACGCCCTTAATTAAGCCTGCCGTCTCAGCCTGAACCAATAAGCTGTGGAGCGCCTCCACTACGATAACAAATAACAATGGCGACAGTGGACAGCCCTGTCGCAATCCACGCCCCATTGGAAACTCAGTCGTAGCACACCCATTTAACAGCACAAACATTCGAACCGTTGAAACACATTCCATAATCCAGTGACGCCATACCTCACAAAAGCCCATACAAACCAGCATATGATCCAGAAAATCCCATCTCACGCAATTATAGGCTTTAGCGAAGTCTAGCTTAAGCACCAAACCACCCCTCGAACTCTTCCGTAATGAGTGAATTATCTCGTTTGCAAGAAGAATGCCATCCACTATCTGTCGGCCACGAATAAAAGCCGACTGATGCTCACTGATCAGCGACCCTAGCACTCTTTGCAACCTTGTAGCTAACAATTTCGCGAGGATTTTATAGACTGAATTAACAAGGCTTATCGGACGGTAGTCGCTGAGTACCTTAGGTGAATCGATCTTAGGAATCAAGACTAGGAATGTGCAGTTTACACCCGGTGGCAACCTGCCTGTTGCGTGAAACTCGCCTAGGAACCTTAACACATCCTCGCTCACTGTGTTCCAACATACTTTAAAGAAAGCCATGCTAAACCCATCCGGTCCTGGCGCTTTCGAGCCATCACAGCCACGTATAACCTCCCACACTTCCTCACGACAAAAAGGTGCCACTAAGGCTTCATTGATGTTCCTATCAACCCTGCCGAACTCACCCATTATAGTCCAAGTGCAACGACGTTTTGCTGCCTTAAAATGCATGGTGAAATTTGTCACTATATGTTTCCGAAGGCGATGAACATTCGTTTCCCACCGACCATTTATCAATAGCCCTGAAATCATATTCCGCACAGCTCTAAGCTTTGCCGCACGGTGGAAGAATGTTGTGTTGCGATCACCTAACCGCAACCAACTCGCCCTTGATTTCTGTCGCCAAAGCGATTCCTTACGCCTAATGTCCTGCCACAAACGTTGTAGCCACTCCCTTTTCCACTCAATCAAAGCAGCTTCCGATTCACACTGTTCAACATTCGAACCCGCCGCATCTGCACCATCCAATTTCGTTTGGATCAACTATATTTCCTGTTCCACATCACCAAACACCACCCGGTTCCAATTGCACAAGAAGCTCTTCATGGTTCGGAGCTTTACCATAATATTAACATTACCAACCCCCTGATCCGACAATCTACTCCATTCATTAGATAGTTCAAGAACATTTTTGTTATCCTCCAACCAACAATTTATGAAGCGAAAAGGGCGAGGCCCCCAGTCCTGTTCATCACACGCCAATAATAGAGGTGTGTGGTCCGACACCCCCCTCGGCAAAGCATGCTGACCAATATTATTAAAAGCATCCACCCAAGCAGAAGATATCAAAAATCTATCAATTCGACTACGCCTAAAACCCCTCCCAAACCATGTGAATTGCTTCCCTATCAACGGCAAATCAACAAGCCCAGCATGTTCAATAAAATCAGAAAATTCTTTCATACCTGTCGCCACCGAACTACACCCTGCACGTTCCGATAGCCAACGTATGGAATTGAAATCCCCTGCGATACATCAAGGTTCATTGATACCCAGAATAATCTCCCCTAACCGTTGCCACAACTGTTTCTGTGCCTCCGCATCGCAAGGAGCATATACATTCAGCATGCAACAACTTAAATCTTCCGCACGCCATCTACCTCTGATGAATATAAAATTGCGATCCACCTCCAGAGTAGCGACATTGAATCGTGACGTTTCCCAAACCGTGATCAAGCCCCCTGATGCACCTATCGACGGTGAAAAAACAAAATCAAACCCATCCGATGCCCACATACACGTAAGCATTAGAGCTGATACCTCCTCTAATTTCGACTCCTGTACCATTGCCATATCCACCCGTTGCTTCTTTAGTACATCACCCACTGCCCTACGTTTCAAATTCGATCCCAACCCCCGAACATTCCAAGACACGATACGTATTGCAACAACTATCGCCTGTCCCCAGTAAAAACCTGTTGAAGATCTTTTATAATGCCCGCTTCAAATCCCACCGTTCGCACGCCCACAATGCTGCCTAAGGCCACTGTCGCATCTATTTCTTTAGCGATCAAACGTTGCCGATTCTGTAAATCTGAATCCGAAAGAGACGTGTTTGCTACTTGCGTCGATACAGGCTGTGGATTTAAATACTTGCGCGGTCTACCCCTACCAGTTTTCACTGTCGAAACCACTCCTGAAAGAACGTTGATAGATTTTGTTTTTTTTTCCATTAATCCGAATGATATTGCCATTGTCTGAAACACCCGTATTATCGCCAGATAGAGCCCTTATTTTCTCAACTTTTGAGTCCACTTTATCCACCAAATCTATCGACTTTGAGATAGGTTTAACCAATTCCAGAATTGTTGCATTCAAATCCACATAATTTGACTTGGATTGAAATACCTCAGCTAGTGTTGTAGAACCAGGACTCTTCCCCCCCTCACCTGTGGATCTCCCGGAAACTTGCTCCACCGCCAGGCCGGCCACCTCGCCAGAGACCTGTGCCTCCACCGGAGCAGCCATATCCCCAACTTCCTGTAGTTGTGCCGAATTCGAATGATCCTTCGAACCAGTCTCCTCCACATGGCTGGTCGCCATCCTATGATCCCATAGCGAATTTGTACGCCATTGCCGTGACTCGGCCAATTGAACATGGTTTCCGATTGAAACCTCCTGTGACAAAGCCTCAATTTGATTATTATTACAATGGTGTCCCTCATCCGATCCTTCTGATCCCTGCGTCGAAGATACATCGTCTTCATCCTCAGAGTGTAGCAAAGTGCACTCGCACTCCAACCAAGGTCCAAGTGTGTATTCTCGGACTTGGATAGGGAATGATTCGCTCTCCACCTCCATCTTTAGCGTGGCCTCTATAGTTGTCATTGTCCGCGTCTCGATTAAAATCCAACCATACTCGAAAGATTTAGGCGAGGTGGTAGAGTCTGCCACGCGAACCAAACTGCCCCATAGGCTTGCGATATTCTCGAACGATTGTTGGGACCAAGCATGGATCGGAAGCCCTTGTATCGAAATCCAGACCCTCCGTGAATCCACTACCGTTGCAGGGGTCCAAAGTTCAATCCGCATAAAGCAGCCTGTAACTGACTCCAATTGCAACACCCTTTCGCGTGTACTCGAATCCTTAAACATGAGTAGAATTGCAGCCCCGGCTATGCGCAAAATTGAGAGTCCCTCCACCTCCGGTAAGTGTAAATTCGCTGCCAATTCTTTGATACTCCACGGCTTCTTGCACCATCTGACTGCGCAATTTTGCAATATCTCCATCTTATCACTATCCACTGATCCCTTCACAGTGAAATTCAAAGCCTTGCTATCATTTACCTCCTCTTCTGATCGCTGTGTCCCCCGTGGCTTCGAACCCAATTTCCCTGCCATAGTGGACTGATCTGTATCGACTTGGGATCGTTTTCGTTTCCAATAGGAGTTTCGCTCTCCGTATCTCGCTCTACACACCGTAATCCACGAACCATAAATCCATTTATCATTCAATCTTTCGATCACCCGTTCGGCGTCTTCGCGGCTGTTCATCCGCACAAACCCAAATTTGCGGCCGTTTCTATCGACTTTCCGGGGAACAAACACGTCCACCACTATCCCATGTCGATCAAAAACCTGCCAAACCCCTTTCCAGTGAATCGACGATGAGAGATTGCCAACGAAAACCGTCCACACCTTCCTTTCGCTCATTTGCTTTATGTAACAAATATTAAATAAAGATTTTTGGGTGTGAGCTATTGGGTTGAATGGTTTCCTTTCCGATGATATTTTTTCTATCCACAAATTCTAACATTCCCTTTTTCCTAATCCTTATGCATATTTATGTGTTTATATTAAGATTATTATTCCATGCACTGACATTAAAAAAAATCGTTAACAGTGTTGTAATATTCTCATGTAATATGGTTATCGTATTTAGGGTTACATTTTTTTTATGGGTGGTGATTGCCGGATTATTTTTCTGCTGCGCCACGAGGTGTGCGTGACCCAACATGCGGGTGGTATACGATATTGATGTGTATCTTAATCTTTTTCTTTGTGTGTGTGGTTTTAATTAATCTTTTATTTTCCAAGACTTTGTAGTAGAAGATTTTTTCTATGGGTTGCATACGGGATGTGTGTACTCTTTTACTCCATTTTAGACTAGAAGTGTTTTTAATGAGGCATACAACCAATTGTCTTTAGATTTTATAATGACCTTTTAATATAATCCATTATTTGCCAAGAAAATAGAACAATAACAAATTCTATGTCAACGGTGATGCTTGCAATCGTCGAGTGAAATATGCAAGAAAAAACCAACCGCAACAATGACAGATTATATGTCAACGATAATGCTTGGTGTCATGTTCTTATTAATGTTTTAACTTGCTAACTAGGGGTGACCAAAACTTGACTCGACCTGAGAAAACCTAAATTTTTTATTCGACTTGTGGCGAAAAAACTCGATTCGACTCGAAAAATTTTCAAATAAAGTTTGAGTTGTAAAATGAAAACTCGAATAACTCCAAATTTTTAGTAATTGGTGAATTACTTTTAAGTTTAAGTCAAGTCACTCCAATTTTCATGATATATTTATATATATACATTGATATATAAAAAAATTTGAAGAAATATATGCCACGTATGAAGAAATATATATACAGATCTTATATGATTAGAGAAAGTGTTTAAATTGTACTATAACATGATAAATACTTGCAATTAAATTTGTATATGAACTCGAAAACTCGACTCGACTCAAACTCGAATCGAATTTTTTTTTAAATAATGTTGGAGTAGTCAAATATGACACCACAACTCAAATAACTCGAAATTTTTTTACTCTACTTGACTCGATCGAATGCTAACTCTAACCTTCCGTAGATTTTAGTTTTTTATTGTTCATAGGAGCTGTGGGATCAATGCTTCCTGCTGCAGGGAAGGAGCTACCTTGAGGCCCAAGGGGGACCTAGCCCCTGTTGTAAAATTAAGGTATTAGATAGATTTTGGTCTAATAATAATTTGGTCTATGGAAAGATAAATATTGAAATTAAAAAAACACAAGAGTTTATTAACTATATAGTCAAGTAGGGTTTGAAATAAGGAAGAATGAGCTCGCATCCTCAAATGTTTTGGTCCAATAGCAATTTATGTTCTTATAAAGTTTAAATATTAGAAAAATTAGGCCTTGTCCCATGAATTTTGAGTTTAAAAACCTAATAAACCATTACATTTTTTAAATTCATTATTTTGGCCAGTGGTAGATCTAAACTTGTATCAAGTGGGTTCAAGAAAGTCAAAGTAAATGTTAAACAAACAAATTTTTATTTGAATAGCGGATGAGTGAATAGAGATCATTTGCCCACTTTTTTGCCCTGTTTATGTCTCACAAAAAAAAATTATAACTAGGGTTTAGGATTAGAGTTTAGGGAATTAAGGACATTGTTTATTTTTTAGGGTTTAGGATTTAGATTATAGTATTAGGGCTTATAATTTATTTTTTTAGAGTTGGACCATAAAAAAGGCACCGAAAAGGGACATAATTTTCTTTCAGATCAAGTCAGTTCAAATACATTCTATTTTTTCTCTCCCAAACTTATGTACTTTTTATAGGGATTTCTATAACCTAACTTATATGTAAATTTGTCTATGATTTTGGCTCATGCCAATGTTTGATCATGGCTCTGTCCATGTTCCTACATCTAATAAAATCATCATTGTAGGGATCTTCTAGCATGGTTCTTGGCAGTAGAAATTTATCATTACCACGTGGACCACTCAATGCATCAATGAGGTATTAAGCAAATTCTACGACGAAGACTGAGTTTGGATTAAGGGATTAAACTGACCTATTATTTTTTTATTTTACCGGTATCCGACTCATTGATCGACTAATTCAGATCAAATTTTGCATAAGATATGGAGGCGACCCTTCTAATCCAGTTTTCTTCATTCATAATATCGGGATTTGAACATCTCACCTTACTTAAGGGACTAACGCCTCATTTCGCCAAACCAACCGGTTATTGGTAAAATTGATTAAATTTTAGTAATGAATTAAAAGATGGAATTAAGAGAAAAAACAGTTGACAAAAATCAGATTAATTTATTCGATAACACATTATTTTTTTTGAACAGAAAGCATGATTTTATTAATGAAAAATCATACAACACACAACCAACTGCCTCGTTAAAAACCTCCTAATCCTAAATGGGGGAAAAGAGTGCCATCAGTTGTGTCAAACAACACGAAACAATCAACAAGCCCGTACCCATAACCAAGACACCCTATCGACACCTCCTTTTACAAGGGTATCCGCCAATTAGTTAGCCTCCCGGAGCACATGCGAAAAACACACCATGGGCAAAACCTCGCACGCATCGTCTATCTGGAAAAACCATCGCCACAACCGCCACGGTCTGCGCTCAACACCCTGAATCCACGCGACCGCCACCGTCGAGTCTGATTCAATAATCACAGATTGAATCCCCTCCCACGACATCTCCCGCAACATCCTCAATGCAAACGCAATCGCCTGCACTTCAGCCTTATTAGATTCCGCCACACCAATCGCCCCGGAAAATATTCCCACAATCCGGCTCTCCCAGTCCCGTAGCACCCTACCACATCCCGCCAACCCCGGTTTACCCCGAGCTGCCCCATCCACATTGAACTTCCACACCCCCCTCAAAGGAGGCGACCACACCACTCCTCGTCGTAACGAAGTCACCACCTTTGATCCGCTCAAACACAGCAGTGGACATTTCCACCATGCCGCTTCACAAATTTCTGCTTGTCCGTACCATAGTCGCGTCCAATGGAAGGATCGTAGCTGGACTAAGAAAAAAATCCCCAGGTGCGATAGACGCTTGTCTTGGAACATCAGCTCATTGCGAGCTAACCAAAGTGACCAAAAAACACTAGCACATCCAATTAGCCACCAATACCGCAAATCACTAGAGAAAAAACTGTGGAAACAAATGCTGACAAACTCCCTTGCCTGCCTCGGACGCACCACCGACACCCCCCACCATGCGAAATAACAGTCCCATACCCGCCATGCCATGTCACATTGCCAAAGGATGTGATTAATCGCATCCTCTCCCCCTCCACAACTGCGGCATAGCAACGATGTCTCACCCAGCGGCAGTCCGCGATCCGCCAACATCCTTAGCATTGGCAAACGGTCAAGCAAAATAAACCATACAAAGCATTGTATCTTCGGCATCACAGGTATCCGCCAAGACCAACTCACCGCGGACATTCCGAAATACCAAAGGATGACATCAACTTGTTTAACGCCCCCACCGAAAAGCTACCCGCCAGCTCATAGACCCAAACGAGACGATCAGCCACCCCATATCGCAGCGAGCAACCCTGCATACACGCCTTCAACTCCCGCATCAAACCCCACTCAAAGGATCGAAGGTCCCTACAAAAACACCTACCCCACTCGTCCAATGGCAACCCTAGCACATCACACACTCGCACCACCTTATCCACCACCAACCCATATAAGCGAGGAAAAGCATACTTCAGTGGTTCCGAAAGACACCAACAATCATGCCTGAACAACACGCACTCACCATTCCCGACGATCCAAAAGAATTGGGTCACATTCATAAACCGTGACACATACTCATTTTGCTGCACGTCGACAATCTGTTTCCACATGGACGACATAGACCTCTTGCTTCTATGGTGTATCCGCCATTGTAGAACCTCCGTCCCATATTTGGCGTCAACAATCGCTCTCCAAAGTGATCCTTTCGCCTCGGCATATCTCCATGCCCACTTAGCCATTAAGGCCAAGTTCTGATCATGTAAATTCACCACTCCCAAGCCTCCCAAACGCTTCGGCCGACATGCAACTTCCCAATTAACCCGACTTAATTTGGCGCGCTCCTCCTTTCCCCCCCACAAGAAATTCCGACGTATGCGATCAATTTTCAGAATGATCTGCTTCGGAACCAAGAACACACCCATATAATACACAGCTAATGCAGAGAGAACCGAGTTAACCAACACTAATCGACCAACGAACGATAGCGAATCTCTCTTCCAACCCGCAAGCCGCTTGCGAAACCGTTGAATCAGAGGATCCCAAATTTCCATTCCTCTCGGACATACGCCTAGCGGAATTCCCAAATACCTCAACGGCAATTCACCCCGCGGACAACCCAATATACTTCCCAAAGTGTTTAGCAGCGAATCCTCAATACCAACACCTATGATACATGACTTATCATAATTTATTTGTAGACTCGTAACTAGTTCGAAGCAAGTAAGCACCCTTTTCAGGTTTAGAGTAATCTCAATATCACCCTGGAGAAACAGCACCGTGTCATCTGCAAATTGAAGGTGCGACACCGATATGTCCCCAACCACCCGAACACCAGCAATTAATCCCACCTGTTCGGCATTTACCAAAAAAATATGTAGAATTTCCGCCACCATTACAAAAAGAAGAGGCGAGAGCAGATCGCCTTCCCGCAACCCCCGCCTCATTGGAAATTCCTCCGTCGGGCTTCCGTTAATGAGAACTGATAGCCTCGCCGTTTCCACACATTCACTAATCCAACGACACCATCTCTCCCCAAAACCCATCCGTACTAGAACAAGCTTCAAGCAACACCAATCGATACAATCATAGGCTTTAGCAAAGTCGAGCTTCAGAATATAGCTACCAACCCGACCGATTGATTTCTTCATCGAGTGAATCACTTCATTGGCTAAAAGAATGCCATCTAGGATCTGACGCCCATTAATAAAAGCAGCCTGGACATCACTGATGAGTTGCGGTAACACCTCTTGTAACCGTCGGGCTAGGCACTTGGCCAAAACTTTGTACATTGAGTTCAATAAGCATATCGGACGGTAGTCCCCCAACAAACGCGGATGCTCCTTCTTCGCTATTAACACAACGAAGGTCGAATTGGACCCCCTCGGCAGCCTACCCGACATGTGAAACTCTTCGATGAATTGCTTTAAATCACAACGAACAAAATCCCACCCCTTCCGGAAAAACTCAAACGGGAAACCATCCGGACCCGGTGCCTTGGCCCCATCACTACTCCACAATGTTGCTTTTTTTTATCAGCAACTGTAAGAATATTATTCATGAAGAAAAAATCATACAGCGCGACGCAACCATACGCCTCGTTAAAAACCTCCCTAACCTAATGGAGGAAAAGAGTACGTAATGGCCCGTCAAAAAATGCAATAACACCTACATACAAGCTAGAAATAATGAACACCTATCCACCCCTTCCTTAGCTAAAACATATGCGAAGCCATTCGCCTCCCGCGGCACGTACTGAAAATGTATCTCTGAAATGACTTGACATGCTTGATCAATTGTCGCAAACGACTCCCATAACCGCCACGGACGTTTCGCCGAACATGTAACCCAACTCAATGCTACTTGAGAATCGGACTCAATCACCACGCACTGATCACGCCAAGTCCCTTCCGCCATCAACCTTACTGCCAACTCGATTGCTCTCACCTCTGCCACATTGGAATCCAAACTCCCGACTGGTCCGGAAAAAATCCCCAAAATACGACTGTCCGCATCGCGCAATACACCTCCAATACCCGCAGGCCCGGGCTTACCCCTCGTGGATCCATCCACATTGAACTTCAATGTCCTCGCTATAGGCGGCTGCCACGAAATTCCAGCACGCACCTTTCTTGGCCGTGGACTAACAACACATGTAGATGGGCACGACCACCACACTGATTCAGTCATAACCTCCCTCGCGGCATCGACCTTGATCCAATAAAAATAGCGAAGTTTGACAAGGAAACAAACTTCCGCCAATGTCGAACGTTTTCCCCGAAAAATAAACTCGTTTCGGGCTAGCCATAAGGATTATAACATTGCACTAACACTAGCCACCCACCACTTCAATTGACAACCATAAAATGAACTATGAAAATTTACCACAAAAAATTCCGTGAAACTCGCCGGCAAAGGTAACGCAATGTCCCACCAACCGCGCAACCAGTCCCAAATCTGCTGTATACAAGGGCAGTCATAAAATAAATGAGCTATCGATTCCTCCACCCATACACACCACGGACACAAACCTTGCCCCTCCGATAAAGGCACCCCTCTAGTGCGCAAAAAATCCGCTGTCGTCAAACGTTTCAACCAAATGAACCATAGGAATGCTTGCACCTTGGGTGGGACAAGTACTTTCCACGCGAAGCAGCCGCCAAAATCGCTATCCCCTACCCTATCCAACAATAGCGCCTTAGACATAGCCTGAACCGAAAACTCACCATGTTCATCCGGGATCCAAATCAGCGTATCAATACAAGCTTCCCATATACGAACTCCACTCACCAAATCGCACAATGCTCGCAACTGCTCTTGCTCGAATATCCACAATCGTCTCCTAAAAAATCCCTCCCATTGTCCATGATCCAAACGACTATCCACTGCATAATCATATACCCATGCCAATTTGTTCAAAGCCAAAGCAAAAAATCGTGGGAATACCTCCTTTAAAGGCTGTTGTGTAACCCATAAATCAAACCAAAATAGAACAAGCTGTCCATTTCCAATTTTCCACTGAAAATTCACCCCCCACATGCGGTTCTACACTCAGACAGCAAGCATTAGCCACAATTTGATGCCATACAATAGACATGGCGGACAAGTGTTCTGTATTAAATCTCCACCATTGAGTGTTTTCACCATATTTGGCCGTAATTAAACGACGCCAAAGCGAGTCCCGATCACAGGCATATCGCCATACCCACTTGGACAGCAGCACCATATTCTTCACCTTAAGATCCGCCACCCCCAAACCCCCTAAATGTCGTGGTCTACACACCGTTTCCCATCCCACCCTGCTCATCCGTCGCTCGAGATTGACACCACCCAAAAGAAAAGCTCTACGGATTCGATCCTGTAACACCCCTCGCCCGGGAACGCGAGCGAGGAGCGTTACATTTGCAGCATATTATTATTCGGATTCATATTATACATATTCATGACATACATAAGCAATTCCAATTATCATAACATACTTGGCATACAAGTTTCTTTATGAAACACACTTTAGATTTATATTACATATACATGCTGAAGCTTACTCTAACATTCAACCAAAAATGTAAACATACATATATGTGGGCTAACAAAAACCTTAACTATTACATACAAGCAATCATGTTACAATCATAACAATTACATACATGTACTAACACAACAAGATAATCATTTAATCATGCTTACACATTCAACAACCATTACATAATCATGTTACCAAACCAATTTCTTAATCTACTCTATTCGAATCATACATATAAACAAGGCTCATTCCATAGGTACATTCGAACTAAGCATAACAATACATTTTAATCTTCATTTTATATCATACATCTAGATGCATATTACAATCTTATAGTTCATGTCTCATTAACACAATCAATTTTCCAAGATCACATAATCATACAAGCACACTTTAAATTCCATAGCAACCATCATTCCTATATATATATATATATATATACCATGGTTCTTTAGTACTTAATTACACAACTGAAACATTAAGCATGTTAAAATACATATTACATAACCAAGTTTTTAAACATAACATTTACATGTCAAGCACCCAAAATACATGTATCATATGTATGTGACACTTATATACATCTATGCCACCAACTAAGATATCCAAAAGAGTCATACTTGTGCTTGGACTTCAAGGTCAGCTCTCTAAGACAATCGACTAGCTTTCAGGAATAGTACCTGAAATTTTTGGAAGAAGGGAACAGAAGAGTGATAAGTACAAGGTATGTACTTAGTGAGGCAGCCCTAAACTTTACTAATTTCTATCTTTTAGAGCATTATTCAATCTTTAAGGTTACCTAACTAGGCTTTAGTCAAAGTTCACATTGCTAGTCCATCATACATAAGTATACTTAGCTAATCTTGTAACCATTGATGCAACATAAACAACATACTTTAATGTTCATTCATACATCAAGTATCAATCAAAACATTATCATATACAACAGCAAGCATCATTTAAAAGCATTAGCATATACAAGGCAAGTAGGCATATCAATTTCATATCATTGGTACTTATCATTTAGGTACTTATCTTTCAACTCATGTAACTTTTAAATATGTTGCCTTGGATGATTAATGAACAAGGTAATCGAGTCTACGTGTGACATATGACTTTGGATACCCAAAGGTATCAATGCTTTGTAACCAACTTGTGACATGTAATCAGAGGATGCCATAGCATCAAGGTGACTTACCACCTTAAGGAATATTGGTGACTAACCACCATCATTTAACAATAATCAGAGGAGCTCAATGACTCTAAGGCATGCCCTTCTACCTATAGACACTAATCAAACCAAGGTCTTATCTTATCTTATATGATTAACAAAACCAATTGCTTGTTATTCAACAATTCACCAAACATGTAACGATATCGATCTTTATTTCAGAGCAATCATTCAATTCATGATAACATGAAAAATCAGCAAGCACATATTGTCATTTTCATCATGTAAACATCAAAATACAGTAGCTAAACTCATCATATAAGTTCATGTCATATGGTTTATCCAATCATCAACCCAATGTAACATATCTAGGCCAAAGTAAGCTTATCTAACTAGCATAGTCAACATATCATAAGTCTTTCCTTTAATCCTTCTTCCTTAGCATTTTAATTTTTATCAACCATTATTAGGTTCATTTCATGCTTCCTTCATGTTATCTAATAATAAAAAAATAACAAGGTTAGGATACTAATCCTAACACTTTAAACAAAACTACACTCACAATACTCCAAGCTAGTTTGTCTCCTTAATGATGATGCCTCTCCCTTTCTTCTTGGTTTGATCACCCCTTGATTCCTCTAATATCTCTTCACCAATATGCTCTTGAATCATATTACAACATATATAACATCCATTAGTATCAACCTTAGGACAAAAATCCAACCAAATCAAGCAAACAACAATAAACACACAAGCTGTCCTTAACATGGCAGTTTTGAGCATTGTCCACTAATATGTCCATAACCTTTTATTCCCTAATCCAAATAAGGCATATCATACTATTCTGGAAAGCTTATAAACACACCTTTAAAATCATGTATGACTCATATTTTTAGCATTTCCCAGTTAATACAGTTTTAGATTTGAAAACAGGCCAATTTCAGGGCCTAATCTGTCCAAGCTTAACTTAGCGACTTTAGCGCATTTAAATCCTATATTTCACAATTCATTTGATTCTAAGCTATTAACCACATTAACCTATATGTATTAACATAACAATAAAGTTCTAACATCTTTAAAAACAGAGCATTCAAGTTCTCAATTTATCAATTTCCACAAAACAGTCCCCTTTAATCCTTTAATAATCCTACATGTGATCTAAATGCATTTAACCTACCAATTGAGACTTAATTCAAGCGTTGCCATTAAATTTTTATTCATTCCATAACTCCCCTGTTCCAAGCATAAATTTTCAGAATTTATTAACACCATTTTGACCCCTAAACATTTCGAATTTCACAATTTAGTCCAGCAGATTCCAAATTCATTCAGTTTCAGTTCAGTCAACTTCTAACAACAATTCAGAGATCTATACTTAACATTTTTGAGCAACTCATACCTCTATTCCATGTAAAAATTTTTCCTCTACAACTTTGTATAAGAACACTTTTTCCAGAAATGACTCTAACATGCTCAATTTTCCAGATTTCTACAGGGTATCATACAAGTACGAATCTGGGCAGTTTAGGTGTTCTAACTTGTTTCTACTTTGTATTTTCAGTTCAAATTCAATACTAACACAAACCCAGCATTGTTTATGAACAATCAAACATTTTAAACATGTTTTCCAGCATTGAACAAATCCAGATTGTTAGAATCAAATCATAAATTAATATAAAACTTAATACCCAAGATCTATCATATTAAATCACCGAGAACAATAAACCGAAATAATCTGAATGCGGAAGCGTACCTGAATTCATTGATAGATTGAAAATCTTGAATCTTGATGTGGAAATCCCAAGAACTTTGGTATTGATCTTCCAAGAAGATAGGTTATCTCTTGAAGTAAAACTCTCTGACGGGGAAGGAGAGAAAAACAAGTTAACCTATTTCTTGGGGACCACTACCTCTTTATATAGTTGATTATTAAATCAAACTATTAAATATTTATAACTCTGCCCCTCATTGAATTATAAATATATCTTATGGTATCTACACTTTTATTTCCATGACATTTTAATACCTATGACACGCTTAACTTAATTGGTCACTTTATTTTTGTGTCATACTTTATAATAGCAACATACATTTTACATATGTGCTCACAATTACGGATTTTAATCCAACAATCTCCCACTTGGGCAACATATGTTTCTTGATAAATGTACAACCTTATGAGCTCAAAATTTTGCTATTATATAATAGGTATTCTATAACAATCTCGTCCATCAACTATATCCACATAGGATCAAAGCGGTCTTCGCCATATCAATCATGACTGGACCCATCATTGGTCACGTATACAAATATAGTCAAATGACATAGATCAATCATGGATGTGTAGCATGGAAAATTACATGAAATGTGAACCATACATGTCTATTTCCAACTGATCCTCCTAAACCTTAGTGAGATCAACTTTACTGAATTCAGAGTGTGCATAAACCAAAATAACTTTATTTCTGCAGAAAATAATCTTAAATAACTTTAAACTGAAGAAACTGAAATTGTGTCTAAACCGAATGAGCATTTTTCAAAATTACAAACTCCCACTAAAACCGAATATCCTTAAATAACATTACACCCACATGAGTAGTGTGCTCATGAAAGACCTAGGGTGACAGTTTCTTAATATGCGCGCAATTATGGAGTTTGTACCAACATGCTCTTTAAACACACAAACACTCTGAATTTTCTTTAACAACTAGGAACGTAATATTTATGTGCTTCAAGTTTGAAGTGTTCCTATTGTGTATAGAATAAATGAATGCATATTTATTGTCACAAAATAACTAAAGTGGTCTTTTTATTCAATCTAAAATTAGCAGCTTATGTGACAAAATTCGTTTGCTTCAATATTCTATTAGAATCGAAGTCTGTAAACCTAATGATCTCTAACTTACTAGAACTTCGACATGTGAGCATGTAATTTTTGTTCTCTAAAGATATCTCATAACTCTATTGGCTGCTATCCAATAGTCCATACTAGAATTTCTTAAATATCTATCTAACATTTCAACAATGTACAAAATTTCCGAACGCATACATACTTAAGCATAAATTAGATTCTCAATAGCTTATGTATAGAGAATCTTTTGGAATTTCTAAATTTTCAAGGTTACTTTTAGGGCATTGAGCAAGATAATACTTATCTACTTTAGCAATATGAGTGTCACTTGGTTTACTCCCACTGAACTTGTAGTATATACAAGTGCCAACCAAATTTATCTCAAAACCGAATGAGATAATCAACATGAAATTTATAATTTCATTAATGAGAGTCCTACTTAAGCTCATATATAGATTTCTTTAATTTACATATCATTGATATTGTATCATAAGACACAACTTTATGATTGTACCATATAAATAGTTTCTTCAATGTCGCCATTGAAAAAAAAAACAAGCTTAACATCTATCTAATGTAGCTTAAGACTAAAACAAGCAACAAGTGTAATAATTATCTTGAAAGAGTATTTCAATAAAACTGAAGAGAAAGTCTCTAAAAATCAATGTCTTCTTTTAGAGTATATTCTCTAGATACAAGACGTGATGTATACTTATCCACTTTACCATTTCCATCCCTATTGATTTTAAATATTAATTTACAACCAATTGGTTTGCACCTTAAGGTAATGAGACAAGTTCTTAAACTTTATTGTCTTGCATAAAATTATACTCTTCTTGAACGACATCAATCCACTTTTGAGAGTTAGAACTTTTATGGTCTGATATAAATGATTGAGTCATTTTCTATCATTCCATTATTGCCTTATTTTCTTGAAGAAATACAATAAAATAATCTGAAATAGTATTTCATCTTCCTCTCATGGACCTCTTTAAAGACACTTGTTTTATTTTTAAGGTTGTTGAGTTTGTTCTTCTGAAACAATTACCTTATCTTGAATGGGAGTTGTTCAACATTATTTTGCTGAGGTACTTGATTCACTTCTTGATTAATGATAGGTGTGAAAACCTAAACATCATCAAAAGTGATAGTATGAATTAAATTATAATTCAATTCCTCCTCAATAGTAATGTATCTAACCTTATTTCTCCCCCCAAACTCAACATCCTAAAAAAAATTATAAACTCTCCTTAAAATAATCTTAATTGTGGGATCATAAAATTTACGACCCATGGATCACTCAAAATAACCGAAGTAGTTGCTCACTTTTGAAGTTTAATTACTTCACATATGTCCTAACTTATACAAAAGAATCAACACTTTGTAACTTATTGTTGTTTCTTTTGACTAGAACCCTTAGCAACTTTATTCTAATATTTTCTTTTATTGCTCTTATTCTTAGAGACACTAACTAAATGAGCACTAACCAAATGAGTACTTTTACACTTATAATGCTTCAACTTTTCTTCCTCTTGAACATAATGAGAAATGAGCCTAATTAGAGTCTATTTCTCCTTTTGGCAGTTGTAACTAAATCTGAATTGGTTAAACTGTATAGGAAGCGGTACCAAAATCATAAGAACAAACAATTGTTAGAGAGTTTGATCTTACGTGCCTTAAATTTTTTGAAGCAATATTAAGAATTTTCATAATCTACTCCCTCACATTTCCTTGACCCTTATACTTCATAGAAGTAAAAAAAAACATAAGTGATGTCATCTTAACCTTAATGTTTTGGGTAAAACATTTCTTAATTTCGTCAAGGAAACCCTTAGTTTGAGTAGTTTTTTTAAATTTGTGCTCCTAAAAAATAGAATGTTGTACTTTATGATCATTAGACTCACGCGATTCGAACGATTTCACCTCTCAAAATATTTTTTTTATAGGTGCTTACCGCAGTGAGAGGTGCAAAATGTTCTTTCCTCAGTACAAAGTCTATGCTCATACAACCAAATACTATATGTAAGTGTCTTTTCTTATTCCTTGAAATTAGTTTCACTAAACATGAGTTTAGAATGTATTTAACAGATATTGTGACAAGAAATGATAAATTAACTAAATATAGAACAAAAATAAATAAATAAAATTAAAACAAGTTCACATAAATATTCATAAGTAAACAAATAAATTCAAAATAATGGCTAGTTCCCCTCAAGATACCAAGCACAACGTTAATATCAAGTCTTTGGACAGTAATATTAACTGTAAGCGGTACTCTTGTTGTAGCAATCAAACATTGACAATAAACTATGTCAAACAATAGGCTAATCTTTGGACTAACGTATTGCTCACATAAAATACCTTATAATTGTCACATATTTATCGCCACAGTTGTCGTTGTAATTCTGCCAAATATTAACTTTCCTTTGGGCCAATTAATAAACGCATGAATTACAAAAACCCATAATCATCTTAATATTTTAAATAAACTAATCTACACAAAAGCGGTCACTTTGGTGACATTATGTTTAAACTAATCTATTAAAATATTAGATGTCCGAAGCCAAAATATGAATTTATTTATTTCAAAAAAAAATTCTTATTTTTTTTATCTTTCAATTAAATTAAAAGATAACCAAATTAATAGTAAATTTGAATAAAGGTAAACCTCATATTAAGATATCGAACACTCCATTAATATTTCATCGTTGGACAAAACATTAACTTGCAAGTGATATCTTGGTATAGTAATCAAACATTGATAATAAGAACATGTCAAACAGAAATCTTCCTTTGGGCCGATTTATTGCTCACATATAAAACTGAATAATTATCACATGTTTATTACCACAGTTGCACATGTAATAATGTTAATTATTAACCTTCCTTTGGGCCGATTAATACTAACATAATCCGACTTACATGCATAAAACCTTCTATATTTTAAAATAAAATAATTTCCACAATAGAGGTCACTTTGGTGACTTAATGTTTCAATTAAATTATTTTAAAATATATACAATAAATATACCGATATTCAAATTTAAAATTTTGTAACAGTCAAAAAATGAAATTTCTGATAACACTTAAGTTTCTGAAATAACTCAAAATAAGGTTGTCTGAATGGGGCTATCAGAAATCGAATAAACCGAAATCTTTGACTGTTTCTCAAAAAAAAAAATCCTTAAGCATGTATTTACCAAAATTAAAGTCCAGTTCAAAACAACTAATCTTTAACTAAAAGTCAAAATCAAAAGTATCATATGAATAAATAATTCATATAATGATCACATGAAACTTTAGTATATCCATAACAACCTAATTATCAAATTGAATAGGATATGAATTTCATAAGATTAATAGCATGCTTTCCGAAACTAAAACCTAATGCGTATATTAAAGCCAAACATAAACACGATTGAAAGCCAAGCAATCGAGACCAAAATACAACTGATATGTATATCTCTAATTAATACTGCATAAAGATTAAACCCCTTAAGTTTGCATCTAAACTGTCCAAACTTGAAAAAAAATGGCCCTTGACTTGCGCTAAACTTAATTTTGAACAGAATTTTAAGAACTGAATTTGCAGCAAATATAGACCAACCATAAAATTAAAAACAAAAACCTGAAATATAATTGCTTTATTATGAATTCTCAATTGCTACAATGTGAGATTTTCGTGAGTTGAATTCAACTCATTATTAAAATTAACATTTATAACGTTAATCTAAAGTTGTAAAACCAACAACGGTAATTGAATCCCACAAATTAAATTCGATATTATTGTAGCCATTATTATAAGAAAGAAATTAATACGTGATTCTTTTAATAACCAATAGGTTAATGTTTTGTAACTTAAGAGTAAAGAGAGAACTGGATCATTAATAACCATAGGTAAAACCAAACTCTTAAATTAATTAACATCAACATAAAAAACAAACAGTATAATACCCTAACAAAATTCTCAATTCTTAAATAAGGATATGCGCAGAGCCACTAGAAATAATCAAAACCATAAACACATCAAGGGTTTTAATCGATTAATCAACGAATCGATTGTAATTATCATAAAACTTTAAATTTTTATTCATAAGGATGAATCAATTCAAAATAGAGAATATCATTAAGTTTTCAGTGATTAACATGACGAGGTTCTGATGCCACTTGTTAGAATCAAATCATAAATTAATATAAAACTTAATACCCAAGATCTATCATATTAAATCACCGAGAACAATAAACCGAAATAATCTGAATGCGGAAGCGTACCTGAATTCATTGATAGATTGAAAATCTTGAATCTTGATGTGGAAATCCCAAGAACTTTGGTATTGATCTTCCAAGAAGATAGGTTATCTCTTGAAGTAAAACTCTCTGACGGGGAAGGAGAGAAAAACAAGTTAACCTATTTCTTGGGGACCACTACCTCTTTATATAGTTGATTATTAAATCAAACTATTAAATATTTATAACTCTGCCCCTCATTGAATTATAAATATATCTTATGGTATCTACACTTTTATTTCCATGACATTTTAATACCTATGACACGCTTAACTTAATTGGTCACTTTATTTTTGTGTCATACTTTATAATAGCAACATACATTTTACATATGTGCCCATAATTACGGATTTTAATCCAACACAGATTTCATCAAAACATAGATAATAACAAGGAGAACAATCGGGTACAATAGAAATGTACTTACATAAAATCTGCCTACATGCATGAACATATATGAGCTTCTAACTTAATTTCCAGTAAAAATGTGTGTTCTCCAGCCTATGAATTCTCCAGATTTTCTCTCTTTTCTTCTCTCTTTGTTTCGGTGATTCATTTGGGTGGAGAAAGATGAAGCAAATGAGATAACACTTGGTTATCACTTAACCAAGCTTTAGCCGGCTGTTTGCTAGAGTAGATGACACGTGGGATTACTTTCATCCATGTAATTCCACTATATTTCCACTACATTAGTATAATATAATATTTATCCATTTTAATTTTAATTACCACATTATGATTTCATACATATATACACACGTACATAATCCCACCGAGAATGTATATATATGTATACATATTAATCCTTTGACCTTTTTTTAACTTATAATTTACACTTTAATATTAACTTGTTATTATCCTTTGTTTATGTTATAACTTTACCTATTAGTTCTTTAAATCTTATAGTCACATTAGGTTTAAACATAATTTTTTACACTTTTTCTTTTTAATTTCTTAAGATTTCTTCTAGGGTGTTTTTAGGGTGTTACAGATCCAGCCGTTCAATTACTCCTTTCGGTGCTACAAATAGGCCCAAGTAAAAAATAGGCAATGATGAAAGGACCGAGTTAACTAGCGTCACTCTAGCTGCAAACGACAAAGAACTACGCTTCCATCCTGCTAACTTGCGTCTGAAGTTAGCGATAACCGGATCCCATACTGATACTCGTCTCGGATCAGCCCCCAACGGGAAACCAAGATATACAAAAGGTAGTGTCCCCAAACGGCAGCCCAACACACTAGCCACGGATGCACTAAGCTCACCCTCCACTCCAATTGCATATAAGGAACTTTTAGCAAAATTAATTTGTAACCCAGAACACACTTGAAAACAGTGCAATATCCTCTTTAAATTCAGAGCAAACTCAATACTGGCATCAAAGAACAAGATCGTGTCATCGGCAAACTGTAAATGCGTCAGCCGTATGTTCGATACCACCTCCACTCCCCGAATCAGCCCTCCCGCTTCCGCTCTAATCAGCATCAAATGTAGTGCCTAAGCCACTATCACAAATAGCAACGGTGATAGTGGACAACCTTGTCTCAAACCACGACCCATCTTGAACTCTTTAGTCGCGCTCCCATTCATCAATACTGACAATCGAGCATAACTAATACACTCGTTTATCCATTGTCGCCACACTGCACAAAATCCCATCCGAACTAGCACTGAATCTAGAAAAGCCCAGGTCACACAATCATACGCCTTAGCAAAATCTAACTTTAAAATAAAACCAATAGCCCCACTTTGTCGAAGAGAATGTATCACCTCCGTAGCTAACAACACACCATCTACAAGCTGACGGCCTTTAACAAAAGCCGACTGAGTGTCGCTGATAAGAGTATTCAGCACTGCTTGCAAACGGTTCGCCAAGCACTTAGCCAATAATTTGTACATCGAATTTACCAAGCAAATAGAGCGATACTCACCTAGCAATTGTGGTGCCGCCACCTTTGGTAATAGCACAATAAACGCGCAATTCGCACCCTTCGACAATACCCCCGATCGTGGAATTGAGTAAAGAAATTCAGTACATCATCCTTCACCACCTCCCAACTCTTCTTGTAAAATTCAAGTGCAAAACCATCCGGACCCGGTGCCTTCGATCCGTCGCAATCCCATAATATGCGTTTAATTTCCCCAACCGTAAAAGGTGCCACCAACAATGAACTTGCATATGCTTGCACTTGTCTAAACTCTCCATCGAACTCCCATCTACCCACCCAGCGAACGCCTTGACTAGAAATGTACATAATGTCGTTGGCGATGTATACCAATTCCCATCAATCAATAATCCCGGGATAAAGTTTCTAGCTGTACGTAATTTAGCCGTTATGTGGAAAAATGATGTGTTCTGGTCACCTAACCTCAACCAAGTTGCCCGAGCTTTTTGACGCCACATCGCCTCTTTATTACGCATCGCCCGCGATAATGCCTGCATCCACTTGCGACGCTCACTCTCCACCTCCCCATCCCCATCTTTCTCTATCAGCTCATCATCCGCATTGTCAATCTTCTGTTACATTTTCTCAATAATCAAATTGACATCTCCAAACGTATCTTTAGTCCATCTTTTCAGGAACAACTTTAGATGCCGCAATTTTACCACGATATTTTCCTTTCCCAATCCTACACTAGTTAAACGACACCATTCACTTGCCATGTCTAACACATTCGCTTTTCCCTCTAACCAGCAATTAAAAAATCGGAATGGCCGTGGTCCCCAATCGCAATCATCACAAGCTAAAATCAGCGGAGTATGATCGGATACCCCCCCTCGACAAGGCTACATGTTGTACATTACTGAAAGCATCTAACCAGTTCGTTGAAATCAAAAACCGATCTATACGGCTACACCTATTGCCAGGGCCAAACCATGTGAACCGTTTACCTGTCAATGGCAAATCCATCAAGCCTGCGTTGTTGACGAAATTTGTGAAAGCTACCATTTCAGCCTCTCTATCCGATACCCCAATCCTATCAGAATTTTTCAGAATGGCGTTAAAATCCCCTGCAACACACCATGGTCCCTGAAATGTACACATGCTAGCCAACAATTTATCCCATAACAAAATTTGACCGGCTACATCGCTTGGAGCATAAATCGCCACGATGCCACAAACCAATTCTTCTACATTCCATTTCCCTTGAATTAAAACATAATAACGATCAATCTGTATTGACTCCAAATTAAATTTAGTACCTTCCCATATGACAATAATGCTGCCGGATGCCCCAATCGATGGCGAGGACATCATTTCGAAGCTATCTGAATACCACAAATTTGCCTCTAATGATGTCAGAATCTCTTCCAATTTTGTCTCCTGTAATAACACCATGTCACATTGATTCTTCCTAATCACCTCACGAACACAACGCCTTTTCTCACTCCCGCCCAAACCTCTTATGTTCCATGTTAACATCTTCATTAGTCAAAAACCATGACACGCACAGGTAATAACCCGCGATATGTCTTTAATAATGTCCTCTTCCCGCCCAGTTGATTTCAACCCAATCAAAGCCCCTAATTTTAATGTCGCCTTAGCCTTGGTTGCAATGTTCCGCTGCACGATTGGATCCTCACAAGAGTCACTTCCCTTCTTATGAATGTCCGCTACTGTCCCCTTCTTCCCCTTCGCCCGGCCAAGTCCAATTTGTGAATTACCAGCAGTACCAATGCCCTATCCTCCTACCACTCGTCGAACCTTACAAAATGAATTCCCCATACGTATCAGCTCTGTTTGTCCCAATCCTTGCACCGTCGTTCCTGCTTGTGAAATCGTTTTTTCCAAGGTATTCGCTTTTGAATTAACACTAGCAACACAAAGAGCTGTTGTCCCCACATTATCCACTGAATTTGAGTTTGAATTTACCAACCCTGCTATTGCAGGACTCTCCACCAGAGTCCTACTCTGACACTCCTTCTCTCCCTCCAGGCTATCGAAACTGATCGGCAGAATCAATTGTTGCCCCGGCACCACCGCTTCCTTTTCCACTTCAGACCCCTCGACCATCCTAGGACTTACGTCCTCCTTCTCCACGTCCATCGTATTTTGGTGCTCAAGCGATGCACTCACCCTAGTCGGATCGGGATTCACCTCTGATCCATTGTACGCCTCCTCCATCTTATATCGCACATCAGCCCTGAGACTATTACTGCTTCCCTCCTGCGGAGCTGCAGATTATGAATTGTTGCCCTCATAGCATCCACATTCGATCGCTGGTCCTTGCCCATCTGTCTCAAACACACGGACCAAATATTCCTCCTCCGCCAATTTGACAGTAATACTCTCCTCAATGCGATCCACCATTGTTGTTTCCACCAGCATACGTCCGCAATCGAAATATGTAGGGGTTTCCGTGTCATCATCTATACATATCAATGACCCCCATAAATTTGCTATATTCATGAACGTTTTCTTGTGCCATAGGTGAATCGGGAATCCCACCACGGACAACCAAACTCGGCGAGACTCTGCTGTAATTGACGGTGACCACACTACAACTTTTGTGAAACACTCCTTTACGCAATCCATCTTCATCACCTGTTCGCGGACTTTCGCCGATGTGCACATCAACATAATCATGGACCCCGAAAGCCTCATAATCGAAAAACCATCGTTTTTCTCCACCTCCAATCGTTCCGCTAAAGTTTTTAAATTCCATGGCCTAGTGCTCCACCCAATCGCACACCATTGGAGGATCGCCCATTTATCCTTATCTAACACACCCTCAATTACCCGTCGTTTTGTTCCGCTATAAATTCCACCCTGCATCGACGGTTTATGTGAATCTTTTGTTGAATCCGCCGCAATAGCCTTTGTCGGCTGTGTTTCCTTTCTCTTCATCTCCTTCTTTAAATTGTTAATGACATTCCATGCAAAAGCCACTCGCATCCTTGCACCATATATCCATTTTCCATGAATCCGTTCGATCACCCTATCCGCATCCGTCTTTGATGCCATCCGAACGAATCCAAATCGTGTCCCATCTCTAGCCCTCTTCTTCGGTATAAACACATCTCTGACAATCCCATGACGATCAAATACTTGCCATAAACCCTTCTAGTGAATCGACTCTGAAATCCCGCCCACGTACAAGGTCCATACCCGTTGCGAATCCTGTATATCGACGACAACTTATTCCTGTTTTGAACGTATCTCCCCTCCATCGCCTTGTTCACGATTTAGGCGTTTCCATAATCTCCCCTCCATCGTAATTTTTAATACCTCAGGATTATGTTTGAATTCTAATGTTGTGAAACTCCTCTCCAACGCACTACGATGATCATTAGATAAGCAATTAAAGGACACGTCCGGCACTAATTCCCCACCTTCCGATCGGCTCCCAAAATGCTGAGTAAAAGCCCTACTCACTAGTCTCTTTAATTTGCGCGGTTCCGTAACCCATTCATCTCTAAATTGCATCCTTCATATTTAACCTTATTCAGTCACAAATGCACTGCCCATTGAAACAAACTTGGTTATCGTGTTTATGGGTACATTTTTCGTCACAGACAGAGTTACTGGAACAACTAATTTGTTTGATTTCACCTTTGATGCAATCTGTAACTCCCCCTTCTCACTCGATTGCTTTGGACTCTTTTTCGGTAGTGCTTGGAATATATACCTGCCCTTGAGCTCTCGATGTCATTACCAACACCATTGTTGCAATGATTCAAAAAAGAAGATTTATTTACATGAATTGAAGATTGATTATTTAACCATTAGCATCAAGCAATGAAAAGAGTGAGATAAGGACTTACATGATGCAATTAGCAAAAGGATGATGAATTTCATATTTGAAGGAGCTGATTCTTCTTGGGAATTTGATTTAATGAGAAGTTGTACACAAGAAAGGTTAGTCAAAGGATGTTATTTATAGTTGAGGCCTTCAAATATAAATTACTGTTGATTTGAAATATATGGCAAGAAATCTTATACTCTCTCCGTCCCACAATTTTTGTCCCTTATTGATTTTTTTGGGTCAAATTTTTTCAACTTTGACTCATAATTATTTAAAATGTATCATTGATAAAAATATGAAAAAAATATATTTTAAAAACCTCTAATCAATTAATTTTCAAATATATATTTTATAAAATTTAATTATTTAAAATATTCAATATAGTAATAGTCAAAGTTTAAAAATTTTGACTTTTAAAAAGTCAATAAGGGACATTTTTTATGGGACGGAGGGAGTATAATATACACTTCCTTACAGGGAAATAAATCAAAATAAAATATTTTTTAATAACATTCACTTTTTCCTAATCCTTATGTATATTTATGTGTTTATATTAAGATTAATATTCCATGCACTGACATTAAAAGAATTCGTTAACGGTGTTGTAATATTCTCATGTAATATGGTTATCGGATTTAGGGTTACATTTTTTGTTTATGGGTGGTGATTGCCAGATTATTTTTCTATTGCGCCACGAGGTGTGCGTGACCCAACATGCGGGTGGTATACGATATTGATGTGTATCTTAATCTTTTTCTTCATGTGTGTGGTTTTAATTAATCTTTTATGTTCCAAGACTTTGTAGTAGAAGGTTTTTTCTGTGGGTTGCATACGGGATGTGTGTACTCTTTTATTCCATTTTAGACTAGAAGTGTTTTTAATGAGGCATATATCCAATTGTCTTTAGATTTTATAATGACCTTTTAATATAATCCATTCTTTGCAAAGAAAATAGAACAATAACAAATTATATGTCAACGGTGATGCTTGCAATCGTCGAGTGAAATATGCAAGAAAAAACCAACTGCAACAATGACAGATTATATGTCAACGATAATGCTTGTTGTCATGTTCTTATTAATGTTTTAACTTGCTAACTAGGGGTGACCAAAACTTGACTCGACCTGACAAAACCTAAATTTTTTATTCGACTTGTGGCGAAAAAACTCGACTCTACTCGAAAAATTTTCAAATAAAGTTTGAGTTGTAAAATGAAAACTCGAATAACTCCAAATTTTTAGTAATTGGTGAATTAATTTTAAGTTTAAGTCAAGTCACTCAAATTTTCATGATATATTTATATATATACATTGATATATAAAAAATTTGAAGAAATATATGCCACGTATGAAGAAATATATATACAGATCTTATATGATTAGAGAAAGTGTTTAAATTGTACTATTTTTTTATCAGCAACTATATGATTTTATTAGAATAAGAAAACATACAGCTTGACGGATCTCACGCCTCGTTAAAAACCTCCCTAAGCCTAATGGAGGAAAAGAGTACGATAAGATCCGCCTAAAGAACAAAATGAACAAAACACCAACTCATAGACATGCCACAAAGAGCGAACATCTATCCACTCCCTCTTTCGCTAACACATCCGCGAAGCCATTCGCCTCCCTCGGCACATAACAAAACTGAATGTCATACGCGACCTGACAAGCCTGATCGATCGCTGAGAAAACCTCCCATAACCGCCACAGACGTTTCTTCGATTGTGTAGCCCAGCTCAACGCCACCTGAGAGTCCGACTCTATAATAACACAGCCTTTCCGCCATTCCCTCTCATGCACCAAACCCAAAGCGAAAGCTATCGCTCGCACTTCAGCTTCGTTCGATTCCATCACTCCTAAAGGTCCTCAAAATAATCCCAATATACGACTATCCTCATCCCGCATTACTCCATCAAACCCCGCTGGACTCGGCTTACCACGCGCCGAGCCATCCATGTTAAATTTTAACACGCCCTTTAAAGGAGGCTGCCAGCTCCGTCCCACCCTCAACTTTCTCGGTTGCGCGCTAACAACAAATTGAGCATGACATGACCACCAAATGGATTCCGGAAACACTTCGCCCCTCCTATCAACCTTTATCCAGTAGTATGATCGCAACTTAACCAGGAAACATAATTCAGACAATACCAAACGTTTCCCACGGAAAATAAACTCATTTCTCGCTAGCCATAGCGACCACAACAATGCACTAACGCTCGCCACCCGCCACATTTTCATGCATCCAGTAAAAATGCAATGGAAATCAATCACAAAAAATGCATCAAAACTGACCAGGAAAATTGTGTCGACGCCCCACCATTGTCTCAACCACTCCCAAGCTGACCGCGCAAAGGAACACTCATACATTATGTGAGCGATGCTCTCCTCCTCCGTCGCACACCATGGACAGTGTCCTTGATCATCCGGCAAAGGGATCCCACGAGCACGCAAGAAGTCAGCCGTGGGTAATCGACGTAGCCATATGAACCACAAGAAGGCTTGAACTTTAGGCGGTACCAGCACTTTCCAAGCGAAACATTCGCCTAAGCCCATATCCCCAACCTTATCTAACAAGATCAGCTTCGACAAAGCCTTAACCGAAAAAATACCATGACCATCCGGCCTCCAAATCAATGTATCCATCCTGCCTTCCCATACACGAAACTTGGACACCAAATTATACAACTCCCGCAACTGTCCGTGCTCGAACACCCTTAATTGCCTCCTAAAAAATCCGTCCCAATGATGATGAGAGAAGCCCTCATCCTTTTCGTAATCACACACCCGTGCTAATTTGTCAATAGCCAACGAGAAGAGACGCGGAAAAATATCTTTCAATGCTAGCTGTTCAACCCACGGATCGAACCAAAAAAGGATTGACTTCCCATTACCAAGTTTCCACAAAAAACCCGACATGCCCATGTGTTTTTCCACTTGTGCATCATACGAGTTTGCAACAATTTGTCGCCATACTATCGACATCGACGATAGCTTTTCCGTATTAAAACGCCACCACTGCGTATGTTCACCATATTTAGCTACAATTAAGTTCCGACAGACAACCTCCAACCCTACCCTACTCATACGTCTTTCTAATCCAACACCTCCCCATAAAAATGCCCACCGGATCCGATCTAGCCTGTCAACCACCCCCTTCGGAGCAACAAATAATCCCATATAAAAAATAGGTAGAGAGGAAAGTACCAAGTTCACCAATACGACGCGAGCTGCAAAAGACAAAGACGATCGTTTCCACCCTGCTAGCTTGCGCCTAAAGTTTGCAATTATCGGTTCCCATGTAGCAACCAACCTCGGATTCGCTCCTATCGGAAAGCCAAGATACACAAACGGCAAATCTGCCCTTCTACAACCCATCACTTCGGCCACACTATCACTCAGCTCATCGCCTATACCAATAGAGTATAATGAACTCTTACCAAAGTTTATCTTCAATCCAGAACAGACTTGAAAACAGTGTAGAATCCGTTTTGAATTTCGCGCTACCGCTAATGATGCCTCAAAGAATAACAATGTATCGTCAGTATACTGTAAGTGTGTCAGGAATATCCCTGACGCCACCTCAACCCCACGGATTAGACCTTCCAACTCGGCCTTTCGCAACATCAAGTGCATCGCCTCCGCAACTACCACAAATAGTAATGGCGATAACAGACAGCCTTGGCGCAAGCCTCTACCCATTCTGAATTCCTTTGTCGCATTACCGTTAAGCAGCACCGATAGTCGGGCAGAGCTGATACATTCTCTAACCCAATTACGCCATATGTCACAGAACCCCATTTTAGCTAGTACCTCATCCAAGAATCGCCAACTAACACAGTCGTAGGCCTTTGCGAAATCGAGTTTCAACAAAAAACCGCCCGCTCCCCTCTGACGTAGGGAATGAACAACCTCAATAGCTAGAAGTAACCCATCCACTAATTGACGTCCCTTAATAAAAGCTGACTGCGTGTCATTGATTAATTCACCCAATACTAACTGTAATCGATTAGCTAGACATTTCGCCAATATTTTGTACACTGAATTAACCAAACATATAGGTCTATATTCACCAATTGTTTTAGGGGATGATACCTTAGGCAGCAAGACGACGAACTAGCAATTCACATCCTTGGGTAACCGACCGCTGGCATGGAAACTTTCGAAAAAGCGGAAGACGTCACCACTTACCACCTCCCACCCTTTCTTATAAAAATCCAACGTAAATCCGTCTGGGCCTGGCGCTTTCAAACCATCGCATTCCCTCACCACAACTCGAAAACTCGACTCGAATTTCATAAACTCGAATCGAATTTTTTTAAAATAATGTTGGAGTAGTAAAATATGACACCACAACTCGAATAACTCGAAAATTTTTGACTCTACTTGACTCGGTCGAATGCTAACTCTAACCTTCCGTAGATTTTAGTTTTTTATTGTTCATAGGAGCTATGGGATAGATGCCTCCTGCTGCAGGGAAGGAGCTACCTTGAGGCCCAAGGGGGACCTAGCCCATGTTGTAAAATTAAGGTATTAGATAGATTTTGGTCTAATAATAATTTGGTCTATGGAAAGATAAATATTGAAATTAAAAATACACAAGAGTTTATTAATTATATAGTCAAGTAGGGTTTGAAATAAGGAAGAATGAGCTCGCATCCTCAAATGTTTTGGTCCAATAGCAATTTAGGTTCTTATAAAGTTTAAATATTAGAAAAATTAGGCCTTGTCCCATGAATTTTGAGTTTAAAAACCTAATAAACCATTACATTTTTTAAATTCATTATTTTGGCCAGTGGTAGATCTAAACTTGTATCAAGTGGGTTAAAGAAAGTCAAAGTAAATGTTAAACAAACAAATTTTTATTTGAATAGCGGATGAGTGAATACAGATCATTTGCCCACTTTTTTGCCCTGTTTATGTCTCACACAAAAAATTAAAACTAGGGTTTAGGATTAGAGTTCAGTGAATTAATGATATTGTTTATTTTTTAGGGTTTAGGATTTAGAATATAGTGTTAGGGCTTATAATTTATTTTTTTAGAGTTGGACCATAAAAAGGCACCGAAAAGGGACATGATATTCTTTCAGATCAAGTCAGTTCAAATACATTCTATTTTTTCTCTCCCAAACTTATGTACTTTTTACAGGGATTTCTATAACCTAACTTATATGTAAATTTGCCTATGATTTTGGCTCATGCCAATGTTTGATCTTGGCTCTGTCCATGTTCCTACATCTAACAAAATCATCATTGTAGGGATCTTCTAGCATGGTTCTTGGCAGTAGTAATTTATCATTACCACGTGGACCACTCAATGCATCAATGAGGTATTAAGCAAATTCTACGACGAAGATTGAGTTTGGATTAAGGGATTAAATTGACCTATTATTCTTTATTTTACCAGTATCTGACTCATTGATCGACTAATTCAGATCAAATTTTGCATAAGATATGGAGGCGACCCTTCTAATCCAGTTTTCTTCATTCACAATATCGGGATTTGAACCTCTGACCTTACTTAAGGGACTAACGCCTCATTTCGCCAAACCAACCGGTTATTGGTAAAATTGATTAAATTTTAGTAATGAATTAAAAGGTGGAATTAAGAGAAAAAAACAGTTGACAAAAATCAGATTAATTTATTCGATAACACATTATTGAAAAATACATCCTCCATGTTTAACCTTATTCAGTCACAAATGCACTGCCCATTGAAACAAACTTGGTTATCGTGTTTATGGGTACATTTTTCGTCACAGTCAGAGTTACTGGAACAACTAATTTGTTTGATTTCACCTTTGATGCAATCTGCAACTCCCCCTTCACACTCGATTGCTTTAGACTCTTTTTCGGTAGTGCTTGGAATATATACCCGCCCTTGAGCTCTCGATGTCATTACCAACACCATTGCTGCAATGATTCAAAAATGAAGATTTATTTACATGAATTGAAGATTGATTATTTAACCATTAGCATCAAGCAATGAAAAGAGTGAGATAAGGACTTACATGATGCAATTAGCAAAAGGATGATGAATTTCATATTTGAAGTAGCTGATTCTTCTTGGGAATTTGATTTAATGAGAAGTTGTACACAAGAAAGGTTAGTCAAAGGATGTTATTTATAGTTGAGGCCTTCAAATATAAATTACTGTTGATTTGAAATATATGGCAAGAAATCTTATATAATATACACTTCCTTACAGGGAAATAAACCAAAATAAACTATTTTTTAATAACATTCCCTTTTTCCTAATCCTTATGTATATTTATGTGTTTATATTAAGATTATTATTCCATGCACTGACATTAAAAGAATTCGTTAACGGTGTTGTAATATTCTCATGTAATATGGTTATCGGATTTAGGGTTACATTTTTTGTTTATGGGTGGTGATTGCCGGATTATTTTTCTGCTGCGCCACGAGGTGTGTGTGACCCAACATGTGGGTGGTATACGATATTGATGTGTATCTTAATCTTTTTCTTCGTGTGTGTGGTTTTAATTAATCTTTTATTTTCCAAGACTTTGTAGTAGACGGTTTTTTTATCGGCAACTGTATGATTTTATTAAAAATAGAAAACATACAGTTTGACGGATCTCACGCCTCGTTAAAAAACCTCCCTAAGCCTAATGGAGGAAAAGAGTACGATGAGATCCGCCGAAAGTACAAAATGAACGAAACACCAACTCATATACATGCCACAAAAAGCGAACATCTGTCCACTCCCTCTTTCGCTAAGACATCCGTGAAGCCATTTGCCTCCCTCGGCATATAACAAATTTGAATGTCATACGCGACCTGACAAGCCTGATCGATCGCTAAGAAAACCTCCCACAACCGCCACGGACGTTTCGCCGATTGTGTAGCCCAGCTCAACGCCACCTGAGAGTCCGACTCTATAATAACACATCCTTTCCGCCATTCCCTCTCCTGTACCAAACCCAAAGCGAAAGCTATCGCTCGCACTTTAGCTTCATTCGAATCCATCACACCTAAAGGTCCCGAGAACAATCCCAATATACGACTATCCTCGTCCCGCATTACGCCACCAAACCCCGCTGGACCCGACTTACCACGCGCCGATCCATCCATGTTAAATTTTAACACGCCCTTTAAAGGAGGCTGCCAGCTCCGTCCCACCCTCAACTTTCTCGGTTGCGCGCTAACAACAAAATGAGTAGGACATGACCACCAAATGGATTCCGGAAACACTTCGCCCTTCCTATCAACCTTTATCCAGTAGTATGATCGCAACTTAACCAAGAAACATAATTCAGACAATGACAAACGTTTCCCACGGAAAATATATTCATTTCTCGCTAACCATAGTGACCACAACAATGCACTAACGCTCGCGACCCACCACATTTTTTTGCAACCAGTAAAAACACAATGGAAATCAATCAAAAAAAATGCATCAAAACTGACCGGGAAAACTTTGTCGACGCCCCCACCATTGTCTCATCCACTCCCAAGCTGACCGCACAAAGGAACATTCATATAATATGTGGGCGGTGCTCTCTTCCTCCGTCGCACACCAAGGACAGCATCCTTGATCATCCGGCAAAGGGATCCCACGAGCACGCAAGAAGTCAGCCGTGGGTAACCGACGTAGCCATATGAACCACAAGAAGGCTTGAACCTTAGGCGGTACCAGCACTTTCCAAGCAAAACATTCGCCTAAGCCCATATCCCCAACCTTATCTAACAAGAGCAGATTCGACAAAGTCTGAACCGAAAAATTACCATGAGCATCCGGCCTCCAAATCAATGTGTCCATCTTGCTTTCCCATACACGAAACTTGGACACCAAATTATACAATTCCCGCAACTGCCCGTGCTCGAACACCCTTAATTGCCTCCTAAAAAATCCGTCCCAATGCTGATGAGAGAATCCCTCATCCTCCGCGTAATCACACACCCGAGCTAATTTGTCAATAGCCAACGAGAAGAGACTCGGGAAAACATCTTTCAATGCTAGCTGTTCAACCCACGGATCGAACCAAAAAAGGATTGACCTCCCATTACCAAGTTTCCACAAAAAACCGGTCATGCCCATGTGTTTTTCCACTTGTGCAACACACGAGTTTGCAACAATTTGTCGCCATACTATCAACATCGATGATAGCTTTTCCGAATTAAAACGCCACCATTGCGTATGTTCACCATACTTAGCTACTATCAAGCTTCGCCATAAAGAATATTTATCATAAGCGTACCTCCAAACCCATTTAGATAGCAAAGCCATATTCTTTACCCGTAAATTCGCAACTCCCAAACCCCCAAACTATTTTGGCCGACATACAACCTCCCACCCTACCCTACTCATACGACGTTCTAATCCAACACCTCCCCATAGAAATGCCCTCCGGATTCGATCTAACCTGTCAATCACCCCCTTTGGAGCAACAAATAATCCCATATAAAAGATAGGTAGAGAGGAAAGTACCGAGTTCACCAATACAACGCGAGCAGCAAAGGACAAAGACGATCGTTTCCACCCCGCTAGCTTGCGCCTAAAGTTAGCAATTATCGGTTCCCACGTAGCAAGCAACCTCGGGTTCGCTCCTATCGGAAAGCCAAGATATACAAACGGAAAATTTGCCCTTCTACAACCCATCACTTCGGCCACACTATCACTCAGCTCATCGCCTATACCAATCGAGTATAATGAACTCTTACCAAAATTAATCTTCAAACCAGAACAGACTTGAAAGCAGTGTAGAATCCGTTTTAAATTTCGCGCAACCGCTAATGATGCCTCAAAAAATAACAATGTATCGTCAGCAAACTGTAGGTGTGTCAGGAATATCCCTGACCCCACCTCAACCCCACGGATTAGACCTTCCAATTCGGCTTTTCGCAACATCAAGTGCATCGCCTGTGCGACAACCACAAACAGTAATGGCGATAACGGGCAACCTTGGCTCAAACCTCTACCCATTCTGAATTCTTTTGTTGCATTACCGTTAAGCAGCACCGATAGCCTGGCAGAGCTGATACATTCTCTAACCCAATTTCGCAATATGTCACAGAAACCCATTTTAGCTAGTACCTCATCCAAGAATCGCCAACTAACACAGTCGTATGCCTTTGCGAAATCGAGTTTCAACAGAAAACCACCCGCTCCCCTCTGACGCAAGGAATGCACAACCACAATAGCTAGAAGTACCCCATCCACTAATTTACGTCCCTTAATAAAGGCTGACTGCGTGTCGCTGATTAATTCACCCAAAACTAACTGCAATCGATTCGCTAGACATTTCGCCAATATTTTATATACTGAGTTAACCAAACATATAGGTCTATAATCACCAATTGTTTTCGGGGATGATACCTTAGGCAACAAGACGACGAACGTGCAATTTGCATCCTTGGGTAACCGACCACTGGCATGGAAACTTTCGAAAAAGCGGAAGACGTCGCCACTAACCACCTCCCACCATTTCTTATAAAAATACAAAGTAAATCCGTCTGGGCCTGGCGCTTTCGAACCATCACATTCCCTCACCACATCGTGAATTTCCACCAAGGAGAAAACCGAAACCAACCTTTCACTAGAAATCAAAGATAATTGTCGGAACTCCCCATCAAAATGCCATGCACACTCCCGCGTATCACTAGAAAAATGTTTAGTGAACGCTTGCACCACGTGTCTGCGCATATGTGTCGGTGAAGTGATCCACTTGTCTGCACCAGGAATGAAATTCTTCGCAGCACGCAATTTAGCGGATCGGTGAAAAAATGCCGTATTTCGATCACCCAATCGAAGCCATGTCGCACGCGATTTTTGTCTCCACATTGCTTCCTTATTTCGCATAGCTCTCCATAATGCTTGCAACCACTGATTTCGCTCTACCTCAACTCCCTCATCGACACTATTTGTATTTACCGCTTCTGATCAGTGCTTAAAAGTTCTATATTTTACCCATCATTTATCCTTATTTTTGCTGCACTCAAGCATGTTTAACTGCATTTTAGGTTAAGTTTTGCATAAACATCACATTTAGATAAAACTGCGCAGATACTGCTAAATTTGGTTATTTTTGCAGGTATCCGCCATAGCTGACGGAGAAGGCAGGCGCTGGGCAGAGAAGCAGAAGAGCTGAACTGGACAAGAAGACAAAGAGGACGATGCTGCCATGGTGCCGCCGTGACAACATAGTGACAGCAGTTCTGTGGAGAGAAAAAGCGAAATGGACCTCGATAGATAGAGAAAATTATGCTCGTCTACCGTGTGAAAACCATATATTTTTCCAAGCCCCGGATCAAAAGATATGTCAAGCCCAAAGTTCAAGGAGAGAAAATCCCAAGAAACAAGGAGGACGGCTGGAAAGTAGATTCCTTGAAGATTAAGTCTTTATTAGAATCATACTTATAATTAAAGTTGTAATCCTTGTTAACTTAGAATACTTGAGCCCAAAGCTTATATAAGGGCATGTATTTTAACCTATGAGGAATATATCATATCCCATAGCCGATTACCCCATAACCGACAACCAAAAACCCCTCCGCCGTTTACCCGCCGTCGATATGTTCTAAAACCCCCTAGGGCCACGGGTTGATTTGTAAAGTAGTTGCAAGGGTTGCTTTTGTTTTAGGAATTTTCAGTTCAATAAAATAAACTTCAAGTTCTCTTATTTTGGTTATTAATATCTTGCAAGAGCATCGGGAGAGCATTGTGAGGTTATCTATTTACTTAGCATCAGGAGAGTTAAGTATACGAAAGAAATAAGAGCAAGTTCTCTAGTTTATAATTGAACTATCTCGTGCCTAGGGATAGGGCGAGGTAAGTGGCTAAAGAAGAATTCATACACATCGGTGTTCATCCTTCGATTCACGCCGGGAGGTATCATCAAGACGTGATCATCGACAGACTGGGACCTAGGGATAGGCCAAGGCATATCTGGGATTCTTGCCAAACTTGAAGTACTGAGTTGGTGTGTTTGCTGCCGCGACGATCAACAGACTGCTGCCGCGACAGGTGCTACCCGCGACAGGCGCGACGACAGAACTGGATTTCCTAAACTCTGCAATACCTGCACTACTGAGAAATTCAATACCAGCCCATTCTCTCTATCTTGATTTCTCTACTCTTTTATTTAAGTTCTCTTTATTATTTTCGTGACAACCATCTTAAATATTTTCTTTCCCCTTATGCAGATAGCGAAGGAAAGGGTTAGCCCAGTCCCTGTGGAGACGATATTCGATACTCTAGTATCACTTTATTACTTGCGACGTGTACACTTGCACTCAATTGTGATAGACTATTTTAAACGCAACAAGTTTTTGGCGCCGTTGCCGGGGACTGGCAACACACTCTTACCCTAGCTTCTGCACTTTTCTTTTCTTTTTCTTTTTAATTTTTTTTCTTTTTCTTTTTCTATTTTCATCAAAAAAAAACTCAGGTGAAATACAGGTTTAAGGAGCATCAACATGCATGGAAAAACCATTCGAGAGCTGATGTGGGAAAGTTCTTGCAATTACCGTAATGGTAATCATGCATTCGAAAGTCGTCCCTATTTTTTCGATGAATATATGGACAACCAACGAGGGAACCAACAAGAACAAGATATGCTGCCACAACAGCAACAGGGGCAGCAACTGCCGATGCCGCAACATCAAAATTTGTTATGGTACGATCAAAACCCACAAAATTTTTTATACCATAACAGTTTTGCTGCAGAACCCGACATGCCCTGGCAATGTCATCATCCTCAAAAGGAGTCAAAATCCTTAGAAGACACACTGCAAGCCTTCTTGGCACTCACTCAAAAAGTGTCGGCTTCTACGAACGTAAGTATCGCCAAGATGGATGAACTCTTGAGCAGACCAGTCCTCATTCATGCCACGGATGAACCTGAAATCTTGAGACAAGATGACGAGGATGCCCATGTGAAGGAATACCCAACACATAATGAGTCTGAGCAACAACTTGCCATGGTAATGATCGAGGAGCCGGAATGGAGCAACACCGCGACAACGCTGAGTGAAATTCAAGAGAATGTCACGGCAGCAACCACTTCCGAGGCAGAAACCCCAGTCAAAGCGGAAACTGCCGCCTCGGCAGCAACTGATGCTGAGGCAGCAACCACATCAGAGGCAAATTCTCAACCCATTACCTCAATTATGCCTGACCAAGATTGCACACATCCATCCTTGTCATGGCACTCGCACGACCACCTAGAAGAGCTACCCAATGACAATGCCTCGCCGATGGAATATGAGCAGGTAATAAACGAACCTTTTGAATTCTTTGAAAACTCACAAATTCCATTGCAGGTATTAGAGGAACCAAAGCCGGTGGACATAGAATCATCAAAGTCTCTACTGATGGAGATCTACGAGTGGTCAACAGAATTTGGTATAGAGAGTGATGGTACTTACCAATGTCCCATTGACCTGCAAAGTAACCTCACAACGGACTGTCAAAATAACTGGCTGCCGCAGCAACAGACACGACAGCAAGGGCTACATCCAACCACAACAACATTCAACGGAAACAAGGTAAGTTTGTGGCCGAATGTCAATTTGATTTTTTCTAATCATATATTCATGCCCTCAGAAACATTACGAAGAAGGGAGAACTTCATGGACTACAAAGGGAAGAGAAAGAAAGGAGCCTCCACCATGAGAATAATCACCAGATGGAGGGTACGGATGGACTTCAAGAAGTACCGGAAACGACCCATCAAGCATTAATAGAACATGGAGTAGTTACTTTAGGAGATGCCCCTCAAGGCACTCCTAATTTAACTTATTTTATTTTATTTTTATCTTATTTTATCTTTATTATTTTAGGAATTAGAAATTTGATATTGGTTTTTACTTTGTTTTTGTTATTAGGTAAACAAAGAAAAACCCTTGCAATGACGATACAAGCAACCCGAGGAAAATCTGCCTCCACCCCTGCCGCGGCAGCACTCATACTCTCAAGGCATCACCCACAGCCCCTCCGACAAAATTCAAAGAGACTGCCCGCCGACAGCTCCTCATCCAAAGCCCAGCAGCAGCGACGACAGCCGCACAACTTAAGTTTTCTTTTTCTTCTTCTCTGTCGCCTGCTATATATATTATCTTTTTGTGATGTTTAACTTTACTGTCATTTTTGTTCTTTCTGTTTTTCATCTTTTGTGTCATGCATTGAGGACAATGCAACCCTTGAGTTTGGGGGTAGGCAGTCCTCCTAATTATTAATATAATATTGCATTTAGTTTTAATTGTGTCGCATTTATTTTATGCAAAAAAAGGATGAAAAATATTGGAAATTTTGGCTGAAAACTGTGAACTGAACTTACCTGTCGTGACAGCCCTGTCATGGCAGCAACTTTAGGATAGTTTAAGGAGAAGTTTAGAGCCTTTCTATAGTTCTGAAAACTTAAACACCATTGTGACTGTTATACTGCTTAGACTTCTTTTAGCCAAACTAGAATAGGAAGCTTAGCACTTGAATAGCCCCTAGAGGTGTCTAACACTGGCTCTAGGAAAGAAGTTTAGCAAAATAGACTCAACAGCCCTAGAGGTGCCCGAAACCGGCTCTAGGAAGTTAGCTAGAGGTGCTCGAAACCAGCTCTAGTGAAACTTTAGCTTAAAAAAATGAAATCGAGTCAAAACAGAAATAAAAAGGAGCATAAGAAGTGCCCTAAAAAAAGATAAACTTGGCATAAAAATTCGAGTGAAGAGCTGAATTATTCTAGTGAAACTAAGAGAGTCTTGGCATATAACTGTTCACAAGCATGCACACACTGCACGAGGACTATAGTGAGATTCCGGACAGATCCTAAATTATCCGACAGGTTGCTGCCGTCACAGGGAACGAACGACGGGTAAGGGAAAGTTCAATGTTTGAAAGTCAAAACAAAAATATTTCATTTTTTCTTTTAGGTCTGAATTGCTTGAGGACAAGCAAAGATTCGAGTTTGGGGGTGTGATCAGTGCTTAAAAGTTCTATATTTTACCCATCATTTATCCTTATTTTTACTGCACTCAAGCATGTTTAACTGCATTTTAGGTTAAGTTTTGCATAAACATCACATTTAGATAAAACTGCGCAGATACTGCTAAATTTGGTTATTTTTGCAGGTATCCGCCATAGCTGACGGAGAAGGCAGGCGCTGGGCAGAGAAGCATAAGAGCTGAACTGGACAAGCAGACAAAGAGGACGATGCTGCCATGGTGCCGCCATGACAGCATGGTGACAGCAGTTCTGTGGAGAGAAAAAGCGAAATGGACCTCGATAGATAGAGAAAATTCTGCTCGTCTGTCATGTGAAAACCATATATTTTTCCAATCCACGGATCAAAAGATATGTCAAGCCCAAAGTTCAAGGAGAGAAAATCCCAAGAAACAAGGAGGACGGCTGGAAAGTAGATTCCTTGAAGATTAAGTCTTTATTAGAATCATACTTTTAATTAAAGTTGTAATCTTTGTTAACTTAGAATACTTGAGCCCAAAGCTTATATAAGGGCATGTATTTTAACCTAGGAGGAATATATCATATCTCATAGCCGATTACCCCATAACCGACAACCAAAAACCCCTCCGCCGTTTACCCGCCGTCGATATGTTCTAAAACCCCCCTAGTGCCACGGGTTGATTTGTAAAGTAGTTGCAAGGGTTGCTTTTGTTTTAGGAATTTTCAGTTCAATAAAATAAACTTCAAGTTCTCTTATTTTGGTTATTAATATCTTGCAAGAGCATCGGGAGAGCATTGTGAGGTTATCTATTTACTTAGCATCGGGAGAGTTAAGTATACGAAAGAAATAAGAGCAAGTTCTCTAGTTTATAGTTGAACTATCTCGTGCCTAGGGATAGGGCGAGGTAAGTGGCTAAAGAAGAATTCATACACATCGGTGTTCATCCTTCGATTCACGCCGGGAGGTATCATCAAGACGTGATCATCGACAGACTGGGACCTAAGGATAGGCCAAGGCATATCTGGGATTCTTGCCAAACTTGAAGTACTGAGTTGGTGTGTTTGCTGCCGCGACGATCAACGGACTGCTGCCGCGACAGGTGCTGCACGCGAGAGGCGCGACGACAGAACTGGATTTCCTAAACTCTCCAATACCTGCACTACTGAGCAATTCAATACCAGCCCATTCTCTCTATCTTGATTTCTCTACTCTTTTATTTAAGTTCTCTTTATTATTTTCGTGACAACCATCTTAAATATTTTCTTTCCCCTTGTGCAGATAGCGAAGGAAAGAGTTAGCCAGTCCCTGTGGAGACGATATCCGATACTCTAGTATCACTTTATTACTTGCGACGTGTACACTTGCACTCAATTGTGATAGACTATTTTACACGCAACAGCTTCATCTGCCTGATCCATCTTGCTTTGCATCTCAAAAATAATCGCATTCACATCCCCAAAACTATCACGGTTCCACTGTTTCAAGAATAATTTCAGATGTCGCAGTTTGACCATAATGTTCTCGTTACCAATGCCCAAAACTGTCAATCGGACCCATTCTTCAACAATTTGGCGAGCATGATATCGGCCCTCCATCCAGCAATTGAAGAACCTAAAAGCCCGAGGTCCCCAATCATTCTCATCACATTTCAACAACAAGGGCGTGTGATCTGATACGCCCCTCGCCAAAGCTTCTTGTTGTATTGAACTGAAAGCATCCATCCAACCTGTCGATATCAAGAAGCGATCAATTCTGCTGCATCTATTTTTCGGACCAAACCATGTGTAGCATTTTCCTAGAAGCGGCAAATCCATTAAACCCGCTTGAAGTACGAATTCTCCAAATATTTCCATTTCAACATCCCTGTCCGACACCCCAATTCTATCAGACTCATATAATATTGCGTTGAAGTCCCCTACAATACACCACGGCCCCTCTTGATCTCTAATTTTATCTAATATCGCTGCCCAAACTGCTTGTTGTCCCTCAATCTCTGATGGGGCATATACTACAACTATCCCGCAAGACATATCTTCTTGTATCCACCTGCCCCATAACACAATAAAATGTCGTTCCACCTCAACTTTTTCAGTATTAAATTTGCTTGTTTCCCACACCGCCAATATACCGCCTGAAGCTCCGATTGAAGGCGCGAAAACTAATTCAAAACTGTCCGTTCCCCATAAGTTCGCTATCCATGACATCGGCCACTCCTCCATCTTTGTTTTTTGCAACATCGCCATATCCACATTGTTTTTTCCGTAACACCTCTCGTACATACCGTCGCTTTGCACTCACTCACAAACCCCGAACATTCCAAGATAGCAACTTCATTAGTCACAAACCCCGACTATCCCCGTTGATTACTCATGATATGTCTCGAATTATCTCCTCTTCACGTCCGTTAGAATTTACCCCAATCAATGAACCCAATTTTACTATTTCGATTGCCTCACTTTCTATATTTTTGTTTGTATTCACACCGACTGCTACCTCCACTTCCCCATTCAAAATTCCTTGTCGAAACCCACTCGATCGATTGCCCCTCTTTTTCCGATATACCCGACAACCTCCTATGTTTTGTTCGCCTCCTAGGACCCGTCGGATTTTACAAAATGCCTGACCCTCTTGAATTAATTCAGTATTGCCCAGACCCGAGCGTGTAGCTTTCGAATGGATAAGTGGATATGAATTTAATTCCTCTATCTTATCCCCTGTTTGTAATTGAGACTCCATCCCCACTGAAACACTAGATTTGGAATTCACAATCCCAGCGATATCTAAACTCTCACACATTTGAACGTTACCTACCACCGCTAGACTCCTATCGCTATTGTCCTTCTCCCCACTCAGCCCACCTCCTGTCATCAACTCATTCCGTTCCGGAAGCTCCTCCGGTTGCCTGTCCGGTGACCGTTCCAAATGTTGCGTCGACCCCCGTTCCTCATTTGTAATTAATTCTGCTCTCTGTTCTATACTTGTTGCACCGTTTGTGGCCCCTTGTTGTCCCTCCCAAACATCATTTTCTAGCCACATAACCGGTTCAATTACTTCCCTTTGATTTGTGGTGTCATCAAACTTTTCTACAACCCTTGCAATGTCGTTGGATGTATCATGATCGAAACTCTCCTCTCCGTCGGTCGACTCAAAATCGCCACAATCACATTCAACCGCCGGAGTTTTGCCATCCATCTCCAACACACGGACCGGATATGTCTCCCCCTCAAAATGCACATCTAGTTGATCCTCAATTCGATTAAAAGTGGCTGTCTCCACCATAATTCTGCCGCTATCAAAAGATGTCGGTGTTTCCGTTGCGTCATCCATACAAATAAAAGAACCCCATATGTTTGCAATATTCATGAATGTCCTTTTGTGCCATAAGTGAATTGGAAGACCTACAATTGACAACCATACCCGGCGTGATTCCACTTTGATTGCTGGTGACCACTTCTCCACCCTCACGAAACATTCTTTCACTCGGTCAAGCTTCAACACCTGTTCTCGAACGTTCGCCGACGTGCACATTTACAAAACCATGGATCCGGACAATCGCATGATGGAGAATCCGTCATGCTTTTCCACCTCCAAATGTTCCGCCAATGATTTTATGCTACACGGGTTCAAGCACCAACCCACCGCGCACCATTGTAAAATCGCCCATTTGTCTTCATCTACTATTCCTAGTATTTTCTTTCGATTTTCGTTCGCCTCTCCTCTCCCTATCGGATTCGAAGTGTATGACGCCTTTGAGTCTCCAATCTCCATTGTCCCACGCTGTTCCCCACTTTTCTTTTCTCCCCCTTTTTTCCTATTCCATTTCGTTTTGCCCTTCCACGCCATGGCGACACTCATCCGAGCACCGTATATCCATTTTCCATGTAGTCTCTCTATAACCCAATTTGCATCTTCTTGTGATGACATCCGAACAAAGACAAATCGCTGCCCATCTCTAGCCATTTTATTCGGAATAAACATGTCTCTGACGACCCCATGTCTATCGCATACCTGCCATAATCCTTTCCAGTGTATTGTTCGAGAGAGACCTCCGATGTATAAAGTCCACACCTATTGAGTGGCCTGTTCTTTCTTCTCCGATTGGCCTCCCTTACTTGTTTCACGGTGCTCGCCGGCGTCACGGTCCACTTTTTGTTCCTTTACGAGGCGTTTCCACAAACCGGTTGAGGACATTTTTTTTTGATGTGGATAGTAGCTGTAGTAGAAGGTTTTTTCTATGGGTTGCATACGGGATGTGTGTACTCTTTTACTCCATTTTAGACTAGAAGTGTTTTTAATGAGGCATACAACCAATTGTCTTTAGATTTTATAATGACCTTTTAATATAATCCATTATTTGCCAAGAAAATAGAACAATAACAAATTCTATGTCAACGGTGATGCTTGCAATCGTCGAGTGAAATATGCAAGAAAAAACCAACTGCAACAATGACAGATTATATGTCAACGATAATGCTTGATGTCATGTTCTTATTAATGTTTTAACTTGCTAACTAGGGGTGACCAAAACTTGACTCGACCTGACAAAACCTAAATTTTTTATTCGACTTGTGGCGAAAAAACTCGACTCAAAAAAATTTCAAATAAATTTGAGTTGTAAAATGAAAACTCGAATAACTCCAAACTTTTAGTAATTGGTGAATTAATTTTAAGTTTAAGTCAAGTCACTCAAATTTTCATGATATATTTATATATATACATTGATATATAAAAAAATTGAAGAAATATATGCCACGTATGAAGAAATATATATACAGATCTTATATGATTAGAGAAAGTGTTTAAATTGTATTATAACATGATAAATACTTGCAATTAAATTTGTATATGAACTCGAAAACTCGACTCGAATTTCATAAACTCGATTCAAATTTTTTTTAAATAATGTTGGAGTAGTAAAATATGACACCACAACTCGAATAACTCGAAAATTTTTGACTCTACTTGACTCGATCAAATGCTAACTCTAACCTTCCGTAGATTTTAGTTTTTTATTGTTCATTGGAGCTGTGGGATCAATGCTTCCTGCTGCAGGGAAGGAGCTACCTTGAGGCCCAAGGGGGACCTAGCCCCTTTTGTAAAATTAAGGTATTAGATAGATTCTGGTCTAATAATAATTTGGTCTATGGAAAGATAAATATTGAAATTAAAAAAACACAAGAGTTTATTAATTATATAGTCAAGTAGGGTTTGAAATAAGGAAGAATGAGCTCGCATCCTCAAATGTTTTGGTCCAATAGCAATTTAGGTTCTTATAAAGTTTAAATATTAGAAAAGTTAGGCCTTCTCCCATGAATTTTGAGTTTAAAAACCTAATAAACCATTACATTTTTTAAATTCATTATTTTGGCCAGTGGTAGATCTAAACTTGTATCAAGTGGGTTAAAGAAAGTCAAAGTAAATGTTAAACAAACAAATTTTTATTTGAATAGTGGATGAGTGAATAGAGATCATTTGCCCACTTTTTTGCCCTATTTATGTCTCACACATAAAAAAAATTAAAACTAGGGTTTAGGATTAGAGTTTAGGGAATTGAGGATATTGTTTATTTTTTAGGGTTTAGGATATAGAATATAGTGTTAGGGCTTATAATTTATTTTTTAGAGTTGGACCATAAAAAAGGCACCGAAAAGGGACATGATTTTCTTTCAGATCAAGTCATTTCAAATACATTCTATTTTTTCTCTCCCAAACTTATGTACTTTTTATAGGGATTTCTATAACCTAACTTATATGTAAATTTGCCTATGATTTTGGCTCATGCCAATGTTTGATCTTGGCTCTGTCCATGTTCCTACATCTAACAAAATCATCATTGTAGGGATCTTCTAGCATGGTTCTTGGCAGTAGTAATTTATCATTACCACGTGGACCACTCAATGCATCAATGAGGTATTAAGCAAATTCTACGACGAAGACTGAGTTTGGATTAAGGGATTAAATTGACCTATTATTTTTTTATTTTACCGGTATCCAACTCATTGATCGACTAATTCAGATCAAATTTGCATAAGATATGGAGGCGACCCTTCTAATCCAGTTTTCTTCATTCACAATATCGGGATTTGAACCTCTGACCTTACTTAAGGGACTAACGCCTCACTTCGCCAAACCAACCGGTTATTGGTAAAATTGATTAAATTTTAGTAATGAATTAAAAGGTGGAATTAAGAGAAAAAACAGTTGACAAAAATCAGATTAATTTATTCGATAACACATTATTGAAAAATACATCCTCCATGTTTAACCTTATTCAGTCACAAATGCACTGCCCATTGAAACAAACTTGGTTATCGTGTTTATGGGTACATTTTTCGTCACAGTCAGAGTTACTGGAACAACTAATTTGTTTGATTTCACGTTTGATGCAATCTGCAACTCCCCCTTCACACTCGATTGCTTTGGACTCTTTTTCGGTAGTGCTTGGAATATATACCTGCCCTTGAGCTCTCGATGTCATTACCAACACCATTGCTGCAATGATTCAAAAAAGAAGATTTATTTACATGAATTGAAGATTGATTATTTAACCATTAGCATCAAGCAATGAAAAGAGTGAGATAAGGACTTACATGATGCAATTAGCAAAAGGATGATGAATTTCATATTTGAAGGAGCTGATTCTTCTTGGGAATTTGATTTAATGAGAAGTTTACACAAGAAAGGTTAGTCAAAGGATGTTATTTATAGTTGAGTCCTTCAAATATAAATTAGTGTTGATTTGAAATATATGGCAAGAAATCTTATATAATATACACTTCCTTACAGGGAAATAAACCAAAATAAACTATTTTTTAATAACATTCCCTTTTTCCTAATCCTTATGTATATTTATATGTTTATATTACGATTATTATTCCATGCACTGACATTAAAAGAATTCGTTAATGGTGTTGTAATATTCTCATGTAATATGGTTATCGGATTTAGGGTTACATTTTTTGTTTATGGGTGGTGATTGCCGGATTATTTTTCTGCTGCGCACGAGGTGTGCGTGACCCAACATGCGGGTGGTATACGATATTGATGTGTATCTTAATCTTTTTCTTCGTGTGTGTGGTTTTAATTAATCTTTTATTTTCCAAGACTTTGTAGTAGAAGGTTTTTTCTGTGGGTTGCATACGAGATGTGTGTACTCTTTTACTCCATTTTAGACTAGAAGTGTTTTTAATGAGGCATACAACCAATTGTCTTTAGATTTTATAATGACCTTTTAATATAATCCATTCTTTTCCAAGAAAATAGAACAATAACAAGTTCTATGCTAGATCAACAATGGGTAAGGGTTTCGCACAGGACCGACGACAGGGGGAGGGTTCCGCGCAGGGACGAAGGCAACATCGTAGGGTGTGGACATTGTTCGTCTTGAATCTGCCAGCCCAATTGCACTGGAAGGGAGTCTGGCAAGTCTTTGATCGTCATGGTGTGGTGATCGATGTGTTCATCCCGCAAAACAAAGCAAACAATGGACAGCGGTTTGGTTTTGTGCGAAAGGGCTCGAAGGAAGATGCGGATCGTGTCATAGAGAGGTTGGACGGGTTTCGATTATATGGTGAATGGATCAGCGTGAGATATGCGCAGCGAGAAGTACGAACGAATTTCTGGAAGACGAAAAATGTAATTCATAATGGGGTAATTCGGCGGACAAACAGAATGTTACACGAGTAAGGGAGGAGGGATTGAAGGTGCAAGTGGAAACAAAGGAAAGATCAATCGAAGGGGTGATTGATTCGGAAAAATTGATATTTTGAAGACATGTGCCGTGGGATTTTGTCGAAAACCCTACAATATTAGAGATTTGGCGTTGGAATTTAAAAATGCAAATTTAGAAGGTTTTTCGATTATGCGGGCAGTAGGTTCCATGGTGCTATTAATGTTTCAGGATGGGGAAACAAGAAGGAATTTGATGGATGCGAAAATCTTGGATACTTGGATGGAAAATGTGATGGAATGGACGCCGGCGTTGGGTATGCCCAATAGACGCGTATGGCTGTCGGCAAGTGGGATTCCGATTCGTGCTTGGTCAGAGGGTACATGTCGTAATATTGCGGAGTTATGGGGGACGTTTATTCAAATGAACGCGGAATCAGTGGCGCCATCATCCTTTGAAAGATATCGCTTTTTAATCGAAACTGACTGGATTGAGAACATTGATGAAATGATTAATTTAACAGTAGGTGCAAATTCATTCCGAATCCGAGTTGTGGAGATGGAGGAATCAGTGGGGGTGAAATGTGAATGCTGCTGTGGGATGAGAGAGGAAAGGGACGAGACTGGAACAGTGGCAGAGGAGGGGGAGATAGAATCATCGGATGATGGAACCTCGGTGGGTACCACAATCCAATCTATGGAAACGATAGTGCCGGATTCGGTCTCGACGGAGGTGGTTCGAGAATAGGAGAAGGAGACATAAACAAAAGAGGTAAGTTGGAAGGCGGATGAGGAAATTAGCTTGGTCTCTAGGCTGGTGGACGATAGGATTGGGATGATTGAATTAAATTATGAACATGAAATATTGGATAAGGATAGGAGAATAGAATCAAATAGACAATTAGAGGTGGTTCATTTTGAGGAGGAGTCTAGAGGGATAAGCGTGAATACAAGACTGGAAAAGGGCAATTCTCAAAGAGGCACAGGAGACATTGAATTTAGGCAAATATGTGGGTGCGGAGGTAGTGGGTAATGAAGATGATGTTATTATGGATATTGCGAGAATGATTGGTTTGAGGGAGGGACAACAATAGCAATCCGCGATGCGGATGTTGTCGTGGAACGTGAGGGGTTTGGGAGGGGCATCGAAGAAGCGAGCGGTGCACAATCTTGTGCGACAACAACGGTGTGAGGTGCTGGTATTACAGGAGACAAAACTCGAAGAGGTGACTGGTAATTTAATTGGGTGTTTATGGTATTCGGATGAGTATGAATTTGCGTTCTCGCCATCATCGGGGCGATCTGGTGGTCTTGTGGCAGTGTGGGATGTGAATAAGTTCAAGGCGACAACAGTGTGAATGAGGTGAACGGTTTGTGAAATTAATAGGTACATGGTTGTTGGAGGATTTGCAGTGTGGTATATCAGGTGTCTATGCTCCATGTGTAGTGAACGAACATGAGGATTTGTGGCGTTTGCAAACTAAGGAGATGGCCGATTGTGGAGTATCGTGGTGTGTGTGTGGTGACTTTAACATGATTGTCGACCCAAGTGAACATCGGGGGGGAGATGTATTAACTCGAGGTATGACTTCTTTTACGGATTTTATTGCAGCAAATGCTTTAATTGATATGCCTATGCACGCTAAATGTTTCACATGGTTTGGACCGGGCACGAGATGTAGTCGGCTAGATCGTTTTTTGTTGGCATCACACTGGTTTGAGCATTTTTCTGATTTGAGGTTGTTGGCACTGCCACGGGGGTTGTCGGACCACTGTCAAATTTTCTTGGTGAGTGATCCGATGGATAGTGGTCCACGACCATTTCGTTTTGTAAATGCATGGATGCAATCTAAAAAATCGGTGGAGTTAATGGAGCTAGAATGGCACCGATTGACATCATGTGAAGTGGATTGGGGTGCTAGTGGGCTGCTCGGAAAATTGCGGGGTCTCAAGCAATTCCTTAAGCGATGGAATAAAACGTCGTTAGGGGATTTGGATACTCGAATTACGAAAATCTCGAAACAATTGGAGGTTATCGATGGTAGGGTGGAAGAGGGTTTAGCGACAGGGTAGGATATGAATGAACGCTGTCAATTAACAGCCGAGTTGTGGAAGCATTCGAAGTTTCGGGAATCAATTTGGCGACAAAAGTCGCGTATGACATGGTTGAAAGAAGGTGACCAAAACACTGCGTTATTTCACAAAGCAGCGAGGATACGGGCAGTGAGTAATGTGATTCGTGGGGTTGAGGACGGTGGGAGATGGAAAAAGAAGCCGGCTCAATTAAAAAAGTATTTCTTTCGAGCGTTTCGGCAACATTTTGCTAGTATTCAAGTGGCTGGTACACTTGATGCGGCAGTACACTTTAATTGCCTAAGTGAATTTGAGGCGGCAAGTGTGGAAGTGGAGTTTACGGAAGGGGAAATTAAGGAGGTGATTTGGATGAGTGATGGTGCGAAGGCACCGGGGCCGGACGGTTTCACGTTTGAGTTTTATAGGAAGGGTGGAATTTTGTCAAACATGACTTGCTCCAATTCATGCTTAATTTCCAAACATTATGTAAGCTGCCGAGGGGTGTAAACTCAGCATTTGTAGTGTTAATTCCTAAGAAGAATGATCCAAGAGTGATAGGGGATTACCGACCAATATGCTTGCTCAATTCTCTATACAAAATCTTGGCTAAATGTATGGCGAAACGATTACAGTGTGTGTTACCAAAACTAATTAGCGATGTCCAATCTGCTTTTGTACATGGGCGACAAATTCTAGACGGAATTTTGCTTGCAATTGAAGTTATACACTCACTACAAAGAAAGCAGTTAGGCGAGGGGGTTTGATTTTAAAATTGGACTTTGCCAAAGCTTACGATTGCATCAAGTGGGAGTGCCTTGATCTAATAATGAAGTGGATGGGATTTGGGGAAGTTTGGTGTGCGTGGATTCGTGAATGTATTAGTGTTGCGTGTAAAATAGTCTATCGCAATTGTAGTGCAAGTATACACGACGCAAGTTGTAAAGTGATACGAAGTATCGGATATCGTCTCCACAGGAATTGGGCTAATAGCTTCACCTTAATTCACTGCACGAAAGTAAAGAAAATAATTGAGAAAGTTGTCACGAGAATAATAAAGTAAACGTAAATAAAAGATTCGAGATATCAAGATAGAGAGAATGGGCTGGTATTGAATTACTCAGTAGTGCAGGTATTGCAGAGTTTAGGAAATCCAGTTCTGTCGTCGCGCATGTCGCGGGCAGCACCTGTCGTGGCAGCAGTCCGTTGATTGTCACGGCAGCAAACACTCAACTCCGTAGTTCAAGTTTGGCAAGAATCCCAGATCTGCCTTGGCCTATTTCTAGGTCCAAGTCTGTCGATGATCACGTCTTGATGATACCTCCCAGCATGAATCGAAGGATGAACACCGATGTGTATGAATTCTTCTTTAGCCACTTAACCTCGCCATATCCCTAGGCACGAGATAGTTCAACTATAAACTAGAGAACTTGCTCTTATTTCTTTCGTATACTTAACTCTCTCGATGCTAAGTAAATATATAACCTCACAATGCTCTCCCGATGCTCTTGCAAGATATTAATAACCAAAATAAGAGAACTTGAAGTTTATTTCATTGAACTGAAAATTCCTAAAACAAAAGCAACCCTTGCAACTACTTTACAAATCAACCCGTGGCCCTAGGAAGGATTTAGAACATGTCGGCGGCGGGAAAACGTCAAGGGGTTTTTGGTTATCGGTTATGGGGGATTGTGTATGATCTAGGTTAAAATACATGCCCTTATATAAGCTTTGGGCTCAAGTTTTCTAATTTAACAAGGATTACAACTTTAATTAAAAGTATGATTCTAATAAAAACTAAATCTTCAAGGAATCTACTTTCCAGCCGTCCTCCTTGATTCTTGGGATTTTCTCTCCTTGAACTTTGGGCTTGACATATCTTTTGATATGGGGCTCGAAAAAATATGAGGTTTTTACACGACAGACGGGCTGAATTTTCTCTATCTGTCGAGGTCCACTTTGCTTTTTCTCCACAAAACTGCTGTCGTCCTCTGCTGTCACGGTAGCACCATGGCAGCATCGTCCTCTTTGTCTGCCTGTTCAGTTCAGCTCTTCTGCTTCTCTGCCCAGCGCCTGCCTTCTCCGTCTGCTACGGTGGCAACCTGCAAAAACAACCATTCTTAGTAGAATATGTGCCTTTAATATATTTGTGATGTTTTGCTGTAAACTAACCTAAATGCAATGAATAATGCTTGAATGCGGCAGAAATATGGGTTAAAAAGGGTGTAAATAATAGAACTTTTACACACTCAACACACCCCCAAACTCAAGTTTTTGCTTGCCCTCAAGCAACTAAGACCTAAAAGAAAAATGAAATATTTTTGTTTTGGCTTTCAAACAGTGAACTTTCCCTTGCCCGTCGTTCGTTCCCTGTGACGGCAGCAACCTGTCGGATAATTTAGGATCTGTTCGGAATCTCACTATAGTCCTCGTGCAGTGTGTGCATGCTTGTGAACAGTTATATGCCAAGACTCTCTTAGTTTCACTAGAATATTTAAGCTCTTAACTCGAATTTTTATGCCAAGTTTATCTTTTTGAAGGTACTTCTTATGCTCCTTTGATTTTTTTTTGTTTTGACTCGATTTCAATTTTTTTAAGCTAAAGTTTCACTAGAGCCGGTTTCGGGCACCTCTAGCTAACTTCCTAGAGCCAGTTTCGGGCACCTCTAGGGCTATTGAGTCTCTTTTGCTAAACTTCTTTCCTAGAGCCAGTGTTAGGCACCTCTAGGGGCTATTCAAGTGCTAAGCTTCCTATTCTAGTTTGGCTAAAAGAAGTCCAAGCAGTATAACAGTCACAATTGTGTTTAAGTTTTCAGAACTATAAAAAGGCTCTAAACTTCTCCTTAAACTATCCTAAAGTCACTGCCATGACAGAGCTGTCACGACAGGTAAGTTCAGTTCACAGTTTTCAGCCAAAATTTCCAATATTTTTTTTTTCTTTTTTTTAAGAGAAAAAAAACTAAGTAAAAGACACAACAATTAACTATGATGTACTCGGACTCCATTAATATGGTGGGTTGCCACCCCCAAACTCAAGGGTTGCATTGCCATCAATGCAAATGACAAAATATAAATGAAAATATATGAAGGCAGTACATCACAAAATATATAAATAGCAGGCATCAATAAGAAAATTAGAAACTTAAATTTTAGGCACTGTCTTCACTGCTGCTGCTGAGGCGGATTTGGCGGCGGATTCTGGTTCTCAAGGCAGGTTGGGATGGTTGCTGTACAACCTGAATATCAGAGCTGCTGCCGCTGCTGTCACTGCTGCTGCTGGCCTTGGGCAGAGTCTTCTTATTTGCCATTCTTTTCTGCCTCTTTACCGATGAAAAGTCCTTTGACAGATTCCTCTTAATAGAGGGTTCATCATCACTGTCTGCCCATACCGAGGAGGAGGAAAACCCAGCAACAAAGGCTTCAAGGTCATCCGATGGCACTGGTCGCTTTGTTCCTCGAGCGGATGTTTCGGCATGGGTGCTGTCGGCTGCCGTCGGGGCAGGTGATGGTATGGAGACGACAGATGGTGTTTGTGGTGTAGCAGCAGGTGTAGGTGTGTGGGCAGGGGTGGGGACAGTGAAGTAGTGGGCAGGGAAGGTGGGGAAAACAACATCAGGGAAATTTAAAGTATTGTGAATAAAATTTACCGTGGATGCGGCAAAGTCCTTGATGAATGTCATGAGGCCCAACTGTCTATCCTCCATCCTTTGAATGGCAGCTAGGATTTGGTTGGAGGGTTCTGCCAGAGCAGCTGCTGCGGCGGCAGGTTCAGGGTTTGGCTGCTCTGATGATTCAGCTGGGGCGGCAGCGGGGTTGAAAGATGAGAGAGGGGTTGCCACTGTTAGTTCCATGAGGCTGATGATATTCTTTTTTGTCCAACCTCGTCCTTTCACTGTGGAATCGGTGTCGGCTTCCAGCACATTATGACAGCGGCAGAGGGACGTGATGAGGTAGAGGAGGCAAAGGAATGCCGTCGGTCTATGTGCACTTTCCAAAATACTTTCTCGCATATAACTTCCCACATTAATGGGCCGTTCATTTAAAATAGAGTGTATTAAGGCTAACCTCTGCTGGTCAACGGTGGTGTGATGCGACGACGGCAGGATCCTCTTTTTGATTAAGGCATTCCACAGTTTTGCCTCCGGCAGCAACTGTCCCCTCTTCACTGTGTCAGGATTTTTTCGGCTTGTATTCCATTCAGTCCCTTCTTCCGTCAACTCTGCCATGACAGCGTCATAGGCAGCATCATCCAAAGTGTCAAGGAACTGCTGGTGAGCATCACCATTGGGGCCTAGGTAGAGGCCATATAAAGAGTTAATGCGCTCGGCTGTGAATTGCACCTCTTTCCCTCGGACAGTCACAACTGTCGCCGTTTTGTTGCTGATGGCAGCATAAAATTCCATCACCAGCGTCTCGTTCATCTCCGCTGGTTGCTCCGCAAATGTTTGCCATAATAGAGCCCTAATCTTCCTGGCTATGAAAGGCTTGAGGCCCAGATTCCTTGCCTTTGGTATATAGATAAAGCCTCGTTCTTCCGATATTCTCTGGTTGCAAAGGACGGTGGAGGAGTTGCTGCCGGTGAAGAGGTTGAAGCAGCACTGCGGCGGGTTCTTCTGGAAGACATGTTAGTGCAAGGGTTGTGAAAAGTAAAAGAAAGCTAATGAAAACTAAAGGAAGAGAGCAAGTAAGAAAGGCAGAAGTGAATGAAATGAAAATGAAACGGGGTTTTATAGAAGAGGAATTGCTGCCCGTTGAAGACGTAACGGCAGGCGTGAATAACGGGGCGACTGTTGAGCTTTAGTGTGTCTGACGTGTCTGACACACGTTTCCGCGTCTGTTACGCGTCTATCGCACGTTTCCACGTCTGTCGTGACAGTCTGGTGACAGCCTGTCTTTTCCGTGTCTGCTGCGGCAGCTGGAACGACAGGCTTCAATATTGGGCTTTGTTGGGCTGATGGATGGATGGTGGGCTGAGTTCACTTCTCCTGTTCGTCTTGACTCCTTTATTTCCTAAAAACAATAAACATAAAAGCATTATTCGAATAAAATAAACCTTATTTCCTAATAAATAATAATAAATAAATAAATAAAAATAAAAATAAAATTTAGGTTAAATTAGGGATGCCAGGTAGGGCATCTCCTAAAGTAACCACTTCCTGTATTCCTGGGGCTTCAGTCCCTTGATAATGCTTGAGGCGCTGTCCGTTGACTTTGAATTGGTGCCCGTCTTTTAATGATCGGATTGTGATGGCACCATGGGGAAAAACTTGTATGACTTGGAATGGGCCAGACCATCTAGATTTCAGTTTCCCTGGGAAAAGTTTCAGTCTAGAATTGAACAACAATACAAGCTGCCCTGGGCAGAACTGTCGTGGCAGCAACTTCCTGTCATGCCACTTCTTAGTTTTCTCCTTGTAAATTCTTGCATTGTCGTAGGCCATTGTCCGTATTTCTTCAATTTCGTTCAGATCTAACAACCTTTTCTGCCCTGCCCTATCCAAGTCCATATTCACTGCCTTGATCGCCCAATATGCTCTGTGCTCTATCTCGACAGGCAGATGACATGTTTTTCCATATATCAATCGGTATGGAGACATGCCCAATGGAGTCTTGAAAGCTGTTCTATATGCCCATAATGCATCATTGAGGAGTAAAGACCAATCTTTCCTAGTTGGCTTAACCATCTTCTCAAGAATGTTCTTAACTTCCCTATTAGATATTTCAGCTTGTCCATTGGTCTGTGGGTGATATGCTGTCGCGATCCGATGCTTGACACCATATTTCATCAAGGCGGCAGCAATAACCCTATTGTCGAAATGTCTCCCTTCATCACTGATAATCGCCTTAGGGATACCAAACCTAGAAAAGATTTTTTTGTGCAAAAACCTTTGGACTGTCTTGGCATCATTCTTTTGAGTGGCGATAGCTTCAACCCACTTAGATACATAATCTACTACCAGGAGGATGTATAGATTTCCACATGAGGATGGAAAAGGTCCCATAAAATCAATCCCCCAAACGTCGAAGATTTCGACCTCTAGAATGTTCTGCAGTGGCATCTCATTTCTCCGTGAGATGTTTCCTGTCCTTTGGCACCTATCACAGCTCTTGTAGAAGATTTGTGCATCTTTATACAGTGACGTCCAGTAGAACCCTGACTGCAGCACCTTGGCAGCAGTTTTGTTACCTCCTAAGTGACCTCCATACTGTGAAGCATGGCAGTGATGTAATATGTATTTCTGCTCCTCCTGTGGTACACATCTTCTTATAACCTGATCTGCACAGATTTTGAAAAGAAGAGGTTCGTCCCAATAATAATGCTTAACATCATTTTGGAACCTCTTCCTGGCTTGATAATTAAGATCATATGGGATTATTTCGCTAACTAAGAAATTAATGAAATCTGCATACCAATGAAGTTCAGAATACTTACCTGCCGCCATGGCTGTCGCGGCAGTTATTGCGGCAGCAAAAAGCTGCTCGTCTGGGAAAGTCTCCAGTATGTTTGTCTCATCTGTTGGTAGACTTTGTCCCCTTTCCAACCTTGACAAGTGATCTGCCACCTGATTTTCTATCCCTTTTTTGTCCTTGATTTCAAGGCCGAATTCTTGCAATAGCAGGATCCACCGTATCAGTAGAGGCTTTGCATCCTTTTTCGCGAACAGATACTTGAGGGCAGAATGGCCTGTGTGCACTATGACCTTCGTTCCAAGTATGTAAGAACGAAACTTGTCAATGGAGAATACCACTGCTAATAACTCCTTTTCTGTGGTGGTGTAGTTCACTTGGGCTTCATTCAGTGTCTTGCTGGCATAGTATATGACATGAAACAACTTGTCTCTTCGCTGCCCAAGTGCTGCCCCGACAGCATAGTCACTAGCATCACACATGATCTCAAACGGCTGTGTCCAGTCTGGTGGCTGTACTATTGGGGCTGTTACCAGCTTTTCCTTCAGAACCTTGAATGCTTCAGTACATTCATCATTAAAGTCAAAGGGTCGGTTCTGCTCCAAGAGATGGCATAGGGGCTTGGTGATTTTTGAGAAATTTGCAATGAACCTCCTGTAAAAAACAGCATGTCCCAAGAAACTTCTAATACCCTTGACTGTAGTCGGCGGCAGCAGCTTTTCGATCACTTCTATTTTAGCCCTGTCGACTTCTATCCCACGGCAGCTAATCTTGTGGCCAAGGACTATCCCTTCATCCACCATAAAGTGGCATTTTTCCCAATTCAATACTAGATTTGCTTTTTCACATCTTTCAAGTACCTTTTGTAGATTGCCTAGGCAGCTCTCAAAATCGTCCCCAAAGACTGAAAAATCATCCATAAAAATCTCAAGGAAGTCCTCTGCCATATCAGAGAATATGGCCATCATGCACCTCTGGAAGGTGGCGGGTGCGTTGCATAGTCCAAACGGCATTCTCCTAAAAGCATAAGTTCCGTATGGGCATGTGAAAGTCGTATTTTCTTGATCTTCCGGTGCGATAGCTATTTGATTGTAACCTGAATAACCATCAAGAAAGCAATAGTAAGGTTTACCCGCTAATCTATCAAGCATTTGATCAATAAAGGGTAAAGGAAAGTGGTCTTTTCGGGTAGCTTTGTTAAGCTTCCGATAGTCCATACAAACCCTCAAACCGGTCACAGTCCTGGTTGGGATTAACTCATTGTTTTCATTGGTCACCACAGTCATTCCTCCTTTCTTGGGAACGCATTGCACCGGGCTCACCCATTTGCTGTCAGAGATGGCGTAAATAATACTAGCATCTAACCATTTGATTATCTCTTTACACACCACCTCTTTCATTGCATGGTTTAGCCGCCTTTGGGCATCTATAGTCGGCTTATGATCTTCTTCCAAAAGGATTTTGTGCATGCATAACGCCGGACTAATGCCTTGAATATCAGCTATCGTCCATCCAATTGCCTTTTTGTGCTGCCGCAGCATCCCAATTAGCTGTCGTTCCTGTTCCTGTGGCAGCTTAGAAGAGATGATTACGGGCAACGTATCATTTGAACCAAGAAAAGCATATTTTAGCTGCCCTGGCAGGGGCTTCAGTTCTAAGGCAGGTGGTTCAACAGTAGATGGCTTTTGAATTGCATGGTTATTCGAAGTGTAATTCAAAGGTTCGAATAACTTACCTGGACGATCGCCTATCCAGTTTACCTTCTCATGATCTTCAGTATCAGATGTATCAGATTCAGAGGAGTTGATGTCGTCGGTGCTGTCGTCAGTGCTGTCGTGACAGTCCTGTAGGTGGCTGCCGCGGCAGTGACCAATTTTTATGTCGTGACAGCCCGACCTGATGCAGGGTTGATCAGGGGTAACTTCAGTGATAGCCTTGCATTCCTCGTCTGCATCAGCATGCTTCATAGCTTGGAGAACATTCAACTTAATTTCTTGGTCGTTTACTCGCATGGTGAGTTCTCCTTTCTCCACATCAATCAGTGATCTTCCCGTGGCTAAGAAGGGTCGCCCAAGGATGATTGGTACGTTTTCGTCTGCTTCACAATCTAAAACAAGAAAGTCAGCAGGAAAAATAAATTTATCCACTCTTACCAGAATATCTTCGATTTTTCCTTCTGAATGAATATAAGAGCGGTCTGCCAGCTGCAGAATTACTGTCGTGGGCCGCGCCTTTCCAATACCTAATTTCTGAAAAACAGATTTTGGCATTAAATTAATACTAGCACCAAGATCACAAAGTGCCTTACCCACATATTTATCTCCGATTACACAAGGTATGATGAAGCTCCCCAGATCCTTCTTTTTCTGGGGTGGCTGCCGATGAAGAATGCTCATGCAACCTTCTGTCATCTTAATAGTTTCAAATTCCCCAAGTTTAGATTTCTTTGACATGACATCCTTGAGAAATTTGGCGTAACCGGGCATCTCCCTAACGGCATCTAGCAGCGGAATATTAATATGAACCTGCTTAAAAATATCATAAATCTTTTTGAGCTGAGATTCTTGCTTAGCTTGCTGTAACCGTTGAGGAAAAGGGGGTGGGGGACGATAATCAGCAATACGTCCTTCCCACTGCATACGAATCTGAGGAGGTTTAGGTTCATCGTTTTTCTCCTCAATCGCTTCTGCTGTCGTGACAGGCTCATCGGCAGCAGTCTGTTTGTTACTTGTCGGGGCAGCTTCCTCGGCAGGTCTGTCCAAGACTGGTTCCTTTACTGTTTCAGCTTCCTTTTCCGGCCCTGGTAGTTTCTTCCCACTCCTAGTAGTAATGGCCTTACACTGCTCATGTGTGGGCTTTCTAGCATTTTCAATATTACTAGGGAATCCTCCAGTCTGCCTTGGCTTAATATGCTGAGAAACCTGACCCATTTGTGTCTCCAAAGATTTCAGAGTAGCTTCATGATTTGTCATCCGCATCTCTGTTTTATCCATAAATGTCTCTGTTTTCTGGACAAACTGATTCATATTCTCAATATAAGTACCTGTCTGAGACATAAAAGTGGCCAGAGTCTGTTCTAGTATACTATTAGTGGCAGCTGGTGGCTGTTGTTGCTGCTGCGGCGGCAGTTGCTGTCGCATCAGCAATCTAGGTCCTCCCTGATTCTGATTGTGTGCTTGGGGATTCAGGGCATTATTAGGATTGCTCCAAGAAAACTTGGGATCCTTTCTCCAGTTGGGATTATAGTTGTTGGAGTTGTAATTCGGCTTGTTGTAATTTCCAACATACTTTCCCTCTTCTAACTGTATTGGACATTCCTCCGAACTGTGATTTACCTCACAAATGTCACATACCTCCTCGACAGCAAATCCATGTTGTGCATCCTCGTTCAAGAGTTTTTTCATTGCCTTAGTAAGGTATGCCATCTGTGATTTCATCGTGCTGTCGGCCTCATTATCCTTGACAGCTAGTACCCGTTTACCTCCTCTTCTTGCTGTCGGAAACTGCTCTTCATTCTTAGCCAAAATTTTCAAAACTTGCATTGCCTCGTCTGGATCTTTGTCCAATAATAGTCCGTTTGCTGCTGAATCAATTCGAATACGAGTTTATAAGTTGGTAGCATTATAAAACTTTGTTACCTGATTCTAGACGGGGAATCCATGCATAGGGCAGTTCCGTAGAAGATTAGTAAATCTATCCCAGGCCTCGTGCATCGGCTCGTCATCTTCCTGTTGAAAAGTAGCAATTTCATTACGTAATCGCTCAGATAAATGCGAAGGATTAAAACGAGATAAAAATTCACGAGATAAATCTGCCCAAGTTCTAATTGAACCCGGCGTAAGTTTATTCCACCAAGTCTTTGCTCTGTCCCTCAATGAATGGGGGAATAACCGAAGCCTCAGTATCTCCGGATTAACTCCTGGCAGTCTAAACAAACCACAGATCTCCTGGAATGTTTTGAGATGCTCCCTAGCATCCTCTGTAACAGCACCACTAAATTGCCCGGCATTGTTGATCATACTAAACATAACAGGTTTCAACTCGAAGTTGTCAACATCTATGTCCGGCAGCGTGGTTTCCAGCTCTACATGATCGTTCAACATGTAGTCAAGACAGGACCGTCGGCCGGCAGCGGCAGGCGGGTCGCCGACAGGCGGGTCGTTTCCATTGTAGGCCATCTTCTCTAGCTGTTCCTCAAGGTACTCGTTCCTGGCTAGTAAGTGACGAAGTTGTTTCTTGAGATTGAATGAACGTTCGATCTCCGGATCTAATTGACACTCAGGATCTTTACCTCGATTCAATCTGCGCATAAACAAGTAATCTTGTGAAAAGCAAGAGTTGAATGCACCAAAGAGAAACAGAAAAATAAAACTAAAAATAAAAACAAAAAACGCAGTAATAGAAAAGGTAGAGTTATGTTGCCAATCCCCGGCAACGGCGCCAAAAACTTGTTGCGTGTAAAATAGTCTATCGCAATTGTAGTGCAAGTATACACGACGCAAGTAGTAAAGTGATACGAAGTATCGGATATCGTCTCCATAGGGATTGGGCTAATAGCTTCACCTTAATTCACTACACGAAAGTAAAGAAAATAATTGAGAAAGTTGTCACGAGAATAATAAAGTAAACGTAAATAAAAGATTCGAGATATCAAGATAGAGAGAATGTGATGGTATTGAATTGCTCAGTAGTGCAGGTATTGCAGAGTTTAGGAATTCCAGTTCTGTCGTCGCGCCTGTCGCGGGTAGCACCTGTCGCGGCAGCAGTCCGTTGATTGTGGCGGCAGCAAACACTCAACTCCGTAGTTCAAGTTTGGCAAGAATCCCAGATCTGCCTTGGCCTATCCCTAGGTCCAAGTCTATCGATGATCACGTCTTGATGATACCTCCCAGTGTGAATCGAAGGATGAACACCGATGTGTATGAATTCTTCTTTAGCCACTTAACCTCGCCCTATCACTAGGCACGAGATAGTTCAACTATAAACTAGAGAACTTGCTCTTATTTCTTTCGTATACTTAACTCTCCCGATGCTAAGTAAATAGATAACCTCACAATGCTCTCCCGATGCTCTTGCAAGATATTAATAACCAAAATAAGAGAACTTGAAGTTTATTTTATTGAACTGAAAATTCCTAAAACAAAAGCAACCCTTGCAACTACTTTACAAATCAACCCGTGGCCCTAGGAAGGATTTAGAACATGTCGGCGGCGAGAAAACGTCTAGGGGTTTTTTGGTTATCGGTTATGGGGGATTGTTTATGATCTAGGTTAAAATACATGCCCTTATATAAGCTTTGAGCTCAAGTTTTCTAATTTAACAAGGATTACAACTTTAATTAAAAGTATGATTCTAATAAAGACTAAATCTTCAAGGAATCTACTTTCCAGCCGTCCTCCTTGTTTCTTGGGATTTTCTCTCCTTGAACTTTGGGCTTGACATATCTTTTGATCTGGGGCTCGAAAAAATATGAGGTTTTCACACGACAGACGGGCTGAATTTTCTCTATCTGTCGAGGTCCACTTTGCTTTTTCTCCACAAAATTGCTGTCGTCCTCTGCTGTCACGGCAGCACCATGGCAGCATCGTCCTCTTTGTCTGCCTGTTCAGTTCAGCTCTTCTGCTTCTCTGCCCAGCGCCTGCCTTCTCCGTCTGCTACGGTGGCAACCTGCAAAAATAGCCATTCTTAGTAGAATCTGTGCCTTTAATATATTTGTGATGTTTTGGTGTAAACTAACCTAAATGCAATGAATAATTCTTGAATGCGGCAGAAATATGGGTTAAAAAGGGTGTAAATAATAGAACTTTTACACACTCAACAATTAGTACGGTGAGGCTGTCCGTGCTTGTAAATGGGTCGCCGACGAGGGAATTTGAGATGCAACGTGGGTTGAGGCAGGGGGATCCATTGTCGCCTCTACTGTTCGTGATAGTGGCTGAAATGCTACACCAATTCTTGCGAAACGCCAAGGGCTTGGAAGTGATTCGGGGGGTGAAGGTGGCGAATGGATGTGAGGTATCACATTTGCAATTCGCAGACGATACGGTATTGTTCATTCCAGCTGAGGTAAGCGTGGCTCAAAATTTGAAACACATTCTTACTTGTTTCGAATATGCATCGGGGCTGGAAATTAATTATGCCAAATCGAAATTATATGGGGTAGGTGTGGCGGAGTATGGTTTGCAAAATGTTGCAAATATTTTGGGATGTGAATGTGCTGAATTGCCTATAATTTATTAAGGAATGCCTTTGGGTGTTAACCCTAGAAGTTTACAGATGTGGGAACCTTTAATTCAAAGGTTCAGGAAGTGTCTTACGGGGTGGAAACGCGATGCATTATCTTTAGCGGGGAGATTATTGCTTCTTAATTCAGTGTTGTCAGCATTGCCGCTGTATTATATGGGGCTGTTTTTATTGCCGCGAAGTGTTATTACAAAGATCGATAGAATTAGACGCAGATTTCTGTGGGGTGGTTCGGATACGAAATTAAAGATGAGCCGTGTGAACTGGTCAATTGCGTGTAGGCCTAGGCTGTTTGGGGGGCTGGACGTGGTGGATTTACGCGCGCGAAATTTAGCACTCTTAGCTAAATGACGATGGAGGTATGCTATGTCTAAGGATTCTTTATGGCGACAAATAATTGAGGCGAAATATGGGTTTGATGTAGTAAGCTGGAAGCCAAATTTAGTAGGGGTTAGGCGCATGTCAAAGGCGTGGAAACAAATTATTGAAATTCAAGAAGAGGTCGAAGTGGGGCGTTTTATAGGGACATCGCAGTTCCGGTGGCAGCTAGGGAAAGGGGATCGAATTTTTTTTTGGCAAGATGTGTGGTGTGCCGAGGAAACCTTGGAAAAAATGTTTCCGCGGTTATTTCGATTGGCGAGGGATAAAAGAGCATTGGTGCGTGATTATGCACGAGAGGGAAGGTTCGATCATGATGATTGGGTTTCTTTTTTCGGGAGGAGCTTGAGGGCGTTTGAAGTGGTCCAAGTTTCTGATTTGCGGAATTGTGTGGGAGGATTAAAGATTGGCGATGAATTTATGGATCGATTGATTTGGAAGCTGTCTCATACCGGGGATTTTTCGGTTGCACTGTTGTATAAATTAATGATTTCGTTTGGCCTTGAGGCGAGGGCGGAGCTAGAGGCGATATGGAAGCTATCTATACCGCCTAAGATACAATATTTCCTGTGGTTTGTTAGGATGGATCGGCTGCCAACTATGGTGATGCTGCAGTCGCGTGGTATGCCGATAGGGGAGGAGGCGATGAAATGTTGTTGGTGTCGGGCAGCAGTGGAAAATTTGGACCACATTTTGTTTCGGTGTTCGATTGCATGGGCTGTGTGGCAGCAGTTTTTTCGATGGTGGAAGGTCGAATTTGTGCAGCCGCGTGACTTGGGGGCTTTAATTGAGCAGTGTTTTGCTAACATATTTGATGGTTGCTTCCGGGATTGGTGGTTATCATCTTGCGCGGCAGTGGCATGGTCCTTATGGTTGGCACGGAATGCATGTCTATTTTTTTTATCATCAACTGTATGAATTTATTGAAAATAAAAGTCATACAGCTCGACGCAGCCCTTACGCCTCATTAAAAACCTCCCTAAGCCTAATGGAGGAAAAGAGTATGTAAGTGCTCGTCTAAAAAAGAACGCCTAAATACAAGCTAAGAATAAAAAACTCCTATCCACTCCCTCCTTTGCGAGTACATCGGCAAAACCATTTGCTTCCCGCGGTGTGTATTGGAATAGTACCTCCGAAATGGCTTGACACGCTTGATCAATTGATACAAACAATTCCCATAATCTCCACGGACGTTTTGCCAAACCTGTTACCCATCTCAAAGCAACTTGTGAATCGGATTCGATCACCACGCACCTCTCACGCCAAACCCCTTCCGCCACCAACCTCACTGCGAGTTCGATAGCCCTCACTTCTGCCACGTTGGAGTCCAAACAGCCCACAGGCCCAGAAAAAATCACTAGAATGCGGCTGTCCGCATCACGCATAACTCCCCCGATGCCCGCTGGTCCAGGCTTGCCCCGCGCTGAGCCATCGACATTGAATTTCAATGTTCCCACAATAGGTGGCTGCCATTCCAACCCAGCTCGCGCCTTCCTTAGATGACGACTGACCACACATGTCGATGGGCACGACTACCAAACCGATTCAGGCATAAGGTCGCCATCGGCATCTACCTTTATCCAATAGAAAGATCTAAGTTTCACAAGAAAGCACACTTCCGCTACCGTCGATCGTTTGCCTCTAAAAATGTATTCATTTCGTGCGAGCCATAGCGACCAAAGCATAGCACTTACACTAGCCACCCACCACTTTAGTTGACAACCATGAAAGGAGCTATGGAAATTCATGATGAAAAAATCTGAAAAACACGATGGTAATGGTAGTGCAATACCCCACCAATCACGCAACCAGTCCCAAATTTGTTGAATACATGGGCAATCATAAAATAAATGGGCAATCGACTCCTCCACCCTTACGCACCACGGACATAGATCTTGTCCTTCCGCCAAAAGCACTCCTCTAATACGCAAAAAATCAGCAGTCGGTAACCTTTTCAACCAAATGAACCATAGGAAAGCTTGTACCTTAGGTGGAACAAGAACCTTCCATGCGAAACAACCTCTGAAATCACCATCTCCCACCCTCTCTAGTAGCAGCGCCTTAGTCATAGCTTGTACTGAAAATTCCCCATGTTCATTCGGAGTCCAAATCAGCGTATCAATACAATCAGCTCTTATGCGAACTCTACTCACCACATCACACAAAGAACGTAATTGTTCCTGTTCGAAACTCCAAAGATGCCTCCGGAAAAAACCATCCCAATGAGCATGAACAAAATAACCATCCGTCGAATAATCCTGCACCCAAGCTAATTTATTCAACGCCAAGGCAAACAAGCGAGGAAACACCTCCTTTAAAGGCTGTTGTATCGCCCAAGCATCAAACCAAAACAGGACAAGCTGTCCATTACCGATTTTCCACTGAAAATTACCTCCCCCCACGTGTGAGTCAACAACCGGACAACAAGCATTAGCTACTATTTGACGCCAAACAACCGACATAGAAGATAGATTTTCCGTGTTAAATCTCCACCAATGAACATTTTCCCCATATTTGGCCGTTATTAGACGACGCCAAAGTGAATCACGGTCACATGCATATCGCCAAACCCATTTAGACAGCAGCGCCATATTCTTCACTCTCAAGTCCGCCACCCCCAAACCCCCTAAATGTCGAGGCCGACAAACAGTGTCTCATCCTACCCTGCTCATTCGTCTCTCAAGATTAACCCCACCCCAAAGAAACGCTCTACGTAATTTATCCAGCTTCTCAATTACCCCTTTAGGCACAACAAATAAGCCTAAGTAGAAAATAGGGAGTGAAGAAAGTACCGAGTTAATAAGGGTCACCCTAGCGACGAACGATAGAGAATTGCGCTTCCACCCTGCTAGCTTGCGTCTGAAGTTTGCTATAATCGGATCTCACACTGATATACGCCTCGGGTCAGCTCCCAACGGAAAGCCTAGATAGACAAATGGTAATTCCCCCAACCTACAACCCAGAACATTAGCCACCGATTCACTCAACTCCTCCGCCACGCCTATCGCATACAAAGAACTCTTTGCAAAATTTATTTGTAGCCCAGAGCATATCTGAAAAAAGTGCAGTATCCTCTTCACATTATGTGCATACTCAATGTTAGCATCAATAAATAGTATCGTATCATCGGCAAACGTAGGTGTGTCAGCCGTATGTTTGAAACCACCTCCACTCCTCTAATCAACCCTCATATTTCTGCGTTGATCAACATCAAGTGCAAAGCTTCCGCTACAATCACAAATAGTAGCGGTGACAAGGGACAACCTTGTCGCAAACCACGACCCATCCTGAACTCATTCGTCGCACTTCCATTCAGTAAAACAGATAAACGCGCTGAACTGATACAAACCTGCATCCATTGACGCCATGTTGCGTAGAAGCCCATCTTAGCGAGTACAGAATCCAAAAACGACCTGCTCACGCACTCATATGCTTTGGCGAAATCCAGCTTTAAAATAAAAACCCCCACGCCACTACATCGAAGAGAATGTATTACCTCCGATGCTAACAAGACACCATCCACCAATTGACGGCCTTTAATGAAAGCCGACTGAGTGTCGCTAATCAAAGAATTCAGAACTGTTTGTAACTGAGTCGCTAGGCATTTGGCTAGTAGTTTATACATTGAATTTACCAATCCAATCGGTCGATACTCACCTAGCACTTGAGGTGTCGCCACCTTAGGTAATAGCACAATAAACGTACAGTTCGCTCCTTTTGGCAATGTTCCGCGCTCATGAAATTGAGTGAAAAAATTCAGCACGTCATCTTTCACCACCTCCTAACTTTTCTTGTAGAATTCGAGTGTAAAGCCATCCGGACCCGGAGCTTTTGAGCCATCACACTACCACAAAATTCGCTTAATTTCATCAATTGTAAAAGGTGCTGTCAACACTGAACTTGCATCTGCTTATACACAACGGAATTGACCATCAAATTCCCATTTTCCACTTCGAGCTTCACTAGCAAAATGGGCAGTGAACGCCTTAACAACAAAGGCACGCAGTGTGGCTGGTTCTGTAACCCATCTCCCGTCAATCAACAACCCCGGTATAAAGTTCCTCACCGTACGTAACTTCGCCGTTCTATGGAAAAATGATGTGTTCCGATCACCTAACCTCAACCAAGTTGCCCGAGATTTTTTTCGCCACATTGCTTCTTTATTACGCATCGCTTTCCAAAGGGCTTGCGTCCATTGTCGCCGCTCACACTCTACCCCACTAACACTCTCTTCTGTTAACAACACATCATCCACCTTTTCTATTTGCTGTTGTAACTTCTCGATTTTCAAGTTCACATCACCAAATGTGTCTTTGTTCCATCGTTTCAAGAACGACTTCAAGTGCCTCAGCTTCACCACAATATTATCTTTTCCCAAACCAACTGTAGTCAAACGACACCATTCCCTAGCTAAGTCCAGCACATTAGATTTTCCTTCTAACCAGCAATTGAAAAAATGAAAAGGTCTTGGACCTCAATCACAATCGTCAAAAGCCAATATCAACGGCGTGTGATCAGATACTCCTCTCGACAAAGCCACTTGCTGTATGCTATTAAAAGTATCAAACCATGTTGCTGAAATTAAAATCCTGTCTATCCGGCTGCATCTATTACCAGGGCCGAACCACGTAAACCGTTTACCAGACATCGGTAAATCCATCAACCCGGCATTGTTGACGAAATTCGCGAAATTTTCCATTTCAGCTTCTCTATCCGAATCCTGTCCAAAGTTTTCAATATAGCATTGAAGTCTCCTGCCACGCACCAAGGTCCCTGAAACGTGCACATACTAGCCAACAAATTGTCCCACAAAACAGATTGACTAGATACGTCACAAGGTGCATATATCGCTACTATACCGCAGACAAATTCTTCAACATTCCATTTTCCTAACAGTAAAACATAGTGGCGTTGAACATGAATTGACTCTAAAATAAACCTCGTACCTTCCCATATGGACAATATACCTCCGGATGCACCAACTGGTGGTGAGAACGCCAATTCAAAGTTATCTGAATACCACATATTAGCTCCCAACAATGCTGGAATCTCCTCTAATTTTGTCTCCTGTAACAACACCATGTCGCAGTGATTTTTCCGAATGACCTCGCGAACAAATCGCCTTTTCGCACTCCCGCCCAAACCCCTTACATTCCACGTTAACAATTTCATGAGTCAGAAACCCCGGCACTCCCCGGTGATAACCCGCGAAATGTCGTTAATTATGTCTTCTTCCCTTCCAATTGATTTCACACCAATCAACGCCCCCAATTTCACTGTTGCTTCCGCTTCACTTGTAATTTGTTGCTGCCCAACCGGAAACTCACAATTCTCATGCCCCTGCCTAATGGCGTCCACCGTTGAGGCCTTCTTCCTCGACCCTCGACCACGGCTAGATTGAGAGTTGCCTGAAATTCCAGTGACCTCGCCTCCCACCACCCGTCGAACTTTGCAATAGGAATTCCCCACACGAATCAATTCTGTTTGACCCAATCCCTGTGCTGCTGTGTTGTTTTCAAAAGTGATGATTTTGGAATTAACGCTATCACCAACTACCGCAATCTCCCTGTTTTCCTTTGAGTTTGAATCAGAATTAACCACTCCAGCTATAGCAGGACTCTCCTCTAGAGTCCTATTATGATTCGTCTTCTCACTCTCCAAACTATCGGAGCTGATCGGTGTGATCAGCTGTTGCGTCGGCAATGTTGCTGCCGTTGCATTGACTAGCGTATTCGCCATGTTCAATTCACCTTGAGTTTCTATTGTGTCAATCCCCCCAATCGGATTTGAGTTTTCCACTACTACCTTGTTTTCCTCCACCCCTCTAACCTGAATCTTCGTCGGACCGCTATTACTGCTTCCCTCATTGAGATGTTTCGATTGAGACACGTTACCCTTATAACAGCCGCATTCGATCGTAGGACCTTGTCCATCGGACTCAAACACCCGCACCATATATTCCGCAGCTGTTAATTTCACGGTGATGGTTTCCTCAATGTGTTCCACCATTGTCGTTTCCATCAGCATTCTACCGCAATAGAAAGATGAGGGGGTTTCCGTATCGTCATCCATGCATATGAAAGACCCCCATAAGCTTGCTATGTTCGCGAATTTTTCTTGTGCCACAAGTGGATCGGCAGCCCCACCACGGACAACCATACTCGACGTGAGTCAGTTGTAATTGACGGCTACCATTCAATCACTTTGGAGAAACATTCTCTGATGCAATCCATCTTCATTATTTCCTCTCGAATTTTCGCCGATGTACACATTAACAGAATCATTGACCCCGAGAGTCTCATGATCGAAAATCCCTCTTTCTTCTCCACTTCCAATCGATCCGCGAGAGTTTTCAAATTCCAGGGTCTAACACTCCATCCGATCGCGCACCATTGAAGAACTGCCCATTTATCCTCATCTAATACCCCTTCAATCACCCGTCGTTGTAATCCACTTTCGCAATCCCCTTGCATCACTGATTTCACTGTTTTTGAACCCGACATCTTGACGTTCGTCGGCTGTTGTGATTCCTTCCTTTTCAACGTGTTCTTCAAATCGTTTATGCCCTTCCACGCCAACGCCACACGCAATCTAGCACCATAAATCCATTTTCCGTGAAGCCGTTCAATCGCTCTATCCGCATCCCCCTGTGACGCCATTCGAACAAATCCAAAACGTGCCCCGTCTCTAGCCCTCTTTCTGGGTATAAACACATCTCGCAAAACCCCATGGCGATCAAAGACTTGCCATAAACCCTTCCAGTGCAATGTCTCTGAAATTCCTCCCACATACAAGGTCCAAACCTGTTGTGACTCGTCAATGGTCGTTTGTGGGTTGGATTGAAATTGATTACCGCTGCCTTGTTCCCTATTTAGTCGTCGCCAAATGCTCCCATCCGCCATTCGAAAAACTTCCTCTTCACTATTTTTCTTGTTGGAAATCTATCACGTGAAATATAGAGTACAAAATAATGCATGTATATTTAATGGTAAAAGGATGGATATGGGGTCAATTGTTTTCTTGGTGAAATTACGCTCGTTATTTTGGGTGAGATTGGATCTTCCACCGGGGGCTATAATGGAGTCGACATGGTGGGACAGCCCATGGAATTGTGAAATTCGGCCACGAGTAGTAAAGAGTCGTTTACATGTGAGATGGGAATTGCCGGTAGAGAGGACGATGAAATTTAATGTGGATGGAGCTGCGAGGGGGAAGCCGGGCAAGGCGGGTTGTGGTGGTGTTTTGCGGAATGCAGCGGGACAAGTTTTGTCTTTATTTTCTGGGCCGATTGGTATAGTGGACTCGAAAGAGGCGGAGGTGCAAGCAATTTGTTCTGCATTGGAATTGATGGTTAATTTGGAGAGGGTGTATCCTCCATTAGTGGTGGAGTCGGATTCGATGACGGCGATCGCTTGGGTGCTTCACAATGACGCGAGGTCGTGGAAGTATGGGAGTTGGTTGAGGCGTATTGATGAGGCGTGTGCTGCACTAGGAGATGTGTGCTTTCACCATGTGTATCGGGAGGCAAATAAGTTTGCAGATGTATTGGCGAAGAGTGGTGTTGATCGCATGAGCTGGTTTCAACAGGTGGGATGATTGTAATTGGGGGTTATAATTTGAATGTTTTATTTCGTGTTGGTGCCTTCTTTATGACATTACCCAAGTGCTCTTTTCCTCTATAGGTTTAGAGAGGTTTTTAACGAGGCTTGGGGGAATGTTGGCTACGTATGAGAATTTCTTTAATAAATCATACATGTTGCCGAGCAAAAAAAAATAACAAGTTCTATGTCAACGGTGATGCTTGCAATCGTCGAGTGAAATATGCAAGAAAAAACCAACTGCAACAATGACAGATTATATGTCAACGATAATGCTTGATGTCATGTTCTTATTAATGTTTTAACTTGCTAACTAGGGGTGACCAAAACTTGACTCGACCTGACAAAACCTAAATTTTCTATTCGACTTGTGGCGAAAAAACTCGACTCGACTCAAAAAAATTTCAAATAAAGTTTGAGTTGTAAAATGAAAACTCGAACAACTCCAAATTTTTAGTAATTGGTGAATTAATTTTAAGTTTAAGCCAAGTCACTCAAATTTTCATGATATATTTATATATATAAATTGATATATAAAAAAATTTGAAGAAATATATGCCACGTATGAAGAAATATATATATAGATCTTAAATGATTAGAGAAAGTGTTTAAATTGTACTATAACATGATAAATACTTGCAATTAAATTTGTATATGAACTCGAAAACTCGACTCGAATTTCATAAACTCGAATCGAATTTTTTTTTAAGTAATGTTGGAGTAGTAAAATATGACACCACAACTCGAATAACTCGAAAATTTTTTACTCTACTTGACTCGATCGAATGCTAACTCTAACCTTCCGTAGATTTTAGTTTTTTATTGTTTATTGGAGCTGTGGGATCAATGCTTCCTGCAGCAGGGAAGGAGCTACCTTGAGGCCCAAGGGGGACCTAGCCCCTGTTGTAATATTAAGGTATTAGATAGATTTTGGTCTAATAATAATTTGGTCTATGGAAAGATAAATATTGAAATTAAAAAAACACAAGAGTTTATTAATTATATAGTCAAGTAGGGTTTGAAATAAGGAAGAATGAGCTCACATCCTCAAATGTTTTGGTCTAATAGCAATTTAGGTTCTTATAAAGTTTAAATATTAGAAAAATTAGGCCTTGTCCCATGAATTTTGAGTTTAAAAAACCTAATAAACCATTACATTTTTTAAATTCATTATTTTGGCCAGTGGTAGTTCTAAACTTGTATCAAGTGGGTTCAAGAAAGTCAAAGTAAATGTTAAACAAACAAATTTTTATTTGAATAGCGGATGAGTGAATAGAGATCATTTGCCCACTTTTTTGCCATGTTTATGTCTCACAAAAAAAAAACTAGGGTTTAGGATTATAGTTTAGGGAATTGAGGATATTGTTTATTTTTTAGGGTTTAGGATTTAGAATATAGTGTTAGGGCTTATAATTTATTTTTTTAGAGTTGGACCATAAAAAAGGCACCGAAAAGGACATGATTTTCTTTCAGATCAGGTCAGTAGTAAATTAACATTACCACGTGGACCACTCAATGCATCAATGAGGTATTAAGCAAATTCTACGACGAAGGCTGAGTTTGGATTAAGGGATTAAATTGACCTATTATTTTTTTATTTTACCGGTATCCGACTCATTGATCGACTAATTCAGATCAAATTTTGCATAAGATATGGAGGCGGCCCTTCTAATCCAGTTTTCTTCATTCACAATATCGGGATTTGAACCTCTGACCTTACTTAAGGGACTAACGCCTTATTTCGCCAATCCAACCGGTTATTGGTAAAATTGATTAAATTTTAGTAATGAATTAAAAGGTGGAATTAAGAGAAAAAACAGTTGACAAAAATCAGATTAATTTATTCGATAACACATTATTGAAAAAATACATCCTCCATGTTTAACCTTATTCAGTCACAAATGCACTGCCCATTGAAACAAACTTGGTTATCGTGTTTATGGGTACATTTTTCGTCACAGTCAGAGTTACTGGAACAACTAATTTGTTTGATTTCACCTTTGATGCAATCTGCAACTCCCCCTTCACACTCGATTGCTTTGGACTCTTTTTTGGTAGCGCTTGGAATATATACCTGCCCTTGAGCTCTCGATGTCATTACCAACACCATTGCTTCAATGATTCAAAAAAGAAGATTTATTTACATGAATTGAAGATTGATTATTTAACCATTAGCATCAAGCAATGAAAAGAGATAGATAAGGACTTACATGATGCAATTAGCAAAAGGATGATGAATTTCATATTTGAAGGAGCTGATTCTTCTTGGGAATTTGATTTAATGAGAAGTTGTACACAAGAAAGGTTAGGCAAAGGATGTTATTTATAGTTGAGGCCTTCAAATATAAATTAGTGTTGATTTGAAATATATGGCAAGAAATCTTATATAATATACACTTCCTTACAGGGAAATAAGCCAAAATAAAATATTTTTTTAATAACATTCCTTTTTTCCTAATCCTTATGTATATTTATGTGTTTATATTAAGATTATTATTCCATGCACTAGCATTAAAAGAATTCCTTAAGGGTGTTGTAATATTATCATGTAGTATGGTTATCGGATTTAGGGTTACATTTTTTGTTTATGGGTGGTGATTGCCGGATTATTTTTCTGCTGCGCCACAAGGTGTGCGTGACCCAACATGCGGGTGGTATACTGACAAGCGTCGTTTTACCCGTCAAAATAAATAAATAAATTAACCTCTTTCAACAAATAATAAAATAAGGAAATTAAGTAGTTATAGTGAAAGAGGGTCGATCCACAGGGAGATTAGTCGGAATTCTTGACTTTGAATTTTGTCAGATTTGAATTCCCAGGAATATCTGTAAAAACAAGGAAATAAAAGGGGTGATCTGATATTGAGTGAAGTAATAAAATAAATTGCAAGAATTAAAGAAAATAATAAGAAAAACCAAATATGCAAATTAGCCTCGAGCTAGCCTTGTCAATTCCTTCGATCATTGAAATAGATTTTTACTCCGGGGATCATGTCAGTTACAGTCTGCGAGGCCCAACCCATCGCAACTTGCTTCTCTCTCGAGTAACCAATCCTCCCAATTCTATCTTCGAAGGTTGGTTCTTAAACAAATTAACCACATCTATCGTCTTTAAAATATTTAGTTTTAAAAACAAGAAAAGTCCGACTCAAAAATTGTCTTAAAAAGAATCTCTTCTGATTTTATCTTTCCTTAGCGGACCGCCGCTAAGAGTGTTCACATGAAGTCGAAATTGCCACAGGCCGATCCTTCCTCCCAACTATGTTTTTAAACGATTCCAGACCAACGAGCTCTTTTTGATTTGAAAAACGATTAAAAACTTTAGTAAGGCCGATTGCCAAACTATCTAAACCGAAAGATAAAAATGTGTTCCCGAAGGAATTTAAGCAATGTTCAATTCTCACGATTAGAATTGATTTGGCTAGCTCTTGGCTCAAGAAATTTAGCTAAGCATGATATTAATTATCATACTTAACTTGGTTTTTGGAAAATAATTAAATAGCATAAAAATGGAACAAGAAAATAAAGTAAAAGAACTTTTATTAAAGCTAAAAATGTTTCAAGCTAGAAGATGAAAACTAAAATGATTGATGATTGATGATCTAAGCCTTTACTAAGGGGTGATATTTATAGGCTTAGATTTACAAAGATAAGGTGATGAGATAATTTAAAATAATAAACAAAAGATAAATAATTCAAATGTTTTGAAATTTAAATACAACAAAACGAAATGGATAAACTGATAAGATCTTCCAGATCGTCCAAAATCTTCTAGAAGTTGCCACGTCATACGTGTCGTGCCCACGATGCCAGTCATGACAGAATAATAATAAAAACTGCAGAAATGCCCCCTTTTCACTGCTATTTCCAGAATTGGGTCCCTGCACAAAATATAACAAAAACGGCATGTATTAAGCAGCAAGAAGTCCTAATAACTAGAAAAATAGCAAATGAAGTATGTCACATTTGAGAACTTATCAAATTCCCCCTCACTTGTCTCATACTTGTCCTCAAGTATGTCCGAAAAAACATGAACCAAAGAATGAAATCCTCAAACCATCACAAGCATCGGAAATATTTGAAAAAGAACAACATGCAAGCAATGACAATCATTATAGCCCTTCACCCTCCTAACTACCTAACAAGCATTAGTCTAACTCATCCTAGTCTTAATCCTCACCAAGATACACTCAAGAGCACTCAAAGTGTTTAAGGGAAAGATGAAGCATAACACTTAAAGTCAATCATGAATAAAGGTTTCCATAGGCTTGTAACAAGTTCAATTCTCCACTACTTTAATAGAATCGAGGTGCAAAAATCATTAGGTCTTTTGTTTAAGGTGTAATGTGGGTTTAGAAAAAGGATAGAAAGATGGAAAGAAAAAGCAAAAGAAGATGATCCATGCAACATATTTTTCTCTTTTTTTTCTTTTTGAAACTATTTTTCTTCCCTTTTTTTCTCTTCTTTTCGAAGCAATTGCTTCCTTTTATTCTTATTTTTTTCTGGGAAAAATTCTGTCCTTATTTGAAAAGTATCTCCTGCATGTCTAATGAAGATTCTAGCATTTGATCAATTGAAATGGTTAAGTCAAAGGAATGGGATGTCAGGCTTACAAAGGCTCACTAGGCGATGAGAAAGGGTAAATTAAAATGAAAGGGAGGGAAGAGGTTAAAACCTAATGCCTAAATCATTTTAAAGCACCTCATTCTAGTGTAGTCTCAAATCGTAAGCAAGCCACAAGTTCTAGATTCCTAAAATTCAAGACGACACTCTCAAGCAAAGAAAAAACGAGCATAATATGAAGAATGCATGCTCAAGGCTCAAATTTTACCAAAATTGGGCTAATTTGATTAAGCTAGGCGAGAATTCTAACACAAGTAAGGCAATTAGGGAGAGATGTCAAACTGCAAATGATTATCAAAATCCATTTTCAAAAATTAAGCATGTTGGAGAGCAAGCAAGTGATGGCAATTTGAAATATACTAAAGGTTAAGTCTAAACTGATCATACATCAAACAAGCATAGGACAAGTGGTTTTACACCCTCCCCTCACTTAAATGAATTGCCCCAATTCAAAATAAAAATAAAGAAAATGAGGAACAAATAAGGGTAAAAGATACTCCCCGTGAGTGATGAAATTGAGTCCACCGTTAGCATAGAGTGGAATGACGGTGATGGTGATCGTGGGGGAGGTGGACGACGACTGGAGCTTGGTCCGACGGTGCTATTGGAAAGACGTGAACGGTGGCTGATGGTCGGGGAAGGAGGCAGAGGTGAGGTGGAACTCGTAGGAATGAGGTTCTCGGTCGGGGGGCTGGTGGCTTGCAAAACGGCGGTGCAAAACGGCGTTGTCCGCTGATGACCAACGGCGGCTCTTGGGGAAGCCAGTGAGCTTGCTGTCGCGTAAGGGGAATGGGGCGGTGGCTTGCCGTTGACGACCACTACAGCGAGGAAGGGGTGTGGTGGGTTGCAGCTGAGTGATTCGGCTTGGTGTATGATGTTAGGGTTTGGTGTTTTGCGGGAAAGAAAGAAAGGGAAGGGGGAAAAGGGAAAATCGGGATGATATGCCAAGGGGAAAAGGGTTGGGCTAACGTGCACCGCTCATTGAGTGTGCTAAAATGCACCTTATTAATTAAACGGTGCACTTCAGCTGGAGTGTGATGTTTTGCTTGCTGTGTGCGAAAAGAATCTTGCAAAGGGAAAGGAAAATTTATTAAGGCAAATAAAAAAAGAAAGAGAATGAAAATAAAGAAACATAAATTAAATTATTAAAAAAAAGGAAGTAAAAATTGACGAAAAATAAACCAATGGGTTGCCTCCCATGAAGCGCTTTGTTTAACGTCGTTTAGCTCGACGACCTTTGCTAAATTTTTAGTTCTTCAAAAGAAAGGTCTTCAAATAAACGGTGATGTCCATCCATTTTCGTTTTAACGCCTTCCTTCATATTTTTATTTGTGCGCAAAACAACAACTAAGCTTCTACCTCCTTCCCGATGCGACAACTTACTCAAGATGATGATTGGAAAAGTTTGGTTGTCGCCTAAAAATATATAATTAAATTGCTCTAACTTCGGCTTTGGTTCCTGCAAAATTGAGGGAAAATGTTTAGATCGAGTTGGAATTAATCGAAAATCAAAAAGGGAAGAAAGAGTTGAAATGATTTCGCCTATATTTTCATCGTCGAGATCCGTGAATTTCCTACAAAAGTCATAACACAAATCAGTTTCAATCAAATCATCAGCTAATGGATCTATAATATCAACGAAATTTAAACTTGCGACCGAATCAAGATACTTCATAGCATTATACATATCAAATTTAACTACTTCCCCATCAAATTCCATAGTTAAGATGCCGTCACGGACATCAATCTTTGTATGCGCGGTTGATAGGAAAGGTCGGCCAAGCAATATTTTGGATCCGTTATTGCTGCGATCATTTTCCATGTTAATAATATAAAAATCAGCAGGGAAAAGAGATTTTTTACCTGTACCAACACGTTTTCTAGTACTCCATCGGGGTAGATGACTGATCGATCGGCTAATTGAACTGTCACTCGAGTTTCTTTCAATGGTTCAGTCAAAATTTTGTTGTAGACGCTTAACGGTATGACGTTGATAGACGCGCCTAAATCGCACATCGCTCTTTTTATCCCAACATTCCCAATTTTACAGGGAATCGCAAACATACCTTGGTCCTTGTACTTTGGCGGCAACGACTTTTGAAAGATGGCCGAAATATTTTCACCAAGGTTAACTTTTTCATTTCCGGATAGTCGCCTTCGGTTTGTGCATAAGTCCTTCAGAAACCTTGCGTATTTGGGCACTTTCCGAATAACATCAAGAAGTGGAATATTAATTTCCACCTTCTTGAATATATCCAAAATTTCCTTCTCCTCCTCTTTTTTATCTCGTTTCGACAATCTACCTGGAAAAGGAGGAACAGGTTCGTAAGTAGAAACAATAATTTTAGATTTGGCATTACCTGCGGTGGGAGGAGACTTGTCGTTCTGGTCTTTCGAAGAATTTCTCGGTTCGTCGGATTTTCGCTCATCTTGCTTGGGCGGTTTAGGCGTTATCACTGTTCCACTATGCAAAGTTATCGCACTAACGTTTTCCCTTGGGTTGGTTTCGGTTTGGGATTGTAACTTTCCCTGGGATTCTAGACGGATAACGGCTTGAGCTAGTTGGCTTATTTGTTTGTCGATTTGCTGGAGATGGGATTGTATTTGGGTTTGGAATTTTTCCTGCGAAACTGCCAATCTCTCAACAATAGACTCAAGCGAGGATTTTTGGGGTGCTTGGTTTTGGTAGGGAGGTTGTTGCCTAGGTTGGTAATTCAGATTTTGATTACCGTAGCTCAAGTTTGGGTGATCTCTCCAAACGAGATTGAACGTATTGCTCTGTGGGTTATAGGGTCTTTGGGGAGGTCCTGGAAAGTTTTGTATGGCGTTAACTTGGGCACTAGATGGATCTTGGAGTAAGGGACATAAATCAGTTACATGATCGGACATGGTACATACTCCACAAACTTTGGCAGCTCATAATTTCCCTGAAACAAGAGAATTCACAATATTAGTCAAGTTATCAATTTTATTCTCTAATGAAATTGTGCTTACTATGTGAACCTGTCGGTTGGGTTCACTCGCAGAATTAAATTGTTGTGAATTTGCCGCCATCGTAGATATCAGATTTCGAGCATTTTCGGGGGTCAAGTTGACAAGCGCTCCACCGCTTGTTGCATATATCATTTTCTTATCCATCAGCAACATTCCTTCATAGAAATATTGAAGGAACGTTTGCTCGGATAAGTTATGTTACGGACAACTCGCGCACAATTTTTTAAGTCTTTCCCAATAATCGTATAAGGACTCGTCATGCGTTTGTTGTGTAACCCCCTCGTCCCGGTCTGGCCGGTTGACCGGTCCGAGTAGGCCACACGGGGAAAACCGAAGCGAAACCCGTTAAGGTTCCTCCTCGGTTAGCAACCCTATTTTTCTTTTAATTCAATATTTTCTAAAGGCTCAATTAAATCCTATGTGATCATAACAGCGGAAAGAAATGCGGAACACAAACATTCGAACCCAAAAATTATTTAAACAGCCCAATTTTAATCCATTAAGCAGGCCGTTTTCGAAACACCCTTGAGGCGTATCGAAACGCCTTGACCAGGTCAACTGCCCTAAAGCCCATACGAAGGGGTCGTATCGAAACGGAGGTCAACCGTTCCGGAACGCCCTCAACGGTCAACTTCTCGTGGTCAACAAGATTTTGACCGTTTCGAAACCTTTAGACTCGTTTCGAAACGCTTTCATCTCGTCATTTTCTCAAAATTCCAGTAGCCAAAACGTTCCGAAACCCGTATCGGAACAGGGGCTCACAGTGGCCAAACCGTATCGAAACACGTTCTGATACGGGGTCCCTGAAGCCTTACTCGTTTCGAAACGGCCTAGCTTGTTTCGAAACGCGGGCTGTCTGCAACCTTTGAAGACCAGACTTAGGCATTTTTCAACAAGTCTAAAGGTCCCAAACGACCTCTAAAGGCACACAACACAAGCAAACAAGGTCTAGAGGCATATGTCCTATGTCAAACATGCTCAAACACACACAAGGCATAGATTAAAACATTCATCCATGGCATTTTCACATTACCAACATTTCATTAAGAAGCATGCTTGAAGTCATTAAGTGCCAAAAGGCACGATACATTTCGAAATGGTATCATGTCATTCAAAGCCAAATAAACATCCATAAGGCATACATCACACAAGCATTTGGCAATACATATCATGTTTCAATCCAAGTCAAATTATAGACATCAAAGACACATATGAGTCATACTTAGCTCATTCAAAACACACTCTCTTGCCACATTGCTAAACTACTACATAATTGTTTAACCGTACTTGAGCAACAAAGACTTGGAAAGCCCCTTACGCCTTGCTCCGAGCTAACACTACGCTAACGATCTGCATTGTTGAAAATGAGAGCGTAAGCTATAAGCTTAGTGAGGATGCTCTAAAATCGAAAACATCAACAATGCAGGGTTCAAGCATGTAATCCTTAAATCTCACATACAACATACATAGGCAAATCAACAAGTAGACCTATCTAGTCTTTCAAGAGTCATAATATGGCATCTCGCATCATAATGAGCTCAAACATCAAATATCAACATCACATATCACAATTATAAGAACAGTCTAACTAGCCACTATTAGTTTACCCGGATGTGCGGATTTAATCTCAACAATCACATTACCTCGGTGGGATTACACTCATCACCGAACCTTGCATGGGCGGGATTCCACTCATCACCACATGCCCTACGGATGGGATTCCACTCATCATCCCGTAGAATATATATAAATTTCCGGTGGAATGTTACATCACCGTGCTCCTCCTTGATGACTCAACGCCATCAAGGCCACGTACGTTTTGACTCAATTTGTGTGCACACTAATCCTAATGATCGATCATTTACACCTGGTAAGTTAATTAGTGCCAATTTCATTTATCACATTACATATCCACCATTCATGTCTCATACACATTGTATATACATAGCAAGACATACATATACCATCAATCCACCATTCATGTCTCATTTATCACATTACATATCCACCATTCATGTCTCAAGCACATTCCACACACACACCACACACACTTGAACCAATCTTTAAAACACATTTAAAGACACTCACCACCCTTCCTTAGCAACCAAAGCAAGCCTCCTACAAGCCCGGATTCGATCCTGATGCCTCTCCAACATCTCCTCTTGCTTCTAGCCAATCAAAAACACATTCATTACTCTCAATCAATGCTAAAACCTCAGTCATCAACTCAACTCTTAAGCCCGAGCCAAACTTCAACAATTCCAATCAAATAACTAACCAAAATACCCATTTTCGTGCTCCTTCAAAACCTAGCTGAAAATCCCATTTTCAAACACCCAAATGACACCCAAATGGTCCCAAAACATCATCATAACATACTTAAACCATCAGCCCTCCAATTTAAACCTAAAACCCACCAAAAACCAAGTTTTAGGCACTTTAAACTTAGCTACAAGGACTCATTTCGGGTTTTCACCCAAACTCATTCATTTTAACATATTAGGTGCATTTCAAGGTGAATAAACTAAAACCCAACTTGATAATTTAAAACCAATTGAAAATCTAAGTAAAAATCCAACTTTCATCAAACCCTAACTTTTCAAAAGTTGGTGGTTTCAAAATCTACAACCATGTATGGATAGAGAATGAAGAGGAGAGTGAGAAAATGTTATTACCTTTGAAAATGGCCTTGAGATGAAGATGGAAATTAATGGAATAGTGATTTAGGGTATTAGGGGGGGTTTTGAGAGCTTCCAACGTTGGAAGAGCAAAGAGGGGAGAGAAGATGGTCCTTTTTTTCTTTTTGTTCTCTTTTAATTTCAAAAAAAAAGTTGTCTAGCTTTTAAAATCTTTTGGCTTAAATCACCAAAGTGGTCCCTCCTTGTTATTTTAAATTTCAATTAAGTCAAGCCTAGGCCATATTGATTAAATTAAATTTTTACCGACTCGAACCACTAACCCGACTAACTCCTAACCCCAAAACACGGGTGTTACATGTTGGATACCCAAAATGCTTCGCCTAAGTTTAGCCGCTTTCGCAGCAGGGAAATATCTGTCAAGGAAAGCACAAGAAAGATCAGCCCATGTATTAATCGAATTCGGAGGTAAATAAAATAACCATTCTTTAGCCATTCCGGCTAGAGAAAAAGGAAATGCCCTTAGTTTTATATGATCCTCCGAAACTCCTTGCGGTTTCATGTTGCTGCACAACATGTGAAATTCGGTATTAGATAGATTTTGGTCTAATAATAATTCGGTATTAGTTTTTTATTGTTCATTGGAGCTCTGGGATCAATGCTTCCTGCAGCAGGGAAGGAGCTACCTTGATGCCCAAGGGGGACCTAGCCCCTATTGTAATATTAAGGTATTAGATAGATTTTGGTCTAATAATAATTTGGTCTATGGAAAGATAAATATTGAAATTAAAAAAACACAAGAGTTTATTAATTATATAGTCAAGTAGGGTTTGAAATAAGGAAGAATGAGCTCGCATCCTCAAATGTTTTGGTCTAATAGCAATTTAGGTTCTTATAAAGTTTAAATATTAGAAAAATTAGGCCTTGTCCCATGAATTTTGAGTTTAAAAACCTAATAAACCATTACATTTTTTAAATTCATTATTTTGGCCAGTGGTAGTTCTAAACTTGTATCAAGTAGGTTCAAGAAAGTCAAAGTAAATGTTAAACAAACAAATTTTTATTTGAATAGCGGATGAGTGAATAGAGATCATTTGCTCACTTTTTTACCCTGTTTATGTCTCACAAAAAATTAAAACTATGGTTTAGGATTAGAGTTTAGGGAATTGAGGATATTGTTTATTTTTTAGGGTTTAAGATTTAGAATATAGTGTTAGGGCTTATAATTTATTTTTTTAGAGTTGGACCATAAAAAGGCACCGAAAAGGGACATGATTTTCTTTCAGATCAAGTCAGTTCAAATACATTCTATTTTTTCTCTCCCAAACTTATGTACTTTTTACAGGGATTTCTATAACCTAACTTATATGTAAATTTGCCTATGATTTTAGCTCATGCCAATGTTTGATCATGGCTCTGTCCATGTTCCTACATCTAACAAAATCATCATTGTAGGGATCTTCTAGCATGGTTCTTGGCAGTAGTAATTTATCATTACCACGTAGACCACTCAATGCATCAATGAGGTATTAAGTAAATTCTACGACGAAGACTGAGTTTGGATTAAGGGATTAAATTGACCTATTATTTTTTTATTTTACCGGTATCTGACTCATTGATCGACTAATTCAGATCAAATTTTGCATAAGCTATGGAGGTGACCCTTCTAATCCAGTTTTCTTCATTCACAATATCGGGATTTGAACCTCTGACCTTACTTAAGGGACTAACGCCTCATTTCGCTAAACCAACCGGTTATTTGTAAAATTGATTAAATTTTAGTAATGAATTAAAAGGTGGAATTAAGAGAAAAAACAGTTGACAAAAATCAGATTAATTTATTCGTTAACACATTATTGAAAAATACATCCTCCATGTTTAACCTTATTCAGTCACAAATGCACTGCCCATTGAAACAAACTTGGTTATCGTGTTTATGGGTACATTTTTCGTCACAGTCAGAGTTACTGGAACAACTAATTTGTTTGATTTCACCTTTGATGCAATTTGCAACTCCCCCTTCACACTCGATTGCTTTGGACTCTTTTTCGGTAGTGCTTGGAATATATACCTGCCCTTGAGCTCTCGATGTCATTACCAACACCATTGCTGCAATGATTCAAAAAAGAAGATTTATTTACATGAATTGAAGATTGATTATTTAACCATTAGCATCAAGCAATGAAAAGAGTGAGATAAGGACTTACATGATGCAATTAGCAAAAGGATGATGAATTTCATATTTGAAGGAGCTGATTCTTCTTTGGAATTTGATTTAATGAGAAGTTGTACACAAGAAAGGTTAGTCAAAGGATGTTATTTATAGTTGAGGCCTTCAAATATAAATTAGTGTTGATTTGAAATATATGGCAAGAAATCTTATATAATATACACTTCCTTACAGGGAAATAAACCAAAATAAAATATTTTTTTAATAACATTCCTTTTTTCCTAATCCTTATGTATGTTTATGTGTTTATATTAAGATTATTTTTCCATGCACTGACATTAAAAGAATTCGTTACCGGTGTTGTAATATTCTCATGTAATATGGTTATCGGATTTAGGGTTACATTTTTTGTTTATGGGTGGTGATTGCCGGATTATTTTTCTGCTGCGCCACGAGGTGTGCGTGACCCAACATGCGGGTGGTATACGATATTGATGTGTATCTTAATCTTTTTCTTCGTGTGTGTGGTTTTAATTAATCTTTTATTTTCCAAGACTTTGTAGTAGAAGGCTTTTTCTGTGGGTTGCATACGGGATGTGTGTACTCTTTTACTCCATTTTAGACTAGAAGTGTTTTTTTTTATCAGCAAAGCGAAGTATATATTATTAGGAATAAATATACAACGCAAGTCGGACATGCGCCTCATGAAAAACCTCCCTAAGCCTAATGGAGGAAAAGAGTACGACATGTCAACTTTAAAACAAAGCGAAAGACCCCACCCATTACAAAAACATCATATCGAAGCCTGAAACAGAGAGACTCGAGACACCCCTTCCTTCGCTAGCGCATCGGCTAACCCATTCGCCTCCCGGAAAATATGAGAAAAGCAAACAGAGCCTAACCTCAAACAAGCACGGTCAATCGCACAAAATGACTCCCACAAGCGCCATGGGCGACGTTCCACCTGCAACACCCACCCAATTGCATCTTTGGAATCTGACTCAATAATTAGAGGACGATCCGCCCATTTAGACGCTACAAAATACTCCAAGGCAAAAGCTATCGCCCGAATCTTAGCCACATTAGAATCAAGAGAACCAAGTGGCCCTGAGAACAACGCGAGGATACGACTCTGAGCATCACGCAACACCCCCTCGAAGCCCGCTGGCCCTGGCTTCCCACGCGCGGAACCATCCACCGAGAATTTCAAAGTAGCTCCGATAGGGGGCTCCCAACACACTCCCAACCGGTCCAATTGCTTAGCAACCCCTTCCCGATACAAACTCGAACAGTCCCACCAAAGAGATTCACTGACCGACAATCCCTCTTTGAGGGTCTTCACCCAATAGAAAGAACGTAACTTGACCAAGAAGCCTATCTCCGATGCTGGAACAAACTTTCCATTAAAAACAAAGTCATTGCGCGCAATCCACAACGACCACAACAATGCAGCAATACTCGACACCCACAGCTTCCTCAAAATGCCTTTAAACGAACAATGCATATCCGGGAGAAGGAAATCCGCTAAAGTTTTCGGCATAGGCAATGAAATCGCCCACCACCCTCGAAACCAATTCCACAATCCTTGGGCAAACGGGCAAGAATAAAACAAATGTTCAATATCTTCCTCCCTCTCGCGGCACCACCTACACAACCCTTGGTTGTCACCCAAATCAATCCCACGTATCCGCAAAAATGCAAACGTCGGCAAGCAGCGCAACCAAGCAAACCATAGGAACGCCTGGACCTTAGGAGGAACCAGGACCTTCCACGCAAAACAGTCCCCAAATTCGCTCTCGCCCACTTTGTCCATCATAAGCAAACGAGTCAGCCCCTTGACTGAAAAAATCCCATGGTTATCCGGTGTCCAAACAAGCATATCCAGCTCCCCTTGTCGCAGCTGTATCTGACACACCAACGATCATAAGTCCTGCAATTGCCGAGCCTCAAAAGACCGCAAACTACGGCAGAACAAGTCTCCCCACCGAACATGCTGGAAACTCCCCTCAACAGCAACATCCATTACCATTGCTAACCGATTAACCACAATAGTGAATAGGCGAGGGAAGACATCTTTTAGTGGCTGCTCAATACACCAAGCATCAAACCAAAACAACACTCGTTCCCCCGAGCCAACCTTCCAAACGAATTGAGACTTGCCCATATGTTTTTGCACACCCTCCGAACTAACAGTTTGCACTATCTGTGTAACGCCCCGGTTTTGGGCTTAGAAGTTTTGGGCGTTGACCGGTTTGGTCAAAGTCCTGTTCGAATCTTAAGAGGTGAAATTAGGAAAGCCTAGTTCGGGTTGCATTAAAAATATGGAAAAATGTTCTAAAATCATCTTTTAATATAATTAGGTGAACTGTGAAATCAATTTTGAAAAATGGGTTTTGGAAGTATGACATTTTGGTTAGTGACCAAAATGTAAATTTCGAAAGTTTGGTGACTGTTTTATAAAGAGTTGAAACTTTGAATCTTTAAGGAGCTATTAATCCAAAGATGATTTCTCCAGATTTTTCTAAGATATTTTAAGTCTAAAATCTGATTTTAAAGGTTATTAAAATTGGAGGGAAGCCATTTTGGCTATTTTTGGATTTTGTAACCAACTTTGCTAAACTTTCTTTCTCTCATTTTCTCTCAAACCAAACACTACTTTTCCAGAGAATTGGATCTGATTTCTTCACCTAAATCCCTCCATTCAACTCTCATTTGATTCCAAATCATTGTATCTTCAAACCTCTTCAATTGCTAAGTGTTTCAACAAGGATTTTCATTCCAAAAAGTGGAGAAACACAAGTTTGGAGGTAAGAACGTCCTTCTCCTCTAAACTATCAGTTCTTTACTGAAATTCCCAAGTTATCAACTCTTGATTGATGTTTAATTAAAGGCTTTTGAGTTTGGAATTGTATCTTGGCTTATAATGCAAGATTTGATGGTTTTCATGATTTTTCGTTAGATCTGATTGATCTGTGATTTGAGAGGTGTTTTTGATGTTAAATGAACTCTAAATTGATAAGGAAATGAGTTTTGATTGATGCAATCCCGGATAGGTTGAGTTTCCTAAGTTTAGCTTATGTTTCTTGGATGTTTTTGTGGTGATCTTGTGGATCTGTTGTTGCTGGAGGTATAAGGATGTTTGTAGGTTGTTTTTAGATGTTTTATGGTGATGATGGATGTTAGGTTTTGCTGGTTTATGGCTGGGCTTTGTTGAGAAGTGGTTTTGATGCAATTTCGGTTGTGTTTGGTGGCCGAAATTGGTGTATGAAAGAGAGCAGCGAGTTTGAGTGCTTTCATTGAAGCTTTTGATGCTTGATGATGCATTAAACCTCTGCTTTAATGTGTTTAATCAGGGGAGGCATCTTTGGATCCAAGAGTTGTTGATCCGGAAGCTTGAATTCGTGCTTCGGCAAGAGGCGAAGTGGAATCGGTGAGTGAAATTGGGTTTTCGGCTTTGAAACCAATGTCTTGGGAGCTTAGTTTAAGTCTAAACAACTTTGCTAAGCTCGAGTGTAAGTTTTCGGAATTTCTCTCTAGTGGTGGCCATGATTTTGTTGTGATGCGAAATGATAATTTGCATGTTTTACATACTATTTTGGAAGCATGTTTTAGCATGGTTTTTGCTGATGATGTAAGCCATATGTTGAAGGTAACTCTAGGTAGGAGTTCCTTGCTTTTGTACATTGAAATGATGTGGTTTAATGCTTTTAAATGCATGATGAACATGGCTTGGTTTTATGCTTTAAAACAGTGATGTAAGTGATGAAAATGATGTATATTGGCAAGTGATGTCTTTAAAATGTTAAGGTCACTAAGGTGGTTAAAAGTCCTTGAGTGAGCCTTGTTACTTATGAACATCAAGGTGGTTAAAAGTCCTTGGATGGTTCATGTTGTGGACACTAAGGTGGTTAAAAGTCCTTAGGTGATCCTTTTCTATGGTGTTTAAAAGTCCATAGGCCAAGGTGTTTAAAAGTCCTTGGGATCAAGGTGTTTAAAAGTCCTTGATGAGTTACGTTTCATGGTGTTTAAAATTCCATGGCCAAGGTGTTTAAAAGTCCTTGGGATCAAGGTGTTTAAAAGTCCTTGATGTGTTACATTCTATGGTGTTTAAAAGTCCATAGGCCAAGGTGTTTAAAAGTCCTTGGGGCCAAGGTGTTTAAAAGTCCTTGGGGTGAAAGTTGATGAACTTGTGTTTAAAGAAATGGAATTTATCACTTGTGGCCAATATGACATGTTATGATTTGATGCATGAGATGCATGTTTAAGTATGCTTTTGAGCATGTGTAAATGATGGTTTAAGCATGTTTTATAAAGTGTTTTACATATGCATTATTGGATGGTTTTTAAGAGCATTCCTCACTAAGCCTTTGCTTACGCTCTCTTCGTTTTCCTTGATTCAATAATGCAGAGCATTAGAGACCTTTTGAGGGCAGCAAGAAGGGCAAGAATTCAAGTGCAAGTAAAGCTCAATGTATGGAAGGTTTTTGTTAAACATTTTAGCTTTTGGGTGATTTGGCAATGGGGAAACCATGTGTATGTTTTGGGAGGTGTTTTGTACTCCCTAAGTATGTTTCTTGATGTTAAGATTGTTGGCCTTTGGATTGGATCTTATATGCTTGTTTTGTAAGTTTGGTGCTTGAATAGCTAGCTTGTGTAGGAAGCATGCCATTAGAATTGGGGCTTTTTGCATATGATGATGATTGGTTGAATTGGTCATGCTAATATGTTATGTATATGTTGAATTGCATGCTGGTAAAGTTTGGTGACATTCGGAGCATGATTGGTTGTGTAATTGCATGTTTAAAGTGGAGTTTTGGAGCAATCTGGGCAGGGTGTTTCGGAACAGCACCTACCGTTTCGGAACGGGTGCCTTAATCGTGCCCAGGCGTCCGAAACGGGAGGGTCCGTTCCGAAACGGAAAGGCCACTGCCAGACCCCCGTTTCGAAACGGGCTATGCCTGTTTCGGAACGGCCCCGCGTTTCGGAACGGGCTGTCTCCCGTTTCGGAACGGTTGACCGTTGGGGGCTGACATTGGCAGTTATGTGTTTTGAATTGTTTGCGTTTTGGTCCTGAAACTTGTTTGTGCAATTGTATGAGTTTGGGAGGTCCTTTTGAGCTGAAATTTCACAGAGAAGCATGAAACCTGATTAATTTCAAGTTGGTAACTTCAATTTGGATTAAGTCCTTATAATTATCAGAATTTACAATTTGGTCCCTGAAGTTGTAAATTGTTCAATTGAGTCCCTGTTTGATCTCTGATGTTTGTGATCTTTTGGTATGATGTTTGTGTGATCACAATAGGGCTTAATATGCATCTAGACAAGTTTTAAAAAGAAAAAAAAGGGTCGTTAATCAAGGTTGACTTTCGGGTTGACTTTGGTTTTCCCCGTGTGACTTTCTTAATTCGGGTCAACCGTCTAGGCCGGGTTAAGGGGGTTACAATCTGTTTCCAAATCACAGACATCTGTCCTCTAACTGAAGTATTAAACCGCCACCACTGTGCCGCTTCACCATACTTTGATACAATAATAGCTCGCCATAGAGATGTCACATCCCGAGCGTATCTCCATGACCACTTCGCCAAGAGTGCCTTGTTTCGAACCTCTAGATCAGCCACCCCCAAACCGCCAAGATGGCGAGGCCGGCACACCAAACTCCAACTCACTCTGCTCATTTTACGCTGTAAATTAACCCCACCCCATAGGAATGCTCGCCTCAACCTATCTATAGCAGCAATCACCCCTTTCGGCACTCGAAACAAACCCATATAATAAACTGGAAGAGAAGATAAAACTGAGTTTACCAGTGTGACTCGTGCCGCAAACGAAAGCGATGTCCTCTTCCAACCCGCGAGCTTCCGACGGACAGATGCAATTACAGGCTCCCACACAGCAATTTTTCGTGGATTTACACCCAGCGGTAATCCCAAGTAAACAAACGGTAGCTCCCTCTGACGGCAAGCCAGTACCTCGGCCATGGAAGCAATCAAATCCCCATCCACACCAATCGAATACAGGGAAGACTTTGAAAAATTAATTCGCAAACCTGAGCATACCTGGAAACAACACAATAGCCTGCGAATGTTCAAAGCCGCTTCTACCGAAGCTTCAAAGAAAAGAACGGTGTCGTCGACAAACTGAAGGTGTGTTAACGTCACCCCCGGAGCCACTACCACCCCACGAATCAGCCCTATTATCTCCTCTTGTACTAACAACCGATGCAACGCTTCAGCCACGATGACGAACAACAACGGCGACAAAGGGCAGCCTTGTCGTAACCCCCGTCTCATATCAAATTCTTTCGTTGCACTCCCATTTAGCAAAACGGATAAACGAACTGTCCCAATACATTCCATCACCCATCCCCTCCAAGTCTCGCTAAAACCCATCGATCCCATAATTTGATCCAAGAATTCCCATCGGACACAATCGTAGGCCTTCGCAAAGTCTAGCTTCAGCACACATCCCCCCACTCGACTGTTGCGCATAGAATGAATCGTCTCATTAGCCAACAAAATTCCATCCACTATCTGACGTCCACGGACAAAAGCTTACTGATGGTCACTGATCAAACCACCCAACACTACCTGTAAACGCCTAGCTAAAATTTTAGCTAAAATTTTATAAATGGAATTCAGCAAACTAATCGGTCGATACTCATGCAAAGACACCGGCGATTCCACTTTAGGTAGCAGCACAATAAACGTATTATTGACGCCCAATGGTAGCTTTCCGGTGGAGAAAAAATCAGCCAAAAACCTTTCCACATCTACGCTAATAACTTCCCAGCACCGCTTGTAAAACTCCATGCTATATCCATCCGGACCCGGAGACTTCGAACCCTCACTCCCTCGCACCACAGCCCATGCCTCGCCCATAGAAAAAGGCACAATCAAAGCCAAGTTCTCACTCTCATTCACCCTATTAAAAGCTCCCTCAAATTGCCAGTTACAAGACCTCTCTTCCGCAGCAAAGTGCTTAGAGAAGAAACTCACCACATGCTTCCGTATCCTGATCGGATCAGTCACCCAAGTACCGCCTATATTTAACCCAACAATAGCATTCCGTATCGCTCGCAACTTCGCAGCCCTGTGAAAGAACGCAGTGTTCCTATCACCCAATTTAAGCCAAGTCGCTCGCGACTTCTGTCGCCACAACGATTCTTTTCTACGAATCGCTCGCCATAAAGCTTGCAACCAAGCCCTCTTTCGATCGCATAACTCACCACCCTCCCCCACGGCTTGCTCCTCCTCACCACTATCTAAGCAATCAATACGACCTTGTATATGTGAGATTTCTTTCTCTATATCCCCGAAGTCCGTTTTATTCCATTTTCGAAGAAATAGCTTCAAATGTCTAAGCTTAACAGATATGTTTGAATTGCCAATACCCATTCCCGTCAACCGGCACCACTCCTCAGCCATCCGATTAACATTTCGTCTCTCTTCCAACCACACATTAATGAAGCGGAAAGGCCTTGGACCCCAATCAATATCGTCACACAGCAAAATAATTGGGGCATGGTCCGAGATACCTCTCGGCAAAGACATCTGTTCAATTCTAGCAAAACAGTCCAACCACCTCGATGATACAAGGAACCTATCAATGCGGCTTTTACGACTATCCCTCCCAAACCACGTATACTGCTTTCCTCTCAATGGCATATCAATCAAACATTCAACATTCACAAAAGAAACAAAAGAGATCATACCTCTTGACAGCGAGCTACAACCTGCTCTCTCCGACGGGCGCATCACCGAATTAAAGTCGCCCGCGACGCACCATGGTCCCGAAAAACCTTCAATCACTGTCACCAACCGTTGCCATAGCCCTTCCTGCTCCGACACGTCACAAGGGGCATACACCGCCATAATACAGCAGACCATATCCTCAGGCTTTCATCGCCCTTGAAGCACAACAAAATGCGTATCAATCTCAACCGATTCCAACACAAATCTATCACCTTCCCAAATTACTAATAAACCACCCGAAGCTCCCACGGATGGCGAAAACGAAAACTCAAATCCATCACTGTACCACATTCCAGCAACAATCGACGGAACCAGCTCCTCTAATTTCAACTCCTGCAGCAAAACCATGTCAAAACGCTGCCTCCGAATTACTTCCCCCACCCGTCTTCTCTTCAACAAAGATCCCAACCCCCTAACATTCCAGCTCATTAGTCTCATTGCTACAAATGTCGAATGCCGTCCTGCAGCACTCGCGACAAATCATGCAAAATTTCTTCCTCGCGGCCTAGCGATGTCACTCCCACCAAGTTCCCTAATGCCGCAGTTGCTGTTGCTTCACGGTGGAGTATTTGCTGTCTACGGTGGAAATCTGAATCTGTTATCGATGCGTCGGCAACTATAGGTTGGGAATCTTGGCCTCCACTCTTCCTCGGTCTTCCCCTCCCCTGTTTCAAATTTTTCGCCACCCCCGACAGCGCATTCACTGATTTTGTCTTCTTTAATACCCCATTAATCCAAATCGGAATTACAACATCAGCTGCTTCAGTTTGCCGTAGTTCCTGTTCATCACCTAGTTTTTCAACCAGAATTGTGATCACACCAGGCTGCTCGACTGTGTTTGATGTTATCGGAACAGAAACCAAGTTTGCCGTCACCTGTGTTCCAAACTCCGTCTCCCCCCGTTGATTTTGAATTCCAGTTTGAACAATCTGATTTTCCTCGTGGATTTGATTAGCCGCTGAAGATTGTGTAGTTGGATTGACTTCAACAGTTCCACTATTTTGGAATTCTATTTCCGTGGGACTCTTTATTTTATTATACACTCCTACTGCCGGTGAACCTCCCACCAGCCCAGCTTCACCGCCGCCCTGTGTTACCCCATATTGCACCGGCGTCAACAACATACACCCAGGCACGACAACCGGCGTAGCATCAACCACATCCTGGTCCCCACGATAAGAATCATTCCATAGTTGATTACTCTTCCAATCCTTCAGACCTGTTCCTGCATCCTCTGAAACCTCACGTTGGTAATCTTCCCCCATACACGATTCCGGCACACACTTCGACGAGCTACACTCAGAGGACTCGTCACTACTAGTGTCACTGGCCGCTGTGCATTCACAATCGATAAGAGGTCCAAATATGGTCACCTCTTTAACGAAAATATGGTGTAATTTGCCCTCAACTTCCAGCACCATTCGTGTATCGATGAGCTCTATCAAATCTGTTTCAATCAATAACCAACCACGTTCGAATGATGTCGGCGATGATGTGTTCTCCGCAACTCGAACAAGCGAACCCCAATTCTTTGCAATATTTTCGAATGTCTCAAAAGACCAAGCGTGTATTGGAATACCTCGGACTGAAATCCATGCCCGTCGAGTTTGTAGTGTCATCCCCGGATCCCAACGTTCTAACTTTGAGAAGCAATCACTAAATTTCGTCTTTTCCAACACCACCTCCTTTGTTTTCGCGTCCTTGAACATCAATAATATAGCCGGGCCAGCAATTCGCAGGATAGATAAGCCTTGGTGATTAGGGATATTCATCCTTGATGCTAATTCCTTCAAACTCCAATGGCGATTGCACCAGCCCACCATACAATGTTGGAGAATATCCAATTTCTCTTCATCGACATGCCCTTGAATCACCTTTGCCATGATATGTATCCTCTTCGAATTCACACTATTAGATTGTCCCTTTTCATCCCCACTTTTCTTTTGATCAAACTCACCCAATCCCCTATTTCTTTGATACGATCCGCGGTCGGCAAATCTTGCCATACTCACCATCAATCGAGACCCATAAATCCATTTGTTATTGAGGCGTTCAATCGCTCGATCCGCATCGACTTTACTGGCCATCTTGACAAAGCCAAATCGCCCTCCATCTTTTGCCCTTTTCCGAGGGATGAACGCGTCGAGTACCTCACCATGTCTAACGAACACTTGCCATAGCCCCTTCCAATGCAGCGATTCCGATATCCTACCCACGTATACTGTCCATTGCTGCCGGCGGCCGTTCTCCCTTGCGCCATCCTTGGCCATTATTATTAAACCTTCAAATTTTAGGAACAATTTTTTTTGAATATGCTGGTGTGATACAAGGGTAGTATCTGTTTAACTTTCTTAGTCTTTTTAAAGACAGTACACACAACATGCATTACTCGTGCTCGAACCCGGGTCCCAAGGGATGATGAACATCTACCTTTTCCACCAGGACACATAAAATCTGTCACGGTCATGCCCGCCCAGCCTGTTCGGCATGCCGTGCGGCACTCGAAAAGGAACACATCCTCGTCGAGTCAGCCTTACCCACGTCCATTCCCATGGTCTTTTCCTCGAAAGCATCGTCTCATTATCCGTCAGACAACCCGCCTATCCAATATCGCACCCCGCAGGGCCTAGCGAATGCTAGGGGCCAACCCCCGGGTTCCGGACAGGGCGCGATATGGGGCCCTATGGCCCCAAACCGTCCCACGGGCAGCACCCGAGGGAGACATTGTGCCATCCGCTTGGCCCCGATGTCCGCACACCTAGGCCCCACTCGAGCCTAGGAGAAGGTCACTTACACCATGGCTGCTAGGCCACTAGCACATGGCGAGGGGGATGGTGGAGACCCAACACCAGTCACTTCCCCCTAAAGAGCTAATAAAACATAGCAGGAATGCCCGCAGTAGACGTTGGAATGCTCGAAACGGGGACACTTTTCTGAACAGGGCCCTCGTCGCCTTCAAAAGCACCTCGACTCGCATCCTGGCCTTGATTAGCTCCTTAGGGATTGCTTGTATCCTCACTCGGTCCGCATCTGCTCGGCCCTCAATGGGCTTGTTGCGGTAGGATCGTAGCACAAGAAGAGCCGACCGCAACATCCTCCCACACTCCCTATAATCGATGTCCTCATCGATGTGTTGTAATACCGGATGATCTTGACATTCTCTTGCACTTCCTCTATCGATGCCCTCATCTACGCACTGTGATAAGGGATGGTCCTGACATACACCCGCACTTCCTCTATCGATGTCCTCATCGATGTTGCCTCAACTATTTGTCACCTGATGATACGACTTGGACATCTGGGATAGCTCGCCCCTGGCGTCTGCCCGATCCCAAACGCTTCTCTAGTTCAATCATATGCACTTCTAAGTGAATCAACCAAGCCCCAATCATGTATTCCCTTAATCTTTTCACGACCACATTGTCTACATGTGACCGTCAAGCTCCATTATGAACCCACTGTAGCATGCTTCCACTCCTTCAATCTCGAATGCCGAACCCATGCTCCCACACTCTTACTCTGATTATGGCTTGAGCTCGAATGTCGAACCCATACTCCCACACTCTTACTCTGATTATGGCTTGAGCAAGACAGACGTAACGAACCACGGTCCCACTGCAACAATGACAGATTATATGTCAACGATAATGCTTGATGTCATGTTCTTATTAGTGTTTTAACTTGCTAACTAGGGGTGACAAAAACTTGACTCGACCTGACAAAACCTAAATTTTTTATTCGACTTGTGGCGAAAAAAATCGACTCGACTCGAAAAATTTTCAAATAAAGTTTGAGTTGTAAAATGAAAACTCGAATAACTCCAAATTTTTAGTAATTGATTAATTAATTTTCAGTTAAAGTCAAGTCACACAAATTTTCATGATATATTTATATATATACATTGATATATAAAAAAATTTGAAGAAATATATGCCACGTATGAAGAAATATATATACAGATCTTATATGATTAGAGAAAGTGTTTAAATTGTACTATAACATGATAAATACTTGCAATTAAATTTCTATATGAACTCGAAAACTCGACTCGACTCAAACTAGACTCGAATTTCATAAACTCGAATCGAAATTTTTTTAAATAATGTTGGAGTAGTAAAATATGACACCACAACTCGAATAACTCGAAAATTTTTGACCCTACTTGACTCGATCGAATTCTAACTCTAACCTTCTGTAGATTTTAGTTTTTTATTGTTCATAGGAGCTGTGGGATCAATGCTTCCTGCTGCAGGAAAGGACCTACCTTGAGGCCCAAGGGGGACCTAGACCCTGCTGTAAAATTAAGGTATTAGATAGATTTTGGTCTAATAATAATTTGGTCTATGGAAAGATAAATACTGAAATTAAAAAAACACAAGAGTTTATTAATTATATAGTCAAGTAGGGTTTGAAATAAGGAAGAATGAGCTCGCATCCTCAAATGTTTTGGTCCAATGGCAATTTAGGTTCTTATAAAGTTTAAATATTAGAAAAATTAGGCCCTTTCCCATGATTTTTGAGTTTAAAAACCTAATAAACCATTACATTTCTTAAATTCATTATTTTGGCCAGTGGTAGATCTAAACTTGTATCAAGTGGGTTAAAGAAAGTCAAAGTAAATGTTAAACAAACAAATTTTTATTTGAATAGCGGATGAGTGAATAGAGATCATTTGCCCACTTTTTTGCCATGTTTATGTCTCACACACACAAAAATTAAAACTAGGGTTTAGGATTAGAGTTTAGGGAATTGAGGATATTGTTTATTTTTTAGGGTTTAGGATTTAGAATATAGTGTTAGGGTTTATAATTTATTTTTTTAGAGTTGGACCATAAAAAAGGCACCGAAAAGGGACATGGTTTTCTTTCAGATCAAGTCAGTTCAAATACATTCTATTTTTTCTCTCCCAAACTTATGTACTTTTTACAGGGATTTCTATAACCTAACTTATATGTAAATTTGCCTGTAATTTTGGCTCATGCCAATGTTTGATCTTGGCTCTGTCCATGTTCCTACATCTAACAAAATCATCATTGTAGGGATCTTCTAGCATGGTTCTTGGCAGTAGAAATTTATCATTACCACGTTGACCACTCAATGCATCAATGAGGTATTAAGCAAATTCTACGACGAAGACTGAGTTTGGATTAAGGGATTAAATTGACCTATTATTTTTTATTTTACCGAAATTCGACTCACTGATCGACTAATTCATATCAAATTTTGCATAAGATATGGAGGCGACCCTTCTAATCCAGTTTTCTTCATTCAAAATATCGAGATTTGAACCTCTGACCTTACTTAAGGGACTAACGCCTCATGTCGCCAAACCAACAGGTTGTTGGTAAAATTGAAGATTGCTTTGGACTCTTTTTCGGTAGTGCTTGGAATATATACCTGCCCTTGAGCTCTCGATGTCATTACCAACACCATTGCTGCAATGATTCAAAAAAATAAGATTTATTTACATGAATTGAAGATTGATTATTTAACCATTAGCATCAAGCAATGAAAAGAGTGAGATAAGGACTTACATGATGCAATTAGCAAAAGGATGATGAATTTCATTTTTTTTGATCGGCAACTGTATGATTTTATTATAAATATGCTGATTCTTCTTGGGAATTTGATTTAATAAGAAGTTGTACACAAGAAAGGTTAGTCAAAGGATGTTATTTATAGTTGAGTCCTTCAAATATAAATTAGTGTTGATTTGAAATATATGGCAAGAAATCTTATATAATATACACTTCCTTACAGGGAAATAAACCAAAATAAACTATTTTTTAATAACATTCCCTTTTTCCTAATCCTTATGTATATTTATGTGTTTATATTAATATTATTATTCCATGCACTGACGTTAAAAGAATTCGTTAACGGTGTTGTAATATTCTCATATAATATGGTTATCGGATTTAGGGTTACATTTTTTGTTTATGGGTGGTGATTGCCGGATTATTTTTCTGCTGCGCCACGAGGTGTGCGTGACCCAACATGCGGGTGGTATACGATATTGATGTGTAACATTTTTTTGATCAACAACTGTATGTATATTATTCATGAAGAAAATTCATACAGTGCGACGCAACCATACGCCTCGTTAAAAACCTCCCTAACCTAATGGAGGAAAAGAGTACGTAATGGCCCGTCAAAAAATGCAATAACACCTACATACAAGCTAGAAACAATGAACACCTATCCACCCCTTCCTTAGCTAAAACATCTGCGAAGCCATTCGACTCCCGCGACACATACTGAAAATGTATCTCTGAAATGACTTGACATGCTTGATCAATTGTCACAAACCACTCCCATAACCGCCACGGACGTTTCGCCGAACACGTAACCCAACTCAACGCTACTTGAGAAGGTTTTTCTTCGTGTATCTTAATATTTTTCTTCGTGTGTGTGGTTTTAATTAATCATTTATTTTCCAAGACTTTGTAGTAGAAGGTTTTTTTCTGTGGGTTGCATACGAGATTTGTGTACTCTTTTACTCCATTTTAGACTAGAAGTGTTTTTAATGAGGCATACAACCAATTGTCTTTAGGTTTTATAATGACCTTTTAATATAATCCATTCTTTGCCAAGAAAATAGAACAATAACAAATTCTATGTCAACGGTGATGCTTGCAATCGTCGAGTGAAATATGCAAGAAAAAACCAACTGCAACAATGACAGATTATATGTCAACGATAATGCTTGATGTCATGTTCTTATTAATGTTTTAACTTGCTAACTACGGGTGACCAAAACTTGACTCGACCTGACAAAACCTAAATTTTTTATTCGACTTGTGGCGAAAAAACTCGACTCGACTCGAAAAATTTTCAAATAAAGTTTGAGTTGTAAAATGAAAACTCGAATAACTCCAAATTTTTAGTAATTGGTGAATTAATTTTAAGTTTAAGTCAAGTCACTCAAATTTTCATGATATATTCATATATATATACATTGATATATAAAAAAATTTGAAGAAATATATGCCACGTATGAAGAAATATATATAGGGTAAACTACATAAATGGTCCCCTGACTATGCTCTAATTATCTTTTGCGTCCCCCGACTATCAGAAGTTACAAACTGGTCCCCCGACTAAAAAAAAGTAAACAAATTGGTCCAACGCCGTTAAAAATTTAACGGCTGATGACGTTACAGTTAATTTAAATTGATATAATTACATACTTAGCCCTCAAATTCTACATTTATTTTAATTTGACCCTAATTCTAAAAAATTAACCTTCAAATTTTAACATTCTATCAATTTAGTCCATCTTCTTTTCTATTTCTCTTCTTCTTTAATTCTTCAAAATAACACGAATTATATGACCAAAAACATTACAATAAAAAAATAACATATAAGCGACTTCGCAATTCATAGAACCATAGATATCAAGTAGATAAATACTTATACATAGAACCATAGATATCAAGTAGATAAATACGTACTATTGCAGGCATGAGAGAGGAATAGAGCCTGCCTCTCCCATGATGATCCAATAAAAGGATACTATAGTACATGGGTAAATACTTATACATAGAACCATAGATATCAAGTAGATAAATTTCCAAATATGCTCTAGGATTTTGACTGAGTTGGGACCCTCAGAGGCTGAAATCCATGCTTCATACATGCTTCCCAAACCTTGTCAACGTTTGAGATGGTGTAACCACATTCATGTTCCTGCCATCCTTCCAGACCATGCACTATCCCAGCTATGCGCCATACGCTCATCACTCTCCTTGGCAGCCAGTTCTGTCAAATTGTATTCTTTTATACATATATTACAAAGAAGAACCTTAATATGTTAAGTAAGTTTGAAGACCAACCTCACAAGAATCCACGTTCTCTAGTGCCATGGGAGTCTGCATAGCTGGTGTGGTGTGGTAGAAGCAGTCTTTGCGCGATTTTTTCCGTGGGAATTGCGAAGTCGCTTATATGTTATTTTTTTATTGTAATGTTTTTGGTCATATAATTCGTGTTATTTTGAAGAATTAAAGGAGAAGAGAAATAGAAAAGAAGATGGACTAAATTGATAGAATATTAATATTTGTGGGTTAATTTTTCAGAATTAGGGTCAAATTAAAATAAGTACAGAACTTGAGGGCTAAGTATGTAATTATATCAATTTAAATTAATTGCCACATCATCAGCCGTTAAATTTTTAATGGCGTTGGACCAATTTGTTACTTTTTTTTAGTCGGGGGACCAGTTTGTAACTTCTGATAGTCGGGGGACGCAAAAGATAATTAGAGCATAGTCAGGGGACCATTTATGTAGTTTACCCATATATATATACAGATCTTATATGATTAGAGAAAGTGTTTAAATTGTACTATAACATGATAAATACTTGCAATTAAATTTGTATATGAACTAGAAAACTTGACTCGACTCAAACTCGACTCGAATTTCATAAACTCGAATCGAAATTTTTTAAATAATGTTGGAGTAGTAAAATATGACACCACAACTCGAATAACTTGAAAATTTTTGACTCTACTTGACTCGATCGAATACTAACTCTAACCTTCCGTAGATTTTAGTTTTTTATTGTTCATAGGAGCTGTGGGATCAATGCTTCCTGCTGCAGGGAAGGAGCTACCTTGAGGCCCAAGGGGGACCTAGCCCCTGTTGTAAAATTAAGGTATTAGATATATTTTGGTCTAATAATAATTTGGTCTATGGAAAGATAAATATTGAAATTAAAAAAACACAAGAGTTTATTATTTATATAGTCAAGTAGGGTTTGAAATAAGGAAGAACGAGCTCGCATCCTCAGATGTTTTGGTCCAATAGCAATTTAGGTTCTTATAAAGTTTAAATATTAGAAAAATTAGGCCTTGTCCCATGAATTTTGAGCTTAATAAACCATTACATTTTAAGAGTGTAGATGGGTGCAAGGCGAGAGGGAAGAGGGAACCGGGTATGGACTTTATTCGTTGCAAACCTCCCTAATCAACTACATTGGCAGGGTATTTGGCAGGTCTTTGATCGCCATGGAGTAGTAGTCGACGTATTTGTTCCCCGGAAAAGAGCGAGAGATGGAACCCGTTTTGGATTTGTGAGAATGGCATCCGCAATTGATGCGGACAGAGTAATTGAGCGACTCGATGGTTTCTGGCTCTACGGATCCAAGATTAGGATTTCGATGGCGTACGATGGGGGGAAGGACTTTCGATTCAGGAAAAAGGCTGAATCCAAACCCCAATTCATCCAAAGGCAGAAGCCGTTGAAAGGGAAGCAGGAGGATCGAGTTGCATCACAAACCCAACCCGATAGAAGGGCGCCGCCGCTGAAGCCTAATCACATGTCAGCGGAGAGAGGGGGAAAGGGTAGCATCTCAATCTCGCACGGCACTCCTATAGCAGAGGAAAATCAACAAGACATGACCCCCCGGAAAAGAGCAGTAGGGGTAATTGACGAGGAGAAATCAGAAATTCTACAAACATGTGCTGTTGGATTTTGCCGCAAACCTTATCAAATTGCGGAATTAGCGAAAGAATTGCACAATGCCGGCTTATTAGGCTTATCCGTGATGCGAATAGCGGGGGCAGTGGTATTGTTGATGTTCGACACAGTGGAAATTAGGGAAGCAACATTACGCTCAAATCGTCTTGATCAATGGCTTGAGAGTGTTTCACCATGGGCGCCAACGACGGTAATCCCAAGCCGAAGAATTTGGCTTTCAATAGGGAACATGCCGATACATGCTTGGTCGGAGGATTCGTTCAAAAATATCGCGGCTATTTGGGGTGTTCTGACGCGGATTGATATTGAAACTTTAGCACCGTCGTCGTTTGAAAGGGCGAGAATTCAAATCGAAACGAACTGGATATACCATATCGATGAGATTGTTGAATTAGAAGTGGGAAAGGAAATTTATCAGATCCGTGTGCTGGAATTTGAGGAAGCGATAGGCCCCAAGTGTGACTGCAGTTGCGAGAATGATCCTAGTGAGAGCAATTCCAATAAGGGAGAAAACGATGTCAATTGGAAAACCAATTCGGCCTTTATCGATAATGAATCAATGGGGGACACAGTGGTACCAAACTCGCCTTCGATACAGGCTACGAAGGCAGTGGAAGACATAGTGGTAGACCGGAGCTATCTCAATCGAATTTGGAGGGACAACCAATGAGAGGGATGGGGGGTAGTGGAGACTTCCAGTTGGATGAATGATGAAATGGTGGGCATGATCAGTAGGAATCAGGGCGATCGGAGTGTTGGTGATGTGTTAGGCGCTGTACAGGAAGTCGATATTATTTGTGTAAATCAATCACAAGAGCAAAGGAAGGAATTAAGCCCAGTGGTGAATGGCCCGCGGATAGAAATTCCAAGAGCTAATAAAGCAACAGTAGTTGAAATTAATGGGGAACAAAAACGTATAAGGCAACTAGAGGAAATTGAAGCTTGCTTGGCGACGGGTGGACATCATCCGACAATTGAACAGCAAACCAAAAAAGGGCGTGGTAGACCGCGGAAAAAGAAGACTCTACCGTCGGAAAATGAGGTAATTGCAAATGGCTCTCTTTCCGATTCTGACTTTGTTATACGTAAGCAAGGATTGTTGCGTGAGGCTAGGGAAATAGTTGAATTGGGGAACTTGATAGGGGCGGTAACGGAGGGCCGGGAAGAGGAAGTTATCAGCGATATAGCGCGCCTAATTGAAGCGCGCAATCAAAAGCTATAGCAAACAATGAAAATGTTGTCGTGGAATGTTAGAGGGATAGGGGCGTTGTCGAAAAGAAGATCAATACAACGTGTTCTACGGCAACATAAGTGTATTTTGGCTCTCTTACAAGAGACCAAAATGGAGAATGTCACAATGGAGGTGGTGAGACAAATGTGGTATGAAGATGTGGTAGAATTTTTCTATGTACCCTCGGATGGGAGAGCAGGGGGAATTATTGAAATGTGGGATCCCAAGGGATTCAAATTGAAGTCGAAGGATTGGCGAGGGAATTTGATCATCTTAGTGAGTCGGTGGATTTATGATGATTGGGAGGCTGGTTTGATTGGAGTCTATGCACCATGTACATGCGTGGAACAACAAATTTATTGGGAGGATATTAAATCGGTGATGAGGGAGCAGCCCATCGAATGGTGCATCTGTGGCGACTTTAATGTGGTGACGAACGAGGAGGAACGCACAGGAGGAATTCACAATGCTAGAGGTATGAGCATTTTTTGTGATTTCATTGAATATGTTGGAGTAGTTGACGTGCCAATGCAGGGAAAGAGATATACTTGGTTCGGCCCGGGGGGAAAAGGTAGTCGTTTGGATCGATTCCTTGTGACGCAAGGATGGGTGAACAGGTTCGAGGGATTGACGATTGTAAATTTACTGAAGGAACTGCCCGATCATTCGCCAATTATTCTGATGGGGGATGCATTAGATAGCGGACCAAAGCCATTTCGCTTCTTTAATCTGTGGCTAAAAGATATAGCAAAAATTGAGGAGGAATGGAATAGATTATCTATGGTTGAGGTAAATGTGGGGATATCGCAGAAACTTAAAGGATTAAAAAGAATGTTGAAAGGTTGGAATAAGGGTGTTGAGGAACTTGAAATGCAGTATAAACGGGTGGTGACGGATTTGGATGAATTGGACGCGAATGTGGGGAACACGGGGTAGTCGAGGGATGATGATCTGCGGGCAAGGGAATTATATCAGAGACTTTGGAAGATATCGAAATTGAGGGACTCAATTTGGAGGCAAAAATCACGCATGACTTGGCTTGCGGAGGGTGACCGAAATACGAGCTTTTATCATAAGATGGTGATGGTTCGACAACTTCATAATCATATTGCTGGCATACAAGTGGGAGACCGTTGGGAGACCAATCCTGAAAGCATGAAAATTGTGTTCCGAAAGGAGTTCCAGCAGCATTTTGCTAAGCCCAAATCAGCGGGTCTCATGGTGCCACACGTGAAGTTTGGCAGGTTGTCGAGTGACCAGCAACGAGGGCTGGAAGTAGCTTTCTCGGAAATGGAAGTGTGGGCTGCGATCGGGAGTTGTGAGGGGGAAAAGGCACCGGGTCCGGATGGATTTCCATTCGAATTTTTTAAGAAAGGTTGGCGATTTCTAAAGGGGGATGTGATGAGCTTCATGAATGATTTTTATGCTTCCAGCCGTTTGCCCCCAGGAATGATTTCCACATTTGTTGTCTTGATAGCGAAGAAAGATTGTCCGCGCACAATTGGAGACTATAGACCGATATGTCTGCTGAATTCAGTTTACAAAATTCTAGCGAAATGTTTGGCGAAACGACTACAGGAGGTGCTGCCATCTCTAATTTCTGATGTGCAATCAGCTTTTATCCGTGGAAGACAAATATTGGATGGCATTTTGCTAGCTAACGAGATAATTCATTCCATGAAGAGAGCTAAGTGGGCGAATGGAGGTGTGATTTTAAAATTAGACTTCGCAAAAGCGTACGATTGTATTGATTGGGGTTGCCTAAATAGAATTATGTGTGATATGGGATTTGGGGAGCGATGGAGGGATTGGATTATGGAGTGTGTGTGTTCAGCCCGGTTATCGATTTTAATCAATGGAAGCCCCTCGAAGGAATTCCCGATGAGGAGGGGAATTCGTCAGGGTGATCCTTTGTCACCGCTTTTATTTGTGATAGTTGCTGAGCTTTTTCATCAATATATGACCAATGCAGAACATATGGGTCTGGTCAAAGGTGTTAGAGTGGTGGGGGACATTTGGTTGTCGTATCTCCAATTCGCTGATGACACAATAGTGTTTTTATCCTGAGACATCGAGGAGGCGAGGAATCTAAAACGTGTGCTGAATTGCTTCGAATTTGTATCAGGCCTTCAAATTAATTTTGAAAAATCTTTCTTGTATGGTGTTGGAATAGACAAGGAGGTAATGAGGGAGGTTGCTTCGATCCTCGGTTGCTCCATTGGTGAGCTGTCGATATCATACTTGGGGGTCAAGTTGGGTGTCCATCCGCGTGGGGAGACCTTGTGGGAACCGCTGATCCGTAATGTGCGTAGGAAACTTGCTGGTTGGAAGCGACAATCCCTTTCTTTTGCAGGCAGATTGTTATTGATCAACACGGTCCTGTCGGCACTTCCCGTTTATTATATGGGAATTTTTATGGTGCCTAAAAAGGTCATTCGACGTATAGACTGTATTCGTCGGAATTTCTTGTGGGGAGGATCGGAGGAGAGGTCGAAGATGAGTAGGATTCGGTGGGATGTGGTGTGTAAACCGAAAAGGATGGGTGGCCTTGGGGTGGTGAACTTGCGCACGAGAAATTTGGCTCTTTTGGCTAAATGGGCTTGGCGATATGCACAATCGGACAAGTCTTTGTGGAAAGAGGTGATAAAGGCAAAGTATGGAACGGCGGTACAGCATTGGAAATTACAGAATAAAGGACGACGACATATGTCGGCAATGTGGAAACAGATAGTTGAGGTACAGGAAGAGGAATATGTGGCTGAATTTACAAATGACGAGCAGTTTATTTGGCTTGTGGGGGAGGGGAAGTCGGTACTGTTTTGGTGGGATGTTTGGGCGATCGATGTTCCATTAAAGGTATTGTATCCGCGGATATTTGGTTTGGCGATTAATAAATTGAGCTATGTTAGTGAGATGATGAATTGTCCGATGGGGGAATGGAAGACATGCTTTCGAAGGGAATTGCGGGTGTTCGAAATGAAACAACTTGAGGAATTAAAGGCAAGTGTGGCAGCGGTGAGATTACATGTGGGAGTGGCGGATAGATTGGTTTGGAAACATGCTGTTTCGGGAACTTTCTCGGTTGGAAAATTGCATGATTTGATGAGTTCGGTTGGCCTCCCAATTACAAAGCATGTGGGATTGGTTTGGAACATGCCTCTTATACCAAAAATTCAATGCTTTCTATGGTTCATTTTGGTTGACCGATTACCGACTATGCGAATGCTTTATGACCGTGGAATTCCAATCCCATTAGAGTCGATTGGATGTCGGTGGTGTGCGTTTGGAGAGGACAGCAACGACCATATATTATGGTCATGTCGGTTTGCTATCGAGGTATGGGCCTCTTTCTTCTCTTGGTGGGATGTGGCGGTGGTGTGGACGCGAACGGTGAGTGAGTTTATTGAGCAGTGTTGGGGGAGCTGGTTCAATGGGGAGGTCCGAGCGTGGTGGGTGATTGGTTGTGCTAGTGTGCTATGGTCTTTATTGTTGGCAAGGAATGAGCTTATCTTTCAAGATAGGCGGGCGTCGAGTCGAATGGTTTTTTTCTTAGCCCAGCTCAGAGCACTTTATTGGACGCGTGCGTTCATGCACGAATCTTGCGTGAACGAGGCAAGCTGGTGGAGCTGCCCGCGGATTAGCTGGTCGTTGCAGCGGGAGGGAGACATGACACGGTCGCTTAGTGCTTGGATGCCGCCGGTGGCGGGTGTGTGGAAATTCAATGTTGACGGTGCAGCTAGGGGAAAACCGGGACGGGCAGGTTGCGGAGGTGTGCTACGGGACTGCAATAGCCGTATTGTTGCAATGTTTTCAGGTTCGATAGGAATTGCGGATTCCAATATGGCTGAGATCCAAGCGATCGCTTATGCGCTGCGCTTGTTATGCGAGATGCAGGTGGGTACGGTATCCTCAATTGTGGTGGAATCAGATTCTATGGTTGTAACCCCCTTAACCCGGCCTAGACGGTTGACCTGAATTAAGAAGATTACACGGGGAAAACCAAAGTCAACCCGAAAGTCAACCTTGATTAACGACCCTTTTTTTCTTTTTAAACTTGCCTAGATGCACATTAACCCTAGTTGTGATCATACAAACAACATACTCAAGGAACATAAACATCAGAGATCAAACAGGGACCCAATTGAACAAATTACAACTTTAGGGACCAATTTGTAAATTCTGATAATTATAAGGACTTAGCCCAAATTAAAGTTACCAACTTGAAATTAATCATGTTTCATGCATCTCTAACAAATTTCAGCTCAAACGGACATCCCAAACTCATACAATTGCACAAACAAGTTTTGGGACCAAAATGCAAACAATTTGAAACATATAACTGCCAATGTCAGCCCCCAACGGTCAGGTGTTCCGAAACAGGGAGAGCCTGTTTCGAAACGCGGGGCCGTTCCGCAACGCGTACCGAAACGAGGGCTGGCAGAGGGCTTTCCGTTTCGAAACGGTGTCTCCCGTTTCGGACGCCTGGGCTACTTCAAGGCACCCGTTCCGAAACGGTATCCACTGTTCCGATACGGCCTGCACAGATTGCAGAAAATTGCTTGCTTAAACACACAATTGACCAACCAATCATGCTCCAAATGCAACCAAACTTTACCAGCAACTCATACAACATACAAGAGACATATTTGCATCAACCAATTATCATTATATCATCATATATGAAAAGCCCCAAATCTAAAGGCATGCTTCCTACTCAAGCAAACCATTCATGCACTAAAACCTCCAAACCATCACATAATAGCCAATTACAAAACCCAGCATTATTATCAACATTTAACAAGCTTAGGGAGTTCAAAACATCTCCCAAACGACAACATAGGTCCCCCATTGCCAAGAACCAATAGCTAAAGGTGTTTAAGAAAACCTTCCCATACATGAGCTTATCTTTCACTTGATTGCTTGCCTTCCTTGCTGCCCTCAATGCACCTTAATGTTCTGCATTATTGGTTTAAGAAAAGAGAGAGAGCGTAAGCATAAGCTTAGTGAGGAATGCTCAATTAAAACCATTCAATAATGCATTTATAAAACCCTTTTATAAATCATACTTCAAAATATATTTAAACATGCTCACAAGCAATCTTAACCAAACATCTCATGCTTCATATCATAACATGTCATATTGGCCACAAGTGATAATTACATCTTTTAACAAGATCAACATAAGACTCACACATGGACTTTTAAACACCATTGTGATCTTATCCCCATGGACTTTTAAACACCATGGCCCATGGACTTTTAAACACCATGGCAAGGACCACACAAGGACTTTTAAACACCTTTGTGTCCTTAACAAGTTTCACCTCAAGGACTTTTAAACACCTTGACCCCAAGGACTTTTAAACACCTTGGCCCATGGACTTTTAAACACCATGACATGAATCACCCCAAGGACTTTTAAACACCTTGGCCCCAAGGACTTTTAAACACCTTGGAAAGGACCACACAAGGACTTTTAAACACCTTTGTGTCCGTAACAAGAACCATCCAAGGACTTTTAAACACATTGATGTTCTTAAGTAAACAAGGCTCACTCAAGGACTTTTAACCACCTTGGTGACCTTAACCTTTTCAAAACATCACTTGCCAATATACATCATTTATCATCAATAATCCACTGTTTTAAAGCATTTAACCAAGCCATAAACATCATGCATCTTTAAGCATTAAACCACATTTAAACAATGTTCAAAAGCAAGGAACTCTAACCTTGAGCTTCCTTAAACACATGGCTTATAATCTCAGCAAACAAACATGCTAGATATGCTTTAAAAACAGAATTAAAACATGCAACAAACACATTGCACCCAACCATCACATGGTTCCTCATCAAGAGAGTTTTTCCGAAAACTTACTCTTGAGCTTAACAAAGTTGTTTAGACTTAGACTAAGCTCCCAAACCTCCAAAACATTGGTTTCAAAGCCGAAAACCAAAATCCACTCACCGATTTCGTTTCGCTTCTTGCCGAAACACCAAATCAAGCTTTCGAATCACCACCACTTGGATCCAAAGATGACTCCCCTGTTTTAACACATCAAAACAGTAGATTAATGCATCATCATGCATTAATAGCTTCAAAGAAAGCACCTAAACTCGCTGCTTTCATCCACACTCCATTTTCGGCCACCAAACACAACCGAAAATGCATCCAAACAACTCCTCAACAAAGCCCAGCCATAACCCATCAAAACTAAGCATCCTTAAACATCATTCAACATCTAAAAAGGACCTAACAACTTCCTTATACCTCCAGCAACAACAGATCCACAAGATCACCCAAAAACAACCAAGAATCACAAGCTAAACTTAAGAAATTCAACCTATCCGGGATTGCATTAGTTAAAACTCAATTTCCAATCAATTTAACATTCATTTATCATCAATTATACACCTCAAATCACTGCTTTAACAGATCCAACGAAAATTCATCAAAAATCATCAAATCTTGCATTTTAAGCCAAGATCCACTACACAACTTTAAAACCACTTATAAATCATCAATTAAGGATTGAAAACTTGGGAATTTCAGTAAAGAACTTGAAGTTCAGAGGAGAAGGACGTTCTTACCTCCAAACTTGAGTTTCTCCTCTTTTAGAACCAAAAAGCTTGAAGAATCAAATGGCAATTGGTGAGGTTTTGTTGATGAGATGATTAGCAACCAAAAGAGGATTGAAAAGAGAGATTTAAGTGACAAAATCAGAAGGAAAATCTCTGGAGAAAGATGTTTGGTTTGAGAGAAAATGAGAGAAAAAGAAAATGAGATTTTAGGAAAATTAGTTAGAAAAATAACTTCCCTCCACTTTTCCTTTTGTTTAAAATCAGAATTAAAACATTAAATATCTTAGAAAAATCTGGAGAAACTCCCTTTGGGTAAATAGCTCCTTAAAGATTCAAAGTTTCAATCCTTTCTAAAACAGTCACGCAGTTTTCAAAAATTACATTTTGGTCACTAGCCAAAATGTCACCCTTCCAAACCTCATTTTGTAAAATTGATTTCACAGTTCACTTATATATATTAAAAGAGGATTTTAGAACATTTTTCCATATTTTTAATGCAACCCGAACTAGGTTTTCCTAATTTCACCTTTTTAGATTCGAACAGCACTTTGACCGAACCGGTCAACGCCCAAAACTTCTAAGCCCAAAACCGGGGCGTTACAATGGTAGCGATATCATGGATGCATCGTACGGAGAATCGTCCATGGAAGCTGTGGCAATGGTTTCAGCAGATTGATGAGGACATTGCGGGGTTGCCGTGCGTGTGCTTCAACCATATCTATCGAGAGGCAAATGGGTTGGCGGATTCTTTGCCAAATAGTGGTATTGTGAGAAGTGAATGGATATGGTTGTATAACAAATAAAGTGTGTTTTGTCCCTTGGCACATGCAAATCGGTACTCTTTTCCTCTATTTAGGATTAGAGAGGTTTTTAATGAGGCCGATTTGTATTGTGATTTTGTATGATTTCTTGGTTAATAAAATCATACATGCTGTTAAAAAAAAACCATTACATTTTTTAAATTCATTATTTTGGCCAGTGGTAGATCTAAACTTGTATCAAGTGGGTTAAAGAAAGTCAAAGTAAATGTTAAACAAACAAATTTTTATTTGAATAGCGGATGAGTAAATAGAGATCATTTGCCCACTTTTTTGCCATGTTTATGTCTCACACAAAAAAAAAATTAAAACTAGGGTTTAGGATTAGAGTTTAGGGAATTGAGGATATTGTTTATTTTTTAGGGTTTAGTATTTAGAATATAGTGTTAGGGCTTATAATTTATTTTTTTAGAGTTGAACCATAAAAAAAGGCACCGAACAGGGACATGATTTTCTTTCAGATCAAGTCAGTTCAAATACATTCTATTTTTTCTCTCCCAAACTTATGTACTTTTTACAGGGATTTCTATAACCTAACTTATATGTAAATTTGCCTATGATTTTGGCTCATGCCAATGTTTGATCTTGGCTCTGTCCATGTTCCTACATCTAACAAAATCATCATTGTAGGGATCTTCTAGCATGGTTCTTGGCAGTAGTAATTTATCATTACCACGTGGACCACTCAATGAATCAATGAGGTATTAAGCAAATTCTACGACGAAGACTGAGTTTGGATTAAGGGATTAAATTGACCTATTATTTTTTTATTTTACCGGTATCCGACTCATTGATCGACTAATTCATATCAAATTTTGCATAAGATATGGAGGCGACCCTTCTAATCCAGTTTTCTTCATTCACAATATCGGGATTTGAACCTCTAACCTTACTTAAGGGACTAACGCCTCATTTCGCCAAACCAACAGGTTATTGGTAAAACTGATTAAATTTTAGTAATGAATTAAAAGGTGAAATTAAGAGGAAAAACAGTTGACAAAAATCAGATTAATTTATTCGATAACACATTATTGAAAAATACATCCTCCATGTTTAACCTTATTCAGTCACAAATGCACTGCCCATTGAAACAAACTTGGTTATCGTGTTTATGGGTACATTTTTCGTCACAGTCAGAGTTACTCGAACAACTAATTTGTTTGATTTCACCTTTGATGCAATCTGCAACTCCCCCTTCACACTCGATTACATTGGACTCTTTTTCGGTAGTGCTTGGAATATATACCTGCCCTTGAGCTCTCGATGTCATTACCAACACCATTGCTACAATGATTCAAAAAAGAAGATTTACTTACATGAATTGAAGATTGATTATTTAACCATTAGCATCAAGCAATGAAAAGAGTGAGATAAGGACTTACATGATGCAATTAGCAAAAGGTTGATGAATTTCATATTTGAAGGAGCTGATTCTTCTTGGGAATTTGATTTAATGAGAAGTTGTACACAAGAAAGGTTAGTCAAAGGATGTTATTTATAGTTGAGTCCTTCAAATATAAATTAGTGTTGATTTGAAATATATGGCAAGAAATCTTATATAATATACACTTCCTTACAGGGAAATAAACCAAAATAAACTATTTTTTAATAACATTCCCTTTTTCCTAATCCTTATGTATATTTATGTGTTTACATTAAGATTATTATTCCATGCACTGACGTTAAAAGAATTCGTTAACGGTGTTGTAATATTCTCATCTAATATGGTTATCAGATTTAGGGTTACATTTTTTGTTTATGGGTGGTGATTGCCGGATTATTTTTCTGCTGCGCCACGAGGTGTGCGTGACCCAACATGCGGGTGGTATACGATATTGATGTGTATAATTTTTTTTTATCAGCAACTGTATGTATATTATTCATGAAGAAAATTCATACTGTGCGACGCAACCAGACGCGTCGTTAAAAACCTCCCTAACCTAATGAAGGAAAAGAGTACGTAATGGCCCGTCAAAAAATGCAATAAGACCTACATACAAGCTAGAAACAATGAACACCTATCCACCCCTTCCTTAGCTAAAATATCTGCGAAGCCATTCGAATCCCGCGGCACATACTGAAAATGTATCTCTGAAATGACTTGACATGCTTGATCAATTGTCACAAACGACTCCCATAACCGCCACGGACGTTTCGCCGAACACGTAACCCAACTCAACGCTACTTGAGAAGGTTTTTCTTCGTGTATCTTAATCTTTTTTCTTCGTGTGTGTTGTTTTAATTAATCTTTTATTTTCCAAGACTTTGTAGTAGAAGGTTTTCTCTGTGGGTTGCATACGAGATGTGTGTACTCTTTTACTCCATTTTAGACTAGAAGTGTTTTTAATGAGGCATACAACCAATTGTCTTTAGCTTTTATACTGACCTTTTAATATAATCCATTCTTTGCCAAGAAAATAGAACAATAACAAATTCTATGTCAACGGTGATGCTTACAATCGTCGAGTGAAATATGCAAGAAAAAACCAACTGCAACAATGACAAATTATATGTCAACGATAATGCTTGATGTCATGTTCTTATTAATGTTTTAACTTGCTAACTAGGGGTGACCAAAACTTGACTCGACCTGACAAAACCTAAATTTTTTATTCGACTTGTGGCGAAAAAACTCGACTCGACTCGAAAATTTTTCAAATAAAGTTTGATTTGTAAAATGAAAACTCGAATAACTCCAAATTTTTAGTAATTGGTGAATTAATTTTAAGTTTAAGTCAAGTCACTCAAATTTTCATGATATATTTATATATATACATTGATATATAAAAACAATTTGAAGAAATATATGCCACGTATGAAGAAATATATATATACATATCTTATATGATTAGAGAAAGTGTTTAAATTGTACTATAACATGATAAATACTTGCAATTAAATTTGTATATGAACTAGAAAACTTGACTCGACTCAAACTCGACTCGAATTTCATAAACTCGACTCGAATTTTTTTTAAATAATGTTGGAGTAGTAAAATATGACACCACAACTTGAATAACTCGAAAATTTTTTACTCTACTTGACTCGATCGAATGCTAACTCTAACCTTCCGTAGATTTTAGTTTTTTATTGTTCATAGGAGCTGTGGGATCAATGCTTCCTGCTGCAGGGAAGGAGCTACCTTGAGGCCCAAGGGGGACCTAGCCCCTGTTGTAAAATTAAGGTATTAGATAGATTTTGGTCTAATAATAATTTGGTCTATGGAAAGATAAATATTGAAATTAAAAAAAACACAAGAGTTTATTAATTATATAGTCAAGTAGGGTTTGAAATAAGGAAGAATGAGCTCGCATCCTCAAATGTTTTGGTCCAATAGCAATTTAGGTTCTTATAAAGTTTAAATATTAGAAAAATTAGGCCTTGTCCCATGAATTTTGAGTTTAAAAACCTAATAAACCATTACATTTTTTAAATTCATTATTTTGGCCAGTGGTAGATCTAAACTTGTATCAAGTGGGTTAAAGAAAGTCAAAGTAAATGTTAAACAAACAAATTTTTATTTGAATAGCGGATGAGTGAATAGAGATCATTTTCCCACTTTTTTGCCATGTTTACGTCTCCCACACAAAAAAATTAAAACTAGGGTTTAGGATTAGAGTTTAAGGAATTGAGGATATTGTTTATTTTTTAGGGTTTAGGATTTAGAATATAGTGTTAGGGCTTATAATTTATTTTTTTAGAGTTGGACCATAAAAAAAGGCACCGAAAAGGGAGATGATTTTCTTTCAGATCAAGTCAGTTCAAATACATTCTATTTTTTCTCTCCCAAACTTATGTACTTTTTACAGGGATTTCTATAACCTAACTTATATGTAGATTTGCCTATGATTTTGGCTCATGCCAATGTTTGATCTTGGCTCTGTCCATGTTCCTACATCTAACAAAATCATCATTGTAGGGATCTTCTAGCATGGTTCTTGGCAGTAGTAATTTATCATTACCACGTGGACCACTCAATGCATCAATGAGATATTAAGCAAATTCTACGACGAAGACTGAGTTTGGATTAAGGGATTAAATTGACCTATTATTTTTTTATTTTACCGGTATCCGACTCATTGATCGACTAATTCAGATCAAATTTTGCATAAGATATGGAGGCGACCCTTCTAATCCAGTTTTCTTCATTCACAATATCGGGATTTGAAACTCTGACCTTACTTAAGAGACTAACGCCTCATTTCACCAAACCAACAGGTTATTGGTAAAATTGATTAAATTTTAGTAATGAATTAAAAGGTGGAATTAAGAGAAAAAACAGTTGACAAAATCAGATTAATTTATTCGATAACACATTATTGAAAAATACATCCTCCATGTTTAACCTTATTCAGTCACAAATGCACTGCCCATTGAAACAAACTTCGTTATCATGTTTATGGGTACATTTTTCGTCACAGTCAGAGTTACTGGAACAACTAATTTGTTTAATTTCACCTTTGATGCAATCTGCAACTCCCCCTTCACACTCGATTGCATTGGACTCTTTTTCGGTAGTGCTTGGAATATATACCTGCCCTTGAGCTCTCGATGTCATTACCAACACCATTGCTGCAATGATTCAAAAAAGAAGATTTATTTACATGAATTGAAGATTGATTATTTAACCATTAGCATCAAGCAATGAAAAGAGTGAGATAAGGACTTACATGATGCAATTAGCAAAAGGATGATGAATTTCATATTTGAAGGAGCTGATTCTTCTTGGGAATTTGATTTAATGAGAAGTTGTACACAAGAAAGGTTAGTCAAAGGAAGTTATTTATAGTTGAGTCCTTCAAATATAAATTAGTGTTGATTTTAAATATATGGCAAGAAATCTTATATAATATACACTTCCTTACAGGGAAATAAACCAAAATAAACTATTTTTTAATAACATTCCCTTTTTCCTAATCCTTATGTATATTTATGTGTTTATATTAAGATTATTATTCCATGCACTGACGTTAAAAGAATTCGTTAACGGTGTTGTAATATTCTCATGTAATATGGTTATCGGATTTAGGGTTACATTTTTTGTTTATGGGTGGTGATTGCCGGATTATTTTTCTGCTGCGCCACGAGGTGTGCGTGACCCAACATGCGGGTGGTATACGATATTGATGTGTATAATTTTTTTTGATCAGCAACTGTATGTATATTATTCATGAAGAAAATTCATACAGTGCGACGCAACCATACGCCTCGTTAAAAACCTCCCTAACCTAATGGAGGAAAAGAGTACGTAATGGCCCGTCAAAAAATGCTATAAGACCTACATACAAGCTAGAAACAATGAACACCTATCCACCCCTTCCTTAGCTAAAATATCTGCGAAGCCATTCGACTCCCGCGGCACATACTGAAAATGTATCTCTGAAATGACTTGACATGCTTGATCAATTGTCACAAACGACTCCCATAACTGCCACGGACGTTTCGCCGAACACGTAACCCAACTCAACGCTACTTGAGAAGGTTTTTCTTCGTGTGTGTGGTTTTAATTAATCTTTTATTTTCCAAGACTTTGTAGTAGAAGGTTTTTTTCTGTGGGTTGCATACGAGATGTGTGTACTCTTTTACTCCATTTTAGACTAGAAGTGTTTTTAATGAGGCATACAACCAATTGTCTTTAGGTTTTATAATGACCTTTTAATATAATCCATTCTTTGCCAAGAAAATAGAACAATAACAAATTCTATGTCAACGGTGATGCTTGCAATCGTCGAGTGAAATATGCAAGAAAAAACCATCTGCAACAATGACAGATTATATGTCAACGATAATGCTTGATGTCATGTTCTTATTAATGTTTTAACTTGCTAACTAGGGGTGACCAAAACTTGACTCGACCTGACAAAACCTAAATTTTTTATTCGACTTGTGGCGAAAAAACTCGACTCGACTCGAAAAATTTTCAAATAAAGTTTGAGTTGTAAAATGAAAACTCGAATAACTCCAAATTTTTAGTAATTGGTGAATTAATTTTAAGTTTAAGTCAAGTCACTCAAATTTTCATGATATATTTATATATATACATTGATATATAAAAAAACTTTGAAGAAATATATGCCACGTATGAAGAAATATATATATAGAGATCTTATATGATTAAAGAAAGTGTTTAAATTGTACTATAAAATGATAAATACTTGCAATTAAATTTGTATATGAACTCGAAAACTCGACTCGACTCGAATTTCATAAACTCGAATCGAAATTTTTTTAAATAATGTTGGAGTAGTAAAATATGACACCACAACTCGAATAACTCGAAAATTTTTCACTCTACTTGACTCGATCGAATGCTAACTCTAACCTTCCGTAGATTTTAGTTTTTTATTGTTCATTGGAGCTGTGGGATCAATGCTTCCTGCTGCAGGGAAGGAGCTACCTTGAGGCCCAAGGGGGACCTAGCCCCTGTTGTAATATTAAGGTATTAGATACATTTTGGTCTAATAATAATTTGGTCTATGGAAAGATAAATATTGAAATTAAAAAAACACAAGGGTTTATTAATGATATAGTCAAGTAGGGTTTGAAATAAGGAAGAATGAGCTCGCATCCTCAAATGTTTTGGTCCAATAGCAATTTAGGTTCTTATAAAGTTTAAATATTAGAAAAATTAGGCCTTGTCCCATGAATTTTGAGTTTAAAAACCTAATAAACCATTACATTTTTAAATTCATTATTTTGGCCAGTGGTAGATCTAAACTTGTATCAAGTGGATTAAAGAAAGTCAAAGTAAATGTTAAACAAACAAATTTTTATTTGAATAGCGGATGAGTGAATAGAGATCATTTGCCCACTTTTTTGCCCTATTTATGTCTCACAAAAAAAAAAACTAGGGTTTAGGATTAGAGTTTAGGGAATTGAGGATATTGTATATTTTTTAGGGTTTAGGATTTAGAATATAGTGTTAGGGCTTATAATTTAGTTTTTTAGAGTTGGACCATAAAAAGGCACCGAAAAGGGACATGATATTCTTTCAGATCAAGTTAGTTCAAATACATTCTATTTTTTCTCTCCCAAACTTATGTACTTTTTACAGGGATTTGAACCTTTGACCTTACTTAAGGGACTAACGCCTCATTTCGCCAAACCAACCGGTTATTGGTAAAATTGATTAAATTTTAGTAATGAATTAAAAGGTGGAATTAAGAGAAAAAACAGTTGACAAAAATCAGATTAATTTATTCGATAACACATTATTGAAAAATACATCCTCCATGTTTAACCTTATTCAGTCACAAATGCACTGCCCATTGAAACAACCTTGGTTATCGTGTTTATGGGTACATTTTTCGTCACAGTCAGAGTTACTGGAACAACTAATTTGTTTGATTTCATCTTTGATGCAATCTGCAACTCCCCCTTCACACTCGATTGCTTTGGACTCTTTTTCGGTAGTTCTTGGAATATATACCTGCCCTTGAGCTCTCGATGTCATTACCAACACCATTGCTGCAATGATTCAAAAAAGAAGATTTATTTACATGAATTGAAGATTGATTATTTAACCATTAGCATCAAGCAATGAAAAGAGTGAGATAAGGACTTACATGATGCAATTAGCAAAAGGATGATGAATTTCATATTTGAAGGAGCTGATTCTTCTTGGGAATTTGATTTAATGAGAAGCTGTACACAAGAAAAGTTAGGCAAATGATGTTATTTATAGTTGAGGCCTTCAAATATAAATTAGTGTTGATTTGAAATATATGGCAAGAAATCTTATATAATATACACTTCCTTACAGGGAAATAAACCAAAATAAAATATTTTTTTAATAACATTCCCTTTTTCCTAATCCTTCTGTATATTTATGTGTTTATATTAAGATTATTATTCTATGCACTGACATTAAAAGAATTCGTTAACGGTGTTGTAATATTCTCATGTAACATGGTTATCGGATTTAGGGTTACATTTTTTGTTTATGGGTGGTAATTGCCGGATTATTTTTCTGCTGCGCCACGAGATGTGCGTGACCCAACATGCGGGTGGTATACTGACAAGCGTCGTTTTACCCGTCAAAATAAATAAATAAATTAACCTCTTTCAACAAATAATAAAATAAGGAAATTAAGTAGTTATAGGGAAAGAGGGTCGATCCACAGTGAGATTAGTCGGAATTCTTGACTTTGAATTTTGTCGGATTTGAATTCCTAGGAATATCTGTAAAAACATGGAAATAAAAGGGGGGTGATCTGATATTGAGTGAAGTAATAAAATAAAATGCAAGAATTAAAGAAAATAATAAGAAAAACCAAATATGCAAATTAGCCTCGTGCTAGCCTTGTCAATTCCTTTGATCATTGAAATAGATTTTTACTCCGGGGATCATGTCGGTTATAGTCTGCGAGGCCCAACCCATCGCAACTTGCTTCTCTCTCGAGTAACCAATCCTCCCAAGTCTATCTTCGAAGGTTGGTTTTTAAACAAATTAACCACATCTATCACCGTTAAAATATTTAGTTTTAAAAACAGGAAAAGCGCGACTCAGAAATTGTCTTAAAAAAGAATCGCTTCTGATTTTATCTTTCCTTAGCCGACCGCCGCTAAGAGTGTTCACATGAAGTCGAAATTGCCACAGGCCGATCCTTCCTCCCAACTATGTTTTTAAACGATTCCAGACCAACGAGCTCTTTTTGATTTGAAAAACGATTAAAAACTTTAGTAAGGTCGATTGCCAAACTATCTAAACCGAAAGATAAAAATGTGTTCCCAAAAGAATTTAAGCAATGTTCAGTTCTCACGATTAGAATTGATTTGGCTAGCTCTTGGCTCAAGAAATTTAGCTAAGCATGATATTAATTATCATACTTAACTTGGTTTTTGGAAAATAATTAAATAGCATAAAAAATGGAACAAGAAAATAAAGTAAAAGAACTTTTATTAAAGCTAAAAACGTTTCAAGCTAGAAGATGAAAACTAAAATGATTGATGATTGATGATCTAAGCCTTTACTAAGGGGTGATATTTATAGGCTTAGATTTACAAAAATAAGGTGTTGAGAAAATAATAAACAAAAGATAAATAATTCAAATGTTTTGAAATTTAAATACAACAAAACGAAACGGATAAACTGATAAGATCTTCCAGAATCTTCTAGAAGTTGCCGCGTCACTGCCACGTCACTGCCACGTCAGACGTGGCGTGCCCAGTGTGCCAGTCATGACAGAATAATAATAAAAACTGCAGAAATGCCCCCTTTTCACTGCTATTTCCAGAATTGGGTCCCTGCACAAAATATAACAAAAGCGGCATGTATTAAACAGCAAGAAGTCCTAATAACTAGAAAATAGCAAATGAAGTATGTCACATTTGAGAACTTATCAAATTCCCCCTCACTTGTCTCATACTTGTCCTCAAGTATGTCTGAAAAAACATGAACCAAAGAATGAAATCCTCAAACCATCAAAAGCATCGAAAATATTTGAAAAAGAACAACATGCAAGCAATGACAATCATTACAGCCCTTCTTCACCCTCCTAACTACCTAACAAGCATTAGTCTAACTCATCCTAGTCTTAATCCTCACCAAGATACACTCAAGAGCACTCAAAGTGTTTAAGGGAAAGATGAAGCAGAACACTTAAAGTCAATCATGAATAAAGGTTTCCATAGGCTTGTAACAAGTTCAATTCTCCACTACTTTAATAGAATCGAGGTGCAAAAATCATTAGGTCTTTTGTTTAAGGTGTAATGTGGGTTTAGAAAAAGAATAGAAAGATGGAAAGAAAAAGCAAAAGAAGATGATCAATGCAAGATATTTCAAACAATAAGCAGTGAAGACAAAAAGAGGAGCTAAAAATGGGCAAGCAAACACATATTTTTCTCTCTTTTTTTTCTTTTTTTTTCTTTTTGAAACTATTTTTCTTCCCTTTTTTCGAAGCAATTGCTTCCTTTTTTTCTTATTTTTTTCTGGGAAAAATTCTGCCCTTATTTGAAAAGTATCTCCTGCATGTCTAATGAAGATTCTAGCATTTGATCAATTGAAATGGTTAAGTCAAAGGAATGAGATGGCAGGCTTACAAAGGCTCACTAGGCGATGAGAAAGGGTAAATTAAAATGAAAGGGAGGGAAGAGGTTAAAACCTAATGCCTAAATCATTTTAAAGCACCTTATTCTAGTGTAGTCTCAAATCGTAAGCAAGCCATAAGTTCTAGATTCCTAAAATTCAAGACGACACTCTCAAGCAAAGAAAAAACGAGCATAATATGAAGAATGCATGCTCAAGGCTCAAATCTTACCAAAATTGGGCTAATTTGATTAAGCTAGGCGAGAATTCTAACACAAGTAAGGCAATTAGGGAGAGATGTCAAACTGTAAATGATTATCAAAATCCATTTTCAAAAATTAAGCATGTTGGAGAGAAAGCAAGTGATGGTAATTGGAAATATACTAAAGGTTAAGTCTAAACTGATCATACATCAAACAAGCATAGGACAAGTGGTTTTACACCCTCCCCCTCACTTAAATGAATTGCCCCAATTCAAAATAAAAATAAAGAAAATGAGGAACAAATAAGGGTAAAAGATACTCCCCGTGAGTGATGAAATTGAGTCCACCGTTGGCATAGAGTGGAATGACGGTGATGGTGATCGTGGGGGAGGTGGACGGTGACTGGAGCTTGGTCCGGCGGTGCTATTGGAAAGACGTGAACTGTGGCTGATGGTCGGGGAAGGAGGCGGAGGTGAGGTGGAACTCGTAGGAATGGGGTTCTCAGTCGGGGGGCTGGTGGCTTGCAAAACGGCGATGCAAAACGGCGTCGTCCGCTGATGACCAACGGTGGCTCTTGGGGAAGCCGGTGAGCTTGCTGTCGCGTGCGGGGAATGGGGCGGTGGCTTGCCGTTGACGACCACTACGGAGAGGAGGGGGTGTGGTGGATTGCGGCTGAGTGAGTCAGCTGGGTGTATGATGTTAGGGTTTGGTGTTTTGCGGGAAAGAAAGAAAGGGAAGGGGGAAAAGGGAAAATTGAGATGATATGCCAAGGGGAAAGGGGTTGGCTAATGTGCACCGCTCATTGAGTGTGCTAAAATGCACCTTATTAATGAAATGGTGCACTTCAGCTGGAGTGTGATGTTTGGCTTGCTGTGTGCGAAAAGAATCCTGCAAAGGGAAAGGAAAATTTATTAAGGCAAATAAAAAAAAGAAAGAGAATGAAAAATAAAGAAACATAAATTAAATTATTAAAAAAAGGAAGTAAAAATTGACGAAAAATAAACCAATGGGTTGCCTCCCATGAAGCGCTTTGTTTAACGTCGTTTAGCTCGACGACCTTTGCTAAATTTTTGGTTCTTCAAAAGAAAGGTCTTCAAATAAACGGTGATGTCCATCCATTGTCGTTTTAACGCCTTCCTTCATCTTTTTATTTGTGCGCAAAACAACAACTAAGCTTCTACCTCCTTCCCGATACGACAACTTACTCAAGATGATGATTGGCAAAGTTTGGTTGTCGCCTAAAAATATATAATTAAATTGCTCTAACTTCGGCTTTGGTTCCTGCAAATTGAGGGAAAATGTTTAGATCGAGTTGGAATTAATCGAAAATCAGAAAGGGAAGAAAGAGTTGAAAAGATTTCGCCTATATTTTCATCGTCGAGATCCGCGAATTCCCTACAAAAGTCATAACACAAATCAGTTTCGATCAAATCATCAGCTAATGGATCTATAATATCAACGAAATTTAAACTTGCGACCGAATCAGGATACTTCATAGCTTTATACATATCAAATTTAACTACTTCCCCATCAAATTCCATAGTTAAGATGCCGTCACGGACATCAATCTTTGTATGCCCGGTTGATAGGAAAGGTCGGCCAAGCAAGATTTCGGATCCGTTATTGCTGCGATCATTTTCCATGTCAATAATATAAAAATCAGCAGGGAAAATTAGATTTTTTACCTGTACCAACACGTTTTCTAGTACTCCCTCGGGGTAGATGACTGATCGATCGGCTAATTGAACCGTCACTCGCGTTTCTTTCAATGGTTCAGTCAAATTTTTGTTGTAGACGCTTAACGGCATGACGTTGATAGACGCGCCTAAATCGCACATCGCTCTTTTTATCCCAACATTCCCAATTTTACAGGGAATCGCAAACATACCTTGGTCCTTGTACTTTGGCGGCAACGACTTTTGAAAGATGGCCGAAATATTTTCACCAAGGTTAACTTTTTCATTTCCGGATAGTCGCCTTCGGTTTGTGCATAAGTCCTTCAGAAACCTTGCGTATTTGGGCACTTTCCGAATAACATCAAGAAGTGCAATATTAATTTCCACCTTCTTGAATATATCCAAAATTTCCTTCTCCTCCTCTTTTTTTTATCTTGTTTCGTCAATCTACCTGGAAAAGGAGGAACATGTTCATAAGTAGAAACATTAATTTTAGATTTGGCATTACCTGCGGTGGGAGGAGATTTGTTGTTCTGGTCTTTCGAAGAGTTTCCCGGTTCGTCGGATTTTCGCTCATCTTGCTTGGGCGGTTTAGGCGTTATCACTGTTCCACTACGCAAAGTTATCGCACTAACGTTTTCCCTTGGGTTGGTTTCGGTTTGGGATGGTAACTTTCCCTGGGATTCTAGACGGCTAACGGCTTGAGCTAGTTGGCTTATTTGTTTGTCGATTTGCTGGAGATGGGATTGTGTTTGGGTTTGGAATTTTTCCTGCGAAACTGCCAATCTCTCAACAATAGACTCAAGCGAGGATTTTTTGGGTGCTTGGTTTTGGTAGGGAGGTTGTTGCCTAGGTTGGTAATTCGGGTTCTAATTACCGTAGCTCAAGTTTGAGTGATCCCTCCAACCGGGATTGAACGTATTGCTCTGTGGGTTATAGGGTCTTTGGGGAGGTCCTGGAAAGTTTTGTATGGGGTTGACTTGGGCACTAGATGGATCTTGGAGTAAGGGACATAGATCAGTTACATGATCAGACATGGTACATACTCCACAAACTTTGGCAGCTCCTAATTTCCCTGAAACAAGAGAATTCACAATATTAGTCAAGTTATCAATTTTATTCTCTAATGAAATTGTGCTTACTGTGTGAACCTGTCGGTTGGGTTCACTCGCAGAATTAAATTGCTGTGAATTTGCCGCCATCGTAGATATCAGATTTCGAGCATTTTCGGGGGTCAAGTTGACAAGTGCTCCACCGCTTGCTGCATCTATCATTTTCTTATCCATCGACAACATTCCTTCATAGAAATATTGAAGGAACGTTTGCTCGGATAAGTTATGTTGCGGATAACTCGCGCACATTTTTTTAAATCTTTCCCAATAATCGTATAAGGACTCGTCATGCGTTTGTTGGATACCCAAAATGCTTCGCCTAAGTTCAGTCGCTTTCGCTGCAGGGAAATACCTGTCAAGGAAAACACGAGAAAGATCAGCCCATGTATTAATCGAATTCGGAGGTAAATAAAATAACCATTCTTTAGCCATTCCGGCTAAAGAAAAAGGAAATGCCCTTAGTTTTATCTGATCCTCCGAAACTCCTTGCGGTTTCATGCTGCTGCACAACATGTGAAATTCGGCAAGGTGTTTATGTGGGCTTTCAGTAGGGAGGCCATTAAAGGTGGGTAATAGGTGAATTAGGCCCGTTTTGAGTTGGAAAGGGGTATCACCGTGTGCAAAGGCGATACAAAGGGGTTGTTGTTCAGCGGGGGCAGTGTTGAGCTGTCTAATGGTTTGTTCAGCCATCAGGTCGGGTGTAGGTCTAGATATCGGACTTGTGCTTTCTTTGGTTTGGTCGTGTGGTGGTTCAGATATGGATTCCGAATGGGATTGTTTTGTGCTTTTTTCTCGTTGTTGTTTCTTTTGCCGAAGCGTTTCACCGTGAGTTCTACGAGCGCTTGCTTCGATTTCCAGATTGTATGGAGCTAAAGTACCCGGCTTTTTCCTAGTCATATAAAAAAACAAAATCAGTCAAAAGTGCCGAAAGTAAATCTCCCCGGCAACGACGCCAATTTTGACAAGCGTCGTTTTACCCGTCAAAATAAATAAATAAATTAACCTCTTTCAACAAATAATAAAATAAGGAAATTAAGTAGTTATAGGGAAAGATGGTCGATCCACAGGGAGATTAGTCGGAATTCTTGACTTTGAATTTTGTCGGATTTGAATTCCCAGGAATATTTGTAAAAACAAGAAAATAAAAGGGGGGTGATCTGATATTGAGTGAAATAATAAAATAAAATGCAAGAATTAAAGAAAATAATAAGAAAAACCAAATATGGAAATTAGCCTCGAGCTAGCTTTGTCAATTCCTTCGATCATTGAAATAGATTTTTACTCCGGGGATCATGTCGGTTACAATCTGCGAGGCCCAACCCATCGCAACTTGCTGCTCTCTCGAGTAACCAATCCTCCCAAGTCTATCTTCGAAGGTTAGTTCTTAAACAAATTAACCACATCTATCACCGTTAAAATATTTAGTTTTAAAAACAGGAAAAGCCCGACTCAGAAATTGTCTTAAAAAAGAATCACTTCTGATTTTATCTTTCCTTAGTGGACCGCCGCTAAGAGTGTTCACATGAAGTCAAAATTGCCACAGGCCGATCCTTCCTCCCAACTATGTTTTTAAACGATTCCAGACCAACGAGCTCTTTTTTATTTGAAAAACGATTAAAAACTTTAGTAAGGCCGATTACCAAACTATCTAAACCGAAAGATAAAAATGTGTTCTCGAAGGAATTTAAGCAATGTTCAATTCTCACGATTAGAATTGATTTGGCTAGCTCTTGGCTCAAGAAATTTAGCTAAGCATGATATTAATTATCATACTTAACTTGGTTTTTGGAAAATAATTAAATAGCATAAAAAATGGAACAAGAAAATAAAGTAAAAGAAATTTTATTAAATCTAAAAACGTTTCAAGCTAGAAGATGAAAACTAAAATGATTGATGATTGACGATCTAATCCTTTACTAAGGGGTGGTATTTATAGGCTTAGATTTACAAAGATAAGGTGATGAGATAATTTAAAAATATTAACAAAAGATAAATAATTCAAATGTTTTGAAATTTAAATACAGCAAAACGAAACGGATAAACTGATAAGATCTTCCAGATCGTCCAGAATCTTCTAGAAGTTGCCATGTCACTGCCACGTCAGACATGTCGTGCCCACGATGCTAGTCATGACAGAATAATAATAAAAACTGCAGAAATGCCCCTTTTTCACTGCTATTTCCAGAATATGGTCCCTGCACAAAATATAACAAAAACAACATGTATTAAGCAGCAAGAAGTCCTAATAACTAGAAAAATAGCAAATGAAGTATGTAACATTTGAGAACTTATCATATACGATATTGATGTGTATCTTAATTTTTTTTTCGTGTGTGTGGGTTTCATTAATCTTTTATTTTCCAAGACTTTGTAGTAGAAGGTTTTTTCTGTGGGTTGCATACGGGATGTGTGTACTCTTTTACTCCATTTTAGACTAGAAGTGTTTTTAATGAGGCATACAACCAATTATCTTTAGATTTTATAATGACCTTTTAATATAATCCATTCTTTGCCAAGAAAATAGAACAATAACAAATTCTATGTCAACGGTGATGCTTGCAATCGTCGAGTGAAATATGCAAGAAAAAACCAACTGCAACAATGACAAATTATATGTCAACGATAATGCTTGATGTCATGTTCTTATTAATGTTTTAACTTGCTAACTAGGGGTGACCAAAACTTGACTCGACCTGACAAAACCTAAATTTTTTATTCGACTTGTGGCGAAAAAACTCGACTCGACTCGAAAAATTTTCAAATAAAGTTTGAGTTGTAAAATGAAAACTCGAATAAATCCAAATTTTTAGTGATTGGTGAATTAATTTTAAGTTTAAGTCAAGTCACTCAAATTTTCATGATATATTTATATATATACATTGATATATAAAAAAAAACTTGAAGAAATATATGCCACGTATGAAGAAATATATATACAGATCTTATATGATTAGAGTAAGTGTTTAAATTGTACTATAACATGATAAATACTTGCAATTAAATTTGTATATGAACTCGAAAACTTGACTCAACTCAAACTCGACTCGAATTTCATAAACTCGAATCGAAATTTTTTTAAATAATGTTGGAGTAGTAAAATATGACACCACAACTCGAATAACTCGAAAATTTTTGACTCTACTTGACTCGATCGAATGCTAACTCTAACCGTCCGTAGATTTTAGTTTTTTATTGTTCATAGGAGCTGTGGGATCAATGCTTCCTGCTGCAGGGAAGGAGCTACCTTGAGGCCCAAGGGGGACCTAGCCCCTGTTGTAAAATTAAGGTATTAGATAGATTTTGGTCTAATAATAATTTGGTCTATGGAAAGATAAATATTGAAATTAAAAAAAAACACAAGAGTTTATTAATTATATAGTCAAGTAGGGTTTGAAATAAGGAAGAATGAGCTCGCATCCTCAAATGTTTTGGTCGAATAGCAATTTAGGTTCTTATAAAGTTTAAATATTAGAAAAATTAGGCCTTGTCCCATGAATTTTGAGTTTAAAAACCTAATAAACCATTACATTTTTAAATTCATTATTTTGGCCAGTGGTAGATCTAAACTTGTATCAAGTGGATTAAAGAAAGTCAAAGTAAATGTTAAACAAACAAATTTTTATTTGAATAGAGGATGAGTGAATAGAGATCATTTGCCCACTTTTTTGCCCTATTTATGTCTCACACGCAAAAAAAAATTAAAACTAGGGTTTAGGATTAGAATTTAGGGAATTGAGGATATTGTATATTTTTTAGGGTTTAGGATTTAGAATATAGTGTTAGGGCTTATAATTTATTTTTTTAGAGTTGGACCATAAAAAGGCACCGAAAAGGGACATGATTTTCTTTCAGATCAAGTCAGGTCAAATACATTCTATTTTTTCTCTCCCAAACTTATGTACTTTTTACTGGGATTTCTATAACCTAACTTATATGTAAATTTGCCTATGATTTTGGCTCATGCCAATGTTTGATCATGGCTCTGTCCAAGTTCCTACATCTAACAAAATCATCATTGTAGGGATCTTCTAGAATAGTTCTTGGCAGTAGTAATTTATCATTACCACGTGGACCATTCAATGCATCAATGAGGTATTAAGCAAATTCTACGACGAATACTGAGTTTGGATTATGGGATTAAATTGACCTATTATTTTTTTATTTTACCGGTATCCGACTCATTGATCGACTAATTCAGATCAAATTTTGCATAAGATATGGAGGCAACCCTTCTAATCCGGTTTTCTTCATTCACAATATCGGGATTTGAACCTCTAACCTTACTTAAGGGACTAACGCCTCATTTCGCTAAACCAACCGGTTATTGGTAAAATTGATTAAATTTTAGTAATGAATTAAAAGGTGGAATTAAGAGAAAAAACAGTTGACAAAAATCAGATTTTTTTATTCGATAACACATTATTGAAAAATACATCCTCCATGTTTAACCTTATTCAGTCACAAATGCACTGCCCATTGAAACAAACTTGGTTATCGTGTTTATGGGTACATTTTTCGTCACAGTCAGAGTTACTGGAACAACTAATTTGTTTGATTTCACCTTTGATGCAATCTGCAACTCCCCCTTCACACTCGATTGCATTGGACTCTTTTTCGGTAGTGCTTGGAATATATACCTGCCCTTGAGCTCTCGATGTCATTACCAACACCATTGCTGCAATGATTCAAAAAAGAAGATTTATTTACATGAATTGAAGATTGATTATTTAACCATTAGCATCAAGCAATGAAAAGAGTGAGATAAGGACTTACATGATGCAATTAGCAAAAGGATGATGAATTTCATATTTGAAGGAGCTGATTCTTCTTGGGAATTTGATTTAATGAGAAGATGTACACAAGAAAGGTTAGTCAAAGGATGTTATTTATAGTTGAGTCCTTCAAATATAAATTAGTGTTGATTTGAAATATATGGCAAGAAATCTTATATAATATACACTTCCTTACAGGGAAATAAACCAAAATAAAATATTTTTTTAATAACATTCCGTTTTTCCTAATCCTTATGTATATTTATGTGTTTATATTAAGATTATTATTCCATGCACTGACATTAAAAGAATTCGTTAACGGTGTTGTAATATTCTCATGTAATATGGTTATCGTATTTAGGGTTACATTTTTTGTTTATGGGTGGTGATTGCCGGATTATTTTTCTGCTACGCCACGAGGTGTGCGTGACCCAACATGCGGGTGGTATACGATATTGATGTGTATATTAATCTTTTTCTTCGTGTGTGTGGTTTTAATTAATCTTTTATTTTCCAAGACTTTGTAGTAGAAGGTTTTTTCTGTGGGTTGCTTACGGGATGTGTGTACGCTTTTACTCCATTTTAGACTAGAAGTGTTTTTAATGAGGAATACAACCAATTGTCTTTAGATTTTATAATGACCTTTTAATATAATCCATTCTTTGCCAAGAAAATAGAACAATAACAAATTCTATGTCAACGTTGATGCTTGCAATCGTCGAGTGAAATATGCAAGAAAAAAACCAACTGCAACAATGACAGATTATATGTCAACGATAATGTTGGATGTCATGTTCTTATTAATGTTTTAACTTGCTAACTAGGGGTGACCAAAACTTGACTTGACCTGACAAAACCTAAATTTTTTATTCGACTTGTGGCGAAAAAACTCGACTGGATTCGAAAAATTTTCAAATAAAGTTTGAGTTGTAAAATGAAAACTCGAATAACTCCAAATTTTTAGTAATTGGTGAATTAATTTTAGGTTTAAGTCAAGTCACTCAAATTTTCATGATATATTTATATATATACATTGATATATAAAAAATTTGAAGAAATATATGACATGTATGAAGAAATATATATACATATCTTATATGATTAGAGAAAGTGTTTAAATTGTACTATAACATGATAAATACTTGCAATTAAATTTGTATATGAACTCGAAAACTCGACTCGACTCAAACTCGACCTGAATTTCATAAACTCAAATCGAAAGTTTTTTTAAATAATGTTGGAGTAGTAAAATATGACACCACAACTTGAAGAACTCGAAATTTTTTTACTCTACTTGACTCGATCGAATGCTAACTCTAACCTTCCGTAGATTTTAGTTTTTTATTGTTCATAGGAGCTGTGGGATCAATGCTTCCTACTGCAGGGAAGGAGCTACCTTGAGGCCCAAGGGGGACCTAGCCCCTGTTGTAAAATTAAGGTATTAGATAGATTTTGGTCTAAAAATAATTTGGTCTATGGAAAGATAAATATTGAAATTAAAAAACCACAAGAGTTTATTAATTATATAGTCAAGTAGGGTTTGAAATAAGGAAGAATGAGCTTGCATCCTCAAATGTTTTGGTCCAATAGCAATTTAGGTTCTTATAAAGTTTAAATATTAGAAAAATTAGGCCTTGTCCCATGAATTTTGAGTTTAAAAACCTAATAAACCATTACATTTTTTAAATTCATTATTTTGGCCAGTGGTAGATCTAAACTTGTATCAAGTGGGTTCAAGAAAGTCAAAGTAAATGTTAGACAAAATTTTTTTATTTGAATTGCGGATGAGTGAATAGAGATCATTTGCCCATTTTTTTGCCCTGTTTATGTCTCACAAAAAAAATTAAAACTAGGGTTTAGGATTAGAATTTAGGGAATTGAGGATATTGTTTATTTTTTAGGGTTTAGGATTTAGAATATAGTGTTAGGGCTTATAATTTATTTTTTTAGAGTTGGACCATAAAAAAGGCACCGAAAAGGGACATGATTTTCTTTCAGATCAAGTCAGTTCAAATACATTCTATTTTTTCTCTCCCAAACTTATGTACTTTTTACAGGGATTTCTATAACCTAACTTATATGTAAATTTGCCTATGATTTTGGCTCATGCCAATGTTTGATCATGGCTCTATCCAAGTTCCTACATCTAACAAAATCATCATTGTAGGGATCTTCTAGCATGGTTCTTGGCAGTAGTAATTTATCATTACCACGTGGACCACTCAATGCATCAATGAGGTATTAAACAAATTCTACGACGAAGGCTGAGTTTGGATTAAGAGATTAAATTGACCTATTATTTTTTTATTTTACCGGTATTCGACTCATTGATCGACTAATTCAGATCAAATTTTGCATAAGATATGGAGGCGACCCTTCTAATCCAGTTTTCTTCATTCACAATATCAGGATTTTAACCTCTGACCTTACTTAAGGGACTAACGCCTCATTTCGCTAAACCAACCGGTTATTGGTAAAATTGATTAAATTTTAGTCATGAATTAAAAGGTGGAATTAAGAGAAAAAACAGTTGACAAAAATCAGATTTTTTTATTCGATAACACATTATTGAAAAATACATCCTCCATGTTTAACCTTATTCAGTCACAAATGCACTGCCCATTGAAACAAACTTGGTTATCGTGTTTATGGGTACATTTTTCGTCACAGTCAGAGTTACTAGAACAACTAATTTGTTTGATTTCACCTTTGATGCAATCTGCAACTCCCCCTTCACACTCGATTGCTTTGGACTCTTTTTCTTTTTTTTTTATTGGCAACTGTATGATTTTATTATAAATATAAAAAACATACAGCTTGACGGATCACACGCCTTGTTAAAAACCTCCCTAAGCCTAATGGAGGAAAAGAGTACGATGAGATCCGTCGAAATAACAAAAAGAACAAAACACCAACTCATATACATGCCACAAATATCGAACATCTGTCCACACCCTCTTTCGCTAAGACATCCGCGAAGCCATTCGCCTCCCTCGGCACATAACAGAATTGAATGTCATACGCGACTTGACAAGCCTGATCTATCGCTAAGAAAACCTCCCACAACCGCCAAGGACGTTTTACGGATTGTGTAACCCAGCTCAACGCCACTTGAGAGTCCGACTCTATAATAACACAGCCCTTCCGCCATTCCCTCTCCTGTATCAGACCCAAGGAAAAAGCTATCGCTCGCACTTCCGCTTCGTTCGAATCCATCACACCTAAAGGTCCTGAGAACAATCCCAATATACGGCTATCTTCATCTCGCATTACGCCACCAAACCCCGCTGGACCCGGCTTACCACGCGCCGATCCATCCGTGTTAAATTTTAACACGCCCTTTAAAGGAGGCTGCCAGCACCGTCCCACCCTCACTTTTTTCGGTTGCGCACTAACCTCAAACTGAGCAGGACATGTCCACCATATGGATTCCGGAAACACCTCACCTCGCCTATCAACTTTTATCCAGTAGTATGATCGCAATTTCACCAAGAAGCATAATTCAGATAAATTCAAACGTTTCCCACGGAAGATATACTCATTTCTCGCTAACCATAGCGACCACAATAATGCTCTAACGCTCGCTACCCGCCACATTTTCATGCAACCAGTAAAAACGCTATGGAAATCAATCACAAAAAATGCATCAAAACTGACCGGGAAAGTTGTGTCGATTCCCCACCATTGTCTCATCCATACCCAAGCTGATCGCGCAAAGGAACATTCGTACAAAATGTGAGCGATGCTGTCATCCTCCGTCGTACACCAAGGACAACGTCCTTGATCATCCGGCAATAGAATCCCACGATCACGCAAGAAGTCAGTCGTGGGTAACCGCCGTAGCCATATGAACCACAAGAAGGCCTGAACCTTAGGCGGTACCAGCACTTTCCAAGCAAAACATTCACCTAAACCCAAATCCCCAACCTTATCAAACATAATCAGCTTCGACAAGGTCTTAACCGAAAAATTTCCATGATCATCCGGCCTCCAAATCAAAGAGTCCATCTTGCCTTCCCATACCCGAAAATTGGACACCAAATTATGCAACTCCCGCAACTGCCCGTGCTCGAAAACCCTTAATTGCCTCCTAAAGAAACCGTCCCAATGCTGGTGAGAGAATCTCTCGTCCATCGCGTAATCACACACCCGCGCTAATTTGTCAATCGCCAACGAGAATAGACGCGGGAAAACATCTTTTAAGGCAAATTGTTCCACCCACGGATCGAACCAAAAAAGGATTGATCTCCCATTACCAAGTTTCCACAAAAAACCGGTCATGCCCATGTGTTTTTCCACTTGTGCTACGCATGAATTTGCAACAATTTGTCTCCATACTATCGACATCGACGATAGCTTCTCTGTATTAAAACGCCACCACTGCGTATGTTCACCATACTTAGCTACTATCAAACTACGCCATAGAGAGTCTTTATCACGAGCGTATCTCCAAACCCATTTAGATAGCAAAGCCATGTTCTTTACCCTTAAATCCGCAACTCCCAAACCCCCAAACTGTTTTGGCCGACATACCACCTCCCACCCTACTCTACTCATACGTCTTTCTAGTCCAACACCTCCCCATAGGAATGCCCTCCAGATCCTATCTAACCTGTCAATCACCCCCTTTGGAGAAACAAATAACCCATATAAAATATAGGTAGAGAGGAAAGTACCGAGTTCACCAAAACAACACGAGCAGCAAAGGACAGAGATGATCGTTTCCATCCTGCTAGCTTGCGCCTAAAGTTAGCAATTATCGGTTCCCAAGTAGCAACCATTCTCGGATTCGCTCCTATCGGAAAGCCCAAATATACAAACGGAAAATCTGCTCTTCTACACCCATCACCTCGGCCACACTAGCACTCAAATCATCGCCTATACCAATCGAGTATAATGAACTCTTACCAAAGTTTATCGTCAAACCAGAACAGACTTGAAAACAATGCAGGATCCGTTTTAAGCTTTGCGCAATCGCTAATGATCCCTCAAAAAATAACAATGTGTCGTCAGCAAACTGTAGATGTGTCAAAAATATTCATGACGCCACTTCAACCCCACGGATTAATCCTCCCAATTCGGCCTTTCGTAACATCAAGTGCATCGCTTCCGCGACAACCACAAATAGTAATGGCGATAGCGGACAGCCTTGGCGCAAACCTCTACCCATTCTGAATTCTTTTGTAACATTACCGTTGAGTAGCACCGATAGCCTGGCAGAGCTGATACATTCACTAATCCAATTTCGCCATATGTCGCAGAAACCCATATTAGCTAGTACCTCATCCAAAAAACGCCAACTAACACAGTCGTATGCCTTTGCGAAATCGAGTTTCAGTAAAAAACCACTAGCTCCCCTCTGACGCAGGGAGTGCACAACCTCAATAGCTAGAAGTACCCCATCCACTAATTGACGTCCCTTTATAAAGGCTGACTGCTTGTCACTTATCAAATCACCCAAAACTAACTGCAATCGATTCGCTAGACATTTCACTAATATTTTATACACTGAATTCACCAAACATATAGGCCTATATTCACCAAAAGTCTTAGGAGATGATACCTTAGGCAACAAGACGATGAACGTGCAATTTGCATCCTTTGGTAACCGACCACTAGCATGGAAACTTTCGAAAAATCGGAAAACGTCACCGCTAACCACCTCCCACCCTTTCTTATAAAAATCCAAAGTAAAACCGTCTGGACCCGGCGCTTTCGAATCATCACATTCCCTCACCACACCGTGAATTTCCTCCAAGGAGAATACCGCAACCAACCTTTCCCTAGCAATCGAGGATAATTGTCGGAACTCCCCATCAAAATGCCATACACATTCCCGCGTATCACTAGAAAAATGTCTAGTGAACGCTTGCACCACATGTCGGCGCATTTGATTTGGTGCAGTGATCCACTTGTCATTAATCAAAAAACCAGGAATAAAATTCTTTACTGCACGCAGTTTAGCGGATCGGTGAAAGAATGCCGTATTTCGATCACCCAATCGAAGCCATGTCGCGCGCGATTTTTGTCTCCACATTGCTTCCTTATGTCGCATAGCTCTCCATAACGCCTGTAGCCATTAACGTCGCTCTACCTCAACTCCCTCATCAACACTATTTGTATTTACCGCTTCATCCGCCTGATCGATCTTGCCTTGCATCTCAGAAATAGTCGCGTTCACATCCCCAAAACTGTCACGGTTCCACTGTTTCAAGAATGATTTCAGATGTCCCAGTTTTACCATAATGTTCACGTTGCCAATGCCCAAAACTGTCAATCGGACCCATTCTTCAACGATTTGGCGAGCATGATATCGACCCTCCATCCAGCAATTGAAGAACATAAAAGGCCGAGGTCCCCAATCGTTCTCATCACATCTCAACAACAAGGGCGTGTGATCCGATATGCCCCGCGCTAAAGCCTCTTGTTGAATTGAGCTGAAAGCATCCATCCAACCTGTCGATATCAAGAAGCGATCTATTCTGCTGCATCTATTTTTTGGACCAAACCATGTGTAGCGTTTTCCTAATAGCGGCAAATCCATTAAACCAACATGTAGTACAAATTCACCGAATATTTCCATTTCCACATCCCTGTCCGACACCCCAATTCTATCAGATTCATGTAAGATTGCGTTGAAATCCCCCGCAATACACCACGGCTCCTCTTGATCTCTAATTGTATCCAATATCGTTGCCCAAACTGCTTGTTGTCCCTCAATATCCGATGGGGCGTATACGACTACTATCCCACAAGCCATATCGTCTTGTAACCATCGCCCCACAACACAATAAAATTTCGTTCCACCTCTACTTGTTCTATATTAAATTTGCTTATTTCCCACACCACTAATATACCTCCAGAAGCACCAATTGAAGACGCGAAAACTGATTCAAAGCTGTCCGTTCCCCATAAGTTTGCTATCCATGACTTCGGCCACTCCTCCATCTTTGTTTCTTGCAACATCGCCATATCCACATTGTTTTTCCGTAATACCTCACGTACATACCGTCGCTTAGCACTCCCTCCCAAGCCCCGAACATTCCAAGATAGCAATTTCATTAGTCACAAGCCCCAGCAATCCCCGCTGATTACTCTTGATATGTCTCGGATTATCTCCTCTTCGCGTCCGTTAGAATTTACCCCAATCAATGAACCCAATTTTACTGTTTCGAATGCCTCACTTTCTATATTTTTGTTTGTATTCACATCGACTGCTACCTCCCTTTCTCCATTCAAATTTTCTTGTCGAAACACACTCGATCGGTTACCCCACTTTTTTTGATATACCCGACAGCCTCCTATGTTTCCACCTAGGACCCGTCTGATTTTGCAAAAAGCCCGACCCACTTGAAATATTTCGGTAGTACCCAGACCCGGGCGTGTAGCTGTCGAATATAGAGGTGGATATGAGTTTAATTCTATCTTATCCCTTGTTTGTATTTGAGTCTCCAGCCCCACTGAATCACTTGATTTGGAGTTTACAATCCCCGCTATATCCAAACTCTCGCACATTTGAGCGTTCCCTATCACCCCAAGACTTCTATCACTACTGTCCTTCTCATCGCTCAGCCCTCCTCCCGTCATCAACACATTCCGTTCCGGCAGCCCCTCCGTTTGCCTGTCCGGCGACCGGTCTAATTGTTGCGACGACCCCCGTTTCTCATTAGCAATTAAAACAGTTTTCTGTGCTAGATTTGTCGCACCATTTGAGGCCCCTTGTTGTCCTTCCCAAACATCATTTGCTAGCCACATTACCGGTTCAATGATCTCCCTTTGATTTGTTGTATCCTCAAAGCTTTCTACAACCCTTGCAATGTTGTTTGATGTATCATGATCACAACTCTCCTCTCCGTCGGTCGACTCTATTTCGCCACAATCGCATTCGACCGCTGAAGTTTTGCCATCCATCTCCTGCACACGGACCGGATATGATTCCCCCTCAAATTGCACGTCTATGTGATCCTCAATTTAGTTAAAAATGGCTGTCTCCACCATGATTCTGCCGCTATCAAAAGAAGACGTCGTTTCCGTTGTGTCGTCCATACAAATAAAAGAACCCCATATGTTTGCAATATTCATAAATGTCTTTTTATGCCATAAATGAATTGGAAGACCTACAATTGACAACCATACTCGGCGTGATTCCACTTTGATCGCTGGTGACCACTTCTCCACCTTCGCAAAACATTCTTTCACTCGGTCAAGCTTCAATATTTTTTCACGAACGTTCGCCGATGTGCACATTAACAATACCATGGATCCGGACAATCGCATGATGGAGAAACCGTCATGTTTTTCCACCTCCAAGCGTTCCGCCAATGATTTTATGCTACACGGATTCAAGCACCAACCCACCGCGCACCATTGTAAAATCGCCCATTTGTCTTCGTCCACTACTCCTGGTATTTTCTTTCGATTTTCGCTCGCCTCTTCTCTCCCTATCGGATTCAAAGTATATGATGCCTTTGAGTCTCCATTCTCCATTGTCCCACGTTGTTCCCCGCTTCTTTTTTCTCCCCCTTTTTCCTATACCATACCGATTTGCCCTTCCATGCCATGGCTACACTCATCCGAGCACCGTATATCCATTTTCCATGTAGTCTCTCTATAACCCTATTTGCGTCTTCTTGTGATGCCATCCGCACAAAGTCAAATCGCTGCCCATCTCTAGCCACTTTGTTCGGAATAAACGCGTCTTTGACGACCCCATGTCTATCGCATACCTGCCATAGTCCTTTCCAGTGTATTGTTCGAGAGAGATCTCCGATGTATAAAGTCCATACTTGTTGACTGGCCTGATTTTTCTTCACCGATTGGCCTCCCTTGCTTGTTTCACGGTGCTCGCCGGTAGTATGATCCTCTTTTTGCTCCGTTACGAGGCATTTCCACAGTACCGTGGAGGACATTCTTCGAGGGAGATGAGGGTCAAAACAGTTTAGTACTTGAAAAGAAAATTGTAACTGATTTGTTGCTTAACGGTTACCCACTATAATGGTTCTTTGGACTCTTTTTCGGTAGTGGTTGGAATATATATATGCCCTTGAGCTCTCGATGTCATTACCAACACCATTGCTGCAATGATTCAAAAAAGAAGATTTATTTACATGAATTGAAGATTGATTATTTAACCATTAGCATCAAGCAATGAAAAGAGTGAGATAAGGACTTACATGATGCAATTAGCAAAAGGATGATGAATTTCATATTTGAAGGAGCTGATTCTTCTTGGGAATTTGATTTAATGAGAACTTGTACACAAGAAAGGTGAGTCAAAGGATGTTATTTATAGTTGAGGCCTTCAAATATAAATTAGTTTTGATTTGAAATATATGGCAAGAAATCTTATATAATATAAACTTCCTTACAGGGAAATAAACCAAAATAAAATATTTTTTTAATAACATTCCCTTTTTCCTAATCCTTATGTATATTTATGTGTTTATATTAATATTATTATTCCATGCACTGACATTAAAAGAATCCGTTAACGGTTTTGTAATATTCTCATCTAATATGGTTATCAGATTTAGAGTTACATTTTTTGTTTATGGGTGGTGATTGCCGGATTATTTTTCTGCTGCGCCACGAGGTGTACGTGACCCAACATGCGGGTGGTATACGATATTGATGTGTATCTTAATCTTTTTCTTTGTGTGTGTGGTTTTAATTGATCTTTTATTTTCCAAGACTTTGTAGTAGAAGGTTTTTTCTGTGGGTTGCATACGGGATGTGTGTACTCTTTTACTCCATTTTAGACTAGAAGTGTTTTCAATGAGGCATACAACCAATTGTCTTTAGATTTTATAATGACCTTTTAATATAATCCATTCTTTTCCAAGAAAATAGAACAATAACAAATTCTATGTCAACGTTGATGCTTGCAATCGTCGAGTGAAATATGCAAGAAAAAACCAACTGCAACAATGACAGATTATATGTCAACGATAATGCTTGATGTCATGTTCTTATTAATGTTTTAACTTGCTAACTAGGGGTGACCAAAACTTGACTCGACCTGACAAAACCTAAATTTTTTATTCGACTTGTGGCGAAAAAACTCGACTCGACTCGAAAATTTTTCAAATAAAGTTTGAGTTGTATAATGAAAACTCGAATAACACCAAATTTTTAGTAATTGGTGAATTAATTTTAAGTTTAAGTCAAGTCACTCAAATTTTCATGACATATTTATATATATACATTGATATATAAAAATATTGAAGAAATATATGCCACGTATGAAGAAATATATATACAGATCTTATATGATTAGAGAAAGTGTTTAAATTGTACTATAACATGATAAATACTTGCAATTAAATTTGTATATGAACTCGAAAACTCGACTCGAATTTCATAAACTCGAATCGAATTTTATTTAAATAATGTTGGAGTAGTAAAATATGACACCACAACTCGAATAACTCGAAATTTTTTTACTCCACTTGACTCGATCGAATGCTAACTCTAACCTTCCGTAGATTTTAGTTTTTTATTGTTCATAGGAGCTGTGGGATCAATGCTTCCTGCTGCAGGGAAGGAGCTACCTTGAGGCCCAAGGGGGACCTAGCCCCTGTTGTAAAATTAAGGTATTAGATAGATTTTGGTCTAATAATAATTTGGTCTATGGAAAGATAAATATTGAAAATAAAAAAAAAACACAAGAGTTTATTAATTATACAGTCAAGTAGGTGCCGCGGGAGGCGAATGGCTTCGCAGATGTTTTAGCTAAGGAAGGGGTGGATAGGTGTTCATTGTTTCTAGCTTGTATGTAGGTGTTATTACATTTTTGACGGGCCATTACGTACTCTTTTCCTCCATTAGGTTAGGGAGGTTTTTAACGAGGCGTATGGTTGCGTCGCGCTGTATGAATTTTCTTAATGAATAATATACATACAGTTGCTGATAAAAAAAAATATAGTCAAGTAGGGTTTGAAATAAGGAAGAATGAGCTCGCATCCTCAAATGTTTTGGTCCAATAGCAATTTAGGTTCTTATAAAGTTTAAATATTAGAAAAATTAGGCCTTGTCCCATGAATTTTGAGTTTAAAAACCTAATAAACCATTACATTTTTTAAATTCATTATTTTGGCCAGTGGTAGATCTAAACTTGTATCAAGTGGGTTCAAGAAAGTCAAAGTAAATGTTAAACAAACAAATTTTTATTTGAATATCGAATGAGTGAATAGAGATCATTTGCCCACTTTTTTCCCATGCTTATGTCTCACAAAAAAAATTAAAACTAGGGTTTAGGATTAGAGTTTAGGGAATTGAGGATATTGTTTATTTTTTAGGGTTTATGATTTAGAATATAGTGTTAGGGCTTATAATTTATTTTTTTAGAGTTGGACCATAAAAAAGGCACCGAAAAGGGACATGATTTTCTTTCAGATCAAATCAGTTCAAATACATTCTATTTTTTCTCTCCCAAACTTATGTACTTTTTACTGGGATTTCTATAACCTAACTTATATGTAAATTTGCCTATGATTTTGGCTCATGCCAATGTTTGATCATGGCTCTGTCCATGTTCCTACATCTAACAAAATCAACATTGTAGGGATCTTCTAGCATGGTTCTTGGCAGTAGTAATTTATCATTACGACGTGGACCACTCAATGCATCAATGAGGTATTAAGCAAATTCTACGACGAAGACTGAGTTTTGATTAAGGGATTAAATTGACCTATTATTTTTTTATTTTACCGGTATCCCACTCATTGATCGACTAATTCAGATCAAATTTTGCATAAGATATGGAGGCGACCCTGCTAATCCAGTTTTCTTCATTCACAATATCGGGATTTGAACCTCTGACCTTACTTAAGGGACTAACGCCTCATTTCGCTAAACCAACCGGTTATTGGTAAAATTGATTAAATTTTAGTAATGAATTAAAAGGTGGAATTAAGAGAAAAATAGTTGACAAAAATCAGATTAATTTATTCGATAACACATTATTGAAAAATACATCCTCCATGTTTATCCTTATTTAGTCACAAATGCACTGCCAATTGAAACAAACTTGGTTATCGTGTTTTTGGGTACATTTTTCGTCACAGTCAGAGTTACTGGAACAACTAATTTGTTTGATTTCACTTTTGATGCAATCTGTAACTCCCCCTTCACACTCGATTGCTTTGGACTCTTTTTCGGTAGTGCTTGGAATATATACATGCCCTTGAGCTCTCGATGTCATTACCAACACCATTGCTGCAATGATTCAAAAAAGAAGATTTATTTACATGAATTCAAGATTGATTTTTTAACCATTAGCATCAAGCAATGAAAAGAGTGAGATAAGGACTTACATGATGCAATTAGCAAAAGGATGATGAATTTCATATTTGAAGGAGTTGATTCTTCTTGGGAATTTGATTTAATGAGAAGTTGTACACAAGAAAGGTTAGTCAAAGGATGTTATTTATAGTTGAGGCCTTCAAATATAAATTAGTGTTGATTTGAAATATATGGCAAGAAATCTTATATAATATACACTTCCTTACAGGGAAATAAACCAAAATAAAATATTTTTTAATAACATTCCCTTTTTCCTAATCCTTATGTATATTTATGTGTTTATATTAAGATTATTATTCCATGCACTGACATTAAAAGAATTCGTTAACGGTGTTGTAATATTCTCATGTAATATGGTTATCGGATCTAGGGTTACATTTTTCTTTTATGGGTGGTGATTGCCGGACATTTTTCTGCTGCGCCACGAGGTGTGCGTGACCCAACATGCGGGTGGTATACGATATTGATGTGTATCTTAATCTTTTTCTTCGTGTGTGTGGTTTTAATTAATCTTTTATTTTCCAAGACTTTGTAGTAGAAGGTTTTTTCTGTGGGTTGCATACGGGATGTGTGTACTCTTTTACTCCATTTTAGACTAGAAGTGTTTTTAATGAGGCATACAACCAATTTTCTTTAGATTTTATAATGACCTTTTAATATAATCCATTCTTTGCCAAGAAAATAAAACAATAACAAATTCTATGTCAACGGTGATGCTTGCAATCGTCGAGTGAAATATGCAAGAAAAAACCAACTGCATCAATGACAGATTATATGTCAACGATAATGCTTGATGTCATGTTCTTTTTTTTTATCGGCAACTGTATGTATATTATTCATGAAGAAAAAACATACAGCGCGACGCAACCAAACGCCTCATTAAAAACCTCCCTAACCTAATGGAGGAAAAGAGTACGTAATGGCCCGTCAAAACATGCAATAACACCTACATACAAGCTAGAAATAATGAACACCTATCCACCCCTTCCTTAGCTAACACATCTGCGAAGCTATTCGCCTCCCGCGACACGTACTGAAACTGTATCTCTGAAATGAATTGACATGCTCGATCAATTGTCACAAAAGACTCCCATAACCGCCACGGTCGTTTCGCCGATCGCGTAACCCAACTCAACACAACTTGAGAGTCGGACTCAATCACCACACAACGGTCACGCCATTTCCCTTCCGCCATCAATTTTACTGCCAACTCAATAGCTCGCACCTCCGCCCATTGGAGTCCAACCTCCCCACTGGTCCGAAAAAGATCCCCAAAATGCGAATGTCCGCATCACGCAATACACCCCCAATACCCGCAGGCCCGGGCTTACCCCTCGCGGATTCGTCTACATTGAACTTCAATGACCCCGTTATAGGAGGCTGCCAAAAAATCCCAGCACGCACCTTACTTGGCCGTGGACCAACGACACATGTAGATGGGCACGACCACCACATTGATTCCGTCATAACCTCACTCGCGGCATCGACCTTTATCCAATAAAAAGAACAGAGTTTGACAAGGAAACAAATTTCTGCTAATGTCGAACATTTTCCCCGAAAAATAAACTCGTTTCGGGCTAGCCATAAGGTCCATAACATTGCACTAACACCAGCCACCCACCACTACAATTTACAACCATAAAATGAACTGTGAAAATTCACCACAAAGAATTCCGGAAAACTCGCCGGTAAAGGTAACGCGATGTCCCACCAACCGCGCAACCAATCCTAAATCTGTTGTATACAAGGGCAATCATAAAATAAATGAACTATCGACTCCTCCACCATTACACACCACGGACACAAACCTTGCCCCTCCGACAAAGGAACCCCTCTAGTGCGCAAAAAATCTGCTGTCGGCAACCGTTTCAACCAAATGAACCATAAGAATGCTTGCACCTTGGGCGGGACAAGCACACGCCACGCAAAACAGCCCCCAAAATCGCTACCCCCTACTCTATCCAACAATAACGCCTTATACATAGCCTGAACCGAAAACTCACCATGCTCATCCGGGGTCCAAATCAGCGTATCAATACTAGCCTCCCATAGGCGAACACCACAAGCCAACTCGCACAATGCTCGCAACTGCTCTTGCTCGAATATCCACAATCGCTTCCTAAAAAATCCCTCCCCAATCGCAGTCATCACAAGCTAAAATCAGAGGAGTATGATCGGATACCCCCCTCGACAAGGCTACCTGCTGCACACTAATGAAAACATCTAACCAATTCGCTGAAATCAAAAAACGATCTATACGGCTACATCTATTACCAGGGCCAAACCATGTGAACCGTTTACCTATCAATGGCAAATCCATCAAGCCTGCATTGTTGACAAATTTTGTGAAAGCTTCCATTTCAGCCTCTCTATCCGATACCCCAACCCTATCTGAAACTTTCAAAATGGCGTTAAAATCCCCTGCAACACACCACGGCCCCTGAAATGTATACATGCTAGCCAACAGTTTATCCCATAACAAAATTTGACCGGCTACCTCGCATGGAGCATAAATCGCCACGATACCACAAACCAAATCTTCTACATTCCAATTCCCATGAATTATAACATAATAACGATCAACATGTATTGACTCCAAAGTAAATCTAGTACCTTCCCATATGACTAATATGCCGCCGGATGCCCCAGTCGACGGCGAGTACACCATTTCGAATCTATCCGAATACCACAAATTCGCCCCCAACATCGTCAGAATCTCTTCCAATTTTGTCTTCTGTAATAACACCATATCGTATTGATTTTTCCTAATCACCTCACGAACACAACGCCTTTTCGCGCTCCCGCCCAAACCCCTTACATTCCATGTTAACAACTTCATTATTCAAAAACCACGACACTCACCGGTAATAACCTGAGAGATGTCTTTAATAATATCCTCTTCCTGCCCAGTCGATTTCACCCCAATCAAAGCCCCTAATTTTAACGTCGCCTCAGCCTCGGTTGCAATATTTTGCTGCGCCATATGATCCCCACTAGCGTCTCTTCCCTTCTGAAATTTTTCCGCTACTGTCCCATTCTTCCCCGTAGCCCGACCAAGCCCAACTCGTGAACGACCAGCCGTACCAGTGACTTCCCCTCCCACCAATTCTCGAACTTTACAAAACGAATTCCCAACACGTATCAGCTCTGTTTGTCCCAATCCTTGCACCGTCGCTCCTGCCCGTGAAATCGTTTTTTCCAAAATAATCACCTTTGAATTAACACTATCAACACATAGAGCTGTTGTCCCCACATTATCCACTGAATTTGAGTTTGAATTTACTATCCCTGCAATTTCAGGACTCTCCGCCAGAGTCCTACTCTGACACTCCTTCTCCCCGTCCAGGCTATCGGAACCAATCGATGAATTCAATTGTTGCACCGGTACCACCACTTCCTTTCCCATTTCAGACCCCTCGACCACCCTCGGACCCATGTCCTCCTTCTCCACATCCAACGCATTTTGGTGCTCAACCGTATGCGCCGTTACCTCCCTTGTTTTATCAACCAATGCACTCACCCCACCCTGATCGGGAGTCTCCTCTGATCCATCGTACACCTCCTCCATCCTAGATCGCACATTGGCCCTATGACTATCACTGCTTCCCTCATGAGGACCAGCCGTTTGTGAATTATTGCCCTCATAGAAGCCGCATTTGATCGTTGGTCCTTGCCCATTTGACTCAAACACACGGACCAAGTGTTCCTCAGCCACCAATTTGACGGTAATGCTCTCCTCAATGCGATCCACCATTGTTGTTTCCACCAGCATACGTCCACAATCAAATGATGTAGGGGTTTCCGTGTCATCATCTATACATATCAATGACCCCCATAATTTCACTATATTCAGGAACGTTTGTTTGTGCCATAGGTGAATCGGTAATCCCACCACGGATAACCAAACACGGCGAGACTCTGCTGTAATTGACGGCGACCACACTTCAACCCTTGTGAAACATTCTTTCACGCAATCCATCTTCATCACCTGTTCGCGAACTTTCGCCGATGTGCACATCAACAGAATCATGGATCCCGAAAGCCTCATAATCGAAAAACCATCATTTTTCTCCGCCTCTAGTCGTTCCGCTAAAGTTTTTAAATTCCATGGCCAAGTGCACCACCCAATCGCGCACCATTGAAGGATCGCCCATTTATCCTCATCCAACACACCCTCAATTACTCGTCGCTTTGCTCTGCTATTAATTCCACCCTGCGTTGCAGGTTTATGTGAATTTTTTGCTGAATCTACCGCAATACCCTTCGACTACTGTGTTTCCTTTCCCTTAATCGCCTTCTTTAAATTGGTAATGCCGTTCCAGGCCAAAGCCGCACGCATCCGTGCACCATATATCCATTTCCCATGGATCCGTTCGATCACCCTATCCGCATCTGTCTTCGACGCCATCCGAACAAAACCGAATCGTGTCCCATCTCTAGCCCTCTTCTTCGGTATAAACACATCTCTGACAATCCCATGAAGATCGAATACTTGCCATAAACCCTTCCAGTGAATCGACTCTGAAATCCCGCCTACGTACAAGGTCCACACCCGTTGCGATTCCTGTATATCGCCGGCGGCTGGGTGCTGTTGTGAACGAGCCTCCCCTCCCTCGCCTTGTTCACGATTTAGACGGTTCCATAATCTCCCTCGCCTTGTAATAGTGTGTGGAGTTGCTTAGGGCATCGATGCAGCAGCCCAAGGCTGTGCTTTCTGCTGTCTTCCTTGTGAAGAAGGAATCCTCTATATTAATGTTTTAACTTGCTAACTAGGGGTGACCAAAACTTGACTCGACCTGACAAAACCTAAAAATTTTATTCGACTTGTGGCGAAAAAACTCAACTCGACTCGAAAAATTTTCAAATAAAGTTTGAGTTGTAAAATGAAAACTCGAATAACTCCAAATTTTTAGTAATTGGTGAATTAATTTTAGGTTTAAGTCAAGTCACTCAAATTTTCATGATATATTTATATATATACATTGATATATATAAAAATTTGAAGAAATATATGCCACGTATGAAGAAATATATATACAGATCTTATATGATTAGAGAAAGTGTATAAATTGAACTATAACATGATAAATACTTGCAATTAAATTTGTATATGAACTCGAAAACTCGACTCGACTCAAACACGACTCGAATTTCATAAACTTGAATCGAATTTTTTTTAAATAATGTTGGAGTAGTAAAATATGACACCACAACTCGAATAACTCGAAAATTTTTGACTCTACTTGACTCGATCGAATGCTAACTCTAACCTTCCGTAGATTTTAGTTTTTTATTGTTCATAGGAGCTGTGGGATCAATGCTTCCTGCTGCAGGGAATGAGCTACCTTGAGGCCCAAGGGGGACCTAGCCCCTGTTGTAAAATTAAGGTATTAGATAGATTTTGGTCTAATAATAATTTGGTCTATGGAAAGATAAATATTGAAATTAAAAAAACACAAGAGTTTATTAATTATATAGTCAAGTAGGGTTTGAAATAAGGAAGAATGAGCTCACATCCTCAAATGTTTTGGTCCAATAGCAATTTAGGTTCTTATAAAGTTTAAATATTAGAAAAATTAGGCCTTGTCCCATGAATTTTGAGTTTAAAAACCTAATAAACCATTACATTTTTTAAATTCATTATTTTTTCCAGTGGTAGATCTAAACTTGTATCATGTGGGTTAAAGAAAGTCAAAGTAAATGTTAAACAAACAAATTTTTATTTGAATAGCGGATGAGTGAATAGAGATCATTTGCCCACTTTTTTGCCCTGTTTATGTCTCACACAAAAAAAATAAAACTAGGGTTTAGGATTAGAGTTTAGGGAATTGAGGATATTGTTTATTTTTTAGGGTTTAGGATTTAGAATATAGTGTTAGGGCTTATAATTTACTTTTTTAGAGTTGGACCATAAAAAAGGCACCGAAAAGGAACATGATTTTCTTTCAGATCAAGTCAGTTCAAATACATTCTATTTTTTCTCTCCCAAACTTATGTACTTTTTACAGGGATTTCTATAACCTAACTTATATGTACATTTGCCTATGATTTTGGTTCATGCCAATGCTTGATCTTGGCTCTGTCCATGTTTCTACATCTAACAAAATCATCATTGTAAGGATCTTCTAGCATGGTTCTTGACAGTAGTAATTTATCATTACCACGTGGACCACTCAATGCATCAATGAGGTATTAAGCAAATTCTACGACGAAGACTGAATTTGGATTAAGGGATTAAATTGACCTATTATTTTTTATTTTACCGGTATCCGACTCATTGATCGACTAATTCAGATCAATTTTTTCATAAGATATGGAGGCGACCCTTCTAATCCAGTTTTCTTCATTCACAATATCGGGATTTGAACCTTTGACCTTACTTAAGGGACTAACGCCTCATTTCGCCAAACCAACAGGTTATTGGTAAAATTGATTAAATTTTAGTAATGAATTAAAAGGTAGAATTAAGAGAAAAAACAGTTGACAAAAATCAGATTAATTTATTCGATAACACATTATTGAAAAATACATCCTCCATGTTTAACCTTATTCAGTCACAAATGCACTGCCCATTGAAACAAACTTGGTTATCGTGTTTATGGGTACATTTTTCGTCACAGTCAGAGTTACTGGAACAACTAATTTGTTTGATTTCACCTTTGATGCAATCTGCAACTCCCCCTTCACACTCGATTGCTTTGGACTCTTTTTCGGTAGTGCTTGGAATATATACCTGCCCTTGAGCTCTCGATGTCATTACCAACACCATTGCTGCAATGATTCAAAAAAGAAGATTTATTTACATGAATTGAAGATTGATTATTTAACCATTAGCATCAAGCAATGAAAAGAGTGATATAAGGAATTACATGATGCAATTAGCAAAAGGACATTAAAAAAAATAAATCTATCATTAAAAATATTAGAATTGACATTTGACAACAAGTGAAGAAGATCAACAGAAGCACACTCCATCAAAATCCTCCATGGACGGCGCAAAGGGGTCTAGCCGCTGGCAGTCTTGGACCGTGTATGTGGGGAGGATATCGGAATCGCTGCATTGGAAGGGGCTATGGCAGGTTTTCGGTAGGCATGGTGTGCTGCTCGACGCATTCATCCCTCGAAAAAGGGTAAAGGATGGAGCGAGATTTGGTTTTGTCAGAATGGCAAGCCGTGTTGACACCGATCGGGCAATTGAATGACTGCATAATAAGTGGATATACGGTTCTCGTATGGTGGTGACCATGGCGAGGTTTGCAGATCGTGGATTGTCCTGGAATCATAGAAGTAGGGGGTAGGAGATCCTTAGTGAAAGATTGACGGTAGAGAAAAGGGGCAATCAGAAATCCAAAGTGTGAACTCTAAGAGGAAGCATGTAACGACAAAGGTGATTCAGGGGCATGTCGACGAGGAGAAATTGGCAGTGCTACAAAACTGTATGGTGGATGGTGCAATCAGCAATGGAGCCCCAAGGAATTAGCAACACGGATGAGTCTTCCTAGCTATCAAGGCTTGTCTATTTTGCGAATCGCAGGACCGGTGATTTTATTGATGTTTAAAGATGCGAGAACCCGAGAGGAGGTCATGGGGAAGACGTCTTTTAGTGACTGTTTTTCCAAAATTGAAAGTTGGGCTCCGGGGATGATATTACCTACACGACGGGCATGAATTTCTGTGAGAGGAATCCCAATCCATGCTTGGTCGCATGAGTCTTTCGAAAACATTGCGAAAACTTGGGGATCACTAGTTCGGTTGGCGGATAACACAACATCGCCGACATCATTTGAGTGTGGATGGTTATTGATCGAAACAGAGATGATGGAATTTATAGACACAAGTGTTTTGCTAGAGGTTGAGGGGACGTTGCACCATGTTTATGTGAAATAGGTGACCATTTTTGGGCCGCTAATTGACTGTGAATGCACAACGGCCACCGATGCTGAAAGTAGCGAGTCGCCGGAGCTAAGTTCGTCTGAATGTGTGCCGGAATCGAGATTGGGTGATGAGCGACATATTGAGGAATTTGTGGACATGGGATCAATGATAAAGCAGTATTGGCATTGTAATCGTCTTTGGGAAGATACATATCGAGAGGACCACGACACGAAAAATGTCGCGCATGATGTCGCGCCTGAGTGCATAAGGTCGACACTGGCTCTTCTAGGGGAGGTGATGGTCGACAGAGTCGTGGTACCGGCTGGTGGTTCACTGTCACAAGCAACTGATGCTGGGGTGAAGAGTCTTAGTGGGGTGGATTACCAAAGGATTGAAAATTCAATTTCTGATGATAAGTTGTTACACCAACTTCAAGTGGATGAAGGAAATATCCACAGCCAAATCCAAGGGGATAGTGAGGGTGATACGATTGGTTTTCAACGTCAGCAGGGTGAGGTGGAGGCCGGAAAACACAATTTGGACGGGCTGGTAAACATACCTGTTGCGCCACCGTAGAAGAGCAGAAAGATTTGGTTAACATCCCCGTTGAGGAACTTGACGGTGACCAAGTTGTACGAAATTCTTCCGAGGGCGATAAAGTTATCCTGGTTTGGATAAGTGAGGTTTTTAGAAAGACGAAGTCGGTGAATGCATTATCGGGGGTTGCAAGGAATCCAAAGCAAGGGAGAGGGAGACTGAAGAAGAGTGTACGACGTGAAACTACTACTATAGTAGCTGACGCATCATTAACAGACTCGGACCTAAATCATAGGCAACAAATTATTTACCGCGAGGCTGCAGCTACGGCGGCGTTGGGGAATCTGGTGGGGGTGACATCGATAGGCCGCGAGGAGGAGATTCTTAAAGACTTGTCACGGGTGTTGCAGGACGGCATCCGAAATCTGTAGTCATGCGCATTTTGAGCTGGAACGTCAAGGGGTTGGGTTCTATGTTGAAGAGGAGATGGGTGGGTGATGTTATTCGGAAGCAGCGGGTTGATATGGTGTTGCTGCAGGAATCAAAGTTAGAGGAGCTGGTGCCGTCGGTTGTTGCTAATTTGTGGTTGAATGATGGGTTCGAGTATTCATTTTCTCCATCCGTGGGAGCATCGGGTGGGCTGCTAGTGATCTGGGATGGTGCATGTTTTGTGCTGGAGTCAGTGGAAGTGGATCGACATTTTGTTGTTATTCAAGGGCGATGGAAACATGAGGATTTTGTATGTTGCATCATGGCCGTTTATGCTCCTTGCGACGTGACGGAGCAAGAATGTTTGTGGCATAGAATGATGACTGTGATCGGGGGTTTTTCGGGACCATGGTGCGTAGCGGGAAATTTTAACTCGGTGATGTGTCCGTCGGAAAGAGCAGGGTGTATCTCAGCGTCAAGAGGTATGAGTTCATTTGTTACTTTTGTGAATTCAGTGAGTTTAATTGATTTACCGTTACGGGGAAAACAGTTCACATGGCTTGGTAGGGACAGTCGTAGGAGTCGCATTGATAGGTTTCTTGTATCGTCGCTTTGGTTGGATTGTTTTACTCATATTGAACAGTTGTCGTTACCTAGAGGAATTTCAGACCATGCTCCAATTCTTTTGTTGTGTGATGATAAAGATTGGGGCCCGAGGCCTTTTCGTTTTATTAATTGTTGGCTGGAGGAGAGGCGTAATGTCCATTGCATGGCAGAGGAGTGGTGCCGTTTGACAGGTTTGGGTATTGGCAACTCCAATATCTCGGTTAAACTTCGGCATTTGAAGAGCTTTCTTCGACAGTGGAATAAAATGGAGTTTGGGGACATTGAAAATGAGATTACTCAACTTCAAAACCGTATTGATTGTTTGGATGGTTGAGCAGAGGAGGAGGCCGAGGGGGAGAGTTTTGAGTTGTGTGATCGGAAGAGGGTATGGATACAAGCTTTGTGGCGTGCTATTCGCCGGAAGGAATCGTTATGGCAACAAAAGTCGAGAGCGACTTGGCTTAGATTGGGGGACAGGAACACTGATTTCTTTCATAGAGCAGCAAAGTTGCGTGCCATGCGTAACGCCATTGCTGGTTTGACTATCGGTGGTTCTTGGGTAACGGATCTGAACAGATTGCGCAAACACATAGTTCATTTTTTCTCTCAACATTTCGCTGCGGATGAGAGGTCTTGTATATGGCGCTTTGAGGGATCTTTTAATAGGTGAATGAAGCTGAAAATTTGGCCTTGGTTGCGCCTTTCTCTATTGACGAGGCGTGGGCGATTGTGCGTGGATGTGAGGGATCGAAGTCACCGGGCCCAGATGGCTATAGCATGGAATTTTTTAAGAAATGTTGGGAGGTTGTGAGTGATGATGTGGGGCGTTTTTTGGCTGATTTTTTCACCTCGGGTAAGTTGCCTGTGGGAGCAAATAATACCTTTCTTGTGTTATTACCTAAGGTGGACTCACCAGCTACATTGAATGAGTATCGCCCGATTAGCTTGCTAAATTCAATTTATAAGATTCTGGCTAAAATTATGGCTAGAAGGTTACAAGCGGTGCTGGGTGGTTTAATCAGTGATCATCAGTCGGCATTTCTACGTGGGCGCCAGATTGTCGATGGGATTTTATTGGCAAATGAAACTTTTCACTCTATGCGGCAGAGTCGGATGGGTGGTTGTATCTTGAAGCTAGATTTTGAGAAGGCCTATGACTGCGTCCAATGGGAATTTTTGGACCACATTATGTGCTCGATGGGGTTTAGTGAGACGTGGCGTGGTTGGATTATGGAGTGTATCAGTACTGTTCAGCTATCAGTTTTACTAAATGGTAGTGCCACCAAAGAATTTGGCATAGGCGTGGGTTGCGGCAGGGTTGCCCGTTGTCGCCTTTATTGTTTGTTGTTGTGGCGGAAGCACTGCATCGGTTGTTCGTTCAAGCAGAGGGGTTGGGGCTTATCCGTGGGGTAGTAGTGGCTTCGGGGTATCTATATCACACCTCTAGTTTGCCGACGACACTATTCTTTTCTTTAAAGCTTCAGTAGAAAGTGCCATGAATATCCGCAGGCTTTTGTGCTGCTTCCAAGTGTGCTCCGGACTGAAAATTAACTTCACTAAGTCATCTCTTTACTCGATTGGTGTGGGTGAGGAGTTAATCGCATCCATGGCGGATGTTTTGTGTTGCCAAAAGGGAGAATTGTCATTTGTGTACTTGGGGTTACCGTTGGGGGTGAATCCTCGTAATATTGCAGTGTGGGAGCCTGTTATTGCTTTGGTCCGACGGAAGCTTGCTGGATGGAAACGGACATCGCTTTCTTTTACAGCTCGCGTCACTCTGGTAAACTCTGTATTGTCTTCCCTCCATGTGTATTATATGGGCTTGTTTCGTGTGCCGAAAGGTGTTGTAGCTGCAATTGATAAGTTGAGGCGAGCGTTCATTTGGGGTGGGGTTAGTTTACAACGTAAGATGTGTCGCGTGAGTTGGAGTATGGTGTGTCGACCTCGTCATCTTGGAGGTTTGGGGGTGGTAGATTTGGAGGTTCGGAACAAGGCTTTGTTGGAGAAATGGTCGTGGAGGTATGCTAAGGATGAATCCTCTTTGTGGCGAGCTATCATTGTGGCGAAATATGGTGAGGCAACTCAGTGGTGGCGCTTTAATTCCACCTTCAAGGGCTCGATGTCAGTGATTTGGAAGCAGATAGTTCAGACAGTTAGCTCGGAGAGCGTCCAAAAGTATATGGGAGGGTCTCAGTTTGTTTGGAACGTCAGTTCTGGTACGTGGGTGCTGTTTTGGTTTGATGCATGGTGTGTTGAGCAGCCGTTGAAGGATATTTATCCTAGATTGTTTTCAATTGCGGTTAATCGCCTAGCCTTGGTTGTTGACCTTTCCGTTGGGGGTAGCCTCCAGCATGATCGATGGGAAGGTTTCTTCCGTTGTAGCTTGCGATCATTTGAGGTTCGGCAATTGTAGGAACTTTGTTCACTGGTGTGTCAGGTGCGTTTGCGGCAAGGGGTATTGGATATGCTAGTTTGGACATCAAATAGGCATGGAATTTTTTCAGTCAAAGCCTTGTCTCGTTTACTTATGCTTGATAAAGTGGGTGAGAGTGATTTTGGTGATTGTTTCGCATGGAAGGTCTTGGTCCCTCCCAAGGTACAGGCGTTTTTGTGGTTTACTTGGCTACGCCGATTGCCTACTTTTGAGTTTCTGCGGATGCGTGGAATTGTGTTGGGTGAGCAACATGGTTTATTCAGGTGGTGTCGAGAGAAGGAGGAGGAAATTGCTCACTTATTTTATCTTTGCCCGTTTGCCCAAGGTTTGTGGGATTGGTTCCGACGATGGCGGGAGGTATCGTTGCCGTTGCCGAAGGCTTTTTCGGACTTCTTCATCCCGGATATGCACTGTTCTTTCAAGGGCACGCTAAAGATGTTGTGGGTGTCGAGCATTGCTGATCTGTTATGGTCCTTATGGCTTGCGCGAAACGAGTTCGTTTTTAATGGCAAATGTATACCGGCCTCTGAGATTGGTTTCTTGGTGAAGTTGCGTTCATTTTATTGGGTGAAGACTCTAAAAGAGTGGTTGTCCGTGAGCGAATCCCTATGGTGGGAATGTCCGAGCTTATTTAGAGAAGGGGTAGGCTTACAGGTTTGCCGTTTGGGAGTATGTTGGGAGCCTCCTCTCGGGGACACGTTAAAGTTTTCAGTCGATGGCTCCGCTCGAGGGAAGCCGGGGCCTGCAAGTTTTGGGGGTGTTGCGAGATGCACAGGGTCGTATCCTTGCGCTTTTCTCGGGTCCTCTAGGTTCACTTGACTCTAATGTTGCGGAGATACGGGCGATTGCTTTTGCATTGGATTTATATGTTGCGTCTAAATGGGCTGCTCGTCCTCTTATTATTGAGTCGGATTCCAAAGTTGCTATTGGTTGGGTGCTGCAGGTGAAACGTCGACCTTGGCGTTTGTGGGAAATTTTTAGTTTGATCGACCATGCTTGCTTTATGTTGGGATCCGTCTGCTTTTCGCATATCCACCGGGAGGCGAATGGGCTAGCGGATGCGCTAGCGAAGGAAGGGGTTTCTCGAGTCTCTTTGTTTCAGGCCTCGGTTTGATGGTTTTGTAAGGGGTGTTTCCATTGGTGCGTTTCATTTTTTAGTCCACATGTCGTACTCTTTTCCTCCGTTAGGTTTAGGGAGGTTTTTGATGAGGCGCATGTATGACTCGCGTTGTATATTTTTCCTTTAATAATATACATCGCTTTGCCGATCAAAAAAAATTAGCAAAAGGATGATGAATTTCATATTTGAAGGAGCTTATTCTTCTTGGGAATTTGATTTAATGAGAACTTGTACACAAGAAAGGTTAGTTAAAGGATGTTATTTATAATTGAGGCCTTCAAATATAAATTAGTGTTGATTTGAAATATATGGCAAGAAATCTTATATAATATACACTTCCTTACAGGGAAATAAACCAAAATAAAATATTTTTTTAATAACATTCCCTTTTTCCTAATACTTATGTATATTTATGTGTTTATAATAAGATTATTATTCCATGCACTGACATTAAAAGAATTCGTTAACGGTGTTGTAATATTCTCATGTAATATGGTTATCGGATTTAGGGTTACATTTTTTGTTTATGGGTGTGCTGCCACGAGGTGTGCGTGACCCAACATGCGGGTGGTATACGATATTGATGTGTATCTTAATCTTTTTCTACGTGTGTGTGGTTTTAATTAATCTTTTATTTTCCAATACTTTGTAGTAGAAGGTTTTTTCTGTGGGTTGCATACGGGATGTGTATACTCTTTTACTCCATTTTAGACTAGAAGTGTTTTTAATGAGGCATACAACCAATTGTCTTATGATTTTATAATGACCTTTTAATATAATCCATTATTTGCCAAGAAAATAGAACAATAACAAATTCTTTGTCAACGGTGATACTTGCAATCGTCGAGTATAAAATGCAAGAAAAAACCAACTGCAAAAATGACATATTATATGTCAACGATAATGCTTGATGTCATGTTCTTATTAATGTTTTAACTTGCTAACTAGGGGTGAACAAAACTTTACTCGACCTGACAAAACCTAAATTTTTTATTCGACTTGTGGCGAAAAAACTCGACTCGACTCGAAAAATTTTCAAATAAAGTTTGAGTTGTAAAATGAAAACTCGAATAACTCCAAATTTTTAGTAATTGGTGAATTAATTTTAAGTTTAAGTCAAGTCACTCAAATTTTCATGATATATTTATATATATATACATTGATATATAAAAAATTTGAAGAAATATATGCCACGTATGAAGAAATATATATACAGATCTTATATGATTAGAGAAAGTGTTTAAATTGTACTATAACATGATAAATACTTGCAATTAAATTAGTATATGAACTCGAAAACTCGACTCGACTCAAACTCGACTCAAATTTCATAAACTCGAAAATTTTTTAATCTACTTGACTCGATCGAATGCTAACTCTAACCTTACGTAGATTTTACTTTTTTATTGTTCATAGGAGCTGTGAGATCAATGCTTCCTGCTGCAGGGAAGGAGCTACCTTGAGGCCCAAGGGGGACCTAGCCCCTGTTGTAAAATTAAGGTATTAGATAGATTTTGGTCTAATAATAATTTGGTCTATGGAAAGATAAATATTGAAATTAAAAAAACACAAGAGTTTGTTAATTATATAGTCAAGTAGGGTTTAAAATAAGGAAGAATGAGCTCGCATCCTTAAATGTTTTGGTCCAATAGCAATTTAGGTTCTTATAAAGTTTAAATATTAGAAAAATTAGGCATTGTCCCATGAATTTTGAGTTTAAAAACCTAATAAACCATTACATTTTTTAAATTCATTATTTTGGCCAGCGGTAGATCTAAACTTGTATCAAGTGGGTTAAAGAAAGTCAAAGTAAATGTTAAACAAACAAATTTTTATTTGAATAGCAGATGAGTGAATAGAGATCATTTGCCCACTTTTTTGCCCTGTTTATGTCTCACACAAAAAAAAATTAAAACTAAGGTTTAGGATTAGAGTTTAGGGAATTGAGGATATTGTTTATTTTTTAGGGTTTAGGATTTAGAATATAGTGTTAGGGCTTATAATTTATTTTTTTTGAGTTGGACCATAAAAAAGGCACCGAAAAGGGACATGGTTTTCTTTCAGATCAAGTCAGTTCAAATACATTCTATTTTTTCTCTCCCAAACTTATGTACTTTTTACAGGGATTTCTATAACCTAACTTATATGTAAATTTGCCTATGATTTTGGCTCATGCCAATGTTTGATCTTGGCTTTGTCCATGTTCCTACATCTAACAAAATCATCATTGTAGGGATCTTCTAGCATGGTTCTTGGCAGTAGTAATTTATCATTACCACGTGGACCACTCAATGCATCAATGAGGTATTAAGCAAATTCTACGACGAAGACTGAGTTTGGATTAAGGGATTAAATTGACCTATTATTTTTTATTTTACCGGTATCCGACTCATTGATCGACTAATTCAGATCAAATTTTGCATAAGATATGGAGGCGACCCTTCTAATCCAGTTTTCTTCATTCACAATATCGAGATTTGAACCTCTTACCTTACTTAAGGGACTAACGCCTCATTTCGCCAAACCAACCGGTTATTGGTAAAATTGATTAAATTTTAGTAATGAATTAAAAGGTGGAATTAAGAGAAAAAATAGTTGACATGTAACACCCCAAAATTCCCCTGATTCAAAAATTTAAAATTTGAAAACCCTAATACGGAAACCCTAAAATTTGGGAATTTTAATTCAGAAACCCTAATTGTGTTTAAGGGTTAAATTGAGAAAATTCAGAATAATAAGGCTTATCGTTGAAATTCGTGGGTCAATTTGTAATTTATGGAAACTTATGTACTCGTTTTCAAACCCTAAATAATTTCACTGGCTTCTTTTGTATTTTACCCATTTATTAGGGTAATTTATACCTATTAGCCGTTCAGCTTGCTTTTGGAATCTGGTCAGCCGCATTTCCCTTACCCTCTCTCTCGACCTTCTCCCTCACCTTTTTCTTGCGATTCCGGTGAAGCTCCGATCAAGGGCTCATCGGCCACCTTTCGTTAAGCCGAGTCTACCCTCAAGTTTCCCTTTGCCGTCCGATCAAAGCCCATGCCTCGATTTCCCCTTATCGCCGGCCGTTCACCTGGAAACGGTAAGAAACCTTTCGGTTTCCTTGCATCACCGTCGGTTCCGCTTCCCTTTTCAGATCCAGAGTTGTTTGTGCTTTGAGTTGCCGGTGAGCCGTTGTATTGATTTAGATCTGCCGCTGCCGTCCTTGTCGGCCGTCGTTCATGAGGAAACGACCTTAGAGTCGTTCGAATCTGTGGGTTTTGGTGTCGAAACCTTTTGGTTTCCACTCGAGCTTTTCGCCACTGTCACCGTTCGTTCTTGCGCCTCTGCCGTCGTCACCGTTGTCAGTTTTGGGTAAGCTTTCTTCGAGTGAGTTTTATTTTAGATTATTTGATGTTGAGTATTGTTTGTTGTGGAGTGCTGATCGTTGGTTGTGTTTTTATGCCATTGCTGTTGTCTTTTTCGATGAGTCTCGGCCGCAACCTCTCATCCGTCCGTGGCGTGCCGCCGTTGAGTCCGCCGCCGTTCGTGGAGCTTGCCGCCGCCGTCAAAGGTTCTGGAAACCCTAGTGTAGTTTTGGTAAAAGTGTAGAGTTGGGCTGAGTGTGTTGTGGGTTGAGCCCAAGTTTTAGTGAAGCTTAGTGGGTTGTGTGTGTTGGTGTTTGTGAGATGGTAAACCCAACGGGTTTGTGAGTGTGGGTGAATGGAGTTGGGTGTTGTGGCCCGTGTGTGTGAGTTATGTGAGCCTATAATTATGAGTAAATCAGACCCATGATCAGACCGGACCATGTGACCAAACCAGTATTGAACCGAACCGGATTAAGTTGTGAACCGAACTGTTATTGTGAATCGAACCGGTTTTGACCGAACCGTTGACCATATTTGACCAGTTGACCTGTTTGACCGAATTTGACCAATTGACTTTGACCAGTCCAGTTAGTGTTGACCATTGACTTTGGACAGTTGACTTTGGCCGACACAGTTAAGTTTGACTTTGACCAGCATTGACCAAGAGTTGACTTTTTCAGAAAATGTTCACCTTAACCTTTCTCAACTTCTTGAGTCTGTATCCGCTGCCCGTTCTGCTTAAATAGTTTCTGAAAGCTCAGTTTTGCTCATTTTAAGTATTGTTATTGGAATATGATAAGTTATGATTTCAGAATTTGATTTGGAATATTCTCGTGTTCAGATGCCGACCTTGAGACCGTTGGGTTACCTCCAGTTGTTCAGACCGATTGTGCACGTTCTTCGAGATCTTCATGTGAGTATATCTTAGTTCAGTTTTCAGTGTTTTAGTCGGTGGCTTAGTGTTAGTAATAAATACTAATATAGTATTCATACCTTCGTAGGTCCTGATTCAGCTAGATCTGAGCGTAAGATGCGCTTTTCTCGGCATTAGAGCTACTGTTGCTAAAGGTGTGTCTCTTCTTGACTTATAAACTTGTGTGTTTCTTTATGTGCTATAAATTTTATGTGCTTTTCTGGATTAATACAAGTAAATGTTTTGTACATTTTGTGTGCATACTCTGTTGTGATTGGGTGAATGTTTTCAGACATCATGCATAACATGTCATACTGTGATTTAAGTGAAATATCAGATTTTCGGAATCGTAAAACATTGGATTTATAGTATTGTGCAACTTGAATTTTCATAATTCAAGTTTCAGATCAGACTCGGATTTTAAAATCTGCATCATATCATTGTGGGTATATGGTTTGGGATTTGTTCGGGGAAGTTCAGTGGTTTCACCCTTCGGGCTGAATTCCGCTTCGGATCAATGGTTTCACCCTTTGGGCTAAATTCCACTTCGGATCAGTGGTTCCACCCTTCGGGCTGAGTTCCACTTCGGATGTTGACGATGGAGAAAGTAGGTTCTGGGGAACCTTACTTTTCGGTGTATCGGAGATGGGTACTATGATTCATGTGCATCAGACATCATATCATCATGATTCGGTTTCGTTGTGTTTTCAGAAAAGTCTTTATCATAAAATAAAATATTGTTTTGATTTGTTTTGTTTTCGTTACACTTTAGAGACACACTAAGCTCTTTAGCTTACACCCTTTAGTTTTTACTTTTCAGATATCTCAGACATTTTAGGCGATCGATACTTGGAGCATCTCTTGTTTATTCAGATAAATTATACTTCAGTATGAACTCTCTTTTAATTATTTTAGACTACTGTTTTGAAATATTTTAGAGCATTTATGTAATTCGGACATTGGGACTGTTTACTGTTTTTAATTTGGACTTTATTAAATGCATGCATCTATGAAGTTATTTTCAGAATTTTAATTAATTATCGGAACATCATTTAAAAGATTGTTTTTTATTTTAATCAGAATATTTGTTAAGTTTTATTTATCTAATCGATCCTTTTGAATTACGAAATATTTTAACCTAAATTGTTTCTTGAGGGACAAGTTCCAATCGCTACTTCCTAGATTCTGCACATTCCTTCTAGGCCGGGTTTAGGGGGTTACATTTAGTGGTATCAGAGCCTAGGTTCAACCCTCGGACTGTGAGGCTCACAAAAGTTGTTTTTAAAATGTTTGCAACTTTTGCATGCATTTAAAATATTTTGGGATGGATGATAATTTCTAAAAAAAATAATAATATTATGGTATTATGTGATTTTGGCTTCAACGTTTCCTATGTGTTTTAAATCTGAGACTCTAGTACCGATTCTGACTCTAGGTTATTAGCTTCTGGTATGTAGTTCTTTATGCCACCGTGTAGGAGTCTTAATCTATCGTTTGTTCGAGGTCGTGACCGAGGCCGTACTACTGCTTCTGGTAGTGATCACCAACCTTCTGTTGGGCAAGCAAAAATTCAGAATAAGTTACATGTTGATGAGAACCATTCGTTAGGAGGATATCAGATTGGAAGTGATAACTCACTTTATATTGAGAACACTGGTCGATATGTAGGAGCCGAGCTCGTAGCGACGTGTTAAGATTATTTTATGAATTTGAAACAGAATAGCAAGCCAGTAAATGATTATGAGATAGAGTTTCAGAGGTTGGCCAAGTATGCTCCTGGGTTAGTTGCGACTAAGAAAGATAAGTGTGTTTTTTTAGGAACTTCGACTACCGATTCATAGAGATGTTGCAATACACCATGATAAAGTGTTCAGTGTGATGGTTGATTGAGCTAAAAACTGCAGAGAGGATTCTTGCACTAATGGAAAATGAGGAACTTCATAATTCTGATCAAGTCAGGAAAGAATCGGAATCATCTGCTCAACCAAGTTTTGTCAACTCATCTAGGAAGTGACCTAAATATGAATATATTTTTCATAGTTATCAGAATGTAAGACCTGCAGTATCGACAGTTCCGTCTTGTAGCTAGGGTAGTTCAAAAGTTCGTCGGCCTATTTCTGTATGTGGTTTTTACAATAAAAAAAACATAACAGAGAGTGCAGATTGATGAATATAACATGTTTAAGATGTGGTTCTCAGGATCACTACTTAAAGAATTGTCCACGTTCTGCTACTGGTTCATCCGTTCAGATTCAGAGTCATGCATCAGTTCAGGCACCTCACCGAGGTAGAGGACAATTTAGGTCAGTTGCTTCAGGTACTGCTAGTAGAGGTAGACATGCTCCGGGTGGTGGATCAGCTAGATCCGAGATTTGACGTCCAAGTTCAGTACATCCAATCGGAGCTCGTGTTGGATACGATGGTATACATGATGACATGGAAGGTACATCTTAATATGTTTTGGTTCCATTTTCAATTCTAGGTTTCAGTAATTTCGGTTATGATATATCATGAATTCAGAATGGGAAATTTATGAATGTTCAGTTGGTTTTGGGATCTTTTGTTAAGTCTGGAAATTTCGAGGACGAAATTTCTTATTAGGGAGGGAGAGTTGTAACACCCCAAAATTCCCCTGATTCGAAAATTTAAAATTTGAAAACCCTAATTCGGAAACCCTAAAATTTGGGAATTTTAATTCAGAAACCCTAATTGTGTTTAAGGGTTAAATTGAGAAAATTCAGAATAATAAGGCTTATCTTTGAAATTCGTGGGTCAATTTGTAATTTATGGAAACTTATGTACTCGTTTTCAAACCTTAAATAATTTCACTGGCTTCTTTTGTATTTTACCCATTTATTAGGGTAATTTATACCTATTAGCCGTTCAGCTTGCTTTTGGAATCTGGTCAGCCGCATTTCCCTTACCCTCTCTCTCGACCTTCTCCCTCACCTTTTTCTTGCGATTCCGGTGAAGCTCCGATCAAGGGCTCATCGGCCACCTTTCGTCAAGCCGAGTCTACCCTCGAGTTTCCCTTTGCCGTTCGATCAAAGCCCATGCCTCGATTTCCCCTTATCGCCGGCCGTTCACCTGGAAACGGTAAGAAACCTTTCGGTTTCCTTGCATCGCCTTCGGTTCCGCTTCCCTTTTTCAGATCCAGAGTTGTTTGTGCTTTGAGTTGCCGGTGAGTCGTTGTATTGATTTAGATCTGCCGCCGCCGTCCTTGTCGGCCGTCGTTCTTGAGGAAACGACCTTAGAGTCGTTCGAATTTGTGGGTTTTGGTGTCGAAACCTTTTGGTTTCCACTCGAGCTTTTCGCCACTGTCACCGTTCGTTCTTGTGCCTTTGCCGTCGTCACCGTTGTCAGTTTTGGGTAAGCTTTCTTCGAGTGAGTTTTATTTTAGATTATTTGATGTTGAGTATTGTTTGTTGTGGAGTGCTGATCGTTGGTTGTGTTTTTATGCCATTGCTGTTGTCTTTTTCGACGAGTCTGGGCCGCAACCTCTCATCCGTCCGTGGCGTGCCGCCGTTGAGTCCGCCGCCGTTCGTGGAGCTTGCCGCCGCCGTCAAAGGTTCTGGAAACCCTAGTGTAGTTTTGGTAAAAGTGTAGAGCTGGGCTGAGTGTGTTGTGGGTTGAGCCCAAGTGTTAGTGAAGCTTAGTGGGTTGTGTGTGTTGGTGTTTGTGAGATGGTAAACCCAACGGGTTTGTGAGTGTGGGTGAATGGAGTTGGGTGTTGTGGCCCGTATGTGTGAGTTATGTGAGCCTATAATTATGAGTAAATCAGACCCATGATCAGACCGGACCATGTGACCAAACCAGTATTGAACCGAACCGGATTAAGTTGTGAACCGAACTGTTATTGTGAATCGAACCGGTTTTGACCGAATCGTTGACCATATTTGACCAGTTGACATGTTTGACCGAATTTGACCAATTGACTTTGACCAGTCCAGTCAGTGTTGACCATTGACTTTGGACAGTTGACTTTGACTTTGACCAGCATTGACCAAGAGTTGACTTTTTCAGAAAATGTTCACCTTAACCTTTCTCAACGTCCTGAGTCCATATCCGCTGCCCGTTCTTCTTAAATAGTTTCCGAAAGCTCAGTTTTGCTCATTTTAAGTATTGTTATTGGAATATGATAAGTTATGATTTCAGAATTTGATTTGGAATATTCTCGTGTTCAGATGCCGACCTTGAGACCGTTGGGTTACCTCCAGTTGTTCAGACCGATCATGCACGTTCTTCGAGATCTTCATGTGAGTATATCTTAGTTTAGTTTTCAGTGTTTTAGTCGATGGCTTAGTGTCAGTAATAAATACTAATATAGTATTCATACCTTCGTAGGTCCTGATTCAGCTAGATCTGATCGTAAGATGCGCTTTTCTCGGCATTAGAGCTACTGTTGCTAAAGGTGTGTCTCTTCCTGATTTATAAACTTGTGTGTTTCTTTCTGTGCTATAAATTTTATGTGCTTTTCTGGATTAATACAAGTAAATGTTTTGTACATTTTGTGTGCATACTCTGTTGTGATTGGGTGAATGTTTTCAGACATCATGCATAGCATGTCATACTGTGATTTAAGTGAAATATCAGATTTTTGGAATCGTAAAACATTGGATTTATAGTATTGTGCAACTTGAATTTTCAGATCAGGCTCGTATTTTAAAATCTGCATCATATCATTGTGGGTATATGGTTTGGGATTTGTTCGGGGAAGTTCAGTGGTTTCACCCTTCGGGCTGAATTCCGCTTCGGATCAGTGGTTTCACCCTTCAGGCTGAATTCCGCTTCGGATCAGTGGTTCCACCCTTCGGGCTGAGTTCCACTTCGGATGGTGACGATGGAGAAAGTAGGTTCTGGGGAACCTTACTTTTCGGTGTATCGAAGATTTGTACTATGATTCATGTGCATCAGACATCATATCATCATGATTCGGTTTCGTTGTGTTTTCAGAAAAGTCTTTATAAGAAAATAAAATATTGTTTTGATTTGTTTTGTTTTCGTTACACTTTAGAGACACGCTAAGCTCTTTAGCTTACACCCTTTAGTTTTTACTTTTCAGATATCTTAGACATTTTAGGCGATCGGTACTTGGAGCATCTCTTGTTTATTCAGATAAATTATAATTCAGTACGAACTCTCTTTTAATTATTTCAAACTACTGTTTTGAAATATTTTAGAGCATTTATGTAATTCGGACATTGGGACTGTTTACTGTTTTTAAATTGGGCTTTATTAAATGCATGCATCTATGAAGTTATTTTCAGAATTTTAATTAATTATCGGAACATCGTTTAAAAGATTGGGTTTTATTTTAATCAGAATATTTGTTAAGTTTTACTTATCTAATCGATCCTTTTGAATTACGAAATATTTTAACCTAAATTGTTTCTTGAGGGACAAGTTCCAATCGCTACTTCCTAGATTCAGCCCATTCCTTTTGGGCCGGGTTTAGGGGGTTACATGACAAAAATCAGATTAATTTATTTGATAACACATTATTGAAAAATACATCCTCCATGTTTAACCTTATTCAGTCACAAATGCACTGCCCATTGAAACAAACTTGGTTATCGTGTTTATGGGTACATTTTTCGTCACAGTCAGAGTTACTGGAACAACTAATTTGTTTGATTTCACCTTTGATGCAATCTGCAACTCCCCCTTCACACTCGATTGCTTTGGACTCTTTTTCGGTAGTGCTTGGAATATATACCTGCCCTTGAGCTCCCGATGTCATTACCAACACCATTGCTACAATGATTCAAAAAAGAAGATTTATTTACATGAATTGAAGATTGATTATTTAACCATTAGCATCAAGCAATGAAAAGAGTGAGATAAGGACTTACATGATGCAATTAGCAAAAGGATGATGAATTTCATATTTGAAGGAGCTGATTCTTCTTGGGAATTTGATTTAATGAGAAGTTGTACACAAGAAAGGTTAGTCAAAGGACGTTATTTATAGTTGAGGCCTTCATATATAAATTAGTGTTGATTTGAAATATATGGCAAGAAAACCAAAATAAAATATTTTTTTAATAACATTCCATTTTTCCTAGTCCTTATGTATATTTATGTGTTTATATAAAGATTATTCTTCCATGCACTGACATTAAAAGAATTCGTTAACGGTGTTGTAATATTCTCATGTAATATGGTTATCGGATTTAGGGTTACATTTTTTGTTTATGGGTGGTGATTGCGGGATTATTTTTCTGCTGCGCCACGAGGTGTGCGTGACCCAACATGCGGGTGGTATACGATATTGATGTGTATCTCTTTTTTGATCAGCAACTATATGTATATTATTCATCAAGAAAATTCATACAGCGCGACACAACCATACGCCTCGTTAAAAACCTCCCTAACCTAATGGACGAAAAGAGTACGTAATGGCCCGTCAAAAAATGCAATAACACCTACAAACAAGCTAGAAACAATGAACACCTATCCACCCCTTCCTTAGCTAAAACATCTGCGAAGCCATTCGCCTCCCGCGACACATACTGAAAACGTATCTCTGAAATGACTTGACATGCTTGATCAATTGTCACAAACGACTCCCATAACCGCCACGGACGTTTCGCCGAACACGTAACCCAACTCAACGCTACTTGAGAAGGTTTTTCTTCGTGTATCTTAATCTTTTTCTCCGTGTGTGTGGTTTTAATTAATCTTTTATTTTCCAAGACTTTGTAGTAAAAGGTTTTTTCTGTGGGTTGCATACGGGATGTGTGTACTCTTTTACTCCATTTTAGACTAGAAGTGTTTTTAATGAGGCATACAACCAATTGTCTTTAGGTTTTATAATGAACTTTTAATATAATCCATTCTTTTCCAAGAAAATAGAACAATAAGAAATTCTATGTCAACGGTGATGCTTGCAATCGTCGAGTGGAATATGCAAGAAAAAACCAACTGCAACAATGACATATTATATGTCAACGATAATGCTTGATGTCATGTTCTTATTAATGTTTTAACTTGCTAACTAGGGGTGACCAAAGCTTGACTCGACCTGACAAAACCTAAATTTTTTATTCGACTTGTGGCGAAAAAACTCGACTCGACTCGAAAAATTTTCAAATAAAGTTTGAGTTGTAAAATGAAAAGTCAAATAACTCCAAATTTTTAGTAATTGGTGAATTAATTTTAAGTTTAAGTCAAGTCACACAAATTTTCATGATATATTTATATATATACATTGATATATAAAAAAATTTGAAGAAATATATGCCACGTATGAAGAAATATATATATACAGATCTTATATGATTAGAGAAAGTGTTTAAATTGTACTATAACATGATAAATACTTGCAATTAAATTTGTATATGAACTCGAAAACTCGACTCGACTCAAACTCGAATCGAATTTCATAAACTCGAATCGAATTTTTTTAAATAATGTTGGAGTAGTAAAATATGACACCACAACACGAATAACTTGAAAATTTTTGACTCTACTTGACTCGATCGAATGCTAACTCTAACCTTCCGTAGATTTTAGTTTTTTATTGTTCATAGGAGCTGTGGGATCAATGGTTCCTGCTGCAGGGAAGGAGCTACCTTGAGGCCCAAGGGGGACCTAGCCCCTATTGTAAAATTAAGGTATTAGATAGATTTTGGTCTAATAATAATTTGGTCTATGGAAAGATAAATATTGAAATTAAAAAAACACAAGAGTTTATTAATTATATAGTCAAGTAGGGTTTGAAATAAGGAAGAATGAGCTCGCATCCTCAAATGTTTTGGTCCAATAGCAATTTAGGTTCTTATAAACTTTAAATATTAATTGAGAACGAAAAATGGATGGGAGTATATGGAAACGCCTAAATCGGGAACAAGGCAATGGAGAGCAGATTCAGTCAAAACAGCAAGCAGCCGTCGCCGATATACAGGATTCGCAACGGGTATGGACCTTATACGTAAGAGGAATCTCAGAGTCGATTCACTGGAAGGGTTTATGGCAAGTATTTGATCATCATGGGATTGTTAGAGATGCGTTTATACCCAAGAAGAGGGCTAGAGATGGGACAAGATTTGGATTCGTTCGGATGGCTTCGAAGACGGATGCGGATAGGGCGATCGAACGGATTCATGGAAAATGGATATATGGCGCAAGGATGCGAGTGGCTTTGGCATGGAATGGCATTAACAATCTAAAGAATGCGATGAAGAGAAAGGAATTGCAACCGATGAAGGGGATGGCGACGGGTTCAACAATAGAGTCACAGAAATCGTTGACGCAGGGTGGCTATGATAGCGGAATAAAACGACGGGTAATTGAGGGTGTGTTAGATGAGGATAAATGGGCGATCCTCCAATGGTGTGCGATTGGATGGAGCACTAGGCCATGGAATTTAAAAACGTTAGCGGAACTATTGGAGGTGGAGAAGAAAGATGGTTTTTCGATCATGAGGATTTTGGGGTCCATGATTCTGCTGATGTGCACGTCGGCAAAAATACGTGAACAGGTGATGAAGATGGATTGCATAAAGGAGTGTTTCACAAAAGTTGTAGAGTGGTCACCGTCAATTACAACAGAATCTCGTCGAGTGTTGTTTTCTGTGGTGGGACTGCCGATTCACCTATGGCACAAGAAAACGTTCACGAATATTGCAAGTTTATGGGGGTCATTGATATGTATGGATGATGACACGGAAACCCCTACATCTTTCGATTGCGGATGTATGCTGGTGGAAAAAACAATGGTGGAGCGCATTGAGGAGAGTATTACCGTCAAATTGGCGGCTGCGGAATATTTAGTCTGTGTGTTTGAGACAGATGGGCAAGGTCCAATGATCGAATGTGGCTGCTATGAGGGCAACCATTCACAAACGGTAGTTCCGCAGGAGGGAAGCAGTGATAGTCTTCGAGAGGAGGTGCAATTTAGAAGGGAGGAGGAGTACAAGGAAACATTAGAGTGTTCCGATCCGACTGGGGTGAATGCAGCGGCTGAGCACCAAATTAAGATGGACGTGGAAAAGGAGGTGGTAAGTCCGAGGGTGGTCGAGGGGCCTGAGATGGAAAAGGAAACGGTGGTGCCGGCGCAACAACTGATTTTGTCGATCAGTTCCGATAGCATGGGGGGAGAGAGGGAGTGTCAGAGTAGGACACTGGTGGAGAGTCCTGCTATAGCTGGATTAGTAAATTCGAGTTCAAACTCAGAGGATAATGTGGGGACAGCAGCTCTATGTGTTGCTAGCGTTAATTCAAAAGCAATTACTTTGGAAAATTCGATTTCACAAACAGGTACGGCGGTGCAGGGATTGGGACAAACTGAGTTGCTACGTGTGGGGAATTCATTTTGCAAGGTTCGACGTGTGGTGGGAGGAGAGGTTACTGGTACTACGGGTAATTCACAAAGTAGACTTGGTCGAGAGTTAGGGAAAAAGGGGACAGTAGCGGAAATGTAACCCCCTCATCCTGGTCTAGCCGAATGACCGGTCCGAGTGGGTCACACGGGGAAAACCGAAGCGAAACCCGTTAAGGTTCCCCCTCGGTTAGCAACCCTATTTTTTTTTCTTTTATTAATCTTGTCTAAAAGCATTATTAAGTCCTAAGTGAAGCACGACAACGGAAACACGAACGATATAACAACGACCCACCAAGTCTGCACATTAAAACAACCCATTTATCCTTTCTAAGCAGGTCGTATCAATACAGCTCTCTAGTGTATCAATACAGCTATAGTGTATCGATACACTTTCGAGTGTATCAATACAGCTATAGTGTATCGATACACTCTCGAGTGTATCAATACAGCTATAGTGTATCGATACACGCTCGAGTGTATCAATACAGCTATAGTGTATCGATACACTCTCGACTGTATCAATACAGCTATAGTGTATCGATACACGCTCGAGTGTATCAATACAGCTATTGGTCAACTAGGTCAAACCGTATCGATACGCTTAGTCACTGTATCGATACGACCCACACTCCACCACTCCTCAAAAATACAGAGAGTTGGGACCGTATCGATACACCCTAGTGTATCGATACGCCTGACCAAAAATCTGCCCTTTTGGCAAGAGTGTATTGATACAGCACTTTGGTGTATCAATACGCCCTGTTTTGCAAGACTCCCAATTTCAACATATTCAAACATACTCAAGGCATGAATATGAACCCTCATACATACCTACATAGTACACAACATGAGCATACCTCAATCAACCAAGGAAAATCATGCATTTGATCAAAAGAAGGCAAACAAGCACATAAGGTATCATGCTTCAACATCCAAACACTTAGGCATTCTCATAAGGCATATGACCAACACACATGATAAACAATTTAAACATCTACCAGGCATACATCACTCAAGCATTCATCAAGGCATGCATCATAAGTGATATTTACAAATCAAACAAGGCATCCAAATGCCAAACCAAATTAACACACATCAAAGCATCCAAGACAACAACACCTATCCCATTGCTTTACTATTACAATCTTCCAATTTATAAATCATACACTGAGCTCACCAAAAGCAACACTTGAAGACCTTTCCTTTCCCTTGCCACCCACAAGCTATTTATCTGCATTGTCGAACAAAAGAGAGCGTAAGCATGAAAGCTTAGTGAGGGTAAGCTCATAAAACAAACCTTCGACAATGCAGGGTCCAAGCACGAGCTACAACCAAGATCAAATGCATGATCTTACCTCCGATCCACACGAGCCATAATTATAGATGATGCATGAACATATATTCAATATCATGTCATGCTCAACATGTTTAAATCCACAACATATGAAATCACATATATTAAACCATGTTAGCAACACATCTCAAATCACATTGGCTCACAATTAATCACATATTGGCAACATAAACCACCATCCGTATTGGCACCTAGCTATGACTCGAATACACGGATAACCGTTGGAACTCACATCCAACAACACAACCATTACCTGACGGTGGGATTACACTCATCACCGTTCATGCGGAGGGGATTCCACTCATCCTCACGCCCCGTTTCATGCGGAGGGGATTCCACTCATCCTCACGCCCCGTCGATGGGATTCCACTCATCATCGACTAATATAAATAAAATTTCCGGGCGTACCCGTACTCCTCCTTGGTGACTCAACACCACCAAGGCCACGCGCGACTTTTGACTCATGTGTACACACTAACATCCTAATGATCGATCATTTGTACCCAAGCATACTAGTGCCAATACTAATACATTCCACAATACCATTTATTAACAACTTCCGTGCTTAGCACGTACTCACCATGACTTACTATCATGCACAAACCACATTTCCATGCCTAGCATGTACTCACCATGATCCTCGGATCAAGCAATCACCTCATAATCTCATTTCACATGACAACACACATGTACATCATTAACAACCATATCATATCTATCATCAACATACATACAACAATGCATCCAACATGCCTCAACATACATGTATACAACATATATATAACCAACACCATCACGATTTAACACGAGGCATATACGACCATTAAAGAGTGCAACCAAAGTCTCTAATCAAAGCTTGGGATTAGGCTACCACTCTAATCCCAACTCTAGGTGTGTTTACCAAGCCCATCCTAGGTTCACATGCTTGAACCAAAAACTCAAAACCATTTTAAAAACATTTAACCACTCACCGACAATTCCAAGCTTAACCATACTAGTCGATCAATCTTCCAACGATTCCGGATTTGTTCCCGAGGCTTCACCAACACAAAATCTTACATCTAATCATCTCAACACAATCAAAACAACCTCAAATCAATTCACCAATTAAGGTAGCAAACCCGGAACACTATTCAAGCAACCAACACAATAGTTCAAACCATGAACAACCCCCAAAAATACCAAATCCGAGCAGCCCTTATACCCAGCCCGAAACTTGTGATTTCAACACATTTAACACTTCCAATTGCTTCCAAAACAACCCCCAACTATTACCCTAACATCAACCCTCAAATTCCAACACAAACCATACCCAAAATTCATCTAAAAACCCTCCTAAAAACCCACCAAAACCCAAATTCGGAAATCAAGCTAAAACACTCTAAAAATTATATATGTTGGACCATTTGATTCATAGATAACATATCTAACAATAACAAATCAAAAGCTTTAGTAAAAACTCATAAATCCTTAACCTTTAGCCTAAGACTTTGAAAAACCCAAATGTAAAATACATGGTTTTTATGAAATCTAAAAATACTAAAATGTAGAGGATAGCAAGGCCAAGTCAAAACTATATTTACCTTTCAAAAAGCTCAAAGGATGAGGAAGAAGAGAGGTGGAAGAGTGAGGTAGAGACAAGCTCTCTTTTCACGTTAGCAATGGGAAAATGGGGAGGAGGATGAAGATGAGCACATGCTCATCTTTTGCTTTATTTTAAAATCCCCCAAAAATAGTGTTTACCATTATGCCCTTAATGAAAGTCCAAAACTCACATCTCTTAGAGTCCATGGATTTTGGACCCAAGAGATAGGCCCAACATAGTTGTAAGTATTTTGAAATCCCGAGGCCCATAAAAATATTTTATTATTTAAATTGCAAAACCGAACCCGAAATAATATTAAAATATTATTTTCACCCGACCCCTAAACCCGGGTGTTACAACTCTTCCCCACTTAAGGAAATTTCGTCCTCGAAATTTATCGGACAGGAACCCACTTTCTTTCACACCATAACACACTAACCAATCTCGGTGGACTTACCACACAACAATAGATATCTGATGCTAAGATCTCAACTGATTCTTCGTTGCACACAATCTCAAACTCAACTCAATCTCTTCAACAAACATAGCACGGAACAGATCTGACTCACATCCCCGAATCACAGATTCATAAATCACATCACAACCCTCTTTCTAACTCTGGTGGTAACCGTAACAGATAAACAACAGATCTAGCCCGACTCCCAACGCATACCTCACTGTTTGAACGCTTGACTCTTAACTTTCTCTGACTGATCATCTGACTTCATCAATTAACCTAACAATATGCAGACGTCTTCAAAAACAATCTAATTTAAGTCCCGGACCTCTATTACCTACTTCCATTAAGAACCTACCACGGATGTAACAAACTAGAAGAAAACTGATGCTCGGTCTCAATATACTGGCAATTTACACACCTATTCTCGTACTAAACCACATTATTCATCAACTCAATCCAGAAGTGCTCGTCTTCAACCCACAATACGTCTTCATACAACTCAGGTGCAAATAAATCAAATTGCTGTGTGCTTCGGCCAACACAATACGTCTCAAAACACTAGGTCAATCGGCACAACTGTTCTGTCTCTGAAATGCAAAACTCTATCATCTCTGAAACTGTATTCTGAAGGTCTTCTTTCTACTATGCCTCGCACGTGAGGTGCCAAGAATCTGTCTTGCAACTATTTCTCTTCAAGCATTTGACTCAATGTAGGTTTTACATGAAACTCGGCCACAAAACTGCTATCATTCGGTAAACTGAATTCGGCAATTACATCTCGCAACTCAACTACTAATCTATCAACAACATAACTCGGAGCATCGGTTACTGCGTTAACTCTCTTCGGATGGTACTCAATCTTGAGATTACGGTCTTCAAGCAATTCTACCAACTCATGTTGTTCAAGTTTCAACCCTTCACAAGTCGTCAAATATTTCAGGTTCTGATGATATGTACATACACACTGTGCATTTCTTACCACACAAGCTTGTCTCCAAATCTTCGAGGCAATTACAACTGTAGTTAACTCTATGTCTCATATCAAATAACTCTTCTCACGGTCTTCCAACTATCTTAATGAACAAACCACAACTTCTGTCTTGCATAAGTACACGACCTAACTCTACATGTAACACATCACTATGGTTTTTTTTTTTTTGGATCAAGGTCGAAGCTTCCATTAAAGTTTCTTTCAACTCACATCTTCTTCTGCATAGTTAGGATTTACTCTAATGCACTCGGCTGACCTGCATGTCCTAGGAGAACATCTTCATTAACTCGAAGTTCACGTTGCGTAACTTGACATACAGCTGATTTTCTAAAAGGTGCTACCCCACTAACTTCAAAGCTCGTCATGGCCTTCTTCGATACTTCAATTTTTCTCACTTTCAACTGGTAGTAAACGAATCTCAAACTAATCTTCAAATAGACTGAAGCACACACTAACTGACCAACAAATCACTGACACTCAGAAACGGATACTAATAATTCACTGTCACTTCTTTCGACTGTATGAAATCTGAACACAATCTCGTACTGTCACTCTTTCTTCTTCACAATTTACACTGTAGAACTCTGAGATGATGCACTAGGCCTAATGAATCTAAGGCCTAACTAATCTCGAGGTTGATTCTTCAACACTCTCACTTCTTTCAGGAATTATAAGGTACAGAGCAATCAAAGCAGAAGCAAACTCGGAGACGGTCTAAATAACAAACTCTTCTTCTCTGTTAGGAGACAAACCAGGTAAATTTTTTTTTCTTCCAATCAATTCTAGGAAATTCACAAACTGTTTTAACATTTTGCGGTCTAATCTTCCTTCAAAATCAAATTCATCACACTTGCTAAGCAAGCCTGCCATCTAAACTCAATAAATCTTCGACCTCCAAGGCTAGATCAACATTCGACAAGAAGTTCACCTCCTCACCTACTACTACAGTCACATAGAAATCTGCAACTTCAAGGCAACTCTCTCTTTATCTCAACGCATACACTAACTCTGTGCTCTTCAAGCCAAACCTTGTCAAAAGGTACATCAAAACCGTAGGAAGACGATCACTTCACATCTACTAGAAACTAGTAACTCTGAACCACCAACAAACATTTTCCGTACATCTTCCTGGCCACCACTATCTCACCACAAAGGACTAGTCACATGTGTCCATACGTCTAAAATCTCAACAGAGATATCTACCTTCCTTACATGTTCACACACAAAAGGAAGAATCCGTAGAAATTGTAACTTCACAAGTACACAACTGTTAGTCTTCGGTCCTCTTGTTTTCAAAGTTGGCCCTTCAACAACTCTGACTCTTCTAAACTGTTCTTAGAGCATCTCGTAACTTCAAGACTCAATTCTGATCGCACACAAACAGTCTAGCTGGACTTGTTCTACCCCTACCAAACAATCCTGAAGTCAAAGCTCAAGGCTCCCATCTAGGCTCAACTATATAGGAAGTGACTTCATCTCTTCCGCTTGCTGGAAAACAATTCAACGTACACTGACCCAATCACACAAACTAGCTCCCACTCACGGACACTGACCGGCTGTCTTGTATCGAAATCGTAGGCTGAACCCCAACGGTCACCAACTAACACTTCTGAAATTCAGATTACTCACACGAGACCCCTACCTAGATCTCGCCAAAAGAACTAAGGTACTCATACCTACCTCTGACACCTCATTGAGCACATTCAAACTTGCATGCTTGTTAACAACATATGGAAGTACGAACTCAGAACCAATCAGAAGAGACAAACTCAAAACTGTACCAAATGCTTACCTACTATATCATCGATAACACTCTGACTCCCACTAATAGGTCGTCACCTCTTTCACCACTAACACCAGAAACGATCACATCGTTCCTCATCAACAGGAACCAACCCACATACACACTGACTCAAACAACCAAATTGTACTTCAACTCCGGTACAACCACACCTCCCAGACTAAAGCGATGAATTCCCTCAACATCATTCACATTTTCAGAACCCACATTTTCCACTTACCGATTCACAGTCCACGCTTTGGCCTCAAACTTACCAAAAAGCAGTAAACTAACAACAACAATACATTAACATACAAACTGGGTTAGAAAAGGAAAAGGTCCAAGTGGCTCAAGTATGATTTCCTCACTTAAAATCTCTTTTTCCGATGTAATAGAAGCAATGGGACTCTACTCAACATGTCTCAAACAAATCAGCACACATACATGCTCAACCAAGCATATAACAAGGCATACTTGCTAAACAAGCAACACATGCGTACGATCAAACAACATACATTCTCGATCAAACAATCACACATCACAGCATACACGGATAACAAGCAACATGCTTTCAAACAAACAATCAACATACTTGTCACACAAGCAGTCATACTTACAAAGCAAGCAAACACCGTGCATATCAATTCAAAACTTAAACTTACCTCACTTACCTACCCAAGGTCTCGGTAACCTTAGGCTCTGATGCCAACTAATGTAACCCCCTCATCCCGGTCTAGCCGAATGACCGGTCCGAGTGGGTCACACGGGGAAAACCGAAGCGAAACCCGTTAAGGTTCCCCCTCGGTTAGCAACCCTATTTTTTTTTCTTTTATTAATCTTGTCTAAAAGCATTATTAAGTCCTAAGTGAAGCACGACAACGGAAACACGAACGATATAACAACGACCCACCAAGTCTGCACATTAAAACAACCCATTTATCCTTTCTAAGCAGGTCGTATCAATACAGCTCTCTAGTGTATCAATACAGCTATAGTGTATCGATACACTCTCGAGTGTATCAATACAGCTATAGTGTATCGATACACGCTCGAGTGTATCAATACAGCTATTGGTCAACTAGGTCAAACCGTATCGATACGCTTAGTCACTGTATCGATACGACCCACACTCCACCACTCCTCAAAAATACAGAGAGTTGGGACCGTATCGATACACCCTAGTGTATCGATACAGCACTTTGGTGTATCAATACGCCCTGTTTTGCAAGACTCCCAATTTCAACATATTCAAACATACTCAAGGCATGAATATGAACCCTCATACATACCTACATAGTACACAACATGAGCATACCTCAATCAACCAAGGAAAATCATGCATTTGATCAAAAGAAGGCAAACAAGCACATAAGGTATCATGCTTCAACATCCAAACACTTAGGCATTCTCATAAGGCATATGACCAACACACATGATAAACAATTTAAACATCTACCAGGCATACATCACTCAAGCATTCATCAAGGCATGCATCATAAGTGATATTTACAAATCAAACAAGGCATCCAAATGCCAAACCAAATCAACACACATCAAAGCATCCAAGACAACAACACCTATCCCATTGCTTTACTATTACAATCTTCCAATTTATAAATCATACACTGAGCTCACCAAAAGCAACACTTGAAGACCTTTCCTTTCCCTTGCCACCCACAAGCTATTTATCTGCATTGTCGAACAAAAGAGAGCATAAGCATGAAAGCTTAGTGAGGGTAAGCTCATAAAACAAACCTTCGACAATGCAGGGTCCAAGCACGAGCTACAACCAAGATCAAATGCATGATCTTACCTCCGATCCACACGAGCCATAATTATAGATGATGCATGAACATATATTCAATATCATGTCATGCTCAACATGTTTAAATCCACAACATATGAAATCACATATATTAAACCATGTTAGCAACACATCTCCAATCACATTGGCTCACAATTAATCACATATTGGCAACATAAACCACCATCCATATTGGCACCTAGCTATGACTCGAATACACGGATAACCGTTGGAACTCACATCCAACAACACAACCATTACCTGACGGTGGGATTACACTCATCACCGTTCATGCGGAGGGGATTTCACTCATCCTCACGCCTCGTTTCATGCGGAGGGGATTCCACTCATCCTCACGCCCCGTCGATGGGATTCCACTCATCATCGACTAATATAAATAAAATTTCCGGGCGTACCCGTACTCCTCCTTGGTGACTCAACGCCACCAAGGCCACGCGCGACTTTTGACTCATCTGTACACACTAACATCCTAATGATCGATCATTTGTACCCAAGCATACTAGTGCCAATACTAATACATTCCACAATACCATTTATTAACAACTTCCGTGCTTAGCACGTACTCACCATGACTTACTATCATGCACAAACCACATTTCCATGCCTAGCATGTACTCACCATGATCCTCGGATCAAGCAATCACCTCATAATCTCATTTCACATGACAACACACATGTACATCATTAACAACCATATCATATCTATCATCAACATACATACAACAATGCATCCAACATGCCTCAACATACATGTATACAACATATATATAACCAACACCATCACGATTTAACACGAGGCATATACGACCATTAAAGAGTGCAACCAAAATCTCTAATCAAAGCTTGGGATTATGCTACCACTCTAATCCCAACTCTAGGTGGGTTTACCAAGCCCATCCTAGGTTCACATGCTTGAACCAAAAACTCAAAACCATTTTAAAAACATTTAACCACTCACCGACAATTCCAAGCTCAACCATACTAGCCGATCAATCTTCCAACGATTCTGGATTTGTTCCCGAGGCTTCACCAACACAAAATCTTGCATCTAAACATCTCAACACAATCAAAACAACCTCAAATCAATTCACCAATTAAGGTAGCAAACCCGGAACACTATTCAAGCAACCAACACAATAGTTCAAACCATGAACAACCCCCAAAAATACCAAATCCGAGCAGCCCTTATACCCAGCCCGAAACTTGTGATTTCAACACATTTAACACTTCCAATTGCTTCCAAAACAACCCCCAACTATTACCCTAACATCAACCCTCAAATTCCAACACAAACCATACCCGAAATTCATTTAAAAACCCTCCTAAAAACCCACCAAAACCCAAATTCGGAAATCAAGCTAAAACACTCTAAAAATTATATATGTTGGACCATTTGATTCATAGATAACATATCTAACAATAACAAATCAAAAGCTTTAGTAAAAACTCATAAAGCCTTAACCTTTAGCCTAAGACTTTGAAAAACCCAAATGTAAAATACATGGTTTTTATGAAATCTAAAAATACTAAAATGTAGAGGATAGCAAGGCCAAGTCAAAACTATATTTACCTTTCAAAAAGCTCAAAGGATGAGGAAGAAGGGAGGTGGAAGAGTGAGGTAGAGACAAGCTCTCTTTTCACGTTAGCAATGGGAAAATGGGGAGGAGGATGAAGATGAGCACATGCTCATCTTTTGCTTTATTTTAAAATCCCCCAAAAATAGTGTTTACCATTATGCCCTTAATGAAAGTCCAAAACTCACATCTCTTAGAGTCCATGGATTTTGGACCCAAGAGATAGGCCCAACATAGTTGTAAGTATTTTGAAATCCCGAGGCCCATAAAAATATTTTATTATTTAAATTGAAAAACCGAACCCGAAATAATATTAAAATATTATTTTCACCCGACCCCTAAACCCGGGTGTTACAGGAAATACATAAGAAGGGAAGAGACTCTTGTGAGGTTCCGATCGTGCAGCAAAATATTACAAGTGAGGCTGAAGCGACAGTGAGATTAGGGGCATTGATTGGGGTGAAATCAATTGGGCGGGAAGAGGACATTATCAAAGACATATCGCGGGTTATTACCGGTGAGTGTCGTGGTTTTTGACTAATAAAGTTGTTAACATGGAACGTAAGGGGTTTGGGCGGGAGTACGAAAAGGCGTTGTGTTCGTGAGGTAATTAGGAAGAATCAATGTGACATGGTGTTCTTACAGGAGACAAAATTGGAAGAGGTTTCGTCGTTGCTGGGGGAAAATTTGTGGTACTCGGATAACTTCAAAATGGCGTACTCACCATCGATTGGGGCATCCGGCGACATAATAGTCATATGGGAAGGTACTAAATTTATTTTGGAGTCAATTCAGATTGATCGTTATTATGTTTTAATTCAAGGGAAATGGAGAGTCGAAGAATTGGTTTGTGGTATAGTAGCGATTTATGCTCCAAGCGATGTATCTGGTCAAAATGTGTTATGGGAAAAATTGTTGGCTAGCTTGTGTACATTTCAGGGACCATGGTGTGTTGCAGGGGACTTTAACGCCATTCTGAAAGATTCGGATAGGATTGGGGTATCGGATAGAGAGGCTGAAATGGAAGCCTTCACAAATTTCGTCAACAATGCAGGTTTGATGGATTTGCCAATGACAGGTAAACGGTTCACATGGTTTGGCCCTGGTAATAGGTGTAGCCGTATAGATCGGTTTTTGATTTCATCAAACTGGTTAGATGCCTTTAGTAATGTACTTCAGATAGCATTGTCGAGGGGGGTATCCGATCATACGCCATTGGTTTTAGCTTGTGATGATTGCGATTGCCGACCGAGGTCTTTTCGGTTTTTCAATTGCTGGTTAGAGGGGAAAGCAAATGTGTTGGACATGACAAGTGAATGGTGTCGATTAACTAGTGTAGGATTGGGAAAGGAAAATATTGCGGTAAAGCTGTGGCATCTAAAGTGTTTCTTGAAACGGTGGAATAAAGATAAATTTGGAGATGTCAATTTGATCATTGAGAAAATGCAACAGAAAATTGACAAGGCGGATGATGAGCTGATTGAGAAAGAGGGGGACGGGGAGGTGGAGAGTGAGCGTCGAAAATGGATGCAGGCATTATGGCGAGAGATGCGTAATAAAGAGGCAATGTGGCGTCAAAAAGCTCGGGCAACTTGGTTGAGGTTAGGTGATCGGAACACAGCCTTTTTCCATAGAACGGCTAAATTACGGACAGCTAGGAACTTCATCCCGGGATTATTGATTAACGGGAAATGGATTACATCGCCGACGATATTACGCGCATTTGTAGTCAAGGCGTTCACTGCCCACTTTGCTTGTGATACTCGGGTGGGTAGATGGGAGTTTGATGGACAATTTCGACGAGTGCAAGCAGATGCAAGTTCATTGTTGGTGGCACCTTTCACGGTTGGGGAAATTAAACACATTTTATGGGATTGTGACGGATCAAAGGCACCGGGTCCGGATGGTTTTACACTTGAATTTTACAAGAAGAGTTGGGAGGTGGTGAAGGATGATGTACTAAATTTTTTTACTCATTTCCATGATCGAGGGACATTGCCGAAGGGAGCAAATTGTGCGTTTATTGTGCTATTACCTAAGGTGGCGGCACCACAATTGCTAGGTGAGTATCGTCCAATTTGCTTGGTAAATTCGATGTACAAATTATTAGCCAAGTGCTTGGCGAACCGTTTGCAAGCAGTGCTAAATTCTCTGATTAGCGACACTCAGTCGGCTTTTATTAAAGGCCGTCAGCTTGTAGATGGAGTGTTGTTAGCGACGGAGGTAATACATTCTCTTCGCCAAAGTGGGGCTAGTGGTTTTATCCTAAAGTTAGACTTCGCTAAGGCGTATGACTGTGTGAGCTGGGCTTTTTTAGATTCTGTGCTAGTGTGGATGGGGTTTTGTGCAGTGTGGCGACAATGGATACAGGAGTGTATTAGTTCTGCTCCGTTGTCCGTATTACTGAATGGGAGCACGACAAAAGAGTTCAGGATGGGCCGTGGTTTGCGACAAGGTTGTCCATTATCACCGTTGCTATTTGTGATAGTAGCTGAAGCACTACATTTGATGCTGATTAGAGCGGAAACGAGAGGTCTGATTCGAGGAGTGGAGGTGGTTTCGAACATACGGCTGACGCACCTCCAGTTTGCCGATGATACGATACTATTCGTTGATGCTAGCATTGAGTTTGCTCGGAATTTAAAGAGGATATTGCACTGTTTTCAGGTGTGTTCTAGGTTACAAATTAATTTTGCAAAAAGTTCCTTATACGCGATTGGAGTGGAGGATGAGCTTAGTGCATCAGTGGTTAGAGTGTTGGGCTGCAGATTGGGGGAACTACCGTTTGTATATCTTGGTTTCCCGTTGGGGGCTGATCCGAAACGAATATCAGTATGGGATTCGGTTATCGCTAACTTCAGACGCAAGTTAGCAGGATGGAAGCGCAGTTCTTTATCGTTTGCAGCTAGAGTGACACTTGTTAACTCAGTCCTTTCATCATTGCCTATCTTTTACTTGGGCTTATTCGTAGCACCTAAGGGTGTAATTGAGAGGATGGATAGAATCCGTAGAGCTTTTCTTTGGGGTGGTGTTAGTCTCGAGCGACGGATGAGCAGGGTGGGATGGGAAAGGTGTGTCGACCACGACATCTAGGGGGCTTGGGGGTGGCGGATCTTAGGGTGAAGAATATGGCGTTGCTGTCCAAATGGGTATGGCGATATGCCCGTGATCGGGACTAGCTTTGGCGTCGTTTAATTACGGCCAAATATGGTGAAAATGTTCAATGGTGGACGTTCAATACGGAAAATGTATCTGCCATGTCTATTGTATGGCGTCAAATCGTGGCCAATGCTTGCTGTCCGAGTGTAGAATCGCACGTGGGGGGGGGGATTTTCACTGGAAAATCGGAAATGGGCAGCTCGTTCTATTTTGGTTTGATTTATGGGTTACACAACAGCCTCTAAAGGAGGTATTTCCACGATTGTTCGTTTTGGCGCTGAACAAATTGGCATGGGTACAGGATTATGCAGTGGATAGTCATTTTGATCATGGACAATAGGAGGGATTTTTTAGGAGGCGATTGTGGATGTTCGAACATGAGCAATTGCGAGCATTGTGTGAGTCGGTGAGTGGTGTTCGCATAAGGGAAGAGTGTATCGATACGCTGATTTGGATCCCGGATGAACATGGAGAGTTTTCGGTTCAGGCTATGTCTAAGGCGCTGTTATTGGATAAGGTGGGGGATGGAGATTTTGGGGGCTGTTTCGCATGGAGGGTACTTGTCCCACCCAAGGTGCAAGCATTCTTATGGTTCATTTGGTTGAAACGTTTGCCGACAGTGGATTTTTTGCGCATTAGAGGGGTGCCTTTATCGGAGGGACAAGGCTTATGTCCGTGGTGCGTAAGGGTGGAGGAGTCGATTGCTCATTTATTTTATGACTGCCCGTGTATCCAACAGAGTTGGGATTGGTTGCGTAGTTGGTGGGGCATTGCGTTACCGTTACCGGTGAGTTTCACGGAATTTTTTGTGGTGAATTTTCATAGTTCTTTTTATGGTTGTCAATTGAAATGGTGGGTGGCTAGTGTGACTGCAATGTTATGGTCCTTATGGCTAGCCCGAAACGAGTTCATTTTTAGGGGCAAGCGTTCGACATTGGCGGAAGTGTATTTCCTAGTCAAACTTCGCTCTTTTTATTGGATAAAGTTCGATGCCGCGAGTGAGGTTATGTCTGAATCGGTATGGTGGTCGTGCCCATCTACATGTGTCGTTAGTCCACGACCAAGAAAGGTGCGTGCTGGTATTTCGTGGCAGCCACCTATAGCATGGACTTTGAAGTTCAATGTGGATGGATCGGCGAGGGGTAAGCCCGGACCAGCAGACATTGGGGGTGTTTTGCGCGATGCGGACAATAGCATTTTGGGGATTTTTTCCGGTCCAGTCGGGAGTTTGGACTCCAATGTAGCGGAGGTGAGAGCTATTGAGCTGGCAGTAAGGTTGGTGGCGGAAGGAACTTGGCGTGATTAGTGTGTGGTGATTGAGTCCGATTCCCAAGTAGCGTTGAGTTGGGTGAAATGTTCGGCGAAACGTCCGTGGCGGTTGTGGGAGTCGTTTGTGACAATTGATCAAGCGTGTCAAGTCATTTCAGAGATACATTTTCAGTATGTGCCGCGGGAGGCGAATGGATTTGTAGATGTTTTAGCTAAGGAGGGAGTGGATAGGTGTTCTTTATTTCTAGCTTGTATGTAGGTGTTATTGTATATTTTGACGGGCCATCACGTACTCTTTTCCTCCATTAGGTTTAGGGAGGTTTTTAACGAGGCGTATGGTTACGCCGCGCTGTATGACTTTTTCTTCTTGAATAATATTCATACAGTAACCGATCAAAAAAAATAAAGCTTAAATATTAGAAAAATTAGGCCTTGTCCCATGAATTTTGAGTTTAAAAACCTAATAAACCATTACATTTTTTAAATTCATTATTTTGGCCAATGGTAGATCTAAACTTGTATCAAGTGGGTTAAAGAAAGTCAAAGTAAATGTTAAACAAACAAATTTTTATTTGAATAGCGGATGAGTGAATAGAGATCATTTGCCCACTTTTTTGCCTTGTTTATGTCTCACACAAAAAAAAATTAAAACTAGGGTTTAGGATTAGAGTTTAGGGAATTGAGGATATTGTTTATTTTTTAGGGTTTAGGATTTAGAATATAGTGTTAGGGCTTATAATTTATTTTTTTAGAGTTGGACCATAAAAAAGGCACCGAAAAGGGACATGATTTTCTTTCAGATCAAGTCAGTTCAAATACATTCTATTTTTTCTCTCCCAAACTTATGTACTTTTTACAGGGATTTCTATAACCTAACTTATATGTAAATTTGCCTATGATTTTGGCTCCTGCCACTGTTTGATCCGGGCTCTTTCCATGTTCCTACATCTAACAAAATCTTCATTGTAGGGATCTTCTAGCATGGTTCTTGGCAGTAGTAATTAAACATTACCACGTGGACCACTCACTGCATCAATGAGGTATTAAGCAAATTCTACGACGAAGACTGAGTTTGGATTTAGGGATTAAATTGACCTATTTTTTTTTTATTTTACTGGTATCCGACTCATTGTTCGACTAATTCAAATCAAATTTTGCATAAGATATGGAGGCGACCCTTCTAATCCAGTTTTCTTCATTCACAATATCGGGTTTTGAACCTCTAACCTTACTTAAGGGACTAACGCCTCATTTCGCCAAACCAACCGGTTATTGGTAAAATTGATTAAATTTTAGTAATGAATTAAAAGGTGGAATTAAGAGAAAAACAGTTGAAAAAAATCAGATTAATTTATTCGATAACACATTATTGAAAAATACATCCTCCGTGTTTAACCTTATTCAGTCACAAATGCACTGCCCATTGAAACAAACTTGGTTATCGTGTTTATGGGTACATTTTTCGTCACAGTCAGAGTTACTGGAACAACTAATTTGTTTGATTTCACCTTTGATGCAATCTGCAACTCCCCCTCCACACTTGATTTCTTTGGACTCTTTTTCGGTAGTGCTTGGAATATATACCTGCCCTTGAGCTCTCGATGTCATTACCAACACCATTGCTGCAATGTTCAAAAAAGAAGATTTATTTACATGAATTGAAGATTGATTATTTAACCATTAGCATCAAGCAATGAAAAGAGTGAGATAAGGACTTACATGATGCAATTAGCAAAAGGATGATGAATTTCATATTTGAAGGAGCTGATTCTTCTTGGGAATTTGATTTAATGAGAAGCTGTACACAAGAAAGGTTAGGCAAAGGATGTTATTTATAGTTGAGGCCTTCAAATATAAATTAGTGTTGATTTGAAATATATGGCAAGAAATCTTATATAATATACACTTCCTTACAGAGAAATAAACCAAAATAAAATATTTTTTAATAACATTCCCTTTTTCCTAATCCTTATGTATATTTATGTGTTTATATTAAGATTATTATTCCATGCACTGACATTAAAAGAATTCGTTAACGGTGTTGTAATATTGTTATCAGATTTAGGGTTACATTTTTTGTTTATGGGTGGTGATTGCCGGATTATTTTTCTGCTGCGCCACGAGGAGTGCGTGACCCAACATGCGGGTGGTATACTGACAAGCGTCGTTTTACCCGTCAAAATAAATAAATAAATTAACATCTTTCAACAAATAATAAAATAAGGAAATTAAGTAGTTATAGGGAAAGAGGGTCGATCCACATGGAGATTAGTCGTAATTCTTGACTTTGAATTTTGTCGGATTTGAATTCCTAGGAATATCTGTAAAAACAAGGAAATAAAAGGGGGTGATCTAATATTGAGTGAAGTAATAAAATAAAATAAAATGCAAGAATTAAAGAAAATAATAAGAAAAACCAAATATGCAAATTAGCCTCGAGCTAGCCTTGTCAATTCCTTCGATCATTGAAATAGATTTTTACTTCGGGGATCATGTCGGTTACAGTCTGCGAGGCCCAACCCATCGCAACTTGCTTCTCTCTCGAGTAACCAATCCTCCCAAGTCTATCTTCGAAGGTTGGTTCTTAAACAAATTAACCACATCTATCGCCGTTAAAATATTTAGTTTTGAAAACAGGAAAAGCCCGACTCAGAAATTGTCTTAAAAAAGAATCGATTCTGATTTTATCTTTCCTTAGCGGACCGCCGCTAAGAGTGTTCACATGAAGTTGAAATTGCCACAGGCCGATCCTTCCTCCCAACTATGTTTTTAAACGATTCCAGACCAACGAGCTCTTTTTGATTTGAAAAACGATTAAAAACTTTAGTAAGGCCGATTGTCAAACTATCTAAACCGAAAGATAAAAATGTGTTCCCGAAGGAATTTAAGCAATGTTCAATTCTCACGAATAGAATTGATTTGGCTAGCTCTTGGCTCAAGAAATTTAGCTAAGCATGATATTAATTATCATACTTAACTTGGTTTTTGGAAAATAATTAAATAGCATAAAAATGGAACAAGAAAATAAAGTAAAAGAACTTTTATTAAAGCTAAAAACGTTTCAAGCTAGAAGATGAAAACTAAAATGATTGATGATTGATGATCTAAGCCTTTACTAAGGGGTGGTATTTATAGGCTTAGATTTACAAAGATAAGGTGATGAGATAATTTAAAATAATAAACAAAAGATAAATAATTCAAATGTTTTGAAATTTAAATACAGCAAAACGAAACGGATAAACTGATAAGATCTTCTAGATCGTCCAGAATCTTCTAGAAGTTGTCACGTCACTGCCACGTCAGACGTGTCGTGCCCAGTGTCGTGCCCACGATGCCAGTCATGACAGAATAATAATAAAAACTGCAGAAATGCCCCCTTTTCACTGCTATTTCCAGAATTGGGTCCATGCACAAAATATAACAAAACGGCATGTATTAAGCATCAAGAAGTCCTAATAACTAGAAAAACAGCAAATGAAGTATGTCACATTTGAGAACTTATCAAATTCCCGCTCACTTGTCTCATACTTGTCCTCAAGTATGTCCAAAAAACATGAACCAAAGAATGAAATCCTCAAACCATCACAAGCATCAAAAATATTTGAAAAAGAACAACATGCAAGCAATGACAATCATTACAGCCCTTCACCCTCCTAACTACCTAACAAGAATTAGTCTAACTCATCCTAGTCTTAATCCTCGCCAAGATACACTCAAGAGCACTCAAAGTGTTTAAGGGAAAGATGAAGCAGAACATATAAAGTCAATCATGAATCAAGGTTTCCATAGGCTTGTAACAGGTTCAATTCTCCACTACTTTAATAGAATCGAGGTGCCAAAATCATTAGGTCTTTTGTTTAAGGTGTAATGTGGGTTTAGAAAAAGGGTAGAAAGATGGAAAGAAAAAGCAAAAGAAGATGATCAATGCAAGATATTTCAAACAATAAGCAGTGAAGACAAAAAGAGGAGCTAAAAATGGGCAAGCAAACACATATTTTTCTCTTTTTTTTTTCTTTTTTTTCTTTTCGAAACTATTTTTCTTCCCTTTTTCTCTTTTTTTCGAAGCAATTGCTTCCTTTTATTCTTATTTTTTTCTAGGAAAAATTCTGCCCTTATTTGAAAAGTATCTCCTGCATGTCTTATGAAGATTCTAGCATTGAAATGGTTAAGTCAAAGGAATGGGATGTCAGGCTTACAAAGGCTCACTAGGCGATGAGAAAGGGTAAATTAAAATGAAAGGGAGGGAAGAGGTTAAAACCTAATGCCTAAATCATTTTAAAGCACCTCATTCTAGTGTAGTCTCAAATCGTAAGCAAGCCACAAGTTCTAGATTCCTAAAATTCAAGACGACACTCTCAAGCAAAGAAAAAATGAGCATAATATGAAGAATGCATGCTCAAGGCTCAAATCTTACCAAAATTGGGCTAATTTGATTAAGCTAGGCGAGAATTCTAACACAAGTAAGGCAATTAGGGAGAGATGTCAAACTGCAAATGATTATCAAAATCCATTTTCAAAAATTAAGCATGTTGGAGAGCAAGCAAGTGATGGCAATTGGAAATATACTAAAGGTTAAGTCTAAACTGATCATACATCAAACAAGCATAGGACAAGTGGTTTTACACCCTCCCCCTCACTTAAATGAATTGCCCCAATTCAAAATAAAAATAAAGAAAATGAGGAACAAATAAAGGTAAAAGATACTCCCCGTGAGTGATGAAATTGAGTCCACCGTTGGCATAGAGTGGAATGACGGTGATGGTGATCGTGGGGGAGGTGGACGGCAATTGGAGCTTGGTCCGGCGGTGCTATTGGAAAGACGTGAACGGTGGCTGATGGTCGGGGAAGGATGCGGAGATGAGGTGGAACTCGTAGGAATGGGGTTCTCGGTCGGGGGGCTAGTGGCTTGCAAAACGGCGGTGTAAAACGGCAGCATCCACTGATGACCAACGGCGGCTCTTGGGGAAGCCGGTGAGCTTGTTGTCGCGTGCGGGGAATGGGGCGGTGGCTTGCCGTTGACGACCACTACGGTGAGGAGGGGGTGTGGTGGATTGCGGCTGAGTGAGTCGGCTGGGTGTATGATGTTAGGGTTTTGTGTTTTGCGGGAATGAAAGAAAGGGAAGGGGGAAAAGGGGAAATCGGGATGATATGCCAAGGGGAAAGGGGTTGGGCTAACATGCACCACTCATTGAGTGTGCTAAAATGCACCTTATTAATGAAACGGTGCACTTCAGCTGGAGTGTGATGTTTGGCTTGCTGTGTGCGAAAAGAATCCTGCAAAGGGAAAGGAAAATTTATTAAGGCAAATAAAAAAAGAAAGAGAATGAAAATAAAGAAATATAAATTAAATTAATTAAAAAAGGAAGTAAAAATTGACGAAAAATAAACCAATGGGTTGCCTCCCATGAAGCGCTTTGTTTAACGTCGTTTAGCTCGACGACCTTTGCTAAATTTTTGGTTCTTCAAAAGAAAGGTCTTCAAATAAACGGTGATGTCCATCCATTGTCGTTTTAACGCCTTCCTTCATCTTTTTATTTGTGCGCAAAACAACAACTAAGCTTCTACCTCCTTCCCGATGCGACAACTTACTCAAGATGATGATTGGCAAAGTTTGGTTGTCGCCTAAAAATATATAATTAAATTGCTCTAACTTCGGCTTTGGTTCCTGCAAAATTGAGGGAAAATGTTTAGATCGAGTTGGAATTAATCGAAAATCAGAAAGGGAAGAAAGAGTTGAAATGATTTCGCCTATATTTTCATCGTCGAGATCCACAAATTCCCTACAAAAGTCATAACACAAATCAGTTTCGATCAAATCATCAGCTAATGGATCTATAATATCAACGAAATTTAAACTTGCGACCGAATCAGGATACTTCATAGCTTTATACATATCAAATTTAACTACTTCCCCATCAAATTCCATAGTTAAGATGTCGTCACGGACATCAATCTTTGTATGCGCGGTTGATAGGAACGGTCGGCCAAGCAAGATTTCGGATCTGTTATTGCTGCGACCATTTTCCATGTCAATAATATAAAAATCAGCAGGGAAAATGAGATTTTTTACATGTACCAACACGTTTTCTAGTACTCCCTCGGGGTAGATGACTGATCGATCGGCTAATTGAACTGTCACTCGTGTTTCTTTCAATGGTTCAGTCAAAATTTTGTTGTAGACGCTTAACAACATGATATTGATAGACGCGCCTAAATCGCACATCGCTCTTTTTATCCCAACATTCCAAATTTTACAGGGAATCGCAAACATACCTTGGTACTTGTACTTTGGCGGCAACGACTTTTGAAAGATGCCCGAAATATTTTCACCAAGGTTAACTTTTTCATTTCCGGATAGTCGCCTTCGGTTTGTGCATAAGTCCTTCAGAAACCTTGCGTATTTGGGCACTTTCCGAATAACATCAAGAAGTGGAATATTAATTTTCACCTTCTTGAATATATCCAAAATTTCCTTCTCCTCCTCTTTTTTGTCTCGTTTCGTCAATCTACCTGGAAAAGGAGGAACAGGTTCGTAAGTAGAAACAGAAATTTTAGATTTGGCATTACGTGCGGTGGGAGGAGACTTGTCGTTCTGGTCTTTCGAAGAGTTTCCCGGTTCGTCGGATTTTCGCTCATCTTGCTTGGGCAGTTTAGGCGTTATCATTGTTCCACTACGCAAAGTTATCGCACTAACGTTTTCTCTTGGGTTGGTTTTGGTTTGGGATGGTAACTTTCCCTGGGATTCTAGACGGCTAATGGCTTGAGCTAGTTGGCTTATTTGTTTGTCGATTTGCTGGAGATGGGATTGTGTTTGGGTTTGGAATTTTTCCTGCGAAACTGCCAATCTCTCAACAATAGACTCAAGCGAGGATTTTTGGGGTGCTTGGTTTTGGTAGGGAGGTTGTTGCCTAGGTTGGTAATTCGGGTTCTGATTACCGTAGCTCAAGTTTGGGTGATCTCTCCAACCGGGATTGAACGTATTGCTCTGTGGGTTATAGGGTCTTTGGGGAGGTCCTGGAAAGTTTTGTATGTCGTTGACTTGGGCACTAGATGGATCTTGGAGTAAGGGACATAGATCAGTTACATGATCGGACATGGTACATACTTCACAAACTTTGGCAGCTCCTAATTTCCCTGAAACAAGAGAATTCAAAATATTAGTCAAGTTATCAATTTTATTCTCTAATGAAATTGTGCTTACTGTGTGAACCCGTCGGTTGGGTTCACTCGCAGAATTAAATTGTTGTGAATTTGCCGCCATCGTAGATATCAGATTTCGAGCATTTTCGGGGGTCAAGTTGACAAGCGCTCCACCGCTTGCTACATCTATCATTTTCTTATCCATCAGCAACATTCCTTCATAGAAATATTGAAGGAACGTTTGCTCGGATAAGTTATGTTGCGGACAACTCGCGCACAATTTTTTGAATCTTTCCCAATAATCGTATAAGGACTCGTCATGCGTTTGTTGGATACCCAAAATGCTTCGCCTAAGTTTAGTCGCTTTCGTTGCAGGGAAATACCTGTCAAGGAAAACACGAGAAAGATCAGCCCATGTATTAATCGAATTCGGAGGTAAATAAAATAACCATTCTTTAGTCATTCCGGCTAAAGAAAAAGGAAATGCCCTTAGTTTTATCTGATCCTCCGAAACTCCTTGCGGTTTCATCCTGCTGCACAACATATGAAATTCGGCAAGGTGTTTATGTGGACTTTCAGTAGGGAGGCCATTAAAGGTGGGTAATAGGTGAATTAGGCCCGTTTTGAGTTGGAAAGGGGTATCACCGTGAGGAAAGGCGATACAAAGGGGTTGTTGTTCAGCGGGGGCAGTGTTGAGCTGTCTAATGGTTTGTTCATCCATCGGGTCGGGTGTAGGTCTAGATATCGGACTTGTGCTTTCTTCGGTTTGGTCGTGTGGTGGTTCAGATATGGATTCCGAATGGGATTGTTTTGTGCTTTGTTCTCATTGTTATTTCTTTCGCTGAAACGTTTCACCGTGAGTTCTACGAGCGCTTGCTTCAATTTTCGGGTTGTATGGAGCTAAAGTACTCGGGTTTTTCCTGGTCATATAAAAAAAACAAAATCAATCAAAAGTGCCGAAAGTAAATCTCCCCGGCAACGACGCCAATTTTGACAAGCGTCGTTTTACCCGTCAAAATAAATAAATTAATTAACCTCTTTCAACAAATAATAAAATAAGGAAATTAAGTAGTTATAGGGAAAGAGGGTCGATCCACAGGGAGATTAGTCGTAATTCTTGACTTTGAATTTTGTCGGATTTGAATTCCTAGGAATATCTGTAAAAACAAGGAAATAAAAGGGGGTGATCTAATATTGAGTGAAGTAATAAAATAAAATGCAAGAATTAAAGAAAATAATAAGAAAAAACAAATATGCAAATTAGCCTCGAGCTAGCCTTGTCAATTCCTTCGATCATTGAAATAGATTTTTACTCCGGGGATCATGTCGGTTACAGTCTGCGAGGCCCAACCCATCACAACTTGCTTCTCTCTCGAGTAACCAATCCTCCCAAGTCTATCTTCGAAAGTTGGTTCTTAAACAAATTAACCACATCTATCACCGTTAAAATATTTAGTTTTAAAAACAGGAAAAGCCCGACTCAAAAATTGTCTTAAAAAAGAATCGCTTCTGATTTTATCTTTCCTTAGCGGACCACCGCTAAGAGTGTTCACATGAAGTCGAAATTGCCACAGGCCGATCCTTCCTCCCAACTATGTTTTTAAACGATTCCAGACCAACGAGCTCTTTTTGATTTGAAAAACGATAAAAAACTTTAGTAAGACCGATTACCAAACTATCTAAACCGAAAGATAAAAATGTGTTCCTGAAGGAATTTAAGCAATGTTCAATTCTCACGATTAGAATTGATTTGGCTAGCTCTTGGCTCAAGAAATTTAGCTAAGCATGATATTAATTATCATACTTAACTTGGTTTTTGGAAAATAATTAAATAGCATAAAAAATGGAACAAGAAAATAAAGTAAAAGAACTTTTATTAAAGCTAAAAACGTTTCAAGCTAGAAGATGAAAACTAAAATGATTGATGATTGATGATCTAAGCCTTTACTAAGGGGTGGTATTTATAGGCTTAGATTTACAAAGATAAGGTGATGAGATAAATTAAAATAATAAACAAAAGATAAATAATTCAAATGTTTTGAAATTTAAATATAGCAAAACGAAACGGATAAACTGATAAGATCTTCCAGATCGTCCAGAATCTTCTAGAAGTTGCCACGTCACTTCCACGTCAGACGTGTCGTGCCCACGATGCCATTCATGACAGAATAATAATAAAAACTGCAGAAATGCCTCATTTTCACTGTTATTTCCATAATTGGGTCCCTGCACAAAATATAACAAAAACGACATGTATTAAGCAGCAAGAAGTCCTAATAACTAGAAAAATAGGAAATGAAGTATGTCACATTTGAGAACTTATCATATACGATATTGACGTGTATCTTAATCTTTTTCTTCGTGTGTGTGGTTTTAATTAATCTTTTATTTTCCAAGACTTTGTAGTAGAAGGTTTTTTCTGTGGGTTGCATACGAGATGTGTGTACTCTTTTACTCCATTTTAGACTAGAAGTGTTTTTAATGAGGCATACAACCAATTGTCTTTCGATTTTATAATGACCTTTTAATATAATTCATTCTTTGCCAAGAAATAGAACAATAACAAATTCTATGTCAACGGTGATGCTTGCAATCGTCGAGTGAAATATGCAAGAAAAAACCAACTGCAACAATCACAGATTATATGTCAACGATAATGCTTGATGTCATGTTCTTATTAATTTTTTAACTTGCTAACTAGGGGTGACCAAAACTTGACTCCACCTGACAAAACCTAAATTTTTTATTCGACTTGTGGCGAAAAAACTCGACTCGACTCGAAAAAATTTCAAATAAAGTTTGAGTTGTAAAATGAAAACTCGAATAACTCCAAATTTTTAGTAATTGGTGAATTAATTTTAAGTTTAAGTCAAGTCACTCAAATTTTCATGATATATTTATATATATACATTGATATATAAAAATATTTGAAGAAATATATGCCACGTATGAAGAAATATATATACAGATCTTATATGATTAGAGAAAGTGTTTAAATTGTACTATGACATGATAAATACTTGCAATTAAATTTGTATATGAACTCGAAAACTCGACTCGACTCAAACTCGACTCGAATTTCATAAACTTGAATCGAATTTTTTTAAATAATGTTGGAGTAGTAAAATATGACACCACAACTCGAATAACTCGAAAATTTTTTACTCTACTTGACTCGATCGAATGCTAACTCTAACCTTCCGTAGATTTTAGTTTTTTATTGTTCATAGGAGCTGTGGGATCAATGCTTCCTGCTACAGGGAAGGAGCTACCTTGAGGCCCAAGGGAATGAGTGAATAGCAATTTAGGTTCAAGAATGAGCTCGGATCCTCAAATGTTTTGGTCCAATAGCAATTTAGGTTCTTATAAAGTTTAAATATTAGAAAAATTAGGCCTTGTCCCATGAATTTTGAGTTTAAAAACCTAATAAACCATTACATTTTTTAAATTCATTTTTTTGGCCAGTGGTAGATCTAAACTTGTATCAAGTGGGTTCAAGAAAGTCAAAGTAAATGTTAAACAAACAAATTTTTATTTGAATAGCGGATGAGTGAATAGAGATCATTTGCCCACTTTTTTGCCCTCTTTATGTCTCACAAAAAAAATTAAAACTAGGGTTTAGGATTAGAGTTTAGGGAATTGAGGATATTGTTTATTTTTTAGGGTTTAGGATTTAGAATATAGTGTTAGGGCTTATAATTTATTTTTTTAGAGTTGGACCATAAAAAAGGCACCGAAAAGGGAAATGATTTTCTTTCAGATCAAGTCAGTTCAAATACATTCTATTTTTCTCTTCCAAACTTATGTACTTTTTACAGGGATTTCTATAACCTAACTTATATGTAAATTTGCCTATGATTTTGGCTCCTGCCACTGTTTGATCCGGGCTCTTTCCATGTTCCTACATCTAACAAAATCTTCATTGTAGGGATCTTCTAGCATGGTTCTTGGCAGTAGTAATTTAACATTACCACGTGGACCACTCAATGCATCAATGAGGTATTAAGCAAATTCTACAACGAAGACTGAGTTTGGATTAAGGGATTAAATTGAACTATTATTTTTTTATTTTACCGGTATTCGACTCATTGATCGACTAATTCAGATCAAATTTTGCATAAGATATGGAAGCGACCCTTCTAATCCAGTTTTCTTCATTCACAATATCGGGATTTGAACCTCTGACCTTAGTTAAGGGACTAACGCCTCATTTCGCTAAACAAACCGGTTATTGGTAAAATTGATTAAATTTTAGTAATGAATTAAAAGGTAGAATTAAGAGAAAAAACAGTTGACAAAAATCAGATTAATTTATTCGATAACACATTATTGAAAAATACATCCTCCATGTTTAACCTTATTCAGTCACAAATGCACTGCCCATTGAAACAAACTTGGTTATCGTGTTTATGGGTACATTTTTCGTCACAGTCATAGTTACTGGAACAACTAATTTGTTTGATTTCACCTTTGATGCAATCTGCAACTCCCCCTTCACACTCGATTGCTTTGGACTCTTTTTCGGTAGTGCTTGGAATATATACCTGCCCTTGAGCTCTCGATGTCATTACCAACACCATTGCTACAATGATTCAAAAAAGAAGATTTATTTACATGAATTGAAGATTGATTATTTAACCATTAGCATCAAGCAATGAAAAGAGTGAGATAAGGACTTACATGATGCAATTAGCAAAAGGATGATGAATTTCATATTTGAAGGAGCTGATTCTTCTTGGGAATTTGATTTAATGAGAAGCTGTACACAAGAAAGGTTAGGCAAAGGATGTTATTTATAGTTGAGGCCTTCAAATATAAATTAGTGTTGATTTGAAATATATGGCAAGAAATCTTATATAATATACACTTCTTTACAGGGAAATAAACCAAAATAAAATATTTTTTAATAACATTCCCTTTTTCCTAATCCTTATGTATATTTATGTGTTTATATTAAGATTATTATTCCATGCACTGACATTAAAAGAATTCTTTAACGGTGTTGTAATATTCTCATGTAATATGGTTATCGGATTTAGGGTTACATTTTTTTATGGGTGGTGATTGCCAGATTATTTTTCTGCTGCGCCACGAAGTGTGCGTGACCCAACATGCGGGTGGTATACGATATTGATGTGTATCTTAATCTTTTTCTTCGTGTGTGTGGTTTTAATTAATCTTTTATTTTCCAAGACTTTGTAGTAGAAGGTTTTTTCTGTGGGTTGCATACGAGATGTGTGTACTCTTTTACTCCATTTTAGATTAGAAGTGTTTTTAATGAGGCATACAACCAATTGTCTTTAGATTTTATAATGACCTTTTAATATAATCCATTCTTTGCCTAGAAAATAGAACAATAACAAATTCTATGTCAATGGTGATGCTTGCAATCGTCGAGTGAAATATTCAAGAAAAAACCAACTGCAACAATGACAGATTATATGTCAACGATAATGCTTGATGTCATGTTCTTATTAATGTTTTAACTTGCTAACTAGGTGTAACACCCGGGTTTAGGGGTCGGGTGAAAATAATATTTAAATAATGGTTCAGGTTTCGGTTTTATAATTAAAATAATAAAGTATTATTTTGGTCTTCATATTTTCGAACAAACACTTTGTGTTGGACTAAAATGTAATTGAAATCAAATTTCTATGAAAATATCAATTACATGAGATTGCCATCTCATTAATGGAAAAACCCTAAATAAATGAAACTTTTAAAATTAAAACCCTTTTTGTTGAATTAAACATGTGCTCATCTTCTTCTTTCCCCATTTTTGCTATCCAACGACATGAGAGAGCTTTTCTCTCCATCTCACCATTTCATCTCTTTCACCTTCATCCTTAGAGCTTTTTGAAAGGTAAATATAGTTTTGACTTGGCCTTGCTATCCTCTACATTTTGGTATTTTTGGATTTCACTAAAACTATGTATTTTACATTTGGCTTTTTCGAAGTTTTAAGCTAAAGGTCAAAGCTTTATGAGTTTTTACTAAAGCTTTTGATTTGTTATTGTTAGATATGATGTTTATGAATCAAATGGTGCAACATATATAATTTTTAGAGTGTTTTAAATGAATTCCCGAATTTGGGGTTTTGGTGGGGTTTCAGGAGGGTTTTTAGTTGAGTTTTGGGTGTGGTTTGTGTTGGAATTTGAGGGTTGATGTTAGGGTAATAGTTGGGGGTTGTTTTGGAAGCATTTGAATGTGTTAAATTTGTTGAAATCACAAGTTTTGGGCTGGGTATAAGGGCTGCTCGGGTTTGATGCTTTTGGGGTTGTTCATGGCTTGAATTCATGTGTTTATTGCTTGAATGGTGATTCGGGTTTGCCACATTAATTGGTGAATTGATTTGAGGTTGTTTTGATTGTGTTGAGGTGATTAGAAGCGAGATTATGTGTTGGTGAAACCTTGGGAACAAATCCGGAAACTTGAAGACCTTGGTTGCTTGGTAGTGGAGCTTGGAGGTGAAGGTGAGTGGTTAAAATGCTTTAAATGATTTTGAGCATTTGGTCCAAGTATGCAGACTAGGTTGGGATTGGTAGACCCACCTAGAGTTGGGATTAGAGTGGTAGCCTAATCCCAAACTTTGATTAGAGACTTTGGTTGCACTCTTTAATGGTTGTTTATGCCTCTTGATTAATTGTGATTGTGGTGTTATATAAAATGTGTTATACATGTATATTGAGGCTTGGATTGGTTCATTGATATATGTCGTGGAATGTGCATGATAGCGATCATGGTGAGTACGTGCTAAGCACGAAAGTTGTTTTGATATGATGTTGTGAAAGGTTATGGTTTTTGTTTAATATTGGCACTAGTATGCTTGGGTACAATGATCGATCATTAGGATGAGTGTGCACACGAGAGTCAAAGTCGCGCGTGGCCTTGGTGGCATTAAGGCACCAAGGAGGAGTACGGGTTCGCCCGGAAATCTTTATATTAGTCGGTGGTGAGTGGAATCCCATCGACGGGGCGTGAGGATGAGTGGAATCCCCTCCGCGAGAACCGGTGATAAGTGTAATCCCACCGAAGGTAATGGTTATGTTGGAAATGCGTTCCAACATGTTATCCGCGTATTCGAGTCATAGCTAGGTGCCAATATGAGATTATATGTGCCTTTATGATTTGAGATGTGTTGCCAATATGATAGGAAATGTGATTCCAAAATACATTGAGATATGTTGTTAATAATACCTTGATATATGTATTATTGTAAGTTGAGCTTATGAGTTGTTGAGCATGGCATAATGTTGATTATATGTTCATGCATCATGTTTAATTTGGCTCTCGTGGATCGGAGGTAAGATCATGCATTTCATTATGGTAGTTGCTCGTGCTTGGACCCTGCATTGTCGAAGGTTTGTTTTATGAGCTTACCCTCACTAAGCTTTTATGCTTACGCTCCTTTTTGTTCGACAATGCAGATCAGTGGCTTGTGGGTGGCAAGGGCGAGGAAAGGTCTCCAAGTGTTGCTTTAGGTTAGCTCAAGTATGATCTTTAAATTGAAAGATTGTAATAGTTAAGCAATGGGATAGGTGTTGTTGATGTGAATGCTTGTTGTATGTATATGTTGGTCTTGTGCCTTTTGTGGATGTGCTTATGTATGTTTGACTAAGCATGCTATCTTTAATGCCTTGAATGATCTTGTGATGGAGGTCTTATCTTGCAATCTTATGTGTTTTAAGTGTGTTTGAAATAGGGTGCATGCCTCTAGAGTGTATTTGTATGCTGTGTATGTTTCTTGGGGTCGTTAAGGGCGATTGGGATCGTTTGGAGATGTCTAAAGCTGTTTTGGGAATTTTCAGGTTGCAGGTGTTTCGAAACGGGCTGAGACGTTTCGAAACGGGTGTGGTTCCAGGGTCCCCCGTATCGGAACTCGGTTCGGTACGGTTGGGCCACTGTGAGCCCCTGTTTCGAAACAAGTTTCGAAACACTTGAGCCATTGTAAGTGCCTGTTTCGAAACGAGTATCGAAACACCTAGGCAAAACGTGACCCTGTTCCGAAACGGGGTGGAGGCGTTTCGGTACGGGTGTCTGACTCTTTAAACTAGAGCTAGTGTTTCGAAACAGGCTTTGACTGTTTCGAAACACAAGCCTAAAAATGGGTTGTTTGACATCTCTATTGGGTCCCAAGGTTTGGGCTTAGGCCCTGTTTGCTATTTGTCTTCTCGTGAGCCTTGTTTCCGCTGTAGTGATCACTTAAGAAGCAATTATGCCTCTAGTTAAGATGAAATTTTTAAATGAAAAAAAATTAGGGTCGCTAACCGAGGGGGAACCTTTACGGGTTTCGCTTCAGTTTTCCCCGTGTAGCCTACTCGGACCAGTCATCCGGCCAGACCGGGACGAAGGGGTTACACTAAGGGTGACCAAAACTTGACTCGACCTGACAAAACCTAAATTTTCTATTCGACTTGTGGCGAAAAAACTCGACTCGACTCGAAAAATTTTCAAATAAAGTTTGAGTTGTAAAATGAAAACTCGAATAAGGATTTAGAATATAGTGTTAGGGCTTATAATTTAATTTTTAGAGTTGGACCATAAAAAAGACAACGAAAAGGGACATGATTTTCTTTCAGATCAAGATAGTTCAAATACATTCTATTTTTTCTCTCCCAAATTTATGTACTTTTTACAGGGATTTCTATAACCTAACTTTTATGTAAATTTGCCTATGATTTTGGCTCCTGCCACTGTTTGATCCTGGCTCTGTCCATGTTCCTACATCTAACAAAATCATCATTGTAGGGATCTTCTAACATGGTTCTTGGCAGTAGTAATTTATCATTACCACGTGGACCACTCAATGCATCAATGAGGTATTAAGCAAATTCTACGACGAAGACTGAGTTTGGATTAAGGGATTAAATTGACCTATTTTTTTTATTTTTACCGATATCCGACTCATTGATCGACTAATTCAGATCAAATTTTGCATAAGATATGGAGGCAACCCTTCTAATCCAGTTTTCTTCATTCACAATATCGGGATTTGAACCTCTGACCTTACTTAAGGGACTAACGCCACATTCCGCTAAACCAACCGGTTATTGGTAAAATTGATTAAATTTTAGTAATGAATTAAAAGGTGGAATTAAGAGAAAAAACAGTTGACAAAAACCAAATTAATTTATTAGATAACACATTATTGAAAAATACATCCTCCATGTTTAACATTATTCAGTCACAAATGCACTGCCCATTGAAACAAACTTGGTTATCGTGTTTATGGGTACATTTTTCGTCACAATCAGAGTTACTGGAACAACTAATTTGTTTGATTTCACCTTTGATGCGTTCTGCAACTCCCCCTTCACACTCGATTGCTTTGGACTCTTTTTCGGTAGTGCTTGGAATATATACCTGCCCTTGAGCTCTCGATGTCATTACCAACACCATTGCTGCAATGATTCAAAAAAGAAGATTTATTTACATGAATTGAAGATTGATTATTTAACCATTAGAATCAAGCAATGAAAAGAGTGAGATAAGGACTTACATGATGCAATTAGCAAAAGGATGATGAATTTCATATTTGAAGGAGCTGATTCTTCTTGGGAATTTGATTTAATGAGAAGCTGTACACAAGAAAGGTTAGGCAAAGGATGTTATTTATAGTTGAGGCCTTCAAATATAAATTAGTGTTGATTTGAAATATATGGAAAGAAATCTTATATAATATACACTTCCTTACAGGCAAATAAACCAAAATAAAATATTTTTTTAATAACATTAAATTTTTCTTAATCCTTATGTATATTTGTGTGTTTATATTAAGATTATTATTCTATGCACTGACATTAAAAGAATTCATTAACGGTGTTGTAATATTCTCATGTAATATGGCTATCGGATTTAGTGTTACATATTTTGTTTATGGGTGGTGATCGTCGGATTATTTTTCTGCTGCGCCACGAGGTGTGAGTGACCCAACATGCGGGTGGTATACGATATTGATGTGTATCTCGATCTTTTTTTCGTGTGTGTGGTTTTAATTTATCTTTTATTTTCCAAGACTTTGTAGTAGAAGGTTTTTTCTGTGGGTTGCATACGAGATGTGTGTACTCTTTTACTCCATTTTAGATTAGAAGTGTTTTTAATGAGGCATACAACCAATTGTCTTTAGATTTTATAATGACCTTTTAATATAATCCATTCTTTGCCTAGAAAATAGAACAATAACAAATTCTATGTCAATGGTGATGCTTGCAATCGTCGAGTGAAATATTCAAGAAAAAACCAACTGCAACAATGACAGATTATATGTCAACGATAATGCTTGATGTCATGTTCTTATTAATGTTTTAACTTGCTAACTAGGTGTAACACCCGGGTTTAGGGGTCGGGTGAAAATAATATTTAAATAATGGTTCAGGTTTCGGTTTTATAATTAAAATAATAAAGTATTATTTTGGTCTTCATATTTTCGAACAAACACTTTGTGTTGGACTAAAATGTAATTGAAATCAAATTTCTATGAAAATATCAATTACATGAGATTGCCATCTCATTAATGGAAAAACCCTAAATAAATGAAACTTTTAAAATTAAAACTCTTTTTGTTGAATTAAACATGTGCTCATCTTCTTCTTTCCCCATTTTTGCTATCCAACGACATGAGAGAGCTTTTCTCTCCATCTCACCATTTCATCTCTTTCACCTTCATCCTTAGAGCTTTTTGAAAGGTAAATATAGTTTTGACTTGGCCTTGCTATCCTCTACATTTTGGTATTTTTGGATTTCACTAAAACTATGTATTTTACATTTGGCTTTTTCGAAGTTTTAAGCTAAAGGTCAAAGCTTTATGAGTTTTTACTAAAGCTTTTGATTTGTTATTGTTAGATATGATGTTTATGAATCAAATGGTGCAACATATATAATTTTTAGAGTGTTTTAAATGAATTCCCGAATTTGGGGGTTTTGGTGGGGTTTCAGGAGGGTTTTTAGTTGAGTTTTGGGTGTGGTTTGTGTTGGAATTTGAGGGTTGATGTTAGGGTAATAGTTGGGGGTTGTTTTGGAAGCATTTGAATGTGTTAAATTTGTTGAAATCACAAGTTTTGGGCTGGGTATAAGGGCTGCTCGGGTTTGATGATTTTGGGGTTGTTCATGGCTTGAATTCATTTGTTTATTGCTTGAATGGTGATTCGGGTTTGCCACATTAATTGGTGAATTGATTTGAGGTTGTTTTGATTGTGTTGAGGTGATTAGAAGCGAGATTATGTGTTGGTGAAACCTTGGGAACAAATCCGGAAACTTGAAGACCTTGGTTGCTTGGTAGTGGAGCTTGGAGGTGAAGGTGAGTGGTTAAAATGCTTTAAATGATTTTGAGCATTTGGTCCAAGTATGCAGACTAGGTTGGGATTGGTAGACCCACCTAGAGTTGGGATTAGAGTGGTAGCCTAATCCCAAACTTTGATTAGAGACTTTGGTTGCACTCTTTAATGGTTGTTTATGCCTCTTGATTAATTGTGATTGTGGTGTTATATAAAATGTGTTATACATGTATATTGAGGCTTGGATTGGTTCATTGATATATGTCGTGGAATGTGCATGATAGCGATCATGGTGAGTACGTGCTAAGCACGAAAGTTGTTTTGATATGATGTTGTGAAAGGTTATGGTTTTTGTTTAATATTGGCACTAGTATGCTTGGGTACAATGATCGATCATTAGGATGAGTGTGCACACGAGAGTCAAAGTCGCGCGTGGCCTTGGTGGCATTAAGGCACCAAGGAGGAGTACGGGTTCGCCCGGAAATCTTTATATTAGTCGGTGGTGAGTGGAATCCCATCGACGGGGCGTGAGGATGAGTGGAATCCCCTCCGCGAGAACCGGTGATAAGTGTAATCCCACCGAAGGTAATGGTTATGTTGGAAATGCGTTCCAACATGTTATCCGCGTATTCGAGTCATAGCTAGGTGCCAATATGAGATTATATGTGCCTTTATGATTTGAGATGTGTTGCCAATATGATAGGAAATGTGATTCCAAAATACATTGAGATATGTTGTTAATAATACCTTGATATATGTATTATTGTAAGTTGAGCTTATGAGTTGTTGAGCATGGCATAATGTTGATTATATGTTCATGCATCATGTTTAATTTGGCTCTCGTGGATCGGAGGTAAGATCATGCATTTCATTATGGTAGTTGCTCGTGCTTGGACCCTGCATTGTCGAAGGTTTGTTTTATGAGCTTACCCTCACTAAGCTTTTATGCTTACGCTCCTTTTTGTTCGACAATGCAGATCAGTGGCTTGTGGGTGGCAAGGGCGAGGAAAGGTCTCCAAGTGTTGCTTTAGGTTAGCTCAAGTATGATCTTTAAATTGAAAGATTGTAATAGTTAAGCAATGGGATAGGTGTTGTTGATGTGAATGCTTGTTGTATGTATATGTTGGTCTTGTGCCTTTTGTGGATGTGCTTATGTATGTTTGACTAAGCATGCTATCTTTAATGCCTTGAATGATCTTGTGATGGAGGTCTTATCTTGCAATCTTATGTGTTTTAAGTGTGTTTGAAATAGGGTGCATGCCTCTAGAGTGTATTTGTATGCTGTGTATGTTTCTTGGGGTCGTTAAGGGCGATTGGGATCGTTTGGAGATGTCTAAAGCTGTTTTGGGAATTTTCAGGTTGCAGGTGTTTCGAAACGGGCTGAGACGTTTCGAAACGGGTGTGGTTCCAGGGTCCCCCGTATCGGAACTCGGTTCGGTACGGTTGGGCCACTGTGAGCCCCTGTTTCGAAACAAGTTTCGAAACACTTGAGCCATTGTAAGTGCCTGTTTCGAAACGAGTATCGAAACACCTAGGCAAAACGTGACCCTGTTCCGAAACGGGGTGGAGGCGTTTCGGTACGGGTGTCTGACTCTTTAAACTAGAGCTAGTGTTTCGAAACAAGCTTTGACTGTTTCGAAACACAAGCCTAAAAATGGGTTGTTTGACATCTCTATTGGGTCCCAAGGTTTGGGCTTAGGCCCTGTTTGCTATTTGGCTTCTCGTGAGCCTTGTTTCCGCTGTAGTGATCACTTAAGAAACAATTATGCCTCTAGTTAAGATGAAATTTTTAAATGAAAAAAAATTAGGGTCGCTAACCGAGGGGGAACCTTTACGGGTTTCGCTTCAGTTTTCCCCGTGTAGCCTACTCGGACCGGTCATCCGGCCAGACCGGGACGAAGGGGTTACACTAGGGGTGACCAAAACTTGACTCGACCTGACAAAACCTAAATTTTCTATTCGACTTGTGGCGAAAAAACTCGACTCGACTCGAAAAATTTTCAAATAAAGTTTGAGTTGTAAAATGAAAACTCGAATAAGGATTTAGAATATAGTGTTAGGGCTTATAATTTAATTTTTAGAGTTGGACCATAAAAAAGACAACGAAAAGGGACATGATTTTCTTTCAGATCAAGATAGTTCAAATACATTCTATTTTTTCTCTCCCAAATTTATGTACTTTTTACAGGGATTTCTATAACCTAACTTTTATGTAAATTTGCCTATGATTTTGGCTCCTGCCACTGTTTGATCCTGGCTCTGTCCATGTTCCTACATCTAACAAAATCATCATTGTAGGGATCTTCTAACATGGTTCTTGGCAGTAGTAATTTATCATTACCACGTGGACCACTCAATGCATCAATGAGGTATTAAGCAAATTCTACGACGAAGACTGAGTTTGGATTAAGGGATTAAATTGACCTATTTTTTTTTATTTTTACCGATATCCGACTCATTGATCGACTAATTCAGATCAAATTTTGCATAAGATATGGAGGCAACCCTTCTAATCCAGTTTTCTTCATTCACAATATCGGGATTTGAACCTCTGACCTTACTTAAGGGACTAACGCCACATTCCGCTAAACCAACCGGTTATTGGTAAAATTGATTAAATTTTAGTAATGAATTAAAAGGTGGAATTAAGAGAAAAAACAGTTGACAAAAACCAAATTAATTTATTAGATAACACATTATTGAAAAATACATCCTCCATGTTTAACATTATTCAGTCACAAATGCACTGCCCATTGAAACAAACTTGGTTATCGTGTTTATGGGTACATTTTTCGTCACAATCAGAGTTACTGGAACAACTAATTTGTTTGATTTCACCTTTGATGCGTTATGCAACTCCCCCTTCACACTCGATTGCTTTGGACTCTTTTTCGGTAGTGCTTGGAATATATACCTGCCCTTGAGCTCTCGATGTCATTACCAACACCATTGCTGCAATGATTCAAAAAAGAAGATTTATTTACATGAATTGAAGATTGATTATTTAACCATTAGAATCAAGCAATGAAAAGAGTGAGATAAGGACTTACATGATGCAATTAGCAAAAGGATGATGAATTTCATATTTGAAGGAGCTGATTCTTCTTGGGAATTTGATTTAATGAGAAGCTGTACACAAGAAAGGTTAGGCAAAGGATGTTATTTATAGTTGAGGCCTTCAAATATAAATTAGTGTTGATTTGAAATATATGGAAAGAAATCTTATATAATATACACTTCCTTACAGGCAAATAAACCAAAATAAAATATTTTTTTAATAACATTAAATTTTTCTTAATCCTTATGTATATTTGTGTGTTTATATTAAGATTATTATTCTATGCACTGACATTAAAAGAATTCATTAACGGTGTTGTAATATTCTCATGTAATATGGTTATCGGATTTAGTGTTACATATTTTGTTTATGGGTGGTGATCGTCGGATTATTTTTCTGCTGCGCCACGAGGTGTGAGTGACCCAACATGCGGGTGGTATACGATATTGATGTGTATCTCGATCTTTTTTTCGTGTGTGTGGTTTTAATTTATCTTTTATTTTCCAAGACTTTGTAGTATAGGGTTTTTTCTGTGGGTTGCATACGGGATGTGTGTACTCTTTTACTCTATTTTAGACTAGAAGTGTTTTTAATGAGGCATACAACCAATTGTCTTTAGATTTTATAATGACCTTTTAATAAAATCCATTCTTTGCCAAGCAAATAGAACAATAACAAATTCTATGTCAATGGTGATGCTTGCAATCGTCGAGTGAAATATGCAAGAAAAAACCAACTGCAACAATGACAGATTATATTTCAACGATAATGCTTGATGTCATGTTCTTATTAATGTTTTAACTCGCTAACTAGGGGTGAGAAAAACTTGACTCGACTTGACAAAACCTAAATTTTTTATTCGACTTTTGGCGAAAAAACTAGACTCGACTCGAAAAATTTTCAAATAAAGTTTGAGTTGTAAAATAAAAACTCGAATAACTCCAAATTTTTAGTAATTGGTGAATTAATTTTAAGTTTAAGTCAAGTCACTCAAATTTTCATGATATATTTATATATATACATTGATATATAAAAAATTAGAAGAAGTATATGCCACGTATGAAGAAATATATATACAGATCTTATATGATTAGAGAAAGTGTTTAAATTGTACTATAACATGATAAATACTTGCAATTTCATAAACTCGAAAACTCGACTCGAATTTCATAAACTCGAATCGAATTTTTTTTAAATAATGTTGGAGTTGTAAAATATGACGCCACAACTCGAATAACTCGAAAATTTTTTACTCTACTTGACTCGATCGAATGCTAACTCTAACCTTCATAAGATTTTAGATTTTTATTGTTCATAGGAGCTGTGGGATCAATGCTTCCTGCTGCAGGGAAGGAGCTACCTTGAGGCCCAAGGGGGACCTAGCCCCTGTTGTAAAATTAAGGTATTAGATAGATTTTGGTCTAATAATAATTTGGTCTATGGAAAGATAAATATTGAAATTAAAACACAAGAGTTTATTAATTATATAGTCAAGTAGGGTTAGAAATAAGGAAGAATGAGCTCGCATCCTCAAATGTTTTGGTCCAATAGCAATTTAGGTTCTTATAAAGTTTAAATATTAGAAAAATTAGGCCTTGTCCCATAAATTTTGAGTATAAAAACCTAATAAACCATTACATTTTTAAATTCATTATTTTGGCCAGTGGTAGATCTAAACTTGTATCAAGTGGGTTCAAAAAGTCAAAGTAAATGTTAAACAAACAAATTTTTATTTGAATAGCGGATGAGTGAATAGAGATCATTTGCCCACTTTTTTGCCCTATTTATGTCTCACACAAAAAAAAAATTAAAACTAGGGATTAGGATTAGAGTTTAGGGAATTAAGGATATTGTTCATTTTTTAGGGTTTAGGATTTAGAATATAGTGTTAGGGCTTATAATTTAATTTTTTAGAGTTGGACCATAAAAAAGGCACCGAAAAGGGACATGATTTTCTTTCAGATCAAGTCAGTTCAAATACATTCTATTTTTTCTCTCCCAAATTAAACAGCCCATTTTAATCTTAAACAGCAGGCCGTATCGGAACGCCTATAGGGTGTTTCGATACGCCTTGACTATGTCAACTGGCCAAAGTTAACCCGATGAGACCGTTTCGAAACAGGGGTGGTCCGTATCGAAACGCCCTCAACGGTCAACTTCTCGTGGTCAACGATACGAAGGCCGTTCCGAAACACTAAAGCCCGTTCTGATACGTCAATTTATCGTCAAATTCTCATATATTCCAGTTGCAAAATCATATCGAAACGGCCCCCTAGCGTACCGAAATGCCTGGCCCGAAACAAAGGGACCGTACCGAAACGGGACCAACCGTTTCGAAATGCCCTCTGTCTGCAGATTGGTTTTAGTTTTCTTTTGGTACAAGGCTATCCCAAAAACACCACTAGAACCTCACACAACACACTAGCATCAACCCCTAAGGCAAAGCCACACATAACAAGCATACATAGCACACTTCAACATACAAAAGCCATACATTAAGGGAATCAACAACATCACATGAACATTCAAGCATTCAAGATTCATGCTTCACAAGGACATACACTTAAGCATTTAAGGTAGGCAAATTTAAGCATGATTTACAAGCAAGACAAGGCAACCAAAAGCCAAGCCAACATACCATATAGAGGAGTCTAACATGCTCCTAAACAACCAACATCAACCACATAAGTCCCCATTGCTTGACCATTACATAATTAACATAAAATCCATACTTGATAGATTCAAAAGCCCAACTAGCACACTTGGAGGCCCCCTTCTTGCACTAGCAACCCACGAACTACGGATCTGCATTGTCGAACAAAAGAGAGCGCAAGCATAAAGCTTAGTGAGGGTAATCTCATTAAAACAAACCTCGACAATGCATGGTCCAAGCACGAGCACAACCAAGGTAAAATGCATGTTCTTACCTTCGGTCCACATGAGCCAAAATACACATGATGCATGAACATATATTCAATATTATGCCATGCTCAACAAGTCCAAGCTCAACACATGATAATACATAAATTAATGTATTAACAACCACATATATCAATCCATAATGGAAACACATCTCAAATCATATTGGTACACATTTCATCTCATATTGGCACCTAGCTATGACTCGAATACATGGATAACACGTTGGAACTCACATCCAACAACAACCATTACCTTACGGTGGGATTACACTCATCACCGTTCACGCGGAGGGGATTCCACTCATCCTCACACCCCGTCGATGGGATTACACTCATCATTGACTAACATATATATTAGAAGGTTTTCCTGGCGAACCCGTACTCCATCTTGATGACTACCATCACCAAGACCACGCGCGTATTTGACTCACGTGTGCACACTAAAAATCCTAATGATCGATCATTTGTACCCAAGCATACTAGTGCCAATATTAAACACAATCCACAACATCATTTCATAACATCTTCCGTGCTTAGCACGTACTCACCATGATCACCATCATGCACAACTACATGCATATCACAATGCATCTCAACCATGCCTCAACATACATGTATAACACATTTATACATAATCGCCATAACCACAATTAAACATGAGGCATATCAACAATTAGAGTTCAACCAAAGTCTCTAACTAAAGTTTGGGATTAGGCTACCACTCTAATCCCAACTCTAGGTGGGTCTACCAAGCCCAACCTAGTCCACATGCTTGAACCAATACTCGAAAACCATTTAAAAACATTTAACCACTCGCCGACTATTCTAAGCTCAACCCATTAGCTGATCAAGCTTCCAACGATTCCAGATTTGTTCCCGAGGCTTCACCAACACAAACTCTTGCTTCTAATCATCTCAACACAAACAAAACAACCTCAAATCAGATCACACATCAATGTAGCAAACCTGGAACACTACTCAAGCATAAAACACATGATTTTCAAGCCAAGAACAACCCCAAAACTTCAAACCCGAGCAGCCCTCAAACCCAATCCAAAACTCTTGTTTCAAACACTTTTAACACTTCTAAAAGCTTCCAAAAAAACCCTCAACCAACATACAACCAAAAGCCCTCAATTTCCAACATCAAAAACACTTAAAACTCAACTTAAAACCCTTCCAAAAACCCCTCAAAACCCAAATCCGGGAATCTTTATAAAACTCATTAAAATTCACATATGTTGGACCTTTTAGGTTGTAAACAACTTATCTAACCTTAAATAATCAAAATCTTAGGTTAAAGACAATAAAGTTCTCATTTTTAATCTTAAGACTCAAAACTTCAAAATCCAAAAACCATGAGCTTTTTGAAAAATAAAGATACTAGCTTGAAGAGGGAAAGGAGGACAAGTCAAAACCAAAGTTACCTTTCAAAAAGCACCAAAGATGAAGATGCAAGGTGATGGAATAGTAACTTGGTGTAGAGAGAGCTCTCTTGTCGTGAGAAATGGAAAATAGGAATGAAGAAGAAGATGACAAGGGCTCATTTTAACAAAAAAAGGGGGTTTTAAATGAAAGTCCATTTATTTACGGTTTTGCCATTAATGAGATGGCAATCTCATTAATTCTAAAATTCAAGGGATTTGAGTTTCAAATCAATTTAGGTCCAACCTAAGATGTTTGTTTTGAAAATATGAAGCCCAAATAATATATATTATTATGTTAATTATAAAACCGAAACTCAAAATATTATTTAAATATTATTTTCACCCGACCCCTATACCCGGGTGTTACAACTCTCTCCCACTTAAGGAATTTCGTCCCCGAAATTACCTGACGGAAACAAGTACGGAAACTGCTCAAGAATATTAGCTTTCCTCTCCCACGTGGCCTCTTCCACGCCTCTATGTCTCCACAACACCTTGACCAACTCTATGGTCTTGCCATGCAACACCTTGCTATCAGAAGCAAGTATCTCTTTTGGTTCTTCATTGTAAGACAAATCCGGATTCAACTCTATCTCCTCAACAGGCATAACATGAGACGGATCTGATCTATATCTCCTAAGCATTGACACATGAAACACATCATGGATCTTCTCTAACTCATAAGGCAATCTCAAACGGTAAGCTACAGGCCCAATCCGCTCAACTATCTCATACGGACCAATAAACCTCGGACTCAACTTGCCTTTCCGGCCAAATCTCATTACCTTCTTCCACGGAGATACTTTCAGAAACACTTTCTCACCCACGGAGAACTCAATCTCTTTTCTTTTTAAATCTGCATAAGATTTCTAACGGTCGGAAGCTGCTTTCAAACGGTCACAGATCAACTTCACTTTTTCAGTAGTCCCTTTAAGCAAGTCCGGCATAGGTAACAATCTCTATCCCGTTTCAGCCCAACAGATCGGAGTCCTACATCATCTATCATACAACGCCTCATAAGGAGCCATCTGAATACTAGCCTGGTAACTGTTGTTGTAAGAAAACTCAACTAAGGGTAAGTGCTTCTCCCAAGAACCCTGGAAGTCAATCACACAAAAACGAAACATATCCTCTAAAATCTGTATCACTCGCTCTGACTGTGCATCGGACTGCGGATGATAAGAAATACTGAAATGCAAACGACTACCTAGGGCACTATGCAAACAACTCCAGAACCTCGAAGTGAATCTCGGATCTCTGTCTGAAACAATAGACTTCAGAACTCCATAAATCCTCACAATCTCGCGAATGTACAAATTCGCCAACTTGTCTAAAGAATCTGTAGTGTTCACTGCTAAGAAGTGAGCACACTTAGTGAATCTGTCCACTATTACCCAAATAGAATTCTTCTTCGAAGGAGACAACGGTAACCCTGACACAAAGTCTATGGTGATCCTCTCCCATTTCCATTCTGGAATCTTCAAAGGCTGTAACAAACCTGAAGAAACCTAATGTTCTACCTTCACTCTCTGACAAACCATACAACGGCTCACATACACGGCTACATCCTTCTTCAAACCAACCCAGAAATAATCATTCTTCAAATCACGGTACATCTTAGTACTACCCGGATGCATCGAAAAAGGGCTCGAATGTGCTTCGCTCAGAATCGTACGTCGCAACTCCCGTCTTCAGGTATTACAACTCTATCTCTGAAACATAACACATTCTCACTACTGAAACTATACTCGGTCGGTCTACCTTCGGCTATGTCTTGAACATGAGGAACTAAAGACACATCTTGCAACTACTTCTCTCTAATCAACTGAATCAAAGAAGGCTTCACTTGCAACTCTGTGATCAAACCACCATCATCGGATACACTCAATCTAGCAAACATAGCTCTCAACTCAACTGCAACTTTTCTGCTCAAAGCATCGGCTACTACATTTGCCTTACCCGGATGGTACTCAATGGTCAAATCATAATCTTTCAACAGCTCAAGCCATCTCCTCTGTCTCAAGTTCAACTCTCTCTGAGTCATCAAATACTTCAAGCTCTTATGATCGGTGTAAACTATGCACTTCTCACCATACAAGTAATGACGCCAAATCTTCAATGCAAACACAACTGCGACAAACTCAATATCGTGAGTAGGATAGTTCTTCTCATGTACCTTCAACTGTCTCGAAGCATAAGCAACAACTCTTCTTTCTTGCATTAGGACACACCCTAAACCTATGTAGGAAGCATCATTATAGATCACAAACTCTTTACCCTAAACTGGTTGTACCAACACTGGAGCATTCGTCAGAGCTTCTTTCAATTTCTCAAAGGCCTTCTGTCTCGCTTCTGACCACTCAAACTTCACTCCCTTTTGCAACAATTTAATCAAAGGAGCAGCTACTCTAGAGAAACCATCAACAAATCTCCTATAGTAACCGGCTAATCCTAGGAAACTCGTAATCTCTGTCACAGACTTAGGTTGTTTCCACTCAACAATAGCCTCAATCTTCGTCGAATCAACACGGATACCTTCGGCAGATACTACGTGGCCAAGAAATAGCACCTCTCGAATCTAGAACTCACATTTGCTCAACTTCGCATACAACTGGTTGCTCATTAATCTCTGCAGAACAAGTCTCAAGTGCTCATCATGCTCTTCTTCTGATCTTGAGTACACAAGAATATCATCTATGAAAACGAATACAAAACGGTCTAGATAATCTCTGAAAACTCTGTTCATCATATCCATTAATGTTGTTGGTGCATTCGTGAGCCCAAACGGCATCACAATGAACTCATAGTGACCATATCTAGTCCTAAAAGTTGTATTCGGAACATCACATTCTTTTACCTTCAACTGATAGTACCCTGATCTCAAATCTATCTTCGAGAACACTGAGGCACCCATCAACTGATCAAACAGATCATATATACGAGGCAACGAATACTTGTTCTTCACGGTCAACTGATTCAACTGCTTGTAGTCAATACACATTCTCATGTTGCCATCTTTCTTCTTTACAAACAACACAGGAGCACCCCAAGGCGAACTACTAGGCCTAATGAAACCACGGTCTAACAACTCCTGAAACTGACTCTTCAATTCTTTCAACTCTTTCGGAGCCATACGATACGAAGCTATAGAAACTGGAGTAGACCCTGAAACCGTCTCAATCACAAACTCTACATCTTTGTCAGGAAGCAAACCTGGTAATTCTTCTGGAAACACATCCAGAAAATCACAAACTGTCTTGATATCCTTCGGTCTAACCTCACTCATATTCGGATTCATCACATATGCTAAGTAAGCCCCACAACCGGAATCCATCAACCTATGAGCCTCTAAAGCTGACACAACATTCGACAAGAACTTAATGTTCTCGCCTACTACCACTACCTCGTAGTCATCAGAAAGTTTCAAAGCAATTCTCTTCGTCTCAAAGTCTACACTAGCTCTGTGCTCAACTAACCAGTCCATACCCAGAATAATATCAAAGCCATAAAACGGAAGTTCCATCATATCAACAGGAAACACATGACCCTGAATCTTCAGCGGACACCTCATATACATTTGTCTAACTACCACTGTCTCACCAAAGGAACTAGTCACATGCATACCTACATCTAAGATCTCAACAGGTATATCTAACTTCTTTGCATGGTCACTCAAAATGTAGGAATGCGTAGAACTCGAATCAACCAAGGAAAGCAAAGACATAGATTGTAACTCAAAATTACCTGCTATCACATCAGTGTCGTTCCCGGCCTCTCTCTAAGCATAGACCCTCGCTGGTCCACCTGCCCCTGGCTGTACTGCCACAACATGAGCAAGGTTCCTCTGAGCCTCTACCCTAGGTGCATCAGCCCTCGGCTGGAAGTAGCCACGACCGCGCCCACGGCCTCTCTGATAATCAATGGCCCTCGCAGGAGCCTGAGCAAGATTCGGTGCTTGTGCCGCCTGATGCGGACACTCCCTCCTAAAGTGGTCCCTCGAACCACAGTTCCAACAAGCATGGAAGTTACCCAAACACTCTCCAGAATGCTGTCTCCCACAACGTCTACACTCGGGCAAAAGCCCTCCAGCTCTATGGCCCTGGTGGCCTCTACCATGGTGGCCACCGCCACGCCTATGGTCAAACTGCTGTCCGCCACCCCGATGCCTCTTGGCATCTCCACGGTCAAAGTTGTTATGTCTCTTTCCAGAACTAGATCCTCCTGATCGCTTGGTCAGCCCCAAGCTATGCTCAATGTCCTTGGCCCTAGCGACCAAGACATCAAAATTTGAATAATCAGAAGCTAAAGTATACCTCTTAACTTCCTCATGGAGCCCATATCTGAAACGGTTACAACGGTCCTTCTCAGTAGGAACCAACTCTGGAGCGTACTGACTCAAACGAACAAAACGGATCTCGTAGTTAGTCACTGAAGCATCTCCCTGAACAAGAGCCATGAACTCTCGTTTCTTCTCATCAATATATCTCGGCCCCAAGTACCTCTTCCTGAAAGCATACTCAAAGAAATCCCATCCAATCTCAGCCTCAGGAACCCAGTAGTAATGGTGACCCACCAGGTGTAGGCATCACCCTGAAGTAATGAAATCACATAGCCCAACTTGCGAGCACCCACACAACCCATCTGAGCTAAGATACGGACTATCTTCTCCAACCACAACTCGGATCTCTCAGGTGTAGACCCTCTGAACTCTTTTGCCCCTAGGCTACGAAGCCTCTCTAACGGTAAACTAGTATCATCACCTCTCGGCTGAGCTACAGCCTGTGCTCTGGCAACTACGGCCTGAAATGCTCCCGCTATAGCTTGTACAAGCAGAGCCATATCTATTCTCGCAGGACCTTAGCCACCCTGACCAACCTGAGGTCCCGCTCCCTCAGCTCCAGCCTCGCCTCCCTCACCAGGCGGAGGAGGTGGTGGTGGAGCTCCAACTCCAACAGCAGGCTCTTCCATATGAGCCTCTACTCCAGCTACTGGCTCATTAACAGGGGCCGCAACACGTGGTTCCTGGCGAACCAACCTCGGTCTACCCCTAGGCCTCGACATCACGCTCACAAACAACAACTACAACAACAACAAAGACAAAGCACAAAAGATAGGGTTAGAAAGGCAAGGGTTCCAAGTGGCTCAAGTATGTTTCCTCGCTTTAAAAAATCCTTTTTCCGATGTAATAGTAGCAATGAGACTCTACACAACATGCCTCAAACAAAACAACACGCATACATGCTCAAACAAGCATTCAACAAGGCATACTTGATAAACAAACAAACATGCTTACATGGAAAGCAAACATCGTACAATTAAATACAAGAACTTAACTTACCTCACTTACCTGCCCAAAGTCTCGTAAACCTTAGGCTCTGATACCAACAAGTGTAACCCCCTCGTCCCGGTCCGAGCGCTTGACCGATCCGAGTGGGCTACACGGGGATAACCAAGGTGAAACCCATTAAGGCTCCACTTCGGTTACAGACCCAAGAAAAACTTTTCATTTTTGTTATCTTTTCTAGATATAATGTTATGTCCTATGTGAGAAAAGCAACAGCGGAAGGAAATAAACGAGGTAAACAAACAACAGCCCAAATTAAATAGCCCATTTTAATATTAAACAATAGGTCGTATCAGAACGCCCATAGGGTGTTCCGATACGCCTTGACTAGGTCAACTGGCCAAGGACAACCTGATAAGACCGTTTCGAAACAAGGGTGGTCCGTATCGAAACGCCCTCAACGGTCAACTTCTCGTGGTCAACGATACAAAGGTCGTTCCGAAACACTAAAGCTCGTTCCGATACGTCAATTTGTCGTCAAATTCTCAGATTTCCAGTAGCAAAATCGTATCGAAACGGCCCCCTAGCGTACCGAAACGCCTGGCTCGAAACAAAGGGGCCGTATCGAAATGGGATCAACCGTTTCGAAACGCCCTCTGTCTGCAGATTGGTTTTAGCTGGTTTTTGGTACAAGGTTGTCCCAAAAACACCACTAGAACCTCACACAACACACTAGCATCAACCCCTAAGGAAAAGCCACACACGACAAGCATACATAGCACACTTCAACATACAAAAGCCATACATTAAGGGAATCAACAACAATACATGAACATTCAAGCATTCAAGATTCATGCTTAACAAGGACATACACTTAAGCATTTAAGGTAGGAAAATTTAAACATGGTTTACAAGCAAGACAAGGCAACCAAAAGCCAAACCAACATAACATATAGAGGAGTCTAACATGCTCCTAAACAACCAACATCAACCACATAAGTCCCCATTGCTTGACCATTACATCATTAACATAAAATCCATACTTGATAGATTCAAAAGCCCAACTAGCACACTTGGAGGCCCCCTTCTTGCACTAGATATGGACATAAAATACATTCTATTTTTCTCTCCCAAACTTATATGTAAATTTGCCTATGATTTTGGCTCCTGCCACTGTTTGATCCTGGCTCTGTCCATGTTCCTACATCTAACAAAATCATCATTGTAGGGATCTTCTAGCATGGTTCTTGGCAGTAGTAATTTATCATTACCACATGGACCACTCAATGCATCAATGAGGTATTAAGAAAATTCTACGACGAAGACTGAGTTTGGATTAAGGGATTAAATTGACCTATTTTTTTTTTATTTTTACCGGTATCCGACTCATTGATCGACTAATTCAGATCAAATTTTGCATAAGATATGGACGCGACCTTTCTAATCCAGTTTTCTTCATTCACAATGTCGGGATTTGAACCTCTGACCTTACTTAAGGGACTAACGCCTCATTCCGCTAAACCAACCGGTTATTGGTAAAATTGATTAAATTTTAGTAATGAATTAAAAGGTGGAATTAAGAGAAAAAATAGTTGACAAAAATCAAATTAATTTATTCGATAACACATTATTGAAAAATACATCCTCCATGTTTAACCTTATTCAGTCACAAATGCACTGCCCATTGAAACAAACTTGGTTATCGTGTTTATGGGTACATTTTTCGTCACAGTCAGAGTTACTGGAACAACTAATTGCTTTGATTTCACCTCTGATGCAATCTGCAACTCCCCCTTTACACTCGATTGCTTTGGACTCTTTTTCGGTAGTGCATGGAATATATATCTGCCCTTGAGCTCTCGATGTCATTACCAACACCATTGCTACAATGATTCAAATTATAAGATTTGTTTACATGAATTGAAGATTGATTATTTAACCATTAGCATCAAGCAATGAAAAGAGTGAGATAAGGACTTACATGATGCAATTAGCAAAAGGATGATGAATTTCATATTTGAAGGAGCTGATTCTTCTTGGGAATTTGATTTAATGAGAAGCTGTACACAAGAAAGGTTAGGCAAAGGATGTTATTTATAGTTGAGGCCTTCAAATATAAATTAGTGTTGATTTGAAATATATAGCAAGAAATCTTATATAATATACACATCCTTACAGGGAAATAAACCAAAATAAAATATTTTTTAATAACATTCCCTTTTTCCTAATCCTTATGTATATTTGTGTGTTTATATTAAGATTATTATTCTATGCACTGACATTAAAAGAATTCGTTAACAGTTTTGTAATATTCTCATGTAATATGGTTATCGGATTTAGTGTTACATATTTTGTTTATGGGTGGTGATCGCCGGATTATTTTTCTGCTGCGCCACGAGGTGTGCGTGGCCCAACATGCGGGTGGTAGATATTGATGTGTATCTTGATCTTTTTTTCGTGTGTGTGGTTTAAATTTTTCTTTTATTTTCCAAGACTTTGTAGTAGAAGGTTTTTTCTGTAGGTTGCATACGAGATGTGTGTACTCTTTTACTCCATTTTAGACTAGAAGTATTTTTAATGAGGCATACAACCAATTGTCTTTAGATTTTATAATGACCTTTTAATAAAATCCATTCTTTGCCAAGCAAATAGAACAATAACAAATTCTATGTCAACTGTGATGCTTGCAATCGTCGAGTGAAATATGCAAGAAAAAACCAACTGCAACAATGACAGATTATATGTCAACGATAATGCTTGATGTCATGTTCTTATTAATGTTTTAACTTGCTAACTAGGGATGAGAAAAACTTGTCTCGGCCTGACAAAACCTAAATTTTTTATTCGACTTTTGGCGAAAAAACTCGACTCGACTCGAAAAATTTTCAAATAAAGTTTGAGTTGTAAAATGAAAACTCGAATAACTCCAAATTTTTAGTAATTGTTGATTTAATTTTAAGTTTAAGTCAAGTCACTCAAATTTTCATGATATATTTATATATATACATTGATATATAAAAAAATTTGAAGAAATATATGCCACGTATGAAGAAATATATATACATATCTTATATGATTAGAGAAAGTGTTTAAATTGTACTATAACATGATAAATACTTGCAATTTCATAAACTCGAAAACTCGACTCGACTCGACTCAAAATCGACTCGAATTTCATAAACTCGAATTGAATTTTTTTTAAATAATGTTGGTGTTGTAAAATATGACGCCACAACTCAAATAACTCGAAAATTTTTGACTCTACTTGACTCGATCGAATGCTAACTCTAACCTTCCGTAGATTTTAGTTTTTTATTGTTCATAGGAGCTGTGGGATCAATGCTTCCTACTGCAGGAAATGAGCTACCTTGAGGCCCAAGGGGGACCTAGCCCCTATTGTAAAATTAAGGTATTAGATAGATTTTGGTCTAATAATAATTTGGTCTATGGAAAGATAAATATTAAAATTAAAAAAAAAACACCAGAGTTTATTAATTATATAGTTAAGTAGGGTTTGAAATAAGGAAGAATGATCTCGCATCCTCAAATGTTTTGGTCCAATAGCAATTTAGGTTCTTATAAAGTTTAAATATTAGAAAAACTAGGTCTTGTCCCATGAATTTTGAGTTTAAAAACCTAATAAACCATTACATTTTTTAAATTCATTATTTTGGCCAGTGGTAGATCTAAACTTGTATCAAGTGGGTTCAAGAAACGCAATTAAACAATTAAGGGACGATATGAGAGTGAGCGAAAACAGAGAGCAATGGCAGAAGGGATCGCAAAGAAGAAGAGTTTGGACGATATTCGTTTCCAATCTACCGAAACAACTACATTGGAAAGGCGTATGGCAGGTGTTTGATCGTCATGGAGAAGTGGTCGATGTATTCGTCCCTATGAAATGATCGAGGGAGGCAACACGATTTGGGTTTGTGAGGATGGGATCGAGGGAGGATGTTGATCGGGTAATTGGGAGATTTAATGGTTTCTGGTTATACGGATCGAAAATAAAGGTCTCAATGGCGAGGAGTGATGGTCGTTCCGGATATTGGCAACTGACGAATTGGGCCTTGGATTCAAAGCAGGTCAGCGATCACGATAGGGGAGGGAATCCGTTGAGGGATACGCAATCGAGGGGCCAGTCGAGGGAGTATAACAACAGGGAGTTTGATGGAGCCACGAGGAAGGGGATTGGCGCTGAGGAGGGCGTCGGGGACAAAAAGCATAAACAAGCAGTGGGTATAATTGATAACGAGAAGTGGGAAATTCTTCAGTCGTGCGCGTTAGGCTTCTGTCGTAAACCAAGTCAGATCGCGGAATTAGCTAAAGTTTTCCAAAGAGCTAACCTTAAGGGATTTTCAGTGATGCGCGTCGCGGGGTCACTTATTTTGTTGATGTTTGAGAGCAAGTCAGTGCGGACGGAGATGCTCGCCTCGGGCAGCCTTGACCCATGGCTGGAAAATATAATGGAATGGTCGCCGACAATGGATATTCCAAATCAACATACGTGGTTGTCGGTTAGCGGATTGCGAATACATGTGTGGTCGGAAGAAATGTTTAAGAATATTGCGGCAATTTTGGGTTATTTGGTCCGAATTGATATGGAGACTTTAGCACCATCTTCATTTGAGAGATCACGTTTCCAAATTGAGACGGATTGGAACTTTCACATTGATGAGACGGTGGAATTGAAGGTGGGGGAATCGTCATTCTTAATTAGAGTCACGGAAATTGAAGAAGCGATGGGGCCGAAGTGAGATTGTTGTTTTGAATTGGAATCATGTTCGGATGGAGAGGAGAAATTAGGTGACAAAGAGGTGGAATGGAAGTCGAATTCGATTTTTATTGAGCGGGATGATGCATCCGGTGAGACAATTGTGCCAAATTCTATTACACATGAGGAACCACCTATTTCGATGGGCAATGTAGTGGTGGAGAAGAGTTATCTTGAGAGAATTTGGGAGGATAATAAGCGGGAGGATTGGAGGGTGAAGGAGACGGCGAGTTGGATGGGGGAGGAAAATATCGGGATGTTGAATCGGGAGGTGGAGAACCGAACAAGCTGTGACGTAATGTGTAGCGTAGATGAGTTTGAAAAGGAGTGTGATAACAGGTGTAAGGAGGTACAGGACACGATTGTGATAGACAAGGGGATTGAGTCGAGCCCGGTTGTGGTTGGACCACGAGATGAACAACCTAGGGTTAATAAGGCAAGCCTAATAGAATGGAATGGAGAAAATAGGAGGATATGGCAGCTATCAGAAATCAATTCTTTTGTCACGCCGGTAGGAGATACGAAACTGACTGACAAGGCTCCAAAACGGGGTCGTGGTCGTCCGCGGAAGAACAGGACGGAGGAGAAAACTAAAACGATCAAGATTGCGAATGGATCCCTATCCGATTCGGATTTTATGTGCCGCAAGCAGGCGATTTTGAGAGAGGCGAATGAGACTGTAAACTTGGGAAAATTAATTGGAGCTGTTACTAAGGGAAGGGAGGAAGCAGTGATACAGGATATTGCGCGCTTGCTAGAGGCGCGCAAGCACAAGGCATAGTGAAGTATGCGATTGTTGTCGTGGAACGTAAGGGGGCTAGGAGCGGCTTTAAAACGAAGGTCGATCAGGAGGGTTCTGCGATAACAGAGGTGCGTGTTGGCTCTACATCAAGAGACCAAGACGGAGTGTATTTTAGAAAGGTTAGTGAGTCAATTATAGTATTCGGATGTATTTGAGTTTATTTTTGCACCTTCGGATGGTAGATCAGGTGGGGTTTTGGCAATTTGGGACTCAACGGGTTTTACAGCTCATAAAACTGAAATTAGAAAAAGTATGGTGGTGATTGAAGTTCGATGGATTAGGGAGGATTGGTCGTGTGGGATAATAGGAGTATATGCCCATTGTGCTTTAGCGGAGCAGACTGGTTATTGGGATGTTATTTTTGATGTTTTGTCATCGCGTGAGATTGAATGGTGCATCGGTGGCAATTTCAATATGGTGAAGTGTCAAGAGGAGAGATGAGGCTGTATGCATTTGTGTAGAGGTACAGATATTTTCTGTGAATTTATTGAACATGCTGCTTTATTGGATGTTCCGATGCGAGGGAAACGATACACTTGGTTTGGTCCGGGTGGGAAAGGTAGTCGTTTAAACAAATTCTTAGTGACGAATGGTTGGATTCAACGATTCGCTTCACTTGTGGTGGTGAATCTTCCGAAGGAATTATCGGATCATTCACCAATTGTGTTGGAGAGTGATGTGTAGGATCTTGGTCCGAAGCCTTTTCGATTCGTCAATGCATGGCTTTCTAATATATCGTTACTGGAACAAGAATGGCAGCGCCTATCGGTGGGGGAGAGAGGCCATTCGATTAGCCTAAAACTGAAGGGTTTAAAAGACATGTTGAAGGGGTGGAATCGTGAACATTTTGGGGATGTTGATAAACAATTTGTTGTTTTATCTCACCGCATTGATCGATTAGATGAGCAAGTTGGGATTGGTGATATGTCAACGGCCGAGGAATTGGAGCGTAGGGAGTTGCATTTGAAGCTGTGGAAATGGCTCAGTTGAGAGAGTCGATGTGGCGTCAAAAATCAAGGGTGATGTGGTTGGCAGAGGGTGATCGCAACACTAGTTACTTCCACAAGGCAGCGAAGATTCGAAAAATGCATAACACGATAACGGGGCTGAAATTTGAGGGTGTTTGGGTTACATTGCCGGAGAGATTAAAAGTGTTGGTATGTAGGGAGTTTAGAAAGCATTTTGATCGGCCTGTGTATTCAGGGTCTTTCTTGCCGGAGGTAGAATTTTGCCAATTAGCAAATGAACAACGTGTGATGCTTGAAAGGAATTTTTCTGAGGAGGAGGTGAAGGAGGCTCTATGGAGTAGCGAGGGAGCAAAGGCTCCGGGACCGGATGGTTTCACGTTTGAATTCTTTAAGAAAGGGTGGTCATTCCTTAAAGAGGATATCATGCGATTAGTGGAGGGGTTTTGTGAAACGGGTAGGGTGCCTAAATGGGCTAATTCTGCTTTTGTGGTGTTAATTGCGAAGAAAGATAACACGCGGGTCATAGGGGATTATCGCCCAATTTTCCTGTTGAACTCGTTGTATAAAATTTTGGCGAAGTGCTTGGCGAGGAGACTTCATTTGGTGCTGCCTATGCTTATAAGTGATGTACAAGCAGCGTTTATCAGTGGCCGACACATTCTAGATGAGATTCTTTTGGCGAATGAGGTTATACACTCAATGAAGAAGAACCGGTGTGAAAAAGGTGGATTAATTTTAAAGCTCGACTTTGCTAAGGCATATGATTGTATCAACTGGAAATGCTTGGCTCATGTTTTGGTACGGATGGGTTTTGGCGAGAGAGGTGGTGTAGTTGGATTAGAGAATGTGTAGAGACGGCACGGTTGTCGGTTCTTATTAATAGGAGTCCGACAAAGGAATTTCCTATGCGGAGGGGGCTTCGACAAGGCGATCCGCTCTCGCCTCTTTTGTTTGTGATGGTAGCTGAGATTCTTCACCAATTTTTATTGAATGCTGAGAATTTGGGTTTTATTAAGGGTGTTCGTGTCGTGGGGGATGTTTCTCTGTCACATCTTCAATTTGCGGATGACACGATTTTGTTCATTCAAGGAGATGTGGATGGTACGCGTAATTTGAAAAGGGTGCTCACATGTTTCGAGTATGTTTTCGGGTTACAGATTAACTATGAGAAATCTTGCATCTTCGGGGTTGGCATAGAGGAGTCTATGTTAGAACATCTTGCGATTGTCATGGGTTGTCCGAGGGGTTCGCTGCCTATACGTTATTTGGGGATTCCATTGGGTGTACCACCTCGGGGTATGGAGATTTGGGACCCTTTGGTGCAGCGATTCCATAAAAGGCTAGCAGGATGGAAGCATGATTCGTTAACGTTTGCAGGACGGTTACTTTTGGTGAACTCAGTGCTATCAGCTATACCTGTGTACTGCATGGGAGTACTTTTAGTTCCGCGACGGATCATCTTGAAAATTGATCGCATCCGCAGAAATTTTCTTTGGGTGGTAAGGAGGAGCGACCAAAGCTTAGTCGAGTGAATTGGGAAGTGGCATGCAGGCCGAAACGGTTAGGGGGTTTAGGGGTGGTGAATTTGCACTCTCGGAACTTGGCGTTGCTTGCTAAATGGGCGTGGCGATATGCCCAAGCGAAGGGCTCTCTATGGAAGGCAATTACGACGCTAAATATGGGACAAAGACTTTGTCTTAGCGGATTCATTCTAGGGGTAAGATGCATATGTCGGCCATGTGGAAACAAATAGTGGAAGTGCAATATGATGAGTGTGTGGATAGATTTTTAAATGTAGCTCAGTTCACATGGATCTTGGGAGATGGCTTGTGCATTCTCTTTTGGCATGCTTGTTGGTATGTTTCGAATCCTTTGAAAGTTGTGTTTCCAAGATTATTTGGTTTGGCGTGCGATAAGATGGCGAGGGTATGTGATGTTTTAAGTGTGCCGTTTGTAGAGTGGGAGGGTTGTTTTCGACGTGAGCTTCGATCGTTTGAGGTAGGCTTAGTACGTGAGTTACAGTCATGTGTGGTGTGTTTTTCCTTGTGACACGGTGTTGAGGATAGACTTGTTTGGATACATGATGCGACGGGGCGGTTTTTGGTTGGTGTTTTGCATAGGATGATGTCGTCGTTTGGTCTATCGGATGCTTCCGGTGTGAGTTTTTCATGGAATATGTCGTTATTGCCGAAGATTTAGTGTTTCATATGGTTTATCATGGTTGGTCATTTGCCTATGTTGTGAATGCTCTTTGATCGTGGTTTGCCGTTGTTGGAAACTTCACTTGTTTGCCGCGGGTGTGGTGTGGGGGAGGATAATGTTGACCATATTTTGTGGCACTGTAAGCTGGCGTGGAGTGTATGGAACTTGTTCTTTCTGTGGTGGGGGGTGTTGATTGTGAGGCCTTGGCAGATTGGGGAATTCATTAGCCAGTGATGTCATAGTTTCTTCGGTGGCAAAATGCGTCAATGGTTGATTATTGGTTGTGCGAGTGTCTTATGGTCGTTGTGACTGGTACGGAACGAGCTTATGTTTCAGGATAAACGTCACACGAGTAAGGCGATATTTTTCTTGGTACAATTACGATCCTTTTATTGGACTCGGGCCAGGTTTGACTATCCCGATTTGACTGAGATGGTATGGTGGGATAGCCCGTTTAAATGTGGTGCAGCGTTGGTGGTGAAGACAAAGGAGAGGAGGGGAGTTGAGTGGTCACCTCCGCCGTTAGGGGTGTGGAAGTTTAATGTGGATGGCGCTACCCGAGGTAAACCGGGTTTGGCGGGATGTGGGGTGTGTTAAGGGATTGGAGTAGTCGGATTGTGGCGCTATTTTCAGGATCGATTGGGGTGGCTGACTCTAATGAGGCTGAACTACAGGCAATTGCCTTTGCCTTGCGGATGCTCCAGGAGTTACCGTGGAATTGGGTGCAATCGGTGGTGATTGAGTCGGATTCGACGGTGGTGGTGGCATGGGTGCAGGGATTGGAGCGCAGGCCTTGGAAATTTTGGCGTTGGTTTTATCAGATCGATGAGGCATGTGAGGCTCTGCCGGGGGTGTGCTTTTCGAATGTTTTCCGGGAAGCTAATAATGTTGCGGATATCCTTGCTAAGGGTGGCATTGATAGGACAACGTGGATTTGGGAGCGAGTTTGTTGAACGTTATTTTTTAGCGATTGATGTGTTCGTTGCCACTCTCACCGGTACTCTTTTCCCTCGTCTAGGATTAGGGGGGGTTTTAATGAGGCCGGTTGGGGGTGCTGATATGTCTGATTGTTTCGCTAATAAAATCATACTTTTGCCGATAAAAAAAACATTATATACTTTTTTATTGAGTCATTAGATTCACTTAATGTATTTTTTTAATATAACTTACAACTTAAGAGAGAAAGAGGAGAAATGCTCATATCGAACATTTTATCCATGACCTAGGAAGGAGAAGAGATGTCACGCCGTTTACTCAACCGAAGGCTTAACATTTATGATTAAAATAAACTAAACCTAACCGGCGTACCTAACCCTAATTTTGAGAGGAAGACATTGATGTTAAGAGTTTTAAAAAGAGATGGTTGTATTATCCCGTTCGTTTTCTCATAAATTACATATGCAGTATAGCTTTCGATATTTTCTTAATTCTTTTTCTCCACAATCAGTTGGCTGATTAATCATGAACATAAATAGCCTCATTTCGATGGAATTGATATGGTGATATGAAATGAAATTCAACCCTATAACTGGAAAGTAGTAGCATTCGTTGAACCTAGCTTCCAATCAATCAAAACCGACATGGATTGAGGACCACTTGCCCGACCCTATAGGCTTTATGTCGTAGGCTGTAGCTTTTTTATTCAATGTATCGGGTTCTAAAATCGAACAAAAATTTTCTATCCGTTTTATGTCCCCAACACTAGAAAAATACTCTATTTTCTAACTTTAATATTAAACTATAAAGTCTAAAATCTAAACCATATATCATATATCCTAAACTCTAAAATTTAACCATAAATCGCAAATTTAAATCTTATATTTTAACGTGGAGGTATAAATAGAAAGGGATATATGATCTCTATTTCCAAAATCCAGATCATTTACAACATATTTTCACAAGGAATTAGCTTAAAAATTTTACAAAGGAAAAAGTTTTCCCCAGCAGTATGTATGTATGTGCCAATAACTAGCTTGACATTAGGAAAAGAGGGAGAGAGAAGTTAAATGATTGGGGTATAATTTCAGCCAAAAGTCTTATATGTAAGAGATGTTTCATTTGAACGGGGGGGGGGGGAGGGGGGATGTTTGAGCACGTGCAATTCCCATGCAAACGTTAAACGTGTTTTACTTTGAATAGAAATTTTCTACTCTTTTTTATGCTCATATTTATGTTTCTACATTAAAAATTATGTTTAGAGTTTAGGATTAGTATTTGTGGTTAGAGTTTAAGGAATTTAGAATATGGTGTATTTTTAAAGGTATAGGGTGTAGGATTTAAGATTTAAAATTTAAGGTTGGAGCTTAGAATTTAATATTTTAGTGTTGGCCATAGAAAGGGACACCAAAAAGGGGCAAAAATTTTTTATTCCTTTACTTTTTAGGTAGCTCTTTTTGTAATAAATTTTCCTTACTTATTTCCGGATGTTCGGTAAAATTTATGATACATTATCATTTTTTTTCTGCGGTACTTCAATTTTACCATTTTCCTAATATCATGTCGATGATCATAAAGACAGTGTGGTGGTGGACTTTTAGGCGGTTCACTTAGGATGATCTGGACGAAAAGTTCCGGTCTATTGGGAATGAAGGAAAAGAGAAATAGGGTTTGGTTGACCTTATTGGAGGGGTCAATCTAAAAGAAATTGATAGCTTGCTTCGTGTGTGTCAAGTCTAATTTACGTAAGATATGATGGACGAGGCTGAATAGCCATATTTTTCGGTTGATAAGCTTAGCTAGTAAGTAAGTGGACTTGGCGTCAATCTTGTTGAGGTCAATATAACTTTGGGATAAGATTACTCCGAAGATCCCCTTGACACTATCGTTGAGTATGGTCATTTGGCTAATTCCGAAGGATCATTTACGGGTGACTTGGTGGGTGGAGAGGCACGAAGGGGTTATTTGGCAGAAATCATAATATGTATAACAATTGTTTTTAGTCAAGGGAGTGTCATAAAGTGGCACGATGCGAGCTATTTTAACGTTAAAAAGAGGACGAAGAGTCTTATTGTAATCATTTTTTGTGATGGTCTTCATGAATTTTATTAATGCGAGAAAAATTGTGTCATGAGGTCGTTAGTTGTAACGTGTTTGTCTCAACGCCAAAAAATGGGTGGAGCTTTCTGAGAATTTCATAGTGTTTTGTTAGGAGGCAGGGTAAGTTAACTCTTTTGGTGAAATAATTTGTCTCAAAACCTAAAAGAGGATGGAGTAGCTTTTTTCTTAATTTCCGCCTGAGAGACTTGTGATGGATATATATATTGTGACTTTTTTTTTTTGTAGGAATGTTATGTATATGGGTCGCTTGTAGTCCTCTTGTGATATTCTTGTTTGTGGAATGGGATGACTTAGTGTGAAATTTTGGTTATTAGTGTTGAGGCGAGATTGCTTATTTGAAGTTCTTATGAGATTTATTAATCGATCTATTGAGTGGTTAAAAATATTTATGTTGTCTCATTTTGTATCAATTTAAATTCCTACATTTGTCTTGAGAATGTTATTTCCGTTGTACTTAATAAAAAAAGTTCTTGTTGGTTCACTAAATGTTTCTTTATAGTCAAAAGATGAAAGACCAAAATAACAATTAACCTCGATATAGCAAAAGGCACATTATTTTTTAAAATTTTCGGATAATTCAAAATTTAAATCGTGTGATTTGCATCCAATCCGACTATCCAAATTTTTTCTCAAATATTTTATTCGAATTATCTAATTTTTTTTATTAAATATCAAAATTTTGAATCGTATCATCGAATAAACAAATCAAATTGCTCGATTTAGACTTTTTACATAACCCTAATATTTAGGGTGTCAAATCACATATATAATTCCTATCATTACCCTATTAAGATAGTTGAAAAAAATGAGCAATTAGATTAAAATTTAAATAATCTTCTCGTGATTTTTATAACGAAATAGGTCTATGCAAGACAAAAGAAATATAAAATAAAAAAGTTATAATCTCGGAAATTTTCGGGGCTTGTGTGAAAACTAAAAAATTAACCCCTATATAACGAAAGCATATCTCAATTACTTTGAAATTTTAATTTAATATTTTCTTTGTTTAAATGTCGGTATCTAATCTATTGACTCACAAATCCGGATTGGGTATTGCATATGCATGATATGGGGCGACCCTCTCAACCCAATATTCTTTAACAAACCATACAAATATGATTAGATTTTGTCAAACACATTATTTTCATTGTTAAATTAATTTATTTATTTAAGAAAAAAATTATTTTTTACCATTAGATTAATTTATTTATTTGATAAATTATTTAAAAATATGAATAATTAATTTTAGGGGCCCTAGGCTGGTTGGGGACCCTAAGCGATCGTTCACTGTAACACTCTTAATCCGGATGTAACATTTGAGCCTCAAGCCCAAATCATATACTCATAAAAGTTAACCTAGTTTAGCCCAAACCAAAATTTTTTGCTTCATAAAATGCATCATCGTTTCAAATAGAACTGTAGAAAATATAGTTAAACTGTTTACAAAGAGAGCTCCAAATTAAAATAAATAATTAAATCATTCAACATGATCAAATAAATTCAAAATAAGAGTTACGAACATAAAACAAGGGACTTATGAATACATTGCCCGACAAATTTAAGTATTATGCTATTGATCACATCAATGAGCTAAAGTAGGACTTCCGATGGGCTCCTCAATGCAACACTGCAACCTAAAAACCTGTAAACGAAAACAACGATTCCGAACACTAAACTCATAAAGCTCAGTGGATACATCTATACTCTACCATGCTTCATGCAAATGATAAACATAAGCATGTAGCCAGAAAAGATGACATGGCATTAAAAACAAGTATGATATTACACAATTTATACACACATAGCAAGACATCATAAAACATCTCGTAACAATCAGATTCAAAAACCTGGAGTGAGACCTAGGGCCACACAACATCGGAAACGTACACTCAAGCGAGACCTGGGCCCACACAACAACGAGAACATACACTCTATACTTGGAATCCCCCATCGAGTACCTTCGAATGAGACCCGAGGCCACACATCATCGGAAACGTGCGTTAGAAAATATATCTTACCATGGTGTTGCAACACTCTTACTGGGTATCCGGATCCCACCAAACAAGTGCCCACATGGCACACGACATCATCACATAACCATACTATCCTATGGTTGCTATCAACATATAAGTCACATAAGGCATTTATCGAGTTCCTAAGATTTATGCTCAAGTATAAGGAGATTTCTGAATTTTTCAGTTTTACAACTCATTTCAAGTTATTAGGGGTCTATTAGATTGAACATTATAATTTTTCAACTTCCGGACAAAAATCAGCATTTTTGGGCAGATTGCCCAGTGGGTACTGGAACGGTACCCTTGGGTATCAGTACTCACTCTTATATCTTACATCTTATGGAAGTTATTAGGGTGATTTGCTACCGTTTTTACGAGTTTTTAACATCAAATTCGTGTTTCATCATTAACACCCCATATCCAAGCATTTAACACTCAAATAATCAAATCAAGCATACAAGACATCATCCTTAGGATGTGCATAAAATAAAAGGAGTTAGAAGTGTACTAATGTAACCCCCTAGACCCGCCTATGCATTACAACGGATCCTAGGAAGTCACATTAGGGTCACTAGAGCGACCCACGATAAGATTTCAAATAAACATATAATTAAACCTTTAAAATCATAAAACATATATCTGATTTAAAATACAATTTCAGAAATCGTTCAAAACTATAAAACAATCATGATACCAGTTGCGGAAATAAGTTTCAGACTCATTTGTATAATACAAACACGACACACATACCCCCAAGTTACACAGATACCATACTCCCTGACGAGCCAAAGAAACTCACATACCGACGTTGATAGGTGCAACATGTCTGATCTTTTATCCTGAGATGGTAAAAACAACATGAGCTTGGGAAAGCCCAGTAATACAGAACTACCAAAAGATGCTATAAGCTCATGCAGACATATGGTAAGCATAACATTTTCATGATGATCCAAGAAGTGACAGTTCTCTTTTCCCTTTCCGATATTTAAGGATGATGTTATACTTGAGAATAACGGTACTGGCTCTTTATTCATTCATCGAGTAACAAACATGAATTATTCAAGCTAATAGATTACGAAGATGGAAACAAGGAGTTTAACGCCTAGTGTGTTCTTTAATCAGACCTTGAGAATTAAACGGAAATTATATAGGCTGGTAACATACGAGGTAAGAATCAGAGAGTTTGGCGTCTAGTGTGTTCCAATAAGTAAAGATCAACATACATAAGTACCTAACATCATATCATATGAGCACATAACAGATTAAATGCAAATGTCCAATGTTCATACAGAAATTTACAATAACTACCCTCCAACCTTACACCAATATGCAGTCCCCCAGAACTGCATCCATAAGGACTTACCCTAGGCCCGATGGGCATAGGTGCCACCTAAGGGGCTGCCTTAGGTCCATAAGGACTTACCCTATGCCCGATGAGCATAGGTGCCACTCAAGGGGAGACCTTGAGTCCATAAGGACTTACCCTAGGCCCGATGGGCATAGGTGCCACCTAAGGGGATGCCTTAGGTCCATTAGGACTTACCCTAGGCCCGATGGGCGTAGGTGCCACTCAAGGGGAGACCTTGAGTCCATAAGGATTTACCAGCTTGATCAGAGCTGTACCGACAGAGACTTCATATCATAACCCAACAGTATACCCCAGATGACAATCGGTAATCAGATTTCAGACATGAGTAACATAATACATGTAACAGACATATTCTATTTAGAGTATCAGAAACAGAAATTCATGCTTTTAACAGATAAATGGGCATACCATTGAGCAAAGCAGACATTCATTATTCATCATGCAAACAGATTGTGCCATCATATATCAAGCTAACATATCATACTATCAAGTAGGTAGAGAATGTCATTATGCAGTTCATTCAACAGAAATTGGCACACACATGGAACACACTAGATGGGACAGATCATTTCTCAGAGATGCTTGGCATTTACGGAATGAGACATATTGAGCTTGTGACGATTTGAACGGATTTCTGAAACGTGGCCCCTATTAGAAGGGGTTCATACTAACGGCTTAACTCAGATATTTAGGAGGTGATACATCAAGATCTTTGAGAGCTTTGACATATCCTGAGTGATTCATTCATTTAAGCTTACAAGGGCATTATGGTCATTTTATCATACACGGACATTTTGGTAATTTATACCAACAAGGCATAAACAGCGGCTCGGGAATTCTGTTTGCTCATCAAATTTCCAACCAGGCATTCAGAGATTTCTATGTCAAGATCCTTCACAGTATCAGATACATTCAGGGCTATTTTGATTACTTGGGCCAACGAGGGCATCTTGGTCTTTTAACTATTAGGGGTGATTTTCGTAATTTAGCCCATTAATGATGATATGACGATTCACAATATTTAATATTTCCAGAAGTTTATCGAGCCTCCAAAACCATTCGAACTAACATACCTCAACCTTGCATTTCTAACCAACCCTTCTAATGTATCTGACTGTATAGTATATCTGGACGGTTGCTTTCGTATTCCACCACCAGACTTGCCGCAGAGTAGTCGAACTAATATTCTGTGCGGAAAAACTTCCAACCTTATTTTAATATCAGGAGTGATTATCGTACGTGAGTGTGCTGCCTAACACTTAGGGGCGGTTTAGCCCTTAAAGTTTTATTAGAACTCTCAGAATTTCATCAAATGCATAATTGCATATTTAGCTCAAGAGGACTTTTCAGTCATTTTGGAAATTGGGGTAAATCCACCATTTCTTTCTGAATTACCATTCGGTACCTCCATCATTCACGTACTCAAACGAGATTAAGTCGTCATAACTCTCCGCCCCTTTACAGACGATTCATTCAATACAGAACTTGAGGGTATAACGTCCTTCAAATTAATCAGACATTACGGTGCTCGAGGGCATTACCGTCTTTTTGGTCATTACGATCATTCTCATTTAATTCACGCATTACTCTCATAAGGATCGACTTATAATTTCAACAATATTTCCAGAGAATTCTTATTCAAGTGTTATACAGAGTTTGAGGGATTATCCGAGTTTGTATCACATGTATTGCATAATCAGGTCGAATGCAGATTTTAGGTCATTTCCTTTATCAGAGGGGTAGTTTAGTCATACTTATGCTCCAAGGGCATTTTCGTAATTTCATATCCAACATCTCATAGTCCGCATTCTGAACAATAATTCTTAGACACCATTGATAGAGTTTCAGATTTAACTGTATTATTATTAGCACTTTCAACACTGCTGGTATATTAATATTCTTATCCGAGTATTTTGATCTTACTGACTCTCATACTTATTTTTCGTATCGAATTCAGCTTAAGCAGAGTTCACAAAACACTCATCATAAGCATGCATGCTTTAACCAGGTATCAACATGTACATAAAGCATACAAGGGGTAGTAATGTATTACCTTAATTCCGAGCTATATCTTTCAGTTCGTGAAACCCCATTCAATTGCAATCGAACTCGAATTCGTTGTCCATCAAAATTCGTATTCAAGGAGCTAAGAGTACCTTCAATCACACAATATTCCATTTTAGTCCTTATTCATAGATCTCTTAATTGAAAAATTAACTACATAAACAAGTTTGGGTTCAATGTCAGATTTGGAGGCTTTCGGATCATAATTTTGTGAAACGGGGTTCAAAAACGGACTCGGAACGTCGAAAAACATAAAATATGAGTTTTCGGAAAATTTGACTTTTTGGTCAACGGTCAATGTCAACGCTGACGTCAGCAGGTCAACGGTCAACGGGGTCAGAGTCAACTGGTCAAAGTCAACGCTGACGTTAGCATGACGTCAGCAGTCAACGGAGGTCAACTGAGTTGACTCGGGCTGACTCGGACGAGTTGACTCTGTTGACTCGGACGAGTTGACTCGACTGACGGGACGGGTCGGGTCGGGTCGGGTCGGACTCGGGCAGACGGGTCGACTGGGCTGACCGGTTCAACCGGTCCAGCCGGTTCAGACCGGGTTAAGCCAGTTTACTTACCCAAAAATCTTCCGGTGGCCGAACGGTGGCCGAAATTGTCGTCGGAGACCCTATAAGCCTCGATTTCGCTGGAAAAACAGAGGAAACATCATTGTTAGATCAACCCACTCATCGGAAACAAGAAACAAGCCGGAATCGAGCCGGAATTTACCTTAAACAAACCCGAAGAGGCTGGAATCGACGAAGCTCCGATGAAGCCTTTCCCGACGTCGGGCAAGTGATCGGCCGGTTGGGTTTTGTTCATCATCACGTCGGAAGCCCGGATCTGGCGGCGGCATCGCGAACGGACGGCGGACGGAGCCGAAAAACGCAGAAAACCGAAGGTGGGAAGGAGTGTTCTCGCCGAACCTTCAACCCACACTTCACGGCGAACGGTGGCGCGGTTGCGCGCGTGACTGGCGGCTTGGGGTTCGGAGTCAGACGACGCACACACCGGTGGTGGCGGTGACGGCCACGACGGGGCGGTGTGGCAGATCGGAGCCGGGACGGGGGAAAAAATACCTTTAGTGACCCTTGAAAAACCCAGATTCAAATGAATGGCAAACTCGGGTAGGTGGGGAGTCAAATGGGATATTAAGGCTTAGCTAACGGGGCTCCCAAACTCATTCTAATCATATTCCAGGCAGCCTTTAACAAAAATGAGCATCTAGCTCAAAGGTTCAACACACAGAGATGGGAGGGTGTGGTTGCGGGTTCGAACCCCACTAACCCCCTTTCTCAAAAAAAAATTTACCATAAAATTAGAGTGTGACAACTCTCCTCCCCTAAAAGAAATTTCGTCCTCGAAATTTACCAAAGTCAGAGAAATGCAGAAACTGCTCTTCCATCCATTCTTGTACTGAATCTTTTCCATCATAGCATCATCGTTTCTCAGGACTCTCAGTCGGTCATATATCAATCTGGTAGTTTTCCTAAGTCACTCAAACTATCCTTAGACCCAAAGTCATCCCAACATACATCTCCGACGGCTAATCAGAATAAAATATTTGGATTCTTATCGAACTTCAAATGGTGCTAAGCGAACACTTATCTCATAACTTTTATTAAAAACGGTCTCAGACAAGGATATGAGGCATTCTGCTCTACCACAGAAGTTAATCATACCACACAAAGGTATATCTTCCAGAGTCTGAATTACTCTTCTAGGTTGACCATCAACTTTCAGATGAAAAACTGCAACTACAGTTCGAACAAGCACTCTAAGACTCCAACAGCGACTCCCAGAATCAGGATGTAGACATCAAATTTCAGTCAGGGATGATATTTAACGATATACCAAGCCACACATTGGAGGAGATGCTTTTCTTTATACTGATCGAACATAGCTAAGGTCTTTAATGGATATCACTTACCTTCAACGTAATGTTCAGACAATTTTTTCTTTCGTGTTTAACAGAGGCACCACAGATTATACACTTTCGGCACAAATGCAAACACTTCTCTTTGAAGTTCATAGAGTTTTTTTTTATCAGGTTTTCGTTAGGGTATTTTCAAACACAGTCGTTATCACCGAATAGCCTTTCATGAAATCTTACATCGGTTATCTCGCATGATCAAACATTTATTCTTAATCTGATTCACAAGTATAAACCATCTCAAGTTCCTTACCCAGATTCAAATTCAACCATTTAATTCAAAACACAGACGATTGTTATAGATATTTTCTATAAGCATATGTTGAGCTATGGAATGCAGAATACTCAGATTTGGTTATTTCAGAAGAAATGATTCAACATCAGAGTTTTGGCTCGGAGGGGTACGGTTATGATTTAGGGGCATGCACAGACCAGACATCCTACGACAGACGATCGGTCGATCAACCCAGAAAAACGCAACTCTAAGCTCTGATACCACTAAATGTAACCCCCTAGACCCGCCTATGCGTTACAACGGATCCTAGGAAGTCACATTAGGGTCACTAGAGCGACCCACGATAAGATTTCAAATAAACATATAATTAAACCTTTAAAATCATAAAACATATATATGATTTAAAATACAATTTCAGAAATCGTTCAAAACTATAAAACAATCATGATACCAGTTGCGGAAATAAGTTTCAGACTCATTTGTATAATACAAACACGACACACATACCCCCTAGTTACACAGATACCATACTCCCTGAGGAGCCAAAGAAACTCCCATACCGACGTTGATAGGTGCAACATGTCTGATCTTTTATCCTTAGATGGTAAAAACAACATGAGCTTGGGAAAGCCCAGTAATACAGAACTACCAAAAGATGCTATAAGCTCATGCAGACATATGGTAAGCATAACATTTTCATGATGATCCAAGAAGTGACAGTTCTCTATTCCCTTTCCGATATTTAAGGATGATGTTATACTTGAGAATAACGGTACTGGCTCTTTATTCATTCATCGAGTAACAAACATGAATTATTCAAGCTAATAGATTACGAAGATGGAAACAAGGAGTTTAACGCCTAGTGTGTTCTTTAATCAGACCTTGAGAATTAAACGGAAATTATATAGGCTGGTAACATACGAGGTAGGAATCAGAGAGTTTGGCGTCTAGTGTGTTCCAATAAGTACAGATCAACATACATAAGTACCTAACATCATATCATATGAGCACATAACAGATTAAATGCAAATGTCCAATGTTCATACAGAAATTTACAAGAACTACCCTCCAACCTTACACCAATATGCAGTCCCCCAGAACTGCATCCATAAGGACTTACCCTAAGCCCGATGGGCATAGGTGCCACCTAAGGGGCTGCCTTAGGTCCATAAGGACTTACCCTATGCCCGATGAGCATAGGTGCCACTCAAGGGGAGACCTTGAGTCCATAAGGACTTACCCTAGGCCCGATGGGCATAGGTGCCACCTAAGGGGATGCCTTAGGTCCATAAGGACTTACCCTAGGCCCGATGGGCGTAGGTGCCACTCAAGGGGAGACCTTGAGTCCATAAGGATTTACCAGCTTGATCAGAGCTGTACCAACAGAGACTTCATATCATAACCCAACAGTATACCCCAGATGACAATCGGTAATCAGATTTCAGACATGAGTAACATAATACATGTAACAGACATATTCTATTCAGAGTATCAGAAACAGAAATTCATGCTTTTAACATATAAATGGGCATACCATTGAGCAAAGCAGACATTCATTATTCATCATGCAAACAGATTGTGCCATCATATATCAAGCTAACATATCATACTATCAAGTAGGCAGAGAATGTCATTATGCAGTTCATTCAACAGAAATTGGCACACACATGGAACACACTAGATGGGACAGATCATTTCTCAGAGATGCTTAGCATTTACGGAATGAGACATATTGAGCTTGTGACGATTTGAACGGATTTCTGAAACGTGGCCCCTATTAGAAGGGGTTCATACTAACGGCTTAACCCAGATATTTAGGAGGTGATACATCAAGATCTTTGAGAGCTTTGACATATCCTGAGTGATTCAGTCATTTAAGCTTACAAGGGCATTATGGTCATTTTATCATACACGGACATTTTGGTAATTTATACCAACAAGGCATAAACAGCGGCTCGGGAATTCTGTTTGCTCATCAAATTTCCAACCAGGCATTCAGAGATTTCTATGTCAAGATCCTTCACGGTATCGGATACATTCAGGGCTATTTTGATTACTTGGGCCAACGAGGGCATCTTGGTCATTTAACTATTAGGGGTGATTTTCGTAATTTAGCCCATTAATGATGATATGACGATTCACAATATTTAATATTTCCAGAAGTTTATCGAGCCTCCAAAACCATTCGAACTAACATACCTCAACCTTGCATTTCTAACCAACCCTTCTAATGTATCTGACTGTATAGTATATCTGGACGGTTGCTTTCGTATTCCACCACCAGACTTGCCGCAGAGTAGTCGAACTTATATTCTGTGCGGAAAAACTTCCAACCTTATTTTAATATCAGGAGTGATTATCGTACGTGAGTGTGCTGCCTAACACTTAGGGGCGGTTTAGCCCTTAAAGTTTTATTAGAACTCTCAGAATTTCATCAAATGCATAATTGCATATTTAGCTCAAGAGGGCTTTTCAGTCATTTTGGAATTTGGGGTAAATCCACCATTTCTTTCTGAATTACCATTCGGTACCTCCATCATTCACGTACTCAAACGAGATTAAATCGTCATAACTCTCCGCCCCTTTACAGACGATTCATTCAATACAGAACTTGAGGGTATAACGTCATTCAAATTAATCAGACATTACGGTGCTCGAGGGCATTACCGTCTTTTTGGTCATTACGATCATTCTCATTTAATTCACGCATTACTCTCATAAGGATCGACTTATAATTTCAACAATATTTCCAGAGAATTCTCATTCAAGTGTTATACAGAGTTTGAGGGATTATCCGAGTTTGTATCACATGTATTGCATAATCAGGTCGAATGCAGATTTTAGGTCATTTCCTTTATTAGAGGGGTAGTTTAGTCATACTTATGCTCCAAGGGCATTTTCGTAATTTCATATCCAACATCTCATAGTCCGCATTCTGAACAATAATTCTTAGACACCATTGATAGAGTTTCAGATTTAACTGTATTATTATTAGCACTTTCAACACTGCTGGTATATTAATATTCTTATCCGAGTATTTTGATCTTACTGACTCTCATACTTATTTTTTCGTATCGAATTCAGCTTAAGCAGAGTTCACAAAACACTCATCATAAGCATGCATGCTTTAACCAGGTATCAACATGTACATAAAGCATACAAGGGGTAGTAATGTATTACCTTAATTCCGAGCTATATCTTTCAGTTCGTGAAACCCCATTCAATTGCAATCGAACTCGAATTCGATGTCCATCAAAATTCGTATTCAAGGAGCTAAGAGTACCTTCAATCACACAATATTCCATTTTAGTCCTTATTCATAGATCTCTTAACTGAAAAATTAACTACATAAACAAGTTTGGGTTCAATGTCAGATTTGGAGGCTTTCGGATCATAATTTTGTGAAACGGGGTTCAAAAACGGACTCGGAACGTCGAAAAACATAAAATAGGAGTTTTCGGAAAATTTGACTTTTGGGTCAACGGTCAAAGTCAACGCTGACGTCAGCAGGTCAACGCTGACGTCAGCAGGTCAACGGTCAACGGGGTCAGAGTCAACTGGTCAAAGTCAACGCTGACGTTAGCATGACGTCAGCAGTCAACGGAGGTCAACTGAGTTGACTCGGGCTGACTCGGACGAGTTGACTCGGTTGACTCGGACGAGTTGACTTGGTTGACTCGGACGAGTTGACTCGGTTGACTCGGACGAGTTGACTCGACTGACGGGACGGGTCGAGTCGGACGGGTCGGGTCGGTCGGGTCAGACTCGGGCAGACGGGTCGACTGGGCTGACCGGTCCAGCCGGTTCAGACCGGGTTAAGCCAGTTTACTTACCCAAAAATCTTCCGGTGGCCGAACGGTGGCCGGACGGTGGCCGAAATTGTCGCCGGAGACCCTATAAGCCTCGATTTCGCCGGAAAAACAGAGGAAACATCATTGTTAGATCAACCCACTCATCGGAAACAAGAAACAAGCCGGAATCGAGCCGGAATTTACCTTAAACAAACCCGAAGAGGCCGGAATCGACGAAGCTCCGATGAAGCCTTTCCCGACGTCGGGCAAGTGATCGGCCGGTTGGGTTTTGTTCATCGTCACGTCGGAAGCCCGGATCTGGTGGCGGCATCGCGAACGGACGGCGGACGGAGCCAAAAAACGCAGAAAACCAAAGGTGGGAAGGAGTGTTCTCGCCGAACCTTCAACCCACACTTCACGGCGAACGGTGGCGCGGTTGCGCGCGTGACTGGCGGCTTGGGGTTCGGAGTCAGACGACGCACACACCGGTGGTGGCGGTGACGGCCACGACGGGACGGTGTGGCAGATCGGAGCCGGGACGGGGGAAAAATACCTTTAGTGACCCTTGAAAAACCCAGATTCAAATGAATGGCAAACTCGGGTAGGTGGGGAGTCAAATGGGATATTAAGGCTTAGCTAACGGGCCTCCCAAACTCATTCTAATCATATTCCAGGCAGCCTTTAACAAAAATGAGCATCTAGCTCAAAGGTTCAACACACAGAGATGGGAGGGTGTGGTTGCGGGTTCGAACCCCACTAACCCCCTTTCTCAAATTTTTTTTTTACCATAAAATTAGAGTGTGACAACTAACCTTCCACCAAAAGCTAGAAAGGAACCTCATTGCCACAAGCCTCAAGCCTTCCCCTTTGCATTGAGCTTTAAAGTACTTTTCAACCTCTTTTACTATAAAGAGATATTGTAAAACGGGTTATAACATTGTTGAAAAATCAAAAGATATAAAGAAAAGAACTTTAGAACAAAAAATAGAGTTAAATCATCTATTCTTGTTCTTCCTTTATAAACCCCACCAAAACCCATCTTTCACAATTCTCACCACTTTGATGAAACTTACCTCTTCTTGTAGATTGTTAGATGTTGAATAACTTATCTTAAACCCTTAATTTTAAAATTTATTTCAATCTAACAAAGATTTGGCCCTTTTCTCGGGGTGAATGGTGAAAAGAAAGAGAAGAGATTGAAGAAAAAATAACGTGAGACAAGATGATATCACCTTCTTAGTTTTCTACATAGGAGTTTAGAGACCTCACTTTTTCCTCTTCAAAATTGAGGTAAATTACCTCATTGTCCCTCATTCATCATCCCAACTCACAACTAAACCCCAAGGACTTAAGCCCAACATCAAGAAAAGGCCTACAAGGCTCTCATGAGCATCCAAAAGCACAAACTTTCGCCCACGACACAAAGTTCACGACTCAGATTGAACCAACCCACGAATTTTGAAATTTAGGTTGTTACACTTAAGGTACTCCCCTTATAGTTGGCTCTGATATTAAGATGTAAATTTAAATTCTTTTATTTTACAACTTAATATTTAATTAATAGTTTTAAATAATAACGTAAACTAATTTAATTAAATTCAAATTAATTGTTCAAGGATCTCTTTAATAAAGTGAAAGAGATTAAATTTGGTAGTTAAATGATAACGTGTAATTAATTACTGATCCAAACACATGAAAGAAAGTAATAATAATTTATACAAATTTAAATATTTAATTGCACCACGTGTCCTCAAACTCTGACCCTCATTTTAAATTAGTCCTTAAATTTTTAAATGTTTCAATTCATTCCCAAACTACGGCTCTCATTCTAAATTAGTCTCAAAACTTTTAAATGTTCCATTTTCATCCCCAAACTACAACCCTCATTCTAAATTGGTCCCCAAACTTTTTGATGTTCTAATTTCATCCTCAAATTATCGTTTATACCACATCATATTATTTCATAATACATATCAATATTTCATGATAATTAACAATTTTTATAACAATTTTATTAACATAAGATGTGATTAGCATATACTGATAATTTAGAAATAAAATTAGAAAGTTCAAAAAGTTTGAGGACCAATTTAGAATGAGAGTTATAGTTTGAGGATGAAACTGGAATGGTCAAAAGTTTGGGGACCAGTTTAGAATGAAGGTCATAGTTTAGGGTGAAATTAGAATGATTAAAAATTTAGGGGTCAATTTAGAATGAGTTTTATAGTTTAGGGACACGCGGTACAATTAACTCTGATTTAAAATTAAATATAAATATAATTTTGTGAATAACAACAACAACAACAACAACAACAACAATAATAATAATAATAATAATAAGTTGGTTTAGTGTGGTGAGTCACTAGATATCTTTAGCAATGTCATGAGTTCAAATCATGACATTATGAATGGAACAAATTACATTAAAAGGGTTGCCCTCATAACGGACCTCTGCAATACGCGATCCAATTAATCAGTCAATGGTTTGGATACGATGATTAAACTACTACTACTACTAATAATAATAATAATAAGGGTAAACTACTGCAGGGGTCACTTACGTTTAGCGTCTGTACAGAGTTAGTCACCACTTTTGAAAAATGCCTATTAGTAGTCCTCTACGTTTTCGATGTGTAAATACTTGGTCACTCCGACGTTAACTCCGTTAGTACCCTAACGGATTGCTGATGTGGCAAAATTAAAATAAGGATAAATTACTGCAATAGCCATTAAAATTTATCTCATGTACATTTTTTCTCCTCAATTTAAAAAAAGTAAACATTATAGTCACTAATAAAAATGTTTCTTTATAATTTCACCCTTAAATTTTTAAAAATTCATTTTTCAATCCTAAAACTTTACAATCAATTAACACAATAATATTATAAATGCTTAGATGAAAAATAGGTGCCCAAAGTATACCCTTTGAAACTTAGGTGCCCAAATTGCTCCTATTTAATAACTCAAACTTAAAAATTTAGTCCACTAACTACTAAAAAATTTGAGTTATTGGAATTTCTATTTTATAATTCAAACTTTATTTTGAATTTTTGAGTCGAGTTTATGAAATTATGAGTCGAGTATTTTCACATCAAACCAAAAAATTTAATTTTTCGAGTCAAGTCGAGTTATTGGAATTTCTATTTTATAATTCAAACTTTATTTTGAATTTTTGAGTCGAGTTTATGAAATTATGAGTCGAGTATTTTCACATCAAACCTAAAAATTTAATTTTTTCGAATCAAGTCGAGTTATTAGAATTTCTATTTTTTCTTAAACTCGACTCAAAAATTCAAAATAAAGTTTGAATTATAAAATAATATTTAACTTCGTCATGAAGAAAGACGGACGATGTCCGATTATCACAGGGGATTAGGGAACAAACACGCCTCCAAATCATTCAAAACCGTAAACTTCGTCATTTGATCGACGACTTTGTTACCCTCACGACAGGTATGTTGAAACCATTGAAAATAAGCCATTATTTTTAATAAAAAAAATTTGGTTTATTATTATTAGGACTCCGTCAGTTAAAATTAATAAAATATATTTATCCCTTAATTTTCAGGTTTAATTATTTTTAAGACCGTTTAATTTTAAAATTAATAAAATTAAACCTTAGCTCCTTTAATTTTTTACGATTTAAATGTTTTTAAGATTTAATTCATCTCAAAGTTAATCATTATGCCCCTCATAGTTTAATCATAACTACGTTAGCGTGGACCTAAATTTAACAAAAAAATTAACAATGTTGAGAATTAGACTTGAATTTTTAAATTCTAAAAATATAAAACAAAATTCTTATAAATAAAATACTAGATAACTAAATTTCAAATGTTCGAAGAATATAAGAAACAATCGAAAAGAATTAAAACTGTGGCACTGTGATAAGCTTTTTTTTTCTTCTTTTCAAAACAGTTCTAATTCATGAGTATACACCTTTAATTAATACTCCTATATCGAATCATAATGGAAAATAGTAAAAGCTTTTGAGACCAAAAGCTGTGTATTGAAAGTTTGAATTATAAAATAGAAATTCTAATAACTCGACTTGATTCGAAAAAATTATATTTTTAAGTTTGATGTGAAAATACTCGACTCATAATTTCATAAACTCGACTCAAAAATTCAAAATAAAGTTCGAATTATAAAATAGAAATTCCAATAACTCGACTTGACTCGAAAAAATTAAATTTTTTGGTTTGATGTGAAAATACTCGACTCATAATTTCATAAACTCGACTCAAAAATTCAAAATAAAGTTTGAATTATAAAATAGAAATTCCAATAACTCGAATTTTTTAGTAGTTAGTGGACTAAATTTTTAAGTTTGAGTTATTAAATAGGAACAATTTGGGCACCTAAGTTTCAAAGGGTATACTTTGGGCACCTATTTTTCATCTAAGCATTTATAATATTATTGTGTTAATTGATTGTAAAGTTTTAGGATTGAAAAATGAATTTTTAAAAATTTAAGGGTGAAATTATAAAGAAACATTTTTATTAGTGACTATAATGTTTACTTTTTTTAAATTGAGGAGAAAAAATTTACATGAGATAAATTTTAATGGCTATTGTAGTAATTTATCCTTATTTTAATTTCGCCACATCAGCAATCCGTTAGGGGACAAACGGAGTTAACGTCGGAGTGACCAAGTATTTACACATCGAAAACGTAGAGGACTACTAATAGGCACTTTTCAAAAGTGGTGAATAACTCTGTACAGACGCTAAACGTAAGAGGACCCTGCAGTAGTTTACCCTAATAATAATAATAATAATAATAATAATAATAATAATAATAAAAGATCATTAATGACTTATCAAAACTAACCAACCGCAATCAATTAAGATGAATTGACTTAATTAGGCTAAGACCGAGTATTGTACCAAAAAGAAGAGGCTGAGACTGAGTAATATTGCCATGAATTATTGAATTTGATAGACAAGACAGAAATGTGGAAGGGCAAAAGCTTATAGGAGTGTCGGTCATTTATATCTGGCTCAATTCACAAACTAGCCCTTTAAGTATACCCATTTTTGTTCTTTGCATCTTCAATTTCTTTTATCCCATTTTGACCCTTAAAGTATACTTGTTTTCCTATTTTGCATCCTAGAATAATTTAGACCAATCAATTCATGTTACGTTGCATTTTAATTTTGATTTTGTTCTTATAACTTTGTCACATGACGTGTTTTCATTGGTCCAAATTGTTTTTTTTATTGAAAATTAACAGGCCTCGTTAAAAACTCCCTCTAAACCTAGGTAGGGGGAAAGAGTGCCCTCTATTATTTAAAATACTTTAATCAACATGTTCTAACATTCAAGTACAACACATAAACCTTCTGTGTAAACACCACAGAACACTACACAATATGAAATGTAAAGCTACACTAAGCAGTATCACTATGAATTACAATCATTAATCCATAAAAACTCATCCTTTCTCATGACTCCTTCACGTGCTAATTGATGCGCGATGTTGTTTACCTCTCTGTACGCGAACAAAAGAATCCAATTCGGTCTTCTAAAGTAGGATCTGCATTTCTGAATTAACTCAACAAAACACATAGAGACAGTCTCAAATTGGTTAATCCATTTACACACCATTTCACTATCTGTTTCCACAGTTAAAACCATGTTTGAATTACTAAAGTGAGAATCATATATGCAACATGCTTCTAAAATAGCAAAAATCTCAGCTTCTGTCGGATTAAACCTCCCAATATCTTTAGCGAACCTCACCAATTGTTTCCCCGAATAATCTCTCAATACGCCCCCTATACCCCCGTCACCAAAACTGCCTTTCACTGACGCGTCCACATTAAATTTCAAAGAACCACAAGGCGGCGTAATCCAATTACCTACTGCAGGTCTAATGGTTTTGACAGGGGGTATATAACACAAATTAGGACATCGAATGAAATCAAGTATGGAGAAACACTGTTGGGGCCATTTGCTTTTGCACCATATTCCAATTCTAGTGATAGCAATATCAAAAAGAATGACTGCAGTGAAAACTTTTCTATTAAAAATAGCTTCATTTCTACTCAACCAAATTGACCAAACTAACCCGAAAAAAGCCATCGACCATACTGGTTTCGCGGCATTTTTTATAGATTGTTCGCTCCACCAAACCATAAGATCTTTGATATTGCTCGGCATGGTCAAGTGAATATTCCATACTTGACACCACTTTTGCCACACCTGCCAAGTAATCACACAATGACATAAAAGATGGTCAATAGTTTCAATAGATTCAACACAAAAGGGGCATAGACAATTTCCAATTCCTGAAATACCACGCTTTCCAAGTTCAAAGCATGTAGGGATTTTGTTCTGTATTGCTCTCCATACGAATATTTCAACTTTCGGAGGAGCTAAATTCTGCCATATTAATTTCCAAAAATTCTTGCCATCTACTGCCCCTGTTTCTGATGCTGCAATGCAAAAGTCCTTTGGTTTGTAATACCCAAGTGTTGACCCGCTCCATCTCATACAATCCATATCAGAAAAGTATTTAGCTGCTCGATCAATTGTGTTCTTAAAGTCAGTCCACTGTTTAATTTCCCACTGAAACAGAATTCTTCTCAGTTCTATCTTCCAGACCCATTTTCCAGCAATTACTGAACCAAAATCCGCAATCAGCCCTTCTTTCTTCACTGCAATACTATGAATTCTTGGAAAATATAGGCGAAGGTTCGGAACTTCAGTCCAGAAGTCTTCCCAAAACTGAATAGATTTTCCATCTCCAAGGACGAACCGTAGGTTGCATGTAAAAGTGTCATTCCTATTCTGTAACGGCATCGTGATGTTCCTCCAGACCCATGAGAGATTTCGATTAGCAATGAGTTTTGGAACAAGACTTGAAGGCTGATAACCATATTTAGCAACAATAATCTTCCTCCAAAGGCTGTCCGGCTCAGTATTATATCTCCAAATCCACTTATTAAGCAGTGCCCTATTTTTCAGCCTTAAATCAAAAAAGCCTAAGCCCCCAAATTATTTTGGTTTGACAAGATTACTCCATTTTATCCAGTGAATTGGCCGATTTGAATTTGGTCCCCAAATAAATTTAGCAATGCTTGAATTGAGTTTATCTGCAATAGATTTAGGCATCTGGAACAGACCTAAGTAGTATATGGGAAGACTACTTAAAACAGATTTTACTAAACAAATCCTTCCCGCAATTGAAAGAAATTTACCGCTCCATCCCTCTAATCTTGCAGCGAATTTATCCAAAATAGGTTTCCACAAAGTCACTGAATTGCTTGGGGCACCCAGTGGTAGACCTAAATAAGATGTTGGTAGAGTACCTGATCTACAATGCAACACATCAGCCCAGTTTTGTACACACTGTTCATCAACATTAACGCCATACAGAGTTGATTTGTTCATGTTGAGTCTTAGGCCTGAGGCTAGCTCGAAGATTTTAAGCACCCTCTTTATATTCTTCACATTTTCCAGCTCGGCCTTTGCAAAGATGATCAGATCATCTGCGAACTGCAGATGAGAAACTTTAAAGTCATTTTTACCCACTTCTACCCCTTTTGATGATGTTTTCAGTCGATGCTTTGCTCAACAGGACACTCAACACTTCACCGAAAATGTTGAATAGAAACGGGGATAGAGGGCAGCCCTGCCTTAGTCCTTTACCAATTGAGAACATATCTGTCGACTTACCGTTGATTAACACCGAGATTTTAGCAGTTGAAATACACAAGAACATCCACTTCCTCCATTTTTGTCCAAACCCCATTTTCATGAGTATGTAATCAAGGAATGACCAATCGACGGTATCATAAGCCCTCTTAAAATCAGCTTTGAACACGATAGCTTGTTTTTTCCTTCTCTTTAGATCATCTATTACCTCATTAGCGATCAAGGAGCAATCGGCTATCTGTTTTCCTGCTATGAATGCGAACTGATTATCGCTCACTACTTCATTCATGCACCTTGCCAACCTTCTTGATAAGACTTTCGCCAAAATTTTGTAGAGGCTGTTTACAAGCGATATTGGTCTGAAATCTTAAACAGTTCTTGGGCTTTGTTTTTTCGGAATAAGGGATATGAAAGAGTGATTGAAAAACTGATCCTTTACTTTACCTTTAAAAAATTCCTTGAAAAAAGACATTATTGGCTCCCGAAGCGACGGCCAAAATTTTTTTTAGAACTCCAAATTAAAACCATCTGGTCCCGGTGCACGGTTCCCATGGCAAGACTGAATAGCAGCCCAGATTTCCTCTGAATTAAAAGGTTCTTCAAGAGAACTAGCCGACTCTCTACTTAATTGGTTGAAATCACAATCAAAATTCTTAATAGGAATGGTTTTTGCAGCATTGTAGGCATCCCGGAAATAAGCTTTAAAAGTTTTTGAAATAGACAACTCGTCTGTAATCTCCACCCCATCTTTTTCAATCGAAACAATTCTGTTCTTGCACCTTCTTATCGAAGCTGAGATGTGGTAGTACTTTGTATTCTTATCACCTTCATTAAACCATCAGATTCTCGATTTTTGGAACCAGTCTCGCTCTTCCTTTCGGTAATTATTCCACAGATTAACTTTGAGGGAATGGATTTCTGTAGCTTTTTCAGATGAGTAGCCCTCTTCGATCAGTTTATCTTCCAGTGCAGTGATCTTTGCGTCTAGCCCCTCAGTACCTTCGGCCATTTTTCTTTTTTCATCCTTAGCCCAAAGTTTAATTACAGATTTCACTGCCTTCAGTGTTTTTCCAACCCCTTTTCCAGACAAATTCCTAATTGTAGCCATAATTTGTTCCCCAAAATATTTATCAGATACCAATTTGTGAACAATTTAAACGGTCTGGACCCTCCATCCTTCAATGGCTCCCTCACTATTACTAGTCTATGATCGGATAGACTCCTGGGTAGGGTACTCTGATATAAATTTGAGAACCACAAAAAAATCTCAGGCGATAGTAAGAATCTATCGAGTTTGCTTGCTTCGACACTGTTTCCACCCCGGAACCAAGTAAACCTGTCTCTCACCATCGGTATATCTATTAAATTGTTCCTCGAAATAAAATCTCCAAACGCTGCTGCAGAATCAGGGGAAACATCACCCCCTAATCTTTCTTCTAAATTTAAAACGACATTAAAATCGCCGCCGATTATTACCGGTACTTGTACAACATCAATACACGCAGAAACCTCTTCGAAAAAATTCTCCTATCACAAGCATCATTCGGAGCGTACAAATTCAGAATGCCACAGCTACAACTTTTGTTAGCAAAGACATTAGAATCCCAAAAAGAGAGTAGCCCTCATACAGCTCCATTCGCAAGTGAATATTCAACACCCCAAGAAGCTGACCTTTTCAATCTTTTTAACACACCCTGCTTCAACACTGCCATTTTCGTTTCTTGCAATAGCACAACATTTGCTTTACACTTCCCTATCGATTTAGCCACTGCTCTGACTTTTTCTGATCTCCCAAAACCCCTCACATTCCAGGTAACAAACGAACAAGACATAAAATGATACCAATTTCACTAATTGAAACAAGTTTTGGGTAGGTTAGCTTACCTTAAGAACCCATTCCATCACGCCTTTCTGCCTCTATCAATTTTGTAAGAATAGTCTCGTCTGGAGCTTCAAATGAAATGCCCATGTTGATTTTAGTGTTTAGAGTTGCAGTAGCTTCGATTAGATTTTCATCAACCGCAATGTTTGCTGAAGGGGAATTCGGTGGAGAAATGTGTAAAGGGGGGAATTGTTTATTTTTCTTTTTCATTACAGTGCCCTTTACACTCAAACTTTTTTTATTGGGCTTGATGGATCTGCTATATTTCTTCCTCTTAGCCCACCGAGTAATTAAATGAGAACCCAATTTTCCACATTCTCCAATCTGTTGAGGCCGTTCAAAGCTACACTTCTTAGATCCAAAATCTTTAATTAAAGATTCATCAAACACCTCCTCAATGTAGACTAGATTCACGTCCTGGAGCCTAGAACTATTTGAGATTTGTGTTTCAACGCCAGCATCCCCAACTGGCCCACCAATGACAGCAGAGAAATTATCTACACCCTCCATAATGGTATCAGCTGACACTATCTCAACCTCATGGAACCCATTAGCACTACCAACTGAACGGGCCTTTGGGCTTGAGTATAGAACAGGCCTTTCCACAGAGTTATGAGATGAATCATAATTATTTGATGGTGATCCATAGTCAGCATATCCATCCGAAAATTCCTCTGAAACAGACGGGCGCCGCCTTCGAATATTAATGCATGGCTCATGCACCGAAGCATCCTTTGCTATGCCTGCCACAGGGGACACCGGACCCTCGCCGTCGATGAACACCCTATCTTCTTCGAAAACTTCCACCGTTATTTTAATCTCATGTATGACTCCATTGACTAATATGGCAATTCTCTCTGGTATTTGGGTAATCTTCTGCACTTGGATGAGGATTCTAGCTTCATCGAAGCGTTTGAGTGATGTGGTATCTTCGTCTATTTTCAAAACGGAACCTCACCGACTGCCAATCCCTCGGAAGAACTCACCATTCCACACCTGTAGAGGAACGTCAATAAGTTTAACCCAAGTCTTGATTTTCTTTTTCCCTTTGTGGCCTTCCAGAAGTTCTAGATCATCAAACCAAATCTTCATTAATTCTGATCTCATCTCCCATACTCTTCTCCTTTCAATTGGATTCCCTAACCTTAAGATTACAAGAAGATCGTACCATGGGCAAATCTGCACTTCAAAGCCTTCTGACAGTAACGCTTCTTGAACAATTTCCAGGTTATACATATTTTTAATTTTCCCCACCAAATAGTTTTGTAGCCATTCCATGGATTCTTTAGCTATTCTGATTGGATCTTGGGGACCATCCGCACTGTGAGTTCTTGGATAAGAGGAAGTTATCTCCACGACCATCTCCTTCCCCCTGTTATCATATTGTTGATTATCTTTTTTCCACTTCGCCGAGCCTTCATTCGACTGCTCCCTAACCTCCACCCTTTTCTCCAATAGAGCTTCCTTATACGTTCTGGTATCCCTGGTTCGCATATAAATTCTCGGTTTACTTGTTGGGCTTGCTTTGGCAGAGTTTTTGATTTCTTTCCTCTGGTTAGCAATGCCTTAGAGGCATCAGACATTTTACTGAACCTGACAAAAGCAAACGTCGTGGGCTTCTTTCTTCTCTTTTCGTTCTCGTATGCGACGTAAATGTCCACGACCGGACCATAGGCTTGAAAAGCTTCTTTCAAGGTAAGGTGGTGGATTCGTTTACTCACATTATCAACAAACACTGTCACCCCCTCTCTTCGCCGGAGTGAGTGGTACCTTACCGGAGACTTCTTACCTGACTCTCTCGCTCCCATGTTTTGTGATAATTTCGAATCTTATAAATTTTTTTGGTCCAAATTGTTTCAAACAACAAAATGTGGAAACATATGTTTTAAGGGTTGAAATGGGAAAAAAATTTAGGGTAAAAGTGAGAAAAACAAGTATACTTAGATGACCAAATTGTGAATTAGGCCTTTATTTATTTGATTTGATTTAATGCATGAATTACTCCCTAAAACCTACTTTATATGTCCCATTAAATTTGTCTTTTTTGTGTTTTAAAATTACTTCACTTAAATTAAAATATTGTCGATGGACATTCATCAACAAATTAACACGTAAAAATCATTGGGTTTTAAAATTTGTCCTTTTTGTGTTTTAAAATTACTTCACTTAAATTATACCCCTTTCTCACTTAGATCCTTTTACTTTTTATTAGAGGTGTCGCGTGGTGCATTTTAATAGGTGCCGTGTGTCTATTTTTTAACGACATTGGTAACAAGGACTAATATGGAAAAAATATTAGGTCCTGGTCTAGACCAAAAAGATTAAAGAACTAAAGTGGAAAAGCGATATACTTTAAAAGTTAATTCATGCATTAAGCTTATTTGTTTTAGATTACAACTTTCGATTAGAGTAACAAGGAGGATCTAGAAATTTAAACTTAATAATTGACCGATTAATGTAATAATTTAGAATCAATTTACACCTTTGTAATAATGTTTTAATAAGTGATAATTGTTGTGCAAACAAGCATGATTTATAGTCAGAGAATTATTGACGTTGAAGAACCAATCTATGTAAATATGTTTGAGAAATTAGAACTATATTACACCGATGTAATTGTCTTTTAGAGAGTAAAAACTTACTCTAGTGAAATTAAGTATTGATAGTGACAATTGTTGTGCAAGCATGCATAAGTTTTATATTCAAACCCGATTTGGAGTTCTAGAATTTCTCAAAAAGATTACGAAATCAAAATCGTTTTAGGTTTCAAATACTCAATAGTTTTGGTTCACCAATGTTAACCATCAGATCAACTTGAAACTAAACTATATTAAACTTTTGGCAAAATGAATCTTTCCAACCGTTGGGATTGATAGGCGACCATTCCGTTAATCAAAATTATGGCCTTAGTAAAAGCTGTAACTTTGAAAAATTAAGATTCTTTTTGGGAAGAAGACTTTAATGTGCCACATCAACATTTCTTAACGAGGTTAAAAGCACTACAACATTGATCATAATAAACTTAAAGTAAAAGTTTAGTGACTATACTGAAGAAATTTCGGTTCGGTGACTAAAGTGAAAGTACCCTAAAAATTTAATAATTATTAAAATAGTTTATTTTTTTTAATAGTGGGTCAAGTGACCCACCATGCACCATGATGCATTCGCCCCTGGTAACAATAATCTATTATCACAAGCATTAAACTGTATAAACAGTTCAAAAACTAAGTTAAACTATAATGAACCAGAACTCTATTAAAAAATATAATGAATTAGAGCTAAAACTAACAAAAAAAATTCATACATGATTTATATAGGATGAAACTTAAACTTAGATACTCGAGTGTTGTTAATGCTCAATTTAATTTTTATTTTATGATCATTTAATTCTATTATAATTAGAATAAAATTAAAATTAAATTGTGCTTTGGAAATGACAGTTTTATCTTCACTGTTTAGTCTATAAATAGTTGGCAATTTTACTCATTTTGAATATCCTTAAGCAAATGACATTTACTTTGAAACGCTCTTTGGTTTTCATAAACATTTTGTAACCCCCTCATCCCGGTCTAGCCGAATGACCGGTCCGAGTGAGTCACACGGGGAAAACTGAAGCGAAACCCGTTAAGGTTCCCCCTCAGTTAACAACCCTATTTTTTTTTCATTAATTAATCTTGTTTAAATGCATTATTAAGTCCTAAGTGAAACATGCCAGCGGAAACACGAACGATAAAACAACGACCCACCAAATCTGCACATTAAAACAACTCATTTATCCTTTCTAAGCAGGCCGTATCAATACAGCTCTCTAGTGTATCAATACAGCTACAGTGTATTGATACACTATTGTGTATCAATACAGCTACAGTGTATCGATACACTATTGAGTGTATCGATACACTATTGGTCAACTAGGTCAACCCGTATCGATACTCTATTTCACCGTATCGATACGACCCACACTGCATCACTCATCAAAAAAACAGAGAGTTGGGACCGTATCGATACACCTAGTGTATCGATACGCCTGACCAAAAATCTACCATTTATGAAAGAGTGTATTGATACACCACTTTAGTGTATCAATACACCCTGTTTTGCAAGACTCCAAATTTCAACAAAACACATACAAGAACACCTATTAAAGTCAAGAGAGTCATTTAAGCATGAGTTATCATTCATCAAGGCAACACAAGACACACACAAACAAGGCATCAAGGTCGTTTAAACATGCCCCTAACAATCAACAACTATCCAGCAAAACCATACATGTCCCATTACTCAACTATTACTTATTCAAACTTTAAAACCCATACTTGAAGCACTCAAGGCTAACAACCACACTTGGAGCCTTCCACTTGCGCGAGCAACCCACGAACTAAGGATCTGCAATGTTGAACAAAGAGAGCGTAAGCAATAATACTTAGTGAGGGTAAGCTCTAAAAACAAACCTCAACATTGCAGGGTCCGAGCACAATCTAACCAAAGCATCACACAAACATATCAAGAATTTACAAGAGCCACAATATAAGATGCATGAACAATTTATACTGTAAATGTCATGCTCTCCAAGCTCTAACTTCCTCAATATAAACAGTCACAACCCACATTTCCATGCCTAGCATGTACTCATCATGACATCACCGTCATACACCATTTCCATGCATAGCATGTACTCAACATGACATCACCGTCATACACCATTTCCATGCATAGCATGTACTCAACATGACATCACCGTCATACACCATTTCCATGCATAGCATGTACTCAACATGACATCACCGTCATACACCATTTCCATGCATAGCATGTACTCAACATGACATCACCGTCATACACCGTTTCCATGCATAGCATGTACTCAACATGACATCACTGTCATACACCAACCACATTTCCATGCATGCTTTATGCAATACAAAACATGCCTCAACTCACATGTATAATACAATATACATAAGCATTCATACATTTAAGTTCATCCAAAGGCTTTAGATCAAGTTTAGGATTAGGCTACCACACTAATCCCAACTCTAGGTGGGTCTACCAAGCCCGACCTAGTCCGTATACTCGAACCAACCATTTTAAAACCACTTAAAACATTTAACCACTCACCTAAGCTTCCAAGCTCAAGACCAAGCAAGCAACAACCTTCAATTTTCCGGATTCACTTCCGATGCTTCACCAATGCCCAAACTTGATTCTAATCAATCCCAAACACCAACAAAATATCCAAAATCAATAACTTGTCATCGAAACTAACCCGGAACATAATTCAAACATTAAGCTCAACATTTCAAGCCAAGAACCCTTTCAAACTCCTCATTTTCGTACTCATATTTTACCCAGCAGAAAATACCATTTTCGAACATCCAAATGACATCTAAATGGTCCCAAAACACTTTCCTCACATACATATATCATCAGCCTTTCAACCTAACTCTAAAACTCACCAAAATTCAAGTTTTAGACTATTCAAAAATGGCCATAAATACCCATTTCGGATTTTCATCCAAAATTACTCATTTTAACATATTATGTGTATTTTAAGGTGACTAACTCAAAACCCATCTCAATAATTCAAAATCAATTGAAAAACTCAATAAAAACTCAGATTTTCATTAAACTTGAAAATCACAAAAGTGGGTAGTTTCGAAATATAAAACTATGTAAACGTAGAGGATGAAGAGGAGAGTTCGAATATGTAATTACCTTCAAAAACGCCCTTGAATTGAGGAAGAAATCAAAGGAAATAGTAATGAGGGTTTGAGAGAATTTGGGGTGTTTATGAACGGTGAAGAAGAAAGATGAAGAAGAAAAGATGATATAAGGTGGTGTTTATTTTTATTTTGGTTTAATTACCAAAATGATCCCTCCCTTTCTTTCTAAACTCAATTTGCTCATACTAAGGTCAATTTGATTACAAATAAACTTTACCAACTCGAACCAATTAACCCGACTAACTCCTAACCCCAAAACACGGATGTTACACATTTACTGAATGTTGTTTTGAGTTGAGAGAATAGCAGTATCATCAAAGTCCACTCCATCTTTCGGGTGTACGAAATTTGGAGAGTCGTGCTATCATCAAGGGGCCGTTCGTCTATTGTAGCGATTACACACATCGGGGCGAATTCACTTCTAAAGTATTGGTTAATACCACGACACGGTTATCATTTAGCTTAATTATTTTATTATTTTCCAGTCAGTGTTAACGCCTCGTTTTGCAGCAGTTTATTTTCCAACAATTTAAAAGCGAATTAACGTACTACTGTTAAAAAAACATGATCACATGTCGGGACGACAACCTTTAATTCGAATTCAAGTTTGACGATTTAGTAGTCGAAGGAGGTAATCTGACATGCAGTTGTGGTATGTATTTGAAACTTATGTTCATTATGATTATTAACAATTACATGCAGCATTGCGTATTTGATAATGGTGAATAAATGCATGTTTAATAGTCATTAAAAGCATATTGATATTGGTTGTTTTACAAAATGTTTAAAAGTATATCTTTATGTTGTTATTATGAAAACGTTTTGACTAATAAATAAATTCAATAGTATGTTTTCATCCTTAATTGAATATGTTTCAGCTTCATTACCTTTGAATTTAAATCAAAACTAGTGCAACATTGTAATCGACTACATTTTTTTGATGGCGTCATTACAATAATTGAGTATTATTTTTTGAGTTTTGAATAATTATAGAATAATGTTCCTTATAATTCTATAAGAATTGAGTTTGTTTTGTTTTCTGTTTTGGACTTAGATTTAACTACTTTCGGTTCATATTTACAAGGTTTTATGATGCTTTAATTAGAGAACCAAAACAACAATTATCATTTTATTATGTTTTTTCAAGTTGGTTAAATGAAAATAAATGATAATTATTAAATCTTTTATAACTCAAGCAGAATTATGTCTTTTCAAATACATTATTAAGCTATTAATAATGGAGTTATGTATTAATGCCTTTTAATATTATGAGTGACCTTGAACGGGAAAATTTTGAATAGTTACGGTGTGATAACTATTTTTAGTTTTGAAACATTCTTGCTGCATAGTTAGCAATGCTATAGTAATAAATATCATTTATTGGTATTTTTCAAGGTATCGTTTATAAGCATCGTTACAACTAATAATTCACTTTTTGAGAAATTTGGAAAGACAACAGGACATTATCAATTTTGGAAAAAATAATCGAAGCTAAAAACTCTAAGATGGAAGATTTTCTAAATTAAATAGTTGTCAATTCTAGTCCGATTCTCGCAATCTGCTGAGAATAAGAAATATGAACTTAAATATAATAATTTTTATTACTTCTAGTGAATTATTTCAACAATGTTAGAGAATTACTATCTTTCTAACTTTGTAGAATTTTCTTGTGATTCTAGAATTAACAAATTTTGAAGAGATGTTAATTCAAACGAAGTGACTGTTGCAAAAAATTCCAGATTTATTCTACAGGCATGATGAAGATGAACAAGTCTATATAAAAAATCATGATCCGACATGTGAGGTCAGGTTATTTAGACTGGTTGTTTGTTAATTAATATTTTTAATATCACATGAATTTATATTTATTATTAAAGAATGAACATGTAAGCTAATCTTTAAATTAAGTGAGAATGTTTTAGACTACGGTAAAGACTAAGACTAAGGTAGTAGTGAGCTCAAAATGTGTATGCTTAATAAGATACTATTGTGAGTAAAAGTATCAATCATAATTCTTTAAGAGACCTTAATTAAAGAAAAAGAAAATTCATAAATAGCTTATCGAAAAGCATTATGTAATGCATGTTTAGGATTGGTTTTATGAAATACCTTGTATTTAAGTGTTCCTAGTGCATCACATCTCTTTCATGGTGACCTACTTGGTGCATTGTTCTTTAATGTGCTCATTTTTATAAAAAAACAAATACTATGACAAATAAGATCTCTTTAAACTTAGTGTAGAAGTTAAAAGAGTTGAGATTAATTTGGTTGGCTAGAATACCAAATTTAGTCATAGTAAATAAAATATGTGATGGTCTCTTTAGGACCAATACGCTGGATAATATGAATAAGAATATGATAGACATTGGTGCAACTAAAAGTATGATGTAACTATTAAATCTCTCTGAGTTCTTTTCCCAAGCAGAGGGAAGAAAATAGATGATATATCTTAGAAGTTGTGTTGAAATCTCTTGCAATAAACTTGAGATAATTTTCCTGTTGTTAGAAAAAGTTGAAAACTCCTCATAAATATTTACATAATATTTCTAATTTCTCGAATTAGAGAGAAGTTAAAATTCTTTTTGAATGTGATAAAAGGAATTTCATAATAGTTTGAGATTATGCATACTAATTTTAAATGATTAGTAACTTCTCAAAAGTTTGAAAATATAATCATGTGTAAACAAGATTTGAGTTTGTTAAAATATAATTTTATGGTTAAAATTCATAACAAACTTTACTCTAATATGATTGAGTATTTGTTTACACGTTATCCAAGACACTTATGAAATTATTTGTATCTTAAAATGTTAGAAATGTGGGGTGTCTTAAAATGATGATTGAAGTCAGAGAGGGACCTAATTGATCCGCTTACCAAAGGTTAAAATTGGAAGTTGGTTCTAGATTCGTCGAGAGGGATGGGTTTAAAGCTCATTGGTTGAGGAATTCATGGTGGATACACAACTTAGTTATCTAAGTTCAATGTGGTCAAACGAAACCATGGAAAGACTCATAGTGTACCTATCCCTATGATGAATAACGTAAATGCACATGATGAGCTTTATTGCTTTTAATAAATTCATAGCCCAGACTTCGGGTGGTCTCAGTGAGAAAGACTTGATGAATTTTCTGATTTTAGATGAATATCTACTCTTAATAAGTTCATAACTCAGTGTTGAGTGGGTGGTTCAATCGCAAAGGACTAGATGAACTTGCCACTAGAGAGGATGGGTTTTCTTAAACTCTTGAAGGACTCATTGAATTCACCGGTTAAAGAGGTTGAGTGTTTATTCTTAATGATTTCTTATCCCAGAGTTTCAGGTGGTTCATTTAATATGAGAATTCACCTTGTTTTTGTGAGGTTGAGTTGTTGTAAAAGCTCTTAATAATTTCATAGCCCAATTTCGGGTGGTTTATGTTGTGATAAACCTGATAAAATAACCTATTTAAATGAGAAGTACTAGTAACCTTCTATGAAAAAATGTAGGGTCATTTTTCTAAAACACTTACTAGAATCCTAAAGGGAAAGGGCTATAAATATATACTTTGTAGACACATCGAGGACTTTGGTGGATAAAGGGGTTAGTTGTGTGTTATGAGTCCACCCTAATCTTAGAAAGTTCAAGATTCGTTCACTTATCTAAGAGAAGAATTACTCATCATCACTATGTTCTAGTTTTAGATATGTTCACTAGTGCTTAAGCAACTAATCTCGCTATTGCTCTTCTCGTGTTTTAAATTCAATGCTCTCCTTTTTTCGAAAGATATTCTTTCGCATTAGTGGGGGAATGTTGTTATTGCTCAATTTAATTTTTATTTTATGGCCATTTAATTCTATTATAACTAGAATTAAATTGTTCTTTAGAAATGATAATTTTGCTCTCACTATTCAACCTATAAAATAGTGGACAATTTTACTATTTTAAATATCCCTAAACAAATGGCATTTACTTTAAAACGCTCTTTGGTTTTTATAAACTTTTACTGAGTGTTGTTTTGAGTTGAGAGAAGAGTAGTACCATCAAAGTCCACTCTATCTTTTGGGTATACGAAATTTGGAGAGTCGTGCTAACCTCAGGGGGTCATTCGTCCATTGTAGCGATTACACACATCGGGACGAATTCGCTTCTAAGGTAGTGGTTAATACCATGACACGGTTATCATTTCGCTTAGTTATTTTATTATTTTTCAGTTAGTGCTAACGCCTCGTTTTGCATCAGTCTATTTTCCAACATCGAGGACCTAGATTCTTGTCCTTTAACAGTTTTGTCAATACCTCATTTTTTGTATACGATCAATATTTTATCCATTAATCGATTAATTTGAATAAAATATTTTAGAGATCTATTATGAATATGATCATTCCAACCTAATTTGTTCCATTTGCAAGGTCAGAATTCAAACCTTAAAATTTGTTGTTTAACGAACTTAACGCCTCATCTAATTAAACTAGCTAATAGTTGATAATGCGAAACCCTCGTTAACTCATGTATTTAATAAAAACAAATTTTAAAAAATAAAGTTAGTAAATGTATATATAGAGTTAGGATCAACTTACACACTGTAAAACTCTTTAAGTTTTACACGTTTTTTATCGTTGGATAGGGAAAAATTGATGGCTGAGATTAACTCCTTACTTTTTTCCCAAGTGATAATCTTCACATAATCTACTGTTAATCTCAGGCATTCGTTTCACTCATCCAACGATCCAAAAAACGTGTAAAACTTATAGAGTTTTACACTGTGTAACTTGTAGAACTAATGTTTTGATATAATAATTGAAAAATGTTTTGGACTAATTTGAAAAGAATTTAAAACATGTCTTTAAGTCCAAACAACTTGAAAATATGTTTGAGGTATTTAAAAAGCTTTTTGGCAAAGTTTTAAATGCTTTAAAGTAGTCAAAACTGGATTTTCAGCAAGCCCGTACCGATACAGTATACCCCGTATCGATACCTTTTACCCAAGATTTGATTCTGCCAAAACCCGTACCGATACATGCCTGCATGTATCGTTACGGAGAAGGATTGTATCGATACGCCCTTTAAGCGTACTAATACCCTATTTAACAAACCCCAATGGCTATTTCCCAACTGTTTTTTAAAATGCAGACCATACCGATACGCTCCCTAGCGTATCGATACGCTTAGGCTGTGTAACCCCCTCGTCCCGGTCTGGACGACTGACCAGTCCGAGCAGGCTACACGGGGAAAACTGAAGTGAAACCCATAAAGGCTCCCATTCGGTTAGCAACCCTAGAAAATTTCTTTTAAATATTATCTTGTCTACATGCTTCAACACATCCTATGTGATATACGACAGCGGAAAGACAACGTAACAATACAAGAATACCAAGCAAGCAATTTAAACAATCCATTTTAGTCTTTACAGCAGGCCGTATCGATACACTAGAGGTGCGTATCGATACGCCTTGACTAGGTCAACTGCCCCAAAGTCAACCTAGGGGGACCGTATCGGTACACTGGCTGACTGTACCGATACACCCTCGACGGTCAACTTCTCACGGTCAAACGATAAAAACCGTGCCGATACACCCAAGACCCGTACCGATACGCCAAAATCTCGTCATTTTCTCAGATTTCCAGAGAGCTTTTGGCGTATCGATAAACTCTCGTGTACCGGTACGCTAAGCTTAAACTGAGGCCCAAAGTGTAGGACCGTATCGATATGGCCCTTGGGCGTATCGATACGCCCTGCGCTGCAAGCCTCAATTTAGCTGCAAAATGTACTAAGACTCAACTCTAGATACAATTTACGACTCATCTAGCAACAAGCAAACCCTCATACAACACTAGACAACCATGAATCAGCATACAGAACAATTTAAACAATCAACGGAGCATCAACACCAAGGCAACCATACATAAGAGAAACTTGCATTCTAAACATACATAAAGGGTCTAATTAGCCAAAAGATGCGTGCATCCACTAGCAAAGTTTACATGCTCTCAAAACAACACATAGCATTCATGGATCAAGGTCGTAAGCCTTTAAACACAAGCTTTTAGACAACAACATATCATGGTTTACAAATCCATATCAAGGCATTAACATCAAAACCAACATATATGAGTCTAACAACGCTCATACCAAACACATAGCATCCCCATTGCTAAACTACCACATTATTTACTAAACCATACTTGAGCAACTACTAAAGCATGGAATGCCCATTTCCTTGCTCCTTGCTAACTCCACGTTAATGATCTGCATTGTCGAAAACGAGAGCGTAAGCTAGAAGCTTAGTGAGGGTGCTCTAAAACAAAAATAACGACAATGCATGGTTCAAGCATACCATCCTTAAGGAAACACACATGCATACATAAGCGTCAACATAGCATCAAGCTAACATCACATGAATGCATTAACATGGCATCTTACCTCATGTTATGCCCAACAAGATATAACAATTTTCTTAACAACAACCACACATGAACAAGTATATTGGCAACTATTAGTTTACTCGGATATGCGGATAACTTCCATTGGGGTTTTCACCTCCAACGTACTAAACAACAACGTTACCTTCGGTGGGATTACACTCATCACCGGACCTTGCATGGATGGGATTACACTCATCATCACATGCCTTACGGATGGGATTCCACTCATCATCACGTAATAGTATAAAATTTCTGGTGGAATATTACATCATCGTACTCCTCTTCGATGACTTTACGCCACCAAGGCCACGCGCGAATTTGACTCAACCGTGTGCACACTCTCATCCTAATGATTGATCATTTATACCCGGTAATTTAACTAGTGCCTATCATACTATCAAGTCACACCATGACAATCCATTATGCATTTCAACATATCAAACACCACATACATCAATGTATATAGCAACATACATAAACAACACATGTTTTTCAAGTCTACATCATGCATACTAAGCAAGGCTCATTAAACACACGTGAGATTAAGCTACCAACTTAAAATTTACCTTGGATTGGCCTACCAAGCACAATCCAACTCCACAACCATACACTTGAACCAGTTTAAAACCAATTTAAATGATTCCACTCACCACACTTCCTTAAGCAAACCGAAAAAAGCCGAATCAAGTCTCCACAACTTCCGGAATTGTGCCTGAAGCTTCTCCAACGGTTCCCCTTGATTCTAACCAATCAAAAACAATGTATTACTACACAAAACATCCGCAATACACTACCACTACTCAGATTTCAACCATAACCCATTTCTCAACAACTTCAAGCCAAAGCTAACAACCAAAAATTCCATTTTCGTATTCCCACTAAACCCAGCAAAAAACTACTAATTCCAACACCCAAAACACTCTTAAACACCTTCAAAACACATCTCTAACATCACTATAACATCATCCCAACAACCTTTCACAAAACCACTCTAAAAACACAAGTTTTGACACTTTTAAAATACCCCCAAAAACCCATTTCGGGATTTTTGACAAAACTCCACCATTTTAAGTTATAATGTACCTTAGAGCAAGATTAGTTCATAACTTAACTCTAAAAATAAAAAACGAATCAAAAAGCCATTAAAGTTTCACCCTTTTCTTTCAAAGCTTTGAAAACTTGAAATTATCTACAATGGTGTTTTTCAAAAACTAAAACCATCAATGTGCTAGGAATTGAGAGGACAAGTCAAAAATAGTCTTACCTTAAAGAAAACACTTGAAATTATGAAGGAAATGAATGGAATAGTAATTGGGGTTTTAGAGAGTTTTTAGGTCGTGGAAAGTGGATGGAGGATGAAGATGAAGAAAATGTTTCAAAAGCCCATTTTCTCATCTTTTTCCTACTTTTAAAAATTTACAACTTTGTCATTAATGAATTTCAACCCTTTTTTAAATAAAACCAACGTCTATTGTAATTAAACCGAGTCCAACGACTCGAACCCAACTCACACACTCAACTCCCGACCCCTAAACTCGGGTGTTACAACTCTCCCTCACTTAAAGAATTTCGTCCTCGAAATTACCTGATTGAAAGAGATAAGGAAACTGCCTTTCCATATCCTTATTCCTCTCCCAAGTGGCCTCGTCCACTCCTCGACGTTGCCACCTTACCTTGACCAACTCAATTGATCTATCACGCAAAACCTTGCTGTCTGAGGCTAAGATCTCCACTGGTTCTTCATCATATGTCAAATCCGGATTCAGTTCAATCTCCTCTACAGGTATAACATGCGACGGATCTAACCTATACTCACGAAGCATCGAAACTTGGAACACGTCGTGAATCTTCTCTAGCTCGGATGGCAAACGTAACTAATAAGCAACCGGGACGACTCGCCTCACAATCTCATACGGCCCAATGTACCTCAGACTAAACTTCCCTTTTCTGCCAAATCTCTTAACTTTCTTCCATAGAGAGACTTTCAAGAACATTCTATCTCCCACAGAATACTCAACTTCCTTCCTCTTCAAGTCAGCATAGGACTTCTGCCTATCCGAAGCTGCCTTCAAACTGTCGCAAATCAATTTCACCTTATCAGTAGTCCCCTTAAGCAAATTCAGCATCGGTAGTAATTTCTGACCTGCCTCAGCCCAACAAATCGGAGTTCTACACTTTCTACCATACAAGGCCTCATACGGAGCCATCTGAATGCTCGACTGAAAACTATTATTTTAAATGAACTCGACCAAAGGCAAGTGCTTCTCCCAAGTACCCTGAAAATCAATGATGCAATAACGCAACATATCCTCTAATATCTGTATAACCCCCTCTGACTTACCATCTGACTGAGGATGATACAACGTGCTGAAATTCAAACGGGTACCCAAAGTTGTATGTAGACACTCCCAAAATCGGGCTGTGAATCTCGGATCACTATCTGACACAATCGACTTCGGCACACCATGCAGTCTCACAATCTCACCGATGTACAAATCGGCCAATCTATCTAAGGAGTAAGTCGTATTAACAGCTAAGAAGTGAGCACACTTCGTGAAACGGTCCACTATAACCCAAACTGAGTTCTTCTTCGTAGGAGTCAAAGGCAAACCCGAAACGAAATCCATGGTGATATTTTCCCACTTCCATTCCGGAATTCTCAACGGTTGCAACAAACCCGAGGGAACCTGATGTTCCGCCTTCACTCTCTGACATACCATACACTTACTCACGAAGTCGGCTACATCTCTCTTCAAACCAACCCAAAAGTACTCATTCTTAGAGTCACGGTACATCTTCGTACTACCTAGATGCATAGCAAACGGGCTACTGTGTGCTTCGGTCAAGATCGTACGTCTCAAATCACTGTCATCTGGAACAACTATCCTATCCCTGAAGCACAAGACCCTATCAACACTGAAACTGTAGTCTGAAGGTCTACCCTCGGCTATGTCTTGCACGTGAGGTGCCAAAGATCTATCTAGCAACTTTTTCTCTCTAATCAAGTGACCTAAGGTAGGTCTAACCTGAAGCTCAGCCACCATGCCACCATCACCGGACAAACTCAAACTAGAAAACATGGCTCTCAACTCAACGGCTACCTTTCTACTCAAAGCATCTGCCACCACATTGGCTTTACCCGGATGGTACTCAATCGTAAGATCATATTCCTTCAACAACTCTAGCCACCTACGTTGTCTAAGGTTCAACTCTCGTTGTGTCATAATGTACTTCAGACTCTTGTGATCCATGTACACTGTGCATTTCTCACCGTACAAATAATGTCTCCAAATATTCAAGGCAAACACAACTGCAGCTAACTCTATGTCGTGTGTCGGATAGTTACGCTCATGAGTCTTCAATTTTCTTGAGGCATAAGCCACCACTCTTCTGTCTTGCATGAGAACACAACCTAGCCCTACATAAGAAGCATCACCGTAGACTACATACTCTTTCCCCGACTCTGGCTGAATCAAAATCGATGCATGGGTCAAAGTTTCTTTCAATTTCTCAAAGGCTTGTTGTCTCGCATCTGACCACCTAAATTGAAGATTCTTCTGAAGTAACTTCGTCAAAGGAGCGACAATCTTCGAGAAACCTTCTACAAACCTTCTATAGTATCCGGCTAAGCCTAGAAAGCTACGAATCTCTATTACAGACTTCAGTTGCTTCCACTTAACAATGGCCTCTACCTTCTTTGGATCAACTCTAATCCCATCGGCTGACACTACATGCCCTTGGAAGATTACTTCTCGGATCCGGAATTCACACTTACTCAAATTTGCATACAAGTGGTTGTCTAACAAAGTCTGCAAAACTAACCTCAAGTGCCAGTCAGGATCTTCCTCGGTACGCGAATACACCAAAATGACATCTATGAAAACAACTACAAACTGGTCTAAGTACTGATGGAAGATTATATTCATCATATCCATAAAAGTAGCCGGTGCATTAGTCAACCCAAATGGCATGACTAAAAACTCATAGTGACCATATCTAGTCCTAAAAGTTGTCTTCGGTACATCAACTTCCTTTACCTTTAACTGGTAGTAACCAGATCTTAAGTCAATCTTCGAAAAGACTGATGCCCCTCTCAACTGATCAAACAAGTCATCAATATGCGGCAAGGGATACTTGTTATTCACTCTCAACTGGTTCAACTGCCTAATCTATACACATTCTCATACTTCCGTCTTTCTTCTTCACAAACAAAATCGGAGCGCCCCAAGGCGAAGAACTCGGTCGGATGAAGCCTCTCTCTATCACATCTTGCAACTGAGTCTTCAACACTTTCAGTTCTTTCGGTGCCATACGGTATAGAGCAATCGAAACAGGATTTGAATATGAATAAGTCTCTATAGCAAACTCTACCTCTCTATCAGGCGGTAAACCCGGCAATTCTTCCAGAAACACACTCGGAAAATCACACATTGTCCTGAAATCTTGAGGCCTAACTTCACTCATGTTCGGATTCATCACGTAGGCCAAGTACGCCTCAAAACCCAACTCAACTAACCTCTTAGCCTCTAAAGCTGAAACAACATTCGGTAAGAAATTCACGTTCTCAACTACTACTACAATCTCATAATCATCTGCAAGCTTCAAAAAAACCCTCTTAGTCTCAAAATCTATCCTAGCTCTATGTTCTGTAAGCCAGTCCATACCCAGAATTACATCAAAGCCATAGAACGGTAACTCCATCATATCTACTGGAAACACATGCCCCTGAACCATTAACGGACACCTTCTATACATTCTCCTAACCATTTTCGTATCCCCAAAGGAACTAGTAACACTAACTCCTACCTCTAATACCTCACAAGGTAAATTCAACAACTTTGTATGCTCACTCAAAATGTAAGAATGCGTAGACCCGGAGTCAGTCAAAGAAAGCAAACTCAGAGATTGTATCGAGAAGTTACCTGCAATCACATCCGTGTCGTTCTGACCCTCACGCTGAGCATAAACTCTAGATTGGCCTCCGCCCTCTGGCTGAACAGCAACTACATGCGCTATGTTCCTCTGGCCATCATTTCTCGGCTGGAAGTTACATCTACTACGCTCATGACTTCTCTGAAAATCATTAGCTCTAGCAGGAGCCTGAGCCTGAACCGGTGCCTGCCCCACCTGATGTGGACAATCACGCCTAATGTGATCTCTAGCTCCATAGCTCTAACAAGAGTGAAAGTTCCCCCAACACTCACCGGTGTGATTCCTCCCGCAACAAGCATACTCGGGCAAACGCCCACCAGCTCTCTGGCCCTGATGGCCCCTACCGTGGTTACAACCACCACGTTTATGGTCAAAGTGATTCTTATTGTCCCGATGCCTCTTGGCATCACCTCTATCAAAGTCGCCAGACCTCTTTCCGGAACTAGAACCACCAGAACGTTTGGTCAAACCCAAACTGTGCTCTATGTCCTTGGCCCTAGCGACCAAGACATCAAAATCTGTGTTGTCAGTAGCCAAAGTGTACCTCTTGATCTCTTCACTCAACCCATAGCGGAAACGGTCACAACGTTTCCTCTCGGTAGGAACAAGCTCAGATGCATACTGACTCAACATGACGAATCGTATCTCATACTCGGTCATGGTCAAGTTCCCTTGAAGTAAAGCCATGAACTCTATCTTCTTCTCATCGAGATAACGAGGACCCAGATACTTCTTGCGGAAAGCTGACTCAAAGAACTCCCAAGTGATCTCGGCCTCTGGCATGCCCGTAGTAATGGTGACCCACCAAGTGTAGGCATCACCCTGAAGCAAAGATACAACACACCTTAGTCTGCGCTCTCCAGTACAGCCCATCTGTGATAGAATACGGACAGTCTTATCAAACCAAGTCTCGGATCTCTCATGTGCCAACCCCCTTGAACTCTTCGCCTCCCAAACTGCGAAGCCTCTCAAGTAGCAAACTGGTGCCCTCACCCCGTGGTTATGCCACTGCCTGGACCCCAGCCACTGCTGCCTAAAAAGCCCCAGCTATCGCCTGAACTAGTGGAGCCAAATCTATCTCGGGTGGTCATTGGCCAACCTGAGGTTCTACACCCTCGGCTCTCGCCTCACCTCCCTCTTGACGAGGAGGAGAAGGAGGAGATGGAGGAGCCTGCGCCTCCACAACTGGCTCAACTCCCGGAGCTGCTGCCCGTGGTTCCGAATGAACCATCATAGGCCTCTCTCTAGGTCTCATTTCACGGCTAGCAAGATAACAACTACAACAAACAAACACATAAGGATTAAGTTAGCAAAGGCAAGGTCCAATCGTGCTCAAGTATATTCCTTTACAAAATCCTTTTCAAATAAGTAAAAGTAGTAATGGGAACTCGACACTATGCTTCAACACCACATTCATGCTAACACATGCTTTGAAACACCGTACTAACAAGCAAACATCAAGCATACATTGAAAAACATTCATCGAGACATAGCAACAACATAACACTTCAAACTTACCTCACTTAACTACCCGAGGTCTCGGTTACCTCAGGCTCTGATACCAAAAAATGTAACCCCCTCGTCCCGGTCTGGACGACTGATCAGTCCGAGCAGGTTACACGGGGAAAACCGAAGTGAAACCCGTAAAGGCTCCCCTTCGGTTAGAAACCTAGAAAATTTCTTTTAAACATTATCTTGTCTAAATGCTTCAACACATCTTATGTGATATACGAAAGCGAAAAGACAACGTAACAATACAAGCATACCAAGCAAGCAATTTAAACAGTCCATTTTAGTCTTTACAGCAGGCCGTATCGATACACTAGAGGTATGTATCGATACGCCTTGACTAGGTCAACTGCCCAAAGTCAACCTAGGGGGACCGTATCGGTACACTGGCTGACCGTACCGATACGCCCTCGACGGTCAACTTCTCACGGTCAAACAATAAAAATAGTACCAATACACCCAAGACCCGTACCGATACACTAAAATCTCATCAATTTATCAGATTTCCAGAGAGCTTTTGGCGTATCGATACACCCCCGTGTACCGGTATGCTAAGCTTAAACTGAGGCCCAAAGTGTAGGACTGTATCGATACGCCCTGCACTACAAGCCTCAATTTAGCTGCAAAATGCACCAAGACTCAACTCTAGATGCAATTTACAACTCATCTAGCAACAAGAAAACCCTCATACAACACTAGGCAACCATGAATCAGCATACGGAACAATTTAAACAAACAACAGAGCATCAACACCAAGGCAACCATACATAAGAGAAACTTGCATTCTAAACATACATAAAGGGTCTAATTAGCAAAAAGATACGTGCATCCACTAGCAAAGTTTACATGCTCTCAAAACAACACATAGCATTCATGGATCAAGGTCGTAAGCCTTCAAACACAAGCTTTTAGACAACAACATATCATGGTTTACAAATTCATATCAAGGCATTAACATCAAAACCAACATATGTGAGTCTAACAACGCTCATACCAAACACATAGCATCCCCATTGCTAAACTACCACATTATTTACTAAACCATACTTGAGCAACTACTAAAGCTTGGAATGCCTCTTTCCTTGCTCCTTGCTAACTCTACGTTAATGATCTGCATTGTCGAAAACGAGAGCGTAAGCTAGAAGCTTAGTGAGGGTGCTCTAAAACAAAAACAACGACAATGCAGGGTTCAAGCATACCATCCTTAAGGCAACACACATGCATACATAAGCGTCAACATAGCATCAAGCTAACATCACATGAATGCATTAACATGGCATCATACCTCATGTTATGCCCAACAAGATATAACAATTTTCTTAACAACAACCACACATGAACAAGTATATTGGCAACTATTAGTTTACTCGGATATGCGGATAACTTCCGTTGGGAATTTTACCTCCAACGTACTCAACAACAACGTTACCTTCGATGGGATTACACTCATCACCGGACCTTGCATGGATGGGATTACACTCATCATCACATGCCTTACGGATGGAATTCCACTCATAATCACGTAAAAGTATAAAATTTCCGGTGGAATATTACATCACCGTACTCATCCTCGATGACTTTACGCCACCAAGGCCACGCGCGAATTTAACTCAACCGTGTGCACACTCTCATCCTAATGATCGATCATTTATACCCGGTAATTTAACTAGTGACAATCATACTATCAAGTCACACCATGACAATCCATTATGCATTTCAATATATCAAACACCATATACATCAATGTTAATAGCAACATACATAAACAACACATGTTTTTCAAGTCTACATCATGCATACTAAGCAATTCTCATTAAACACACGTGAGATTAAGCTACCAACTTAACCTTTACCTTGGATTGGCCTACCAAGCACAATCCAACTCCACAACCTTTACTAAGCAAGGCTCATTAAAGACACGACTCGAACCCGACTCACACACTCAACTCTCGACCCCTAAACCCGGGTGTTACAGGCTGGCAAGAGCCCAACGGCTAGTTCTGAAGAAGGGCGTGTTGATATGGTTCCCTGTGTACCGATACGGAAGGCACCAAAACTGCAATTAATGTGGGAAATAAAGTCTCCAACGGCTCCAATTCAACCCCAACGACAAGTAATGGCTACAAACTCAATTCGGAATATAAAAGGGACCTCCAAGCATCAAGAGAAGGCTAATGCTTCAAATTGTCAACAACACTATGATCAAAAGTATGTCTTAGTGCCTAATTGTCAATTCCTTGTATAGACAAACACTAGTGAGCTAAAATTGTCATATTTGCTCAAGTGTTCTAGGTTTTGGGTGAGTGCTTAGATTTGCTAACACATACCTATTAGAGAGATTTCTTGTTTGCTTTGAAAATCTCTTGTAAAGAGTGTTTACTCAAGCTTTGGGTAGAAAGCTTTGAGGGTTGTAAAGGTTGCCTCCTTAGACTAGAAAAGGGGATGAAATTCATAGTGAATTTGTTTGAAATCCTTGGTAGGAAGCTAAGGAAGTGGATGTAGGCTTTGGTTAGAAAGTCGAACCATTCTAAATCATTGTGCAAAACTTCCATCTTTTTGCTTCCACCACCATCACTCAATATTCCACTTCTCCACCACTTGGCGAGCAATTCGGTTGAAGAAAACCGAGCAACATAAAACCCAACAATTGGTATCAGAGCGAGGCTCAATCGAAGAGGATTAACATCCTATTGAGGTGATTCGAGAAGCTCAATACAACATATCAACCAACTGATCAAATGGTGCAATCCATCGACAAGCCACCATTCTTCGACGGAACACACTATGCACATTGGAAGACAAGAATGACGTTTTTCATAAAGTCCAAGGACTACAAGCTTTGGGACATAGTAGAAGATGGTTCGTTCGTGCCTCAACGAAGGAAGGCGGATTGGAGCGCAGATGATCGCAAGAAGATGGAGCTCAATTGCAAAGTCTTGCACATCATTTTTTGTGCATTGAGCCCCCAACATCTACGAAAAGATGTCTTCTCTTAAAGATGCCAAGGAGGTATGGACAAGCTTGAAGTCACATACGAAGGAACCAACGAAGTAAAGGAGACCAAGATCGGACTCCTTAACCATGAGTGTGAAAACTTCAAGATAAATCCAGAAGAGGACATTGAGAAGATGTTTGATAGGTTCTCTACCATCACCAATGGACTTAAAGGTTATGGAGAAGCCATCCCGGAAGAGAAGCTTGTCCGAAAGCTCATCTACTCCCTTTTGAGTCATAGGACTAAAAAAGGACTGCCATCATCGAAGCCAAGAATCTCAAGACTTTGAAGCTTGATGAGCTCATGGGGTCACTTCTCACTCACCAAATAATGAAGAAAAACAAAGAAGATGAGAAGAAGAATGAAGAGATTAGAGCTATGGGGGAGAAGAATCTCAAAGGGCTTGGCATCAACACAAAGGCCATTGCTCTCAATTCCTCGACGTGCAACCATGTTGATACAAGTGGGGAGGAGGATAAAGAAGAAGAAGAGATAGTTCATCTCTTCAAGAAGTGTGCCCCTTTCATGAAGAAAGCCATAAAAGAACTCGAACGAGAATCCTTGAAGAAGAAGAGGGCAAGCACTTAAAGCCATAAAAGAATGCATATGTGGCTACATGGAGTGATGAAGACTCCACCGACGATGAACAAGCCAATCTTTACCTTATGGCCATCGAAGAAGATTCAAGGGTAACTTCTAATTCATCTACTTCATGTTCATATTCTTTTGAAGAATTACAAGATGCCTATGATGAGTTGGTTTTAGAATTTAAAAATCACATTTTGAAAAATAAGAAAGTGATTTCAAACTTGAAAATTCAAAATGACTTGATTTCTAAAACCAAAATTGAACTTGAAGCAAAACTCAATGAGTTTGAGCAAAAATGTTTTAATTTACAAAATTTGCTTCATAAAGTTCAAGAAGAAAAATATTTGATTTCCAAAGAACTTGAAAAGAAAAATAATTTTAGAAAATCAAATTTTTATGTTAGACAATCTAGTGCCCCTAGATTTTTGAATGGTAAATATTTTAGAAGTATTTGGGTCCCAAAAGGACTAAGTACTTCAACCAAAAAGGATAAAATTGAAAAATGGATTCCTAAGGGGACTGAACTTTGTGCTACTAATGCCTATGGATCCAAAGCAATTTGGATACCAAAATTTACTTGATTGTCTTTTGCAAGGTGTGATAGAGATTGATCAACAAGTCTAATTGTGAGGGGGAGCTCCATACACACAAGTAAGAACACTTGAAGAAGGAAGGCTTCACATCCTCCCTTGGATTCAAGTGTGGTAAAATTTCTAGTTGTTATTTTTTATTAGATTATTTTTATTTATAACTAAATAATCATATATGTTTGTTGAACTAACATCTTTTGATGATGCTTTGAGTAAGGGGGGCCATTTTTAAAACCAAACATTTTAATAGTTTCAAAATTTAAACTTCCATTGTTATTTTGAGCCTAAATTATTTTAAAACCAAACATTTTAATAGTTTCAAAATTTAAACTTCCATTGTTATTTTGAGCCTAAATTATTTTAAATTCTTTTTGATAAAACAAAAAGGGGGAGTGATAGTTTGAAAAAATGAATTTTCATTTTTAAAATTGAATTTTCAAATGAATAAGGTGGAGCTCTAATTGATTTTGAATTTTAATTCTCTTATTCAAAATTTATTTCACAAAGGGGAGAAATCTCAAACAATTTTTAAGTTAGTTTTATTATATCAAAAAGGGGGAGATTGTAGAACTAATGTTTTGATATAATAATTGAAAAATGTTTTGGACTAATTTGAAAAGAATTTAAAACATGTCTTTAAGTCTAAACAACTTGAAAATATGTTTGAGGTATTAAAAAGGTTTTTGGCAAAGTTTTAAATGCTTTAAAGTAGTCAAAACTGGATTTTCAGCAAGCCCGTACCGATACAGTATACCCTGTATCGATACATTTTACCCAAGATTTGATTCTGCCAAAACTCGTACCGATACAGGCTTGCTCGTATCGTTACGGAGAAGGATCGTATCGATACGCCCTTTAAGCGTATCGATACCCTCTTTAACAAACACCAACGGCTATTTCCCAACAGTCTTTTAAAATGCAGGCCGTACCGATACGCTCCATGGCGTATCGGTATGCTTAGGCTGGCAAGAGCCCAACGGCTAGTTCTGAAGAAGGGCATACTGATACGGTTCCCCGTGTACCGATACGGAATGCACCAAAACTGCAATTAATGTGGGAAATAAAGTCTCCAACGGCTCCAATTCAACCCCAACGACTAGTAACGACTACAAACTCAATTAGAAGTATAAAAGGGACCTTCAAGCATCAAGAGAAGACTAATGCTTCAAGTGTCAAAAACAGTATGATCAAAAGTATGTCTTAGTGCCTAATTGTCAATTCCTTGTATAGACAAACAATAGTGAGCCAAAATTGTCATATTTGCTCAAGTGTTCTAGGTTTTGGGTTAGTGCTTAGATTTGCAAACACATACCTATTAGAGGGATTTCTTGTTTGCTTTGAATTTCTCTTGTAAAAAGTGTTTACTCAAGCTTTGGGTAGAAAGCTTTGAGGGTTGTAAAGGTTGCCTCCTTAGCCTAGAAAAGGGGACGAAATTCAGTGTGAATTTGTTTGAAATCCTTAGTAGGAAGCTAAGGTAGTGGATGGAGGCTTTGGTTAGAAAGTCGAACCACTCTAAATCATTGTGCAAAACTTCTATCTTTTTGCTTCCACCACCATCACCCAATATTCCACTTCTCCACCACTTGGCGAGCAATTCGGTTGAAGGAAATCGAGCAACATAAAACCCAACATAACTGGATCATATCCCATATATATATATATATATAGTTAGTTAGTAAGGATACATTTATAAGGCGTAAAACTTTTTAATTTTATATTTTTCGGATTGACTGATGAGTGAAAATTAATGGTTGAGTTTAAATATTTTTAATTGAGGATTATCCAATGTTTTCGATAAAAATCTCTTTATTTTATACTATTAATATCAACCATTTATTTTTAGGGTAATCTTCACTCGCAGTCCCTTTTGTTTAGGTTTTGTTCTATTTTGGTCACCCAAATTTAAAAAAGACTATTCTTGCCACTTACGTTAAAAAACATTTCTGTTTTGGTCACTAGACCATTAGGTTTCGTTACTTTTGTTTTCGATCTATTTCGTTTTGGTCGTCGATTTAATTTTTTTATTTAAGTCACTTACGTTATCCTTTCGTTCTATTTTGGTCACTAGGACATTAATCCACGTTAATTAGATGATGTGTCACATTAATAAAAATGGATAATTTATAATTTTATTTTTTCGCTATCTTTAAACAAAAAAATAATTATATAATCCTTTTATCTGCCATAATTTATCCCCTTCCATTGATTGGGCTTGTTAACTCTAGGTTCCACTAGAACCACACAAATGCTTTGTTTGTCTTCAAAATTTTGAATGATTTTTTTCGTTTTTTTTAAAAGGAGTAGTGATGTGCATTCGTTAACCGACCGAATCGACTTACCTAAAATCCATTAACCCTTTTTTTGCTTTTATACGAACCGAATTTTTTTCCAAAATTTTTTAACCTAACTGAAAAAAATTCAGTTAATTCAGTCGGTTTTTGAATTAATCGAAATTTGTTATAAAATTTTGGGTAAGTTACACAATTGGTCACTAAATTATGCTAAAATGATTTTTTAGTCACTGAACTTTCATGTTATTCTAATTTAATAAAAGTTTAATGACCATTTTATAATAACCAAAAATTTTAATGATATTTTTTATAATTTTTAAAAGCTTAATTAACAAAAAGAAATATACTCCTTCCGTCCCATTTAATATGTCCAGTATTTATTTTTTTGGTCAATTTTTTTAACTTTGATTTATTATTATTTTAAATTTATTATTAATAAAAATGTGAAAAATATGTTTTAGAAAAGCTTAAATCAAATAGTTTAAATATATATATATATATTATAAAATTTAATTAATTAAAATAATTATAGTCAAAGTTTAAAATTTTTTAATTTTAAAAAGTCAATACTGGACATATTGAGTGGGATAGAGGGAGTATGTAATATACATAATATTTGATATATAATATTTTTTGTTAATTTGATTAATTATCCGGTTGGAACGGAATTAACCGATAACTGAAGTTTAAAAAAATATTAACTGTCAACCGATTTTACCTAAAATTAATCGACCGATTTACCGAAAAATTTTAGTTGGGTCGGTTAATTTGGTTAAAACCGAATAATGCACACCCTAGAAAGAAGCCAACGCATAAGCGAGCGAGAATAACAGAATTATTCTAACTATCTTCTTTGATTAGTTTTGTATCGGAGTTAACATCAGTTGCGTTTCACTATATCAGTAGACGTTTGTAGTTGATGGTAGCTAAGGCAGCAACAACGGTTGACGGCGGTGGCATTAGTAAAAATGAAGGTTAAGGTTGGAGAAGAGAATTTTTTTAGGGTTTTTTTGTTTAAAGGTAGTGAAAAATAAAAGTTTAAGGATTAAATTAAAAATTAATTATTTTTATTAACATGACACATCATCAAATTAACGGGGATTAATGGCCCAGTGACCAAAATAGAACAAAACGATAACGCAAGTAATTTAAACAAAAAAAATTTAAAATCAGTGACCAAAACGAAACAGATAGAAAACAAAAGTAACGTAGACTGACGGTCCAATAATAAAAACAGAAACGTTTTCAAACATAAGTGACAAAAATAAACTTTTTTTTATTTTAAGTGACCAAAATAAAACAAAACCTAAAAAAGACCACAGACGAAGATTACCTCCATTTTTATTAGTCCCTAGCTAATTAATGAGACGTTGGTTATAATATGCGCATCGTGATAATGGGCAACAATGTTTATCCATTATCTCGCACAAAAATAAATAAATATGGGTGGACATAATTTTGGTGATCAATCGGGAGCTAGTGGGTGCCCATTTTCTGATGTCCAGGTTTTAAAGGGAGAAAGAAATATGGGGCAAAGCAAAGAAAAGCAAGCATTCAAATCCAACTACAGATGAAAAAATTGCACAACCCCCAAGCTATGACTTCTTCCTTTTTGGATAGTACCAATCTCCTTGAGCCACGTACCCCCACTAATTATTATTTTGTATGTGTCGAATAGACCTGATAAAGTCACTAGGAAATTGAAGTATGATATGCTCTATAATTTAAGTCGGAAAAATGTTTTAGCACATAATAGGAAATTAGGGATGGGGTCAAGAATTACACGCTAGTAGTCGAGATGAAATTATCCTCTCTTTTTTGGAAGACTAAAGTCAAACATTTAGTGTAAAAAAGTTAAATTGAATTATTAATTTTTTTAGAAAAATGAACAATATAATTTCTTAATTTTAACCTAGGGGAAAAAAGGGGAATTCGGACATATTCCCTCTTGGGAATTTTTTTGGGATAAATATCCTCTAAGAACAACATTTGAAATAATACCTTTCATTCGGCCTACGTAAGGGTTACTCGCGTTCTGCATGATGCGATTTCTAAACCCGCGTTCTACAGGGTGAGACTTCGGTCCGATGTGAATTATATTATCCGGTATTAATTTTTTTAAAAAAAAGTAAAATGAAGTCGCGTTCTACAGGACGCGACTTCCACGAGAATTTCAAACAACTCATTGCGATAAGATGAAGTCACGCTTTGTGGGCTGCGATTTCCGCTGTAATTTAGAAATTTATTTACCGCGTTAGGGTTACGAGAAAGTCACGTTCTGTAGGGTGCAATTTATGGAACTCACGTCCTGCAGGATGCGATTTTCCTTCAATACTCGCACCCCAACTGGTGCGATTTCTACTATAAATTGGTCCCTACCCTCGTCTTTTACCCCACACCAAAAAATATACTCTCTCTCAAATCTACTTTCTTTCAATTTCTCGGTTGATTTTCTAGTGTTTGATATAATGACAGGATTGATAAGGTTTGATCACAATCACATGTTCGATTATCATCGAATACATATACGTTTTATCTAGTTTAATTTAGTTTTTATTTTATTATATATTGTAACTTATAAATATGTGTTTTTATATTCTTTTATGTAGTTTAATTTATACATACGTGTTTAATTTTTTTAGGAAGGGAACAACGACGTCTGAACATTTCTTACGATCGGATGTTGAGATTACCCGACGTGTTGATCCAACCGTACTTAGAGTAGGCCGGGTTTTTGCACGCATCCAAAATTCTTAGAGGTGTGAAAATAGATGTTGATTTGATCAACGCTCTTTTTGAGAGGCTGAGGCCGGAGACACACACATTCCACCTTTCTTGCGGCAAGGTGATGATTACCCTAGAGGACGTGTCCCATATCTTGGGTTTGCCTATTGATGGAGAGACTATCAGTGGTCCCGGTACTGAAGATTGAAATGACCTATGTTTAAATTGGCTAGAGGATGCGCCGGAGTGTTTTTACGGCGAAAAAATAAATTTATTGTGGCTACAGATTAATTTTGGAAATGTAACCAATAGGGCGAGCGAAAATGTGAAGAAGGTAACAATAATTTTTTAGTGAACATTATTGAATAAAGAAAAAAATTTACTTATGCTACTATATATATTTTCCTATTGTAGGCATATGCTCGCGCTTATATTTTACACATGATTGGTGGGGTATTGATGCTTGAAAAAATTCTGGAACAAAGTTCACACGATCTAGTCGCGGCATTTACAGAATTTTGAAGATGCCGGTAAACTGAGCTGGGGATCCGCAGTTTTGGTAACTCTGTTTAGGGAGTTGTGCAAGAACACCGATCCGTCAAAGTATTGTATCAGAGGTTGTTTGGGTTTGCTCCAGTCCTGGGCGTGGTGGAGAATGTCGTTTTTACGCCCTGAGCTTATGCAGCCTACTCCATATGTTTTTCCGCTGGGGCGGAGGTAAGAAAAGAGTTAATTTTTTAATATATGTATTATTATAATTAAAATTATCTTCTTCTTTTGTAGGTGGACCAGGCCTTTAAGTCTTGTTGGTGTTGCGAAGGGTCTGGAAGTTATCAGACAGGATATTGAGAATTTCTTGAAAAATTAGGTAACACTTTGTTGTATTTACATAAAATAAATTTTATATTTGACTATAATTATATATTGTACAATTATTATGGACATCATACGAGGATCCAAAAGTGCACGACTGCATCTCGAAATTTTCAAACGAGATGAGGCTTCTTTGGATGGCCTTTGTAACACTCGTTTACTATGCCACAATTGAGTGGCATCCGACTGACCGTGTCTTACGGAAATTTGGTTGTTTCCAACGTATCCCAATGGACCTCCAAATCTAGATGAGTTGCACAAACTCACTCGACAAGGGAAGCCCGAGGAAATAAATATTTATATACTTACCGCATTTTTTTTATTAACTCGAACGTAATTCATATCTAAAAAGAATAATAATTTTTTTTATTGTCTGATAGGTTGATTGGTCGGTTTACCACCAAAGCTATAACACTAATTGGAGGGACAAGGCGAATCCGCGATGGCATCCCCAGCGTGATTGTCGTATGTTTGATATGATGGCCAGTCATGATTATGAGAAATGGTTTAGGGCGAATGGGAAGCCATTTATTCTGACTCGAGAGGATTAAGCGGTTGTATATCGGCGTTAGCAACGCAACCGCCCACGGTCTCAACGTACGAGGGGAGCACGGAACACCTCTGGCAATGCGTCATCATCGACGAGAAGTTGTGGTCCTGCCTCTGAAGCAACGCCACCATCACATGTTACCCCACCACCGATGCGGCCACAGCCGGCCTCGAGTCCGAGCCAAGGTTATTTAATGCCTTCTATGTCAGACCCTTATGCTCAATTTGCGACGATAATGAGTGGGGCTTTGAGCTATCCTGCAACCTATGTGCCCTACGTGCCCTTCATGTAGTTGCCCTCAGCGTCAGCTGCATTTGGAACCGAGATTGTCCAACAAACGTCGCCACAGTCAATTTTCTACCTTAGTGGGCCCGTTAGAGCGAGTGGTGTTGTTGGAGCTAGAACCGGGGATGATGGTGGTGATGATGATGATGATGACGACTGCGATGATGATGATGATAAGGCAGTGGATGTTACTCACCCCTGATGCAATCCGGATCGACCTCGTCGTCCACCGTCTTGTGGTACCGTTGGACATAGGCGCCATTAGTTTTTTAGTTTATTTTATTTGAAAATAGTAAGCTTTATATTTTTATTTTGTTTATTAATTAGTTTATATTTTAGTTGAATCAATATTTTGAGTTAATTTTTTTAACTAGTATATATATTTTGGTGGAGGAAATTTGTGAAAGTATTTGACTATCGTTTAATTTTAATTAGTATATATTTTCATTAGTATGCCCTTTGTTTTGTAATTAGTATATATTTTTAATTAATATATATTTTTAATTAGTATACATTAATAATTAGTATATTGAATTTTCTTAGAGAAGTATAATTAGTTGATTTGAGGGTCGGTCTTAAGAGGGCATTTATTTTAGAAACTATTTATATTTTTATAAAAGAAAGAAACACGCATAGATTGTTATTGTACAATTGTACCCCTAAACATGCTAATAAAGATACTTCTAAAAAATCCTCAACTTGTTTTGCTCTCTTGGTCTCATCTTCATTTAGAGAACTGGTACTCTTCTTTTGAAGGCCTCAATAGTTAAAATTTTGGGGTATGTATTTTGGGAAGTCAGGTGTTAACATACCCTCGACTTACTTTCTGAACTGAGTAGAGAACTAGTCCTTGTCATCAAGCTCGGAGGTCTATTGGAGCCAAGTATTGTACCCTTAAACATGCTTTCATGGTTGGGGCTTTGACTTCGGTTACATGCGGGGGTCTTAGCCTAGACCAAAAGGCTAAGAACCCTTTTTGCCATTCAAAAAGACTTCAAGTTCCCAGATATTGTGATTTTTTGTTGTCGATCCTTGTGAACAAAAACACAGAACAATCATCTCACAAGAACTAATAACCCACCAACATCTACTCAACATATAGATACAACTACAAATAACAACAAATCACAATATCTGAAAAATATGTTTGCGAATAAATTTTCCAGATACATGGTTTGTTGTTATTAGTAGTTACAATAAAATCGAAAACGTCAAGAACTACAATGCAATTTATTTGTTTTTTGCTTCGACTGAGTGGTATAGGGTTCATTCCAGCGGTAGGTATTTATAGTACAAAACTCGCGATTTGTAAGACGCAGATTTCCTGACATGTCAGGAATCCTAGACAAACTCGTGTTTTGTAAGACGCGACTTTCCTAACAAGTCAAAAAACCTGGCCAAAATCGCGTTTTGTAAGACGCGACGTTTCTGACACGTCAGAAATCCTGGCCAAACTCGCGTTTTGTAAGACACGTGTTTTGTCTATATATAGCCTCCTTTTTTAACCTTAGTGGATATTTAACTTCTATTGTAATTTTTTAGTATATGTAGTTGCATGATGAGTACATGGTTTTGGTAGGATACAAGTTGTGGTGCGATGTGTGTACCATGTGTTTGTTCAAGGTGAACGACAAATCACAATATCTAAAAACGTGTGGTCTTCTTAAAGCCCCTACCATTTGAGACGAAGATGAAAGTGGGTAGAAATTTCTCCCTTCAAGGGGACCTCAAAATCCTACACTACCCACATCATCAAAGAATAGGTATATCTTATGGGTATAAGATGGTCGCTTTGGTCGGGGTGCCCTCTTTGATTGGATTCAGGCCTGTAGATATAAAATGATCGATACCAGGAAATCACAATAGCTGCAACTTCATCTGTCATGTCCAGGGTTACAACTTTTGGTGGGTGCCAGTTATATTTGATACCGCGGGTCACAGCTTTTGGAGGGTGCTCGGTTACAAGGAAATATTGCGTCTAATTTTGTTCTTTCTAAGGATGTAATCTAAGTTCATTTTTAAATTTAGAGATAATAAACGGTGTTTAACAATTTGTATATTTATGTATTTCTTAAACTTTATAGATTTTTTTTGAGTTTTTAATATACACTAAGCTCAATTTTGCCTTTATTTTAACAAAATCGTTCTTAATTGTAGAGATAACAATATAATGGATATTTTGACGTATGTATAGTTATTGTGAAATACATCTAAAGTTGGAATGAAAAAATACTGGTACTGAACTCGCGTTTCGCATATCGCGAGTTTCACTGACACGTGTCAGGAATCATGGCTAAACTCGCGTTTGGCCAAACGCGAGTTCCATGCTATATATATATGTCAAGCAAGGAGCATATTCGAACAAAAAAATTATCAATTGCAATCCACAGTAAAAATATAATTTTAGTGGGTTACCAGTTTTGGTGAGATGAGTGTTCGATGTTTTCATTCAAGAGGAACGACAAATCACAATATTCAGAAATAATGCACCTTTTTGAAGTACATTTAACAGAAGTCAAAGCTTCTACAATTGTTGGTGTTTTTGAAGCTATGTTAAGACCCTCGTATGTAACGTTGTTGGTAACATCTGTGTCGTGGATGATGATAATTATCGGTACTCACAAAATCCACGAAGCTTTAGGGCTCCAACAACTAGGACGAACTATAACACCATTTGTCGACATCAACGACACATCTCTCGGTTGGCCATAAAAACTAGACAAACTATTACACTTCTCGTCTATATCAATTCATATGTAAATTATTTTGTATGCATGTTTAGGGGTACAATTGACCGCGTGTTTAGGGGTACAATTGTTTTTTACATACAAAAAATAAAAATATAATTTACATATGTAATATTTTATGTGTTTCAATGCATGTCTTCTATAAATACTATAATTTGAAAGAACACTAGTTCATTTACACCCCTATAAATAGACCCCTCTACTTCCTCAAAAACTCACACTTTTCTTTCATTGTAATTCGCTCAAAATTTCTCTTAGTCCATTTCATTCGTTCTAGCGTTATAATGGTTGCAAACGTAGATGATTTACCATCTATTGGGAGCCAGTCCTGTGATGCTGATGTTGATATTAACAGTGAATTACAAGTTGGAATGATATTCAGTACCAAGAAGTCAAAGCTTCTACAATTGTTGGTGTTTTTGAAGCTATGTTAAGACCCTCGTATGTAACGTTGTTGGTAACATCTGTGTCGTGGATGATGATAATTATCGGTACTCACAAAATCCACGAAGCTTTAGGGCTCCAACAACTAGGACGAACTATAACACCATTTGTCGACATCAACGACACATCTCTCGGTTGGTCATAAAAACTAGACAAACTATTACACTTCTCGTCTATATCAATTCATATGTAAATTATTTTGTATGCATGTTTAGGGGTACAATTGACCGCGTGTTTAGGGGTACAATTGTTTTTTACATACAAAAAATAAAAATATAATTTACATATGTAATATTTTATGTGTTTCAATGCATGTCTTCTATAAATACTATAATTTGAAAGAACACTAGTTCATTTACACCCCTATAAATAGACCCCTCTACTTCCTCAAAAACTCACACTTTTCTTTCATTGTAATTCGCTCAAAATTTCTCTTAGTCCATTTCATTCGTTCTAGCGTTATAATGGTTGCAAACGTAGATGATTTACCATCTATTGGGAGCCAGTCCTGTGATGCTGATGTTGATATTAACAGTGAATTACAAGTTGGAATGATATTCAGTACCAAGAAAATCGCGGAGGATGCAATTAAAAACTATAACATACGCTGATCAGTTCTTTGGACAGTGAAGAAAACGAGTGCGGACAACTATATTGTAGAATGTGTCCAAATGGACAACATGATTAACTGGAGGATTCGTGTATCACGAACAAAGAGGCTGAACAATGTGTGAAAGATAACAAGATATGATAGACCTCGTACATGCTAGTTGTTCCAATGTAATTCGATGATTAATATGTTTTGTTAAATACATATTTTGCGATTGTTAACGGCTTGAAAATGTAAGCGGTTAAATGTAAGAAATTATATTAATGAAAATTATATTAACGAAACATACTACAAGATTGTTAATTGACATAAGTACACCAACATTAAATTACTAAGCCTAGTTAAAATCTATGAAAAGGAATCATATTCGATGTCCTCGTAGTCGGTACTTATGTCAGATGTTAAGTTTAGTTCCTCAATTATATGTTCCTTCTCTTGTCGTCTCATATAATTTCGTGTTGAGACCACGTCCTCGTATTGACAATGGGGGATTTTTGATGAAGTGGAGCTGTCATCAAATTTTACACTAAGCTCGATGTTCGTAACCCCAGCACGTTTGTATGCCAGAAACATCTTGCGCATATCTTTCTGATTGGATAGTGTTAGCATGTAGTGTTCTTCTGGGTCGGGCTCATTGACTGGCACTTTGACACGTAAGGAAGAAATTTTAGAGTTGTAGACTCCTTAACCCGTGTTGAAATCAACTCAAACAATTCATTTCTTGTGATTTTCTCATTGAAAGAAGTGTAGAAGTAGGTTCCACGAAAGAAAACAGTAGTAGAAAAACGCGACATAATTTGTATTTGTAGATTGGCAGCGGAATGTATGTAGAAATTGTTTGAGTAGTGTAAAAAGTTTGTGATTCCTGCAGAACATATATAGGGTAGAACAATTTTGAAATCATCTTCCAAACTCGCGTTTGAAGGGACGCGAGTTAGGCCATTATTCATAGAAATCACGTTTTGCAGGACATGAGTTTCCCTGCCATACCAGGAATCCTGTAAAAGGTGGCAGAACTCGCGTTGGGCCAAACACGAGTTTGGGAGAAGTCTACATCAACTCAAATTATAAGGGCATCCGAGCGAAATTATCAACCAGAAACAAAATAAATTGTAAAAATTGATGTGCTTGCAATTTTACTAAAATTGTCGTGTATATGATGCTAAAGTTGGCACGTTTTAACGAAGATTTAAAGAACGTTAAAAACATAAATAAAATATACATATTATTTGGGTCTCCGATAACATCATCATCATCAGAAAACATTGCATACAGCTCAAGCTCAAGGGCCCACTCTGAACAAAACTGTAGCTGAGATTCCACCATCTTTTCCACATCAGCGTCGTCCACAATGTGGAATAATGAGTATGTTAATGGTTCTTACGATGTGGGCATTCGAAACTTCAATGGTTCCAGCTTTCGCCCACGACTATGTGGAACATGTTTCTTCACTTCATTCATCAACTTCTTATATGATAAGTTATATGGCAGCGGAAGCAATATAGTACTTGAAGACTGAAGTACGACGCCGAGAGATACATCATCGATTATTTGTCATTCATAGTATACCAAAGTTGTAATAGTTTCTCGTCTCGACATATTATATCGATTGAAGTCTTTACAAATTATATTCCAACCTTCAACAGGAATCATGATGGCTAAAACTGCGTTCTATAAAGCGTGAGTTCTTTGAGGAATCGCAAAGCTGGCAAAACTCGCGTTCTATAAAACGCGAGTTCTTCGAGGAATCACAAAGCTAGCAAAACTCGAATTCTATTAAACGCAAGTTCTTTGTGGAATCACGTTCTACTAAACGCGAGTATTCCTGACACGGTACATATCCTACAAAGTTGGCAAAACTCGTGTTTTGTACGACACGAGTTACGCTTTGTCTCTGCTTATACGTCATATCACCTCCCATTTAATCAAAAAGAGGATAAAAAATTTCAGTGAAGAATTTTTTTTCTAACAAAGGTTCAAAGCAATTTGTGTGCTAAGAAGAAAGGCTGCTTCATTTTTTCAACAATGCCAAAAATAGTGGATGCTCTGGTTCACTACGATGGTGAGATGATCTCTGATGTCGAACTTAGTGTCATATTCCAGTCCCCCAACAATGTTACGGTACATATTCTAATCGGAGTGACGTATGAAAGGCTGAAGTGAGCGCTAACGAGGAAGATTCCACATACTTTTAGGAGGGAGTTAAACTCACTGAGGTATTGACTACCTTCGTTGATAGATCCGTTTTATTTCACAATATTCTATGTTAGTGACGACGGAGATGTGCAAATGATGATTGAAACCCATACCCAATATTCTATGGGATGGCTCTTGGAGCTCATTGTAACATTTTCTGAACAAAATGTCGGATTCCAAACCGTTGTGCCAAAGTGGATACGAGCAAATCTTGACTTCGACCCAAATGCTCATAGTTCAACATCAAGTTTGCGACAAGGCTTCAACTTACTAAGTACAAGCAATAACCAGGCTTCTTCCTTGGAGCCAAGGCATTCTTCCGTAGCCATGTTCGACATTAACCTGAACATGCCGCCAACCCAACACTCAACGTACAATCCATACAGTACGGGTGTAGGGTCGTCATCATCTATTGGGTTATCCAACCATAAACAGTTTAACACATTCGATGACTTCTCTTCCGGACGTCAATCAACTTATACCCCCTGTGAGAAATACGTAGATGATTTCTCATACAAACGCCACTCAACTTATATCCTAGGTGTAGGGTCTTCATCATCTATGGGTCGTCCTACCATGAAGAGTTTTATCAGTTTGATGACTTCTCTTCTGGACGTCACTCAACTTATATCCAGTGAGGCAAACGCAATTGATTTCTCATCGATGGGGAGACAATCTCGCGACCAGGTTATGGTTGCAGAACCTAGTAAGGTACATGTTGCGGATGAATCAGAACTATACAGTTTTGAAGGGTATAATTCTGATGAGGAACCGCTGAGGGAGCCCGGACCCGAATGTGACAAGATGAGTTTATTTCCTGAAGAACCACCAAACCTTTACGAGCATGTGGATGTTGTAGAGGATATTGCGGACGATGTTGCGAACGATGTTACGGAGGAAGAACTTATGGAAGTTGTTGCCCCGAGCAGTTTTATTAGAACTCGCAGAAGCTTCGCGTATTACAATCCACCATCTCATTTCACAACAGTGGATATGGAAGGCTTCTACGCTACAGAATTTCCAGAATTCTCACAGTTGGACTAGTTGAACGAATGGAATAATGATGAACTGTATGTTGGGATGGTCTTTAGGACTAAAAAAACTTGCTGAGGCTGCCATAAAGCATTCCAACATACGTAACTCAGTTACATCCACAGTGAGGAAAACTAAAGCTGACAAATATATTTCTAAATGCCTCCACAAGTACGACAGATGTAACTGAAGGGTTCGTGTATCACGTTTAAAGAGGATGGACAACCTGTGGCAGATAACGAGAATCGACGAACCTCATACATGCTCCGTGGCAAGCCTGAATCAAGACCATCCTAACTTGGATGTGCGCGTTCTCTTTGATCATATCCTTACATTTGTGAAAGCAAATTCACGTATATCTGTGCCGGTATGTATAGCCTCGATCAAATCTCGTTTCACGTACACAGTTAAATACGATAAGGCGTGGTTTGCAAGATATCAAGTCATCTAACAACTGTATAGGCAGTGGGAGGAATTCTACAACAAGTTGCGAACGTGGCTGAATGTGATGTAGAAATACAACCCAGGAACGGTTGTGAAACTTGAGACAGTGCCAAGATAAGAAATGGATCATGTCGTACCTGGAGAGTACAAATTTTTCTACCTATTTTGGACATTTCCGCAATGCATTAAGACATTCCTACCGATGCTGCAGATCGATGGCACATTCTTGTACGACAGATACACCTAGATCTTACTAGTGGCAGTTGCACAAGACGGCAACAGAAAATGCATTCTAGTAGCGTTTTCAATCGTTGAAAAGGAAGATATCCCTTCGTGGACGTTTTTTCTTATCAACCTGCGTACCCATGTCTTACGCCGGGTTCTACGGGAAAGAGAAAAAAATATATGTATTATTTCAGAAAGAGGCACAGGGATATGAGGATCAATCCAACGTTTAGGACCGTCTTGGGAACCTTCGTATATTCATCATCGGTATTGTCTGGGACACATTGCTGCAAATTACTACTAGAGGTATAAGAACAATGATGAGTGTATAATGGTTCTTTGCATGGGTACGTCTTTCACTCTCAAAATTATTAATTAACTTGCATTTTATTATTAATTCTTGTTAATTATTCCGTATTTTTTTGAATAGGCAGCGCACACCGAGTAGAGCTGGTTGAGGAACTGCTAGAAGAGTTGAGAGTTAGAAATCAATATGGATATAATTATCTATTTATATCCAAGGGAGAAATGGTTGTGATGTTATGATAGGGGTCATCAATATGGTCACATGACGACGAACTTGGTTGAGGTGATCAATTCGTCTCTGAAGGGAACACGTCATTTACCTATCACATCAGTTGTGAAGGTAACATATTACCGACTGACTACCCTTTTTGCAACCCTCAGAAAACAAGCTACGAACTGGATGGCAGTTGGCCACAGGTTCCTTACAGATCTCCAGCAAAAATTTTAGATATATTGTGTGCAAGAAAACACGATGGCTGCCATATCCTTCTCTCGTCACGAACATCTCTTTACGGTTACTGAATTTTCACGGCCGCTTGAAGGAATTATACACCACAACTACGTTGTTAATCTACAAGAGAGAACATGCAATTTCGGAATCTTCCAGACATTTAAGTATCTGTGTGTGCACACCTTCGCTGCATATGCATATGTTCATTTTGACGCAATAACACTCGTTGATCCTGTATACCGACTTGAAAACATTTTCAATGTATACCAATCGAAGTTTCCTTCGATCAGAAATGAATGTTATCGTGATGTGGTTGAAAATTAACCTAAGATACGGCCAAATGAATCCTTGCGACGCAACAAAAAAGGACGCCCAAAGTCAAGTAGGATTCACTGTGCTGAGGATATGGTTCCTCGAGAACAAACTGACCAACCTAAGTTGTGTGGCAATTGTAGGAACGCTGGACAAGACATCAGAAAATGTCCTTCTAGGACCCGCCCTCGAATCAACTAATTGTAATTGTAACTCTAATGTTTTAATCCTAAATAACATTATCAACCTCCGAAGCTACGTTTTCTAGGCACCATTGTAAACATGTGTTCTCGTACTACCACGTGAAAGTTAAATAACAAAAAACAAACCACAAACATACAACAAAATCGGCTAAAACATGAATATCGAACCATGTTTCAATTTTCTTAATGCAAAGAAACATGACAAGGTAGTGTTTTTAACGCGATTTATACACCGTTTTGGATGCCTTATATACGCCGATTTTCACACCATTTTCAAGAGATGCATCACTACTATGAGGTAAAAGATCAAACCCATGAAAAATTATCCCCCAAGACCATCCAAATTTACCATAAACAAGCCTATCGAGCTTTGTTTAAATAACATGATAGACAAACGTCGCGTGATGCAGAACACGACTTTTGCATATATCACGATAAATTCTGCTAACTCGTTTGAAATTCTTGTGGAAGTCGCATCCTGTAGAACGCGACTTCATTTAAAAAAAAAAATAATATTGGCTAATATAATCCACATCAAACCGAATTCGCACCCTATAAAACACGAGTTTAGAAGTCGCATTCTGCAGAACGTGAGTTACCCTTACGTGGGTCGAATAAGGAGTATTTTTCCAAATGTTGTTCTTAGGAGGGTATTTATCTAAAAAAATCCAAAAGAAAATATCTGACCAAATTCCCCCGAAAAAAGTCCCTGCCTATTTTTTTGGCTCCGCAAACTGTAGTTTGACTTTGGTTCAAGTCAATTAAAACTGAGTTAACATATTTTGTTGTTTTTTATTTATCCAAAAAAATTTCAAAAGAAAATATCTGACCCCACCCTTACGGTGGCTTTAGCCGTTTGTCGTGTTTTTTGTGTAAATAAAGAAAAATACATCATTGTTGATGAATACTCTTTTCATATTTTTAAGTTTATTTTGTTGTTTTTTATTTATTTTGACAAATTCATATCACATCTATTTTTATGTAGTTTTTCGTCTGTTTTTATGACGGTTCATTCATCTGCTTTTATGGTAGTTTTAGTCTATCTTTGTGACATTGTTGCTTGCTTTTTAGTAGTTTAACATTCGTATGACGAATATCATTTAAGCGTTTATAGCTGTGAAAATCGGTGGTCTGTGATGCTTTTGATTCTATTTTGTAGTTTTGTCGATATACCAAGAACAAGTAGCGAAAGAATTTGTTTTCTTCTTAAAGCACTTTGATCAAATTAGTTATTTGTTGGATTTCAATCAGAGGATTGTTCAAATCCTTCTGAAAGTGATAGATTTTGTATTTTAATATCTTTCACCCCTTAAATTTTTATTATATTTATTTTTACGCATGAATTTTCAATGTTTACGGTGTGATTCTTTTGTAATTCTTTCAATGTGAATATAATTCAATATATTTCAAAAAGAAATTAGAACTTAGTTAATTAACCTTTTAAATTCTTTTGTTCATTTCGGTCTAAGTTAATATTAGATCCAAAATTCTTAAGGTTAAACTACATAAATAGTCACTAAACTTTTAAGACATTTGATTTTGGTCATTGAACTTTTAATACTTGCAATATATTCACTAAACTTTTAATTTGTTTTTCATTATAGTTTACTGTCGTCAACTCTCGTTAAAAATGTTGACGTGGCAGATTAAAGTTAGAGAAAACTACACCGGTGGTCCCCTAACTATCATTGTTCTCCTGTTTTGGTCCCCAAACTATGTTTTTCGGCAAACTTGTCCCTTCTGTTACATAGTTCTCCTGTTTTGGTCTCTCGACGTTAATAGCTAATGGTTTTGCTCACGTGGCATTTTTTAATATTTTTTAATCATTTCTCTCTCCTCTTATATTATTTTTATTTAATATTATTCACCCAATCATGTCGTGACACGTGTCACTACCTTATTACTTGAAAAAAAACCCCAAAATCCTTAAAAATACATTTAGTGTCGCTGGGATTCGAACCCAGGACCACCAGCGCATAAGGCACATGAACCAACTATGCTAGGCTGGTTACTTGTTTCAAGTCTACTAACATTTATATTTAAGTTGTACAAATTAACCCAAAAAAACCTAAAAACACAATTAGTGCCACCAGGATTCGAACCCAAGTAACTAGCATAGAAGGCTAGCATGTAAACCAATTACACTAAGTGACACTACGGATAAACCAGGATTCGAATCTTAAGGACACTCTTTGATAATAATCTGCATTTATCACAGGTGACTTTCTATTTTTCTCATCCAAATTCACAACCATTAAGGCTTAAGCTTAATTCCTTTGTTTTTGATTTCTCATCCAACAATCTCTTATTTAATATTTTGATCATTGTAGTCGCTCTTCCATTCGTCGTTGTTTCTATTTTCATTTGATGATTTCTCCCATTTAAAAGAATTGATTTAATTATTTTCAGCATCGTTTAACTTGTAGAGAGAGCAAAAGTGACACTACGGATAAACCAATTTAAAAATGAAAAAAATGCTTGTTAATGGCTTCTCCAAGAAATTTGTCTACAATGTCAAGAATGTCTCGAAAAATGCATATTTGTAGGATGAAATTGAGAACGGCTTGTTGTCCTGTTAAAAAAGGTTTCGAAAAATCTAAAATGGGAATAAACTTCTTTTTTTAATCAAAATTTGTATTACGAGTTATGAGAATGAAAAAAAAAATGCATGTTAATGATTATAAGTGATGAATTTGAACCGATGAAAAGAAATAGAAGAATAGTAGTTTAAAATTATTTTTAACCGGAAAAATTGTCGAATGACAACATAACAACTGTAAATAGAGGAACGATGTCTTCCAATTTCATGTATGAGAATCTTAGGATTTAGAACAAAAAGATACGTTAAAGTGCAACATCATTATTTTTAACGAAAGTTGATGACAATGACCATAATAAAAATTAATAAAAAAATTAGTGATTGTATTACAAATTTAATTTTTTAAATATTACTTTAAAAGACTTCAAATAAAACTATTAAACAAATATAAAAGAAGCTAAAAGTGAGGAGTTAAATTCAAGCATGTAGCTGGGCCACCTCCCGATGTTGACATCATACCTTTCAGACATATATCATTACAGACTTACAGTAGATGCGCAAAATTCCACATACATATCCACTCGTGCAATTGTTCTTTTACTCGTCGATATTATGTATACGAAATAAAATCTGGCTGCACATTCACTCCAATTTTCTCATTATCACATTAAAACTTTTATGTTCAGTCACTATCAGAAATAAAATAAATAAATCCAAATTAATTATGTGAAAACGAAAACGGGGAATTATAGAGCCCATCGCCTGCCTCTAATTAAAGATGTATTTTTTCTGTCTCACTAAAACTGTCATATGTTAATATTTTTTATGGTCATATTTTTTAATTTATTTAAATACTTTAATTAATTAGAATTTATAAAAATATATTTAAAAATTACTTGATTGAATGTTTTTAAAATATATTTTTATCAATAATAAATTTTAAATTATAAAAAGTTAAAATTTAAAAAAAAATAACCCAAAAAGATGTTAACATGTGACAATTTTAATAATACAAATAGAGTATTTTATGATTGCGGTTGCTTTGTCAATTCCAGGCATACTCAATTACCGGCAAAAACAAATACATTAAACCTGTTGTCCACCTAAGCTTTTGTATATGTTATAAATAATCGAGTTATGATTAAACACCAAGAATACCAAATAATAATTTTGAGTTTGACAATCAAACCATATATGACAATGACTTGATTGGCTTGGGAAGAGCTAGGCTTACACTTACCAGTTTATAATGAGAGGTGGACAAAAATTGACTTATAATTTTTTAAATTTGACTTTACTTGAAAAAAATTTAAATAAAATTTGAGTTATAAAATGGAATTTCACACAACTCGAATGTTATAGTAATTAGTGGATCAATTTTTAAGTTCGAGTCGAGTTTCTCGGTTCTAAAATGGAACTAATTAATAACATAACACTATAAATTTTAACAATTAAATTTAAACAAAAACTAAAACAAATCAACTCGACTTGATTCAAAAAATTTCAAATAAAGTTTGACTTATAAAATAGAACTCTTCAACTCGACTAACTTAATTTTTTTTTAACTCGACTCAATTATATGTCCACCCCTATTTATAATTTTATACATTGCTTTTTAAACAATAATAAAAAAGTAAATATCTCATGAATTATCTTATCAATCGTATTCAATCTAAATCTAATTGATAATAGAAAAGAAATTCCTATTAAATATGAATAATAAAATATATTTTTTTATAAACTATCTAAATTATCCCAATTTCTTCGGATTTTTTTTTTGAAAAATCAAAAAGATAATATAAACTTAAGTATGCTTAATTTCATGTCATCTTGAATGTTACAATAACAACCACATCAACCAAGATAACACTTAGTTGACAAAAATACAAATCATAATAATCATTAAAGTAGTTTACAAATGCTTTAAAATTAATTGGCGGGAGCTCATCCCCTTGTGTCCTGGTGGCAAAGGTTGATGTTCATCATCCCTTGGGACCCGGGATCGAGCACCAGTATTACAATGCTGTGTGTGCCTTTCTTGAAAAAAGGCTAAAGAAAGTTGAACAGATGCTACCCTTGCATCACACCAGCATATTCTAAAAAAAATTAATTGGCGGGAATTCAATGTCAATGGATAGGGGAAAATATTTATTCATTAGTGTGAGTGATATTTGTAATATTATTTAATAAATAAAATATCATCTAAAATTATATAATATATTTTTACTATTAATTTTTGAAAATAATAAATTTTAAGGGGAAAATATTTATGAGAGTATAAAGGAGTAATTTTTTTTTTGCAAAAAGTTTCAATTCGATGACTAAATTGAATAAAATACAAAGTTAAGAGATTAAATTAAAAAAAGAAAATTTGTTTTTTTAAAAATGATATTGAAGTTACATAGCTATTCTAAAATGATAGAGGCTATTAAAAAATGACATAGTAGCATGTACAAAGGGGGAATTGAAGAAATAAGGAAATCATGCTAAGTTAAGAGACTCATTTCGAACTTGAAAATTAATCTACTAATTACTAAAATTTTAATTTATTTGAGTTGACAAATTATATTTTATCATTCAAATTTTAATAGAAAATTTTCAAATCGAGTCAAGTCTAATCGAATTTATAAATTTAGCTTCGTGTAAAAAATAATTTTTTTAAAAATTATTTCGTATTTTGCTCGCACCTAACATTTTTTTTGACAAACTTACCCCTAAATTTAAACAAACACATTTGTTAGCTTAAAAAATATATATCATAGGTCTGCTCGGGCCTATAACATAAGGAAAATACTTTGATGCACAAGCTGTGTAAACTTTAGTTTACACAAGCCCTTTAATTTTAGGGTTTAGGGTTTAGGGTTTTATGTTAGGGTTTAGGGGTTTAGTATGTAGGGTATATAATTTAAGGTTTATGGTTAGAATTTAGAGTTTAAAGTTTAGGGCTTAGGGTTTAGGTTGCTAGGGTTTGTGATTTTGATTTTAAATTTTATAAAAGGATTGTGTAAAAAAAATTTACACAGCTTGTGCATCAAAATAAAACCCATAACATAATTTCTCGTTAACTTATTATAACAAATGTAAATTACACATATCATCACCCAACTATTTTATCACTCCTATTTTACTCACTCAGCTTTAAATTTTTTTAATTTAATAACTGAAATTTTAGATTGATCATGTTTTAGTAACCTTAAATTATTTTATTAATATTTTAATATGACATGGTATATTTTATTATTATTTAAATATAAAATCATTTAAAATAAAATAAAAATTATATTTTATTATTAATATTTAAAATAAAAATTCAATTCTAGTTTATATTCTAGATCCACGCAAACCTAAAACTTAAATTACAACCCTACCCCTCCACCCTTACCATCACCGACAACCCTCACATTCATCGGCAACAAGAAAATCAATTACTCCTCATTTTACTAAAAAAATATCCATTTTAGCATTTCTCTCTTTTTTTCCCCTTCAACAGCATTTGAAAATGAGCCGAGTTATTAACGGATTAACCCATTGGTTTGGTTTTCCAGAAAACATGAAAAAATTCATGTAAAAGCGTAATTACTTTATAAAAAATGAGCCGAGTTATTTCCGGTCGGTGAGGTTCAGAGGGGTGGACTGGCCGATTGGGTATAAAAATTCATGTAACCCCTCATTAAATATTTATCATCATTATGTTAACCCTAATATTACTAATCGAAAAAAGTCAATGACGGCTCCGGGTTTCTTGGACGTGAAGAACGTTAACCCTAATGAATCGCGATCTGGGATCACATCTGCGCCGGTCTTCTCGACGGCGACAGATAGGCCACCAGATCAGAGTCGGAGCGTACCTTTCCCGTCTGTGGATTGGTCATCATGCTCCAAGACGAGTGTTGGCCTTGGTGGAGTTTCGGTCGATATAGGGACGGTTGACGAGGGCACAGCGGCGTTTTCGTCGGATGCTGTCCCGGTGGATATGGAAGTTGTGGGGGAGGCTGAGGGCTCGACTTCGGAGGCATTGGAGGCCCAGCGAGCGGGGACAGTGGGTGCTAGGGTGGAGGACGCGGTGGTTGCTACTGGTGCGGGCGCTGGTTCAAAGCCTTCCTTTCGTGATATGGTGGTGGGCAATGTTGCTGCACCCAAGCCGCCAGCAGCTATACCGGACCTGGACGTGGACGTTGGTGAGGGGGATGTTGAGATTAGCTCTGTCGAGGGTACACCGGTGATCAAGTTTTCCAATCGATTGCATGATCTAATTGATGCTAAATTGGCTAATTCCGTTGTGGTAAGATTATTAGGGCGTTCTATTGGTTTTGCTGCTTTGGAATCTAGAATTCGATCGCTGTGGAATCCGAAGGGGGATATTGCTTTGGTGGACCTGGATAATGATTATTATCTGGTACGTTTCGCGGAGGCGGAGGATTATACGAAGGTTCTGATGGGAGGTCCGTGGCTCATTTATGGGTGCTATTTAACGGTGCAACCGTGGAGTAGAGAGTTCTCGACAGCGGCTGATCATCCGGATAAGATTATGGTTTGGGTAAGGCTTCCTGGTTTGCCGTACCGTTACTATACCAAAAGTCTATTTAGGATTATTGCTGGAGCAGTGGGGAAGATAGTTCGGATATATTATAATACTACGGAGGGTAGACGGGGTAAGTTTGCAAGACTTGCGATTGTTGTTGATTTGAATGCACCTCTATCGTCGAGTATTATTATTGACGGTATCCGTCAGAGGATTGAATATGAAGGGTTACCGACTATTTGCTATTCTTGTGGTTTGTATGGCCATGTTGAAGCGTTGTGCAAAAGTCACATGGGTAATGATGCTAGCAAGGGGGATGGCGGGGTTATGGAGACAACAGCCACGGAACCTACTGAGAAGTATGGCCCATGGATGCAAGTTCAGGCTCGCAAGCCTCGGAAACAGCTTAATGGAAAAGGTGGAGGTAGCTCAATCCCCAGCAAAAAATCGTTGGGTGGACGTTTCGCTGCTATTGCCATCGAGGATGAGGTTGTGGGGGAAGTGACAGGTTCAGCACCGACAACTGTGAAAGGTGCTGTCAGAACGAGTGGCACAGTTATCTCCAAGACGTCTTTGATGCATGCTCGGTCAGGATTAGGCGACATTGTCTCACCTGTAGTTGAGGGGGCGTCGAAGGGTAGAAGGCATGGGAAGGAACATGTGGTGGCGAACGTTGTGTCGGAGTCAAGGGCTATGTCTGGCGCGCGAGGCGTGGGAAAGGTGAATGGGATTGTTATCGGTTTGGTGGAGAATAAAGGTGGGGACAAGGGTATGCGTAATGAGGTGGCGGCTGCTGGACATGTTGTTTCAGTGCCGGTGTCGTTAAATTCAGGGTATCATACAGCTGTGAAAGTGGTTGATTGATCAAAGGATTCGAGTGTGACAGTATTGGATGGAAGTTCTAAGTCGAAAGATGGAGGTAAAAATCTGGTTGGGCCTGTCTTGGTGCGTAGGATGTCCAAAATTAAAAATGCGGCGCGTTTGAGTCCGTATTCACAGCGAAAGAAGGCGCCGGTGCAGCAAGAAAATAGGGATCCGAATATTGTGAATATTGGTGACTGGGTTGCTGATACATCAAAGGAATTGGATGCAGAAAATAGGATCAGGGTTGTGGATGAGAGTGTCGGTCCGAAGGGTGCCGTAGTTCGTGAGGAGGGGGTCAAGGGGCATGATAACACGACATTTGATGTGGAGCCGGTGCAGTTGTAGTTTGTGAGGTTCGTCTTCTCCTTTTATTTTTTTTAATGGTTAAAGCTCTTTTTTGGAATACTCAGGGTGCTCTTGACCCTGATTTTAATCGCTATTTGAATTTTTTTATAAGGCAGCATGATCCGGATGTTGTGGTGCTGATGGAGCCTAGAATTAGTGGTAGGAAAGCTGATAGGTTTATTCGGCGCCACCGGTTTTTGCATTCTTATCGCGTGGAAGCTTCCGGTTTTTCTGGGGGTATTTGGCTTTTTTGGAATGATTTGGTGAGTATGGATGTGATTGTCGTCTCAAGTCAATTTATTCACTCGCTGTGTACTGATCGCAATTCAGGGGTTAAGAGCTTGGTCATATGTGTGTATGCTAGTCCTGATCGGTTGTGTCGAAATGGTTTGTGGGCCATGTTGCGTGCTCTTGCATTGTCATCTGATTTACCTTGGGTTATCGACAGTGATTTTAATGCCATTCTTGATCGTCGGGACAGGTTTGGGGGCTCATCTAGACGTTCAGGTGTGTGTCGCAAATTTGGGGAGTTTATGCAGCAGGAGAACATGACAGATATGGGGTTTCAAGGGCCTCGTTTCACGTGGAAGCGTGGGAATTTGCAACAGCGTCTTGATCGTTGTGTTGCGAATGATGCATGGTATGATACATGGCCGTTGGCTCGGGTTTTGCATCTCCCGCGTTTGGGGTCGGATCATAGGCCTCTGCTTTTGTTGGTTGAGGGTTCGGACATTTCTAAATGCAAACCAGGTGTAACAATCTCAAATGGGGCTAGTAAAATTTTAAGAATTTTTGGGAGATTTAATCTTTTATTTCCTAGAATAATAAGTTTTGGGACTTAATTGAATGAATTCAGGTTTGGGAAGCTTGATTTATAAGGAATTGATGACCAATTTGAAAACGGAATAAAGTTTGGAGACAAAAGTGTAAATCTCCCAAAAGGGGGAAACTATGTCAGTTTTGATATTTTGACTATGATATTTCACAAGGGTTTGATTATAGGTTGTGACTGCCTGGAGTTGGGTTAAACGCATAAGCGGGTCCAGGTGGCTACACCAGGCTTCAAATATCTCGCTGCTTGGCAGAGTGACACTTCTTTCCGTGATATGCTTGTGGAGGCTTGGAAATCCAATGGATCGATTGAATCGAATTTAGTGAATTTCAGGAGAGTGCTTCACATTGGAATAGAGAAAAATTTGGACACATTGGTCGTCGGAAAAAGAAGCTGTTAGCGCGTATTAAAGGGATTGAGGAAGCGGCAGAATTTTCTTCGAATGTTAGCCTGCATGATTTGGAATTTGAGTTGAAGAAAGACCTTGATCTTGTGATGAGGCAGGAGGAATTGTTGTGGTTTCAACGCTCTCGTAGTCAGTGGATCAAGGATGGTGATAGAAACACAAAGTATTACCATCGTGCTACAACTCAACGGCAGAGACGCAAGCTTCATACTATGATAAAGCTTGAGGATGGAAATTGGTGCGATAATGTTGAGCTAATTAAAGTTGGTGTGGTGCGTTTTTTCCAGCGTTTGTTTTCTAAGGAGGCGGGATCTCTTGCGGATTGGGAATATAGGGGTCTTTTTTGCACTATCTCTAGTGGGGAAAGGGTGTTGCTTGATAAGGATATTGATGCGGCGGAGGTCCGTGCTTCCGTCTTTTCTATGGACCCATTGAAGGCGCCAGGGATTGATGGTATTCACGCATTGTTTTATCAGCAAAATTGGGATATTGTGGGGCCGCAGGTTGTTGATTTTGTGCGCAATTGTTTTAATGGAAATCCCATACCGCATGGTTTTAATCGAACAATCATTGTGTTGTTGCCTAAGGTTCAGGTGCCTGAGTCTTTTAGCCAGTTTCGTCCTATCAGCTTGTGTCCGGTTATTTACAAGGTGTTATCGAAGTGTATTGTGAATAGGCTTAAGCCTTTCCTCCCGAACTGGATTTCGCACAACCAAGTTAGTTTTGTACCTGGTCGATGTATAATGGATAATGTTGTTGTGGCGCATGAAGCAATTCACTCTATGTGCAAAAAAAAGGGCGTGTTGGTTGGATGGCGATAATGATCGATTTGGAAAAAACGTATGACAGGTTAGATTGGAATTTTATTGCGGATACGCTTAGTGATTTGGGTTTACCCCAAGGCCTCCGTCGGTTAATCATGGACTGCATTACGTCCGTCTCTTCGCATGTTATGTGGAATGGTGAGCTCACTGAGCATTTTTACCCGTCTAGGGGTATCAGGCAGGGTGATCATCTTTCTCCATACATTTTTGTTCTATGTATGGAGCGATTATCACAGCTGATCAATTTACAGGTTAATCAGGGGAATTGGGCCGAGGTCAGATTAAGTCGAAATGGTCCTGGTTTGTCGCATTTGTTTTTTGCTGATGATGTGATTCTGTTTTCGGAAGCGTCAGTCTCTCAGATGGATGTTATTAGTCAAGTGCTGAACGAGTTCTGTGCATCGTCCGGACACAAGGTTAGTGATGCTAAGACCCATATTTTTTTCTCCAAAAATACTGATAGTGTCTTACGGAGAGTCATTTCGGATGGTTTGGGTTTTTCTGAGGTGAGTAATCTGGGTAAATATCTAGGGATTCCTCTTTTGCATTCTAGAGTAACTATGACGACTTATGAGTATCTTGTGGAAAAAGTGAAAAGTCACCTTGCATCTTGGCCAGCTCGTTCGTTATCCTTTGCCGGAAGGGTTACGTTAGCGAAGTCTGTTCTCCAAGCCATTCCTAGCTATACTATGCAGGCTTCTTGGTTACCTAAATATGTATGTTTGGAAATTGAAAAACTGATACGTTCGTTTGTGTGGGGTAGTACATCAGAACATAGGAGTATGCATTTGGTTCGTTGGGAGGAGATGCAGAAGCCGATCGATTATGGTGGATTGGGTTTTCGGAATCTTGAAAATGTGAATTTTGCATTTCTTATGAAGTTGGGTTTTCAGCTTTTGAATGATACTGATAAGTTGTGGGTTAGAATTTTGCGGGCGAAATATAAGTGGCAGGATACTTTACCTTCTAGTATTCATCGGCATAATTGCTCTCGCTTGTGGGCGGGCATTAGCCGGGTTTGGGAGGCGGTTCAGCAAGGGATGGTTTGTATTGTTCGTGATGGTAGGTCTGTTGATTTTTGGTATGATGTGTGGATTCCGGAGTTGGGACCTTTGACGTCTTTTTCTTTGGATTCATCACCACCAGCTTCTTGTGTTGTTGCCGCGATGGTTAATTGCGTAGGTAGGTGGGATGCAGATTTGTTACGGTTAATTCTTCCTGAGGATTGTGTCCTTAGAATTTTAACTTTTATTCCGCCTTCGGATATGCTTGGTCCGGATCGGCTTGGTTGGAAGGGGGAGGCGAATTTTCTCTTTTCAGTTCGATCTGCGTATAAATCTCTCAGCCCACAGTCCGAGGCTCCGAATGTTGTGTGGAAATGCTTGTGGCGTTGCCTTGTACCACAAAGGATTCGAACCTTCCTTTGGCTTGCCTTCAAAGGAACACTCCTTACAAATGAGGAACGAGTAAGACGACATATGGCATCCAATAATTGCTGTGATTGGTGCAGAAGGGATGTTGAGAGTGTACTGCATGTTTTGCGTGATTGTACACATGCTAGTCGTGTTTGGCTACAGCTGCGTAGTCCGGTTGATTGGGTTGACTTTTGGACACAATCGTGTGCGAGCTGGATTCATGCAAACATAACCGGGAAAGGTGTGTGTGGGGATGACAGTTGGAAGGTATTGTTCGCGGTAGTGTGTTGGAAGTTGTGGTCGAGAAGAAATAGTAGATTATTTGATTGTGAGTGGGTTGAGAAGGTTGATTTTGTCGATGAGGCGCGTAGGTTTGCTCAGCTCATTTTGGATTGCCGTGAGGATCGAAGTAGAGTTGTGTTGAATCCGGCTCGGCCGGAGGGTGTGGTGATGCGTTGGTTGCCACCGGAACCGGGTTGGGTGAAGGTGAATGTTGATGCGGCAAGGAACATTACCAACGGTTTGGCAATGATAGGGGGTGTTATCCGGGGCGACCAAGGCGAATGGTTGGTTGGGTTTAATCGTTTTTTAGGGCGGTGTGACATTGTCACGGCTGAATTATGGGCGATTAAAGAAGGAATCGGTTATGCCCGGGATTTTGGGTTCGATAAGGTTGTCATTGAGTCGGATTGTGCCGAGGCAGTTCGGATGGTGCAAGGTAGGGTGATCTCTAATAAGGAGAATGCGCTTGTAGAACTAAAGTTTTGATATAATAATTGAAAAATAATTTGGACTAATTTAAAAAGTATTTAAAACATTTCCAAAGTCCAAACAAGTTTAGGGATGTCTTTAAAAAGGTTTTCTTATGTTTTCAAAGGCCATTTTTCACAAAACTGTCCTAGTGTTTCGAAACACCTTAGGGCGTTTCGAAACATGTGCCTCCAGTAGCCAAAACGTTTCGAAACGTGTTTCGAAACGGGCTCTCTATGGACAGCATTTTTGCCCAGCGTTTCGAAACGGGCTAGGCCGTTTCGATACGCCCACGTGGCAATGACCCCAACGGTCATAAACCCCAACGGCTATTTTCCCAACCAACTTTTAAATGCAGGCGTTTCGATACGGGACTACAGCGTTTCGATACGAGTTTCGAAACGGCCAGGAGGCGTTCCGAAACGGACATGAGGCGTTCCGAAACGGCCAGGAGGCGTTCCGAAACGGATGCCCTGACAGACTGCAACGGCTCTTTCTACATTAAGAGTGTTTCGAAACGGCTTCGAGCGTTTCGAAACGGGGAGCTGCAGAATGCATTTATGGTGGGAATTAAAGTCCTCAACGGCTCCAATTTGATCCCAACGGCTAGTAACGGCTACAAAATCATTTGGGAGTATAAAAGGGACCTCCAAGCATCAAGAGAAGGCTAATGCTCACATTGTCAAACATAAAATGATCAAGAAATTGTCTTAGCACTTAAATTGTCAATTCTTGTATAGACAAACACTAGTGAGCCAAAATTGTCAAATTTGCTCAAGTGTTTTAGGCTTTGGGTGAGTGCTTCATTGTGCAAACAAACACCTATTAGAGGGTTTAAGTTTGCTTTATTTATCTCTTTGTAAAAGAGGGTTTTGATCAAGGCTTTGGGTAGAAGCTTGATCGGTTGTAAGGGTTTCCTCCTAATCCTAGAAAAGGGGACGAATCAATTAGTGGATTGATTGTGAAATCCTTAGTGGGGAGCTAAGGTAGTGGATGTAGGTGCTTGTTAGAAGACCGAACCACTATAAATCTTTGTGTCACATTTCTTTTTAGCTTCCTTTACCCTTCCACCCAAATATCCACCTCTCCACCACTTGGTGAGCATAATCGGTTGAACGAATCGAGCACCTCACAACCCAACAATTGGTATCAGAGCTTGGCTCAATCGAAGGGGATTCACATCCTATTGAGAAGATCCGGCAAGCTCGATCACTAGTTCATCAACCGGCTCAAATGGCACAATCAATCGACAAACCGCCTTTCTTTGACGGAGACCACTATGCCCATTAGAAGACAAAGATGAAATTCTTTTTGAAGTCAAGAGATTACAAGCTATGGGACATAGTTGAAGATGGTCCGTTCGTGCCTCAAAGAAGTAAAGCGGAGTGGAGTGCCGACGATCGCAAGAAGATGGAGCTCAATTGCAAGGCCTTGCACATCTTGTTTTGTGCTTTTGGCCCATCCATCTATGAGAAGATGTCTTCTTGTGAGAGTGCCAAGGAGGTATGGGACAAGCTTGAAGTCACATACGAGGGGACAAATGAAGTCAAGGAGACTAAGATTGGGCTCCTAACCTTGGAGTATGAGAACTTCAAAATGGATCCGGAAGAGAACATCGAGAAGATGTTTGATAGGTTCTCCACCATCACCAACGGTCTTAAAGGTTTTGGAGAAGCCATCCCGGAAGAAAAGCTTGTTCGAAAGCTCATCTACTCACTTCCCGAGTCTTGGGACTCAAAGAGGACCGCCATCATTAAAAGCCAAAAATTTGAAGACTTTGAAGCTTGATGAACTTATGGGGTCTCTTCTCACTCATCAAATTATGAAGAAGAACAAGGAAGAGGAGAAGAAAAGGGAAGAAATTAGAGCTATGGGAGAGAAGAAAATCAAAGGGCTTGGCATCAATGCTAGTGCCATGGCTCTCAAATCCTCCACTTGCAATCATGTCTACTCAAGTGAAGAGGAGGATGAAGAAGAAGAGATAGTTCATCTCTTCAAGAAGTGTGCCCCGTTCATGAAGAAAGCATTGAGAGAGCTTGAACGAGAACCTAAGAGGAAGGAGAGGGCAAGCACTTCAAGCCATAAGAAGAAGGCACATTTGGCTACTTGGAGTGATGAAGACTCCACCGACGATGAACAAGCCAACCTTTGCCTTATGGCCATCGAAGAAGATTCAAGGGTAACTTCTAATTCATCTACTTCATGTTCTTATTCCTTTGATGAATTACAAGATGCCTATGATGATTTGGTTTTAGATTTTAAAAGCCACATTTTGAAAAACAAAAAATTGGTTTCAAAGTTAACAATTCAAAATGATTTGCTTTCTAAAACCAAACTTGAACTTGAAGCAAAACTTGAAGAGTTTGAATTAAAATGTTTTGATTTACAAAAATTGCTTCAAAATGTTCAAGAAGAAAAAGATTTGATTTCCAAAGAGCTTGAAAAGAAAAATAATTTTGGAAAATCAAATTTTTATGTTAGACAATCTAGTTCCCCTAGATTTGTGAATGGAAAATGTTTTAGAAGTGTTTGGGTCCCAAAAGGACTAACCACTTCAACTAAAAAGGATGAAATTGAAAAATGGATTCCTAAGGGGACTAAATTTTGTGCAACTAACGTTTATGGATCCAAAGCAATTTGGATACCAAAAGTTACTTGATTGTCTATTGTAGGTGTGATGGAGATTTTCAACAAGTCAAACATTGAGGGGGAGCTCCATACACACAAGGAAGAACACTTGAAGAAGGAAGGCTTCACATCCTACCTTTGGGTTCAAGTGTTGGTAAAAATCTAGTTGTTTTGCTTTTATTTGTTTTAATTTTTAGTTTATTCAACTAGATGATCATATATGTTGGACTAACATTTCAATGATGCTTTGAGTAAGGGGGAGCCAATTTTAAAACCAAATTCTTACTTTTTTGTCAAATTTTACCTCTAGTGTTATTTTTAAGCTTAATGTTTTAAATCTTTTTGATATAACAAAAAGGGGGAGAAATGGTTTGAAAAATTGAATTTTCAATTGAATAAGGGGGAGCTTTATTTGAATTAAAATTTTTATTAATCTCTTATTCACATTTTTAAAGTTAAAGGGGGAGAATCCCAAACAATTTTTCAAGTGATTTTATTATATCAAAAAGGGGGAGATTGTAGAACTAAAGTTTTGATATAATAATTGAAAAATAATTTGGACTAATTTAAAAAGTATTTAAAACATTTCCAAAGTCCAAACAAGTTTAGGGATGTCTTTAAAAAGGTTTTCTTATGTTTTCAAAGGCCATTTTTCACAAAACTGTCCTAGTGTTTCGAAACACCTTAGGGCGTTTCGAAACAGGTGCCTCTAGTAGCCAAAATGTTTCGAAACGTGTTTCGAAACGGGCTCTCTATGGACAGCATTTTTGCCCAGCGTTTCAAAACGGGCTAGGCCGTTTCGATACGCCCACGTGGCAATGACCCCAACGGTCATAAACCCCAACGGCTATTTTCCCAACCAACTTTTAAATGCAGGCGTTTCGATACGGGACTACAGCGTTTCGATACGAGTTTCGAAACGGCCAGGAGGCGTTCCGAAACGGACATGAGGCGTTCCGAAACGGCCAGGAGGCGTTTCGAAACGGATGCCCTGACAGACTGCAACGGCTCTTTCTACATTGAGAGTGTTTCGAAATGGCTTCGAGCGTTTCGAAACGGGGAGCTGCAGAATGCATTTATGGTGGGAATTAAAGTCCTCAACGGCTCCAATTTGATCCCAACGGCTAGTAACGGCTACAAACTCATTTGGGAGTATAAAAGGGACCTCCAAGCATCAAGAGAAGGCTAATGCTCACATTGTCAAACATAAAATGATCAAGAAATTGTCTTAGCACTTAAATTGTCAATTCTTGTATAGACAAACACTAGTGAGCCAAAATTGTCAAATTTGCTCAAGTGTTTTAGGCTTTGGGTGAGTGCTTCATTGTGCAAACAAACACCTATTAGAGGGTTTAAGTTTGCTTTATTTATCTCTTTGTAAAAGAGGGTTTTGATCAAGGCTTTGGGTAGAAGCTTGATTGGTTGTAAGGGTTTCCTCCTAATCCTAGAAAAGGGGACGAATCAATTAGTGGATTGATTGTGAAATCCTTAGTGGGGAGCTAAGGTAGTGGATGTAGGTGCTTGTTAGAAGACCGAACCACTATAAATCTTTGTGTCACATTTCTTTTTAGCTTCCTTTACCCTTCCACCCAAATATCCACCTCTCCACCACTTGGTGAGCATAATCGGTTGAACGAATCGAGCACCTCACAACCCAACAGCGCTGCTTTCGGATATCAAAGAGAGTTTGCGGGGGGATTGGGAAGTTGTGTTGCGACACATTGACCGTTCGGCAAACACTGTGGCCGGTAGGATTGCGGCGAAATCGATGGACGGCGACTTTGCTGAGGAGGTGTTAACTGTTGAACCGGCGGATTTGCGGCGATGGTTGGACCAAGATTGGATGCACAGTATGGTGGTTGTGTAGTCCGGAGGGTTGGGGTACATGTGGGGTGATGTTTTGTATCGCCGATTGTGGCGTCGAATATTGTGTTTGTCACATGTAGCTACATTCGAGTGCACTCTTTTTCCTCCATTTAGGCTTAGAGAGGTTTTTTAATGAGGCACGAGAATGTAGCGAGTTCTCATTTTTAATCAAAAAAAATATTTATCATCATTATGACATCACATTCACATATTCCCCCACAAAATAATCTTCACTTCCATTTCATCCTTTGCATGAAAAAGCGTAATTACTTTATAAACTGTGAAAAGAAATTATAATATTTTGTTTGGAAATTTAGATTGATTATATTTATTATAGAAATGATTATGATAAAAATGTATATTTATGGGTATATGGTTAAGATCTCATAGAAAATATATTTGAAAACATAAAAATATGAATTTATCAAATCCAAATATATATTAATTCATTTTTTAGATATGCATCTAACAAGTTAACTAATATTATATTCATAAGTATTTTATACTCAATTTATTCGATCTTTTTTTAAGTTCGAATTTAATTTCTAAAATACAAAATCTCAAACGTTACCTAAAATTATTTCAATATTATCATATATCCTTAAAAAACACAATAACATTCAAACCTATTTATGATTCGTTAAGCTTAAAAAGTAAAAAAGGTAAAATACTTAAATCATCACTCAATTTTGCTTTTTGAACTATTTTTGTCACTAAATTTTCGAAACGATCAATTTACTCACTGAACTTTCAATATTGTGTTTTTTCATCACTCATCCATTAAATGTTTAATACCGTTATGACGTGTATTATTTTATTATTATTTTTATTATCACAGAACAACTTTATTAATATTTAGTTAGAAATGTAATTTAAAATAATTTACAACTTCCTCTCATTTCTTGCACGTTCCCACTCGTCTTCACCCACGTCTTATGCTCCCTTCCCCATCACATTCACTCGTGATAACATTCACTACCATCAACCACAATTCACCAAAACAATTTTTATTTGATTCCGTAAATTAATTGTTGCAAATTTTCTAGGAATCAAATAGAAGCTTTGCTGCAAATTTTTACAACCGTCTCTCAACTCTCACGCACACTGCCATCATCTGCAACACCCAAACAACGTCGGAACCACCCTAAGGCACAATCCCGACACACCTTCACCAGCCTTCACCCAACAACACTTAAATTTTACTAGTAGTTATAAACTTGTCTTACCCGAACACCCATTACATGTCTTCATCAGTCACCATCCTTCATCCTCATGATCCAAAACAATCATCCTTTATACCAGCAACCAAAGAGAACATGAATCAGAAAAAGAGGAAAAATCAACATCCAATAAACCTAAAAAAGAGAAAGAACCGAAAAAAGAGAGAAAAAAAGAACTCACTCGTCGGCCAGAATTCGTTCGCGACAACTGGTGCCTCCGTCCTTTAATCCTAACGGTGGGTAAAAACAGAATGAAACTAGGAACAACATATTTTGGTTTCAGCTCAATCCAATGACGATATAGAGAGATTAGAGACAAAAAAATCAAAAAAATTCAGTCGAGATTCGCAGGCTTTGGAGCTCATTTGGTGAAATGGTCACTAAATTTACACTCAATATGTCGAGATGAGTCTACTCAAGAAATTCGGGCTTCAATGGCCGCCCTTGATGGCAGACGGCGGTGGCCGAAGACCCCAGCAACGACGACATGATTGCAGAGAACAAAGAATAGTTTTTTCTAATATTGAAGGAAATTATTTTTTTATTTTAAATTATATTTTTAATTAAATATTAATAAAATTATCTTGTCATAATAAAAATAATAATAAAATAATCCATTTCATAACGATATTAAATATTTAATGGAGGAGTAATGAAAAAATATAATGTTAAAAGTTTAATGATTAAATTGATCATTTTTTAAAGTTTAATGACCAAAATAAGTCAGAGAACAAAGTTGAGTGATGATTTAAGTATTTTACCCAAGTAAAATGACACACTTAACTAATTTTTAATTATTTATAAGCATTCATTAAAGATTTTTATTTATTTATTATATCGCATAACGGCATAAGCATTTTATATCTAATAGAATAAATTTACTAAATTCAATGATAATTGTGTCATTGTCGATGTCAATTTATATTTTCCGCCCAAAAACGTGATAATGAAATTTATTTAAACAAGTTATTTTTTGAGATTTTAGTGGTTTAAGGACAAATATAAAAATTAAAATCTTAAAATAAGTACTAAAAAGATAAATTTTAAAATTAAAAAATTAGTTTACTTCTAAATTAAACCATTAATAATAAATATTAAAAAAATAAATTTTAAGAATATACAAAAATAAATTAATTTATTTGTAAATTGAATTAATAATGATAAGTATCCGAACTTCTTAATTATGGGCCTTGGACAATTTTCCCTCATGCCCATGCCCAATTATGGTGCTTGGGCCCATAATTTTCTTTTACACGAAAATAAGTGCAGCTAGAGATGACAAATGAGTACAATTTCACAGATAATGCACTATATCTGCTCTGGTTAATGCAAGTATGAGTATAAGTTTGGGGGTAATGAGCGGGTGTGGATGTTAAAAATCATATCCGTTGTGAGTAGTGGTTAGGTGATGGATTTAGAACCTTACTTACTCCATATTCGTCCACCTTGCATCTGTCCACCCCGCCCCGCATCCGCTCGCCCACTACCTTCCATATGAATTCTAGACCATCATAAATTCATGGATAAGTTTATGAGATATTCTGTAAATGTTAGGATTCTAAAGGGGTGTCCTTGTAATTTGCCCAAATCCTAGGATATAAATTTCATACTCAATTAATTTAGTTTGAAAATAATTTTTTTCCGTTACATTTGATATTATTGGTTGCTTGGGTGATAGGTTTGGCGGGTATAGATGAGTATGGGTTAAATGGTGGATAATCAACTAGGTAGTGGGTGTAGAGTTGGATTAGAGAATATACCTGCGTGGGCGGGTGTGAATTTAAAAATTGTAGCCGTCGTGAGTGCTGGTACGGAAATTTTAGATGAATATAAATACGAGGAGGGGTATTCGCACCCGCCTACCTACCGGTTTGTCATCCCTAAGTGCAGCCCCTACCCAGACGGTAAGATGAGACCCCAAGACCTTGGTGGTGGCGGATCCGGCCAAACTGGCCGTTCGATATCAATCGCCATCTAAGCTGTCCACAGATGTGTTAGAGGGCTGATTGAATGAGATTGGCTTTGGAATTTAAGTCCAAACCCTAGTTGACCAATAATTTTAGGCACGCCCCATTGGTATATAGCTTCAGTCCTTTTCTACACTTTTTTTTTTGATAAACTTTTCTACACTTCATATACGTTAGGTTCATACCATATCAATTTCATTATTGAAATCTTGAACCACATATCTGATTCATCATGTAATTAATCACTTTCTGTTGCAATTTTCATGTAGTTAGCGAATAAAAGTTGTTGTGAAAATTCGTTACTAGACCATCGATTATAATGATAAAAATCTTCCGTCTCTTTTGGTGTTTCTTTTTGTGCCGAATACTTAAAAATTAAATCCTAAGCCTTAACTCTAAATTCTAAGCCCTAAACCATATTCCTAAAATATACCCCGTACACCTAATACTCTAAACGTTAACCCTACGCCCTAACCTTAAACCATAATACTAAATCTTAAATTTATTTTTTTCTAACGATGAGGCATAAGTAGGAATACCGAAAAAAGACAAATGATTTCTATTCCGATCATAAAGACTGATGATTAATTCAATATCAATGACTTGTGATATCTATACTATATTGTATTATTTCCGGTGTACGATTTTCTTTACTAGAGAAATCATGTTAATTTGAGTTTGGGAATAAAAACAAAAAGGTTGAGAAAGATGAAAGAACGTTATGGAGTGGAAGCATTAAATTAGAATGGCGAAAAAGATTAGGTTCCGAAAGGGAGAAATCAGAACACAGTTGGGGTAGGGCCTAGAGACGGCTTGCCATTAGCTGGATCGAAAGCTAATCTGATGATGTCTCTTTCCATTTCAATGCGGCGGTCTACATCACTCTCTACACTCTCCCACCTATATAGTATATATACATTATTTACACTTCAATTTCATCTTCAAATCAAACGAGGTAAACTTCTCTTTTATCTTGCTTTAAGCATGATGACAATGCCATCTTTATGCAATGCTTCTGTTCTATTTCTCTTTTGTTTTCTTGCCGTTTCGCTCTCAGTCTCGGCTCGACCCGCCACTTTCCTCGAAGATTTTAGAATCACTTGGTCCGATTCCCACATCAGGCAAATCGATGGAGGGAGGGCCATCCAACTTGTTCTAGACCAAAGTTCAGGTTAAACTTCTCGTGGGGTCACTTTGTTATTTTATTTTTGCTATTAAATTAAACCATATATGTTACCCTTAATAATCTGTTGTTATTCATTCTTCTTTAGGATGTGGATTTGCTTCCAAAAGTAAGTATCTATTTGGACGTGTCAGCATGAAGATCAAGCTCATCCCCGGTGACTCTGCCGGAACGGTCACTGCCTTTTACGTACGTAACGCTATCGAGTATCGACCTAATCTTCAACGACGTTTCGAAACACTGAAAATAATTGGGTTTTTTTTCATAATAATCTGGATTGCAGATGAATTCTGATACAGACGCAGTAAGAGATGAGCTAGATTTCGAGTTCTTGGGAAATCGAACCGGGCAGCCTTATACTGTCCAAACCAACATCTATGCACATGGAAAAGGTGATAGGGAACAAAGGGTTAACCTTTGGTTTGATCCTGCTGCAGATTTCCATACTTACGTAATCATGTGGAACCATCATCATATTGTGTAAGTTTTAATAAGACAAAAATTACTGAGCTACAAAGTACTGATTGTTTTAAACTGACCGTCGGGTATGTGTTTTCATAGGTTTTATGTTGATGAAGTGCCGATTAGAGTTTATAAGAACAATGAGGCAAGAAATATCCCGTACCCGAAAATGCAGCCTATGGGGGTGTATTCAACACTGTGGGAAGCCGATGATTGGGCAACAAGAGGAGGCCTAGAGAAAATCGATTGGAGCAAAGCCCCTTTCTTAGCTTACTACAAGGACTTTGACATCGAAGGATGTCCGGTTCCAGGGCCAGCAAACTGTGCCACCAACGCTGGGAACTGGTGGGAGGGCGCTGGTTATCAAGCTCTCAATGCCATGGAAGCTAGGAGATACAGGTGGGTTCGTATGAACCACATGATCTACGATTACTGCACCGACAAGTCCCGGTACCCGGTTACCCCACCGGAGTGCATGGCTGGCATCTGAAGTGCCATCTAAAGTTTCCTTATCCAACTCAACTGTCTAGAGTATTTGGTATACCATAGTTTTCCCGTCATACTTAACGTATATGCCTCTCGCTTTGTACCATGATAGTGTTGTATGTCATAAGAGGGCCATGTAAAATTCGGGTTATAAAAAGGGAAATAAATGGGTCTTCTGTGCAAATTATTTGTGGAACTGGATTGTGCAAAACTCAATCCTATTTGTAGAAAATGTATCTGTCTGTATTTGGTGCATATTATTTTGTGCCCAATTAAAAAGCATTAGTCAAATGTGCAATTATTTAATTTAACTTTTATTCTCTCTTTTTTTTTTCATTATTATTAAGGTAAACTACATAAATGACCACCATACTATTGAAAAAGTCGCGATTTGACCGCCTTACTTTTTCTCGAAGCAATTAAACTACCATACTATTAAATTGGGTGCAATGTGACCACCGGCCGTTAGAGGTTAACGGTAAGGTGACGCGGCAGTTAAAAAATTAAAGGTATAATTACACATTTGGTCCTTACTATTTACATATTCTTTCAATTTAGTCCTAAATTTAAACTAATAAAATAAATTAATTAGGTGGTAACACGTGTCAACACTTTATTGGAGGAATTTAATTATTTAGAGGAGAAAAACAAAATCCCCAAACTTAAGCTTGGAGAGAATCAAACCTGGGTGTATTAGTGATAAAGGCAACATTTTAACCACTGCACCAAGCACATGTTTATGCTATAAATCACCAATTATATTACATGTCTTATTATTTGTTACCATTCAAACTCATCTTCTTGTTGATTTATATGTCTATTAAGGGACGTCTTGATTAGTTTCTGCACTGTAAGTTCAAATGGTAGTCTCGATTAGGATTATTGATGTCGTTTCAAGTCTCGGTTAGGATATGGCTTGTGTTAATTCCTCGTGAAATGCTGAAAATACAAGAGAGCTAAAATTGATAATCTTTAATCATGTTAAGCTTAATCTTACGGAGCGGGTGGAGGAGATTAAAGCAAATCTAGCGAGCAGATTTCCGATCTGTATGAAGACCATGGTTCGCTCAAATGTTACCCATGGATTTTGGCTAGTAAGCGTGAAATATGTTTGGAAATATCAATCGTGCCAGAAAATCTTAAATGTTTGAAGTTCTAACTCTTTAGTCTTATGATGGCAGCATCTTCCTATGCCTTTCTGCAAATTGTATATGCCCAAGCAAGATACAACGATAACTTTGGAGGACGAAAACGGAGAAGAATATAAAGCATCTTATATTGCACAAAGAACAGCGTTGAGCGCCGGATGGAAAGCATTCTCGGCTAATCATAAATTAGTCGAAGGGGATGTTCTAGTTTACCATTTGGTCAGTTCTTCAAAGTTTAAGGTACTAGTTGATTTAGAGCCTTATTTCGTAAACATTAACACATGAAGAATTATCTTTATTTCCTTCTCAAACAAATTGCTTCCATTACCTTCTTGTAGGTTTACATAGTCAGAGCATTCAATTCGAACAAAGTAGATAGATATTTGAGTTCACTAGATGTGAATATTCATGCGAAACCGATTCGCTCAAGTATGTTCTCTTTAAACCGATTCATGCATTTTTTTCCTTTTAATCAGTTGAAAGTTCCCTAAAATTGGCATTGAAATAATTATAGAGACTATTACCATTGCAGAAGCTATTAGAGCCTGCAAATTTTCCACCTCTCAAGCGGGTTATATGCTATGGGACAAGACCCTGAAAGGCTTCGAGCTATTAGGCATGAACGTCGGATTTCTTCGAACTAGATTGAACCCGCTGAATACCCTAGCCTCAGAGTTACAGGAGGCTGCAGGAGAAGTCTGAAGCAAGCATGGAGCATAAACGCATGAAAGAAGAGAAAAAAATCCCTTGAACTGAAGCTTGTGAAACTCAAAGAGGCTATGCGTAAGCTCGATATAGAAAGGTTTGAGTGTCGTTGTGAATGGTAACAAACAATAAGACATATAATATAATTGGTGATTTATAGCACAAACATGTGCTTGATGCAGTGGTTAAAACGCTGCCTTTATCCCTGATTCACCTAGGTTTGATTCCTTTCAAGCTCAGGTTGGGATATTTTGTTTTCTCCTCTAAATAGGTGGTGACACGTGTCACCACCTAATTGGAGGAGGAAAATAATTTATTATATCAAATATAAATAATTAAATTCCTCCAATAAGATGTTGACACGTGTCACCATCTAATTAATTTATTTTATTAGTTTAAAATTAGGACTAAATTAAAAGAATGTGTAAAAAGTAAGAACCAAATATGTAATTATACCCTTAATTTTTTAACTGCCACGTCACCCTACCGTTAACCTCTAACGGCTGGTGGTCACATTGCACCCAATTTAATAGTATGGTGGTTTAATTGCTTCGAAAAAAGTAAGGTGGTCAAATCGCGACTTTTCTAATAGTATGATGGTCATTTATGTAGTTTACCCTTATTATTATGGCATCAAATTCTAAGTTTTCAGACCCAAGGCAAAACTATTGCTAGAAACAAGGAAATGACTGAATGCTAGAAATTCAATACTAGTGTTTGAAATTTTTGCTTTCAATTGATCTCTTGATGGTCCCATTTCAGGCCAAAATTTTATTCATTTTGGTCGTGGTCTCTCATCCATATTTTTTTTTTCTTTTGTGAGGTCCACGTTTTGAGGCTTTTTCTTTTCTTTGAGAGTCCGTACTTTGAAATGATTCGTCAAAATAAAATATGATATTTATTAGGGTAAACTACAAAGAATACAACTCAAGTTTAGTCTCTGTATCGAACATGCCACTGAACTATAAATTGATACTATTATGCCACTAAACTTTGTTTTTTTTACAATCCAAGCACTCGACCGTTAACTTATAACGGACCGTTAAATCCAAAACGGCGTCGTTTTGGTTTCGTTGTTTTGAAGCCTAAGATAAGCCAAAACGACCTTTAAGATGGAAGGCTTATACCAAACCACTAAGCCAACTTAAAAACTTGATATCATTCTAACGAAAATAATATATAAATAATACTGCAGTTAAACTTAATTTCATTTATCTCATGATATAATTTTATAATATTTATAATATAATTTTATAAATATATTAATTTTATAAATAAATATTATTTATAATATATATATATATATTTATAATAGATATAATATATATAATTAAACTGAAACCCTAAATCATATATTAACTAAAACCTTAAACCCTAAACCACATATAAATAAACCCTAAACATAATTAAATCATAAATCACAAATCTCAAACCCAAAATCCTAAAATTAAAATATTATTTACAATATATATTAGGATTTGTAATATATTATTTAGGTTTAGGGTTTACTTACGTATATTGTTTAGGGGTTAGGGCTTATGATTTATTTATGTATATGGTTTAAGGTTTAAGTTTTGGGGTTTAGGGTTTAATTATATATATATTAGATCTATTCAAATATATATATATATATATATTATAAATAACATTTATTTATAAATTTAATATATTTACACTACACCATGCTTGTTCTTTCGCGGCGTTTTTTAGCTTATTGCGGCGTTTTTTAGCGCCGCTAAAAACTCCCCTGGCGCTAATAAAAATGCCGTTGATACTTGCGCCGCAAAAGTTCGCGACGTTTGTGGTGAAAAAACGCCACGATAGATCGTGTTCTTTAGAGGAGTTTTGTTTAACAAACGCCGCGAAAACCTGTTCTATAGCGGCGTTTTGTTAATCAAACGCCGCAAAAAGGTCATACTCTATAGCGGCGTTTGACTAGTAAAACGCCGCAAAAGTCTGTTCTTTAGCGGCGTTTGTCTTAAAAAACGCCGGGATTACTTCCTCTATGGCGGCGCTTTTTTTACAAACGCCGCAATATGGTCGTGATTTTTAGTGGCGTTTTTTTATATAAACGCCACAAATCTTACTGCCCATTGAAAGTTCAATTTGCATTATATTTACTACCCAAATTTAACCTGTGACATATCCAATCCAAGAAATAATTATAGAAATTAAGAAAAAAATACTTAACAAAAAGAAAATAAGTTCAAGTCTATAACATTATAGTGAAAATGTAATTCAACATTGTAGTTCAAAGTCAAAGTGAAATGTATTTAAACTTTCATTTAGTAGAATAAAAATGATCAAACCTAATAAATCAACTAAGATGAAGGATTCTGCGGTTGGTTCTGCTTGAACATGGTCATCATTTCTTGAAATTTATTTTCGAGATTCTTATATGCTGCTTCTCTCTCCGCTTCCCTCGCTGCTCTCTCTGCTTCCCTCGCTTCTACTTCGGCTTTAAATTGAGTTAATTGTTGTTGTAAACGATTAACTTTTGCCTGGGAAGACCGGCTCTGTGATGGCATGTACTGGGACAAATTAACACCAAAATATTTTGTTGGGGTAACGAATGATCCTTGACATCGAACTCGACCATATCGTTCAGGACCCAAAACATCAGCAATAACTTGGTTGTCGATGTCATCCACATTAGCAGAACCATTAGTTGAAGCTGTAGCTTCAAACTCCATATTTTTGTCCTTCATTTTGGCCTAATAATCAATGAAGAAAATAAATTCAAATATTATTTCATATAAAAATGTTATCATGTTGATATAAATAATAACATAATATTAGATTTTGCATCAAATAAATATACCATAATTTCTGCAGCTTCAGGAGTAATAGCAGAGCCATCTTTCTTTGTGTGTGTGACGTCGAAGAGTTGTACTCGTCCAACACTACTGCCGGTCTTATGTTCCTACAATGAATAATAAAAATACTTACGAAAAAAGTATTAGATTAAAAAATAATGAATAATGTCTAAAAAATAATACCTCCTCATTAGCAATACGGGCAAAGCTCTTCAACCCGGCTGTGTGAGTATACTTCTGTTTCTGTCTACTAGCAACGTCAACACGCTTTCGTTCCTAAAATTACATATATACATATATAACCAATTTTGTAATGACATACTAATATTCTTTAAAAAGTGTAGCGGTCATACCTCTCCTTTCGTTGAACTCCAGAACCTGACTACATCTTCCCATTGATACCGGAGCAATCCATGTGGGACATTTTACATCTTCTCTTGAAGGCTGAGACTATTCTTGAAATATTTCTTTTTCAAGAAGCTCTTATGGTCTCTACATTTCTTTCCTAACGCATGCTTCACATAATCGTCTGAGACTTCTAAAGAAAATCTCTCCTACAAATTATACAATCAGAGTATATAAATTAATATTGATCTATAATAGATTATCTATTACAATGACATTATATTACCTTAATATGATCCACAACCTGGTTCTTGTTACTATTCGACATCTCACACCATGACTCATAATTGATCGGTAAAAGTGCTCCATTACGTGCAGTCATGCCTATGACATTGGCCAGAACACCTGCTTCTGCCCCAATAGGTTGACTAGCATCATTTCTCGAAACTTGTACACGTTCCCAGAAGGAAGATTGTACAACCCCGTCAACGTCGTGCGTCATCTACTCTTGCGCCTTTGACCAACTTCAACTATATAAGAACTAATTTGGTAAAATTATTAAAATCAAGTCAATAAAAAACATATACCAATTAAATAAAGTTTTGAACATTACCTTGGGTTTTTTCATTTTCTTCAACTGTTTCTGGAACTTGTGAAGATCCAACACCGGACACTCCCTCATTATTTGAAACTTCCTCTGCTCGAGGAACTTGAACGATCCGCATGTCACTTAATTTCCTTCTAGGCATAATATTTGTAACAAACAAACAACAAGTTTAGTAACTAGTAACTAATAACAATATTACTATCAATATATGTATTCGATAGCAAGTTAGAGTTAGAACAACTTACTACATTGTTATGTCATCAATTTTCATTAAAATCTACATCCATGTCCTCCCGAGCCCATTGAAATTGTGAACTAGAACTAGTGCTTGTTCCATCTAAGTTTTGAGCTGCAAAAGGTAAAGTTTCTGATCTTCTTTCAATGTCATCTGAATTTCCATCCCCTATGTTTATCAAGTCTCTAGGAGTGTTACGGAGGACAACATACCAACCCTTATTCATTGGATCATGGCAGTAAAAAACTTGTTTCACTTGAGAAGAAAATACATATGGTTCGTCCATCAATTGTTGACCAGTATGAATTAATCGAGAGAAGTTCACCACTGTAAAACCAAATTGATCTCTTTTAATACCTCGAGTTGTATTAACATCAGCCCAATCACAACGAAATAACACAACCTTTCCTTTGCCATAATAATCCAACTCAATAATATTTGTAAGAACTCCATAATATTCTACATCTCCCTCTACAGGATGATTGTCCCTAGCACTAGCATAACTTGTAATTGAAGAAGTAACAACTACTCTACAATTTTGGGTCCTTCGCAATATTTCACGAGATTTTGTGTGGAACCTGAACCCATTAATGAGAAAGGCATTATATCTTTTTACAATTCTATCTGGACCTTGAGAAAGCCATTTAACCTCCTCACTAACTTCTCTTCTATTCCAAACCTATTAAGCGTAAAAGGTGAAAACGTTAGCATTTATATAAAGTATTACAACTATACATTAGTTACGTGCCGTACAAATTACTCACCGTTCGCCCTAACCATTCATGAAAAGTTTCTGTGAACAACTTTTGAATCTCTCGTTGATGTAATCTTCGAGAGCGTACACGAGATTGTAACTCTTCTTTATACTCACTGTAAAGTAGGTTACGTGGTTAAAGATTGAGAAATATATAAGATAAAGTAAATACGTCATCATTTATATTGTAAAACTTACGTGCGTAAGGAATCTAATGAATTGTGGTGGAAAAGAACATAGCGATGTGCTTGGACCCAAGATTTGTCATCTAATTGTGCAATTTCAACTTTGCCGAGTGGTTCACCATAACTTCCAAACAAATAAGTCTCAGCTGAGTTATTAGTACTGCACACTTCATTTCTATTTGATCTATTAAATCTCGTTTCAACATCTTCCGTATATCTAGAGTAAAATGTCAGACACTCCTCTGCTAAATACCCTTCAGCAGTCGATCCTTCTGGATAACGCTTATTACGACAGTAAGACTTTAACTTGCACAAGAACCTGGACATGAAATAAACACAACATTATTTTATAAAGTAATCGAAGAGTTAAATTTTCAATACTGATTGAATACATATTAGATAATTCATACCTCTCAATAGGATACATCCATCGATAAAAAACTGGTCCACCAACTTTCGCTTCGTAAGAGAGATGAACCAACAAGTGCACCATAATTGTGAAGAATGATGGTGGAAATATCTTCTCCAAGTTGCATAAGGTTAAGGCGACTCGATCTTGCAATTTCTCAAGTTCTTCGACCATCAGAACTTTCCCACAAATTGCTTTCATTATATTGGAAAGTTCAATTATACAAGATGTCACCTCATTTGACATACAATTGCGTAATGCAACTGGCATTAAATCTTGCATCAATATGTGATAATCATGTGACTTTAGAGAATAAAGTCTTCGATCTTTAACACTGACACATCGAGATATATTTGATGCATACCCATCTGGGACCTTTATATCTTTCAATACCGTGCAAAACACTTCTTTTTCTTTCTTCGACATCGCAAAAATAGAAGGCGGCAACGAAGTCTTTCCATTAGCAAGTTGCTGAGGATGAAGATCCTGTCGAATTCCCATGTCAACTAAGTCAACTCAACTCTTTAGATTGTCTTTAGATTTTCCATCGACATTGAGAATGGTCCCAATAATATTCTCACAAACATTCTTCTCAATGTGCATGACATCAAGATTATGTCTCAGAATGTTATGCTTCCAATAAGGCAACTCGAAGAAAATACTTCTCTTTTTCCATAACTCGGCCTCATTTGGATCATCCTCTTCATCAGAATCATCATCACTCAGTTGATCAACATCATGGTCGTACACTTCCTTATTCTTTTTCTTTGCTCGCGAGTTTGGCAGCTGGTTTGTCTTTCTATAAGAAAACTACATATGTTTCAACATCGACCAGATATCAGATCTCGTTGTTTGCTCAGGAGCTATTCTGAATTCTCCAGTACCATCAAATAAATTCTTTTCATATCTGAATCTATGATTTTCATCTAACCACCGACGATGTCCCATGTAAGAAAAATTCTTTCCATTATACAACCACTTCGAGCATGTCTGTGCAGCACAACAAGGACAAGCATAACGACCTTTGGTACTCCAACCAGATAAATTTGCATAAGCAGGGAAATCATTTATCGTCCACAATAAAGCTGCACGTAAATTAAAGTTCTCCTTCTTCAACACATTATATGTTTCGACACCCACCCATAATTGTTTCAACTCTTCAATGAGAGGCTGCATATAGATGTCAATATCATTCCCTGAACCTTTTTCACCTGGGATTATCATGGATAAAATAAAGGATAACTGCTTCATGCAAATCCAGGGGGGCAAATTGTAGGGAACAAGCATAACAGGACAAGTACTATATGAAGTACTCATGATTTTAAATGGATTAAACCCATCAGATGCAAGACCAAGCCTGACATTTCGAGGATCTCCTGCGAAATTTGGAAACTTTTGATCAAATGACTTCCAAGCTAAACTATCCGCAGGGTGCCTAAAAAATCCATCATTTGTTTGTCCATCATGATGCCACCTCATAGACTCGGCCGTCTTTGAAGACATAAAAAGTCTTTGAAGCCTAGGTATTAGAGGAAAATATCGCAGAATCTTTACTGGCTTCTTTCTTGATCGTGCTTCAACTTCATCTTCACTCACGTTTTCTACATCTCTATTCATCCACCGAGATTTACCGCATACATGACAAGACTCCTGATTTTTTCGATCACCCAATACAACATGCAATCATTCGGACAACTATGAATTTTCTCATAAACAAGACCCAAATCCTTTATCACTTTCTTCATATCTTTGCTGGATTGAGGAATTTTTGCAAAAGGAAACATTTCTCCCAAAAACTCTAATAACTGCGTAAAAGAGTTACCGGTCCATCCTCCCAAGCATTTTAGATGGAAAAGACGAATGCAAAAGGAGAGTTTTGAATATTTTGATCCCTCATAAAGTTGTTCATTCATTTCATCAAGCAAATTATAGAACCTTGCTGCTTCTCCATTTGACTCTTCATGACATCCACTTCTTCCCATCTCGAAGGAATCATTAACACCAATATCACAATCTTCTCTACCTGATTGATGATAATCATGCATATTAAATGTATCCCGCAGCATACCCTCCATGTCATCTTCTCTATGAGATCGGTGATGAGAATTAAGAGGATCAGTCGAGTTACTCATGGATGAAGCTCTACGAGGTGTAATCTCTCCATGGAATATCCATTTTATATATCCCCGGAGAAAGCCACAAACAATTAGATGTTCGTGTACAACTTCACGAATGTGCCAATTAATGTTGGAACACTTCTTACAAGGGCAAAGAATCATATCCTCTTGGCTTGCATTCGCAAAAGCAAAATCTAAAAAAGTTTCTACTCCATTTCGATGGTCAACGCTTACTCTTGGAAAATTATTCCAACTCCTATTCATTTTGTATTTATGTAATAATAATAAAATTTTAAATACAATCTAACAGCCTTAGACAAATGAAAAGAAATATTGAAGAAATTCTAGTCCTCCTTACACAAAAGAAAAGAAATAACAGAAAGCTGCCTTATATTGCAAGACAACATATGTTGGTATCATTAAACATTACCAATTAAGTAAAAGTCAAGTTAAATATATAAACTATCTACCAACCAAACATGAACATTCAAGAGAGAGTTACCTATTGGGGAAGAGCACCAATTCACAACTGAGAATTATCCACAACTTTGAAGGATGAACAGAAATGTGGAATCGCTCTCAACCTATTTAACATAACAATAAAGTAAACAAAATATGAATTGTCAAACATTCAAGAAATACTCTAGTATCACTTTTGATAGAAAATAAAAATGGAATGCACATGACAACTACTAAATAAATGAAGATGGTAGTTTCAACCTGGTTTTCTTATTTAGAAAAAGGTGTAGAGAACAACAAAGTTGATCAAATGTTGTAACCTACTCACTTTGGCTCAAAAATAGGTTCGATTGTCAATTGTCAAACCATTAACAATCCACAGGTTAAAAAAAACGACATATATTAATATGAAAACGCCCTAATTACACCCATTGTAATAATAATTAGAGCACATTATCTTTTAATAATATCATCTAATTGCACTAAGAAAAGGAAAAATTTATCCATTTACCTACTTAATCCTTCATAACACAAAATGATCACATATCTCTTTTTCATAAAAACAGCCCGCTAGTTGTTTAAATCATCCAAAACAATCTCCTAGTCCCCTACAATATTTCAAATCTGTCCATTGATGAGCTTACTTCTCTTCTTTTTTTGTACTTAAAATATTTTTCTGTCGTGATCGTTCATTCTCAACAAATAATTTACCCTCTTAGCTATCCAAATTCAATATACAATCGCATCCACATTGTTAAATATGATCAAATAGCCCATATATACTCAATTTAAACCGAAACAACCCTTGGTGGTATTTCCCGAAACAGGGCAGTTTCCATCCACTAACATTTTCCATTCTTTTAACCTCTATTCACCTTTTAATTATCTCCATTGTTTTGCTACTACATTTATGGTTCTATAGTTCATTTATCATGCACAAACAGCCCTCCAACTAATGTACAAACAAGTCTTTGTTGCAAAAAAAAAAAATCATTAAAACAACCCCTAGGTGAGAAATTGACTCCAGAGTAGCTTCAAATATACACAACAAGCCATTTCGATAGTTCTTAAATCCTTAATATAAACCAATCCATGAAATTTTAAGGGAATACTCTAATCATCATCTCCATCTCACAATCAATTTATCGATTTACAACACCAATAAGGTAGCTTCAAAACCATAAACAAGTATTCTAGTGAATCTCAATTCCTATTAATACCATTCCGAAAATACAAATTGAAGTGATTGTTTATGATTTATGACGATTTACAGAATGCATAATAAGAGAATATTTTTTTACAGTAGAGTTAGAACAAAAAATACATAAGAGGAAATGAGAGAATGAGTAAAACAATAATATTGATTAACATATAACTTTAAAAAATCTATTATTCTAGTCACCTAGCTAGCCCTTTATGTACGAATCTTTATAGTAGTTATTGTAAGCAATTGCTTATTTATCATTAGAATCTATAGAGCAGACGGCTTAGTTGATACATTATATAATAGTATACACTTCCTATTTTCTTTTTGATATTTTGAATTATCTATTCTTCATCTAATAAGTCCCATAGACATCTTCTGAAGATTCGATTCTTATAGTCTATTGTCAAATTTTATGAGAAAAAAATTGTCACTAACTGCTGATAATTAAGAACTTGAATGTATGGTCTATAACTATACACAAGCTAAGAAACGCAGCCAAGTTTGGTCAATTTGTATTGTTGAGTGGATCAAAAGATCGAAATGAACCAAGAGGGAGGGTGAATTGGATTTTTAAAGGTTTAGGTGGTGGAAATTGCAAATTAAAAAGATAGACAAGGAATTTTAGAGTGGTTCAAGTTTCAAATGAACTCTACATCCACTACCTTAGCTTCACTAAGGATTTGCAACAATTCCACTAATTGCTCTTCCCCTTTTCTAGGCTAAGGAGGTAACCCTTACACTTTTCGATTAAATTTTCTACCCAAAATTTAACCCAGTCCTCACACAAATAAAACAAAGATTTTGATTTCTAAGAAAGTATCTCTCAATACAAATTGTAGCCCAATTACAAGCACTCAACCCAATTGAAAATAATAAGAATGAAAATTACAATTGGGGTTTCTAGACAATATTGGGATTTAGGCACAAATGCTTGGATTTGATGTTTGAATGTTTGCTTTTGGATCAATAGTTGTTGCTGGAGCTTTTAGAGATCCCTTTTATACATTCTCATTGATTTCTAGCCGTTGTAGTTGTTGCATTCATCAATAGAGCCGTTGGGAGTGTTATCTCACCTCCATAAATGCAGTCTGCAACCGCCCGTTTCAAAATGCTCGATCCTGTTTCGAAACGGACCAAAATAGAAAGAGCCGTTTGGGTGCATTTAAGAGCCCGTATCGAAATAGTTTTACCCATTTCGAAACACTTTTGCCACTGTCAAGGGTCGTTTCGAAACGGCTTGAACTCGTTCCGAAACGCCTTAACGGTTTCTGAAAAATTAGTTAAAAACTTGCAACGGTCATATTTTTCAAATCAAATGAAGAACCGTTTCGAAACACTTGATGTCGTTTCGATACAGGTTCTCTATGTTCTAAAGTCGTTTCGATACTTGTTTTGAAACATGGGTTGGCAGTGTTGAAAACGTTTCGATACCCGTTTCGAAACATGGGTTGACAGTTTCAAAACCGTTTCGAAACGCCTTAGGCCGTTTCGAAACAGGGACTCGAAAAACACTGTTTCGGCTTTAAGAAGACTTAGAAAATATTTAGAAAGCTTAGTTTTTAACTTAGGCATATTCTTTAAATCATATGGGGATGTTTGAGGACTTAAAATTTCGTTTTGACATTTTCAATTTAGTCCTTAGGTTCTTTAGTTATATCAAAATTAAAATATCGGTTTCACAATCTCCCCCTTTTTGATATAACAAAACCAAAGTTAGAATTTTTAAGAGTTTTGAAAATTTTAAACATATTCTAACTCCCCCTTAATTTAAGATAGTTTTTTAAAGTTTTGAAAAGGTTTTAACTTTGAAATTCAAGTTTTAAAACTTAAAAACACTTTAAAAATTTAAAAACGAATTTTTGGCTCTTAAATTTCTTCTCCCCCTTTTTGTTAGATCAAAAAACAATAAACAAGGCTCATAGAGAAGAGATAGGGTTAGGAAAAATAAGCATTAAGCAATAGGCAATAAGCAACAATAATATTAATTCATAAAATTAAAATATCCAAAACATAAATCTTCAACATAAAATTCAAAGCATAATCTCAAATAAGATCTAAAGCATAGGTTCATAAAACATAATGGAAATAAAGATGCAAACTTAATCCTAAAATGCATAGATAATATGATATTGCATGAAAATCCTAGGCCTCGTCGTCACCATCATCATCCGAAGTCTCATCATCGCTCTTGACTTGAGAACGACGAAACTTCATCCATTGGCCATAGAAGGTAGAGAAGGACATATCCATGTTCGAGTGCGAATTCTCAAGGGATTGGAGTCGATCCTCTACATTTTGCAAACGAGTGTTGATGGCACCAAAACTCGAAGCCATGTTAGTGTCCATAGAATTGAACCGCTCGGTAATGAGAGCCGTGAGAGCTTCATTGTTTCCAACTTGAGCTTGTGGTTGAGGTTCAATGGGAGGAGGAGGAGGTGCTTCCCTATCAACACGTGCCCAAGCATGGTTCATATAGTGAAAACCAGACTTACGGAGAGAGGACTCACCAATTTTGGACTTGCGGGGTTCCGGAGAGTCGTAGGTGCAATCGAGACCAAGCTTGCTAAAGATGTGACTTAAGACCGTTCCATAAGTGAAAGACTTCAAGGCATCGGTGTCACGAAGCTTAATATTGTTAACCATCTCGGCAAAAATGATCTTAGCAAGATTAGGGCGCTCACCACGACGGAAACACTCAAGCCAAAAATAGTCAACTTGACGGATGTGAGAATATTTACCTCTGGAGGGGTGAAGGAACCATGAGACCATCAAATGGAGGAAACAATCGTGTGCATCCAAAGTAAGCACTTGACCGGTGTGAGAACCAAAGTGACTCTCATTCTCAATTCCTACATCCTTAAGAGAAAATGTAGACTCCAAGAGAGGGACATTAACAACAAACTTTTCCCCCAAAATATAGGATTCAATCCCAACAACTTCGGAATTTGTTTCATCGTTGATAAGGTGAGCATTAGAGTAAAAGAGAAGTACCATGTGTTTGTAGCAAATGTCCGGAATGCTCAACAAGCCAAGAAAATCCCAATCTTTCAAATGCTGAAGGTAACGGAAAAGAAATCGCTCGGAGTTAAGGAAGTTGAGATCAATCACATGCTCAGGACGAACTTCGTACTCCTTGACATACTCGAAACGTTCTCTCAACTCTGTGGTTCGAAGAGATTTTTGAAAGAGCAGGGCGAGATTTGGACGTATACTCGATTCACCGGATTGAACGGACTTACGCTTTTTGTTAACATTCTCTGTCATCCTAAAAATACAAGCAAGCAAGCGATATAAAAAAAATTAGGTGTATGCATAGATTTCGTAATTCAATCCAATGATAAATCCCACTTAGGTTTAAAAACAAGTTTTTAAAACAAATAAACAAAACAAAATAAAAACACAGAAATTTTAAGAGAAAAACAGTAAAAAAATACGAGTAAAAATTTTTATATTCGAATCAGAAAATTGAAGATTTTGAATTTTTTTTACAAAATATGAAAAACCCAAGCATAAAAGCATATAATCTATACAAAAATAATTTTTTCTAACCTAAGATTCGAATAGAAATTGAAGGAAAAAGAAAAAGAAGAAAAATACCTTAGTTTGGGATTTTGGATGAACGGAAGAAAATCCTTGCACAATATTGTTGAATCTTGCTTAGACTTGAGTTTTAGAGAAAAACCCCTCAAGATTTGGTGAAAAACAAAGAGGTTTAGAGGGTTTTTATAGGGAAAAATTGGAATTAGGGTTTTTAGGGTTTGAGAGAGTTTTAATTAAAGTGTAACTTTAACATTAAAAGCCCTTTTTAAAGCAGTCCGCGAAACCGTTTCGGAACGGGCTTGACCGTTTCAAAACACGGGCACGAGAGTTTGACCGTTTTTAGAATTCCTGCTGACCGTTTTGATACAGGTTTGACCGTATCGAAGCCCCATTGACTCGTATCGAAACTTGTTTCGATACACCCCTTGGCAGTAGCCAAAACGTTTCGAAACCCTATTAAGGCGTTTCAAAACGCCCTTCTCTCATATATGAATTTGAAGCATCCGTATCGAAACAGGTTGACCCGTTTCGATACACCTGGGCCTGGAAGTGCAGATGAGGCTCTAAAAGTGCAGAAAATTGGATTTTTCTAAGGCCTAACATGCATGAATGACATGAATGAGCAGGAATAACATATGCAAACATAAACATACTCCCCCTAGCTATAGGCATGGATGAAATTAGGAGTAAAAACACATAAACATGACATTTCACAAGATCAAGCAATTTTGAGCACAAAAGAGGTCCTAAAAGGTCAAGATAGGCTAGCTAGACCTAACTCTCTCCTAAGGGACCAAAAACGCTCTTTGTCTAAAGGTTTTGTAAATATGTCCGCTAATTGATTTAAGGTGTCTACATACTCTATAACCACATCTTCTTTAAGGACATGATCTCTAATGAAATGATGCCTTATTTCTATGTGTTTGGTTCTAGAGTGTTGGATGGGATTTTTTGTTAAACATATAGCACTAGTGTTGTCACATTTTAGGGGTATGGTTTCAACTTTAATTCCATAATCTAAGAGTTGTTGCTTCATCCAAAGGACTTGAGCACAACAACTCCCTAAGGATATGTACTCGGCTTCGGTGGTAGATAAGGCTACACTATTTTGTTTCTTAGAGAACCAAGATATGAGCATACTACCTAGGAATTGACAAGTTCCCGAAGTACTCTTTCTATCGATTTTGCATCCCCCATAATCCGCATTCGAATAAGCATGAAGGTTGAAGGTGGAGTCTCTAGGGTACCAAAGACCTAAACAAGGAGTATCTCTAAGGTACCTAAAGATTCTCTTAACGACTATAAGGTGAGACTCTCTAGGACTAGCTTGAAACCTACACACAAGCAAACACTAAACAAGATATCCGGTCTACTTGCGGTAAGGTAAAGCAAAGATCCAATCATAGAACGGTAAAGCTTAGAGTCAACACACTTACCTCCTTCATCTTTGTCAAGCTTTGTAGATGAGCTCATAGGTGTGGCTTGAGGCTTTGCATTCTCCAAGCCAAACTTCTTGAGCATATCCTTTATGTACTTTGCTTGATTGATGAAGGTGACATCCTTCTTTTGCTTGATTTGGAGTCCTAAAAAGAATGAGAGCTCCCCCATCACGCTCATCTCGAATTCACCTTGCATTAGCTTAGCAAACTCTTGGCAATGACATTCGTTAGTAGAACCAAAAATAATGTCATCAACATAAATTTGAACTACTAAGATGCCATTTTTATACATTTTTATAAAGAGTGTAGTGTCCACCTTACCTTTTTCAATTAAAAAGTTTGAAAGTCTTTCATACCAAGCTCTAGGAGCTTGTTTTAAACCATAAAGAGCTTTAGTAAATTTGAAAACATGATTTGGAAATTTTGAGTCTTCAAAACCCGGTGGTTGTTCCACATACACTTCTTCATTTATAAAACCATTTAAAAACGCGCTTTTAACATCCATTTGAAAAAGCTTGAAATTATGATAACATGCATATGCAAGCAACATCCTAATGGCTTCCATTCTAGCTACGGGTGCATAGGTTTCATCGAAATCTATTCCTTCTTCTTGAGTGTAACCTTGTGCTACTAGTCTAGCTTTATTTCTCACAATGTTACCACTCTCATCTAGCTTGTTCCTAAAGACCCATTTAGTTCCTATGGTAGATTGATTACTAGGCCTATCAACTAATGTCCAAACGTTACTTCTCTCAAATTGATTTAACTCTTCTTGCATAGCCATAATCCAAAAATCATCTTTCAATGCTTCTTTTATATTCTTAGGCTCTATGCATGAGATAAATGCAACATGATTCATCAATCTAAGAGAAGATCGAGTGGTTACCCCCTTGGATGGATCACCCAAGATTTCACCATCTTTGACACAGTTGAACTCCCTTGGGTAGCTCACTTCCTTTTCCTCAAGAGCCAAGTCCTTCAAGGCTTCAAGAGGTGGATCTTGTGTGTCCTCTTCTTTTGTTGGAATCCCATCCTCCTTTGAAGTTTGTCCTCCATCAAAGGTATTTATGATTCCTACATCATCATCATCACAAGAATCCTTCCTTGGAAGGAGGTTATCATCGAATACAACATGTATAGATTCTTCTACTACTAAAGTTCTTTTGTTAAATACTCGATAGGCTTTAGAGGTTAAAGAGTATCCTATGAAAATAGCTTCATCACTTTTTGCATCAAATTTACCTAAGCTATCTTTTCCATTATTTAAAACAAAACACTTGCAACCAAAAGGGTGAAAATAGCTAATGTTAGGCTTTTTAGATTTTAAAATCTCATAAGGTGTTTTCTTTAAAATTGGCCTAATCATTACTCGATTAACAATATAGCAAGCGGTGTTTGTGGCTTCCGCCCAAAAATATTTAGGTAAATTATTTTCACAAAGCATAGTTCTAGTCATTTCTTGCAAAGTTCTATTTTTCATCTCAACTACCCCATTTTGTTGAGGATTTCGAGGAGCCGAAAAATTGTGGCTAATACCATTTTCATTCAAAAAATCTTCAAACCCTAAATTTTGAAACTCGGTTCCATGATCACTTCTAATATGTGAAATTCTAAGTTCAAGATCATTTTGGGTTAGTTTTGAAAATGTGATGAATTTTTCCAAAGCCTCATCTTTAGTACTTAAAAATAGAACCCAAGTAAATCTAGAAAAATCATCAACAAGTACAAATGCATAAGACTTACCACCCAAGCTCATAGTCCTAATTGGCCCAAATAAATCCATATGGATTAGTTGTAAACATCTACTTGTAGAAACATCATTAATGAATTTAAAGGAAGACTTATGTTGTTTACCCTTAGAGCATGCATCATAAATTTTATCATTTGAAAATTTAATCTTGGGTAAACCTCTAACTAGATCAAGGGAAACTAGTTTTTCTAAAACACTAATGCTAGCATGTCCTAGTTTCTTATGCCACAACCATGCATCATTTTCATTTTGTGCTACTAAGCATGCATGAGATGTATGAATGTCATCTAGATGCACCATGTATATGTTCCCTATGCGATGACCTATGAGCATAATATTATTAGATTTAATGTCAACAATTTTGCATCCATTTTTATCAAATAAAACATTAAATCCTTTATCAAACAATTGACTTATGATCAACAAGTTATGTTTAAGACCATCGACATACAAGACATTTTCAATGAGAATAGTAGAGTGATTACCTATGGATCCAATACCTTTAATGTGGCCTTTGGAGTTGTCACCAAATGTCACCACTCCTCCACTTTTTGACTTTAGATCCATGAATCTACTCTTGTCTCCGGTCATATGCCTTGAGCATCCACTATCAAGGTACCATGAGTTTTGACTTTGTGCTTTGGCCTTGTAGCAATGCTCCCCCTACAAACAAAGATATTAAGCTTTTGTTTTTGGTACCCAAATCATTTTGGGTCCATGAGTGTTAGCTCCCAAAACCTTGGTTCCCTTAGGAATCCAAGATGACATAGCAATAATGTTATTAGATTTTACAAGTTCCTTAGGAACCCATACACTTCTAATTCTTTTAGTTCTTCTATGTCTAGGAAGACTACCTTGTTTGTAGTTATTAGTCCTTTTCTTGAGTTGGTTTGTTTTAGAAGATTCACCAATTTCATGCTTCACACTACCAACATTTTTAAAGGACTCATTGAGCTTGTTAAGCTCATCTAACACCTTTTGGTGTTCACTATTACATTGAGATAAAAGATTATTAAGATCAACATTTTCATCTTGAAAAAATTTTAGTTCATCTTTCAACCCTAATATCTTTTTCTCAAATTTTGAATTAGCTTGAGAGAGTGAGTCATTTTTCTCATTTAGTTCCAAAATGATTTTCTTATTCCTAATGACCGACTACTTATATTTCTCAACTAATTCATCATAGACCTCTTGCAACTCATCATATGCATCATTTAATTCATCATATGTAAAATCAAAAGATGATGAGTTAGAGGTTACCATAGAGGAATCTTCCTCAAGTGCCATGAGGCAAAGGTTGGCCACTTCTTGTTCGTCATCCTCCGATGACTCCTCATCACTCCAAGTAGCAAGCTTGGCTTTGAGCTTCTTCTTCTTCTCAAAGCCCTTCTTCTTGAGTTGAGGGCACTCCGAACGTATGTGACCGGGTTTATTGCACTCAAAGCAAATGATTTGATCTCTTGCTTCTTCTTTGTTCTTACTTTTGAAGTCCATTTTTCTTTGGATTTTTCTTCCCCGGTTGGACCTCATAAAGCGTGAGAATCGTTTGGCTATCATAGCCAATTCTTCTAGCTCATCCTCCTCACTAGAAGAGCTCTCTTCAAGTAGTGAAACTTTGAGAGTTATTCCCATCTTCTTCTTCTTTTCAACCTCTAGCTTTTCTACTCTCTTCTCTTCTTTCTTCTTCTCTTCTTCCCTTCCTTGCTTCATAATCTCATGTGTAAGGAAAGAACCCACTAGCTCATCAAGCTTTAAAGTCTTCAATTTTTTAGCTTCAATGATGGCGGTTCTCTTCCCATCCCAAGATTCGGGAAGTGAATAGAGTAGCTTCCGGACAAGCTTGTCTTCCGGTATTGTCTCTCCAAATCCTTTGAGCCCATTGACTATTGTGAGAATCGATCAAACATCTTGGACACCGTCTCATCGGGTTCCATCTTGAAATTTTCATAACTAAGATTGAGAATTCCAATCTTAGTTTCCTTGACGTCATTGGTTCCCTCATAAGTAGTCTCAAGAGTGTCCCACACTTCTTTGGCACTCTCAATGGATGACACTTTGGAATAGATGTCTGGACCGAATGAACAAAAGAGCATGCGGAGAGCTTTGTCATTTATTTGAATCTTTCTCCTTTCTTCTTCACTCATCTCCACCTTTTTCTTCAAAACCATCTTGCCTTCACTATCTTGCTTCAATGGAATGTAGGGGCCATCTTCAATCACATCCCAAACCAAGTAGTCATTGGACTTGATGAAGAGCCTCATTCTATTCTTCCAAAACGGATAGTTGCCACCATTGAAGAAGGGAGGTTTTGTAGTGGATTGAGACTCATACATGCTCGAACCGGAGGTTGAAGCCATCTCTTGATTTTTGGATGATCACACTCTTCCTAGGAACTCCTCTTATGGTTGTTAATCCTCAAAGTGGTAGGCTCTGATACCAATTGTTGAGTGGATCGAAAGATCAAAATGAACCCAGAGGGGGTGAATTGGATTTTTAAAGGTTTAGGTGGTGGAAATTGCAAATTAAAAAGATAGACAAGGAATTTTAGAGTGGTTCAAGTTCCAAATGAACTCTACATCCACTACCTTAGCTTCATTAAGGATTTGCAACAATTCCACTAATTGCTCTTCCCCTTTTCTAGGCTAAGGAGGTAACCCTTACACTTTTCGGTTAAATTTTCTACCCAAAATTTAACCCAATCCTCACACAAATAAAACAAAGATTTTGATGGCTAAGAAAGTATCTCTCAATACAAATTGTAGCCCAATTACAAGCACTCAACCCAATTGAAAATAATAAGAATGAAAATTACAATTGGGGTTTCTAGACAATATTGGGATTTAGGCACAAATGCTTGGATTTGATGTTTGGATGTTTGCTTTTGGATCAATAGTTGTTGCTGGAGCTTTTAGAGGTCCCTTTTATACCTTCTCATTGATTTCTAGCCGTTGTGGTTGTTGCATTCATCAATAGAGCCGTTGGGAGTGTTATCTCACCTCCATAAATGCAGTCTGCAACCACCCATTTCGAAACGCCCGATCCTATTTCGAAACGGACCAAAATAGAAAGAGCCGTTGGGGTGCATTTAAGAGCCCGTATCGAAACGGTTTTACCCGTTTCGAAACACTTTTGCCATTGTCAAGGGTCGTTTCGAAACGGCTTGAACTCGTTTTGAAACGCCTTAACGGTTTCTGAAAAATTAGTTAAAAACTTGCAACGGTCATATTTTTCAAATCAAATGAAGAACCGTTTCGAAACACTTGATGTCGTTTCGATACGGGTTCTCTATGTTCTAAAGCCGTTTCGATACATGTTTCGAAACATGGGTTGGCAGTGTTAAAAACGTTTCGATACCCGTTTCGAAACATGTGTTGACAGTTTCAAAATCGTTTCGAAACGCCTTAGGCCGTTTCGAAACAGGGACTCGAAAAACACTGTTTCGGCTTTAAGAACACTTAGAAAATATTTAGAAAGCTTAGTTTTTAACTTAGGCATATTCTTTAAATCATATGGGGATGTTTGAGGACTCAAAAATTCGTTTTGACATTTTCAATTTAGTCCTTAGGTTCTTTAGTTATATCAAAATTAAAATATCGGTTTCACATATTTTCAGAATCGTCATAAATCATAAACATACCTTAATTTGAGAGGAGCGACGACCACAAGCAGGAGGACCGACGGTCGACGGCGAGGAGCGACGACCACGAGCAGGAGGAGCGTCGGTCGACGACAAGGAGCGACGACCACAAGCAGAACGACCAGGAGCGACACGACAAGGAGGAGCAGCTAGGGCACACAGATTTGGGGATTTTTTGCACGATAAGTCTGAGATTGGGGATATATCTGATTAAAACGGTGTGTTTAATCTAGCGGCGTTTTCTATAACAAACGCCATAACACCTATGCATATGGCGGTGTTTTTATTATCAAACGCCACTAAACTTAACCTATCGCATCGTTTCTATTAACAAACGCCACTAACCCAAATCTATTGCGGCGTTTGTCGTAACAAACGCCACTAACCTTACACCAAGAATAAATGTTAGTTAGGGTTTAAGAAATCTATTGCGGCGTTTACTTAAAAACGCCACTACAATGAAACCTATACCGACGTTTACGGCAGAAAACGCCGCTAACATGAAACTGATTGTGGCGTTTATTAACGAAAATGCCACTATGTGTCACCCTATGGCGGCGTTTTTTGTAAAAATGCCGCTAATGTTGCCGTTTTGTGGCGTTTGTTTAAAAACGCCGTTATAAGTGAAATTGTGGCGGCGTTTGTTTCGAAAACGCCACAAATAGCGCCACCATAGAACAAGTCTGGTGTAGTGTTATATATGATTTAGGGTTTAGGATTTATTTGTATATATGGTTTAGGGTTTGTGGTTTTAGTTAATATATGGTTTAGGGTTTGGGGTTTAGGGTTTAAGTATATATATTATATCTATTAATATATATATATATAAATTATAAATTATATTATTTATAAAATTATATTATAAATATTATAAAATTATATCATGAGATAAATGAAATTAAGTTTAACTGCAGTGTTGTTTATATATTATTTCGTTAGAATGATATCAAGTATTTAAATTGGCATGATGGTTTGGTATAAGCCTTTCATCTTAAAGGTATTGGGTTCAAGCTTCCCAAAATGCAATGTTTTCTTATTTTTTTACTAACATAACGACGTCGTTTTGGCCTATCTTAGGCTTCAAAACAACGAAATCAAAACGACGTCGTTTTAAATTTAACGGTTCGTTATAAGTTAACGGTCGAGTGCATGGACTACAAAAAAAACAAAGTTTAGTGGCATAATAGTATCAATTTATAGTTCAGTGGCATGTTCGATAAAAAGAATAAAGTTGAGTGGTATTTCGTGTTGTTTACCCTATTTATTATTAGAGTAAATTACACTAGATACCATTAAATTATTAGCGATGACTCGTTTATAACATTAAACTTTTAAATTGTTCAAATCTAACATTAAACTTTAGTTTTAGACTCGTTTATGCCACTATGCCGATAACTCATTAACGAGACGGTGATGTAGCTAACGATAACTCACGTGGACGCTGCTTCAAAACGGTTTAAACGACGTCATTTTGATGAAGAAAAATAATAAAAATATGGCATTGGTGGGGGTTCAAACCCAATACCTTCAAATGTAACAATTAAATCTTAACCACTAAATCAACATCAAATTATTTAAGATTTTACCACAAATATTATATATATCAAACTACGCTTAAAATCAATAAAAATAATTTTATGAAATAAATAATAATATAAACAATATACTTTAATATATTCTTCAAATAACACATTTCTATTATTATTGTTATTATAAATTTAAGGGTAAAGTATGTCAGGTACCACCGAACAATAGGGTGTGACCTGTTTTTACCATCAATCTTTTAATTGGTCCAAACTTACCACCAAATTTTATTTTTCGACTCGTTTATACCACCCTGCCGTTAAATCGTTAACTCCGTGATGACATGGTGTTGAGAAATATTTTGATATAACAATTATGTGAAAAATGTTTTTGGACTTGTTTAAAGATTTCAAAAATAATTCAAAAGTCCTTAAAAACTTGAAAAATATGTTTCAAATGATTTCTAACTTTAGCCGATCTTTTTCAAAACATGTATGATCCGTTTTTGCACTAAAGCTGTTTTTTCAGTCTCCAAGGCAAAAAGGATCGATCCCCTGGAAAAAGGGATCGATCCCTTTGTTGGCAGATTCGTTCAATTTCTGCTTCCAGCCTCCAAGTGCAAAAGGATCGATCCCCTGGTGAATAGGATCGATCCCTTCACTGTAACGGTCATATATTTGAAAAAGGATCGATCCCTCGAGAAAAAGGATCGATCCCTTGTGTTGTAAATGCTGAACTTTTTGTAGGTAACGGCTATTTTGCATCCCCAACGGCTCCGAAACATCCCCAACGGCCATAAACGGCTAGATACTCATTCCACACTATAAATACACCCCAAGGACACTTGAAGATAGTAAGAAACAAGATCCAAGCTAAATGTTCAAGAGAAATCGAGTTTAAGTCTTCATTTCCTTCATTTCTCTTGTAAATATTGTATAGAGAGTGTTTTCATTGTTTTTATTCTTTACACTCTTGTGAGCTTAATTCTCGTAAACACCCACCTTGTGAGGTATATTTGTTTACATCTTTCTACCCTTGTAAAAGGAGAGGTTCTAGTTTAGCCTTGAGAGAAAAACTAGAGTGGTTCTATCTTAGCCATTGAAAAGATAGGGTTGTAAGGTTACCCTTTGTCCTCAAAAGGAAGAATTCATTGTTGAGTGAATTGGGAAATCCTTAGTGGTGTGCTAAGGTAGTGGATGTAGACTCGGTTGAGTAGTCGAACCACTCTAAAATCATCGTGCAAATTTTCTACCTTTCTTTCGGTTTTAGCCAATTCAACCACCAAGCAATTACAACCCTCCTTGACGGTTTCGGTGATCGATTCGAGCGCCCAAAAACCCAACAATTGGTATCAGAGCCTCGTCTCCATCGAAGGACTAACATCCAGGTGTAAAGATCCAACGCTCGTAGTCCACCGTACAAGAAAATGGCAAGCGGTTCTACAATGATTTCATTTGAAGAAGGCCGCTCTATCATGTGTCCTCCTCTCTTCAAAGGAGAAGGTTACTTCCAATGGAGCAACATTATGAAATATTTCATCCAAGGATTCAACCTTGACATTTGGAAGATTATCATAAATGGACATTCGGAAGCTCCTAAGAAGAAGAAGAAAAGGAGTGTCGAAGACACAAAGAAGGACCATCTCAATGCAAAGGCTATGCACATTCTTCTCTGTGCCCTAAGTGAAGAAATTTCCAAGAAGGTCTCCCCATCCAAAAGTGCCAAAGAAATTTGGGAGAAGCTTGAGAAATTCTATGGGAAAGAAGAGAAGAAAGATGATGCTTCATCATGTGCAATCCTCCCCTCAACACCTAAGGTGGATGGTGTTTTGGCTCTCGATGAGCCCGAGGTATCTTCTAACTCAGATGAATTAAATTCACACTCTTTTGATGAGTTACAAGATGCTTTTAATGAATTATATTTGGAATTTGAGACCATGAATTCCAAATTTAGGAAAATGATTTCAAAACTCGAAACTGAAAATGATTTTCTTTTAAAAACAAAAATGGATTTTGAAAATCAAAATGAAATTTTGAAAAATGATTTAGAATTTTCAAAAACAAACAAAGATATTTTAGAAAAAGAAAATCTTGATTTAAAGGTTAAGCTTGAAAGCTTAGCAAAAGAAAAAGAAATCATTTTTAATAATTCATTTCATCCCATAATGGCAAAATGCTCACATTGCCATTATCATGGTCATTCGTTGCATACTTGTCCTATAAAGAAAAGAAAAACTTATAGGATTAGATAAGTATGGGTTCCTAAGGGAACTAGAGACATCGAGATTAATGTTAATGGATCCAAAGCAATTTGGATACCAAAATCGAAGTAAATGTCTCTTGTAGGTGTGTTGGAGCAAAGGCAAGAAAAGCAAGAATCTTAAATGCTCTAGTCACACAAGTGAAGAAGATAGGTAACCTCTAAGCTTATTGTTTTTATTTATATTTTTTTGGTTATCTAATTTCTAATGTTCATGCATTTGAGCTTTTATTCAAATATCTAAACAAGCATGACATTATTTGAAAATTTTATGCATATGAGTCTAATGGTTTCATTCATATGTTTGCATAATTTTTTTTTTAAGTCTTGGATAAATTGAATTTCAAATGTTCTTAATTTGATTTTATTTTGAAATTCAATACCTTTAAGTGTCAAGTTTGTGCTAAAAATTTAATGGAATGCTTGAGTAAGGGGGAGCCAAATTTTAAAACAAAATTTTTAAACTGAATCAAAATTTTTAAACCTCCATTGTTATTTCGAGCTTAAAGTATTTTAAATTCTTTTTGATATAACAAAAAGGGGGAGAATTTGGTTTGAAAAATTGTATTTTCAAATGAATAAGAGGGAGCTACTTACTTTTCAGATTTTCATCTCTTATTCACATTTTTAAACGTTTTAAACTTAAAGGGGGAGAATCCCAAATAATTTTTCAAGTTGGTTTTATTATATCAAAAAGGGGGAGATTGAAGAACTAATGTTTTGATATAATAATTGAAAAATATGTTGGACTGATTTAAAAAGAATTTAAAACATTTCCAAAGTCCAAACAACTTGAAATTATGTTTAGGGAAGTTTTTAAAAGGGTTTTACAAAGCCAAAATTTAAAAACTGTCCAGGCGTTTCGAAACACCTTAGGAGTGTTTCGATACGGGGATTTTCAGTAGCAAAATTGTTTCGATGCTCGTCATCGAAACATGCATTCCCTGGATAGGATTTTTGCCCAGCATCTCGAAACGGGCTATGACGTTTCGATACTCCCACATAAACCCCATTGTTATTATGTACTATAAAGATTTGAATTATTTTTGATATAACAAAAAGGGGGAGAAATAAGTGAAAAATTAAGGGGGAGCTTTTTGTCAAAAACAATTTTTCAAAGAAGTTTTGTTATATCAAAAAGGGGGAGATTGTTGAGAAATATTTTGATATAACAATTATGTGAAAAATGTTTTTGGACTTGTTTAAAGATTTCAAAAATAATTCAAAAGTCCTTAAAAACTTGAAAAATATGTTTCAAATGATTTCTAACTTTAGCCGATCTTTTTCAAAACATGTATGATCCGTTTTTGCACTAAAGCTGTTTTTTCAGTCTCCAAGGCAAAAAGGATCGATCCCCTGGAAAAAGGGATCGATCCCTTTGTTGGCAGATTCGTTCAATTTCTGCTTCCAGCCTCCAAGTGCAAAAGGATCGATCCCCTGGTGAATAGGATCGATCCCTTCACTGTAACGGTCATATATTTGAAAAAGGATCGATCCCTCGAGAAAAAGGATCGATCCCTTGTGTTGTAAATGCTGAACTTTTTGTAGGTAACGGCTATTTTGCATCCCCAACGGCTCCGAAACATCCCCAACGGCCATAAACGGCTAGATACTCATTCCACACTATAAATACACCCCAAGGACACTTGAAGATAGTAAGAAACAAGATCCAAGCTAAATGTTCAAGAGAAATCGAGTTTAAGTCTTCATTTCCTTCATTTCTCTTGTAAATATTGTATAGAGAGTGTTTTCATTGTTTTTATTCTTTACACTCTTGTGAGCTTAATTCTCGTAAACACCCACCTTGTGAGGTATATTTGTTTACATCTTTCTACCCTTGTAAAAGGAGAGGTTCTAGTTTAGCCTTGAGAGAAAAACTAGAGTGGTTCTATCTTAGCCATTGAAAAGATAGGGTTGTAAGGTTACCCTTTGTCCTCAAAAGGAAGAATTCATTGTTGAGTGAATTGGGAAATCCTTAGTGGTGTGCTAAGGTAGTGGATGTAGACTCGGTTGAGTAGTCGAACCACTCTAAAATCATCGTGCAAATTTTCTACCTTTCTTTCGGTTTTAGCCAATTCAACCACCAAGCAATTACAACCCTCCTTGACGGTTTCGGTGATCGATTCGAGCGCCCAAAAACCCAACACATGGACGCTGCACCAAAACGACGTCGTTTTGGTGCCGCTATTTTGATAATAAATGACCCAAAACGACGTCGTTTTGCTAGCGAAAATATGTAAAATTGTGCACTCAATAGGATTCGAACCTAAAACCTTAAGCATTAAAGACAACCTCTTAACCACCAAGCCAACCTAATATCTTTGAATTAGTTTTAGCACAAATAATATATATTTCTAACTGTGGTTTGTCATATAAATATATTATTTCTAATATAAAAATATTCAAATATTGGTATACATATATTAATACATAAATAATAAATTAAATGAAATTATATAAATATTTTTTTATTATTAATAATATTAAATAGATAAATAGATAAATATATTATTATAAAAACTAAAAGACTAATTTTCAAAACAAAATTTGTTTAAAAAATCTAAAATTCGAAAAAACTTAATCCCTAAACTCATAAACCCTAACCCTAAACTATAAACTTTAAACCCTAAAATTTTATTCATAAACAAATAATATTAAAATATATAAACAAAAAATATATTATTATAAAAACTAAAAAACTGATTTAGAAAATATAAATTTTTTAAAATTTACGAAAAGACCCAAAATTTTACCAAAATCTTAAACCCTAAACCCTAAACCCTAACCCCCGAATCTTTAAGATTTTGGTGAATTTTTTGGTCTTTTCGTAAATTTTGAAAATTTTATATTTTTTGGGTTTAGGGATTAAGATTTTGTCAAATTTTAGATTTTTTAAACAAATTTTGTTTTGAAAATTAGTCTTTTAGTTTTTATAATAATATATTTATCTATTTAATATTATTAATAATATAAAAATATTTATATATTTTCATTTAATTTATTATTTATGTATTAATATATGTATACCAATATTTGAATATTTTTATATTAGAAATAATATATTTATATGACAAACTATAGTTGGGAATATATATTATTTGTGCTAAAACTATTTCAAAGATATTAGGTTGGTTTGGAGGTTAAGAGGTTGTCTTTGATGCTTAAGGTCTTAGGTTCGAATCCCGTTGAGTGCACAATTTCACATATTTTCGCTAGCAAAACGACGTCGTTTTGGGTCATTTATTATCAAAATAGCGGCACCAAAACGACGTCGTTTTGGTGCAGCGTCCATGTCATCACGGAGTTAACGATTTAACGGCAGGGTGGTATAAACGAGTCGAAAAATAAAGTTTGGTGGTAAGTTTGGACCAATTGAAAGGTTGATGGTAAAAAACAGGTCACACCTTATTGTTCGGTGATACCTGGCATACTTTACCCTAAATTTAATATTTATACATACATCTATTCAAAAATAATAATATTTATACATAAATAAAATATTTTAATATTATAAATAATATTAATATATAAATAATAATATACTTTTATATTTTAAATAATATATTATATTATTAAAAAACTAAAAATTAATTTAAAAGAAATCGGAAATTCCCAAAATTAAAAAAAAAACCCCACTAAACCCCTAAAATCCTAATCCTTAAATCCCAAATTCACCCACTACCACCGCCGATCTCCGCACTATCGTTGTCGTATTGAAGTCGCTTCTTTTTGTTGTGCACGCGGTCTATGATCCGTCTGTCGCCATTCGTTGTTCATCGTACTATTTCGTCATTAAATTGAAATTTTTGCATTTGACTTTCAACAGTCGATTGACACGCCGTTAGTTGATTTCCGGCAAAGAAGTGTGACAATTGGTTGTGACTCGTGAGGGTTCAACGAAGAAAATGGTGGATGGAGCGGTGGCGATGACGAGTAGATCTAAGGATTTGAGTTTAAGATTTTCTGGGATTTTTGGCGGTTTTTTTAAAACAAATATTCATATTATAATAACGTATATAAAAATATTTTTATTTTTATATATTATTATTTATATTATTTATATATTAATGTTGTCTATAGTATTATCTAACTCATAAAGTAAATTGAATTAATCTCAACTGTATTTAGACATATATAATATTTATGGTAAAGCATTACATAAATTAATTTTGATTTGGGTTTTTAAGGCTTGACCTTTGAATTTGAAGGTATTGGGTTCAAACCTCTATAGGTGTGTTTTTATTTTTTTCCCTCTAGTCACACCAAAACTACATAATTTTGGTGCAGCCTCCACGTGGGTTGTCCTTAGCCACTTCAGCACCCGTTAATGAGTTAACATTAGAGTGATATAAACGAGTCTAAAACTAAATATTAATAGTATAAAAGTTTAATAATATAAACGAGTCAAACACTAATAATTTGATGATATCTGGTATAATTTACTCTTATTATTAGGATTGTTTTCTTTCTTCTTAATGTATAACAAGAATCGAACTCTAAACTATAATAACAATAAGCAGTGGTTTTGTATAAGAGTGAAAAGAAAAGAAAAAATAAGATGTAGATGTTAATAAAGACAGTTTTTGCATTAATGGCTCATGGGTGAAGAAGGGAAAAAAACTCGGGTGTTATTTGCTTAATCTTTTGGTTAGTTAATTTGGTAACTGAAATGGGGTAAAGGAAGATTTATAAATTCAGCACCGCAAGGAACTAGCCAACTTGGCATAGGCGACCATCCTTGGTAATTAAGGTTAGATTTGGTAAATTTGACTTGAAACTCGAGATCTGAATCGAATGATTCAAATCGAGATTCGAAATCGACTTAAATATGATGATTCGAAATTTGATCCGAAACTTGAAATAAACTGAACCGAATTGAACTAGGCCCAAATTTTAACTGAACCGAAATAGACTCAAACCGATTTTCAACCGAACCGAATGGACCTTAACTGAAAGCAACCTGAACCGAAGACAACCCGAAATAAAGAAAAGATGTGAATAGAAACAAAGAAAGATAGATATGAACAGCCGCATAACCCACCAAAAAGTCAAATATATTGGCTTTATAAAGTCATATATAGGGTATAAAAAACTAACCGATCTAAAATCTCGATTAAAACTGACTAATCTCCTATTGACTCGAAAATGACCCGAACCGAAATCAACCGAACCGATAGTAACTGACTCGAAATGACACACAAATCACAACAGACTTGAAATAAAACCGAATTTGAATCGAATGATATCAGACCTGAAATAACCGAAATTGAAATGACCCGAACCGAACCGAATGACCCGTTTGCCACCTCTACTTTATTTATCGGGGTTTACAGGCGAGGGCCCCAACAGGCATAAATCCTCGTACGAGCAAACCATTAAAGCTAAAGACAAGGGGCCATCCTCTGAAGTAGCAGCAGCAACAATGTCTTCTACAGTTCTACTACTCCATTCAGATTTCAGCACGCCTTCAAAAACAAAGGAAAAACAAGTCCCGAGATGGAAATAATTCCCCAATCCCATGAAAGAATTACTTGGTAATTTGCACACTTCGCTGTGGGTGTTTAAGTTTGAACTGAATGCTCTGTCTTGCAATCAATATCAATGTGTGAAACAGAACATGTTTGAGTTCCAGCTAAACCACCCATTTAATACTGTTGGAATATGACATACAGCCCCAAAGAAATGAATGTATTGGGACAAAGACAACCAATCAAGTGAAGCATTTCTTTTTTATCAAAGTAAATAGGGCCTGAGATAAGTCAAGACAAAACATAATGAAGGGAAAGCTACAAATCATTGTTGATCACAAACCTATACTGAATGCTGTGTTACTCCTATTTTAGTGCTTCTTATTTCTGCAAAGCGCTAGTTTAGCCTTTCAAGAGCATTGAAGATCGGTTTGTGATAATCTTTTTGGTCATTGAACTTTTAGAGAGCTTTCACTTTGGTCACCAAAATAATAATGCAAATTCATTACAATCATTAAGCATAATTAGAATCTTTAGGAATGGTTGGACAATGTATTTATGACTTTAAAAGCTTGGTAAATACTGCAGGGTGTATCTAATCCCAGAAGGCACCCAAATTACATTGCCCCTTCAACTTTTATGTAGGTCCCCTTTGATCAGACTTCAGAAGTAGTGTTCCAGTACCTAGTTGCAACTGAAGCATACGGACCAGCAACTGTTCTTCCCTTCAAAAAGAAAAACCATCAGACCTTCCAACCATACATATGTACCATCCAAGCCAGTCTTATGACAAAGACTTTCCTCCGTTGGAAGAATTCACTGAAAAGGGATACAAACATGTGCCCAAAATCCCTACCAAAATACAAGGAACAGGAGAACATGTCAGTGCTGCAGAAGCCACTCTCAATTGGCAAACAGAAAATGCTCTAGCTCAGAACACCACCTTACAGAAGATCGATACCAAGATCACCCAGATAGATTCCAAGCTGGCCCAAGTGGAATCAAAGGTGGATGCCAACACAAAGATAGCTAATGAGCTAATTGTTATTCTCCACAGAAAAATCAAAGAAGTGGAGAAATCTCCCGCATCTCCTGGACAAGATTTCTTTCTCCATCTGGAACAAAGGAGATTAGAGATCGAGAAGCTCAAAGAACAAATTGAGTATTTAAGGAAGACATGAAGGGTTCCTCAAACTTCTAATGAGGATGAGTTTTTTGCTACCATAGGGAAATCTACTCCCTCAACAAAGCCCTCAATCTTTGCTTCTTACAATACTCCAACATCTGCCCCAGGACTAATAATTCCTCCTGCAGAACCAAGAAGGTTGTCCCCTGCTGAATTACTTAGACAGATTCAAAAGTAGGAAGCTGAAAAGAAAAGACAGCGAGAAAGAGGAAAAGGACCCATGGAAGAAGAAGATCCAGATCCCAAAACAACCAGGTCCTTAATGGTTCAACCACCACAGAAGAACTCCTTAACTTCCTTTTTACAGGAATATAGGGAGCAGAAAATTCCCAAAATTGCTGCTGTAGATATTGAAAACATAAGCTCAGATACAAGCTCAGAGACAACTCCATCCGAAGAAGGAGAAGTCTCTGATGACGTGTCAGAATCCTCTGAAGATCCAGTCCTGATGACACAACCAGATGTCAAGGAAGAGGATGATGAACCTCAACAGATGGATGCAGATGCTTCAACCTCAGCAGCCCCATCAACACCCTCTGGAGCCAAGTTCACTTTCACATTGGATGACATTCCAGTTTCCAGATGGGCTCAAAGACTCCAAGAGTTTCACGCTTGGTTAGAAACAAAAAGTCTTACTGAACAGAGCCACCATGGTATTCTATCAGAGTTCACCGCTAGGTTCACAGGTGTTCTTAGAGATTGGTGGAGCTCTCTCAACCATGGAGATCAGATGCAATTTCTTGTTTTACAAGATTTTTCACAAGTGATTGAGATCCTTCATAATCAATTCCTTGGAAGTCAAGCAGACGTAAAGATCTTGAAACGAAAGGAATTCTTTAAACGACGATGTTGTTCGTTCGAAAAGAAGGACCTTGAAAAACATTTTGGCATCATGATCAAGCTGTTTTACGCCCTTGGAGCAGACCAGAACCTAAAGCAAGCACTATTAGCCTCAATCCCTGAAGAATTGCAGAACTCCATTTATAGGCAACTCCAACAACAATCTAGAGACATTATGCAATTATCTGTTGGCCAGATTTAACAAGCAGCCATCTTAGCTCTTGAAGAATTCTGTGAAAAAAGGCAGCTTATCAATGACTACATGACAGGTCACAGAGAAATGGATAAAGCTTGCAAAAAGAAAGGCTTAACAATCAAGTGCAAGGACGAAAAGAAATGCCATTGTGGTCCAAAGAAGTCTAAATCCACCAGACATTCGCAACGAAGACTTCTCAAAACACCATTCTTTCCTGGAAGAAGAAAACAATGGAGATACCTCAGAAAGAAGAGATTCCCAGGACAGAAATCATCCAAATGCTATATCTGTGGCAAGAAAGGCCACTTTGCTAAGAAATGCCCAAAGAACAAAAGAAAGAACCAAATGATCCAGGAAATCAAGAAGATTACAGGTGTCAAAATCAAAGACGAGGATGATCTGGAATCAATCTTCTCCATTGATGAAGAATCAACAGACCAGTCCCTCTTTGCAATCCAGATACCTGAAGACTCAGATTCATCAGGAGCAGAAGAATCCTCCACAGACTCTGAAGGAGTCTACCAGATCTGCTCAGTCAAATCATCCACAGCACCAGTTCCTCACATACCAGTCTCGGTATACTTGGGTAAATATGAAAACCCAATCACTGTGATTGCCTTTATCGATACAGGTGCAGCAGAAACAATCATGAACCCTGTAATCCTTCCAAAACAATGGTGGAAGCCTCACACCAGATACTTCAACTCTGCAGCTGATCAGACATTTGCCACCCATGTTATCAGTAAGCCCATTACTATCCAATTCTTTCCAGATTGTAAAATAACAACTACTGTGCTTGGTTCACAGCTTCCTGGAAAAGACTTGATAGTAGGGTTTGACCTCTACACCAAGGCAAAACATTTGAGGATCACCCCTGATGGTCTTAGACACAGAAATTACTTCAAACCGTTCGTGGACATTCCTCGGTTATACTTATTCACCATTCCAGAAAAGGTGGCAGGAATTGTAGAAGAAATAAAGAGGAAATCATGTGCAAACTCACATGCAGAATTTCTCACTAAGTGCAGTACTCCTCTTTGGCAAAACTCAGCCTTCTTCATTCAGCTACCCTTCAAGAAGAATGAAGATATTAACCCCACAAAGGCTAGTCATTCAGGCATGAATCCAGAACACCAGGCACTTGCAGAGACAGAATGCAACGAGCTCTTACAACAAGGCCTTATTGAACAGTCTAATTCACAATGGGCTTGTGAAGCCTTCTATGTGAATAAACGGTCAGAACAAGCTCGAGGAAAACTCAGACTCGTCATCAATTATCAACCGCTCAATCATTTCCTCCAAGATGACAAGTTCCCTCTGCCCAACATAAATGTTCTGTTCTCCAGCCTTGCCAAGGCCCAGCTATTTTCAAAGTTCGATCTAAAGGCAGGATTTTGGCAATTGGGTATAGATCCAGCCGACAGGCCCAAAACTGGATTATGTATCCCAAATCATCACTACCAATGGACAGTCATGCCATTCGGACTAAAGACGGCCCCATCACTGTTCCAAAAGGCAATGATAAGGATTTTCCAACCCATTATGGAAAATACTTTGATCTACATTGATGATATTCTTTTGTACAGCCCAGATGAGGAAGCCCATTTAAAGCTATTGGACCAGTTTCACAAATTGGTCGTACAGCACGGAGTAATGCTATCAGAAAAGAAGATGCAGATAGCCCAGACTGAAATTGAATTCCTTGGAATGCACCTAAAAGATGGAAAGTATCAACCTGGTAAACACATTGCTCAAGAATTACTCAAATTCCCAGATACACATCTCACAAAGAAGCAGGTGTTACAGTTCCTCGGAATAGTCAATTACTTGAGAGATTTTGTTCCTAAAAGTGGCTTCTGCAGCACTGACATGTTCTCCTGTTCCTTGTATTTTGGTAGGGATTTTGGGCACATGTTTGTATCCCTTTTCAGTGAATTCTTCCAACGGAGGAAAGTCTTTGTCATAAGACTGGCTTGGATGGTACATATGTATGGTTGGAAGGTCTGATGGTTTTTCTTTTTGAAGGGAAGAAGAGGTCGTAGGAGTATTATTTGAAACAGCAGAAGTGGTCTGCTGAGTAGCTGGTGAGTTCTTCCTAACCCATTTTTGAATCTTTCTGTAACAGGGTTGAAGGAGGTTCTCAGGTAAGATTTCTGGTGCTTTAGGAGGTGGTGATGGAGGTTTTGGTGGAGGTGGTGAAACACTGGACTGTTCTGGCTTATGGGGCTTAGAAGAATAGTCAACAAGGAAGATAAACTTCACGTTGTCTTCACCAAGAGGACCTACTGTTGGGTCTCCTTGCATGTATCTCTTCCAAAGTTTGGAATGAGATGATTTCTTCTTTTTGCCAGCCTTGTGAGGATAGTATGCTGTTGGACGACTGCCATCGATGTATTGGTCAAGTCTGTCATCCATGCATGCTTCACACGAACACTCTGGATCCCAGAGGTTGTGTCTTGTAACTGGATCTCGTCCCATGTAGATTGGTCGACCCGTACCATCAAAGCTTTCAACATATTTAGTTTCAAAGCTTGGTTGACACAGATCGCAATAGCAATCATCATCGGTGCTATCATCGGTGCTATCACACGAACACTCTGCATCATTAGCTGTGTTGGAAAGATTGAAGGTGTAGAAGGAGCTTTCAGGTGACTGTGATCAAACTTGATCTCTGTCATCCCTCCTGGTCTGGAGAGAATCCTGTTTTCAGTAGATCTGACAGGTTGGCTTTGTTGCTGAATCAGCTCATAATTGGTTACCCATCTTTCTGGTAGCAGCTGAATCAGTTCTTCTTTTGTTATTTGTCTGGGAACATGCACACAGTGAGGCTGTTCCTGTGTATTTACTGAGATTAACAGGGAACTGTCACCAGATCCGCTTCCTTGTAGTTTGAAAGCATGGTCTTGTACTCTGTACACTATTTGATAGTGAAGAGTAGCAATAATTGAGGATTCCACCTGTGGGGCACCAATTATGTGAATCTGGACTTTAAGAGCCTGCATCAGGTTGGGATCTTTGAGGGCCATGGTGAAATTTGGGAAGAGAGTGACTATAACCAAGCCACTGTTGAGTGTTGCTTCCACAGTACCAATACAAGCATCTTGGTACTTCAAGTATCTGGTGTCCAATAGTGCTATACGAGCAACTACTGGCTTTCCTTCTGTACCATGGTAGTTCAAGGCAAGTCGAATGGCTCTAAAGTGGATATGGGAGTATCCTGCTGCCATCCATCTATTTGGAAAATCTGCAGGGATTTCCAGTGTGACAAACTGCTCCGTAGCTTTTCCTGTAATAAGGTGTTAGTCAAAGCTAGAAGACTGGACGTATTCTTTTACAGTGTAGATGGTTTCTTAATAAGGGCTTTAATACTTTTTATAGGGGAAGAAAGAGGTTTCTGGTATGCTGAATAAGGATTTACAAGAGGGAGTTCAGTGGGTTTGACTCGCTCTTCTGAGGAATGATAATCTACTTCATATAAAGAGGATATTTTATTTCCTGGCGTATGCTCTGTAAACTTGCCACTCCGGTGGACCCTGTTTACATCAGAAACCATGGTTAACTTAGACCAGAGAATCAAGCATGGAGATAGTTGCGAAAGATGATCAGATTAGTCTAAAAGAAGTAGGTTAAGAGGAAAGGCGACACAGGATCAGTTGCTGTAACTAAAAGGCAGTGCCCCGTTAAGCCCAGGAGAGGCTGTTTTGGCATAGCATACCTGTTACAATAACTGACACTGTTCCGGCTACCTCTTAATCGATCCTCTAATCTGAGCTTCTTCTGTCTCCTAACCTATACTTGGTATCAGAGCCATACTCCTAGATCTATCTATTCTGAGTCTTTTTATTCAGAGAGGGGAAACTTATAAACTATGTCAGAAAATACTCAGCCTTCATCTTCCAAATCCTTAGTAAATATGGGGGACTTCCCACTGAAGTCTCACAAAGGAAATAAAATATCCTCTTTATATGAAGTAGATTATCATTCCTCAGAAGAGCGAGTCAAACCCACTGAACTCCCTCTTGTAAATCCTTATTCAGCATACCAGAAACCTCTTTCTTCCCCTATAAAAAATATTAAAGCCCTTATTAAGAAACCATCTACCACTGTAAAAGAATACGTCCAGTCTTCTAGCTTTGACCAACACCTTATTACAGGAAAAGCTACGGAGCAGTTTGTCACACTAGAAATCCCTGCAGATTTTCCAGATAGATGGATGGCAGCAGGATACTCCCATATCCACTTTGGAGCCATTCGACTTGCCTTGAACTACCATGGTACAGAAGGAAAGCCAGTAGTTGCTCGTATAGCACTATTGGACACCAGATACTTGAAGTACCAAGATGCTTGTATTGGTACTGTGGAAGCAACACTCAACAGTGGCTTGGTTATAGTCACTCTCTTCCCAAATTTCACCATGGCCCTCAAAGATTCCAAACAGATGCCAGTGACAAATACTGGGGAGCCATTCTCATTGAAGAAAAAGACAAGAAGAGACGAATATGTGGTTACAAAAGTGGAAGATTCTCTAATGCAGAAATCAACTACCACTCAACCTTCAAAGAAATCCTTGCGGTCAAGAAAGGTATTTCTAAGTTTGAATTCCATCTTATTGGCCATCACTTTCTTGTAGAGATGGACATGTCAGCATTTCCGAATATGTTGAAATTCAAACAGAAGAAGGTGCCCAATTCGCAGTTGCTGAGGTGGGCAAATTGGTTTTCTCAATACTCCTTTGACTGCAAACATATCAAAGGGAAAGCCAATATTTTGGCTGACTTGCTGACTAGACCGCCGGATAAGATCCTAATGTTCAGAACTACAGGATCTCCTTCCTCCTCTAAACCCAAAACCACCAAAATGAAGTCCCATCCTCCGATAGCCAGAAAACCGGAAATAGAAACAGCCTGGAATATTCCCCCCAACCTCAACCCCTTATATCCTCCAGAAGTCTATAAGTTGGTAATCGAAAAGAGATTCCATTCCTCTGCAAGATCAATGATCTTCAGTTACCAGCTTGATATTTTCAGAAACCATGGGGGGTTATGTTTAAAACCTTTTGGTCTTCATCCAAAATACCCATTCATTCATCCATTAACCCTTGAATTCCATGAATACCCAGATGAACTTAAATGGTTATTATGGTATTTTACCCATGTCCATCATGTTGCTGTCCAGTTTAATCTGGAAGATTTACTTTATTACATGGGTAGAAGAAAGACAGGTTTTGGACAACCAGAGCATGACAACTTATGGGAAATACTTAAGTGGTTTTATCTGCTTGAAGTATGGTTTGAACTAATTAGCAATGTCATGGAAAACCAGGAAAATGAAAAAGGATATGTTATCCTTATCCTTCATAAAGCTCATGCAGTCATGGAACATGGAAAGTCAAAACAACTACTAGCTATCTCAACCGCGTGGGTACACCAGATCTATCCAGAAGATATCCGAAAGATCCCGGCGGAATACAGAAAATTTCAAAGATATATCTGTCAAATAAATAGGCAGATACCAGATGAGATATGGCCCTCACCAGAATCAAAAGCATCATGGGACATCTGGCCAAGTAGCTCAGATCTCGAAACTCAATACTGCCAAGAAATCTCTCAAGCACTCTATGAGTTTCATGATAACTTACCAGACCCAAAGGAGTGGTCCCAATCTTATCCATGGGATGTCGGCACAGCTAGCAAGATAGGCACGTGGTACAATCTGGATGACTCAACTATGAGTGAAGAGACAGCACCAGCAGAGGATCCAAATAATCACATGGATGTGGACCCAGAAGATCAGTACGAAAAGTTCCAGCTGGCATGCTACAAACGAAAGCAGGAAAAGGAGGACCGCATTATTGAATTAAATATTACAGACGATGAGGACACTGACTATGACAACTTGTCGTTATAATAAGTGTGTAGTCATGTCACTTTATGAGTGGCAGACATCTTTAATTAAAGCAGTATCGGTCCAATAATATTTAGGACGTGTGTAAAGTAGCTATTTTGTAATCTTCCTACTCAGCTCGCTATATAAGCAGAGCCTTATGCTATGTAAAACTCAGAAGCTGGCGAGTAAAGAAATATAAGAATATCAGAGTGTTTATGGCTTTCTAAATTCCTCCTCTTCCTCTCTTTGAAATAGAAATGGCAGAATAGGGTGATCTCCAGTGAGTTTTCCTGGCGTATGCTCTGTAAACTTGCCACTCCGGTGGACCCTGTTTATATCAGAAACCATGGTTAACTTAGACCAGAGAATCAAGCATGGAGATAGTTGCGAAAGATGATCAGATTAGTCTAAAAGAAGTAGGTTAAGAGGAAAGGCGACACAGGATCAGTTGCTGTAACTAAAAGGCAGTGCCCCGTTAAGCCCAGGAGAGGCTGTTTTGGCATAGCATACCTGTTACAATAACTGACACTGTTCCGGCTACCTCTTAATCGATCCTCTAATCTGAGCTTCTTCTGTCTCCTAACCCATACTAAGTTATACTCCGACGTGAACTAGATTAAAATATACAAGTACGCTAGAGCTCCACATACTGCCTTGTAGTTGTGATTGAACGCAACCAGTCCACTAGGCACATGCTGTGGGAAAGCCTTACCGCAACTGTTATTCTCACGAGTATAATCAGTTGCACTTCCAGTCTTAGGTCCATGCTCATCGCCTACATGAACATTAACATTTGAGAGTTAAGTCCGCAACTCTTTTCCTCTTCATCAGCTGGCCTAGGCAATTGAGTGTTCAGAAGACACTCAAGATTGTTTAACAAGGCATTGTCTCTCAGCCTTGCAAAAAAAAAAACACAAATATATAATCAAAAATAATTTTAAAAATGAACATTATATAAATTTTACGTTGCATTTCCAATGTGGGATGAGTGTTTAAGTAACAATTTTCTTCAACAACATTTGCATGTAGCATACTTTGAGCATCAATTTCTCATTCATCACTCAACTAATTTGAACATTTTATATACCACTTTAAAGGTCTTATAGAGTAGAATATAAACCATGATGTTTATTATTCAAACCTCCATTTTACCAATAAATAATATGCCTCAAAGTTCCTTAGTAATCCATTATTTTCCAACAAAATTTACAATGGCGTGAAACCTATCCCTTACACAACAAGATGCCATTTATAGTGGCAGCGGACGATGTCGTTACCGCGAAATATCAGCTGCAACACCGCTATCAGACGCTATTTGAATCCTCGTAAGCCTCCTTACTCTTAAATTAGATAGAAGACTTCAAGATTCTAACTGAGCCATGCTCTATTAGTAGACAAGAAATTAACACACATCTGTAATTGTTTCCTCCACACGCTCACTTCACTAGTGCAAAAGTTAAAATCTGACACTCAAGGGCATACCATCTGTCTACATTTCTTTTCCATGTCTTTCTCAAGGGGTTCACAACATCACGTGAACCCGACACCTAAAAAGACTTAAATAATCATTATTCATACTAACAAAACGATAACAGTCTTTAATATAATTTTATATGAATTCTTACCCAGGTAATGATATAGGATATAGATGATATTGTTCGTAATGTCGACACAAAATGTACAAGCATACACGTCGTATCAAGTAATAAAATAATTTTTTTGGCTCGGAAAATATGATTTTATTAAGATTGAATTATACATGTCTTAACACGTATGTGTGCAGGCACAAAATGTGAAAACGGTGACATAGTTGCCGGAATAGTGAACGGCGGTGGTGGTTTGTGAGTGAGAGAGAGAGATGAGGAAGATACGGCAGATAGGGATTCTAAAATACAGAGAAATTGGGAATAGGAAATTTTATTAATAATGGACCATATTTTGGATTACAATGATATTGGCTATTTATAGCCCAAACTAATAACAAACTCAGCAACCTAACAATTTCAACTGATTAATAACAAACCTTTAACAAACCAATTAACAATTATGCTAAACAATTCTTATTCTAACATTCACCCTGCTTTCTAACTTTTCTGAACTTCTTCAATGAGTTGACTGATTGTCTAAGCTGGATTGTTAGCTGGTAAACAATGAATTGAAAACAAACACAGTGGTCAAAGTGAGCTAGTAGAGATGATAAAGATGCTTTCTTCCTTCAATCATCATTCTTTCATTCAGAGTTCCGTTAGAAACAAAATTTGTATTTCTTACTCGGTGGTTTACTGAGAATCGAAGGTGTTCTTCATCCTTTCGTTCTTCTTTACTCACCTTTTTGTCATACATTTTTTTTCTCATTCAGAACTCCTTCAGAAATTTGACATTTTTAGAAATCTGACATTAACAAAATCATCCAAACCTTTAGCACTAGTGGCCAACATTCTATACCAACTGAGAACCAATTACCACAGCTCAAAACCAACAAGCAGATATAGCAAAGATGTTCAGCTCATAATTTCTTCAGCAATCCAACTCATTTGCAATCCTAGAAAGTATGAAAATCATAGCAGAAAAAAATGCGAATCGCTGAATGCTTGGTTGGAGATGAGACCGGAATGATTATCTTTACTGCTAGAAATGAACAAGTGGACTTAATGAAGGAGGGGACTACTGTAACTTTTCGCAATGCAAAAATTGACATGTTTAAAGGATCAATGAGGCTTGCCGTGGACAAGTGGGATCGTGTTGAGGTTGCTGAACCTGCTAATTTCACAAATATTTTAATGATGCAGAAATGCTTCTTTGCTCCGATGATATGAATCTTAGTGGCACGTCTGATGTTCAAATTGATATTTCAGATTTGTGTAATACCCAACCTGAGTCTCGGTTAATGTTGTTCAAAAGCATGCAATTCAAACTCCTCTAAAAGTTGTTTACAAAGGTCGAAAGTCTTTCATACATGCAGCCCCTAAGATTGCATCTTCTGTTGCCTACCTATATGCTTTCACTAAACCCTGTGGTTTCCATGGAGATGTTACTCTGAAGGATATAAACCAGCGAATCCGATCTCCACCACCATCAAAATCAGAACAAAACAATGAAGGTAGAAAATAAATGGTCTATTATTCAAAACAGAACCTAAGCTAGCATTACTATGTGTCACTATGTGAATTCCCAGATTATCCTCAAAAGCACAACCGACAACCAATCTCTAATCTACACCAAGTGTAGCACTAGCAGAACCCAAATCATCACACAATAGCCAAGTAGTCAGCCAATCAACAAAGAAGCAACAACAATCCAATGCATTAAATGAAAGCACAAGCACAACCAAACCAGATATCAGTAGAGGAAACTGACGCCATTGACGCTAGGAATGAATAGCGATGAACCAGATCCGAATGAAAGCATCAGAAGAATGAAGATTGAGAGGCAGGATCAAACCCAAGATGAAAGCGGCGAATATTTGACAGCAATCGAAAAGCAAAGCGGCAAAGAACAAACGGTGAACAAGAGTGCGATGAATCAGATCTCAAACGGCAGCAGCGGAACAAAGACGACGCCAGGATCTTCAATGGCGAATGATACCATGTGAAAACGGTGACATAGTTGCCGGAATAGTGAACGGCGGTGGTGGTTTGTGAGTGAGAGAGATGAGGAAGATACGACAGATAGGGATTCTAAAATACAGAGAAATTGGGAATAGGAAATTTTATTAATAATGGACCATATTTTGGATTACAACGATATTGACTATTTATAGCCCAAACTAATAATAAACTCAGCAACCTAACAATTTCAACTGATTAATAACAAACCAATTAACAATTCTGCTAAACAATTCTTATTCTAACACAAAACATCTCTAATCTTAAAAAGAGGAAAAGAGTACGCCACATATGGGATGTAAACAACCAAATAAAAACAATCAACCTCTCAAAACATTTTAAATAGTCACCCTGCAACACAATTAACACTGCCACTAATTACCAAGCCCTTACTAAACCACAACTCTATAGACTATTTAGTCCAAACCTCTCACTATAGACTGTCGTGTATCCCATGTCAAATATCGATCACACAGAGACTGGGATAATGCAGTGGTGGAGCTATGCGGTTGATTGAATTGAGGCAGAACTGTGAGTTGAAAGTAGTGGTGTCTTCGATTTCCTTGGATATAAATAAGGAGGATTGTCTAACTTGGAGTCCCAATGCCCAATATGTTCTCTCTGTAGGTGAACTATTGAAGCTTATGAGTTCCTTTGGTCTTGAGGCTACGACGTTGGGGGAGGTGATGGTATGGAACTTGATGTCCCTCTCAAAATTCAGTGTTTTTTTATGGTTCGTGTATTTGTGTCAGGTGCCCACAATGTCATTTTTAGGGCAAGGGGGTGAGGTTGGAAGGGAATGTTATCTCATGTGTTTAGTGTTGGCTTGGTGATGATGAAATTGACCACATATTCTTCTCTTGCCCGACAATACGAGAGCTTTGGTAATCATTTTTCCAATGGTGGAGGATGTCTGTGGTGCTACCGGTTTCATTGCATGAGTTTTTGATACAAGAATCATGAAGTTTCTTGTCTAGTACAATGCAACAGTAGTGGTTGGCGGGACTGTTAGGATAAACCATGAACGACTAAACTGAGAAGAATGAGTTACCTTAGAGAGAAACCTAAACGATATCACAAAAGAAAAAACAAAAGGAAGAAAAGAAATATTAAGGATAATGAATTTGTAAAATCTGATATAAAATCCAACTTGTTTGAGCCCAATACAAGTGACCACTTATATAACCTATAGACCAGGCCTGATAATTAACTAATAAGCCCAGCTGGCATAAAAGAAATATAACAGTTTATAAAAGACGTTACACTCTTTTATATACTCTAACATTCTCCTGGTTTGACCATTTCCATGCTTCTTCTTGAGAAACAACCCCAAGCTGTGCACACATCTTATCAAATATAGAGGGTGGCAGTGGCTTAGTGAGTATATTAGCAGATTGCTCAGAACTAGGAACGTGATTCACCACAAGTTGATCTGCAAGAACTTTTTCTCTAACAAAATGAAGGTAAATTTCAACATGTTTCACCTTTGAATGATGCGTAGGATTAGCAGCTAAGGAAACAATAGACGTGTTGTCATACCAAACCATAAGCATAGCTTCTAAACAGCCACCAACTTCAGTTAAAAGCTGTTGAATCTGACTAACTCAGAAACAGAGTTGGCAAGACTTCTATATTCAGCTTCACAGCTGGATTGAGAGACCACACCTTGTTTCTTAGAAATCTAAGCAATAGGATTTCCTCCAAGGTAGATACAATAACCTGTGGTAGAGCGACGATCATCAACAGACGATGTCCAGTCAGCATCAGCATAACAAACCAGAGTAAAATTCTCCCCTGATATGAAGAATAAACCATGGTCAAGTGTGCCTTTCAAATAGCGCAAGAACCTTTTTACAGCTCGCCAATGATCCTCACTAGGATTATTCATGAACTGACTCACTTTATTAACAACAAAACAAATGTCTCGATGAGTCAAAGTTACATATTGTAGACCTCCAACAGTACTTCTGTAAATATGAATATCAAGAAAGGGCTGCCCTGAATCAGCAACCAAAGAAGGGGGGACAATCATAGGGGTGCTTAGGGAAGAGAAATTCAGCATATCAGTCCACTGTAAGAGATCAAGAATATACTTGCGTTGAGTAAGGAACAACCCACTATGACATTGTTGCATTTCCATTCCCAAGAAAAAATTCAAGTTCCCCAAGTCTTTAAGAGCAAATTCAGCATGAAGTTGTTGAATAATGGCATCAATCTCATTGGCATGACTACTAGTGAGGACTATGTCATCAACATAGACCATTAGAATTAGTGTAGAGGTAGCTGTCCTTCGAAGAAAAAGGGATGTGTCAGCCTTTGAAGACACAAATCCTAGCTTTGCAACTAAATAGGATTTGGGAGTATCAAACCAAGCTCGAGGAGCTTGTCGGAGGCCATAAAGAGCCTTGTTCAGTCGACACACAAGTTGTTGGCCATCTGGTTCTTGTTGTTTATACCCATGGGGTTGCTTCATATAATTTTTTTCTCCCAAAAGACCATTCAAAAAAGCATTATTGAAGTCAATTTGGCGAATCGTCCACTGTTGCATTACAACAGCAGCAAGCACTGTTCAGACAGTGGTAGATCGAAAAACATGGGTAAATGTCTTCTTGAAGTCAAAACAGGGCTAAATGTCTCCTTGAAGTCACAACCAACCACTTGAGAGTAACCTTTCGCAACCAAACGAGCCTTGAACCTTTCAACCGACCAGTCTGGATTACGCTTGATCTTGAACAACCATTTACACCCAATAGGCTTTCGATTAGGAGGCAGAGGCTGCAAGTCCCAAGTTTGGTTCTTAATGAGTGCATCATACTCATTTTGAATTGTAGCCCTCCAATTAGGATCATGAAATGCCTCCTGAACTGTAGAAGGCTCTTGACAGTCTCGAGTAGCTAGAAAATCCTTATGCTTAAAGATGCCAGCCTTAGAGCGAGTAACCATGGGATGATGATTTTGAACTGTTGAAGAATTAGATGGAGATGGAGGAGAAGTGGAGTGTGGAATAGTAGTTTGTGATGGAGATGGAATAGTAATGTGTAATGGAGATGAAATAGTAGTGGATGATTGAATAGAATCTTGATATGGAGTAGAAGTGGAATGTGGAATAGAATCTTGAGATGGGGATGGAGTAGAAGTGGAGTGTGGAATAGTAGGTTGTAATGGAGATGGAATAGTAGTGGAGGATGAAATAGAATCTTGAGATAAGGATGGAGTAGAAGTGGAGTATGGAATAGTAGTTTGTAATGGGGATGGAATAGAAGTGGAGTGTGGAATAGTAGTTTGTAATGGAGATGGAATAGAAGTGGAGGATGGAATAGAACCTTGAGATGGAGATGGAGTAGAAGAGACAACATTAGGAACTAGACCAGAAGACAAATCAAGAACATGAGAAAAATTTGGAGAAAAAACATCTTGAGTAACATTAAAAGGATACAACTGAGTAACACTAGAGGATTTATCTGGTGACTTACGGGACTGTTTACACAGAGACCCTAAGAGCTCAGTTTACTTCATAGCATAGGGAAAAACCCCTTCATAAAAAACAACATGTCTAGAAATATAAGTTCTGTCATTATATTTTATACATTTATATCCTTTGTGAGATGGGGAGTATCCTAGAAAGATGCATTTAGTAGACTTAAACTGAAATTTGTGTTTATTAAAAGGACCTAGAAAAGGATAACACAAACAGCCAAAAACTTTCATAAAACTATAGTAAGGAAGTTGTTGAAATACCTTTTGATATGGTGAGACACCAAACAAAGCTTTAGAGGGTAGTCTATTAATGAGAAACACAACACTAGCAAAGGCATCATTCCAAAAAGACAAAGGCATAGATGCTTGAGCTAACAAAGATAACCCTACTTCAACTATTTGCCTATGCTTTTTTCTACTATACCATTTTGCTCTGATGTATGAGGGCAAGAAATTCTATGTAGTATACCTTGAGATTTAAGAAACGGTTGCAGAGCAATGAACTCACCTCCTCCATCAGTTTGCAAAGCTTTAAGCTTACATCCAAATTGCCTTTCAACCTGCCTAAGAAACTGAACAAATACATGAAGCACTTCTGATTTTTGTTTCAGAAAATAAACTCAAGTATAACGAGAAAAAAAACATTAGTAAATGTAACATAGTACCTAAATCCATTAAAAAGCAAGGGTGCTAGACCCCAGAAATCAGCAAATACTAATTCCAAAGGAGAAGTATATTGAGTAACAGAGTCAGAAAATGGCAATTTATGAGACTTACTAAATTGATAGACAGAACACATTGTCATCTGTTTATTCTTAAAGAAACTCGCATTACAATGAGTCAAAGCAGAAAGTAAAGTATTATGGGCAGGGTTCTCGAGCCTATTATGCCAAACATCTAATAAAACCATATGAGTAGAAGCAACATTACATGAACCTAGACATGCATCTTTATTGACTTTAGCGCCTAAACAACCTGTAGCAGGTAAATCTAACTTGTACAAGCCATTATTCTCATATCCTGTAAGTAAAATCTCCTTGGTGTGTAGGTCTTTGACATGGCAATGCTTAGGATAGAATTCAAGAAGCACTTTGTTGTCCTGGGTAAACTTGGAAACAAATAAAAGATTTTTAGTAATGTCATAAGTATATAATAAATTTTTAAGCTGTAAACACCTATTGGAACTAAGTAAAGCAGATTGACCAATGAACTTAATATGTAACACTTGTGCATTACAAACTTTAATATTATCTGTGCCATGCTGAATGGGACCAAGAGACAGATTGCTGAGTTCATTTGTTAAATGGTTTGTGGCACCAGAATCTGGGTACCAGGCACTATCCCCAATAGTTTCTAGTGTTGCAAGCAGGGCTTGAGGCTGCACCTGTTTCACCACTGGTGAAATCCCTTGGGATGAGAGCTGAGAGGCTAATTGTGCATGAGAGGCTGCAACATACTGTGGATGAGAGGACTGGGAGGCAGCTGGAGCAATTATAACAAGGGCATGATGATACACAGTAAAGGGCACAACAAAGGGACTAAGCATTGGGTGTCTGACTTGAGGAACAACCTGAGGGAAGACAGCTGGGGGAACAACCACAGAAGGATGAGAATAATACACAGAATTAAAGGCAGATGGGACATAATTCCCAGAACCAGAATAAGTGCCAGCATGATTTGAAGAACCATTGTTCCCTCGACCAAAACTATTTTGGCTTGACTGAGAAGACTCATTCTTGAAATTCATATCAAACCTATAATAACACCTTTCTACCAAGTGTCCAAACCTACCACATAATTGACATTGTGGTCTGTTCGAGTTATTGTACCTTGCTCGACCTCGTCCTCTAGAAAAACCAGAATTATCCACAAAGGCATTCTGATTATTATTAAAAGTAGCACTGTTAGACTCTGAATATCCTCGCTGAACCCCATGCACATGATCATTGTCATCAGAATGTTGTTGTAGAGCAACATGAGTAGAAGCATAAATTTGACTTAACATACCAGCTTGCCTAGCTTCAACATCTAAGAGAATTGTCCTAACAGTCTAAATATTAGAAGGAGTAGCACTAGCAGTAATGACTGTGATAACAGGCTCAAACTCGAGTGGCAAACCATTTAAAACAGTTGTAACATGCTCTTTGAGCAGAAATAACTTCACCACAACTGGCTAAACTGTCACATATAGTTTTAACCTTCATGAGAAAATCTTTCATACTTAAGTCACCCTTCTTTTGTGAATGAAGCATCCTTCTAAGAGACATCAACCTAGAAGTAGTTTTCTCACTGTACAAACTATGCAAAATATTCTAGATTTCAGCAGACGTATTATGCCCAATTAGATTAGGTAAAACATCCTCACTTACTGTAGATAAGAGCCATGAGGCAAGGGCACCATCCTGCTCTTCATACAACTCAAACTCAGGATTAAGACTAACCACTCCATCTTTTCTAACATATTGAGTTGGCCATGTGACATTACTATCTAAAAATTTTGCAACCTATGTGTTTTGACAGTTAAGAGGACCTGTTGTTGCGATAACAAGTAATTACTGTCATCAAGTGTGACATTGATTTTCTTTGTAGAGAAAAACCTATTGCCATTAGTACTCCCAGATTGAACTTGTCGATCAATATTAGTATTATTATTATTAGCCGACTGACCTCCTTCCGGAATCTCAAGAGTCTCAACCATTATGAGCAAACAAAAACAACACACAGACGAGAAATCAACCAGCAATAAGAAGCAAACAGGAGATCGAAACCAGAAATCAATAAAGCGAAGAACACTATAGAAGAAAAACACAACGGCAAAAGATGAACACCCCTAGATCCCGATAGAAGCAGATCAATTCCAAATCAAAGCATACAATAGACGAAAAAACACGAAGAACAGAGCGAAACCAGAACAACCGAACAAACCGCACAGAGCACACCAGAAATCAACAAATCGAAGCTAGATGAAACGAATGTACCTGAAATCGCGAACGCAAGCCCAAAGAAAAATAAAAAACACAGCAACCACAAAGAGGAGAACAATGGCAACGAATCAAAGGATGGCAACGGCGGGAACAACGACGGCTACCGCACCGATAGTCTCTGATACCATGTTAGGATAAACCATGAACGACTAAACTGAGAAGAATGAGTTATCTTAGAGAGAAACCTAAACGATATCGCAAAGGAAAAAATAAAAGGAAGAAAAGAAATATTAAGGATAATGAATCTGTAAAATCTGATATAAAATCCAACTTGTTTGAGCCCAATACAAGTGATCAATTATATAGCCCATAGACTAGGCCTGATAACTAACTAATAAGCTCAGCCGGCATAACAGAATAAGCCCAGCTGGTATAACAGAAATATAACATTTTATAAAAGACATTACACTCTTTTATATACTCTAACAGGGACGTGCGACTTTACTTTGGTGACTTGGTGGTGAGGAATGATGTGGTTTTCAATCAAAAACACATATCGATTAGAGAAATATTTTTCATGGTTAAGCTTCGAACCTTGTACAAGGTGAAAGCGGGGAAACGAGCAATTTGATCCTTGAGTTACAGTGATGCGATTGCCTTTGGTTGTCTACACCACGCATTTCACAGAGAACTACGCGTGTTGGGGTTGTTTGGTGCCCTCAAATAGGTGGTACGACTAAGTTTAATGTTGACGGTTTGGCTCGCGGTAAGCTAAGTCCTGCTAGATGTGGTAATGTCTTACGAGATGCGGAGGGACGTATCTTGGCATTATTCTTTTTCCCGTTGGGTGTGTTGGACTCTAACGACACGAAACTTTGCGCCATTGAATTTGCATTGGAGATGACGGTTCGTTCCACATGGGATGTGAGACAGTCTATAGTGATTGAATTGGACTCAATAGTGACGATTTTATGAGTTTTGCATTATGATCGTCGGCCATGACGATTATGAGAATGCTTCAAAAGAATTGACGTTGCGTGTTGTGCATTGTCGTGTCTGTGTTTTCGAAATATTTTTCGAGAAACAAATGATATGATAGGTGCATTGGTCAAGAGTAGAGTCAAGAGTGGATAGAGTTTCATGCTTCCCGGTGTTAAATAGCCGACAACATGAACTGAGACTGAGGCCCCGTTCACCAACAGTTGTTGAACAGGAGTTAGAGCCACCAACGTTAGAATTGCACCGAAGAGGGCAATGAAGGGTGTTGGCCCTGCCCCTCCCACCAAATTTTGCCCTTAAACAGGCGTTTCGCCACCGCTGAATTTTTCAGCTTCTGCCCAAAAACAAGCATTGGTCACTCAAGAGCGGTTGAAAAACTTTGGTGAACGGGTCCTGAGTCTGAAGCTACATGATGTATTATGTAAGGGTTATTTGCCGAGTTGGCACGGTGGGATCTACAACATTGATTGGTTTGTTTTTTTCTTGTCTAAGAGTGGCCTTTGCTGAAATAGTTTGTGGATGAAAATCGCCTGCCCCTAAATATGCTACTTTTTATATCTTCACACTAAAAATTAAATTTAGGGTTTAAGGTTAGAGTATAGGGAATTAAGGGTAAGATGTATTTTTTATGGGATAGAATTTAAGGTTTAAGATTTGAAATTTAAGATTCATAATTTATTTTTTTTAATGTTTTTAGAGTTGAGCATAAAAAGAGGCATGCATAAATAAAAAAGTTTTTGTTCCAACGTCTATTTATGCTACAAACAACACTGTGAAGCGCGTACTTTTTCCTCGATAAAAGCATTAGTATTATTGATAGAAAAATGCATTTGAAATTTTAAGGGAATACTTGACAGTGTTAGATTTTTTAGATTTTTTGGCTCGGCAATATAAGTTTTACTGGATTAATTTAAAAGTTTAAACCCGAGTTGAATGCCTTGTTAAAAACCTCTCTAATTCTTAATTAGAGAAAAAGAGTACACTCAACACTAGGAACAAAACAACGCTTCAAGATCATAGTTCACCTTACAATGCAACAAGATTACAGTGAAGATCACCACCCAATAATTCAAAACAAGACACTCCTTATACACTCTCATTTTTTTAATATTTCAAAAAATCTCAAAATTTTTAATTTTTTACAAAAACAATCTTTAAATTCTTAAAAATTCTCAAACCCTAACCCTCAAATTACTGCCACATCCACTTCCGATCATCTTTCTTGACCACACCCCTTCGTTCGCCGAACTTATCCGGTCATTTTTTTTAACACGGCGTCGCCAGAAACGACAAACGACGTGTCAGACAAATATCGATTTCACGGTCGACGTTTGGTTGGCACACTGTTCATCGCTTCCAACGATGCCGTGTTGGAGGAAATGACCGGCTAGGTTCAGCGAACGAAGGGGTGTTCTCAGGGGTGACGATTGGCAGCGGAAGCGACGGTGATTTGAGGGTTCGAGCTTGGAAATTTTTAGGGAATTAGGGTCTGTTTTGTAATAAAAAATGAGAAATTCGGGATTTTCTAAAAATCTAAATTTTTTGTGTAAAAAAATGTTTTAAATTTTTTATTTTGAAAATAAAATGAATATTCCGCGTGTCAAGCATTGATTGGTTAACAAATTTTTTTAACGGTAATTAACTACCGGGCACCTAAAATTATAACGGTGTAAACTTTAGACACCTAAAGTTTAAAATAAGTATAGTTTAGGCACTTATTTTTCATTTAAACCTTTATATTATATAATATTTTGATTATATGATTTGTATCATATTGACAATTATGGACTCTACTTTCGTGCATATAAAACAAATGGAACTAGAGACAAATCAACGTGAGTTAAGCTCCTTCCCCACACCCTTTTCCTTTCTCACTTAATCATGTTCTCCAATCGATTTATCAATTATCCCAATCTCTTCTTCATTTGAGACACCCACCACGGTGGACACTATTCCACCAATAAATGGGGGTGAACCTTTCAATATTTGTACCATTCTTTCAACATAATACTTTATATTGCTAATTTATGTCAACAAAGATTAGTATTTATTATTAGATTCTTATTCAGTGATCTTTTTTGACAAGTGTGTAAAAAGAAGTTTCAAAGCAAGTGTATTTGTGCAAAAGAAAATCCTAATTTTTCATTTGGAAATGATAGTCAATGTGAACATCATTATTTTTGCAATTAAAAAGAACAATTATAAAACTATCAGTTGATCTAACAAGAGCTTACTAAGAACGAAGAGCAAAAGTGAAAGATGAGAGCTTAGAATAATTATGGTGAAGAGCAAAAGAATTGTACTCAAGGTATCTATAATTGGAGGGCGATAGTGCATCGTATTTTATAGTACAAAACAACACGTAAATGCTTTGTTGTTTTGTTTTAACCGTATCTTGTTGTTGTATTTAAAAAAATCCAAGCTTCGTTGCTACTCTAAACGTACAAAAACAAATAATGCAAAAGATCTGTCCGAAATGCCATATCCAACAAAAAGATATATGCTTGATGGACCGACAAATTAGCCAACTCAAGACACGTGTGTTTTGCTATTCCTTACTTCATGTATGAGTTACGTCGGCAACATAATCAACAGAAGAAATGGAATCATCGATTAACTCCTATTTCTTTTGCAAACTTCAAGCGAATGATTATATTCTATGTTTGAAGTTCAAAGGAGGGTTGAAGGGTTCTTGACTGTCATATAACGATGATGAAGAGGGAGAAAAGATTGAGAGAGACAGAGAAAGATTCCCGGAAAGTAACCCTAATTTTCCAGGAAAGTGGTGTGAAAATCGACAGCAGTGGTGGTGGTAGTAGTAATTGATAAGAACAAGTTTCTAATCATTCATGTTACTATCGACAGCAGTGATGATAGCGTGCGTGTAACAAATACATGCGTTTAACTTACGAATAAGGAACACCCATGACTCAACTCTCGACACCCTCCACTTGATGAAGTGATGAAACCTAAGATAGATGGGAGGAAGATTATTAGATTCTTTTTATGGTAAAAAAGTGTTTGGAAAAAACGATAATTTTAGAGCTTTGAATTAGAAATTGATCCAAACGTTGTCGAGGGAAAATGTGGATCTAATTGTTGATTAGTAAATGTGCAACGATACACAACGTGAGTAACGTGAATTTCCGGACCGGTCTGGCCTTCCGTGAGCTTGCGGATATTTTAACCCAAATATTTCCTTAAAAAGAGCATATCATTTCCAATTATGTTTTGGAATTAAAAGGATAAATATTAAAAAGCTTCCTTTAATTCAGAAAGTAATTTTGAGAACCGCTCTTTAAAGGCTCATTAATTCTCAAATCATAAATGTTTTATTAGGTCAAAAATTTCCTTATACCTCTCGTGAAGCTCCTATAAATAGTGTGTAAACCTTCTAGGTTTTACACAACTAAAAAATTCAGAGAATTTTATATTAGTTTACGTTGTGACTTTCAAAAGTAGGTTTTGGTGATATAGAAGAAGGCAAGGTTGTAGTTCGTGATCTCTACAGTGTTACTGTAGCTGATCATCTAGTTGTTGTATCTTGAGAGACAGACGACCAAAATTCTCAAGTACCAATAAGTGGTCGAAAATTTGTCTTAAGAAAATTGTGTAGATATATGCCTCAACTCGTTCTCAACTGATTTTGTTTTAAACATGTTATATCTAATTATGTTTTGTTCGATTAATAATAATATCAATATTTAATTTTATTTTTTATTATTTTATTCTTAGATTAATAACTGGGGATGTAAAAACAGGTCAATAGTTGGGTTTCAGGTCGGGCTCTGTCAGGTCGGGTCAAATCGGTTACAGGTCATTTAAGGCCATTTTTTGTTTTGACTCGATTCGGTTCGGGTTCGGGTTCATTTCGGGTCGGGTTCATTTCAGGTCAGTTTCAATTCAGGTCGGGTTTATTTCAGGTCAGTTCATTTCAGGTCGGGCCAAAACGGTTAATTGACAGGTTGATTTCAGGTCGGTTTCGTTTCAGGTCGGGTTCATTTCAGGTCGGTTTCGTTTCAGGTCGGGTTGATTTCAGGTCGGTTTCGTTTCAGGTCGGGTTCGTTTCAGGTCGGTTTCGTTTCAGGTCGGGTTCGTTTCAGGTCGGTTTCGTTTCAGGTCGGGTTCTTTTCAGGTCGGTTTCGTTTCAGGTCGGGTTCATTTCAGGTCGGGTTCCTTCGGGTTTAGGGTTTATTGTGATATGTGTAGTGTAGGGAGTAGGGATTAGGATTTAACATATATAATATTAGTACATTATACGTACATACATATAAGGATTATGGTTTAGTGCTTTAGTAGTTTGGGGATTAGGGATTAGGGGTGGGTGATATGGTCTAAGGTTTAGGGATTAGGGATTAATGTTTAGGGTTCATAAATTGATACATATATGTTTACATACATTGTATATATACATATATTGATGGATTATGGTTTTTATTTTTAGGGATTAGAGATTAGGGTTTACTGTTCATAAATTGATACATACATACATGTATTATATATATATATTGATGGATTAAGGTTTTTATTTTTAGGGTTTAAGGTTTACAGATTAGGGCTTAGGGTTTCGAGTTTAGGGTTTACTATTCATAAATTGATACATACATACATACGTACAAGTATTATATATATTGATGGATTAAGGTTTTTATTTTTTGGGTTTAAGGTTTACGTATTAGGGTTTATGGTTTAGGGTTTACTGTTCATAAATTGATACATACATACGTACATGTGTTATATATATTGATGGATTAGAGTTTTTATTTTTTAGGGTTTAGGGTTTACAGATTAGGGTTTAGGGTTTACTACTCATAAATTGGTACATACATACGTACATGCATTATATATATACTGATGGATTAGGGTTTTTATTTTTAGGGTTTACTAATCATAAATTGATACATACATACGTATATGTATTATATATATTGATGGATTAGGGTTTTAGGGTTTAGGCTTTAGGGTTTAGGGTTTACTGATCATAAATTGATACATACATACGTACATGTATTATATATATATTGATGGATTAGGGTTTTTAGGGTCTAGGGTTTAGGGTTTAGGGTTTATTGTTCATAAATTGATACATATGTACATACATGTATTATATATATTCATGGATTAGGGTTTCAGGTTTAAGGTTTCGGGTTTATAGATTATGGATTAAGGTTTAAATAGTATTTGTTATTGTTTAGGGTTTAGGGTTTAGACCCCTAATCCATAACTTATGAACCCTAAGCACTAAACCCTAAAGCATAACTTACATACATTATATTAATATATATATATATATTAATTGATTAGGGTTTATATTTTTAGGGATTCATGTTTAGGGCTTAGGGTGTAGGGTTTATGCTTTAGGGTTTAGTGTTCATAAATTGATACATACATTAGGGTTCATGCATTATATATATATTGATGGATTATGGTATTTATTTTAGGGTTTTACGATTTAGAGAGTAGCGGTTATTGTTTAGGGTTTAGGGTTTAGGATTAAGGACTGTGGATTAAAGATTAAAGATTAGGGTTTGGTGTTTAAACCCCTAATCTCTAATTATAGACCCCAAGCATTAAACCCTAAACCATAACTTATGGATCCTAAGCACTAAACCCCTAATTTAGGATTAGAGACTATGGATTATAGATTATAGATTAGGGTTTAGGGTTTAAACCTCTAATCCATAACTTATGAACCCTAAGCACTAAACCCTAAAGCATAACTTACATGCATTATATTAATATATATATTGATGGATTAGGGTTTTTATTTTTAGGGATTAATGTTTAGGGATTAGGGTGTAAGGTTTATGTTTTAGGGTTTAGTGTTCATAAATTGATACATACATTAGGGTTCATGCATTATATTAATATATATATTGATGGATTAGGGTTTTTATTTTTAGGGATTAATGTTTAGGGCTTAGGGTGTAGGGTTTAGGGTTTTTATAAAGTCATTTAAGTTATTTAGGTTTTTATAAAGTCATTATGTATGTTAAGTTAATAAAAAAATTTAGTCATCTTATGTTAATTAAGCATACATATTTAATTTAATAATCTTTATTCATTTAACTTAATTTAATTAAGTATAAAAATTTAATTTAATAATGGTTATTCATTCAACTTAAGTTAATTAAGTATAATAATTTATCTTTGAAGTTATTTTAAAATAAAATTTTAGTTAATTAGAAAGACAATTTGATTTAATAATATTTAATCATTCAACTTAAAATGAATGCAAGTTAATTAAAGTTATTTTTAATCTAAAAGATTTTTTTATATCTACTGCTCCTAATTCTTCGGAGGGTATTCACCCTCTTGCGGGAAACCCTAGTCTTAACTGTTTTACCCTCTCAGGTGGTAAGCCGCCTGGAGGAGGAATGCCGACGGTAGGCCAGACACATGTTGTGTCGACGACGACGCAACCGGTGCAGGGGGGGCTGGAGGCGACGCACGTGCAGCCTTTGGAGATTAGTGCATCGGAGGGGGCTGAAATCGGGGACGTAGATGGGATTACCAAGGACGTTGCAAGTGCCCCGGCGGCTAGTGGTGACGCAGGCAAGCCTCCGGTGGATGTTGATGGACAACGACGTAGTTCCTATGCAGACATGGTGGTGCGGGATCGGACCACCGGGGGCCGGTTTAAATCCGGGGTGGTTACGGATGGGATCCAGGTTTTGGAGTCGGATTTTTCTATCGATCGAAGTGGTTCCTTTTCGAGGATAAAGTTTTCTGAACGGGTTCATGCTTCGATCGACGAGAGTATGAAGCAAGCTGTGATCGTCCGCTTACTGGGGCGAACTATCGGATACAAGACGTTACTCTCGCGCATTCCTGGTTTATGGGCACCGATTGGTGATTTTCATGTCGTGGACCTTGATAATAACTACTTCTTGGTGAACTTTGAATCGAACGATGATTACGTAAGGGTGTTGTCAGCTGGACCATAGACGTTGTATGGAAGCTACCTGACGGTTCAACCTTGGTCGCGTTCGTTCTCGACGTCGCAGCGACATCCCTCGCGAGTTATGGTTTGGGTGCGTCTCCCCGGGCTCCCATATAGGTATTATACTAAAGCTCTTTTTAAGCTGATTGGTAGCACTATTGGTACGGTTGTTCGAATTGATTATAATACAACGGCTGGGGAAAGAGGCAAGTTTGCTAGGTTAGCGATTTTAGTGGATTTGGATAAGCCTTTGTTACCGTGCATAGGTATCGACAGATTCATACAGAAGCTCGAGTACGAAGGGTTGCAACAAATCTGTTTCAAGTGTGGGATTTATAGACATTCATCTGAAGTTTGTGGGAAACACGCAGAAGGGAGTTTGGAGTCGGGACATGCGACAAATGAACGGGTTACTGAAATTAATGAGGAGTCAGTGGACAACGCGGGTGGTCTTTATGGTCCTTGGATGGTGGTCGAGGCTAGGAAACGGAAGCCGCAGAAAACTCTGGCTAATCAGAATGATACTAGCACGCGTGGCACAGGGGGATCGCGCTTTGCTGCGCTCGACGGTGATGCTGCTAGCGGGAAGAGGGGTGATGTCATGACCAACATGTCTGGCCAAAAACCGGTGCAGCAAACGGGGGCTAAATCGGGTCTCAGGCCCCATGCGAAGGGGATCGATGTTGAAGGGAATATGGATGTTGGTAGTGTAGGTAGCAGTGAGTTACGGCCTGCGAAGGCAGTGCAACTTGGAGGGCAGCCGGTAAGGGCTGCGGAGAGTGCGGGTGTTTCGCAGAATGAGGGAACAAAGGTGATAGCTTTGAACCCAAAATTACCAGTGCAGGTACGAGCTTATGAACCAACTATTGCCAATGGCTCGCACAAAGCTGTGTCTATTTCCGAAGGGGCTACGGTGAAGGGGGTTGGCGGTAGTGATCGGAAGGAGGTTGGACGCGGCAAGAGTCTATTGCCAGTGAAGGCGACACTCAAAAAATCGTCGAAACAAGCGAAGCGGGGACAGGTTGCGCGATCACCACCTAAACCTGTTTTGGCGGAATGGGTGCAGAATTTGTCGGGTGAGCTGCAGGCCTTGCACGAGTCTGCAGTGAGGGATGAATTGGGGGCTTCCTCGGTTGCTGGTGGGTCAAGTGATGAAACCGTGGCGATGCCCTCTGCAAATTTGGGATTGGATGGGAAATTACGGAGTGGTAGCATTGCTACGGACGGAGCCGACAAAGAGAATTCTCGGCCGACTCATTAAGGTTTGGGTGATGTTTTGTTTATTTTGTTACTATGATTAATTTAATGTTTGGAACTGTCAGGGTGCGGCGAGCCCGGAATTTCACCGTCATTGTCGTTCTTTTGTGAGAAAATATGATCCGAATATTGTTTGCCTTGTCGAACCGCGGGTTAGTGGGTTACAGGCAGATAGGGTGGTTCGTAGTTTGGGCTTTAATAACTCTTATCGAGTGGAATGTCGTGGGTTCAGTGGTGGTGTTTGGGTCCTTTGGCGTGAGGCGGTGTCGGTTGAAATCTTGATTGCGTCCAATCAATTTGTTCATGGGAGGTTCTTTGATGAGAATGCTAAACATTGGGTATTTTTTACGGCTGTGTATGCGTCGCCAACTGTGGCTTTGCGTCGGTTACTTTGGGATCAGTTGCTGAAGGTTCAACCGCGTGCAGGTCAATTTTGGGTGCTAGGGGTGATTTTAATTGTATCCTTCGTGCGGAAGAATGTTGTGGTAATAGCTCGGGGACACCGGGGGTGAGTTCCTTGTTCCATGAGTTTGTATATACGGCGGGTCTTTTTGAGGTAGAATACAGGGGTGACGATTTCACGTGGAGACGTGGTCAGTTGTATAAGCGGTTAGATAGGTGCTTAGTTAATGACACTTGGCGGGCGCTATTCCCACAAAGTCTGGTGCTACATTTGGATCGTCTAGGTTCGGACCACTGCCCGTTACTCCTTAGGAGTGAGTCCTTTACCAATGCGAGTGATGACAGACCATTTCGCTTTATTGCGGCTTGGCAGGATCATCCGGAGTTTGCCAAGCTTCTCAATGAAAATTGGAAACCATCTGAATCAGTGGAGTCTAATATAACAAGATTTCAGGTTGAAGCAGTTCAGTGGAATGAGGAGGTGTTTGGTCATATTGGGAAACGGAAAAAGAGGCTTATGGCACGCCTAAGAGGTATCGATCGTGCTCTTCGCCATAGTTATTCGAGTTACTTGGTGGAGTTGGAGTAGTCTTTGCGGGCAGAGCTAGATGTTGTGTTGGAACAGGAGGAGAGCCTTTGGTTCCAGAAGTCGCGCTGTCGTTGGATGATGCAGGGGGACAGGAATACTAGGTACTTTCACGCATCCACTGTTAGTCGGAGGAAAAGAAATCTCATAGTGCGCTTGCGTGATGGAAATGGTCGCTGGTTGGATTCGTAGGATGAGCTTCGGAGACATGCGATAGATTTTTACAGCAGATTGTTTACTGGAGGGGAGGTGGATGTGTCGAGCTTTCCTCTTCGAGGTAAATTTCCTGTGCTTAGTTCTTCTGTGTTGGATTATTTGGATAGTGTAGTGTCTGTGGATGAGGTTCGCAGGGCTGTGTTTCAGATGGATGCGCTTAAGGCTCCTGGTAGTGATGGCCTTCATGCCTATTTTTATCAGCGTAAATGGGATACGGTGGGCCCAGATGTTTGTCATTTGGTACAGGAAATCTTTGAGGGAGCCCCCTTTCCTAATAACTTAAATGATACGTTACTAGTTTTGATTCTGAAGGTCCAGTCACCTGAGGGGATGAATCAGTTCAGGCCTATCAGTCTTTGCCAGGTCCTTTACAAAATCGTGATTAAGGTTATTGTAAACAGGATTAAACCTTATATTCATGAGTGGGGAAAGATAACCAGACTAGCTTTGTCCCGGGTCGGTTGATATCAGATAACATTATTATTGCGTAGGAGGTGGTTCATTCCATGTGACATAAATCCGGTACTAAAGGATGGATGGCTGTTAAGATTGATTTGGAGAAGGCATATGATCGCCTTGAGTGGTCCTTTATAGCTGATACCCTTTATGACATTGGTTTGCCAAGGAAATTATGTGATTTGATTATGCGCTGTGTCTCTTCTGTGACTACTAGTATCTTGTGGAATGGGGCACAGACAGAGAGGTTTCGCCCATCGCGAGGGATCAGGCAGGGAGATCCGTTATCACCGTACCTTTTTGTGCTTTGCATGGAAAGGCTTGGACATCTGATTGAGCATAGTATAGCCCAAGGTAATTGGAAGGGCTTTCGGGTATCACGACAATGCCTAGTTATCTCTCATCTCATGTTCGCCGATGACATGGTCTTATTTGCTGAAGCTTCGATGTCACAGGTTGAGGTGGTACACTCGGTGCTTGCTGCTTTCTGTAATGCTTCTGGTATGAAGGTCAGTATTGCAAAAACAAATGTGTTCTTCTCCAAGAATGCCCCTAGGCCTTTGCGTCATTCTATATGTGCCGTATGTGGTTTTATGGAGGTCAATGATTTGGGTAAATATTTAGGGGTGCCTATGCTACATCAGCGAGTGAAGAATGGTACGTATGATTTTCTGGTTCAAAAGGTTCGGGATAGGTTAGAGGGTTGGAAGGCACGATACTTGTCATTTGCTAGGCGCATTGTCTTAGAAAAATCGGTCCTTGCCGCTATACCATCCTATTGCATGCAGACGACGCGAATCCCTAAGGGGGTGTGTGAGAAAATTGAAGGTTTTATCCGCAAATTTATTTGGGGTAACTTGATGTTAAGGCGGGGTGTCCATCTTGTGAAGTGGGAGGAGGTTGCGTCGCCTATTTCTAGTGGTGGTCTGGGGTTTAAATTTTTAACCCAACAGAATGATGTTTCTTGATGAAAGTGGCTTATAATATCGTGGCGAAAGCGGACCAGTTATGGGTGCGTTTCCTGCGCGCTAAGTATAAGTGTTTTGATCGCATTCCGGTTAGTATCGCCCGATGTAACAGCTCGGTTTTATGGAGGGGTGTGAGCACGGTTTGGGGTGACGTATGAGATGGGATTGTGTGGAATATTAGAACCGGTGTCTCGGTGGACTTTTGGAGGGATTGTTGGATTGCGGATTTGGGACCTCTGGTTGATTATTGCGCTCGTTCGAGGGTACCTACCGAGTTTATATCCGTGAGGAGCATGGTGGATGCCCAAGGAGAGTGGAGATGGGATGCGTTTCGGGAGGATCTACCTATGCACGTGTTGCAGTGCGTTGCGACAATCAAACCACATGCGGACGCGAATGGCACGGATTGGCCGGGGTGGCGCTGGAATAAGCTTCGTAAATTTACGGTGAAGTCCGCTTACGAAAGGTTACGAGCGTTGGATGGATCGGTGGAGGAAGTAGACGATCGACTTTGGAGAGTGATCAACGCCTATAAGGGACCACCGCGGATTCGTGCCTTTTTGTGGCTGGTTGGAAAGGGACGGGTGCTGTCAAATGCCGAGAGAGTTCGACGGCATTTATCGGATTCGGCAGGGTGTGCGCTATGTGGGGCGGGGCTTGAGGATATAGACCATATTCTACACTACTGCCCAATGGCGCTAACGACATGACATGAACTGATTTGTCCGAATCTTCTATCGGAATTTCTGAGCTTACCGTTGAGAGAGTGGTTACGGCAAAATTTGTGTAATGGTGGAAGGTTTGTGGGGGGCGACAAAAACTGGACTGTCTTATTTGGTACATTACTGTGGTCTCTTTGGCGAGTGAGGAATGAGAGGATTTTTGGGACGCAACCGGTGCGTGGCGCGGGGGTTCTAGCATGGAGTTGGCTGCTGATTGCCAGCGGCCAAGGCACTGTTGCTGCGCATTGTGACCAGCAGCGGAGGAGCTGCTATGCGCGTACGAGTGGGGAAGGTGCTGGACAGCAAGAGCGGCGTCGGCATTGGCAGCCACCGGGCAGGGATGTTGTTAAAGTGAATGTGGATGGTGCGCGGAACAGGATTGACGGTACTGCCTCGTGTGGGGGTGTTATACGGGACTGGCAAGGCGGTTGGATCACAGGTTTTTTCTAAATTCATTGGAATTTGCTCGGCGATTGAGGCGGAACTTTGGGCGGTGTTTGAGGGGCTCAAGTGCGCTATGGGTGTTGGTGGGATGCGTATTGTTATTGAATCTGATAACCTAGATGTGGTCCAAGTTCTTTCCGATCCGACATCTCGTCTGATATCATCCTCGTTGGTTGATTCTATCCGGGACCTAGCTTTATTACATGGAGAGGCGACGTTTCGACATGTTTATCGAGATGCTAATCATGTGGCGGATGCTTTAGCGAAATTAGCATTGTGGGATAATTTTATGGCCATCACGTTTACTCACGCTCCGGTGGAGGTGCTAGAGCTGTTGCGGGATGATTGTATCGCGGATATGCGACTTCCCTAGTTTGTTTACGATTCTTTAGGCTTGTATGAATTACTTATAGGTACTCTTTTCCCTCATTAGGTTTAGGAGGGTTTTTAACGAGGCCTATAATAATTCTTCCCTTTGATTTATCAAAAAAAAAGTTATTTTTAATCTTAAGTTAAGTTAATTTAGCATTAATTTATTCATATAATAAAAAAATTTAGTCATCTTATCTTAATTAAGAATATAGATTTAATTTAATAATCTTTATTCATTTAACTTAATTTAATTAAGTATAAAAATTTAATTTAATAATGGTTATTCATTCAACTTAAGTTAATTAAGTATAATAATTTATCGTTAAAGTTATTTTAAAATAAAAGTTAAGTTAATTAGAAAGACAATTTGATTTAATAATGTTTATTCATTCAACTTAAAATGAATGCAAGTTAATTAAAGTTATTTTTAATCTTAAGTTAAGTTAATTTAGCATTAATTTATTCATATTATTTATAAAATGAATGCAAGTTTTAAAATGAATGCAAGTTAATTAAAGTTATTGTTAACTTAAAAGATTATTTTTATTATTTTTAATTAAAATTATCTTTTAATTAATGATAATTTATTATCACTTGATATTTATTCATTCAATTTATCTTTTAATTAAAGTTAAGTTAGTTAATTTATTAATACTTGACATTATTATTAATTTTAAAATTTATTAATACTTGACATTATTTTATATTCATTAAATATAACTTCTTCAAATGTTAGATAATTATCATTATCAGCAAATCAAATAATAGTATTAGTTCAGGTCAATATCAGTTCAGGTCAATATCAGTTCAAGTCAATATCAATTCAGGTCAAGAACAGTTCAGGTCAATATCAGTTCAAGTCAATATCAATTCAGGTCAAGAACAGTTCAGGTCAATAACAGTTCAGACCAATATTAGTTCAGGTCAAGAACAGTTCAGGTCAATAACAGTTCAGGTCAATATCAGGTCGGGTTCAAAACAGGTCGGGACCAAACAGGTCGGATTAAATCGGTTATCTGGCAGGTCAGTCTCGGGTTCGGGTTCGTTTCGGTCGGGTGCAGGTCGGGTTCAGTTACTATAGTAACATGTCAAATTCATGTTCGGGTTCACTTCGGTCGGGTGCAGTTTGGGTTCGGTTTCTACAGTTACAGGTCAAATTCGGGTTCGGGTTCGTTTCAGTCGAGTGCATGTCGGGTTCGGTCATTGAATTCTCGGGTTAAACCAGATTCTAACTCGATCGGATTTTAGGCAGGTTACCAGGTCGGGTCAGTTTTTCACACCCCTATTAATAACTTTTCTAATAATTTTAAATAAATTTAAATTTTAATCCAAGGTCAAGAAAATGGTTTATGCTATGACAAGGTTAAAACGATGTTTAATTCCTTTTTGAATTAATTTTCAGTCGGTACTAATATTTTGTTTTCTAGCGGTCTATAAAAATAAATCATTATATTGTACGGTTTTTGAAATCCAACTTCACTTTTTCCATTCGAAATTGAATTCACGTGAAATGGATTGCAGAGAATCATTTATAACCACCAAAGATTGGGAATTGAATGCCATGGAATTCGAGAGCAAGCCCTACGAACCTGTGCAGTTCCAGGTTTCCAAGATCCCTTACTAATTTGAAGAATCAACGTGATTCTTTATTACCTTATTATGGAAAATTAAAACCATATATGTCAATTCTTGGAAAAATAAATACTTATGTGCATACCGTAATATTAAAATCATAAATTATGGTATTGTTACTTTATAACTTTTTGGCCTTAAATATGGAATACGGTGTAATATGGTATACTATACATATTTCAAAAGTTTGGCCTTTAATTTGAAATATTTTGTCATAATTTTGGCATTTATCATTATTATTAAATGTGATAATAACTTTTTATTGTGTTTTGGAAACACTGTAAATTATTATTCTCTTACTAATAATTTATTTTGAGAAATTTATAAAGACGAATAAGATATTTAGACGAAATTTGGGGTGAGCAAAACTCGACTCGACTCGAAAAAATCGATATTTTTTTTCAATTTCGAGTTATTCGAGTTGAGTTATTCGAGTTGTTCGAGTTATTCGAGTCAACTCGAAAAAATTTCGATTTCGAGTCGGTTTGGAATTTGCCCAACTCGAAAAATCGAAAAACCAAATTTTACAGTTTTGCAATTTAGTCACTGATTTCATTTTTCTTCAATTACTCCTTCATTTTAAGTCCATTTTGACCAAATTTGAACCGCGTATTCCTAAACCATCGTAGAATACGTATTTATCTTCAATTTATATTTTTGAAAATAAATTTCATATTTTTTTCAATTAAGCCCCTTAGCTTTGTATGATTTCCTCATTTCTTCAATATCTCCTTCGTTTTAAGTCAATGTCACACCCCAAAAACCGGTCTAGTCGGAATTAAGTTCCGGTGACCGAATATATTTTTATCGATTAAATAATTTATTCGATCTTATCTTGAGTATTCGAATTAAATTATGATAGTTTATTATTATTATTATTATTATTATTAAAAAAAATAAAGGAAAAAGAAGCAAGTGGCGTTGGTGGCTTGCAAATTGTCATTAAAGTAGCCACTTGTTTATTTTTTTAATTGGCCACTAAACCATTATTAGAATTATTGAATAAAAACAAATATAGTGGGTGTAATAGTAGATGTCCAAATTAGTATAAAAAAGGGGGGGGAGATTGATGATTTACACGGCAATTGAAGAAGAAAAAAAAATTAGTAGGATACGATCCAATGTTTGATTGGTAGTCCGATATTTTCGATATAGTAATATCGAATTTTTGCCGACGACGGGGTAAGCTCAAATCTCTAGTTAGTTTAAGTTTCGGTATCAAGTTTGATTAATATTTATATATATATTTGATACTGTCTTATTATTTTAATTAATTTTTATCGTAGTACACGAGGTCGATTCAGATCAACTTTCAAGCCCAATAAATAAAAATAAAGCACCGGTCTGTCAAGGTGAGTGTAGATGCATTTGTCTCGGGTGACACGGTGTCATTCCGATATTTTTTTTATGTTCTGATATGGGAGTATAGTCGTGTCAGGGGTAGGCTCGGTGCCTTCCTGTTGCATTAATTATGAATTTATTTGCATCTGGTAAGTACCTTGCATTATTTGGATATGCTCAAAAATAATTATGATATGCTACAAATATATGAAAATAATTTCTATCTGATATGGAGCTACGACTCATCTTGCTATTTGATATGATATGATCTGAAAATCATGGACTATGTGAAATTGTGTGTATTTATGGACATTGGATACAATTGGCATGCCATAGGAATATTCGAGCTCACCATGTAAGGGAGGACTACGGTCCAGGGCTACGGCCTATATGTGGGAGATAAAAGGATGGAAGTGTAAGGGATACATGGAGCTACGGCTCAGGGCTACGGCTCATTTATGATTTATGATATGGTGTACAGGGAATCCGCGTATCCAATGGTACCAATATAATATGTGTTCGATATGTTATACCATGACATGTTATGATAAGATATATGATTATATTATGTTATGTCAGTGATATGGATATCTGATCATGTTATGCTTATACTGTTATAGAAGCATGCAAATAAGTTAGATTAATTTATATTTAATCATGACACTCATATTATTGTTAAATCACTATCATGACTACCTCACTAGGCTATGTAAGCCTAACATACGTGTCTCATGCATTTTCAGGACCCTGATAGATTTCCAACCTTTGATCGTGTGGTGCAGTTGCAAGTCACATCTCTACCTTATATGTATGATATCTTTCATGAACTCCTAGTAAAGTGGCATATGATCCAACTTTTGTATAAATTGTGTTTTGTAATTTAATAATATGGGTTTATTTTAGTAATCTAGAAAAGTCCTATTAAATAAATGTTGGAATAATAATAATGATAGATACGAATAATAATCTAGTAAAAACGACTAGAAAGATCTTTAAGATTTTTGTGAGTTGTTAGGCTCATTTAAATATGTAAAGATTTTTAGTATGATAATAAAAAGAAATAGATTTGAATATTTTATAAAATAGTCACTAAATGTTGCATCGTCTAATCAGGTAGGTAAATGACCTCCGATAGTAATGAGGTTTTACAGGCTAATAACTAGTAAGTTTAATTTCGGTATATTTTCACGAATTTCAGATAAAGACCTTTAATTTGTGAAAATTACAGTTTAGTCCCTAAAAATTGACCCCAATTTGAGTGAGTTGTTAATAAGTTAATTGTTAAGTCTTAAAAGAGATTAATAAAATATTACGAAATGATTTTCGAACTTTGGATTTATGTCTCCGATCTCCGCATTGTTTTCCGGTAGCACTCTCCGACCCGGTTCTCTACCAGGCCGGGAAGGGGGTGTTACATTTGTGGTATCAGAGCTAGAGTTTAGTCGATTCTAGGACTAACCAGGCATTCGTTAACGAGTCTATGTCTCATATGCCACTTAGGAGTTGATTAAATATGTATTTTGTGACTTGCAACTTACACGATCTAATTCTTATGTGTGTCTAGACCCAAAATGACCGCTCCTACTATTAGGAAAGAAACAAATGAGCCCGATCATGATTCCTCTTCCACTCGAGGGGAAAATGTGAGGCTAGGGCCAAGTACCGAACAAGTGGCTCAGAATGATCCACCCCATCTTCCACCCATGTTATCGGCTCAACAAGACTATTTCGTGTCTATGGCCGACATGATAAAACAAGTAGTGGTGTCTCTTCGACAAGAAGCACTTTCCTCATCTGCTGAAGCTGCTCAGCAGATCTCTCGAGCTCCAATAGATAAGCTCAAACGTTATCAAGTTTATACATTTACTGGCCAAGATCTGGATAATCCTGAAATCGCAGAATATTGGCTAGAAAATACTTTGAAAGTAATCAACAAGCAACTAAAGTGCCCCGAGGAGTATAAGTTGGAGTGTGCCTTAGCCCTGATTGTAGATGAAGCACAAAACTGGTGGCACACTGTAACTCTCACTGTACCCGAACATAAAGTAACCTGGGAATTTTTCCTCCAGGAGTTTCGTAAAAAGTATATTAGTGAGCATTACCTCGCTGAAAGACGTAAAAAGTTCCTCCATTTGAAGCAAGGAGGAAGGCCAGTAGAACAGTACATTCATGACTTCTGCAAATACGCTAGATATGGTACTGATATCATCCACACTGAAAAAGAAAAATGTAGAATGTTCATAGATGGCCTCTGTGATGAATTACGTCCTCTTTTTGTTGCTCTGGAAATCGAGGATTTTCAAATACTGGTGAATCGAGCCATTGCAACTGAAGCTTCTCAAAGAGCCTCGGAAAGAAGGAAGGGAAACCAAGCTCGACCTGATAAAAGATTCCGAGAAGATTCCAAACCTCCTCTATCTCAAAAAAGAGGAAGACAGTGGGACCAAAGGTCATCTGCCAATCAACAGTTACCTAACTCTAATTATGTCTCTCAATTTCCATCTGGTGGGACCACTGTTACGCGTACGACCTCAATAAACAGTACAGGAGGCTCTGCCAAAAGTTCGCAGATCCCTCTGTGTAATTTTTGTCAAAAGAGACATTTGGGACAGTGTCGTAAACAGTCAGGTTCTTGTTACCTGTGCGGAGAATCTGGTCATTTCATCCGACAATGCCCCCAAAATCCACAAGCCCCTACCTCTATAGCCTCCCAGAACGTTCCAGTAAAAGGGAGGGGAATAAATCAAGCACCGTCTGGTTCTTCCGGAAGGCCCCACAACAATAATGCTCCTTCACGAAGCCGAAATCCAAAGACCTCAGCCCAGATGTACCACGTTCGAGGCCGCGAACAAGAAGACGACCCTGATGTTATTGCAGGTATGGTGGAGTTAGGTTCTGAATTTGTTTATGCTTTAATAGATCCAGGCTCCACGCATTCCTTTATTAGTGAACCTTTGATTGAAAAATACGCCTTAAAATGTGATCATGTTGCTTCCGAAATACTTGTGTCAAACCCATTAGGAGATAGTGTAGCAATCCAAAAGATCTGTAGATCTTGTCCCCTAAAAATCCAAGGAATTCCTTTTCCGACCAATTTGATGGTCTTACCCTTTAATGAGTTCGACCTTATCCTTGGCCTAGATTGGCTAGCTGAACATCAAGCATGGGTAGATTGTTCTAAAAAGAAATTATATCTCCGTGGACTAGGTAGAGAAAGCATCACCTTAATGAAATCTAAATGTCAGAGTAATCTTATGTGTGCCTTCGAATCTACGAAGGAACTAAAGCCTGGAGATATACTCATAATAAGAGATTTTCCTGACGTATTCCCTGAAGAACTTCCGGGACTCCCTCCTATACGTGAAGTTGAGTTTGGGATAGAAGTTCAACCTGGAACTACTCCAATTTCTATCGCTCCATACAGAATGGCTCCAATGGAGTTAAAGGAATTGAAGGCCCAAATCCAAGACCTTGAAAGTAAGGGGTTTATTCGACCGAGTTCCTCACCCTGGGGAGCACCGGTTTTATTGTGAAGAAGAAAGATGGATCGATGCGCTTATGCATCGACTATCGACAACTGAATAAAGTAACAATAAAAAATAAGTACCCGCTTCCTAGAATAGACGACCTATTTGATCAACTAAAGGGTGCTTCTGTCTTTTCTAAGATAGACCTCCGATCTGGTTACTATCAAATGCTCGTGAAGGAACCAGATGTTTCAAAAACAGCCTTTCGAACCAGATATGGTCATTACGAATTCTTGGTGATGCCTTTTGGGCTCACCAATGCTCCTGCAGCCTTTATGGATCTGATGAACCGAATATTTCGACCTTATCTTGATAAATTTGTCGTTGTCTTCATAGACGACATTTTGATCTATTCGAAAGATTCTGTTACTCACGAAGAACATCTTCGGATTGTACTCCAAACCCTCCGTGAAAAACAGCTCTATGCCAAATTTAATAAATGCGAGTTTTGGCTGACCGAAGTATCTTTTCTCGGTCATGTGATATCTTCCGCGGGAATTCAAGTGGACCCAAAGAAGATTCAAGCCATTCTTGAATGGATACCCCCGAAAAACGTGGGAGAAATTCGTAGTTTCCTGGGTCTTGCAGGATACTATCGTAGGTTCGTTAAGGAGTTCTCCTTGATTGCTTCACCCCTAACGAAGCTTCTCCGTAAAGACATTTCTTTCAGGTGGACCGTGGACCAACAACGGAGTTTTGATCAGCTTAAACAAATCCTCACCCACGCTCCTGTCCTAGTACAACCGGAACCAGGAAAAGATTTCACAGTATACAGCGATGCATCCCATCAAGGACTGGGCTGTGTCTTGATGCAAGAAGGTAAAGTTATAGCCTATTCCTCACGTCAACTCAAACCGCATGAGCTTAACTATCCAACTCATGACCTTGAGCTAGCTGCGGTTGTGTTCGCACTAAAGATCTGGCGACATTACCTCTATGGTGAAAAGTGTTATCTTTTTACTGACCACAAAAGCCTAAAATACCTTTTGACCCAAAAAGAATTAAACCTTCGTCAGCGTCGTTGGATGGAGCTTTTGAAAGATTATGATTTGGTGATTGATTACCATCCCGGTAAAGCAAATGTGGTGGCGGACGCTCTTAGCCGGAAGCCCACTTCTTCTCTTAGATGTTTAAACGCTCACTTTCGGCTCATGAAGCGTGGCAAGTTATTAGCCGAGCTCAGGGTACAATCGACCATTGTGTCCCTGATTAAAGCACTTCAAGAAGATGATGAGGAGTTGCAACCTATTTTAGCCCGAATCAAGGATGAACCAGACCCTGATTTTGCCATAAATTCTGACGGCTTGTTATGCTTTCGTAATCGTATATGTGTTCCAAACAATGATGATCTTCGGAACCAGATCCTGTGTGAAGCACATGCTAGCCCTTTTTCTATTCACCCCGGAGCTGTTAAGATGTACAAGGATCTAAAAGAGATCTACTGGTGGTCCGGTATGAAAAGTAAAATCACAGATTTTGTAGCAAGGTGTTTGACTTGTCAACGAGTTAAAGCCGAACATAAAGTACCGACGGGACTTCTTCAACCCATTGAACTGCCACAGTGGAAGTGGGAACGTATCACTATGGATTTTGTAAGCGGATTACCTCCGACTCCAAAGAAAAACAACGCAATCTGGGTCATCATAGATCGATTTACCAAGTCAGCTCACTTTCTTCCTGTAAGAAAGGACTTCAGCTTATCCAAGCTAGCAGAGTTGTATATCAGCGAAGTTATACGCTTGCACGGAGTTCCAACATCAATAATTTCTGATCGAGACCCACGGTTTGCATCCCGATTTTGGAGAACCTTACAGGAGGCACTGGGAACTAGAGTACATCTCAGTACTGCATTCCATCCCCAAACCGATGGCCAATCTGAAAGGGTTATTCAGGTAACCTCGTTAGTTTCTTTCTTTAAACATAAGCTAGGTATCCTATATCAATTACGATCTTCCTTGTAGATTCTGGAAGATATGCTCCGAGCCTGCATTATTGATTTTGGGAAAAATTGGGAGAAATCCCTACCCTTAGTAGAATTTTCCTACAACAATAGCTATCAGTCATCTATTCAGATGGCTCCTTTTGAAGCGTTGTATGGCAGAAAATGCAGAACTCCTCTGTGTTGGTCCGAACTTGGTGAAAACAAGGTGTTGGGACCACAACTGCTCAGAGAAACAAAAGAGAAAGTTCAAATCATCCACTCTCGATTGAAACAAGCTTTTGATAGGCAGAAAGCTTACGCTGATCTGAAACGAAGAGACATTCAGCATAATGTGGGAGACAAAGTCTTTCTTAAAGTCTCTCCATGGAAGAAAGTATTTCGGTTTGGAAAGAGGGGAAAGCTCAGTCCTCGCTTCATTGGACCTTTTGAAATTACTGAAAGAATTGGCCCAGTGGCTTATCGACTTGCACTTCCCAGTGAGTTCGATAAAATCCACAATGTCTTCCACGTGTCAATGCTCAGAAAGTATAGATCTGATCCATCTCATATCTTAGAGCCGGAAGAATTAGAGTTGAATCCTGACTTGTCGTACGAAGAGGAACCAATTCAGATTCTGGATAGAGAAATCAAAAGACTCAGAAACAAAAAATGTTGCATTGGTTAAAGTTTTGTGGAGAAATCACAGAAGGGAAGAGGCAACATGGGAACCTGAGGACACGATGAAAAAGCAATATCCTCATCTGTTCGATTCAGGTAAAAATTCGAGGACGAATTTTCTTAAGGGAGGGTGAGTTGTCACACCCCAAAAACCGGTCTAGTCGGAATTAAGTTCCGGTGACCGAATATATTTTTATCGATTAAATAATTTATTCGATCTTATCTTGAGTATTCGAATTAAATTATGATAGTTTATTATTATTATTATTATTATTATTATTATTATTATTATTAAAAAAAATAAAGGAAAAAGAAGCAAGTGGCGTTGGTGGCTTGCAAATTGTCATTAAAGTAGCCACTTGTTTATTTTTTTAATTGGCCACTAAACCATTATTAGAATTATTGAATAAAAACAAATATAGTGGGTGTAATAGTAGATGCCCAAATTAGTATAAAAGGGGGGGGGGGAGATTGATGATTTACACGGCAATTGAAGAAGAAAAAAAAAATTAGTAGGATACGATCCAATGTTTGATTGGTAGTCTGATATTTTCGATATAGTAATATCGAATTTTTGCCGACGACGGGGTAAGCTCAAATCTCTAGTTAGTTTAAGTTTCGGTATCAAGTTTGATTAATATTTATATATATATTCGATACTGTCTTATTATTTTAATTAATTTTTATCGTAGTACACGAGGTCGATTCAGATCAACTTTCAAGCCCAATAAATAAAAATAAAGCACCGGTCTGTCAAGGTGAGTGTAGATGCATTTGTCTCGGGTGACACAGTGTCATTCCGATATTTTTTTTATGTTCTGATATGCGAGTATAGTCGTGTCAGGGGTAGGCTCGGTGCCTTCCTGTTGCATTAATTATGAATTTATTTGCATCTGGTAAGTACCTTGCATTATTTGGATATGCTCAAAAATAATTATGATATGCTACAAATATATGAAAATAATTTCTATCTGATATGGAGCTACGGCTCATCTTGCTATTTGATATGATATGATCTGAAAATCATGGACTATGTGAAATTGTGTGTATTTATGGACATTGGATACAATTGGCATGCCATAGGAATATTCGAGCTCACCATGTAAGGGAGGACTACGGTCCAGGGCTACGGCCTATATGTGGGAGATAAAAGGATGGAAGTGTAAGGGATACATGGAGCTACGGCTCAGGGCTACGGCTCATTTATGATTTATGATATGGTGTACAGGGAATCCGCGTATCCAATGGTACCAATATAATATGTGTTCAATATGTTATACCATGACATGTTATGATAAGATATATGATTATATTATGTTATGTCAGTGATATGGATATCTGATCATGTTATGCTTATACTGTTATAGAAGCATGCAAATAAGTTAGATTAATTTATATTTAATCATGACACTCATATTATTGTTAAATCACTATCATGACTACCTCACTAGGCTATGTAAGCCTAACATACGTGTCTCATGCATTTTCAGGACCCTGATAGATTTCCAACCTTTGATCGTGTGGTGCAGTTGCAAGTCACATCTCTACCTTATATGTATGATATCTTTCATGAACTCCTAGTAAAGTGGCATATGATCCAACTTTTGTATAAATTGTGTTTTGTAATTTAATAATATGGGTTTATTTTAGTAATCTAGAAAAGTCCTATTAAATAAATGTTGGAATAATAATAATGATAGATACGAATAATAATCTAGTAAAAACGACTAGAAAGATCTTTAAGATTTTTGTGAGTTGTTAGGCTCATTTAAATATGTAAAGATTTTTAGTATGATAATAAAAAGAAATAGATTTAAATATTTTATAAAATAGTCACTAAATGTTGCATCGTCTAATCAGGTAGGTAAATGACCTCCGATAGTAATGAGGTTTTACAGGCTAATAACTAGTAAGTTTAATTTCGGTATATTTTCACGAATTTCAGATAAAGACCTTTAATTTGTGAAAATTACAGTTTAGTCCCTAAAAATTGACCCCAATTTGAGTGAGTTGTTAATAAGTTAATTGTTAAGTCTTAAAAGAGATTAATAAAATATTACGAAATGATTTTCGAACTTTGGATTTATGTCTCCGATCTCCGCATTGTTTTCCGGTAGCACTCTCCGACCCGGTTCTCTACCAGGCCGGGAAGGGGGTGTTACAGTCAATTTTGACCAAAATTGAACCACATGCTCCTAAACCAATGTAGAAACTAGAATACTTATTTAGCTTCAATTCATATTTTTAAATTAAATTTCCTACTTTTGTAATTTAGCCCCTCAACTTTGAATGTTTCCCATTTCTTTAATTTCTCTTTCGTTTTAAGTCTTTTTTTTTACCAAAATTAAACCACATGATTCACTAACACTATATAATATCTATATAACTTCAATTCATATTTTTAACAAATTTATTCTTTTTTTAATTTAGCCCTTTAACTTTATATTTTATTCAATTTGATCATTCAACTGAATTTTTTGTAATTTTTTTCTTTACATCAATTCATTGACTCATTTATACCCCATCAGTACTTTATCCTCAAAAGTTCTTTATTTAAAAATAATATTATAAATATATTTTAGAAGTTTAGATGATATTTTTTATTAAATAACATTACAAATCTTACTTATGCATGTGAAAAATAATATGAAGAAATATATATATATATATATATATATATATATATATATATATATGCATATATATATATATATATATGCATATCTTATATGAATAGAGAAAGTCGTTTAAATCGGAATCAAATCGTACTATAACATGGTAAATAATTACAATTAAATTTATATAGAGACTCAAAAACTCGACTCGACTCGAACTCGTCTCGAATTTCATAAACTCGACTCGAATCGAAAAAAAATTCAAATTAAGTTCAAGTCGTAAAATATGACGCGTCAACACGAATAACTCAAAATTTTTTGACTCGACTCGACTCGCTCGAATGCTCACCCCTAGACGAAATCTTAAAATTTTGAAAACTGAAATCTAGTAAATAAATTTGTTTTCTAGAATTTAATTCATGTCTTATCTGTTGCATGTTACGAAGTGTGCAATGTTTAAAGTTGAAATCAACGAAATTAATCTAAATTTTGTTTTTCTTGTCAAAACTACATTCTTAAAGCCTTATCTGTTGCATGTTACGAAGTGTACAATATTTAAAAATCTTAAGAGCCGTTAGATCATAAATACAAAATGGAAGATGTCGGTGCTAAAAAAACTCTTAGTTACCAGTTTTTTTGATTGATTCCAAATTATTGTGAATCAAAGACAGTGACTTTAATTGATCACTCACGATATTCTCGCAAAAAGAATGACTATAGGTGAATTCGTTCGGGCGTTAGTCATTTAAAAAGTTAATCTCCTGTTTGGAATGACTTCAAGAATTTCCTTAAGCATAAAAGAATGAAACTCTTAAACGAATTATTGAAAAACAATATGATAGAGCATGTCTAGGATTGATTCTTTGAAAGACATGGTATTTAAGTGTTTTTAGTGCACCATCTCTCTTTTCATAAGTTACCTACCTGGTGCATTGTTCATTATTGTTCTTTCCATTAGATCATGTAAACTTTTGTTTCTGATTTTTAGTTTAATGAATTTCTGTCATTTAACAAAAATTAGAAATTGTGATTGTTTATGGTTTTAGTTTTGAAGTAAATTCTTGATGATTAACAGTTCACAATTTTTTATTTCTGGCTTGTGACTTTGAGCCGCAATGAAAAATTAGTGAAATACGTTGTAGAGAATTTCAAAACATGAAAACAAAACATGTTGTCTATTTGACCATGTTGAACCTGATTAAATATATGAATGATGATCCTCCTATTGTTGGATAGGACATAGTAAATGTTGTTACCACCTTCAAATGTTGCTAAGGCAGATATTGATATAACAAATATTGTCATGGCAAACATAGTGGAAGTCAAAAAAGGACTTCAAACCACAAACTAGGCGGTATGGCCAAGAAGCAAAATTTAATAGTAAATGTTTCAATTGCCCTAAGATGGAGAATAAGTCTTCAGACTAGATATCTCTAAATCAGGTCAATATTATGATAAAATATTGGTGTAACAATTGACATGGCAAATTATTGTTTGAAGGAATACATTTATTATCTTCATTGATGATAGCACAAAATGGTGCTATGTGTATTTGCTTAAAAAACAAAGATAAAGAAAGGTATAGAGAAATTATTCTCTATAATCATGATGTTGAAACTCAAATTTAATAAAAAGATTAAGATGGAGAGAAACTCTATATGAGTAAAGTCGGTACTATAATTTTGAAGATGACATTTGAAAAAAAAAACTAAAACTTCATAAATGTGCCTAACATGCACTGGGAAAGTTATTCTATCAACTAATTACCTTTTAAATAAAGGTTCTCATAATAAAAGAGACAAGACACCATATGAGTTATGGCAGAAAATAAAACATTTCTACAACTACTTGAAAATGTGGGGGGTGTCTTGCAAAGTTAATGTCCTCATTACCGAAATAAATAGAAAATAAGTTCCAAAAGGATGGATTGTATTTTCATTGGCTATGCAGATCATATCAACATATATCAATTTCTTGTGTACGAATTAATGAACCCTAAGATTCACAAGAATATGATAATGAAATCAAAGAATGTCTCATTCTTTAAAAATATACTTCCTTATATAACTAGGAAAGTTGGTTCAAGTTCAATGAAACAAACTTTAGAGATTATCAATGAACGTCTAAATATTTAACAAAAAGTTGAAACTAAGATATTGTCATGATGAAAAATAAGTGTGACAAATGTGTTTATGTCAAACCTACCGACATTAGGATATAAGATTCTATGTTGATGACACATTCATTGTTATAAGTGACAATGAAATGATAAACGTACCAAAGGTATGGAAAATATGAGACTGATAAATTTGATTTTGGGCATCCGAATATAACAACTGTATGATAGTCTCATATTGACGCAGTCACACTACGTGAACAAGTGAAGTTTGGCAAGATTTTTTTCAGCATAGCTAAAACTCTAATGAATACTAGCCAACATTTATCCAAAACCAAAAAGGTTAACCAAATGGAATATGCAAGGGTCATAAACAGTCTACTTGAACTGTATTAGACCAGATAGTACTTTTACTGTAAGCAGTTTAAGCAGATTCACAATCAATCCAAGGTCAAACCTCTAGAAAATGATTGTAAAAGTGATGAGATATCTTAGATATACTTAGGGCTATAAATTGCATTATTCCAAAGATCCTACTATTTATAAAGATTCTCTGATGCCAGTTGAATATCTGATTTTCAAAATACTAAATGCACAAGTGAATATGTTTCACATTGAAAAGATGAGTTGTGTCATGGAATTCCTCAAAAAAAACTTTTACAATCAGATCCACAATGAAATCTGAGTTTGTAACTCTAGACAAGTCTAGAGAAGGAAGCTAAATGGTTTCAGAATTTCTTGGAGGACATTCTTGAATGGCCAAAGTATGTGCCCAGAATATCCATAAATTGGTAGAACACAAAACTTTAGGTATAATGGTAAGTCGATACATATGCGTCTTCGACACAATACCATTAAACAACTAATCTCAAATGGAATTATCTTTATTGATTTTGCAAGATCAAAAGATAACATTATGGATCCGCTAATAAAAGGGTTAAATCTAGATCAAGTTGAGAAACATCGAAAGGAATGAGACTAAAAGCCCATGGAAATTAAAGGTGTTATATAAAGGAAAACCCTACCTAGTTGAATAGAGATCCTAAGATCTAGTTTCAAAGGGACAACCAAATTGCATAGACCTTGTGCAGTCACTGTGAGGGTATTTATCCCCAAGTATGTTCCTATTACGTAAACAATGATCAAAGTGGTATAGGCTAAGCAAACATTTTAATGACCATTGTGTGCTTCGGTGAGCCAAGTAACATAAGTCACTTATGTGAGAGTGAAGTGGAGTCGCTTTAAGGAGACTATCGGGGCATAGTTCTCTCAAACTCTTGCAGAACTAGGGAGATGTTCACGGCCATATGAACATAACCATGAGAACTAAAAACCTCGTCGGGGAGGTAGTTGTGTGAGGTATATCATCGTTTACACAAGCGAAAGAACAGTTCAAGGACATCACATCTACTGATCAGCCAGTAAAGTAAATATACTTTCACAAGGGAAAGTTTAAGGGTGGACACTTACCTATTCTATGTAGTTATCAATTGTAGATTCTATCACCACATCAAGTCAAAATGTTTTTGATTAAATGATCAATTTCATTCACGTGGGGGATTATTAAAAACGATAATTTTTGGAGCTTTGAATGAGAAATTAATCCAAACGTTGTTGAGGGAAAATGTGAATCTGATTGTTGGTTAGTAAATGTGCATAATGCACGTTGTGGGTAACGTGAATGTTCGGACTGGTCTGGCCCTCCATGGGCTTGCGGATATTTTAACTCTAATATTTCCTTAAAAGAGCATATCATTTTTTATTTTGTTTTGGAATTAAAAGGATAAATATTAAAAGCTTCCTTTAATTCAGAAATTAATTTTAGAAACTGCTATTTAAAGGCTCATTAATTTTCAAATCATAAGTGCTTCATTAGGTCAAAAGTTTCCTTATACCCCTCGTGAAACTCCTATAAATAGCATGTAAACCTTCTAGATTTTATACAACTAAAAAAACAGAAAATTTTCTATTGTTTTACACTGTGACTTTCAAAAGTAGGTTTTGATGATAAGAGAAGGCAAGGTTGTAGTTTGTGATCTCTGCAGTTGTGCTATGTAACTGATCATCTAGTTGTTGTATCGTGGGAGACAGACAACCAAAAATCTCAAGCACTAAGGAGTGGCCAAAATTCTGTCTTAAGGATATTGTGTAGCTAAAGGCTTCAACTCGTTCCCAATCGGTTTGGTTTTAGACATGTTATATCTAATTATGTTTTATTCGATTAATAATAATATCAATATTTGATTTTATATTTTATTCATAGATTAACAAATTTTCTAACAAAAAGTGGAATAGGTAGATTTATGGGATGAGGTTTTAGAATTTGAAATGAAAAGTGGGGGGTTTGAGGGTGCTTTAAGAGGGGCTCTATGGCAATAGAAGATGGCTTCTGCGTTTGACCCTCCATTACAGGATGGTGATAAAAGGTTGAGGATGAGTCATTGTCATAATTTTAAATTATGGTCGTAACATAATGTAACATGTGCATTATAACAGTTTTAAAAGTCACTGTGACATTATAATCATAATTTAACAATATTGTAACGACACAACGATTGCAATTATAACCGCACTTGTATGACCGTAATCGTAATTTAATAATATGGTCATTACAAATTAACGGGGTTGGTCCAAGTGATAAGCAGCTTGATATCACTTAAGTATGTCTTGAGTTCGAGGCCTTGTATATATGCAAAAAATTCTCGCCAAAGATTCACTCACTAAAATCATGTATACGACATGAATAAATCAGAAAAAAAAGCTCCAGAAACCGAGAGCACAATGATGAGTAGCTAGTCTGGTCAATATTTTCATGCTAATTATGCTTAATTGGTTGCTTAGTGATTAAGAATTGTGGCTCATTACATGATTTACAGTGCAGGACCTCGTTGCTGCGAAATATTACGAAAAAGGCCAAAATCTGCAATTTTTCTGGATTCATGATTGGGTTAGTGGGCATGAACTGGGACATGAAAATGCTGACTGGGCGTGACATGTCAGCGGATGACGACAGCAGCACGAGAGGATGACGTCAGCAACAGTGATGATCAGATGATGATGTGGCGGCAGAAGTGAAAGCTTATCAGGATATTTCGATAGCTTATCGGATTCGGGATGATAGCTTATCGACCAAGATTTGGATAAAAACTTGGGATTTATCTCTTTTATTTAATTTAAATATTTTTTTAGGAATTATCTCTTAGAATTTATCTTTTGTAATTTGAATTTATTATTTTATCTCTTATCACTTAGGTAATTTCTAAGGTTTTAGACTAGTATAAATACCCCATTGGGGTAAGACTCAGATCATCTCGTCATTTGTTCTTCGCTTGTTTCTATTTGAGTTTTATAAAATCCTTTTCTCTTTCAGTTTTTATTTTCTTTACTTTATTTTCTTTTGAAAATAATGCTAAGCATGGTTAATTCAATAATCATGCAAAGTTAAATTTTCCATAAGCCGTGGGCTACAACAATGACTCAAATCCAACGGGAGGATTGAAAAGCGCTTTCAAAAATTCATGAATCTCTTTCAGTTTTCAAAAGCTAAACTTCAAACCAAAACGATTTTTGAAACAAAAGATTGACTTTATTCGAAATATGGTTTTCGGTTAATATGTGGGAGGAAGGATAGGCTATTGAAGCACATTCAACTTCATGGGAACACACTTAGTAAATTGATTACTAAGGAAAACTGAGATCAAAACCGTTATTATTGAGATAGCATAATTCGAGTTGGTTTTTACTGAACTTAAAAGATTTTGATCTACAACATTGTTGTTGACTAGATCAACTTCGTAAATTGATATCAAAGATAGAACTTGGGTATTCGGTTACAAAAACGTAGTCTCAAGGATTGACCCTTGTAGGCAATTAACCGACGTGAATTCCGAAGTAAAAATCTTTTCCAATGATCCGAGGAAAGTGAGTCAAAGCCAAAGTCTAAGGCCGATTTAAATACATTGAATTTATTTCTTTCTAAACTTCGCTTTAATTCCTTTGTCTTCTTGTTTATTTTACAACCCCTTATTTTCACTTGATAATACTCAATTCACTTCTGCGCTCAGAGATCAAACGAATATAATCAGGAAGTTTCTTAGTCCCTGTGGGATCGACCCTTACTTCTCTTTTACTACATTTAAATTCCTTTATTTATTATTTGAGAAGAAAGAATTATTTTTTTACGTGTAAACGACGCGTGTCAAATTGGCGCCGTTGTCGGGGACTTCGGCAAAAAATTACTGATTATTTTTGTTTGTTTATGACCAGGAAGAATCTGGGAGAACCAGCACACTACATCCCGGAGATCGAAGCATTCGCGCGACGCTAGAACATACAAACAAAACGAGAGAAGGAAAATAGATTGCGCCAACAAAGGTTACAACAAGATCTTGAGCTAGCATCCCAAACCGCAACACACTATGAGAATACCAACGAAGAACAAAATCCAATGGAAGACGAACAAACAATCCAACAACTGACTAGGGCACCGGATGACAATCAGCCCTTGTGCATAACCTTCCCGAATGGTACAACACTATTCCAATTGAAGACCAGTTTGATTCATCTTCTAACAAAATTTCACGGCTTGCCCTCTGAGAACCCCCATAAGCATCTTAAGGAGTTTCATATGGTTTGTCTAAGTACAAAACCACAGGGAGTTTCGTTTCCAAAGATCAAATTAAACTTCGAGCCTTTCCTTTTTCTTTATCTGATATTGCCAAAGATTGGCTATTTGATCTTTCTTCTAATTCTGTTACGGCCTGGACTGATATGGCTCATTTATTTTTTGACAAGTTCTTTCCAGCAGCCAAGGCAAGCGAACTTAGGAGAAGTATCTTGAGTATCCGACAAAAGGATACCGAATCGATGTACGGCTACTGGGAATGCTTCAAGAAGATATGCGCCAGCTGCCCTCAACATGGTTTGTCCGAACAAACACTCCTCCAGTATTTCTATGAGGGTTTAACACCTATGGACATGAAGGTAGTTGATGCAGCAAGTGGAGGAGCACTTGTCAACATGACCCCAACTGTGGCTCGAACTTTAATAACGACTATGGCATCCAACTCGCAACAGTTTCACCATTCAACTGAACCGTCTCAGCGAGTTAACGAGGTAAGTGTTCTGGAAAATAAAATTGATAAGTTGGCTGACATAGTTCATTCTCTTGTTGCGGATAAAAAAATTACAGCCAGGCTTTGCGGTATATGTACGTGCCCAGAACACCTAACGGACTGTTGTCATATGATCCAAGAAGAAGACAATGCACAAGTGAATGCAGTAGGGAACTTTCTGGGACCTTCACAAAGACAGTACAACCCAAACACCAATTCATATAATCCGAAATGGCGAGACCATCCAAACTTCGGTCATGCGCAAAACCAAAGGCTCGCATATCAACCAAGGCAACCTCCACAACAACAAATGCAAAAGATATCACTAGAGGCAATAGTAGAAAAGCTAGTAATTTCCCAAGAATAGCTGATCACATCCCAAGAAAAATTCCAAAGTCAAACTCAAGCACATCTGCAGGAGCTAGACAAACAAATGTCCCAGTTAGCTCAAGTTGTGGGGAGACTAGAAACGCAGGGAAGACTTCCTTCTCAAACGGAGTCAAATCCGAGGGAGAATGTTAGTGCTATCACCCTCCGAAGTGAAACATTTATAAACCCTGAAGTGCCAGAAAAGAATATCGAACAATCCACGGAAGAGAAGGAAACGCCACCCTCCAACTCCCAAGATACGCCTTCTGCGCCACGACCATGACCCCCTCATTCTCATGAAATCGCACCACCTTTTGCATCAAGATTGGTGAAACGTGACAAAAGAGCCAAAGAGAAGGAGATCGTAGAAGTGTTTTAAAAGGTGCAAGTTAACATACCCTTCCTAGAAGTAATCCGAAAAGTGCCAAGGTATGCTCGGTTTTTAAAGGAACTTTGCACCACAAAGAGGAAACTAACGGGACATGAGAAGGTAAATTTGGGAGAACATGTCTCTGCGGTATTTCAATGAAAGCTACCGCCGAAAATGAAGGACCATGGTATGTTCGCTATTCCTTGCAAGATAGGTCATGTATTAATAAATCGAGCAATGTGTGACTTGGGAGCTTCAATTAATGTTATGCCTCTTTCCATTTATAAAATGATTACTAACGAACCTTTGAAGGAAACACGTATTACTATTCAGTTAGCCGATCGTTCAATCATATATCCAGAAGGAGTGCTCGAAAATGTCTTAGTGAAAGTCGATGTTCTAATTTTTCCTGCCAATTTCTATGTCATCGATATGGAGAACGATAGGACAAACACGAGCTCAGAGGTATTGTTGGGTCGGCCTTTTCTAAGCATAGCCCATACCAAAATCGATGTAAGAAGCGGTATTTTAACAATGGAATTTGATGGTGAGGTAGTAGAATTTGATGTGTATAAAGCAATGAAATAGCCATATCAAGTAGAAAGAATTAATTGTATTGACGTTATTGATCCCTTAATTGACGATTACATTAAAACTAATCTTGATACTTTTTACAGGGATCTTGAACTTTGCCGCAAAGAGTAGATAAGGGAGTTTGAAAATATATTTTATGTCAATTCAAATTTAATTCTAACTCCCTCTAAAACTAAAATGCTACCCTTTATTTTTCATGCACCAAAGATAGAATTAAAATAGTTGCCGGTCCACCTTAAATATGCGTTTTTTGGGAGAAAACAATACATTGCCAGTGATCATCTCGAGCACTCTTTCGACAGAAGAGGAAGAAGATCTTGTGACGGTGTTGCGAACACATAAAGAAGCTATCGGATGGACCATTACGGATATCAAGGGACTTAGTCCTTCAACTTGAATGCATAAGATAAAAATTGAAGAAGGAGCAAAACCATCAAGACAAGGGTAGCACACGCTGAACCAACCTATGATGGAGGTAGTGCAAAAAGAGATTCAGAAACTCCTTGACGCGGATATAATTTATCTGATTTCTGATAGTGATTGGGTAAGTTCCATCCACGTGGTCCCTAAAAAGACTGGAGTAACGGTAATTCAAAACTCGGAAGGTGAGTTAGTTCCGACGCAAGTTCAAAATGGTTGGCGGGTTTATATCGACTATAGGAAGTTGAACTCTTTAACTCGAAAAGATCATTTTCCATTACCATATATTGATCAGATGATAGAACGTTTAGCTGGTAAATCTCACTATTGTTGTCTCGACGATTTTTCAGGTTTTTTTCAAATATCTGTAGCACCTGAAGACCAAGAAAACAAGACCTTTACATGTCCATTCGGAACTTTCGCATATCGACGAATTCCATTTGAGCTTTGTAACGCGCCAGCCACATTCCAGAGGTGTATGGTAAGCATATTTTCTGATTACATAGAAAAGGGAATCGAAGTATTCATGGACGACTTCACAGTTTACGGTAATAAATTTAGTGAGTGTTTATTAAATCTAACTAATGTCCTAAAATGTTGTATTGAATTTAATCTTGTATTAAATTATGAAAAATGTCATTTCATGGTTAATAAAGGGTTAGTACTAGGACATGTTGTCTCATCTAATGGAATTTCTGTTGATAAGGCAAAAACTGATATTATACGCTCACTACCATACCCCACAACTTTGAGGGATATTCGTTCTTTCCTTGGCCATGCGGGTTTCTACCGTAGGTTTATAAAGGATTTCTCAATAATGGCACAACCACTGTGTAGATTACTACAAAAAGACGTAGAGTTTGACTTTGATCAAGAGCGTAAAAAGTCATTTGACGCTATCAAAGAAAAACTCTTGTTCGCGCCGATTGTACAACATCCAGATTGGAACCTACCGTTCGAAATCATGTGTGACGCCTCTGATTTTTAGTGTTTAAGTAGTACTCGGCCAAAGCAATGGGAGAGAACCTCACGTCATCGCTTACGCATCGCGGACACTCGATTCGGCTCAACGCAACTATTCCACTACGGAAAAAGAATTATTTATCGTAGTTTTTGCTTTAGAGAAATTCCGATCTTACTTACTCGGAACTAAAATAGTTGTTTTTTTATCATGCAGCTTTGCGATATCTGATGAATAAGAATGAAGCGAAGCCGAGACTTATTCGATGGATCCTACTCCTTTAAGAGTTCAATCTAGTGATTAAGGACAAAAAGGGGAGAGAAAATCTTGTTGCAGATCATCTTAGTCGCATTCCCCTTACCATGTCAGACCTCTGGTTAATGAAGAATTTCCCGCGGAAAAACTGATAATGGCGCAAGTCTCCACACCTTGGTACGCGGACATAGTCAATTATTTGGCTATAGGTAAGTTACCTTACGACTTGCCAATATCAGAAATTAATCGGATAAAAAGAGAGTCTAGATTTTATATTTGGGATGATCCCTATCTATGGAGACACTGCTCGGATCAGGTAATTAGACGATGCATATCCGAAGATGAATTAAACTCTATCCTTAACTTTTGTCATAGTTATTTATGTGGTGAACATTTTGGACCCAAAAGAACTGCGCATAAAATTCTTGAATGTGGATTCTATTGGCCTGATATTTTCTGTGACACATTTTTGTTTTGCAAATCTTGTGATAAATGTCAATGTGTTGGTAACTTAAGCCAACGAAATGAGATGCCCCTTAATCCTATTTATGTTTGTGAAATATTTGACGTATGTGGCATCGACTATATGGGTCCATTCGTTTCCTCTTTCGGCAATTATTATATCATATTGGCTGTCGATTATGTTTCACGTTGGGTTGGGGCTAAGGCTACTAAGAATAATGATGCTAAAACTACCGTTAAGTTTTTGAAAGATTGTATTTTTCCAAGTTTGGCACTCCACAAGCAATGATATGTGACTGAGGGAAGCATTTTATCAACCGAGTCATTGACGCCCTCATGAAGAAATTTGGCGTAACCCAACGCATAGCGACATCATACCATCCGCAAACCAATGGTCAGGCGGAGGTCTCAAACCGCAAGATTAAATCAATTATCGAGAAAATAGTCAAACCTGATCGAAAGGATTGGAGTATCAAGCTTAATGACGCGTTATGGGCATATCGAATTGCGGACAAGGGCCCTATCGGCATGTCTCCATATCGCCTTGTGTTCGGTAAGCCGTGTCATTTACCGGTTGAATTGAAACACCGTGCATATTGGGCAGTTCAACAATGTAACATGGAAATGGACGTAGTTGGCGAAACACGCAAACTCGATATCCAAGAGCTCGAGGAAATCCGTAAAAATGCTTATGATACTACAAAAAAATTTAAAGAAAAAAACAAGGATTTCCATGATCGTAATATATCGTTCAAAACATTTTATATAGGGCAAAAGGTCTTTTTATTTAACTCAAAACTGAAGCTTTTTGCAGGTAAACTACGATATAAGTGGCTCGGACCCTTTACGGTAGTTGAAATATTTCCTCACAGAGCATTAAAAATTAGAGACAAAACGGGTACTCCGTTTAACGTAAACGGCCAGCGTCTAAAGCCGTATTATGACAATGCTCCAGTTGGCCTCTTCGGAGAAATTAATTTTGCAGATCCTACAATCTAAGCGGAACAGGTCGTCGAGCTAACGACGTTAAATATAGCGCTAAATGGGAGGCAACACATTTTTAATTTATTTAATTTTATTTCTTTTCACATTTTATTTCTTAAATTTCTCGCTTGATTTTATTTTATTTTAGTTTGTTTTGTTTTGTTTCAATTTATTTATTTTTATTTTTATTTTTCACATTTTAATTTTTGTTTAAATTTTCTTTTTAGGTTCACCAGATAAATCCAATCGCAGGGAACCCACGTTTTCTTCCCCTACCTTTCAATTCCACGTTAGTCCATATATATATATATATATATATATATATTAATTATTATATTATTATTTATTTTAAATAAAGGTGGCCAATCTTTATCTTATTTTTAAATTCCACCGGGTAAGTTTTCATGATATTTAGTTTAAACTATTATTATTATATTATTATTCTTATTATTATTTATTCTAAATTTTAAACCCCTAATTGATAGCACAACCTTATCCCTATCATAAGTCAGCCACTCATTCTTTTTCTTCACGTGATTTCTTTCCCCCCTAAACCTAGCAAAACAAACCCCGAGCAATCATCATCTTCAACCTTCATCACCCGATCGTCCACCGTTACCACCACCATGATCCGAACTTGGGAGCAAGCTCGTCACCGCCCCAACCAGTCGGAACCGCTTGTCCTAGGAGGCCGTCGTCGAATGCAGCCGCCGGAGTTTGTGGCTCTCCCATGCGATTCGGAGTCCTTCCAAGCAACGCCACCGTCGCTGCCGTTCCACCACAACGCACCAACACATCAAGCCATAACCGGCAACGAGGCCACACAGCCTCCTACCCCTTCTCGAGCCCCATCACAAACACGTTCGGAAGATCACACACGAACCAACACGGGTGAATCCAGCCGCAACCGGCCACCGCGTGCTCCGCCCTCTCTGTCACCTTCTTTTCACTCCCTGCCGATAGTGGACACCTCTGGCACGTCCAGCCGCTCCCGGGCACGGTCGGTATCACATCGGTCGCGAGTATCCAGCCCACTTCGGGTTTCCTTCTTGCACGCTCACTCCGACCGTGCTGCAGCATCCAACCAATCCATGTCGGATGCCTATCCTTCTTACTCGATGCCATCGGCAGCCAAGTCCCCATCAGATGAGGTAACTTTGTTGAGTTGATCACACAATTGCAAATGGCCAAGAGGGGGTGAATTGGCAATTAAAATTTTGGTAGGAGATAAGGGTGAAAAATAAAAAGTGACACAAGTAGTTAGAGTGGTTCAAGTTCTCCAAATGAACTCTACATCCACTATCTTAGTTCCCACTAAGGATTTTCAACCAATTCACTACTTGAATTCTTCCCCTTTTCTTGGATGAGGAGGTAACCTTACAATTTGATTAAGCTTTCTACTCAAAGCTTAATCCACTCACTTTTACAAAGAGATGAATTTGGTAAACTTTAAAAGTTCCTCTCAAAGGATAAATGTTTACCCAAATACAATTTCAAACTCCCCAAACTCACAATACAAGATTACAATAAGAACACAAGAGTTGGGTACAAGAATTTGACAATAAAAGGCACTAGGGTTTGGATTTGATGCTTTGATGTTGCTTGTAGGTTCAATAGTTGTTGCTTTTTCAATTGAGACTTGTTTTTATACCCTTGCATTGAATTCTAGCCGTTTGGGTAGTTGAGATCATCAATAGAGCCGTTGAGAGCATTTTTCCCGCAATAAATGCAGCTCTACAGCCTACCGTATCGGTACTCGTAGAGGGCGTATCGATACCTGCATCAAAGAGGAAAGAGCCGTTGTGACTGAAAATAGAGCGTATCGATACGCATAGAAGGAGTACTGATACGGTTTTAAGGGGCGTATCGGTACGGAGGGCCGTATCGATACGATGTTTGCTCACTGGAATCCCAAGTTTGGTTTTCTTAAAGATCGTATCGATGTGCACACCAAGCGTATCAGTACGGTATAACGGTCTTTTAAAAATTGGGAAACCAACCAACTGACAAGTTAACGTTTGAAAATTAAATGCAAAGATTTTGCAAAGATAAGCTTATCGTATCGATACGGTTGCAAAGCGTATCGGTACGATATCATTGAAAGAGTTACCCAGATGAATGTCGTATCGATACGGGGTAATACCGTATCGGTACGCTAAGTCCACTAAAATTCCAGTGGCTAAAACCCGTATCGATACGCCTGAGGGTATCAATACGCCTGGACGTTTTTGTATAGTTTGGCTTGAAAACTTAAAGGAAAAGACTTAGAAAAGTTTATTATTTTAAGGACTTGTCTTGAGATATTATTTTGTTTAAAATACTTGTCAATGGTGGGACTTTAAAGAGTACTTAAAAATTTATTGTTTTGCAAATTTGTTCTTAAGTTTAGATGTTATATCAAAATCAATTTTAGTTTCACAAACTTCCATTTATCATTTTCAACTGTTATTAATCTATCACCCGGACCTTGGTTTTGTAGAAAATTTTGGTACAGGATCTCAAACGGGGACTGAGCAGCCGAGTTTCTCGCATGCAAGTCGGCCGGAGTCACCACCACATGAAGCAAGCTCGAGCGATAGTGCTTTACACAACGATCATCCTAACATGTAAGAGGAACCAGAGCGTTATCGTCGAGGACGTCATTTTTCGGTTCCACTCGAGAAGGTTTTACAAGGGTACTTGGACTTCGAGGGTGATGAGCTAATCCGATTCCACCAAATCTGACATCGCGAATTTAAAGTTTGTAAGTATATTCCAACGAACACTCTAGAAACTTTGCCCTTACGTGAATCCGTCAAGCATATGTTTGATGCTATTGGTTGTAGTATGTATCCTACAATTCAATGCAACACATACTATGAGTTGCTATTTGAGTTTTACGCTACATTTACATTCTGTCGAAATCGCGTTGTGTCGGTTCATTCTCCTGATGTCATTTCATTTCGATTGCTAGGTCAATATTTTTTAATGTCTCTTACTGAGTTTAATTTTTATATGGGCTTCGTGACTGATGTCACGGATCCCGAGTATCTAACGGCTTTACTTGGGATTTCGATAACGACCTCTCCTATGAGACTTTGACAGGAGAAGCAGGTTCCGAGTATAACCCTACCTCGACGAAAGACCGAGACATTCATAGCCCGGCTCTTCGCTACATCCATAGATTCCTCGCCTATAATTACTCCGGTCGTAACGACACATCTTCAACTTTGAGTAAGCTTAAGATTTTCTTTTTATGGTGTATGCACGTCGAAATAAAGGTAAATCTCGGTTATTGGTTCGCCTACACGTTTGATCGTGTAACACGAACTAGTCGACCGCTTATTCTTGGACCCTATATCACTAACCTTGCTTCATGGTTGTTTCCATCGACATTTGATATCTCACGTTTTACTTACGCTTTTTCGATGGATCCTTTGGATGCTAGGTGCTTGGACTCCATAGGGTTGCTTGTAGGTACTCCGGATGCACCATACATTGTTCCCCCGGGGACCATTACCCCCCGAAACTTGCGCGTTTTCTTTCGTAGGCCCATACCTCGGCCACCTCAAGATGACAGTCAACAACAGGACGTGAATGGGAGGCTTAATTCCATCAAAACAAACATTGCCGAGATTCTCTCTTATCTCCGGCCGGGCACGTCTCGTTGAGGGCGTGGGCGCGATCGTGGCTGACACTAGCTCAGGGAGTCCTTACTTTCCCTCTCTTTTACTTTAAACTTGATATACATTTTGGGGTAAAATGACTTAAGTGAGAGGGAGTAAGAATTTGGGTCAAATTATTTTTCTTGCTTATATGTTTGGTTGTTCTCTTGTTCTCTTGATTTTATTTAATTTATGTTACTTGTTTAAATCTTTAGTTTAACATTGTCTCATTGTTTCCGTATGATTTTATATCTCTCTTGTTAGAAATTTTAGGTTGCATGGTAGATTTTGGCATGATTAGTTTTTCCATAAAATCTTTTTACTGACATTTCTTGCTTGATTGATATGGTGCTTACCTAGGTACACAAGATAATTTTTTTTTTGTGAGTTTTTGAGCCTAATGAGCATTTACACTTATTTTTGCTCTTTGTTTCTTTGAGTGTGCCTAACTAATTAGTTGCATTCTAGAACTTGTGGTTTAAATTCTTTTCGAGATTACATTATTTGAGTATGATGCTTAAATGTGATTGAGGCACTAGGTTTTAACCCTTTCTCTTCTCAAAAAAAATTGCCTACCCTTGATTATTTTCCCTTAGATTGCCAATTTTAAGCTTTGACCTTTTTCTTGAGATTCACCATATTTTAGCATAATTCGTTTTTTTATCTCCATTATTTTTGTCCCTTTTTCAAGATAAAATTATCTTAAAAAAACAACAGATTCGAATCATGCAGTCCAGCAGAGCAGAAAATACACTGTGCAGAAAAAAACTGTGCATAAATTGTTTCGAATATGCAGTGCAAAAAAAAAACTACAGAATAGTTTTAATTCGAATGAAAAAAATAGTTTCGAATAAAATTTTTTGGGGATGATTTTTGTCTTGAATTTTAACCCCTATTTTTCGGCCTTTATCCTACCCGAACCTTAGCCCCGTTACAATCCTTTTAAGGCCTCTTGATTTTTGCATCACATTCATACTTAGTAGTGGATATTAGATTTAACCACAATCATATGGTAATGCTCTAATTAGTTTTGGCTCGAGTGATTTTATCTACCCTTAAACACTTTGAGTGACATGAGCGATTTCTTGTGAGGGTACTTGGTTTGCATCATTGTTGTTAACAGGGTATTGGAATGTCGTTTTTGCTTAAATTATTTCTAAGTCTTGTCATTTCTCTATTGCTCCTTATTTTCTTTCATGTTTAGATACTTAGTCATACCGAAAATTTTTGAGACTTCGTGAAATTAAGGATGACAACTTGAGCTTAGATTTGTTTAATTTTGAGATACTTGAGGACAAGCATGGTTAATTCAGTTTTCTCTTTCAGTTTTTATTTTCTTTACTTTATTTTCTTTTGAAAATGATGCTAAGCATGGTTAATTCAATAATCACGCAAAGCTAAATTTTCCATAAGCCGTGGGCTACAGCAATGACTCAAATCCAACGGGAGGATTGAAAAACGCTTTCAAAAATTCGGGAATCTCTTTCAGTTTTCAAAAGCTAAACTTCAAACCAAAACGATTTTTGAAACAAAAAATTTACTTTATTCGAAATATGGTTTTTGGTTAATATGTGGGAGGAAGGATCGACTATTGAAGCACATTTGACTTCCTGGGAACACACTTAGTAAATTGATTACTAAGGAAAACTGAGATCGAAACCGTTATTATTGAGATAACATAATTCGAGTTGGTTTTTATTGAACTTAAACGATTTTGATCTACAACATTGTTGTTGACTAGATCAACTTCGTAAATCGATTACAAAAACGTAGTCTCAAGGATTGACCCTTGTAGGCAAATTAACCGACGTGAATCCTGAAGTAAAAATCTTTTCCAATGATCCGAGGAAAGTGAGTCAAAGCCAAAGCCTAAGGCTGATTTAAATAGATTGAATTTCTTTCTTTCTAAACTTCGCTTTAATTCTTTTGTCTTCTTGTTTATTTTACAACCCCTCATTTTCACTTGATAATACTCAATTCACTTCTGCGCTCAGAGATCAAACGAATATAATCAGAAAGTTTCTTAGTTCATGTGGGATCAACTCTTACTTTTTTTTACTATATTTAAATTCTTTTATTTATTTATTATTTGAAAAAAAAAATTATTTTTAACGTGTAAACGACGCGTGTCACACAACAACAAAAAATGATACGTCATTACTCATTGGGACATCACGTGAATGGATGATGCATGACCTACCAATTCCCTTAAACACCGGCATCTCACCACACCATGATTTTTCTTTCTTTTTGGGTTTTTCTACTTAATCATCCATTCCTTTCCTCTCTTTTTTTCTACACGCTTCTCACCACTTTTTCCTTTTCTTAATAATATTATTATTTTCTTGACTCACTCTCATTTTTTTTTGTTGTTGCGATTTTCTAACCTTTTTCAATATTTATATAAATTTGGTCAAATTGTCGTTTTTGTCCCTCTACTATACTTAAATCTAGTATTTATTCTTTGTATTTTAGTTTAACAAGATGTATTCCTTTACTAGAAATATTAATGTGTTTTTTTAAATACATCTTCCCAGTTCCCACACAGAAAAATCATCATTGCCTGATGCACATCAAAATCTCTTTCCACTCGTTCGAGCCATCCACACACTTTGTTGTCGTAATTGGTATACAGAGTTTCTCTGGATCCCATGAGAAGAGAACATGGTTGCGGATACAATGATCAAACTCGTGATTTCTCACGTTTATCTGATACACACCTTCACAGAAGCTCCAGTTTTTATTTTGTATGTGTTATCAGGCCGTTCATAACATTTTGATGACTTATAGCTTATGAACGAACTTAAAAAATAGTTTCTATTGAAAAAAATAAAATTTAAGAGTGACTTCTAATAACAAGTATTAGGGAAAAAATTAGAGCTCTAATAACAAATAATAAAAAAAAATTTAATAGTATATAACTATATAATAACAAATATTAGAAAAAATTAGGCCCTAATGACGAGAATTGGGGAAAATTAGACTCGTAATAATAAATAATGAAAAATGCATTTTAAGAGTAGGCCTCTAATAACAAGTATTGTAAAAAAATTAGACTCATAATAATAAATATTGAAAAAATTCAATTCTAAGAGTGGGTCTGATAATAAATATTGAAGAAAAAAATTAAGTCACTAATAACAAGTATTGAAAAAAGTAAAATTTAATAATACACCCCTATCAACATGTATTAAAAAATGTAAACTCTAATAATAAATATTTGAGATTATCATTAAAATTAAACATTTATAATTATGAACGTTGTGTCTTAGATAAGAGTGACCCCGAGCCGTTGTCCTTATGGCTCACTCTTAAGAACGGCTAGAGAGAGACATCTTAAGTACTCACTGTATCAAAATTGTTACTAGTTATTTAGTTAAGGCTTTGCCTTCTTTCATTAAAAAAAAAAATCATCACCGCCAACATAAAGAGCTATAAAAGGGGTCTACTATTAAATTAGACTAAAATTAGACCTATAAATTTTATAATTTATATTATACAATATTTTGATTATATGATTTGTGATTTGTCATATTTTTTGAATGATATAAAAGTAATTAAAAGGTAATATATGTTCATACAAATTTTTAACTCTTTAACAATGTACACACACCTTATAAAATATTATCTGATTTTTCACTGAAATATTTGTTGAATTATGTACCATATTAAAAATGATGGAGACTACTTTCGTGCATATAAAACAAATTGAATTATAAGACAAATCAACGTGAGCTAAGCTCCTTCCCCACACCCTTTTCCTTGCTCACTTAATCATATTTTCCAATCGATTCATCCATTATCCCAATTTCTTCTTCATTTGAGACGCCCAAAATGGTGGACACTATTCCGCCAATAAATGGGATGAACCTTTCAATATTTGTACCATTATTTCAACGCAATACTTTATTAATTTATGTCAACAAAGATTAGTATTTATTATTAAATTCTTATACCAATGATCTTTTTTGACGATTGTGTAAAAAGAAGTTTCAAAGCAAGTGTATTTGTACAAAAAAAATCATAATTTTTCATTTTGAAATTATAGTCAATGTGAACATCATAAATATATAAATGCAGTTTTTTTTTCTGCAATTTAAAAAGAAAATTTATTCAAATATCAGTTGAACTTATAGAATGAGATATTAAGTTCTTTAAATAAGGTCATTGATTCAAATTATATTATCTTTCTAATAAATCACTCCAATAACCTACCTAAATTAATCGACCAATATATCCATTGTTTCATCCATAGCCATATCATTACTTGAAGCTAAGAAAAGTATTTTAAAGGGGAAATTTGATCAAAACAAGGAATATACCATTACACAGGAAACAAAAGAATCAATACTAAATACAAAAACAGTAATCCTTTCGTATATACTATATATCTTTTCTAATGATCATTTACAAACATGAATTCAAAAAAAAAAAAGGAGTGGATTCTACAAATTAATTAATTAAATAATTAAACTAGTTTTAATTCACTAGAAGCCCTCAACCAGAAAAAATCAAGGGGTTGTTTGTTGGCTTGTTGGGATCTATTTTCTGAAAAAAATCTTAATCAACATGCTGCAGAAGGATTGCTTAATGGATTGTTGTTATAGAAAAGTGGAGGCTTCGAATATGGGTTGTTGGAATTGCCATTGCCATCGCCGATGCCTCTAGTTCTTTCGCAAGACGGGCACACGATGAGGGTGGCCGCATGCAGATGGTGCATGTAAAAGGATTGAGCCAGTTTCAGTGCCTTGAGTTCTTCAATCTCCTTTTGCAGTCTCCTGTTTTCATCCGTCAGTGTCTGGTAACACTTTTTCAATAACTCACAGTCCACCTCAGTTTGCTTCAGCTTTGTCCTGCCCCCCGAAAAATAGAATAATGTCAATGGATTTGGCAGATACATACAACTTTCGTGGGTCTTTTGTAAATAAATATGTTGCTGTTTGATTTATTACCTGGCTCTCCTGTTTTGAAACCATACTTCAACTTGTCTAGGCTTCACCTTTAATTGCCTTGCTAAAGCTTGCTTTTGTTTCTGTTAGCATCAAATATAGTAACAAAAGATGATTCAATCAATTACTACAATTATACATACATATATATATCAGATAAAAGAATTGTTGAAAGCTTACGGGGCTGAGAGTACTGTGTTGTTTGAAGCTTTCCTCGAGAAAAGCATATTGTTGTTTGGAGAGCCGAAGTTTCTTTCTTCCATTAACACCTTCTTCATCTTCATCACTGAGTCTAGAAGGATTGTTATTCTTCTCTACCTCCATTAATTCCTCGCTGCTAAGCTCTCTCTCCCTCTTGACCTTACCACTTGAAAACGAATAAACAGAACTAAGAGACGAAGCTTGGCGATACAAATCGCCGCCCAAGGCAGCTTTCACATCAACCTTCTGTGTAGCAGCAGCCGTAACTCGGCAACTCTCACCACCACCGCTACCAGAAAGCCCCAACGTGAGCGAGGGTTCATCATCAAAACTCGTTGATTCAAGCTTGAGAAACGATGGAATCTTGTTGGGAGTTCGGTTGTGGTCCGGCTTCGATGGCGACTTCGCGGTCGATGAGAGGCCTAAACCGAGACCGAGGCCAGTATTACATGCATCATCAATACCCATCAAAGCAGAGAATTTTTGTTTCGGACAGAGTGTTTGATGGAGGGGGGAGTAAAGGAATGAATCAAGGCAAATTTTGAAGTATCCTTCTCTCTATATATAAATAAAAAAGGTTGACCATTTGAAACCCTACAATTATAATCTTCTCCAATAACATTAAAATAAGAAGAAAAAAACAAAACAAATTTGCTCTTAAAACTATTAGCAATGGGGAACAACAAGGAAATTGCTTAAGTTTATGTGATTGGATCAATTATTTTAATGTCCATGTTTTTACACAATATAAACAAAGCCTAATACATCATTAGGTGCATCTTGATAGCGTAACATGACGCTTTATAATCTCTAGTGGAATTCAATCACAAAATGACACATAATCAATACTAACCAAACCCTAAAAACTTATATACAAACAAAACGACAACTAAAAATAAAAAAATGATGGGGAAATTGTTTTGATTCAGGGAATTTGATGGGGACCAGCCATTTTATCAGAAAAGGTGTGGTGCCAATGTTTCCACGAAATATGATGGGCTTGTTTTACATATAGTTTTCAATCATTTCTTTTTCCTAATTAATTATTGCATGAGCGAGCAGATCAATTTTGAAACTCGGGTTAGTGATAAGATACATATGATTTAATAGTAATCAATTCGAATTTGGACAGGCATTCTGGTATGTTTGATTACTTGGTTTTTCTTCGGTGATGACAATCAATTCAGAATCCGTTTAATTTGGTTGGTGCGTGTGTGTACGGCCGGTGTGACTATATATATATATATATATATATAAGTGGAATTAGCCAAACCCTAATAGCCAATGGACTGTTTAATCTTCAGCTCCAAGCTACTGAGTAGGGAATAAGTCAAATTTAAACATTTAAAAAATGCTAGATTTTTTTGTAACATTTTAAGTTGATTTTTTTAAATTTTTTACAAGTTTTGATACTTAGTTTTTTTATAACATGTTATGTTTTTTTAACAAGTATTGATACTTACAAAATGAGTTTTGATATTTGTCAAAAAAACACGAAACCCAACTTAAAATGTTATTAAAAGTCTAACATTTTAAGTTTTTAGACAAATATCGAAACTTGCGTCTTTTAACCGCACCCCTAAATTTGTTGTATGTTAGACTCGCCCATCATTAATTTTGTTTTAAAATCATTACTATTTATTATTTATTTTCCATAACTTAAGGGAGTTTTTATTATTAATATTGAATTGAAATACTATTAAACCAATAATTAGTCCGGTTCAACCAAAAATCGAAAATATATTCTGTTAGAATATTGTATGAATTCAATCAACCGAATAAACTTGTAACTTGTTTATAATATGTAAAAGCCAGTTTGAAAAGAAAAAAGAACATTATTTTTGGTATAAAATTGGTTCTAGACAAAGAACAATCAAAAGATGCATTTTATTATTCAATGTGGAAAATATATAAATTAAAGAAAAAGGTATGTTATGTTAAGACTTCATAAAGGCGGCATTAGTATTTTTAATTTTTTTTCTTTTTGATAGAATTTTCATACGAATAAATGCTTACTTTAATGTTCAATCACAACAACATTATCGACATATAATTATGTATCTACTGAAACGAGTTCAGGGATTAATATTTGAAAAAACTACATCGGTGATCTCCTAATTGTTACCGTTTTCTTGTTTTGGTCCCCAAACTATGTTTTTCGGCAAACTCGTCCCTTTTGTAATTCTGTTATATAGTTCTCCTGTTTTGGTCCCCGACGTTAAATAGCTAACGGTTTTGCTGATGTGGCATTTTTTTAATATTTTTTTAATCATTTCTCTCTCCTCTTATATTATTTTTATTTAATTTTATTCGCCCAATCATGTCGTGACATGTGTCACTACCCTATTACTTGGAACCCCCAAAATCCTTAAAAATGAATTTGGTGCCGCTAGGATTCAAACCCAAGACCACCAGCACATAAGGCATGCGCGTGAACCAACTATACTAAACTAGTTACTTGATTCAAGTCTACTAACATTTATATTTAAGCTGTACAAATTAACCCAAAAAAACCTAAAAACACAATTGGTGCCACCGAGATTTGAACCCAAGGAACTAGCATGGAAGGCCAACGTGTAAACCAATTACACTAAACCAACTATTTGGTTTAAATTTTCTAACATTTATATTTAACCTATACAAATTAGAAACAACACATTTGAACGCAATACCTTATTGAAAAAAATTTAAATATTTAACCACCAAGTTAAACTAATAAATTGTTCTATTTTTAAATTAAATATATTTAACTAAATTATGTTTAAAATTAAAAAATCAAACTAATTTTTTTACTTGATAATAACAAAACTAATTAAATATTTATTTATTATTATAAAATTATTATAAATTAATATTTATTAATTAATTAAATATAATATTTATTAATATTATTAGTTTAATATTTTTTAATCATTTATCTCTCCTCTTATATTATTAATAAATATTTTTATTTATTTTATAATAATTTTATAATAATAAATAAATATTTAATTAGTTTTGTTATTATCAATCAAAGTAAAAAAAATTAGTTTGATTTTTTAATTTTAAACATAATTTAGTTAAATATATTTAATTTAAAAATAGCACAATTTATTAGTTTAACTTGGTGGTTAAATATTTAATTTTTTTTCAATAAGGTATTGCGTTCGAATGTGTTGTTTCTAATTTGTATAGGTTAAATATAAATGTTAGAAAATTTAAACCAAATAGTTGGCTTAGTGTAATTGGTTTACACGCTGGCCTTCCATGCTAGTTCCATGGGTTCGAATCTCGGTGGTACCAATTTTGTTTTTAGGTTTTTTGGGTTAATTTGTACAGCTTAAATATAAATGTTAGTAAATTTAATTCAAGTAACCAGCCTAGCATAGTTGGTTTATGTGCATGCCTTATGCACTAGTGGTCCTAGGTTTGAATCCTAGCAACACCAAATGCATTTTTAAGGATTTTGGGGTTTTTTTTCCAAGTAATAGGGTAGTGACACGTGTCACGACATGATTGGGTGAATAAAATTAAATAAAAAAATATAAGAGGAGAGAGAAATGATTAAAAAAATATTAAAAAATGCCACGTCAGTAAAACTGTTAGCTATTTAACGTCGAGGGACCAAAACAGGAGAACTATGTAACAGAATGGACGAGTTTGCCGAAAAACATAGTTTGGGGACCAAAACAGGAAAACGGTGATAGTTAGGGGACCACCGGTGTAGTTTTCCCTTAATATTTTTATATTTTGTTGACTTATATTAAAGTAGATGTTGGTAATAAATTTTAAAATTATTATATGTTTGTCAAACCATTTTTTTTACAAAGTATATGCGCTTTGTTAAAAGGTTAAGAATATCTATAAACATATACTATTACATGTCTGATGTGAGGATTGAATCATCAACCACTAATTAAATAAAAAAGACCATTACCTTCTTATCCAAGTCTCGTGATTATAAACATGTCTTTAATTAGTGTGTCCAACCATGGGCTCGACTTCATTTATTATTTTATAATATTTTTTGATAAAGGTACCATCTGATATTTATTTAATGATAAAAAACCGGCTAGGCTAAGTCGGTCCAAAAGGGAACAAAAGTAAAGTTAAAGAAGCCCAAACAAAACATAAATGAAAGAAGTAGAAAAGCCAAAATAAGAAAACGTAAAAAAGGGGAAAAATTAGATGATCCAGAGATGAAACGTCGGTTGAAATCTTCCGATAAGGCGGTGAGAGAGCTGTGACCACCGACGAAGGAGGTTGATCTGTTCAAAACTCGAAACCTCAAAGAAAAATAACGGAGGGAGGCTCAGTGGTTGTTCGACAGGAGCCCTAGTTCACGGTCTGCGATGACGGATGCTTCTGGTGGAGCTTCGTCTACCCAGAACCGATCTTCACTTCCGCTTCGTCCCAGGGAGGCCATTGCATGCGCCGCCCCATTTCCTTCCCGTCCGATGAACTTAAAAAGGCAAGTTTTGAAAACCCTAGAAATTGATTTTGCTTCCAAAATATACGGCCTCAAAACTGACCTATCATCTTCTAGTGAAAAGAGCTTGTGGATTACTGTTCTGCAGTCTCCTTCTACTACTATATGTGGAAGTCCCAAGTCGATTGCAAAGGAAAGCCCCTGGGTCACTGCTATGGCTTCAGCTTCAAAAGCTGAGTTCACGTTCAGATTTGCCCGGTAAGCCGCCCCCAAAATTTGCCCTTGACAGACTCTGATAATGAAACTTGACCAAGAAAAATTTGAATGTAGGGAGAAACACGCATCAAAGTTCAATTTGACTAGAGGAGCCTTCGGAGCACACCAAGCAGTAAACGAAAGAGTACGAGGGTGAGCTAGCTTCACAAAGAGGATCCCCAACTCGGTAAGATAACTTTTAACAAAATGTGCAACATCTGTATCAGATTGGTTAACCCCTTCATGATAGTACTTGTTTCGCGAAAACCACAAAGCCCAGATAGAGACTGCTATTTCTGAGTGTCTAATTTTACTGTTATTATCAAACATCCAAGCCAACCATTCACAAAAGTCAAACTGGTCAACATGTGGAGGCCATTGTATATCTAGAGTATTTCATACATTTTTAGCAAATATACACTTTTTGCTTACGCGACAAACAGTTTCTGGTGCACTCGAGCATCTAGGGCATAGGTTGTGACTAGATATGCGCTTAACATAAAGATTTTTCATCACTGGAATGTAGTTCAGGGCAAATTTCCACAAATTAATTTTAACTTTTGATGGGCAAGTTAAACACCAAATTGATTTGTAGAACTGACCTGAGTAGCAATTAGGAAATAAATCTTTGATTAAAATTCTGTAGGCACTGCTTACAGAAAAGCATCCCGAATGCTCACCTCCCCACGCTAGCAAATCAGATTGAGGACTTCTTGGTAGATTAATAGACAAAATGGCCTGTGCTTCATTCATGCTGAAACTTTCTAGAATAAGATCTTCTTTCCACTTCCTTGTCACAGGACAGATTAGGTCAGAGACCCAGTTTAGGTTCTGAATTCTTGGAGAAGTAATAAAACATGTAGGGTATAGAGGAATCCAAGGGTCATTCCAAATAGATACTGCCCTCCCAGAACCTATTCTCCAAATAATTCCCAGCTCCAGTGTCTTTTTAGAAGACCAGATGCTTTTCCATATATATGAAGGACGAGAACCTAGAGATGCTTGAAGAAAATTAGTTTGAGGGAAATACCTGGCCTTGAGGATTTTAGAAACCAGGGATATGGGATTCGTTAGGATGCGCCATCCTTGTTTAGCTAGCAAAGCTATATTGAAACAACCTAAATCTCTTAAACCCAATCCTCCATTCTCCTTAGGCAAACAAAGATTCTGCCAAGAGCACTAGTGCATGCCCCTTTTACTAGCTGATTTCTGCCACCAAAACCTCGCAAACATGGATTCCAACTCGTTACATAAAGAACGAGGAAACAGAAAACACCCCATAGCATAAAGGGGTAGGGCTTGCAAGACCGACTTGATATAGATTTCTTTTCCCCCTGTAGATAAAGATCTCGTTGACCAAGAGTTAAGACTCTTAGTTGTTCTGTCTTTTACGAAAGCCAAAGACTCCTTCTTTCTCCTTCCCACCATAGATGGAAGTCCTAAATAGGTGTCCAGACAGGATTGGCTAGATACATTGAAGATACGGCACACATTTTGCCGATTATTTTCATTGACATTCGTACTGAAGAAGACACTGGACTTATCAAAATTGATAAGTTGACCAGAGCACCGAGAGTAGGTATTGAGGATGTCTTTGAGATTAGCAGCCCCTACTGCCGTTGCCTCTCCAAAGATATAACTGTCGTCGGCAAAAATAAGATGAGAGACCAAAGGTGCGCTTCGTGTGATACGAAAACCCCGAATCTTTTCTTCCTGAGTACCTCTCCTTAAAAGAGCCGAGTGTCCCTCACCACAGATGACAAACAGAAAAGGACTTAATGGGTCTCCTTGCCGGATACCACGTGTGGGTGTAAAAGATTCACCAACCTGACCATTGATCGTAATAGCATAGGAAACAGATTTTACACAATCCATCATTCTTCTAGTCCAATTCGCATCAAAACCCATTCTATTCAAAACTGATTCCAAAAACGGCCATTCAACTCTATTGTAGGCTTTGCTCATGTCTAGCTTAAGAGCAAAATTTCCCAATTTTCCAGTTCTCTTTAACTTCATAGCATGGAGTAACTCATAGGCAACAATAATATTGTCTGATATTAATCTTCCGGGAACAAAAGCACATTGTGCTTCATCAATACAAGCATGGATGACTTTTTGAAGGCGGCTGGCAAACAATTTGGAAATGATTTTAAACAGTACATTGCACAAACTGATAGGGCGGAATTGGGACATATGAAGGGGATCAGTTACCTTGGGAATGAGGACTATATGTGTTTTATTTATTGTTGCTAGATCCTTGTTTCCCTCTGCAGCACTAATACAAAAGTCAGCCACCTCGTCACCTAAGATATGCCAGAATCGTTGGTAGAAAATGGCCCCTAGACCGTCTTCCCCAGCTGCTTTCAAAGGTCCCATAGATCGAACAGCCTCTATTACATCTTCTTTTGTGAATTTTTCCAATAAGAATGTATTCATCCCTTCTGTAATACTATGGTTAATACCTTCCAGAACATGTTTTAGATCACCACACCCATGTGAAGTAAACAGGTTTTTAAAAAACCTGTGAGCCACATCATGAATACCAGTTTCAGAATTGATATTGACATTGTCATCATTTCTAAGACAATAAATCCTGTTTTTTCGACAACGACCTGACGCAAAACTGTGAAAAAATTTTGTATTTCGGTCCCCATTTTTTAGCCAATTGGCTCTTGCCCTTTGTTCCCAATACAATTCCTCACGATCAGCCTCTAGATTAAGAGCAATTTTTGTTTCAAGGATTTCCTCCAAAACGTCGTCATTCGGATGAAGATCATTTAGTTCCTGAAGTCTTTGTTTAAGTGCCCGAACCGGAATTTTCTTCTCCTTAGTAATCCTCTTAAACCACTCTTCAAGGCCTTTACCCACCTCTCGGAGTTTATCCGGCAGTGTACCAGAAGTAGATTGCCACAGTTTTTGAAATTTCGACTCACAAGATTCCTCGGTAAGCCATGCTGCCTCGAAATGAAAGTGGTGGACACGGTTGCTACCGGATTGCATTGGAGATGTATTTAGTAAAAGGGGACAGTGGTCCGAGAAAGCGTGGGAAAGATGATCAAGTGAGAAATTCGGAAATAATTCCCACCACCCGGAACTTGCCACTCCACGGTCCAGTCTCTCTCGAATTAAATTAGATGATAGTCTTCCACATTCCCATGTGAACCAAGGTCCACGATATCCAATATCACTTAAGCCACAGTCTTGTAATGCCGTACGGAAATCATTCATCTGCCTATCACTGCGGATTCTTCCACCAGATTTTTCAGAAGCTAGTAATAATTCGTTAAAATCTCCGATTACTAGCCAAGGTATATCCCCCATATCATCGAGTTGACGTAACAGATTCCATGTGTGAGTTCTATTTTGTACTTCAGGGGCTCCATAAAAGCCAGTACATCTCCAACAGTGACCATCAGCATCCTTTTCAATCAACACGTCAATATGTCTATCAGAGAAGGATCTTAGGGTAATTGAACAATTTTCTCTCCAAGCAAAAGATAAACCACCACTTCTTCCATTCGACGATACATCCACACCATTCGGGTATCCACACTTTTTTCGAACTTTCTCCATTCTCGGGCCTTGGAGTTTTGTTTCAATTAAAAAAATCACATCCAGATTCAAGTCTCTAAGCAAGTGCTTGAGACGGTTTGTAGTTCGGGGTTGGCCCAGGCCCCGAACATTCCAACTTAGGAGCTTCATTGGGCCCGGCTGGCCCGAGAGACCGGACCTGCCGATAAAGGGTATGAAGCCTCATTAGAATCAAGATTAGAAACGTCAGACGCAGAAGCATTAACTCTCAGTCGTTTAAAACCTTCCATAATCGGGGATTGAGCATTTTCCTCCTGTGAGGTCATTATAACATCATTAATAGCCCTAATTCCATCATTCAGATTCATATCCATTTGAACATTTGATTGGATAGGCCCCAGATTGTTGCCACTTGAGGAAAGATCGCCCAGATTCAGCTGATTGGGAGGAGTATGGATAGAATTGCCTAAAATTCTGTTACCTTCTAAATTAATGTGATGAAGACCCGGAGATTGAGAGCTGACTGGCGAGAATCTCGCTGAAACAGACTGGCCTGGAAACTTCAGTAGAGATTCTTCCCGGAGCCATCGACTAGGGGTTAACGCCACCGCTCTTCTCGACGGCGCTCTTAAACTCAGATCCCAGCCAAAAGTAATCTCCTCTTTTGGTTTTGAAAGGCGAACCGGACAAAAAGCTTCGCCATGGCCCATTCTCCCACAAATGAAACAGAAGAGGGGAAGCTTCTCATACGCGAAACGGACATATGTAGAAGAAGCACTATTCAGAGCTATTTTCTTTCGTCTTTTTAACGGTTTTCGGACATCAAAACATGCCCGAATCCTCATAATTCCTTTGTAACCCATAGAAACTGCTTGGAATCATACTCAATAAACGTCCCTATGAAAGCACCCAATTGCCGCGCTACCCTTTCAGACATGTAACCATGCAGAACATCATATACCAGAATCCAAAAAGGAGCAAAATGCAGAGGAACTTCCATCGGATTCTCACCTACCTTCAAACGATGAAAAATTAGTAGACGAGTATTGAAATTCCAGGGTGCACCCCCTTCTATCCTCTCCATATCCACCGGATGAAAAAATCTGAAAAGGTATCTATTTTCCCCCAACTCTGAAATGGCAATTCCTCCCAACGGTCTCCATAGATTTGCGAGAGTATTTCTCATGGATTGGAAATGTATCACACTGGTGGTAAGAAAACGACCTACAAAACAGAGATCAGAAGATATGCCCGCTGGTAGCCCTTCTCCTTCCTCTTGTACTTGTATTTCATTATCCTCATCATCCTCAATTGTAAGAGAAGCCAAACCATCTTCCATCACTGGATCCATTCAGCAGCAGATTGAATACGAAAAGCAAGGAAAAAGTGATAAAACTCAAAAGAGAAAAAACAAAACGTGTCAAAAGACAGAGAAAAACGTGCTAAGAAGCAAACAGAGAAAACGTACTAAGAAGCAGACAAGTAATGGTACAATTATGAATACCAAAAGGTTATTATTTTATAATATTTTATCTGTAGTATTCTAATCTTATTCATGTGTGATACCAGAGTTATATTCTTAAATTACTCCAAAATCCTTCAAACACTTTATTAGTTATTTTGATTTATAATATCAGCTTAAATGTATTTAATATAGGGATTGTTTAATCTATACCACAAGGTATAGGATGATGTTACTATATTGAGTAATTAATCGGTTTTATTGTGTAAATTCTCTTAAATAAAATTATTTAATAAAGTATAATTTAAATAATTACTCATTATAATAACTTTATCCTATGACCTGTGACATAAATTAGACAAATCCATAAATATCAAATCTCACCATTATTACAGTAATTTTAAAATTAATTAAACTAAAATTCAAACCACTTAAAATTGTATTTCATTATGCAATCTTGTGATTAAAAAACAAGCCAACAATAATTTTAAAACAATTTAATAAAAGAAAAAGGGGAAACCTGAGTCAGCTGGTGGCCGTGTATCAAAAGCAATCAGATTGATAGCCATTAATTTTGGACCTAATTAGATAGACATTGACTTTGAGTGATTGAGGGAAAAAAACAAAAAAAAACACATAGGCCTTGTTTGGTAAAGAGACATTTGCACAAAAATTAGAGATTTGATGGCATAAAGAGAGATTTGGGCAAAAATTAAAGGTTTGACCAGTTAAATCCGCTAATATTGTTGTTTGGTGAACAGAGGATTGAAAGAGTGGTTTGGGGTGAAACCGCTAATTTTAAAAAAGCTCATAATATGAGCTTTTTGAGATTAGAGGTTTGATATTATAGTTGTAAAGACTCTTTTACCCTTGTCAGTTACCAAAAATCTCAAAATAACCTAAATAAATATTTTCTCACCCTATTTATAAGCTAATCCAATTTGTTTTTTTCGTTTTATTATCACATATTTATATGTGTATTTAAATTTATTAATTAATTAAATTATATTAAAATAATTATATAAATAATAAATTAATATATAAATCATTCAAATATATTTAGAAAAGTTATATTAAAAATAATTTTATAGATCTAATTAATATTAATTAGATACAAAATATTGATAACTAATAAACTATTCAAACAAATATTGAATATAATCATGTCCTCATATGTCATTTTACTTGTTTAAATAATATAACAACTATCAGCTATCAATTAATTTTACCAAACACTTTCATACAATCAACTAACACAATTCGCTAGTCAAATCAGCTATCAGCTAATGTAATTCGTTATCCACTATCAACTATCCGTTAATTGCCAAACAAGGCCATAATTTTTTTTAAATAGTTTGAAAAGCTACAAATAATAACGTGAAAACCTTGATGTATTGTATAATAGTTAATAATTGTAGGTTTTAAATTTGATTAATAGAATATTGTTTTGATTAAAGATTAATAGAATAAATATTAAAATACAGAACGATAGATTTTAAGAGACATGTAGGGGCCGCCAATGATTTGGTAAGGTGCGCATTTGACTCCGTGCTGGGTTTCAGACATACGAACAAATGCAAAAATTATACAATATAAATTATTAATGTATCTGAAATTATATAAATATAACATATTTTAAATTCTAATATTAAAAAAATATGTGAACACAAGATATAAATATACATAAAAATATAGTGTATATGAACACTAAACAGCATATTGATGGAGATAAGAACATTAGATTATTATTTAAAAAATAATAAAATTATTTGCATTGATTAAAGTTCATCTACACGTTTTTTTATTAAGTAAAAAAATATTACATCTTTAAAACAAGGGTAAACTACTGTAGGGGTCACTTTCGTTTCTCGTTTGTACAGATTTAGTCACCACTTTTGAAAAGTGCCAATAAGTGGTCATCTACGTTTTCGATGTGTAAAGACTTGGTCACTCCGACGTTATAGTCCGTTAGTCCCCTAACGGATTGAGAATTAATTAACGAAAAAATAAGGGTAAATTAATGCAATAGCCATTAAAATTTATCTAATGTACATTTTTTCTCCTCAATTTAAAAAAGTAAACATTATAGTCACTAATAAAAATGTTTCTTTATAATTTCACCCTTAAATTTTTAAAAAATCATTTTTCAATCCTAAAACTTTACAATTCAAACTTTATTTTGAATTTTTGAGTCCAGTTTATGAAATTATGAGTCGAGTATTTCACATCAAACCTAAAAATTTAATTTTTTCGAATCAAGTCGAGTGTTGCACTTCCCTACATATAATTTTTAATTTTAATCCGTGTTTGTCCCAACTAATTGTTTTGTTTAAATCGAAATTTAATAAATTTTTGAACAAAAAACCCACATGGGATAATTAACACCCCAAAATATCCAGACCCTTCCATTTTTTTCTCTTGACCCCTCACCTTTCCCGCTCCGGCTTTTGCTCCGATCTGCCACACCGCCCGGCCGTGGCCTTCACCGCTGCCGCCACGGTGTCCGCCCACTCCCCCTGATCGCAACCACGGTGACCACTCGCGGTAAGTCACCGTCGTCAGCCATGGCGAGCAGTTTGAAGCTTAGAGAGGAAACCCACCATCGCTTGTGTTTTCACGTTGATCTCGGCCACCGCTCGACGGTGGTGTACACCGTCATCACCTCCTTATCCGCCATCGTCCCCCGAACAAAACCCCAGCCGCCACTCGCGGTAGTTCACCGTCGGTTGCCGCGAAAGCTGTGACAAAGGTCCGTCCCCTCTATTTTTCTGTGATTCCGGCCACCGCAACTGTCCGCTTGCCGCGTCGTCACTGTTATTGAGTTCCTCGTGTCGAGGCGAACAAAGCCCATACCGTCAATCGTCGGTTCGTTGTCGTTTAAGGCTTCGTCGGAGCTTCGCCTAAACCTGCCCGTTGACAAACACGGATTAAAATTAAAAAATATATGTAGGGAAGTGCAACACTCGACTTGATTCGAAAAAAATAAATTTTTAGGTTTGATGTGAAAATACTCGACTCATAATTTCATAAACTCGACTCAAAAATTCAAAATAAAGTTTGAATTATAAAATAGAAATTCCAATAACTCGACTTGACTCGAAAAAATTAAATTTTTTGGTTTGATGTGAAAATACTCGACTCATAATTTCATAAACTCGACTAAAAAATTCAACATAAAGTTTGAATTATAAAATAGAAATTCCAATAACTCGAATTTTTTAGTAGTTAGTGGACTAAATTTTTAAGTTTGAGTTATTAAATAGGAGCAATTTGGGCACCTAAGTTTCAAATGGTAAACTTTTGGCACCTATTTTTCATCTAAGCATTTATAATATTATTGTACTAATTGATTGTAAAGTTTTAGGATTGAAAAATGAATTTTTAAAAATTTAAGGGTGAAATTATAAAGAAACATTTTTATTAGTGACTATAATGTTTACTTTTTTAAATTGAGGAGAAAAAATGTACATGAGATAAATTTTAATGGCTATTGCAGTAATTTACCCTTATTTTTTCATTAATTAATTCTCAATCCGTTAGGGGACTAACAAACTATAACGTCGGAGTGACCAAGTCTTTACACATCGAAAACGTAGATGACCACTTATTGGCACTTTTCAAAAGTGGTGACTAAATCTGTACAAACGAGAAACGAAAGTGACCCCTGCAATAGTTTACCCTTAAAACAAATGATGAGATTCAAACCCATACAATAGAAGACAATATAAATATTATTGTACATTTTTAATCACAGTTCATAATAATTTAAACTTAGCCCAGACTAAACTTTTATCCTTTTCAATTTTTTAAATCAAATACCTAATAAGTTCCTAATATTCTAAACTTACGTTACTCATAACAGCGGCGACCAAAATATTTATTGACAAAAACAGAACCATTTCAAAAGTTTAGTGACAAAATTGATACACCCTTAAAGTTTAGTGTCTAAAATAACATAGTTTTAGACATCAAAACGACGTCATTTTGGCCACGTCGACAATCTTCGTCCATGTCATCACATCATTATCGAGTTAACGATCCAGTGGTATACTTGAAGCCAACGCCAAAATTTAGTGCTATAATTAAACAAACCAAAAATTCAATAGTATAATTATACAACGCCAAAAATTTAGTAGTATCTAGTGTAGTTTACCTTCAATTTTTTATTACAAGGCCGGATCCATCTTGATTTCAAGTTACTCTTAAAGTCCGACCCGGATTCGATCAAATTCATCGTGTTGCACGTGTAACCTGACCTTTGTACTGGTTGTTTACCTCTGAGATCGAGATTCCCAATGACCACACTGAACAGTTGACTTGTTGAGCCGCCAAACATGGCAAGTCCCACGGTTTCTTTCCTCCTCATCTTCATCACCGTCGTTCTTTTACTAACCCCTTCATCATCCCTCACTTCACAGCCGTCCAATGTCTTCCCTTCCAATACCTTGCGTTTCCTCGGCAAACATTCACACCGAATCAAACCCAACCACCAACAATGTTGAATTCTAATTTCTTAGGGTTTCTTGATTTCTGATTTGGGGAAAGCAAGTGTTTCTTGGAGACGAGAAACAAAAACTAAGTGTTTTCATTAAAGCCAAAATGGCAAACAATAGCGTTTTTATAAAAGTTACTTAAAACTAATACTAGTATCTAATATATAGTAATCAAGATATTAATCAAGATTACTCAACAACTAACAGTTGTACAAAAGAAAATAGAGAAATTTTGTTAGCCCCCTCAAGTTGGAGCATAGATGTTATGTATACCCAACTTGGAAATTAAGGAATGAAAAGAAAAACTCGGCAGGGCCTTGGTCAAGCAGTCTGCAACCTGGTTGTGTGTTGATACTGGTAACAGCTTGAGGAATCCTTGATGAACTTTCTCCCGAACTAGATGTCAGTCTATTTCAATGTGTTTTGTTCTTTCGTGATGGACTGGATTTTCTACAATTTGAATAACAGAAAGGTTGTCACAATAAAGATTTGCAGGTTGAAAAGGAAGATGAAAATCTTTAAGTAAATAGAAAATCCACTACAATTCACATGCTACTGAAGCTAGAGCACGACACTCAGCTTCACTGGATGAACAGGAAACAGTTTGTTGTTTCTTGGATTTCCATGAAATCAAAGAAGAGCCTAAAAACACACAGAATTCTGTAATTGATTTTCTAGAATCTGGGCAGGAAGCCCAATCAGAATCAGAAAAAGCATTCAAATGAAGATCATTGTTAGCTGCAAAAAACAACCCCTGACCAGGTGTTCCTTTTAAGTATCTTAGAATTCTATGTGCAGCAGCCAAATGTGTAGTAGTAGGACAAGACAAAAACTGAGACAATTGTTGGACTGAAAAAGCAATGTCAGGCCTAGTGTTGGTAAGATACAATAATTTGCCAATTAATCTCCTATAAGCAGTGACATCCTCTAAAAGAGTTCCATCAGTCTTGAAAATACGTTTAACACCTCTAGTTACAACTATAAGAGTGGAGACATGTTTAGAATCCAAGAAACCAGTCTCAGTAAGTAATTCTAAAATATACTTTCTTTGACAGAAATTTATCCCAGAGGCTGACCTAGCAATTTCAAGGCATAAGAAGTATTTTAAATCTCCCAAATCTTTGATTTTGAACATTTTGTGTAAAAAATCTTTAATGATATTTATTTGTTCTTAGCTAAGACTAGTTAGAATAATATCATTCACATAAACTGCTAAAGCTATAAAATCATCACCCATACCTTTAGTAAACAAACCGTTATCAGCAGAAGATTGTTTGAATCCTTTCTCAAGTAAAGCCAAAGTTAATTTTTCATTCCACTGTCTACTGGCCTGCTTTAGACCATATAAACTCTTTTTTAATTTGCAAACCAGACCAGTCATATTATCATTACTAAAGCCAGAAGGCATTTCCATATACACCCCTTCATGTAAAGAACCATGAAGAAAAGCATTGTTGACATCTAACTGTTGAAGTTTCCAATTTTTAGAAGCAGCAATAGTAATTAAAATTCTAATAGTTGTCATTTTGGCAACAAGACTGAAAGTACTTAAGAAGTCAACACCTAATTGTTGAGTGTAGCCTTTTGCCACTAATCTTGCCTTATATCTATCCAAAGTCCCATCAGACTTTAATTTTGTCCTAAAAACTCACTTACACCATATAATTTTCTTGTTAGGGGGTAAAGGCACTAGATCCCATGTATTATTGGTCTCTAAAGCAGTGATTTCATCTTTCATGGCATTCCTTCAACATTCATGAGTAACAGCTTGTTTATAAGTTTTAGTAAAACATCAATACATTAGCAATAAAAAAAGTATGCTGAGCAGAAATATTATCATAAGACAATACATTAGCAACATAATGTTTGGTAGTCCGAGACTTAGGTAAATTTACCTGGAAATCCTGAAATTTCTGAGGAAGTTTAACAGACCTAGAAGGTCTAGAAACATGAGGCATACTTGTAATGGAAACATAAGAAGAATTTTGATTCTGATCACTAGTGTTAAAATCAACAGTAGGAATAACAGGACTTTGATCAGAAGAAACATGATGAGTAGAAGGAAGACCATGGTTTGTAGGATCAGTAAGAGAAACATTTTCATTTTGTGAATATGTATTTTTAGCATTATTAGGAAAAAGAAATCATCCAAGAGAGCTGAACCATCACAAATAGGTAAAACCAAATCAGTAGAAGAAGAAGTATGAAAGGGAAAGACAGATTCATTAAAAACCACATCCCTAGAAACAAAAACAAACCTTGTTTCTAGATTATATAGCCTATAACAATTTCACATGTTTAGGAAAACCAAGGAATATACATCTAACTGCCCTAGCATGCATTTTAGTAGCAGATTTGAGCAATTTTGATGCATATGCCAAACAACCAAAGATCTTGAGATGATTAAGTTGAGGAAGTTTTTCATAAAAAACTTTATAGGGGGTCTTATTATTCAGGATAGGTGTAGGAGTCAAGTTTATTAAGAAACAAGAATGTAAGATACAATCTATCCAAAAACACAAAGGCAGATTAGCATGTATCCTAAGGGCTCTAGCAACAGCAAGAAAGTGTTGATGTTTTCTTTCCACAACATTGTTCTGTTGTGGAGTGTAAACACAAGAAGTTTGATGGATTATACTTTTTTCTTTGAAAAAAAGCATCCATATGAAATTCTTGTGCATTATTAGTCCTTATACACTTGATCTTTGTTGAAAACTGAGTATGAACAAAATTATAAAAAACAACCAACAAATTTCTAACCTCAGACTTAACAGAAAAAGGAAAAATCTAAACAAATTGACTTTTATCATCAAAAATAGTTAAAAAATAACTATGACCATATATACTTTTTATTGGAAAGGGACCCCATACATCAGCATGAATAAGATCAAAGGCAGACTCAGAAACATACATGCTTATAGGAAATGGCAGCCTTCTATGTTTAGCTAAATGACAGATATCACAATGAGAAACATGACCAGAAGGAATTTCACCATATAATTTGGAAAATTGAATCATCCTAGGACTAGATGGATGTCCTAATCTAGCATGCCATGTATGTAAAACATTAGAATAATTATTATTAGAAGAATAAGAAAAAAGTAGAGAAAGCAGAATAACTGACTGTAGAACTTGAAAAGTGATACAAGCCTCTTATGACTTTAGCTGTACCTGTAACACCCGGGTTTGGGGGTCGGGTGAAAATAATATTAAAATAATGTTTCGGGTTTCAGTTTGATAATTAAAATAATAAAATACTATTTGGACCTTGTGATTTCAAAACAAACATTTTATGTGGACTTAAATTGATTTGAAACTCAAATTTCATGGATTTTAGAGTTAATGAGATTGCCATCTCATTAATGGCAAAGTTGTAAATAAATAGACTTTCAATTAAAAATCCCCTTTTTGTTTAAAACACCCTTTTGTCATCTTTTTCCCTCTTCACTTCTTCATTTTCACGACAAAGAAGAGAGCTCCTCTCCATTTTACTATTCCATCACTATACACCTTCATCTTTGGTGCTTTTTTAAAGGTAATTTCGTTTTTGGCTTGTCCTCCTTTCCTTCTTCAAGCTAGTATCTTTATTTTTCAAAAAGCTCATGGTTTTTTGATTTTGAGGTTTTGAGTTTTGGGATTAAAAATGATAACTTTATTGTCTTTAACCAAAGCTTTTGATATATAGTTGCTAGATAAGTTGTTTACAACCCATAAGGTCCAACATATATGAATTTTAAAGTGTTTTATAAAGACTTCCGGATTTGGGTTTTAATGGGGTTTTTGAAAAGGGTTTCAAGGTTGGTTTTGGGGGTGTTTTATGTTGGAAATTGAGGGCTGATGTTAGTATGATAATTAGGGGTTATGTTGAAAGCATTTAAGTGTGTTAAAAGTGTTGAAATCAATGGGTTTTGGCTGTGCAATAGGGCTGCTAAAAAATGAGAGTTTTGTGGTTGTTCTTGGCTTGATTTGATGCTTAATTGGTGTTATGGGTTACAGCAGTGGTTTGTGGTTGTTTTGGTGATTAATAGAGTGTGTTTGATTGTTTAGAGATAAGTAATTGTGTTGGTGAAGCCTCGGGATCGAATCCGAAATCGTTGGAAGCTTGATCGGCTAGTGTGTTGAGCTTGGAATAGTCGGTGAGTGGTTAAATGTTTTTAAATGGTTTTCGATGTTTTGGTTCAAGAATGTGGACTAGGTTGGGCTTGGTAGACCCACCTAGAGTTGGGATTAGAGTGGTAGCCTAATCCCAAGCTTTAGTTAGAGACTTTGGTTGCACTCTAATTGTTGTTATACCTCATGTTTAATTGTGTTTATGGTGGCTATGTATAATGTGTTATACATGTATGTTGAGGCATGGTATTGATGCATTGTGATATGCATGTGGATTGTGCATGATGGTGATCATGGTGAATACGTGCTAAGCACGGAAGTTGATATGAAATGATGTTGTGGATTGTGTTTAGTATTGGCACTAGTATGCTTGGGTACAAATGATCGATCATTAGGATGTTTAGTGTACACACGTGAGTCAAATGCGCGCGTGGTCTTGGTGATGGTAGTCATCAAGATGGAGTACGGTTTCGGTCGGAAAACCTTCTTATATATATGTTAGTCGATGTTGAGTGTAATCCCATCGACGGGGCGTGAGGATGAGTGGAATCCCCTCCGCGTGAACGGTGATGAGTGTAATCCCACCGTAAGGTAATGGTTGTTGTTGGATGTGAGTTCCAACGTTTTATCCGCGTATTCGAGTCATAGCTAGGTGCCAATATGAGATTATATGTGTGCCAATATGATTTGAGATGTGTTGCCAATATGGATTAATACATGTGATCATATGATGTGGTTATGGACTTGTTAAGCATGGCATATTATGAGTTTATGTTCATGCATCATTGATATTTTGGCTTATGTGGATCGAATGTAAGATCATTCATTCTACCTTGGTTGTGCTCGTGCTTGGACCCTGCATTGTCGAGGTTTATTTTAATGAGCTTACCCTCACTAAGCTTTATGCTTACGCTCTCTTTGTTCGACAATGCAGATCCGTAGTTCGTGGGTTGCTAGTGCAAGAAGGTGGCCTCCAAGTGTGCTTTTGTCGCTTTTGGTTAGCTCAAGTATGAACTTTAAATTGAAGGATTGTAATAGTCAAGCAATGGGATTTGAATGTTTTAGAGTTATGTGGATGTTTGGTTTTAGGAGCATGTTAGACTCCTTTATATGTTGATGTTGGCTTGGCTTTTGGATGCCTTATGTGGATTGTAAACCATGTTTAAATTGCCTACCTTGAATGTCTAAGTATATGTTCTTGTGAAGCATGAATCTTTATTGCCTTGTATGAACCTTATGTTGATTTGATGGTCCTTGAATGTATGGCTTTTGTATGTTGAAGTGTGCTATGTATGCTTGTCGTGTTTAGCTTGCCTTAGAGTTATGTTTGTGTGTTGTGTGAGGTCTTAGTGGTGTTTTTGGGACAGCCTTGTACCAAAAACCAGCTAAAACCAATCTGCAGACAGAGGGCGTTTCGAAACGGTTGGACCCGTTTCGATACGGTTCATTTGTTTCGGGCCAGGCGTTTCGGTACGCTAGGGGGCTGTTTCGATACGATTTTGCTACTGGAAATCTGAGAATTTGACGATAAAATGAAGTATCGAAACAGGCTTTAGTGTTTCGAAACGGCCTTCGTATCGTTGACCACGAGAAGTTGACCGTTGAGGGTGTTTCGATACGGGCCACCCCTGTTTTGAAACGGTCTCTTCAGCTTGACTTTGGCCTGTTGACCTAGTCAAGGCGTATCGAAACACCGTATGGGCGTTCCTATACGGCCTGTTGTTTAAGATTAAAATGGGCTGTTGGTTGTTTACCTCATCGTTTCTTCCGTTGTTGCTTTTCTCACATAGGATCTAATATTTTATCTAGAAAAGATAATATAAATGAAAAAGTTTTTCTTGGGTCGGTAACCGAAGTGGAGCCTTAACGGGTTTCGCCTCGGTTATCCCCGTTTAGCCCACTCGGATCGGTCAAGCGTCCGGACCGGGACGAGGGGGGTTACACTTGTTGGTATCAGAGCCTAAGGTTTCCGAGACCTTGGGCAGGTAAGTGAGGTAAGTTAAGTTCTTGTATTGAGATGCACGGTGTATGCTTGCCATGTAAGCATGTTTGCTTGTTTATCAAGTATGTCTTGATGTATGCTTGCTTGATCGTGTTTGAGTGTTGTTTGAAGCATGTTGAGTAGAGTCCCCATTGCTTCTATTACATCGGAAAAAGGATTTTTAAGTAAGGGAACATACTTGAGCCACTTGGAACCCTTGCCTTGCTAACCCTATCTTTTTGTGCTTTGTTGTTATTGTTGTAGTTGTTATCTGTGAGCACGTATGTTGAGGCCTAGAGGTAGACCGAGGATGGTTCGTCAGGAACCTCGGGTTGCGGCTCCTGTTAATGAGACGGTGGCTGGAGTGGAGGCTCATGTGGAAGAGCCTGCTGTTGGAGTTGGAGCTCCACCACCACCTCCTCCGCCTGGTGAGGGAGGCGAGGCTGGAGTTGAGGGAGCGGGACCTCAGGTTGGTCAGGGTGGCCAAAGTCCTGCGGGAATAGATATGGTTCCGCTTTTACAAGCTATAGCGGGAGTGTTTCAGGCCGCAGTTGCCAGAGCTCAGGCTGCAGCTCAGCCTAGAGGTGATGATACTAGTTTACCGTTAGAGAGGCTCCGTAGCCTAGGGGCTGAAGAGTTCAGAGGGTCTACACCTGAGAGATCTGAGTTGTGGTTGGAGAAGACAGTCCGTATCTTAGCTCAAATAGGTTGCGTTGGTGCCCGTAAGTTGGGCTGTGTGATTTCCTTACTTCAGAGTGATGCCTACACCTGGTGGGTCACCATTACTACTGGGTTTTTGAGGCTGAGATTGGTTGGGATTTCTTTGAGTCTGCTTTCTGGAAGAGGTACTTGGGGCCGAGATATCTTGATGAGAAGAAGCGAGAGTTCATGGATCTTGTTCAGGGAGATGCTTCAGTGACTGACTACGAGATCCATTTTGTCCGTTTGAGTCAGTACGCTCCAGAGTTGGTTCCTACTGAGAGGGACCGTTGTAACCGTTTCAGATATGGGCTTCATGAGGAAGTTAAGAGGTATACCTTAGCTTCAGATTATTCATATTTTGATGTTTTGGTTGCTAGGGCCAAGGACATCGAGCATAACTTGGGGCTGCCCAAGCGTTTAGGAGGATCTAGTTCTGGAAAGAGACATAACAACTTTGACCGTGGTGATGCCAAGAGGTATAGAGGCGGTGGACAACAGTTTGACCATAGACGTGGCGGTGGCCACCATGGTATAGGCCACCAAGGCTATAGAGCTGGAGGGCGTTTGCCCGAGTGTACACGTTGTGGGAGACAACATTCCGGAGAGTGTTGGGGTAACTTCCATGTTTGTTGGAACTGTGGTTCGACGGACCACTTTAGAAGGGAGTGTCCGCATCATGCGGCACAAGCACCGAATCTTGCTCAGGCTCCTGCGAGGGCCATTGATTATCAGAGAGGCCGTGGGCGCGGTCGTGGTTACTTCCAGCCTAGAGCTGATGCACCTAGGATAGAGGCACAGAGGAACCTTGCTCATGTTGTGGCAGTACAGCCAGAGGCCGGTGGACCAGCTAGAGTCTACGCTCAGAGAGAGGCCGGGAACGACATGGATGGGATAGCAGGTAATTTTGAGTTACAGTCTATGTCTTTGCTTTCCTTAGTTGATTCGGGTTCTACGCATTCCTACATTTTGAGTGAGCATGCAAAGAAGTTAGACATACCTGTTGAGATCTTAGATGTAGGTATGCATGTGACTAGTTCCTTTGGTGAGACAGTTGTAGTTAGACGGATGTATAGGAGGTGTCCGCTGAAGATTCAGGGTTATGTGTTTCCTGTTGATATGATGGAGCTTCCATTCTATGGTTTTGACATTATCTTGGGTATGGACTGGTTAATTGAGCACAGAGCTAGTGTAGACTTTGAGACGAAGAGAATTTCTTTGAAGCTTTCTGATGACTACGAGGTAGTAGTAGTAGGCGAAAACATTAAGTTCTTGTCGAATGTTGAGTCAGCTTTAGAGGCTCGTAGGTTGATGGATTCCGGTTGTGGGGCTTACTTAGCATATGTGATGAATCCGAATATGAGTGAGGTCAGACTGAAGGATATCAGAACAATTTGTGATTTTCCGGATGTGTTTCCAGAAGAATTACCAGGTTTGCCTCCTGACAGAGATGTAGAGTTTGTGATTGAGACTGTTTCAGGGTCTACTCCAGTTTCTACAGCTCCGTATCGTATGGCTCCGAAAGAGTTGAAAGAATTCAAGAGTCAGCTTCAGGAGTTGTTAGAACGTGGTTTCATTAGGCCTAGTAGTTCGCCTTGGGGTGCTTCTGTGTTGTTTGTAAAGAAGAAAGATGGCAGTATGAGAATGTGTATTGACTACAGGCAGTTGAATCAGTTGACCGTGAAGAACAAGTATCCGTTGTCTCGTATAGATGATCTGTTTGATCAGTTGAGGGGTGCTTCAGTGTTCTCGAAGATAGATTTGAGATCAGGGTACTATCAGTTGAAAGTAAAAGAGTGTGATGTTCCGAAGACAGCTTTTAGGACTAGATATGGTCACTATGAGTTCCTTGTGATGTCGTTTGGGCTCACGCATGCACCATCAGCATTCATGGATATGATGAACAGGGTTTTCAGAGACTATCTAGACCGTTTTGTAATTGTTTTCATAGATGACATCCTGGTGTACTCAAGATCAGAAGAAGAGCATGATGAGCACTTGAGACTTGTTTTATAGAGGTTGATGAGCAATCAGTTGTATGCCAAACTTAGTAAATGTGAGTTCTGGATTCGAGAAGTTGTGTTTCTTGGCCACGTTGTATCAGCTGAAGGTATTTGTGTTGATCCGACGAAGATTGAGGCTATTGTTGAGTGGAAACAACCTAAGTCCGTGACTGAGATTAGGAGTTTCCTAGGATTAGCCGGTTACTATATGATATTCGTTGATGGTTTCTCTAGAGTAGCTGCTCCTTTGACTAAATTGTTGCAAAAAGGGGTTAAGTTTGAGTGGTCAGATGCGAGACAGAAGGCTTTTGAGAAGTTGAAAGAAGCTTTGACGAATGCTCTAGTGTTAGTACAACCAGTTTCAGGTAAAGAATTTGTGATCTATAGTGATTCTTCCTACATAGGTTTAGGTTGTGTTTTGATGCAAGAACGGAGAGTTGTTGCTTATGCTTCGAGACAGTTGAAGGTGCATGAGAAGAACTATCCTACTCACGATATTGAGTTAGCCGCAGTTGTGTTTGTATTGAAGATTTGGCGTCATTACTTGTATGGTGAGAAGTGCATAGTTTACACCGATCATAAGAGCTTGAAGTATTTGATGACTCAGAGAGAGTTGAACTTGAGACAGAGAAGATGGCTTGAGCTGTTGAAAGATTATGACTTGACTATAGAGTACCGTCCGGGTAAGGCAAATATAGTAGCCGATGTTTTGAGCAGAAAAGTTGCAGTTGAGTTGCGAGCTATGTTTGCTAAGTTGAGTGTATCCGGTGATGGTGGTTTGATTATTGAGTTGCAAGTGAAGCCTTCCTTGATTCAGTTGATTAGAGAGAAACAGTTACAAGATGTGTCTTTAGCTCCTCATATTCAGGACATAGCCGAAGGTAGACCGACCGAGTATAGCTTTAGTGGTGAGAACGTGTTGTATTTCAGAGACAGAGTCGTAGTACCTGAAGATGTTGAGTTGAGACGTCTGATTCTGAGTGAAGCACATTCGAGTCCTTTTTCGATGCATCCGGGTAGTACCAAGATGTACTGTGATTTGAAGAATGATTATTTCTGGGTTGGTATGAAGAAGGATGTAGCCGAGTATGTGAGCCTTTGTATGGTTTGTCAGAGAGTGAAGGCAGAACATCAGGTTCCTTCAGGTTTGTTACAACCTTTGAAGATTCCAGAATGGAAATGGGAGAGAATCACTATGGACTTCGTGTCAGGGTTACCGTTGTCTCCTTCGAAAAAGAATTCTGTTTGGGTAATAGTTGATAGATTTACTAAGTGTGCTCACTTCTTAGCAGTGAACACTACAGATTCTTTAGACAAGTTGGCGAATTTGTACATTCGCGAGATTGTGAGGCTTCATGGAGTTCCGAAGTCTATCGTATCAGACAGAGATCCGAGATTCATAGCTAGGTTCTGGAGTTGTTTGCATAGTACCTTAGGAAGCCGTTTGCATTTCAGTACTTCTTACCATCCGCAGTCCGATAGACAGTCAGAGCGAGTGATACAGATTTTAGAGGATATGTTTCGTTGTTGTGTGATTGACTTCCAGGGTTCTTGGGAGAAGCACATACCCTTAGTTGAGTTTGCTTACAATAACAATTACCAGGCTAGTATACAGATGGCTCCTTATGAGGCTTTGTATGGTAGACAATGTAGGACTCCGATCTGTTGGGATGAAACGAGTCAGAAATTGTTACCTATGCCAGATTTGCTTAAGGGGACTACTAAGAAAGTGAAGTTGATTTGTGACCGTTTGAAAGCAGCTTCCGATCGTCAGAAATCTTATGCAGATTTGAAGAGAAAAGAGATTGAGTTCTCAGTGGGTGAGAAGGTGTTTCTGAAAGTATCTCCGTGGAAGAAGGTAATGAGATTTGGCCGGAAAGGAAAGTTGAGTACGAGGTTTATTGGTCCGTACGAGATAGTTGAGCGGATTGGGCCGGTAGCTTACCGTTTGAGATTGCCTTCTGAGAAAGAGAAGATTCATGATGTTTTTCATGTGTCGATGCTTAGGAGATATAGATCAGATCCGTCTCATGTTATGCTTGTTGAGGAGATAGAGTTGAATCCGGATTTGTCTTATAATGAAGAACCAGTTGAGATACTTGCTTCTGATAGCAAGGTGTTGCGTGGCAAGACCATAGAGTTGGTCAAGGTGTTGTGGAGACATATAGGTGTGGAAGAGGCCACGTGGGAGAGGAAACCTGATATGATTGAGCAGTTTTCGTATTTGTTTCTGTCAGGTAATTTCAGGGATGAAATTCCTTAAGTGTGGGAGAGTTGTAACACTCGGGTTTGGGGGTCGGGTGAAAATAATATTAAAATAATGTTTCGGGTTTCGGTTTCATAATTAAAATAATAAAATACTATTTGGACCTTGTGATTTCAAAACAAACATTTTATGTGGACTTAAATTGATTTGAAACTCAAATTTCATGGATTTTAGAGTTAATGAGATTGCCATCTCATTAATGGCAAAGTTGTAAATAAATAGACTTTTAATTAAAAATCTCCTTTTTGTTTAAAACACCCTTTTGTCATCTTCTTCCCTCTTCACTTCTTCATTTTCACGACAAATAAGAGAGCTCCTCTCCATTTCACTATTCCATCACTATACACCTTCATCTTTGGTGCTTTTTGAAAGGTAATTTCGTTTTTGGCTTGTCCTCCTTTCCCTCTTCAAGCTAGTATCTTTATTTTTCAAAAAGCTCATGGTTTTTGGATTTTGAGGTTTTGATTTTTGGGATTAAAAATGATAACTTTATTGTCTTTAACCAAAGCTTTTGATATATAGTTGCTAGATAAGTTGTTTACAACCCATAAGGTCCAACATATATGAATTTTAAAGTGTTTTATAAAGATCTCCGGATTTGGGTTTTAATAGGGTTTTTGAAAGGGTTTTAAGGTTGGTTTTGGGGGTGTTTTATGTTGGAAATTGAGGGATGATGTTAGTATGATAACTAGGGGTTGTGTTGGAAGCATTTAAGTGTGTTAAAAGTGTTGAAATCAGTGGGTTTTGGCTGTGCAATAGGACTGCTCAAAAATGAGAGTTTTGTGGGTGTTCTTGGCTTGATTTGATGCTTAATTGGTGTTATGAGTTACAATAGTGGTTTGTGGTTGTTTTGGTGATTAATAGAGTGTGTTTGACTGTTTAGAGACAAGGAATTGTTTTGGTGAAGCCTCGGGATCGAATTCGGAATCGTTGGAAGCTTGATCGGCTAGTGTGTTGAGCTTGGAATAGTCGGTGAGTGGTTAAATGTTTTTAAATGGTTTTTGATGTTTTGGTTCAAGCGTGTGGACTAGGTTGGGCTTGGTAGACCCATCTAGAGTTGGGATTAGAGTGGTAGCCTAATTCCAAGCTTTAGTTAGAGACTTTGGTTGCACTCTAATTGTTGTTATGCCTCATGTTTAATTGTGTTTATGGTGGCTATGTATAATGTTTTATACATGTATGTTGAGGCATGTTATTGATGCATTGTGATATGCATGTGGATTGTGCATGATGGTGATCATGGTGAATATGTGTTAAGCACGGAAGTTGATATGAAATGATGTTGTGGATTGTGTTTAGTATTGGCACTAGTATGCTTGGGTACAAATGATCGATCATTAGGATGTTTAGTGTGCACACGTGAGTCAAATGCGCGCGTGGTCTTGGTGATGGTAGTCATCAAGATGGAGTACGGGTTCGCCCGGAAAACCTTCTTATATATATGTTAGTCGATGATGAGTGTAATCCCATCGACGGGGCGTGAGGATGAGTGGAATCCCCTCCGCGTGAACGGTGATGAGTGTAATCCCATCGTAAGGTAATGGTTGTTGTTGGATGTGAGTTCCAATGTTTTATCCGCGTATTCGAGTCATAGCTAGGTGCCAATATGAGATTATATGTGTGCCAATATGATTTGAGATGTGTTGCCAATATGGATTAATACATGTGATCATATGATGTGGTTATGGACTTGTTGAGCATAGCATATTATGAGTTTATGTTCATGCATCATTGATATTTTGGCTTATGTGGATCGAAGGTAAGATCATGCATTCTACCTTGGTTGTGCTCGTGATTGGACCCTGCATTGTCGAGGTTTGTTTAAATGAGCTTATCCGCACTAAGCTTTATGCTTACGCTCTCTTTGTTCGACAATGCAGATCCGTAGTTCGTGGGTTACTAGTGCAAGAAGGGGGCCTCCAAGTGTGCTTGTGTCGCTTTTGGTTAGCTCAAGTATGAACTTTAAATTGAAGGATTGTAATAGTCAAGCAATGGGATTTGAATGTTTTGGAGTTATGTGGATTTTAGTTTTAGGAGCATGTTAGACTCATTTATATGTTGATGTTGGCTTGGCTTTTGGATGCCTTGTGTGGATTGTAAACCATGTTTAAATTGCCTACCTTGAATGCCTAGGAATATGTTCTTGTGAAGCATGAATCTTTATTGCCTTGTATGAACCTTATGTTGATTTGATGGTCCTTGAATGTATGGCTTTTGTATGTTGAAGTGTGCTATGTATGCTTGTCGTGTTTGGCTTGCCTTAGAGTTATGCTTGTGTGTTGTGTGAGGTCTTAGTGGTGTTTTTGGGACAGCCTTGTACCAAAAACCAGCTAAACCAATCTGCAGACATAGGGCGTTTCGAAACGGTTGGACCCGTTTCGGTACGGTCCCTTTGTTTCGGGCCAGGCGTTTCGGTACGCTAGGGGGCCGTTTTGGTACGATTTTGCTACTGGAAATCTGAGAATTTGACGATAAAATGAAGTATCAAAACGGCCTTCGTATCGTTGACCATGGAGAGTTGATCGTTGAGGGTGTTTCGATACGGGCCACCCCTGTTTCGAAACGGTCTCTTCAGCTTGACTTTGGCATGTTGACCTAGTCAAGGCGTATCGAAACACCCTATGGGCGTTCCGATACGGCCTGCTGTTTAAGATTAAAATTGGTTGTTTTAATTGGGCTGTTGGTTGTTTACCTCATCGTTTCTTCCGTTGTTGCTTTTCTCACATAGGATCTAATATTTCATCTAGAAAAGATAATATAAATGAAAAAGCTTTTCTTGGGTCGGTAACCGAAGTGGAGCCTTAACGGGTTTCGCCTCGATTATCCCCGTGTAGCCCACTCGGATCGGTCAAGCGTCCGGACCGGGACGAGGGGGTTTACAGTACCAATCATCTTCAAAGATTGGACATCCTGTAAAAAAATAACCTCTGTTAGTGAAGGAAACTGAAATATTAGAATTTAACATCAATTGACTAGCAGAGATTAGGTTAAACCCAAAATGAGGGATATGAAGAACATTCTGTAAAACTAAATCTGCATTGAGCTGAACACTCCCTACATGTAAAACTTTTACTAAATTTCCATTTGGAAACTTCACATACATATTAGTAATGACAGAATAAGAATTAAACAAGGTTATGTCATTAGTTATATGATCTGTTGCTCATGAATCAATGATCCAGGAAGAATTATTATGCAAGATATTATTATTATGCAAAGTGTTAACAGAATGAGAACAAGCTAGAATCATATCCGAGTCTTCATCAGGAGCAGAAATGAAGTCAGATGTCAAGGCATTGACAATAGAATGAGGGACATAATCTTGAATAGAGAGGCCCTTTTGATGTAACAAGGAAAGAAGACTTTCATACTGTTCTTTAGTAAAAGAACAATTTTTCACAGAGTTGGCCAAATTAGACTGACTATAAGATTTTTCAGAATTCAGAATTCCTACAAGATTAGATTTGCTTGTAGAAATGGGAGGTTTTTACTTATATCCAGGAGGGTACCCATGTTTTTTATAACACTTGTCAACCAAATGTCCATAAAGACCACAGAACGTACACAAAGGCCTACGACTATTTATACTAGACATATTTGATTTCTTTTGAAACTTTCCAGGGAAATTTCGATCAACAACTAAAATATTACTATCACAAGAATTGGTAGAAATAGACCTTTCATGCTGGACGAGAATTGAAAAAATTTCATGAATTTCAGGGAAAGGTTTAACCATGAGTATCTGAGATTTAGGGACATCAAAGGAATCGTTAAGACCACGAAGGAAATGAAGAGCAAAATCCTAATTTCTATACTTAAGAGCAGAACAAGAACAAGAAAGAGGTCGAAAAACAGACAACTCATCCCAAAGAACTTTTAATTGCGTGTAAAATGTTGTAACATAATTGATACCTTGGGCGAGGGAGTAAAATCCTTGTTGAAGGTCAGAAACCCTAATCAGGTCACCCTAACTAAAGCGATTTTGCAAATCCGTCCACAATTCGTAAGCTGTGTCGAACCACAAGACACACTGAGCGATTTCGGGGCTGATTGCGCGTTGAAGCCAGGACAGAACCAGGTTATTGCATTTGACCCAGGCAAAGTAACTTGCATCGTCTTCATCAGGTTCCTTCAACGACCCATTGACGAACTGGAATTTGTTCTTAGATATCAAGGCCATTCGCATCGACCGTGCCCAAGAGTGATAGTTAGAACCCGAAAGCAAGACTGAAGTAAGGACAAGTGAAGGATTTTCATTTGGATGGATGAAAAACTCGTCGGAGGGGTCAAGATTCCGAAAGCGAGAGGAATCTGAAGAGCGCGAGTCGGAAGACCCAACTGATACCATGTTGAATTCTAATTTCTTAGGGTTTCTTGATTTCTGATTTGGGGAAAGCAAGTGTTTCTTGGAGACGAGAAACAAAAACTAAGTGTTTTCATTAAAGCCAAAACGACAAACAATAAGTGTGTTTTTACAAAAGTTACTTAAAACTAATACTAGTACCTAATATATAGTAATCAAGATATTAATCAAGATTACTCAACAACTAACAGCTGTACAAAAGAAAATAGAGAAATTTTGTTAAATACCGTTACGAAACCCGATTTTTCTCCCAACCATTGGACCACTTCAGCTTCTTGGATCTCCCCAGGTTCCGACAACGTTACCTTATCAACACTGACTATTGGGTTGGTCCTTCTTGTTTCGGCCCAATCTTCCTCTATTGCGGCAACGAAGACGACGTCGAATTGTTCGCCGCCAATACCGATTTTGTCTGGGACATTGCACCACGCTTCGGTGCCATGATTCTATTTCCTGAGGTACATTAGTATCTCAATTTTCAGTCACTTTCTTTTTCTTTTTCTTTTTTTATAAATAGGAGAATTCTTCTATAAAAACCCCTAATATAGATAGAGAAAAAAAAAATACACATAGCAGTGAATTACAAAAAAAAACAACTAGATAAAACTCGGCAAAGGAAACCACAAAATTACAACAATAAATTAAAGGCTATAACTACAAGACCAAACTGTAAAGCAGGCGGCAAACACTTTAACCACCAGCAGGATCACTTCGTCGATTTAAGCTTGTACCCGCGGAGGATTGAAGCTGAGCCAAGTCACGTTGAAACAAAGGCAGGACCATGGCCGGGGGGGCCGTGAAGACCTGAGCAGGCGTGTTGGGATCCCGACCCATCCTCGCTAATTAAGCAATCCGCAACCAAATTAGCCTTTCTATAAACATGCAAAAACGTGATATCCCAGTTTCTTGCCAACAACAAATTGATTATAGCATGATTCTACGGGGTGATATTGTTTGAAAGTCTTGGCAGGGAACTAAGGAGTGTCCAAGACCTAACAGATTGGTTGGATTCTGCTTATAGTTATTTGGCGATGGTCAATTATCCATATCCTGCAAACTTTATAATGCCTTTGCCCGCACATCCCGTAAGAGAGGTTAGTCGGGATGTATATGACTTGGAACTTATATCAAACCATTTGTAGATAACTATGTGCAAGATGGATTGGATTGGCAGGTCTTGGAATTATTTATTACGGCATTATTATTGATTGTTTTTTGTCATTTCTGGTTCTTGATCTAGGCTTGCACTGAGATGGTTATGCCAATGGGTAGTGATCCAAATACTAGCATATGATTGGGATTACTCTGCTTTCCGAGAAGGTTGCAAGAGGGATTTCCAGGTCACACCAAGGCCTAGATGGATGTGGACGCGTAGGAGAACAATATGTCACTTTATGTTGGCAAGTTCCTTCAGTTTTTAGTTGAAACGTTTCAGGTGCACATCACATCGACTTGCGTGCCTCTACGGCGGAGGACCCTGATTGGTTAGTTGAACAGAGGGCAGCTGAGGTCAAGCTAGTCCAAACTTGGAAGAACATGAAAGCAGCCTTCAACATATAGACACAAAGGTAACAGGCCTTAGGCTCCCACTGCCACTGCAACTTATTTTCTTAAAAATAACACGAATTTGGGATTAATGAAAACTTTTCAGAAATAAAAGCATCATTGCTTACGTTTACACTATGGATTTTATAGTGAAATATTTAAATGTTATTTATGAAATTTTCTTTTTTTTAAGTAAGAAATATAATACTTCATTTCAGTAATAATATATCAAAAATACTAACTCCTAACTTCAATCCTTATTTGACCTAACTACAAGAAAAAGAAGCAAAATCCCTAGATTTACTCAGTCTCGTAGCCTCTTCAAGCTCTGTTACCTGCCGTTTCTTCTCCTCGACAACGTTAGTCATTGAAGCTCCAAACAATAGTTAATATCAGGCCGGTTTAAAGCTTTACGGGCCTTGTACAGATTATTAAAACGAAGCATTTTATTTTATAATCCTAAAAATATATAAGGTTTTTAAAAAAATATTTTTATTTTAGTAAAAAATATATTATGCAGCCCTTTTAAAGTATTTTTTTAATTTTTATTGTAATTTATTAAACCAAAATCTTTTGTTTTCTCCATATAGACATTTAATTCAACTCATTTGGGCCCCTCTTTTCTTGAGGGCCCTATGCGGTCGCTCACCTCGCACATGTCCAAAACTCTCATTGGTTAATATATACCTATATTAAAGGCATAGTGTCAAAAAAAATACCCCTAACATTTGACTAGATAGTCATTTTGGTCCTTATTCTTTTTTAAGCACTTTATCCATCAACATTTCCTATTAAGCCAAAATTACCCTCTCATATAAACACTACATACTGAAATAGAAGTTTCATATAAACAAATGTGCTAACTTGACATAATGACACACCAGTTAAAAATAATTTTATAAAATTATATAAAATATAAAATCATTTTTTTACCCACGTGTTATTCTGTCAATTTATTTTAAGCCATTTAATATTATTTAACTAATAATTTTCATCTACGGATGAGTCATTTTGATCAAAAATAAAATATGGACACAAATGACTATCCAGTCAAACATTAGCAGTATTCTTTTTGACATGATGTCTATAATAAATTCTATTATTAATCTCCATATTATGCATAATTAAACAGATTTAGTTTCTATGATCCTATTTGATCTTTTTAGTCTCACTATCCTCTAAACCGGGAATAAATTCTAAAACTCAAATAGTATAGAAATTAAAAATGATTAAATTAGAATATAGAGGTAAAATCTATAATCTGTTTATAGTAAAAGGACTAATATCGGGATTTAACCTTTAAAAGTATAAAAGCGGAACCAGGCCCGTAGCTAAGCCCATATGGGCATTGGCGGTACAGATAATGATGAAGAAATCACCATTTAGCCGATCACGTCAAAGATCAGAATTGACGGAACACATTTTTCCATGCTCTCGCAGCCACTTGAATATGCCTCGAAGATACTATTAGAATCCGACCCGAATTCAATCAGATTCACCGAGCTGCACGTGTAACCCGGCCCTTGTAATGGTTTACCTCCGAGTAGATTCCCAACGACCACACTGAACAGTTGAGTAGTTGAGATCATCCCCCGAAAATGGCAAGTGCCCCAGTTTCTTTCCTCCTCCTCTTCATCACCACCGTCCTTTTACCATCCTCTTCTTCATCCCCCACCTCACAACCGTCCGATGTCTTCCCTTCCAACAAACCCCCGCGCTTTCTCGGCAAACATTCACACCCAATTAAACCTAACCACCAACAATACCGTTACGAAACCCGGTTTTTTTCCCAACCGCTGGACCACTTCAGCTTCCTGGATCTCCCCAGGTTCCGACAGCGTTACCTTATCAACACCGAACACTGGGTCGGGCCATCCCGTTCCGGCCCAATCTTTCTCTACTGCGGCAACGAAGGTGACATCGAATGGTTCGCCGTCAACACCGGTTTTGTCTGGGACATTGCACCGCGCTTCGGTGCCATGATTCTGTTTCCAGAGGTACATTAGTATCTCAAATTTTTTAGTCACTCTCTTTTTTTGAAGGCCGTGTTTGGCTGAAACTAATTAAATGGAATGAACAGCATCGGTATTATGGGGAGTCAATGCCGTTTGGAAGTAGAGAAGAGGCTTATAGAAATGCCACTACTCTTTCTTATCTCACAGCAGAGCAAGCTCTTGCTGATTTCGCAGTTCTCATTACTGATTTGAAGAAGAATTTGTCCGCCCAAGGATGTCCAGTAGTTTTATTTGGCGGCTCCTATGGGGGAAGTAAGCCCGTAATTTATTAATTCTTTGTTTGTTTTCCAAACGAAACAATTAATTTGTTCAATGGTAGAACTTGATTAGTGGAATGGGTTTCGTTCATTATGTACTTGGTTTTTGATTCGTGTCACTATTGAAACAGTGTTAGCGGCATGGATGAGGCTCAAGTATCCTCATATTGCTGTTGGGGCGCTTGCTTCGTCTGCTCCGATTCTTCAGTTTGAAGATATTGTGCCACCAGAAACATTTTATAATATTGTTTCCAATTCTTTCAAGGTTTTATTACATAGATGTTCTAAGTTAGTTTTGTCTTTGTTACATCTTTTTTTTAAAGCTGTTAACTTTTTCCTTATTTTGTTCTTATTCCAATATATAGCGTGAAAGTAGTAGCTGCTTTGACACTATTAAAAAGTCATGGAGTGCACTGACATCCGAGGGTCGGAAGGAGGATGGCCTTCGGCAACTCTCTAAAACTTTTCGCTTATGTCGGTAAGGACAATGGCAGAAATTTGTATATCTGTATGATGATGTGATAGATTATGGTACGATTCAACGATGGATATAGAATATTTTTAGTGATGTAATTTGAAACTCTTTGCAGGAAACTAAAGAGCGTCCAAGCCCTAGCAGACTGGTTGGATTCTGCTTATAGTTATTTGGCAATGGTTAATTACCCGTATCCTTCAAATTTTTTAATGCCTTTGCCAGGACATCCCATAAAAGAGGTTAGTTGAGATCGTTATGACTTGAAACTTATATCATTTTGTTAGTAATCACTACCAATAACAAATAAATCAAATGCAATAAATTAAGTAAGTTTACTACTCCGTGGTAAAAACTATTGCCTTAGAAGAGATTTCGCCGTGATCAATGTAATTGTGAAATGGACGTCGCCCTCCAAGGTTAAAACAGCTCTCCCACATTCGTACACCCGAGTGAGGAAGATGGAACTGGATCGGCATTACTCTTTACGAAAGAAGAAAATGAATAATTTAAAGAGAATGAAAGATAGAAAAGATGATTGTGGTGTGTAAAATATGAAGGAGAGGCTACCCTTTTATAGGAGTAAGATAGGGGCAAAATCGTCCTTAAGACGATTATCCACTACCCCAAATCTCTCAACTACCCCTCACATATTTCAACCACCAATCACTCATATTTTCATTACCTACATTTTCTGTGAGATCTAGCTGGTATCTAACATCTTGTTTTAATACATTTAATCATATTGTAGTTATGCAGAAAGATTGATGGTTCTCCCGAAGATTCTAGTATTCTGGAGCGTATATTCAATGGAGTAAGCGTGTATTACAATTATACTGGTGAGGTTGAATGTTTTCAACTTGATGATGATCCTCATGGCATGGATGGGTGGAACTGGCAGGTCTTGGAATCAAGTTACTTTTTACTTCTAAATCAGTTCTATAAATCTCCACAACATTATCTAATTATGCATTAGTACTGATTGTTTTTATCATTTCTGGTTCTTGGCTTAGGCGTGTACTGAGATGGTTATGCCAATGTCTAGTGATCGAAATACTAGCATGTTTCCAGCATATGATTGGGATTACTCTGCTTTCCGAGAAGGGTGCAGGATGGATTTCCAGGTGACACCAAGGCCTAAATGGATAACTACCGAATTTGGTGGACATGTAAGAGAATAATATGTTACTATAAGTTGGCTAGTTCCTTCAGTTTTCATCGTTTTTTAGTCTGCACTGCCCTTGAGTGAACAATAATATGTTGATGTGAAGAATGCTGAATAAGCCTTTGTGTTTATATGAAGGATATCGGACATGTATTGAAATTCTTTGGAAGCAACATCATATTCTCAAATGGTCTATTGGATCCTTGGAGTGGTGGCAGGTGAGTTCCGCATATTGATTATTATCGAAGTTTTAATCTAATTTCTGATGAACTCATATGATTGTTTGCAGTGTTTTGGAGAATATATCTGAAACGATTATTGCTCTTGTTACAGAAGAAGGTAATGCTTTCTGAAGTGATCTTTTACTTCATTTTTTAATGAGCATAATAAATTTTGAGTGAGTGTTGAGTATGGGAATGCCCATTTTTTCCCCAAGTTTTTCTCTATATATGAAAGATCATACCCTTGTCCGAATATATGGTGGAGATGCCCGTGTATTTTAGGGAAAGTGAAGACTCTGGGGAACGTAGATTATCTGCAAATTGATGAACTATTATTAATTATTAACACTTTGTAATGCTGTTAAAGTGCTAATAACTCATTAGAAAAAGCGCTGTACATGCATGTAGGATTCAGTTAAACAACATATACTGATGAAATTTGTAACCGATTAACTTTAGTAAAATCAGTATGATTCAAGTATTCTAACAGTTTTGCAATATTTCAGGTGCCCATCACATCGACTTGCGCTCCTCCACGATGGAGGACCCTGATTGGTTGGTTGAACAGAGGGCAACTGAGATCAGGGTGATCCAAGGTTGGCTCGATAACTATCATAGGAAAATGAAAGCAACTTTCAACATGTAGAGAAACGTTGTGTAAGCATAGATTCTAGGTTGTGCACTTGTGCTTGCCATCCTTTGGCCTTTGGCATTGCCAAAATTAGCTTATAGTTAGCTTTATTTTTCTTTGCTTCTCCCCCCACACGGCCACGCTAATGAAATGGACGCACTCACTTTAGGGGAAAACTGATGCATTGTGAGAGCCATGAAATGTATGGTGGATTGTTTGCAGCAATGAAAAACCATGCAATACATGTAAGATATTGTTTCAGGGTTAGAGGATTGATCTATTATTTTGTTTTGAACATTCTGGTGTGATTACCTGGAAGATGTTATTTGTTCTTTACACTTAGCTCTTTGAAAATATACTCACACCGTGCAGATAAGTTGTTTGAACCCGAGTTAAAAACAATTTAAGAACAATCCCATACTGCGATAAAAATCATATGCCCTTTTTCGGTGCCTCTATAGGCTATATATGCCCCAATACTAAAAAAATTAAATTTCAAGCCTTAACCCTAAATTTTAAATCTTAAACCCTACACCCTATACCCTAAAAATACACCTCACCCTAAATCTAATTTTGAGGGTGAGGGCATAAGTAGGAGCACCGAAAAGGGGAGGAGGATTTTCATCCCCGTACTAGTATTAGTTTAAGACTTAAGGGGGTGTTCGGTTCACGGGAAAGTTTATTACCGAGGATAATAATCTTTTCCGGAATCTTATTCCCATGTTTGGTTTGTCTTCATTCCTACCAACTCGGAAAAAATTATTACCAACAGTAGTGTTTTTTGTCAACATTCCGGGAATGTGATTCCCACCCTTCCCTTAGGTATTTATCAATTTCTGCCACTTTGGACAATATTGCCCTTGAAATAATGAGTTTTCTTAATTTAGATCCTTTATAACATATTTAAATAGCGTAAATTTATTAAATAATTTTATTTCATATCAGTTTAATATTTAAATGGTTTTACACATATTTAAAAAGTATTTTTAATATTTAAATAAAAGAAAAAAATCATAGCTATGAAAATTTTCGATAAAATGTCTAAATATTCTATAAATTTTCTATAAAATTTTGGTAAATAAATAAAATAGACACATAGCATATTACAAGGAGAACCTTTGAGTTTATTGGTTTTATATTCTATTTCGTAGAAATCCTCGTAACTTAGTGTTTCATGATACGATCATCATTTTATATTTATCATTTTTCTTGACTTTATGCAAATTTATTATTTATTTTATTATTTGAATCGTACTTTAATATTTGGAGGGTATATTTATTTAAAAATTATTATATATTAGTTTAATATTTAAACATTGTTACCCATTAAATATTTATTTATTTGAATTTAGTTATAAGAATTTTAATATTAATATAAATATATATTTTATATTGTTTATACTAATTATATTAGTAATATGCTAAGTATAATTGTACGAATCTTCAAGCATATATTTTTAAATTAATATTGAAAGTTTAAATTGTTAAAAAGAAAATATATCACAAGGATAGTAAAATTTACTTCCAAGTAACCTTATATTCCATCAATCAAACAATAAAATCTTACATTCCTACCAAATAAACTAAACAATTTAATCTAACATTCTCAGTAATATCTTAGGTAATATTATATTCCGAGAATCTTATTTCTAAGGGTAATCTTATATTTCGTGAACCAAACACACCCTAAAAGGTATTTGTTTATTTGTAAGGGCATGTAAGTCATTCTTTACGGTTCCAATCTCGGTGCACTAGCTGGTATGGGTGTTCATTTTCAGGTACCCGGACTTTCGGGTATTACATTTTTTGGCCCGTTTTCGGTCCACTTTAACTGGGTACCCGTAAAATTCGGGTACCCGAGTAATCGGGTAACGGGTACTTGGATGTTTTTTTTACAATTTTTTTAAATTACTTAATTTTATAAAATAAAACCACACATAATAAAAGTTCGAATTATATAATCCAATCATAGAATTTAAGATTCAAATTATCAAACTCAAACAACTTTAGAATACAAATTAAAACTTTTAATTCCTAATAATAATAATAATAATAATAATAATAATAATAATAATAATAATAATGATGATGATGATGATGCATCACTTCAAATCTTAAACAATGTCTCTAAGACATATCTTAAATTTTTAATAATTATATATATATATATATTTAATAAAAATATAAAATATATTTTAAAACTTAAACGGGTCCACCGGGTACACGATAAGGGACATTATTGCGGCCCGAGCCTAACCCTGAAAAATGCTTATTTTAGCGGGCCGGGTATCCGACCCAGATATACAAAAAATTCAGGTAATTACCTGGTATTTTATGTTCGGATAATCAGATCGGGTATTTTTGAATATCCGTACTAGCTGGTGCTGTTTTTGGTATAGCAAATCGCAAGATCCAAAGTTTTTTTTTTCTATTGGTTTCCATCAACCAAACAAACAAAGGTTAAATGAATTAAAAAAAAATCATTAACGTAGATGAACAGAGAATCCTTGGATAGATAATTGAAAATAGTAGTGGTCAAAAAATTTAGAAAGATTTTAAAAATATAAAATCTCGAACACCCGATAAGAAGAGGTCATTTTTAATACATTCTAAATTCGGTTCAAGAAAGAAATATATAAAATTGAGTTCAACAATTGTGGGGGTGGGTGTAGAGAATGAATTTCCTGTATTGTTGGTTGAGATTGCATTTAGTTTGGATAAGGGGATACACTCTGATTTTTCAGTGTTCAATGCGGAGAGGAGTATGGTACATGAGCACAGCAGAATCTGCAAAAGATAAAAAAGGAGGAATACGGATACACACACATCCAAAGGCCGATAATGCTGGTCCAAGTATTGTGGACAATTTTAATGTAAGGCGGACTAATATATGGCTAAGAAACGGCGTTACCAAAAATATTATAAGATAAATAACAAAATAGGTAAAGCGCTACCGGATATGTTGATATGAGATAATGTATCCGGTAGAAAATATGAAAAAAATAATAAAAAATTGGTAACCGGCAAATTTAAGTTATCGGTAGTTAAGATACAAACATAACAAAATCGGTAAAATTATAAATATATTCGGTAGCGCCTAAATTGTTGATAATTTTTGAGCTGATAGGGCATAGAAAATCTCACGATAACAAAGTCGATAAAATTACCTATTTTGTTGATATGAGTATCAACATATTCGGTAGCGCCTAATTTGTTGATAATTTTGGCTGATGGGGCCTGGAAAATACCACGATAACAAAATCGGTAAAGTTACCTATTTTGTTGATTTGAGTATCAACATATTCGGTAGCGCCTAATTTGTTGATAATTTTGGCTGACGGGGCCTTAGAAAATCCCACGATAACAAAACCCGTAAAATTATCTATTTTGTTAATACTCATATCAAAATATTCGGTAGCGCCTAATTTGTTATTATTTTATCGTTTACATTAATATTATAACTTTAAACAAACTGGTACTAGTGTAACGTAATAGGTAGCGAATAAGAATCGATACTTTAAACAAAAGTATCGATATTTTAATAAAAACATTGGAACTGGTTCAATTGTGGCTCGAAAGTATCTAAATTTATATAAAACGTATCGATACTTTCTAGCCATGTTTCAGTCGGTTCCAGAAAAAGTTTCGACAGTTAAATTAAAAGTATGGATACTTATATTAAAGTATCGGTAATTACCTATATTGTATTGTTATTTTACTATAATTTATTGCACAAGTAACTTTATCCTAAAAAGAAATAAATGTTGTAGCGAGACTGGTTACATTGTTTGTATAAAAGTATGGGTACTTCCATTTAATCGTTTATATCAATTAAAAGTATGGGTTTAGGGTTTCGACACTTAAATTAAAAGTATGGATACTTAAAAAAAGTAAGGATACTTAAATAAAAAGTATGGATACTTATATTAAATGTTTCGATACTTAAATTAGAAGTATGAGTACTTGCAAAAAAAATATAGTTACTTATATTAAATGTTTCGATACTTAAATTAGAAGTATGAGTACTTGCATAAAAAGTATGGATACTTATATTAAAAGTATCGGTACAATTCTATTTAATCGTTTATATTAATTATATTTATGAAAATAAAAAGTTTCCAATGAAAAGTTTATATACTTAAGGATGAAGAAAAATTATGATAAAAAAATGAAGTCCCAGTGCTTCAATTACCAATTACAAATTGAAATAAAAAAATGAAAGTAAAACAATGAGCCTCCTCAAGTCCCCCTGCCACCCATGACACTTGTTCCAGCTTGTTGTCCAACCATCTGTGCATATGGTCGCATCTCAAACTTGACTCTATTGTTGCTTAATGAACAAAACATGTTTGCATAATTATGAGCAGAAGTGCATCTTGTATAATAGAAGAAAATGATACAGAAAACCTTGAGTATGGCGGTTGAAGTTGTGTATGTCTTCTTTGGCAGACATATAACCATAAAGTTGGCGCTGGCTGGCTGGCTGGACCATACATGAAGCCCTGACAACATTGTCAAGCCTCTCTATCGAAACCTTGGGCAGCAAACTGGGTATGCAGACGCTGAGCATCAAAATAACTTGTTGTCGTGCTCTCAAAAATCAGAAGGATTATCCCACGATGGCCTTCTGGACCGTATGAATGGCGAGCCTTAGCAACAGTACGATAGGAACTGAAATAGTCAAGAAGCTCTTGGGTTCCCATACCAAGCCACTGAAGCAGAAAATTAAAGAAATAAGAAGTTAAAGAATTCTAATATTCATGAAAACATAATTCAGAAGTTATATAACTACCTTCTCATTTGCATCTTAATGAAGCATTGTGTTCATTATCATCACCATGGGTGGCCAGAGTATTTGGTGATCCGCTTCCTCGATGCTTGAAGGCGGGGGGGGGGGGGGGGGGGGGGGGGGGAGACAATAGCAGCATCATCTCTCAAACCACCCCATTGGCCAAAAGCTTGATGTTGAGTGTGTAAAAGTTCTATTATTTTCACCCTTTTTAACCCATATTTTTGCTGCATTCAAGCATTATTCATTGCATTTAGGTTAGTTTACAGCAAAACATCACAAATATATTAAAGGCACGGACTCTACTAAAAATGGCTGTTTTTGCAGGTTGCTGCCGTAGAAGACGGTGAGGGCAGGCGCTGGGCAGAGAAGCAGAAGAGCTGAACTGGACAAGCAGACAAAGAGGACGATGCTGCCGTGACAGCAGAGGACGACAACAGTTTTGTGGAGAAAAAGCAAAGTAGACCTCGACAGATAGAGAAAATTCATCTCGTCTGTCGTGTGAAAACCTCATATTTTTCCGAGCCCCAGATCAAAAGATATGTCAAGCCCAAAGTTCAAGGAGAGAAAATCCCAAGAAACAAGGAAGACGGCTGGAAAGTAGATTCCTTGAAGATTTAGTCTTTATTAGAATCATACTTTTAATTAAAGTTGTAATCCTTGTTAAATTAGATAACTTGAGCCCAAAGCTTATATAAGGGCATGTATTTTAACCTAGGGCATATCCAATTTTCCCCATAACCGATAACCAAAACCCCTAGCCGTTTACCCACCGCCGACATGTTCTAAATTCCCCCTAGGGCCACGGGTTGATTTGTAAAGTAGCCGCAAGGGTTGTTTTGTTTTAGGAATTTTCAGTTCAATAAAATAAACTTCAAGTTCTCTTATTTTGGTTATTAATATCTTGCAAGAGCATCGGGAGAGCATTGTGAGGTTATCTATTTACTTAGCATCGGGAGAGTTAAGTATATGAAAGAAATAAGAGCAAGTTCTCTAGTTTATAGTTGAACTATCTCGTACCTAGGGATAGGGCGAGGTTAAGTGGCTAAAGTAGAATTCATCCACATCGGTGTTCATCCTTCGATTTACGTCGGGAGGTATCATCAAGACGTGATCATCGACAGACTTGGACCTAGGGATAGGCCAAGGCAGATCTGGGATTCTTGCCAAACATGAAAGTACGGAGTTGAGTGTTTGCTGCCGCGACAATCAACGGACTGCTGCCGCGACAGGTGCTGCCCGCGACAGGCGCGACGATAGAACTGGATTTCCTAAACTCTGCAATACCTGCACTACTGAGCAATTCAATACCAGCCCATTCTCTCTATCTTGATATCTTTACTCTTTTATTTACGTTTACTTTATTATTCTCGTGACAACTTTCTCAAATATTTTCTTTACTTTCGTGCAGTGAATTAAGGTGAAGCTATTAGCCCAATCCCTGTGGAGACGATATCCGATACTTCGTATCACTTTACTACTTGCGTCGTGTATACTTGCACTACCATTGCGATAGACTATTTTACACGCAACAAGTTTTTTGGCGCCGTTGCCGGGGATTGGCAACATAACTCTACCTTTTCTTTTACTGCACTTTTTGTTTTTATTTTTACTTTTATTTTTCTGTTTTTTTTTGTTTGTTCAACTCTTGCTTTTCACAAGGTTCCTTGTTTATGCGCAGATCGAAATGAGGTGAAGATCCTGAGTATCCATTAGACCCAGAAATGGAACGTTCATTCAATCTTAGGAACCGACTTCGTTACGTGCTAGCCAGGAACGAGTACCTTGAAGAACAATTAGAGACAATGGCATACCGAGGAGATAATCCTGCTGCTAGAGATGGAGCTGTTATACCGCCTGTCGGCGACTCGCCTGTCGCTGCCGGCCGATGGTCCTGTCGGGACTACATGTTGAACGATCATGTAGAGCTGGAAACCACGCTGCCGGACATAGATGTTGACAACTTCGAGCTGAAACCTGTTATGTTTAGTATGATCAACAATGCCGGGCAGTTTAGTGGTGCTGTTACAGAGGATGCTAGGGAGCATCTCAAAACATTCCAGGAGATCTGTGGTTCGTTTAGACTACCAGGAGTTAATCCGGAGATACTGAGGCTTCGGTTATTTCCCCATTCATTGAGGGACAGAGCAAAAACTTGGTGGAATAAACTTACGCCAGGTTCAATTAGAACTTGGGCAGACTTATCTCGTGAATTTTTATCTCGTTTTAATCCTTCGCATTTATCTGAGCGATTACGTAATGAAATTGCTACTTTTCAACAGGAAGATGACGAGCCGATGCACGAGGCCTGGGACAGATTTACTACTCTTCTATGGAACTGCCCAATGCATGGATTCCCCGTCTGGAATCAGGTAACAAAGTTTTATAATGCTGCCAACTTACAAACTCGTATTCGAATTGATTCAGCAGTAAACGGACTATTATTGGATAAAGATCCAGACGAGGCGATGCAAGTATTGAAAAATCTGGCTAAGAATGAGGAGCAGTTTCCGACAGCAAGAAGAGGGGGTAAACGGGTACTAGCTGTCAAGGAATATGAGGCCGACAACACGACGAAATCACAGGTGGCATACCTTACTAAGGCAATGAAAAAGCTCTTGAACGAGGATGCACAACATGGATTTGCTGTCGAGGAGGTATGTGACATTTGTGAGGGAAATCACAGTTCGGAAGAATGTCCAATACAATTAGAAGAGGGAAAGTATGTTGGAAATTACAATAAGCCGAATTACAACTCCAACAACTATAATCCCAACTGGAGAAAGGATCCCAAATTTTCTTGGAGCAATCCTAATAATGCCCTGAATCCCCAAGCACACAATCAGAATCAGGGAGGACCTAGATTGCTGACGCGATAGCAACTGCCGCCACAACTGCCGTCACAGCAGCAACAGCAGCAACCAGCTGCCACTAACAGTATACTGGAACAAACCCTAGCCACTTTTATGTCTCAGACAGGTACTTATATTGAGAATATGAATCAGTTTGTTAAGAAAACAGAGACATTCATGGATAAAATAGAGATGCGAATGACGAATCATGAAGCTACTCTGAAATCTTTGGAGACACAAATGGGTCAGGTTTCCCAGCATATTAAGCCAAGGCAGACTGGAGGATTCCCTAGTAATACTGAAAATGCTAGGCAGCCCACACATGAGCAGTGTAAGGCCATTACTACTAGGAGTGGGAAGAAACTACCAGGGCCAGAAAAGGAAGCTGAATCAGTAAGAAAACCAGCTTTGGACAAACCTGCCGAGGAAGCTGCCACGACAGGTAACAAACAGACTGCTGCCGATGAGCCTGTCACGACAACAGAAGCGACAGAGGAGAAAAATGATGAACCCAAACCTCCTCAGATTCGTATGCAGTGGGAAGGACGTATTGCTGATTATCGTCCCCCACCTCCTTTTCCTCAACGGATACAGCAAGCTAAGCAAGAATCTCAGCTAAAAAAGATTTATGGTATTTTTAAGCAGGTTCATATTAATATTCCGCTGTTAGATGCCGTTAGGGAGATGCCCGGTTATGCTAAATTTCTCAAGGATGTCATGTCAAAGAAATCTAAACTTGGGGAATTTGAAACGGTAAAGATGACAGAAGGTTGCATGAGTATTCTTCATCGGCAGCCACCCCAGAAAAAGAAGGATCCGGGGAGCTTCATCATACCTTGTGTAATCGGAGACAAATATGTGGGTAAGGCACTTTGTGATCTTGGTGCTAGTATTAATTTAATGCCAAAATCTGTTTTCCAGAAATTAGGTATTGGAAAGGCGCGACCTACGGCAGTAATTCTGCAGCTGGCAGACCACTCTTACGTTCATCCGGAAGGAAAAATCGAAGATATTCTGGTAAGAGTGGATAAATTTATATTTCCTGCTGACTTTCATGTTTTAGATTGTGAGGCAGATGAAAACGTACCAATCATCCTTGGGCGACCCTTCTTAGCCACGGGAAGATCACTGATTGCTGTGGAAAAAGGAGAACTCACCATGAGAGTGAACGATCAAGAAATTAAGTTGAATGTTCTCCAAGCTATGAAGCATGCTGATGCAAATGAGGAATGTAAGGTTATCACTGAAGTTACCCTTGATCAACCCTGCATCAGGTCGGGCTGTCACGACATCAGAATTGGTCACTGCCGCGGCAGCCACCTACAGGGCTGTCACGACAGCAACTCCTCTGACTCCGATACATCTGATACTGAAGATCAGGAGGAGGTAAACTGGATAGGCGATCGTCCAGGTAAGTTATTCGAACCTTTGAATTACACTTCGGATAACCATGCAATTCAAAAGCCATCTACTATTGAACCACCTGCCTTAGAACTGAAGCCCCTGCCAGGGCAGCTAAAATATGCTTTTCTTGGTTCAAATGATACGTTGCCCGTAATCATCTCTTCTAAGCTGCCACAGGAACAGGAACGGCAGCTAATAGGGATGCTGCGGAAGCACAAGAAGGCAATTGGATGGACGATAGCCGATATTCAAGGCATTAGTCCGGCGTTATGCATGCACAAAATCTTTTTAGAGGAAGATCATAAGCCGACTATAGATGCTCAAAGGCGGCTAAACCATGCGATGAAAGAGGTGGTGCGTAAAGAGATAATCAAATGGTTAGATGCTGGTATTATTTACGCCATCTCCGACAGCAAATGGGTAAGCCCGGTGCAATGCGTTCCCAAGAAAGGAGGAATGACCGTGGTGACCAATGAAAACAATGAGTTAATCCCAACCAGGACTGTGACCGGTTAGAGGGTTTGTATGGACTATCGAAAGCTTAACAAAGCTACCCGAAAGGACCACTTTCCTTTACCCTTTATTGATCAAGCGGGTAAACCTTACTATTGTTTTCTTGATGGTTATTCAGGTTATAATCAAATAGCTATCGCACCGGAAGATCAAGAAAAGACGACTTTCACATGCCCCTACGGAACGTATGCTTTTAGGAGGATGCCGTTTGGACTATGCAATGCACCGCCACCTTCCAAAGGTGCATGATGGCCATATTCTCCGATATGGTGGAGGACTTCCTTGAGATTTTTATGGATGATTTTTCAGTCTTTGGAGAAGATTTTGAGAGCTGCCTCGGCAATCTACAAAAGGTACTTGAAAGATGTGAAAAAGCAAACCTAGTTTTAAATTGGGAAAATGCCACTTTATGGTGGATGAAGGGATAGTCCTTGGCCATAAGATTAGCTGCCGTGGGATAGAAGTCGACAGGGCCAAAATATAAGTGATCGAGAAGCTGCCGCCGCCGACCACAGTCAAGGGTATTAGAAGTTTCTTGGGATATGCTGGTTTTTATCGGAGATTCATTGCAAATTTCTCAAAAATCACCAAGCCCCTATGCCATCTTTTGGAGCAGAACCGACCCTTTGACTTTAATGATGAATGTACTGAAGCATTCAAGGTTCTGAAGGAAAAACTGGTAACAGCCCCAATAGTACAGCCACCAGACTGGACACAACCATTTGAGATCATGTGTGATGCTAGTGACTATGCTATCGGGGCAGCACTTGGGCAGCAGAAGGACAAGTTATTTCATGTCATATATTATGCTAGTAAGACACTGAATGATGCCCAAGTGAACTACACCACCACAGAAAAGAAGTTATTAGCTGTGGTATTCTCCATCGACAAGTTTCGTTCTTACATACTTGGGACGAAGCTAATAGTTCACACAGACCACTCTGCCCTGAAATATCTGTTTGCGAAAAAGGATGCAAAGCCTCGATTGATACGGTGGATCCTGTTATTACAAGAGTTCGACCTTGAAATCAAGGACAAAAAAGGGACAGAAAATCAGGTAGCAGATCACTTGTCGAGGTTGGAGAAGGGACAGAGTCTACCAATAGATGAGACAAACATATTGGAGACTTTCCCAGACGAGCAGCTCTTTGCTGCCGCAATCACTGCCGCGACAGCCATGGCGGCAGGTAAGTCTTCTGAACTTCCCTGATATGTTGATTTCGTTAATTTTATAGTTAGCGGAATAATTCCTTCTGATCTTAACTATCAAGCCAGGAAGAGGTTCCAAAATGATGTTAAGCATTATTATTGGGACGAACCTCTTCTTTTCAAAATTTGTGCAGATCAGATTATAAGGAGGTGTGTACCACAAGAAGAGCAAAAAGACATTCTTCATCACTGCCATGCTTCACAGTATGGAGGTCACCTAGGAGGTAACAAAACTGCTGCCAAGGTGCTGCAGTCAGGGTTTTATTGGCCGTCACTGTATAAAGATGCACAAAACTTCTACAAGAGCTGTGACAGGTGCCAAAGGACAGGAAACATCTCAAGGAGAAACGAGATGCCACTGCAGAACATTTTAGAGGTCGAAATCTTCGACGTCTGGGGGATTGATTTTATGGGACCTTTTCCATCCTCATGTGGATATCTATACATCCTTCTGGCAGTGGATTATGTCTCTAAGTGGGTTGAAGCTATCGCCACTCAAAAGAATGATGCCAAAACAGTCCAAAGGTTTTTACACAAAAATATATTTTCTAGGTTTGGCATCCCTAAGGCGATTATCAGTGATGAAGGGAGACATTTTGACAATAGGGTTATTGCTGCCGCCTTGAAGAAATATGGTGTCAAGCATCGGATCGCGACAGCATATCACCCACAGACCAATGGACAAGCTGAGATATCCAATAGGGAAGTTAAGAACATTCTTGAAAAGATGGTTAAGCCAACTAGGAAAGATTGGTCTTTACTCCTTAATGATGCGTTATGGGCATATAGGACAGCTTTTAAGACTCTATTGGGCATGTCTCCGTACCGATTGATTTATGGGAAAACATGTCATCTACCTGTCGAGATAGAGCACAGAGCATACTGGGCAATCAAGGCAGTGAATATGGACTTGGACAAGGCAGGCCAGAAAAGGTTGTTAGATCTGAACGAGATTGAAGAAATACAGACAATGGCCTACGACAATGCAAGAATCTACAAGGAGAAAACCAAGAAGTGGCATGATAGGAAGTTGCTGCCACGACAGTTCTGCCCAGGGCAGCTTGTATTGTTGTTCAATTCTAGACTGAAACTTTTCCCAGGAAAATTGAAATCTAGATGGTCTGGCCCATTCCAAGTCGTACAAGTTTTTCCCCATGGTGCCATCACAATCCGATCATTAAAAGACGGGCACCAATTCAAAGTCAACAGACAGCGCCTCAAGCATTATCAGGGGACTGAAGCCCCAGGAATGCAGGAAGTGGTTACCTTAGGAGATGCCCCATCTGGCATCCATAATTTAACCTAAATTTTATTTTTATTTTTATCTATTTATTATTATTATTAGGAAATAAGGTTTATTTTATTCAAATAATGTTTTTATGTTTATTTTTTTTAGGAAATAAAGGAGTCAAGACGAACAGGAGAAGTGAACTCAGCCCACCATCCCTCCATCAGCCCAACAAAGCCCAATATTGAAGCCCGTCGTTCCAGCTGCCGCGGCAGACACGGAAAAGACAGGCTATCACCAGACTGTCACGACAGACGCGGAAACGTGTGACAAACGCGTAACAGACGCAGAAACGCGTGTCAGACGCGTCAGACACGCTAAAGCTCAACAGTCGCCCCGTTATTCACGCCTGCCGTTACAGTTTCAATGGGCAGCCATTCCTCTTCTATAAAACCCCGTTTCATTTTAATTTTCTTTCACTTCTGCTTTTCTTACTTGCTCTCCCCCTTTAGTTTTTGTTTGTTTTATTTTACTTTCAACAACCCTTGCACTAACATGTCTTCCAGAAGAACCCGCCGCAGTGCTGCTTCACCTTCTTCACCGACAGCACCTACCCCACAATCCTTTGCTACTAGAGACTTATGGGAAGAAAGAGGCTTTATTTACGCTCCAAGAGCAGTCAATATGGGCCTCAAGCCCTTCATCGCAAGGACGATTAGAGCCCTCATGTGGGAACAATTCGCGGAGCAACCGGCAGAAATGAACGAAACGCTGGTAAGGGAATTCTATGCTGCCATCGGCAGCAGGACGGCAACAACAGTGACTGTCCGAGGGACAGAAGTGCAGTTCACAGCCGAGCGCATTAACTCTTTCTATGGCCTCTACTTCGGCCCCAACGATGATGCTCACCAGCAGTTCCTTGACACTCTAGATGATGCTGCCTATGACGCTGTCATGGTAGAAGTAACGGAAGAAGGGACTGAATGGAACACAAGCCGCAAAAATCCCCACACAATGAAGAGGGGGCAGCTGCTGCCGGAGGCCAAACTGTGGAATGCCTTCATTAAGAAGAGGATCCTGCCGTCATCACATCACACCACCGTTGACCAGCAGAGGTTGGCCCTAATACACTCCATTCTCAATAAACGACCCATTAATGTGGGGATTTATATGCGGGAGAGTATTTTGGAAAGCGCCCATAGACCGACAGCCCTCCTATGCCTTCCCTACCTCATCACGTCCCTCTGCCGCTGTTATGACGTGCTGGAACCAGACACCGATCGAATAGTAAAAGGCCGGGGCTAGACAGACAAAAATATCATCAGCCTCATGGAGCTAACAGTAGCAACCCCCTTTCATCTTTCAACCCTGCTGACGTCCCAGCTGAATCATCAGAGCAGCCAAACCCTGAACCTGCTACCGCAGCAGCTACTCCGACAGACCCATCCAATCAAATCCTTGCTGCTATTCAAAGGATGGAGGACAGACAGCTGGGCCTCATGACATTCATCAAGGACTTTGCCGCATCCACGGTAAATTTTATTCATAATACTTTAAATTTCCCTGATGTTGTCTTTCCCACCTTCCCTGCCCACTACTTCACTGTCCCCACCCCTGCCCACACACCTACACCTGCTGCCACACCACATACACTATCTGCTGCCTCCATTCCATCCCCTGCCCCGACGGCAGCTGGCAGCCCTCATGTCGAAACATCCGCTCGAGGAACAAAGCGACCGGTGCCCTCGGATGACCTTGCTGCCTTTGTTGCTGGGTTCTCTTCCTCCTCCGTCTGGGCAGACAGCAAAGCTGAACCCTCTATTCAGAGGAACCTGTCGAAGGAAGTTACACCGGCAAAGAGGCAGAAAAGAATGGCAGTTAAGAAAACTCTGCCAACAGCCAGCGACAGCAGTAGCAGCAGTGACAGCAGCGGCAGCAGCTCTAACATTCAGGTTGTACAGCAACCAAGAACCAAAATCCGCCGCAAAATCCGCCTCAGCAGCAGCAGTGAAGACAGTGCTTAAAAATTTAAGTTTCTTATTTTCTTATTGCTGCCTGCTATTTATATATAATTTGTGATGTACTGCCTTCATATGTTTTGCTTTTTTTTTTGTCATTTGCATTGAGGGCAATGCAACCCTTGAGTTTGGGGGTGGTAACCCTCCATATTAATGGAGTCCAAGTACATCTTAGTTAATTGTTGTGTCTTCTGCTTAGTTATTTTTTCTCTTAAAAAAACTGAAAATTTTGGCTTAAAACTGTGAATTGAACTTGCCTGTCGTGACAGCTCTGTTGTGGCATCATCTTTAGGATAGTTTAAGGAGAAGTTTAGAGCCTTTCTATAGTTCTGAAAACTTAAACACCATTGTGACTGTTATACTGCTTAGACTTCTTTTAGCCAAACTAGAATAGAAAACTTAGCACTTAGAGTAGAAAAGAGACTAGAATCTCAGGAAACCTAGAGGTGCCTACCACTGGCTCTAGGCAGATAACCAGAGAAAAACTTCTAGAGGTGCCTATCACCGGCTCTAGACAGTTAACTAGAGGTGCCTGAAATACTGGCTCTAGTAGAAACGAGAAGAAATTAGAAAAAAAGGGAAATAACTAGAGGTGCCCGATTCTGGCTCTAGTAAGAAAAAGAAAGAAATCAGTCTCGTAAGAAAAACTCTAAACAAGCTAAAGAATAATATTCTAGTGAAACTAAGAGAATCTTGGCATATAACTGTTCACAAGCATGCACACACTGCACGAGGACTATAGTGAGATTCCGGACAGATCCTAAGTTATCCGACAGATTGCTGCCATCACAGGGAACGAACGACGGGTAAGGGAAGGTTCATTATTTGAAAGCCAAAACAAAAATATTTCATTTTTCTTTTAGGTCTTAGTTGCTTGAGGGCAAGCAAAAACTTGAGTTTGGGGGTGTGTTGAGTGTGTAAAAGTTCTATTATTTTCACCCTTTTTAACCCATATTTCTGCTGCATCAAGCATTATTCATTGCATTTAGGTTAGTTTACAGCAAAACATCACAAATATATTAAAGGCACAGACTCTACTAAAAATGGCTGTTTTTGCAGGTTGCTGTCGTAAAAGACGGTGAGGGCATGCGCTGGGCAGAGAAGCAGAAGAGCTGAACTGGACAAGCAGACAAAGAGGACGATGCTGCCATGGTGCTGCCGTGACAGCAGAGGACGACAGCAGTTTTGTGGAGAAAAAGCAAAGTGGACCTCGACAGATAGAGAAAATTTAGCTCGTCTGTCGTGTGAAAACCTCATATTTTTCCGAGCCCCAAATCAAAAGATATGTCAAGCCCAAAGTTCAAGGAGAGAAAATCCCAAGAAATAAGGAAGACGGCTGGAAAGTAGATTCCTTGAAGATTTAGTCTTTATTAGAATCATACTTTTAATTAAAGTTGTAATCCTTGTTAAATTAGATAACTTGAGCCCAAAGCTTATATAAGGGCATGTATTTTAACCTAGGGCATATCCAATTTTCCCCATAACCGATAACCAAAACCCCTAGCCGTTTACCCACCGCCGACATGTTCTAAATTCCCCCTAGGGCCACGGGTTGATTTGTAAAGTAGTCGCAAGGGTTGTTTTGTTTTAGGAATTTTCAGTTCAATAAAATAAACTTCAAGTTCTCTTATTTTGGTTATTAATATCTTGCAAGAGCATCGGGAGAGCATTGTGAGGTTATCTATTTACTTAGCATCGGGAGAGTTAAGTATATGAAAGAAATAAGAGCAAGTTCTCTAGTTTATAGTTGAACTATCTCGTGCCTAGGGATAGGGCGAGGTTAAGTGGCTAAAGAAGAATTCATCCACATCGGTGTTCATCCTTCGATTTACGCCGGGAGGTATCATCAAGAGGTGATCATCGACAGACTTGGACCTAGGGATAGGCCAAGGCAGATCTGGGATTCTTGCCAAACTTGAAAGTACGGAGTTGAGTGTTTGCTGCCGCGACAATCAACGGACTACTGCCGCGACAGGTGCTGCCCGCGACAGGCGCGACGACAGAACTGGATTTCCTAAACTCTGCAATACCTGCACTACTGAGCAATTCAATACCAGCCCATTCTCTCTATCTTGATATCTTTACTCTTTTATTTACGTTTACTTTATTATTCTCGTGACAACTTTCTCAAATATTTTCTTTACTTTTGTGCAGTGAATTAAGGTGAAGCTATTAGCCCAATCCCTGTGGAGACGATATCCGATACTTCGTATCACTTTACTACTTGCGTCGTGTATACTTGCACTACCATTGCGATAGACTATTTTACACGCAACACTTGACCTTGAGGAACAGCCGAAGTACCCCTTCTACGCAATTCCTCGTCAAATAGCTGACCAAGTTGGCAATGAAGTTTCAGCTTTGGTCCGCCTTTCGTTTTGGCATGTGTCACTAGGGACAGAAGGCCACGAAACATGTGAGTGGCACCAGGACCTCCTTGACATGCTGGACACTGCCATTGAGTAGAAGGGTCGTTGATGGTGTTCATTCGATCGAAGGTCTCGAAGAACTTGTTGAACCATCTGCTGATTTTCATTGACTCATGGCTTTGTTGTTCATCATCTTTATCAGAATCAATATAGAAATCAGCATCGCTGTTTGATGATGTCTCGAAATCAATTTTCCTCTTTGCCAATGGCTGAGGATTTTTACCAGAACCTCTGCTCGAACTCATTCTATAATAGAAGATGGTGAAGGTGAGGTGAAGGAGAACTGATTATAGAAATAAACGAAGGGTTGAGTATATTAATTTGAAGATGTTGTAAAGAGTAAATAAAGGAGTTGTTAATTTATAGGGAATTTATGTTTGGGAGGGAAAGTGGGAGGGAAAGTGAGAAGGCACAATGTTCATGAAGGTACATGAACATGAAACGGTGCGTGTGATACAAGTGAAAAGACACGAAACTGAAAAGGCAAATTCGTTCCGGGGATTTAGGGTTTCAGCTTTATACAGGATGAGCAGTAAACGGTGCATGTGATACAAGTGAAAAGACATAACACTGCAATGCAAAATTGATGTAGTAAATAATGAAAACGATAACAATCAACCGGATACATTGATGTACTTAATAATGAAAACGGTAGGAATGCAACCGGAAACATTGACTTTTTTGCAAAAGTATCGATAATTATAATCAAACCCGGAAAAAAGTATCGACACTTTGTTTCCAGTAAGTTATGGGAATCCTTTTTTTTTTTTTGAAAAGTATCAATAATTTTGTTCACAGAGGGAAGACAATATCGATAGTTTCGAGCAAACTTGCTACCGGAAACATTGATTTTTTTTCTCAAAAGTATCGGTTTTTTTATTCATAGCGTCAAAAAAGTATCGACACTTTTGTTCCAGTAAGCTATGAGAATCCTTATTGAATGAAAAGTATCGATAATTGTTTTCGAAGAGGAAGAAAGTATCGATATTTTCGAGCAGATTTGCTAACGGAACATTGATTTTTACAAAAGTATCGATAATTTTACTGAAAGTGGGAAAAATGTATCGAAACTTTGTTTCCAGTAAGCTATGAGAATCTTTTTTTCAAAAAGTATCGATATTTTGTATCATAATGGAATGAAAGTATCGATATTTTCGAGCAGATTTGCTAAAGGAAAAATTGATTTTTACAAAAGTGTCGATAATTTTACTCAAAGCGGAAAAAATGTATCGAAACTTTGTTTCCAGTAAGCTATGAGAATCCTTTTATTCAAAAAGTATCGATATTTTGTATCATAATGGGAAGAAAGAATCGATATTTTCGAGCAGATTTGTTAACGGAAGCATTGATTTTTACAAAAGTATCGATAATTTTACTCAAAGCGGGAAAAATGTATCGATACTTTGTTTCCAATAAGCTATGAGAATCCTTTTTTCCAAAAAGTATTGATCATTTTTATCATAATGGGAAGAAAGTATCGATATTTTACTACAATTTATTGCACAACTAAATTTGTCCTAAGAAATAAATGTTGTAGCCAGACTTCAACCACCATCAACCACCACCACCTACTGATTTTACTACCTGAAAATGAAAGCAACACACAACTCCTGTTTGGACCACTTCAACCGATCGTGTTTACCAAAATGGACGATACTCCATCCAACAATGTTCATTCAAGCGGGGAGGGGCATGAAAAGTTGACCGTTGATGATTCGGAACGGTTGCTCGGTCAGCTCTTTTCTTCACGTGAGGAAGCTTGGGATTTTTACAAGCAATACGCTATGAAACATGGTTTTAGTGCACGTCGAGGAACAACACGGGTGGATCGCGAAGGGAATGTGAAGACACAAGAATTTTGTTGTTCAAAAGAAGGGTTTCGGTCATCCAAAGTCCATAATGTTAATCGTCAACGTGCTCATATGCCAGTCACACGAACAGGATGCAAGGCGAAAATCGTGGTCACAACAACAAATACAAATGATCAGTGGGTTCTAAGTAAGTCTTTTCAGGAACATAATCATGTCTTGTGCACACCTGTTATGACACCATTTATGCGTTCAAATAGAGATGTGAGTGAGGCTGATGTGGCTGAGGCAACAACATTGAAAGATGTTGGTGTTGGGACATCACAAGTAATAAATTATTTCATGAATCAGGCAGAGGGTTATCATAATGTTGGATTTACAAGTAAAGACCTCTACAATGCACTTGAAAGAGGTAAAGCAAAGGAACTTGTCAATGGGGATGTGAATGCACTAATTGCTTACTTTGATTATAAGAAAGAAGATGATCCGGGGTTTTTTACGACATATTCAACAGATGAATCAGGGGCATTGCATAATCTTATTTGGGCTGATTCAACATCGAGATCAGATTACACTTGCTTTGGTGATGTAATTGCGTTCGACACAACGTACAAAGGTAATTACTATAGACTACCAATTATGCCTATTGTCGGTGTCAATCATCGCCATAGCACAATAGTATTTGCTACTGCAATAATCGCTGACGAAACGACTCAATCATTCGAGTGGTTAAATCGCTTCTTTCAGTTGTTACAGATGAGGATATGGCAATGCAGAGGGCTATCAAATGTGTTATCCCTTATGCTAAGCACAGATTATGTTCTTGGCATCTTTCTCGCAATGTAAAAGCTAACATTGGTGACAGCAAATTTAGCACAGCATTTACTAGATGTATGAGTTCCTGGTGGACAACAGAAGAATTTGATATTGAATGGTCTGCAATGATTTCAGAAGGGAAATACTCGGAACTTATGGGCTCAAGCATATCAAACCGGTCATTTCTTTGCGAATATGCGATCCACACAAAGGTGCGAGTCCTTGAATGCTTCACTCGGACGTGCACTGATAAAGAAGAAGACATATATAGACGTTGTTCGTACAATTGAACAAGGTATTAGTAAAATGTGTATCAACGAGTTGAAAGCGGATTACTTAAGTTCGCAGACAATGCCCTTCCAGATCACTAAACTAACAGACCTAGAAAGCCATGCTGGTGAAATTTATATACGGGCATCATTTCGGATCTTCCAAGAAGAACTGCAAGACGAGACCTTGTACCGGATTGAGGAACAAATTCAGTGCTTATCAGATGAATATCAAAATTTTGTTTTGTCAAAGTACAAGGAAAAGAACAAGAGATTTCACGTATGTTTTGACGTCGTTTCGGAAATCGTCACATGCTCGTGTAGGAAATTCGAGATCGTAGGAATTCCATGTTGCCATCAATTACATGTTTTGAAGCACTTGGATTACACATCTCTTCCAAAATCTTTGATTCTAAGTCGGTGGACTAAGGATGCGAAGGCTTCTGCACCAAGTTTCCTTGACTTCAACGTACCACTAGAAGTTATGCAAATGGTACGGTTCACTGCCCTACGTGCAACGTCAAGTCGTTTTTGCTACATTGCATCAAAGACTGATGCATCTTTCATAACCGCAAGAGATGAGATGAAAAGACTAACTGCTGAATTTGAACACTCGTTCGGTTTGAAAGATTCAAGCAACTGAAGCAATGTTGTAAATAGGGTTCGCGACCCTAAACGAAGACAAGGAAAGCGAAAAGAAGTCCAGAAGAAGAAGGTCCAGAAGAAAAGTAGGCACTGCTCTTTCTACAACGTTGAGGGACATAACAAAGTAACATATCCTAAATTAAAGCTGAGTTTGGATTCGTTTACACAACCTACCTCGACTGAATTTTTTGATAACGAAACGGAATGGTCGTACGGCCTCGCAAATGATGATTATAATGTGAGTTACTACGTCTATTCTACAATTATGTCTTAAATTGTTAATGGTTATTTATAATTTCAATATCTCCATTACATCTCAGGGCAACGAGGACATTTGGAATACTGCAAGTACCGATCAACAGACATTGTAACTATCATATGGTATGTATCCGACATATATCTATAATTACTATATATTACCGGTGTGGGACTTGAATGTATCCGACATAAACCAATATATAATTCAAGAATGTTACATATATAAATGAAATAAAATTCAAATTTGTAAAGGGTTATTTTTGACAAAGTCCCGAACATTAGGCTCCTTCGCCAACTTTTCCAAATATTCTCGGATGCTTCCGCCCTTTTCTGAGGATATATATAAATAAGTCAAATTAGCAAACTTTCAACATGTTCAATATATTAATAAACCAATGGAATAAGTCACATATGTAACTGTCATACCTAAAGCATTGCCGTTGAAAGATGAACCGTCATAGGGATGCAGACATATGTAACTGTATTCCTATACAGAAAACATCAATTAACAAAAGAATGAACTTTTACCTTAAAAATAAAATGCATGGCAAAAATATAACTCACTAGATTATAAATCATTTTTTCGGTAGAATCATCCACCAACAGTGTATTTTCCGAGTGGAATTGAGGAAACTCATTCCAAACGTCATGCAAATCTTTGCAGAAGGTGAATTCCTCTTTCCGTTTGCACTTTGCTTGATCCTGTTTATAGGAAATTGTGAAACATCAATTTGTAAGAATCATAAACAAATACAATTATCGAACGCAAAGAAGAAGCATCTTACCCAGATGAATATATATTGGGCATACGATATAGTTAGTTGGTTAAGAGCAAGATCAATGTTATGCCTGCAATTGTTAACAATTATCACGATAAACATCAAATTGGTTAAGAGCAATATCAAATTGTTAACAATTATAATCATAACGGTGCTTACCTCAACTTCGATGACCATATGGCAACAACAAAGTTCTCTAAACAAAAATTGATAAATTCTTGTACACGTGGCCTCATTATAACATCTACAACATGAACAAAAATTCAACCACATTTGTGTTTATAGCTTAACACATCCGTAAACAAATTTGAAGCCATTTTATTACCTCTGGAAGTTTGTTTTGTATAATAGGCAAGGACTCCATTGACATAAAAAATGACAAGTTTTTTGGGACTCGGTGTTGCAGAAATTATATATTTGTTGGGGTCTTCAGGCTCATCATCATCTGAACTATCAACCTCTTCATCATTCACCTCTTCAGTCACCACTGGATTCTCCACTTCTATTATAAGCATGTCAATAGTCAATTAACCGCATGTCAATAGTCAATTTAAAGCATTGTCATACCTATAGCTTTGTCTTTTCTTTGAAGGCATTGATTACAGAAGTTGGAGAAGTCATCACGAAGTGATGAAATATCTGCTCGCATTTGGCCGATTTGGTCATTAATCTCGCCAACACGAGCATCCAAATGCTCGTGGAAATTAACCATGTAAGCCATCACTGACTTCATCGTAATCACCCCTTCGATCTCATTTTCTTCCATCCGCTTGTGGACTTCTTCTTCAACGTTGTCCACTTGGTCGTAGTCTTGTTCCACTCTAATGCCAGATTTGTTTATCCAACCGACATTTTCAATAAAATAGTATCCCGCTTTTGTCAAGGATAACATGTCGATCTTCCGGGATAATCGAAGAGGGTAGTCAAGATTGAATTCCACTCTTTCCTTCCTCAATATATGGCTAATTACACATCCATATGGTAGTGAAGTTGTAATGGAAGCACCCTTTTTCACTATATTAAGAATTGTCTCATATATCAGTTTTGCAATGTTTGGAGCGGTTTTTGATTCATACTTAGACAACCACCAATAATCACTATCTCGAATTTGTGAAAATTTCCCACTAGAAGGCCGAATAAACCAAGTGATAAGAAGGTGAAACAATCTGCCCTCCACACCAAGATTAATGGGACTATTCCGATCCACACGTTTAATGGTAGGATCTAAAACATGTTCATCAGAATCTCCTATATTCTTAACACCTATACCATCAGCAATAGATTTCGTATCTATATATATCTCTTTCCCCATGACATAAGTCGTAATTCCTAATATTGCTTTTGTACTATGCTGGAGGTGTAATGTAGCATTACTGTAGAAAACTCTAACAAGATTGGGGTAATATTTTGGTTCTACACCAAGCAATTCAAGCCATTCCCAATCTGTAAATGTCTGTTTAAAACCAAATTTGTTTTTCTCATCAAAGAAGAAGTCCAAGTCAATAACACGTTCTGGACGAATCTTTCTTGTTTTGAAATTGCTATCATATTTCACTTTCTCTTCCTTGCTTCTAAAGTTTTGCGTTTCAAACGACATATTTGCTTCAGAAGAACTTACTTGAGCAGCAGACCTTGAATTAGAAGAATATGACTTTAACTGAGAAGCACTACGTCTCTTACGTTTGGGAGCCATTTTTTTTTGCTTCATAATAACTGTTATATGCAAAAGAAGAACGGTTACTCCCAAATCGTGCAAAACCCTAACCCTAAATTACGCAAAATTAACATTTACTAACCTGCAAATATGATCGTAGTAATCGTCCTCGTTGGAGTTGATTTTATAAGCAGGTTGAACGGTGCAATTTCTCTGAACGGTGGTAATCGTCCTTGGAGTGGAAGAGATCTCTGGTATAGTATCGATAAAATTAGGAAATGGAGGGTTTAAGTTTAGGGCTAGGTTAAAGAGAAATCGCGCCTAAAATTCAAAGTCAAATCGCTACCAGAAACATTGACAAGTGTACCGGTAACATTGATGTAGTCAATAATGAAAACGGTAAAGTCGCAACCGAAAACATTTATTTTTTCAAAAATTATCGATACTTTTGTTCATAGAGGGAAAATAGTATTGACACTTTGTTTCCAGAAAGCTATGGCAATCATTTTGTTTCAAAATGTTGAGTGGATCGAAAGATCGATATGAACCAAGAGGGGGTGAATTGGAAATTTAAAGTTTGTTTGGTGGAAATTGCAAAATAAAAAGATTGACAAGGGATTTTAGAGTGGTTCAAGTTCCAAATGAACTCTGCATCCACTACCTTAGTTTCACTAAGGATTTGCAACAATTCCACTAATTGCTCTTCCCCTTTTCTAGGCTAAGGAGGCAACCCTTACAATTTCGGTTAAATTTTTTACCCAAAATTTAACCCAATCCTCACAACAAGGTAACAAAGAATTTGATGGCTAATAGAGTATCTCTCAATACAAATTGTAGCCCAATTACAAGCACTCAACCCAATTGAACAAGATAAGAATGAAAATTACAATTGGGGTTTCTAGACAATATGGGATTTTTGCACAATTGCTTGGATTTTATGTATGAATGTTTTCTTGAAGATCAATAGTTGTTGCTGGAGCTTTTGGAGGTCTCTTTTATACCTTCTCATTGAATTCTAGCCGTTTGAGTGGTTGGGAACATAAATGGAGCCGTTGGAACTCTCTCTTACCACCATAAATGCACTTCTGCAGCTATGCGTATCGGTACACGGGAAGCCGTATCGATACCTATCACAGAAAAGAAAGAGTTGTTGTGTGCAATAAATAAGGGGTATCGATACGCACGTAAGTGTATCGGTACTGGGTATCGAAACGGGGGTTTGCCGTATCGATACCTTTTTCTCAACTTAGCTCACTGTCGATTTCCGTATCGGTACGGGGGTTTGGCGTATCGATATGGGTCAACGACCATTTAAAATTTGGTTACCAACCAACTGACACCAACGGTCAAAATATTTAAACCGACTTATATTTAAAAATTTATTAAGGGTCGTATCAATACGAGGGTTTGCCGTATCGGTACGCCATTCAAACTCTTTAGACTTTAACACAGGGGCGTATCGATATGAGGGTTTGCCGTATCGATACGTGTTCCTCCAGTAGCCAACTTTGGTAAAAAGGTATCGATACGCTTGTGAGTGTATCGATACACCTGAACGTTTTTCAATAGTTTGGCCTTGGAACACTTAGAAAATATTTTGAGTTTGAGTTTTTCAAATGAGTTTTAAAGAGTTGGTGATTTAAAACTTATTAAGGGACTTACAAAAACAATTTTAAGTTTTTCAAATTGATCCTTAAAGATCTAATTATATCAAAATCAAACATAGGTTTTACAATCTCCCCCTTTTTGATATAACAAAACTAAAACTTAAAATTTTTGACATTTTTTAAAAGCTTTACAAAGTTAACTCCCCCTTAATATAAGCTTGGTAACCTTTGAGTTAAAATCAAAATATTTGAAGTGTTGAGCTAGTTTCTCTCCCCCTTTTTGTTAGATCAAAAATATTGAGACAATTAAGTGCATAAACATAGGCAAAGGTATAAATAAGCAACACTTATATTATTGATCATAACATCAAACTTGAAATCCAAACAAAAACAGAAAATCAAAGCATAGGTTTAATAATAAACTTAGTCCTAAGAACATAAATCAAAGGTGCATAAAAAGAAAATCCTAAATGATATGCATGAGATGCAAGAAGAAACGTCTAGGCATCGTCTTCGTCGTCTTCATCATCTTCATCATCAACTCCCATTGGCTCATTATCCCGCATGCTATTGCGCCACTCATCATGGAAAGCGGAGATGGAAATATTCAAAGAATTATGCCTGCTTTCAAGGGATGTGAGACGATTCTCCATACTCGTCATCCTTGTATCAAAAGTTGTTTCAAGGGAAGTAAGACGAGTGTTCAAGTCTGTGCGCAACCCGGTAAATTGCTCATTGAGGTAAGTCATGAGAGCATCCATGGAGGGTTGTGGAGCTTGAGGAGCTTGAGGTTCTTCAAGTACGGCTGCGGCCTCGGGTGGTAACTCGGCAAGACGTAGCCAATTTCCATTAAAATAATGGAACTTACCCCGTGCAAGAGATCGTTCATCAATGGGATCAGTAAGGGGAGTTGGGAAGTCAAAAGAGCAATCAATATCCTTTTTCACAAAGAAATAACTTAAGGCCGTACCGTAGGTAAAAGATGTGACGAGAGAGGTGTGACGATTTTGCACGTGATAGACGATTTCCCCGAACATAATTCGAGCAAGATTTGGGCGTTTTCGCTCACGGAAGCAACGGATCCAAAAATCATCCACTTGACGGATGGTAGAATATTTTCCTCCGGAGGGACGAAACCACCAAGACACCATCAAATGGAGGATCCGATCTTGAGCATTTAGGGCGGTCACGGAGCCACTAAGAACATGCCCCAAAGCATTCTCATCATCAAAGCCTTCATCCTCTAATATAAAAACTTCACAAATGGATTTGACATCAAGGATGAATTTCTTTCCCATGAGATAGGAGCTAATGGCGACAACTTCCCCATTGCGAGAAATACATTTGGCATTAGAGTAGAAAATCAAAACCAAAAGACGATAATAAAAATCGGGAATAGATAGAAACTCCATGAAATTCCAACGACGAAGCAAAGGAAGAAATTCAAATTTAAAGCGCTCCGAGTCGAGAAAAGGAATGGATATTACCCTTTCGGCACGAATCTTGTAATTCTCGAATTGTCGAAAATATGCTAGACCCGTGGGACTTTCAAAGGATTGTTCATAGATGGTAGATTAGTTCGGACGTGCAACCGCTCCAAGAGTGGATGATTCACCGGTTAGAGAAACCCTTGATCGCTTCCTCGATTCCTTTGGTGCCATGATCTAAAAGAGAAATCATGCATAAAGATTTCTTCAATTTTGGTTAAGAACCAAGGTAAAAAAAATTTAAAGAGATTTGAAGAAAAAGTTTTGGAAGAACAAAGATTTTTTTTTAAAAAAAAAATCATAAGACAAAATAAAACAAAAACAAAACAAAAGGAAATTGAAAAGGAAAAAGAAGGAAAATTTTACCTTGATAGAAACTTGAGAGATTGAAGAAGGAGCTTAAAGCTTTTCTTGATTGAAAAACTCTTTTAGATTTTGAGTTGTGGTGTGAAAATATGAGGGAGGAAGAGCCCTTTTATAGGCAAAAACGGCTAGGGTTTTTAGGTTTTGAAGAGTTTTAATTTTGGTAAAAGTTGAACACTTTAAATGCCTTATTAAAAGCTGTCTGCGCAATCGAGTATCAATACGCCTAAAGGTGTATCGATACGGGGTAGAAACGTCATTTCCTTAAAAATGCCTGTTGGAGAATCGTATCGAAACGGATGAGGTCCGTATCGAAACGATTTGAAGCTCGTATCAATACGGGTTTAATCGTATCGATACCCGTTTAAGCAAAATGAATTCTGGGAATTTGAATGAAGAACACGTATCGATACGCGTAGATCCGTATCGATACCCTATGCCCAGAAATGCATATTTAGTTCTAAGAACAACCATAGGCTCAAATTTAACATCTCCTAAGAGCATGCAAATGATGAATGAACAGTTCTAAGCATATTTTAATAGAAGCATACTCCCCCTAACTATAGGCATGGATATTTTCAAGAGTTACAACACATAAACAAGCAATTTCACAAAATCAAGCATTTTTAAGCACAAAGAGGTTCTAAAAGGTCAAGATAGGCTAGCTAGACCTAACTCTCTCCTAAGGGACCAAAAACGCTCTTTGTCTAAAGATTTTGTAAATATGTCCGCTAATTGATTTAAGGTTTCTACATACTCTATAACCACATCTTCCTTAAGGACATGATCTCTAATGAAATGATGCCTTATTTCTATGTGTTTGGTTCTAGAGTGTTAGATGGGATTTTTTGTTAGACATATTGCACTAGTGTTGTCACATTTTAGGGCTATGGTTTCAACTTTAATTCCATAATCTAAGAGTTGTTGCTTCATCCAAAGGACTTGAGCACAACAACTCCCTAAGGATATGTACTCGGCTTCGGTGGTAGATAAGGCTACACTATTTTGTTTCTTAGAGAACCAAGATATGAGCATACTACCTAGGAATTGACAAGTTCCCGAAGTACTTTTCCTATCGATTTTGCAACCCCCATAATCAGCATCCGAATAAGCATGAAGGTTGAAGGTAGAGTCTCTAGGGTACCAAAGACCTAAACAAGGAGTATCTCTAAGGTACCTAAAGATTCTCTTAACGGCTATAAGGTGAGACTCTCTAGGACTAGCTTGAAACCTAGCACACAAGCAAACACTAAACAAAATATCCGGTCTACTTGCGGTAAGGTAAAGCAATGATCCAATCATAGAACGGTAAAGCTTAGAGTCAACACACTTACCTCCTTCATCTTTGTCAAGCTTTGTAGATGAGCTCATAGGTGTGGCTTGAGGCTTTGCATTCTTCAAGCCAAACTTTTGAGCATATCCTTTATGTATTTTGCTTGGTTGATGAAGGTGTCATCCTTCTTTTGCTTGATTTGGAGTCCCAAAAAGAATGAGAGCTCCCCCATCATGCTTATCTCAAATTCACCTTGCATTAACTTAGCAAACTCTTGACAATGACATTCATTAGTAGAACCAAAAATAATATCATCAACATAAATTTGAACTACTAATATGTCATTTTTAAACATTTTTATAAAAAGTGTAGTGTCCACCTTACCTTTTTCAAATCCTTTTTCAATTAAAAAGTTTGAAAGTCTTTCATACCAAGCTCTAGGAGCTTGTTTTAAACCATAGATGGCTTTGGTGAGTTTGAAAACATGATTTGGAAATTTTGAGTCTTCAAAACCCGGTGGTTGTTCCACATACACTTCTTCATTTATAAAACCATTTAAAAATGCGCTTTTAACATCCATTTGAAAAAGCTTGAAATTATGATAACATGCATATGCAAGCAACATCCTAATAGCTTCCATTCTAGCTACGGGTGCATAGGTTTCATCAAAATCTATTCCCTCTTCTTGAGTGTAACCTTGTGCTACTAGTCTAGCTTTATTTCTTACAATGTTACCACTCTCATCTAGCTTGTTCCTAAAGACCCATTTAGTTCTTATGGTAGATTGATTACTAGGCCTATCAACTAATGTCCAAACGTTACTTCTCTCAAATTGATTTAACTCTTCTTGCATAGCCATAATCCAAAAGTCATCTTTCAATGCTTCTTTAATATTCTTAGGCTCTATGCATGAGATAAATGCAACATGATTCATTAATCTAAGAGAAGATCGAGTGGTTACCCCCTTGGATGGATCACCCAAGATTTCACCATCTTTGACATAGTTCAACTCCCTTGGGTAGCTCACTTCCTTTTCCTCAAGAGCCAAGTCCTTCAAGGCTTCAAGAGGTGGATCTTGTGTGTCCTCTTCTTTTGTTGGAATCTCATCCTCCTTTGAAGTTTGTCCTCCATCAAAGGCATTTATGATTCCTACATCATCATCATCACAAGAATCCTTCCTAGGAAGGAGGTTATCATCGAATACAACATGAATAGATTCTTCTACTACTAAAGTTCTTTTGTTAAATACTCGATAGGCTTTAGAGGTTAAAGAGTAACTTATGAAAATAGCTTCATCACTTTTTGCATCAAATTTACCTAAGTTGTCTTTTCCATTATTTAAAACAAAACACTTGCAACCAAAAGGGTGAAAATAGCTAATGTTAGGCTTTTTAGATTTTAAAATCTCATAAGGTGTTTTCTTTAAAATTGGCATAATCATTACTCGATTTACAATGTAGCAAGCGGTGTTTGTGGCTTCCGCCCAAAAATATTTAGGTAAATTGTTTTCACAAAGCATAGTTCTAGCCATTTCTTGCAAAGTTCTATTTTTCCTCTCAACTATCCCATTTTGTTGAGGAGTTCGAGGAACCGAAAAATTATGGCTAATACCATTTTCATTTAAAAAATCTTCAAACCCTAAATTTTGAAACTTGGTTCCATGATCAATTCTAATATGTGAAATTTTAAGTTCAAGATCATTTTGGGTTAGTTTTGAAAATGTGATGAATTTTTTCAAAGCCTCATCTTTAGTACTTAAAAATAGAACCCAAGTAAATCTAGAAAAATCATCAACAAGTACAAAATCATAAGACTTACCACCCAAGCTCATAGTCCTAATAGGCCCAAAAAGATCCATATGGATAAGTTGTAAATATCTACTAGTAGAAACATCATTAATGGATTTAAAGGAAGACCTATGTTGTTTACCCTTTGAGCATGCATCACAAATTTTATCATTTGAAAATTTTATCTTGGGTAAACCTCTAACTAGGTTAAGGGAGACTAGTTTTTCTAAAACACTTATGCTAGCATGTCCTAGTTTCCTATGCCACAACCATGCATCATTTTCATTTTGTGCAACTAAGCATGCATGAGATGTATGAATGTCATCTAGATGCACCATGTATATGTTCCCTATGCGATGACCTATGAGCATAATATTATTAGATTTAATGTCTACAATTTTGCATCCATTTTTATCAAATAAAACATTAAATCCTTTATCACACAATTGACTTATGCTCAATAAATTGTGTTTAAGACCATCGACATACAAGACATTTTCAATAAGAATAGTAGAGTGATTACCTATGGAGCCAATACTTTTAATGTGGCATTTGGAGTTTTCACCAAATGTTACTTACTCCTCCACTTTTTGGCTTTAGATCCATGAATCTACTCTTGTCTCCGGTCATATGCCTTGAGCATCCACTATCAAGGTACCATGAGTTTTGACTTTGTGCTTTGGCCTTGTAGCAATGCTCCCCCTACAAACAAAGATATTAAACTTTTGTTTTTGGTACCCAAATCATTTTGGGTCCATGAGTGTTAGCTCCCAAAACCTTGGTTCCCTTAGGAATCCAAGATGACATAGCAATAATATTATTAGATTTTACAAGTTCCTTAGGAACCCATACACTTCTAATTCTTTTAGCTCTACTATGTCTAGGAAGACTACCTTGTTTGTAGTAGTTAGTCTTTTTCTTAGGTTGGTGTGTTCTTGAGGATTCACCTATTTCATGCTTGACACTACCAACATTTTTCAAAGACTTTTTGAGCTCATTTAGCTCATCCAACACCTTTTGGTGTTCACTATTACATTGAGACAAAAGATTATTAAGGTCAACATTTTCATCTTGAAAGAATTTTAGTTCATCTTTTAACCCTAATATCTTTTTCTCAAATTTTGAATTAGCTTGAGTGAGTGAGTCATTTTTCTCATTTAGATCCAAAATAATCTTTTTGTTCCTAATGACCGACTCTTTATATTTTTCAACTAATTCATCATAGACCTCTTGTAACTCATCATATGCATCATTTAATTCATCATATGTAAAATCTAAAGTAGATGAGTTAGAGGTTACCATGGAGGAATCTTCCTCAAGTGCCATGAGGCAAAGGTTAGCCACTTCTTGTTCGTCATCCTCCGATGACTCCTCATCACTCCAAGTAGCAAGCTTGGCTTTGAGCTTCTTCCTATTCTCAAAGCCCTTCTTCTTGAGTTGAGGGCACTCCGAACGTATGTGGCCGGGTTGTTTGCACTCAAAGCAAATGATTGGATCCTTTGCTTCTTCTTTGTTCTTGCTTTTGAAGTCCATTTTTCTTTGGATTTTTCTTCCCCGGTTGGACCTCATAAAATGTGAGAATCGTTTGGCTATCATAGCCAATTCTTCTAGTTCATCCTCCTCACTAGAAGAGCTCTCTTGATGTAGTGAAGCTTTGAGAGCTATTCTCATCTTCTTCTTCTTCTCAACCTCAAGCTTTTCTACTCTTTTCTTTTCTTTCTTCTTCTCTTCTTCCCTTCCTTGCTTCATAATCTCATGAGTAAGGAGAGAACCCACAAGCTCATCAAGCTTTAAAGTCTTTAAATTCTTAGCTTTAATGATGGCGGTTCTCTTCCCATCCCAAGATTCGGGAAGTGAATAGAGTAGCTTCCGGACAAGCTTGTCTTCCGGTATAATTTCTCCAAAGCCCTTTAGCCCATTGACAATAGTGGAGAAACGATCAAACATCTTGGACACCGTCTCATCGGGCTCCATCTTGAAATTTTCATAACTAAGATTGAGAATTCCAATCTTAGTTTCTTTAACATCGTTGGTGCCCTCATAAGTAGTCTCAAGAGTGTCCCACACTTCTTTGGCACTCTCGATGGATGAAACCTTTGAATAGATGTCCGGACCGAAAGAACAAAAGAGCATGTGGAGAGCTTTGTCATTGACTTGAATCTTTTTCCTTTCTTCTTCACTCATCTCCATCTTTTTCTTTAAGACCATCTTGCCTTCACCATCTTGCTTCAATGGAATATAAGGGTCGTCTTCAATGACATCCCACACTAGGTAGTCATTTGACTTGATGAAGAGACGCATTCTATTATTCCAAAAAGAATAGTTATCACCATTAAAGAAGGGAGGCTTTGTAGTGGATTGACACTCATACATGCCCGAACCAGAGGTTGAAGCCATCTCTTGATATATGATGATCACACTCTTCCAAGGAACTCCTCTTGTGGTTGTTAATCCTCAAAGAGGTAGGCTCTGATACCAATTGTTGAGTGGATCGAAAGATCGATATGAACCAAGAGGGGGGTGAATTGGAAATTTAAAGTTTGTTTGGTGGAAATTGCAAAATAAAAAGATTGACAAGGGATTTTAGAGTGGTTCAAGTTCCAAATGAACTCTACATCCACTACCTTAGCTTCACTAAGGATTTGCAACAATTCCACTAATTGCTCTTCCCCTTTTCTAGGCTAAGGAGGCAACCCTTACAATTTCGGTTAAATTTTCTACCCAAAATTTAACCCAATCCTCACAACAAGGTAACAAAGAATTTGATGGCTAATAGAGTATCTCTCAATACAAATTGTAGCCCAATTACAAGCACTCAACCCAATTGAACAAGATAAGAATGAAAATTACAATTGGGGTTTCTAGACAATATGGGATTTTTGCACAATTGCTTGGATTTTATGTATGGATGTTTTCTTGAAGATCAATAGTTGTTGTTGGAGCTTTTGGAGGTCTCTTTTATACCTTCTCATTGAATTCTAGCCGTTTGAGTGGTTGGGAACATAAATGGAGCCGTTGGAATCCTCTCTTACCACCATAAATGCACTTCTGCAGCTATGCGTATCGGTATACGGGAAGCCGTATCGATACCTGTCTCAGAAAAGAAAGAGCCATTGTGTGTAATAAATAAGGGGTATCGATACGCACGTAAGCGTATCGGTACTGGATATCGAAACGGGGGTTTGCCGTATCGATACCTTTTTCTCAACTTAGCTCACTGTCGATTTCCGTATCGGTACGGGGGTTTGGCGTATCGATACGGGTCAACGACCATTTAAAATTTGGTTACCAACCAACTGACACCAACGGTCAAAATATTTAAACTGACTTATATTTAAAAATTTATTAAGGGACGTATCGATACGAGGGTTTGCCGTATCGGTACGCCGTTCAAACTCTTTAGACTTTAACATATGGGCGTATCGATACGAGGGTTTGCCGTATCGATACGTGTTCCTCCAATTGCCAACTTTGGTAAAAAGGTATCGATACGCTTGGGAGCGTATCGATACACCTGAACGTTTTTCAATAGTTTGGCCTTGGAACACTTAGAAAATATTTTGAGTTTGAGTTTTTCAAATCAGTTTCAAAGAGGTGGTGATTTAAAACTTATTAAGGGACTTACAAAAACAATTTTAAGTTTTTCAAATTGATCCTTAAAGATCTAATTATATCAAAATCAAACATAGGTTTTACACAAAAGTATCGATAAATATTTGTTATATAAGGAGAAACGTATCGATATTTTCGAGCAAATTTTGATACCGGAAACATTGATTTTGTTTAAATTTATCGATACTTGTAATCATATCGTGAAAAAAGTATCGAAACTTTCTTTACAAGCTATGTCAATCCTTTTGTTTCAAAAGTATCGATAATTTTATAATATAGGGAAAAAAGTATCGATCTTTTCGAGGGAATTTTGAATCCAGAAACATTGATTTAGTTTAAAAGTATCGATAATTTTACTCATAGCGGGAACAAAGTATTGGCACTTTGATTCCAGTAATCTATGGCAATCATTATTTTCAAAAGTATCGATATTTTGTTTAAATAGTGGGATGAAAGAATCGATATTTTCGAACAATTGTGCTACCGGAAACATTGTTTTTATTAAAAGTATCGATAATTTGTTTTTATAGCGTTAATAAAGTATCGAAACTTTATTACTAGTAAGCTATGTCAATCGATTTTTACAAAAGTTGATGTTGAACTTTATTACCGGAATTTGATGCTAAACTTATAGTTTCATAACATTTATACTTTGAACCTAGTATGCAAATGGGACATTTATAGTTTCATAACATCTAACAAAATATTTGCTAAATATGTACATACAAAATTATGTTAACATAATTTACAACAACGTAACTATGATGAATAATTATATACAAAATTATGGTAACATAATGTACATACAAAATATTTGCTTTCAAAAGGAATTACTTTTTCATATGTTTCAGGCAACCAGTTGTGAACTGAGGTCTCTTTTTATTACCTTCGTGATTTATGTGATCGTTTAAAATTCTCGGACGATCCCATTCCCCAACAACCTACATTCACATTAGAACATTTTGTTACCACATCATTCAATGTCAGTACCCAAATTTTATTTTAAAAGTCCTTTTCGCAAAATGTCAAATTGTTAGATAACCACAAAAATATTTGACTTACTAAATATTCAAATTTCATACCCGTTCGTTTGCACAATCGTCTTACGGTCCACAAATTCTAAATCCGTCACTGGGACCTTGATCTTCCCAAATGTATCAACAAAGGTCGCATCCTGATTAAATTTATCTAAACATTTCAGCTGCGTCAAAAAATTATTAAATTAGATTACGAAGAAATTATGCATTATAAATTACAAAATGTATCGACACATACCAATTTCCTGCATTGTTGCACTCTTGTCCTGTGCCGGTAAGATGTATGTAGACTATCAAGAACCGATGCTACACGATCAACCATATCCAACACCAAGAGATACCAATGAGTATTGTTATCGTTTATTGGCAAGAAGATCTACAATAAATGCCACATCCAAGACAAGAAATTAGAACATTTATTGTTATTATTTAAATACAAAACAACATGTACGCAAAAATATCTTACCGTGTCACAATCGGTCATTTTATTATGGTCTACCAATACGTTAGTCCAGAAGCTTACAAGAGTCGACACATCTTGACCGTCCTCTACCAACGATGACTGCATTTTCAAAAACAATCACTATTAATTGACCAGCCATATGCATAACACAACACAAAAATGTGCATAAATTTAACTTACCGCAAAGAAGTATAGAAAAAAGCAAATCTTCCGGTTCCCTGATATCTTCTTCATCGATTCGTGAGCCAACAACCACCCGACCAAATTAATAACCGAACCGTAAATCCATTTTCCAGATTTTAACGACCCAACGTCGCCTACTGTGCCGTGTTGGCTTCCGAAATCTATGATAACATCTCTATACAAGCAATTTTTTGGATTAATTTTTTCACAAAAATATTTAAATATCACTCACAAAGCAATATATATTACTTACCGATCATCTAACAACCCACTATTTCATACATACTCACACATTGCACCCTCCATTGCACCAATTCCTTTTGATATTTTGACCTTTTCAACCTACGATATTGATTATAGATATTATCCACAACACGATAATCAAAATGGATGTCAATTCTATTATTCATTTTACCTTTTGCTTCTTCTTTGGTGCACGACACTCTGAATCCAGATCTGCATTTATTACATGATCCGGTGTCTTCATATATGGATCGTGGACTTCTATATTTTCCTCCCTCTTACTCAATTCTTTTATATTTTCTTCATCATTTTTTTAAGTTCATCATATTTTTCCTCAACATAACTCCTCTTTTGTTTAATTTCAGAACTTAAATTTTTCCCCTCATCCATTTTTTTATACCATTCCAATCACCCCCTTCAACTCACCCCCCAATTCCACCACTTCTTTCACAACATCATCAACCTTTTCCCCTACTTCCCCCTTAATGCTCTCAATTGCCTCTTCGATTCTGGATTATCTTTGCAAACAATCAGAAACGACTTTTTTAACCTCCGCCAACTCAACCACCAAAATGTCATATTTACTTCCCCTTCTTCATTCTGTTTCACCTTCTCTTCTACCTTCTTCTCTTCCTCTTCTTCCTTCTCTTCCTCTTCGCCAATAACCTTCAAAAATAAATTACATTATTAGAACATCTTTCTTTTTTAAGTCCTTACTAATATATAAATACTTAAATTACCCTTACTTTCTTTTTCGGTCTTTCCAACTTTAACTTTGCCATCACTCGGGCGATTGCTTCCTTGCCCCATGCAATGATGTGTGCCACTCCGTTTCTTTGGAAGGTCGGCACACTTAAAGAATCAGACTAAAAATCAAACAATGCAACCTGCATTTATAATAAATTTTATCATTTTCTATAATAACTATTTACAAAGTTTTCTAAACCAACACATCGTTCAACTCATTTACCTCTAAGACAGCTATGCACCCTTTGAGGTTTGTGGGGTTTTCGGCCTTCTGAAAGCTCTTGATTTTATCAAATAATTTGTCACTGACAAATGAGGCCCAATTTAATTCACCTTTCAACCCGGAGTCGCAAATCAACTTCATATATTCCTTGCTCGGGGATGTATCACCCGTTGGACAAAGGAATACTCCGACAAGGTACAATAGTACCCGGGCCTTCAGATCATCCCCATCATACTTGCCGCTTTTAATATCGTCCTCGAGTGTAGCATATGTCACCTTGGACTTTAGGCCATACTTATTCACAAGTTTTTTTCCAATCCTCCCTCTTAATTACTTTATGCACACTCTTCCCTTTATTTTCTAGCCCCAATACGGCTTCAACACATCGGACACCAAAATGAAATGAATATTTACCGTATCAAACTTCACACTTTTGCAAATCAAAATCTCTCATCAACAAGCGACACAATTCCCTTCGAATTGGTCGGTCCTTCAATCCAATAAGAGATCCAAACCCCATTTCTTCCAACACATTGGCTTTATCCTTCACTTTTAAGTCCTCTATTATGTGGTGCACTCGTTTTATGCTACACCTTGTCGAAACTTCCTATATTATTTACATATAATGTTAGAGTTTTTATATATCATTTATCAAAGTATTTACAAGTTTAACGAATACCTTCTTCTAAATGTTTCCATGTGTTTTCCTCGAAGCCGAATATTTTGCTCTATCCTTTGTGGACAACGTCATAAATGGTTCCTTCTAAGTATCACCCATCGTTTGCCATTTCTTCACCACATCTTCTATCACCTAAAAATTATGCATAAACCATCAACAATCAAAATATTAAACCTACATTATATTCATTATAAATTCAATTTACATACCGAACCGCTTTTGTAAGTACCACATTCCTTCATCATTTGCACTCCATTCATACTGTCATGATAGGAAAGTTTAAATGTTCTTAAATACTTTAATCCAATTACCATTTAAAGAACAAGTACACAAATACATTGATACTTACTAGAAGTACATATATCCACCCTTTGGTTGCTTTGGATTTTCCTCACTTTCGATACTCTCCGGCTCCATTTCAACCATTTCAATAGTGGCATCTTCACGAACAATATTTTCATTAGCCATTTCAGTGTCATCTTCACGAACAACATCTTCATGATCCTTTGCACCCATCTTATAGTAACCGCTTCAGTTCTCTGGAAAAAGTATCGATATTCATTTTCTACCGACAATATCAATTTCTACCTATAAGTTCTCTGAACAAAGTACCGATATTTATTTCCTAACTATAATTACAATTTCGACCTATAATCGATCCGAAATCTGATTTTACTTCAAAATCCCTAAACCAAAAACATTAACCCCAACTTTCGAATACTACATTACCAAAAAACTAGGGTTTCGACAACATACCTTTTACTTCAAAATCCCAAAACCCAAAACCTTTCCTTTCGATTCTGATACACCACGACTTCAAAAACGCCTCCCTTCTATTTCGCAGCAACCAAAATCGGTTCGATTTCAAATACTCTCTTAGGTTTTCTGTAAATGCAAGCAATACAAGGATTGTATTAGAGTAGATACTTTTTAACCGGTTATATCATTATATTTAATCGATACAATTCCCCAAGTTTCGATACTTTTTTGAATTGTGTCGATTCTTTCGATCCTTTTCTGTTTCAAAATCCTTTTAAATTACTAATGTACCGATTCTTTCGTACATGTTCTTACAAATGTATCGAAACCAAACAAACAATACGGTAACGAGTTACCTGTTACATTATATCTATTAATAATGTAACCGGTTATGTCAAATTTCCTTGTATTTTACCGATTCTTTTGACATGTTCTTAAAAAAAGTATCGACACCAAAAAAAAATCCGGTAACGATTTACCGGTTACATTATATGTATTAATAATGTAACCGGTTATGACTAATTTGCTTGTATTTTACCGATTCTTTTGACATGTTCTTAAAAAAATATCGACACCAAACAAAAAATCCGGTAACGATTTACCGATTACATTATATGTATTAATAATGTAACCGGTTATGTCTAATTTGCTTGTATTTTACCGATTCTTTTGACATGTTCTTAAAAAAAGTATCGACACCAAACAAACAATCCGGTAACGATTTACCGGTTACATTATATCTATTAATAATGTAACCGGTTATGTCTAATTTTTTCTATTGTACCAAATCTTTTGCACATGTTCTTACAAAAGTATCGAAACCAAACAAACAATACGGTAACAATTAACCTTTTACATTGTTTGTATTAATAATGTAACCGGTTTGGCCTTTTTTTTCGTTAATGTCAAATTAGCTTCTAAAGGATAGATACTTTTTATTAGTACTGTGGAAACATAATCGATACTTTCGATCCTTTGGTATCGATAAAATTGTATAAAGTGTTACAAAAGTATCTGTTTTTTCGATACTTTTTTAAATTCATTACAAAATACTGTGCAAAAAGTATCGATATTTTCGATACTTTTTTCAACCGCGGTTACATTGCTTTTCAAAATGTATTCATACTTTTTAAAAAGTATAGACACTTTCGAAATTATCAACAAATTAGGCGCTACCGAATATGTTGATACTCATATCAACAAAATAGGTAATTTTATCGATTTTGTTATCGTGGGATTTTCCAAGGCCCCATGAGCTCAAAATTATCAACAAATTAGGCGCTGCCGAATATGTTGATATTCGAATCAACAAAATAGGTAATTTTACCGATTTTGTTATCTTTAACCGATCACCTTTCTAACCGGTCACGCCGTATATTAGCCGTATATTAACCGCCTTACGGCAGAACTACCCAAAGTATTGTAGGATATTATTTATTGCTTCTTCTGCACTTGAGGTATTGTAGGATATTTGTGAAGCTTTCTCCGGGGGATTTTGATCTCTTGGTCTTTGGAAATTGGAATGTGGAAGTGTTGTTGGGCGAGGGCTTGTTATGCCGGGGGGTGTCTTGTTTGGTTGTGGATTTTATTTCGCTTGGGCGTTGGTTTCCATTTTCGAATCTTTTGGGTGTTTTCTTCATTTATTCGTTCCACGATCATGTTGTACTCTTTTATTCCCACTAGGCTTAAAGAGTTTGAACGAGGCACATGATTGTGCATAACTGTATGATTTTTGTAAAATCAAAATTGATTTTGATATACCAAATAACTTTAGGGATTTAGTTGTAAAAATGATAAATTTTTAAGTATTTCAAAAACTCACTAATTGACAAGCCTTTTTAAACCTAGTACTCTTTCAAGTCAAAACATATTACAAGGGTTCAAATTTTCTAAGTCTTTTCAAGTGTTTTCAAGTCAAATTTCAACAAAATGCATAGGTGTATCGATACCATATAGCGTATCGATACCATATAGCGTATCGATGCGAAATTTCAACACTGGAATTTTAATCGACCATAGCGTACTGATATGGTTTAACCCCGTATCGATACAATATTTATCTGGATAAGACTTTAAGCTATAGCGTATCGATACGCATCAGGACCGTATTGATACCGTTTTTCATATAAAAATATTTTTAATGCTATAGCGTACCGATACGGTATGTCACCGTATTGATACGATATGATGACCTTGCAAAATATTTACATTTAATATTCGAACGTTGGCTTGTCGGTTATGGGAATTCAAAATTTCAAATGAACGTTGAACGGTATCGATACGCTAATGTAGTGTACCAATACGCTTTTTATTAAAACACAATTCAGGATTCCAGTGAGCAAAAACCGTATCGATACGGCTAATAGTATCAATACACCCCTTAAGACCTTACCGATACGCCTTTCTAGCGTATCGATACGCTTTGTTTTTCAGTCACAACGGCTCTTTCTTCTTTAAGACATGTACCGATACGCCCTCGAAGAATATCGATACGGTGAGCAGTTGAGGAGCATTTATTAAGGAAAATGCAGCCCAACGGCTAGATAATGACCTCAACCACCCAAACGGCTAGAAATCAATGCAAGGGTATAAAAACAAGTCTCCAAAGCTACAACAACAACTATTGATCCTTCAAGCAAAATCAAAGCATTTATTTCAAACCTTGTGCCTTTAGAGTCAAATTCTTATACCCAACTCATTTGGAGTTTTTCATTGTAAATCTTTTTAGAGTTTGGGGAGTGTTTATGTGTAATTGGGGTAAACAATTAGCCTTTGAGAGGTATATACAAAGTTTGCCTATCTTTCCTTTGTAAAGAGTGATATTGAGTCAATCTTTGGGTAGAGAGATTGACCGATTTGTAAGGTTTTCTCCTAAGCCGAGAAAAGGGGACGAATTCAAGTTAGTGAATTGTTGAAATCCTCAGTAGGGTGCTGAGGTAGTGGATGTAGAGCTTGTTCGAAGCTTGAACCACTCTAAAATCGTATTGTCTTTATTTTTAAATTATCCATTTGCAGCATTCAATTTTTATTCCACCAATTCACCCCTCTTGGTGTTTAGCCATCATTTGATCAACTCAACAATTGGTATCAGAGCTACACTCATTGGAAGGATTAACACCCTTTGAGTAGATCTTGGAAGATTTTGATCAATTACACTTCAATCAACATTATGCTATGACATCCACCTCCGGCCAAAACCTCTACGAATCTCTATGCATCACCAAACCATCATTCTTCAATGGGGACAACTATCCTTATTAGAAGAACCGGATACGACTATTCATCAAATCAAACGACTACATGGTGTGGGACATGGTAGAAGACGGTCCTACAACTCTAATGAAAAGAGATGGTGAAGGAAGGCTTGTTCTGAAGACCAAAACCGAAATGACCGATGAATATAGAAGACGTTTGCAAGTCAACGACAAAGCCTTGCACATAATCTTTTATGCTCTCGGTCCCGACATATACTCAAAGGTGTCTTCAATCGAAAGTGTTAAAGAAGTGTGGGACACCCTAAAGACTACATATGAAGGAACAAGTGACGTCAAGGAGACGAAGATCGGGTTGCTCAATTTGAGTTATGAAAACTTCAAAATGTAAGCCGACGAAAGTGTCTCCAAGATGTTTGATCGGTCCTCGATCATTGTCAATAGACTAAAGGGCTTCGGTGAAGTTATTCTTGAAGAAAAGCTAGTCCAAAAGCTACTCCACTCTCTTCCGGAGTCTTGGGATGTCAAGATGACGACCATCATCGAAGCTCAATATTTGAAGACTCTCAAGCTAGATGCCCTTGTTGGATCTCTACTCACCCATGAGATCATGAAACAAGGGAGAGAAGAAGAAAGAAGAGAAAAAGGTAGAGAAGAAAGAGGTTGAAAAGAAGAAGCTAGGAATCGCACTCAAAGCGTCATACAACGAAAGTGATTCTAGTGAGGAGGAGGAGGACGAAAAGATGGCCATGTTGGCCAAACGATTCACTCAATTTATGAAGTCCAATAGAGGAAGAAAATTCAATAGAAGAGGGGACTTAAATAATAAAGGAAAAGAGGAAGAAAAGGATCAACTCACTTGTTATGAGTGCAAGAAGCCCGACCATATCCGAACCGATTACCCTCAATTGAGGAAGAAGAGCTTTAGGAAGAAGAACAAGCTCAAGGCTCAAATAGAAACTTGGAGTGACGAGGAGTCATCCGAGGAAGAGGAGGAAATGGCCAATCTTTGCCTCATGGCCTTTGAGGAGGATCACATGGTAAACTCTAACTCATCTCCTACTTATGATGAATTATATGATGAATATGATGAGTTACAAAATGTTTATGATGAATTGGTTGAAAAATATAAAGAGTCTATTTTGAAAAACAAGAAAATCATTTCCGATTTGAAATCTGAAAATGAGTCTCTTTCAAAAACCAATTCCGAATTAGAAAAGAAGGTTTTGTACTTGATAAATCTTTCAAATGAGCTTAAAAAGAAAAATCTTGATGTTGAAAAACTTTTTTACGATTTCCAAGATTATCACACTAAGGAAATGGATAATCTTAAAACTATTGGGAAACATGCTCTTGAAAAGGGAAATTCTTCAAAAACCCAATATGTTAAGAGAAAACCATTTTACCCCAAACAAAGAGATTTTCAAAAGCAATCTAAAGTTAAAAGAATTAGGAGTGTATGGGTTCCTAAGGAACTCATTGTTTCTAATAATGTAAATACAATTGCTTATTGGATTCCTAAGGGGACCAATCTTTTGGGAGCTAACTCTCATGAACCCAAATCATTTTGGGTACCAAACATCAAAACTTAATCTCTTTGTTTATAGGAGGAGCAATGTTTCAAGGTGAAAGCTTCAAGTAAGAACACGTGGTACCTTGATAGTGGTTGCTCGAGACACATGACCGGAGACAATAGTAGATTCGTGGAGCTTAAACCAAAAAGTGGAGGATGTGTGACATTTGGTGACAACTCTAAAGGGAACATTGAAAGCATAGGCTCTATTGGTAATCTCTCATCTACATTCATTGAAAATGTTTTATATGTTAATGGTAAAAAACATAATCTTTTTAGCATTAGTCAACTTTGTGATAAAGGTTTTAATGTTCATTTTGATAAATAAAAAATGGGTGTAAACTTGTGAACATTAAAACAAATAAAATAATGCTCATTGGTCATCGTATATGAAATATTTATATGGTGCGTTTAGATGACATACATTCATCCCATGCATGTGTTAGTTGCACATGATGAGAATGATGCATGGTTGTGGCATAAGAAACTTGGGCATGCTAGCATAAGTGTTTTAGAAAAATTGGCTTCCCAAAATCTAGTTAGAGGTTTACCCAAACTAAAATTTTCATTAGATAAAATATGTGATGCTTGTGCAAAGGGTAAACAAAAGAGAACCTCATTTAAACCTATTAATGATGTTTCGACTAGTAGGGTATTACAACTAATCCACATGGATTTATTTGGGCCTATTAGAACTATGAGCTTGGGTGGTAAGTCATATGCATTTATATTGGTAGATGACTTTTCTAGATACACTTGGGTTCTATTCTTAAGTACTAAGGATGAGGCTTTAGAAAATTTTATTACATTTACAAAAATTACCTAAAATGATCTTGATCTTAAAATTTCACATATTAGAAGTGATCATGAAACCGAGTTTCAAAATATGGGTTTTGAAGATTTTTGTAATGAAAACGGTATTAGCCATAATTTTTCAACTCCTCACACTCCTCAACAAAATGAGGTAGTTGAGAGGAAAAATAGAACTTTAGAAGAGATGACTAGGACAATGCTTTGTGAAAACAATTTACCTAAGTATTTTTTGGCGGAAGCCACTAATACAGCTTGTTATATTATTAATAGAGTAATGATTAGGCATATTTTAAAGAAACACCTTATGAGATTTTGAAATCTAAAAAGCCTAACATTAGCTATTTCCACCCTTTTGGTTGTAAATATTTTGTTTTAAACAATGGAAAAGACAACTTAGGTAAATTTGATGCTAAAAGTGATGAAGTAATATTTTTGGGTTATTCCCTAAACTCTAAAGCCTACCGTGTATTTAATAAAAGAACTTTGATTGTTGAAGAATCTATACATTTTGTTTTCGATGATAACCTCCTTCTGAGGAAGGAATCTTGTGATGATGATGATGTAGGGATCATTGAAGCCATTGATGGAGGACAAACATTAAAGGTGGATGAGATTCCAACTAAAGAAGATGAAGCACAAGATCCACCTCTTAAAGTCTTGAAGGACTTGGCTCTTTAGGAAAAAGGATGTGACATACCCAAGGGAGTTCAACTATGTCAAAGGTGGTGAAATCTTGGGCGATCCATCCAAGGGGGAAACTACTAGATCCTCTCTCAAACTTATGAATCATGTTGCATTTATCTCATGCATAGAGCCTAAAAATATCAAATAATTATTAAAAGATGATTTTTGGATATTGGCTATGCAAGAGGAACTTAATCAATTTGAGAGAAGTAAAGTATGAACATTAGTTGATAAGCCTAGTAATCAATCTACTATAGGATCTAAGCGGGTATTTAGGAACAAACTAGATAAGAGTGGTAACATAGTGAGAAACAAGGCTACGCTTGTTGCTCAAGGTTACACTCAAGAAGAGGGAATTGATTTTAATGAAGCATATGCACCTGTAGCTAGAATGGAAGCTATTAGGATGCTTCTTGCATTTGCATGTTATCATGATTTCAAACCTTTTCAAATAGATGTAAAAAAATGTTTTTCTAAATGGTTTTATAAACGAAGAAGTGTATGTTGAACAATCACCCGATTTTGAAGATCCAAACTTTCCAAATCATGTTTTTAAACTAATAAAAGCTTTATACGGTTTGAAACAAGCTCTTAGAGCTTGGTATGAAAGACTTTCAAACTTTTTAATTAAAAAAGATTTTGAAAAAGGCAAGGTGGACATTACACTCTTCATTAAAAGATATGGCAATGACATTTTAGTAGTTCAAATATATGTTGATGATATTATCTTTGGTTCTACTAAGGAATTTTATTGCCAATAATTTTCTAAGCTAATGCAAGGTGAATTTGAGATGAGCATGATGGGAGAGCTCTTATTTTTCTTAGGGCTCCAAATCAAGCAAAGGAAAGATGACACCATCATAAATCAAGCTAAATACATCAAGGATATGCTCAAGAAGTTTGGCTTGGAGAATGTGAAGCCTCAAGCCACTCCTATGAGCTCATCAACTAAGCTTGACAAGGATGAAGGAGGTAAGTGTGTTGATTCTAAACTTTATCATTCTATAATTGGATCTTTGGTTTACCTTACCGCAAGTAGACCCGATATCATGTTTAGTATTTTCTTGTGTGCTAGGTTTCAAGCTAGTCTTAGAGAATCACACCTAGTTGCCATTAAGAGAATCTTTAGATACCTTAGAGATACACCTTGTTTAGGTCTTTGGTATCTTAGAGATTCTTCCTTTGACCTTCATGCTTTCTTCGATGCGGATTATGGGGGATGTAAGATAGATAGAAAAAGTACCTCCAGAACATGTCGATTCTTAGGTAGTATGCTTGTATCTTGGTTCCCTAAGAAACAAAATAGCATAGGCTTATCTACCACCGAAGCGGAGTACATATCCTTAGGAAGTTGTTGTGCTCAAGTTCTTTGGATGAAACAAAAACTCTTAGATTATGGTGTTCAAGTAGATACCATACCCTTAAGTGTGACAACACTAGTGCCATTTGTCTCACTAAGAATCTCATCCAACACTCTAGAACCAAACATATAGAAATTAAACATCATTTTATTAGAGATCATGTCTTGAAAAATGATATAGTTCTAGAATATGTTGATACCTTGAACCAATTAGCGGATATATTCACCAAACCTTTAAATAAAGAACATTTTTGGACCCTTAGGAGAGAGTTAGGTTTAACTATTCTTTCTTGACCCTTTTAGGTCCCAAATGACCAAAAATGTGCTTGAAATTAATTGATGATCATGCTTATGTTGATTTGCCTCCTTTTGCATCTATGCTTGTTGTTAGGGGGAGTATGCATCAGCTTTAGTCATTAAATCTTGCTCATATACCATTCACATGCATTTAGGGTCATTCAAATTTGAATTTTTGGACTTAAAACTGTCCAAAATGCATTTTTCTGGTAATGGCGTATCGATGCGGCTACAAGCGTATTGATACGGGTTCGTTAATGGGAAGTGATACAGGTCAAACTGTATCGATACGGTCACGCATATCGATACGATATTAAAAATAAATTTAAAATTAGGGTAAGGCGTATCGATACGCTATGCAAGCGTACCGATACGGTATCGACAGAAGCTTAAATTAGAGCCTTTTAATGAGAAATCACTTTTTTATTAAAACACCCCTCTTTACCCTAAACAAACCCTAGCCGAAAACCACTTATAAAAACCCATTCAATCTCTCAAATTCTTCACATTAAATCTAAAATCAATTGAGGGTTTTTCATCAAGGCTCAAGCTTTGCAAGAAATTTGTGCATCATTCATCATTTGTTCATCCAAATTTCCTCATTCAAGGTATAAACCCTATTTTCTTTTCTTTTTAAATTTTCGTTCATTTTTAATGGTTGTATTTAATGGAATTTTGTATAAAACATATACATATAGTATGATTTTTCAAGTTTTTACAAAAAATATTCAAAATTCGAATAATTTTTATTCGAATATAAATTTATATCGTATATTTATATAATATGTTTTTCAATTTTTTTACCAGAATTTTCATTTATACTTGTATCTATTTTTAACCTATTAAATATAGTAGTTTTATCAATACCTTGAATTATTGGAATTTATCTTTGGATTGAATGTGATGATAATTGCATACATGTTCGAATTATTTTGATGTTTTCAGGATTATGGCACCCAAAAAGAGAGCGAAACGATATATAGCCTCTACATCTTCCAATTCTATCAAAGACGATGAGGGTAATCCTAAACCAAACCTCCATTTTATAATCCAAAATAGTTTTCCTAACCCTTCAAATTTGTCACGTTACAAGCTATTTCAAGGTTTTACTCTTAGGGAAGAACGTGTTGTCTCGATCCCATTTTTAAATTCCGAACGTTTTACATTTAAATATCTTGGTTTTTTAGAACATGGAAACTTATGAACTTTTTGAGCCTATCTCCAATTTTATATTGAAATTTAGTTATAATCTTCTTTTCAAATGCCAAATGCATTCATGATGCTAAAAGAGAACATGTTGCTATTGAATCTCATCTTATGGGCACAACTTTTAGAATTGATAAAAATATTCTTTGTCTATCTTGTTCAACACCGTCACACTGACCAAGTCAAATATTTTTACTATTCGATGGTCATGAGTCATTTGTTTCACTCTCTTAAGATAGATTATCCCCATAACTATCCCGAACCTCTTGGCCTACCCATAGATGAGCGTTCCCTTTCCCGTGCTCACTTTGCCTACCTCAACAATGAATGGGTTCGTGTTTCTCGAGCTCCTCACCAAGATGTTCAAGCGAAGACTTCACAAGCTCTACAAGGCCCACAAGGTGCTCCTATTGCTTAATCCTCTATGGATACTCTTATGACGTTTCTCAATGAGAAATTCAACAACATGGAAGTCGGTTTTGCCTCCATTGATACTTGCTTCACATCATTGGAGGATTGAGTCAAGGACCTTGATACTCGCTTCACCTCTTTGGAGGATCAAGTCAAGGCCATTGGACTTCAACAAAATTCCATGGATGTCTCTCTCACCGCCTTCCATGGTGCTTGGCTTAATCACACTAAAAAACCTCAACCAAGCCAAAATGATGAAGAGGACGAGGATGAAGATGATGGTGGAGGCGAGTAGTTTTGCACCTCATGGCATATCATTCAGTTTTCTAGTTTATGCACCTATCTATTATGAACCTATGCTTTGATTTATGTTTTTAGGATTTGAGTTTGGAACTATGTTTGAACTATTGCTTGATTTGGATATTTATTGGCTATTTATAATTTGAGTTGCTTAATTGTGCTTTAAATTGTACGTCATGTTTATTATCCCTATTTTATGCATTGAATGTGTTTGATCTAACAAAAAGGGGGAGAAGAGGTAAATTTATGAAAATCATGTTTTGAATTGAAAACCTATCTTAAATTAAGGGGAGTAAGCTTTTCAAAATTTTCAAAACTTAAAAATTTACAATTGGTTGTGTTATATCAAAAAGGGGAGATTGTAAAACCAAAATTGATTTTGATATAACAAATAACTTTAGGGACTTAATTACAAAAATAATAAACTTTTAAGTATTTAAAAAACTCACCAATTAACAAGCCTTTTTGAACCTAGTACTCTTTCAAGTCAAAACATATTAAAAGGGTTCAAATTTTCTAAGTCTTTTCAAGTGTTTTCAAGCCAAACTTTAACAAAATGCCCAGGCGTATCGATACGCTATAGGGTATCGATACGGATTTTCAACACTGAAATTTTAATCGACCATAGCGTACCGATACAGTTTAACCCTGTATCGATACAATATTTATCTAGGTAAGACTTTAAGCTATAGCGTATCGATACACATCGGGACCGTATCAATACTGTTTTTCATATAAAAATATTTTTAATGCTATAGCGTACCGATACAATATGTCACTGTATTGATACGATATGCTGACCTTTGCAAAATCTTTACATTTAATATTTGAACGTTGGCTTGTCGGTTATGGGAATCCAAAATTTCAAATGACCGTTGAACGGTATCGATACGCTAAGGTAGCATATCAATACGCTTTTTATCAAAACACATTTCAGAATTTCAGTGAGCAAAAATCATATCAATACGGCTAATTGTATCGATACGCCCCTTAAGACCGTACCGATACGCCCTTCTCGCATATCGATACGCTTTGTTTTTCAGTCACAATGACTCTTTCTTCTTTAAGACATGTACCAATACGCCCTCGAAGAGTATCGATACGGTGAGTAGTTGAGGAGCATTTATTGCGGGAAAATACAGTCCAACAGCTAGATAATGACCTCAACCATCCAAACGGCTAGAAATCAATGCAAGGGTATAAAAATAAGTCTCCAAAGCTACAGCAACAACTATTGAACCTTCAAGCAACATCAAAACATTTATTCCAAACCCTTGTGTCTTTAGAGTCAAATTCTTGTACCCATCTCTTTTGGAGTTTTTCATTGTAAATCTTTTTAGAGTTTGGGGAGTGTTTATGTGTAATTGGGTAAACAATTAGCCTTTGAGATGTACATACAAAGTTTGCCTATCTTTCCTTTGTAAAAAGTGATATTGAGTCAATCTTTGGGTAGAGAGATTGACCGATTTGTAAGGTTTCCTCCTAATCCGAGAAAATGGGACGAATTCAAGTTAATGAATTGTTGAAATCCTCAGTAGGATGCTGAGATAGTGGATGTAGAGCTTGTTCGAAGCCTGAACTACTCTAAAATTACCTTCTCTTCATTTTTAAATTATCCATTTGCACCCTTCAATTTTTATTCCACCAATTCATCCCTCTTGGTGTTTAGCCATCATTTTATTAACTCAACAATTTTTCCTATTAATAAAATCATACTATGGCCGGTAAAACAAATAACATAACTGATATATATTTTTTAAATAAAAGAGGACTATGCCTTAACTTGCTAATACAAATCTAGAATAAGGCAGACTAAAAAATATGGGTGAGATTAACGTACAGTAGTTCTATGGTGCGGTTAAAAAACAACAAATTTCAAAATTTGTTCAAAAATTTAAAAAGTTATATTTTTTGATAACATTTTATGTTAGTTTTTTCGTGATTTTTAACAAATTTAAATACTTATTTTTTTTAATAACACTTTACGTTATTAGATTGGACAAATATCGAAACTTATCGTTTTTTAATTACACTCTAAAACAGTGGTACCCAAATTCACCCTAAAAATATCACAAGGATAGAAGCAGGGACGTTAGTCTTGAAAATCTGGGATGAGATCATCCTAGTCATGTTACTTTTTTCGAAAAATCCATATAATCACAATGTATGTACCAACTGATTATTATTTTTTTTTTTTGAGATAACCAACTGATTATTTTTTATTTAATGGTTATAATAGAATCAATTATGCACTAAGATTTAACTTTCATCAAATCAAGATAAAGATTTGATTGTAACAGCATATTTATTTCCAACGAAATCCAGCCATTACTTAAATTTTTAAATAAAATAAATATAGCTGACGTGGAACGTTGACTGTCACTCTTTCTATTCACTTCTCATCTTTTTTCCCCGGCCTAAATTTTTCAGTACGACACCGCTTTACAGTACAAAATTCTTGTCTTAGCGATTTCCTCTCTAAAGAACAAAACCCGACTCAGTGGTGACCCGGTGGCTCACTACTACTTTCATTCTTCGACACTTTCATCTTTTTTTCACCGGAGAAAACAAAAAAAGTGAAGAATCTGATGAAAAACAGATAAACTCATATGGAAATCTAGGGTCTTGATAAGGTGATCGGGCTTGGAAGATGGCGAGTCCGTTCATGCAGGGTACTAGTAGGGCGTTGTCGATTACTCCGGGATCTAGGGTTTTGAAGAGTCCTCTTGGCGACGAAACGATCTGGAAGCGGCTCAAGGAAGCTGGATTCGATGAGGATTCCATCAAGAAGAGAGATAAAGCTGCTCTAATTGCTTATATTGCAAAGCTTGAAGCAGAGGTTTGCTTCAAATGTTTAAACTGATCTTCTCAGATTATTTTCATGAATGTGTTCCTTTTTGGGCATTGTTTGGTTTTTGGTGCAATAGGTAAAAAGTATATTTTTGAAAATTTAAATTGTGAACCGTAAAGATAGATACCAGAAAAACAACAACTTGCAAGGTTTCAGTTTGAGTTTTAAATCTTCAAATGGAAATGAAAGTGAAAAATGATATATTTAAGTTTAAATAGAAAAGCTAGGTAGTGGGAACTGATCTTTAACTGATTTCAGCATAGAAAATATAATGGTTTTTTAAAGTAATTTAGCATGTTGTATAGAAATTTGTTTTAATATTTTTGAATAGGTGATTTATGGGGTTAATTTTCAATGTTGAACTACCTAATTAAGTGGTGAACATTGTTTCTGGTTAGAACTTCTGTGTTTCGCGAAAAATGCCAATTTAGTGGCATACTATGTGTTTTCATTGTATGAGCTTTGTTGGAACAAACTTGATTATTTACCTATCTGTTTGCATTATTTTTATACACGTGTTGTTTCATTTGTGGTAGCCATTAGGCGTTTGACAGTTCAGGCATGCAAATGAATGACACCATTGAATTGAGTTGTAGGTTTATAAGAGCATGTATGATCATTTATTTATTTATTTATTGGTGGGTCCTTTTATTTGTTTCATTTTTTTTGTTCGGCTTTTCTTGGCTTCCTCTGTCATTACTTTGCGATTGAGTGCTTTTTATATGGACATTTTTCCTTATGAGTGTTTCCACTTGTTAGTTCCAATGCATGGCACATTAGTAGCCTGTGATCTTTACCTAGCTTGATGTGAAAATTACTGGCTTTGTACAAAGGATGAGTGTGGAGTGATGACAGTCTTGGTTTAGCAATTGGTGATCCTTGCATTGTTCACATGTTGCTCATAAGTTCATGTTGTTCATCTTCATTCATTCTCTGCTTCTTGTCGCATAGCTACTATTACTAACATATGTACAATATTTATTTATTCTTGTATGTAGCTCTCTGACCACCAACACCACATGGGCCTTCTTACATTGGAAAGAAAGGAGTTAGCTTCCAAGTATGAACAAATTAAAGCCTCTGCTGAAGCAAGTGAGCTATCGCATAAACGGGATCAAGCTGCACATATATCTGCTCTTGCAGAAGCAAAGAAGCGTGAGGATGGTTTGAAGAAAGCTTTAGGAGTTGAGAAAGAATGCCTAGCAAGCGTATGGTTATTATCTGGAGCATCTCTTTCTTGTAGTTATTTTCTTTTTTTACTTCTCTTTCAGCATTTTTATACGTTTCTTTGGACCTTGTTTTGATTTTATAGATTGAAAAAGCTTTACATGAGATGCGTGCAGAGTCTGCTGAAACTAAGGTTGCAGCTGAAAGTAGATTAGCTGAAGCACGTTTTAAGATTGAGGATGCTGGGAAAAAAAATTCAGAGGCTGAGGCAAAGTTTCATGCTGCAAAGTCTTTACAGGCAGAAGCTACCCTCATCCAACGCGATGCTAAGAGAAAGCTCCAAGAAGTTGAAGCACGTGAAGATGACCTTAGTAGACGTATTGTATTGTTCAAAAACGAGTATGTCACATGCATTGTGTTTTCCTTCTTCATGTTGTTTGTACTGTCATTTTCTTCTCCTTTTTTACTGTTTCTCTGTTTTCCCCATTGGTTTGCAGTTGACATGCTTTTATTTCCCAGGAGGAAGTACTTGTGCTCCATATATCTTGTCTTCATTCATACAATGTAGTCTTTGCTTTGCTGGATCATAATATGAATTAGGTCTTGTAATGAAAAGTTCCTATAACTAAGAATCCACAACATGATTGATAGTAGTCTATTTAATCTGTTTATATGAGACAGACATGATTGAATCGCCTGCTGCTGAAAGTGAACAAGTAAATACCAATTGGCTTGGTCCGGGTGGTTTTCTGCAGATATGTGCATGCTTTGTTAAATTTATACTGTTTTCTGGTGATAATATAATTCATACAATAGTGTTTACCATGATTTCAGACTGTGCAACAAGTCCATAAATTCGAATAGAATTTTGGTTCAACGAGTGTTAATTATTTGGTTCTATATTTTAGTTCTGATGCAAAAGAGAAAGAGATCACCCGTGAACGGCAATTGCTGAGTGAGAGGCAGAAGATTTTACAGCAAGAACATGAAAGGCTGCTTGATGGACAAGCTTCCCTGAATCAAAGAGAGGAGTATATTTTCAGTAGAACTCAAGAACTAAATCGACTTGAAAAGGAGTTGCAGGCTTCAAAATTGGATATTGAAAAGGAAGCGAGAGCTTTGAAGGATGAGAAATCCAACCTTGAGTTGACTTTAGTATCTCTGTCAAAAAGAGAGGAGGTTGCATATTTCATTTGCCCAAAAGAGTTTCTGATTTCGAGTGCTGTTTCGTGTGAATTTGTTGCTTTTACCTCATTGAAAGTCATAATAATTCAGTTCCTCTCTTGTGCATGCAGGCCATTATTGAGCGAGAAGCTTTGCTTATCAAGAAAGAGAAAGAGCTCCTTGTTTCTCAAGAGAAACTTGCAAACAAGGAATCTGTGAGTTACTTTGTTGAGCACTATTTAGTAAGTTCACTTTGTTTCTGTTTCTTTTACCGAAAATTTATTCTTTTTACTGAATGATTCAGGGTGAATTTCACAAGGTTATTGCTAGTCATGAAAATGCATTGAGAACCAGAAACTCTGAGTTCGAAGCTGAGCTTGAGCTCAAGCGCAAAATGGTGGAAGATGAAATTGAAACGAAGAGACGGGCATGGGAATTGAAGGAGATGGATATAAATCACAAGGAGGATCAAATTTGTGAAAGAGAACATGATCTTGATGTTCGATTGAAGATATTAGCAGAGAAGGAAAATGAAGTGGCTGAGAAGTCAAATCTCATAGGTGTGAGAGAAAACAATGTGAGTGCTTTTGAAAAAGAACTTGAGTTGAAGAAAGCCCTTTTAGAAAAGGAAAAGGAAGAGATCAATAAAACAAAACTAGAGCTTCAGAAGTCACTGTTGTTATTGGAAGATAAAAGAAACCAGGTTGATCATGCAAAGGAGAAACTAGAAGCTCTGAGAAGTGAGACACATGAATTATCAACTTTAGAATCAAAACTGAAGGAAGAACTTGACATGGTTAGGGCTCAAAAATTGGAGCTAATGGCTGATGTTGATAGGTTGGAAGTAGAGAAGGCAAAATTTGAAACTGAGTGGGATTCGATTGATGAAAAAAGAGAAGAGTTGCGAAAGGAAGCAGCGCGAGTTTGTGAGGAGAGAGAAGCAATTTCGAAGTTTCTCAAGGATGAGCGTGATAGATTGAGAAGGGAGCGCGATATGATGCGAGAGCAGCATAACAAGGATGTTGAATCATTGAATTGTGAGAGAGAGGACTTCATGAAAAAGATGGTTACTGAGCACTCTGATTGGTTCAACAAGATTCAACAAGAGCGTGCTGATTTCTTGTTAGGAATAGAAACCCAAAAGAGGGAGCTGGAAAATTGTATTGAGAAAAGGCGTGAAGAATTGGAAAGTTCTTTGAAGGAAAGAGAGGCAGCATTTGAGCGAGAAAAGAAAAATCAATTTGATCACATTAATGCTCTAAAGGAAATAGCGGAGAAAGAGTTGGAACAAGCTAATTTAGAAATGAGAAGGCTTGATGCTGAGCGGTTAGAAATCAAGTTGGATCGTGAGCGAAGGGAACATGAATGGGCTGAGTTGCACAAGTCTATTGAGGAGCTTAAGGTGCAAAGACACAAATTGAAGCAACAGAGGGAATTATTGCATGCTGATAGAAAAGACATACATGTTGAGATTGAAGAGCTAAAAAAGTTGGGGGACTTGAAAGCTGCCTTGGATAATATGACAGTGGCTCAAATGCAGTGCTCTATTGTTGAGCTTAGCCAGCAGAAAGCATCTGGAAGAAAGAATCTGAAGCAGCAAGCTGTTGTACAAAATGTTGAATCTGGTTCGGACAAAAATAAGGTTGTTACTCTGAGTGGCAATGGATTTAACTCTCCAATGTCAAAACCAGATAGTACTCCTAGCTCAGCCCGTTCCTCTTGGATCAAGCGCTGCAGTGATTTGATATTCAAACATACCCCTGACAAGGCCCAAATGAAGCCTGAAGAAAGATCTTCGATATCTGACCATGAAGATGGATGTTTGACCTTAGCTGGAAGGAAAAGGCGAGTTGAGGACATACCTTCAAATGGCACTAAAAATAGTAGGCAAAAGAAAGAGACTTCTGTAACTGCAGAGGATAGTACTCTCTGGTATCTACTTCTGTACTTAAATTGATTTGTTCTTTGCATGTTCTCTTTACAATGTCATTTGTTATTTTTTCAGCGTAAATTCCATTGAACCAAATACAGTGCTGGATCAGCCTGCATTGATGTCGTACAAGCAAAGTCAAGGAGGGGCTGATGAATCCAATGTTATAGTTGTTGATAGAATAGTTGATACTTCTGAAGTAGTCCCTGTAAAAGAAACTGTAGATGATTTTTCCAATCTAGGAAATATTCATGGAAGTGCTACTGGAGATAATGGTCAATCTGGAGAAGCATTTTTGGTGCAAAAAACGCATATGGGGAATGCTTCTCATGTTACCAAGCCCTCTCTGGTAATTGCTGGTTGTACTTGTCTGCAAGTTTCTTGCATGCTTATGACAGTATCAAACATTTTACTAGACTCTTATTTACAATGTGGATTCTTTGCTTCTTCTTTTTTTCTTTCCTTACGGATGTTGCATCTCCTTTTTTCAACAGTAGCATTCCCTGTTTTTGAGCAAGTTAATAAATTTTTCTCACAGTAGGTATACAAGTTGATGACTTTCATCTTGTAGGAAGCGTTCCATGGCATTTCGTCAGAGCAAAGTCTCCCATCTTATTTCTGTCTATGTTTTCTTAATTTGATATATTCTTCATAACTCGCTTATGTCAGTCTTTATTCTGTATCCCTAAGGTTTATGCAATTTCTGATTCTGTAGCCAATGGAAGACAAGTTGGGAAAAGCCGATCAGAAATTTGAAGATGATGCCGCTGCTAAACCAGATGAGAATGAGAAAACCGAATTGAGGGCAGGAATGAAACAGTTGTAGCAATATAATTTATTTTTAGCTGCTAAAGTGGATTGGTGTTTAACTATTTTGCACAAAGGTACTCTTTTCTTTCCTGTCTTGCATCCTTGTCTTACATGAAATCATGAATTATATAGAAGTGATAGATCATTGAATTTGAAGCAGCCTTCTAATTACTCTTTTTGGTATATTGCAGAATAGCACGAGTGACTAGTATATACTCGGGAAGGGATCAATCTGCGTTGCAGTAACTAAAATCAGCAAAACCTTTAACTAGCTCGGATTTTGTTAAAGAAAAATGAAAATGTAAATGCTTGTCCATCCTCCTTTTTCTTTTGGCGTTGGTTTTTGTTTAGCAGATGGGTTTGTGATATTTTCTTGGTTTGTGTAGAGTAGTGGTGGTGGTCCGATAGGTCTCGGTTGAGAGTGTATTGTGATGGTACGATGGGTGATACGATGACAATCTATAAGATTTTGCGGGAGTTTGGTGTGGTGTTTGAAATTGTTGGGATGGGTTGATGCATTTGTTTACTCCCTGGAGGTAATGGGGTTTGTTTTAGTCAAACTTCGAAATGTTGCTATTACTACTACTATTATTATTAGGGTTCTTATAGGGTTGATCATGTTTTGTTTTTGCGTGAATCTTTTATGCTGGAAAGAGAAGCTGAAGATGATTACTCTCTTAAGAGTGTGTGTGGATGATGAGTTATTTGGATTGGGTGAAAATAATATAGAATTTTTAAGTGAGATTTTAGTGGTTCAAAATCTAATAATTAAGTCCTTTTCCCCCCTAAAAGAGTGATTGTCCCCAATTGAACTTGGGCCTTAGTTAAGCGTGTACATTCAATTGAGTCGAGTTGAATAGTCATATTTTATAACTTATATTTTATTTGATTTTTTTCAAGTCAAGTTTAATTTATAAAATTTAAGTCGAGTTCCAATTTTTGTTCAAATTTAATTGTATACAAGTTATGATATTAATACAGACACATTTTTTATAACCATATGTAATGCAGACATTTTTTCATATTCTTTTATGAGATAGGATATTCTTGCATTATATAAAACTTAAAACAGTTTTTTACAGTTTTTTTTTTGGAACGTTAAAGCTGAATGGTTGCTTGGAATTAACAGAGAAAATGAAATGATTATTATAGAAAAAATAAAGAAAAAATCTTAACTATTTTTTTCTTCAAGTTTAACGGTTTAAATAATGTGTAAAAGTAATTGAGTTTTACACAATGTAAATGTATCTTAAGTTTTAATCCTTTTTATAGGTGAGTTTGGGGTGCAATAGGTGCGGTTAAAAAATGATAAGTTTCAAAAATTTGTCCAAAACTTAAAATGTTAGGCTTTTAGATAGTATTTTAGGTTGATTTTTTTTTTCTCGTGATTTTTGATAAGTATGACACTTTCAAAACAAGTATGGATATTTTGTCGAACGACTTAAAATGTTATAAAAAACAAGTATTGATACTTACTTTTGTAAGTATCGATATTTGACAAAAATCACAAAAAAATCAACCTAAAATGTTATCTAAAAGTTTAACATTTTAAGTTCTTAGACAAGTTTCGAAAAGAACTTAAAATGTTATAAAAAACAAGTTTCGATACTTGTTTTGTAAGTATCGATACTTGTCAAAAATCACCAAAAAAAGTAACCTAAAATGTTATCTAAAAGTCTAACATTTTAAGTTCTTGGACAAGTTTCGAAACTTGCCGTTTTTAGCCATACCTTGGAACAAGTTCTAGTTCTTGGTTTGTGACAGACAGAATTGAGAGATTTGACTCGAACTTGAAAATCGATATGTTAATTACTAAATTTTTTGAGTTATTCATGTTATTTGAAATTTCATTTTATAACTTAAACTTTATTTGAATTATTTTCGAGTTGAATTGAGTTTTTGAAATTATAAATAAAGTTGAATTGAATATATTCACCTCAAATCGAGTCAAATAATTTAAATTTTTCGAGTCGAGTTTTGTCCACCTAGTCTTAATGTCAAGCAAGATTAAAGTGATGTCCCCTGTACATCACAGGTTTGGTTGATAAATAAGTTCTCTCCAGTCCTATTTCATTTCATTTTATTTCGATGTACACTTTACATTATTTGTTTTTTTTTCACATATTTTTATAAATATAATGATATCTGCATTACATGTTTATGTAAGTATATATATATATATATATATATATAGTATATCGTCAAACTTTTTATAATTATTTTTAATTTTATGATCTTTATAGAATAGTTATTTACTCAAACAAAGTAATCATAAAATATTAACATTTTAAAATCTTTAAAATCTAATTTTTTTTTTCACCTGAACGCACTTTAAACAATTACTAAGATATTTTAAAAAAAAACTTATTTTCTGTTATTTGTAATGTGTTTGGAGGAGTTCGGATAGTTAGGACTCATAAGCCATATCATTATCCATGTATGTGTGCATATATTCTGCTTAAGTGATTATTACCGCTTTGATGTCTTGATGTATGTTTTGTGTGTGGTTACTTTGTATATGAATATGTTGTATTACGGATGTAAAAAGTTGATCCGACCTGGAAATTCGACTAAAACCTGCTCGAGTCAGAACCTGATTTGACCCGAGGATTTGATGACTCGAACCCGAATTTGACCTGTTACTGTAATAACCGAACCCGACCTGCGTCCGACTGAAAACGACCCGAACCCGAATTGGACCTGTTACTGTGGACCTGGAACCCGACCTGCGTCCGACTGAAACGAACCCGAACCCGAAGCCGACCTAGCAGATAACCGAATTTACCCGACTGAATTGACTCGAGATCCGATTTTATCCGACCTGAAATGGACCCGACCTGAAATGGACCCGACCTGTTTTGAACCTGACCTGTTTTGAACCCGACTTGTTTTAAACCCGACTTGTTAAGTGACCCGACATGTTGTTGACCTGAACTGATATTGACCTGAAATCTATGACTTGATGAATTAAAAACTTTAAACCCTAAACTCTAATATATATATATATATATATATATATATATATATATGAACCCTAAACCCTTAAAGAATTTTCCCTAAACCCTAAGCACTTATATCTTAAACCTAAACCCTACACCCTAAACCCTAAACCCTAGACACTAATATGTGTAAGTATGTATGTATGTATGTACCTATCAATGTATGAACCCTAAACCCTTAATGAATTTTCCCTTAACCCTAAACCCAAAACTTAAACCCTAAACCCTAATGTATGTAAGTATGTATGTATGTGTCTATCAATGTATGAACCCTAAACCCTTAATGAATTTTCCCTAAACCATAAACCATGAACCCTTGTTACGTTTTTGTTTCGTCTATCTTGTAATACGGTTCTTTTCTATTTTTGTGGTAGTTTGAAGTTCGTATAGCGATCATCATGACGCACATCCCTGGTAAGAGAGGATCAACAGTTTCGTATTATTAGATCCAATTTATTACAGTTTTATCTATGTTTTCATAACTACAAGTGAAGCAGTTTGTAAGATTATTTTATTTGCCACATCCCTTACTATACTACTTTAAGTATCTAGTTGAATACAGACAAAAAATTTATTGTTATATTTCTATAGATAATGAAAAATATAATCAAAAAATTGTTTTGATTTTTTTCTTTTCACGTTCTTTAAATTTTCGTGTTTATATTTTTTCTTTCTGTGAGATTATTGATGAATACAATAGTCAAATTTCTCCTATTTTAAAGCATGGTTTGTAATATATACTATATTATTTGGTTTTACATTTTTCTTTACACTACCACCTATATTTTGACCCCATAACATTATAAAAAAAATTAAAATACTTCCACAAGAACCAATCAATGAACACTCTTTCCTCAAAAAGTGTAAAAACCCCAAAAATAAAACCCTAAAAACAAATAGTTTATAAACTCATAAAGATCCTTTAGGGTTTATACTCTATATATTCAGTACCCACTACTCTCATAGATCACATCAATATATATATATATATATATATATATAATTGCCCTAACACTTTCGTTTCGACTGAAAAGCTTGTTTTTATGCAGTAGAGAAGCTTCAAATGTCCGTTAGATTTTTGACCATTTTGAGATTCGTGTCTGGTATGTCTTGTAAACTCAACGGCTCTCCGATTTTGCCAATTTGTCCTAGTAGTCAAGCCTAAACTATATTCTAGCTTCAGCCTATAAGTATAATGTAATTACACACATGGTTTTATATGGTATTATCAAATGATTAAAAATATATATCAACTAAAATTTTCCTTAAACCCTAAACTCTAAACCATAAATCTTAAATTTTAAACCATTAAATCATCAACTTAAACCCTAAACCCTAAACCCTAATGTATGTAAGTATGTTTATATATATCTATTAATGTATAAACCCTAAAACCTTAATGAATTTTCCCTAAACCCTAGACCCTTAAATCTTAAACCTAAACCCTACACCATAAACTCTAATCCCTAATCCCTAATGTATGTAAGTATATATATATATATACCTATCAATATATGAACCCTAAAACCTTAATGAATTTCCCTTTAACCTGAAACCCTTAAATCATAAACCTAAACCCTAAACTCTAATGTATATAAGTGTGTGTGTATATATGTACCTATCAATGTATGAACCCTTAATAAAATTTCCATAAACCCTAAACCATAATATATGTAAGTATATATATATCTATCTATCAATGTATGAACCCTAAACCATTAATGATTTTTTCCTGAACCATACACCATAAACACTAAACCCTAAATCATCTATTGTTTTATAATTTTAATTTGATATTTCTGTTCATTATAGCCCTTAAATCTTCATTTCTATTCCAAATTGACCCTACTAATTGTTTTTTTAATTAGTCTAATAATATATAATTTTACTTTGACATTTTGTTCATTCTAGTCTCTAAACTTTATTTGTATTCCAAATGGACTACTTTTTATTTTTTTAATTAGTCCGATGTTTTATAATTTTAATTTGATATTTTGTTCATTCTAGTCCCTTAACTTTATTTTAATTAATCTGATGTTTTATAATTTTAATTTGATATTTTGTTCATTCTAGTCCCCTAAACTTTAGTTTAATTCCAAATTGACCCCTATTTTTTATTTTTTTAATTCGTCCGGTGTTTTATAATTTTAATTTGGAACTTTGTTCATTCTAGTCCCTTAACTTTATTTCAATTCCAAATTGACCCATATTCATTGTTTTTTTAATTCGTCCAATGTTTTATAATTTTAATTTGATATTTTCATCATTCTAGACCCTAAAACTTTATTTTTATTCCAAATTGACCCACATTTATTTTTTTAATTTGTCCAATGTTTTATTATTTTAATTCGATATTTTCTTCCCTTAACTTTATTTTAATTCCATATTGACCCTTATATATATTTTAATTCATCATGTTTTATAATTTTAATTTGAAATTTTGTTCATTCTAGACCCTAAAACTTTATTTTTATTCTAAATTGATCTCTACTTATTGTTTTTTTAATTACTCTAATTTTTATACTTTTAATTTGATATTTTTTTCATTATAGTCCCAAAACTTTATTTTTATTCCAAATTGACCCCTTTTTATTGTTTTCTTTTAAATTTGTCTAATGTTTTATAATTTTAATTTGATATTTTTGTTCATTGTAATATGTGAAACTTTATTTTTAATCCAAATTGACCCATTTTCAGTCTAAATTGACCCCTTTTCATTATATTTTAATTACTCCAATGTTTTATAATTTTAATTTGATATGACTTTAAATAATTAACTCCAAATCAATGACGATTGACGAAGGCCAACCTAAAGTCTATCGACTACTTATACGGTTGTACCGAACTCAAACTCAATACAAATTCCAATCCTGAAAATACCTCGACCTAAATTACCCGACCTGAAACTACTCGACCTGAAATGCACCCGACCTGAAATGAAACCGACCTTAAATGAACCCGACCTAAAATGGACCTGAACTGAAATGGACTCGACCTGAAACGGACCCGACCTGAAATGAACCCGACCTGAAATGAACCCGGCCTGAAGTGTATCCGAACCCGAATTAGCCTGTCAATTATCTGCTTCGAACCCGACCCGTTTTGATCCGACCTGAAATGGACCTGACCTGAAATGGACCCGCACCCGACCCAAGTCGAGTCAAAACAGAAAAATGACCTGAAATGACTTGTATCCGATTTTACCCGACCTGACAGTACCCGACCTGAAACCCATCTGATTACCTGTTTTTACATCCCTAGTTGTATTTCGGACCGCACTGAGCTTTCCGTCCAACTTGTTTTTTTCTTCCCTTTCAGGTTTAACGCGAGATTAAGATTTAGGCTCGGCATTATGTCACGTTTGAGAAGAGGCGAGATATTAATCTCACATCGAAAAAAAGAGGTCTTGAAATATATAAACGGTAGCGTTGTACATCCTATTAGACATGTCTATTTAGGAAGAGAGTGATGACCCTATGACAATTAGTATTAGGAGAACTTGAGTTTAAGACTACTAAAATATCAATACAATATTTTTTTTAGATTTTGGATAATCCGAGATTAGAATTGAGGTGATTCGTATTCGTTCAGTTATACGATTTTTTTTCAAATATCCAATCTGAGATATCAAGAAATTTAAAAATAGATCGAATATTTAAATTTTCGCATCGAATCATCGAATAAACAGATTGGTTCAGATCAAATTTTCGTATGCATTTGTTAATTTTTTTTAATCGGCAACATGCATGTTTTATTAAGAAGTGAACATACATGACCATCACGCTCACAAGCCTCGTTAAAAACCTCTCTAAATCCTACAGATGAAAAGAGTACTCATGAGCGTGTATACAGAACAAACACCAACGACAAAAATATTAAGAAAGCTAGGCGCATTGTTTAAACCAACTCAGCCTATCGACACAACTTTTTGCCAAAACATCCGCAAGCCTATTCGCCTCTCTGTAAACATGTTGAAAGCATACATCGTTTAACGCCTCACACGCTTCATCAATTCGCCGAAACCAGCGCCAAAATTTCCACGGCCTCTTCTCCAAATACATGACCCATGCCACAGCCGTAGTGGAATCCGATTCCACCACCAATGGGCGTTGTTCCCACCCCGAACCGACCACCATCTCCAACGTATGACAAATAGCTTGCAGCTCAGCTTCATTTGAATCCGCAACCCCTATCAGACCTGAAAATATTGCAAAAATACGGCCAAATTCATCTCTTAGCACACCCCCCACATCTTGCTTTACCCGGTTTTCCTCTCGCTGACCCATCTACATTGAATTTAAACACCCCCACCGGCGGCCTCTCCCATTGTATATTCGCCCGTGGTAAATTACTCGGTACAATAATTGCACACTTCCATGGAGAATCCCACCACGCCGATTCCAAAATCACACAATCATTATTTACCATCCGCACCCAATACATCGACCTCAGCTTGATGAGAAAACAATTTCCCCCGATGTCGCCCGAATTTTATTGAACAAACCATTGTTTCGCACCAACCATAGTGACCAAAATGTCGCTGCACACCCTGCCATCCACCAATCTCGTAATTGTCCCATAAACAAGGAACCAAAGCACATTTCCAGCAAAGTATTTACACTCCACGGCTGCACCATATCCACACCCCACCATCGGAAAAACCCTGTCCAAACTGCCCAAGCCGCTGGGCATTGTACCATGATATGGTCGAGCGTCTCCTCTCGCGCCCGACACCATACACAACAGGCCCCTTCCCTCGTGAACGGCAGCCCCCGTGCGATCAACATCTCCATCGTTGGCAAACGATTCAGCCACGCAAACCATAAAAAATGTTAAACCTTTGGAGGTATCGGCAGCCTCCAAAACATATTCAGCTCATTGTTCGCCACCAACCCAAACGATTGCATTAATTTAACCAAATTCGCCACAGAAAATTCACCCGTCTTGGAATGTAACCATACTAGTCGATCACACTGAGCCGGAAAAAGATGGAAGCTCCAGCATAACGCACGGACCTCCTGGAGCTGGTCAAGTTCCAATGATCGCAATGGCCGAACAAAGAATTTATCCCAATCATCATGTTCAAAATTACCACCCTTCGTGTACTCCTTCACCGTCAACCCTTTCTCAATCACAAGGCGATACAATCGCGGAAACAAGGCAGCCAACGGCGTATCACTACACCACACATCTTGCCAAAAAATAATTTTTTCGCCATCACCCAGTTGCCACATAAAAGCCTCTCTACCCATCAAACCATTCATCTCGCCCTCATCATGAATATTAACAATTTGTCGCCAAACTGATGGCATTTTTCGCAACCCCACATCTCTCGGCCACCATTTCATAACACCACAACCATATTTCGCATCAATAATTTCTCGCCAAAGAGAATTTTCTTGCATCGCATATCTCCACCGCCATTTCGCTAAAAGCGCTAGATTTCTTGCGCGCAAATTAACCACTCCCAATCCCCCAAACCGGCGTGGTCTACAAGCACTGGACCAATTCACTCGACTCAATTTCAATTTAGTATCCGAACCACCCCACAAAAATCTCCGTCGGATCCGATCAATCCTATTTATTACACTCCTTGGCACCATAAACAAGCTCATATAATATAAAGGTAATGCGGATAAAACAGAATTGATCAACACTAACCTCCCCGCAAAGGACAATGTGTCACGTTTCCAACCCGCCAAACTATCTCTGAAACGCTGGATAAGCGGATCCCATATTTGTAGGCTGCGCGGATTGACTCCCAAAGGCAATCCCAGGTAAATAAATGGTAATGTATCACGCTCGCACCCCAAAACAACAGCTATCTGTACCATCAAATCATCTTCCACCCCTACCCCATACAACCGCGATTTAGCAAAGTTAATTTTCAAACCGGTTGTGTACTCAAAACACGTCAAAATACGCTTCAAATCTCGTGCATACTCAAGCTTTGCCGGGAAAAAAAGAATTGTGTCATCCGCAAATTGCAAATGTGACACCACACATCCCTCGGCCACTACCACCCCATTAAACACTCCCAATCTCTTCGCATTATTCAAGAATTGATGTAGTAATTCGGCCACAATTACAAATAGTAGGGGCGATAGCGGATCACCCTGTCGTAATTCCCTCTGCATTTCAAATTCACCCGTCGGCGAGCCATTAACAAGAATCGACAACCTTGCTGTACAAACACACTCCATCACCCACTTACGCCATAACTCCCCAAACCCCATTTTGCGCAAAATATGATCTAGACAATCCCACTTAATACAATCATACACTTTCGAAAAATCCAATTTTAATATAAGACCCCCCTCACCACCTTGTCGTTTCTGCATCGAATGGATCTTTTCATTTGCTAATAAAACACCATCTAAAATCTGCCTTCCCCGAAAAAACCAGATTGCACGTCGCTAATCAATTTCGGCAACACCTCCTGTAATCTTTTTGCTAAACATTTAGCTAAAATTTTATACAACGAATTCAAGAGGCAAATTGGTCTATAATCACTAACCACTTTCGGATTCACCTTTTTCGGAATTAGTACCACAAAAGAGGAATTAACCCCCGACGGAAGCTTACCCGATTGCACAAAATCTGCTACGAATTTCATCACATCCCTCTTTAAAAACGCCCATCCCTTTTTATAAAACTCAAAGGTGAAGCCATCCGGACCTGGTGTTTTTGATCCTTCACAACTCCACAACACTTCCCGAATTTCATCTTCGGCGAAATCCACTTCCAAACATGACGCATCAAACTCGCTCAAGCAAGGAAAATCGATCAACGCTTCCATTGATCCCGCCATCTCAATACGCTGAAAATGCTTCCGAAATTCACTGAAAAAATACGCTTTCAACTGTGTCGGCTCCATTACCCATCGGCCACGCCACAATGCCCCTCTAATCGAATTACGCATCATACGTATCTTCGCAGCCCGGTGGAAAAAATGAGTATTTTGATCGCCGTCCTTTAACCATGCCCATCTCGACTTTTGGCGCCAATGCACCTCACGTAATTTCGATAGCCTCCAGAATTCCACATTTAGCTTCCATCTTTCCTCTATATCCTCCCATGAAGCCGAGTCATTCTCTACCATACCATCAATAGCATCCAATTTATTAGTCGACATTTTGATACGGCCATCTATGTTTCCAAACGATTGAACATTCCACCTCTTTAGATACGACTTCATCCCTCGCAATTTTTCTGAAATACTCAACCTCCCCCACCCCACGTCCGAGGACCCTAATCTCTTCCATTCATGTCCCATTTTGTCCAGTGCTTCCTTTGACAACAACCAAGCATTCATAAAGCGGAATGGCTTCGGTCCACTGTCCCTAGGATCACTTACCAACAACAACGGCACATGGTCCGACACTCCCCGTGATAAACCAATCAATTGCAACTCTTGAAATTTGTCTAGCCAATCCGATGTCAACAAGAATCTATCAAGCCGGCTGCACTGCTTACCCGGGCCAAACCACGTATAACACCTCTCCCGCAACGGCATATCCAGCAACGCGTTCGTTTCTACAAACTCCTGAAACATAACCATACCCCTCGTCCTTATTACACCACCTCGCCTCTCTTGCGGATGCAACACTTCATTAAAATCTCCTCCCACGCACCATGGGATTGTCTTGTTCATCATAACCTCTGACATTCTTGACCACAAATCCCCTTGTTCATGTACCACACAAGGCGCATATAACCCAATCACACCACAACGTCAATCGTCATGGATCCACACACCTTCAACCGTCACAAAACGATCACCAATTCGTACCAAATCTGCCTTGAATCGCATCGTATCCCATATCACTACAACACCCCCGGATCTTCCCCTAGCTTGAGCATAAGCAAATTCAAACTCATCTGATGACCACAATCGACTTACCGTATCACCCAAAATTTCCTCCATTTTTGTTTCCTGTAAAATCAGCAACTCACATCGATGTTTTCGAACCAAATTTTGCACCGCTCTCCTCTTCACACTCGAACCCAAACCCCTTATGTTCCATGACAACATCCGCATCCCTAGTTGCTATTGATTTTCCTCACGATTCGCAATTAGCCGTGCCAAATCCTGGACTATGTGATCCTCGTTGCCAATTGCCTCTGCGCCAATGTACTTCCCTAATGCTAATATCTCCCTCGCCTCCTTAATTATCGATTTCTTCCTATTCTCAAAATCGGAATCCGAGAGGGATATGTTTGCAAAATCCTGCGGATCAGACACCTTCTTTTTTAGCCGGCCTCTACCCCTCTTCACCAATTTTTTCTCTGCTTCTTGCCTCTTTTCAGGGGATAATTCATCTAATAAAATTTCAGATAGGTTCCTCACCCTTCTAAGTTCCCCATTTTTTTCAACAACTATTGCTTTTCCAACTCTATCAATTTCCGATCTTATCCCTTGCTGCCTCCGATGATCATCTACTCCAATCTCCAACGGTGTATCGTGGACTTCCTCGCTCAAAGCTCTCGCATATTCTTCACCCACAAGCTGTAATGGATCCGTTGTATGGCGTGATACCAACCCCACATCCTCATCCGCTAGCCAAGAGGTATCCTTAGTCGAGGCCTCTTTAATTTCCAACGCAACACCATGATGATCCTTCCACAATTTGTTCCAGTGCATCATCGTTGGTGTTGCCCCTGAAATTGAATCCGGCACAAATGTTTCCTCATCCGTATGTACATTGTCCCCTACACCATCGCAATGCAATTGCACCTCGCTCGAGTCACCATCATTACCCGTCGATACGTCCCTAGACGCACCCTCTATCCCGCAGCAACAATCACACTTGACGCCCAAAATTTCCTCTGTCTCCAAAACATGTACCCTGAACAATTGTCCCCCGACATTCATGATCAGCACCTCATCTATTGTTTCCAAAAAATATGTCTCAATTAGGAACCGACATCTTTCAAATGACGACGGCGCGATCGTCTCCCCATCCAATTGTATGAAATCACCCCACAACTCAGCAATATTCCGGCATGTACCTTCGGACCAAGCGTGTATAGGGATTCCACTAGAGGACAACCATACTCTTCTATTCGGCAGTCCCAATGTTGTATTCCACGGCATTACGTTTTCCAGCCAATCCGAAAAAACCTGATTTGCTATAAGTCGCGATCAAGTATCGACGTTCTCAAACATCAACAAAATCATAGAGCCCGCCACTCTCATAATCGAGAAACCGTCCAGCTTTGCCTTCCGAAATTCCATCGCGAGCTCACGGATTGTGTATGGCGGTTTACAAAATCCCACGGCGCAGTTGTCAAGTATTTCCATTTTATCGGTATCCACCACGCCTTCCACAATTCAGTTGTCTCTTTTCTTATTTCTCGCCCCCTTGTTCTCGTCTAATTCATGCTCCGTTTCCGTCTTTTGCTTTGTGGAGTTCACTTCTTTCGCAATTGATTTCTGTGAGATCGAATTCGATTGCTTCTCCATCGGTTTCTTTTTTCAATATTCTGATCTCGCCTCCCTTTTTGCATACGAAACCCTGATCTAGGACCCATACAATCTGAAACCGTTCAACCTCTCAATAACCCTGTCTGCATCTGTTTTTGATCCCATTCGCACGAATCCAAACCTTTTTCCTTCCTTCGATTTCTTTTTGGGTAAAAAAACGTCCAGTACTCTCCCATGTCTGTCAAACACCTGCCACACACCCTTCCAATGCAATTGTAATGGGAGATTCATCACAAACAATGTCCATACCTGGTGTTGGGATCGCTCTCGGGCCTGCTCCGATCGCCCACTCCTTTGATTATGATCCGATCACCCTCTCCCTTGGAAAGAATCCGATCGCCCAGCCATTATTCTTTTTATAAAATTCAAAACTTAAATCCCAAACTCTTATGCATTTGTTAATTGAGAACATAATATGGTTAGTACTATTAGTTATTGTTTAGGCATTGATCTAATTAAAATCAAGAAGACATGCGAAATTTAAGTTATCTAAATATCAAATATGAGAACTCTAAAAGTAAAAAATCTGGATATACATTGCTTGTTTTATATATTTCTGTCTTTTCGACACCAAATTAAGTGAAAAGTGAAAACCATGGAAGCTTTTAGTAGGAACTAGGAAAAGAAAAAAGAGGATCTTTCTAATTCTAGTCTATTCTCCAAGCTTTTTTCTTTTCTTATTTTCTTCGAGTCCTCGACAACAAAATCTCCCAATATTGACATGCTTTTGCTTTCTTAAATCCAGAATGTGATGACGAAAACAACCAAATTTTGTCACTGCAAACCGCGTAAACTCTCAACCTTTCCGCTAATTAAACCCTAGAAAAGTTCTTTATAGATTTCTTACAAGCAACTCTTGGTTCCAAAGCTTACGTAGTTGATGACGACTTTGAGAAAAAACGAAAACAGTTCTGAATAAAAATCGTGAATCTTTTTCTGTACCCTTATTTTATGTCCTGCACTAAAATATAACTTTAGGAGTATAATTGAAGTTTATGATAAGATTTAAAAAATTAGGAGTATGTTGTATTTTTAGGGTTTAGTGTTTATGGCTTAGAAAGGTTAAGACTTAAAATTTAATTTTTTAGTGTTGGGTATAGAAAAGGGCAGAAGATATTTGTCCAAGGCTGAATAACCCTAAAATTATATCATACCCTTAATTTTTAAATCCAAACCCTAAATTCTAATCTTAAACCTTAACTATAAATCTTAAATTTATTTTTTTTAGTGCGAGACATAAATAGGGGCACCGAAAATGTGTAGAAGATTTCTGCGAGCAGTTTTAGCTGTTTTTTTACTTTTGGTTGAAAAATGTAATACGCGTACGTAAAAGAAGGAACTGAAGGAGACAATCGTTTATAATCGTTTATAAAGAAGATTTCTTTTTCTAGATATGATCATCCATGGTGGTAACGTAAATATTTTACAAGTGAACCTAATACACTGCATGCAAATCCCACATGGGCGGAGTGCAGTTTCTCTCTCTGTCTACAAATTAAGAACTAGCTTAAAGAATCGTTATATAATTTCAGAAGGAACTATGTTCACACTAGCTAAAAATTATAGTAGCTTAAATAGCTTCATCGTTCGTCTTGCTCCCGTTCATGGAAGGATTGGAACGACAGCCGGAGAATCCATTTCTCGATGTGCTTCGACTCTTGGTGGCTCTTGTTGTAACTGCTGGTGGTAGAATTAACGAAGGATTTTAACCTTTTCATGGCGAGTTTCAGGGTGTCTTCCGACATGTTAGCGAAGCAAACTCGGAACCACCCCGGTTCACTGCAATGGCACGAAGAACCAGGAGAAATGTTCAGTTTAACATCGTGAACTATTCTTTCCCAAAGCTCCATTTCAGCTTCGAATGTGCTGGAGCTCAAAAGGTGCCTCATATCAACCCAACAGAACAGTCCGGCATTGCTTTCTAAGCAGCCGATACCGGCTTTTTCGAGGCCCGAAACCAGCTTCCTCTGTCGCTTTTGAAGCCTCTTCTTGTTTTTTGCAATGTAATACTTCCTAAATTTCTTGTCGGATAACATAACTGAGAGAAGATATTGAGTTTGTGAAGAAATTAGGCCAAAACTGGACATTTTTGTGGCGGCGGCTACAACAGTGGGATCGTTGGAGTAAATTGCCCCAACTCGAAAACCGGGGAGACCCAGATCCTTGGAAAGACTGTAAACAATATGAACTCTATCCCATACCTCAGTTTTCTCGAGGTTTCTGTCTTTCAAAACTTCCATGATACTCACGAAGTCTGGGGAGCTAAAAACAGTTCCCGAGTATATTTCGTCGCTTATTAAATGAATTTCTTTGTCTGTAACGAAGTCAATGAGAAGGTCCAGCTCGGCTCTTGTCATCGTTGTGCCCAATGGATTTGAAGGGTTGGTGATTAAGATCCCTTTCACCCTTAGGTTCTGTTTTTGTGCATGTTGATAAGCTTCTTCAATGGCGGATGCAGTGATTTGAAAATGGTTGGAGCTGGTACAGTGGATTGGTACAATCTCAACACCAGTTCTCCACTTGAGATCTCTATCAAATCTGTGAGTATATCATTTATCAGAACGTGTTGATTTCATGCAGAAAATTAAGCATTAATTTTGTGCTTAATAATTAACATTATAACATACCCTGGGTAATATGGTGTAGGAAGAAGAAAAGCGTCACGTTGTTCAGCGAGGCAAAACATGAGCGTTTCATTAGCAGAAGTTGCACCGGCGGTGAGGACTATGTGGCTGGGATCAAAAGTTACTTTGTTTCCTCTGATTTCAGCCATGAAATCAACCAATGCCTGTTGATAATAGAAGATCATCAAAAATATCGTTTTTTATGTCATAAAATGATTTTATGAGCATTTAAGCCTACCTTTTTGAATGCAGGAAGGCCATGATAATCTTGGAAAAGAGCAAGCTCTCTGAAAATGGATTGGCCGTCTCTCTTGCACCCAACAGCGTCTGGGTTTTTGGCCAGCCATGACTCAAGAAGATCAAAGGAGAGCTGCAAAAATAAAACATGTTTAACACTTGAACAAGCTGCATAACAAAGGTTGAAGAAGAGATTCCATTTGTTATAACTTACCTGATTCTCTGCAAGACCCATTTGAATGATTCCTTTAGGGTTGTGGAGTGGATGGTAAGGGTTTTTCTCGTATTCCTGCCACCCTAGGAAGTATGAAGAATCTTGGCCATGAGAATTGCACGTGGCTTTTCTTGACAACAACCCCATTTTCTCTTCACCAAAAAAAGGCAAGAGGCAATGAATTGATCTAAAATGATAGCTTTGTGTTTGCTGTTGAAAGAAAATTTCCTTTGATTGTTGTTGTTAATGCCGATTGATATCTGGCCTGCCATTGGGGTATATATAATATAAATTTATTTAAAATGCTTAAGAAAAAATAAATTAAACTAGAAAAAAAATACTAACCGACCCCATAAAGTCAATGCTGACTTGGACTCGATGGTTTGTAACTGTGGTCCATGTGTTCCCTTTCCTGTCTTCCCTGCTAACCCCATGTCGGCCACTTTGTTTAATCTTCCCCACTAACCAGCTTAACTTGTATTAAATGGTCTTTGGCTCAATTTTATGTTTTTAACCAATTTTGGACATAAATTGAAGATATTAACCACAAACATGGACGGTGGGAATTGGTACTAGAAATCTGGGTTCCTCAATCATAAAGCAAAAATAAATAGAAAAAGGGACTGGCATAGATTCGTTTAACATATTTCCGTAATATATACGATTAAATCATCATAGAAATAGTAATTAAAATATAATGTAAAATAAAAAATTTCTGCCTTCTTCGGTGCCTCTTTCTATATTTTAACACTAAAAAAATTAAATTCTAAGCCCTAATCCTAGATTTTAAAGCCTAAACCATAAACCCTAATTTTTTTTACTGTAGAAGCATTAAAAACAGACATAAAATTTCTATTCATATAAAACATGATATGAGATAATAAAAAATCATTATACGAGAAAGATAGTATGATTAATGTATTAAAATTTATATAATATAATAGCAACTAATTATTATGAAAATGATTTACAGGGTCCAAGGAGCTCAAGATATTAGTAAAATGATAGCTGACGATAAATTGAGTCTTAAACTATGGATTTCAATAGATTAGAAAGGTTTATACGTTACTCGTACTAGACTTGCTAGCGAAAGATTATAAGAATAAACTTCTGCTTAATGAGATCGGGAGTGTTGTTATTTGTAATATTTTACTTGTTCCATTGGTCGAGTTTTTGTTTTTGCACTGTGTTTTCATTCCGTGTTACCAGTTTTGTGAGTACTTTTTTTTAATAGAATTAAAAGAATTTTAATGAGACTTACAAACAAGCAGATAAAAATCTCGCTTTTATTTCTAATAAAATCTTATTGCCGAGTAAAAAAAATCTCCACACGCCTTCAGACTCTGGGTCAGCTTCAAACTCTATGTTAGCTTCACATATGAGCGTAACCTTACAATGGGTGTTGTGCGGTGAAGTTCTTTTGATTTTTGGTTGGAAAATGTTAAATTTAAAAAATACAAAGGCTTATTAAGTATTTAAATTAAAAATTTAAGGAGAAGGTATAATTTTTTATATTCAAATTTATAAGGATTTAAATTGTTATTAGACCAAAACATTAATTTAGACTTTGCTTAGTAGAGAGAAAGAAAACATGAAGGATGAAAAATTAAAGTGGTGAAAAAATAGAATGATGAAAAATTTATATCTTCTTTTCATCGGAATGCTTGGTTGAGAGGATGGAAAACTAGAAGGAAAATAAGTTTGTTTCTTCTCTATTGCTTGGTACAATAGAAAAGTAAGATGAAAGGAAATTAAGCTTTAAAAATTATAATTTTTTTTATGATTTAGTTCAATATTTTTAATATGATTATTTTCATTTAATTTAGTCCCTAAAATTTTTATTTAATATGAAATTGACCCCTATGTTCTCAAGTCCGATTAGGGTGGTGGATTCGAATGAAGCCGAGCTTCAGGCAATTTGTTTTGCTTTGGAATTGCTTTGCAGATCGGTGTGGCGTGAGTCGCGTGCGATTGTGATTGAGTCCGACTCCACAGTTGTTATTGCATGGGTGTTACATCGGGAGAAACGGCCATGGATGTTATCGCAGTGGTTTCACCGAATCGATGAAGCTTGTCGAGTCTTGGAGGATGTTTGTTTCCATCATGTGTTCCGCGAGGCGAATAGTATGGCTGATGCGTTAGCAAAAAGTGGTGTTGATCGCCCGTCTTGCGTTCGTTTATTTGGTTGATTTGTTTATCGGTGTTCGTTCATTTCCACATCTCCGGGGCACTCTTTTCCTCCATATAGACTTAGGGAGGTTTTTAACGAGGCCACCGAGGGTGTTTGTCTTGTATGGTTCTTCTTTAATAAAAGCATACATTACTGAGCAAAAAAATTGGTGAAAATAAAATTAAAAATTTTAAACATAATTTGATAATTTTATTATTAAAGTACAATAATTTTTACTTTTCTTTCTTATTTTGCACTTAATTTTAGAGAGAATTATTTGTATAAGAGGAAGGGAAATTACCTCCCCTCCTATTTTCTTTCCTTCCAAATTTTCACTCTACCAAACAACCATCAAATTCACTTCTATTCTAATTTTCCTTTCCACTTTTCCACTCAACCAAGCAAAGCCCAACTTGATTAAATATTTAAGAAGCCTTTGTATTTTTTTAACTTAAATATTTATTTTTTACTAGGATTAAATGACAAATAAACCAAAATTATCAAATATTTAATATTTATAACAAGAGGTCGGCCCTCTTCGACCTGAAAGGAGCTCAGTCCTTGATGTCTTGTTTAGTCATGTATGCATCTAATTTTCAAGACAGCTTTGCCTCTTTTGTATTAATAAATAAAGTTATTGTTGCCGAGCAAAAAGAAATTGTATATTAGCCATGATATTATTGATGAAGATTCACATGTTCTGGAAACTAACAGTAAACATATAAATTATGATGGACCAAAGCAGAGGATAGTTGTTCGTTTCTGTGTAGCATTTGTTTTGCTGTAAATGAAACCGACATTGTAACATCAATTTTGTCTCATCATTTCTTTCAAATTCCTTCATTTGATCTATAATTAGTGTTTTCCCTTTCCATGTTACGACCTCCGATTCTTCTTTTGTATTTTTTAGAGTCATCTCATAGATGAATAATAATAATAATAATAATAATAATAATAATAATAATAATAATAATAATAATAATAATAATAATAATAATAATAATAATAATAATAATAAGGCTTAACCGTCAAATAGGTGCCCAAACTATGTTTTTTTTTTCAGTTAGGTACCCAAACTATTTTTAGGGCCAAATAGGTGTCTAACGTCTCATTCAGTGACCCATTTAAGGTTCTCCGTTGATTTTTACCTTTAAAGGACACATATTATCTCCTAAAATTTCTAAAATTATATTAAAAATAAATAAAATTACTTAAAATTTTAAAAATCTATAAGTTTTTCAGATTTCACAAAACAACCCCAAATTCCAAAATCAGCTAACTCCCCAAAACCTAAATTCTAATTTGGGCCGATTGCCACGCTGCCACCCACCACATCGGTCGCCAGACCATCACGACCATTTCCCCCACCAACCTGTCGCCGAAAATCGACCGACGCTGTGCGAAACGCTAAAATTGTCGAATGGTTCCTTCAAACGTTTTGCAACGAACGACGACAGGACGAACGACAAACGACAAACGACATGTGAGTTTTTCGGCGATGGGAGGACGCTTCATTTTGTCGCTGGCAATGCGGTCAACGCCGGCGAAAGTGGTCGAATTTGGAGGTTTAGGAATTTGGGGACTATTTAAAAATTTCAGGATATATTTTTATTTTGTTTTATTAATTTAATTTATTTTTAATATAATTTTAGATTTTTCAAGAGATGACACGTGTTCTTTAACGGTAAGAATTAACGAAGAACCTTAAATGGGTCACGGAATGAAACGTTAGACACATATTTGGCCCAAAAAATAGTTTGGACACCTAACTGGAAAAAAATGGCATAGTTTGGACACATATTTGCCTATTAAGCAGGACTTTTCTAGTATGCGGCCGCCTAATATACGGCTAATATACGGCTAAGAAACGGCGTTACCGGAAACACTATAAGATATATAATGTATTCGGTAAAGCGCTACCGGATATGTTGATATTAAATGATGTATCCGGTAAAAAACATGAAAAAAATGAAAAAAATGGTAACCGGCAAATTTAAGTTATCGGTCAGACATAACAAAACCGGTAATTTTACCTATTTTGTTATCCTAATATCAATATATTCGGTAGCGCCTAAATTGTTGATAATGTTTGAGCTGATGGGGCCTCGAAAATTCCCACGATAACAAAACCGGTAATTTTACCTATTTTGTTATCCGAATATCAATATATTCGGTAGCGCCTAAATTGTTGTTAATTTCGAGCTGATGGGGCCTCGGAAATTCCCACAATAACAAAACCGATAAAATTACTGATTTTGTTATCCGAATATCAATATATTCGGTAGCGCCTAATTTGTTGTTAATTTCGAGCTGATGGGGCCTTGGAAATTCCCACGATAACAAAACCGGTAAAATTACCGATTTTGTTGATCCGAATATCAATATATTCGGTAGCGCCTAATTTGTTGTTAATTTCGAAAGTATCCATACTTTTTAAAAGTTTATCAATTCTTTTTTATCAATATATCCAGTACTAGGGTAACGTAATAGGTAGCCAATAAGAATCGATACTTTAAACAATAATATCGATATTTTAATAAAAACATTGGAACTGGTTCAATTGTGGGTCGATAGTATGGATACTTAAATAAAACATATGGATACTTATATTAAATGTGTCGATACGTTTATTAGAAGTATGGATAATTTCTTTTACTTGCAGGAAAAGTATGGATACTTATATCAAATCTTTGGATACTTCTAATATTAAATCGAATGAAAATCTCAATAAACGAATAAATGCTTAGCAACCTGGCCTTTCAAATAAAAATATGACGAAATACGAAGTTCACAACCTGGCCTTTCAAATGAACAGAAGGTAAAAAACATGAAAAAAAATGAATAACACATGTGACGAAAAACGAGATGGCAACGGAAAGAAACAAGAAATTGAGAAGAAATAAAAGATTGATCTTCTAATATTTATGTGCAATGCAAAGACCAAGCCGGATTGTTTCCAATATCATAAAACCCCATTACATGATATTGGAAACAATATCCGGCTTGGTCTTTGCATTGCACATAAATATTAGACCATCAATCTTTTCTTTCTTCTCAATTTCTTGTTTCTTTCCGTTGGTGGCTTGTCCCTTCAAGCCTCCTCCCTTCAAGTACCCCTGCCAGCCATGGAACTTGTTCCAGCACCAGCTTGCTGTCCAACCATCTGTGCATATGGTCGCATCTCAAACTTGACCTTTTGGTTGCCTAATGAACAAATTTATTTTGCATAAGTATGAGCAGAAGTGTATCTTGTTATTAATAATAGAAGAAAATGATAGAGAATTCTAACCTTGGAGATGGCGGTTGAAGATGTGTATGTCTTCTTTTTCAGCCATATAACCATATAGTTGGCGCTGGCTGGATGGAGCATAACGTTGCCAAGCATCTCTTTCGAAACCTTCGGCAGCAAACTGGTTATGTAGACGCTGAGCATCTAGATAACCTATTGTCGTGCTCTCAAAAATCAAAAGGCTCATCCCACGATGGTCTTCTGGACCGTATGAATGGCTAGCCTTGGCAACAGCACCATAGGAACTGAAAGAGTCGAGAAGCTGTTTGTTTCCCATACCAATCCACTGAAGGAAGCAGAAAATTAAAAAAAAGAAGTTAAGTATTAAAATATAATATTAATGAAAACATAATTCAGAAGTTATATAACTACCTTCCCATCTCCATCTCTATGAAGCTTTGTGTTCATAATCATCACCATTGGTGGCCAGAGTATTTGGTGATGAGCTTCCTGGTTGCTTGAAGGCGGGGGGAGACAATAGCAGCATCATTACTCAGACCACTCCATTGGCCTAAAGGTTGAACTTGAGGAGTAGCCGAAGTACCCCTTCTTCGCAATTCCTCCTCCAACATCTAACCAAGGAGGCGATGAATTTTCAGCTTTGGTCTTCCTTTGGTTTTTGCATGGGTGAGTAGGGACTGAAGGCCACGAAACTTGTGAAAGGCACCAGGACCTCTGTGGCATGCTGGACACAGCCATTGAGCAGAAGGGTCGTTGACAGAGTTCATTTGATCGAAGGCCTCGAAGAACTTGTTGAAGAATTTGCTGGATTTCATTGCCTCGTGGCTTAGTTGTTCCTCATTATCAAAATCCGAATCAATATAGAAATCATCATCACTGTTTGATGATGTCTCGAAATCAATCTTCCTCTTTGCCAAAGGCTGAGGATTTTTACCCGAACTTCTGCTGGAACTCATTGTATAATAGAATATTGTGAAAGAGAACTGATTATAAAAGTAAACGAAAGGGTTGAGTAGATTAATTTGAAGATGTTGTGAAGAGTAAATAGAAGAGTTGTTAATTTATAGGCAATTTCCGTTTGGGAGGGAAAGTGGGAGGGAAAATGATAATGCATGAAACTGAAAAGGCAGATTCAGATTCAGAGATTCGTTCGGTCTCCTCATTTCCCGGGTTATAGAAATAAATGAGAAGAAGGTACATGAACAGAACGGTGCATGTGATACATTGAAAAGACACGAAACTGAAAAGGTAGAATCAGATTCGTTATTCTCCTCGTTTCCGGGGTTATAGAAATAAATGAGGAGAACTGGGAGAACTACCCAATAAATGAAGGTCATGAACGGTGCATGTGATACAAGTGAGTGAAAAGACACGAAACTGAAAAGGAAGAATCAGATTCGTTACGGGATTAAGGGTTTCATCTTTATACATGATGAGCAGTAAACGGTGCATGTGATACAAGTGAAAAGACATAACACTGCAATGCAAAGTTGATGTAGTGTATAATGAAAATGGTAATAATAAACCGGATACATTGATGTAATGAATAATGAATACAGTAAACATATACCGGAAACATTAATGTTTTTGCAAACGTATCGATAATTACATTAAAACATGGAAAAAAGTATCGAAAATTTTGTTTCCAGTAAGCTATGGGAAGCCTTTAGTTTTTGTTAATTATCGATATTTTTGTAAAAGTGTCGATATTTTCGAACGATATTCGTACCGGAAACATTGATTGTCTTTCAAAAGTATCGGGTTTTTTATTAATAGTGTCGAAATCGTATCGAAACTTTTTTTCCAGTATGCAATGGGAATCCATTTGTGAAAAAAAAGTGTCGATAATTGTTTTCAAATAGGATTAAAGTATCGATAATTTCGACCATGTTGGCTAACGTATCATGTAATTTTACAACGGGATCGATAATTTCGACCATATAATTTCGACCATATTTGCTAACGTATCATGTAATTTTATAACATAATTTGTAAAGAAGTTTAATAGGAAACAAAGAAAAAGAAAGATAATGATCTGAACTTCATTGAATCTAAGTGCAAACAAGCTTACAATATATAGAGCATGCATGGGCTCATGCAACAACCCTAACCATACGTAACTGCACTTAACAAACTCCTAACAGCTAAACTGCTCAGCTAACAGACTTGGATTACTCTAGAATCTTAACATAATTGGAAGATAATTTCAGAAGTTTATGGTTAATCTGAATCATCGTAGTCAGTGGACACGTCTGAACTTAGGTTTAGTTCTTCGATCAGCTGTTGTTTTCTTTGTCTACGTCTGTACATAAAAAGTTGCAGCTCCTCCGCAGCCGCATCAACATTCGGTGAAGACGGTGCGTGTTCAGTGTTCAGAGCAGGTTGTACGGGTGCAGACGTACTACCTTCACCGGCGTTGACGTCGTCAAACTTAACATTTAAATCGACGTCTCTAGCTCCGACGGAATTGAGCCAGTCATACATGTTACGAACGTCTGTTTCGTTCGTAAGATTCATAACGTAGTGCGTTTCGTTTGCTGACGGTGTTGGGATTCGACATTCCATGGAAGAAATTTGTTTGTCGGTGTGTTTACTAACCTCGATTGTTGTCAACTGTATTAAATCTTTCAGTGACATTTTGCTGGTGATTGTTGACTCAAAATAAGTATCGAGAAAATAAAATGTTGCCTGAAATTTTGCCATAAGGTGAGCAAAGATTGGGTGTTTAGAGAGAATTTGGAATGAGTAAATGATGGTGGAATTCGTGGGTATTTATAGGAAAGAAAAAACACCACATAAGTAAATTTAACTCGAACGAAAACTTTAATAAGTTAATTGAGAGAATCCTTTGTTTGTGAAAGTTTCGATAATTTTTATCGTAAAGGACAGCAAGAATCGATATTTTCGAGCAGATTCGCTAACGTATCATGAAATTTGACAACAGTATCGAAACATTTTCAGAAAAGGGAGAAAAATTGTATCGAAACTTTATTTCCAGTAACCTATGAGAATCCTTTATTTCTGAAAGTATCGATAATTTTTATAGTAAAGGACAGAAAGAATCGATATTTTCGAGCAGATTCGCTAACGTATCATGGAATTTGACAACATTATCGAAACATTTTCAGAAAGGGAGAAAAATTGTATCGAAACTTTATTTCCAGTAACCTATGAGAATCCTTTGTTTCTGAAAGTATCGATAATTTTTATAGTAAAGGACACAAAGAATCGATATTTTCGAGCAGATTCGCTAACGTATCATGGAATTTGACAATAGTATCGAAACATTTTCAGAAATGAGGAAAATTGTATCGAAACTTTATTTCCAGTAACCTATGAGAATCCTTTGTTTCTGAAAGTATCGATAATTTCTATCGTAAAGGACAACAAGAATTGATATTTTCGCGCAGATTTGCTAATGTATCATGGAATTTTACAACAGGATCGAAACATTTTCAGAATGGGGGAAAAATGTATCGATAATCTACTACAATTTATTGCACGTTAACTTTGTAGGAAGGAAGAAATAAATGCTGTTACTGCTTTCAACCACCATCAACCACCACCACCTACCGAATTTAGTACCTGAAAATGAAAGCAACACACAACTCCTGTGCAGGAAAAGTTTGGACCACTTCAACCGATCGTGTTTAAGAAAATGGAAGATACTCCATCCAACGATGTTAATGGTAGCGGGAATTTGCAAGATGAAAAGTTGACCGTTGATGATTCAGAACGGTTGGTATGTCAGCTCTTTTCTTCACGTGAGGAAGCATGGAATTTTTACAAGGAATACGCAATGAAACATGGTTTTAGTGCACGGCGAGGAACAACACGGCTGGATGGCGAAGGGAATGTGAAGACACAAGAATTTTGTTGTTCAAAAGAAGGTTTTAGGTCTTCCAAAGTCGAAACTGTTAATCGTCAACGTGCTCATACGCCAGTAACACGAACAGGATGCAAGGCCAAAATCGTTGTCACATCAACAAAAACAAAAGATCAGTGGGTTCTAAGTAAGTCTTTCGACGAACATAATCATGACTTGTGCACACCTCTTATGACACCATTTATGCGTTCAAATAGAGTTGTGAGTGAGGCTGATGTGGCTGAGGCAACAACGTTGAAAGATGTTGGTGTTGGGACATCAAAGGTAATGAATTATTTCATGAATCAGGCATGGGGATTTCATAATGTTGGATTTACTAGTAAAGACCTATACAATGCACTTGATAAAGGTAAAGCAAAGGAGCTTGTCAATGGGGATGTGAATGCACTCATTGCTTACTTTGATTACAAGAAAGAAGATGATCCGGGGTTTTTTATGACATACTCCACAGATGAATCAGGGGCATTGCAGCATCTTATTTGGTCTGATTCAACATCGAGATCAGATTACACTTGCTTTGGTGATGTTATTGCGTTTGACACAACTTACAAAGGTAATTACTATGCACGACCAATTATGCCTATTGTCGGTGTCAATCATCACCATAGCACAATAGTATTTTCTACTGCGATAATAGCTGACGAAACGACTCAATCGTTCGAGTGGGTGCTGCAAAATTTTCTACAAGCCATGATGAATAAATCGCCTCTTTCAGTTGTGACAGATGGGGATAGGGCAATGCAGAGGGCTATCAAATGTGTTTTCCCTTATGCTAAGCACAGATTATGTTCCTGGCATCTATCTCGCAATGTACAAGCTAACATTGGTGACAGCAAATTTAGCACATCATTTAATAGATGTATGAGTTCGTGGTGGACAATAAGCGAATTTGATAGTGAATGGTCTAGGGTGATTTCCGAATTCAACGTCGAGAAGCATCCATGGGTGATTGAGAAGGGAAATACTCGGAACTTATGGGCTCAAGCATATCAAACGGGTCATTTCTTTTCGAATTTGCGATCCACACAAAGAAGCGAGTCATTGAATGCTGCACTCGGACGTGCCCTGATAAAGAAAAAGACATATGTAGACGTTGTTCGTACAATTGAACAATCTATTGGTAAAATGCGTATCAACGAGTTGGAAGCATATTTCTTAAGTTCGCAGACAACGCCCTTCCAGATCACTAAACTCACAGACCTAGAAAGCCATGCTGGTGAAATTTATACGCGAGCATCATTTGGTCTCTTCCAAGACGAACTTCAAGAGGAGACCTTGTACCGGATTGACGAACATATTCAGTCCTTATCAGATGAATGTCAACATTTTGTTCTGTCAAAGTACAAGGAAAAGAACATTAGATTTGACGTATCTTTTGATGTTGTCTCGGAAAGCGTCACATGCTCGTATAGGAAATTTGAGACTGTAGGAATTCCATGTTGCCATCAACTGCATGTTCTGAAGCACTTGGATTACACATGTATTCCAAAGTCTTTGATTCTAAGTCGATAGACGAAGGATGCGAAGGCTGCTGCACCAAGTTTCCTTGACTTCAATGTAGCACCTGAAGTTATGCAAATGGCACGGTTCGCTGCCCTACGTGCAACGTCAAGTCGTTTTTGCTACATTGCATCAAAGACAGATGCATCTTTCATAACCGCAAGAGATGAGATGAAAAGACTAACTGCCGAATTTGAACACTCGTTCGATTTGAAAGATTCAAGTAAACAATGAAATGTTGATAATGGGGTTCGCGTTGGGGACCCTAAACGAAGACAAGGAAAGCGAAAAGTAGTCCAGAAGAAGATGGTCCAGAAGAAAAGTAGGCATTGCTCGTTCTGCGGAATTGAGGGACATAACAAAGTATCGTGTCCTAAATTAAAGCTGGGTCTGGATTCTTTTACACAACCTACCTCGTCTGACTTTTTTGATAACGATACGGAATGGTCCTATGGCCGCGTAGATGAGGATTATAATGTGAGTTACTATATCTATTCTACAACATATTGTCTTCAATTGTTTATGGTTAATTTTAATATCAATCACGTGTTTACGTCTCAGGGCAACGAGGACATTTGGAATACAGCAAGTACCGATAAACAGACATTGTGACTACATACAACAATATTTATTCAAGATTGTTACATATAGAAATGATATAAAATTCAAATGTATAAAGGGTTATTTTTAACAAATTCGCGAACAGTACTCTGCTCATTCGCCAACTTTTCGAAATATTCTCGGATTCTTCCACCCTTTTCTGTGGATATATAAAAATAAGGCAACTTAGCAGACTGTCAACATGTTCAATATATTAATAAACCAATGGAATAAGTCACATATATAACTGTCATACCTAACGCATTGTCGTTGCAAGATGAATGGTTATAGGGATGCGGACATATGTAGCTGTATTCCTATAAAGAAACCATAAATTAACAAAATAATAGCATATTACCTTATTAATAAATTGCATGGACAAAATATAACTCACTGGATTAGATTTCATTTTCTCGGTAGAATCATCCACCAACAGTGTATTCTCCTCTTGAATTGAGGATACTCATTCCAAACTTGATGCAAGTCTTTGCAGAAGGTGAATTCCTCTTCCTGTATGCACTTTGCTTGATCATGTTTATAGTAAATTGTGAAACATCAATTTGTAAGAATCATAACAAATTCAATTACCGAACGCAAATAAGAAGCATCTTACCCAGATGAATATATATTGTTCATATTGTACAGGTAGTTTGTTAAGAGCAAGCTCAATGTTATGCATGCAATCGTGAACAATTACCACGATAAACTTAAAATTCTTTAAGAGGTCAACGTTAAATGTTAACAATTTTAATCATAATGGTGCGTACCTCAACTTCGATGACCATATTCCAACAACAAAGTTCTCTAAACAAAATTGCATAAATTCTTCTACACCTGGCCTCATTATAACATCTACAACAATATCATGGAATTCAACATAATTGTTTTCTTTATAGCTTAACACAGCCGTAAACAAATTTGAAGACATTTAATTACCTCTGGGAGTTTGTTTTGTATAATATGCAAGGACTCCGTTGACATCAAAAATGACAAGTTTTTTGTTCTGTGTTACAGAAATCATATATCTGTTGGGGTCTTCACTGTCATCATCATCTGAACTGTCTACCTCTTCACCATTCTCCTCTTCCGGCACTGTATTCTCCTCTTCAGGCACCACTGGATTCTCCACTTCTGTTATAAGCATGTCAATAGTCAAATAATCGAATGTCAATAGTAAATTTAAAGGGTTATTTTACCTATAGGTTTGTATTTGCTTTGAAGGCATTGATTACGGAAGTTGGAGAAGTCAGCACAAAGTGACGAAATATCTGCTCCCATTTGGCCGATTTGGTCATTAATCTCGCCAAAACGAGCATCCATATGCTCGCGGAAATGAACCATGTAAGCCATCACTGACTTCTTCGTAATCACCCCTTCGATCTCATCTTCTTGCATCCGCTCGTGGTCTGCTGCTTCAACGTTGTCCACTTGGTTGTTGCCTTGTTCCGCTCCAATTACAGATTTGTTTAGCCAACCGACATTTTCAATAAAATCGTATCCCGCTTTTGTCAAGGTAATCATGTCGATCTTCCGGGATAGTCGAAGAGGGTAGTCAAGATTGAATTGCACTCTTTCCTTCCTCAATATATGGGTAATTATGCATCCATATGGTAGTGAGGTTGTAATGGAGGGACCCTTCTTCACTATATTTAGAATTGTCTCATATATCAGTTTTGCTATGTTTGGAGCGGTTTTTGATTCATATTTAGACAACCACCAATAATCACTATCTCGAATTTGTGAAAATTTCCCACCGGAAGGCCGAAGAAACCAAGTGACAAGAAGGTGGAACAATCTGCCCTCCGCACCAAGGTTAATGGGACTATTCCGATCCACACGTTTAATGGTAGGATCTAAAACATGTTCAACGGAATCTCCTATATTCTTCACTTCTATACCAGCAGCAATAGAGGACGCATCTATATATATCTCCTTACCCATGACAGAAGTCGTAATTCCTAATATTTTTCCCGTACTAGGCTGGTTGTATTACTGTAGAAAAATCTAACAAGATTGGGGTAATATTTTGGTTCTACACCAAGCAGTTCAAGCCAGCCCCAATCTGTAAATGTTTGTTTAAACCCAAATTTGTTTTTCTCATCGAAGATGAAGTCCATGTCAATAACACGTTCTGGACGAATCTTTCTTGTTTTGAAATTGCTATCATATTTCAGAAACTCTTTCTTGCTTCTAAAGTTTTGCTTTTCAAAAGAAAAATTTTCTTCAGAAGAACTTACTTGACCATCAGACCTTGCTTCAGAAGATGACTTTATCTTGGAAGCAGTACCTCTCTTACGTTTCTGCCACTTTTTTTGGTGCCATTACTACTGTTATATGCACAAGAGGAACGGTTACTCCAAAATCGTGCAAAACCATAACCCTAAAGTACGCAAAATCAGTCTCTTTTACTAACCTGTAAATCTGATCTTAGTAATCGTCCTCGTCGGTGTTGATTTTATACCCAGGTTGAACGGTGCAATTTCTCTAAACTCTGTTAATCGTCGTTGGAGTTGAAGAGATCTCTGCTAAAGAATCAATAAAATTTGGAAATGGAGGATTTAAGATTAGGGCTGGGTTAAATAGAAATCCCGCCTAAATTTCAGATTCAGATCACTACCGGAAACATTGACAAGTGTACCGGTAACATTGATGTAGTCAGTAATGAAAACGGTAAAGATGCAACCGGAAACATTGATTTTGTTTACTTTTATCGACACTTTCAGATCGCTATGTCAGTCCTTATGTTTCAAAAAGTTTCGATAATTTCATCATAAAGGAAAAAAAGTATCGATTTTTTCGGGATTTTTTTATCCGGCTCCATATTTTTCGTTTAAAAGTATCGACATTTGTACTCATAGCGGCACAAAAGAATCGAAACTTTGATTCCAGTAAGCTATGTCAGTCCCTCTGTTTCAAAAAGTTTCGATAATTTCATCATAAAGGAAAAAAAGTATCGATTTTTTCGGGAATTTTTTATCCGGAACCATATTTTTCGTTTAAAAGTATCGATGTTTGTTCTCATCGCGACACAAAAGAATCGAAACTTTGATTCCAGTATGCTATGTCAGTCCCTCTGTTTCAAAAAGTTTCGATAATTTCATCAGAAAGGAAAAATAATATCGATTATTTCGGGATTTTTTTATCCGGAATCATATTTTTCGCGTAAAAGTATCGATATTTGTTCTCATAGCGGCACAAAAGAATCGAAACTTTGAATCCACTAAGCTATGTTATTCCTTCGGTTTCAGAAATAATCGATAATTGCAGTAAACTATGGCAAGCATTAATTTCAAAAGTATCAATTTTTGTTTAAATTGATTTTTATAGCGTTATTAAAGTCTCCATAATTAGTTTTACATTTTTGCAAATAAGCTATTATTCCAATTACATAATTTACAACAAAGTAACTATGGTAACATAATGTACATAGTGGGAAAACTCCTAATAGTGGGAAAAATTATGGTAACATAATGTACATATATTTGCTTTCAGAAGGAATTATTTTCTCATACGTTCCAGACTAGCAGTTGTGAACTTATCTCTCCTTTTATTACATTCGTGATTTATGAGATCGTTTAAAATTCTCGGACGATCATATTCCCCAACAACCTACATTTAAATTAGGAATCAATGTCAGTGCCAATTTTTTTTCTTTCAAAAAGTACTTTTCGGACCACTTACCAAATCATCCGGTGACCTCCCATCAAAAATAGCTTCCATCCACATGACCACATACATTCCGCAATCATATCTGTTATAATGCCGCAAAATGTCAAATAGTTAGATAAGCACAATAAATTATTGACTTTTTAAATACTCAAATTTCATACCCGTTCGTTTGCACCTTCGTCTTACGGACCACGAATTCTAAATCCGTCGGTGGGACCTTAATCTTCCCAAATTGGGCACAAAAGGCCTCGTCCTCATTAAATTTATGTAAACATTCCAGCTGCGTCAAAAAAATTCTTAAATAAGATTACGAAGAAATTATGCATTATAAATTATAAAATGTATCGACACATACTGTTTTCTTGCTTTGTTCCACTCTAGTCCTGTGCCGGATAGAGTTACGTAGACTATAAAAAAACGATGCTACACGATCAACCATATCCAACACCAAGAGACACCAATGATTATTCTCATCGTTTATTGGCATGAAGATCTACAATAAATGTCACACAAGATATTAGAACATTTATTGTTATTATAATGTCAGAGTTTTTATATATCATTTATCAACATATTTACAAGTATAATGAATACCTTCTTCATATTTTTTTCTTCTGCTTTCTTCTTGGCCTCATATTTTTCTCTATCATTTGTGGACAACATGTTGAATGGTTGCTTCTCAGTTTCACTCATCGTGTTCCATTTATTCACCACAATGTCTCTCACCTGAAAATTATGCATAAACCATCAACAATCAGAATATTCAACCTACAATATATTCACTATAAATTCAATTTACATACCGAACCGACATTGTAAGTACCAGAATCCTTCATCCTCTGACATTCTTTCATACTGTCATGATAGGAAAGTTTAAACCATTTCACAATCCAATTACAATTTACAGAACAATTATTTGACAATTGCTACTTACTAGAAGTACATATATGAACCCTTTGGTTGCTTCGGATTTTCCTCACTTTCGATACTCTCCGGCTCCATTTGAACCATTTCAGTCTCATCTTCAACAACATCTTGATGATCCTTAGCACCCATCTCGCTTCAGTTCTCTGAAAAAAGTTTCGATATTTAATTTCTACCGACATTATTAATTTCTACCGATAAGTTCTCAGAACAAAGTACCGATATTTGATTTCCTAAATATAATTACACAATTTCGACCTATAATCGATCCGAATTCCGAATTTACTTCAACATCACTAAACCCAAAACATTATCCCCAACTACCCAATACTACATTACCAAAAAACTAGGGTTTCGACAACATACCTTTTACTTCAGACTTCAAAGTCCCCAAACCCAAAACCTTTCCTTTCGATTCTGATACAACACGACTCCAAGAACGCCTACCTTGTATTTCGCAGCAACCAAACTCGGGTCGATTTCAAATACTCTCCTCTCTTAGGTTTTCTATAAATGCAAGTAATACAAAGGTTTGTATTTTTAACCGGTTATATCATTATGTAATATATAATCGAAACAATTCCCCAGGTTTCGACACTTTTTTGAATTGTACCGATTCTTTTACACACGTTCTTAAAAAAGAATCCAAACCAAACAAGATATCCGGTAAAGATTTACCGATTCTTAAAAAAGTTTCGAAACCAAACAAAATATCCGGTAACGATTAACCGGTTACATTATATGTTTAAGTAATGTAACAGGTTATGTCAAATTTGCTTGTATTTTACCGATTCTTTGTCAAATTTAGTTGTTACATTGTATTGAATTTAAAAAAGTATCGAAAATTTCGATACTTTGTGCACAGTTTTTTGTATTGAATTTAAAAAAGTATCGAAAAAATATACATTTAAAAAAGTATTGAATTTAAAAAAAGAATCGATAAACTTTTAAAAAGTATGAATACTTTCTAAATTAACAACAAATTAGGCGCTACCGAATATATTGATATTCGGATCAACAAAATAGGTAATTTTACCGATTTTGTTATCTTGGGAATTTCCAAGGGACCATCAGCTCGAAATTAACAACAAATTAGGCGCTACCGAATATATTGATATTCGGATCAACAAAATAGGTAATTCTACCGATTTTGTTATCGTGGGAATTTCCAAGGCCCCATCAGCTCGACATTAACAATAAATTAGGCGCTACCGAATATATTGATATTCGGATCAATAAAACCGGTAACTTTTACCGATTTTGTTATCTTTAACCGGTCACCTTTCTATCCGGTTACGCCGTATATTAGCCGCATATTAGCCGCCTTACCGCAGAACTATCCTATTAAGCATATTATTATTATTATTATTATTATTATTATTATTATTATTATTATTGAAGGAGGCCACGTGGTTTTGTAAGAGAGAGTTATTAGGGCATGCCGGCATGTGAAAGTGAAAACCCTTGCTTGCATGTCCCCACTAGGAGCCAGCAACAAGTGCCCCCCTTTCTCTACATAAAGAATGTGGTTTCCGACCGGTCGGGGCCAGTGGGTGACTAGCTAAGTCTAAAGACAAGTAACATGACGTTGCGTTTTAGTCCATGGACCAATCGCACCGTTTGTGTAACCTTTTCCACAATAACGTAGGCCACTCTCCAATCCTCCATTGATGCCTTGACGTAGGTAAAAATCCAATATCAATAGGTCAAGCCCTAGTTTAAAAAAAAAACATAATACGTATAAAATTATCAACCGGACAAATATCGTAAAGGTGATGATAAAAGATCCCATTTTGATTAAAGTCTTGGCATGGAAGAAAGGCGATATTTATTGTAAAGAAAATAGGGAAGACATGTCGTGGAAACATTGAACTATGGAGTTGAATTTTCGAAGGTGGGGTGTTGGGCTTTTTCGTGTGTAATTCAAGGGTTATGGTTTTTAGGAGTTCTAGGTCAAATTTGCATGGGAATTGTATATATAAATAGGATAACTTGATATTAGGCATTATTTTATTCAAATTCGTTTCCTTCATGCTTAAAAATGGCTTGGACGGTTCTTATCCAAATTGGTCTGATGTTTACGAAAACCTTAGTGTTGAAGCGATGGGGTGCTCATGTTTTTCTAGGCCAAATTAACCTTATCAAATTTGTATAATTCATATGGCAACTTAAACTTAGCTAAAATCTTGTTCCATTGTATCAAATCAGACAAACTTGAGTTTCAAGCTAGGTTTGGTTTAGACCATGGGCCCGTTACGTTTGAAGACAGTTGATATAGTTGTTGTCTGGTAATTTATACCCAAGTGGGTCGAGATGGTTGCAGAAGATGAGCATGGAGTGTAGCTTACTCTCAGACATTACAGGGGTCTCTCAGTACCTATGAGCCTGTTTTTAATAATGTGGGCGTAGTGGTTTCATATGAAAACAATGACAGCCAGGCCATGCGGTTTGCCCCGATTGATCAGTCCATATACACTCCATTGTCTCCACTCTGGCTTGAAAGTGATTGTTAAATTCATTGTCTCCACTTGCAGATCAGAGGTTGTTTTTCCAAATACCAGAAGGGGCATTTTATCTGGGGAATGTGAATTTCTTTTCCATAATTTTTTTTTTAATTTATTACTTACAGTATTCCGGGGACTCTTGCACGGATGGAAATCCTCTACCCCTTTTCGGTGCCCCTACTTATGCCCTCACACTCAAAATTAAGTTTAGGGTTTAGAGTTTTAGGTTAGGGGTTATGGTTAGGGTTTAAGGAATTTAGGGTAAGGTGTATTTTTTAGGGTATAGGGTGTAGGGTTTAGGATTTAGAATTTAGGGTTAGGGCTTGAAATTTAATTTTGTTGTGTTTTTTTAGTATTGAGGCATAAGTATGGGCACCGAAAAGGTGCAGAGGATTTTTATTCCTCTTACACTATTATGTTGGGTAATTATTATTTCATACACACTTTTTTATTTGCACTGCATGTGTATTAAATATAAATCCTATCATGTTTTGTTAGAATAGAAATCATATGTCCCTTTCTAGTGCCCCTATTTATGCCCACACTAAAAAGTTAACTTTAGGGTTTATGATTAAGGTTTAAGGCTAGAGTTTAGAGAATTAGAATAGAGTTTATTTTTAGGGTTTAAGGTTTAGGACTTAAAATTTAATATTTTAGATTAGGCATAGAAAGGACACTGAAAAGGGGTAGAATATTTTTGTTCATTTAATTAATTTGATGGAAATATAAGAATTTACTATTTGCTTAAAGAAATATTAGATTATTTATAAGATGAAAAATTAGTTAATTTGAGGAACTAAACTCTACTTTGTTGGACTGATGACGAATCTTATTTCTTAGTTAATTGATTATTTTTCTCTTGAATTGTTTCAGTTTAGATTTAATTATTTAATAAGCTTCGTCCTTATTTAATTTGCTTGCCTAGCCAACAAGTTGTATTAATCTGTAATCTTAATTTATAGGTCCTAATCAACCCAATAGGTTTATACTTGACGGATTAGCCCGAGTTTTTTTTAAAAGGGAAATGGGCCTCGTTAAAAATCTCCTTCGTACCTATAATCGAACATAGGCATTGGAAGGAGGAAAAGAGTGCCGGTTTTATTGCTTTATCAACGACAATACAAAGTTCTCTGTTACAACCTCCAGCAAAAGAGCTAGGAATTCAAAGAATAAAGCTAACCATTATAATCTAATCTACACAACGACCAACAGTAATAGACAAACAACTGCTACTACTTACGGGAATGATTAAATACCAGCAACCCAGCTGAGATTCGTTTTTCTTTCAATTCCGTTTTTAGCCAGCATATCAGCTTCATTGTTACTTTCTCTGTTGATAAACTCGAACTTCCATTTTTTAGACAAACTCCAATTCCAAATTTCAGCAGCAAGAGACTTGAAAACCGAAGGCGCCACATTTGGAGTCCGTATCCATGTCACAGCTAGGGAGCTATCCGATACAAAGAGAATACTTTTGTCTAACAGCAATGATGACGACATACATATGAAACATGCCTCCTTGATAGCCATCAGCTCAGCAGAAGTATCATCTAATAAACCAATTGATTTTGAGAATTTTGCAACCGAGATGCCTTTACTATCTCTGCACAGACCCCTTATGCCAGCTTTGCCGAAGCTCCCACATACAGCACCGTCCACAAAAAAATAAAATCAGCCATTGGAAGATCGAGAATAGCAGAAACTGGATTCTTCTTTGTGTTGATTGTAGAGTAAAAGGAACCAGCCGGGTTTGCTAAGAAGTAGCTCTCAGAAAAGAAAATCTCTGGCCAATTGTTGTTGCACCACTGAAAAGTTCTAATTTGCACTCCGGCGAGAAGCTGATCTACCGACATCCGCAAATTGTTGAAGATGAGATCATTACGGTACAACCAAATACTCCAGCAGAAAGCGAAGAAAGATATAACCCAGATAGTTTTTGTTTCTGCTTTGACTTCAAGCTGGGTCCACACATTTAGAACACTATTGACTGACCCTGGCAGGACGAAGGTAAAATTCCATTTGAGGCACCATTTCATCCAGCATTCCCAACTACTTCGACATGAAAAAAAAGGTGGTGCTCAGTCTCTTCTTCGGTTCCGCATAAAGGGCACAGAGCATCGTTTATTTTTGTGGAACCTCTTTTAATGAGATTAACTTTAGTGGCTAGTCTCTTTCGGATCAATTTCCACATAAAAAACTACACTTTAGGAGGTATATATTTATTCCAGACATCTTTCCATATAGGATCGTTCTCTTTATCAAATGAAGAACTAAGCTCGCAAATTTTTTTGGGTGTGTAGCAACCGCTTGAATCACCTTTCCAGCGAATAGTGTCGTTAGGCATTGTCGATGCAGCATATCTGTTAATAGTGCGGGTGAAACTCTCCCAAACTTTTATTTCCCAGTCAAATAAATCTCTGCGTAATGGGATCTCCCAATTCCATCCATATTGAGATTTCACTCCAAATTGATTCACCTTGCCATTCTTCAATACTGCTAGAGCATAGATTCTAGGATAAAGATATCCGAGAGGAGCATCACCAGCCCAGCAATCGAACCAGAAGTTAATAGAATTACCATCGCCTAGAATAGGACGAAGATTTTCCACAAACAGATCGGAAGTATAGTAGATTAGCCTCGAAATATCACGCCACATCCAAGACAATTTCCTTTGATTTATTGCTGGGGGTAGTAAAGAATTTGAATTACCATAATACTTGGCGTCAATAACTTTACGCCACAAACTAGCTTGATCAGAATTGTATCTCCAGATCCATTTGTTGAGAAGTGCACGATTTCTCAACCTGATGTCAACGATACCCAAGCCTCCAGTTTCTTTGGGGCAGCATATGTCGCCCCATCGAACCCAATGAGTTTTTCTTCCATCGGCGTTGCCCCAAATAAAATTGGATATGAGTTTATTTAATTGCGAACTGATGGATGCCGGCATTTTAAATAACGATAGGTAAATAGATCGGGAGGTTGCATAGGACAGACTTAATTAGGGTCAAACGACCAGCTGGAGATAGATTGGATCCTTTCCATCCAACTAAGTGATGTCGAACTTTATCCAGCACTGGATTCCAAAGAGCAGTGCAATTCTTAGATGCCCCTAATGGTAATCCCAGATACTTTGTAGGAAGGGAGTTATAAGAACATTTTATAGTATCAACAAATTTCTTCAAAACATCTTCACTAACATTGATGCCGAAAAGTTCTGTTTTCTTCATGTTGAGTTTCAGCCCGGAAGATACCTCAAACACTCTTAATATTCTCTTCAAGTTAAGAATCTGTTCCATCTTTGCCTCAGAGAACAATATTAAATCATCAGCGAACTGAAGGTGCGTAATAAGAAGACTTTCATTTTTGAATTCTGCACCCTTGAAGAGACCCGAAGCGGCAGCTTTAGAGAGGGAAGCGCTCAATCCTTCTGCGACCAAATTGAATAGAAAAGGCGAGAGAGGGCAGCCTTGTCTCAAACCTTTTTTAATGCGGAAAAACTTTGTCGGAATGCCATTGATCAAGATTGATAGTGATGCTGACGTAATACAAGCTCGGATCCAGTTATACCACCTTCGACCAAAGCCCATTTTCCTTAGAACAAGGAATAAAAATGGCCATTCGATAGCATCATATGACGTAATACAAGCTCGGATTAGCCCGAGTTACCTAGCATAGTAATACAACAATATAATTGCCATCCCTAAAAAGAAGTGAACTCGGACATACAATGAGAGTCTATATCAGTGACAAAGTCAAGATTTTCATATAGTAGGGTCAGAGTAAATTTTAGAGTATAAGGACTCTCATACCACTGACCTCGTACCCAAATAAATCAAGTGGAGTTAATTCTAATATTTCAATAAAAATTTTATTCTAACTCCTTAAAAATTCTATTTAAATCTTTGAAAATCTCATACCACAACCAATTAAGTGGGTCAATTGATACCTAAACTATATGTGGCTCTGTCACTGATCTAGATTCCATTTCATCATTAATTTCACGGACACCACCTTTAAAAGAGATGCACCATTTGTCCATATAACTACTCTCGTAAAAATACTCTTTTTTTTATCAGTTGTTTGCTTTATAATTATTTGTGTATATCGGGAGAGAAGCAGTTGCTATGATGCCTAACGGATTCGTTTTCTATCTGAAATTTACGGTAGAGCTAAAAGTTGCGAAATCAAATTATATACTGGTTTAAAATTGTTCTTGTACATGTAGAACTAAGGTTTTGATATAATATTTGAAAAATGTTTTGGACTAAATTGAAAAGAATTTAAAATATGTTTTTAGTCAAAAACAACTTGAAAATATGTTTAAGGGTTTTAAAGGCTTTGGAATGGTTTTAAAATGTATTTAAAGGTTTTTTAAACTACCAAAATTCCAGTAGCCAAAACCTGTACCGATACGCCTAACCGTATCGATACGGTGTATTTTGAAATAGCCCAACGGTCATAAATGGTACTATTCCAACGGCTATAAACGGCTATATTCCCAACAGCTATAAATGGCTATATTCCCAACGGCTATAAACGACAATATTCCCAACGGCTATAAACGGCTACAAACTCATTTGGGACTATAAATTGAAGGCTGGAACACTTGAAGAATGCAAGAGACAACATCCAAGCAATATGGTCAAGAGAATTAGAGTCTAAATCTTTATTTTACTATTCTCTTGTACATAGTCTTAAGAGAGTGTTTTTCATTGTTTTATTCTTTGTACACTCTTGTGAGCTTAAATTTGTGTAAACACCCACCTAGAGAGGTATTTAGTTTACCAAACAAATCCCTTGTAAAAGGAGAGGTTCTAGTTTAGCCTTGAGAGAAAAACTAGAGTTGGTTCTATCTTAGCCAAGTCCAAAAGATAGGGTTGTAACGGTTTCCTCCTGAGCCTGGAAAAGGGGACGAATTCATTGTTGAGTGAATTGGGAAATCCTTAGTGGTGTGCTAAGGTAGTGGATGTAGACTCGGTTGAGTAGTCGAACCACTCTAAAATCCTCGTGCAAATTGTCTACCTTTATTTCGGTTTTAGCCAATTCAACCACCAAACATTTACAACCCTCCTTGACGGTTTCGGTGATCGATTCGAGCGTGCAAAAAACCCAACAATTGGTATCAGAGCCTCGTCTCCATCGAAGGACTAACATCCGGGAGTAAAGATCTATTGCTCGAAGTCCAACCGTTCAAGAAAATGGCAAGATTTGAAGAAGGCCGCTCTATCTCGTGTCCTCCACTCTTCGAAGGAGAATCATACTTCCAATGGGCAAATATCATGAAACTCTTCATCAAGTCTCAAGACTATGAGGTTTGGGACATCATTGAAGATGGGTATTTGGAAGCTCCAAAGAAGAAGAAAAAGCAAAAGAGTGCCAACGACACGAAGGCAAAGCTAAACACCAAGGCGATGCACATTCTCTATTCTGGCCTCAACGAAGAAGTTTCCAAGAAGATCTCCGCATGCAAAAGTGCCAAAGAATTGTGGGAGAAACTTGAGAAGTTTTATGGCAACAAGAAGGGAGAAAAGAAAGATGATGATCAATCATGTGCAAACCCTCTCTCCAATCCAAAGGTGGATGGTGTTTTGGCTCTCGAGGAGCCTAAGGTATCTTCTAACTTTAGTGAGCTTAATTCTTACTCTTTCGATGAGTTGCAAGATGCTTTCGATGAATTATTTTTGGAATTTGAGACCATGAATTCCAAATTTAAGAAAATGATTTCAAAACTCGAAATTGAAAACGATTTTCTTTTAAAAACAAAAGTGGATTTTGAAAACCAAAATAAAATTTTGAAAAATGATTTAGAATTTTCAAAAATAAGCAAAGATGTTTTAGAAAAAGAAAATCTTGATTTAAAAGTTAAGCTTGAAAGCTTAACAAAAGAAAAGAAAATTATTTTCAATAATTCATCTTGTCACATAATGGCAAAATGCTCACATTGCCATTATCATGGTCATTCTATACATACTTGTCCTATAAAGAAGAGACAATCTTATAGGATTAGACAAGTATGGGTTCCCAAGGGAACTAAAGACATTGTGACTAACGTAAATGGATCCAAAGCAATTTGGATACCAAAAATCAAGTAAATGTCTTTTGTAGGTGTGTTGGAGCAATGGCAAGCAAAGCAAAATCAAAGAATGCTCAAATCACACATGAGAAGAAGATTGGGTAACCTCTAAGCTTAATTACTTCATTTTATACATTTGGTTATCTAATTTTTGTTTAAAGTCTTGGATTATCTGTTAAGCCTAATATGATGCAATGAGTAAGGGGGAGCCAGTTTTTTTTTAAACCAAAATTTTAAGTGTGTCAAAATTTTTTTTGCCTCCTATGTTATCTTGAACTTAAATGTCATTTTAAATTCTTTTTGATATAACAAAAAGGGGGAGAAATGGTTTGAAAAATTGAATTTTCAAATGAATAAGGGGGAGCTTTATATGATTTCATATCTTAATCTCTTATTCACAATTTTAAAGCTAAAGGGGGAGAATCCCAAACAAATTTTTCAAGTTGGTTTTATTATATCAAAAAGGGGGAGATTGTAGAACTAAGGTTTTGATATAATATTTGAAAAATGTTTTGGACTAAATTGAAAAGAATTTAAAATATGTTTTTAGTCAAAAACAACTTGAAAATATGTTTAAGGGTTTTAAAGGCTTTGGAATGGTTTTAAAATGTATTTAAAGGTTTTTTAAACTACCAAAATTCCAGTAGCCAAAACCTGTACCGATACGCCTAACCGTATCGATACGGTGTATTTTGAAATAGCCCAACGGTCATAAATGGTACTATTCCAACGGCTATAAACGGCTATATTCCCAACAGCTATAAATGGCTATATTCCCAACGGCTATAAACGACAATATTCCCAACGGCTATAAACGGCTACAAACTCATTTGGGACTATAAATTGAAGGCTGGAACACTTGAAGAATGCAAGAGACAACATCCAAGCAATATGGTCAAGAGAATTAGAGTCTAAATCTTTATTTTACTATTCTCTTGTACATAGTCTTAAGAGAGTGTTTTTCATTGTTTTATTCTTTGTACACTCTTGTGAGCTTAAATTTGTGTAAACACCCACCTAGAGAGGTATTTAGTTTACCAAACAAATCCCTTGTAAAAGGAGAGGTTCTAGTTTAGCCTTGAGAGAAAAACTAGAGTTGGTTCTATCTTAGCCAAGTCCAAAAGATAGGGTTGTAACGGTTTCCTCCTGAGCCTGGAAAAGGGGACGAATTCATTGTTGAGTGAATTGGGAAATCCTTAGTGGTGTGCTAAGGTAGTGGATGTAGACTCGGTTGAGTAGTCGAACCACTCTAAAATCCTCGTGCAAATTGTCTACCTTTATTTCGGTTTTAGCCAATTCAACCACCAAACATTTACAACCCTCCTTGACGGTTTCGGTGATCGATTCGAGCGTGCAAAAAACCCAACAGTACACATCATAGTTTCCGTGTTAAGAAGATGACACGACCTTTGACAGGTGTAATGGGCAAATTTAAATCAAAAACCATTTTTTATTATTATTTTAAAAAATAATCTCCGCGGACATATATTTGGAAAAATAACCCCTGATCTGTCACGTATGAAGAACTCGCTTTCTGAGAATAGCGAGACCCAATCTCGTTTTCTGCAGAGAACGAGTTCTTCATACGTAGCAACGCTTTTCAGAATAACGAACTTAACAAGAACTCGCTTTCTTCCCCGAGAATTTGAAGAGCCGACTTAATTTATCTCAGGGAACTCACTTTATGCAGAAAACGAGTTCTTTGTAAATCGGGATGGCATGCCAAGTGTCCATAGGTATGTTCGAGCAATATTTCGGGGTTATTAATCGTATAATTTTAGTAAACGTTGAGTTTAGGTACATAGTACTGGAACTCGTCTTTCATTCGACACCAATATGGGCAAGTTTGGTGCATTTTAAACTGAGTAAAATTTGCGTTGAAAACGGTTCCATAGCTTGTTTTTGTGAATGATTTTGCTTTAAAAAAAACGTGATAGGCTTGTTCGGTTTATTAATCGAATAATGTAGATTATTGTTTATCCAAAAAAGAACGAAAATAAATATAAGATCTAAAAACTATGTAAAAAATAAGGTATGATAAAATATTGGTAATTATAAAATTAGAAATAAAGTCTTGCATAAACATAATTGATGCAGAGTTAATGTTGGCTACCCACTTGGAGTATTCATTAGGAGGGCCCCTCGAGCTGTATGCGTCGTTTTCTGATTCTAATGCTGGAATCAAAATCTCAAGCTGGAGACGGGTTAATTTCAACTTTGACCCTAATGCCAATGTTGATAGCCCGATGGCCAGTTTACGAAATGATTTCAACTTACTAACTACATATAGTTCATACAACGATTTCGGTACATCGTCGTCTTTTGTGCCAAGACATTAGTGCGTAGCTAGTTTTGGGTACGACTTGAACCAGCCCCCGAACGATGAATTTGATGCATCATCCTCTCCAATGCGAAGAGATGCAACGTACAATCCGTATAGTATGGGGGAGGCAGCGTCATCATCCCATAACTACGTGAGGTCATCCGACCATTAGGCGTCCAACCCCTTCGATGATTTCTCATATGGACGATACTCAGCGTATGCCCCTAGTACGGAGTACGTTAAACCATCTATGGGGAGATATTCTTGTGTTGGTGCGCTCGATTTTGATCTTGGTAATACGGTTCGTAAGCGGTCTCGCGATCGACGACCAGTCTGCTCGCCTGAAAGGGTAGCAATCGACGACGCAGAACTATACTGATTCGAGGGGATATTTCTGACAAAGAACCGATTAGGGAAGCCGGACCCAATGGCAATGAGCAAGGGCCTTTCTATAAAGAACCAGCAGATTGAACATTCCAGCAAGGTCCTTCGAAGATTTAGAAGGCAACGAAGAACACCCGGCAGAAAGCAACGTTCTAGTATCAACCACACCTATTTTTTTACTACCAGCCACCATCCTACTTCACAACGATTGATATAGATGCATTGAACGTTCCGGAATTTTCACAATACCCAACAATTGACGGTTACAACCATCGTGCTGATGGTGAACATGCTATTGGGATGACATTCTTGACAAAAGAATTGGTTGTAGCTGCTATTAAGCACTACAACATTCGTCGGGCAGTTACGACGACTGTGAAGAAAACCCAATCGAACTTCTACATTGTGGAGTGCGCCCACAAGAAACAGGGATGTAAGTGGAGGGTTCAAGTATCATCATTAAAGATGCTGAGTGGGCTATGGAGAATCACGAAATTGGAAGGGCCTCATATGTAACACCCCGATAAATATGGTGTCTAAATATAAGAAATGATATTGACATTTGTAAAATTTTAATAGTTTAGGGTCTTGAGCCTAATATTTCCCTTACCTTTGACCTTTTGAAATAGCAGAAAGGAAGAAAAAAATGGGAAGTGCAACCAAGGGGACTCAAACCCTTGCCCCTTGGTATGAGTGATGAAATGCTAAACCATCTAAGCTAAGGCCACCATTGGTCTTAGTCTGCTTTGGTTTTTATTTAACCTATTATGTTTCGGATATACCAGTAATAAATGATAATCTGAACCCTTGCCCAATATTTCCCTCTACCGTGTCCGTCGTCACGCACTAATCTCGGCCATTACCTTCACTCGCAGTGTAACATTGTCGTTTGTCGCGAAATCCAGATTTAAGGCGGTGGGATACCTAGAGTCCTCTATTCTTTTTGTTTCTGTCGCCGTCTGACATCGTGGCTCGAATTCGAGGCCACCACCGTCCTTAGGAGGCTGAGACGAACAAAACCCAACCGATCGATAGCCGGTTCGTCGTTTTTTCAAGGTTGCCAACGTTCGTCTGATAGGGGTAAGTTAGGTAAGGAAATTACTTCGGTTTGGGTTTAATGAGCATTAGTTGATTGAATTTTCAATGTTTGGAGGCTTAATCGAGTTGCTGCCGTCGTTTGGGGCATTTTTCGGTCGATTTGGGGTCACATGTGGTGAGCACGCGCTGCCGGAAATGAATTTCGGCCACCGCTTGGTTACCCAACAGTAGAACCGATCTGAATTAGTTGTGAACCAGTCTAACCCATCGAGTCAACCGAACCGGCCTAAACTAAACCAGACCGGCCTGATTTCATTAATAAAACAAAGCCCGAACCCGACCCGAGTTGACTTGAACCCGACCCATTTAACCGACCCGACTGAGTCAACTGAGTCAACCCGAACGAGTCAACTCATCCGAGTCAACTCAATTGACTTTGAACGTTGACTGCTAACGTTAGCATGACATTAGCGTTGACTTTGACCAAAAAGTCAACTTTTCCTAAACTGCCCTATTTTATGTATTTTGACGTCCTGAGTCCGTTTTTTTAAGCTCGTTTCACGAAATTCTAATCCGAAAGCCTCTGAATTGGACTTTGAACCCGAGAATGCATGTGTTTAGTTTTTCAATTTAAGAGTTATGTAATCAAATTAAGGATTGATTATGGATTATATTTAATTGAAGGTATTCATGTATCTTCGTATCCGAGAAGTAAAGAACGTTGAATTCGGGTTCGAGTTTGATCGAATGGAGTACCACAGTCGACCTATATAGCAAGGATTCATGGTAATACATTGCTACCTCTTGTATGCCTTATGAACATGCCAGTATTCGGTTAATGCATGCACAAGTATGATGATGAGTACCGTTAATTCTGCTTAAGTCAAACCGGATATGAAAATGTATGACAATGTAGATAAGATTGGAATAATCGAATGAGAAAGATGATAAATCAAAGAATCTAGAATTTAATAAATAATTAATGAGGCGATTAATTCCCAAACCTGATTAATAATGTCAATTGGTCAAACGACATAAATATTTGAGTATAAAATTATGAGAATGCCCTCGAGGTGAAAATGACAGAAATACCCTCCCGATAATGAAAGTGGTGCTGAAACCTACATTAGATCCGGTAAAACAATTGATTCATCTAAAAGTCTCGAATTACTCAGAGAGATGCGATAATAAGACTTACACATTTAAGAAAGATAAGAACTTGGATCTAACGTAAATCTTGAATAAACCTCTGAAGATAAATTTGTGAGGGAAACTCTTTATATGTGCGGATCAATCAAACTGTCAGAAGATACATAATTGATATTAATGGCTGAAGCGAGTGAGAATTTGGAATACTAATACGACCGAATTAGCAAATGGCCAAAATGTCCTTAGACATTGGAATTTTTAAATTTACTGAAATGACGGGTCTACCCCGTGTGTTGAAATATTGGATGGTTGGAAAAAGGTCGAAAGGGGTCGAAATAACTAGAAGGATTGAAAATTCTGATATGTATGAATTGGCTAAAATGACTAAGATGCCATCGGGCACACGAAACTACCAAGTTAACCACATGATGAGATATAAACTAGAGATTAAAATGATTGAGTGGTTTGAAAGTGGGCCGAAAGAACATGAATGATCGCACTTTAAATAATCGGGATACCCTCTTGACCCAAAATAAGTTAAATCGTTGAAATCCTGAGCTCCTGATCGCACACAAGTGACTGTAATACTCAAATGGGTTTGAAGGTTAGTTTATGTATGTCAATCATCTCTTAATATTATACGTTAATAGATGAAAACTGCTTAAATGCATGTTCAACCTCTCAAGGCTTGTTCCGAGATAATGTGACAACGATTTATACAGATGTATAACACATCCAGAGTTAAATAGTGAACACAGAGAAAGTGTACCAATTTGAATGCATGGAAAGTAATGTATTGGAGATGAGTATAGTGGAATGGTCTTGGAAGCCTGGTAAACCGTCAGCAATCTTCAGCGCAACAAATTATTGACCTATCCCATCGGGTTTAGACTATGGAATTTCCCTAGAGTGTCAAATGACCAAAATGCCCTTTTCAGCAAAAAAGATCGAAACAATCTTGATATATTTGATATCCTAAATGATCGTATTGTATCGATTTTCGAATGCCTAGTTAGAGACATTGACTACAAAGTTTTTTGTTATATATAGGGACATCGTTTCTGAAATCAACTCAGAATTGTCAAAAGTTTAGTGTTTCCTCTTTCCTTGTAAATACCAAGTATCTCTGAGAAATAAATCGTTCCACCTAGTGTGTTCCAAGTGCACATAAATATCCTCTCCGCTTGAATCGTAGACTGTCTCATGATCTGAATCATGACTATTAATTAATCAGAATATACCTTTGTATCAGAACTGAAATTAAAGATTGCTTCATATCTACTATTATAACCGATTATTATTGATTACTACTAATTATTGTTATTACTGATTACTACAGATTACTATTGTCACTGCCTACACCGTTACCGGGATATTTGGGATAGAGTATGAAGTTATCGTAGGTTCAACCCTGATTGGGCTGATAATTCCTTACCGTTTTAGGTTCCTATGCTTCGGTTAGGGTAATTCCTTACCGTACCTAAGGTATCCCCTTAGGCTGGCACCTACGCCCAATAGGCCTGGGTTAATGCCCATTATAGTTGCAGTTCTGGGGAACTGTATATTGGAGTTTGGTTGGAGGGTAGTTAGGAAATCTAAAATGAACTTTATCGCTAATATTATACAACCGTGAAATAACGTTCACCACACCGTTACCTCGTATGTGTTAGCTTTGCACTATCAGAACACGCACTAAGCCCCTGACTCAACTACCGTAATTCATATCTTGACTAATTCTTCGGTCTATAGGTTCCTAGCATGATTACTCGGTGATTGAATAAAGAACAATCCTATCATCTTCATGTATACCGCTTCTTTGAAATATCTGATCGTATTTTGGAGCCTATTGGTGCCCGAAACATCATGACAATGTTATGCTTTCCCTATACCTGCATGTGCTTGTTGCATCATTTGGCACTTCTGTATTACTGAGCTTTCCGAAGCTCACGCTGTTTTTACCATCACAGGTTAAAAGAAATCTAACATGGCTTGATGACCGACATCAGTGTTTAGAGTTCTCTCGGTGTTGCTTTTGGAGTACGGTATCGACATAGTTAGTGGGCATGCATGTCATTATTGTTTCATGACAGTGTCTGTAAAATGTTTTTTCTGAAATTTTTGTTATGTGTTTAAATAATTTCCTGAAAAAGTATTTTAAACAGAGGTTATCGTTACAATTTAATAAGTGTTTTTAAGAGAAAATGTTTTTATGTGGATTTTTACGGTGGGTCGCTCTTGCGACCCTAATGTGACCTCCTGGGATTCGTGGTAACGCATAGGCGGGTCTAGGGGGTTACATCATGCATGCACCATGAGTAGCCTAAGTCAGGATCACAAGAACTTGGATATACACGCCGTATGCGTTACCTTCATGCCACTGGTAAAAGAAAATCCCCGGGTGACGGTTGCCACATGTATCGCTGCAGCTAAAATGCAATACGGCTACATTCTTGATTACCATAAAACATGGTATTCAAAGTGGCGGGTCGTACAAAAACTATTTGGCCAACGGGAGGAATCTTACAACGAGTTGCGCCCGTGGCTAAAAATGATGCAGAAACACATACCGAGAACGGTTGTGAAACTTGAAACGGCTCCGACATACGAAAATGATCGTGTCGTACCAGGTGTTTGTCAATTCTATCGGCTATTTTGGACATTTCTGCGGTGCATTCATGCACTGCAAGGTGATGGTTCAGACCGACGGTACTTGGTTGTACGGGAAATATACACAGGTCTTACTTCTGGCGGTTGCACAAGACGACAATCGAAAATCCGTTCTTGCAGCCTTCGCAATAGTCCAAAAGGAGGATCTCGAGTCTTGGATGTTCTTCCTTAAGAACTTACGGAGACATGTTCTTTCTCCTATAATGCGGGCAAGGGATGATAGGATATGTGTTATTTCCGACAAAGGCATAACGATCAAGTGGGCAATAGAACGTTTGGGCCAGTCTTGGCAGCCTCCCCATATTTACCACTGTTACTGTTTACGACACATTGCAGCCAACTACTTGCAGAACTACAAGAACCAAGATGAACGTGCTATGGTTCTTCGAATGGGTACGTCTTTTAGGTCATTTGCATTTACGATATCTTTGCATGTATTGTTTGCCCCTAACTATTCAACTATCATTCCCTAGGCAACTCGCATTACGTACATGAGTTAGAACAACTGTTCGAAGAACTGAAAGCTAGGAATAAAGATGGCGCGGACTACCTTGCCAAAATCCCGAGGAAAAAATGGCTTCGATCATATGACAAGGGTAAACGATATGGTCACATAACAACAAACTTGGCTGAGGCGGTCAACTCAGCACTCAAGGGAGTGCGACATTTACCTATCATTTCCATTGTCAAAGTGATCTACTATCGTTTGGCTACCCTATTTGCAACCCTGGGAAGGCAAGCAACTGAGTACATGGCAGGTGGCCACAAAGTCCACCTGGATCTCCTCGAACAATTGCAAACTTATGTGCGCCATTCAAATGCGATGACTGCAACTCTCTTCTCTCGAGAAGGCCATTCATTCCGTGTTTTAGAATTTTCGAGGCCGTTGGAAGGCATACAGCACAACGCGTACGTGGTAGATCTTAGGCGTAGAATCTGCGAGTGTGGAGTCTTCCAAACATTTAAATACCCGTGCACACACGCCATTGCTGCTTGTTCTTCCCAACGGATTCACTACATGAGACTGCTTGATCCAGTATACTTACTAGAAACGATATTCAAGGTTTACGAAAAAGAGTTTCCTCCCACCAGAAATGAAATTGATCCGTATGTCGTTGACGCTGAACCGACCATACGCCCAGATCCTGCACTACTACAAGAAAAGGGATGTCCACGATCGACACAGATTTACTATGCGGAGGATATGGTCGAACATAGAGAACGAACCGAACAAAAGAAACTTTGCACTATATGTAGAAATCCTGAACACACGCGTAACAAGTGTCCTAATCGCTCGAGCCCTCGTATCGACTAAGTGATTGTAATTTCTTACTGTCTGTGTCCTTCAAGTTTCGGTTTAAATAATAAGTCTAATTCGTTTTAAAAATTCTCTTTTCGGCTTGTCGTTCCTGCACAAAACCACGCTTTGGAACCATTTTCAACGCAAATTTTATACATTTCTTCATGTATCGCGCGTGCCAATATCAGTCTCAGATGGAAGATAAGTTCCACTACAACGCATCCAAGGTCAAAAATTGCGATAATTCTCGGATTAAAAACCCGGAAACTTTGATAGAACAAGCCTATCAGACAATTTTATATTTTCATTCATTCACAAAAACAAGCTATGGAACCGTTTTCAACGCGAATTTTACTCGGTTTACAATACACCGAACTTGCTCATATTGGTGTCGAATGAAAGACAAGTTACAGTACTATGTACCTAAACTCAACGTTTACTAAAATTATACGATTAATAACCCCGAAATATTGCTCGAACATGCCTATAGACGCTTGGTAGTTGGTATGCCAGCCCAATTTACAAAGAACTCGTTTTTTTTGCAGAAAACGAGTTCCTCGCGATAAATTAAGCCGACTCTTCAAATTCTCGGGGAACTCGCTGTTATACTGAAAAGCGTTGTCTGCAAATCGTTTTTTGCAAAACCCGTTTTCTGCAAAGAGCCCCCTGTTATACTGAAAAGCGTTGTCACGTATGAAGAACTTGCTCTTTGCAAACTCAACCATTATCGTTGTCGCGATAACACTCGTTTTTTGCAAAGAGCAAGTTTGTTATACTGAAAAGTGTTGTCACGTATGAAGAACTTGCTCTTTGCAAAAAACGTGGTTGGGTCTCGCTATACCCAGAAATCGAGTTCTTCATACGTGGTAGATTTGAAGGTCATTTTTCCAAATTTAGGTCCGTAGGGGTCATTTCTTTAAATAATAAATAAAAGGGGGTTTTGGTTTAAAATTGTCGGTGTAATGACCTACTCATACTAGGTGAATCTAGGTCTGTAAAAGAACATAAATAAGGGAATATTCATGTTCGTTCGTTAAAATAATAAACGAACACAAACGAACGAAGATAAAAAGACAAGTGAATAAATTTAAACGAATATAAACGAACGAACATATATGAATAAATTTAATTTTTTAAAATATAATAATTTTGTTATGAAAAATTATAAATATAAATAAATATATGTGAATAAATTTAAACGAACGAACATAAATGAACGGAGTACTGAATGTTCGCGAATATAAATATACGAACGAACTCTTTGTTTATATTTGTTCATTTAATTAAACAAGCAAAAATTCTTATTCGTTCGTTTAATAAATGAACTTCCTATCAAACGGTTCACAAACGATTAATTGAATTCGTTTACAGCCCTAGGTAAATCAGCAAGATCGAAGGAGTGATTGTCAATTTTTTCAAGCAGTAGAGATCTGAAAGGACGTCTGACATCGACTATGATTTTCGATTATACTAATATCAAAAACGAAGTTTGGACATTCTAAAAAAGGTATGTAACGTACAACAAATTTAGGGTGGAGTTAAAAAACAGTAAAATTTGATATTTATTTAAAAATTTAAAATATTAAATTTTTTAATAACATTTTAAATTTATTTTTTCGTGTTTTTTTATAAGTATCAAAATTTATTTTATAAATATCGGCATTAAAAACCTGAAATATTATAAAAAATTAAATATCAAACTTATTTTGTAAGTATTGAAATTTATAAAAACGAAAAATTCAATCTAAAAAGCTATAAAAAATTTAATATTTTAAATTTTTAAACAAATTTTAAAACTTACCTCATTTTAACTGCACCTTAGACATGCGTAACACTATGCCTACTACATTCTAAACAATACGGATATTGTAGAAACTTCGGTCACAACCTGAAGAAATGTTCAATTCTATTAGCAACACTGAACCTCATTATAATATTCAGACAATTCATTTGTACTCGATATTTTTTTAATACATATCATATACAGATTAATCATTCTTAATATATTTTTATATACGACAATTTTATTATATTTTTAAAAATTTTATTTTGACATTCATTTAATTAGTATGTATGTAAACAAAATTTAAAAATAATCGTACACTATACCCTGAATCTTAAAAATTAAAACTCGTCAACAATTTATAGACTGTATAGTTAAAAATTCTTTATCGACATTATCTCCTCTTTTCTAGATTGTAGATTCAATACTCATAGAAGTTAAATTCTCCCATCCTAAGCAGAAACAATTCAAATAAATTAAAAACTAAAACTCTAAAACTAAATTATTAAAAAGCCCTCAAACTAAAAATCTTGAGAAAATTACATAAATATTGCACCTAACTTTTATTTAAAGTCATATCACCTACAATCCGACTTTGAACGATGTTTTCTGTGTAAAGTGCATTCTCACTTCCTATCTTCGTCATTTTTAATAAAAAAAAATAGAATGAACAGTGAAATCAGGTTAAATGCACACCGACTTCACTTATTATTAAGACTCAATTTTTTCCAACATTTGTTATGAGTGGCCTAATCTTAAATTTTAATTTTTCTCAATATTTGTTATAAGGGTCTAATTTTTTCAATAATTATTCTTAAGGGCCTATTTTTCTCAATATTTATTATTAGTGACATACTCTTAATTTTTTTCAATACTTGTTATTAAACCCGATTTTCTCTAATATTTATAATTATGGGCTCAATTCCCCATATTTGTTATTAGGGACATTCTCTTAAAATTTAATATTTGTTATTAGAAACTTAATTTTTTCTAATACTTGTTATTAGAAGCCTACTTTTAAAATTTATTTTTAATATTTATTAGTAGGGGACTAATTTTTTTCTCTAATACTTATTATTAGGGGCCTACTTTTAAAAATTATTTTTTAATATTTATTATTAGAGGCCTAATTTTTTAGTTCGCCCTTAAGCCACTAAAATTTCAGAAACAGCTCTATGTCTATCCCACGAAAATTCGGGTTCAAATCGTTTTGTTTATAAAATATATGTAAATTGTCAAAGGGTTAAGAATATATATAAACAAATACTATCTTATAATCACCTTAAAGACTAATAAAAAAACTTACAAAAGAAAAAGAAGATAAATGGCACTCGAAAGCTTCTTTGATCCAAATTGGATACTGTGGAAGCCCCTTGTAAAAACGATCCTCCAATTCAATTTGTTACATTCAAAAATTCAAAACTCAAACTCCAAATATTATTAAAAAAACTAGTCTCTTCCTGTTTGACCAACTAATAGTGACCAATAGGTGTACTAGCAGGTCCAAAATTAAAAAAAAAAAAAAAAGTGCATGTAATGAGAAGACAAAGGGCTGCATCCCGTAACGTGGAGCCAGATCGATTTTCACATTAAGAAAACAACAAACTAAATAAATGCATGTGAAACAAATGTGTAATTTTCCCATCAATTGAATTAATAAATATCGAACCTGTAATGTTAGGGGAACTAACACCAGTGAAATCAACATCTCTTTACCAAATTTAGTGTATACGTAATCTGAGAGCAGAAGACATCTTTACTTCACCTTGAAAGCATGAAAAAACAAAAGTAATGGAACTTTGACCTTGATGGATTTCTCTTTGTATCAGTGGTATGGTTTTAGGTGGAACACTTGACAAGCTGGCAGGTATGAACTCTTTGATGCAGCCTGCTCAAACTTCTTTGTGGCAGCTTCATTTTCTTGTAAACTAATTTGGTCGAAAAAGTGAACCCACCAAGTGGAACTCCGCATTTTAGCCTTCATATACGGAACAGATGTGTTAATGATAAGGTCAACTCGGCACATTAATGTTAGTGTTTAGTGATATAATTCAGAAACAAAGATCACAACAGGAATAGGTGGAAAAACTATATGAACTCCAACCAAACCTTTTTTTCTATCCCACCTATCATAAACTTCAAATTTTGTTCCCGGCTGCTAATTTAGTGGAAGATATAAATCAGAACTCAATCTTTCGGACCTCTTTCTAGCTGAATATTTTAGACTACTTAAAGTTCCAACTAAAAATAAAATCTCATCAATACTTTGGTCAGAACAACTATTTATTTTGTAAGTGAAAGTCTGAACAATCGACATGAATATGATACTATCCAGTAACTTTGAACTTGATGCATTCCCGGAAACAAAATTGCCGAGTGACATTTTTGATCAGATGAAACTTAAAAGATAAAATATGGCTTATTTCGATTCAAATTCCCACTGTTATAAGTAGATAGAGACTTACTGGCCGTCCAAATTTGGATAATTCTTCCACTTTAGCCTTCTGGTGACCAGGGGAACCTGATCAACAAAATGAAAGCAATTAAAATTCGAATATACTAAAAGAAAGGATCAAATATGTTAAGGGGTAAGATCTGTGATGAATCTCCCAACTTGTTTAATAATACCATGAGATCATGTACTACATCCATCTAAATATTTCTGATGGCTACAACTATAGCCTCAAGGAAAGTTTCTAAGTGGTATAACTTCTCCAAACGGGTAATTAAGTGATAGTATAATGAAGAATTATCTATCATTTACTTTATTATAATAATTCATATACATTTAGTGCCAGCAGGTGTAGGTGTCTGAATGGTGTACCAAGTCATGGCAGAAAAGGAACCAGAGAAAGATCAAAAAGTTTCAACAAATTAACTTTTCTTGGAAGGCCGTGGAGGTTACTCGTGCAGTGTTACAGAGACAGGTGTCACTATAGTTACACCAGAAACAATTTTCATTTACAAAACAGTTATTTCATGAGCAAATATATCTGGATATAGCGTACTGCCTGAGCAACTCGTAATTTTATAAATATAAGTAACTCGAAAGAGGGTTTACCTGCGAAAATAACTAGACCATCAGAGGCAACCCTTGCGAACTCAGGCAGAGTCTTGTTCAGGTACTTTGGAGACAAGTAATCAACAGCGTCTGACACAATAACAAGAGAAAAAGACTTTGACCTATAGGGAAGAGGGAACTTGATATCTGCCACACGTACAATGCCTCTGCCCACGAGACTCTTGCAATCTTCTTCAACATCCTCTATGTCATATGGTTCGACACCCCAGGCTTCAGTTCCCTCTTCTTTCAAAAGTTTGGAGACCAACGAACATGTATCGGGGCCTACATGCAAAACCTTGTGCATGCTGTCACCATATGCCTTTTTCAAAAATGGTATCGCCCTCTGAGCTTCTAGCGTGCATGTATACCCACCTACAAAGATAACAAGAAATTCATTGATTTTTGGACTGTTGCACTCAATGAAAATATACCCTTTCCGGAGCATAGCAAGTCCATTATAACCAAACTTTGCATGTTCCAGTTATCACAGAACACACAAACTATATCTGACTAATGTCACTACCACCAATAAATAATAATCCCTATAATTCCTCAGGTCATAATAAAAAGAAATGGCGGAGGACTAATTTTTTGGATCCTACCTCATCTTTCAACTTTCCTTCCTCCAAAAAGCACTGAAGGAGAAGATCATGACAATTGGTAAGAGATTATCCTATGGTATAAGTATGAAAGGAAAGAAAGCCCCATAACAATGAAATGCAGAAGCAAGGTTTCCAAGATATTTTTCCCCCAGAAATACTCTCCAATGAATCTTAAAAAACGATCTTATTTATATGCTTTAAGAAACATGTCCATTGATCCAAATCCACTCTCCAAAACGTAGCATTAGTGAATCCTCTAAATATTCAAGTAGTTCCAAAGAGACGTGAGGACAACATGCAAAAATCAAATGAAAAACAGCAACTTTGATAAGCTAATGCCATTGTGAACATCAAATCCAATGAGGAAGAAGGTAAAACATAATTCACCTTCGAGCCGACTGCCGGCACCAATTCGGGATTTACCTGTATCCACCCAAAATGAACAGTATGGTCAATTAGTTGAACCAACAACATTAGCATATTGAACAACAAAACAAGTAAGCACAAACAAGAAATTCCACTAATATGAAGAATACCCGAGCCACTATAGACATAGCCAATAAGAAGGATAGCTCCCTGGAAGTTGGGTTTTCAACCAAAAAAAAGAGAAGATAAATAATTACCTCGGTTATATAAAAAAATTAAGTAAAAGAAAAGGAATAGATAGATGTACCACAATGACAAGACCGATAGATAAAATGGGAGAAGATCGGGATTTAGAATGTAAGGCACCAGCGAAGGGTAAGTTTCCGCTGTCGACAAAGCGGCGCGTGACACTTACTTGCCTCCTTGACATGTTATTCTTTACACTGTATTGTTCAAATAACAGAGTTAAACAGAATTTGAACCTCCTTCATTGAAAAAAAATTCATCGCTAATGAAAAGCAGATCGCAGCATGAGAAAGCTTTTGAATATAAGAAAAAAATCAAAATCGAATGGAAAATTCACCTTACAGGAGAGAAAATGAGAGAATTGGATTTTGGATCTTAGATCTGTGGAAAAAGAATAAGAACAATACCCTTGTTTTCGCTTTTCTAGTGCGAAACACTGTACTCAGTTTGGATTTAAACCATTTTGCTCAAATGGAAAATATTTACAACTAGATGAGTTTGAAAGGGACTTGGATTGCTTACGCACTGGCTGTATTTTTATTCTCATTGGGGTTGTTTAAACAAATGGATAATATACTTAAAAGACCCTCAAACTACAACATCATATTCAAATAAGCCCTCATACTTATTTTGTAGTTAAATAAGCCACTAATCTATGATTTTTGCCCATTCAAGCCCTTACTTAATCTAATTGCCACTTTTTATGCTTATGTGGAGGATGACATGCCAACATAAACTAAATTTTATGCTTAATCTAGGGGGTTATTTCTTTAATATGACGTGATTGAATTCTTGGTCTTTGAAAATACACATATTGTGCAGACAAGTTGTTTGAACTCGGATTTCCTAATGATAACAACACTTTCTTTTACATTGAGATCATTCAATGAGTTCAGATTATGGGCTTATTTAGATACAAAATAAGCAGGAGGACTAATTTAAACATTGTATTATGGTTTGAGGGATTTGTTTAGTATATTAGCCTTTGAAAATTAATTAATTTTATGGGTAAACTATAAATGACCACCATATTATTGAAAAAGTCGTGATTTGACCGCCTTATTTTTTTCTAAGCAATTAAACCACCATACTATTAAATTGGGTGGAATTTGACCAGCAGCCGTCAGAGGTTAACGATAAGGTGACGTGGCAGTTAAAAAAATAGGGGTATAATTACACATTTGGTACTTGTTACTTATATACTCTATCAATTTGGTCCTAATTTTAATTTAATAAAATAAATTAATTATTTGATAAAGTGGTGACAAGAATTTAATTATTCTTATTTAATTTAATTAATTAATTTTCTCCCTCCAATCAGGTTGTGACACGTGTCACCTGATTGGAGAAGGAAAATTGAAAATAAAGAAATTAAGTTTGAAGGGATTTGAACCAAGGCTGCCTTGGTGAAACAAAGCTGCTTGCCACTAGGCCAAGCTTACTTTTATGATATGAAGTACCACATATAATATATGTGTTATATAGTTATTAATGCCTGGAAAAATTGAAAGTAACAAAATTGGAGTTTGGGGATTCAAATGAAGGCTCCCTTGGTGGAAAGAAGCATGTGCTTGCCTCTGGACCAAGCTTACTTTTGTGATATAAAGTACAACATATAATATATGTGTTATATTACTGTTAATGCCTGAAAAATAGAGGAAATGTGGTTTTAGGGAACTCGAACACAACATACTTATGATGCATAAAAACATCTAACTCAATTAAATAAATCTAATAATTAAATTAAAATTAACAATATTTTGTATATATTTTAAATTATAATTAATGCATGATTTAAAATAAAAATTTAAAATTATATTAAATTCATTTAGCGAATCCAAACTCACGAACATAATTCAATATAATTTTAATTTTTTTATTGAATTAGATGTTTTTATAATTTTTAAAACCCTTTAAGGCTTGGCATTTACATATTTTTGTATAAAAACATCTAATTCAATAAAATAATTAAAATTATATTGAATTATATTCGTTGTTTGGATTCGCTAAATGAATTTAATATAATTTTAAATTTTTATTTTAAATCATGCATTAATTATAATTTAAAATATATACAAAATATTGTTAATTTTAATTTAATTATTAAATTTATTTAATTGAGTTAGATGTTTTATGCATCATAAGTATGTTGTGTTTGAGTTCCCTAAAACCGCATTCTCTCTATTTTTCAGGCATTAACAGTAATATAACACATATATTATATATTGTACTTCATATCACAAAAGTAACATTGGCCTAGTGGTAAGCTCATGCTTCTTTCCATTAAGGTATCCTTGGTTCAAATCCTCTAACCTCAATCTTGTTACTTTCAATTTTTTTCAGGCATTAATAATAATATAACACATATATCATATGTGGTACTTCATACCACAAAAGTAAGCTTGTCCTCGAATCCCCCGTCCCAATTTCTTTACTTTCAATTTTCCTTCTCCAATCAGGTGACACATGTCACAACCTGATTGAAGGAGAAAAATTAATTAATTAAATTAAATAAAAAGGATTAAAGTCCTCCAATAAGGTGGTGACACGTGTCACCACCTTATTAAATAATTAATTTATTTTATTAAATTAAAATTAGAACCAAATTGATAGAGTGTATAAGTAACGAGGACCAAATATATAATTATATCCCTATTTTTTAACTGCCATGTCACCCTACCGTTAACATCTAATGGCTGGTGGTCAAATTGTATCCAATTTAATAGTATTGTGGTTTAATTGCTTAGAAAAAAAAGTAAGATAATCAAATCACGACTTTTCCAATAATATGATGATCATTTATGTAGTTTACCCTAATTTTATTTTGGTTAAAGCTAAGATCCGTGTCTGAGCCCCGCGCGCCTTTGTGAATTGGGATATAGAGTTACAGGCATATAAATTAGTAGTAACAACAAATAAGTCCAATATTTAATATGTTATTATTTATATTAAAAAATATTGTTATTTAATTTAGGTTATTTGGAGATTTTTGGTAATTGTTAAGGGTAAAAGAGTCATTACAACTCTAATATCACACTTCTAATCTCAAAAAGCTCATATTATGAGCTTTTTCAAAATTAGTTTTTTCACCTCAATCCGCTCTTTCAATCCGCTATTTACCAAACATTAATATTAGCGGATTTGACTAGTTAAACCTCTAATTATACCTCAAAGCTCTAATTTTTGCCCAAACCGCTATTTACCAAACATGGCCAATAAGTTTGTGAAGGAAGTGTGATCTTGAGTGAGTTTTTTTTTTTTTTTTTTTTGCACTATGTCCTTTTATTTTTCTTTTCCCTTTGTTCCCTCCTTTTCACGTGGTGTGTTTCTATTGCCATGATAGAACGAGCATTGACTGAACATTACACGAACTCCCCGCCAATAGATGAAAAAAATAACAACATTAACACCTCTGGGAAATGTTTTATCCCAAGTCAAGTCACCCTTGACCTCAACGAAGATAGGGAAGTCAACATGCTCATCAAAAACCAAGCTTGGTGGGAAAGCTATTAACAAGTAGGTACATCAAACACCACATCCTCCTGATCATTTTACAAAAAACATGGCAATATAAGGAGTTGGAGTGCCATAATCTCAAAAGAAATTTGTTTCTCTTTATCTTCCCCTGAAATGAGGATAAAAAAAGAGTGCAGGGACAACGACCTTGGGCGGTCCATAAAAAACTTCTCATCCTTAAAGATTGGCCGTATGAAGCTGCTCTTGAAGAAATAAACTTCTCCATAGAAGAATTTTTTGTTCAAGTCCACAATCTCCCAGTCATCATGAACACTAAAGAGAATGCTGCAAAAATAGGTAAGCTTTTCCCAAAGTACTATGGATCTAACCTAGGCCCGGATAAGAAAATACTATGGGATGGTCAATTGACCCTCAAAGTGACAATACGAGTAGATGATCCACTAAAAACGGGTTTCAAACTTCAAAGGAAGGAATATCAACCACTGGAGATTAAGTTTAAATATGAAAAGGTTCTTGATTTTTGTTACTGTTGTGGACGTTTATGTCATCTTGTTAAAGAATGTTGATATGATGAAGCCAAAAATCTGAGAGCAACTTCCTATGGTCCATGGCTAAAAGCCTCACCAACTTGAATTTTTTTTCCAATGACAACAACCACTCCATTATCAAAATTTAGAGTGTTGCACCAGAGAAAAAGCTAAAGGAGGTGAACCTGGATCACTCAACAAAAATGAACATGAAGTCTGGCAGACAGGCTGCTGACAGTGATAAGGAATTTGATCTTTCATCGGATGAGAATCAATATTTGGCCCTCAAATATCTTGACTTCTCAAAAGCTATCTCAATTGACGGCTGTAATCCTGGGTTTTCTGGAGAAGCAATCCCAAAAGCAAACTGTGACCCGAGGATCAAGGGAAAGCAAGCTGACTTTTCCCAATCAAATGACAAGGCCCTGTATTGGGTTTTTATGTGCTCGATTTCTTTTAACCGTTCTAGCTTGCCAAGTGTGGAGAAGTTAGATATTTGGGTGAATTTGTGGGAAGTGAAATATAGACAAAAGACACAAGGATTTATAGTGGTTCGACCTTCTAACAAGCACCTACACCCATTACCTTAGTTTTCCACTAAGGATTTCAAAAAATTCACTCTTTGAATTCCGTCCCCTTTTCTCGACTTAGGAAGAAACCGTTACAACGATTAAGCTAACTACTCTTAGCTTAATCAAACACTCTCTTACAAGAGAGATTCTAAGCAAACTTGAAATCCCTCTAATAGGTATTTGTTTGTAATATTAAGCTCTCACCCAAAATCTATACACTTGGGTAAATTTGACAATTAAGCTCACAAGTGTTGTCTATACAAGAAAATGTAAAAATAAGCTCTAAGACAATTTTGACATCATATAGTTGTTGACAATTGAAGCATTGACCATATCTTGATGCTTGGAGGTCCCTTTTATACTCCTAATTGAGTTTGTAGCCGTTGAGGACCGTTGGAGTTGTTTTGGAGCCGCTGGAGCTTTTATTTCCCTCCATAAATGCAGTTCTGCAGCTTGGCATATCGATACTCCTTAAATCGTATCGATACGGTCCCACTAAGAAAGTAGCCGTTGATCACTTCAGCTGTGACATATCGATACGCTTGGCTAGCGTCTCGGTACGGTCCTGCAATTTAAAAGACCGTTAGGAAATTGACCGTTGGGAGTAGTTAGGCGTATCGGTGCGCGAACTAGCCGTTGGGTATTTAAAGCATACCGTATCGATACGGCAAGGCGTATTGGTACGGGTTTTGGCTACTGGAAAATGACTGTAGTTGAAACCCTAGAGCGTATCGGTACGGTATCAGACCGTATCGGTAACTGTACTTGAAAAGCACAGTTTTGACTACTTTAAATACACTTTACATCATTCCAAAGCCTTTTAAAACCCTTAAACATATTTTCAAGTTGTTTTTAACTAAAAACATATTTTAATTTCTTTTTCAATTTAATCCAAAACATTTTTCAAATGTTATAACAAAACACTTAGTTATACACACGGGTTTCTTTCCAACTCCCCCATCCAAGCAACATGATCTTGTCCACTTGTTCTCTGCATGTATTTTGGGAAACGCTTTAGCTAAAGGCCTTAATGATATAAACGTTGACTCTTCCAGAAAAAGAAAGACCGTGCACAATGTTATTGAACCGTTTTCAGTGTCCAAAAGGAGAGAATTACTTCAGCTCATTGCTGATGGGGTCTATAAAAAATCACCAGGAAACTGGTGCGCGAAAGGCTTCGGCTCTATAGCCAATGACGACGTGCTTCAGTTGGCCTTCTTCCCTACTTCCATCACCAAAGTTTCCCCCAACATCTCTCGATTGAAAGTTTCCAAGCGAGGACATTCTTTCGGGAAGAAGAGACTAACGCTCATCAAACATGCTGCAAAAAGGAAACATGTTTGAGAATTCACCAAAATCATCCTTGATGAAACCGGTATCATCGAAATGAGAGTGGATCCATTTTAATTCAAAATATCTGAAATTCCTTCCTTCATGGTTGATGACTCAATAATGATTACTGATAACCCTATAGTGTTCTTCAAGGAAGAACTTGGTTGTGAAAAACAGGAAGAGAGCACTACATCAAATTCTGGTTTGCTTATGAAAGCAGATACCCTAAACCAACATGATTCCCCATGTAAAGATGCTGCTCGAGTTTAAAAAGGGACCGAGCAGGTCATCCGATTATTTACCTTCATCCTATATTTTTTTTCTTTTCTGCTTTTTTTTAGATCCCCTTTAGGGTTTTCCCCTTTTGATTTAGTTGTAGGTTCTTCTCATAGCGTCCATTTCCTCATGTTGATCGGTGCTCATGGTCAGGTGATCGCTGGTGGTTACGCCGCAGATGGCTTTGCTTCTTCTTCAATTATGATGATAAGACGTCTTACCCTTATGGGAGGGGGCATGCCTTCTTCAGAAGCTCTCGCATATGAGAATTTAGAGCTACGTTTTTGGACAGTTAACCTTTTCTATGTTAAGTTTTCATTTCGTTGTAAGAGGCTCTGCACTAGGCGCCAACCTGTTTTTTTTTTCGAGTGTCTCCCCGCCAGGGGTTGATTTGTTTTGGACGATGTGTCCTCTTGCGGGCCGATTTTCCTGCATGGTTTGCATGGTTGTTCTGGTTGTTTGTTGGCCTGGTTGTTTCCTTTAATGAAATCTCGCTTATTGTAAAAAAACAATATTTTGGTATTATCCAAGTCCGTTTTATGGTTCATCTTTAGCGTTCGGGTTGTCTCTTTCAAAATATTGTCTTTAAGATTTAAATTTGAGTGTCTTCGAGAGTGCAGTGCATTATATCATTGTACTCAATACTTGTTGGTTTGGTAACGATATAATTAGTTACTAGAAATGTTAAATGCATTTCGACTTTTTGCGTATATTTCCATTACCTTTTATGTAGCTAATCTAAATCTTGCACAATATATAGTAAATGATATATATTTTGTAACATTTACTGTGTATACGAAAGAAGTTTTGTACTTTGAAAATCTTTTTAACGTTATGTATGGCTATCGTTAACGTTACATAGATTGTAACATTTTATATTTTAGGTAGCTAGCTATAAAACTCGTAACATACAGGGATGGATCTCTGACTATTCCTATTCTTGGAGGCTGCAAAAATATTAAAGGAAATGAAAGTTTCAAAAAGGTCATTCATATGACTGTTGTTGTAAAGCAGAAGAGCAAAACAGAGCATACCCCGATGAACCCTCAAGCAAAGAAGTGAAGGCGGACATCGATGGCGAAAAGCATTAACCCGGGAAATGCTTACCGAGCAAAGGAGATGGAAATTCAGTTTCCTCCAAAAGCAAGAAATGAGCAAGGGACTTCGATTCCGAGATGCTGCAAATCAACACCATTCACTCTCAGTGACCACCGGAGAAGGGGAAGCAATCTGCATAATAACACTGGAAGATGTCATTAAAGAGCTTTTTGCAAGTAAATGAATTATTTTTGAGGGGCTAAGGGGTACTTTTGGCCCCTGAGTTCAATCCAAAAAATTAATTTCGCCTCTCACCGAAAAATACACTCACTTCGTGAAATCGATCAAATTGACTCTTTGATTGACGTTAACTATTACAGTGCTGATGTGGCAATTAACGATGTTGACGTGGCGGTCTACGATGCTGATGTGACAATACATGTGAGATGATGATGTGGCAGTGTGGCTGAATTAATTATCCTAACCGAATTTGAGGGCATAATTGATTTTTTTACCGAATTCAGGGCATAATTAATTTTAATAAAAAATTAGATAACTTACTTAATCTATGAGTTAAAAAATAAAAATATTAATATTTAATATTCATAAAATATTAAAAAATTAAACATCATAAAAAATTAAAAAAATTAAGTAAAAATATTAAAATTAAAAATATCAAAAGTTATAAATATAAAAAAAATAAAATTTAAAAATATTTATAAACCATCGGAAAAGTCTTCGACTGTTTCTCGATATGTTAAGCGTACTAATGTTCTTTGAACATATTTTCAATTGAAACATTCTTGTATTAGAGTGTAATAAAACCAAATTTTTTTTTTCATTTTTCTACATCAAATATTAATGAGCATCAATTTGATGTAGAAAAACGAAAGAAAATTTGAGTTTTATTGTTGCTTTAAAACAATAGTGATTCCACTCAAAATTTGTTTAACGAATAGTAATAATCAGATTGACGAATTCGAAAACTTTTACGATAAAAGTATTTAATTTTTTTATTACTTTATAAACGTTTGTTTTAGGTTTTTGTATTTAAATTTTATCTTTTTATAATTTCTAATATATTTTAAATTTTTATATAATTTTTATTTTCAGTAATTTTTTTGAATATTTCATTTATTTTAATTAACTTTATGGATTTTTATAAAAAATGAAGAATATTTTGATATTTTGTGAGAGTCCTCACTTTTCTTATTTTTAAAATTATCAGTGACCTAAAGGGTATTTACACTAATTTATTAATCCATTTTTCATATATTTCATTTGTAAAAGTTCATCTCGAAAAATTAAATTATTTATCCAATTTTATTCGAAAACTAAATAAATCTATTAAATAACTTGAAATTTAAACAAATTATTTATCCAGTTTTAAAATTTTAAAATTTTTAATAATTTACTAAATTCTTATTTTTAGGTTAAATATTAAATAAGTTATCGAACTTTTAATTAAAATTAATTATATCCTTGAACTCGACAAAAAAATCAATTATGCCCTCGAATTCGGTTAAAATAATCAATTCAGCCCTCACTACTACATCATCATCCCACATGTACTGCCACATTAGCATCGTGGACCGTTATATCAGCATCGTGAACCACCATTTCGTCACCGTTAAAAATTTCCCCTTTCTCTTATTTTTCTTTCTTTTCCAAGTTGTATGAACATCAAGTGCATTGAAATTCGGCAGCATAGAAATATATTTGTGTATTCTAGGATACAGTTGTTGCAATGATCGAGGAAAGAATTTGGGCTTGGACTTCCCTTCCTAAAGGTATCGTCACCCATCTTCGTTTAAATGATTGTTTTCTCGCAAGGGACATTTTTATTTTACTGGAACTTGATGTTCATTGTGCTTGAGGAGGCCAAATATCGTTTCAAAACCCGTTCATCTCTTCATTCTGCTCTTCTTTTTTCTCAAAACTCTTAAGAAGTTGTGGAAAATGGGGAAGCGAGGGGGGAGAAAGAAGAGAGAAATCAACATAAGAAAAGATACATTGTTTTTGCCATTTTGTTTTGGTAAACTACTCAATTTAAGTCATTTTTAAGGAAATTAAATAAATATAAAAAATTCATCCCTCAACTTTGATCATATTCCTATTTTGGCCATTCAACTTTACAATTTTTTAATTTAATCATTAAATTTTAGAAATTGTTTTATTTTTTGTCATTCTACCGTTAAATGATTGACGACATTATGACAATACATATATATTTTTAAGAAGGGTAAATTATATTTTTTCATAATTAAATTTTCTTTTCACTTTTATTTTGATCACTAAAATTTAAAAATGTTCAATTTAATCACTCATCTTTCTAATTGATCATGTTTTAGTCATTTCATCCTTGAATTATTAAAGGTGAGGTGACATGTTTTTTTTTTCTTTATTAATATACTAATATTACATGACTTATTTTAATAATATTTTATGATGTATAGATTTTAAAAATATCCAAACCTCAATCGCTCAAGTAAAAATTATTTGCCCCTTTTCGATGTCCCTATTTATGCCCATCACTAAAAAAAATAGGTTTAGAGTTTAGAGTATCGGATGATTTAGGATTTAAAATTTAAAATTTAGAGTTAAGATTTAATTTTTTAGTGTTGGAGAAAAAAATCACAAAAAAACAGAGATTTTTTGTTCTAATCTCTCATCACCGTCACCATCTCAAACACCAAATCATCATCGACCTTAATCTCACCATCACAAACCCTCATCAGCCTCACCTTCACCCACCAAACCTCAAACCCTCACTGTCTACCCCAAATTTTATTGACCAAATGTTGATGTTAAAATGCAGCATCACAAGGATGAAAAGTAAAAAAAAACATAAAAAGAATACATATACATAAGAACGAAACTAAATTTTGGGGTTGAAAGACAAATACAAATGTTTGAAAGTGAGAGACAAATTTATAAATAATCTAATTTTTTTAAATAATAGAATACAAAGATAAATTCTTTTTGAGGGACTGAGAGGGCAGTTACCCCTCCTACAGTCTACACAGCTCCGTCACTTTGTATACATTTGCATACATGCAAAGAAATATAAAGAGAGAGTGAGAGAAAAATAATACCATTTTAGAACACTACATTTTTCTTTAGAAGATAAAAATAAAAAAAAATTCACGTACTTTTGTCGAGTAAAACTGCCTAAGCACAATTTCATTTTTTTTATCATATAGGCAATTTGTTCAACAAGGTACGTGCAATTTTATGATTTTTATATTCTAAAATAAAATGTGTAAGAAGATAATAAGTTTTTGTGAATTTTTCCTAGAAAGTGATTCAATGATTCTTATTCATGCAACCTTTAATTTGATTTTTTGTTTTTTTTATATTAATATTTTTCTTATTTAGTATTTATGATCATTCAAAATAAATTATATCAAATAAAACTAAAAATTCAATAATTTATTAAATGAATCATACATATATTGATTAAATATTTAATTTTAAACTTCTTCAAAATTTAGATTGTTTGTTCGTTTTAGTGGACACGTTGTGTATTTTGTTACCACTTATATTCTCCCTCACAGAATATTAAGCCATACATTTCTCTGTCATATTTACATGTTCGGTCTAAAATTCTCAATAATTTTCACCTCAATTGCTATAAATTGTGTCAGTGCACATGCAATCAAATCGCCAATTTGATTACAATCACCAGTATTTATTTTTGGTACAGAAAAAAAAACAATATGAGCAAAGTTTCAAGTGTATTGTGTGCGGTGGCACTATTTGTGATAATGTTTTCAGGAGAGAATGTAACAACGGCATCACAATGCGATTACATGTTAAATTTGTTGAGCCCATGTTTGCATGAATATAAGAAGCCGACCCCATCAGCCGATTGTTGCATCAATGCAAGAGAACATGTGCCATGCTTTTGTGGGTACATGATGAATCCAGACTTTAGAAGAGTTTTTGACAGAATTCAGATTAGAAGAGTGGCCGGTATGTGTGGAGTTACATTTCCTCCGTGCTAAATTATTGCTCAATTTGAATATCTTGAAATTAATGATTTATTTAAATATATTTCTGTACTCATAGCATGATGTAATTATAATATACTGGTGATTCTTTTTATTTTTAATAATATTGATGATTCTTTTAATGCTCTTTTATTATATATATTTTTTATTTTTATAATATTTTTTTTATTTTTAGCTTACCAACAATCAAACCTTGTTAACGTTACGTGTAAAAGCACCTAACCATTGAGCTGATGGGAGTGCACGGTTATATAATAGCAGTTAATGTTGATCATATGTTATTTGAATCTTTCACGTATTTTCATGTAAATTAAATAAGTATTTGTAGGGCGGATTTTGATCAAATAAATTGAGGGGACTTACTTAAAATTTTCAAAAATTTTAGAAGTTTATTATAAGATTTTTAAAATTTTGGAAAATTTTAATTTAAAAATTTAAAGGTCTAATTAAATTTTTTTAAAATAGTTTAGACTTAATGGGAAATTTTTCAAAAAAATTAAAAGGACTTAATTAAATTTTTTAGAGAAAATAAAATTTAAAGGAAATTTTAAAAATTTTGAAAGGGCCAATTTAAAAAAAATTTAAATTTAAAAGAGTAAAACATAAATTACCCAAAATTTTGAAAGAGCTAGGGCCTCCTCTGACTCCCACCAAGATCCGCTATGTAATGATCATATCCAATATTCAAGTAGAGTATTCTAAAACACATTTTTCGCTTAAAATACAATTAAAAGAAAGGATTGTCACGCCATTGAATATAGTGTAAATGAACAAAATGTTTGTGAATCGTTCGTAAACCGTTTGACGGAAAGTTTATTTATGTTCGTTTATTTATTAAGTGACGAACATGAACATGATTTTATGTTTGTTTGATTAATGAATGAACATAAACAAATGACTCATTTGTTCATCTACGTTTGTGAATGTTCGGTAATTCGTTTGTTTATGTTCATTTAAATTTATTCACATATGTCCATTTATATTTATTTTTTTCACAACGAAAGTATTATATTTAAAATTTTTAAAAACATATATTAAAAATATGAAATAAAAAGAAAAATTAAATAACACTCAATGTTCGTTTGTGTTTGTAAATTATTTTAACGATCGAACACGAACAAGCTACATTCCTTAATGAACGAACAAAAGCAAAAAATCATGTTCAATTAGTTGTTCGTTTCCGTTCATTTGTTCGGTTAAAATTACGAATGAACATAAACATACACTCATTCATGTTCGTTCAGTTTATTTACAATTTGGCCATTGAAGGTTTATGTAGGCTAGTAGATATGTTTATATTAAATAAATATATTAATTGTCTCAAGAAATCTTTGTAATTATTACACAAATTTTCATCAAGTCCATGGCGACACTTTTCAAAATTTGTTTTTTTAAATATTTTTAAAATAATATAATACCAAAAATGACATTTGCATAATTTGAAGGGTAGCCTAAATTTGTGGTCTCTGAACTTTTGGAATACTTTCATTTTAGTTACTAAATTTTTAAAATTTATAATATAATCATTAAAGTTTCAATTCACTTTTAGTACGATCAATCAATAATTACATAATCGAGCTTAGTCCTTGACCCGTTCCAACCTATGAACTGACCCGACTTATGATCTGACTCGAACTATATTCGTATCGGACCCAAATCAACTTTTACCCGTTTAGCATGACTGTTGACTACAATTTAATTTTCATTGTTCGTCCACTCCTGTTGACCAATGTTGACTTCCATTGATCATAGTTGATCATTGCTTCTGTTGGCTATGGCTAGAGTTTATCATAGAATTTGACAAACCATTGACTGAATTTTTCGTCGACTTCGAATGCCTAACTTATTTTACATTTTTTAATTGTTTTCTTCTGTTACCGACTCAATATATTATTTTTGATTTTTTGAAGGCACTTACTCAGTTTTGGAGCACTTAGTGATTAAACTAAGTTCATATTCGACATTTTTGGTAAACATATCTGACTATGAATTATTTTATTAATATTTTAGTAACCCACATATCAATATTAATATTTTAGTATGACTTGATATATTTTATTATTATTAAACATAAAAAATTAATTTAAAATAAAAATAAATTATATTTTATTTATTATTAAATAAAAAAATCAAAAATAAAACCTCAAATCATATCCAACCTCCAATCCACAAACCCCAAAACTCTTCCCTTCACCAGCCACCCTCATTGGCCACACTCTTCACCGGTAAGGATGCTTTTCATATATTTCCACTCGAGATAACTGAAAATTTGGTATTTCTGATTTTGTTTTCTTGTGCCTTCTTCGCTCATTACCCAAGTTTAGATTGCACACTTTCTTTTAAAGTTGGATGTTTCTTTTTTCTGGCAATGACGAAGTTGTAATTGTTCTGTGTGATCTCTTAGGTGGATTTGCTTTAAAAAAAGAGATGCTAGATGAGAGAAGATTCCCCAAAATGCATCTAAATTTGCAACGTCTGCTATAGGTAATTTATATTTCCAACTTTGTTTATAGGGTAAAATACTTAACTCATCACTCAACTTTGCTCCGTGATTTATTTTGGTCACTCAACTTTGAAAAAGTTCAATTTATTCACTCAACTTTTAACATTATACTTTTTTCATCATTGCACTGTTAACTCAGTTACTGTACAATGACATGGTTTTTTTTAATAATTTTTTATGCCATGTTGTATTTGAGTCATTTAAAAAAATATTAATGAAATAAGTGAATTGTATTATGGGTTATTTAAAGGAACCAGAATCCTTAACCTAACCCTAATATTTACAACATTTGAAAGAAGGGGGAAACTGGCGACGCGGATGAGCAAGTCTGAGAAGCCAACTGACGTTAAAGACATAGAGTCAATATCTGAAAGGAATGAAAATCCGATCTGCTGGTATGAAAAGCCGACGGCGTTGAAGATCTCTTGAACAAATAACAACCCAGGAAGGCAATTTTTTGGGTGTAGTAACAATTGTAAACAGATTTTAAAAATCTTGTCGTTTTTTCTAGTGGTAAGAGCCACCGATGAACTCACGTGTGAAAGTCCTAATTAATGGTCTCCTAAAGAAGATCAAAACTAATGAGAGAAAAAAAAAAGAAATGAGAAAATTGTATGGATTGTTGTTTAGATATGTATTGTTTTACTTGCTTGTTTTTTTCATAACTGTTAGTGGTTATTTAGAAGCTGAAAATTGTGTTAGTGATCATTTAGAAAATTTCGTATTTTGTAATGGAGTATTTTGGTGGTTGAAGGTAGGTATTTACCCGTACTAGTTATGCTCAAGTGTTTATATATATATATATGTTGGAGTATGTTATTCAATGAAAAATATTTGTTGTTAATGGTTGTTAATCAATGAGTATTTAGCAATAGAATATTGTTAATCAATGAGTATTCAACAATATGAAGTTACGCCCAAGTGATCATTTAAAATGTTTGTTGTTAATGTTTGAGGTAAAATTAGAAAGTACATACCGCAAAAGCTTTGACAATATTTGACAAAAAATTTGGGGTAAAAGTAAAAATTATAAATTAAAATTACATAAATATATCCCAAATGGGAGAGGTTACAAATAAAGTTCACTGTTTTTGATAATGTTGTCACTAAAAACTACAAATGAACACAAAAAGTTATAAAAAATGATGAGCAAAAGACCAAAAAGCTCTAGATCAGTTTTCAAAAAATGACTAGAAAAATGTTCACAAAATGCTATTTGTGCCTCTTTTACAAAATAACTAAAACAAATTCTCAAAATGACACCCATAAGTCTCCTTTCAAGTAGACTTTTACTTTTTAGACACAGTTTTTTGTGTTTGAGATTCTTGAGCAGTTCTCTGTTGTGATGGCATCCATCTGACAGTCATTATTAGTCCAAGTGTTCTTTGAATTTCTTGTTCATGATGTTAGCTGTTGGTAGTATGGCTAGAACTTGCTGAATTGGAACATGTTGGTCTCCTAACCTGCATTGATTGATAAGAGTTAATTAAAATTTGAGTTTAAATTTTAAAAATAAATGATATTAGTTAGTTAACAAAACTTACAGGTAAATTGGAAGCTCTAGCCCTTGTAGTAGGCATTGCTAAAGCCACCATTGCATGGGCAGTAGGTATTGGTTCAGAGGTATAAGACCTACTAGGCCTTGCATTTCTTCTTGGAGCCATTCTTGCAATCCTTGTATTGCCACTAACTTGTCCCCTACAAGATTTTTTGTTGTGGCCTTTACTTTCACATTTTGAACAAGTCATCTGAATATCAAGCTTACTCATTCTTTCAGTTGTTTTGACTGGCTCATCAAGCTCTTTTTTTTGTTTGAGGCTTACCAACAAGCCTTCTAATGGCAGGGGGTAGGATGGGTTCATCTGTCTGATAATGAGCCCATTATTTTTGACCTCGAACTGGTTTAACCATATGAGAATAAATCTCTAGTCGAGTCTCCTTTCTGTAGCAAGAATTGACAAAATCTTATGGCCTAGCTCCAATATATAAAATTACAGAGGCGACATGTATACAAGAAATTCCTATAAAATATACATCTATCTCAATTTAGATACTTATATTATTACAATCAATAATTTAACATAAAATATCTTAAAATATACATGTAAGATCTCATTTTCTGCAATTGCGTGTTTGAGCTTCTAAGGCTACAGCGTGTTGATTTTTATACCCTGCAGAAACCTCCCACCTTTGCCCACCTGCATTCCTAGGCCAACACCAGTCAGCATTTATCAAAAATAGTAATTAGTTAAATTATTTAAAGTAAATAAATATTCACAACAAAAGGAAATAAAAACAAGTTAAAAATATCTTATGGACTGTTCAAAAAATTTTGTCAAGCTTTTTTTTGATTTTTTGGATGAAGTGTTCCAATTATTTTTTCAGCAGCTTCCTTCTTAGTTGAAAATCTTGTCATGATTTTACATCTGATCATCTCCATCATAGTGAGTATTGGTTTGTCCCTTGATTCCAAAATCATCTATCAATTGTAAAAAATAGGTCTTTAATGCAATTATTCAATTTAAAGAAGTTAGAATTGTAGTTTTATTTACCTTATTAAAGTTCTCACACAAGTTATTTAAGAGCATGTCAGACTTGCAATTAGTTGAAAAATCAGTTTTTGACCAATTTTTAGGGTCTTTAGCCACCAGCCAGTTGAATGAAGGTTCTGACATGACCTTCAATTCATTCATTGCATCAGTCCACTCTTTTATGTATGCTGCCCTTGCTGCCTTCCATAAAGCATCTTTTAATGCCTTGCCATGATTTTCACTTTGCAGCTTGAAATTGTTGTATAAATGTCTCACACAAGTTCGACTGTTAGAATTGGGAAACAACTCTAAAATTGAATCTATTAGACCCTATAAAACAATGAAATATAAGTCAAGCACTATAATACAAAGAAGGAAAATATTTAAAATAAAAAGTAAATTATTTATGTTTTGTTTATCTAACATGAATGTATAATAGAAAGAGTTGTAAGCCCCAAGTCAGTCTCCAAAATCTGTAAAAACCAGGTCTAAGACTCTCTTGTTTCACTCTCAACAACAACATAAGCTAAAGGATAGATGCAATCACTTGCATCTATCCCAACTGTTATCGAAAGCCATCCTTGGTAATGACCTATCAAAAAAAATATTAATCTACACAAATTAGTGGCCTACATCCAACCCTAAAAATATCTTTACAAGCTTGTAGACATACATACATTATGACAAACAACCTATTATCTAAATGACATATGACTATTGTCCCTGGATTTTTTCCTCTCAATTCACCAAGGTAATTATAGATTCTTGTATACTGTTCATCTTGATTCCCAAGAATCATCTCTAGGGCCAGTTTCTTTGCTCTAATATATTTTGACCTTTGAACTAGAAGCATATGGTCTTTCATCATATCATGTTTTAGGGACTTGGCAGAATAGTTGGGGTCAACTCTGAATTTTTCTAGGTACTCTGTAGCCAACCACCTAAAGTACAGTTCCTATTCTTTGTATCTCTAACACATTTATGGTCTTCAGCATATGTCTTAATCTTCCATGTACTGTTAGTCTTATTTTTAGGGTGCATTTAGGATGCCCAAACCATCCATGGGCACCCATCCTTGCACACAACTTGAACTTTTGCAGAGTCATTAACCTTCAGCCTTATATTAAACCTATTTTTCACTGCATATTGTTTTAAAGCTGCTTTGATGACTTTATGATAAGAAAACACTAACTTTTTTTAAACTTGGAATTTTCTATGTCTACAATACTGTTGAATTCAGAGAATTTTTTCTTTTCAGTTTCTGTTTCAGAATCACATGCACTGTACAATGATTCTGTTTCAGCTTCACTATCTACTCCCTCATCACTACCTTCAATTGAACATGCCCTAAATCCAGGTATATCTCTTCGAACACCCACATGAACCTCACAAACTAAATCATCATCATTTAAATCATCGTCACTATCTTTAAAGGGGTTGCCAGATTGTTCACTCTCAGAACAAACATAATATGTATCTTCATCCTCACAGTCAGAAAAATCAGTACTTCTAACTGTATTTTTAACAGTTTCAACATCACTAGATATATTTGTTTCTACATTCCTAACAATGTCCACATGTTCAAAAATTTCAACATCCCTAATTGTTTCAGCATTCGAATCATGCAAGTGTTCCTTTATAATTTCTTGTAAGTAAACATGTGTATACTTGTTCCTAGGCATACTAGCAAGCATAGATAAAATATCAGAATTAGTTTTCAATGCATTGATACTTAAAACACCACCTGTTGATTGCCAATAAATCTCTTGTGGCTTATCATATCCTAACTCCTTAACCATATCATAAACCTCAAGCATAGACATAGAGTCAATGACACATATAAAAAAAGATATATTTTTACCAGTATATGTCACAGTAGGATGATTTACAATAAATCCCCTATGGTGAAAAGCTAGAGTACAATGCTCTGAAGTTTGGGCTTTAAAAAATAAAAAGATAAATATTAATACCTACCTGTAAGTTTAGAAATTAGTAGAACTTTAACAGTTTACAGTTCATTACTTTAACAGTTTACTTAATTTCTAACAATTTAGGAAAACAGGGACTGCACTAACAGTTTACTATCTTATGGTCCCCTACCAACACATTAAATAATAAAATGATTAAAAAACACATATTCCCATATCCCCACATGTTTCCCCATATTCCCATATTTTTTTTATCAATAGTACTTTAACAGTTTTGACCAATATTCCCATGTTCCCCCATATTCCCACATAAAGTCTACCTAACAATTTTGTCATATTTTAAGTCCCCCACCAATTTATAAAAGGATAAAAAACACATATTCCCACATGTGTACAATACATATGCACATAATATACATAATACACACATTGTAATGTGACTTACATGTGCACAATACACATGCACTGATAATATATATAATATACATATGCACAACACACATGCACATAATATTCCCATGTGTTCCTATATATTCACAATACATATATTCTAAATTGTATTCAGTACACACAAAATTTAGGGTTTATTCCTCACAGAATATTCAGCATACACAATTCTCATTCAAACTTTCAACACAGTAACTCACAAAAAATTCAAGCACATTCAATATACTCAAAATTTCAAACCCATTCAGAATACACAAAAAATGATAGTATTCCAATTCAAGATTTCAACACAATAACTCATACCCTAAATTTCAAATTCGTTCTCTATTCATTATACTCAAAATTTCAAACCCATTCAATATACACAAAATTTTAGTATACATATATTCAATAAAAGGACAAAAAGTAAGTAATTTTATATATCAAAATCGAAACCAAGTGCTTCTGTCACACATACCCCAAACCCTATTTTTACAAGCTTAAATCGAAAAAGATACGAAGAATTTACCATATGACATACTTTTCATACCCCTCGCATGCAATACACGATAATACATTCCTCCGATTTGCAGCCACACTGTTGAATTAATAGTTCCTTCGACTAGATTTTTTTCCACCCAAATGGTCTCTCAACTTTGATTTTCAAAATACCCCTCGCACCCAAATGTTCCCTAAATCTCTAACAAAATACCCAACCCTAAATTTCTCCCAAGAAGAAAAAATCCCAAACACAAATTTGATTTTCAATCGAAAAAGCCCTAAGCTCAAAAGTTCAGTCTATAATTGAAAATAGGAACGTTTAACTTTTGTTAACCGATGCATATTGACTGTAATAAACCCTATATCTCAATGCACAATCGTTTTGTTTTTTTATTACTGATGTGTATTTTTTTATTATTTTAATAATTATATATGACACGTCATAACGATGTTAAGAATTTAACGATGCAGTGATGAAATAAGTACAATGTTGAAAGTTGAGTGAGTAAATTGAACTTTTTTAAAGTTGAGTGACCAAAATAGATCACGAAGCAAAGTTGAGTGATGGTTTAGGTATTTTACCCTTGTTTATAAATTGACGATGAGAGTGGAAAACACACAAGCAGAAAGGTATGAGGACAAGTTAGGTTACTGAAAATCCGGTGAGGGGTGTGGCTGGTGAGAGTTTGATCGGTGGAGGTGGAGGGAAGAGTTTTGGGATTTGTGGATTGGGGGTTGGATATGATTTTTGATTTTTTTATTTTTGCATTCAATAATAAATAAAATATAATTTATTTTTATTTTATATTATTTTTTATATTTAATAATAATAAAATATATAAAGTCATATCAAAATATTAATAAAATAATTCAGAAGGATCAAAATAGGTCAGAAAGTGAAGTTCAGTGAGTAAATTGATCGTTTTGAAAGTTCAGTGACCAAAATAGGTCATAGAGCAAATTTGAGTGATGATTTAAGTATTTTTCTCTTATAATAATATGTTATAACAAAAAATGTTGAAATCATATAAACGAAACACCAAATTTGTGTAGTTAATGGTGATAGCGTGGTGGTCCGCAATGAAATTGATTTTTAGGATCGAACTCAAGGGCAAAAGTACCTCATTTACTTTTTTTCCATCAACAACATCTCAAGAAGAAAAGCTATATATGATGGCCTTTTTCCCATGCTGGTGAAGATATTTGGTGAGACATCATCGCCATGAACACTAATGATATCTCCGTATAGTAAAACACAAGCCTAAGGAGGATTTGATTATGCATAAAGTACAGGAAAATCTATAGGTTGACCATTGGAAGGAAGAACTTTGAACTCTATTATCAAGGTTTGTCAATTATGATAACAGCTAAATTTGGACAATGTAAAATTAGTGAGGAATTGAGAAGGCCTTATTGGTAAAATACATCAACTACCTATCTTCTTTAATCGATAAATTATGCTTGGATCTCGACATTCTCCATGAACAAGAAGAGAGTCTATGGCATCAAAATGCGTGTGCTAAATGGATAATGGAAGGGGGCCGAAACACCAAATTGTTCCACGCATCTGTAATGGCACGATGTAGGCTGTGAAACAGTCTTGCTTTAAGTGCAAGTGTACACTGATGCCTAGTTGTGTAATGGGACTGGATAGCTACTTCAAGATTAGATTCCTGTACAAGGAAAAGTAAAAACACAATTTATTTGGATTGAATTGAGAAAGTTGCAATAACTTAAAGTAAACGAATAATAAAAAGATTGATTAATCATAATAAGAAGATGTGTCAGATTGAGTTGCGTCGTAGTGTGAAACTGTATTGAACTCGAAAAAGTCTTGTGATGAAAAGTCGATATCGCCGCCACGACGGGTGACGGATTGAACACTGCTACGGCAAGGAACTCGACGGGCCTTCAAGGTTTGGTAAAACGTCCTAATTTGATTCCAACTTATCTCTAAGTTTGAATATCATTGATGCCCACTCTTTGACAATACCTCTCGGCGTAAACCTAGATTGAACAACAACTTTTCCACGTTCCTTCTTAGCCGCCTTAAACCTAGACTTATCTATAAGCTAAGTTAATTCTTGCCTTAATTGGAGGGAATTTGTGTTTATCCCTTTCTTGAGTTTTAACTCTCTCGAATTGAAACAAATAAATGTGCTCACAAAGATCTCTCGATTCTATTGCAAATAAAGATGAGGAACATAGGATAAACAAACCTTGAATTGAATTGCATAAAAACTTTAACTAATTACAACCGTACTCACTACTAAACAAAACAATCTTAACCCTAAGAAAAGTTTAGAACATAATGTGAATAAGAAAACACAAAAATAAATTCTAAAAATCCTAATCTCTCCTTGTTGTCTTCCAATTCGGTCAAGCCCTCTTTTTATAGGTGGTTACATGTGAAAACTCTATTTGGGAAGAAGTCTCTCTTTGGGAGGAAGTTAAGTTGAATTAAATGTTGTTAAACGTCTGAGTGTTTTATTCCAAACTAACTCCTCTTTTGGGCTTTCTTGGGCCGCAAGCTTCTTCCTTGTTTGGGTCTTCTCACTTAATCTTTGGGTGCTCATGGGCTTTATCCTTCATGTGGCTTGGTTCTATTGATCCAGGAAATTCTCCTCTTCATATCGCACTCCCTTTTGGCCAATCTCCAATGTGTCGCTGCAACGATAGTGCTAGCGGCAGTCTGTCTCGGCGGCTCATTCTTTGAACTGTGTCAGTACAGTTCTTCTCTGCAACAACGGTTCGTCTTGTGTAACTGAATGTGATCATTATGCTTTCTCCTCCTCTCCGATCATTCTCATGCTCCGCTGCCGCAACTGGTGCCGGCAGTAGTCTCTTATAATCTGTAATGCAAATGCAACCAAAAATGGTGTCTTTTCTCCATATATAATCGTAAATACTGTAATAAGCTGAGTGAAAGAAAGATGCTGTAAAATATGCATGGAAACCTAAGTATGAACTAAAATGGGCTTAAGAACAGTGACAATATGAGCTAAAATAGGCATAAAAATATGACTTTTAAGCACTTTACACACCCCAAACTCGAACTATTGCTTGTCCTCAAGCGATGCAAAACCTAATAAGTACTTACCCCTACTCCAACAAAAGGAACATGTCTTTAACTTGATTTCATGCCTCAAGGCCGTAGCACCTATATCATTTTAGTGTGTAGGATATCATGAATTTTCTCAGAAACAAACTATAATGCTTGTGATCAAGTGTGTGCTAAATTGTGTACAAGTTGATCTTCAAGAACTATTTAAGTGAACAAAAGACTTAGCTAATTTCTGGTACCTCTAAGTAACATAACAGTTCTAGGGTTGTTGCTTTTACGACTAGAGCTTATTTCGGGCCCCTCTAGCCGCCTAAAGCCTATTTCAAGAACCTCTAGGATTGCATTTTTACCTGCCGCGACGGCCTTCCTTGCAGTCCTGTAATGCATGTCAATTAAAAGCACCAAATAATTAAACAATCTATGTTCACTACTTCATTCTATCAATCAACCTGCCACAATTGTGTTAAGGATAAATAGCACTATAGTAAACTTCTAAGTCATCTTCATGCTACCAAAAGATTAAAGGTACTTTTTAATGATGCGAGTTGTCGGCTATTCTATCATAGGCACAAGTTGTTTAACAAGTTCTTTTTCATTAAAGAAGAGATGAGTAAAATGCAATTAAAATGGTTAACTAATATGCAACTACAAATGAACTATACTAAGGTGGACTATCCCTCCCCCAAACTCGAGGCGAGCATTGCCCTCAATGCAAAAAAATAAAAAAATACATAACATAAAAAAATAAAAAACTAAAAAAAATAAAAGGAAAAAGAAACATTTTACATTTAAAATGAATAGGAGGATGAATTTTGGGCCACTTCGTCGTCGTCGGAAAGGTCCAGCTGCCGCCTCTTTAAAGGAGATTTTGAAGTCCTTCGTGGATGGATTCTGGAGGGCGGCGTGTTCCTGGTCACTAGAACAGTATCATCAGATTCTTCCTCGTCTGAATCGACCGAGATGCAATGATACTTCCTTCTCCTGGATGTTTCTGCCGTCGCCGGTGTTGCCGTTACGAGTGGGGAGTCGTCATCGGAATCGTCAAAGGAGTCGTGAGACGGAGAATGGTGGCCTTACAGATTTGCTGGAGAGGCAGGTGGGGTGTTGGCGGCTGAGGAGGAACCTTGATGGGATGTCTTGACGGCTGTAGGTGATGTCGCGGCGGGGGAGTCTAGAATAGGGTGGCTTGCCAAGTCAGTTCTGTGATCTCAGCTGGAAAGGCGGGAAAATGAAATTCATCCCTTGGGAATTTCTCCTTGAGGAATAGCTCGAACCCTGTGTTGTAGTTCCGCACATATTCCAGAAATTTTAGGGTCCTGTGCTCTATCCGTTGAAGCTTCCTGTAGATATCCTAGAGCATCCTGGTAGGGTTGATGAAGACATGATTTCCGTGCCCGCCCTGTGCTGAAGTACCTGCCGCCACGGCAGTTGGATCATATTCATTTTCTGGTGCCGCCTCTGTCAGCTCCATCATCTTGTATATGTATTCCTTTGTCTAGCCTTGCCTGTGGGGTGTCATCACGTCTGCTCTGTTCGTAGGCACTTTGAAGTTTTTACACAGCTCGGTGATGAGGTTTAGAAAGTAAATGCGGCCCTTTGGCCTCTAAAGGCAAGCATAGATTTCCTGACAGATGACGGATCCCACATTGATTTTCTGTCGCTTCAGAATAGAATTGATTATTGCCAGGCATGGGCGGTCGACGATGGAATTATGGGAAGTGGGCAGCAGCTAGCGTATGATGAAGGTGTTCCAATCGTAGTCGGTGACGGTGAGGGTGGCTTCAAAGTCGCCATGGTCGTGTGACTCATTAGTGATCCCATAGTAACTGTTGATGGTGTCAGCATCCAGTCGAACGCCGCTGCCACGAACATATACAAACGGGGCTCTCGGTTGTGGACTGTGGGCGTAGAACTCATGGACCATTGTGACGTTCCCTTCTTCAGGTTGGCTGGAAAAGAGTTGCCAGTCGTGATCTTTGATGACCTCGTATACGAAGGCAAGAAGGCCGAAGTCGCCCGTGTCGGCGGGGTAGTAAAAACCCTATTCTTCAAGAACCTGCCACAAAGCAAACTTTTTGTTGTAGCGGTTAGATTCTTTTGGTGAGAAGAACCTTTTGAAGGGTGGCGTGGTTCCAGAGGTCGACATTTTGGAGATGTTGTGGTAAAGCAAATCTGAAAATTCAAGAAAACTGAGAGAGTTCAAGATTTAAGAAAGCAAAGGTTTGAGATGATAAAATGAAGTGAAATAGTAAGGTTTATATAGGCTGCCAAGGCGGCTGCTAATGCTCAATGGTCGGATTTCCAACGGGCGAGACGGTTGGCGTAACGGGCAGAATATAGTCGTTGGGCGATTTATAGTCGTTGGCGTGAACTAGCCGTTGGGGCGGGATGTAGCCATTCGCGAAATATAGCCGTTGGGGCGGTGAATAGCCTTTCGCGGAATATAGCCGTTGAGGCGGGCTATTTTCATTCACGACATGTAGCCGTTGAGGCGGCCTGTTGGGCGAATAATGTGAGAGGCTTAATGGGCTGCTTTCTTGAATGTTGTCTCTCTTCCTTAAAAAACGAAAAGAATTTATTAATCAAATAAAACTAAAATTAATAAATGCTGATGTAATCACTGATTTTGTTCGAAACTTGAACTCCTTTAGTTTTTGTTAACCTGGACTTAAATCGGGTTATTGAGACTAAAAAAGAAAAAGAGAAAAAAAGAAGAAAAGAAAAAGAGAAATATATATATATATATATGTCATGTCTTAATATTAACATCATATATTATAACTTGTTTAATTATTGTTGTTATTATTCTTTATTCATTTATTACTATTATTACCTTATATTATTATTACTATTTTGATATAATATTATAGCTATTGTAAATGCTATCATCATGTTCATTGATACCTTATTATTATTATTCTGTTACTATATTATATTATATTATATTATTATTTTTGGATATAACTAGTTAAAAATAAAATATAAGCAAATAAATAAAAGCCCACTTTGATTAATAATAAGAGTCAAAAAAATAAAGTCCATTACATACAAGCCCGTTCATTCTCAGCCCAGTCAAACCGAAACCCTAAGCTAACCCTAATTAACTCTGTCTTATGTGCAGCCGTCGCGTCACCCAAGACGTTGGATCGAGCATGAAATCAACGGCCCAGATCGCTCCTAAGCGAAACCCTAGCAAGGGTTACCATCAAGCCAGGCGCCGCACGTGTTGTAGCCGTCAGATCCAGAACGAGTCGAACAATCGCGATTACGTCCTAGGCGAGTACGATCCACGCACGCCCCTTGGAGTCTCCAGGCGCGACTGTCCCTTGCCCGACGCGCGTGTGCCGAGCCACGCCCGTGACCCATTGTCTGACCCCTCTACCGCAGTCGTACGCCTCTGACCCGGTGCATGCCGATGTCCCTCCCCATTTCGGCCAAAACCAACAAACGACATGAAAGGAACCAGATCAGAGACCCAAAATAACAATCCAAACAAAACATGAAAAAATGTCAACGAAGACAAAAAAAACAGAGAGCAAACAGAGAGAAAAAAGGGAGTTGCATGTATTTTTTGGATATAAATCCGAACCAAAAAGCCATTGTAACGATCGGAATTTTTACAGAGAAATCAATAACAAGAAAAAGCCTTATGAGGTAGCTTTTGTCTCTTTTTTCGATTGCATGCATCAAAAAATCAAACCAAAAACAAAAAAACAAAAAACAGTAAAGAGAAGAGTCAGAGTCTGTACCCTGCTATCGGTTGGTGCTTCCTGCCGGTGACAATCTCTGAAGCCTTCCATGGCCTTAGGGAGTGAACCGACACCGGGAATGTCCCTTCACCTTGAGAAACCCGTTGGTTTCTGGTAACGGTAGGGTAAGTTTTTGTTCGAAGCAAAGAGTGATTTGGGTTTGTTTCTGAGGTTTCAAAAAGAAAATGGGGCTTCTTTTCTCGGTTTTTCGAGGCCACCGCTACCGGTTAACGGCTGACGGAGTTGGAAAAACCTTTCTTTTCCGAGCTTCAAACCCTAATCGGTAGTAAAAAAGGAAGAGGGATTTATTTTGGTTTTGTTTTCAAAATGGCCAAAGGGTCCGAAATTTGTTTTTAAAGCCTATTAATAATGTTTTGACAAATTAAAAATGGTTTAACTCTTTTCTAAGCCCCTTCGCGTTTTTGTATTTTCATCCCAGGGAGTTCCGTTTTCTTAAATCACGCCCCAGGTCCCTTAATGTTTTAAAAAACTTGCAATCTCATCCCTAATTCGGTTTTAATAGATTTTGAATGGGGTTAATAGTCGTTTTGGCACTTTCAGATTTCAGCTTCATTTCAAATTGGTCACAAATTGTTGTTTTAATTGCTTTTGTTAGCGGTTTATTTACCGTTTAAGTCCTCTGTAATTTCATGCATCTTTATTTTACTTCATAATTGTGTTTCCTTGATTTCAATTAGTATGATATTTTTGTGCTAATAATATATATAGTATATGGTATAATATATGATTGCATATCTTTGTCATACCTTGCTCAACATGTGATATGTTTTTTTTACATTACATAATTTTATTACGTTTCTTATATATATCACTTGTATCGTTCGTATTGTAACGTGCCTTTTTACTTAATCATGCAATTTATTTGTTTCGCTTTTAAATTTATAAGTTGCATCCTAGTTTAAAAATGTGTAATGCGATGTCTTTTTATTCGGGAACGAACGAGGCTAGTACTAGTCGTAGTGGTGGTGGTTCGGACATTCCTTCTCGAATATTAAGATTTTTAAAATTTACTCACTCGCATAACCAAATTTTGATACGAATCGTCACTTTAATTCGCAAAATTTAATATTAATTAAGCGGTAATGTTTTCGGTAACGATTTTCGGGCACGACGTGGGTGCTCATCCTTCCTCGCGTGTAACCGACTCCCGAACCCATTTTCAAAAGAAAAATCTCTGGTTTTATTACGGTGTCTGGTCCACCATTTTTAAATGGCCGGTGGTGACTTCTCTATTTTTACACAAATCTGACTAAATCTTTCAAAACCTAAATTGAAGCTTGGTTCGTCCGAGCGACATCCGAGGTATTTTTCTTAAAAATTTAGTCGTAACAGATGGCGACTCTGCTGGGGATAAATTTTTGTTTTCAAAAACAAAAAAGAGAGTCGAGCCAAAAAAAAACTTTACCGCTCAATTAATATTAGAAGTTGTGAATTAAAGTGACTGAATCGATCGATATTTGTTTATAAGTGCGAGTTTCTTTTAAACGCATTTAAAATTGGCATTTAAACTCGTTTTTCTAAGTGGGGGGAAATCGCTAGTGCTTTCGTGGGGATATTGTTCCTCCGTATAGGCCTAGTAAGTACCTTCGGGGCTCGAATACCCTATATTCTCGTGGGAATATCGTTTCTCCGTACGGATATAGCTAAAAGGTCCCCTCGAATTGAACCCGATTGAGAGGAGCTTATAATGGGTGATGATCGGGGGCCTTGCTACCCTTAGTAGGGGACATAGAGGAAAGTTTGAGTACCTCTTAGAACCAAAATTACATTTAGAGAACTAGAATGCCCACCCCTGTTAGAGCCATGCGGATAGCCTAAGTTTATTAGACGAGATAAATAGGGTTGCTTGCTTTCATGCTTGCCTTATTTCTTTTATCATGTTGACCGTGTTTATCCGGCACTAACACATTTCTTTTGTGACTTTTTGCATCTACTCTTCGTGCATGCATTTCATGAAGGTGTTGAGTCAAAGTGGTTCTACCCATTTTTGGGGCTATCATTGTGGACGGGAGGTTGCTAGAAAGGATAATGTAAATTAGCAAGTCCAACATAGGTCAGAACGGATAAAGGGGCAGTTTACCGAGCGAAAGCACAGTGTCAGGTCATTTAATGCCTACCACCGAAGAAGGCACATCTCTTCTCCATCTCGAGGAAGTCAAGCGAGATCAGATCTACTCCAAACATCCCGAGCCGCAAAATTTCGAACCGTATATCGGATCACAAGCGGAAGCATATTTGTCAAGACTTTGCTATGACTGTCTCGTAACAAGAAACCTCTTTCACATTCGAATGATAGTCGACCTATGGGGAATCACCTATAGGGCCAACACATTTCATCCGCATACACATGTGTACATATTTCATTGCATCATATGTTCATACATCATCTCACGACATGACATTATTGACCAATTAAATAACGAATTAATATTGAAAAAATATTATTACAGTGGTGAAGTTTCCAATCTACAACCATTTCGCGTTCGTATGACACTTGTTCTCAGTCAAGAGCAATGGAAGAAAGGATGGCCAGGGTTGAACAAGGTCAGAAGGACCTCGAGGGCCGATTGGATGGGATCGAGCAAAATATTAAGGATCAGATCGCGCAATCACGAACCGCCACCATCGCTCATATGACTGAGTTGCTTGAGAAGAAGTTTAGCAAAGAAGGAGGATAAGGGGGCAATTCGAATGAGAGGGGAGTAGGAGAGACTACATCACATATCCAACTAGGAGCGCCGACCACCGGGAAGAGAGTGCATATCAACCTCGAGGGAACGCCCGCTAATCATCCTACGAGGGTACCAACTAGCCGTCACTTGGACCAACCTGTTGAGTTAGGGGAAGATCTCGAGGTTGAAGTACCGGATCTAAACATGTTGAATGAGGCAGAAGAAAGGATTAGGGCCGAGGTGGAAAAGAGGTATGAGGAGAGGTTTCGTCTCTTTGAGGAAAAGTTTAAGGACTTGCAATGACTGGATAAGCAAGGGAACGATGCTAGTGATTTGAGCCTTGTAGCGGATTTAGTTTTACCTCCGAAATTCAAAGCCCCCGACTTTGATAAGTACGACAGAACTACTTTTCCTTCAGCTCACATCACCATGTATTGCCGAAAGATAGCGTCTTTTATAAAAGACGAGAAGCTACTTATTCATTGTTTTAAGGACAGTTTAACTGGTTCTGCAACCCGTTGGTATACTCAACTTAGACGAATCGATATCAAGTCATGGAGCGATCTTTCGAAGGATTTTGTGGGTCAATACAAGCATGTAACTGATATGACTCCAAATCGGCTCATGCTACAAGGGATGGAACAAAAGAACGGTGAGAGTATCCGTGAGTATGCTCGGCGTTGGCGAGACGTAGCAGCTCAGGTGCAGCCCCCACTTTCGGAAGGTGAAATCATTCCTTTGTTTGTGGACACTCTGAAATGAGTCTTGTACGATCGCTTGATAAGCAATCCCTCCAGCAGCTTTGCGGACATGGTCTTGACGGGAGAACATATTGAGGACGCTGTAAAGAAAGGGACGATAGTAGATCCTTATGGTGCAACCACCCACAGAGGGCATGGGTCCCAAGTTCACATGGTGGGTTCTCACCCGAACAACCAGTCTTCTGGTCGCTACCATAATCAAGCATCCCGGTCTGCAAAGCCTCCAAGGGATCTTCATCCAGTTCTATGTTGTACACCGATTTGCTCCCAATGCTTATTGAGAAGAAGCTTCTAACTCCGGTTCAGTCCAAACCAAAGGATCCTCCCTATCCCGAAGGCCATGATGTCAATGCCGTATATGACTACCATGTGGGAAGCACGGGCCACACCACGGAGAATTGTGGGGCACTGAAAAACAAGGTGCAGGCTCTGATCGAGAACGGTCACTTGACGTTCTGAAAGGAAATATCGGGATTGTGACTTTTGGGGTGTGCTAATGCCCGACCATCTTTAGGAGTCTTGTATGTTGCATTTTTCTCTCGAAGTAATGGATGGAACAAACGTTGCTATCCTTTGCCCGAAGATAGCAATGATTTTTTTCAAGGGCACTTGTTATGATTACGATTTAACGTTCTAATGAAAATGCACTTCTCTTTTAACATACAATGACCTTGAAATCATGGATATGCAAATATCTCTCCTTACCTCCGTAGGTCCTCAGATATCATATGCATGATGTGGCATTGATTCTACTCAAAGAGCTCGATCGAATGTTGTGAAAACGATGAAGTATGGTGTCCCGTTCCATCCACTCCGGTCGGTAAAGTGAGAGAAGCAAGATTACTATTCCTTCGATGATGTTCGATGATAAGGGAATCTCCTAAGAAAGCCCAAGCAGAGTTACTCGAATGTGCAAAAAATAAATAAATAAAAAGGAAAGAGAAATGAAAGAAAAAATATATACTGTTTCAAAACAAAATAAAATTTCAGAGCCTGGTAATAGGAATTAACCAAAAAGCACTCCAATGTTCGAAACCTGGTAATAGGCATTTTCGGATACGAGTGTGGAATTCTTGGGGCACTCCGCTAAAGCCCGAAACCCTTCACTTCATGAGTGATGGTAATATTTTCAAGTTGTGACTATGCCGAGTAACTCGGGGTATTGTTGTATGCTCCATCAGCATCCTCAAGACAAAGGACTGTGACGATTTGAATTCCCCTAGAAAAAAGAAATGAATGAACAAATTGAATAAGTCCCGGAGATGAATCCTTGAGGACATTGACACAATACTAATTGTAATCAGGAGCACTTGCTTACATATAAAGTTCTTAGAGTGACATTTTCCGTTAAATAGGCTAAAAAAATCTTTGAATACATATGGAGAAACATGATGAGAACTAGAAGGAATAGTAATCGAGCCAATTAAGCAAATACCATAATCATGAGGATGAACCGAGCGATTTGGAAAGAGTTTCACAACTTCGCATATCACCACAACATTCAGAGTCTCCATTGACTCAAACTGATCATCGGAAAATAGAATCTAAGACGCTCTTGCATTTGATATCCGGGGCATCCTATTCTATTTTTTTTAATTCGAATTTTAATTTCAAGGTTCTGTATGCTAATCAAAAAGGGCATTCTTCATTAGAATGACAATCCATAAATTGATACTTTTTGAAACCAAGAAATCTCTCTGTGTTACTTCGGAGATAAATGCATCAACAAGGCCTAAAGGTTGAGGGGCACGACGCGAAGTGGAATGACGAAGAGTCAGTGAGGCTAAATTGCCATGATAGGGCACCATTGTCCGTGGAGGAACTAAGGTTTTCATATAGAGAGGTTCAAACCAAAGTGTATGAAAGATAGCACAAGGCCAGAAAGGATTTAGAGTACGACCGAAGTCACTCGACTCGAATATTTGAACGAAGAGTGAGCGACAGATGTATAGGTGCCAGTTTTGTCGAAGACACGATATTGATTAGTGGTTGTAAATCCCAAGATAACGACCACCGAACTTAGAAAACAAAGACAAACTAAATCCATGCATCTTTGCATTCTCATGAACACATGCATCTTTGCATCCAGAAATATGCTCATGCATCATCGATAGCCAGATAACACTCATGCAAGGAGCTCTTTAATTCATATCATCATAGCATTTTGTTTTTTCTAAACAGGCATTTGAAGATTGGTAAAAGAACGGATCTACAGCTTCACGAGAGGAGAAGCGGATCTCACAAGAATCAAAAGTCCTTCGACTTGCGTAATTCGGATTTCTAAAATCCTTCCAACCCCCGGTTTTAATCTTCCAGATGTTTTTCTCAAAACACAATTTCTCAATTTTATCCTTCCAAAAGGACGTTTTTCTTAAAACTCAAAATTTCTCAATTTTTATCCTTCCAAAAGGTTGTTTTCCTCAAAACTCAATTTCTCAATTTTATCATTCCAAAAGGACGTTTTTCTTAAAGCTCAAAATTTCTCAATTTTTATCATTCCAAAAGGTTGTTTTCCTCAAAACTCGATTTCTCAATTTTACCCTTCCAACAGGACGTTTTCTTAAAACTCAAAATTTCTCAATTTTTAGCCTTCCAAAAGGTTGTTTTCCTCAAAACTCAAATTCTCAATTTTATCCTTTCAAAAGGAAGTTTTTCTCAAAACTTAATTTCTCAATTTTATCCTTCTAAAAAGATGTTTTCCTCAAAACTCAAATTTCTCAATTTCATCCTTCCCAAATTATATTTTTCTTAAAAGTCAAAATTTCTCAATTTTATCCCTTTCAAAAATATTCTTTTTCCCCAAAACTCAATTCCCCAATTTTACCCTCTCTAAATGATGTTTTTCTTAAAAAGATCAAAATTTCTCAATTTTACCCCTTTCACAAGGATTTCAGGCGAAGGACTTCAGACTCGCCGCGTCATAATTTCAGGGCAAAGGAGACAGAAACTCAAAGTCCAAGATCTCAGAGCAAAGGAGGAAGACACTCAAAGCTCAAGAAAAAGATGTATACGATCTGCTCATCTATTCGGGCACGCGGAGAATAGAACCCGCCTATCTGTTCGGGCACTTGGAGAATGGAAATCTGCAAAAAAAAACAAAAAAAACTCTCTGTTTATCTTTTCGAGGCATCTGAGGGGAGAACTCGTGATCAAAAGGCATGGGGAAGAGTTGCTTCGGGAAACGAATCATCCAACAGGGAAGTAGGACAAAATTAGTGCTTATGGTCTTTGCTTTATTCTTGTTCCACAAGCATAAGCAAAGATGGGCAGCTATAATCACTGATTTTGTCCGAACCTTGAACTCTTTTAGTTTTTGTTAACCTGGACTTAAATCGGGCTATTGAGACTAAAATAGAAAAAGAGAAAAAAAGAAGAAAAGAAAAAAAGAAATATATATATATATATATATATATGTCTTAATAGTAACATCATATATTATAACTTGTTTAATTATTGTTGTTATTATTATTTATTCATTTATTACTATTATTACCTTATATTATTATAACTATTTTGATATAATATTATAGCTATTGTAAATGCTATCATCATGTTCATTGATACCTTATTATTATTATTATTATGTTACTATATTATATTATATTATTATTTTCGGATATAACTAGTTAAAAATAAAACATAAGCAAAAAAATAAAAGCCTACTTTGATTAATAATAAGATTCCAAAAAAATAAAGTCCATTACATACAAGCCCGTACATTCTCAGCCCAATCAAACCGAAACCCTAACCTAACCCAAATTAAGTCTGTCTTAAGTGCAGTCGCTGCGTCACCCAAGACGTTGGATTGAGCATGAAATCAACGGCCCAGATCGCTCCTAAGCGAAACCCTAGAAAGGGTTACCATCAAGCCAGGCACCGCACGTGTTGTAGCCGTCAGATCCAGAATGAGTCGAACGGTCGCGATTATGTCCCAGGCGAGTACGATCCACGCGCGCCCCTTGGAGTCTCCATGCGCGGCTGTCCGTTGCCCGACGCGCGCGTGCCGAGCCACGCCCGTGACCCCTCGTCTGACCCCTCTACCGCAGTCGTACGCCTCTGACCCGATGCATGCCGATGTCCCTCCCCATTTCGGCCAAAACCAACAAACGACATGAAAAAGAACCAGATCAGAGACCCAAAATAACAATCCAAACAAAACATGAAAAAATGTCAACGAAGACAAAAAAAACAAATAGCAAACAGAGAGAAAAAAGGGAGTTGCATGTAATTTTTCGGATATAAATCCGAACCAAAAAGCCATTGTAACGATCAGAATTTTTACAGAGAAATCAATAACAAGAAAAAGCCTTCTGTGGTAGCTTTTGTCTCTTTTTTCGATTGCATGCATCAAAAAATCAACCCCAAAAAAAAAACAAAAAACAGTAAAGAAAATAGTCGGAGTCCGTACCCTACTATCGGTTGGTGCTTCCCGCCGGTGACAATCTCCGAAGCCTTCCATGGCCTTAGGGAGTGAACCGACACCGGGAATGTCCCTTCAGCTTGAGAAACCCGTTGGTTTCCGGTAACGGTAGGGTAAGTTTTTGTTCGAAGCAAAGAGTGATTTGGGTTCGTGTCTGAGGTTTCAAAAAGAAAAGGGGCTTCTTTTCTCGGTTTTTCGAGGCCACCGCTGCCGGTTAACGGCTGACGGCGCCAGAAAAACCTTTCTTTTCCGAGCTTCAAACCCTAATCGGGGAGTAAAAAGAGGAAGAGGTATTTATTTTGGTTTTGTTTTCAAAATGGCCAAAGGGTCCGAAATTTGTTTTTAAAGCCTATTTATAATGTTTTGACAAATTAAAAATGGTTTAACTCTTTTCTAAGTCCCTCCTTGTTTTTGTATTTTCATCATAGGGAGTTCCGTTTTCTTAAATCACGCCCCAGGTCCCTTAATGTTTTAAAAAACTTGCAATCTCATCCCTAATTTGGTTTTAATAGATTTCGAATAGGGTTAATAGCCGTTTTGGCACTTTCAGATTTCAGCCTCATTTCAAATTGGTCACAAATTGTTGTTTTAAATTCTTTTGTTAGCAGTTTATTTACCGTTTAAGTCCTCTGTAATTTCATGCATCTTTATTTTACTTCATAATTGTGTTTCCTTAATTTCAATTAGTATGATATTTGTGTGCTAATAATATATGTAGTATATGGTATATGGTATAATATATGATTGCATATCTTTGGCATACCTTGTTCAACATGTGATATGTTTTTTTTACATTACATAATTTTATTATGTTTCTTATATATATCACTTGTATCGTTCATATTGTAACGTGCCTTTTTACATAATCATGCAATTTATTTGTTTCGCTTTTAAATTTATAAGTTGCATCCTAGTTTAAAAAAGTGTAATGCGATGTCTTTTTATTCGGGAAAGAACGAGGCCAGTACCATTCGTAGTGGTGGTGGTTCGGACGTTCCTTCTCGAATATTAAGATTTTTAAAATTTACTCACTCGTATAACCAAATTTCGATACGAATCGTCACTTTAATTCGCAAAATTTAATATTAATTAAGCGGTAATGTTTTCGGTACCGATTTTCGGGCACGACGGGGGTGCTCATCCTCGAAAGGCTCGGACCATCTAGGCTTCAGTTTTCTAAGGAATAGCTTCAGGCGGGAGTTGAACAGTAACACTAGCTGCCCTGGCAGGTACTACCGTGGCAGTATCTTATTATCATGCCATTTTTTTAATTTTTCCTTGTAGAGCTTGGCATTCTCATATGCTTCCCTTCTGAATTCTTCCATCTCATTAATATCTAGAAGTCTCTTTTCCACATCTTGTTCCCAATTCATGTTGACAGCTTTTATCGCCCAATAGGCCTTGTGTTCAATCTCGACAAGTAGGTGACAGGATTTTCCATACACAAGTCTGTAGGGTGACATACCTAGAGGGGTTTTTGATGTTGTCCGATATGCCCATAATGTGTTGGCTAGTCTCAGGGACCAGTCTTTCCTAGTTGGTTTGACTACATTTTCTAGGATGTTTTTCAGTTCCCTATTTGAAATCTCGGCCTACCCATTAGTCTGTGGATGGTACGCCGTGGCAACCTTGTGACAGACACCAAGTCTCTTTAAAACTTTAGCGATGAGTCTGTTATCAAAATTCTTACCTTCATCGCTAATTATCGCCCTTAGGATTCCAAACCTGGTGAATATGTTCTTGTGAAGGAATCGATGGACGGTTTTGACATCATTCTTCGGGGTTGCCACAGCTTTGACCCATTTTGACACATAATCAACAGCAAGGAGGATGTATAAGTTACCGCATGAATATAGGAAAGGTCTCATGAAATCTATCCCCCAAATATCAAATAGCTCAACCTCGAGAATGGGTTGTAGGGGCATCTCATTCCTCCTTGATATATTCCCGGTTCTTTGGCATCTATCACATTGCTTGTAAAAAGCTTGGACATCCTTGTAAAGAGTGGGCCAATAGAAACCATATTGGAGTACCTTTGTTGCTTTCCGTGTACCTCCAAAATGTCCTCCATAAGGGGTGGCATGACATTGGTAGAGCACTGCATGTCGTTCTTCTTCTGCAATACATCTCCTTATAACCTGATCTACACAGTATTTGAACAAAAGAGGCTCGTCCCAAAAATAATGCTTAGCATCATATTGGAACCGCTTTTTTCCTTGATAGTTAAGGTTATAAGGTAAAACACCAGTAACTAAATAATTTACAATATCAGCATACCAGGGTGTTGAAGGAATGGATGTCGCTGATGTGCCTGCCGCGGCGGTGTGTGCTTCAGTCAATGCTACGACAATGCTCTCTGTAATGGTAGATGCTAGTAGCAGCTGTTCATCTGGAAATGCATCTTGAATTTCTGTATTGGTGGAGGTGTTGCTGCCCTGTTCCAGTCGCGACAGGTGGTCGACAACTTGGTTCTCTGTACCCTTTCTGTCTCAGATATCAACATCGAACTCTTGTAGTAACAAAATCCAACAAATCAATTGTGTCTTGGCGTCTTTCTTTCCGAATAGGTACTTGAGAGCCAAGTGATCTGTGTGGACAATTACCTTTGTTCCAATTAAGTACGGTCGAAATTTGTCAAAGGCAAAAACCACTGCTAACAGTTCTTTCTCGATGGTGGTGTAGTTGACTTGGGCAGGATTTAGGGTTTTGCTGGTATAGTAAATCACATGGAATGTCATGCCCTTCCTCTGCCCAAGAGCGACTCCTATGGCAGTGTCAATGGTAAACATTTAGTTTTATCTCCTGATCGTTCACCCTCATTGTAAGCTCTCCTCTTTCGACATCAATTAGCATCCTTGCAGTAGCTAGGAACAGTCTTCCAAGTATAATAGGCACCCGTTCATCTACTTCACAATCTAAAATAAGAAAATCAGTAGGGAAAATAAACTTATCAACTTTTACCAGTATATCTTCGATTTTCCCCTCTGATTGAACGTATGATCTGTTCGCCAGCTGCAGCATGAAAATAGTAGGGCGGGCCCTTCCGATCCCTAATTTCTGGAAAACTGATTTTTGAATTAAGTTGATACTTGCCCCCAAATCACATAATGTATGCCCAATATAGTTGCTGCCAATTTTACAGGGAATGATAAAACTACCCAGTTCTTTTCTCTTCAGTAGGGCTCTGTTGTGCATCATAGCCATGCATCCCTCTGTAACTGCCACTGTCTCAAACTCACTGATCCGTGTTCTCTTAAAAACTATGTCCTTGAGGAACTTGGCATAGTTGGATATCTGTTCGATGAGTTCCACCAAAGGCAGGTTGATATGGACATGTTCAAGATGTCCAAAAACTTCTTGAACTGATAGTCTTGCTTCTGCCTCTTCAGCCTTTGTGGGAATGGCGGTGGTAGTTTTATGTCTTCAATTCTCTTTTTACAGGGAAATTTGATCTGAGGGATGGGGGTTTCCTCAGGCAGATTTTCCTTGTCCATGGCTAGTTCAAATTCTTTAGGATTTACCGTGGTTTCTGAACCTGCCGCGACATCCTTCTTGGCGGGCTGTGAAGATTGGGTCAGTTGCTCCATTGGTGCTTTTTCCTTTGCTGCCTAACCCTTTGGTTTTTGCAAGCAAATTCCACTCCTAGTGGTTATTGCTATACACTGCTCATGGGTTTTTCCTCTAGCGACCTTAGTATCACCAGGTAAACCTCCTACTGGTCGTGTATTCAGGATCTGTGTAAATTGACCCACTTGTTTTTCTAGTGTTTTCAGAGATGCTTCCTGATTTTGCATCCGCATTTCAGTCCTGTCCATGAAAGCATTAACTTCATTAACAAACTTATCGGAATTAGCAATATAAGCACTAGTATGAGACATAAAAGTGTTTAAAGTGGCCTCTAGAGGATTGTTTGTTGTAGGTTGCTGCTATTGCATCTACCGCTGGGGCGGGTTCCTTTGATAGCTCGTATTCTAATTGGTTGGGTTTTTTGTAGTGTTAGGGTTACTCCATTAGAAGTTTGGATGTTTCCTCCAACCTGGGTTGTATGTGTTCGTGTTGGGGATACTGTTCTTTTGTAGGTTCCCATAAAGTTTCCAGATTCTTTATATTCTGTAGAGTCATGGTCTCCACCACATTCATCACAGAAGGCTTCCACTGCTTTTACCTCATATGATCTTCCCGTTGGTTTGGTCATGTTTTCCACAAACTCGGCCAGCTTATCTATACGGGTATTAACGGATTCTAAGGCTTGAAACTCATTCACTGTGGCCTTTCGTCTAATGCCGCCACGGTGGGCGGACGGAAATTGGTAATCATTCTTAGCCAACTGATTCAAAATTCTCTTTCCCTCCTATGGTGCCTTATCTAGGAGTATATCGTTTGCTGATGCATCTAGCATCATCCTGGTGGGTTGACTGACACCATTGTAAAACAAAGATACTTGCGTCCAAAGTGGCAGTCCATGCAGCGGGCATTTGTGCAGCAATTCTCGGTAGCGCTCTCATGTTTCGTACATCGCCTCATCGTTAGCCTGTCGGAAAGAGGTAATCTCGTTACGTATATGATCCGTGACATTTGATGGGTTGAAACGAGCCAGAAAATCTCGACACAGGTCTGTCCAAGACTCAATAGATCCAGCTGTCTGGCTATTTAACCATGTTTTCGCCCTATCCCTCAGTGAATAGGGGAATAGCCTCAACTTCATAACATCAGGGGGTAATCTGTGAATTTTAAAATACTTTCAGATCTTTAAGAATGACTTCATGTGTGGCCTAGCATCCTCATTTGATGTGCTCCCAAACTGTCCCAATTTGTCGATCGTATTGAACATAACTGGCTTGAGTTCAAAATGATTGGCATCGATGTCTGGTTCTATGACTGCAGAGTCAAGGTTGTCTATGTCCTTCTCCATGTAGTCTCGAGTGGTACAAACTTGTCTTTGCTGGCCTGGAGAAAGAGGTGGTGGCTGCCGATCTTGCCGCCCACCATCTGCAGCGGGGTCTGCCACGAAGACATTATTGCCATCGTTATCGTTATACATTGTTTCTTTCTACGGCTCCTGCTGCTGCTAATGCCTCACGCGCCTCTCTTCTGAGTTTTCTTGCTTCTCGTTTGATCTCATCAATAAACAGGTGTTTAGACGATGAGTTTGCTCTGGTCATAAACTAAGACAAAAAAGTTGTGAGATATTTTTTTAAGATAATAGAGAAAAAAAAACTAAACTAAAATTAAGTGTAATATAGGAAAAGTGCAGAAAGTAAAAACAAAGATGCTATTGCTAGTCCCCGGCAACGGCGCCAAAAAATTTTAGGCTGTGAAACAGTCATGCTTTAAGTGCAAGTGTTCACTGATGCCTAGTTGTAATATAAAAGATTATCGTCTCCTCAGGGACTGGATAGCTACTTCAAGATTAGATTCCTGCACAAGGAAAAGTAAAAACACAATTTATTTGGATTGAATTGAGAAAGTTGCAATAACTTAAAGTAAACAAATAATAAAAAGTTTGATTAATCAGAATAAGAAAATGAGTCAGATTGAGTTGCGTCCTAGTGTGCAACTGCATTGAACTCGAAAAAGTCTTGTGATGCAAAGTCGATATTGCCGCCACGGTGGGTGACAGATTGAACACTGCCACGGCGGGGAACTCGGTGGGCCTTCAAGGTTCGGCAGAACGTCCTAATCTAATTCCAACTTATCTTTAAGTTTGAATATCGTTGATGCCCACTCTTTGACAATACCTCTCGACGTAAACCTAGATTGAACAACAACTTTCCCACGTTCCTTCTTAGCTGCCTTAAACCTAGACTTATCTCTAAGCTAAGTTGATTCTCGCCTTAATTGGAGGGAATTCGTGTTTATCCCTTTCTTGAGTTTTAACTCTCTCGAATTGAAACAAATAGATGTGCTCACAAAGATCTCTCGATTCTATTGCAAACAAAGATGAAGAACATAGGATAAACAAACCTTGAATTGAATTGCATAAAAACTTTAACTAATTACAACCGTACTCACAACTAATAAACAAAACAATCTTAACCCTAAGAAAAGTTTAGAACATAATGTGAATAAGAAAACACAAAAATAAATTCTAAAAATTCTAATCTCTCCTTGTTGCCTTCCAATTCGGTCAAGCACTCTTTTTATAGGTGGTTACATGTGAAAACCCTATTTGGGAAGAAGTCTCTCTTTGGGAGGAAGTTAAGTTGTAATTAATTGTTGTTAAACATCTAAGTGTTTTATTCCAAACTAACTCATCTTTTGGGCTTTCTTGGGCCACAAGCTTCTTCCTTGTTTGGGTCTTCTCACGTCATCTCTGGGTGCTACTGGGCTTTACCCGTTATGTGGCTTGGTTCTGCTGATTTAGGAAATTCTCCTCTTCATGTCGCACTCTCTTTTGGCCAATCTCCAATGTGCCGCCGCGACGACATTGTTGGCGGCAGTCTGTCTCGGCGGCTCATTCTTTGAACTGCGTCAGTTATTCTCTGCAACAATGGTTCGTCCTGTGTGACTGGATGTGATCATTCTGCTTTCTCCTCCTCTTTGATCATTCTTCCGCTCCGCTTCCGCGGCGGGTGCCGGCAGCAGTCTTCTGTGACCTGTAATTCAAATGCAACCAAAAATAGTTTCTTTTCTCCACATATAATCGTAAATAATGTAATAAGCTGAGCGAAGGAAAGATGATGTAAAATATGCATGGAAACCTAAGTATGAACTAAAATGGGCTTAAGAATAGTGACAATATAAGCTAAAATGGGCATAAAATATAGGACTTAATTCCAACACGATATCCGCCCTAATGCTTGTCGATGGAACTTAGTGTGTAGATCAGGTTGAGTCGGCAAAAGAGGCATCACAGTTCTATCAAAATTTATTTTCCTCATTTACTAATGAAGGACGACACTTTCCCATGCGTGGTTTGTTTCCTTCATTATTGCCTCATGAAACAAATGCTTTAGAGAGGTCGATTCATAGGGATGAAATTTGGAAAGCAATTAATGGTATGAGACCTTAGAAAGCTCTAGTGTGGATGGGTTACACGTCAAATTTTATCAGAAGAATTGGGAGGTGATCAGTGATTATGTGTGCTCGTTTATTGAGGAGATATTCACAACTGGTGTTATCCCAAAATTTATTAACCGTACGTTGCTTGTTTTAATCCCAAAAGTACTTGTCCCTGAACACATGACACAGTTCCGACCTATCAGCCTCTGCATAATGTTTTATAAACTAGTGACAAAAATCATTGTTAATCAGCTAAAACCCTTTCTACCTCGATGGATATCTAAGAGCCAAACAATTTTTGTTCCTGGAAGTTCAATTATTGACTATTATTTTAACGGAGGAAGTTATTCATACAATGAAACTGGTAAAAAGGGGTGGATAGAGATTAAAATCTATATGGAGAAAGCTTATGACCGATTGGAGTGGGATTTCTTTGACAACACACTCCTTGATATTGGTATTCCGGATACCCTTCGTTAGCTTATTATGTATTGTGTTTCCTCTGTGACTACGCGGGTACTTTAGAATAGTTTGATGTGAACCTTTTCACCCAACCAGGGGAATTCGATAAGGTGATCCGCTATCTCCATGTTTATTTGTTTTTGTGTATGGAAAGGCTGGCGCAAGCTATCTGGTGTGTGAGTAATGCTGGAAGCTGGAAACCATTTTGCACATCAAAGCGTGGCCCTTTAATCTCCCACATATTCATGATTCTCTTTGCGGAGGCCTCAATGGACCAGATGGCAACTATTAAAGCACTGATGGATGTATTTTGCAAGATATTTGGACATAAAGTTAGTTCGAGAAAATCATCAAGTTTTTTTCTAAGAATGTTTTGGGTTCCCTGTGTCATGAGATCAGCTCTTCTTTTGGATTTACGGAGGTGGATGATCTTGAGAAATATCTGGGTGTACCACTTCTCCACCAAAGAGTTATTTCAGCTCCGTATAGCTATTTGATTGATTTAGTTCGGAGAAGCTTAACGGTTGGAAAGAAAAAAATCACTTTCATTGGTGGGACGCGTTATCCTCGCCAAAGTCGTTCTGGCAGCTATACCATCATACACCATGAAATCAGCACTGATTCCCAAAAAGACATACGAGGCGCTAGAGGCGTTGATCCAAAGATTTGTATGGGGGATCCAGTCCGAACGTGGAAGGGTTTATCTAGTTAGATGGGATGATATCTGCACACCTCTTGATCAGTGGGGTCTTGGCTTCAGAAAGTTGACAACTCAGAGCGAAGCTTTTTTATGAAGATAACATTCAATTTTCTAGCTCATAAGAATGATTTATGGGTATGTCTCCTTAGAACTAAATATAAGTGTGCTAATGGTGCCCCGGATAATCTCCGGTCCCAAAACTGTTCAAGACTATGGAAGGCTTGAGTATTGTTTGGGATGATGTCAAGTGAAACATTAACTGGACTGTGGGTCATGGTCGCGATATAGATTTTTGGCATGATGATTGGGTTGGAGAATTGAGTCCTCTTGTTAACCATATCTCTTCAATGCTTGCTGGGAAAATCGGACATGTCATTGTAGCGAGTATGGTAGATGTAAATGGTGAGTGGAAGTGGTCTCACTTCCAACATTTGCTTCCAATTTACATATTGTTAAGATTAGAAGCAATAAAGGGTCCTTCAACGTCCTTCACTGATGCTTGTATTGGTTGGAAAGGACGGCCATACCACCGTTTCTCAGTAAAATAAGCATATATCATCCGAAAGAATGACAGTGGGACAACCTTGAACAAGGTATGAAAGGTAGTTCATGGATAAAGAGGTCTTCAACTTATAAGAATCTTCTTATGGCTCGTTTGTAAACTTAAAATTATGACAAATGAAAAGCGTACGAAACGCCATTTTACATTGGATAGAAGCTGCCCAATTTGTAATGCGTCTGTGGAGTATATAAATCACACGTTTAGACTATATCCATCGGCTTTTACACTATGGTATGGGCTGATCAAGAGAGATAAGTTGCATGCATTCCTTACAATGGAGATACCTTAGTGGATCAGTATTAACTTATTGTATCCATACTATTTTTCCCGGGATGATAATGGCTGGGACATAATGTTTGGAGCTATTCTTTGGAACCTATGGCTATACCGAAACTCAATTGTTTTGACACAACTTTGGAGGTAATGCTTCTATTATTGAACACTGCAAGCAGTTTACAAAATCCACTCTGTATGCAATTGAGGCCAAGCTGAACCATACTGCAAGTGTTGCTACAACTGAACCTCACTTGGGCGTTGGAATTTTTTGGAATATGACTGGATCAAACTAAACTGGGATGGTTCAAGGCAAGAGGTGGATGGATATGCCTCGTGTGGGGGCGTATTGGCGATCACTTGGGGTCTTTGAAAGGTAGTTTCACCAAATTTATTAGGATATGTTCAGTCGTTGAAGCTGAGCTGTGAGGAGTATAAATTGGTCTTCTTTACGCTTGGGAGCTTGGTTTCTGTCGCATTATAGTTGAAACTGATAGTTTAGAGGCATTTAATCTTTTGCAGGATACTAATTGTAGAGCGTTTGGGTGTTCTCTATTTACGAGCGCAAGTGCACACTCTTGTCAAGATATAGTATAAAAGATATCGTCTCCCACAAAGATTGGAGCAGCTTCTATGAATGGTTTCCTGCACAAAGATTTAGTAAATGTATAATTAAATCTCACAATGTGGAAATATAAAAACACAAATAAAATAAAGATATTGATGAGAGGGAAGATAGGGGGAGATTTGGTTGATAGATTGGGTAAGGCAATTGCAGCTTAGTAGCGTGTAGATTGCATTGTAAAGCCTAAGAGTGTTTTGCGCTGCCATGATTTGCTGCTTTGGCGGGTAATGGCGGGCGGCAGCTACGACCCTGTCACGCGACCGCAGCGGGTCATTGCCTCTACAACTTCCACTGTCTCGGCAAGTGGAACGAGAATAAGTCATGGCGACAAATCTGGCAGACATTCCAAGTTCGGCGGGATAGTCGACAGTGATCCTCCCTATTTCTAGGAAAAGATGCGTGAAAGCTAGCGTGACGTAGGCAATACCTAGCAATCTAAGCGTAAACCTAACACATGCTAGTCAATTCGGTTGATGATCCCTCTTAGCCGCTGAAACTTGTGAACTTTTGGGAACCAAGTTAGTCACACCCTGACATGTTGTGACCGTGCTTAACCCTTTCGTGAGCCTTACACTTTCGTGCCCGACAAATGGATTCTCTCAACTGACTGGTTAGGACTAATTGAAAGAATGAAGTGCATAGATTAAGCAAAATTGGAATTTTATTGAAAACAACTCAAAGATATTACAATCGTTTCTCACAACTACTTTACATACAAGCGTCTAAACCCTAGGAAAGTTGGGCCACGACCCCCAACAACTCCCATCTATCTAGCTATCTCTCCGCTATGCAGCTATTCATGTGTGCATCCCTCGTCATGCCCCTATAACCTCACATACATTGGGTAGATATAGAACTTATGGCCTAAGTTTGAGTCCTCCTTGAAGTAGAAGTTCTTAAAGTAAATTACATTAAATACAGACTCTTTTTTTACTTAAATGTGGACTCTTTGGATGTTGCCTTCTCCCGCAAGTAAGGATAAGCACTCATACTTATCAATCTTGGATCAACTCTACCAGCCGCTACAAGTTTCAGAAAATTGCAAGACTGGGCTCATTGGGCTCAGGGAATTGTCCTCTTTCAATCGCGACCCATCTTGGCTAAGTCGTTGTAACTCCTGCCTGGGCGGCACTTGGAGGCAATGCTGCTTCGGCAGCATCCTTGGCGGCATCTTGGAACTGCTTCATTACAGCTCCTATTATTCCAAATTTCCTATCCTCTCTTGCCCTCTCCACAGCTACATCACCTGAAAATAAAACCTAAACTAAAACAATATATTTTCTTAACCAAACATAAAATATTCAATAAGAGCATGATAAAAGAGAAAATATTGTTATTATGCATGCAATGCACCTATATATGCCTAAATGAGCTTAAGAATAGCAATAACAAGGGCAAGAATGTGTACAAAATATAGAACTCGTGGACACTCTACACACCCCCAAACTCGAATTATTGCTTGTCCTCAAGTAATGCAACATAGCTAGTAAATCTGCCCCTTGCACAAATTTAGTAGAAATTTAGCCTTTAACTTGATTTCTTACCTCAAGGCCGTGGCACCTATTTAATGTTAGTGATAGGGAATGGCATGAAATAACTTAGATTTTTAATTTTCTTAATGCCAGTGCAGTGTGTTGTAGGGCGTATAGGTGTTCCCTTTTTGTGAGAGCGCAAGTGCACACTCCTGCCAAGTTATAGTATATAAGATGTCAAATCCCACGAGGATTGGAATAGTTTCTTCGAGTGTGTATCTGCACAATAAATTTAAATGCACAATTAATTTCAGGTTTGGTTAAAAGAATAACACTAAAAACACAATTAATTAAAGAATGGGAGATCAAAGTGATAGAATGGGCCAGGTTATTGCTGCTCAGTAATGTGTTGACTGCGTTGTGAAGAAGTAAAGTTATTTTTGCGCTGCCACGATATGATGCCTCGGGGGGTATGGCGGGCGGTAGCTACGACCCTGTCACGCGACCGCAGCGGGTCACTACCACTGTAGAAGTGTACTGTCTCGGCATGTGGAATGGAAAGAAGTCCTGGCGGCAAGTTTGGCAGATACTCCAAGTTCGGCGGGATAGTCGACAGTGATCCCTCCTATTTCTAGGTTAGGATGCTCGAGAGCTAACTTGTGGACTAGTGTGGAACCAAGTTAGTCAACTCGGTTGGTAATCCCTTTTTAGCCGCTTAAACTTGTGGACTGGTGTAGAACCAAGTTAGTCACGCCTCAGCACGTTGTGACCGTACTTAACCCTTTCATGAGCCTTGCACTTTCATGCCCGACAAATGGATTCTCTCAACTGACTGGTGTAGAATAATTGAAAGAACGAAGTTCACAAATTAAGCAAACTTGGAATATTTTATTGCAAAAATAAACTCACAAACTTTACAACCGTTTCTCATAACTACTTTACAAGCAAAAACCTAAATCCTAGGAAGTTTAGAACATAGCCGACTCCCTCTCTCTATCTATCTCTCTGTCGATCTGTCTATATGCCCCTATGCCCTCACATACATGGGTATATATAAGGCTTGGCCTAAGGTTAAGTCCTCCTTGGAGTAGAAGTCTTCATTGACGATAAAATAGATTTAATATTTAATGCTTCATTCAATTTTGACTTAAATATGAACTCCTTTGGATGTTTACATGTTCAGCAAGTAAGTATAAGCCACCTTGCTTATCGATCTTCAATCAGCTATATACACCACTCCAGGCCTCAGAAAAATGCAAGATTGGGCTCAATGGATTCAAAAAAAAAAATTCTCTATCAAACGAGACCCATCTTGACTATGTCGGTGTATTTCCATCTGGGTGGCATTCTGCTTCGGCAGTGTCCTTGGCAGCATCCGGAACTGCTTCAGTACAGCTCCTTCTGCTCCCTGCTTTCATGTCCTCTCTTCCTCTGATCAACAACCAGCGCCTGAAATAGAAAACTAACTAAAACAATACCTTTTCTCTACCAAATATAAGATATTCAATAAAAGCGTGGTAAAATAAGAAACATTGTTATAATACATTATATACAGCTAATTATGCCTAACTAAGCTTAAGAACAGCAATAATAAGTGCAAGAATGTGCATAGAATACAAAACTTCTGGACACTCTACACACCCCCAAACTCGAACTATTGCTTGTCCTCAAGCAATGCAACCTAACTAGTAAACCTGCCCTTGTACATAAATAAAAAAGAAAACCTAGTTTTTAACTTGGTTTCATACCTTAAGGTTGTGGCACTTATATTAGTTTAGTGAGAGGGAATAACATGAAATAACCTTAGAATTTTAATTCTAGTGCCAGTGCAGTGCGTGCAGGTCTGTGTACATGCTAAATATGCTAAGTATACTAAGTAAACAAAGAATGATGTAAAAGTTAAAGAAAAAGGATATAGAGTTGCAGCTTTGGCAGCATAGTTAAGCACTTCTTTTCTTCCTTTTTTTGATCATGGCTTTTAAGGGCTTCAGCTTATCACAACTACTCTCTAGGTCTAAAGCTAAGATAGGAGCATACTACGAAACTTCGAACCCTTTGAGTAGAGTAATCCCGTGAAGGCTTTCATTCACTCATACTAATTTGTTCGTCACTTCGAAGAATTTTAGATACATGGACTTTAATAGCAGCGGAGTGTCCTTGCTCATGATCCTTCCTAGAGCCTGTTTCGGGCACCTCTAGAGCATTAAGCCTTTTCTTTGTTTTGCGGCCGTGGTGGCATTGCTTTTTATTTTACTTCGTTGCCCTATGCTGCCGCGGCGGCATACCTGAATCCAATATAAGAATTTTCATTAAGTTTAGGCAGGCAATGTACACTTAGAACTCAAACAATATTCAACACTTAACAGAAGTGTAATAAAAGTTTGGCAACTAAAAAAAATTCTAAGGTGTTTTTCATGCTTCTTCCCAAGATTAAGTTCTATTTTAAGTGTGGTGCGAAAATAGAATCGGCTAACTATCATAGGCACAAGTTATTTAACCCAAATTTCCAATTTTCATTAAGTACTAGGCAGTATTTACAATGTAACTACATGCTTAACAAAATAACATGAGGACTAACCCCCCCCAAACTCAAGGTGGGCATTGCCCTCAATGCCTTAGACAAAATAAAAACAAAATCTAAACAGAAAAACATAAAAGAAAACAAAAAACATAGAAAGAAAAACATATTAGAAAAACAAAAAATATTGGTGCTAGAAGCTGTCCGAGTTGTCCTTCAACTTGGTGGACTCGGAGGAAGATGAGAGGATTAGGCGGCGAGTGGCAGGTGATTCGGCAGCGAGGCTCTGCTTCTGGCCGCGAGTTGGCTGGACTCTGATGGGAATGGGTCTATTTGGTTGCTACACCGGCTCGGTTTCTGACCCTTCATCCTCTGGTTCAGCTGCTATCACATGCCTCTTTCTCTTCTTTGTTGCCTCGGTCGGCTCTACATTATCAGAGGAATCAGACACGTCCTCATCAAGGGAATTGATGGCCTGGGATGTCTCCTCTGCTGCAGTCTTTGCCGCTTGGGCGGCTATACTTTGTCTGCCCCTCATCTTTCTTGGTGGCTTGCCTTTTATAGTAGGGTCTGAATCTAGATAAGTAGTTGTGAGACGGACTAAATAAAAATAAGATAACTGAAAATAAAATCTAGTCTTAATCTTATTAAGATTTATTCCTAAAGAAAACGTTAAAGATGCGGAAAAACTAAAATTATGTTACAGTGGGTTCGTTTCCGATACTTCTTATAGTCCACCCGCACCCTCCATCAAGTGACTATTCTCATGGGGGAGTCTTTCTTCCTCGTTCCTTTGTAATCCATGTGAATCCTCCACCTTGTTTCTTTTCCTGGAGGCATTAACATGTGATTAGTAAAAATTATACCATTATCAAACCATGTACTTACCTTATATTTGTCCTGATTTGCTATGGTGGAGGGTGGCTTTTGCTGCCAAGGCAGCTGTTCAGGTGGCCAACTGTCAGGGTAGTAGTCTATCATAATGTGGTTCAGGTCAAGGAAAAACTCGGCAGATTGAAGGGCTTCATTATCCATAACATTGTGTTCTTCAGGTCCCTCGAACATCTCCATCAGTAGAGATTGTGATGGCTTTAGATCTGCCAGTATTGGCTCCTCTAAATATACGTAGTCCATGGTTGCCAAGGTTTCTTCCGTGGCGAGCATGGTTACTGTGATTGATGCTGAGGCCGGCATTGTTGTCGAAGCTGTTGTTGCAGTGGGCATAGTTGTTGAGGCTTCTGATATTGTCGTAAAATCATTAATTTTTATGTCGGCCTCACTAGATGTTTCCGTAGCCTTGCTTTGTTCAAGTTCCGCAATTCCTGCTTGATCAATTTCTTGCATGGGTTCATCATGTATGGGGTAGTCCCTTGCATCCTCTTCCCTTGAGATATTAAAATCTCTAGGTCTCAATTGTCGGTTATCCATGGGTTCCGCGGTAGGGGTTTTATGTTCATCCACGACAATTATTGGGGCAGAGTTGCTCAAAAGTGCATCCATCATGGCAAGTTTTGCCTCCAAAGTGCATCCATCATGGCAAGTTTTGCCTCCATAAAGGTTGACACATCTTGAGTGAGCACGAGGAAAGCTTGAAACGTGTCTTCTAAGGAATTTGATTGCTCTTGAGGAGGACTGTATTGCCAGGGCTTGTGTACTGCTGCAACGACAAAATTATCATAGTAAAAAAAAATTGAGGTTGTTGATCGTACCATAAGAAATTCTGTTGCGGCAGCAGATTCTGCAGTCCTTTTTGCTGCGGGTGCGGCATCTGCTCTTGTTCCCATTTTGGTTCGTCCATGTCTTTTCCGAAAAGTAAGGGGAAATTTTCGAACACATGATTTCCCTCACATAGATTGCAAGAATTTTCCAATATCGACTCTCAAGTGGTTTCTCTTGATTGCTCTTGAAGCTGACCACCTTGCCCTAGCATGTTTGTTTCTGCAGCAAAATTGTTATTGTAAATTTTTTTTGACAATTTTGATCACACCATGAAAAATTTTGTTGTTTCGGCAGCGACGTTTGTTGTCTTGTCTGCTGCCACGACGACAACTGCTGCTACAACATCTACTGTTCATGTTCAAATATCAGCTCCCGTATAGTTTTCCTCGACATTGTGATGCCCTTGGACTTGTAGCGTACCTGGATTTTTATATATATATATACAAAAGAAAAAAAGTTAAAAACTTGAAATTTAAATGCAATTAAATAAAGAGTGCAGAAAACAAAACGAAGTCGCTATTACCAATCCTCAGCAACGGCGCCAAAAACTTGTAGGGCGTGTAGGTGTTCCCTTTATGTAAGAGCGCAAGTGCACACTCCTGCCAAGTTATAGTATATAAGATGTCGAATCCCACGAGGATTGGAATAGTTTCTTCGAGTGTGTATCTGCACAAGAAATTTAAATGCACAATTAATTTCAGGTTTGGTTAAAAGAATAAAACTAAAAACACAATTAATTAAAGAATGGGAGATCAGAGTGATAGAATGGGTCAGGTTATTGCTGCTCAGTAGTGTGTTGACTGCATTGTGAAGAAGTAAAGTTATTTTTGCGCTCCCACGATATGATGCCTCGGCATGTATGGTGGGCGGCAGCTACGACCTTGTCACGTGGCCGCAGCGGGTCACTACCACTGCAGGAGTGTACTGTCTCGGCAGGTGGAATGGAAAGAAGTCCTGGCGGCAAGTCTGGCAGATACTCCAAGTTCATCAGGATAGTCGACAGTGATCCCTCCTATTTCTAGGTTAGGATGCTCGAGAGCTAACTTGTGGACTAGTGTGGAACCAAGTTAGTCAACTCGGTTGGTAATCCCTTTTAGCCGCTGAAACTTGTGGACTGGTGTGGAACCAAGTTAGTCACGCCTCAGCACGTTGTGACCGTACTTAACCCTTTCGTGAGCCTTGCACTTTCGTGCCCGACAAATGGATTCTCTCAACTGACTGGTGTAGAATAATTGAAAGAATGAAGTGCACATATTAAGAAAACTTGGAATATTTTATTGCAAAAATAAACTCACAAACTTTATAATCGTTTCTAATAACTACTTTACAAGCAAAAACCTAAACTCTAAGAAGTTTAGAACATAGCTGAGTCCCTCTCTCTGTCGATCTCTGTATATGCCCCTATGCCCTCACATACATGGGTATATAGGGCTTGGCCTAAGGTTAAGCCCTCCTTGGAGTAGAAGTCTTCATTGATGATAAAATAGATTTAATATTTAATGCTTCATTCAATTTTGACTTAAATATAGACTCCTTTGGATGTTTACTTGTTCAGCGAGTAAGTATAAGCCACCTTGCTTATCGATCTTCAATCAGCTCTATACACCGCTCCATGCCTTAGAAAAATGCAAGATTGGGCTCAATGGATTCAGAAAAATGTCCTCTATCAATTGAGACCCATCTTGACTATATCGGCGTATTTTCGTCTGGGCGGTATTCTACGGCGGCGGCGTCCTTGGCGACGGCATTCCGCTTTGGCAGCGTCCTTAGAGGCATTTGGAACTGCTTTAGTACAGCTCCTTCTGCTCCCTGCTTTCCTTTCCTCTCTTCCTCTGATCAACAACCAGCACCTGAAATAGAAAACTAACTAAAACAGTACCTTTTCTCTACCAAATATAAGATATTCAATAAAAGCGTGGTAAAAGAAGAAATACGGTTATAATACATGATATGCAACTAATTATGCCTAATTAAGCTTAAGAACAACAATAATAAGGGCATGAATGTGCATAGAATATAGAACTTCTGGACACTTTACATGTGTGCAGGTCTGTGTTCATGCTAAATATGCGGAGATAACTAAGTTAACAAAGAATGCCTAAAATAATTGAATTACTAAAAAGGATACGAGTTGCTGCCTTGGCAGCGCAGTTAGGCCCTTCTGGCTTTTTCTTCTTTTCATGGCTTTAAGGGCTTCAGCTCATCACAACTATTCTCCGGGTCTGAAGCTAAGATAGGCGCACTCTACAAAATTCCGAACCCTTCAAATAGAGTCATCCCATGAAGGCTTTCATTCACTCTTGCTAATTTGTCCATCACTTGGTTTAGATACGTGGACTTTGATAGCAGGAGAGTGTCCTTGCTCATAATCCTTCCTAGAGCCTGTTTCGGACACCTCTAGGGTATTAAACATCCTTCCTAGAGCCTGTTTCAGGCACCTCTAGGGTTTTCACCATCTTTGTGTTGCTGCTCTGTGCTGCCGTGGCAGCAAACCTGTATCGAATCAAGGAATTTTTATTAAGTAAGGCAGGCAGTGTTAAACTTAGAATTCAAGCAAAAATTCAGCATTTAACAGACAATGTAAGAATGATTGGCAAAAAGAAAAATTTTCTAAGTATTTTTCATGCTTCTTCCCATAGTTATGTTAAATTTTTTTAGTATGGTGCGAATATAAGCAGTCGGCTAACTATCATAGGCACAAGTTTTAAGCTAAAAATATCTACTTCATTGAATGTAGAGGGCAGAATTTACATAAGACCCTATATGCTGCTAAATGAACCTAAAGATAAAGAGGACTATCCCCCCAACTCAAGGTTGGCATTGTCCTCAATGCCTTTACTAAATTAAAAAGAAAATAGAAAAATAAAACATAAAAAAGTAAAGTAAAAATGGGAAAAAATAAAAACCGAAAAATAAAATAAAAGAAAAATAAAACAGAAAAGAAAAAAAGGAAAAGGATGCTATAGACTAAGGGAGTTCCCCTCTGTTGCTGCTGCGTCAGAGGAGGATGCTGAGGAGGCGGGCAGGACTAGGCGGCGCGTGGCAGACGGTCAGGCGGCTGGGCTCTTTTTCTTGCTACGCAGCGGTTGGATACGACTAGGGGTGGGTTTCTTGGATGGTCCTTCAGGTCCTCCACCCTAAGGCTCGATTGTTGGCCGCTTTCTTTTCTTTACTGCCTCTGTTGGTTCGTCATCGAAGGAGTCTGAGATCTCCATGTCTGAGTCGTCGGCATCTTTGGCAGCAGCCTCCTTTGCTGATGGGGAGGCGGCGGTGGTCTCCTCTTCTTTCTCTGACTCGGATGAGGAGGTGAGGTAGTACGGCTGGATGGGAGTAGGTGAGGTCCTTCTCCTGGGGCGGATGTGCGGCCCATCGCTGTCGGTGGTGGCTGGAGTAGCAGTTGGTCTAGGTGTTATATGGATCGGCTTGGGTGTTACGAACTCCGATGGGAATGCGGGCAACTATGGGCCGCCATCATGTTATTTGTCAAGCAAGTAGGCCACAAAGGCCTCTTGCACCTCCGCAATATATTTGGTGAAGATCACCTGTTTGTGCTCAATCTTTTGGCAACTTTCGACGAGGCTGCGTAGCAGTTGGATCACGGCGGAGGGAAGGGCAGCTTCAGTACTGCCTGCTGCGGCTGGGGTGGCGGCAGGTTGGGATGACGGCTGGGCGGTTGAAGGTGTTTCCGATTCTAGATCTTGCATTATCTGTTGGCGCGTTTTTCTTGTCCAACCTTCCTTGGTAGGAAGTATTGTGTCCTTGGGGTGCTGCAGCACGCAGAAATTGGCGCATAGGCCCGTGATGAGTGCAGGGAAGACGAGGGGTCCCTTGGCGTTTGGCTTGTCTGCGTGGGCATAGATTTCCTCTAGGATTACTTCGCCAACATTGATTGGCCGCCCCTTCATAATGTTGAAGATATGGGCTAGCCGCGGCTTGTTAACTGTTGATCCGTTCATGGTGGGCCTCAAGCAGCGTTGGACGAAGTTGCTCCAAAGGATTGCCTCTGGCAGCAGATCGCGGCGGTTGACTGACCCATTGTTTTTTCATGTTAGCCACTTGGTGTTGTGCTTGCAGATTTATTTCTTGATCTTGTCATAGTCATCCGCCGTGAGGTAGAACTCCCATTCTTCATGCGGATTGTCGCGGATTTCTATGTTGTAGAAATTGTTGATCATATCCATCGTGAACTTAACACCTTCTCCGCGGACATACACGAAAGGATTTCCCGGTGTAGGTTTGTGGGCGTAGAACGCACTTGGTTGTTGTTTATCCCTTCTGGCTGCCGTGCGAATAGGTCTCAGCCCAAGTTGTGAATCCTTTCGAATAGGGAGGGTTTGAGACCCAAATCCCCATTAGGCTTGGTATATTGGAACCCTATTTCCTCCCAAAGTTGCCACTCCGCGAAGCACTTCTTGTAGGTTACCGCGACAGTAGGATTCAAGAACCTTTGGAAGAGAGGTTTGGAGGTGGAGGCAGGTTGTTGCGATGTGGCCATAGATGTGAGACGATTGTATTTTCCTAAAGAACGAAAAAGAAATTGAAAGAAAATAAAGCAAGTGAAATCTTGAAAGCAAAGATGACAGAAAGAATTGAGAGTAAAAGAGAGAGCAAAGTGAATAATGGGGAGAGAATAGTTGGCCTTATATAGCCGCTTCTCTCCGCTGCCTTGGCGGGCACGCTACCAACGTGCGGCAATGATTATGGCACGAATAACGAGATTCTAGCCGTTACGTAGATAGATGTTCTGCTCGCGGTTGCAAATGTAGCCGTTGCGACTAGCCGTTATGAAGCTGCTAGTCGTTATACTCATCTGCCTTGGGCTGCCTTGTCCGCTGGTTGGGCTTCTCCTTTATTCTTTCAACTTTCTTGGTCTTGCCTTCATTCCTAACTTGAAATAAATTAAAAACAAAAATTAAATAAAAATAACTAAAAATTAAATCTAATCCTAATGCAATAAAAATAAAAAAATAGGTTACGCTGGGTAGTGCTTTTCCCAAACATAACCACTTCCTGAGGGCTTTGCGCTTGGCTTTTTGTCTGGGCATGTCCTTCCCCTCCTCAGGTGGGTGATTGCTGCCATCTTTGCCGCCCTGGCGGGACATACACCAAAGAAAACAAATAGGCAATATTTTTTTGCAATAAAATAAACAGAGATTTAATGTGCAAAAACTAAAGTAGAAGTGCAGAAATTCAAACACGGTTGTTGTTGCCAATCCCCGGCAACAACGCCAAAAACTTGTAGAGCGTTTGGGTGTTCTCTATTTATGAGCGCAAGTGCACACTCTTGTCAAGTTATAGTATAAAATATATCGTCTCCCGCAAGGATTGAAGCAGCTTCTATGAATGGTTTTCTGCACAAAGATTTAGTAAATGCATAATTAAATCTCACAATATGGAAATATAAAAACACAAATAAAATAAAGATAGTGATGAGAGGGAAGATAGGGGAGATTTGGTCGATAGATTGGGTAAGGCAATTGCAGCTTAGTAGCTTGTAGACTGCATTGTAAAGCCTAAGAGTGTTTTGCGCTACCATGATTTACTACCTCGGCGAGTAATGGCGGGCGGCAGCTACGACCCTGTCACGTGGCTGCAGCGGGTCATTGCCCCTGCAACTTTCGCTGTCTCGACAAGTGGAACGAGAATAAGTCCTGGCGGCAAATCTGGCAGACATTTCAAATTCGGCGGGATAGTCGACTGTGATCCTTCCTATTTCTAGGAAAAAGATGCACGAAAGCTAGCGTGACGTAGGTAATACCTAGAAATCTCAGCGTAAACCTAACACATGCTAGTCAATTCGGTTGGTGATCCCTCTTAGCCGTTGAAACTTGTGAACTTTTGGGAACTAAGTTAGTCACGCCCCGACATGTTATGACCATACTTAACCCTTTCGTGAGCCTTACACTTTCTTGCCCGACAAATGGATTCTCTCAATTAACTGGTTAGGACTAATTGAAAGAATGAAGTGCATAGATTAAGCAAACTTGTAATTTTATTGAAAACAACTCAAACTATTACAACCGTTTCTCACAACTACTTTACATACAAGTGCCTAAACCCTAGAAGAGTTGGGCCACGACCCCCTACAACTTCCATCTATCTAGCTATCTCTCCGCTATGCCGCTATTCATGCGTGCATCCCTCGTCATGCCCCTATACCCTCACATACATTGGGTATATATAGGGCTCATGGCCTAAGTTTGAGTCCTCTTTGAAGTAGAAGTTCTTAAAGTAAATTACATTAAATACATACTCCTTTTTTTACTTAAATGTGGACTCTTTGGACGTTGCCTTCTCCCGCAAGTAAGGATAAGTACTCCTACTTATCAATCTTGGATCAACTCTACCAGCCGCTACAGGCTTCAGAAATTTGCAAGACTGGGCTCAGGGAATTGTCCTCTTTCAATCGCGACCCATCTTGGCTAAGTCGGTGTAACTCCTGCCTGGGTGACACTTGGCGACAATTCTTCTTCGGCGGCGTCCTTGGCGGTATCTTGGAATTGCTTCAGTACAGCTCCTATTGTTCCAGGTTTCATGTCCTTTCTTGTCCTCTAAAAACTAAACTAAAACAATATATTTTCTTAACCAAACATAAAATATTCAATAAGAGCATGGTAAAAGAGAAAATACTATTATTATGCATGCAATGCACCTATATATGCCTAAATGAGCTTAAGAATAGCAATAACAAGGGCATGAATGTGTACAAAATATAGAACTCGTGGACACTCTACACTAACACACGAAGGGCAGGCCTTTCCCTTTTGTTTCACATCCATAATATCCGCCAACAAGATTAGGTCGTTAGTTTAAATCATGTGGGCCGAAATGGTAATCAAATTGCCGATGCTATGGCTAAGCTAGCTTCGTCGGATGAGTTGGAAGTTACTCGATTCGTTCAACCGCCTCCTGGAATCTCCACATTGTTATTGGCAGACATAGTTTAGATTCTTAGTTTTGCAGTGTTAGGGAGTTTTAGTTTTTTTCGGTTTTTTTTTTGCTTTGGTAATTATTCATTTGATATTGTAGACTCTTATTATTATTAAGTGTACTATTTTCTTCTATTTAGGTTTAGGGAGATTTTTAACGAGACGTCTAGTAGTAATTCTTTTTTCATAAAAAAGAATAACTATTAAAGGAAATTCATATTTTCAAGATGGATATGTGCCCACCCTTAATCCTTACTACACCCACCACCGAACTTGATCGTAATTCAATAATAACTATTAACTTTAGTCACTTAAAAAAACTGTCAACTTTAAAATTTTATTTTTGGTTTGAAGTCCAATTGTTTAATAAGTTTATTTTAACATATTTTATAATCTAAATTTAATAGAGTAATTTATCCTTCAAAAAAATAGAGAATAGTTTATACTAAAAGCATACTAAAATTTTTAGATTTTAGGTACCAATAAAATAGTGTTATATTATCAATTTTGAAAATGTGAAAAATATTTTTGCATTCATTTATATCCAATATATTTTATAACTCAATTTAACTTTAATTAAATTATTTAAAAGTATATAATATGAAAGATCAGAGTTTGCATATTACTGTACCTTAGGTTTAAAGGAGTGGAGTTTAGATTTGTTCTCCTCAGGCTCGAAGAGCAAGTTATTTTCAATTTGGTATCCTCATCTATGAAGGATTAGAGTTTGCATATCACAGTACTTCAGGTTTGAAGGAGTTGGGCTTTGATTTGTTCTCCTCAGCTACGAAGGAGTAAACGAGTTTTCAACTCGGTATCCTCATGTACGAAGGTTAGAGTTTGCATATCACACTACCTTAAGTTTGAAGGAGTGAAATTTTGATATGTTCTCCTTGAGTACGAAGGAGCAAATTAATTTTTAACTCAGTGTCATCGGGTACGAAGGATCAAAGTTTGTAAATCCAACTACCTCGAGTCTAAAGAAATAGAGCTTAAATTTGTTCTCCTCAGATACGAAGGAGCATATTCAATAATCAAAGTCATACAACCCAAAAAGAATGATGAATTCCTGAGCATGGACAAAGCTAAAATCATAGAGGAATTGAAGCATCGAATGGAAATGACATTAAACCAAGTTGATCAATAAAAAGCTAACACCTAATTTTGTTAAAATAAAAGTTGGCAACATTTTGGCTTAGCCGCAACCACTAAAGTCACAACGTACCCAAGTAAATGCTTGCAGACCAACTTCTTTAGGGTTGTATTCTTGCATTTTTTTCTTCTCTCGTAACCAATTTAAATTGATAGATTTCCCCCGACGCTCATTAATTAATTAATTAATTTTTTAGGGTAAACTACATAAATAGTCCCTCGGTTATGCTCCAATTATTTTTTACGTCCTTTGACTATCAAAAATTACAAATTGGTCATTTAACTAAACGGGACATACAAAGTAGTCCTATTTCGTTAAAAAATAAGCGGACGACTGACCTGTACGTTAACTTGCTGACTGAGTTTTCTTCTTGCCTGCTAACAAAGACAAAGTTTCTTTCTTTTTATTTTTTATGGCCATGGAACCTCAACCACCGCCCCCAAAGTTTCTAACCTGGCTTAACTTCGTCGTGGCCAATAGTCGAGTCGGAAAACATTTCAAACTCACTTAACGAAACTCCACTTTCACACCCGAGTAATGCGCCGGCACAACCACGTTTTTCACCATGGCTTACATCTTAACAGTCTATGCTTTCATCCTCGCCGACTCTGACGGCCCTTGCAACGAAAAATATTGCTGCAAAGATGAAGACCTTTTGCAAGTTATATCATTGCAAAGAAGATTGCTGCAAAGATGAAGACCTTTTGTAGCAACAATCTGGAGGTGAAGATGCTTTATTTTACACGTGGTGACCAGTATGTTGTAGTGCTAGTCTTGGTCGAGGATGGGAAGCTAGTTTTTTGTTGCCCTAATTACCCTATGAAAAAGAAAATTTTGATTTATAATCATCAGCGCGATCAAATTATGTCAAAAATTCTGTCATCTTCTGATATTTGGCAAAAAGGATGTTTGATGTATGCAAGGAGAGGAAGTGGTCGAGCATGGATGCACAATTTGAATGGCCAAATTCTGCTACATTGGTATAGACTGCTCTTGTTGATGATCCATCACTGGCAACTTTTTGCGATCTTGTGGAAAAGGTAAATTTAAACCACTTGTTTACAACGAAGCTTGCTAAAACATAGGTTTCAAGTGTGTTACTTTTATTTTTACTACTAGTTCATTTTTAAATTTCTTGTTAAAGTTTGAGAAAAATAAACTAGAATATTGGTTAGAAATTTTATGATTTTTACGAGGCCATCTTCTTGTTTGATCCTAATATATCTTCTTGTACGTTTTAATGGCAGAAACCAACCTATGCGAGTCCATAGCATGGTAAAATATGCAGCAATAGCTTGGGGTGATGCTGAGGTTTTTATAAAGTTTGCAAGATTCGGGTACAAAGAAAAGATATGGGTTTACTTGCATTTCTATTAGTATAAAGGAACAGGAGGGTCGGAGTACAAAGGAATGCAATCAGAAACGCTGCAAGGGCTACCGGAGTTGGTGAGGATGGAAGCATTTGATAAGATTTAAGCCATGGTGAGAAACGTGGTTGTGTCGGCACATAACTCGGTTGTAAAAGTAGAGTTTCGTTCAGTGAATTTGAAACGTTTCTGACTCAACTATTGGCCACAGCGGAGTTAAGCTGAGTTAGGAACTTTGGGGGCGGTGGTTGAGGTTTCATGGCCATGAAAAATGAAAAGAAAGAAGCTGTCCTTTTTAGCATGTAAGAAGAAAACTCAGTCAGCAGGTTAACCTCCAGGTCAGCCATCCGTCTATTTTTTAACAAAATAGGACTGCTTTGTATGTTCCGATTAGTCAAGGGACTAGTTTGTAACTTTTGATAGTCAAATGACGTAAAAGATAATTAGAGCATAATCGGGAGACCATTTATGTAGTTTACCCAATTTTTTAACTAGTGAAGACTTGCTTAATAAATGGATATGGAAATATGAAGTTGAAGTAGAGTGTTTATGGACATGGTGAAACCGGAAATTAAAAGTTAAAGGGTTGAGAATTAAAAAATGTCATCAATAGAATTCAATCTATTGACTTCAAATAAGATAAACTTAATTTTTTTTACACACTATACTACTAAAATAAAAATTATTTTATGATATTTGAACAAGTAAAATAAATTTTAATTTAAAATTGTACATAGAACAAATTAAAAATAAAATAGACAGTAAAGGTGGCTACATGAAGGTGTTAGGCCCCTGCTTTGCCTATGGAAAAGGGTTGTTTGTACTAAATAGGATGGTAACCCGTTCAATCTGGTGCCTAATAATGTGAGCCCCTTTTACTTATCGAAACCATAGTCTGTAGGTCATTTTTTTTCTTCTCAATATTCGATTTCCTGATCCATATGGCAGAGGTGGTGTTTCTTGTGGGGCATTCGGTTCGTCATTAAATATAAATTAAATATAAATCTTTAAGTGAAGTAAACTATATCTCAAGTTAAATAAATAACCAATCAGATTTTATTTACAATATATAATAATTAAATATAAATCTCGTTTATTAATTAAATTGTATGGGATGGTATCTTCTCCGAATATTCAGGAAAACACGGAAAATCATAACCCTAATGTCGGCGTGGATGCGTCGGCCGGGGAAGTACGGCTGGGTGGCGGTGCCACCGTGGTGGGACGGAAAGGGCCTACAACTCTGGATGATTCGCGGACGGTGCCCAAACCTGGTTTGGCGGTGCAGCAGAGTATAGTCGTTGGAACAGGGCTATGCGGCGTGGGTGAGTTGTTGCAGGAACGCCCGTTGGCTGGTAGCCAGACGATGAAGGAGGTTGGGCAGGCGTTGTGTCCGGCGATGGTGGCTGCTACGGCGGATCTTTCTGTCGGGGGCGTGGGTGATCAGATGAGGGTGGTTGGGAACCCTATATTTGAAGGGGCTGTTGACTCGGATATAGTGATGGGGCAAGGTGATGGTTTGGAAAATTTTGCTGCAGCACCTAAAACGTATGCTAACATTGTTTCGGGCAATTCTGATGGAAAAGGAACGGTGCGAACTAACGAAACGGCTGAGGAGATAGTGGTTAACGACGATGACGTTACAATTCGGACTGATGGACCGTATCCGGTGATCAAATTTTCTGAGCGAGTGCATGAACTCTTTGATCGTAGTATGGACAAGGCTTTGGTTGTTAGGTTGCTTGGTAGAACGATTAGCTATCGTGTGCTTTGGAACCGCATTCAGGCGTTATGGAAATTGGAGGGTCGTTTCCAGTTGATCGACCTTGCCAATGATTATTTCATGGTTAAACTTGAGAGCGTTGAGGACTATGTTCGTGTGTTAACCACGGGGCCATGGACCATATTTGGTAGTTATCTCACGGTCCAACCATGGAGTCGGGAATTTTTGACGTCGCAAGCTCATCCTTCCCATGTGGTGGTCTGGGTTCGGCTTCCGGGTTTGCCCATTCGATACTATTCAAAAAGCTTGTTCCATCGTATTGCCACGATTATTGGTAAGGTAGTAAAGGTGGATTATAATACTGTTGCCGGCGAGCGAGGTAAGTTTGCTCGCCTTGCTGTTTTGGTTGATCTTTCTAAACCGCTTTTACCATGTATTGGAATTGACAATTTCTTACAAAAAATTGAGTATGAGGGCTTGCAGCATATCTGCTATCACTGTGGTGTGTATGGTCATACTATGGAGTTTTGTGCTCAGAAGGTTACGGAGGCATCCAAGGAGAACTCTGATGTTACAAAGGCTCCCGCGAACGAGAGTGAAAGTGCTGAGTTCTACGGTCCTTGGATGGTGGTGGAAAATCGAAAGAGAAGACCACGAAAGACGGGGGAGAATAGGAACTTTAATAGGAAGGATCCGGCTAATGTTGGTGCATCTCGGTTTCAAGTGCTTCAAGGTCTTGAGGGAAGGGAGCTTACTCCGGAAAAGGGTGATGGAGGTCAAACTAGCCATGAAACTAGTCATGTGGGTGCTGATAAGGGGAAGCAAATCGCAAATGATGATAGCCCTGGTAGTATGCGGGCAGAGCCGCTAGGTGTGCGCATGGATGATCCTAGCGATGCCGTTCCGCGGAAGCCGAATGCTGGTATTACTTTAGATAAAGCTGGTGGTGAGGGGAGGAAGTGGAACGTTGCTCCAGCAGTTCCAGGGGCTTCGCCGACGGTTGTGGAACATAAGGATAGCATGGCAGGGCCGAGTCATGTGGCGATTTCTATTGTGGATGATGGCCGAAAGGTGCACGTGTCACAAAAGAGTAGTAGTAAAGTCAAGATACAAGGTGTTCAGAAGAGCAGTAAGGGTTTGGCTAAGCCGCAGACACGAGGGAAAAAGAAATCAGATAGGTTACCGACGATGTCGCTGTTGTCAGAATGGGTGCAGTCGGCATCCGCGCGTCTTGATGATCTCCAATTGGCTAACGTTAGGGCCAGCAACACGGGAGTTGGAGCTGCTGCGAATACGCATAATATGGGGTCGGTCCTGCACGAAGCCGTGGTGGATGTACCCGCAACTCCGGTGACCAAAGATGGTGATACGGAGACGATTCCACCTGGGTCTTCGAATGTCATGGTTGTGGATTAAGATGTGGTATCGTTCTGTTTCTCTTTATTTTCCTATGATTAATTTTCTTATGTGGAATATTCAAGGAGCGGCTAGTTCCTCGTTTCGTGATCATCTTCGTCGGATCAGTGCTTCTGCTAATCCTTCGATTGTTGCTTTAATGGAGACGCGTATGAGTGGTAAGCGTGCGGATCATATTGTGAATCAGTTGGGTTTTCAGTCTTCTTTCCGGGTGGAAGCTCAGGGGTTCAGTGGTGGTATTTGGTTATTGTGGAATGGTAATGTACATGTTCATATTTTGTCCGTGTCTAATCAGTTCATTCATATGAAGGTGCAGGGTATCGCTTTGGCGTGTCCGTTGATTTTGACAGTGGTGTATGCGAGTCCTCAGGTGCAATATAGACGATACCTGTGGGATCAGTTAAGTACGATTAATCCTGGGCTTGATCATCCTTGGCTTATTGGGGGAGATTTTAACGCCATCTTGCACCTTGATGATCGCCGTGGTGGTCAGGTCCGTCGTCTTTGTATCAGCCGTGATTTTCAGAGTTTTGTCTTTTCTAACGCTTTGCAGGAGGTTGAGTTTAAGGGGCCTCGTTTTACCTGGGCTCGGGGTGATCTTTATGAACGCTTGGATCGTTGCATGGTGAATTTGAGATGGATGGAGTACTTTCCTAATAGTATCGTTCGGCATCTCGATAGAATTGGTTCGGATCATAGGCCTATTCTTCTTTGCATGGATCTACGCGGTTTACCTCAGGTGGCGAAAACCTTCCGGTTTGTTCAATCTTGGCAAGCCTCTGCGGAATTCTCTCCGTTTTTGGAGAAATCGTGGGACAATCTGTTGTCGCTTGATGAGAACATTAGTAATTTGCAACAAAAGTTACCACATTGGTAGGCGGATAGCATTGGGTCTTTGGGTAAGCGTAAGAGGCGTATTCTTGCACGTTTGAAGGGAATTGATAAGGCTTTGGGGTTTCGCTATTCGAGATCGCTGAGTGAACTTGAAAAGGTTCTTAAAGGTGAACTGGATGATATTTTGGCTATGGAGGAGAGTGAATGGAGACAAAAATCTAGGTGCGATTGGATAAATGATGGTGATCGCAACACGATGTATTATCATGCAATGGCCAATGGTAGACGTAAACGTAATACTGTGGTTTGTCTGAAGGATGATTCGGGAAATTGGGTGTCGGACCCCTCGTTGTTGAAACGTACGGCTTTGGATTTCTACACCAACCTTTTTTCGTCTGAGGGTTCTTCCGGTTATGCATATAATTGCCGAGGGTACTTTAGGGGTCTTCATCAGCGGGAGTTATCGGCTTTGGAGAGGGTGGTTTCGCGTGAGGAAATTTCCTCCGCTTTATTTCAGATGTCTCCTTCGAAAGCGCCGGGTATCGACGGCTTTCATGCATCTTTTTACCAGAAAAACTAGAACATTGTTGGGGATGTGGTTTGTAAAACCATCCAACGCATCTTTTCTTCTGGGGTTGTGGATCCGGAGCTGAATAGGACCCTTTTGGTGCTTCTTCCTAAGGTTGATAGTCCGGAATCTATTGCTCAGTTTCGGCCTATTGGTCTTTGTACGGTGGTGTACAAGATTTTAAGTAAAGTTGTGGTGAATAGATTGAAGCCGTTTTTGCCGGGTTGGATATCCGAAAATCAAACGAGCTTTGTCCCTAGTCGTTCGATCACGGATAACATCGTCATTGCACAGGAGATTATTCACTCTATGCGTACCAGAAAGGGGAAATGGGCTGGTTTGCTATTAAAGTCGACCTTGAGAAGGCTTATGATCGACTTGAGTGGTCTTTTATTGACGACACCCTTTCCGATATTGGTGTTCCGGATCATCTGCGATCCCTTATTATGAGTTGTGTCTCCTCTGTATCTACACAAATTCTCTGGAATGGCGATACGTCTGATAGTTTCAGACCGACTAGAGGTATACGTCAGGGCGATCCTCTTTCGCCCTATCTTTTCATCTTATGTATGGAAAGGCTAGCACATGCTATTCAGCGAGAGGTAGACCAAGGTACTTGGAAGGCTTTTCAGTTCAAAAGACATGGCCCCCTGATTTCTCACTTATTCTTCGCGGATGACCTGGTTCTGTTTGCGGAAGCTTCGTTGGAGCAGTTTGACGTTGTTAGCCGTGTTCTTCGTGAATTCTGTGAATGTTCAGGGCATAAGGTTAGTATTTCAAAAACGAATATCTTTTTTTCCCCTAACATTCACATAGCTTTGCAGGAGGATATCAGTGATGCTTTCGGTTTTCAATGTGTTTCGGATCTTGGGCGTTACTTGGGTGTGCCGCTAATTCATGGGCGGGTTACCAAAGCTACTTATCGGTATGTTATTCAGAAGGTAGCTGATAGATTAGTGGGTTGGAAGGTTAGTTTACTTTCCTTCGCCGGACGTATAGTGTTGGCTAAATTAGTGCTTTCGTCTATTCCTATGTATGTTATGCAATCTGTTCGTCTACCTCGGTATGTGTGTGATGAGATTGAACGGTTAATTCGCAATTTTATTTGGGGGCACTGTAATGAGAGTAAAGGTAGTCATGCTGTAAACTGGAATGTTGTTTGCTCGCCTGTTTCTGAGGGTGGGTTGGGAATTAAACGGATGGAGCATCAGAACTCAGCTTTTCTCTTGAAGTTGGGTTTTATAATGGTCTCGGAGCCGAGTAGACTTTGGGTTAAAGTTATGAGGGCAAAATATGGTATTCAAGAAATAACACCGACATCTTTACAGAATGTGCGGGGCTCACGTCTTTGGCAGGGTATCAGATTATTATGGTAGAAACTTAGGCAAAATATTGTTTGGAATGTGGGTGATGGGAAGCTTATCGACTTCTGGAACGATGCTTGGGTGAGTTCTTTTGGTCCTCTTGTACATCATGCGTCTCTCGGTAGTGGTAATATTGAGCGTGGCACGGTCAAGGACATGGTGGATGAGGGTGGACAGTGGAAATGGGGAGAGCTTGCTGGACGGCTTCCTGAAACAGTTTTGCAGGGTCTTGCGGCAACTAGGCCTCCGATTGATTTAGGTGTCCCTGATTGTCCTGGGTGGGCGCTAGAGGCTTCGCGGAAGTTCACGGTGAAGTCGGCCTATGCTATTTATGAGGATTCGGTTGTCACTGAGGTGGATCCGATTTGGGTGTGTTTAGCCAAACTTCGTGGTCTTCCGCGGGTTCGTATGTTTTTGTGGAAAGCTTGTCATGGTCGGTTGATGACAAACGAGGAGCGTGTGCGACGGCATTTTGCGGAGGATGCTAGCTGTGTGTTATGTGGTGCCGCGATGGAAAATATTTCTCACATTCTCCGGGATTGTTTTGTGATTCGATCGGTATGGTTAGCTCTAGTCAAACCAGATTTGGTTGCTGAGTTTTTCGGGCTTCCTATGGTGAGATGGATTCACTTGAACATTATGCCTATATGTAAATATCCTAGGGTTGCTGGGAACTGGGATATTCTTTTTAGTACCGTTGTTTGGCTTGCATGGGAACGTCGAAACGCTGTGGTTTTTGGATTGCCGATGGACTGTCAGGAACCTCTTTTGTAGCGGGCTTTCCGGTATTGCGAGGAGGTGTTGCGGGCGGAGGAGCGACGAAGCCTCAACGCAACTGGGAGGGTGTGGTCTGCTCATGCAGCTTGTTGGGTGCAACCCCCGGTAGGCTGGGTAAAATTGAATATTGACGGTGCCAGAAATGTGAGTACTGGGGCATCATTTTGTGGAGGTGTTGGACGAAATAGCTTGGGACAGTGGCGGTTCGGGTTTTCAAAGAAAATTGGGGTGTGTTCTGTTTTCGATGCTGAGCTTTGGGCGGTCTATGAGGGGCTGTCGACGGCGTGGGCTCTTGGGTTTCAGAAGATTATTGTGGAAACGGACAATAGAGATGTGTATGACGGCTTTCTCTTGGGTGATCCGTTGAAATTTCCTTCGAATCTTCGGGTTCATCTCAAGGAAATTGTGGAGCGGAACTGGGAAATTCAGTTTTCTTGGGTGAAGCGCGAGGTTAATATAGTTGCGGATACGCTCGCGAAACTGGCGAAGGAGTTACCTTTGACGTATTACCGTTTCCTTGAACCACCCCCGGCTGTTCGCGATCAACTGAAGAAAGAGCTGCTGGGTTGTTGTGCTGCGGAGGGTTTTGGTTGATGGGTTGGTACTTGTTGTATTCGGATGGTTTGGGTGATCACAGACTTAAGGAGTGGATGCTGCAGCCGTGGCCATGCTTTTGTGCATGGTGCTTGCTGGGTAGTTTAGCTTTAGCTAAGTTTGTTAGTTATTTTATTTGATATTTATGTCTCGGATTCTTGGTTTCTTTGCTCCACTGCACATACTATTTTTCCTCCATTAGGATTAGGGAGGTTTTTTAATGAGGTGTGTAGTGGATGCCCCCCTTAATCAAAAAAAAAATATATAAATCTCGTTTAAATAATAAAATCCTAACAAAACCAATACAATTAGGACTCTTATCCAAAGTCCATCGGGATCAAATCCAAATTCTCGTGAGATTTAATATGCTTGTATCACCAAAAAAATTGCTTCACTTGCCAACCAATTAAAGAAGCTTAGGAGTTAAAATAATTTAAACCTAACTATCTATTTCCTCTAATTCCTAGGCCGCCGCTCCCGCCTTTTCACGTTGCTTGCAATTGCAAACCCCCGGAGTTAGGGTTTCTGGAATGGCAGAATTCTCCGTTTGTTTGTTTCCTATTTTCGGTAGAGGTTTGATTAGGTTTTGGGAGACGGAATCAACGAAGATGGGCGGCGTGGATGGAGTTGATGAATTGACATTTGAAGCGGAGTTGAAAGATAAGAGTGAAGGGAAAACTTAAGGAGTTTATAGGCGAGGCGATTACACTTGTGGAATATGTGATTGTGTTATTGAGAAACGGAAGCAATGAATGAGTTGAATCTTTTTCTTGGGGATGGCAGCGTTTCTTTCGTCACCTGGTTGTGGGATCATTTAGCTTCAAATTTGGAGCCACAACAACTGTATTGGTGAACTGACTCTCTCCCGTTGGATAATGGTTTTGAAAGAGCAAAGGTTTCCGGGATTGGAAGGGACTAGTTAGGGATGCGGTTGAACCATCTCGCTCTGTGGTTGAGAATATTCGTCTTGAAGAAAATTCCAGCCGTGAAAGATGCACCCCAGAAGAAAAGGAGTTTCTCATACGAATATTGATGTCAGTAGGCGGCTGAGATGCAGATGGGATTGTAACTTCCAGGACACTCCTTTCAGCAGCTCTTGTCTCAACATCTTCTGGGGATTTTCCGGTCCGTCCTCTGAGAATTCAGTCCAGTAAATTCCCAGAAGACGGACTGGCAAATCTCCAGAAGGTTTGCCGAAGGGAGCTCAAGTCAGAAGGGAATGCCAGTCCACTACCTCATTGGCTTCTGGGTGTGGGAGGGCAGGGGAAATATGTCTAGTTGTTTAGATTTGGTATTGGAAGCAAGGGGGCGGGTCTTTTATATGTGTTTGGATGAGCTTGAGCATTGATAGCAAATGATAGGTTCTTGAGGTGGTCCAATTTTTATTTGCTTGCCTTCAAGGTTGTGTGGGGTGAGTAGTATTATTTTTGACATTTTTGGTTTGAGTTGTGTGGCCGCTGTAAGGGTATAGTTTTGTTCCAATCCTCTGCCAATTGCATAACTTCAAGGCTTGATGGTTTGTAGATGGTGTCTCGTTATATTGAAGGTGAGTATCGTATTACGTGAGAGTTTGTTGGGTTTTGGTTTTAGGCTGTCTTGGAGGCGCATTTGGGTGAAATTATGTTATTCAGTCTTTGGAGTTTTGTGAGCTTGAATTCGACTCGAATTTTTAACGAGCCGAACCTAATTGCACTCAACATTTGTTGGTATGGTAACGTTATGATTAGCTACTAAAAATGTTAAATACATTGTAACTGTGTATATTTCCGTTACTTTTTATGTAGCTAATCTAAATCTTGCACAATATATAGTAAAAGATATATCTCTTGTAACATTTAACGTGTATACGAAAGAAGTTATCGAAGTTTGTAACATTATGTATAACTATCGTAAACGTTACATAGATTGTAACATTTTGCTTATATTTCGACTACTTTTTAGGTAGCTACCCTAAATCATACATCATGTGTATAACTAACATAATATATTCTTGGAGGCTGCAAAAATATTAAGGGGGCGTTTAGTTCACAGAATGTAACATTAACTTTGGGAATAGGATTTCTAGAATTTAATATTACTTGACATATTACTTGAATATTACATTAACTTGCTTGGTTTGTTTGGTAGGAATATAATATTATATAGGAATATAATATTATAGCGTTTGATTGAGGGAATATAAGATCATCAGAATATATATTTTACCAAATTGTCTGTGATACATTTTCTTTTTAACAAGCTGAACATGTAGTACTATTGAATTAAAATTTATTTGTATGAAAATTGATAGAAAATATTTTATTTTTTCTATTATTTTTATCTTATATATATATATATATTAGAAAATTCTTACATAAATATTTAATATATTTGATAATGTTATAGTATTATATTATATATTTTATCTATATATGATACTAATTATAACTGTGAATTTGAAATTTCAGAATAAACAAAATAAACATAGAGAGAAATTTTGAGCCTACTGCTTAGAGCAAGAAAGAATTGTATAATAAGAAAGATCTATAGTTTCTAGGATTTTGGGTTTGCACATGAAATTCAAGACTACAGAAATCTATGTTAATCTTGTCTTGTATTGCAGTATGTTTGACATGAGTGTATTTTTTTTTTAAATCATACATCAAGGGCTATACTTGCACACACATTTCCAAATATATGGGATACTAATATTTCTGCAAAAATGAATGGTCAATGCATTGATAAACATTATTGCTCTATGTTCCTTACATATAAGAACTGCTATTGCACCTGCAATTTTTAAGTTAATAAAATGGGTTACATAATTAAACTATTTCAAGCAAAAGTGTAAAAATCCGTATAGTGATTAGCTCCTAGTCCATGCTTCTTGACTTGGTGTAGTTTCAATTTCTTAAAAAATGAATTAACAACAATTACCTAAATAAATAAAATAGTGGCAGTAAAAAATCAACATTACCATAACATGAAAGCAACCAACAAGCAAGTTCTTTAGCATATATAGGTTACAAATTTATTCTTTCAATTTTTTTTAATATTTTTAATCAATTTTTTTTTCGGTTTGAAGCAACATTATCTTTAGATTCAACAACGATACAATTACAATCTAAAAAACGAGTTTGAATTATGGTTCTACAATCATACTGGGCAAGTAATATAGGATACTCAAAATCAAGAATTTCATAGCAACAATCTCATAAATAGTTTAAAAGAACTAGTTTTGTTTCTAAGCACATTCATACTATGATCTATGATTTCAGTTCAAGATTTTGATAAAATTTCCATAAATGTGAACTAAAAACCCTAATCCCTTTTCCAAGCTAAAATACAATAATAAACTCATACTCAATTCAGTCCATGTTAAACTATAATAACTTTATATAGACATAGTAATGTTCATCTTAAAGATATCTATGTCTGATAAGGATCTCAAAATTCCACTCTGCAAATATGAAGAGTTGTTAGATGAAGCATCTAACACATTAACAGTCTAGTAAAATCAGGAACAATAATCTTGAAAATTAGTTAGGTGTGCTGAAGGAAACAATTAGAGTGGTGAAAATTCTTGATTAAAACGTGAAATTTTAACTATGTTAGCAAGCATTTTAAGTTCACAATTCCAAAGAGAGAACGAGGAGGGGAAGATGTGGATTGCATGATTTTTTTTGTTAGTAACATATGTATTCTCAGACTTCAACTACTGAAATAGAAAAGAAACAAGAACATTAACCTCTTCTCAATCAAACAAAACTGCAGGCAAATCTTCCTCCTCTTCATCTAGCCCGCCCAATTCAACTTCCTCGAGAACATCATTTCTAAAAGAAATGCATATTGTGATGTATCAAATACAACACCTCCAGCAGTATAGAAATGATACCTTTACTAAAATGAACTCTTCAAACTCACAACATAGAATGAAATGAAGCAATAACTTAAAAACTAGAAATTATTCACACAAGAAAACAACAAAATCTTACTTGTAATTGATTCCATCAGCATCATCCATTATTGTTTTAGCAACAACAACATACATCTTAGCATTCAAAACACTACATTAGGGATCTTATTTTTACTTTCATCTAAGTCTGCTATAGATTAAACCTTAGAATCACACTAACTTCTTCACTATAAAGGTTTTAAATTTTATTGTAAGCTAAAAGTTAACAAAAAGGGGAAAAAGAATAATCTAATTTTATCTCAAGAAAGCATAAATTGAGTAAATGAATCGAATATCAAAACTTTAAGTATCGCCTAATTACTTAGAATCCTCATAAACATCCATCTTATCTGTACTCCAAAATTACGACCCCACAGGAAAAACTCAAAACAGAAAAATCGTAATTACGAAATTTGGAAGTGATTTCAACTATTCAATGCCATCTAAATTGTAAGTTATCCGAAAAGTGTTAGAGCTTGAGGGGGGAGTGTAGATTCATGTGATCGTTATTGAATGGAAGTAGCTACTTAGTCCGTGAATGGTAGAAAAAGCTGGAAGACATCTTAGAAAAAGATGCAAAAAACTAGAAAAAGATCATCACTGACAGAGGAAAGCTGGAAGACATCTAAGGAAGGTGCAAAACCAACAACTACAGCAAAGTTGGTAGTCATCTCAAGAAGGATGATGAAAACAGCAACATCAGCTGCAAATTTTTAACAATGATCGTGCAAAGAACAACATGATTATATCCTAGTTGTACAACTCAATGGCTCCTGGAAAAGGGAGATTTTCTTTTTCTCTAAGAAACAACAAAAGAAATATGAGTAGGGCATCACATTCAAGATCCAAGCTGGTGCTCTACTACGTTTGCTCACCAGCTTGAGAGGGAGTGTAAGTTATCCGAGAATTGTTAGATCTTGAGGGGGAGTGTAAGTTGACGAGGAGTGTTAGTGTTTTTATTTAATGTGTAATTAGAGTTTGTTGAGTGGATCGATTGAATGATCAAGACCAAGAGGGGGTGAATTGGGATTTAAAAACTTTGTGGAGTGAAAGGGCAATGTAAAAATGAAGAACAAAGGATTTTAGAGTGGTTCAAGTTCCAAATGAACTCTACATCCACTAACTTAGCTACCACTAAGGATTTCAACAATTCACTATTTGTTCTTCCCCTTTTCAAGGCTTAGGAGGTAACCTTTACACAACCGGTCAAATTTTTCTACCTAAAAATTGACCAAACCCTCACAAATAATCAAAGAAGAAATTGGACAAGAAGTATATCTCTCTAATGCAAATTTGTCCCTTGAAGTACAACACTCAACCCAAATTTGAAGATAGAATAAGAATTGGAAACAACTCAATTTGGGAATTACAAAAGATTTGAAATAAAGCACTCTTGAGGTTGGATTTTTGCTTAAATGTTTTTCTTTAATGCAATGGTTGTTGCTGGTCTTCAAAGAGCTTCAATTTATACCTCCTCTATTAATTCTAGCCGTTTGAGTGGTTGGGGAATTGAATAGAGCCATTGGGACCCTCTCTTACCACCATAAATGCACTTCTGCAGCTATCTGTATCGGTACACGGGGAGTCGTATCGATACCTGTCTCAAAAAAGAAAGAGTCGTTGTACATAATAAAGAGGGGGTATCGAAACGCACGTAAGCGTATCGATACGGGACAAGGAGCGTATCGAAACGGATAAGACCGTTTCGATACCTTTTTCTCAACTTAGCTCATTGGAGGTTTCCGTTTCGATACGGGGGTTTACCGTATCGATACGGGTCAACTACCATTTAAAATGTTGGTTACCTAACAACTGACACCAACGGTCGAAAGCATTTAAAAAAATTTGAATTAAAAATTCAATTAAAACCGTATCGGTACGCCATTCAAACTCTTTCACTTTTTGACAGAGGAGCGTATCGATACAGATGGAATCTGTTTCGATACGCTGTTTCGATACGGTAAAGAGCGTATCGAAATGCGTCCTTCCAATAGCCAATTTGGTAAAAAAAAGGTATCGATACGGCTGGAAGCGTATCGATACACCTAGACAGTTTTTCAATAGTTTGGCCTTGGAACACTTAGAAAATATTTGGAGTTTGAGTTTTTCAAATCAGTTTTAAAGTGTTGGTGATTTAAAACTTATTAAGGGACTTATAAAACAATTTCAAGTTTTTCAATTTGATCCTTAACGATTCAATTATATCAAAATCAAACATAGGTTTCACAATCTCCTCCTTTTTGATATAACAAAATCAAAACTTGAAATTTTTGACACTTTGAAAAACTTTGCAAAATTAACTCCCCCTTAATATGAGCTAGGTAACTTTTAAGTTGAAAATCAAAATTTTTAAGTGTTGTGAGCTTCCCTCTCCCTCTTTTTGTTAGATCAAAAATAATTGAGACAAAGTAAAGTGCATATCATAGCCAAAGGTATAAATAGGCAAGCAACATAATATCATTAATTTCAAATAAAGCATAACATCAACTCAAAAATCCAACAAAAACAGAAAATCAAAGCATAGGTTCAACATAAAGCAAACTTAATCCTAAAAACATGAAACAAAAGTGCATAAATAGAAATATCCTAGATGATATGCATGAAATGCAATGAGAAAGCTACTATACATCATCATCGCCGTCTTCATCATCTTCATCTTCATCCTCAATTAGATCATCATTCCTCATGCTATTACGCCACTCATCATGGAAGGCGGAGAGAGAAATATTCATAGAGTTGTGACCGCCTTCAAGAGAGGTGAGACGATTCTCCACGTTCGTCATTCGTGTTTCAAGACTTGTGAAACGAGTATCAATCGTGGAAAAGCCCGAAGCCATATCCGTGCGCAATCCCGTGAATTGCTCATTGAGGAAGGTCATAAGAGCATCCATGGAAGGTTGAGGAGGAGGTGGAGGAGCTTGAGGAACTTGTTCACCTTGGGGATTTTCCAATTGTGCCGCGGCCTCGGATGGAAGCTCGGATAGACGTAACCAACTACCATTAAAATAATGGAACTTACCCCGTGCAAGAGAGCGTTCATCAATGGGATCGATGAGGGGAGTTGGGAAGTCATGCGAGCAATCAATATCCTTTTGTAAAAAGAAATAGCTTAGGGCCGTACCATAGGTGAAGGAAGTGACAAGAGTGGTGTGGCGATGTTGCACAAGATAAACGACCTCCGCAAACATGATACGAGCAAGGTTTGGACGTTGTCTCTCACGGAAGCAACGAATCCAAAAGTCATCCACTTGACGGATGGTAGAGTACTTTCCGCCGGAAGGTCTAAGCCACCAAGAGACCATCAAATGGAGGATCCGATCTTGAGCATTGAGGGCGGTGACGGAACAACAAAGAACATGGCCTAAAGCATTCTCATCATCAAGGCCTCCATCCTCCAACTTAAAAACCTCACAAATAGATTTGACATCTATAGTGATTTTCTTGCCCATGAGATAAGAATTAACTCTGGTAACAACCCCATCACGATTAGCACAACATTTGGCATTAGCATAAAAGATTAAAACCAAAACGCGAAAATAAAACCCGGGAATGGAGAGAAAATCCATAAACTTCCAACGTTGGAGCAAAGGGAGATATTCAAACTTGAATCGCTCCGAGTTAAGAAAAGGAATAGATATTACCCTTTTCGAACGAATCTTGTATTGTTGGAATTGACGAAAATAGGTGAGAGCTCCGGGGGTTTGAAAAGAGTGTTCATAGATTTGAGTAAGATTCGGACGAGCATCCTCTCCGGCATTGGAGGATTCACCGGGTCCATGTAGACGAGATCTCTTCCTAGATGGTGCCATGAACTAGAAAATAAATGTATGCATTACAATCTTTTCATTCAACTCATTGAAAAATCAAAAATCAAGGTAATAAGATTTTTACAAGAGAAATTTTGAAAAGAAATTTTGAAAAACTAATTTTGTTAAGAAAAAAAAACATAAAAACGAAAAGAAACGAAAATAAAATAAAAGAAGTAAAAAAAAATTGACCTTGATGATGATTAGAGAAGAATGGGAGAAAAGCCTAGCACCAAATTGATGAAAAAGCCTTACAGATTTGCTTGATTTGAAACCCTCTTGAAGATTTTGAGTTGTGGTGTGAAAATATGAGGGAGGAAGAGCCTATTTATAGACTGAAAACGGCTAGGGCTTTTAGGGTTTCAAGAGTTTTAGTTTTGGTAAAAGTTGAAGACTTTAAATGCCAAATTTAAAGCAATCTGCGCGATCGCGTATCGATACGCCTGAGGGTGTATCGATACAGCGGTAAAGAAGTAATTCCCATAAAAATGCTCGTTGAAGGATCGTATCGAAACGGATGTAATCTGTATCGAAACAATTGAAGCTCGTATAGAAACGGTTTTAACTGTATCGATACCCGTGTAAGGCCAAATGAAGTTTGGGAAGCCAATGAAGTATGCGTATCGATACGCGTAGGGCCGTATCGATACCCTAAGCCCAGAAGTACATTTTAGGCCTAAAGAACAACCATAAGCTCGATTCTAACACCTACTAAAGGTATGCAAATGATGAATGAGCAGTTCTAAGCATATTCTAACAGAATCATACTCCCCCTAGCTATAGGCATGGATATTTTCAAGAGTTACAACAAACAAACATGCAATTTCACAAGATCAAGCAATTTTAAGCACAAAAGAGGTCCTAAAAGGTCAAGATAGGCTAGCTAGACCTAACTCTCTCCTAAGGGACCAAAAATGCTCTTTGTCTAAAGGTTTTGTAAATATGTCCGCTAATAGATTTAAGGTGTCAACATACTCTATAACCACATCTTCCTTAAGGACATGATCTCTAATGAAATGATGTATTATTTCTATGTGTTTGGTTCTAGAGTGTTGGATGGGATTTTTTGTCAAACATATAGCACTAGTGTTATCACATTTTAGGGGTATGGTTTCAACTTTAATACCATAATCTAAGAGTTGTTGCTTCATCCAAAGGACTTGAGCACAACAACTCCCTAAGGATATGTACTCGGCTTCGGTGGTAGATAAGGCTACACTATTTTGTTTCTTAGAGAACCAAGATATGAGCATACTACCTAGAAATTGACAAGTTCCCGAAGTACTCTTCCTATCAATTTTACATCCCCCATAATCCGCATCCGAATAAGCATGAAGGTTGAAGGTGGAGTCTCTAGGGTACCAAAGACCTAAACAAGGAGTATCTCTAAGGTACCTAAAGATTCTCTTAACGGCTGTAAGGTGAGACTCTCTAGGACTAGCTTGAAACCTAGCACACAAGCAAACACTAAACAAGATATCCGGTCTACTTGCGGTAAGGTAAAGCAATGATCCAATCATAGAACGGTAAAGCTTAGAGTCGACACACTTACCTCCTTCATCTTTGTCAAGCTTTGTAGATGAGCTCATAGGTGTGGCTTGAGGCTTTGCATTCTCCAAGACAAACTTCTTGAGCATCATCCTTCTTTTGCTTGATTTGGAGTCCCAAAAAGAATGAGAGCTCCACCATCATGCTCATCTCAAATTCACCTTGCATTAGCTTAGCAAACTCTTTGCAATGACATTCGTTAGTAGAACCAAAAATAATATCATCAACATAAATTTGTACTACTAAGATGTCATTTTTATACATTTTTATAAAAAAGTGTAGTGTCCACCTTGCCTTTTTCAAAACCCTTTTCAATCAAAAAGTTTGAAAGCCTTTCATGCCAAGCTCTAGGAGCTTGTTTTAAACCATAAAGGGCTTTAGTGAGTTTGAAAACATGATTTGGAAATTTTGAGTCTTCAAAACCCGGTGGTTGTTCCACATACACTTCCTCATTTATAAAACCATTTAAAAATGCGCTTTTAACATTCATTTGAAAAAGCTTGAAATCATGATAACATGCATATACAAGCAACATCCTAATGGCTTCCATTCTAGCTACGGGTGCATAGGTTTCATCAAAATCTATTCCCTCTTCTTGAGTGTAACCTTGTGCTACTAGTCTAGCTTTATTTCTCACAATGTTACCACTCTCATCTAGCTTGTTCCTAAAGACCCATTTAGTTCCTATGGTAGATTGATTACTAGGCCTATCAACTAATGTCCAAACGTTACTTCTCTCAAATTGATTTAACTCTTCTTGCATAGCCATAATCCAAAAATCATCTTTAAATGCTTCTTTTATATTCTTAGGCTCTATGCATGAGATAAATGCAACATGATTCATTAATCTAAGAGAAGATCGAGTGGTTACCCCCTTGGATGGATCACCCAAGATTTCACCATCTTTGACATAGTTGAACTCCCTTGGGTAGCTCACTTCCTTTTCCTCAAGAGCCAAGTCCTTCAAGGCTTCAAGAGGTGGATCTTGTGTATCCTCTTCTTTTGTTGTTGGAATCTCATCCTCCTTTGAAGTTTGTCCTCCATCAAAGGCATTTATGATTCCTACATCATCATCATCACAAGAATCCTTCCTTGGAAGGAGGTTATCATCGAATACAACATGTATAGATTCTTCTACTACTAAAGTTCTCTTGTTAAATACTCGATAGGCTTTAGAGGTTAAAGAGTATCCTATGAAAATAGCTTCATCACTTTTTGCATCAAATTTACCTAAGTTGTCTTTTCCATTATTTAAAACAAAACACTTGCAACCAAAAGGGTGAAAATAGATAATGTTAGGCTTTTTAGATTTTAAAATCTCATAAGGTGTTTTCTTTAAAATTGGCCTAATCATTACTCGGTTAACAATATAGCAAGCGGTGTTTGTGGCTTCCGCCCAAAAATATTTAGGTAAATTATTTTCACAGAGCATGGTTCTAGCCATTTCTTGCAAAGTTCTATTTTTTCTCTCAACTACCTCATTTTGTTGAAGAGTTCGAGGAGCCGAAAAATTGTGGCTAATACCATTTTCATTCAAAAAATCTTCAAACCCTAAATTTTGAAACTCGGTTCCATGATCACTTCTAATATGTGAAATTCTAAGTTCAAGATCATTTTGGGTTAGTTTTGAAAATGTGATGAATTTTTCTAAAGCCTCATCTTTAGTACTTAAAAATAGAACCCAAGTAAATCTAGAAAAATCATCAACAAGTACAAATGCATAAGATTTACCACCCAAGCTCATAGTCCTAATTGGCCCAAATAAATCCATATGGATAAGTTGTAAACATCTACTAGTAGAAACATCATTAATGGATTTAAAGGAAGACTTATGTTGTTTACCCTTAGAGCATGCATCACAAATTTTATCGTTTGAGAATTTAATCTTGGGTAAACCTCTAACTAGATCAAGGGAGACTAGTTTTTCTAAAACACTAATGCTAGCATGTCCTAGTTTCCTATGCCACAACCATGCATCATTTTCATTTTGTGCTACTAAGCATGCATGAGATGTATGTATGTCATCTAGATGCACCATGTATATGTTCCCTATGTGATGACCTATGAGCATAATATTATTAGATTTAATGTCAACAATTTTGCACCCATTTTTATCAAATAAAACATTAAATCGTTTATCACACAATTGACTTATGCTCAACAAGTTATGTTTAAGACCATCGACATACAAGACATTTTCAATAAGAATAGTAGAGTGATTACCTATGGAGCCAATACCTATAATGTGGCCTTTGGAGTTGTCACCAAATGTCACCACTCCTCCACTTTTTGGCTTTAGATCCATGAATCTACTCTTGTCTCCGGTCATATGCCTCGAGCATCCACTATCAAGGTACCATGAGTTTTGACTTTGTGCTTTGGCCTTGTAGCAATGCTCCCCCTACAAACAAAGATATTAAGCTTTTGTTTTTTGTACCCAAATCATTTTGGGTCCATGAGTGTTAGCTCCCATTAACTTGGTTCCCTTAGGGATCCAAGGTGACATAGCAACAATATTATTAGATTTTACAAGTTCCTTAGGAACTCATACACTTCTAATCCTTTTAGTTCTACTATGTCTAGGAAGATTACCTTGTTTGTAGTTATTGGTCCTTTTCTTAGGTTGGTTTGTTTTAGAAGATTCACCTATTTCATGCTTCACACTACCAACATTTTTAAAGGACTCCTTGAGCTTGTTAAGCTCATCTAACACCTTTTGGTGTTCACTATTACATTGAGATAAAAGATTATTAAGGTCAACATTTTCATCTTGGAAGAATTTTAACTCATCTTTCAACCCTAAGATCTTTTTCTCAAATTTTAAATTAGCTTGAGAGAGAGAGTCATTTTTGTCTTTCAATTCCAAAATAATTTTCTTATTCCTAATGACCGACTCTTTATATTTCTCAACTAATTCATCATAGACCTCTTGTAGCTCATCATATGCATCATTTAATTCATCATATGTAAAATCTAAAGATGATGAGTTAGAGGTTACCATGGAGGAATCTTCCTCAAGTGCCATGAGGCAAAGGTTGGCCATTTCTTGTTCGTCATCCTCGAATGACTCCTCGTCACTCCAAGTAGCAAGCTTGGCTTTGAGCTTCTTCTTCTTCTCAAAGCCCTTCTTCTTGAGTTGAGGGCACTCCGAACGTATGTGGTCGGGTTTATTGCACTCGAAGCAAATGATTTGATCCTTTGCTTCTTCTTTGTTTTTACCTTTGAAGTCCATCTTTCTTTGAATTTTTCTTCTACGGTTGGACCTCATGAATCGAGAGAACTTCTTGGCTATCATAGCCAATTCCTCAAGGTCATCCTCCTCACTAGAAGAGATTTCCTCAAGTAGTGAAGCTTTGAGAGCTATTCCCATTTTCTTCTTCTTTTCAACTTCTAGCTTCTCTACTCTCTTCTCTTCCTTCTTCTTCTCTTCTTCCCTTCCTTGCTTCATAATCTCATGAGTGAGTAGAGAACCCACTAGCTCATCAAGCTTTAGAGTCTTCAAATTTTTGGCCTCTATGATGGCGGTTCTCTTCCCATCCCAAGATTCGGGAAGTGAGTAAAGTAGCTTCCGGACAAGCTTGTCTTACGGTATAGTCTCTCCAAATCCTTTGAGCCCATTCAGTATGGTAGAGAAGCGATCAAACATCTTGGACACCGTCTCATCGGGCTCCATCTTAAAATTCTCATAACTAAGATTGAGAATTCCAATCTTTGTTTCCTTGACGTCGTTGGTTCCCTCATAGGTGGTCTCAAGAGTATCCCATACTTCCTTGGCACTCTCAATGGATGAGACTTTGGAATAGATGTCGGGTCCAAAGGAGCAAAAAAGCATGTGAAGAACCTTGTCATTTATTTAAATCTTCTTTCTTTCATCTTCACTCATTTCTATCTTTTTCTTCAACACCATCTTTCCTTCATTGTCTTGCTTCAATGGAATGTAAGGACCATCTTCAATGACATCCCACACCAAGTAATCATTGGACTTGATGAAGAGGCGCATCCTATTCTTCCAAAAGGGATAGTTGTCACCATTGAAGAAAGGTGGCTTTGTGGTGGATTGTGACTCATACATACTTGAACGGAGGTAGAAGCCATGGCTTGATTTTTTGTTGATCTCACTCTTCCTAGGAACTCCTCTTGTGGTTGTGAATCCTTTAAATAGGTAGGCTCTGATACCAATTGTTGAGTGGATCGATTGAATGATCAAGACCAAGAGGGGGTGAATTGGGATTTAAAAACTTTGTGGAGTGAAAGAGCAATGTAAAAATGAAGAACAAAGGATTTTAGAGTGGTTCAAGTTCCAAATGAACTCTACATCCACTACCTTAGCTACCACTAAGGATTTCAACAATTCACTATTTGTTCTTCCCCTTTTCAAGGCTTAGGAGGTAACCTTTACACAACCGGTAAAATTTTTCTACCCAAAAATTGATCAAACCCTCACAAATAATCAAAGAAGAAATTGGACAAGAAGTATATCTCTCTAATACAAATTTGTCCCTTGAAGTACAACACTCAACCCAAATTTGAAGATAGAATAAGAATTGGAAACAACTCAATTTGGGAATTACAAAAGATTTGAAATAAAGCACTCTTGAGGTTGGATTTTTTCTTGAATGTTTTTCTTTAATGCAACGGTTGTTGCTGGTCTTCAAAGAGCTTCAATTTATACCTCCTCTATTAATTCTAGCCGTTTGAGTGGTTGGGGAATTGAATAGAGCCGTTGGGACCCTCTTTTTCCACCATAAATGCACTTCTACAGCTATCCGTATCGGTACACGGGGAGTCGTATCGATACCTGTCTCAAAAAAGAAAGAGTCGTTGTACATAATAAAGAGGGGGTATCGAAACGCACGTAAGCGTATCGATACGGGACAGGGAGCGTATCGAAACGGATAAGATCGTTTCGATACCTTTTTCTCAACTTAGCTCACTGGAGGTTTCTGTTTCGATACGGGGGTTTACCGTATCGATACGAGTCAACTACCATTTTAAATGTTGGTTACCTAACAACTAACACCAACGGTCGAAAGCATTTAAAACAATTTGAATTAAAAATTCAATTAAAACTGTATCGATACGGGTGGAACTGTATTGGTACGCCATTCAAACTCCTTCACTTTTTTGACAGAGGAGCGTATCGATACAGATGGAATCTGTTTCGATACGCTGTTTCGATACGGTAAAGAGCGTATCGAAACCATCCTTCCAGTAGCCAATTTGGTAAAAAAAAAGTATCGATACGGCTGGAAGCGTATCGATACACCTGGACGGTTTTTCAATAGTTTGGCCTTGGAACACTTAGAAAATATTTGGAGTTTGAGTTTTTCAAATCAGTTTTAAAGTGTTGGTGATTTAAAACTTATTAAGGGACTTGTAAAACAATTTCAAGTTTTTCAATTTGATCCTTAACGATTCAATTATATCAAAATCAAACATAGGTTTCACAGAGTTTATTCCTAATCAGTAGTTTAGATTTACTAGAAGTCTTATTTAAATTAGAATAAGTACTATTTAAATTAAAGATAAAAGTATAGTTTTAGTTATATTAGAACTCTATATCAGCATATTTAAAGGCTTACTATGTATACATTTGATAATTAAGAATAATAAGAAAATACAGAGAAACACATTGTTCTCTCTGAAAAATATCTTGTTCATCTTCTTCAAACAACAAATCTCTTACCACTGATCACACACAAACCAACATTATTCATTGCATCTCCAGCCACCATGGCCCCTTTCTCACATAAATAAAACAAGATAAAAAAAAAGAGAAAGTAAAATTGAGATCTAAATTTAGAGGAGGAAAAATACATGGCGAACTGCAAGGTCGCGAGGGGATTTGCGTTGGAGTAATTTTCAGTTTTGAGATTTGAACGATAGAAGAAAGAAAAGGAGGACGCAGATGAAAAAATTACTCATTTTCAAGGATATTTTCGTCCTAAACGACGGGATTTGTCTAATACTAAGGAAACTAAGGGAATGGTATTCCCGGATGAAACTAAAAAACACGCTACTGTAGGGATTGTTTTATTACCCCATACATGGAATTCTCACAAACCGTTTGTAATTCTGGAAAATCATATTCCCACCGGTAATCTTTTTGTCCATGATCCAAACACACCCTAAAGGAATTGTCTACTAACCGAGTTTCAAAAAGGTCAGTCATATGACTGTTGTTGTAAAGCAGAACAGCAAAACAGAGCATACACCCGATGAACCCTCAAACAAAGAAGTGAAGGCGGAAATCGATGCCAAAATACATCGGCCAGGGAAATGCTTACCAAGCAAAGGATCACCAGTCAAGAAATGGAAGATCTTAGATGGAAATTCAGTGTCCTCCAAAAGCAAGAAATGAGCAAGGGACTTCGATTCCGAGATGCTGCAAATCAACATGATTCACTCCCAGTGACCACCGGAAAAGGGGAAGCAATCAGCATAATAACAATGGAAGATGTCATTGAAGAGCTTTTGCTAGCAAGTGAATCATTTTTTTTTTCATCAATAAGATCTCAAGAAGAAAAGCTATATATAATGGCCTTTTGCCCATGCTGGAGGAGATATTTGATGAGACATCATCACCATGAACTCTAATGATATCTCCATACAGTAAAACACAAGCCTAAGGAGGATTTGATTATGCATAAAATACAGGAAAATCTATAGGTTGACCATCGGAAGGAAGAACTTGCAACTCTATTATCAAGGTTTGTCAATTATGATGACGGCTAAATTTGGACAGTGTAAAATTAGTGAATGCAATAACAAAAACAAGACATTTAAACACAAATAACATAACACGAAGATACAACATGCATACAAGGATTGTAAAGTCTAATCCAGTGTGTCGATTGCCCCCGGAATGAAAGGAAGATTGCAAAACCACAGCCTCCTTGCTGAGCTGTTTCACGAATACAGTTAGGTAGGAGCTCCGCAAAATGGTCAAAGAGTTGAATCAACGTGTGGGGGAAATAGAACTGCAGGTTCATAGAAGGAAAACAAAGTTAATGATCAGAAAGTTAACATTTTTCTAACAAGAACATTCGGAATACACCACAATAATCTTCATATAAGTTATCTGAGGGCAGGTCCAAGATGAGAAGGAAAACACAAAGTCAAAACAATTTATGATTTAACACAAACCAGCTCAACTTCACTGAAAAAAAAAAACTCTGCAGAGGGTAATACAATGAAAAAACAGTGCTAGAAAAGGAATCAAGCTAACATAGAATTCCATTTCCATGGAATGAGGAGGATAAAAAGGGCCAAGGGGCATACCAAAAATTACATTGATGAATTTTGGTCATCTCACCTTCAGTTTCAAACATTTAATCTTAAGCACTTGGGCAAATGATTTTATGTCCAAAGAATATGATTGAAAATTGAATGGTTGATCACTTATGGTCAATCTAGTGGCAGTATCCCATATAGGATTAGTTTCTAGGAAAGGCAGTGGTTTATTGGCTATTTAATTATTTATCAATAGTTGATGCCATTAGATTTGCAAAATCAAACATAACCACTATATCCATTCAACCTTATAAAAGGATTCTATACGCCCTTAATCATGATCAGCTATATAGGACTATCAAGAGTTAGTCAAAAGGACCAGGATCCACACCACAAAAGATCCATTCATGCTTATCAAATTTATGCTCTATGCTTCTGATATGCAAACTAGATCCACAGTGGTCCAGTTTACTTCCACACGCCACTAAAAGATACAGCAAAATAAGAGATAAAAAAAACTCAGTTTTCCTCCCAAAGAGTTACTAGCAATCACAAAACCAAGGATTTTAGACTTCATTAGGATTTAATTGCAGCCAAACAAGTCTTGAATGAAAAAGCATTTTTAGGAAGGAAAGCTAGTTGTAATAAAGACAACACGTACCGTAAAAGGAGAGATAATGAGCAAGGAAAAAATATTGACATCTAAAAGTAGTGATCATAGAGTTCTTTCCAGTTCCAACTACCTCAGGAACAAGCTGACTGCTTCTAGACAATGTTGAGACTCCCCCTTTCTCCACTCCGTAACAAATGCAATTCTCATTGCTGTCAGAGAAACAATCTAAACAAATAGTTCTGTGATTGGGTTCACTACTAGAAAAAAGACAACCTTGCATTGAAGCTACTAAATGCCAGATCTACTACAGGATGAACCCCACCGACGTCGACGAGCCCTCCTCTTTCTACCATCTGTTTTTTCCTTTGCTTTTTCTTTCAAGTCCCTCTCCCCTCTCCGTTTATACATCTTAAAAGTAATCTCTCTATCAGCAGCCATCTTCCTCACCTTCTCTGTAATCTCAGCTGCAATCTGCCTGTTATACAGTTTCCTCAAACCCCTCATGAGCTTTGCAAAAGTATCTGGCTGTGGCATTAAATCTGCATCCATCATTTCCAGACAATACGAACAGGCCTCCTTCACATGGCCCTTTGAGAAAAGGGCATGAATCCATATTGTCCATGCAGACACATTAAGTTCACAGCCTTTACCAACAATACAACTCCAAACATCCTTAGCCATTTCAAGCTTCTCAGCCCTCAACAAAGAATTCAAAAAATCCTTCAAAAGTCCATATTGAGGAACACAAAATAAACCTCTTCCAACCATTTCTTTAAAATGCTCACAGGCTTCAACCAAACACCCTTGTGCAATAAAACCATGGATCATAACAATAAAACTATCAACTCCAGGACTAAATCCACTTCGTTCCATCTCATTCCAAACACGCACAGCTTCTTTAACTTCCTCTAACTTACAAGCTAATCGAATAACCACATTATAAATACCAGCATCCGGAACACAACCAATCTTCCTCATCTCCTCTATCAACTCCAAACACTTTTCTAACTCTTCCTTCTTCTCATGAGCCACCATAATATGCAAATAAGTCAACGAATTTGGAATAAGGCCTTTTGATGTCATCCTATCCAAAAGCTCATAAGCTCTCTCAAGTTTCCCCCACTTACAAAACCCACTTAACAAAGTGGTATAAGACATAACATCCCCTTGACAACCATTTTTCTCCATTTCATCAAAAAACCTCATTGCTTCTACCATTCTATCAGCCTTACAAAGACCCTGAATCACTATGGTATATGAACAAGCATTCGGGTCAATCCCTTTCCTCCTCATTTCTTTCAGCAGATCAAAACCATCCCCCATTTTGTTTCCCAAAATATATCCACTTAATAAATTGTTATAAACCACAATATCCGGCTCGAAACCAGCTTCTTTCATTTGAATCAACACATGCTTAGCTTCCAAAATCTTCCCTTCTTTACACCAACCATATAACAAAGAAGTAAAATATTTCAAACTAGGCTTAAATCTTACCTTCATCTCCTCAAAAACTAAAGCCGCTTCTTTTACATTCCCGTTTTTACACAAAGCATCTAATAATGCCCCAAATACGGCCTCATCTTGCGGGCAACCATACTTGGGCATTTCATCGAACACTTCAATGGCCTTTTTAACCATTCGTGAAGAAGCAAACCTTCTTATCAAAACAACAAATAATTCAGCCGTAATGAAATGGGGATTCTCATTTCTGATTTCTTCAAGTAATGCCCAAACGGCACCGAATTGTCTCATTTTCCCTAAAATCTTAATCATTGCTTTGTAAATTTCATAGCTTGGGTGATATCCGGGTTGTTTCGATGCCCAAGTGAAAAATTTGTAACCCAAATTACCGGCATCGCCACAACGGTTCAAAACGCGTTCGGTTAAACCGTGGCGGTAAACGACGCCCGACTGTTGTAAAGCGAGGTTTAGCTTTGGGAGTCGAGTGTGGAATTTCCGGAGGATTCTGTATATCTTTTCGACATCGGAAGCAAATTCATCAGCATGATGGTCGTTGTCGGGTTCAAAGTCGGGCTGTTGGGTTTTACGGGTAACTAAACCGAACCCAGGTTTAGAAGCGGTCGAGAAGTTGTCGTCGTGGTTGCCGTTGTTGGGAATGGAGTGAAAGTGGTATGTGTTTGGATACGAGGAGAGTGAGAGAAAAGGGTTTTTGGGGATAAGCGAGAGTGGCAGGGCATAGGATCTTCTCATTCTTTTATTTTGCTTGCAAAGGTGAAAAAGCTTTAAGCTATTTCTCAGCAGATGTTTCCATTTTCTGGGAAGGAAACGTTTTCACAACGGTGAAGAAGGGAAATTTAAATCCCAAGGCTTTTCATGGCTCAAAAGCCCACCACCCACTCGAACGGGCTTGAACAAACTTATGAGTTATGATCATGTGATTGGTGGAGGTCACATTTGATGGCATTCTTTAGGATCGTGTGCTTCTTGTAAACCAACACGAATAAGGGTATGTCATGTTTGTTCGTTTAATTTTATCGAACACAAACGACTAAACGAACATAATTTTTTGTTCGTGTTCGTTCGTTAAAATAATAAACGAACACAAGCGAACATTGAGTTTTGTTTAATTTCATATTTTTAAAAATTTTAAATATAATACTTTTATAATAATAAATATAAATGGACATATATAAATAAATTTAAATGAACGGATTACTGAATGTTCACAAGCGTAAATGAACGAACAAGATCTTTGTTTGTGGTCGTTCATTTAATTGAACAACAGAAAATCTTGTTCATATTCGTTCGTTTAATAAATAAACGAACTTCTCGTCGAACAGTTTACGAACAATTCGTTAAACGTTCGGTTCGTTTATAATTCTAAATAGGTTTATGGTGCAAATCTTTTTTTTGAAAGAGAAATGGGCCTCGTTAAAAACCCCCTTCGTACCTAAAGTCGAAACCTAGGCATTGGAAGGAGGAAAAGAGTGCCCAGTTTTATTGCTTTAACGACATCAATCAGGTTTGCTATTACAATGCTCCATCTCAAGAGCTAGGAGTTCGAAAATACATCAAACCATTTGAAAATTTAAACAAACATGACATACAAAAAGGAGTAGACAATCAGCTGCTCTTGCTAACTAGGGTCTGCAATCCAACAGAGATTCAATTTTCTACCAATTCCGTTTTGACGCGCTCCAATTACAGATTTCTGCAGCCATGGACCTAAAAATTGAAGGCGCCACAGTTGGATTTCGTATCCAAGACACAGCAAGGGAACTATCCGATGCGAAGAGAATTCTTTTATCTAGCAACGTTGCAGCCGACATACAAATAGAACACGCCTCCTTAATAGCCATCAGTTCAGCGGAAGTAGCATCTATTACACCGATTGATTTTGAGAATTTTGCAACCAAGGTTCCATTAATATCTCTGCACATACCCCATATGCCCGCTTCACCAAAACTCCCACAAACAGCACCATCCACGAAAAAGTGAAATCAGCCTTTGGAAGATCAAGCAAACTAGACGCTGTAATCCTCGTTGAATTAACTGTAGAGCAAAAAGAACCAGCCGGGTTTGCTAAGAAGTAACTCTCGGAAAAGAAGGACTTAGGCCAATTATAATTGCACCATTTAAAGGTTCTAATTTGCACTCCGGCGAAAAGCTGATCAGCCGTCATCTGCGAATTGTTGAAAATGAGATCATTTCTGTGCAGCCAAATACTCCAGCAAAACGCGAAAAAAGGAGATGACCCAGACCATTTTTGTTTCGATTTTGTCTTCCATTTGGGACCACACAGAAAACACACTGATAATTGATCCTGGAAATACAAAGGTATAATTCCACTTGAGGCACCATTTCATCCAAACTTCCCAACTACTTCGGCAAGAGAAAAACAGATGATATTCAGTTTCTTCTTCAATTCCGCATAAAGGGCACAAAGCATCATTTATTTTGGAGGAGCCTCTTTTAAGAAGATTGGATTTAGTGGCTAGTCTCAGTCGGATCAATCTCCACATAAAAAACTGCACTTTATGAGGTATATATTTATTCCAGACATCTTTCCACATAGGATCGATCACTTTATCGAAGGAAGAACCGAGCTCGCAGAATTTTTTGGGTGTGTAACATCCGCTTGAATCACCTAGCCAATGCAAGGAATCATTGTACAATGTAGATGCGGCAATTCTGTTGAGAGTACGATTGAAATTTTCCCAAACTTCCACTTCCCAATCGAATAAATCTCTGCGAAGTGTGATCTCCCAATTCCATCCATATTGATTTTTCACTCCAAATTGATTAACCGTGCCTTTCTTCAGAACTGCTAGTGCATATATTCTAGGATATAGATATGCGAGAGGTACATCACTAGCCCAGCAGTCGAACCAGAAATCTATGGAGCTGTCATCGCCTAAAATAGGCCGAATTTTCTCCATGAATGGATCAGAATTGAAATAGATTGGCCTCGAAATATCATGCCACATCCAAGATAATTTCCTTAGATTTATTGCTGGAGGGATTAAAGATGAAGATTTACCATAATATTTGTCATCAATAGTTTTACGCCACAGACTCGCTTGATCAGCGTTGTACCTCCAAATTCATTTATTAAGAAGAGCGTTGTTTCTCAACCTGATGTCGACGATACCCAGACCTCCGGTTTCTTTGGGGCAGCATACATCTTCCCAACGAACCCAATGAGTATTTCTTCCATCGACTTTGCCCCAAATAAAATTGGATATGAGCTTATTTAATTGCGAACTGATAGAAGCCGGCATTTTGAATAACGAGAGATAGTAAGTCGGGAGACTGCATAGGACAGATTTAATTAGGGTCAAACGACCAGCTGATGATAGGTTTAATCCTTTCCAACCAGCTAAGCGATGACGAACTTTGTCCAGAACTGGATCCCATAAAGCAGTGTTGTTCTTAGAAGCCCCTAATGGTAATCTCAAATACTTAGAAGGAAGGGAATTATAGGAGCAATTTATGGTATCAGCGAAATTCTTAATAATTTCCTCACTGACATTTACACCAAAAAGTTCTGTTTTCTTCAAGTTGAGTTTCAACCCGAAAGAGACCTCGAATACTCTCAATATTCTTTTCAAGTTACGGATCTGTTCTAGCTTAGCCTCAAAGAACAATATTAAATCGTCTGCGAACTGAAGGTGAGTTACAAGAAGGTTTTCATTTTTGAATTCAGCACCCTTAAAAAGGCCCAAAGCAGCGGCTTTAGATAAGGAAGCGCTCAAACCTTCTGCGACCAAGTTGAATAGGAGAGGCGAGAGGGGGCAGCCTTGTCTCAATCCTTTTTTAATGCGGAAAAACTTTGTCGGAATTCCATTGATCAAAATAGAAAGTGATGCAGTCGTAATGCAAGCTCGGATCCAATTGCACCACCTTGGACCGAAACCCATCCTCCTGAGAACGAGAAATAAGAAGGGCCATTCAATAGCATCATATGCTTTCTTGAAATCCGCCTTGAACACTACCAGCTCTTGACCACTGTTTTTAGCAAAATCTACAATCTCGTTTGCCACTAGCGAACAATCAGCTATTTGACGGCCTTTGATGAAGGCAAACTGATTCTCACTTACTAAAGAGCTCATATGAACCGCCAGTCTTTTAGCAAGGACTTTTGCTAAAATTTTATAAAGGCTGCAAACTAAGCTGATAGGTCTAAAATCCTCAACAGCTTCCGGATTTTTGGTTTTTGGAATTAAGGCCACAAAGGTGTTGTTAAGGTCAGTGGGAATGCCTTTACCTTGATAAAAGTCCTCAAAGAATAGCATCACAGAATTTTTCAGAGATCCCCAATATTTCTTGTAAAATTCAATGTTAAAACCTTATTGACCCGACGCTCTATTACCGTCCATAGATTCGATTGCCTCCCACACTTCCTCAATTGGAAAAGGCCTTTCGAGCGAAGAGGCAGCTTCGCAAGTGAGGGAATTGAGAGATAACTTCCAATGACGCAACTTTAAAGTCTTTAGATCAGAGTAGAAACTCTTAAATTGCTGCTCGAATTCACGCGAGATGTCATGCTGTTCAGAATAACTGTTCTGCCCAACTTTGATGTGAGAGATATAATTGCGAGCTTTACGAGTCGATGCAGAGAGGTGGAAAAACCTCGTATTTCTATCCCCTTCGCGAAACCATTTTAATCTAGATTTCTGGAGCCAATCGAGTTCTTCTTTTCTGTACAATTTCCAAAGTTGAGCCCTTTTTTCTGCTGCTTCGCGAATAAGTACAGGTTGAGGATTATTGCCAAATAACTTTTCCTCAGTCTTCTGCAGATCAGCTTCGAGAGTTTTAATAGAATCAACATTGTTCTTTCCAGCCGCAATGATCCAATCTTTCGATCACTTTTTGCATTCCAGTAATACTCTGCTAATGACTTTAGTTTCAGTCCTATCCACCACATCCTTGATCAAATCGGAATAGCCCTCCATTTCTGCCCAAGAGTTGAACCATTTAAAAGGTTTAGCACCTATAAAATCTATCTTCAATACCATAGAGATCGGACAATGGTCGGAGATACCCCTCGGAAGAACCTTTTGAACTAAGTTCGGCCAAAGAAGTAGCAGATCGGGAGATATGCAGAATCTATCCAACCTGCTGGCTTGAGGGGGAGAGATACCACCAAACCAAGTAAATTCGCCCCTTTTAAAGGAAGATCAATCAAATTCAGATTATCTAGTAACTGATGCAAACATTCTGCAGAATTCTTGTTAAAAAAGGATCCAAGTTTTTCATTTTCAGAGAGGATGGAATTAAAATCACCTCCTAGAATAATAGGAAGGTTCAAACGTATCAGCAAACACTCAAGATGTTCAAAGAAGATTTTCCGATCAGCATCCATATTAGGAGCATAAATGTTCACAATGCAAATTTTCAAATTCCACACCTTCAATACCCCAACCATAATAATGTACCTCTGTTCTATTATGTTGGATTCGATTGCAAAGAAATTCGGATCCCATATTGAAATCAAACCGCCCGATAAACCTTCAGCAGATCTAAATAACATTTCTCCCATTTTTGATCCCCATAAATTCCTCAGTAAATTACCCCTGTCTACTTTCAATTTGGTTTCTTGTATAAGAGTTAACTTGATATCACTGCTGTAACAAACTTTCTGAATTGCCCTTTTTTTGAGAGGATTGCAGCAACCTCTAATGTTCCAAGAAATGAACTTAAAATCAGGCATTGCATGAAAATACAAGACGAAATGAGATACCTTTTTCAGAAGCTATGATTGATGAAGGTCCATGCAATCCAAGTCCATAAATTTAGCAATTACCCGATCGTTTGGTTCAATGAATGCGAAACCCATCTTTTCAGCAACCTCGACTGTCTTCACAGCTTCTCTCTGACAAGACGATAGTTCAGACATATGTGGAGAGTGGGTCGGCTTGTTACCTTTAGCGTTACGATCTTTCTGGCAATCTGAAGTTTCAACTGGCTTCGGGTATGAAGAATCTGGTGTTGGCGGGCGAGGGGGCAACCGGAGAAACATGTTGCTGGTGAATTGACCAGTTTAAGCGGTTGAGACTTTGGGCTAAGGTTTGAGAAAGCCCGGAGTAGTGTAGGTTTACCTCCTTCAGCCGGTAGTTTTGAAACACGGGCAAGTTTGGGTCTGATGGTGAAGAGACCAGTTTTTGGATCGAGGATTGGGCCTATTGATTGGCTTTCTGACGAATTAGAGAAAGATGGCCCAAAGTCTTTTTCCACTGGGATATTAACCAATTCTGGGTCAAAATAGAGATTGGTTGGGTTTGGGTTGACTTCCATGTGATTAGAAATGGGTCCCATGTCAGAGGGAATATCCATAGCCGGCACAAAAGCTGTGCCCCCATTATTAGTAGAAGGATTGCCCATTACCTTGGAGGAATCAGAATCAGCCGCCGAAGTTAATTCATCCTCTCCAGAAACGAAGCGTCTAAGATCTTTCTCACCGTCACTTGAAGACAACGATACTCCCACCAGAACTCCATCTAGCCACCGGCGATTGTCTTCATAAGCCGAAGTGTGAATTTTAAGCCTGAAAATCTCACCATTAACATTGACTCGCGGATAGACCGGAATGTCTGACACCGAACTAACACCGATTAAGACTTTTGCAACATCGAATCTCTTTCTCGTTCTAGTGTCTTCTTCTATTTGGAACACTTTACCCTATTTACCAGCTATAGCTTCAATGATCTTGGGGTACCAAGCGAATACTGGTAAACCCTCTATATTAGCCCATATTATTAGCTTCTTTTTGCTCGTGAAATTAGGTAGGGTATCTATATCATCAAACCACGATTCCAGAAGGTTGTCCCTTAAGTCCCAAAAGATGGGTACTTGCTCCTCCTCCAAGACGTGAATAACTGTGTAGAAGCCGGACCAAGGACATACTCTCACCTTAAAACCTTCCGATGATAGAGCCTGCTCCACCAGTTCTGAATCATACATCGGTTTTACTTGACCCACGAAGCAGTTCTTTGTCCAATTGGATTCACTCATATCCAATTTAACGCTAATGTTTAGATCCGCTGAGTCGATACCCTTCATCTTCTTAAGAGATTCCTCTTCTGATAGCCCTTTAGCGTTCTCGGAAGTGTTTGCAGTGCGAGGATTTAATAATGCATCCTTGTAAGACTTACCAGCTGTTTTTAGATTGTGGTTCTTCGAATGATTTGCCTGATCATGGTGATGAAACCCCTGGACTACTTTTCTAGCCTGGGTTCGCGGTTTGTGCTTCAAAGCTGGTTGGACCGATATGAAGTTACCATCTATCTTCCTCTCATTACCTTCTCTAATAGCTCTGTCAGGTTCAGCCGTAGAAGAGAATCTAACGAAAGCGAACGTTTTAGACGATCTACTTCTTTTAGCGTTATTGTAAGCAATATACGCATGCAAGATTTTCCCATATGTTGAAAATGCTTCTTTGAAGGCAGACCAATGAACTCTTTTGCTAACATTATTGATAAACACGGTTGCTTCAGTGTTGTTCTTCTTGAGAGATTGACTCTTCACGATCTTCCGCGCCCCCGAACGACACCCTCCGGCAGCTGCAACAAATCTGGCCATCTTCACCGATGCAGAAAGACCACGGCGGATTCTCTCTCTCTCTTGTTCGTATTTTTTGAGACGAATAATGGCTTTGCTTTAGTTACTTGATTATTGGTTTATGGTGCAAATCTAAGTGGTCTTCTGTTATTTTCATCCATAAATGATTTTATTTTGTCCTAAATAAATCAATTATCCAATAAAAATAAAACTCTTAAGTAAAATAAACCGCCTAATGAACAAATTCTTTCAAATTAAATAAATAACCAATCGTAATTAAAGGATTTTATTTACAATATATAATACTTAAATATAAAACTAAACAAATACAATTAGGACTCTTATCCAAGGTCCATCGGGATCAAATCCAAATTCTCGTTGAGTTTTCAACAAAAGTTTTTATCCTCTTATGCTTGTATCTCCAAAAAAATTGCTTTACTTGCCAACCAAGTAAAGAAGCTTGAGTCCAAATAGGATAATTTAAACCTAACTATCTATTTTTAACATCTTACTATCGGGTATTCTCATCCCTCTAATTTCTACTCCACCGCTCCTGCCTTTTCACGTTGCTTGCAGTTGCAAACCCCTGGAGTCAGGGTTTCTAGAATAGCAGAATTCTCGATTTTTTTGGTTTTCTATTTTTTGTTTTATATCGGTAGCAGTGTTTAAATCGCGGTTACAGTGCTTTTTATCGGTTGCGGACAATATATAGCAGATGAGTTGCGGTTATTGCAGACGTTATAACGATTTTGGAGGTCTGTGGATATTGCCGTCACAACAGAGATTGGAAGGGACTAGTTAGGGATGAGGTTGAACCACCTCCTCTTCGGAGCTCTGTGGTTGAGAATATTCGTTTTGAAGAAAAATTCAACCGTGGAAGATCTACCTCTCCCCGTCCTACCCAGAAGAGGAGTAGACAACTTGATGCCACTAGGCGGCTGCTTCAGTTTGCTGTGCGAGATGCAGATGGGATTGTAACTTCCAGGACACTCCTTTCAGCAGCTCTTGTCTCAACATCTTCTGGGGATTTTCCGGTCCGTCCTCTGAGAATTCAATCCAGTAAATTCCCAGAAGACGGACTGGCAAATCTCCAGAAGGTTTGCCACCAGTACTTTTCCTTCCCCCACTGCCCGTAATCTCTTCTATATCTGAACGAAGCTCAAGTCAGAAGGGAATGCCACTACCTCTTAATCCAGTACATTGGCTTCTGGGTGTGGGAGCGGAGGGGAAATATGTCTAGTTGTTTAGATTTGGTATTGAGAGTTAGTAGTATTGGAGAGTGTGGTGGTGTATTATTTTTTACTTTTTTTTGTTTGAGTTGTGTGCTGGTGTAAAAGGTATAGTTTTGTTCCAATCCTTTGCCAGATGCACAACTTCAAGGTATGTAGCTTTGAAAGGTAATATTAGCAATATTGAAGGCTGTGTAGTTTTTTGGTATATATGGATACATTGTTGAATCAGAACAGTGTTCTGGTAACACGTTTTATTTTGAATAATCATGTTCGAGAACGCATGGTTCACGTAACGTTAGTGACAGTTTTGTCAAAAAATTAAATTTGAGGGTCTTTAATAAAAAAGATGCAATAATTCAATGAGTTGTAGTTTACTAAAAAGTCGTGCTTTTGCTTGCCTGCATGAGATATTTGTTTTTACAAGGCTCAAATTTGGTTCACGTATTCCAAGTTGAATTCAAATTATTTTGCTGCTTGAATCGAGTGTGTATCATAAATAAATCAAAATTGTGTAATGGAGCAGCCTCTAAGATTGTTTGTTTCTTTTTTTTATTAATAAGGGGTGCTAGCATAGGCTTCGTTAAAAACCTCCCTAACCTAAGATGGAGGAAAAGAGTACCTATAAAAGCACATACAAGCAAAGAACAAGGCAAAAAATTCTCCTAAAAGACATAGCTACACAAACACCACCCAGTGGTGAAAATCGAAGAGCAGCCTGCATATGCAAGCACTTACGAGTGCTAAGATCAACGCTAGCAAAGCAGCCAGCTACCATCACATGCCCCTCACTCCTGCACTCGTCCTCAATCCCGCATACTGTCCTTGTCGAGTGCATCAACAACATCCAAAGGAGGCGTTGTAAACAAAGTGACAGTCTCGTTCGGAACCTTGCCCATCTTTGAGAGTCCATCCGCAACTCTATTCACCTCTCGGAAAACATGTGTAACGGAAATATCCCAATCCTTTGCTAATAACCGATCGATATATAACACCAAGGTTGAGACCTTCGGGTCACTAGTCTCTTTACGGATCAACTGAATGGCACGTTTATTGTCAAGCTCAAGACAAATCCTACGAAAACCCAACTCCCATGCTCGAGATAGCCCTTCAAACACACCCCACAGCTCAGCTTCAAGCGAAGAACAAATACCAATAAACTTGGCGAAACCCATCCGCCATCCACCGAGACTATCGCGGATGACTCCCCCACACCCCGCAAGGCCCGAGGATGGATAGCGAGCTCCATCGGTGTTAAGTTTCATCCAACCATCAAACGGAGGGGACCATCGAGCATTCAATCGCGATGGCCGACTCTTATATAATCCGTTATGTATCTTATTGGATAAAAACAAGGAGATTTTATAATGGTTGTTGGTTTTCTATGGTATCAAGAGAAAATTTTGATCTTCTCTGCGCCTTTGAGTTTTATATTTTTTTATTGGCTAAAGAGTCACTTTTGTCTCCGTAGTAGTCTCAATTTATTGATTTCGCTCCTATGATATTTTTGTAACAATTTAGTCCCTGAAGTAGTCCAATTGCATCACTGTTTTCCCCTTGACTGACGGAAGTCAACGTTGACCGTTACGGTGGTGATGTGGCAGTTTAAGATGACATGGCAGAGAGCAAACTTGATTTTTCAAGCGAGTTTGAGAGGCAAAATTTATTTTTAAGTAAAATATGAATTTAAGAAAATATTAAAATACTAAAAATGATGTAAAAACAATAGAAATTTAAAAATATTTTGTTAATATATGACTATAAAAAAATCTAAAATTAACTAAAAATTATAAAATTAAAATATCAGAATCTATTATAAATTATTCAAAAATCAAAACTTAAAAAATAAATTCTACTCTCTAATCTTAATTTTTAAATTTCAAGCCCTAAAAATTATAAACTCTAAACTGCAAACCTTAAATTCTAAACCCTAATTGAAAATTTTATCAATATAAAGTGAGTATGAGTCATAAAAGTATGTGTATAAATTTAATCAATAGTATAAATTTTAGGGTTTAAGGTTTGTGATTTACAAATTAAACTTAGAGTGTAGAGTTTAATTTTTTAGTATTGAGAGATAGGAGCACCAAATGGGTAAAAAAAATTTGTTCGGTTAAGAAAATCACATTAACCATATTTTAGTATTTTTTTCGTCCTTACATTTTTGAAGAGAAAAAAATCAAATCGTCCAAATTTTTTATGAAGATTTTTATATTATTTTTATATTTTATAAATATTTCAAAATTTAATTATTGAATAATTTATAATTTATTAGCTTATGATATTTTAATTTTATAATTTTTACTTATTTTTATTATTTTATTTTATTTTTAGTCATATATTAATAAAAAATTTATTTATTATTATTTTTAATGTTATTTTAATATTTTCGTATTTTACTCACATTTTTTTTCTAAAAATCAATTTTGCCCTCGTACTCAACCAAAAATTAATTTTACCCTCAAACCTGCTTAAAAATATCAAAATTGTCTTCTGTCACGTCATCGTAAACTGCCACGTCACTACCGTAACGGTCAACGTTGGCTTCCGTCAGTCAATGGGCAAACGGTAATGCAATTTGACTACTTCAAGAACTAAATTGATGTGAAAACAACATAAGGGCAATATCAATAAATTAGGACCACTACAGGGAAAAAAATGACCCTTTAACTTTTTATTTTATATTATGAGTCTTTTGTAATCCTCAAATCTTTCGTTATAATTAAATCTATTATATTTGCTAAACCTTCCATTGTTTTTAATAAGACTCAATTATCTCCGTTAGAAAATTTAAAACCAAAAGTACCGGTTAACTTAAAGGAAAACTCTACAACGTGCGACGAACACCGATGAACACCGATGAACACCATTAAATTAATTAATAAAGATTTAAAATTTCAAGGACCCATTATACAATTAATAATTATTTTTAAAAATTCAATTAAATTATTTTTTATATATATTAAAATTTTATTTTTTTAATAAGGTTAAACTATATATTTAGTACCTCACCTATTTCTATATTTCTATTGAACCATCATTATTTAAATATTATTTCAATTTGACCTTATTCTTTATAAAGAAATAATTTAACCCTTAACTCTCAACCTAAAACCCTAAACTATTAAACCTTAAACCCTTAAACTCTTAAACATATACCCTAAACCATATACCATTAAAAATAATTTCACCATCATCGACTCAATTCAATTCAATTAATTGTTGAAATTATTTCTTGTTCTCCATAATTGCCTGCACAACTTGATAGTTTACTTTATGAAAATACACACTTCAGTTTTCCTCAAATAAAATAGTAATAAAAACGACTCTTAAACTGTAATAAAACCTTGCATGTATTTGATATTTTAATCTCCTTAGTCATTACTAGTTGTTGAATTTCAGAAATTTTAGAGCTTTGGCAGCCAGGAGGTCATTGAATTTGAGATCGAATCTTTTGTCCAAGTGTTCGGTTAAGTCGATTAGAATGGAAAATGGTAGCAATTGTAGCCCAAAGGATGCAAGCAATGAATCTAGAGGTGCCTTGGTAGTTTTTGAAGGATTGGATCGTAGTGGTAAAACTTCACAATGTGGGAGGCTGCTTTCATATTTGGAGGGATTGGGGCATTCAGTCGAGTTATGGCGATTCCCCGACAGAACAACAAGTGTTGGGCAGATGATATCAACGTATCTGAGTAATAATTCGCAGTTGGATGACCACACAATCCATCTACTTTTCAGTGCAAATCGGTGGGAGAAGATGTTCGTTTTTCACATTTATGCATTGCATTGAAATTATTGAATTGAATCGATGATGGTGAAATTATTTTTAATGGTATATGATTTAGAGTATAGGTTTAAGAGTTTAAGGTTTAATAGTTTAGGGTTTTAGGTTGAGGGTTAAGGGTTAATTTTTTTATTATAAAGAATAGGGTCAAATTAAAATAAAATTTAAATAATAAGGGTTCAATAAAAATACGAAAATAGGTGAGGTACTAAATATATAGTTTACCCTTATTAAAAAAATAAAATTTTAATATATATAAAAAATAATTTAATTGAATTTTTTAAAATAATTATTAATTGTATGATGGGTCCTTGAAATTTTAAATCTTTATTAATTAATTTAATGGTGTTCATCGGTGTTCATCATTAGTGGTGTTCACCGGTGTTCGTCGCACGTGGTAGACTCATCCTAACTTAAAATACATACACATATATGAGTGTGTGTAATTTGAGAAAATAAAGTTTCAGATGAGTTAAAGATAGTGGTTGGATGTCAGTCATTGCTTTCAACAAATATAAATTCGACACCACAAATTTATTTTTCTCCGAGTTGCTTTTTCCTTTGATAGTTATATTTTTTTTCTTTTATATGTATAAAATTTTCGTGGATATAATCTTCAAATTTCTCGTTATGATTAAATGTATTATTTTTTTTGCTAAACCTTTCATTATTTCTAATAAAACCTAGTTACCCCTACTCAAAAAAATAAAACTAAAAAGTACTGCTTAACTTAAAATACACATATCTATTATTTGAGAAAAAAATAAGGTTTCAAATGAGTTAAAATAAATGGTTGGATATCAGTCATTGCTTTTAACAGATATAGATTCGACACCACAAATTAATTTTTCTCTGAGTTGTTTTTAATTTTCCATCACTTTCTATTTATGATCATAAAAGATGGAACGCATGGATACCAAAAATATTTTTTTGACGTGATAGATACCGAAATTAGATTTGATAAGGACAAAAGGTTGTTACAAATTTAGTAATAATTTTAATGTGGTTGTACGAATAAATTATTTTAGGACATAGTAATTAACTAGGGATAATTATGTACCATAATGTACTATTATTTAAATGTACCATAATGTATCATTAATTATTTTAATTAATTTTGAAATCTTTAAGGACCAAAAGTGGATAATCTTTTTTTAGAATAAAATTTTAAAAAATTATTTTTATATTATTTTTTCAGATTTTCTTTTATTTTTTAATTCAAAAAATAATTAAACTTTTTAGAATAAAATCTTAGAAATAATTTTTATATTATTTTTTTCATATTTTATTTTATTTTTTAATTCAAAAAATAATTAAACTTTTATTACTATAATAATTCTCACATTCACTTTAATTTAAGGATAAAGTTCACAAATGATCATTAAACTTTGATCAATTATTCAATTCCTTAATCCCCAAATTCTCAAATCCTAATCACTAAATTCACAAACCAAAACTTATGTATCTAACCTACGAGCCAAAACGCTATTGCTTGACTGTTCGAAATATGTTTTTGAATCTATGATTAGAACCAAATCATCATGCATCTAACGTACGAGCCAAATTATCATTGTTTAAGAACATCCGAATTCTCAAAACGCATGTAAGATTAGAGTTTCAATGGCCAAGGTTAGGGATGATTTCTATTAGTATTTAACCTAGAGAAATTAAAATAGAGGGCACTCTTTTCCCCTCTTAGGACCCTAACTGGGCCAGCCCAGTAAGGATTAGTGGGGTTTTTAATGAGGTCATTTCCTCAAAAAAAAAAATTAAAATAGAAACGTAGTTGTTAATTTTGAATTTAGATTAGGATTTGGGAATTTGGGGATTAGGTTTAAGAATTCGGTAAATTAAGGTTATTTAAGTCAAATTTTAACTTTATTTTAAAAAATAATTTATTGCATGTTGAGTCCTTAAAATTTTAATATTTAATTAAAAGTCATTAAAATTTTATAATGTTTAGCGATGTTTTGCATTAGCGGTGTTTGTCACCCGTTGTAGACTCATCCAACTAAAAATAGGGTCAAATTGAAAGAATGATGGTTAAATTTATTATTTCTTTCAAATTAGGACTAAATTGTTTGAATGTGTAAATGTGGAGGACTACATGTGTTATTATACAAAATATTTTAACATCCACGTCACTCTTTTAACGGTTGTTACCAAATTGAATAATTGTTCAAAGTTTAGTGATCATTTGTGAACTTAACCCTTAAATTAAAGTGAATGTAGGAATTATTGTAGTAATAAAAGTTTAATTAAAATCTGAAATTTTAATATAAAAATTATTTTTTAAGAATTTATTCTAAAAGGGGATAATAACACTTTCGGTCCCTAAGATTTCGAAACTAATTAAAACAGTTAATGGTACATTCTGCTGCATATGAATAGTGGTAAATTGCGGTACATGACATTTATTGTAGAATTATCCCTTAACTAGTATTTAAGCCCAGAAGGATTTTAAAAGGTTATGTTATCGAATCCTCAAGGCATTTTTTCTTTCTTTCTAAATTATGTTAATATTGTAAAACCTAGGTTGATTTTGATATAACGAATTGTATAAGGACTTACTTGCAAATACAATAATTTTTTAAGTATTTTAAAGACTCATAAATTGACAAGCCTTTTTGAACTAAATGATCTTTCAAAACAAACTGTTTTAAGTGTTCAAATTTTTCTAAGCGTTTTTAAGCTAAAATCCAACTTTACGTCTAAGCGTATCAATACGATTTTTGGCTACTGTAATTTCAATTAACCAAGGCGTACCGATACGGTTCAACCCGTATCGATACGATACTCATCTAGGCAAGCTATTTAGGCATAGCGTACCAATATGGTCTCTTACTGTATCGATATGATCCCGATGATATTAGCAGATCTTCGTATTAAATGATTTGAACATTGGCTATCAGTTATTGGAACCCTAAATTTTTAAACGGTCATTGAACTGTATCAATACGCCTAGATATTATATCGATACGCTTTTTTTCAAAACAAATCATGAGTCTAGTGAAAAAAACATTATCGATACGACATTTTCGTATCGATACACCCCTTATAATCGTACCAATGCGCCATTCTCGCGTATCGATACATCCTTGTTTTCAGTCACAACGGCTTTTTCTTCTTTGAGACAGGTATCGATACGGTCCCGAGGGTAAAGATACGTTGTGCAGTTGAGGAGCATTTATTGCGGGAACAATGCGGCCCAACGGCTAGATTAATGACCTCAACCACCCAAACGGCTAAAATTCAATGCAAGAGTATAAAAACAAGTCTCCAATGCTACAACAACAATTATTGAACCTTCAAGCAACATCCAAGCAATTATTCCAAGCCCTTGAGCCTATAGAGTCAAATTTGTGTACCAAACTTGTGAAATTCTTCATTGTTTATCTTTCTTTTAAGTTTGTGGAGTGTTTGTTTGTAATTGGGTAATTAATTAGTCTATTGAGAGATACATTTCATATTGTCTTTCTTTCTTTGTAGTTGTGAGTGAATTTGATTAAGCTTTGGGTAGAAAGCTTAATCGGTTTGTAAGGTTTCCTCCTAATCCGAGAAAAGGGGAAGAATCAATTAGTAGATTGGTTGAAAATTCTTACTGGGAGCTAAGGTAGTGGATGTAGAGCTTGTTAGAAGCTTGAACCACTCTAAATTTTCAACTATTCGCGAAGTAAATATTAACTTAAAATACACATATATACACATATATCTATAATTTGACAAAAAAAAAATAACGTTTCAAATAAATTTAAAAAAGTGGTTGGATATCAGTCATTGCTTTTAACAAATATAGATTCGACACCACAAATTTATTTTTCTCTGAGTTGTTTTTAATTTTCCATCACTTCCTATTTTTTTATCATAAAAGATGGAACGCATGGATACCAAAAATATTTTTTGACGTGATAGATACCGAAATTAGAATTGACAAGGACAGAAGGTTGTTACAAATTTAGTTATAATTTTAATGTGGTTGAACGAATAAATTATTTTAGGACATACTAATTAACTATGGATAATTTTATCGTAAATGTTATGTACCGTAATGTATTATTATTTGTATATACCGTAATATACTATTAATTATTTTAATTAGTTTTGAAATTCTAAAGACCAAAAGTGTTATTATCTCCTTTTTAGAATAAAATCTTAAAAATATTTTTTAAATTATTTTTTTTCAGATTTTCTTTTATTTTTTAATTCAAAAAATAATTAAACTTTTATTACTATAACAATTCGCACATTCACTTTAATTTAAGGGTAAAGTTCACAATAATTACTAAACTTTGATCAATTATTCAATCCCTTAATCCCCAGATTCCCAAACCCTAATTACTAAATTCACAAACCAAAACTTATGTATCTAACCTACGAGCCAAAACGCTATCGCTTGACTGTTCGAAATATGTTTTCGAACTTATGATTAGAACCAAATCATCATGCATCTAACGTACGAGCCAAATTATCATTGTTTAGGAACGTTCGAATTCTCAAACCGCATGTAAGATTAGAGTTTCAATGGCCAAGGTTAGGGATAAATTCTATTAGTATTTAACCTAGAGAAATTAATATAAAAACGTAGTTGTTAATTTCGCATTTAGATTAGGATTTAAGAATTTGGGGATTAGGTTTAAGAATTCGGTAAATTAAGGTTATTTAAGTCAAATTTTAACTTTATTTAAAAATAATAATTTATTGCATATTGAGTCCTTGAAAATTTTAATAATTAATTAAAAGTCATTAAAAATTTATAATGTTTAGCGATGTGTGTCACTCGTTGTAGACTCATCCAACTAAAAATAGGGTCAAATTGAAAGGATGAGGGTTAAATTTATTATTTCTTTCAAATTAGGACTAAACTGTTTGAATGTGTAAACGTGGAGGACTAAATGTGTTATTATACAAAATATTTTAACATTCACGTCACTCTTTTAACGGTTGTTACTAAATTGAATAATTGATCAAACTTTGGTGACCATTTGTGAAATTTACCCTTAAATTAAAGTGAGGGTAGAAATTATTATAATAATAAAAGTTTAATTATTTTTTAAATTAAAATAAATCTAAAAAGTTAATATAAAAATTATTTTTTAAGAATTTATTCTAAAAGGGGATAATAACAAGATTAATGACCTCAACCACCTAAACGGCTAAAATCCAATGCAAGAGTATAAAAACAAGTCTCCAAAGCTACAACAACAATTATTGAACCTTCGAGCAACATCCAAACAATTATTCCAAGCCCTTGAGCCTATAGAGTCAAATTTGTGTACCAAACTTGTGAAATTCTTCATTGTTTATCTTTCTTTTAAGTTTGTGGAGTGTTTGTTTGTAATTGGGTAATTAATTAGTCTATTGAGAGATACATTTCATATTATCTTTCTTTCTTTGTAGTTGTGAGTGAATTTGATTAAGCTTTGGGTAGAAAGCTTAATCGGTTTGTAAGGTTTCCTCCTAATCCGAGAAAAGGGGAAGAATCAATTAGTAGATTTGTTGAAAATTCTTACTGGGAGCTAAAGTAGTGGATGTAGAGCTTGTTAGAAGCTTGAACCACTCTAAATTTTTAACTATTCGCGAAGTAAATATTAACTTAAAATACACATATATACACATATATCTATAATTTGACAAAAAAAAAATAAGGTTTCAAATAAGTTTAAAAAAGTGGTTGGATATCAGTCATTGCTTTTAACAAATATAGATTCGACACCACAAATTTATTTTTCTCTGAGTTGTTTTTAATTTTCCATCACTTCCTATTTTTTATCATAAAAGATGGAACGCATGGATACCAAAAATATTTTTTGACGTGATAGATACCGAAATTAGAATCGACAAGGACAGAAGGTTGTTAGAAATTTAGTGATAATTTTAATGTGGTTGAACGAATAAATTATTTTAGGACATACTAATTAACTATGGATAATTTTATCGTAAATGTTATGTACTGTAATGTATTATTATTTAGGGTAAACTATACTAATGACCACCAAATTATAGGGTTGGTGTCGATTTGACCACTATATTTTCAATTGTGTCAAATATACCACTTAACTATTTAAATGGTTCCAATTAAGCCACTCGCCGTAAAAAAAAAACGAAAAAGGTGACGGAACTGTTAAAAAAATTGGTATAATTACACATTTGGTCCTTTATATTTATACAATATATCAATTTAGTCCTAATTTTAATCTAATAAAATAAATTAATTATTCAATAAGATGGTGACACGTGTCACCACCTTATTGGAAGTCTTTAATTATTTTTATTTAATTCATTTAATTAATTTTCCACCTCCAATCAGGTGGTGACACGTGTCACCCAATTGGAGGTGGAAAATGAGAGGAACAAAACACCCCCATCATAGATCGAACCTGTGACCTTAGAGCAACCAAGGTTTGTGCTTGCCACTAAGACAAGCACACTTTTGTGCTATAGGGTACAACATTTAATATATGTGTTTAATGATTGTTAGTGCCCATAAAAATGAAAGAAAAGAATTTGCACTTGGGTGGATTTGAACCAGGGACCTTAAGATGCATAGCACAAGTGCTTGCCACTACACCAAATATATACTTTGTGATATATTGTACAACATTTAATATATGTCTTATATAATTTTTAATGCTTGGAAAAAGGAAGGAAATGTAATTTTAAGAAACTCGAACATAATATTCTTATGATGCATAAAAACATCTAAACCAATTAAATAAATCTAATAACTAAATTAAAGTTAAGAATATTTTGTATATATTTTAAATTATAGTTAGTGCACGATTTAAAATAAAAAAATTTAATATTATTTTTTAATAGAAAAATCATTTTAAAATTTTTATATTTTAATCTAAATTTAATATATTTTTTAGTTCCAGATTTATTTTTATAATTTCACGTATATAATGATTTTTTAACTTAATTAATAATTTTAATATTTACTAAAAAATAATTAAATTATTATATATATAATTATATTAAAAAATTAAAAATTATATTAAATTCATTTAGCGAATTCAAACTCACAAACATAATTTAATATTCTTAACTTTAATTTAGTTATTAGATTTATTTAATTGGTTTAGATGTTTTTATGCATCATAAGAATATTATGTTCGAGCTTCTTAAAATTACATTTCCTTCCTTTTTCCAAGCATTAAAAATTATATAAGACATATATTAAATGTTGTATAATATGTCACAAAGTATATATTTGGTGCAGTGGCAAGCACTTGTGCTATGCATCTTAAGGTCCATGGTTCGAATCCACCCAAGTGCAAATTCTTTTCTTTTATTTTTCTGGGCACTAACAATCATTAAACACATATATTAAATGTTGTACCCTAGAGCACAAAAGTGTGCTTGGTTCAGTGGCAAACGCAAACCTTGGTTGCTCCAAGGTCACAGGTTCGATCCATGATGAGGGTGTTTTGTTCCTCTCATTTTCACCTCTAATTGGGTGACACGTGTCACCACCTGATTGGAGGTGGAAAATTAATTAAATAAATTAAATAAAAATAATTAAAGACTTCCAATAAGGTGGTGACACGTGTCACCGTCTTATTGAATAATTAATTTATTTTATTAGATTAAAATTAGGACTAAATTGATATATTGTATAAATATAAAGGACCAAATGTGTAATTATACCAATTTTTTAACAGTTCCGTCAACTTTTTCGTTTTTTTTAACGGCGAGTGGCTTAATTGGAACCATTTAAATAGTTAAGTGGTATATTTGACACAATTGAAAATATAGTGGTCAAATCGACACCAACCCCATAGTTCGGTGGTCATTAGTATAGTTTACCCTATTATTTATATATACCGTAATATACTATTAATTATTTTAATTAGTTTTGAAATTCTAAAGACCAAAAGTGTTATTATCTTTTTTTAGAATAAAATTTTAAAATTATTTTTTAAATTATTTTTTTTCAGATTTTTTTTTATTTTTTAATTCAAAAAATAATTAAACTTTTATTACTATAATAATTCACACATTTACTTTAATTTAAGCGTAAAGTTCATAAATAATTACTAAACTTTGATCAATTATTCAATCCCTTAATCCCCAAATTCCCAAACCCTAATTACTAAATTCACAAACCAAAACTTATGTATCTAACCTACGAGCCAAAACGCTATCGCTTGACTGTTCGAAATATGTTTTCGAATTTATGATTAGAACCAAATCATCATGCATCTAACGTACGAGCCAAATTATCATTGTTTAGGAACGTTCGAATTCTCAAACCGCATGTAAGATTAGAGTTTCAATGGCCAAGGTTAGGGATAAATTCTATTAGTATTAAACCTAGAGAAATTAATATAAAAACGTTGTTGTTAATTTCGAATTTAGATTAGGATTTGAGAATTTGGGGATTAGGTTTAAGAATTCGGTAAATTAAGGTTATTTAACTCAAATTTTAACTTTATTTAAAAATAATAATTTATTGCATATTGAGTCCTTGAAAATTTTAATAATTAATTAAAAGTCATTAAAAATTTATAATGTTTAGCGATGTGTGTCACTCGTTGTAGACTCATCCAACTAAAAATAGGGTCAAATTAAAAGGATGAGGGTTAAATTTATTATTTCTTTCAAATTAGGACTAAACTGTTTGAATGTGTAAACGTGGAGGACTAAATGTGTTATTATACAAAATATTTTAACATTCACGTCACTCTTTTAACGGTTGTTACCAAATTGAATAACTGATCAAACTTTGGTGACCATTTGTGAAATTTACCCTTAAATTAAAGTGAGGGTAGAAATTATTTTAATAATAAAAGTTTTAATTATTTTTTAAATTAAAATAAATCTAAAAAGTTAATATAAAAATTATTTTTTAAGAATTTATTCTAAAAAGGGATAATAACATTTTTGGTTCCGAAAATTTCGAAACTAATTAAAACAGTTGACGATACATTACGCTGCATATGAATAATGATAAATTGTTATACATGACATTTATTGTAGAATTATCGCTTAACTAGCTAGTATTTTGTAAAACTAATGAATATCCCAACATATTTGTTAGAGCCCAGAAGAATTTTAAAAGGTTCTATTATCGAGTCCTCAAGGCCATTTTTTTCTAAATTATTTTAATATACTATAATTAGTACTAACATTATATTATATACAATAATTAGTAAATTTATTATCTATCAATTTCAACGCTTTAAATAAATATACTATTATATATTCTAATCAATACTCTCTCTGTCTCATTTAATATGTCTAGTGTTGATTTTTTTGGTCAAATTTTTTAAAATTTAACTTATCATTACTTTAAATTTATTATTGATAAAAATGTGAAAAATATGTTTTAGAAACCTTCAATCAAGTAGTTTAAAAATATATATTTCATAAAATTTAATTAATTAACATATTTAAGATAATTATGGTTAAAGTTAAAAAAAATTGACCATAAAAAGTTAATATTAGACATATTGAATGGGACAAAGAGAGTATTAAATATCTATAGATGGATCAAACTCAAGAAAGGATTTAAATAAAAATACTTTCAATAACCGATTATTCGAATAAGGTCGACTTGAATTAAGATCATATTATCAATGCTGATATAAATCCATTAATAAATACTTCTAAAAAAAGTTTTTTTGAAAAATGTTGTCTGTTAATTTAAAGTGTTTGACATTACTGTCATAAAATGTTGTGAAAAAATTAAAACATTAATTTAGACATGATTTTAGAAAAGTAAAAAAAATAAGGCAACTTAAATGGTATTTTTATAATTTTATATCCAAAAGCTAGAAGCTTAAAAAATAAAATTGCATTGGCTTAGAAAAAAACTAAAAGCTTCATTCGAAAAGTTTTTTTTATTCCAAAAGCAATTTTGAACCTTGTTCTTTATTGTTGTTAGTCTCAAAATTGCATTTTACTCTAAAAGTTGTTAGAAAAGCAATGGAGAACCGTCGCTTGGGCTTAATTTTTCATTTGTTGGATTGAAAAATACTTTTTGAATAAGTACTTTACAAAAATGTGATAGATAAGTAATGTGGGAATCTGTGGTTTGTTAATTTGACATTATTGTTAAAAAAATTAGATAACACGTCTATTTTAATTATAGGTTGGTAAGCATAATTGATTAGTACAAAATATGACTAACAAATTAGAATGTTTTGATAATTTCATATCTAAAAATAATTTTTAAAAAATTAAAAATACTATTTTTAGCTTTTGCGTTTGGATTTAAAAACTGGTTTTAAAAATAATTTCCATTTCAAAAGCTTATTGCTCTTCATTACTTTTGAAAAAAATGTACTTTTCAATAAAGATTTTCAACTTATACGCAAAAATTAAAAATAGTGTATTTATCTTTTGAAAAATATTTTTTATATGATATTATCAAAATAACCTCATTTATTCTTTATATTTTGCAATCAATTACGTTTTCCAACACATGTTTACAATATATTTAACTTTCCATAATAATGTTATATATTTGAACAAGCGTTGATGGTTAGTTGGTTAGAGCTGCTCACTTGTTTTATTTCTCTTCACTTAAGTCTTAAATTCTAGACCTAGTAAGAAGAATTTTTTCCCTTAAAATCTCCTCCTTCCCTCTTTAAGTAAAAGTAAAACTAATATTTGTCAGAAAAAAAGTATTCATATATTTAAATTAACAAATCACACTCTTTCAAAACATTTTTCTATTGTATTTTACAAATGATCCCCCCCCCCCATAAAAAATACTTTCCAACCCACCAACAATTGTGAACTAAACGTTAGTTTAGTTAATATCGTTGTTGTAAAATCCATAATACAATAAGGGGAGTTTGGTTCACGGAATGTAAGATTACTCATGAGAATAAGATTACTGGAATGTAACATTACTTGACAGATTACTAGGAATGTTACATTGCCTTATGATATATTCTTTTTTAACAAGTTAAACTTTCAATTATTAATTTAAAAATATTTGCATAAAAATTAATATATAGAACTATTTCGTTACATTATCTAAAATTTGCAATATATATATATATATATATATATATTTATAATATAATTAATATATTAAAATTTTAAAAAAGTGGTTTATATTTATATATCATTATTCCCTTTTTAATTATTTTGTAAACACAAAATACTAAACATTTAATATGCTTAAAGTTTTAATTTTTTTATTACTTTTGATCATTTAACAAATAAATTAAAGTAAATAATAAAATAAATTTAAAAGTAGTAAAACATGATAAAAATAAATTAACCTACTAATTTTTAAAATTAAAATATCTTATAAATCAAATAATAAAATTAATAACATCAACTCGTAACACATTCACTCCCAAATAACATGGAATCTCATCATATAACCCTAGAAACATCATAAATACAATATTAATAAAAATATATTAAATATTACATTATTAAATATATGCAACATCATTTATATATTAAACTAATATCAAATAAAAATATTTAATAAATTTACCCACAACTAATTAGTCACCTATTTAAAAATGTAATAAATGATCAACATGAACATAATTCATTATCACAAGGGCAATATTGTTCAAAAGGGGAAAGAATTGTGTAATACCTAAGAAAATGAGGGGAATAACATTCCCACCATTTTGAGGGAAAAGAGCCATTATTGAAAAAAGAACAATACCTCCTCGTGGGAATTCTCCTAAACTAAACATGGGAATGTAAGTTTTGAAAAGATTTGTAACCCCCTCGTCCCGGTCTGGTCGGATGACCGGTCCGAATGGGCCACACGGGGAAAACCGAGTGAAAACCCCTAAGGATTCCCCCTCGGTTAACGACCCTAAAATTTCTTTTTACTTTAATCTTGTCTAGATGCACATTTAATTCCTAAGTGGAGCATAACAGCGGAAGATACAATCAACGGAACATTCACCGACCAAACAAAGCATAAACAGTCCATTTTTCTTCATTACAGCAGGCCGTTTCGAAACGCCCCTAGGGTGTTCCGAAACGCCTTGACTTGGTCAACGGCCCTGGGTCAACCATAAGGTGACCGTTCCGAAACAGGGGTGACCCGTATCGGAACGACCTTGACGGTCAATATCTCGTGGTCAACGAGATTTGACCGTTTCGAAACACCAAAGGCCCGTTTCGGAACGACTACATCTCGCCAAATTCTCAAAATTCCAGTAGCAAAATCGTTCCGAAACGCCCTCATCCGTTTCGAAACGGCAGGCCATTTACAAGGGGACCGTTCCGGAACAGGGGGACCCGTTCCGAAACGCCCCATGTCAGCAGACTCGTCTGGGCTGTTTTGAGGCACAAGGGTGCCCCAAAACACCACCAAAACACCATACAACAGCAAAACAACATACACAGGGGATAACAACAATACTAGCATGCTTCAACATGATTTAAACATGTCCAACACCAAAGCAACAATCCACAACATGCATTCATTCAAACAACATTCAAAAATATGTAAAACTCTTAAGGCATAGGCTAATATCCAAAGTAAGCAATTAGGCATGACTTACAATTCATCATGGCAACACAAACCATGCAAAAGAAAGGTATAAGGGAGTCCAAACATGCTCTCAATCAACCAACAACTACTCATCAAAGCCATACATGTCCCATTGCTCAAACTATTACATGTCTAACATTTAAAAACCATACTTGATGAACTCAAGCCAAAAACCACACTTGGAGCCTTCCACTTGCGCGAGCAACCCACGAGCTAAGGATCTGCAATGTTGAACAAAGAGAGCGTAAGCAATGATGCTTAGTGAGGGTAAGCTCTAAAAACAAACCTCAACATTGCAGGGTCCGAGCACGATCTAACCAAGGCCATTTACACAAACCATGAGTCCACAAGGTATAGATGCATGAGTAATATATCACATGTATGCCATAATTATGAGCTCAATACCACCATACAAGTAATCACATATAAACATCCAAACAGTTCATATATCTCAACACATTGATACACATATCAACAACATTGGCACCTAGTTAAGACTCAAATACGCGGATAACCGTTGGAACTCACATCCAACAACATAACCATTACCTGACGGTGGGATTACACTCATCACCGGTCTCGCGGAGGGGATTCCACTCATCCTCACGCCCCGTCGATGGGATTCCACTCATCCTCACGCCCCGTCGATGGGATTCCACTTATCACCGACTATATTTAAATACCATTTCCGGGCGTACCCGTACTCCTCCTTGGTGACTCAACGCCACCAAGGCCACGCGCGACTTTTGACTCATGTGTACACACTAACATCCTAATGATCGATCATTTGTATTTAAGTTTACTAGTGCCAATATTCATTCATTTCATCTTACTCATTTCAATCAATTCCGTGCTTAGCACGTACTCACCAACAACCATCATCATGCATGCCTCAAGCATCATAATTCATGTCTCATCTCACATGTACAACACAATATACATAGCCATTCATACCACAATTCATACGAGACATACACAACCATATAATGAGTTCAACCAAAGGCTCTAGATCAAGCTTAGGATTAGGCTACCACTCTAATCCTAACTCTAGGTGGGTCTACCAAGCCCAACCTAGTCCACATACTCGAACCAACCAATTTAAAACCGTTTAAAACAATTAACCACTCACCTAAACTCCCGAGCTCAAGACCACGCAAGCAATTGTCTTCAATTTCCCGGATTCACTTCCGAAGCTTCACCGATGCCCAAACTTGACTCTAATCAATCCCAAACACAAACAAAACATTCACGATCAATATCTTGTCATCGAAACTAACCCGGATTACATTACCAAGCAACCAACACTCAAAACAAGACCAAAAACAGGATTTTCGAGCAGCCCACAAGACCCACTGAAAACTCTCATTTCAAGCACCCAAACAAGCATCAATTGCACCCAAAATGATCCTCATACATCATACTACCTACAGCCCCCAAATTCCGACCCTTAACAGCCCCCAAACCCACATTAAAACCCTCCAAAAACCCTCTCAAGCCAAAATCCGAAAATTGATTAAAATCATTCGAAATTCATATATGTAGTATCATTTGGCCTCTATACATCATTACTAAACATATTAAATCAAAACATTTAATTTTGCAACATAAAGACACCATTTTTAATCAAAACATTCAAAACCTCCACTTTCCAAAAACTTCATGAAAATGAAAAAGAATGGTACTTTTATGAAGGGAAGGATGAGGGGAAGTCAAAAATACTCTTACCTTTCGATTTGGGGCTGAAATGAGTGAGAAATGGGATGGAACAGTGATTTGGGTAGTGAACTTGGGTTTCCCGTTGGTGAGTTTTGAAGGGAAGATGAATAGTAGAGAGAGATGGGTGTTTTATTTAACATGTGGTATAATTTGAGGCTCAAAAGTCTAGTTTACCCCTAATGAAATGGAATATCTACAAGGGAGGTAAATCCATGGTTAAATGTGGTTTAATCTTAAAACATGATTAACCCCAAGTAGATTAATTTTGAAAACAACTCGAAATATTATTTAGAGTATAAAACCGAGCCCAAAATAATATTAAAATATTATTTTCACCTAACCCCTAAACCCGGGTGTTACAAGATTATTACTCATGGTAATTATTTTGTCCGTGAACCAAGCGCACCCTAGGTGTGAATACATTTAACCGTAAGTATATTTTAAACAATACAAAAATAGAGGTCAGCTCATTGTATATAAGAAAAAGTTATTAAAAATTATGGGTAATTTTTTAAAGTTCAATCTTAATTTTTACTCCATAAAATAATAAAATATTTAAATAATTAATAAGGTTGATGATGACAATACATACATCGAATGAAAGTAAGCATTTAGGGTGTGTTTGGATCACAAAATATAAGATTATCTGTAGGAATAAGAATCTCAAAATGTAACATTACCTGACATATTAGTGAGAATGTTACATTATCTTGTTTACTTTAATTGACAGGAATATAAGATGGCAATGTTTGGATGAGGGAATAAAAGGTTGTCTAAAAACAAATTTAACCAAAATGCCATTATGATGTATTTGTCTTTAAACAAGTTAAATTTCTCATATATAATTAAAAATATTTACATGGAAATTCATATAACTATTTTCGTAGCACTATGTAAATTTAAAAAAAAAATGTAACAAAATTATAATATAAGTATATAACTAGTATATTAAACCTATATCGTTAAATAATTGTCATAAGTGTTAAATTTATTTATATATGAGATATAATATAGTATGAAAAATATAAGTTTAAATTATGATTTTATTAAAATATAGTGAAAAATTTTGTAAAAAATATACTTATGACAATTATTTAAAAATTATCCAAATTAAGATTTAAATTTGAGAATAGAGTAATTATATTTTTTCAATCTCTTTTATACTTCGGGAACATGTGATAAATTTATATTTTAAGTTGTTGAGATTAAATATTTTTTACTATTAATATGTGATAATAATCCTTAAAAAGTAAAATCAACTAATGATGTTTAACGTGTTTTTATGATTTTATGTAAATATAATTATATATTTTAATATCAGAATATATAACTTATTTTATAAAAAATTGTATATTTATATTTTTTGGTAATATCTATATATTTATTTATTATCCTATGTTTTAACTCTGTGTCTTATATTTTCAATATTTATTTATTTGTATGTAATTATATATGCCTTATTTAATAATTCAAAGTAGCACTTTAACCCAAAAAAGAGAAGACATGATTGAAATGTTTCTATTTTATCAAGGGTATTTTTGTCATAAATACAAGGAATTGTCAAATACCAAAGAAAAGGAAGGGAATAGGATTCCTGGTATAAACCAAAAAAACGCTATTGTTAGAAATAGAGTATTGCCCATGGTGGAAATCCTCCCAACCAAACGTGGGTATGAAATTCTCGAAAATTTTTTCTTCTTAATAATCATCTTTTCTGCGATCTAAACGCCCCCTTAGGAGTTTGAATTCAATGCCCAACTTCATAAGAATGAAAATCGTCTGCCCCAACTATGCCTCTTTTTGGTGCCCCACTTAAAAAATGAGTTTAAGGTTAGGATTTATGGTTTGGGTATAAAAAATTGGGGTATGATGTATTTTTTAGGGTGTAGAGTTTAGGGTTTATAATTTAAAACTTAAGGTTACAACCTAATTTTTAATTTTTAATTTTTTTAGTGTTAGAGTATAAAAAATGACATACTTGAGGATTTTTGTTCATTTCGTAATTGGCAAGTTCGTAAGATTAGGTTTGAACTAGCTGCTTGAGTGAGTTCTCCATTCAGTTGGTCCACTCTATTTATTGTTCATTGGATTTTGACGGGGATACTTTGATGTTAGTTGTGATAGGGGTAAAAATCTCCTGCCCCTAACCATGCCTCCTTCTATGCCTCCTGCCTAAAAATACTTAGACATTAAATCTTATCCCATAACCCTAATTTTCATATCCTAAACCCCAAACCCTAAAAAATACACCATATCCCTAATTCCCTACACCTTAACCCTAAGCCCCAACCTTAAACCCCAAATCCTAAACCCTAAACCCACTATTTTAAAGTGGGGCACAAATGAGGGCATACTTTGGGGGCAGATGATTTTCATCCTGATAGAATATAATCTTATTGAATACTTAGCTAATTTATTTATTGTCAGCCATGCATAGTAATTGGTCCAAGTGATAAGCAACTTAGTATTGCTAAAGTAGGTCTTTAGTTCGAAGCGTTGTGCATGTAGAAAGTTTTTATAACCCAAGTGGTAAAATTTGAAAGTTTTACACAGTTTTTAGACCATTGGATGAAAGTAGATGGATAATTGAGATTAACAGTAAGAAATTTAAAGATTATTACTTGGAAAAAAAGTATAAAAATAATCTTAATCATTTATTACTCACATCTGATGATCCAAAAAAATATAAAAATAATTGTGTTTTACATAATATAAGTAGATTATAACCCCTCTCCCGCCCTCTCTATATATGTATGACACAAAGAAGGAAAAGTTCATTTTTTGCACGTGTTGTTTTTGTTTTCATCTATGATCACAAAATATGGAACATATAGATCTCAGAATTAGTGACGGATGCAAATGCATCTTAAGGTTGCCTCGGGCTCACTATTTTCTAAATTTCACATATTTTATCTTAATTTTTTTTATTTTCATGAGTTGATCTTTAAACTCTTTAATATTTATAAATTGTGTTTATCTTAAAAATATTTTTAAATCCGCTACTGTTCCGATTTAGACAAGATATGAACATCGGGTTGCTACAAATTTAATAATAATTTTAGTCAAATATGGTGGGCGGAGAAATTGTTTTAGGACACGGTAGTTAACATTTTGTCAGAGCCTAGAGGAGGGATGTAAAAAACTGACCCAACCTGCAAAATTGATTGAAACCGACTTGAGTCAGAACTGTTTGAGACTCGGAGGACTGGTGATCCGAAATCGATCTGAGTCTGAACTGATGTTGACCTGAACCCGAGTTTGACCTGAAAATTTTGGATCTGAACCCGACCTGCACCCGACCTGAACCCGAATTCAATATGAAAATGTGATAACCGAACCCGACCTGCATTCGACCTGAAATGAACCCGAACCCGAGATTAACCTAGTAAATAACTGATATTACCCGACCTGTTATCAACCTGACTTATTATGAATCTAAATTGTAATTGACTCAACCTTTATCAACCTGAACTGTAAATGACCTGACTTGTTATTGAATTAATCTAATATTCACTTGACTTGATATTTATATGGCATATAATAACTAACAAGTTATTATTGATAAAATTGTAAGATTAAGAATTTATCATATTATAGTGTTACATATTCACTATTCAAAGTACATAATTAATTATGATCATTAAATTAATATTTTTACTTTTTATAGTTTATAAATAATAAAATATTATAAAATTTAAAAGTAATACAAATTTAAATCAATTTATTAATTATAATCATTAAATTAAAATTTCACTTTTTCTATTAAGTAGATCTTCATATTAAAAAAATTTGACTATAACTATTAAACTAAATGTATTAAATGATTCATTCAATATATTTATCTCATTACGTTGATGTAATAAGTAATGAACAAGTTAAATGTAATTTTACTTTATATATTGTATATATATAAACAGAACACTTATACTTATTTGTTAAATTTCAGTAATTGATTGATTGTCAAAACATGATATTGAAAATTTCAGTAACTTCATATATTCTAAAAAACTAAGGTTTACAAGCTAACACTATAATATGATAAATGTACAAATTAATTCAACTAAATAAACTTAAGCTCTCATATCTTATAGCAAAAGTTTTACAAACCTAAAAGCCCAACTTTGCTACTAGAAATTTCTTCATCGAGCTTTAATTATTCTCAAAGTATCTAAATATTGCCAACATGATTAAATTATGGGCAACTTTACAGCTTTAAAAGCTAAAATGCCACCAACATAATTTAATCATGAGTAACTACTTAGATAAGGTTAAAAAATTACAACATAATTTAATCATAGTTCAGACTTCAGAGTTTAGACCAACAAGGCAACAACAATATGAATCAATTCAACATCAAGACCAACAAAGGCATCCATGATCCACCAAGCATTCAGACCAGGCTAGGCACTCAGGCAGAGAACAATAAGCATCAATGCATCATTATCAACAATCAGACCAGGCCAGACTGCAAACAACAAGCATAAATTCAGCAAGCAAGCAAGCAAACAATTTAACACATACTATTATTAATGAAATAAAAAAATAAATCTTACATTTAAAGAGCAAAATCATTAACAACATTAAGATATTCCTCATCCATTTCTTTCGGTTCGAAACCATACAACCAATTTTGAGTTGTTACAAAAACTTCAACATTTTTAGGTAAGAGTCTAGATCCCAACTTGTTCAAGATTCGACCTCCCATGCTAAAGGAAGATTCTGAAGCAACAAAAGTAATTAGAATGGCCAAAATGTCTCTGGCCATGCGAGCAAGTACCGGATAAGAAGCACTTTGTGTTTTCTAATACTCTAAAATATCAAATTCAGAATCTTCATTATGAGGGACAAGTGGCAAATTTATGTAAGATTCAACATAAAAATTTCCACTCCTTGAAGCAGCTAGATTAGCATCAAAACTCTGAAAATAAAGAAATAAACTAATTTAGTATTTTAAAAAACAGAATACAAGTAATTAAAATAAAAGAAAATTTGAAAACTAAATTATGAAATCTAACCTGAAATAGATCAGATTTTCTAAATGGTCGAGGTCGACTGAAACCAGACCCACTTGTCATTTGAGTTGTGTTAGTTTGAACAAAAGAACAAGAAGAAGAACCACAAGGTGCAGATTTTGAATAAAAGATGTATAAATTAACAAACTCTGTATAAATGGCAGTTACCCTTCGTTGAACCTCATTGTCTACATAAAGAACACTATACAACTCTTTCAAAAGTTGTAATTTATATCGAGGATCAAGCAAAACAACAAAAGACAGAATCATTGAGTGATCTGCCCATTATTTTTCATATAACTCAAGCATAGGTCCAACCATTGCAGAAATACCTTGGAAATGATCACTATGAGCATCACACAACAACTTCTCAATTGCAACAATGTTAGTCAAGTACACGTTAGCTGTTGGATACTTAGATCCAGAAAACAGAGAGGTAATTTCATAAAAAGGCTCAAGAAAATCACAAATCATCTGAATAGTTTCCCACTCAGTATCATTAATCATATCCAAGTCATTTTCCCTATTAACAAACAAGTTAATGGCTAACTTAGCATCAAGTGCTCTATGAATCATTGAGTAAGTAGAGTTCAATCGAGTAGGAACATCCAATAATAACTTACCACGAAAAGAAGAATCACAGTCTTTCACAGCTAATTCAAAGGCACAGAGTCTAGAATCAGAAGAATCAATAAACTTCACAATTTCACACAACTTAATAACAAGAGAATCAATTACCTTTTGTTGGATTATTCAGTGCTTGATTCCTTCAACCGTTCTTGCTCGTCAAGTGTGGAGAAGTGGGATAATTGGGTGTTTTGTAGGAATAGAAAGATAGGCAATTGACACAAGGATTTATAGTGGTTCAACCTTCTAACCAAGTTCTACATCCACTACCTTAGCTTCCCACTAAGGATTTCCAAACAAATTCACTAAGAATTTCGTCCCCTTTTCTCGGCTTAGGAGGAAACCGTTACAACGATCAAGCTTTCTACCCAAAGCTTGATCAAACACTCTCTTACACAAGAAAGACTTAGCAAACTAGAAATCTCTCTAGAAGGTATATGTTTGCACAATTAAAGCTCTCACCCAAAACCTAAACACTTGAGCAAATTTGACAATTAGGATCACAAGTGTAGTTGACAAATGAAGCATTAACCATTACTAGATGCTTGGAGGTCCCTTTTATACTCCTCTTTGAGTTTGTAGCCGTTACTGGCCGTTGGGGTTGAATTGAAGCCGTTGGAGACTTAATTTCCCACCATAAATGATGTTCTGCAGCTCCCCGTTTCGAAACGCTCGAACCCGTTTCGAAACACTCTTGAAATAGAAAGAGCCGTTGCAGTCTGATGCAGCACCCGTATCGAAACACCCTTGGCCGTATCAAAACGATCGTATCGAAATGCTTGTCCCCGTATCAAAATGCTCTGCATTTAAAAGGTAGTTGAGAAATAGCCGTTGGGGTTTATGACCGTTGAGGTCGATGCCACATAGGCGTATCGAAATGGAAGATGTCGTATCGAAACGCTAGGAAAAAATCTCATCCAAATTAAAGCCCATTTCGAAACCCGTTTCGAAATGTTTTGACACTGTAAAGACCTATATCGAAACACCTGGATGGTTTTGTTGGATTTGGCTTTGAAAACACTTAAAAACCTTTTGAAATATCCCCTAAACATAGTTTCAAGTTGTTTGGACTTTAGAAATGGTTTTGAATTCTTTTAATCTTTGTCCAAAATATTTTTTCAATTATTATATCAAAACATTAGTTCTACAATCTCCCCATTTTTGATATAATAAAACCAACTTGAAAAATTGTTTGGGATTCTCCCTCTTTAAGTTTAAAAATGTGAATAAGAGATGAAAAATTTAAAATCAAGTAAAGCTCCCCCTTATTTATTTGAAAATTCAATTTTTCAAACCAAACTCTCCCCCTTTTTTGTTATATCAAAAAGAATTCAAAAGACATTAAGTTCAAAATAACTTAAGAGGATTGAAAAGATGACAACAGTTTAGAATTTTGGTTTTAAAATGGCTCCCCCTTACTCAAATCATCATCAAAATGTTAGTCCAACATATATGATCATCTAGTTGAAATAAAAAAAAACAAATCAAATAAAAACAAGAACAAGAACAACTAGATTTTACCACACTTGAACCCAATGGAGGATGTGAAGCCTTCCTTCTTCAAGTGTTCTTCCTTAGTGTGCATGAAGCTCCCCTCAATGTTTGACTTGTTGATCAATCTCCATCACACCTATCAAAAGACAATCAAGTAATTTTTGGTATCCAAATTGTTTTGGATCCATAGACGTTAGTAGCACAAAATTTAGTCCCCTTAGGAATCCATTTTTCAATTTCGTCCTTTTTAGTTGAACTGGTTAGTCCTTTTGGAACCCAAACACTTCTAAAACATTTTCCATTTATGAATCTAGGGGCACTAGATTGTCTTACATAAAAATTTGATTTTCCTAAATTATTTTTCTTTTGAAGTTCATTGAAAATCAAATCTTTTTTCTTCTTAAGATCATCAACTTCTTTTTGATGATCTTTTTCCATCGTTTGAAGCAAGTTTTGTAAGTCTAAAACTTTAAGCTCAAAATCTTTAATTTTTGCTTCAAACTCTAAATTGGTTTTAGAAAGCTAATCATTTTCGGTTTTTAACTTTGAAATCAATTTCTTGTTTTTCGAAAATGAAGCCTTGGACTCAAAAACCAATTCATCATAGGCTTTTTTTAACTCATCAAAATAATATGAATTTGAACTAGATGAGTTAGAAGTTACCTCCCCCTCATTGAGGGCCATCAAGCATAGGTGGGCCACTCATCATCGGTGGAGTCTTTATCACTCCATGTAGCCATATATGATTGCTTTGAAGATGATCCCTTCTTGTTGGACTTGTGGGATTCCTTCATCTTCTTCCTCGATTCATGCTTGGATTTTTCCATTTTGCTCTTCATGAACCGGGAAAATTTGTTGAAGAGATAGACTATCTCTTCATCTTCGCTTTCCTCCTCACTTAGTTCTATATGATGGCATGTGGAGGATTTGAGAGCAACTACACTTACGTTGATGCCTAGCTCTATGATCTTCTTCTTCCCTATAGCTCTAATTTCTTCCCTCTTCTTCTCCCCTTCTTTGTTTTTCTTCATAATTTGGCGAGTGAGAAGTGACCCCATGAGCTCATCAAGCTTCAAAGTCTTAAGATTCTTGGCTTCGATGATGGCGGTCCTTTTTGAGTCCCATGACTCGGGAAGGGAGTAGATGAGCTTTCAGACAAGTTTCTCTTCCGGGATAGCTTCTCCATAATCTTTAAGACCATTGGTGATGGTGGAGAACCTATCGAACATATTCTCAATGTCCTCTTCCGGATCCATCTTGAAGTTTTCATACGCTACGTTGAGGATCCCAATCTTGGTCTCCTTTACTTCGCTTGTCCCCTCGTATGTAACTTCGAGCTTGTCCCAAACTTCCTTGGCACTCTCACAAGAAGACATCTTCTCATAGATGTTTGGGCCAAATGCACAAAAGAGGATGTGCAAGGCTTTACAATTTAGCTCTATCTTCTTGCGATTGTCGGCACTCCACTCCGTCTTGCTTCCTTGTGGCACGAACGAACCATCTTCTACTATATCCCAAAGCTTGTAGTCCTTGGACTTTATGAAAAATTTCATTCTTGTCTTCCAATGGGTATAGTGTGTTCCGTCGAAGAAGGGCGATTTGTCGATTGATTGTGCCATTGAGCCGGTTGATTGAAATGATGATCGAGCTTGCCGGATCTTCTCAATAGGATGTTAATCCTCTTCAATTGAGCCAAGCTCTGATACCAATTATTGGGTTATTCGGTGCTCGATTCCTTCAACCGTTCTTGCTCGCCAAGTGTGGAGAAGTGGGATAATTGGGTGTTTTTGTGGGAATAGAAAGATAGGCAATTGACACAAGGATTTATAGTGGTTCAACCTTCTAACCAAGGTCTACATCCACTACCTTAGCTTCCCGCTAAGGATTTCCAAACAAATTCACTAAGAATTTTTTCCCCTTTCCTCAGCTTAGGAGGAAACCGTTACAACGATCAAGCTTTCTACCCAAAGCTTGATCAAACACTCTCTTACACAAGAAAGACTTAGCAAACTAGAAATCTCTCTAGAAGGTATATGTTTGCACAATTAAAGCTCTCACCCAAAACCTAATCACTTGAGCAAATTTGACAATTAGGCTCACAAGTGTTGTCTACACAATAAATTGAACAATAAAGCCTTAAGACAAATTCTTGATCATTAAGTAGTTGACAATTAAAGCATTAACCATTACTAGATGCTTGGAGGTCCCTTTTATACTCCTCTTTGAGTTTGTAGCCGTTACTAGCTGTGGGGTTGAATTGGATCCGTTGGAGACTTAATTTCCCACCATAAATGTAGTTCTACAGCTCCCCATTTCGAAACGCTCGAACTTGTTTCGAAACACTCTTGAAATAGAAAGAGTTGTTGCAGTCTGATGCAGCACCCGTATCGAAACGCCCTTGGCCGTATCGAAACGACCGTATTGAATCGCTTGTCCCCGTATCGAAACGCTCTACATTTAAAAGGTAGTTGGGAAATAGCCGTTGGGGTTTATGACCGTTGAGGTCGATGCCACATAGGCATATTGAAACGGCAGATGCCGTATCGAAACGCTAGGCAAAAATCTCATCCAGATTAAAGCCTATTTCGAAACCCGTTCCGAAACGTTTTGACACTGTAAAGACCCGTATCGAAACACCTAGGGGTGTTTCGAAACACCTGAATGGTTTTGTTGGATTTGGCTTTGAAAACACTTAAAAACCTTTTGAAATATCCCCTAAACACAATTTCAAGTTGTTTGGACTTTAGAAATGGTTTTGAATTCTTTTAATCTTCGTCCAAAATATATTTTCAATTATTATATTAAAACATTAGTTCTACACCTTCAAACCTTTTTGGACAATTAAGTTTAAGATGTGGGTAGCACACCTTATATGAAAGTATTTACCATTGCATGGAAGAGGAGAAATAGCATGCAAATCATCTTTAAGACGCTTAACCATCCTATCATTTGCAGATGCATTGTCAAGAGTCATAGTAAAAGCTTTTTTTTTCAAGACCCCACTCACATAACATCTTTTTAACAAACTTATAAATTGACTCACCATCATGGGGTGGAGGAAATCGAGGAAAATTTAATATTTTTGACTGCAGTTTCCAGTTATTATCAATATAATGTGTAGTGAGAGCAAAATAAGAATGTGAAGTACAGGTAGACCAACCATCACATGTAAAGCAAATCCTACTTGAAACAGAATGCATTGAATCAAGTAGATATTTTTATGCTTGTCATGCTCAATCATGCAATATTTAGTAATAGTAAACCTAGAGATATCCTTCACACTAGGATTAAGGTTGTAACACCCCCTACTCGGCCTGGTCGAGAACCAAATCGGAGAGTGTTATCGGAAACAAAACGGAGATCGGAGGTATGAAATTTTAGACTTATTGCCTAAATTTTAACTTATTACTAAGGTTTTAATAAAAAAATATCCCTTGTTACACATTACCGGATATTAATCTTCAACCAATTTATTCGAATTAAAACGCGGAACTAACATTGAAGGCCATTTTGGCAATTTTACGAATTTTAGGGACTAAAACGTAAATTTTATAAACTAAGGGTCCTTAACCGAAATTAGTGTTTTCATACTGAAATTAAACTTACTAATTATTATCCTGTGAAATTTCATTACTAACGGAGGCCATTTACCTATCCGATTAGACGATACAATATTTAGTGGCTATTTTGTAAATTATTCAAATATGTTTTTATTCAGATTAGCCTATCAAACGGTTTCCAAACCTTACCAAATTTTACCAGAAAGTCTAAAATCTATGTGTCAAATAGTATATCAAGTTTTAATGCATTTCGAATCAATTTACGTAGTTTTCACCTTTTAGCACGTATAAGCTCATTTTACTAGTTTTAACCATTCTCGAACATGATAAAAATCATATTTAACTCTTGCACAACATTAGACTATCAAAAAGCACATATATGACATGTCTAGACCATATGCCACCATACTAGGAGTTCAGGGCAGTATTTAACATACATGTGATTCGTGGAAGTGACTCACAACCGCACGATCGAAGTTCGAAATTCATTATGGTCCTGAAATACATGAGACACACGAATGTTAGGCTTACACAGCCTAGTGAGGTAGTGTAACCCCCTCGTCCCGGTCTGGATGGCTAACCGGTCCGAGTAGGCTACACGGGGAAAACCGATGTGAAACCCGTTAAGGTCCCACCTCGGTTAGCAACCCTATAAAATTTCTTTTAATTAAATCTTGTATAAAGGCATATTATTTCCTAAGTGATCACGACAGCGGAAAACATCAAGAAAGAAACACAACCGAACCCAAAGCAACATGTTAAACGGTCCATTTTACACTTACAGAGCAGGCCGTATCGATACACCAATCAAGGGTATTGATACGCCTTGACCAAGTCAACAACCTTCAGTCAACACAGGAAGACCGTATCGATACAGCCCTTGGGCGTACCGATACGCCCTTTTCGGTCAACATCTCGCGGTCAACGAGATAAAACCGTACCGATACGCTAAGAGCCCGTACCGATACGCCAAAGACTCATGAAAATCTCAAAATTCCAGTGAGCTTTGAGCGTATCGATACACCCCCGAGTATTGGTACCCCTAGCCAATTCTGTGTCCCAAAGTGTAGGACTGTATCGATACGGTCCTTAGGTGTATCAATACGCCCTGCACTGCAAGACACCAAATTGCAGCAAAACAACACGAAACTCAACTCTAAATGCATTTTGAGACTTTCCTAGCCACATACAAGCATTCATACAACATTGCACGACCAAGAACTAGCATATAGAGCAATTTAGATGAACAACAAGGCATTTACACATGGCATTCACATAAAGGATAGATATTGCATTATAAGGCATACTTAAAAGCTTAAAAGGCCAAAAGCACATGCCTTCACATATAAGGTTCTCATGCTCACAAACACATATACTCATCCAAAAGCGTAACCTCTCAACACATGCATTCAACCAACACATAACATGGTTACAAATCCAAGCAAAACATGAACAACATTCAACATCTATGAGTCATACAACGCTCATACAATCACATAGCAGCCCCATTGCTAAACTACTACTTTATTTACTAAACCATACTTGAGCAACTACAAAGCTTGGAATGCCCCTACGCCTTGCTCCTTGCTAACTCCACGCTACTGATCTGCATTGTCGAAAATGAGAGCGTAAGCTAGAAGCTTAGTGAGGATGCTCTAAAACCCAAAAGCAACGACAATGCAGGGTTCAAGCATAATCCTTAACATCACACACAACATACATAAGCATCGACATAGCAATCTAGTTTGCAACACAAGAGACAATAATATGGCATCTTACTTCATATTAGGCTCAACAAGATAAAGCAAATATCTCAACATCATAACCACAAGAGCAAGTACTTTGGCCACTATTAGTTTACTCGGATATGCGGATTTACTCTCAACAACAACATTACCTCGGTGGGAATACACTCATCACCGGACCTTGCATGTATGGGATTCCACTCATCATCACATGCCCTACGAATGGGATTTCACTCATCATCACGTATAATATAAACAAATTTCCGGTGGAATATTACATCACCGTACTCCTCCTTGATGGCTTAACGCCACCAAGGCCACGCGGGAATTTGACTCAACCGTGTGCACACTAATCCTAATGATCGATCATTTATACCCGGTAAGTTAACTAGTGCCAATTACTTTTAAACCACATCACAACAACCATCATTTATAGCACACATCCATCATCACACACATCAATGTATACTCATACATACACAATTCATGCTTCACAAGAATAGAATAGGCATAAACGTTTAAAGCTTGTAAACACACAAGAAGTTAAACTACCAATTTAACTTCTACCTTGGAATGGCCTACCAAGCTCATTCCAACACCTCCACTACACACACTTGAACCAATTTAAACAAGTTTGAAGTTTCACTCACCACCCTTCCTTAGCAGACCAAGCAAAGCCAACTCAAGCCTCCACAATTTCCGGATTCGATCCCGAACCTTCTCTGATGTTTCCTCTTGCTCTAACCAATCAAAAGACAAGTATTACTCAACCAAGTCAATGCTAAACTCAGCCACAAACTCAACCCGCAATCACAAGCCAAACTTCACAATTCCAAACCCAAACTAACCACAAAACTCACATTTTCGTACTCCCCAAATACCCAGCTGAAATCCACCATTTCCAACACCCAAATGACATCTAAAGACTTCCAAAAGATTTCCCTAACAACCCTAAACCATCAGCCCTTCAACCCAACACAAAAACACACCAAAAATTCAAGTTTTGACACTTTCAAAAACAACCCCAAGACCCATTTCGGGATTTTTCTCAAAATCCTTTCATTTTAAGATATTAAGTGTATTAAAGTGAGTGTGTAAAATTTCTATTATTTACCCCCTATTTAGCCCATATTTCTGCTGCATTCAAGCATAATTCATTGCATTTAGGTTAGTTTACAGTTACACATCACAAATATATTAAATGACACAGTTTCTACTGAAATTGATTATTTTTGCAGGTTGCTGTTGTAGCAGATGGAGAAGCAGGCGCTGGGCAGGATGCAGCAGAGCTGGAACTAGATATGCAGACGAGGAGGACGATGCTGCCATGGTTGCCGCCGTGACAGCCAAGGACGACAACAGTTTTGAGGAGAAGAAGCAAAGTGGGCCTCGACAGAAAGAGAAAATTAAGCCCGTCTGTCGTGGAATACCCTTATATTTTTCCGAGCCCTAGATCAGAATGAAGGCCAAGCCCAAAGTTCAAGGAAGAAATCCCAAGCAAGAAGCAAGGACGAATTAAAGACTGCTGCTTTGAAGATTTAGTCTTTATTAGAGTTGTACTTTAATTTAGAGTTGTATTCTTGCCAAATTAGAAAACTTGAACCCAAGGCCTATATAAAGGCATGTAATTCGACCTAGAAGAGAACATCACCTATCTCTAGCCTTCTTCCCAAAAAACCTATCCGTTTTCCCCTTCTCAACATGTTCTAAATTCCCCCTAGGGCCACGAGTTGATTTGTAAAGTAGTTGCAAGGGTTGCTTTTGTTTTAGGAATTTTATGTTCAATAAAATAAACTTCAAGTTCTCTTATTCTGGTTATTAACATCTTGCAAGAGCATCGGGAGAGCATTGTGAGGTTATCTATCTACTTAATATCGGGAGAGTTAAGTATACGAAAGGAATAAGTGCGAGTTCTCTAGTTTATAGTTGAACTATCTCGGACCTAGGGATAGGACGAGGTTAAGTGGCTAAAGAAGAATTCAACAACATCGGTGTTCATCCTTCGATTCACGCCGGGAGGTATCATCAAAGACTTGTTCATCGACAGACTTGGACCTAGGGATAGGCCAAGGCACATAAGGGATTCTTGCCAAACTTGAAGTATAGAGTTGTGTGATCGCTGCTGCGACAAACAACAGACTGCCGCCGTGACGGGTGCCGCCGCGACGGGGACATCGACAGAGCAAATTTTCCTAGACTTCGCAATACCTGCACTACTGAGCAATTCAATACCAGCCCATTCTCTCTATCTTGATTTCGTTATTCTTATTTTCCAGTATTCTTATTTATTTTCGTGACAAACAATTTAAACCATTCTCTTTACTTTCGTGCAGTAATTCAAGGTGAAGCTATTGGCTCAGTCCCTGTGGAGACGATATCCGTTACTTCCGTATCACTTTACTACTTGTGTCGTGTACACTTGCACTACATTTTGATAGACACTTTTACACGCAACAGTGAGCTTAACTCAAAACCTAACTCAACAAACCAAAAACAAGTTGAAAACCCATTAAAAATTCATACTTTCATCAAACTTGAAAAACTTGAAAAACAAAAATGGTGATGGTTTTGAAATCTAAAACCATGGAAATGCTTGGAATGAATAGGAGAGTTCAAAAATGAAATTACCTTCAAAGGAGCTCTTGAATCGATGGAGAAAATGAATGGAATAGTGATTTGGGGTTTTTGGAAGGTTTTCACGTTAGAAGCAAATAGGAAGAAGATGACTTCTTTTTTTTCTCCTTTTTTTTCTTTTTGTTTCAAAAAGTTGTCTTCCTTTATTTTAACTAAATTACAAGATTGCCATTCCTTTAATTTAATCTCATTTAAAGTAAAACTAAGACCTAATTAAATTAAACCGATTTGTGCGACTCGAACCCAACACACACCGAACTCCTAACCCCAAAACACGGGTGTTACAGGCAGGTATAACAAATGTAATGAATGTCCACAATTATGAATGGCATGATGAACAAATACATAACATAGATATAATCCAATAGACATATCATCATGCTTATTCCCCAATTCACATGCTTTCAAATTCACATATACATTTCACATAATCATATTGTCATAACAAAATTCATAGGCACATATCATATTAGGTACTATTGGATACGCGGATTCTCTGTACACCAAAACACATAATCGGAAAATGGGCCGTAGCCCTTGAGCCGTAGCTCTGGAACATATTCCTTACACATCCGCCCTTATTACTCCTACATATAGGCCGTAGCCTTGGACCGTAGTCTTCCCTTACATGGTGAGCTCGAATAATCCTATGGCATGCCAATTGTATTCAATGTCCGTAATTACACAAATTCACAAAGTCCATATTTTTCAGATCATATCATATCAAATAACAAGATGAGCCATAGCTCTATATAATGTAGCATTTCATATTATTTTCACATACATGTAGCATATCATAGTCATATTCAAACATATCAAAGTAATGCAAGGCACTTACCAAATTTGCCATTCGAACATAGTTGTTCTACGTGAGCCCTTAACAAATACAAACATAATCATAAATAACGCAACGGTTCGACACCGAGCCTATCCCTTGACACAACTACACTCACCTTGACAATTCGACGCCTTTAAGGTTCTTGGATAACGACACATTTATTTTTGGTTTTCGGAAGAGATGACAGTTGTTCTTTATCAACCCCTTGAGCTAGGTTAATCAATAGGAATTGGTTAGAATCGACAAAACGATATCGAACTAATACAGAATTATCAAAATCGATATCAAAACCTTAATTAACCAAGATTTGAGCTTACCCCAACGATAGCAATGACTCAAATTTATTGAACCGAAAAAACTCGAGCTAACCACCCTATTACTGAATCGATGTTAGTTCCCTTATATTATTATTATTTTTCTATCTTCTTTGCGCCTCATCTCCCCCTTTTATACTCAAATTAGCCGCCCCCTTGTGCTCTTCTCCAAGCTCCATGAAAGCTGGAGTCGTGGCATATATTTGGGGTATAATTTCCCCCTCCATGGCCACGTGGTGAGAAACAAAATGTGGCCTTATGGCCCTTGTGCCGCGCCACTAGCAAAGGTGGGGGATGCACGGACATTTATTATCATCCAAGCTTCACTTCATGGTCACCATTTCAATTGCCACGTGTATTGGTGGTGGCATTCTTTGCCGCCCTTCATAATTTTGCTTTTGCCACGACTTCCCCAACGTGGGAAACTCACGTCAAGCTTCTTCAGCATGAAGGAGTTAGCCGTGGGTTCTACGATCCATTTCTCTTTGAATAATAATAATAATAATAATAATAATAATAATAATAATAATAATAATAATAAACCATAAATTAACTCGAATAATTTAAATAAGATCAAATAAATTATACAATCGCTATAAAATACTCGGTCATCGGAACTTAATTCCGACTAGACCGGTTTTTGAGATGTGACAAAGGTAATGATGCAAAGCCTTCAATTTTTTATGCTCAACCATACTCAAAGCAAAATCATGACATAGAATAGCACCAACAAATAATTCACAGTACTTATTTTTATAAAAAGTTGTTAGCATACCAGGATTCTCAGCTAGATAATTTTTATATGGTTGACATTTATCAGTATGTCTTTTAGGGTTAGATGTACCAATATAAGAGTTTGCTTTATACCTTTTAATTTTCTAATACTTACATTGAGCATACAGACCACCTTCAGGATCCTTGATGAAAGTATAATGGTCCCAAACATGAGAAATTCTTCTCCCAAACTCTGCTGAACTTGCAGCCTTCCTCTTAGAGAAACTAATGCCATCAACTGCTTGGGAAAGATGATCATTCACATCCCCTAGAAAAATAAATACATTAGTACATAAATAAAATAGAATCACTGGAAAAAATTGAAAGATTGAAACAAAATTTACCGTTTTCGTCAAGTTGACCATTCTGGCTATATCCTCTTTCCACATGTCCTACACAATACAAAAAACAGAAATATGAGTCCAAACAAACATATAAATATATCAGATATCACAAAAAATATAAACAAACATATAAATATATAAGAAAAGCTGATCATTTTTACTTGAAAAATTTATCTCAAAAGACTGGCTATCCATTGAACCCTAAAAATAAGTAAAAAAGACAGAATTAGGGTTCTGTTTCAATGGTTTAAACCTTGTACATGGCATTATTAAACCAGCCCCCAAGGTCCTGTAATTTAAAGGACCTCCTTTGACACCAGTAGCATCGCAGGGCGGGATGTCCAACCAATCAACAATCTAGATCTAATACAATTATGAAACATAACATATACAATTGAAATTTGAAACAAAATAGTAAACAAAATTAATCAACACAACCAATCAACAATCTAAATCTAATACAATTATCAAAATTTGTTAAAAAATAAACAGATAATAAGTTAGAAAATAAACAAATATGAGATGATATATACCTTTTTAAGAACAAATATACAAAATGAACAGACTGTAACCAGAAGTTCAAAACCCTAAATTGCAACCAAAAGCTCAAATAATAATTTGTCTCAGAGAGACCATTGAGAGATGCACCTGAAAAATAAAAAAGAAAATATTAGCAGACAACAAAAATACAAAATGAACAGACCATAAAATGAAAAATCGAAAAGAAAAATATTAGCAACCAAAGTTCAAAACCCTAAATCGCAACCAAAGGTTCAAAGTTCAAACCATAATTTGTCTAAGAGAGACTAGTAAGACATGAACCCGAAAAATCGAAAAGAAAATATTAGCAGTAAGCAAAAATAAAATATTTATAATATATTGCATAAATCGAAAAGAAACCGAGGGATGAGAACCTACTTACCCAGTTACCCAATCTGACTCTCAGATTCTGAGAGATGAAAGTTCGAAACGACGCAAAAAGACAGAAGATAAAAGATTTAGGAACCCTAAACCGCAACCAAACAAACAGAAAAGAACTTAGACAATGAAAGTTCAAATCGACGCAAAAAAGACAGACGAATAACGATAGAAGATTTAGGATTTAGGAACCCTAAATCAAAACAACGCAACCAAACATCCAAAGGACCAAAACACAGACGATGAAAGACTTAGGAACCCTAAATCACAACACAAACAAACGAAGAAGAACTCAAACGATGAAAGTTCAAATCGGCGCAAAAAAAGATAGACGAAACAACGATGAAAGATTTAGGAACCCTAAATCAAAACAGCGCAACCAAACATCCAAAGGACCAAAACGCAGACTCGATGAAAGATCAAAGATCGAAAACTAGGGTTTTTTTTCGGGAGAGAAAATTGGGTGCTCGAGAGAGAAAGAAGAAGTGAAGAACAGATGCGTTGTAAAAAGAAGGGTAAGGTTTTTTTCGGTATAACTGGGTATTTATATATAGGGTTATGGCCGTTTTTATTAATTAATATTTAATATTTCAATAATTTTTTCTGGTTTTTTAAATAATACTTTAATTAATATTTATTTAATCTTTAATCTTTAATTTTATTTATATATATTTGTTAATATTTAAATTAATATTTCATTATAAATAAATTTAAACAATTAATTAATTAAACCATAATTTTTTAAATTTATATAAATTAAAATAATACTTTTAATATATTTAAATTAATATTTAACTTAATATTTAATTAATAATATTATAATTAAAGATTATATTAAAGATTTGGGGTTAAGGGTTAGGAACTTATAATTTAGAAATTTATGTTTCAAGTTTAGGGTTTGAATTGTGAGTTATAGGGTTAGGGGTATATGTTTGAAATGTTTAGGGTTATGTGATTAGTTTAGGGGATTAAGCTTATACTTATTAGGGTTACAACTTAGTTTAGGGGATTAGGCTCATACTTATTACTTATCAGGGGTTACCAGTTTAGTTTAGGGTTATCAACTTATATCACTAGGTTAGGGATTTAGGGTTCTTGGTCTAGTTTAGGGATTTATGGTATATCATACATGTTTAGGGTTATTGGGTTAATTTAAGGATTTAGGGTTATGACTTATGAGATTATAGTAAAGATTTGGGGTTAAGGGTTAGGAACTTAGAACTTAGAAATGTATGTATCAAGTTTAGGGTTTGACTTGTGAGTTCTAGGGTTAGGGGTATATGTTTCAAATGTTTAGGGTTATGTGTTTAGTTTAGGGGATTAGGCTTATACTTATTAGGGTTATAGCTTAGTTTAGGGGATTGGGCTCATAGTTATTACTTATCAGGGGTTACCGGTTTAGTTTAGAGTTATCGACTTATATATCTAGTTTAGGGATTTAGGGTTCTTGGTCTAGTTTAGGGATTTATGATATATCATACATGTTTTGGGTTATTGAGTTAATTTAAGGATTTAGGGTTATGACTTATGAGATTATATTAAAGATTTGGGGTTCAGGGTTAGGAACTTAGAATTTAGAAATGCATGTTTCAAGTTTAGGGGTTGACTTGTGAGTTCTAGGGTTAGGGGTATATGTTTCAAATGTTTAAGGTTATGTGTTTAGTTTAGGGGATTAGGCTTATACTTATTAGGGTTATGGCTTAGTTTAGGGGATTGGGCTCATACTTATTACTTATTAGGGGTTATCGGTTTAGTTTAAGGTTATTGACTTATATCACTAGTTTAGGGATTTAAGGTTCTTGGTCTAGTTTAGGGATTTATGATATATCATACACGTTTAGGGTTATTGGGTTAATTAAAGGATTTAGGGTTATGACTTATGAGATTATATTAAAGATTTGGGGTTAAGGGTTAGGAACTTAGAATTTAGAAATGTATGTCTTAAGTTTAGGGTTTGACTCGTGAGTTCTAGGGTTAGGGGTATATGTTTCAAATGTTTAAGGTTATGTGTTTAGTTTAGGGGATTAGGATTATACTTATTAGGGTTACGACTTAGTTTAGGGGATTGGGCTCATAGTTATTACTTATCAGGGGTTACCAATTTAGTTTAGAGTTATCAGCTTATATCACTAGTTTAGGGATTTAGGGTTCTTGGTCTAGTTTAAGGATTTATGATATTTCTTACATGTTTAGGGTTATTGGGTTAATTTAAGGATTTATGGTTATGACTTATGAGATTATATTAAAGATTTGGGGTTAAAGGTTAGGAACTTAGAATTTAGAAATATATGTTTCAAGTTTAGGGTTTGAATTGTGAGTTCTAGGGTTAGAGGTATATGTTTCAAATGTTTAGGGTTATGTGTTTAGTTTAAGGGATTATGCTTATACTTATTAGGGTTATGGCTTAGTGTAGGTGATTGGGCTCATACTTATTACTTATTAGGGGTTACTGATTTAGTTTAGGGTTATTGGCTTATATCACTAGTTTAAGGATTTAGGGTTCTTGGTTTAGTTTAGGGATTTATGGTATATCATACATGTTTATGGTTATTGGGTTAATTTAAGGATTTAGGGTTATGACTTATGAGATTATATTAAAGATTTGGGGTTAAGGGTTAGGAACTTAAAATTTAGAAATGTATGTCATAAGTTTTGGGTTTGACTTGTGAGTTTTAGGGTTAGGGGTATATGTTTCAAACGTTTAGGGTTATGTGTTTAGTTTAGGGTATTAGGCTTATACTTATTAGGGTTACGGCTTAGTTTAGGGGATTGGGCTCATAGTTATTACTTATCAGGGGTTACCAGTTTAGTTTAGAGTTATCAGCTTATATCACTAGTTTAGGGATTTAGGGTTCTTGGTCTAGTTTAAGGATTTATGATATATCATACATGTTTAGGGTTATAGGGTTAATTTAAGGATTTAGGGTTATGACTTATGAGATTATATTAAAGATTTGGGGTTAAGGGTTAGGAACTTAGAATTTAGAAATGTATGTCTCAAGTTTAGGGTTTGACTTGTGAGTTCTAGGGTTAGGGGTTTATGTTTCAAATGTTTAGGGTTATGTGTTTAGTTTAGGGGATTAGGCTTATACTTATTAGGGTTACAACTTAGTTTAGGGGATTGAGCTCATAGTTATTACTTATCGGGGGTTACCAATTTAGTTTAGAGTTATCAGCTTATATCACTAGTTTAGGGATTTAGGGTTCTTAGTATACTTTATGGATTTATGGTATATCATACATGTTTAGGGTTATAGGGTTAATTTAAGGATTTAGGGTTATGAATTATGAGATTATATTAAAGATTTGGGGTTAAGGGTTAGGAACTTAGAATATAGAAATGTATGTTTCAAGTTTAGGGTTTAACTTGTGAGTTCTAGGGTTAGGAGTATATGTTTCAAATGTTTAAGGTTATGTGTTTAGTTTAAGGGATTAGGCTTATACTTATTAGGGTTACATCTTAGTTTAGGAGATTGGGCTCATAGTTATTACTTATCGGGGGTTACCGGTTTAGTTTAGAGTTATCAGCTTATATCACTAGTTTAGGGATTTAGGGTTCTTAGTCTAGTTTAAAGATTTATGATATATCATACATGTTTAGGGTTATTAGGTTAATATAAGGATTTAGGGTTATGACTTATGAGATTATATTAAATATTTGGGGTTAAAGGTTAGGAACTTATAATGTAGAAATGTATGTTTCAAGTTTAGGGTTTGACTTGTGAGTTCCAGGGTTATGGGTATATGTTTCAAATGTTTAGGGTTATGTGTTTAGTTTAGGGGATTAGGCTTATACTTATTAGGGTTATGGCTTAGTTTAGGGGATTGAGCTCATACTTATTACTTATTAGGGGTTACCGGTTTAGTTTAGGGTTACCGGTTTAGTTCACTAGTTTATGGATTTATGGATCTTGGTTTAGTTTAGGGATTTATGGTATATTATACATGTTTAGGGTTATTCGGTTAATTTAAGGATTTAGGGTTATGACTTATGAGATTATATTAAAGATTTGGGCTTAAGGGTTAGGAACTTATAATTTAGAAATGTATGTTTCAAGTTTAGGATTTAACTTGTCAGTTCTAGGGTTAGGGGTATATGTTTCAAATTGAATGTTTAGGGGTATGGGTTTAGTTTTAGGGGATTAGGTTTATAGTTATTAGGGTTACGATTTAGTGTAGGAGATTGGGCTTATACTTATTACTTGTTGTTACGGGTATAGTTTAGGGTTATCACCCTAAACCCCAAACCCCAAACCATAAACCCTAAACCTTAAATCATAAACCACAAACCCTAAAATTTTAGTCCAAATTGATCCATATTTATTTTTTTAATTTTTTAGTACAAAGTAAAAAAAAACTCCCACCAAAACCAACCGCCGAATTTTTATGTAGCCCGTCCAATTCTCAAATTTGATGGTTTATTTGCAGTTCAGGTCCTTATTAATTTAGGAGCTTTACAATTTAGTCCTTCTTTGTTTAGTTTATGATTCATTTTAGTCCCTATTTTAGTTTAGTTTCCTTAGGATTTATGATTTAAGGTTTAGTCCCAATATTAGTGAACATTATATTCATTTTATGATTTATGGTTTATAGTTTATTAGTTTAGGGTTTAAGATTTATTGTTTACGAATTACGAATTACGTTTTACGGTTTATGGTTTGATACATTTTAGTCCCAAATTTAGTTTAGAAAATAACATTATAGCAATTATTATTAGGTTGATTCATTTTAGTCTCAATTTTTATTCTTTAGTTTTAATTTGATTCATTTTAGCCCCTAAAATTAATTTAATTCAATTTAGTCACAATTATTTTTAAATTTGATCCAATAATTTGTTGCCCATTTGGTATGCCGCCCAATTTTTTTTGCTTAGTGATTAATTACCCTTTTGGTCCTCACTTGATTAAAATTATTCATTTTAGTCCTAAACATTCATTTTTAAATTTTAGTTTAATTCAATTTACACTACAACAATTATGACTTTTGGTGACGACTTGATTGTGATGATGAAAATTTTTATCACAAAAAATAGGTTATTAGTGACTAAAGTAGTTTATGATACTAATGAAATTAGTAATTGTGACGTACCACGCTTTGATCATTGTTTTAATAGTATTTGTGACAATTGTAAATTACGTCACAAGTAAAACGTCACTATTAATATTTTATTGTGACAAATTAAGTTGTCATTATAAATTTGTCACTAATAACATACTCAAATTGGCGCCAACTCATTTTTGGTGGGAAAAGATGTAACAATGACAACATTTGAAGGAGCCACTATTATTATTTATAATTGTAACGATGCAAATTTGTCACTATTAAATTTAGCTTTTATAACATACTCTAAATGGCGCCAACTTATTTTTTAGTGAGAAAAAATGTAATAGTGACAACATTGAAGGAGTAACTTTTATTATTCATAATTGTTACGATACAAACTTATCACAATTACATTTAGCCTTTCTATAATAAAATATTTGTGTTAAAAGTGTATAGTCACTATAACTATTTATTGTGATGACATCTATTTGTCACTATCATTTTGACACTAATCAAAATTTTAAATTTGCACCTATTTTTTTATCATTGTATAATGTGCTAGTGATGTTTCAAATAGTCACTATTATTAATAATAATTGTGACGATAAAATTTTGTCATGGTTACATTTACCTATGTAAGTTCATAAATGAGACATAGTATATTCTTCATTTTTTTAGTTTGTCACCGATTAAATGCTAATATTAGTGCGAAGTTCTTTTTTTTCTTTTAAGAAACGGTGTAGTAGTAGCTAGCAATTTATTAATTTATCAAAAAATTATTACAATATGAAATTTATATAAGATTTTATTCATAATTAACAAAACTACGTTACACTTATAAAAATATTAATAATTAATTTTTAACATAATGCAAAGAAACTAAATGCATTATAAAAAGTATTTAAATAAAATACCAAATTACAAATTGTTAAAAAAATATTGTCACAAAATATAAAATTTTAAACAATAATATATGTTCAATCATCATTATCATTATCTGCTTCAGCATCACTAATTGAATCTAACTCATGATCCTCATCATTAATAGAAGTAAACTCATCATGATCAGATTCATCTCCTTTATCTTCAACATCTGTGATCACATCAAAATTAACTGGACTTCCTTCAATAAGTGTAATACCTAATTGAGGCATATCCAAAGACACCACATCATTATCATCATCACCATCATTACCCACATTAAATTCATGAAATTTGAAACCTAATTTCTCATTTTCTTGGCATGGTTCTTTTCTAACATCTTCACAAGGCAAATCGTACAAATCACGCGACTTTGTCTTCAATGCAACTTGCCAATTCGAATCTTTGATATCTTTAACGTAGTAAACTTGTTCAGCTTGAGAAGCTAAAACATATGGCTCTTCGGTTCTCAACTTACGTGTCATATTAACCATAGAAAATCGAAATTTATCTTTCTTAAACCCCGCTTTGTGATACACATTGTTGGGTTTATAGGTGCTCGATTCCTTCAACTGTTCTTGCTCTGTAAACCCCTCGTCTCGGTCCGGACGCTTGACCGGTCTGAATGGGCAACACGGGGATAACCGAGGTGAAACCCGTTAAGGCTTCACTTCGGTTAACAACCCGAGGAAAAACTTTTCATTTATTATTATCTTATTTAGATGCATTATTATGTCCTATGTGAAAAAGGCAACAGCAGAAGAAACAAGCGAGGCAAACAACCAAACAGCCCAACAAAAACAGCCCATTTTAAACTTATACTGCAGGCCCGTATCTGAACGCCCAGAGGGTGTTTCGATATGCCTTGACTAGGTCAACTGGCCAAAGTCAACCCGAGGAGACCGTTTTGAAACGGGGGTGGACCATATCGAAACGCCCTCAACGGTCAACTTCTCGTGGTCAACGATACGAAGATCATTCCGAAATGCCTAGGACCGTTTCGATACCCTCAATTTCTCGTCAAAATCTAGATTTCCAGTAGCAAAATCGTATCGAAACGCCCCCTTTGCATATCGAAACGCCTGGCCTGAAAGAAGAGGCCGTATCGAAACGGGACCAACCGTTTTGATACACCTGTTGCGAACAGACAGGTTTTAGCTGGTTTATGACACAAGGCTGCCTCAAACACAACCTAAAACCTTCCACAACCAAACATACATCAACTCTAGATGCAAGGCACCCTATACAAACATGCTTAGCACTCAACAAACATGTAAAAGCCATACATTCAAGGGATCAACATTCAACATAAGAATCCTACAATGCATTCAAGATTACATGCTTAGACAAGAGCATACACTTAAGCATTCAAGATAGGGGCACAAGGCCAACATACAAGGCATGAGCAAACCTTAAACATATCATCCACATAACAAGGAGTCTAACATGCTCCTAAAACAAACCATCCACATACATCAAAAGCTCAAATCCCATTGCTTGACTATTACATTTTCATAACTTAAAATCCATACTTGATATAACCAAAAGTTCAACTAGCGCACTTGGAGGCCCTCTCCTTGCACAAGCAACCCACGAACTAAAGATCTGCATTGTCGAACAAAAGAGAGCGTAAGCATAAAGCATAGTGAGGGTAAGCTCATAAAACAAACCTCGACAATGCAGGGTCCAAGCACGAGAACACAACCAAGGTAGAATGCATGATCTTACCTTCGAACCACATGAGCCAAAATATAAATGATGCATGAACATAATATCATTATCATGCCATGCTTAAAGGATCCATAACCACAACATATGGAAACACATATGTTCAACATATTAAAAACATAATCCACAATCCGTATTGGCAACACATATATCAATCCATATTGGCACCTAGATATGACTCGAATACGTGGATAACCGTTGGAACTCACATCTAACAACTCATATTTACCTTACGGTGGGATTACACTCATCACCGTTCCATGCGGAGGGGATTCCACTCATCCTCACGGCCCGTCGATGGGATTACACTCATCACCGACTAACATATAAGAAGATTTTCCGGGCGAATCCATACTCCATCTTGATGACAACCATCACCAAGACCACACACGCATTTGACTCACGTGTGCACACTAAACATCCTAATGATCAATCATTGTACCCAAGTATACTAGTGCCAATACTAACACAATCTATAACCTTTCACAACACCATTTCATATCAACTTCCGTGCTTAGCACGTACTCACCATGACTTACCGTCATGCACAAACCACATGCATATAACAATGCATCAATACCATGCCTCAACATACATGTATAACACAATATACATAACCACCATAATCACAATTAAACATAAGGCATACAGAACATTTAAAGGTCAACCAAAGTCTCTAACTAAAGCTTGGGATTAGACTACCAATCTAATCCCAACTCTAGGTGGGTCTACCAAGCCCAACCTAGTCCACATGCTTGAACCAACACTTGAAAACCATTTAAAAACATTTAACCACTCACCGACTATTCCAAGCTCAACCACACTAGCCGATCAAGCTCTCAACGTGTAACCCCATCATCCCGGTCTAGCCGGATAACCGGTCCGAGTGAGTCACACGGGGAAAACCGAAGCGAAACCCGTTAAGGTTCCCCCTCGGTTAGCAACCCTATTTTTTTTCTTTTTAAATCTTGTCACATTCGAGTATTAAATCCTAAGTGATCAAACAGCGGAACATATTACACGAGACAAACATTCACTCCCCAAACCCCATTCAAACAGTCCAATCTTAATCTTGACTAAAGATATCTTAGTACCTATGTTTTTATATAGTATGGAATGAGTTTCTAGCCGTAGGGGATGCATAATAGCCGTTATCAACAAAAATTTAGCATTTATAACACAAGGGATCGATCCCATAAATAAGGGGATCGATCCTTTTTCACTTGGAGGCTGGAAGCAGAAATTGAAACGGTTCTGCCAATCCAAGGGATCGATCCCTTTTTCCAGGGGATCGATCCTTTTTGCCTTGGAGACTGGAAAAATAGCTTTAGTGCAAAAACGGATCATAGATGTTTTGAAAAAGATCGGCTAAAGTTAGAATCATTTAAAACATATTTTAGGAAGCAATAAAGCATATACAAACATGCAAGAACACCTATTTAAGCCAAGGAAATCATTCAAACATGGTATAATGCATTCATACATAGCATTCCAATTAAAGAGCAATTTATGCATATATGGACATACATAAAATCTCAACAATACCAAAGATACAAATTAACACATAGGAGACTTAGACATATCAACTAAGCAACCTAATCATCCAAAAAGGACATGCCATCACACACAAGCATTCATCAAGGCATGCATCACTCAAGCATTCATCAAGGTATGTATCATAAGTGATATCTACAAATCAAACAAGGCATCTAAGTGCCAAACCAAATCAACACACATCAAAGCATCAAAAACAACAACACCTATCCCATTGCTTTACTATTACAATCTTTCAATTTATAAATCATACATTGAGCTCACCAAAAGCAACACTTGAAGACCTTTCCTTTCCCATGCCACCCACAAGCTATTTATCTGCATTGTCGAACAAAAGAGAGCGTAAGCATAAAAGCTTAGTGAGGGTAAGCTCATAAAACAAACCTTCGACAATACAGGGTCCAAGCTCGAGCAATTATCATGATGAAATACATTACTTTATCTTCGATCCACATGAACCAAAATGAACATGATGCATGAACATATAATCAACATTATGTCATGCTCAACATCTCATAATCTCAACTTACAACGATATGTATATATACCTCAATGCATTAACCAAATCATATATCACTTCACGTTTGAAATTCACATTTCATATCACATTGATATACACATCAATTCATATTAGCATGTATGCATAATCTCATATTGGCATAAACATACTTTCTCATATTGGCACCTAGTTATGACTCGAATACGCGGATAACATGTTGGAACGCATTTTCCAACATCAACCTTACCTCGGTGGGATTACACTCATCACCGGCCTTGCATGTGGAACGCATTTCCACATGCCCTACGGATGGGATTCCACTCATCATCACGTAGAATATATATAAATTTCCGGTGGAATATTACATCACCTTACTCCTCCTTGGTGCCTTAACGCCACCAAGGCCACGTACGTTTTGACTCAATTAGTGTGCACACTCATCCTGATGATCGATCATTGTACCCAAGCATACTAGTGCCAATTAATCAAATTCCACAACCTTTGATGTTCAAGAGTCATAATATGTCATCTTACATCATATTAAGCTCAACATCAAATATCTCAACAACATATTATCATAATGTCATGTTCAAGAGTAATAATATGGCATCTTACATAATATTAAACTCAACATCATCATACACAATTTACAATCCAAACCACATGCATAGCCATGTATCAAACCATGCCTCAACAACATGTATAACACATTATACATAATCATCATAACACGAATCATCATGAGGCATAACATCAATTAAAGAGATCATCCAATGTCTCTAACTAAAGTTTAGGATTAGGCTACCACCCTAATCCTAACTCTAGGTGAGTCTACCAATCTCAACCTAGTCCACATGCTCGAACCAATTGCTCAAAACCATTTAAAATATTTTAACCACTCACCGACTACTTCCTTAGCACAAGCCAACAAGCCTACCAAGCATCCAAGTTTCCGGATTCAAGCCCGAAGCTTCACCATTGATTTCTCTTGCTTCTAACCATTCAAAAACAATATATTAACCTCAAAATCAGTCACAAACCCAAAGTTTAACATCAACACACAAATCCACTTCAATTCTCACAATTCAAAGCCAAGTTCATTCTTCAATTTCTCATTTTCGTACTTCCACAAAAAACCCGTCAAAAATCAGAATTGTAGTCATCCAAAACACTCTTAAACATGTTCAAAACACTGCCAACTATAGTATATCCATCAACCCCCAATTTCCAACATTAAACACACAATTTAAGCCATGAACAATCCCCAAAATCACCAAATCCGAGCAGCCATGAAAAACAGTGTAGAACTAAGGTTTTGATATAATATTTGAAAAATGTTTTGGACTAAATTGAAAAGAATTTAAAATATGTTTTTAGTCAAAAACAACTTGAAAATATGTTTAAGGGTTTTTAAAGCTCTGGAATGGACTTAAAGTACATTTAAAGTAGTCAAAACCGAGCATTTTAAGTGACAGTATCGATACAGTGGATAGTGTATCGATACACATTAGGGTTTTGGATTCCAGTAGCTAAAACCCGTATCGATACGGCTATGCGTATCGATACGGTGTCTAAAACCCGTACCGATACGCTTACACGTATCGATACGGTATGTTTTCAAATAGCCTAACGGCTAGTCGCGTACCGATACGGTGGTATCGCGTACCGATACGCCAACGGTCAATTCCCAACGGTCTTTTGAATTTGCAGGACCGTACCGATACGCCAGACATGCGTATCGATACGCATCAGCAGAAAGCTCAACGGCTATATCAGACTTTCAAGACCGTATCGATACAGGGTATAGTGTATCGATACACTAGGCTGATGAAATGCATTTTGTGGGAAATAAACGGCTATTTTGTATCCCCAACGGCTATGAAACATCCCCAACAGCCATAAACGGCTACAAACTCAATTTGGAGTATAAATAAGGCCTCCAAGCATCAAGATTGACAAGAGCTTCAATTGTTACAACATTATGAGTGAAAAACGTGTCTAGAGCTTAAATCGTTCATTTCTTGCTTAGACAACACTAGTGAGCTTACATTGTTAAATTTGCTCAAGTGTTTTAGGTTTTGGGTGAGTGCTTCATTGTGCAAACAAAACGCCTATTAGAGGGTTCAAGTTTGCTTCTTTGTGTCTCTTTGTAAAGAGGGTTTTCCTTCAAGCTTTGGGTAGAAAGCTTCGAGGGTTGTAAAGGGTTTCCTCCTAATCCTAGAAAAGGGGACGAATCAATTAGTGGATTGATTGCGAAATCCTTAGTAGGAAGCTAAGGTAGTGGATGTAGACCTTGGTTAGAAGGTTGAACCACTATAAATCATCGTGTATTTATTCTTTCAGCTTCCTAAACCCTTCCACCCAAAAATCCACCTCTCCACTACTTGGCGAGCATAATCGGTTGATCGAATCGAGCCCCGAAAAACCCAACAATTGGTATCAGAGCTTGGCTCAATTGAAGGGGATTCACATCCTATTGAGAAGATCCGGCAAGCTCGATCAACATTTCACCAACCGGCTCAAAATGTCGCAATCCATCAACATACCGCCCTTCTTCGACGGAGATCACTATGCCCATTGGAAGACAAAGATGAAATTCTTCTTGAAATCAAGAGATTACAAGCTATGGGACATAGTTGAAGATGGTCCGTTCGTGCTTCAAGGAAGCAAAGCGGAATGGAGTGTCGACGATCGCAAGAAGATGGAGCTAAATTGTAGAGCCTTGCACATGCTTTTTTGTGCATTTGGCCCAACCATCTACGAGAAGATGTCTTCTTGTGAAAATGCCAAGGAGGTATGGGACAAGCTTGAAGTCACATACGAAGGGACTAATGAAGTCAAGGAGACCAAGATTGGACTCCTCACCTTAGAGTATGAGAACTTCAAAATGGATCCGGAAGAAAACATCGAGAAGATGTTTGATAGATTCTCCACCATCATCAATGGTCTTAAAGGATATGGAGAAATCATTCCGGAAGAAAAGCTTGTTCGAAAGCTCATCTACTCACTTCCCGAGTCTTGGGACTCAAAGAGGACCGCCATCATCGAAGCCAAAAATTTAAAAAATTTGAAGCTTGATGAACTCATGGGGTCACTTCTTACTCATCAAATCATGAAGAAGAACAAAGAAGATGAGAAAAGGAGGGAAGAAATTAGAGCTATGGGAGAGAAGAAAATCAAGAGGCTTGGCTTCAATGCCATGGCTCTCAAATCCTCCACAAATCATCACGTAGATTCAAGTGAGGAGGATAGTGAAGATGAAGAGATGAACTATCTCTTCAACAAGCTCGCACGATTCATGAAGAGCAAAATGGAAAAATCCAAGCATGAATCGATGAAGAAGATGAAGGATTCCCACAAATCCAAAAAGAAGGGATCATCTTCAAAACAAGCATATGTGGCCGCTTGGAGTGATGAAGACTCCACCGATAATGAAGTAGCCCACCTATGCATGATGGCCCTCAATGAGGGGGAGGTAACTTCTAACTCATCTATTTCAAATTCTTATACATTTGATGAGTTACAAGAAGCCTATGATGAATTGGTTTTTGAATTCAAGGCTTCATTTTCGAAAAATAAAAAATTGATTTCAAAGTTGAAAACCGAAAATGATTTGCTTTCTAAAACCAATTTAGAGTTTGAAGCAAAAATCAAAGATTTTGAACTTAAAGTTTTAAATTTACAAAACTTGCTTCAAACGATGGAAAGAGATCATAAAAAAGAAGTTGATGATCTCAAAAAGGAAAAAGATTTGATTTCCAATGAACTTCAAAAGAAAAACAATTTTGGAAAATCAAATTTTTATGTAAGACAATCTAGTGCCCCTAGATTTTTTAATGGAAAATGTTTTAGAAGTGTTTGGGTCCCAAAAGGACTAACCACTTCAACTAAAAGGGATGAAATTGAAAAATGGATTCCTAAGGGGACTAAATTTTGTGCTACTAACGTTTATGGATCCAAAGCAATTTGGATACCAAAAATCACTTGATTGTCTTTTGCTAGGTGTGATGGAGAGTGTTCAACGAGTCAAACATTAAGGGGGAGCTCCATGCACACAAGGAAGAACACTTGAAGAGGAAGGCTTCACAATTCAAGTGTTGGTAAAAATTTCTAGTTGTTTTTAATTTTATTTGATTTATTTTTTTTAATTCAACTAGATATTCATAAATGTTGGACTAACATTCTGATGATGCTATGAGTAAGGGGGAGCCAATTTTAAACCAAAATTTTAAAGTGTCAAAATTTTTTTTTGCCTCCTATGTTATCGTAAACTTAAATGTCATTTTAAATTCTTTTTGATATAACAAAAAGGGGGAGAAATGGTTTGAAAAATTGAATTTTCAAAAGAATAAGGGGGAGCTTTATTTTGGTTTCATATTTTAAATCTCTCATTCACATTTTTAAAATCAAAGGGGGAGAATCCCAAACAATTTTTCAAGTTGGTTTTATTATATCAAAAAGGGGGAGATTGTAGAACTAAGGTTTTGATATAATATTTGAAAAATGTTTTGGACTAAATTGAAAAGAATTTAAAATATGTTTTTAGTCAAAAACAACTTGAAAATATGTTTAAGGGTTTTTAAAGCTCTGGAATGGACTTAAAGTACATTTAAAGTAGTCAAAACCGAGCATTTTAAGTGACAGTATCGATACAGTGGATAGTGTATCGATACACATTAGGGTTTTGGATTCCAGTAGCTAAAACCCGTATCGATACGGCTATGCGTATCGATACGGTGTCTAAAACCCGTACCGATACGCTTACACGTATCGATACGGTATGTTTTCAAATAGCCTAACGGCTAGTCGCGTACCGATACGGTGGTATCGCGTACCGATACGCCAACGGTCAATTCCCAACGGTCTTTTGAATTTGCAGGACCGTACCGATACGCCAGACATGCGTATCGATACGCATCAGCAGAAAGCTCAACGGCTATATCAGACTTTCAAGACCGTATCGATACAGGGTATAGTGTATCGATACACTAGGCTGATGAAATGCATTTTGTGGGAAATAAACGGCTATTTTGTATCCCCAACGGCTATGAAACATCCCCAACAGCCATAAACGGCTACAAACTCAATTTGGAGTATAAATAAGGCCTCCAAGCATCAAGATTGACAAGAGCTTCAATTGTTACAACATTATGAGTGAAAAACGTGTCTAGAGCTTAAATCGTTCATTTCTTGCTTAGACAACACTAGTGAGCTTACATTGTTAAATTTGCTCAAGTGTTTTAGGTTTTGGGTGAGTGCTTCATTGTGCAAACAAAACGCCTATTAGAGGGTTCAAGTTTGCTTCTTTGTGTCTCTTTGTAAAGAGGGTTTTCCTTCAAGCTTTGGGTAGAAAGCTTCGAGGGTTGTAAAGGGTTTCCTCCTAATCCTAGAAAAGGGGACGAATCAATTAGTGGATTGATTGCGAAATCCTTAGTAGGAAGCTAAGGTAGTGGATGTAGACCTTGGTTAGAAGGTTGAACCACTATAAATCATCGTGTATTTATTCTTTCAGCTTCCTAAACCCTTCCACCCAAAAATCCACCTCTCCACTACTTGGCGAGCATAATCGGTTGATCGAATCGAGCCCCGAAAAACCCAACAAACAGTCCAAAACTTGTGATTTCAACATATTTAACACATTCAAACACTTCCAAAACAACCCCCAACTATTACTCTAACATAAATCCTCAAATTCCAACATAATTCATACCAAAAACTCATCTACAAACCTTCCTAAAAATCCACAAAAATTTCCATTTTCGTACTCCTATTTTACCCAGCAGAAAATACCATTTTCAAACATCCAAATGACACATAAATGGTCCCAAAACACTTTCCTAACATACATATACCATCAGCCCTTCAACCTAACTCTAAAACTCACCAAAATTCAAGTTTTAGACTATTCAAAAATGACCATAAATACCCATTTCGGATTTTTACCCAAAATTACTCATTTTAACATATTATGTGTATTTTAACATGATTAAACAAAACCCCAACTCAATTTATCAAAATCAATTGAAAAACTCAACAAAAACTCAAATTTTCATTAAACTTGAAAATTACAAAAGTGGGTAGTTTCGAAATATAAAGCTATGTAAACGTAGAGGATGAAGAGGAGAGTTCAAATATGTAATTACCTTCAAAAACACCCTTGTTTTGATGAAGAAATCAAAGCAAATAGTAAAGAGGGTTTGGGAGAAATTTTGGAGATGGTTTACGGTGAAGAAGAAGAAAATGAGAAAGATGATAACTTATAAAGTTGTCATTATTTTTATTTTGGTTTAATTACCAAAATGATCCCTCCCTTTCTTTCTAAACTCAATTTGCTCACACTAAGGTCAATTTGATTAAAATAAATTTTACTGACTCGAACCAATTAACCCGACTAACTCCTAACCCCAAAACACGGGTGTTACAACTCACCCCCACTTAAGAAATTTCATCCTCGAAATTCGTCGAACAGGAAGAGTCACTGAAACATGCTCCTCCACACATTCCTCTCTCACTACAACATACTAACCAACTCGGTAGACTCGCCACACAACATTTGCTATCCATCACTGAGATCTCAACTGGTTCTTCAAGGCATATCAAATTTCAAACTCAACTCAATCTCTTCTTCAACATAGCATGGAACAGATTTGACACACACTTTCGAATTGTAAATACACAGACTCATCACAATCTCTTTCTAACTCTGGTGGTAACCGCAACAGATAAACAACAGGACTAGCCCGATTCGTAATCTCATACAACACTATTTTGAACACCTGTCCCATAACTTTCTCTGACAGATCATCTGACTTCAACAAGTAACCAAACACTATGCAGATGTCTTCAAAAATAATCTAGTTGAAACCTCGGATCTCTATTACCCACTTTCATTAAGAACCTTCCACGGATATAATAAACTAGAAGAAGAATGACGTCCGGTCTTAACATACTGGCAAATTATACACTTACCCTCATGCTGAACCACATCACCCATCATCTCAATCCCGAAGTATTCATCTTCAACCCACGATACGTATTCATACTACTCAGATGCTATACAAATGAACTACCGTGTGCATCGGCCGAAACAATACGTCTCAAAGCACTATGTCAATCGGCACAACTATTCTATCTCTAACAACACAAACTCTATCATCTCTGAACTGTATTCTGAAGGTCTTCCTTCTACTATGTCTTGCACGTGAGGTGCCAAGAATCTGTCTTGCAACTGTTTCTCTTCAAGTATCTGACTCAAAGTAGGTTTAACATGAAACTCAGCCACGAAACTGTTATCATTCGGTAAACTGAATTCGGCAATTACATCTCGCAACTCAACCACAAATCTGACAACAAAATAACTCGGAACATCGGTTACCACTTAGACTCTCTTCAGATAGTACCCAATCTCAATATTGCAGTTTTCAAGCAATTCTAACAACTTATGTTGTTCAAGTTTCAACCATTCCTAAGTCTTCAAATTTTTCAGGTTCCGATGATATGTACATACCCACTGTGCATTTCTTACCGCACAAGCTTGTCTCCAAATCTTCGAGGCAATTACAACTGTAGTTAACTCTATGTCATATATCAAATAACTCTTCCCACGGTCTTCCAACTATCTTAATGAACAAGCCACAACTTCTGTCTTGCATAAGTACACGACCTAACTCTACATGTAACACATCACTATGGTTCAAGTTTTTTTTTTCAACTCATATCTTCTTCTGCCTACTTGGGATTTACTCTAACACACTCGGCTGAACTATATGTCCTAGGAGAACATCTTTCTTAACTCGGAGTTCACGTTTGCTCATCTTGGCATACCACTGATTCTCTAATAGGATCTACAACACTAACTCCATAGCTTGTCATGGTCTTTCTCGGTACTTGAACATACTCATGTGACATCCAGAAGAGCTACCACAACTGATCAAGAAACTCAGGAAAATATTCTGCTCAACATCTCTATGAAAGTAACTAATACAGTAGTTAAACAAAACAACATAACTCAGAACTCAAAGTGATCATATATTACCTCAAAAGCTATATTCCTTACTTCAATTTCTCTCACTTCCAATTGTTAATAATTGGATCTCAAATTAATCCTCGAAAATATTGGTGCACACACTAACTGATCAACCAATCACTGACATTCGGAGATGGATGCAATTTTTTTTTCTGCCACTTGTTTCGATTGTCTGAATCTAAACACATCCTCGCATTGCCACTCTCACTTCTTCACAAATTGTGCTGTAGAACTCTAAGATGATGCACTAGGCCTAATGAATCTAAGGCCTAACAGTTCTCGTAGTTAATTCTTCAACATTCTCAACTCTGTCAGAAACCATATGATACAGAGCAAACTAAAACACGAGCAAACTCGGAGACAACATCAATAATAAACTCTTCTTCTCTGTCAAGAGACAAACTGGGCATTTCTTCTAAACACTTCTAGGAAGAATCACAAACCATTTTAACCTTCTGCGGTCTAATCTTCATTCAAACTCAAATTCATTACACTTGGTAAACAAGCCTGCCATCTAAACTCAGTAAATCTTCGACCTCCACAGCTGGATCAACATTCGACAATAAGTTCACCTCCTCACCTACTACTACAGTCACACAGAAATCTGCAACTTCAAGGCAACTCTCTCTTTGTCTCAACGTATACACTAACTTTGTGCTCTTCAAGCCAAACCTTGTCAAAACGTACCTCAAAACTGTAGGAAGACGATCACTTCACATCTACTAGAAACTAGTAACTCCGAACCACCAACAAACACTTCTGTACATCTTTCTGATCACCACTGTCTCCAAAAAGGACTAGTCACACGTGTCCCTACTTCTAAGGTCTCAACACGTACATCAAATTTTCTTCGCATGCTCACACGAAAAGGACAAATCTGAAGAAATTGTAACTACATCTGTGCACAGCTGACAGTCTTCGGCCCTCTAGTTTTCAGACTAGTTCTTCAACAAAATCTGACTCTTCTAGACTGTTTTTAGAGCATTTCGAAACTTCAAAATGCAGTTCTAATCACAAACAAACAATCACGCTTGAACTTGTTCTATAACATCGGTCGGACGACTCAAAACATCCCACTACCAAACAATCTGAATTCAAAGCTCAAGACTTCCTTCTCGGCTCAACTATATCAGAAATAACTTCATCTCTCCTTCTAACTGAAAGACAACTCAGACGCACAATGACCCAATCACACAAATTGATTTTCACTCACGGACACTGAACGGCTGTCTTGTATGAAAACCATAGGCTGAATCCCAACGATCACCAACTAGCATTTCTGAATTTCAGATTACACAAACGAGACCCTTACCCTGATCTCGCCCCAAAGAACTAAGGTACTCATACCTACCTCTGACACCTCATCGGCACATTCAAACTTGCATGCTTGCTAACAATATACAGAAGTGCAGACTCAGAATCAATCAGAAGGGAACAAGCTCAAAACTGTACCAAGGGCTTACCTACTATATCATCGATAATACTCTGACTCCCACTCATAAGTCGTCACCTCTTTCACTACTAACACCAGAACCGATCACATCGTTCCTCATCAACAGGAACCAACCCACATACACACTAACTCAGTCAAACAAATTGTACCTCAAGTCCGGTACAACCACACCTCCCTAACCAAGATGATGGACTCCCTCAACATCATTCACATTTTCAGAACCCACAGTTTCCACTTACCGATTCACAGTCCACGCCTTGGCCTCAAACTTACCAAAAAGCAGTAAACTAACAACAACAACACATTAACATACAAACTGGGTTAGCAAAGGAAAAGGTCCAAGTGGCTCAAGTATGATTACCTCACTTAAATTCTCTTTTTCCGATGTAATAGAAGCAATGAGACTCTACTCAACATGCTTCAAGCAACTCAACACACATACATGCTCAATCATGCATATTACAAGGCATACTTGCTAAACAAGCAAACATATGCATACGATCAAACAACATACCTTCTCCATCAAACAATCACACATCACCGCATACACGGGTAACGAGCAACATGCTTTTAAACAAATAACCAACATACTTGTCATACAAGCAATCATACTTACAAAGCAAGCAATCATTAATTACAGCATACTCGAATAACAAGCAACATGCTTACATGATAAGCAAACACCGTGCATATCAATCATAAAACACAACTTACTTCACTTACCTGCCCAAGGTTTCGGAAACCTTAAGCTCTGATGCCAACAAATGTAACCCCCTCATCCCGATCTAGCCGGATAACCGGTCCGAGTGAGTCACACGGGGAAAACCGAAGCGAAACCCGTTAAGGTTCCCCCTCGGTTAGCAACCCTATTTTTTTTTCTTTTTAAATCTTGTCACATTCGAGTATTAAATCTTAAGTGATCAAACAGCGGAACATATTACACGAGACAAACATTCACACCCCAAACCCCATTCAAACAGTCCAATCTTAATCTTGACTAAAGATATCTTAGTACCTATGTTTTTATATAGTATGGAATGAGTTTCTAGCCGTAGGGGATGCATAATAGCCGTTATCAACAAAAATTTAGCATTTATAACACAAGGGATCGATCCCATAAATAAGGGGATCGATCCTTTTTCACTTGGAGGCTGGAAGCAGAAATTGAAACGGTTCTGCCAATCCAAGGGATCGATCCCTTTTTCCAGGGGATCGATCCTTTTTGCCTTGGAGACTGGAAAAATAGCTTTAGTGCAAAAACGGATCATAGATGTTTTGAAAAAGATCGGCTAAAGTTAGAATCATTTAAAACATATTTTAGGAAGCAATAAAGCATATACAAACATGCAAGAACACCTATTTAAGCCAAGGAAATCATTCAAACATGGTATAATGCATTCATACATAGCATTCCAATTAAAGAGCAATTTATGCATATATGGACATACATAAAATCTCAACAATACCAAAGATACAAATTAACACATAGGAGACTTAGACATATCAACTAAGCAACCTAATCATCCAAAAAGGACATGCCATCACACACAAGCATTCATCAAGGCATGCATTACTCAAGCATTCATCAAGGTATGTATCATAAATGATATTTACAAATCAAACAAGGCATCTAAGTGCCAAACCAAATCAACACACATCAAAGCATCAAAAACAACAACACCTATCCCATTGCTTTACTATTACAATCTTTCAATTTATAAATCATACATTGAGCTCACCAAAAGCAACACTTGAAGACCTTTCCTTTCCCATGCCACCCACAAGCTATTTATCTGCATTGTCGAACAAAAGAGAGCGTAAGCATAAAAGCTTAGTGAGGGTAAGCTCATAAAACAAACCTTCGACAATACAGGGTCCAAGCTCGAGCAATTATCATGATGAAATACATTACTTTATCTTCGATCCACATGAACCAAAATGAACATGATGCATGAACATATAATCAACATTATGTCATGCTCAACATCTCATAATCTCAACTTACAACGATATGTATATATACCTCAATGCATTAACCAAATCATATATCACTTCACGTTTGAAATTCACATTTCATATCACATTGATATACACATCAATTCATATTAGCATGTATGCATAATCTCATATTGGCATAAACATACTTTCTCATATTGGCACCTAGTTATGACTCGAATACGCGGATAACATGTTGGAACGCATTTTCCAACATCAACCTTACCTCGGTGGGATTACACTCATCACCGGCCTTGCATGTGGAACGCATTTCCACATGCCCTACGGATGGGATTCCACTCATCATCACGTAGAATATATATAAATTTCCGGTGGAATATTACATCACCTTACTCCTCCTTGGTGCCTTAACGCCACCAAGGCCACGTACGTTTTGACTCAATTAGTGTGCACACTCATCCTGATGATCGATCATTGTACCCAAGCATACTAGTGCCAATTAATCAAATTCCACAACCTTTGATGTTCAAGAGTCATAATATGTCATCTTACATCATATTAAGCTCAACATCAAATATCTCAACAACATATTATCATAATGTCATGTTCAAGAGTAATAATATGGCATCTTACATAATATTAAACTCAACATCATCATACACAATTTACAATCCAAACCACATGCATAGCCATGTATCAAACCATGCCTCAACAACATGTATAACACATTATACATAATCATCATAACACGAATCATCATGAGGCATAACATCAATTAAAGAGATCATCCAATGTCTCTAACTAAAGTTTAGGATTAGGCTACCACCCTAATCCTAACTCTAGGTGAGTCTACCAATCTCAACCTAGTCCACATGCTCGAACCAATTGCTCAAAACCATTTAAAATATTTTAACCACTCACCGACTACTTCCTTAGCACAAGCCAACAAGCCTACCAAGCATCCAAGTTTCCGGATTCGAGCCCGAAGCTTCACCATTGATTTCTCTTGCTTCTAACCATTCAAAAACAATATATTAACCTCAAAATCAGTCACAAACCCAAAGTTTAACATCAACACACAAATCCACTTCAATTCTCACAATTCAAAGCCAAGTTCATTCTTCAATTTCTCATTTTCGTACTTCCACAAAAAACCCGTCAAAAATCAGAATTGTAGTCATCCAAAACACTCTTAAACATGTTCAAAACACTGCCCAACTATAGTATATCCATCAACCCCCAATTTCCAACATTAAACACACAATTTAAGCCATGAACAATCCCCAAAATCACCAAATCCGAGCAGCCATGAAAAACAGTCCAAAACTTGTGATTTCAACATATTTAACACATTCAAACACTTCCAAAACAACCCCCAACTATTACTCTAACATAAATCCTCAAATTCCAACATAATTCATACCAAAAACTCATCTACAAACCTTCCTAAAAATCCACAAAAATTTCCATTTTCGTACTCCTATTTTACCCAGCAGAAAATACCATGTTCAAACATCCAAATGACACATAAATGGTCCCAAAACACTTTCCTAACATACATATACCATCAGCCCTTCAACCTAACTCTAAAACTCACCAAAATTCAAGTTTTAGACTATTCAAAAATGGCCATAAATACCCATTTCGGATTTTTACCCAAAATTACTCATTTTAACATATTATGTGTATTTTAACATGATTAAACAAAACCCCAACTCAATTTATCAAAATCAATTGAAAAACTCAACAAAAACTCAAATTTTCATTAAACTTGAAAATTACAAAAGTGGGTAGTTTCGAAATATAAAGCCATGTAAACGTAGAGGATGAAGAGGAGAGTTCAAATATGTAATTACCTTCAAAAACGCCCTTGATTTGATGAAGAAATCAAAGCAAATAGTAAAGAGGGTTTGGGAGAAATTTTGGAGATGGTTTACGGTGAAGAAGAAGAAAATGAGAAAGATGATAACTTATAAAGTTGTCATTATTTTTATTTTGGTTTAATTACCAAAATGATCCCTCCCTTTCTTTCTAAACTCAATTTGCTCACACTAAGGTCAATTTGATTAAAATAAATTTTACTGACTCGAACCAATTAACCCGACTAACTCCTAACCCCAAAACACGGGTGTTACACAACGATTCCAGATTCGATCCCGAGGCTTCACCAACACAAATCCTTGCTTCTAAACATCCCAACACAATCAAAATAACCACAAATCAGTTCACAAATTAATGTAGCCAACCCGGAACACAAACCAAGCACAAAACACAAGATTTCAAGCTAAAGACAACCCCAAAATCCTCATTCCCGAGCAGCCTTAAAGCACAGTCCAAAACCATTGATTCCAACACTTATATTACTCCCAAAAGCTTCCAAAACAACCCTTATACATAGTCTAACCATCAGCCAACAAATTCTCACACAAAACACCCCCAAAACTCAACATTTCAACTCTCTAAAACCTCTCTAAAACCCAATTTTGGGAAACATCACAAAACCATGTAAAAATTGAATATGTTGGACCTTATAGATAGTAAACAACTCATATAACATTAATAAATCAAAAGCTTATGTTAAAGCTAATAAAGTTCACATTTTTAATCCAAACTTTCAAAATTCCAAAATGAGAAATCATGGGTTTAAATGAAAAATAAAATCATAGACTTGTAGAGAACGATGAGGACAAGTCAAAAGTGAGTTTACCTTTGAAAAATCTCCCACTATGAGCAAGAGAGATGATGGAATAGTAAACTAGGGGGAAAATGGGGTTTTGTCGTGGAAAAATGGAAAGGAAGAGGGAAGAAGATGATGAAAAGCTCTTTTAAAATAAAATGAGTTTTTAATTTCACAAGTCCATTTATTTACAAGTATGCCATTAATGATATGGCTATCCCAAATATCTAAAATCCATGGGTTTTGGGTTTGAAATCAAAACAAGCCCAACATAAAATATTTGTTTTGAAAACCCGAGGCCCAAAATATTATTTTATTATTTTAATACTATTTTCACCCGACCCTCAAACCCGGGTGTTACAACTCTCTCCCACTTAAGAAATTTCGTCCCCGAAATTACCTGACGGAAACAAGTACGGAAACTGCTCAAGCATATCAGCTTTCCTCTCTCACGTGGCCTCTTCCATACCTCTATGCCTCCACAACACCTTGACCAACTCTATGGTCTTGCCACGCAACACCTTGCTGTCAGAAGCAAGTATCTCAACTAGTTCTTTATTGTAAGACAAATCCATGTTCAGTTCTATCTCCTCAACGGGCATAACATGAGACGGATCTGATCTATATCTCCTAAGCCTCGACACATGGAAGACATCATGAATCTTCTCTAACTCTGAAGGCAATCTCAAACGGTAAGCTACTGGCCCAATCCGCTCAACTATCTCATACAGACCAATAAACCTCGGACTCAACTTACCTTTCCGGCCAAAACGCATTACCTTCTTCCACGGAGATACTTTCAGAAACACTTTCTCACCCACTGAGAACTCAATCTCTTTTCTCTTCAAATTTGCGTAAGATTTCTGACGATCGGAAGCTGCTTTCAAATGGTCACAAATCAACTTCACTTTTTCGGTAGTTCCCTTAAGCAAATCTGGCATAGGTAACAATTTCTGACCCGTTTCGGCCCAATATATCGGAGTCCTACATCATCTACCGTACAAAGCCTTATAGGGAGCCATCTGTATACTAGCCTGGTAACTGTTGTTGTAAGAAAACTCAACTAAGGGCAAATGCTTCTCCCAAGAACCCTGGAAGTCAATCACACAACAACGGAGCATATCCTTTAAAATCTGTATCACTCGCTCTGACTGACCATCGGACTGCGGATGATAAGAAGTACTGAAATGCAAACGGCTACCTAGGGTACTATGCAAACAACTCCAGAGCCTCGAAGTGAATCTTGGATCTCTGTTTGATACAATAGACTTCGGAACTCCATGAAGTCTCACAATCTCGCGAATGTACAAATTCGCCAACTTGTCTAAAGAATCTGTGGTGTTCACTGCTAAAAAATGGGCACACTTAGTGAATCTATCAACTATCACCCAAACAGAATTCTTCTTCGAAGGAGACAACGGTAACCCTGACACAAAGTCCATAGTGATTCTATCCCACTTCCATTCCAGAATCTTCAAAGGATGTAACAAACCTGAAGGAACCTGATGTTCTGCCTTTACTCTCTAACAAACCATGCAACGGCTCACATACTCGACTACATCCTTCTTCAAACCAACCTAGAAATAATCATTCTTCAGATCTCGGTACATCTTAGTACTACCCGGATGCATCGAAAAAGGACTCGAATGTGCTTCGCTCAGAATCATACGTCTCAACTCAACATCTTCAGGTACTATAACTCTGTCTCTGAAACACAACACATTCTCATCACTGAAGCTATACTCGGTCGGTCTACCTTCGGCTATGTCCTGAACATGAGAAACTAAAGACACATCTTGGAACTGTTTCTCTCTGATCAACTGAATCAAAGAAGGCTTCACTTGCAACTCCGTGATCAAACCACCATCCCCTGATACACTCAATCTAGAAAACATAGCTCGCAACTCAACTGCAACTTTTCTGCTTAACGCATCGGCTACTACATTTGTCTTACCCGGATGGTACTCTATAGTCAAATCATAATCTTTCAACAGCTCAAGCCATCTTCTCTGTCTCAAGTTCAGCTCTCTCTGAGTCATCAAATACTTCAAGCTCTTATGATCAGTGTAAATTGTGCACTTCTCACCATACAAGTAGTGACGCCAAATCTTCAACGCAAACACAACTGCTGCTAACTCAATATCGTGCGTAGGGTAGTTCTTCTCATGCACTTTCAACTATCTCGAAGCATAGGCAACAACTCTTCTTTCTTGCATCAAAACACAACCTAAACCTATGTAGGAAGCATCGCTATAGATCACGAACTCTTTCCCTGAAACTGGCTGTACTAACACTGGAGCATTCGTCAAAGCCTCTTTCAATTTCTCAAAAGCCTTTTGTCTCGCATCTGACCACTCAAACTTAACTTCTTTTTGCAAAAATTTAGTCAACGGAGTAGCTACTCTAGAGAAACCATCAACGAACCTTCTATAGTAACCGGCTAGTCCTAGGAAACTCCTAATCTCTGTCACTGACTTAGGTTGTTTCCACTCAACAATAGCTTCAATCTTTGTCGGATCAACACGGATACCTTCAGCTGACACAACATGGCCAAGAAACACAACCTCTCGAATCCAGAACTCACATTTACTAAGCTTAGCATACGACTGGTTACTCATCAACCTCTGTAAGACAAGTCTCAAGTGCTCATCATGTTCATCTTCTGATTTCGAGTACACAAGGATGTCATCTATGAAAACAACTACAAATTGGTCTAGATAGTCTCAGAAAACTCTGTTCATCATATCCATGAAAGTTGTTGGTGCATTCGTGAGCCCAAACGACATCACAAGGAACTCATAATGACCATATCTAGTCCTAAAAGCTGTCTTCGGAACATCACACTCCTTTACCTTCAACTGATAGTACCCTGATCTCAAATATATCTTCGAAAACACTGAGACACCCCTCAACTGATCAAACAAGTCATCTATACGAGGCAATGAATACTTGTTCTTTACTGTCAACTGGTTCAACTGCCTGTAGTCAATACATATTCTCATACTGTCATCCTTCTTCTTCACAAACAACACGGGAGCACCCCAAGGCGAACTACTAGGCCTAATAAAACCACGGTCTAACAACTCCTGAAGCTGACTTTTCAATTCTTTCAACTCTTTCGGAGCCATACGGTACGGAGCAATAGAAACTGGAGTAGACCTTGAAACAGTCTCAATCACAAACTCTACATCTCTGTCAGGAGGCAAACCTGGTAATTCTTCTAGAAACACATCCAGAAAATCACAAATTGTTCTCATATCTTTTGGTCTAACCTCACTCATATTCGGATTCATAACATACGCTAAATAGGCCCCACAACCGGAGTCCATCAACCTATGAGCCTCTAAAGCTGACACAACATTCGACAAGAACTTAACGTTCTCGCCTACTACCACTACCTCGTAGTCATCGGAAAGCTTCAACGAAATTCTCTTTGTCTCAAAATCTACACTAGCTCTGTGCTCAACCAACCAATCCATACCCAAAATAATATCAAAACCATAAAACGGAAGCTCCATCATATCAACAGGAAACACATGACCCTGAATCTTCAACGGACACCTCCTAAACATCCGTCTAACTACAACTGTCTCACCAAAGGAACTAGTCACATGCATACCTACATCTAAGATCTCAACATGTATGTCTAACTTCTTTGCATGCTCACTCAAAATGTAAGAATGCGTAGAACCCGAATCAACTAAGGAAAGCAAAGACATGGACTGTAACTCAAAATTACCTGCTATCACATCTGTGTCATTCCATGTCTCTCTCTGTGCGTAGACTCTAGCTGGTCCACCGGCCTCTGGCTGTACTGCCACAACATGAGCAAGATTCCTCGGTGCCTCTATCCCAGGTGCATCAGCCCTCGGCTGGAAGTAACCACGACCGCGCCCACGGCCTCTCTGATAGTCAATCGCTCTCATAGGAGTCTGAGCCTAAACTGGTGTTTGTGCCGCCTGATGCAGACACTTTCTCCTAAAGTGGTATCTCGATCCACAGTTCCAACAAGCATGAAAATTACACCAACACTCTCCTGAATGCTGTCTCCCACAACGAGTACACTCGGTAAAATGCCCTCCACCTCTATGGCCCTGATGGCCTCTACCATGGTGGCCACCGCCACGCCTATGGTCAAACTGATGTCCACCGCCCCGATGCCTCTTGGCATCACCACGATCAAAGTTGTTGTGTCTCTTCCCAGAACTGGATCCTCCCGAACGCTTGGTCAGCCCCAAGCTATGCTCAATGTCTGTAACACCCGGGTTTGGGGGTCGGATGAAAATAATAATAAAATAATGGTTCGGGTTTCGGTTTCATAATTAAAATAATAATATATTTTTAATGGGCTTCGTGTTTGCAAAATAATTAAAAGCTATGTGCGGCCTATCTTCTAAGTCCAATTCCATAGACTTTAGGAGATGATAGTTTTAGCCATTCATTAATGGCATTTGTGTAAATATTTGGTCTTTACAAATAAAATCCATTTTCTATCTTATAATTCAAATAGGAAAAATTACACCATCTTCTTCTCCAAATAAGAAAACCCATGACAAGAAGCTCTCTCCTCCCCCTTTCACTATTCCATCTTCTTTCTCCTCCATTTTGGCTCGATTTTGAAAGGTAATTACATTCCCATCTTGCTCTCGTCTTCCTCTCTTTGAAAGTACAACTAGTTTTCATTTTCATCCATGTTTTTGGAATTTGAGTTTTTGGAAGATTTGAATAAAAATGCCACCTTTATTGTTTTTAACTAAAGATTTTGATGTAATAATGTTAGATATGATGTTTATGAACCAAATGGTCCAACATATGTGAATTTTAAAGAGTTTTACAATGATTCCCGAATTTAGGTTTTAATGGGGTTTTTGAAGGGTTTAAAGGTTGGTTTTGGGTGTGCTTGATGTTGGAAATCATTGGCTGATGGTTATACTATGTTTGGGTAGTATTTTGAGCATGTTTAGGAGTTCTTTGGATGACTACATTGCTGATTTTTGATGGGTCTATGTGGAAGTAAGAAAATGAGATTTTTGAGAGTGAACTTGGCTTTGAATTGTGAGAATTGTGGTGGATTTGTGTGTTGGTGTTAAAACTTGGGTTTGTGACTGATTTTGGGGGCTAATGTATTGTTTTTGAATGGTTAGAAGCAAGAGAGAACAATGGAGAAGCTTCGGGCTCGAATCCGGAAACTTGGATGCGTGGTAGGCTAGTCGACTTGTGCTAATGGAGTGGTCGGTGAGTGGTTACTGTTTTTAAATGGTTTTTAAATATTGGTTCAAGCATGTGAACCTAGGATGGGCTTGGTAAACCCACCTAGAGTTGGGATTAGAGTGGTAGCCTAATCCCAAGCTTTGATTAGAGACTTTGGTTGCACTCTTTAATGGTTGTTTATGCCTCTTGATTAATTATGATTGTGGTGTTATGTATAATGTGTTATACATGTATATTGAGGCTTGGATTGATGCATTGTTATATACATGTGGATTGTGCATGATAGTGGTCATGGTGAGTACGTGCTAAGTACGGAAGTTGTTTTGAAATGATGTTGTGAAAGGTTATGAATTGTGTTTAATATTGGCACTAGTATGCTTGGGTACAATGATCGATCATTAGGATGTTAGTGTGCACACGAGAGTCAAATTCGCGCGTGGCCTTGGTGGCGTTAAGGCACCAAGGAGGATTACGGGTTCGCCCGAAAATCTTTATATATAGTCGGTGATGAGTGGAATCCCATCGAAGGGGCGTGAGGATGAGTGGAATCCCCTCCGCGAGAACCGGTGATGAGTGTAATCCCATCGAAGGTAATGGTTGTGTTGGAAATGCGTTCCAACTTGTTATCCGCGTATTCGAGTCATAGCTAGGTGCCAATATGATATGAAATGTGATTCCCAATATAGATTGAGATATGTTGTTAATAATACATTGATATATATATCTTCGTGTGTTGGGCTTATGAATTGTTGATCATGGCATAGTGACGATTATATGTTCATGCATCATGTATATTTTGGCTCTCGAGGATCGGAGGTAAGATCATGCATTCTATTTTGATTCTTACTCGTGCTTGGACCCTGCATTGTCGAAGGTTTGTTTTATGAGCTTACCCTCACTAAGCTTTTATGCTTACGCTCCTTTTTGTTCGACAATACAGATCAATAGCTTGTGGGTGGCAAGGGCAAGGAAAGGTCTCCAAGTGTCACTTTTGGTTAGCTCAAGTATGAACTTTAAATTATAGATTGTAATAGTCAAGCAATGGGATAGGTGTTGTTAATTTGAGCTTGGATGTGTGTGATGTTGGTTTGGCTTTTGGATGCTTTGTTTGAATTATAAATCTTGCTTATGTTGTATGTCATGAATGCCTATATTTTTGTTTCTAAGGCATGAACCTTTAAGTGCTAAGTATGTCCTCTTTTGGTAAATGTATGGACCCTTTCGATGCATGATCCTTGTTCATTTTGAATGCCATGTATGTTGATGTTTTGGTGGTTAAAGGTTGTTTGTATGTTGTTTGTGGCTACGGAAGTCGTAAATCGCATCTAGAGTCGAGTTTTGTGTTGTTTTGCTAAATTTGGAGGTCTTGCAGTGCATGGGGTATCGATACGCCTGAGGGCCGTATCGATACAGTTTGCCCTTCAGGACTCATTTTTGGCTTGGTGTATCGATACACGAGGGCGTATCGGTACGCTCAAAGCTCACTGGAAATCCGAGAAATTGGTACGGGTTTTATCTCGTTGACCACGAGATGTTGACCGAGAAGGGCGTATCGATACGCTCAAGGCCTGTATCGATACGGTCTTCCTGTGTTGACTGAAGGATGTTGACCTTGGTCAAGGCGTATCGATACCCTTGTGTTGCGTGTAAAAGAGTCTATCGCAATTGTAGTGCAAGTGTACACGACACAAGTAGTAAAGTGATACGAAGTATCGGATATCGTCTCCACAGGGACTGGGCTAATAGCTTCACCTTGAATCACTACACGAAAGTAATGAAAATATTTGAGAAAGTCGTCACGAAAATAATAAAGAGAACTTAAATAAAAGAGTAGAGAAATCAAGATAGAGAGAATGGGATGGCATTGAATTGCTCAGTAGTGCAGGAATTGCTGAGTCTAGGAAATCCAGTTCTGTCGTCGTCCCCGTCGCGGCAGCACCTGCCACGGCATCAGTCCGTTGCTTGTCGCGGCAGCGAACACTCAACTCAGTACTTCAAGTTTGGCAAGAATCCCTGCTGTGCCTTGGCCTATCCCTAGGTCCAAGTCTGTCGATGAACACGTCTTTGATGATACCTCCCGACGTGAATCGAAGGATGAACACCGATGTTGTTGAATTCTTCTTTAGCCACTTAACCTATTCCCATCCCTAGGTCCGAGATAGTTCAACTATAAACTAGAGAACTCGCACTTATTCCTTTCGTATACTTAACTCTCCCGATATTAAGTAAATAGATAACCTCACAATGCTCTCCCGATGCTCTTGCAAGATGTTAATAACCAGAATAAGAGAACTTGAAGTTTATTTTATTGAACTGAAAATTCCTAAAACAAAAGCAACCCTTGCAACTACTTTACAAAACAAACCGTGGCCCTAGGGGAATTTAGAACATAGTGAGGAAGGGAAAACGGCTAGGGTTTTGGGAAGAAGGCTAGAGATAGGTGATAGGTGATATCTTTCCTAGGTAGAAATACATGCCCTTATATAGGCTTTGGGTCCAAGTTTTCTAAAATAGCAAGAATACAACTTTAAATTAAAGTACAACTCTAATAAAGACTAAATCTTCAAAGAATCTAACTTTAAGCCGTCCTCTTTCTTGCTTGGGATTTTCTCTCCTTGAACTTTGGGCTTGACATTCCTTTCGATCTGGGGCTTGGAAAAATATAGTGGTTTTACATGACAGACGGGCTGAATTTTCTCTATCTGTCGAGGTCCACTTTACTTCTTCTCCTCAAAACTGCTGTCGTCCTCTGCTGTCACGGCGGCTACCATGGCAGCATCGTCCTCCTTGACTGCTCGTCCAGTTCCAACTCTTCTGCTTCACTGCCCAGCGCCTGCCTCTTCTATCTGCTACAGCAGCAACCTGCAAAAGCGACCAATTTCAGTAGAAACTGTGCCTTTTAATATATCTGTGATGTTTAACTGTAAACTGACCTAAATGCAATAAATAATGCTTGAATGCAGCAGAAATATGGGTTAAATAGGGGGTAAATAATAGAACTTTTACACACTCAACACACCCCCAAACTCAAGTTTTTGCTTGCCCTCAAGCAACTAAGACCTAAAAGAAAAATGAAATATTTTTGTTTAGGCTTAAAACAGTGAACTTTCCCTTACCCTTCGTTCGTTCCCTGTGACGGCAGCAACTTGTCGGATAATCTAGAATCTGTCCGGAGTCTCACTATAGTCCTCGTGCAGTGTGTGCATGCTTGTGAACAGTTATATGCCAAGACTCTCTTAGTTTTACTAGAATATTTCAGCCCTTAACTCGAATTTTTATGCCAAAGTTTATCTTTTGAAGGCATTTTTTAATGCTCCTTTGATATTTTTGTTTTGACTCTATTTCACTATTTTTTAAGCTAAAGTTTCACTAGAGCCAGTTTCGGGCACCTCTAGCTAACTTCCTAGAGCCAGTTTCGGGCACCTCTAGGGCTGTTGAGTCTCTTTTGCTAAACTTCTTTCCTAGAGCCAGTGTTAGGCACCTCTAGGGGCTATTCAAGTGCTAAGCTTCCTATTCTAGTTAACTAGAAGAGTTCTAAGCAGTATAACAGTCGCAAATATTGTTTAAGTTTTCAGAACTATAGAAAGGCTCTAAACTTCTCCTAAAAACTATCCTAAAGGCACTGCCACGACAGAGCTGTCACGGCAGGTAAGTTCAATTCACAGGCTTAAGCCAAAATTTTTCATATTTTCTTCATTTTTTTTTCAAAAATAAACTAAGTAAAAGACACAAATTTTAAGACTAATATGGACTCCATTAATGGAGGGTTGCCACCCCCAAACTCGAAGGTTGCATTGCCCTTAATGCAAACGACAAATAAAAATAAAGATAAAGCAGTACATCACAAAATATATAAGCATGCAGCAAAAATAAGATAAGAACTTAAATTTTTAATCGCTGTCTTCGCTGCTGCTGCTGAGTCTGATCTGGCGGCGGGTGTGGGAGTGTGGGCAGGGGTGGTTACAGTAAAATAATGTGCAGGGAATGTGGGGAAGACAGCATCAGGGAAATTTAAAGAATTATGGATAAAGTTTACCGTAGAGGCAGTAAAATCCCCGATGAAGGTCATCAGACCAAGCTGTCGTTCCTCCATCTTCTGAATGGCAGCTAAGATCTGGGAAGAGGAGTCTGTCGGGGCGGCTGCTGCGACAGCTGGTTCAGTTTCTTGCTACTCTGTCGTGTCTGCTGTTGTGGCAGCTGGATCAAATGATGACAGAGGAGTGGCAGCGGTCAGCTCCATGAGGCTGAGGATATTCTTTTCTGTCCAACCTTTCCCTTGGACTCGAAGATCAGTAGTCACCTTTGGTACGCCATGGTCACGACAGAGTGATGTGATGAGGTATGGGAGGTAGAGCGGACCCGTCGGTCTGTGTGCGCACTCGATGCTCTCACGGATATAGTTGCCCACGTTAATGGGCCTTTCATGTGAAATGGAGTGAATTAAGGCTAACCTTGGCTGGTCGACGGTGGTATTGTGTGACGACGGCATGATACGCTTTTTGATAAAAGCATTCCATAATTTAGCCTCCGGCAGCAGTTGAGTCCTCTTTACCGTCCGTGGGTTCTTGCGGTTGGTGTTCCACTGTGTTCCTTCATCAGTCAGCTCTGCCATGACAGCATCATAGGCAGCAGGATCAAGGCTGTTCAGAAACTGTTGGTGGCCGTCGTCGTTGCTGCCCACATAGAATCCGTACAAGGTGTTGATATATTCAGCTTCGAATGACACTTCTCTCCCTCGTACGGTAACTGTTGTCGTCGTTCTGCTGTTGATGGCAGCATAAAAATCACGCACTAAAGAGACGTTCATCTCCTCAGGCTGTTCGGCAAAGATCTGCCACTGTAGAGCCCTTATCTTGCGAGCAATGAACGGTTTTAGGCTGAAGTTTCCCTCCTTTGAAGTGTAAATGAACCCCCTTTCTTCCTACATGTCTCTAATCTGAAATGCGCATGGGGTGGTTGCTGTCGGGGTGGAACTGGAGGCAGCATTCCTACGGGTGTTTCTGGAAGACATTGTTGCAAGGGTTGAGAAAATAAAAAAAAGAAAGCAAGTAAAATCTAAAGGGAGCAAGTAAGAAGAGTAGAAGTGAGTGAAAATGAAAAATAAAACGGGGTTATATAGAGAAGGATTTGCTGCCCGTTGAATCTGTAACGGCAGGCGCGAATAACGGGGCCAGCTGTTATGCGTTAGCGTGTCTGACGCATCTGTCACGCGTTTCCGTGTCTGTTACGCGTCTGTGATGTGTTTCCGCGTCTGTCGTGACATCGTGTTGACAGCCTGTATTTTCCGCGTCTGTCGCGGAGAGCTGTAACGACAGGCTTCAAAATTTGGACTTTATTGGGCTGGTGGATGGATGGTGGGCTGAGTTCACTTCTCCTGTTCTTCTTGACTCCTTTATTTCCTAAAAACAATAAAAACAAAAACATTATTCAAATAAAATAAATCTTATTTCCTAATAAATAATATGTAATAATAAAACTTAAAGATAAAAAATAAAAATTAGGTTAAATTAGGGATGCCAGGTGGGGCATCTCCTAAGGTAACCACTTTCTGCATTCCTGGGGCTTCAGTCCCCTTATAATGCTTTAAGCGCTGTCCGTTGACTTTGAATTGGTGCCTGTCTTTTAATGATCGGATTGTGATGGCACCATGGGGAAAAACCTGTACGACTTGGAACGGGCCAGGCCATCTAGATTTCAGCTTCCCTGGGAAGAGTTTCAATCTAGAGTTGAACAACAATACAAGCTGCCCTGGGCAGAACTGTCGTGGCAGCAACTTCTTGTCATGCCACTTCTTAGTTTTATCCTTGTATATTCTTGCATTGTCATAGGCCATTGTCCGGATTTCTTCAATTTCGTTCAGATCCAATAGTCTTTTCTGCCCTGCCTTGTCCAAGTCCATATTTACTGTCTTGATTGCCCAGTATGCTCTGTGCTCTATCTCGACAGGTAGATGACATGTTTTCCCATAAATCAATCGGTATGGAGACATTCCCAATGGAGTTTTAAAAGTTGTCCTATAAGCCCATAATGCATCATTAAGGAGTAAAGACCAATCTTTCCTAGTTGGCTTGACCATCTTCTCAAGAATGTTCTTAACTTCCCTGTTGGATATTTCAGCTTGTCCATTGGTCTGCGGGTGATATGCTGGTGCGATCCGATGCTTGACACCATACTTCTTTAAGGCAGAAGCAATAACCCTGTTGTCGAAATGTCTCTATTCATCACTGATGATCGCCTTAGGGATGCCAAACCTAGAAAAGATGTTTTTGTGTAAAAACTTTTGAACTGTCTTGGCATCATTCTTTTGAGTGGCGATAGCTTCAACCCACTTAGAGACATAATCTACTGCCAGAAGGATGTATAGATTCCCACATGAAGATGGGAATGGTCCCATAAAATCAATCCCCCAAACGTCGAAGATTTTGACTTCAAGAATGTTCTGCAGCGGCATCTCGTGTCTCCTTGAGATGTTTCCTGTTGTTTGGAACTTATCACAACTCTTGTAGAATATTTGAGCATCTTTATACAGTGACGGCCAATAGAATCCGGACTGCAAAACCTTGGCAGCAGTTTTATTGCCTCCTAAGTGTCCTCCATACTGTGAAGCATGACAGTGATGAAGTATGTCTTCCTGCTCATCCTGTGGTACACATCTCCTTATAACCTGATCTGCACAGATTTTGAAAAGAAGAGGTTCGTCCCAATAATAATGCTTAACATCATTTTGGAACCTCTTCCTGGCTTGATAATTAAGGTTAGGAGGTATTATTCCGTTAACTAAGAAATTAACGAAATCAGCATACCAGGGAAGTTCAGAAAACTTACCTGCCACCATGGCGGTCGCGGCAATGACTGCGGCAGCAAAGAGCTGCTCATCTGGGAAGGTCTCCAATATGTTTATCTCGTCTGTCGGTAGACTTTGTCCCTTCTCCAACCTCGACAAGTGATCTGCCACTTGATTTTCTGTCCCCTTTTTGTCCTTGATTTCAAGGTCGAATTCTTGCAATAGCAGGATCCACCGTATCAATCGAGGCTTAGCATCTTTTTTCGCGAACAGATACTTCAAGGCAGAATGGTCTGTGTGCACTATGACCTTCGTTCCAAGTATGTAAGAATGAAACTTTTCAATAGAGAATACCACAGCTAATAACTCATTTTCTGTGGTGGTGTAGTTCACTTGGGCATCGTTCAGTGTCTTGCTGACATAGTATATGACATGAAATAATTTGTCTCTCCGTTGCCCAAGTGCTGCCCCGACAGCATAGTCGCTAGCATCACACATGATCTCAAATGGCTGTGTCCAGTCTGGTGGTTGTACTATTAGGGCTGTTACCAGCTTTTCCTTCAGAACCTTGAATGCTGTAGTACATTCATCATTAAAGTCAAAAGGTCGGTTCTGCTCCAGAAGATAACATAGGGGCTTGGTGATTTTTGAAAAGTTCACAATGAATCTCCGATAAAAACCAGCATGTCCTAAGAAACTTCTGATACCCTTGACTGTGGTGGGCGGCGGCAGCTTTTCGATCACTTCTATCTTGGCCCTGTCGACTTCTATGCCACGACAGCTAATCTTATGGCCAAGGACTATCCCTTCATCTACCATGAAGTGACATTTTTCCCAATTCAAAACTAGGTTTGCTTTTTCACATCTTTCGAGTACCTTTATAGGTTGCCTAGACAGCTGTCAAAATCGTCTCCAAAGACTGAAAAATCATCCATAAAAATTTCTAGGAAGTCCTCCACCATATCGGAGAATATGGCCAGCATGCACCTTTGGAAGGTAGCGGGTGCATTGCATATTCCAAAAGGCATCCTCCTAAAAGCATAAGTTCCGTAGGGGCATGTGAAGGTCGTCTTTTCTTGATCTTCCGGTGCGATAGCTATTTGATTGTACCATGAATAACCATCAAGAAAACAATAGTAAGGTTTACCCGCTAGTCTATCAAGCATTTGATCAATAAAGGGTAAAGGAAAGTGGTCCTTTCGGGTAGCTTTGTAAAGCTTCCGATAGTCCATACAAACCCTCCAACCGGTAACAGTCCTGGTTGGGATTAACTCATTGTTTTCATTGGTCACCACGGCCATTCCTCCTTTCTTGGGAACACATTGCACCGGGCTTACCCATTTGCTATCCGAGATGGCGTAGATTATACCAGCATCTAACCATTTGATTATCTCTTTACGCACCACCTCTTTCATCGCATGGTTTAGCCGCCTTTGAGCATCTATAGTCGGCTTATGATCATCCTCTAAAAGGATTTTATGCATACATAATGCCGGACTAATGCCTTGAATATCAGCTATCGTCCATCCAATTGCCTTTTTATGCTGTTGCAGCATTCCTATTAACTGTTGTTCCTGTTCCTGCATCAACTTGGAAGAGATGATTACGGGCAACGTATCATTTGAACCAAGAAAAGCATACTTTAGCTGCCCTGGCATGGGTTTTAGTTCTAAAACAGGGGGCTCAACAGTTGATGGCTTTTGGATTGCATGGTTATCCGATGTATAATTTAAAGGTTCGAATAACTTACCTGGACGATTGCCTATCCAGTTTACCTCCTCCTGATCTTCAGTATCAGATGTATCGGATTATGAGGAGTTGCTGTCGTCGGTGCTGTCGTGACAGTCCTGCAAGTGGCTGCCGAGGCAGTGACCAATGTTGATGTCGTGACAGCCCGACCTGATTCAGGGTTGGTCAAAGGTAACTTCAGTGATAACCTTGCATTCTTCTTCTACATCAGCATGCTTCATAGCTTGGAGAACATTCAACTTTATCTCTTGATCGTTCACTCGCATGGTGAGTTCTCCTTTTTCCACATCAATCAGTGATCTTCCCGTGGCTAAGAAGGGTCGCCCCAGGATGATTGGTGCGTTTTCATCTGTTTCACAATCTAAAACAAGAAAGTCAGTAGGAAAAATAAATTTATCCACTCTTACCAAAATATCTTCAATTTTTCCTTCCGGATGAACGTAAGAGCAGTCTGCCAGCTGCAGAATTACTGTCGTGGGCCGAGCTTTTCCAATACCTAATTTCTGAAAAACAGATTTTGGCATTAAATTAATACTAGCACCAAGATCACAAAGTGCCTTACCCACATATTTATCTCCGATTACACAAGGTATGATGAAGCTCCCCGGATCCTTCTTTTTCTAGGGTGGTTGCCTATGAAGAATACTCATGCATCCTTCTGTCATCTTAACCGTTTCAAACTCCCCAAGTTTAGATTTCTTCGACATGGCATCCTTGAGAAATTTGGCGTAACCAGGCATCTCCCTAACGGCGTCCAACAGCGAGATATTAATATGAACCTGCTTAAAAATATCATAAATCTTTTTGAGCTGAGATTCTTGCTTCAATTGCTGTAACCGTTGAGGAAAAGAAGGTGGGGGACGATAATCAGCAATACGTCCTTCCCACTGCATACGAATCTGAGGAGGTTTGGGTTCATCATTTTTCTCCTCTGTCGCTTCTGCTGTCGTAACAGGTTCATCGGCAGCAGACTGTTTGTTACCTGTCGGGGCAGCTTCCTCGGCAGGTCTGTCCAAGGCTGGTTTCTTTACTGTTTCAACTTCCTTCTCTGGCCCTGGTATTTTCTTCCCACTCCTAGTAGTAATGGCTTTACACTGCTCATGTGTGGGCTGCCTAGCATTTTTAGTATTGCTAGGAAATCCGCCAGTCTGCCTTGGGTTGATATGCTGGGAAACCTGACCCATCTGTGTCTCCAAAGATTTCATAGTAGCTTCATGATTTGTCATCCGCATCTCTGTTTTATCCATGAATGTCTCTGTCTTCTTGACAAACTGATTCATGTTCTCAATATAAGTTCCTGTCTGAGACATAAACGTAGCCAGAGTCTGTTCCAGTATACTGTTTGTGGCAGTTGGTGGCTGTTGCTGCTGCTGCTGCAGTTGCAGTTGCTGTCGAGTCAGCAATCTAGGTCCTCCCTGATTCTGATTATTGTGTGCTTGAGGATTCAGGGCATTATTAGGATTACTCCAAGAAAACTTGGGATCCTTTATCCAGCTGGGATTGTAGTGGTTGGAGTTGTAATTCTGCTTATAGTTTCCAACATACTTTCCCTCTTCTAACTGTATAGGACACTCATCCGAACTATGATTTCCCTCACAAATTTCACATACCTCTTCGACAGCGAATCCATGTTGTGCGTTATCGTTCAAGAGCTTTTTCATTGCCGTAGTAAGGTATGCCACCTGTGATTTCATCGTGCTGTCGGCCTCATAATCCTTGATAGCTAGAACCCGTTTACCCCCTCTTCTTGTTGTCGGGAACTGCTCCTCATTCTTAGCCAGATTTTTCAATACTTGCATTGCCTCGTCCGGATCTTTGTCCAATAGTAATCCGTTTGCTGCTGAATCAATTCGAATACGAGTTTGTAAGTTGGCAGCATTATAAAATTTGGTTACCTGGTTCCAAACGGGGAATCCATACATTGGGCAGTTCCGTAGAAGAGTGGTAAATCTGTCCCAGGCCTCATACATTGGCTCGTCATCTTCCTGTTGAAAAGTAGCAATTTCATTACGTAATCTCTCAGATAAGTGTGAAGGATTAAAACGAGATAAAAATTCACGAGACAAATCTGCCCAAGTTCTAATTAAACCCGACGTAAGTTTATTCCACCAAGTCTTTGCTCTGTCCCTCAATGAATGGGGAAATAACTGAAGCCTCAGTATCTCCGGATTGACTCCTGGCAGTCTAAACGAACCACAGATCTCCTGAAACGTTTTGAGATGTTCCCTAGCATCCTCTATAGCAGCACCACTAAACTGACCGACATTATTGATCATGCTAAACATAACAGGTTTCAGCTCGAAGTTGTCAACATCTATATCCGGCAGTGTGTTTTCTAGTTCTACATGGTCATTCAACATGTAGTCACGACAGGACCGTCGTCCGGCAGCGGCAGCAGGATTGCCGACAGGAGGTATGATCTCTCCATCTCCGGTAAGAGGATCACCCTGGGGGTTCCCTTGATTGTTCATCGTCTCTAATTGTTCCTCAAGGTACTCGTTCCTGGCTAATATGTGACGAAGGCGATTCTTTAGATTGAATGAACGTTCGACTTCTGGATCTAATGGATACTCAGGATCTTTTCCTCGTCTCGATCTGCGCATAAACAAGAAACCTTGTGAAAATCAAAGGTTGAATAAACCAAAGAAAAACAGAAAATAAAAAATAAAAACGAAAAGTGCAGTAAAAGAAAAGGTAGAGTTATGTTGCCAGTCCCCGGCAACGGCGCCAAAAACTTGTTGCGTGTAAAAGAGTCTATCGCAATTGTAGTGCAAGTGTACACGACGCAAGTAGTAAAGTGATACGAAGTATCGGATATCGTCTCTACAGGGACTGGGCTAATAGCTTCACCTTGAATCACTGCACGAAAGTAAAGAAAATATTTGAGAAAGTCGTCACGAAAATAATAAAGAGAACTTAAATAAAAGAGTAGAGAAATCAAGATAGAGAGAATGGGCTGGTATTGAATTGCTCAGTAGTGCAGGAATTGCTGTGTCTAGGAAATCCAGTTCTGTCGTCGTCCCCGTCGCGGCAGCACCTATCGCGGCAGCAGTCCGTTGCTTGTCGCGGCAGCGAACACTCAACTCAGTACTTCAAGTTTGGCAAGAATCCCTGCTGTGCCTTGGCCTATCCCTAGGTCCAAGTATTTCGATGAACACGTCTTTGATGATACCTCCCGGCGTGAATCGAAGGATGAACACCGATGTTGTTGAATTCTTCTTTAGCCACTTAACCTCGTCCTATCCCTAGGTCCGAGATAGTTCAACTATAAACTAGAGAACTCACACTTATTCCTTTCGTATACTTAACTCTCCCGATATTAAGTAAATAGATAACCTCACAATGCTCTCCCGATGCTCTTGCAAGATGTTAATAACCAGAATAAGAGAACTTGAAGTTTATTTTATTGAACTAAAAATTCCTAAAACAAAAGCAACCCTTGTAACTACTTTACAAAACAAACTGTAGCCCTAGGGGAATTTAGAACATGGTGAGGAAGGGAAAATGGCTAGGGTTTTGGGAAGAAGGCTAGAGATAGGTGATAGGTGATATCCTCCCTAGGTCGAAATACATGCCCTTATATAGGCTTTGGGTTCAAGTTTTCTAAAATAGCAAGAATACAACTTTAAATTAAAGTACAACTCTAATAAAAACTAAATCTTCAAAGAATCTAACTTTAAGCCGTCCTCTTTCTTGCTTGGGATTTTCTCTCCTTGAACTTTGGGCTTGACATTCCTTTCGATCTGGGGCTTGGAAAAATATAGTGGTTTTACACGACAGACAGGCTGAATTTTCTCTATCTGTCGAGGTCCACTTTACTTCTTCTCCTCAAAACTGCTGTCGTCCTCTGCTGTCACGGCAACTACCATGGCAGCATCGTCCTTCTTGACTGCTCGTCCAGTTCCAGCTCTTCTGCTTCACTGCCAAGCGCCTACCACTTCTATCTGCTACAGCAGCAACCTGCAAAAGCGACCAATTTTAGTAGAAACTGTGCCTTTTAATATATTTGTGATGTTTAACTGTAAACTGACCTAAATGCAATAAATAATGCTTGAATGCAGCAGAAATATGGGTTAAATAGGGGGTAAATAATAGAACTTTTACACACTCAACACCTTGACTGGTGTATCGATACGGCCTGCTCTGTAAGTATAAAATGGACTGTTAACATGTTGTTTGGGGTCCGGTTGTGTATCTTCCTTGATGTTTTCCTCTGTCGTGATCACTTAGGAAATAATATGCCTTTAGACAAGATATAAATAAAAGAAATTTTCTAGGGTTTCTAACCGAGGTGGGACCTTAACGGGTTTCACATTGGTTTTCCCCGTGTAGCCTACTCGGACCGGTCAAACGTCCGGACCGGGACGAGGGGGTTACAATGTCCTTGGCCCTAGCGACCAAGACATCAAAATCAGAATAATCTGAAGCTAAGGTGTACCTCTTGACTTCCTCATGAAGCCCATATCTAAACCGATTACAACGGTCCCTCTCAGTAGGAACCAACTCCGGAGCATACTGACTCAAACGGGCAAAGCGAATCTCATAATCAGTCACTGATGCATCTCCCTGAACAAGAGCCATGAACTCCCGCTTCTTCTCATCTAGATATCTCGGCCCCAAATACCTCTTCCTGAAAGCAGTCTCAAAGAAATACCAACCAATCTCGGCCTCAGGCACACCGGTAGTAATGGTGACCCACCAGGTGTAGGCATCACCCTGTAGTAACGAAACCACACAGCCCAACTTACGAGCTCCCACACATCCTATCTGAGCTAAAATACGGACTGTCTTCTCCAACCACAACTCTGATCTCTCCGGTGTAGATCCTCTGAACTCATTAGCCCCTAGGCTACGAAGCCTCTCTAAAGGTAAGCTAGCATCATCTCCTCTCGGTTGAGTTGCAGCCTGAGCTCCGGCACCGGCAGCCTGAAACGCTCTCACTATAGCCTGAACTAGCGGAGCCATATCTATTCCAGCAGGACCTTGGCCACCCTGGCCAACCTGAGGTCCCGCTCCCTCAGCTCCATCCTCGCCTTCCACATCAGGCTGAGGAGGTGGTAGTGGTGGAGGAGCTCCAACTCCAACAGCAGGCTCTTCCACAGGAGCCTCTACTCCAACCACTGGCTCATTAACAGGAGCTGCAACACGGGGTTCCCGACGAACCAACCTCGGTCTACCTCTAGGCCTCGACATACGCGCTCACAAATAACAACTACAACAACACACAAAACTTGGGTTAGCAAGGGCAAGGGTCCAAGTGGCTCAAGTATGTTCCCTCACTTAAAAATCCTTTTTCCGATGTAATAGAAGCTATGAGACTGTACTCAACATGATTTAAACAACATACATATACGATCAAACAAGCATACAACAAGGCATACTTGATAAACAAGCAAACATGCTTACATGACAAGCAAACACCTTGCAATTGCAATACAAGAATTTAACTTACCTCACTTACCTGCCCAAGGTCTCGGAAACCCCAGGCTCTGATACCAACAAGTGTAACCCCCTCGTCCCGATCCAGACGCTTGACCGGTCCGAGTGGGCTACACGGGGATAACCGAGGTGAAACCCGTTAAGGCTTCACTTCGGTTAACAACCCGAGGAAAAACTTTTCACTTATTATGATCTTATCTAGATGCATTATTATGTCCTATGTGAAAAAGGCAACAGCGGAAGAAACAAGCGAGGCAAACAACCAAACAGCCCAACAAAAAAAGCCCATTTTAAACTTATACTGCACACCGTATCGGAACGCCCAGAGGGTGTTTCGATACGCCTTGACTAGGTCAACTGGCCAAAGTCAATCCGAGGAGACCGTTTCGAAACGGGGGTGGACCGTATCGAAACACCCTCAACGGTCAACTTCTCGTGGTCAACGATACGAAGACCATTCCGAAACGCCTAGGACTGTTTCGATACCCTCAATTTCTCGTCAAAATCTCAAATTTCCAGTAGCAAAATCGTATCGAAACGCCCCATTTGCGTATCGAAACGTTTGGCCTGAAACAAGAGGTCGTATCGAAACGGGACCAACCGTTTCGATACACCTGCTGCGAACAGACTGATTTTAGTTGGTTTATGGCACAAGGCTGCCTCCAACACAACCTAAAACCTTCCAAAACAAAACATACATCAACTCTAGATGCAAGGCACCCTATACAAACATGCTTAGCACTCAACAACATGTAAAAGCCATATATTCAAGGGATCAACATTCAACATAAGAATCCTACAATGCATTCAAGATCACATGCTTAGACAAGAGCATACACTTAAGCATTCAAGATAGGGGCACAAGGCCAACATACAAGGCATGAGCAAACCTTAAACATATCATCCACATAACAAGGAGTCTAACATGCTACTAAAACAAACCATCCACATACATCAAAAGCTCAAATCCCATTGCTTGACTATTACATTTTCATAACTTAAAATCCCTACTTGATATAACCAAAAGCTCAACTAGCGCACTTGGAGGCCCTCTCCTTGCACAAGCAACCCACGAACTAAGGATCTGCATTGTCGAACAAAAGAGAGCGTAAGCATAAAGCTTAGTGAGGGTAAGCTCATAAAACAAACCTCGACAATGTAGGGTCCAAGCACGAGCACACAACTAAGGTAGAATGCATGATCTTACCTTCGAACCACATGAGCCAAAATATAAATGATGCATGAACATAATATCATTATCATGCCATGCTCAAAGGATCTATAACCACAACATATGGAAACACATATATTCAACATATTAACAACATAATCCACAATCCGTATTGGCAACACATATATCTATCAATCCATATTGGCACCTAGCTATGACTCGAATACGTGGATAACCGTTGGAACTCACATCCAACAACTCATATTTACCTTACGGTGGGATTACACTCATCACCGTTCCACGCGGAGGGGATTCCACTCATCCTTACGCCCCGTCGATGGGATTACACTCATCATCGACTAACATATAAGAAGATTTTTCGGGCGAACCCGTACTCCATCTTGATAACTACCATCACCAAGACCACGCGCGCATTTGACTCACGTGTGCACACTAAACATCCTAATGATCGATCATTGTACCCAAGCAAACTAGTGCCAATACTAACACAATCCATAACCTTTCACAACACCATTTCATATCAACTTCCGTGCTTAGCACGTACTCACCATGACTTACCGTCATGCACAAACCACATGCATATAACAATGCATCAATACCATGCCTCAAAACACATGTATAACACAATGTACATAACCACCATAATCACAATTAAACATGAGGCATACACAACATTTTAAGTTCAACCAAAGTCTCTAACTAAAGCTTGGGATTAGACTACCAATCTAATCCCAACTCTAGGTGGGTCTACCAAGCCCAACCTAGTCCACATGCTTGAACCAACACTTGAAAACCATTTAAAAACATTTAACCATTCACCGACTATTCCAAGCTCAACCACACTAGCCGATCATGCTCCCAACGATTCCGGATTCAATCCCGAGGCTTCACCAACACAAATCCTTGCTTCTAAACATCCTAACACAATCAAAATGACCACAAATCAGTTCACAAATTAATGTAGCCAACCCAAAACACAAACCAAGCACAAAACACAATATTTCAAGCTAAAGACAACCCCAAAATCCTCATTCCCAAGCAGCCCTAAAGCACAGTCCAAAACTATTGATTCCAACACTTACATTACTCCCAAAATCTTCCAAAACAACCCTTATACATAGTCTAACCATCAGCCAACAAATTCTCACACAAAACACCCCCAAAACTCAACATTTCAACTCTCTAAAACCTCTCTAAAACCCTATTTCGGGAAACATCATAAAACCACGTAAAAATCGAATATGTTGGACCTTATAGATAGTAAACAACTCATATAACATTAATAAATCAAAAGCTTAAGTTAAAGCTAATAAAGTTCACATTTTTAATCCAAACTTTCAAAATTCTAAAATGAGAAATCATGGGTTTAAATGAAAAACAAAACCATAGACTTGTAGAGAACGATGAGGACAAGTCAAAAGTGAGTTTACCTTTGAAAAATCTCCAACTATGAGCAAGAGAGATGATGGAGTAGTAAACTAGGGGAAATGGGGTTTTGTCGTGGAAAAATGGAAAGGAAGAGGGAAGAAGATGATGAAAATCTCTTTTAAAATAAAATGGGTTTTTAATTTCACAAGTCCATTTATTTACAAGTATGCCATTAATGAGATGGCTATCTCAAATATCTAAAATCCATGGGTTTTGGGTTTGAAATCAAAACAAGCCCAACATAAAATATTTGTTTTGAAAACCCGAGGCCCAAAATATTATTTTATTATTTTAATACTATTTTCACCTGACCCCCAAACCCGGGTGTTACATGCCCGCCAAGTGGTGGAGAGGTGGAATTTTGGGTGTAAGTGTTATAGAAGCTAAAAAGATTAATGACACAATGAATTATAGTGGTTCAACCTTCTAACCAAGGTCTACATCCACTACCTTAGCTTCCCACTAAGGATTTCCAATCAATCCACTATTGATTCGTCCCTTTTTCTAGGCTTATGAGGAAACCCTTATACACCGATCAAGCTTTCTACCCAAGGCCTTGATCAAACCCTCTTTATAAGAGAAAAGATAAGCAAACTTAAATCCCTCTAATAGGTATTTGTTTGCACAATTTAGCTCTCACCCAAAACTTAAAACACTTAAGCAAATCTAACAATTTTGGCTCACTAGTGTTTGTCTATACAAAAAATGACAATTTAGCACTAAGACAATTTCTTGATCATTTGTTGTTTGACAATTGAAGCATTAACCATTACTAGATGCTTGGAGGTCTCTTTTATACTTCTTAATGAGTTTGTAGCCGTTAATAGCCGTTGGGGTTGAATTGGAGCCGTTAGAGACTTAATTTCCCACCATAAATGCAGTTCTGCAGCTCCTTGTATCGAAACGCTCGAACCCGTTTTGAAACGCTCTTCAAGTAGAAACAGCCGTTGCAGTCTGATGCAGCACTCGTATCGAAACGCTCTTGGTCGTATCGAAACACCCGTATCGAAACGCCTGTCACCGTATCGAAACGATCTATATTTTAATGTTAGTTGGGAAATAGCCGTTGGGGGTTTGTGACCATTGCGGTCGATGCCACGTAGGTGTATCGAAACGGCATAGCCCGTATCGAAACGCTTGGAAAAAATCTCACCAAGATAAAGTCCGTTTCGAAACTCGTTTCGAAACGTTTTGACACTGTAAGACACCGTATCAAAACACCTAGGGGTGTTTCGAAACACCTGGATGATTTTGTTTAAATTGGCTTTGAAAACATGTAAAAACCACTTAAAACTTCCCCTAAATATAGTTTCAAGTTGTTTGGACTTTAGAAATAGTTTTGAATTCTTTTTTACTTAGTCCAAAACATATTTCAATTATTATATCAAAACATTAGTTCTACACACATCCCACCAATCAGCCTTAAACAAAACTACACTATTTTCACCAGGGTAATTTAATTGTATGATGTCTGTTAACACACCAAAGTAATCCAAGTTACCTGTACTCTCATCTCTCTAATCATCAATCTATCTATACAAAATCTGAATAAATAGCTAAAAATTGAGTTTTAAAGAAAAAAATTAACCTTAAATCGTGTCTTCTTTTTTATCGATCAATACCACAAAATACTTTTTTAATTGATTTCAGTAACAAGGTGAAAGCGTGGTCGAGTTGAAAGCAAATGCAAGCCAATTCCCTTTGTTGACAATATGTGCAAATTTATTTAGTTTAAGGCCTAGTGATAGCATCAATTACCTATATATATACATATGTTTTGTTGGAATAGTTTGTAGTAGGATCATCAAAATAACAAACTTTTATAATATCACAAGTATTACCGTTAATATACATAAACACACAGTTATTTAAAATTTTAATGGATATTTTTTAATAGAATTTAATGGTGATTTTATACTGTTTTTCAATTTATTTTGCAGATTTTTGGAGTACATTTAGGAGGTTTTGTGGTATGTGTTTCCTGTTATAACAAATTGATTAGATAAAATTGTTATTATTTTATAATAAATATTAGGAAAATTCTACCACGTGCAACGAACATTACTGAACACCACTAACGATGAACACCGCTGAACACCATTAATTTTTTTTAAAAAAAATTAAAAATTTAAAGGACTAAAATTATAATTAAAATTATCTCTTAAAAAATAAAAATCAAATTTAATAGGTACTTTATAATATTTTTTAATAGATTAAAATCAAATATACCCAACATTCCTAAACCCTAACAAAATCAATCATGTGCTAAACTCAGATCTTGGTTTCAAATTGCTATGTTTCTTGATTTTGAAATATGATCATTTGTGTTCTTATTTGATTCTAATCTATTAAAAAATTTGTTAGAGTTGAATTTGTTAGGGTTTAGGTTTAGGAGAGTTAGGTATATTTGATTCTAATCTATTAAAAAATTATAAATTGATTTCTATTTTTTTTAAAGAGATTGATTTTGTTAGGGTTTAGGAATGTTGGATATATTTGATTATAATCTATTAAAAATATTATAAAGTACCTATTAAATTTGATTTTTATTTTTTTAAGAGATAATTTTAATTATAATTTTAGTCCTTTAGATTTTTAATTTTTTTAAAAATTAATGGTGTTCAGCGGTGTTCATCCTTAGTGGTGTTCAACAATGTCCGTCGCACGTGGTAAACTCATCCTAAATATTATCATTAAAACCTAATCACACTCAGTCATTTAAAATTTTAATTGAGATTTTACAATTAAAATTAAAATATTAAATTTAATTACAATTTGAATTTGATATAGTATCCTAACATGCTCAAACATTTTTCAGATTCAAAACCAAATAATAATATTTAACTTTTTTATTTACAAGAAACTTAAAGTAATAAACTAAAAGGAAACGTACAAATGGCTCCCACTTATAATATTTAATTTAATTATTTAATTTTACATTATATAAATTTAATCCATTTTTAAATTAATTAATTCATGAATTAAAAAAATGCACATTGCACGATCTAAGAAATGTGCATGTGCTTCAGTTTTACCCGCCAACATTTTCACATAAAATGTAAAATTTACTTTTTAATGTTATTTTAGAGTTTTGGCTCCAACACAATTCTTTTTATTTGGTTTTATTTTATTAAAATTTTTCTTTCAATTTTGAAGAAATTTAGTAAAATTTTCTATCTATTTTGATTTCTTTAAAAGTTTCAAGGAACAATTCTCTGCCAGGTATGTATTTTTCCGAGAATAAAGGGACTAAATTTTCGGTTTATTCAATAGTTTTTCATATTATCTATGAATTGAAACGTGCTTTTGAATATATGAATTGTGTATCTATAATAATATATTATATTTATTTTCGTGGTTGATTTATTTAATTAATTTTTATGTCAATTTAATTGCTACTAGGTTTGTTAATTGTAGTCTTTTGTTTTTCAAATTTTTTTGTTTTGTTGTTCTTTAATTTAGCCTTTTTTGAGCTATGATGGGTGTGTCGGTTTCTTCTGCTTGGGGGTGATGTTGCTATGGCATGAAGTGGTGAACTTTGTTTAGTATTTTTTTCTTGAATAATTTTGTTGTCGTATTGGTTTTGCTTAATGATTCTACTGTAATTCTCTATCAGAGATGTTTTTTTGTGTATTTGTTTATATGATTTCGTGTTTTGAATTTGTTTGTGTTTATGTCTTTCGTACTTTTTCTACTTTTTACTTGTGTGATGATATAAAGAAATTAGACTTACCTTAGTTCTTAGATTCCAAGGAAACAAGGTAAACATAATTACCTTATTTAAGGCCTCATAGCATAGCTTACTGTTCATTTTCTTAACATTATACTGTTTTTAAAAATTAAAATTTTAGTTTTTTTTCTCTACAAATTTTACGTCTAATTTGGGTAAACATTTTTGTTGATCCTTTTGAATAACTAGTCGTGAAATTTGGTGCTTAATGTTATGTAATTCGTAAAATGCACTTATTTTTCTTAGTATTTTTAATAGGATTTATTGTTATCTCGAAAACAGTATAGTAATTAAAATTGAAATTTTAATTTAGTACTAATAGTACTGTTAATGTTTGATTTCTTTGTTTTTTAGATTTAATTATTGAGTTATTGTTTCTATTTTAATCCAGGTAGATTGCATGTATGTATTTTAGTATAAAATTTATTATCTTTCTCTTTGAACTATTTTTTTATAAGTATCTTTTAATTTTGCAGGCATAAAATGGTCAACATTTTAAAAACGTATATATTTGACCAATTCTAAAGGTCAACAAGGGGACAGACATGCTGAAAATGATATTTAACAAACAAATGCGCTTAATCAACTAACTGGTGGACTTGAGAACTCAGATACTAAGCGCATACAAGAAACACCAAATTTCATTTCTACAGGTTATCTGATTTGAGCAAATTATTTACTGAAATTTAAATTTTATATTCAAATTAAAAAGATGATTTATGAACAATTATTATGTTTCTCGACTCAAACTATGATTACCAAACTAGCCTGCATGCTTCTTGCATATTCTTGTTTCATTATTTTGTTGTCATTTATGCTTTATAATATGTATTTGTTTAGGGGTTCTAAATCTTGTGCTCTTTTCATCCATTGACAGTTATATTGATAGTGTTAAATGTATTATTTGACCAGAAAATGATTCATATGATTATAAGTTTTATATTTATAATTAATTCCATATATATAGAGACTCAAGCTTTTAGGAAAAGAGGACGGGGACCAACTACAAATTCAAAACTTGCGAGAAAAAAGACGAAATGTCAAGAATTGGATATTCAGTGTCCCCCTCCATACAATAAGGTATGTGGTAAGCATGCCAAGCTTTTCAAGGCTGAAGTAACAACTTGTGTTCGGCAACATGCACCGTTTCAAGTCGCTAGCTGGAAAGAAATTTCAGAAAACGACGTCAAGACATTATGGCTTATTTTAAAGATATGATTTTATGTGCATTTTTTCAAAAATACGCATGAACATAAGTATAATTCTTACTACATAGGTGATGCAGATTTATTTTAAAATTAATATATTGGTATTTATATATATTTTATATAATTTTAGGATAAATTTAATTTTTCGATGATGTATATCCGTACGTGATAAAACAAGTGCAAGCTCAGTATAAAAATCGTCAATATCATTTATATTGTCATTATCTGAAGAGCACTGAATGTCTGAATGATGTGGACTCAAATGATTGGGGATGGTTGATTACCAATAAATGGACTACAAATAAATTTAAGGTAATTTTATTTAATAAATTTTATTTTTTTTATTCATGTTATATAACACTAATTTTTTAATCATATTGCAGTCTCAGAGTGATCGAAACAAAGTGAATAGAGGACACCAACAAATCGGATCCATTGTTGGTGTAACCCCCTCGTCCCGGTCTGGCCGGATGACCGGTCCGAGTAGGCTACACGGGGAAAACCGAAGCGAAACCCTTTAAGGTTCCCCCTCGGTTAGCGACCCTAAAAATTTTCTTTCATTTTAATCTTGTCTAAAGGCATATTAAATCCTAAGTGATCGCGTCAGCGGAGAACATCAATAAGGAATCATATTCGAACCACAATCCACACAATAAACTGCTCATTTTACACTTGCAGGGCAGGCCGTATCGATACACCAATCAAGGGTATCGATACGCCTTGACTAGGTCAACCCAAACAGTCAACCTAGGGAAGACCGTATCGATACAGCCCTTGAGCGTATCGATACGCCCCTCTCGGTCAACATCTCGTGGTCAACGAGATAAACCCGTATCGATACGCCCTAACACCGTACCGATACGCCAAAAACTCCCAGAAATCTCAGAATTCCAGTGAGCAAAAACCGTATCGATATGCCCCCGTGTATCGATACGCCCAGCCAAAACTGAGTCCTGCAGGCAAGACCGTATCGATACGGCCCTCAGGCGTATCGATACGCCCTGCTGTGCAATTCTCCAATTTCAGCAAAAACTCCCTAGACTCTAACTCTAAATACATAATATGACTTCCCTAGCCACATACAAACATCCATGCAACACACAACAACCATGAGTTAACATGTAAAGCAACAAGGATGAACAAATACACATATACATCATGGCATTCACACAAGAGATAAATTTTGCATACATGGGCATACTAAAGAGTTCAAAAAGCCATAAGGCACAAGTCAACACATACAAGGTTTGCACATTCAAGAAAAGCAACCTAAACATCCAAAAGCATGCCATCACGCACAAGCATTCAACAAGGCATAACATGTTTTACAATCCAAGCCATAACATGAACATCAACAACATTTATGACTCAACAACGCTCATACAAAACATAGTAGCCCCATTGCTAAACTACCACTTTAATTACTAAATCATACTTGAGCAACTACACTTGGAAAGCCCCTTCGCCTTGCTCCTTGCTAACATCACCCTAATGATCTGCATTGTTGAAAATGAGAGCGTAAGCTAAAAGCTTAGTGAGGGTGCTCTAAAAACCAAAAAACATCAACAATGCAGGGTTCAAGCATGCAATCCTTAGCATCATATACAACATACATAGGCATTATCAAGGCAACCTAGCTAGTCTTTCAAGAGTCATAAATACGGAATCTTACATCATATCAAGCTCAACAATATAAATCAATTTCTACAACAATCATAAGCATAAGAACAATTTCATTGGCCACTATTAGTTTACTCGGATGTGCGGATTTACTCTCAACAACAACATTACCTCGGTGGGATTACACTCATCACCACATGCCCTACGGATGGGATTCCACTCATCATCACGTATAATATAAATAAATTTCTGGTGGAATATTACATCACCGTACTCCTCCTTGATGACTCAACGCCATCAAGGCCACGCGCGTTTTGACTCAATTGTGTGCACACTAATCCTAATGATCGATCATTTACACCCGGTAAGTTAATTAGTGCCAATTTCTTTAACCACATCACACATCCATCAATTATAGCACATATTCATCACATACACATATCAATGTATACACATACGAATCAATTCATATTTCGCAAGGTCAAGATAGGCATTGACATATATATATAAGCAACATTAGAAATCAAGGAGTTAAACTACCAATTTAACTTCCACCCCGGAATGGCCTACCAAGCTCATTCCGACACTTCCACTACCCATACTTGAACCAACTTTAAAACATATTTAAAGTTTTACTCACCACCATTCCTTAGCAAACCAAGCAAGCAAGCCTCCTAAACTCCCGGATTCGATCTCGATGCTTCTCTGATGTCTCATCTTGTTTCTAGCCAATCAAAACACAACCATTACTCACAAATTCGATGCTAAAATCAGTCACCAACTCCAACCCATAAACACAAGCCAACTTCACCAAATTTCAACTCAACTAACCACCAAAATTTCCATTTTCGAGTTCCCTCAAAACCCAGCTGAAACCCATGGTTTCAAACACTCAAATGACATCTAAAAGGTTCCAAAACACTCCCATAATATCCCTAAACCATCAGCCCTTCAACCCAACCCTAAAACTCACCAAAAATTCAATTTTAGACACCTCAAAAATTGCCCCGAAGACCCACTTCGGGTTTTCACCCAAAATCAACCATTTCAAGATATTAAGTGTGTTTTGATGAGGTTAAAACAAAACCCAACTCAACAATTCAAAAACAATTGAAAAACCCCTTAAAAATTCAAACTTTCCCAAAACTTGAAATTCTAAAAAGATGGTAGTTTTCAAATCCAAGACAATGTAAATGAAGAGGATGATGAGGAGAGTGTAAATATATAGTTACCTTTGAAAATGCCCTTGAGTAGATGAAGAAATCAAATGGAATAGTAATTAGGGGTTTTTGGGAGGGTTTAGTTCATTTTTCACGTTAGAATGAAAGAGGGGAGGAAAGATGATAACTTTCTTCTTTTTTTGATTTCAAAAAGGTTGTCTACTTTTTGTTTTGGCTAAATTACCAAAATGGTCACTCCTTTTTATTTAAATCTCAATTAGATCAAGCCAAGGTCAATTTAGATTAAAATTGATTTTACCGACTCGAACCAACTCACACGACTAACTCCTAACCCCAAAATATGGGTGTTACAACTCTCTCCTACTTAAGGAATTTCATCCCTGAAATTACCTGAATGAAAGATATACGAAAACTGTCTTTCCTTATCCTCCTTCCTCTCCCAAGTGGCCTCGTCCACCCCTCGACGTTGCCACCGCACTTTCACTAATTCAATCGATCTACCCCGCAATACCTTACTGTCAGAAGCTAGGATTTCAACTGGTTCTTCCTCATAAGTTAAATCCGGATTCAATTCAATCTCTTCTACAGGCATAACATGCGATGGATCGGACCTATACTTACGGAGCATCGAAACATGGAATACATCGTGTATGTTCTCTAGCTCGGATGACAAACGCAACTGATAAGCAACTGGACCAACCCTCTTTACAATCTCATACTGTCCTATATACCTAGGACTCAACTTCCCTTTTCTGCCAAATCTCATTACTTTCTTCCACGGAGACACTTTCAAGAATACCTTCTCACCCACTGAGAACTCAACTTCCTTCCTCTTCAAGTCGGCATAGGACTTCTGCCTATCCGAAGCAGCCTTCAATCGATCACAAATCAATTTCTCCTTGTCGGTGGTCCTCTTAAGCAAATCCGGCATAGGTAACAATTTCTGTCCCACTTCGTCCCAACAAACAAGAGTTCTACACCTCCTACCATGCAATGCCTCATACGGAGCCATCTGAATACTCGACTGGAAGCTATTATTGTACGCAAACTCAACTAGAGGCAAGTGCTTCTCCTATGTACCCTGAAAATCAATAATACAATAACGCAACATGTCCTCTAAAATCTGTATAACCCTCTCTGACTGACCATCTGACTGAGGATGATAAGACGTGCTGAAATTCAAACGGGTACCCAAGGTTGTATGTAGACACTCCCAAAATCGAGCTGTAAACCTCGGATCTCTATCAGACACAATAGACTTCGGCACACCATGCAGTCTAACAATCTCGCCAATGTACAGATCGACCAATCTATCTAATGTATAAGTAGTATTGACTGCCAAGAAGTGAGCACACTTCGTAAATCGATCTACTATAACCCAAACTGAGTTCTTCTTCGTAGGAGTCAAAGGCAAACCCGAAACAAAATCCATGGTAATATTCTCCCATTTCCATTCCGGAATTCTCAACGGTTGCAACAACCCTAAGTGAACCTGATGTTCCACCTTCACTCTCTGACACACCAAACACTTACTCACGAAGTCGGCCACATCTCTCTTCAAACCAACCCAAAAGTACTCATTCTTCAAATCACGATACATCTTCGTACTTCCAGGATGCATAGCAAACGGACTACTGTGTGCTTCAGTCAAGATCGTACGTCTCAAGTCACTGTCTTCTGGAACAACTATCCTATTCTTGAAACACAAGACTCCATCGGTACTGAAACTGTAGTCTGAAGGTCTACCCTCGGCCACATCTTGCACGTGAGGTGCCAAGGATCTATCTAGGAGCTACTTCTCCCTAATCAACTGACCTAGAGTAGGTCTAACCTAAAGCTCAGCTACCAAGCCACCATCTCCGGACAAGCTCAATCTAGCAAACATGGCTCTCAAGTCTACGGCTACCTTTCTACTCAAAGCATCGGCCACTACATTGGCCTTACCCGGATGGTACTCAATCGTAAGGTCATAGTCTTTTAGCAACTCTAACCACCTACGCTGTCTGAGATTCAAATCTCGCTGAGTCATGATGTACTTCAAACTCTTGTGATCTGTGTACACTGTGCATCTCTCACCGTACAAATAATGTCTCCAAATCTTCAGCGCAAACACAACTGCAGCTAACTTTATGTCATGGGTCGGATAGTTACGCTCGCGAGTCTTCAACTGTCTTGAGGCATAAGCCACCACTCTCTTGTCTTGCATGAGAACACAACCTAGGCCTATATAGGAAGTATCACTGTAAACTACATAGTCTTTCTCAGACTTTGGCTGAATCAAGATCGGTGCTTGGGTTAAAGCTTCTTTCAATTTCTCAAAGGCTCTCTGTCTTGCATCTGACCACTCAAACTGAACACTCTTCTGAAGTAACTGTGTCAATGGAGCGGCTAACTTCGAGAAACCTTCTACGAATCTTCTATAGTATCCAGCTAAGCCTAGAAAGCTACGTACCTCTGTTACTGACTTCGGTTGCTTCCATTCAACAATGGCCTCTATTTTCCTCGGATCAACTCTAATCCCATCGGCTGACACTACATGCCCTAAGAAGACTACGTCTCTGATCCAGAACTCACACTTGCTCAACTTCGCATACAACTGATTATCTAGCAAAGTCTTCAAAACTAGTCTCAAGTGTCGGTCATGGTCTTCTTCGGTACGTGAATACACCAAGATATCATCTATAAAAACAACTACAAACTGATCTAAGTACTGATGGGAGATCCTATTCATCATATCTATAAAAGCAGCCGGTGCGTTAGTCAACCCAAAAGGCATTACTAAAAACTGGTAGTAACCTGATCTCAAGTCAATCTTCGAATAGACTGATGCCCCTCTCAACTAGTCAAACAAATCATCAATTCTAGGCAAATGATACTTATTCTTCATTGTTAACTGATTCAACTGTCTGTAGTCTATACACATTCTCATGCTTCCATCTTTCTTCTTTACAAACAAAACTGGTGCACCCCAAGGTGAAGAACTAGGTCGAATGAAGCCTCTATCTGTCAACTCTTGCAACTAAGTCTTCAACTCTTTCAGTTCTTTCGGTGCCATACGATACGGAGCAATCGAAATAGGAGCTGAATCAGAATAAGTCTCAATAGTAAACTCTACCTCTCTATCAGGCGGTAACCCTAGTAACTCCTCCGGAAATACACTAGGAAAATCACACACTGTCCGGATGTCTTGAGGTCTAACCTCACTCATGTTCGAATTCATCACAAATGCCAAGTATGCTTCGCAACCCATCTCAACTAACCTCTTAGCCTCTAGGACCGAAACCACGTTGGATAAGAACTTCACGTTCTCACCCACCACTACAATCTCATAATCATCTGTGAGTCTTAAAGAAATCCTTTTAGTTTCAAAATCTATCCTAGCTCTATGCTCAGTCAGTCAGTCCATACCAGAATCACATCAAAGCCATAAAATGGTAGCTCCATCATATCCACTGGAAACACATGTCCCTGAACCATCAACGGACACCTTCTGTACATCTTCCTAACTACTATCGTGTCCCCAAAAGAACTAGTAACACTAACTCCTACCTCTAACATTTCACAAGGCAAATTCAACGACTGTGCATGCTCACTCAATATATAGGAATGTGTAGACCCGGAGTCAATCAAAGAAAGTAAACCCAAAGACTGTATCGAGAAATTACCTGCGATCACATCTGTGTCATGCTGATCCCCACACTGAGCGTAAACTCTGGTCTGACCTCCGCCCTCTGGCTAGACTACAACTACATGTGCTATGTTCCTCTGACCATCATTTCTCGGCTGGAAGTTACCTCTACCGCGCCCGCGGCCTCTTTGAAAGCCATCACGCACAAGCATTCAACAAGGCATAACATGTTTTACAATCCAAGCCATAACATGAACATCAACAACATTTATGAGTCAACAACGCTCATACAAAACATAGTAGCCTCATTGCTAAACTACCACTTTAATTACTAAATCATACTTGAGCAACTACACTTGGAAAGCCCCTTCGCCTTGCTCCTTGCTAACACCACGCTAATGATCTGCATTGTTGAAAATGAGAGCGTAAGCTAAAAGCTTAGTGAGGGTGCTCTAAAAACCAAAAAACATCAACAATGCAGGGTTCAAGCATGCAATCCTTAGCATCATATACAACATACATAGGCATTATCAAGGCAACCTAGCTAGTCTTTCAAGAGTCATAAATACGGAATCTTACATCATATCAAGCTCAACAATATAAATCAATTTCTACAACAATCATAAGCATAAGAACAATTTCATTGGCCACTATTAGTTTACTCGGATGTGCGGATTTACTCTCAACAACAACATTACCTCGGTGGGATTACACTCATCACCACATGCCCTACGGATGGGATTCCACTCATCATCACGTATAATATAAATAAATTTCCGGTGGAATATTACATCACCGTACTCCTCCTTGGTGACTCAACGCCATCAAGGACACGCGCGTTTTGACTCAATTGTGTGCACACTAATCCTAATGATCGATCATTTACACCTGGTAAGTTAATTAGTGCCAATTTCTTTAACCATATCACACATCCATCAATTATAGCACATATTCATCACATACACATATCAAGGTATACACATACGAATCAATTCATATTTTGCAAGGTCAAGATAGGCATTGACATATATATATATATATATATATATATAAGCAACATTAGAAATCAAGGAGTTAAACTACCAATTTAACTTCCACCCCGGAATGGCCTACCAAGCTCATTCCGACACTTCCACTACCCATACTTGAACCAACTTTAAAACATATTTAAAGTTTTACTCACCACCCTTCCTTAGCAAACCAAGCAAGCAAGCAAGCCCCCTAAACTCCCGGATTCGATCCCGATGGTTCTCCGATGTCTCCTCTTGTTTCTAGCCAATCAAAACACAACCATTACTCACAAATTCGATGCTAAAATCAGTCACCAACTCCAACCCATAAACACAAGCCAACTTCACCAAATTTCAACTCAACTAACCACCAAAATTTCCATTTTCGAGTTCCCTCAAAACCCAGTTGAAAACCATGGTTTCAAACACTCAAATGACATCTAAAAGGTTCCAAAACACTCCCCTAATATCCCTAAACCATCAGCCCTTCAACCCAAACCTAAAACTCACCAAAAATTCAATTTTAGACACCTCAAAAATGGCCCCGAAGACCCACTTCGGGTTTTCACCCAAAATCAACCATTTCAAGATATTAAGTGTGTTTTGATGAGGTTAAAACAAAACCCAACTCAACAATTCAAAAACAATTGAAAAACCCCTTAAAAATTCAAACTTTCCCAAAACTTGAAATTCTAAAAAGATGGTAGTTTTCAAATCCAAGACAATGTAAATGAAGAGGATGATGAGGAGAGTGTAAATATATAGTTACCTTTGAAAATGCCCTTGAGTAGATGAAGAAATCAAATGGAATAGTAATTGGGGGTTTTGGGGAGGGTTTAGTTCATTTTCACGTTAGAATGAAAGAGGGGAGGAAAGATGATAGCTTTCTTCTTCTTTTTTGATTTCAAAAAGGTTGTCTACTTTTTGTTTTGGCTAAATTACCAAAATGGCCACTTCTTTTTATTTAAATCTCAATTAGATCAAGCCAAGGTCAATTTAGATTAAAATTGATTTTACCGACTCGAACCAACTCACACAACTAACTCTTAACCCCAAAACACGGGTGTTACAGTTGGCACAAAATCAATTATTCAAAAAGCACATGAGATGGTAAATTCAAACTAAATATTCAATTCATGTGCATTCACCATATTTATTTATGTTTAATTTTTTTTATTTCAGAAAGATAAAAATTCTGATGAATGGCCTGATGCTATAACACTTTAGAAGGCCACACATATGAAACCTAACGACACTTGGGCTGTACCAAAGGGAGAAGAAATAATGGTTAGTTTATTTTTTATTTTATATTATATATATATTTTAAATTAATTATTTTTTATTTAAAAAATGTAGAATAAGCTTCGAGAAGAAGGAGAGAAAAATCAAGAGAAGATTTCATCTGCACCTATACCCCTAGTGGAACATTTTGTACTTGTTTTGGGAACAACATCAAATTACTCACGTGGTATAAGTGTTGGAAGAATAACATCTAGTTCTCAAGTAAAAAGTCGCATTCTAGCAGAAACCGAGACTGCAAAAACACGTGTAGAAAATGAAGTTGCAAGACTTACTGAAATTACAAAAAAAAAAACAAGAAGAAACCAACATTCAACTCCAAAATGATATAGAAGCTCAACGCGAACAACTTATAGTTCAAGGAAAGGCCATTGAGAAACAAACTATAGAGCTACAACAAGTAATAGAGTTGTTTGCACGATTGGCAGGTGAACAATTAGTTTCAAATCTGCTTCCTAATGCATCTCAGTCAAATTTTACAACTACCAGTGTAAGTATAACATTTAAATTAAATACATAATTTATTTTTAACCAGTGCTTTCTCATTATTGATTAATTAATTTTTTTTACTAATTAACTTATTCTTTTTCTTATTGTATATTATGTAGGAAAATGTCCAAAAATGAACTTTGGTGTAGAGGACATGGCATGGACTTCAATTTAGTATATTGATAGCTTACTATTGGATTTATGAACAATTTGGTTTTTTAAGTTTATTTTGAATATTTTTTAAATATTTTAACATTATTTATATTTTAGTTATTTTATTTACTTTTTAAATATAATAATTATCTTCATATTAAAAAATGACGAATGGATATTTAATTACATTTTTGGTAATTAGATATTTTATTTGCTGATAATATATTTAATAATTTAAAATATTAAAATGTGAAAATATTAATAGACCAGTGACGAGATAATACTAATTATTAATTGATTAGTTATTATGAATTTTTTTGTCACAACTTTAACTTTTAGTGTCGAATAATTAGTCATACTTTAAAGAGTAATTGTGACTATTTATTTATCACATTTTATAAATAATTATTGCGCCTTATTAATATATATAGTCACGAAATTTTGATAGTGTGACATAATTTATTTGTCACAGAATATATTCGTAGTGACAAAAAAATTTACCACAATTACTAATGATTTTAGTGACAAATATTTGGTCACAAAAAAATAATTGTCATGACAACTTTGTTGGGCGCAAAAGATTTTGTTAGTAGCATACAAATTTGTCACAATTGCTATTGCTTACAGTGTCTAATGTTTCGTCACAACAAAAAATTATTGTGACGAATTTTTCCATCACAATATTTGTTTTTAGTAAAAAAAATCATCACAATAGATGGAGTTATTGTGACCATTTGTTTTATCACAGATAGTAATAATAATAGTGTCGAACATATGGACACAAAAACTGAGCAATTGTGACAATTTTATGAACAATAGTCACAAATACAACAGTGATGGAGTTATTAGTGACGATAAGTGACGACCTGAAAATTTTGTCACTATGCACTTTAGTGTCAAAATTTAATACTTTTAGTGACTATTTACACTGTCACTAAAGGTGTTTTTTCTTGTAGTGTTGGTCACAATTATATATATATATATATATATATATATATATATATATTAAATTGTAACATATTTGATATTCCAGCATCCTAAAGTATATTTTTGTACATATTGATATTATTAATCCCTAAAAAATTATTTTTATAAAAAATTTACCCACAATTACTAGACCGAAGTCTATTTGTACACGTCAGACCTGACTTGAACTTCAACCGAAACCGATATTACCCGACCTGAATTTTATCTATCAACGACGTGGCCCGGCCTGAACATGGCCCGACCTGAAGGCCATCCGAACCTGAATTAACCCGTCAATTAATTGACTCGGACCCGAACCGTTTTGACCTGAACTGAAATTTGTCCGACCTAAAATTAACCTGACCCGAACCCGAACTCAATCCGATTTAAAATCAACCTGATAATGACCCGAATTCGAGTCGACCCGAACCCGACATGATCCAAGTCGGACCATTAAATTAACCCGACATAACCTGTATCCGGTTTGACCTGACCTGAAACCTAAACGATTACATGATTTCACGTCTCTAACCTAGAGGGATTTTATAGAGTTCTGTAATTTGTTGACAAAACTTCACAGCTCTTTCCCCTAAAATTATGTTAATATAATACAAAATAATTGAAGATAAAAGTTAATGGATCAAAAAAATATGGCGTACCTCGTAAGTCTAGAAACAACATAAAAAAGTTGACATTAAAAAATATAGCATCATATACAAGTAAAAAATAAAAGAATAGGAAGAAATTAAATATATTAAATTCGGGGCGAGACGAGAAGAAGATTTACTATATTTTTTTTTCAAAAACAAATTTGTGATGTTAAGATTTGTTTTGAACCAAGCTGAAAATGTACGACAAAGTTACCTATGGAACCCTAAAACTAAAACTTGGAAGATGTTTTGTGATCAATGGGAACTTTGTGGTCCAAATGAAAACCGTGATAACAATAAGCATGTCAATGCTTAACAGGGCTCAAGCTGAAGTTGCTCGAAAGATGGAAAAGGGAGTTAATGGTGTTAATGCTAGAAAGATTGGGCACCACACAAAGAGGTGGAGATGGAGGTACAGATGGATTGGGGGCAGTGGTTGACGATGGTTGATAGTGGTTCACTCATTCTGATGTAGGGGGAGAGTTACCGATGGTGGACAACATGATCGCGCCATGGTCGTGCCACAACTGATAGTGAAAGCTCTTTACCACCCGGGGGAAAGCTTCTTTAGGAAGCTCATTCCTTCTGAAGATTCATAGGCCAAATATGGATCGTGGGGCTCAATCTTGGTGGGTATAACACTTGTACCCATTAGTCGAAGCATTACTATAAAATGGCATGAGCTGATACTTAGATAAAGGATCATGTTGTAACTGGTGTTAATGGCGAAAGTGTGTGCATTTGTCTATGGCTAGATGTATTAGTAAATGGATGATTCAATTTCGAAAAAGCATCGGAGGAGTAAGTGAATGACTTGACTTTGAGAAAGCATCAGAAGAGTAAGTGAATGACTCGACTCTAAGAAAGCATCGGATGAGTATCCTTTCATGCCCCTAGAGGGTCAGGCGTAAGTGGGTGGAGGCTTCTCAGTTTTGTAGAAACAAGCGCTGATGAGTGGAGGTGTCTTTGTGCTCTCGGACCATCAGTCTTAAGTAGTGGGAGATGGAAGCATTATGTGTCGTTTTCTTATGCCCGCATCTCACTTCAGAAGATGGACACATTTTGGCAAGTTATGACGTTGAGCCATGCTTTTTTTTTCAAAGTTGTCTCCCTTATAATTTGGCGGATGTTGTCTCCATGTAAGCCTTGAGAGTTATTTTAATGCTTTAGAGCAAACGGTCGTGTGTTGAGAGGAGGCAACTCGAAGTTTTTGGAGAAACAAACATATTGATATGAATTAATCGTAAATGGGGTGGGGGTAATTTTCAACTTCTCCTTACCTCTTGTAGAATTAATTGTAAAATAGGGAGGACTGAGGAGGCATGTCTTGCCCTTTGTAGAATCAGTTGTAAAAGTCGGGACTGATGACAAAAAAAAGGTGTGCGACAAAGTTACCTATGGTCCAACATTAAAGAGCAAAGAACACGCTTACCCGAGCTTGAGACGTTGACACCAATTCTGAAAATGTAGGGATTCTTCACCTTTGGCCATAACAACCTCCTCTTGAAGAATTTTGGTTTATAAACTCCACTGGAATCTGCACACCATTTCAATCCATCCTTCACCCTAGAACCTAAAGAAGCTCAATCCAAGTTTGGGATAAAATTACCCCATAACTCTTGTTCCCAATCAAACAAGAGCCTTCTAAGTTCGATATCCCACGCCTAAACTCCCTCAATTTTTGATCCAAAATCAACAATCTTACCCAAGTTTTTAATCGCTACATCAAATATTCTAGAGAACGATGATTTGAGAGGAGTTTCTCTCCACCAATCCCCCCCAAAAGTTGATGCATAACCCATCGCCCAATTCAAATCTTATGTTGCGCGTAAACAGATTCATCGGGTTCTCTAGGGGACCCACAAGAACTTCCTACTTGACGCACCAACAGGCAACAAATTGTTTTGGTCAAAGTCATGCTTACACTCAAATACTTTTCTCCATAATCCCTTTGGTTCAGAACTGAATCTCCACAACTATTTGTTTAGAAGAGGGTTAGTCCTCAACATTTCATTAACTTTTCAATTTCACTCTTAAGATTTAAAACTTCGAAAAATCAAATATTTATTTTTAAAAATTTTTAAAAAATATTCGGACCAATCAATGATTGGCACATGGCATAACATTAAACAATTTCATCCTTTATAGGAATGGAGCAAGAATCGAATCATGACAGGGGCAAGTTGTTTAACTTTGGAACGACCAGGATTTAAAAAAATAATTAAACTATAAAAATTAAAGGAGATAGAATTTAATTTCACTAATTTTAAAATTAAAAAGGTCTTAGAAGTAATTAAACTAGGGAAATTGCGGGTCAATGCTTACTTTAATTAATTTAAAAACCGATAAGATCCTAAAAATAAATTATACCAAGCAATTTCAGGAGGGGTAAGGGCTTAATTAAAATGGTTTCAAATATCAATGGCCTAAAAGGTAGTTAAACCATCAAAGTTGGGGGACGATTGCCCCTCCCACCTTCAACTTACATCCGTCCATGTTTCTTTACTTAAGGCATAATAACAAAATTAATCCTTAATATTTTTTACACATATCAATCATTGATGGGCTATTATGGAAAATTAAGAATGAAAATAAATAAAATGAAAAAATTAGGATGAAATTGAAAAATTAATGAGATGTTGAGGACTAAATCTATTATTATACCATAAGTTAATGTTGTTTTCTTTTAAATGAGATAAAAATTTATATTCAAAAAATGAGATAAAAAATTAAAAAAAAAAACATTTTAAATATGTCACTTGTCATTTTCTTAGTGGATACATGTTTTTACGCCAACTTTTGTAATAAAAATGGGTAAAGTGTTTAACGATGAAATACCACATGTATACAATTGAAAATTTTCAAACGAAATATATGATAATGATGAATTAGGTATAGTTAATGTATTAAAGGAGTATTTAACCCTTTCTGTTTTGGTCCTTCATGTTTCCCTTTGCTTAGTATCCATTGCAATATGTATAATTTTTTAATAAGAAATGATTTTAATGAAAGTAAATTTCTCTTAACTATAAAAAAAAAAAAAAAATTGAAGCCAAACACCACAACCAAGAATGTCATGCTGCTCTTTTTTTTTAATAGAAAAAACAGACAAACAAGAAGAAAAAATTGACTACGGGAAAATTTAAAGATTAAAGAAAAAGATAAAGAAAAATAGATGTTTGGTGATATTTGTTTTTTTTAATAAAGGTGATTACAAAGTACTATTTGTGCATACATGTTTTTAATTTTTTTGACAAATCACACACTTTACAGACAAATTGATTGAATTCAGATCTCCTAAAATGAATATTATTCGTTTTTTACTCGAACTACTTGTTAGGTTCTTTAAATCAAATGCATAAAAATAGATGATTTGAACAATGTATATATGTGAATATGACGTAAAAAAATATACGATATATATTAATTTAATTAGTTAAGATCATATTCTAAATGGTGAAAAAGTTCTATGTAATATTTTTTTACAGATACGACACCTATAAATATATTTTTGTACAGGTTGCTTTTATTCTCCAAAGCTGTTCCATTTATGATCATAAAATACGGAACATATAGATCCCATAATCGGAATAGTTTTTTAGTCAAAAAATTAGTTTTTTTGGCTTAATAGTAAAATAAATGTTTAAATTATCTAAAATTTTTAAGTGATTAAATTATTTTTTATTTTTTTAAGTACTCACATTATTGTGATTTTTTTAGGTGCTCATACTATTATTTTTTTTGTCAAAATATATTCCTTAATTAATCTTTAAAAATATAAAAAAATAATTTAAACACTTAAAAGAAACAAAAAAAACAACCACTTAAAAAAATAGTTTAAACGCTAATTTTGACATTAAACCTTTTCAACATAGAATTTGAGTAGTTGTTTGAACACAGTGTTGCTACATGTTTAATAATAATATCAACTTAATGTGGTAGGCGGAGAAATTATTTCAGGACATTGTAATTAACATTTTGTCAGAGCCTAGAGGGATTTTATAGTTTTGTTGACCAAACTTGAGAGTACTTATTCCCTAAAATTATATTAATATATTAGAAAATAATTGAAGATAAAAGTTAATGGGTTAAAAAATAGGGTAAAGTACACAGATGATCACTGAACTTTAGTAAAAAAACAAAATGGTAACCAAACTTTCAAAAATCACAAAATGGCAATTAAACTTTATGTTTTATAACAAAATGGTAACTAGACGTTAATTGCTGTTAAGTGACTGTTATAAACTTTGGTATAATAACACATTTAGCCCTTCATATTTATACATTCAATCAATTTAGTCCTAATTTGAAATAACTCACTAAATTTAGCCCTCGTTATTTACGCATTCTTTCAATTTGGTCCTTAAAGCAAAATTCCAAAGTATGGTAACATGATAAATAATTACAATTAAATTTTTATAGGAACTCGAACACTCGAATCAAAAAAAATTCAAATAAAGTTTGAGTTGTAAAATAGGACGCGTCAACTCGAATAACTCAAAATTTTTTGACTCGACTCGATCGAACGCTTATCTTTATCTTAAGATATGACGCGTCAACTCTAATAACTCGAAATATTCGAATATTTTAAATCATTTTTTCCTTTTAAATCGAATATTTTTTAAAATAAAATATTCAATATTTTCATATTTAAATCACATCGAATATTTAATAACTACTTTAAATATTCAATTTAATTTAAAATATTCGATTTAAAAGAAAAAAATATTTAAAATATTCGAATATTTAATAACTATTTTAAATATTTTCTTTTAAATATTCGAATATGTAATAACTACTTTAAATATTTATTAAATATTCGAATATTTTAAATTAATTTTTCTTGTAAATCGAATATTTTTAAATTAAATTGAATATTTAAAGTAGTTATTAAATCTTCGATGTGCTTTAAAAGAAAAAATGATTTAAAATATTCGAATATTTTGAGTTATTCGAGTTGACGCGTCATATCTTAAGATAGAGGTAAGCGTTCGATCGAGTCGAGTCTAAAAAATTCGAGTTATTCGAGTTGACACATCATATTTTACAACTCAAACTTTATTTGAAATTTTTTCGATTCGAGTCGAGTTTTCGAGTTCCTATAAAAATTTAATTAAATATTCGAATATTTTAAATCAATTTTTTTTCTTTTAAATCGAATATTTTTAAATTAAATTGAATATTTAAAATAGTTATTAAATATTCGATGTGATCTGAATTTGAAAATATTAAATATTCTATTTAAAAAATATTTGATTTAAAATATTAGAATATTTCGAGTTGACGCGTCATATCTTAAGATAGAGGTGAGCGTTCGATCGAGTCGAGTCAAAAAATTTCGAGTTATTCGAGTTTACGCGTCATATTTTACAACTCAAACTTTATTTGAAATTTTTTTGATTCGAGTCGAGTTTTCGAGTTCCTATAAAAATTTAATTAAGTATTAAAATATTTTAAATCAATTTTTTTCTTTTAAATCGAATATTTAAAGTTGTTATTAAATAATCGATGTGATTTAAATATGAAAATATAAAATATTCTATTTTAAAAAATATTCGAATATTTCGAGTTGACGCGTCATATCTTAAGATAGAGGTGAGCGTTCGATCGAGTCGAGTCAAAAAATTTCGAGTTACTCGAGTTTACGCGTCATATTTTACAACTCAAACTTTATTTGAAATTTTTTTGATTCAAGTCGAGTCGAGTTCCTATAAAAATTTAATTAAGTATTCGAATATTTTAAATCAAATTTTTTTCTTTTAAATCGAATATTTAAAGTTGTTATTAAATAATCGATGTGATTTAAATATGAAAATATTAAATATTCTATTTTAAAAAATATTCGATTTAAAATATTCGAATATTTCGAGTTGACGCGTCATATCTTAAGATAGAGGTGAGCGGTCGATCGAGTCGAGTCAAAAAATTTCGAGTTATTCGAGTTTACGCGTCATATTTTACAACTCAAACTTTATTTGAATTTTTTTTGATTCGAGTCGAGTCGAGTTTTCGAGTTCCTATAAAAATTTAATTAAGTATTCGAATATTTTAAATCAATTTTTTTCTTTTAAATCGAATATTTAAAGTTGTTATTAAATAATCGATGTGATTTAAATATGAAAATATTAAATATTCTATTTTAAAAAATATTCGATTTAAAATATTTGAATATTTCAAGTTATTCGAGTTGACGCGTCATATCTTAAGATAGAGATGAGCGTTCGATCGAGTCGAGTCAAAAAATTTTGAGTTATTTGAGTTGACGCGTCATATTTTACAACTCAAACTTTATTTGAAATTTTTTTCGATTCGAGTCGAGTCGAGTTTTCGAGTTTCTATAAAAATTTAACTGTAATTATTTATCATGTTACCATACTTTGGAAATTTGCTTTAGGACCAAATTGAAAGAATGCATAAATTACAAGGGCTAAATTTAGTGAATTGTTTCAAATTAGGATTAAATTAATTGAATGTATAAATATGAAGGACTAAATGTGTTATTATACCAAAGTTTATAACAGTCACTTAACGACATTTAACGTCTAGTTACCATTTTATTATAAAACATAAAGTTTAATTGCCATTTTGTGATTTTTGAAAGTTTGGTTACCATTTTATTTTTTTTACCAAAGTTCAGTGATCGTCTGTGTACTTTACCCTAAAAAATATGACGTACCTCGAAAGTCTAGGAAACAACATCGAAGGTTTATTGAAAAAAATTCATAAACCAAATATGTATACGAACAAAAAAAATCAACAGACTTAAAGAACTTATCTTATAATTTAATAATATATTAAAATAAAATGTATATCCATACTTATATAAACTTGACTAATTTGTCTGGATATTTTCTTTTGGGGAATTATCTGGAAAAATATCCCATTTGAAGAACATTTGGAAAAATACTCCCCATTTGGTCCACGTCAGGTAAAATCGCGTCCTGCAAGGCGCGAGATCCAAAATTGCGTTGTACACGAAGCGACTTCAGTCCGATGTGGATTATATTATCTGGTATTTATTTAAAAAAAATGAAGTCGCGTTCTGTAGGACGCGACTTCCACGAGAATTTCAAACGACTCATCGCGATAAGGTGAAGTCGCGTTGTGTGAGCCGCGATTTCCGCGTTAATAATTTGGAACGGTTAAAAATTTAACTATCGCGTTAGGATTATGAAGAAGTCGTGTTGTGTAAGACGCGATTTCTGAGGTCGTGTAGTACAGTACGCGATTTTCATTCAGTAATCGCACACCAACCGACGCGATTTCCACTATAAATTGGTCCCCAACCCTCCTTCTACCCCACACAACAACAACGATGTAAAACAACTCAAGATGCACACGATACCACAACACATAATCATTCATCAACACATAACAAAGATGTAGGAATAGTAACTTACACTCGGGTTTAGGTGAACCCTCTAGGTCCCACCCAAACCCCCAAGAGTTCCATTTCGAAAACAAATCAAAGGTTAACAATTCTACTCACCGTTGCTACCCAAAAGAAGACCGAAAACCAAGCTCAAGACTCCAAAATCTCCGGATTCGTCCCCGAAGCTTCGCCAACTAAATTCCTTGCTTTTAAACATCCCAACACAATTAAAATAGCCACAAATTAGTCCACAATTCAAAGTAGTAACCCGGAACACAATTCAAGCACATAAACACAAGATTTCAAGCTAGTATCAACTCCCAAAACCTCAACCCTGAGCAGCCTTTTAGCACAGTCCACAACCCTTGATTTCAACCTTTTTAACACACTTAAATGCTCCCAAAACAACCCCTAACTATCACACTAACATCAACCCTCAATTTCCAACACATGGCAACCCCAAAACTCAACTTAAAACTCTTCCAAAAACCCCTCAAAACCCAAATCCGGGAATATATATAAAACTCTTTAAAATTCACATATGTTGGACCTTATGGTTCACAAACAACGTATCTAACAATAATAAATCAAAAGCTTTGTTAAAAATCCATAAAGCTTCAACCTTTAACAAAACCTTTGAAAAACCAAAATACAAAATACATGGTTTCAATGAAAACTAATGGTACCAAAATGAAGGGGAAGATGAGGCCAAGTCAAAAACGTAATTACCTTTTGAAAATCACCAACAATGAGCAAAGGATGTGATGGAATAGTTTGAAGAGAAGAGCTCCAATGTCGTTGGAATGGGGAAGTGAAGAGGGAAGGAGATGAAAATAAAGGTGTTTTTGTAACCCCCTTAGCCCGGCCTAGACGGTTGACCAGAACTACGAAGATTACACGGGGAAAACCAAAGTCAACCCGAAAGTAAACCTTGATTAACGACCCTTTTTTTTCTTTTTAAACTTGTCTAGATGCACATTAATCCTAGGCACACTCTTGAGATAAGCATACTCAAAAATCACAGCAATCGGAAAACAATAAGGGACTCAATTGCACAACATACGAATTTAGGGACCAAAACGTAAAATCTAAAAATTAAGAGGACTTTACTAATTTTTAAGATACCATTATGAAATTAGTTAGGTTATATGCTTCTCTGTCAAATTTCACCTTAAACGGACATCTCGAACTCAAGCAATTGCACATACAAAAATTAGGACTAAAATGTAAAGCTTGCAAACCTCAAAACCATTCAAATCAGTGCCCAACGATCAAGTGTTTCGAAACGGAAATAGACCGTTCAGAAACACGGCTTGGCAGTAGCCAAAGTGTTTCGAAACACCTCTACCCGTTTCGAAACGCACAGGCCAAAACATGCACCTGTTTCGAAACAGGCAAGGGTGTTTCGAAACACCCTGCCCAGAAACAGCAGAAAAGCCTGTTTTTACACATCTAATCACCATCAAACATACTCTAAAACAATCCTCAACATATCAACAACAGGCCAAGCATCAAAAATACCAAATTGCATTAAAATCTTGATGCAAAGCAACCCTTAGGTGCACCAACTCTTTCAACACATCCAACACTTGATCAAGCTTTTAAAACAAGAAGCATAGCATAACAACTTATGAAGGAGAAGATTCAAACGTTGCAAGCGTTAAACCACATAGTTCAAATCACAAATCAAACTTGTCCAACATACACAATCTCATTACACATCAATATAAAAGACTCTCCCCCCATTGCCTTTATTATCTATAGCTATTAGCCGAGACATACTTCTCAAGTGGAGCTCTCCTTGAATCCCTTGCTTCTTGCTGTCCCAACTTCAATTATCTGCATTGATGGACAAAAAGGAGCGTAAGCACATAATGCTTCGTGAGGAATGCTCAAAACCAAAACACCATCAATGCAGCAAATCATAAAACCTTCTTTAAGAGTAAATACAAACCAAAAACCAAAGCATTGTTTGAAAAACCCCTTCGAAACAACATGATTTAAATCATTCATTGCTAAACATGAAAACCAAACTTAGCTTAGAAAAGCTAATAACTCACTCCAAAACACATTCTTGCAAACGATCACTTAAGCCCTTTTCATGCATGAACATCATATGCAAAGTTAAACACAAATTCCTTGGAAAACACTTCCACTTCACGACATACTTTCATCGTTCTTGATGAACATCTCAAAACAAGAAACCTTTTGAAAACCATTAGCTCCTTCTAACTATCTCACGCATTACACCAATGCAACACATGAACCACAAAAACAACATTTGCATTACATGCCATCTAAAACAAGCCCTCACAAGACTTCAATGCATTTATGAGATTCTATGCATATATGCACCATTCACATTAGCAAAATATACAAGTGCTCAAGCTTAACAAGCATCACATGCATTCTTGCAACATTTACATATTTCCTATGCACCTTGCATCATTACCAAGCAACTCTTGCTTCATTATATTCAAACACATTATATTGGCATTCAGGCGATAATTCACAACCATCACAACACAAGACACAATCGGATACGTGGATTACAAGCGTTGTCCCACACGCTTCATACACACAACTGAACAACACAAGGTGGAGTTTACCGGTACAATCACAACCCCTCAACACCCGTGATGGAGTTTAACGGTACAATCACAACCCCTCAACATCACTCATCGGAAGTTGTATAACTCACTAGAGAGAGCCGGGACACGTCACAAGGCTTACACATGGAAGCTACAACAACCATTGTAATCACCTTAATCAAGCTCACACACGGGAGCAACCCTCCACCGTTGTGACGCTTAACAAAGTCCACCCACGAGAGCCATCCTCCATCGTGGTGACATTTAACAAGGTTCACCCACGAGAGCCATCCTCCATCGCGGTGGCACTTAACAAAGCCCACCCACGAGAGCCATCCTCCATCGTGGTGGCACTTAACAAAGCCCACCCACGAGAGCCATCCTCCATCGTGGTGACACCAACTCTCTCAATCGCTAGGATACTTGGATGGAGTTTACGGTACCATTACAACCCCTCAACATCCAAGGCGACTCAATTCACGGTGCACCCAATCCTATAGCCGGCTAACTATATCCGATTAAAGTAACCAACAACCACTTACATCACTTGCCAATACCATCAATTACCATCATCAATTCACTGTTTTAAAGCATTAAACATAGCCATTAAACAACATGCAACACTATGCATCAATTCCACAATTCCAAAGTACAAAACCAAGGATCACTTACCTTGAGCATCCTTCAATACATGACTTTCAAAACCAGCATTAAACCATGCTAAAAAATGCTTTCAAAACAGAATTTAAACATGCAAATTAAATGTATGCATCCAACCATCTCATGGTTCATTCAAGAGAAAGAGTTTTCCCGAAAACTTACTCTTGAGCTTAGTTAAGTTGCTTAGACTTAAACTAAGCTCCCATAACCTTCAAACATTGGTTTCAAAGCTGAAAACCCAACTTCACTCACCGATACACAAAACTAAGCTAGCCGACAAGCCTTCCAAGCATCCAAAACCTCCAACGCCACCTCTATTGCTTCCGGATCATTCTCCCATGTTTTAAACACATAACAACAGAGGATTAATGCATCATCATGCATTAAAAACACCAGCAACACAACTCAACTCGCTGCTCTACATAAATCTAACCTTTCGGCTACCAAACACAACCGAAAACACCTCCAAACTCTTCCAAAACTTAACCCAGCCAAGATCCATCACTTCTAACCATTTTTAAACATCAATTAACATCCAAAATGAACCCAAACTCGTCCTTATACCTCTAGCATTAACAAAACACCAAGATCACCCCAAAAACCACCATTTTCACAAGTAAAAACTTAGGAAAATCAACCTATTCGGGATTGCATTGATTAAACCTCCATTTCACATCATTTAAACATCCAAAATACTTCAAAAAGACATCTCAAAATAGAGCCCAAACATCCAATACGAATTTCTTCAAAATTAAATCCAAATCTTGAATTTTAAGCCAAAATCAAGATCACAACATTAAAACCTTTAATAAAACTCAATTTAAGGATTGAGAGCTTGGGAATTTCAGTAAAGAACTGAGTATTTAGAGGAGAAGGACGTCCATACCTCTAAATGTGGATTTCTCCTTGTTTAGAGCCAAAATCCTTGAAAATTCATTAAGCAAATGGTGAGGATTTGATGTAGAAATGATTAGGAATCATTTGGAGATTGAAAACTCTTCTTTAGGTGTGAAAATCAAAAGGAAAGTTGCTGTGGAAATGTGTTTGGCTTAGGGAATTTTGAGAAAAAATGAAATGGGAAAATTTTGGCAAAAGTTAGTTATGAAACCAAAATATGACTTTTCCCTCTTTTCTTTTTATTAATTAAACATTAAATGAGTCTTTAAAAATCAAGAAAAATCTGGAGAAATCCTCCCTTGGGTAAATTAGCTCCTTAAAGATTCAAAGTTTCAATCCTTTTAAAACAGTCACGAACTTTTCAAAAATTGCATTTTAGTCACTAACTCGAAATGTCATATTTCCAAACCTCATTTTGTAAAATTGATTTCACCACTCTCTTATATATATTAAAAGAGGATTTTTGGATATTTTTCCATAATTTTAATGCATCCCGAACTAGGCTTTCCCTAAAACCACCTTTTATATTCGAACCGAAAACTAGACCGGTCCGGTTCAGACCCAAAACTTCTAAGCCCAAAATTGAGGTGTTACAGTTTTAAAATTAAAAAGAGTTTTAATTGAAAGTTCATTTAATTACCATAATGCCATTAATGAGGATAGCTATCTCAATTTCCAAATTCCATGGAATTGGGCTTAAAAATCAAAACATGTCCAACATAAATTATTTGTTTTGAAAACCCGAGGCCCAAAATAATATTTTATTATTTTAATTGTGAAACTGAAACCCGAAACATTATTTTAATATTATTTTCACCTGACCCCCAAACCCGGGTGTTACAGAACTGTTGTTGAACTTGAGACAATGCCAAGATACGAAAGGGATCGTGTCGTACCTAGGGAGCGTGAATTTTTCTGCCTATTTTGGATATTTCCGCAATGCGTTAAAGCATTCTGCCACTGCAAGCCGATGCTGCAGATCGGCGGTACATTCTTGTACGACAGATACATCGAGATCTTACTAGTGGCAGTTGCACAAGACGACAACAGAAAATGCATTCCGGTAGCGTTCACCATTGTTGAAAAGGAAGATATCCCTCCGTGGACGTTTTTCTTACCAACCTGTGAACCCATGTCTTACGCCGGGTACTACGGGCAAGACCAGACAGAATATGTATTATTTCAGACAGAGGCGCGTGGATCTGGGGATCAATCTAACGTTTGGGACAGTCTTGGGAACCTCCTTATATTCGTCATCGGTACTGTCTGTGACACATTGCTGCAAATTACTATCAGAGGTATAAGAACAATGATGAGCGTATAATGGTTCTTCGTACAGGTACGCCTTTTGCTCTCAAAATTATAAATTAAATTGCCAATTATTATTAATTCTCATTAATTATTCTGTCTTTTATTAAATAGGCAACGCACACTGAGTAGAGCAGGTTGAGGAGCTGCTACAAGAGTTGAGAGATAGAAATCAATTTGGATATGAATATCTTCTTGATATCCCGAGGGAGAAATGGTTGCGATGTTATGATGGGGCTCGTCGATATGGTCACATGACGACGAACTTGGCTGAGGCAATCAATTCGTCTCTGAAGGGAATGCATCATTTACCTATCACATCAGTTATGAAGGCAACATATTATCGATTGGCTACCCTTTTTGCAACCCTTGGAAAAAAAGCTATGAACTGGATGACAGGTGGCCACAGGTTCCATCAAAATCTCCAACAAAAATTTCAGATATATCGTGCGCAAGCAAACGCGATGGGTGCCACATGCTTCTCTCGTCACCAACATAGGTTTACGGTTACTAAATTTTCACGACCACTTCAAGGAATTATACACCACAACTACGTTGTTAATCTACAAGAGCGAACATGTGATTGCGGAGTCTTTCAGATATTCAAGTACCCGTTTGCTCACGTCTTCGCTGCATGTGCATCTGTTCATCTCGACGCAATGACACTCGTTGATCCTGTTTACAAACTTGAAAATGTTTTCAAGGTATATCGATTCGAGTTTCCTCCGATCGAAAATGAACGTCATCCTGATGTGGTTCAAAATGAAACTAAGATTCGGCCAAATGAATCCCTGCAACGCAACAAAAAAGGTCGCTCGAAGTCAACTAGGATTTATTGTGTCGAGGATATGGTTCCTCGAGAACCGACCGACCAACCTAAGTTGTGTGGAAATTGTAGTAACCATGGACACGACATCAGAAAATGTCCTTTTAAGAGCTGGCCTCGAATCAACTAATTGTAATTTGTAACTCTAATGTTTTAATCCTAAATAACATGTGTTCTCGTACCACCACGTGAAAGTTATATAACAAAAAAAACCACGAACATACACTAAAGCAACAAAATCGACTAAAACACGAATATCGACCCATGTTTCCATTTTTTTATAATGCAAAGGAATATACCAAGATAACATTTTTAACACAATTTCTACACTCTTTAGAATGCCTTTTACGCGTCAATTTTTGCACCATTGTAAACATGTGTTCCCGTACTACGACGTCAAAGTTAAATAACAAAAAAAACGTGAAATTCCCATGCAAATCAACCATAAACAACCCTACCAACCCATGTTCCCATTTTCTTCAATAAAAGAAACATGGCAAGGTAGCATTTTTAACGCGATTTAAACACCGTTTCAGATGCTTTATATACGCTGATTTTTACACCGTTTTGAAGAGAAACAACACTACTATGAGGTAAAACATTAAAATCATGAAAATTATCCCCCAAGATCATGCAAATTAACCCTAAACAACCCTATCCATAATTGTATAAACAACAGATTTACGCAAAAGTCGCGTTCTGCATAACGCGACTTCTGCATATTACAGGATAAATTTGCGGCGAGTCGTTTGAAATTCTCGTGGAAGTCGCGTCCTACAAAACGCGACTTTAATTTATTTTAAAAAAAATAAATATTGGATAATATAATCCACATCCGACTGAAGTCGCTCCATGTACAACGCGATTTTTTATCTCGCGCCTTGCAGGACGCGATTTTGCATGACGTGGGCCAAATGGGAGGTAATTTTTCAAATGTTCCCCAAAGGAGATATTTTCGAGATAATTCCCCAAAAGGGAATATCAGGACAAATTAGCCTATAAACTTAGGTAAAAATATTTTTATTGAATTAGTAGTTGATCGATCTAAAAGCTTTTTCTATCTCTACACACTTATTAAAAAGCTTGTCCTTTATGCAATTAAAAGCCTTTTTCACAAATGAGGCCATAGAATTGAATTATTGTACTGAAACCCGTCTATTCTGGCAATTCAGAACTGGTTAATTACTCTAACCCGTATTCAGATTCATGACTTAGTATTCTAGGGACACCTGACCTCTCCTTGAAAGCAACGGATGCTTTGTTGGGAAGAAAAACATGTATAAATATGAGCTAACATGCCTGGGATGTTGCATTGTCCTTTTTAGAGGCTGTTTTGGATTGGTTCTATCTCCAATATGGATTTTGAGGGTAACCTAGGTCCTGATCCATCTCCAACTCAAACTCAAACTTTTCTCTCAGCTGAGTCCAAGCCTAAGCTTGTCGGATCTGGGTTTACCAAGCAAGAATGGTTTTCGGTCTCAGCTGAAGAAGACCACCGGAAAAGTTGTAAGTTACCGAGAACTGATGATTCGTCAACCCCAAAGACAATGCCAATGCACCAAGGCAGTAGGCACTCCTTTGTTGAGATCTAATTCTTTGGTCTCGACTAAAGCTTGCCAACTAGACATTTATTGCCCTTTATCGTTTTTCTTTACAAAACTAAGTTTGATGGCAAGTTAACCCATGCACCACTGTGTTGTTTTAGGTTATGGGAATTTTATTGGGGTTGATGGAGCTTTTACTCCATCTCAATGGAATGAGCTAAAACACCAGACGTTGATATACAAGTACATCATCGCTGATGTGTCTGTCCCTTCAAATTTGCTCATTCCTTTGAAGAAATCCCTCTACCCTTATGGTTTCACCTCTTCATCTACTGCCTCATGTAAACTTCTTATCCTTGCTTTGTCTTCATTGAGTTGAGTTGGCCTTAATTCTCTTTTTCCTGTTATGTAGTGGGATGGGGTTCTTTCCATCTGCGGTACACCGGCAAATTTGAGCCTGAGCCAGGGAGGTGTCGCCGAACGGATGGAAAGAAATGGCGCTGCTCCTGGGATGTTGTTCCTCACCAAAAGTATTGTGAAAGGCACATAAACAGGGGCCGCCATCGTTCAAGAAAGCCTGTGGAAGGCCACACTGCTAGCACCGCTAATTCAAAGCTGCTCCCTATTTCTTCCTCCATCTCAGCATCGGTTAAAACCAGTGGTGGTGCAGCCAACAACCTCGCTATTCCATGGCAGCACCAGTTTAAGAACTTGCAATTCGGTGCCGTCAATCCTTCTCCAGCCACCCTTGTCAACAGGTAAAAATATACTACTTTATGCTTTTGAGGTTGCTTTACTTACATATTTATTTTCTTTATTGATATTAAAAAGGATTATGCTTCAACTATCTGTGAGTATATTTATATTAAATAAATTGGTACCTCAAAATATAAATTACATGTCAACAGGTAATATAAATATAAATATAAATATGAATTTAAATTTATTTTTCAAACTGTTAACTTATCCCACAAGTTAATTTTAAGAGATTTTTAATTTCAATATTGTCTTTTTTTAATTAAATTTTGATTTTTTAATTGATGAAAATTAAAAAATCTTCAACAATATCACATAGTATTTAGACAAATTTAGACTCAATTATACTATAAATAGAGACGAATTTCACATTGGTTTCTTCTACTGTAGAAACACCATAAAAGAAATAATAAGTTCGCCTTAGGATAGACACGGTCAGATTTTTGTATAAAAACTTATCTCCGAGTTCATTCGACCAGATACAATTAAAAGAATCAATTTTATTCTATAAAATAAAGAGTTAATTGAAAAATATATAAAAATAACATTATAACAAAAGAATACCCTAAAAGCAACCGACTCGAATTCCAAAAACTCCATTTGAGTCTTACATTTGGTTCCATTTCAAATATATGTACTAATAAAGAGGATGTTTGTGGCAGAGTACAAGATCAACGGAGATTGTCGGTGTTTTCTTCCACCACCAGCTTGAAACCAAAGGAGTCCACATTTACCATTACAAAACAATGTGTTCCATTTGCAGAATCATGTTTTGGACATGTTGCCTCCGATTCTCTCATCAATCCGTCACATAGAAGCTACTACATGAATTCTAAAGAGTCCGGTTTGCACGTAGACTTCACTGGCCAAAACCCACCTCACCAATCCATTGATTCTGTCATTACCTGGTCAGATGAGTTAAAATCAGATCGGATTCCTATGCCAACATCGTCGTCCTCAACAACAAAAGACAAACTTGATCTTTCATCACTTAAGTTATCTCCAGAATTTAATCCTATCCAAATGGGACTGGCGGTTAACACTGACCACACCAAAAAGCAACCCAACTGGATTTCGGAATCCTTGGGAAGTTCAATCGGAGGTCCTTTAGGTGAGGCCTTAAACAACTCATCCACACTTGCCCTCTTACCTCAAGGGTGGAAAGGAAGCACATAGTTGGGGGATTTTCAGAGGACAAGACTCTGAAACAAAACTATTAGCAGAAAGTTTGTAGTAACTAGTAACTTCAGTTTGAACCTTGTTAGCACAAAGCATGGTGGTGAGTTGGGTTTGAACCTTGTTTTGTAATTCAACAGATGGGTTGCTGATGTAAAGAGTATCGCCTTTGTAGACGATACTAAATTGGATCGTACTCTTTTCCTCCAATAGGATTAGGGAGGTTTTTAACGAGGCGTCCAATATTGGTCTTTAATGAAATTAAATAAATTGCTTTTGCTGAGCAAAAAAAAAAAAACTAGTAACTTCAGTTTTAATTAATATTTTTATTTTTAAAAAAATTATAATTATATGTTTAGTCATTAAATTTTTTAATCTTTATTAATTAATTTAATAATATTCAGTGGTGCTAGTTCGAACGTAATAGACTCATCTTAATAATAATAATAATAATAATGAGTGAGAAAATAAAAGAGGATCAAATTGGAGTTTTCTTGACTCCTAGCAGGAGGCACATTTGTTGCCCGCCATCCGGCCAGTTCAAGAAATAGGAGATTCGACAAAAATAAATATTTACTACCATCCACAGCCAGTTTCAAAACAAACCTGGGTATCAACGCAACAATATAACATGAACACAACTAAAATTCCCTGCAAGATTTTGTGATCAACGGTTCTAAAAACGCCTTGCTTGCTCTTGTAATCTGAACTTGGCTCGGTTTCCGCCGTGAATTTTTGGTACACAAGTAAAATTATAGTTTTATATATGCAATTATACCAAATTAATATTTTTCTATATAGACATTAGACTTTAAACTAAAGTTTTCGTTTTTAGGTTTAAAATTCAGATATTCCAAATTTAAAGAGTACCGGTCAACTTAAAAAAAAACATACATGTATTATTTCAGAAAAATAAGGTTTCAAATGAGTTTAAAATAGTGGTTGGATGTCAGTCAGTGCTTTTAACAATATAGATCCGACACCACAAATTTATTTTTGTCTGAGTTATTTTTAATTTTCCAACATTTTTTATTTATGATCATAGAAGACGGAACACATAGATATCAAAATTAATTTTTTTTTTGACGTGATAGATACCTAAATCAGAATTGATAAGAACAGAAGGTTGTTACCAATTTAGTGGTGATTTTAATGTGGTTGGACGAAGAAATTATTTTAGGACAGTAATTAACTACTTGTTAGAGCCCAAATGGATTTTAAAGGGTTCTGTTAACGAATTCTCAAGGCATCATAATTAACTTCTTGTTTCTTTGAAGTGGGGGTAGAGTTGATTTGGTTTTGCTAAAAAATAATAAGTTGATTTCTAAATGTTGCTGGAGCTGACTGATAACTTCATTTCTATTGTTATACACAATTTTGTAACTGCCATGTAACCCATTCAATAATAGGGGTAAAAATTCTCAGCCTCTAATCATGTTCTCTTTTATGCCCTACACTAAAATTTACTTAAAAATTAAATTCTAAACTCTAACTCTAATTTTCACATCCTAATTCCCTAAACCCTAACTACAACCCCTAGTCTTAAAAAATACACTATACCCCAATTCCCTAAACCCTAACTACAACCCCTAGTCTTAAACCCTACAGTTAACGGCTCAGTGACCATTTTGTAATAAAAACTAAAATTTAATAATTATTATGTAATTTTTGAAAATATAGTGACCATTTTATAGTTTTTGAGATACTTTAGTGGCTATATATATACTTTACCCTTCATTACTTTTGAAATGAAAAGTACTTTTCAAACGAGTTTTTCTACGTACTTTTGACTTTTGGAAAAAGTAGTTACGCGTACGGTTATTTTTTTGCAATCAATTATATTTTTCAATAACATTTTTTCTATCGTATTTTATAAAGGATTAATATCCTATAGACAGGCGGTGAAAATTTTTAGTTTTCACAAGCGCCTTAATTTTAGGGTATAAGGAGTTAGATTAGGGTATAGGTTTTAGGGGTTTAGATGTAGGGATTTAGAATTTAGGGATAGTTGTTTCAATTTAATGTTTAGGGTTATAATTTAAGGTTTATAGGTTAGGGTTTAGTTTTTAGGGTAATATGGTGAGGATTTAGGTTTTAACCTATAAACCCTAAATTATAACCCTAAACCTTAAATTGAAACAATTATCCTTAAATTCTAACCCCCTACACCTAAATCCCTAAACCCTATACCCTAAACCAACTCCTTATACCCTAAAACTAAGGCGCTTGTGGAAACTTTTAGTTTCCACCGCCTGTGTATAGAATATTTATCCTTTTATAAAACACTTTTCCTTTATGAAAATTGGATAAATATTCTATACACAGGCGGTGGAAACTGAAAGTTTCCACAAGTTTTAGGGTATATGGAGTTAGTTTAGGGTATATGGTTTAGGGGTTTAGGTGTAGGGAGTTAGAGTTTAGGGATAGTTGTTTTAATTTAAGGTTTAGGGTTATAATTTAGGGTTTATAGGTTAAAACCTAAATTCTCACCATATTAGCCTAAAAACTAAACCCTAACATATAAACCCTAAATTATAACCCTAAACCTTAAATTGAAACAACTATCCCTAAATTCTAATTCCCTACATCTAAACCCCTAAAACCTATACCCTAAATTAACTCCCTATACCCTAAAACTAAGGCGCTTGTGGAAACTTTCAGTTTCGACAGCTAGTGTATAGGATATTAATCCCTGAAAATTACTTTCCAACACTACAACAACAACGGAGAACTAAACTTTACATTAGTCAATATTATTATTGTAAAATCCATAATATAATAATTTTAAATATATTTAAACACAATTAATTTTAATTTTAGAGATTTGATGAGGTCTAAAGAATAGAAAGTGAGAAATTAGCTCATTGAGTATAAGAAGTTTTTATTTTTTTATAAAGGCTTAATAGTAAAAAAGGTGCCCAATCTATACCATATTTTATAGTTTGGTGCCTAACTTTTTTTCGGGTCACTTTGGTGCCTAACGTTTTATTTCGTAGCTCAAATTGGGGTTTTCGTGACGGAGGTTAAAAAATTTCCGGTATCCAATAAAAACACAACATGTGGCATATTATGGTATTTTCTTTAATTTTTATTTTTTTAAAAATCAGAAAATCTTTAATTTTATAAAAAAACCAAAATCTTTAATTTTTCTAAAATCTCAAACCCTAGATCCCTAAATTTCTCCCCTTCCACCACCGGCCACCATTGCCTTCGTCGGCCCTTCACGACTGAAAGCTCCATGATCTCGTCGTCAAAAATCGGTGAATGAATCGTCGATTGCTCCGTCGATGAACATCTAAAAATGAAGAAAAAAGAGATTGATTGGGCTTCTAACCGACGGCTAGAGGGTGGGGGATGTTGAACGGTGAGATACTCGATGCTTGGGTGGTAAACGGTGAACCGCCGGCGTGTGAGGGATGCCGGACGGTGAGGGAGATGTGATTTAAGGGTTTGTTTGAAAAAAAAAAATTAAATCTGTGAGGTTTTTTAAGAAATACTACTTTTTTTAACAATGATAACTGAATTTTATTAATCACCATGAAAAGGTAATACAATACAATACATCAAAAAGAGAGAGAAAAGGGACAAGTCCACTAAAAGTCTCTTACAATGGTGTAAAGAAAAGTAGACACATTCATCGAGATTAGCATACCAAAATCCAGAAACCTTCATGAATCTCCTTGTCTCTATCCAAACGAGACGCTTTACAAGGTGAAAAATGAGTGGTGAGCGAACCTAGGTATCAGGCATATTGCTCCGCTACCCAGGTCTGATTGCATCGACAACCAACCATCAACCGAGTGGTGATTCATCTTTCTAAGACCATCGAAAAAACCACAATCAGAGATTAGCGACGTGAAGATCTCTGTACGAGCACCAACCGACCGTTAAGGTATGCTGAAATCATGCCACAAGGACACGTGAAACGAACCACAAAAAAATTAAAGAAAACATGTCACAAGGACAAAGGAAACGCGTGCCACAAAGGCAAAGATTCTTATTAAAATATGAAAAAAATAAGAAAAATAATAAACCCGGTGATCGACAACCAATACTAAGAGTAGTTTCTGACCACCAACTAAAAGAAGAAAAGCAAAGTTGCAGGCAACAAAGATTTGAGATAACGCAGGTAGGTTAAAAAAGAGAAGAGCTGCTAGATTAAAGATAAAAATACATAATTTTAAAGTAATTCAGAAATTAAATAAATAAATAAAACATGTCATGTGTCATGTTATAATTGGTTAACGGAAAATTTTTAACGGTCATTTACGAAAAAACCCAATTTGAGTTACGGAATGAAACGTTAGGCACCAAAGTGGCTCGAAAAAAACGTTAGGCGCCAAACTGAAAAAAAAGAGTATAGGTTAGGTACCTTTTTTACTATTAAGCCTTTTATAAACATTATATATAAGAAGTTATTGAAAAAACTATGGGTATTTTTTTCTTCAAAAATACGAATCTTGTTTTTACTCCATAAAATAATAAGAGATATAATAATATAGAGTGATTTTAATAATTAATAAGACCGATGATGTATGCGATGCAGGTTGGTTCAAATTAATTAAGACAAAACCCTTAAAATCAGGAGAGAAAAAAATAAGGCCTCAAACACGTTGAATGAAAATAAGCATTATTTCATAATTGACAAGCACGTCAAGGTTAGGTTTGAACTAATGTAGTTTGAGTGAGTTCTTCATTTCAGTCAGGGGTGTATATGGTTTGATTCGGTAAAAAAATATTTAATAACCCACCGGCTTTTGGTTTGATTAACTGCAATTATCGGTTTTTTCATATTAACCTTAGATTTTGAAATTTTGTATTTTAATTTAATCAAAATGACTTTATTTGATGACTTTTTAAACATTATTCGGTAAAGTTTTAAAGTATTTTTCATTAATATTCCTTAAAAATATAAATTTTCAAGTAAATAAAAAATAATTAATACTATTAAATTATTTCACTATTTTAAGTATAAAATGCTTATTTTTATATTATAAAATATTTTAAATTATTTTGGTGTGCCGACGAATGTTCGTTCGTTGATTACGTCGGGTTTTGGTTTCAATGAAGTCACAGACTTGGGGAAAAACTTGGGGGAAAACTTGGTGCATCGTCGTGTTTCGCATGACGCATTTACTTATCTCTTGGACAGTATGCAACAAAAGCTTACTGGTTGGAAAGCTAAGACGTTATCGCTTGCAAGGCGAATAACCTTGGTTAAATCAGTTTTGGCGGTAATTCCCTCTTATACCACGCAATCGACTGTATTACCACATAAAACTTGTGTTAAAATTGATAAGGTTATTCGGCGTTTTATTTGGGGTATTACGATTGAGCGAGGCATGTTTCATTTAGTTAAATGGAGTGAGGTTTGTCGGCCTCTAGATTGCGGTGGGCTTGGTTTTTGGCGGATTGAGTCGCAAAACGCGACCTTTTTTATGAAATTGGCATTTCAATTGGTGTCTCGTGAAAATACATTGTGGGTTCGTTTCTTGCGTTCAAAGTATAAATGTACAGATAAGGTGTCGATCTCTTTAACTCGTAGTTGTTGCTCAAACCTTTGGAAAGGGTTGAGCCTCGTGTGGCTTGATGTTTGTAAGAATGTACACTAGCATATAGAAAATGGACTCGGGGTGGATTTTTTGAAGGAGCCATGGATTCGTAACCTTGGCCCTTTGGTTCGATATGTATCTCCTGCTGCTTTGGATACGTTGGGTAACCTTTCTATTGCCGATATGGTCAGCACACATGGAGATTGGAAGTGGGAATTGTTACAGTCTTTGCTACCAAATGAGGTGTTATTGCACATTGCTGTTGTCAAGCCCCCCAGCCATGGTTTCCAGAGAATGTTTTAGCATGGTTGGGTGAACCTGATGGCTGATTCACGATGCGCTCGGCTTATAAAATTCGACATGGTTCCGTTTCGTAGATTGATGACAAGTCTTGGAAGGTGCTTCATCGCTTTCGGGGCCTCCAGAAAATTAATATCTTCTTGTGGTTAGTTTGTTGCTATAAGTTAATGACGAATGCTGAGAGGTTTCGCCACCATTTTTCTTCTAATAGTAGATGTCTGTGCTGTGGTCATAGTGTTGAGGATGTCGATCATGTGTTACGACAATATCCTTTGGCACGTCAAGTTTGGGCGGGGCTTATTAAACCCGAAGGTTTTCATGAATTCTTGACGTTGGATATAAAAGATTGGGTGGTGAGGAACTTAACTCGGGCTGAGGGCTTCATTGCTGAAAACCATGATTGAGACCTTTTATTTGGTGCGATTGTTTGGAATATATGACTCACACACAATTCTATTGTCTTTGATTCACCCCTTGAAAGTACTGGCTCGGTGATTGAGCGGAGTCGTAACCTTGCAGAGTTCTCGAAACAAGCGCTCCTAAAGTGCAGGCATAGGCACCAGCAGGCCACAGTTGGTGGAGTAGTTCCGGGGAAGTGGACACTACCGGATGAGGGTTGGCTCAAAATTAACTAAGATTGCACGAGGTGATCCTTGGATGTGTATGCGTCTTGTAGAGGGGTTGCGCGTGATCATTCTGGGAATTGGGTGTTTGGTTTCACCAAGTTTATTGACATTAGCTCTATTCTTGAAGCTAAACTTTGGGGGTGCTTATGTGGCTCTTTTGACGACATGAGAGCGAGGTTTTTGCCATATTATTATTGAGGTAGATAGTCTTGATGCAATGCGTGTCCTTCGGCATAATGTGAAATCGGATGGGAGATGCGCTATTATGTGGCACTTGTCGGAATTAAGCAAGTGGAATTGGGTTGTTCGGTTGAATCACATCCCAATAGAAAGGAACATGGTTACGGATGGTCTCGCTTAACTCGCGTCATCAGATAATTTGAATGTGGTCTATTTCGATATTCCGCCTAACTCTTTGCTCCATACAGTTCAAGGTGATCTATGTTTCTCGAAGTATTAGGTTATTCTGATCTTATGATTGTGTAATTCCTGACTTTTTGTCAGTGCCGTTTGTTTATTCGTTGCCTAAGTATCTACTACCCATGCACTCTTCTTTTTTCTTTTAGGTTTAGAGAGATTTTTTAACTAAGCATGTGGTAGTACCCTTTTTCATCTAAAAAATTAATATAAAATGACTTATGATATCAAACTAAATAAAAAAAGGGAAATGGTTGATGTAAAATCGAAGGGATTTGATGAATCGGAATGAAATTGTATTTAGGAGTAAACTACTTCAATTTTCACTCTTTACAAAGGGCAAAAGTTTCATAAGAAAGTGAAATAAATATACATTTTTAATATAATTATTATCAAGGGATGGTAATAAAAAAGGATTGATAACTTGATTTTTTTTAAACAAACAGGTCTTTAAAACAAAGCCTTAGAATTACAAGCTGTCCAGCCCTGGACTCCCATTACATAATTAATAAGCAAATTCACAGACTTTTAAAGCAGGTCAGAAACTAAAATATTGACAAGGGCCGAGATACTGTGTAGAATTTCATCAATTTAACTATTTGACCAACGACAACGGTTAAATCTAACAATTTTTTAATCAGTTGGTGCAACGTGTCGTGTTATAATGTTGTCATTTGGCATTTTCAAGAAAAATATTGTCAAAATTTGATAGTCAAAATTGGTCAAAGTGTTTAATTGATTCAATTTATTGGTTCAAAAATTACATTAAATGCAAAAATTTTAGGGACTTAATTGATCTATTTTAAAAATTCAAATACTTCAAGCACCCTTAAACCAAGAAAATATTAAGTTATAATGTGTGTTCGAACTATACTTTGAGGTAAAGTCAGTTATTTGTTTGGGTCCCCGAACCACAAGAAACATAAAAAGCTATCACTGTCTACAACGCAACTCCTTGATGTTACGAACTAAAGTGATCAAGCTTGGTCATTTATGGGATAATTAATTAGCTTCACAAGCGTGACATTATCAATGTAACACCCATACCTTAACTTCGGTGTCCCCATTTCTAAATCCTAGACGTTTTCCCCAATTTCTCTCACGAACCCTAGATTTCCTTAACCTCGGTGTTCATCACTCAGCCTGGTTGTTGCTCGATCACTTTGCTATGGCTGTTGGTCGTCCCCTTACCATTGCAGTGTCGTCGATTCCAGTCTTCCTAAGTGGGGCGAGTTAGGGTAGGGTTTAGAGTTCATGGTTTGAAGACACGTATTCGTAGTCTCTAATCTAGGTTTGTTCGGATTGCCTTTGTTTGGACGGTTTGGTCCATCGATTGAGGGTTCACCTGACTGGTGGTAGGTCTCTCCGTTTCAGGTATTTGTGCTCCTTTACAGACTTTACCCCTTTGATCCCGCCTCTGGTTTTCTCTTCCCATTCTCCCGGACTGCTCCTCTTGTCATACCCCGCCCCTGGTGAATCATCCTTTCTGCTTATTGTTTGTCGTTACTGGACACTGGTTTTCTTTCATCCTCTTGGTTGTCTGATGTGCAAGTTAGGTTTTATTCTTTGCGCTTTGATTGGTGTGGCACTTTTTGTCTGCGTGGCTCTATGTTTTCTCTTGAGTGTTTGTGTTTTGGTGTATGAGTGGTCTTCTTTGATTAAGTTCTCCTCTGGTTATAAGGCTTTTCACGACTGCTCCGGCACTGATAAAGGCTTCGTTCTCTGATTGAGCTTGGGTTCTGTGATCCAATCTGGTCTACCGGTCTGTTTCCCCTTTGTTTCCGTCACCATTTTGTAATGGTTATCTTAGCATGGAATGTGCGCAGGTTGGGAAATATGGAGACCGTTAGAGCCCTCCAGAACTCAGTGTCAAAGCACAAACCAACTATCGTGTTCCTGAGTGAAACTAGACAAAAAAAAAAGATATCTTGAAAAGATCAAGATGAAAATGAAATGGAATAATCCTTCTATGTGGAGCCACAAGGAATTGCAGGGGGACTCGCCTTATGGTGGACTAACGATGCAAAAATCACTATTCTCAAATACGGCAAAAACTTTATCGACACAAAAGTGATTCTACATGAAGGAGAAGAATGGTTCGGAACATTCATCTATGGCCCGCCATATAGAGAGGAAAAGCAAGCCTTTTGGGAGGAGTTATCGCTACTAAGAAGATCTAATAATGTAAGGTGGCTGGTGATTGGTGACTCCAACATTATAACCAGTCAAGGGGAAAAGGAAGGCGGAGCCCCATTTAATCCCGTCGAGGCTAGTTGCTTCTTTGACTTTGTTGATTCAACTGGTCTACTTGAATTGCCAATAAAGGGAGGTTGCTTTACATGGTACAATCAAAGAAGTGGCGAACATTCTATTCTAGAGAAGCTGGACCGTGTCTTGTGTTCCACGGATTGGAGTATATCCTTCCCTAAAGCTCTGGGAATCATGGACATCGCTCTCGCTTCTGACCATGCTTCTATCATCCTCTTCCCTCTGGGCTTTTCTAGGAAATACGAAAAGGAATTCAAATTTGAGACTAAATGGCTTTTGGACGAGGAATGCCCTCAAACTGTTAATAAAGAATGGGAATCCTCTTTCGTTGGAAGAATCCACCACAATTTTGGGAGGGAAATTAGAAGATCTAGAACTGATTTAATAAGGTGGAGCAAATTGAAGTCCAGACAGAGAAACGAAAAGAAACAAACTATGATGGGTCGGATTAAAAATTATCGAGGGAGGAAACTTACTGGCTTGTAATTGGAAGAATATAAGTAGTTAAAAAAAGAGTTGGATTTAGAGTGGGAGAGCGAAGAGAGGTATTGGCACCAAAGGTCCAGAATCAACTGGCTAAATTGGGGAGACAAAAACACTAAATTCTTTCATGCCACCACTCTTCAACATCGGAGAATCAACTCTATTATTAGAATTAAAAATGACGACGGGATATGGCTCGAGGAACCCACGGATATTGCGAACTTTCTGCAGCAACATTTCCAAAAATTGTTTGCCAAGGATTAATCCATTGACTTCCAATGCCTCAGCGATTATATCCCACAGCTCGTAACCCATGTAATGAACACCGAGCTGAGCAAAGAAATATCTGAAGAGGATATTAAAATAGCAGTCTTTAGCATGGGCGCTACTAAAGCTTCAGGGCCTGATGGTTTCCCCGGATGTTTCTATCAAAGTTTTTGGGAGATAATAAAAGGAGATCTCATAGGGATGGTCTCTACGTTCTTTAAGGATGGCTTTCTTGACCACGGGCTAAATAAAACCAACATTGTTCTCATCCTAAAAAACCAAATCCATGCGAAGTGTATCACTTTCGGTCGACCAGTCTGTGCAACTTCTCTCTCAAGGTTATTACTAAGATCCTAGCTTCAAGACTCAAAACTTTCCTCCTTGACCTTATCCCTCATCATTAATCAGCTTTGGTCCAAGGCAGATCCATACATGATAACATTATCCTAGCTAATGAGGCTTTCCATGCGGTTAAACGGGCAAAAAAAGGAAAGAAGGGTCTCATGTCTCTCATAATTGACCTTGAGAAGGCTTATGATAAAGTGGACTAGGATCTACTCAGGTTTGTTATGAATAGAATGATGTTCTGTGACTGGTGGATTAACAGAGTCATGAAATGCGTTTCTTCCACATCCTTATCTTTGGTTTTAAATAGGGAGAAATATGGAGATTTCTCTCCTAGGAGAGGACTTAGAAAAGGACATCCGCTTTTCCTTTTTTATTCATCTTCATATCAAACATCTTGTCCTGGATCACAGAAAAAGAGGTGGAGATTCTCGTTTTGAAGGATTGAGAATTAAAAGACGGTGCCCAATACTGAGCCACCTTTTGTTTGCCGATGATTGCCTGATGTTCTCGGCGGCAAATAAAGAGAACTGCGATGCGGCCCTCCACATTCTACACCTTTTCCAAAGGACAACAGGACAAACAATTAACTTTCAAAAATCTTCGGTCCTCTTTTCCCCTAACACAAGTAGTCAACTCAAACTCCATCTTTCCAACATCCTAGGCTTTCGACCAATGGAGGAGGATAACAAGTACCTCGGCCTGCCTTCCATCTGGGGGCGAAGTAAAGGACGCACTGGCCTTTATCAAGGAACGAGTCCAGAATAAACTGAGAGGATGGAAATCTAAATTTTTTAATTAGGCTGGGAAGAAAATTCTAATCAAAGCTGTTGCCCAGGCCATTCCCACTTACGTGATGCAGTGTTTTCTTCTCCCAGTCACTTTCTGTGATGAGATCTGTTCACTAGTGACAAATTTCTAGTGGCACAAAGAGAAAAGCATTCATTGGCTTAATTGGAGAAACCTTTACCATCCCAAGGATCAAGGTGGCTTAGGTTTTCGAAACCTCAGATCCTTCAATAAAGCCCTTATTGCAAAAGTTGCGTGGAAAGTTATTAAGAACCCGGACTCCTTTTTGGCTCAAACTCTTCGTGGAATTTATTTTCCAAGCGAAAACATTTTTGAAGCTCCAAGGTGCAACAATCCTTCCTGGGCTTGGACAGGTATCAGGGAAGGGATAGAAATTATCAAGGAAGGTTCCCTATGGAGGGTCGTAAATGGCAGAAGCATCTCAACATAGAAGGATAACTGGATCCCTAAGCTTCTCAGGTTCAGGACTCTCTCACAGTCGCCTCCCCTCCGCTCTTGCCCCTCAGTCTCTAGCCTCATGAATCCTAATCAGAGGTCATGGAACAAACTAAAGATTGATCTTTTTTTCTCCCCTAAGGAAGTCGAGGCGATATTGACCATCCCGATAGGAGGACCAGGCGTCAAAGACTCTCTTATTTGGGCTGGGACAAGGAATGGTGAATATTTTGCTAAGTCGGGTTACCGGTTCATTGAGGACAACATAAGGCCATCTTTTGACCCTTCGTCCAACGATGCCCCAGACACTAACATAGCTTTTTGGAGGTCTATCTTGGGTTTGAAGGTGCCTCCCAAAATTCGTTCCTTTCTATGGAAGCCATTCCACAATATTGTTCCTACAAAAGGTATCCTTCCTGCTCTCTTCCATGGTAAATTCCAGGATTCGGATTGTTGCCCACGGTGCGGGGATGAAACGGAATCCATCGAACACCTTCTGTTTTTCTGTCCCTTTACGCAAGCGGTTTGGATGGCCTTGGGTTTAACTACTCACTGTCTCCCTCTGGTTTCCCTGGTTTTCCTAAGTGGTGGGCCAAAATTAATGACTTTGAAGATTGGGGAATTTTGATGAAGGATGTGCCCTTATCGCTTTTCTCTTATGGGTGATTTGGAAATCAAGGAATGCCTTGGTGTTCTTATGCATGAAGGACCTTCCGTGGGACGTTTGGTTGCGTGCTGAATGAGCTTACACAGAGTTTTCTCATGCGACGCCTCCTTGCCCATTGGATAAGCCTCCTCAACCTGCCACTCTGAGGCGGTGGACCCCCCTCCTACTAACACTTTCAAGATCAACTGTGATGCTGTTTTCAACTGCCTCACTGGGAAGACTACAGTGGCAACAATTGCGCGTGATAGTTCGGGAACCTTTATTCAAAGAGTCTCCGCACCAACTCTCGCCCCGTCTGTAGCGGCGGCCAAAGCTTATGCAATTAGGCTTGGAATCTCTCTGGCCTCCCTAAACGGATTTTCTAATATTATCATTGAGGTCGATTGCCAAGCTGTTATAGGAAGATTGTGTTCGGGTTCCCTTTTTGACTGGGTTTCTTCAGCAATCGAGGAAGATATCAGATCTGAGGCTGAATCTTTTGCCTCTTGTTCTTTCTCCTTCGTTCCTAGGTCTTGTAACCAAGCTGCGGATTGAGCTTGCTAAATACGCTAGGAGCCTTCAGGTTTTAACTTTCTGGGACCCACCTTTTCCCCCGAATCTATGTTTGAACTTATAACATGTTTTTCCAATGAAATCTTCTTTCCTTTCGATAAAAAAACAATGTAACACCCATATTTGACCCGAAGGTTTGTTCTGATGGAAGACGTCACATTCAATAAATAGAGTAATAACCTGACCAAATAAATACTTTCATAACCGGACAGGACAAATCAATCAAGTAAGGACCAAATTGCATATTAATCAAACTTCAATTATCAATTCAACTGACTAGGGGTGATAATGAGCTTGACCCGCTCGCGAGCTACTCGGGCTCGGCTTGGTCAAAGCTCGACTCATGCTCGAGACCTTAATAAGCCGAGCCGAGCCCACCCAAGATCGGCTCGAAAAGCTCGTGAATATGCTCAGAATAATTTTATGTATATATATATATGCTATATATGCACTAAAAGTAATCTGTTTAGCAAAAGAAAAATAATAGAAATAAATTAGGGAAAATCCACTAAAAGCAAATTAACTAAAATAAATTGAGCATTTTCCTTAGTTGGTTGTTGTTTGATTTTGTATTTTCTTTGATTATGTGTTTGTATTGTAAGAATATTTCTTGGTTATTCAGATTAATCTAATTTTTGGGCACTCTTTTCCCCTTTCCCGACATTGAATTTCGTTTTAGTGTCGGTTATGAAAGGGCCTTTTAACGAGGCCTCATCTTTTATAAAAAAAATTATAGCAAAATTGTCCATTTCAAACTGAGCCGAGCCCGACAAGCTTCGAGCCCGAGCTGAACCTGACCAGGCTAGGGCTTAGCTCAGCTCGTTATCACCCCTACAACTGACCCATGACTACCTTGTGAAAGCATACATATAAGAAGCTATAACAATATGGGTGAACCCATGAAATTTCATTGAAACATTGAAGAAGTTAATGAATGTAGGGACTAAATAGAAACTTTTTAAAACTTCCATACAATAAATCAGCAATCATGGGTCATGGTACAAAACATGTAAACTACTATCTCGAAAACAAAGTTTTAGAATTTATTCATGACAGTTTGTTAATAAGTAATCCAATTTGTATATACGTGGACTATATTGCATTAACCATACAATTATAGGTATAGTTTAACAAGTATTATAAAAAATTAAATTTTAAATGTACTCATAAGAACAACTATTAGAAGAAAATTAAGTCTCTTATAACAAGTACTAAAAAAATTAAATTTCAAGAGTATGTCTTTAATAACAAATGTTAAGAAAAATTAAGCCTCTAATAACAAGTATTGGAAAAATGGACCCCTAGTAAAAAATATTAGAAAAAATGAATGTTAAAAATAGGCCTATAATAAAAAATGTTGAGAAAAAATTGAGCCCTAATAATAAATATTGAAAAAAATAACGAGTGTTAGAAAAAAAAATGTCTATAATAACAAGTATTGGAAATCAAATTAAATTTGAAGAGTATATCCCTAATAAAAAATATTGAAAAAAATTAAGTCTCTAATAATAAGTATTAAGAAAAAATTGGACCCCTAATAAAAAGTATTGAAAAAATTAGAACCCTAATAACACGTATTGAAAATTTTGAATTTTAAGAGTAAACCCTAATAACAAATATTAGAAAAATATTGAGTCAATAATAACAAGTGTTGAAAAAATTGAGCCTCTAATAACAAGTATTGAAAAAAACGGGACCCTAAATAAAAAAATTTGAAAAAAAATAAATTTTATGAATAAATATCTAATTATAAATATTAAAAAATTAGACTATAATACTAAATATAAAAAAATGTGTACTAATATTAGATCTACGTATTGATATAAATTACAATTCTCTATTTCTTTTTTTTTTCTTAACCCTCAAATAGGTGCCTAAATTATGCTCTTTTTTGGTTAGGTGTCCAAATTATTTTTCGGGTCAAATAGGTGCCTAACTTTTCATTCTGTTACCAAATAGGTGCCTACCATTAATTTTCACCATTAAATGTCACGTGTCACCCTCAGAAAAATCCAAAATTATATTAAAAATTAATAAAATTAATAAAAGAAAATAAAAATAAAAATATATCTTAAAAATTTTCAAACATTACTAAAATAGTCCCCAAATCCCTAAACTCCCCAAATCCGACCACTCCCGTAGGCGGCAGCCGTGTTGCCAACGACGGAATGAAGCGCCCTACCCTCGCCGAATAACCCACGCACTGTTCGTCGCCCCTCCTGCCGCCGTTCGTCACGAATCGTTCGAAAGAACCATTCGACAATCTCGTTGATTCGCACGACGCCGACCGATTTTCGACGACAGGGGTGGTGGGTGAAATGGTCGGGATGGGCCGGCGACCGGTGTAGTGTGCAGCGGCGTGGCAATCGGCGGCGGAATCGCCCCAAATTAGGATTTAGGTTTTAGGGAGTTAGAAATTTTGGATTTTGGGGGTTGTTTTGTAAAATTTGGAAAATTTAGAGATTTTTTTAAATTAAATAATTTTATTTATTTTTACTATAATTTTAGATTTTTCTGGAGGTGACACGTGACATTTAACGGTGAAAATTAACGACATACACTTATTTGGTAACAGAATAAAATATTAGATACCTATTTAGCCTGAAAAATAGTATGAATACCTATCTAAAAAAAAGCATAGTTTGAGCACCTATTTAACTGTTAAGTTTTTTTTTTAATAGTACAATTCGCTATTTCTAAAAAATAAGAAAAATTAGCAGGTATGATACCTATGTAAAAGTATCGGGTATTGATATTTTTATACCAGGATGATCATTTTACCTGCAAAACTCATTTTTCAAGCTTCACACTTCACTAATACTTACCGTCATGCAATTTGAACTGTACAAGTAAATTTCAATCTTGGAAAAACTGAGTCTGCCAGTTTATACATACTAGCCATTCAAAATTCATCATTTTCTCTCAAATAACATAAACATCATTAGAGACGGGGCTAGAATTTAGAATTGAGTACAATATTTAAATGTTTGAAAGTAGTAAGACAAATTTATGAATAATCTAATTTAATACTAAGATCATTCTTCATAGTAAACAACTTATAACCATGTTAGGCATATGGTTCCGTCAAACTTCTACTATTTTTTCTTATCAAACTGTATCAATTGATGGGAAAAAGTAATGGATTCATAATAGTTTTTAAACCTTTTACAAATTTCATATTTTTCAGTTTTTTATGATTTTTAATATTTTTATACATTTTATATTTTTTAATATTTAATTTTTTTTACAAAAGAAGTAAATAATTGTCATTGTTAGCAAAAAAAAATACTTGATGTCAACTTAACACGTGTGTTATGTTTTCTGACTGTTGATTCAATTTAACAAAATAAAATAAAATATATTTAAAAAAAATGGATGCCAAAAATATTATAATGGCGGTGAAATAAATAAGCAGTGGGGAGGTCTTGTAAATGTCAATGTCTGATCTTATCATCAAAACCGAAAAAAAAATAATAAAAAGCATCATTCATCTGGGTAGTTCTACTGTACGGTGCGACACTAACTGAAAATGTTATAAGATTTAAAATATAGAACTAAAAATGTTATAATATTTGGTAACATTTTCGGTACTTACAAAAACTTAAAATGTTATCAGAAGCGATAAAAGTTTCACACACTCGAAGTTAAAATTTCGATGCTTACCACAAACCGAAAATATTATCAAACAATATAATATTTAATTTCATATTTTAAATTTTATAATATTTAATTTCATATTTTAAATTTCGCGTATGTTTGATACGCGACATTCATCTCCACAAACATCATTTGTAATTTTCCAAAATTACTAATTATAGATTCTCAAACGTGTACGTTTTATTTTCTCAATACATCATCCACAACCAAAAGCTTATTATTGTTATTAATTATGGGCAAACGACGACAGGCATGTTTGTTAATCATACATAAATGTAAACGTCATCTCGAAACTTGATCGAATTCCGTTAAAACTAACAGATAATGTTTCAAGTTTTACCCCCATTCTCCTCACAGTTTATAAAACCAGCCGATTTCCATTTAAAAAACCTCCCACATCCGTAATCCTAAGCAGAAAAACAGACACATTAATGGCTGATAGCAACACTAATGATGGCTTCCGGTATCTGAATGTGAGACCAAATAAAGGTGGGCTTTCGAACCTGTTGAAATTCTCGTTGTGGGGCTCAAATCATGATATGGTGGCTGTGGGCGGTGGTGCTGCCGGCGAAGACGAAGTTCATCGGTGGGTCATATTGGTGTCTATAGTTGTACGTAAACTCCTTCACTTGTTCCGAAAGCCCATGGAGTTCACTGGTTATGTGGTCGAGTTCTTTCTCAATCTTATTTCCCAAAATGGATCTCTCTTCGGCTTATTCTCAAATATTCTCTTAGGTAAATTTCCTCTCAATTCGAACTTCTAAACTTGTTTAAAAATTTAAAAAATTTATCTCGTTGAATCAATTGATTGTTGAAATTGTATATCTTTGGTATTTGCGCAGGAAAAGTAGTAATACCAAAGAGAGGAAGTGATACTTTTATTAGTATCGTTGGACAATTAGATGAGCGAGTTGATCTTTATAAGGCCAACAAGTTGATGGGAGATTTGCATAAATCTGGTTCACCTACTGAAGGAATTGCACAACTGGAATCCACTGTTCTAGAAACAATGGATCTATGTATGATGGCATCGAAGCTAGCTTACGAAAATGCTCAAGTTATCAGAAACGCCGTCGTTCACCATTGGAAGGCAAACTTTACATTTTTTCTATTTCCTTTTTTTATCTCAATGTTTTTATTTGAATTATTCTTTTTTTTTTCTCAAAAGAATATATTATTTTATTAAAGTGCTGATAAAACGTCTAGGTTCGCATGCGTGCCTCATTAAAATATAATACTAATATTGAGCACTAAGATCCGAATCCAAGTAATTTTCGATCCACGTATATGATGTTTGCAGATGCACTTTGTGGGCTTCTATAACTGCTGGGATGGTACGATCAATTCCATTCTGAATCTAACTTTGTGTTATCTATCAACACTTTGACAGTTCCCAAATATCTGTTAAATGGTCGGGTTCGATTCAATTTTTATTTACACAATGAAAATATTAAATATATATTTTTAAATTTACTGACCTAATCTTGCAAGTCGTATTAAACCCGACCATAACGTAATTTGAGAACAAAAAATTGGATCACGACCTGGTCCGTAAATTCCTTCACTTTCTGTTTCGGTGACGGAACTAAATTAGTCTTTGGAGGGGCTTGTTCTTTCTAAAATTTTTAGTATTTTTGTTATTTTCGGTTTAAATATTAATTAAATTAATGTTTATCCCCTTAATTTTTCAGTTTAAATATTTTATAAGTTGTGTTTTTTTCTAAATGAATGCATATATACTTCGTTTTCAAGGTATTTTTTCGTTTAATTGCGACTGTTAATTACTTCTATGATTGCCGACCATTTCATAGATTACCAAAAGGAGAAATCAACTCAGGTTTTTGTTATAAGTGACAAGCCTAAGGATGCATCTCTGATATTGATCAGCTTTCGAGGCACTGAACCTTTCGATGCCGACGATTGGAGCACCGATGTCGACTACTCTTGGTACGATTGTCCAAATGTAGGGAAAATTCATATGGGATTTCTCGAGGCATTAGGTTTAGGCAACAGAGAAGATATCGCATCCTTTTACTATAATCTTGGGAAGCATACCCATTCCGAAGCCGCGGAAGAGTCGACTAGCATTGGTAAAACCGGAATCCGATTGTCGAAATCGGCGGAGATGAGTGCATACTATTTGGTGAGAGAAAAGCTCAGGAGGTTGCTTGAAGAGCACAAGAATGCGAAATTTATAGTCACTGGACATAGTTTAGGAGGGGCTTTGGCTATTATGTTTCCGATCGTGCTCGCGATACACGGAGAGACGGAGCTGATAGAGAAGTTGTTCAGAGTTTATACATTCGGACAGCCGAGGGTTGGGGACCGACGGCTCAAGAAGTTCATGGAAGCTCACTTGGACCAACCGGTTCCCAAGTATTTCAGAGTGGTGTACTGCAACGATGTGGTGCCTAGGTTGCCTTATGATGATAAAACCTTTTTGTATAAGCATTTTGGGCTCTGCCTTTACTACAACAGCTGTTACATTGAGCAGGTATTTACTTTTATGTTGTTCTATTTATGTTAATCCATAGTAAATTCAAACCATTTTTATTTGATTACTATTATTATTATTATTATTATTATTATTATTATTGAGATGGTTTGTTTATAGAGGATGGATGAGGAGCCAAATAAGAACTACTTTGCGATACGCAAACTGATACCTGAGTACCTGAATGCGGTTTGGGAGTTGATAAGAGGATTGGCGGCGGGTTGGATATATGGAGGCGAGTACAAGGAAGGATGGTTCTCAATGGTGTTTAGGGTTGTAGGATTGACAATGCCTGGTGTGGCTGCTCACTGCCCTACTAACTATATCAACTCTGTTAGACTCGGACGTCCATGTACCCTGTGTTAGATATATGTTCAATTTTACAATTTCAAAGCACAATCCCCCGTTATTCAAAATATTCCCTCGTATGGTACCGGAGGTAAAAGAGGTGTGTTGTATTAAATAACAAGTGTATTAAAAAGATAGACAAAATATGATTGTTATTATATCAAGTTGTTTGATTGTGAAATTTGTGATAAAGTTAAAAGATAAGTGTTATGTATGAATGTACCATTTTACCCTTAAAATTCTAGCTTTATATTTTCCTCTTGTTTTGACATTTATTATATTATTATTTTTAGGTTTATGGTTTATGTTACAGATTCTCAGGTAAATTAGATTTGTATATATAGCCTCATATGTTTTATGAATAAGACAGGAGAAAAAATGCTTATATATTAGATTTGTGGTTTGTGGTTTATGGTTTATGGTTTTATGGGGCCATATATACAAATCTAAGAATCTGTAACATATGGGGTTTTATGGGGCTATATATTATGTTACCTAGTTTAGGTAAATTAGATTTGTATATATAGCCCCATATGTTTTATGAATAAGAGAGGAGAAAAAATTACTTTCTACATGGTATCAGTTGTCCTAGGTTTTTCGAAGTACTCTTAAAATTTTTAATTTCTTGGGTTGTTGGGGTTTCGAACTAAAGACTTTTTGGTCGTTCTTCACCGGCCATCTTTGGAGGCCCCTTTATCGACACCGCCCGTACCACGGGAACTGCCGTCTGTCGATCTGTAGATTTGGAGATTCCGGTCACCAGAATCACAGCGCGTGAGCCTCACGCGCCGCCCCAAGCTTCCGCATGTCTTTCACGCGTCGGCGAGTGAGAGCGCGTGGTGGCCTCGTTCCCCGTCGACGTTACTGCTTCATTCCGATCACACTCCTGCCGTCGGTCCTTGCTTCTGGATCGTTTTGGGTTGGGTGTCCTGTCTTTTGGTACCGTTAGAGTTTTGTTTTTCCCTGGTTGTTCTTGGTTCTTTGCTTCTTTGATCTCATGGCTGACAAGAAAGTTGATTTTATGTTTGATATCGCTCCAGTTACATCTAAAATTACTGATCATAAATTGAATGGCTTTAATTTTCTTGATTGGAACCATACAATTGAGTTGTATTTGTTAAGCCTTTCTATGGACAGACATTTGACTGATGATCCTCCGACGGATGATTCTCGCCTTCCATGGATGAGATAAGATGCTTGCTTGTATATCCAGATTCGTAATTTTATTGACAGTGAGGTGGTAGGTCTGGTTAATCATTGCAAGACGGTGAAACAGTTGATGAGCTATTTGCAATTTTTATATTCTAGCAAAGGAAATTTTTCACGTATCTATGATGTTTGTCAGAATTGTTACAGGGCTGACAAAGAATACCAGACTTTAACTAGTTATTTTATGGATTTTAAAAAATGTACGAAGAGCTTACAATGTTGCTTCCCTTTAGTGTTGATATCGAGGTCCAACGCAGTCAGCGGGAGTAAATGGCGGTTATGAGTTTTCTAGCTGGTCTTCCACCAGAATTTGAGACTGCTAAATCTCAGATTCTCTCTGGTTAAGAGATCTCCAGCCTCGATGATGTTTTTCGGAGGGTACGTCGTACTGAGAATTCTTTGCCTACTCCATCCCTGCAACATAGTAGTGTTATGCTTAGTCGTGCTCTTCTTCCGACTCTGCAAGCAACATTTCAAGAATGGTGGTCCTGGCCGTTCCATGGGGACTGGCTTAACAAAACTGATCCACAGTTTGGAGTTCGTGGTCAGGATCACAGTGCAGTTATCTGTCATTACTATCACAAACTGGGACATACCAAGCGTGATTGCCGGAAGTTGCAGTTTAAGAAAGCTTCGTCTGCTCATGTTGCTTCTAGTGCAGACACTTCTTCACCGGTTGTTACGATATCTGTGGATGAGTATGCCAAGCTTCTTCACCTTCAAGTCACTGTAAAACATCCTTCTGGTCCTATTTCTGCCCTTGTTGAGTCAGGTAATCCCAATACATGTCTTGTTTCCACCTCTTCCAAATGGGTCATTGATTCTGGTGCAACAGACCACATGACAGGTAACCCCAATCTTCTTTCTCATTTTACAACCCATCATTCTATCAATCCTGTTAGTTTAGCCGGTGGTTCCACATATTCTGTTATTGGCCCTAGCAATCATACCTCACTCTCTCTCTTACTTTGTCCTCTGTTTTGAGTTTACCGCATTTATCCTTTAACTTGATGTCAGTTAGTAAACTTACATGTACCCTTAATTGTTGTGTCTCATTTTTTTCCTGGTTATTGTGTGTTTCATGATCTTTTGACGAAGAAGATTATTGGTAAAGGGCATGAGTCTGATGGTCTCTACATCCTTGACACCCATGCTCCAGAACTTATCGCTTGCACTAGAATTATCAATCCTTTTGAAGAACATTGTCGATTGGGTCATCCTTCTATACCCTCTTTGAAGAAACTTTGTCCTCAAATTTCTAGTTTAAAATCGTTAGATTGTCAGTCTTGTCAGTTTGCTAAACACCATCGCCTTAGTTCCAGTCCTAGAGTCAATAAACGAGCTTCTACTCCATTTGAGTTAGTTCACTCTGATGTTTGGGGTTCTAGCCCTGTTACTTCTAAACCTAGTTTTCGTTATTTTGTTACTTTTGTTGATGATTATTCTCGAATGACATGGCTCTATTTAATGAAATCTCGCTCTGAATTATTTACTCATTTCTCTTCTTTTTGTGCTTAGATTCGAACCTAGTTTGGTACGCCTATCCAAAACTTGAGAAGTGATAATGCCAAAGAGTATGTTTAAGGTCCTTTTCAGAAATACATGCTTGAGAACGGTATTCTCCATCAAACTTCTTGTGTTGACACCCCTTCTCAAAACGGTGTTGGTGAACGCAAAAATAAACATCTCCTTGAAACTGCCCGAGCATTGCTATTTCAAATGCAGGTTCCAAAATGTTTTTGGGCTGATGCCATCTCCACAGCTTGTTTTTTTATCAATCGTATTCCCTCTTCCGTTTTGTTGGGTAACATCCCTTTTCATACTCTTTTCCCAGCTAAAAGTTTGTTTCCTCTCTCCCCAAAAATTTTTGGTTGTACTTGTTTCATTCGGGATGTCCGTCCTCAAGTTACAAAACTTGATCCTAAGTCTTTGAAATATGTTTTTAGGGTATTCACGTGGCCAAAAAGGGTATCGTTGTTATTGTCCGAGTTTGGGTAGGTATCTTGTGTCTGCTGATGTTATTTTTTTGGAACACAAACCTTTTTCGTTTTCTTTAGAGTCTATTGCATAGGAGGACGAGGATATCTTGTTTTATCAGGTCCCATCACCCTTGAAGTTGTCCTCATCCTCCTTGGTTCAGCCCTCTTTTGCCAAGCCCCCATCAAAAACATCTACACCCGTCGGCCACAACCACCCCCTTTCGACCCAATTACAAATGTTCCAGATGTTCCAGATTCATGTCCTGGTGAGCCAATATCTTCGTCATCAGATTCGCCTCGTATCGATGATCTTGACCTTCCTATTGCTCTTCGGAAAGGTAAACGTACTTGTACTTACCCCATTTCCTCCTTTGTTTCCTATAATTGTTTGTCTTCTTCTACTCGTGCCTTTGTTACATCCCTAGATACTATTTCTATCCCTAAAACTGTTAGCAAGGCATTATCTCATTCTGGATGGCGTGCGGCTATGCTTGAGTAAATGACTGCTCTAGATGTCAATGGAACATGGACTTTGGTTTCTTTGTCTAATGGTAAACAAGATATTGGATGTAAGTGGGTGTTTACTGTTAAATTTAATCCTGATGGCTCTATTAATTGTTTGAAAGCTCGTCTTGTTGCCAAGGGATACACTCAGACCTATGGTGTGGATTATTATGATACTTTCTCTCCTTTTGCCAAACTTGCTTCTATCAGGCTATTTATCTCTCTTGCAGCCATTTTTTATTGGCCTTTGTATCAGTTGGATATCAAGGATGCTTTCTGTAGAACTAATGTTTTGATATAATAATTGAAAATTGTTTTGGACCAATTTGAAAAGAATTTAAAACTTGGTTTTAAGTCCAAACAACTTGAAAATATGTTTGAGGTATTTTAAGAGGTTTTTGGCAATGTTTTTCATGCCTTTATATAGCAAAACTTGTGTTTTCAAGCTACCCGTATCGATACGGTTGTACTCGTACCGATACCTTCTTGCCCCAGTTTGGTCACTGCCAAAACCCGTATCGAAACAGGCTTGGCCGTTTCGATACGAGTCGGGATCGTTTCGATACGCCTGGTAAGCGTACCGATCCCCTTTCAACCACCCCAACGGCTACTTTCCCAACGGTCATTTAAAAGTGAAACCGTACCGATACACCCTTAAGCGTATCGATACGCCTAGGCTAGAAAGATCCCAACGGCTAGTTTATGATGAAGGCCGTACCGATACGGGTCTAAGCGTATCGATACAGAAGGCCACAGAACAGCATTTATGAAGGGAAATAAAGTCCTCAACGGCTCCAAATCATCCCCAACGGCTAGTAACGGCTATAAACTCATCAAGGAGTATAAAAGGGACCTCCAAGCATCAAGTAAAGGCTAATGCTCATATTGTCAAACATCAAATGATCAAGAATTGTCTTAGAGCTTAAATTGTCATTTATTGTATAGACAAACACTAATGAGCCAAAATTGTCAAATTTGCTCAAGTATTTTAGGTTTTGGGTGAGTGCTTAATTGTGCAAACAAACACCTATTAGAGGGTTTTAAGTTTGCTTTCTTTGTCTCTTTGTAAGAGAGGGTTTCAATCAAGGCTTTGGGTAGAAAGCTTGATTGTGTATAAGGGTTACCTCCTAAGCCTAGAAAAGGGGAAGAACAATTAGTGGAATTGTTTGGAAATCCTTATTGGGGAGCTAAGGTAGTGGATGTAGACCTTGGTTAGAAGGTTGAACCACTATAAATCCTTGTGTCTATTTACATTCTAGCTTCCACAACCCTTCCACCCAAAAATTCACCTCTCCGCCACTTGGTGAGCATAATCGGTTGAACGAATCGAGCCCCACACAACTCAACAATTGGTACCAGAGCTTGGCTCAATTGAGGAGGATTCACATCCTATTGAGAAGATCCGGCAAGCTCGATCACTCTTTCATCAACCGGCTCAAATGGCACAATCAATAGACAAACCGTCTTTCTTTGACGGAAATCACTATGCCCATTGGAAGACAAAGATGAAATTCTTCTTGAAGTCAAGAGATTACAAGCTATGGGACATAGTTGAAGATGGTCCGTTCGTGCCTCAAGGAAGCAAAGCGGAATGGAGTGCCGACGATCGCAAGAAGATGGAGCTTAATTGCAACGCCTTGCACATGCTCTTTTGTGCTTTTGGCCCAACCATCTATGAGAAGATGTCTTCTTGTGAGAGTGCCAAGGAGGTATGGGACAAGCATGAAGTCACATACGAGGGAACCGATGAAGTCAAGGAGACCAAGATTGGGCTCCTCTTCTTAGAGTATGAGAACTTCAAGATGGATCCGAAAGAGAACATCGAGAAGATGTTTGATAGGTTCTCCACCATCACTAATGGTCTTAAAGGTTATGAAGAAGTCATCCCGGAAGAGAAGCTTGTCTGAAAGCTCATCTACTCCCTTCCCGAGTCATGGGACTCAAAGAGGACCGCCATCATCGAAGCCAAGAATCTCAAAACCTTAAAGCTTGATGAACTCATGAGGTCACTTCTCACTCATCAAATAATGAAGAAAAACAAAGAAGATGAGAAGAAGAAGGAAGAGATTAGAGCAATGGGGAAGAAGAAGATCATGGAGCTAGGCATCAATACAAGTGTCGTAGCTCTCAAATCCTCCACATGCCATCATGTAGATTCAAGTGAGGAGGAAAGTGAAGATGAAGAGATGGCCTATCTCTTCAACAAATTTGCCCGGTTCATGAAGAGCAAAATGGAAAAATCCAAGCATGAATCGATGAAGAAGATGAAGGACTCCCACAAATCCAAAAAGAATGGATCATCTTCAAAACAAGCATATGTGGCCACATGGAGTGATGAAGACTCCACAGATGATGAAGTAGCCCACCTATGCTTAATGGCCCTCAATGAGGGGGAGGTAACTTCTAACTCATCTATTTCAAATTCTTATACATTTGATGAGTTACAAGATGCCTATGATGATTTGCTTTTGGAATTCAAGGCATCATTTTCCAAGAACAAAAAGTTGATTTCAAAAATAAAAATTGAAAATGATTTGCTTTCCAAAACAAATCTTAAACTTGAAGAAAAGATGAAAGACTTTGAACAAAAATGTTTTGATTTACAAAATTTGCTTCTTAAAGTTCAAAAAGAAAATGATTTGATTTCCAAAGAGCTTGAAAAGAAAAACAATGTTGGAAAATCAAATTTTTATGTAAGACAATCCAGTGCCCCTAGATTTGAAAAAGGAAAATGTTTTAGAAGTGTTGTCCCAAAAGGACTAACCACTTCAACTAAAAAGGATGACATTGAAAAATGGATTCCAAAGGGGACTAAAATTTGTGCTACTAATGTTCATGGATCCAAAGCAATTTGGATACCAAAAATTACTTGATTGTCTTTTGCTAGGTGTGATGGAGATGTTCAACAAGTCAAACATTGAGGGGGAGCTCCATGCACACAAGGAAGAACACTTGAAGAATGAAGGCTTCACATCCTCCCTTGAGTTCAAGTGTGGTAAAATCTAGTTGTTTTAGTGTTTATTTGTTTTAATTTTTTTTTGTCAACTAGATGATCATATATGTTGGACTAACAATTTTGATGATGCTTTGAGTAAGGGGGAGCCATTTTTAAACCAAATTTTTATTTTTGTCAAAATTTTACCTCTATTGTTATTTTGAACTTAATGTTTTAAATTCTCTTTGATATAACAAAAAGGGGGAGAAATGGTTTGAAAAATTGTTTTTTCAAATGAATAAGGGGGAGCTTTATTTGATTTTATAAATTTAGTCTCTTATTCACATTTTTAAAGTTAAAGGGAGAGAATCCCAAACAATTTTCAAGTGAATTTTATTATATCAAAAAGGGGGAGATTGTAGAACTAATGTTTTGATATAATACTTGAAAAATGTTTTGGACCAATTTGAAAAGAATTTAAAACTTGATTTTAAGTCCAAACAACTTGAAAATATGTTTGAGGTATTTTAAGAGGTTTTTGGCAATGTTTTTCATGCCTTTATATAGCCAAACTTGTGTTTTCAAGCTACCCGTATCGATACGGTTGTACTCGTACCGATACCTTTTTGCCCCAGTTTGGTCACTGCCAAAACCCGTATCGAAACAGGCTTGGCCGGTTCAATACGGATCGGGATCGTTTCGATACGCCTGGTAAGCGTACCGACCCCTTTCAACCACCCCAACGGCTACTTTCCCAACGGTCATTTAAAAGTGAAACCGTACCGATACACCCTCAAGCGTATCGATACGCCTAGGCTGGCAAGAGCCCAACGGCTAGTTTATGATGAAGGCCGTACCGATACAGGTCTAAGCGTATCGATACGGAAGGCCACAGAACAGCATTTATGAAGGGAAATAAAGTCCTCAACGGCTCCAAATCATCCCCAACGGCTAGTAACGGCTATAAACTCATCAAGGAGTATAAAAAGGGACCTCCAAGCATCAAGTAAAGGCTAATGCTCATATTGTCAAACATCAAATGATCAAGAATTGTCTTAGAGCTTAAATTGTCATTTATTGTATAGACAAACACTAGTGAGCCAAAATTGTCAAATTTGCTCAAGTGTTTTAGGTTTTGGGTGAGTGCTTAATTGTGCAAACAAACACCTATTAGTGGGTTTTAAGTTTGCTTTCTTTGTCTCTTTGTAAGAGAGTGTTTCAATCAAGGCTTTGGGTAGAAAGCTTGATTGTGTATAAGGGTTACCTCCTAAGCCTAGAAAAGGGGAAGAACAATTAGTGGAATTGTTTGGAAATCCTTAGTGGGGAGCTAAGATAGTGGATGTAGACCTTGGTTAGAAGGCTGAACCACTATAAATCCTTGTGTCTATTTACATTCTAGCTTCCACAACCCTTCCACCCAAAAATTCACCTCTCCACCACTTGGTGAGCATAATCGGTTGAACGAATCGAGCCCCACACAACTCAACACTTTCCTTCATGGTGATCTTCAGGAGGAGGTGTATATGGAGCAACCACCTGGGTTTGTTGCTCAGGGTGGAGTCTAGGAAAGTATGTTGTCTGAAGAAATCTTTATATGGTCTAAAACAGAGTCCTCAGGCTTTGTTTGGTAAGCTTAGTCAGGCTATTGAAAAGTTCGAGATGCAAAAAAGTGAATCAAACCATTCTGTTTTCTTTAGAAAGTCTGATGGGGGCATTATTCTACTAGTCGTATATGTGGACGATATTGTACTCAATGGTAATGACACTAGCTGAATTTCCTCACTAAAGTCTTTTCTCCATACTAAGTTTCACTCTAAAGATCTGGGAGCGTTGAAATACTTCTTGAGGGTTGAGGTGAACAGAAATAAAAAAAAAAGGAATCTTCCTATCTTAGAGGAAGTATGTGCTTGATCTTTTATTGGAATCAGGGAAATTGGGCGCCAAACCTTGTAGTACACCAATGGTCCTTAATATACAATTAACTAAATAAGGTGAATTATTTGATGACCCTGAAAGGTACAGAAGACTTATCTGTAAATTAAATTATCTCACGGTGACGCGTCCTGATATATCTTTTTCGGTGAGTGTTCTGAGTCAATATATGTCGTCACCGACTGTCGATCATTGGAAAGTAGTAGAGCAAGTTTTATGTTATCTGAAAAGTGCTCATGGGCATGGAATTCTATATGGCAATCATGGTCATATTAGAATTGAATGTTTTTCCGACTCGGATTGGGCAGTATGCAAGGAAGATAGAAGATCTACCTCAACATATTGTGTGTTAATTGGAGGAAACTTGATTTCTTGGAAGAGTAAAAAGCATAATGTAGTCTCACGGTCTAGTGCAGAAGCCGAATATAGAGCAATGGCCAAGTCCGTATGTGAGAATATATGGGTATATTAGCTCCTCGATGAGATTGGAATTAAAGCTTCAATACCTGCAAAAACTTTGGTGTGATAATCAAGCTGCACTACACATTGCTTCTAATCATGTTTTTTATGAAAGAACGAAACACGTTGAAATTGATTGTCACTTCATTCGCGAAAAGATACAACAAGGTTTGATATCTACCGGTTATGTGAAAACCGGAGAACAACTAGGAGACATCTTCACCAAAGCTCTCAATGGAATGCGAATCAATTATCTATGTAACAAGTTGGGCATGATTAATATCTATGATCCAACTTGAGGGGGAGTGTTACAAATTCTTAGGCTAATATGTAGACTATTTATTAGGCTAGAATATATTGTAATTAATGTAATATATTATGTTACCTAATTTAGGTAAATTAGATTTGTATATATAGCCACATATGTTTTATGAATAAGAGAGGAGAAAAAATATTTTCTATAGTTTAGGATTTAAGGTTTAGAATTTAAGCTTTAGGGTTTGATTTTTGTAATTTATGGTTTGGGGTTTTGAGTTTTGAGTTTATGATTTAAGGTTTGTGGTTTAGGGTTCATGATATATGGCCTATGGTCTAGGTTTTAGAGTTTATGGTTTAGATTTTAGGGTTGATGCTCATGGTTTAAGGTTTAGGGTTTAGTTTGTGGAGTTATGTGTTTCTTGTTTTAGTATTTTTGGTTTATGGTTTGGGTTTGGGTTTAGGGTTTAGTGTTTATGATTTATGGTTCATGATTTGGGGTATGGAGTTAAGGGTTTAGTGTTGTTATTTATGGGTTTAAGGTTTCGAATTTGTGGTTTAGGGTTTATGGTTTATAGTTTGATGTTCATGGTTAATTGTTTAAGGTTTATGGTTTGGGGTTTAATGTTCATTTGTAGGGTTTAAGGCGTGGAGTTAATGGTTTAGTGTTTGGAGTTTAGTGTTTAGGGTTGAGGATCATTATTTAGGGTTAGCATATTTACAATGGGTTAGCATATTTACAATGGTTGAGGATCACTATTTAGGATTAGCATATTTACACCAGGCTTGTTCTTTCGCGGCGTTTTTTTAGCCTATTGCGGCGTTTTTTAGCGCCGCTCAAAACGCCCCCGGCGCTAAGAAAAACGCCGTTGATACTTGCGCCGCAAAAGTTCGCGGCGTTTTTAATGAAAAAACGCCATGATAGATCGTGTTCTTTAGCGGCGTTTTGTCCAACAAACGCCGCGAAAAACTGTTCTTTAGCGGCGTTTTGTTAAGCAAATGCCGCAAAAATGTCATACTTTGTAGCGGTGTTTGCCTGGAAAAACACCGCAAAAGTCTGTTCTTTAGTGGCGTTTTTCTTAGAAAACACCGGGATTACTTCCTCTATGACGGCGTTTTTTTTACAAACGCCGCAATATGGTAGTGATTTTTAGTGGCGTTTTTTTATATAAACGCCACAAATCTTACTGCCCATTGAAAGTTCAATTTGCATTATATTTACTACCCAAATTTAACCTGTGACATATTCAATCCAAGAAATAATTATAGAAATTAAGAAAAAAATAATTAACAACAAGAAAATAAGTTCAAGTCTATAACATTAAAGTGAAAATGTAATTCAACATTGTAGTTCAAAGTCAAAGTGAAATGTATTTAAACTTTTGTTTAGTAGAATAAACATGACCAAACCTAATAAATCAACTAAGATGGAGGATTATGCGGTTGGTTCTGCTTGAACATGGTCATCATTTCTTGAAATTTATTTTCGAGATTCTTATATGCTGCTTCTCTCTCTGCTTCCCTCGCAGCTCTCTCTGCTTCCCTCGCTGCTCTCTCTACTTCCCTCGCTTCTACTTCGGCTTTAAATTGAGTTAATTGTTGTTGTAAACGATTAACTTCTGCCTGGGAAGATCGGCTCTGTGATGGCATGTACTGGGACGAATTAGCACCAAATATTTTGATGGAGTAACGAATGATCCTTGACATCGAACTCGACCATATCGTTCAGGACCCAAAACATCAGCAATAACTTGGTTGTCGATGTCATCCACATTAGCAGAACAATTAGTTGAAGCTGTAGCTTCAAACTCCATCTTTTTGTCCTTCATTTTGGCCTAATAATCAATGAAGAAAATAAATTCAAATACTATTTCATATAAAAATGTTATCATGTTGATATAAATAATAACATAATATTAGATTTTGCATCAAATAAATATACCATAATTTCTGCAGCTTCATGAGTAATAGTAGAGCCATCTTTCTTTGTGTGTGTGATGTCAAAGAGTTGTACTCGTCCAACACTACTGCCGGTCTTAAGTTCCTACAATGAATAATAAAATTACTTATGAAAAAAAGTATTAGATTAAAAAATAATGAATAATGTCTAAAAAACAATACCTCCTCATTAGCAATACGGGCAAAGCTCTTCGACCCGGCTGTGTGAGTATACTTCTGTTTCTGTCTACTAGCAACGCCAACACGCTCTCGTTCCTAAAATTACATATATACATATATAACCAATTTTGTAATGACATAGTAATATTCTTTAAAAAGTGTAACGGTCATACCTCTCCTTTCGTTGAACTCCAGAACCTAATGAATTAAGATAAAGTAAATAGGTCATCATTTATATTGTAAAACTTACGTGCGCAAGGAATCTAATGAATTATGGTGGAAAAGAACATAGCGATGTGCTTGGACCCAAGATTTGTCATCTAATTGTGCAATTTCAACTTTGCCGAGTGGTTCACCATAACTTCAAAACAAATAAGTCTCAGCTGAGTTATTAGTACTGCACACTTCATTTCTATTTGATCTATTAAATCTCGTTTCAACATCTTCCATATATCTAGAGCAAAATGTCAGACACTCCTCTGCTAAATACCCTTCAGCAATCGATCCTTCTGGATAACGCTTATTACGATAGTAAGACTTTAACTTGCACAAGAACCTGGACGTGAAATAAACACAACATTATTTTATAAAGTTATCGAAGAGTTAAATTTTCAATACTGATTGAATACATATTAGACAATTCACGCCTCTCAATAGGATACATCCACCGATAAAAAACTAGTCCACCAACTTTAGCTTCGTAAGGGAGATAAACCAACAAGTGCACCATAATTCTGAAGAATGATGGTGGAAATATCTTCTCCAAGTTGCATAAGGTTAAGGCGACTCGATCTTGCAATTTCTCAAGTTCTTCGACCATCAGAACTTTCCCACAAATTGCTTTCATTATATTGGAAAGTTCAATTATACAAGATGTCACCTCATTTGACATACAATTGCGTAATGCAACTGGCATTAAATCTTGCATCAATATGTGATAATCATGTGACTTTAGAGAATAAAGTTTTCGATCTTTAACACTGACACATCGAGATATATTTGATGCATATCCATCTGGGACCTTTATATCTTTCAACACCGTGCAAAACACTTCTTTTTCTTTCTTCGACATCGCAAAAATAGAAGGCGGCAACGAAGTCTTTCCATTAGCAAGTTGCTGAGGATGAAGATCGTATCGAATTCCCATGTCAACTAAGTCAAGTCGACTCTTTAGATTGTCTTTAGATTTTCCATCGACATTGAGAATGGTCCCAATAATATTCTCACAAACATTCTTCTCAATGTGCATGACATCAAGATTATGTCTCAGAATGTTATGCTTCCAATAAGGCAACTCGAAGAAAATACTTCTCTTTTTCCATAACTCGGCCTCATTTGGATCATCCTCTTCATCAGAATCATCATCACTCAACTGATCAACATCATGGTCGTACACTTCCTTATTCTTTTTCTTTGCTCGCGAGTTTGGCGGTTGGTTTGTCTTTTCCATAAGAAAACTGCATATATTTCAACATCGACCAGATATCAGATCCCGTTGTTTGCTCAGGAGCTCTTCTGAATTCTTCAGTACCATCAAATAAATTCTTTTCATATCTAAATCTATGATTTTTATCTAACCACCGACGATGTCCCATGTAAGAAAATTTCTTTCCATTATACAATCACTTCGAGCATGTTTGTCCAGCACAACAAGGACAAGCATAACGACCTTTGGTACTCCAACCAGATAAATTTGCATAAGCAGGGAAATCATTTATCGTCCACAATAAAGCTGCACGCAAATTAAATTTTTCCTTCTTCAACACATCATATGTTTCGACACCCACCCATAATTGTTTCAACTCTTCAATGAGAGGCTGCATATAGATGTCAATATCATTCCCTGGACCTTTTTCACATGGAATTATCATGAATAAAATAAAGGATGACTACTTCATGCAAATCCAGGGGGCAAATTGTAGGGAACAAGCAGAACATGCCAAGTACTATATGAAGTACTCATGATTTTAAATGGATTAAACCCATCAGATGCAAGACCAAGCCTGACATTTCGAGGATCTCCTGCGAAATTTGGAAAATTTTGATCAAATGACTTCCAAGCTAAACTATCCGCAGGGTGCCTCAAAAATCCATCCTTTGTTCGTCCATCATGATGCCACCTCATAGACTCCGCAGTCTTTGAAGACATAAAAAGTCTTTGAAGCCTAGGTATTAGAGGAAAATATCGCAAAATCTTTACTGGCTTCTTTCTTGATCATGCTTCAACTTCGTCCTCACTCACGTTTTCTACATCTCTATTCATCCACCGAGATTTACCGCATACATGACAAGACTCCCGATTTTTTCGATCACCCCAATACAACATGCAATCATTCGGACAACTATGAATTTTCTCATAACCAAGACCCAAATCCTTTATCACTTTCTTCATATCTTTGCTGGATTGAGGAATTTTTGCAAAAGGAAACATTTCTCCCCAAAACTCTAATAGCGTAAAAGAGTTACTGGTCCATCCTCCCAAGCATTTTAGATGGAAAAGACGAATGCAAAAGGAGAGTTTTGAATATTTTGATCCCTCATAAAGTTGTTCATTCATTTCATTAAGCAAATTATAGAACTTTGTTGCTTCTCCATTTGGCTCTTCATGACATCCACTTCTTCTCATCTCGGAGGAATCATTAACACCAATATCACAATCTTCTCTAACTGATTGATGGTAATCATGCATATTAAATGCTTCCCGCAACATACCCTCCATGTCATCTTCTCTATGAGATCAGTGATGAGAATTAAGAGGATCAATCGAGTTACTCGTGGATGAAGCTCTACGAGGTGTAATCTCTCCATGGAATATCCATTTTATATATCCCCGGACAAAGCCACAAACAATTAGATGTTCGTGTACAACTTCACGAATGTGCCAATTAATGTTACCACACTTCTTACGAGGGCAAAGAATCATATCCTCTTGGCTTGCATTCGCAAAAGCAAAATCTAAAAAAGTTTCTACTCCATTTCGATAGTCGACGCTTACTCTTGGCAAATTCATCCAACTCCTATTCATTTTGTATTTCTGTAATAATAATAAAAGATTTAAATACAATCAAACAGCCCTAGACAAATGAAAAGAAATATTGAAGAAATTCTAGTCCTCCTTAGACAAAAGAAAAGAAATAACAATAACGACTGAGAATTATCCACAACTACCAACCAAACATGTTAAATATATAAACTACTTACCAACCAAACATGTAAATTCAACAGAAAGTTACATGTTGGGGAAGAGCACTGATTCACAACTTTGAAGGATGAACAGAAATGTGGATTCGCTCTCAACCTATTCAACATAACAATAAAGTAAACAAAATACGAATTGTCAAACATTCAAGAAATATTCTAGTATCACTTTCAATGATGATAAGTATGAAAGTTTGATTTGTGGGTGCATAGGAATCTGCTCCAAATCCTATGAGAATATACCGTAGATTATTAGTGTTATTTTGGTTCCTCTACTTTCCACCCAATTATAAAAACAGATATTATAATAAAAAATGATTAAATGGATGACTTAGACAAGTTGGCTACTACATCTTTATCTTCAGATGTAGTCAATTATATTATTAAATTTATTTATTTCCATGATGGAAGTCAACCAGTTGAAATTTCTAATCGAGTCTCTCTAGTAAGTACAAAAAATTAGGAAACTATATTAAAAACATAGGTGTGTTAAATTATATATATACAAGATTTTTTATACATTTTTATACATGTCTCTGAAGATACTATCGACTAATTCTTAAGAAGGGTCTGCTTTTAATTATTTTATTTTTACATAACTGAACTTTACTCCTTTCATTACTTTTTATTTTTACATTGTATTTTTTCTATTACATTATTAAGTCTTTTAGATTGTAAATTGGTATGTGCCTGATATGTTCAAGATTTAATTTGCAGGGGCTTAACATTGCATGTACATTTGGTCAGTGTGGTTTATGTACATTTCGAAAATAGTCCCTCCACTAAAATTATCATCTATTTTATCAGACAATTCTAGAAAAACACAACATTTTATCAAATCAACTTTTAATCATTAAAAATGTATAAAAAAAATCAATTGCGGGCAAACACAACATTTAATCATTTTATCAGAGCTGTATATCCAACCGAATATTTCCTACATTATTAAACATTGAACTTTGAAAAGCTTACTATCAAAAACACAACATTTAATCATTTTTTTACATTATTAAATCTTACTATCAGTTTTGGATGGGTTGAAATATGCCAGTTCACATGAATGAGTGAAGCACAATGGTTCTGTGGCTACCATTAGCTCTTTAGATTTTTTTTAAATCAATTTTTCCTACCCAGATATAAATGTAAGTATCAATATAAGTGTATTTTGCAAGGAAATAATAAGTGATATCTTCATATATGATTCCCTAGATCATCACAAAAAAATTTACTAGGAACGAGAGATGCAAAATGTGAGCATGGTCAGTCATAATTAAGAAAATCATACATTTCAATCGTAAAGACAACCAGCATTCATTCATCTTAAAAGAAAATACCTCTACTTTCATAATCCTCTTAACAGTAAAAGAGTATTTTGCATAAGTAACTTTCAAAAGGAAACGAGAGATCACTAACCTATTGGCCGACGGTCGAAGGCGAGGAGCGGAGGTCGACGGCGAGGACCGACCAGGAGCGACACGGCAAGAGGAGCAGGAGCGGCTAGGGCACATGATTTGGGGATTTTTTAATTCACGATGGAGCTTTCTGTCTGAGCAGATTGGGAGATATATATGATTATTAAAACGGTGTGTTTAAACAATAGCGGTGTTTCCTATAAAAAAACGCCACTAACATTTAATCTATAGCGGCGTTTTGCGTAAAAACGCCACTAACATTTAACCTATGGCGGCGTTTGGCGTAAAAACGCCACTAACATTTAACCTATGGCGGCATTTGGCGAACAAAACGCCACTAACATTTAACCTATGGCGGCGTTTGGCGTACAAAACGCCACTAAACACACATCTATTGCAGCGTTTATTCTAACAAACGCCACGAATATGAAACCTTTTCCGGTATATGTCACCCTATCGCGACGTTTATTGTGGTAAACGCCACTATATGTCACCCTATCGCGGCGTTTGTTATGAAAACGCCGCCAATGTTCACATTTTGTGGCGTTTGTTTCATAAGCGCCGTTATAAGTGAAATTTTGGCGGCGTTTGTTTCAAAAACGCCACGAATAGCGCCGCCATAGAACAAGTCTGGTGTAGTGGTACGAGAGTATAATTGACAAAACTCTTGTAAAACTTGCATGTTAAATAAACACTACCTCGACCCTGTGATAAATATCACCTAATTTACGTATAAAATAATATGTCATACTAAATTTCATAACTACCAGACACGTATAAAAATAAATTTCGTAATAGATACGTATTAAATAATACAACACACTAATTACAGCGCAGAGCAAACAAGGCGTAATTATTTTTACCACTAAACAAGTAATCACGATATAAAATGTATATATTTCCCTGACTGACTTTTTCACCTTACCAACCATTTATTTTCCTTAAACTTCAATTAATCCATTAATTTGCTTTCATCTTTACAACCAAACCCCACCAATTTAATCACCTTATACTTCTAATGGTTTATCTTCCGATATACAAATATGTTTATACTGTGTACTTTTACCTTAATTCTAGTCTAGATGTGTTGTACCTTTTTCCTCTATTTAAGTTAGAAAATTTTTAACCAAGCACACAACATAAATTTATGGGGTGTATGATTTAACCATTAATAAAATCGAAAATTGCCAAGCAAAAATAATAATAATTGTAAAAATTCTGTTTTTAACCCGAAGCTAATCCAGTTCTGTATACTTCTCTATTAACTTAATTAAGACTTTGTGAGTGTAAGGATGCTAATTTAACAAACAAGCTCTTGGTCAATTGAAGCTGCAAATTTCAACGAACCTCACAATTGATTTTCTTTTTCATTTTCTCTACTTTCATCATCTATTTCCTTTAATTCATCTGAACGCAAAAAAAAAATGCTTAACATTCACGTTTTATTCACTTGTTCTTTAGAAACTGCATGTATATCTGCAGTTGGACAGTGTAGATTGTGTGACAAACAAATTTTTTAAACCAGCCAAGCAAAACTAGCTTGATTTTCAATACCGAGAAATGAGTCATCGAAAGGTTCGCTCACAGGGAAGTATACCCTTTTCTTGGGAGTACAAGCCAGGGGTTTCCAAGTCGTCCAATGCCAGCCATTATGATCAGTACAGCATCCCTATTGATGGAACACCTTCGACTTCCACCGCTGGTGACTCATCGACCAATGCCGTGGTTCGTAACAACAACAAAGTTCCTCCGCCGCCTCCTTGCTCGATACGGTTGCCTCCGAAGAGGAGCACTTCCCTGAAAGGCTTGAGGTGGTGGCCAGATGACCCTTTTCTTGCTGCTTATAAAGAGTGCACCAAAAGTGGTGGCTCCAAATTACCAGTAAGAATGAAGAAGATTAGTTTTTCATGCAAGAATTCGTGTGATGTTAGAGATGATAAGTTGGTGAGGTTATCTAATCTCCCGACACTTGCTAAAGGCAGAATCGGTGTTAGACCGGAGTTTGTTTAAGTTTAACCAGTAGAAGAGTAATAGTGGGGGTCGTTTGTTTAACCATTTTCAGTTTATTATTACAATACATGCTTCGCTGCTGTTTACTATGCTGACATCTGGTCTTGCCTAAGACCATTGTGTTACAAGCATGTTAATATAATCTACAATAAAATCTCCTTCTAGAAGAATGCTAGCTGTCAGCATTACATCACCTGCAACAATCATTGTGTGAAATTGCTGTTATCCTTTCTAACAACCTTGCTGAGCTGGCAAGGCAAAATTGTTATTCGTTTTGTATTTAAACTCATGCAGCTACGGAATGAAAAGGCATCCCTTTTAGCCATCTTCTTCTTCATGTTTACTATTGTGATAAAACCCTAATACCATACTTAACATGGTATCAATCGCCAACCATCATGGGATCTCCTCGTAACCTTTTGTCCCCCTGCCTTCCTCTGCGGATCCTCTCCCCTCCGATGATGATCCACCCACTGGTGGTTCGTCCAGCTCAAACCAATTCAGCCCCACCTTCACAAACAAACGCATCAACCTTATCCTCGACGAATCCAACTTCCTCATGTGAAAGCAACAGGTCCTTTTAGTGGTTCGCAGTTCTCGCCTTGAAAACTCCTCACTGGAGCACTTAAACCTCCTCCGGCGACAATCACCTCTGCCAATGGTACTGTCACTGAAAATGAAGCATATAAAGTATTTGTTGCGCAGGATAGCGCTCTGGCCTCTTGGTTGTTATCCACTATTAGCTCTAATCTTCTCTCCGAGTTCGTAAGAGCTGATACAGCTTCTGAGATCTGGTCCACAGTTCTCCGATTTTTCTCCAGCCGATCCACCACCACTGTGATGAGCCTCCATTACAAACTTCGATCCTTGAAGAAAGGAGACAGCAGCATGAGATCCTATGTATCTCAGGTCAAGGAGATTGTCAATGCTCTTGCATCCTGTGGCAGTCCCATCTCAGATCTTGAGAAAATTGCAACCATCTTGAATGGCCTTCCCATTGACTACCAACCATTTGTTGCTGTCATCACCTCTAGCCAGCAACCCTTTACTCTTGATACAACCATCTATGTTCTTTTCGATGCTGAAACACAACTTAATAGCTTCAACCCCTTACCTGAATTTTCTTCCAGCATCAACATTGCTCAGGGCCATCAGTTCTCCTGTGACAATCGTGCCACCACTTTCTCCGATCGACCCTATCGTGCTCCATCTTCTTCTCGAGGCCGTGGTCGTTTTGGACGCCCGAGACTACAAGTGCTCCAGTGAGGAGTTTTTCAAGGCGAGAACTGCGAACCACTAAAAGGACCTGTTGCTTCCACATGAGGAAGTTGGATTCGTCGAGGATAAGGTTGATGCGTTTGTTTGTGAAGGTGGGGCTGAATTGGTTTGAGCTGGACGAACCACCAGTGGGTGGATCATCATCGGAGGGGGGAGGATCAGCAGAGGAAGGCATGGGGACGAAAGGTTACGAGGAGATCCCAGGATGGTTGGCGATTGATACCATGTTGAGTATGGTATTAGGGTTTTATCACAATAGTAAACATGAAGAAGAAGATGGCTAAAAGGGATGCCTTTTCATTCTGTAGCTGCATAAGTTTAAATACAAAACGAATAACAATTTTGCCTTGCCAGCTCAGCAAGGTTGTTAGAAAGGATAACATCAATTTCACACAATGATTGTTGCAGGTGATGTAATGCTGACAGCTAGCATTCTTCTAGAAGGAGATTTTATTGTAGATTATATTAACACGAGCACATTCCATTCTACTTATTTTCTTAATCAAACGGGAATACTTTCTTTTTCCTTGAAGAAATCTAGCTTTAAACCTTGTAGGATGTTGATTAAATCAATGAATGAATTAAATAGAAAGGGTAAACTACATAAATGACCACCATATTATTAAAAAAGTCGTGATTTGATCATTTTACTTTTTTTCGAAGTAATTAAACCATCATACTATTAAATTGGATGCAATTTGACCACCAGCTGTTAGAGGTTAACGGAAGGGTGACGTGGCAGTTAAAAAATAAAGGTATAATTACACATTTAGTCCTCGTTACTTATACACTCTATTAATTTGATCATAATTTTAATTTAATAAAATAAATTAATTATGTGGTGACACGTGTCACCACCTTATTACCACCTTATGGGAGGACTTTAATTAATTTAATTTTATTAATTTCCCCTCCAATCAGGTTATGACACGTGTCACATGATTGGAGAAGGAAAATTGAAAGCAAAGATTTGGGGGTGGGGAGATTCAAACCAAGGGTGAATTATTGGGAAGAAGCTGGGCTTGCCACTAGGCCAAGCTTACTTTTGTATTATGAAGTACCACATATAGTATATGTTTATATCGTTATTAGTGCCTGGAAAAATTGAAAGTAACAAAATTGAGGCTAAGGGGATTCAAACCAATGTTCACTTGGTGGAAAGAAGCATGTGCTTACCACTAAGCCAAAGTTATTTTTGTGATATGAAGTACAACATATAATATATATGTTATATTATTGTTAATGCATGGAAAATTGAGGAAATGCGGTTTTAGGAAACTCGAACACAACATAATTATGATGCATAAAAACATCTAACTCAATTAAATAAATCTAATAATTAAATTAAAATTAACAATATTTTGTATATATTTTAAAATATATTTAGTGCACGATTAAAATAAAAATTTTAAATAAATTTAATTTTCCGTGACAAATGTTAAAAATATTTCGTTATTTAATTAAAACACGACACATGGCATATTTATGATATTTTCTTTTATTTTTATTTTTTTGAAAATAAAAAAAAATCTTTAATTTTATAAAAAAAAAACTCAAAACTCCTTAATTTTTCTAAAAAAAACTCAAACCCAAACTTAAATCCCTAAATTCCCCCCTCCCACTACCGGCCTCTCTTGCCTTCGTCGGACCCCACAACTGAAAACTCCATCATCTCATTCTCGAAAATCGACGAATGAACTGCCGATTGCTCCATCGATGGACATCCAACAATGAAGAAAAAAAGACCAATTGAGCTTTTGATCGTCGACTAGAGGGTGGGGATGCCGAACGGTGAGGTATGCGATACTTGGAGTGGTGAACGGTGAACCACCGACGTGTGGGTGATGCCGGACGGTGAGGGAGATGTGATTTGAGGGTTTGATTGAAAGAAATTAAAATTTTGAGATTTTTTAAGAAATTCAGAAAATAAATAAATAAAAAACTAGGTTACGTATCATGTTATGATTAGATGACAATATTTTTTTAATGATCGTTAATAGAAAAATCTAATTTAAATTATGAAATAAAACGTTAGGCATAAATTTAACTTGAAATAAACATTAGACACTAAAATATAAAAAAAAATAGTTTAGACAACTTTACAACGGATAAGCGATTGTGGTTCCAGCAGAAAATGACATGACATGGGTTCCCTAAATTCTTGAACCAACTGTTTCGTTATTAGATGGCGAATATAATCTAATGAACAACAAAACAAAACAATATTATCAGGATTTGAATTGGATACCATGTTTGTATTAAGTGACCTTTTATCTGAAAATATTAAGTCGATAAAAAATATCAATTATTATATTTAAATTCTAACAAGGTTTTGGGTATTTATTAATTTGTGTTTTTCCACCCAATGACATGTTTGATCTGTGGCAAACGCAATCATCATTTATGGATTAATAAGAGAATTTAGAATTAGAGTTATATGGTGCCAAATCTTCAAGTGGAAACAGAGGGCTGACAAAAAAAGATATTGAAAACATTCATATAGTAGGATATAATGTTGAAAACTGTAGACCATGGAGAAGGGACTTCCACCACACATCTTAGCACTAATCATGAGTTTCATATCACTTTCAAAGGTGACTACTAGGAAAGGCAGCCTATATGATTTAAATGCTGATATTGTTTATAGTTAGATCATCTATCAAACGGAAGTTACCGGGAAGAATAAACAATTTCAAAGGTTTACCCGTTTAATCTATTTTTTTCTCTATTTAATATTTTTTCGTATTTTATTTGGTCGGTAAAGACACTAATTTTAATGTTAGTTGTCGATTATCGATATTTTTTTTGAATAGTGTACAAGGTATTATCTGTTCATAAACATTCTTAACCCTTTGACAATTGGCATAAATTATGTAGACAAAGCGATATTTCTTTTTTTTTTACTGAGACACTTATTAGGTTCTATTACCGATATTTCTTGTTTTTTCTTTGCTTATTTATTTCACATCTGTATTTTCTTTTATTTCTTTCATAACTATTATAAAATAATTATTTTTTTGTGACACTTTTTTCTCTATTTTATGGCACATTTTTCTCTTTTGTGTGGTTTATATACTTGGCGTTGGAAACCAAGTTTTGGGTCATAATGACTTGATTGTGAAGAAACGATATATTCTTAGCTGCCCTACACATAACATATATTATATGATTCTTTTAAATTAGGCTTTAGTCGGTACCTAATCTCATTGATGGTTAATCCAAGTATCCAACCAGCCTTTTGATTTGAAACGACCCTTGTCCTAGCCTGGCCCCATTACCCCATCCAACCTTACCTCTATTCGCTATTCTGCTTCTTGCTTTTCCATTTTTATATAAACCTGCAACACTTTCTTCTTCATTATTTCCCCCTCTTTGTTACTTGTTAACTACTCTTTGTCTCCATTTGATTTTTTAAAACCATAATTTTGATATATTTTGTACACGGAATAGTAGGATGATAAAATTCGAATCGTTTCTCGGATTTTATATCGATTCCTTTTGAGTTGAGTAATTCTTTTAAGAAAACATGAATGCGCATAGTAAATGAACATAAATTCTCTGTCCCTTTTTGATGTTCTTATATATTGTTCTAATATTAAAAAAATGAGTTTAGAGTTTAAAATTGGTCTTTATAGTTAGTGTTTAGGATTTAAAATTTAAAGTTTAAGGTTTAGAAATTAAGATTAGAGTGTAGGATTTAATTTTTTAATATTGGACAAGTTACCGAAAAAATATAAAAGGTTTTTGTTCATGGTAAAACGGTACAATCATGGTAAATATTATATTAACTTCACGTGTCTGATTTTTAAAATTATTATTTTACCCTTTTATAATATTCATAGAACATGTTGATATTTTTAAGTATATATGTTAAATATATATACTAAAATCAACAACCAATTGTTCTATTAAAATGAGATGTTAGGACCTTAAATAATATTAAGGGCTCAAAATTTTTATATAGTGAATAAAGTCAATTGAGTTGGGAGGGTCTATCCCATAATAATTCAATTCGAATAATCGACCAATAAATAAGATGAGAATAATTATACTGAATATATGTGTAATATAATCATAATGTGTGATATATGTTATTCATATTTTTATATTTTACATACACCAATAATTATATATACATGTGGTGTATTAACTAAGGATGTTACTTTAGTTATGGTTGACATCAGGTTTCGAGACCGATCCTAAGTAATCTATCCCCTCAATAAAAAAATATATATATATCAAAATTATGTAAATAATTAACGGTAAAATATTTTTATAATATCAAATGAAAAATCATTAGTAAATGAAATGAGATAGATCACCCTATAAAGATGTTATAACTTACCCTCATAGAATCATACATATAGGAAAAATTATATCATAAGTTATTTTCGCCACGTCATTCATAGGACCAACCAATAAAAATTACCTATCTCTTTATTTTTCCATGTCAAATCTTATACTATAAATCATTTTTATTTTTTCAAATTTTATTTCAATCATTATAATCAATATCTAAAAATAACATAATTTATGTTCGGTCCCTCAAAGTTTTTAAATTTGACTTTCTTTTGTACTTGGTTCCAAAGTTATTTTAAATTTAATTTCTTTTATAAAATTTTCATTATTATGATAAAAATTTATTAGCTCTTATTACATTTTTCAATCATTTTTATATATTTTTTCACATATATACATTTCAACCAATTAAATGAATATGTTTGCATTAATTATGATATTAACAATTTTCGGTATATGTACAAATAATCTATTACAGAGTTAATACAGACTTTGCATGTTACATTATCATGTAAACTTATATTTTTATATTGTATTATTGAATAATTCTATGCCTATATTTTCTTATCAGTAACACTTCAATTCGTTATGAATCCTGTATGAATAATTCAACAATACTTTCTATTAACTTAAAACCTTGAATTTTTAAGGTAGTTTATCCCGGGTTATATTTTGATATATGTGTAAAAAATACATAAATATTCAAAAACAAATAAACAAACCCTAAACCCTAAATATAAATCTTAAATTCTGTTGGGTTTTTTGCACGCTCGAATCGATCACCGAAACCGTCAAGTGGGTTGTGTTTGGTTCTTGGATGAATTGGCTAAAACCGAAATAAAGGTAGACAATTTGCACGATGATTTTAGAGTGGTTCGACTACTCAACCGAGTCTACATCCACTACCTTAGCACACCACTAAGGATTTCCCAATTCACTCAACAATGAATTCGTCCCCTTTTCCCGGCTCAGGAGGAAACCGTTACAACCCTATCTTTTGAACTTGGCTAAGATAGAACCAACTCTAGTTTTTCTCTCAAGGCTAAACTAGAACCTCTCCTTTTACAAGGGATTTGTTTGGTAAACTAAATACCTCTCTAGGTGGGTGTTTACACAAATTTAAGCTCACAAGAGTGTACAAAGAATAAAACAATGAAAAACACTCTCTATACAATATATACAAGAGAAATAAAGAAAATAAAGACTTAAACTCGATTTCTCTTGAACATTAAGCTTGGATATTGTCTCTTTTTGTTTCTTGATGCTTGGAGGCCTTATTTATAGTCCCAATTGAGTTTGTAGCCGTTTATGGCCGTTGGGATCAAAATATAGCCGTTTGAAGACTTTAATTCCATCCAAAATGCAATTCAGCTGCTACCCGTTTCGGAACGCCTCACGCCCGTTTCGGAACGCCCTCTTTATAGAGATAGCCGTTGCAGCCTGTCGGGGTACCCGTTTCGGAACACCCTGTATCCGTTTCGGAACGTGTTTCGGAACGCCTTAGCCCTGTTTCGAAACGCCTGCATTTTGAATATTATTTTGGGAAAGAGCCGTTGGGGTTTATAGCCGTTAGGGTCGTTGCCACATAGGCGTATCGAAACGGCCTATACCGTTTCGGAACGCTTGGCCCGTTTCGATACGTGTATCGAAACGTTTTGCCACTGGAATCCCCCTGTTTCGAAACGCCCTATGGTGTTTCGAAACGCCCTTTGGTTTTTGAGAAATTTGGCCTTTGAAACACATTAAAAACCATTTAAAAACTTCCTAAACATAATTTCAAGATGTTTGGACTTTAGAAATGTTTTTAAATTCTTTTTAAAATAGTCCAAAATATTTTTCAAATATTATATCAAAACATTAGTTCTACAATCTCCCCCTTTTTGATATAATAAAACCAACTTGAAAAATTGTTTGGGATTCTCCCCCTTTAACTTTAAAATTGTGAATAAGAGATTAAGATATTAAATAAAATAAAGCTCCCCCTTATTCGTTTGAAAATTCAATTTTTCAAACCATTTCTCCCCCTTTTTGTTATATCAAAAAGAATTTAAAATGACATTTAAGTTCAAGATAACATAGGAGGCAAAAAAAATTTTGACACTTAAAATTTTGGTTTAAAAAAAATTGGCTCCCCCTTACTCAAAGCATCATTATTGTTAGGCTTAACAAATAATCCAAGTCTTTAAACAAAAATTAGATAACCAAATGTATAAAATGAAGTAATTAAGCTTAGAGGTTACCCAATCTTCTTCTCATGTGTGATTTGAGCATTCTTTGATTTTGCTTTGCTTGCCATTGCTCCAACACACCTACAAAAGACATTCACTTGATTTTTGGTATCCAAATTGCTTTGGATCCATTTACGTTAGTCACAATGTCTTTAGTTCCCTTGGGAACCCATACTTGTCTAATCCTATAAGATTGTCTCTTCTTTATAGGACAAGTATGTATAGAATGACCATGATAATGGCAATGTGAGCATTTTGCCATTATGTGACAAGATGAATTATTGAAAATAATTTCTTTTTCTTTTGTCAAGCTTTCAAGCTTAACTTTTAAATCAAGATTTTCTTTTTCTAAAACATCTTTGCTTGTTTTTGAAAATTCTAAATCATTTTTCAAAATTTCATTTTGGTTTTCAAAATCCACTCTTGTTTTTAAAAGAAAATCATTTTCAATTTCGAGTTTTGAAATCATTTTCTTAAATTTGGAATTCATGGTCTCAAATTCCAAAAATAATTCATCGAAAGCATCTTGTAACTCATCAAAAGAATATGAATTTAATTCATTTGAGTTAGAAGATACCTTAGGCTCCTCGAGAGCCAAAACACCATCCACCTTTGGATTGGAGAGAGGGTTTGCACATGATTGATCATCATCTTTATTTTCTCCCTTCTTGTTGCCATAGAGCTTCTCAAGTTTCTCCCATATTTCTTTGGCACTTTTGCATACGGAGATCTTCTTGGAAACTTCTTCGTTGAGGCCACAATAGAGAATGTGCATCGCCTTGGTGTTTAGCTTTGCCTTCGTGTCGTTGGCACTCCTTTGCTTTTTCTTCTTCTTTGGAGCTTCCAAATACCCATCTTCAATGATGTCCCAAACCTCATAGTCTTGAGACTTGATGAAGAGTTTCATGATATTTGCCCATTGGAAGTATGATTCTCCTTCGAAGAGTGGAGGACACGAGATAGAGCGGCCTTCTTCAAATCTTGCCATTTTCTTGAACGGTTGGACTTCGAGCAATAGATCTTTACTCCCGGATGTTAGTCCTTCGATGGAGACGAGGCTCTGATACCAATTGTTGGGTTTTTTGCACGCTCGAATCGATCACCGAAACCGTCAAGTGGGTTGTGTTTGGTTCTTGGATGAATTGGCTAAAACCGAAATAAAGGTAGACAATTTGCACGATGATTTTAGAGTGGTTCGACTACTCAACCGAGTCTACATCCACTACCTTAGCACACCACTAAGGATTTCCCAATTCACTCAACAATGAATTCGTCCCCTTTTCCCGGCTCAGGAGGAAACCGTTACAACCCTATCTTTTGAACTTGGCTAAGATAGAACCAACTCTAGTTTTTCTCTCAAGGCTAAACTAGAACCTCTCCTTTTACAAGGGATTTGTTTGGTAAACTAAATACCTCTCTAGGTGGGTGTTTACACAAATTTAAGCTCACAAGAGTGTACAAAGAATAAAACAATGAAAAACACTCTCTATACAATATATACAAGAGAAATAAAGAAAATAAAGACTTAAACTCGATTTCTCTTGAACATTAAGCTTGGATATTGTCTCTTTTTGTTTCTTGATGCTTGGAGGCCTTATTTATAGTCCCAATTGAGTTTGTAGCCGTTTATGGCCGTTGGGATCAAAATATAGCCGTTTGAAGACTTTAATTCCATCCAAAATGCAATTCAGCTGCTACCCGTTTCGGAACGCCTCACGCCCGTTTCGGAACGCCCTCTTTATAGAGATAGCCGTTGCAGCCTGTCGGGGTACCCGTTTCGGAACACCCTGTATCCGTTTCGGAACGTGTTTCGGAACGCCTTAGCCCTGTTTCGAAACGCCTGCATTTTGAATATTATTTTGGGAAAGAGCCGTTGGGGTTTATAGCCGTTAGGGTCGTTGCCACATAGGCGTATCGAAACGGCCTATACCGTTTCGGAACGCTTGGCCCGTTTCGATACGTGTATCGAAACGTTTTGCCACTGGAATCCCCCTGTTTCGAAACGCCCTATGGTGTTTCGAAACGCCCTTTGGTTTTTGAGAAATTTGGCCTTTGAAACACATTAAAAACCATTTAAAAACTTCCTAAACATAATTTCAAGATGTTTGGACTTTAGAAATGTTTTTAAATTCTTTTTAAAATAGTCCAAAATATTTTTCAAATATTATATCAAAACATTAGTTCTACAAATTCTAACCTATAACTTAAACTCTAAACTAAACCCATAACCCCTAAATTTGACAAGCATATATAAACCAAAGTTCACAATAACTTACGTATCAAAGTTTTTTTTAATTTATTACTACTTATTTTAACAACAAACGTGTAAATTTTTCGTCAAAATTAAGAAAATAGTTTTGGGACATTAAGCCCTAATATCCCTAAACGAAAATTTTAATGATCTAACTAATATCGTGATGATGAGCGTGTATTTAATTTAAAACTCCCCTTTGATGTGTTTTAGAAAACTCCAATAAGTTATTGGGAATTACTGTATATCGTGCTTGTGCTTGTTTAATTTTAAAAGTTGAATAAATAAAATATTTTATCAAAATAATATGCGGGGAATATCCACTGTATAGTGCCTTCCTATACATATAGTTGGGCATTAAAAATTAATGTTACCGGAGTAAAAACAAAAGCTTAGAGAGAATTAGTTAGATATAGTTTGGTTATTAAAATCTATACTTTTACTAAAGGTATTATTAATTCTTTCAATTGGAAATGACGAAAGCTCTCAAAAACTTTTCACGCTTTTATCCATTAATTGACCTAATAGCTAAGGATATTCATATTATTTTATCTTGTATGGATTCGAATCTCTGCTAGATAATATAATATCTCTCTATTTAATTAAAAAATAATTGTGAATAAAAAACAAGTAAATAATTTATAGGATAAAGTACTCAAATGGTCACTAAACTATCCAAAAAAATACAAAATGATCACCAAACTTTCAAAAATTACATAATAGGCATTAAACTTTAGTTTTTGTTACAAACTAGGCACTGAGCCGTCAACTATCGTTAAGTGAATAGCGTAATAGTTACAAAAATTTGAATAATAACACATTTAATCTTCCATATTTACGCATTCAATCAATTTAGCCCTAATTTAACCCTCATTATTGATGTCTAAATTGATTGAATGTGTAAATATTAAAGATTAAATGTGATGTTATACAAATTTCCGTAACTGTGACGTCACCCAGTTAACGATAATTAACGGTTTAGTGACCATTTTATAACAAAAACTAAAGTCTAATGCCCATTATGTAATTTTTTTAAAAGTTTGGTGACCATTTTATATTTTTTTAGGTAGTTTCGTGATCATTTGTGTACTTTACCCTAATTTATACTTATACTTACGAACTTGTTAAGCAAAATTCCTTTAACTAAATAATTGTATTACTTATTTTCGTAAATATACAAAGTTCCCATCTTTGCACTTCATCCAAAATTACCAATCAAATTTACCAAAGAAAAAATGTCAAGAGATGTTTTAAGTTTTGATGTACCAAAAAAAAAAGAGATATTCTATTCGTTAGATACTGTTTATCTTTTTTCAGTGCCTCAATTATGCTTCATCATTAAAAATTTAGGTTTGGAATTTAAGATTAAGGGTTAGGGTTTATAGTATTATATGTGTAGTGTATTTTTGAGAGAGTATGATTTAAAGTTTAAGATTAAGGGTTAAGGTTTATAGTTTATAATTTAATTTTTTAGTATTGAGAAAAAAAAAAAGACAGATTTTTGTCCCTCCATAATAGCATGGAATCCTTTGTGAGTGTTATTATTAATTTCCAAAATGCCCTTATAAATGAACTTTCTGTCGATTGCTGATTGGCCAAACTTTTCTTTTACTTTTTACTTTGGAAAGATGTATTAAGTGGAATCTTATGTTAACCCGAAAATATATTTAAGAATAAGACCATTGCTTGACTGATAATTTCGGTATATTTCCCATTCCACTTGTAAATGAACAGTGGTGACAAAAGGACAGCATTAACCTTTGGCTATAGTATAATTATGATGATTGAAACTGATTTGATGTACAATTTAGACATTTCATCAGGGCCCTTCGAATTCAATATGGAGTCGTTGAAATCATGACAGGAGACATTGGCGCATTTAGATTACGAAGAAGTAAGTTGGCAATGATTTTAGTTTGATATCTTGCATTGTATGTGGCCCAAAAATCATAGATAAAAACAAAACATAAAGAGCAGGAGTCTGGAATTTAGATCACTATTTTTTATATTAATTAGAGGTATTATATTTTTAAATCAAAATTCGAACACTTATGAGATGAGACAATATAAACATCCATATAGATATCGAAATTTAGATCACTATTAAATGCTAACAAACAGGGAAAAAAACAACAAAAATAACTTTGATAAAACCAAACACTGACCAACTGTTTGAGTCTTTTCACACAACAAAGTCATTTGTTTCTTTATCATCATCATGTTCATAGCAAAAACACCCATCATTTAATATATCTGGTTTCTGGATTAAGAGAGAAATTTTAATGATGATGAAGCCATTACATTTACTACAAGTTGAATATATTATTAAGTGATTAATGATGAGGTTTGTTCGGGCATGGCGGTAACGTTATAGCATGGCCATGCAGATGAAAATTGCTGCAGTTGCTTGAATAGCATAATTTGACGTATGTCCGACAATTTTCGTCGGAGCATACTGTATTCAGACCGGAGTCGATCATTGTCTGTCCTTACACTGTGACAGTGGTACACAACCAACCTCAACCGGTTGTTCAGTTCTCGATTCTCGACTCTAAGCCGGCTCACCTGGTTCCTTAGGTTTTCTAAATGCTTCTGTTTACGCATCCTTGACCTCCTGGCTGATTCCCGGTTCGATATCATACGCCTCCTCTTTCGTTCGTCGTCGATGACGGAAAGAGGTTGGTTCGGTTCATCTGAACTAGAGTTCGAGTTGGTTTGGTTTTGGTTTGTTTCATCTAAACCGGAACCTGATCCCGCAGGCTCCGTTGACTGGGTTGTGGAAAAAAGTTCGGAGCAATCCCACGGCGGCATGAAGCCGCTTTCGAAACTCAGAAAGGGATCGAAGTCGACCAATGAACCGGACGAGAAATCGGCCGGAATAGTGGACAACATGGCTTGAATATTGAGAATAATAGAAAAGAAAGTAAATAAACAAAGTAAAAGCTTTAGAAAATATAAGGGTAAGGTAGGAAGGAGGAGAAAAGGGAAGAAATGCAGCGTAGGGGGCTGATATTTATGGACGAAGCTGATGAGTGTTATGGGTCCACGTGATTGCATGAATATCGAATGTTTTGTAATTTTATAAATACATATATGAATGAGAAATTATATCATGAATTTGGTTTACCACATTAGTTATGGTTTCATCTAATAAAAATTATTCAAATTATGATTATTTTTATGTCATTAATTTAATAATATAATAATTTAAAATTTTGTTTTTTAAATGACATGAAAAATAATTAGTAAAAATTTACTGGTTGAAAAAAAATAAAAAAAAATATGTAATTTTCATTGGTTGAGACTATAACTGATGTGGTAAGTCGAGATGATAATATATTAATTTTTAGTATATAAATCGTATAGAAGTTAACTTTTGAGTCATGTGGCACTATGATGGGGTTTTCGGTAATATCACTGAAAGGCCAAAAAAAATGGGGTGACATATGATATGAGCTCAATGGGTCCCTTGAAAAGATTGATTTTCCTTATTAAAAATAAATAAAAAGAAAAATATTGATTTTCTTTTTTAATTTTGCTTAGTCATGAAGAAACAGATTAGTGTGGAATCAAGGTGGACACGTGTCTGATTTCTATGGGGCTTGATTGGAAGCTGACGTGGAGCCACGCTTATGGTTGGCAGTTGGCACTCCTGAAAAGTTGAACTAAAATTACTAACGGATTTGATTAACCTAATAATTCTACATAGACACTAGACCTGTTGAACTTGAATATTAGGTTATGTATTTGCTTGATTAGGCGTGTATATAAAACGAGTTTGAACGAATGAGTTTTTGTTTGTATTCGGTTATTTATTTATGAAAGTATTTATATCTGGTTTGTATTCGTCTAAATTTTTAATATTGTGTTCGTTTGTTTATTTTTAAATGTGTTTAACTGTTTATGTTCATTTGTTTAGTGTTCTCAAATATGTTCATTTAACATTAATTCGTGAACATGTTCGCTTATATGTCCAATAACATGTTTGTTTATATGTTTGCCAAAATGGTGAAATTATACCACTAGTCCTTATGCTCATTGAGCTTCACAATTTAAACTTCAAAGATCATCATGTGTTCAATTTAGTCCCTACCTTCACCAATATTTAAAATGTAAAAAAATAAAAGGAAAAGAGGGAACTGAGTAAACAAGCTTATAACGAGTTGATAAAAAAGCTTATAAATGATTCGATAAACGACTTTTCCACGAGATTATAAAATGACCCAATAAACGGGATTTCAAACGAGTTTGTCCGTGTTCGTTCGTTTATTAAATGACATAAGAATTTTGTTTAAGCTCTTTTATTTAGCTTAATAAATGAACAGTTAATTGAACGCTCTGTTCATTTACACTTATATACTTGATTCAAATAATATTATGTGTTTTTATAAGAAGCCAAGGTATAGTTCGAAGTCGAACTCAAATATAATATTAGTTGAAGTTTAAAATGATATTTATTACATCATCGGAATAAAATATAAATTTAATATATATATATATATATATATATATATATATTTAAGACAGTGATCTAATTCAACTCGATCCCTTTTAGATTAAATTTAGAAAGATGATGAAAAATATAATATTGAAAGTATATTTATATTAAAAATAAAGAATATATGAACAAGTGATACCAGTAAAAAAGCGGATAATGTTTATATTCAAATTCAAATTGTTTTGTCTAAAAGTGTGTGCATTGTCAAATGAAATGTATATGAACACTACAAATAATTAATATATCAAGAAACTTATAAAAGTTTACAATTATAAAATTATCAATTATACTCGTCATCAGCACTAAAACTAAATTGGTCTCTTGTTAATTGAAAGAGAAGGCTCAACTCAACTGGATTAAAAATTGAATATCAATATCAATGACGTCTTACCTATCTTTGTTTTAAAATTAAAATTATTATTAAGTATAATGGTAGAGAAAAGGGAAATTTTTTGTTAACAACGGTATTAAAAAAATGCTTTAGGCGATGTAAGCACTAAGCATTACCAATTCAACGAGAAAGACATATTTTTTAATATAATCTAACTTTTTTTCTCATTGAAGAAAAAAAATTAAAGTGAATTAAATTTAGTTTGTTTGACATTATTTATGTACATGCTTAAATATTCAATAGTTTTTAATTTATAAGTAGAAAAGATTTTAAATAATATAAATATTATATCAAACTGTATATTAAAAAGATTTCATTATTATATAAGTCAATAAATAATCTCTCTAATCACGTCGTATAAAAAGCAAACGATAGGCGCGAGTTTTTGGGAGGTACCACTGGTGGCTGTGCAATGTTTGTTAGATGCTGATATGTTTCAAGGAGCGGAACAACAACCTGTCGGCATAGGCTAGGGAATGTTGTGATCTTTGGTTTGTTGGGTTTGTAGAATCCTGTTGTTTCCGTAAGTTTAAGGTTTCTTTGGTTTCTTTGTAGCTCTATCACATGCACTCTTTTTCCTTCACTAGGATTAGGGAGGTTTTTTAATGAGGCATGTGTTAGATGCTTTCCCCTCATTAATCGAAAAAAAGCAAACGCTTTAGATTTGGATCATTAAAAATTATAACCTAAAGTTAAGACTAAATTTAATTTTTTCTCACTTTTTTATCAGATTAAATTTCATCACTTTAAATCTTAATATTGATTGCATTGGAATAAATAAATAAAATCATTGGATCAAATAAATTTTAACTTTATCTAAATAAAGGGTTAATTTTAGTCGATATCTAGGTAAAACTATAACCATGAATAAATCCTTAGCTTGAAACAAAAATTTGTTTAAATAAAAATTATTTAAAATTAATGAAAATATATAAAAACAATAAACCTGGTCCTTATATGTTGAAGTTAGCAATTGTTACCATAATTATTATACTCCCAGCCCGATCGGCATGTCGTGCGGCCCTCGAAAGGGAACTCATCCCAGTCGAATCAGCCTTACTCGAGTCTAATTTCAAGGACTTTACTCGGAAGCGTCGTCTCATTGTCCGTCAGGCAACCTGTCTAGCTAATATCGTGTCCCGCAGGGCCTAGCGAATTCTAGGAGCCAACCCCCGGGTTCCGGAAAAAGCGCGATATGGGGCCCTATGGCCCCAAGCCGTCCCAAGGGCAGCACCCGAGGGAGACATCGTGCCATCCGCTTGGCCCCGATGCCCGCACACCTAGGCCTAGGAGAAGGTCACTTACACCATGGCCGCTCAGCTGCTAGCACATGGCGAGGGGGATGGTGGAGAACTTAGATTGTTTTTTATTAATTTTTTTGTCAATTTATTTATCTTTGACCATTTATTATTTTAAAAATATAAAAAAATATATTTTTAAAACTTTCAATCAAGTAGTTTTAAAATATATATTTTATAAAATTAATTTTTTAAAAAATATTTAAAATATGTGTGACCAAAATTTAAAAAAATTGACTTTTAAAAAGTAAAGGCTAAAGGGCCACTTTTGTCCCTGTAGTAGACCCGATTTATCAATTTTCCTCTTATGGTATTTTCGCATCAATTTGGCCCCTGAAGTAGATCTAAATTATCACCGTTTACCCCTTAACTGACAGAAGTCAACGTTGACCGTTAAGGTGGTGATGTGACAGTTTACGATGATGTGGCATAGGGCAAAATCGATTTTTTTTCAAGCAAGTTCGAGGGCAAAATTGATTTTTGGTTGAGTACGAGGGTAAAATTGATTTTTGGTTGAGTACGAGGGTAAAATTGATTTTTAGGAAAAAATACAAATATAAGAAAATATTAAAATGCTAAAATGATGTAAAAATAATAAAACATATTTATAAAGTATCTAAAAATAATAATAAATATTTTTTAATTAATATATGACTAAAAATAAAATAAAATAAATAAAAATATCTAAAAATAAGTAAAAATTATAAAATTAAAATATCATAAACTAATAAATTATAAATTATTTAATAATTAAATTTCGAAATATTTATAAAATATTAAAAAAATATAAAAACCTTCATAAAAAATTTGAACGATTTTAGTTTTCTTTCCTTTCAAAAAATGTAAGGAACAAAGAATCCTAAAATAAGGTTAATGTGATTCTCTCAACCGAACAGAAATCTTTTACCTTTTTGGTGCTCATATCTCTTAATACTAAAAAATTAAACTCTACACTCTAAGTTTAATTTCTAAATCACAAACCTTAAACTCTAAATATTAAAACCATTGCTTGTTAAAATTTATACACATACTTTTATGATTCATACTCACTTTATATTGATAAAATTTTCAATTAGGGTTTGGGATTTAAGGTTTGCAATTTAGAGTTTAAATTTTTAGGGTTTAAGGTTTGCAATTTAGAGTTTAAATTTTTTAGGGTTTGAAATTTAAAAATTAGTACTAGTGGTACAATTTATTTTTGAGTTTTAATTTTTGAGTAATTTAGAATTTAATAGCTTCTGATATTTTAATTTTATAATTTTTATTTTTTTTTAGATTTTCATTATTTTTAGCCGTATATTAATAAAATATTTTATTATTTTTACATCATATTAGCAATTTAATATATTTTTTTAAATTCGTATTTTTACTTAAAAATCAATTTTACCCTCGTACTCAACTAAAAATCAATTTTGCCCTCGAACTTGCTTAAAAAAATCAATTTTACCCTCTGCCACATCATCATAAACTGGCATGTCACCACCGTAACAGTCAACGTTGGCTTCCGTCAGTCAAGGGGCAAACAATGATAAATTGGGTCTATTTCAGGGGCCAAATTGATGCAAAAATACCATAGGGGAAAAATTGATAAATCGAGTCTATTACAGGGGCAAAAGTAACCCTTTAACCAAAAGTAAATAAGGAACAATTTGAGTGAGACGAGGGATATAATACAAAATGAATTAAAGTACTTATAGGAATCCACATTCCATAGCTTAGTAGAATCATCAATGAAGCCGGAAAAGAAAAGAAAAACTATTTATTTTTTTGAAAAAGAAACTCAATGTTGATGGTTAGCACGAGGCCGACAAAGCTTTTGCTCTAATTAATCACAACATTTCGGCTAAAGTACAACATTAATATTGTCTTGTTTTTGTTTTCCATTATTCCCAGGTTTAGTAAACTGAGAAATCAATTGGTTATAATTAATAATTATGACTATAAATCCAGATCCTATTAGTTTAGAAACAAGAAGAATATTCTCTGGTTTGTTAGTTTTGTTGCAGAAAGCTGCAAAGTGGGCAACTTTAAAGTGCTCCACTTCCATTGGACGTTGGAAAAAACAGTTTGAGAGACAAAAGAGTTTTTGCATGTTGAGGTTTTGATGTAAAACAAAGATACCTTAATAAAAATGATCCATGCATATAATTTGTCTATTTTATGACAGAAAGCTGCACTGTACCTAAATGTTTGGTACTAGTAGACTCAACTGTTTCCTGAGTCAGTGAGTTGGGCATGGGTGTAGCAGTGGGTTGTATAATTGAGATAGATTTGCAAAAGGAAGAACATGGTTGCCATTTGATCGGAAAAGAAAAGGGAAAAAGCTTAAATGGACAGTTGGCTTTAAAGTGATTTCCGAGGGTAACTTTCAACTTTGTTTAAGGTCTTTAATGGCGGTGGCTGATGGAAGAAGAAGACAGACCTCGACCATATTCGTCACATGCCCGGTTTTTTATTTGGTCAAATGGTTCATGTACTTGGGAGAGAATCCAATAATTCATTTTTGAAGTGGAGAATATTTTGGGATTAAAACTAAAGAATTTATGTTATATTAGTTTAAATTGAATTATTGATTTTTTAGCGGTCAAAATTTAAGAGCTTCAGTCAGACGGTTAAATTGAATTAAATACAAATTTGAGATAAATAAAAATTAATTTTTAAAAAAGAGTTGAAGTTATGTAATGTATGTATTCTACAATGACATACGAATATTTGATTCAAATTTGTTCAAAAAATGTTTAAAACAAATGAAGAATTAAAGAAATAAGGAAATTCTGCAGTGCTAATGGACTCAACTCGAACTTGAAAATCAATTCACTGATTATAAAAAAATTGATTTATTCGAGTTGACGAGTCATAATATTATATCATTTAAATTTTATTTGAATTTTTTCAGGTCGAGTTTATAAAATTTGAGTAAATCTAATCAGATGTATAAAATTTCAAGTTGGATAAAAAATCATTTTTAAGTCGATCGAGTTTTACTCACTCTAAATTATCAGTATCAAATATCTTACGAAATTCGTTATTATTTTAGATTTTAATAATTTTATTCTAAAATCATGACAGATAAAATCCGATATTTAAATTGAATACTAACCATACTTAGTGCTTGACCTCTTAGATATATTATTTTCGTTTTATCCAAGGTTTATTGTGTTATCCACACGTTGAAAGTATGTTATTGTGCTTTTAGATGTCCATTACTCCAACATGATTTCATAACATCGTATCAGAGATTCTGCCTAACACGCAACAAATGTATTTCTCATAAAGTAGAGTCATAAATTCCCCCCCCCCCCCCTTCGGTAATTAGAAAAAGCAGAAAATATTTCTTTTTTATTTAATCAAAAGATAAAAATGTAAATGTGCCATTTTTTCAGACAATGACAGGTGGTTAGATTTAGAAAAAGAACGGTTAAAATTAGAGATCACAACGAGATATGATGAGTTAGCTTTTTTATCTGATATGACCCGATATTGATCTATTAAATTTGAAATAGAGTTGATTTTAAATAAAATATTATTTAATTCGTTGTGAATTTGACTGAAATTTTTATTTAGACCCAACTCAGAGTCAGATCCAATGAATTATGATTGAACAAAAGAAAAGGAAAAGAAGAAAGAAATAAAAAAAACACTAGAGCCCAGAGAATCATTTATATGATTTTCTTACTCTTTTTTAATCAATAGATGTTATCTATATATATTTCGCGAAATAAATGAAAAGGAAAAAAAGATGAACTAAGCCCCCTCGAGAACTTGCTTAAGAATAAAAACGAAGGATCTCATGTAAATAACATGAAATAAAACTTGATCCTATTCATGGGATTCCGTAAAATATTTCATTTCAAAAATAGAAAATTTAAAACAATTGAAATTTATTGGAGATTGAATGTCATTACTAATTCATGACATGACATGTACATAATCAAAACTTCGTTCTTGATTGTACGAGAAATAGTGTGGTAACTTGTTAATAGGAAGTGTCAAAGTAAATTCACATGTGTCCTAATAACAAACAAAATGATAGTTCAAGTATAAAATTAAATATTTTTTTAAGTACAAGTATTAAATCAGAGATGGCAAACGAGTGAATCGGTTCGGATTCAGTTTGGGTCATTTCGGTTTCGGTTATTTTAGGTCTGGTATTATTTGGTTCAAATTCGGTTCTAGTCCGGCTCTATTGTGCTTCAGGTCATTTCGGTTCGGTTATTTCAGTTCGAGTCAATGAGAGATCAGTCGGTTTTAATCAAGTTTTTAGGTTGGTTAGTTTTTTACACCCGGCTTTATAAAGCCAATATATTTGACTTTTTGGTGAGTTGTGCGACTGTTCATATCTCATCTTTCTTTATTTTTATTAATATCTTTTATTTATTTCGGGTTGTCTTCGGTTCGGGTCCATTTCGGTTCAACTAAAAATTGATTCAATTTTGGTTCGATTTCGGATCAAATTTCGGGTCATCATGTTCAGGTCGATTTCGGGTCTCAATTATGATAAATCGGTTTGATTCTCGAATATCGAGTCAAATTTGCCAAGTCTATATCAAATGAGATATTTTAAAAGTACAATTATCACAATATTTTTTAAAGTATAAATATCATATCAGACATTTTAAAAGTTTGAATACCACATTAGACACCGATCAAAGTACAAGTATCAAATATCTTATTATCTCTTAAAATAACATCTCTTGCACTACGTAAATGTCATGTAGCGCTTACCACTATTTATATATATCGTAATGTAAAATTATCTGTTTTAATTAGTTTTGAAATCTTAGGGACCAAAAGTATTATTATCATTTTTTAGAAAAAAATCTTAAAATATAAATTTTTGTTATGAATATTTATCTATGTGGATGTCTATCATGATTAGAACTTTATCTAAGGAGTTTGATTTATTTATTATTAGGAATATTATCTCTATTAATTAGAGTTTAATGTATTATGTACTTCTTATGCCTATAAATAGATGATTCATTGAAGGCATTGTACACAATTCTATATTTTGAGAATAATACAAATCTCCCTCTTTCTCTCATCTCTTTGTTCTTCTTGTTCTTATTCTTGTTCTTCTTTATTTTATTTACAACACGTTATCAGCACGAGTTTGCTCGAAAGATTTTGGTGCTCTTTGTTTGAATCTCAAAGTAGTTGCCGAAACAAATTTGATTCTACGTTGAACCGAAGATAAGTTTTTTTTTTCCTCCCACATTTTTGTTATTGATTGTTTTTATCTTGATATTTTAACTTGGTCTTTATTTTTGAAAAAAGTATGGTAACATGTTTTGAAGGCTTGGGCGAACCATGTAATCTCGCCCAATTACCCTGGTTCTTGTTGGTGATTCTCGAAAAGATTTCAATTTGATATTGGCGATCACATGTACCATATATTCAATATATTCAACTTAGCTTGGAAAGTCTGGTATGTTTTACTTATTTACATATAGATATAGTGATTGACTAATCACTCACAAATTAAGGTTGGTATATTTTAATATATTATTTAATTATTACTTCGATCTAATATTATATGATGTTTATTGGACCAAGTTTATATATTTAACTTTCAGCGAAACCTTCAAAGAATGTACTTGGATATGTGACGATTCAATCTCGAGTATCAATGCACTTGGTTATGGTGCTTTCCATTTTGATGTGAATTTGATCAAACAACGTTCAACCATTTTGATGTCATTGGTGTAGCATTGTTCTTTAACACCGCTTTAAGGTGATGTGCGTACATCCACATAAGAGGTTTATAAATTAGTTAATGTATTTTGGTATGGCTTGAATTAAGATAAAATCAAAAGAGGTATGTTTCTTCAATATGTTTATATTGAGATCAATTTTTATTTTCGTTATTCTATTGGTGAAAGATAATATTTTTAATCTTATTTTGAGTTTTACATGTATTTCAATATGTTTATATTGAGATCAATTTTTATTTTCGTTATTCTATTGGTGAAAGATAATATTTTTAATCTTATTTTGAGTTTTACATGTATTTAAATGACTTGGAAAGAGACGTGATATAAAGGGATTATGAGAAGCTGTCTCGTTGATTTGCTATGTCTCCATCGTTCTCGAAAGGAAAATCATTATCGATAAAATCTATTTTTCTCTTAAACTGTGATTTTAAAGTGCGATAAATCATGGTGAATTTCAATCTATAAAAAGATTGTTATAAAATCTATATTTGCTTGAAAGCAATATTATTTTTGTGTCGAAAAATTCGACTATAGACTTCTCCCAAGTTCAAGTTACGAAAATCGTCTTGATCCAAAAATTTTATGGGAGGCATTCTCTGAAGTGAATGCAAGCATGATGTTTATTCTATGCGATTATTGGACTTATGTCATTCCTTGAAGTGAATGCAAGCATGATGTTTTTTCCATGCGATTATTGGACTTATGTCATTCCTTGAAGTGAATGCAAGCATGATGTTTATTTCACGCGATTATTGGATTTGTTTCATTCGTTGATGTGAATGCAAACATGATAATTCACTATATAGTTAGTGAACAAAACTCAATTATGTGCCAGAGTATCATTTATGAGGTTTTAAAAACCTATTGACCTCCGCTACATTCCCTGAAGTGAATGTGATATTTTTATAGCGAAAAAATAAATAAATACCACATTAGCAATTGTGATCACGATTGAGGCCATAAAAAATGTAACCCCCTCATCCCGGTCTGGACGGATGACCGGTCCGAGTGAGCTACACGGGGAAAACCGAGTGAAAACTCCCTAAGGAACTCTCCTTCGGTTAGCAACCCTATTTTTTTCTTTTATTAATCTTGTCTAAATGCCTTATTAAGTCCTATGGGAAGCACGACAGCGGAAACACAAACACCATAGCGACGACCAACCAAAACAGCACCTTAAAACAAGCCTTTTAGCCTTTTTAAGCAGGTCGTATCGATACGCCATCAGAGGGTATCGATACGCCTTGACCAAGGTCAACCCCCTATGGTCAACATAAGAAGGCCGTATCGATACAGCCCTTGAGCGTATCGATACGCCCTTCTCGGTCAACACCACTTGGTCAACTAGGTTGAGCCGTATCGATACGCTTGGACACCGTATCGATACACCCCACGTATCGATACGCCCAGCCAAAACTGTTTTCTCTGAGCAAGGCCGTATCGATACAGCCCTTAGGCGTATCGATACGCCCTGCACTGTAAGTCCACAATTTTTAGCTAAACGACCTCAAACACGACTCTAGATGCAATTCTCGACTCACCTAAGCCTATACAAACACGTAAGCACACATATTTAAGCCAAAGGGAGTCATTCAAACATGGATTAAAGCATTCATACATAACATTCTAGTTAAAGAGCAATTTATGCAATATTGGCATACACAAGAACATAAAAGGCCTTAAAAGGAACAAGACATCTTGAAAGGTTTGCACTCATACACAAGGCATCCTAAACATTCTAAAGCATACCATCACACATCAAAACATTCATCATAGTATAACATACGTACAATCCAAAACATCAATTCAAATCAACATCAATCGAATGAGTCACACACGCTCACACAAAGACCCTTGCCACATTGCTAGCTAATACAAAATCGATAACCATACTTGAGCTACAAACTTGGAAGCCCTTCTTGCCTTGCCTCGAGCTAACGCCACGCTAATGATCTGCATTGTTGAACATAGAGAGCGTAAGCTATAAGCTTAGTGAGGGTGCTCTAAAATGAAGAACAACAACAATGCAGGGTCCAAGCATGTTAATCCTAGTCTACATACATCAAACATAGGCATAATATCAAGTAGACTTAGCTAGTCTTTCAAGTGGCATATATGGTCTCTCATTCCTAACAAGCTTAAACATCAATATCATCAACATACAACAATACCATATATCACACTCACATATCACCATCATATATCACAATACATGATTTAAGTTTAATTGGCCACTTTAATTACCCCGATTGTGCGGATATAAACCTCAACAACACTTTACCTCGGTGGGATTACACTCATCACCGGCCCTTGCATGTGCGGGATTCCACTCATCGCCACATGCCCTACGGATGGGATTCCACTCATCATCCCGTAGAAATATATGAATAGCTTCCGGTGGAATGTTACATCACCGTACTCCTCCTTGATGACTTAACGCCATCAAGGCCACGTACGTTTTGACTCAATTTGTGTGCACACTATCCTAATGATCGATCATTTACAACCGGTAATTTTTTTAGTGCCAATTATCATAACCACATCATATATAAACATCATCAACCACAATACATGCTCATCACATATCTACTCCTCATGATATATATATTCAAGTACCAATTAACCACAAATCAAGAGTATAGCTAGTAAGCACAAAAGCACATGGATATCAAAGGCTAAGCTATCAACTTGAATCAACTAGAAGTGGCTTACCAAGCACACTCCACCCACACACACACACACTCGAACCAAACTTTAAAAACAAGTTGAAACCACTCACCGCCCTTCCTTAGCAAATCGAACCAAATCTTCCTACGAACCCGGATTCGGTCCCAAAGCCTCTTCCGCGCTTCCACTTGCTTCTAGCCAAACAAAACATACACATTACTTCTCAATTCAATGCTAAACCCAACCATCAACATACTTTGCTAACACAACCCAAATTCCTCAATTTCTCAAATCACATAATCTCCTAAAATTCCAATTTTCGTGCTCCCCTAAAGACTTGCTGAAAAACCAATTTCCAAACATCCAAATGACTTCCAAATCATCCCAAAACACCCTCATATCATAGGTATACCAACAGCCCTTCAATTCCAACCCTAAACCTCTCAAAAACCCAACTTTTCATACTTTAAAATTTGCCCTAAAGACCCACTACGGAAATTCACCCAAAATCAACCAAAATAAGATATGTTGTCTCTTTTATCATGATTAGACATAATCCCAAAACAATTCCTCAAAACAAATTGAAAATCCCCATCAAAAACCCAAATTTCCATATGAACCCTAATTTCCAAAACTCACTATTTTTGAAATCTAAAACAATAGATAAGTAGAGAATAGAGAGGGGGTTAAGAAAATACATTTACCTTTTAATTTGGTGTTGAAATCGATTTGCAAAGCCAATGGAATAGTAACTAGGGTTTGGGAGTGTTTGAAAATGGGGGAGGGTTTTGAAATTGGGAAAGGAGAGAATGAAGAGGAAGATGACAACTTTTCCATAAAAGTTGTCTTCCTTTATTTAAAATTGGATAAAATCACAACTTTGGTCCCTCCCTCTTTATTAAGATTCAAGTAGGCCATTTTTCAAAGTTGGTTTATTTTAATTAGGTAACAATTTCTACCCTACCTCGGCCCAACACACTGGAGTTCTACACTTCCGGCCATACAAGGCCTCATACGGAGCCATCTGAATGCTCGACTGAAAACTGTTATTGTACGCGAACTCTACTAGAGGCAAATGTTTCTCCCATGTACCCTGAAAGTCAATGATACAACAACGCAACATATCTTCTAAGATCTGAATAACTCTCTCCGAATGACCATCTGACTGAGGATGATAAGAAGTGCTGAAGTTCAAACGGGTACCCAAAGCTGTATGCAGACACTCCCAAAATCTAGAAGTAAACTGCGGATCTCTATCTGATACAATGGACTTCGGCACCCCATGCAGCCTAACTATCTCAACAATGTACAAATCGGCCAATCTATCTAAAGTGTAAGTAGTGTTGACTGCCAAGAAGTGAGCACACTTTGTAAATCGATCAACTATCACCCAAACTGAGTTCTTCTTCGTAGGAGTCAAAGGCAAACCAGAAACAAAATCCATGGTGATGTTCTCCCACTTCCATTCCGGAATTCTCAACGGCTGTAACAAACCTGAGGGAACCTGATGTTCCGCCTTCACTCTCTGACACACTAAGCACTTACTCACAAAGTCGGCTGCATCTCTCTTCAAGCCAACCCAAAAGTACTCATTCTTCAAATCACGGTACATCTTCGTACTTCCAGGATGCATAGCAAACGGACTACTGTGGGCTTCAGTCAAAATCGTACGTCTCAAATCACTGTCCTCAGGCACAACTATTCTGTCTTTGAAACATAGAACCCCATCAGAACTGAAACTGTAGTCTGAAGATCTACCCTCGGCTATATCTTGCACGTGAGGTGCCAAAGATCTATCTAAAAGTTGTTTCTCTCGAATCAACTGACCTAGAGTAGGTCTAACCTGAAGCTCGGCTATCAAGCCACCATCTCCAAACAAACTCAATCTAGCAAACATAGCTCTCAAGTCTACGACCATCTTCCTACTCAAAGCATCGGCCACTACATTGGCCTTACCCGGATGGTACTCAATAGTAAGATCATAGTCCTTTAGCAGCTCTAACCACCTACGCTGTCTGAGATTCAAATCTCGCTGAGTCATAATGTATTTCAAACTCTTGTGATCGGTGTACACTGTGCATTTCTCACCATACAAATAGTGCCTCCAAATCTTCAGAGCAAACACAACTGCAGCTAACTCTATTTCATGTGTCGGATAGTTGCGCTCATGGGTCTTCAACTGTCTTGAGGCATAAGCCACTACTCTCCGGTCTTGCATAAGAACACATCCTAACCCTACATAAGAAGCATCACTATAGACTACATAGTCCTTCCCGGACTCAGGCTGTATCAAGATCGGTGCTTGGGTCAAAGCTTCTTTCAATTTCTCAAAGGCTCTCTGTCTTGCATCTGTCCACTCAAACTGAACACTCTTCTGAAGTAACTGTGTCAATGGAGCGGCTAATTTAGAGAAACCCTCTACAAATCTTCTATAGTATCCGGCTAAACCTAGGAAGCTACGCACCTCTGTTACAGACTTCGGTTGCTTCCACTCAACAATGGCTTCAATCTTCTTCGGATCAACTCTAATGCCTTCGGCTGACACCACATGTCCTAAGAAGACTACCTCACGGATCCAGAACTCGCACTTGCTGAGCTTCGCATACAACTGATGATCTAGCAAAGTTTTCAAGACAAGTCTTAAGTGTCGGTCATGGTCTTCTTCAGTTCGCGAGTACACCAAAATGTCATCAATAAATACAACTACAAACTGATCTAGATACTGATGAAAAATCCTATTCATCATGTCCATGAAAGCTGCCGGTGCATTAGTCAACCCAAACGACATGACTAAAAACTCATAGTGACCGTATCTAGTCCTAAAGGTCGTCTTCGGTACATCAACCTCTCTAACCTTTAGCTGGTAGTAACCCGATCTCAAATCAATCTTAGAAAAGACAGATGCTTCTCTCAACTGATCAAACAAGTCATCGATTCTAGGCAACGGATATTTGTTCTTCACTGTCAACTGATTCAACTGTCTATAATCTATACACATTCTCACGCTTCCATCTTTCTTTTTCACAAACAACACTGGTGCACCCCAAGGTGAAGAACTAGGTCGAATAAAACCTCTATCTGTCAATTCTTGCAACTGAGTCTTCAACTCTTTCAATTCTTTCGGTGCCATACGATACGGAGCAATCGAAACTGGAGCTGAATCAGAATAAGTCTCAATGCTGAACTCTACCTCTCTGTCCGGTGGTAACCCTGACAATTCTTCCGGAAACACACTAGGAAAATCACATACTGTCCGGATGTCCTGAGGTCTAACCTCACTCATGTTAGGGTTCATCACATACGCTAAGTATGCTTCACACCCTAACTCAACTAATCTCTTAGCCTCTAACACTGAAACCACATTGGATAAGAACTTCACATTCTCACCCACCACAACAATCTCATAATCATCTGTGAGCTTCAAAGAAATCCGCTTAGTTTCAAAATCTATCCTAGCCCTATGCTCCGTGAGCCAATCCATACCCAGAATCACATCAAAACCATAGAAGGGAAGTTCCATCATATCCACTGGAAACACATGCCCCTAAACCATCAACGGACACCTTCGATACATCTTCCTAACCACTACCGTGTCCCCAAAAGAACTAGTAACACTAACTCCTACCTCTAACAACTCACAAGGCAAATTCAAAGACTGTGCATGCTCACTCAATATGTACGAATGTGTAGACCCAGAGTCAATCAAAGAAAGCAAACCCAAAGACTGTATCGAGAAGTTACCTGCGATCACATCGGTGTCATGCTGCTCCCCGCGCTGAGCGTAAACCCTAGCCTGTCCTCCGCCCTCCGGCTGGACTGCAACTACATGAGCTAAGTTTCTCTGACCATCGTTCCTCGGCTGGAAATTACCTCTACCGCGCCCGCGGCCTCTCTGAAAATCGTTGGCTCTAGCAGGAGCCTGAGCTGGTGCCTGTCCCACATGATGTGGACAGTCACGTCTAATGTGGTCTCTAGCACCACAACTCCAACAAGAGTGGTAGTTCCCCCAACACTCACCGGTGTGGTTCCTCCCGCAAGTAGCACATGTGGGCAACTTCCCACCAGCTCTCTGACCCTGATGGCCCCTACCGTGGTTACCGCCACCACGCCTATGATCAAACTGATGTCTGTTGTCTCGATGCCTCTTGGCATCACCTCTATCGAAGTTGCTGGACCTCTTACCCGAACTAGATCCACCTGACCGCCTGGTCAAACTCAAGCTGTGCTCCAAGTCCTTTGGCCCTCGAGACCAAGACATCAAAATCAGTGTAATCATAAGCTAGAGTATAGGTCTTGATTTCTTCATTCAGCCCATAACGGAAACGGTTACAACGCTCCACCTCAGTAGGTACAAGCTCGGGTGCATACTGACTCAGTCTAACAAATCTGATCTCATAATCGGTCACAGACATACTCCCCTGAAGCAATGCCATAAACTCTCTCTTCCTCTCATCGAGGTATCGCGGACCCAAATACTTCTTCCGGAATGCTGTCTCAAAGAACTCTCAAGTAACCTCAGCGTCATCCATCCCCGAAGTAACGGTGACCCACCAGGTGTAGGCATCACCCTGAAGCAAAGACTCAACACAACCCAACTTGCGATCACCAGTACACCCCATCTGAGCAAGAATGCGGACGGTCTTCTCAAACCACAACTCTGACCTCTCCGGAGTAACGCCTCTAAACTCTTCGGCCCCAAGGCCCCGAAGTCTCTCTAAAGGTAATCCGGTGCCCTCACCCTGATGATGAGCTGCCTGACCTCCAGCTACTGCAGCCTGAAATGCTCCGGCTATTGCCTGAACCAACGGAGCTAAGTCTATTCTGGCCGGTCCTTGGCCGCCTTGGCCTCCTTGTGGTCCCTCTCTTTCGGCCCCGGCCTCACCTCCCACTCCCGGTGGAGGAGGTGGTGGTGGAGGTGGTGGAGGAGCTCCAACTCTAACCACAGGCTCTCCCACTTGAGCCTCAACCCTAACTACTGGCTCTACTCCTGGAGCCTCTGCCCGTGGTTCCGGTCGAACCATCCTAGGCCTCCCGCGTGGTCTCATGGTTCAACTAGCAAGGTAAACTACAACAAGAATAAGATAAGGATTTCGTTAGTCAAAGCAAGGGTCCAATAGTGCTCAAGTATTCCTCTTTCCAAAAATCTTTTCTTTTTTTTAAATTAAGTAATAGTAGCAATGGGCACACACTCACACCAGACACGACAATTCATGCTTCAAAACAGCATACAATCAAGCAAACATCAAGGATTCATGGCAAGGCATGCATCGAACATCATAAGCATTCAACACATTAAGCTTACCTCACTTACCTGCCCGAGGTCTCGGTAACCTCAGGCTCTGATACCAACAAATGTAACCCCCTCATCCCGGTCTGGACGGATGACCGGTCCGAGTGAGCTACACGGGGAAAACCGAGTGAAAACTCCCTAAGGAACTCTCCCTCGGTTAGCAACCCTATTTTTTTTTTCTTTTATTAATCTTGTCTAAATGCCTTATTAAGTCCTATGGGAAGCACGACAGCGGAAACACAAACACCATAGCGACGACCAACCAAAACAGCACCTTAAAACAAGCCTTTTAGCCTTTTTAAGCAGGTCGTATCGATACGCCATCAGAGGGTATCGATACGCCTTGACCAAGGTCAACCCCCTATGGTCAACATAAGAAGGCCGTATCGATACAGCCCTTGAGCGTATCGATACGCCCTTCTCGGTCAACACCACTTGGTCAACTAGGTTGAGCCGTATCGATACGCTTGGACACCGTATCGATACGCCATACACTCCACAACTCCCCAAGATTCCAGTGAGTTGGGACCGTATCGATACACCCCACGTATCGATACGCCCAGCCAAAACTGTTTTCTCTGAGCAAGGCCGTATCGATACAGCCCTTAGGCGTATCGATACGCCCTGCACTGTAAGTCCACAATTTTTAGCTAAACGACCTCAAACACGACTCTAGATGCAATTCTCGACTCACCTAAGCCTATACAAACACGTAAGCACACATATTTAAGCCAAGGGAGTCATTCAAACATGGATTAAAGCATTCATACATAGCATTCTAGTTAAAGAGCAATTTATGCAATATTGGCATACACTAGAACACAAAAGGCCTTAAAAGGAACAAGACATCTTGAAAGGTTTGCACTCATACACAAGGCATCCTAAACATTCTAAAGCATACCATCACACATCAAAACATTCATCATAGTATAACATACGTACAATCCAAAACATCAATTCAAATCAACATCAATCGAATGAGTCACACACGCTCACACAAAGACCCTTGCCACATTGCTAGCTAATACAAAATCGATAACCATACTTGAGCTACAAACTTGGAAGCCCTTCTTGCCTTACCTCGAGCTAACGCCACGCTAATGATCTGCATTGTTGAACATAGAGAGCGTAAGCTATAAGCTTAGTGAGGGTGCTCTAAAATGAAGAACAACAACAATGCAGGGTCCAAGCATGTTAATCCTAGTCTACATACATCAAACATAGGCATAATATCAAGTAGACTTAGCTAGTCTTTCAAGTGGCATATATGGTCTCTCATTCCTAACAAGCTTAAACATCAATATCATCAACATACAACAATACCATATATCACACTCACATATCACCATCATATATCACAATACATGATTTAAGTTTAATTGGCCACTTTAATTACCCCGATTGTGCGGATATAAACCTCAACAACACTTTACCTCGGTGGGATTACACTCATCACCGGCCCTTGCATGTGCGGGATTCCACTCATCGCCACATGCCCTACGGATGGGATTCCACTCATCATCCCGTAGAAATATATGAATAGCTTCCGGTGGAATGTTACATCACCGTACTCCTCCTTGATGACTTAACGCCATCAAGGCCACGTACGTTTTGACTCAATTTGTGTGCACACTATCCTAATGATCGATCATTTACAACCGGTAATTTTTTTAGTGCCAATTATCATAACCACATCATATATAAACATCATCAACCACAATACATGCTCATCACATATCTACTCCTCATGATATATATATACAAGTACCAATTAACCACAAATCAAGAGTATAGCTAGTAAGCACAAAAGCACATGGATATCAAAGGCTAAGCTATCAACTTGAATCAACTAGAAGTGGCTTACCAAGCACACTCCACCCACACACACACACACTCGAACCAAACTTTAAAAACAAGTTGAAACCACTCACCGCCCTTCCTTAGCAAATCGAACCAAATCTTCCTACGAACCCGGATTCGGTCCCAAAGCCTCTTCCGCGCTTCCACTTGCTTCTAGCCAAACAAAACATACACATTACTTCTCAATTCAATGCTAAACCCAACCATCAACATACTTTGCTAACACAACCCAAATTCCTCAATTTCTCAAATCACATAATCTCCTAAAATTCCAATTTTCGTGCTCCCCTAAAGACTTGCTGAAAAACCAATTTCCAAACATCCAAATGACTTCCAAATCATCCCAAAACACCCTCATATCATAGGTATACCAACAGCCCTTCAATTCCAACCCTAAACCTCTCAAAAACCCAACTTTTCATACTTTAAAATTTGCCCTAAAGACCCACTACGGAAATTCACCCAAAATCAACCAAAATAAGATATGTTGTCTCTTTTATCATGATTAGACATAATCCCAAAACAATTCCTCAAAACAAATTGAAAATCCCCATCAAAAACCCAAATTTCCATATGAACCATAATTTCCAAAACTCACTATTTTTGAAATCTAAAACAATAGATAAGTAGAGAATAGAGAGGGGGTTAAGAAAATACATTTACCTTTTAATTTGGTGTTGAAATCGATTTGCAAAGCCAATGGAATAGTAACTAGGGTTTGGGAGTGTTTGAAAATGGGGAGGGTTTTGAAATTGGGAAAGGAGAGAATGAAGAGGAAGATGACAACTTTTCCATAAAAGTTGTCTTCCTTTATTTAAAATTGGGTAAAATCACAACTTTGGTCCCTCCCTCTTTATTAAGATTCAAGTAGGCCATTTTTCAAAGTTGGTTTATTTTAATTAGGTTTTTAATTGACCCGAACAACGACCCGACTAACTCCTAGGCCCAAGACACGGGTGTTACAAAAAATAGACATGGATATGATGATCCTTTTGAGAATGTTTATATCCACCGAAAGTGGGATTATAAGGATGACAAGAATGATAGATGTCATATCAAAATCTTTATGTTATCAATACGATGGTACAAACCATTAGTCTCGTACTTGTCAAACGCCAAAGTATTATGGACTTTATCCATAAGCATGAATGATAAATGAAAGAAAATATAAACAAGTTTTTTTTAATGGAGAAAATAATTATGGCGTTGTTAGTCCAACTCAATTGGATATTATTAATTTCTTCATAACCCTTGAAGGGAATAATTCGCCATTTATTTTATTTCCCTTATAACCTCTAAAGGGAATAATTGATCTTTTATTTATTTTGTTTTTATGTTAATTTTATTATTTATTTATGTTAATTTACTTTATATTAACTTATTTTACATATTATTTATTTATGTTTTATGTTAATTTATTCTTTGAAGAATGTGATTACTTTTGGAATAAAATATGCAATGAGTTGTGACTATTTATGCATAGCAGACAGTGCAAGTACTCATACTATACTTAAGCGTAAGAAATATTTTCCCATTTAAATGCAAGGGAAAAATATGAGTAATATTTCCCAAAGTACTAAAATATCAATGTTTCGTAAGAGCAATAAGTTCTTGAGGGCTTATCTCTGATAGATAACCAATTTGATATGATGTGATATATTTAATATTTTTCATTCCCTGAAGTGAATGAAACAAAGCACATTTTGAAAGGTGCATAACTATACATATTTTCCCATTTAAAATGCAAGGGAACTCTATTCCATTTTCACAGTGCAATATACTCGTCAAATGGAACTCTATTCCATTTTCCCATTTTGAAAGGTGCTATATTTAATATCACAGAAGGCTTCGACTGAGCAAATATGTTATTGTCAAATGGAACTCTATTCTATTTTCACAGTGTAATATACTCGTCAAAGATGCAAAGAGACTTATTGAATTTTAAAGATATTTGCAGAAATATATTGAGAATATTAGTCGAGGGGTGCTGACTATCTCAATCTTACGAGTATAACTCAAGGCAATAATAAAATCTTGAAAAAAATGCACTGTCATCCATATTGTACTACACAAGAATTAGTACAAATTAAAGCTTATGCTATTGTAAATCAGAAGTTTACTGATAACTTTATTATTTGGCATGACCGGTTAGGCCATCTCGGTTCAATTATGATGCAAAAATTTGTTGACACTTTCATGTGGTCATTATTGAAGAACTAAAATTTTCTTCAAGACAATGTTTTTCATGTGATACTTGCTATCAAAGCAAATTGATTATTCAATCATCATCAGCTAAGATAGATTGTGAATCTATTAATTTCTGGAACGGATACAAGGTGATATATGTGGGCCCATACACCTTTCTTACAGTCCATCTAGATATTTTACGATTTTAATCGATGCATCGAATAGATGATCATATGTATCTTTGTTATCAACTCGTAACTTGGTGTTTGCTAGGCTATTTGCTCAGTTGATAAAATTATGAGCACATTTTCCAGATTACCTTATAAAGACAATCGGTCTTGATAATGCTGGTGACATGTCATTCTACATGTAGTATCACTAATTCGCATCAAGCCAACAAATTATCATAAGTTCTCCCCATTACAAATGGTTTTTGGTTAAAACCAAATATTTCTCATCTTAGTTTTTTTTGTGTGCGGTATATGTTCTGATTCCTCCACCATAACGCACAAAGATGAGTTCTCAAAGGAGGTTGGGAATATATGCCAGATTTAAATTTCCCTTGATAATTAAATATCTTGAGCTTCTGATAGGGAATTTATTTACAGCTCGATTCGCCAATTGTCATTTTAATGAGTCGGTTTTCCCAACATTAGGGGGAGAAAATAAAATAGCTGGAAAAAGAAATAAATTAGAATGAATTATCATTATCTTAGTTTGATCCACGTACTCAACAATGTGAACTATAAGTTCAAATGATAATTCATGTAGCAAATCAATTGTCAGATGATTTTGCTGACCCTAATAGAGTGACTAAGTCACATATACCAGCTATGAATGCTCCGTTTAAATTTGATGTCCCGGAAGGACAAACTCTAGTTGCTAATGAGTCTAACTTACGCCTGTAGCGTGGTAGACAAGTAGGTTCCAAAGATAAAAATCCTCGAAAAAAAGGAAGGGAGCTATAGTTATGATGGTCTGATCGAGGAATCAATGAATTATGAAAATCTCAAGAAGAGATTAAAAGGTCTCCAATAGAGACATTAACATGACTCAGGTACCTGATAATAAAGAGATCTCAATAGATTATGTCATGTTTGGTAATAAGTGGAACTGAAATTAAATCGACGTCGATAATACATTTGCATGCAATATAGCACTAGAGATTTTATTTGATGATGTGGATCATGAATCATTGTCAATTGGACAATGTAAACAAAAAAAATGATTGGCCAATATTGAAAGAGGCAATTGAGGCAAAACTAAGATCTCTTTCGAAAAGAGAATTATTTGGGCCTATAGCCCGTATATTGAAATGTGTAAAGCTCGTGGATATTAATGAGCCTTTGTGAGAAAGAGAAATCAAAAGGAGAAATCACGAGATATAAACTCGTTTGGTTGCATAGATTCTCACAAAGACATGAAATTGATTATGAGGAAAATATATTCCTCGATGGTGGATGCAGTTACTTTTAGATAGTCTGACAATAAATGAAATAACTCAGTTTCCGCCTAATGGATGTTTGTTACATCTTATTTGTATAAGCCTCTTGATAACAACATTTACATGAAGCTTTTGGAAGGATTTAGACTGCCAGAAGCAGTTAATTCAAGTTCTCGAGAATATTATTCAATTATATTGAATATATCTTTTATAGATTAAAATATTTTTGGCACATTTGGTATAATCGCCTCATTGAATACTTATTAGCGGAAGGCAATAAGAATGATTTAATTTCCAGAGCATTTTATTAAGAGGTTTAACTCTGGATTTGTCTTTATTTTTATTCTGTATGTTGGCGATTCATTGAGACTCATGATGAGATTTCCTTAACAATGGAATCCTTGTGCAGCAATCGGCATACACAGAAAAATGTTTAAAGAGACTTTACATGCATAATGCATATTTGTTTACCACTATTTGGTTGTTAGGTCTCTTAATGTAAACAAAGATCCATTTCGCCCTCGAGAAAAAGGTGATGATATTCTTGGTCTAAAAGCACTATATATACATTAATTGATCTGGAAGCATCGTATCTTAGCTGGTCCAGAAATACTATCTAAGTGCTACGAGACCATTGCCTTTAAATAATTGCTATGCATGAGGCAAAGCCGAAATATGTGTTTGGCTAAACATATCCAGAAGATATGTGAATTACTTTCACAAGATAAGATGCAAGCTATTTTATGTAGAGATAATGCAGAATTTATATCTCAAGGTGGATACATCAAATGTGATAAAACGAAACATATCTCTTTAAAGTTTCGTCCCTCATGATCTTCAGAAGAATAGTATTTGATGAATCATTTCAAGCAATAATTTGGAAGATTTATCCACTAGTGCATACTCTATTTTAACATTTGAAGATTATATTCAAGATTGAATTATGAAGATTCAAAGATCTTATGTGATATTTTTATGAGGGGGAGTAAATACGTGTTGCACTCTTTTTCCCTTAACCGAGGTTTTGTCCCAATGGATTTTCCTGGTAAGGTTTTTAATGAGGCAACATGTTATGCGTATTAAAGATGTGTGTACTCTTTTTCCTTCACTAATGAATTTTTTTCCCACTGGGTTTTTATCTTAGTAAGGTTTTAACGAGGCACATTATCTTCATAGACATCCAATGGGGAGTGTTATGAATATTTATCTATGTGGATGTCTATCATGATTAGAACTTTATCTAAGGAGTTTGATTTATTTATTATTAGGAATATTATCTCTATTAATTAGAGTTTAATGTATTATGTACTTCTTATGCCTATAAATATATGATTCATTGAAGGCATTGTACACAATTCTATATTTTGAGAATAATACAAATCTCCCTCTTTCTCTCATCTCTTTGTTCTTCTTGATTTTATTTACAACAATTTTATCACTTTTTTCAGATTTTATTTTATTTTTTAATTAAAAAATAATTAAACTTTTATTACTATAATAATTCTTACATTCACTCTAATTTAAGGGTAAAGTTCACAAATGATCGCTAAACTTCGATCAATTATTCAATTTGGTAAACAAATTTTCAATTGCTTCAATGTTACCATTAAACTTTTAGTTTTGTAACACCCGTGTTTTGGGGTTAGGAGTTAGTCGGGTTAATTGGTCTGAGTCGGTAGAACTAATTTTAATCAAATTGATCTTAGTTGAGCAAATTGGGTTTTAAATAAAAAGGAGGGATATTTTGGTAAAAATTCGAAGTGGATTCTTAGACCCATTTTTAAAGTGTCAAAAACTTAATTTTTGGTGAGTTTTAGATTGTAATTAAAGGGTTGATGGTTTATATATGTTAGGAGGATGTTTTGGAATCATTTAGATATCATTTGGGTGTTTAAAAACATAATTTTCTGCTAAGTAAAATAGGAGTACGAAAATTGAGTTTTGGAGGGTTTTGAGTGAGTTTTAGGGGTTGTTTTAGGTGGGAAATTGATAGCCAATGGTAGTACTATGATTAGGGATTGATTTGGGATCATTTGTGGGTGCAATGGATGTTGGAAACATAACTTTTGGAAGAGGTATTGGAGCTGTCCGAAATTGCTAAGTATGGGGTTTGGTCATGGTTTGCAAAATGGTAATTTGTACTTAAATTGTATTCCGGGTTGATAATTTGATGTTGGGCTGATTTGAGGTTGTTTGAATTGTATTGAGGTTGTTTTGAAGCAAGAATTTGGGTCGGCAAAGCATCGAGAAGAAATCCGAAAACTTGGAGGTGATGGTTGCTTGGTAGTTGAGCTTGGAGGTAGAGGTGAGTGGTTAAAATATTTTAAATGGTTTTGAGTAATTGGTTCGAGCATGTGAACTAGGTTGAGATTGGTAGACTCGCCTAGAGTTTGGATTAGGGTGGTAGCCTAATCCTAAGCTTTAGTTAGAGACATTGGATGATCTCTTTAATTGATATTATGCCTCATGATGATTTGTGTATGTATAATGTGTTATACATGTTGTTGAGGCATGGTTTGATGCATTGCTATGCATGTGGTTTGGATTGTAAACTGTGTATGATGATGTTGAGTTTAATATGATGTAGGATGCCATATTATTACTCTTGAACATGACATTATGATGATTATGTATAATGTGATATACATGTATGTTGGGGCATGATTTAATGCATTGTTATATGCATGTTGTTGAGATATTTGATGTTGAGTTTAATATGAAGTAAGATGCCATATTATTACTCTGAACATCAAAGGTTGTGGAATTTGATTAATATTGGCACTAGTATGCTTGGGTACAATGATCGATCATTAGGATGAGTGTGCACACAAATTGAGTCAAAACGTACGTGGCCTTGGTGGCGTTAAGGCACCAAGGAGGAGTACGGTGATGTAATATTCCACCGAAAATTTATATATATTCTACGTGGCGATGAGTGGAATCCCGTCCGTAGGGCATGTGGCGATGAGTGGAATCCCGTCCATGCAAGGCCGGTGATGAGTGTAATCCCACCGAGGTAAGGTTGATGTTGGAAAATGCGTTCCAACATGTTATCCGCGTATTCGAGTCATAGCTAGGTGCCAATATGAGAAAGTATGTATATGCCAATATGAGATTATGCATACATGTTAAAATGAATTGATATGTGTATCAATGTGATATGAAAAGTGAATTTCAAATGCGAAGCTATATATGTTTTGGTTAATGCATTGAGATATATATGTATCATTGTAAGTTGAGCTTATGAGATGTTGAGCATGACATAATGTTGATTATATGTTCATGCATCATGTTCATGTGGATCGAAGATAAAGTCATGTATTTCATCATGATAATTGCTCGAGCTTGGACCCTGTATTGTCGAAGGTTTGTTTTATGAGCTTACCCCCACTAAGCTTTTATGCTTACGCTCTCTTTTGTTCGACAATGCAGATAAATAGCTTGTGGGTGGCAAGGGAAAGGAAAGGTCTCCAAGTGTTGCTTTTGGTGAGCTCAATGTATGATTTATAAATTGAAAGATTGTAATAGTAAAGCAATGGGATAGGTGTTGTTGTTTTTGATGCTTTAATGTGTGTTGATTTGGTTTGGCACTTAGATGCCTTGTTTGATTCGTAAATATCACTTATGATACATACCTTGATGAATGCTTGAGTGATGCATGCCTTGATGAATGCTTGTGTGTGATGGCATGTCCTTTTTGGATGATTAGGTTGCTTAGTTGATATGTCTAAGTCTCCTATGTGTTAATTTGTATCTTTGGTATTGTTGAGATTTTATGTATGTCCATATATGCATAAATTGCTCTTTAATTGGAATGCTATGTATGAATGCTTTAGTCCATGTTTGAATGATTTCCTTGGCTTAAATAGGTGTTCTTGCATGTTTGTATATGCTTTATTGCTTCCTAAAATATGTTTTAAATGATTCTAACTTTAGCCGATCTTTTTCAAAACATCTATGATCCGTTTTTGCACTAAAGCTGTTTTTCCAGTCTCCAAGGCAAAAAGGATCGATCCCCTGGAAAAAGGGATCGATCCCTTCGTTGGCAGAAACTTTCCAATTTTTGCTTCCAGCCTCCAAGTGCAAAAGGATCGATCCCCTTGCTTATGGGATCGATCCCTTGTGATATAGATGCTAAATTTTTAAAAATTGAGGTTTGCAAGCTTTACGTTTTAGTCCTGATTCTCGTATGTGCAATTGCTTGAGTTTGAGATGTCCGTTTGAGTTGAAATTTGGCAGAGAGGCATGAAACATGACTAATTTCATAATGGTAACTTAAAATTTGTTAAAGTCCTCTTAATTTCCAGAATTTACAAATTGGTCCCTAAATTCGTATTTTGTTCAATTGAGTCCCTTATTGTTTTCCGATTGCTGTGATTTTTGAGTATGCTTATCTCAAGAGTATGCCTAGGTTTAATGTGCATCTAGACAAGTTTAAAAAAAAAAGGGTCGTTAATCAAGGTTGACTTTCGGGTTGACTTTGGTTTTCCCCGTGTAATCTTCGTAGTTCGTGTCAGCCGTCTAGGCCGGGCTACGGGGGTTACAAGTTTTGTTTCAATTTGGCCACTGACTCGTTAACAACCATTAAAAGAGTGATGTGGTTGTTAAAATATTTTATATAATAACACATTTAGTCCTCCACGTTTACACATTCAAAATATTTAGTCCTAATTCGAAAGGAATAATAAATTTAACCCTCATTATTTCTATTTGACCCTATTTTTAGTTAGAGATAATTTAATATTTTATTTTGATCCCTCAATTATAACTAATGTTATCTTGTCCCTCCCAAGTCCCAACCATACTCAATCCATCCTTTAAAATTTCATAAAGAATAGATCATAGTCATCTCATGAAATTGTATTCAAAAGATATATACAATTTAGTCCTAAATTGTCACTTGACTAACAATTTTTATCCGTAGAGGGACCATTTTGACCCAAAATAAAACGTTAAGGGTTAAATTGCTTCAAAAAAATAGGGGCAATGACTTTCCAGTCAAGCGTTAGGGGCATTTTTTGGCTCTATGCCTAAAAGAAATTTAGACGAGTCATCATATCTACTTTTTAAACCTAAAATCTAAATTTCTAATCATAAAACTTTAAAATATATAAACTCTAAAGTTTAATCATAAACTTTAAATTTTATTTACAAATTAAAATTTAAACTAAATCTTTGATCTCTAAAATGTTTATTTGTGTTATCATCCAATAAAAAAACATATTGAAATTAACAAAATAACTAAATTCATTTATTAAGTTGAGAAATTTGAGTTTAAGGTTAAATTTTTGGAACCGTATTAAATCATTCAGAAAATTCAAATTTCAAGCATAAAACTGGTCTCTCCAACTTGAGTTTAATCGGCATACCTTGGATTTATCTCGGATCAAATCATTGAATTCACATTTTAGTGCCAAAAATTGGGAACCACCATAAATCAAATATTGTGACAAGTAGAACATAAAAAGTTTCAGAAAACATGGATAACAAGCAACTTGAAGATTAATGATACGATCAAAATAAGGGTTAACACAACTCTACTTATTCATCATGTATGGTTGAAAACCCTAAAACCGAATTCAAGTGTAATGTTCGGTCTGATTTTAGTTCGTGTTTTATGAATATGATTCAGTTTTTGTTTGGATAATAATAGTTCAACATATTGGTTTGGTTCTATTTAGAACTGTAATTAGTTTAACTAAATAAAATTCTTTTTTTTATATAATACATTAATACTAAGTAAATATATATATAAAGAGATTCATGACCTTGCTGACGAAAGCAATGGAGTTAGAGCTTGCAGCCTTGCCGAATGCCCCAAACATTGGCAACTCATGAGATACAGATGCGATTACGGCCACGGGTATGTAGCCGCTTCATTCTTTTTGAAGAGTCATATCTTCAAACTCATATCTAGGCATGGGTCGAAAACGAACATTGGCAACAAATACTATAAGAAAAAAAATGAAGGAGCACATAAAATTTTACCGGTTCAGGTGTTGGGATGCTTATATATATTTATATTCTTTTAGTCCTTCGCATTTACTTATTCAAACAATTTAGGACTAAATTGTATTCAAAAGATATTTTAATCCATCCTTAGATGCTGCAATTTAAACTTTTGGTAAATTAAAGGATGGCTTGGGTATGGTTGGAATTGGGAGGGACAAGATAACATTAGTTATATTTGAGAGATTAAAATAAAATATTAAATTATCTCTAATTAAAAATAGGGTTAAATTGAAATAATGAGGGTTAAATTTATTATTTCTTACGAACTATGACTAAATTATTTGAATGTGTAAACATGGAGGATTAAATGTGTTATTATACAAAATATTTTAACAGTCACATCACCCTTTTAACAATTGTTAACGGGTCAGTGGCCAAATTGAAGCAAAACTAAAAGTTTAATGGTAACATTGAAGCAACTGGAAGTTTGGTTACCAAATTGAATAATTGATGAAAGTTAAGTGACCATTTGTGAACTTTACCCTTAAATTAAAGTGAATGTAGGAATTATTATAGTAATAAAATTTTAATTATTTTTTGAATTAAAAATAAAAAATCTAAAAATAATAATATAAAAAATTATTTTTTAAGATTTTATTCTAAAGGGGATAATAATACTTTCGGTCCTTAAGATTTCAAAACTAATTAAAACAATTAATGGTACATTGCGGTACATATAAATAGTAGTACATTGCGGTACATGACATTTACAGTAGAATTATCCATTACACATAGACAATCAATATTTCATATCAAGCAAGAGTTTTTTATATATTTAAACAAGGATTATTATCCTATACACTGGCGGTAGAAAAATTTCCACAAGCGCCTTAGTTCTAGGGTTTAAGGTGTAGGGTTTAGCGGTTTAGGTGTATGGATTTAGAATTTAGGGATAATTGTTAGAATTCAGGATTTAGAGTTAGAATTTAGGGTTTAGATGTTAGGGTTTAGTTTTTAGGCTAATATGGTGAGAATTTAGGTTTTAATCTATAAACCCTAAATTATAACCCTTAATTGTAAATTTCAAACACTATCACTAAATTCAAAACTCATAAACCTAAATGTTGGAGTATGCCCAAAGACCAATCATGAGATAATTGTAAAAGACATACTTATTTTATCTTGTTTATTAATAAAGCCATTATTATTATTTCAGTCTTATTCTATGCATCTATAAATAAACTGAATTATAATAAAGTCTTTAGAATAATATAGTTATTCTTGAACGTTGATAAGTGTTTATATTGGTTGCGCTTTTGGTCCTTATTTCGATTAAATACAAGTTTGAGGGACTTAACTGGGTTGTTTTATGTTGTTTTCATGCAGGGGACGTGATGGTAGAAATATGTTGGAAATACGCTGGAATACTGTAGGAAATGCTGGAGTCATGGGCAGATTCATGGGCATGAATGCTGACTGGGCGCCACGTCAGCGTCTTCTAGAAGCTGACGTCAGCAGCACTGATAGCTTATCAAGCCGCTTATCAGATAGCATATCTCCGAATTTTTGAATTTTAAATTTTAAACTTTGGATAATTATTTTGTTTAATTTTTGTATTATCATTTTAGGTTTACCTAGGTTATTCGAAACACTATAAATACCTCCTTTGGGGTAAGACTTAATCAATCATCATTCAATTGAATTCATCACTTTAATCATTTCTCTTTCAAGTTTTCTTTCTTTTTTTCCTTTTAATTTTTTTTCTTGAGATTATTTCTAAATTTTCGAGCATGATTAATTTAATAACCATGCTCGGCTAAATCTTCTTAAGCCAAAGGCTTATGCAATGACGCGTTCTCAAGGCGAGGTTTGAAATTATGCTTCAAACATTTCGGAAACTTTTCTCGATTTCTTCATACTTTATCTTCAAAATCAAAATGATTTTTAAACCCAAAGATTGACTTTGGATAAAATAATTGTTTTGATCTATCAAGTGGGAGGGAGGATCGGTTATTGAAACAAATCCGACTTCCAGGGAACACACTTAGTAAATAGATTACTAAGGGAAATTGAGATCGAATCGTTTTTATAGAAATAACTTTTCGAGTTGGTTACGAGCTTAAAGAATTTGTTTTCTCAAACATTTAGTTGGGTTAGACAAATTATCAAAACTGAAGCTAAACATTGGGTTTGAAAATTCAGTTTACAAAGAAAACTCAAGGATTGACCTTGTAGTAATTTCGCCAACAAGTTTTCCGAAATCAAAAAATCTTTACCAATGAACAGAGTAGAACAAGTCAAAGCTTAGCCAAGGCTGAATATCTCTATTATTAGTTTTAACATCTTTAAACTATTCTTCTTGCTCTCTTAAATTATTACATTTCATTGCAATTTCCCCCTAAATCACACAAACTCAATTCCATCATCTCTTGGTTCAGAAACGTCAAAGGCGCAACAAGGAAAGTCCAAGTCCTTGTGGGTTCGACTCCTACTTCCCTATCTATACTTAATTTAATTTCTTTATTTATTTATTTATTTGGAAGAAGGAAATTATTCTTGACACGTTACGACGCGTGTCAAAATTGGCACCATTTCCGGGGACTTCGACAACTTCTACTGTTTGTTTTTTATTATTTATGACCAGGAGAAATTCGGGAGAACAGATTGAATTCATTCCGGAAATTGAAGCATTTGCGAGACGACGAAACGCACAACGAAACCGAGAGAAGCAATATAAGCTGTGCCAACAACGATTCCAACAAGATATCGAATCATCCCAACCCGAAACACACTTTGAAGAATGAAACCAAATGGGAGCCAACGAACAGACGATCCAGCACCTGATCAGGGCATCGGATGACAATCAGCCCTTGTGCATAACCTTCCCGAATGGTGAAACGTCGTTCCAATTAAAAACGGGCTTGATTCATATCCTACCAAATTTCCACGATTTGCCCAACAAAAACCCACACAAACACCTTAAGGTGTTCCACATGGTTTGCTCAACTACGAAACCACAGGGAGTATCTGAGGATCAAATTAAACTTCACACCTTTCCCATTTCTTTATCTGATATTGCTAAGGATTGACTTTATGATTTACCTTCTAACTCAGTTACTATCTGGACTGAAATGGCTCGCTTGTTTCTTGACAGATTCTTTCCAGCCGCTAAAGCAAGCGAAACGAGACGAACTATTTTAAATATCCGACAAAAGAATACCGAAACACTTTATGACTATTGGGAGCGCTTCAAGAAACTATGCGCAAATTGCCCATAACACGGTTTGTCAGATCAAACACTTATTCAATATTTTTATGAAGGATTAACCCCTACAGATATGAAAGTAGTTGATGCAGCTAGCGGAGGAGCCCTAGTCAATATGACCCCGGCGGCAGCAAGGACATTGATTTCGACCATGGCAGCCAACTCATATGCAGTTGATATATAACAAAGTGTTGTTATTGACATAGAGATGTCAAAATTAATACATAAGTATGTGTTAGAGAACGACATACTGGACTGACCTGCTATGAGCATGTTTCTTGGATTATTATGTGACAGTCACAATATTGCTCATGGTGATAACTAAATTTATGATCCTCATACTTGAGATCATCATTATTTCAATATCGAGAGTGACGTATTTTAATGCAATCAAATGTGTGTTGTAACAGACTACACTATAAAGACTAATATTGGATATGTCGCACTCTATATAGCGAAATATAGTTGATCAAGATAGGATTTGTCCCTCTTACATAATAGGAGTAATATCGTAGGCCACTTGATTGAGTGAGACTAGAAAATGCATGGCCATGCTCGAACAAATTGATATGAGATAAATAGTTATTCGTTTATCATAGTCTACCCAAGATATCAAGAAATATTAGATGGACTATACAAGTGTGACTAATCTATGACTTGTGTTCGATCTAGATATAAGGACAAAAGGATGTAATACATAAAAGAAGTTAATCACGAAAAAAGGTAAAGTCGAACCACGACTTCATGTAACTTAGGTAGCAATGATATATTGCTAGATGTCACTCATTGTTTGTAATATTAGAATTGTTCTAGATATTACTACTAACGTTACATGAACCTACAAGGGTCATGCCATATTATTGAAACGAGCAAATATCGATTAGATAGCATGTGTACAAACTTGTTGTACACGTAATAATTATTAAAGACGAAATTATCTATAATTATTGTAATTATAGATAATTTCGTTTATATATATTTTAATAATTAGATAATTATTGTAATTATCAAACACTATTAAAATATATATCCCTAAAGAAACATAATTTAAGTAGAATCAAATTCTACATATTTAATTGTATTCGGTTAAATATATTGTATATTTAATGAATTCGAATTAAAATAGAATTAGATTCTACATATTTAATTATATTCGGTTAAATATATTGTATATTTAATGAATCCGAATTTAATTAGAATTAGGTTTTTGAATGCTATATAAAGGCATAAGGTCTAGCAGCCATAGTATGCTTTTTCGGAAAACCTCTCTAACTCCCTAAGGTCTAGAAGAGAAAATATTTTTCGTTTCGTTCGGATGGACTGCGTAGAGGTCGGAGCGCTATCTTGACGACTCGGGTTCGATTTGGTTTATCCTAACTCCCTAAGGATATCAAGATACAAGATTTATTAAGGTAATATTTCATCCCTACTCACCCCGAATTCGTCCCTTATACATGGATCACTGGCGCAAGTCGCCGGATAATTTTTCGTTGCGCCATGAGGTGTACCGGCGTTTCCCAACACTAAACCCCTAAACCATACACCCTAAACCCTAAACTAAGACGCTTGTAAAAACTTTTAGTTTTCACCGCCAGTGTATCAAATAATTATCCTTTAAACAATTTAAAATTCCTTGATAAACGAGTTAATTTCTTACAAAGTAGAAAATAAAAAATATCATCCCTCTATATTTAAATTTTAACATGCAAATACACATGATTAATCTAAAATTATTGCATGTACATATATAAACATTACTATATCGTGTTCAATTTAAGAATTGTTGCACAATAATAATATTGTTTATATAAGTTATTATAAAAATGAAATTTAATTTTTTTTGAATATATAAAATTTAAAATCTTAAACTATTCCGTCGGAGTACAATTTCCAAATTTGAATAACATAAGAAATAAATACCTCTTGAATAAAATAGTCTAGACCATCCAATCGGGCATGGATCCTCTATTCAGCAAGCCTTGATAAAAATGGTAGCCCAGTTTGTTAATGATAGGCCTAACAGGGTTTTCCTTCCAGCTAGGGGTAAGCAACTGATTATGCAGGTTACAAGTAAAATTACTAAAAATGTCAGAATTTAATCATCTTGGATAATTATTCGAAAAAGTTATAGAATTTACATAAATGGTTTAGTAACTTATGATGCATACAATTTTCTGCATTTAAATCCATACCAGCAATTATTCAGCATCTACAGAACACATGAACTTATAACCTAAATTAAAATGAAATGTATGTGTTTGTTCGTAAGCAAAAAAAATTTCTAACCAATTTGTAACCCCTAGACCCGCCTATGCGTTACAACGGATTTCAGGAAGTCACATTAGGGTCACAAGAGCGACCCACAGTAAAAATACACATAAAACATTTTTTTCCTCAAACACTTATTAAACTGTAAAATTAAATTCTGTTTAAAATACCATTTCAGGAAGTCATTTAAACACATAACAAAAATTTCAGAAAGTATTTTACAGACACTATCATAAAACAATACATGACATACATGCCCAATAACTATACAATATCGTACTCTAGAGGCAACACCGAGGGAACTCCGAACATTGATGTCAAACATAATGCCATGATATAATCTTTTAACCTGCGATGGTAAAAACAACGTGAGCTTGGAAAAGCTCAGTAATATAGAACTACCAAAAGATGCTATAAGCTCATGCATATATATGGTAGGCATAACATTTTCATGATGTTCCAAGCAGTAACAATCCTCATTTCCTTTCCGCTATTTTAGGGTAACGTTATACTTGAGAATAACAGTACTTGTTCTTTATTCAGTCATCGAGTAACAAACGAGAATTATACAAACTGATAGATTACGAAGATGAAACAAAGAGTTTAGTAATCGGTGTTCAGATTCCAGACACGAGTAACATTATAGGTCAAGCTAACAGATCATGCTATCAAATTCATCAGACAACCAAGCAATACCATCACAGATCAAGCAATCACATACCAAGTATACAGATTGAGCAGACATACATCAGGTAGGCAGAGAATGTCATCATATATCCAGTTCATCATTTCATCTCATTTTCTAACATAATGATGCAATCTCAATAACAATTGAACATTCATCAAACATAACATTGTTCATGATTAAATCGTTAGATTGTTTACTAATATGTAATCATTATACAATTCATTCAATATAATATAACACACATGAAACACACTAGATAGAACATTTTATTTCTTGAAGATACTCGATATTTACAGAAGAGAACACATTAAACTTTTGACAATTTGAATGAATTTCATAAATGAGGTCCCTATTAAAAAGGGGGGTTTGTATTAACGGTTCAAACCAGATATTCAGGAGTTGATACGTCATGATTTTTGAGAGTTTAGATATATCATGAGTACTTTAGTCATTTAAGCCTACAAGGGCATTATGGTCATTTTATCATACATGGGCGTTTTGGTAATTTATACTAACGAGGCATAAACATTCCTTCAGGAAATTCTATTTGCTCAACAGGTTTCCAACCAGGCACTGTTGCGTTCGTGCATCGACTATAAATGTTACGCAAATGGTGCAAGTATACACGTTGAACGAGTAATAAAGTGATGAGTGAGTATCGTCTCCACAGGGATTGGAGGTATTCACGGTTACTGTAACAATAAAGCTTGAACTTTTTGCAGGTGACAATGCTATAGTAAAAGAGATGGTGTATAATAATGCTGAAGCAAAACAGTGCAGAGAAAGATGAGATAACAATATGATAGATAGGTCCCCTTTCGTATGCGAAACTCACTACGGAATGACTGGCTGGGAACGATGGACAACCTAACTCAAGCTTCTTAATGATACTAAGGCTTTTCAGGTATCTTCTATGCTAGGCGGTATTTACTAAGAGTGCTCCTGAACTATCTCTAGCCAGGAAACTGGGAGTCAGAAATGCTACAGCCATACCTCTAGGCGTAAACTCATAACACTCCCCTACCCTTCACGTACTATCCTTTTTAGCCCTTGAAACCTATCACTTATCTCTAAGGTAGGTTAGAGTCTGTGAAACCGATATTTTAATTTTGATATAACTAAAGAACCTAAGGACTAAATTGAAAATGTGAAAACGAATTTTTAAGTCCTCAAACCTCTCTATATATTTTAAACAATATGCCTAAGTTAAAAACTGAATTTATCAAATGTTTTCTAAGTGTTCTTAAAGCCAAAACAGTGATTTTCGAGTCACCATTTCGAAACGGCCTTAGGCATTTCGAAACAGTTTTGAAACTGTGAATTCATGTTTCGGAACAGGTATCGAAACGATTTCAATACTGCCAACCCGTGTTTCGAAACAAGTCTCGAAACGACTTAAGAACATTGAGACACCGTATCGAAACGATATCCAATGTTTCGAAACGGATTTAAAACTGATTTGAAAAATATGATCGTTGAATGTTTTTAACTGATTTTAAACAAATCGATAAGGCGTATCGAAACGATCTCAAGCCGTTTCGATACGATCCTTGACAGTGGCAAAATGTTTTGAAACGGGTCTCGAAACGGCTCTTAGCGTATCGAAACAAGTCTAGCCGTTTCGACACGGGCTCTTTAATGCACCCCAACAGATGTTTCTATTTTGGTCTGTTTCGAAACATGGTCGGGCGTTTCGAAACGGTTGGTTGCAGACTGCATTTATGGAGGGAAGAGAACACCCCAACGGCTCTATTAATGAATGCATCAACCACAATGGCTAGAATTCAATGAGAAGGTATAAAAGGGACCTCTAAAAGCTTCAGCAACAACTATTGATCCTAAAGCAAATATCCAAACATCAAATCCAAGCATTTGTGCCTAAATCTCATTATTGTCTTGAAACCCAAATTTTATTTTTCATTCTTATCTTTTCAATTGGGTTGAGTGCTTGTAATTGGGCTATATTGTGTATTTAGAGATACTTGTTTTAGCCAACAACTTCTTTGTTTCAATTGTGTGAGGATTGTGTCAAATTTTGGGTAGAAAATTTGACCAAAAATTGTAAGGGCTACCTCCTTAGCCTAGAAAAGGGGAAGAACAATTAATGAAATTGTTGCAAATCCTTAGTGAAGCTAAGGTAGTGGATGTAGAGTTCAATTGGAACTTGAACCACTCTAAAATTCCTTGTCTACCATTTTTTTTTGCAAATTTCACCACCAAGAACTTTAAAAATCCAATTCACCCCCACTTGGTTTATTTCGATCATTCGATCTACTCAACAATTGGTATCAGAGCCTACCTCTTTGAGGATTAACAACCACAAGAGGAGTTCCTAAGAAGAGTGTGATCATCCAAAAATCAAGAGATGTCATCTACCTCCGGTTCGAGCATGTTTGAGTCTCAATCCACTACAAAACCACCTTTCTTCAATGGTGACAACTATCCGTTTTGGAAGAATCGGATGCGCCTCTTCATCAAGTCCAACGATTTCTTGGTTTGGGATGTCATTGAAGATGGCCCCTATATTCCATTGAAGCAAGATAATGAAGGGAAGATGATTTTGAAGAAAAAGATGGAGATGAGTGAAGAAGAGAGGAAGAAGATCCAAATCAATGACAAAGCTCTTCACATGCTCTTTTGCTCTTTCGGTCCAGACATCTACTCTAAAGTTTCATCCATTGAGAGTGCCAAAGAAGTGTGGGATACTCTTGAGACCACCTATGAGGGAACCAACGATGTCAAGGAAACCAAGATTGGAATTCTCAATCTTAGTTATGAGAATTTCAAGATGGAGCCCGATGAGAAGGTGTCCAAGATGTTTGATCGCATCTCAACCATAGTCAATGGGCTTAAAAGATTTGGAGAGACTATACCGGAAGACAAGCTTGTCCGGAAGCTACTCTACTCACTTCTCGAATCTTGGGATGGGAAGAGAACTGCCATCATAGAAGCCAAAAACTTGAAGACTTTAAAACTTGATGAGCTAGTGGGTTCTCTCCTTACTCATGAGATTATGAAGCAAGGAAAGGAAGAAGAGAAGAAGAAGGAAGAGAAAAGAGTAGAGAAGCTAGAGGTGGAAAAGAAGAAGAAGATGAGAATAGCTCTCAAAGCTTCATTACTTGAGGAGAGCTCTTCTAGTGAGGAGGATGAGCTAGAAGAATTGGCTATGATAGCCAAAAGATTCTCACGCTTCATGAGGTCCAACCGAGGAAGGAAAATTCAAAGAAAGATGGAATTTAAAGGTAAAAACAAAGAAGAAGTGAGGGATCAAATCATTTTCTTTGAGTGCAATAAGCCCGGTCACATTCGTTCGGAGTGCCCTCAACTCAAGAAGAAATGCTTTGAGAAGAAGAAGTAGTTCAAAGCCAAGCTTGCTACTTGGAGTGATGAGGAGTCATCCGAGGATGACGAACAAGAAGTGGCCAACCTTTGCCTCATGGCACTTGAGGAGGATTCCTCCATGGTAACCTCTAACTCATCATCTTTTGATTTTACATATGATGAATTAAATGATGCATATGATGAGTTGCAAGAGGTCTATGATGAATTAGTTGAGAAATACAAGGAGTCGGTCATTAGGAATAAGAAAATTATTTCAGAATTAAATGATAAAAATGACTCACTTTCTTAAGCTAATTTAAAATTTGAGAAAAAAAGATTTTAGGGTTGAAAGATGATCTAAATTTTTTCCAAGATGAAAATGTTGACCTTAATAATCTTCTTGCTCAATGTAATAGTGAACACCAAAAGGTGTTAGATGAGCTTAACAAGCTCAAAGAGTCCTTTAAAAATGTTGGTAGTGTGAAGCATAAAATAGGTGAATCTTCTAAAACAAACCAACCTAAGAAAAGGACCAATAACTACAAACAAGGTAGCCTTCCTAGATATAGTAGAACTAAAAGGATTAGAAGTGTGTGGGTTCCCAAGGAACTTGTAAAATCTAATAATATTGTTGCTATGTCACCTTGGATTCCTAAGGGAACCAAGTTAATGGGAGCTAACACTCGTGGACCCAAAATGATTTGGGTACCAAAAACAAAAGTTTGATATCTTTGTTTGTAGGGGGAGCATTGCTACAAGGCCAAAGCACAAAGTCAAAACTCATGGTACCTTGATAGTGGATGCTCGAGGCATATGGCCGGAGACAAGAGTAGATTCATGGATCTAAAGCCAAAAAGTGGAGGAGTGGTGACATTTGGTGACAACTCCAAAGGCCACATTAAAGGTATTGGCTCCATAGGTAATCACTCTACTATTCTTATTGAAAATGTCTTGTATGTCGATGGTCTTAAACATAACTTGTTAAGCATAAGTCAATTGTGTGATAAAGGATTTAATGTTTCATTTGATAAAAATGGGTGCAAATTTGTTGACATTAAATCTAATAATATTATGCTCATAGGTCATCGCATAGGTAACATTTACATGGTGCATCTAGATGACATGTATACATCTCATGCATGTTTAGTAGCTCAAAATGAAAATGATGCATGGTTGTGGCATAGGAAACTAGGACATGCTAGCATTAGTGTTTTAGAAAAACTAGTTTCCCTTGATCTAGTTAGAGGTTTACCCAAGATTAAGTTCTCAAACGATAAAATTTGTGATGCATGCTCTAAGGGTAAACAACATAAGTCATCCTTTAAATCCATTAATGATGTTTCTACAAGTAGGTGTTTACAACTTATCCATATGGATTTATTTGAGCCAATTAGGACTATGACCTTGGGTGGTAAATCTTATACATTTGTTCTTGTCGATGATTTTTCTAGATTTACCTGGGTTCTATTTTTAAGTGCTAAAGATAAGGCTTTAGAAAAATTCATCACATTTTCAAAATTAACCCAAAATGATCTTGAACTTAGAATTTCTCATATTAGAAGTGATCATGGAATCGAGTTTCAAAATTTAGGGTTTGAAGATTTTTTAAATGAAAATGGTATTAGCCACAACTTTTCGGCTCCCCGAACTCCTCAACAAAATGGGGTAGTTGAGAGGAAAAATAGAACTTTATAAGAAATGGCTAGAACCATGCTTTGTGAAAACAATTTACCTAAATATTTTTGGGCTGAAGCCACAAACACTGCTTGCTACATTGTGAACCGAGTAATGATTATGCCAATTTTAAAGAAAACTCCTTATGAGATTTTGAAATCTAAAAAGCCTAACATTAGCTATTTTCATCCATTTGGTTGCAAGTGTTTTGTTTTAAATAATGGAAAAGACAACCTAGGTAAATTTGATGCAAAAAGTGATGAAGCTATTTTCATAGGATATTCTTTAACCTCTAAAGCCTATCGTGTATTTAACAAGAGAACTTTAGTAGTAGAAGAATCTATATGTAACACCCGGGTTTAGGGGTTGGATGGAAATAATATTAAAATATTGTTTCGGGTTTTAGATATTCGAATCAAAAAAAAATTCTATGTTGGATCAAAATTGTTTTGGGAATTAAATCCCATGGATTTTATGATAAAGGAGGATTTGTCATCTCATTAATGGCAAAATGGTAAATAAGATGAACTTTTAAAATTAAAACCCTTTTTTGTTGAATTAAAACATGTGTTCATCTTCTTCACCCCATTTTCACCATTTCAACGACATGGAAGCTCTCTCCTTCCCCCTTTCATCATTTCATCTCTTTCAACTTCATCTTTGGAGCTTTTTAAAAGGTAATTGTGTTTTTGACTTGGTCTTGTCTTCCTCTTCGTGTTGGTACCAATATTTCTCATATTCTTTCATGATTTTTGAAATGTGAAGTTTTAGGGTTTTGTTTAAAAATGAGAGCTTTATGGTCTTTAACTTAATCCATTGATTTATTATTGTTAGCTAAGTTGTTTGCAACTCCTAAGGTCCAACATAAGTGAATTTTAAAGTGTTTTATCATGATTCCCGAAATTGGATAAAAATGGGTTTTTAGGAGGGTTTTTAGTTGATTTTTGGGTGTGGTTTGTGTTGGAAATTGAGGTTTGATGTTAGGGTAATGGTTAGGGGTTGATTTGGGATTGTTTGTGGGTGCTATGGATGTTGGAAACATGGTTTTTGGACATGGTTTAGGGGCTGCCCGAAATTGCAAAGTGTGGGGTTTGGTCATGGCTTGCAACGTTGTAAATTTGATTTGAATTGTTTTCCGGGTTGGTATTTTGATGTTGGGCTGATTTGGAATTGTTTGAAATGTGTTCGAGGTTGTTTAGAAGCGGAAATTTGTGTTGGGGAAGCTTCGGGAAGAAATCCGGAAATTTGAGGGAGGTTGCTTGCTTGGCTTGGAGCTTGGAAGCTTAGGTGAGTGGTTAAATGTTTTTGAATTGGTTTTGAGTATTTGGTTCAAGCATGTGAACCTAGGATGGGCTTGGTAAACCCACCTAGAGTTGGGATTAGAGTGGTAGCCTAATCCCAAGCTTTGATTAGAGACTTTGGTTGCACTCTTTAATGGTTGTATATGCCTCGTGTTAAATCGTGATGGTGTTGGTTATATATATGTTGTATATATGTATGTTGAGGCATGTTGGATGCATTGTTGTATGTATGTTGATGATAGATATGATATGGTTATTCACGTGTGCAAAATATGATGTGTTATGGTTGTTAATGATGTACATGTGTGTTGTCATGTGAAATGAGATTATGAGGTGATTGCTTGATCCGAGGATCATGGTGAGTACATGCTAGGCATGGAAATGTGGTTTGTGCATGATAGTAAGTCATGGTGAGTATGTGCTAAGCACGGAAGTTGTTAATAAATGGTATTGTGGAATGTATTAGTATTGGCACTAGTATGCTTGGGTACAAATGATTGATCATTAGGATGTTAGTGTGTACACATGAGTCAAAAGTCGCGCGTGGCCTTGGTGGCGTTGAGTCACCAAGGAGGAGTACGGGTACGCCCGGAAATTGTATTTACATTAGTCGGTGATGAGTGTAATCCCATCGACGGGCGTGAGGATGAGTGGAATCCCCTCCGCGTGAGATGAGGCGTGAGGATGAGTGGAATCCCCTCCGCGTGAACGGTGATGAGTGGAATCCCACTGTCAGGTAATGGTTGTGTTGTTGGATGTGAGTTCCAACGGTTATCCGCGTATTCGAGTCATAGCTAGGTGCCAATACGGATTGTAGTTTATGTTGCCATTATGTGGTTAATTGTGAGCCAATGTGATTTGGGATGTGTTGCTAACATGGTTTAATATATGCGATATCATATGTTGTGGGTTTAAACATGTTGAGCATGGCATGATATTGATTATATGTTCATGCATCATTTAGAATTATGGCTCGTGTGGACCGGAGGTAAGAACATGCATTTTATCTTGGTTGTAGCTCATGCTTGGACCCTGCATTGTCGAGGTTTGTTTTTAAAGAGCTCACCCTCACTAAGCTTTTATGCTTACGCTCTCTTTTGTTCGACAATGCAGATATATAGCTTGTGGGTGGCAAAGGCAAGGGAAGGTCTCCAAGTGTTGCTTTTGGTGAGCTCAATGTATGAATTTTAAGTAATGGAATGTAATAGTTAAGCAATGGGATAGGAATTGTTGATTCGAGTCTTGATGTATGTCTATGGTTGACGTGATTTGTAAGCATGTTATATCTTGCCAAATGCTAGTACGATGGATGTCTTATGAGTGCTTAGGTTGCTTGAATGGCATGTGGACTCACTTGATATGTGTGATGCTTATTGGTTCTTTTTAAATGTCTTCAAGCATGCTTGTATGAAAGGCTCTTAATGTGTAATTTGCCATGTTCGAAAGATTGTCCAAATCCATGCTTGTATGTGTCTGAGTATGTTAAATCTAGGATGTATGCCTCTAGACCTTGTTTGATGGTTTTGTGTGCCATTAGGGGGGTCCTATGGGACCTTTAGACTTGTCAAAACACCCCTAAATCTGTATTTCAAAGGTTACAGACTGCCGGCGTTTCGAAACGGGAGGTATCGTTTCGGAACGGGTAGGCTTCAGGGACCCCGTATCGGAACGCGTTTCGATACGGTATGGCCTTTGGAACCCCTGTTCCGAAACGCGTATCGGAACGTTTTGGCTACTGGAATTCTGAGAAATTCACGAGATGAAGGTGTTTCGAAATGGGTGTGAAGGTTTCGAAACGGTCAAAATCTCGTTGACCACGAGATATTGACCGTCGTGGGCGTTTCGAAACGGTTGACCCCCGTTTCGATACGGCCCCTTGTAAAGGCTCTGGGTCAGTTGACCTGGTCAAGGCGTTTCGATACGCCTCAAGGGCGTTTCGAAACGGCCTATTTAAAAGATTAAAAGTGGGCTGTTTAATTGCTGTTTTGGGTTCGAATGTTTGTCTCTTGTATTCTTGTTCCGCTGTTTGACCACATAGGGTTTAATATCCATTTAGACAAGATTTTAAAGAAAAAAATAGGGTTGCTAACCGAGGGGGAACTTTAACGGGTTTCGCTTCGGTTTTCCCCGTGTGGCCCACTCGGACCGGTCAACCGGCCAGACCGAGACGAGGGGGTTACATTTGTTGGTATCAGAGCCTAAGGTTGCCGAGATCTTGGGCAGGTAAGTGAGGTAAGTTTAAGTTTTGAATTGATATGCACGGTGTTTGCTTGCTTTGTAAGTATGATTGCTTGTATGACAAGTATGTTGATTGTTTGTTTAAAAGCATGTTATTCGTTACCCGTGTATGCTGTGATGTGTGACTGATTGATTGAGAATGTATGTTGTTGGACCATAAGCATATGTTTGCTTGTTTAACAAGTATGCCCTGTTATATGCTTGGTTGAGCCTGTATGTGTGCTGATTTGTTGAAACATGTTGAGTAGAGTCCCATTGCTTCTATTACATCGGAAAAAGGATTTTAAGTGAGGGAAATCATACTTGAGCCACTTGGACCTTTCCTTTGCTAACCCAACTTGTATGTTAAATTGTTGATTGATTTATTGCTTTTAGTAAGTTTGGGGCCAGTGTGTGGGCCGTAAATCGGTGAGTGGAAGTTGAGGTTTTAAAAATGTGGATGATGTGGAGGAAGTTCTTTGCTATAGTTGAGGGAGTATGGTTGTACCCTAGTTGAGGTACGATTTGTTTGCTCGAGTCAGCATGTGTGTGAGTTGGTTCTTGTTGGTGAGGGACGATGAGACCGATTTTGGTATTAGTTAGTGAAAAGAAGCGAAGACCTTTGAGTGGGAGTCAAAGTGATGTCTATGTTATAGTGGATAAGCCCTTGGTACAGTTTTGAGTTTGTCTCTTCTGATTGGTTCTGAGTTCGTACTTTCGTATGTTGCTAACAAGCATGCAAGTTTGAATGTACTCGATGAGGTGTCAGAGGTAGGTATGAGTACCTTAGTTCTTTTGGCGAGATCTAGGTAGGGGTCTCGTGTAGGTAATCTGAATTTCAGAAGTGTTAGTTGGTGACCGTTGGGGTTCAGTCTATGATTTCGATGCAAGACAGCCGATCAGTATCCGTGAATGGGAACCGATTTGTGTGTTTGGGGCCAGTGTGCGTCTGGGTGGTTTTCCAGCATGGTTGTCTGTGTGTGCTCAGAACTGCGTTTTTTTTGAAGTTTTGAAATGCTCTACGAATAGTCTAGAGGAGTTAGATTTTGTCGAAGAATCAGTCTGAAAACAAGAGGACCGAAGACTATCAGTTGTGTACTTGTGAGGTTACCATCTCTGCGGATTCGTCTATTTGTGTGAGCATGTAAGGAATTAGATATCGTTGTTGAGACCTTAGATGTATGGACGCATGTGACTAGCCTTTATGGAGATGGTAGTGATCAGAAAGATGTACAGAAGATGTTTGTTGGTGGTTCAGAGTTACTAGTTTCTAATAGACGTGAAGTGATTGTCTTCCTACAGTTTCAATGTGCCTTTTGACAAGGCTCGGCTTGAAGAGCAAGGAGTTAGTGTACGTTGAGACAAAGCAAGAGTTGACTTGAAGTTGCGGACTTATGTGTGACGATAGTGGTAGGTGGGGAGGTGAACTTCTTGTTGAATGTTGATCCAGTTTTAGAGATCAAAGATTGATTGAGTTTAGTTGACAGGCTTGCTTAGCAATTGTGATGAATTTGATTTTTGAATGAAGATTAGACCGCAAGGTGTTAGGATATTTTGTGTTTTCTTCTCCTATAAGTATTTGGAAGAATTTCCGGTTTACCTCTTGTTAAAGGAGAAGAGTTTGTTATTGAGACCGTTTTCGAGGTTGCTTTCGTTTTGTTGCTCTGTAACTTGTGAATCCCGGAAGAATTGAGAATGTTGAAGAATTAACTTTGAGATTTGTTAGACCTTAGACTCATTAGGCCTAGTGCACCATCTCAGAGTTCTACAGTGCAATTTGTGAAGAAGAAAGAGTGACAGTACGAGAATGTGTTCAGATTGCATACAGTCGAAACAAGTGACAGTGGATGATTAGTATCCGTTTCCGAGTGTTAGTGATTTGTTGGTCAGTTAGTGTGTGCTTCAGTCTATTTGAAGATTAGTTTGAGATCCGTTTACCACCAGTTGGAAGTGAGAAAAGTTGAAGTACCGAAGACATCTTTAGGGGCAAGATGTGATCACCTTGAGCTCTAAGTTATGTCGTTTTGTTTGACCAGTGTATTAGTTACCTTCATAGAGATGTTGAACAGAATATTTTCCTGAGTTTCTTGATCAGTTGTAGTAGCTCTTCTAGATGTCACGTGAGTATATTCAAGTACCGAGAAAGATCATGGCAAGTTTTGAAGTTAGTGTGGTAGATTCTATTAGAGAATCAGTGGTATGCCAAGTTGAGCCAACGTGAACTCCGAGTTAATGAAGATGTTCTCCTAGGACATGTAGATCAGCCGAGTGCATTAGAGTAAATCCTAAGTAGGCAGAAGAAGATGTGAGTTGGAAGGAGCTGAAGACTGTGATAGGTATCTATAGTTTCTAGGTCTAGCATTGTTACTAACGGAGAATTGTGAATAGTCTTTCGAAGATAGCTACTCCTTTGACAGATTGCTACATAAGAATGGCCAGTTGTGTGGCCAGATGCGAGACAACGAGCCCTTGAGAAACCGAAAGAAACTTTGAAGAGAGCTTCGACCTTGAATCAGTCTATATCAGAAAAAGAGTTTGCGAACCATAGTGATGTGTTACATGTAAAGTTAGGTTGTGTGCTTATGCAAGACAGAAGATTGTGGCTTGTTCATCGAGCTAGTTGGAAGATTGTGAGAAGAGTTATCCGTTATGAGACATAGAGTTAATTACAGTTGTATTTGCTTCGAAGACTTAGAGACAAAGCTTGTATAGCAAGAATGCACAGTGAGTATGTACGTATCATCAGAACTTGAAATATTTGAAGACTTAGGAAGGGTGAAAACTTGAACAACGTGAAATGTTAGAACCGCTTGAAGATTGTAATATCAAGATTGAGTACCATCCGAAGATAGCCTCCGTAGTGACCGATGTTCCGAGTAGTGATTGTTGTTAGATTGGTAGTTGGGTTGCGAGTTGTATTTGCCGAATTCAGTTACCGAATGCCAGTATTCTTGTGGCCGCGTTTCATGTTGAGCCTACGCTGAGTCAGAATGTTTGAAGAGAAACAGTTGCAAGACAGATTCTTGGCACCTCACGTGCGAGGCATAGTAGAAGGAAGACCTTTAGAATACAATTTCAGAGATGATAGAGTTTTGTGTTTCAGAGACAGAATAGTTGTACAGATTGACATAGTGTTTTGAGACGTATTGTTTTGGCCGAAGCACACGGTAGTTCATGTATATTGCTTCTGAGTAGTATGAAGACGTATTGTGGGTTGAAGATGAGTGTTTCTAGATTGAGTGGATGAATGGTGTGGTTCAGTATAAGAGTCAGTGTATAGTTTGCCAGTGTGTCAAGACCGAGGATCAGTTTTCTCCTAAATTGTTTTGAAGACGTCTGCGCAGTGTTTGGTTAATTGATGAAGTCGGATGATCAGTTAGAGAGAGAGTCATCAGTCAATTTTGAACAGTGCTGCATGAGTTTGTGAATTGGGCTGGTTCTGTTGTTTATTTGTTGCGGTTACCACCAGAGTTAGAAAGAGGTTTGTAAAGGGGTTCTGTGTATCTATGACTCAGGAGTGTGAGTTGGATTTGTTTCATGCTTTGTTGTAGAAGAGATTGAGTTGAGTTTGAAATTTGCATGCCTTGAAGAATCAGTTGAGATCTTAGTGTCAGATAGCAAATGTTGTGTGGTAAGTCATTCGAGTTGGTTAATATGGTGTTGAGAAGACAAGGAAAGTGTGGAGTAACATGTTTTAGTGGCTCCCCATGTTCGATAAATTTCGGGGACGAAATTTCCTTAAGTGGGGGAGAGTTGTAACACCCGGGTTTAGGGGTCGGATGGAAATAATATTAAAATATTGTTTCGGGTTTTAGATATTCGAATAAAAAAAAAAATTCTATGTTGGATCAAAATTGTTTTGGGAATTAAATCCCATGGATTTTATGATAAAGGAGGATTTGCCATCTCATTAATGGCAAAATGGTAAATAAGATGAACTTTTAAAATTAAAACCCCTTTTTGTTGAATTAAAACATGTGCTCATCTTCTTCACCCCATTTTCACCATTTCAACGACATGGAAGCTCTCTCCCTCCCCCTTTCATCATTTCATCTCTTTCAACTTCATCTTTGGAGCTTTTTAAAAGGTAATTGTGTTTTTGACTTGGTCTTGTCTTCCTCTTCGTGTTGGTACCAATATTTCTCATATTCTTTCATGATTTTTGAAATGTGAAGTTTTAGGGTTTTGTTTAAAAATGAGAGCTTTATGGTCTTTAACTTAAGCCATTGATTTATTATTGTTAGCTAAGTTGTTTGCAACTCCTAAGGTCCAACATAAGTGAATTTTAAAGTGTTTTATCATGATTCCCGAAATTGGATAAAAATGGGTTTTTAGGAGGGTTTTTAGTTGAGTTTTGGGTGTGGTTTGTGTTGGAAATTGAGGTTTGATGTTAGGGTAATGGTTAGGGGTTGATTTGGGATTGTTTGTGGGTGCTATGGATGTTGGAAATATGGTTTTTGGACATGGTTTAGGGGCTGCCCGAAATTGCAAAGTGTGGGGTTTGGTCATGGCTTGCAACGTTGTAAATTTGATTTGAATTGTTTTCCGGGTTGGTATTTTGATGTTGGGCTGATTTGGAATTGTTTGAAATGTGTTCGAGGTTGTTTATAAGCGGGAATTTGTGTTGGGGAAGCTTCGGGAAGAAATCCGGAAATTTGAGGGAGGTTGCTTGCTTGGCTTGGAGCTTGGAAGCTTAGGTGAGTGGTTAAATGTTTTTGAATTGGTTTTGAGTATTTGGTTCAAGCATGTGAACCTAGGATGGGCTTGGTAAACCCACCTAGAGTTGGGATTAGAGTGGTAGCCTAATCCCAAGCTTTGATTAGAGACTTTGGTTGCACTCTTTAATGGTTGTATATGCCTCGTGTTAAATCGTGATGGTGTTGGTTATATATATGTTGTATACATGTATGTTGAGGCATGTTGGATGCATTGTTGTATGTATGTTGATGATAGATATGATATGGTTATTCACGTGTGCAAAATATGATGTGTTATGGTTGTTAATGATGTACATGTGTGTTGTCATGTGAAATGAGATTATGAGGTGATTGCTTGATCCGAGGATCATGGTGAGTACATGCTAGGCATGGAAATGTGGTTTGTGCATGATAGTAAGTCATGGTGAGTACGTGCTAAGCACGGAAGTTGTTAATAAATGGTATTGTGGAATGTATTAGTATTGGCACTAGTATGCTTGGGTACAAATGATCGATCATTAGGATGTTAGTGTGTACACATGAGTCAAAAGTCGCGCGTGGCCTTGGTGGCGTTGAGTCACCAAGGAGGAGTACGGGTACGCCCGGAAATTGTATTTACATTAATCGGTGATGAGTGGAATCCCATCGACGGGCGTGAGGATGAGTGGAATCCCCTCCGCGTGAGATGAGGCGTGAGGATGAGTGGAATCCCCTCCGCGTGAACGGTGATAAGTGGAATCCCACCGTCAGGTAATGGTTGTGTTGTTGGATGTGAGTTCCAACGGTTATCCGCGTATTCGAGTCATAGCTAGGTGCCAATACGGATTGTAGTTTATGTTGCCATTATGTGGTTAATTGTGAGCCAATGTGATTTGGGATGTGTTGCTAACATGGTTTAATATATGCGATATCATATGTTGTGGGTTTAAACATGTTGAGCATGGCATGATATTGATTATATGTTCATGCATCATTTAGAATTATGGCTCGTGTGGACCGGAGGTAAGAACATGCATTTTATCTTGGTTGTAGCTCGTGCTTGGACCCTGCATTGTCGAGGTTTGTTTTTAAAGAGCTCACCCTCACTAAGCTTTTATGCTTACGCTCTCTTTTGTTCGACAGTGCAGATATATAGCTTGTGGGTGGCAAAGGCAAGGGAAGGTCTCCAAGTGTTGCTTTTGGTGAGCTCAATGTATGAATTTTAAGTAATGGAATGTAATAGTTAAGCAATGGGATAGGAATTGTTGATTCGAGTCTTGATGTATGTCTATGGTTGACGTGATTTGTAAGCATGTTATATCTTGCCAAATGCTAGTACGATGGATGTCTTATGAGTGCTTAGGTTGCTTGAATGGCATGTGGACTCACTTGATATGTGTGATGCTTATTGGTTCTTTTTAAATGTCTTCAAGCATGCTTGTATGAAAGGCTCTTAATGTGTAATTTGCCATGTTCGAAAGATTGTCCAAATCCATGCTTGTATGTGTCTGAGTATGTTAAATCTAGGATGTATGCCTCTAGACCTTGTTTGATGGTTTTGTGTGCCTTTAGGGGGGTCCTATGGGATCTTTAGACTTGTCAAAACACCCCTAAATCTGTATTTCAAAGGTTACAGAATGCCGGCGTTTCGAAACGGGAGGGATCGTTTCGGAACGGGTAGGCTTCAGGGACCCCGTATCGAAACGCGTTTCGATACGGTATGGCCTTTGGAACCCCTGTTCCGAAACGCGTATCGGAACGTTTTGGCTACTGGAATTCTGAGAAATTCACGAGATGAAGGTGTTTCGAAACGGGTGTGAAGGTTTCGAAACGGTCAAAATCTCGTTGACCACGAGATATTGACCGTCGTGGGCGTTTCGAAACGGTTGACCCCCGTTTCGATACGGCCCCTTGTAAAGGCTCTGGGTCAGTTGACCTGGTCAAGGCGTTTCGATACGCCTCAAGGGCGTTTCGAAACGGCCTGTTTAAAAGATTAAAAGTGGGCTTTTTAATTGCTGTTTTGGGTTCGAATGTTTGTCTCTTGTATTCTTGTTCCGTTGTTTGACCACATAGGGTTTAATATCCATTTAGACAAGATTTTAAAGAAAAAAAATAGGGTTGCTAACCGAGGGGGAACTTTAACGGGTTTCGCTTCGGTTTTCCCCGTGTGGCCCACTCAGACCGATCAACCGGCCAGACCGGGACGAGGGGGTTACACTATACATGTTGTATTCGATGATAACCTCCTTCCAAGGAAGGATTCTTGTGATGATGATGATGTAGGAATCATAAATGCCTTTGATGAAGGACAAACTTCAAAGGAGGATGAGATTCCAACAAAAGAAGAGGACACACAAGATCCACCTCTTGAAGCCTTGAAGGACTTGGCTCTTGAGGAAAAGGAAGTGAGCTACCCAAGGGAGTTCAACTATGTCAAAGATGGTGAAATCTTGGATGATCCATCCAAGGGGGTAACCACTCGATCTTCTCTTAGACTAATGAATCATGTTGCATTTATCTCATGCATAGAGCCTAAGAATATAAAAGAAGCATTGAGATATGATTTTTGGATTATGGCTATGCAAGAAGGGTTAAATCAATTTGAGAGAAGTAACGTTTGGACATTAGTTGATAGGCCTAGTAATCAATCTACCATAGGAACTAAATGGGTCTTTAGGAACAAACTAGATGAGAGTGGTAACATTGTGAGAAATAAAGCTAGACTAGTAGCACAAGGTTACACTCAAGAAGAGGGAATAGATTTTGATGAAACCTATGCACCCGTAGCTAGAATGGAAGCCATTATGATGTTGCTTGCATACTCATGTTATCATGATTTCAAGCTTTTTCAAATGGATGTTAAAAGCGCGTTTTTAAATGGCTTTATAAATGAGGAAGTGTATGTGGAACAACCACCGGGTTTTGAAGACTCAAAATTTCCAAATCATGTTTTCAAACTCACTAAAGCTCTTTATGGTTTAAAACAAGCTCCTAGAGCTTGGTATGAAAGACTTTCAAACTTTTTAATTGAAAAAGGTTTTGAAAAAGGCAAGGTTGACACTACACTTTTTATAAAAAAGGTATAAAAATGACATCTTAGTAGTACAAATTTATGTTGATGATATTATTTTTTGTTCTACTAACGAATGTCATTGCAAAGAGTTTGCTAAGCTAATGCAAGGTGAATTCGAGATGAGCATGATAGGGGAGCTCTCATTCTTTTTGGGACTCCAAATCAAGCAAAAGAAGGATGATTCCTTCATCAATCAAGCAAAGTACATAAAGGATATGCTCAAGAAGTTTGGCTTGGAGAATGCAAAGCCTCAAGCCACACCTATGAGCTCATCTACAAAGCTTGACAAAGATGAAGGAGGTAAGTGTGTTGACTCTAAGCTTTACTGTTCTATGATGGGATCATTGCTTTACCTTACTGCAAGTAGACCGGATATCTTGTTTAGTGTTTGCTTGTGTGCTAGGTTTCAAGCTAGTCCTAGAGAGTCTCACCTTATAGCCGTTAAGAGAATCTTTAGGTACCTTAGAGATACTCCTTGTTTAGGTCTTTGGTACCCTAGAGACTCCACCTTCAACCTTCATGCTTATTCGGATGCGGATTATGGGGGATGCAAAATTGATAGGAAGAGTACTTCGGGAACTTGTCAATTCCTAGGTAGTATGCTCATATCTTGGTTCTCTAAGAAACAAAATAGTGTAGCCTTATCTACCACCGAAGCCGAGTACATATCCTTAGGGAGTTGTTGTGCTCAAGTCCTTTGGATGAAGCAACAACTCTTAGATTATGGTATTAAAGTTGAAACCATGCCCCTTAAGTGTGATAACACTAGTGCAATATGTTTGACAAAAAATCCCATCCAACACTCTAGAACTAAACACATAGAAATAAGGCATCATTTTATTCGAGATCATGTCCTTAAAGAAGATGTTGTTATAGCGTATGTTGACACCTTAAATCAATTAGCGGACATATTTACAAAACCTTTAGACAAAGAGCGTTTTTGGTCCCTTAGGAGAGAGTTAGGTCTAACTGGCCTATCTTGACCTTTTAGGACCTATTTTGTGCTTAAAATTGCTTGATCTTGTGAAATGCCATGTTTATGTGTTTTTACTCCTAATTTCATCCATGCCTATAGCTAGGGGGAGTATGTTTATGTTTGCATATGTTTTTCCTGCTCATTCATGTCATTCATGCAAGTTAGGCCTTAGAAAATTTCATTTTTCTGCACTTTTAGAGCCTCATCTGCACTTCCAGGCCCAGGTGTATCGAAACGGGTCCACCTGTTTCGATACGGATGCTTTAAATTTCTATCTGAGAGAAGGGTGTTTCGAAACGCCTTCCAAGGGTTTCGAAACATTTTTGCTACTGCCAAGGGGTGTATCGAAACGAGTTTCGATACGAGTCAATGGGGATTCTATACGGTCAAACCCGTATCGAAACAGTCAGCTGGAGTTGAAAAGTCGGTCAACCTTTCGTGCCCGCGTTTCGAAACGGTCGACACCGTTCCGAAACGGGTTAGCGGACTACTTTAAAAGGGGCTTTTAATGTTAAAGTTATGCTTTAATTAAAACTCTCTCAAACCTTAAAAACCCTAGAATCGATTTTTCCCTATAAAAACCCTCTAAACCTCATTGTTTTCACCAAATCTTGAGGGCTTTTTCTCTTAAACACAAGTCTAAGCAAGCATCAACAATCTTGTGCAAGGATTTTCATCTATTCATCCAAAATCCCAATTTAAGGTATATTTTCATCTTTTTCTTTTTCCTTAAATTTGTATTCGAATCCTAGGTTAGAAATTTTTTATTTTGTATAGTTTATGTATTTTGATAATTGGGTTTTTCAAAACTTGTAAATTTTATTCAAAATCTTCAATTTTTTGATTCGAATATATAAGTTTTCATTCATATTTTCTTTACTGTTTTTTAATTAATTGTTTTTCTCTTAATTTTTTTTGTTTGTTTCTTTGTTTTTAAACCTAAGTGGGATTTACCATTGGATTGAATTAAGATCTTCATGCATACACTTCAAATTTGTTTTAAATTGCTTGTTTTATGTTTTTAGGATGTCTATGGAGAACGTTAACAAAAAGCGTAAGACAGGTCAAACAAATGATTCGAGTATTCGTCCAAATCTCTCCCAGCTGTTTCTCAAAAGTCTTCGGACTCCAGAGATGAGGGAGCGTTTCAATTATGTCAAGGAGTATGATGTTCATCGTGAGCGTGTTGTTGACCTCTCGTTTCTTGACTCCGAGCACTTTCTCTTTCGTTACCTCCCCCGGTTAAGAGAATAGGGATTCCTTGGTCTCTTGAGTATCCCGGATATTTTCTACAAGCACATGGTTCTTCTCTTTTACTCAAATGCCCAATTTATCAATAGTGAAGACAACTCCGAAGTTGTTGGCCTTGCATCTTCTATCTTGGGAAAGAAGATTGTCATTGACATCCCTTACATAGAGACTACTTTTGGTCTTAAGAACGAAGGAATCGAGAATAAGAGTCACTTTGGTTCTCACACCGGTTCGGTGCTTGCCTTGGATGCTCACGATAGGTTCCTCCACTTGATAGTCTCGTGGTTTCTTCGCCCCTCCGGAGGTAAATTTTCTCACGTTCGTCAAGTAAACTATTTTTGGCTTGAATGTTTTCGTCGTGGTGAGCGCCCTAATCTTATTAAGATTATGTTTGCCGAGATAGTAAATAATGTTAAGCTCCGTGACACCGATGCACTCAAATCTTTCACTTATGGGACTGTTTTAAGTTACATCTTTGGAAAGCTTAATCTTGATTGCACCTATGACTCACCAGAACCCAACAAGAAAAAACTTGGTGAATCTTCTCTCCGCATGTCCGGTTTTCATTACATCAATGGGCAATGGGAACGTGTTGATAGGGAAGCACCAACAACTCAAGTTGAACCTCAACCACAAGCTCCTATCGCAAACAATGAAGCTCTCACGGCTTTCCTTACCGAGCGGTTCAACTCTTTGGACACTAACATGTCTAGAGGGTTTGGTGCTATCAATACCCGCTTGCAATCTATGGAGGATCGTCTCCTTGCAAATGAGCCTTGAGAATCAACATGCAGCTATGGACATGTCCTTCTCCACCTTTTATGGCCAATGGATGAATTTTCGTCGCGCTCAAGCTAAGGATGATGATGATTCCGTGGATGATGATGGTGACGATGACGAGGCTTAGGATTCTCATGTCATCTCATATTAGCTATGCATATTAGGATTAAGTTTGCATCTTTATTTCCGTTATGCTTTATGAACCTATGCTTTGATTTTATTTGGGATTATGCTTTGAACTTATTGTTTAAGATTTATGTTTTGGATATTTGAATTTTATGAATTTAATATTATGTTGCTTATTGCTTATTGCTTTTAACCCTATCTCTTCTCTTTGAGCCTTGTTTATTATTTTTGATCTAACAAAAAGTGGGAGAAGTAATCTAAGAGCCAAAATTCGTTTTAAGTGTTTTTAAGTTTTAAACCTTGAATTTAAATCCTTAAATCTTTTTAAAACTTTAAAAACCCATTTAAATTGAGGGGGAGTTAGAATGTTCTCAAAATTTTCAAAACTCTTAAAAATTCTAACTTTGGTTTTGTTATATCAAAAAGGGGGAGATTGTGAAACCGATATTTTAATTTTGATATAACTAAAGAACCTAAAGACTAAATTGAAAATGTGAAAACGAATTTTTAAGTCCTTAAACCTCTCTATATATTTTAAACATTATGCCTAAGTTAAAAACTGAATTTATCAAATGTTTTCTAAGTGTTCTTAAAGCCAAAACAGTGATTTTCGAGTCACCGTTTCGAAACGGCCTTAGGCGTTTCGAAACAATTTTGAAACTGTGAATTCATGTTTCGGAACGGGTATCGAAACGATTTCAACACTGCCAACCTGTGTTTCGAAACAAGTCTCGAAACGGCTTAAGAACATTAAGACACCGTATCGAAACAATATCCAATGTTTCGAAACGGCTTTAAAACTGATTTGAAAAATATGACCGTTGAATATTTTTAACTGATTTTAAACAAATCGATAAGGTGTATCGAAACGATCTCAAGTCGTTTCAATACGATCCTTGATAGTGGCAAAATGTTTCGAAACGGGTTTCGAAACAGCTCTTAGCGTATCGAAACAAGTCTAACCGTTTCGATACGGGCTCTTTAATGCACCCCAACGACTCTTTCTATTTTGGTCTGTTTCGAAATAGGGTCGGGCGTTTCGAAACGGTTGGTTGCAGACTGCATTTATGAAGGGAAGAGAACACCCTAACGGCTCTATTGATGAATGCATCAACCACAACGGCTAGAATTCAATGAGAAGGTATAAAATGGACCTCTAAAAGCTTCAACAACAACTATTGATCCTAAAGCAAACATCCAAACATCAAATCCAAGCATTTGTGCCTAAATCCCATTATTGTAAGGGTTCTAGGGCTCTTTAATGCACCCCAACGACTCTTTCTATTTTGGGTAGAAAATTTGACCGAAAATTGTAAGGGTTACCTCCTTAGCCTAGAAAAGGGAAAGAGCAATTAGTGGAATTGTTGCAAATCCTTAGTGAGGCTAAGGTAGTGGATGTAGAGTTCAATTGGAACTTGAACCACTCTAAAATTCCTTGTCTACCATTTTTATTTGCAAATTCTACCACCAAGAACTTTAAAAATCCAATTCACCCCCCTCTTGGTTTATTTCGATCATTTGATCCACTCAACAGAGTCTGTCTGTCAACAGTCACTCCATTGCTTATGAGGGTTCTAGGGCTAGCTCTCTCGATTACTAACCCCAACATACACCTAAAGAACGTCCAACTCTCGAAGGCGCTTAAGGTAGGGCTTAACTCTCGAAGCACTTACAACCCTAAGCTCTTACAACTTTAAGGAAATGATAAATGCATAAGCAAAGCATAGAATCATGATAAACACTGAAAAAGCCATAGCATGCATTAAAAAGTAGTCAAAATAACATCATCCATCAAACCCAAGCCACCTAAAACAGTTCGTGGCTGGGCAATATCATCCAACGTATCATTGCGATAACATCACCAAATATAAAGATATAACAAGAAATTGCTATAGCGACAGAAAGAAAGGTGAACTCCCTCTCTGTCATGGACTGCCCGACTATCTTAGGCCCACCGCCTCTCTCGAGGCCGGTGAGGCCAGTCCTTGGAGCTTCAACGATTGAGGACACCAAGCTAGAGAAGATGAAGGTGGAAATTTCTCTCTCCTTTTCTCTCTCTTCTGCCTCTCTTTTTGCAACGCTCAAATTACCACCCTTGCTCCAAGCTTCTCTCCTCTTTATATAGTGGAGGCTTCTAGGGTTTGGTGCCCTAAAGATGCCTTGATATTCCCAAGGAGTATCCACCGACAAGGTCTGCTACGAGGGGACAAGGGAGACAGTCTACAGGCGGGCACCGGCTGCTGCACATGTCAGATCGTCCTTTTCTGCATGTTCACATGTTTCTGCAGCTCATGTGTATCTCACGAGCTGGCCAATGTCCGCTTCCATCATGCTATAGCAATTCTCAGCGCCGGCTTTCTTTTAACTCCTTTCCTGCGCACCACAAAACCAAAAACCAACCTTCCAAGCAGTACCCCTCGATATAGACCAACAACCAGCAAAGATAAATATGCACCCAGAAGAAGAAAATGAAACCTAAATGCAGTCTAAATGCTATGGTATGAACTCAAGAACAGGCAAATGCTATAGCAAAAAGGTATGAAAACAAGGATATTTATGCAGTTTTCAGGCACTCAGAGATTTCTATGTCAAGATCTTTCACGATATCAGATACATTCAGAGCTATTTTGATTACTTTGGCCAACGAGGGCATTTTGGTCTTTTAACTATCATGGGTGATTTTGTAATTTAGCCCAATAATGATAAAATGACGATTTACAATATTTAATATTTCTAGAAGTTTTTCGAGTCTCCAAACCATTTGAACTAACATATCCCAACCTTGCAGTATTAACCAACCCTTTTAATGTATCCGGCTATATCGTATATCAAAAAGGTTGCTTTCATATTTCACACAAGACTTGTCACGGAGTAGACGGACTTATATTCTGTGCGGAAAAACTTCCAACCTCATATTGATATCAGGAGTGATTGACGTACACGAGTCATGCTTTAACCCTTAGGGGCATTTTAGTCATTTTTAGCTTTATTGGCATTTTTAGAATTTTATCAGAGGCAATTTAATTATTCCAGTCAAGGGGGTATTTCAGTCATTTTAAAGCTCGGTATATCCACCATTCCTGTCAATTGAACTATATAGTACTCCAATCGTTTAAGTACTCGTGGGTGTTTCGGCCATTCGCGTAATTTCGGTACCTCCAACCACTTCATTCAATTTCAGAACTCAAAGGTTCACCCATCATTCCAGTTAATTTGCAACCCTCGGTGTCTAAGGATACTTCAACCTTTTTGGTCAATACGATCGTTCCGATTAATTTATCCATAACAGTATTTCCAATACTTTTAGTCATTTTAGGCAATTCAGTATTTTGAGCCGCTTGATTAATTCAGAGGTATGGATAGTTTCCCGTAAATCTATATTCGGAGATTCTTTCCAAATTCAAGGAAACTTAACACCTTACAATCTCGAAGGTTCAAATCTTGTTACCATGACTTTCCAAGTAGTTCGAGGTTTTCAGATGAATCAGGTTGTTTTACCATATCTAGCGTAGATTTCTATATCACTTCCAATTCCAAGGGTATTTTAGTCATTCTCTTACCTTAAGGGTATTTTTGTAATTTCCTACCCATATATTTTTCACATTTAATCATTTGATACTAATAATCGGATTTGGAGATTAACTGCCTTATTAAATTCTTATTATACTCCAGATCCTTCTGATTTATTAATCTTCTCATTCGAGCATTGCAATCTTATCTAGGTTATCATACTCATTTTCATATCTGGTTTGACTTGAGCAGAATTAACAGTACTCATCATCAATATTATGTATGCATAAACAAATACCAACATGTTCATAAAGCATACAAGAGGTAGTTATGTATTACCTTAACTCCGAGCTACATCAGTCGATTCATGATACGGCATTCGAATACCCTCGAACCCGAATTTGACATTCCTCAGCATCGTGTATCCAAGGAACCGAGAATACCTTCAATTACACAAATTCCAAGATCAGATCTTACTCACAAGCTCTTAACCAATTAATTAAGTACATAAACAAGTTCGGGTTCAAGGTCAGATTCGGAGGCTTTCGGATCAGAATTTTGTGAAACGGGCTTCAAAAACGGACTTAGAACGTCGAAAAACATAAAATAAGACTTTTCAAAAAATTTGACTTTTTGGTCAACGGTCAAAGTCAACGCTGACGTCAACAGGTTAACGGGGTCAGAGTCAACTCGAGCGAGCTGACTCACTGAGTCAACTCGGCAATTGGGTCGGGTCAGACTCAGGTAGACGGGTCAAACGGGTCGGGTTCGGGCAGACGGTTCACTGGCTCGGCTTTAGGGCCGGTTCAGACCGATTTTAACCCGGTTCACTTACCCTAACAGATCTCGCCGAAAACCTCGTCAGGTTATCGCCGGTGATGATCGGGAATCCTTACCGATGACCCCAAAATACTCTAAAGTTGTTGGGAATAACAAAAATAACTTAATAATTCGATCGACCATGTCAAAATACCCAAAAATCTAGTCAAAAGCTAACCGGAAATTACCCTTAACACTTCGAACCGATTGGAACCCACGTAGCTCCGACGAGGGCTCTCCCGGCGGCAGATCGACAATCGATTAGAGGGGTTTTGTTCGCACCGACACGGGGAGCCAGAATCTGGCGGCCTTGTCTCCCACGGACGACGGGGGTGACCAGAATTGACGAAGATAGGTGGCGCGACCTTTAGGTTTCTCGCCGAACCTTCTAGGGCTTTTTCAGGCGAACGGCGGTGCGATTGCGCGCGTGACTGGCGGGCTTGTGCTCGGAGTGCAGCGGTGAGCACAACCAAGGTGGTGGTGGCGGCCACGACGGGGCGGTGACGGAGATCGGCCGGTGAAGACCTTGGGTTGAGGTAACCCTTTGAAATACCAGATATTCCCCAATCTTTTTTTTTTCAGATTCGAATGGGTATCCCAAGGTAGGTGGGGAGTCAGACTTTTAAATTCCGATTTGAATCGAAAAGATAAAGCTTAATAATAGGATGATGTAACTAAAGACCAATTGATGTCTTAGATCAGATGATTAAGGGATGGCTTAACCTGTGTGGGGTTGAGGGTTCGAAACCCCTCAATAGCACCTCTTTTTTTATCCATTTCATTTCTTTTCAAAACATAGGGTGTTACACAATTAATATTATTTTTTGGTAAATCTTAAATCTAATCCTAATCCTACATAGAGGAGAGAGGACTCTAGGGAAATGAAGGAGAGTGCTCTTAGTGGGTATATAACTCATGACATAAGGGAAATGAGGAATAAAGATGAGCAGTTTGGCCAACTGACCAAATGTGCTTGCACAATTTATTTAATTATTAAAATTAAATTATATTTGAACCATATGTATTAATCTCATATGTTTGAAGAAAAAATAATTATTTAAATTATATATGAGAATATGTTTTACTTCAAAAGTTTATTTAGGTTATTTGGATATCTTTTATAATTGTTAAAAATAAAAGAGTCTTTACAACTCTTATGTTAAATCCTCTAAGCCCATAAAACTCCTCTTCTTAGTTATTGTTTTTTTTTTTCAATTTGAGAGGTTTCACCCAAATCTACTGTTACAATCCATTGTTTATCAAATATCCAAATTAACATATATGATTAGTCAAACCTCTAAAAATGGTTTAACCTCCTTTCCACAAAATGTTTTTTTTTACCAAACAAAATCATAGATCATGTTTGGTGAAGGGTGTCTTGAACCAATATTAGAAAATGGGAGAAGAAAGAAAAAAAGGAAGAGAGAGAAAAAAATTGATTTCCCCCTCTCTCATCTCTCTCTCTTTCAAGTAATTGTCTTTAAAGTGAAATTACATATAAGGCCCTCAACCTTAAATTCTTATACAATATGGTTATCAATTCCTTTAGAAAAAATAATTTTCAATTTTCTAATTAAATCCTTAATATTAAAATACCTAAACTCGGATCTAAGATTCGAATCACTAACCCGAAATTCGGGTCGTTTACAAATTTATAAGATTTTCGTAAGTTATTTATAGTTTAAATTATAGTATCTATTATCGATAATAATGACTAATCTCGATAAATATTTTAAAAAACAAATTATTGATAATGGAATGTAGATCAAATTAAACCGAGAGGATAATCAACTAATAGATTAGATACCGGTGATTGTAAAAAAATTATGGATACAAATAAATTTATATGGCATTAACTCATATTATTTTTCTATTAAAAAATACTTTAAATATTTTTCTTCTTCTTTAAGTATCAATTCATATTTGAGGAGGTCTTTAATGCAACTTTCCCCTTCAACAGGCAAGTTGGGATTAAATTATTCTAGAAATAGCACACAAAAAATAGAGGTTTGGCAAACATAAACATGTGGATTTCTTTATTTAATTTGCCTGTTTTGTTCTAAAATTCACTTTTTAATTCCATCTTCAACTTTAATTAAAATAAAAACAAATGGAAAGCATTGTTGATTAATTCTTACAAAATTCCATCTTCCCATTTCTCAGCATTGTTTATTTCAAAGTCTATGATCCCTTACAGTTGACACGCTTTCTCTATATATTTGGCACCAACGTTGTCTTGTTCGTAAATATTCCTTCATCATATAGCTTCTTTTGCTGTTCTGTGCTGGCACTAAGATGGGTAAAGTTGCCACCTTTTTCCTCCTAACCCTCCTCCTCTCCACTCTATCCTTTGCAGCTCGCACGGTCCCAACCTTCCCTAACGAGTCCCTTGCCAAGACCCAAGCTAAGCCTCAGCCTCAGGTTATTACTTCAATTTAACCGAATCTCGTTTTTCCTCAAATGGTTCTGTGTTGATCTTATATTTGATGTTTTTGATAGGTTGCTGTTGAAGTTGAAGATGAAGATAGGTGTGAAGGAATTGCAGAGGACGAGTGTTTGATGAGAAGAACTCTTGCTGCTCATCTCGACTACATCTATACTCAGAAGCAGAATCCATGAGCTTCAATTTCTGCTCTCTATTGTGTTTGTTTCTTCTCTTATTACATTGGGGGTTTGTCATCAAACTATATCTCTTCCGTTTCTGATCATGTTTCGTAATGCTTTGAATTTGTCAAACTATTTAGTCTTAAACTGTTAAATCCCCATGGATAAGTTCTTTTCTATTATTTATCTTTTGAATAAACTACACCATATACCACTCAACTATGGCCACCGAGTGGAAAATGCCACCGAACTTTAAAATTGTTCAAAACTAAAATTGAACTTTAATATGTGACTCGAAAATACCACTCCGCCATTAACTCTTAACACCTCGTTAAGTTAAAATGACGTCGTTTTGGTGCGACTATTTTGAAGTCTAATTTAAGCCAAAACGACGTCGTTTTACTAGAGGAAAATTATTAAAATCATGTGCTTAGTGGGGTTTAAACTCAGAACCTTCAAATCTAAGGGCTAAGTCTTAACCACTAAACCAACTTGATATTACATAATATTTTACCAGAAATAGTATAAATCTCAAACTACATTAGATTAATTTAAATTATTTTATGAAATAAATAACACTATAAATAATATTAATATACTCCATTTGTCCCACTAAAACTGTCACATGTTGACTTTTTATGGGACAAACTTTTTCAACTTTGACCTCTTATAATTTAAAATTTATTATTGATAAAAATATGAAAAATATATATTTTAAAAATCTTGAATCAACTAGTTTTTAAATATATTTTTATAATTTTTAATTAATTAAAATATTTAAATAAATTATAGTAAAAGTTAAAAAAATTTGACTAAAAAATATCAACATGTGACAATTTTAGTGAGACGGAGGAAGTATAAATAATATAAAATATATTATTTTTATATATTATTAATAATATAAATATATTATTTTTAAAAACCCAAAATATTCATAAAAATAATATATTTATATTGTTAATAATATATAAAACCTTAAACCCTAAATTGTTAACCTACAAACTTAAACCCCAAACCTTAGAGTTTAGTATTTAAGGTTTTTTATATATTACTGTTATAAATATTTCGGTTTTTTAAAATAATATATTTATATTATAAATAATATTTATAAAAAATAAAATAATATATTTTATTTAAATTATATAATCTTACCCATTTAGTTCAACTAAATTATTTTATGAAAAAATAATACTAAAATAATATTAATATATAAATAATATAAAATATAAAATAATATTATTTTTATAGTTTTTACATATTATTTATAATATAAATATATTATTTTAAAAAATATTCATTAAAATATTATCTTTATTAAAATAATATATTTATATTATAAATAATATATAAAAAACCTTAAACCTTAAACCCCAAACCTCAAAGCATAAGGTTTATGGTTTGAGGTTTGGGCTTTGTAGTTTAAGGTTTAAGATTTAGGGTTGAAAGTTTTTATATATCATTTATAATATAAATATATTATTTTTATGAATATTTTGGGTTTTTAAAATAATATATTTATATTATAAATATTATATAAAAATAAAAATAATACACTTTTATTTATATATATTAATATATAATATATTTTATATTATTTATATATATATTAATATAATATATTTTATATTATTTATATATTAATATTATTTATAGTATTATTTATTTCATAAAATAATTTGAATTAATCTCTTGTAGTTTGAGATATATATTATTTCTGGTAAAACATTATATAATATCAAGTTGGTTCAAACCCCTCCAAGTACATGGTTTTAATAATTTTCCTCTAGCAAAAACGACGTCGTTTTGTCCTAAATTAGGCTTTAAAACAGCCGCACCAAAACGACGCCGTTTGGACTTAACGAGGGTGTTAAGAGTTAAGAGCGGAGTTGTATTTTCAAGTCACATATTAAAGTTCAGTGATAGTTTTGAACAATTTTAAAGTTCGGTGGCATTTTCGACTCAGAGGCCATAATTGAGTAGTATGTGGTGTAGTTTACCCTTATCTTTTTCACGAATGATAACAGTTAGTTTTATCGAATAAATAACATTAAAGTTATAAAAATAGTTTATAAAACTAGAGTAAACCAATCATATTAATTGATGATTTCTCCTAAAACTATTGAGGTGCACAAACAACATGAAAACTTAAAATAAGATCATATAAAGAAAGGGTTAAAATATAACCAAACAACTTCGCAAAATAATGGATAAACAAACATCATCGTTGTCAGTAAAAGATAAACATCATCAACACTAACATAAAAATGTATATAACAATGATAACACGTTCACAAGACTAGCTTTACCACAACTCAATTGCGTACTATCTTTGGTGATTGCTAGAGTCTGTCAATACAAAAAAATCAGTCTGATGGTCTAAACCAGAGATAGATTAGCATAATAATCAAATAATTGCCAATTACAAATACGACGTTGAATTCAACCCTGAAAAATAAAAAAATATTTTACAAGATAAAAAAAAGTACTATAAAAACATAAAAAGCGTATTACAAGAGTAAAAGAAAACACCCACTATTTTTGTTACTAAACCAAAACACACAAATATTAAAATATACAAACTGAAAACTAAAATGATGAAAAAATAAAATGGGAATTAAGAGAAGATGGACTCGAACAGAATAACAAAAATGATCAAATACGGGTGGCAACCGTTTGGTCAACGGTCACCGTTGTCATCTTTCTAAATCACCAAGAAAAAAAAATTTAAGAAAAAAATCATAGAAAAAAACCTTATTTGTATTTTATAATACAAGTTTTAAATTTATGATTATTCCTTTGAATAATATCATCATTGTAGACATTAATTTCTTTAACAAAGTTAATCGTATAAGGTTTGACTTTTGAGGTTTCGAATCCCAAGAACCGAAATAATTTTTATTTTTTTACTGCATCAAAAAATTGGAACACATGTCAGCAATAAATCTATAGCAGAAGCAGGACTCAATTGAAATAAAAGTTATAACTCAAAGACTAAAAAAGAATGTTTTCAAATTTAAAAATCAATTTAAAGAATCATAGTTTAGGGACCTCATGTGTAATTAATTCGGTAAAAATTTGTGAACCCCTAAACCTTCCACTAGGTTGTGTAATGTGTATCTTTAAGGATTTCCTTCTCTTTGATCGTATCATTAATACACAAACGCATGTAATATCTCTTTGATCGTATCATTAATATTTTCTACTCGACTCAAAAATTTGAATTATTCGATTTGATGTGAAAAGATTTCAAATAAAGTTTGAGTTATAAAATGAGACTTTGAATAACTCAACAATTTTAGTAATTAGTTCATTGATTTTCTTGTTCGAATCAAGTCCCTCAACTCAGCCTGATATATGTATATCACATATGAAAAATATGAAGAAATATATATGCATATCTTATATGATTATAGAAATTCGTTTTTTTAGGTAAAAGGAGACTTGTTAAAACCCCCTTCACAAACAACTTGAGATGAAAAAGCCGTTTAAATTGGAATTAATTAGTACCATAACATTATAAATATTTACAATTAAATTTGAACAGTAATTTGAACAACTTGACTTAACTCAACTCAAATCGAAAAATCTTCAAATAAAGCTTGAGTTATAAAATAAGACTTGTAAACTCAATTACTTCAAAAAAATTTACTCGACTCGATCAAATGCACACCCTAAGGCTTAAGCCTCACATTCATATTTGTAATCCCCTTAACTTTTTTATAAAAAAAACTTGGAACTCTTTTTCGGTTCATTGAAATCAAAAGAAACATGCATGAATCCAACTAAAAAGGAAACCAAAAATTAATAGGGCTTTTCCCTTTATCCTGAGGTACTAATGCAATTGAATAGAAACTACCGTTGAAACTTGGAATTTGATTGGGTGTCTTGGAAGATATGGTTTAATTGGTCTACTATTAAAGATGGAATATGAAAAGTAATGGGAAGCTTGAAATATGATTTGGCATCTACGATTTTCATATCAACTTAGGCTTCGTTTGGCGCTGTTGTTAAAACCCTGGATTGGGTTGAGAATTTGCATTTTGAGAGAATTTAAAATTTTCGACTTCTTCAAATGCAGCTGTTGAGAGCAAAATCGACAAAGAAGCCGCGTTTAGAGAAGCCAAAAATTTCAGCTTCTCCCTAAACGCGAATTCTCAACCTAACCCAAAGTTTTGGCAGCGACACCGAAGGAATAATATCTTTTTTTGTGATTCTGCTGTACAACAGTTAAAAACAGTCAATTTAAAATGTTACAAAAATATATAATATTCTAGATTAGTTCGGGTAATATTTTAAGTCGCAACTTAAAATGTTAAAAAACATAAAATTTAAAATGTTATTCACACAACTTTAACATGACAATTTCGATTGCAATTTAAAATAGTATACCACGCACAAACCTAAAATATTATCCACATAAAAATAAAAATATTATACTTTTTAATAACATTTTTAATTATGTATATTTTAGCCATTTATAAGTATGTTGTTCCACTCTCCTACATTTTGTTGGCCATTATAAACAAAATCTCTTTGAGTTTGGTTTTAAATCATTTCTTTTTTATCAAAGGGGATTTCATTTACATAAAAAAATTACAAGAGACATCTTAGCTCTGGAATAAATCCAATTCTCAGGAGATAAGCTACACAGACCATATACGTGTAAAACCTTGACGAGCAAACGAAAAAAATACATTTAAAAAGACAAAAAAAAGGGGAAAGCAAATCAGATTCAACAACTGCAGAATCCCAATTCTAGAAACACACAAAAGAAGAAGAAGAAGGAAATTTGACATTTTATTTGAGTCCATGGACCATTTACTTATGGATAACCCCCACTCCTAGCTTTTGACATTGCAAAACCATGCATCATGCCTAACTTAAAGGGCCGCCCTTCAACATTATCGGATAATCATCCGGTCAAATGTTCGAATTTAATATAATAAATATAAAAAATATATTTTATGCACTAGCGGTGGAAACAAAAATATTTACAAATGTTTTAGGTTTAGGGTTTATAGATTTAGTTTAGGGGTTAGGTTTAAGGGTTTAGAATCTATGAGTTATGGTTAAAATTTTAGGTTTAGGTTAGAATTTAGGGTTTAAAAGTTAGAGATTTTGGTTTTACAGTAATATGTTAGAGAATTATTTATTTTATTAAATATGTTAGGGATTTAGGTTTGAACCTATAAACCTAAAATTCTAGTCCTAAACCCCTAAATTCTAACCACAACACCTAATTCTAAACTCCTAAACATAAACCTATGAACCCTAAACTAAATCCTTCAAGTCTAAAACTAAAGCACTTGTAGAAATTTTTTATTTTCACCGCCGTTGCATGGTATAACTTTTTATAAATATTTAGTTGGTTTAGATAACCAAGTTAAAAAAATAAACACAAAAATGTTGAATTGAAGGTTTGATATTTAATGTAATAAATATTTAGTTAATTTAGATAATTGAGTTAAAAATAAAAACAACATGTTGAATTGATGGTCTTCTCATATAATTAGATAAATTTTAATGGGTAACTTTTTTTTAAACAATTCTTGCCAATGGTAGAGATGAAGAAATTTGCTCCTAAGTAGAGAGGGTAGGGATGTAAGTGGGGCGAATTTTTGGGATTCGCTCTACTTCGCATCTAATAAGGAAGGGATGATTATAAATTTTACGGGTCGTGACGTAGGGATAGAGATCAAAATTAGATTGGTTGTGGGTGGTGGGGCAGGCGTAGATATAACTTTGTACCAGCCTCGCATCATCCCAACCGCCCACATCATCCCCATCCGCTCTACTAGATCTTATAACATGTTATTAAAAATATAATTGAATTTGACCTCGCATCATTCTCACTCGTCTCGCATCATCCCCATCCGCTCTACTAGATCTTATAACATGTTTTAAAAAATATCTATTAAAAATATATTTGAATTTGAGATTTATCAGATTATATATGTAAATATTTTTAAAAATATAAGTTTACATCATAGTCAAATTTAAGATAATTCATATCGACTTGTCTTGGGATATTAATGAAAAGTTCAAAATATAATATATATATATATATATATATATATATATATATATATATTAATTGAGTTTAAATAAATATTTCTAAAAATATTAGTTTGGATCAAAGTTGAATTTAAAGATAATTTATATTGACTTATCTTGGATATTTATAAAAAGTTATATATATATATATATATATATATATATATATATATATATATATATATATATATATATATATATATATATATATAATATTTATATTTATTAATTTCTTCTTTATTGTGTTTTATGTCGTTAAACTTTTTTCCTAAGGTTTGTTTTCTTCTCCTGAGTCTTCAACATAAGTATGTTATTCACTTATTCTTCTAATTTTTTTAATTTTATTTTTTTAATATTGTATGTTATTTAGATTCTATTGATATTTGTTCTTATTTTCTAAAGCTTGTTTTATTATTATTATTTTTAGTTCTTTCTATATTGTTTGTTTGTTTATAGAATTGAACTATTATTTTATATGTTATTTGTGCTATTTTCTGGTCATTTACAATATTTTTTTAGTATATTTTAGTCCAATCGTTTGTGTTGTACGAAATCTAATTTCTTATATTATTATTATTTTAAATGGCAACGGTTGGAATTAGGAGTGATCATGGTAGGTTAACTGTACCATTTAGCATAAATGGTTGGTTAACCGTTATATCAGTTATTAAACTGTAACCTAACCATTAATAAATAATTAACCATTAAATTTTTAAACGGTTAACCGCTACTTAACGGTTCGGTTACATGTTAACATGTAACTTATTTAAAAAAATTCACATGTTCACTAATTCTTTTTAGGATAATAAAATTATCTCTCTGATAAATATTATATTAAAATTTTCATAAAAAATATTTAAATAGAGAAATTCTAATCACAAACTTTATTTAATGTCTAAATAATTTCATAACGGTTAACCAAACAATTAACTATTAACCATTATTTTTAGCGGTTGGTTAACTGAAACCGTTTAACTCTAACGATAGGTTAATTAACTGGTAAAAGTTAACGATTATATCAGTTAGTGGTTACAGTTAACGGTTACAGTTTATTTTGCATATGTGGTGGGAGTCCAAATGACAAGTATTTCATTTTTTTCATAACAAATTTGATTTATATTTATTTAACTAATACTTATAAATATATTATATGAATGGATCATAGGGCGGTTAAAGAGGAGATTAGGTGGGTCTCGAGACACACGTGGGTGATGGAGCGGTGATGGTTTTAGTCTTATGAGATAGGGATGATTTTAAATTTTGTATTCGCAACGGGTCGTGGGGTGAAGATGGAGATGCAATTTTTTGACGAGGATGGATGCGAAAAGAGTATCATTCGCACCCGCCTCGTCCAATTGACATCCGTAGGAGAGGGTTATTAAAGAATTTAAATATTAGTGTATTAATAGTTAAAACTAAATCTGTTTTATATGGCCCGATTCAGTTATTCTGGTCCAATTTATCTAACTGGCTGAATTAGATGGATCAGACAGTTATGATGGAACTGGGCATATAAAACCCATAATGGGACGACACAATCTTTATGATTTTGGCCACACAAGCTCTAACCCACACTGATATCAATATGGTATCATTCGCCTAAAAAGGATTATGTGGCCATTATCTTTTTTGTTCTTTCCTTTTGCTTCCCTCTTCTTAAATTTCTTTCGTTTCTCTCATGGAGTCTCAAAATTTGGGTTAGAGCTTGGCCTTTGCAAATAAGCAGGTCAGTGTTTGATTAGATGATAGCAATTTTTTTGTTGTGGAGACAACAATTGGTGTTAATGATCAGAGGACATGATCTGAAGCATGTTGAGTGGATTAATCGAATCAAAAATGGCCAAGAGGGGGTGAATTAACTTTTTAAAATTGAAGGGAGTGAATTGAAAATATGAAAATTGAAGACAAGGCAATTTATAGTGGTTCAAGCTTAGAACAAGCTCTACATCCACTACCTTAGCTTCCACTAAGGATTTTCAACCAATTTCACTAGAAATTCGTCCCATTTTCTCGGATTAGGAGGAAACCTTACAAATCGGTTAATCTTTCTACCCAAAGATTAATCAAGACTCTCTCAAATACAAAGAAGGTTTGACAATCTGAAAAATATCTCTCACTAGGTTGATGTATTGCCCAATTACACTTAATCACTCTCAAAACTTGAAAGAAAATAATACAATGAAAAATTACACAAGTTGGGTTACAAGAATTTGACTCTAAGCTCAAGGGTTTGGATATATGCTTGGATTGTTGCAAATAAGTTTAATAGTTGTTGATGTAGCTTTAGAGGCTTGTTTATATACACTTGCATTGATTTCTAGCCGTTCTGGTGGTTGAGATCATCAATAGAGCTGTCGGGCTCCATTTTTCCCGCAATAAATGCACTTATGCAACCTATCGTATCGGTACTCGAACAACCGTATCGATACATGTCTCAAAACAGAAAGAGTCGTTATGCACATTTAAGAGGGCGTATCGATACGCGTATCAATACAATCATAGTGTAAAAACAGGGGCGTATCGATACTCTAAGATTGTATCGATACGATTTTTGCTCATTGAAATCCTGAGGAAAACTTTAGCAAAAAATGTATCGATACACTATATGGGCGTATCGATACGGTCCAACGACCGTTTGAAATTTTGCTGAAATCAGAACTGACAAGAAATGGTCGAAAACTTTAAATGCAAAGATTTATTGAATCAGATCAAACCGTATCGATATAGGGACAACCGTATCGGTACACCATGCCTTAAAATTAAGCCTAGAAAGAATACCGTATCGATACAAGTATAACCGTATCGGTACGCTTTTGTCAATTAAAATTCCAGAACCTTAAAACTGTATCGAAACGACTATAGCTTATCGATACGCCTTAGCGTATAAGTAAGTTTTGGGCTTGAATACTTAGAAAAATTTGTTTTGAAAATTTTATTTAACTTAGAAATACTTTTGGTTCAAGTTTTCTTGTCAATTTGTGAGACTTTGAAATACTTAAAAATTTATTTACTTTTACAAATAGGTCCCTAGACAATTTGTTATATCAAAAAAAATTAGGTTTTACAATCTTCCCCTTTTTGATATAATAAAACCAAAGTACATTTTTAAGTATTTTGCAAACTTTGAAAAGTTTACTCCCCCTTAATTTAAGATTGGTTTTCAAAATTTTGTAAAATTTTATGTTTTTACACTTCTCCCCTTTTTGTTAGATTAAAATAAATGCAAATAATCAAGGATATAGACAAGAAAGAACAATAAAGCACAAGATAAAGCATAATTAAAGTAACATAATATCATTAAACTCCAAATTTAAACTTTAATCCTAAAGATAAACATAAATCAAAGCATAGGGTTCCTAAAACATAAAACATAGATGCATAATAAAATAGAAATCCTAAAGGATACGGTATGTAATGAGATGCTCAAAAAGTACACATCCCCATCGTCTTCTTCCTCGTCCTTCTCATCATCATCATCATGGTTGGTTTGAGACTTTCGAGTATGATTGAGCCAAGCACCATGGAAGGCGATGAGAGATACATCCATGGAAGTTTGTTGTTGTTCAAGGGCCTTGACTCGATCCTCCAACGATGTAAAGCGAGTATCAATGGCCGCAAATCCCGCATTCATGTTTGTATCTAAAGAGGCAATATTAGTCCCTAAGGATGTAAATTGCTCATTTAGATACGCCATGAGTCCATCCATGAAAGTTTGAGCTTGTTGAACTTGTGGACCTTATGGAGCGACTGAAGGAGGTTGATCATCTTGAAGAGGGGGGCGATTAACGCGAACCTATTCATGATCAATATACTCAAAGTGAGCACGAGTAAGGGAGTGTTCATCGGTCGGCTTGCCAAGAAGCTCAACGGCATCATGAGAACAATCGATCTCCAAGGAATGGAACAAGAAGCACAAAGCTGTGCCATAGAAGAAAGACTTGACTTGATCGGTGTGACGGTGTTGAACAAGATAGACCAAGTCGGCAAACATAATTTGGCAAAGGTTTGAGAACTTACCCTTACGGAAACAACGAAGCCAAAAAGTATCAACTTGGCGGATATTAGTGTTAAGTGGATCAATCAAAACTCGAAAATGGCTAAGAGATGGGTGAATTGGATTTTTAAAATTGAATGGAGTGAATTGAAAATGTAGAAATTGAAGACAAGACAATTTATAGTGGTTCAAGTTTAGAACAAGCTCTACATCCACTACTTTAGCTCCCACTAAGGATTTTCAACCAATTTCACTAGAAATTTGTCCCCTTTTCTCGGATTAGGAGGAAACCTTACAATCAGTTAATCTTTCTACCCAAAGATTAACCAAATTAAAAGGTAGAATATTTTCCCAAATTACAAGTTCTCTCAATCCAAATTGATAAAAGATGAATACAATGAAAATCACTCAATTGGGTACAAGGGTTTGACTCTAATAGCTCAAGATGGATTGGATTTTTGCTTTGTTGATGTTCACTTTTTCAATAGTTTTCGTTGTAGCTTTAATGGATTGATTTTATACCTCTTCATTGAATTCTAACCGTTTGGGTTGTTGGCATTAGCAATAGAGCCGTTGAGCTCTCTTTTTCCCACTATAAATGCAGTTCTGCAACCTACCGTACCGATACTCACGTCACCATATCGGTACTTGTCAAAAGAAGAAAGAGTTGTTGTATACAAATAGCGTATCGATACGCGAACAAATGTATCGGTACGAAAACTATATTTTATATAGGGGATCGGTACAACATAGTGTGTACCAGTACCGATTTTTCTCACTGAAATCTGAAGAGTTGGTTAACCAAAAAGTGTATCGGTATGGTAGTTAGACGTATCAGTACTGTTAACCAACTTTCAAAGTGTTTTGATCCAATAATCTGACAAGGCAACAATCAAAAATTAAATGCCAAGATTTTTCAAAATTTACCAACTCGTATCGGTAAGCAAAGGACGTATCGGTACGGTAAGTAGTTTTTAGAATCCAGGATTACAATGAGTTTGAAAACCGTATCGATATGGTAGGGAGCGTATCGATACACTTTTCTTGACTCGTTTCCAGTAGCCAAAAACTGTATCGATACGGGTGTGACTGTATCGGTACTCTTGGACAAATTTCAAATTTTAAGTTAAAAATACTTAGAAAATATTTTAGTTACTTGGATTTTGATTTAAACATACTTAAAGTTTGAATCCTTGTTATTTTGTTAGTCTTTTGAGTATTTAAAAATTTATTTCATTTTGCAATTAAGTCCTTGAAAAAATGTTGTTATATCAAAATCAATTTTGGTTTTACAATCTCCCCTTTTTTCATATAACAAAACCCAAATAAATTTTTAAATTTCTCCCCCTTACTTTAAGGCTAAAACATGTATCTTTGAAAAATTTTAAGGTTCTTTATACTTCTCCCCCCTTTTGTTAGATCAAAATCAATGTAAGGAATAATATAAGCAATGCACAGAAACATTAAGCAACATAAATTTTATTAAGCACTTACAACATAAAAGTTCAAAGCAAATAGAAGTCCAAACTTAAATTCTAAAAACATAATTCAAAGCACAGGTCCTAAAAGGGAAATAACATAGATATGTGTGTAAAAAGGGAAAACCTAAATTAGATGATATGCAATGAGATGCAAAGGTCTAAGGAGCGTCATCTTCGCCTTCATAATTGTCTTCATTTCATCTTCCATGGCATCATTACCAAAGGTATGCCCACACCACAAAAGGCGGTAAGAGTCATATCCATTGAGGCTTGGCTAGCCTCTATAGAGGTGATTCTAGATGAGTGTCCATGGAGAAGAAACTGACATTCATGCTAGTGCTCAACGAAGTAAATTTCCCATCAAGGTAGGTCATAAGAGCATCAAAGGAAGGCAGTTGAGGAGAAACCGGATAAGGCATTACGGGAGCATTTTCTTCTTCTTCGGGCTGAACATGGTTAGGAAGATTCGCATTTCGAACCCATTGATTGTTATACCAAGTGAATTTATCCTTGAGAAGGGATTTGTCGTCAATAGGATCGGTGAGAGACACTTCAAGATCATACGAGCAATCAATCCCAAGCTCGTGAAAGATGAAACTCAAGGTTGTGCCATAGCTGAAGGATGAGACAAAGGTCGAATGGCAGTTCTGAACAAGGTAGACGATTTCCGCAAACATTATATGAGTAAAGTTTGGGCGCTTGCCTTCCCAAAAGCATCAGATCCAAAAATTATCAACTTGACGAATGGTGGACCATTTACCACCGGATGGATGAAACCACCAAGTGATAAGAAAGTGAAGGAAGCGGTCATGAGCATCAAGGGTGGAGACGGAGCCAAGTTGAATGTTGCCTAAGGAGTGTTCATCATCTATACCAATATCCTCAACCCCCAAACAATCATCTATAACCTTAGAGTCAAGTCGAAAAGTTTTTCCCATAAGGTAAGACTCAATGGCTATAACTTCATTTTTGGCTTTGTGCACAACGCATCGAGCAATAGAATAAAAGATCAAAACAAGGTTTTTATAAAAGATCATGAGTATACTAAGAAAAGGCATGAACTTCCATTGGGCAAGTAATTCAAGATAACGAAAGTTAAATTCAAGGGAAGTAAAAAAGGGGATACAAACCTTGAGCTCACGACGAATTTTGTAGTTTTGGAAAACTTTGAAACGATCCATCGCTCGAGTGAAACTAGGCTCATTAGTACTATGTTGCAAGATGTAGGACAAATTTGGTTTAGTACCATTGGACTCAGAGTTAGAGGAAGATGCACTATCATTTCTCATACGTTTCTTAGGAGCAATAACCTGAGATTAAAATCAATGAAAACAATGTATGCATAAATCATCATATTCAATCCAATAAATAATCCAAAATTTAAGGTATTGATAAAAATTTATACAATATAGTTTAAAAACATATATAAATATAAAACAAATTTTTTGTAAAAAGAATTTTGAAAAACAATGTAGAAAAATATACGATATATATATATTCGAATAAAAAATTTCAGTTTTGAAAGAGTTTTGCAAAATCTTCAAAACCCATAGTATATATATGTTTCATATACAAGTATTATTTAAAAATAATATAGAATTTGAAACAAATTGAAAAAGATAAGAAAAAGAGTTTATACCTTGAATATGGAATTTGGGATGAATGAGGAGATGATGATGCACAAAATTGATGACAAAGCTCATGCTTGATTTGAAAAGCAAAAACCCTCAAAAGATTTGAAGAATTGTGTGAGAAATCAAAGGGTTTTGGTGGATATTTATAGCAAAGTAAACTAGGGTTTTTAAAGAAAAAGTGGTTGAGTTTTAATTAAAGTTGCAAACCCTTATTTAATGACATTTAAACACTCTAGCGTCAACGCGTATCGGTACGCTAAAAGCTGTATCGGTATTGACTCGACAAACCGTACCAATACAATTTTACCTGTACCGATTCCTTCGTGAACACTCATACCGGTACAGAGTTACCTGTACCGAAACTCTCATGAACACGTACCGATACACAGTAACCTGTATCGGTACCCCTTTGCTAGAAATGTATTTTTGAATAGACTTGAGATAAAAAAAATAGATTTTAATCGATTCTAAATTCATGTATATGATAAATGAGCAACGTATAGAGACTAGAAAATATACATAAACCCCTATCAACAAAGTATAGAAGCATCAAGAAGCAAAATTACATAAACATGATCATCATTCAAATTCAAGCAAATTTTTTACACTTAAGAGCTCTAAAAGGTCAAGATAGGTTAGTTAAACCTGACTCTCTCATTAGAGTACAAAAACGTTCTTTGTTTAATGGTTTTGTAAAGATATCCAATAGTTGGTTTGAGGTATCAACATACTTTAGAACAACATCATTCTTTAGGACATGGTCCCTAATGAAATACTGTCTTATCTCTATATGCTTGGTTCTAGAATGTTTTATGATATTCTTAGTGAGACATATGGCACTAGTGTTGTCACACTTAAGGGGTATGGTACCTACATCAATTCCATAGTCTAGAAGTTGTTGTTTCATTCAAAGGACTTGAGCACAACAACTTCCGGTCGATATATATTCTGCTTCGGTGGTAGATAATGCTACACTATTTTGTTTCTTAGAGAACCAAGATATGAGCATACTACCTAGGAATTGGCAAGTTCCGGAGGTACTTTTTCTATCTATATTACATCCCTCATAATCCGCATCGGAATAAGCATGTAAGTTAAAGGATGAGTCTCTAGGATACCAAAGACCTAAACAAGGTGTGTCTCTAAGGTATCTAAAGATTATCTTCATGTCTACAAGGTGTGATTCTCTAGGGCTAGCTTAAAACCTAGCACACAAGCAAACACTAGACATGATATCGGGTCTACTTGCGGTAAGGTAAAGCAAAGAGCTAATCAATGAACGATAAAGCTTAGAATCAACACACTTACCTCATTCAACTTGTTCAAGCTTAATTGATGAGCTCATTGGAGTGGCTTGAGGCTTCAACTTCTCCAAGCCAAACTTCTTGAGCATATCCTTGATGTACTTAGCTTGATTGATGAAGATGTCATCCTTCCTTTGCTTGATTTGGAGCCCCAAGAAGAATGAGAGCTCCCCCATCATGCTCATCTCAAACTCACATTGCATTAAGTTAGAAAATTCTTGGCAATAAAACTAATTAGTATAACCAAATATAATATCATCAACATAAATTTGTACTACTAAGATGTCATTTCTATTTCTTTTAATTAAAAGTGTAGTATCCACCTTGTCTTTTACAAAACGTTTTTCAACCAAAAAGTTTGAAAGCCTTTCCTACCAAGCTCCAGGAGTTTATTTCAAACCATAAAAGCTTTAGTTAGTTTAAAAACATGGTTTGCATAAATTGGATCTTCAAAATCGGGTGGTTGTTTAACATACACTTCCTCATTAATAAAACCATTTAAAATGCACTTTTAACATCCATTTTAAAAAGCTTGAATTCATGATAACATGAAAATGAAAGAAGAAACCTAATTGCTTCCATTATATCTATGAGTGCATATGTTTTATCAAAATTGATTCTCTCTTCTTGAGAATAACCTTGAGAAACAAGTCTAGCCTTGTTCCTCACTATGTTACCACTCTCATCTAGTTTGTTTCTAAAGAACCATTTAGTTCCTATAGTAGACTTATTACTAGGCCTATCAACTAATGTCCAAACTTTACCCCTCTCAAATTGATTAAGTTGTTCTTGCATGGCCAGTATCCAAAAATTATCTTTTAATGTTTCTTTGATATTTTTAGGCTCAATGCATGAAATTAATGCAACATTATAAAGCAATCTAAGAGAGGATCTAGTGGTTATTCTCTTGGATGGATCACCCAAGATTTCACCATCTTTGCCATAGTTGAGTTCCCTCGGGTAGCTCACTTTCTTTTCACCAAGATTCATGTCCTTCAAGGATTCTATGAGAGGATCTTGTACTTCTTCTTCTTTGGTTGGAACCTCATCCACCTTTGAATATTGTCCACCATCATTGGCTTCAATGATTCCTACATCATCATCATCAAAAGAATCCTTCATCGGAAGGAGGTTATCATCGAAAATCACATGAATAGACTCTTCTACAACTAAGGTTCTGTTGTTAAACAGTTGATAGACTTTAGAGTTTAAAGAATATCCTAAGAAAATAGATTCATCACTTTTTGCATTAAATTTACCTAAATGATCTTTTCCATTGTTTAAAACAAAACACTTACATCCAAAAGGATGAAAATAGCTAATGTTAGGCTTCTTTGACTTTAAAATCTCATAAGAAGTTTTCTTTAAAATTGGCCTAATGATTACATGATTTATGATATAAAAAGCGGTGTTTGTGGCTTCCGCCCAAAAATACTTAGGTAAATTATTTTCACAAAGCATGGTTCTAGCCATTTCTTCTAATGTACGATTTTTCCTCTCAACTACCTCATTTTGTTGAGGAGTGCAAGGTGCAGAAAAATTGTGGCTAATACCATTAGAGTTACAAAAATCCTCAAAATCTAGATTTTGAAATTTCGTTCCATCGTCAAAACTTTTGACCAAGGTCATTTTGAGTAATCTTTGAAAACGTGATGAATTTTTCTAAAGCCTCATCTTTTTGTACTTAAAAAGAGAACCCAACTGTATCTAGAGAAATCATCAACTAAAAGATAGGCATATGATTTTCCACCCAAGCTAGTTCTCCTAATAGGCCCAAAGAGATCCATATGGATCAATTGTAAAACCTACTACTTGAAACATCATTAATGGATTTAAATGAAGTTCGTTTTTGTTTACCCTTAGCACAAGCATCACAAATTTGATCTATGGAGAATTTTAGCTTAGATAAACCTCTAACTAGATTTTGGGAAACCAATTTCTCTAAAACACTTATGCTAGCATGTCCTAATTTCCTATGCCACAACCATGCATCATTTTCATTTTGAGCAACCAAATATGCATGTGATGTATGAATGTCATCTAGATGCACCATGTATATGTTACCTATGCGATGACCAATGAGTATTATTTTATTTGTTTTAATGTTCACAATTTTGCAACCATTAACATCAAAAAGAATATTAAAACCTTTATCACATAATTGACTAATGATCAACAAGTTATGCTTTAGACCGTTGACATATAGCACATCTTCAATAAGAATAGAAGAGAGATTACCAATGGAACATATACCCTCAATGTGGCCTTTGGAGTTGTCACCAAATGTCACCACTCCACCACTCTTTGACTTTAGCTCCATGAATCTACTCTTGTCACCAGTCATGTGTCTTGAGCATCCACTATCAAGGTACCAAGTGTTTTGACTTGAAGCTTTGGCCTTCTAGCAATGCTCCCCCTACAAACAAAGATTAGTTCTTGATATTTGGTACCCAAATCATTTTAGGTCCATGTGAGTTAGCTCCCAAATACTTGGTTCCCTTAGGAATCCAAGAAGCAATAGCATTAATATTATTAGAAACTACTAGTTCCTTAGGAACCTATACATTTGTAACCCTTTTACCTTTAGGGTGCCTTTGAGAGCCTCTTTGTTTGTAGCCATTAAAGTTCCTCTTCACATAGTTGGGTTTTGAAGAACTTGCTTTTTCAAAATCTTGTTTCCCAGTTACGTTTAGAGAAGCCTTAAGCTCATTCACCACTTTGTGGTGAGCATCATGAACTTTTGAAAGAAGATTGTTCAAGTCAACATTTTCATTCTGAAAATACTTTAAATCATCTTGTAAATCCACAATCTTCTTTTCAAGTTCCGAGTTGGTTGTAGAAAGGGAATCGTTTTGGTTTTTCAAATCGGAAATTATTTTCTTATTTCTCAAAACTTATTCCTTATATTTTTCTTCCAACTTGTAAAACCAATATTTGATTTTGATATAACAAATAATATAAAGACTAAATTGCAAAGTAAATAAATTTTTAAGTAATAAAAATACTTACATTTGACAAGTAAAAATTTATATTTAAAATGTTTTGAAATCAAAAATTAAAACCCCATAGTTTTTTCTAAGTGTTTCAAAGCAAAAATACATAAAATTGCCCAGGTGTTTCGAAACAACCCCAAAGTGTTTCGATACATTTTGCCACTGAAAACGTCTGTTTCGATACCGACTATTCTGTTTCGAGATGAGCAAGCCCATTTCGATACAGCCTTCATCTAGGCTTTTGATTTTTAAGTGTTGTTTCGAAATGGCTCATACCCGTTTCGATACAGGGGTTAAGTATTTTCAAAATCGAGCATTAAATGAACTAGCCGTTACTTGCCAAAAACAAACTTTTGAAAATTTGGTTAAGTGTTTCAATACACCCATATGATGTTTTGAAACACCAATTTACAGTTTCAAAATGTTTTGATACAACTCTTAGCTGTTTCGATACGACCCTCTTTTTACATTTTACAGTTTCAAACTATTTCGATACGGGCCCTTTTTACACACAACGACTCTTTCTTTTTTTGGTGTCCGTTTCGATACATGGCCTCGTGTTTCGATACGGGTAGTTGTAGAACAACATTTATGAAGGGAAGAGAGAGCCCCAACGACTCTGTTGATGATCTCAATAACCCAAACGGCTAGAAATCAATGAGAAGGTATAAAGGCAAGCCTAAAAAGCACCAGCAACAACTATTGAACCTTCAAGCAACATCAAAACATTTATTCCAAACCCTTGAGCCTATTAGAGTCAAATTGTGTACCCAACTTGTAAAATTCTCAATTGTTTATTTTTCTTTCAAGTTTGGGGAGTGTTGTTTTGTAATTGGGCAATATATTAGTCTTGTGAGAGATACATTTCAAATTGCCTTTTATTCTTTGTAATTGAGAGTCTTGTAATTCAATCTTTGGGTAGAAAAGATTAAATTTGTAAAGATTGCCTCCTTAGCCTAGAAAAGGGGAAGAACAAATTAGTGAAGAGTTTGTTGAAAATCCTTAGTGGGAGCTAAGGTAGTGGATGTAGAGCTTTTTTAGAAGCTTGAACCACTATAAGTGCTTTGTTCTTTATTTTTAATTGTTCCTTTTGCTCTCTTCATTTTTAAAAGTGCCAATTCACCCCCTCTTGGCCATATCAGTTAATTCGATCCACTCAACACAACTCATCGTAAACCTCTTGCAACTCATCATATGCATCTTGAAGTTCATCATATGTAAAATGGAAAGTAGATGAGTTAGGGTTTACCATAGGATCATCATCAATAGTCATGAGGCAAAGATTAGCCACTTCGTGCTCCTCTTCATCGGACGATGATTCTTCATTTCTCCAAGTAGAAACGTGGACTTTTTGCTTTTTCTTCTTATCGAACCCATTCTTTTTGAGTTGAGGACATTCTGATCTTATGTGCCCCAGCTTCTTGCACTCATAAAAATGAGTTGATCCTTTTCTTCTTCTTTGTTCTTGTTCTTAAAGTATTTTCTTCTTTGAAACTTTCTACCCCAGTTGGACTTCATGAACTGAGAGAATCTCTTGGCTATCAAAGCCAATTCCTAAAACTCATCCTCACTAGAATTGATTTCCTCTTGAGATGCCTTGAGAGCAATTCCTTGCTTCTTCTTCTCTACCTCTTGCTTCTCTACTCTTTTCTCTTCTCTTCTCTTCTCTTTTTCTTTTCTCTTCCTTGATTCATGATCTCATGAGTAAGGAGAGATCCCACCAACTCATCGAGCTTTAAAGTCTTCAAATTCTTGGCCTCGATGATTGCGGTTATCTTCCCATCCCATGATTCAGGAAGTAAAGAAGCTTCCGGACTAGCTTGTCTTTGGGAATGATCTTACCGAAGCCCTTGAGACCATTTACAATGACAGATAATCGATCAAACATCTTGGAGACGCTCTCATCCAGCTCCATCTTAAAATTCTCATAACTCAAATTAAGGATCCCAATCTTGGTCTTCTTTACATCGTTGGTGCCCTCGTAGGTAGTCTCTAGCTTATCCCACACTTCCTTTGCACTTGTGCAAGATGACATCTTTACATACATATTGGGTCCAAGTGCACAAAAGATTATGTGAATAGCCTTGTCATTCACTTGAAGTCTTCTTCGATCTTCATCGGTCATTTTTCCTCTTATTTTCAAAACTAGTCTTTCTTCTTCATCTTTCTTCATCAGAATTGTTGTCTTATCTTCCACTACATCCCAAAGAACATAGTCATTAGACTTGATAAAGAGCCTCATTTTATTTTTCCATTAGGGATAGGTATCCCCATTAAAAAATGACGGCTTGGTGATCGATTGTGACTCAAGGAAGTTTTGGTTGGAGGTAGATGCCATGGCTTTATTCGAAGGTTGATTGATCTTCTTATAGGATCTTATCTTGTGGATGTGAATCCCTCAAAGAGTTAGGCTCTGATATCAATTGTTAGGTGAATCAATCGAATCGAAAATCGCCAAGAGGGGGTGAATTAGCTTTTTAAAATTGAAGGGAGTGAATTGAAAATGTAGAAATTGAAGACAAGACAATTTATAGTGGTTCAAGCTTAGAACAAGCTCTACATCCACTACCTTAGCTCCCACTAAGGATTTTCAACCAATTTCACTAGAAATTCGTCCCATTTTATCGGATTAGGAGGAAACCTTACAATCAGTTAATCTTTCTACCCAAAGATTAACCAAGACTCTCTCAAATACAAAGATTATTGGCAAATGAAAAATAAACCTCACAATGTAGAATATTTGCCCCAAATTACAAGTTCTCTCAACCCAAACTGAAAAATATGAATACAATGAAAATCACTCAATTAGGTACAAGGGTTTGACTCTAATTGCTCAAGCATGGATTGGATTTTTTCTTTGTTGTTGTTCACTTGTTCAATAGTTGTTGTTGTAGCTTTAATGACTTGCTTTTATACCTCTTCATTGAATTCTAACCGTTTGGGTTGTTGGCATCATCAATAGAGCTGTTGGGCTCTCTTTTTCCCAATATAAATACAATTCTGCAACCTACCGTACCGGTACTCGTGTCACCGTATCAGTACCTATCAAAAGAAGAAAGAGCCGTTGTATACAAATGGCGTATCAATACACGAACAAGAGTATCGATATGCGAATAGGCGTATCTGTATAGAAACCATATTTTATATAGGGGATGGGTACAACATAGTGCATACCGGTACCGATTTTGCTCACTGAAATCAGGAGAGTTGGTTAACCAAAAAGTGTATTGGTACGGTAGTTAGGCGTATCGGTACTGTTAGCAAACTTTCAAAGTGTTTAGTTCCAATAATCTGACAAGGCAGATGCCAAAAATTAAATGCCAAGATTTTTCAAATTTTACCAACTCGTATCGGTAAGCAAAGGAGCGTATCGGTAAGGTAAGTAGTTTTTAGAATCCATGATTACATCGAGTCTGAAAACCGTATCGATACGGCAGAGAGCATATCAATACACTTTTCTTGACTCGTTTCCAATAGCCAAAAATACTTAGAAAATATTTTAGTTACTTGGTTTTTGATTTAAAAATACTTAAAGTTCAAATCCTTTTCATTTTATGAGTCTTTTGAGTATTTAAAATTTATTTCATTTTGAAATTAAGTCCTTGAAAAAATGTTGTTATATCAAAATCAATTTTGGTTTTATTTTACAAGTAGAGAATTTCCCACCGGAAGGACGAAGCCACCAAGAGATGATAAGATGGAGGATACGATCATGGGCATCAAGAATGGTTACAAAGCCAAGTTGAGAATGCCCCAAGGAGTGTTAATCATCAATCCCCAAATTTTCAAACCCAAAAACATTGCACAAAACTCTTTGGTCAATTCGAAATTTCTTGCCCGTAAGATAAGACTCAATAGCAATAACACTTTCTCTTGCTTGATCATGAATACACCGGGCATTTGCAAAGAAAACCAAAACAAGATTTCGATATAAAAACGGGGGGTATACTTAGAAAAGACATGAATTTCCATTGTTGTAACAACCCAAAATATTTGAACTTAAAACGTTCGGAGTTTAAAAAAGGGATTGAAACAACTCTTTCATCCCGGATTGAAAAAGCTTGATATTATTTGTAATGGGCCATAGCCGAAGGAGATTGAAAACTATTTTGGATAATAAAACTATGGTTCATTTTGGTAATACTGTCGTTATCTAAATTGGGATTAGACGAACTAGAAGGCAATTCTTTCTTTGGTCTCTTTTTAAGCCCCATAATAACCTTAAAACATCAAAATAATTCAAAAACAATGTATGCAATTATCACCACATTCGATCCAATAATCATTCCAATAATTTAAGGTATTGTGAAAAACACTATATTTTATATGTTAAAAATATATACAAGTCTAAATATTAATTTTGGTAAAAATAATTTTGAAAAAACAATATACTAAAATATATTGTATATTTTTATATTCGAATAAAAAAATTCAGATTTTAAAGAATTTTTACAAAAACTTTAAAACTCATACTATAAATATACTATGTATACAAAAATTAATTAAAAATAATAAATAAAATTAAACGAAAATTAAAAAAAAGGTTTTATACCTTGAGATATGGAATAGGATGAAAGAAGGATGATGAATGCACCAAATTGATAGCAAAGCTTAGCCTTGATGTGTTGATGAAAAACCATCAAGAAATTTTGAGTTTAGTTTGAGAAATCAAAGGGTCTGAGGGGTTTTTATAGATAAAATTCGGCTAGGGTTTAGGAGAAAAAGGGAATTGTGTTTTAATTAAAGTGAAACACCCCATTTAATGTAAATTTAAACTCTAGCAGCATACCGTATCGATACGCTGATGTGGCGTATCAATCTACCATATCGGTACGGTTTTTATACCATAGCGATACGTGTGACCATTTTGATACAGTTAAGACTATATCGACGCCCAAATAGCAACTCGTATCAATACGTTGTTACTCGTATCGATACCTTTTTGCCAGAAATGCATTTTTGAACAGACTTGAGTTCAAAAATTAGATTTTAATCGATCTTAAATGCATGTGTATGATGAATGAGCAACGAATATAGACTAAAACAGACACATACTCCCCCTAGCAACAAGCATATATGCATCAAGAAGCAAAATTACATTAACATGATCATCATTCAAATTCAAGCATATTTTTTACACTTAAGGGCTCTAATAGGTCAAGATAGGCTAGTTAGACCTAACTCTCTCCTAAGAGTCCAAAAATGCTCTTTGTCTAATGGTTTTGTAAAGATATCCGCTAGTTGGTTTGAGGTATCAACATACTCTAAAACAACATCATTCTTTAAGATATGATCCCTAATGAAATGGGGTCTTATCTCTATTTGCTTCGTTCTAGAATGTTGGATGGGATTCTTAGTGAGACATATAGCACTAGTTTTGTCACACTTAAGGGGTATGATACCTACATCAATTCCATAGTCTAGAAGTTGATGCTTCATCTAAAGGACTTGAGCACAACAACATACTGCCGATATATATTCTGCTTAGGTGGTAGATAAAACTACACTATTTTGTTTCTTAGAGAGCCAAGATATGAGCGTACTACCTAGGAATTGGCAAGTGCCGGAGGTATTTTTTCTATCTATCTTACAACCCCCATAATCCGCATCGGAATAAGCATGTAGGTTAAAGGAAGAGTCTCTAGAATAACAAAGGCCTAAACAAGGTGTGTCTCTAAGGTATCTAAAGATTCTCTTAATGGCTACAAGGTGTGATTCTCTAGGGCTAGCTTGGAACCTAGCACACAAGCAAACACTAAACATGATATCGGGTCTACTTGCGGTAAGGTAAAGCAAAGAGCCAATCATTGAACGATAAAGCTTAGAATCACCACACTTGCCTCCTTCATCTTTGTCAAGCTTAATTGACGAGCTCATTGAAGTGACTTGAGGGTTTGCATTCTCCAAGCCAAACTTCTTGAGCATATCCTTGATGTACTTAGCTTGATTGATGAAGATGTCATTATTCCTTTGCTTGATTTGGAGCCCCAAGAAGAATGAGAGCTCCCCCATCATGCTCATCTCAAACTCACCTTGCATTAACTTAGAAAATTCTTGGCAATAATTAGTATAACCAAATATAATATCATTAACATAAATTTGTACTACTAAGATGTCATTTCTACTTCTTTTAATGAAAAGTGTAGTATCCACCTTGTCTTTTACAAAACGTTTTTCAACCAAAAAGTTTGAAAGCCTTTCCTACCAAGCTCCGGGAATTTATTTCAAACCATAAAAGCTTTAGTTAGTTTAAAAACATGGTTTGCGTAAATTGGATCTTCAAAATCGGGTGGTTGTTCAACATACACTTCCTTATTAATAAAACCATTTAAAATGCACTTTTAACATCCATTTGAAAAAGCTTGAATTCATGATAACATGAAAATGAAAGAAGCAACCTAATTGCTTCTATTCTATCTACGAGTGCATAGGTTTCATCAAAATCGATTCTCTCTTCTTGGGAATAACCTTGAGAAACAAGTCTAGCCTTGTTCCTCACTATGTTACCACTCTCATCTAGTTTGTTTCTAAAGAACCATTTAATTCCTATAGTAGACTTATTACTAGGCCTATCAACTAATGTCCAAACTTTACTCCTCTCAAATTGATTAAGTTGTTCTTGCATGGCCAGTATCTAAAAATCGTCTTTTAATGTTTCTTTGATATTTTTAGGCTCAATGCATGAAATGAATGCAACATTATTAAGCAATCTAAGAGAGTATCTAGTGGTTATTCTCTTGGATGGATCACCCAAGATTTCACCATCTTTGCCATAGTTGAGTTCCCTTGGGTAGCTCACTTCCTTTTCACCAAGATTCATGTCCTTCAAGGATTCTATGAGAGGATCTTGTACTTCTTATTTGGTTGGAACTTCATCCACCTTTGATGATTGTACACCATCATTGGCTTCAATTATCCCTACATCATCATCATCAAAAGAATCCTTCATCGGAAGGAGGTTATCATCGAAAATCACATGAATAGACTCTTCTACAACTAAGGTTCTTTTGTTAAACACTCGATAGGCTTTAGAGTTTAAAAAATATCCTAAGAAAATAGCTTCATCACTTTTTGCATCAAATTTACTTAAATGATATTTTCTATTGTTTAAAACAAAACACTTGCATCCAAAATGATGAAAATAGCTAATGTTAGGCTCCTTTGATTTTAAAATCTCACAAAGAGTTTTCTTTAAAATTGGCCTAATAATTAGTAGATTTATGATATAACAAGCGATGTTTGTGGCTTCCGCCCAAAAATACTTAGAAGCGGAAAAATTTTGGCTAATACCATTAGTGTTACAAAAATCCTCAAAACCTAGATTTTGAAATTTCGTTCCATGGTCACTTCTAATATGAGTAATGTTTTGACCAAGGTCATTTTGAGTAATTTTTGAAAATATGATGAATTTTTCTAAAGCCTCATCTTTTGTACTTAAAACGAGAACCCAAGTGTATCTAGAGAAATCATCAACTAAAACATAAGCATATGATTTTCCACCCAAGCTAGATGTCCTAATAGGCCCAAAGTGATTCATATGGATCAATTGTAAAACTCTACTAGTTGAAACATAATTAATGGATTTAAATGAAGTTCGTTTTTGTTTACCCTTAGCACAAGCATCACAAATTTTATCTAAGGAGAATTTAAGTTTAGGTAAACCTCTAACTAGATTTTGGGAAACCAATTTCTCTAAAACACTTATGCTAACATGTGATTTATGAATGTCATATAGATGCACCATGCATCATTTTCATTTTGAGCAAACAAACATGCATCATTTTCATTTTGAGTAAACAAACATGCATGTGATTTATGAATTTCATATAGATGCACCATGTATATGTTACCTATGCGATAACCAATGAGCGTTATCTTATTTGTTTTAATGTCCACAATTTTACAACCAGTAAAATCAAAAAGAACATTAAAACCCTTATCACATAATTGACTAATGCTCAACAAGTTATGTGTTGGGCTCGATGACTACCTTCAACTGATGCTTGCCAAGTGGTGGAGAAGATGGATTTTTGGGTGATTGATTTGTGGAAGCCAAAAATTGAATGACACGGTGAATTTATAATGGTTCGGGCTTCGAATAAGCACCTACATCCACTACCTTAGCTCCCACTAAGGATTTTTCAACCAATTCACTAATTAATTTGTCCAATTTTTTAGGATTAGGAGGAAACCCTTATAAACGGTCAATCTTTGTACCCAAAGATTAACCAAACACTCTTTACAAGAGAAAGAAAATAAGCAAACTAAAATTCCTCTCACAAGGTATTTGTTTGCACTCTTTAAGATCTCACCCAAACCTAAACACTTGAGCAAATATGAAAATTTTGGCTCACAAGTGTTGTCTATACAAAAGATGAACAATTAAATCTCTAAGACACAATTTCTCATCATATAGTTGTTTACATTTGAAGCATTAGTCTTCCATAGATGCTTGGAGTTCCCTTTTATACTCCTCTCTGAGTTCATGGCCGTTACTATCCGTTAGGGATGTATTGGAGCCGTTAGAGCCTTTATTTCCCACCATAAATATTGTTCTGGGGCTTGTTGTATCGAAACTGAAGAACTAATGTTTTGATATAATAATTGAAAAATAGTTTTGGACTAAATTGAAAAGATTTCAAAAGTGCCTTTAAGTCCAAACAACTTGAAAATAAGTTTGTGAATGTTTTTAATAGTTTTGGAAAGGTTTGAAATGTTTTTAAGTAGCCAAACCAGGGTTTTCAAGGTACCCATTTCGGTATAGGGTAACTTGTTTTGAAACAATTTGTAACTGCTAAAACCCGTACCAAAACAGGGTTTGCCCGTTTCGATACGGAGGGTTTTCGTTTCGTAACACCCCTTTGGTGTTTCGATACGCCCAACAGTCAAAACCTCCCCAACGACTATTTCTCAACGACTTTTTAAATGCAACTCAATGGTCACTCGTACCGAAACAGTTTGTCATTGTTTCAATACAGCTCATACCGTTTCGATACGGCCAGAGGCGTTTGATACGACTTGCTACATCAGGCTTCAACGGCTAGTTCTGAAGAAGGTCATTCCGATACGGGCTCGCCTGTTCTGAAATGGACATCACCAGAACTGCAATTAATGAGAAAAATAAAGTCTCCAACGGCTCCAATTCAATCCCAACGGTCCTCAACGGCTACAAACTCATTTGGGAGTATAAAAGGGACCTCCAAGCATCAAGGATAGGTTAATGCTTCAATTGTAACAACATTATGATAAAGAAATTGTCTTAGAGCTTATTTGTATATTTTCTTGTATAAAAAACACTTGTGAGCTTATTTGTCAAATTTGCTCAAGTGTATAGGTTTTGGGTGAGTGCTTTATAGTGCAAACAAATACCTATTAGGGGATTTCAAGTTTTCTTAGAATTTATCTTGTGAGAGAGTGCTTGATCAAGCTTTGGGTAGAAAGCTTGATCTTTGTAACGGTTTCCTCCTAAACAGAGAAAAGGGGACGAAATTCTTAGTGAATTTGTTTGAAATCCTTAGTGGGGAGCTAAGGTAGTGGATGTAGGTGCTTGTTAGAAGGTCGAACCACTATAAATCCTTGTGTCTATTGTCTATTTTTCATCTCCCACAAAATCAAGCACATAAAACTCAACAGAAACGCGAAGGCCTGTATCGAAACGCCCTTCTTCAGAACTATCTGTTGGGTCTGATTCAGCAGCTCGTATCGAAACACCTGTATCGAAACGTCTGGTCCCGTATCAAAACGCCTGCAATTTAAAAGACCATTGGGAAATAGCCGTTGGGGGGGTTTTGACCGTTGGGGTGTCTGTCATGTAGGCGCATCGAAGCACCAAAGGCTGCTTCGAAACGGCCCTTTTTGTTTCGATACATGTACATTAAAATCACAGGTTTAGCTTTCTAAAATTCATGGAGTATGTGCGCAAATACAATACGTGGATTGAGCTGTTCCTCAAGGAAAAATTCCTAAGGGATGACCTCTATTTTCTTGCCTTCCCTACGGAAATCACGGAAGCTGCCATAGCAAGCCAGCCTATCCCGGAATCCCCCACCGTGGCATCACCTGTAGCCGTCGCGGCATCACAGCAAGGCTCCTCCTCAGCCGCCAACACCCCACATGCCTCTCCAACAAACATGGGGACAACTCTGCAGGCCCACCGCTCACCGTCTAACGACTCCTTCAATGATTATGATGACGACTCCCCACCCGTCACGACAGCACCACTTGCGGTGGCAGGAACATCCAGGAAACAGAAGTATCATTACATCTCGGGTGATTCAGATGAAGAAGAGTCCGGTGATACTGTTCCAGTGATCAAAAACATGCCGCCTTCCAGAATCCAACCACGAAGGACTTCAAAACTTGTCCAACCATCTCCCTTACAGAGGTAGCGGCTGGACCTATCCGATGACGAAGACGAAGTGGCCCAAAATTCATCCTCTTCTTTCTGAATGTAACCTATTTCTTTTCCCTTTTATTTTTTGTTTTTATGTTTTTATATTCATGTTATGTATTTTTATTTTGTGTTGCATTGAGGGCAATGCCCGCCTCGAGTATGGGGGAGGGAGAGTCCACCTTAGTATAGTTCATATGTAGTTGCATATTAGTTAACCATCTTAGTTGCATTGTACTTATCTCTTCTTTAATGAAAAGAACTTGTTAAAAAACTTGTGCCTATAATAGAATAGCCGACATCTCGCACCATTAAAAAGTACCTTTAAATTTTTGGGTAGCATGAAGATGACTTAGAAATTTACTATATTGCTATTTATCCTTAACACAATTTTGGCAGGTTGATTGATAGAATGAAGTAGTGAACATAGACTGTTTAATTATCTGGTATTTTTAATTCACATGCTTAACAGGTTGCCGCCTCGGCAGCTGAAATTGTCAAAACTGCAAAGAAGGCTACCGCGGCAGGTAAGAAAAAAATAATAAAATCCTAGAGGTGCCCGAAACAGACTCTAGGCGGCTAGAGGTGCCTGAAATTGGCTCTAGTCGAGAAAAAAATCATTGCTATGTTGCTTAGAGGTACCCGAAATTAGCTAAGTCTTTTGTTCAATTAAAAAGTTCTTGAAGATCAACTTGTACACAATTCAACAAACACTTGATCATAAGCATTATAGTTTGTTTCCGAGAAAATTCATGTTATCCTGCACACTAAAATGATATAGGTGCTACGGCTTTGATGCATGAAATCAAGTTAAAGACAGGTTCCTTTTTGTTAGAGTAGGGGTAAGTACTTATTAGGGTTGCATCGCTTGAAAACAAGCAATAGTTTGAGTTTGGGTGTGTGTAAAGTACTTAAAAGTCCTATATTTTATGCCTATTTTAGCTCATATTGTTACTGTTCTTAAGCTCATTTTAGTTCATATTTAGATTTTCGTGCATATTTTACAATATCTTTCCTTCACTCAGCTTATTACAATGTTTATGATTATTTGTGGAGAAAAGACACTATTTTGGGTTGCATTTGCGTTACAGGTTACAAGAGACTGCCGCATGCACCCGCCGCGGCAGCAGAACAAAAGAATGATCGAAGAGAAGGAGGAAACAGAACGATCACATCCATTCACACAGGACCAACCATCGTTGCAGAGAAGAACTGTACTGACACAGTTCAAAGAATAGCCCACCGAGGCAGACTGCCACCAGCACTGCCGTCGCGGCGACACATTAGAGAATGACCAAAAGGGAGTGCAATATGAAGACGAAAATTCCATGAATCAGCAGAACCGAGCCACATGAAGAATAGAGTCCAGGAGCACCCATAGATGATGTGAGAAGATTCAAACAAGGAAGAAGCTTGCGGCCCAAGAAAGCCCAAAAGAGGAGTTATTTTGGAATAAAACACTCATACGTTTAATAGCATTTAATTCCAACTCAGCTTCCTCTCAAAGAGAGACTTCTTCCCCAAATAGGGAGATATAAAGGAGAGAGATTAGGGTTTAGAATTTATTTTTGTGTTTTCTCCTTTACATTATGTTCTAAACTTTCCTTAGGGTTAAAATTGTTTTGTTTAGTAGTTGTAGGAATGGTTGTAATTAGTTAAAGATTTTATGCAATTCAATTCAAGGTTTGTTTATCCTATGTTCTTCATCTTTGTTTGCAATAGAATCGAGAGATCTTTGTGAGCACATCTATTTGTTTCAATTCGAGAGAGTTAAAACTCAAGAAAGGGATAAACACGATTCCCATCAACTAAGGTGAGAATCAATTTAGGTTAGAGATAAGTCTAGGTTTAAGGTGGCTAAGAAGGAACGAGGGAAAGTTGTTGTTCAATCTAGGTTTACGTCGAGAGGTATTATCAAAGAGTGGACATCAACAATATTCAAACTTAGAGATAAGTTAGAATCAGGTCAAGACGTTCTGCCGAATTTTGAAGGCCCGCTGAGTTCCCCGCCGTGGCGATGTTCTATTCGTCACCCGTCATGGCAGTGTTCTATCCGCCACCCGCTATGGCAGAGATATCGACTTTACAGTACAAGACTTTTACGAGTTCAACGCAGTTTCACACTATGACGCAGCTCAATCTAACCTATCTTCTTATTTTGATTTCTCAATCCTTTCACTATTTGTTTTCGTTAAATTTATGCAACTTTCTCAAACCAATCAAATTCAATTGTGTTTTTACTTTTCCTTGTGCATGAATTTAATCACTGAAGCAGCTTCCAATCCCTGTAGAGACGATATCAGAAATACTATAACTTTACAGAATTGTACACTTACACTCGAATTAGAGAACACCTATATGTTCTTCACGTGTCAAAGAACCTCTCAACAAAATGGAGTTGTTGAGAGGAAACATAGGCATATAGTGGACACAACCTTGACCTTGTTGGCATAAGCATCATTGCCCTTGCATTTCTGATCTCATGTTATGCTAAGCATTGTTCATTATTAACAGACTACGATCAGTTGTTCTTGGGGGAGTGTCACCTCATCAGATGTTTTGTGGAAAATAACCAAATTTTCAAGGTTTTTGGCCATAAGTGTTTCCCATGTTTTAGGTCATACAACAATCACAAGTTTAACTTTAGGTTTAAAGCTTGTACATGTCTTGGATATTCTCCTCAGCATTTTGGCTATAAGTGTATGGCAGAAGATGGTCGAATCTTTATCTCCAGACATGTGAATTTTGCCGAGACATGCTTTCCCTTTTCTGAAAAGAATGTTGGTCTCTCTCCCACTATTGTAGATTCTTTTTTCAACTCCATTGGTGGTTCCTCAATCAACTGCTCTAATAGCAAGTGCTTTTAGCTTGGCTTCTCAAGGAGCTGGTTCCACTCACTCTAGTCCTTCTCAAGCAGCTAAATCAGATCCATCAGCTGGTACTGCTCAGTCCTCACATATGCCCACTAACATTCCAGTTCAGTGCAGACATTTTCAAGAAGCAAGCTTCCATATCTCTAATCTGCTTGTCCAATCTTCCCCACAAAATTCATTTCATGGTATGTTTGATGGTTTCACAGAGGTTCCTGTCCAATGGGATCATCACGAGTAAACTTCTAGTGTTTTGGTTCCTTTGGTTCATCCTGAACCACTCAATGTCAATGATGCTGCTCTTGATGAGATGATGTAGACAGATGTTGGTAAAAAATAGGGTACTAGTGGTTCTTTTGATGAGGTGGTACAAATACATGTTGGTCAACATCAAGACCTTTCACATGTTGCAGATAAAGGGGCTAACACTCACTCTATGGTTACAAGGAGAAAGACTAGGGTCCTTCGGCCAAGAGTTTTTCAAACTGAGGTCCATCGCACACTAACATCCATCAGAGAAGCATTGCAACATCCATTGTGGAAATGTAACACCCGGGTTTAGAGGTTGGGAGTTAAGTGTGTAAATCGGGTTCAGGTCGTTGGGCTTGTTCTAAATAAAATGGGCTTGGTTTTAAATTAAAAGGGCCATGAGATTTCCTTAAGGGCAAAATGGGAATTTCTAAATAAATGAAATAAGCTATGTAAAAGTGCCTTTTTGAAAGTCATCTTCTTCCTCCCCTTTAAACCAAAAATCACGACACAAAACCTCCCCAAACCCCAAGTTACTGTTCCATCCATTTCCTCACCGATTTCAAGTGTTTTCATCAAGGTAAATGTGTTTTTGACTTCTCCTATTCATTCTAAACGTTGCTATGGTCTTTTAGTTTTTCATAAACTCCATTTTTGAAGTTCTTCAAGTATCCAAATTTTAAGAAAAATGAGGAAGCTTTGATGGGTTTTTATTTAGTTTTTTATTTGTAAAGTTAATATATGTTATAATCATGCTTTTAAGTGTATCATATCTTAAAATGGGGGAGTCTTGTTGAAATCCCGAAATGGGTATTTGTGGGTGTGTTAAAGGGTAGAAAACTTGAGTTTTTGGGATAGTTTTGTAAGGGAATGTTGGGCTGATGGTATGGTTATGCTTGGGGTTGTTTTGAGCATGTTTAATGATGATTTGGGTGTTGGAATCGACGAGTTTTTGCTGGGTTGTATGTAAGTCCGAAAATGAAGAGTTTAAGTTAGTTTTGGCTTGGAAATGTAGTGAATTGGTCTTGAGATTGTAATCTGATTTGTGACAGTGGTTTTGTGGATGATTTGTTGAGTAATATGCTGTTTTTGGTTGGTTAGAAACAAGGGAAACCGTTGGAGAAGCTTCAGGCTCGATTCCAGGAAATTTGGAGGCTTAATCGACTTTCTTGGCTTGTTTGAGGGTGTTCGGTGAGTGGACTGTTTTCAATGGTTTTAAATTGGTTCAAAGTATGTTGTTGGAGTTTTAGATTGTGCTTGGTAGGCCAATCTAATGTGGGGATTAAGTTGGTAGCTTAATCTCTTGTTTAGCTTTATATATATTTCTTGCTAAATGCGTATAAATGTGGTTCTATGTGATATGTGTACAATTATGCATGTTATGAGGTATTCATGTTGCATGATGGTGATTGATATGTTGTGTTGCATGATTGTGAAATCATGGTGAGACTCGTTTAGTATGTTGTCACTAGTCTTGATTACCGGATATAAATGATCAATCATTAGGATGAGTGTGCACACGGTAAGAGTCAAATTCGTGTGTGGCCTTGGTGGTTTGTAGTCACCAAGGAGGAGTACGGTGAAGTAACATTCTACCGGAAAGTGTTTATGTGTGATGATGAGTGGAATCTCATCCGTAAAGAAAACGGTGATGTGTGAAATCCCACCGGAAGGTAATATGGTTGTTTGAGTACGTTGGGGCGAAAACCCCAACGGAAGTTATCCGCATATCTGAGTAAGCTATATAGTTGCCAATATACTTGTTTATGTGTGGTTGTTGTGTAAGATGATCTGTTATATCTATGTTAAGCATAACATGAGGTAAGATGCCATGTTCATGCATTTCTCGTAGTGGTTGGCTATGTTGTTATATTAGTGTTAATGTATGCCTTGTGATGTTTGTGGATACCATGTTTTGGACCCTGCATTGTCGATATTTGTTTTTGAGCTCTCTCACTAAGCTTTCAAGCTTACGCTCTCATTTTCGACAATGCAAATCATTAGTGTGGAAGTTAGCAAGGAGCAAGGAAGGGGCACCCAAGAGCGTGTGTTGCTTCTCAAGTATGGTTTTCTTAAATAATGTAATAGTTGGCAATGGGGATGCTATGTGTTGTAGGAGCGAATGTTAGACTCCTATGTAGGCTTTTATGTTGTTAAATGCCTATGCTTTTGTGTTGAAGAATTGTAACCCATGTTTTATGAGATGCTTATGTTTTTGTGTGAAAGGCATGTAAACCTTGTTTTTTATAATGCTTTTGTGGATGTATGATTCTTCATAGTTAAATGTCTCATTTGCATGCTTGTATGTTTGATCATGCTCGTGGTAGGATATGATGCCTCTAGATTGTATGCTTGATGGTTGTTTGTGATCTTTGGTGTTTGGGGCAAGTTTGGGGATGTTTGAAGATGCAAAAAACTGTTTTCGGGTCACTCTGTGTGCAGGCGTTTCAAAACACTCGTGGTTGTTTTGGAAGGGTTATAGCTCCAGAGATACTCGTATCGGAACGAGGGTGGTGACGTTTTAGTACGATTTGACACTGTGAGCTCCCGTTTTGGTACCCGTTTCGATACGGTTTGCCACTGTGAGTGCCTATTTTGGAACCAGTTCTGAAACATTTCGACACTGTAGACCCTCGTATTGGAACGAAGTAACCGTATCGGTACGGCCTGGTCTGGCTTTTAAACTGGAGCCCGCGTTTCGAAACGGGCAAGCCAGTTTCGAAACGCAGGCCTATAAATTGGCTTTTGGCATCTTCAAAGGTTCTTGGCTATTGTGTTTTAGTCTCGTTGGTTTGTTTGCTTCCTTGTTAATTTTATATGCACCTTTTATGTATGGTTTTGGTTTCGTAGGCATGCAATTGGACTAACATGTCACTTGGTAAATTTAAGTTACCTTATGTCTGCTTAGATGTTTTCTATATCGTTTTCCGCTGACGTTTTCACACATAGGACTAAATATAGAATTTAGACAAGATAATTACATGAAAATTTTATAGGGTTGCTAATCAAAGTGAAGCCTTAATGGGTTTCGCTTTCGGTTTTCCCCGTGTAACCTGTTCGGACCGGTCTGTCGGGTAGCCCTGGACGAGGGGGTTACAGGAAAGAAGATGTCTTTGAATAATACAATACACTCATAGATAATGGTACTAGGGAAGTGGTGCAACTACCCTCCAATAGAACTGCAATTGGATGTAAGTGGCTCTTTAAGATTAAACTCAATGCAGATGGTTCAATTAGTAGGTATAAGGCTAGGTTAGTGGCTAAAGGGTACTCTCAAGTTCCAAGCTTTGATTTTTTGGAGACTTTTAGTCTTTTGGTTAAGTTCTCGACTGTGAATATATTAATATATGTTGTTATTTCCAACAATTGGCATTAATCAAGTAGATGTGAATATACTTTTTTCAAGAGGGATTTACATTAGGATATGTTTATGGTTCAACCCCCTGGCTTTGAGCATGTAGCATCTAATGGTGCTCCTTTAGTCTGCATGCTAAACAAAGCCTTGTAAGGCCTCAGACAAGATTTCAGTTCACTATTTCCTAGGCTTGTAAGCTAACAGATCTAAGAAAGGGTTATTTGTGAGTCAACACAAGTACATTTGTGAGTTGTTGGATAAAACCAACATGAGTAACACCAAGGCAGTGGATACTCCTATGGTAGTTTCAACAATTTGATGATGAAGAATATGCGGATGCTCATGTTTATAAAAATGTAGTTGGTGCTTTATTGTATATATGTCATATAAGGTCGGACATATCCTTTGATGTTAGCAAAGTTGCACAATGTATGCAACAACCAACTAATGTGCATTGGGCAGATGTTAAACGAATTCTCAGATATCTGAAAGGCATTGTTGAGTTTGTTCTTTGGTTCCATTTTCAATCTTAGCATGTCCCTTTCCAGGCTTTCTCTGATGCAAACTGGTGTAGTGATCTAGATGATAAGTGTTTTGTGTCTGGTCATTGTGTTTGTTTTGGCACTCGTCTGTTGTCATGGAATTTGAAGAAACAAAGATCAGTCTATCGGTCTACAGCAGAAGTTGAGTACAAAAGCTTGGCTGGTGCAGCTTCTTAGGTTTTGCGGGTTAAAGCTCTCTTGGTAGACATGGGAATTAAGCTCTCTAATGCTCCTAAACTATGGTGTGACATCACTACTGTTGTGGCTTTGGAAGCTAACCTAGTGTTGCGTCCTAAAACGAAACATGTAGACCTTGATTTGTTCGTGAAAAGGTTTCTCGTCAAAAATTAGAGGTCAATTATGTGTCTGCTCAACATCAAGCAGTTGATATCCTTACTAAGCATTTACTTGTGACAAGATTTTGGGAGTTACAGGGTCAACTTAAAGTATTTCCTAGGAGAAAAAAAGTGCAAGGTGAATATTAAAGAATGTAAATATTAGTGTATTAGTGGTTAAAATTGAATCTGTTTGATATGGCCCGATTCAATAATTTTGGCCCAACTTATCTAACTGACTGAATTAGTTGGATCAGGCAGTTATGAAGAAACTGCGCATATAAAACCCATAAGGGGACGGCACAATCTTTATGATTTTGGCCTACACTAATATCAATTCTTCCCCAAATTATCTTCTTTTAGTAAGGGGAATGTGTCAACTGAGAGCTTTTAACCACATGCTCTAGAGATTATTGAACATAGAGAAAATATAATACAATTAAGGTAGACGAATTACATTAATCAATCGTTTTTTTTCTCTAAAATTATCAGAGTGCACAAACTAACACTAAAGAATATAATAGGATAATGTAAGAAAATGATGAAAACTCAACCAAACAACTTAGAAAAATGATAGATACAAACAAACTCCATTGTCGTCAGTGAAGGATAAACTGGCTTTTCCTGCAATTCAACGACAGTTTAATTGAGAGTTGATCAACAAGATAATTAGATAAAAGCCAGCTAAAATAGTGATGTCAAATTTAACCCTGAAAACAAGAAAAAGAACCTACTACAAAAAGGGAGAAAACGTTCTACAATATCAGCAAAAAACATGCATAGTTTTCATTAAAAATGAAAACTTTTTCTAACTGAAATAATACAAAAGCTTAAATATGCATAAAAAAAATTTTAAGGAGATGTTCAAAAAAATTAAAGAGATGGAAAAAGGAATAAAACAGGACATAACAAAAATTATAATAAAGTATTGATGAGAGTTGTTTGACAAAAAATCGAAAGCACCATTCTCTTAAACAAATAAAGAAGAAAAATTAGAAAAAGAAAAAGAGAATAATGTGCAACTCTTTATATATATTTGGATGAGTAAAATGGATGGATGAGATTAATAGTAAAAATGTGAAGATTATCACTTGGGAAAAAAGATAAAGAAAGATTTTTAGTCATTTATTTCCATTATCCAACGGTCCAAAATAGTGTAAAACTTATTGAGTTTTACACAATGTAAGTGGATCCTAACCCCCTCTATATATATATATATATATATTCTATACACAGGCGGTGGAAACTGAAAGTTTCCATAAGCGCTTTAGTTTTAGGGTATAGAGAGTTAGTTTAGGGTATAGGGTTTAGGTGTAAAGGGCTTGTGGAAACTTTCAGTTTCCACCGCCAGTGTATAGAATATTAATCCTATATAGTATTGGTGGGTTGATAATGCAAATGCATGTGAAAAGGCATTCGCCCAACAGTTTTATATATTGGTCAAACATTTTAAAATTCTATTTTAAGGACCAAGTCAATAGTGATATATACCATTTGTAAGATTCGTCTGCGATGATTGTTGATATTGTTGAAATAGAAATTGTTGGGTTTTACGGTACTCGATTCCTTCAACCGTTCTAACTCGCCAAGTGGTGGAGAAGTGGAATTTTGGGTGATAGAGGTGTGGAAGCTAAAAAGAATAAAGATAATAAGATTTATAGTGGTTCAACCTTCTAACCAAGGTCTACATCCACTACCTTAGCTTCCCACTAAGGATTTCTAATCAATCCACTATTGATTCGTCCCCTTTTCTAGGCTTAGGAGGAAACCCTTACAAACCGATCAAGCTTTCTACCCAAAGCCTTGATCAAACCCTCTTTACAAAGAGAAAGAAATAAGCAAACACAAATTCCTCTAATAGGTATTTGTTTGCACAATTAAGCTCTCACCTAATCCTAAAACACTTGAGCAAATATAACAATTTTGGCTCACTAGTGTTTGTCTATACAATAATTTGACAATTAGACTCTAAGACAAATTCTTGATCATATTGTTGTTGACAATTGAAGCATTAACCATTACTTGATGCTTGGAGGTCCCTTTTATACTCTTCTTTGAGTTTGTAGCCGTTACAAGCCGTTGGAGTTGAATTGGAGCCGTTGGAGACTTTATTTCCCATCTTTAATGATGTTCTGCAGCCTTCTGTATCGATACGCGTGGACCCGTATCGGTACGGCCTTCATCAGAAACTAGCTGTTGGGCTCTTGCCAGCCTAGGCGTACCGATACGCTTGAGGGCGTATCGGTACGGTATGACATTTAAAAGGCCGTTGGGAAACTAGCCGTTGGGGTTGTTAAAATGGGGATCGGTATGCTTACCAGGCGTATCGAAACGATCCCTCACCGTATCGAAACGGCAAAGCCTGTTTCGATACGAGTTTTGGCAGTGACCAAACCTGGGCAAAAAGGTATCGATACGGGTTAGACCGTATCGGTACGGGCAACTTGAAAATTCAAGTTTGGCTATTTAAAATCAACAAAAACTTGGCCAAAAACCTTTTTAAATACCTCAAACATATATTCAAGTTGTTTGGACTTAAAAAAATTTAAATTCTTTTCAAATTAGTCCAAAACATTTTTCAATTATTATATTAAAACATTATTTCTACAGAAATGTTTAGTTTCTATTTTATGTTATGTTCAATAAAAGAATATTATTCTTTCATTTTTAATGAAGTATGTATATATATCAATTTGGTAAACCCTAGCTATTATAATATTGAAAATGAGTGGTATTTGCTAATTATATTAATTAATTAATTTGTTCGTTCACCGAGTCACGACATGACATAGATGATGGTGATGATTAGGTTTCCCAATAATTATAATTTGTTGGGATTTTCGGTGCTTGATTCCTTCAACCGTTCTTGCTTGCCAAGTGTGGAGAAGTTGGATAATTTGGGTGTAATTGTGGGAATAAAAAGATAGACAATTTACACAAGGATTTATAGTGGTTCAACCTTCTAACCAATGTCTACATCCACTACCTTAGCTTCCCACTAAGGATTTCTAATCAATCCACTATTGATTCGTCCCCTTTTCTAGGCTTAGGAGGAAACCCTTATACACCGATCAAGCTTTCTACCCAAAGCCTTGATCAAACCCTCTTTACAAGAGAAAAGATAAGCAAACTTAAATCCCTCTAATAGGTATTTGTTTGCACAATTTAGCTCTCACCCAAAACCTAAAACACTTGAGTAAATCTAACAATTTTGGCTCACTAGTGTTTGTCTATACAAAGAAATGACAAATAAGCACTAAGACAATTTCTTGATCATTTGTTGTTGACAATTGAAGCATTAACCATTACTAGATACTTGGAGGTCTCTTTTATACTCCTTAATGAGTTTGTAGTCGTTACTAGCCGTTGGGGTTGAATTGGAGCCATTGGAGACATAATTTCCCACCATAAATGCAGTTCTGCAGCTACCCGTATCGAAACGCTCGAACTCGTTTCGAAATGCTCTTCAAGTAGAAAGAGTCGTTGTAGTCTGATGCACCACCTGTATCGAAACGCTCTTGGCCGTATCGAAACACCCGTATCGAAACGCATGTCCCCGTATCGAAACGATCTGCATTTAAATGTTAGTTGGGAAATAGCCGTTGGGGGTTTATGACCGTTGTGGTCGATGCCACGTATGTGTATCGAAACGACATAGCCCGTATCGAAACGCTTGGCAAAATTCTCATCCAGAAAAGACCGTTTCGAAACCCGTATCGAAACGTTTTGACATTGTTGTAATCACTAATTTTGTCCGGGGTGTTGAACACGTCCTATTTTCTTTTCTTTTAATGGGCTTTATATATTGTGATAAAATATAAAAATTAAAAAAAAGAAAAAAAAAGAGTATATATTACTACTATTAGAGTCTATTATTATAACCTATATCATTATCATATATTATTACTATTACTTATATTATTATTAATAACATTATTACCGATTATTACTATTATTTTATTATGATTATTATTATCTTTATCTACTATTATTATCTTATTATTACTATTATTAATATCTTATATTTATTATTATTATTATTAAATCTAGAAATAAAATTGAGTCTAATAAATAAAAGCCCAATATATATATATATATTAATTAAATAAAAGTCCACAGTTTTTTTAATTTGAAGTCCATTATACATAAAAAGGCCCAAAATATTATACATATATTACATGGCCCACTCGGCCCAAATAATTAAAATAAGCCCCAAACCCTAACAGAAAAACCCTAATCTGATAAGCTACCCCTCTTTGTTTTGCAACCGCCCCTAATCTCAGTCGTTGGATCTGGCACGAGATCAACGGCCCAGATCAAGACTCGGAGAAACCCTAGATGAGCCCTAACTTTGTTTGTGCAGCCGCCGCATTTCCCGCCGTTAGATCTGGGAGCAAGATCCAACGGCTCAGATCACCCAGGCGCAGGAAACCCTAGAGGAGCCTCTCCCGAGCTCCAGCGCCGCACAGTCTCAACCCTCGGATCCAGACCAGCATCAACGGACTAGATCGGAGCTTGGAAGTCTCCAGAACCTCCACACGCCACACGCGCGACTCCCCAGCAGCCCACGCGCGACGATACGACTCCCGACGCGCGCGTGCATCACACGCCCAAGCCTCTTCGAGTTCCCCGAATCCCATCAATGGCACGTCGTCCGGCCACGTCCCTCCTCTGGTCCCCCTCTTCTCATACGAGCTCACATGCAACGCAAAAAGACAAACATCAGAAATCAGAAACAAATTGCAGCAACCAATTTCAGAGGCAATAAGCAGAAAATCGTACAAATCAACAAACAATCACCAGCGATTTCCATGAATATATGTAAATAAAAAAAGAGAAAAAGAGAAATTTTCGGGCTATTTAAACCCGATCGAAATGTAATGAGAGGAGGAGGATTCGAAAATTACAGAGAGCATTCGAGAGGATTTTTTCAGAAGAGAGTTTTTTAGAGAGAGCATTAGGGGATTTTCCATTCGAATATTCAGAGAGAAAGTTGTAATCGAAATTCCAGAGAGCAATACAAGCAAGGGAAAAGTTTGAAGGTATCACCATTGTTATCTTTTTTCATTTCGAATCGGAAATAAAAAACAGAAAAGGAGAAATTTTTTACCTTTCGCGTCTCTCCCTCTCCCTTCTTGTCCGTTCGCCTTCTCGTCGGTAATAAACCCATTGATCTCCCCGGAGATCACGCGTGGTGAGCCAGCGAGGTGATAGCGCGGAAAAGTTTTTTGGGTTTCGTTTTCGGGATTCATAAAAAAGGATTTTAACTCCTGTTTTGGGTCCGATTTCAAAGGATAAAGATTTTGGGTTTTGGTTTCGAGAAGGAAAAGGTTTCTGGACTTGTTTTGGTTTCGGAAAGGAAAAGAGAAAGTTTTTTAGGGTTCCGGCGCCGGCAACGGCGACCGGAACCCTTGCGGCGCCGGAGTTGTAGAGAAAATGAGGGGAGAAGCTCTCGGTTTTTAGGGTTACAAATTGGCTAAAAGTGGATTAAAATGGTTTTACTAGTGTTTATATAATGTTTTTTCTTTTTAAATTTGGGTTAATAGCCTCTTAAGCCCCTCCGTGTATTGTTATTACGCGTGCAGGGGCTTCCGCTTTTTAAAATCACAGCCGCGGTCCCCCGCGTTTTCGGTCGTTTTCAATTCGGTCCTAATTTTCGTCCTAATCAATTTCCGAATGGCAAAATCACTGCTTTAGTCCCCATGGTTTTCCGCGTCTTTTTAATTTTGCCCCCTATTTCGTGTTTTGATTATTTCTTTAGTGGGCAATTTACATTTTCAGTCCCTTACAGTTAGCATTTTGTTTATCTTGCATTTTTGCTGATATTGCATGTCATTTTGATCATATTGTGTTATTATTTATGCATTCTTGTCCCTTAATATATGTTTGCATCGAATGTTTTTTTTTTGCCATATTGTTCATATTAGTATGTGCATGCTTTGCCTTCTTTTGTTCGAATATATATTTGTGACATGCATTCTAATATGTCATTACATTACATATGACCCTTAATGTTTAAATTCGCATGCTAATTAATTTTAATTCTAAAATTGGAGATACCTATTAATTCGCGTATTCGAGTCGACATGCCTAGCTTATTGGATGTCCCGCGAATATTCGGATTAATTCGAATCGTCTAAAGGTAAATCCGTAATTAAAACGAACAAGACCATAGCATCATCCTTTAATTGCTTGCATCATGCATAAAGGTGACGTATGGGATTCGAACCCTAGACTAACACGGCAGTCAGTCTTATATGATGTCGGTTTAGTCTTTGGTCCGGTGTACCGTCATCCTTTTTAATTAAATGTTTAATTAATTCGATACCACCAATTTGAAAAAGCTCGTACGATTAAAGTCCGGTTTTCATTTAAGAACCCCTAATTAAAGTCTTTTTAAATTCATATAATTTCCATCATTTAAAAGCAACAATTGTTTTGGTACCGATCTCCGGTCGTGATGGGGGTGCTAACCCTTCCCCACACGTAACCAACTCCTGAACCCTTTCAAATGAATCTCTGGTTTTGTTTTTACGGTGTCTGGCCTACCATAGTGGCCGGTGGCGACTCCAACCAAACCGAGGAAAAAAGAATTTTTAAAGGTTTTTTCCAAAAGCTCGAATCATTTTTAAAATTCCCCCTTTTCAAATCAAATTGAATGTTTTTCAAAGTAGCGGGAACTTGATTTGTGAAAGAAAAAAAACCCAGTTACAACTGTAAGACCCCGTATCGAAACACCTAGGGATGTTTCAAAACACCTGGATGGTTTTGTTTAATTTGGCTTTGAAAACATGTAAAAACCTCTTAAAACATCCCCTAAACTTAGTTTCAAGTTGTTTGGACTTTAGAAGTAGTTTTGAATTCTTTTTAACTTAGTCCAAAACATTTTTCAATTATTATATCAAAACATTAGTTCTACAATCTCCCCCTTTTTGATATAATAAAACCAACTTGAAAAATTATTTTGGATTCTCCCCTTTTAAGTTTAAAAGTGTGAATAAGAGATGAAAATTTTGAAATCAATTAAAGCTCCCTTTATTCATTTGAAAATTCAATTTTTCAAACCATTTCTCCCTCTTTTTGTTATATCAAAAAGAATTCAAAAGACATTAAGTTCAAACTAACTTAGGAGGTTTGAAAAGATGACAAAAATTTAGAATTTTGGTTTTAAAATGGCTCCCCCTTACTCAAAGCATCATTAAAATGTTAGTCCAACATTTATGATCATCTAGTTGAAATAAAAAGAAATAAATCAAATGAAAGCAAAAATAACTAGATTTTACCACACTTAAATCCAAGGGAGGATGCGAAGCCTTCCTTCTTCAAGTGTCTTTCTTTGTGTGCATGGAGCTCCCCCTTATTGATTGGACTTGTTGAACATCTCCATCACACCTAATCAAGACAATCATACAAATTTTGGTATCCAAATTGCTTTGGATCCATAAACGTTAGTTGCACAAAATTTAGTCCCCTTAGGAATCCATTTTTCAATTTCATCATTTTTACTTGAAGTGGTTAGTTCTTTTGGGACCCCAAACACTTCTAAAACATTTACCATTTACAAATCTAGGGGCACTAGATTGTCTTACATAAAAATTTGATTTTTCTAAATTAGTTTTCTTTTGAAGTTCATTGAAAATCAAATCTTTTTCTTTTTGAACTTTAAGAAGCAAATTTTGTAAATCAAAACATTTTTGTTCAATATCCTTCAATTTTGCTTTAGGTTCAAGATTTGTTTTGGAAAGCAAATCATTCTCATTTTTCATTTTTGAAATCAACTTTTTGTTCTTTGAAAATGATGCATTGAATTCCAAAAGCAAATCATCATAGGCATCTTGCAACTCATCAAATGTATATGAATTTGAAATAGATGAGTTAGAAGTTACCTCCCCCTCATTGAGGCCCATCAAGCATAAGTGGGCTACCTCATCATCGGTGGAGTCTTCATCACTCCATGTGGCCACATATGCTTGCTTTGAAGATGATCCCCTCTTGTTGGACTTGTGGGATTCCTTCATCTTCTTCCTCGATTCATGCTTGGATTTTTCCATTTTGCTCTTCATGAACCGGGCAAATTTGTTGAAGAGATAGGTCATCTCTTCATCTTCGTTTTCCTCCTCACTTAGTTCTACATGATGGCATGTGGAGGATTTGAGAGCAACGGCACTTGCATTGATGCCTAGCTCCATGATCTTATTTTTCCTCATAGCTCTAATCTCTTCCTTCTTCTTCTCCTCTTCTTTGTTTTTCTTCATTATTTGGTGAGTGAGAAGTGACCCCATGAGCTCATCAAGCTTCAAAGTCTTGAGATTTTTGGCTTCGATGATGGCGGTCCTTTTTGAGTCACATGACTCGGGAAGGGAGTAGATGAGCTTTCAGACAAGCTTCTCTTCCGGAATGGCTTCTCCATAGCCTTTGAGTCCATTTGTGATGATGGAGAACCTATCGAACATCTTCTTGATGTCTTCTTCCGGATCCATCTTGAAGTTCTCGTACTCTAAAGTGAGGAGTCCAATCTTGGTCTCCTTAACATCGTTGGTTCCCTCGTATGTGACTTCAAGCTTGTCCCAAACTTCCTTGGCACTCTCGCAAGAAGACATCTTCTCATAGATGTTTGGGCCAAATGCACAAAAGAGGATGTGCAAGGCTTTACAATTAAGCTTCATCTTCTTGCGATCTTCGGCACTCCATTTCGCTTTACTTCATTGAGGCAGGAACGAACCATCTTCTACTATGTCTCATAGCTTGTAGTCCCTTGACTTTATGAAGAACTTCATCTTTGTCTTCTAATGGGCATAGTGAGTTCCGTCGAAGAAGGGCGGTTTATCGATGGATTGCGTCATTGAGCCGGTTGTTGGAAATGATGATCGAGCTTGCTGGATCTTCTCAATAGGATGTTAATCCTCTTCAATTGAGCCAAGCTCTGATACCAATTGTTGGGATTTTCGGTGCTCGATTCCTTCAACCGTTCTTGCTCGCTAAGTGTGGAGAAGTTGGATAATTTGGGTGTAATTGTGGGAATGAAAAGATAGACAATTTACACAAGGATTTATAGTGGTTCAACCTTCTAACCAAGGTCTACATCCACTACCTTAGCTTCCCACTAAGGATTTCCAATCAATCCACTATTGATTCGTCCCCTTTTCTAGGCTTAGGAGGAAACCCTTATACACCGATCAAGCTTTCTACCCAAAGTCTTGATCAAACCCTCTTTACAAGAGAAAAGATAAGCAAACTTAAATCCCTTTAATAGGTATTTGTTTGCACAATTTAGCTCTCACCCAAAACCTAAAACACTTGAGTAAATCTAACAATTTTGGCTCACTAGTGTTTGTCTATACAAAGAAATGACAAATAAGCACTAAGACAATTTCTTGATCATTTGTTGTTGACAATTGAAGCATTAACCATTACTTGATGCTTGGAGGTCCCTTTTATACTCCTTAATGAGTTTGTAGTCGTTGGGGTTGAATTGGAGCCGTTGGAGACATAATTTCCCACCATAAATGCAGTTCTGCAGCTACCCGTATCGAAACGCTCGAACCCGTTTCGAAACGCTCTTCAAGTAGAAAGAGTCGTTGCAGTCTAATGCAGCACCCGTATCGAAATGCTCTTGGTCGTATCGAAACGCCTGTATCGAAATGTATGTCCCCGTATCGAAACGATCTGCATTTAAATGTTAGTTGGGAAATAGTCGTTGGGGGTTTATGACCGTTGTGGCCGATGCCACGTATGCGTATTGAAACGGCATAGCCCGTATCGAAACGCTTGGCAAAATTCTCATCTAGAAAAGACTATTTCGAAAGCCAAATCGAAATGTTTTGACACTGTAAGACCCCGTATCGAAACACCTAGGAGTGTTTCGAAACACCTGGATGGTTTTGTTTAATTTGGCTTTAAAAACATGTAAAAAAACTCTTAAAACATTCCCTAAACTCAGTTTCAAGTTGTTTGGACTTTAGAAGTAGTTTTGGATTATTTTTAACTTAGTCCAAAACATTTTTCAATTATTATATCAAAACATTAGTTCTACATAATTCATTTAAGGTAATCATTTACCATTGAAACAATTGCTTTAGGGTTTTGAATTTCTCTTTGATTTAAGTGTCGTGTCTCTTTCCTTTTCATCTTTGTTTGATCGGTGATAATGTTAGTTTTAGTGCTGGTCGTCGACCGTCAATAATCTTTTGATTAAAATACTTAAATCATTACTCAATTTTGCTCCGTGACTTATTTTAGTCATTGAACTTTCAAAAAGATCAATTCACTCACTGAACTTTACTTTCTGGTCTATTTTGATCATTTTAAATTATTACTAATATTTTAGAATGACATGACATATATTATTATTTATAAAAAATAATTAAAATAAAAATAAATTGTATTATATTTATTATTAAATACAAAAATTATAAGAATAAAACCCAAATATCCCAAATCCTAAACACCCAAACTCTCAAACCCTCACCGGCGTCACTCTCACCGGCCACCACTCTCTCTGCCACCTCCGTCGGTGACATCGTCATCGCCCATCGCCGACCCTCCTTCTACCGTTTCTACATTAGCAACCCCTTTTCTTATATTTGAAACAGAATAACAAAGTAATGAAAATCCAAAGCTTGAAACAATCCGAAAATCCACCAGACAATTAGAATACTAATAAAATCTGAGGAACTTAGACGTTGTAAAAACGAAAGAGAAAGATATCAATGGAGGAAGAAGATGGGTAGAAGCATATAGGATTGGCGTTGGTGTAGGAATTGTGTGGATCTTCTCCTATGGTATATACAGGGAGTAGTAAAAAGGGGGGGTTGCTAATGTAAAAACGGTAGAAGGAGGGGAGGCGGTGGGCGATGACGTCGGCGGCAGAGGCGGCAGAGAGAGTGGTGGCCCGTGAGAGTGACGTCGGTAAGGGTTTGAGAGTTTGAGTGTTTGGGATTTGAGATATTTGGGTTTTATTTTTACAATTTTTATATTTAATAATAAATACAATACAATTTGTTTTTATTTTAAATTATTTTTTATATTTAATAATAATAAAATATGCTATGTCATCTCAAAATATTAATAAAATAATTCAAAATGATCAAAATATGTCAGAAAGTAAAGTTCAGTGAGTATATTGATCTTTTTGAAAGTTTAGTGACTAAAATAGGTCACAGAGCAAAGTTGAGTGATGATTTAAGTATTTTACCCTAATCTTTTTCTTTTTTGATTTATTATATCTCGACTTTGCTTTTTTTCTATATTTAATAAAAATAATTGTGTTTTTTAACATATTTTTCTTTGCTTTTTGACACGTTTTATTATGTCTTTTGGCACATTTTTTGCCTTTATTATTGGTCGTTTCTTTTCATTTTATTTTTTTGTTATGGTTGAATTTGAGGTCACATCGGCTGATTAAGATGCTTATTTGGTTATCCCTTCAATGTTGCCCTCCTTGGGAAATAGATGTAGCGTTTTATCTCCGAACCGAACTCCCTACTCTCTCGTGTCTTCAAAGCTGAGTACTTCCCTTCCGGGAATATTCTTCACGCATCCTCTTCGAATAGGGCATCCTTTGCGTGGAAAAGTCTTTATCATGCATTGTATATGTCGCGGGGGGGTTTCTTTTGGACTCTCGATATTGACAGTTTGGCCCATATGCACCAGGAGCGTTGAAGAGAGACTTCTCCCATTACTTTCGCGGACAACTATATGGACAATGAGGAGCTATCGATTCGGTGTCGTAATTTCATGATCCTGGGACAACATATATGGAATGATCGCCTTGTTCATGATGTTTTCTTGTTGAATGATGCAAATGCAATCCTTCATGTGCCCATCTATGCTAACCGTCCAAATACCCTCCTCTGGGGTAACCATGATTCAGATTTCTACACGGTGTGGTCTGGCTATTTATACTTGCAAAGGCCGACCTCCCCTCATAGTCTCCCTTCTCGTGTCTAGAAGCTTATTTCGAAGTTTTCGGTCATTCCTAAGGTCCGAACTTTCGAATGGCGCTGCAGACACGACACCCTTCCTACTGGGAGCAGACTTCATGCTGCTAGCCTCTCCCCCGGGACTTGTCCTATATGTTCGCATGTATCATAATCTACTCTCTACGCTCTTCGTGACTGTCCTGCCTCAGCTGAAGCTCTTCTTCTCGTTGGCTTCCCTCGTTCTTTTGTCACTAGTCAGGCAACTTCTAAGGTTGCTTGGCTGAATGCAGTAGCTGCATCTCTCTCTTTGGACTCCTTTGCGCTACTCCTCATTATCCTATGGTACATTTGGAGACAGCAGAATGTTTGGGTCCATGAGAAGGTTCTGCGTCGAATGCCTTTTGCCTTCATCGTGATTACCAAGCTGCGATTTCCTCCTCCGGCTGCCAGTAGTAGGTCGTTTCTTCCCCGGATCTCTCGAATTGGGGCTGGCGACCTCCTTCCTCTGGCTACATCAAAATTAGTGTGGATGGAGCTTTTGATCCTCTTTGTCGATTTGTTGCTATTGGTGTCATCGCCCGAGATGCACATAGCTCGATTCTCAATGGTCTGGCTCGGCCTGCCACTGTTTGCTCTGATGCTTCTCTTGTGGAAGTGTCTGCTCTTATTGGCAGCCTGCAGTTGGCTCAGGACAATGGTTGGACTCTTGTCTCTCTTGAATCTGATGCGACGGTTGTCGTCAACAAAGTTAATCGCACCTCGAAGGATATATCTGTTTTGGGTAGTCACCTAGGCCCTCCCCATGACATTTTAAGGGTCCATCTAGGGATGGGCATTTTACATGATATGGTCGGGTTTCGACCCGACTCGATCGGGTCAGAATTTCTAATGAAAAAATTGGGTTCGGGTCGGGTCGGGTTTTTATTAAGGGTGAGCTTGGGTCGGGTCGGGTTCGGGTGGAAAATATCCAACACGACCCGAAACTAATTGTGTAATTTTCCCCTAAATTTTTTAGGGGTATTTATAATAATACCCCCTCTTTATATGTTTTTATAATTAGGTCCTTAAAATTGAATTTTTATTTACAATTTAGTCCTTCAAATTATAATTTTTTACAATTAAGTCCCTTAATTTTTTTTTACGATTAGGTCCTTAAAATTATTTTTTTTCTATAGGTCGGGTTTAGTATATTTATTTTCGGGTCGGGTGATTTTTTAAAGAAAATGTTCGGTGCAGGTGCGAGTTTAGGGTATTTAATTTTGGGTCGGGTTTGGGTATGCCAAAAATCTGACCCGACCCGTGCCCATTCCTAGGTCCATCATGGTAAATATAGAGTTTCTTATGTACCACACACTGCAAATGTTGTTGAACATAGCTTAGCTTCCTGGGCCCTCCGGTCCTCCACCTCTTTGTCTTTCAACTTGGTTTGTCCCGAGATTATTACTTTTGTTGTACGTGATGACTTGTTATCCTTTTCATAGTAATACATTCCGGGCACTATTTTTTCCCTCTTAGGCGCCATCACTTTACCTCGGTTCAGTGCTGGCTTTAGTGGAATTTTTTAATGAGGCATGTTTTTTTTTAAAAAAATCTGATTTTTCATGCTTTGGACGCAAGCACTCACAACCACCATTTCTTGTTCGCGGTTGAGTTGTGGTAATGACCGTTTTGTCTACATGCCTTCATTGTCATATGCATTTTATGTTAGTGTTGATGTTTTTTTTATTGTTATGTGCATTTTTATGTTAGTGTTGATGGTTTTTTTATCTTTCATTATCGATTAATGGTGTTGTTTGTATCTATCTTTTGTTCGAGTTTTTTAGTTGCATTTTTAACCTTTTCTTTATATGGTCATTTTATGATCTCAAGTGACTAATTTCTTGTTTCAATGGTTATAGAAAAATATTCTGATTATGTATTTAAGTTAATTTATAATTGTAAACCTTCGTTATAATTTTAGTTATTTTATTTTTTTAATAAAACTAGGAGCTTCCAAAAAAATTCTAACACTTACCTGAAAAGTAGTCTAATATCTCTTTTCTACATATTAAATAATTGAAGACCAAAAATTTGGCAATGGGTTTTAGCCAGTTGTTTAAACCAAACGGGCTTAGATTGATAGTCTCGGCCATCAACAATGAGATGTGATGGGCTTTCAGTTCCCCGTCGAAAGGTGGAGGATTATGTTGAAATGTCTGATAGGATTTTGATATCTGGAGTTGTTTCAGTACCCAAGAAAAGGTTGCAGAAATGGACAAACTCCCTAACAATTCTCCAATGTGTCCAAAACAGGTGATGTATTCGATGCACAATAGTTGGCTTCAGTTTTGATCCAAATTGTGATGTATATAATCTAAACAAGTGCATGCGTCCAAAATGCAGGAAGCTGCAAGAGGTTAGAAGAAAATAACATAACATATAGGTGCCAAAAACCTACATGGTAAAAAGCTAAAACTCAAGCCGGGGCTAAAAAAAAGGTGTAGAAAGTTACGAAGAGCTGAAAGAAACCAACATAACATTTGTGCACCAAAAAATAACATAACGCAAAGCTCAAGGTGAAGCTGTAAGAAACTGTAGTAAGTTGGAAGAAAGCAACATAATATTTGTGCATTGATAAAATGATAACTCTCCAAAAGTGAATGCAAGTGTAGTGTTTGCCGTATACTAGTGCGATGGTGTTGTCACTTGTTGATTGCACGGGTAATTGGAAAAATAAAGGCACAAGGGATAACTCTACCTTTATACTTCTCCAAAATTAATATTGTTGGCTCCAATTTTTATTTTATCAATTTAACTCTCGAACTCTTTAAATTGTGTTAATATTGTTATTGGACTGACGAAAATCATCATTAATCGTTACGAATTACGATGTTGATGTGATAGTTGACTATGCTAATATGTTAATTCACGGTGCTACCGTGACAACTAATTGTTATAATGTGATGGCTCACAGTATTGACATGACAGTCTACACTTAAATGTTGACGAGGCAAAGAAATAATATTGATTTTTAGTCATGTTTGAGGATTTTATTAGATTTTATAGAAAGTTTGAGGACTTATATAATCTTTAAGAAAAAACTATAATTTTAAAATTATTAAAACTATAAAAATATTAAAAAAAATAAAACATTAAACTTATATAAATAGTGTCGTCGTGCAAAATCATTATTCACACCTAAATGGATACATCAACATCATATATTACCATGTCAACATAATTAGTTATCACGTCAGCACCATAACTATAAAAATTGACTATACTTAAGCCAATAAATAAATAAAACTCAATTTCATGTCCTATAATTATAAAAAAAAAAAAAATCTGAATTCCCCCTATCTTATCAACTAGAAAGGGAAAAAAAAGGTGGCAATCCATCAAACTTATCCCTAGAAAAGTCAGAATTTTCACCAAATGCAGTGATTCACTTGGAATTATATCGAGAAATTGTAGCAAAATTTGTGAAGAATAGTGTTTAACCAAAGGCAAAGCCAGCAGATAACTTGAAAGCAGCTGAACCTCACAAACACCTTGTATTATCATTTGCCTACTCATCAATCAACAAAAAATAGAAAGAAAAACAAATGAAAAGGAGTATAGTTCAATCAAACATCATGAATATATATATAATGTGTTAAAAAGAAAAACAGGAATTATCAGGTCAACAGCACCTAAACTTAGGTGACAGGGTAATTCGTGTCCTACATTTTTGGCAGAGCAAAAGCTTGTTTTATTCATGTTGTAAAAGTAATGGCTAAAAAAACCTAAATCCCCTTCTAAAAACAAGGATATGGAATCCCAAGAGAAATTCCCAGCCACAATCGTTTCTTTAAGTTACGTGGTGAAGATGGAGGCGCCGAAGTGTTGTAATGACACGCGTATTACAACCTCCTACGTGGCGTTTCATTATCGACAGCCCTAGTCTTCATACCCTCCTTCTCCTCCTCTCACGTAACCCAGTAAAAAAATACATATGAAAAACAAGACATTTTCCATATAAATTGAATTTTTCACCTTGTTTCAAGTTCAACCCACGCTCTTAAAACCCTTCTGAAATTATTCCATCACTCTTCTCCAAGTTTTCACACGATTTTTTTGTCCGTTTGCATTGACTTTCCGTTTTAGGTAACTTTCTGCATGAAGAATATTATGAACTGAGCCCTTGTTGTTTCGGTTTCGACAAGGTTTTGGATTTCTGCAGTTCAAACTTCAAACCCAGTTTTGTCTTCTGTCTTTCTCTTTGCATAAGATAAGGTATGGTGATTTTAACATTTAACATTACAACCAATTCTGATCTGTTTTTTTCTTACGTTTCTTCCTCAGAATTTCGTGTTTGAAAAAAAACAAGGGTTTTTTTGTTTTAAGTAATCTGTTTCTTATAAACCACTCTTCTACTTGTAGAAAATTCAAAGATTTGCTTTCCTGTTCTCCTGCATTCATTCAATATGTATCAACAATATGAACAAATATTTAATTTTTTAATCTTAATTAGAAGTCTTACAAATCATTTCGGTTCTATGTGAATGACCCAAAATCCGAGTTGGATACATACAACTAGATTTTGTTTTTCTTAATTTTCTCGTTTCCTTTTCAACAAAGAAACATGCCAAAATTGCAGAAAATTTCCCTATTATCTTTAAACCCAAGATAGACACCGCGCCTTGCTTCTAATCTCTTCCATTTTATATTGTTCAGCCGCTTTCATATTTTTCAAGTGTTTCCTGGTTTGAAGATTCCAAAATCGGCCCCCAAGCAGATATAAATACAAATTACGTAGATCGATGATTGCATATGTTTGATGTTTGCTAAGAGTTTTACTCTGCAATGAAGCAAAGTTGAAAGTTGGAAAGCTCTCTTCCCACATCGAAGACAGAAGAAAATGGAGATCGCTTACCAACCTTATTATATTGACCCTGAGTTCCAATCCCTCATCGAAAGAATCCATCCTCCCAGGTACTTTATTTTGCCAAAACTAAATGAAAAAGACAAAAGAAGTCCCTTTTTCATGTCCATTTCATCATTTAATAATTTATGAAGTTGGCGTTGGGTTTGTTTACTAAACGAAACCAATGGTTTGGTGATTACAGGGTTTGCATCGACAACGACGCATGCCAAGACTGCACGCTTGTAAAGGTTAGATCAAAATGATTTTTGGGTCCAAAAGCAAAGGTAGAAAGGTTCAAGATTCCATCCATTGATACGGCTTTTTCACAGGTGGATAGTGCAAACAAGCACGGGATTTTGCTGGAGATGGTCCAGGTTTTGACAGATCTTGACCTCGTCATTTCCAAATCATACATTTCATCGGACGGTGGATGGCTCATGGATGGTCAGTCAGTGTATATATATATCCACCTATATAATACGACTTTCGTTTACCCTAATCCATATGTTGCATGGCTTGCAGTGTTTCATGTGACAGACCAGCTAGGGAACAAAGTTACTGACGAGACTCTTATTGTTTACATGCAGCAGGTCTCTGATATTATATTTTACTGTAAAACAACAGATTAGTTTTGAACTGGTTTCTGATAAGAGAATGATAATTGATAGGCGCTCTCTGTTACTAGGAGGAGAGGAGGAGGAATTCCAAAGGATCTACAAGATTGCCTGAAACAAGAGGTGAAGCCTTGCCATGTCTCCACGGAATATACGGCCATAGAGATGACCGGAAGGGATCGACCTGGCCTCATCTCAGAGATCTCGGCAGCTTTATACGAATTGAGATGCCATGTTACCGCTGCCGTTGTATGGACCCATAATGCCCGAGTGGCATGCATAATCCATATCGAAGATGGGCTCAAGGGAGGGCCAATCATGGCGCCCAAACGGCTTGCTCAAGTACACGAGAAGTTAGAGAGTGTAGTTGATGCTCATCATGAGAGTGGTGAGTGTAGGAGTGTCCGGTTAACGGCCCCGGAAACCGGTAGGACACATACAGAGCGACGGCTCCACCAGTTGATGTATGCCAATAGAGACTACGAGCAGTGTCAAGGCTGCGATGGCAGCTGCAGACATTGGAATGGGTGTACGAAGACTCATGTGACAATAGAGGCTTGCAGAGAAAAAGGGTACTCGGTGGTGAATTTGAGGTGTAGAGACAGAACCAAGCTCTTGTTTGACACAGTTTGTGCCTTAACCGACATGCAATACGTAGTGTTCCATGCTGCCATTAGCTCAAAGGGCACCGTGGCTGATCAGGTACTTGGAGAACAAGTTCTTACTAGCAACTCAAAGTTGTTTTCATCGTTTGGTTTTAACTGTGATTTACATTCAGGAATATTTCATAAGGAGACAAGATGGATGCAGTTTGAATACACAAAGTGAAAGACAAGAACTTGCACAATGTTTGGTTGCAGCAATCGAAAGAAGAGTCTCCGATGTTAGTGTGATAAAACAAGCAAACTTTTTGCCTTCTGCTTTTGGTAGTTGAAATTGTATGCCTTAGTAATCGTTTCCATGGTACTTTGGTGCAGGGGCTGAGGCTGGAATTGTGTACACTGAACAAGATGGGATTGCTTTCAAATGTGACGAGAGTGTTCCGTGAAAACGGGCTATCGATAACCCGAGCCGAAATCGGGACACATGGGGAAAAGGCGAGCGGATCTTTCTATGTTACGGATGCCTCAGGGGATGAAGCAAATCTGAGGAGAGTGGAATCGGTGAGGCAAGAGATTGGGGGGTCTGCTTTGATGGTATACAAATCTCCCAATGGGACATCTAGAGCTTCTTCATCAAGTATTAGCAGAACCAGCAGCGGTGAAGTGGAAGAAAGGGCCAAGTTTTCACTAGGAAACTTGTGGTCTCAGCTTGAGAGATTTTCAGAGAATTTCGGCTTCATTAAGCCATGAACAGTTCCTAATCATGTACATAAGTCATTATTTATGAAATAATAGGTTTCCTTTTGGTTGAATTACAAAGATTTTCTACAAACTGCCCCATCAGCAAAAACAAAACATTGCTCTTCGTCTCTCACGAATCGTTCTAAGCCTGTTCTAACTTTGATTTGGGAATAAAGTTACTAGCTTTATATTTTAAAATTTATTCAAAATATTATAGTGATAGTTGGCCCATGTGTTGTTGAATTAGCATTTAGCAATACGATGCTTGCCCACTGCCTAAATAATCTCTAAAATATAAAAGCAGAGGTTTCTAGCTGGCAGGGGACTCTAATCCTTTATGCGTTTTTCCAGTACTGTATATTTTATCTATATCTATATCCATAATAGTAATACTATACCAACTTAAATCCCTTTTCTGAGCATACACTAATTATATGTATAATTTGATAGGATAGATTATGTATTTACGAGATTTTCCAATTTCGACGTAGTTTTATGTACAAAACACGTAGTTTCCAGAAACTTAGCTCTAACTGAAGAAACCATACACAATGTATTAACAAGATTATAAGGAAGACGGATCTAGAATACAGATATTGCAAAGCTTATTGGTTCACATGATTTCTTCAATATCAAGCCAGTCATTTGATTCCTTGGTTTCGGGGTTACGATCACTTACCTGCTCAGACCCAGAATGTTCATTACCAACACAGTTAACATCTTTAACTGAGTCCGTAGAGCTCCTGCCGAGCTGAACCCAATCTCTTGAGTCCTTTGTTGAAGAATCAGAAGCACATGTCATTTTTTTGTAACTTATGGGCACATCATCATCATCCTCGAGATCACTGAATGAAACATCCTCATCATCATTACCGAGCGGGATTGTGGTAGCACTTGTGCCAACTGCCTCCAAAGTTTCCTCTTTTAACCACTCATCAGCATCATCTTCATATTTCTCAATTGAAACAACAGAAGAACCAGATGTCGAATGTTGATGTTTGGCTTCTTTTATTGGCTCTTCCTCAATGACAGACTTGTCAACAACCTGCACCTCAGTACTCTGAACAGGGTGCTTTTCTGTTGGAATTTCAACAGCTATAGAAGTAGTGGCTACCTCAGTTTCAGATTCCTTGAATAGCATTGGCTTAGATTGAGCGGGAGAAGGCACAGAAAGCGACTCCTCATGTGATGAATCAGCCACCATATTTGAAGTGCCACTTCCAGGATGATCTTCCGCAGTCTTAGCCTTTGCTGGGTGACCTATACCTTGCATTAACATTGCTCTTGCTTCAACTATCTGCATACAGAACAATTAACAGTTAGAAATGCAGAAAGAAAAAGTGGAACAGCAGCGTTAAGAGAAGGTGGATCAAAAAGAAAAGCACAAGCAATCATTCCCTTCATTCCATATTAATATTTTCAGGGCAAGGGTTAAAAACTTGGTTATATTTTAAGGAAATGATGACTTGTGCATAATAGATAAGAACGTTAGTAGAAGGCGAAACAAGATATCTGAAAAGAAATTGAGATTAGACAAAGATAGCCACAGCAAGGAAATGTCAGAATGACAAAACCAACGTAAACACTAGCAGCCCTTTGTGGTGAGAGTCAGAGGAGAATTGGTGAAAAATGACATTCAAGTCTGAAAAAGACATAACATAGAACTTGATGAGCTTCTATTTCTCAGTGAACTTAAGAATTTTGAGCATTAATTACTTTGTTAATATTAGTTTTATTCTCATTGTCATACCTGCGGCAGATGAAATTCCTAGAGTGAACCCTCCAGAACATAATGCGCAACACCTTGAACCACAATAAATTGGGGAATAAACCAATGAAAAGAAAAAAAAAGACCCACAAACTTACTTGGGGAGTAGAGAGTAGTTCTGCATCATGTTTATTTAGTCGAGGATGCAGAAGTACAAAATAGATCTTCCAAAAGCAACCCTCACTAATATATCCTGGGCAAAGTTCAATCCTAAGAGCAGCCAAGCTTGGTGCAAGATGTTCAACAGCTAAGGCGTGTTCTTGTTGCTCATCAGACATGTCAAAATCTGATATTTCAAAACAATAAAAGGATGCTAGAAATTAGTCAGATTCATACTGTGCATATATGCATAACCACATCATTGAATTAAGGGTAGAGCAGCCCTTTGGGAAAACCAAATGGAAAAACAATGGTAAAGAAATATTCCATTAAATGCAGCTTCAGACAATACACCAAAATATTCAGACAGTTTCTCAAGAGCCTCAAATTCACAATATTCCTTTTTTTTTCATGTATGCCATCAAAATGTAGGGGGAAACTGTGATTCAATCAAGACTAAGATAACTAAAAAGTTCAAGAGCATTACCAAGAAGCATAGCACATTATAACAAAATATACCATGAATAAGTACCAGCTCGTGCGAATAAATTTTCTACTTCACACTTGTAAGTTTATTGGACTGAGCTAAAGAAATTCTCAAACCATCGTCAAACTTATATACAATATATAATTTATAAATATACACAGAAAGCAAACTTTGACCGATTGAGAAACCACAAAGCAAAAGGCAGTTGAAAGATCCTTCATAGCAAGCATAAAGGATCAAAATGTAACTTCATTTTACTATCCACTGATTACAAAAGATGTATACCATTGCATAATCAATGATCATTATCAGCTATGCATTACAAAATCCAGCAATAAGATAATCGAATAAAATTAAAATTTGCAAAAAAAGAAATTCCATATTAAACAAAAAAAAGAAGGTACCAATGAAGGAATAAGAAGTGAGCTCGTTTGAAATGCACGTTAATCTAATCTAATTTAATTAAAGCGCGATAATCTACAAAATTAGAACGTAAGTAAAATACCATCAAAATCACCATCATCGGGAATAGGAAAATCGAGCCAAGTTTTCGGATGCATCGCGATATCCCTAGCGAAAGCGACCACATCTTCGGTCACACCGACAGCGTTTCCACTCGCGTATCTTTCAAGACCCTCTTCCTCGGATCCAAACTGAAGGAAATTCGAAGCGATCTTAGTGAACTCCGAGACGTTAATATTGTTAGACAGCTGCGAGATTCCAGTCTTGACTTTCCCACCAATCTCCGATAAATCACTACGGATTGCAGCTATCAATGCCTCATCGGACATCTCATCGGGATCATCAGACGGCGACCCGATAGATTTTGTCTCCTCCGCCGGATGATCGGGCTGTTGGTCCGGTGAATCAGCAGGAGGCGGAGCGAGGAATGAAGCGACGCCCCAGAATTGACGGGTTAGGGTTTTGGTGAGCTCGGAGAGGTCTTCTTTGACGCCACGTGGAGTGTTTGGATCCGATGATGAGTGGGAATTGGGAGAAGAGGATCTGTTGAGATTTGGATCGAATTCGGGTTTCGGATGCTCGGCACCATTGGTTTGATCGTCGTCGTCGTCGTCAAGCTTGAGCGAATTAGCAATCGATCTAGCTAACCACGACATTTTTTTTCCTTTTTTTTTATGATTTCCCCCTTAAATTTGTGTTGTAATTTTGACTTGTATAGCTGTATGGGTGGAAGGAACAGTGAATTAAAAAGCATGGTAACAGCCAATAGGTAGAGGTGGCGCTATAAGCCTTAAACGACAACGTTTTTGTCCTCTCAGGGGTACTAAGTAGGGCTGTAAGCTGTTCATTGTTGGGTAACCGGTTTTCGGGTACCAAAAAATTGAACCCGGTTCATTCGGGTACTTCCTTTGCCGGCCCGTATTTTGGCTCGTATTATTTAGTTACTCGCTATTCGGGTACCCGAGTAATTGAGTAACGGGTACTCAATTCACATTTTTATTTATTTTTTAATTTAAAATTTTTAAATATCACATTGTAGACCCATAAAATTTAAAAGTTTATAATACATAATTCAAACCCAAAAATTAGTGATTTGAAGTTAGTTTTAAGATGAAATATTTAGATATATATATATATATATATTAAAGTTTATTACCAAAAAAGCATTAAAAATATTAATCTCGTTTTTTCTTTCGAATTCCGGTATGAGAATGTAATACATCTCTATTTAATAAAAAAATATTTGAAAATTTTAAAACTTTAAAGTACATAATACAAACATAAAAATAATTTAGAGATTTAAATTTAGTTTTAAGTAAAAATATTAAAAACCTAAAATAAAAATATAATTAAAAATTAAAAAATAAATATATTAGAACTATCGGGTCGGGTACCCGGTTACCCAAAAAATTGGCCCAAACTCGGCCCAACTACCAGGGAAAAATTTCGGATCGAGTACCCAGCTCGATCGGGTAATTTTTTTTAAAGAACTACCTGAATTTTTTAAGTTCGGATCGTCGGGTCAATTCAATCGAGTCGGATATTTTTAAACACCCTAACTAAGGGATTTATCCCTATGCCATTTTTTCTAGAAAAAAAATAGTTTATTTTGGGATTTTTATCTAAATAATATATATTTTTTAATTATTTAATTGGAAAAATTGTTTACGAAAATATTTTTTTACATGCAAGGCAAAGACGCATAATGTTAATCACATTTTCGGAAAAAGCTCCCTACATATTGTGCCTTTGCCTATGTGATAGTATGATAGTCAATGTTTTGTAATGAAGGGTCAAATGATAGAATTGAAAAACAAGGGAAAATAATATGATAAAATGACGAAAATGAATATATATATATATAATGACGAAATTTGAAGTTAGAGTTTGAGAGTTCAACTTAATTTTTTTTAAGAATTTGTGTTTTAAACTAAAACATTCAAAAAGTTTAACGGCGGCTTAACTAAAAATTTTAGTAATTTTGAAAGATTTAATAAAAACTTTTAAAAATTATGAAGAGAGGTTAATTAAAAATATTCAAATTTTTGAAGCTTAATATGAATTTTTAAAAATATTGAGTGAGTCAAATTATTTTTTTTTTAAATTATAGAAACCAAATTTTAATTTTCTAAAAATTAAGAGCACAGTAACCCCTAATCCCTTATACATTACGCCCCTAAATATATAATTTTGAAGAGTTAAGTATTCATTTCGAAAACTTGTCACTTACGGAATCTCTTAAATACTACATATGTTTTCTCCTTAGTTATGCAAGCAAAACATCATCTCGTTATTGGAAGAGTAAGTTACTCATCAATGGATGATTTAGGGTAAATTACATTTTATATTATTTGATATGTAAGGAAAAAAATAAACGGTTGCAAAATAAAATATTAACATTGACTAAAAATTAATTCGAAAGAAATTAAATAAAATTTAACTGTGTTGTAATATGAAGCATTGTCTTTGAAACAAATTCATCTGAATTGATGTAATTTTTAATCTAAATAACATCCTTTAAAAAATTATACGTATGTGGTACATGTCAAAGGTACAAGCACGAGTTGGCCGGCGAAGGCGGCAAACACATGCAAGGCCTTGTTTATCAACTACTCAACAAGGAAGGAAAGAAAAAGGTCTTTCATAAACCCAACTAGAAACCTTTCCTACCCGAAGTGAGATGCACTATCAAAATTCTACACATTATTAACAATGAGTTTGATCTAAGTAGTAAGGATAATGTTGTTCTTCCTAAGTGACTTAGATACGAGCAATATTGTTTGTAGGTGTATGATCATTCGATTTGAAAATTGTTACAAACATGTCAACAATCTCTAGAGCATGTGTTTAAAAGCTCTCAGTTGACACTCTTTCATCTCTCTTAGGTTGTAGGTTCAATATCCGTTAGGAGCAAATTTTCCCTCCCCTCTAGATAGCAATTGTTCAAAAAAAATTAAAAGTCTAAAAATAATATGAATAAAATTTTGGACTAAAAATATTATTATAGCAAACCACATTATACGCTCATTTTGATTTTAACGACAAGTGACCGATTTGTAATAATATTTTAATTGAGTGACTTGTTTGTAACTTTAAAAAATGACATTTATCATCGAACTCATATATTTATTGAATTGTCTTAAAGTAATTACAATATATTATATGTTCATACTTTATTAAACCCTTTGATAATGAACACATATGGGTGTCGAGTGAGAGTGGCTTGTTGTGGTTTGATCTTATGTTTAGCGTGGATGTGGTGTTCTTTTGTGTTTTTGTTGGTTTTTATGTGTATTGTCGATCTTAACATTTCTTTGGGTACTCTTTCCCTCCAACTAGGATTAGAAAGATTTTTAACGAGACATGTGGGAATGGTGGCCTGTATGATTTCTCGCAATAAAATTATATTTTTGCCGAACAAAAAAAACTGCTTGAATCCAAGTCTCCTATAATAATATCATCATCTTTTTCACTAAAACCACTCGTTGATTCTAAACTCATATTCAAGTAACCTTAAATTAAATACAACTTATCCTATAAATTAATAGTTTTAAAATATGCTGAATATGATAAAAAAAAATCATGTCGTGGATTTCAACAATCAACAATATCATATATTTCAGGATTAATTATTCATAAAATGGATTACAACCATATAATAACAAAGTGGCACTCTCGTTTGGAACTCGTGTAGGAATATATTTGAATATTTTTTGGTATATGAATATATTTGTGTTATACAAATATCCATTGCTTTCGTGCCAAATGTAAAGATTGGCCCCTCCTCTGTTTATAGTGCTCAGTCCCCTTCTTTATAAATGCTCCTTAACCAACCCTGTTTTCCCCTCATACATATCTAATTATTGTACTTTACATTCTCTATACATCTAATAATCTTTGGTTCCATTGCTTCTCAACTTTTCTTTTTCTCTTGATTTCTGTGTCGGTGGAAACTGCAAGCAAAATGAGCAAGAAGGTCGCCGGAGAAAGCAAACTGAGCAGATATGTAAAGGCGCCCATCAGGATCCTGATTAAGGCCAGGGATTTATACATAAAAAGCATGACAGAATACTCGGAAAGGATTAGCTTCGGCACCGTCATGGGCTGTCCTACGGGTCAAGTTCATGGTTTGTCGAGGAGCTATAGTGTCGGCACAACAAAATCCAGAAACGGGGAAGACGACTTGAGGGAACTCATCCGAGCTGCTTCCACCAGGAGTTTACGCAATCATGGAAAACAACCGGGAAGGCGGTATCCGGCGACGGGAGCAGCAAATCACGGTGTTGGGATTGGGAGGATTGATGAAGATAAGCCTTGTGAGTTTGAAGATGAAGATCGTATCAAAGTCAAGACTGGTGTTTTTCCGAGGAGTAGGAGTTATGGTGTTACAAAGAAAAAAACTGTTTTCTTCTAAGATGTTCTATTTCCAAGTGAAAATTGTAAGGAAATTACACAAGGGGACATTTGGTTAGTTTATTTGTATCGATCCTCGATAGTAGGCTCTGGTTTTCTGGCTGGTGTTTGAGAATTTTACCTGTTTTTGCATGTTCTCAATCCTATGTATTTATGTAATCAAATCTTAATGTAAAGATATGGAAGTTTAACCTTTCCATTGGAATTTGGAGTTGGAATGTGTTAACTGTTAAGGCAATTAATCAACTTTGCAGATTATAGATACTATAATAAAATTGTATAATTACGAGGTTGTTTGCGCAAATTCATGTCACCAACAACAAAAGATAACTGTTTTTACACTGCTACTTGATTCAAAATAAAAATGTCAATACCAACAAGCATTTAGTCTAGTAGAATGAGGTACTAAACCTCTTAAACAAAGTCAAAGGTTCGAGTCTTAACGTTGTGAATGGAGAAAATTGAATTGAGATAATCGTCTCCGTAATAAGTTTCAACAGTACCCAATCCAAAATTAATCAATCAATAAGTTGAATGTCGGTGGATAAACCAAAATAAAAAATCAATTACTCAAGTTTGTTGAATTAAATATATTTATTTACATAGTAGAAGATTGATTCCACAAACAATTCGGATTTGACACTAGACTCTACTCGAACGAGTATGATTCAACAATGATAAATTAAGTTTTGATTATTTTAAAGAAAAATATTTTATGCACTAGTAGAGGAAAATTTATTTTTCACAAGTGTTTAGAGTTTAGAATTTAGAAGTTAGAGTTTAGAGTTTAGTATTTTAATTTTATTGTTTATGGTTAGATTATTCCATTACTAGAAAGAGAACAAAAGATAGTTGAGCTAGGAAAGATCTTCGCATAGACAAATTTTAGAATATATAGTATTTATTAGGCGTGAATTAGTTTAATATCACGAATCTCGAACATGAAACATAAAATAAAAATGTACTTTTTTTACTAAAAGATAATCTCAATAATAGAGGAAAAACTTACAAGAGGATCTTCTGGTCAGGAAGAACAAAACCAGGCCAATTAGACGGATAAGAGTTCAACCGAGAATTTTTAGCAACCTAATCGACTACTTTGTTATAGTGTCTAGGGACATAAGAAAAAAAGTAGAAAAAAAAGAAGACAAAAAATAATATCTTTCTCGATAGTCGTTGTTTTCCAAACAGAGAAAGAGTTAGACTTTAACCAGTTGATTAAGTCTAGACTATTCGATTCAAAGATGACCCTAGAAAAGTCTTTCGTTGTCGCAAGGATAACTCCAAGCCTAATAGTTTCGGCTTCGACAACAGCTGCAGAATGGGCAAAGAAAGACAAGGACTTACCACCAATAATAGTACCGAAAGAATCACGTGCTACTGCGACTGCTCCTACAGACCTACATTCTTTTGAAAAAGAAGCGTCACAGTTCACCTTCACAAAATTCAAATTTGAAAGAATTCGTCGATCATCATCTCTTCTAAATGGAAGAAGAGTCAGCCGGAATCAAACGGTTTACCTCCACATATTCAGCGAAAGAACATTCGACAAGTTGCCAAACTTCCACCAGAGAATCAATAATACTTGAAAAGACAAAACTGTTTTGCAATTTATAAATATACCAACACAAAAAGGCTATCAACTCGCAGCCCTCAAAGACTGTTTCCTTGTCACGAAGATTGAGAAACTTTTCCACCACTTACCAAATCATGTGAAGCCAGAAGAAGAAGGAGAGTAACTGAAGCCTGAAGCTCACCAAATAGCTTGTGCAAAGGATAGAAAAAAATGTGTTCAACATTTTTAATACCACATCCACATCAAGGACAATTCGCACAGAATGGTATGGTACCATGAAAACGAACAAGAAGGTTACCTTTAGTTGGGAGGATGTTGAGACAGGACTTCCAAATAAAAGTACAAATCTTCGGCAGAACATTAAGTCTCCAACACGCGCGTCACAGTTTGTGATTTTGCGAGATGTCCTTATTATTTTTAAGGATGCCATCATTAATCAAGTGTTTGGAGAGAAAGAAGTAGTTAAATTTAACAGAGTATTCTCCATTCTTGCTACCTACCCAAATGAAAGTATCCTTGACGAAAGGATCTCCTATCAAAATTTGAAGAACTGCATCTCTTTCGTGGGGAGCCAAGGACGGAGCCAAGATTTGGAGTTGGGGGCAAACTATAAATGTTTAAATGTGGGGGAGGCAAATTCATAAATAAACTATTTTTTAAAAAAAAATTAAATAGGAGGACAAAGGTGAAAAAAAATTCTTCGGGGGTGGAGAGCGATTGCCCCTACCCACCCCCACATAGTTTCGACCCTATGAGGAACAAACAAATTATCAAGTTTTGCATGATCTCATTCTCTTGAATCTTCAATGATAAGCCTGGAAATTGTAGGTTTTGACAAGAAAGTTTAGGTGTGGAGACCAAGAAAGAAGTTGATTGAGGAATTCAATTATCCTCTCAAATGGAAACACTCCTACCATTCTTAATACTCCAAAGGGAGCCCTACAAAATCGTCTTAATACCATCTCTAATTCTAATTCAAGCCCAAGAAGAATTATGACATGCAGGAACAGAAAAGATATTGCCATTAGGAAAATAGATACTTCGGGGAACTCGAGCCAACAAAGAATCCGGGTTTTCAATAATCCTCCAAGCAACTTTAGCCATCAGCGCTTGATTGAAGGTTCTCAGATCCCTAAAGCCAAGTCCTCCCTTATCTTTACGTAACTCCCTTGTCCCGGCCTAGTCAACAGGCCGGACCGAACGGGTTACACGGGGAAGACTGAAGCGAAACCCGCTAAGGCCTCACTCCGGTTAGCAGCCCTATTTTTTATTTATAATCTTGTCTAGATATCACAATTTACACTAGGTATGAATACGATAGTGGAAAAGAGAAAACGAATACAATACAAGCAGAGCATACGACAACTTAAATTTACCAAATAGCTTAATTGGTCAAGTTCCATGTACACGGGGCAAAACCATCATAAAGGACACATGTAACTCAATTTGGGAACATTCAAGCCATAGGGACCAAAATGTAACGTTCAGGAACCTTTAAAGATGCTATTTAACCAAATTAACTGTCTGCGTTTCGAAACAGGCTTGCCCGTTCCGAAACGCGAGCTCTATTTTAAATGTAAAACCCAGCCGTTCCGAAACGGTCCCACCTTGTTCCGGAACAGGAGTCTACAGTGGCAAAACGTATCGGAATGGGTTCCGAAATGGGGGCTCACAGTGTCGAAACGTATTGAAACGAGTTCTGAAACGGGGGCTCACAGTGGCAAATCGTATCGAAACGGTACCACCCTCGTTCTGATACGAGTACCCCTGGAGCTGTCGACCGTTCCGAAACCATATCGAGCGTTTCGAAACGCCTGCACTCAGTTTGACCTGAAATCATACTTTGACACCTCCAAACGTCCCAAAACTTGTCCTGAATCATCAAAAACCACATAGCAACATATCATACATACAATCTAAATGCAAAATATCTTAATTACAACATTAGACATGCATTCAAGCAACAAAGTGGATTTTAAGTCCAAGGCTCACAAACACACTTAGATTCAAAAATAATAACATGCCAAAACATGAAGCAATCCATACAAGGCCACATTAAACCTCAACATAACATAATACCATCATTTAAAACTTGCTAGAAACATAAACATAGCCAAAACATAAGAGTTTGAACACCAACTCCTTAACATACTAATCCGGCAATCCCATTGTCTAAGTGTTATTACAAAACATAAATCATACTTTGAGCTAGTAAGAAACTCCAAGAACTCCTCCCTTGCCCACTTGCCTCCCGAAGCCTCTAACGATCTGCATTGTTGGAAAAGGAGAGCGTAAGCTTAAAAGTTTAGTGAGCGGAGCTCTAAAACACAACAATAATGCAGTTTTTAAAACATAAATCTTAGATTTAAAGCAAAACCATTTAAGGAAAGGTGTAATGAAACACAAGCATCGACAATACATGGTATGAACATGCATAACCAATATCCGGTGGGACTACACTTCACCGTTCACAACAACTAGTAGTTTTCCGATGGGACTACACATCACCGTACTTTTCTACTAGTCATTACCGGTGGGACTACACATCACCGTAATCTTCTACTAGTCACTACCGGTGGGACTACACATCACCGTAGCAACGACAACTATCACGTGAGGCTCGACACCAACAAACGACTACACAACAACATTAAACAGAGAGTAAAAACAATCCAAAACACACCATAACACACATAATCGAGAACGCCCATAATCAACCAAACAAGCGAGAGTAGATAAACTTACACTCGGGTCTAGGTTAGTCTCTAAGACTCCACCCAAACCCCAAAAACCTTCATTAAACGCATTTAAAGTCTTAAAATAGTTTCCACTCACCGATTAAGCCCAATGGAAGCTGAAACACCGTTCTCAAGCCTCTATAGTATCCGGTATCGCGCCCAAAGTATCCGAACTTGTTTCCCATGTTTCTCATCAACCAAAAACAATGTATTACTCCCCTATTCTTCCATAAATTCACTGAATAGCAACAGCCCATCAACCGACACATTTACTCAATCAAAATAAAGCCGAAATCTATCAAAACATCATCAAACTCGTTCTTAAGCAAAGCCCAGAAAATAACCATCAAATTAAACATCCAAAACACATCAAAATCATCTAAAAACAACAAATCTAGGTCCATATACCTCCAGCCCTCGTTTTATCACAAAACCAAGCCAAAAACACCACTTTTTCACCTCCAAAAATTGCCCACTGCCCTAGTTTCGAGTTTTATAGGTTTAAGCCACTTATTAACATTATTTAGCAACCAACAATAGTTTAAAACTCCCCTCCAACAACTGACAAGTCGTCGTTTAACCGGTCAAAAATAAATGAATAAATTAACCTCTTTCAATAAATAATAATATATGGAAATTAAATATATATATGGAAAGAGGGTCGATCCGCAGGGAGATTAGCTGAAATTATTGACTGAAGACTGCTCCGATTAGTACTTCCAGGAATATCTGCAAAGTAATTATATAAAATGGGGGGAGTGATTTGATTTTGAGTGAAGTAATAAAATAAAATGAAAGAATTAAAAATAATAAGAGAAACCAAGTATGTGAAATAGCCTCGAACCAGCTCCTTCAATTCTTTCGATCACTGAAATAGATTTTTATTTCGGGGATCATGTCGGTTACAGTCTACGAAGCCCAACCCATCGTAACTTGTTTCTTTCTTGAGTAACCAATCCTCCCAAGTCTATCTTCGAAAGATGGTTCCTAAATAAATCAACCATGTCTAAAATAGAATCGCTTCTGATTTCATCTTTCCTTAGCGGACCGCCGCTAAGAGTGTTCACAGGAAGTCGAAATTTGCCACAAGCCGATCCTTCCTCCCAACTATGTTTTTAAACGATTCCAGACCAACGAGCTCTTTTTGATTTGAAAAAACGGTTAAAAACCTTTAGTAAGGCCGATTGCCAAACTATCTAAGCATAAAGATAAAAATGATTTCCCAAAAGAATTTAAGCAAGTTCAATTCTCATGAATCGAATTGACTTGGCTGGTTCTTGGCTTAAAAGATTTAGCTAAGCATGATATTGATTATCATGCTTAACTTGGTTTTGGAAAAATAATTAAATAGCATAAAATAAACGAAACAAAGAAAATAAGGAAGAACAAGAACTCTTAATTAAAACTAGAAAAATGTTTACAAAAGTAAAAAAAAAAAACTCAAAGCTAGATGATGATCTTAAGCCTTCACCAAAGGTTGGTATTTATAGGCTTAGATTTACAAAGATAAGGTGATGAGATGATTTAAAATCTTAAGCAAAAGATAAATAATTCAAATGTTTTGAAATTTAAATACAGCAAAACGAACGGATAAACTGATAAGATCTTCCAGATAGTCCAGAATCTTCTAGAAGTCGCCACGTATTTGCCACGTCAGACGCGTCGTGCCCAGTGTCGTGCCCACGGTGCCAGTCATGACAGAATAATAATAAAAACTGAAGAAATGCCCCCTTTTTACTGCTATTTCCAGAATTGGATCCCTGCACAAAATATAACAAAAATAGCATGTATTATGCAGCAAGAAGTCCAAATAACTAGAAAAATAGCAAATGAAATATGTCATCTTTGAGAACTCATCAAATTCCCCCTCACTTGTCTCATACTTGTCCTCAAGTATGTCCGAAAAGCATAAACCAAAGAATGCATTTCTCAAGCCATTACAAGCATCAAACATAATCATAAGAGTTCTAGCGCGAAAGGAGTATCATGAAAGAAGCATAACCAAACCAAATAGATGCAAGCAAAGAACAGCCCTTATCTCTTCCAATTACCTATCAAGCATTAATCAAATCCTAACCTAGTCTTAATCCTCACCAAGATACACTCAAGAGCACTCAAAGTGTTTATAGGTAAAAGTGAAGCGAGAACACTCTAAGTCATACATGAACAAAAGTTTCCATAGGCTTGTAACATGTTCAATTCTCCATTACTTTATTAGAATCGAGGTGCAAAAATCATTAGGTCTTTTATTCAAGGTGAAATGTGGGTTTAGAAAAGAGAAAAAAAGGATAGAAAGATGGAAAGAAAAGGCAAAAGAAAATGATCAATGCAAGATATTTCAAAAATGAAGCAGTGAAGACATTAAAAAGGAGCTAAAAATGGGCAAGCAAACACACATTTTTTCTTTCTTTCTTTTTCGAAACTTTTTTTTCTTTTCTTTTCGAAGCAATTGCTTCCTTTATTCTGTTTTCCTCTTTTTTTTTTCTTTTTTTAGGAAAATTTTTGCCCTTATTTGAAAAGTATCTCCTCATGTCTAATAAAGATTCTAGCATTTGATCAATTGAAATGGTTAAGTCAAAGGAATAGGATGTAAGGCTAACAAAGGCTCACTAGGCGATGAGAAAGGGTAAATTAAAATGAAAGGGGTGGAAGAGGTTAAAGCCTAATGCCTAAATCATTTTAAAGCACCTCGTTCTTAGTGTAGTCTCAAATCGCATACAAGCCACAAGTTCTAGATTCCTAAGTTCAAGATGACACTCTCAAGCAAGGAAAAACGAGCATAAAGTATACGATGCATGCTCAAGGCTCAAAGTCTCACAAAATTAGGCTAAGTTTGATTAAGCTAGGCGAGAAATCTAATTAACACAATCAAGAGAAATTAAAAGAGATGTCAAACTACAGATTACCCATATCCTTTGATTATCAAAATGCTATAATTCAATCATACCTAAGCACAAGAACAAGTACAACATGCTGGACAGCAAGTAATGGCAAGAACAAAAAATTCATCTCAAGGTTTAATCAAAATCAAAACATATTATCAAACAAGCAGACAAGTGGTAATTTACCCTCCCCCTCACTTAAGTGAATTGCCCCAATTCATAAAAATTAAGGAAATAAAGAGATAATAAGGGCAAAAGATACTCCCCATGGATGTAGAGTGAGTCGATGGGAATGATGCACTATGAGTGGCTCGGATCAGCGGCGGCAGAGGGCTTTGAACCGGCGGTGCTGTTGGAGAGACGCGAACGGCGGCTGATGATTAGGGAAGAGGGCGGAGGTGCGGTGGAAGCCGTAGGAGTGGGGTTCTCGATCGGGGGCTGGGGGCTTGCCTTTGTCGACAAACGCGGCGTGGAGGAGGTGCGGGGACATGGTAAATTGCGGCTGAGTGTGTTTTGCGGCAGGGTAAGCTTTGCTAGTGTTTGGTGGTGTTGCGGGAAAGAAAGAAAGGGAAAAGGGGGAGAGTTTGACGATATGCTTAAGGGGGAAGGGCTTGGGGCTATCGTGCATCGTTCATTGAGCGTGCTAAAATGCACCGCGTTTAATGAAACGGTGCACTTTGGATGTTGGAATTTGATTGTCCTGCTGCATTCGAAATGAATCCTGCAAAGGAAAATTTATTAAGGCAATTAAAAAAAAGAATGAAAAATAAAGAAACATAAATTAAATTATTAAAAACAAAGAAGTAAAAATTGACGAAAAATAAACCAATGGGTTGCCTCCCATGAAGCGCCTTGTTTAACGTCGTTTAGCTCGACGACCTTTGCTAAATTTTTGGTTCTTCAAAAGCAAGTTCTTTAAATAAACAGTGATGTCCATCCCTTGTCGTTTTAACACCTTCCTTCATCTTTTTATTTGTGCGCAAAACAACAACTAAGCTTCTACCTCCTTCCCGATGCGAAAACTTACTCAAGATGATGTTTGGCAAAGTTTGGTTGTCGCCTAAAAATATATAATTAAATTGATCTAACTTCGACTTTGGTTCCTTCAAAATTGAGGGAAAATGTTTAGATCGAGTTGGAATTAATCGAAACTCAGAAAGGGAAAAAAGAGTTGAAATGATTTCGCCTATATTTTCTTCGTCGAGATCCGCGAATTCCCTACAAAAGTCATAACACATATCAGTTTCGATCAAATCATCAGCTAACGGATCTATAATATCAACGAAATTTAAACTTGCGACCGAATCAGGATACTTCATAGCTTTATACATATCAAATTTAACTACTCCCCCATCAAATTCCATAGTTAAGATGTCGTCGCGGACATCAATCTTTGTATGCGCGGTTGATAGGAAAGGTCGGCCAAGCAAGATTTCGGATCCGTTATTGCTGCGATCATTTTCCATGTCAATAATATAAAAATCAGTAGGGAAAATAAGATCTTTTACCTGTACCAACACGTTTTCTAGTACTCCCTCGGGGTAGATGACTGATCGATCGGCTAATTGAACTGTCACTCGTGTTTCTTTCAATGGTTCAGTCGAAATTTTGTTGTAAACGCTTAACGACATAACGTTGATAGATGCGCCTAAATCGCACATCGCTCTTTTAATCCCAACTTTCCCAATTTTACAGGGAATCGCAAACATACCTTGGTCCTTGTACTTTGGCGGCAATGGTATTTGAAGAATAGACGAAACGTTCTCACCAAGGTTAACTCTTTCATTCCCAGACAATCGCCTCCGGTTTGTGCATAGATCTTTCAAAAATTTTGCGTATTTAGGAACCTTCCGAATAACATCCAAAAGTGGAATGTTGATTTCCACTTTCTTAAATACATCCAAAATTTCCTTCTCTTCCTCCTTTTTATCTCGTTTCGCCAATCTACCTGGAAAAGGAGGAACAGGTTCGTAAGTAGAAACAGAAATATTGGATTTAGAGTTACCTGCAGTGGGTGGAAACTTTTCGTTCTGGTCCTTCGAAGAGCTGCCTTGCTCGTCAGATTTTTGCTCGGTTTGCTTGGGCGGTTTAGGCGTTATCACAGTTCCACTACGCAGAGTGATCGCGCTCACATTTTCCCTTGGATTGGTTTCGGTTTGTGATGGTAACTTCCCATAGGATTCTAGACGGCTAACGGCTTGAGCTAGTTGGCTTATTTGTTTGTCGATTTGCTGGAGATGGGATTGTGTTTGGGTTTGGAATTTTTCCTGCGAAACTGCCAATCTCTCAACAATAGACTCAAGCGAGGATTTTTGGGGTGCTTGGTTTTGGTAGGGAGGTTGTTGCCTAGGTTGGTAATTCAGTTTCTGATTACCGTAGCTCAAGTTTGGGTGATCTCTCCAACCGGGATTGAAGGTATTGCTATGTGGGTTATAGTGTCTTTGAGGAGGTCCGGGAAAGTTGTGTATGGCGTTCACCTGGGCACCAGATGTATCCTGCAACAATGGGCATAAGTCGGTTGCGTGATCTGGCATAGTGCATATTCCGCATACCTTAGCAGCTCCTAACTCCCCTGAAACAAGAGAATACACAATATTAGTTAAATTTTCTATCTTATTCTCTAATGAAATTGTGCTTACTGTTTGAACCCGTCGGCTGGGTTCACTTGCAGAACCAAATTGCTGCGAATTAGCAGCCATCTTTTTATCCATTGGTAACATTCCTTCATATAGGTATTGAAGGAGTGTTTGCTCGGATAAGCCATGTTGAAAACAACTTGCACACAACTTTTTGAATCTTTCCCAATATTCATATAGGGATTCATCGTGCATTTGTTGGATACCCAATATGTTTCGCCTAATTTCTATCGCTTTTGCCGTAGGGAAGTATCTGTCAAGAAAAACACGAGAGAGGTCAGACCATGTATTAATCGAATTTGGAGGTAAATAAAATAATCATTCTTTAGCCGCTCCAGCTAAGGAAAAAGGAAAAGCCCTTAGTTTTATTTGGTCCTCTGAGACCCCTTGTGGTTTCATGCTGCTGCACACCATATGAAATTCGGCAAGGTACTTGTGTGGGCTTTCAGTAGGGAGGTCATTAAAGGTAGGGAGTAGGTGAATTAATCCTGTTTTGAGCTGGAAGGGAGTATCGCCTTGAGGAAAAGCGATGCAGAGTGGTTGCCGCACAGTAGGGGCTGCGTTCAGCTCTCGAATCGTTTGGTCTGCCATCGGTTCTGGTTCCTGTGTAGGTTCTTCGATTGGTGTAGTTTCGGAGGTGGATTCTTGTTCGGGTCGTCGTGTGCTTTGTCGTTTCTTTCGTCGAAGTGTTTCGCCGTGAGTTCTACGAGCGCTTGCTTCGATTTCCGGGTTGTATGGAGCTAAAGTACCCGGGTTTTTCCTGGTCATAAAAATAAAACAAAATCAGTAAAAAATGCCGAAAGTAAATCTCCCCGGCAACGACGCCAATTTTGACAAGTCGTCGTTTAACCGGTCAAAAATAAATGAATAAATTAACCTCTTTCATAAATAATAATATATGGAAATTAAATATATATAGGGAAAGAGGGTCGATCCGCAGGGAGATTAGCTGGAATTATTGACTGAAGACTGCTCCAATTAGTACTTCCAGGAATATCTGCAAAGTAATTAAATAAAATGGGGGAGTGATTTGATTTGAGTGAAGTAATAAAATAAAATGCAAGAATTAAAAATAATAAGAAAAACCAAGTATGTGAAATAGCCTCGAACCAGCTCCTTCAATTCTTTCGATCACTGAAATAGATTTTTATTTCGGGGATCATGTCGGTTACAGTCTACGAGGCCCAACCCGTCGTAACTTGTTTCTCTCTCGAGTAACCAATCCTCCCAAGTCTATCTTCGAAAGATGGTTCTTAAATAAATCAACCACGTCTATCGCCGTTAAAATATTTAGAATAAAAGCAGGAAAAACTCGACTCAGAAATTGTCTAAAATAGAATCGCTTCTGATTTTATCTTTCCTTAGCGGACCGCCGCTAAGAGTGTTCACAGGAAGTCGAAATTTGCCACAGGCCGATCCTTCCTCCCAACTATGTTTTTAAACGATTCCAGACCAACGAGCTCTTTTTGATTTGAAAAAACGGTTAAAAACCTTTAGTAAGGCCGATTGCCAAACTATCTAAGCAGAAAGATAAAAATGATTTCTCAAAAGAATTTAAGCAAGTTCAATTCTCACGAATCGAATTGACTTGGCTGGTTCTTGGCTTAAAAGATTTAGCTAAGCGTGATATTGATTATCATGCTTAACTTGGTTTTGGAAAAATAATTAAATAACATAAAATAAACGAAACAAAGAAAATAAGGAAGAAGAAGAACTCTTAATTAAAACTAGAAAAATGTTTACAAAAGTAAAAAAACTCAAAGCTAGATGATGATCATAAGCCTTCACAAAAGGTTGGTATTTATAGGCTTAGATTTACAAAGATAAGGTGATGAGATGATTTAAAATAATAAACAAAAGATAAATAATTCAAATGTTTTGAAATTTAAATACAACAAAACGAACGGATAAACTGATAAGATCTTTCATATCGTCCAGAATCTTCTAGAAGTCGCCACGTATTTGCCACGTCACTGCCACGTCAGACGCGTCGTGCCCAGTGTCGTGCCCACGGTGCCAGTCATGACAGAATAATAATAAAAACTGCAGAAATGCCCCATTTTTATTGCTATTTCCAGAATTGGATCCCTGCACAAAATATAACAAAAACAGCATGTATTATGCAGCAAGAAGTCCAAATAACTAGAAAAATAGCAAATGAAATATGTCATCTTTGAGAACTCATCAAGAACCCATTGAAAACCCCTACGAAAATTTCACAAATCCCTCTTTTCCATCAAAGCTTTGAAACCCTAAGTTGAAAAACCAATGTTTTGCTAGACTTTCGAAAAGGTAAGATTCAATAATTAAAAATCAATGCAAAAGTGATGTTTACCTTTGAAATTCTTCCAAGAACTTTTGAGCCAAGGGAAAAGTTGATGGAGAGCTTTTAGGGAGAAAGTTTTAATCTTTTTAGGTTTTAGTTCTTTTGAAATGAAGATGACTATCAAATCTCAAAATCCCCTTTCAAAATTCATTAATGACATTTCTGTAAATAGTGGCATCTTTTTATAAAATTAGCATTTTAATCTAATTTAACCCGAACTAATCCTAGATCAAAACCGATAAACTCATGGGCCCTAAACCGGGGCGTTACACTTTAAGAAGACAAAATTTCTTCCAGTTCACCCAATAAATTTCTCTTTCTTTCTCATTAGTATTATTCCACTAGAAGCGACTAATCATAGAGCAAAGATCATCACAAATGGTCATTGACAATAAAAAACATTGAATGACGTAAGAAGGTATCGCTTGCACACCTGCTTTGATAAGCGTAAATAAACATGTACTTTATCAAAAAAAAATTAACCATTAAATTTATAAAATAAATTCATATTTAAAAAACATGAATTTGACCCTAAAAAACAACAGTTTCTTTTAAAAATCATAATTCCTTTTTTAATAATAGAGGGAGAGTGCATGATATTGAGTTCAATAATATTTTGTTTTACTTTTATAAAATTTTTAAGTAATATTCATATAACTAAAAAGTATTGTTCGAAGATGCAAATTCTGTATAACTTCATTTATGTTTATTCGTTGAATAATATTTTTAAAAATATATATAATATTTTCATTCACTCACAGTAGGTGTAACAAATTCTAATATTATTTTATTAGAAAAAATTATATATTATTTTTAAAAAATGCCCACTATCTTAAACTGCTGATTTATTTATTTTCTTAAACTGCAAATTCCTAAACTGCTGATTACAGCGAGCATAATGCCTGAATCCCCTTTTACTTTTATTATAGAATTGATATCAATATTCATGGAGTAGACCTAAAAAGCTAGATTTAAGGATCTGTTTGAAAGCCATTAAGACTTGAGAGTATGAAAACTACCTAAAATTTCTAGTGCAACCAACCCTTAAGAAGGTCAACAGCCCTTATTTCTTCTATCTGATAACAAACTGGATTCAATGCTTTTGGGTTGCAGTTGGAGAAATTAGCTTTGTCTTTCAGCTGCTGAACCCATAAATATAGTCGGTGTGGGCAGCAAGTTAGCTCCTTCAAGTCAAAATGTCCTTGAAAATGGGTAGACCACATTCAAGGGCTCTACCCTACAAAGTTTGGAATCTCATACCAATAAATGTGAATAGAAAATGTTTTTGGTGTTATATTTTAAGAAAAAGCTAGATTTAAGGTTTATGATTAGGGTTTAAAAAATTAAGTGTAACATATATTTTTTAGAGTTTAAGATTTAAAATTTAAGGTCAAGGCTTAAAATTTAATTTTTTTAGTGTTGTGTATAAAATTAACATCGAAAAATAATAGAAAATTTTTATCTGATAAATATGGGGTAAGATATTACCTCAGATACAAGATGTTGGGGTTGGAAGCTCAAAGTCAATGATTTATTGAATTCCGAATTCAATTCTTAACTTTCAGTTCAATTCTGATTTTGGCTCCTCTACCATTCTAAAATTTGAGATTTAGTCATTGTATTTTAGTTTGTCATAATTTAGTGGTCCTCCTTTTATAATGTTCTTGGTTAGACCAAATGGTTGAATTCCAAATTCCATGCATTGATGCATAATTATTCCAATTAAAGTGTTTGCCTGAAATTATTTTAGAAATATCCTTAAACATTTGGTTGACATGTAATCTATTTATTGGATTAAGTTATTTGATTAGAAATTTAAAAAAAATACATTTAATCATCTACCGACATGTAATTTTTTTAGAAAAATATTTACGTCAGATTTTTATACGAATACTTAACGTTATTAATAATTTGAACTAATTAATAATAGGTTAATTATACCATGCACTGGCAGTGGAAACACTTTATTTCCACAAGGGCCCTAATTCTAATGGCTATGGATTCAGTTTAGGCTTCATAGTTTAAGGGTTTAGGTTTATGTGCTTAGAATTTAGGGGTTGTAGTTTGAATTTAGATTTTAGGGTTAGAATTTAGGAGTTATATTTAAAAATCTAAATCCCTACCATATTACCCTACAACCTAAACATTAACTTCTAAACCCTAAACCCTAACACTAAACCCTAAATTCTAACCAAAAACTCGAAATTTTAAACCCCTAAACTATAAACCCTAAACTAAATCCCTAACCCCTAAAATTAGGGCGCTTGTAAAAACAAAATATTTTTACTGCTAGTGCATCATATTTTTTCCCTTAATAATATTATAAAAATCAAAGGATAAAAAGGTCGAATCGAAGTTCAGACACTAAATAAAAAAATTTGGAATAGTATAAAGACCAAAACCACAATTCGATGCATCGCTTTCTTCTGTTAAAATAGCTTAATCACATTAATGGTTTTTAAAGTACCGCGTTGACATTGCAAGCCATTACATTTGAAACAATGGGAAAACATGAACAGAGTTTTTAAGGGGGAGAAATCAGTACAGAATTTGAAGGGGGAGTAGTTTTGGCCATCAACATCAGTTAATTCGCAATCAAACTGAAGTAGAAAAAGTAAAGCATGCATTTGAGTTGGGATCCCAGTAGGGATGGAAAACGAGATGGGCACAGGGGCGGAGCCAAAATTTTTTTTTAAGAGGTGTCATTTTTTTAAACAGTATTTAAGAGGGGTTATTATTTATAGGGTTTTATTTTGATGCACAAGCTGTGTAAATTTTTTTTACACAACCCTTTTATAAAATTTAAAATTTAAATCACAAACCCTAGCAACCTAAAACCTAAACCCTAAGCCCTAAACCCTAAACTCTAAATTCTAACCATAAACCTTAAATTATATACCCTACATACTAAACCCCTAAACCCTAACCTAAAATCTTAAACCCTAAACCCTAAAATTAAAGGGCTTGTGTAAACTAAAGTTTACACAAGCTTGTGCATCAAAGTATTTTCCTTATTTATAAAGATGTGTCATTTTATTTATTAAGGGTGTCATTTTATTTATAAATAGGTGTCATTTATGCATTTTTTAATTTTTTTATGTACAAATTATATAAAAAATACAATTTCTAAAAAATTTTGGGGTGTCATCAGACACCCCAATCACCTTAGTGGCTCCGCCCATGGATGGGCAGGTGCGGATATCTTTTTCTCTATATTAATATTTACCAGTAACCCAATATTCACAGCAGATACAATTTTACAATTAACATCCGTTCACGTGGGTACATTTTCAAATCTATACCTGCATTCACTACCTAGCTAAGTACCCACCATCTAGTCTGTATACACTTGTACCCGTTAAATCGATCAGCCAAGCAGCCACTAATATCAAATTTAACGAAAAAAATATTTTTCAAGCTAAATTAATTGAGTAGGGAATATATACTCTAGGATTTGAACAAAGTAAAAGGCACACCCTTCAGAATCTTAAGTTTACATAATAGCTCGTGAACTTATCCCTAAATTTATAATGATCTACAATTCATATGGTGGATAGTGAACAGACGTATATAGAATTCATATAGAGTAGATATGGTCTCAAATCCATCACCTATTCACGGCGGGTATAACTTTTTGACATCCACGCCGACCCACTGTCCATTAAACTCATACACATATTTGCCTTAACTGTAACAGATACGGAACGGAATCGTAAAATTATACTCATATGTCATCCCTTGATACTACTAAAGTACGATGCCATTGCCAAATGGGTGGACTTATGTTGAATGTGGCTCTCTAGCACCGGTTCAAGAACTATCGGACTTGAATCAGCTGAAGCTGTTCATAATTTCAACCTAATCTGATTAACTGGAAATTGAATGGATGAGCAGAGTCATGGCCATGAATGCAGCAGAAATCACAGTTCAGCAAATTAAAGAAATATCATCCACTTCAGCTAAATGTAGCACCATCTTCACAACATTTAAACCAAACCTGGTATCATATTAATACGTGCAAATAGGCATGTTTGTCTTTTAAACTTTTACATTGTTGGATTCAAGCAAACGCATCGCAAACAAATATGATTAACTCGAGCATAGTGTAGAAATAAGGTTAGGAATTAGCAAGAAATAAGGAAATGAAGTTAGGTGCTATGAGCCAGTTAGACATCTATGTAGGAAGGGCAATGGATAGGACTTAGATCGAATTGTGTAGAGTTCAAGTCCAAATTTGATTACAATCGGACTCAGATTTTTTTATTTTTTTTTAATTTGGATTTAGATTTTTTTAATCGGATTTGGATAAGATTGTTTTTGGATCGGATTTTTTGATCGGATTCGGATTAAATTTTCATCCCTAGTGTTGACCCGAATTCGAGGATAGATCCGCAAATTTTAGCGTCTTTAAGGTATATTATGTTTCGGCCCTCTAATATTATTATTTTAATGCAAATTAGTCCATAAGTTTGTGTATTTATTTTTTGTGTTTTTAATTTATGTCATTTATTCATTTTCGTCCCTTGTTTGTTTACTACATTTAAATTTTTTATGTTTATTATTTATGCTTTTAATTTAATTCCTATTTTAATTCATTGATTTTAACATAATATTTCTTAACTTTATCTTGCAATTTCACATCACTTACTATTTTATTCACCAATTTCCTTAATTTTAAGTAATTTATTGATATTTATATTTATTTATTTTTTCATTATATTTTTTTCTTGTTTGTTTGTCTATGATTGATTTTATTTTACATTTTTTTCATATCTATGTATATATGCATATGATATACGTAAATATTTTTTTTAAATATGATATACGTAAATATATTAAACTATATTAAGTTTAGTTCATAGATATAAATTATAGTAATTATTATTATTATTATTATTATTATTATTATTATTATTATTATTATTGTTGTTGTTGTTGTTGTTGTTGTTGTTGTTGTTGTTGTTGTTGTTGTTGTTGTTGTTGTTGTTGTTGTTGTTATTATTATTTAACTTGCATTTTTAATACATTTATATTTTTATCATAAATGATCATCATACTATTGGTAAAGTCGCGATTTAGCCACTTTATTTTTTTTTTCTAAGCAATTAAACCACCAAACTATTTAATTGGTTGCAATGTGACCACTAGTCGTTAGAAACTAACAGAAGAAGTGACGTGGCAGTTAGTAAAATTGGTATAATTACATATTTGGTCTCCGCTATTTGTACATTTTATCAATTTGGTCCTAATTTTAATAAATAAAATAATTTAATTATTTAAATTAGGTGACAATACATGTCGCCACCTTGCCTTTGGTAGAATTTGAACCCAGGTTGGTTGGGTTGAGAGTGAGTGCGCTTACCATTAGGCCAACGCTATCCCTATCATAAATTGTACAAAATCTAATATATATCTTAGTTTTTTGCTCATGCCAGGAAAAAAAGCAAGAAACATCTTACCTGTGGCAGGATTCGAACACAAGTTACCTGAGTTGAGAGTAAGTGCACCTACCACTAAACCAACACTATCCTTGTGATACAATGTACAAAATTTAATATATATCTTAGTCTATTGCTCATGCCAGGAAAAAGGAAATAAATATGGATTAAGGGAACTCGAATATGACACTTTTGAGATGCCTAAAAATATTTAAACTACTAAAATATATCTAATAATTAAATTATTAACCATTTTATTTTTTATTAAATTTTAATTAAATTATTATATTAAAAAATCAAAAATTATATCTAAATTATTGTGAGTTTAGATCCGTTAAATAAATTTTTAATATAATTTTTATTTTTTAATATAATAATTTAATTAAAATTTAATAAAAAATAAAATGGTTAATAATTTAATTATTAGATATATTCCAGTGGTTTAAATATTTTCATGCATCCTAAAAGTGTCATAATCGAGTCCCCTTAATCTATATTTATTTCCTTTTTCCTGGCATGAGCAACAAACTAAGATATATATTAAATTTTGTACATTGTATCACAATGATAGTGTTGGTTTAGTGGTAGGCGCGTTTACTTTCAACCCAGGTAATTTGGGTTTAAATCCTGACAGAGGTAAGATGTTTTTTAACCTATGTTGTCTTATTATTTTAATGTAAATATTATAAGAGTTATATTTTTATACACAAGCTGTATAAAAAAATTACACAACCCTTCTATAAAATTTTAAACTTAAATCCCAAACCCTAGCACCCTAAAACCTAAATGTTAAACCATAAACCCTAAACTCTAAATTTTAACCATAAACTTTAAATTCTACACCCTACACACTAAAGCTCTAAATCATAACCTAAAACCCTATAATTGAAAGATACAAGCTTGTGTATCAAAGTATTTTTCATATCATAAATGATATTTTGTTTTAAAGAATTAAAAGTCATAAATGTTTGATTCGAATTTGGATATGGATCAGACTCGGATCGGACATGAGTTCGGATCTTATTCGGATCGAATATTGACAATATCCATATCTGATCCACCTCCTATTAGGACTCAAACTATTTTTTCAGATTCAGATTCAAGACTTTTTTCAATCGAATTTGAATGGAATTTCTTTTCTTTAAATCGAATCGAATTCTGAATAAATTGTCATCCCTAGATCATCTATGTCACAGTTAGGGTCACTTCAGCTGTTTGTTTAATTAAGTCGTTAAAAAAGGTCTAATGACATATTTTTCCGTCGAACTTATAAAAAAATCATTTTAATCCTTAAAGAGAGTTTGGTTTGCATTATCCAAGTTTCATGAACTTGAACTCCATGTCTGTAAACAAGGCGTCCGAGTCAACCCACAAGATCCACTCAGCTTCTGGGTGAGCCAACATGGCTGCTTTAACGAGCGCTAACTTCGCCCAATAAGAATCCAATTTGTTGTAAAAGATATCGTGGCCATGGATTCTACAGTAATCGACCTTGTTGTTGAAAAAACGCAGGGGTAAATGATCACCAATGGGGTTCTTACTTCTTACATGGCTTTGGTTACGATAACGATTTTTTGGCAACGAAACGAAACATGAAATAATAGAAAATGTTGTGCATGAAATTTACTGTGTTATTTCCATTTTCATAGCATATATTAATGTTGAAACTGGATTGTTCTCCATTCTGAGAATATTTTTGAAGAATCATATACGTTGGTGACAATGGGTTGAATTGAACACAATACAACTGTATTCATCCGTTCCCTCTACGTCTACCACTAAGAAACATACTTACAAACAGAGGAATCCTCTCTATTCAAAATTATTTTTCAGCCTTCACTTGTTTAACATCCGTGCTGATCTCTCCATTTTAGGTAAACCAGACCCGCACGGTAATGAGTGTATGCCCCTGCAACAACCAAGATGTGAAACAGCTGATGACTATGCCCCGCAATGTCGAATTTCCCCGGCATCCACCGCTCCGGTATTCTTGTTGCATACACCAATGCTCCAGCACCATACAATATCCCCATCAAAATCTCGTACCAGGTCGTATGAAGTGCCTCAGGTTGGTGTGAGAACAAGATAAGCTTGTGAATAATCGGTGCTATACCAGACATCCCCATGCCAAAGAAGAGGGATGCACGAAGGGTTCGGAATTCGGGTCGATGGAACCTCGGTAAGAACGAAAACACGATCGTTGCAACTCCGAGGATGGTTATGAATCCCAAGTAGAGGTTTAAAAAGAATGGATCACATAGGAAGGAATAATACACAGGTGGATAGAAGGAAGTTGATATAAGGGCAGCGATGCCGGTATAATCTAGCCTGCGAACGACATACGATAGGCGCTCGGAGTGGCACGACAGGAGGTGGCACGCGCTGCTAGCTAATAGGCAAAACATCGCACCGCCCAAGAAGGCAAAAAACGGCCACCGAGTTATCGGTCCGACCATCAATGGCGCTATTATGTTCTCCACATCCTCCTTCATACTTCTCTGCAATTATAAATAATTAAAGCATCAACATCTTAACCTACAGTTAATAACAATGCAGGACCAAAACCTCAAATTCATATCAAATAATGAAAAGGACAAGGCATGGCATGACATCTTAAAACATTAACAATAAAATGTTACCAGAACACATACATTGGATTGATTCCTAGAGGAGAAACGCTCCGGTAAACAATTATACAGAAGTTCGCCGACATCGGAGAGTGATGGGAGATTAGTCTTTAGCTCGTCACTAAGTTTGTGTAGAACAGACACATTCGATAACGAAGGCAGGCACGTTATGAGTTCGGAATGCAATTTGTGCAAATCAGCCGTTGGAATCTTCATTGCAGTGTATATGGTAAGGGAAAGGAAAATGAAGAACCCGATCAAATGCCTGTACAAGTTAATAATGGTCGTATTCTTTTAACATCGTCATAGTACGAACATGTGACAACATGGTTCGTTGTCCAAACTCCAAACAGGTAAGGGTGAAATAAACTTACGTCCAAACATTTACAGTCTCGTTGTGGATTGAGAAGACGCTGAGAAACAGCTGCTTCATCGGCCATTCTGATCGGTAATGGCCGACGATATACTCGTTGTCCTTCAAATAAGCAGGCAATGAGTGGTATTCCACCAGCTTATACTTCACCTTCTTCCACGATCTCTTCCCTTTCTCCATTGTTTTCACCGCTCAAATTTCTATCTTCATAAACCTTTTACATTAGCCCATCTTGCTGCTTTCAAGCAAACAATAAGCAAGTAATAATAAAATAAATATAAACCCAGAAGACCCCACAAAGAAAACATATGAAATATGAAAAAAATGGCACCTGAAAAAGAAAAGGAAATTGAAGAATCACCAGCTGAGAATGGAGACCCAGGTGGGGATCCTTCTTATGTACAGAATTCCCAGGCGAATAACTCTATTAGGACAAAAGAATCTACATATACATTTAATTGTATAAAGATGCAGACAAATACCGAAAAGTTAGTTCTTTTAATGATACTAATAAAATATTAAGTGAAAAAAAAAACCAAAAAAATGGAATGGAAACCTGGCCGCTAATATCTGAACAAGACAATGTGTGTCGGGTTCCAAGAAAAAAAGAAAAGAAAATTGAGGAAATGAGAAATAAAGAATGGACTTTATTTAGTGAGATTTATAAAGGAAAATAGGAATTTGGTTGGTTGAGGAGATGCGGAAATACGGAGGGTTGTTTTGTGGGTGTAGTGGTCGAGGTGTTAGAACATGGGAGGATTAAAATATCAACTTAAAAATAATTGGTGGAATTGTTAGGTAAAGATTTCATGTTTCTCATTTGGTCTAAGTGATAAATAAGTGTTTAAATTATATATATATATATATATTTTAAATAAGTGCTTAAAGTAATTTCAGGCTAAAGTGTCTAACGTTTTAATGTTACTCAAATAAATGTCTGTTGTGACTGTCCGTTAAAAAAATCTCATTAGCCAATAAAAATATGATAAGTAGTCGTATTAAACATTTAAAAAAACAAATCAAAATTTTTAAAATATCCTAAAGTTTTCAAATAATCTCAAAATAGTCCTCATATCCTTAAACCCCCAAATCTCGCCACTACCGTCGGCGTTGGTCGTATTTCCGGTGACGGACCTCCCCTCACCGAACAACCCACACACCGTTCATTATCCATTATGCCGTCGTTCGTCACGAATTATTTGAATGAACAATTCAATGATTTCGTTGTTTCACACGACGTCGGTTGATTTTCGACGACGAGGTAATGGAGTAAATGGACGTGATGGTCCGATTTTTGAGAGCTTAAGTTTAAAATTGGTTTAGATATAGTATATTTTTAATAGTTTCATGGTGATTACAAGGTAGTATATATTTATAAATAAATCGTTTGACAATATACGCCTTACAAACAAAACAATTTAAACTCAGATTCTTTTGGATGAACATCAACCGTTTTTTCACTGAGACCATTTATTATGATCAATATAAAATAATATTTTTTTGAATAATCTAAAGGTGATTACAAGGTAATATCTGTTCATACATATTCTTAACTCTTTGACAATACACACGCCTTGTAAACAGAGCGATTGAACTCGAGTCTTTTAGGATGAATATCATCCGCTTTTTTATTGAGACCACTTGTTGAGTTCTAATATAGAATAATATTTGTGGTTTGATTTCGAATCATATATAACATATATAATTAATAATGGGAGGAGAACCACTTACACTCGTATGCAGCAATTACTGATGGAGGACACTCCAAAGAATAATATTTGTGGTTTGATTTCTTATCTTCATCGCATTCATTGTCCTTTTTTATTTTTCCCAGTTTCAAGTTTCAACGTCCAAAATGGATACATATATTTATGTAAACTCTGATAAACCTAATCAAGGTAGAGCTTGATGAAGCTATTGCTAAATCAGAAACTCAATTTTTACGTGATCTCTACATTGTCATTTTTTTAAAACATAATAGCCGGCCATTTATTCAAAACAAACAAACAAATACAAAGAAAGACAAGAGATACAAGAGAGAAGAAGAGAATTACAGCAAACAAGAAGAACAAATATACCAGCAGACATGAACAAGGATTACATTTACAACTACAACAGGGGAAAGAAAAACATAGCAGAGAAACACACATACAAACAATCAACACTACCAGGGAGAAGTCAAGTCCGACGAGGCGGAGTCAATACATCCACCGAAAACAGAGACGAAGGGTGAAACCATTGTCGAAATAAAATTTGAAGCAAATTAGGGAAAGGGAGAAGAGAGAGCTTCTATCTACATTGTCACTTGTACTAGGAAGTAAATAATACTCCGACATAAAAGTTTAGGTGAAAGGGCAAACTCGTATTAAGGTCTAGAATCTACATGTTTAACTTTTAGTGTTTGTACGTTTAAAATTTAGAGTTATAATTTAGATTTTAAGATTTTAAAGATATGGTTTAGGGTTAGAGATTTAAATTTTAAGTTTTAAAAATATGCAGTTGTTTGATGGTTTCTATTTGACGTGCGTTTGTTTCAACAATGTATTGCGTGAGGTTAATGAGATGATGGATGTGATGGCTTAGGGGGTCGATCATACTAAAAGCTATGCATACTTGCAGTTCTTGGTTTCTTGTTATTCTCAAAGTGAACATGCGATGGTGATGAAATCTTATTTTGTGCTCGTGATTTTTACATGCTAATAGGGTTATTTCATGTACGAACGGTCGAAAAAAAAAATCACAAGTAGGATTAATTTAGAATTTAAGGGTTAATAATTTATGTGTTTAATTTTTAGTGTTTGAAATTTAAAATTTAGGGTTATAATTTAGATTTTAGGGTTTAAAAGATAATTTAGGGTTAGATATTTAAATTTTAGGTTTTAAAGTTATGTCTACTAGCAGAAGAAAGAAAATTTCACTGCCAGTGTATCAAATAATTTTTTTTAAAAATAATTAAGATGTTAATTTTGATCTTGGTCAAGTTTTTTCTCCTGTCCTTCTATCATGCATAAGTTGTGAGTTTAATCTATATACTCTAATTTGTTCAAATTTATTTATTATACTGTTCAAGTTTTGAAATTTCACTATCTGTCCTTCTAAGTTCTACCATGTACAAGTGTTAGATTTAATACATATACTCTAATTTGATCAAATTTACTTATTGTAATTTTTAAAACTTAAAATTTCAGTGATTACTTTTCATCCTTTTGCCCTCGATTTCAGCTTATAAATAAAAGTTGTTTTCACTTCTTTTTTGTGCAATAAAGTATTTCATTTCTTATTTATCTCACACAGAAATTTTCCCTTATCTTGAGAGGTGTTTTTTTGATAGTTGGATCATAGTCAGGGAAAAATAATTTCAACTTGAATCCTATTTTTCCGAGAAGAGTAATACCGGTTAATTTCTCCTTAGATGTTCGGGTTGAAGAACATTGAAGGACTGTGTGAATCTCGATGAATGATGTCAATTTTAACCTTGAAAATTTTAAATAATTTTTTGTGTAATGTCAAATCACATTGTACTCTCAAAAAAGAAAACGAGTTCGAACTTTAAAAATAATATTATTAAAAGAGAACATCACGAATTTTAAATATGAATCATAAAACATGAATTATAAAAAATAATTATTCATTTTTGAAGCGATCATTATTTCACAATTAACTACCGATTAAAACAATTTCTTTTTTGATATCGATGAACTACTTTAATTCATTGCGTGTTTAAAAAATGAATTAGATTGCATGTAATGATTGAATTGAAGCGAATGAATAGTTTAATGGAGGAGAGGTTGCCGCGGTGCATTGTGTCATAGACTAAACTTTTGGGATCGAGTAATTGGCGCAAACATCGAGCAACGAGATTGTTTGCGGAGCATCGGGCTCCTCAAGACCATTAGACTTGACATGACACTTGGAGAAAGCTACCAAGCCCGCAAGCCCACCACACTTAGTAAATTTCATGGAGGATTTATCAGGGTAACTTGGATGGTAAAATGCGATAAACCATTGTGATTATCACTTATATTATTTGTAATTATCATAGAGATAATGTTTGTGATAATTAGAGATTTAAACTAAGAGATAGGGTAGATCTCGACCGCCGATGTAATTTAAACTGTACCGTTGGATCTAGGGGAGTTCAACTATAAATAGAGCCTCCCCAGCTCAGTTGTAATCATTCCATTTCATTCATTCTCTGAGTAATACAAAGAAGCATTTACTCTAACTCTCTGAGCGTTCTTCATTGTTCTAAGTGTTCTTCGTTATTCTTGTTGCCATCACTTTCAATTGCTCTTTTATCAGCTTTCGCTTAAAACGATCTTTCGTTCGAGGGCTTTAGGAGTGTTTGATCTTCTAAAGCGGGAATCCATTTTGACTTAGGCGTTGGTCTGAAGAACTTCGCCTAAGGTCTCGTGGTTTTGTTAGCAGGAGTCTAGCCTCGTGACAAGTGGATTTAGGCTTACTTAGTCGCACAAGGTTCCGCGAGTCGACTAAGGCCGCACGTTCTAGGTAAAGTTTACGGACGTGACAATTGACAAATCAGAGGTTGTTTAAAAATTGTGGGGATCCTATGTAATTTATTAAAATGAGAACTTTAATTTATAATCAGTAAAAGAACAACAAAAATTACTAGAGAGAATGAGTGAGATTCGTATTATTATCCAAAACTAGAATTGTGTACAATGCATTCATCTATTTATAGGCGTGAGAAGTACATAATACATTAAACTCTAATTAATAGAGATAATATTCCTAATGATAAAGTAAATCAAATCTCCTAGTTAAAGTTTTATCATTATAGACATCCAAATAGATAAATATTCATAACACTCCCCCTTGGATATCTATGAAGATAATGTGCCTCGTTAAAACCTTACTAAGATAAAAACCCAATGGGAAAAAAAATTCTTTAGTGAAGGAAAAAGAGAGTACACACATCTTTGATACGCATAACATGTTGCCTCAAAACCTCGGTTAAGGAAAAAAGAGTGCAACACGTATTTACTCCCCTCATGAAAACATCACATAAGATATTTGAATCTTCATAATTAAATCTTGAATACTATTTTTCTAAAGATCGCGAGGGATGAAACTTTGGAGTAATATTTTCCATGATGTATCCACATTTCAATTGAGATATGCATCTTGCATTATCTCTACACAAGATAACTTTGTATCATATCTTGTGAAAGTAAATTACATATCTTATAGATATGTTGGGTCAATGGTCTTAGTCAAACACTTTTTTAGCTTGTCTCGTGCATAACAATTATTTCTACAAGATTTGAGTAGGCATTGACGAATATTTGAAGATCTAAAGGTAACGATCTTTGTATATCCATGGATATATCTTGACCAATTAATATGTGATGCTTCAAGACCAAGAAAAGATATAGTTATCTTTATTCACATCCAACAGTTTTACAATTATTGGGGTACTCAATGGACATGCGTTATTCATATTGAATCTCGTTAAAACTCTTTCAGCATGTGTCCATTCATAGACAAAAATGCATATTTAAATGCTCGATCTTTAGGTCAAAACAAAACCACATCTCAAGATTCTTTTTTTAAAATCTTTTTCTTAAATAACCAAATGTTTTGAAAGCTCTTCAGGGGTTCTAATAATATTTGAATTATCATAATGAATCTTGATCCAAACTCGTTTTATAAAAAATATAAGGAAATATGATCATTCTTCTAGTATTTCCTCAATTAGTACTCACTAAGGCGAGTATACCAAATGCGCCAAAATATTTAATGGGACATGTCTAAATAATTAGATACATGTAATATGTTTCATAACCGCCAAATTAATTGCATCCACCATGAAGTAATTAAAACTCTTCTTAAATCATAAGTCAAGTTGTATTTACGACTACTTATTTGTGTCTCACTTGCATTACACCTTTAGGTGTTTGGACTGCTAGTTCAAATACTTCTCTTTTGGAAGTTCAAAGTGTCTTTCTATATTAGCCAATCATTTCAAAATCTATAGATTTTTATATAAGATCCTCTTTTTCTTTCTATACTTCTATAAAATTATTCTATGTAAAATTGTTTGCAAAATCGTTGTCGACAATTTTTCAAATTTTCTGATTCCATTCTCGTAGTGACATAACTCATCGAGATCTCTTTAAGATTTCAATCTTTATTTTCAGGTACTTGAAACTCTTCTATAGTTTTATATTAGTTACGTCTTGGGTCTCTTCAAGAGCACTCGTCTCCAATATATGAACATCTTATATTAGTTTTCGTTTAGGAGAATTTTGATTATTGGAATCAATTATATATCATGCTTCATGCATGATTTACATCCATTCGCTCTAACATGTAATTCAAATTTAGAGCATTTCAGCCGGTATATGAGACTTAGTTACTCTCACTGGGTCAGTAAATATGTCTGGCAGTTGACATGTAATAACATGAATTATCTTATGAACTTTTAGTTCATATTCGACGATCTAGATAATGATAATTCATTTCCTACTTTACCCAGCTGATTATTCTCTCGCCCTGATGTTGAGAAAAATCATTTCATAAATGGTTCTCCAATTATTGTTTAAAAATTTAAACATAAAAGGAGACTTGTACTCAATATATATTCTCAACCCTTTTTATTTACCCATTTTGTGCGTTGCGGTGGAGCAATTCAATAATATATCGCACATTTAAAATTTTAAAATGGGAAATATGACTTCTGACCAAAAGTCAAATCATAATGGGGAGTTTATTATAACTCGTTGGCTTGATGCGTATAAATGTTGCTATATGTGAAATACCATATGAAAAATAATTGTTTTATTCTCACACTTTAGCTATTAAAGAAGAGGCATCCAACTAATAGTTTGCTAAACTGTATTTTTCATAACCAATAGGCTTTGTAACTATTGATATAGCCAAAAAAATATAAACCCCACAAGTTTTTGTAAGAATAATAGTTTAATTGCATAATTTGAATCCTTTTAGAATCAATCTCACAAACTTCTGGTTGTAAGTTGATAAAATAATGTAGATGCGTCTACTAAAATTATATAAAACTTTACACATTTGTGGATATATGAACCCATATTTCGTTCAAATATGCAAGACATGCAGTCAACTTCAGTACAAGAACTTCAAGTTCTAATTCTTTTAGTAAGTGTGATCAACTATATCCTTTGAGAACAAACAACACAAGAACTTCAAGTTCTTTTAGTGAGTGGAATTTATCAATTCCTTTAAGCAACACAAGAACTTCATGTTCTTTAATAAGTTGAATTTAATCAATTCCTTTGAGAATAAGCACCACAAGAACTTCAGGTTCTTTTAATACATGTGCATGTGAATCTCAATAATTTTTGCACCATTATTGATCAGGATGATCTAACCGATCATGCCAACTATATTTATGTGTTTGTCTATCTCTGAATTTGTAAAATCCTAGTTTACCATAACATTTAATTCAATCTCACTCGTACATGTCTAGTACGACCATCAAAATTGTTCCTTTGAATATGAATATATTTAGCTATTTCGGAGCTTTCAATTGAAGTTATCTTTTGGTAGCAATATATAGCTCTTCTAAAGCTTTCATCTGACTTTTTGACTATCAGAACTTATATCCAAAATGTGCTTATTTTAAATGCCAATTGACAACGTATGTTATCTATAATTCCTAAAGGGGTATTTTATGAACTCGTATTACTTTCTTAAAATTTTCACGTATAGTGGTGACGATATTATTACCATTAACGATAATTATTGTAATATTCGTAATTCTGCACTTTTCAAAAAAAATATTGCCTTGGTTTATACTCGTAATATGATAGTCAGCATCCCCTTGACTAATAGTCACAATATGATATTCATTTTTGTAAATATCTTTAAAATTCAATAAGTCTATTTGCGATTTTGGCGAGTATAACACATTGTGAATATGAAATAGAGTTCCATTTAGCAATAACATATTTGCTCTTTTTGAGCTTTCTATGATATTAGTACTCCGAATATAGTACTCGCATTATTCTCTTGTATTGTTAAATGGGAAATAGACATTATTATGCACCTTTCACTATGTGCTTTGTTTTATTCACTTCAAGGAATGAAAAATATTAAATATAGCACATATTAAATCAATTATCTATCAAAAATAATGTCACAAGAACTTATTACTCTTCCGGAGCATTGATATTTTAGTACTTTGAGATATAGTACTCACATAAAGCGTAATGTCACAATTCACCGCATATTTTATTCTGAAAGTAATCATATTCTTCAAATGATAAATAACATAAAGCATAAATAAATAATATGTAAAACAAATTAACATAAAGTAAATTAACATAAATAAATAAATAATAACATAAAATAAAATAAATAAAAGATCAATTATTCCCTTTAAAAGTTATAAGAGAAATAAAATAAAAGGCTAATTATTCCCTTCAAGGGTTATGAGAAAATCAACAACATAAAGTAAATTAACATAAATAAACAAAATTTGTTTATTATTCTTTTATTTATTCATGATTATGGATAATTTCATAATGCTTTGCCATAAATCATTTATCTTTGTCATCCTTATAATACCACTTCTGGCGAGTATAAGTATTTTTTAAAATGACCATGTTGTCCATGACTATATTCATAACCTTAATCTCGATCACAACTTCTATTATGGCTTTTACTCTTTCCATAATATAATCTCACATTCACTTCAGGGAATGGAGTAGAGCTAGTGGGCCTTTGAAACCTTTTTCACGATATTGTGTCTAAGGACAACATTATTTGTCGTGAAAAATGGAGTATGTTTTTATTAACATATCCTCATCACAAATAACAAAGATTTAATCCTCGCACGCGGCGTTGTTAAACTAGTCCACAAGGTCCTTTAAAAACCCCTTTTGAGACCAATAGCCTCGCAGAACGGGATGTCCAACCAATATACTTGGATTATATCGAAGTTATGTTACCAAATGAACAGTGATTTACCATGTTTGCATTCACTTCAAGGAATGCCTCCCATAAATTTTTTTGGATCAAGAAAAATTTTCAACACTTGATCTTGTGAGAAATAGTCGAGTTTTTCGACACATGAGAATTATTGCTTTCGAGCAAAATCACCATAATTTATCACACTTTAAAATCATAATTTAAAGAATAAAAATAAAATCAAAATTTACCGATATTGATTTTCTTCTCGAGGACAATGGAGGCATAGCAAATGACCCAAATAACTTATCATATCTCTTTATGTCACACTTCTTTCCAAACAATTTAAAGATATCATGTAAAACTCAAAATACTGTTACAAATATCAACTCTCATCAAATAAAAATATTAATAGTTAATTATAAACTGAAATATTATGAAAAAACCAATAGACTTACCACGGTACAAATTCAGATTCGATTACCCATTGGTACAAAATTTTAGAAAGAAATAAGGATTTGAGCGCTCTTGTGTTGGTAAGGACCATCACGTTTCTCTATCAATTGATGTGCAACTCCACACTTGATCTTTACTTTTCAATTGTATCTTCATCTTTTGCTATTATTATTATAACACCAGTGACTCGGCTCGTGCAACTTTGGTATTGATGCCACTCTCTAGTTATACTAAAACTGAACAATCAATGATTTTTTAAAAATTAAAAATCAAGAGAAAAAGATAATCGATAATTAAAATATAATTGAGGGGGAAAAAATATCTTTGATTCATGTTAGAATCAAATTCTTTTCAGTAATTCCTTTGAGATTCGAACGATAAAACACTTTAGTTGGTTAGAGTCTCGTGCAGATAACGTGTTGTAAATAAAATAAAGAAGAACGATAACAAGAATAAAGAACAAGAATAAAAGAACAAATAGATGAGAGAATGAATGAGATTCGTATTATTATCCAAAACTAGAATTGTGTACAATGCCTTCATTTATTTATAGGCATAAGAAGTACATAATACATTAAACTCTAATTAATAGAGATAATATTCCTAATGATAAAGTAAATCAAATCTCGTAGATAAATTTTATCATTATAAACATCTACGTAAATAAATATTCATAACAATATTTACACTTAAAAAGTGTTAATTTTAAGGTTCTTATCTCTTGAGAACCTTTCCCGATCGCTCTTATCGCATCCTCACTGTGACAAAATATTGATTTAGGCGACTGCATGGGGCATCTAATAAAAAATAGTTATCAGTTACAAATTCATTGCTTGGATCGGAGTGCCCTAGTAACCTTCCATTATCAGTGGCTCAATGCATGTTTGACATCAGGGGAGAAGCAAAAAAAAATTATTTAAGAAATGTTATTTTTTATAATACTATTTTAGAAGAATTAACTATTATATATTTATTTGTAAAAGAGTGCTAATTATATATATATATATATATATTGTTATGAATATTTATCTATGTGGATGTCTATCATTATTAGAACTTTATCAAAGGAGTTTGATTTTATTTATTATTAGGAATATTATCTCTATGAATTAGAGTTTAATGTATTATGTACTTCTTATGCCTATAAATAGATGATTCATTGAAGGCATTGTATACAGGTCTATATTTGAGAATAATACAAATCTCCTTCTTTCTCTCATCTCTTTGTTCTTTTATTCTTGTTCGTTGTTCTTGTTATTTTATTCACAACACGTTATCAGCACGACTCGCTCAATTATCGAGGTTCTTTGTAAAACCCGTGTTTTGGGGTTAGGAGTTAGTTGGGTTAGTGGTCCGAGTCGGTAAAAATTTAATTTAATCAATTTGACCTTGGTTGGGGCTAATTGGGTTTTAAAATAAAGAGGAGGGACCACTTTGGCAATTTAACCCAAATGTTTTAAAAAGGAAGACAACTTTTGAAATGCTAAAAAGAAAGAAAGAGAAAAAATATGGTCTTCTCTCCTCCCTCTTTACACCCCAAACGTGAAACCCCCCTCTAAACCCCTCCCCTTGTCCAAAACACTATTCCATTAATTTCCATCTTAATCTCAAGGCCATTTTCAAAGGTAATAACATTTTCTCACTCTCCTCTTCATTCTCTATCCATACATGGTTGTAGATTTTGAAACTACCAACTTTTGAAAAGTTAGGGTTTGATGAAAGTTTGGGTTTTTACTTAGTTTTTCAATTGGTTTTAAATTATCAAGTTGGGTTTTAGTTTATTCACCTTAAAATGCATATAATATGTTAAAATGAATGAGTTTGGGTAAAAACCCGAAATGGGTCGTTGTAGCCAAGTTTAAGGTGTCCAAAACTTGATTTTTGGTGGGTTTTAGGATTAAATTGGAGGGCTGATGGTTTAAGTATGTTTGAAGGTTGTTTTGGGACCATTTGGGTGTCATTTGGGTGTTTGAAAATAGGATTTTCAGCTAGGTTTTGAAGGAGCACGAAAATGGGTATTTTGGGTGGTTATTTGGATTGGAATTGTTGAAGTTTGGCTTGGGCTTAAGAGTTGAGTTGATGACTGATGTTTTAGCATTGATTGAGAGTAATGGATGTGTTTTTGATTGGCTAGAAGCAAGAGGAGACGTTGGAGAAGCATCGGGATCGAATCCGGGCTTGTGGGAGGCTTGCTTTGGTTGCTAAGGAAGGGTGGTGAGTGACTTTAAATGTGTTTTAAAGTTGGTTCAAGTGTGTGTGGTGTATGTGTGGAATGTGCTTGGTAGGCCTTTCCAAAGTGAGAGTTAAATTTGTTACTTAACTTCTTGAATTTTAGTGTGCTATTCATGCCATTGTCTATTTGTTATTGTGATGTGTGGATTGATATGTATATGTATATATCTTGACATATGTATATGATGAGCATGTGATGTAAATGGTGGATGTGTGATGTGGTAAATGAAATTGGCACTAATTAACTTACCGGGTGTAAATGATCGATCATTAGGATTAGTGTGCACAAAAATTGAGTCAAAACGTATGTGGCCTTAATGGCGTTGAGTCATCAAGGAGGAGTACGGTGATGTAACATTCCACCGGAAATTTATATATATTCTACGGGATGATGAGTGGAATCCCATCCGTAGGGCATGTGGTGATGACTGGAATCCCGCCCATGTAAGGTCCGGTGATGAGTGTAATCCCACCGAGGTAAAGTGATTGTTGAGATTAAATCCGCACATCCGGGTAAACTAATAAGTAGCCAATTGAAGTTGTTCATATGTTTGCAATGTATGATGTTGATATATGATGTTTGAGCCTAGTATGATGTGAGATGCCATATTATGACTCTTGAAAGACCAGCTAGGTCTACTTGTTGATTTACCTATGTATGTTGTATGTGATATTAGGGAATACATGCTTGAACCATGCATTGTTGATGTTTTCGATTTTAGAGCATCCTCACTAAGCTTATAGCTTACGCTCTCATTTTCAACAATGCAGATCATTAGCGTGGTGTTAGCTCGGAGCAAGGCGTAAGGGGCTTTCCAAGTTTTTTGTTGCTCAAGTACGGTTAAACAATTATGTGGTAGTTTAGCAATGTGGCAAGAGTGTGTTTTGTGTGAGCTATATATGACTCCTATATGTGTTTGATGTCTATGATCTGACTTGGATTGTAAACATGATATGTCTTGCCAAATGCTTGTGTGATGTATGCCTTATGGATGTTTAAGTTGCTTTGATGGCATGTAAACCTTTTTTAGATGAATTGAGCCTTTGGCTTTTAATGTCTTCAAGCATGCCTTAAATTGAAATGTTGCTAATGTGTAAATGCCATGGATTAATGTTTCAATCTATGCCTTGTGTGTGTTTGAGCATGCTTGACATAGGATATATGCCTCTAGACCTTATTTGCTTGTGTTATGTGCCTTTAGAGGTCGTTTGGGACCTTTAGACTTGTTGAAAAACGCCTAAGTCTGGTCTTCAAAGGTTGCAGACAGCCCGCGTTTCGAAACGAGCTGGGCCGTTTCGGAACGGGTAAGGCTTCAGGGACCCCGTATCGGAACGTGTTTCGATACGGTTTGGCCACTGTGAGCCCCTGTTTCGATATGGGTTTCGGAACGTTTTGGCTACTGGAATTCTGAGAAAATGACGAGATGAAAGCGTTTCGAAACGGGTCTAAGGGTTTCGAAACGGTCAAAATCTCGTTGACCACGAGAAGTTGACCGTTGAGGGCGTTCCGGAACGGTTGACCTCCGTTTCGATACGGCCCCTTCGTATTGGCTTTGGGGCAGTTGACCTGGTCAAGGCGTTTTGATACGCCTTAAGGGTGTTTCGAAACGGCCTGTTTAATGGATTAAAATTGGGCTGTTTAAATGCTGTCTTGGGTTTGAATGTTTACCTTATGTATTTTATTCCGCTGTTTGATCACATAGGACTTTTATGTGCCATTAGAGAAGATAAGTTTTTAAAAAAAAATTAGGTTTGCTAACCGAGGGGGAACCTTAACGGGTTTCACTTCGGTTTTCCCCGTGTGGCCCACTTGGACCGGTCATCCGGCCAGACCGGGACGAGAGGGTTACATTTGTTGGTATCAGAGCCTGAGGTTACCGAGACCTCGGGCGGGTAAGTGAGGTAAGCTTGATATGTTAAGTGATTGTATTGTTCGATGCATGCCTTTCCATGAATTGTTATTATTTGACTGTTCGTATGATGTTTTGAAGCATGAGCTGTTGCGTCTGGTGTAGAGTGTGTGCCCATTGCTACTATTACTTAATTTAAAAAGATTTTATAGTAAAGGGAGTACTTGAGCACTATTGGACCCTTACTTTGGCTAACGTAATCCCTATCTTTTTGTTGTTGTAGTTATTACCTTGGTAGCTGTACCATGAGACCACGTGGGAAGCCTAGGATGGTTCGACCGGAACCACGGGCAGAGGCTCCGGGAGTTGAGCCAGTAGTTAGAGTTGAGGCTCAAGTGGGAGAGCCTGTGGTTGGAGTTAGAGCTCCTCCACCACCTCCACCACCACCACCTCCTCCACCAGGAGCAGGAGGCGAGGCCGGGGCCGAAGGAGAGGGACCTCAGGGAGGCCAAGGTGGCCAAGGACCGGCCGGAATAGACTTAGCTCGTTTGGTTCAGGCGATAGCCGGGGCATTTCAGGCTGCAGTAGCTGGGGGTCAGGCAGCAGCACATCATCAGGGAGAGGGCACCGGTTTGCTTTTAGAGAGACTCCGTGGTTTAGGGGCTGAAGAGTTCAGAGGGTCTACTCCAGAGAGATCCGAGTTGTGGCTTGAGAAGATTGTCCGTATCCTCGCTCAGATGGGATGTACTGGTGAGCGCAAGTTGGGATGTGTTGAGTCCTTACTTCAGGGTGATGCCTACACTTGGTGGGTCACCATCACTTCGGGTATAGATGAGGCCGAGATCACTTGGGAGTTCTTTGAGTCAGCATTCCGTAAGAAGTATCTGGGTCCGCGATACCTCGATGAGAGGAAGAAGGAGTTATGGCTTTGCTTCAGGGGAGTATGACCGTGACCGATTATGAGATCCGATTTGTCAGACTGAGTCAGTATGCTTCTGAGCTTGTTCCTACTGAGGTGGAACGATGTAACCGTTTCCGTTATGGGCTGAATGAAGAGATCAAGAGGTATACTCTAGCTTCAGACTACACTGATTTTGATGTCTTGGTCGCGAGGGCCAAGGACTTAGAGCACAGTTTGGGCTTGACCAAACGATCTGGTGGTTCTAGTTCGGGTAAGAGGTCCAGTGACTTTGATAGAGGTGATGCCAAGAGGCATCGGGACAACAGGCATCATTATGATCATAGGCGTGGTGACGGTAACCACGGTAGGGGCCAACAGGGCCAGAGAGCTGGTGGGAAGTTGCCCACATGTGCTACTTGCGGGAGGAACCACACCAGTGAGTGCTGGGGAAATTTCCACTCATGTTGGAGTTGTGGAGCTAGAGACCACATTAGACGTGAGTGTCCACATCAGGTGGGACAGGCACCAGCTCAGGCTCCTGCTAGGGCCAACGATTTTCAGAGAGGCCGCGGGCGCGGTAGAGGTAATTTCCAGCCGAGGAATGATGGCCAGAGAAATATAGCACATGTAGTTGCAGTCCAGCCGGAGGGCGGAGGACTGGCCAGAGTCTACGCTCAGCGAGGGGATCAGCATGACACCGATGTGATTGCAGGTAACTTTTCGATACAGTCTTTGGGTTTGCTTTCTTTGATTGACTCTGGGTCTACACATTCCTACATATTGAGTGAGCATGCACAGTCGTTGAATTTTCCTTGTGAAATGTTAGAGGTAGGAGTTAGTGTTACTAGTTCCTTTGGGGACACGGTAGTAGTTAGAAAAATGTACAGAAGGTGTCCGTTGATGGTTTAGGGACATGTGTTCCCAGTGGATATGATGGAGCTTCCTTTCTATGGTTTTGATGTAATTCTGGGCATGAACTGGCTCACGGAGCATAGAGCTAGGATAAACTTTGAAACTAAGAGGATTTCTTTGAGGCTCACAGATGATTATGAGATTGTAGTGGTGGGTGAGAACGTGAAGTTCTTGTCCAATGTAGTTTCAGTTCTAGAGGCTAAGAGGTTAGTTGAGTTGGGGTGTGAAGCATACTTGTCATATGTGATGAACCCTAACATGAGTGAGGTTAGACCTCAAGACATCCGGACAGTGTGTGACTTTCCTAGTGTGTTTCCGGAAGAGTTGCCAGGGTTACCACCGGATAGAGAGGTAGAGTTCTCTATTGAGACTTATTCTGATTCAGCTCCTGTTTCGATTGCTCCGTATCGCATGACACCGAAAGAACTGAAAGAGTTGAAGACTCAGTTGCAAGAGTTGACGGATAGAGGCTTCATTCGACCTAGTTCTTCACCTTGGGGTGCACCAGTGTTGTTTGTGAAGAAGAAAGATGGAAGCATGAGAATGTGTATAGATTACAGACAGTTGAATCAGTTGACAGTGAAGAATAAATATCCGTTGCTTAGAATTGATGACTTGTTTGATCAGTTGAGAGGAGCATCAGTCTTTTCGAAGATTGACTTGAGATCGGGGTATTACCAGCTAAAGGTAAGAGAGGTTGATGTACCGAAGACGGCCTTTAGGACTAGGTATGGTCACTATGAGTTTTTAGTCATGCCTTTTGGGTTGACTAATGCACCTGCTGCTTTCATGGATATGATGAATAGGATTTTCCATCAGTACCTAGATCAGTTTGTAGTTGTGTTTATAGATGACATCTTGGTGTATTCGCGAACTGAAGAAGACCATGACCGACACTTGAGACTTGTTTTGAAGACCTTGTTAGAGAATCGTTTGTATGCAAAGTTGAGCAAGTGTGAATTCTGGATCTGAGAGGTAGTCTTCTTAGGACATGTAGTGTCAACCGATGGGATTAGAGTTGATCCGAAGAAGATTGAGGCCATTGTTGAATAGAAGCAACCGAAGTCCGTAACAGAGGTACGTAGCTTCCTAGGCTTAGCTGGATACTATAGGAGATTCGTAGAAGGTTTCTCGAAGTTAGCCGCTCCATTGACACAATTACTTCAGAAGAGTGTTCAGTTTGAGTGGACAGATGCAAGACAGCAAGCCTTTGAGAAATTGAAAGAAGCTTTGACCCAAGCACCGATCTTGATTCAGCCAGAGTCCGGGAAGGACTATGTAGTTTACAGTGATGCTTCGTATGTAGGCCTAGGATGTGTCCTTATGCAAGACAAGAGAGTGGTGGCTTATGCCTCAAGACAGTTGAAGACTCACGAGAGCAACTATCCGACCCATGACATAGAGTTAGCCGCAGTGGTATTTGCTCTGAAGATTTGGAGGCACTATTTGTACGGTGAGAGATGCACAGTGTACACCGACCACAAGAGCTTGAAGTACATTATGACTCAGCGAGAATTGAACCTTAGACAACGTAGGTGGTTGGAGTTGCTAAAGGACTATGATCTTACCATTGAGTACCATCCGGGTAAGGCCAATGTAGTGGCCGATGCATTGAGTAGAAAGGTAGCCGTGGACTTGAGAGCCATGTTTGCTAGGTTGAGCTTGTTCGGAGATGGTGGCTTGGTAGCCGAGCTTCATGTTAGACCTACTTTAGGTCAGTTGATTAGAGAGAGGCAACTCTTAGATAGATCTTTGGCACCTCACGTGCAAGATATAGCCGAAGGTAGATCTTCAGACTACAGTTTCAATACCGATGGGGTTTTGTGTTTCAAAGATAGGATAGTTGTGCCAGAGGACAGTGACTTGAGACGTACGATCTTGACTGAAGCCCACAGTAGTCCGTTTGCTATGCATCCTGGTAGTACGAAGATGTACCGTGATTTGAAGAATGAGTACTTTTGGGTTGGCTTAAAGAGAGATGTAGCCGACTTTGTGAGTAAGTGTCTAGTATGTCAGAGAGTGAAGGCGGAACATCAGGTTCCCTCAGGTTTGTTACAGGCCGTTGAGGATTCCGGAATGGAAATGGGAGAATATCACCATGGATTTTGTTTCGGGATTGCCTTTGACTCCTACGAAGAAGAACTCAGTGTGGGTTATTGTGGATCGTTTTACGAAGTGTGCTCACTTCTTGGTAGTTAATACTACTTACACTCTAGATAGATTGGCCGATTTGTACATTGGTGAGATTGTTAGACTGTATGGTGTGCCGAAGTCTATTGTGTCCGATAGAGATCCGCGGTTTACATCTCGATTTTGAGAGTGTCTGCATACCGCTTTGGGTAACCGTTTGAACTTCAGCACGTCTTATCATCCTCAGTCAGATGGTCAGTCAGAGAGAGTTATTCAGATCTTATAGGATATGTTGCGTTGTTGCATCATTGACTTTCAGGGTACTTGGGAGAAGCACTTGCCTCTAGTTGAGTTTGCCTAAAATAATAGCTTTCAGTCGAGTATTCAGATGGCTCCGTATGAGGCCTTGTATGGCCGGAAGTGTAGAACTCCAGTTTGTTGGGCCGAAGTGGGACAGAAGTTGTTACCTATGCCGGATTTGCTCAAGGGGACAACTGACAAGTTAAAATTGATTTGTGATCGATTGAAGGCTGCTTTGGATAGGCAGAAGTCCTATGCCGACTTGAAGAGGAAGGAAGTTGAGTTCTCAGTGGGTGAGAAGGTGTTCTTGAAGGTGTCTCAGTGGAAGAAAGTAATGAGGTTTGGCCGAAAAGGGAAGTTGAGTCCGAGGTACATAGGACCGTACGAGATTGTGAGGAGGGTTGGTCCAATTGCTTATCAGTTGCGTTTGCCATCCGAGCTAGAGAAGATATACGACGTATTTCATGTTTCGATGCTCCGTAAGTATAGGTCCGATCCGTCACATGTTATGCATGTAGAGGAGATTGAATTGAATCCGGATTTGACTTATGAAGAGGAACCGATTGAGATCCTAGCTTCTGACAGGAAGGTGTTGCAGGGTAGATCGATTGAGTTAGTAAAAGTGCGGTGGCAACGTCGAGGCGTGGACAAGGCCACTAGGGAGAGGAAGGAGGATATGGAAAGGCAGTTTCCGTATCTCTTTCAGTCAGGTAATTTTGGGGATGAAATTCCTTAAGTGGGAGAGAGTTGTAACACCCGTTTATTGGGGTTAGGAGTTAGTCGGGTTAGTGGTCCGAGTCGGTAAAAATTTAATTTAATCAATTTGACCTTGGTTGGGGCTAATTGGGTTTTAAAATAAAGAGGAGGGACCACTTTGGCAATTTAACCCAAATGTTTTAAAAAGGAAGACAACTTTTGAAATGCTAAAAAGAAAGAAAGAGAAAAAAATGGTATTCTCTCCTCCCTCTTTACACCCCAAACGTGAAACCCCCCTCTAAACCCATCCCCTTGTCCAAAACACTATTCCATTAATTTCCATCTTCATCTCAAGGTCATTTTCAAAGGTAATAACATTTTCTCACTCTTCTCTTCATTCTCTATCCATACATGGTTGTAGATTTTGAAACTACCAACTTTTGAAAAGTTTGGGTTTGATGAAAGTTTGGGTTTTTACTTAGTTTTTCAATTGGTTTTAAATTATCAAGTTGGGTTTTAGTTTATTCACCTTAAAATGCATATAATATGTTAAAATGAATGAGTTTGGGTGAAAACCCGAAATGGGTCTTTGTAGCCAAGTTTAAGGTGTCCAAAACTTGATTTTTTGTGGGTTTTAGGATTAAATTGGAAGGTTGATGGCTTAAGTATGTTTGGAGGTTGTTTTGGAACCATTTGGGTGTTTGAAAATAGGATTTTCAGCTAGGTTTTGAAGGAGCACGAAAATGGGTATTTTGGGTGGTTATTTGGATTGGAATTGTTGAAGTTTGGCTTGGGCTTAAGAGTTGAGTTGATGACTGATGTTTTAGCATTGATTGAGAGTAATGGATGTGTTTTTGATTGGCTAGAAGCAAGAGGAGACATTGGAGAAGCATCGGGATCGAATCCGGGCTTGTAGGAGGTTTGCTTTGGTTGCTAAGAAAGGGTGGTGGGTGACTTTAAATGTGTTTTAAAGTTGGTTCAAGTGTGTGTGGTGTATGTGTGGAATGTGCTTGGTAGGCCTTTCCAAAGTGAGAGTTAAATTGGTTACTTAACTTCTTGAATTTTAGTGTGCTATTCATGCCATTGTCTATTTGTTATTGTGATGTGTGGATTGATATGTATATGTATATATCTTGACATATGTATATGATGAGCATGTGATGTAAATGGTGGATGTGTGATGTGGTAAATGAAATTGGCACTAATTAACTTACCGGGTGTAAATGATCGATCATTAGGATTAGTGTGCACACAAATTGAGTCAAAACGTACGTGGCCTTGATGGCGTTGAGTCATCAAGGAGGAGTACGGTGATGTAACATTCCACCGGAAATTTATATATATTCTACGGGATGATGAGTGGAATCCCATCCGTAGGGCATGTGGTGATGAGTGGAATCCCGCCCATGCAAGGTCCGGTGATGAGTGTAATCCCACCGAGGTAAAGTGATTGTTGAGATTAAATCCGCACATCCGGGTAAACTAATAAGTAGCCAATTGAACTTGTTCACATGTTTGCGATGTATGATGTTGATACATGATGTTTGAGCCTAGTATGATGTGAGATGCCATATTATGACTCTTGAAAGACTAGTTAGGTCTACTTGTTGATTTACCTATGTATGTTGTATGTGAGATTAGGGAATACATGCTTGAACCCTGCATTGTTGATGTTTTCAATTTTAGAGCATCCTCACTAAGCTTATAGCTTACGCTATCATTTTCAACAATGTAGATCATTAGCGTGGTGTTAGCTCGGAGCAAGTCGTAAGGGGCTTTCCAAGTTTTTTGTTGCTCAAGTACGGTTAAACAATTATGTGGTAGTTTAGCAATGTGGCAAGAGTGTGTTTTGTGTGAGCTATGTATGACTCCTATATGTGTTTGATGTCTATGATCTGACTTGGATTGTAAACATGATATGTCTTGCCAAATGCTTGTGTGATGTATGCCTTATGGATGTTTAAGTTGCTTTGATGGCATGTAAACCTTTTTGAGATGAATTGAGCCTTTGGCTTTTAATGTCTTCAAGCATGCCTTAAATTGAAATGTTGCTAATGTGTAAATGCCATGGATGAATGTTTCAATCTATACCTTGTGTGTGTTTGAGCATGCTTGACATAGGATATATGCCTCCAGACCTTGTTTGCATGTGTTATGTGCCTTTAGAGGTCGTTTGGGACCTTTAGACTTGTTGAAAAACGCCTAAGTCTGGTCTTCAAAGGTTGCAGACAGCCCGCGTTTCGAAACGAGCTGGGCCATTTCGGAACGGGTAAGGCTTTAGGGACCCCATATCAGAACGTGTTTCGGTACGGTTTGGCCACTGTGAGCCCCTGTTCCGATACGGGTTTCGGAACGTTTTGGCTACTAGAATTCTGAGAAAATGACGAGATGAAAGTGTTTCGAAACGGGTCTAAGGGTTTCGAAACGGTCAAAATCTCGTTGACCACGAGAAGTTGACCGTTGAGGGTGTTCTGGAACGGTTGACCTTCGTTTCGATACGGCCCCTTCGTATGGGCTTTGGGGCAGTTGACCTGGTCAAGGCGTTTCGATACGCCTTAAGGGTGTTTCGAAACGGCCTGTTTAATGGATTAAAATTGGGTTGTTTAAATGTTGTCTTGGGTTTGAATGTTTACCTTCTGTATTTTATTCCGCTGTTTGATCACATAGGACTTTAATGTGCCATTAGAGAAGATAAGTTTTAAAAAAAAATTAGGGTTGCTAACCGAGGGGGAACCTTAACGAGTTTCACTTCAATATTCCCCGTGTGGCCCACTTGGACCGGTCATCTGGCCAGACCGGGACGAGGGGGTTACATTCTTGTTGGTGGTTCTTTTCATCATGTATACTTTTTCGAATTCCTTAATATGGTCACCATTAAACTTGGGAACCATAATGTTGTACTGATACGGTGCGCATAAGAAATCGTGCGGTTGTACTTTACGAATAGGTAAATAATAAATATTACCATGAGATTTATTCATTTATATTTTATCATAATTGCCGTGAAGTTTATGTTTATAGGGGTCGGAAGGTATAAATATTCCTCTATCTCTTTCATATTGGAAAACAAAGAACTAATGCATGATTGCTTAATCACGTGTACGCATGCTTTAAAGAGAATGTAAAAATTTCATATCAGATTATCTGTAGTTTCTAGTCTATTTACTTTAGTTAGTGCATACTTTCTTTAATTCTATTTTATTCTAAAATAGTTTATTATTTATTTTATTCTATTGATTGTTTCTAACCGAGATTTGAGTTTTATGTGTATTTAAATGGCGTGGTAAGAGCATGATATAAAGAGATTATGAGAAGCTGTCTTGGTCGTTTGCTATGTCTCCATCGTCATCGAGAGGAAACACAATTTTGGTAAACTCTATTTTTATTTTTATCCTTTAAAATATGGTTTTAAAAGTGCGATAAATCATGATGATTTTGAATTTACAAGAAGATAAAGTCTATATTTGCTCGAAAGCAATATTTCTTCTTCGTCGAAAAACTCGACCATAGACTTCTCCCAATTTCAAGTTACGAAAATTCGTCTTGATCCAAAAAGTTTTATGGGAGGCATTCCCTGAAGTGAATGCAAAACATGGTGTTTATTCCATGCGATTATCAATGATGACATTCCCTGAAGTGAATGCAAGCATGATGGTTATTCCATGCGATTAATGGAAATGTTTCATTCCCTGAAGTAAATGCAAACATGGTAAATCATTATTCCATTGGCTCTACTCCATTCCTTGAAGTGAATGTGAGATTATATTATGGAAGGAATAAAAACCACATTAGAAGTTGTGGTCGTGGTCGAGGCTATGAATATAGACATAAAAAATATGGTCATTTTAAGAATACTTCTACCCACTGGTAGTGAGGTTATAAGGATGACAAGAGCGATAAAAATGATTCTAAGAAAGTGGAATCTTTTTTTTATTACCAATACGGTGTTATAAATCATTGGTCTCGTACGTGTTGTACGTTGAAAAATCAAGAATCATTGAATGATAAAGGAAAGAAAATAGAAGCAAATTTTGTTTGCAAAACATGACGAAGATAATACTAGTCCAACTTTATTTGGACATTGTTGGTCCAACTCTTTTGGACGTTGTTGATTTTCTTATAACCCTCGAAAGGAATAAATCATCTTCTAATTATTCTCATAACTTTGAAGAGAATTATTTATTTATTTTTATTTATTTTACTTTACGTTTATTTATTTTACACACATTAATTATTTACGTTTTATATTTATATTTATATATTATGATATTTATTTTTTTAACATGATTACTTATCAAATACAATCTATGGTGACGGTTTATGCTTAGCAGAAGCATAAGATATATTTTCCCATTTAAATGCATGAGAATAATGTGAGTACTATATCTCAAAGTACTGAAAATATTGATGCTCTAAAAGAGCAATAAATTCTTGAGAGAAAGCACATTATGAAAAGTGCAGAATTGCGAATATTGCAATAAATGGTGACGGTTTATCTATGTGGATGTCTATCATGATTAGAACTTTATCAAAGGAGTTTGATTTTATTTATTATTAGGAATATTATCTATATGAATTAGAGTTTAATGTATTATGTACTTCTTATGCCTATAAATAGATGATTCATTGAAGGCATTATTGTATACAAGTCTATATTTGATAATAATACAAATCTCCTTTTTTCTCTCATCTCTTTAGTCTTTTATTCTTGTTCGTAGTTCTTGTTATTTTATTCACAACATATATATATATATATATATATATATATATATATATATTATTTTTTATATACAATTTAAATAAAAAAATATAATTTTTTTAAAAAAAGTTTAGGGTGTAACCATGAATGTGTGGTTCCGTCCATGCCCCCAACTAAATTCAATAAAAAAACATCTGTTTGTAATCGTTCTTAAAAGTTAACATAACAATTTTGAATTAAAATATCAACACTTTCTTAATCCTTACAACTTTAAAAAGTAAACATTCAATAGGCTATAATGATGATCAATGACTGTGGTTCATTTGAGGGATCACGGTCCAAACCAAGAAAGTTTTGTTTAGGAGCGGATATAAAATTTATAAAATGTAGAGTAAAGCTTAAAAAAAAACATGTTAAAATGCCTCAATTTGATTTATTTAGTTTTAAAAAAGAAAAAAAAATCTCTAGTGGGATGAGACACTATATTTTTTAAATAAGGTCAGAAATTCGAATTCTGACGTTGTGAATGAAGCAATTAGGTTGTGAGGGCCACTTCTATAATGAGCCTATGTAATATCCAATCTATATTAATAAACTAATAAGTTAAAAACCAATGGTTAAACAAAAAACAAAAAATTATTGACGTGGCATACTGCCACATCATCAGTAGCATCCACATGGGCAAGCCACATTATTAGAACCATCCACATAAACCTATACAGTCAACAAAAATTATTGACAGTTAATTAAACTAACAGTTTTCATCAAATAAAAGGGTGTTTTTGCTTGAAAATAGACAATTTAAAGGTTATAGAGTCAAAATGACAAAATGTAAAACATTAGGAGCAAATTTAGGAATTATGTCATTAATTGATATCTATTTCCTTTCTATTCTATCTCACTGGATATCATTCCATTCCCTTACGATTCAATTCCAATAGATTAAACGTACCTTTAAAGTTCTTACAAAGTGAAAATAAGGCCAAGTACCATCAAGATGAATGAAGTTGTCAAAATCAAGTTCGTTTTTAATATGTTGAAAATAAAATAGTTTAATTTTAAACCCATACAGAGTGTGACAACATAAATATTCTTGACTACTCGATCAATTAGTCGATCTCTAAAATTGTTCGATTTAACAATGAATAAAAGATTAGCAAAAGATTGTTACATTACATATTTCATCTTTTTAAAGTAACTTCTATTTTTTTTGAAATAGCCATTGAATTTTCATTAAACCATAGAAAAACTCAATTACAACGCAATCAAGATGAAGAAAATTTGGGTTAAAGTAACCCAAAAAAATTCTTACAACTCAAAAACAATGAAAACGAAAATTTCTATGGAAATACGCATACCAACGAAAATTCAAAAGCTTCCTAAATCTCCTTGTCTTTCTCCAAACGAGACGCATAAAGAGGGAAGGAGTGGTGCGCGATCCATTCTGTCAGGCAAAAGGTACCGCTACCTAGGACTAATTTTATCGGCAAACAACCATCAATGAGTGGGGATAAAACATTCCAAGTGACCACCGACAACACCATGAATTAGAAACTAGCGCCGAGTGAATCTCTGTGCGAACAACAATCGAACGCTAGGGTATGCTGAAACCTGCCACGAAGACAGATGAACCAAACCAAAAAACAAAACAAAAACATGTCACAAAGACAGAAGAAGAAGCGTGTCACTAGGACAGAGAAAGAGCGTGCTATAGAAGCAGAGATTCTTATTGAAATAAAAACAAAAAAACTGATAAAATACTTGTATTAATAACTTGTTGCTTTTGTTTGTGAAATCTAAAATTTCCTGATTATGAATTAAATACTTTGTAAAGAAAGATAAATTTCCATATTTTTGTCACACGCCAAGATTAGTGATAAAAGGGCAAAAGATATTAGTCATATATGTGTGGACGCTACATTTTCAGTTTCCTTTGTGAGGAATTTGATGTAAATTTAGTTTCTTAATTTACTTGCTCCTATTCCACTTTAAGAATGGTGTTGGTATAGATGAGTTGTGAAAAATCTGTACACAATAAATTGTTGGCCCATTCACCTTGCCTAGATGCCCTCCTAAAGGAAATTGCAGATAGTATTTACTTTCTAATTCATGTTCTATCCAATAAAAAAAACATGGTATTCGTCAATGTGTAAATATATATAAGTTAGGATTGTAAAAATTTAAAAGTTGTACTTGTTTTCTATACAGTTGGATGAATGAAAATAAATATCTCAATTTAAAACTTTTATATTCTAATCTTTATATTATATCAACATATCTTGTCTATATGTAGATACACACAAATTTCCCCATCGACATGGGCGGAACTGTGCAGGGAGTTTTGGAGGCGTGGGCCCTTACCAATTTTTTTTCTTCCAATAATAGTAGAATAGTTTTTTTTTAAAAAAAAAGTAAAATTAGTTATATAATCTCTTCAATCCTTTTTAAAATTTTGTTTTGGTCCCTCTCAAAAAATTTAATCTCATTATAATCCACCTCTTTATAAATTTATAGTTCCACCCCTGCCCATCAAATGATTTTTTTTGACAAATCTTAAATCTAATCTTAATCCTACCTAGAGGGGAGGGCTAAATTGGGGAAATATTGTGGTGGGAAAAATTATTTCGAAATCTATTGTTGTTTCCAAATTATTTTCGAATCTATTGTGATTTCTACAGTGAAAATTTTTAAAGGCTAATTGCTTATAGTCCGACCTCATGGAGGAATAAAAAAATTTAAAATTTTTTGAGGGCCAATGGATTTCAATCCAACCTCATGAAAATAAAAAAAAAAAAAGTTAAAATTTTTTAGGGCGGGTTACTTGCAGTCTGACCTCATGGTAAATAATTTTTTTTGAGGGCCATTAGAAAACAATCCGACCTCATGTAGATTAAAAAATAAAAAAAATTGAGGTCAGGTTACTTACACTCCGACCTCAACAATAAAAATTTAAGTCATTCACGGGATACTTTTAAAGCAACCCACACAATAATTCATTAAAGCTGCACAATATTTCATTAAAGCTGCACATGCACGCTGAAAAAAATGCATGCATGGGAAAAGGCTGAAAAAAATGCATGCATGAAACAAGGTCTGAAAAATATGCATGCATGTGACAAAGTCTGGAAAAAATTTGAAAAATATAATGGGGCAGCAATAATTGGGGCAATCACGGGATTGAGGGAAAAATAATATATTCGATTGGATGGTGAGTTGAATGATTGAGGTTTGAATTTGTAGTTGTTAAATAGGGGTTGAAGGTAAGAAATTTTTCAGAGGAAGTTTGTGAAGAAACTGGTGAGGAAGTAGAAGAAAGAAGAAGATTTGAGGAAAATATTGTAAGTTTTTAAGTTTATATATTTTGTTTTTAAATTTAATACGAACATTTGTGGTTATTTTAAAGAAATTTCAAGAAGAAAATAAAAGAAGATTTGAAAAAATTTAGTTCGAATATTTTTGTGCCAATTTTCAAACTAGTAAGTTTCAAATTTAGTTCGAATATTTAGTGGTAATTATTTTCTTACTAATATTTTCTTACTTGTCTTCTATGTAGTTTTCTTAAAAGGATGATCGATTCAAATTATATGTTGAGATTACAAAATCAACACGTCTCTAGTGTTGTGGTTGATGATATGGTAAATTATTTTTAAAGAATTTAATTTGAGATTAGTAATATTTTATTTTCTTATTTGTTATTATTAATAAATTTTTTAATTTAATGCAGGCAACTGAAGAAACCTTTAAACATCACCTAAGCATGGGAGTAATCACCCACACCCCAATATAATTGAATGGTTGCAAGAGGCAGGATTCTATCACGCCACATTTATTCGTGGCTACAAGCTGATTCCCAGCTTAATTACCGCGCTAATTGAGCGTTGGAGACCGAAGACTCATACGTTTCACATGCCGTGTGGAGAATGAACCATTACGCTCGAAGACGTGGTGATGCTAATTGGGATGCCGGTAAACGGGAGTCCATTAGTTAAGGAGCCAGAGGAATCATGTGCACAACTTTGCAGTGATTACCTCAACAAGGTTCCGATTGGAACCGATGTGAGAGGATCTCGTATTAAATTGAGCTGGTTGAAGAGAGAATTTCAGCTCGGGGGCAATAACACACCGGAAGATATTAGTTGTGCGAGTCGAGCCTATATTTTACAACTCATTGGGGGATACTGATGCCGGATAAATCCGGAAATCTTGTTCACACACGATATCTACCATATCTGTCATCGGCTTCAGAAGCTGCTAAGTATAGTTGGGGATCAACAATATTAGCATTTTTGTATCGTGAGTTGTGCAAGGCTGCTCAATTAGATAGTCATGGTTTGAAGGCAAAGTGTGTTGGTGGATGTATGTTGCTATTGCAAGCTTGGGCATGGGAACGACTTCCATTTTTTACACCAGTTACTCGAAGCATGGGAAATTTTCCTCTTGTTAGTAGGTAATTTTTTTTTACTTTAATTTGGAAGTTTGAGTTCTCAGTTTTTTTTTAAAAAATATTATCTAAAAAATAATAAAATGGCTATTATTTGGATGTGTATGCAGATGGAATGCGAAAAAAGCTCACACAGGGTTAGCAAACAACAATTTGAGAGTATTTAGAGCCTCTATTGATTTATCTTGCAAAGATGAGGTATAGAAATTAAGTTACTTTTACATGTTATTATTATGTAATTAATTTATTCTCTTATTTATATTTATATTTTTTACAGTTTATTTGGAGGCCATATGTCGCTGAACGCGTAAATGTACCAGAAGAATTGATGATTAATTCCTATCTCTAGTGTGCGATTACACCGTTGATCCACTTTGCTTTTGTAGAATACCAGTTTGGAGATAGGGTCCTAAGGCAGTTTGGCTTTCATCAACCCATTTCGAGAAATCCATTGTTCTATGACACCAATCATGACACCCTACACCTTGTGGACTTTCGCAGCAAGGGGCATCATACATGAGAAATAAAGCATCGAAAGTACGTTGAAAAGTGGAACAGATGTGAATTGTTGCCACCTCGCTCTCGAATTCAAGCTGATGATTTGGACCCTGATAATTTAGAGTATATGTTATTCTATCGCAATTGTGGGAAGTCATACTTGACTACTGCGGATGAACGACAACAATGTCGAATATTTTTACAAAAATTTGGTGGTCGTAGTCAATCATCTAATGTTGCAGCGAATGAATCTCACAGTGAATCTAGTACATCAGATATGTATGCTGGTAATTCTAATCCAACAATATCAGAGAGCTCTTTTTCTAATCCAGTGGATGACAACTTTTATCATCCATCAATTGGAGGGAGCTCAGATTCCAATCCAATGGATGCCAGATTCTATCATCAGCAACCACCCACTTATCATCCATCAATGGGTGGGAGTTCATGTACGAATGATTTTCAGCATCAGCCACCCATGTACCTGAGCTTTGGTGGAAACATGGACTATCAACTGGCACATACTTATCATCCATCAATGGGCGGGAGCTCGTGTGTGAATGATTCTGAAGCATACATACCAAATTTTCCGCATCAGCCACCCATGTACCCGAGCTTTGGTGGAAACATGGACTATCAACAACCACCAACTTATCATTCATCAATGGGGGGAGCTCGGGTGCGAATGATTCTGAAGCATACGTACCAGATCTTCAACATCAGTCAGCCATGTACCTCAGCTTTGGTGGAAATATGGATTATCAGGGGATCATAGATTTCATGGCGGTTACGTCGATTAGCAGTCACACGTTGGCACCACGTAATACTGACTATGTGTATACAACGTCGTCTCCTATGCGTCGTGTGATTGATGATGATAATGATGATGACGACGACGAAGACGACGACGACGACGATGATGATAATACACGCCGAAGACTCCAACGAGAACGACGAGCACCACATCGTTACATAGATACTACATCCCTTCATGGACAAAAATTGCATAGAAGACGATAGCTCATGTAACTATTCTTCTATGTAATACAAATAATTTGTGGATGTTTATTATGATTAGTTATTTGAATTTTGTTTGAATTTTTTTTGCAACAATTGAATTATTTTAAAATCTTTATAAAATTGGCGTGATATATAAAATTTAACTTCGAGCATATAATTTATTACCAAAATAAACACCAAACCGAACATGCATTAACTTGGAATAGTAAAAGTAAATAATACTAATAAACATACAATAATAATAGAATAGTAAATAATAATAACGGTAAATGTAAATAATACTAATAAACATACAAATATATTGGTGATAATAATAAATAGTGAGAATAGTAATAATAAATAAACATATGCATCAAATAACGTACTCATAATCAAATAGAAAACGTTCATTGCAATACAAATATAAAGAAATAAAACTAGTTCAACTACAAATAGTGAATGAAATCACTGAGGCATTGCCATGTAATTCGGTCGGTTTGGACATTTGTTTTTTTGATGTCCTGTACCCCTACATTGTGTACATCTCTTTGGTTCACCCGGCTCCATTTAATGAAGATCCATACTGGTATGGATGCGAGTAGATTGAGGTCGGCCTTTTAGTTCTCTACGAAGTGCTAGATTCGGTAGCCATTCGTCGTGCTCCATTGGTGGCCAATATTGTGAATTCGCGATCGAGGGGAATTCACATTTGTAAATATTTATTATCGTCTGCAAGTTAAAGCATTCATCCGCAAAGCTATACGGGTCAACCCCTTTAGACATGCATACCGCGGTTGCATGCCTACAAGGATATCACCATGCCTGAAACTCACCACAATCACACCATCTTTGTCTAAAATTGACTCGAAATGTTTGATGGTGCCCTCCTCTGTTGTTGAGCATTGAATCAACAACATCAAAAATCTGCCCATTCAGGTCGAACCCGTGAACAACCATCGATCTTCCCAAATTCACGTTCTTTTCCATCTTTTTCACAAGATCTTCAGACCAAAGTTGCCCTTCATTTATCATAGCTTGAATTTGCGACCCTTTATCGGACCAAACCTTAGCCAACCTATAGTACGTCTCTCTCACCAAGCTTGCTATTAGGAGATGACGTGTTCCTTTTAATACACCATTTATGCACTCCACAAGGTTGGTTGTCATCTGCCCGTATTGTCGACCTGCATCATACGATTGAGTCCATCTTTCCCTCTGTATACTATTTGCCCACGCCCAAACATCTTCGCCGTACTGTATGCGTAAATTTTCCAACATCCGCTCAAAATTTGGTTGTACTAGTTCGTAGCCTATTCCATAATATATGTTGTGATAAGCTCTCAAATATGACACTTTTTAATTGCTATTTTTCTAGTTTTTAGGTTTTCTTGCTACCTAATTCATTTTGTTTTGCTATATTTTGCGCAAGGAACCTAATTCTAGAAAATAGCAGCAAAAAAGGGCATTTCTGCAGTCTTTTTTATTATTCTGGTCATGAATGGCATCGTGGGCACGACACTGGGCACGACGCGTCTGGCGTGGCAGATGCGTGGTGACTTTTGGAAGATTCTGGAACGTTCTAGAAGACCTTATCAGCTTATCCGTTTCGATTTTCTTTATTTAAATTTCAAAAACATTTGAATTGTTTATCTTTCCTTTATTATTTTGAATTTTCTTATCATTTATCTTTGTAAATCCAAGCCTATAAATACCACTCCTTGGTAAAGGCTTAGGTATCAATCAATTAGTTTTCATCTTCTAGCTTGAAACGTTTCTAGTTTTAATTGAAAGTTCTCTTTTTCTTTATTTCCTTGTTCCATTTATTTTATGCTATTTAATTACTTTTCTAAAAACCAAGTTAAGTATGATAACTAATATCATGATTAGCTAAATCTCTTGAGCCAAGAACTACCCAAGTCAATTCAAATCGTGAGAATTGAACATTGCTTAATTTCCTTCGGGAATACATTTTTATCTTTCTGCTTAGATAGTTTGGCAATCGGCCTTACTAAAAGTTTTTTAATCATTTTTCAAATCAAAAAGAGCTCGTTGGTCTAGAATCGTTTAAAAACATAGTTGGGAGGAAGGATCGGCCTGTGGCAAATTTCGACTTCCTGTGAACACTCTTAGTGGCGGTCCGCTAAGGAAAGATAAAATCAGAAGCGATTCTTTTTAAGACAATTTCTAAGTCGGGCTTTTCCTGCTTTCAAAACTAAATACTTTAACGGCGATAGACGTGGTTAATTTGTTTAAGAATCAACCTTCAAAGATAGTCTTGGGAGGATTGGTTACTCGAGAGAGAAGCAAGTTGCGACGGGTTGGGCCTCGCAGACTGTAACCGGCATGATCCCCAGAGTAAAAATCAATTTCAATGATCGAAAGAATTGACAAGGGTAGCTCGAGGCTATTTTATATATCTGAACTTTCTTATTTTTTTCTTTACCTTGCATTTAATTTCTTCTATTTCATCTTCACTCAATATCCGATCACCCCCCCTTTTTTTTTTTTACTTTTCTTGTTTTCACAGATATTCCTGGAAGCAGTAATCAAAGCAACCTTCAGTCAAGAATTTCGACTAATCTCCCTGTGGATCGACCCTCTTTCCCTATAACTACTTAATTTCTTTATTTTATTATTTGTTGAAAGAGGTTAATTTATTTATTTATTTTGACAGGTAAAACGACGCTTGTCAAATTGGCGCCGTTGCCGGGGAGATTTACTTTCGACACTTTTGACTGATTTTGTTTTTTTTATATGACCAGGAATGTACAAAAGCAAGCGCTCGTAAGAACCACGGTGAAACCGTCAGACGAAAGAAAGTACAAAAGCAAAACCAACAACAATCCCATTCGGAATCCATATCTGAACCACCACACGACCAAACCGAAGAAAGCACAAGTCCGATATCTATACCTACACCCGACCCGATGGCTGACCAAACCATTAGACAGCTCAACACCGCCCCCGCTGAACAACAACCCCTTTGTATCGCCTTTCCTCACGGAGATACCCCTTTCCAACTCAAAATGGGCCTAATTCACCTATTACCCACCTTTAATAGCCTCTCTACTGAAAGCCCACATAAACACCTTGCCGAATTTCACATGGTGTGTAGCAGCATGAAACCGCAAGGAGTTTCGGAGGATCAGATAAAACTAAGGGCATTTCCTTTTTCTTTAGCCGGAATGGCTAAAGAATGGTTATTTTATTTACCTCTGAATTTGATTAATACATGGGCTGATCTTTCTCGTGTTTTCCTTGACAGGTATTTCCCTGCAGCGAAAGTGACTGAACTTAGGCGAAGCATTTTGGGTATCCAACAAACGCATGACGAGTCCTTATACGATTATTAGGAAAGATTCAAAAAATTGTGCGCGAGTTGTCCGCAACATAACTTATCCGAGCAAACGCTCATTCAATATTTCTATTAAGGAATGTTGCCGATGGATAAGAAAATGATAGATGCAGCAAGCGGTGGAGCGCTTGTCAACTTGACCCCCGAAAATGCTTGAAATCTGATATCTACGATGGCGGCGAATTCACAGCAATTTAATTCTGCGAGTGAACCCAACCGACGGGTTCACACAGTAAGCAGAATTTCATTAGAGAATAAAATTGATAACTTGACTAATATTGTGAATTCTCTTGTTTCAAGGAAATTAGGAGCTGCCAAAGTTTGTGGAGTATGTACCATGTCCGATCATGTAACTGATCTATGTCCCTTACTCCAAGATCCATCTAGTGCCCAAGTTAACGCCATACAAAACTTTCCAAGACCTCCCCAAAGACCCTATAACCCTCAGAGCAATACGTTCAATCTCGGTTGGAGAGATCACCCAAACTTGAGCTACGGTAATCAGAACCCGAATTACCAACCTAGGCAACAACATCCCTACCAAAACCAAGCACCCCAAAAATCCTCGCTTGAGTCTATTGTTGAGAGATTGGCAGTTTCGCAGGAAAAATTCCAAACTCGAACACAATCCCATCTCCAGCAAATCGACAAACAAATAAGCCAACTAGCTCAAGCCGTTAGCCGTCTAGAATCCCAGGGAAAGTTAACATCCCAAACCGAAACCAACCCAAGGGAGAATGTTAGTGTGATAACTTTGCATAGTGGAACAGTGATAACGCCTAAACCGCCCAAGCAAGATGAGCGAAAATCCGACGAACCGGGAAACTCTTCGAAAGACCAGAACGACAAGTCTGCTCCTACCGTAGGTGATGCCAAATCTAAAATTTTTGTTTCTACTTACGAACCTGTTCCTCCTTTTCCAGGTAGATTGGCGAAACGAGATAAAAATGAGGAAGAGAAGGAAATTTTGGATATATTCAAGAAGGTGGAAATTAATATTCCACTTCTTGATGTTATTCGGAAAGTGCCCAAATACGCAAGGTTTCTGAAGGACTTATGCACAAACCGAAGGCAACTATCCGAAAATGAAAAAGTTAACCTTGGTGAAAATATTTCGGCCATCTTTCAAAAGCCGTTGCGACCAAAGTACAAGGACCAAGGTATGTTTGCGATTCCCTGTAAAATTGGGAATGTTGGGATAAAAAGAGCGATGTGCGATTTAGGCGCATCTATCAACGTCATGCCGTTAAGCGTCTACAACAAAATTTCGACTGAACCATTGAAAGAAATGCGAGTGACGGTTCAGTTAGCCGATCGATCAGTCATCTACCCCGAGGGAGTACTAGAAAACGTGTTGGTACATGTAAAAGATCTCATTTTCCCTGCTGATTTTTATATTATTGACATGCAAAATGATCGCAGCAATAACGGATCCGAAATCTTGCTTGGCCGATCTTTCCTATCAACTGCGCATAAAAAGATTGATGTCCGCGACGATATCTTAACTATGGAATTTGATGGGGAAGTAGTTAAATTTGATATGTATAAAGCTATGAAGTATCCTGATTCAGTCGCAAGTTTAAATTTTGTTGATGTTATAGATCCTTTAGCTGATGGTTTGATCGAAACTGATTTGTGTTATGACTTTTTAGGGAATTCGCGGATCTCGACGATGAAATTTAGACGAAATCATTTCAACTCTTTCTTCCCTTTCTGATTTTCGATTAATTCCAAATCGATCTAGACATTTTCCCTCAATTTTGCAGGAACCAAAGCCGAAGTTAGAGAAATTTAATTATGTATTTTTAGGCGACAACCAAACTTTGCCAATCATCATTTCGAGTAAGTTGTCGCATCGGGAAGGAGGTAGAAGCTTAGTTGTTGTTTTGCGCACAAATAAAAAGATGAAGGAAGACGTTAAAACGACAAGGGATGGACATCACCATTTATTTGAAGAACTTTCTTTTGAAGAACCAAAAATTTAGCAAAGGTCGTCGAGCTAAACGACGTTAAACAAAGCGCTAAATGGGAGGCAACCCATTGATTTATTTTTTTCCGTTAATTTTTACTTCTCTTTTTTTAAAATTAATTTATGCTTCATTTTTTTTCATTTTCTTTCTTTCTTAATAATTTTTCTTTTTTCATCTGTAGGACTCTTTTTCGCAAACAACAATGGCAAGCATAACCCCACCTGTAGTGCACCGTTTCATTAATGCGGTGCATTTTAGCACACTCAATGAACGGTGCACGATAGCCCAAGCCCTTTCCCCTTAGCATACCATCCTAATTTTTTCCCTTTTCCCCCTTTCCCTTCTTTCTTTCCCGCAAACCACCAAACCCTAACATCACACACCCAGCCGCAGAAACCCACCCTGCCGACTTAATCAGCCACCATGCCTCGCACGTGACAGCAAGCTTGCCGGCTTCCCCAAAAACCGTCGTTGGTCATCGGCGGACGACGTCATTTTACACCGCCCCAATTCATGGTGATTAGTAGTGATTCCGAACCAACCACCACACCCCCTCCTCGCCGTGGTGGTCGTCAACGGCAAGCCACCAGCCCGCCGACCGAGAATCTCATCCCTTCGGCTCCCACCGCTCCTCCGCCTCCTTTCTCGACCGTCAGCCGCCGTTCGCGTCTCTCCAACAGCACCGCCGGACCAAGCTCCAGTCATCGTCCACCTCCCCCATGATCTCCATCACCGTCATTCCAGTCAATGCCAACGGTGGACTCAATTTCATCACTCACGGGGAGTATCTTTTACCCTTATTTGTTCCTCATTTTCTTTATTTTTATTTTGAATTGGGGCAATTCACTTAAGTGAGGGGGAGGGTAGCAAAACCACTTGTCTTGCTTGTTTGATATATGTTTGACTTTGGTTTAACTTTGAGATGAAATTTTTCTTGCCATTGCTTGATGTACAGCATGTTATAATGATTATAGTGCATAGGAATATTTGAATGTTGACATTTTGATAATCAAATGGCATGGGTATAATGATAGTTTGACATCTCTTTCAATTTGCCTTGATTGTGATAATTGGATTTCTCACCTAGCTTAATCAACTTAGCCCAATTTTGTGAGACTTTGAGCCTTGAGCATGCATTCTTTATTCTCGTTTTTCCTTGCTTGAGAGTGTCATCTTGAATTTAGGAATCTAGAACTTGTGGCTTGTATACGATTTGAGACTACACTAGAATGAGGTGCTTTAAGATGATTTAGGCATTAGGATTTTCTCTCTTTCATTAAAACTTACCTTTCGCTTAGTGAACCCTCTTGAAGCCTTATATCCCATTTTTTTTGCTTAACCCTCAACCAAACTTTTTGATTGATCAAATGCTAGAAACTGTATTGCTAGACAAAAAAGGGGCTGCAATTCGAATAAAAGGGCATAATTTTTCCGAAAAAATGAAAAAAAGAGCAAAAAAAAACAGAATTAAAGGAAGCAATTGCTTCGAGAAAAAAAAGAGAAAAAAATAGTTTCGAAAAACTGAAAAAGAAAAAAGAAAAAAAATTTGTTTGCTTGCCCATTTTTAAGCTTCTCTTTTGTCTTCACTGTTTATTATATCTTGCATTGATCATCTTCCTTTGTTTATTTTCTTTCCATCTTTTTACCATTTTCTAAACCCACATTACACCTTGAATAAAAGACCTAATGATTTTTACACCTCGATTCTAATAAGTAGTGGAGAATTGAACTTGTTACAAGCCTATGGAAACCTTTGTTCATGCATGACTTAGAGTGCTTTTGCTTCACATTTACCTTTAAACACTTTGAGTGCTCTTGAGTGTACCTTGGTGAGGATTAAGACTAGGTTAGGATTTGATTACTACTTGATAGACGATTGAAAGAATGAAAGACTGTTCTTTGCTTATATCCACTTGGTTTGATTTGTGTCTCTTTCATGATATTTCTTTTGCACTAGAACTCTTATAATTATGCTTGATACTTGCGATGGCTTGAAGAATGCATTCTTGGTTAATATCTTTTTCGGACATACTTGAGGACAAGTATGAGACATGTGAGGGGGAATTTGATAAGCTCTCAAATATGACACTTTTTAATTGCTATTTTCTAGTTTTTAGGATTTCTTGCTACCTAATCCATTTTGTTTTGCTATATTTTGCGCAAGGAACCTTAGGATTTGCTTCAACCAATGTCTTCACGTGACGAGATGTTTCATTAGAGTCCAACTTACGATGATCTCGGTTGATTGAATTTCGTAAGCAAGTGTGTCCACCATTGTACTTTGTAATCTCCCAAGCATTTCTCCTCTGAAGTTTAGACACTCGAATCTTCCAATTACAACCTTGTCCATATTTAGCACATTTGGCAAACATAGTTCTCGGAGTGGATTCTTTAACGGTATAGTCTACATGCTTTCTGATGGAATACTCTTTAATTGCCAATGAAGCTTCTTCCTTGTCTTTAAATTGCATCCGAACCGAGAATTCATCAGAGGAACCTGAACTGATTTGAGGTATGATCGAGTTTTCAGGTGCCCTCATCATATCATAATCTATTAAGTTCATGTGAGCAGGAGGTTCGTACCATATAATGTCTTCTCCACCCGACACGAACTCACCACCACCAAAAACAGGCTCATCACCAAGGTCATCACCACTCAAATCGGGATGTCCAGTTTCTTTATCTTCATCTTCAGTAGAATCAGCAAGCATTTCTCCCCATCGGCCTTGAAGATTTTCAACGTCAATCCCAACACTCGGATCAATTATCGGCTCTACTGTTGGGAATGTCGAAGGTCCGGCATATGGATGAAACGCATCCGATGTCCCACTTTCCAACATAGCAACAAAATTGTCTCCAAACCTGTATGGCTGGTCCTCAACCGCACTATCGAAACCCATTTGAGAAGAACTTCTATATACATTTCTGGATGGGCCCGAGTCGTCATATCTCACACGCAGCTTAGCATGTAACTCAACACTTCGAATACGTAATGAATCATGCTCTGCAATCATCAGTCCAACATCTTCATCATCTTTAAGAGCTATTGCGGAATATCTGACTGGATGATCAGAGGTCTTCCACCGGTACCGCAAACGAACAATCTCAGCTCCTATTTTTCTTTCTATGTCTTTCTTCAGCTCTCGAAGGGAAATATACTTTGAAAACTTCATCTTTGTAGTGTTTTCCGAGTCAAATACGACACCAGAATCAGTTTTCACAATTTCTCCACCGTAATGGATAACGGCCACAAACACGTTACTCATTGTCTCTGCACGTTCAAAACCATGTATATTTTTCAATAAAATTACAAAAATCAAAACTATCGTAATGTTATATTTTCACGAATTTTCTACCTAAACAAAAATAAACAAACAATATACGTATTCAAAACAAAATGTTAAAATCGACTTACTGAAATTTTCTTCAAAGTTTCTTCCTCCACTTTCTTCTTCTCCTTCTTCACTCAATTTTCTTCAGACTTTGTTAAACTTTTACCTTTAACATCACTTATTTAACATAAAAACACAACACCAAAATAATACAATTTTCCCCGTTTTTACCCCTATAATCTATTTAATAACCACTCAAAATTCCAATGCAATACCCCTAGTGCATGTATGGTCATTCAATGTTTTATCAGCCTATTCGAATCAATACAAATCTACTCTGCATGAATGGTCATTCAACTCTAAAATAAAGCCTGCTCCCCTACCCCTGCAATAAAGCCTGCCCCCCGCTCCTCTCACTGCACCCCCTGCATCGGTGCAGTGCTACGACACATACTTTCCCGTGATTGACTTAAATATTTTTTTGTTGAGGTCGAAGTGTAAGCAACCCGACCTCAAATTTTTTTATTTTTTTAATCTACATGAAGTCGGATTGCTTTCTAATGGCCCTCAAAAAAATTTATTTACCATGAGATCGGACTGCAAGTAACCCGCCCTCAAAATTTTTTAACTTTTTTTTTTATCTTCATGAGGTCGGATTGAAATCCATTGGCCCTCAAAAAAATTTAAATTTTTTTATTCCTCCATGAGGTCAGACTGTAAGCAATTAGCCTTTAAAAATTTTCACTGTAGAAATCACAATAGATTCGAAAATAATTTGGAAACAACAACAGATTTCGAAATAAATTTTCCCACCACAATATTTCCCCAATTTAGCCTAGAGGGGAGGATAAAAAAACTTTAAAGAAAGAAAGAAAAGTGCTCCTAATAAGTTTAGAACACATGAATTTCCTCATAAATAATTTTTTTTAATCAATGTATCTAACAAATCATATGATGTGGTTTATCAATTATATCAAAAAATAATTATAATGTTATGCGTTATGATCATTACTTTTAGAATTATTAAAAATAATGTAAAACCTACCAATATCTTGAGGGGCAAGGTAACAGGGTGAAGAAAAAGACTGATTTGATAAGTAACAAAGCACTCACTCACTTGTAAAGACAATTTTGTCATTGATAATTATAAAATATTTTTCTAAATAACATAAATTTGATTAACTAATAAAATTTTGAAAAACAATTTCATAAATAAGAAATTAATATATAAATTAATAAATACATATAAATTTAATAATAAATAAAATTACATTCAAAATATAATTTCATAGATAAAAATTAATATATACACCTAAATTTAATAATTATTAAAATTATATTAAAAAGATAATTTCACAAATAAAAAATTAATATGTACATCCTCAAATATGTTCTCATAATCAAATTAATATTAATAGATACAAAATGTTCACAGCTAATAAATTATTCAAACAAGTATCAAATATAATCATGTCCTTACATATTATTTTGTTTGTTCAAATAATCAAACAACTATAAGTTATTAGTTAATTTTACCAAACAATTTCATACACTCAACTAATGTAATCGGCTAGTCAAATCAACTAATAATGCTATCAGCTATCCGCTATCAGCTAATATAATTCGCTATCTGCTATGAGTTATTTGTTAATTGTCAAATAAGGCCATAAGCTTGAAGGTTAATTTTTAATATAAGTCGATATGATATTCAAAATACTTTTTTAGATTATGATTTTTTTAACCGGGGAAGGGAATATGTCAATTGAGAGTTTTTAGTCATTTGCTCTAGAGATTGTTGACTAAAGTTATTACATTTGAAAAAGCCAAATTTGATACCAAATGTATATCATAATGTAAACTAATATATAAAAAATGTTTGTGTCGATCCATTAAACCTTTGTAATTAAAAAATACTTTATAGAACCAACAATCAATCAGTCTAATAGAATGAGGCCGAAATCCCTTAAGTAAGGTCATAAGTTTGAATTATAGTGTTGTGAATGAGAAAAATAGAGTTGGGAGGTTTACCCTCATAATGGGTCTTTGCAGTACCCGATCCTGATTAGTCAACTAATAGGTTGGATATCAGTGGTTAAAAAAATTCATTAAACAATCTTAATTTAACACTTGAATTTCAAGTAGCATAATTTGTATGTGTGCGTGAGATTTTTTAATTTGAAAGTGCACTAAGATACTATATTATAATTGAATTAAATTGCTAAAAAAAACTTTATAAGTACTAGCTAATGTAAAGCATAAACATTAAATTTAGTACTTAAATTTGGTTTTAATATTCAATTTGATATTTAACGTTTTGACTAATTAGGTATTTAAACTTGATTTTAAGGTTTAATTTAGTACGCAATTTTTTTTGTACAATTAGATACTTGAATTTAGTTTATTGATTCAAATTGATACATGAACTTGACTTATTGGTATCTGTGTTTTAACCAATTTAAACTAATAAGCCAAATTTAGGTATTTGATTGGACTCAAAAGATTAGGTACGGAATTAAATTTTGAAGCTAAATTCAAGTATTTAATTGGACTAAAAAATAAAGTACTAAATTGAATGTTGAATTTAAATTCAGACACTATGATGTATATTCATCCTAGTAAAAATATACATATCAATATATATTGTATGTGGTGTGGTTATAAGATATATTGTATTACTTCGCGCGGTAATTTGCAATTTTGATGGGACGAAGGCACCTAGTCCTGATGGGTTTAATTTTAAATTTTATAGAAAGAGTTGGTCGTTTATCAAGACTGATGTTATGAGTTTTATCAATAATTTTTTCTCATCGGGAAGGTTACCGAAAGGTGCTAATTCAACCTTTCTTATTTTGTTGCCAAAGAAGGATTCACACAAGAATTAGGCGACTTTAAGCCGATTAGTTTATTGAATTCAGTGTATAAGATATCAACGAAGACTTTGGCTCGTCGTTTGCAAGGGGTGTTGGAGTTTGTGATTAGTGATGTTCATACTGCGTTTGTGCGTGGTAGGCAAATTATTGACAATATTCTTTTGACAAATGAAGTTATACATTCACTCCGGAAGCTGAATTCTATGGGAGGTTTTAATTTGAAATTCGATTTTGCAAAAGCGTATGATTGTGTACATTGGTCGTTCTTAGTTGATGTTATGGGTAAGATGGGTTTTGAGTCGAGGTGGATCGATAGGATACTTGAATGTGTCAGTTCTGCTCGATTATCAGTCTCATTTAATGGCGCAGCTACTAAGGAACCTGGCATGGGTCGTGGGATTCAACAAGGATATCCATTGCCACCGTTACTTGTTGTTATTGTGGCAGAGGCGTTACATGTGATTCTTGAAAATACGAAATTTGAAGGTTAAATTCAAGGTGTTGAGATTGTGAATGGGTTGTTGTTGTCGCAGTTGCAATTTGCCGATGACACTATTCTCTTTTTTGTAGCTTCGGTAGAGGTGGCCCGGTCAGTTCAACGTCTTCTATATTGTTTTCAAGCTTGTTATAGTTACCTTTTGTGTATTTGAGGATGCGGTGGGGTGAATCCTCGTAATCGAGAGATGTGGTACCCTATGATATCACGATTTCAAAAAAAAAAGTTGACTGGATGGAAACGTGTGTCTTTGTCGTTTGCTGCGAGAGTTACTCTTGTGAACTATGTGTTATTAACGTTACCAATATTCTACTTGGGGTTGTTTTTTGTTCCTAAAGGCGTGATTGCTCAAATTAATGAGATTTGAAGAATTTTTTTATGGGGAGGTGTGGACTTGCAAAGGAAAATGGCACGTGTTAGTTGGGATGTAGTATGTCGGCCTCGACATCTTGGTAGATTGGGTGTGGTTGACTTGAGGATTCGGAATTTAGCTTCGCTCGCTAAATGGGCTTCGAGATATGCGACTACTTCTTCGTTATGGAAGGATGTGATTTTTGCAAAGTATGGGGAAGGTATGCCATTGTGGCGTTTTAATGTTGATCGGATACGATCAATGTTGTTTATGTGGAAACAAATCATCAATACGGTGTCTTGTGCTGAGGTGAGTCCGCATAAGGATGTGTTGAGTTTTGTATGGAAAGTAGGATGTGAGCAGCGAGTATTTTTTTTGGTTCGATCCTTTGTGTATTGAAGAACCTTTGATGGGCGTGTTCCCTAGGTTGTTTTCTTTGGCGGTAAATAAGCTTGTTATGGTTTGCGATTATGCGTTGGATGGCTCGTTCTTACACTCCGAATGACATATATTCTTCAAGCGACAACTCTGAGTATTTGTTGGTAGGTACTTGCGGGAGTTGTGTTCCCTTGTTATTCACGTGGTGCTTCGCAATGAGGTTGAAGATTCATTGTTTTGGAAGATAGGTGAGCATGGCTACTTCTCGGTAAAGGCTTTGACAAGCCGATTGATGCTGGATAGAGTAGAGAACAGTTCAATTGGCTTGTGTTTTGCGTGGAAACTCCTAGTGCCTCCAAAGGTGCAAGCATTTTTATGGTTTGTATGGCTGGAAAGGTTTCCTACATTAGCGCTTCTTTGGTATAGAGGGATTATGTTGCGTAAAGGACAAGGACTGTGTATTTGGTGTTTTGAGGATGAAGATGATTTAGATCATATCTTGTTTAATTGTTCGATTGTCCTAACATTATGGGGATGGCTTTTACAAAGGTGGGATGTTTGTTTACCTTTGTCACGTTCTTTGAAGGATTTTTTAGGACCAGGTTTTCAATGTTTGTTTGTTGGAGAGGTGCAACTATGATGTTGTGCATGTATTGCATCGTTATTATGGTCCCTTTGGCTGGCACGCAATGAAGCGATGCTTAACGATACAAAGTTTCCGATTGAGGAAGTGTTTTTCTTGGTTAAACTTCGGTCATTTTCATGTGTCCGGGTTGCGCAGGAATCGGTAAATTTGGATAAGGCAACGTGGTGGCGATGTCCTCGGATGTGTTTTGGTGAGACATTGGTTGTGGTTGTTCGTATGGGTGTGTCTTGGTCACCTCCGCTTGTGGGAAGCTTAAAGTTTAACATTGACGGTTCAGCTCGAGGTAAACCTACTCCGGGGGGGTTTGGTGGTGTTCTTCATGATGAGTCGGGTACGATTCTTGGTGCATTTTCCAGGCCTATGGGTATTATTGATTCAAATGAAGCTGAATTGAGAGCGATTGCGTTTGATTTGGAGATATTGCACAGTCGCAATGGCGATCGCGTTGTGCGTTACTTGTGGAGTCTAATTCCCGCATTGCTCTTGGGTGGGTTGCACACAGTGGGAGGCGTCCGGGGAAGTTGTGGGAGGTGTTTGTCGACATTGATAGGGTGTGTGCTCTTTATAGTTGCATTTGCTTCGTGCATGTCTATTGTGAAGTGAATGGTTTTGCGGATGCCTTGGCTAAAGAAGGCGTGGATCACATTTCCATTTTTCAAGCGATGGTGTGATGTTGTGTGGGACTGCGATGTTGTTGGATTTTGCTAGGCGTTGCTTTTGGGTTGCTATTTTTGCGGGTCTTAGCACAAGGGGGAAGTTTGTGGTGCAGAATTTATGCCTTGGTTGTGATGTTGGGGTGGCGTTACAGTGTCATGGGGTGGAGTTGTTTTTGGAGTTCTTTTCAATTTGTTGTTTTTGGTTCTTAGTTTGGATTCTTTAACGCTGTCATAGGTACTTTTTTCCTCCATTTAAGTCTAGGAATATTTTTAATGAGGTCTATGGTAGTGTTAGCTTGTATGATTGCTCGTAATAAAATCATACTTTTTACCGATAAAAAATTAAATTATAACTTAAAAAATAATATTATAAGGAAGAAGAGTTACTATATCAAAATAAGATATAAATAATAAGACAAAGATAAATAGAATAAAATATAAAAATGAATAATATATGCACTTATAGTAGAAGATAAGTGAAATACACAAAACATGCATTCTCCCCTCCCTAGAATGAAGAAACTCTACTCCCTTAGCCAATAGGCTAGGGGAGCGGTGGGTGGTCCTTTTTCCAATTAAAAAAGGCAAAGCAAAGCAACCAAAGCTTGTTGCATCAGCTACTTCGATTGCAAAATAAAGATATAATCGCAATAGGTTAATATAAGGATAAACAATTTGGTATCGTTTAAGTAGATTTCGAAATGAAGGTCTTGTGTATATAAAAAAATTCTATTAAAAAATTTATCTACCAAAATCAAACGTGCGGTACAAATCAATCCAAAGTAACTATGATAAAGCCCAAAAAACGAAGAGGTGACCAAAAAATGCAATCCCACTTGGCAAAGGCAGACACTACCCAACTCTGTCAACTCCACCCATGTGGTTTTGGCATATCTAACACGTCTTCCCCCTGGATTGCCATGACGCCACAAGCAAAATTAAAAATTTGTACTAGTATTGTATAAAATCAAAATTCGAAAATGTGGATGCAATTAATTCATTTTGTATGAGCATGTAATCTGGCCGAAACATGTAAAGTATAAGATTACAAGACCCCCTGTTTCACATTTACGCTTCCCTTTTTTTCATCATCAGACTCAGTTGGGTCGGTTGCTAATATAAGCCACCAAGACCCTTCAATTTCCCCAAACTCTCCCTTTTCACCCCCTTCTGTTCCAGAGTTGTTCTAGTTTTCCGTGAAAGAAAACACCACACGGGAAACTGTCAAGCAGCTGAGGCAGCCACCGTGGTAACACCCAGGCCCAAGGAACAAGATCCACAGAATTTACTTCTCGGTCAGTGCTAATGAAATCATGGGTTCCAATCCGGGCCATTATGTTGCACTCGTGGTCTCCTCACCCACTTTAAAGAACAAGAATGGCACGCCGGTGAAGCAACTCAAGCTCTTGAAACCCGACGACACTTTGTTAATCGGTCATGTTTACCGAATCGTCAGCTTCAAAGGTTATCTCTCACTTTCACCGTTTAATCCCTTACATGCATAGCTTGCTATTGCTAGGGATTGTTACTTTTTTTCCTTTGAAACCAGGGCTTCTTTTGAGCAGATGTTTTGAAAGAATTTACTGCGAACAACTGCGTGAAACTTGGGAAACTGTTGAAACAAAACGCGGGGCTGGGGCTTGGGATGGAGTTGAAGAGAAAGGATTTGCCCACAACTGCTTTCGATATGAACCCAAAACTTAACTCCAAATCTGACAACGGCAGTGCTGTTCAGGTAATTAAACTAAGCTCAAAGCCTTACAAACACTATGTATGCGTGAAGCCGTGAACTACTCTTTCAAGTTTCCTGAAAATTAACAAAAACTTGTCAGAAAAGACGAGCTAAGCTTCTAAAACGAGTACTATAAATTCGAGTCTCGGGTTTCAAGACATATACTTAAAGTCATAACACATTAACACTAATTGTGTGCTCGTTTGCTTCAAGTCTTCTCCTTTCTGTAGACGGATAGTTTATGCTTCTATGGTCTGAAAAAAATGAAAGTGGAAAATCTTCATCTGCAAAGTGTTTGTAATTTGCATAGAATTATCTTTTCCTTTTCATCTTTATGAATTAATAAGTTAAAAAAATGCCATAGTCTTTAACCAATTGTTTTGGTGGAATTTGGCACTTTTCCCCCTTTTATTGTTGAGTGTTAGATGTGTCACTAATGAATCATATTGTTTAAAATAATAAGAGTATATGCAAAACTAATAAGTAGAATGAAATTATTATTGATCACCATTCATCGTGCATATTTTATGATGCCTACTTAGATAAGGTGACAAAAACTTAAATTGTTGTTAACTTGAAAGGACTTCATGCTTTATTTGTATGGAATTAGTGGTGACTGTGTGCACGTGTGTGCCTTTCAAAAACCTAATTAGACAACTATGTGTAAGTAGTTGATTAATTGGTCAATGAGAATTTAATCCCAATATCTTGTCTCCTTCCTATGGTGTGGTCTAATGCAAATGAATAAAGTCAATGAAATATAATGGAAAACTTGGTTTCAAATTTGACTTGGAGAGCCCAAAAACTTTTTCACACAAAAAAATAATGGAACCCCCAAACAAAAGTTTCATTGTCCTTTAATCTTTTGTAGGTGAAGCAAGAAGTTAATAGATCGAGAAGCAGAGGTGACAGCGGCGGCAACAGTAGGTACATGGGTAGACATCATGGCGGTGGTAGTGGTGGTGGGAAATGGAGGATAGCCTTGCAAAGCATTGTAGAGATTGAAATTTGAAATGCAGTGCAACAGTTGCATATTGCATGCTTCTTCTTCTTTCATTCTCTCCTCCACCCAATAAAAAGCAAGTACCTATATATATAAGAAATAACTCATTCTTTCCAACACCTTTCATGTTATTGTTATCTTTTTTTTCGTAGATTTTAGATACGTAGAGTTTGTGTTAGATGTAAAACCATTTGGACATTTACAAGAAATATAAATGTTATGATTCTTTTTTCGAGATTGTTGATATTTTTTTGAACAAACGCCGACATGAAATGAAACAAAACAAGAACACATTATAGGAAAAGGATCACCAGACAAAGATCCTAGAAAATTAGGGGGACGGGAGAAAAGCCACAACCAACAATAGACCACAAAACAAAAACCAGAACATATGCAGAACAAAAACACAACCACAAACTATAAAGGACCAAAGTGAAACATTGTCGTCTGATTAGTTTTTAATATTCTTATTGTCTCACTAAATTTGTCCAGTATTAACTTTTTAAAAGTTAAAATTTTAAAACTTTGACCGCAATTATTTTAAATATTTTAATTAATTAAATTTAATGAAATGTATATTTTTAAACTACTTCATTGAAGGTTTTTAGAACATATTTTTTTATATTTTTATCAGAAATAAATTTAAAGCATTAAGGAGTTAAAGTTGAAAAATGTTGACAAAAAAATTAATACTGGACATGCTCAATGGGATAGAGAGTATCAATTTTCATGGTTTGATGAAACGGGATGTGTAACACCCCGTTTTTATATGCCTCGAAATGAATAAAAAAGAAAGAAAAGAAAAGTAAAGGAATGGTGTTGTTGTGGGGTTTTGAACACTTAACTCCTTGCTTGGTAAACCAAGACCTTGCCAACTAAGCTAAGATCACTTTTGGTCTTAGTTTAGCACGATTTGTTTTTAACTGTTATGTTTTGGGTTATCCAAAAAAATAAATAAGGGTATGACTCCCCACCTACCTAGGGTGGACTATTCGAATCTGAGGGTTATCTTCTTCATGCAGCTCTCACCTAACCTATTCTGTCGCCACCTCCGATCTCCTCCACCGCCCGACCGTGGCCACCACCGCCACTGCCACCTTGTCCGCCGCCTTTCCCCGACATCAACTCTGCCTCCCACTCGCGGTGAATGGTCGCCGTTCACCATGAAAATCAGTTTGAAGGTTCGACGATGAACCCATGAGATCGCCTTTGTTTTGGCGTTTTTCCGGCGGGCTGAGCTACCCGTTCGTGCCGTCGACACCACCAGTGCACTCACAGCGTTGGCGCGAGCAAAACCCTTCTTTTTGGCCGCCGATCCGACAACGGCAAGGGCAATATCGGAGTCGCGTATTTTTCTGACCGCCTTGTCTCGATTTAAGTAAGATCCGACCATATTCCACCTTGTTTTAATAAATTTTTGGTTTTGTTTAATCATGTGTCTTACGGGCTTTTGAAATCTGGCAGAATCGGTGCGATTAGGTTCTCCGGCGACTTTTCCGACGGCCGTCCGGTGACCGAAAATTTTGGGTGAGTGAACCGGACTGAACCGTCCAACCCGGTCCAACCAGTCCAAACCGGTCTGAACCGGCTGGACCGGTTGAACCGGTCAGCTCGGTCAAGCCCGTCCGACCCGTCAACCCGAGTCAACTCGTCCGAGTCAACTCGTCCGAGTCAGCCCGAGTCAACTCAGTTGACCCATGTTGACTGCTGACGTCATGCTGACTTTGACCAGTTGACTCTGACCCCGTTGACCTGCTGACGTCAGCGTTGACTTTGACCGTTGACCAAAAAGTCAAATTTTTCCGAAAACTCCTATTTTATGTTTTTCGACGTCCCGAGTCCGTTTTTGAAGCCCGTTTTGCAAAATTCTGATCCGAAATCCTCCGAACCTGACCTTGAACTCGAGCTTCTATATGTTTTAATGTTGCAATTAGGAGTACTGTGAGTAAGGACTAAAATGTGAATTTGTGTAACTGAAGGTACTCATATCTCCTTGAATACGCATTTTTGATGGATGTCGAATTCGAATTCGATTGCAATTGAATGGGGTTTCATGAATCGACAGATATAGCTCGGAGTTAAGGTAATACACTACTACCTCTTGTATGCTTTATGTACATGTCGATATCCAGTTAACGCACGCATGCTTATGATGAAATGTTTTGTGAACTCTGCTTAAGCCGAATTCGATACGAAAAATAAGTATGAGAGTCAGTTAGATCAAAATACTCGGATAAGAATATTGATAGACCAGGAGTGTCGAAAGTGCTAATAATAATAATAATACAGTTAAATCTGAAATTCTATCAATGGTGTCTAAGATTTAATGCCCATAATATGGAGTAAATGATATTGTATATGAGATTTCAGAAATGCCCTTGAGGTATAAGAATGACGTTATACCCTCAAGTTCTGTAATGAATGAATCGTCTGTAAAAGGCCGGAGAGTTAGGACAACTTAATCTCGTTTGAGTACGTGAATGATGGAGGTACCAAATGGTAATTCATAAAGAAATGGTAGATTTATCTTAGTCTAAAATAACCGAAATACCCTCCTGAGTTAATCGGTAACTTTGTATTTGACGAAATTCTGGATTTGTTAATAAGACTTAAATAGCTAAGGTTCCCTTAAGTGTTGAGAAATACGACACGTGTATGCCCATCGCTCACCATATCAAAATAAGGTAGGAAGATTCGCATAAATTGTATGTTCGATTGCTCAAAGTTTAACCGTATAGTAAAGTATGAGGGCGACTGTTCAGACATACAATACAGTCAGTGTTAAGTTCCGATGCACGTAAATTACTCACATCTGAACGTTGCTAAGTATTGTCAAGTTGGGTTATGCCGCATTAAACAAATTCTAGAGGTATGATAAATTGTTAGAGCCCCTGAGAATTATAATTTTCGTTCTGATATGATTGTGCCATAGTATAAAATTTGTCATGACAGTCAAATAACTAAAAGGCAATGATAGCCTAAATAATCGGAACATCACTGAAAATATACGATAACTTAAAAGACTTTAATTTAGAAATTCTTGAATGTCCGGTTAGAAAACTAATGAGCAAATAGGATACCTGAGTTCTGTGAACCATTGCTTTCAATGTTGGTATAATTACCAGAATGTTTATGAACGTCGAAATAACCATAATGCCATTGTATGCTTAAAGGACTAAAGTACCCATAATATATCCGATCTTTCTAAGATCTTGATGTATCACCTCATGAATATCTAGGTTAAACCGTTAGTATGAACCCCTTTTTAATAGGGGCCACGTTTCAAAAATCCGTTCAAGTTGTCAAGAGTTCAATATGTCCCATTCCATAAATGCCAAGTATCTCCAAGAAATGATCTGTCCCACCTAGTGTGTTCCATGTGTGATATGTTCTGTTGAATGGATTGTATAATTATTTAATCATGAATAATATTATGTTTGATGAACATTTCAATTGTTATTGAGATTGCATCACTATGTTAGAAAATGAGATAAAAGGATGTCTTGATATATGATGACATTCTCTGCCTACCTAATATATGTCTGTTCAATCTGTATACTTGGTATGTGATCGTTTGATCTGTGATGGTATTGTCTGACTGTTTAATGAATTTGTTAGCATGATATGTTAGTTTGACCTATGATGGGATAATCTGTTTGCATGATGAATGCTGAAAATGTATGCTCTGCTCAATAGTATGCTCATTCATCTTTCAAAAGTATGAACTTCTGTTTCTGATACTCTGAATAGAATATGTCTGTTAAATGTATTATGTTACTCATGTCTGGAAACTGAACACCGATTACTATCTGGGGTATATTGTTGGGTTATGTTATGAAGTGTCTGCAGGTACAGCCCTGATCCAGCTGGTAAACCCTTCTGTTAAGCTCCTACGCCCACGGGCCTAGGGTAAGTCTTTCTGGACCTAAGGCATTCCCTTAGGTAGGCTCCTACGCCTCAGGCCTAGGGTAAGACCTTCTGTATGCAGTTCTGGGGGACTGCATATTGGTGTAAGGTTGGAGGGTAGTTCTTGTAAACTTCTGTATGAACATTGAACATTTGCATTTAATCTGTTATGCGCTCATATGATATGATGTTAAGTACCTATGTATGTTTTATTTGCAACTTATTAAAACACACCAGGCTTCGTGGTTTAACTTCTCCAACCCGCCACTCTGTTGATTCTCTGAACAATAAGCTCTCTTTTAGTACTCAGCAACATAGAAAGAACAAACCTTGTTGTCCTCAAGAATAATGCTTCACTAAATTAGTGAAACATAAATGGAGACAGGTATTGCCTGGAACATCATAAAAATGTTATGCCTACCTTATGTCTGCATGAGCTTATAGTATCTTTTGGTAGTTCTGTATTACTGAGCTTTTCCAAGCTCACGTTATTTTTACTATCGCAAGTTAAAAGAATATAGCATGACAAAATGTTGACATCAGTGTTCGGAGTTCCCTCGGTGTTGCCTCTGGAGTACGGTACTGTATAGTTAGGGGGCATGTATGTCATGTATTGTTTCATGTCAGTGTCTGTAAAATACTTTCTAAAATTTTTGTTATGTGTTTAAATGATTTCCTGAAACTGTATTTTAAACAGAAGTTGATTTTACAATTTAATAAGTGTTTTGTGAAAGAAAAATGTTTTCACGTGTATTTTTACTGTGGGTCGCTCGTGTGACCTAATGTGACTTCTTAGGATCCGTATTAATGCATAGGCGGGTCTAGGGGGTTACATTTAGTGGTATCAGAGCTTAGAGTTGCGTCTTTCTGGGTAGATCGGCCGATCGTCTGTCATAGGGTGTCTGGTCTGTGCATGCCCCTAGATTATAACCGTACTCCTATGAGCCGAAACTCCGATGTCGAATCTCTTTTTCTAAAATAAGTGAATCTAAGTATCATGTTTAGTATGGCCCGATTGGAACTGGCAGAGAATGCCTGAAACATTTGTCTATGAGTTGGATTAAATTGAAGGATTTGAACCTGGATAAAAAACTTGAGATGGTTTATGCATGTGAAATTGAAGGTCTGAATCAGATTAAGAATAAATGTTTGATCATATGTAGTAACCGATATAAGATCACTTGTAAGGTAGCTCAGTAATAATGATTGTGTTTGAAAATATTCTGATGGAAATTTGATAAAAGTGTTATGAATTTAAAAGAAAGGTGTTTGTGAATGTGGCGAAAGTGTAAATTCTGTTGTGACTCCGTTATAGGTGAAGGGATAAGGTGCCTAAATATTACGCTAACGGTAAGTGACATCCGTTTAAAACTTTGGTTGTGTTTGATCGGTTTGAAGAAAGACATTTTGAGAAAAGTGGCACAGTGTATCGTCATATGTATCCTAATGATTGAAATATGATGTTTACATTCGGATTCATGAGGGCCCTGTTGGAGGCCTTGAGCACTCGTTCGGATTTCAGATACAACAGTTGTTCGTCCGTAAATTGATGGTCAACCTAGTAGAGTAATTCAGATTCTAAAGACGTACTTTCAGACTGTATGATCGACTTCTGTGGTGGCGAGAATGTTTTATATTCTTGACTGAGTATGTTATAATAATAGCAGCTAGAGACAAGTGTTCGTGCGACTCCGTATGAAGTTCTGTAACGATTTATGTACTGTATTTAATCAAATGGGTTGACATGCATCATGGGATGACTTTGGGTTTAATGTCAGCCCGAGTGACCGAAATGATACCAAATTGATCTGTGACCGTCTGAGCGTCCTTAGAAACAAGGATACCCGGATAGATAAATTTTCAATACAAGAACGGATGAAAGATTAGTTTTGCATTTCTCTGACTCTGGTAAATTTCGAGGACGAAATTTCTTTTAAGGTGGAGAGAATTTTAACACCCCGTTTTTATATGCCTCGAAATGAATAAAAAATAAAGAAAAGAAAAGAAAAAGAATGGTGTTGTTGTGGGGTTTTGAACCCTTAACCCCTTGTTTGGTAAACCAAGCCCTTGCCAACTAAGCTAAGATCACTTTTGGTCTTAGTTTAGCACGATTTGTTTTTAACTGTTATGTTTTGGGTTATCCAAAAAAAATAAATAAGTGTATGACTCCCCACCTACCTAGGGTGGACTATTCAAATCTGAGGGTTATCTTCTTCATGCAGCTCTCACCTAACCTATTCTGTCGCCACCTCCGATCTCCTCCACCGCCCGACCGTGGCCACCACCGCCACTGCCACCTTGTCCGCCGCCTTTCCCCGACATCAACCCTGCCTCCCACTCGCGGTGAATGGCCGCCGTTCACCATGAAAATCAGTTTGAAGGTTCGACGATGAACCCATGACATCACCTCTGTTTTGGCATTTTTCTGGCGGGCTGAGCTACCCGTTCGTCCCGCCGACACCACCAGTGCACTCACGGCGTTGGCGCGAGCAAAACCCTTCTTTTTGGCCGCCGATCCGACAACGGCAAGGGCAATATCGGAGTCGCACATTTTTCCGACCGCCTTGTCTCGATTTAAGTAAGATCCGACCAGATTCCACCTTGTTTCAATAAATTTTTGGTTTTGTTTAATCATGTGTCTTACGGGCTTTTGAAATCTGGCAGAATGGGTGCGATTAGATTCTCCGGCGACTTTTCCGACGGCCGTCCGGTGACCGAAAATTTTGGGTGAGTGAACCGGACTGAACCGTCCAACCCGGTCCGAACCAGTCCAAACCGGTCTAAACTAGCTGGACCGGTTGAACCGGTCAGCTCGGTCAAGCCCGTCCGACCCGTCAACCCGAGTCAACTCGTCCGAGTCAGCCGAGTCAACTCGTCCGAGTCAGCCCGAGTCAACTCAGTTGACCCATGTTGACTGCTGATGTCATGCTGACTTTGACCAGTTGACTCTGACCCCGTTGACCGTTGACCTGCTTACGTCAGCGTTGACTTTGACCGTTGACCAAAAAGTTAAATTTTTCCGAAAACTCCTATTTTATGTTTTTCGACGTCCCGAGTCCGTTTTTGAAGCCCGTTTTGCAAAATTCTGATCTGAAAGCCTCCGAATCTGACCTTGGACTCGAACTTCTATATGTTTTAATGTTGCAATTAGGAGTACTGTGAGTAAGGACTGAAATGTGAATTTGTGTAACTGAAGGTACTCATATCTCCTTGAATACGAATTTTTGATGGATGTCGAATTCGAGTTCGATTGCAATTGAATGGGGTTTCATGAATCGACAGATATAGCTCGGAGTTAAGGTAATACACTACTACCTCTTGTATGCTTTATGTACATGTCGATATCCGGTTAACGCATGCATGCTTATGATGAAATGTTTTGTGAACTCTGCTTAAGCCGAATTCGATACGAAAAATAAGTATGAGAGTCAGTAAGATCAAAATACTCGGATAAGAATATTGATAGACCAGGAGTGTCGAAAGTGTTAATAATAATAATAATACAGTTAAATCTGAAATTCTATCAATGGTGTCTAAGATTTAATGCCCATAATATGGAGTAAATGATATTGTATATGAGATTTCAGAAATGCCCTTGAGGTATAAGAATGACGTTATACCCTCAAGTTCTGTAATGAATGAATCGTCTGTAAAAGGCCGGAGAGTTAGGACAACTTAATCTCGTTTGAGTATGTGAATGATGGAGGTACCAAATGGTAATTCAGAAAGAAATGGTAGATTTATCTTAGTCTAAAATAACCGAAATACCCTCCTGAGTTAATCGGTAACTTTGTATTTGACGAAATTCTGGATTTGTTAATAAGACTTAAATAGCTAAGGTTCCCTTAAGTGTTGAGAAATACGACACGTGTATGCCCATCGCTCACCATATCAAAATAAGGTAGGAAGATTCGCACAAATTGTATGTTCGATTGCTCAAAGTTTAACCGTATAGTAAAGTATGAGGGCGACTGTTCAGACATACAATACAGTCAGTGTTAAGTTCTGATGCACGTAAATTACTCACATCTGAACGTTGGTAAGTATTGTCAAGTTGGGTTATGCCGCATTAAACAAATTCTAGAGGTATGATAAATTGTTAGAGCCCCTGAGAATTATAATTTTCGTTCTGATATGATTGTGCCATAGTATAAAATTTGTCATGACAGTCAAATAACTAAAAGGCCATGATAGCCTAAATAATCGGAACATCACTGAAAATATCCGATAACTTAAAAGTCTTTAATTTAGAAATTCTTGAATGTCCGATTAGAAAACTAATGAGCAAATAGGATACCTGAGTTCTGTGAACCATTGCTTTCAATGTTGGTATAATTACCAGAATATTTATGAACGTCGAAATAACCATATTGCCCTTGTATGCTTAAAGGACTAAAGTACCCATAATATATCTGATCTTTCTAAGATCTTGATGTATCACCTCATGAATATCTAGGTTAAACCGTTAGTATGAACCCCTTTTTAATAGGGGCCACGATTCAAAAATCCGTTCAAGTTGTCAAGAGTTCAATATGTCTCATTCCGTAAATGCCAAGTATCTCCAAGAAATTATCTGTCCCACCTAGTGTGTTCCATGTGTGATATGTTCTGTTGAATGGATTGTATAATTATTTAATCATGAATAATATTATGTTTGATGAACATTTCAATTGTTATTGAGATTGCATCACTATGTTAGAAAATGAGATAAAATGATGACTTGATATATGATGACATTCTCTGCCTACCTAATATATGTCTGTTCAATCTGTATACTTGGTATGTGATCGTTTGATCTGTGATGGTATTGTCTGACTGTTTGATGAATTTGTTAGCATGATATGTTAGTTTGACCTATGATGGGATAATCTGTTTGCATGATGAATGCTGAAAATGTCTGATCTGCTCAATAGTATGCCCATTCATCTGTCAAAAGTATGAACTTCTGTTTCTGATACTCTGAATAGAATATGTCTGTTAAATGTATTATGTTACTCATGTCTGGAATCTGAACACCGATTACTATCTGGGGTATACTCTTGGGTTATGTTATGAAGTGTCTGCAGGTACAGCCCTGATCCAGCTGGTAAACCCTTCTGTTAAGCTCCTACGCCCACGGGTCTAGGGTAAGTCTTTCTGGACCTAAGGCATTCCCTTAGGTAGGCTCCTACGCCTCAGGCCTAGGGTAAGACCTTCAGTATGCAGTTCTGGGGGACTGCATATTGGTGTAAGGTTAGAGGGTAGTTCTTGTATACTTCTGTATGAACATTGAACATTTGCATTTAATCTGTTATGCGCTCATATGATATGATGTTAAGTACCTATGTATGTTTTATTTGCAACTTATTAAAACACACTAGGCTTCGTGGTTTAACTTCTCCAACCCGCCACTCTGTTGATTCTCTGAACAATAAGCTCTCTTTTAGTACTCAGTAACATAGAAAGAACAAACCTTGTTGTCCTCAAGAATAATGCTTCACAAAATTAGCGAAACATAAATGGAGACAGGTATTGCCTAGAACATCGTAAAAATGTTATGCCTACCTTATGTCTGCATGAGCTTGTAGCATCTTTTGGTAGTTCTGTATTACTGAGCTTTTCCAAGCTCACGTTATTTTTACTATCGTAGGTTAAAAGAATATAGCATGACAAAATGTTGACATCAGTGTTCAGAGTTCCCTCGGCGTTGCCTCTAGAGTACGGTACTGTATAGTTAGGGGGCATGTATGTCATGTATTGTTTCATGTCAGTGTCTGTAAAATACTTTCTAAAATTTTTGTTATGTGTTTAAATGATTTCCTGAAACTGTATTTTAAACAGAAGTTGATTTTACAGTTTAATAAGTGTTTTGAGAAAGAAAAAATGTTTTCACGTGTATTTTTACTGTGGGTCGCTCGTGTGACCTAATGTGACTTCTTAGGATCCGTATTAATGCATTGGCGGGTCTAGGGGGTTACAGGATGTTTTAGCCTCCTTTCTAATTAGTTAAAACTACATCGTTTGGCTTGTAGTAGGTTAAAGAGGCCAAACTATGTCGTTTTGGCCTCCTTTGTAGTCACAACCTTTGTAATCAGAGCCCACACTGATCCTCAGAAATGGTAGAAACTCGAAATCAAGTAATGGCGTTAGAGGCACAACCAACAACAGTGACAACTACTAACCAAACCTAGTTGTCGGAGTGGAAACAACCCACACTGATCCTCGTATATGGTTGTCAAGGCTCGAAATGAAAAGAGAGAAATTATTTGACCGTTGTACCTGTTTTTTAAGTTGTTATCCGTTTAATTTTGTTGCTTAGATGTTTAATGACACGATGCGTTTTGGCCGTGGTTTTACTTTGAGAATATGTTGTCGTTTTGGTGTTTTTAGGGTTATATGTTGTAAGATTGATGCATGTTATCCTTATCCGAATTTGGTGAATGAATTTGGCTCCTCTAGGAGATACAAATTCTTTTCTCATCATGCTCTTCCCTTAGTTGTAATCGTTACAAATGCATCGAAGCTCACTTCGATCCTAAATCATGGTGGAGACGCGCAGTATGGCGGCCCAAACAACAATGGTAGTTCAGAACCAGCAAGAGGATACTAAACCCACTCAGCCACTTCAATGGGAACTTGAGGCTAGCATGTTGCAATCTGAAATTACTTATGAAGTATCGCAGCTGAAAATGACATTGCTCAGATGGATCTCAAGATGGAAATTGAATGTCGGAAATGAGGACTTCTATTCTGACTGAAATACAGAAGGTAAGTGTCATCGCATTGGGCAAAGCGACAACAGAGGAGGTCACCGTGCCTCAGGTGACAGAGACGGTAAGAGTTTTGACCCAAGGCCCACCTGGATTATTGGGTACTCAACCAAGGACTGGATTGGAGACCCAGGCTACTCAAAAGTTTCAACAACAAACCCAAGCTCAAGCAAACAATAGTAAGGCAGCTGAAATTCCTGTAGTGACCGTAGAAGATGATGACAAACAAGCATCAGCTATGGGAGTGGTCCAACCTTCGGTTAATTTCGCTTATAAGCTAATGTGTCTTAAGTTCGATGGGGAGGATTTTAAGGGGTGGTTTTCTAAGCTTGAGCAGTACTTTGAAGCTGAAGGGGTACCGGATGGAGCAAAAGTTAGATTGGTAATGTTACATTTAGAGGGAAAGGCTCTTTAATGGCATCAACTGGTGACCTGAAACAAAAGCAATTTGAATCAATGGGACTGGAATCAATATTTGACACTACTCTGAGACCGATTTGCATCGGGGGGATTCGAAGACCCTTTTGTTGAGTTGGTAGCTCTCAAGCAAACTGAGTCAATAGAGCAATTTTATGAAGATTTCATGGTGTTGCTGAATCAAGTACATCTTCCTGATGATTACATTTTGAGTATGTTCAAAAATCACCCTCGATTGGAAATTTCTCAGTATCTAAAATTGTTGAACCCAAAATCTTTGACTGATTTTTTCTGTATGGTCGGACACTTAGAAGCCATCTTTTTTCATGTGCATAAGAAAGGAATGAGTAATACTAATAAATATGTTCCACCTACCTCAATTTCAATTCCTCCTAAACTAGTCAATGCTTTTAGAAGCAATGCTAATAACACTGTTGCACCTAGTTTTGCTTCTAAGGGTAACTCTTCCAACACACTGAGTCCTAATAACGCAAAAGGGGGGGACCAGTAATGCTAAGGGACTAGGAATTTTTTTTCAACTAGGGAAATCGAAGATAGGAGAAAGAAGGGGTTATGTTATTGGTGTGCTGCTAAGTATGCTCCTGGGCACATGTGTGTAAAATCACAAATGTTTCAAATCATAGTTGAAGAAGCGGATGAGGAAATTGAACATGAGGAATTTATGGATTGTGTGGAGGAGGTGGAGTTAATTTTCCATGAAGGACTTAAGAATGAAGATCCTTTGATCTCTTTGCAAGCCATGTAGGGTGAATCAAGCTGTGAAACAATGAAACTTAAGATTCAGATCGGGGGAGAATGATTGGTAGCTTTTTTATAATAATTGGGGCCTCGTTAAACCCCCATTTTATCCTGACAAATAAAGTTTAGGACCAAAGAAAAAAAAGAGTGCCCTTATTTTATTACTATAATAAAATCTCCTTACATTACATACTCTTCTCTATTTTGATCGGCCACTAATCAATATTATCTCCCGACCAGCCTAAATCTCACTAAACAAAACTCAAGCTTATACATCCAAAAAAGAAAAAGAAAATTACTCATACTCTATCTACTTGTAGCTACTTGAAAAGGGAGAGACATCATGTTGTCCATGCCTTGTTTTGCTAGCAAACTAGCCTCACAATTACCTGCTCTAGCCTTAATAGACTTTGAAAGCACTCATAATTTTGTGAGTTTAAGCACAACTAAGAAATTAGGGCTACAAATAGATAAACAATGTCAGTTAAAGATGACTGTAGCAAATGCAAAGATTCTGAAGACACTGGTGGTGCAGAGAAGTACCATGGAGAACTCAATAAGAGATGTTTGCAACTGACTTCTTGGTCATTCCGTTGAAAAACAATGATGTAGTTCTGGGGGTTCAGTGGTTATCTAAGTTAAGATCTATTAGTTGGAATTTTGAAGAACTGGAGATGGAGTTTCAACATGAGGAGAGGTGGATTACCCTGAAAGGAATTAATCCAGAACCACTAGATTGGATAAAAGGTAAGAGTTATTGTAAGTTGTTGAAGGGAAATAGTGGGCCCTGCAATGCCTCAATGATGATGATTAATGCAGAATTAGGAGTTAAAGGAGGAATAGAAAATATATTAGTAGAGATTCAGAAACTGTTACAATCTTTTGAAGATGTGTTTGAAGAACCAAGTCGATTACCTCATGTGGGAGGTCAAGAGCACCGAATTGCTTTGGTGGATGAAAAGGCAGTAAGGTTAAGCTTTACAGATATTCATCTCACCAAAAAGATGAGATAGAGAAACTTATCAAGGAAATGATGTAAGCTGAAAAATCAGGAATAGTGGTAGTTGTTTTTCCTCACCCATGGTGATGGTGAAGAAAAAGGATGGATCTTGGAGGACGTGTGTAGATTATAGGAAATTAAACCAGGCCACAATCAAAGACAAATTTCCTATGCCGGTTATTGAAAAACTACTAGATGAATTGAGAGCTACAAAGTTTTTCTCAAAACTGGATCTTAGATCAAGGTACCACAAAAATAGAATGAAGGAATCTGAAGTGCATAAGACTACTTTTAGGACTCGTGAAGGGTATAATGAGTTCCTAGTCATGCCCTTTGGCTTGAAAAATGTCCCTGATACATTTCAAGGTTTGATAAACAAGGTATTCAAAGAGGTGCTCAGGAAGTATGTACTAGTATTTTTTTTGATGACATACTAGTATACTCCAAGGATTGGGAAACTCATTTATTGCATTTGGAGGGAGTGTTGACCTTATTCAGGAAACATAAACTATATGCCAAGAAGAGTAAATGCTGCTTTGGAGCAAGGGAAGTGGACTACCTTGAATTTGTAATTTCAAATGAGACAATTAATATGGATAAGTCTAAGGTACAATGGGTTGAGGACTTGCCATCTCCAAGATCAGTCAAGGAGTTAAGAGGATTTCTGGGACTTTTTGGTTATTACAGGAGGTTTATGAGGGGTATGTGTGTATAGCCAGGCCATTAACTAACTTACTAAGAAATGGGCTTGGAAATAGGAAGATTTAGAGGAGGAAGCTTTCAGAAATCTTAAACAGGCCATAATTTCTGCACATGTCCTAGCCCTTCCTGATTTTACAACTGAGTTTATTGTAGAGACAGATGCTTCTGATCTGGGGGTAGGGGTTGTGCTAGTTCATAATGGGAAGCCCTTAGATTTTTTCAGTATGAGTTTAGGGCCCAGACATAAGGGGTTGTTAGTATATGAGAAGGAAATGCTGGTTGCTCTAATGGCAGTGAAGAAATAGTCTGCTTATTTGGTAGGAAGACACTTTGTTATAAAGACTGATCACCAAAGTCTCAAGTTTTTGTCTGAAAATCAAGCCATCACCCTTTTTCAATAAAAATGAGTGGTAAAGATGATGGGCTATGATTGTGAAGTAAGGTATAGGAAGGGAATTCAAAATGTAGCTGCTGATGTTTTATCAAGGAAACCTGGATTGGGGGAATGCACAACTTTGGCAGTTAGTGGAGTGACCATTGATGTGATGGCTAGAGTGGTAGAAACTTAGCAGTAAGACAAGAAATTGAAGAAAATAATCACTGAATTGGAGCAGAACACAAGAACTCATCCAAAGTATACATGGAATGGGAACCATCTGAAAAGAAAAGGAAAATTGGTGTTGGACATGGATGAAAACCTGAGAACTGAACTATTGACATTCTTTCATGCTAGTGTTGTGGGTGGCCACTCAGGGGCACATGCTACAATCAGGAGAATCAATGAAGTATTCTACTAGAAAGGCCTAAGAAGAGATGTTAAGAATATGGTTAGAGAATGTGGGGTGTGTCAGAGGAATAAAGGGGACCTCATTCATCCCAGGGGATTGCTACAACCCTTACCAGTCCTAGAGGGAGCATGGACTTCAATTAGCATGGATTTCGTAGAAGGACTACCTATGTCTAGAAAAAAATGATTGTATTCTGGTTGTGGTAGACAGACTAACAAAATATAGTCATTTTGTGGCTATTAGTCATCCATTCACGACAAAGGAAGTGACTCAAATATTCTTGGAACGCATTTTTAAACTACATGGGTCGCCTAGCAGTATAGTATGTGACATAGATCGTGTGTTCATGAGTATATTCTGGAAAGAACTGTTCTTGAAGCTTGGAGTCACAATTACACCCTTGACTGCCTACCATCCAGAGACAGATGGGCAAACAGAATGAGTGAACAATTGTTTAGAAACGTACCTGAGGTGCATGACAGGTGAGAAGCAAAGAGACCGGGGGGAATGGCTACATTTAGCAGAATGGTGGTCTATTTCTGTATTTCATTCTACCATTCAAACAACTCCTTACCAAGCACTTTATGGGCAACCTCCACCAGTGCATCTTCCATATGTAGCTGGAGATTCTGTTGTGGTTGAGGTAGATAGGAGTTTGAGCAACGAGAAACAGTTATTAAGATGCTTAAATTTCACTTGCAACGAGCTCGAGAGAGGATGAAGCAATGGGCAGATAAAGGAAGGAGAAATTGTGAATTTCAAGTTGGAGAATTGGTGTATTTAAAGCTACAAGCTTATAGGCAACAGTCTGTGAAAATGAGAACTTGCTAGAAGCTTGCTGCAAGGTGGTTTGGTCCCTTTAGAGTGTTGGAAAAAATTGGAAAGGTGGCCTATAAACTCAAATTTTCAGCAGAGTCTAAGGTGCATCATGTTTTTCATTTGTCTTAGCTAAAGAAGCATGTGGGGAAGGACTTGGTGCAAACTAAATTACCTATTTTGGGGCCAGATGGTGGAATTGCTAAGGAGCCTTGGAAAATCTTAGATAGAAGAATTTAAAAAAAAAAAAGGTAAAACAGTTACTAAGGTCCTAGTGGAGTGGACTAACTCATTTCCCGAAGATGTTACTTGGGAGATTTTACACCAAATAAAGCAGCAGTTTTTAGGATTCAATCCTTAATGTCAAGGATAAATTGAAGAAGAGGGCATTGTCAAGGCTCGAAATAAAAAGAGAGAAATTATTTGACCGTTGGACCTATTTTTTAAGTTGTTATTCGTTTTAATTTTGTTGCTTAGCTATTTAATGACACGATCCCTTTTGGTCGTGGTTTTACTTTTAGAATACGCTGTCATTTTGGTGTTTTTAGGGTTATATGTTGTAAGACTGATGCAGGTTATCCTTATCCAAATTTGGTTAATGAATTTGGCTCCTCTGGGAGATACAGGTTCTTTTCTCATCTTGCTCTTCCCTTCTCATATAAAATTTATTCTTCTTACTTATAATCGTTACAATGGTGGAAACTTGAAATCAAGTAGTGGCGTTAGAGGCACAAACAGCAACAACGACAACTATGAACCAGACCTAATTGTCGGTGTGGAAACTGCCTACACTGATCCTCGTACATGGCGGAAACTCGAAATCAAGTAATGGTGTTAGAGGCACAAACATCATCAATGACAACTACGAACCAAACCTAGTTGTCGGAGTGGAAACAGCCCACACTGATCCTCGTATATGTTGAAAACTCGAAATCAAGTAATGGCGTTAGAGGCATAAACAGCAACAACGACAACTACGAACCAAACCCAATTGCTAGAGTGGAAACATGAAACGAATAGGTTACAATCGGAGTTAAATTGACTAGAAAACTCCATTGATGATAGGCTATAGCAGTTTCAAGTACAAATGCTAAGACATTTTAAGCTTATGCTTGAAAATGCGTTGGGGAAATCCATCAAGTTCTCGATCGAACACACAATTGACCCTTCACAAAGACTCTTAGGGTCAATACCACTGATCCAAACGACTGCGAATTTAGAGCCGCTAGTGGTAAACCAAACAAATGAAGCCACAATAGATGTGGAGACAAATGCAGAATCGAGGGAAACTTCTATGGTCGACACATTGATGGCCGATGGTGTATCTAACATCAAGGTGTTTGAGGAAATGTCTATGAGAACATATGAACAAGTTACAGGTCAAATGTTCTATGTTACCCAAGAAGTTGATTTTTAATGTGATGTAATTGATTCTTTGAAAATTTTTAAGGTAGTGGATATAACGACAACAATGTTGGGTCCGAAAATGCAAAGCTATGTTGAAGACAACAATGGGGGCATCAAGAAGAACAATTCTAGAATGGTTATTAGATGGGTATAGAAGATCCTTGGAATGACAGTAAGTATTTATATTTTATATACAATTTTGTTACTCAAGAGGTTCTATTTTAGTTGTCGATTGTTTATGTGTATATGAGCTCTCCTGTGATTATGGGTCAATGTATTGATTCATTGATATCGATGACCCATACAAGTTTAGATTATTACTAATGGCGAAATACAACAAAGTAAGAGATGGATTCTATACAATATCATCGCCTAAGAGATTAGTTATGGGTGATAGCTTCCTTTTTGTTGTTTTTGATCCAGTTGTTTGTAGGGGTCTTGTTGCCTTGGCCACTTCATTAAGGGAAGCTGAATATGATTCTAAAGATGAGTATTTTGTGGTTGACGCTTTGAAACAAGTTAAAGTGAGCAATCCAGTGGTTGCTTGGGTCAGTGGAACTTGTACATGTCTTTTTAAATCAAAAATACAATTTGGCCATGCTAGAGCTAAGAGCGGTAATGGGATGGAGTCAGCACAGGCGCAAAATCAAGTACAAAAGAAAAATAGACATGTAATTTTCTCTTCATATGAGGTTTTAAAACTGCCAATAAAAACATTTGAGAAGTTGGTTGAACAAGAGAAGATTACATTTGTGAAGAAAGTTAAGCTTCCACACATCCTTGAAAATCTTAGAAGTGCAACTAAGAGTGGGAAAGTTCCTGCTCCAACACATATTTTCAATCGTTTATGATGAAATGGGTGCAGAGCCATGCTATGATGATCTGCCCTTGTTTTCCATTATCAAGCAAAGGTATGGTGTTGGCAATATCATCTCTTTATTATGGTTCAAGAATAGACTTCCCATGTATTGTACTCATTTTATTAAGATATACATCATGTTCTATGATGACCAATGCTCATATTTCTCTATTGCTCACAAAGATAAACTTTAGTGGATTAATAATGCTTTGGGTGAGAGTGATGATCGATACGGGCTTAGGTTAATACTAATGGGGGATGCTTGTCTTTCAACTGAGTATGTATGAAATCTGGAGAGTGATAAGAGTTTGAATTATTTGCGTGATAAGCATAGAGTTGGTGGGGAGGGTAAAATGGGGCAAAAATCTTGGAAAATGACAGTAGGTCTTCAAGCTTGTGGAAAAATGTGTGTTGAACGAATGTTCCGATCATGTGATGTTTCTATAAATTATATTTTTACCCCGGTGAAAGGTATAAAATTGATAGAGCATGATGTTGGAAAGTTTCGATTAAACAATAAGAGTGTGGCTGGAAACAATATTATTGAACTGTTAGATAACCTACTGGTTATAACTTTTGAACATCTTGAATTTTGTGAAAGAAAAAGTCCCTTAGTTGAGATAGAGCCAATCCTAAGTGAAAATCTGCCTCTTAGGTTTGATCCAAGTACCTGTCGTATTGTGTACGTGGGAAACATCAATTCACAAGTGATCGAACCACTACTTCAAAAGGTTTTTGCAAGTGCTTATCCTGTTGAAAGTTGCAAGCTTATTAGTAAAGAAAAGTCATCAAATGGATTCATCCACTACTTAGATCGTAGATCAATTGCTCTTGCTATATTTTCTCTAAATAGAAGTCATTTATTTGGACAACATGCTCTTTCTATATTCTCTCTAAATAGAAGGCATTTATTTGGACAACATATAAAGGTTAATTGGATGTGTGCTAGCAGTCAAAGAGAGGATACATTATGTCATTTTAATATTTTTGTTGGGGATCTCAGTCTTGATATTACTGATTCTATGTTGTATGCATGTTCTTTTGTGTATCAGAATTGTTCGGATGCAAAGGTTATGTGGGATCAAAAAATTGGGCGCTTAAGAAAATTTTGGTTTGTTTCATTCTGCAACCAGCAGGATGCCCAAAGTACAATTATTGGCTTAAGGGATAACAACAATCACAAGCAAAGCTCTTAGACTAAAAGTGTAGTTAAACTAATCAATGGTTCATCAGAGGATTGTAAAGAGAACTAATAATGAGACTCTTGAGAATAATTCTTAATTTGTGTTGCTTCTATGATTCATGATGTGTAATTACTCCTTAAGTTTTTATTACAACGTGGGAGTTCAATTTACCTTGTGTGTTTAAATGAAAGTATTACTATCAGTTTACTCGTTGTTGTGGCTGCCTGGAAAAAAGCAATGAAAAATATTTGGTCAAAATATTTAATGAAAAACAAGGGTGATCTCATATTGTTCAAGGACCGTTTCTTAAAAGACCTTGGCTTATTGTCTTTCTCTTCAATACTTGAGAACAAGGATTATTCGAATGAGAGAATATTCTCTCATTCGTTTTATCTAGTTTAATTTAGTATTTATTTTATTTTATTATATATTATAATTTATACATACGTATTTTTATATTCTTTTATGTAGTTTAATTTATACATACGTGTTTAATTTTTTGGGGAGGGTAAGAACAACTTTTGGAAGTTTCTTACAACCGGATATCGAAATTAGCCGACGTGTTGTCGAACCGTATTTAGAGGAGGCCGGATTTCTGCACGCATCCAAAATTATTAGAGGTGCAAAATTAAACACTGATTTAATCAACGCTCTTTTAGAGAGGTGGAGTCCGGAGACACACACATTCCATCTTTCTTACGGCAAGGCGACGATTACCCTGCAGGACGTTTTCTATATCCTAGGTTTACCCTATTGATGAAGAGGTTATCAGCGATCCTGATACTTATGATTGGCATGCCCTATGTTTGGATTGGCTAAGGGTTGCGCCGGAGAGTTTTGACGGTGGAAAAATAAAATAGTGTGGCTGCAGAATAATTTTGAAAATTTACTCGATGACACGAGCGAAGATGTAAAGAAAGTAACAAAAAAAATTTGAATATTATTGAAATAATAAAAATTCGTACATATGCTAATATATTTTTTTCTATTGGTAGTTTTATGCTCGCGCTTATTATTTTACAAATGATCAGCAGGGTATTGATGTTTGACAAATCTCGCAACAAAATTCACACGAACTGGTTGCGGTATTTGTAGGATTTTGAAGATGCTGGTAAACTGAGCTGGGGATTTGTGGTTTTGGCATGTCTGTTTAGGGAGATGTGCAAGAACACCGATCTTGATAAATATTGTATTGGAGGTTGTTTGGTGTTGCTCCAGTCCTGGGTGTGGTGGAGAATGCCATTTTTACGCCCTCAACTTACGCAACCTAGTCCATATGTTTTTCCCCTGGGCCGGAAGTAAGAAAAGAGTTTATTTTTTAATATATATATTTTTATAATTAAAATTATCTCCTTCTTCTATAGGTGGACCGGTCCTTTAACTCATGTTAGTGTTGCGAAGGGTCTGGATGTTATCAGACAGGGTATTGAGAATTTCGCGAATAATCAGGTAGCGCTTTGGTGAATTTATATAAAATAAATTTTATATTTAACTATAATTATATATTGTACAGTTTTTATAGACACCGTACGAGGATCCAGAAGTACACGAGTGCATCTCAGGATTTTCGAACGAGACGAGACTTCTTTGGACGGTCAGTGTACCACTAGTTTTCTACGCCGTAGTTGAGTGGCATCCGACTGATCATGTCTTATGGCAGTCTGGTTGTTTTCAACGTATTCTAGTGATCCCTCCAAATCTGGACGAGTTGCACAAACTCACTCGACAAGGGAAGCCCGAGGTATAATAGTTTTTCGCATGGGTACGTCTTTCACTCTCAAAATTATTAATTAACATGAATTTTATTATTAATTCTCGTTAATTATTTTGTCTTTTATTGAATATGCAACGCACACCAAGTAGAGCTAGTTGAGGAGCTACTAGAAGAGTTGAGAGTTAGAAATAAATATAGATATAACTATCTTGTTGATATCCCGGGAGAGAAATGGTTGCGATGTTATGATAGGGTCATCGATATGGTCACATGACGACGAACTTGGTTGAGGCGATCAATTCGTCTCTAAAGGGAACACGTCATTTACCTATCACATCAGTTGTGAATGCAACATATTATCGACATGCTACCTTTTTTGCAACCCTCGAAAAACATGCTACGAACTAGATGGTAGGTGGCCACAGGTTCCATCCATATCTCTAGTAAAAAATTTAGGTATATTGTTCACAAGCAAACGCGATGGGTGCCATATCCTTCTCTCGTCACGAACATCGCTTTACGGTTACTAAATTTTCACGACCGCTTGAAAGAATTATGTAGCACAACTACGTTGCTAATCTACAAGAGAGAAGATGCGATTGAGGAGTCTTCCAGACATTCAAGTACCCGTGTGTGCACGCCTTCAATGCTTGTGCATCTGTTCATTTCAACGTAATGACACTCATCGATCCTATATACTGACTTGAAAACGTTTTCAAGGTATACCGGTCCGAATTTCCTCTAATCAGATATGAACGTGATCGTGGTGTGGTTAACAATGAACATAAGATACGACCAAATGAATCACTGCGACGCAACAAAAAAGGTCGCCCAAAGTCAAGTAGAATTCATTGTGCCGAGGATATGATGCTTCAAGAACGGACCAACCAACCTAAGTTGTGCAACAATTGTAGGAACCCTGGACACGACATTAAAAAATGTCCTTCTAGGACCCGCCCTCGAATCAACTAATTGTAACTCTAATGTTTTAATCCTAAATAACATTATCAACCTTCCAAGCTACGTTTTCTAGGCTCCATTGTAAACACGTTTTCTCGTACTACCACGTGAAAGTTAAATAACAAAAAAAAATATGAACATACTACAAAATCGACTAAAACATGACTACTGACCCATGTTTCTATTTTCTTCATGCAAAGGAATATACCAAAATAGCGTTTTAACACAATTTCTACACCCTTTAAGATGCCTTATACGTGCCAATTTTTGCACCATTGTAAATATGCATTCCCGAACTACGACGTGAAAGTTAAATAAAAAAACCCACAAAATACCACAAAATCAACTCAAACATGACTACCGACCCATATTTTTATTTTCTTCATGCAAAGGAACATGACAAGATAGCGTTTTTAACGCGATTTATACATCGTTTGGGATGCCTTATACACGTCGATTTTCACACCATTTTCACTATGATGTAAAAGATTAAAACAATGAAAAATTATCCTCCAAGACCATGCAAATTAACCATAAACAAGCTTATCGAGCTTTGTTTAAACAACAGGATTACACAAAACCCGCATGCTGCAGAACACGACTTTTGCAAATATCACGATAAATTCGCGCCGATTCGTTTTAAAATCTCGTGGAAGTCGCATTCTACAAGCTGCGACTCTTTTTATTTTAAAAAAAATAATACCGCATAATATAATCTACATCGAGCAGAAGTCGCACCCTATGAAGTGTGAATATTGGAATCGCCTCCTACAAAACGTAAGTTACCCTTACGTGGCCCGAATGAGAGTTATTTATCTAAATGTTGTTCTAAGGGGATATTTAGCCAAATAAAATCCCAAAAGAAAATATCTAGCCAAATACCCCATGTTTAGACTGTTTTCCTTTGAAACCCTCTTTTTCAGCTCTCTTAAAACATTTTAATTAAATATCGAAAGTTGAAAATATTTGATTGTGGAAATGATGACGAAGGTTTTGGCCTAGATTATGTCAAGGAAAAAGGATCAAACCACTGGACAGGTGTCGATTTTGGTGTTGAAGTTGTTAAGTGATAAGAATTAAACATGTCTATGAATAAAATGCCTCTGTTTGTAATTCCACACTTTTTTTACAGATCTTAATTTTACTTATAGCGAAGAAGAAGCGAAACTCTAGGAAAACGAAAACGAAGGAATGTTTTTAGTGATTCTAAAATTTATAATTTAAAAAAACATAAGTGAATAAAATTAAATAATTTAGTCAACCGATCAAATGTACTTGCAACATGTGAAAGTTTATATTAGGTTAGAATGTAAACAATACACTGAATGCAACTTGTGAATTTTTGTTTAATTTTTTGGATGAGTCTAACACGTGCGACGAACATCGCTGAACACCATTAATGTTGAACACCGCTGAACACCATTAAATTAATTAATAAAGATTTAAAATTTCAAAGACCCATCATACAATTAATAATTATTTTTAGAAATTTAATTAAATTAACTTTTATATATATTAAAATTTTATTTTTTTAGTAAGGGTAAACTATATATTTAGTACCTCACTTATTTCCATATTTCTATTGAACCCTCATCATTTAAATATTATTTCAATTTGACTCTATTCTTTATAAAAAAATAATTTAACCTTTAACCCTCAACCTAAACTCCTAAACTATTAAACCTTAAACCCTTAAACTCTTAAACCTATCCTAAACCATATATCATTAAAAATAATTTCACCATCATCGATTCAATTCTTTATATTCGTGTTCGACGTATATTTTAACCTTATCCATTCAATTTCTATCCTTGTATTTCTGCTTAATGTTCGGATGCATATTTTTGTTAAATTGGCTGAAATTAATACTATTTTTGCAACTGATTTAAAGTCAAAGAGTTCTCATTTACATGCATGGAATTTTGATGTTTAGCTGAAATTAATGCTAGTTTTAGAACAGATTTGAAGTCTTAAACATTTTAAAAGGAGAATTATCTTTTACATGCATGGAATTTTCTTGTTAATTCAATTTTATTTGAAAATTGCTGGCTTGTTTATGTTTCGACCTTTCTACTTTCGGCGATTTACTATAATAAGTGGTTAGTTTCAGCGATTTAGAATGAAAAGACAGTAATTATCTCTTCGAGCATCTCTTTCATTTGTTTTATTTTAAATTCTTTATAAAAATAATTTAACCCTTAACCCTCAACTTAAAACTTTAAACTATTAAACCTTAAACCCTTAAACCTATACACTAAATCATATATCATTAAAAATAATTGAATCGATGATGGTGAAATTATTTTTAATGGTATATGGTTTAGGTTATAAATTTAAGAGTTTAATAGTTTAGGGTTTTAGGTTGAGGGTTAAGGGTTAAATTATTTTTTTATAAAGAAAATGGTCAAATTAAAATAATATTTAAATAATGAGGGTTCAATAGAAATACGGAAATAGGTGAGGTACTAAATATATAGTTTACTCTTATTAAAAAAATAAAATTTTATAATATATATATAATAATTTAATTGAATTTTTAAAAATAATTATTAATTATATGATGGGTCATTTAACATTAGTGGTGTTCAACGGTGTTGTCTAGAATTTTCCTAATTTTTTTCATGTTAAATGTGAGAAATTCGTTTTACAAAATTTTTCTATATTTGTTTAGTACAAAAATGACGAGTTTATAAACTTAAAATCCGCCTCGAACAACTCTACTAATTCGATTTCATCAAATCTATTCAATCCCTCCAAAACTCAATCTTCTTCATTTCTTTGACATACTTTTCTATTTGTTTAAGTATTAAAACTTAATTATTCTCAAGTATTATTGTAATTTATTTATTCTTGTTTTCGGGATGAATTTGGTTAATAATCTAAATTGGATTATTAATACTTTGGGATGTAGGCTAAAACCTACAGTACCACGCCACCTCCTTATGGCGTGGTCACTTTTATGGCCAATTTTGTCACCTCCTCCTGACGAGGTCACATGGTGGCTGTCTTCGGCTGGCTGTTTGACTCAAATGGTGGCTGGTGTGTTGAGGGAATGGTGACTTCGCCACCTCCTTATGGCGATGTCACATGGGACATGTATTGCATACGATTCATGCAAGGTATGTATCTTTTAGGGTTTGGCATTGGTTTAGGGTTATAGCTTATGTTTTTATTTTTATTTAAATTTATTAAAATTTTACGTAAGGTTCATGCATGGCGAGGTCACATGGCCCATGCATTTTACGTAGGGTTCATGCATGGTAAGTATGGTTTAGGGTTTAGGGTATGTATGGATTAGGGTTTGGGGCTAATTTACGATTTAGAGGTAATTTTCGGGCGGATCTATTTTTATGTTAATTCGAATCTAATATAAATTTTTATGGCGAGGTCACATGGGTCATGCATTTTACGTGGCCTGCATACGTTTCATGCATGGTATGTATGGTTTAGGGTTTAGGGTTTGTTTGGATTAGGGTTTGGGGCTCATTTATATATTTTTCTCGGGTTGGATTAGTGCAGGTTTATCTAAACTCAAAATCGACCTAAAACCCTTATTTTATTAAAAAATTGATATTATTAAATTCTATCGGATCAAAACTCATCAAATATAGTTTTTTTACCAACCCTTATTTTCACTTACTTTTTTATTTTTTAGTTATTACATACATAATATATTTTATAATAGCCTAAAGATGATGGTTATAGCGTATTATTTGTTTAGGGTTTAGGGTTTAGCGTATTATTTGTTTATACATATTCTTAATCTTTTAACAATACATATATATTTTATAGACAAAACTTAAACTCGTATATTAACAATACATATATATTTTATAGACAAAATTTAAACTCTTATATACTAAAATAAATATTAACCGATTTTTACTACAGCGCTCACTAAATTCTATGCATATAATACTTTTTAATTGTCAAAGAATATCACATGAAATGAAAGTTTACATATTATAATGATGTAGTCACCACTCATGCGAAATGAAGTTCATGCTCTTTCTTTAATGATTAATATTTGTCGGGTGTATTTCGAGGAAAAAATTTGAATTTTTTTAGGTTTTGATTTTTTTTCATGTGTTTCAAAATTTAAAAAAAAATCTTTTAAAAATTATTTAGATAAGAATTGAATTGAATTATTTGTTTAAATCGATTCAATTTAAATATCAGTCAATAGTTTGAATATTTTCTCATTCGAATATGAATTGTAAAAAAAGGAAATGTTAATGATTTTACATTAGTTCGAATATGAAGTGTAAAAAAGTAAAGGTTAATTAATTATTTTAGTTCAATTATGAACTGTAAAAAAGGAAGGCTTAGTTTGAATTTCCAAATATTGTAAAATTGAAGGAGATAAAAAAAGTACTTGCATTAACACAAATTGCAAATTACATTAGTTTGATGGTCCGACATGATAGTTTGAAAGATTGTGTTTGTTCGGACATTTGGTTCTATTATGACCCGGTCCCCTACAAAGAGTACAATGCTTAACTAGAACTCCCCCCTCTATTATGCCCCGCATCATCCATATTCGTATGAATTCGAGTGGACGGCGGTCGACCTTCAACTTTCTACGAAGCTCTAGATTTGGTAACCATTCTTCGTATATTGGCTCTACCAGTCAATAGTCTTGGTTGGGGATCGTGTTAAACAGATTTTTGTAAATATTTGCGATATTCTTCAGCTTATAACATTGATCCACAAATTCGTATGGGTCGAGACAGAAATGCAAGCATGCGACGTGTGCGTGAGAGCAGGGGTATTTAAATGCTTGGAATGCACCACAATCACACAATCTCTTAGCAAGGTTTACAATGTACATTTTGTGCTCACCTCGGACCTTAGCTTCGACCGAAAATTGATAACCATGTGGGTCGAATGTTCTGACTCTCATAGAGTTCGAGCATTTTATTTTGTAGGGTTTCAGACCGTGTTCGTTGTTTATCCGGGCGTTCACTTCCTGGCCTTTGTCGGACCACACTTTACTCAATCTGAAATAAGTCTCCCACACAATGCTTGCAATTGGGAGATGGTGTGTTCCTTTAAGCACTGCGTTTATAGCCTCAGCAAGGCTCGTTGTCATATGGCCATAACGCCGACCTTCATCATATGCTTGTGCCCATCTTTCTCTGGGTATGTCGTTTGCAAAATCAAAAACATTCAGACCATATCGCTGCAACATGTTTATCCTCGAGACAAATTTTGGTTAAACTAGTTCGTACCCTATTAAAAAGAAATTAAATAAGTCAACATGATCAGTTTAAAAGATTTACATTAACTATTTTTGTATAAACAACAAATAACAACTTACCCGCGCCTAAAATCTCTCTTCGGATTTGATTGTTTCCGAAACGCGTCTTCGCATTTGACGCAATATGTCGGACACAATAGGCTGGATATGCATGTGGAGGCTTCCACAAACTGTTATCCCTGTCAATTACTGATAACAACGCAGTCCTCCTATCAGAAATCATGCAAATCCCATCTTCCTTCACTACATGGTTGCGTAGATGCTTCAAAAAGAATTCTCATTCTTCCGCGTCTTCTTTTTCAACAATGGCAAAGGCAATTGGGAATATATTATTATCTCCATCTTGTGCAACGGCCACGAGTAATATATGACCGTACTTCCCATACAGCCAAGTATCATCCACTTGAATTATGCGTTTACAGAATGGGAACCCTTCGATGCACGCATTGAACGCCCAAAACAACTTACTAAATATTCTTTTACCATGGAGTATTTCGCCTTGTGCGTTGACCGCGACCTTTGTTTCGTATTCCACATTGGTTCCTGGGATGAATATTTGCATTGCTCGTAAAAGAGCTGGTAGCTCATTGTATGATCTATCCCAATCACCATACACTTGTGCCATCGCCTTCTGCTTTGCCATCCACACCTTGTAGTAAGATGGACTATATCCAATCTGAGCCCGGATTGATGCCACCAAGACTGCAATCGAAATTCTTGGGTCCTGTTCCACCAATCCCTTAGTGTAAGCACAAATTAGATCAGAGTTTAAATTAATGTGATCTTGGGATAAAACTCTATTCGAACAGGTGTGCTCATCAATGAACTGTGTCACCACCCAGTTGTCAGTCCTCTTCTTGTATGAAGCTCTTACCCACCAAGGACAGTTGCTCTTCCAATGTATACACCTTACACAATAGGTACTTTTATTGGACTCATTAACAAGACATAATGTATGACGTTTGACGCAGTGCTCTTGAATTGCCAACTGGGCAGCTTCTTTTGTGTCAAATTCAGCTCTCAAAACCAATTTTTCAAACTCGGAATGCGATGAAGAACCAAACACATGAGCTTGATGTTCAGCATCATGCATTGCAGAATAGTCGACCTCATACATACGAGCTGCTGGAGCATTATAGGCTGGATAAATTGGTTGTGCTATTTGGGACTCCGGTTGAACATAACCCCAAACTGGCTGGTTATTTCCCAACCCGAGCTTAGCAACAGCCGCGACCCAAACATCATCTTCAACATCAATATCGTTGCCCATTGACACATCTGCCACAATAGCCTCAACATCATCTCTGTCGAGTAACTCTACGTCGTCATCTTCCATAGGAACAATATTTTCTTCATCATCACTGAAGTCTGCAAGGGATTCGCCAAAACGACCGACTAAGGGTTCGGTGTCACAATTTGTTGATGAACTCATTCTCTGTAAAATTTGAAGTAATCGAACAGAACAATATGCTCCAACAACTGGGATTAACTCTCTCAAATTTTCAATAACAAAAATTTTATCTTCTCCCTTCTCAAGTGGCAAAACTAAATATATAGACGAAAAAAAAATCTCAACACCACCTCGCCATAAGGACATTGCGAGGTCACTTTTTTAACGTAACCAGCAGCCTGCATGCATGCATGTCATGCATGAGCCATCATTTATGTTTTAGGGTAGGTTAGTCTAGGGGTTAGTTAGATCATTCACATTGAATTTATTATTAATGATTTTTCAAATTTTATGGTTTTGGGTTTAGTCTAGGGTTTAGGGTTTATGGTTAGTCTAGGGGTTAGTCTAGGGTTTAGGGTTTATGATTTTATAATTGTTCAAATTATTATACACTCGTTCAAAGTATTATACAATCGTTCAAATTATTACTAATGAATTTTAATTTTTTATATTTTAGTCGCATTTAAATTTTAACAAATTCGTGATTATTCGAATCAAATATATCAGTTTGTGTAGAGGCTCGTACATTTATTATAGTTTTAATATATCAAATTTATTTTAATAAATTCATGATTATTCTAATCAAATATATTTTAATAAATTTGTGATTATTCGAATCACGAATATCAAATTTAAATATAGATTTTTTATATATATTTTAGTCGAAAAATTTATATATTTTATTCGAATCAAATATTCGTGCATGCCAACTGGACCTACTGCTCACTGTCCACTGCCCCTACCCTACCCCTGCATGAGCCATGCATGCCAACCCCAAACCCACGTGAATAAAGTTGACCACGCCATGTGCTTATGGCGTGGTCACAGCGCCCGAACCCTATCCCTGCAAGAGGCAGACCCTGCTCCCTACCCGTGCATGATGCCACATGAATGAGCCATGACCTAGCCATGTCCTTATGGCGTGGTCACATGGCCCTCTGACGCATGACAGCAATCATGCATGCATGCCATGCATGCTAGCTCACGTGATGATATTATTGAACCCTTTTTTATTCATATAAATATTCGATAGATGTTGTGTATTTTTGCAACTTGAGAAGGGAGAAGAGAAAATTTTTGTTGTTGAAAATTTTAGAGAGTTTTAGCACAAATCAAAATTTCTGAGTTTTATATTAGAATGGATTCTGAATGAGTTTTGCTATGTCGTGATCACGAGCACATTTCCTCTCATATTCATGAAGAGGGGGTAAGTCGGGATCGTGTAATTTTTATTTTTATTTACTACTATAATTTATGATTTAAAAATTCTTTATTTACGGTTTTTATTATAATTATAGGGTGTGGAGCATACTATCCGGCGTCGCGGACTGAAGATTAAGGACCCTGATGAACGCATAGCTTATTTTCTGTAGCGTTCAAGTTTTTATAATGCTTCATTTCTCCGTAGATTTAAAATTATCCCTGGCTTGATTACCGCATTGATTGAACGGTGGAGACCAGAGACACACACATTTCATTTTCCATTTGGTGAATGCACAATAACTCTGGAGGATGTAGCACTACAACTTGGTGTCCCAACAAATGGGAAGCCGTTGGTCAGACAAAATTCTCGTATAGCATATGACCTTTGTTTGCATTATCTGGACAAAATTCCTCCTCCAGAGTGTGTGGACGGTCTTCGTATCAAAATTTCTTGGTTGCAGCGGGAATTTACATTAACAGATGAATTTGATGACCGAGAACTTGAGTGTGCAACTCGAGCGTATATACTCCAACTTATTGGCGGGGTATTGATGCCAGATACATCTGGTAATATGGTTCACACTCAGTATCTGTCGTTCTTGGAAAATTTTGACACAACTTCTACATACAGTTGGGGATCTGCAATATTGGCATTCTTGTACCATGAAATGTGCAGAGTTGCAATTATGTCTGGTTCGAGAAAGTTAACAAATATGGGTGGATGCCAAATCTTATTGCAGTCCTGGGCATGGTATAGACTGCCTTATCTAACGCCAATTGTAGAAGTACCGATGGAGTTTTCGCTTGCTGGAAGGTACTAATATTGTGATTACAGTTGTATATTAATTTTATTGATTAATTTTTTTCCTGCAAAGACTTAGAAATATATGTTTTAAATCTTGGCAGATAGAGACATAGGATGACAAATGCGGGTGTGGTGCACAACAATGTCAAAGAAATAAGACTAAAATCCAAATAATAGGGAAAGATCAAGTATCATAATTTTATTTTTTGGCTTTTATTTTGGCTTTGTAATTTATTAAAGTAACACGTTTGTTTGTGTATGCATATTAATAATTGTGTTTCGCAGTTCTTTTGGCAGCCGTACGTGAATAACACAATCTGGGATATTATGCTGCTAAATTTTCGGCAAATGTCATCAATCTGGGGTGCGGTTGTGCCTTTGATACATTTTTCTATTGTTGAGTTTCATTGCGCTGACAGAGTGTTGCGGCAGTTTAACTACCATCAACCCATTCCTAGAGCTCTACCTCAACAAATTCATATTGTTCATAAAGGCCGATTCAACGAGAATTGGATTGTGAAGCAAGCGGAGTTCATCCAACTGTGGCGGGAAAGACGGAGGCATTGGGATGCCAACTTGAGTTCAATTCAAGCCGATGATTTTGAATTTAATTCAGAGTACTATTCGTGGTTTTCATCAAATGGAAAACCGTTCATAGTACCTCTTGAAGAGGCAAATCAATGGCTTCAAGATCAGCGGTGCTCAAGACTCGTACAACTGTCGTACGCGTTTGGTCAGAGCTCTCATCAACCAAACTTTGAAGGTTCAACGAGTTGGCATTCTTCGGATCAATCTCAATCACAGTTTGGAGAAAGCTTATCTTACCAGTCTGCTTACAACGATGATGAAGGATATATTCCACAATTTCAGTATCCTCAAACACCCTTCTATGGGGAAGGTATGACTGTTGGTACTATGACATCTTGTTGTCGACTACCACGATCAGTAGCCCGCCATTAGATCTGCAAGGCATGTATAGTACTCTACCTTCTATGCAAATGATGGGTGACCAATGTGACAACGATGAGCAGACTCTGATTCAACAACGAAGACAAGTTCGACCCCCGGAGTGGTACGATCAAACATCATCCTTCCAGCGGCAGGTGTTACCGATGACCCGTAGGAAATAGATTATATTTATTTAATTGTAAATTATTTCTATTACGTTTTAAAATTTGAGTGTTTTTTTAAATATTTTTTATATTTTTATGTTTTAGAATTAAAGTGTTTTTTTTTTACTTTTTTATGTGATTTTATTTATGGTCTATCTTTCTAAAGACATTAATTTTCGTATTTTTAAAAATAAATTCGAATCGAGTTCGAGATGTGTTTTTAGCAAAAATAGTGAAAAAAACTCAAATTATATATATATATATATATATATATTCAGATGTGTGTTTTAAAAATTTTCTTTAACCAATCAAAACATGCGGTGGTCACTTATGTTTCCTTTTAGTACAGAGTTGGTCACCGATTTTGAAAAATGATCAGTAAGGTCACTTACGTTTTCGGGGCGCAAATTTTTTGTCACCAACCGTTTAATGCCGTTAAACTTTAACGGTTTTCTGATCTGGTAATTGAAAAAAATAAGGGTAATCTACTGCAATGGCCCCAAAATTCTCGAAATTTCAGAAAACTCTCAAATTCATAAATTCATAAACCCTTAAATACCTAAATCCCTCAATCTGGTCACTCTTGTCGTTGTTGGCCATAATTCCGGCGACGGAATGGAGCATCCTCCCTTCTCCCAAACACCCATGCACCAATCGTCGTCGTTCAATCGTCGCTTGTTGCAAATCGATCAAATGATTTTTTTAAATATTTCAACCTTCGTCCGACATTTTGCACGACTCCGATCAATTTTTGGCAGCGGCGTGGTAGGGTAAACGATCATGATGGTCCGGCGACGGATGTGGTGAGCGGCGACGTTACAATCGGCGACGGAATTGACTTAAATCGCGATTTAAGTTTTGGTGAGTTGGGGATTTTGAATATGGGGTTATTTTGTGAATTTTGAAATTTTAGGGATTTTTTTAACTGCCAGATCAAAAATTCGTCAAAATTTAACGGCATTAAATGGTTGAGTGACCAAAAGTTTACGTCCCGAAAACGTAAGTGACCTTACTGGTCGTTTTTCAAAATCGGTGACCAACTCTGTACTGGAGGAAAACATAAGTGACCACCGCAGTAGTTTACCCTTTAAACTTTTAGGACGATAACTGATACCGATATGAGAAGCATGCACCAAGTATAATGGACGATAACTGATACAATAAAATTTGGTTAATAATCCCTTATTTGGTGGTTCAAAAAATAAATTCTCATTAGAATACTCGTCTTTAACCTTAAACCCTAAAGCTATACGTAAAAATAGGTACGCTTTAAAAGCAAATTAGTCCCAAACTCTAATCCACACAAACCATAAACCATAAACCAATACCGAAACTGAAAAGTAACATATAAAGTATTATATAAATATTTTTATATAATTTTAGTTTGAATAGTGATAAAAAATGTGTGAAAATTAACATATAAAGTATTAGGTAGGTTCAATAAATTAGTTGTTCATTCAATTATTTTTTATTTTCGTAAAAAAATTAAAAATTAAAAAAAGTTAAATGAAAATTCATGATTCAATTTTTAATTCAAATCAAAATATATTAAATTTATATTAGATTCGAATTAACGTTAAAATAGATCGCCCGAAAATTACCTCTAAACCGTAAATTAGCCCCAAACCCTAATCCACGTATACCCTAAACCCTAAACCATACTTACCATGCATGAACCCTACGTAAAATGCATGGCCATGTGACCTCGCCATGCATCAATCCTACGTAAAATTTTAATAAATTTAATTAAAACATAAACTATAACCCTAAATCAATGTCAAACCCTAAAAGATATATACCTTGCATGAACCGTTAGCTGGCCATGCATGGCCCATGTGACCTCGTCATAAGGAGGTGTCGAAGTCACCCTCTCTTTTGTCGAGGCACCAGCCATCAGCCACCATGTGAGCCGACCAGCCAGCCGAAGGCAGTCATCATGTGACCTCGCCAGGAAAAGGTGGCGAGATTGGCCATTAAAGTGACCACGCCATAAGAAGGTGACGTGGTACTATAAATTTTGGCCTACATCCCAAAAATTCCCCCAAACTACCTAGAAACCAAATTATCAATCCAATTTGAATTATCCCAAAATATCCCTATTTAGAAGTCAATCCGATTCTTATTTGGGCCAAGATTCAGCATTAATTCATTTCGTCTACAACAATTTTCGAGAGAAAAAATAGCTTACTAATAATTCACAAAAAAAAAAACAAATTGATTGGCAATAAAATAACTAAAGCAAATGTGTTTATGAAGTCGAAACAAAAAATAATGTCGAGAGATAACAGGTTATATTCGTACATTAGCAAAACAACAGCTTTTTTGTGGGTTTAAGGTAGCAAAAACAACTGTTTGTAAAACCTTCACTGATGAGATGAACCGGCTTCAGTAGATGGCCCTGGCGCTGATGGGGCAGAACCTGATGATGATGTAGATGCCGGCGGTGTGCTCGTTGAAGGGGCACTCACGGGTGGTGGAGGCCTTGGTGGACCAGAATGTTGATACTGTTGAGGTGGGCCGCGAGGCGGAGGCATTGCTGAATGATATGGAGGATACTGCTGATAAGGTGGCATTGGTTGCATGTACCCATAAGGTGGATAATGCTGATGAGGATATTGCCCAGGTGGTGGCGGCGGCATAGCTTGGTAGGGATAATGCTGCCCTTGTTTTTCTGATCCAGGTTTGTTCTCCCCTTCGTGGGACGGAACCAGAGCACCCATCCTTTGAGGATCCATTGATGGATAGTAGGCTCTGTCCAGCTGAGGAGGAGGTGGGATATTAAAGTACTGCATAGGTGGGGGTTGGTCCTGCATGCCAGGCCCAGATGGCTGGAATTGGTTCTGCTGCTGAGATATTACTGCCCGGGGCAACATTCCACTATGAGCCACTGCTGCTTGCTGCCTGGCTCCATCGGAGGTTTCGGAATCGGGTCTTGGTGCCTGGGGCTTACCCCACATTAGCTTTAGCCTAAGACCCTTTATGACTAGCTTGCTAGAAAGCTCCTCTGCAGCCTTCTCAGCTCCTTCTCTGGTAGTGTATGTAACAAAGGCACATGCCTTGTCAAGAACCATCTTTATTGATTCAATCTCACCATGGGCATAGAAGTTATCCCTTAAATCTTGCTCAGTAATCCTTTTATCCAGCCCACCCACATAAAGTGTTTTAATGCTTTCATCCTCAGGAGCTTCCAAAGAAGGCATTTCACCAGCCTTGTTAAGTAGCTTTAGTGCCACAGGATCATTCACCCTGCAAACATTTAGAGACAATAAGTCATTCACAATATTAGAAAGTACCCTGCATGAAAAGCATCATCTGCTTGTGTAAGCATATTAAAGTTTGTCGATTAATTGCAGCATTGTCATTAATATCTAGAGATGAACATTAAAATGATAAAGAACTAAAAAAAACACATAAAGACAGTATAGGCCATGCCTTCATGACCTGTGACATTCCTTTCCCCGGCCAAACACATTTGACAATTAACACAACAAATCCACTCAAATAAAAAGGGATGTTCTTTAAGGGCAACTTCCAGACAATGCTCATTCGATGAAAACATAGTTCCATTAATTTTTTTATACGTTAAAGAAAGAAAGAGCTTACCCATAGTAGCGGTCTTTTATATTTTGCTGGGACAACTCCCCAGCTTCTGGCATCTCATGCCTATAGGGGCACTCAGCACCTCTAGTACATTCACCCCGCACATAGAAACTGCAAATATGTGCCCGGTTTCTTTTGTAGTATGGTGTTGTTCTCTGAAGCTTCAGAATAGTGTCATTTGGCCGTACCTTCCCATATGAGGATTCATAATCTAAACCAGCTCTTGCCTGCAATCGACAAATTTACTTAACTAAACATAAGAGAAAACACAAAAAAGAAATAGGACATCATAGTCATCTTAAACAAATAAATTAACACGCTTATAACAATCAACTCCATCTCATTCGCACATCTATAGAGTTTTAAGCATCCATGCATATGGAGAAGTAAAAGGAGGCATGATAAATTTACCAATTATGGAACAATGTTTATAAAAACCATTCCAGTGTTCATTACCATATCTTACAATTTCTTTCAAATTTATATGCCTACAGACAACAACTACAAATCAACAAAATCTGAAGGAAAAGCTGTACATAACAAATTTATTCTCAATACAGTAATAGTAATTAGCAAGTGACAACTGAAAAAACCCACAAACCTAAATGCAAAGCAGTGAATGTGCAAAACTGAACTCTCAGCATAAATTAAATGCTGGGTACTAAGAGGAAAAAGAGAAGAGGGAGTGTATCTACATATCAACTGAAAAAAAGTAAGATGCACTAATGTATTTGGCATGTACATAATATGGCAAAAGGGTTTAGCTTTCACATTGTTCAAATCTCTACTATTGCATGATTTAAATGCAAAGTATCTTTACAGCATATTTCCAATGGTATAAAGCAAACAGTTCACCAGGAACTTGTTTGAAAATTTTCATATAAGATGACACTTTTAACAGCTTCACTCACTTCATAAAATGATGCTAAAAGATCACGGTTAAAGCATGAAAATACATACCCTGCGGTCATGCTCCTCAGCAAAATACTCTCTGTTCACATCACTCTTTGGAATGGCATCATTGGAGTTTATACTAAGAGCAGTATCCCGAACTTGAACTGGCAATCCGTATTCGAGATCTAAAAGGCAGACTTGACAAACATTTTTCAACTTGCTGCAAGTCTGACAAACCTCAGTTTTCTTATACCTTGCATCACGACCAGGCCTCCACCTAAAGACTGTAAATGGCCGTGTACAAATCTTGCACTCCTTATCATAATCAGCTTTAGTCTGCAATCAGTGTAAAGAAACCCATTAGAGGAAAAACACAAAAAATTATATTATTAAAGAAACAAAAAGAAATTAAATTCAAATTCCACAGTGAATCTGTAGGTTCGGAACCATAGTCTAACCGACTTAATATATCATAGCCCTTTCTTGCTGCTTAGGAAGATGCTGATCTATCCTCACCAACGTAAGTAATAACAGAAATATACAGGTCATGAAATTTTCAAATACGTCTGATTGGTATTGCTATTAAAACCTAAATGCCCATGTAAATCATATTGTTGTTTCATACGCAGAAAATTCATTTTGAAAAATCTTATTTCATTTTTAACCAAGATTATAGAAGTCATGGAACTGGAAGCAAAAAAAGAAGCAAATATTAAAAACAAACATTATGACAAGTCTAGTAGTTCTCATTAGTAAAAAAACTGCAAGAGTACGGGAAAAGCGCAGTATAAAACCATCCGCTTCAATCAACATTTGAAAACCCCTTCAAAAAATTTATTTGCTATTTTACATTTTCACCTCAATAAAAGAGGCTCAACCACATTATAGAAAGTTTCTGCATTTACAACTCTGCACACATACAGTCTAACATGATTGTTAACATTATATAGATATATGACTAAAAGCAAAACCAAAAGGTTAAATCCATACAAAAATCATACTTAGTTAATGAAAACTTGGTTTACATTCCCACAAAAAAATGCAATTTCAATTCCCTAAACAGGGTCTGAAGAGAGAAAGAGAGTATTAAAGAGATTAGAGTTAATACCATTCGGACATATGGATTGTCACCAAGGCATGACTCACAAATGATAGGGAAGTCGGAGCGTTCCCAGCCATCCGCCTCGTGATCTCTTAACAATCGGTGTGCCATTGTCTACTTTGCAGAACCTCGTGTAGCTATTCAGAGCCGTTAATTTGTAGCCTATGTCCTTAATTCAAAACTGTAAGTTAATTTAAGAGAAACAAGAATGGTGTATCAAAATCTTATTAACAATATTCCAGGATGAATTTGCAGGCATAACGGAAATCCTAAAACAATTAGACAAACACCAGAATTCAGGGTTTCAAAAAACGGCCCGCGACCGCTATAGCGGCCGCTATTTAGCGGTAATGCCGCCGGCCGAAACCGTTGTCGGCGAAAACAACGGTGGGACGCGGAATCACACTAGTAGCGGTGGATTGCGGTCGCAATTTAACAGGTAGTGGTAAATAACGGTAATAACGGGCCCCTATCCCTGTTTTCTCCCGTTACTGTAAAATCTAAAAAAATCCATGGGCGGGCGATAAGGTTGACGTAAGAGAGTAAAGGGAGGCGAGCTGATGAGACTTACAGGGAGAGGATTGGTCGACGTTGAGGAGAGGGGATTGACGGCGTGCCGAAGACAAGAGGTGAAATCGCGCGGCTCTAGATGCTGCTCTGATGACCACGGCGTGAAAACAACCCTTTTAGGGTTTGAAAGCCAAAGAGAAAACTAAGAACAAAGAGGGATTCAGGTTTTGTTATTAATATTATTATTTTATTTTATTATCATTAAAAAATCATTGGGTTACGAGAATTCAATTAAGAAAATATATTAAGAGGGTCATTAATTTGATAAAAAAAAAAAGGTCTCGTTAACAATTTTTAATTGAAATCAATGATTAAGGTTAGACCCAAAAAATAATAAAAAGCTTAAATTATAGTTTGAGCACCTATTTAATTATTAAACTTTTATTTTAAATTATACTTTAAATTTATTATATTATTTTTATGAAAAAAATTATAGCCTTGTTTGGCAATTAGCGGATAGCGGATTATATTAGCTGATAGCTGATTGCATTAGCTGATTTGACTAGCAGATTGTATTAGTTGATTATATAAAAGTGTTTAGTAAAATTAACTGATTGTTGATAGTTGTTAGATTATTTAAACAAACAAAATGACATATAAGGACATGGTTATATTCCATATTTGTTTGAATAGTTTATTAGTTATCAATATTTTGTATCTAATTAATATTAATTAGATCTATAAAATTATTTTTAATATAACTTTTTAAACATATTCGAATGATTTATATATTAATTTATTATTTATATAATCATTTTAATATAATTTAATTTAATTATTAAATATACATATAAATATGTGATAATAAAAAGAAAAAAGTAAATATAATTAGCTTATAAATAGGGTGAGAAAATATTTAATTTAGGTTATTTTGATATTTTTGATAACTAGTAAGGGTAAAAGAGTCTTTACAACTCTAATATCAAACATCTAATCTCAAAAAGCTCATATTGTGAGCTTTTTTAAAATTAGTGGTTTCACCTCAATCTTCTCTTTCAATCCGATATTCACCAAACAACAATATTAGCAGATATGACTGGTCAAACCTCTAATTATGCCTCAAACCTCTAATTTTTTCCCAAACCGCTCTTTATCAAACATGACCTATATTAATTATAATAGAAATTATTAACTAATTAAAATACATTTATTTTATAAAAAATATTTATATTTTGAGTTTTTTTTTGAATAATTATATTTTGAGTTAAAAGAACAATTTGTAGTTTTTTATGATACTACTCCAGGAAAGTTTATTTCATTCTACACCATTTATATGTATGTACCTCTTAATATAATAAAAACGACTCATATTTGTGAGATTTGGTATGAAACCGTTAAACTCTTTAAGTCTTTAACTCTATAATCAAAGTGAACAATACTTGACCATATTGTCACGGACCGCCAGTTCCAGTTCGAGTCATATTGTCACTAGATTTTCACCTCAATATTAAATAATCCGAAAAAAATAAAAATAAAAATTATTTTCCCTTAAAATAATAAAAGGCCCACCATTTTCTAAATTAAATAAAAATACAATAAAAACCCATATTTTAAAAGCTCATTTTTGAAGCCCATTTCAAAAGAAGAAAAAAAAAACAAAGCCTATTTAGAAATATTAGCCCATCTTTTAAAAAGAAAAAAAAAGAAAAAATAATTTTAAAGGTGAAATAAATGTTGAAGAAAAAGGAAAAATAAGAAAAAATAAATGTAATAAAAAATAACAAAGAAAACAGTAAAAATAGCAAAAAAGAGAAAGAAAATAATGAAAAAAAGAGAGAAAAAAGGGAAACCAGCGCGCGTTGCGCGCCGACACGTGAGCCGCACGCGCGCGGGATGGTTCCCCAGCAAACCCTCTCGTCGAACGTTGAGGAGGGTCGTCCGGCGTCTACCAATCACGGCTGTCGTCGCCGTTGGTGTCGGTCGGCGCGTCTGGCCGTCGCCGACCCAACAGTACCAACCCCACTCACCGTCGTCGCATGTGCAAAAAAAAAACGAAACAAGAGGTCAAACCCTAGGCTTGAATCAAGGGAAAAAATTTAGCTTCGAATATGAACCAAATTAGATAGGTTTGAGGGGTTTTACCGAGAATCAAGTTCTTGTTCTATTTTAGCTTCAATTCATGGATTAAAATCCGAATTTGGCTTGAATTTGAAGCTGAAATTCAAGTATAAATACCCCTTTTCCATTGTTCAACACGCCAATTTAAAGAAAATACACTTGAAAAAAAAAAGCAAAAAGGCTTAGAAAAATTCCGAGAAATTCTCTAAAAATTCTCAAGAGTTGCTGGAAATTTTGAAGTTGAGGTTCGAGTTTGGAGGCAATTAGGAGCGTTTCGAGAAGTTCATATTCGAGTTCATCGTTCGTCGTTTCGGTAAAATTACTATCTTTCCTTTTAATTTTTATTTAGAATTTTTTATGTTTGTTCTTGGTTGAATTTTTGTGTTTGTGTTTTTTGTGGATTTTAGGTTTTGTTCTTGAAGTCGGAAAATCATTTCGTGATTCCGATAATGATTTCATTTTAAATTTTCGTTTAAATTTTGGTTTGATCTTTGTAACCCCCTCATCCCGGTCTGGTCGGATGACCGATCCGAGTGGGCCACACGGGGAAAATCGAAGCGAAACCCGTTAAGGCTTCCCATCGATTAACGACCCAGAAAATTTCCTTTTTATTTTATCTTGTCTATAGGCATAATTAAATCCTATGTGAAGCACAGCAGCGGAAAATACCAACAATGTAACATACTCCAATCAGCCAATACATTAAACAGCTCATTTTAGCCCTTTACAACAGGCCGTTTCGAAACGCCCTTAGGGTGTTCCGAAACGCCTTGACTTAGTCAACAGGCCAGGGTCAACCACAGGGTGACCGTTTTGAAACAGGGATGACCCGTATCGAAACGACCCTAACGGTCAACTTCTCGTGGTCAACGATATTTGACCGTTTTGAAACATCAAAGGCTCGTTTTGGAACGCCTTTATCTCGCCAATTTCTCAAAATTCCAGTAGCAAAAATGTTCCGAAACGACCCCCATCCGTTTCGAAACGGCAGGCCAATTGCAAAGGGACCGTTTCGGAACAGGGTAGCCCGTTTCGAAACGCCCCCTGTCTGCAGACTCGTTTTGGCTGTTTTAAGGCACAATGGTGCCCCAAAACACTCTACAACACCATAACAATTAAACTTAAGGCAACCCAACTATATTAGCATGCTTCAACAAGATTAAGACGAGTCTAAAAACTAAGGCAAGACATCACAAAACATGCATTCATACAACAACATTCAAACGTAAAGGCAACCTCTAAGGCATAAGGCTAACATTCATAGTAAGCAATTTAGGCATGGGTTACAATTCAACATAGCCACACAAGCCATACAAAAGCAAGATATCAAGGAGTCTAAACAAGCTCCTAAACAACTACCAACTATCCATCAAAACAACACATGTCTCATTGCTCAAACTATTACATGTTCAACATTAAAAACTCATACTTGAAGTACTCAAGGCTAACAACCACACTTTGAGGCCCTCCACTTGCTCGAGCAACCCGCGAACTAAGGATCTGCAACGTTGAACAAAGAGAGCGTAAGCAATGATGCTTAGTGAGGGTAAGCTCTAAAAATAAACCTCAACATTGCAGGGTCCGAGCACGATCTAGCCAAGGCATTACACAAATATACCAAGGATCCACAAGAGCCACAAGATAAAGATGCATGAGCAATATACAATATAAATGCCATGATCATAAGCTCAACTCCACAATACATGTAATCACATTCAAGCATCCCATCAAAGATCATAAACCTCAACACATTGATACACATATCAAACAACAATGGCACCTAGCTATGACCCGAATACGCGGATAGACATGTTGGAACTCACATCCAACAACCACATTACCTCACGGTGGGATTACACTCATCACCGGTCTCGCGGAGGGGATTCCACTCATCCTCACGCCCCGTCGATGGGATTCCACTCATCACCGACTATATTTAAATACAATTTCCAGGCGTACCCGTACTCCTCCTTGGTGACTCAACGCCACCAAGGCCATGCGCGACTTTTGACTCATGTGTACACACTAACATCCTAATGATCGATCATTTGTATTCAAGTATACTAGTGCCAACATTTACTCATTTCACATTACTCATTCCAATCATTTCCGTGCTTAGCACGTACTCACCAACGACCATCATCATGCATGTCTCAAGCATCACAAGTCATATTTCACCTCACATGTATAATACAATATACACAATCATTCATATCACATTTCATACGAGACATACACAACCACATAAATGAGTTCATCCAAAGGCTCTAGATCAAGTTTAGGATTAGGCTACCACCCTAATCCTAACTCTAGGTGGGTCTACCAAGCCCAACCTAGTCCATATACTCGAACCAACTATTTTAAAACCAAGTAAAACATTTAACCACTCACCTAAGCTTCCAAGCTCAAAGACCAAGCAAGCGACCCCCTTCAATTTCCCGGATTCACTTCTGATGCTTCACCGATGTCCAAACCCGATTCTAATCATTCCCAAACACAAACAAAACATTCACAATCAATATCTGATCATCGAAACTAACCCGGATCAACATTTTCAAGCATCCAACACTCAAAAACAAGCCCAAAACAGAATTCCCGAGCAGCCCCTAAAACCCACTGAAATCTTCTATTTCAAGCATCCAAACAACCATCAAATACACCCAAAGTAACCCTCATATATCATACTAACACCAGCCCCCAAAATCCAACACATAACTACCCCAAAAACCACTTTAAAACCCTCCAAAAACCCCCTTGAAACCCAATTCTGAAAATTGCCCAAAATCATTTGAAATTCACATATGATATACCATTTGACCTCTATATACCAAAACTAAGCATATTAAATCAAAACATTTCTCTTAACATCATAAAGACACCATTTTTAATCAAATCCTTCAAAACTCCCATTTTCCAAAACCTTCATGAAAATCAAAATAAAAGGTACTTTCATGGAGAGGGAGATGAGGGGAAGTCAAAAATATCATTACCTTTCAAAATGGAGTTGAAATGAGGGAGCTTTTGAATGGAATAGTAGATTGGGTAGAGGGCTCTTGTTTTCCCGTTGGTGAAGAAGAGAATGAATAGTAGGAATTTGGGTGTTTTTGTTTTGTTTTTAATTTAAAGGCACAAGGACCTTCTTGCCCTTAATGAAATGGGGTATTCACAAGGGCACACAATCCATGGCTATTTGGGATTAAATTTCAAAACATAGTCAATCATTAAATTAATTAATTTGAAAACAAAAACCCGAGCCATTTTTTAAATTATAAAACCGAGCCCAAATAATATTAAAATATTATTTTTCACCTAACCCCTAAACCCGGGTATTACAATCTTTAAAAATTTGCATGCTTTTAAAAATGTTGTTAGGAGTGTTTTGATCTTTAGAAATGAAGAAATAAATTTTTAAAAGTGTTTATATTAAAATGTAAGAATAAAATGAGTTAACGTGGTTTAATTGAAAAAACATAAAGTTAGGGATTTAATTAGGAAAAATAATAATGCATGGGTGGAAAAAAATTAAAAGGGGCTTGGTTTTTAAAAAATAAATAAAATGTTTTTTTTTTAATTTAGTTTTAATAATAAAGTAGATTAAGTGATTTTAAAAAAAAAGAAAAAATAAATAAACTTTTTTTCAAGAAAAAGAAAAAATAAAAAAGTTTTAAAGTAAAAGTTTAGGGTTTAGGAAAGAAATAAAATTTTGGGAAAAAAAGCTTAAAAGGAAATCTTTCAAAAAAAAGTTTATTTTTAAAAAATTATTTTTTAAAAGAAAATATTTAAAAAATGAAAATTTGAAGAAAAAAATAAGTTTTAAAAGAGAACTTCTTTTTTAAATGAAAAAAATATAAAAAAGTGAAAAACATGAAAATATAAATAAAAAACAAAATAATGTAAAAGGGGTCTTGGCTTTGAAAAAATATAAAAAATAAAAAAGAAGAAATAAATATTTATTTAAATAAATAAAGGAAAAAATACAAAAGAAAAAAATAAGTTTCCTATTTGTTTTTTAGAGATAGGTGAAAACTTATGATTAGCTTCTAAAGCTTAGATAGAGACGTGTTTGTTGAAAAATTACTTCACAAAAAAATAAAACACACTTAAGGAAATTTAAACTTTTAATTAGGAATAAAAGACTTAGACATCTTTTTAGGTTTTTTTAATCGAACCTAGAATAAATATAAAATGCTCAACGCACTAAATTTCTTTGTTGCTTGAAAAGTGAAAATAATTCAATACGGTGTCTTATCAAACGAGAATGACGGGTTAGCACCAGAAATTTTGGCGGTGATTAAAGTTCATCTCCCGGGCGATAAGGTCGTTAAAATAGGCTAATATTCAGTAAACGGACAAATAAAGTCAAACCTTTGTGAACTTGCAAATTCCAGTTTTAAAAACAATTTTAAAACTAATCATGTACCAATTTTGGGCGTCGTGGGGGTGCTAACCCTTCCCCACGCGTAACCGACCTCCGAACTTGTTTTTTTATTTTCGCAGACAAAAACTGTTCGTTTTATTAAAACAAAACGTTTTATTAAAATAACCCTGATTTAAAGTGATTCGATCACACTTTTCAAAAAGATTGGTGGCGACTCTGTATTTTTTTTAAAGTTTTCCAAAAAGTCAAAGCCTCCTAAAAAGTGGTTCCGGCGGAGATTTTGGGACTAAAGAGATTACCAGACTTAGCCTGAACTGTGGAGGATTCTAAAAGACAACCACTTTGACCTATGTAAACTTTCTATGTAAACATAGTATTTGTTTCCTCGGATAAAAGATATATTCTAGGAAATATTCCATTGTGGTTGGTTGGTTTTGATCATTGTAATCGATGTAAATCATTAGAGACCATCGGATGTAGGGAAACTTAATTATAAATAGAGGTCTTCCTCACCTTATTTGTATCACTAATCTTCTAAGTAATTAAGATATTCACTCTAAAACTCTCTGTGTTGTTCTTGAGTTGTCTTCTCTATAGTTTGCTTCCGCTTAGAACGATTCAACTTTCTTAGTGCCTTAAAAGAATTTGATATTACTGAGTGAGAATTCAGGTTGACTTAGTCGTTTGTCTATATTTATATTTATAATTATTATATTTTACAATAAGATATGCATATTTTAAAAAAGTTCACAATTGTGACACCCGCAGTAATCGTAATAGCATATGTTATGTCCGCAACTGCAATAAACGCGACACGACTAAAAACGCGGCCGCAAACACTTTTTAAATCCCTACACCAGATATATAAATAAATAAAAGTTTATTAGATCTTTCTAATTTTATACTGCTATTTATCATAAGAAAATTTGAAATTTTCATTCAATTGTTATGAAGTATAAACCCTATCAACTCAAATCAAAGATAAATTCACGTATGCAAACTATTTGGAAAAAATAGTTCCAAATTTGTAGTTTTATATTTTCCCTGTCTTTCCTATTCAACTGGTTCGACTAGAACCATTAAAATGATATAAACCAGCTACCAGGGACGGTGGTAAATAGGGGATTTGAGGGGCTGTTGCCCCTTTCAAAAATTTTGGTATAATAGCATTTTAGGTCTTTTGTAGTTTAAATATTAATTAAATATGACATTTTCCCCTCTCAATTTTTAAATTTGAAGGTTTAATAGACTCTTTTCCCTCTCAACGTTTGATCCTAGCTCCGTCCCTACCAACTACATAAGAAAATCACAAAAGAAACACAAAAGGTTTTAAAAAAGAACATCATGGGTTGTAATAGGGAGTCTAGAAAGTACATGAACAGCAGTCGGTGAGGTGTGTCGGCAATTGAAACCCAACCGGAAAAAAGATAGGTAGGTAGAAGCGAAAGAGATCTCGCAAGGCCGCCACAAGAGAGAGATAGGGATGAGATTGCCTTTGCGCTCTTTATTTTTTTTTAATTTTTATGTATTATATTTTTTTTCTTTTTTTGGATATTGCGTGTTTGGGCTCATAAGTCAGAATAGGCCGTAAGTAAAACCTTAAAAATATTCAACCTAAAACATTGTATTGTAATCAAGAAACTCGTGTAACATTCTCGGTTGTAAATTTTTTAAAATTGGCAGTGGAATATTTTAGGTCAAAACTCAAAATATTACATTTTCTATACTAAATCATGTAAATTGGATAATTTTTTACATTGAAACCTAAAAATTTACCATTATGTGTAGGTTTTATTCAATTGATAAATTCATGTAATATTCTCAATTGTAACTAGAATTCTTATTAATAGTGTGAATTTTTAAAGTTTCAGAGAAACATTTTAGGTTGGACCCAAAAACATTACGCTCTTCCTACCAAATCATGTAAATCAGATAATTTTTTAGGCTAAAACCTAAAATGTTATCATCAAAGATAAGTTTTATTCGATTGAAAAAAAAAATGTAACATTATCGTTGTAACCAAAAATCTTATTAAGTCTCTAATATTTTAGAGTAAACCGGGTAACATTTGAGGTTGGAACCAAAATTATCACGTTATTCATACCAATACATGTTAATCGGATAACTTTTCAGGTTTAAACCTAAAAAGTTACCGTTAAAGGTAAGTTTTAATCAATTGAAAAACTCATGTAACACTCTCTGTTGTAATTATCTTTTGTGTAACTTTTTACAAAGAACGTGATACCACTTTAGGTTAAAATCAAAAAGATTATGCTGTCCATGCAAAATCAGATTAATTGAATAATTTTTCAAGTTGTAACTAGAATTCATGTCACAAACTAGCCTTAGCTTTCTAGCCACATAGCATAACTACATTAAGGATATGCTTGCTAGAGAGGAAAGAAAATTGGAAGGATGAAAAATTAAAATGATGGAAAAATGAAATGATGAAATATTTTTTTTTTCTATTGGTGTGCTTCGACGAGAGGATAAAAACTAGAAGAAAAATAAGTTCATTTCCTCTCTATTGCTTGGTACAATAGAAAAGTGAGAGGAAAGACAATTAAGCTTTGAAAATTATAATTTATTTTTAATTTTTATAATTTAGTACAATATTTTTAATTTGATTATTTTTATTCAATTTAGTCCCTAAATTTTCTATTTAATTTAAAATTGACCCATATTTGTTTCTAATTTTTATAATTTAATCTAACATTTTTAATATAGTTTTATTTTTGTTCAATTTAACCCATATTTTTTTCTTTAATTCAAAATTGACCTATATGTATTTCTATTTTTTTTATGATTGTGTCCAATTTTTTTAATATGGTTTTACTTTTGTCTAGTTTAGTCCATAAAATATTTATTTAATCTGAAATTAACCTCTATTTATTTCTAATTTTTATAATTTAGTTTAATGTTTTTTATAATCTAATCCCGAGAGTTTGACTATCAATGTAACACCTAATACACGTTACAAACGAATCCAACCCAAATACCGAATGCTACAAATGACCCATTTGTGGCCTAAAACAAATTAAAAAACAAGCATATTTGATTACATGGAAGTAAACAACCAACATGAACATAAAGGAGAAACAATTAACTAAAGTCACCGAGAAAACAAACCTTTAAAAACTTTAGAAAACAAACGATTTAACAAAAAAACATTTTGGTAAATTTACAAGATTTGAACAAAATAACATTCAAAACTTAAAGAAAAGTTTAATATAAGTAGAAACATTGTCTACCTCTGTTTTGCTTAAAAAAGAAGTTTAAATCGAAGTAAATTTAACCAAATCGGGGTTTAGAGACTAAAATGTAAATAATTCATAAGTTGGATTTTAAGTTAAAAACTCAATTCCAGGTTCGTTTTAGACTCATTCATTCCAATTAGACTTAATGGTAAATTCTTGTTGAAATCGAATTTGAAATAGAGTGTTACTTGCAAAAAATAAGTAGTTTATGGGGCATTTTGAAAACATTCATAAAATACATGGGCCAATTTTTCAAAAAATGAAATTAAAGCTTCCTCTATGAAATACATATCATCATTGACATATAGACTAAGTTTCAGGTTAATCCGAGCTAAAACAAGTCCTTAATTGCAATTATAAAATTAGTGACTGGAATGTGAAGTTGACTATTATAAGGTAATGTATTGAATTATAAAGTAGAGGTCAATTTCAAATTAAATAAATTTTTAGGGATTAAATTGAACAAAAATAATATCATAGTGAAAATATTAGATAAAATTATAAAAATTAGAAACAAATAGGGTTCAATTTTGGATTAAATAAATATTTTAGGGACTAAAGTGAACAAAAATATTATTATATTAATAATATTGAATTTAATAATAAAATAAAAAAATAAATAAGGGTAAATTTTAGATTAAATAAAAATTTTAAGGACTAAAATGAACAAAATAAAATTATATTAGAAATACCGAATGGAATCATAGAAATTAATTATAAATATGGTTAAAATAAAATTAAAATTTTTTAAACATAATTTCATAATATTATTATTGAAGTGTGATACTTTTCTTTCCTATTTTTCACTCAATTTGGAGAGAAATCTATTTGTAAAAGAACAAGAAAAATTACCTCTACTCCTATTTTTTTTCCTTCTAATTTTCTACTCTATTAAACAACCCTTAAATTCATTTTCGTTATAATTTTCTTTCCCCTCTTTTCTTTCTTCTATTTTTCTTCTCTACCAAGCGAAACTTAAATGACAAATTGCTTTTGAGTGAATAAAATATAAGATCACATCAAGCTAAATCAATTCTAAATATACTGGGACAAAGATTAATAAAATACTGAAATGAACGCAGAAAAGAACGGTGAGAATCATCAAAACCTACATCATTCTCAGCCATTCCATTTAACTACATTATCCTTTACGTATTTCCATTTTTGAATAATTTGGGCAAAAAAAAGTATTTTCATTTTTGGATTAAAGAAGATGATATGCGGCATGCCCTATTCATCATGTTCAAATAACACTCTAATAAATATTTTATTATTTTTATTAAGCAATGCAAATACACTATATTATTCATTCAAACCAATTGGTTAATAAATTGAATATCAAAAAATTGATATTTATAAAAATATATATACACAATATTTTTACTTTCGCTTATAGTTGATTGAACTTGAAGTCTCCCATTAGTTTCTTCATTTTTGATGAACAGATGGAATAGCATTATCAAGAACGGACAAAATTGATATTTTTGATTCCATGCCTTTCCCAGCGACCACCATTAACCTCTCATTTTGCCTACATTTCAAATCATTAAAAGACTTGTTTGATGAAAAATACGTTTCCCTATATGCATTTATTATTTTCTAGGACAAAGTTGTATATATTTAGGGTTTGCTTTTCCATGTAATTTTTTTTTATCATAGCTTTTCCGTGTAATTTAATTGATATAAAATATTTTTTTTCATTTTTATGTTTGGTTAGCGTAAAATAATTTGGTCAACATAATATGGCTCGTTTCTGAGATGTTGATGGTCTAAGAACGAACTTAAAAATTAGGATCTAATAATAAGTATTAAAAAATTATTTTTTTAAGAGTATGCCCCTAATAACAAGTATTAGAAAAATAATTATGGCTCCAATAATAAAAAAATTGAAAAAAAAATAGTTTTAAAAGTATGCCCCTAATAAAAAATATTGAGAAAAATTAGGCTCCTAATAACAAATATTGAAAAAATTAGACCGCAAACAACAAATATTAAAAAAATTAGCTTCAATTTTTTTAATTTTTATGAATCAGTCCTTAAATTTTATGACTTGTGTCTACCCTAAAATTTTAAAATTTTTATAACTTATATTCATCCTCAAAAATATTTTAACTTGTACTCACCCTAAAAAATCTAAATGTGCCACTTGTCAGCAGGGACGGACCCAGGATTTTATGTTAGGGGGCGAACTTTTATATAAACTATGGTGACACAAGTCAATGCAAAATAACAATCATAATAAAAGCAAGAACAAAATGTACACATAAAAAAGTTATTCTCCATTCTCATTTCCCTTTCACAAGAACAATGATTTACAATTTGCATTAATATGCTTGAGTTTTACTTCTAAGAGATGAAGAAAACTTACAAAATACAGAAATTTGACTTATAAGCTAACTCCTGAAATACTTAAGAACAAACAAAAAAAACCTTCTAAGAGAAGTAATAATTGCGAACCTACAAAATATTGCAAAAGGATTCTCTTACATATCAAAAGTAGGCATTCGAAATTGTGCTCGACGCTCTTTCATTAGATCAAAGTCGTCAATAAGAGAATCTACAGATAAACAACGAGCAATTTCCTTCTCAATATATGTTATTAAGTAGCTCGACAAAAACTCATCCTCTATTTTGTTACGCAAGTGAGTCTTCACTAGTTTTATAGCCGAAAAAGCTCGTTCCGTGGTCACAGTAGAAACAAGAAGAGTCAAAAAAAAGACGAACAAATCGATCAATAAGATGATAAATACTTGAATTTCGAGTATTTGCTAACACTTGACAAAGTTCTGAAATTGTTAACGCCTTTCTTAATTCAAGGCTCCCACGAGCTTCTAACTCAAAATGTTCTAATTAAACTTTCAAGTGCAATCTTTCTTGCTCTGTGAAGTCTTCTGAGTAAAATTTATTTGCAAGCTTGCATATATCAGCAATGCAAAATGATTTATAACCATCCCTTGGATCTAAAGCAAAACTAAGTTTAAGTAACTCCATCATGTCATCTTTAAATCTAATGTTCATCTCATGCATTTGAGAGTCAATAGCAGAGACAAATATATCAACACGATAATGATGCCTAACTGAGATGGCATCTCGTTGAAGTCGAGGCCTCCCTCTACCACCTTTATATAGAGCATTCATATCGGGGATCTCTATATTATGTTTATCACAAAATATCGTTACTTTTTCAAGTAAAGAATCCCATCCTTCTTCTCTAAATCTTTGTATAAGTTTCTTTGCACTTGATACCAAACACAAAGCATTTAGTATATCTTGAGACTTACGTTGCAAAGCTTTACTAAGATCATTAGTAATACTCAAAAGATCTATCATGAGGTGTAAGATGAATACAAACTCAAAAGATGTCATCACATCATAAACACTATATGCTTCACTTCTTTGAGTCAAATTTCCATCACTTATGATGTTCTCAAGAACAGAACAAGTGGCATCAAACATCTTGAGTAAACTACAAAGAGAAGTTAAATGTGAACCCCATCTTGTATCTCCTGCACGTTGTAAAGTGCCAATCTAATTTTTCCCTTTCCCGTTTCTAATTCTTCAATAGCAATCATATCTGCAATATAACTTGCTTGGGCATCTCTCAACTGATCTTGTCTCTTGCACGAAGACATAATTAAATTTATAATGATAGTCAAATATGAGAAAAATTGTGCAACCGAAATCACTTCTTTGGATGCTGCCACCAAGGTCAATTGTAATCTATGAGCAAGACAATGAATGTAATAAGCAAATGGACATTCTTTAAGGAGTAATGCTTGCAAACCATTGAATTCCCCACGCATATTGCTAGCTTCATCATATCCTTGACCTCTTATGTCTTTCACATTCAAACAATGATGTGAAAGAACATCACAAATCTCCTTCTTCAATGCAGACGAAGTAGTTTCCTTTACGTGGACTATATCAAAAAATATTTCACGTATAAAACCTTCCTTGTCAACATATCTCAACACAATTGCCATTTGTTCCCTTTTTGATTCATCACGAGCTTCATCAACTATGACACAAAATTTTTGTTCTCCAATTTCCTCTCGAATATGCTTTTGGATCCTAAATCGAAAAAGACAAAGAATCTCTTTTTGGATTTTTGGAGAAACATACTTTGAATTTTTTGGAGCATTTTTTAAAACTGTAGCAACCTCATCATTGTAAGAAGCCAAAAAACTTACTAATTCAAGAAAATTACCACGATTAGTTGAATCTTCTGTTTCATCACGGCCCCTTAAAGCACAACCTTGAAATGTTAACCACTTTACAACTTTTATAGAAACTTTGAGTTGCAATCGATTTTTAACAACTTGTTCAGAACTTTGTTTCTCAATCACTTTTTGAATATGTTGCAAAGAGTTTTTCAAATCATGATAGCTTATCATTGCATTCTTGTGGAGAGAGTTTGTATTTTTTTCGACATGAAGAAGGAATGCACAATTAGATCCTTCATTAACTTTCTTCCAAGATCGAAAGCCATCACGAGTAAAAGTATTTGATCCAAAACGTCCAAGGGGCTTGCTAAAGAGAAAACATGGAAGGCAATAAGCGGCATCCTTGGTTGGTGAATATTCTAACCAATCAGGAAATAACTTATACCATGAACTTAAAAATCACCGCCCATACTTATCAACATATTTTGGATCATTAGAAGGAATGGGTTGATAAGGCCCCTTCCCAATATATGCTCTACGAACTTCATCTCGTTGATTTGGAGGAAAATCCCAAATAGAATTTCGCAATCCAGGATCACGCTCAATAGTGGATGCATCAAAGGTTTCTTGTTCAACTCTTGGAGCTTTACTTGGACGATTATCCACTACAGAAGAATTGACGAGTTTCGGACTTGGAGTTGGAGATCTTTTACTAATAGAAGGAAAACCACTATCAAGATCGAGCTCTTTTTGATCAACTAAATTTTTAATAGGAGAAGAATCAATATTATTTCTGGAAAGACCCTTTCTTTTGAAGAAAGAATCAATTTTTTGATTACCCATATCGACCTTTAGAAGTTCCGTGCTCCTTCGATCCTTGAAAACAATGTCATATTCTACTTTTTAGTACCTCGACAATCACATTGAAATATTTAAATTATAAAAATTACATCATCTTGCATGTTTTCTCTTAACTAGCTAAACTAGTTCAATTTAAGTTTTTTTTTGCTAAATCTCAATTCAAGCATTCTAAACCTTAATTATACATTCTACTATAATCAATAGATCATAAGTACCTATTCAAAAATAATAATCCACCTAATAATCCTAGAATTTATACTAATCCTAATTTAAGAATGGTTCAAGAAAAAAATTCAAAATTTATTACTAATATGATGATTTTAAGTTAAGATCATGTTATAAGTCTCTTATTGAACATAAAAGATAACTTAGGGTGTTTTCAAATCAAAGAAATATAATCAAACCATTATTTCACCATTAAAGTTTTTAAACCTAGCTTGGAGTTGAAGATGATGTAAATGTTTGAAAACATGAATAGAAATGTAATTTAAACCTTTAAATAACTTAAAAATACATTAAACAATAAATTTCTTACCTCAATTTTGAAGTTTCTTGAATTCAAATCAAAACCCAAAATTTTTTTTGCCGCGATGGAGGAGAAAACCAGTGCAGCAGTGCTTTCACTTTTCACTCTTCTTTTTCTCTTTGTTTTTTTAGTTTTAATCCCAATGTTAAAATAAATTAGTTTTATATTTTAAATCCCATCATTAGTTATATATATATATAATATCTATTGTTGTTTTATTTTTATTTATACTAAAACATGTATATTTCTCCATAACTCCTCTAATTTTCACATGCTTTCCAAAACAGTCCACTCACATTGTACACTTAATTTTTTTTGTTTTTTTATTCAATTTAGTCATGAATCTAGTTCTAATTTCAGTTAAGTTTTGTCTAAACCTCTAATTAATAATTTTTTTTCTCAGCTTACCTCAAATAAAATTTAAGGGGTACAAAATTAGATATTGACAACAAAATACAGAAAAATACCTATACTATAAGGTAATTTAAAATTTTTAGGGGGGGCGGCTGCCCCCAGCACCCCCTCGGTCCATCCCTGCTTGTCAGAGACGGGCTAAATGTAATCTAATTTTCAAGTCAATGTAAAATGACTTGTATTTATAAACATGAGAAGATAACACTTTACGTGGTTTATGGGAAAATAACTCTCGATGGAATGTGATGTTTCAAGAAAAATAAACAATTTTTTACATCCTAAATATTTTTTAACAATATGTCCACTGTATTTTGTTATAAATTAAAATAAAAAAATTAAAGAAACATAAAATTATAGCAGGAAATGCAACACAATAAATCTAAATTAAAAAAAGAAAAAAATGAATATCAGACCAACAAAACATCTTTAGTGGGTTGTAAATAAGTGATAAAGATAAAACATTGGAGAATTTAGAAACAGAGAACAAGTTTTTTTTATCTTTAGTCTCTACCCACCTACACGCTTCATGCTTGAATTAGGAGCGGTATGCAAAACCATCAATCTTGGAAGTTGCTTCGTAAAACATATCTGACTACATCGGCAAACGAACCACAAAAGGGAATGAATCTACTGAAGACCATCGACAATCCGCAAATCAGAGCTCATATGTCGTAAAAAAATGTATCCACAAACACAAGTCTACCACAACGGTAGACGAATACGCGCCATAAGATAGAAGCGTGTTATAAGATAGAGGGAAAAGCGTACCACAAGGCAGAGGTAAAATATACTACAAGATAGATAAAAATTAAAAAACACAAAATTATATATATATATATATATATAATAAGAACTTGATATAGAAAAAAAAGGACTATTGACGGTGATAACCAACACTAAAATTAATATTACCATCGATGAATCAAGAATTAAAAAAAAATTAGGTTAGAATCGGAGTGCAGCGCTTACTGCTCACATCCCAAATATCGGAATCACGTTATTTTGAAAAAGACATTAATACAGCTCATCTCCTTGTGTCCTGGTGGCAAAGGTAGATGTTTATCATCCCTTAGGACTCGGGTTCGAGCACCAGTAATGTCATGCTGTGTGTGCCGTCTTTGAAAAGACTAAGAAAGTTGAACAGATGCTATCCTTGCATCGCACCAACATATTCAAAAAAAAAAGACATTAATACAACATTTCAACTAATTAAATTTCTTAAAAAAAGATTTTTCATTTACCAAACAAAACATTAAATTATGTATTAAACCTACAGCCTTACAGTGTCATGTATATATAAACATTTTTTTATCGATATAAAAAATACTATACACATGATTTTATTCTTTTCTTAAGGACACATTATTTTATTTTAGAATAGTCAAAAGAAAACCCCTTCATTCCATCAACTTTAATAATTAAAAAAGTGAAGGAAATTCCATATTCATGAAGATATAGAATTGATGTGTATATAGTATTATTCGATGGTTCCTTTGAACAGAGACGAACGTATAATTTAGGTAAACTTATAAAACTTTAAAAAGATTGAAAAATATTTTTAATAGAAAATATACCTAATTTTTTAAAAATTATATAAAAAACTTAAATTACCGAGGAATCCTTGCGCTTGGCATTTTATCAATGAAAAAAACTCTAAAAATTAAGCCGATGAACTGAAAAAAATAAACTGAACAGCAGGCATGGGGGCCACCATTTGTTTTTGTTTTTGTCCGAACAAGTGAGCCTCAGATTCCCGGTCAGTTAGCTTGTTCTTCTTCTTCGTCTTGTTTTTGTTTTTGTCTTAATATTATTTGGTTCATGCCTTCTCTTTTGCTCTCCAGAACGTATCTCTTCACTCCACCGTTTAGACTTTAGCCGCGTTTTCTGCCTTTTCTTGTTTTCCCGTGAAGAAAACCTTAATGTTTCAGAACTGTAGAGAGATGACGACCGCTGTAACTGTTAAAGGAAATCCTCATCAAGCATGGAAATGGAGTTCTCAACAAAATCAAGCGGTAATTAGCAGTTGGTGTCGCAATAAATGGAGTTTCATGAGCTTCAAAGGGAGTGTTTTTAACCAAGGTTTGCAGAGGATAACGGCGAGGAAGAAGATAGGACCAAGATCAGTTACTTATGGCTATGGTGAAGTGAGAATGATGAATGGCAGCGGCAGCGATGCGGCGGAGGCAGACATGAGGTTCGTGGAAGCGTTGAGGGAAGCTCAATCCTACGTGTACCTGCACCGAGGAAACACGTTTGTTTTGCTCTTGTCTGCCGAGGTTGTCGCTAGTCCTTGCTTGTACTCCATTCTCAAGGTATCTCAATTCCCAATAACTCTCTCTTTTTTTAATTTAAAATTTTGATTGTTTATGATTCAATTCCGTCCATAATCCATATGTTTCTTCAAGTTCATTTACACTATTAAAATATGAATAAATATTCTGTTTAGTTTTAGGGTATAGAAAGTTAGTTTATGGTATAAAGTTTAGGGGTTTAGGTGTAGGGGTTAGAATTTAGGTATAATTGTTTCAATTTAAGGTTTAAGGTTATAATTTAGAGTTCATAGGTTAAAACATAAATCCTCACCGTATTACCCTAAAAACTAAACCCTAACCTACAAACCCTAAATTATAACCCTAAACCTTAAATTGAAACAGTTATCCATAAATTCTAAACCCATACACCTAAACCCCTAAACCTTATACCCTAAAATATCTCCTTATACCCTAAAACTAAGGCGCTTGCGGAAACTTTCAGTTTCCACCGCCTGTGTATAGGATATTAATCCTTAAAATATATGATGAATATGGAGTAAATATCATATACTAATATATAATCATTATATCATTAGTTATGTGTACTGATATTTATCATTAATTATTTTAATAAATTTTAAATTAAAGAGACTTAATGAGTGATTATTATTTTTTAAGAATAAAATACGTTGAAAATACTTTGCGTCACTTTTTCAAAAAAAAAAGTTTATTGTTTTAATGTTTTAATAAAACTTTATTATTTTTAGATTAAAAAATTGAGTGCTCATCCCTTTGTGTTCTAGTGTCAAAGGTAGATGTTCATCATCTATTGGCACCCGGGTTCGAGCACCAATAATGTATGTTATGTGTAGCATTCACACCAGCATAATTAAAAAAAAGTGAGAAAGTGGCACAAAAAAAATTTCAACATATTTTATTCTAAAACAATAATCACACTTTAAGTCTTTATGGTTTCAAAAGTTATTAAAATAACTAATGATGCATATTATATAATACTAACATAAGTTAAATTACATGCACAAGACCTTATATATTTTAAAATAAAATAATTTCCACAATAGAAGTCACTTTGGTGACTTAATGCTTCAATTAATTTATCTCAAAATATATAATATAAATATACCGATATTCAAATTTAAAATTTTGTAACAGTCAAAAGCGAAATTTCTGATAGTACTTAAGTTTCCAAAATAACCTAAAATAAGATTGTCTAAATGGGGCTATCAAAAATCGAAAAACCGAAATCTTTGACTGTTTCTCAAAAAATTCCTTAAGCATGCATTTATCAAAATAAAACTTGAATTCAAACCATCAATCTTTAACTAAAAGTCAAAATTAGAAGTATCATACAAATGAGTAATTTATATAATGATCACATAAAACCTTAAAATAATCCTAATAACCTAAGGATCATAATTGAATTTTTTTATCAAACTGAATTAAATATATATTATTGTCAAACATATGTTCTATAATTCATAACAATAACAATAATAGCGTTTGATCAAAATCAAATATAAAAAAATAATGATTCAAACCCAAATAAATGCTTACAATAAGAGCAACATACTTGAACCATTGTAATATATGATACTACATACTTTAAAGGTAGCATACTGTCACACCCTGCCATTTTTCCCTAAAATCCAAACCGAGGTTCTTGCCACCCTTGGGCACTTTTGAGGCAAGCTAGCAACAAGGAAGGCACTATAAAGGCCTATGACGGCCATGAAGACTTTAGAGACATGCCACAGCGTTCTAGAAAGATCCGGGACGTTCTCTCCAAGTCTAGACACACCCGGGAGGACCCAGAAGGCTCGGGAAGACTCAGGAAAGCTCGGGACAACTCTGGAAGACCCTGGAGCTTTCTAGAACCTTTTGGATACATGTAGATATGTATACACATATGTAGAACTCTCTAGATTAGTGTAGTCTCTTAGGAGATATTTTAGGAGGCAACATTTGGATCGTTGGATCAAATCGATCTCAACCGTCCATTGAGGAGGTGGGAGCCTATAAATAGGGCCACCCTCTTCATTTTGTAATCACTCAAGCAATTAGCCACTAAAGCCTTCTTGTAAAGCATACTTTGTAAAGCTTCCTTCTTAGTTCAATACAAGTTTCTTACTTGTAAACTCTAGCCTTCTCTTGTGTTCTTTGTTAGCCATTGCGTTGCGTGAAGGATCAAGGCTGGTTAGCACCATCAAGACTTGCTAATGCCGCACGGATCGGGTTTGAGTGAATTAGTCCGTGACAGTTGGTATCAGAGCAAGTTACGAGACTCGGGATATAGCAAAAACAGGCAAGAGTCAAGCTGTAAGCTCATCCGACGTGGAAGTCGTGCATGATCGAGGGCGCGAGGAGATGGTTGAGCCTGTTGAGGCGAGGCCTAGGGCCAAGTCCAAGGACATGCTCTCTAGCTTGGAGACCCGTCTTACCCACATGGAGGAGAATGTGGTGGGTGTGAGCACCCAAGTGGACGACCTTACCAATCGGGTGGAAGGCCTTGAGGCGGAGGACGCCGAGCTCCACACAGCCATGAAGGCAATGATGGTGAAGCTAGATGAAACCATGCGGGCGGAAATGGGGCAAATCCGCGATCTCCTAATGGGAGAGCTCTCGAAGGTACGTGACTCTTTCCAACAAGAGCTTGCTCATTCTCATGCTCAGATTGAGGCCTTGCAAGGCGACCTTGCCTTGTGCAAACGAGCCATGGCCGCCGGGCCAAGCACTTCATATGAATCTAGGAAGGTCGAGGTGCCCAAACCTAGGACCTTCTCGGGTGCACGCAATGCAAAAGAAGTCGACAACTTCTTATATGGCTTGGAACAATATCTAGTTGCGGTGGGAATCGTGGACGAGGCCGCAAAGATCCAAACCGCCTCACTTTACCTCACCGACACAGCTATGCTCTGGTGGAGGAGAAGGCGTAGTGATGTGGAGAAGGGCACGTGCACCATGGCTACCTTCGATGACTTCAAGAAGGAGCTTAAAAGGCAATTCTACCCAGAGAATGCCGAAGACGAGGCGAGGGCACGATTACGAAGGCTCAAGCAGTCGGGGAGCATTCGTGACTATGTAAAGGAGTTCACCACCCTAGTGCTCGAGATCCCCGATCTCTCCGACAAAGACTCCCTTTTCAACTTTATGGATGGCCTCCAACAATGGGCCAAGGCCAAGCTTAGGCGACGAGGAGTTCAAAACCTAGCCGATGCCATTGCCATAGCAGAAAGCCTTGTTGACTACTCTAGCAACAAGGAGTCCAACAAGTCGAAGGACAAGAAAGGTGGCCATGCCAAGGGTGGGGGAGACAAAAGCCATCGCAAGGAGGGACACCATGAAGACAACGCCCCCAAGCACAAAGACTCGTCTTCATGGAAAGGCAAGGACAAAGGAAAAGCTAAAGACACTCGAGGCCCGAGGCGACCTTCATCCAACAAGTGTTTCATTTGTGATGGAGACCATTGGGTTCGAGAGTGCCCGCAAAGGCAAGCCCTCAACTCGCTCCTCGCGAAGCATCGAGAAGGAGGTGACACCGACAAAGAGGATAAAGGTGTCCAGATGGGGTCTATGCAACTACTCAATGTCATCCAATCCGCCCCTAAGACCGAAGCCAAGGGATTGCTCTATGTAGACGTCACCATCAATGGGAAAGCATCGAGGGCAATGCTCGACACAGGTGCGTCTCATAACTTTGTCTCCTTAGAAGAAGCTAAGAGACTAGGTCTTAAAGTCGTGGGAGGAGGCGGATCCATCAAGGCAGTCAACTCAGCCGCCAAGCCCATCCATGGGATCGTACGAGGGGTTAGGACCGTTGTGGGAAAATGGTCAGGGCACATAAACTTTTCCGTGGTGCCGATGGACGACTTCAAGATTGTCCTAGGGCTTGAGTTCCTTGATCAAGTTAAAGCATTCCCAGTGCCCTTTGCCAACAGCATGTGCATCATGGATGGCAATCAAGCATGCATGGTGCCTACGACTAGGGCTACCAAGCAAGATGCCAAGGTACTCTCCGCCTTGCAGTTCAAGAAGGGCGTCAAGAGAAATGAGGAAAGCTACTTGGCCATCCTTAGTGAGTATGATGAAGAGGAGGCCATGCCCGACGAAGACCTTCCAAGGGAGGTAGCCCAGGTGCTTGATGAGTTCAAGGATGTTGCACCACCCGAACTACCCCGAAGGCTACCACCAAGAAGAGAAGTTGATCACAGGATCGAGTTGGAACTCAGCACGAAGCCACCAGCCATGGGGCCTTACTGCATGGCACCCCCAGAGTTGGAGGAATTAAGGAGACAACTCAAAGAGCTACTCGATGCAGGGTTCATCCGACCATCCAAGGCACCATTTGGGGCACCAGTCCTTTTCCAGAAGAAGAAGGATGGTTCATTAAGGATGTGCATTGACTACCGAGCACTCAACAAGGTCACTATCAAGAACAAGTATCCAATCCCTCTTATCTCAGATCTGTTTGACCAGCTCGGGCATGCACGATATTTCTCCAAGTTGGATCTTCGATCGGGATACTACCAAGTGCGCATTGCGGAAGGGGATGAGCCCAAGACCACGTGCGTCACAAGGTATGGTTCTTATGAATTTCTAGTCATGCCTTTCGGACTAACCAATGCCCCAGTAACTTTTTGCACCTTGATGAACAAGCTTTTCCATCCCTACCTCGATCGGTTTGTGGTCGTCTACCTTGACGACATTGTGGTGTATAGCAAGACCCTTAAGGAACATGTTGAACACCTAAGGGAAGTGTTCAAGGTTCTGCGAGAAAACCAGCTCTTCATCAAGAAGGAGAAATGCTCCTTTGCCAAGCCCGAAGTCATGTTCCTAGGGCACCGAATCAAGGATGGGAAGCTAATGATGGAGGATGGAAAGGTGCGAGCCATTCAAGAGTGGGAGCCACCCACCAAGGTACATGAGCTACGATCCTTTCTCGGGCTGGTAAACTACTATCGCCGATTCATCAAGGGCTATTCAGCGAGAGCAACACCCTTAATCGAGCTCTTGAAGAAGAACAAGCCATGTGTGTGGTCACCAGCCTGCCAAGAGGCCTTTGAAGACCTAAAGAAGGCCATTTGTGAGGAGCCAATATTGAGCTTGCTCGACCACACCAAGCCCTACGAGTTGCACACCGATGCATCGGATTTTGCCATAGGAGGGGTTCTTATGCAAGATGGGCATCCGATCGCCTACGAGAGTCGGAAGCTCAACGACACCGAGAGGCGCTACACCGTGCAAGAAAAAGAGATGACTGTCATCATTCATTGCCTCAGGGTGTGGCGACATTACCTCCTAGGGGCTAAGTTCTTGATCCTCACCGACAATGTAGCAACAAGCTACTTTCAAACTCAGAAGAAACTTAGCCCGAAGCAAGCTAGGTGGCAAGATTTCCTAGCCGAGTTCGACTATATCCTACAGTGTAAGCCGGGCAAAGCAAATGTAGTCGCCGATGCACTAAGTAGAAAAGCAGAGCTCGCAGCACTAAGCCAAGCCACCAGTCCACTTCTTGATAGGATCAAGGAGGGTCTACACCAGGAGCCCCTTGCCAAGAGCATCATTGCACTAGCCAACGAGGGGAAGACCCGACAGTTTTGGGTGAGTGACGAGCTACTCTACACCAAAGGCAATCGCCTATATGTACCAAAGTGGGGCAACCTACGCAAGGAGCTGATCAAGGAGTGTCACGACTCCTTATGGGCCGGGCATCCAGGTATGCGACGTACTCTTGCACTCTTAAAGTCCAACTACTATTGGCCCCGGATGCATGATGATGTAGAAGAGTACGTGAGGACTTGTCTTGTGTGCCAACAAGACAAGGTTGTCCAACAACAACCAGGAGGGCTCTTAGATCCTTTGCCTGTACCCGACAAGCCTTGGGAGAGTGTTTCTATGGACTTTATCACTTGTCTTCCCAAGTCAGAAGGGTTTGGAAGCATAATGGTCGTGGTGGACCGATTCAGCAAGTATGCTACCTTCATTGCCGCATCACCCGATTGCACAGCAGATGAGGCAGCAAGGCTATTTCTTCACAACGTGGTCAAGTTGTGGGGCGTACCAAGCAACATTGTGAGCGATCGGGATCCAAGGTTCACAGGGAGGTTTTGGACCGAACTCTTCAAGATGCTAGGGTCCGATCTTAACTTCTCAACAAGCTTTCATCCCCAGAGCGACGGGCAAACCGAGCGCATCAATGCTCTCTTGGAGCTTTATCTAAGGCACTATGTTAGTGCCAATCAAAGAGATTGGGCCAAGCTTCTCGACGTTGCTCAGTTCTCCTACAACCTACAGAGGAGCGAAGCCACCAACCGAAGTCCCTTCGAGATTGTCTTGGGACACCAACCGACCACTCTCCCTTGCCACGCGCTATGAAGGGAAGAGCCCCGCAGCCTACAAGCTTGCCAAGTCATGGCACGAGTAAAATGAGCTTGCTCGAGCATCTCTACACAAGGCTGCCAAGAGGATGAAGAAGTGGGCAGACAAGAAAAGAAGGCCCCTAGAGTTCAAGGAAGGAGACCTTGTCATGCTCAAGCTCCTACCCCAGCAGTTCAAGACCCTAAGAAGGGTGCACAAGGGACTAGTCCGCAAGTACGAGGGACCATTCCCAGTAATCAAGAGAGTTGGCAAGGTGTCTTACAAACTTCAGCTTCCACCAAGGCTCAAGATTCATCCAGTCTTCCATGTGAGTTTGTTGAAGCCTTATCATGAAGACTTAGAAGATCCATCGAGGGGAGTCTCCACTAGAGCACCCACAGCCGTGGTCACTTCCTTTGACAAGGAAGTTGAAGAAGTGTTAGCCGATCGACTAATTAGGCGAAGGGGCGTGCCAGCCTATAAGGAGTACTTCATCAAGTGGAAGGGTCTGCCCATTGCCGAAGCGAGTTGGGAGACTGAAGAAGCCCTTTGGCAATTCAAGGACCAACTCCGAGAGTTCAACGAAGGCGCGACGAGGGCGTCGCGAGCTTAGGTGGGGGAGAATGTCACACCCCTCCATTTTCCCCTAAAATCCAAACCGAGGTTCTTGCCACCCTTGGGCACTTTTGAGGCAAGCTAGCAACAAGGAAGGCACTATAAAGGCCTAGGACGGCCATGAAGACTCTAGAGACATGCCACAACGTTCTAGAAAGATCCGGGATGTTCTCTCCAAGTCTAGACACACCCGGGAGGACCCAGAAGGCTCGGGAAGACTCGGGAAAGCTCGGGACAACTCTGGAAGACCCTGGAGCTTTCTAGAACCTTTTGGATACATGTAGATATGTATACACATATGTAGAACTCTCTAGATTAGTGTAGTCTCTTAGGAGATATTTTAGGAGGCAACATTTGGACCGTTGGATCAAATCGATCTCAACCGTCCATTGAGGAGGTGGGAGCCTATAAATAGGGCCACCCCCTTCATTTTGTAATCACTCAAGCAATTAGCCACTAAAGCCTTCTTGTAAAGCATACTTTGTAAAGCTTCCTTCTTAGTTCAATACAAGTTTCTTACTTGTAAACTCTAGCATTCTCTTGTGTTCTTTGTTAGCCATTGCGTTGCGTGAAGGATCAAGGCTGGTTAGCACCATCAAGACTTGCTAACGCCGCACGGATCGGGTTTGAGTGAATTAGTCCGTGACAATATTGTAACTTTTCCTTTTCCAATTACAATGAATGGAATTAAACCAACTTTGTAATCGATAGAAATTCATCGATATAGTTTTAAGATTGTTCGAACATAAGGGAGAAACTGGGAGGCAATTAGAAACCATAATATAATATTACCACTAAAAAATTTAAATGCCCCAATAACATAAATAAAACCCTAAAACAAACCTTAATGATTCAACGAAAGTTAAGAGCAAATTAAAATACCCTTCCTTATCTTAATACATAAAACACTAAAAAAAACTCAATCCATAAAAAAAAACTTGATCTGCCGACATTAAAGTTCAATGACCATTAACCTAAACTAAAGAAATAGCATAGAAACATAGTTGTCTTTAATTTCTACCTACTCCAATTGATTAACACTATATATATATATATATATATATATATATATATATATACTTGGTATGAAGATAAAAAATTTGTCAATTAAATGGTGGAGATTCTTAATCATTTGATTAACAATTTTTTCATCTTTCCACATTTTCATCCTTCATACCAAGCAAAGTCTTAATGCGGCGATAAAAGAAATTAAAATAATTTTTTAATCAATCGAAACCTTAAATAATTTTTTAATTTTTTTTAATTAAGGCTAAATCAATCCCAAAAAATAGAGCAATAATTGATTCTTAATGATATAACATGACGAGTCTCTGACGCCACTTGTTAGAACCAAATCATAAATTAATATAAAACTTAATACCAATGATCTATTATGTCAAATCATCAAGAACAATAAAATATTAGATGTGGAAGCGTACCTTAATTAATCGATAGAAAACTTTGAATTCTTTGATGGAGATCGCTTAAAAGTGGTTGTGATCTTTCAAGAAGATATGTTATCTCTTGACGGGTAAAAAGAGAAAAACAAGATAACTTATTTCTTGGGACCACTACCTCTTTATATAGTTAATTATTAAATCAACTATTAAATATTTATAACTCTGTCAATCATTGAATTATAAATATATCTTACGGTATTTACACTTTTATTTCTATGACACTTTTATACCTATAACATGCCTAACATAATTAGTCAATTGATTTTGTGCCATATTTTATAATATCATCATATATTTTACATATGTGCCCATAATTATAGATTTTAATCCAACAATTTTATGTTCCAATTATATATAATATGGTATTTGATATGCCATCCTAAGTTGGGAATAATGAAATGGTAGAAAATAATCAAATTGTCTCATGGTGGACTCATGTCATTTTTTTCGACTTTCGGTGTTAAACGGGAAAATAACGACGTCACAAAGTTCCGTTGAAATCGAAAAACTTTCAAAATTAGAAAATGAATATTTGGTCTTTTAAAACTGTTTTTTTTAATTAAATAAAAATATATTAGAATTTAAATTCATACAAACATAAGCATTTTTAGTCGTTAAAATTAAATCAATGGATGATTCTACAATAAATGTCATGCACCGTTATGTATCATTAATCATGTGTACTGTTATGCACCACTAATTATTTTAATCATTTTTAAAATTATAGGAACCAAAAGCATTATTATCTCTTTTTATAATAAAATATAAAAAATAACTTTTATATTACTTTTCAGATTTTTTTTGGATAAAGTACATAAATGGTAACTGAACTTTGGTAAATTATTCAATTTGGTAACCAAACTTTGAATTGCTTCAATGTTACCATTAATCTTTTAGTTTTGCTCCAAATTCACCACTGATCCGTTAACAACCGTTAAAATGATGATGTGTTGGTTAAAATATTGTGTATAATAACACATTTAGTCCTCTACGTTTGTACATTCAAATAATTTTGTTCTAATTTGAAAAAAAAATCAACCCTCATTATTTTAATTTGACCTTATTTTAATTAAAAATAATATAACCCTAAACACTAAAATTTAAACCCTAAACTAAAAACCCAAAACCATACACCCAAAACCATCTCCAGATGACTTTTCAATATACTTGCAATCAATCCTTCAATGCACCCTGCATGTTTTATTCTATAATTTTATCGAATTTAAGTTGTCTTTATTGACTTAAAAGTGGTTAGATCGAGAATGATTAGTTATTGAGTTAGTTGAAGTTTTATTAGGTTTAAACTTTAAACAAGTAAATTATCAAACCTAATTTATAGTATTAAATCTTTTTTTCCTTGTTTTTCTTTGAAATAAGTTTTATACACATGCTCTCTAATTTACGTGTTTTGTGAAATTTATTCAGACTGTCAAACAAAGTTTTAATCTTACATATTCAATTATTTTTATTTAACTCGAACAAATATATTTGATTCGACTTAACTCAATTTTTTTTAAAATTCGGTTTGAAAGAAATTTTAAACAATATCTGATTAATAAAATTGAAGTCATCAACTTAACTAATTCAAAAATTTTTACTTGATTAGAATCAATCAAATAATCACCCCTACTTACGGGGAGCGAGATATGAATTTCTAGGAAAAAGAAAAAAATGAAACTTCTAGATTTAAGCTAGTTGTCATGTACGATGTGCATATGGTTGACAATTTAAAATTAATTTGATCTTAAATTCATTTGTTTTCTTTTCTTCTAAGTCTTTTGATGTGAAATTACATTTCAATCTATTTGAAAAGTCATGATGGTTTAGCGGTTTAGAGGTTTATGGGTTAGGGTCTTGAGTTTAGGGTTTTGGTTTTAGGGTTAAATTATTTTTAAATCAAAATAGGGTCAAATTGAATTAACGTGTAAATAATGAGGGATAAATTTATTATTATTATTATTATTTTCGAATTAGAACAAAATTGTTTGAATGTGCAAACGTGAATGACTAAATGTGTTATTATACAAAATATTTTAACTGACACATCATTCTTTTAACAGTTGTTAACGGATCAGTGATGAATTTGGAGCAAAATTAAAAGTTTAATGGTAATATTGAAGCAATTGAAAGTTTACTTATCAAATTAAATAATTTACCAAAGTTAAATTATCATTTGTGTACTTTATCCAAAAAATTTAAAAATATAATTTAAAAATTATTATTTTTAATTTTATTCTTAAAAAAAAATAATAATACTTTCCGTTCCTATGTATTTTACTTCACAAGGTTTATTATAATTTATCTTTTTTATTTATCTTGTTTTTTTCTTCTTTATATTTTATAAAGTAGATTCTTGTTAGTTGTAACTTGTAAGGACAAAAAAGTAAGTCTATTCCAATATTTCCTTTTTCGTATTTTATAATTTAATTACTCCACAATTCAACCTAGGCCCCACAGTTTCAACGTGTCATATAAATATAATGGAGTAATCAGCATTCTGTTCCTTAGTTTCTTATTTATGTTATGCTTTCAATTTTAGCTGCTGCGCTGTAGACCAAACCGCCACAATGGCCGCCTCATGTTCAACTGCTCGCGGTTCTCTCTTCCTTCCCGCTCCAATCAAACTCTTTTCTTCCCGCTCCGCCTTCCAAACCGACGTCGTAACACTTAAACCCGATTCCAAGTGCCGGACTCAGTGTCTTAAACTCGAACCCAGGTCCCAGAGAGGCGATTTCGTTAACCGCAATGCGATCAACAAAAATGATAGCGTCGACCAAACTTACATCTCAGTTGACGATAAGCAGTTCGTGCGGTGGTTCCGCGAGGCATGGCCTTACCTCTGGGCTCACCGTGGCGGCACTTTCGTTGTTATTATTTCCGGCGAAATCGTCGCTTCCCCCTTTTTGGACACCATTTTAAAGGCAAAATGAATAAATTGGTAAAATCTGTTAGATGTTTTATGGAAAGTTTTTTTTCAACTTTTTTTTTCCTTTTCAACTTGCAGGATATTGCGTTTTTGCATCACCTAGGGATTAGATTTGTTATTGTTCCGGGAACTCACGTGCAAATCGACAAGCTTTTGGCTGAGAGAGGTGAGCCCAACAAAACAACATCGTTTCGTGTTACACTTATTTCACTTGTTCTCGTAGAAATGATCAGTGTAGTAAGTTTATTACTTGAGTTTACTTGCTCTATTATTTGTCTTCATTATTATAATCCTAGCAAAATTGTGAACCTTTGGTAATTCAGTGTTTATATCATATCATTTTAGCTATGAATAAAAATCTTTGTTTACAAATAAGTAGATTAGTACTACTTAAAATGAGCCACGGAAATTTGCAGGGCATGAACCGAAGTATAATGGTAGATATAGAATAACGGACTCTGAATCTCTAGCTGCTGCTACGGAAGCGGCTGGAGGGATTCGTCTAATGATAGAGGCAAAGCTTTCTCCCGGGCCTTCCATATGTAATATTCGTCGGCATGGTGATAGCAGCCGTTGGCATGAAGTTGGTGTCAGTGTTGCTAGCGGGAACTTCCTTGCAGCCAAGGTTAGAATGTTTCCATTTTGAAAATAACTTTTGATTTGGGTTGTTCTTTTATGTGCATTACTATTCTTCTTTTTGAGATGAAAGCTAAACCCTTGTGAACTGACAATGGGTAGCCTGAAAAAGTTTGTTTTTGGGTATTGGCTCTGCTATTAAACTTGTTATAATATTGCCTCTTGCTAAACACTTCTGCAGAGAAGGGGAGTTGTCGAAGGTGTCGATTATGGAGCAACTGGTGAAGTAAAGAAAGTAGATGTTACTCGCTTGCGTGAGAGGCTTGATGGTGGTTGTATAGTAATATTAAGCAACCTGGGGTATTCTAGCTCTGGTGAAGTTTTGAATTGCAAGTATGCTGTGTAACCTTTAATGGTATTTTTTTGCAGCTTGCTGTTATCTATTGTTCAATGAAGTAAAAAATCCTTGATCAATAACTAAAGCAGTTTTTTATGGGTGGAAGATAACATATTATACACACCTTTTAGTAGTTATTAGGCAGGTCATCGGGGTTGAGAATAGCCATCTTTCACATTTTACTCTTTTTTTTTTATCTTTATGTATTTCCTAAGTAGTATTTTTTTTCCTTCTCTCATATAAAGATGGACCATTAGTTTAGTTTCTCAGTTTGTGTTTTTATAGGATTAACAAGATGTCAAACATCAGTGGAAAAAAAACCCATCTCAGGAAATTCCTATCTCTTTAGGTGTTGAATATATTGGCTCTGCATGTGTCGTACCTTAATTTTTTGCATATGTGGTGTTGATTTTGAAAGCTAGTTTAAGTTTTAGCTAAAACATATTGTTGATGTGAGGCTCTGCCCAGAGCAGTTTCTTTAGTGTTGTTTGCTGAGAGCCGCTGTGCGAATACACCGAGTTGAGACATGGACATCAAGTCTTATCCTTGGTTGGGGTTTTGTCTCCCGGACTTCGCCAAGAGTCCTGGAGGGTTCATAGAGTTTGGAGTGTCTCAAAGTTTCTGATAAGGCAGAACCATGGGAACTTAGGAGTTTGTGCAGGGGGAGGGTTGAACCCATGACCTATAGCATATAGGTCATTTATGGGCAACCACTTGAGACTTTATGGTGCATCTTGGACTAGCTTAGAAGTCTTATTTTACTTCCCAATGATTTAAAACCCGACTGCTTATGCTTTATGTTTTTCTGAATTTCAGCACATATGAAGTTGCCACGGCTTGTGCATTAGCTCTTGGAGCAGATAAGCTTATTTGCATTATAGATGGCCCAATTTTGGATGAGAATGGACGCCTTATTAATTTCTTGCCTCTCCAAGAAGCAGATATGTTAATCCGTCAACGGGCCAAGCAAAGTGAGGTAGCTGCTAAATATGTCAAAGCTGTTGATGAAGAAGATCTTACTAGTGTTGGACATGATGATAATAATTCAGTTGCTCACTCTTCACTAAATGGAAAGGCTCTCAATAGTACACGAAATCCTACCTTTCTGAATGGTGTTGGTTTTAATAATGGCAATGGACTATGGTCTGGAGAACAGGGCTTTGCGATTGGAGGTCAGGAGCGGCTAAGTCGAGATAATGGCTACCTTTCGGAGTTGGCTGCTGCAGCCTTTGTCTGCAGAGTAAGTTCAATAGCTTGTTTGAGCTTAGCATGTTTAGATTCCTTCCTACATGAAAATAATATGCCAATTGTATTTCCTGCTTTATTGTCAGGGTGGTGTACAAAGAGTTCATTTGTTAGATGGCACTATCGGTGGGGTCTTATTGTTGGAACTGTTCAAAAGAGACGGGATGGGGACAATGGTGGCTAGGTATATAATGTTTACTGTGAACTTGTCAGTTAGATTATGGGAAAAATAGATATTTGATGATGTGCATATAGTACAAAACATGGTTAATTCCCAACGTATCTGTGTTTTGCTTTGGGAGTAATCATTCTTTCCATGATTGGTAGCCTATTCCGATGTTTCAGTGGGCTCTGCCACTCAGGTGTAGTGTTTAACCTAAAATTTATGTTATACGCTACTACATGATTACATGTACAGTTTTTTTTATTTAGTGGTACTTCAGAGGACCTTCTATCACTATAACATTTTCCTTTTCCAACTTCCATGGTTTTAAGAGACCTGTATTTTCTTGCGGGGTCATGCATTGATATGTTTTGTAACATTTTTTTGAGAGATGTTTGTAACATTTGACAATGGACAAACCGGAGAATTTATTGTGCTGATATCCTTTTTCCTAGGATGAGGGACCTCAGAGTAACTTCATGTGGTTGATATTTCTTAATTTATATGCGCTGCAGTTGCTAGACTTGGTAAGTAATTAAGCTATCTTGCATTCAGTTCGTTGACCTCAACATTGCTTGTTTTTCAGTGATTTATATGAAGGGGCTAGGATGGCTATGGTGACAGATCTCGCTGGAATCAAGCAAATCATACAACCATTAGAAGAGTCTGGCACATTGGTTCGCAGGAGTGATGAAGAGGTCTATATAGCTCTTTTTGACTTTTGTTTAACCAGTCTATCTCATTTATGCGTATACATTTCAGTGACGCTCTTGTTGAAATAATGAGAATAAAGTTTTGTCCTACTTTGCATGCTTTATTTCTACCAGTTCTTGGGTGTTTTAGTTGCAAAGACCAGATCTGGTAAAATTAGTCGTTTCAGATCGCACTAAAAAAACAAAATGGAAGGTGAAACCTATCTTCATTCTTTTGAATTGGAGCCAATATCTGAATATTAAATTCTTGGGTCTTTTCTTTTTTGCGCAGCTGCTTAAGGCCTTAGATTCATTTGTTGTTACGGAAAGAGAAGGTCAAATCATTGCTTGTGCTGCTCTATTTCCTTTCTTCAAGGACAAGTGTGGAGAAGTTGCTTGTATCGCAGTTTCTCTTGAATGTCGAGGACAAGGACAAGGAGATAAATTGCTTGGTATGTTGTTGAACATCTCTAACTTCATTGTTTATGCCATATTAGACATGATCATATCCAGCTACTTATTCTGGTGTAGCTGAAAGAGATGCAATGCAAGAACTTGTCTATTCAAATCTATTGGAAGCATCTTTACAAATTCGGGGGGAAAAAATTTAGTAAGGCACACTCCAACAGAACACGCATTTTGGCTGCTAGATTGTGTATAAAACATTTGCTGATAAGTTTAGTTCCCATCTCCCACTGTCTAACCATAGAATGATGCTCAATCTGATCCGACTGATTTTTGTTTTTATGACCATGTCGATGTGATATTTGTTTGTGGTCTACCAATCTTAACATTCCTAACAATAAGTCTTACTTCTTTTATTTCTATTACATTTGTGCAGATTACATTGAGAAGAAGGCATCCTCTCTCGGATTGGATATGCTTTTCCTGCTTACAACTCGTACTGCTGACTGGTGTGTATTTTCTTATGAAATAAACTTTATTTCATGCATTTGATTATTTTCATGCACCATTTAGTTATTAATTTTTGAACTTTTTACTCAACATTCCATCTTATTAGATATAGAGCCGGTCACATTATAATGTCCTTTCGATATTTCAGCCATAATTTATGCTCAGATTACTCAGAATGCACAATTGACATTGAACACCCACTTCTGGTTTTACAGGTTTGTAAGGCGTGGCTTCAGAGAATGCACGATCGACATGATACCGGATGAAAGGAGGAAAAAGATTAATCTATCCCGGAACTCCAAGTATTACATGAAGAAATTGATACCAGATCGAAGTGGAATTACAGCCGATAGAGCATTTAAACGAGCTTGCAACCGATAAGGTACCTCTTTAGTCGGTGGTAACCAGGACTGCTTAGAAGACGATGCAACCTCATCTAACTAATTTGGCAAGAGAACCGTTTTCTGCAATTTACATGTTGAGCAGAGGTTGATATGATTTTCTATGCATCAGGTTTCTGTCATGAGCTGTAATTTATGATTGCCATGAAAACATCTTTATTGTATCAGTATTTGACGTATTTTTTGTTGGCAAATTGTAATTAATTTAGGGGTAAACTCTTATGGTGGTCATTAAATTATGGATCAATTCTATTCTGTCCATTAAACAAAAAAAATTGTCACTTAGTTCACTAAACTTTCAATTTGATTTTAATTAAGTCACTGATTGTTAATTGTTAATGAAATTTTTGAAGTGATAGTCAAACAAATTTTACAATTACATATTTGATCATCACTATTTAATCATTCAATTGCTTCGGTCTTAAATTAAATTAAATTTTAAAAAAATCAACATTTGTCTCTTTATTCTCTTGTTCTCCCTTTCTACCCCTCCTCCTACTATCACTCACTAGGGAAAAAATCGACTCGTAGTTTTATAAATTTGACTCGAAAAATTTTTAAATAAAGTTTGAGTTATAAAATGAAAATTTGAATAACTTGAAAATTTTAGTAATTAATTGATCAGTTTTCATATTCGAGTTGAGTCTCTCAATTCTGCATGATTTATTATGTATATTACATGTGAAAATATGAAGAAATATATATATATACATATAGAAAGCCGTTAAAATTGGAACCAATATATGCACCGCCCAACCCTAAGTATATGCATATAGAAATATTTATGTACACTGCTACGTATATGCATATAGAAATATATATGTACAATTAAATTTGTACAAAAATTCGAAAACTCGATTCGAAAATATTTTAAATAAAATTTGAATCGTCAAATAGAACTTGCAAACTCGAATAACTCAAAACTTTTTAACTCGACTCAACTTGATCGAACGAACAACACTATCACCCACAGTTGTTTACTGTCAAATAATTGTAAGATTTGTAAACGTAAATAATATAAAAAATTATTGTTTAATTAATGATTTTTTAAGTTATTTTAAAGATTGAGAAACTGAAGAAAAAAATAGAAATGTAGTAGATTACAAGAGTTATTATACCGCTATTAAAAAAATTATTATACCAACAAAGGTTGTAAGTGTAATAACAATATAAAAAATTTGAGTTCGAACTTTAGATACGATATTGTTGGAAGGAGAGCCACGAATCTTGAACATGAACTATAAAATAAATATATACTATACTAAAAAAAGTTATTATCTTTTTTGTAGTTGTTACATCAGCCGTTAATAATAAAATTAAACATAATTTAGAGAAGAAATCAAGATATATTTCTTATTTTTGTTTAAACTAAACCATATAATAATTAATTATCACCCAAATAAAATTATTTTTTACTAACTCTTGCACTAATATATGAATAATAAATAACACCAATTCCAAGCATACATATGTATACCTAAGAATGAAATGATTGATCAATTATTTTTAGAGTATGTGGTTAAAAACTCTTAATTAACAATCTCCCCTGTTTCTTAGGTTGTGTGTTCATTACCCATTAAAAATAAATTTTATCCCATTCTCCGACCTCCCCTAAATAATAATTGTTCAAAAAATAAAATAAATATTATTACGATTGTTACAGAGAATAGGACACAAAGAAACAAATAAAACTTAATATAAAAATAATATGAATATATATATATATATATATATATATATTAAATTCTGTACAATATAAATGATTAGTTTTTAAAAGTTAATATACATATATAATGGCAAAATTAGTTGAATATGGTTGTTTAAAAAAATTCGGTTTATAGGCCTATTCCCCATATATAATACTTTAAAATAATAAATAAAAATATGAGAAAAAGTAAACACTACATAAAGCAACACGAATGGTAAAGTCAAAATTAGAATAATAAAGCTACAGTAGGTTCTAAAAGCCAAATAAAATAAAGCGTAAACTAAACTAGTCACTGAAGTTTTAAACTATTTTTACTTTGATCACTGAAATAAAAACACTCTAACTATAGTCACTAAAATTTTAATTAATTTTCATTACGGCCACCTCCGTTAAAAGATATTGATGTGACACATAAAAGTCTTTTAAAACATAATATCATTTTTTTGAATTTATAGTCGTCATCAAGGCTAAAATTTTGATGAACAAAGTCGTCTCCCCAATGAGGGAATGGGACATTTGACCAGAAAGTTAATATAGTTTGATTTTCAAGCTAATCTGACGGTTACCAATGGCAGATCAAAAGGTTTTAATATTTAGTTTCAATTGAGATTTTTACTTTTGATTCACCGTTTTTAATCTTCAAATCAACTTAAAACTAAACTATGTTAATCTTTTAGAAAGATGAATCTTTCGCACCATTGTGATTAACTGGCGACCGCTTCGTTCATTAGAATTTTGGTCTTGACAGCGATTGTAAATTTAGAAAATTGGAGTTCTTTTTGAGAAAGAATACTTTAACATGTTATGCTAACATTTCTTAACAAGAGCTAACGACGATGATCGTAATAAAAATAAATTAAAATTTAGTGTCTGTAATAAAATTTTTAAGAGTTTGGTGAACAAAGAAAAAGTGCCCTAAACGTTCAGTGACTACAAGTGTAGTTTAGCATAAAATATATAACACATAAAGCCTATTAGAAGTATTTGTACTATGCTTAAAACTTTGTTTTAGTGCATCTATTATAAAAAAGAACATTTTAGTCCATGCACTATATTTAAACATTTTTTTCAGTATCTAATATTAAAAGAGACATATAAGTCCGTGTATTTTTGAAAAGTGAATATTTGGTCTAAAATTTAAAATGTATAATTAGTTGGCTTAATTGTTTTTTTAATCACCTTTAAATTTATGTAAATTTTAAAACTAAGCAAATTGGTGCATCTTGAAAAAACAAAAGTAATTTAATCAATGTACATTTTAAAAATGAGTAAACAAGAACAATCTATGATGATGTTGATATTTTTCATCAATACACGACATATGTCCAATTATGATTATAATTTTTAAAATAAAAAAATTTAAAAATTGTATATAATTTTATAATACTCTTTTTTCATATTTTTGAAATTTTAATAAAATTTTAAGTATTTTTTCTAACTTTTGTATCATTTTTCTTTTTTTTTTTGGATAATTAACCTTTATTATCTAAGAACCTAAAAAATACATATTTCAAACTAGACACCCCTATACACCCATACTTACAGTAAGCAAAAAATTACAAATTAATCCCCCATCTATCAATAACAAAGCAGAAAGATTGACAAATCTGGTATACTCTAGTAATCTCATATTAACATCATTTTAAATTTTTAAGAAAATAGTTTCAATATATTGCGGGTTCATCCTATACAATCACCTATTCCTCTCCTTCCATATGTAGTAAAGATAAGCCCCCAAGCTAATCGAAGAATCACAACCAACAAAGATTTCTCTTTCCCATAATTCTATAAAAAAACTCAAAATCTCATGCCACGAACTACCACGAGCCTCCAAGCCACATTTTCACAGAATTTCTTCACAAAGAAGTCTCGAAAATCTCCAGTCAACAAAAAGGTGATCTCTGAATTCCGCACCCTCCGTGCACAGCAAGCAACTAACATCCAGATGTTCCCCAAGCCAACATTCTTGCCTTAGTTGGTAATCTGTCTTGAATAGCTAGCCAAGTTATAAAAGAGTGACGAGGGATACCTGGACTGTCCCAAACATACTTTTCCCAAGCCACCTTTTCACGTTTAGTCCTAATTTCCTCCCAAACAACTTTAACTTGAAAATTACCTTACACACCTCCAAGTTGAGGAAACACAACATATAAGTTTAATAACTTCTTCCAAGCCCAACTAGAAGAGCTTCTGATAGGGACATCCCTCACAGATTTCCCTTTAAGAAGGTAATTTTTCACCCAAGTAATCTAAAGAGAGCATGCTTTAGTGAGTACCATCCATAAAGATTTAAGAAAACATGCTTTATTTCAAAATTTTATATCTCTGATTCCCAGACCCCCTCACTCTTGGGGTAGCATATCCTTTCCCAATTGACTCGAGCACCTCTCACAGAACCAACGGAGTCCTTCCAAAGAAAAGAATTGCAAATAGAGGAGAGCTGTTTAATGATTGTAGATGGCAAGAGGAAAATTTTGCTCCAAAAATTTTGAACAGTAAAGATCACAGATTGAATAAGCTGAAGTCTACCTGCAAACGAAAGACATTTAGTAGGCCACCCATGGACCTTCTGAGTGATCTTTCGCACCAAAGCCTCACAGTCAGCACTAAAAAGATTTCTTATAACCAAGGGACTCCCAAATATCTGATAGGTAAACTCTTAACTCGAAAACCCGAGCTATCCACCAAAGCTTGCAAATCATCCCCCTCAAGCCCAACACAAAAAAGTTCACTTTTTGAAACATTTAGTTGCAGCCCAAACAACCTATAAAAAACATCAATGACTTTTTAGACCCCTTACTGAGTCAATATTTTCATTAGTAAAAACTAAAAGGTCATCAGCAAAACACAAATGCATAAGACCAATTCTTTTACAACGAGGATGAAACTTGAAAACACCATAAAAAGCTGCAGAATTCAATAAACAAGAGAGCACATTCATCCCTATAATGAACAAATAGGGAGATAAAAGATCTCCTTGTCTAACTCCCTTTTCCCCTAAGAAAAACCCCACCAAACCACCATTCAGTCCAACGGAAAATTTAGAGTTGGTGATGCATACTTCAATCTACTTCACAAATAAATTTGGAAATCTCATCACAGACAGAATCTGAAGGATAAACCTCTAATCCAAAGAATCAAAAGCCTTCCTAAGATCTATCTTCAATGCACATCTAGGGGATGAGTGTGACGGTTTCCTAGGCCAATAAAACATTTTTAACAAGGTCCTTCCCTGCTAAGAAGCACTCTGATTTGGAAAAATTACAGAAGCCAAACACTCTTTCATACCGTTTGCAAAAATTTTAGTGATGCATTTATAAACAACGCAACAACAGGAAATATGCCTAAAATCTACAGCCGCAACAGGGACTTCAACTTTAGGCATAAGGGTAAGGATTGTAGAATTAAAAGTAACGGGAAGATAGAGGGACTGAAAGAAGAAAATAATAACCTTCATAAAGTCTTCCCCAACTACACTCCAAGATGCTTGAAAAAATCTGGCAGAAAAGCCATCTGAACCTGGAGCCTTGTTTCCATTCATCTTAAATAAAACATTCTTAACCTCCTTCTTAGTCACAGGAGCAATTAGAGCATTCTTCATACTATCATCAATGTCAATGCCTAAAATATCCTTAAGAAGACCATTTGAGACCCTTTCCACATTCTCATCTACCACCCTCAGAGTCCTAGAGAAAAATTCATTCAATTATGCAGAAATAGCTTCAAATGTCTCCAATTTCTGCCCTTAATCATTATGCAGTCACTGAACAGTATTTGCTCTTTACCTAACAACAACCCTTTTAAAAAAGAAACCATAAGTTTGATCCCCTTCTTTAACATATTGCACTCTTGAATTTTGATGAAAAAACTTTTCCTCAGCCTTCAATAATTCCCCCAACTCTTTTTTCATAATTTTTACTGTAGCCACAGAATCAAAATCTAGACTGTCCATTAACACCTTCTGTAAACAATCAAGCTCTGTTTTCTTCGCCTTTACACGATTAGAAATACCACCAAACTTCTCAACATTAAACTTTTTTAATAGATCTTTTAAACGCTTTAATTTTGCAAACAAGACTTGCAAAGGATTACCTCTTACCGTGACAATCCAAAAATCAGTCACAGCAGTTAAGAAATTAGTATGGTCAATTCAAAAATTAAAGAACTTGAAAGGCTTAGGAGGAGAAAGAAGAGGCACACTCAAATTCAACAAACTTGGACAATGACCAGAACAATCTGGCCTAAGAAATTCCACTATAGATCTAGAAAAAGTAGCCAACCAACTTTGATTTACCAATACCCTATCCAACTTCCTTGACAATGGATCCTCATCTCTGTGGTTACACCAAGTAAAAAACGACCCCACAAATGGATGGTTAATTGCATCGATGCCATCTAAGCAATCAACAAACTCTAGCATAGCCCCCGAAAATCTCTGGTTCCCAGAATAATCTGAACTCTCCTGAGGTATAGCAATTACATTGAATTCACCACTAATTACCCAAGGACAGTCTTGTACAACCGTTTTAATGGCAGTTAACTCACTCTATAAAAACACCCTATCCCCCATTCTTTTATAAGCATAAACACAAGAGAATAGAAAGAGATGTCACATTTTCTAAGTTTACCAATAATCATTTGAGCTGAAGCACTAATAACCTCCAACTTTCAAGAACCCCAAACTAAAATCCAAATCCTTCCATTATATGCAGAAAGATAATTGTGAACAAAAGACCAACCTCAAAGCCTCATCTGAAAAATAAGATCAAAATTCTCTTTACGGGCTCTTGTTTCCAGTAAACAGACTACCTCTACTTTCATACTATTAACAACATTCAAGACACGTTTCTGTTTGAGAGGATCATTAAATTCCCTCACATTCCAAACCAACACTGTCATTTATTAGAGGGAGAAGCACCACCCTTTTTCTCACCACCTTTACCTCTACCTTTACCCTTCTTTTTAGGACCCTTGCTCTTTAGGCTTGAGTTGCTCCATCAAACCAGCAACACTATCTGCAAATCCAATAATCAGCTCAGAATCTGACTTAGGATCTCCCTGAGTTGAAACATCTCTTTCTGGACAAAGCACTACAAACTTGTTCAAACTGCTCTCATCGCCAATCTGTTGACCAAAGCTACCAACATCATTCCCTTCCTCTCTAACAGCAAGAGAGGCATCCTCACAGTTCACCACCCCAGCACAAGGCACATTAGAATGCTCTTGGACAGTAGCATCCCTCGCAACCTCTTCCCGCACAGAAGAAATACCCTCACAACACACCACCACATCATAATTCACAATAGAAGTCATAGGGTAAATAGTATTCCTCACAACCCCTTCCTGAACAAGAGGAATCTCGGGAACAATATCTGAAATTGGAACCACATTCCTCTTGCATTTATCCTCAGAATGACCAAACAAGACACAATTCTTACATCTCGGAGGGGGCCAATCTAATTCTATCCCAACATCCACAAGATTTCCATCACCTAAGTCCACTATAATAGAATTAGGTATAACATCATCAGCTTTAATCTCTACATAAACCTTAGCAAACTCTAACTGCATCTTCAAAGCTATAGCCTTATCTGTGTACAAGGGTTTCTCCAATGCACTAGCCAAGTACCCCAAACCATGCTGGGATACTTCCAAAGGAACATGCCATATCTTAAACCAAACATGAGCAACAACCAAGCTAATCAAAACAGATTTCATACCAGAGAGCCACTTACGCAAGACAATGGCCTTTTACTGAATATGCCAAGGGCCTGATTCTAATACCCAATCACTAACTCTCAGAGAAGGAAAATTCAGGATGTAAGCGCTGGGAGCTAGAAATCTAACTGTAATTGAACCTTCTAGTCCCCACAACTTATCAGCCATACATTGAAAGACGCTAAGAGAAGGAGATTTACCAAAGAAAGTACCCAACAAAGCGTTATCCCATTGTTTAGCCCCTAAATCAATAATTTCCCTAGGAGGTTGAACAATCATCCTACCCTTCTGATTCACAGGAGGGGAGAAATCTAATGATTGACCAGAAAAGAGAGAGGTACATACCTTGCCAGAATCCACTCCAAGATTAACATTTTCAGAATGTAAAACTAATGAATTGATTTTGATATAACAAAAGATTTAAGGACTAAATTGAAAAAGAGAAAAATGAATTTTTAAGTCCTCAAAGCTTCACTAATTGTTTAAGAAAAATATCCAAGTCAAGACCTAAGCTTACTCAAAATTTTCTAAGTGTTTACCAAGTCAAAACAATGATTTTTGAGTCACCGTTTCGGAACGGCCTTTAGGCGTTTCAGAACGTTTTGAAACTGTTAACCTCTATTTCGGAAGTAGCTTTCCCATTTCGATACGTGTGTATCGAAACATATATTTGTGTTTCAAAATGGATGAAGAACAATGGAACGGTTTGAACCGTTTTGATACGACAGTATCAAAACGACCTCAAACGTTTCGAAACAAAGTTCAAACTTGGTTTCAAAATATGACTGTTGAATTTTTATAACTAATTTTAAAGATACAGTTAAAGCGCATCGAAATGCCTTTAAGCTGTTTCGATACAAGTTTTGATAGTGGCAAATTGTTTCGAAACGGGCTTTAGTACGTTTCGGAACAAGCTCTTAGCGTATCGAAACGATCATGTCCGTTTCGGTACGGCCTATTAATTACACCCAACAACTATTTTTATTTTGGTCTATTTCGATACAGGGTCGGGCGTTTTGGAACGGGCAGTTGTAGACTGCATTTATGGAGGGAAGATAACATCCCAACAGCTATAATAATGAAGGCAACAACCCCAACGACTAGAATTCAATGAGAATGTTTAAAAGGGACTTCTAAAAGTACCAACAACAACTATTGATCCAAAAAGAAATATCCAAACATCAAATTCAAGCTATTGTGCTAAAATCCCATATTTTCTTGTAAACCCCAATTGTAGAATCTTGTATTTCCAATCTTATTTGTTCAATTGGGCTGAGTGCTTGTAAAAAGGGCTACATTTGTATTGAGAGATACTAGCTATTAGCCTTAAACTTCTTTGTAATCTTTGAGTGAGGATTGGATCAATTTTTGGGTAGAAAAATTGACCATTTTTTAAAGGTTTTCTCCTAAGCCTAGAAAAAGGGAAGATCAACTAGTGGAGTTGTTGGAAAATCCTTAGTGAAGCTAAGATAGTGGATGTAGAGTTCAATTGGAACTTGAAACACTCTAAATCTCTTGTCTAGAAAATTTTTATTTTCCACTCCACCACCAAAATTTCTAAAAATCCAATTCACCCCTTCTTGGCTTAAATCGATTCTACGATCCACTCAACAATTGTTATCAGAGCCTACCTCTTTGAAGGATTAACAACCACAAGAGGAGTTCCTAGGAGAGTGTGATCTATTCTAAAGACAAGCCATGACATCTACTTCAACCTCCAACCTCTATGAGTCATAATCAACCACTAAACCACCCTTATTCAATGGGGACAACTACCCATATTGGAAGAATCGGATGCGTCTCTTCATCAAGTCAACGAATTACATGGTTTGAGATGCAGTGGAAGAAGGCCCCTACATTCCGGTTAAGAGAATTGATGAAGGAAGACTAGTTCCGAAAGTAAAGTCGGAGATGACCGAGGAAGATAGACGAAAGATGCAAGTCAACGACAAAGCTCTACATATCATATTTTGTGCACTTGGTCCGTATATCTATTCAAAGGTTTTATCTATCGAAAGCGCGAAGGAAGTGTGGAACACTTTAGAGACGACTTATAAAGGCACTAGCGATGTGAAAGAGACGAAGATTGAATTGCTAAACTTGAGCTATGAGAATTTTAAGATGGACCTCGATGAGAGCGTCTCAAAGATGTTTGATCGTTTTTTGATCATCGTCAATGGCCTTAAAGGATTCAGTGAAGTAATTTCCGAAGATAAGCTAGTGAGGAAGCTTCTATACTCTCTCCCATAATCTTGGGATGGCAAGAGGACGACCATCATTGAAGCAAAGAATTTGAAAATTTTAAAGCTTGATGAGTTTGTTGGGTCCCTTCTTACACACGAGATCGTGAAGCAAGGAAGAGAGTAAGAAGGAAGAGATAAAGATAGAGAAGCATGAGGTAGAAAAGAAGAAGAACCTAGGAGTTGCTCTCAAAGCCTCTCTACAAGAGGAGAGCTCTTCTAGTGAGGAGGAAGATTTTGAGGAATTGGCTATGATAGCCAAACGATTCTCACGGTTCATGAAGTCCAATCGAGGGAGAAAATTTCAAAGAAAGATAGACTTCAAGAACAAAGGCAAAGAAGAAGAAATGAATCCGATCATTTGCTTTGAGTGCAAAAAGTCGGGTCACGTACGTTCCGATTGCCCTCAACTCAAGAAGAAGGGCTTTGAGAAGAAGAAGAAGCTCAAAGCCAAGCTTGCTACTTGGAGTGATGAGGAGTCATCCGAGGACGAGGAACATGAAGTGGCTAATCTTTGCCTCATGGCTCTTGATGAGGATTCTTCTATGGTAACCTCTAACTCATCTACTTTTGATTTTACATTTGATGAACTTCAAGATGCTTATGATGAGTTGCAAGAGGTATATGATGAGTTGGGTGAGAAATACAAGGAGTCGGTTTTAAAAAAATAAGAAAATGATTTCGGTTTTAAGGACCCAAAATGACTCCCTTTCTAAAACCAACTCGGAATTAGAAAAGAAGGTCTTGGTTTTACAAAATTCCTCAATGAGTTTGAAAAGAAATCAAATGATTTAAACGACCTTCTTGAAAAATACCATGTTTACCACCAAGAGGAGGTGAGTAAACTCAAAGCTTCTCTAACCAATGTTGGGAAAAACGGTTTTGAAAAAACATTTTCTTCAAAATCCCAACATGCGAAGAGAAACTTTGTTGACCACAAACAAAGAGGTTCCCATAAGTATCACAAGAACAAGAAAGTTAGAAGTGTATGGGTTCCTAAGGAACTTGTAGTTTCTAACAATATTGTAGCCATTTCATCTTGGATTCCTAAGGGAACCAAGTATTTGTGAACTAACACTCATGGACCCAAAATGATTTGGGTATCAAAAATCAAAGCTTAACTCCTTTTTTGTAGGGGGAGCATTGCTACAAGGACAAAGCACAAAGCCAAAACTCATGGTACCTTGATAGTGGATGCTCGAGGCACATGACCGGAGACAAGAGTCGATTCATGGACTTAAAGCCAAAAAGTGGAGGAGTAGTGACATTTGGTGACAACTCCAAAGGTCACATTGAAGGTATTGGCTCCATAGGTAATCACTCTACCATACTCATTGAAAATGTGTTCTATGTCAATGGTCTAAAGCATAATTTATTGAGCATTAGTCAATTGTGCGATAAAGGGTTTAATGTCTTATTTGATAAAAATGGATGTAAAATTGTTGACATTAAATCTAATAAAACAATGCTCATTTGTCTTCGCATAGGAAACATATATATGGCGCATTTAGATGACATTCATTAATCCCATGCATGTTTTGTTGCTCAAGATGAAAATGATGCATGGTTATGGCATAGGAAACTAGGACATGCTAGCATTAGTGTTTTAGAAAAATTACTTTCCCTAAATCTAGTTAGAGGTTTACCCAAGATTAAGTTCTCAAATGATAAAATATGTGATGCATACTCTAAGGGTAAACAACATAGATCATCCTTTAAATCCATTAATGATGTTTCTAAATAGAGCTGCTTGCAATTAATTCATATGGATCTATTTGGGCCAATTAGGACAACTAGCTTAGGTGGAAAATCATATGCTTTTGTGCTTGTTGGTGATTACTCTAGATATACTTGGGTTATCTTTTTAAGCACCAAGGATGAGGCTTTAGAAAACTTCATCACATTTTCAAAAATAACCCAAAATGATCTTGAACTTAAAATTTCACATATTAGAAGTAATCATGGAACGAAATTTCAAAATATGGGTTTCAATGAATTTTGTAATGAAAATGAGATTATCCTTAATTTTTCAGCTCCTCGAACTCCTCAACAAAATGGGGTAGTTGAGAGGAAAAATAGAACTTTAGAAGAAATGGCTAGGACTATGCTTTGTGAAAACAATTTACCTAAGTATTTTTGGGCGGAAGCCACTAACACCGCTTGCTATATTATTAACCGAGTAATGATTAGACCTATTTTAAAGAAAACTCCTTATGAGATTTTAAAATCTAAAAGCCTAACATTAGCTATTTTCATCCTTTTGGTTGCAAGTGTTTTGTTTTAAATAATGGAAAAGACAATTTAGGTAAATTTGATGCAAAAAGTGATGAATCTATTTTTCTAGGTTACTCTTTAAACTCTAAAGCCTATCACGTGTTTAACAAAAGAACTTTAGTTGTAGAGGAATCTATACATGTTGTTTTCGATGATAATCTTCTTCCGAGGAAGGAATCTTGTGATGATGATGAAGTAGGAATCCTTGATGCCTTTGATGGAGGACAAACTTTAAAGGAGGATGAGATTCCAACTAAAGAATAAGATGCACAAGATCCACCTCTTGAAGCCTTGAAGGACTTGGCTCTTGAGGAAAAGGAAGTGAGCTACCTAAGGGAGTACAACTATGTCAAAGGTGGTGAAATCTTGGGTGATCCATTCAAGGGGGCAACTACTCGCTCTTCTCTTAAAATGCTTAATCATGTTGCAATTATCTCATGCATTGAGCCTAAGAATATTAAAGAAGCATTAAAAGATGAATTTTGGATTATGGCCATGCAAGATGAGTTAAATCAATTTGAGAGAAGTAATGTATGGACATTAGTTGAAAGGCCTAGAAATCAATCTACTATAGGAACTAAATGGGTATTTAGGAATAAACTAGATGAGAGTGGTAACATAGTGAGAAACAAAGCTGGACTAGTTGCTCAAGGTTACACTCAAGAAGAGGGAATTGATTTTGATAAAACCTATGCACCCGTAGCTAGAATGAAAGATATTAGGATGTTGCTTGCATATGCATGTTATCATGATTTCAAGCTTTTTCAAATGGACGTAAAAAGTGCATTTTTAAATGGTTTTATAAATGAAGAAGTGTACATGGAACAACCACTGGGTTTTGAGGATTCAAAATTTCCAAATCATGTTTTTAAGCTAACCAAAGCACTTTATGGTTTAAAACAAGCTCCTAGAGCTTGGTATGAAAGGCTTTCAAACTTTTTAATTGAAAAATGTTTTAAAAAAGGCAAGGTGGACACTACACTTTTCATAAAAAAGATATAAAAATGACATTTTAGTAGTGCAAATATATGTTGCTGATATTATCTTTGGATCTACTAATGAATGTCATTGCAAAGAGTTTGCTAAGTTAATGCAAGGTGAATTCGAGATGAGCATGATGAGGGAGCTCTCATTCTTCTTGGGACTCCAAATCAAACAAAGGAAGGATGACAGCTTCATAAATCAAGCAAAGTACGTGAAAGATATGCTCAAGAAGTTTGGCTTGGAGAATGCAAAGCCTCAAGCCACACCTATGAGCTCATCTACAAAGCTTGACAAAGATGAAGGAGGTAAGTGTGTTAACTCTAAGCTTTATCACTCTATGATTGGATCATTGCTTTACCTTATCGCAAGTAGACCTGATATATTGTTTAATGTTTTCTTGTGTGGTAGGTTTCAAGCTAGTCATAGAGAGTCTCACCTTATAGCCGTTAAAAGGATCTTTAGGTACCTTAGAGATACTCATTGTTTAGGTCTTTGGTATCCTAGAGACTCAACCTTTAACCTTCATGCTTATTCGGATGCAGATTATGGGGGTTGCAAAATAGATAGGAAAAGTACTTCCGGCACTTGCCAATTCTTAGGTAGTATGCTCATATCTTGGTTCTCTAAGAAACAAAATAGTGTAGCTCTATCTACCACCGAAGCCAAGTACATATCCTTATGGAGTTGTTGTGCTTAAGTCCTTTGGATGAAGCAACAATTCTTAGATTATGGAGTTAAAGTTGAAACCATACCCCTTAAGTGTGACAACACTAGTGCTATATGCCTAACCAAAAATCCTATCCAACACTCTAGAACCAAACACATAGAAATAAGGTATCATTTCATTAGAGATCATGTCCTTAAGAAAGATGTTGTTTTAGAGTTTGTATACACCTTAAATCAATTAGCGGACATCTTTACAAAACCTCTAGATAAGGAGCGTTTTTGGTCCCTTAGGAGAGAGTTAGGTCTAACTAGCCTATCTTGACCTTTTAGGACCTTTTTGTGCTCAAATTGCTTGATTTCTTGCAAAATGCCATGCTTATGTGTTTTTAATCCTAATTTCATCCATGCTTATAGTTAGGGGGAGTATGTTTATGTTTTTACATGTTTCTCTTGCTCATACATAACATTTATGCATCTAGAACTTATTATAATTCACTTTTTTTTTGCAATTTAGAGCCTCATCTGGACCTCCAGGCCTAGGCGTATCGAAATGGGTCAATCTATTTCGATACGGGTGCCTTAAATTAATGCAATGTGGTCGAGGTGTTTCGAAACGCCCTAAAGGGTTTCGAAACATTTTGCCTCTGCCAAGGAATGTATCGAGATGACCCAAATATGTTTCGATACGGTATGTCTCGTGGGATTCGATACGGTCAAACCCGTATCGGAACGGTCAATAGGGTTCGAAACGTCAGTCAACGTTTCGGTACGCCTATTTCGAAACGGTCGTGCCCGTTTCGAAACGCGTATCCGGACAGCTTTTTAAGGGCTTTAATTGCTAAAATTTACTTTTCATTAAAATTCCCCAAAACCCTAAAAACCCTAAACCCGATTTTTCTCTATAAAAACCCTCTAAACCTCATTGTTTTTCATCAAATCTTGAGGGCTTTTACTCACAAACTAAAGTCTAAGCAAACTTCAACAACTTGATGCAATTTCTTCTATTCATTCATCCAAAAATCCCTTTTTGAAGTATTTTTCATCCTTTTCTTTTTCCTTTGATTTTATTCGTATCTTAGGTTAGAAAATATTAATTTTGTATAGATTATATATTTTGCAACTTGGGTTCTTCAAAATTTGTAAAAAAAATTCAAAATCTTCAATTTTTGATTCGAATATATTTGTTTTCACTCGTATTTTTTAGTGTTTTTCAAAAGTGTTTTCTTCTTCAATTTTTTTTGTTATATGTATATAAGTTTTTTTTAAAGTGTTTTTCTTTAAAACCTTAATGGGATTTTTCATTGGATTGAAATAAGGATTTAAATGCATACATTTAAATTCTTTTTGCTTGCTTTGTGTTTTTAGGAATTTCATGGAAAACATTAACAAGAAACGCAAGACTCAAACGGGTGAAGGTTCAACCCAAGCAAACATCTGTCCTAACCTCACCCTCCTTTTTCAAAAGAGTCTTAGGAATCAAGAGACTAAGGACCGTTTCAAAATCATCATTTAGTCGTTCGCCGAGAGCGAGTTGTGGATATCGCGTTCCTTAACTTCGAGCGCTTTGAATTCCGCTATCTAGCTCTCTTACTAGAATGGAGCTTCGTGGCCTTTTTGAGCATTCCGAACATTGTCTACAAGCATATGGTCCTGCTATTCTACTCCAATGTCGTTCTTATTGATAATGAAGATCATATCGAGGTGATTGGCATTGAGTCGTACCTTTTGGGCATGAAGTTCACTATTGATATACCCGTTTTAGAGAAAGCTCTTGGGCTAAAAGATGAATGCATTGAGGATGAGAACCACTTTGGTGCTCACACCGGATCCATTCTCACATTGGATGCTCATGATCGGTTCCTCCATTTGATGATCTCTTGGTTCATCCGCCCTTCAGGAGGTAAGTTTGCCCACGTCCGTCAAGTTGATTATTTTTGGTTGGAGTGTTTTTGCAAAGCACAACGCCCGAACTTGGTCAAAATCATGTTCGCCGAGATGGTCCATCAAGTGAAGATTCACACCACCGATGCACTTACATCCTTCAATTATGGGGTTGTTTTAAGCTGTCTTTGGTACCCTCAATTTTGATTGCTCTTATGATTCTCCGGAACCCCGCAAGCAAAAGATTGGCGAATCTTCTCTTATCAAGTCCGGGTTTCGCTATACTCTTGGTCAATGGGTTTGTGTTGATAGGCGAGCTCCAGCACCTCAAGTTGAGCCTCCACCTCAAGCTCCGGCTCCTAACAATGAGGCACTTATGGCTTTCCTTACCGAGCGGTTCAACTCCATAGATACGAACATGGCTTCGGGTTTTGGTGCTCTCAACACTCGCATGCAATCTTTGGAGGAACGCGTCTCCTCTCTTGAGAATCAACAATCATCTGTGGATTTATCTTTCTCCACATTCTATGGTGATTGGAGGAACTATCGTCGTGCTCAAGATAAAGACAATGGTGATTCTCTTGATGATGGTGGTGGCGAGGATGACGAGGCGTAGGATTTATATTGCATATCATATTAGTCTATAATATTAGGATTAAGTTTGCACCTATCTATCTTTTTATGTTTTCCAAGACCTATGCTTTGATTATTTTTTGGGATTGAGCTTAAACTCTAATGCTTTAAGTATTTGTGTTTGATTATTTGTTTCTTGAACTTAATGATATCTATATTATGTTGTTTGGTTTCTTGCTTATAACCTTGTTTCTTCTTATGATTATCCTTGATTATTTTTTTTGATCTAACAAAAAGAGAGAGAAGTAATATAAGAACCAAAAAATTTTAAGTCGGTTTTGAGTTTCAAACACTTGAATTTTAAATCTCTTTAAAACTTTAAAACCCATCTTACATTGAGGGGGAGTTAGAACGTCTTCAAGATTTTAAAATTCTTAAAAATTCAAACTTGTTTTTTTATATAAAAAAGGGGAGATAATTGTAAAACTAATGAATTGACTTTGATATAACAAAGAATTTAATGACTAAATTGAAAAATAGAAAATGAATTTTTAAGTCCTCAAAACTTCCCTAAGTGTTTAAGAAAAATATCCAAGTCAAGACCTAAGCTTACTCAAATTTTTCTAAGCGTTCACCAAGTCAAAACAGTAATTTTCGAGTCACCGTTTCGGAACGGCCTTTAGGCGTTTCGGAACGTTTTGAAATTGTTAACCTCTGTTTTGGAACTAGCTTTCCTGTTTCGATACGAGTGTATCCAAGTAGTTATTTGTGTTTCGAGACGGATGAAGAACAACGGAACGGTTTGAACCGTTTCGATACGACAGTATTGAAACGACCTCAAACGTTTCGAAACGAATTTCAAACTTGGTTTCAAAATATGACCGTTGAATTTTTATAACTAATTTTAAAGATACAGTTAAAACGTATCAAAACGCCTTTAATCTGTTTCGATACATGTTTTGACAGTGGGAAATTGTTTCGAAACGGGCTTCAACACGTTTCGGAACAGGCTCTTAGTGTATCGAAACGATCGTGCCCGTTTTGGTACGACCTATTAATTACACCCCAACGACTATTTCTATTTTGGTCTGTTTCGAAACAGGGTCGGGCGTTTCAGAACGGGTAGTTGCAGACTGCATTTATAGAGGGAAGATAACATCCCAACAGCTATAATAATGAAGGCAACAACCCCAACGGCTAGAATTCAATGAGAAGGTATAAAAGGGACTTCTAAAAGCACCAACAACAACTATTGATCCAAAAAGAAATATCCAAACATCAAATTCAAGTTATTGTGCTAAAATCCCATATTTTCTTGTAAACCCTAATTGTAGAACCTTGTATTTCCAATCTTATTTGTTTAATTGGGTTGAGTGCTTGTAAAAAGGGCTACATTTGTATTGAGAGGTACTAGCTATTAGCCTTAAACTTCTTTGTAATTTTTGAGTGAGGATTGGGTCAATTTTTGGGTAAAAAAATTGACCATTTTGTAAAGGTTTCCTCCTAAGCCTAGAAAAAGGGGAAGATCAACTAGTGGATTTGTTGGAAAATCCTTAGTGAAGCTAAGGTAGTGGATGTAGAGTTCAATTGGAACTTGAACCACTCTAAATCTCTTGTCTAGCAAATTTTTATTTTCCACTCCACCACCAAAATTTCTAAAAATCTAATTCACCCCCTCTTGGCTTAAATCAATTCTACGATCCACTCAAAACAGAACAAGCGATTTCCTCAACTCCAACTACTCCAGAATCAACAATGAATTTCCCCAAATCAGTTGCAGTTACAGCGTTCAAAATCCCCGCATCTCCAGCTGCTTCCTCAGCAAGACATTTTCCAGCATCAGTTGCAGCGCCTGAGATCCCAACGTCGACAACCGCTCCAGCAACAACTCCACCAAGGGGAGGAAAATCGCTAGAATTCAAAATTCAAGGGGCCAAGGTTGGATAACATCTTCAACTCGATCGTTGCAACAATGAGCCTTAGATTGTCGATGCTCTCCTTCCGACATTCCCCATGGGCTCTCTCTCCTTGGCACTGGCCTCGTCCCCCATCTTCCCTTCTCAACTAGCCTTTTCTCTTTCAGGTCTCTCGCTCCCACTGACTGCTTCACTGTTTTTTGTATCGTTTTTTCAATTAAACATGCAGTGTAGATAATATAATTTGGAGTTAGAATATGAATTAATTTTGCATTTAAATTTTACGAGTGTTTAAAATTTTTATCTAAAATTCATAAATTCTGTTTTAAAGAGATTAATTTACACTGAGTTCAAAATGTAGAGGGACTTAACGAGTGTTTAACCCCCACATAAAACATAAATAATAAATAATATTAAGTAGTAAAAAAAATCCCATTTAAATATTGTTACGGACATAAAAATAAAGCACTCTCTTCCATGTTTTATTTTTTGTTTTTCTTATTCACTCCTTTGTTTTGTAAGAAATAATTTCGTGACAAAAATCCGCTACTCCGCGCGTGATCTCTTCTTCCCTTTGCGCGTTTCTCCGATCAGGTACTCCATTATTCATCTTCAATTTTTCCTATTTTTTTCGCTTTAAATTTGTAGAATTCAGTGTTTAATGTAAAAAGTTTGTTTGTTTTTAATCTTGTTTGGAATTTTCTAGATGAATCAATCCTTGATGAATTCCATCAAATTCTAAGCTCGTGATGAAAATGCTCAACCTGATTTCTTTTGGCTTAATTTTTGTCAACGTTGTTTTCGTCGAGAAGAAACTAAACGGAATGCAATCTATTGGAATTTTAGAAATTCATAATTTGTATATTTCAGGATATGCTTTTTATCGTAGTTTGCTAGGAAGTTAAAGATTTATAATTGTGCTATCTTTTATTAGCTGTGATGGGTTGAGTCTAAATCCATGTATAATTTGAGTTAAGAGAAATGGAAACTTGTAACTTTTGTTTTATGCTTAAGAACAGGTTAAGTTTTGTAAATTTTTATCTAGAAGTTTCAAACTTGATTGTATTAAGGATTTTTTTTTCTGTTTTTGCTTCTGATTTTCTGTATTTTCACCTATTTTTTGGTAAAATTCTCAAATTTGCAGCATTTCAATTTCAGAATGGTTGAGAATTGAAAAATGTCGGCAAAAATTATCTTTCTAGGAATGTCTAGGTGTTGCAGTAATAAGATAACGGCCTCGAATGGTTACATGCATTTTTTAGCACCCCTCACTTGTTCAATTCAATGTTTTTTTTTGGTGGTTTTCTAAACTTTATGAATATGCACGAAAGCATATACAATTGATTAGTATTGTTGCTTGATCTTTTCGACTTCAATTGATTATATATTTTCATATATTGGGGGTTTCAGGAATTTATTGATGGGTGCCCCTAAGCAGAAATGGACAGCAGAAGAAGAAGCTGCCCTCAAGGCAGGAGTTCTCAAACATGGAACTGGCAAATGGCGCAATATACTTTCAGATCCTGAGTTTAGTTCGGTCCTGCGTTCACGCTCAAACGTGGATCTCAAGGTAGTAGCTGAGCTTTGAGTAGGATTCATCAGTCATTATCACAATAAGAGATTTAATGTTTGATTGTTTTCTGGTTTAATGACCTAAATTTGCTGTGTTTGGTCAGTGTCTTTATTAATTGCATCTGAAACTTTCGAATGTGAGATGTATGCATATTTTGGTTGCCAATATTCTGTCATGCATATAGGTGAAATAATGTGTAAAGTGTTAATATGACCAGGACAAATGGAGAAATATAAATGCCACGGCCATATGGGGGTCAAGGCAGAAGGCCAAGCTTGCTCTTAAAAGAAATCAGATGGCTGCTCAACATGATGATAATCACATGGCACTTATCACTGTACCTTCAAGTGAAGAAGTTGTTGATCCTAAGCCCCTTGCAATTTATAGTGGAACACCAAGGGCAACTGGCTCCAAAAAATTAATTTCAAGGTTATTTTTACGTAATCTCTTGCGATATTAAACTTCTAGTTCAACTTCGGTATATGAGTGCCTGTCTGCCAGATACTAGAACATGAAAAGAAGCAAAAGGCCACTTCCAAGGTTGATTCATTTCAAACTGGCTGTAAATGCACCTATTTGGTTAGTGCCTTAGATTAGGGCTTTAGATCACTTATTTTTAGCTGATGCCAACGGAAATTATACGACCTTTTGTCATTGTTGGCCAAAACAATCTTGTGTTGAGAGCCTTACTATTCTGATTTGTACAGGCATAACGAATCCTGCTTAAGTGATGTCCTCTCAATGCTTGTAGGTTGGAAAACATTTTATTAGAGGCTATCACTAGTTTGAGAGAGCCTGGTGGCTCTGACAGAGCTTCAATTGCTTTATACATAGAGGTACTTTTCTTTCTTGGATCAGTCGTAAATCCTAAATACTTGAACAAGGCATTTAAACCTGAAGCTCATCTTAGAAAGTATTGCATATGACTTTCCTAAAACATCTAAACTAATTTGTGTTTGTTTGTTTTTTTTTTGACATTTTAGGAGAAATATGCTGCACTGCCAAACCTCAAGAAGCTTTTGGCTACAAAATTAAAGCTGCTGGTAGCAAATGGGACATTGACAAAGGTGATTATACTGTTATTTGTGTAACATTATTTTATAATATTTTTATCTTCCTTATATATACTCCCTCCATCCCTATAAACTTGTCCCTTATCGACTTTTATGGTTAAAATGTTCAACTTTGACTTCTTATTATTTAAAATTTATTATTGATAAAAATATATAAAAAAATATTTTGAAACCTCCAATCAAGTAGTTTTTAAACATATTCTTTATAAAATTTAAATTATTTAAAATAATTATGGTCAACGTTTAAAATGTTTGACAAAAAAGTCAATAAGGGAGAACTTTAATGGGAAGGAGGGAGTATTAAATATTTAGCCTATGATGTAGCTTGATGCCGTAGAAAGTTAAATTCAACATTAGTGTTCTATGGTCATAGGAAAGTCCTTATATTAGGTAAAAGTTTAAAGCCATTAATGTTCTCGAAAATGATATTAGGTTTACTTATGTCACACAGAACTTGCAATATTCCGGTTTAAAGAAAGAAAGGTGGAAAGGTTGCATCCTATTTGCATAATGGATACAATGGCATCAATACTTTTCTTCCTTATGAATTGCGTTAAATATTATGTTGGTTTTCCTGATGTACTTGCGTAGCATGTTTGTAAAGAAGGTTTAAGTTGAATGTTCATAAGTTGGGAATGATTCATCTTTATGATGTATATATTGATAGGTAAAGCATAAGTATAGGATTGCACCACATTCAACTATTTCTGAAGCAAGAAGAACTCCTCTGCTTGCTTTGGAAGGAAGGCAAAATGACTCTTCAAAAGCAGAGAAGAAGGGCATCAACCTTCTTACTAAAACCCAAGTTGATGCAGAGTTATCGAAAATGAAGAGCATGACTGCAGAAGAGGCTGCTGCGGCTGCCGCACGAGCAGTTGCAGAGGCAGAAGTTGCTATTGCTGAGGCTGAAAAGGCAGCAAGAGAGGCAGAGGCCGCGGAAGCTGAAGCTGAAGCAGCAAAAATTTTTGCTAAAGCGGCAGCTAAAGCATTGAAGTCTAGGATGCTAGTTACCTGGTAAATCTTTGATCTTATATATTCTTCCATTGAACAATGTACATAGATCTGGGAACACGGTTTCTTAGAGGATGCTCGTATTGGTTGTTTAAGAGGGTTGTATCTAATCAAGAGTACAGCTAGTCATACTCGTGATATTAACGCCCTGCAGCCTCAGCTCTGTCAATCAACAAAGCTTTACCACAACAACTTGACTTCAGCTGAACAAATTTTATTTTACTTATATTTATGAGACTATTTTTCACACCTACAATGCATTACTTTTTTTTTGGGTGAGTTTTGTCTTTGGTCTCAAATAATACAGCTCTTTATTGTGACATGTAATTGTTTAGGATTTTTGCCCCAGTTTTGTGGTTATTTTTGCTGTTTATCTCATCAGTCGCAAACTTGTGCAGATGGTATAGAAGGACACCATTTGGTCTTAGTTCATTGCTGGAACCTTGCATCAGACTTCACATCTTGCTGGCCTGGTATATCAACTATGAATCATGTCTATAACTGTAAATATATTAGGCTTGTAAAGAAGAAAATGTGAGATCAATCCATGAAGTTGTGCTTCTTTTTGGACGAACATTCGCCGAGAAGCTTAGAGGTTTTTGTGATTCTATAGCTTTGTCTTGAAGTAAAGGGTATATAGATATAGCAAAAGAGATAGAGATGTCATTGTGATGGCACACTTGAGATATGGTCTGTTTTTTTTATTGAAGGTCCATCTGAATAAATTGTACTACAGTTTTGCATGTTGTTCCAGCAATGTTGTGTGTTATTTCTGGCTAATGGCCACTTCAATGAACTTCTCACACACTGTCTCTTACTAGTTCAAAGAATGAAGTTGGAATCAATATGATAATAGGGGCAAAACTCGACTAAAAAAAAATCGAATTATTCGACTCGATGCGAAAATACACAACTCATAATTTCATAAACTCGACTCGACTCTAAAAAATTTCAAATAAAGTTTTAAATTATAAAATAAAAATTCGAATGACTTGAATTTTTTAGTGATAAGTGAATCAGTTTTCAAATAAAGAAATATATATGTGTATTGTATATGGTTATAAAAAACCGTTTAAATTGGAACTAGTTAGTACTATAACATTATAAATATTTATAGTTAAATTTAAACAAAAACTCGAACTCACTTTATTCGAATTTCATAAACTCGACTTAAAAACACTCAATGCGAAAATACTCGACTTCATTGAATGCCCACACCAATTTTAGAATTAATAAACTTTTGCTCAACACTTTCAATTGCTATGGATGACAAATGTGATTATCCAATGTACAGTACACGTTGAGAAAACAGTAATTCAACAATCAGAAAACAAGTTAGGGAAAAAACAAAAACCGAAATTCTCAAACTCGAATTTTATCCCATTCGGAAACTCAAATTATAGAACACAGGTTCATCACAAAAGATTAAACAAAGATTTTTTTTTTTCAGTTCTTAGATTTTGAATGCTTTACAAGCCAATCAATAACCGAGTCAATGTTGGTTGAGTTCTTGCACGATATCATGAAGCAGCAAACTTCTCTATCAGTAATTGACTTGAGCCCCCTGCATGAGAAATGTTACATGTTATGAGAAAGTGTTTTTTTTGGGGTACTTTTTAAGCAAAGCAGAAATACTTGCAATTCTGCTATGTCTAGTTAATCGAGCAAATTGAATGGATGTCTCTTACATTTCTTCGGTTAAAGCCTGTTTCGACAGAGCTCCTGGCTTGTCGATTTTGTTGCCTAGCACCAGAAGAGGGATGCCACTAAGTGAGGGTTTGCTCAACAAATCATGAAGCTCACTTCTTGAGACCCTCAGGTTATCAGGATCAGCGGCATCCACTACATAACTGTAAGAAAACCAGACTTATTCTAGTAGATATACAAAGTGCATGCAATTCATATGACTAAGAACGGTATTCGGTTTCAAGATTTGAGAAGTGGAAAGTACAATGGCATGCAACTGAAGGCCAATCAAATACTGCAAAAATTATATTTAAGAATTCTTGAATGTCTCTAGGCTATATAACCTTTTTGCATCAAATGTAAACCTTTCTAATACCATTAGCAGAGAAACTTTCGTTGGCCCGGAATTGTTAAAGGAAACAGAAGAAAGTTATTGCAAGTAACGAGTCTATGAAAATGTAGTAGCTTCTTACACAATTGCAGAAACTGCACGGCAGTATCGTTCCCACATGCTACGGAACCTAGGTTGGCCTCCAAGATCCCATAACTTTATGGTAACATTTCCTTTTGTCACTTTCCTCATGTTGAATCCAACCTGAAAAGAAGCCATTCAGATGACAGAAAGAAAAGGACTATAAAAGCATTGGAATGGAATAGCATTGCAGTTCCCAAAATTAATACAAATCCCCTTAGACGATATGACTCACCGTAGGGATCATATCTTCACTATATCCACCAGTCTGGGGAAAAGGAAAAGCAACCAACTTAAAGTCAACTCACAGAAATAAGATAAAAAAGCATGTGCATAGATCGCTAGTAATGGACACCCTTTGTATGTTGTGACTGCATTTACAATTTACTTACTGCAACAACATTTACTAATGAGGTTTTTCCAGCATTCTGAAGTCCTATCAAAGATAGCTCCATTTCCTGCTTGAAAAACAGGCTGCAAACAAAATATATGAAAAGTGAGCCTCGATACTATGAAGGTTTAACTTCCGTACCATTTGTTTAAGATTGCCCCAAAGTTTCACATAAAAAAATTCATATAACACTGTCGGGAAAGTATGTGAACTCCAGTTTTGCTAAAAATAAAAGCTTCCCTTCAGATAAAAAACAACCGATGAACAAACCATTGGTTAATCCTTGTAAAATCGAAACAGCATTTGCAACTTAAACTAGAATCCCAAACATATATGAACATAAAATCAACTTTGATGAATCATATAACTAAACTATAGTGAAAGACAAACTAAGAGAACCTTCAAACTGTTAGAGTTGTGATACAAATTCTTTTAGAATTTGGTTTAAAATAAGAATCTTACTTTTAGTCGACTGTATTTAATTTACATGAATTAAAGGTAGAAATCTCGGTTTGAGTAGAATTTATTTCTATGCAATTTTCATTTGTAAACAAAAACAAGCAACTTATCCCTATAAATAGATAGTAAGGATTAGAGTTAGACACAACCTATCCGTGGTTTTTCCTGTTTGGGTTTTCAACGTAAATCTTGATGTTATTTATTTTCTTGTTTTGTTTGCGATCATCATCTTTGTTTGTTTCGTCGTTATCGTTCGTCGCCGGTTTATCCCGATATTACAAAACCTTCAAATTAGTCAAAATAAAACATAATTCATTTCAAAAGGCATGCTACTGTAAATTTACTGCATTCACTTCACTATCATAAGGAATACTACTTCCTCTAAGGCTATGAATTTCACCATAGAAACCAGGCCTCCTTATATGAGAGGTGATATTATCATAATCTACACCACCTTGAAGAAATTTGGCAACAGTATCAAGCAAAAGCTGGAAAAAATCACTTCTTTCATTCTAGCTAGCTCAAGATCAAACACAAAGTTAAAAGGATAAAAAAAATGAAAATTTAGCTCAAATACATAAAACCCAACTCCATGTATATCATAATTCTGAATCCAATATAAATAAGAGAGAGACGGAGAGAAAATCTCATACCTTCGAAGCCAATTGAGAAAAGCTTCCCACAAACCCATATGGGAATTCAAAGAGGAAGAAGCTAAAAATGAAAGAGCTTTTCAGTCAAATATCAAAAAGAGATAAAATGAAAGAGCTTTTCAGTCAGCCCATCCCTTTCCTTCCCCTCCCTCGTAAATAAGGAGTATAAAGAAAGGGAAGGGAAGAAAGGAAGGGAATCCAATTTGGATTTTGATTTTTAATTGGGAAGAAATGGATTGACCGGTTTAAGATGGGAGATTCTAGGTAACGGCCCATAAATGACGGCTGATCGGATAATCGAATAAAATTTTGTACACAAATTTTTACTAGTCTTATACATAAATTTTTATAAAAACTGTAAGAAAAACGGTATATACATAAAATATTACAGCATAAGGATTTTTGTAAATATACAATTTCCTACGAGAAAATATAATTTGCTACACAATATGTAAAGATTTGTGTATGTACACAAATTACTACAAAATGTACACAAATCCTTACAAAACTAGTAGGAAAAACGGTATGTATCGAATTTCTTACAAAATTTCACAAGGGCCAAAGTGGCTCAACTTAGTGTAAGGATTTGTGTACATACACAATTTCCTACGAGAAAACATAATTTGCTACACAATATGTAAGGATTTGTGTATGTACACAAATTACTACAAAGTTTACAAAAATCTAAACATAATTTGCTATACAATATGTAAGGATTTGTGTATGTACACAAATTACTAAAAAATGTACACAAATCCTTACAAAAGTAGTAGGAAAAATGGTATGTACTGAATTTCTTATAAAATTTCACCAAGGGCCAAAGGGGCTCAACTTAGTGTAAGAATTTTTGTACATACACAATTTCCTACGAGAAAACATAATTTGCTACACAATATGTAAGGGTTTGTGTATGTACACGAATTACTACAAAATGTACACAAATCCTTACAAAACTAGTAGGAAAAACAGTATGTACCGAATTTCTTACAAAATTTTACTAAGGGCCAAAGGGGCTCAACTTAGTGTAAGAATTTGTGTACATACACAATTTCTTACGAGAAAACATAATTTTCTACACAAAATGTAAAGATTTGTGTATGTACACAAATTACTACAAAATGTACACAAATCCTTACAAAAGTAGTAGGAAAAACGGTATTTACTGAATTTCTTACAAAATTTTCTACACAAAATGTAAGGATTTGTGTATGTACACAAATTACTACACAATGTACATAAATTCTTACAAAAATAGTAGGAAAAACGCTATGTATTGAATTTCTTACAAAATTTCACCAAGGGCCAAAGGGGCTCAACTTAGTGTAAGGATTTGTGTACATACACAATTTCCTACGAGAAAACATAATTTGCTACACAATATGTAAGGATTTGTGTATGTACACAAATTACTACAAAATATACAAAAATCCTTACAAAAGTAGTAGGAAAACGGTATGTACTGAATTTCTTACAAAATTTCACCAAGGGCCAAAGGGGCTCAACTTAGTGTAAGGATTTGTGTACATACACAATTTCCTACGAGAAAACATAATTTGCTACAGGATATGTAAGGATTTGTGTATGTACATAAATTACTACAAATGTACATAAATCCTTACAAAAGTAGTAGGAAAAACGGTATGTACCGAATTTCTTACAAAATTTCACCAAGGGCCAAAGTGGCTCAATTTAGTGTAAGGATTTGTGTACATACACAATTTCCTACGATAAAACATAAATTTCTACACAAAATGTAAGGATTTGTGTATGTACACAAATTACTATACAATGTACATAAATCCTTACAAAAGTAGTAGGAAAAAACGGTATGTACCAAATTTCTTACAAAATTTCACCAAGGACCAAAGGGGCTCAACTTAGTGTAAGGATTTGTGTACATACACAATTTCCTACGAGAAAACATAATTTTCTACATAATACGTAAGGATTTGTGTATGTACACAAATTACTACAAAATGTACACAAATCCTTATAAAAATAGTAAAAAAACGGTATGTACCAAATTTCTTACAAAATTTCACCAAGGGCCAAAAGGGATCAACTTAGTGTAAAGATTTGTGTACATACACAATTTCCTACAAGAAAACATAATTTGCTATACAATACGTAAGGATTTGTGTATGTACACAAATTACTACAAAATGTATAAAAATCCTTACAAAAGTAGTAGGAAAAATGGTATATACCGAATTTCTTACAAAATTTCACCAAGGGTGAAAGGGGCTCAACTTAGTGTAAGGATTTGTGTACATACACAATTTTCTACGAGAAAACATAATTTGCTACACAATATGTACGGATTTGTGTATGTACGCAAATTACTACAAAAAGTGCACAAATCCTTACAAAAGTAGTAGGAAAAACGGTATGTACCAAGTTTCTTACAAGAGCTGAGCAAAGCCAAAAGGGGATGAATTTCGTGTAAGGATTTGTGTACATACATACATACTTTCCTACACGAAAACCTAAACTATTACAAGTAATGTAGGGGTGGTTTCGAAACCATATAAATTGGTTTCAAAACCTCGTGCCTAAATGTGATTTTGAGGCATACTGCCATAATGGTTTCGAAACCACCAAGGGGGTTTTGGAACCAGTTGTTGGATTTGTGTAGGTACATAAAATACTACTAAATGTACCGGAATCACTACAAGGTTTGTAAGAAAAATGGTATGTACCGAGTTTCTTACAAGAGTTGAGTAAAGATAAGAAGGGATGGACTTCGTGTAAGGATTTGTGTACATACATACTTTCCTACGTGAAAACCTAAACCGGTGTGACAGATTCAAAATAAAGCCAATCTTTTTATAGGGGTTTCGAAACTGGCATAGTAGTTTCGGTACCAGTGTGCCAGATTCAAAATAAAGCCAAACTTGGTATAGGGGTTTCGAAACTGACCTAGTAGTTTCGGTACCAGTGTAGCATATTCAAAATAAAGCCAAACTTGGTACAGGGGTTTCGAAACTGGCCTAGAGGTTTCGGAACCAGTGTGGCAGATTCAAAATAAAGTCAATCATATTATTGGGGTTTTGAAACTGGCTTAGTAGTTTCGGTACCAGTGTGGCATATTCAAAATAAAGCCAAACTTGGTATAGGGGTTTCGAAATTGGCCTAGAGGTTTCGGAACGGTGTGGCAGATTCGAAATAAAGCCAATCATACTATTGGGGTTTCAAAACTAGCCTAATAGTTTCGGTCCCAATTTATGAACACGAAAGGGTTTCGAAACCTCATATATTGGTTTCAAAACTTAAAAGGCAGATTGTCCTAAAATAGAAATTCCAGTACTAGTTTCGAAACCCTTTATCCTGGCTTCAAAACCTCAGGCTTACCGTTTCACCGGGTAACCATTTTTTTAAATCGTACGATTGTTGTTTACTCGGCTTCATCCAACGGTTGAAATTTAAGGGCCGGTTTTTAGTTGTTTTTAAGCCATTGTTTTTAGAATTTTCCATTTAATACGGGTTAATTGGGAAGAAATGAATTGGCCAGTTTAAGAATATCATTTGGAAAAATACCCCAATTCGGCCCACGTAATAGTAAATCGCGTTCTGCATGATGCAATTTCTAAAGTCGCGTTCCACAGGGTGCGACTTTGGTCTGATGTGGATTACAATATCCGATATTTTTTTTTAAAAAAAGTTAAAAGAAGTCGCGTTCTACAGGACGCGACTTCCACGATAATTTCAAACGCTCGTCGCGAATTTATCATGAAATATGCAAAAGTCGCGTTCAGAACGGTGTATATAAGGCATCCGAAACGGTATATAAATGCGTTAAAAACGCAACCTTACCATGTTTCTTTGCATAAAGAAAATGGAAACATGGGTCGGTAGTCATGTTTGAATTGATTTTATGGTAATTTTGCGGGTTTTTTAGTTATTTAACTTTCACGTCGTAGTACGGGAACACATGTTTACAATGGTACATAAATTGGCGCGTATAAGGCATCCTAAAGGGTGTAGAAATTGTGTTAAAAATGCTATATTGGTATATTCCTTTGCATTAAGAAATTGGAAACATGGGTCGGTATTCATGTTTTAGTCGATTTTGTTGTTCTAGCGTATGCTCGTGGTTTTTTTTTGTTATTTAACTTTCACGTGCTAGTACGAGAACACATGTTTACAATGGTGCCTAGAAAATGTAGCTTTGGGGGTTGATAATGTTATTTAGGATTAAAACATTAGAGTTACAGTTACAATTAGTTTATTCGAGGGCGGGTCCTAAAAGGACATTTTCTGATGTCGTGTCCAGGGTTCCTACAATTTCCACACAACGTAGGTTGGCCGGTCCGTTCTCAAGGAACCATATCCTCGGCACAATGAATCCTACTTGACTTTGGGCGACCTCTTTTGTTGCATCGTAGGGATTCATTTGGATGTATCTTAGGTTCATTTTCAACCACATCATGATGACGTTCATTTCCGATCGGAGGAAGCTCGGATCTGTATACCTTGAAAACATTTTCAAGTCGGTATACAGGATCAACGAGTGTCATTGCGTCGAAATGAATGGATGCACATGCAGCGAAGGCGTGCGCACACGGGTACTTGAATGTCTGGAAGAGTCCGCAATCGCATGTTCTCTCTTATAGATTAACAACGTAGTTGTGGTGCATAATTCCTTCAAGCGGTCGTGAAAATTCAGTAACCGTAAAGCGATGTCCGTGATGAGAAAAGCATGTGACACCCATCGTGTTTGCTTGCGCACGGTGTATTTGAAATTTTTGCTGGAGATCTGGATAGAACCTGTGGCCACCTGCCATCATTTCGTAGCTTGTTTTTCGAGGGTTGAAAAAAGGGTAGCCAGTTGATAATATGTTGCCTTCACAGCTGATGTGATAGGTAAATGACGTGTTCCCTTCAGAGACAAATTGATCGCCTCAGCTAAGCTCGTCGTCATGTGACCATATCGACGACCCCCATTAAGAAGATAGTTATATCCATATTAATTTCTAAATCTCAACTTTTCTAGCAGCTCCTCAACCAGCTCTACTCGGTGTGTGTTACCTACTAAAAAATACAGAATAATTAACGAGAATTAATAATAAAAGGCAAGTTAATTAATAATTTTGAGAGTGAAAGGCGTACCCATACGAAGAATCATTATACGCTCATCATTGTTCTTATACCTCTGGTAGTAATTTGCACCAATGTGTCGCAGACAGTACCGATGATGATTGTACGAAGGTTCCTAAGATGATCCTAAACGTTGGATTGATCCCCAGATCCTTGCGCCTCTGTCTGAAATAATACATATAGCTTCTTCTCTTGCCCGTAGGACTTGGCGTAAGACATGGGTGCGCATGTTGGGAAGAAAAAACGTCCACGAAGGGATATCTTCCTTTTCAACGATTGCGAACGCTACCAAAATGCATTTTCTGTTGCCGTCTTATGCAACTGCCACTAGTAAGATCTGGGTGTATTTGTCGTACAAGAATGTGCCATCGATCTACAGCATCGGCTTGCAGTGGCAGAATGCCTTAACACATTGCAAAAATGTCCAAAATAGGCGGAAAAATTCACACTCCCCAGCTACGACACGATCCATTTCGTATCTTGGCATTGTCTTAAGTTCCACAACAGTTCATGGGTTGTATTTCTGCAAACAGTTTAGCCACGTTCGCAACTCATTGTAGGATTCCTCTCACTGCTCATATAGTTGTTGGATGGCACGATATCTTGTAAACCCACCTTATCGTATTTAACAGTGTACATGAAACGAGATTTAATCGAGGCTATACATACCGGCACAAATATGCGTGGATTTTCTTTCACGAGTAGAAGGTAAGATCATAGAGCACGTGCACATCAAATTTAGGATGGTCTTGATTCAGGCTTCCCACGGAGCATGTACGGGGTCTGTCGTATCTCGTTATCTACCAATGGTTTTTCACCCTCTTCAAACATTATACACGGACCCTCCAGTTACATCTGTCGTACTTGTAGGGGCATTCAACAATATATTTGCCCGCTTCAGTTTTCCTCACGGTGGACGTAACTGAGTTGCGTTTGTTGTAAAGCTTGATGGCAGCCTTCGCAAGTTTTTTAGTCCTGGAGACCATACCAACATGCAGTTCACCATTATTCTGTTCGTTCAACTGGTCCAACTGTAGGAATTCTAGAAATTCTGTAGCGTAGAAGCCTTCCATATCCACTGTTGTGAAGTGGGATGGTGGATTGTAATATGCAGAGCTTCTGTGTGTTCCAGTAAAACTGCCCGGGGCAACAACTTCCATAAGTTTTTCCCCCGCAACATTGTCCACAACTTCTATAGGCTCGTCAAGGTTTGGTGGTTGTTCTGGAAATAAACTCATCTCGTCACCTTCGGGCCGGAGATCCCTCAGCGGCTCCTCATTAGAATTATACCTTTCAAAACTGTATAGTTCTGATTCATCAACAACGTGTACCCTACTAGGTCCTGCAACCGTAACTCGATCGCGAGAATGTCTCCCTATCGATGAGAAATCAATTGTGTTTGCCTCATTGGGGATATAAGTTGAGTGACGTCCATAAGAGAAGTCATCAAACTAATAAAACTCTTCATGGTAGGACGTCCCCATAGATGATGACGGCCATACACCTGTGATATTAGTTAAGTGTCATCCGTATGAGAAATCATCTACGTTTGTCCCACTAGGGATATAAGTTGAGTGACATCCGGAAGAGAAGTCATCGAATGGGTTAAACTATCCACAGTGGGACGACCCAATAGATGATGACGCCCCTACACCCGCATTGTATGGATTTGTTGAGTTGATCACACAATTGCAAATGGCCAAGAGGGGTGAATTGGCAATTAAAATTTTGGTAGGAGGTATGAGTGAAAAATAAAAAGTGACACAAGTGGTTAGAGTGGTTCAAGTTCTCCAAATGAACTCTACATCCACTACCTTAGTTCCCACTAAGGATTTTCAACCAATTCACTACTTGAATTCTTCCCCTTTTCATGGATGAAGAGGTAACCTTACAAATTGATTAAGCTTTCTACCCAAAGCTTAATCCACTCACTTTTACAAATAGATGGATTTGGTAAACTCTAAAAATTCCTCTCAAAGGATAAATGTTTACCCAAATACAATTTCAAACTCCCCAAACTCACAATACAAGATAATAATAAAATCACAAGAGTTGGGTACAAGAATTTGACTATGAAGAGCACTAGGGTTTGAAATTTTTGCTTTGATGTTGCTTATAGGTTCAATAGTTGTTGCTTGGTCAATTGAAGCTTGTTTTTATACCCTTGCATTGAATTCTAGCCGTTTGGGTAGTTGGGATCATCAATAGAGCCGTTGAGAGCATTTTTCCCGCAATAAATGCAGCTCTTCAGCCTACCGTATCGGTACTCGAAGAAGGCGTATCGATACATGCATCAAAGAGGAAAGAGCCATTGTGACTGAAAACAGAGCGTATCGATACGCATAGAAGGAGTACCGGTACGGTTTTAAGGGGCGTATCGGTACGGATGGCCGTATCGACACGATGTTTGCTCACTGGAATCCCAAGTTTGGTTTTCTTAAAGAGCGTATCGATACGCATACCAAGCGTATTGGTACGGTATAACGGTCTTTTAAAAATTGGGAAACCAACCAACTGATAAGTAACAGTCGAAAAATTAAATGCAAAGATTTTTCAAAAATAAGCTTATCGTGTCGATACGGTTGCAAAGCGTATCGGTACGGTTTCATTGAAAGAGTTGCCCAGATTAATATCGTATCGATACGGGGTAATACCGTATCGGTACGCTAAGTCTATTAAAATTCCAGTGGCAAAAGCCCGTATCGATACGCCTAAGGGTATCGATACGCTTGGGCGTTTTTGTATAGTTTGTCTTGAAAATGATAAGAGAAGACTTAGCCATTAAAATTCTAGTGGCAAAAGCCAGTATTGATACGCATGGGCGTTTTTGCATAGTTTGGCTTGAAAATCATAGGAAAAGACTTAGAAAATTTTCATATATTTAAGAGCTTGTCTTGAGATATTATTTTGTTTAAAATACTTGTCAATTGTGAGACTTTAAAGAGTACTTAAAAATTTATTGTTTTGCAAATTGGTCCTTAAGTTTATATGTTATATCAAAATCAATTTTGGTTTCACAATCTCCCCCTTTTTGATATAACAAAACCACAAATAAATTTTTAAGTTTTTGAAACTTTGAAAAGCTTTCTCCCCCCTTAATTTAAGATAGATTTTCAAAAATAAAAAAATTGACTCTATAATCCTTCTCCCCCTTTTTGTTAGATCAAATATAAATACAAGGATAATAGCAACAATTAATTCATTAAACTCAAAGCAATCATAATAGTTCAAATGCATAAACTTCAAAGCAAACATAATAATCTAAACTTTAAAATTCTAAAACATAGATAATAGGCATAAACTTAGATCCTAAAAACAAGAGTGCAATAACAGAATATAAAAGACTGAATGCCATAAGATGATATGCATAAACTACTCGTCCGCCTCATCATCATCATTGTCCTCGTCCTCTTCATCTTCATCATCTTGAGAGGGTTGATTCCTTCGGTTTTGGTTAAGCCAAGCACCATGGAAGGCGGTAAGAGAGATATCCATGGAGTTTTGGCGATAGGCCATGGTTTCCATTTTCTTCTCCATACCTTTGACGTGATCTTCCAAGGATGTGAATCTAGTGTCCATCGCGGTAAACCCGGCTTCCATGGAAGTGAACTTCTCATTTAGGAAAGTCATGAGAGTGCCCATGGAAGAGGAATCAATCGGAGCACGGTGAGAGCTCGAAGAAGCACGAGAAGCATCGACCGGAGCATCTTGAGGAGGATCTTGAGTGTTACGAACCCATTCATTATCAACATAAGAGAAACCGACACGAGCTAGAGAACGCTCATCTATGGGTAGGCCAAGGGTTTCGGGATAGTCATGGGAACAATCAATGTCAAGGGAATGAAAAGATAACTCAAAGCCGTAGAGTAGTAAAAAGATGTGACTTGTTTGGTGTGATGGTGTTGGATGAGATAGACAAGATCGGCAAACATGATTTGACAAAGATTTGTACGTTGACCTTCCCTAAAGCACCTAAGCCAAAAGTCATCAACTTGACGAATAGTAGAAAAATTCCCTTTCGATGGACGAAAAAACCAAGAGACAAGAAGATGAAGGATACGATCATGAGCATTTAAAACTTTGACTGAGCCTAAAGGACCTGTACCCAAGGACTTCTCATCATCAATACCAATGTTTTCAAAACCAAAGACATTACATAAAGTTTTTTGATCAATTATAAAGGTTTTGCCCATAACAGAGGATTCAATAGCAATGACATTCTCCCTAGCTTCATCATGAACACATAAAGCATTGGAAAAGAAAACAATGACAAGATTCCTATATAAAATAGGAGGAATGCTCAAAAAAGTTAAAAACTTCCATTGCTTAATTAAAGGGAGATATTGGAATTTAAAACGGGCAGAACTTAAGAATGGGACTGACACAACACGTTCTTCCCTAATGCTCATGCTTTGAAATAGTTTGTACCGAGCTATATCGGCATCATCGGGAAAACTTAATTGGATAATATATGATAGATTAGGTTTAGGGTTACCCTCGGCATCCTCACTAGGATCGAAAGTAGAAAGATAACGCTTAGTTCTCTTTTTCGACGGTGCCATAACTCTGAAAACACATCAAAAACTATTCGAATATGTATGCAATTAACATCCTATTCAATCCAATAAATTTTAATAATTCAAGGTAATTGTAAAGAGAAATTTAATTTTAAAAGGATATATACAAAAAAACAGATTAAAAAAATACGAACAGAAAATATATTCGAATGAAAAAATTTTAATTTTTGAAAATTTTTTATGAAAAAGTTGAAACCCATAAAATAAAAACATGTTTTATACAAAAATTAAATTGAAATAATTATAAAAATCAAACGAAAATAAAAGAAAATAAAAAAGAAGAGTTTTATACCTTGAACTTTAGATTAGATGAATGGGTTGATGTGAATGCACAAGATTTGTTGACAAAGCTTAGTCTTGATGTGGAGATTAAAAACCCTCAAAGAATTTTTAAGTTTGATGGTAAAAATTAAAGGATTGAGGGGGGGGGGGGGTTTATAGGGTATTGCGGCTAGGGTTTTGGAGAGAAAAGAGGGGTTTTTTTTAAAGCTTTTTAAAAATTACAGCCCTAAATAGCCTCTCTGTCGAGACCGTATCGATACGTTATACACGCATATCGATACCCTTTAACCCTAATTTTTTATTCGTCGTTACTACCGTATCGATACGCGGGACCGTATTGGTACGACTTGGCTTTGACTATTTCCCTTGGCTTTAACCGTATTGATACGCGGGGTCGTATCGATACTCGTTCAGCTTCAAAGTTTTCCCAGTTATGAACCTGTATCGATACGCTTCAGCCGTATCGATACGCCTTTACCAGATTAGGCATTTTTGACAGATTTAAGTACAAAAATCCAACTTGAAACGTCCCTAAATGCATGTACATGTTCTATGAACAAGTTTTAATGGCTAAACTTAATGCATACTCCCCCTAGCAACATGCATAGAAGCAAAAAGAACAAAATTAACACAAGCATGAATCACAAACAATTTCAAGCAAAATTTTGACATTTTGGGACCTAGAAGGGGTCAAGAAAGGCTAGTTAAACCTAACTCTCTCCTAAGGGTCCAAAAGCGCTCTTTATCTAAAGACTTTGTGAATATATCCGCTAATTGGTTCAAGGTGTCAACATACTCTATAACAACATCATTTTTCAACACATGATCTCTAATGAAATGATGTCTAGTTTCTATGTGTTTAGTTCTAGAGTGTTGGATGGGATTTTTAGTGAGACAAATGACACTAGTGTTGTCACACCTAAGGGGTATGGTTTCTATTTCAACACCATAATCTAAGAGTTGTTGCTTCATCCAAAGGACTTGAGCACAACAACTCTCTAAGGATATGTACTCCGCCTCGGTGGTAGATAAGGCTACGCTATTTTGTTTCTTAGAGAACCAAGATACGAGCATACTACCTAAGAATTGGCATGTCCCGGAAGTACTTTTCCTATCTATCTTACATCCCCCATAATCCGCATCCGAATAAGCATGAAGGCTAAAGGAGGAATCTTTAGGATACCAAAGGCATAAGGTAGGTGTATCTCTAAGGTATCTAAAAATTCTCTTAATGACAACTAAGTGTGATTCTCTAGGACTTGCTTGAAACCTAGCACACAAGCAAACACTAAACATAATATCCGGTCTACTTGCGGTAAGGTAAAACAAAGAACCTATCATGGATCTATAAAGCTTAGAATCAACACACTTACCTCTTTCATCTTTGTCAAGCTTTATGGAAGAGCTCATAGGTGTGGCTTGAGGTTTTGCATTCTCCAAGCCGAAGTTTTTGAGCATGTCATTCACATACTTAGCTTGATTTATGAAGGTGCCATCTTTCCTTTGTTTGATTTGGAGTCCCAAAAAAGAATGAGAGCTCCCCCATCATGCTCATCTCGAACTCACCTTGCATTAGCATAGAAAATTCTTTACAATAACATTCATTAGTAGAACCAAAAATGATATCATCAACATAGATTTGTACTACTAAGATGTCATTGTTATATCTTTTTATGAAGAGTGTAGTGTCCACCTTTCCTTTTTCAAAACCTTTTTCAATTAAGAAATTTGAAAGTCTCTCATACCAAGCTCTAGGAGCTTGTTTTAAACCATAAAGAGCTTTTGTTAGTTTAAACACATGGTTAGTAAATTTTGAATCCTCAAAACCCGGTGGTTGTTCAACATACACTTCTTCATTTATAAAACCGTTTAAAAAGGCCCTTTTCACATCCATATGAAAAAGCTTGAAATCATTATAACTTGCAAATGCTAAAAGCATCCTAATGGCTTCCATCCTAGCTACGGGTGCATATGTCTCATCAAAATCAATTCCCTCTTCTTGGGTATAGCCTTGAGCAACAAGCCTAGCCTTGTTTCTCACTATATTACCACTTTCATCTAATTTATTTCTAAACACCCATTTAGTTCCTATAGTAGATTGATTACTAGCCTTTCAACTAATGTCCAAACTTTACTTCTCTCAAATTGATTTAATTCCTCTTGCATGGCCAAAATCCAAAAATCATCTTTTAAAGCTTCTTTAATATTTTTAGGCTCAATGCATGAAAGAAAAGCAACATGGTTCATTAATTTGAGAGAGGATCTAGTAGTTACCCCCTTGGATGGATCACCCAAGATTTCACCACCTTTAACATAGTTGAACTCCCTTGGGTAAAATACCTCCTTTTCCTCAAGAGCCAAGTCCTTCAAGGCTTCAAGAGGTGGATCTTGTGTATCCTCATCTTTAGTTGGAATCTCATCCACCTTTGATGTTTGTCCTCCATCAGTGGCATCAAGAATTCCTACATCATCATCATCACAAGATTCCTTCCTCGGAAGGAGGTTATCATCGAAAACAACATGTATAGACTCTTCAACTACTATAGTTCTTTTATTAAATACACGATAGGCTTTAGAGTTTAAAGAGTGCCCTAAGAAAATAGCTTCATCACTTTTAGCATCAAATTTACCTAAGTTTTCTTTACCATTATTCAAGACAAAACAATTGCAACCAAAAGGATGAAAATAGCTAATGTTAGACTTCTTAGATTTTAAAATCTCATAAGGTGTTTTCTTCAAAATTGGCCTAATCATTACTCGATTTATAATATATCAAGCGGTATTTGTGGCTTCCGCCCAAAAATATTTAGGTAAATTATTTTCGCAAAGCATGGTTCTAGCCATTTCTTCTAAAGTTCGATTTTTCCTCTCAACTACCCCATTTTGTTGAGGAGTGCGAGGTGCGGAAAAATTGTGGCTAATCCTATTTTCATTTAAAAACTCATCAAAACCTAGATTTTGAAATTCGGTTCCATGATCACTTCTAATGTGAGAAATTTTAAGTTCAAGATCATTTTGAGTTATTTTAGAAAATGTGATGAATTTTTCTAAAGCCTCATCTTTTGTACTTAAGAATAGAACCCAAGTAAACCTAGAATAGTCATCTACAAGCACAAAGGCATATGATTTGCCACCCAAGCTCATTGTTCTAATAGGCCCAAAAATATCCATATGAATCAATTGTAAACATCTACTAGTAGAGACATCATTAATGGATTTAAATGAAGTTCTATGTTGTTTACCCTTTGAACATGCATCACAAATTTTATCATTAGAAAATTTAAGTTTGGGTAAACCTCTAACTAGATTAAGGGAAATTAATTTCTCTAAGACACTCATGCTAGCATGTCCTAATTTTCTATGCCAAAGCCATGAGTCATGTTCATCATGTGCAACTAAGCATGTATGGGATGAATGGATGTCATCTAAATGCACCATATAGATATTACCTATTCTATGTCCTATGAGCATTAGTTGATTTGTTTTAATGTTCACAATTTTGCAACCACTTTTATCAAATAAAACATTAAAACCCTTATCACATAATTGACTAATGCTCAATAAATTATGTTTAAGATCGTTGACATACAAAACATTTCAATGAAAATAGAAGAGTGATTACCAATGGAGCCTATTCCTTCAAAGTGCCATTTGGAGTTGTCACCGAAAGTTACCACTCCACCACTCTTTGGCTTTAGTTCCACGAATCTACTCTTGTCGCTGGTCATATGTCTTGAGCATCCACTATCAAGGTACCATGAGTTTTGGCTTGAAGCTTTGGCCTTGTAGCAATGCTCCCCCTACAAACAAAGAAATTAGGCCTTGATTTTTGGTACCCAAATCATTTTGGGTCCATGTGTGTTAGCCTTCAAAATTTTGGTTCCCTTGGGAATCCAAGAAGCAATATCATTCATATTATTAGAAATAATGAGTTCCTTAGGAACCCAAACACTTCTAACCTTTTGACCTCTAGATTGCTTATGAAAATTTCTTTGTTTAGGAATAAAAGGTTTTCTTTTTACATATTGGGATTTAGAAGAGTTTCCTTTTTCAAAATGGTTTTTCCCAATAGCAATTGATGTTTTAAGATTATCCACTTCCTTTGTGTGATAATCTTGAAAATCGGAAAGAAGTTTTTCAAGTTTAAGATTTTTCGTTTTAAGATCATTTGAAAGATTTACTAAAAACAAAACTTTCTTTTCCAATTCGGAGTTAGTTTTTGAAAATGTTTCATTTTTATTTTTCAAATCGGAAATGGTTTTCTTGTTTCTCAAAATGGATTCTTTATATTTTCCTACTAATTCATCGTAAACCTCTTGCAATTCATCATAAGCATCTTGAAGCTCATCAAAGGTAAACTCAAAATTAGATGAGTTAGGATTTACCTTTGGTTCATCATCAATGGCCATGAGACAAAGATTGACCACTTCCTCCTCCTCCTCGGATGACTCACCGTCACTCCAAGTTGATACTTGAGCTTTGAGCTTGTTCTTCTTCCCAAAGCTCTTCCCCTTCAATTGAGGACATTCAGAACGGATATGGCCGGGCTTTTTGCATTCATAGCAAGTGATTTGGTCCTTCTCCTCTTCCTTACTCTTGCTCTTGAAGTCTCATTTTCTAATGAACTTTCTCCCACGATTGGACTTCATGAAGCGATTGAACCGTTTGGCCAACATGGCCATCTCCTCATCTTCATCTTCACTTGAATCGCTTTCATGATATGAAGCTTTAAGAGCGATTCCAACCTTCTTCTTCTCAACATCCTTCTTCTCAACCTTCTTCTCTTCCATTTTCTTTTCTTCTTCTCTTCCCTTCCTCATGATCTTATGGGTGAGTAGAGATCCAACAAGAGCATCAAGCTTGAGAGTCTTCAAATCTCGAGCTTCAATAATAGCCGTTCTCTTGCTATCCTATGACTCCGGAAGAGAGTACAACAATTTCCTCACTAGTTTGTCTTCGGGGATGATCTCACTGAAACCCTTCAATCCGTTGACAATGACTGGAATCGATCAAACATCTTGGAAACACTCTCATCGGGATCCATCTTGAAATTTTCGTAGCTTAGATTGAGTAGCCCAATTTTTGTTTCCTTGACATCACTAGTTCCCTCATATGTTGTCTCGAGGGTGTCCCAAACCTCCTTGGCATTTTCGATTGAAGACACCTTGGAGTAGATATCCGGATCAAGTGCACAAAATATGACATGAAGAGCTTTATCATTCACTTGCATCCTTCTTCGTTCATCTTCCGTCATTTCGGCTTTTACTTTTGGGACAAGTCTTGCTTCACTATCTCTCTTCATGAGAATGTATGGACCTTCTTCAACCACATCCCACACCATGTAGTCGGTGGACTTGATGAAGAGCCTCATCATATTCTTCCAATATGGGTAGTTATCCCCATTGAAGAATGGTGGCTTGGTGGTAGATTGGGACTCGTAGAGGTTGGAGTTGGAGGTGGATGCCACTGCTTGACTAGTTGTTGATCAAACTCTCCTAGAATCGACTCAAGAGGGTTGTAATCCTTCCAATTAGTGTAGCTCTGATTCCAATTGTTGAGTTGATCACACAATTGCAAATGGCCAAGAGGGGGTGAATTGGCAATTAAAATTTTGGTATGAGGTATGAGTGAAAAATAAAAAGTGACACAAGTGGTTAGAGTGGTTCAAGTTTTCCAAATGAACTCTACATCCACTACCTTAGTTCCCACTAAGGATTTTCAACCAATTCACTACTTGAATTCTTCCCCTTTTCTTGGATGAGGAGGTAACCTTACAAATTGATTAAGCTTTCTACCCAAAGCTTAATCCATTCACTTTTACAAAGAGATGGATTTGGTAAACTCTAAAAATTCCTCTCAAAGGATAAATGTTTACCCAAATGCAATTTCAAACTCCCCAAACTCACAATACAAGATAATAATAAAATCACAAGAGTTGGGTACAAGAATTTGACTATGAAGAGCACTAGGGTTTGGAATTTTTGCTTTGATGTTGCTTGTAGGTTCAATAGTTGTTGCTTGGTCAATTGAAGCTTGTTTTTATACCCTTGCATTGAATTCTAGCCGTTTGGGTAGTTGGGATCATCAATAGAGCCGTTGGGAGCATTTTTCCCGCAATAAATGTAGCTCTGCAGCCTATCGTATCGATACTTGAAGAAGGCGTATCGATACCTACATCAAAGAGGAAAGAGCCGTTGTGACTGAAAACATAGTGTATCGATACGCATAGAAGGTGTACCGGTACGGTTGTAAGGGACATATCGGTACGGATGGCCGTATCGATACGGTGTTTGCTCACTGGAATCCCAAGTTTGGTTTTCTTAAAGAGCGTATCGATACGCATACCAAGCGTATCGGTACGGTATAACGGTCTTTTAAAAATTGGGAAACCAACCAACTGACAAGTAACGGTCGATAAATTAAATGCAAAGATTTTTCAAAAATAAGCTTATCGTATCGATACGGTTGCAAAACGTATTGGTACGGTTTCATTGAAAGAGTTGCCCAGATGAATATCGTATCGATACGGGGTAATATTGTATCGGTACGCTAAGTCTATTAAAATTCCAGTGGCAAAGGCCCGTATCGATACGCCTAAGGGTATCGATACGCCTGAGCGTTTTTGTATAGTTTGGCTTGAAAATCATAAGAGAAGACTTAGCCATTAAAATTCCAGTGGCAAAGGCCAGTATCGATACGCCTAAGGGTATCGATACGCCTGGGCGTTTTTGCATAGTTTGGCTTGAAAATCATAGGAAAAAACTTAGAAAATTTTCATATATTTAAGAGCTTGTCTTGAGATATTATTTTGTTTAAAATACTTGTCAATTGTGAGACTTTAAAGAGTACTTAAAATTTTGTTGTTTTGCAAATTGGTCCTTAAGTTTATATGTTATATCAAAATCAATTTTGGTTTCACAGGATTGTACGTTGAGTGTTGGGTTAGCGGCATGTTCAGGTCAATGTCGAACCTGGCTACGGAAGAATGCCTTGGCCTCGAGGCAGAATACGATGAAGTCTGGTCATTGCTTGTACTTAGTAAGTTGAAGCCTTGCCGTAAACTTGATGTTGGACTATGAGCATTTGGGTCGAAGTCAAGATTTGCTCGGATCCAATTTGGCACAACGGTTTGGAATCTGACATTTCGTTCGGAAAATGTTACAAAGACCTCTAGGGGCCATCCCGTGGAATACTGGTATGGGTGTCGATCATCATTTGCACATCTTCGCCATGACTAACATCGAATATTATGAAATAAAGCGAATTTGTCGACAAAGGTAGTCGATACCTCAGTGAGTGTAACTCCCTCCCGAAAGCATGTGGAATCTTCCTTGTTAGCGCTCGCTTCAGCTTTTCATACATTACTCCGATCGAAATCTGTAGCGTAACATTGTTGGGAGACTGGACTATGACACCGAGTTCGGCATCAGAGATCATCTCACCATCGTAGTGAACCAGAGCATCCATTATTTTTGGCATTGTTGAAAAAACGAAGCAGTCTTTCTTCTTCGCACATGAATTGCTTTGAACGTTTGGTAGAAAAAAATTTCTTGACTGAAAATTTTTTTTATCCTCCTTTTAATAAAATGAGAGGTGACGTGATGTGTGAGCAGAGACAAAGCGTAACCTATTTCGTACAAAATGTGAGTTGTGCTAGCTTTGCAAGATACGTACCGTGTCAAGAAAACTCACATTTTATAAAACGTGAGTTTCGAAAGCTTTCTGATTCCTCAAAGAAATCACATTTATATAGAACGCGAGTTTTTCCACCTTTCTGGTTCCTCAGAGAACTCGCGTTTTATAGAACGCGAGTTTTGCCAGCTTTCCGATTCCTCAGAGAACTCGCATTTTATAGAACACGACTTTGGCCAATCGTGTCATGATTCATGCCGTGTCAAAGTATTCGTCTCAAATGAGATGTGATTTCTTCAGTATATATATACACTAGAATGAATTTTACAAGGAGAAAAGCGTAACTCGCGTTTTACAAAACGCGAGTTGTGCCAGCTTTGCAGGACATGGTACAGAGAACTCGTGTTTTATAGAACGCGAGTTTCACCAGCTTTCTGATTCCTCAGAGAACTTTCATTTTATAGAACGCGAGTTTCACTAGCTTTCCGATTCCTCAAAGAACTCGTGTTTTATAGAACGCGACTTTGGCAAGCCATGTCATGATTCTTGTCGTGTCAGAGTATTCGTCTCAAATGGGATGCGATTTCTTCAGTATATATATACACCATAATGAATTTTACAACAAGGAGAAAAGCATGAAAATTTTGGTTATTTGAAGGTTAGAATTTTATTTGTAAGGACTTCGATCGATATAATATGTCGAGACAACAAACTATTACAGCTTTGGTATACTACGATAGGCAAATAATCGATGATGCATCTCTCGGCGTCGTATTTCAGTCCTCAAATACTATATTGCTTCCACTTCCATACAACTTATCGTATAAGAAGTTGATGAATGAAGTGAAGAAACATGTTCTACATAGTCTTGGGCAAAAGCTGGAATCATTGAACTTTCGAATGCTGACGTCGTTAGAACCATTAACATACTCATTATTCCATATTGTGGACGACGTTGATGTGGAAATAATGCTGGAATCTCACCTACAGCTTTATTCAGGGTGGGCCCTTGAGCTTGAGCTGTATGCAATGTTTTTCTGATGATGGTGATGTTATCAGAGTCCCAAATAATATGTAAATTTTATTTATATTTTTAACGTTCTTTAAAGCTTCGTTCAATTTTAGCACCATATACATGACAATTTTAGAACCTTTGCAAGCAAGCATACCATATACACAATAATTAAAGCTCGAATGCTCTAAAAATTTGAGTTGACGTGTCACAAACTTCTCTCGAAATCGTGTTTGGCCCAATATGAGTTTTGCCACCTTTTGCAAGATTCCTGACATGGCAAGCAAAATCGCGGCCTGTAAAATGTAATTTCTGTGAATAATGACATAAGTCACGTCCGGTAAAACGCGATTTCTGACATGGCAGGCAAAATCGTGGCCTGTAAAACGCGATTTTTGTGAATACTGGCATAAATCGTGTCCTGTAAAACGCGAGTTTGATAGATTATTTTGAAATTGTTCTACCCTATATATGTTCTGCAAGAATCACAACCTTTTCTCACCACTCAAACAATTTCTACAATAATTCCTAAACCCCAAACTACAAATACAAATTATGGCGCATTTTCTACTACTATTTTATTTCGTGGAACCTACTTCTATACTTCTTTCAATGAGAAAATCACAAGAGATGAATTGTTTGAGTTGATTTCAACATGGGTTAGGGAGTCTACAAGCTCCAAAATTTTTGCGTTGCGTGTCAAAGTGCCAGTGAATGAGCTCGACCCAGAAGAACACTACATGCTAGCACCATCCAATCATAAAGATATGTGTAAGATGTTTCGGGCATACAAACGTGTCGGGGGTACGAACATCGAGCTTAGTGTAAAATTTGATGATGGCTCTAGTTCATCAACATTACCTCATTGTCAAGACGAGGACACAGTCTCTACACGAAATTATAGGAGACGACAAGAGAAAGAACAAATAATTGAGGAACTAAACTTAACATCTGACATATATACCGACTACGAGGACAACGAATATGATTTGTTTTCGTAGATTTTTAACTAGGCTTATTAATTTAATGTTGGTGTACTTGTGTCAATTAATAATCTTGTAGTACGTTTCGTTAATATAATTTTTGTTGATATAATTTCCTACATCTAACCATTTACATTTTCAAACCGTTAACAATTGCAAAATATGTAATTAACAAAACGTATTAATCATCGAATTACATTGGTACAACTAACATGTATGAGGTCCGTCTTATCTTGTTATCTGCTACACGTTATTCAGCCTCTTTGTTCGTGATACACAAATCTTCCAGTTATAGTCGTTGTCCTTTTTTACACATTCTGGAATATAGTTGTCCGCACTCGTTTTCTTCACTTTCGAACGAACTAATCGGCGTATGTTTTAGTTTTTAATTGCATCCTCCACGATTTTCTTGGTAGTGAATATCATCCCAACTTGTAGTTCACCGTCAGTATCGACATCAGCATAACACGACTGGCTCCCAATACATGGTAAATCATCTATGTTTGCAGCCGTTATAACACTGGAATGAATGAAATGGACTAAGAGAAATTTTGAGTGAATTACAATGAAAGGAAAGTGTGAGTTTTTGAGGAAGCGGAGGGGTCTATGTATAGGGGTGTAAATGAACCGATGTTCTTTCAAGTTATAGTATTTAGAGAAGACATGCATTGAAACACGTAAAATATTACATATGAATTACATATGTAAATTATATTTTTATTTTTTGTATGTAAAAAAATTGTACCCCTAAACACGCGTTCAATTGTTCCCCTAAACATGCAGACAAAATAATTTATATATGAATTGATATAGACGAGAGGTGCAATAGTTTGTCCGATTTATATGACCGCCGAGAGATGTATCATTGCTGTAGACAAATGGCCTTAAAGTTTGTCATAGTGTTAGAGCCCTAAAGTATCGTGGATTTCGTGAGTACGCGATAATCATCATCATCCACGACACATATGTCACAACAACGTTACATGCGGGGGGTCTTAACATAGCTTCGAAAACACCAAAAATGCTAGAAGCTTTGACCCGCGGTATCAAATGTAACCGACACCCACCAAAAGCTGTAACTCTGGACATGATAGATAGCGTTGCAGCTATTGTGATTTCGTGGTACCGATCATTTTCATGGTAGCCCACCACGCATTTATAGATATTGTGATTTTTCGTTCATCTTGAACAAACACACGGTACACACATCGCACCACAACTGGTTTCCTACCAAAACCATGTACGCATCATACAACAACATATACCCACAAATCACAATACAAGTGAAATATTCATTGAATGTTGATAAAGGAGGTTATATATAGACCAAAGTCGCGTCTTACAAAATGCGACTTTTGCCAGGATTCCTGACGTGTCAGGAAAGTTACGTTTATAAGACGCAAATTTTGCCAGGAACCCTGACGTGTTAGAAAAGTCGCATTTTGTAAGACGTGACTTTTTCCAGGATTCCTGACGTGTTAGGAAAGTCGCGTCTTACAAAACGCGACTTTTTCCAGGATTCCCGACGTGTCAGGAATGTTGCGTCTTACAAAACGCGACTTTTGTACTATATATACCGATTAAGCGAACCCTACAGCATTCATTCGAAGAAAAAAACAAAAATTGTATTGTAGTGCTTGAAGTTTTCGATTGTAACTAGTAATGCCAACAAACCACGTATTTGGAAAATTTATTAGCAAATAGATTTTCCGGATATTGTGATTTGTCATTATTTGTACTTGCATCTATATGTTGAGTAGATGTTGGTGGGTTATTAGTTCTTGTGAGATGATTATTCAGTGTTTTTTTATGAGGATCGACAACAACAAATCACAATATCCGGGAATCCAAGGTCTTTTTGAATGGCAGGCAAGGTTCCTAACGTTTTGGTCTAGGCTAAGACCCCCGCATGTAACCGGAGTCAAAGACCCAACCATGAAAGCATATTTAAAGGTACAACAATTGGCTCTTACAGACCTTCGAGCTTGAAGACAATGACCAGTTCTCTACTCAGCTCAAGAAGTAAGCCGAGGGTATGTTAACATCTGACTTCGCAAAATGCATACCTCAAAGTTTTAACTATGGAGGCCTTCAAAAGAAGAGCATCAGTTCTCTAAATGAGGATGAGACCAAGAGAGCAAAACAAGTTGAGGATCTTTTAGAAGAATCTTTATTAGCATGTTTAGGGGTACAATTGTACAATAATAATCTACGTATGTTTTTTTCTTTTATAAACATATAAATAGTTTCTAAAATAAATGTCATCTTAAGACCGACCCTCAAATAAACTAATTGTACTTTTATAAGAGAGTTCAATATACTAATTAAAAATATATACTAATTACAAAACAAAGGACATACTAATGAAAATATATACTAATTAAATTAAACGATAGTCGAATTCTTCCACAAATTTGCTCCACCAATATATATATATATACTAATTAAAAAAATTAACTCAAAATATTGATTCAACTAAAATATAAACTAATTTAAAAACAAAATAAAAATATAAAGTTCAATATTTCCAAATAAAATAAACTAAAAAACAAATAACGCTTATATCCACTAGTACCACAAGACGGTGCACGACGAGTTCGATCCGGATTACGTCGGGGGCGAGAATTATCAACTGCCTCACCATCATCATTGTCGTCATCATCACCATCATCCCCGGTTCCAGCTCCAAAAGTATCACTCGTTCCACCAGGCCCACTAAGGTAGAAAATAGACTATGGCGGCGTTTGTTAAACAATCCCGGTTTCAAATACGCCTGACATCGGGGGAAACTGCATGAAGGGCACGTAGGGCACATAGGTTGTAGGATAGCTCAAGGCCCCACTCATCATCGTCACAAAATGAGCATAGGGGTCTGACACAATAGACGTTAGATAACCTTGGCTCAGATAATGGGTCGGTTGTGGCTGCATCGGTGGTGGGGTAGCATCTGATGGTGGCGGAGCTTCGAAGACAGGACCACGACTTCTTGTCGATCATGACGTACCGCCGGAGGTGTTCTGTGCTCCCCTCGTACGTTGTGGTCGTAGGCGGTTGCTGTAGACTCTCGACGTGAATGATTATTTGCTGGCAATAGGGCGTAAAAGATATTGGAAAAGTGTTAACACGTGCCAAGAAAATCTATTGCATGCAAGTATAAACAGTCTGCAAGTGATACAAAGGTTAAGCTTAGTATCGATCCCACAGAGATTGCGTTAAAGGGTTTAATTGCTTAGCCAAGTACTTGCTTTGTGAAAAGATTGTTTTGATTGGAAGTGGTTTTGAATTGACTGAAAAGAAAAGAAATGAAATAAAATAAAGTTGAAGGCAATGTAAATGTCTTAGCAAACGACGAGTGTTGGCAAGGAGTGCCTAGTTTTCACATTGTTTGTGCCATGCCAACCATTAATAAACTTGTATTGGCATTGTTTACCGAGCAGATTCAAGGTAGCAATGCCTCTGTCGATGGCATTACCCTAAATCAATTGTGGAAAAACCTTTATATGTCTATAGTGTATGTTTTTAAATAAATCAATTTGATTAAGTTCCAATCGTTACCCCTAAGGGGTAGATTTCACTCCCGAAGTAAGTTCATCTACTTGAACATCTTCTTTTGAAGCATCTCTCCTTAGTATCTAGCAATCGATCGTTGCCACCCAAATCAGTTATGATATTGAGTTGCAATAAGTCAATTATGCCAACAGTCGCGTGGCATAATATTTAAAAAGGTAGTGCCAGCTGTCACTTGGCAGCATACTTAAAAATAAAGAACATGCAAGATAGGAAAGACAGTGCCGATGCAGTGTTGATTTATTAAAAACTAAACATTAAAGAGAAAACAACATTCAAACGCAAACACCCCTCACCAACTATAAAATCAGTTCATGGTGAGGGTATCAACCAAAAAACCATAATCGTTTTCAACATCCATCATCATTAAAACTAAGAAAAATAAAATCAAAGAGGATGGGCTAGAAGAGGATCTGTCGATGCAGCTCTTCACGGCCATGCTCGAATGTTGTACCCTTATCTCCGATCACACCCCTTGATTCTCCACGTCTACTTCGTTTTTCTTTGATCATGATTAAATAGGACTCCATGGATAGCCCAGGATTATCTTGGATTTGAATTTGAACATGCAGGGGATAAGGAAGGTGATCATCTTATCCAGCGTTTAAATCCTAGGGTTGATCAGGTTAGAGCTGACATCATCGTGCCATTGCTCATCCAGCGTCACAGCTTGGCATGGTTCTGCAAACCGTGATTGGCACAGCTTGTCCCCTATTTTCTCGCAGCCTGATCTGATCTTATTTTTTCGGGGTCAACATCTTCTTGGCCTGGCATCAAATGTTCTTCTCTGTCGACCGATTCTTGGCATTAAAGGTCCTTCTGCGCCAACGTCAACTATACATCCTCTTTGGTGTCGTCTCCTGCTCTGCCAGCTACTCTGCCATCAGCTATGCCAACCTGCAAAAAGGTGCCAAAACAACCCCTTCACACTGGCATAACACCAAACCCTAACTCTTGATGCAATGCATGATTTTACAACCTAAATACACTTAAAAGGCAAGAAAGAGCATGTGAAGTAGGCATAAAATTCAGTACTTTTAGAGCATCAACACTCCCCACACTTAGCTCATTGATTGTCCTCAAGTAATGAGAAATGAAAAAAATAAAAACAATGAAAATAATTCCTCGGTAAAATTTTGGTTGGCATGTCAACCGATGCTGGCAAATAAAAGTTGGCATAGGCCTGTCCTCAGTTATCTTAGTGCAGTAATGCCAAACCAGTAATAATTCAAGAGCATCAATATAAATCTAGTCTAAGATCATGAAGAGTGCATGTAGTGCGGGCAATATGCATCAAGTATCCTTTCACTCCCTTAGCCAATTTTATTCCCAAAATTCAGATTATTTTATTTGCTTTTTTTCTCTGTCGAAGGTATTTATATTTTTTTATTACTGGCATTAAATTAGGGTAGTGTCATGCACTGTTTGGCGTGAGATATAAGAGGGAGCAGACCACGAATACCCACGTTAGTCCAGAGTACATCACTTACTATCATATTACACTCATACCTTAAGTGATATTGGCTTGAGAACTAAGAGGGAGCATACCACGAAGCCCCAAGTTAATGATTCTTCTAAGGCAGGGGAGTGTTTTAAAGTCCTTCAGCATTTGGCACATATTGGTGCACTATTTTTACCTTGGTATTTTATTCTTTTTTCTTTTTCTTTTTTTAGAATCTGAGCATAGTTTCAAGCAGTCTAAGTTTGCTAGGGAAGTAGATACATATCACGTGTTAAGTGTAAATTCACTCCCCTGAACTAGAGATTAATTGGCAAGCAATCTTGGCATACTAACATGTTGGCATAGGCATTTAAAGATTTTAATTTTCCTTCTCGGAAAGAAACCTAGGTTAAATTAAACTTGCCTAACAAATGTTAACATGCTTCAAATTTTGACTGAGAAAAAATTTTCTTTTTCACTTTTTTATTGGTTCGGTATGCATGGCACTAATCCTAATCTAACCTACATGGCATGGCATGAAACCGAATGGAGTACAGAAAATAAACATGAATGGAATGACATAAATGTGAAGAAATAAACACCCTTAAACCCAAGATGTGCATTGTCCTCAATGTATGAAACAAGACATATACACAAAAACATAAAAATAAAATTAAAAATGCATGAACATGTGAATGCATGTAAATAAAAAGCAAAAAGTTAGGAAGAAGAAGACTCTCCTTCAGAAGAGACTCCTCCTTGAGCAGCACAGGCTTCAGCAGCTAATTTGGCTCGGGTCTTTCACTGGGCATAGCTTCCACGGTCATGAGCAATCCTTTTCTTCCTGCTCCACTCTTGAGTAGCAGTGGAGACAGGGGTTTCTTTCACAACCTTCACCGGCTCAGATGAGGTTGGCGTGGTAGCTGACTCAGCAAGAGCATCAGGTTTCTCCTCACTGTGATCCTCAGATACTGGTGGCGTGGTTGACATGACAGTTTCATCTTTTAGAGGGGAGATGTGTTCTGTGGTATTGGACGAAACTAGACTGGGCAATGTAGTGCGAACTAGACTGGGCATTGGGTTGGTTGGCATAGCATCATCATCGGCAAAAATTTCCACTGGGAAGGCAGGTAATGCTGGCATGACTCTTGGGGAGAGACTCACCAAGGTCTCCTTGATGGCAGCGTCTCTGGCACGCTCATATTGCTAGAGCCTTTTCCTCTGCTCCTCAGCCTCCTCTAATTTTTCTAAGAATTTTTTCTTGCCAGAGATATATCTGAGCAAGCCTTTCCGTTGTCTCCGCTGGCATTGAGGCTGTTGGCTTCGCCTTTGGTTCCTTGGCCTTGGGTGTTGGTGTAACAGCTTTGCCCTTGCCCTTGTCCTTATCCGTATCTTTCACAACAATTCCAGTGAGGTTCCTCCAGCTGGCCAGCGTAATTGTGTAACCTTTCACTTCAAGAGCAACGTCTTCCTCTGTCGTGGGCATATCATGTCGCCGACAAATATTTCAAATAAGGAGAGGAAAGAACAACCCTCTAGTTGGATTTAAGGCACACTTGTAAATCTCATCTATGATCATTCGGCCAATATTAATCTTCCGGCTCTTAAGGATTGAATGCAACAAAACCATCCAGTCCTCCGAAACAGTCTCATTATGGGTCGTCGGCATCAGACTTGCTTTAAGAAAATGATTACAACCCTTCGCTTGTGGTTTAAGGGTTACTCTTTTGACCGTGTGGTGCCCTTTGGAGGATACAGTACACTCCGTGCCCGGTTCACACAAATCTTCCAAGATCATCTTCCTATTGGCAACAATCATGTTAGTGGAAAACTCGGCATGCTCATTCCCCACATCCAATTTGAGCATTATGTTGATTTCCCCTTCTTCAAAACACACACATTTTTTCTCGAATCATCAAGAATGGGTTAGCTTTAGTAGTTAAATGTGCGTAAACTTCTCGAACAAGATTTGGAAAGATCTCACCCTTTTGTTGGCAAAACGTCTTCCACTTGTGTTTAGCGACAATGTCCATGACTTCAGGGGGAAAGGCTTGATCTTTCTCGGGCTCAAAACTGAAATTCCTTTCTAAGCAAAAGAATTTTGAAGCAAAGTTTTCTTCATACATCTTTTGGATCTCCTTGTTGAAAAATGTTTAGAAGGTTTTAGATGAGGACGCCATGGAGATTTTCGAAAGGGAAAGAACCAAAAGCTTGATTTTCTTTGGGTGAAAAGAGAGAGATGAACGGCTAGGTAAAGAAGATGAAGTGAAAAAGTAAAGGAAATAAATTGAATTGACAGACAAGAAAAGAAATAAAATAAAATAAAATAAATTTGAAGGCAAGGAAAGTGTCTTAGCAAACGACGAGCGTTAGCAAGGAGTGCCTGGTTTTCGCGCTGTTTGTGCCATGCCAGCCTTTAAAAAATCTTGTCTTGGCATGGTTTGCTGAGTAGATTCAAGGTAGCAATGCCTCTGTCGATGGCATTGCCCTAAATCAATTATGGAAAACCCCATATATGTCTATAATGCATGTTTTTACATAAATCAATTTAATTAAGTTCCAATCTTTACTCCTAAGGGGTAGATTTCACTCCCGAAGTAAGTTCATCTACTTGAACATCTTCTTTCGAAGCATCTCTCCTTAGTATCTAGCAATTGATCATTGCCACTCAAGTCAGTTATGATATTGAGTTGCAATAAGCCAACTATGCCAGTAGTTGCTAGGCATAATATCTAAAAAGGTAGTGCCAACTGTCGCTTGGCAACATACTTAAAAATAAAGAACATGCTATATAGGAAAAATAGTGTCGAGGCTGTGTTGATTTATTAAAAACTAAACATTAAAGAGAAAACATCATTCAAACGCAAACACCCCTCACCAACTATAAAATCAGTTCATGGTGAGGGTATCAACCAAAAAACCATAATCGTTTTCAACATCTATCATCATTAAAACTAAGAAAAATAACAACAAAAAGGATGGGTTAGAAGAGGGTCTGTCGATGCAGCTATTTACGGCCATGCTCGAATGTTGCACCATTATCTCCGATCTCACCCCTTGATTCTCCACGTCCTCTTCGTTTTGTTTTGATCGAGATTAAATAGAACTCCATGGATAGCCTAGGATTATCTTGGATTTGAATTTGAACGTGCAGGGGATAAGGAAGGTGATCATCTTATCCGCCGTTTGAATCCTAGGGCTGATCAGGTTAGGGCTGACGTCATTGTGCCATTACACATCCGGCGTCACAGCTTGGCATAGTTTTGCCAACCGTGATTGGCACTGCTCGTCTCCTATTTTCTTGGAGATTGATCTGATCCCTATTTTCTCGCAGCCTGATCTAGTCTTATTTTTTTCGGGATCAATATCTTCTTGGCCTGGCATCAAATGTTCTTCTCCGCCGACCAGTGCTTGGCATTAAAGGTCCTTCTGCGCCAACGTCAACTCGGCATCCTCCTTGGTGTCGTCTCCTACTCTGCCAGCTACTCTACCATCAACTATGTCAACCTGCAAAAAGGTGCCAAAAACAACCCCTTCACACTGACATAACACAAAACCCTAACTCTTGATGCAATGCGTGATTTTATAACCTAAATGCAGCTAAATGCACTTAAAAGGCAAGAAAAAACATGTGAAATAGGCATAAAATTTAGTACTTTTGGAGCATCAATAGTTGCGTTGCTGATGCTGATAGACGATCGCTTGTTCCTCTCGAGTCAAAATAAATGGCTTCCCATTCGCATTAAACTAGTCCTCGTAATCATTGATGACCATCATATCAAACATACGGTACTGATGATGGGGTTGCTATCGCGGATTCGCCCTGTCCCTCCAGTGAGCGATATAACTTTGGTGGTACACCGACCAATCAACCTATCGAACAATAAAAAATATTATTCTTTTTAGATATGAATTACGTTTGAGTTAATAAAATAATGCGGTAAGTATATAAATATTTATTACCTCGGGCTTCCCTTATCGAGTGAGTTTGTGCAACTCATCCAGATTTAGAGGTTCCACTAGATACGTTGAAATCAACCAAACTACCGTAAGACGCGGTCGGTCGGATGCCACTCAACTGTGTCGTAGCAAACGAGTGGTACAACGACTATCCAAAGAAGCTTCGTCTCGTATGAAAATTTCGGGATGCACTCGTGCACTTTCAGATTCTCATACGGTGTCCATAAAAACTGTACAATATATAATTATAGTTAAATATAAAATTTATTTTATATAAATACACCAAAGTGTTACCTGATCTTTCGAGAAATTCTCAATATCCCGCCTAATAACGTTCATACCCTTCGCAACACCAACATGACTTAAAGGAGCGGTCCATCTACAAAAGAAGAAGATAATTTTAATTATAATAATACGTATATTAAAAAAATAACTCTTTTCTTACCTCTGGCCCATCGAAAAAATATATGGAGTAGGCTGTATAAGCTCGAGGCTTAAAAACGACATTCTCAACCACGCCCAAGAATGGAGCAACACCAAACAACCTTCGATGCAATACTTTTCTAGATCGGTGTTCTTGCACAGCTCCCTAAACAAAGTGGCCAAAACTGCAGATCCCCACCTCAGTTTACCGGCATCTTCAAAATTCTACAAATGTCGCAACCACATCATGTGAACTTTGTTTCGAGTTTTATCAGGCATCAATACCCCGCCTATCATCTGTAAAATATAAGAGCGAGCATATGCCTACAATAGGAATATATATATATATATATATATATATATATATATATTAGTATATGTAAAAATATTATCATTTCAATAATATTCACTAAAAAAATTATTGTTACCTTCTTCACATTTTCGCTCGCATTAGTGGGTACATCTTCAAAATTATTTTGTAACCACAATAAATTTATTTTTCCGCCATAAAAACGCTTTGGCGCAACCCCTAGCCCATTCAAACATAGGTCATTCCAATCTTCAGTATCGAGACCAGTTATAGCCTCTCCATCAATAGGCAAACCCAAGATATGGGATACGTACTCTAGGGTAATCGTCACCTTGCCGCAAGGAATGTGAAATATGTGTGTCTCCGGCCTCCACCTCTCCAAAAGAGCATTGATCAAATCAACGTCTATTTTCGCACCTCCAAGAATTTTAGATGCGTGCAAAAACCCAGCCTCTTTTATGTATTATTGGATCAACAAGTCGGGTAATCTCATCATCCGATTGTAAGAAACTTCCAGACGTCGTTTCACCCCTCCCTAAAAAAATTAAACATGTATGTATAAATTAAACTATATAAAAGAATATAAAAATGCGTATGTATAAATAACAATATATAATAAAATAAAAAACTAGATAAAACTTACATGTCTCCGATGATAATCGAACACGTGCTTGTGATCTAACCTTATCAATCTCGCCATTATATCAAACACAAGAAATCAACCGAGAAATTGAAAGAAAGTAGATTTGAGAGAGAGTGAATTTTTTGGTGTGTGGTAAAAGGGGAGGGTGGGGACCAATTTATAGTGGAAATCGCACTGGTTGGGGTGCGACTATTGAAAGAAAATCGCATCATGCAGGACACGACTTCCATAAATCGCAACCTACAAAACACGACTTTCTCGTAACCCTAACACAGTAAATAAATGTCCACCATTGCAATTTATTACTGTGGAAATCGTGACCCACAAAACGCGACTTCAACTTATCGCGACGAGTCGTTTGAAATTCTCGTGGAAGTCGCATCCTGTAGAATGCGACTTCATTTATTTTTTTAAATTAAATACTGGATAATGTAATCCACATTAGACCGAAGTTGCGCCCTGTGGAACGCGACTTTGGAAATCGCATCTTGCAGAACGCGATTTACCCTTACGTGGGTCGAATGAGGGGTATTTTTTTCAAATCATGTTCTTAGGAGGTATTTATCCAAAAAAATTCCCAGAAGGAAATATTTGGCCAAATTAGTCGTTTAAGATGTGGGTGTTGGCGAGTGGAGTCACGGGAGAATGTGGTTGGTGGGATGAAGATTGATGGTGATTGGAGTACGCTGACGCTGAATGCAATATGAATTTTTTCGTGTTTTTTGACAAGTATCAAATATTATTTTGTAAGTATCGATAATTTTGAAAAAACTTAAAATGTTATAAATAAAAAATAAGCATTGAAACCTATTTTGAAAATTTTCGAAACTAGTCAAAAAAAACACAAAAATTCAACCTAAAATGTTATAAAAAATCTAATATCTTAAGTTTTTGGACAAATTTTAAAAACTTATCATTTTTAGCTGCACCCTAAACATGTCGCATCCTATACCTACCCAATATTCTTAGAGACGTTTACAACAAAACTGAGGTGGCAACTGGCAATGCCACAACAACTAACCCTATGCTGGAGACTAGAGAGGAATGGTCCTAACTGCTCACACACCTCAATTTTTTTAAAATGGATAGTTTTATTAAAAATATATCTAAAATTATAATGAGAATTTATATTCATAAAGTAAATTAAAATTTTAAACAATTTTCTATAAAAATAAAAAATTAGTTAATTGAAGATCATATGAAGACCATGAAAGAAAAATATTAAAAACTCAACCAAAAGATTTAAACAAGATACATATACAAACAACACTATAATATTGACGATGAAGGATAAAAACTATCAACACAAACATAAAAAATGCATATAACGATCAAGGTGTGTTGATGAAATGATCACTACCACAACACAATAGAGAACAAAAAACGGTGATTGTGAGCGAGTATCTAAATTCAGCTCGAGGGTCCTAAGCAAGGAAGATAAGTAGTATAGCCAAATAAATGTTATCTTGATCAACCGAGACGATGTCAAATTCAAATCTAAAAAAATAAAATGAAAAAAAAAACGGTCAAATGATTGTCAATGAAGGCAAATAACATGTCAAAAGGTAGAAGAAAATGTGCTATAAGAAAAAAAAAGCGTACCACAAATGCATAGTTATCTTTAATAAAAACTAGAAAAAAAATATAATATAATATAACAAAGAAAAAAAGAATTACTGACGATCAGCGATTAGTACCAATACTGGTGTCATCACTAGCCAAACAAAAAAAAGAATACTCTTATTTTAAGTTAAAGAGAAACAAGTTGCGACGTGAAAACCCTTCACACACCTCAAACCAAAGAAACTGTTGGAAGGCTCGAATGATCAATCGATATAGCCAAAAGGGGAGGTGAATCAGATTTTTACTTTGGTGGATGAATGACTAAGTAATAAAAATTGTGACACAAAGATTTATAGTGGTTCGACTACGCAACCAAGTCTTCTTCCACTACCTTAGCTATCCACACTAAAGATTTTCTACAAATCCACTAATTTGTCTTTCTTTTTTCGGGAATAAAGAAATAACCTTTACAACCAAGACTTATACCCCAAAGTCTTGAAACACTCTATTACAAAGAGAATACAAATTAGCAAACAATGAAAAATCTCACAAAGCAAAGTGTTTGCACAATTTAAGCTCTCACCCAAAATCCTAAACACTTGAGAAAATGTGACAATTTGACTCACTAGTGTTTTCGACAAGAAATATGACAATATAAGCACAAAACTTGATTTCTTAATACATGCATGTTGGCAAGTTGTTTCTTGTTGTTCCATGGCTGGTTGAAGAGGTTTTAAACCCTCTAAAGAGTTTGTGGTTGTTACTAGTCGTCGAAGTTGATTTGGAGCCGTTGAGGACTTTATTTCCAGCATTAAATGTACTTCTGGGCTCATTAGTATCGACACGCGTGCAAGTATATCAGTACATATGCTCAAAATAGAAAGAGCCGTTGGACATTTTTAAAAAGAATACCGGTACACTATTCAAGTGTATTTGTACAACCCCTTGTGTATCGGTACGGCTAAGGTCGTATCGGTACACTAAATGGCTATTGGAATTTAGAGTTTTTTGAAAAAACAAAGGGGCGTATCGCCGTATCAATACGTGTAACTGGGCATCGATACACTAACAAGTGTATCAGTATTCAGGGTCAGTTTTTTTACTTTTGAATTATTTTAGAAGCATTTAAACAAGTCATAAAAACCCCCCTTTGAAAACTTTTTAAACATGTTTTTCAAATTAATGGACTTTTGAAATATTTTTGTAAATTAGTTTAAGTCTAAAAATATTTTTCATTAAGTTATATCAAATTCAATTAAACATATTATGTATCAAGATATATCAATATGCACACAAAGTATGGCAAAAAGGAGACAAAATTATCCCTTTTAGACTGTGCGTACCAGTACGGAAGAGTCTGTATTAGTACTTGGTTGAAGGTCGTATCGGTACAGTATGGGCGGTACCGGTACCGAAGGCACGAAATTGATGAAAAATACAGCTAAATCAACTCAAATAGCCTTACAACTTGATCTTAAGTTCATACAAAGGCTTGAAGAGATCTTAAATAAACATTTAAAACATAGATAACATGAATTTCACCAAATTCAACCAAACATTTTAAGTTAATGGCCATAAACATGAAAATGAGCCACCGTGAGATGTGGATAATTCTGCAAAAGGCAATGTGGATTAGGACATTAGGTTAAATGCAAATATTTGAGTTTTAACCCGCAATGGGTATGTAAACATACCATGTTACTTAAAATGCCACATCATATTTTAAATTATTTTTGAATTTTGATTAGGCTAAAAGCAAATATTCGAGTTTTAACCTACAATGGGCATGTAAACATATCATGTTACTTAAAATGTCATATCATATTTTAAATTAGACATAAAGTTAAAAATAGCCATCAACCTGATTTTTTGGTCACTTTAGCTTATATTTTTTTTTTTTGCAAACAACCCCTTAACATTTTGTTTTCGTTCAATTTTCACCTTCGATCAATGAAATCGTTAGTCAACGGACGTTGATCATCTTACGCTGACATGATATTCCAACATGCCCTGAGGAGATGACATGGTAGTATCACGTCAAAAAAAATATTATTTTTATTTATATTTAAGAAGCGACTACCCATAGAAAGATGACTCATGACATATTCCTATTGGAGTAATTTTGAACAAAGCAAAATATTGCTTCTATGGGAACTTGAACTGCTGGGTTGGAATCGCTTAACAGTAATTGATATCTTTAAAAAATTCACACTCACAATTTGTTCATGCTCGCTTAATTTTTTTAATTTTTAAAATTCTAATATCATAATTCAAATTTTCTAACTTTTAACCCTAAATTCAAATATGTTTAAACCTAATATCCTCCGACTATTACAAAACTGACCATTGTTTTCCTAACCTAGAAACAATAAAATGGCCTTAGCCCATCGATAAATAGGGCTAGGTCCATTTTTCTGAGATTTGTTATAACTACTTCAAGAAAGGCAAAGATATTTCCTTTTAAAGTATCAAACTTGATAATTCGGCCTAGCCCAAAAATAATTGTTTTTCAATCCGTTGTAGTTAATTTGTTTTAATACATGGTATAATTTTATAATACTATTTTTTATAGTTACAATTAATTTAAAATTCAAAAGTTTGGGTGGAGGTGATCTGATATTTATGTCTTAATACTTGTTTATATGGAAAAAATAGGGTTTGTGGTTGATTTGAAATGGTTGGATTGTTTTTTTTTTTAAAAATTGAATCATTTATGTAATTTAGTTCAGTTCTTAATTTTTTTTATAATATGATGTTCATATTCAGAGTGCGATATTGCTCTTCCTAACAATGTCGTCTTCAAGATTTGAACTTATGTCTTCATCTTGGGAGTGCAAGTACCTTACCAATGCATCAAACACTTGTTGGTAGTTCAATTCTTATTTTTTTTATTAATATTAAATTTTATTTTGATAAAGTAGATTTATTTTATAAATTTTGGATACTATTTGATAAGATTTTTTTGGTAATATCATGTTCATCTTATGGTCCATGTTCGGAGTGCGAGGCTGCCCCTCCTAATAATGTCGTCTTTAAGATTTAAATTCGTGTTCTCATCTTGAAAGTGCAATGTGCCTTACCAATGCACCCAACACTTGTTAGTACTATTTGATAAGATTTTAAAGTCCTTATTCGTAAATATTTCTTAAAACAACATTTTCTTGTAACTAAAATGTGAATGGTTTTTTATATATTATTTTAAAGTTGTTTTTAACTTTGTTATTCTCTCTTCTCATTAAAAAAAAGTTGTTTGTAACATTTTTAAATATAAAATATTTATTTTGTATTATAAAAAATTCAAAGTGAATTAAATTAAACAAAAATAAGATTTGATTTAATTTGAATAACCATATTTTTTGAATAATAAACTATCTAGATATTACAGTCTAAATAGATTTTCAATTTCTTAATTTTGGGTAAACTACAAACGAAGTCACTCAATTATAGTTAAGATTATATTTAGGACATCAAAATATTAAAAGTTACATTTGAATCACTCAATTATTGTTATGGTTACATTTAGGTCACCCGACCGTTTAAAGCCGTTAAATGTTGCCATTTAATTGGGTAAAATGGCGGTTTTAGTCCTCAAAGTTTGCCAAAATTTTGAATATCCATCATTTTTGATAAAAATATTTAACAGCCACAAATGATGGGCAATCCAAACTTGAAATTGCAGGACGATTACTTTCCCCTGCATTTTCTATAATCAATGGAGGTATATTTATGATTTATCCCATCTTTATATCCTTCACCACCAAAGACTCCCATTGCAGTTTACAAAGTTCTAAAATGCAAAATTTCTAAAATCCATTATTCCATGACAGCTTTAGCACAAGAACCAAGTAAAACTAACATCTAAAAACAAAGTATACCTTTATTAATAAAAGCAACACCAAGTGTATCCATTTTGAAAGCAATAAACATTCATATCTAAACATATTAATTGTGATTCTTAAATGGAATTAATTGTTTGTTTTGAATTTTCCTATAGATAAGTTCATTTCTCTATTTCTGATCTTCAAAGTTAGGCATAAACTTCAAATTTTATGGCTATCATAAAATATAGTTGTATTCTAAAGGCAACATTGCAACAAGGAAGAAATGGGGTTCACCAATTAAAATAGGGACAACTAACATAAAGCTAGGCAAACGACATTATACATATGATCCTGGTGCTTAGCTTAGTTAATCCCGAGGCTTAACTTAGTAGGTTCAAGTAGTTAGCCATAGATGTGATATCTATTAGGTTTGGGATTCGAACCCAGCATCCACAACCACTTCACCAATCCCAGACTGCAATCTCTTTTGTACACTAAAGAAAATGTGCGCGAGTGTATATATATACCAAGTTTTTTTCTTTTGTAAAAGTAATACATGTAAAATGAAAAAGGAGGGAGAGAAAAATGAAAGAAAAACAAAATCATTGAAAACTTATATGTAAAGCCCCGATTTTGGGCCTAGATGTTAACCGGGAAGGTTAGACGGTTCAGGTGAATCGGGTTAGTCGATTCGAGCTAGTTTCAAGATTTTATTGATATTAAATGTTTTGATGAGGAATAAAATATGGAAAATACCTAATTATTATAAATAGGGCTTTGGTAAAGTCAATTTGAAAAAATAAATTTGGATTTGTTGACATTTTGGCTAGTGACCAAAATGTAAAGTTTCAAAACTATTTTTAGTGATTGTTTTGTAAAAGGGTCAAAACTTTGAATCTTTAAGGATCTAATTTACCAAAGCTTTAAATCATAATTTTCCCTTAATTTAGGTTGTTTTTAAATGGTTTTAAAAAGAATATTAAATGAAATTTAATAAAAGAAACTTTTATTAAACAAATTAATTTTCTTACGTAAATACTTTTGCTCTCAACTCTCTCTCAATTTTCTCAGCATCCAAACTACATTTTATACTCTAAAATGATCAAAGAATAACTCTCTTGATTTCTCTTTTTGATTCTTCCATTGATTCTTGAATTTTTTGTGTGGAGATTTCACCCAAATCATGCCAATTAAGGGGAAAGCAAACTATTAAAGGTGATTTTCTTTTCTCTCCTATAATCAAAGGTTCTTTACTGAAATTCCCAAGTTTTAATGATTTAATTGTGGAAATTGGTTAAATCAAGGTTTAATTATTGAGATTATGTGATTTTCGTATTGGATCTGTTTTGCCAAGTTTTTGATCTATTATAAACATGATTTTGATGTTAAATGATGTTAATATGGTGGTTTTAACATTAGAATCCCGAAACTATGTGAATCTCTAATTTTTAGGTTGATAGCTATGTGTTTTTGAGGTGTTGAGGTAGTTTAATGTATGCTGGAGATATAAGGTTGATGTTAGGTTGCTTTTGGACGATAATTGAAGGTAATTAATGGATTAAATCATTAGGTTTTGGCTGGGTTAAGTGTGGATGGTGATTGTTTTTTATTTTGGTAGTTTTGGAGAGGTTTTGGCTAGTGTTTGAAGAGGATTGTTATGAATTGATGTTGTTGGGTTTGTGAATGCATTTTGATGCATTGAATCCTCTGTTTTTGTGTGGCAAAATCAGAAGAGTTCGATCCTCAAGCTTGTAGCATTGCTTCGGAAGCTTTGGAGGAGTGATTCGCATCGGCGAATGAGGCTTTGCGTTACCGGTGAGTGAGAACATGGAATTCAACTTTGAAATTGTTTAAAGGTTGTTTTGGGAGTTTGAACTTAGCTTGAAACGCTGGTTTAAACTCGAAAGTAAGTATATTGAGATTTCTCCCTCGGTCATACATTGGTGAAATTGGTTTTATGCACTTGTTTTTGAATTACATGATACCTACTGTTTATGCATGATTTAAGTATGGTTTATACTGATTTTGACCATATATTGATGATGGATGCATTTGGTAAATGATATATGTAAGTATGATTTATACTTGAATGCATGGTTTAATGCATTGGAAATGTTTTGATTAATAGCATATGAAAATAGTGATGTATATGGTTAATAATGAATTATATTGGCAAGTAATGTTGTTTAAAATGTTATTGGATATAGTTGGCCGACCATAGGATTGATAATGCGCTATAAATAAGTTGCCTCGAGTGTTGAGGGGTTTATGTATACCGAATACTCCACCACGAGTACCCTAACGGTTGAGGGGTTATATGGTACCCAAAACTCTCGTTAGTGGATTATGCGTCTAACCGATGATTGGGTTGTGATTGTACCCGATTGTGAATGTACCATAAATTCCGATTGAGATGGCATGAAGTGTTGGAAGGACACTTGTTGAATCCGTGTATCCGATGTAACATTTTGTATGGTTTAATATGTTGGTTTTTGGAAATGTTAAGTGCATGGTTTTTAAGGCATGATGCTTTATAAGATGATTGAAATGATTATTTCAATGTGTTTTGGAAAAATTGTTTAAATTGCATTGATGGTGTTTCGTTTTGAGCACTCCCCACTAAATCTAGTGTGCTTACGCTCTCTTTGTCTATCAATGCAGAGAATTAAAGGTTGGAGGCATCGAGCAAGCGAGGGGAAATCCAATGACTTGAACAATTGAAAGTATAGTTTTTGAATTAGACTAGTAGTAATAAAGGCAATAGGATTCATTGTTGTTTTGGGAGAATTTATGTTAAACTCCTTGTTTGAGCAAGTTTGCTATGTTGTTTTGGTATTGTAATTGGCCTTATATGTTTGGTTAGTGCTTGGGATTAATGTTTCATGCTTGGATGGTTTGATTTTAGGAAACATGCCTCTAGACTTTCAAGTGAAGCATGGTGCCATGTTATAATCTTGTTTTGGTGTTGTTTTAATGTAGTTTGATCTCGAGAATAGATGTGTATATGTTTGAAGAATGTTAGTATGTGTTTGAATCCTTGAAAGCATGAAAAACCAGTAATTTGGGACATTTCAGGCCCATGCGTTTTGATACGCGTACCCCTGTACCGAAACGAGTATGCACAAAATGAACAAGTGTTTTGGTACGCGAGTTAATGTTTCGGTACGGGCCTCTGTATAATGGCTTGTCGTTTAGCTACTCGAAGAAGTGTTTCAGTACGAATTTAAGCTACTGGAATCTAGAATTTAGAATTGATGCAAGCGTACCGATACACTTGCTCGTGTACCGATACGAGTAGCAATTATGTTAGTTAAAGTGTAGTCTGAGTTTTATATTCTTCCGTTTGGATCCCTGATTGTTATGAATGTAATTGTATGAGTTTGGATGATCGTTCTAAGCTGAAATTTGAAATGAAAGCATGAAACCTGACTAATTGAGTTTTGGTAACTTAAATCTAATTAAACCCTTATAAATTTATAAATTTATAAATTTGCAATTTGGTCCTTTAATGTTCGTTTTTTGCAATTGAATGTCTAATCAGTATTTGAATTGAATGAGAACTGAACCGATGCCAGCATGTTCACCATAGGTTAATAATTTGCATCTAGACAAGATAAAAGAAAAAATGGACATAATTCGAGTTAAAATTTTTACGTGTTTGTTTCGGCAAACCCAATGTAGTTCGCTTGGTTCGGTCTAACGGCTAGGCCGGGTCGAGAGGGTTACATTATATATCTGATCAAAGGGGAAACAATGACCAATTCAATTTTCTTAGAAAGTCCAGTTTCATGAACACGCTTTCGCAGATTATCAACATGTAGTAAGATTTTTACACATACAATGAACTATATCATTATTCTACCCACTACAGTTTTACCAAAGAAACAAATTCAAATTCAATTTTTTTTTAGTAAATTCCAAATAAACCCAACAACAACAACAATCATCTAACCAATGATTTGTCACACATTTTTTCATTTGGGTTTAAGGTTTTGTGTTTAGGGTTTAATTTTTTGAATTATTTTGAATTAGAGCTAAATTGATTAAATATAATAGCTTCGAGGACTAAAGTTATCATTTTACCCAATTAAACGGCAACATTTAAGGGCTTTAAACGGTCGAGTGACCCAAATGTAACCATAATATTAATTGAGTGGCATAAATATTGTTGGAGTATGCCCAAAGACCAATCATATGATGATTGAATAGACATAATATTTTACTAGATTTATCAAGTAATGGCATTGTCGTTATTATCATTTGGTATGTTTCTGTGCATCAAACTAACCATTGGATAATAATGTCCATACAATAATACGATTATTGTTAAATAGGATCTTTATTCGAATATTATTACGGGCATGGACAATGATAATATATAAAGACTAATATGTGGTTGATGACAAGTGTTGTCATTGACATAGAGATGTCAAAATCAACACATAAGTATTTGTTAGAGAACAATATACTGGATTGACCTGCTATGAGCATGTTTCTTGGGTAATTATGTGACAGTCACAACAGTGCTCATGATAAACATATGTGTAATCCTCAGACTTGAGATCAACATAAAGATTTACGTATTTTGACATAGTCAAACGTGTGTCGTAACTGACTACATTATAAAGACTAATGATTGGATACGTGATGACCTATGTAGTGAAATATGGTTGATCAAGAAAGGATTTGTCCCTCTTACATAATGGGAGAAATATCTTCGGCCACTTGATTGATTGAGATTAGAAAATGCATGGCCATGCTCGAATATTATGATATGAGATATCATAGAGATTCGTTTATCATAATCTACTCAAGACATCAAGAAACACTAGATGGACAACGCAAGTGTGACTAACCCATGACTTGTGTTCATCTAAGATATAAAGGACAAAAGGATGAAATACATAAAGGAAGTTTATTCAGGAATTAGGAAAGTCAAACCATGACTTCATGCAACTTAGGTAGCAATGATGTATTGCTAGATGCCACTCATTGTTTGTAAAATTAGAACAGTTCTAATTTTGCTGCTAACGTTGCATGAACCTACAAGGGTCACACCCTTCGAATGAAACGAACAAAAATTGGAAACCATACTCCCTATTTTAGGGAGGTTGCCGAAAATCCCCTATGGGATAAGGGAAATCGGCAACTCCCTTAAATGGGAATAATATTGGATAAATATTGTATTTATCAAATATTATTTAGAGTATGGAAAATATTTAGAGACTTAAATATTATAGAATAAGATTCTAGAAATTTAAATATATATTTGGAATTTATATAATGTATATTTAATTCCAAGTTTATGTAGAATTAGATTCCACATAATTAAAAACATATATTTAAATATATTTAAATCCAAGTAAAGATAGAATGAGATTCTATATAATAAAAATACATATATTTGGATTAAATATAATGTGTATTTAAATCTATGTTTTATGTAGAATAAGATTCTACATAATTAAATATATATATTTCATTTAATATTATTAAATATAATGTATATTTAATATAAACCAATTTCAAGTAGAATTAGATTCTATGAATTTTGGTTGAACTTGGATTTAAGGAATTCAACTAGAATTAAGTCTCTGAATACTATTTAAAGGGACAAGGGCTAGCAACCAAATCATCCCTCTTTCTCCTCTTGAAGATTTCGACAACACCCCTAGGGATTCCCCACTGGAATTCGACATATCCCAGAAAGGTCTCTGAGAAGTTGTTCGATATTTTTCTGGTGTTCTACTTGCCCCCTGGCAAATCCCGGAAGGTTCTCTTGCTCGATTGCAAGTCTCGGTTGAACTCCTGGTCGATTTCAGACTCCCTCATGAATCCTTGGAGGGATTTTGACTTCTCCATGGAAGGTGTTCAAACCTGTCGAAATTTATCCCTAAGTGTTAGAGAGGCGGAAATTTTGTTCATTTTGTTCGGGTGGACTCCGTAGAGGTCGTTGCGAACCTGTGACGATTCCGGTTTTACTTGACGTGGTTATTCCGACATACCGTCGATTTTTCCAGTTTCCAGAGTTCTAAAAGGTAACTCTTCATCTTTTCACCCCGGATTCGTTCCTATATATGGATCCTGGCTGGATTACGTCGGATTAATTTTTCCGTTGCGCCACGGGGCGTGCCGACGTGACCCAACAGTGGTATCAGAGCCACTTGTATCATACGAATTCGGACTTAAATTCATGGGTGATGTTTATTGTAGAACTAATGTTTTGATATAATAATTGAAAAATGTTTTGGACTAATTTGAAAAGAATTTAAAACTTGTTTTTAAGTCCAAACAACTTGAAATTATGTTTGAGGTATTTTAAGAGGTTTTTGACAAAATTTTTTCATGTTTTCAAAAGCCAAACTTGACTTTTCAAGTCACCAGTATCGATACGGTCATACCGGTATCGATACCATTTTGCCTTAGTTTGGCCACTGTCAAAACCCGTATCGATACAGCAAACCCTGGTATCGATACTAAAGGGATCGTTTCGATACGCCACGTCAGCGTATCGATACCTGTTTAAACACCCCAACGGCTATTTTCCCAACGGCCTTTTAAATGTTAAAGGGTACCGATACGCCCTAAAGCGTATCGATACGCCCATGCAGGCAAGAGCCCAACGGCTAGTTTCTATGAAGGCAGTATCGATACCGTTCCACGAGTATCGATACCATTAGCTGCAGAAAAGCATTTAAGAAGGGAAATAAAGTCCTCAACGGCTCCAAAACATCCCCAACGGCCATAAACGGCTACAAACTCAATTTGGAGTATAAAATGGACCTCCAAGCATCAAGATTAAAGTAGAGCTTCAATTGTTACAACATTATGAGTGAAAAACTTGTCTAGAGCTTAAATCGTTCATTTCTTGCTTAGACAACACTTGTGAGCTTACATTGTTAAATTTGCTCAAGTGTCTTAGGTTTTGGGTGAGTGCTTCATTGTGCAAACAAAACACCTATTAGAGGGTTCAAGTTTGCTTCTTTGTTTATCTCTTTGTAAGAGAGGGGTTCCTTCAAGCTTTGGGTAGAAAGCTTCGAGGGTTTTGATCAAGGCTTTGGGTAGAAGCTTGATCGTTGTAAAGGGTTTCCTCCTGATCCTAGAAAAGGGGACGAATCAATTAGTGGATTGATTGTGAAATCCTTAGTAGGAAGCTAAGGTAGTGGATGTAGACCTTGGTTAGAAGGTTGAACCACTATAAATCATCGTGTCTTTATTCTTTTAGCTTCCTAAACCCTTCCACCCAAAAATTCACCTCTCCACCACTTGGCGAGCATAATCGGTTGTTCGAATCGAGCGTCGAAAAACCCAACAATTGGTATCAGAGCTTGGCTCAATCGAAGGGGATTCACATCCTATTGAGAAGATCCGGCAAGCTCGATCAACATTTCACCAACCGGCTCAAAATGTCGCAATCCATCAATATACCGCCTTTCTTCGACGGAAATCACTATGCCCATTGGAAGACAAAGATGAAATTCTTCTTGAAGGCAAATGATTACAAACTATGGGACATAGTTGAAGATGGTCCGTTCGTGCCTCAAGGAAGCAAAGCGGAATGGAGTGCCAACGATCGCAAGAAGATGGAGCTAAATTGTAGAGCCTTGCACATGCTCTTTTGTGCTTTTGGCCCAACCATCTATGAGAAAATGTCTTCTTGTGAAAGTGCCAAGGAGGTATGGGACAAGCTTGAAGTCACATACGAGGGGACTAATGAAGTCAAGGAGACCAAGATTGGACTCCTAACCTTAGAGTATGAGAACTTCAAAATGGACCCGGAAGAAAACATCGAGAAGATGTTTGATAGATTCTCCACCATCATCAATGGTCTTAAAGGTTATGGAGAAGCCATCCCGGAAGAAAAACTTGTCCGAAAGCTCATCTACTCACTTCCCGAGTCTTGGGACTCAAAGAGGACCGCCATCATCGAAGCCAAAAATTTGAAAACTTTGAAGCTTGATGAACTCATGGGGTCTCTTCTTACTCATCAAATCATGAAGAAAAATAAAGAGGATGAGAAAAAGAGGGAAGCAATTAGAGCTATGGGAGAGAAGAAACTCAAGAGTATTGGCATCAATGTAAATGCCATTGCTCTCAAATCCTCCACATGTCATCATGAAGATTCAAGTGAGGAGGATAGTGAAGATGAAGAGATGGTCCATCTCTTCAACAAATTCACCCGGTTCATGAAGAACAAAATGGAAAAATCCAAGCATGAATCGAGGAAGAAGATGAAGGATTCCCACAAATCCAAAAAGAAGGGATCATCTTCTAAACAAGCATATGTGGCCACTTGGAGTGATGAAGACTCCACCGATAATGAAGTAGCCCACCTATGCATGATGGCCCTCAATGAGGGGGAGGTAACTTCTAACTCATCTATTTCAAATTCTTATACATTTGATGAGTTACAAGAAGCCTACGATGAATTGGTTTTTGAATTCAAGGCTTCATTTTCGAAAAATAAAAAATTGATTTCAAAGTTGAAAACCGAAAATGATTTGCTTTCTAAAACCAATTTAGAGTTTGAAGCAAAAATTAAAAATTTTGAGCTTAAAGTTTTAAACCTACAAAATTTGCTTCAAACGATGGAAAGAGATCATCAAAAAGAAGTCGATGATCTCAAAAAGGAAAAAGATTTGATTTCCAAAGAACTTGAAAAGAAAAACAATTTTGGAAAATCAAATTTTTATGTAAGACAATCTAGTGCCCCTAGATTTTTAAATGGAAAATGTTTTAGAAGTGTTTGGGTCCCAAAAGGACTAACCACTTCAACTAAAAAGGATGAAATTGAAAAATGGATTCCTAAGGGGACTAAATTTTGTGCTACTAACGTCTATGGATCCAAAGCAATTTGGATACCAAAAATTACTTGATTGTCTTTTGCTAGGTGTGATGGAGAATGATCAACAAGTCAAAAATTGAGGGGGAGCTCCATGCACACAAAGGAAGAACACTTGAAGAAGGAAGGCTTCACATCCTCCCTTGAGTTCAAGTGTGGTAAAATCTAGTTGCTTTAGAGTTTATTTGATTTTATTTGATTTTTTTTAATTCAACTAGATATTCATAATTGTTGGACTAACAATTTTAATGATGCTTTGAGTAAGGGGGAGCCAATTTTAAACCAAAATTTTAAGTGTCATTTTTTTTGCCTCCTATGTTATCTTAAACTTAAATGTCATTTTAAATTCTTTTTGATATAACAAAAAGGGGGAGAAATGGTTTGAAAAATTGAATTTTCAAATGAATAAGGGGGAGCTTTATTTTGATTTCATATCCTTAATCTCTTATTCACATTTTTAAAGTTAAAGGGGGAGAACCCAAACAATTTTTCAAGTTGGTTTTATTATATCAAAAAGGGGGAGATTGTAGAACTAATGTTTTGATATAATAATTGAAAAATGTTTTGGACTAATTTGAAAAGAATTTAAAACTTGTTTTTAAGTCCAAACAACTTGAAATTATGTTTGAGGTATTTTAAGAGGTTTTTGACAAAATTTTTTCATGTTTTCAAAAGCCAAACTTGACTTTTCAAGTCACCAGTATCGATACGGTCATACCGGTATCGATACCATTTTGCCTTAGTTTGGCCACTGTCAAAACCCGTATCGATACAGCAAACCCTGGTATCGATACTAAAGGGATCGTTTCGATACGCCACGTCAGCGTATCGATACCTGTTTAAACACCCCAACGGCTATTTTCCCAACGGCCTTTTAAATGTTAAAGGGTACCGATACGCCCTAAAGCGTATCGATACGCCCATGCAGGCAAGAGCCCAACGGCTAGTTTCTATGAAGGCAGTATCGATACCGTTCCACGAGTATCGATACCATTAGTTGCAGAAAAGCATTTAAGAAGGGAAATAAAGTCCTCAACGGCTCCAAAACATCCCCAACGACCATAAACGGCTACAAACTCAATTTGGAGTATAAAATGGACCTCCAAGCATCAAGATTAAAGTAGAGCTTCAATTGTTACAACATTATGAGTGAAAAACTTGTCTAGAGCTTAAATCGTTCATTTCTTGCTTAGACAACACTTGTGAGCTTACATTGTTAAATTTGCTCAAGTGTCTTAGGTTTTGGGTGAGTGCTTCATTGTGCAAACAAAACACCTATTAGAGGGTTCAAGTTTGCTTCTTTGTTTATCTCTTTGTAAGAGAGGGGTTCCTTCAAGCTTTGGGTAGAAAGCTTCGAGGGTTTTGATCAAGGCTTTGGGTAGAAGCTTGATCGTTGTAAAGGGTTTCCTCCTGATCCTAGAAAAGGGGACGAATCAATTAGTGGATTGATTGTGAAATCCTTAGTAGGAAGCTAAGGTAGTGGATGTAGACCTTGGTTAGAAGGTTGAACCACTATAAATCATCGTGTCTTTATTCTTTTAGCTTCCTAAACCCTTCCACCCAAAAATTCACCTCTCCACCACTTGGCGAGCATAATCGGTTGTTCGAATCGAGCGTCGAAAAACCCAACATTTATGTATAAGATGCATGCTGTTTGATTCGATTTAGATATTTATCATTTATCGTACCTCACCTAATAAAGAATTATTTCAATCATCACTGAATGATTAAGAGTTAATCATAACTATGTTAGGTTGCTTCAATGTTAAATGTTAACATGTTGAGACTAATAGTTAGTCTAGAGAACAAGTAGTTGTTCATAGTTTCATAGATTTATGGAATCTCTAAAAGGGCTTCTAATTTGATAAAAGTTATCAAACTATCTTTCACGGTGAATCTATAAGAGTTATGGTTAGACGTTATGAAAAATGCATGTCTAGGATTGGCATCATCAAAGACATGGTACTTAAGTGTGCCTAGTGCGCCACCTCTCTTTCATGTTGACCTACCTGGTGCATTTGTTCGTTAATGCAAATGGTTTATGAAACCTCGTGATCCTTCTTTGGCCCATTAACTGCAACATATGGATAATCAGTTTAAAACTCTGTAAACACGTCATTACTTTGTTCGCACGATGTTTGAAATGCATGTTAGATTGCACGGTGTTTGTTTTGCATGGTTATAGCCCATAGCCTTTATAGTTTTTGTTTTTATAAATACGGCCTGCGTGTCGTGCCTTTCTCTATCTTCTATTGTACTTCTCTTCTCATCTCACTCCCTCGCATGTAACGCGAGTTTCTGAAAATTGTAAATACTCATGGAGATAAAGCAAGAACCAAGGTAGCAGCGTCGTGGGCCTTCCCTGGTGGACCGGGTGTTTCAGAAGCAGATTCTATCTTCAGTAGAATGGTCCTCCCATTGGCTTGGGACGGGTCGCCTTAGGTTAAGAAGGGTTATAATCATTGCATATTTATTTACCGCTTATATTTACCTTGTATGTGATGCAATGGAGGTTTTATAAGCATGATTAAACACAGTTCTATTGATAGGGTCAATGTTAAAATGATGAGATAATTAAGTAAATCCCTCACTATAATTCTAAGTATGTTTTAACCATCCAATATTTACCCTTGTTAAAGCTTCGATCGATATAATGCGAGCTTTGCCAAAGCAATGTCACATTTATCTCTTAGTTAAACGCGAAGAATAAGCTAGTGTTATTCGCCGGTTGAGATATTGGTATTGACTTAGCTGGGTTGTTCTAATAGGATTAGAAAACCTAGTGGTTAAAAGTTTTGGATAATCATAAGATGATTTAAAGAATAAGAGTTGTTCGCCAAAAGATGAGGAATTACATGAGATGTAATAAGTAAGGTGTTACTTACCTAAATAACTATTTCCTAAAAGACTGGCCAAAGCTGATTTAGGAATGGTGAAAAACGGATCCCCACTCACTAGAAAAACTATCGAAACGTTTTTTCGAAATTAAAACTAGAGGGTTTTTAATTTTGAAGAAAATAGTGGGAGTAAATTTATAGTAAAGACATATCTATAAATTTTAAAAATTAGTAAAACTTATGTAGCATATTTTCTTTGTTGTAGAATTAATGGCAAATAATACTCTATCTCTGCGATCTATCCTTGAGAAGGATAAGCTCAATGGCATAAACTTCCTTGACTGGTTCCGCAATTTGAGAATTGTTCTCAAACAGGAAAAGAAGGAATATGTCATTGAAGAACATGTTCCTGATGAACCGGTTGCCACTGCTTCCAGAGCTGACAAAGACAAGTTTAAAAAACACATGGACGACATGCTGGATGTCGGTTGTCTTATGCTTGCCTCCATGACCCATGAGCTTCAGAAGCAACATGAGGACATGGTAGCTTATGATATGATTCAAAATCTCAAGGAGATTTATGAAGGGCAAGCTCGTCAAGAGAGGTACGAAACCTCTAAAGCTCTGTTTTAATGCAAGATGAGTGAGGGATCTCCCGTAGGAGCTCACGTCATCAAAATGATGGGTTACATCCAAACTTTGGAAAAGCTCGACTTTCCGTTGAAAGACGAATTAGCTACTTATGTCATCCTGCAATCGTTGCCGGATAGTTTCAATCAGTTCGTCCTTAATTTCAATATGAATGAAATTAACAAGACGCTGCCACAGTTGCTCGACATGTTGAGAACTGCTGAAATTAACCTGAAGAAGGTAGGACCTAAATCTGTTCTGATGGTCCGCAAGGGCAAGAAGAAAGGTAAATCGGCAGCAAAGTCTAAAGGTGATGGTAAGACCAAAACCGATGGAAAGGAGGCATTGAAACCTAAGAAGGGAATCAAGAAGGATGGAAAATGTTTCCATTGCGGCAAGACCGGACATTGGAAGAGAAACTGCCCCACACACCTACAAGAAGTCAAGAAAGCAAAAACGAGTGAGGCATCAACCTCATAGGCTTCTAAAGAGAAGGCATCAGAATAGACATGGACCTGCGAATGGAAATAAAGCAAGAGTTGCTACATCATCCATTAGGACATGTGTTTTTTCTTAAATAGATTTGTTTTAGTTTTTAAGATTATTATTTTGTGCCTAAGTTTTAGTTATCTTGTAAGGACAAGATATTTTAATTTTGAGATTATTTTTTATTCTTTTAATCTCTTATGGCACAACGAATCAATGATCTTTAAACTAATCAAATCAATAATATTTATAAGATAAATAAAACAAATGACTAATCTCAAACTCATAAAAGTATTAAGGTAATTTGATGAGATCAAATTCAAGAATATTTAAAGTTTGATGAACTTTCAAAGAATATGGGATTGTCCCATAATTAAATCCCACAAGTGGAACGAAAAGTCTTTGAAAGAGAATCAAATATGTTAAACATGTTTTGATTCAGAACAAGTCATTTTCGACTTCTTTACACACTAGAAAAACAACTTTCATACTTAATCGTGTTTTTTTTCTCGAAACGTCATATAAGATATGGACTAAGAATTGTTCTAGAATACCTTTGAAGTTTTAAGGTTACTTACATGTTAAAATGTTTACAAAGTTCGAACCTTAAAAACTCCATTTGTTGTTTATCCTAACGAGAACAAAGCGTTTGTTTCTCAAACGAGAGTTTATCTTGAAAGAGATTAATTCTCACAAAGGGATATTATTTCTTCAACTTTAACGAGAACAAAATATTTGTTGCTCAAACGATAGTTTATCTTGAAAGAGAATACTTATCACTAAGGGATTTTATTTTTCAACGAGAACAAAATGTTTGTTGCTCAAACGAGAGTTTCTCTCGAAAGAGATTACCTCTCACAAAAGGAAAAAAATGGAATTTGGAATATGAAGAAATTTTAAACAACAAATTTATGAACAAAAGATTGAGAATGTTCCACAAATGATCAAGGAACATTGGAACAAAACACAACCATTGTGTTGATCCTTAAGAGAATACCATATACTTGAGAAATATGGATTTCTCACTATCCGTACATGAAAACACTCTTCTTTTCGGATCAAGATAAAGACTAGGTCTTATCAGAAAGCAATGGTGAGCCCAAAATTCGAGAAATGGCTAAGAGCCATGAGATATGAGATGGAATCCATGTCTAAAAAGCAAGTATAGACTTTGGTTACCTAAAAGGGTAAAACCTAAGAGGTATGGATGATTTTTTCAAAAAGAAAAAACCGACATGTATGATAAAAGATACAAAGGATGATTCGTCGCTAAAAGTTTTCGACAAACTTCATAGTATAGACTATGATAAAGCATCTTCCTTGTAGCTATGTTTAATCCATCTTAATCTCACTTGCAAGTAGTTACATACGATGATTATGGAATCAAATAAAGGAATGTCAAAACCACTTTCCTAAGGGAAAACTTGAAACAGATGTGTACATGACACATCCAGAAGGTTTTGTCACTCCAGTAAACACTTGGAAGGTATGTAAGCTATAAAGGTCTATCCGTAGACTAAGGCAAGCTTCTCGAAGTTGGGATATTCGTTTCAGAAGATACAATCAGAAGGTTTGGTTTATCTAGAAACAAAGGGGAGTCTTGTTTTCAAAAGAGCTAGTGGGAGCATTGTTACTTTCCTAAGTATTGTATGTAGATAACTGTTGGGTTTTTGGGCACGCTCGAATCGTTCACCGAAACCGTCAAGGAGGGTTGTAAATGTTTGGTGGTTGAATTGGCTAAAACCGAAATAAAGGTAGACAATTTGCACGATGATTTTAGAGTGGTTCGACTACTCAACCGAGTCTACATCCACTACCTTAGCACACCACTAAGGATTTCCCAATTCACTCAACAATGAATTCGTCCCCTTTTCCAGGCTCAGGAGGAAACCGTTACAACCCTATCTTTTGGACTTGGCTAAGATAGAACCAACTCTAGTTTTTCTCTCAAGGCTAAACTAGAACCTCTCCTTTTACAAGGGTAAAAAAAATGTAAACAAATAAACCTCACAAGGTGGGTGTTTACAAGAATTAAGCTCACACGAAAGAGTGAAGGATAAAACAATAAAATCACTCTCTACAAATATTTACAAGAGAAATGAAGAAAATAAAGACTTAAACTCGATTTCTCTTGAACATTAAGCTTGGATGTTATCTCTTGCTTTCTTCAAGTGTTCTAGCCTTCAATTTATAGTCCCAAATGAGTTTGTAGCCGTTTATAGCCGTTGGGAATATAGCCGTTTATAGCCGTTGGAATATAGCCGTTGGAATAGTGCCATTTATGGCCGTTGGAATAGTGCCATTTATGGCCGTTGGAAATAGTACCATTTATGGCCGTTGGGAATAGTACCATTTATGACCGTTGGGAATAGTACCATTTATAGCCGTTGGAATAGTACCATTTTTGGCCGTTGGGAATAGTACCATTTATGGTCGTTGGGCTATTTCAAAACACACCGTATCGATACGGCTAGGCGTATCGGTACGGGTTTTGGCTACTGGAATTTTGGTAGTTTGAAAACCCTAAGGCGTATCGGTACGGTCCAATACCGTATCGGTACGGTTACTTGAAAATCATGGTTTTGACTACTTTAAATACACTTTAAAACCATTCCAAAGCCTTTAAAACCCTTAAACATATTTTCAAGTTATTTTTGACTAAAAACATATTTTAAATTCTTTTCAATTTAGTCCAAAACATTTTTCAAATATTATATCAAAACCTTAGTTCTACAATCTCCCCCTTTTTGATATAATAAAACCAACTTGAAAAATTTGTTTGGGATTCTCCCCCTTTAGCTTTAAAATTGTGAATAAGAGATTAAGATATGAAATCATATAAAGCTCCCCCTTATTCATTTGAAAATTCAATTTTTCAAACCATTTCTCCCCCTTTTTGTTATATCAAAAAGAATTTAAAATGACATTTAAGTTCAAGATAACATAGGAGGCAAAAAAATGACACACTTAAAATTTTGGGTTTTTTTTTATAAAAAAATTGGCTCTCCCTTACTCATTGCATCATATTAGGCTTAACAGATAATCCAAGTCTTTAAACAAAAGTTAGATAACCAAATGTATAAAATAAAAGCATTAAGCTTAGAGGTTACCTAATCTTCTTCTCATGTGTGATTTGAGCATTCTTTGATTTTGCTTTGCTTGCCATTGCTCCATCACACCTACAAAAGACATTTACTTGATTTTTGGTATCCAAATTGCTTTGGATCCATGTACGTTAGTCACAATGTCTTTAGTTCCCTTGGGAACCCATACTTGTCTAATCCTATAAGACTTTCTATTCCTAATAGGACAAGTATGTAAGGAATGACCATGATAATGACAATGTGAGCATTTTGTCATTATGGGATGAGATGAATTATTAAAAATAATTTCTTTTTCTTTTGCTAAGCTTTCAAGCTTAACTTTCAAATCAAGATTTTCTTTTTCTAAAATTACATTGCTTGTTTTTGAAAACTCTAAATCATTTTTCAAAATTTCATTTTCTTTTTCAAAATCCAATTTTGTTTTCAAAAGAAAATTATTTTCAAATTCAAGTTTAGAAATCATTTTCTTAAATTTGGAATTCATGGTCTCAAATTCCAAAAATAATTCATCAAATGCATCTTGTAACTCATCAAAAGAATATGAATTTAATTCATTTGAGTTAGAAGATACCTTAGGCTCCTCGAGAGCAAAAACACCATCCACCTTTGGATTGGAGAGAGGGTTTGCACATGATTGATCATCATCTTTCTTTTCTCCCTTCTTGTTGCCATAAAGCTTCTCAAGTTTCTCCCACAATTCTTTGGCACTTTTGCATGCGGAGATCTTCTTGGAAACTTCTTCGTTGAGGCCACAATAGAGAATGTGCATCGCCTTGGTGTTTAGCTTTGCCTTCGTGTCGTTAGCACTCCTTTGCTTTTTCTTCTTCTTTGGAGCTTCCAAATACCCATCTTCAATGATGTCCCAAACCTCATAGTCTTGAGACTTGATGAAGAGTTTCATGATATTTGCCCATTGGAAGTATGATTCTCCTTCGAAGAGTGGAGGACACGAGATAGAGCGGCCTTCTTCAAATCTTGCCATTTTCTTGAACGGTTGGACTTCGAGCAATAGATCTTTACTCCCGGATGTTAGTCCTTCGATGGAGACGAGGCTCTGATACCAATTGTTGGGTTTTTCGATGCTCGATTCGATCAACCGATTATGCTCGCCAAGTGGTGGAGAGGTGGATTTTTGGGCACGCTCGAATCGTTCACCGAAACCGTCAAGGAGGGTTGTAAATGTTTGGTGGTTGAATTGGCTAAAACCGAAATAAAGGTAGACAATTTGCACGATGATTTTAGAGTGGTTCGACTACTCAACCGAGTCTACATCCACTACCTTAGCACACCACTAAGGATTTCCCAATTCACTCAACAATGAATTCGTCCCCTTTTCCAGGCTCAGGAGGAAACCGTTACAACCCTATCTTTTGGACTTGGCTAAGATAGAACCAACTCTAGTTTTTCTCTCAAGGCTAAACTAGAACCTCTCCTTTTACAAGGGTAAAAAAAATGTAAACAAATAAACCTCACAAGGTGGGTGTTTACAAGAATTAAGCTCACACGAAAGAGTGAAGGATAAAACAATAAAATCACTCTCTACAAATATTTACAAGAGAAATGAAGAAAATAAAGACTTAAACTCGATTTCTCTTGAACATTAAGCTTGGATGTTATCTCTTGCTTTCTTCAAGTGTTCTAGCCTTCAATTTATAGTCCCAAATGAGTTTGTAGCCGTTTATAGCCGTTGGGAATATAGCCGTTTATAGCCGTTGGAATATAGCCGTTGGAATAGTGCCATTTATGGCCGTTGGAATAGTGCCATTTATGGCCGTTGGAAATAGTACCATTTATGGCCGTTGGGAATAGTACCATTTATGACCGTTGGGAATAGTACCATTTATAGCCGTTGGAATAGTACCATTTTTGGCCGTTGGGAATAGTACCATTTATGGCCGTTGGGCTATTTCAAAACACACCGTATCGATACGGCTAGGCGTATCGGTACGGGTTTTGGCTACTGGAATTTTGGTAGTTTGAAAACCCTAAGGCGTATCGGTACGGTCCAATACCGTATCGGTACGGTTACTTGAAAATCATGGTTTTGACTACTTTAAATACACTTTAAAACCATTCCAAAGCCTTTAAAACCCTTAAACATATTTTCAAGTTATTTTTGACTAAAAACATATTTTAAATTCTTTTCAATTTAGTCCAAAACATTTTTCAAATATTATATCAAAACCTTAGTTCTACAATCTCCCCCTTTTTGATATAATAAAACCAACTTGAAAAATTTGTTTGGGATTCTCCCCCTTTAGCTTTAAAATTGTGAATAAGAGATTAAGATATGAAATCATATAAAGCTCCCCCTTATTCATTTGAAAATTCAATTTTTCAAACCATTTCTCCCCCTTTTTGTTATATCAAAAAGAATTTAAAATGACATTTAAGTTCAAGATAACATAGGAGGCAAAAAAATGACACACTTAAAATTTTGGGTTTTTTTTTTAAAAAAATTGGCTCTCCCTTACTCATTGCATCATATTAGGCTTAACAGATAATCCAAGTCTTTAAACAAAAGTTAGATAACCAAATGTATAAAATAAAAGCATTAAGCTTAGAGGTTACCTAATCTTCTTCTCATGTGTGATTTGAGCATTCTTTGATTTTGCTTTGCTTGCCATTGCTCCATCACACCTACAAAAGACATTTACTTGATTTTTGGTATCCAAATTGCTTTGGATCCATGTACGTTAGTCACAATGTCTTTAGTTCCCTTGGGAACCCATACTTGTCTAATCCTATAAGACTTTCTATTCCTAATAGGACAAGTATGTAAGGAATGACCATGATAATGACAATGTGAGCATTTTGTCATTATGGGATGAGATGAATTATTAAAAATAATTTCTTTTTCTTTTGCTAAGCTTTCAAGCTTAACTTTCAAATCAAGATTTTCTTTTTCTAAAATTACATTGCTTGTTTTTGAAAACTCTAAATCATTTTTCAAAATTTCATTTTCTTTTTCAAAATCCAATTTTGTTTTCAAAAGAAAATTATTTTCAAATTCAAGTTTAGAAATCATTTTCTTAAATTTGGAATTCATGGTCTCAAATTCCAAAAATAATTCATCAAATGCATCTTGTAACTCATCAAAAGAATATGAATTTAATTCATTTGAGTTAGAAGATACCTTAGGCTCCTCGAGAGCAAAAACACCATCCACCTTTGGATTGGAGAGAGGGTTTGCACATGATTGATCATCATCTTTCTTTTCTCCCTTCTTGTTGCCATAAAGCTTCTCAAGTTTCTCCCACAATTCTTTGGCACTTTTGCATGCGGAGATCTTCTTGGAAACTTCTTCGTTGAGGCCACAATAGAGAATGTGCATCGCCTTGGTGTTTAGCTTTGCCTTCGTGTCGTTAGCACTCCTTTGCTTTTTCTTCTTCTTTGGAGCTTCCAAATACCCATCTTCAATGATGTCCCAAACCTCATAGTCTTGAGACTTGATGAAGAGTTTCATGATATTTGCCCATTGGAAGTATGATTCTCCTTCGAAGAGTGGAGGACACGAGATAGAGCGGCCTTCTTCAAATCTTGCCATTTTCTTGAACGGTTGGACTTCGAGCAATAGATCTTTACTCCCGGATGTTAGTCCTTCGATGGAGACGAGGCTCTGATACCAATTGTTGGGTTTTTGGGCACGCTCGAATCGTTCACCGAAACCGTCAAGGAGGGTTGTAAATGTTTGGTGGTTGAATTGGCTAAAACCGAAATAAAGGTAGACAATTTGCACGATGATTTTAGAGTGGTTCGACTACTCAACCGAGTCTACATCCACTACCTTAGCACACCACTAAGGATTTCCCAATTCACTCAACAATGAATTCGTCCCCTTTTCCAGGCTCAGGAGGAAACCGTTACAACCCTATCTTTTGGACTTGGCTAAGATAGAACCAACTCTAGTTTTTCTCTCAAGGCTAAACTAGAACCTCTCCTTTTACAAGGGTAAAAAAAATGTAAACAAATAAACCTCACAAGGTGGGTGTTTACAAGAATTAAGCTCACACGAAAGAGTGAAGGATAAAACAATAAAATCACTCTCTACAAATATTTACAAGAGAAATGAAGAAAATAAAGACTTAAACTCGATTTCTCTTGAACATTAAGCTTGGATGTTATCTCTTGCTTTCTTCAAGTGTTCTAGCCTTCAATTTATAGTCCCAAATGAGTTTGTAGCCGTTTATAGCCGTTGGGAATATAGCCGTTTATAGCCGTTGGAATATAGCCGTTGGAATAGTGCCATTTATGGCCGTTGGAATAGTGCCATTTATGGCCGTTGGAAATAGTACCATTTATGGCCGTTGGGAATAGTACCATTTATGACCGTTGGGAATAGTACCATTTATAGCCGTTGGAATAGTACCATTTTTGGCCGTTGGGAATAGTACCATTTATGGCCGTTGGGCTATTTCAAAACACACCGTATCGATACGGCTAGGCGTATCGGTACGGGTTTTGGCTACTGGAATTTTGGTAGTTTGAAAACCCTAAGGCGTATCGGTACGGTCCAATACCGTATCGGTACGGTTACTTGAAAATCATGGTTTTGACTACTTTAAATACACTTTAAAACCATTCCAAAGCCTTTAAAACCCTTAAACATATTTTCAAGTTATTTTTGACTAAAAACATATTTTAAATTCTTTTCAATTTAGTCCAAAACATTTTTCAAATATTATATCAAAACCTTAGTTCTACAATAACATACTCATCAAAAGGAACTAAAGATCGCAATCCGTTTTGCATTAATAAAAGATACTGCGAGTTAGCAACATGAGACAGTATCTAACTCTACAACATAGGCTGAATGTATTACAGTCGACATAGCAATAAAGAAGGATGTTTGGATCTAAAGGGTTCACTTTTGAACTAAGGGTTGTTCCCAGCATATTAGATGCTACATAACTCTGTTATGATGGAACCTTTGCGTAAGCAAATAAAACCCAGATCTCATCAATAAATCCAAACATATTCTAAAGTACTTATATCTTGGAGATGTGAAAGTATGCAACATACGCACAAAGTTGATAACTTTGTCAACTCCCTGACAAAGCTTTTGACACAGCATAAGCATGTCAGTTACACTAAGTCATGTCGTATTAGATACGAGAATGATTGGTCTTAGTGCTAGTGGGAGATTGTTGGAGTATGCCCAAAGACCAATCATATGATGATTGAATAGACATACTATTTTACTAGATTTATCAAGTAATGGCATTGCCGTTATTATCATTTGGTATGTTTCTGTGCATCAAACTAACCATTGGATAATAATGTCCATACAATAATACGATTATTGTTATATAGGATCCTTAGTCAAATATTATTACGGGTATGGACAATGATAATATATAAAGACTAATATGTGGTTGATGACAAGCGTTGTCATTGACATAGAGATGTCAAAATCAACACATAAGTATTTGTTAGAGAACAACATACTGGATTGACCCGCTATGAGCATGTTTCTTGGGTAATTATGTGAGAGTCACAACATTGCTCATGATAGACATATGCATAATCCTTAGACTTGAGATCAACATGATTTCAACATAAAGATTTACGTATTTTGACATAGTCAAACGTGTGTCGTAACTGACTACATTATAAAGACTGATGATTGGATACGTGATGTCCTATGTAGTGAAATATGGTTGATCAAGAAAGGATTTGTCCCTCCTACATAATGGGAGAAATATCTTCGGCCACTTGATTGAGTGAGATTAGAAAATGCATGACCATGCTCGAATATTATGATATGAGATATCATAGAGATTCGTTTATCATAATCTACTCAAGACATCAAGAAACACTAGATGGACAACGCAAGTATGACTAACCCATGACTTGTGTTCATCTAAGATATAAAGGACAAAATGATGAAATACATAAAGGAAGTTTATTCAGGAATTAGGAAAGTCAAACCATGACTTCATGCAACTTAGGTAGCAATGATGTATTGCTAGATGCCACTCATTGTTTGTAAAATTAGAACAGTTCTAATTTTGCTGCTAACATTGCATGAACCTACAAGGGTCACACCCTTCGAATGAAACGAACAAAAATTGGAAACCATACTCCCTATTTTAGGGAGGTTTCCGAAAATCCCCTATGGGATAAGGGAAATCGGCAACTCCCTTAAATGGGAATAATATTGGATAAATATTGTATTTATCAAATATTATTTAGAGTATGGAAAATATTTAGAGACTTAAATATTATAGAATAAGATTCTGGAAATTTAAATATATATTTGGAATTTATATAATGTATATTTAATTCCAAGTTTATGTAGAATTATATTCCACAATTAAAAACATATATTTAAATCCAAGTAAAGATAGAATGAGATTCTATATAATAAATAAATATATATTTGGATTTAATATAATGTATATTTAAATCCATGTTTTATGTAGAATAAGATTCTACATAATTAAATATATATATATATATATATATTTCATTTGATATTATTAAATATAATGTATAGGTAATATAAACCAATTTCAAGTAAAATTAGATTCTATGAATTTTGGTTGAACTTTGATTTAAGGAATTCAACTAGAATTAAGTCTCTGAATACTATTTAAAGGAACAAGGGCTAGCAACCAAATCATCCCTCTTCCTCCTCTTGAAGATTTTGACAACACCCCTAGGGATTCCCCACTGGAATTCGACATATCCCAGAAAGCTCTTTGAGAAGCTGTTCGATATTTTTCTGGTGTTCTACTTGCCCCCTGGAAAATCCCTGAAGGTTCCCTTGCTTGATTGCAAGTCCCGGTTGAACTCCTGGTTGATTTCAGACTTCCTCAGGAATCCCTGGAGGGATTTTGACTTCTCCCTGGAAGGTGTTCAAGCCTATCGAAATTTATCCCTAAGTGTTAGGGATGCGGAAACTTTGTTCATTTTGTTCGGGTGGACTCCGTAGAGGTCGTTGCGAACCTCTGACGATTCCGGTTTTACTTGACGTGGTTATTCTGACATACCGCCGGTTTTCCAGTTTCCAGAGTTCTAAAAGGTAACTCTTCATCTTTTCACCCCGGATTCGTTCCTGTACATGGATCTTGGCTGGATTACGTTGGATTAATTTTTCCGATGTGCCACGGGGCGTGCCGACGTGACCCAACAAATATAACTTTTAATAATTAGGTAATCCAAATATAACCTTGACCACAATTGAGTGACCTCTGTTGTAGTTTACCCTTTGATTTTTTCTAAACCATGCGGGGGAAAAAGCATTCCTTAATTACAAACATGGTCTAAAGTGATTGTTTCCAAGTGATAAATTTGTGTTGGGGATATCACTGGCTCGTTTTTTCATTATTTTCATTATTTTTTATTTAAGAAGAGAGGTAAATACTCAAAAATCTCTAAAGTATATGGTTAAAGCTCACAATTGACATTATCCTATTTCCTTATGTTGTGGACTCAAAACTAATAGGAGCAAAATTCTTCTTCCCCTCCCCGAAGGTAGAAATTATTCAAAGAAAAGGAAGAAATGTAAATATATTTTTAACCCAAATATAATTTTAACCATAATTTAGTGACCTATGTTATAGTTTACCCCCTTGATTTTTTAAACCCTGCGAAAAAAAATCATTCCTTAATTATAAACATAGTCTAAAGTGATTGTTTACATGTCGGTTAAGAGGAAAATGAGCGGAACAAGGTTGTCAACGGAACAAGGCTACCAGAAGGTGTGGATGGTCTTTGTGGGAAACCTCTCGACAACCATTCACTGGAAAGGGGTATGACAGGTCTTCGATCGACACGGTGTGGTGGTGGATGTTTTTATCCCTCGGAAATTGGCTAGGAATGGATCTCGTTTTGGATTCATGAGAATGGGGAGTCGAGGCGATGTCGAGCGGGTGATAGAACGTTTTCATGGCAAATGGATTTATGGATATCGCATCTTAGTGTTCCCAGCAAAATAAGGGGACTGTGATTCGTTTTGGAGATGGAAACAAGCTAAAACAAGGATTGTGCAATCGGAACAAGAAGGGAATTTTCGATCCAAATTCTCATCAAAACAACGATCGGAGGATGAGGTTAATCAACGCAATACGTTTGATCATAGCGTGCAGGGCTACGTGGTGGCTAACAAATTGGAAATTCTGCACAATTGCGCGGTGGGATGGTGTAAGCAGCCCTGGAGTATTAAGGAATTAGCAGTGAGATTGCACTTATCAGAGGTCGAGAGATTGTCGATCTTAAGTATCGCCGATTCTATGATTCTTCTCATGTTTAAGGATCTAACAAAACGCGACAAGGTACTGAAATTAGAATATGTCCGAGGGTGCTTTTCGATGTTGGACCGGTGGTCACCAGAGTTAGTAGTAGGGACGATGAGGGTTTGGCTCTCGATCAAAGGTGAACCGATTCACGTGTGGTCACAAGATTCTTTTGAGAGCATTGCGCATATTTGGGGAAAATTGGTATGTTTAGCGGATGCTATAGAATCCCCTCAGTCTTTTGAATGCGGTTAGATTTTAATCGAAACGTCGATCATGCCGTGTATTGAAGCTAAGGTAAATTTGGAGGTGGACGGCGTGTCTTACCCTTTGTTTATCAAAGAACATAACATGTTTGGTCTGTGGGTCGACTGTGAGTGTACGATGGTGATGTCTGAGGATGACGATAGTGACTCATCGGCCTCAGGCTCAGTTGGGAAGGCGTCGAGACAGGGATATGACCGTCCGTTGACAGAGCTAGGGGATAAAGAACCTGCTAGGGTGACAGCTGCCCCAGAGCGGATAGAACAGTGGCAATGTAATCACCTTTGGGAAGTTAGTAAACAACTGGACCATATTGATGTTGCACAGGTCGTGTATGACTCGAAGGGGGCTCCTGAGCCGAGAGAGTTGCTGGATGGTGGGACCACAGGGTTGACGGATGGACATCGGTCCGATCGGGCGGTGGGAGAGTTTGCGGTGAGTCCTACAATTGGTAATCATCCTACAGAGAATAGTTTGAGTGCGATTAGGAGCCTGCTACTAGAATTGGATGCTAGTATCGTGGAGTTGGTTGAGCCAAATTCAAACGCTGTAGAGGTGGCGGATAAGGATTTTTCAAGGGGTCAGTTGGTGGTTCATTCAGATATCGCAAACCAGAATTCTCCGCTTTTGATTAATGGTCGAAAAACCAAGTCTGTGAATTTCCTTTCGGGAGCACTTGTGACACGAAAATCTAGCAGGGACAGGCCGCGAAAACAAATAGCGCGAGTTTCTTCTCAGGTAGCTAACACCTCTTTATCTGACTCAGATTTCCAAAATCGACAGCAAATTCTCCACAGAGAAATCGCGGCTATAGTTGCTCTGCTAGTATAGTGGGGGTTAAGACTGTGGGTTGTGAAGAAGATATTATTAAGGATCTTACTCGAGTTTTTTCCGGAGAGAAGCGTGGCCTGTGAGGATGCGCATCGTGTCTTAGAACGTTAGGGGGTTAGGTTCGTTTTTGAAACGACGGGCGATGAGCACTTTAATTAAAAACAACGGGTTGATATGGCGATGTTTCAAGAATCAAAGTTAGAGGAAGTGACTTTTTTGATGGCTGTGAGTTTATGGTTTTCCGATGGATTTGAGTTTGTTTTTTCACCTTCAGTAGGTGCCTCGGGTGGATTGGTAACAATGTGGGAAGGTTCCCTTTTTCGCCTAACATCGGTGGGGGTGGATCGCCACTTTATACTCCTACAGGGGAGATGGTGCGCCGAGGATTTGAGTTGTTGTATTCTGAATGTTTATGCTCTATGCGATGTGTCGACTCAAGGTTTGTTATGGTTGCGTCTTGGGGATTTGATTCTTAGCTGCCCAAGTCCTTGGTGTATCGCGGGTGACTTTAATTCGGTTCGATGAATATCGGAACGTGCTGGCTGCAGTTCGCTTCCGACAGGTATGAAAGCTTTTTCTGAGTTTATTGATTCTGTTGGACTTGTGGATTTGCCGCTTAGAGGGAAACAATATACTTGGTTTGGAAGGGGTTCTCGTCGGAGTCGTATTGATAGGTTTCTGATATCGTCGGCTTGGGTAGATGCTTTCTCCAATATTGAACAGTCTTATTTGTCTAGAGGGGTTTCGGATTATACACCTTTGTTATTGTTATGTGATGATCAGGATTGGGGACCTCGTCCGTTTCGCTTCATTAACTGTTGGTTGGATGACAAGAAACACATTCAGGATTTGGCTGCAGAGTGGTGTCGGTTATCAGAATTAGGTGTTGGGAGTAAAAACATTATGGTAAAGCTTAGACTGTTGAAGAAGTTCCTGCGAAGTTGGAATCGTACTGTTTTCGGAGATGTTGAGCAGGAAATTAACTTGCTTCAGCTTCAGTTAGAGGGCCTAGATGCTAAAGGAGTTGATGAGGATTCGAGCGAGACTGAATCGTAGTTGCTAGAACGGATGCGGGGTTGGTTGTAGCTGCTTTGGCGGGCTATAAAACGTAAGGAGTCCCTTTGGAGACAAAAATCAAGAGCTAATTGGTTGCGTTTAGGGGATAGAAATATGGCTTTTTTCCACCGCGCAGCTAAGCTTAGAGCAGTCCAAAATTCAATTTTTGGATTGATGGTAAAGGGCCGTTGGGAGACGGATGTGCGTCGGTTACGCGCCCACATTGTGGGTGCTTTCTCTTCACATTTTGCGGCTGTTGAATGGTTGTGTGTATGGTGCATTAAGGGTGAGTTTCGATAGGTTGGCAAGGAGGCTAATGAGGGGTTGGTGGCTCTATTTGGTATTGAGAAAGTTTGAGAGGTGATTCGAGGTTGTGATGGTTCGAAGTCGTCAGGTCTGGATGGCTATAGTATGGCTTTCTTTAAGTCATGTTGGGATGTAATCCAAGGGGATGTGCTACGTTTTTTGGAGGTTTTCTACACCTCGGGTACTCTAGCTCCGGGCACGAATTGTACTTTTCTTGTATTGATTCCGAAAATTGACTCTCCGAAGACATTAAGTGATTATCGGCCGATTAGTCTTGTGAATTCTATATACAAAATTTTAGCTAAGGTGTTAGCAAGAAGGTTGCAAAAGGTGTTGGGTGATTTGATAAGCGATAATCAGTCGGCTTTTGTTCGTGGACGACAAATAGTTGATGGCATTTTACTGGCTAACGAGGTTATTCATTATTTGCGTAAGAGTTCTTAGAGTGGCTTCGTCCTTAAGTTGGATTTTGCTAAAGCATACGATTGTGTACGGTGGGATTTTTTGGACCATATACTTATGCGCATGGGTTTCTGTGAGACTTGGCGTCATTGGGTGATGGTAGTGCTACGAAAGAATTTTCCTTGGGCCGTGGTTTACGGCAGAGGTGTATTCTATCGCCTCTGCTTTTTGTTATTGTGGTTGAGGCTTTGCATAGTCTTTTGGTTCAAGCTTATAAGGCGGGTCTTATACAGGGGGTGCACTTAGCTCCGAGTATGTCAATTTCGCATCTACAGTTTGCGGATGACACAATTTTATTTTTTGAAGCATCGCCTGGTTGTGCTGACAATATTCGACGGTTGCTTTGTTGTTTTCAAGTTTGCTATGGATTGCAAATTAATTTTTGTAAGTCCTCGTTGTTTGCTATTGGAGTTGAGAATGGATTGATCGACTCGTGTGCTAGTGTTTTGGGTTGTTACCGTGGTGCCTTTCCTTTTTCTTATTTGGGGATTCTGTTAGGGGTTAATCCTCATAGTGTCGCAGTTTGGGAGCCCGTCATTGCCAATGTTCGATGGAAGCTTGCTGGTTCGAAGCGAACTTCATTATCCTTTGCGGCTCGGGTCACTTTGGTTAACTCAGTCCTCCCCTCATTACATGTTTACTACATGGGCTTGTTTAGGATTCCGAAAGGAGTAATTGCAGACATTGATAAGGTGAGGCGTGCTTTTCTTTGGATTGGTGTGAGTTTACATCGCAAAATGAGTCGAGTGAGCTGGAAAATGGTATGTCGACCGCGTCATTTGGGTGGTTTGGGGGTAGCGGATCTACAGGTTCGGAATACGACATTGTTAGCTAAGTGGTCGTGGCATTATACTACCGACACGTCTTCGTTGTGGAGGTCTATTATCGTGGAAAAATATGGCGAGGCTGCCCAACGGTGGCATTTTAATTTCTCCCATTAACGTATGATGTCTGTTGTTTGGAAACAAATCGTGCAGACGACTTGCTCAGTAGATGTTTAGAGGCATTTACACGATAATTTGTTATGGAAAATGGGGGATGAGAGTCGTGTGCTTTTTTTGTTTGATGTCTGGTGCGTGGATAAGCCCTTAAAGGATATTTTTCCACGTATGTTCTCCTGTGTTCGGAATCGTTTAGCCTTGGTTGTGGATTACTCGGTGCATGAGGCATTTCGACATTCTTTGTGGTCTGATTTTTTCCGTCGACCTCTTCGTTCGTTTGAGTTGGGGCAGCTCCACGAGTTGTGGTATGTGGTGGGCGATACACGACTTCATGCTGGCTGCCGCGACAGGTTGGTTTGGGCTCCGGATGCTCAAGGGCTTTTCTCGGTTAAATTTATTTCTCAGCTGTTGATGTAAGATCGAGCGGGCGAAAGCGATTTTGGCGCTTGTTTTACGTAGAATATTCTCGTGCCGCCTAAGGTACAAGTTTTTTTATGGTTTGTTTAGTTGCGCCGCTTTCCTACTTTTGATTTTTTGCGACAGCGTGGTATTGTTTTTGATGGCCAAAGTACGTTGTGCATATGGTGTAAGGATGGTGAAAAGGATGTCGATCACTTGTTATTCTCATGCTCTTTTGTTCAGAATATTTGGGATTGGTTTCGGGGTTGGTGGGGCATGTGTTTGCCTTTGCCGAAGAACTTGTTAGCTTTTTTCGTACCGGATTTTCATTGTTCCTTTTCTGGTGTGCTTCGCTGCTTGTGGATCTTGAGTGTGGCAGCTTTGTTTTGGTCAATTTAGCTCGCGCGCAATGAGATGGTTTTTAATAAAAAGCTTTTACCGGCATCGGAGATTTGCTTCTTAACCAAATTGCGTTCATTTTTATTGGATGCGAACGTTGCGAGATGATCTTCTCATTAGTGAGGCGTTGTGGTGGGAATGCCCAAGCCTATTCTCCGAGCCTTCCGTTGTGCGACCGGTGCACAAGGGAATTCGTTGGGAACCACCGGTTGAGGGGACCTTGAAGTTTTCGGTCGACGGGTCTGCACATGGTAAACCTGGTCTGGCAGGCTTTGGGGGTGTGTTGCGAGATGATCAAAGTAGGATAGTGGTTCTGTTCTATGGTCCGCTTGGTTGCCTCAAGTCCAACGAAGCTGAGTTGCGGGCAATTGCGTTTGCTTTATCATTCTTTCGGAAGTCGGCTTGGTCGTCTTTCCCATTGGTGGTGGAGTCAGATTCCATGGTCGCCGTTAGTTGGGTACTACATGTGGATAAGCGTCTGTAGCGTCTTTGGGATGTTTTTCATGAGATTGATCGTGCTTGCCTTAGTTTATCTTCCGTGTGTTTCTTGCATATTTTCCGTGAAGCGAATGGTCTAGCCGATGCTTTGGCTAAGGAGGGGGTCTCACGTGCTTCTTTATTTTTTGCTAGTTAATGATCTTGTATGGGCGTTGGTCTTTTTATGACGAGGGGTTTTCATTGTTCTTCGTTTGTCGCTTCTATCCTTGTCGTCTACGGGTCGTACTCTTTTCCTCCGTTAGGCTTAGAGAGGTTTTTAACGAGGCGACCGTCTGACGTATCGTTGTATATCTTTCTTTATAATATACGACTTTTGATGAGCAAAAAAAGTGATTGTTTACAAGTGATAAATTTGTCTTGGGGAGATCATTGGCTCGTTTTTTCATTTTTTTATTTTTTATTTAAGAAGAGAGGTAAATAGTCAACAACCTTTAAAGTAGGTGGTTAAAGCTCTTAGTTGACATCATCCCTTTCCCTTATGTTGTGGGTTTAAAACTCAATAGGTGCAAAATTCTCCTTCCCCTCTCCGAAGGTGGAAATTATTCAAAGAAAAAGAAGAAGAAAGGTAAACATATATCGACAAGTGAATTCAAACTTATAACATGAACATCCTTAATCATCGGCCAATAAATGAATCTCATTTATTTTAACCGAATTTTATTGGTTAAAATATGTTCTAAAATTGTCTTTCTATATATTTGACTTCTTTTAAAAAAATTACTCATTTAATTTTCCGATTATATTGTTTTAAAACAACAACAACAAATGTTAAATCTAAAAAGAAAAGATAATCGTTGTACTAATTATATCACGCTTCTTTGCACCAAAGAAAATTTCTACGGTTTATTATAAGATGAGTCCTTGGGAGTTGTCAAAGCACGAATTAGATGAAATTTCCAAAATCGACAACCACCTTTCTCGCATATTTTCAAAGACGATGACCCGTTATAGATTGCATCGGCAAGCAACCAAAAATAGATCAAACTATATGTGACCATCGACGACCTATCTGGTCCACCTTCGAGATCGATTTCGGATTTTCATCTTGGCGAAGGGTATCAATATATTGACATCAGAAACATGGATGGAGCCAGGATTTGGGGTTGAGGGACAAATTATAAATATTTGAAAGTAGAATAAACAAATTTATAAATAAATTAATTTTTTTTAATTTAAATAAAAAATAAAATAAAAAAATCTTTGAGGGTGGGGGCGATTACCCCTCCCTCCTTTAATAGCTCCGTCCATGATCAGAAATGGAGACTTCCCTTGGGTTATCAGCTGATCAAGTTTTGCATGCTTGGGAAACACGTTTCTTAGTAAACAAGGTAAAGTGGTGTCGGAACTTAAAAAGAAAGTAAAGATGAAAAGTTCAGAGATTTTGATATGATTTACAATGACAAGTTGACAGTGTTGTCCTTTACAATATTAAAATGAAAAATTAGGTCCCCACTCTCCAGAGCCTGAGGGCTTTTCTTCGCATATCAATGTTTTAAAAACTCAATTCAAGCCTTTTTTTTTAACTACAATAATTAAAGGTTTACTGAAGTGTTTTACCTCAGTTTTTTAAAAAGAAATCATTTTAATTTTTAATATTTTGTTTTTTGTTCTCGAATTTTTATTTTTGTTAAACTGAACCGATCAACTAAGATAAGTAACCAAATCGTTAAATTGATGTAAATTATTTTCTCTTTTTATCAATGATGATGTTAGTTATTTTATTCCTTTACAAAATAAAATTAAAACATTAAAATTTATAAAAAAAAATATATACAAAATACGTTTAAATTATTAAAATTTATAAAAAGGATAAAAAATGTGAAAACAAGAATTTTTGTAAAATAAATAAATAAAATTTATTAAGAATATGTTTTTTTCCATCAACTGACTTAATTTGACAAAATAAGTTTGAGAGTAAAAACAAGCGAGAGTTTTAGGGCTGAAATATATTTTAGTATAATTTTAATTTATTATATTTTTATTTTTAATATTTTTTTTCTTGAAGATTCAATAAACTTTCGAACTATTAAAAAAATCAAATAAATTCCTTTTTATATCATCATACACATATGAACTACCACGTCAGTACAATAATGATAAAATTGAATTTTATTATTTAAATGATTTGTTTCATATAGTAAAAAAATGAGAGTTACTTGAAGTGTATTTTCTAAAAAATGATCATGGCGACTTTTTTTGGAAAAGATAGAAGGGTTTTTGTTTACTCAAACCTATAATAATAATAATAATAATAATAATAATAATAATAATAATAATAATAATAATAATAATAGGGCAAAGAATTTGTTTGAATAATTATCTGTGAACATTAATTAATTGTATTTCAACTTTAACGGGTGTGTTTTTTTATTGTGGCTGGCAATTACAACAGCCGTTTAAATCTTATTTTTTCGCTAAACGATTTTTGATTTGGTCGTCAACATGCGTTTATCTAATTTTTTTAGCCTTCAAATGGGTGTTTTATGAAAACTGGAAAATTTAATTTTTTAAAACGGCCGTTTGGCTCTAAAGCTCTAGCTGGTCATTTGCCAATGACATAAAGCAAATTTTCAAAGCTTAAATTAAGCTTAATGAGCAAACATATATAGACCGACTCTTCAGGAAAAAAAGGAAACCCACAAACGTAAAGTAGATGCATAGAAAGTATTATTATCATTCTCGACTTTGAAAGCAAAATAAAGTATGGGAAAAAGATATTCACAAAAGTAGTAAAAAAGAATTTTAAAGGGTTTTCTTTTATCATAAAAATCGCCCTTTAAATTCATTTAAAATAAAATTTAAAATATGATAAATTGAAAAATAAAAAAAAATAAGGAGAGGGTCTCATAGAAAGATTATATAAAAGGAAGCTCCTCCACTATACAAAATACGAATTGCTTCAATTTTGCTTTGTAGGGGCCAAAAAGCAAAGGTTGTTAAGTTACATTTTTATAGGTTATGGTGTGTGTGTGTGGGGGGGGGGGGGGGGGGGGGCAATTTATATGTGAAAAACCAAACAAAACTTTCCTTTTCTGAGAATTAAAAGTGAAAAGAAGAAATATAATTGTAATAAATAAAAGAAAATTAATCCAAATTTAGTTCAATTAACCCTACACCACCTTTTTATAAAAATATCCACAATTGGAATCCAAATCCCCTAACCAATGGCCGTCCTATGACTCTAAGTCCACCCCCCACCCAAAAAAAAACGAACTAGATAAAGACCATTCTTTTATATGGATGATTTAGGTTAAACTATATGGTTAGGTTTCTAACTTTTACAAATTTTCATTTTCGCCAACAACAATAAAAAAATGTAAATTGGTCGCCACCGTTAGACATTATTTGCATTTTAGTCACTCACGTTAAATTTTATTTTCTTATTCACTCGTGTTAGATTTTATTTTTCATTTTAGTCACTCACGTTAATTGTGTATAGCTAGAGTCTTAGGTGAATTTTTACCTTAGGGTACGTTTGGTTCACGGAATGTAAGATTACCTCTGGGATTGAGATTTCGGGAATGTAACATTACCTTGTTTGGTTTATTAGACAGGAATGTAAGATTATTGTGTTTGGTTGGAAGAATATAAGATTATCCAGGTTTTATATTTTCTTTTTAACACATTAAACTTTCAAACTCAATATGTCTACAAGTTATAGAATTATTTTTGTTATACTATCTAAAATTTGCACCAACTATATATTTATCATATTATTAATATAATTATTATATTAAAAAAATAAAAATATATTTTATATTCGCATATCTTCGCTACTCTCTATTAAAATAACTTTGAGAATTTTTAAATGGTAAACGTTTAATGTGTTTTATTTCTTAATTTTTTATTACATATGACAGATTGTCAAATAAATTAAATTAAATAATAAAATAAATCTAAAAGTAGTAAAGCAGTGATAAAAATTTTAGATCATAAATTTAACATACTAAAATGTTTTATAATATGATAAACATCTTATAAATTAAAAGATAAAATTAAAACATCAACTACTATCTTATTAATTCTCAAGAAATATGCAATCCAACATATAACCTATAAACATCATAAATATATTATTAATAAAAATACATTAAACACTAAAACAATATTTAAATATGTGTAACACCATTTAACTATTAAATTAATATTGAGCAAAAATATTAAATTAATTTACACCGTAAATAATTAATTATTTAATTAAAAATTCAAATAAAGGATCTATATGAACAAAATTTATTAACTTAGAGACAATATAATCCAAATGGGTGGGAATTGACAAATACTTAAGAAATTGGTGGGAATGCATTTAGGGGACAAAGTGACACTATTGAGAAAAGATTATTACCCCATATGGGAACGTTCTCAAACCAAACAAAGGAATATTATCCCGAAAAAAATTATTACCCCTAATAATAATCTTTTCCGCGAACCAAACGCCCTTAATAATAATTAAAATATTTTCTCCACCCAGTAACATGATTTCCACGTCATTTGGAATTTTAAACCCAATAATCAACTTTTCTTCTTTGTGGGCCTGACTTTGCTGGTAACTTCCTTAGACGAAGAGCCTTTTATTTCTTTCTCTTTTCTTCAATTTTTCTACTCTTTATAAGAAGCCTCACATTATTTAGATTACTCCCTTTCATCCCTCTTCATTGTTTTCTTGTCTTTCGGTCCCTTCTTTACTTCGAGTGGGGTTTTCAAGATGAAAGATATCATCTTAACCCTCATATCAATATCTTAAATAAAATCACATGTAGCACAATTCAATTGGATCATATGGTTATTAGTTACGCACAATGACGAAACTCAATATTATTTGTTGAAAGGATTATTTAAAAAAACTAAACTTTGGGAGATAACACTGAATTTTATATTTTTTGAGGGGTCAAGGAACAATTTACAAATTTTGTTGGATGTATTTCAATTTCAATGATCCGACATGTATTGGGTCAAATTTTGTTAGACAAATGTTTGATCTTTTTACTAATCGGAGGACAATACTCCACGAGCAACCCAATCCGTCCCAAATAAATAATAATAGACAAAGTCAATTCTTGTGAAAAATGGAATTATTGGATGGGAAAATATTCAAATTATTTATTAGGGTAAAAGAATTCCTTGTAAGTTATACCTAGTTTAATGTGAGAATTAGAATGACAATAAAGTCAAAGGTGAGTGACTAAAATGACAAAGAAATCCAAGATGAGTGACTAAAATGAAAATAAAATCTAATTTGACTGACAAAAATGCAAATAGCGTTTAATAGTGGTGACCAATTTACAATTTATTTTTATTTTAGTGACCAAAATGAAAATTTGTGAAAGTTGGGTGACTTCACCTAATTTATAAATTCAAACACTTTTTTATTATAAAAATAATTAATTTCCATAAGCTGATATCACCCTTTTACACCAAATACCAACCGCATCTCAAATTTGTACATATTTGCTAACTATTATTGATAAAGAAGATTTCTTAGCTATGCTATTTATTTATTTAGTCCAACGCCAACCTTATGTGTAGACTAAGAATTTTTTATTCTGTTTTTTATATATGAAATTTTGCTTAGTCTTGGGGACAATCTCAGCAGGCCAAAACGGTTTAAATTAAGTTTTAAAAATTTATTATTAATTAACATAAACATACAATTTTATGTATTTGAGTAAATTAAATGAAGAAAATTAAACATCTTCATTTAATGATTATCAAAATCTAATAATCCTAATTTTACATATAATCAAAAAATGAAAAAAAAACATGATTGATTATAATTAGTGAAATCAATTTCCATCCTATTGAAAATCAAAACCAAATTCTTAAGAACCCCCACCCTTCATCTCTCTTTTTTTTCTCATCAAAAACACAAATTAATATATAGCCAATACCAATACCATATAAAATACGCCAATCCACATTACACGTACGAGAAAAACTTAACACGTGTGAACGGCTCCCTCCCCGTCCCATGCACGAAAAAGAAAACGCCTAGGGCCGCCATGCACCGGCCCAAACCACCACCTGATCCTTCCAAGACAAGAATATTCCGGCGTCGGGGCATTCTGCCATCGACCAACCTTCCTTGTACCTTCTCAACAAGGCGCGTACGTCGTCGCACACCTCATCACTCAAACCCACGGGGCTGAACCCACTTGCATGCAACCGTCTGGACCAGCGCGTGGCCGGTTCGCGACTCTCGCTGGACTCGGACGGCGAACAAGCCACCAAGTCGACGATGGCTCGACCGGCCGCTCGTTCAAGCATCAACTTTTCGTTGCTTGTTCTATTGAAACTCTCGTCCAAGGCTTCAAAGTAAACTCTAAACCATCTCAAACACTCTTGGAAACCCTTAACGAAATCAAGCCCATCAACCCCAACGTAAAGATCAGCTTCTTCTTCAACCACCGTGATGATCCTCGGCTGCAATCTCCTGAAATTCGATATCACGGTATCTCTACGATTATCGACGGCTGTGATTGAATGTAATGTGCCAACACAGTTGATGGCTAAGGCTTCATCTTCTTTGATATCAAGCTCTGACAAATCTATGTCACATAAATCACCAGCATGGTGTATGACGTTGAATTTAAAGGGTACTCCCATAAGCCTAGCGAATTTTTCCATTCTTTTCCCTATTTCTTTCATTACCTTTTGGACAGCAGCTAAGCCCTGTGATGAGCCTGGAACGCCACCGTTTCTGCTAGTGACGATCGTGGTTAGCCTTAGATTTGGGGTTTCATCCCGACGGGTTGCTAGGGCTTCAAGCAAAGTAGGCCACTGAGTGCAATACGTGTTGCTGATATCAATTATATGTAAATTGCTTTCACCTTCCAAAGCTTCCATGATTGCACCATTACAAGCAACGTGACCAAAAGTAGTCCAAGGGCTCACCTCTTGGAACTTCAATACCATCTTCCTCGTCGACTCGAAAGAAGACGTTTTCTCAGAGACGGAGGCTAACGTCCGGTAGCAACGCTCGCCGGAGTCAGTCATGCGGCTGAACAAAGCTTGAAGGAAATAAGAAGCCAGTTTTTGATCGGTGTCACCATAAGGTGATCCGAGCTCGTTAAGCATCCACATCAGCTGTTGAACCCGTCCACTGTTCCGATCGGCGATAGCGGTCGCCGTCTCCAGGAGGATATCGGAAGCCCACTTCCCGGAGAAATCGAAGTTGTTCAGGTCACGAGCGGGGGAAAAAGTAGTGGTGGAGTAATCAGACGACTCAAAGGCATGGTGAGTGGTGGTGGGAGTGGAGGTGTTTGTGGGAGTAGCGACGGTGGTGGTGGTGGTGGTGGTGGAAGGGTGGGGCTGATGTTGTTGATAATTATAATAAGGGTTGTAGTAGTTTTTGGAAGAAGACGAAGAGAAGTCTTCTTCATCCATGAAAACGTTGAAGCATTCTTCGTCTTCTTGTTGGTAGTGATTGTTCTGTCTGGACGATCTGGAGCTGCTGGATGTTCTACTAGAGTTGAAAGATTGATCCGATGATTGAAGGCTCACAAGTCTAAACAAGGTATCCATCTAAATCCAACACCAAACAGACCCACATCAATGAACTTTGGATTCAGATTGTCGGGAAAGGGAAAGGGGATGGATGCCTGAACAGATGGAATGAGCAGTGAGCAGCTTATGTTTTTCTAACAGTATATACTACTACAACATGGGATATAGTCTGTAGCCACCATGATTGAAGCAAGGGGGGATCTTAAAACTATGGTTTTACTAATTGGGTTTAGGCCAACACAATTAAATACTTATTAAGAATAAAAAGTAAAGGGTGGGAATCTATGTCGTGACAGTCAAAATTATGCTTTTCTTTTTGTGTAATCGATGAAAAAGAAATGGAGATGGCCGGTTAGTGGCCGAGGCTTCTTTTCTAGCATAGCTTATTCTTTTAGGGTATGCTTTCTAATTTCATTTCCCTTTTTTCTTTAAATATTTCATGGACGGACGAATTGACTAATATGGAGCTTTTCTATTAACACTTGCAATGGGGCATCATGGACTAGATAAGCTGGTGTTTTAGGAATATAATTTCTCTGACAAAAAGATTGAAATGGAAAGGGTCCATACCATGAAATGGGTTAGTTGAATAGCTCTATAATCATATATATATATATATATATATATATAAGTTACTACATAACTATCATGATATATTATTATTAATTTTGTGTATATTTTATTGAGGGAGAAAGAGAATGAAACAAATGGTATAGATTATAGTGAGAGTAGGCGTGCGAAATGGGTTAGAAAGGGGGAGAGAAAAAGGGGTAAAAGCTGCCGGCGTGCATGGGCAGCATCAAACCCACCATCATCAACCCAATACATTCACATTCTTTGCCTCCTAATCCCTCATAAAACCCTGCCAAAATTCCTACTTTCCCCCCTTTTCTATACTATTTACACTATATCCCATACTATCAATCTGTCATCATAATAATATTTTATATTCCATTACCATAATCTACCCTTACCTAGGGCAATGGCAATATGGCATGCACCTTTGCTTTCCTTCCCTTTTCCCCTTTCACCCCACACTCCTCGTATCATCCAATAGTTTATACATCTTTTATTTCACCCCCACAACATCACTAAGCACTAATCTATTTCATCGCCTTGGACTTCAAGTCTTAATCTTAACATGCATTCACATATGTATTGAATTAACGGTTGAAATGAGAGGTTTATGGCATGTGTTGTTGTTTTGTATTGGAAGGCTCCCGGTTTTGTCCTTATGTTTGGGTTTTTAGGGGACAGCAAAATACAAAGCTACGGTAGCTGAGGTGATGAGTTTAGGCTCTGGCTATGCATTTATGTTGCTGTAGAGATATTCCCATGTATTGTTCCTCGATTTCGTTCAACAATCATTAGGGGGAATTGCTGGGTTTGGACTATTTGTCCCTAGTCAAGACGATGCTTCAACACCTCACCTTTTCCCTATACCTTCCATTTCATGTTTATTATACCTAGAGGTGGCAATCGGGTCATTCGGTTCGGGTCGTTTCGGTTCGGGCTATTTCGGTCTATCTATAATCGATTTAGATTCGGGTTCGGGTCTAATTCGAGTCTCTGATGAGTCGGATTCGGTTCGGGTATTGGATCGGGTCAAAATCGGATCGGTTGTTTTCGGGTCGAGTCAACATTTAAATTTTCGGGTCAATTCAATTTGAGTTTGGTTAAAGGTTTGAGGTTTAGTATTTATGGTTTAGTTTAGAGTTATTGGTGTATGAGATTAATTTTGATTCAACTTGTTAATCTATGCATTTGAATTTGATTAAATATTTAAATCAAAGCTTCATGTATCCCTATCAATTTTTTTTGTATAATTATATTAAATCAAAGTTTATTATATGTAATAATGATAATAATAATAATAATAATAATAATAATAATAATAATAATAATAATAATAATAATAATAATAATAATAATAATAATAATAATAATAATGTCTGAAATGAATTAATTTATTAAACTTATGATCTAATTGAACTAACTAAAATGTAAAAGTATAAATCACAGACATAATTAAAATAATTCTAAAACTAAATGTGAAATTTCAATTAAATTAATCTAAATTGAAACTAATTAAATTAAGAAAAAGAAAAAGCGAAATACAACTGGTAAAAATAGAGAGGGAAAAGACAAAATTTTGGAGGGAAATAAACCACCAATTTTTTAAGCTAGATTGGAAAAAAAAAAGACAATTGGAAAAAATAGAGAGAGAAAAGACAAAATTTTGGAGGGAAAAGCCACCAATTTTTTAAGCTAGAGATTAATTACTTTTTAGGTCATGTTGCATTTAAAATGTTACATTTTAGTCAACATTAAGTTTTAGTTTAATTTAATTTAGTCACAAGTATCCTCACAGTTTAGACTTCGGATATAGAAATCTCCTCCCTGTAGTGATATTTAAAAATTAGTTTATTTAATTAATATTGAAACGTAAAATAACATAAAATGTTATTATACCACAACTTTGACAAGAGAAACAGTTTCTTCCATGATATAGTATAAAAAGATAATAAAACATATTTCATTTTATTATTTATTATATTGTTAAAAATGGATATTTGGGTTAAAATCGGGTCGATATTCGGTTCAGCATTCGGTTCGGGTCAAATCGGTTCGGGTCCATTTCGGTTCAACAAAAAATTTCGGTTCGATTTCGGTTCGGTTTATTTCAAGTTTCGGGTCAACTTCGAATCATCATGTTCGCGTCAAAATCGAGTTTCGGTTCGAGTAATTCGGTTCGGGTTTCGAGTCTCGGGTCAAATTTGCCAGGTCTAATTATACCCAACACTCATGGACTTTGATTTTGATTTTGTATATCGATTCCCAAGAATCAAAGAATAAAATGTTTCAAGCTTCCAACCCCCATTGCCCAAAGCTATCTAGTTAGTTAATTAGGTGTTTTTTTATAACCATCGGTATTCAACTCATTTGCTGACCAATCCAAATCGGGTAATGCAGAGGACGACCTTCCCAACCCAATTGCTTCATTCACAATGTCAGCATTTGAACCGCTAATCTTGTTTAAGGAATCTAATGCCTGAATTGAAATTCTTTTTTTCTTTTTGGTGCTCTATTTATACCTCACACTAAAATATTAGGTTTAATGTTTAAGGTTAATGTTTAAGATTAGGGTTTAGGGAATTGAAGGTTGGGTGTATTTTTAGGATTAAGTGTTTAGGTTTTAGAATTTAAAATCATGCCTTAAAATTTAATTTTTTAGTATTAGAACGTATAAAGGATATCAAAAAAGACAATTTTTTGTTTGAGAGCTTAAACTAGGGGATGTCTGATGGATTTTTGGGACCACAATTTGTTCACATGATGTTGCTTTTGGGACTATAGAAACAGGGTTGTGGGTGGAATGTCACACTACCTCAACCATAAAAGAAATTTCCCTTTAGATTAATTGGGAAGGCGATGACCAACTTGTCCATTTTATAACACCTTTCCCCACACTATCTTATTGTTCGATACCCCTATGGATTTGCATAATTGAAAAGCAACCACAAACATATTACATCACCTTTTTTCCCTTTTCCAAGTCCTTCAAACCCCATGAATTCAAAACCCTAATCCCTGTTCTCTAACCACATAAATCCGATGAAAAAAAGATGATAGATTTTTGAATCCAACAACCCTTATTTCCCCAAACCTGGGTGAAAACCACGAGGTCAAAAGCAAAAACTGTCGGTGTCTTATGTTAATAAAAGAAGAACTACGATGTGAAAGAGAAACAAGTAACTGTGACCACAGAAAGGACATGGTTCCTGAGTTAGTCAATCAGTTTTTTGCCTGAAACATGCTTTCCCCATTGCCTTTATACGAACGCTAACCCCACCATAATCCGAAAAAAAAAATCATATGATATTTTTCGATGCTCCTATTTATGTACTCACACGGTTTAAGGTTTAGGGTTAAAATTTAAAGTTAAAGTTTATGGAATTAAGGGTAAGGGTATTTTTAGTGGTTATGGATTATTGTTTAAGATTTAAAATTTAAAATTAAACTTTAATATTTAATTTTTTATTGAATATAGAAGGAAACACAAAAAAATAGAAGATTTGTATCCATAAACTCTGAGCTAATATCAAAATAAGTATATGTACATGCACATGTATTTTACCAAAACCTGGCCGAAGATAACTTTAGTGGACCTGCAAAAAATGTAAGATGGGGTTGGATTTGCCCTGACATGGCTCAACACCATTAGGCCATTAGTCACCAAAGCTGTAGTTGCAAATGGACCCCTCCTCCTTAGGGGTGGGAATCGGTTGGGGCGGAACGGTTTTACATTCTCCATTTTGTTCCTAACACTTGCGGTTACGATTTTAGAGAATCTTATTAAATATTTTTAAGATTTTTTCCCCATATCCTCCCCACACGGATCCTTATAGTTTTCAGGGAATCTCCGTCCAAAAAAAATTAAACGAAATTACTATTTTATTGACAAAAACAAATGACCAATTCAGTTCGAAATATAAAGTTTGGATACTTCAATTGGTAGCAGTTACGAGATGATGAAGATTAAAAGAGTGTTGTGTTGGGGAAGATTTAGACTAGGGTTTTAACTTATATTTAAAAACTATGATAGAAACATGTTGATAAACTTGAGTGTGGCTAGGTTTGAGAGAAAGTTGAAGTGATAATAATATAATTAGTGTTTTTATTAAGATATATTAGGGGTATATAGATACATAAGTAATTTTTTTGAAAATATTGTAAAATATCAAGATCCTTGCAGATATTTTTTTGGATCCCCATAGTTATTTATACGGTTACGGTTAGGGGTGATAATGAGCCTGACCGGCTCGCGAGCTACTCGGGCTCGGCTCGGTCAAAGCTCGGTCAAAGCTCGGCTCGACTCGGGCTCGGGTTCGGCTCGAAACCTTAACAAGCCGAGCCGAGCTTTCTCAGGCTCGGCTCGAAAAGCTCGTGAACAGGCTCGGAATCTACATATGCACTAAAATAAATTATGTGTTTATATTTTCTTTCATTAGTTGATTGTTGTTTGATTTTGTATTTTCTTTAATTATGTGTTTGTATTATAAGAATATTTATTGATTATTTGGATTAATCTAATCTTTGACACTTTTCCCCTTTCTGGTCATTGAATTTCGTTTTAGTGTTGGTTATGAAAGAGATTTTTAACGAATATTTTATATAAAAAACTATAGAAATTTTTTTCATTTCGAGCTGAGCCTGACGAGCTTCGAGCCCGAGCCGAGCCCAATAGAATTGTTTTCGAGCCGAGCCCGAGCTTAAAATTCCGAGCTCGGCGAGCCTCGAGCCCGAGCCGAGCCCAATTACACTGTTTCCGAGCCGAGCTGAGCCTGGCCAGGCTCGGGCTCAGCTCGGCTCGTTATCACCCCTAGTTACGGTTCGGTTATCCTCGTGGTTCAGATATAGCAATTCCCGTCCCAATCCCCATTTGAGTTTAAGTGATAAAACTTTTCTCGTTCCCATCCCCATAAATAAAGATTTTGATTAGTCCCCATCTCTGTCAGTTTGAATCTCCACGATTTTCGAATATTCCCTGACCAATTCTCACCAGTAGACCTCCCCCACATCTCACTTTCCATGGCTTTTCTTTTGCAACTATTCTCTTTGAATGCTAAATACTTTTATCCTAATTTTATTGTTTTTCTCTCATCGATGATGTTTATGAGGCCTTACCTCTTGGATTAATAATTAAGATTTTCTTTTGTCTTTAATTAAGGATTGACCGAGAGGTATTGGACAGTCGTACTCTTTAAAAATGATAAATTCTCTTATATTTTAAAATTTTCTTTGTATAATATATTGAAAATATAATTTTACAGCCCTTTAAATTTTAACTTCTCATATAATTGTACTAAGTATAAAAGCTTACACTCCTAACATAAAATTTTGCTTTTGTCTCTGTCTTCACGCACTAGTTAACTAAAAACATCAATGTCTTGAGTACTCTATGTTCAATCATAAGACGATATCCATCAGGGGCGAATTCAGGCCTACCTAGGCTATGGCCCAGTTCATGCTCTAAAAATGTTCTTTATTTACATAGAGAGGGTTTTAGGTAAATAAATAAAACAAGAAATTGCTCAATATAAAAATTTAGTATAGTTTTTAAGCTTTGAATTAGTTACTAAAACAAAACTCAAGTAAAGTAAAAGGTAAAAAGAAAAAAGAAAAAAAGGGGTTATTTATAATTTCATTACATTTTGTAAATAATATATAGTTATTTTAATAAATATAATTTAAATATATTTTTCTACTAATTAATTAAATATTAAAAAAATGAATTCCACAAACATAACTAGGGTTTCACTCTAGTATATTATGATCATAAGCACAAACAATAACAAAATAAAAATTAATATCAAAATTAAAATTAAAATATATTTTTTAGAAAAAGCTTATAAATCATTTCAATGACTCTAGAAAAACATAACTTAAAAGAAGATAAAAATTAATATATTCCTTGATTATTTTGCTTGTAATTTAGGAGATAAGTTAATATTAAAAAATAAATTTAAATTTCACTTATATTTTTGACAAATTAATAAATTTATAGGTAAAAATTTAATTTTTATAAGAAATAATTGAATTTTTTAATTCAATTTTATTTAAATAAAGATAAAAAATATTTAAAAAAATATTAGAGAGTGAAATTTTAAAATTTTAAAATTATATATATGAATTGTGCTAGATAAATTTTTATTTATATTAGCCCAACTAATTATATATATTTTTTAAATTCGCCACTGATATTCAATGTGCATTCACTTTATGACAAAAACACCAAAGTTTTGTTTCCATAATCTTATGATGATAAACAAGTTGTTGATTAATGGTAGAGAAAAGTAGGAGGCGTTAAACTTGAAGGGCAATGGAAAAGAAAAGAAAAGAAAAGTGGAGGTCATATAATTTCTACCTATTTTAAAGTTGGTAGAAATCAGCTTTAAAGCAAAAAGCAGGCAGCCTTCTTCTTCTTCGGAGTTGAGTGGATGGACACAATCAAAGACAGCTTAAAAGATGAATTCTGAATAAGAAAAATGGAAAAACTACACATACATTAAAAAATGGAAAAACTACACATCAGTTTGACATGGATGTTACATGTGCAAGATTATACAATAACACATTATTGATTAAAAGAATGTCGCCCATGGTACTAAAAATAAGATAAATAGAAATTTGACCGTTCATAGAAATTATGTATAAGTCGTTTCTGATTCACTTGGTAAAAATATGACACGAAAAAAAATATAAGATGGATAGTTTTTATTGATTAGTCCCATAAATAACGTGGCGGGAATAACCCATGATATAATTTCTCGGCCATTCAGTATATCTTACCTAACAATATGGCACTTTAAGAATTTTTTATTGATTTGATCACTCAATTACACTTGCATCGATCGTAAAATTGTACAATTTAAGAATTTTTGTTATTAATTTGAGGCTTAAATATACATTTGGTACCTAAACTAGTCACCTTCTCCCAAGTTGGTACTTAAAAGAATTTTTGCTCCTAAATTGGTACTTGAACTATGCACGTTCTCCCAAGTCGGTACCAAAAAATTTTTTGCTCCCAAGTTGGTACTTGAACTAGACAACATTTCCCAAATTGCTACAAAAACTTATATATTCTATCGGTTTGGTCCTAATTCGAAACAAATCAATAAAATTACCCCTCATATTAAACAATTATATCAATTTACTCTGTGTTATTCTCCTAACTTGTTTGTTCTTCTTCCTTAAATGTTATATTGTTTTTCTTGTATAATAAAAGTATAACAGTAAGCTGTTGTTTTATCGTAGAATGCAGTTATCTAATTGTCACTTTATTTCAATAGACTTGCTTGATTTGACAGTATCGTAAAAGGTTACTAAATTGTTTTAATTTATAAATGTGAAAGGTTAAATTTATTGAATTATTTTTAATTATGATCAAATTAATAGAATATATAAATTTTGGGGACTGAAATTGTTAATAAAAGTACTCAAACAATGAATGAAATTAAAGTTCGGGTACCAACTTGAGAGCAAAAATTCTTTAAGTACCAACTTGAGAGAAAGTGCCTTGTTCAGGTACTAACTTGGGAGTAAAAAATCTGTAAGTATTAATTTGAGAAACAGTGACTAGTTTAGGTGCCAAATGTATATTTAAGCCTCAATTTAACAGTGTGACTCCAAGAATTTTTATTATCTATTTGACACCACAACTATTTGATCATCTTACATATAAGACATTATTGTTACAGACATTGACTGATGAACCAATAAACGAGATACACGTGACATGTCATGGGAAAAATATAAAAATGGTACTTTCACATGCATTTTCCATATCATTTTTTTTACTTGTGAAACAATAAACGAGCAACATTCCCACAGGACTAGGAAAAAAATACAAAATATATTTTTTGACATGAAATTTCCAGGCCACTTTCTTTGTTTTAAAATGTGTTCCCGTCATTTAAGTGACGTGGAAAATCAACGTTAATAAACATTTTTTTTGTAATTTTCTCCGAATTATGTGCCACATGTCGCTCATTTATAGGTTTATCGCTCCACACCACTCTTCAGTAACGGTAGTGGGTGATATGTAAGATGATCATAGTTTAGGTGCCAAATTAATAATAATTCTTGGAGTGCTACATTGTTAGGTTAAGGTATAGTTGAGTGAACAAATTGATTAAAAAAATCCTTGAAGTGCCACATTGTTGGGTTAAGTGGCCAAATCACTATTTAACCCTACTATTTTTTTTTCAGTTCATTACTATAATATTTTAAGTATGAAGCATGCTTGTGAATTAATTAAAAAAATCAATGAGTTATTGCACAAATGAATTTCCAATAAATAAAGAACAAGATAATGTTTTATTTAGTAAATTTGTGAAAGTTTTCTATCTTACCAAGTTACCATCAATGCACAACATTTTTTAAGTTCGTTCAATAAAAGAATAAACACAAGCAAATGTATAACTGGTTCGTTTATGTTCACGAACAAACTTGTTTATAAGCTCATTTATTAGCTTTTTTTATAAGCTCGTTTATCGACTCGTTTATAAGTTGTTTACTCGGTTCCTCTTTTCCTTTTATTTTTTACGTTTTAAATATTGGTGAAGGTATGTACTAAGTTGAACACACGGTGAACTTTAGAGTTCAAACTGTGAAGCCTAAGGAGCTTAAGTACTAGTGGTGTAATCACCATTTTGACAAATATATAAACGAACTTGTTGGCAAATGTTAAACGATCATATTCGCGAACGCTAAACAAATGAACATAAACACCTTTAAAAATGAATAAATGAACATGATATTTAGAATTTAAACAAACACGAACCGAACATAAACACCTTCAGAAAAATAAATAAATCGACAGGAACATAACCCTATTGAAGTGCTACATTGTTAGGTGAATGTATAGTTGAGTGACCAAATTGATTAAAAAAATCCTTGAAGTGCCACATTGTTGGGTTAAGTGGCCAAATCACTATTTAACCCTACTGTTTTTTTCTTCAGTTCATTACTATAATATTTTAAGTATGAAGCATGCTTGTGAATTAATCTAAAAAAATCAATGAGTTATTACACAAATGAATTTCCAGTTAATAAAGAACAAGATAATGTTTTATTTAGTAAATTTGTGAAAGTTTTCTATCTTACCAAGTTACCAACAATGCACAAAATAATATTTCAATTAGGAGTATAAATGAATAAATCGTTCATGAACTGTTCGTGTAACATTCATTTATATTCTTTTATTAAGCTAAATAAAATAGTGAGCTAAATAAAAGAGTGAACAACTTTTTTAAGTTCGTTTAATAAAAGAACAAAAACAAACAAATGTGTATCTGGTTGGTTTATGTTTACGAACAAACTCGTTTATAAGCTTGTTTAGTGGTTTTTTTATAAGCTCGTTTATCGACTCGTTTATAAACTCGTTTACTCGGTTCCCCTTTTTCCTTTTATTTTTTACGTTTTAAATATTGATGAAGGTAGAGACTAAGTTGAACACATGATGAACTTTAGAGTTCAAACTGTGAAGCCTAAGGAGCTTAAGGACTAGTGATCACCATTTTGACAAATATATAATCGAACATGTTCGCGAACGTTAAACGATCATGTTCACAAACGCTAAACAATGAACACGAACACCTTTAGAAATAAATAAATGAACATGATATTTAGAATTTAAACAAACACGAACTGAACATGTACATGAACACCTTCAAAAAATAAATAAACCGACGCGAACAGAACCTTATTCGTTTAAACTCGGTTCATTTACGCTCCTATTTTCAGTTCATCTGAAACTATATTTCCCTCTCTTTTCCTATTTCAGTTTTAATAATATATTTTTCACGCGAAAGTGATTTGGTGAAGGAAACTAGGGTTAAAATCCACAAAATAAGAACAAATGAAATATTACAGCTTCAATAATTAGAGAGTTCCGGGGTTGGAGAATCTGTTTAAAACCCTACTTACATCATTCATTGGTTCAAGCTTTCACCGAAAGTTGACAATCATTTCCTATAAAGAAGGGTTTTTTCCTTGTAAAAAATACATTGTCCCAAAAAGCACTGAATTAAGCTCATGAAGTTGTAGTCGGACAACGTCAAGAATGACATTTTAAGTTGGAAATCAACATTTGCTTACAATAGCAGTGTCAATAAATAGAAGTGGTCCATAATAACTATTTTTAGATGCTCTACCAGTTAGAAAAAGCCCTTCATTCTGTTTTTTTTCTTTGTAATGCATAAAATTGATATGGGGAAAAGATAACGTCAATTGGAAACATGGATACACTGAGGGGTTGGAGGGAGCAATTGTGTCCTGTAAATTTGAAATTCATATATAATTTAAAAAAATTTAAAAATTTTCTATGCATTTTCTATTGAAATTCTATTTTCGTCTCTCTTAAAATTTTATAAGTTCACCCCTAAAATAAAGTTTTACTTCCGTCTTTGATTGAAAACACCCCCAAAACTCCTACCGGATGATAAAAAAAACTGACTTGTTTTTGTGGAGAATTCTGAAACCGGTGGGCCACCAATTGTGTTGCTAAGGTGCGGCGCCTTAGGACGCGATTAATATGTAGCCATACACAAATTTTTACTATTTTGGTATGAGTTTGTGTAGGATTGAGTAATAATTTAGGTAGAACTGAAATTCTTATTAACCGGATAAGAATTTGTGTAAATACACAAATTCTTATCAATTGAGTAAGAATTTGTGTATATTTTGCCTTAGATAAAAATTGTGTATTTTTGTAGCTTGTAAGAATTTGTGTAATTACACAAATTTGTGTTGGACCGTCTCATTTTAGCAGCACCTTAAGGGTGCCTCACGGCAGAACGAGTCTTTTATCAAGCTGCCATAATAATCATACTGTCTTCTCTTGTTGTTGATGCAGAGCAATTAGCAAAGCTTTTAGAGAGGACAACAAAATGGAGAAAACACAAGTAGAGTTTGGAAATGTAATAGTAAGGTGTCAAAATGGGCCTTTTCTCTCTCTTTTAAATGCACCAACTTCAGAGCTCTGATAGATTTTAGAATGATTCGATCCCACTGTCTTTTATATAGTGTTTTGTAGTACAATAGCAGCACCATTGTCCAACTTTCTAAATGCTAACTCAGGCTCAGCACCATAATCCCTGCTGATGCCAGTCCGACCTGAGAAAAATAAGCATCTAATTCGACAGCAATCAATCACAACCCTACACTAAATAGGATTCAAAAAATGCATGTAGTAAGCACAGTACCAGATAAAAACATAGCTGTCAGTGTGGAGTTAAACAAAGGTTTGAACTCATTCCAATTTCCACATGTTGAGTTCAGATACCATTACTGTGTAGTACAGAATAGATGGCGTTAATGAAAGCTGCAGCAGTATGACACTGAATCATATTCATATATATATGCAAGTACTGCCACACAACCTATACATAAAAAATACAATCACGCTTACCTGACATCTGAACAAGTTGGGAACCAACCAATCACTAGCATGCCCGGGGTCTAAAGTTGCTCACTTCTCTATCAATGAACTGTAATGGAGCTCCGCATTGCTTATCACTTGATTGCAAATGAATGAATGAAAGTGAAACTATGTTGTTCATAGTAAGTTGCTCACTTAATTACTATGAGGACAATCACCAACTACCACGTGTTAGCACACGTGGTCTCATTCAATGACAAAACTGATCTAGAACGTCACCTCCTATTGTGTCTAATCACAATGCCACGACAACTCTTTATTGACACATGTATAAATAACCATGCAATATAGAGAAAGGACACGACCAAAAGAGATCACCAGACCTGAAGATCCCGAGAACCAACTTTTACAATCAGAACCACCGTCCTTCTACTGTCTATAGTCGTTGTTCACTTTACCAGTCAATAAATTTATAACTGGAAAAGTGGAGGGCCTTGCTTTTGTATTAAACATGCAATCTGCTGATGTTAATGTTGAGTTGAGAGGGGCTCGATTCGATCAACCAATATTGCTCACCAAGTGGTGGAGGGGTGGATATTTGGGTGTTAGGGTTTAGGAAGCTAAAAAGAAGATAGACACAATGATTTATAGTGGTTCAACCTTCTAACCAAGGTCTACATCCACTACCTTAGCTCCCCACTAAGGATTTCTCAATCAATCCACTAATTGATTCGTCCCCTTTTCTAGGCTTAGGAGGTAACCCTTATACACAATCAAGCTTTCTACCCAAAGCCTTGATTGAAACCCTCCCTTACAAAGAGAAACAAGAAGCAAACTTAAAACCCTCTAATAGGTGTTTGTTTGCACAATTAAGCACTCACCCAAAACCTAAAACACTTGAGCAAATTTAACAATTTTGGCTCACTAGTGTTTGTCTATACAATAAATGACAATTTAAGCTCTAAGACAATTCTTGATCATTTGTTGTTTGACAATATGAGCATTAGCCTTCTCTTGATGCTTGGAGGTCCCTTTTATACTCCCAAATGAGTTTGTAGACGTTACTAGCCGTTGGGATCAAATTGGAGCCGTTGAGGACTTTAATTCCCACCATAAATGCAGTTCTGCAGCTCCCCGTTTCGAAACGCTCAAAGCCGTTTCAAAACGTTCTTTAAGTAGAAAGAGCCGTTGCAGTCTATCAGGGCATCCGTATCGAAACACTCCCTTGCCATTTCGAAACCCGTATCGAAACGCTATAGGCCCGTATCGAAACGCCTGCATTTAAAAGTTAGTTGGGAAAATAGCCGTTGGGGTTTATGATTGTTGTGGTCAATGCCACGTAGGCGTATCGAAACGGCATAGCCCGTTTCAAAACGCTGGGCAAAAGTTCTGTCCATGGAAAGCCGGTTTCGATACAAGTATCGAAACGATTTTGCTACTGGAACTCCCTGTTTCGAAACGCCCTGAGGTGTTTCGAAACACCTAGACAGGTTTGTGAAGTTTGGCTTTGAAAAAAAATGAAAAACCCTTTTAAAAACTTCCCTAAACATAATTTCAAGTTATTTGGACTTTGGAAATGTTTTAAATACTTTTTAAATCAGTCCAAAACATTTTTCAATTATTATATCAAAACATTAGTTCTACAATCTCCCCCTTTTTGATATAATAAAATTCACTTGAAAATTTGTTTGGGATTCTCCCCCTTTAACTTTAAAAATGTGAATAAGAGATTGAAGATATGAAATCAATTAAAGCTCCCCCTTATTCATTTGAAAATTCAATTTTTCAAACCATTTCTCTCCCTTTTTGTTATATAAAAAAGAATTTAAAACGTTAAGTTCAAAATAAAAAATAGAGGTAAAAATTGACAAAAATAAGAATTTTGGTTTTAAAAATGGCTCCCCCTTACTCAAAGCATCATCAAAATGTTAGTCCAACATATATGATCATCTAGTTGAATTAAATAAAAAAATAAAGCAAATAAATGCAAAAACAACTAGATATTACCACACTTGAACTCAAGGTAGGATGTGAAGCCTTCATTCTTCAAGTGTTCTTCCTTGTGTGCATGGAGCTCCCCCTCAACGTTTGACTTGTTGAACATCTCTATCACACCTAGCAAAAGACAATCAAGTGACTTTTGGTATCCAAATTGCTTTGGATCCATAAACGTTAGTAGCCCAAATTTTAGTCCCCTTTGGAATCCATTTTTCAATGTCATCCTTTTTAATTGAAGTGGTTAGTCCTTTTGGGACCCAAACACTTCTAAAACATCTACCTTTTATAAATCTAGGGGCACTAGATTGTCTAACATAAAAATTTGATTTTCCAAAATTGTTTTTCTTTTCAAGCTCTTTGGAAATCAAATCTTTTTCTTCTTGAACTTTTTGAAGCACTTTTTGTAAATCAAAACATTTTAATTCAAAATCTTCAAGTTTTGCTTCAAGTTCAAGTTTGGTTTTAGAAAACAAATCATTTTGAATTTTTAACTTTGAAATCAATTTATTGTTTTTCAAAATGTGGCTTTTAAAATCTAAAACCAAATCGTCATAGGCATCTTGTAATTCATCAAAAGAGTAAGAACATGAAGTAGATGAATTAGAAGTTACCCTTGAATCTTCTTCGATGGCCATAAGGCAAAGGTTGGCTTGTTCATCGTCGGTGGAGTCCTCATCACTCCAAGTAGCCACATGTGCCTTCTTCTTATGGTTTGAAGTGATTGCCCTCTCCTTTTTCTTGGAATCTCATTCAAGCTCTCTCAAGGCTTTCTCCATGAACGGGGCACACTTCTTGAAGAGATGAACTATCTCTTCATCTTCATCCTCCTCTTCACTTGAGTAGACATGATGGCAAGTGGAGGATTTGAGAGCCATGGCACTAGCATTGATGCCTAGCCCTTTGATTTTCTTCTCTCCCATAGCTCTAATTTCTTCCCTCTTCTTCTCATCCTCTTTGTTCTTCTTCATGATTTGATGAGTAAGGAGTGACCCCATGAGTTCATCAAGCTTCAAAGTCTTTAAATTTTTGGCTTCGATAATGGCGGTCCTCTTAGAGTCCCAAGACTCGGGAAGTGAGTAGATGAGCTTTCGAACAAGCTTTTCTTCCTGGATGGCTTCTCCATAGCCTTTGAGACCATTGGTGATAGTGGAGAACCTATCAAACATCTTCTCGATGTTCTCTTCCGGATCCATTTTGAAGTTCTCATACTCTAAGGTTAGGAGCTAAATCTTGGTCTCCTTGACTTCATCGGTTCCCTCGTATGTGACTTCAAGCTTGTCCCATACCTCCTTGGCACTCTCACAAGAAGACATCTTCTCATAGATGGTTGGGCCAAAAGCACAAAACAAGATGTGCAAGGCTTTGCAATTAAGCTCCATCTTCTTGTGATCGTCGGCACTCCACTCCGCTTTGCTTCTTTGAGGCACGAACGGACCATCTTCAACTATATCCCATAGCTTGTAGTCTCTTGATTTGATGAAGAACTTCATCTATGTCTTCCAATGGGCATAGTGGGTTCCGTCAAAGAAAGGCGGTTTGTCGATAGATTGTGCCATTTGAGCCGGTTGATGAAAAAGTGATCGAGCTTGCCGGATCTTCTCAATAGGATGTGAATCCCCCTCAATTGAGCCAAGCTCTGATACTAATTGTTGAGTTGTGTGGGGCTCGATTCGATCAACCAATATTGCTCACCAAGTGGTGGAGGGGTGGATATTTGGGTGTTAGGGTTTAGGAAGCTAAAAAGAAGATAGACACAATGATTTATAGTGGTTCAACCTTCTAACCAAGGTCTACATCCACTACCTTAGCTCCCCACTAAGGATTTCTCAATCAATCCACTAATTGATTCGTCCCCTTTTCTAGGCTTAGGAGGTAACCCTTATACACAATCAAGCTTTCTACTCAAAGCCTTGATTGAAACCCACTCTTACAAAGAGAAACAAGAAGCAAACTTAAAACCCTCTAATAGGTGTTTGTTTGCACAATTAAGCACTCACCCAAAACCTAAAACACTTGAGCAAATTTAACAATTTTGGCTCACTAGTGTTTGTCTATACAATAAATGACAATTTAAGCTCTAAGACAATTCTTGATCATTTGTTGTTTGACAATATGAGCATTAGCCTTCTCTTGATGCTTGAAGGTCCTTTTTATACTCCCAAATGAGTTTGTAGCTGTTACTAGCCGTTGGGATCAAATTGGAGCCGTTGAGGGCTTTAATTCCCACCATAAATGCAGTTCTGCAGCTCCCCGTTTCGAAACGCTCTTTAAGTAGAAAGAGCCGTTGCAGTCTCTCAGGGCATCCGTATCGAAACACCCCCTTGCCGTTTCGAAACCCGTATCGAAATGCTATAGGCCCGTATCGAAACGCCTGCATTTAAAAGTTAGTTGGGAAAATAGTCATTGGGGTTTATGTCCGTTGTGGTCAATGCCATGTAGGCGTATCGAAACGGCATAGCCTGTTTCGAAACGCTGGGCAAAAGTTCTGTCCATGGAAAGCCGGTTTCGATACAAGTATCGAAACGATTTTGCTACTGGAACCCCCTGTTTCGAAACGCCCTGAGGTGTTTCGAAACACCTAGACATGTTTGTGAAGTTTGGCTTTGAAAAAACATGAAAAACCCTTTTAAAAACCTCCCTAAACATAATTTCAAGTTGTTTGGACTTTGGAAATGTTTTAAATACTTTTTAAATCAGTCCAAAACATTTTTCAATTATTATATCAAAACATTAGTTCTACAATCTCCCCTTTTTGATATAATAAAATTCACTTGAAAATTTGTTTGGGATTCTCTCCCTTTAACTTTAAAAATGTGAATAAGAGATTGAAGATATGAAATCAATTAAAGCTCCCCCTTATTCATTTGAAAATTCAATTTTTCAAACCATTTCTCTCCCTTTTTGTTATATAAAAAAGAATTTAAAATGTTAAGTTCAAAATAACAATAATGGTAAAAATTGACAAAAATAAGAATTTTGGTTTTAAAAATGACTCCCCCTTACTCAAAGCATCATCAAAATGTTAGTCCAACATATATGATCATCTAGTTGAATTAAATAAAAAAATAAAGCAAATAAATGCAAAAACAACTAGATATTACCACACTTGAACTCAAGGTAGGATGTGAAGCCTTCCTTCTTCAAGTGTTCTTCCTTGTGTGCATGGAACTCCCCCTCAACGTTTGACTTGTTGAACATCTCCATCACACATAGCAAAAGACAATCAAGTGACTTTTGGTATCCAAATTGCTTTGGATCCATAAACGTTAGTAGCCCAAATTTTAGTCCCCTTTGGAATCCATTTTTCAATGTCATCCTTTTTAATTGAAGTGGTTAGTCCTTTTGGGACCCAAACACTTCTAAAACATTTACCTTTTATAAATCTAGGGGCACTAGATTGTCTAACATAAAAATTTGATTTTCCAAAATTGTTTTTCTTTTCAAGCTCTTTGGAAATCAAATCTTTTTCTTCTTGAACTTTTTGAAGCACTTTTTGTAAATCAAAACATTTTAATTCAAACTCTTCAAGTTTTGCTTCAAGTTCAAGTTTGGTTTTAGAAAGCAAATCATTTTGAATTTTTAACTTTGAAATCAATTTATTGTTTTTCAAAATGTGGCTTTTAAAATCTAAAACCAAATCGCCATAGGCATCTTGTAATTCATCAAAAGAGTAAGAACATGAAGTAGATGAATTAGAAGTTACCCTTGAATCTTCTTCGATGGCCATAAGGCAAATGTTGGCTTGTTCATCGTCGGTGGAGTCCTCATCACTCCAAGTAGCCACATGTGCCTTCTTCTTATGGCTTGAAGTGCTTGCCCTCTCCTTTTTCTTGGAATCTCGTTCAAGCTCTCTCAAGGCTTTCTTCATGAACGAGGCACACTTCTTGAAGAGATGAACTATCTCTTCATCTTCATCCTCCTCTTCACTTGAGTAGACATGGTGGCAAGTGGAGGATTTGAGAGCTATGGCACTAGCATTGGTGCCTAGCCCTTTGATTTTCTTCTCTCCCATAGCTCTAATTTCTTCCCTCTTCTTCTCATCCTCTTTTGTTCTTCTTCATGATTTGATGAGTAAGGAGTGACCCCATGAGTTCATCAAGCTTCAAAGTCTTCAAATTTTTGGCTTCGATGATGGCGGTCCTCTTAGAGTCCCAAGACTCGGGAAATGAGTAGATGAGCTTTCGAACAAGCTTTTCTTCAGGGATGACTTCTCCATAGCCTTTGAGACCATTAGTTATAGTGGAGAACCTATCAAACATCTTCTCGATGTTCTCTTCCGTATCCATTTTGAAGTTCTCATACTCTATGGTTAGGAGCCCAATCTTGGTCTCCTTGACTTCATCGGTTCCCTCGTATGTGACTTCAAGCTTGTCCCGTACCTCCTTGGCACTCTCACAAGAAGACATCTTCTCATAGATGGTTGGGCCAAAAGCACAAAACAAGATGTGCAAAGCTTTGCAATTAAGCTCCATCTTCTTGCGATCGTCGGCACTCCACTCCGCTTTGCTTCTTTGAGGCACGAACGAACCATTTTCAACTATATCTCATAGCTTGTAGTCTCTTGATTTGATGAAGAACATCATCTTTGTCTTCCAATGGGCATAGTGGGTTCTGTCAAAGAAAGGCGGTTTGTCGATAGATTGTGCCATTTGAGCCGGTTGATGAAAAAGTGATCGAGCTTGCCGGATCTTCTCAATAGGATGTGAATCCTCCTCAATTGAGCCAAGCTCTGATACCAATTGTTGAGTTGTGTGGGGCTCGATTCGATCAACCAATATTGCTCACCAAGTGGTGGAGGGGTGGATATTTGGGTGTTAGGGTTTAGGAAGCTAAAAAGAAAATAGACACAATGATTTATAGTGGTTCAACCTTCTAACCAAGGTCTACATCCACCACCTTAGCTCCCCACTAAGGATTTCTCAATCAATCCACTAATTGATTCGTCCCCTTTTTTAGGCTTAGGAGGTAACCCTTATACACAATCAAGCTTTCTACCCAAAGCCTTGATTGAAACCCTCTCTTACAAAGAGAAACAAGAAGCAAACTTAAAACCCTCTAATAGGTGTTTGTTTGCACAATTAAGCACTCACCCAAAACCTAAAACACTTGAGCAAATTTAACAATTTTGGCTCACTAGTGTTTGTCTATACAATAAATGACAATTTAAGCTCTAAGACAATTCTTGATCATTTGTTGTTTGACAATATGAGCATTAGCCTTCTCTTGATGCTTGGAGGTCCCCTTTATACTCCCAAATGAGTTTGTAGCCGTTACTAGCCGTTGGGATCAAATTGGAGCCGTTGAGGACTTTAATTCCCACCATAAATGCAGTTTTGCAGCTCCCCGTTTCGAAACGCTCGAAGCCGTTTTGAAACACTCTTTAAGTAGAAAGTGCCGTTGCAGTCTGTCAGGGCATCCGTATCGAAACACCCCCTTGCCGTTTCGAAACCCGTATCGAAACGCTATAGGCCCGTATCGAAACGCCTGTATTTAAAAGTTAGTTGGGAAAATAGCCGTTGGGGTTTATGACCGTTGTGGTCAATGCCACGTAGGCGTATCGAAACGGCATAGCCCGTTTCGAAACGCTGGGCAAAAGTTCTCTCCATGGAAAGCCCGTTTCGATACAAGTATCGAAACGATTTTGCTACTGGAACCCCCTGTTTCGAAACGCCCTGAGGTGTTTCGAAACACCTAGACAAGTTTGTGAAGTTTGGCTTTGAAAAAACATGAAAAACCCTTTTAAAAACTTCCCTAAACATAATTTCAAGTTGTTTGGACTTTGGAAATGTTTTAAATACTTTTTAAATCAGTCCAAAACATTTTTCAATTATTATATCAAAACATTAGTTCTACAGTTAAACATTAGTTCTACAGTTAAGCTCATGCAAACCTGAAAACTACAAAATTTGTGAAATCGATAATTGCAGGAAGAAAACTCAACATCAAAACTCACCGTAGCTGGTAGTGTGGTGAATCTACCAACAACTCAGAAAACCATACATTTGAAATTTGAATGATTTGCGTTTGATTCAAAAAAAAAGAAGAAATTTGAATGATTTGCAGATTTGTAGAGGATGAGAAACTGGGAACCATTGTGTGAAAGTCGTTGTTTGTCGTACTGACAACAAATATATTTAAGATTTGATACATTATCGTTCCTAATGAAATAATATAATATTAATTTTGAGATAAGGAAAAGTTAATCTTAAAATAATAGAATAAAAAGAAATGAATAAATAAATAAAGAGTAACCTTCACCAGTGGTCCCTTTCGTTTAGTGTGTGTTCTATTTTGATCACCAGAATTCAAAAAAGATTATTCTGGTCACTTACGTTTAGAATTGTTTCTATTTTGGTCCATTGGCCGTTAGTCTCCGTTACTTAAAAAAATAATTTCTAATTTAACCCCTAAACTTTCAAAATTTTATTTTTTATTATCTTCCCTAAAAATATCAGTTATTTCATGGAAGAGTGAGGGGATACTACAAGTTTAAGCTTGGTTCTTCAAATTTAGTCCCTGCTTTTTTTGAGAACCCATATTTAGTTTCATATGAAGTTACATTAACAACTCCTAAAATATCAGTTATTTCATGGAAGAGTAAGGGGATGGTACAAATTTCAGCTTGGTTCTTCAAGTTTGCTTGCTGTGCTTTCTTCGTTTGTTTCGATGATTTGGAGAGTGATGAAAAATGACGAGCGAGAGGCTTATGTCTCGAAAAATAGAGGCGAATCCCAGATTGTGAATGAAAGTGGTGGAATCTGACTAAGTACCTCATATTCAAGTAAATCTTTTGATCTCCACTGCACTACCTTTGGTGCCGATGTTCAGTTTTTTCAAAAAAAAAATCGAACAAGTTAAACGTCTTGAAAAAGGTCAAATTTTATCATTAGTTCTTGTGCTATATATAAGTTATGGATTTAGTTCAAATACTCCAACTTGTTCAAATTTAGTCCCTGCTTTGGGGTTTTAGTTTTATAATTTTTGGGGAAGATGGTGAAAAATAAAATTTTGAAAGTTTGGGGGTTAAATTAGAAACTAATTTTTTTTAAGTAACAAAGACTAACGGCCAAAGGACCAAAATAGAAACGATTCTAAACGTAAGTGACCATAATAATCTTTTTTGAATTCTGGTGACCAAAATAGAACACACCTTAAATGAAAGGGACCACTGGTGGAGATTACCCATAAATAAATAAATCTTAGCATTTTGTCCTTTGTGACAAAAACTCTTTTTATACCGTAATACAAGAGAAAGAGAAGGCATACTAATATGATGAGTTGGAAGGATAAAACCAGAATATTTAGAAGTATTAATTATTTGGAATAAATAATGATTTTTAAAAAAATAGAAGACTGAAAATTCACTAATTAGTTGAGTGGCTAAGAATGTTCATGTTGTTTTATTTTATATATGTTTGAATCTCGATATTTGTCTCGAGAATGTAAACATCTCTACATAATAAAAAAATAGAAGACCAAATTACATTAAATAAAAATAATACGATAAAATTGTAAAAGAAAGTAAAGACCAATCTTTTGGTATATTACATGTTTAATTTTGGTCTATATTTCAAATCTGTAACTTTTCTTCTAACAATATGATCTCCAAAATTAAACCTAAATTCTCTCTTTAAAACATCAAAATTTCTACCTAAACGGTGCGGTGATGCAAAAATTATAACAGTATCCTAAATTTTAATGATAATTTGGAGTAGAAAGGCATACATAAGAAAACAAATTATTTACGTGTATATTGTATTGTATCAAGTGGGAAAAGAAAATAAAGTTGGACAGATGTAATGAACTCAAATATTTAAGGACATGAGTTTAAGCATTCAACTAGATTTTAATGATAGAAAAAGAAATTACAGTAATAAAAAAAAGGATAGGAAAAAGAAAAAAACAGAAATAGGGAAAGAAATAACCGCAGCTAAAGGTTTTAACAATTTTCATATTCTATTCCCTAACTCACCCTAACTTATATATACTATTATCATTGTCATATATTAAAAATAAAATTCAACTTCTTCAGGTGGTCCCCATTCATAACAATACCATCCTCTCGAAGAAGAACCTTGTCCTCACATGAATGCTCTTAAAAACTTCTCCATAGGCAGAGTCGGGAACAAAACGATTAAACACTACAACAAAACAGTTCTTTAGCGGCGTTTTTTTAACCCTATAGCGACGTTTTTTAGCGCCGCTAAAAACTTTCGCGGCGCTTAAAAAAGCGCCGCAAGAAATACCGCTTAAAGCAGCGCCGCAATAGTTCGCGGCGTTTTTAGGTAAAAAAACGCCGCAAAAAGTCAAGTTCTGTAGCGGCGTTTGTCTTACAAACGCCGCGAGTTACTGTTCTTTAGTGGCGTTTGTTTATGCAAACGCCGCAAAAAGTCAAGTTCTGTAGCGGCGTTTGTCAACACAAACGCCGCGAATGACTGTTCTTTAGTGGCGTTTTATATTTCAAACGCCGCGAAAGCCTGACCTTTAGTGGCGTTTTATTTTACAAACGCCGCAATAGCCTGACTTTTAGTGGCGTTTTTTTCCAAACGCCGCTAAGCTTGATTGTAGGGGAAATGAAATAATAATAAAAATTAAATTTTCCCTATTTCTATTTCATCAAAAAAATGTAAATTACAGATTCAAAATTTAAATAAAATATTTATTTCATCCCAAAAATATATTATCACAATTAACTTAAAATATTGGTTAAACAAAATATTTATTTCATTACAAAAAGTACATGTTGTCACAGTTTAATCCCTCTACATATTTTGTTCCTATGCCTCTCTTTCCCGATCCACTAGCTCTTGGTCAACACTACTACCGACCACCATCTCGAATCCCTATACCAAAAAAAGTTAGATATGAGAAGTTAATAGTAGTTTCAAATGGTTAAAACAATCAATATGCCTTCTACCATAAGTATGTCATCAAAGAGTCAATTAGATTTGTAATAATGCTAGATTAATAAGAAGATAAGAGAACTTTGGATCAAAAAAAAAATACAAGAGAGCTTACTCAAGTAAAAAATTATCAAATCATTAGAATTTGCATATAATCAAATGATCTTTGAGTACCCAGATTTCCTCAACTTAGCAAAATGGCATAGGCACTCTTTAGCTGCAAACAAGAAACTGAAATGTAACTAGACAATGATTTAGTAGATCTCTACAAGTCTATATCTTAAATTCTACAATGCATTTTGCATATGCCAGCTTCGCATTATAACTAGACAATGATTCAGTGGATCTCTACAATGCATTCTACAATGCATCTTAAATTCAGACGGTTATGGCATCATAAAGTAAGGTGTTTTAACATTATACACTTGAGATAGAACAAATAGCATAAAGCATGCAAGACGGTTAATTCAGACGGTTATGGAATCATAAAGTAACTGCATGTTCTGTAACTTGAAATTTGGACCAGTTTCAAAAAAAATTATCTGCATCTCCCCATTCCCCAATATCGATCCCGCTAGAACATAGCGGCTCAAAAGTAGTGCTGCAGGTGCTTTTAGGAGAACTATTTTTAAATTTAGTCCAATAACAACTTCACAAAAGTCAGACTAACCTCTTCCAAAATGGGATCAGTTCGCGAGGTGCATAAAGCTCATAGACAAAAAATCCAGGGCTAGTCATAGAAACTTGAGCTCCCTGAAAATAAAAAGATGCAAGCATAGGCTTAAATGAATTTCTAAGCCTGATCATAGAATAATAGAACCCATTATAAGTTCCCTTCATCTATGGTCTAACTAAGAACAAATCAAAAAACATATGTATAAAAAATCCATGATGATGGTGCACCATGAAGGAACAATCATCATTCCGAATATGAATAGAAATAGAATATGACCAGTTTAGGTGTTTTAGGAAGGCTTCGGTTTCATTCAATTTGAAACATTTTCTAGACTAACACATACAGGCACATAAATTACCAAGAACTTTTCATGATTTACTGTTACGGATACGTATGAAAGGTTCCACTGTAGCGGCATAAACCAATCTAAACATTTAAAAGTTACTGCAGTAGAGGATGATGTTTTACCTGCCCATCATCGATTAGAGCCAGCATAGCCCAGCCAGTGTTTACCATATGTGGTTTGTTGCCCTCAATATTCGAGTAAACCTGTATATGGGAGCATTTAATTTTATGTAAACAACATACACAACTTAGAACTGAGATTATACAACATACCCGAGTTAGGTATATTATATGAATATTATACAAAGTCCACTCCAAATTGGAACTGAGATTACAAAATCCAGATGTTTAGTATATGCTTAAGTAGAAATTATGAATTGTCACATGGCAAGTTAATGAACCTGACCTTGTTTTGACATGAAAGATAACTTTCTCCCCAGTCACCTGAGGGAAGCTGTTTAGACAGCAAAAAATCGCAGGCCTTCTTGATGCTAGACGAGTTATTGAAGCTCTTTCCAGCAGCCACCAATCCTTTCACCCCAAACCATGTACCATAGGTGAAGCAAACACCCCATGAGCCGTACCTGGTTGGATAGCATAAATAACTTGAATTGAGTTGAAAGCTAGGGGAAAAGATGGAATCGAAACATTGTAGTAGCTTTAGGAAGAAAATTCAGAGACTAATGACATCTGAAGGAATTAGAAAAACATTGTACAGAGTAACAACAAAAGCTTCTTATAACTTCCAATTGATATAACATCAAAAAATTTCAAAGTTTCTGTTATTCGTAGTTTAAAGAACAAAAAGGGATATAATTTAAAACATCGACAATGTGAACCTCAAAGCATCTTGTGTACTGTAAAAGAAGGCTCAAATTACTTAAAATTTTTCAACGCTAACCCAGGGGAAACAATAACCAATATTAAAGATTGAATTTTTTGGAACCCTAGAACCAACTAAACGAAAGACAACTAACCCAAGGCAGAGCTAGTCGGGTAAAGTAAGATAAAAGTCTTGAAATATTTCTCGGAACCCTAGAACCAAGAAAGGAACAATTTCCCACAAATCTCTGTTTAGGCATTAAAAGATCAAAAAGGGGAGAAGTACTTACAATCGAACATCGGGAGATTGAAAATCACTCTTGGATAAGTAATGCTCCACCAATTCGTCAGGTATCTGCCACAACGAAGGTTGGGAAATCGTTAGAAACCTAAGAAAAGAGAAGAAATTGCTAGTTAAAAGGAAGTTGGATTTTGAAGAAGAAAGGGTACGGTGGGAGTGTAATCCTTGAGAGAGGCAAGGAAATCGGAGAGGCAGAGTCGTCTTCGTGCTTCCCATCGCTGGATTGCGGGTTGTGGTTCATTCTCTTTCCACAGATTCTCAGTCAGTACGAGTTATAATGCTCAATTCAAAACTCACCGTTTCACCTATACCGACGTTTGTAAAATTAAACGTCACTATTACAACATTTTTTGCAGCGTTTTTAAAACCAAACGCCACAGATACAACATCTTTTGCGGCGTTTTAAAAATAAACGCCACCAATACAACATTTTTTGCGGCGTTTTTAAAATAAACGCCACCAATACAACATTTATCGCGGCGTTTTTAAAAAAACGCCACTAAAAACGAAACCCATTATACCATTTACACTAAATAAGACGCCTATTGCGGCGTTTTTATAAAAAAAAAACGCCACTAAAGTATGAGCTATTGTGGCGTTTTTACTAAAACGCCGCGAATGTGTAATTTTGTGGCGTTTTTTTCCTAAACGCCGCTATATGTTTAAATTTAGCGGCGTTTAATTCAAAAACGCCGCGAGAAACGCCGCTATATACCAAACTTGGTGTAGTGAAAATTTGAGTGAGGAGACAAGGGTAGTAGAATGCATCCGGTGTTGTTCTTGCTTCTCCAGCAGCTTTAATTGCCTCTTTGGGTGGAAAAAGATACCTTGTTGTATGTTACATTTTCCAGCTTGTTGAATGTATCATTGCATGCCTAGAAATTATTGAACTAGATACACACAATGCCAGAATTTCAATAAGGAAAGCTCAAGATTTATCCATAACTACAGACAGCAACATTAAGTCCTGCTAAAAACTCCAAATCAGAATTATGATCACTTAGAAACATCTGAGTGGGGTTTAAAACACTTTGCAGCCCCAATTGTGCCATTTCAAATATTTCTTGTTCATCAAGTGACCTAAAATAATTTTTCAGTAATCGAAGCAAGCGATGTGATGAACACTTTTCCCCCTCCGGATATAAAACAACATTGGCAATATGCTCTAAGACCAGATTTTGTTACATGTCTAACCAAAAGAACTAGGATGATGGTTTTCTTCACAAATTGCAGCAAAGCTATGGTGCATTCCTTGACTGCAGTTTTAGTAACTTCCTTTAAATAAAAAGTCTGAACTGAATCAACAATTAGAGCTTGTAGTGAGAGGGGCTGAATTTTCACCAACATGTCCTCAATATCTGTAGCATCATAAAGGTAAAGTTCATTTGCTCCAATATTCATACATTCAATTTTGCTGCTAATTTGTTCTACACCCTTTTCACGAGATTCATACACAACAGTCATGCTCCTCGGCAATTAATGCAATTGTCGGCAACAAAAGTGTATTTTTTTCAACACTAGGATCACTACCAATCAAAAGATCCTCTCACCTATTTTTTAGACTGAAAACCCCAAGTAGTATTTTTGACGAGAGCTGTGACAACGACACCAAGACAGACATACATATCTCCTGATCTTGTTGCAGTAGTTTTCGAAGACCTCTGAATGCCATCAAATATATTTCTCAATATTCCTGGTTCCAACTTAATTGACAGAAGCTTCTGTTTCTGCAGAACTGAATCATTCACCTGTGAAAACTATAAATGCAGTAATGTATAACAAATAGAATGGGAAAATCAAGCTGACTTTTCATTGATGGAAAGGGTGGTTTATATACAAGTGAGGTAACAGCTTTTTAACCTAATTCCTGGAGGAGAAAATAATAAACTTTTCCTCCAAAAGTTTGTTGTATGGAAACATATTTGCAAGCTGTTTTGACAGCTGTGTAACGATCTTCAGCAGCTTCATTCAGCAACAACCTCACTCAGCTGCTTCATTCTTCAACATTTCCTCTGCTTCTTTTTCCTTTGCAAGTTGTGAGATATTGAGGACATTAAGTTGATTTCGAAGGGTTTCAAAGTGTTTTACAGCAGATGGTTTGGTGAATATATCCGCAAGCTGGCAGCGAGCTGGAACATAGTTGACTTGGAGTGTGCCTGTAGTGACTCTCTCCCGGACGAAATGAAGATCGAGATCGAGATGTTTTGTTTTCGCATGAAGCACAGGGTTCGCAGCCATTGACACCGTACTTGTGTTGTCGCACCAGATTTTAGGAACATCAGGAAGTGTAATGCCCATGTCATGCAGGACAGATTGAACCCAAATCAGTTCAGATGAGGTATCAGCAAGACTGCGATATTCTGATTCAGCTGTGGATCGAGAAACAACTCTTTGTTTACGTGCACACCACGATATAAGGTGGCTACCAAGTAGAACACAGTGGCCAGAGGTGGAGCGTCTGTCGTCTATGTCACTGCCCCAGTCAGCATCAGAGAATGCAGTGAGAAGCATGGAGTCAGTGTGTTGTGTTGCAAACCACAATCCATAGTCAAGTGTGCCTTTGAGGTAACGAAGAATGCGTTGGACGACCTACCAATGAACATCCGTAGGAGACTGCATGTATTGGGCCACCTTGTTGACAGCAAAGGTGAGATCAGGTCTAGTATGACAGAGATATTGAAGGGCTCCCACAACGCTTCTGTAGCCATGTGTGTCATCAAGAGGATCACCATCGTGTTTGCTGAGCTTAGGATAAGTGATCATGGGTGTTGAGGCAGCCTTAACATCAAGATGAGCTGTCTTGGTGAGAAGTTCAAGAGCATACTTTTTCTGGCTGAGGAATAAACCAGTGGCAAGAGTGTGGACTTCAAGTCCAAGAAAAAACTTCAACGGGCCAAGGTCCTTGATTGAGAATTGATCATGTAGAGTAGTAATAACAGATTGTATGTAGGTGGACGAGTTGCCTGTTAGTAGAATATCATCTACATAGACCACAATGTATGTGGTGGTGCTGTCACTTGATTGAATAAATAATGAACTATCAGCAAGAGATGCATGGAAACCAAGGTTGCATAGACAAGATTTCAACTTGAGGAACCAAGTACGAGGGGCCTGTCGTAAACCATACAGTGCCTTCTTCAATTTGCATACAAGAGGAGGACCAGTTGAGTTTGAGCGAAGGAAACCAGGAGGCTGGTGCATAAATACCTCTTCACTGAGATCCCCATTGAGAAACACATTGTTTACATCAATGTGATGAAGAGACCAGCCACGAGAGACTGCCACAGAGATGAAGATGTTGATTGTAGAGAATCGAACAACAGGGCTGAATGTCTCAAGAAAGTCATGCCCAGGTACTTGAGTGAAACCTTTGGCAACAAGACGTGCCTTGAACTTGTCAATTGTGCCATCAGGATTGTGTTTAATTCTAAATATCCATTTACAGCCAATGGCACGTTTCCCAGGTGGAAGAGGAGTGAGGTCTCATGTATTGTTTTTACATAAGGCATTGTATTCGAGTAAGGTGGCAGCAGCCCAGTCAGGGTGTTGAAGGGCTTCCTGTACAGTGGAAGGGATGAGGTGGGCTTGAATATTGTAAAGTTTAGGTTTGAAGGTCCCAACTTTACTTCTAGTGATCATGGGATGGTTGTTATTGATAGAAGTAGAGGAATTAGGTAGGTTGGAAGGTGGAATAGCTACGTTTGGTATAGGTATTGTAGTAGCAGTAGGGTTATCGAGGGAGATAGAGGGTGAGGGAGTATGAGTATTGTCATTATGGTGGATATCATGAGAGGGTGAGTGTAAAGATGGAGGGGAGGTAGTTGGTTGCTCAAGGGAATCAGTAGTTGGGGAAGGTGAAGATGATGTAGTGTGTTGGTCCTGAGTATCAGTAGGTGGTGTAGGAGGTATGTCTTGGGGTAATGTAGTATGTGTAAAGTAGGGTTGAGGACCAACTGTTTCAGGGAATGATGGAGTTGAGGAAGAAACCTGAGATGAAGGTGTTGGAGGGGAGGGGAGGTGAGGGATCCTGACTCAAAAGGGAAGACATGCTCATTAAAGACCATATTGTGAGACACAAAGATCCGGCCAGCATCATCAACACATTGATAACCATGATGCTTGGGGGAGTAGCCAAGGAACAGACAAGCCTTGGATCGAAATTGAAGCTTGTGAGCATTGTATGGACGCAGGTGAGGGTAGCATTCGCATCCAAAGAATTTCAGGAAGTTGTAATTAGGAGCTTGACCAGTGAGCTTTTGGAATGGAGACATATTCTCAAGAGTCTTAGTGGGAAGCCTGTTGATAAGGTAGATGGCACTCAGAACGGCATAGGACCAAAACTTGAGGGGCATGGAGGCCTGAGCCAGTAGTGTTAAAGCAGTCTCAACAATGTGTCGGTGCTTGCGCTCCACCACACCATTCTGCTGGGATGTGTGAGGGCATGTAACTCGATGCTGAATGCCAAGTGAAGGGAGCAGAGAGGTAAGAAAGCTGAATTCCCCACCACCATCAGTCTGCACTGCTCGAAGAGTGGAATTGAACTGTGTTTGTACAAGAGCAAGAAATAGAGTGAAAGCAGCACGCATATCTGATTTGTTCTTTAAGAGGTATACCCAGCAGTGTCTTGAATGTAGATCAACAAAAGAGATGTAATATTTAAATCCATTAGAAGCAACAGAAGCAGGTCCCCATAAATCCACTTCTACAAGTTCAAAAGGTGAAGTATACACTGTATTGGAGGATGGAAAGGGAAGTACATGACTTTTCCCTAATTGACATGCTCTACAAACAGTATGAACATCGAGAGGAACTTGTTTATTCAAAACTAACTTAAAAACATCTCTTGAAGGGTGGCCAAGACGCTGATGCCACAGCCAGTAAGGAGAATGAACTTCAGTGGAATGAGCCATTGCAGAACTAGGAGATGAAGCCCCAGTGAATGTGTATAGACCACCTTCCTGAACTCCATGCAGTAGAGTAGTACCTGTAGACTCATCCTTCACACAGCAAGAGTTGGCATGAAATTCCAAAAATACATTATTATCAGCAGTAAACTTTGATACGGATAAAAGGTTAATAGTGATCTCAGGAACATGAAGCAAATGAGATAAACGAAGCTGCCTTGATGAAGTTATAAAAGTAGCTTGCCCTATACTAGAAATTGAAAGAGCAGATCCATCACCTAAATGAACTTTACCCGTACCAGAGTAAGTGTTGGCAAAATGAAGAGCATCATGGGCATTGGTGACATGGTGCGTAGCACCAGAATCAGGGAACCAAGTCACAGACGATGGGCCAGGGGTAGCAACAAGAGAATTCACTTGAGGAGGATCAGTAGATGGACCAGGAGTAGCAAGATCAGGAGCAACAGTAGTGATAAAAGGATCATAGGCAGCATCATTAGATTCAGTTGTATAGCAAGCATGAGCTTCAGAGGTCACTAAAGGTTTAGGTTGAGAGGAAGAGCCACGATAGTTCTTGTCAAATCGATGCCAACAGCGGTCAGCAAGATGACCCAGTTTTCCACATACTTGACACTGAGTCCTGGGTCTGCCACGAAAACGACCACCAGAGGGCATAGAATCTTCACGACGGCGAGGATCATCAGAGAAACGAGTGTTGTTGATTCCAATTGGCATGCGAAGGGGATCAGCAACACGAGTTTCAGCATCCACCAGGATGGAGACAGCAGCTTCAACAGTGTAAGGATCGCGACTAGCTGAAATTACAGCAACAAAAGGATCGTATTCAGAGGGCAATCCATTGAGTATGGTGGCTATCTGTTCAACAGCAGAAACCGGACTGCCACATGAGGCAAGGAGATCACAGATCTCTTTGATCTGCATGGTGTAGGCACGCATTGACAAATCAACCTTCTTGATGGAGCGGAGATGACAGTGTAAATGCATCAGTTTGATGGTGGACAGCTGAGAATACAAGCTGGAGATGGTTTTCCAGATCGAAGCAGTGGTGTCAGCACCAACCAACTGAGGTAAAATGGTAGGTCCAACAGTGGATAAGAGCCAGGAGGCGAGGGAGCTGTCCTGTTGAATGAATCGAAGATAAGCTGGGTTGGCTACACGAGATCCAGCGTCATTGGTAACGAGCTTTGGTGGAGGAGAAATGGACGCATCAAGATAATCCTCAAGTCCATGACCTCGTATCATCAACATCACCTGCTGCTACCAGAGTAGGAAGTTAGTATCATCCAATCGAATGTTGATCCTTTTGTTAGAAAACGATTGTTCTGAACTTTCCTCTCGGACGGAGTCGGTGACCTCAACAGTAGGGTTAACCATGGTGAAGACGAGAAAGAAAAAGAAATGAAGAAAGGCTCAGGATCACTGAACGACTGATACCATGTGAAAACTATAAATGCAGTAATGTATAACAAATAGAATGGGAAAATCAAGCTGACTTTTCATTGATGGAAAGGGTGGTTTATATACAAGTGAGGTAACAGCTTTTTAACCTAATTCCTGGAGGAGAAAATAACAAACTTTTCCCTCCAAAAGTTTGTTGTATGGAAACAGATTTGCAAGCTGTTTTGATAGCTGTGTAACGATCTTCAGCAGTTTCATTCAGCAACAACCTCACTCAGCTGCTTCATTCTTCAACATCACCATCATACTGACTGTTTCTTTATAAACTTGGATTGGAGCGTAATCTCCCTCCTATCGAATAACTTTACCGACTAAGTCGTCATGATCAACACTAATTAGTTCCTACATGACAACACTAACCATTCCTTTGACAACATTGATTCTGCCAACATATTTAGAGTTATATTTATCATCACAACTCTTATAATTTCATTGAAATAAAACCATATGTTTATCCATCAGTAACAATCTAAAGTCATAAGGATCTTGCACTTCAAAATTTCTTAATATTTCTAAATACTAATTTCTCATATCTATTTGTGCAAGCATGAGAAATCCTTAAAGAACACTTATATACTATGTTGCACTGACACGGATATAGAGACGGGAACGAGAAACGACAATTTAAAAAAATATAGGGTACGAGTACGGTAAATATAAAATAAAATAAAATAAAATAATAATAATAATAATAATAATAATAATAATAATAATAATAATAATAATAATAAGAAGAAGAAGAAGAAGAAGTAGAAGAAGAAGAAGAAGAAGAAGAAGAAGAACCAATCAAAACAAAATACTAATAAAAAGTATTTTCTACTTATATTATTTTCTTAATAAAGTGTTCATAAAAAAATTCCCCTGAATAAATAAGCAACAAATACCAGTAATATTAGGCATGTAAACGAACCGAACGAACACGAACGAGGGTGTGTTCATGTTCGTTCGTTTAACTTTAACCGAACAAATGAACGAACATGAACATAAACGAACACAAAATTTCTTGTTCGTGTTCGTTCATTAAGGATTGTAGCTTGTTCGAGTTCGTTCATGTTCGTTCGTTTAAATGATAAACGAACAATAACGAACACAAATAAACATAAACGAACACAAACGAACATATATAATGTGTTAAATATTTAATATTTTAGGTTAGTTCGATTAATTTAGTTAATTAACCGATTTTAAACCAAATTAATCGATAATTGAAATTTGAAAAACTCTTAATCATTAACCGAAACCTAAAATTATCTAATGGATTAACCAATTTTGTTTTGGTTATGTCGGTTAGTTCGATTTAACCGAACAATGAACACCCCTAGGCATATGTGAATAAACTTAAATGAACATAAACGAACGAACATATTACCGAACGTTCACGAACATAAATGAACGAACAAGCTCTTTGTTTGTGTTCGTTCATTTAGTTAAACGAACAAAAAATCTTATTCATGTTCGTTTAATAAATAAACGAACTTTAGGGTACAAGGACGAGAAACGACAATTTTAAAAAATATAGGGTACGATATGGCAAATATAAAATAATAATAATAATAATAATAATAATAATAATAATTAAAAGAACCAATCAAAACAAAATACTAATAAAAAGTATTTTCTACTTATATTATTTTCTTAATGAAGTGTTCTTAAAAAATTTCCCCTGAATAAATAAGCAACAAATACCGAGTAATAATGTAATATTAAGAAAAAGGAAAACATCGAGTACTAATTTATTGGGTCCCACAAAATTATCATTATTTTATTAGGGCACACGGAACTCATAAAACAACATCATTTAATATAATAATTTAAAAACAATTTTCCATGTTCATCTTCTTCACACCTCTTCTTCTTCCTAAGTTTTTCTGCGTTGAGACTGTTGTTGGAATCTATGTCGAATACGTACCCAAGCCCTACCCATCCTAAAAAAATTTTGAGTACTTGAAACGGCATGTAACTGTTGTACCCGTGCTTCATAGCTTATATATAGGGATAGAATCCAGTAACACTGTAACCCCCTCGCCCTGGTCTGGTCGACTGACCGGTTCGAGTAGGCTACACGGGGAAAACCAAAGTGTAACCCGTTAAGGTCCCACCTCGGTTAGCAACCCTAGAAAATTTCTTTTAATATTTATCTTGTCTAAAGGCACATTTGATTCCTAAGTGATCACAACAGCGAAAAGCATCACGAACGAAAGCAACCAAGCCCTAACGACATGTTATACAACCCACTTTTAAGACACAGAGCAGGCCGTATCGATACACCTGTCAAGGGTATCGATACACCTTGACCAAGTCAACCCTTACAGTCAACTAAGGGGAGACCGTATCGATACAACCCTTGGGCGTATCGATACACCCTCCTCGGTCAACATCTCGTGGTCAATGAGACAAAACCGTATCGATACGCTCTAACACCGTACTGATACGCCAAAATCTCAAAATTCTAGAGAGTTTTGGGCATATCGATACACCCCCGCATATCGATACTCCAAGCCAAAACTGAGTCCTAAAGGCAAGACCGTATCGATACGGTCCTCAGGCGTATCGATACGCCCTGCACTGCAAGTCTCCAAATTTCAGCAAAACAACACAAGACTCAACTCTAAATGCATTTTAGGACTTCCCTAGCCACATACAAACATTCATGCAACATTCCACAACCAAGAATTAGCATGGTGAGCAACGTGGATGATCAACGAAGCATTTACAACAAGGCATTCACATGAAGGTAGATATAACACATAAAGGCATGCTTAAAAGCTCAAAAGCCCAAAAGGCACATATCATAACATATAAGGTTTGCATGCTCAACCAAAAGCAACATAAACATCCAAGGCATAGCCTTATCAACACAAGCATTCAACAAGACATAATGTGGTTTACAATCCAATGTAAAGTATAATCAACATTCAACAATTATGAGTCATACAACGCTCATACAAATACATAGTAGCCCCATTGCTTAACTACTACTTTATTTACTAAACCATACTTGAGCAACAACAAGCTTGGAAAGTCCCTTCCCCTTGCTCCTTGCTAACACCACGCTAATGATCTGTATTGTCGAAAATGAGAGCGTAAACTAGAAGCTTAGTGAGGATGCTCTAAAACCAAAAACAACGACAGTGCAGGGTTCAAGCATTCAATCCTTAGCAACACATACAACATGCATGGCATACACATAGCAAACTAGCTAGCATCACAAGAGTCAATAATATGGCATCTTACATCATACTAAGCTCAACAATATAAAGCATTTAACTCAACATCATAACCACAAGAGTAAGTACATTGGCCACTATTAGTTTACTCGGATATGCAGATTTACTCTCAACAACAACATTACCTCGGTGGGATTACACTCATCACCGGACCTCGCATGGATGGGATTCCACTCATCATCACATGCCCTACGGATGAGATTCCACTCATCATCACATGCCCTACGGATGGGATTCCACTCATCATCACGTATAATATAAATAATTTCCGGTGGAATATTACATCACCGTACTCCTCTTTGATGACTTAACGCCATCAAGGCCACGCGCGAATTTGACTCAACCGTGTGCACACTAATCCTAATGATCGATCATTTATACCCGGTAAGTTAACTAGTGCTAATTACTTTTAAACCACATCACACATCCATCATTTATAACACATATTCATCATCACACATATCAATGTATACACATACATACACAATTCATGCTTCACAAGAATAGAATATGCATAATTATATTAAGCTTGTAAACACACAAGAAGTTAAACTACCAATTTAACTTCTACCTTGGAATGGCCTACCAAGCTCATTCCAACACCTCCACTACACACACTTGAACCAAATTTAAACAAGTTTGAAGTTTCACTCACCACCCTTCCTTAGCAAACCAAGCAAAGCTAGTCAAGCCTCCACAATTTCCGGATTCGATCCCGATCCTTCTTCGATGTTTCCTCTTGCTTCTAACCAATAAAAACACAAGTATTACTCAACCAATTCAATGCTAAACTCAGTCACAAATCCAACTCACAAACACAAGCCACACTTCACCATTTTCAAACCCAAACTAACCACAAAACTCACATTTTCGTGCTCCCAAAATACCCAGCTGAAAACCACAATTTCCAACACTCAAATGGCATCTAAAGGCTTCCAAAACACCCTCCTTATAAACCTATACCATCAGCACTTCAACCCAACACAAAAACACACTAAAAATTCAAGTTTTGACCCTTTGAAAAATGCCCCAAAGTCCCACTTCGGGAATTTTCCCAAAATCCTTCCATTTAAGATATTAGGTGTATCTAAGTGAGATTAACTTGAAACCTAACTCAACAAACCAAAAACAAATGAAAAACCCATTAAAAATCTAAACTTTCATCAAACTTGAAAAACTTGGAAATTTGAAAGGATGATGGTTTTGAAATCTAAAACCATGGGAATGCTTGAGATGATGAGGAGAACTCAAATATGAAATTACCTTCGAAAATGCTCTTGAATGGATGGAGAGAATGGATGGAATAGTAACTTGGCTTGGGAGGGTTTTGGGTTTTCCTTTTCACGTTGGAAAGAGATGGGGAGAAGAAGATAGTTTTTTTTCCTTTTGATTCAAAAAGGTTGTCTACTTTATTTCAACCTATTTAAAAAAATGCCATCACTTAAAATTTAAATCTCATTTAAATCAAAGCTAAGGTCTAATTAAATTAAATCGGGTTTGACGACTCGAACCAAACACACATGCCTAACTCCCAACCCCAAAACACGGGTGTTACAACTCTCTCCCACTTAAGGAATTTCTTCCCCGAAATTACCTGACTAAAAGAGAAGGAAACTGCCTTTCTATATCCTCCTTCCTCTCCCAAGTGGCCTCATCCACCCCTCGATGTTGCCACCGCACTTTTACTAACTCAACCAATCTACCCCGCAACACCTTACTGTCAGAAGCTAAGATCTCAACTGGTTCTTCCTCATAAGTCAAATCCGGATTCAATTCAATCTCTTCTACAGGCATAACATGTGATGGATCTGACCTATACTTACGGAGCATCGAAACATGAAATACATCGTGTATCTTCTCTAGCTCGGATGGCAAACGCAACTGATAAGCAACTGGGCCAACCCTCTTCACAATCTCATACGGTCCTATGTACCTAGGACTCAACTTCCCTTTTCTGCCAAATCTCATTACTTTCTTCCACGGAGACACCTTTAAGAACACTTTCTCACCCACTGAGAACTTAACTTCTTTCCTCTTCAAGTCGGCATAGGACTTCTGCTTATCCGAAGCTGCCTTCAAGCGATCGCAAATGAATTTCACTTTATCGGTTATCCCCTTAAGCAAATCTGACATAGGTAACAACTTCTGTCCCACTTCGGCCCAACAAACTGGAGTTCTACACTTTCTACCATACAAGGCCTCATACGGAGCCATCTGAATGCTCGACTGAAAACTGTTATTGTAAGCAAACTCAACTAGAGGCAAATGTTTCTCCCACGTACCCTGAAAATCAATGATGCAACAACGCAACATATCCTCTAAAATCTGTATAACCCTCTCTGACTGACCATCTGATTGAGGATGATAAGACGTGCTGAAATTCAAACGGGTACCCAAAGCTGTATGCAGACACTCCCAAAATCGAGCTGTAAACCTCGGATCTCTATCGGACACAATAGACTTCGGCACACCATGTAGTCTAACAATCTCACCGATGTACAGGTCGGCCAATCTATCTAAGGTATAAGTCGTATTGACTGCTAAGAAGTGAACACACTTCGTGAAACGATCTACAATAACCCAAACTGAGTTCTTCTTCGTAGGAGTCAAAGGCAAGCCCGAAACAAAATCCATGGTTATGTTCTCCCATTTCCATTCCGGAATTCTCAACGGTTGCAACAAACCTGAGGGAACCTGATGTTCCGCCTTCACTCTCTAACACACCATACACTTACTCACGAAGTCGGCTACATCTCTCTTCAAACCAACCCAAAAGTACTCATTCTTCAAATTGCGGTACATCTTCGTACTTCCAGGATGCATAGCAAAAGGACTACTGTGCGCTTCAGTCAAGATCGTATGTCTCAAGTCACTGTCTTCTGGCACAACTATCCTATTTTTGAAACACAAGACCCCATCGGTACTGAAACTGTAATCTGAAGGTCTACCCTCGGCTATGTCTTGCATGTGAGGTGCCAAAGATCTATCTAAGAGCTGTTTCTCCCTAATCAATTGACCTAGAGTAGGTCTAACCTGAAGTTCGACCACCAAGCCACCATCTCCGGACAAGCTCAATCTAGCAAACATGGCTCTCAAATCTACAACTACTTTTCTACACAAAGCATCGACCACTACATTGGCCTTACCCGGATGGTACTCAATCGTAAGATCATAGTCTTTTAGCAACTCTAACCACCTACGCTGTCTGAGATTCAAATCCCGCTGAGTCATGATATACTTCAAACTCTTGTGATCTGTGTACACTGTGCATTTCTCACCGTACAAGTAATGACTCCAAATCTTCAGAGCAAACACAACTGCAGCTAACTCTATATCATGGGTCGGATAGTTGCGCTCGTGAGTCTTCAACTGTCTTGAGGCATAAGCCACTACTCTCTTGTCTTGCATGAGAACACAACCTAGGCCTACATAGGAAGCATCACTGTAAACTACATAATCCTTCCCCGACTCTGGCTGGATTAAGATTGGTGCTTGGGTCAAAGCTTCTTTCAACATCTCAAAGGCTCTCTGTCTTGCATCTGACCACTCAAACTGAACACTCTTCTGAAGTAACTGTGTCAATGGAGCGGCTAACTTCGAGAAACCTTCTACGAATCTTCTATAATATCCAGCTAAGCCTAGAAAGCTACGAACCTCTATTACTGACTTTGGTTGCTTCCACTCAACAATAGCTTCTATTTTCTTCGGATCAACTCTAATACCATCGGCTGACACTACGTGCCCTAGGAAGACTACCTCTCGAATCCAGAACTCACACTTGCTCAACTTGGCATACAACTGATTATCTAACAAGGTCTTCTAAACTAGCCTCAAGTGTCGGTCATGGTCTTCCTCGGTACGTGAGTACACCAAGATGTCATCTATGAAGACAACTACAAACTGATCTAGGTACTGATGAAAAATCCTATTCATCATATCCATGAAAGCAGCCGGTGCATTTGTCAACCCAAAAGGCATGACTAAAAACTCATAGTGACCATATCTAGTCCTAAAGGCTTTCTTCGGTACATCAACCTCTCTTACCTTTAGTTGGTAGTAGCCAGATCTCAAGTCGATCTTCAAAAAGACTGATGCTCCTCTCAGCTGGTCAAACAAATCATCAATTCTCGGCAACGGATACTTGTTCTTCACTGTTAACTGATTCAACTGTCTGTAATCTATACACATTCTCATGCTTCTATCTTTCTTCTTTACAAACAAAACTGGAGCGCCCCAAGGCGAAGAACTAGGTCGGATGAAACCTATATCTGTCAACTCTTGCAACTGAGTCTTCAACTCTTTCAATTCTTTCGGTGCCATACGATACGGAGCAATCGAAACAGGAGCTGAATCTGAATAAGTCTCTATAGCAAACTCTACCTCTCTATCAGGTGGTAAACCCGACAACTCTTCCGGAAACACACTAGGAAAGTCACACACTGTCTGGATGTCTTGAGGTCTAACCTCACTCATGTTTGGATTCATCACATAGGCCAAATACGCCTCGCAACCCATCTCGACTAACCTCTTAGCCTCTAGGACTGAAACTACATTCGATAAGAACTTCACGTTCTCACCTACCACTACTATCTCATAATCATCTGCGAGTCTCAAGGAAATTCTCTTAGTCTCAAAATCTATCTTAGCTCTATGCTCAGTGAGCCAGTCCATACCCAGAATCACATCAAAGCCATAAAATGGTAGCTCCATCATATCCACTGGAAACGCATGCCCCTGAACCATTAACGGACATCTTCTGTACATCTTTCTAACTACTACTGTATACCCGAAGGAACTAGTAACACTAACTCCTACCTCTAATATTTCACAAGGAAATTTCAACAACTTTGTATGCTCACTCAATATATAAGAATGTGTAGACCCGGAGTCAATCAAAGAAAGCAAACCCAAAGACTGTATCGAGAAGTTACCTGCAATCATATCTGTGTCATGCTGATCCCCACGCTGAGCGTAAACTCTGGCCTGGCCTCCGCCCTTTGGCTGGACTGCAACTACATGTGCTATGTTTCTCTGGCCATCATTTCTCGGCTAGAAGTTACCTCTACCGCGCCCGCGGCCTCTCTGAAAGTCATTGGCTCTAGCAGGAGCCTGAACTGGTGTCTACCCCACCTGATGTGGGCAGTCACGCCTAATATGGTCCCTAGCTCCACAGCCCCAACACGAGTGGAAATTTCCCCAACACTCACCGGTGTGGTTCCTTCTGCAACTAGTACACATGGGCAACCTCCCACCAGCCCTCTAGCCCTGATGGCCCCTACCGTGGTTACCTCCACCACACCTATGGTCATAGTGATGTTTGTTGTCCCGATGCCTCTTGGCATCACCTCTATCAAAGTCACTAGATCTCTTACCAGAACTAGAACCACCAGATCGTTTGGTCAAGCCCAAACTGTGCTCCAAGTCCTTGGCCCTAGCGACCAAGACATCAAAATCTGTGTAGTCCGAAGCTAGAGTGTATCTCTTGATTTCTTCATTCAACCCATAGCGGAAATGGTTACAACGTTCCACTTCATTAGGAACAAGCTCAGACGCGTACTGACTCAGCCTGACAAATCTGATCTCATAGTCTGTCACAGTCATACTCCCCTGAAGCAAAGCCATAAATTCCCTCTTCTTCTCATCGAGATATCGAGGACCCAGATATTTCTTACGGAAAGCTGACTCGAAAAACTCCCAAGTGATCTCAGCCTCTTCCATACCCGTAGTGATGGTGACCCACCAAGTGTAGGCATCACCCTGAAGTAAAGATATAACACACCCCTAGCTTACGTTCCCCGGTACATCCCATCTGTGCCAAAATGCGGGCGGTCTTCTCAAACCACATCTCAGACCTCTCGGGTGTCGACCCCTTGAACTCTTCACCTCCTAAACTGCGGAGTCTCTCTAAAGGCAAACCAGTACCCTCTCCCTGGGGTTGTGCCACTGCCTGACCTCCAGCCACACCAGCCTGAAAACCCCGGCTATCGCCTGAACTAAGGGAGCTAAATCTATTCCGGCCGGTCCTTGGCCAACTTGAGGTCCTACGCCCTCGGCTCCCGCCTCACCTCCCTCTTGGTGAGGAGGAGAAGGAGGAGGTTGAGGAGCCTGTGCCCCACCAATTTGCTCAACTCCCGGAGCTTGTGCCCGTGGTTCTGGTTGAACCATCCTAGGCCTCCCTCGTGGTCTCATGATACAGCTAGCAAGATAATAGCTACAACAAACAAACATATAAGGATTAGGTTAGCAAAGGCAAGGGTCCAACTGTGCTCAAGTATTTTCCTTTACAAAGCTTTTTCAAATTAAGTAATAGTAGCAATGAGAACTCGACACTACACCAAACGCAACAATCATGCTTCCAAACACCATATGAACGATCAAACAACAAGAATAGATAGCACGGAAAACACCGAGACATAACAATTACTTAACACATCAAGCTTTCCTCACTTATGTGCACGAGGTCTCGGTAACCTCAGGCTCTGATACCAACAAATGTAACCCCCTCACCCCGGTCTGGTCGACTGACCGGTTCGAGTAGGCTACACGGGGAAAACCGAAGTGTAACCCGTTAAGGTCCCACCTCGGTTAGCAACCCTAGAAAATTTCTTTTAATATTTATCTTGTCTAAATGCACATTTGATTCCTAAGTGATCACAACAGCGGAAAGCATCACGACGAAAGCAACCAAGCCCTAACGACATGTTATACAGCCCACTTTTAAGACACAGAGCAGGTCGTATCGATACACCTGTCAAGGGTATCGATACGCCTTGAACAAGTCAACCCTTACAGTCAACTTAGGGGAGACCGTATCGATACAGCCCTTGGGCGTATCGATACACCCTCATCGGTCAACATCTCGTGGTCAACGAGACAAAACCGTATCGATACGCTCTAACACCGTACCGATACGCCAAAATCTCACCAAAATCTCAAAATTCCAGAGAGTTTTGGGCGTATCGATACACCCCCGCGTATCGATACTCCAAGCCAAAACTGAGTCCTGAAGGCAAGACCGTATCGATACTATCCTTAGGCGTATCGATACGCCATGCACTGCAAGTCTCCAAATTTCAGCAAAACAACACAAAACTCAACTCTAAATGCATTTTAGGACTTCCCTAGCCACATACAAAAATTCATGCAACATTCCACAACCAAGAATTAGCATGGTGAACAACGTGGATGATCAACGAAGCATTTACAACAAGGCATTCACATGAAGGTAGATATAACACATAAAGGCATGCTTAAAAGCTCAAAAGCCCAAAAGGCACATGTCATCACATATAAGGTTTGCATGCTCAACCAAAAGCAACATAAACATCCAAGGCATAGCCTTATCAACACAAGCATTCAACAAGACATAACGTGGTTTACAATCCAATATAAAGCATAATCAACATTCAACAATTATGAGTCATACAACGCTCATACAAATACATAGTAGCCTCATTGCTTAACTACTACTTTATTTACTAAACCATACTTGAGCAACAACAAGCTTGGAAAGTCCATTCGCCTTGCTCCTTGCTAACACCACGCTAATGATATGCATTGTCGAAAATAAGAGCGTAAGCTAGAAGCTTAGTGAGGATGCTCTAAAACCAAAAACAACGACAGTGCAGGGTTCAAGCATTCAATCCTTAGCAACACATACAACATGCATGACATCAACATAGCAAACTAGCTAGCATCACAAGAGTTAATAATATGTCATCTTACATTATATTAAGCTCAACAATATAAAGCATTTAACTCAACATCATAACCACAAGAGTAAGTACATTGGCCACTATTAGTTTACTCGGATATGCGGATTTACTCTCAACAACAACATTACCTCGGTGGGATTACACTCATCACCGGACCTCGCATGGATGGGATTTCACTCATCATCACATGCCCTACGGATGAGATTCCACTCATCATCACGTATAATATAAATAATTTTCAGTGGAATATTACATCACCACACTCTTCCTTGATGACTTAACGCCATCAAGGCCACGCGCGAATTTGACTCAACCGTGTGCACACTAGTCCTAATGATCGATCATTTATACCCGGTAAGTTAACTAGTGCCAATTACTTTTAAACCACATCACACATCCATCATTTATAACACATATTCATCATCACACATATCAATGTATACACATACATACACAATACATGCTTCACAAGAATAGAATAGGCATAATTATATTAAGCTTGTAAACACACAAGAAGTTAAACTATCAATTTAACTTCTACCTTGGAATGGCCTACCAAGCTCATTCCAACACCTCCACTACATACACTTGAACCAAATTTAAACAAGTTTGAAGTTTCACTCACCACCCTTCCTTAGCAAACCAAGCAAAGCTAGTCAAGCCTCCACAATTTCGGGATTCGATCCCGATCCTTCTCCGATGTTTCCTCTTGCTTCTAACCAATCAAAACACAAGTATTACTCAACCAATTCAATGATAAACCCAGTCACAAATCCAACTCACAAACACAAGCCACACTTCACCATTTTCAAACCCAAACTAACCACAAAACTCACATTTTCGTGCTCCCAAAATACCCAGCTAAAAACCACAATTTCCAACACCCAAATGACATCTAAAGGCTTCCAAAACACCCTCCTTATAAACCTATACCATCAGCCCTTCAACCCAACACAAAAACACACTAAAAATTTAAGTTTTGACCCTTTGAAAAATGCCCCAAAGTCCCACTTCGGGATTTTTCCCAAAATCCTTCCATTTAAGATATTAGGTGTATCAAAGTGAGATTAACTCGAAACCCAACTCAACAAACCAAAAACAAATGAAAAACCCATTAAAAATCCAAACTTTCATCAAACTTGAAAAACTTGGAAATTTGAAAAGATGATGGTTTTGAAATCTAAAACCATGGGAATGCTTGGGATGATGAGGAGAACTCAAATATGAAATTACCTTCGAAAATGCTCTTGAATGGATGGAGAGAATGGATGGAATAGTAACTTGGCTTTGGAGAGTTTTGGGTTTTCCTTTTCACGTTGGAAAGAGATGGGGAGAAGAAGATAGCTTATTTTTTTCCTTTTGATTCAAAAAGGTTGTCTACTTTATTTCAACCTATTTACAAAAATGCCATCACTTAAAATTTAAATCTCATTTAAATCAAAGCTAAGGTCTAATTAAATTAAATCGGTTTTGACGACTCGAACCAAACACACACGCCTAACTCCCAACCTCAAAACACGGGTGTTACAAACACAATATAAAATTCTTCAAGTTTTACACGCTTTTTGAATCGTTGGATGAATGAAACGGATTGCTGAAATTAACAGTAGAATATGTGTGCGTAACGAATGAAACACCACTCAACTTGTAGAAATGTATGATATTGTGTTCCTCATGATCCGTATACCAAGTCTTCAATAATGGTTCTACTACATTAAAGTTATTATCAAATGTAGCGACCATACTTAATCCATCAGCCTTGTCCCACAGACACAGTGCTTCATCCTTCATCCTTGAGCAGTCTGTAACAATCGGAGGGGCCATCGTCTTTTTAACATGGTCTTGTTTCACTTGATTTTGCAATTTGAGCAGTCTGCTCCTGCCAATTGTCACCATCACTTGGTAGACTATGAAAATTGGCCTCAAAAGTTGTTTCATTTACTTTGAAAATCAGCTCCTTTAGTACCTTGGCTCGGTTGATCTACAACTTCCGTGTCAATGGTCGGTGGTAATTCATCGAACACCTGGTGGACCTTAATCCATGGTTTTTCTTGCTTAGCCTCGACTTCCCCTAATCCATTGATTCCACCACCATTCGTTTTGTTGGTCTGGTCCGTCAACAACTTCAGCTGCCTCAATACTTCTTGCCTCTTGGAGCGTTTCGTTTATCTGGTTCATAGCTTTTGTGTTAGATCTCATAATTTTTGTATTCGATCTCATAGTTCCGATGAGGTTCGCCATGGTTTCGATCTCATAATTTAAGAATAATGTCTAAAATAACATTTTTAATGAGTATGTAAATTTTTTAACTTTTATCATTAAATTAAATAAATTAAAGAAAAAAATTAACCTAATTTAAGCTCATTTTCTTAAAAAATTAGGATGTAGCTGTGCGCCTGTGCCCGACAAAAAATAACCGACAATTTATTCAAAAAAATTCGGATTAGTCAATTAATGAGGCATATATGTTTTTGTTTCCTAAAGCATCCACATGAACGAGTCCAATAACTAATCTTTCGGGTTTTATTGACCATAAATTTTAAAGCTACTTCATACAAAAAAATGATCAAATTCTCCATAAATTCATACTATCTCACCTAAGCCTCGTAGTTATGAAATCAAATATTTTAGTGCGCATATCTAATGTAACAAATATATTGAATCAAAGTCTGATATACAATTCTTATCGTATCTTATGTATAATCAGTGATATCTAATTCATTTGTTAATTAATATAAATCAGATACAGTAAATTCTCATTATAACAACTATATTTTTAACTTAATTTTTTTTTATTCACAACTTTAATTGAATTTAAACGTAGCAAATATTAAATTTATTTATGAAAAGGTCCAAAAGGAAGTTGGGTCACAAAGATAGAAGCCCACCTAAAAGGAAACTATTTAGACATATAAAGCCCAAATGACAACAATATCAAATTAACCCTAGTTTTTTAGTCCACTCTTAACGTCATATATTTTCCCCAAACCCTACTTCTCCACTTTCTCCATTGGCCGTCGCCGAGTCGAAGAGGAACCCTAACCACCCCCGGCAGCAAAAATGAAGTACAACCCACGAGTCTCCTCGTCTCGCCGAAAGAGCCGCAAGGCCCATTTCACGGCACCGTCGTCCGTTCGCCGCGTTTTGATGAGCGCACCACTCTCATCCGATCTGAGGTCCAAGTACAACGTCAGGTCCATGCCGGTCCGCAAGGACGACGAGGTCCAAGTGGTTCGTGGTACCTACAAAGGGCGCGAAGGGAAAGTTGTGCAAGTGTACCGTCGCAAATGGGTGATTCACATCGAGGGCATCACGCGTGAGAAAGTGAACGGTTCGACCGTCAACGTTGGGATCAACCCCTCGAAGTGCGTTATCACCAAGCTGAGGCTCGACAAGGATCGGAAGTCGTTGCTGGATCGTAAGGCTAAGGGGCGTGCCGCTGCTGATAAGGATAAGGGTGCTAAGTTTTCTGCTGAGGATATCATGCAGAGTGTCGATTAAGGTTGCCCTTTTTTTCTTCATGTTTTGTTATGTTATAATTTAGGGAGTTTTCAGCTTTCGAACTTTAGTTTTATGCCTCTTTTTTGTCATGTTATCAATCGGTAATGCGATGATCTGGGTTTTTTTATACTTAATGTTTTTTTCTCGTGGTCTATATTCGGCATTTGTTTTTTCAATTGATTGGCCTTTAATCTACATGAACTTTTGCTTTGGACGTAGCATTTTTATGATTTCCCTTTGAAATATTTTACACCAGTGGTAAATGTTGCATGGTCATGGAAATACTGATCTCCAACTGCAAAACAAATGGCAGAATGAACTTTTAACATCAAGAATCATCACCCGAATGTTGAAGTTATAGAGGATTTACATTGGCATAAACTAGACTTGTCAAGGAAATGCTCCAAGGTCCGTTTGAAATTTGGGATGATTTAGACAAAAAAATTAAGTAAAGATGAAAAATTAGTTAATGAAATAATTAAGATTTATAATCACTATCTAATTTTACATCGTTATTTTTTTCATCATTTATATCAAACAAAGCTTAGTTTAAAAAAAATGAAATTGAACAAAAAAAAAGCCAGGTCCTTTTAAATATGGGTTGGGTTCTAATCGAGTCAAACTCCTCATCATCTTTTGGAGTGAACCTTAAACTCTCTGAACGTCTTGCCTCCCTCTTTGTAAGGAAGGTCACTGTTTCTAGCTTTCACGGCTGTCGCTCCAGGGTTTTGTAGGCTTGAGTCCCTGACTTTGTTTTCAACTCCCATTGCAGTTTTCCTCTTCAACCCTACTTTGCCTGTCACTCTCGTCTTTACTCACATAATGGTCGCTTTCTCTAACTCTCCATCCCTTCCTCAACAGCGTTCCCACCAACCTTACTTATTGCATTCCTTTTTTCATGGCTACAACTGATGAAAAGGCAACTACCAAATCTTTTTTCCAACATTCTCCTAACCCAAACAACCTCAATAATGAGAGCTTAGAGTTCTTGGATCTTAACGAGGATGGAGAAAAGTCAACTTCACTATTAAAAACCACGCTTTAGTTGGTAAGATCCTCTCGGACGTGGCGGCTAAGCAACTCACCATTAATGCCATCCTCTGGAAAGCCTGGAAGTGCCCGGTCCTTGAATGTCACGACCTGAGGGAAAATGTTTTCCTCTTTGTGTTTCAATCGCTAGAAGATATACTCCGGGTGTTAGGCAACTGCCCATGGGCGGTACAAGATCGTCTTCTAATCCTGAAAGAATGGCCGCCGGAGGTGGCTTTCGAAGAGCTTGATTTCGCCACGGAAGAATTCTGGCTCCAGGTGCATAATCTTCCCATCACCCTTATCACTCTGGAAACATCAAGAAAACTAGTAATCTCTTCCCATGATGCTTTGGATCAAACTTTGACAAAAACAGCAAGGTGAAGTGGGATGGACACTTGAACCTCAGGGTGGTTATCCGAGTGGAAGATCCACTGAAAATTGGGTTCGTCCTCAATCGGAAATGCTTCAAGCCTCTGGAAATATGCTTCAAGTACGAGAGGCTTCCTAAATTTTGCTACAAATGCGGCAGGCTCGGACATGGAGAGAAGGAATGTTGGCACGACACTAGCCTGTTCAAACTCTCGGGCCGTTTTGGACCTTGGCTGAGAGCTACGCACATTTGGGAAAGAGCGTTGAACCCTGAATCCCAACAGCATCGGCGACGCACAGCTTTCAGCGGTAACCCTGCAATTCACCATGCCTCGATGACAGAGGAGAGGAAGCCACTACCTGTCAAAACGGGCGTGACTCTCAATGAAACCTCAGATCCCTCGAATCCATTCCCCGAGAGTACGAGGTGCATTGAGTCAACCAACGATGGGACCACTACTTTATCCCTACACGATATTTCCCCTTTTGGAAATGACAATGTGAAGCCTCCCCACCCAGCAAGGAAAAATAAAGTTGACCTTGGAAAGTCCAAGGTCTCAAGCGATTGTGTGGTGGCGCAGGTTCATAGGCCTATAGTTGCACCAGCTAGTAACACACCAACTCTTGTCCTCCCCTCAAGCATTGATACAAGTGAGCTTTGGAACGAGGTTTTAATCGAGGGAGTCAATAAGCTTGGGGTCTCAAGTTACAAGAAACGCAAGAAACCCTAGAGCAGCGATAAATCCTTCTTTGTGGCTAAAAGAAGGGAACTGCGGCAGTACGTCTCGGACGAGATCTTTCAAATTGCTCCCGGCAACTGGGGAGCAAATGAGTTTGGTGCAGTGGCCAATGATGATGTTCTTAAGGTGACCTTATTCCCAGAATCCTTCACATGTGCTTCTCCAATGATCAACAACATTGAGAGGAAGAAGAAGGGCTTCTCATGTGGTACCAAAAGACTCACACTCATCAAGCAAGCTGCACGTCGCAAACATGCCATGGAAATCTCTAGGATTATGCTCGATGAGGTGGGAATCAAGGAACTTGGCATTGATCCCTTTGGTAAGCAAATCACAAAAATGACTTCAATGTATGTTGATGAAAGCTGCACACTAAATGAAGAAATTGTCTTGAGTGATGAGGATAGTCAGATCAACCTAACTTCGTTGCTGCCACCAGCTGTCCAGGTCTCAGGCAGTACCTCCAAAGCAGGTGATCCCTTAGGGATTACCCGCGTAAAAAATGAACCACCTCGTCTGCACCTCTTTCGACTGAAAGGGACGAAAGCTGGTGCTCTTCACAATCCCTTCCCATGGGATCAGCAGGTTTCACTGTGTTGCTACTGATCTAAGGCTCCTCATTTTTCAATCTTCGGTTTTTGGCGCCCCCAGCTTCAGACAGGAGGCTGAGTCTGCTGCTGGTGCTTCCCTCGAATCCGCCATCTTGGTTTTAGGGCCAACGTTAGCTATGCACAGGTTGATAAGACCCAAGTCTCTTGACGCTGGAGCCTGCCTCCGAAAGGAGCTCTCACCTGGCTACAGTTGCTATCGTCTTCCTTTCCCTGAACTTCGGACGGCTTGGATCGTATTTCTACGATTTCCTTTGCTGCTGCGTGTCTAGTTCCATCACCGGTGTCGGCGTTCCCTTTTCGCAGTCCTTTGTTTAACGAGTGTTAATAGCATTGTTAGCTTGTACCCCAAGTCTGATGTCCTTTCTGTTGGATTTGTTTTAGGTCGATGGCTGTTTGGCCATAAATTTCGAGTCGGAGTTTGCCTCCCTACGCAGTTCTTGCTTCTGTTTTTGTTTTGCATTCCCTCGTGCATGGCTTTGCATGCAGAGGGGTTATTGCACGTGTCCTGTTTGTATTTCCTTATGTTTTAATAACAGATTGACCAACCGACCAAATGTGTTTGCTCATATATTATGTTTCACACAAAATTAAATTTATAATAGATAACAGTATATTATAAAAATTGGAAGAAGAAAAAACCTTAAGTTGTTCATACATAAAATACTAAATAAATAAATTTAAATGAAAGAGGTTATATAAAATATTAAATAAACAATTTTTAATATGTTTGGGATGGGATCCAGTTATATTATGTCAAATTAGTTTAGTTACTATTGTATGAGTGAAATGGATGAAAAAGATTAGAAGTAGGATATGTGAAGATTATCATTTGGAAGAAAAAAAAAAGGAGTTAATATCATCCATCCATTTCACCCATCCAACGACCATAAATTAAAAAAACTAGTTAAGTTTTATATAGTGTAAGTGTATCATAACTATATATATATATATATAGAGAGAGAGAGAGAGAGAGAGTTAATATCATCTATCCATTTCACCCATCCAACGACCATAAATTAAAAAAAAAACTAGTTAAGTTTTATATAGTGTAAGTGTATCATGACTATATATATAGAGAGAGAGTAAGGATGAATGTATAGCAAAATCCATATATATAGGTGAATTAGAGTAAATTTTGAGGTTGTAAAACCTATGTTTGATTTTGATATAATTAAATCTTTAAGGATCAATTTGAAAAACTTAAAATTGTTTTATAAGTCCCTTAATAAGTTTTAAATCACCAACTCTTTAAAACTGATTTGAAAAACTCAAACTCAAAATATTTTCTAAGTGTTCCAAGGCCAAACTATTGAAAAACGTCCAAGTGTATCGATACCCTTCCAAGCGTATCGATACCTTTTTACCAAAGTTAGCTACTGGAGGAACACGTATCGATACGGCAAACCCTCGTATCGATACGCCCCTGTGTAAAAGCCTAAAGAGTTTGAATGGCGTACCGATACGGCAAACCCTCGTATCGATACGGACTTAATAAATTTTTAAATTAAAGTCGGTTTAAATATTTTGACCGTTGGTGTCAGTTGGTTGGTAACCGAATTTTAAATGGTCGTTGACCCGTATCGATACGCCAAACCCTCGTACCGATATGGAAATCGACAGTGAGCTAAGTTGAGAAAAAGGTATCGATACGGCAAACCCCCGTTTCGATACCCAGTACCGATACGCTTACGTGCGTATCGATACCCCATATTTATTGCACACAACGGCTCTTTCTTTTCTGAGACAGGTATCGATACTCCTTCCCGCGTACCGATACGCATAGCTACAGAAGTGCATTTATGGTGGTAAGAGAGGGTTCCAACGGCTCCATTTATGTTCCCAACCACCCAAACGGCTAGAAATCAATGAGGAGGTATAAAAGAGACATCTAAAAGCATCAGCAACAACTATTGATCCTCAAGAAAACATCCATACATCAAATCCAAGCAATTGTGCAAAAATCCCATATTGTCTAGAAACCTCAATTGTATTTTTCATTCTTATCTTGTTCAATTGGGTTGAGTGCTTGTAATTGGGCTACTATTTGTATTGAGAGATACTCTATTTAGCCATCAAATTATTTGTTACCTTGTTGTGAGGATTGGGTTAAATTTTGGGTAGAAAATTTAACCGAAATTGTAAGGGTTGCCTCCTTAGCCTAGAAAAGGGGAAGAGCAATTAGTGAAATTGTTGCAAATCCTTAGTGAAGCTAAGGTAGTGGATGTAGAGTTCATTTGAAACTTGAACCACTCTAAAATCCCTTGTCAATCTTTTTAATTTGCAATTTCCACCACACAAACTTTAAATTTCCAATTCACCCCCCTCTTGGTTTATATCGATCTTTCGATTCACTCAAAAATTGGTATCAGAGCCTACCTCTTTGAGAATTAACAACCACAAGAGGAGTTCCTTGGAAGAGTGTGATCATCATATATCAAGAGATGGCTTCAACCTCCGGTTCGGGCATGTATGAGTCTCAATCCACTACAAAGCCTCCCTTCTTTAATGGTGATAACTATTCTTTTTGGAAGAATAGAATACGTCTCTTCATCAAGTCAAATGACTACCTAGTGTGGGATGTCATTGAAGATGGCCCTTATATTCCATTGAAGCAAGATGGTGAAGGCAAGATGGTCTTAAAGAAAAAGATGGAGATGAGTGAAGAAGAAAGGAAAAAGATTCAAGTCAATGACAAAGCTCTCCACATGCTCTTTTGTTCTTTCGGTCCGGACATCTATTCAAAGGTTTCATCCATCGAGAGTGCCAAAGAAGTGTGGGACACTCTTGAGACTACTTATGAGGGCACCAACGATGTTAAAGAAACTAAGATTGGAATTTCAATCTTAGTTATGAGAATTTCAAGATGGAGCCCGATGAGACGGTGTCCAAGATGTTTGATCGTTTCTCCACTATTGTCAATGGGCTAAAGGGTTTTGGAGAAATCATACCGGAAGACAAGCTTGTCCGGAAGCTACTCTATTCACTTCCCGAATCTTGGGATGGGAAGAGAACCGCCATTATTGAAGCCAAGAATTTGAAGACTTTAAAGCTTGATGAGCTTGTGGGTTCTCTCATTACTCATGAGATTATGAAGCAAGGAAGGGAAGAAGAAAAGAAGAAAGAAGAGAAAAGAGTAGAAAAGCTTGAGGTTGAGAAGAAGAAGAAGATGGGAATAGCTCTCAAAGCTTCACTACATCAAGAGAGCTCTTCAAGTGAGGAGGATGAACTAGAAGAATTGGCTATGATAGCCAAACGATTCTCACGTTTCATGAGGTCCAACCGGGGAAGAAAAATCCAAAGAAAAATGGACTTCAAAAGCAAGAACAAAGAAGAAGCAAAGGATCCAATCATTTGCTTTGAGTGCAAACAACCCGGCCACATACGTTCGGAGTGCCCTCAACTCAAGAAGAAGGGCTTTGAGAAGAGGAAGAAGCTCAAAGCCAAGCTTGCTACTTGGAGTGATGAGGAGTCATCGGAGGATGACGAACAAGAAGTGGCTAACCTTTGCCTCATGGCACTTGAGGAAGATTCCTCCATGGTAACCTCTAACTCATCTACTTTAGATTTTACATATGATGAATTGAATGATGCATATGATGAGTTACAAGAGGTCTATGATGAATTGGTTGAGAAATATAAAGAGTCGGTCATTAGGAACAAAAAGATTATTTTGGAACTAAATGAGAAAAATGACTCACTCACTCAAGCTAATTCAAAATTTGAGAAAAAGATATTAGGGTTAAAAGATGAACTAAAATTCTTTCAAGATGAAAATGTTGACCTTAATAATCTTTTGTCTCAATGTAATAATGAACACCAAAAGGTGTTGGATGAGCTAAATGAGCTCAAAAAGTCTTTGAAAAATGTTGGTAGTGTCAAGCATGAAATAGGTGAATCCTCAAGAACACACCAACCTAAGAAAAAGACTAACTACTACAAACAAGGTAGCTATCCTAGACATAGTAGAGCTAAAAGAATTAGAAGTGTATGGGTTCCTAAGGAACTTGTAAAATCTAATAATATTATTGCTATGTCATCTTGGATTCCTAAGGGAACCAAGGTTTTGGGAGCTAACACTCATGGACCCAAAATGATTTGGGTACCAAAAACAAAAGTTTAATATCTTTGTTTGTAGGGGGAGCATTGCTACAAGGCCAAAGCACAAAGTCAAAACTCATGGTACCTTGATAGTGGATGCTCAAGGCATATGACCGGAGACAAGAGTAGATTCATGGATCTAAAGCCAAAAAGTGGAGGAGTAGTGACATTTGGTGACAACTCCAAAGGCCACATTAAAGGTATTGGCTCCATAGGTAATCACTCTACTATTCTCATTGAAAATGTCCTGTATGTCGATGGTCTTAAACACAATTTATTGAGCATAAGTCAATTGTGTGATAAAGGATTTAATGTTTTATTTGATAAAAATGGATGCAAAATTGTAGACATTAAATCTAATAATATTATGCTCATAGGTCATCGCATAGGGAACATATACATGGTGCATCTAGATGACATTCATACATCTCATGCATGCTTAGTTGCACAAAATGAAAATGATGCATGGTTGTGGCATAGGAAACTAGGACATGCTAGCATAAGTGTTTTAGAAAAACTAGTCTCCCTTAATCTAGTTAGAGGTTTACCCAAGATAAAATTTTCAAATGATAAAATTTGTGATGCATGCTCAAAGGGTAAACAACATAGGTCTTCCTTTAAATCCATTAATGATGTTTCTACTAGTAGATGTTTACAACTTATCCATATGGATTTATTTGGGCCAATTAGGACTATGAGCTTGGGTGGTAAGTCTTATGCTTTTGTACTTGTTGATGATTTTTCTAGATTTACTTGGGTTCTATTTTTAAGTACTAAAGATGAGGCTTTGGAAAAATTCATCACATTTTCAAAACTAACCCAAAATGATCTTGAACTTAAAATTTCACATATTAGAAGTGATCATGGAACCGAGTTTCAAAATTTAGGGTTTGAAGACTTTTTAAATGAAAATGGTATTAGCCATAATTTTTCGGCTCCTTGAACTCCTCAACAAAATGGGGTAGTTGAGAGGAAAAATAAAACTTTGCAAGAAATGGCTAGAACTATGCTTTGTGAAAACAATTTACCTAAATATTTTTGGGCGGAAGCCACAAACACCGCTTGTTATATTGTAAATCGAGTAATGATTAGGCCAATTTTAAAGAAAACACCTTATGAGATTTTAAAATCTAAAAAGCCTAACATTAGCTATTTTCACCCTTTTGGTTGCAAGTGTTTTGTTTTAAATAATGGAAAAGACAACTTAGGTAAATTTGATGCAAAAAGTGATGAAGCTATTTTTATAGGTTACTCTTTAACCTTTAAAGCCTATCGAGTATTTAACAAAAGAACTTTGGTAGTAGAAGAATCAATTCATATTGTGTTCGATGATAACCTCCTTCCTAGGAAGGATTCTTGTGATGATGATGATGTAGGAATCATAAATGTCTTTGATGGAGGACAAACTTCAAAGGAGGATGAGATTCCAACCAAAGAAGAGGACACACAAGATCCACCTCTTGAAGCCTTGAAGGACTTGGCTCTTGAGGAAAAGGAAGTGAGCTACCCAAGGGAGTTGAACTATGTCAAAGATGGTGAAATCTTGGGTGATCCATCCAAGGGGGTAACCACTCGATCTTCTCTTAGATTAATGAATCATGTTGCATTTATCTCATGCATAGAGCCTAAGAATATTAACGAAGCATTGAAAGATGACTTTTGGATTATGGCTATGCAAGAAGAGTTAAATCAATTTGAGAGAAGTAACGTTTGGACATTAGTTGATAGGCCTAGTAATCAATCTACAATAGGAACTAAATGGGTCTTTAGGAACAAGCTAGATGAGAGTGGTAACATTGTAAGAAATAAAGCTAGACTAGTAGCACAAGGTTACACTCAAGAAGAGGGAATAGACTTTGATGAAACCTATGCACCCGTAGCTAGAATGGAAGATATTAGGATGTTGCTTGCATATGCATGTTATCATAATTTCAAGCTTTTTCAAATGGATGTTAAAAGCGCATTTTTAAATGGTTTTATAAATGAAGAAGTGTATGTGGAACAACCACCGGGTTTTGAAGACTCAAAATTTCCAAATCATGTTTTCAAACTCACCAAAGCTCTATATGGTTTAAAACAAGCTCCTAGAGCTTGGTATGAAAGACTTTCAAACTTTTTAATTGAAAAAGGATTTGAAAAAGGTAAGGTGGACACTACACTTTTTATAAAAATGTTTAAAAATGACATCTTAGTAGTTCAAATTTATGTTGATGATATTATTTTTGGTTCTACTAATGAATGTCATTGTCAAGAGTTTGCTAAGTTAATGCAAGGTGAATTTGAGATGAGCATGATGGGGGAGCTCTCATTCTTTTTGGGACTCCAAATCAAGCAAAAGGAGGATGGCACCTTCATCAACCAAGCAAAATACATAAAGGATATGCTCAAGAAGTTTGGCTTGGAGAATGCAAAGCCTCAGGCCACACCTATGAGCTCATCTACAAAGCTTGACAAAGATGAAGGAGGTAAGTGTGTTGACTCTAAGCTTTACCGTTCTATGATTGGATCATTGATTTACCTTACCGCAAGTAGACCGGATATCTTGTTTAGTGTTTGCTTGTGTGCTAGGTTTCAAGCTAGTCCTAGAGAGTCTCACCTTATAGCCGTTAAGAGAATCTTTAGGTATCTTAGAGACACTCCTTGTTTAGGTCTTTGGTACCCTAGTGACTCTACCTTCAACCTTCATGCTTATTCGGATGCGGATTATGGGGGTTGCAAAATCGATAGGAAAAGTACTTCGGGAACTTGTCAATTCCTAGGTAGTATGCTCATATCTTGGTTCTCTAAGAAACAAATAGTGTAGCCTTATCTACCACCGAAGCCGAGTACATATCCTTAGGGAGTTGTTGTGCTCAAGTCCTTTGGATGAAGCAACAACTCTTAGATTATGGAATTAAAGTTGAAACCATACCCCTAAAATGTGACAACACTAGTGCAATATGTCTAACAAAAAATCCCATCCAACACTCTAGAACCAAACACGTAGAAATAAGGCATCATTTCATTAGAGATCATGTCCTTAAGAAAGATGTGGTTATAAGACACCTTGAATCAATTAGCGGACATATTTACAAAACCTTTAGACAAAGAGCGTTTTTGGTCCCTTAGGAGAGAGTTAGGTCTAGCTAGCCTATCTTGACCTTTTAGGACCTCTTTGTGCTTAAAAATGCTTGATTTTGTGAAATTGCTTGTTTATGTGTTGTAGCTCTTGAAAATATCCATGCCTATAATTAGGGGGAGTATGCTTCTATTAAAATATGCTTAGAACTGCTCATTCATCATTTGCATACTCTTAGGAGATGTTAAATTCGAGCCTATGGTTGTTCTTAGAACTAAATATGCATTTCTGGGCATATGGTATCGATACGGATCTACGCGTATCGATACGTGTTCTTCATTCAATTTCCCAGAATTCATTTTGCTTAAACGGGTATCGATACGATTAAACCCGTATCGATACGAGCTTCAAATCGTTTCGATACAGACCTCATCCGTTTCGATACGATTCTCCAACGGGCATTTTTAAGGAAATGACGTTTCTACCCCCGTATCGATACACCCTCAGGCGTATCGATACTCGATTGCGCAGACAGCTTTTAATAAGGCATTTAAAGAGTCCAACTTTTACCAAAATTAAAACTCTTCAAAACCTAAAAACCCTAGCCGTGTTTGCCTATAAAAAGGCTCATCCTCCTTCATATTTTTCACACCTCAACTCAAATCTAAAAGAGTTTTTCAATCAAGCAAATCTTTGAGCTCTCTCTCATCACAATTGTGCTAGATTTTCTTCAATCTCTCAAGTTTCTATCAAGGTAATCCTTTCTTTCTTTTTCTTTTTCAATTTTTTTTTGTTTTGTTTTGTTGTTTTGTTTCATCTTTTTATCAAAACCTTTGTTTCTTCAAAACTTTTCTTCAAATTTCTTAAAAAAAAATTTACCTTGGTTTTTACTCAAAATTGAAGAAATCGTTTTGCTTAATCTCTCTTTTAGATCATGGCACCAAAGGAACCATCGAGGAAGCGTACAAGGGTTTCTCAAACCGGTGAATCATCCAATCTTGGAATGGTTGCTCGTCCGAACTACACTACCATCTATGAACAATCCTTTGAAACTCCCACGGGTCTCCCATATTTTTGTCAATTCGAGAATTACAAGATTCGTGCGGAAAGGGTAATATTCATTTCTTTTCTCGACTCGGAGCGCTTTAAATTTGAATATCTTCCTTTGCTTCGTCGTTGGAATTTCATGGAGTTTCTATCTATTCCCGGTTTTATTATCGTATTTTGGTTTTGATTTTCTACTCTAATGCCAAATGTATTTCTCGCAATGGGGAAGTTTTCGCCATTAGCTCTTATCTCATGGGAAAGAAATTCATCCTTGATGTCAAATCTATTTGTGAAGTTTTTAAGTTAGAGGATGAAGGCCTTGATGATGAGAATGCTTTGGGGCATGTTCTTAGTGGCTCCGTGACCGCCCTAAATGATCAAGATCGGATCCTCCATTTGATGGTGTCTTGGTGGTTTCGTCCCTCCGGAGGAAAATACTCTACCATCCGTCAAGTGGATGATTTTTGGATCCGTTGCTTCCGTGAGCGAAAACGCCCAAATCTTGCTCGAATTATGTTCAGTGAAATCGTCTATCATGTGCAAAATCGTCAAACCTCTCTCATCACCTCTTTCATCTACGGTACAGCTCTAAGTTATTTCTTTATGAAAAAGGATATTGATTGCTCTTTTGACTTCCCAACTCCCCTTACCGATCCCATTGATGAGCGATCTCTTGCACGGGGTAAGTTCCATTATTTTAATAGAAATTGGTTACGTCTTTCCGAGCTACCACCCGAGGCCGCAGCCGTATTGGAAGAACCTCAAGCTCCTCAACCCTCCATGGATGCTCTCATGACATTCCTCAATGAGCAATTTACCGGGTTGCGCACGGACATGGGAAATCGTTTTACCGCCCTTGAAACAACTTTTGATACAAGGATGACGAGCATGGAGAATCGCCTCACATCTCTTGAAAGCAGTCATAATTCTCTGAATATTTCCCTCTCCGCTTTCCATGGTGAGTGGCGCAATAGCATGAGGGATAATGATCCAATGGGAGTTGATGATGAAGATGATGAAGACGACGAAGATGATGCCTAGACGTTTCTTCTTACATCTCATGCATATCATTTAGGATTTTCTATTTTATGCACCTTTGATTTATGTTCTTAGGACTAAGTTTATTATTAAACCTATGCTTTGGTTTTCTGCTTTTGTTTTGATTTTAAGGATTGATGCTATGATGAATAATATAAGTGTTGCTTATTTATACCTTTGCCTATGTTTATGCACTTAATTGTCTCAATATTTTTGATCCAACAAAAAGGGGGAGAGAAACTAGCTCAACACTTCAAATATTTTGATTTTAACTCAAAGGTTACCAAGCTTATATTAAGGGGGAGTTAACTTTATAAAGATTTTTCAAAATGTCAAAAAATTTAAGTTTTAGTTTTGTTATATCAAAAAGGGGAGATTGTAAAACCTATGTTTGATTTTGATATAATTAAATCTTTAAGGATCAATTTGAAAAACTTAAAATTGTTTTATAAGTCCCTTAATAAGTTTTAAATCACCAACTCTTTAAAACTGATTTGAAAAACTCAAACTCAAAATATTTTCTAAGTGTTCCAAGGCTAAACTATTGAAAAACGTCCAAGTGTATCGATACCCTTCCAAGCGTGTCGATACCTTTTTACCAAAGTTGGCTACTGGAGGAACACGTATCGATACGGCAAACCCTCGTATCGATACGCCCCTGTGTAAAAGCCTAAAGAGTTTGAATGGCGTACCGATACGGCAAACCCTCGTATCGATACGAACTTAATAAATTTTTAAATTAAAGTCGGTTTAAATATTTTGACCGTTGGTTTCAGTTGGTTGGTAACCGAATTTTAAATGGTCGTTGACCCGTATCGATACGCCAAACCCTCGTACCGATACAGAAATCGACAGTGAGCTAAGTTGAGAAAAAGGTATCGATACGGCAAACCCCCGTTTTGATACCAAGTACCGATACGCTTACGTGCGTATCGATACCCCATATTTATTGCACACAACGACTCTTTCTTTTCTGAGACATGTATCGATACTCCTTCCCGCGTACCGATACACATAGCTGCAGAAGTGCATTTATGGTGGTAAGAGAGGGTTCCAACGGCTCCATTTATGTTCCCAACCACCCAAACGGCTAGAAATCAATGAGGAGGTATAAAAGAGACATCTAAAAGCATCAGCAACAACTATTGATCCTCAAGAAAACATCCATACATCAAATCCAAGCAATTGTGCAAAAATCCCATATTGTCTAGAAACCCCAATTGTATTTTTCATTCTTATCTTGTTCAATTGGGTTGAGTGCTTGTAATTGGGCTACTATTTGTATTGAGAGATACTCTATTTAGCCATCAAATTCTTTGTTACCTTGTTGTGAGGATTGGGTTAAATTTTGGGTAGAAAATTTAACCGAAATTGTAAGGGTTGCCTCCTTAGCCTAGAAAAGGGGAAGAGCAATTAGTGGAATTGTTGCAAATCCTTAGTGAAGCTAAGATAGTGGATGTAGAGTTCATTTGGAACTTGAACCACTCTAAAATCCCTTGTCAATCTTTTTAATTTGCAATTTCCACCACACAAACTTTAAATTTCCAATTCACCCCCTCTTGGTTCATATCGATCTTTCGATCCACTCAACAGAGGTTCATATTTTAGTTTGGATTAGACTTTTTTTTAATAAAGTTTGGATTAGACTTAGACAAACGTGGAATGTTAATCACGTATAAATTTGGTATGAATTCAGTTCAAACCGAACTATAAACACATCACGCATAAACTACAAGTTGGTATCTAAAAAAAATTTGCTCCTAAGTTGGTATCTGAATTATGCACTTTCTTCCAAGTTGAGACCTAAAAAATATTTGCTTTCAAGTTGATATCCGAACTTTAATTTCATTTATTGTTTTGATACTTTTATTAAAAGTTTTAGTCCTCAAAACTTATACATTCTATCAATTTGATCCTACTTTAAAATTAATAAATTTAACTTCTCGTATTTAAAAATTACATCACTTTAGCTATTTTACATAACATTAAACAGATCGAGTCTACCGGATCAAAGCAACAGTTCAATAGCTACATTCTTCGATAAAAAAATTTACTGTTAAACTTTTATTATACCAGGAAAGTAATATAACATTTCTAGGAGAGGAACAAAGAATTCAGGAGAATAAAAAAATTGATAGAATTTTTAAATATAGAGGTTAAATTTATTAATTTGTTTTGAGTTACGACCAAATTGATAGAATGTATATGTTTTGGTGCTAATTTGAAAGAAAGTGTCTAGATAAGTACAAACTCGGGAGCAAAAATTCTTTAGGTACCGACTTAAGAGAATATACCTACTTCAGGTACCAATTTGAGAGAAAAAGTCCTAACAAATGTATATTATGTTATTTTATATATAATATATCATATAAAATTAAATAGATAATAGATAATACTGTATTATAAAAAATTAGAAAAAAATTTTGAGTTGTTCATACATAAAATACTATATAAATAAATTTAATGAAAGAGAAATTATATAAAATATTAAGTAAAAATAGTTCTTCTAAAATGGTATAATAGTACGGATGAATCGAAAATGAGTCTGGATTAGCTATTTGTATACAAGTAGAGAGAGGATGAGATCAACTCGTATTACGTAAAACTCAATTAATTTTCTATTAATTCATGGTTATTATATGATGAAATAGAAGGATGATATGAAAATTTTATAATATATTATGTTATTTTTGTATATTATATATCATATAACATTAAATTTATAATAGCTAATATTATATTATTAAAAAATAAAAAAAATGTTGAGTTGTCCATGCATAAAATACTAAATAAATAAATTTAATGAAAGAAAAATTATATAAAATTAGATTTTTTGTAATATCTGTTCTTTCTCGTGAGCTTTCATCTAAGACTTTTAGGTTTCTCGCTTTCGCTCGAGATCTTTCAGATATATATATATATATATATATATATATATATATATATATATATAACAGTATAGATGAATTGAAAATGAGTGTAGATTAGCTATATATGTGTGTGTGAATTATGTAAAGTTTGAGGTTCATATTTTAGATTGGATTAGACTTAGACAAACATGAAATGTTAATCACGTGTAAATTTGGTATGAATTCAGTCCAATTGGAACTATAAACACTTCTAGCATAAACTACATGAAGGTTTCACTAATTTTTACATACGTATCAAAATTGGAAATCACTAACATAAAAAAGAGTAATAGTACACAAATGGACACTAGATTATCTCAAAAAATATAAAACGATCATCGAACATTCAAAAGTTACACATGCGAGCAATAAATTGTAGTATTTTTTACAAATGATTATTAAGTCGTTAGTTGCCGTTAAGTGGGTAATATGACATTTACAATAAATTGTATGATAACATATTTAATCCTTAATATTTACACATTCAATCAATTTATAACAATATTTTAATTAAATAACATATTTATAAATTAAAAAAGGCTTAATACACTTTTTGCCCCTTAAACTTTACATGTTTTCCCAATTTGCCCCCTAAAGTTCATTTTGACCACTTTTACCCTCTAACGTTTTCGCCGTTACCCATTCCACCCAAAAAATTAACACCGTTAAAAAATTTGTCTTGACTAATCAAGACACGCACGTTATTTTCTTTATTTATTTTTAAATTTTAAAATAAAACAAATATATTAAAATATTTATTAAATTAATTATATTTCCTAAAATACTCAAAATACCCCTATCTTCATCCCCAATCATCTTTTTCCCCATTTCACCCCATCATCCTCTTCCCCCGTCCCCTCCGTTCACCAAACAATAGTTTTTGTCTTGTTTTCATGCTCCACTTTCACTTCTACTGGTAAGTTTCCAACAAGGCAATAACAAAATGCATATTCTTTTTCATTATTAATTCATTTTCAGGCTTGTATCTTTCTCATAATTGTTGAAAGCTTAGGCTTTTTATTATATTAAGCTTTCTCTAGTCGGTTAGCTATGTGGGTCTTCACTTGTGCTTCAAGTAGATGAGTATTGTAATTTAGGGTGTTTTATTGCTCTTCCAAGGTTCGAAATTTGAGGAAAAGATATTTCAAAGTTGAATTCTGATTTTTCATGATATTGTTGTTTGAGGTTAGGTTTGATTGGTGCTTATACAATCTATTTTTCTTCCTTTTTCTGTTTCAAGTCTATGGAAATGATGCTCCTTTTGCTTTATATTTAGTTTCCTTTGAGATTGCTCTGCTAAATTTGTTTAGTTTCCTGGAAAATCAAAGAGAAACTTCAATTCTATTTTGGAGGAGAAGACGATGGGAAGAAGATGAGGGTATTTTGGGTATTTTAGAAAATATAATTAAATTAATATATTTTAATATATTTATTTTTTTTATTTTATTTTAAAATTTAAAAAATAGCGTGGCGCGTTCTGATTGGTCATGAAAAAAATTAATGTTAGGGGGCAATATGGGTAACAACGAAAACGTTAGGGGGCAAAAGTGGTCAAAATAAACTTTAGAGGACAAGTTAAGAAAACAAATAAAGTTTAAGGGAAAAAGTGTATTAAGCCATTAAAAAATAACATCTTTATTAAGAAACTTAAAATTAAATAACTTTTTTTAAAGGAGATATTCATAGAGACAAAGAGAACGAATTACAACAGTTCACGAAGCTCAGGGGAGAGTTGACAATCCAGTCTTCGAGACAACAACCCTTAAGACTCAATTTTGCAACCCAATCCGCAGCCCTATTATAAGAATGATTAACATAACAAAAAAAGAAGAAAGAAAAGGAAGCAATCAAAGCAACAATGTCCTTTTCAACTGCAGCTGACTCCCACGCTAAAAACGATATGGAGTTAAAGCGAGAGATAACACCAAGGTTATCAGACTCGAGAACGACCTTGTCCCAGCCAGAATTAATAGCCAAGATAGCACCAAGGCGTAGCGCGATGGCTTCGGCCACTGATGCAGAAGACATGGGAAAAACGATCGACTCCCCCCCAATCAGAGACCCCAAGCAATCTCGAACCACACAGGCCACACTCGCCTTCTTAGAGACCATATCAAAAGCAGCGTCACATTTAATTTTTAGGAAACCTGGACTCGGCGGCAACCAAGAAGATGGAGATGGTAGATCATTAGAAGAAGAAGAACTTGAATTCAAGGATGGCGGCTTAGGAGAAAGAAAACAGAATTCCTGAAAAGCAAAATTTGCTCGGTTCCAAACTTCAAGAGGAGAGATCAAATCAGCATTGAAAATCAAAGAATTATTGGAATTCCAAATACTCTAACAGAGGAACGCAATCAAATGAATTTCATTCCAGAAAAGACCTTTTCCATTAAGCAAAGACAATTTTCTCCACCATTTGCGAAACCCGAAAAGCCAACCCTTTCAGGAGAATAACCGAACCCTGAAATTCTTCACACTGCCTGAGCAAAAGGACAAAAAAAAACAAAAAGGTGTTCGAGACTTTCCTGGCACTCACTGCATTGAGGACCTGGATAGCCTACACCAAACTTGCCGTGGAAACGATTAGCAAGAATACCTTTGGTGGGGATAATATTGTGGCAAGCCTTCCAAATAAAAGATCTTATTTTAGGGGGGCATTGATGCTCCAAACAGATTTCCAGACATGCTCATCCATTCTCAAATCACTACTCAAGCAAGCATGCCAAGGGAGAAATTTTTTTAAGAAAGCAAAATGGTAACCTGATTTAACCGAGTAATCACCGTTTTTAGTGGCCGCCAAAACCAAATCATCATTAAACAAGGAGCCTCCAATAGGAATGGTAAGGATAGCTTTAGTCTCATGCAAAGAAAATAGGTTCGAAAGTTTTTTCTTGCACCATTGACGTTGTTCAATAAGGTCTGAAAAACTGACAATGATCAGGGATTGTCGAAGAAATTTTTTTGTAGGAAGAGAGGGGATCTAACGGTCATCCAAAAATGAGATGTCCTTCCCGTTGCCCACACGCCAAATCGACCCTTCTTGGATTAATTGAAGGCCAGCATGAATGCTTGACCAATCCCAAGAAGGGTTTCTACCCTTGGAAGCAAGGAGAATGTTGCCACTAGGAAAGTAAAGCCCTTTCAAAATACGAGCGAGAAGGGAATTCAGATTCTTTAAAATTCTCCATAACTGTTTAGCAACAAGGTCAAGGTTAAAGGATCTCAAATCCCTAAAACCCATTCATCCTATATTTTTCGGTAAGCGCATTTTCTCCCAACTTAGCCAATGAATGTATCAGTCCTTTTCTTTTGAGCCATTCCACCAAAACTTACCTATCACAGATGAAATTTCATCACAAAAGGTGACAAGAAGACAGAAACACTGTATAGCATAAGTCAAAATTGTCGTAGCCACGACCTTAGTTAAAGTTTCATTCCCTGATTGTGAAAGAAGATTAGCTTTCCAACCTTGTAGCTTTTTCCGTATTCTTTCCAAAATAAAGTTCAAAGTTCCTTTCTTGTTACGACCCCAAAGGGAGGGTAAACCCAAGTAACAGCTTCCTTTCTCCATAATGCGAAAACCGAGAGAGCTGAGAATATTGGAAATCATAGAAGGACTCGTATTCAGAGAGTAAAAAATTGAAGATTTTGAGCAGTTTATATCTTGACCTGTGGACTTTTGGAAGTCACAAAGGATTCGGCGAACCGAAGAGCAGTTTGACTCATTTGCTTTAGTAAATAGAACACAATCATCAGCAAAAAGGAGGTGGCTAAGAACCGAGCATCTACCCCCTAAGCGAAAGCCTTGGAACTCTCCGTTGGACAGTTCCTTTTCAATAAATAATGAGAAAACACATGAAATCGGTAGAAAAAAGGAAATGTGTTAAGGGATCGCCCTGCCTCAAACTCCGGCTAGGGGTAAATTCATCTTGACGTTCTCCATTGATAACCAAAGAAAAAGAAGGTGTAGAAACACATGCCATCACACGATCGATCCACCAATCACAAAATCCCATTTTAAGCATGATAAAACGTAAAGCATTCCATTCAACTTTGTCATAAGCTTTTTCAAAATTAATTTTGAGAGCCATTATACTCGCTGATCACTTTCTTCTTTTCTTCATCGCATGGAAAGCTTCATGGGCTAGGATAATGTTGTCGTGTATTATTCGACCATTAATAAAAGCTGATTAAGAGTCAGGAATGATACTCGGAAGAAAGAACTTTAGCCGGATAGCAAGAATCTTTGTAATCACCTTAAGAGAAAAATTGCAAAGACTAATCGGCCGGAAATGAGAGACTTTTGAAGGATTTTTCTTCTTAGGAATAAGGACAAGATTAGTCTTGTTCAAAGATTGATCCATAACTCCCGTACGGAAAAAAATTAGAAATAGTCAATATAAGATCCACCTTAACAATGTCCCAAAATTTTTGATAGAAAATCCCCGAGAATCCATCCGAGCATGGAGATTTTAGTGCCCCCATTTCAAAGACTGGTTTTTTAATTTCTTCTTCGTTCACCTCCTTACCTAAGGCATAGTTGATATCATTTGAGATGGCGCGAGGAATCAGATCACCAATGCCGCTATAGTTGACTGAGTCATTTTTTTGTAGACCCTATGAAAATGATCTTGTATAACCGAGCATATAGATTGTTCGTCTTCAACCCAAATTCCAAAATTGTCTTTAAGTTTAGCAATGGTATTTTTTCTCTGTCTTTGGACATTTTTTGTATGGAAAAATTTAGTATTTTTATCACCAAACCTAATACAGTTGACTCTTGATCTTTGGTGCCAATGACGTTCTTCACTTTCCCATAATTCATGAAGCTCCCTCTAAAGTAACAAAGCTTCTTCTTTTGTTTGAGAAGTAAGTGGGGTGTTTTGGATAATCAAGAGCTTGTTTTTAATGTCTTCAATCCTTTGTCTACTTCTCCCATACTTAGCTTTACTCCATTTGCTCAACTTATTTCTTGTAATTTTAAGTTTCTTTAAGAGTTGATTGTGTCTTGGAATATTGGAGTTTCCGTTCCAAGCTTCATTGATCTTTGTGGAGCATTCTTCCTCAAGTATCCATCTAGATTTGAACTTCAACTCATTTCTTCTCTTTTTCTTCAGACCATCAATAAGCAAAACAATCGGGTTATGGTCCGACACAACAACCGCTTCAATAATACCAAAAGCTTTTGGGAATAAAATACTCCAATTATTTGAGACAATAACTTTTTCGAGCCTTTCCACAATTGCATCTTGATTACTTCTCAGATTGGACCAAGTAAAGTCCCCACTCTTTAAAGGAAGTTCAAATAAATTTGATTTATCCATAAAATCGAGGAGTCAACTAGCTTGTCTAGTATCGAGAGGGGCATCGCCTCCTTTCTCATTCTGAGAGGAGATAATGTTGAGGTCTCCGATGATAAACCAATTAGAATTAAGACCATTCCTAAGGGATGAGAGCTTCGACCAAAAAGGCTTGTTTGTCTTCCTTATGAGGAGGACCATAGAGAAAAGTACAGTACCATGGAGTTCCACCCTTTAGGGAAATCTGGGTATCAATGAAGTTTTGGGATTCTTTTAATATAGTCATGTTAATATCTTCTGTCCACCAAAGGGCAAGGCCACTTGTCAGACCACGGGGATCAACATAATAACTTCCTGAGAATATGCTTTTAGTTCGAAGCTTCTCCAGGTATGACGATTTCTTCTTTGTCTCACTTAGAAAGACTATGCCGAGTTTGAACTTGAATAAAGAGTCTTTTAAAGCTCGAACCTTTTCCGACTTACTCAAGCCGCGAATGTTCCAGGATAAAATTGACATAAACTCTCAAAGAGAGAACAAAATCAAATGATGATAGCAGATGAAGAGAACAAAAAAACCCAAAAAAACTCCACCATGAAGGACCAACAAGACGGAAAAGCACAAATCTCAATCAACAAACACGCAACAGAGCATATCAGAGGGAGACCAAGAGACTTACCTTGACAGGAAGAAGAGCAGAGAAAATAAAGCTTATCGAATCAAACACCTCCAAAGAGGTTGTCGGACACGGCAAAACAATCATAGGAACAGTCAGTAGAGGAAAAAGGAGAAGAAAGAAATCGTCGCAAGAATGGCCACCAAAGAAAAATCACCAGACAAACCTCCAACCATTCGCACCACAAAAGAAATCCAGACCTAAAATCTTGTAGAAGACGAGCACGCAACCCAGAACTCAAAGAAGGAAATAGGGGAATCTCACAATCTAGCCAAGATTGAAAGAAAATCCGAGTAACCAAAGGTGAAGACGGGGAGAGTTTTTACTTAAAATTAAATAACTTGAAGTGTAATTGTTTCGAAAACATAATAAGAGTCTCTTCAACTAGGCACGACATCACACAATGATGTCTTGTGAGAAAAAAAAAACAAAAATGTAAAAAATATAAAGTGGAATGGCGCGGATTTAGGGGCTGACAAGGGTCATTCCTGTAAATTTTCAATTTTATTTTTGTGTGTGTATATATATAGGATGGGATCTAGTTACACTATGTAAAACTCAACTAGGTTTACACTAATCCATGACCATTGGATGAGTGAAATGGATGGATGAGATTAGAAGTAGGATATGTGAAGATTATCACTTGGGGGAAAAAGTGAGGAGTTAATCTCATCCATCCATTTTACTCATCTAATGACGATTATAATTTTTGAAAATCGGGGTTTTTTATTATTTTGGTATTGAAATTATGATTTTTTTTTCAATTTTAATCAAATTTCCTTTATTTGCTTAAAAATCATTTTGGAGTCGCCACCGGTCACTTTGGTAGACCGGAAACCATAAAAAGCGGACCAGAGATTCTTTTAATAAAATTCGGGTTCGGGAGTCGGTTACGTGTAGGGAAGGGTTAACACCCCTACAAACGCCCGTTATCGGTACCTTATTAATTCCACGTGGCATTTCGGACATTAATCTGAACTTAATTAAATCGTTAAATGGATTTCATTTCGAATGAGGATATCCTTTTGTAAGAAAATATATTTTGGATGAATATAAGTTTTAAAACGTTCAAATACATCAGGACACTTCAATTTATATTCAAAATGTATCTCAACACAAAAGGTTTAATGCATGACCAATTATGTTGTTTATTATAAGTAAACCCTAATTAGGCTCCATTGATCTAATTGATTTAAGAACTATGAATATTATTAATTTTGGATTTAAATAGTAACATCCAAGTAATTTGGAAACTACCATTAATAGGTCCAAAAGTAATAATATTCCTAATTTAAGGTGATACTAATTGCTTATCCTATTTTTTAATTTTATTTAAACTAATTACGTGAATTCCATTTTCCAAGTTTAAATGGAATATTGAATCTATTACTTAAATATTCCCTTAATTAATACCACATTACAATGTGATACTAATTAACTTAGAATATTTTAGCTTTATCCAACATCCATTTATTTTCTAAAATGTCCTTTCTTAACAATTTAATTAAATTTAATTAGAGAACTTATCTAAAAAGGCTCTAATTTAACTATTCTAAGTTATTGACATCCCCTAAACAAATACACTATTGATTTTTTTTAAAATCATGCAACATATAAATAATTAAGTAATTAAATTAAAACAATTAATTAAAAGCACATAAGGACTGAATTGAAAGGAAATTAAACTGGGTATAAAGCTAATATGGGTCAAATTGAACTATATTTAATCTAGGAGAACCGAATTACAAGGATTTGAGGACCAACCTAAAGAGAAAGCAAAACTTGACAGCCCAAACTATGAGATCCGTGAAGTAGGGCGCGAATCTACCGTGCCCGACCTGACTCGACTCACGGGTCATCCAAACTCTGTGCCAAAACGGCATCGTTTTGGAATGGGTATAAAAAGGGAAAATCTAAATTAAATCGGTCATTTTCACTAAGCCCCTCACTTTGTTCCTTCTCTATCACTCTCGTTTTCTTTGAACATAAGCTGGCCGGCCTCCGCAGGCGATTTCCAGCCGACACGGGCGATTTCTGGCCGCCACATCGGCCACCGGCCAAAACCTTAAATACTAAAAAATTCCTAATTTTCGATCCTAAACCCTAAATCTAACCCGGCTCATTAGAGCCACCCTTCTTCCCCGACCTAAGGCCTAAAACTACCTGAAACCCGCTCTCATTTTTCAACTCCGACAAGCCCCCAACTCACTGGCGATCAGCTTCTCTTTTCCGATCTAAGACTCTCCTTTTCAGATCTATTTTTTATTTATTTTCGTTTCGATCTAACGTTTTTAGGTTTTCTGCAGGAAAAAGAATCAGAAGAAAGGACATGCGCAGCAAAGTAGATCAGAGGGAGACCAAGAGACTTACCTTGACAGGAAGAAGAGTAGAGGAAATAAAGCTTATCGAATCACACACCTCCAAAGAGGTCATCGGACCCGGCAAAACAATCACAGGAACAGTCAGCAGAGGAAAAAGGAGAAGAAGGAAACCGTCGCAAGAATGGCCACCAAAGAAAAATCACCAGACAAACCTCCATCCGTTCGCAGCACAAAAGAAATCCAGACCCAAAATCTTGTAGAAGACGGGCACGCAACCCAGAACTCACAGAAGGAGATGGGGAATCGCACAATCTAGCCAAGATTGAAAGAAAATCCGAGAAACCAAAGGTGAAGACAGGGAGAGACGTTTAGAGATTTTGACTTTTTGATCAAAAAATAAAATAGTTTTTACTTAAAATTAAATAACTTGAAGTGTAATTGTTTCGAAAACATAATAAGAGTCTCTTCAACTAGGCACGACATCACACAATGATGTCTTGTGAGAAAAAAAAAACAAAAATGTAAAAAATATAAAGTGGAATGGCGCGGATTTAGGGGCTGACAAGGGTCATTCCTGTAAATTTTCATAACCATTGGACGAGTTAAATGGATGGATGAGATTAGAAGTAGGATATGTGAAGATTATCACTTGGAAAAAAGTGAGGACTTAATCTCATCCATCAATTTTACTCATCTAATGACCATGAATTAGTTTAAAACTAGTTGAGATTTACATAATGTAAGTGGATATATATATATGGGACAGTTACACAGTGTAAGAAATTTTATCTGTTACACGCTTTTTGGATCGTTATATGGGTGAAATAGATGACTGAGATTAACGAGTTATGTGAAGATTATCACTTGAAAAAAAGTAAGTAGTTAATCGCAACCATCCATTTCCCATCAAACAATTCAAAAATCGTGTAAAAGTATGAGTTTTATATTCTATATAAGTGAAATAGATTGCTGAGATTAAGACCTACTTATATTATGTAAAATTCAATTGTTTTTATATTTTTCTTGAAATGTTATATGAGGTTAAAATTGCTAAGATTATTTTCTTATTTTTTAGGATAATCTTTTTATTTTCTACTGATAATCTAAGCCATCAATTTATCATCGATCCAAAAAAGATAAAACTATATATATATATATATATATATATATACATACAATTTTTTAATTAAAATAATGACTCAAGCCCTTTTCTCTCCTCTCCAAATCTAATATTTTCTTTCAAAAATAATTAAAAAGCAGCGGTGCTCCTTTCTTCATTTTTTATTTAGCCGGCGATTAATAATTATTTAAGTGTTGGTTGTTTATCGTCGGTGTTTTTTATTTCCTTTATTTTATTTGTTGTATTTTTAATTATTTTTCTTTGAGTTTTTCCTTTATTTTAATAAGAATTCTTGCTCTTGTGGCACGTCTTTCCTGTGCCTTTGTGGCACGCTTTTTATTTATTTTTGTGGTTCGTTTCATCTGTTATTTGACACAATTTAACATACTTTAGCAGTCGTTTGATGCTCGTATAGAGATCCTCACGGCACTAGTTTTTTGATTGATTATGTTGGTGGTCATAGAAAAGATTGATCCCCACTCGTTTGATGGTTTGTTGGCCGATATAATCAGAACTGTGTAGCGGAGTAATCTGCCTGATAGTTTGGTTCGCTCACCACTCTTTCTTCATCCCGTAAAACGTCTCGTTTGGCTAGAGACAATGAGATTCATGAAGGTTTCTGAGTTTTGATGATATGCTAATCTCAATGAAAGTGTTTACTTTTCTTTGTACATTTGTATTGAGATTTTTAGTGGACTAGTCTTTTTTTCTCTTCTTTTGATGTATTATATTTGTAGTATTTTTCATGGTTATTAATAAAATTCAGTTGACATTGATTAAAAAATTAATTAAATTAATGATAAAATTATATTTGATCATTTTGAATCATATTTTTTATTTTAATATATTTTTTTAAAATTATTGTAACACCCTAAAAATACCCTAGAAGAAATTATAAGAAAATAAAAAGAAAAGTGTAAACATTTTGGTTAAGCTTAGTGAAATTATAAGATTTAAGTATTAAAATGAATAATTATAAAGTGATAGATTAAAAAAAAAGACATACATGTGTAAAATGTATAAAGAAAATGTGATTTATTATATGTATATAAGTTTAATGAAATGAACAATGTAAGTTAATACATATACATATAATATACCCGGTGGATAATTAGGATAATTATCTATGTATATATATGTATAATATAATATAATAATAATAGTAATAAAACAAAAGGTTAGGGGAAATTTTGGTGGAAATTTGGTAGAGTTAGGCAACCTAATCCTACTAACCAAATTAATCATTTCCCACCACTTTCCTTCATCTATTTCTTCCACCATCCCTCCACCGATTACTCAACCCTTCTAGCTTAGTAAACCATACATTCACACACACTTACAAACACAAAATTGAGAGGAAAACCAGAGAGCTTTAAGTGAAGAAGACAAGGGTTGCATAGCATAGAAATTGAGTTAGAAAATTCAAGGAAAAATCGAAAGTAAGTAGCTCTCTCTCTATAGTTTTCGAATATGTTAAATCTTTAATAGATCAATGGTTTTAATGCCTTTAGAAAATCATGAAAGTGATGATACTAAAGGTTATGCTGCTGGAAAATTTTAAGAACACAAGAAACCTCAAGAAATTTTGAAGGATAAAAGCTTATGAACATGCAAGAGTAAATATGGACAGATTTAGTAGTTATAAGAACATGCAACTTTAGAAAATTGTAGAAAATTAATTAGTGGGAATTTCGTGATGAATTTTTGATATGTTCTACTTTGCCATGTCTAAAGTGGTAGAAAAATTATAAATCTGAGTTTTGATCATTGTAGTGAAATCTGGAAACACATTTCGAACAGCATGCAAAACTGTCCAGTAATGCTCCTAGCTGGACAGTGAACTTTGTAAAATTGTAGAAAATAATTTACTAGGAGTTTCGACCTTAATTTTTGATATGTTAAAATTGGGTATGTTAATTGAATTTAGGAACAAACGGTGTTTGATTTGGAGTTATGTACAGGAAATAAGAAACGAATTAAATTAGGTGGTCAGAATTGTGTATAAATGAAAAGAAGAAAAATTAAGAATTTGTGAATTATTAAAGATGTAAAATTGGATTAAATGGAGTGTTAATAAATTGATTTACAATCTGTAGGATGTGAAATCCACCAATTTTAATGATCAATTTTAAAGTTTAAGTGATTAATTAAAGAAATTAGGAAAATGGAAATTAGTCTAATCGAACCGTAAAAGTATAGGAACTCACTTAGAATTGAATACTCTAATGTGACAAGATTAAAAAAAAATAGGGTTGCTAACCGAGGGGGAACCTTAACGGGTTTCGCTTCGGTTTTCCCCGTGTGACTCACTCAGACCGGTCATCCGGCTAGACCGGGATGAGGGGGTTACATTTGTTGGTATTTATAATGAAAGTTTTGATTTAAAAAAAAATATCACACGAAAAATTATTAACCCACTTCCGCTGCCTAATACGATTCTGTCACATGTTAACATAGCGCTCCTTGCCCCTATTCCGGGTGAGGGGTGTTATAATTATAATATTATAAAATAAAACAATGTATTGTTTAATCTTTTAAAGAAGTATAATATACTTATATCCTCCCAAAAAAATATTGACTCGCTGCTTGACTCGAATTCAAAATTTTTTGTGGAGTGTTTCCGCTCGTAATTAGGGGTGAGTATTCGATCGAGTCGAGTTAAAATATTTCGAGTTATTAGAGTTGATGTGTCACATTTTACAACTCAAATTTTATTTGAAATTTTTTCAATTCGAGTCGAGTTTTCGAGTTCCTATATAAATTTAATTCTAATTATTTATCATATTATAGTACAGTTTGATTTCAATTTAAACGACTTTATGTAATCATATAAGATATGCATATATTTAATAATATATATTTTTTCATATGTGACATATATTTCTTCATATTTTTTATATCGATATAGATATATCATTAAATATTGAGGGACTTAACTCGAACTTAAAAATCAGTTCACTAATTACTAGAAATTTTGTGTTATTCGAATTTTTATTTTACAACTCAAATTTTATTTTAAATTTTTTTCGAGTCAAATTTTTTTACCTCGAGTCGAGTAGAGTTTTGTTAATTCCTACTTGTAGTACGAAGGGTCTATACTTTTTGTAATCAACAACCATTCAATATTGAAATTATAAATTATAGTATTTCGTATAATCATATTCGTTCTCAGAATAGATTAACTGTGTGCTTTTGAGACTTTATTTAAGGAAAAAAACAGTGTGCTTTTGAGACCTGGATAAGAGGAAGGCTGGCTGTATTTATGGGGGCTAATAATAATAATAAGTTAATAACAGCAAGAGGTATTAAACAAATGGATTTAGCAAGTAGATCGGCCATCACGTTGTTTGTTCAATTCAACTACAACAACCCAGGCTCTCATCACAAATATTAAAATTGGTGTGGAACCGAGTCGAGATTTGATCAAACACTAACTCATTCCCAAGGATGCAAGACTATACGAATTTATAAAATTTTAGGAGGAATAAACTAGATTTTTAAAAAAAATGTGGAACTTTTTTTATTTTTTTTCCAAATTATATAAAAAATTTAAATTTTGAGGACAACTGCCCCATTTAGCCCCTTGTGGTCCGTCTCTACCCCAAAGCTTCTTTATGACTCCCAAGTCCCATTTTTGACCTACAACTTTATTCATTTGACGACACAAAGGAAATGTTCAAAGCGCAGTTTGGTTAATGGGCGGCTCCAAGGGCTGTCTTACCCCTTAGCTCTCTCAAGTCGCAACTGGATTGCTCTAGTTTGAAGATGAGTTATGAAATATAATCTTCAATAGGGTAAATTATATTAGAAGTCACTCAATTATTAGTAAGATTATAAACGGTCACATAATTTTAAAATGTTACTTAATTGATTGTCACAAATAAATCATTAGGCCCTTAGATACTGGACGACTTTTTATGAGGTGAAATATTTTATTCATTAAACATAATAAATTTCGGAGAGTTTGTAACCCCTAGACCCGCCTATGCATTAATACGGATCCTAGGAAGTCACATTAGGGTCACCGGAGCGACCCACGATAAAATTTTAAATAAACAATTTGCCAAACCATTTGAAATCATAAATCAAGTTTTGAACTAAGATACAATTCCAGAAAACATTCAGACAATGAAACAAAACTATGATACAAATTATTAATACAAGTTTCAGACTCGAATATAAACCAAAACATGACATACATGCCCCCTAGTTACACAGATACCATACTCCCTGACGAGCCGAAGAAACTCTCATACCGACGTTGATAGGTGCAACTTGTCTGATCTTTTATCCTGAGATGGTAAAAACAACATGAGCTTGGGAAAGCTCAGTAATACAGAACTACCAAAAGATGCTATAAGCTCATGCAGACATATGGTAGGCATAACATTTTTATGATGTTCCAGGCAATACTTGTCTCCATTTATGTTCGCTAATTTAGTGAAGCACTATTCTTGAGGACAACAAGGTTTGTTCTTTCTATGTTACTGAGTATTAAAAGAGAACTTATTGTTCAGAGAATCAGCAGAGTGGCGGGTTGGAGAAGTTAAACCACGAAGACTAGTGTGTTTTAATAAGTTACAGATAGAACATACATAAGTACTTAACATCATATCATATGAGCACATAACAGATTAAATGCAAATGTTCAATGTTCATACAGAAGTTTACAAGAACTACCCTCCAACCTTACACCAAAATGCAATTCCCCATGAACTGCATACAGAAGGTCTTACCCTAGGCCTGAGGCGTAGGGGCCTACCTAAGGGAATGCCTTAGGTCCAGAAAGACTTACCCTAGGCCTGTGGGCGTAGGAGCTTAACAGAAGGGTTTACCAGCTGGATCAGGGCTGTACCTGCAGACACTTCAAATCATATCCCTAGAATATACCCCCAAACAGTACAGTTTTGTTCAATATACATAGGCATCAGAATTCAGATGGCAGACATATGTTTAATCACATCAACCAGAAATCAGATATTTCAATTCCAGATCAGACATAGGGCATGCTATCAGATATAACCCAACTATGCTCTCAAGCAGCAATCATGCTTTCAACAAAATAGTCATGCTTTCAATAAAAAGGTAGTCACGTCCTTAATTCAGAAATTATCTCATAATTCATACATTTTCATATCTATGTTCAGATAAGTACATTCAAGTGAACAAGCAAAACAGAAATGTAGCACACACAGAACACACGGGACAGTACAAGTTTTATTTCTCAAAGATACCTGATATTTACAGAATGTGGCACATTGAACTTTTGGCTCGAATCAGATATTCTAGTAGTTCATACATCATACTCTTTAAATTCAAATATATTGTGAACGATTTAATCATTTAAGCTCACAAGGGTATTATGGTCTTTTCGACATTCATGGGCATTTTGGTAACTATACCAACATTGAATAAGCAATGGTTCACAAAACTCAGGTATCTTGTTTGCTCATTAGTTTTCTAACCAAGCATTCAAGTATTTCTATCAAGGTCTTTTGAGTTATCAGATAATTCCAAGGATGCTCTAATCATTTAGGCTAACATAACATTTTAGTTATTTAACTATCATGACAATTTTTCAAATATAACACAATCATAACAGAACGACGATTATAATTCTCAGGTGCTCTAACAGTTTATCAAACCTCAAAAATGTGTTTAATGCGGCATATTCCAACTTTACAATACTTACTAATATTCAGATATGAATAATTTACGTGTGTCAGAACTTAACACCGGCTGAAATGTATATCTGAACGGTCACCTTCATACTTTACTATAAGGTTTAGCTTTGAGTAATCAAGCATATAATCCTTGCAGATATTCCTACCTTACCATAGTATGGTAAGCGATAGGCATACACGTGTCGTATTTCTCAACACTTAGGGGAACCTTAGCTATTTAAGTCTTATTAACAAATCCAGAATTTCGTCAAATACATAGTTACCGATTAACTCATGAGGGTATTTCGGTTATTTTAAACTAAGATAAATCTACCATTTCTTTCTGAATTACCATTTGGTACCTCCATCATTCACGTACTCAACGAGATTAAGTCGCCCTAACTCTCCGGCCCTTTACAGACGATTCAATCATTACAGAACTTGAGGGTATAACGTCATTCAAATTAATCAGACATTTCGGTGCTTGAGGGCATTACCGTCTTTTTGGTCATTACGATCATTCTCATTTAATCCACGTATTACTGTCATAGGGATCGACTTAAGATTTCAACAATATTTCCAGAAAATTCTCATTCATGTGTTATACAGAGTTTGAGGGATTATCCAAGTTTGTATCACACGTATTGCATAAAGATGTCGAAGTCTTTCCATTAAAACATACATCTTGTGTAGTGTAAATTGTATAATCAGATCGAATGCAGATTTTAGGTCATTTCCTTTATCAGATGGGTAGTTTAGTCATACTTATGCTCCAAGGGCATTTTCATAATTTCATATCCAACATCTCATACTTATTTTTCGTATCGAATTCGACTTAAGCAGAGTTCACAGACACTCATCATAAGCATGCATGCTTTAACCAGATATCAACATGTACATAAAGCATACAAGGGGTAGTAGTATATTACCTTAACTCCGAGCTACACCAGTCGATTCATAATACTTTATTCGACCGTACTCGAATCCCAAAATGGAAGTCCCACGACATCTCGAACACCAAGGTATAAGGGTACCTTCAATTACACAGATTAACGTTTTAGTCCTTATTCACAGAGCCCTAAATAGGATTAAACACATAAACACTTTTGGGTTCAAGGTCAGATTCGGAGGCTTTCGGATCAGAATTTTGCAAAACGTGCTTCAAAAACGGACTCAGGACGTCGAAAAACATAAAATAAGAGTTTTCAGAAATTTTGACTTTTTGGTCAACGGTCAAAATCAACGCTGACGTCAGCAGGTCAACGCTGACGTCAGCAGGTCAACGGTCAACAGGGTCAGAGTCAACTGGTCAAGGTCAATGCTGACATCAGCATGACATCAGCAGTCAACAGGGGTCAACTGAGTTGACTCGGGCTGACTCGGACGAGTTGACTCGGCTGACTCGGACGAGTTGACTCGGCTTGACGGGTCGGGTCGGACGGGTCTGACGGGTCTGACGGGCTTGACCGAGCTGACCGGTTCAACCGGTCCAGCCGGTTCAGACCGGTTTGGACTGGTTTGGACCGGGTTGGACGGTTCAGTCCGGTTCACTCACCCAAAATTTCCGGTCACCGGACGGCCGTCGGAAAAGTCGCCGGAGATGCCATTTTCGCGTCGGTTCTGTCGGAAATAAAATGAACATTAAACCTCGAATCATATACACCCAAAAGCTCACCAAAATAGACCGGAAAATGACCGAAACTTACCCAAAACGAAGCCAAGATTGCTGGACTCGACGAAGCTCCGATGACGCCCTTGTCGGCGTCGGATGGGTGATCAATTACATGGGTTTTGTAGATCGAGACGAGAGAAGCTCACCGGTGCCCACGGTGAGGCGAGCCGACGTCGGGAACGGCCGAAAAAGAAGAAGGACGGTGGCGGCCGAACCCTAAATGCTTCCAGATCTGTTTCTGCCGCAAATGGCCGGCTGACGGCGCGCGTGGTTGACGGTGCTGGGCTCGGGGCTGGTCGGCGCACACGCCGGTGGTGGCGGTGTCGCGCACGGCGGAGCGGTGAGGCAGATCGGCGCGGTGGTCGGGCTTGGGTTTTGGGAATATGAATGGTTGGCAGATCCCCTTTTTGGGGAAAAACATAGATCTAAAATAATGGCCATAAATGGGGGTAGGTAGGATATTTTGTTTATTTTATTATTTTTGATACAACAGAAATGAATAACATAAAAATAAGTTGAGGTAGATTATAGCCAGATATTACCTTAGCCCAAACGGTTAAGGCTTGCACTCTCTAACCTTAGGTCGGGAGTTCAAACCCTCATACAAGCACCATTCTCTTATTTTTTTATATATATATTTTATTTATGAAAAACGGGGTGTTACAGAGTTACAGTTATGTCATTCAATTAATTGATTATAACAATCAAATCACGAGTCACTGTGTTGATTGTCGTCGATCATTGTTCATAAATTTTAACATAAGATTCACTTCGGTCTCTTCGTTCATTTCATCAAAATAAATATCTAAGAATCTCTGTCAAAACTATAAAATCATCTAAAACTTTTAAAATTTTTAAACACCAATCAACACCGTCCACCATTAAACAATTTCTTCTCAAAACATGTTGTTCCTCTCACCAACAACATATTTACCATTCAGATCGTTAATGATGCCCTTGATCTTTTAGACTCCAAAAACCTAAAATAATTTTTTTATTAATTTAGTGATCCATTTATAATCTTACTAAATAATCCAACGTGTAATTTACCCTGTATAATAAGGAAATTCAATTGGCACAAATGTCATTTTCCCCCAATCCAAAATGGCATCGTAAAAAGGTGATTGGATGGGATTATTTTAATTGGAAGCACATATGTAACTCATCCTTTTCGAAGTTGGAGAAGACGTCAAACTGGGTGAGCTGGGGCGATTTATTTCCCTGATAAGGGCAGGAAATCAAGAGAAATAAATCAGTAAGCGTTCCATCGAGTCAGAGTTAAGTTAAAAAATTTTAAGTTATTCAAATTAACTCATTATATTTTATAATTTAAATTTTATTTAAATTTTTTTCGATTCGAGTCGAGTTTTCGAGTTCCTATATAAATTTAATTGTAATTATTTATCATGTTATACCACGGTTTGATTCCAATTTAAATGGTTTTTTAACATATAAGATATGCATATATATATATATATATATATATATATATATATATATATATATTTTTCTTCATATTCATATTTTTTATGTTGGAATATGTATATCAGGAAAAATTGAGGGACTCTAATCAAACTTAAAAATAAACTCATTAACTACTAAAAATTTCGAGTTATTGGAGTTATTCGAATTTCTATTTTACAACTCAAACGTTTTTTGAATTTTTTTCGAGTTGAGTTGAGTTTATGAAATTTCGAGCCGAATCAAGACAAGCCAAATTTTTCGCATTAAGTCGAATGAAAAATTTTGATTTTTTCGAATCTAGTCGAATTTTACTCACCTATAACAGTCACATGCCGATGGGGTCCGATTTAAACTAAGGTAGAAAGCCATTTTCATCTTAATTCAGTAAACAAAACAAACCCCACATTTCGCCTATTGCCTTAACTCCCATAAATTATTTTGTTCCAGGTGTGTAAATTGTAAACAAAAAAACACAACAATAACATAATCGTTGAAATTTCTTTGACTTGTTGTTGTTTTCCCTTATTTTCCAAAATGTTAGAACCAAAACAAAACAAATCAAAACTCAGCTATAGGAACTACTTTATTTTTTGTTCCTTTTGAGTTGAGCTTAAAGTTAGAATTAAAATATAAATATTTGATTTTTAAATATTATGGATAATTGTTTAAATTTAGGTTTACAATAATATATATTAACCATATACTAAAATTTCAGTTATTTTAATTAATTCGATTAATTGACCGGTTTCAAACTAAATTAACTGATGATCAAAATATTTTATTGACCAATTATTATAAAAAAATCTTTAACCATTAATCGATATAGTACTTAATTAGCCAATGTGGGTATGATCGTGCGAACATTCATCCCACACCCATAGTTACTAATTGCAAGTTGTCTCTTCATGATGGTTGTCCTATTGCTAATGCTACAGAATTTAGGAGTATTGTTGGGGCTCTTCAGTACATCGTTATTACTCGTCCTGAATTGTAGTATCGTGTTGTTAGTATAGAACAATGAGTGCAGATAAGTATTATGTACTACATCACTTAAGATTATTTTCACTAAGGGTTAGTTGAAACATGTTAAGTTTGTTAGAAGGTTATCTAACTAACTCCTTCAGTGCTCACCTTTATATATAAATGGTTGGCTTTCTTTTGAGAGTATTACAGTCATAATCAATAAAATAGAGAGTACCGATTCTTTTCTTTCAAAATTTTCACCTCCATTTCTCATTAAGATTCGTTCAGCCAGACTAAATTTCAATTAAATCAATTAATTTGATTTTAATTGAACAGTAAACAACGATAAGTTTAAATGAATATATTTTTTATTTAATTGATTAGAAAAATAGCCACATCTATGATTATTTAGAAAAATGACTCTCTGTCGGTCCACGTAAGGCAAACTTGTGTTCTACAAAAAGCGAGTTTGAAACTCGTCCTGTAAAAAGCGAGTTCTATGTTAAAAAATGCCGTAAATTATTTTTTTACCAACTTACTCTACACAATTATGTAAAAAATGAGTCTTGAACTCGCGTCATGTAAAAAGTGAGTTCGTCGATTTAAAGATATTTTTTAGTTAATTCTAAATAGAGGTCATTATTCTAATTAAATAATAAAAATGAGATATTAATTTAAAATTATTGTAAACAACGCCATAATCAACCACCATTAGTAGGTTAATATTTAAATAACCACAATTTTAGTACTACAAAGTAGAGTTACTGAATTAAAATGATTCTTTTACCAAAAGATAGCAGAGTGATTTTAGGGTGAGACACGCTAAAATAAAACTATATAAAAATACTTATAAAAATATATAATTTATGTATCGATTTTTATGTATCTAGAGAAATATTTATAAAATAATAAAAATTTTAATATATATACAAATACTTACCAATTTTTAAGTATTCATTATGTACTTACATAAATCTTTACTGGTGGATACATAAATTTTTACCGTTTATATAAACATTTTTCTATACTCATTTTAGCCGTCTCAGGTTAGAAAAACCATAGTAGCGCCCTTTAAAAAAAAAGGCTGAGTTATCATTTAACAGTTTACTCTTTATAGAAACCGTGTCTGCAACTTCCGCGTTATTGGTGAAAACATTCCCGGGGTTTTTCTTGACGAAGACTTGTTTTTTACTCGGTTCAACCTTTTTCCCCTTTTCCTCGTAGTTTCTCTGCTTTCTAATTTCTATATATTGGAATGAAGCAGAGGACAAAACTTTAGGAACGAAAGCGATTTGAGAAAGAAAGAAATGGAGAATTTTTTGAATGAGAGCTTCGATTTGAAGCCGAAGCACTCGTCGGAGGAAGCGTTGGAAAGATGGAGGAAAGTTTGCGGTTTCGTCAAGAATCCGAAACGGCGGTTTCGATTCACTGCCAACCTCTCCAAACGCCACGAAGCTGCTGCTATGCGACGATCCAATCAAGTGCGTTGAATTTTTAAATCTAGTTTCTTATTTAAGATTAAATTGCTGAAATTGCTATGGTCTAATTTTATTTTCTTTTTTCTTTTAATAAAAATGCAGTGAACTGTTTTGCTATACTTACGAGATTATGTTTTGATGTCTATAAATTAGCTGAAATTTGCCGGAGAGTTTAACGGTGCGAAGCTTTTCAAAAAAGCAAAGACGGAAAACTCTAATAGCGTTGAAATACATTTCTATTTTGTCACTTAGTTGTTTCTTTTTTAGCTGTTGAAAATTAAAACATATGCTAAGCTCCTTTTATTATTGGGTTAATATTTGCAGTGGAAAACTTTTTTCCCACGAACATATAATTTCAGCTCTAAAATTTAAAATCTAAAGAAACTCTAAACTCCTAAATTATGGAGTACTCTAAACCCTAAATTCTATTTTCTCAAAGTTATTTTTCCTTGGTAAATATAATAGGATTTTGAATATGAAATTTAGCATTGTATAGTTTATTTATTTTTGATCTGTGACATTGCAGGAAAAACTGAGAATCGCTGTACTGGTTTCGAAAGCTGCCTTCCAATTTTTGTCAGGTGAGATTTTTGCAGCACAATCAAGTTTGTTGCTTTTATTTTGAAGGAAAGCTGCCTTTCAACTTAACTGAATCTTCTTTTTGTTTTTTCCAGGTGTACAAACAAGTGAAAGTGATTATGTTGTTCCTGAAGAAGTCAAAGCTGCTGGTTTTCAACTCTGCGCTGATGAGTTAGGATCCATTGTGGAAGGCCATGATGTGAAGAAACTAAATATTCATGGTGGAGTGGATTGCATTGCTGAAAAACTCTCCACGTCTACCACCAGTGGGCTAACTTCTGATACCGGTCTGTTGAATACTAGACAACAGGTCTATGGAATCAATAAGTTTGCTGAGGCTGAAGCTAAGGGTTTCTTGGTATTTGTTTGGGAAGCTCTTCAAGACATGACCCTTATGATCCTTGGGGTGTGTGCTTTTGTGTCGTTGATAGTCGGGATAGCAATGGAAGGTTGGCCAAAGGGAGCTCATGATGGACTTGGGATTGTTGCGAGTATCTTATTGGTTGTGTTTGTCACAGCTACAAGTGATTATCGCCAATCTTTACAGTTCAGGGATTTGGACAAGGAGAAAAAGAAAATCACAGTCCAGGTAACAAGAAATGCATGTAGGCAGAAAATGTCTATATACGATTTGCTTCCAGGTGATATTGTACACCTCAATATTGGTGACCAAGTCCCTGCTGATGGCCTTTTTGTCTCGGGATTTTCTGTGCTAATTGATGAATCAAGTTTAACAGGGGAGAGCGAGCCGGTAATGGTGAATGCTGACAACCCTTTTATGCTTTCTGGTACTAAGCTTCAAGATGGATCATGCAAGATGATGGTTACTTCTGTTGGTATGAGAACACAATGGGGTAAATTGATGGCAACCCTTAGTGAAGGGGGAGATGATGAGACCCCACTGCAAGTGAAATTGAATGGAGTAGCAACCATTATTGGTAAGGTAGGCCTGTTTTTTGCTGTCATAACTTTCGCTGTATTGATGCAAGGACTGTTCATGAATAAACTGCAAGAAGGGACAATCTGGAGTTGGTCTGGCGATGAGGCATTGAAAATGCTGGAGTTCTTTGCTGTTGCAGTTACAATTGTTGTTGTTGCAGTTCCTGAGGGTCTACCATTGGCTGTGACTCTGAGCCTTGCTTTTGCCATGAAGAAGATGATGAATGATAAAGCACTAGTTCGGCACCTTGCTGCTTGTGAGACTATGGGGTCAGCAACAAGTATTTGTAGCGATAAAACTGGGACACTAACCACTAATCACATGACGGTTGTGAAATCATGCATTTGCTTGGGTGTCAGGGAAGAAGGTAGCAACAATAAAGCTTCTCTCTACTCTGAGATTCCAGAGTCTGCTATGAAACTCCTGCTACAATCCATTTTTACCAACACTGGGGGTGAAATTGTTATTAACAAAGATGGAAAACGTGAGATATTGGGAACACCCACAGAGACTGCTTTGTTAGAGTTTGGCTTGTCTCTGGGTGGAGATTCCCAAGCAGAACGACTGGCATCAAAACTTGTTAAGGTTGAGCCATTCAATTCTACAAAGAAACGAATGGGAGTAGTCCTCGAGCTTCCTGAAGGAGGGCTACGAGCACACACTAAAGGTGCTTCGGAGATAGTTTTGGCTGGATGTGACAAGGTGATTAATTCAAATGGGGAAGTTGTTCCTCTGGATGAAGAATCCATTAACCACCTCAATGCTACAATTAACCAGTTCGCTAATGAAGCCCTTCGAACCCTGTGTCTTGCATATATGGAACTGGAAAATGGTTTCTCCCCTGACAATGCCATTCCACTTTCCGGGTACACTTGTATAGGAATTGTGGGTATTAAAGATCCAGTTCGCCCTGGTGTCAAAGAATCAGTTGCTATTTGTCGTTCTGCTGGGATTACTGTACGAATGGTCACAGGAGACAACATAAACACTGCAAAGGCTATAGCCAGGGAGTGTGGAATTCTTACAGATGATGGTATAGCCATTGAAGGCCCAATTTTCAGAGAAAAGAGCCAGGAGGAAATGCTTACTTTAATTCCCAAGATTCAGGTACTCTCCATATTTTTAGTCTTTGCTTCAAAACTTTACCCAGTTAGGTACTTTTAACAAGGATGAATCATGTATTCACATCTGGATTTCCTTTCTTTTGCAGGTGATGGCTCGATCCTCTCCTATGGACAAGCATACTCTTGTAAGGCAATTGCGAAGTACATTTGATGAAGTTGTTGCTGTGACTGGTGATGGAACAAATGATGCTCCAGCTCTGCATGAAGCAGATATTGGATTAGCAATGGGCATTGCTGGAACTGAGGTATTCAATGCATTAATATTTTCATACTCTGATGCATCTTGTAGCAATGAAATGAACTTATATATGAAAATGGAATTATGCTCGACTAAGTACTGATTTAATACCATGAGAATGAGTCAGATAGTGATCATGTTCTCAATGGACTGCTAGACATAATTTGGTATAAAATAAGGGACATAGACTTGAGTACTTTTGAGAAGAAGGGATCTAGAAAAGGCCTCGTAAGTATAGGAGGGAAGCCATTATGATTAGTTTTGATGCAAATATGTTGCTTAATCATGATTACAACCACCATTCATGCACCTGATACTAGAGTATTGTAACAATGACTGTCCTTGTTACATGCTAGTAAAATATTTTACTTAAATATATGAAGAAATGCCTGATACCAAGATTCAATCATTCTCGATTCTCAATTTCAGGTGGCCAAGGAGAGTGCTGATGTCATAATTCTGGATGACAATTTCTCAACAATTGTGACAGTAGCCAAATGGGGTCGTTCAGTATACATAAATATTCAAAAATTTGTACAGTTTCAACTGACAGTCAACATCGTTGCGCTGATTGTTAACTTCTCCTCAGCATGTTTGACAGGTAAGAAAGGGATGTGCTTTGCCTACATCTACTTCAAACTCATATTCTAGCTTTCGTTGCAAATGAATATTGTGTTGTCATATTTGCTAACGCTTTTTGCACCAAACCATTTTGCAGGTAGCGCTCCTCTCACAGCTGTTCAGCTGTTGTGGGTCAATATGATTATGGATACTCTGGGAGCACTTGCACTTGCAACTGAGCCTCCAACTGATGAACTAATGAAGCGTTCACCGGTTGGAAAGAAAGGAAATTTTATCAGTAATGTGATGTGGAGGAATATCTTAGGGCAATCCTTTTATCAGTTTATGGTTATATGGTACCTTCAGGTGAAAGGAAAAGCAATGTTTACTCTCGAAGGCCCTGATTCTGACCTGACATTGAACACGCTTATTTTCAATTCATTCGTATTCTGCCAGGTAATGAGCTCCTTCATATTTTGCTACATGCACGCTTTTCTGAGACCATGATTTAGCTTACAAATTATGCTGGGTGATTTCCACAGGTTTTCAATGAGATCAGCTCACGTAACATGGAGGAAATAAATGTTTTCAAGGGTATATTAGATAACTACGTTTTCGTGGCTGTCCTTGGCTGCACTGCTGTCTTCCAAGTTATCATCATCGAATTCTTGGGAACATTTGCTAGTACAATTCCTCTCACCGGCTCACAATGGTTCGTAAGTGTGTTCATAGGATTCTTAGGCATGCCGATCGCTGCTGCCTTAAAGACGATACCAGTATGAACCACGATAAACTCAGGTGCTGTTTTCCGAATGAACAGCTCTATGTTCCTCCTTGCAGCGTAGATTCATTAGTGACAAGAAAGTTTTCCCTGCTTTATTGACAAGGATTGATTGCGTTTAGAAGGTAAATAGAGATATCTGGATTGAAGTTTTTGTTTATAGGTTGCTCAATTATCTTGTTCTTAGTTACGTTTTCTAATTAGCATGTAATTAGTATATCATTCACACTTTTGTAGTGATTAAATTGAAATATATAGCCTATTGGGCACTGCAACTTTTACCCCCCTTCATTGTCTCTTAAAGTGTTATTGTCCGAGACTTATGGGATATGAATGATTTTATAATATAAATGAAGTTTTTAAAAATTGAAGCACATTCATATTGAAAACAACTTTGCAACCAGATTTTTCTGAAATAAAAACATGATTTTAATAACTTAATATTATTGGGTGAAAGTAAACAAAAAAAAAAGTGATTTCAAGCTTCTCTCCAAGGCTAAGTCCTCCCTTCCTCCTTCTTTTTCCATCTTTCCTTCTTGGACGATGAGAATGGTTGAGTTTGAGTGAGTCTGCTTACACTTGGTGGTGGTTCAAGCCCCTGAAGTCCTTCTCTCTCGTTTTCTCTTTTCCCCTCTTTGTCTTCTATTTTATCCCAGAGTCATTTCTCAAAGTTTGGTTGTTGTTCCTTTGTTTGGTCCTTTCTTGTCGGTCAGCTTAAGAGCATTTATTTCCTCTTTTCCATGGAACCAGTGAACTTTAACTCCTCCCTAAGTGTGGGAGTAGTTAATAATGGGTATCCCAACCACCCGACAAACCCTAACTTCTACAACCAAGAGTTCATTGATGAGCTATGCCTAAATGAGGATAGTGAGGTTAATTTCACCCTGAAGAACCATGCCCTGATCGGAAAGCTTCTGGCCCCTAATCCGCTAAAAGGGCTCACCATGGCTGCAATCTTTCGGAAAGCGTGGAAGCTGGAAAACCTGGAGTGTCATGAGCTAGGGCGTAATTTTTTCCTTTTCCTCTTCAAATCGGTCGATGAACGTCACAAGGTGCTTGGTGACAAACCTTGGTCCGTCCAAGACTCCCTGCTGGTGCTCAAAGAGTGGCAACCTGACATAGCCTTGGAAGAACTGGATTTTTCTGTGGAGGAGTTCTGGGTCCAGATTGTTAACTTACCCATCGGCCTGAGAACTCCCGCAAATGTGCAACGTATTGGGAAGCTTTTCCCGGTGTACTATGGCTCCACACTCGAAGATAACACAATTTCTCAGTGGCACGGGTATGTTAGCATCAGAGTGGGTTTAAGAGTTGAAGATCCGTTAAAAACGGGGTTCATCTTAAATCGTAAGAAGGACCGCCCTCTCGAGGTTTCCTTCAAGTATGAGAATCTGCCCAAGTTTTGCTTCAGATGCGGCAGATTAGGCCATATCGAGGGTAACTGCACAAGCGACATCACAAGATTTTGCCTCTCGGAGAAATTCGGACCATGGATGAGGGCTCACACCGGCGGGAAACACAGGCCACATTGCTTTGGAAACCAAAATGAAGCTGAAACCTCCAACTCCTTCCCCGACACATCAGACAAAAAAGCGCGTGGACCAACGCCTCCCCAGTACGAGGAAATATTAAATCAGAAGATTTCCTTGGGTAGTGAAGCCCCTTTTGTCCCGTCACAAGCTTTCGAAGTCAACACTTGTTTTCCAGTTATGGAAACCTTAGAAACCTTAGCCACTAGCTCTACCAATTCCTCCTTTGTAGAGGCTCCCTCTTCGGGTAAGATCTTGGATTGCAAATCTAAGGAAATTCCTGTCACCCTTCAGACTCCGACGGGACCTATCCTTGATGCTGGAGAAGTCAACACTCGACAGCTGGCCAACTGGGGCAATATCCTTGCAATAGGGCTCGACAATATGGAGGTTTCAGTTAACCGCAAGAGGAAAAGACTTGCAGAAGAGGACTCGACATTCACCCAGGCAAAAAAACGTGAAATATGGAACCATATTTCTAAAGAAATAGTCCAGGTGGCACCGAATAATTGGTGCATCTCAGAACGTGGCTGGGCAGCAAATGATGACTTGCTAAAGGCGTGATCCCTACGGCTGTGATGGGACAGTTGTCTCAAGGCGTTACCACCTTCCCCCTGGATCTTAAGGTTTCCTTTTTGGATCTGTGATCCAAGGTTTTTATGGCAGTTTTTTTTGTTGTTGGTATTATCTAGGTTTTTTCGGTTGAACCCTTTCAAGACGGTGCAAGGATCCTCTGTTCCTATGGCTTTCTTGCTGATGATGCTTGCCGCTGTTTCTAATCATTGAGTCAGAAACCACGATGAACCCTACCATCAGAAGAGCGCTAAATTCCTTATTGCTTCCTGAAATTTGCACTAGCCGGGAATCGAACCCGGGTCTGTACCGTGGCAGGGTACTATTCTACCACTAGACCACTAGTGCTTCGTTAGAAATATTTCTTTAGAAATAGGTAAAGTAGTGATCAGCGGTTTAATCTTTTCCTGATTATGAATGTAGTAGTAAACATGATTTGCTCAACACATACAACATAAGCAATGAAGTGAATGAAGAAAGTAAGATAAAGTTCGAGGAATTGGACATCTATATACCTACCTAAAAAGTTATCTCCAATTACAATGACACGTAGGCAATGTTTCAAACTAATTATTACATATTTGGATTATTTAATACGTTCTTTAAATATTCGGCACTAACATATTGATCGAAATTATTTTTAATTCATTTTTGAGTGATGCTGCACCCTATTTTAACATCATTAAAAAAGTATTAATATGAGAACATAAATAAATTCAGGTATCAATGTAGAGTGTAGCCAAAAGAAAAATTATACCAATATAAAAAATAATAAATTCAAAGACTAAAACGTTTCGTATCATTTTATAGAGTTGTACATGTTCTATTTTTTGTTTGTTTGTTTCTTTCTATTCACCTTTTTCTCTTGTTTACATATTAATTTTTTTTTTATTTCCGACATTTTTGTTACATTTATTTTATTTAGTACGAAGATAGTGAAACAAACGAATTGAGTTGCACTTTATTTTTTACACATAAAATAAAAACCCTCATTTTATTCATTAATTTTAATTATTTGAAAGATATTATTAGAAAAAGGCTGAAATTATGAGTTAATCATTAATCTATTTTTTTGAAAGAAATGATTTCATAACAAACCGAGTCAAGGTGACGACTTGAGTCTCGTTAAAAAATATCCATAAATCTAATAGATGAAAAAGAGTGCCTAAAGTCGAAGCCGATACACTACCAACCAAATATAACTTCTCACAAGAACATCTAACGTTGGCCACCCCTTACACTTCCTTAGCACCCACACATAGTCTAAACAATAACCCACATTAGCTAAAAAAACTAATGTTCTGACACCCTATAAGAATAAAACTCCACAAATAAAATAGCAAAACAACATGCTAATATTACACCGACAACACTTATCAGAATAGCAAATTTAGGGAACATCAACAACACAAAGAGCGAACTACACGCTATATCCACTGAAATTCCAGTAAGCAAAAGGCCAAGCTAGTCTTACCCAGGCCGGATGAATTCGAAGTCTGCTGAACGATTAATTTCTCTATTTGCCAAATTATCGGCACAATTGTTACGCTCTCTTGGGATAAGGACAATGGACCATTCAAAACCTGCACAAGACGATAAGCAAGACAATATAGTTTGATTAATCGAAACTAGGGCATTATACGGATGCTGAAACCAACTAACCACGTTGCTACAATCACATTCGATGCATAATGAAAATGCATTGACCCAACATGATGAATTAAATAACTTTAGAGCCTCCAACACAACGAGCATTTATGTCGTAGTAGCATCAATGTAACCCACCGATTTAAAGAAAGCAATCATCGATCTTTGGATATGATCTCTCAAAATACCACCAATGCAGGTTGCACCAAAACTCCCAATAGCATCCCCATCGAAATTGAACTTCAAAGAACCCGGCAGCGAAGGTGACCAATAGACAAGAAGCAATCGAAATGGTGCACTGGAAACTGTTGAGCTCAATGGTCACAACCGAGGTGCTTGCCAAGTGGTAGAGAATGTTGATTTTTGGGTGTTTTTGTGGAAGCTAAAAATGTAATATTTAACACAAGGATTTAGAGTGGTTTGTCTTTCTAACCCAAAGCCTACATCCACTACCTTAGCTTCCTACTAAGGTTTTTAACCAAATTCACTAAGAATTTCGTCCCCTTTTCTCGGATTAGGATGAAACCATTACAACGATCAAGCTTTCTACCCAAAGCTTGATCAAGCACTCTCTTACAAGAGAAATTCTAAGCAAACTTGAAATCACTCTAATAGGTATTTGTTTGCACAATTAAGCCCTCACCCAAAACCTAAACACTTGAGCAAATTTAATAATGTTTAGCTCACAAGTGTTGTCTATACAAGAAATGTACAATAAAGCTCTAAAGACAATTTGATATCATAATGTTGTTGACAATTGAAGCATTGACCATCTCTTGATGCTTGGAGGTCCCTTTTATACTCCTAGTTGAGTTTGTAGCCGTTGAGGATCGTTGGGGTTGAATTAGAGCCGTTGGAGCCTTTATTTCCCACCATAAATGCAGTTCTATAGCTTGGCGTATCGATACTCCTCAAACCGTATTGATACGGTCCCTATAAGAAAGTAGCCGTTGAGCACTTCAGCTGGTGCGTATCGATACGCATAGTAAGCGTATCGGTACGATCCTGCAATTTAAAAGACCGTTAGGAAATTGACTGTTGGGGGTAGTTGGGCGTATCAGTACGCGATACAATCGTATCTATATGCGAACTAGCCATTGGCTATTTTAAAGCACACCGTATCGATATGGCTAAGCGTATCGGTACTGATTTTGGCCACTGGAAAATCATTGTAGTTGAAACCCTAGGCGTATCGGTACTCGTACTTGAAAAGCACGATTTTGACTACTTTAAATGCACTTTAAATCATTCCAAAGCCTTGTAAAACCCTTAAACATATTTTCAAGTTGTTTTTGACTAAAAAATATTTTAAATTATTTTCAATTTAGTCCAAAACATTTTTCAAATATTATATCAAAACACTTACTTCTACAATCTCCCCCTTTTTGATATAATAAAACCAACTTGAAAAATTGTTTGGGATTCTCTCCCCTTTGTATTTTAGAAGTTTGAATAAGAGATTTAAAATTTGAATGAAAGTAAAGCTCCCCCTTATTTTCTTGAAAAATCAAATTTTCAAACCATTTCCCCCTTTTTGTTATATCAAAAAGAATTTAAAAAGACATTAGGCTCAAAATAACTTAGGAGGTTTAAAAAATTTGACACAATTAAAAAAACTTTTGGTTTTAAAATTGGCTCCCACTTACTCAAAGCATCAAACAATGTTAGTTCAACATGTATGATAATCTAGTTGAATTAAAAAATAAATTAAATTAAACAAATTAAACAACTAGATTTTACCAACACTTGAACTTCAAGGGAGGATGTGAAGCCTTCCTTCTTCAGTGTTCTCTTTGTGTGCATGGAGCTCCCCCTTAAATTTGTACTTGTTGATCACTCTCCATCACACCTAAACAAGACAATCAAGTAATTTTTGGTATCCAAATTGCTTTGGATCCATAGACGTTAGTTGCACATAGTTTAGTCCCTTTAGGAATCCATTTTTCAATTTCATCCTTTTTAGTTGAAGTACTTAGTCCTTTTGGAACCCAAATACTTCTAAATACTTTTCCATTAAAAAATCTAGGGGCACTAGATTGTCTTACATAAAAATTTGATTTTCCAAAACTAATTTTATTTTCAAGCTCTTTGGAAATCAAATCTTTTTCTTTCTTAAGATTCTTTTTCAATTGTTTGAAGCAAATTTTGTAATTCTAAAACTTTAAGCTCAAAATCTTTAAGTTTTGCTTCAAACTCTAGATTTGTTTTGGAAAGCAAATCATTTTCCTTTTTCAATTTTGAAACCAACTTTTTGTTCTTTGAAAATGATGCCTTGAATTTCAAAAGCAAATCATCATAGGCATCTTGTAACTCATCAAATGTATATGAATTTGAAATAGATGAGTTAGAAGTTACCTCCCCCTCATTGAGGACCATGAAACATAGGTGGGCTACCTCATCATCGGTGGAGTCTTCATCACTCCATGTCGCCACATATGCTTTTTTTTTGAAGATGATCCCTTTTTGTTAGACTTGTGGGATTCCTTCATCTTCTTATTCGATTCATGCTTGGATTTATCCATCTCGCTCTTCATGAATCAGGTGAATTTCTTGAAGAGATAGATCATCTCTTCATCTTTGCTTTCCTTCTCACTTAGTTCTACATGACGACATGTGGAGGATTTGAGAGCAACGACACTTGCGTTGATGCCTAGCTCCATGATCTTCTTCTTCTGCATCTTTATTATCTTTTCCTTCTTGTTTTCTTCTTCTTTGTCTTTCTTCATGATTTGGTGAGTGAGAAGTGACTCCATGAGTTCATCAAGCTTCAAGGTCTTGATATTTTTTGGCTTCGATGATGGCGGTCTTTTTCGAGTCCCATGACTCGGAAAGGGAGTAGATATGCTTTCAGACAAGCTTTTCTTCCGAAATGACTTCTCTATAGCCTTTTAGTCCATTGGTGATGGTGGATAATCGATGGAACATCTTCTCAATGTCCTCTTCCGGATCCATCTTGAAGTTCTCATACTCGTGGTTGATGAGGCTGATCTTGGTCTCCTTTACTTCGTTTGTTCCCTTGTATGTAACTTCAAGCTTGTCCCATACTTCCTTGGCACTCTCACAAGAAGACATCTTCTCATAGATGTTGAGGCTAAGTGCAGAAAAGATGAAGTGTAAAGCCTTGCAATTTAGTTCCATCTTCTTGCGGTCGTCGGCACTCCAATCCGCCTTGCTTCTTTGTGGTATGAACGTGCCATCCTCAATAATGTCCCAAAGCTTTTAGTCTTTGGATTTGACAAAGAAAATCAATCTCGTCTTCCAATAAGCATAGTTGGCCCCGTCGAAGAAGGGTGGCTTGTCGATGGATTGCGCCATTGAACCAATTGTTTGAAATGTTGTTCGAGCTTTCCGGATCACCTCAATAGGATGTTAATCCTCTTCAATTCAGCCAAGCTTTGATACCAATTGTAAGATTTAACACAAGGATTTAGAGTGGTCCGACTTTCTAACCTAAAGCCTACATCCACTGCCTTAACTTCTTACTAAGGATTTCAACGAAATTCACTAAGAATTTCGTCCCCTTTTTCGGATTAGGAGGAAACCGTTACAATGATCAAGCTTTCTACCCAAAGCTTGATCAAGCACTCTCTTTCAAGAGAAATTCTAAGCAAACTTGAAATCCCTCTAATAAGTATTTGTTTGCACAATTAAGGCCTCACCCAAAACCTAAACACTTAAGCAAATTTAACAATGTTTAGCTCACAAGCGTTGTCTATAGAAGAAATGTACAATAAAGCTCTAAAGACAATTTGATATCATAATGTTGTTGACAATTGAAGCATTGACCATCTCTTGATGATTGGAGGTTCCTTTTATACTCCTAGTTGAGTTTGTAGCTGTTGAGGACCGTTGGGGTTGAATTAGAGCCGTTGTAGCCTTTATTTCCCACCATAAATGTAGTTCTGCAGCTTGGCATATCGACACTCCTCACACTGTATTGATATGGTCCCGATAAGGAAGTAGCCATTGAGCACTTCAGCTGGTGCATATCGATTCGCATAGTAAGCGTATCGATACGATCATGCAATTTAAAAGATCGTTGGGGGTAGTTTGGCGTATCGGTACGCGATACAATCGTATCAGTATGCGAACTAGCCGTTGGCTATTTTAAAGCACACCATATCGATACAACTAAGCATATCGGTACGAGTTTTGGCTACTGGAAAATCACTAAAGTTGAAACCCTAGGCGTATCGGTAACCGTACTTGAAAAGCACAGTTTTGAGTACTTTAAATGCACTTTAAATCATTTCAAAGCCTTGTAAAACCCTTAAAAATATTTTCAAGTTGTTTTTGACTAAAAACATATTTTAAATTCTTTTCAATTTAGTCCAAAACATTTTTCAAATATTATATAAAAACACTTAGTTCTACAGAAACACTTTTAAGGACAGAAGGCAAGTTTTGAACATCACTAATCGAACCTATTGCGTTCGGCCACTTTGATTTACACCACCAACTCACCCTTAATATCAACACATTGAAACACTGCTCCACCGAGAAACATTTGCCCTGAAACATCACTTCATTACGGCATAGCCACAAAGTCCACATAATGCCAAAAAAGGCCAACCTCCATACTGAAACCTCTTAAACCCAAAATAACAACTAACCCAACTACATAACAAATCTCTCGGATTATTGGGAAGCACCAAATGAATATCCCATAAAAGACACTAATTTTGTCAAATAGACCACGAAAAAGCGCATTCACAAAATAAGTGATTCACACTTTCATCAAAATTCCCACAAAAAGCACAAGAAATAGATGATTGAGGTAACATACCATGCTTAAAAGGCTCAATTTTTGTTGGAATTCTGCCTTGTAATAGTCGCCACACAAAATTCTCAACTTTAGGGGGAGCGAGGTTGGCCTAAACTAGTCTCCAAATCTGGTCCAGATCAGTGTTAGAAGTGGAAAACAACTTGAAATAAGATTTTGAGCTATATAAACCAATTGGCGAAGCCTTCCATCGGATGCAATCCCTATCAAGAACACCAGGTCGCGACACATTGATGACAACACTGAACTCTTCCTAAACAGCCACCTCCCAATCGAACAAACATCTCCTGAGCGAAATATCTCAAGTCCACACATTATCAACAAAAGAACCAAATTTAGAAATCGATTCTTTCTTTTTAATAGCTAGAGAAAAGATCTTTGGGAACCTATCCTCAGGAGCGGAACTAGAAATTTGTAAAGGAGGGGACTAAAATGAGACTAAAAGTTTTAAGGGGGGCTAAAATAAAATTTTATAAAAATTGAAGGATTACAACACTAATTTTAACCTTTTTCCTAAAGAAATTAGCAAGTTGGCGGGGGCCACATCCCCGTAGACCCCCATGATGTTCCGCCCCTACCTATCCTGTAGCGAAACAGAACCTATCCACATGTCTGACCAAAAATTGATAGCCTTGCCATTTCCAACGACCAACTGGATATTTTGGGTAAGCAGATTCGAATCAGAAGTAAGAGGGGAAATGATGCCACACCAAATCTAGGATTTATTTGATTTTCTTAGGTTGGAAGGGAGCAGTCCATTTGAGTTTCCTTCATACTTGGCATTGACTACTCTCCTCCAAAGAGAATCAGGCTCAGTCTCATACCTCCAAATCCATTTGTTCAGCAGCGCACTGCTCTTCATTTTCATATCAGATAATCCCAAACCTCCACACAGCTTAGGCTTATACATGGCTTTCCAGCTTAACCAATGAACTAATCTTTTATCGACGTTCCCCCATACAAAATTAGCGATAAGTTTATTCAATTGGTTGCTAATAGATGCTGGCATTTTGAAAAGCGACAAGTAGAACACATGAAGATTAGATAGCACAGATTTTACTAGAGAGATTCGGCCACTAATCGAAAGGGTCTTCGATTTCCAACTTTAACAATAGAGTAGCCACATGTCCTTTTTATTATATTAGGCGGACCAGAAACCTAAAAAACCAATCAGATCGAATGTTTAGGGGCACAGTTACATGCAGGGAAGGATTAGCACCCCCATCAGGACATCACGCCCGGAGATCGGCGCTTTCTTGATCACTAATATTTTCCTTATAACCCGAATGTGTGCATACAAAGATTAATACAAAAATCCACGAAGTTCTAAAATTGGCCCGAACTCACTCACGACTGAGAAAATCCGAATCAATCTAGACGCAAAGAGATTAAGGTATTAATCCTAAAAATTTGAAAATGCACTTTCGCATAGGAGCCTCGACCGTTTCCGCAACGGCTAGGGGAAGACCGAATTAACCCTAATTGAAAATGCATCTCATTTTCATGATGCAATAAAGCCTTTTTTGAATGATATTTTATTCGGCCTTTATTATATTTCTAACCCTAAAGTGTCGATTGTTAAGTGGTTAAGGTGACTAATCCTAAAAGGCTCTACTTGATAAGTTTTAATCAAAAGCATATTTAATGGCTTAATGGGAATTACCAAATTAATTAAAAAAGTGTTATGCGAGAGAAGATCCTAAATTCAGGGGATTTATTACTATACATTATTAAAACTTACAAAGAAATTAATGATACCCCACACCTTTGTATATACATTTTAATAGCTAAGCCTAAAGTATATATTTTTAAGAATATACAAAATTTAAATTGCAAAGAAGTCAAATTATTTAAGGATATGTATAGTCTCTTTAACCTACATCTTATGGGTGTTTGATAAGAAAATTAAATAACATTAAAAGGAAAATAAATGGTTAAATTGCATGAAATATGAAATTAAAGAACTGAAATTAAATAAAAGGACCAGAGTATAGAAATTGCAAACTGTGAGGCTGAAGTAGGAGACGGGCGAAAGAAGGGCGCGGGTCGGTTTGCGGATCCACTTGTGGGTCGAATATAATGCCCCTAAATTTCAGAAACAAGCTTCATTTGTCTTCCCCTTAGCCGAATGGATCTAAATCCCCTCATCTAAATTTTCTTAAGAAACAAGGGGAAACCGGCATGGGCGAGAGAGCTCCACCATGCGTGTCCCGATTCCAGCGTCGATCCACTGCACCCTTCCGCGTCGGCCGTCGTGGCTTTCAGTCGGCGATAGTTCTCCAGCAGCGTTTCGTCTCCAATTTGGCCCCTGCTTCCGATGGCGTCGACGACTTAGTCCTTCGATGAAGGCTGCTCCTTATCTAAATGGTAATGTATCCTTATTTTTGAATTGAATAGTGTAGAAAATATGTAAAAAAAAATTTTTTGAGTGTATACCTCAAAATTTCAGCTGGAAATTGCTTGTATATTACTTCTGGTAAAATTGTGTTACAAAGAATGAATTTTGTTTATGTGTGTGTTTTCTCTTTTTTTCCCGTGTCTAATTACAATGGAATGAAGCCTATTTATAGGATTCAAGAAACCCTAAAAACATAAAAATTCTAAAAGCATATTCCCTTCTTATGTTCAACATTCTAGGGAAGGGAAGAATGCCATTACTTGGGCATCAAACTCTTTTCTTACATTCAATAAAATCAAAAATGAGTTAAAACAAATAGAAAGATGTCTAAGCTTGATTTTAATTACGAATAGTGTATATATTAATTGAAAATTCATGATAAAATGAAATTCCCGTATTGAACCCGTATATAGTTTTCTGCACGCGCTATCTTCAGTAAAATGAGCATATCTTGAGCTCCCAACGTCTGATTGAGGTGTTTCAAAATGAGTTGGAAAGGTAACTGAAAGAAGGTCAATATGTAAGAAGACACCATGGCCCGAAAACGCTTGGATCCTATCGGAATTTTTCCATAAGTCCGCAGTGAGGAATCCTTGCACATAACTTGACTTTCCATACTTGTCGAGCATGATCTCTTGTAATCTTCCAATATCTGACATGGTTAGGACTTTGTGTGATCTGCAAGATAAAAGTTAAAATACATTAATAAAAATGAGATAATAAAAAATGGGCCAATTGGGCCTTTATTCATGGACTCCTTTTTTTATTTTTTAAATAGACTTTTTTATAGACTATAATATATTTACAAACATAAAATTTAAAGGGCTGGATAAAATTAGGTGACTACAACTGTCCCTCTTTGCTCATTCTAGTGAAACGAGAATAGGGCAAAGAACAAAAGGCCCTGATTTTATCCGGCCAAGGTGGTTGAACAAGTGTTCCTCTAAAGCGGCAACGAACATTTCTTTAAATGACTCATTCTTTCGAAGCGACGCTGAATGAATCAAATGTAATTTCTTCTAATGATGCAACTTGTTTCTCTGGAGCGAAAGAAACAAACTAACTTGTCCTTCCGAAGCGGCAATGGACAAAGCGATTCCTCAAATGACCTATTCCTTCGAAGCGACAGTGAACAAATCAAATGACTTTAGTCGGTGAAAAGATCTATTTCTTCAGAGTGACAAAAACAAATTGGATAAAACTGGCATGCCATTCCGAAGCGGCAATAAACAAAGCTATTCTTCAAATAACCTATTCCTCCGAAGCGGTAGTGAACAAATCAAATGAATTTAAATGGTGATATATATATGACAGAAGATTCAGCTAAAAGTATTAAAAAATGACAATTTCAGGTAGCTCAGGTACGCTGTTTCTAATCGTTGAGTCAAAAACCATGATGGACCCTAACATCACAAGAGCACTAAATTCCTCATTGCTTTCCAAAATTTGCACCAATCGGAAATTGAACCCAAGTCTGTAACGTGGCAAGGAACTATTCTACCACTAGACCACTAGTGCTTCGTTGAAAATATTGCTTTAAAAACAAATAAAGTAGTGATCAACAATTTAATCTTTTCCTGATTATGAATGTAAATAGTAAACATAATAGATTTGCCCAACACATACAACATAACCAATGAAGAAAGTAAAACAAAGTAAGATTTTAAATAAAAAATATCGAGGTGAGGGTGATAATGATATGGATGGAAACAATGAAGGTGGAGATAGAGACGGTTAGAGTGATGGTGGTGATGGTCATAAAAAAATTATTGATGGTAGATACAAAGATAATATTTTATTTAAGATAGTGGAAATCTTACAAAGGAAGGTGAACAAAAGGTGCTATAAAGATGAAAAAACTAAAATGAAAGAAAGATTACAAAAGTAAAAGTTGCACGTAGATAGATGTTGGTATCAAGTAAAGGTGTCTTCCTTCCTCACTAGCTTGCTCCTTTTATAGCCTTATTTTAAAACCACCTTAATTTTTTTTGAAGTTCGAGGCTTATCATCTAACTGCTCATCTGACTTGCTGTTTTTTCAGCTCATGTTCATTATGGTGTGTTGTCGTTCATCTGTGTTTTCAGCTATTGTTTACTTTTCAACTCATGTACTGTCTTTTCAGCTTTCTTGAACATTTGCTAAATTTGCTTCTTCTATCTCATCCAGGTTCATTGAGTTGTTGGAAGCAGGTGATTCTGGAGAGTTCCAGTGTTCCCATGCATAATTGATGCCTTCTATTTTTTTGTAAGGGTAATCATCTAACATCATATTGACTGTCTTTTTTAGTAGCCACATGGCTTCATCATCGGATCTTTCGCCCTGCCAGCGAGTTGCAAATATTCTATTGCCATCAATCCAATATCTATAAGTTGCATCTGATATCATTTTTAGGCTTTGGCTTTAAGATGTAATCTAGCTTGTATTTGATAATAAACTGGATTATTATAGCATTTGTCGATGTCGTCTTGCAAGTGTTTTGCTTCTTCGTTTGCAGCACGTAACTGGGATCCTCCAATTACTCTGACGAATTCTCAAATTTGATATAGCTGATAAATTTTTTCTCTTTTAGCTATTCCAGTCAGACTACTTGTTTCAAAGTGAAAATATTAGAAGTAATCGATATTTACTTCATGATACAATTTGAATTTAATAAAGGCTGGGAAATCTTTTAATAAATGAAAAGAAAAGTTGCACTGTAATTTCCACTACAAATTCCCATTCAATATTGTTTATATCAAACGGTTCATGATCAAGCTTATGTTTTATCACTAGATATTTTTCTTTTATATGATTTTTAAAAACATATGCTTGCAGGAAGTATTATGAAAATGCCTTTTTGAATTGCTCTCGTTGGATGCAAATAACTTTACTTATTTTAGAAAATAGTTTGATAGGAAGAACAAATCTAGATTTATTATATGAACATAATCTAAATATTTTTATTAAAATAAGATTCGTTATCCTTTTATCAAGAAAATATTGACAAATTTCAAGAAGATTGTTCATCTTATCGATTTTTAGAAAACTAACTTCAAGTTCTTCCCAATCTCTATATAAAATAGAGTTTAGTAATAGATCTTAAAATTTATTTTTCTTAGTTGTTTCTTCATCTAAGTTTTCTGAAAATTTTGTAAGAGCTCTTCTAAATTTTGCTCTTTGGTTGGTGATATGGTTTTTCCATACTTTATTGACCAAATTGTATAGATTTAAATCTAAACCAGGGTTATAATTTTTTTTTATTTCTTGAGATTGTTGTGGTTTCAACAACTCTTCAGCTTTCTTTATAATTTTGGCCTAACTGGCTTGATATACTGAGTTGGGATCTCAAGACCATTGAGAATTTTGAGAATAATGCAGTGTATTTATTACAGGCGGTGTTGCCACTTGTGACATATTAGCAGTCAGTTGTCTTACCGTCGGATAAGGAACATAGTATTCTGAGTTAGGATAATACATTGCCGGAGTTTGTACTGGCGTGAATCCTTGGTTAAGATAATATGGTCTTTGAATTCTTTTGTTGGGTTTCTTTCGAACATTTGTCCATTCTCCAACTGATTTTAAAAGTTTTTTTTGCCTCTATCCATCAGGCCTGCTAAGATAATCAGCAATAACATTGTCAGTGCCTTTAATATATAGAACATCAAAATTGAAAGTACATAATACATTATACCATCTTTCTTATGGTATTGTTTCTAATTTTTTATTAGTGAGAAATTATTTAACCGCTTGATTATCGATTTTTATTATAAATTTCTCTGGTGCTAAATATATGAAAAACTTTTGTATACCATTTTTTATGGCTAACAATTTTTTTTCAAAAATTACACAATTATTTTCATTTGGTTTAAATTTTTCTGAACCATAACCACACATCTTTTCTTGATTGTCCATGGTTCTAGCTTTTAATATAGGGTTAACTACTGGAATAATCACTTATGTTTTCCCTTAGTACAGATACCGATTTTAAAAAACGATCAGTAAGGTCACTTACGTTTTCGGGGCGTAAACTTTTGGTCACTTAGCCGTTTGTTGCCGTTAAACATTGACGACTTGCTGACCTGGCAGCGAAAAAATAAGGGTAAACCACTGCAATGGCCACTAAAGTTTATCCCATGTACATTTCTGCTCCCCAATCTTAAAAAATAAACATTATGTTCACAAATGAAAAAGTTTCTTTATAATTTCACCTTTGAATTTTTAAAAATTTATTTTTCAACCTTAAAACTTTACAATCAATTAGTACAATAATATTATAAAGGCTTAAATGAAAAATAAGTGCCCAAAGTATATCCTTTTTAAATTTTAGGTGCCCAAATTGCTCATATTTAATAAAACTTTTAAATTGCTCATATTTTTTCACTATGGATTATTTTATTATTATTATAACATGACATGTCATTTTTTATTATTGTTAAATAAAAAATAATTAAAAAATAAATAAAACCATTATTATTATTAAATTTAAAATATTTTTAAAAAATATTACTTCTTAAAATAATTTAGGTGTCTAAAGTATTTTTTTTGTAAAAATAGGTGACCAAAGTTTCGATAGTTATAATTTTAGGTGATCGGCTGTTAAATGGGTGTTAAGAAAATTGTCAACCAATCGGTGCTTGACACATGACATTAATTTTATTTTTCTTTTAAAATTCTTGACAAGCGTCGTTTTACCCGTCAAAATAAATAAATAAATTAACCTCTTTCAACAAATAATAAAATAAATAAATTAAGTAGTTATAAGGAAAGAGGGTCGATCCACAGGGAGATTAGTCAGAATTCTTGACTGAAGGTTGCTTTGATTAATGCTTCCAGGAATATCTGTAAAAACAAGAAAAATAAAAAAAGGGGGGTGATCTGATATTGAATGAAAATGAAATAGTAGAATTAAATGCAGAAGTAAAGAAAATAATAAGAAAGTCCAAACATGCAAAATAGCCTTGAGCTAGCCTTGTCAATTCCTTCGATCATTGAAATGGATTTTTACTCCGAGGATCATGTCGGTTACAGTCTGCGAGGCCCAACCCATCGCAACTTGCTTCTCTCTCGAGTAACCAATCCTCCCAAGTCTATCTTCGAAGGTTGGTTCTTAAACAAATTAACCACGTCTATCGCCGTCAAAATTTTAGTTTTGAAAACAGGAAAAGCCCGACTCAGAAATTGTCTTAAAAAGAATCGCTTCTGATTTTATCTTTCCTTAGCGGACCGCCGCTAAGAGTGTTCACAGGAAGTCGAAATTGCCACAGGCCGATCCTTCCTCCCAACTATGTTTTTAAACGATTCCAGACCAACAAGCTCTTTTTGATTTGAAAAACGATTAAAAACTTTAGTAAGGCCGATTGCCAAACTATCTAAACCGAAAGATAAAAATGTATTCCCGAAAGAATTTAGGCAATGTTCAATTCTCACGATTTGAATTGATTTGGCTAGTTCTTGGCTCAAGAAGTTTAGCTAAGCATGATATTAGTTATCATACTTAACTTGATTTTATAAAAAATAATTAAATAACATAAAAGAATAAAAATAAAGAAAAGAGAACTTTAATTAAAAACTAGAAATAACAAGTGTTTTCAAGCTAGAAGATGGAGACTAAATTCGATGCCTAAGCCTTTACCAAGGAGTGTTATTTATAGGCTTGGATTTTCAAAGATAAATGATAAGAAAATTCAAAATAAAGAAAAGATAAAAAATTCAAATGTTTTTGAAATTTAAATACAGAAAATCGAAACAAATAAGCTGATAAGGTCTTCCAGAAGTCGCCACGCATCTGCCACGTCAGACGCGTCGTGCCCAGTGTCGTGCCTACGATACTAGTCATGACCAGAATAATAAAAAGACTGCAGAAATGCCCCCTTTTGCTGCTATTTTCCAGAATTAGGTTCCTTGCGCAAAATATAGCAAAACAAAATGGATTAGGTAGCAAGAAATCCTAAAAACTAGAAAAATAGCAATTAAAAAGTGTCACATTTGAGAGCTTATCAAATTCCCCCTCACTTGTCTCATACTTGTCCTCAAGTATGTCCGGAAGAGATATTAACCCAAGAATGCATTTCTCAAGCCATCACAAGCATCAAACATAATTATAAGAGTTCTAGTGCAAAAGGAGTATCATGAATGAAACACAAATCAAACCAAGTGGATATAAGCAAAGAACAGCCCTTCATTCTTCCAATTGCCTATCAAGTATTAATAAAATCCTAACCTAGTCTTAATCCTCACCAAGATACACTCAAGAGCACTCAAAGTGTTTATAGGTAGAAGTGAAGCAAAAACACTCTAAGTCATACATGAAAAAAGGTTTCCATAGGCTTGTAACAAGTTCAATTCTCCACTACTTTATTAGAATCGAGGTGCAAAAATCATTAGGTCTTTTGTTCAAGGTGTAATGTGGGTTTAGAAAAAGGGTAGAAAGATGGAAAGAAAAGGCAAAAGAAGATGATCAATGCAAGAAGTTTCAAACAATAAGCAGTGGAGACAAAAAAGGAGCTAAAATGGGCAAACAAATACATATTTTTCTTCCTTTTTTTTCTTTTTTTTCGAAACTGTTTTTCTCTCTTTTTTTCTTCTTTTTGAAGCAATTGCTTCCTTTTATTCTATTTTTTTTCATTTTTTCTGGAAAAATTCTGCTCTTATTCGAATTGCAGCCCCATATTTGTCTAGTAATATAGTTTCTAGCATTTGATCAATCAAAAAGTTTGGTCGAGGAAGAACAAGGTTTGAAGGTTAAGCCAAGAAAAATGGGATATAAGGCTTCAAGAGGGTTCACTAAGCGATGAGAAAAAGGTAAAAGAAAGAAAATGGCTAAATCCTAATGCCTAAATCATCTTAAAGCACCTCATTCTAGTGTAGTCTCGAATCGCATACAAGTCACAAGTTCTAGATTCCTATACTCAAGATGACATTCTCAAGCAAGGAAAAACGAGCATAAAGAATAAGATGCGTGCTCAAGGCTCAAATTCTCACAAAATTAGGCTAAGTTGATTATGCTAGGCGAGAAATCCAATTATCACAATCAAGGCAAATTGAAAGAGATGTCAAACTATCATTTTACTCATGTCAACATTCAAATATTCCTACGCACTATAGTAATTATAACATGATGAACATCAAGAAATGGCAAGAAAAATGTCATCTCAAAGTCAAACCAAAATCAAACATATAGCGGACAAGCAGGACAAGCGGTTTGCTACCCTCCCCCTCACTTAAGTGAATTGCCCCAATTCAGATGAAAAACATAAAAGAGCAAGGCAGAGAGGGGTAAAAAGTACTCCCCGTGGTCAATGATGACCGCGGACACGACCGCGGCTCAGACGAAGGTAGGAAAGTATTTCTTCAATGTTGTCCTCGAGGGTGTGGAGTCTTTCGAAAAAATTAGGTGCTTCTTGCACATTCTGGTTCTGTTGTGGTGAAGAAGGTGGGGCTTGTCGCGCGTTCCGGCGATTGAAAACTCGTTTTGAACGTGATGTCATTGTTCCAGGCGAGTTGAGATAGGGGGCGTTAGGAGTTCCGTCAAGTAAGCCCATTGAATCCAAGCATCTTTCATCTAGAGCATCCATAGAAAAAGCATAAGTAAAATTGGAGATATCGAAATTTGCAATTCTAGAGGCTAAATGAGTGATGTATGGTCCGAGGATTAAAGGACGATTTGACCGGATGACAATTTCAAATTGTTGGGCTAACCAAAAGCCAAGATTTACCTTGCGATCAGTGAACATGCACCAAAGAAAAAATAATTCAGTCTTACTTAATAATCCAGAAGAGTCATTTCGCCCTGAGAAATTGTAAGCCAGAAAGCGGTGGATGTATCACAATGTTGGGTCGTGGAGGTGGATAGCTTTAGTCGAACTGGGGTCGAATGGCACATCAACGAGGCCGGTGAGAGTAGAATAGGCCTCATCAGCGTTGAATGCTGCAGGAAACTTAATCAAAGATGTTAAATACTCTGGATCCGTGACATTCGTCACGAACCCCATGGCAAGGTTAAAGTCAGTGACAGAAAAGCTAAACTGAGTTTCACACAATCGAAAGCAGATAACAACATGAGAGTTAACAGTAATGCAGCGAGACTCAGTAAATGAAAAGGTTGAGTAAAATTCAAAAACCAATTCATAGAAAGTTCCAATTTTGATTTTAGAGAACGATCGCCAATCAATAGCAGTGAAGTAATTAAATACAGAGTCAGATATATGAAGGTTTTCCAGTGTTGTTGAAGGAATGAACTTACAGACCCTAAAGGGGCGATGTCGGATGTCATGAAAACGGACCAACTGGTCGTTTTCAAAGTGGAGGTAACCTCTAAGTTCTTCCTCGGCAGGCACTGCATAGTTTCGTCCTCGTCGGTTGTGTTTGGGGTTTGTCGATGCTGCCGTCGGACTACCTGGTGGCGATGCAAAACGGTGGGAATCCGATTCTTGGAAATTGTAACCCCCTCGTCCCGGTCTGGCCGGATGACCGGTCCGAGTGGGCTACACGGGGAAAACGAAGCGAAACCCGTTAAGATTCCCAATCGGTTAGCAACCCTAGAAAATTTCTTTTAATTTAATCTTGTCTAAAGGCATATTATTTCCTAAGTGATCACGACAGCGGAAAACATCAAGGAAGATACACAACCGAACCCCAAACAACATGTTAGAAGTCCATTTTATACTTACTGAGCAGGCCGTATCGATACACAAATCAAGGGTATCGATACACCTTGACCAAGGTCAACATCCTTCGGTCAACACAGGAAGATCGTATCGATACAACCCATGAGCGTATCGATACTCCCTTCTCGGTCAACATCTCGTGGTCAACGAGATAAACCCATACCAATACGCTTAGAGCCCGTATCGATACACCAAAGTCTCACCAAAATATCAGATTTCCAGTGAGCTTTGAGCGTATCGGTACACCCCCGGGTATCGATACACCAAGCTAAAATTGAGTCCTGGAGGGCAAACCGTATCGATACGGCCCTCAGGCGTATCGTTACACGCTGCACTGCAAGTCCTCAAAATTCAGCAAAACGACACAAGACTCGATTCTAGATGCACTTTAACACTTCCCTAGGCCCTTACAAGCATTCATACAACATTTCACGACTAAGGTCTAGCACATAAAGCAATCTAGATGAATAACAAGGCATATACATCATGGCATTCACATAGGGGATAGATAAAGCATTATAAGACATACTCAAAGACTTAAAAGGCCAAGTCACATGCCTTTACATAAAGGTTTACATGCATCACCAACACATGTATTCATCCAAAAGCATAGCATCTCAAACAAACATTCAACAAGGCTTATCATGGTTTACAAATCCAAGCAAAGCATAAACATCATCAACATCTTTGAGTCATACAACGCTCATACAAAACACATAGTAGCCCCATTGCTAAACTACCACTTTATTTACTAAGTCTTACTTGAGCAACTACAAGCTTGGAATGTCCCTTCGCCTTGCTCCTTGCTAACTCCAAGCTACTGATCTACATTGTCGAAAATGAGAGCGTAAGCTAAAAGCTTAGTGAGGATGCTCTAAAAACCAAAACAACGACAATGCAGGGTTCAAGCATGCAATCCTTAACATCACACACAACATACATAGGCGTCAACATAGCAAACTAGCTAGCATTACAAGAGTCATAAATATGGCATCTTACTTCATATTAGGCTCAACAATATAAAAGCAAATATCTCAACATCATAACCACAAGAGCAAGTACATTGTCCACTATTAGTTTACTCGGATGTACGAATTTACTCTCAACAACAACATTACCTCGGTGGGATTACACTCATCACCGGACCTTGCATGGATGGGATTCCACTCATCATCACATGCCCTACGGATGGGATTCCACTCATCATCACATATAATATAAATAACTTCCGGTGGAATATTACATCACCGTACTCCTGCTTGATGACTCAACGCCATCAAGGCCACGCGCAAATTTGACTCAAACGTGTGCACACTAATCCTAATGATCGATCATTTGCACCCGGTAAGTTAACTACTGCCAATTACCTTTAAATCACATCACACATTCATCATGTATAACACACATTCATCATCACACATATCAATGTATACACACACAAGATCAATTCATACCTCACAAGATCAAAATAGGCATAGGCATCTAAAGCTCATTAACAACCAAGAAGTTAAACTACCAATTTAACCTCTACCTTGGAATGGCCTACCAAGCTCATTCCATTACCTCCACTACACACACTTGAACCAACTTTAAAGCAATTTAAAGTTTTACTCACCACCCTTCCTTAGCAAACCAAGCAAAACGAGTCAAGCCTCCCCAATTCCCAGATTCGATCCTGATCCTTCTCCAATGTTTCCTCTAGCTTCTAACCAATCAAAACACAATTATTACTCAACCAATCCAATGCTAAACTCAGTCACAAATCCAACTCACAAACACAAGCCAAACTTCACCATTTTCAAACCCAAACTAACCACAAAATTCTCATTTTCGTGCTCCCCAAATACCCAACTGAAAACCACAATTTCCAACACTCAAATGACATCTAAAGGCTTCCAAAACACTTCCCTAATAACCCTATACCATCAGCCCTTCAACTCAACACAAAAACACATCAAAAACTCAAGTTTAGACACTTTGAAAAATGCCCCAAAGACCCACTTCGGGATTTTCCCCCAAATCCTTCCATTTTAACATATTAGGTGTATCTAAGTGAGATTAATTCAAAACCCATCTCAACAAACTAAATGCAAGTGAAAAATCCAAACTTTCCTTAAACTTGAAAAATACAAATGGTGATGGTTTTGAAATCTAAGACCATGAAAATGTTTGGGATAAAGAGGAGAGTTGAGAAATGAATTTACCTTCGAAAAATCTCTTCATTTGGTGGAGAAATCAAATGGAATAGTGAATTAGAGGTTTAGAGAGGGTTTGATGCTCTTTCACGTGAAATGGAAAAAGGGAGAAGACAACTTTTTTTTTCTTTTTGAATAAAAAAGGTTGTCTTCCACATTTCAATTTAATTACAAAAATGCCACTCCTTTAATTTTTAATCTCATTTAAACTAAAAACCAAGGCCAAGTTAAATTAAATCGATTTTGACGACTCGAACCAAACACACGCGTCTAACTCCCAACCCCAAACCAACGAGGCGTAAATAGTCACTCAGGAAATTCTATTTTCTCATTAGGCTTCCAATCAGGCATTCAGAGATTTCTATGTCAAGATCTTTCACGATATCGGATACATTCAGGGCTATTTTAATTACTCTAGCTAAAGAGGGCATTTTAGCCTTTTAACTATCAGGGTGATTTTATAATTTAGCCCAGAAATGATAAAATGACGATTTAAAATATTCAATATTTCCCGAAGTTTTTCGAGCCTCCAAACCGTTCAAACTAACATATCTCAACCTTGCAGTACTAACCAACCCTTCTAATGCGTCCAACTGTAAATCGTATATCTGAACGGTTGCTTTCATATTTCACCACAGGACTTGCCACAGAGTAGCCGAACTTATATTTTGTGCGGAAAAACTTCCAACCTTATATTAATATCAGGAGTGATTAACATACACGAGTGTGCTTCCTAACACTTAGGGGCACTTTAGCCCTTAAAGCCTTATTAGAAAACCCAGAATTTCATCAAATGCATAATTGCCTATTTAACTCAAGATGGCATTTCAGTCATTTTGAAAATTGGGATAAATCCACCATTTTTGTCAAATTTTACTATTTAGCACCTTCATCGTTTACGTACTCGGTAGAGATTAAGTCGTTCTGATCCTTTCGGCCCTTACAGACGGTTTACTCAATTTAGAACTTAAGGGTAAAATTGTCATTCTAATTAATTAAGAATTTCGGTGCTCGCAGGCACTACAATCTTTTTGGTCATTACGATTATTCCAATTAATTCATCCATTACTGTCGTAAGGACCAACTCAAGAATACAACGATATTTCCAATAAATTCACCTTTTATGTGTTATACAGAACTCGGGGAAAAATCCAAGTTTCTTTTAGTATCACACGCATTTGAATAATGATGTCGAAGTCTTTTCTAATAGAACATACATCTTAGGTAAGGTAATTATTCAATAAGGTCGAATGCAGATTTTGGGTCACTTCCTTTATTAGGGGTAGTTTAGTCATTCTTATATCTCAAGGGCATTTCTGTAATCTCATATCCAATATCCTTTACTCCATATTATGAGCATTGAATCTTACACCGTTGATCGAGTTGCGGATTTAACTGTATTATTTATTACTATTAACTTTCGATACTTCTAGTCTATTAGTATTCTTATTCGAATATATGGGTTTTAAATAGCTTCCATACTTATTTCTCGTATCTGATTCGACTTAAGCAGAGTTTACAAAACACTTCATCATAAGCATGCATGCGTTAACCGGATATCAACATGTACTTAAAGCATACAAGGGGTAGTATTGTATTACCTTAACTCCGAGCTATATATGTCGATTCATGAAACCCCATTCGATTGCACTCAAACTTGAATTTGACATCCATCAACAATTCGTATTCAAGGAGCTAAGAGTACCTTCAATCACACAATAATCGATTTTAGTCCTTATTCAAAGAGCTCTTTGCTGAAAAATTAACTACATAAACAAGTTCGGGTTCAAGGTCAGATTTGGAGGCTTTCGGGTTAGAATTTTGTGAATCAGGCTTCAAAAACGGACTAAGGACGTCGAAAAACATAAAATAGGAGTTTTTAGAAAATTTTGACTTTTGGTCAACGGGTCAAAGTCAACGCTGACGTCAGCAGTCAACAGGGGTCAACTAAGTTGACTCGGCAAGTTAACTCACTGAGTCAACTTGGGCGAGTTGACTCAGCGACTTGACTCAATCGGGTCAGATTTGGGTCAAAGACGGGTCGGGTTGAGCTTGGGTCAGGACGGTTCGGGTTGTGACATGGGCCGACCGGTTTAACCGGTCTAGCCGGTTCATATCAAATCAGACCGGTCCACTTCCCCTTCGAACTGGCTTCGTCGGCCGGTCACCGAAATATTTCCGGAGAGTCGAAAACCACCCTTTTTTACCTGAAAAAAGACATCTGATATTACTCAGCTAACCCAAACTACACATGACCGATTTTTCACCGGAATTAGACCGAAACTCACCAAAACAAACCCAAACGGCCAGAAAATTCGTAGCTCCGGCGAGCCGTTAAACGTCGACGGACCGGTGGTCGAAAACCTAGGTTTTCCTCGCCTCAACACGAGTAGTCTGCTGACGGTGGCGGTGCGACAAAAAGACGGCCGTGTTGGTCAGAAACAGATGAGCTACGTTTGGGTTTCCGTCGAACATTCAATCGGCTGTACACGGCGGACGACGGCCTTTCTCTAAGAGTGGAGCACAGGCTAGGGTCGCGGTGCGACGGCAGACAAAGCGACACCGGCGGTGACAGCCACGGTGCGGCGGTGATAGAGATCGGACTCTAAGGAGCTCGAACCATTTTCCACCGTTTTAAGGCAAACAGCTAACGAGGTTGATGGTTGGGTGGTCGGGATTTGACGGCGATGATGAAAGGGTGACGAAGAAGAGGGCGGTGCACACCACCGTCGGCTGGAGCATGGTGGTCGGAGCGTGAACGACAAAGGGGAGTTGAAGGGTTTGAACCCTCTGGATATTTCCTCTCTCAGATAATTTTTCGAATGGGTGTTCAAAAATTGGGTAGGTGAAGGGTTCAGATCTTCATTTATTACTGGTATAAGAGAAACATAATAGGTTAAAATAAAACCAAAGCAAGCTAAGACCAAGAGCGTCCTTAGCTCAGATGGTTAACCCTTTTACCTCCCATGGCAAGGGGCACGGGTTCGAGTCCCCTTGGCAGCCACTCTTCTTTTTATTTGTTTCTTTCTTTATATGTGTGTGTATATATATATATATATATATATATATATATATATATATATATTTCTAGAGTGTTACAACTCTCTCCCTTAGAAGAAATTTCGTCCTCAAAATTTATTAGAGTTGGAAACAAATGCAGAGACTACTCTTTCTTCCATTCTTGTACTGAAACTTATCAATCAGAGTATCCTTATTTTTCGGGACTCTCAAATGATCACAAATCAATCTGGTAGTGCACCCAGTCACCCGGACTGTCCTTGGACTCGTAGTGATCCCATCATACTTCTCAGACAATCTAGTCAAAATACAACATTTGAATCTATATCGAACTTCATACAATGCTAAGAAAACACTTGTCTCATAAATTTTATTATAGACGGTCTCAAAAAGGGATAAGGAATCTTCCTAACTATCATAGAGACCAATCAAACAACCATGAAGTATCTCCTTTAGAATCTGACATACTTTACTGGGTTAACCAACAATTTATGGATAAAAACTATACTTGAAATCCAGACGAGTACTCATGGCCTCTAATAGGATCTTTTAGAGTTGGAAATCAATATCAAATTCTACTCATGGATGATACATAACGGTACGCCATGCCACATTTTTGCAAACTACCTTTCTCCTTGCCAAACAAACGTAATCAAGGTCTTGAACAGATATCACTTGCCTTCAGCGTAATATTCATACAACTTTTTTTTCCTATAACAAGGCCACCACAGAACTTAAGCACTCACCACACTCACGAGCAACCTTCTTTTAAATTCGTAATACTTTTATCAAATTTTCATCAGAATATTCTCAAACACAATCATTATCACCGAGCTACCTTACATGTAATCTCATATCAATTACCTCATATGATCAAACATTTATTCTTAATCTATTTTAGATCTTCTATATCACATGCATAAACCATCTCAGGTTCTTTATCCAGATTCAAATCCATCAATTTAACCCAAATCGAAAGGGAACTGTATAACTTTTTTTGTTGCCAGCGTAGATCGAGCAATTAAGAACAAAATGGTTATATGCACTTATTACACGAAAAGGATTTGACATCGGAGTTTCGGCCCGAGGAGTACGGTTATGATCTAGGGGCATGTACAAACCAGACACCCTATGACAGACGATCGGTCGATCTACCCAGAAAGACACAACTCTAAGCTCTGATACCACTAAATGTAACCCCTAGACACGCCTATGCGTTACAATGGATCCTAGGAAGTCACATTAGGGTCACAAGAGCGACCCATAATAAAAATACACATAAAACATTTTTATTTCCTCAAAACACTTATTAAACTGTAAAATCATCTTTTGTTTAAAATACTATTTCAGAAAATCATTTAAACACACAACAAGAATTTCAGGAAGTGCTTTACAGACTATATCATAAAACAATACGTGACATACATGACATACATGCCCACTAACTATACAGTACAGTACTCCAGAGGCAACGTCGAGGGAACTCCGAACACTGATGTCAAACATTATACCATGCTATATTCTTTTAACCTGCGATGGTAAAAACAACGTGAGCTTGGAAAAGCTCAGTAATACAGAACTACCAAAAGATGCTATAAGCTCATGCAAATATATGGTAGGCATAACATTTTTATGATGTTCCAAGTAGTAACAGTCTTCATTTCCCTTCCGCTATTTCAGGTTAACGTTTCTTGAGAATAACAGTACTTGTTCTTTATTCAAACGTTGAGTAATAAACAAGAATTATACAAGCTGATATATTACAAAGATGGAAATAACGAGTTTAATGTCTAGTGTGTCCCAATAGGTGCATATCAAAAAGGCATAAATGCATACCAATCATATCATGAGAACACATAACATTTCAATACAAATGTTCAAGTACCTACAAGGGTTTACTAGTAACTACCCTCCAACCTTACACCAATATGTAGTCCCCTAGAACTGCATCCATAAGGAGTTACCCTAGGCCCGATGGGCATAGGTGCCACCTAAGGGGCTGCCTTAGGTCCATAAGGATTTACCCATGCTAAAGCATCAATACCTACTCAAGGGGAGACCTTGAGTCCATAAGGATTTACCAGCTTGATCAGGGCTGTACCAACAGAGACTTCATAACATAACCCAGCAGTATACCCCAGATAGTAATCAGTGTTCAGATTCCAGACATGAGTAACATAATACATGTGACAGATAAATGGGCATACCATTGAGCAGAGCAGACATTTTCATCATTCATCATGCAAACAGATTGTAACATTATAGGTCAAGCTAACATATCATACTATCAAGTTCATCAGACAACCAGGCAATACCATCACAAATCAAGCAATCACATAACAAGTATACACATTGAACAAACATACATCAGGTACGCAGAGAATGTCATCATATATCAAGTTGATCATTTCATCTCATTTTCCAACATAGTGATGCAATCTCAATAACATTTGAAATATTCATCATACATAATATTATTCATGATTAAATTATTATACAATCCATTCAACAGAATATAGCACACATGGAACACACTAGGTGGGACATATCATTTCTTGGAGACACTTGGCATTTACGGAATGTGACACCTTAAACTTTTGACAATTTGAACGGATTTCTAAAACGAGGCCCCTATAAAAGGAGGGTTCATACTAACGGTTTAACCCTGATATTCAGGAGGTGATACATCAAGATCTTTGAGAGTTTAGACGCATCATGAGTGATTTAGTCATTTAAGCCTACAAGGGCATTATGGTCATTTTATTACAAATGGGCATTTTGGTAATTCACACCAACGAGGCGTAAACAGTCACTCAGGAAATTCTATTTTCTCACCAGGCTTCCAATCAGGAATTCAGAGATTTCTACGTCAAGATCTTTCACGATATCGGATACATTCAGGGCTATTTTAATTACTCTGGCTAAAGAGGGCATTTTAGTCTTTTAACTATCAGGGGTGATTTTATAATTTAGCCCAGAAATGATAAAATGACGATTTATAATATTAAATATTTCCCGAAGTTTTTTGAGCCTCCAAACCATTCAAACTAACATATCTCAACCTTGCAGTACTAACCAACCCTTCTAATGCGTCCAACTGTAAATCGTATATCTGAACGGTTGCTTTCATATTTCACCACAAGACTTGCCACAGAGTAGCCGAACTTATATTTTGTGCAGAAAAACTTCCAACCTTATATTAATATCAAGAGTGATTAACATATACGAGTGTGCTTCCTAACACTTAGGGGCACTTTAGCCCTTAAAACCTTATTAGAAAACCCAGAATTTCATCAAATGCATAACTGCCTATTTAACTCAAGATGGCATTTCAGTCATTTTGAAAATTGGGATAAATCCACCATTTTTGTCAAATTTTACTATTTAGCACCTCCATCGTTTACGTACTCAATTTAGAACTTAAGGGTAAAATTGTCATTATGATTAATTAAGAATTTCGTTGCTCGCAGGCACTACAATCTTTTTGGTCATTACGATTATTCCAATTAATTCATCCATTACTATCGTAAGGATCAACTCAAGAATACAACGATATTTCCAGTAAATTCACCTTTATGTGTTATATAGAACTCGTGGAGAAATCCAAGTTTCTTTTAGTATCACACGCATTTGAATAATGATGTCGAAGTCTTTTCCAATAGAACATACATCTTAGGTAGGGTAATTTTTCAATAAGGTCGAATGCAGATTTCGGGTCACTTCCTTTATTAGACGTAGTTTAGTCATTCTTATATCTCAAGGGCATTTCTGTAATCTCATATCCAATATCCTTTACTCCATATTATGAGCATTGAATCTTACACCGTTGATCGAGTTGCGGATTTAACTGTATTATTTATTACTATTAACTTTCGATACTTCTGTTCTATTAGTATTCTTATTCGAATATCTTGGTTTTAAATAGCTTCCATACTTATTTCTCATATCTGATTAGGCTTAAGCATAGTTTACAAAACACTTCATCATAAGCATGCATGCGTTTGTTGCGACTAAAAAAATTTCAAAAACTTCAAGTACCTCGGGTGTCGCTCGGACGAACCGGGTTTTGATCGGGTTTTGAAAATTTAGTCGGATTTATAAAAATAGAGGAGTCGCCACCGGCCATTTAAAAATGGTAGACCGGACACCGAAATAAAACCACAGATTTTTCTTTTGAAAATGGGTTCGGGAGTCGGTTACACGCGGGGAAGGATGAGCACCCCCGTCGTGCCCGAAAATCGGTACCAAAAACATTACCGCTTAGTTAATATTAAATTTTGCGAATTAAAGTGACGAATCGTATCAAAATTTGGTTATACGAGCGAGTGAATTTTAAAGGTCTTAATATTCGAGAAGGAACGTCTGAACCACCACCACTACGACTGGTACTGGCCTCGTTCGTTCCCGAATAAAAAGACGCTCGCATTGCAATTTATAAATCGAGATGCAACTTATAAATACATAAATGAGACAAAATAAACCGAATAAATCATACAAAACATATGGAAATAAAGTAAGCAAATACACAAACGATGTAGTTTAACATAATTATTCCTAACTAACCATGATAATTTAATTAGAAAGGAACGAACAAGCTGTACCAAGTAATAAAGAAGGCGTAAATTATGTGAGCACAAACACAAGCTATAAGGCTTGACATTACACACTATTTAAGTCAAACGTTAAACTAGACGGTAAAACATGTAACCGTAAATCACGACAACTATATATTTTATGGATCAATCATGCATATATAAAACATATAAAATAAAGCATGGATTAAAATTAAGGAAACATCAATACAAGATAAAAATTAAGATGCGTGAGATATAAAAACACCATATTGAAAAAGAGGTTAAAACTGTACTCGGGACATACTCCAAGGACCGATTAGGGGATTAAACCATAAAAAAAACTATTAAATCATCCAAACAAGGATCAAGATAAAAAACGCTAAAATCTATAGGGATCGAAATGAGGATTTCCCCGTGAAAGCTTGAACGAATTGGACGACTAGGGGATGAAATCAAAAGAGCCAAAAAGGGAAAGGGACTGCGGGCGTGATTTTTAAAAAGTTCGGTGGCCTGAAATGAATTAGACCGACACGCCTCCATATATATTTAACCTAATCTGTATAGAAACCCTAGAACTAAAAGAAAACCCAACGGCGCCGCTTCTCTTCCTTCCCTTCTCTTTTCTCTGTTTACTTATCGACCAGAAACCCTAAAACGGCAGCCACAATGAAACGATCGTCGTTCTTAACCGCCGGCGAAGACCAGAACCTAAACACCTCTCCTCACGTCTCCCAAAACCTTAAAGCAAACCCTAAACGCCTATGCCCTTAAACCGAGCCATTGTTCTGCTTTCCAACTCATCACCTCACCACCCGCGACTCAAACGAGACCGGCCGGCTTGTCGGTGATTAACGGAGGAAACGACGACGAGGTAACCCACGGGTACCCCTTTTTTTTACCCTTCTCTTCGATTTTCTAGCATGCATGTAAAGACGAATCCGAAAATTACCTCTGAAGGTTTTGCTTTTATTCTCTGTGAATGGAAAATCCCAAATGGGTTTTGGTTTACAATGTGTATCTCTCTCTGAAATTTTTGTGCTCACTGATTTCTCTCTGGGTTTTTGCTATATCGATGCTCTCTCTGTTTTTTTTTATCTTATCCTCTCGCTTTCGTTTCGGTTTCCTATATAACCGAAAAGAAGGGGTTGCAATTGTTCTTGGTGAACAGAAATATACTCGAAAAATCCTATTGGTTACTCCCTATGCTTTGTTGGTATTCATTGTGACTTTCGCCATTTCGATCTCTGTTGTTCTGTGTTTTTTTTGTCTGCATGTCGGGTTTGCCCGATCGGTCTCTGAGATTTCTGTTGCCATGCTTGCCTTTATTTTTGTTTGTTTTTTTCTTCGTTCGAATCTCACTTTGGGTAATCTGACTTTCTGATTTTTTTCTGTGCATGTCGGGAGCTACCGGAACGGGAGGGGCATTGCTGGTCATGGCAGACGGCGTGGAGGTGGCAGACGCGTGGAAGAGTCAGGCGCGTGGGGAAGACAGGGACAACGCGAGGGACGCTGAAGAGTCGCGCGTGCAGAGCGTGAGGGATCTGGAACCTTCTCTTGGTCATCCGGGACCGTTAGATCGACTCGATCTAACGGCTCAGGTTGTGCGGCGCTTGATCATAAGATGAGCATCTAGGGTTTTTTATCCGGGATTAGATCTGGACTGTCAGATCTCAGCAGATCTGACGGCTGTAGATAGGGGCGGCTGCATCAAAAAGAAAGGGGAATTAGGGTTTAGTATAGCTGGGCTCATGTTGGGCTTATTGTACATTTGGACTGTGTCTTATTTATTTCAAACATAATTTGGGCTTTTATTTACCTATGTTTTATTTTCATTTTCATTATTATAATAATAATAATAATATTCGACACTAATAATAATAAAGATAAATATAATAAATAATAAAAATAATAATAATAATCGTAATAATGCTAAACAATAATAATAATTGTAATAAAGACATTAATAATAATAGCAATACTAATAAAAATAAATAATAATAATAATAAGAAGATAATTACAATGACCAAAATATATACATTCACACATTACTTAATTATATGCAAACAAACACACCTATATATGTCACATGCGTATATATAATAAATAATACTAGTAATAGTATGGTAATAATATGTATGATATTAATAAATAATAATAGATAATATGATGATAATAAGACACGACATATATATATATATATATATATATATATATATATATATATATATATATATATATATATTTTTCTCTTTTTTGTTTTCCTTCTTTTTTTTTCTTTTTCTTTTTTTAGTCTTAATTTACATAATAGCTCGATATAAGCCCATTAACAACACAAACTTAAAGGGGTCCGATGTCCGGACAAAATTAGTGATTACAGTTGCCCCTCTTTACTTATACTTGTGGAACAAGAATAAAGCAAAGACCATAAGCACTAATTGTGTCTACTTCCCTGTTGGATAGTTCGTTTCCCGAAGCAGCCACGTGAATCCAAGCAACTCCTCTTCCCAAAGCCTTTCGATCGTGGATTCTCCCCTAGATGCCCCGAACAGATAGACAGAGAGTTTTTTTTTTCAGATTTTTTTTCTTCTTTTTCATCATTTTTTCATTTTTTTTTAGATTTCCATTCTCTAAGTGTCCGAACGGATAGGCGGGTTCTATTCTCCAAGTGCACGAATAGATAAGCAGATTCCAAATATCCTTGTCTTCCTTTTTCGTAAGAACAAGCTAGTCATCCAAACAACTTTGCTTTCCCTTCGCGGTCTAAAAGCAAGTTGTCCATTTCGCGGTCAAAAAGCAAGCTGAAACTCCAAATATTTTTGCCTCCCCTTCTCGGCCAAAAGGCGAACTTGGGCGTCCAAGTGGATTTGCTTTCCCTTCACGGTCGTAAAGCAAACTGGTCATAACTAAATCTGTCCAACTTCCCCGATGGACGATTTACTCTCCCGGAGCTGCAACACGCAAGTCCAAGTAACTTTATTTTTGAGGTCTATAGAACATGAGTTCTTTCTCCATAGAACTCATCTCCTTGGCGTATTCTTCGAGCGGCAGTTCTTCCTATATAGAACTCTCGTTCTCATATTTCTGAAATCAAAGATCTTCAAGTCCTCTCTCTGTAGGACCTTCCCCTTTCAAGATCCTGAAGCCTTAGGATTCTGAGTTTTTTCTCCACAAAACTCCTCTTCCTTAGCGTACTCTTCGAGTAGTAGTTCCTTCTCTATTGAACTCCTCTCTGAAATCAAGGATCTACAAGTCCCCTCTCCGTAGGACCCTCCGCTTTCGAGATCCTGAAGCCTTAGGATTCTGAGTTTTTTCTCCACAAAACTCCTCTTCCTTAGCGTACTCTTCGAGTAGTAGTTCCTTCTCTATTGAACTCCTCTTTGAAATCAAGGATCTACAAGTCCCCTCTCCGTAGGACCCTCCACTTTCGAGATCTTGAAGTCGCAAGTTCCTCCTATATAGAGCTTGTTTGGACCCTTTCTCTGTAGGATCCTTCATCTTGAAATCTTTCGGCAAGCTTGAAAGCTTTGATCTGAAATCCTTGAGTGGCGAACATGAAAGCTTCACCTGACATTCTGGAGCGGCGGCTTGAAAGGCTTCGCCTGAAATCCTTTTTAGTTCTCGCTTTATCGTTTTCTCCTCATCCCGAGAGGTATTCAAGTTGTCTTTCAAAAATCTGTGTAAGGGATAAAATTAAGAAATTTTGATCTTTTTTAAGAAAAATATCCTTTAGGAAGGATAAAAATTGAGAAATTTTGACTTTTAAGAAAAATATCCTTTGAGAAGGATGAAATTGAGAATTTGAGTTTTGAGGAAAACATCCTTTTGAAAGGATAAAAATTGAGAAATTTTGAGTTTTAAGAAAAATGTCCTTTTGGAAGGATAAAATTGGGAAATTAAGAGTTTTAAGAAAAACGTCCTTTTGGAAAGATAAAATTGAGAAATTGAGTTTTGAGAAAAACAACCTTTTGGAAGGATATAAATTGAGAAATTTTGAGTTTTGAGGAAAACGTCCTTTTGGAAGGATAAAATTAAGAAATTAAGAGTTTAAAAAAAAAACGTCCTTTTGGAAAGATAAAATTGAGAAATTGAGTTTTGAGAAAAACAACCTTTTGGAAGGATATAAATTGAGAAATTTTGAGTTTTGAGGAAAACGTCCTTTTGGAAGGATAAAATTAAGAGATTGGAGTTTTAAGAAAAACAATCTTCAAGGAAGATTAAAAATGGGGGTTGGATGGATTTTAGAAACCCGAATTACGCAAGTCGAAGGACTCTTGATTCTTGTGAGATCTTCTCCTCTTGTGAAGCTATAAACCAATCTTCAAATGTCTGTTTAGAGAAAACAAGACGCTATGATATGATTTAGCATGCTCCTAGCATGGGTGATGTCTAACTATCGATGATGCATGAGCATATTTCAGGATGCAAAGATGCATGTGTTTATGAGAATGCAAAGATGCATGGATTTAGTTTCTCTTCATTTTCTAGGGTCGGTGGTCGTTATCTTGGGACTACAACCACTCATCAATCTCGTGTCTCGACAAAATTGGCCCCTAAACTTCTGTCGCTCGTTCTTCGTTCAAATATTCGAGTCGAGTGAACTCGGTCGCATTCTAAATCCTTTCTGGCCTTGTGCTATCTTTCACATACTTCGGTTTGAACCCCTCTATGTGAAAACCTTAGTTCCTCCACGGACAATGGTGCCTCATCACGACAATTTAGCCTCACTGACTCTTCTTCGTTCCACCTCGCGTCGTGCCCCTCAACATTTGGGCCTTTGTTTCTCTAAGTTTGTGGTTGAAAGCGCCTTTTCTGAATTTCGCTCCTTTGCCCCAAAGTGCCTTTTGGGTTTTTGACTCGGCTTCTCTTCTTCTTCTTTTCCTTTTCTTAGGCGTACTTCTGTCTTCATCGCCTTTTGTCGAGTTGATTTCAGATCATATTTATTGTCTCATCTTGGTGCGCGGCGCACAAGGTCCTTCTCGGGACATTCTCTGGCAAGATGTTTATGTTCTGAGGGTAACTTCTGTTAACGTCAAAATTTCTAGCCTCATGTTCTATTCCAACACTTCCGAGCGAAGGCCGACTTCGTAGCTCAACATTTCACTGAAGACGGTCTTGACATTTCAACCGGTGCTATTCGTCATCTAGTAGCAATGTTTGAACCTCCGATGGTGCCCCTCTGGGTACTGATGGCTTTACCTCGAGCCACGGTCAATCCGCTTGTTCATTCCCATGTAGAAGACTTATGCAAGTGATTGGGTAAAGATAATTTTATTATACATTTTAAAGAATCATGTCAAGTGAAAATCAAGTTTGGGGTCTTTGAAGAAAGGTTGACCCGAGTGAAATTTTCCGAATGTTGCAGGGATGCACATATGAAATCTTTTCTGGGCTATTAGGCTTCCGAGAGGAGCGACTCCCATACTTAGTTTCTACCCAGTTTAGAGGTGGCTCTCTTTAACTCACTAACTCACCTTGCCCCATCCTTCCCTCTTTTCTGATCTCAATCAGGCATTAGAAGTGTGGCAATCCTTGAAGAAAGGTTAACCCCGATAGGCGGGATGTGATCTGAAGACAAAATTATCCTTCCGCGTATGGTCCAAATGGTCTTTTATGGCTTGTAATGTAGGCTAAGGCTCACGGCTATGAAAGAAAGGGTAAATAGGCTCAAACAAGTCTTTAAGGGTGGTGAAACCAATGATCAATTCTTTCAATCTGAAGTCTCAATTATGCTCCGATGAAATGCTATTTCCTCTCTCACTTCTTTGGATTGCTCTAGACTGCCCCTCCTTGTTGGGGTTTTCACCCTAGAGTTCATTTCCTTTCATCAAGTGTAGTTTTGGATTGATTTGCACCTTCGCATTGTATTAGTGCTGGCTCTTGCTCAAAGGTGAACAATCTTTTGAGGCTCCTTTAAGCAAAGATTCATTTGGATAGGGAATCCTCTTGTCCCTTTTCTTTATCTGCTTCTCTCTCTTTTCAAAATTGCACTTTTCACTTTAGTGCTTTTGCTTTTGATTTCTTCAACTTTTATGTCGGTACTTTTGACTGGATTTGGGTAGCTCTTTGAGAACCGGCTTTTCTTTCGCTATTTCCTTTTGATGTTTTTGGTTGCTCATACTGAAAGTGTATCCAATGAATCTTTTCTCTTTAATTCCCCTTAGTTCACAAGGCCTCGTCTTCATAGCATAATCATGATCCCATGTCATTCACTCGTCCATAGACTTCTGTCCTTTTCTGCCCCTAGTGTAGGGGTGATCCTTGGTTTGGGTTCAATCAGAAGAAGAAAAAAAAATTGATAGGCTCAAACGGGGACAACAATGGGTATTTTTTATTTTCTTTCTGTGTGAATGGAATTGAAGGAATGCCAAATGTCCTCCCATACACAAATATCAAAATTGGTCTTCAGGTGGTAGAAGTTTTAGGGTTATCACTTCATTCAAGAACCTTAGACAACAATGCCTGAGAGGAAAATTCACTCAATGGGAGTGGCCCATTATTCCTAAACACTCGTTGTCACCCCTCTCTTGGCCTGAGTAGAACAGATGGTGCTTCCATTCGTATCATTCCCGCAACATTTGGTTTTTTCTTTTCAAAGTATTAAGGTCATTTTTTGTAAAAATATATACATGTATGTTTTTTAATGGAAAAACAATAAGGTTGAAACCATAAAGAATAAATAAAATGTCTAAAAGAAATTAAGGAATATAAAATGCTTGCAAAAGTCTCCTTCATTGAAAATAAAACAAACGGACATCACAAAAGCCCTTAAAAAAGATGCTAGCTTTCACGGGCCAACAATACAAACTTACACATGCACCTCAACGAGGGAAAGATCCGTCAACAAAAGGTAAAACAGACATGATGCATGGAGACATAAAACTCTAAACTACGTTGAAGATCAACGTCTTCTAAAAAACTGCCCTTTCAAAAGATTGCCCCCCTTAGGTCGTCTTCAGTCCTAATCCGCGCGGTAGACTCGGGAGTATGTTAGCAAGGGGGTGAGTTTTTCCTTCCCTTTCTCGGCACTCTTGGCCTTCCTTGAGCTCAAAGGGTCTTCGTTCATACCCTGGGGCTTTGAAACTTTGGCACTCCTGGTGGTCTCCACTCGTCTTTGTTGCTTCCGGTCCCATTCTTCATCTAGGATTTTGCGCAGCGAATCCTCGATTTTGTCTAGAGCCAGCTTGATAGGGCATTCAGAATGGGGGCAGTGCACCTCGTATTGGCCGATGACGGCCTGGTCTTCTTCAGATAAGACCTCCTCCATCACAATATCGGAATCCCCGTCCGTACTCTCTTTGGGCTGGGGGGATTTGCCTTTCTTGGTAAAGGTGCCGATCACGGCTTCAACTCATCAAACTGCTCCTTGGTTTCATCTTGAAACTTCTTCATGCATGCGATTGTTTCCTTCTAGTTCCACACTAACTGTTGGTGGAACTGTTCGAGCTCATCCATTCTCCTCACCAGGTTGTTCACATTCCCGAAGCGGTATTGGCTGGAAACTGTTCCTTTGTCCATTTTCTCTCTCTTTTCTCTCTCTCTGACATTAGTGTTTTCCCCAATTAGTAATGGTGCGATGAAATGCCTTAAGCAAATTTTAATGTCCAATGATGGATGTATTATAGACTCGAATCAACAGATGCATGCTCATGAGATGGGTGCATGGCTGACAATTTTAATGCTGCTTTGAAATGATAGATGAAACAAATGCTACAAATTTATGCAAGTCAAAGGTGTTGGTCATATAGGTGATTCCCCTTAGGTCAACTTTCATTTGAACGTAAAAGAGGCTCCTTGTTACAAGATAGTCATAGCAAAAGTCCTACGGGCACCCTTCTTGCCCCCTAATCTTGTTCAAGGAAATGACAACTTCGACAAAAATGCTGGGGCCGGATTTTCTTTCTTCTCTAGCAATTCAAGACCCTCTAAAACTGCTGGTATCAAGTCCTGGAAAACAAGCTATTTCCTCGAAGCTAAATCCATCTCTTGACCTAATCCATGCCCTTTCCGGTTGCCCCGCTCTTTCCGGCCGCCTCTTTGCACTCGGTCGGGTAGTTTCGTGACTTTGGATGTTCGGAGTAGATCCGATGTCGCTTGACTTCCTCGGGATGGAGAAGGGTTGTGCTTTCTTCAATGGTGGGTACTAGATCTGACACTGTGTGTTCGCTCGGTAAGCTCGTCCCCTTATCCTTTCTGATTCACCTTTGACCGATGTCAGACTTGCTAATTGACAACATCTTTTCTATCAACCTCTCGTCCATAATGATAGCCCTTAGAATTGGGTAAAACCACCTTGACTCAACACCTTTATGTCATGATATGCATGCGAGAATAAATGCAAAAAGATCATAAGAATAATCGTTAGTGTAAGATAAACATGATAAAAAGGCAAGCACGAAAGCAAGCAACCCTATTTATCCCGTCTAATGAACCTAGGTTGTCCGCATGGCTCTAAAATGGGTGGGCTTTCTAGTTCTCTAAATGCAATTTTGGTTCTAGGAGGTACTCGAACTGTCCTCGCTGTCCCCTTCTAAGGGTAGCAAGGCCCCCGGTCATCACCCATTATAGGCTCCTCTCAACCGAGTTCAATTCGAGGGGACCCTTTAGCTATATCTACACGGAGAAACGATATTCCCACGAAGATATAGGGTATTCGAGCCCCGAAGGTACTTGCTAGGCCTACACGGAGGAACAATATCCCCACGAAAGCACTAGCGTTTTCCCCCACTTAAACGAACGAGTTTAAATGCCAATTTTAAATGCGTTTAAAATAAACTCGCACTTATAAACAAATATCGATCGACTCGGTCACTTTAATTCGCAACTTTTAATATTAATTAAGCGGTAAAGTTTTTCTTTTTGGCTTGACTCTCTTTTTGTTTTTGAAAACAAAAAATTGTCCCCAGCAGAGTCGCCATCTATTGCGACTAAAAAAATTTCAAAAACTTCAAGTACCTCGGGTGTCGCTCGGACGAACCGGGTTTTGATCGGGTTTTGAAAATTTAGTCGGATTTATAAAAATAGAGGAGTCGCCACCGGCCATTTAAAAATGGTAGACCGGACACCGAAATAAAACCACAGATTTTTCTTTTGAAAATGGGTTCGGGAGTCGGTTACACGCGGGGAAGGATGAGCACCCCCGTCGTGCCCGAAAATCGGTACCAAAAACGTTACCGCTTAGTTAATATTAAATTTTTTCGAATTAAAGTGACGAATCGTATCAAAATTTGGTTATACGAGCGAGTGAATTTTAAAGGTCTTAATATTCGAGAAGGAACGTCCGAACCACCACCACTACGACTGGTACTGGCCTCGTTCGTTCCCAAATAAAAAGACGCTCGCATTGCAATTTATAAATCGAGATGCAACTTATAAATACATAAATGAGACAAAATAAACCGAATAAATCAAACAAAACATATGGAAATAAAGTAAGCAAATACACAAACGATGTAGTTTAACATAATTATTCCTAACTAACCATGATAATTTAATTAGAAAGGAACGAACAAGTTGTACCAAGTAATAAAGAAGGCGTAAATTATGCGAGCACAAACACAAGCTATAAGGCTTGACATTACACACTATTTAAGTCAAACGTTAAACTAGACGGTAAAACATGTAACCGTAAATCATGACAACTATATATTTTATGGATCAAGCATGCATATATAAAACATATAAAATAAAGCATGGATTAAAATTAAGGAAACATCAATACAAGATAAAAATTAAGATGCGTGAGATATAAAAACACCATATTGAAAAAGAGGTTAAAACTGTACTCGGGACATACTCCAAGGACCGATTGGGGGATTAAACCATAAAAAAACTATTAAATCATCCAAACAAGGATCAAGATAAAAAAACGCTAAAATCTATAGGGATCGAAATGAGGATTTCCCCGTGAAAGCTTGAACGAATTGGACGACTAGGGGATGAAATCAAAAGAGCCAAAAAGGGAAAGGGACTGCGGGCGTGATTTTTAAAAAGTTCGGCGGCCTAAAATGAATTAGACCGACACGCCCCCATATATATTTAACCTAATCTGTATAGAAACCCTAGAACTAAAAGAAAACCCAACGGCGCCGCTTCTCTTCCTTCCCTTCTCTTTTCTCCATTTACTTATCGACCAGAAACCCTAAAACGACGGCCACAATGAAACGGCCGTCGTTCTTAACCGCCGGTGAAGACCAGAACCTAAACACCTCTCCTCTCGTCTCCCAAAACCTTAAAGCAAACCCTAAACGCCTATGCCCTTAAACCGAGCCATTGTTCCGCTTTCCAACTCATCACCTCACCACCCGCGACTCAAACGAGACCGGCCGGCTTGTCGGTGATTAACGGAGGAAACGACGACGAGGTAACCCACGAGTACCCCTTTTTTTTACCCTTCTCTTCGATTTTCTAGCATGCATGTAAAGTCGAAGCCGAAAATTACCTCTGAAGGTTTTTCTTTTATTCTCTGTGAATGGAAAAATCCCAAATGGGTTTTGGTTTACAATGTGTATCTCTCTCTGAAATTTTTGTGCTCACTGATTTCTCTCTGGGTTTTTGCTATATCGATGCTCTCTCTGTTTTTTTTATCTTCTCCTCTCGCTTTCGTTTCAGTTTCCTATATAACCGAAAAGAAGGGGTTGCAATGGTTCTTGGTGAACAGAAATATACTCGAAAAATCCTATTGGTTACTCCCTATGCTTTGTTGGTATTCATTGTGACTTTCGCCATTTCGATCTCCGTTGTTCTGCGTTTTTTTTTGTCTGTATGTCAGGTTTGCCCGATCGGTCTCTGAGATTTCTGTTGCCATGCTTGCCTTTATTTTTTTTTCTTCGTTCGAATCTCACTTTGGGTAATCTGACTTTCTGCTTTTTTTTCTGTGCATGTCGGGAGCTACCGGAACGGGAGGGGCATTGCTGGTCACGGCAGACGGCGTGGAGGTGGCAGACGCGTAGAAGAGTCAGGCGCGTGAGGAAGACAGGGACAACGCGAGGGACGCTGAAGAGTCGCGCGTGCAGAGCGTGAGGGATCTGGAACCTTCTCTTGGTCATCCGGGACCGTTAGATCGACTCGATCTAACGGCTCAGGTTGTGCGGCGCTTGATCATAAGATGAGCATCTAGGGGTTTTTATCCGGGATTAGATCTGGACCGTCAGATCTCAGCAGATCTGACGGCTGTAGATAGGGGCGGCTGCATCAAAAAGAAAGGGGAATTAGGGTTTAGTATAGCTGGGCTCATGTTGGGCTTATTGTACATTTGGACTGTGTCTTATTTATTTCAAACATAATTTGGGCTTTTATTTACCTATGTTTTATTTTCATTTTCATTATAATAATAATAATAATATTCGACACTAATAATAATAAAGATAAATATAATAAATAATAATAATAATAATAATAATCGTAATAATGCTAAACAATAATAATAATTGTAATAAAGACATTAATAATAATAGCAATACTAATAAAAATAAATAATAATAATAATAAGAAGAAGAAGATAATTACAATGACCCAAATATATACATTCACACATTACTTAATTATATGCAAACAAACACACCTATATCTATTATGTCACATGCGTATATATAATAAATAATACTAGTAATAGTATGGTAATAATATGTATGATATTAATAAATAATAATAGATAATATGATGATAATAAGACACGACATATATATATATATATATATATATATATATATATTTTCTCTTTTTTGTTTTCCTTCTTTTTGTTTCTTTTTTTAGTCTTAATTTACATAATAGCTCGATATAAGCCCATTAACAACACAAACTTAAAGGGGTCCGATGTCCGGACAAAATTAGTGATTACATCGTTAACCGGATATCAACATGTTCTTAAAGCATACAAGGGGTAGTATTGTATTACCTTAACTCCGAGCTATATATGTCGATTCATGAAACCCCATTCAATTGCACTCAAACTCGAATTTGACGTCCATCAACAATTCGTATTCAAGGAGCTAAGAGTACCTTCAATCACACAATAATCGATTTTAGTCCTTATTCAAAGAGCTCTTAACTGAAAAATTAACTACATAAATAAGTTCGGGTTCAAGGTCAGATTTGGAGGCTTACGGGTCAAAATTTTGCGAAACGGGCTTCAAAAACGGACTCAGGACATCGAAAAACATAAAATAGGAGTTTTCAGAAAATTTTGACTTTTGGTCAACAGGTCAAAGTCAACGCTGACGTCAGCATTCAACAGGGGTCAACTAAGTTGACTCGGCAGATTAACTCACTGAGTCAACTCGGACGAGTTGACTCAGCAAGTTGACTCAATCGGGTCAGATTTGGGTCAAAGACGGGTCGGGTCGAGCTCGGGTCGGTTCGAGTTGTGTTATGGGCCGACCGGTTTAACCGGTCTAGCCGGTTCATATCAAATCAGACCGGTCCACTTACCCTTCGAACTGGCTTCCTCGACCGGTCACCGGAATATTGCCAGAGAGTCGAAAACCACCCTTTTTTACCTGAAAAAAGACATATCTGATATTACTCAGTTAACCCAAACTACACATGACCGATTTTTCAGCGGAATTAGACCGGAACTCACCAAAACAAACCCTAACGGCCAGAAAATTCGTAGCTCCGGTGAGGCGTTAAACGTCGACGGACCAGTGGTTGAAAACCTAGGTTTTCCTTGCCTCAACACGAGAAGTCTGCTGACGGTGGCGGCGCGACAAAAAGACGGTCGTGTTGGTCGGAAACATATGAGCTACATTTGGGTTTCCGTCGAACATTCAAACGGCTCTCCACGGCGGATGGCAGCCGTTCTTTGAGAGTGGAGCATAGACTGGGGTCGGGGTGCGACGGCGGACAAAACGACATCGGCGGTGATAGCCACGGTGCGGCGGTGATAGAGATCGGACGCTAAGGAGCTCGAACTATTTCCCACCATTTTGAGGCAAATGGCTAACGAGGTTGATGGTTGGGTGGTCGGGATTTGACGGCGACGATGAAAGGGTGACGACGAGGAGGGCGGTGCACACCACCGTCGGCCGGAACATGGTGGTCGGAGCGTGAACGGCAAAGGGGAGTTGAAGGGTTTGGAACCCTCTGGATATTTCCTCTCTCAGATAATTTTTCGAATGGGTGTTCAAAAATTGGGTAGGTGAAGGGTTCAAATATTCATTTATTACTGGTATAAGAGAAACATAATAGGTTAAAATAAAACTAAAGCAAGCTAAGACAAGAGTGTCCTTAGCTCAGATGGTTAACCCTTCTACCTCACATGCCAAGGGGCACGGGTTTGAGTCCCCTTGGCAGCCACTCTTCTTTTTATTTCTTTCTTTCTTTATATATATATATATATATATATATATATTTCTAGAGTGTTACAGTTCCTTTCCATCCTTTTTAACCCTAGCAGATGATTGACCGAAGGGAGCTCGATCTTCACTCGCTTCAAAGGGTGAAGATAGACTTCAAGATATCATTAGGAAGTTCATGGACCCTTGATTTTAATGGCGATTGCTTTCTTTTTCTTTTCATGGTAGCTTGCACCGCCATTGCAAGGTGAAAAAAAAAGCTGTGGGAAGAAAGTTCAAATTGTGAAGGAAATTTATAAGTAGACTAACTTGTGTTGCAAGAAATATATTTATAAGTAAACCGACTTGTGTTCAAGAAACCTGAGAACTAGGGTTTTTTTTCAACCAAACTAAACTGAAGAATTTATTGTAACGGTAAGTTTCATAAATGAAATAAAATATATATAAAAAAATTAATTGAACTGTTATTTCATGCATTAACAATGATTTTTTTGCAAGCGGACTTATAATGTTGTCATATGTTCTATTTAGAAGACTTTAAATTCTAATACATACCATTTAAATTAAGAGTAAATATTCAACTGAGTCGAGTAAAAATATATCAACTTATAATTTTTTCATATTATCCTTGTTTCATTTTAAATTTTAGTCGAATTTTGTTATTTTTTATTTTTCTTATAAATATAAATATTAAATAAAACTAAAAATTTAGCTGAAATTTGTCATTTGGTATTAGTATTCGATCCCAGTGGTTTTGATATCCTTTTTTTTTTTGAAACTTTCTGGTCTCAAGTTCAATTAATAGGTAGTGTGGACCAGTAGTGGATCTAGAAATTTAAAATGGGGTTTAAAATATATTTTTTTTCTCAAATGAGTATGCAAAAATAAAATTTTCCTTTACAAACTAAACAAAACAAATTTTCCCCCAAAAAATAACACTAAATTAAACTTATTTTTATAAAAAAAATCAAAAATAAGGATCCAGATGCACGCCACAGGGACTGGGTGCATCCGCCACTGGTGTGAACTATTTACATTAACAAGATCCGTATAATCTATACATTAACTACTCAATTTAATTCGAACTATTTCTTTTATACTATCAACAATATTTAATGCAGTTTTGGATGGCCCCCATAAACTGCCTATAATTTCTTTCCTCTCAAACGCTGTATATATGAGTGTTTTATGAAATCATCAAAATAAATGCTCAAGCTATACCTCTTTTCTTGGGACTCTCAATTTTTAATATTTTTTTATTTCCTTTTGCACTTTTACTATTACAGAATCATCGTTAAATTTAGGCTTAGCTGCAAAATATATGCCCAAGCTATAAGTCTTTTTTGTAATAGTGTCTTAAAAGGTTTTTGTGTCAAGTAAACGCATAATATTTTTTTTTGTAAAATTAAGTGTCTAACGTTTCATTCGATCATCATTTTATCAAATTACAGTTTTCGGTTAAAAATTAAACAACTTAAATTTATCAATCGAATATGATTTTATACACATGTACCTTGGATCACATAAATGAGAGACGTTTTGGTAATATTTAGATGAACTAATATGGATAGAAATCAAATTGAGGGGAAAATATACATATTTATATTTAAGGTAGTAAATCCATCAACTTTGGTAGGTTTATTAATTTCATTTGTGCAAGTTTTTTCATATATAAATTACCTCCAAAAGGTAAACTAACAAACACAAACTAAAGTGTGAGATAATTGCTAATTGAAACCTCTTAAAGATGGCCAACTTCTCTTTCTCCCACTTCCTTACCATTGTTCTCTTCTTCACTGGTATGTTCTCTCTACTCAAATCTTCTCTTGTTCGATACCAGATTAAACTAATCCGTAGAACTAGGAATAGATGATTTAATTGATTCAACCGATTTAATATAATCAAAAATTGAATGAATTACCGTGAGCCGGTAGAAAAACGAGAACTAGAATAAAAAATAACAGTTTCAACCACTTATTAATTTGTATGTATGTATGTATGTATGTATGTATGTATGTATGTATGTATGTATGTATGTATGTATGTATGTATGTATGTATGTATGTATGTATGCAGTTGTGAGAATGGTAGCTGAAGTTGAAGGATGTGAGGTGACATTGTATCCAACCAATTGCATGGTTCAGGATTGTCAAAACAAGTGCTTAGAGAAGAACCCCACCTCCACAGGTCAATGTGTTGGTCCTGCTTGTGTTTGTAGTTGGCCCTGTGATTCGGCTTAATTTGACCTTAAATAATAATGTACTTTCCCCTAGGAAAGACACTTACAATTATTAATAATACTTTAAAATTATGTTTATTTATTTTTTAATGTTTGGTTGGTGTTGAATTTGTTTCAGCGATTTTGAGTTACTATAAAGAAAAAAAATATTGAGAGAATGAAAGAAAGATATTTGTAATGTGTATTCTGATATTTAAAGCAAATAATATAATGTCTAGTTAAGAGAGACAAAAAGATTTTATGATGATTATTAGATTTTAATACAATATATTTAAAGAAAGATTGAATCTTTTTTCACACCAACAACGTAGCCAAAATGAGACAATGGAAGGGACATAGTACTCTAACTTCAAAACTAATAAGGATAAAACTTAATCTCGGAGGGGCAAGGCTTATTTTTTTTAATTAAGTAAAGATATATTGCATTTTCAAGTTAAATGTCGAGATTCGAACTAGACTTGATAAATATGACTCGAAACTCGAGACTCGAACCGATTTACCCGATTTGTACCCGAACATAATGGTTCAAATTTGATCTGAACCCGAACCGAATAGAACCGAACCAAACAATACCCGATTTTCAGTTGAACCGAAAATCAATTCGAACCGAAAGGAATCGGAACAGAAAATAACTCGAACCAAAAGCAATCCGAACCAAATACAACACGAACTGAAAGCAACCCAAACCGAAAGTAAACAGAACTAAAAATTAACCCGAACCGAAAATCAACCCGAACAAAAAACAACTCGAATTTAATTTCCCGAAATCCAATCTTAACCAAATATCAAGTCGATTTTGACCTAATAATTGAGTCGAAGTGAACGGATAATTTAGTAATATGATAAATAATAAATATGTATATTTTATTCTTCTCTATATCTTTTCTCTTTTAAAAGATATCGAATTCGATAGCATTTAATATTAAAAATTATAAAATAAAGTTACTCACTAATTACTACCCAAAAAATCATTAATGTGATTAACTTAAATTCACATCTCTTAGACGGTATTGAATTTGTTTCAGCGATTTTGAGTTAATATAAAGAGAAAATATTGAGGGAATGAAAGAAAGATATTTATAATGCATATTCCGATATTTGAATTAAATAATATAATGTCTAGTTAAGAGTGACAAAAAGATTTTTTTTTGATGATTATTAGATTTTAATACAATATATTTAAAGGTTAACTATTAGAATAGTCACTTATGTTTTCCCCCTAATATAGAGTAGGTCACCGATTATAGAAAACGACCAGTAAGGTCACTTACATTTTCAGGGCGTAAATTTTTGGTCACTTAGCCGTTTGTTGTCGTTAAATATTGACGACTTGCTGACCTGGCAAGGAAAAATAAGGGTAAATCACTGCAATGGCCATTAAAGTTTATCCCATGTACATTTCTGCTCCCCAATTTTAAAAAATAAACATTATGGTCACTAATGAAAAGTTTTCTTTATAATTTCACCCTTGAATTTTTAAAAATTCATTTTCAACCCTAAAACTTTACAATCAATTAGTACAATAATATTATAAAGGTTTAAATGAAAAATAGGTGCCCAAAGTATATCCTTTTTAAAATTTAGGTGCCCAAATTGCTCCTGTTTAATAACTAAACTTTCAAATTGCTCCTTTTTTTTCACTTTGAATTATTTTATTATTATTATAACATGACATGTCATTTTTATTATTGTTAAATCAAAAATAATTTAAAAATAAAATAAAATCATTTTTATTATTATTAAATTTAAAATATTTTTTAAAAAAATATTACTTCTTAAAATAATTTAGGTGTTTAAAGTATTTTTTTTGTAAAAATAAGTGCCCAAAGTTTCGATAGTTACAATTTTAGGTGCTCGGCTATTAAATGGGTGTTAAGAAAATTGCCAACCAATCGGTGCTTGACACATGGCATTAATTTTATTTTTCTTTTAAAATTTTTTAATGGAAAATACTCAAATTTTTATAAAATCTCAAAATTTTACAAGCTTCACAAAATAGTCCTTAAATCCCTAAAAATTCCCAAACTTCTATCGTCGCTTCTGCTGTCGGTCGCCATCGTTGACCACACGCACTTGGTCGCCAGACCAAGGTGACCATTTCCCCTAACACGGCGTCGTCGGAAACGCCCAACGGCGTGTAGCCGAACGTCGAACACGACCGGCAACTGAAGCGACGGCAATCGACGGTGGAAGTTTAGGACTTTTTAGGGATTTAGGGACTGTTTTGTTAAGCTTGTAAAATTTTGAGATTTTATAAAATTTTGAAAAATTTGAGTATTTTCCATTAAATTTTTTTTAAAGAAAAATAAAATTAATGCCACGTGTTAAGCACCGATTGGTTGACAATTTTTAACAGCCGGACACCTAAAATTGTAACTATGGAAACTTTGGGCACCTATTTTTACAAAAAAAAAAAACTTTAGACACCTACATTATTCTAAGAAGTAATATTTTTTAAAAATATTTTAAATTTAATAATAATAAAAATGATTTTATTTTATTTTTAAATTATTTTAAATTTAAAAATAATAAAAAATGACATGTCATGCTATAATAATAATAAAATAATCTAAAGTGAAAAATAATGAGCAATTTGAAAGTTTAGTTATTAAATAAGAGCAATTTGGGCACCTAAAATTTAAAAAGGGTATACTTTGGGCACCTATTTTTCATTTAAGCCTTTATAACATTGTTGTACTTGTAACCCTCTAGACCGGCCTATGCGGAATGACCAAGTCTAGTAAGGCACATCAAAATTTAAAACTCAAGTGGAAAACATGTTGGCAAACTAAGTGTTTATTTCGAAAGCATAACGACATGACTTAGTGAAAACCATCAAGTTAAATAAACCTGTTTAATACGTCAAGTAGTATTTCTAAAGTCATTCACAACATAGACATCATAAATAATATAGGTAGCCATGATCACTTAAATAAACCCATCATAGGATGGTTACAAAATAAGTATCAATTAGCATATCAAAATACTTTTAGTTTAATACCATACATAACAAAATATAGGCACATGTCACCCTGAAAGTACAAACAGTGGATAGAAACATTACATTCAAAAAGAATACCAAATGTGTCGATCCTCCAAGTGTCAGCTACGGGGTGACCTATCCAAAATATCTGAAAGGGGGAAGAATTTGGGGCGTGAGCTAGAAAGCTCAGTGTGTTCCAACAGTGCAAGTAAAACATTTGCATCATTACATAATAAATCATGTCATGCAAAACATATCATAAAAAGCATCAAAGTTTTCATGCAACCTATCTACCCTCCAACCGAACACCATGATACAGTTCCCCAGAACAGTATCCTACACTGGCATTAACCCAAGCCCATTGGGCGGGGTACCATCCTAAGGATATACCTTAAAATACGGGCGGCCCTAGTCGAAACTTAGGAACCAAAAACGGGCGGACCTGGCCGAAGCCTAGGATCCGAATACGGGCGGACCTAACCGAAGCTTAGGATCCGAATACGGGCGATCTTACCAGCTGGATCAGGGCTGAGCCGATAGTCTCCACATCATACCACATGCACCTCTACTAATTAGTCTGGGCAGTAACATAGTACGCAACAGTAACAGTCATAGCAATGCTCAACAACATATTTCTACACTGATAACCGGAAACCATATGCATGTTTGTCATATCGAATGCTAGGGCATAATTCAAACATACAATACAATTGTGTTTTTTTCATAAGAAGAAAACATGCTAGTTTTACACAAAATCAAGTTTAACAATCATGTACACATAGTCTGTTTTTTTAAATGATATGAAGCATGTAAAACATTAAATATGCAACAGTCATATAGCACACAAGGAACACACCTCAAAAGATGAGATCAGTTAGTCAAAAGGTCTATCGAGCACCGGGATCACGCTCCGCTACAGTACTGAAACCTAAATAGACAAGGATTATGGTTACAATCAGATTTACCCCTTGATTCGTAGTAAACAACTAAGTTTTAGGGTCGTGCGAGTGACGATAGGATCACGAGGCGGTATAGAACGGGATGAGATGGGCTTAGCATAGGCACGATCGGGAGATCCACGAGTACATATTAAATCAAGAGATCAATATCAGTCCTTAATCATCAATTTCTTTTAAATGACATAATTTATACATATGCATGTTCGGGTTCAACGTTCAATTTGGAGGCTTTCAGGTTAGAATTTCGTGAAACGGGCTTCAAAATCGGACTCAAGACGTCGAAAAACCTAAAATAGGACTTTTCCGAAAAAGTTGACTTTTTGGTCAAAGTCAACGCTGACGTCAGCGGTCAAAGTCAACGCTGACGTCACTGGTCCAAAGGCTAACTCGGCGAGTTGACTCGGGTCAACGGGTCGGGTCGGTCAACGAGTCGAGTCGGGTCAATGGGTTTGACCGAACTGACCTGTTCAGCCGGTTCAGAGCGCTTCGGACTACACAGACCGACTCTTACCCTTAGGAACCGAAGGTCGATGGACGGCCACCAGAATGTCGCCGAAAAGTCTATTTCACGTCGTTTCTACCGGAAAAAATAATGCAAATAATCAAGCCATCATTTATTACACCTCTACGAATCGAAATGACACCGGAAACTAACCAAAACTCACAAGATTTGTTCTTAACCGTTCGAACACGTCGGAAAATGGCGTAGCTCCGACGACGGGGCAAACATCGATGAACGGGAGAACGACAACCTGGGTTTTGATCGGCCTGCGACGGGGAGTCCAACAACGGTGGTGGCGCGGCGAACGGACACCCACGTCGGCCGAAATCTTCGAAAAATCGATAGGGTCTTAACCCTAGGTTCGACGAACCTTCAACGGCCGATTGACGGTGATCGGTGCGATGAACGCGCGAGTAGCCTTAGGGGTTTTGGTCGGCGTGCAACGGCAGTTTCAAGGGCATCGACGGTGAGTAGCACGGCGCGGCGGTGAGGGCTGAACGAAGGTGGCCGATTTGGTTTAAGGAATAAAAGAAAACGACGATAAGGGGTGTTTCTCGAAGCTTTTGGGAAAATTTATCCCAATTAAAATCACGTTAAAGATGGCATGTAGGATATTTTATTTTTTTATTATTTTAGTTTGAAAGAAAATATCGATTTAAAATGAACTGAGGGGAGTTTATAGCCAAGAGCTCTTTTAGCTCAATTGGCTGGGCACTCGGCTGAAACCACTTGAGGTTGTGGGTTCGATTCCCACAACCCTCACTTCCTTTTCTTTTCTTTTTTTCATTTCATTTTATTTATTATTTTTTATTATTTTTTTAACGGTGTTACAACTCTCGCCCCTAAAAAGAAATTTCGGCCTCGAAATTTACCTGAGTTGAACAGATGTGGGAATTGCTCTTCCATTAACTCAATTGTCTCCCATGTAGCTTCTTCAGGACCACGATTACTCCATTGTACTTTGACCATAGGAATACGTCGGTTCCTTAGAACTCTCTCGTCTTGATCCAAGATCTGAACAGGTTCCTCCTTATAAGACAAATCTAGTCTCAACTCCACATCATGTACCTGAATAACATGGCTCGGATCTGGGTGGTACTGCCTCAACATAGATACATGGAACACATCATGAATGCGGCTAAGCTGAGGAGGTAACTCAAGCTGATAAGCAACAGGCCCGACTCTCTTCCGAATACGGTACGATCTGATAAATCTTGGGCTCAATTTGCCTTTGCGCCCAAATCTCAAAACTTTCTTCCATGGAGACACCTTCTGAAAAACCTGATCACCAACCTCGAACTCAATGTCTTTCCTCCTCCGATCAGCATAGAACTTCTGTCTATCAGAAGCCTCTTTCAGACGGTTGCGGATCAATCTAACGGTCTCCTCGGTCTCTCAAACCAACTCTTGGCCCAAAGTCTTCTTCTCATACAACGCTGTCCAACTGATGGGATTACGACACTTGCGGCCATACAGAGCCTCATACGGTGCCATGGAGATACTAGCCTGATAGATGTTATTGTATGCAAACTCAGCCAAGGGCAAGAAATCCTCCCAACTACCACGGAAATCAATCACTCATCCCCGTAACATGTCCTCAAGAATCTGAATCACCCTCTCCGATTGTCCATCTGTCTGCGGATGGAAGGATGCACTGAAATTTAGACGGGTACCTAAAGCACTGTGCAAGGCCAACCAGAATCGGGAAGTAAAGCTCGGATCCCGATCAGAGATGATAGATAAAAGTACCCCATGTAGTCTGACAATCTCAAAGATGTACAGTTTACCCAGCTTCTCCAAAGAGTAGGTGACTCGAACTGGAATAAAATGAGCTGACTTAGTGAGTCGGTCAACAATCATCCAGATAGAATCCTTTTTAGAAGGTGTCAGAGGAAGCCCTGTAATGAAATCCGTCGTGACACATTCCCATTTCCACTCGGGATCATAATGGGCTGCAATAAACTAGAAGGATGCTGGTGCTCTGCCTTAACCTGCTGGCAAGTCAAACACTGAGATACATAATCTGAAATGTCCTTCTTCATACCTTTCCAACGATATCTCTGCCTCAGGTTTTGATACATCTTGTCCCCACCGGGATGCATAGCATAAGGGCTGTTATGAGCCTCACTAAGAATAGCCCGCTTCAACTCGGCATCGTCTGGTACACAATAACGGCCTTTGAAGCATAGAACTCCATCCTGATCAAAGGCATAGATAGAAGTAGATCCCTGCTCAACCTGCTGTATGACAGGGAGTAAGGAACTGTCTAGAAGCTGATTGGCTCTAATTTCCTCAGCCAATGTCGGTTTAACTTGCAGCTCGGCTAGTAAACTACCATCACTGAATATACACATCCTGGCAAACAAGGATCTCAAGTCTGATATAGCCTTACGACTCAAAGCATCAACAACAACATTAGCCTTCCCCGGGTGGTACTCAATCACACATTCATAGTCTTTAAGAAGCTCAATCCAACGACGTTGTCTCAGATTAAGCTCTCTCTGAGTAAGAATGTACTTCAAGCTCTTGTGATCCGTGTAGATATAACACTTCTCTCCGTAGAGATAGTGTCTCCAAATCTTCAGGGCAAAGACCACAGCGGCCAGCTTTAGATCATGGGTAGGATAATTACACTCATGCGGTCTCAACTGACGAGACGCATAAGTTATTACTCTGCCATCCTGCATCAAAACACATCCAAGTCTGGAGCATGATGCATCACTATAAACTGCAAAATCCTTCCCAGATTCGGGCTGCGTCAAAACTGGAGCTTATGTTAGAGCTGTCTTCAACTTCTCAAAACTATCCTGCTGAGCATATGTCCAGAAGAATAGAACATCCTTCCTCAACAGCTTCGTCAAGGGAGCGGCAATAATGGAAAAGCCCTCGACAAAACGCCCTTAATACCCAGCTAAACCCAAGAAACTACGGATCTCGGAAACATTCTTGGGTTGTTTCCAACTCACAATGGCCTCTATCTTGCTTGGATCAACCTGAATACCCCGAGCCGATACCACATGCCCTAGAAATGTCACCTCGTTGAGCCAAAATTCACACTTGCTCAATTTGGCATACAATTTGTGTTCCCTAGGAGTCTACAGAACGATCCTCAAATGCTCAACATGTTCTTCTTCAGTCCGGGAGTAGACTAGAATGTCATCAATAAACACCACCACAAACTGATACAAATAAGGCCGGAACACACGGTTCATCAGATCCATAAAGGTGGCAGGAGCATTAGTCAAACCAAACAGCATCACTAAAAACTCGTAATGCCCATATCTGGTGCGAATGGCCGTCTTTGCTACATCAGACCCCTTTATTTTTAGCTGATAGTACCCGGAACGAAGATCAATCTTCGAGAAAACTATAGCTCCCCGAAACTGATCGAACAAGTCATCAATCTTGGGCAGAGGATACTTATTCTTGACTGTCAACTTGTTCAGCTTACGGTAATCAATACACAGCCTGAGAGAACCATCTTTCTTCTTCACGAAGAGAACATGAGCTCCACAGGGCGAAGAGTTGGGTCGGATAAAGCCTCGGTCGAGGAGCCCTTGCAACTGAATCTTCAGCTCCTTAAGCTCCTTAGGAGCTATACGGTAAGGGTTCATAGAGACTGGTGCAAAGCCCAGATATGTCTCAATCTCAAACTCGACATCCCTATCCGGAGGTAATCCAGGTAATTCCTCGGGAAAGACATTAGGAAACTCGCTAACAGTGCGAATCTCCTCATTCTTTGACAAAGAACCCTTAGTATTTAAGAAACGGGCGATGAAAGTCTGATATCCCTTACGGATCATCCTGTCGGCAGCCAAAGAAGATATCACATTAGACAGATACCCTCGACGCTCACCAATAAGAACCACTGTACGATCATTAGAAGTCCTCAAAACTGCTCTCTTGGACTCACAATCTAAGTTAACCCGGTGTTCAGTCAACCAATCCATGCCAAGAATCAGATCGAACTCTTCTAACGGTAGTTCCATAAGGTCAGCTAGAAAGATTTCCCCTTGCACCTCGAGGGGACATCGCCTGAAAACCTTACTTACAACCACAGACTGGCCCACTAGACTCACAACTGTAATTGCACTCTTGGTGGTCTCAACTGGAATCTGGAGCTCTCGGGACACAGATCTCGATACATAGGAATGGGTAGAACCATTGTCAAGAAATGCAAAGTATGGGACAGAAAATATAGTGAATGAACCTGCAATGACGTCTGGCTCATCTCTGTCGTCACGACGTCTAGTAGCATAAACAAGTGTAGGCTGTCTGGCCTCAGTCATGACCGGTCCCCCACTCCTATGTGATCGGCCTCTACTATCAGATCTAGCAGAAGACCCAGGAGCTCTACTCTGATAACGCCCTGAACCCGGTGTCTAAACAGATGTCTGTGAACAGGCTGGAGTCTAGGATCGAGCAGGGGTCTGAAACGACGATCGGTCTACAAAAGGTGGGTGTGGACAATCTTTCTTGAAATGGTCAGTGGATCCACATCTGAAGCAAGCACCCGACATCTTCCTGCACTCCCCTCGGTGAAGCTTACCACGATACTCACATATAGGTAAGAGAGTGGACCCTGATGAATCACCTCGACTAACCGATGGGCCCTGCTGTACCGTGGGCCTATAACTCGATCCACCTCCCCGATACATGGTGCGAGCCCTCTTATCAAAACGCATGCGAGACTCTCCCTGTCTAGAAGATCTCCAAGATCGATCTCGGTCTCGCCCTCGATCCTTGCCTCTATCTCGATCTCCATCTCTACTACTCTGACTAGCTGTCAAGATCTCCACATGTTCTGCAGTCTTAGCCCGGTCCACTAAATCTTCAAACACCTGATCATGGTGGGTAGCCACTCGATCACGTATCCCAATACGAAGAACCTCCAGGAACTTGTCACATTTGTCTTTCTCACTAAAAACCAAGCCAGTATCATATTTCGACAACTCTAGAAACTGTATCTCATACTCAGCCACTGTCATGGTACCCTGCACCAGGTCTTTAAAAGCCTGGCGTCTCTCTCAAGAACCGCTCGCCCAGAAAACGGTTCCTAAATCGTTCCTTAAAGAAATCCCATGTCAGTCCATCAGAAGGAACACTACTCATGATGGACTCCCACCAGGTGCGGGCATTCCCATTCAACATATATACAGCACCCAAATACTTTCTGGATGACTCAAAACCCAACTCACCCATACGTCTCTCGATATCGTATAACCACTCCTCAGCCTTGGTCGGTGGTCCACTAAGCGATCCCGAGAAGGTCTTGATCCCGTTGGCAATCAGGGTCTGGGAGATAGGAACTTCAGGTGTGACTCCAGATGCTCTAACTACTCCCTGAATCAACTGGAGAAACTGTCTACTCAAGGACTCATCCGTAACTCTAGTCATAGGCTCAGGCCCAGAAACAATAGCTCCTCTGACCGGAGAAGTCATGTTGATACTAGAAGTAGGCAATGGAACAGTAAGAGTAGGTGTAGGAGCAGTCGGGACAGATGTCGGAGTAGTCGAAGTAGCAGCAGCAGCTGAAGGACCACTAGGGGTAAGAGGCTCTACAGATGTCGGAGGGTCAACTGCGGCTGTAGCAACTCCAGAGGCAGGTGGATCAACCACCAGATCGTCTATCGGGTCTGCAAATCTAACGGGTCGACCACGCCTACGAGCGGGTCGACGCCCCCTTCCGGTGCTCATCTCAGAGAATCTCTAAAAAGGATAAAACCTAAGATCCGTTTATGACACAGGAGAATTGAACACAATTAAACATATAAAGTTGGGTGACATGACCTCTTTTCACAATACTTGTAAAACATTCTAAAACAATATTTTAAAAGGACTATTCTACAGTCCGAGGTTTTAAAACCAAAAGCTCTGATACCAACTAAATGCAACCCCCTAGACCGGCCTATGCGGAATGACCAAGTCTAGTAAGGAACATCAAAATTTAAAACTTAAGTGGAAAACATGTTGGCAAACTAAGTGTTTATTTCGACAGCATAACGACATGACTTAGTGAAAACCATCAAGTTAAATAAACATGCTTAATACGTCAAGTAGTATTTCTAAAGTCATTCACAACATAGACATCATAAATAATATAGGCATCCATGATCACTTAAATAAACCCATCATAGGATGGTTACAAAATAAGTATCAATTAGCATATCAAAATACTTTTAGTTTAATACCATACATAACAAAATATAGGCACATATCACCCTGAAAGTACAAACGGTGGATAGAAACATTACATTCAAAAAGAATACCAAATGTGTCGATCCTCCAAGTGTCAGCTACGGGGTGGCCTATCCAAAATATCTGAAAGGGGAAAGAATTTGGGGAATGAGCTAGAAAGCTCAGTGTGTTCCAACAGTGCAAGTAAAACATTTGCATCATTACATAATAAATCATATCATGCAAAACATATCATAAAAAGCATCAAAGTTTTCATGCAACCTATCTACCCTCCAACCGAACACCATGATACAGTTCCCCAGAACAGTATCCTACACTGGCATTAACCCAAGTCCATTGAGCGAGGTACCATCCTAAGGATATACCTTAGAATACGGGCGGCCCTAGTCGAAACTTAGGAACCGAAAACGGGCGGACCTGGCCGAAGCCTAGGATCCGAATACGGGCGGACCTAGCCGAAGCTTAGGATCCGAATACGGGCGGTCTTACCTGCTGGATCAAGGCTGAGCCGATAGTCTCCACATCATACCCCATGCACCTCTACTAATTAGTCCGGGCAGTAACATAGTACGCAACAGTTACAGTCATAGCAATGCTCAACAACATATTTCTACACTGATAACCGAAAACCTTAGGCATGCTTGTCATATCGAATGCTAGGGCATAATTCAAACATACAGTACAATTGTGTTTCTTTCATAAGAAGAAAACATGCTAGTTTTACACAAAATCAAGTTTAACAATCATGTACACATAGTCTGTTTTATTAAATGATATGAAGCATGTAAAACATTAACTATGCAACAGTCATATAGCACACAAGGAACACACCTCAAAAGATGATATCGGTCGGTAAAAAGGTCTATCGAGCACCGGGATCACGCTCCGCTACAGTACTGGAACCTAAATAGACAAGGATTATGGTTACAATCAGATTTACCCCTTGATTCGTAATAAACTACTAAGTTTTAGGGTCGTACGAGTGATGATAAGATCAAGAGGTGGTATAGATCGGGACGAGCTGGGCTAAGCGTAGGCATGATCGGGAGATCCACGAGTACCTATTAAATCAAGAGATCAATATCAGTTCTTAATCATCAATTTCTTTTAAATGACATAACTTATACATATGCATGTTCGGGTTCAACGTTCAATTTGGAGGCTTTCGGGTTAGAATTTCGCGAAACGTGCTTCAAAATCGGACCCAGGAAGTTGAAAAACATAAAATAGGATTTTTTTGGAAAAAGTTGACTTTTTGGTCATAGTCAATCCTGACGTCACTGGTCCAAAGGCTGACTCGGCGAGTTGACTCACTAGTTTGACTCAGGCGAGTTGACTCACTGAGTTGACTCAGGTCATCGGGTCGGGTCGGTCAACGGGTTTGACCGAGCTGACCGATTCAACCGGTCCAACCGATTCAGACCCTTCGGTCTACACGGACCGGCTCTTACCCTTAGGAACCGAAGGTCGCCGGACGGCCACCAGAATGTCGCCGGAAAGTCTGTTTCACATCGTTTCTGCCGGAAAAAATAACGCAAATAATCAAGCCATCATTTATTACACCTCTACGAATCGAAATGATACCGGAAACTAACCAAAAATCACCAGATTTGTTCTTAACCGTTCGAACACGTCAGAAAATGGCGTAGCTCCGATGACGGGGCAAACAACGACGAACGGGCGATCGACAACCTGGATTTTGATCGGCCTGCGACGGGGAGTCCAACAACGGTGGTGGCGCGGTGAACGGCGTCCGAAATCTTTGAAAAATCGATAGGGTCTTAACCCTAGGTTCGACGAACCTTCAACGGCCGATTGACGGTGATCGGCGCGATGAACGCGCGAGTAGCCTTAAGGGTTTTGGTCGGCATGCAACGGCAGTTTCAAGGGCACCGGCGGTGAGCAGCACGGCGCGGCGGTGAGCAGCACGGCGCGGCGGTGAGGGCTGAACGACAGTGGCCGGTTTGGTTTAAGGAATAAGAGAAAATGACGATGTGGGGTGTTTCTCGAAGCTTTTGGGAAAATTGATCCCAATTAAAATCACATTAAAGATGGCAGGTAGGATATTTTATTTTTTTATTATTTTATTTCGAAAGAAAATATCGATTTAAAATGAACTGAGGGGAGTTTATAGCCAAGAGCACTCTTAGCTCAATTGGCTGGGCACCTGGCTGAAACCACTTGAGGTTGTGGGTTCGATTCCCACAACCCTCACTTCCTCTTCTTTCCTTTTTTTAACATTTCATTTTATTTATTATTTGATTTTTATTTTTTAAGGGTGTTACAACTCTCCCCCCTAAAAAGAAATTTCAGCCTCGAAATTTACCTGAGTTGAACATATGTGGGAATTGCTATTCCATTGACTCAAGAGTCTCCCATGTAGCTTCTTCAGGACCACGATTACTCCACTGTACTTTGACCATAGGAATACGTCGGTTCCTTAGAACTCTCTCGTCTTGATCCAAGATCTGAACAGGTTCCTCCTCATAAGACAAATCTGGTCTCAACTCCACATCATGTACCTGAATAACATGGCTCGGATCTGGGTGGTACTGCCTCAACATAGATATATGGAACACATCGTGAATGCGGCTAAGCTGGGGAGGTAACTCAAGCTGATAAGAAAGAGGCCCGACTCTCTTTCGAATACGGTATGGTCCGATAAATCTTGGGCTCAATTTGCCTTTGCGCCCAAATCTCAAAACTTTCTTCCATGGAGACACCTTCAGAAAAACCTAATCACCAACCTCGAACTCAATGTCTTTCCTCCTCCGATCAGCATATGACTTCTGTCTATCAGAAGCCTCTTTCAGACGGTTGCGGATCAATCTGACGGTCTCCTCGGTCTCTCGAACCAACTCTTGGCCCAAAGTCTTCTTCTCATACAACTCTGTCCAACAGATGGGAGTACGACACTTACGGCCATACAGAGCCTCATACGGTGCCATGCAGATACTAGCATGATAGCTGTTATTGTATGCAAACTCAACCAAGGGCAAGAAATCCTCCCAACTACCACGAAAATCAATCACACATCCCCGTAACATGTCCTCAAGAATCTGAATCACCCTCTTCGATTGTCCATCTGTCTGTGGATGGAAGGATTTACTGAAATTCAGACGGGTACCTAAAGCACTGTGCAAGGCCAGCCAGAATCGGGAAGTAAATCTCGGATCCCGATCAGAGATGATAGATAAAGGTACCCCATGTAGTCTGACAATCTCAGAGATGTACAGTTTAGCTAGCTTCTCCAAAGAGTAGGTGACTCGAACTGGAATAAAATGAGCTGACTTGGTGTGTCGGTCAACAATCACCCAGATAGAATCCTTTTTAGAATGTGTCAGAGGAAGCCCTATAACGAAATCCATCGTGACACGTTCCCATTTCCACTCGGGGATCTTAATGGGCTGTAATAAACTAGAAGGATGCTGGTGCTCTGCCTTAACCTGCTGGCAAGTCAAACACCGAGATACATAATCTGAAATGTCCTTCTTCATACCTTCCCAACGATATCTCTGCTACAGGTTTTGATACATCTTGTCCCCACCGGGATGCATAGCATAAGGGCTGTTATGAGCCTCACTAAGAATAGCCCGCTTCAACTCGGCATCGTCTGGTACACAATAACGGCCCTTGAAGCACAGAACCTCATCCTGATCAAAGGCATAGATAGAAGTAGATCCCTGCTCAACCTACTGTATGACATGGAGTAAGGAAATGTCTAGAAGTTGTTTGGCCCTAATCTCCTCGGCCAATGTCGGTTTAACCTGCAGCTCGGCTAGTAAACTGCCATCACTGAATATACTCATCCCGGCAAACAAGGATCTCAAGTCTGATATAGCCTTACGACTCAAAGCATCAGCAACAACATTAGCCTTCCCCGGGTGGTACTCAATCACACAGTCATTGTCTTTAAGAAGCTCAATCGAACGACGTTGTCTCAGATTAAGCTCTCTCTGAGTAAGAATGTACTTCAGGCTCTTGTGATCCGTGTAGATATAACACTTCTCTCCGTAGAGATAGTGTCTCCAAATCTTCAGGGCAAAGACCACAGCGGCCAGCTCTAGATCATGGGTAGGATAATTACACTCATGCGGTCTCAACTGACGAGACGCATAAGCTATTACTCTGCTGTTCTGCATCAAAACACATCCAAGCCCGGAGCGTGATGCATCACTATAAACTGCAAAATCCTTCCCAGATTCGGGCTGCGTCAAAACTGGAGCTTGTGTTAGAGTTGTCTTCAACTTCTAAAAACTATCCTGCTGAGCATCTGTCCAGATGAATGGAACATCCTTCCTCAATAGCTTCGTCAAGGGAGCGGCAATAATGGAAAAGCCCTCGACGAAACGCCTGTAATACCCAGCTAAACCCAAGAAACTACGGATCTCGGAAACATTCTTGGGTTGTTTCCAACTCACATTGGCCTCTATCTTGCTCGGATCAACCTGAATACCCCGAGCCGATACCACATGCCCTAGAAATGTCACCTCGTTGAGCCAAAATTCACACTTGCTCAATTTGACATACAATTTGTGTTCCCTAAGAGTCTGCAGAACGATCCTCAAATGCTCAACATGTTCTGCTTCAGTCCGGGAGTAGACTAGAATGTCATCAATAAACACCGCCACAAATTGATCTAAATAAGGCTGGAACACGCGGTTCATCAGATCCATAAAGGCGGCATGAGCATTAGTCAGACCAAACTGATCCATGTTTCATGAGTTCTTGAGAGATAAGATATAAATATTTTCTATGTAAATCCAGTGTTTCTTAAAATACTAATATATCGTCTATATAGACTACACAAAATTCTTTATACTTATTAAAAATTGAATACATCCATCTTTGGAAGACTTGTGGTGTATTACATAATCCGAAAGATATTACTTTCAAAATTGATAATGACCACTAGGTGCACTAAAGGTTGTTAACAGTTTTGAATCATCAGTTAGCATGATTTGCCAAAATTCTGATTTATAAGCAAACTTACTAAAATATTGAGCTTGTTTAGCTTGATTAATTAAGACATCCTTTCTTGGAATAAAATAGCCGTCAATATAATATTTTGATTTAGTTTTTTATAATCAATAATCATTCTAGGTTTTCCCTTTTTATTTTTGCATGGTTCCTTATCATGAATGCTAGACTAGAATGTGGACTATTAGTGTGTTCTATTAGTCCTTTATCTTATAAGTCTTTAATTTGAATATTAAATTCATCTATATCTTGTTTAGTATAGATCATGGGTTTTACTCTTATGATTTTATTGGGATTTTTAACTTTAAGCTACAATATCTTGGACTGGTTTTCTATATCTTGGACTTGGTTGATTTGCTCTTTTTTTGGAGGCCTAAAACTTTTATCACGTATAAATTTATGATTTTTTTTATCAAATGAACTTCTACCGGTATTTTTTCTACAGATAAAATAATTTTATTTTTTTTCTATGAAAAAGGGTAAATAATTATGGATGAAATTGTTTCGTAGTAAGATGTCCCATGCATGTGAGGAAAGCATAAAAGCTTTGGAACTGCAAATTTAGTTCTATTTATGTAGATAGGAATATTTCTGGCTTTATATTCAATAATGGTCTCGTTTTCATCTATTCCTATGGCTTTAATGGGATTCTTCATTGATTGTCATTTTTGGCTTGGGATGACATTTTTTTACAGCTACTTGTTATAGCTCTAGTGTCTAATAATGCATAGAAAGAATATTTTTGTATTCTATGAATTGAAATGTAATTTCTACGTTGAGAAATAGAAAAAGTTATTGTATTTTTTCTTAATTTTAATTGTTGTATTATTGTACAAGTTTGTGTTTCTTCCATCCTAGTGTTTCTAGAATTAAAAGAATTTATACTTGGTTTGGTAGGGAAAATAGGAATATGAATTGTTTTCATTCCTATCGGTGTTGACGTGTTTTCGTCAATTTCCTCAACTGGTTCAACATTAGAGGTCGATGGTAAGAGTAGGTTTTTATCACTATTATCAATATGTGTATTCCTAAAATATAATTTGTCACCTGATGCGATATATTTTATTGTAAGTGCTGGTTCAGAAAAATTTAAACCAAATGAAATTAATTCTGTAATTTTTAAAAAAGAATTGTTAGCCATAAAAATGGTATACAAAAGTTTTTCATATATTTAGCACCAAAGAAATTTATAATAAAAATCGATAATCAAGCGGTTAAATAATTTCTCTCTAATAAAAAATTAGAAACAATACCAGAAGAAAGATGGTATAATGTATTATATACTTCCAATTTTGGTGTTTTATATATTAAAGGCACTAACAATGTTATTGGTGATTATTTTTGTAGGCCAGATGAATAGAGGCAAAAAACCTCTAGAATCAGTTGGAGAATGGATTACTGTCTGAAAGAAACCCACCAAAGGGTTTTAAAGACCACATTATCTTAACCTAGGATTCATGTCAGTACAAACTCCGATAATGTATTATCCTAACTCAGGATACTATATTCCTTATCCAACGGTAAGGCAACTGACTGGAAATATGTCACAAGTGGCAACACCGCCAGCAACTAACCCACTGCATTAAATTTTCAATGGTCTCAAAATCTCAACTCAGTATATCAAGCCAGTTATGCTGAAATTATAAAAAAGCTGAAGAGTTGTTGAAACCACAACAATCTCAAGAAATTAAAGATTCTTATAACCCTAGTTTAGATTTAAATATATACAATTTAGTCAATGAAGTATGAAAAAAATCATATCTCCAACCAAAAAAGAAACTTTAGAAGAGCTCTTACAAAACTTTCAGAAAACTTAGTTGAAGAAACAACTAAGGAAAATAAAATTCAAGATCTATTACTAAACTCTATTTTATATAGAGATTGGGAAGAACTTGAAGTTAGTTTTCTAAAAATCAAGGAGATAAACAATTTTCTTAAAATTTGTCAATATTTACTTGATAAAAGGATAACAAATCCGATTTTAGTAAAAATATTTAGATTATGTTTATATAATAAATCTAGATTTGTTCTTTCTATCGAACTATTTTCTAAAATAAGTAAAGCTATTTGCAACCAGTAAGAGCAATTTAAAAATGCATTTTCAGAATACTTCATGCAAGCATATGTTTTTGAAAATCATATAAAAGAAAAATATTCAGTGATAAAACATAGGCTTGATCATGAACCATTTGATATAAACAATATTAAATGGGGATTTGTAAGGGAAATTACAGTGCAAAACTTTTCTTTTCATTTATTAAAAGATTTCTCAACCTTTATTAAATTCAAATTGTATCAGGAAGTAAATATTGATTACTTCCAATATTTTCATTTTGAAATAAGTAGTCTGATTGGAATAACTGAAATAGAAAAATTTTATCAGCCATATCAAATTTGGAAATTCGTCAGAGTAATTGGAGGACCCCAGTTACGTGCTGCAAACGAAGAAGCAAAACACATGCAAGAGTACATCGACAAATGCTATAATAATTCAGTTTATTATCAAATACAAGCTGGATTGCATCTTAAATCCAAAGCCCAAAAAATGATATCAGATGCAACTTATAGATATTAGATTGATGGCAAAAGAATATTTGTAATTCATTGGCACGGCGAAAGATCCGATGATGAAGCCAGACGGCTATTAAAAAAGATAGCCGATATGACGTTAGATGATTACCCTTACGAAATAATGGAAGGCATCAATTGTACATGGGAACACTGGAACTCCCTAAAATCACCTGCTTCTAACAACTCAATGAACATGGATGAGACAAAAGAAACAAATTTAGCACATGTTCAAGAAAGCTGAAAAGACAGTACATTTGTTGAAAAGTAAACAGTAGCTGAAAACACAAATGAACGACAACACATCAAAATGAACAAGAGCTGAAAACACAGCAAGTTAGATGAACAGTCAGATGATAAGCTGACACGCGTCGTTTAGGCGTCAAAAATAATTCCTTCTTCTCAAATAATAAATAAATAAAGAAATTTAATTTAAATCTAGTAAAAGAGAAGTAAGGGTCAATCCCATAGGGACTAAGAAACTTCCTGATTATATTTGTTTGATCTCTAAGCGAAGAAGTGAATTGAGTATTATCAAAGTGAAAAAGGGGGGTTGATTTTAAGAAAGGTAATAAATAAAATAGTGATTGAAATAGTTGTAAATAATTCAAATATCTAAAAACTAGCCTTAGGCTTTCGCTTTGACTCAGTTTCTTTGGATCATTGAAAAAAGATTTTCACTTTAGGATTTACGTCGGTTACTTGTCCACAAGGTTCAATCCTTGAGACTTCACTTTGTATACCGAATACCCAAGTTCTATCTTTGATATCGATATCTGAACTTGATCTTAATCAACAATAATGTTGTAGACCAAGTTCGTTTTAAGCCCAATAAAAACCGACTCGAATGTGTTATTTCAATAATAACGGTCTCGATCTCAATTTTCCCTTAGTAATCAATTTACTAAGTGTGTTCCCAGGAAGTCGAATGTGCTTCAATAGTCGATCCTTCCTCTCACATATTAAACGAAAACCATATTTCGAATAAAGTCAATCTTTTGTTTTGAAAATCGTTTTACTTTGAAGTTTAGCTTTTGAAAATGAAGACAAGTAAAACCTGAAGTTGTTTAAGCGCCTTTCATTCCTCACGTTGAAACCAAGTCGTCGCTACTGCCTTTGGCTATAGAAAATTTAGCTTTGCATGATTATTGAATTAACCATGCTTAGCATCATTTTTAAAAGATCATTTTTAAAAGAGAATAAAGTAAAGAAAATAAAAACTGAAAGAGAAAAGAAATTTTATAAAAACACAAGTAAAAGCAAGTGAAGAACAAATGATGAGATGATCTGAGTCTTACCCCAATGGGGTATTTATACTAGTCTAAAACCCTAGAAATTATCTAAGTGATAAGAGATAAGATAATAAATTCAAATTACAAAAGATAAATCCTAAGAGATAATTCCTAAAAAATATTTAAATAAAATAAAAGAGATAAATCACAAGTCTTTATCCAAATCCTGGTCGATAAGCTATCATCCCGAATCCGATAAGCTATCGGAATATCCTGATAAGCTTTTACTTCTACCGCCACGTCATCATCCGATCATCACTGTTGCTGACGTCATTCTCATGTGCTACTGACGTCATCCGATGACGTGTCGCCGAGTTAGTGTATTCATGCCCACTAATCCGGCCATGAATCCAGAAAACTTGTAGATTTCGGCCTTTTTCGTAATATTTCGCAGCAACGAGGTCTTGCACAGTAAATCACGTAATGAGCCACAATTCAGCACAACAAAGCAACCAAATGAGCATAATTAGCATGAAAATATTGACCAAACTAGCTACTCATCAAATTCCCCCTCACTTATTCGATGCTTGTCCTCAAGTATCTCAAAATTAAACAAATCTAAGCTCAAGTTGTCATCCTTAATTTCACGAAGTCTCAAAGTTTTCGGTATGACTAAGTATCTAAACATGAAAGAAAATAAGGAGCAAATAGAGAAACGACAAGACTTAGAAATAATTTAAGCAAAAACGACATTCCAATACCCTGCTAACAACAATGATGCAAACCAAGTACCCTCACAAGGAATCACTCATGTCACTCAAAGTGTTTAAGGGTATAGAAAATCACTCGAGCCAAAACTAATTAGAGCATTACCATAGGCTTGTGGTTAAATCTAATCTCCACTACTAAGTATGAATGTGATGCAAAAATCAAGAGGTCTTAAAAGGGTTGTAACGGGGCTAAGGTTCAGGTAGGATAAAGGCCGAAAAATAGAGGTTAAAATTCAAGACAATAATCACCCCAAAAATTTTATTCGAAACTATTTTTTTCTTCTTCATCTTCTTTTTCTTTTTTTTCCATTCGAATCAAAACTGTTCTGCAATATTTTTTTGATCTGCACTGCTGTTTTTTTTCTGCTCTCTTTTTAACTACATATTCGAATAATTTTCTATGCAGTTTTTTTGCACTGCATATTCGAAGCAGTTTCTGCACAGTTTTTTTTCTGCACAGTGTATTTTCTGCTTTGTTGGATTGCATGATTCGAATATTTTTTTAAGACAATTTTGTCTTGAAAAGGGGACAAAAATAATGGAAATAAAAAAAATAGATTAGGCTAAAATATGGTGAATCTCAAGAAAAAGGTCAAGGCTCAAAATTGGCAATCTAAGGGAAAATAACCAAAGGGTATGCAATTTTTTTTAGAAGAGAATGGGTTAAAACCTTGTAACATCCACTTTTTCGTCCTAGAATTTAATTCATTGAATTAGAATATTAATTTATTCTTAGAAAGCAATTAAGTTTATAATTAAGTAAATTATTCAATTTAGTCCTTGAATTTCCTTTAATTAGGCAATTATTGCACCAACTCAAACTAAAGGGAACAAGGCCTTCGAATTAAAGAATTAAGTCGAGTTGATGATTTGGTCAAACGTAAATTGATAATAACTTGATCAAAGTAATAAGATTAGAGAAATTAAAAATAATTAGAGAGGGTACATTTCCCTAGTGGAAATCGGACCAAAATGGAAGAAGAAAGAAAGAGTTTGTGGAGGAAATTGATGACTAAATTAAAAAGAAAATAAAACTCAAAATTTGCATGTTAAAATTTGTTATTCCTTGGGGCTGCCCTTAGTAAAAATCTTAGATTAGATATGTTAAGAAGGGCAATTAAGTAAAACCAAAATCCCATCAAATCCCCAAAATTAAGGAAAGTGTTTTCTCTCCATCATTCTCTTCTTTGTTGCCGTGTAACTTGAGAAAAAAGGGAGAGGATGAAAGCTTGAAAACTCTGAAAATTGAGCTCTAATGGAGAAGGAAATGGCTTGCATGTTGAAGGATTTAAGCTAGGATTAAGAAGAGTTAACTAGTGGTAGCAAAGCCAAAGAAGTTCTCATTCCTTCTTCTAGAATAAGAGCAAAAATTATGCATGTAAGTTTAAAATTAATTTAAACATGAAATTGTTAGAGTTATGGTGATTATGTTGAGTTGAAATAATGGAATTCTTGAATGATTAATTGCGAAATGCTAAATTGATTAAAAGAGGATTGTTTTGAGGAAAGAATAGAAATTCATGATTGAATGAAAAATTGAAATAGTTAGGGACCAAACTGGAAAATTCCTAATAGGACAAAGTTGATGATAAATGAAATTTCTATAAGGATCAAGTCTTGAACTGCTGGAAAAATGAATTAGAATGAGTAAATTTTGATTAGAATCAACATTGGGCATGTATTCGAAAATAATGGAATTAGGGACTGTTTTGAATAAAATCATTAATTGCAAGGACCTGAATTATATGGAATTTGACACTTAAATCAGAATTTAGAATCAGGGGATTATGTAAGAATGAAATTAGACTCTTCAATTGAAGTCGAAATGGCCTAAATTGGTGAATTTAGGAAGTTAGTACTCGAAACCTAAGAATAGGACTGATCTAGAAAATTAGTAAAATTGAGGACTTGTCTGTTGATAATAAGAATTTTTTAAGGACTTAAAAATTTTGAAAAATGGATAGTATAACCCATGTATTAATTAAATTTAGAATTAGACTAAGGTAATTAGGTGGAATTTAAAGCTAAATGTGTTCAATGAGTAAACTGTCCAGAAAACTTAAACCATAAGTTGCAACTTTGAAAATTCACCAGAAATAGGATATAAGGTATTTTGAACTGAAATTTTTATGGTACAAACTCTGAAATGTCTAGTATCACTGGGAGAAAACGAAATTGAATTCCAGTATGTGAATTGGAAGTTATGGATTTAAGAAGTTGGGCAGTATAAGTTGTCCAGGTTTGTTGAAAGGGTCATATTCAAGTAATAAACTGTATTAACTCAGAATAGATAAAAATATGAGGTTTAAATGGTTAGAAAACTGAGTTTAATAACTTTCTAATGCTGTATGATAAGTGAATTTTGTATTAGTAATTAAGAAGTTATGATCAAAATACTAACTGGTCCTCCAACTAATTCAACAAAAAAACAGATTTGAGAATTAATGTTATAATTGTATTAAAGGAGTGAATGTAATTGAATTGCTCTCTGATATGGTTTGTATTCATTTTGTGTTCAGTGTTAAGATCCAAATTGTGAGGATTCTTTGGAAGAAGCAAAGATTGACCAATCAAGGGGAAGGAACAAGGGCATCCTAATCAAAGATCAAGCTTAAGGAGTTTGTGAGTGTAATCATATTAGGGTTGGGACTAGTGTCCTAACCACTTTGTTTATTCATGTAATTTTTGATTTTATGCATGAAATGGGCTTAATTTATGATTGGAAACATGTTTAGTAAGGGAAGGAGGTTAAAGGAAAATGGATGCATGAAATGGATCCTTGTTAATGCTTGAATGTATGAATATGTGGACTGCCCCTATGTGAAACTTTTGCTATGTTGTATATGCATGTAATTTCATGTGATGTTGCTGCCTATGTATGTTTTGATGCTATTCGAATGTGGCATGAAATTAATCAACATGATTTATGTGATTTGGTACAATTATATGATAGAATGAGCATGCAAAACGAATTATGCAATATGTATGTGCTAAATTAAATATGAATGATATCGTTGAAAAATGAATGATAAATTAATAAGAATAATAAGCCCTCGGTCGATTAGAGGACTTAGATAGTACGACATGCCTAGAGTCCGAGTTCTCTTGTTTTGTTGCTCAGTGCAACTCCTGATTTGTTGCTTAGTGCAACCCCTGTTTAGTACCTTGTGTACTCTCCAAACTTGATGATTAAATGTGATCTTGCTTGGTGTTCAAGACACATTAATGCTATTGAGCATCCATTGACTTGTTGCTTAGGCAACCCCTATTTGGTACTTGGTACCCTCTTGATGACTTGATTATCTGATTCTTCTATTCTACCTAGGGCAACTTAACTAAAGTAAATGGAAATACATAATTATGAATAGCTTATGAAGTGGATAAATGGATTGATGTTTGAATTGGTATGACATGGTATATGTATAATTGATGGGTGAATTTTGTCGACATTGGTCCTTACGGATATGATAATGCATATGAGATGCTTGATATATACGAATATATGTAATGTGGGCAATGGCCCTTTTCGAATGAAATGGAAATGATATATGATATGTTGATATGCTTAACTCATGGTCAATGTTTGGAGACCCATTCGAATGATATGCCTATGATGAATTATGAATCTTGCTATTGTATAATTGACAATGCAATGCTATATTTTGTTATAATATTGGTGGTTTCGATTATAAGCATGAGTATAAGCATGTTGGAATTGATTCGTTGTATGGTTTTGGCTTGATCGAATATGATGTATGATGATAAATTAATGCTAATCGAAATGTGTTTGAGTATGATGCAATGCTTGATGTACATGAGATGTATTGAACCACATGAGTTTCGGTTGTGCTAAGCTTAGTTGGGTGCTAATCGTATGCTGTCAAACCTAGCTAAGTAACTCATTGTTTGATCACAAATTAATTTAAAAGAATGGATTAGTTTTAGCATTACCTCACTAAGTACAATTTTGTACTTAAAGCTCCTTTGTTTCCTTCTTCCCAAACTTAGCAGGGTAGCTTGGATCTAAAGCTAGCATCCGATCGGGACAAATTACAAGACCAAAAATGTATGATCTTAGTCTTATTCTTAGACTCCTAGATGGTGGCTTCGAAGTTTGTTTAAGGGCTCGTTTCATTTTGTTTGGTCGTAGCTTAAGTTTACGTTGGTGTTTGAAGTTATATGCTCCTTGATGTTTAGTTAGGAGGCTAAAATCATGTTTTGTTTTTAATTAAGCCTCCTTCTTTTGTTGTAAATATGTAAGTCAAGCTAGTGGTCTTGCATTATTCTTTTTGTTGTATATAGTTGATATCTTGTCATGGCTTAGGAGCATTTGATTACTGATGTTTTGTAATGAAATAGTTAATGGAAATCTGATATCATGGTCTATGAATTCAAACATGACTTGTTTGTTAACATTGATGTCTTAATTATTGGTAATGTCGGTGTAATTCGAAAACCACGTAGACTAATTTTAAACAAGGGTTCGAATGGCATGGTAATGAATTGCTTAAGTATATCGGCATGAATGATTCAATTACTATCAAGGAGATAATTGGTAATTATTAGTTAATGGTTAGAGTAAATTGACCACATAGACAACCTAGTGTTCGAATGAAATAAGGTATGGTGATTTAAAATTGATCCTTAATAAGGTGTTAAGAAGAAAATTAAATTGGCTTGAAAATTTATAGGTTAGACTAAATGAAATTCTGTTTCGTCATGTAGGTTTAGAAAAGTTTTTGTTAGCCCACTTTCCGCATGCACAACAATAATAATAAAGTTTGCTAATATGTGAATTGAATTCTTGTTTTGGTGTTCTGTAAATGTAAATGTTTCGGACTCGATATATTATGTTTCTGTTCCGGTTATGTTTTTCGTTTTTCGATCTCCGGTAACGCTCCTCGCTCCTGACCCGGGCGAGGGGTGTTACAAACCTAGTGCCTCAATCACATTTAAGCATCATACTCAAATAATGTAATCTCGAAAAGAATTTAAACCACAAGTTCTAGAATGCAACTAATTAGCTAGGCACACTCAAAGAAACAAAGAGCAAAAATAAGTGTAAATGCTCATTAGGCTCAAAAACTCACAAAAAATTGTCTTGTGTAAGCATCATGTCAATTAATAAAGTAAGGAATGTCATAAAAGGATTTTATGGAAAAACTAATCATGCCAAAATCTACCATGCAACCTAAAAATTCTAACAAGAGAGATACAAAATCATACGGAAACAATGAGACAAGGCCAAACTAAGGATTTAAACAAGTAACTTAAATTAAATAAAATCAAGAGAACACAAGAACAACCAAACGGATAAGCAAGAAAAAGAATTTGACTCAAATTCTTACTCACCCTCACTTAAGTCATTTTGCCCCAAAATGTATATCAAATTTAAAGTAAAAGAGAGGGAAAGTAAGGACTCCCTGAGCTAGTGTCGGCCACGACCGCGCCCGCGCCCTCGGATTCGCTGGGTACTTGGACGAATTGTCTCGGTCCTCTTGTTGCTTTTTTATTCACCATCGTGGAAGAATGAAAGGAGTGTGATGAAGTTTGAGGTTGTGTGAGGGTATGCGGCTAAGGGAAAAGATGGAAAATTAGGTCTTTTTTTCTTTCTTTTTTAAAAAAATCGCGTAAGGGATATGAAATTTAAAAGGAAAAAAGTTTATTTGGTAAAAGATGATATGGTTTATTAATTGGTGTGGGGACCATGATATTTAAAGTTTAAAAGAAAAGTGAGATAAAGATAATGATGGGAATAGGATGAAAACGGTGGAGATGATATTATCACTAAGTGGAACCCATGTAAAATTTTAAAAAAATGAGTTTAGAGATTGATGGGATAATGGTGGGGGTTTAAAATTTAAAATAATAATAATAATAATAATAATAAGATAAACAACTAAAAATCATGGGAAACTTACCCGATGGAATTTAAAAATAAGATAAGGACTGGCCACCGTGATTTAAAATAAATAATAATATATTTATAATTTAAAATAAATAATAATATAATAATTATAAAATATATACATATGTATTTATATGGGCTAATGTGGAATTTAAAGGTAGAGATAAGACTGGTGGGGTTTTTATATATATATAGGAGGGACAAAAATAATAATATATATAGATCTATGTGAGATTAAAAGAGAAAGATAAAGGGGAAAAAACGTGGGTTCCCTAGGTTTAGAATGTGAGGATAATCTTAGGTTTTGCTATCACAAGCCACTAGACGGTTAATCAGCAGCGAACATTCATATTCGATTGGATTTATCTGGTGTACCTAGAAAAAAATTAAAATATAAAAAAAATTAAACGGGTAATTTAGCGAAAAAAATGCGAAAAGAAATAAAACGAAATAAATTAAAAATGGGTTGCCTCCCATTTAGCGCTTTATTTAACGTCGTTAGCTTGATGACTTGTGTCACTCAGACTACAGACACTGCGATAAATACTCCTTCCAATTTATGCACTTAATCCAACTAAGAATTTCCCTACGAGAAATTTTATGAAGTGACATTTCTTCATTTTCCCTGAAAAATTTTCTTTTTTACTCTTCAATTTATCCGGTGGTAATTTTAACTCGATATTCGGTGCCTGCAAAATGGAAGGGAAACTTTTAGTTTTTGAGGAAGTTAAGTGTAGATCAGGATTAACAAATGAAGTGTTTTCCAACTCCCTAATTTTTTCATCGCGCCCTTCCAATTTCCTGCACAAATTATCAGATAAATTAGTTTCCACAAAATCATCAACTAAAGGTTCATAAACACCAACGAAGCTAACGTTTTCCATAGAATCCGGGTGTTTCATCACCTTGTAAACATCAAATTCTACGACCTCACCATCAAATTCCATTGTTAACATACCGCTTCTCACATCAATCTTTGTATTTGTCGTACTAAGAAAAGGACGACCAAGAAGAATATCGGAGGAATAATTGGTTTGGTCATTTTCCATGTCGATGACATAGAAATCCGCTAGAAAAATTAAATCATCGACTTTCACTAACACGTTTTCAAGCATTCCCTCTGGATAGATAATTGAGCGATCAGCCAACTGGATTGTTACCCTCGTTTTCTTCAAAGGTTCGTTAGTGATCATTTTATAAACAGAAAGAGGCATAACATTAATTGAAGCTCCCAAATCACACATTGCTCGATTTATTGATACATTACCTATCTTGCAGGGTATAGCGAACATACCATGATCCTTCATTTTTGGTGGAAGCTTTCGCTGAAACACTGCGGAGACATGTTCTCCGAGATTTACCTTCTCGTGACCAGTCATCTTCCTTTTCGTAGTGCACAGTTCCTTTAAAAATCGAGCATACCTTGGTACTTGTCGGATCACTTCGAGGAGGGGTATGTTGACTTGTACCTTTTTAAACACTTCTACGATCTCCTTCTCTTTGGCTCTTTTGTCACGTTTCACCAATCTTGATGAAAAAGGTGGTGCGATTTCATGAGAAGGAGGGGCTGGTGGCGGCGCAGAAGGCGTATCTTGGGAGTTGGAGGGTGGCGTTCCCTTCTCTTCCGCGGATTGTTCGGTATTCTTTTCTGGCACTTAAGGGTTTATAACTGTTCCACTTCAGAGGGTGATAGCACTAACATTCTCCCTCGGATTTGACTCTGTTTGAGAAGGAAGTCTTCCCTACGATTCTAGTCTCCCCAAGAATTGAGCCAACTAGGACATTTGTTTGTCTAGCTCTTGCAGATGTGCTTGAGTTTGACTTTGGAATTTTTCTTGGGATGTGATCAGCTTTTCTTGGGAAATTTCTAGCTTTTCTTGGGAAATTGCTAGCTTTTCTACTATTGCCTCTAGTGATGTCTTTTGCATTTGTTGTTGTGGAAGTTACCTTGGTTGATATGCGGGCATTTGGTTTTGCGCATGACCGAAGTTTGGATGGTCTCGTCATCCCAGATTATACGAATTGGTGTTTGGGTTGTACTGTCTTTGTGAAGGTCACGGGATGTTCCATATTGCATTCACTTGTGCATTGTCTTCTTCTTGGATCATCGGGCAACAGTCCGTTGGGTGTTTTGGGCTCGTACATATACAGCAAAGCATGGATGTAATTTTTTTACCTGCAACAAGAGAATGATCTATGTCAGCCAATTTATCAAATTTATTTTCTAAAACACTTACCTCGTTAACTCGCCGAGACGGTTCAGTTGAATAGTGAAACCGTTGCGAGTTGGATGACATAGTCGTTATTAAAGTTCGAACCGCAGATGGAGTCATGTTGACAAGTGCTCCTCCACTTGCTGCATCAATTACCTTCATGTCCATAGGCGTTAAACCCTTGTAGAAATACTGGAGGAGTGTTTGTTCGGACAAACCATGTTGAGGAGAGGTGGCGCATATCTTCTTGAAGCGTTCCCAGTAGTCGTACAGTGATTCGGTATCCTTTTGTCGGATACTCAAGATACTTCTCCTAAGTTCGCTTGCCTTGGCTGCTGGAAAGAACCTGTCAAGGAATAAACAAGCCATATCAGTACAGGTCGTAACAGAATTAGAAGGAAGATCAAATAGTCAATCTTTGGCAATATCAGATAAAGAAAAAGGAAAGACTCGAAGTTTAATTTGATCTTCGAAAACTCCCTACAGTTTTGTACTTAGACAAACCATATGAAACTCCTTAAGATGCTTGTGGGGGTTCGCAGAGGGCAAGCTGTGAAATTTTGGTAGAAGATGAATCAAACCGGTCTTCAATTGGAATGGCATTTCACCATTCAGGAAGGTTATGCACAAGGGTTGATTTTCGTCCGGTGCCCTAGTCAGTTGTTGGATTGTTTGTTCTTCTGCCATTGGATTTTGTTCTTCGTTGGTATTCTCAAAGTGTGTTGCGGTTTGGGATGCTAGCTCAAGATCTCGTTGTAACCTTTGTTGGCGCAATCTATTTTCCTTCGCTCGTTTTGTTTGTGCGTTCTGGCGTCGTGTGAATGCTTCGATCTCCGAGATGTAGCATGTTGGTTCTCCCGGATTCTTCCTGGTCATAAACAAACAAAAATAATCAGTAAATTTTTGTTAAAGTCCCCGGCAACGGCACCAATTTGACACGTGTCGTTTACGCGTAAAAAATAATTTATTCTTCTCAAATACTAAATAAATAAAGGAATTTAATTTAAATGTAGTAAAAGAGAAGTAAGGGTCGATCCCACAGGGACTAAGAAACTTCTTGATTATATTCATTTGATCTCTAAGCGTGGAAGTGAATTGAGTATTATCAAAGTGAAAAAAGGGGGGTTGATTTTAAGAAATGTAATAAATAAAATAGTGGTTGAAATAGTTGTAAATAAATTAAATATCTAAAAACTAGCCTTAGGCTTTCGCTTTGACTCAATATCTTTGGATCATTGGAAAAAGATTTTCACTTTAGGATTTACGTCGGTTACTTGTGCACAAGGTTCAATCCTTGAGACTTCACTTTGTATACCGAATACCCAAGTTCTATCTTTAATATCGATATCCGAACTTGATCTTAATCAACAACAATGTTGTAGACCAAGTTCGTTTTAAGCCTAATAAAAACCGACTCGAATGTGTTATTTCAATAATAACGGTTTCGATCTCAATTTTCCCTTAGTAATCAATTTACTAAGTGTGTTCCCAAGAAGTCGAATGTGCTTCAATAGCCGATCCTTCCTGCCACGTATTAACCGAAAACCATATTTCGAATAAAGTCAATCTTTTGTTTCGAAATTCATTTTGGTTTGAAGTTTAGCTTTTGAAAATAGAGACAAGTAAAACCCGAAGTTGTTTAAGTGCCTTTCATTCCACACGTTGAAACCAAATCATCTCTACTGCCTTTGGCTATAGAAAATTTAGCTTTGCATGATTATTGAATTAACCATGCCTAGCATCATTTTCAAAAGAGAATTGTAACACCCGGGTTTAAGGGTCGGGTGAAAATAATATTTAAATAATATTTTGGGTCTCGGTTTATGATTAAATAATATTATATATTATTTGGACCTTGTGTCTTCCTTCATTTTCAAAATAAACATTTTATGTTTGGACTAATTTGAAATGAAACTAAAATTTCATGGATTTTAAAGTAAGGGAGAGTTGCCATCTCATTAATGGCAAAACCGTAAATAAATGAAATTTTTAAAACTTAAAACCCCTTTTGTTGAATTAAACATGTGCTCATCTTCTTCTTTCCCCATTTTTGGCCATCTCACGACAATGGAGAACCTTTCTCTCCATCTCACCATTTCATCCCATTTCTCCTTCATTCTCGGAGCTTTTTGAAAGGTAATTACATTTCCGACTTGCTCTCATCTTCCTCTCTTTAAAAGTACAACTAGATTTCATTTTGGTTCAAGTTTTAGAATTTGAGTTTTTGGAAGATTTGAATAAAATGATATCTTTATTGTTTTTAACTTAAGATTTTGATTTAATATTGTTAGATATGGTGTTTATGAACCATAAGGTCCAACATATGTAATTTTTAAAGTGTTTTATGAGAATTCCCGAATTTGGGTTTTGGTGGGGTTTTAGAAGGTTTTTAGATGAGTTTTGGGTATGGTTTGTGTTGGAATTTGAGGGTTGATGTTAGGGTAATAGTTTGGGGCTGTTTTGGAAGCATTTGGAAGTGTTAAATGTGTTGAAATCATGAGTTTTGGTTGAGGTTTGTGAGCTGCTCGAGTTTGGTAATTTTGGGGGTTGTTCATGGCTTGAAATGTTGTGTTTGATGTTTGAATTGTATTCCGGGTTAGCTACTTTGATGCTTGGGCTGATTTGAAGTTGTTTGGATTGTGTTGAGGTTGTTTAGAAGCGAGATTTATATGTTGGTGAAGCCTCGGGAACAAATCCGGAAACTTGAAGACCTTGGTTGCTTGGTAATTGAGCTTGGAGGTGGAGGTGAGTGGTTAATGTTTTCAAATTGGTTTTTAAGTGGTTGGTTCAAGCATGTGAACTAGGTTGGGCTTGGTAGACCCACCTAGAGTTAGGATTAGGGTGGTAGCCTAATCCTAAGCTTTAGTTAGAGACATTGGATGAACTCTTTAATTGATGTTATGCCTCATGATGATTTGTGTTATGATGATTATGTATAATGTGATATACATGTATGTTGGGGCATGGCTTAATGCATTGTTATATGCATGTTGATGACAAATGTAATGTGGATATACGTATGTGTGAAATATGATGTGATAATTGTTTGGATGATATACATGTAGTGTTGGCTTGTAAAATGAGGTGGTTGCATGATTTTGAGGATCATGGTGAGTACGTGCTAAGCACGGAAATTATATTGAAATTGATGTTGTGAAAGGTTGTGGATTTTAATTAATATTGGCACTAGTATGCTTGGTACAATGATCGATCATTAGGATGAGTGTGCACACGAGAGTCAAAGCCGCGCTTGGCCTTGGTGGTGTTAAGGCACCAAGGAGGAGTACTGTGATGTAATGTTCCACCGGAAATGTTTATATATTAGTCGGTGATGAGTGGAATCCCATCGACGGGACGTGAGGATGAGTGGAATCCCCTCCGCGAGAACCGGTGATGAGTGTAATCCCACCGAAGGTAATGGTTATGTTGGAAATGCGTCCCAACATGTTATCCGCGTATTCGAGTCATAACTAGGTGCCAATATGAGATTATACATATATGCCTATATGATATGAAATGTGATTTCCAATGTGAAGCGATTTATGATGTGGTTAATACATTGAGTTATGTATCATTGTATGTTGAGCTTATGAGTTGTTGAGCATGGCATAATGTTGATTATATGTTCATGCATCATGTATAATTTGGCTCTTGTGGATCGGAGGTAAGATCATGCATTCCATCATGGTAGTTGCTCGTGCTTGGACCCTGCATTGTCGAAGGTTTGTTTTATGAGCTTACCCTCACTAAGCTTTTATGCTTACGCTCCTTTTTGTTCGACAATGCAGATCAGTAGCTTGTGGGTGGCAAGGGCAAGGAAAGGTCCCCAAGTGATGCTTTTGGTTAGCTCAATGTATGATCTTTAAATTGTAGATTGTAATAGTCAAGCAATGGGATAGGTATTGTTGATTTGAGTTTGGATGTATGTGGATGTTGGTTTGGCTTTTGGATGCTTTGTTTGAATTGTAAACCCTGCTTTATTTGCTTACCTTGTATGTCGGCCATGTGCCTTTTGAGGTTGCCTATGTGTTTGGTTGTTGAAGCATGAAACCTTAAGTGCTTGTATGCCATCTTTGATCAAATGCATGAATTCCTTGGTTGAATGTTGTTCGTTCATGTTGGGTGCCTTGTATGATTAGATTTGGTTGTTAAGTGTTGTATGTATGTTTGAGGGTGATTAGGAGAGTCTCAAAATGCCTTTAGAGTTGGTTTTCGAGTCGTTTTGCTGCAATTTTTTATCTTACAGTGCAGGGCGTATCGGTACGCCTAAGGGCCGTATCGATACGGTCCTACACTTTGGGACACAGTTTCGGCAAGGGGTATCGATACATGGGTGTGTATCGATACGCTCTTTGCTCACTGGAATTCTGAGAATTTGGTGAGTGATTGGCGTATCGGTACAGTGTCTTAGTGTATCGGTACGGGTGTATCTCGTTGACCACGAAATGTTGACCGAGAAGAGCGTATCAATACGCTCAAGGGATGTATTGATACGGTCTTCCTGTGTTGACTGAAGGGGTTGACCTTGGTCAAGGCGTATCGATACCCTCTCTTAGAGTATCGATACGGCCTGCTTTAAAATGATAAAATGGACCCTGTAACTTGTTGTGTTGGTTTCGATTGTGCTTCTTCTTTGTCGTTTTCCGCTGTCGTGATCACTTAAGTAACCATATGCCTTTAGACAAGATTAATTTAAAAAGGAATTTTCTAGGGTTGCTAACCGAGGGGGAACCTTAACGGTTTTCGCTTCGGTTTTCCCCGTGTAGCCTACTCGGTCCGGTCGTCCGGCCAGACCGGGACGAGGGGGTAACATTTGTTGGTATCAGAGCCTAAGGTTTTCGAGACCTTGGGCAGGTAAGTGAGGTAAGTTGTGTTTTATGTTGAAAATGCACGTTGTTTGCTTGCCATGTAAGCATGTTGCTTGTTATTCGAGTATGCTGTGATGTGTGATTGTTTGATTGTGAATGTATGTTGTTTGATCGTACGCGTATGTTGCTTGAAGTATGTTGAGTAGAGCCCCATTGCTTCTATTACATCGGAAAAAGAGATTTTTAAGTGAGGGAAACATACTTGAGCCACTTGGACCCTTTCCTTTGCTAACCCAGTTTGTATGTTAATTTTCTGTTGTTGTTGATTTATTGCTTTTGGGGTAAGTTTGAGGTCAAGGGTGAGCCATGAATCGGAAGTGGAAGCTGTGGTTTTTTTGAAAATGTGGATGATGTTGAGGAAGTCCTTTGCTATAGTTAGGGGAGTATGGTTGTACCGGAGTTGAGGTACAATTTGTTTGTTTGAGTCAGTGTGTATGTGGGTTGATTCTTGTTGGCGAGGGACGATGTGACCGATTCTGGTATTAGTTGGTAAAAAGAAGTGAAGACTTGTGAGTGGAATTCAGAGTAGTATCGATGTTTTAACAGATAAGCCTTGGTACAGTTTTGAGTTTGTTCCCTCCGGTTGATTCTGAATCTGTACTCCTGTATTTTGTTAGAGAGCATGAAAAGTTGAATGTGCCTGATGAGATGTTAGAGGTAGGTACGAGTACCTTAGTTCTTTTGGCGAGACCAAGGTAAGGGTCTCGTGTGAGTAATCTGAGACTCAGAAATGTTAGTTAGTGATAGTTGGGGTTCGGTCTATGGTTTTAATACGAGATAGCTGATCAGTATCCGTGAGTGGGAATCAATTTATGTGATTGAGCCAGTGTGCGTCTGAGTTGTCTTCCAATAAGAAGGAGAGATGAAGTCGCTTCCGATATAGTTGAGCCGAGAAGGAAGTCTTGAGCTTTAACTCCAGATTGTTTGGTAGTGGGATGTTTTGAGCCGTCGGGACTGATGTTATAGAACAAGTCCAGCATGACTGTTTGTGTATGATCAGAATTGAATTTTGAAGTTTCGAGATGCTCTAAGAACAATTTAGAAGAGTCAGATTTTGTTGAAGAACCAGCTTGAAAAAAAACAAGATGACCGAAGACTATCTATGTTGAGAGTTTAGACGTAGGGACACATGTGACTAGGCCTTCTGGTGAGATAGTGGTGGTCAGAAAGCTGTACGGAAGATGTTTGTTGATGGTTTAGGGTTATGTGTTTCTAGTAGATGTGAAGTAATTGTCTTTTTACGGTTTCGATATAACATTTGGCATGGTTTGGCTCGTAGAACACAAAGCTAGGGTATACCTTGAGACAAAGAGAGAGTTGCCTTGAAGTTGCAGATTTCTGTGAGACTGTAGTGGTAGGTGAGGATGTGAACTTCTTATCGAATGTCGATCCAGCTTTAGAGGTCAAAGATTGATTGAGTTTAGCTGACAGGCTTGCTTAGCAAATGTAATAGATTTGATTTTTGAATGAAGATTAGACCGCAGAATGTTAGAATAGTTTGTGTTTTTCCTAAAAATGTTTGGAAGAATTGCCCGGTTTGTCTTTTGATAGGGAAGAAGAGTTTGTTATTGATATCGTCTCCGAGTTTGCTTCTATTTTGATTTCTCTGTATCTTATGATTCCCGAAAGAATTGAGAGTGTTGAAGAATCAACTTTGAGATTTGTTAGACCGTAGATTCATTAGGCCTAGTACATCATCTTAGAGTACGACAGTGTAATTTGTGAAGAAGAGAGAAGACAATACGAGAATGTGTTTAGATTTCAGGTAGTTGAAACAAGTGACAGTGAATAATTAACATCCATTTCTAAGTGTCGGTGATTTTTTGATCAGTTAGTGTGTGCTTCAGTCTTTTCGAAGATTAATTTGAGACCCGATTACTACCAGTTGAAAGTGAGAGAAGTTGAAGTACCAAAGACAACTTTCGGGGCAAGATGTGATCGCTTTGAGTTCCGAGTTATGCCGTCTCGTTTGACTAGTGTGTTAGTTACATCTATAGAGATGTCGAGCATAATATTTCCTGAACTCTTTAATCAGTTTGTAGTAGTTCTCATAGATAATATATGGGTATATTCACGTACCGAAGAAGACCATGACAAGCTTTGAGGAGTTAGTGTTGTAGACCCTATTAGAGAATTAATTGTATGCCAAGTCGAGCAAACGTGAACTCCGAGTTAAGGAAGATGTTCTCCTAGGACATGTAGATCAGCCGAGTGTATTAGAGTAAATCCCAAGTAGGCAGAAGAAGATGTGAGTTGGAAGAAATCGAAGACAGTGACAGGTATCTTTAGTTCCTAGGTCTAGCATTGTTACTTTCGGGGAATTGTAAATAGTCTTTTGAAGATAGTTGCTCCATTGACAGATTGTTACAGAAGAATGTTCAGTTGTGTGGTTAGATGCGAGACAATGAGCCCTTGAGAAACCGAAAGAAACTTCGATGAAAGCTTCGACCTTGAACCAGCCATGTCAGAGAAAGAATTTGTGAATCATAGTGATGTGACACATGTAGGGTTAGATTGTATGCTTATGCAAGACAGAAGATTATGGCCTATTCATCGAGATAGTTGAAAGACCGTGAAAAGAATTATCCGACACTAGACATAGAGTTAACTACAGTTGTTTTGCTACGAAGATTTAGAGACAAAGTTTGTATAGTAAGAAATGCACAGTGTATATACATATCATCAGAGCTTGAAAATATTAGAAGACTTAGGGAGGGTTGAAACTTGAATAGCATAAAGTGTTAGAATTACTTGAAGACCGTAATCTCAAGATGGAGTACCGTCCGAAGAGAGTCGACGTAGTAACCGATGTTCCGAGTTATATTTGTTGTAAGATTAGTAGTTGAGTTGCGAGTTGTGTTTGCCTGATTCAGTTTATCAAATGATAGTAGTTGTGTGGCCGAGTTTCATGTTAAGCCTACATTGAGTCAGATACTTGAAGAGAAACAGTTGCAAGACAGGTTCTTGGCACCTCACGTGCAAGACATAGCAGAAGGAAGACCTTCAGAATACAGTTTCAGAGATGATGGAGTTTTGCATTTTAGAGACAGAATAGTTGTATCGTTTGACATAGTGTTTTGAGACGTATTGTTTTGGCAGAAGCACACAGTAGTTCATTTGTATTGCATCTGAGTAGTATGAAGACGTATTGTGGGTTGAAGATGAGTACTTCTAGATTGAGTTGATGAATGATGTGGTTCAGTATGAGAGTAAGTGTGTAGTTTTCCAGTGTGTCAAGACCGAGCATCAGTTTTCTTCTAGTTTGCTACATCTATGGGAGATTCGTAATGAAAGTGGGTAATAGAGATTCGAGATTTCAACTAGATTTTTGAAGACGTCTGCATAGTGTTTGGTTACCTGTTGAAGTCAGATGATCAGTCAGAGAAAGTTATGGGTCAATTATTCAACGGTGTTGTATGAGATTGTGAATTGGACTAGTTCTGTTGTTTAATTGTTGCGGTTACTACCAGAGTTAGAAAGAGGTTTGTGATGTGTCCGGTGTGTCTATGATTCGGAAGTGTGAGTCAGATCTACCCCGTGCTATGTTTGCGAAGAGGTTGAGTTAAGTTTAAAATTGACATGTAGTGGAGGACCAGTTGAGATCTTAGCATCAGATAGCTATTGTCACGTGGTAAGTGTATCAGTTGGTTAGTATGTTGTGGTGAGAAGGTAAGTGTGGAGGAGTAGATTTCGTAGCTTTTCCTGTTCGATGAATTTCGGGGACAAAATTCCTTAAGTGGGGGAGAGTTGTAACACCCGGGTTTAGGGGTCGGGTGAAAATAATATTTAAATAATATTTTGGGTCTCGGTGTATGATTAAATAATATTATATATTATTTGGACCTTGTGTCTTCCTTCATTTTCAAAATAAACATTTTATGTTTGGACTAATTTGAAATGAAACTAAAATTTCATGGATTTTAAAGTAAGGGAGAGTTGCCATCTCATTAATGGCAAAACCGTAAATAAATGAAACTTTTAAAAATTAAAATCCCTTTTGTTGAATTAAACATGTGCTCATCTTCTTCTTTCCCCATTTTTGGCCATCTCACAACAATGGAGAACCTTTCTCTCCATCTCACCATTTCATCCCATTTCTCCTTCATTCTTGGAGCTTTTTGAAAGGTAATTACATTTCCGACTTGCTCTCATCTTCCTCTCTTTAAAAGTACAACTAGATTTCATTTTGGTTCAAGTTTTAGAATTTGGGTTTTTGGAAGATTTGAATAAAAATGATATATTTATTGTTTTTAACTTAAGATTTTGATTTAATATTGTTAGATATGGTGTTTATGAACCATAAGGTCCAACATATGTAATTTTTAAAGTGTTTTATGAGAATTCCCGAATTTGGGTTTTGGTGGGGTTTTAGGAGGGTTTTTAGATGAGTTTTGGGTATGGTTTGTGTTGGAATTTGAGGGTTGATGTTAGGGTAATAGTTTGGGGCTGTTTTGGAAGCATTTGGAAGTGTTAAATGTGTTGAAATCATGAGTTTTGGTTGAGGTTTGTGGGCTGCTCGAGTTTGGTAATTTTGGGGGTTGTTCATGGCTTGAAATGTTGTGTTTGATGTTTGAATTGTATTCTGGGCTAGCTACTTTGATGCTTGGGCTGATTTTAAGTTGTTTGGATTGTGTTGAGGTTGTTTAGAAGTGAGATTATGTGTTGGTGAAGCCTCAGGAACAAATCCGGAAACTTGAAGACCTTGGTTGCTTGGTAATTGAGCTTGGAGGTGGAGGTGAGTGGTTAATGTTTTCAAATTGGTTTTTAAGTTGTTGGTTCAAGCATGTGGACTAGGTTGGGCGTGGTAGACCCACCTAGAGTTAGGATTAGGGTGGTAGCCTAATCCTAAGCTTTAGTTAGAGACATTGGATGAACTCTTTAATTGATGTTATGCCTCATGATGATTTGTGTTATGATGATTATGTATAATGTGATATACATGTATGTTGGGACATGGCTTAATGCATTGTTATATGCATGTTGATGACAAATGTAATGTGGATATACGTATGTGTGAAATATGATGTGATAATTGTTTGGATGATATACATGTAGTGTTGGCTTGTGAAATGAGGTGGTTGCATGATTTTGAGGATCATGGTGAGTACGTGCTAAGCACGGAAATTATATTGAAATTGATGTTGTGAAAGGTTGTGGATTTTAATTAATATTGGCACTAGTATGCTTGGGTACAATGATCGATCATTAGGATGAGTGTGCACACGAGAGTCAAAGTCGCGCGTGGCCTTGGTGGCGTTAAGGCACCAAGGAGGAGTACAGTGATGTAATGTTCCATCGGAAATGTTTATATATTAGTCGGTGATGAGTGGAATCCCATCGACGGGGCGTGAGGATGAGTGGAATCCCCTCCGCGAGAACCGATGATGAGTGGAATCCCATCGACGAGGCGTGAGGATGAGTGGAATCCCCTCCGCGAGAACCGGTGATGAGTGTAATCCCACCGAAGGTAATGGTTATGTTGGAAATGCGTCCCAACATGTTATCCGCGTATTCGAGTCATAACTAGGTGCCAATATGGGATTATACATATATGCCTATATGATATGAAATGTGATTTCCAATGTGAAGCGATTTATGATGTGGTTAATACATTGAGTTATGTATCATTGTATGTTGAGCTTATGAGTTGTTGAGCATGGCATAATGTTGATTATATGTTCATGCATCATGTATAATTTGGCTCTTGTGGATCGGAGGTAAGATCATGCATTCCATCATGGTAGTTGCTCGTGCTTGGACCCTGCATTGTCGAAGGTTTATTTTTTGAGCTTACCCTCACTAAGCTTTTATGCTTACGCTCCTTTTTGTTCGACAATGCAGATCAGTAGCTTGTGGGTGGCAAGGGCAAGGAAAGGTCTCCAAGTGATGCTTTTGGTTAGCTCAATGTATGATCTTTAAATTGTAGATTGTATTAGTCAAGCAATGGGATAGGTATTGTTGATTTGAGTTTGGATGTATGTGGATGTTGGTTTGGCTTTTGGATGCTTTGTTTGAATTGTAAACTCTGCTTTATTTGCTTACCTTGTATGTCGGCCATGTGCCTTTTGAGGTTGCCTATGTGTTTGGTTGTTGAAGCATGAAACCTTAAGTGCTTGTATGCCATCTTTGATCAAATGCATGAATTCCTTGGTTGAATGTTGTTCGTTCATGTTGGGTGCCTCGTATGATTAGATTTGGTTGTTAAGTGTTGTATGTATGTTTGAGGGTGATTAGGAGAGTCTCAAAATGCCTTTAGAGTTGGTTTTCGAGTCGTTTTGCTGTAATTTTGTGTCTTACAGTGCAGGGCGTATCGGTACACCTAAGGGCCGTATCGATACGGTCCTACACTTTGGGACACAGTTTCGGCAAGGGGTATCGATACACGGGTGTGTATTGATACGCTCTTTGCTCACTGGAATTCTGAGAATTTGGTGAGTGATTGGCGTATCGGTACAGTGTCTTAGCGTATCGGTACGGGTGTATCTCGTTGACCACGAGATGTTGACCGAGAAGGGCGTATCGATACGCTCAAGGGATGTATCGATACGGTCTTCCTGTGTTGACTGAAGGGGTTGACCTTGGTCAAGGCGTATCGACACCCTCTCTTAGAGTATCGATACGGCCTGCTTTAAAATGATAAAAATGGACCCTGTAACTTGTTGTGTTGGTTTCGATTGTGCTTCTTCTTTGTCGTTTTCCGCTGCCGTGATCACTTAAGTAACCATATGCCTTTAGACAAGATTAATTTAAAAAGGAATTTTCTAGGGTTGCTAACCGAGGGGGAACCTTAACGGGTTTCACTTCGGTTTTCCCCGTGTAGCCTACTCGGACCGGTCGTCCGGACAGACCGGGACGAGGAGTTACAAGAATAAAGTAAAGAAAATAAAAGCTGAAAGAGAAAAGAAATTTTATAAAAGCCCAAGTAAAAACAAGTGAAGAACAAATGATGAGATGATATGAGTCTTACCTCAATGAGGTATTTATACTAGTCTAAAATCCTAGAAATTACCTAAGTGATAAGAGATAAGATAATAAATTCAAATTACAAAAGATAAATCCTAAGAGATAATTCCTAAAAAATATTTAAATAAAATAAAAGAGATAAATCCTAAGTCTTTATCCAAATCTGGTCGATAAGCTATCATCCCGAATTCGATAAGCTATCAGAATATCCTGATAAGCTTTCACTTCTGCCGCCACGTCATCATCCGATCATCACTGTTGTTGACGTCATCCTCCTGTGATACTGACGTCATCCGCTGACATGTCGCCGAGTTAGTGTATTCATGCCCCAATTCATGTCCACTAATCCGGCCATGAATTCAGAAAACTTGCAGATTTCGACTTTTTTCGTAATATTTTGCAGCAACGAGGTCCTGCACAGTAAATCACGTAATGAGCCACAATTCAGCACCACAAAGCAACCAATTAAGCATAATTAGCATGAAAACATTGACCAAACTAGCTACTCATCATAAGCCTTAAACTTCAAAAAGAAACTAAGGCAGTTCTAAAATAAGGCTATAAAAGGAGCAAGCTAGCAAGGAAGGAAGACACCTTCACTTGATACCAACATCTATCTACGAGCAACTTTTACTTTTGTAATCTTTCTTTCATTTTAGTTTCTTCATCTTTATATCACCTTTTGTTCACCTTCCTTTGTAAGATTTCCACTATCTTAAATAAAATATCATTTTTGTATCTACCATCGATATTTTTTTTATGACCATCACCACCATCACTCTAACTGTCTCTATCTCCAGGATATTATGATGACAGTTTAAATAAAGTTCGAGGAATTGGACATCTATATACCTACCTAAAAAGTTATCTCCAAACTATACTCCAATTACAATGACATGTATGCAATGTTTCAAACTAATTATTACATGTTTGCATTATTTAATACTTTCTTTAAATATTCGGCACTAACATATTAATCCAATTGATCGAAATTATTTTTAATTCATTTTTGAGTGATGTTGCACCCCATTTTAACATCATTAAAAAACTATTAATATGGGAACATAAATAAATTCAGGTATCATTGTAGAGTGTAGTGAAAAGAAAAATTATACCAATATAAAAAAAAGCATTTATATCCGATACACTGGCGGTGGAAACTTTTAGTTTCCACAAGCGCCTTTATTTTAGCGTTTAGGGACTTAGTTTAGGGTGTAGGGTTTATGGGTTTAGGTGTAGGGGTTTACAATTTATGGATAATGGTTAGAATTTAAAGGTTAGGGTTAGAATTTAGGGTTTAGAGGTTAGGTTTAGGTTTTGGGGTAATATGTTGATGATTTACGTTTTGAATATGTAAACTCTAAATTCTAACCCCAAGCACTAAATTCTATTCACAATCCCTAAATTCTAAACTACTAAACTTAAACCCTTAAATTTTACACCCTAAACCGAGTCCTTAAACCCTAAAACTAAGGCGCTTATGAAAACTTTTAGTTTACATCGCCAGTGTATCAAATAATTATTCATAAAAAAATGGATGAATTCAAAGACTAAAACTTGTCTTATCGTTTTATAGAGTTGTACATGTTTCATTTTTTTGTTTTTTGTTTCTATTCACCTTTTCTCTTGTTTATATATTAAAATTCTTTTTTATTTTTGACATTTTTTGTTACATTTATTTTATTTAGTATGAAGAAAGTGAAACATACGGGTTGAGTTGCACTTTATTTTTTACACAAAATTAAAAAAAAAACTCATTTTTTTTAACAGCATGTATGATTTTATTAGCCAAAATAATCTACATAAACACATTACACAGCGGCCTCATTAAAAACCTCTCTAATCCTAAATAGAGGAAAAGAGTATCGATGTGCATGTGCCGAGGGACAAACACGCACGTTACTTGCTATACAACCATACCCATTCACGCCTTACAATTCCACTCTTGGCCAAAGAATCCGCCAACCCATTTGCTTCTCGATAGATATGGTTGAAATACACGCAAGGCAACACCGAAATGTCCTCATCAATCTGCTGAAACCATTACCAAAGCTTCCACGGACGATTCTCTGTACGATGCATCCATGATATCGCCACCATAGAATCCGATTCCACTTCATTCAGTAATTTTAATTATTTGAAAGATATTATTAGAGAAAAGCTAAAATTATGAGTTAATCATTAATCTAATCTCATTAAATCAAATATGAAAAATGCATTTGGTTTAATAATTGGTATGTAACTTATTGGTTGACTAATCTGGATCGGGTACTACAAAGGTTTATTATGAGTTGACCCTTTCAACTCAATTTGCTTCATTCATAATGTCAGAATTCAAACCTATGACATTGCTTAAGAGATTTAGTACATTATCCTACTAGACAAACTGATTGTTGGTAAATTTGAAATCCTTTCATCAAGGTAACAGAGTCCTTGTTCTTAGGTACATCACGCTTTTGGGTTTTTTTTGTATTTTTGAAGAGTATTTATTAATTCCAATGTAAAAATAATTGTTTTATAATTTTTTTAAAGACAAACTTAAAAATACGTAAATATTCCTTAATTTTCATTGAATTGACACCAAAATCAAATTAATGCAAAAAGCTTTAGAATCAATGTACATGCAAATGCCGCAGATGACACCCAACTGTAGTGATTGCAAATGCACCAAAACGATACTTCAAAACGAAATGTTAACATTCATTCGTTAAATATGCAATAATCAAAATGCTAGGTGCAAGGGTATTATGGTGTAGTTGGTTATCATGTCAGTCTAATACACTAAGGGTTTTCGGTTCAAGTTTGGGCAATGTGATTTTAAATTTTCCAAGTATGTTTTGTTTTGAACCATGAGATATTGAGATGAAATTTGATGTTATTATTTTAATTCCCACTATTCCATTCCATCTCATCCCATCCCATCCCATATAGGTATAGCAAAAACCAACTCACCAAGCCAAGTGAGCTTTAATAAAGCAAACTCACTTTTAAAAGGATTAAACTTTAACATCTGATTTAATCTGAAATTATTAAAACTGTAATTCCATACAATTTCTCATTCTGACGTAAAATAAGAATATAATATCTAAGAATATAATATCTAAAAATATATATCTACATTCATCCCTCCCTGAATTGGATAGTTTAGATGTTGTATAAAATATATAAAAAAAAATATAGTATGAAAAATATGATATATGAAAATGACAAAATGTAATAAACGTAATAAATATTGTTTTTACATTTGAAGTCACTAATCGTTTGTTTAAATTGTATTATTAATAATCTATTTCATTTTAAGTGAGCCCAAACAAATCTCGGAAAAATGAGAAATTATTCTCAGTAAGTTAATAATGATCTCAACCACTAAAAACTACTCGCATCATCATTTTTTTCCGCAACATCATTCCACTCATTTGTAACTTTTAAATAATTATTTTTAAGTGACATGTAAAAAATATGAGTGTATATTCACCTGAAAATGGTATGAAAAAAATGACGATGTACATGATTTTTAGTGGTTGGGGACCATTGGTGACATGATGAAAAAGATTCATAGAATGATTTTTTCTAAAAATTATATCGATTATTGAAAAATTTTATTATGGCATTGTAATGACCTTTTTCCTAGAAAACAAAAACTTTTAAGGGGTGTCCCACTTTTTGAAACGGATTTGTTAAAAGGGAGTTTTCTTATAAAATTTGTATTTTGGAAAACGATGGAAAAATTTAGAGTCGCCACCGGTCACTAAGGTATGCCGGACACCACAAAACCAGAGATTCAATTTAAAAAGGATTCAGGAGTTGGTTATGCGTGGGGAAGGATTAGCACCCCCATCACGCCCGGAAATCGGAACCAAAATACTCGTTGCCTTTAATCGATAGAAATTATTTAAAATTTGAAGTGAATTTAATTAGATGTTCTTAATTGAATATTCGACTTAAATAGCACGAGCTTCATCAAATTGTGGCTTTAGAATTAATTGAGCATTTAATTAAAAAGGATGATGGTAAACCGGACCAAAGACTAAACTGACATTATATAAGACTGACTGCCGTGTTAGTTTAGGGTTCGGATCTCGTACGTCACCTTTATGCATGATGCAAACAAATAAGGAATGATGACATGATATTTCCTTTTTTAATTATTGCTTACCTAGAGACGTTGAGAATTAACCCAAATATTTAGTCGACATCCATTAAGCTTGGACTATTTTGACATAAATACCGGGGTTAATAGATACCTCTCTTTTGTATGTTTAAAATTAATTAATTAACATGCTAACTTATTAACGGATTCATGAGTGACAAGTATAAGATGCATGTCATAGAAAAGCTTGAAAGTAGGCACACAAAAGCCCGCCCAAGGCCCTATCCTAAAGGCTCGAATTATGGGAGACTGGTTAGTGATCTAATTGTAGATTAGGTGATTCTGATATTACCCTAAATCATTTAAATCCTAAAAACTAGAAGACCCTAATAAATTATGAATTATCTTGGTTTTACTCATCTAAATTTAATGTTAATTTTATCTTAAAAAGATTAGGAATGGCTTAACCGATTTAATGGGCTTAATATCCATCCTAATAAGGCAAGGATGAATTTAAGTGAATTAAACCAGTTCAAACCATTAAACTTAACTTAGGCTCTAAACCTAAACCGACCTAATTGTACGAATCGTGCCCCTATGAGGCGGGCACACGATTCGAAACAAATAAATCGATTAAACTAAGCACCAAAAGGACCAAATTAACTAACCCAAGCCCACCTAAGCTAAGCAAGACAAAGAACCTAACTCTAGCCACCTAAAGTCCTAAGGCCCAAAGCCCAAACTAAAAGGATACTAAAGCAAACCACATTAACAAAGCCAAATTAACATATCTTTTATTTACTAGCATGTTTTAAAAAAATCCATGGCATTTTGCGCGTATTTAAAAAACATATTATTATTTTGTTACATTTTTCACAAAACGTATCACTTTACAAAAACACACATTATGTTAAAAACGTTCCATTGAAACATCAGATTGCACATTTTTAAGCTAAACATTACCAAATATGTTATGCCACATTTTATATCAAAAGACCCTAAACTACATATTTTAAGGTTATACAAATTTCACCTTTAAAACCTATTCCACATACATGCCAACATACAACTCACAATATCAAGCAAAAACACATATTCAAATAATCTTGCATTCCACATATATAACATAAATAAGAGCAAAAAAAGGACTAAAATTAAAGACATAATAAAAACAGTGACTAAATTGAAAATGCATGAAAAACAGGGGGAAGGTTAAATAGCTCTGGAATCGAGACTAAAGCGAAAGAGACGGAAAATGCAAAGGGGGAGACGCGAGATTAGACCAACGGAGGACCTGACTCTAGACGACATTGCAAAGAGAAACAAAATCCTAAGGACCTAAGACGCGATTTAAAGGTGCGGAAGCCCTAAATACGCGAACTGCGCGACACTGAGGGACTAAAGCCGAAATGGACCCTAATCTAAAACCTAAAGACATTATAAACCCCCCCTTTAACCAATTCTGACCCTTTCGCCTCTCTAAGACCCAGACTCAAAACAACCTTGAAACTAGACACTTTAAACGTCGGTCAGCGTTAATCGCCAACCGGCAGACTCGAAACGACCTAAAAAGACACCCTCTTTGTGTTCTGAAACCCTAAACAACGACAACTACCAAAAAAGACTTCCCTCTCTTTTGTTTTTAGAAAAACAGAAACCAAATCCCCTCCTTTAGAATCGAAAACAAAAGCGAAATAGGGGAAAAAAAGACCTATATGCCTCTGATACGGTGGGTGGTTGAGGAGGGGACGAGAGACGTGGTGAGGAAGTTGGGATCTGGAGAGTCGCAAGGAATTTGAGGAGGCGTGCATGAACTCCACGCGCTCATAGGGAATCCGAAACGTCTGGAGTGTGTCTTCGACGCGCGCGTGAGGAGATGGAGGGTCGTCCTTGCTTGAATCTGGACTGCCAGATCTAAGCTAGATCTGACGGCTGAGAAGCTGTGGCGCGGAGAAAGGGTTAGGGCACCTTAGGGGTTTCATCTGAGGCTTGATCTGGACCGTCAAATCTAGATTAGATCTGACGGTGAAGGATTGGCTGCGCAAAAGATTAGAAAGCATTAGGGTTTCTACTTTGTTATCAGATTAGGGCTTGTTTTAATTATTTGGGCCTAACGGGCTTTATTATGTAATATGCACATTTTTTTGGGTTTTTCAAATGTAATATGGACTTTATTATTAATAAATTTGGGCTTATTATTTAATGTTAATGGGCTGTTACTTATATATGCTTTAGTTTTTGTATTTTCATATTTGTTCCAATATAATAATAATAATAATAATAATAATAATAATAATAATAATAATAATAATAATAATAATAATAATAATAATAATAATAATAATAATAATAGCAATGATAATGTTAACAATAATAATGATGACAATAATAAATAGATAGTAATATTAACATAATAAGATAACATAATATATATTAGTAATTAATTAATATTTTCTTTTTTCTTTCAATCGAATAACAATGACCAAACAATAAAAACAATAGCATCAAATATATATATATATATATATAATATATTACTACTAATATTTTTTTGTTTTTTAGTCTTTTAATCATACTATATAGTTAAGGTAATTGAAGCCCATTATTGCAAAAACATAAAAACGGGTTAACACCCCGGACAAAATTAGTGATTACAGTTGCCCCTCTTTGCTTATACTTGTGGAACAAGAATAAAAAAAGACCATAAGCACTAATTTTGTCCCACTTCCATGTTTGATGGTTCTGGGTTGCGGGTTCCTCCAATATAGAACTATTCACCCATCTTCTTCCTCGATAGTTGGAGCTATGAGCATCTACCCCTTGTGCCTCGAAGTCCTCGAGCTTTGAGTATCCGCCTCCTTCGCTCTGAAAACCTTAACATGGCGAATTCGAAATCCTTTGCCTGAAATCCTCGAGCTTTGAGTATCTGCCTCATTCGCTCTGAAAACCTGACACGGCGAATTTGAAGTCTCCGCCTCGAGTTAGGAGTATCTGTCTCTTTTGCTCGGAAGTCCTGATTACGGTGAGTCTGAAATTCTTCACCTTGAGCTATGAGTATCTGTCTCTTTTGCTCGGAAGTCCTGATTATGGTGAGTCTGAAATCTTTCACCTTGAGCTATAAGTATCTGCCTCTCTTGCTCAGAAAACCTGATGTGGCGAGTCTGAAATCCTTCACCCGAAGTCTTGAGCTATGAGTATTTGCCTCTTTTACTCTGAAATTCTGATGTGACGAGTCTGAAATCCTTCGCTTGAAATCCTTAAGCTTCGGGTACCTGCTTCCTTCGCTTTGAAACCCTGAAGTTGTGAGTCCATTTTCTTCTTTCTTCTCTTTTCTCTTCTCCCTTTTTTTCTTCTTTCTTTTTCTTCTTTTCTTCTTTCTTCTTTTTTTTTCTTTTTTTCCTTTTTCTCTTTTTCTTCTTTTCTCTTTCTCTCTTCTCTTTTTATTTTTATTTTTTTTCTTTCTTTTTTTTCTTTTCTCTTCTTCTCTCTCTCTCTTTTTTAATTTAATAACCAGGAAACCTAAATTTTAAGAACATTCCAAAGGGGATAAAATTGAGAAATTTGAATTTTGAGGAAAACGTCCTTTTGGAAAGGACAAAATTGAGGAATTTGAATTTTGGTAAAAATATCCTTTTGGAAGGAAAAAAAATTGAGAAATTGAGTTTTGAGAAAAATGTCCTTTTGGAAGGAATAAAATTGAGAAATTGATTTTTGAGAAAAACATCCTTTAGGAAGGAATAAAATTGAGAAATTTGAGTTTTGAGAAAAATATCCTTTAGGAAGGAATAAGATTGAGAAATTGAGTTTTGAGAAAAACATCCTTTAGGAATGAATAAGATTGAGAAATTTGGGTTTTAAGAAAAACATCATTTGGGGAGGGATTAAAATCAGGGATTAAAAATCTTAATACCAGTCAAAGGACTCTTGGTTCTTATTAGATCTACTTCTCCTTCCGTAGAGGCGTAGATCCACCCTTTTATCAATCTTCAAATGCCTGTTTAAAATAAACAAAATGTTGTGATGGTATGAGTTAGCATGCTCCTAACATTGGGATATCTAACTATCAATGATGCATGAGCATATTTCATGATGCAAAGATGCGTGTGGTCATGAGAATGCAAAGATGCATGGCTTTAGCTCGTTTCCGTTCTCTAGGGTTGGTGGTCATCATCTTGGGACTACAACCACTCATCAATCACATGTCCTGACAAACTTTGCCCTCAACTAGTGTTGCTCATTCCCCGAGTCCAAAGACCTTAGTCGTAATCAGAATCATTAACCATCTCCCACTAATTTGAAATCCTGTGTGCAAAAGCCCCTGATGTCCCATGGGCAATGATGCCCCGATGGTCCTTCACCATCCTACATCATGTAGTGCCCCTCAGTTTTGGTCCTCACTGATGGCAATGCATTTATCTCTGAAGTAATACAAGGAAATTTCTTTGTTTAAAATATATTAGTTCGTTGGTCGTCATTCTAATGAAGAATGGATTTTTCAGATTAACATACAGAACTTTGAAACCAAAATTCTAATTAAAAGAAAAACAGAATAGGATGCCCCGGATATCAAATGCTAAAGCGTCTTAGATTCAACTTTCCGATGATCACTTCAAGCATAGCTTATGTCTATGAAGACTTTGAATGTTGTGGCGATATGTGAAGTTGTAAAATTCCTTCCAAATCGCTGGATTCATCCTCGTGATTATGGTACTTGCTTGATCAGCTCGATTACTATCCCTTCTAGTTCTCATCGTATTTCTCCACTCATATGTATGTTTAAATTTTCAACTTTTGTTTAGCCCATGGAACATGATTACCAGTGACTTTATGTTAGTGTCCTCAAGGATTCCTTTCTGGGACTTATTCAATTTGTTCATTCATTTTTTTCTTTTTTTTTCTTTTCTTTCTTTTTTTTAGGGGAATTCAACTCGTCACAGTCCTTTGTCTCGAGGAACATGATGGAGCATACAACAAAACCCCGAGTTACTCGGCATGGTCACGATTTTGAAAATATTACCATCACTCATGAAGCGAAGAGTTTTGGGCTTCAGCGGAGTGCCCCTAAAGTTTCATACTCATATCCGAAAATTCCTATTACTAGGTTTCAAAAATTGGAGTGCTTTTTGTTAATGCTTATTATTTTGAAATAATCTATATTTTTCTTTCTTTCTTCGTTCTTTTCTTTAGGCACAATCAAGCAACTCTATTTGGGCTTTCCTAGGAGATTTTCTTATCATCGAACATTATCGAAGGAGTAGTAATCTTGCTTCTCTCGTTTTACCGACTAAAGCGGACGGAGCGGGAAATCACATCTTACCGTTATCACAGCATTCGACCGATCTCTTCCATTAGAATCAATGCCACATCATGCATGTGATATCTGAGGACCTACGGAGGTAAGGAAAGATATACATATATATGATTTCAAGGTTATTGTATGTTAAGCAAAATGCATTTTCATTAGAAAAAAAAAACCCGCAATCATAACAAGTGCCCTCATAAAAAGATCATTGCTATCTTCGGGAAAATGATAGCAATGTTGGTTCTATGTATTACTTCAAGAGAAAGTACAACATGCACGACTTAAACACACCAATTCCCAAATAAGAAACCAGGAACCAAAACCCTAAAGGTCGTGTCTCCGAAGGTCATGCTAGGTTGAGCTTGGGCAAAGGCGTCGTCTTGATGAGCCGACGATACCCCTTGGAGTGGGTTGGATGAGGGGCCGATAACAAGAGGATTCTTAGAGATCGGGGTGGCCGAGCGGTCTCCCGAACCTTGAGCAAGATTCTCAACAACACTTTTTCCTCCTAGACTAGACTGTAGCAGTTGAGATATTCCTTTCATCATATCTTGTTGGGACTTGATGATGGTGTCCCTTAATTCTTATTGAGTTCGTTCCATCTGACCTCTCGAATCGGCCTCTAGCTTAGCAAAACTTTCCTCCATTTTCTTCTTTTGGTGTCGGGTAAAAAGCGGATGCAGAATCTTTAATGACTAAGGATGCCTCACGAACCCCCATCCATTAAATTTGTTCATTTTAGGAATGAATGCATGTAATGTGTTGTATGCACAACAAGGATAGATGATTAAAGGTAATCAAACAGACATGTACAATCGAATGCAAAGATGCATTGATTTGATGGACATTAATTTTATTTGTTTTATGAATGAATGAATGCGTCGCACGTACAACGGAAACACATAATTAAAGGTAATCAATCAAAAGGTATAATTGAATGCAAAGGTGAATTGAACATTAATTTTATGAATGCAATGTGTCGTATGTACAACATATGATTAAAGGTAATCAATCAAAATGTATAATTGAATGCAAAAGTGCATTGATTCAACGAACATTCTCATTTAACAACTTTCATAACGAAGATCGGGTCTAGTTACAACGGGAAAAGGAAAGTAATTTCCATACAAGGCATAATGGAAACTCGAGTTCCTTCTTCGCCGATAGATGGGTTTGCTTTTGTTCATCTTGTGATCAATCCTAGGCTTTGAGATTCTTTTGTTCGTCGTTACAGATTCTTTCTCTCGTTATGAAAGTCTTAAATTTCAAACTGTTCTCGAATCAACATTTCATGCAAAAAGTTCTATGAATATACACAAAGAGAATTGAGCAAGAAAACAAAAATAAATTCATCACAAAATAATGCTATTATGAATGTATGAATGTATGCAAAGAGCGACACTGAGTTCGGCAAATATCCTCGTTAAACGACTTGTATCAATGGGAACATTGGTCTATTACAATGATCAAAGGAAACCCACTACATACGTGATCCCTAAGGTAGCATTCAAACAATCCCTTCTTCTTTCTTGAAAGCTTGGCAGCATCTTCCGTTGGGAATTGTGACCTTAGACGATCCTTTGTATCTAAGTTATCAAATGTACCCATTCTTGGCCTTACCCCAAGTGGTGTAGGCGGTGAACTGTAATTACTCCAATGTCGCTATTTGGTACACCTAACTTGCTCTTCGAAAAAGGTCCCGTCGAAATTGATCTTTGAAGTATGTTGAAGCTAAAGTCAGAATTCCTTCCTATTTGGAATGTTCTTTCTTGTTTTGAATTGCCAACCCAAGATGGCAAAGTGCCCGAAAAACTTTTAATCTCGCCTTGGAAGGCTTTGTTCTTGTTTGACACGGTCATGTTGATCTTCTTGCAAGACTCGGTTTTTCCCAACTGTTGTAGTCAAAACCAAATTGCCAATCGTGAAACAACTATAGGTTGAACTCCAAGGCTCTACCAAGGCTTGAAGTAATGATCACTTGATATCTAACAAATATGAGAGCTCGTCATTCTTGCCTTTGAAAACATTTCTTACCCCAGAATCCTAACTACATCAACTTTGATTTGGACACATTAATGAACTTTGTGTTCATGAAGTTTCGGCTAACATCATTGACTTAAATCTCCGACTGGAATATTGTCCCTGTCGTGTAATTTCTCTTCTTCTGGCTATATTTGCACGTCGGTATCCTTCACATCACTGTTACGGCCTAAATTTCCCGTTAATCTAGTTTTTAATTTCAGACTATTTCCATCTCAATGTGCTCTTTATACCATGATGAAATATGCAAAATAGAGGGGAAAGAAGAAAAACGCGTTAGTTACAAGATAAACATAAATTAGAAAGCAAGGAAAATTAAATACAGACAAAATAAAGAAGGCGAACAATCAGCAGGACGACCCTAGCCATTCTAAGCTCTATGGTTATCCACATGGCTCTAATGGGGATGGGCTTCTTATATTCTCACACATGGGTTCGGTTTTAACAAGGGCACCCGAACCTATCTCATCACCTACTAAGGCAACAAGAACCCTAATTCTGGCCCATTACAGGCTTGTGAATTGGTTTCGGTTCGAGGGAAAGCACGACCTAATGACGTCGAGGGCTGCTCACGTGTCAAAGGCGTGGATTTTGTAAGTGAATTACCGACCCATGGAGGGATACTCACGTGGGTATGGGTGTTTCACTCCCACTTAAGGGGTATAGCTCGGGTATAGAGCTTAATGACCATGATGCAACACATGTAAATGACTCCTTAGAAATTAAATGAGGAATTAATTCGAATGCCACCGATTTTTCAAAACCCGTACAATTTTAGTCATATTTTCAAGGAAGAACAAACTCATTAAATTCACTTTAAATTTTAAACAATTCTTATCGATCAAAAGCAACAAGTATTTTAATTGGCTTAACTCTCTTTTTGTTTTGTAAAACAAAAATTGTCCATAGCAGAGTCGCCAAACTGTAATGACCTTTTTTCTAGAAAACAAAAACTTTTAAGGGGTGTCCCACTTTTTGAAACGGATTTGTTAAAAATGGGGTTTTCTTATAAAATTCGTGTTTTGGAAAACGATGGAAAATTTGGAATCGCCACCGGCTACTAAGGTAGGCCGGACACCACAAAACCAGAGATTCGATTTAAAAATGGTTCGAGAGTTGGTTACGCGTGGGGAAGGATTAGCACCCCCATCACGCCCGGAAATCGGTACCAAAATACTCGTTGCCTTTAATCGATAGAAATTATTTAAAATTTGAAGTGAATTTAATTAGATGTTCTTAATTGAATATTCGAATTAAATAGCACGAGCTTCATCAAATTGTGGCTTTAGAATTAATTGAGCATTTAATTAAAAAGGATGACGATACACCGGACCAAAGACTAAACCGACATCATATAAGACTGAATGTTGTGTTAGTTTAGGGTTCGGATCCCGTACGTCACCTTTATGCATGATACAAATAAATAAGGAATGATGACAAGATAATTCCTTTTTTAATTATTTCTTACCTAGAGAGAGTGAGAATTAACCCAAATATTTAGTCGACATCCATTAAGCTTGGACTGTTTTGACACAAATACCGGGGTTAATAGATACCTCTCTTTTGTATGTTTAAAATTAATTAATTAACATTCCAACTTATTAACGGTTCATGAGTGACAAGTATAAGATGCATGTTATAGAAAAGCTTGAAAGTAGGCACACAAAAGCCCGCCCAAAGCCCTATCCTAAAGGCTCGAATTATGGGAGACCGGTTAGTGATCTAATTGTAGATTAGGTGATTATGATATTACTAGGGGTGTTCAAAATTACCCGACCCGAACTACCCGACCCGACTACCCGACTATCCGAACACAAATAATCGGGTATTTACCAAGAAATTTTTTTTTTACCCGGGTCGGGCCCAGGTAAAAAAATATGATTTTTTCGGGTACCCGGTTCCTATTTTTTTATTTTTATTTTATTAGATTACTTAATATTTTTACTTTAGAACTATATTTAAATCTCTAAATTCATTCTATATTTGTATTATATGCTTTCATGTTTTAAATTTTTCAACAAAAAAAATATTAATTTGTGAATATGTAAGATTCGATATGAAACAAACAACAAGGTTTATCTATTCCATTTATGCATTAGTAGGTTTCTTTAAAAAATATGAGATTAAAAAAAATCACGATCGAGATTAATATTTTTAATGTCTTTCTTATGGTTATAAACTTCAAATCATTATTATTTTTTATTTTGGATCATGTGTTAGAAACTTTTAAGGTTTTTTTTAATTTTGAAATAAATAAAAAATAAGAACCGGGTACCCGGTACCCGATTTTACGGGTACCCGATTATCGGGTACCCGGTATTTACGGGTCGGGACACGGGCCGACAAACCTAATACCTGAAGGTCCGGGTACCCGGTTTTTCGGGTACCCGAAAACCCGGGTACCCGGATTTGAACACCCCTAGGTATTACCCTAAATCATTTAAATCCTAAAAACTAGAAGACCCTAATAAATTATGGATTATCTTGGTTTTACTCATCTAAATTTAATGTTAATTTTATCTTAAAAAGATTAGGAATGGCTTAACCAATTTAATGGGCTTAATATCCATCCTAATAAGGCAAGGATGAATTTAAGCGAATTAAACCGGTTCAAACCCTTAAACTTAACTTAGGCTCTAAACCTAAACCCATGGTTGGTCTTGAGTTTTTGGAGGCCCGGGGCAAACTTAAAAAATGGGCCTTAAATTAATGATTTAAATTGTAATTATAGTTACAGTCGTATTTTCGGTTGTTTTGTGTTTATCATGATTGTGGATATAATAGATGTTATTTTGTTTATTGCGAGTATCGATGTTATGAATTTTTTTTAGTAACATATGCTATTGTGGACATGATTGCATATATCACGGTTTTAAATGATGCCACTACCGTCATATAACAATCGTTGTTGTGGTTGCATGCCGCTATTTAAATCTTTTTCCCTAATAGCAAGTAATGAAAGAAATTAAATTTTAAGAGTTGGTCCATCGTAACAAGTATTGAAAAAATTGGTCCCCTAATAACAAGAATTGAAATAATTAAATTTTAAAACTATTAAAAAAATTTGATACACATGCCGTGTAAACTTTAGTTTACACGTGCCTTTTAGTTTTAGGGGTTAGGGTTTTAGTTTAGAGTTTAAAGTGTAGGGGTTTATGTTGTAGGGTTTAGAATTAAAGATTGGTGTTGAGAATTTAGGGTATAGGGTTTAAGGTTTATGCTTTAGTTTTTTAGGGTTAGGGTTAGAATTTAGGATTTGAGTTTTATAATGTAAATAAGCAGGCTTGTGTAAAATTAGTTTTACCAGCCTGTATATCAAAATTTCACCTTAAAATTATGCCCATAATAACAAGTATTGGAAAAAACTGTAGCCCTAGTAACAAGTACTAGAAAAAATTGAATATTAAGAATAAATCCCTAATAATAAATATCAGGGAAAAAAAAACTCAGCCCCTAATAACAAGTATTAAAAATGGGCCCTTAATAACAAGTATTAGAAGAAAAAAATGAATTTTAAGAATAGACCCCTACTAATAAATATTAAAAAAACTCAGCCTCTAATAACAAATATTAAAAAATAGGCTATTAATAACAAGTATTAGAAAAAAATTAAATATTAAGAGTAGATCTATAATAATAAATGTTGGAAAAATCTTAGCCCCTATTAACAAATATTAAAAAATATAGGCCCTAATAACAAATATTAAAACAAACTAAATCTTTAAATATAATTCGAAAAACATACAATATTTAATTTTCCTGAGCAATGGGCCCTGGGCGGGCGCCCTTGTTGCCCCTGCCCAGGGCCGGCCCTGCCTAAACCGATCTAATTGTAAAAATTATGCCCCTATGAGACGGGCACACGATTCGAAACAAATAAATCGTTTAAACTAAGCACCAAAAGGACATAATTAACTAGCCCAAGCCCACCTAATCTAAGAACGACCAAGAACCTAACTCTAGCCACCTAAAGTCCTAAGGCCCAAAGCCCAAACTAAAAGGATACTAAAGCAAACCACATTAACAAAGCCAAATTAACATTTATCTACTAGCATGTTTTAAGAAAAACCCATGGCATTTGCGCATATTTAAAAAACATATTATTATTTTGTTACATTTTTCACAAAACGTATCCCTTAACAAAAACACACATTATGTTAAAAACGTTCCATTGAAACATCAGATTGCACATTTTTAAGCTAAACATTACCAAATATGTTATGCCACATTTTATATCAAAAGACCCTAAACTGCATATTTTAAGGTAATACAAATTTCACCTTTAAAACCTATTCCACATACATGCCAACATACAACTCACAATATCAAAAAAAAACACATAATCAAATAATCATGCATTCCACATATATCACATAAATAAGAGCAAAAATAGGACTAAAATTAAAGACATAATAAAAACAGTGACTGAATTGAAAATGCATGAAAAACAGGGGGTTAAATAGCACTAAAATCGGGACTAAAGTGAAAGAGACGGAAAATGCAAAGGGGGAGACGCGGGATTAGACCAATGGAGGACCTGACTCTAGACGACATTGCAAAGAGAAACAAAATCCTAAGGACCTAAGACGCAATTTAAAGGTGCGAAAGCCCTAAATGCACGAACTGCGCGACACGGAGGGACTAAAGCTGAATTGGACCCTAGTCTAAAACCTAAAGACGTTATAAAATCCCCCCCCCTTAACCAATTCTGATCCTTTTGCCTCTCTAAGACCCAGACTCAAAAAAACCCTGAAATTAGACACTCTAAACGCCAGTCGGCGTTAATCGCCAACCGGAAGACTCGAAACGACCCCAAAAGACACCTCCTTCGTGTTTTGAAACCCTAAACAACGACAACTACCAAAAAAGACTGCCCTCCCCTTTGTTTTTAGAAAAACAAAAACCAAATCCCCTCCTTTAGAATCGAAAACAAAAGCGAAATAGGGGGAAAAAGACCTATGTGCCTCTCTCTCAACCTATTCACCATGCCAAGCCCCAAAGGGGCCGGAAGGATTGTTGTCGAGGAGAGTGAGCAGAAGAAGTTTCGGGAAGGGAAAACGAAGAGGTAAAAAAGAAAACTTTTGCTTTTTTTTCTTTGTGGTTATGCGAAGTGGTGATGAAAAATTTGAGATGATTACCTCCAAAAGCTTTTGCTCTCTGTTTCTATTGCTTTCAACTTTTCCGAATGTTTACAATGGGATTTGCTTTCGGATTTTATAGCCGAATTACAAGGAATTTGAATTACATACAAATTAAAAATAAAAATGGATTGCCGTTTTTTGCTTTGTCCTAATTCATGCATATACCCTGAAATCGTTCGTTTGTCTCCTCTGACATTTTTATTGTCTGTGTGCATGTGAGCCTCTAGTACGGTGGGTGATTGAGGAGAGGACGAGAGACGTGGCGGGAAAGCTGGGATCTAGAGAGTCGCAAGGAATTCGAGGAGGCGTGCGTGAACTCCACGCGCTCGTGGGGAATCTAAAACGTCTGGAGTGTGTCTTCGACGCGCGCGTGAGGAGATGGAGGGTCGTCTTTGCTTGAATCTGGACCGCCAGATCTAAGCTAGATCTGACGAGTGAGATGCTGCGGCGCGGAGAAAGGGTTAGGGCACCCTAGGACTTTTATCCGAGACTTGATTTGGACCGTCAAATCTGGATTAGATCTGACGGTGGAGGATTGGCTGCGCAAAAGATTAGAATGCATTAGGGTTTCTACTTTGTTATTAGATTAGGGCTTGTTTTAATTATTTGGGCCTAACGGGCTATATTATATAATATGCACATTTTTTTGTGTTTTTCAAAAGCAATATGGACTTTATTATTAATAAACTTGGGTATTAATAATAATAATAATGGTAATAATAATAACAGTAATAATAATAATAGCAATGATAATGTTAACAATAACAATGATGACAATAATAAATAGATAGTAATATTAACATAATAAGATAACATAATATATATTAGTAATTAATTAATTTTTTTTCTTTCAATCGAATAACAATGACCAAACAATAAAAACAATAACATCAAATATTTATATATATATATATATATATATATATATATTACTAATAATATTTTTGTTTGTTTTTTAGTCTTTTTAATCATACTATATAGTTCAGGTAATTGAAGCCCATTATTGCAAAAACATAAAAACGGGTTAACACCCAGGACAAAATTAGTGATTACAGTCATGTTCAGCATGTTTCATTCATAGTATTTTAAAATTATGAAAATTCAAATATTTAATTAAAGATAGACTTATTAAAAGGGTAATCTACCGTAATGCTTACTTGTGTTTGGGTTGTGTACACTTTTTCTCACCGGTTTTAAAAATTGAACTTTATGCTCATTTACGTTTTCGGGGGTGTAAACTTATACTCAATGGAACTTTTTTAACCGTTAACATTTAACGGGAAGCTAATCTAGCAGGTTAAAAAATAAAATAAATTACACATATATCTTCTATGTGTAATGACAACAAAAATAAAATAAATAAACTTATTTTATTAATTATCCTTTAGGGTAAAATAACATAATTATCGAAGGTTAATCAGAGGGGGTTAATAAGAGGGATTGTAGTAGGAAAATATAAGAATTAGGGTTCAAAGGTAAATGGATGATTTTGGGCATGATGGTGTTAGGATTAACTCTAAGTCAGAATCAGATGAACTTCATAGTGGTCATGATTCTAGTTTTGATGGCCCTAAGTTCAGTGAGTTTAATACTGAAACATATATGATCAACCTTAAATTTAGTAAGGGTTTAATCTTTTCTGATAGAAAGGTAATGAAGGAAGCAATAAAACACTATGAGAGGGTCAATAGGGTCCAAGTTAAGCTTAAGGTTAATGATTCCAAGTGTAACACCCGTGTTTTGGGCCTAGGAGTTAGCCGGATATTAGTTCGAGTCAAATGAAACTAAATTAAAACAATTCAAATTCAAAAAATGGCCTAATTGAGTTTTGGAAAAGGGAAGGGACTAGGGTTGTAATTTTACCCAAAACTTTTAAAGGCAAGACCACTTTATTGTAAAGTGTCTTCTCTTTCCCCATTTCCTTTTCTTTTAACGTCAAACCCCTCTCCCCATCTTCAAACTCTCCCAACTACACTAGTTACTATTCCATTCATTTTCTTCTTCAATCCAAGGTGCTTTTCAAAGGTAATCACGTTTTCTTAATCTCATCTTCAACCTCTATCTATCCCTTGTCTTAGATTTCAAAAATATGGGGTTTTGAAAATTAGGGTTTATATTAAAGTTTGAATTTTTAAGGGGTTTTCTAATTGTTTTTGATAAATTGAGTTGGGGTTTTAGTTAACTAGGTTGTAATGAGTAACATATATCAAATTTGTTAATTTTGGGTGAAAATTCGTAGCTTGTCCTTGAGGTAGATTTTAAGGGGGTAAAACTTGGGTTTTTGGTGGGTTTTGTGTTGAAATTGAAGGGCTGTTGGTATACCTATGATATGAGGGTGTTTTGGGATGATTTGGAAGTCATTTGGATGTTTGGAAATTGGTTTTTCAGCAAGTCTTTAGGGGAGCACGAAAATTGGGATTTTAGGAGATTATGTGATTTGAGAAATTGAGGAATTTGGGTTGTGTTAGCAAAGTATGTTGATGGTTGAGTTTAGCATTGAATTGAGAAGTAATGTGTATGTTTTTTTTGGCTAGAAGCAAGTGGAAGCGCGGAAGAGGCTTTGGGACCGAATCCGGGTTCGTAGGAAGATTTGTTTCGAATCGCTAAGGAAGGGCGGTGAGTGGTCTTAACTTGTTTTTAAAGTTGATTCGAGCAATGTGTAGTGGGAGTGTGTGTGAAGTGTGCTTGGTAGGCCACTCATAGTTAATTCAAGTTGTTGATTTAACCATTGATATCCATGAATGCATTTATGCTTGTTTGACTATGCTATTATGATTGTGGTTGATGGATGTGAGTTTATCTTGATATGCATCTATGAGATTGAGCATGAATGTGGTTGATGATATATATATATGATGTGGTTATGATAATTGGCACTAAAATAATTACCGGTTGTAAATGATCGATCATTAGGATAGTGTGCACACAAATTGAGTCAAAACGTACGTGGCCTTGATGGCGTTAAGTCATCAAGGAGGAGTACGGTGATGTAACATTCCACCGGAAGCTATTCATATATTTCTACGGGATGATGAGTGGAATCCCATCCGTAGGGCATGTGGCGATGAGTGGAATCCCGCACATGCAAGGTCCGGTGATGAGTGGAATCCCACCGAGGTAAAGTGTTGTCAAGGTTTATATCCGCACAATCGGAGTAATTAAAGTGGCCAATTAAACTTAAATCATGTATTGTGATATATGATGGTGATATGCGAGTATGATATATGGTATTGTTGTATGTTGATGATATTGATGTTTAAGCTTGTTAGGAAAGAGAGACCATATATGCCACTTGAAAGACTAGCTAAGTCTACTTGATATTATGCCTATGTTTGACGTATGTAGACTAGGATTAACATGCTTGGACCCTGCATTGTTGTTGTTTTTCATTTTAGAGCACCCTCACTAAGCTTATAGCTTACGCTCTCAATGTTCAACGATGCAGATCATTAGCGTGGAGTTAGTTCGAGGCAAGGCAAGAAGGGCTTCCAAGTTTGTAGCTCAAGTATGGTTATCGATTTTGTACTAGCTAGCAATGTGGCAAGGGTCTTTGTATGAGCGTGTGTGACTCATTCGTTTGATGTTGATTTGGATTGATGTTTTGGATTGTACGTATGTTATACTATGATGAATGTTTTGATGTGTGATGGTACGCTTTAGAATGTTTAGGTTGCCTTGTGTATGAGTGCAAACCTTTCAAGATGTCTTGTTCCTTTTAAGGTCTTTTGTGTTCTTGTGTATGCCAATATTGCATAAATTGCTCTTTAACTAGAATGCTATGTATGAATGTTTTAGTCCATGTTGGAATGACTCCCTTGGCTTAAATATGTGTGCTTACATGTTGGTATATGCTTAGGTGAGTCGAGAATTGCATCTAGAGTCGTGTTTGAGGTCGTTTAGCTAAGAATTGTGGACTTACAGTGCATGGCGTATCGATACGCCTAAGGGCTGTATCGATACGGCCTTGCTCAGTGGAAACAGTTTTGGCTGGGCGTATCGATACGTGGGGTGTATCGATACGGTCCCAACTCTCTGGTATCTTGGGGAGATGTGGAGTGTATGGCGTATCGATACGGTGTCCAAGCGTATCGATACGGTTCAACCTAGTTGACCAAGTGGTGTTGACCGAGAAGGGCGTATCGATACGCTCAAGGGCTGTATCGATACGGTCTTCTCATGTTGACCATAGGGTGTTGACCTTGGTCAAGGCGTATCGATACCCTCTGAAGGCGTATCGATACGACCTGCCTAAAAAGGATAAATGGGCTGTTTTAAGGTGCTGTTTTGGTTGGTCGTTGCTATGGTGTTTGTGTTTCCGCTGTCATGTTTCACATAGGACTTAATAAGGCATTTAGGCAAGATTAATTAATGAAGAAAAAAAATAGGGTTGCTAATTGAGGGGGAACCTTAACGGGTTTCGCTTCGGTTTTCCCCGTGTGGCTCTCTCGGACCGGTCATCCGGCCAGACCGGGACGAGGGGGTTACATTTGTTGGTATCAGAGCCTGAGGTTACCGAGACCTCGGGCAGGTAAGTGAGGTAAGCTTAATGTGTTAAATGATTATGATGTTCGATGCATGCTTTGCCATGAATCCTTGATGATTGCTTGATTGTATGCCGTTTTGAAGCATGAATTGTCGTGTCTGGTGTGAGTGTGTGCCCATTGCTACTATTACTTAATTTAAAAAGAATTTTGGAAAGAGGAATACTTGAGCACTATTGGACCTTTGCCTTGACTAACGTAATCCTTATCTGTTTCTTGTTGTAGTTTACCTTGCTAGTTGAACCATGAGACCACGTGGGAGGCCTAGGATGGTTCGACCGGAACCACGGGCAGAGGCTCCAGGAGTAGAGCCAGTAGTTAGGGTTGAGGCTCAAGTGGGAGAGCCTGTGGTTGGAGTTGGAGCTCCTCCACCACCTCCACCACCACCTCCTCCACCGGGAGTGGGAGGTGAGGCCGGGGCCGAAAGAGAGGGACCACAAGGTGGCCAAGGCGGCCAAGGACCGGCCGGGATAGACTTAGCTCCGTTGGTTCAGGCAATAGCCGGAGCATTCCAGGCTGCAGTAGCTGGAGGTCAGGCAGCTCATCATCAGGGTGAGGGCACTGGTTTACCCTTAGAGAGACTTCGGGGCCTTGGGGCCGAAGAGTTTAGAGGTGCTACTCCGGAGAGGTCAGAGTTGTGGTTTGAGAAGACCGTCCGTATTCTTGCTCAGATGGGATGTACTGGTGAGCGCAAGTTGGGATGCGTTGAGTCTTTGCTTCAGGGTGATGCCTACACCTGGTGGGTCACCGTTACTTCAGGGATGTATGAGGCCGAGATTACATGGGAGTTTTTTGAGACAGCTTTCCGGAAGAAGTATTTGGGTCCGCGATACCTCGATGAGAGGAAGAGAGAGTTTATGGCATTGCTTCAGGGGAGTATGTCTGTGACCGATTATGAGATCAGATTTGTTAGACTGAGTCAGTATGCACCCGAGCTTGTACCTACTGAGGTGGAGCGTTGTAACTGTTTCCGTTATGGGCTGAATGAAGAAATCAAGACCTATACTCTAGCTTCAGATTACACGGATTTTGATGTCTTGGTCTCGAGGGCCAAGGACTTGGAGCACAGTTTGAGTTTGACCAGGCGGTCAGGTGGATCTAGTTCGGGTAAGAGGTCCAGCAACTTTGATAGGGGTGATGCCAAGAGGCATCGGGACAACCGGCATCAGTTTGATCATAGGCGTGGTGGCGGTAACCACGGTAGGGGCCATCAGGGTCAGAGAGCTGGAGGGAAGTTGCCCACATGTGCTACTTGCGGGAGGAACCACACCGGTGAGTGTTGGGGGAACTACCATTCTTGTTGGAGTTGTGGTGCTAGAGACCACATTAGACGTGACTGTCCACATCAGGTGGGACAGGCACCAGTTCAGGCTCCTGCTAGAGCCAACGACTTTCAGAGAGGCCGCGGGCGCGGTAGAGGTAATTTCCAGCCGAGGAACGATGGTCAGAGAAACTTAGCTCATGTAGTTGCAGTTCAGCCGGAGGGCGGAGGACAGGCTAGGGTTTACGCTCAGCGCGGGGAGCAGCATGACACTGATGTGATCGCAGGTAACTTCTCGATACAGTCTTTGGGTTTGCTTTCTTTGATTGACTCTGGGTCTACACATTCGTACATATTGAGTGAGCATGCACAGTCTTTGAATTTGCCTTGTGAGTTGTTAGAGGTAGGAGTTAGTGTTACTAGTTCTTTTGGGGACACGGTAGTGGTTAGGAAGATGTACCGAAGGTGTCCGTTGATGGTTCAGGGGCATGTGTTTCCAGTGGATATGATGGAACTTCCTTTCTATGGTTTTGATGTGATTCTGGGTATGGATTGGCTCACGGAGCATAGGGCTAGGATAGATTTTGAAACTAAGCGGATTTCTTTGAAGCTCACAGATGATTATGAGATTGTTGTGGTGGGTGAGAATGTGAAGTTCTTATCCAATGTGGTTTCAGTATTAGAGGCTAAGAGATTAGTTGAGTTAGGGTGTGAAGCATACTTAGCGTATGTGATGAACCCTAACATGAGTGAGGTTAGACCTCAGGACATCCGTACAATATGTGATTTTCCTAGTGTGTTTCCGGAAGAATTGCCAGGGTTACCATCGGACAGAGAGGTAGAGTTCAGCATTGAGACATATTCTGATTCGGCACCTGTTTCGATTGCTCCGTATCGTATGGCACCGAAAGAATTGAAAGAGTTGAAGACTCAGTTGCAAGAATTGACAGATAGAGGTTTTATTCGACCTAGTTCTTCACCTTAGGGTGCACCAGTGTTTTTTGTGAAGAAGAAAGATGGAAGTATGAGAATGTGCATAGATTATAGACAGTTAAATCAGTTGACAGTGAAGAACAAATACCCGTTGCCTAGAATCGATGACTTGTTTGATCAGTTGAGAGGAGCATCCGTCTTTTCTAAGATTGATTTGAGATCGGGTTACTACCAGCTAAAGGTTAGAGAGGTTGATGTGCCAAAGACAGCCTTTAGGACTAGGTATGGGCATTATGAGTTTTTAGTCATGCCATTTGGGTTGACTAATGCACCGGCAGCTTTCATGGACATGATGAATAGGATTTTTCATCAGTATCTAGATCAGTTTGTAGTTGTGTTTATTGATGACATTTTGGTGTACTCGCGAACTGAAGAAGACCATGACCGACACTTAAGACTTGTCTTGAAGACTTTGCTAGATCATCAGTTGTATGCGAAGCTCAGCAAGTGTGAGTTCTGGATCCGTGAGGTAGTCTTCTTAGGACATGTAGTGTCAGCTGAAGGCATTAGAGTTGATCCGAAGAAGATTGAAGCCATTGTTGAGTGGAAGCAACCGAAGTCTGTGACAGAGGTACGTAGCTTCCTAGGCTTAGCCGGATACTATAGGAGGTTCGTAGAGGGTTTCTCTAAATTAGCCGCTCCATTGACACAGTTACTTCAGAAGAGTGTTCAGTTTGAGTGGACAGATGCAAGACAGAGAGCCTTTGAGAAATTGAAAGAAGCTTTGACCCAAGCTCCGATCTTGATTCAGCCTGAGTCCGGGAAGGACTATGTAGTTTATAGTGGTGCTTCTTATGTAGGGTTAGGATATGTTCTGATGCAAGACAAACGAGTTGTGGCTTATGCCTCAAGACAGTTGAAGACCCATGAGCGCAACTATCCGACCCATGACATAGAGTTAGCTGCAGTTGTGTTTGCTCTGAAGATTTGGAGGCACTATTTGTATGGTGAGAAATGCACAGTGTACACCGATCACAAGAGTTTGAAACACATTATGACTCAGCGAGATTTGAATCTCAGACAGCGTAGGTGGTTAAAGCTGCTAAAGGACTATGATCTTACTATTGAGTACCATCCGGGTAAGGCCAATGTAGTGGCCGATGCTTTGAGTAGGAAGATGGTCGTAGACTTGAGAGCTATGTTTGCTAGATTGAGTTTGTCTGGAGATGGTGGCTTGATAGTCGAGCTTCAGGTTAGACCTACTCTAGGTCAGATGATTAGAGAGAAACAGCTCTTAGACAGATCTTTGGCACCTCACGTGCAAGATATAGCCGAGGGTAGATCTTCAGACTACCGCTTTAGTTCCGATGGGGTTTTGTGTTTCAAAGACAGAATAGTTGTGCCAGAAGATAGTGATCTGAGACGTACAATTTTGACTGAAGCCCACAGTAGTCCGTTTGCTATGCATCCTGGAAGTACGAAGATGTACCACGATTTGAAGAATGAGTACTTTTGGGTTGGCTTGAAGAGAGATGTAGCCGACTTTGTGAGTAAGTGCTTAGTGTGTCAGAGAGTGAAGGCGGAACATCAGGTTCCCTCAGGTTTGTTACAGCCGTTGAGAATACCGGAATGGAAGTGGGAGAACATCACCATGGATTTTGTTTCGGGTTTGCCTTTGACTCCTACGAAGAAGAACTCAGTTTGGGTGATAGTGGATCGATTTACAAAGTGTGCTCACTTCTTGGCAGTCAACACTACTTACACTTTAGATAGATTGGCCGATTTGTACATTGGTGAGATAGTTAGGCTGCATGGTGTGCCGAAGTCCATTGTATCAGATAGAGATCCGCGGTTTACTGCTAGATTTTGGGAGAGTCTGCGTACAGCTTTGGGTACCCGTTTGAACTTCAGCACTTCTTATCATCCTCAGTCAGATGGTCAGTCGGAGAGAGTTATTCAGATCTTAGAGGACATGTTGCGATGTTGTATCATTGACTTTCAGGGTACATGGGAGACACATTTGCCTCTAGTAGAGTTCGCGTACAACAACAGTTTTCAGTCGAGCATTCAGATGGCTCCGTATGAGGCCTTGTATGGCCGGAAGTGTAGGACTCTAGTGTGTTGGGCCGAGGTGGGACAGAAATTGTTACCTATGCCAGATTTGCTCAAGGGGACAACCGACAAGGTAAAATTGATTTGCGACCGTTTGAAGGATGCTTCGGATAGGCAGAAGTCCTATGCCGATTTGAAGAGGAAGGAAGTTGAGTTCTCAGTGGGTGAGAAGGTATTCTTAAAAGTGTCACCGTGGAAGAAAGTGATGAGATTTGGCCGAAAGGGGAAATTGAGTCCGAGGTACATAGGACCGTATGAGATTGTGAAGAGGGTTGGTCCCGTTGCTTATCAGTTGCGTTTGCCATCCGAGCTAGAGAAGATACACGATGTGTTCCATGTTTCGATGCTTCGCAAGTATAGGTCCGATCCATCACATGTTATGCCCGTAGAAGAAATTGAATTGAATCCGGATTTGACTTATGAAAAAGAGCCAGTAGAGATCTTAGCTTCTGACAGAAAGGTGTTGAGGGGTAGATCGATTGAATTAGTAAAGGTGCGGTGGCGACGTAGAGGTGTGGACGAGGCCACTTGGGAGAGGAAGGAGGATATGGAAAAGCAGTTTCCCTATCTCTTTCAGTCAGGTAATTTCGGGGACAAAATTCCTTAAGTGGGAGAGAGTTGTAACACCCGTGTTTTGGGCCTAGGAGTTAGCCGGATATTAGTTCGAGTCAAATGAAACTAAATTAAAACAATTCAAATTCAAAAAATGGCCTAATTGAGTTTTGGAAAAAGGGAAGGGACTAGGGTTGTAATTTTACCCAAAACTTTTAAAGGCAAGACCACTTTATTGTAAAGTGTCTTCTCTTTCCCCATTTCCTTTTCTTTTAACGTCAAACCCCTCTCCCCATCTTCAAACTCTCCCAACTACACTAGTTACTATTCCATTCATTTTCTTCTTCAATCCAAGGTGCTTTTCAAAGGTAATCACGTTTTCTTAATCTCATCTTCAACCTCTATCTATCCCTTGTCTTAGATTTCAAAAATATGGGGTTTTGAAAATTAGGGTTTATATTAAAGTTTGAATTTTTAAGGGGTTTTCTAATTGGTTTTGATAAATTGAGTTGGGGTTTTAGTTAACTAGGTTGTAATGAGTAACATATATCAAATTTGTTAATTTTGGGTGAAAATTCGTAGCTTGTCCTTGAGGTAGATTTTAAGGGGGTAAAACTTGGGTTTTTGGTGGGTTTTGTGTTGAAATTGAAGGGCTGTTGGTATACCTATGATATGAGGGTGTTTTGGGATGATTTGGAAGTCATTTGGATGTTTGGAAATTGGTTTTTCAGCAAGTCTTTAGGGGAGCACGAAAATTGGGATTTTAGGAGATTATGTGATTTGAGAAATTGAGGAATTTGGGTTGTGTTAGCAAAGTATGTTGATGGTTGAGTTTAGCATTGAATTGAGAAGTAATGTGTATGTTTTGTTTGGCTAGAAGCAAGTGGAAGCGCGGAAGAGGCTTTGGGACCGAATCCGGGTTCGTAGGAAGATTTGTTTCGAATCGCTAAGGAAGGGCGGTGAGTGGTCTTAACTTGTTTTTAAAGTTGGTTCGAGCAATGTGTAGTGGGAGTGTGTGTGAAGTGTGCTTGGTAGGTCACTCATAGTTAATTCAAGTTGTTGATTTAACCATTGATATCCATGAATGCATTTATGCTTGTTTGACTATGCTATTATGATTGTGGTTGATGGATGTGAGTTTATCTTGATATGCATCTATGAGATTGAGCATGAATGTGGTTGATGATATATATATATGATGTGGTTATGATAATTGGCACTAAAATAATTACCGGTTGTAAATGATCGATCATTAGGATAGTGTGCACACAAATTGAGTCAAAACGTACGTGGCCTTGATGGTGTTAAGTCATCAAGGAGGAGTACGGTGATGTAACATTCCACCGGAAGCTATTCATATATTTCTACGGGATGATGAGTGGAATCCCATCCGTAGGGCATGTGGCGATGAGTGGAATCTCGCACATGCAAGGTCCGGTGATGAGTGGAATCCCACCGAGGTAAAGTGTTGTCAAGGTTTATATCCGCACAATCGGGGTAATTAAAGTGGCCAATTAAACTTAAATCATGTATTGTGATATATGATGGTGATATGCGAGTATGATATATGGTATTGTTGTATGTTGATGATATTGATGTTTAAGCTTGTTAGGAAAGATAGACCATATATGCCACTTGAAAGACTAGCTAAGTCTACTTGATATTATGCCTATGTTTGACGTATGTAGACTAGGATTAACATGACTCACTTGGCTTAAATATGTGTGCTTACATGTTGGTATATGCTTAGGTGAGTCGAGAATTGCATCTAGAGTCGTGTTTGAGGTCGTTTAGCTAAGAATTGTGGACTTACAGTGCAGGGCGTATCGATACGCCTAAGGGCTGTATCGATACGGCCTTGCTCAGTGGAAACAGTTTTGGCTGGGCGTATCGATACGTGGGGTGTATCGATACGGTCCCAACTCTCTGGTATCTTGGGGAGATGTGGAGTGTATGGCGTATCGATACGGTGTCCAAGCGTATCGATACGGTTCAACCTAGTTGACCAAGTGGTGTTGACCGAGAAGGGCGTATCGATACGCTCAAGGGCTGTATCGATACGGTCTTCTCATGTTGACCATAGGGTGTTGACCTTGGTCAAGGCGTATCGATACCCTCTGAAGGCGTATCGATACGACCTGCCTAAAAAGGATAAATGGGCTGTTTTAAGGTGCTGTTTTGGTTGGTCGTTGCTATGGTGTTTGTGTTTCCGCTGTCATGTTTCACATAGGACTTAATAAGGCATTTAGGCAAGATTAATTAATGAAAAAAAATAGGGTTGCTAACCGAGGGGGAACCTTAACGGGTTTCGCTTCGGTTTTCCCCGTGTGGCTCTCTCGGACCGGTCATCCGGCCAGACCGGGACGAGGGGGTTACACCAAGTGGCTTCAAGCTGTATGTAAGGATACATGTCCATGGAAATTGTGAGCAGCTCCAATGAATCTCAAAGACAATAAGGATCTCACTTGACAGATTAAAATTTTAGTTGATTCTCATAATTGTTCTAAAATAACCAATAATAGAAATATTAGATCACGTTGGATGGCAAAATATTACATAAGAAAATTCATGGTTGACATTAATTACCCTGTAAGATCACTTCGAAAAGATGTTTATGAAGAATTTGTTACTTAGCCGTCGCGTGTTACTTGTACTAGGGCAAAAAATTCGACAATTGAAATGATTGAAGGAAATCACAAAGGACAATATGCAAGGATTTATGAATACTTTCTTGAGTTGAGGACTACAAACCCTGGAACAACTACTATCTGCCATATGAATTGTAGATTATTTCAGAGGATGTATGTCTATCTCCAAGCTTGCAAAACTGGTTTCATGACATGATGTAGGAGGAAAATTTGTGTAGATGGTTGTTACCTAAAAGGTTATTTTCAAAGGTAGTTGCTAAAGCATTAGGCATAGATGCAAATGATGGCATTTACCACATATATGCAGCAGTAGAGAGTGAAAATTATGCATCTTAGTACTGGTTTTTGGACATTCTCATAATTGACTTGGAGATCAACAATTCCTGCAACATTTGTTTAATTTCTGATAAACAGAAGGTAACCCCTCTAATTTGTATCTATTTTTCCTAACTTTTATTTATAGTTTTAATAACTTTTATTTATTTCTCTATTGTAGGGACTTGTGTAAGCTATCGATGATGTATTCCCTAATGCAGGGAACAAGAAATGTGTTAGACACGTGTACAATAATTTTAAGGAGCATTAGAAAGGAAAAGCTCTTAAAGTTGTTGTTTGGAGGGTTGCTCGAGCTACTTATTTATGAGAGTTTGAAGCTGCAATGGAACAATTGAAGAACCTTTCTGGGGGTGCATATGATTGGGTTAAAAATTTGAACCCTACTCAATGGTTGAGATCACATTTCTCTCCTAGGGTCAAGTCTGATATGCTCCTCAATAATCTTTATGAGTCTTTCAACAAAGTAAAATTGTTATTTTAAAGTTAATTAACTACTTAAAACATTTTAAAGTTAATTAATTACTAACATCATCTTACCTTCTCTTATGTAGGTAATTTTAGAGGCTCGAGATAAGCCTATCCGGACAATGATGGGGATTATTACAACTAAACTTATGAAAAAAATGTTAGCAAAAAGGCGGAAGCTGAAAAGTGGCCAGGTCCACTGTGTGCCAAAATTCAAAAAAAAAATAGAGATCATTACTGAACAATCATATAGGTTCTTTACTGACTTATTTATATTTTTAATTTTATTTACTGACTTAATTTTGACATAATTTTATTCACTGATTTTTTAGTATTGCACTTAGGTGTTGGGCTACACATGATGGTGGAGAAAGGTACCAAGTTCAAGCTGGTCTTGGGCACCAGTATGTTGTGGACCTTGTGCAAAATTCATGTTCATGCAGAAAATGGGACCTCACTGGCATCCCTTGTATTTATGCAGTCTCGGCCATTCTCGAGACTAATAGAAGACCTGAAAGTTATGTGAATGAGTGCTACCACAAGAGTACTCAAATTGTCATATACTCCAACATAATTTCTCCTGTGAAAGGTATTGTCCATCATTTAGTAACTTTCTTAAAATACTTTTTTATTTGTCACTATATGTATTTTATAATTGTTTTTTATTTGTAAATGGGTCCTGAACAGTGGACTCCACTAAATGACATGGAGCCAATACTGCCACCAAAAAGTCCAACTAAAAAGAGGAGAAAAGAAGCTGATAAAGTTAGTAATCCTAAGCTAAGTAAGAGGGGGCAACAGGACAACTGCACCAAATGTGGTAAAAATGGTTACAACAAACGAACTTGTAGATGTGTGGTTGGTGCAAAAAAACTTGTAAGAAGATTTACTCCATCATCTCACCCTCGTGCAAATCAGCATCCTCCATCCAACCAGCACCAAACTTCATTATCCCACCAACGCCAAGCTTCATCATCCTGTCACAGACCCACTTTTTGCGACCGAGCCAGCCGCACCCATAGGTGCTGACCTTAGCGCACCACGCCCTTCACCCGACCGAGGGACCCGAGTTGTTGCCAACACCACGCACCAAAGGGCCATGCACAACGCCCTTGGTAGTGCCCGCGCCCAAGAGAACCGAGCTGAGCCACTTCCAGCGCACCATGGGGCCTTGCCAAGCACCCTATGTGCTGCCCACGAGACTTGGACTCGAGGGAGCCCATCATACACACCCGAGGGGGCCTTGCCATGCACCCTCCATGCCGCCTAAGCCATGAAGCCCGAGCCCGCACCCGACGTGCACACCGAGGGGGCCTTGCCATGCACCCTCCATGCCGCCCAAGCCATGGAGCCTGAGCCCGCACCCGACGTGCACGCCAAGGAGGCCGAGTCTGCACCCGATATGCACACTGAGGGGCTTAGGGGATGCCCGTCCGAGTTGCCCACACCCCTAGGGCTCGATTTAGCACCTACCATGCTAAAGAGGAGGTTTTGGACACAAGAATCGGGCCATGCCAAGACCAATCCGCCCAAGCATCCAAGACCCAAGCCAAGGTGCCATCATTTGACCAACACACATGAAAAGTTGTCCACCATGGAGCCATACTTGGGGAAAGTCTTCTATGCCACCCAAGCCATGATGTCATAGCCTTGTATCTTAGGCAACTATGTATTTGAGTGACAAGCTTTCCATAGTTAGGAGATTCTCTTTGTAAGACTCATCCATAGCCATTGGATCGAGTCATTTGTAGCCATTAGATCGAGGGGGCAAGGCTATAAATAGAGCCTTCCTTCACCCTTTGTAATCACTACACACTCTACATCTTCTACATTTTCATCTTTTTTTGCTTATTAATAAGAGAAGGCATCGAGTACTCTTTTCTCCTCGTCTAGGCTTAGGAGGAGTTTTTAACGAGGCTCTTTGCTTATAAAATCCCTTGTTTCTCTTATTTTGCCTTGCCTAGCCATCACCATCTTTTTCTCAAAGCTTCTGCACATCAATTTCTAAGCGCCTCAGCTTAGATATTCGAAGGCTGACTTAGTCCTCAACTTAAGATCGACGACTAAGGTCGCACGGGTTGGCAAGTCAGAACCTAGCCCCGTGACAAGTGGTATCAGAGTGAGTTCCGCTCCGTACGAGTCGAGATGGCGCAAGGAAGAAGGAACGTAGCGACAAAGATGAACGTGGAGTCACCAAGCGTCTCGTTTAAAAGTGAGGTGAGCAAATCTGAGTTTTGTGATATTCTTAGTACAAAACCGTGGTTTTGTTTTCGTTGCAGTGAATATCACGATGACTGCCCAAAAAGGAGGCCGTCAAAGTGCTGGTGGTATGGAGAGCCACACGAGTCTTTCCGATGCCCGCACAGAACCAAGCAGTCCAAGGTACAGGACGAGCCCGACGAGACCGAGGCTTTGAAGCTTGATTCGAGGTGCAAAGAGCTATCAATGAGTATGGTAGAGGCGTTCGAGGAGCAAGGCTTGCCCGATGAGACCGAGGCCATGAAGCTTGCTTCCTTGTTCGGGGAATCACCAGTGAGTATGGTGGTTGGGGCGTCAAACTTCAAAAGTGAAGTCTTGATGAGGGAAAGGTTGCCAAGGGGAAACAAGTCCACAAAACTGTGGGAGAAGCCCGGTTACGTGGAGTATTCCAGCGACGATGACGAGTCAACAAGTGACGTGCTTTCTGCTTTCCATGGAGACGATGGGGCAGATGATATCGAGCATGGGTCATTTTTGGGTTCAAGTGAAGTCGAGAACGACTATGAGGAAGAGGAGCCTATGTTTGTAGACATAATGTTTTCCGACACAAAGCTAAGTGCACTAGTAGATCCAAGTGCATCTGCGATGCTCGTATCCGAGCTAGCAGTCGAGTGGTTAAACCTTCAGGTTGAGAAGGTAAAAGAAGAAGTGGAGACAGCCAACTTCAGTGACGAGAAAGTTGTGGGAATCGCAAGGGATGTGTACCATCAAATTGGCGATTTCCGAGGCACAACAAACATCAAGGTATTATCTTGCGAATTTCTTGATGTATATGAAATTGTTATTGGTTTATCTTGTTTGGAACAAATTGATGCGCTTGTCTTGTCAGAAAACGAGGAAAGGTGTGTTGCAGATCCACACCAACAAGACATTGAGTCGTTGAGCCACGATGAGGGAGACAAGACCGAGGCATCACCAAGCATCCATGAAGGAGTGCTTGAGTCCGAGACATCCAATGACAATGAAGCCATGGAAGAGTCCATGGAAGTTTCCGAGACAACGAGACAAGTCCTTGATGAGTTCGAGGACGTGAAAGCATTCGAAGTCCATACCTTCGCAAGTGCCGACACCATCGAAGGAATTCTCTTAGAGAAGGGAGTTCCGATTGCTCAAGAGAGTCGAGTGCTCAACGAGTCCGAGAAGAGTTACTCGGATCGCAAGAAGGAGCTTATAGCGGTCGTGCATTGCTTGCACACTTGGAGACAACATTTACTTGGGTCGAGGTTTGATGTCTATTCCAAGAGTTGCTTAAATAATTATTTTCTAACCCAAGCAAATTTGTCTCGTAAGCAGGTTCGTTGGGAGAAAATCCTTGCAAAGTTCAACATTTCTTGGAAATTCAACCCAAGTTTTTCAAATGAAGTAGCCAATGCCTTAAGCCGAGGGTACAAGGTGGGGCATGCAACTTGTCCGCCAATGAGCAAGGTGGACCATGAGAACGAGGATGAGAAGTCTTTGGAGTTACCAAAGACATTACCACCAAAGAGCGAAGCGGTTCGTGAGATGGAGTACCCATCCGAGTTTGATGAAGCGAATCGAGTAGCCGATGGAGAGGAGCTAGCAATTTTCTATGAAGAGTTGCAAGCCGAGTTTGACGAATGGTCAAAATCCATGGACAAGTGGCATGAGTCCATAGAACCGAGCCAAAGAACCACAATAGAAGTGATGCCCAAGCCCATTGACGAGGGGCCAAACCATGCCAACAACACTTGCCTTGGGTGTCGACAAGGCAAAGTGGATCGAGCCGACGATGACCTTGAGTTCGAGGTAAGTGATTCTTTATTTGAAGAATCCATTCTAACCCATGGTCATTTGGATTTTTGTAGGATGCCTACGAGTTTGAGCGAAGATCCAAACCGAGACATGGGGCGAGAAGCTATCCTAGTCGAACCATGCGACAAGGATAATAAGGACCCACTACAACAATATAAGTTTTTAGTGACAAATTGATAGTGACTAGGAATAATTTTGTAACAAATGTTAACTTTTTGTGACAGTTTTTTGTGCGACACTATTAGTATAAGTAATTGTGACATATTTTTATTTGGTCACTGTAACAGTAGTAATTGTGACGATTACATTTTTCACAAATGAATTCTCACTATAAGTATACAATTGTGACACAAAGTTCATTGTCACTAAAACTTTGACACATGATAGTGACGATATGTGAAGTGGTCACTATGATTTGATATTTGTTGTTACAATAAAAATTACTTGTCACTTAAAGTTTCACTTGTTGTTGTAATAAATTTTGTCACCAATAAAAAAATAAAAGTAATGACAAATTAGACATTGTCACAATGATAAATTTATTTTTATAATTATAAAAAATTAAAGTTATCATAAACTAGTTTGTCAAAAGGTAAAATATTTCTATAGTCTATATTATGTGTAAGTTATTGTTTTAGTCAATCTATTTTGATCAACTTTAGTCCCTATATTTTTCAAATTTTAAAATTTTAATCCTAATCCTAACGAGACACCGGCAATATGACTAAATTACAAGGACTAGAAATGATCAAATTAAAGAACAAAAATTAAATAAGCAACTTATGTATAACAAATTAGCTAAAAAGAAAAGTTTACTTGACATTTTTAAATACTACCATTCATGTCATGATCGAAAATTCAAAATTTAAAAAGTATAGAAATTTAACGTGACCAAATTAGAGTACAAAGACTACTATGTGATTTTAGCATAATATATGATAGAATATTTTTTTGGAATTTTTAAAAGATATATTCCATTTTGATTAGTTTTTTCTTCAAAAAAAATTTTAAATAGTTTCTTTAACATATGTACTTCGTATAAGAAACCATAGAAAAATTAGTTAAATTATTATTATAATAATTAGTGTTATAATTAATAAATATTTTTAAAATAAATAAAATTAATTTCAATTACAATTAAACCTAAATATTATTTTTCTTTCAAAATAGTATTAAATTTCTTTCCTAGCCTAGTGGATAAGTATTGCACTGCCGCCCTAAAAGTTCCAGGTTCGATCCTTCTTGAAGTCAGGCATTGCATTTATTTACTAAAAATTGATATATGAATATGCTACATCATCTATAATTAAATTTCAGTGATCTAATGAAAACTTAAAAGTTTGCTGACTAAAATGCAAAAGCTCCATTAAATTTCAGGGACAATTAGTGATTAGTTTAAACCTTAAATAAAATAGTTACAACTAAAAATATAATTAATTTTTTATTATTGACAGTGACGATATATTTTAGACATTATTTAAATATGTATTTGTAATAGAATGTTTGTCACTAGTAAGAATAACATTGGTGTCTAAATTTTAGTCACTATTAATAATCATTTGTGTCAAATAGTGTGGTCATAAAAAATATAACTATTGTGACGAAATACATGAAAGTTGTCACTAATATAATAGTGACGAAGTTATTAGTGACGACCGGTGACGACTGAGAAAAATAGTCATTGTAAATTTCAGTGACTAAATTTAATACTTTTGTGACTATTTTCAATGTCACTAAAAATGTATTTTCTTGTAGTGACCCGAGTGACGAAGTGGTTGGAACAAGCCAAGAGTATCCAACCTTCATCCATGCCGAGGGACGAGTGCTAGAGAGCACCGAAGGGGGCCTATTCCAAGACCCCGCCATCAACACTTGCCTTGAATATCGACAAGGCATAGTGAAGTCAACCAACAAGGACCTTCTGTTCGAGGTAAGTGATCCAATTTTTCAAAATTTGGGTCTAACTTGTTGTGATTTTGTCCACAGGTTGCTTGTGAGACCAAGCAAGGAATCAAGTGATAGGATGGTTGGAACAAGCCGAGAGACTCCAACCTTCATTCGAGCCGAGGGACAAGTGCTAGAGAGCACCGAAGTGGGGATATACAACGACCCCGCCATCATCACTTGCCTTGAGTATCGACAAGGCATAGTGAAGCCACCCGACAAGGAATTTGTGTCCGAGGTAAGCAAGCCATGTTTTCATGAAGATTTAAGTCTAACTTGCTCTGATTTTGTCCACAGGCCGCCGATGCGATCGAGCGAGGGACCGAGTCGAGCCAAGGAGCAAGTAGGCGAGATAGCCTACAAGGTGGAGTTGCCACCGGAAAGGCGAGTGGACCATGCTTGCATACCCGAGCCGTGGTACGAGGAGTGGTGCGAGATGATCTACACGTGGAGCAGTCCGAGCCAAGCACAAAGCAAGGCGAACGTTTCCTTTGACGAGGAGGCACCACCCATCGAGACGGATCGAAAACCAAGGCATGAAAGCCTTGCCATTTGCACGAGAGTTCCTTTAGCCAAGCGGGAACATGACGAGGAGCCGAGGCCGTTCGAGAGTAAGACAACCATGCCTCATCATTTCCTATCGACGAGGGCGTCGATAGATTCAGTGGAGGAGAATGTCACAGACCCACTTTTTGCGAACGAGCCAGCCGCACCCATAGGTGCTGAACTTAGCGCACCACGTCCTTCACCCGACCGAGGGACCCGAGTTGTTGCCAACACCACGCACCAAGGGGTCATGCACAACGCCTTTGATGGTGTCCGCGCCCAAGAGAACCGAGTTGGGCCACTTCCAGCGCACCATAGGGCCTTGCCAAGCACCCCATGTGCTGCCCACGAGACTTGGACCCGAGGGAGCCCATCACACGCACCCGAGGGGGCCTTGCCATCCACCCTCCATGTCGCCTAAGCCATGGAGCCCGAGCCCGCACCCGACGTGCACACTGAGGGGGCCTTGCCATGCACCCTCCATGCCGCCCAAGCCATGGAGCCCGAGCCCGCACCCGACGTGCACGCCAAGGAGGCTGAGTCTGCACCCGATGTGCACACCGAGGGGCCTAGGGGATGCCCATCCGAGTTGCCCACACCCCTAGGGTCCGATTTAGCACCTACCATGCTAAAGAGGAGGTTTTGGACACAAGAACTGGGCCATGCCAAGCCCAATCCGCCCAAGCATCCAAGACCCAAGCCAAGGTGCCATCATTTGACCAACACACATGGAAAGTTGTCCACCATGGAGCCATACTTGGGGAAAGTCTTCTATGCCACCCAAGCCATGATGTCATAGCCTTGTATCTTAGGCAACTATGTATTTGAGTGACAAGCTTTCCATAGTTAGGAGATTCTCTTTGTAAGACTCATTCATAGCCATTCGATCGAGTCATTCGTAGCCATTAGATCGAGGGGGCCAAGGCTATAAATAGAGCCTTCCTCCACCCTTTGTAATCACTCCACACTCCACATCTTCTACATTTTCATCTTTCTTTGCTTATTAATAAGAGAAGGCATCGAGTACTCTTTTCTCCTCGTCTAGGCTTAGGAGGAGTTTTTAACGAGGCTCTTTGCTTATAAAATCTCTTGTTTCTCTTATTTTGCCTTGCCTAGCCATCACCATCTTTTTCCCAAAGCTTCTGCACATCAAGTTCTAAGCGCCTCAGCTTAGATATTCGAAGGCTGACTTAGTCCTCGACTTAAGATCGACGACTAAGGCCGCACGGGTTGGCGAGTCAGAACCTAGCCCCGTGACAATCCCACCAGCAGCAACCTCGAAGGCAAAAACTATCAATAAGGAGACAATCGATGGCTCCCTTAACTACTGGTAGATGGATGCCTAATGTGCCTTTAAGTCAGCAATCAACTGTCTCCAACACTCCAACTCAAGAATCAAAAAGCTTTAACTAGAGATTGAAGTTGCACAACTGAACCCTACTTATATATTGTGAATAGCCTAATTTTATGATGTCCATTGCATTGCAATATCTTTTGTGAACTATGTTAAATCTGTCTATGATGTCTATTGCATTGCAATTTCTTTTGTGAACTTATTTTGAATTAGGTCATTACTTTTGCAGCTGATTTTATGGTTTATCACCTAACAAACTTATTTTGAAACTTATATATTGAATCAGCTTACATATTTGTGTTTATACTTCTAATGTTCAATGAAATTTTATCTTTAATATGTTTCTTTTTTTTCATGTAATAAATATGTAATAGATTACCACTGAACAAATGAATGTAAAATGCTTAAAATTTGATTCAATAGTTGAATGCAAAATGCCTTAAATTAAACTTTAACTGATCGAAACATTACTTCAAAACAACTAAAATACCATAAACAACTCTAAATCTCCACCAGCATCACACAATCAGTTTGTGTCCATACCAAAAATAACCCTAATTTTTTATGAACCCTAAATTCCCATTACATTACTTCAAAACCCACCTAACCATCACACATAGAATCAATAGACATGACCAACAAATTCGTTCTATGAATCTTGCCCTCTCCATCTTCTTCAGTTTCTTTAAGAGGCCAACCATGACCATTCTTGCACACGGGTTGTCAGGTGCATCATACCAAGCAAAAAAAAACAACATTCGCCGCGCTTTTCATTCCCATAATTTTTACACCCAAAAAACTTTTTACCTGGGTTCTCATTAGTCCAATCAGTGACTAGCTCCGCTCGCTAACCACAACGACAAATAGGTGCTTTACCATCTGCTTTCATCTTTTTCAGAAAATTATTTTAGGGTTAAAGAGAAGGGTCTTTAGATGGTTTGTTTTGTGAATTATTTTTGGGTTAAAGAAAAGGAGAAGGTAGAGCCTTTATAAGAATTGAGTTTATTTATTTTATTTTTGCTATCATTACACGTGAAATATACATGTGGAATTTATTTTATTTTTTAACCTGTCAGATCAGCTTATCGTTAAATGTTAAGGGTGAAAAACGTCACAGTGAGCATAAGTTTACACCCCGAAAACGTAAGTGAGCATAAAGTTCAATTTTTAAAATTGGTGAGTAAAAGTGTACACAACCCAAACGTAAATGAGCATTAGGGTAGTTTACCCTTATTAAAAAAAAAGAAAGTAAACGAATTGCCAAACTTAAAGGGCTAAATTGTAAATTCAGGGAGCCAAAATTGCATCAACAAAAATGTACATTGTCGTTAAATTTGTATTATGTATGGCTGATAAAAATGTAAAAAGCGCACGTGTAAAACATATCTATTAGGCTATTGGACACGGACTAAACACTAAAAAAATGAAAAAGTCTTAATACAAAAATGGCCCCTCAACTTTACTAAAATTCTCACTTTAACCATTTTACTATTATTTTGGTTAGTTTAGCCACTTAATTTCTATTATGTCCGTACGTCATTTGACGTTATCTCTTAAAAATATGATCTGAGTTTTCCACGTGTAAAAAAATAAAAATAAATTTTAATAACTAAAAAATTCATTAAATAATTTAAAAACCTATAGTTTAATAAAAAAAACTTTATATATATATATATTCCAGTTTTTAGTAATTTTAAATTTTTTATAATTTCTTAAAATTTAAAATAAATTAAGCATAATTATTTTTTAAAATAAATAATAAAAATAATTTCAAACTTTTGGGTAATTTTTCTAGCTTTTTTTGGTTTTTATTTTATTTTATTTTAAAATTTTAAAAATACTAAATAGAATTTTTTTGAATTTCAAAAAAAAATGAATAAAAGTCCTAAAAATCCAGAATTTAATGAAATAGCTCAAAAAAGTTTTATGGTATTTTCGTTTTAGTATTTTTATATCTGTAATGTTTTGATGGTTTTTAAAAAATTTAAAATAAATTTAACATAATTAAAATTTTTAACATATGAATTAATAATTCTGATTTTCTGGTATTTTTTTCTAGATTTGTTTTACATTTATGATTCAATTGATTTTTTGATAAAAGAAATACCACGTGCAAAACCTGATTATGCACATTTTTTAACGGAAAACAACTGGGGGACGGGGCTAATTGTGTGATATAATAAAAGTTAAAAGATCAAAGTGAAAATTTTAGTAAAACAGAGAGGCCAAAATTGATATTAAGCTCAAATTAAAATAATGGAAAAGACGTCTTTGACCTAACTATAGACTTTCATACCGTACACGGTCCAGCTAATTAACGAACGAAAACAGAGAGGCTCTGTCCACATTCAATTTTCATATACAGCAAACAAATAGCTGTAAAAACATGGCTAAAATACTAATAATAAAACAATTCTTCGGATTAAATAATTTTCTCAATTAATATTTATTTAAATTTTAAAATTTTAATAAAAAATAATTTATAAGACGAGCGTTCGAACAAATTAAATAAACTTTAAATTAATCGAGCTGAATAAATTTTTCGACGTGAATTTTAAAAACGATTCAAATTAAAAACTTGTTGACAATATAATTAAATTCCAAGTTAGAGCAAATGAATTTAAAACCACATGTACAAAACAAAATAGATAAACTCTTTCAAATATTTTTATAAATCAATGTTTTCTAGATTTTGAAAAATAAGTTTGTAACTATCTTTTTCATAATTTTTATAAAATTGAATTTTTTTAAAAAAAATATATATACTTTTTAATTTTTATTGAGAGGGGTCGATTTGTATATTTTCAAAATTAACAGAATCAAATGATATTCCCACTAATTTGTTCTTAGGTTTATTCGATTTATTTTTGTTTTGAAATTCGTACCAAAAATTTTAATAAATTGAATAACTTATTTAAAAATTGAATAATTTTAATAATACGATTCAAAAGATTTAGAATTATTTTTTGATCGAATTGAATCTTAGCAGCCTAATATTTTTGCAAATTTAGATAAATATATCCATTAAAATAATTATTGAGATAAATAACATCATCTAAGATTATTTAGATAAGTATATTTTAAGTTAGGACAAACTCGCATCCTACCAAAAAAAATTTTGTATTTAGTAGGTAAATAAGAAGGGGGAAATTAATTTATCGTGTTTATTTTACACAAAACTCATTTTTAATAAGTCGCGAATTTATCTTACATAGACCAAAAGAAGTATATTATCTAAATAATTTTAAATTAAATTATTTTAAAGGGTATATTTGAATGATTTTCCCGTAATATTTCAGGAGTCTTTGAACAATTTAGTAAAACTGTTACTGATAAGTCAAAACAGTTAAGATTTTGATTTATTTATAGAGAGATGCGATTAAAACGCGGGAAATCAAGCGCGTGAGAAGATGATGGGGGAGATAACGTGGAAATGAGTTGGCGATATTTGTGGGGAGTTGGTGACAGATAGAAACAATTTTGGTCGGAAGGAGCAGAGTTGAATTTCAAAGTAACTGATTTTTCCAATCTATATTTCTATCTCTGCTTTTTCATCTTTTCTATTCTATTCTACTTTCTTTCTCTTTAGCCCCTACACACAAGCTCTTCGCACTCACGGTGGCGCTTCAGATCGGTGTTCTTCTGGAATCACAGATTCAGGCAGTCTTTCAATTTGGCTCTTTCTTTAGTTTTCAAGATTTTTAGCCTTTTCCAGCCCCCTCATTGAATAAAACAGAAGGTATGTTATTCATTTATCTTTCTTAATTTCACTTTTTCTTGAGTTTTTATTGGAGAATTTTGGAGGGGAACACTGCTAATTCGGATGAAGTATTTGAATACTTTGCAGTTTTTTTATGTATAATCTTCTGTTTGATTTTGCATTGCAAATTGTGACAGATAAATACGTTTCATTTTGGATTGCTTATCAAATCTCTGCCATTTCAATCCTTTTCAGATTCAAGAGAAAAAAAATCATTCCAAAAGGGAAGTAAACTGGAGAGATGGCAATTGTTACGAAGCAATCTCCTGAAGGTGGCAATAATGTTCCTCCCACGCCACCTCCATTACCAGGCCCCGCTACCAACTGTCGGCGGAATAGATCGGTAACAACCGGAAACAGCCGTGTGTCAACAGCCACGAGAGATATGTGGGATAACCTCTTCGATGAAGGGTTTAGGGCCGATGTTACCATTAGAACTGATGATGGTGGAATCATCTATGCACATGCTGGTGTTCTTGTAAGTACCTCCCTGTATTTTCTTCTCTGATTTTGATGATAGTAAAAACCCCTTAATTTATCGATTCAATCTATTCACTGGATATTTGCCTACAGGGCATGGCTTCTCCTGTCTTAAGAGGTATGCTGAAACAGGCAAAAGGCTTTGGTCGTAAGAGATCAATTTCAATCCCAGGTGTTCAGCATGATGCAGTTCGGGTTTTCATTCGGTTCTTGTACTCTTCCTGGTAATAACCCTTTCCTCGTTAGAGATTCTTCCGAACACAGTTCTAAAACCAGTAGAATAATTGGGGAACAGTTATCTTGGTACTACTTTGAGGGACTTTAAAGTTTTGGGGCGACATTGTGTTATGTTCGAAAGATTCCCGAACTCTAGGAAACAGTTCTTTTAAGTATGTTTACTTTCATTTATAAATGTGAAACTTAATTAAAGGTAAAATTAGTCAGATTGTCTCCAATATCTTGTTGCTGCATAATGCTACTATTTGCTGATTGTAATTGGTTTTTATTTGTAGTTATGAGCAAGAAGAGATGAAGGAACTTGTCCTACCATTGTTGGTGCTGTCACATGCATATGTTGTTCCTCAGTTGAAGCGAATTTGTGAGCAACAACTAGAGGATGGCTTGCTTACACTAGAAAATGCAATTGATGTCTTCCAGCTTTCTTTACTTTGCGATGCACCTAGGCTCATGCTCATTACTCACCGTATGATCCTAAGGAACTTCAAGGCTGTTTCTGCAACCGAAGGATGGAATGCCATGAAGAAGAGCCATCCACTACTAGAAAAAGAGATTGTAGAATCCGTGATTTATGAAGAAAATGTAAGGATATTTCTTTGTAAGGCCGTTTCCCATTGCTATTAGCACTTTGATCGTAAATTCTAAATCCAATGGTAAATGTAATTCCCCAGATGAGAAAAGAGAAAATCAGAGAATCGAACGAGCGGAAGATCTACCTTCAATTATATGAAGCAATGGAAGCTCTTATTCACATTTGCAGAGATGGTTGCAGGACCATTGGTCCATGTGATAAGGATTTCAAAGAGGACCAGAAACCTTGCACTTATGCAGCCTGCAAAGGTATAGAATTGCTCGTTCGCCATTTTGCTGGTTGCAAGTTGAGAGTTCCCGGAGGCTGCATCCATTGCAAAAGAATGTGGCAGCTACTGGAGTTACACGCTCGCCTCTGTGCGGATCCAAGCTTGTGCAGAGTTCCTTTGTGCATGTACTGAAGACTTTTTTTTCTTCTCCTCTCTTGCAACATGCTTCATGTCAATTTTGTTCACAAATACTATTAACTAATCTAATCTTAATATAATCTCTGCATAAATCAATTATTGCCCAGTTTTATGTATTGTGATGATATAGAATGCTGAAAGCCAACTTTTGATTTCAGGAATTTCAAAGAGAAGATGAGGAAACAAGGCAAGAAGGATGAGATGAGGTGGAAAATGCTAGTGAAAAAGATCTTGAGCACCAAGAGAATTGGAGGTGCACCATTCTTTGTGTCCTCAAATTCCATTTCTTTGTGATATATCAAAGTTCCAGCTATACAAGGTGTTTCTATATATTAATATATATATATGTATATGTATATGTATATAATTTTATCATTTTTTTAATGGTAAAATTGTCTACTGGATAGCTTGGGGGTTGTGTTTGGATATGAAAATTAGAGAAAATCCAAATCACAACCTGGCCAGTCCCGATGCAGATGATTTATTTTATTTGTAAGTTTAGTTTCAACTTTTGTAGCATTGAAAATTGAAATGATGTGCAAATTATAAAATCAAGGATTCATTCTTCCTAAAACATTGTTTAAGTTTTCCTTATAGTTCCTTTTCTGGGTAAACTTTAACCCCAACAAGATAAAAATGAGCAAAATAAAGTGTCAAATATTGGATGGTATGATGGTTTCCCAGAATTATTGCAGAAACGTGAAATGATTCATGAAGGGTTGACCAAATCTTGAAGAAAGATCTGATTTGTAAGATTTCTTTTTTCAGGCCACTTTAGCACTCATATAATAAATGTCAATCAGTGACGGACCTACATAGCCACTGGGGCAATTGTACCCTCATTTTTTTGAGAATTTTTTTAGTGTTAAATTTAAAATGAAATAATTTAGTGTGCAAAGGAGAAAAAATAAAATTTGTATACCAATTTTAAAAAATATATTTTAGACCATTTTTTAAATTTTAAATTTTAAATCCGCTACTGGTCAGAATCATAGATATATAATGATGTTTGGTGGTTCCACGATAGAGAAAAGAACACCATAAGCATGTGCAAAATATGCATGAATGCAGACATGAAAAATCCCTTTATTGTGGGTCCAAATCTGCCTAAAATATTGCCTTCCGACACGAGAGTTTTCATTAAAAACCATGAAAGACATCAACTTTTGTAATCAAGCGCATAATAACAAGAAAAATACCTCATTTTTTCCTTTTATTCAATTGCACCCTTACTATTTTTTATAATTTAAACCTTAAAGTTTATTTTTTAAAATATGTTCTTTCTTGAGGGTCAATATTTTTACTGACCTGCAATTGAAAAAACGAACGTTGATGAATTTTTTTGTTGCTATTATGGCTTTTTCCCTCTTGATTTATAGGTTTGTTTTGAATGTGAGAGTTCGTTTTACAATATTAATTGTTTATACCGTAAAACAATGTTATTTGAATATTATAAATAAGAAAATTATGAATCTTATTCTAACATTCTTTCAATTTTATTTATCTTGATAACAATTATTTTTATTTTAAAATTCACTATATTAGTAAACTTATAATTGATGAGCATGTAACGTGTTACACACAAGTTTAAAATTAATGAATACTAGATTTTGTTGTACTCATGATGTGAGTGAACAAAATATTTTGTTGCACGAGTGATAAAAGATTTGCATATAACTATACTAATTGTGGGATAAAAATCTTTTGCCCATTTTCAGTGCTCATACTTATGTCTCAACACTAAAAAATACTACAAAATTAAATTTCAAGTCATAACCCTAAATTATAAATCCTAAATCTTACACCCTATACCCTAAAAATACACACCTACCCTAAATTTTCTAAACCCTAACGTAAAACCCTAAATCATATACCTTAAACCTAATTTTGAGCATGTAACACAAATAGGGGCACCGAAAATGGGCAAAGGATCTCCATCCACTAATCGTGTGCCATTAAGTAATGATTTTTAGTTGTTTTATTTAAAAGAGAGATAAAATTATAAAACAAGAGTGAAAAGGTATAATAGCAAAACTAACCCTTGATGTTTGCTTCTTTTTTCAATTGTGCCCTTAATGTTGACATCTCACGTCAGTAAAAATGTTGATCGTTGGATGACCATTTAGAAAGGGCTTATTTGAGGAAAATAAAACTTTTAGGATTTAAATTATCAAAGAAAAAACTTTAAGAACACAATTGAAAAAAGTGACAAACATTGAGGGCTTTCTTCGCCATTATGCCTTTTAAGTAATACTAACATATAAAAATGTCGGTGACATAATGGCAAAAGAAGAGTATTATACAGGGTTCATTTATTTATAAAATGATATATGAAATTATCAATAATTGAAAATTTGGATCTTATCCCAAATTTGAAATTGCTTTTAAAACAAGTCATCTACGCAATAATTGCGTTTGAGTCCTTTTTAAATATCAAACAAGTTTCAAACTGATACGAATATCTATGAGATGGGCATATGAACTGATTAATGCCTGACTTAACGGTCCACATCGAGCAGTTAGCTGCTAGCCCACGCATTTCTCTCTCTTTTTTCATTGGAAGAGTCGAATATTTTTTTTGAACGTCTTATGTTGCATGTATTCTCATTTCATTCAATATAGATATAGTTGTTCGAACATAAATTATTAAAAGATAGTTAATTATCACCAACAACGGTTAAGTGTATTGGTAAGGCACATTGCACTCCTAAAAAGAAGACGTGACTTTAAATTTTGCAGACGACATTGTTGGGAGGGGCAGTCACGCACCTTTAACATGGACCATAAAACTAACATACATATTACCAAAAAAATTAATTAATTATCGCTCTTAAGACTGTTTTTTCACGACACAATATTTATACTTAGCCGCAACGCAGATATAAGCAGAAGATCAGCACATGTATATGAAGTAGAGTTAGGGGTGAGCAACGAAACTAAGAAAAACGAAAAATTGACTCGAATCGGGCTATGCGGTTCGGTTCGGGTTTAAATGTTGAGGTTCGATTTAAAAATTAAACTTTTCAATTTGGTTCGGTTTGGAGTTTTTCATATGAAACATTTGTATTCTATATCAACCCGAATTTAAAAAAATATATATTATGACTCATATTAAATATATTTTAATGATAATCTCTTAAAATATTTGAATTTATTTTTATAATATTAAGTTGATTGGATATTGTATTTCTAATTGGATTATGTTTTTATAATATTTACTATTCAGGTGTTGTTTATGATGTTGAATATTTGAGTTTGACTTTAAGCAGACAATATATTAGATTAGATATTTGTGTTCTAAGTTGGTGATGTAGAATCATTGAATGGATATTAATTAAATGAATATTTTCTATGATTTGTTTTTTAGATAAGTTGTCTGTTTTGTAATCATCGTTATTTTTTTAATTCATTCTTATTTGAAATCTTCGATTGCCAAGGACTCAAGACATGTGTTTTCTTGTTCTTAATGGCAAAATAAATTGGTATTGGAGTGTCTAATGGTAAATTAAAACATGTTATGTGTTTGCTTATTTTTTTTAATTTGAAAAAAAAATACCATTAAAATTTAAAACTGTGATTTTTAACCGAACCGAACCGCATAATTCGGTTTTTGGTATTTCAGTTTTTTTTACCATTCAGTTTCTGTTTTCTTTTTAAAAAACCGTAAACTACGGCTCGGTTCATATTTTGTTAAAAAACCGAACCGAATACACCCCTAAGTAGAGTTGTGGAATTTTTAAAGCCCAACATTAATTTTAGAAAGCCCTAAACCAAGGGCCTAGGTTAGGGTTCATCTACTTGTACCTAACCAAGCCACTCCATAACTGGGTTCGGGCTTCAACTGTGTCTCTCTCCAAACGACATGATCTCATTCTTCAGACATCCGAATAGGTGATGAACATCATGGAATTGGATACTACAAATCTGCCATCTTCATATGTTTGTTTTTGTTTATTCACCCGACCAAAGCCTGATGTTTGGCTGTTCCTAGTTCACGTCACCATCATCATAAAACTGCAAAATCATGTCATGCGCCTTTTCCTCACTTTCACCACTACATTCTCATACATATCCTCCTTTTCTTTTTCTGTGCATACAGATCTGATTTTGTTAAGTTCATGTGCATTAGTGAGGCCATGATTCATGTGAAATGAAATATGATTTAGGGTAACATGAATTTTGATTCAATGTGTAATCTGGTACTTAAGTTTTGAGTTGTAATTATACACATAATCATACTTTTATACATAATATTTAATACATGCAATTTCTATTTTGATTTAATTGTAGTTTGTACAAATTTAGAGGTAAAAGGTCATTCTTATGTTGGATAAATATAAATTCAATTGGAATATTATTATAAAAAAGATGTGTTGTATTTGGTATTACTAGTTTGTGAATATTAAAATAAAACAAAAAATCACGTATAAAACCAAAGTTTATGAATTGTATCACACAATTTATGTATAAATTATATATAATAAATCATAACTCAAGCTAGAGAGAAAGATTGTTGAGAATTAAACATCAAATTTAAAATGGATAATAAGATTACCTAAACTTTAATCGTAACAATATGTTAAGAGAATTCTAGAATATTAGCTGTATTGTTAAAGTTGTTATAGGTTGTTGGGCCATTTGTAACAGACTGAGTGAGTCAGCAGGTTAGTTAGTCGTTTGGGCTATAAGACTAGTGTTGGGCTGTAATTTTCAATATCAATAATTTGTATAATCCATCAGTTTTACAAATTGAATAAAACAAAATACTCTCGTCTTCTCCCTCTCTCAAATCCCTAAATTCCCAATTCATTTACTGAGTTTGTTCATAGTTTCACATGGTATCATTCGCTTTGGTTTCTTGATCCGGCGTTGTTTTGTGTTGATATTCTGCGATCATGCCAGAGGCTTCAATGGATTCGGCGGCCGAGCATTTCATGTCCTTCTCCAGCGATGACGGTGTCTCCGCTCATACGTTCGCCAATAAACAGATCAGTGTCCGTCTCGACGACGACAACTTCCTTCTGTGGCAACAGCAAGTCAAATTGATGGTTCGTGGTCTCGGTCTAGAGCATTTCCTCGACGAAGAGACTCCGATTCCGGCAAAGCTTGTTACAAGCAGTGATGGCGAGCGCACCGTTAATCCGCTCTATTTGAAGTTTATTAAGCAAGATAGTTCACTTGCTTCGTGGTTGTTATCCACGATCAGTCCTCGAATCCTTTCGCGTCTGGTTCGATCGGAGACTTCCGCGGCGATCTGGAGTTCTGTTGTTCGAAGATATTCTAAGCTGTCTACAACTCGATTGATGCGTCTCCATTGTCGGCTTAGGTCAATGAAGAAAGGTAATCTCTCCATGCTTGATTTTACCTCACAAGTTCAAGATATCTGTGATATGCTCACCACTTGTGGTAATCCTGTGTCTGAGCTTGAGCAAGTGGCGTCTGTCCTCAATGGTCTTCCGGTCGAATATGAACCGACTGTGGCGGTGATTTCTGCGAGTGAGAAGCCTTGTTCGTTCGATGCGGCCGTTTCTCTCCTAATTGATGCTGAGACGCGTCTCAATGATCCAATCCGTCTTCCGATTGGGATCCACAACACAGCGTTCCAATCAAATGAGGAGTCCGGTGAGGAAGTCCCTGATCTGTCGCGTCGTTCTCATGCTCCTTCTCGTGGTGGTGGCCGCCCTCCTGTTTCAAATTTTTCTGGTGGCCGTTTTAAGGGACGCTCTCGTCTGCAGTGTCAGCTCTGCGGCAAGATCGGTCATCTGGTTGACCGTTGCTGGTACCGGTTTGACCACAGTTTCAAGGGTGGTGGTTCAGCTAAGTCCTCTGATGCTCAGGCTCACACCTGTTGTTGTCCTCATGATTCATATGAGGAGCAGTATACTCCTTTTATTTCTACTGAAACTTCTGTTACTAATTCTTCTGCTACGATTGACAGTCCACAAGTTGACTTTCTTCATGCTGCTCCCTCTGCTAAGTGGTTTCCTGATTCGGGGGCAACTCATCACGTCACTAGTGATGCTGGTTGTGTTCAAGCGGGTCGACCCTACAGTGGGCATGGCAAGGTGCATATAGGTGATGGCTCTTCACTTGACATTACTAAGATTGGTAATACTTCCTTGCTTACTGAATCTAGAGATCTTATTCTTGATCAATTACTTTGTGTACCTAGAATCACCAGAAATCTGTTGTCAGTATCCAAGTTCACTGCTGATAATTCTGTATATTTTAAATTTCATGCCAATTGCTGTTATGTGAAGGATGAAACGACTGGGAATGTTTTACTTGAGGGCTCTCAGGAACAAGGATTGTATCAGTTTCATGCACCTTTTGGTTCAAGTACAGCTTTTGCCTACACAGCTTCAAGGCAGGACTACTTTGGTTTCTGGCTTTGGCACAGGAGGTTGGGGCATCCTGCATCTGATGTTGTGAGTTCTGTTCTTAATAAACAAGTCTCTGTAGATAGAAATACAGTTTGTAATGCATGTCAACTTGGTAAATGTCATGCTCTGCCATTTAAAGATTCTGCTACTGTATACACTCAGCCTTTTCAGTTGGTAGAAGTAGATGTTTGGGGACCCTCTTCAGTGTCTTCTGATGGCTATAGATATTACATATCTTTTGTTGATTTGTTCAGTAGAAACACTTGGATTTACTTGTTAAAGAATAAGTCAGATGCTTCTGTAGCTTTCAATCTATTCTACAAACTTGTGCAAACTCAATTTTCTACCTCTTTACTTGCTGTTCAAACAGATGGTGGGGGAGAGTTTAAGTTTCTTGAGAATGATCTAAAAGTGCTAGGTATACAACATAGGGTTACATGTCTTAGAACCTCCCAGCAGAATGGGGTAGTTGAAAGAAAACACAGACACATAATTAAAACTGCCTTAGCTTTACTTGCACAAGCATCTCTTCCTCTAAAATTTTGGTCCTTTGATGTTCTTAGTGCAGTATATCTCATAAATAGGATGCCTTCTAAAACACTGAACAATAAATCTCCCTTTCAACTTCTCTTTCATAAAACACCTAATTACAACTTTCTTAAAGTATTTGGTTGTTTATGCTATCCCTCTTTGAGATCTTATAATCATCATAAACTAGACTTTAGATCTAAACCATGTCTCTTCCTAAGATATTCTCCTAAACATCATGGATACAATTGCTTAGATCCTTCCACTGGTCGTTTGTATATCTCTAGACATGTGGTCTTTGATGAGGGAGTGTTTCCTGGTTTTAAGGATGGTACTTCAGACTCTCCCAATCTAAATTCCTTTCGTTCCCCTGAGTTGGTTGTTGATGATGACTTGGAAAATATTAATGATGAATCTGGTCCCTCATCTACTTCTAGTGATCATTCTGCTAGGCATCAGGATGATGAACATTCTGCTGAGCATCAGAATGTTGAGAGTATACCAGTTGAGAATGCAGCAGCACCTGCTACCTCTGTTTCTCAGTCACATCAGGACACTGAAATTCCTCCTGTAGGTGAGGATAAGTTTGTGACTGTCCAAGGTGCTTCAGATCAGAATGTTGAGGATAATGGAGTGAATGACACTGTTCTTGTTGAGGAGGGTACTCAGTCACATCTAGCTGAAGAAAATACCCCTGTTGTTCAGATTGAGGAGGATAATTCTGTTCGTGTTGGTGCTGATGATGTTGGTCAAATTCCACCACAAAGTTTTCCTAGCCCCAGTCCCATATCGCATCCTATGGTAACAAGGAGTAAACTTGGGATTTTCAAACCAAAAATTTACAATCTTCACCTTGATGAAATTCCACAAGATGTTCACATTGCTTTGCAACATCCAGAGTGGAAAACTGCTGTGATGGCAGAATACAATGCTTTGTTGCAGAATGATACATGGGAGCTTGTATCTTTGCCTTTGAATAGGAAAGCCATAGGTTGTAAATAGATATTTAAGGTGAAAAGAAAATTTGATGGTTCAGTGGAAAGGTTTAAGGCTCGACTGGTTGCAAAAGGTTACTCTCAAATGGCTGGACATGACTTCACTGATACTTTTAGTCCAGTAGTCAAGTCCTTTACTGTAAATGTCTTACTTTCAGTTGCTGTTACAAATGGATGGCTTGTTAGGCAAGTTGATGTCAACAATGCTTTTCTTAAAGGGGATCTTGATGAGGATGTGTTCATGCAACAGCCTGAAGGTTTTCAGTATACAGATGTCAATGGTATGCCTTTAGTATGCAAGCTGAAAAAGGAATTATATGGTCTGAGACAGACCCCTAGAAATTGGTATACCAAACTCAAGGATTTCTTAGTCTTTTTGGGTTTCAAAGTTTCTAGAGCAGATGTTTCTCTGTTTGTGTATAAATCTGCATCTCTTACTACTTATGTTGTAGTTTATGTAGATGACATACTGCTCACTGGATCTTGTTCCAAGCATGTTGATAGTGTGATTCTTCAGTTGAATTCTCAATTCTCTGTCAAAGATTTGGGTACACTTCAGTATTTTCTTGGCATTGAAGTTATATCTCTTCATGGTGGTTTGTTCTTGTCTCAAAGGAAGTATATAACTGATCTTCTCATTCAGACTGAATCTCAAGATCTTAATTCAGCTGCAACTCCTTTAGCTTTAACACCAAAGCTGAGTAAGGATGATGGAGAACCACTTGCTGATCCACATCAATATAGAAGTGTTGTAGGTACCTTGCAGTACATCTGCCACACTCGGCCTGATATTTGCTTTGCTGTGAACAAAGTTGCTCAGTTTATGCAACATCCCACTAATATACACTGGTTGGCTGTGAAGCGTGTTCTCAGATATCTGAAGGGAACACTGGATTTTGGTCTTTGGTTTTCTTCTTTCTCTTCTGGTCTTCCATTAGTCTCTTTTTCGGATGCTGATTGGGGTAGTGACCCTGATGACAGAAGATCAGTTTCTGGCTACTGTGTTTTTTTGGGTACTCATTTGATCTCTTGGAGCTCTCGAAAGCAAAGATCCGTGTCTCGTTCGACAGCTGAAGCAGAATTTCGTAGTTTTGCTGATGTTACTTCAGAACTTATGTGGTTGAAGGCTCTTTTACATGATATGGATGTTGCCTCTGCTGATACTCCTGTGTTGTGGAGTGATAACACAAGTCCTGTGGCCATGGCTGCCAATCCAGTCATGCACACAAAGACGAAGCACGTTGAACTAGATTTGTTCTTCGTTCGTGAAAAGGTTCTCTCAAGAGAAGTGCAGGTTAACTATGTACCTGCTTGTGATCAGGTTGCTGATGTGTTTACAAAGGCTATTACTACTGGCAAATTTGAAGAGTTTAGATTCAAGCTCAATTTTCGAAGTTCTTCAGAGTTGAAGAAGCATGGAAAATGTTAAGAGAATTCTAGAATATTAGTTGTATTGTTAAAGTTGTTATAGGTTGTTGGGCCATTTGTAACAGACTGAGTGAGTCAGCAGGTTAGTTAGCCGTTTGGGCTATAAGACTAGTGTTGGGCTGTAATTTTCAATATCAATAATTTGTATAATCCATCAGTTTTACAAATTGAATAAAACAAAATACTCTCGTCTTCTCCCTCTTTCAAATCCCTAAATTCCCAATTCATTTACTGAGTTTGTTCATAGTTTCACACAATATAGTTACATTCATCCAATGATACTAAAGCAGTGTAAAACTAAAGATTTTTGCATAGTATACATACATCATAACCCACTTATATTAGATTTTATATCTTCACCTTTTTTTTTCATTTTTGTCATATGTTTTTTTGATTTCAAATATTTTTCTAGGAAATAAAAGAAAATTACATTTGATGGTTTTATTAACAAATACAACGTGTTGTTGCCTTTCTTCAAGATTTCAATTCTTAGCATTGTTTAATAAATTTAATATTTTATCTCACCAAACCAATTAATAGTTGATTAGCATTTTCCTTCTTCAATCGAATGGGACATTTAAAAGTTTAAAAGACTATAATGCCATGGCTCTTTCGACAGCTGCTTTCTTATAGTCGTATAAAATGACCATGTCACATCCTTACTCATTTTTCAAAATAATTATTAAAGTTTATTTAGGTTTAATATATAAAAAATCAAATCATTCCCTTTTTTTTGTCAAAATGAATGTTTAAAGTTTTATTTCGTTATCTTTTAAAGTTACTTGCGTTAAAAAAATTGTCATCCAATAAATATATGATATGCGGTTTATTTTTTAAAAAGAAATCATTAAATTAATCTTTTTATCACCGCTAAATCAATCACCACTACCACCACACTTTCTGCCTTCGGATCCTCACAATTGATTACGCCAATATTTCGTCGCCGAAAATCAACGAATAGGGTGTCAGTTGAACGTCGAACGACGAACGAAAATTGAGTTTGTTCTCTACGGAATAGGGTGCCGATGAGAGGAAGAGATTTCGTTGTTGTTGTGGTGGTTTGTTCTCCGCGGTGGAGGATTTGGGATTGTTTTGAATAAAATGAGAGCTTTTGAGTTTTTTTTAGAAATTATGTTTTTAATTTTTTTTAAACAAATAAAAAGAAATTGAAAATACAACCACGTGTCAAGCAATGATTGATTGATGAATATTTTTTAACGTCAACATTAAAATTTCGACGACATGAAACGTTGAGCACCTAAAATTGTAACATTATAAACGTTAGACACATGTTTTAATCAAAAAAAACTTTGGACACTTAAAGCCAAAAGGATGTATAGTTTGAGTACTTTTTTATATTAAACATTTTATTTATTGAGTATAATAGTGCAATATTAATATTGTCAACACATATGTCGGGATTCGAACTCGCACAACAAAATAAGAAACAGATGAGTGTCATGACCACTCAACTTATTAGAGGGTATCTATTTATTTGTTTGTCAGATAAATATTTAATTTAATAATTATAAAATATTTAATTTAATAATTTTATATTAAAAATATATATAAGCTAACTTAATATAACACTTTGATGCTATTTTGGGGCTTGAATTGGAGGCCAATGCAACAGTTACTTCGTTTTAGTAATTCAAAGAAGGGTCAGCCATTATTGGTCAAGGTAAAAAGGTTCCTTTAATTTCGGAGATGTTTTCTACTCAAATTCCAGCTGTAAATCACACAAGACCTTTTTTTTCTTGAAAAAGGAAGGGTCCATACATATTAGATTTGCTGTTGATTATAAATTTAAAATAAACACAAATCTTTTATAATTGTATTGTTAGTTTTATTGTACCTATTATAATATATGTTGATGAGACTAAATTTATCATATTTTAATCTTTTACTATTATAAGTGGCGGATGTACGTGAAAAAGTTGGTGGACCTATGCCCACCCTGAACTTTAATTTTTTAAAGTTTACACATTTAGCTTTGATTTTTTAAATTTTTATGAGTTAGTCTTTAAATTTTTAATTTTTTTATGATTTGTGTCCATCTTGAAATTTTGAAATTTTTATAACTTGTGCCCACCATCAAAAATATTTTAACTTGTGCTCACTCTTAAAAATATTTCTAAATCCGCCACTAACTACTATCAGATTCAGCTCTCCGTCCCAAGTCACAAACTCCCACGTGAACCTACAAGATTAAATGATATCTAATATTTATTTTTAATAAATAATAAATTATTGTTATTATATTAAAAGTAAACTTATGTGTATCTATATTTTTTTTAAATAATAATAAACATATATCATATAATTTATTAATCATTTTATATGCCCCACACCAATCACCTTTAAAACCCATGATTCATATGAATAATCTTTGGTGATGAATTGATGATCACCGGAAACGACTGAACTCTGAAGTATCTTTAATTTTTTCCCCTAACACAGCTTTTATTGCATGTATAGTAACCTATTGAGTTCCGACACGTGTTTTTTTAAATCCTGTTTCATGAAAATATCTATCCTTCCATTCCTTTTTAATTCTCAAAGAACCTTCGAGCAGTGAGTGACACATGTAATGAGTAATAAATTTATATAAATGAGTCTATTAAATTTAATTTAGTTTGTATGTTCCTGATATAATATATATAAAAATGTGAGTTTAAACATATTTAAACGTTTAATAATTTTTGAACTATGAGTAAAGATATAGATATAATATAGTAATGGTATCAAATTGTATTTTAAAATATATATATAAATGAAAAATATTGGTACGCATAATTTGTAGGTTGTTACATAAATGAATATTCGATCCAAATAATATGTAACTAATTACATAATATATGTTAGTTAGTTATTATTAATATGTTAAAAATATATGATGAAATGAACTTATTAAGTGATTTTAGTAAAAAAGAAAATGTTGTTATTCTTAATAGACTCTTCAAATTTGAGTAGTTTGTGTGTATGATGTGTATAATTTTTAAAAGACTAAAAAAGTAAATAACATGTACTAACGCAATTGTACCATTCCTATCTTATCTTATCCCATCAAAATATCAATGTAAATTTAACATCTAACCTTCCAAAAGCAAACTCAACAGCAGCAGCTAAAATCCAAATCCACCATCATCAATCTCAATCTCTTTCATGCATAAATAAACAGCAGCTAAAAGGAAGAAGAATCCAGGTACAGGCTACAAGAACAAAAATCATATAACGATTTATTCATATCCTCCACCAACCCATAATTACAAAGATACCCAGAACCTGATTAATCTAATGAATATCAAGATAGATAGGGTACCCTTTGTAAAGCATATGTCCAAAGTTGTATTCCCTTTTTATTTTTTTACAAGGGAATAATTAATTATGGGCCAAAGTCAAATGCGGATTTCTGTTTCTTTCCGAGTCAGAACTCAGAAGAAAGTAGGATTTAGCTACATGATCTTAAAAAGGCACATCAATTAAAACAAAAATCTATCTTTTTATTCCCTTCTTTCTTTTGTTAAAATCTTAAAAGTGAAAAGAAGATTAGTACTATTATTATTAGAGTTCAGAATTCTCTGGGATCTACAAAAATAGAAGGAGCAGGGGGTGATTTAGTCCAGTCACCGACAGAGCCGTCACTATAGTCTTCACCTAGGCGCTTCATGCACCATAAATCCTCGTCACACGATAATCTTTTCCAGTGGGGGACCCCTTCTTTCAACGGTTCGTCACTCGCCACTTCACTCACCACCACACTGCACCCGCCATCTTTCGCCAAGTTATGCGCGTGGGAGCACAATGCATTCACATACTTAGCTGCGCCTGGCCCTTCCCCACCCAGACCGTACAAAAAGTGCAGACCGAACGGCCGAAACACTTCCGGAAACGACGGCAACCTCAGAAACGGCAACAACTTGTCCACAACCCTCGTCGTTCTCGCCAACGTTTTCCTCATCCTCGACGCGCCACGAACTTCCAACCTGAATACGTCCTTACAATTCCAAACGCTCAATACCGCCCATGACTCTGGCGGGTCGGATAGAAACTTATCCGACCCGGGCCACGACTCCTGCGTATAAAGTCCACGTGGCACGGCCAAGAACGTTCCCAGGTTTAGTCTATTCTTAAGCACCGAATCAATGTCGCGAGGAAAGAACTCGACGGTGGAGAAACGCCGCCGGTAAAGCGATTCGGCGTCGGAAACGGAAAGCTTGACGACGCTGACACGGTTGGAAACGGTGAGTCGATGAGCAAACACGGGGTTAACCAAAATGGAAGGTGTGCGAAACTTGGAGTAACCACATTTATCGGTGAAGAGATTAACGGAAGCTTGGTTATCGTTTTCAGTAGCTAAGTAAGAATATTCAGAGCCATTTTGGATAAACCACTCTTCCATTCTAAGAACGAGCTTTAACCCTATTCCCATTCTCCTGAGAAAAAACAAAACCCAAAATTAAAATAACTAATTACAATTGATTGATTGATCGTCTCAACGTAATAAAAGACTGATTTGGTGGGCCATTTTGGGTAAGTAAAATAAAACACCTGTGCGAAGGAGAAACCCGGAGGCCTAAAATGTAAGCGAGTTTGGTGTAAACAGGGAGGGGTTTAATGGGATCATTGTTTTTGGTATTGCGAGAGAGTTTCTTCCCACAAGTAACTGTTTTTATGCAACCTCGGATCATCCCAACAATTTCTTTTGTCGAGCTTAATTCAGCCACCTGTTTGGTACGTGAGAAAAAAAAAAAGAGAGTGGGATTTTAGTACTGAGGAGAGAAGAAAATAAGGCATGTGTATAGACATAGACATAGTTATACCAGCATGAGAAAAGCAGGGGAATGGCGGACCCGGCAAATAGGGTCACCTAAGAGGTCGGTAAAGAGAGAGAGTTTGCCGCTGGGACCAACTTCGCATCTTTTTTCTACTTCTTCTACGCTTCTTACATCTTTGCTGGGTTCAAATTCTCTCACCACTATAACACACTCATCGTCTCCCATCTTTTTCAACACTGCAAACTGAAGAGTCGAGAGAAAAGGACAATGGAGTTCTTGAGTGGAGATGAATGAGAGAACGGTTTATTTATATAGGTGAAAACGCAGTTTCCTCGAGGTTAGAAAATTGAGGATAACGTATTCAACAAGCAACAGAAGAAGAGAGAAAAAGCCTCAAAACTTGGGTCTTGGGTTTTCTAAGCTCTGATTGTCATATTTGTCAAACAGAGAATTCTGAGAAAGTTCATTGCTAGAGAAACAAAGGGGATTTGAACTTTGAAGATGGCTTTAAAAGTTGAATCTCGTTAAAAAAAAGGAAAGGAAAAGGAAAAGACTTGTACGCTGGCTCTATGTTTGGAATCCCCAAACGTTTGCTTCTTTTCTCCTCTGCCTTTTTCCTTTTATTATTACAATTCAGTGCTTTTCAAAGCCTCTATCTCTTCTCCGCTTTCTCTTTTTGTCTGTTTGTATAATTGTATTAATCTTATTCTTTAAAAAGTTGAGTGGATAATAAATATAACAGTAATCATTTTCATCATTAATCACCAAAGGGATGCAAGTGGAAATGGCGGCTACGCCTGCACTCTCTTTCCGGTTTTTCTTTCTTTTTCGAAATTAAGAATAAATTATATTTTATTATTTATTTATTAAAATACCTTTGGGATAATTGTTATATAGTATATTGTTGTTAAGTTTTTTTATTTTAATGTTTGGTATGGTTTTATTGTTATTGCATAATATATGCTAATTTTCATTACATCAATGGGGCAACTAATATTTTTTGTTAAAGTGACGATAAAACTTAGCATGTAGTATGATCGACTACACATTTATTTGCTTGAAGTCGATATATAATCTAACTAACTTCATTTTTTTACTGTGAAAACTACAATAAGTCCGAAAATAAAAAAGTACAATATATTCAAAAATATTTTTTTCAACAACAATATAAAAAATAGGTAAGATTCAGATTCTATGCATCTTACAAAAGGCAGGTTAATTTTGGGTAATTTTTTCATACAATAAAGGTAAAAAAAAGTTTTCATGATACAATAAAGGTAAAAAAAAGTTTTCATGATACTTGTGGTCACGATTTCGGGAAATCCCCATTAAATGCTTCGGAAATTTTTTTTCGTCCCCATACCCTCACGCGGATCCTCGCGATTTTCGGGGAATCTCATCCCAAAAATGTTAAACAAAATTATTATTTTATTGACCAAAATAAATGGCGACTTCAGTTCAAAATATAAAGTTTTGATACTTCAATTGGAAGCAGTTACGAGATGATAAAGGCTGAAAGGGTGTTGTGTTGGAGGAAGATTTAGACAAGAGCTTTAGTTTATATCTAAAAACTAAGATAGAAACATGTTCAAAAATTTGAGTGTGGTTGGGTTTGAGAGAAAATTGAAGCGATAATAATATAGTTTGGGTTTTTTATTAAGATATATATATATTATGGGTATATAAATAATTAAGTATATATTTTTAAAAACCTAGAAAAATACCGGGATCCTTGCGGATATTTTTTGGGATCCCACTATTATTTATACAGTTACGGTTCGATTATCCCCACGATTCGGATATAGCAATTTTCGTCCCCATCCCCATTTGAGCTTTGGTGATATAACTTCCCCCGTCCCTATCCCCATGGGTGAAGATTTCGGTTATTCTCCATCCCCATCAGTTCGGATCCCCACGGTTTTCGGATGTTCCCCACACAATTCTCATCCCTATTTAGAATTTATGTAATGGGATTAGAATTTAAGGTTTATATGTTAAAATTTAAATCACTAATCATATTACCCTAAATTATAATTGCTAATATTAAACTTTAAATTTTAAACTCTTAAATTTTAAATCAAAACCCTAAACCATAAAATTAAAATGATTATAAAAACTAGTTTTCTACCTTCATTATATTGAATAAAAATCTATTTATTTTTATCAAATGTACAAAACAATTATCCTTGATCTCAGATTCTCATGGACGGTCATAATGCAGGTCCCGAATGCTTAAATTTCTTCCTCGTCCCTTGGTATTGAACGGCAATATTTATTATGTGATGCACTCACACACACATATATATATATATATAATTAACAATATCTAATTTATTGGTTAATTAATTTAGATCGGATATTATAACGACTCATTATGAGTCAATTTTTTTAATTTAATTTACTTCATCTACAACGTCAAAATTTAAACATATAATATTATTTAAGTTATTTAATCACGTCCCCTATATCAACGGATAGTTGGTTGATATGAATATAATTTTGATGGTACTTGACATGATCAAACTCTTTTGTAAATTTAAAAGTATTTGGCTTATGTATTTATTTATTTCAACATTCAATTTTAAAATATGAAAATTAAAGAGAGTGAATTCGCGTGGTTGATGATGGAATGGCGTTACATGTTAGGCATATGAGTTGAGTTTAATTGGAATCCCACCACCACCAACGGTTTCGACAATGATTGGGTTCTCAAAAGGAGATGGACACGTCATTAATATGATTAATTATGTAGTGTGCCATCATTGGAGTTTTCTAGCATGCGGCCGCCTAATTTAAGGCTAATATACGGCGTTACCGGAAACATCATAAAGAAATATCGGAAACATCATAAGATATACCAGAAACATGATAAGATATACCGGAAACATGGATTTCGAAAGTATCGATACTTTTGGATATGTTGATTTCAAAAGTATCCATACTTTCGAAAGTATGCATACTTTTAGATATGTTGATTTCGAAAGTATCCATACTTTCGAAATCCATGTTTCCGATATATCTTATGATATTTCCGGTATATCTTATGATGTTTCCGGTATACCTTTATGATGTTTCCGGTAACGTCGTATATTAGCCTTATATTAGGCGGCCGTACCGCAGAACTACCTGCCATCATTGCTATAAATTAAACTACTACTAATAGCATTTATTTACTAATTAATAATTAACGTGTTGAAAATGACCTATAATTATGGAAGGTTTAATTTAATTTATTTTAATTAAAAACAAACACTTTGCAAACAGGAAAATGAAAGGAAAGTCACTGAAAAGCCATGTGAACAAAGAAGCTAGAACCGAGTTTTACAAGTTTGGGAATTGTGAGAGTAATTCACAAAAAAGTATTAATATTCTATTTAGAGGAGAAACTTTTGATATAAATCGATATGTTCATTGCTTAGAAACTATAGGGGTGATGTTTAAAATTATAATTAATTCCTACTTTTAAATTTAATAAATAAACAATATATTGAATCAACAAATTGTCTCAGTAAAAAAATTGATGATGATATTTATCTTAGAAGACCTTACTTCAAGCAACTTTGATTGCAATATGTGTGTCTTATCAAAGTGTTACAAAGAATGAACAAATATTATTTTGTAATCACTGTAAAACTATACAAATAGTGTATTAAACGAAAAAATTAAAAAACACAACATAGATTCCAAGTAATAGAACCCACTATTGAATTTATTGAAATAACAAAAGGGACGTCCTTTTGAAATATCTATGCGGGTTGGGTCATGGGTGGTGGAGTTGGAAAATTATTGCTCGAAAAATTATTATATGGTCCCGAACTCATGGGCGGAGCCAAAAATTTATCTAAAGGGTGTCATTTTTGTAACCACATTTAAAAGAAGTTAATTATTTATAAAGGGGTGTCATTTTATTTATAAAGGGGTGTCAATTCTATATGTTTCTAATTTTTTTATTTACAAATTATATAAAAAATACTATTTTCATGTGGCTCCGCCCTTGCCCGAACCGTTACGTCCTTTAAGGTTGTTGAGTTCTTGAATTTTAGGGTTAGGTAGTTCTCTGAATTGAAGAAAAGCACGATCGAGTCTTGGAAAGAAAAGAAATGATTTTATTCATTTACTAAATAAAATACAAAACGTATCGTTTTACAATTGATTACTAAAAGCCTTCAATATCTTGATTAAATAGTAATCAAGATTAGAATACAAGAAGTGACAGCCAATATAAACACGTGGATTAATAATTCTGTTAGCCCCCTCAAGTTGGAGCGTATATATCATGTACGCCCAACTTGAAAATCAGGGAATGAAAAGAAAAACTAGGCAAGGCTTTTGTTAGACAATCCGCAAGTTGATTTTGAGTGGAGACGTAATGAGTCCTTGCTGAATCTTCTCCCTTATCAAGTGGCAATCGATCTCAATATGTTTCGTCCGTTCGTGATGAACAGGGTTTTCTGCAATGTGGATAGCAGACAGATTGTCACAGAATAAGTTTGCAGGCTGAAAGGGTATATGAAAATCCTGAAGTAAATAGAAAATCCATTGCAATTCACAAGTAACAGCAGCTAAAGCACGATACTCAGCTTCACTAGAGGAGCGAGAAATAATTTGCTATTTTTTAGATTTCCAAGAAATAAAAGATGATCTAAAAAATATACTAAATCCTGTAATGAATTTTCTAGAATCAAGACAGGATGCCCAGTCAGAATCAGAAAAGGCTTGTAATTTGAGATCATTATCAGCAGCAAAGAAAAGACTTTGACCAGGAGTACCCTTTAAGTTTCTTAAAATCCTGTGAGCAGCAGCTAAGTGAGTGGTAGTGGGACAAGAAAGAAATTAAAAAATTTGCTGAACAGAGAAGGCAATATCAGGCCTAGTGTTGGTTAGATATAAAAGTTTCCTAATTAATCTTCTATAAGACTTAACATCTTGTAAAGGGATGCCATCAGTTTTAGACAATCTCTTTGTTCCTCTAGTAACCTCAATAAGAGTAGAAACAGGTTTGGATTCTAAAAAATCTGTTTCTGTAAGAAGTTCTAGAGTATATTTTCGTTGACAAACATTAATTCTAGAGGTTGTCCTAGCTATTTCGAGACCTAAAAAATATTTTAAGTCTCCTAAATCTTTAATCCTGAAAGTGTTATGCAAAAAAGTTTTGATGGAATCTATTTGCTCTAAACTTGGACTAGTTACAACTATGTCATCGACATACACAACTAAGGCAATGAAGTTTTCATTTGTTCCTTTGGTAAACAAACTTGTGTCAGCAATAGACTGCTTAAAACCTTGTGCAAGTAAAGCAATGGTTAATTTTTCATTCCACTGTATACTAGCCTGTTTTAAACTATATAGACTTTTGTTCAATTTACAAACAAGACCAGAATCATTGTCAAAAGAAAAACCAGGCGGCATATCCATATATACTTCTTCATGCAAGGAGCCATGAAGAAAAACATTACTTATGTCTAATTGTTGCAAATTGTAGAACTAATGTTTTGATATAATAATTGAAAAATGTTTTGGACTGATTTAAAAAGAATTCAAAACTATTTCCAAAGTCCAAATAACTTAAAACTATGTTTAGGGATGTTTTAAAAAGGGTTTTACATGTTTTCAAAAGCCAAACTATACAAAACCATCCAGGTGTTTCGAAACACCATTAGATGTTTCGATACGAGGTATTCCAGTAGCAAAAACGTTTCAATACGAGGTATTCCAGTAGCAAAAACGTTTCGATACGGGTATCGAAACGAGCCTTTCCTGGATGAGAATTTTGCCCAGCGTTTCGATATAGGCTATGTCGTTTCGATACGCCTACGTGGCATCGACCACAACGGTCATAAACCCCCAACGGCTATTTTCCAACTAACATTTAAATGCAGAGCGTTTAGATACGGTGCATAGCGTTTCGATACGGGCGTTTCGATACGGATGCTCATTAGACTGCAACGACTCTTTCTACTTGAAGAGCGTATCAAAACGGGTTCGAGCGTTTTGATACGGGTAGCAGCAGAACTACATTTATGGTGGGAAATAAAGTCCTCAACGACTCCAATTCAACCCCAACGGCTAGTAACAGCTATAAACTCATCAATGAGTATAAAAGAGACATCCAAGCATCAAGATATGGTCAATGCTTCAATTGTCAATCAAAAAATGATCAAAAAGTGTCTTTGTACTTAAATTGTCAATTCCTTGTATAGACAAACACTAGTGAGCCAAAATGTCAAATTTGCTCAAGTGTTTTAGGTTTTGGGTGAGTGCATTATTGAGCAAACAAATACCTATTAGAGGGATTTAAGTTTGTATATTTCTTTTCTCTTGTAAAGAGGGTTTGATCAAGGCTTTGGGTAGAAAGCTTGATCGGTGTATAAGGGTTTCCTCCTAAGCCTAGAAAATGGGACGAATCAATAGTGGATTGATTGGAAATCCTTAGTGGGAAGCTAAGTTAGTGGATGTAGACCTTGGTTAGAAGGTTGAACCACTCTAAAATCATTGTGTCATTAATATTTTAGTTTCCACACCATATCCACCCAAAATTCCACCTCTCTACCACTTTGTGAGCAAGATCGGTTGAAGGAATCGAGCTCCTATAAACCCAACAATTGGTATCATAGCTTGGCTCAATCGAAGAGGATTAACATCCTATTGAGAAGATTCGGCAAGCTCGATCATCATTTCACCAACCGGCTCAAATGACGCAATCCATCGACAAACCGCCCTTCTTCGACGGAACTCACTATGCCCATTGGAAGACCAAGATGAAGTTTTTCATAAAGTCAAGAGACTAAAAACTATGGGACATAGTTGAAGATGGTCCGTTCGTGCCTCAACGAAGCAAAGCGGAGTGGAGTGCCGACGACCGCAAGAAGATGGAGCTAAATTGCAAAGCCTTGCACATCCTCTTTTGTGCATTTGGCCCAACCATCTATGAGAAGATGTATTCTTGTGAGAGTGCCAAGGAGGTATGGGACAAGCTTGAAGTCACATACGAGGGAACCGATAAAGTCAAGGAGACCAAGATTGGGCTCCTCGCCTTAGAGTATGAGAACTTCAAGATGGATCCGGAAGAGAACATCGAGAAGATGTTTGATAGGTTCTCCACTATCACCAATGGTCTCAAAGGCTATGGAGAAGCCATCCCGGAGGAAAAACTTGTCTGAAAGCTCATCTACTCACTTTCCGAGTCATGAGACTCAAAAAGGACCGCCATCATCGAAGCAAAAAATTTGAAGACCTTGAAACTTGATGAACTCATAGGGTCACTCCTTACTCATCAAATCATGAAGAAGAACAAAGAAGATGAGAAGAAGATGGAAGAAATTAGAGCTATGAGAGAGAAGAAGCTCAAGGGGCTTGGCATCAACACCAATGCCATTGCTCTCAAATCCTCCACTTGCCACCATGTTGATTCAAGTGAAGAGGAAGAGATAGTTCATCTCTTCAAGAAGTGTGCCCCATTCATGAAGAAAGCCTTGAGAGAGCTTGAACGAGAATCCATGAAAAAGAAGAGGGCAAGCACTTCAAGCCATAAGAAGAAAGCATATGTGGCTACTTGGAGTGATGAGGACTCCACCGACGATGAACAAGCGAACCTTTGCCTTATGGCCATCGAAGAAGATTCAAGGGTAACTTCTAATTCATCTACTTCATGTTCTTACTCTTTTGATGAATTACAAGATGCCTACAATGATTTGGTTTTAGAGTTTAAAAATCACATTTTGAAAAACAATAAATTGATTTCAAAGTTGAAAATTCAAAATGATTTGATTTCTAAAACCAAACTTGAACTTGAAGCAAAACTCGAAGAGTTTGAACAAAAATGTTTTGATTTACAAAATTTGCTTCATTAAGTTCAAGAAGAAAAAGTTTTGATTTCCAAAGATTTGTAAACGGTAAATGTTTTAGAAGTGTTTGGGTCCCAAAAGGACTAACCACTTCAACTAAAAATGATGACATTGAAAAATGGATTCCAAAGGGGACTAAATTTTGTGCTACTAACGTTTATGGATCCAAAGCAATTTGGATACCAAAAATCACTTGATTGTCTTTTGCTAGGTGTGATGGAGAGTGATCAACAAGTCCAATTAATGAGGGGGAGCTCCATGCACACTAAAGAAGAACACTTGAAGAAGGAAGGCTTCACATCCTCCCTTGAGTTCAAGTGTGGTAAAATCTAGTTGCTTTTGTTTTATTTGATTTATTTTTTATTTATGTCAACTAGATGATCATATATGTTGGACTAACACTTTCTATGATGCTTTGAGTAAAGGGGAGCCATTTTAAAACCAAATTCTTATTTTTGTCAAATTATTCCTCTATAGTTATTTTGAACTTAATGTTTTAAATTCTTTTTGATATAACAAAAAGGGGGAGAAATGGTAAATGGTTTTGAAAAAATTGAACTTTCAAGAACTTTCAATTGAATAAAGGGGAGCTTTAATTGATTTCATATCTTTGATCTCTAATTCACATTTTTAAACTTAAAGGGGAGTGTTACGTGTAAAATAGTCTATCGCAATTGTAGTGCAAGTATACACGACTCAAGTAGTAAAGTGATACGAAGTATCGGATATCGTCTCCACAGGGATTGGGCTAATAGCTTCACCTTAATTCCCTGCACGAAAGTAAAGAAAATATTTGAGAAGTTGTCACGAGAATAATAAAGTAAACGTAAATAAAAGAGAAGAGAAATCAAGATAGAGATAATGGGCTGGTATTGAATTGCTCAGTAGTGCAGGTATTGCTAAGTCTTGGAACTCCAGTTCTGTCGTCGTCCCCGTCGCGGCAGCAGTCCGTTGCTTGTCGCGGCAGCGAACAATCAACTCAGTACTTCAAGTTTGGCAAGAATCCCAGATGTGCCTTGGCCTATCCCTAGGTCCAAGTCTGTCGATGATCACGTCTTTGATGATACCTCCCGGCGTGAATCGAAGGATGAACACCGATGTGGATGAATTCTTCTTTAGCCACTTAACCTCGTCCTATCCCTAGGTCCGAGATAGTTCAACTATAAACTAGAGAACTTGCTCTTATTTCTTTCGTATACTTAACTCTCCCGATGCTAAGTAAATAGATAACCTCACAATGCTCTCCCGATGCTCTTGCAAGATATTAATAACCAAAATAAGAGAACTTGAAGTTTATTTTATTGAACTGAAAATTCCTAAAACAAAAACAACCCTTGCAACTACTTTACAAATCAACCCGTGGCCCTAGGGGGAATTTAGAACATGGTGTGGGAAGGAAAACGGCTAGAGTTTTGGGAAGGAAGCTAGGGTAATCGGGTATGCCTCCTAGGTCAAGATATATGCCCTTATATAAGCTTTGGGCTCAAGTTATCTAAAATAGCAAGAATACAACTTTAAATGAAAGTATGATTCTAATAAAGACTAAATCTTCAAGGAATCTACTTTCCAGCCGTCATCTTTCTTGCTTAGGATTTTCTCTCCTTGAACTTTGGGCTTGACATTCCTTTTGATCTGCGGCTTGGAAAAATATAGGGTTTTCACACGACAGACGGGCTGAATTTTCTCTATCTGTCGAGGTCCACTTCGCTTCTTCTCCACAAAACTGCTGTCGTCCTCTGCTGTCACGGCGGCAACCATGGCAGCATCGTCCTCCTTGATTGCTTGTCCAGTTCCAGCTCTTCTGCTTCACTGCCCAGCACATGCCCATTCCATCTGCTACGGCAGCAACCTGCAAAAACATCCATTTTTAGTAGAAACCGTGCCTTTTAATATATTTGTGATGTTTTGTTGTAAACTGACCTAAATGCAATAAATAATGCTTGAATGCAGCAGAAATATGGGTTAAATAGGGTGTAAATAATAGAACTTTTACGCACTCAACACACCCCCAAACTCAAGTTTTTGCTTGCCCTCAAGCAACTAAGACTTAGAAGAAAAATGAAATATTTTGTTTTGGCCTTAAACAGTGAACCTTCCCTTACCCATCGTTCGTTTCCTGTGGCGGCAGCATCCTGTCGGATAATCTAGGATCTGTCCGGAGTCTCACTATAGTCCTCGTGCAGTGTGTGCATGCTTGTGAACAATTATATGCCAAGACTCTCTTAGTTTCACTAGAATATTTCAGCTCTTAACTCAAATTTTTATGCCAAGTTTATCTTTTTTTGAAGGTACTTCTTATGCTCCTTTGATTTTCTGTTTTGACTCGATTTCATTTTTTAAGCTAAAGTTTCACTAGAGCCGGTTTCGGGCACCTCTAGCTAACTTCCTAGAGTCGGTTTCGGGCACCTCTAGGGCTGTTGAGTCTATTTTGCTAAACTTCTTTCCTAGAGCCAGTGTTAGGCACCTCTAGGGGTTATTCAAGTTCTAAGCTTCCTATTCTAGTTGACTAAAAGAGTTCTAAGCAGTATAACAGTCACAATGGTGTTTAAGTTTTCAGAACTATAGAAAGGCTCTAAACTTCTCCTAAAAACTATCCTAAAGGCACTACCACGACAGAGTTGTCACGGCAGGTAAGTTCAGTTCACAGTTTTCAGCCAAAGTTTTCAATATTTTCATCTTTTTTTAAGAGCTAAAAAAAACTAAGTAAAAGACACCGTTAAAACTAAATTAGACTCCATTGATGGAGGGATGCCACCCCCAAACTCAAGGGTTGCATTGCCCTCAATGCAAAATGATAGATGAAAATAAAATGAAGGCAGTACATCACAAAATATATAGCAGGCAACAATAATAAGATAAGAAACTTAAATTTTATTCGCTGCCTTCGCTGCTGCTGCTGAGTCTGATCTGGCGGTGGCCTCTAGCTTTCGGAGCTGGCTGGGGCACGGGGGAGGTAGATGTGTTCTTTGCTTTGGCCTCCCGTGGTGGCTGGATCCTGGTTGGGGAGATGTGAGGAGGTTGCTCCACAACCTGAACTTCAGAACTGCCACTGCTTTCCTCGCCGCTGCTGCTGTCACCGTTGCTGCCGTCTTTGCTGCTGCTGCTGGCTCTTTGCATATTACCTTTGTCTGCCATACGCTTCTGCCTCTTCACCGGAGAGAATTCCTTCGATAGATTCCTCTTAATAGAGGGCTCATTGTCACTGGCGACCCAAACGAAGGAGGAAGAGAGACCGGCAATAAAGGCGTCAAGTTCTTCCGTTGCCGTCTTTCTCTTTGTCCCACGGGCAGAAGTCTCTGCTGCCGGGTTGCTGCCAGCAGCTGTTGTGGCAGGTGTTGGTGTGGATGCTGCATGAGGTGTTTGTGGTGTGGCAGCAGGTGTGGGAGTGTGGGCAGGTGTAGTGACAGTAAAGTAATGTGCAGGAAATGTGGGGAATACATCATCAGGGAAATTTAAAGAATTTTGTATAAAGGTTACCGTAGAGGCAGCAAAATCCCTGATGAAGGTCATTAAGCCAAGCTGTCGTTCCTCCAGCTTCTGAATGGCAGCTAATATCTGGGCGGAGGAGTCTGTCGGGGCAGCTACTGCGGCAGTTGGTTCAGTATGTGGCTGTTCTGTCATATCGGCTGTGGCAGCAGCAGGGTCGAATGACGACAGAGGGGTAGAAACAGTCAGTTCCATGAGGCTGAGGACATTCTTTTCAGTCCAACCTCTTCCTTCTTCTATCAAATCAGTGCGCAATTCTGGGACATTATGGCCGCGGTAGAGCGAGGTGATGAGGTATGGGAGGTAGAGGGGACCCGTCGGTCTGTGTGCACACTCCAAAATACTTTCCCAAATATAGCTGCCCACATTAATGGGTCGTTCATGTAGAATAGAGTGTATCAAACGCTAACCTTGGTTGGTCGACGGTGGTGTTGTGGGATGACGGCATGATCCTCTTCTTTATGAAGGCATTCCACAACTTTGCCTCCGGCATCAGCTGGGTCCTCCTTACTGTCCTTGGATTCTTCCTGCTGGTGTTCCATTGAGTTCCCTCTTCTGTCAATTCTGCCATGACAGCATCGTAGGCAGCAGTGTCTAATGTATTCAGGAATTGCTGGTGGGCGTCTTCATTGATACCGATGTAGAAGCCATAGAGGGTATTAATGTATTCTGCTTCAAATGGCACCTCCTTCCCTCGAACGAACACTGCTGTCACTGTCCTGCTGCTGATGGCAGCATAAAATTCGCGAACCAGCGTGACATTCATTTCCTCCGGCTGCTCTGCAAAGGTTTGCCACTGTAAAGCTCTGATCTTCCGGGCTATGAATGGTTTGAGGCCCAGATGTTCCTCCGTTGATGTGTAGATAAAGCCTCTCTCTTCCCACATGTCTCTGTTAGCAAAGGAACGTGGTGGAGTTGCTGCCGGTGTGGAACTGGAGGCAGCATTGCGTCGGGTTTTTCTGGAAGACATAGTTGTGCAAGGGTTGTGAAAAGAAAATGAAAGTAAAAGAAACTAAAGAGGGAGAGTAAGTAAGAAAAGCAGAAGTGAGTGAAAATGAAAATGAAACGAGGTTATATAGAGAGGAATTTGCTACCCGTTGAAGCTGTAACGGCAGACGCGAATAACGGGGCCAGCTGTTGTATGTTAGCGTGTCTGACACGTATGACACACGTTTCCGCGTCTGTTACGCGTTTTTCGCGTCTTTCGTGACAACGTGATGATAGCCTGTATTTTCCGCGTCTACTGCGGCAGCTGTAACGACAGGCTTCAACATTTGGGCTTTGTTGGGCTGATGGATGGATGGTGGGCTGAGTTCACTTCTCCTATTCTTCTTGACTTCTTTATTTCCTAAAAACAATAAAAATAAAAACATTATTCAAATAAAACAAATCTTATTTCCTAATAATAAATAATAATAATAATAATAATAATAAAATAAAATAAAATTTAGGTTAAATTAGGGATGCCAGGTGGGGCATCTCCTAAGGTAACCACTTCATGTATTCCTGGGGCTTCAGTCCCCTGATAATGCTTGAGACGATGTCCGTTGACTTTGAATTGGTGACCGTCTTTTAGTGATCGGATTGTGATGGCACCATGGGGAAAAACCTGTACGACTTGGAAAGGGCCAGACCATCTAGAGTTTAACTTCCCTGGGAAGAGTTTCAGTCTAGAATTGAATAGTAATACAAGCTGCCCTGGGCAGAACTGTCGTGGCAGCAACTTTTTGTCATGCCACTTCTTCGTTTTATCCTTGTAAATTCTTGCATTGTCATAGGCCATTGTTCGGATTTCTTCAATTTCGTTCAGATCTAACAGCCTTTTCTGCCCTGCCCTGTCGAAGTCCATATTCACTGCCTTGATCGCCCAGTATGCCCTGTGCTCTATCTCGACAGGTAGATGACATGTTTTCCCATAAATCAATCGGTATGGAGACATTCCCAATGGATTTTTGAAAGCTGTCCTATATGCCCATAACGCATCATTGAGGAGTAAAGACCAGTCTTTCCTAGTTGGCTTAACCATCTTCTCAAGAATGTTCTTGACTTCCCTGTTGGAAATTTCAGCTTGTCCATTGGTCTGTGGGTGATATGCTGTCGCGATCCGATGTTTGACACCGTATTTCTTCAAGGCAGCAGCAATAACCCTGTTGTCAAAGTGTCTCCCTTCATCACTGATGATCGCCTTAGGGATGCCAAATCTAGAAAAGATACTTTTGTGTAAAAACCTCTGGACTGCTTTGGCATCGTTCTTTTGAGTGGCGATAGCTTCAACCCACTTAGAGACATAATCTACTACCAGGAGGATGTATAGATTCCCACATGAAGATGGGAATGGTCCCATAAAATCAATCCCCCAAACGTCGAAGATCTCGACTTCTAGAATGTTCTACAGCGGCATCTCGTTTCTCCTGGAGATGTTTCCTGTCCGTTGGCACCTGTCACAGCTCTTGTAGAAGATTTGAGCATCTTTATACAGTGAGGGCCAATAAAACCCTGACTGCAGCACCTTGGCAGCAATTTTGTTGCCTCCTAAGTGTCCTCCATACTGTGAAGCATGGCAGTGATGAAGTATGTCTTCTTGCTCTTCCTGTGGTACACATCTTCTTATAACCTGATCTGCACAGATTTTGAAAAGAAGAGGTTCGTCCCAATAATAATGCTTAACATCATTTTGGAACCTCTTCCTGGCTTGATAATTAAGATCAGAAGGAATTATTCCGCTAACTAGGAAATTAACGAAATCAGCATACCAGGGGAGTTCAGAAGACTTACCTACCGCCATTGCTGTCACGGCAGTGATTGCGGCAGCAAAGAGCTGCTTGTCTGGGAAAGTCTCCAGTATGTTTGTTTCATCTGTTGGTAGACTCTGTCCCTTCTCCAACCTTGACAAGTGATCTGCCACCTGATTTTCTGTCCCTTTTTGTCCTTGATTTCAAGGTCGAATTCTTGCAAGAGCAGGATCCACCGTATCAATCGAGGCTTTGCATCCTTTTTCGCGAACAGGTACTTCAGGGCAGAATGGTCCGTGTGCACTATTACCTTCGTTCCAAGTATGTAAGAGCGAAACTTGTCAATGGAGAAAACCACAGCTAATAACTCTTTCTCTGTGGTGGTGTAGTTCACTTGGGCGTCATTCATCGTCTTGCTGGCATAGTATATGACATGAAAAATTTTATCTCTTCGCTGCCCAAGTGTTGCCCCGACAGCATAGTCACTAGCATCACACATGATCGCAAATGGCTGTGTCCAGTCTGGTGGCTGTACTATTGGGGCTGTTACCAGTTTTTCCTTCAGAACCTTGAATGCTTCAGTACATTCATCATTAAAGTCAAAGGGTCGGTTCTGCTCCAAAATATGGCATAGGGGCTTGGTGATTTTTGAGAAATTTGCAATGAATCTCCGATAAAAACCAGCATGTCCCAAGAAACTTCTAATACCCTTGACTGTAGTCGGCGGCGGCAGCTTTTCGATTACTTCTATTTTGGCCCTGTCGACTTCTATACCACGGCAGCTAACCTTATGGCCAAGGACTATCCCTTCATCCACCATGAAGTAGCATTTTTCCCAATTCAAGACTAGGTTTGCTTTTTCACATCTTTCAAGTACCTTTTGTAAATTGCCAAGGCAGCTTTCAAAATCGTCTCCAAAGACTGAAAAATCATCCATAAAAATTTCAAGGAAGTCCTCCACCATATTGGAGAATATGGCCATCATGCACCTTTGGAAGGTGGCGGGTGCATTACATAATCCAAACGGCATCCTCCTAAAAGCATACGTTCCATAGGGGCATGTGAAGGTCGTCTTTTCTTGATCTTCCGGTGCGATAGCTATTTGATTATAACCTGAATAACCATCAAGAAAACAATAGTAAGGTTTACCCGCTAATCTATCAAGCATTTGATCAATAAAGGGTAAAGGAAAGTGGTCATTTCGGGTAGCTTTGTTAAGCTTCCGATAGTCCATACAAACCCTCCAACCGATCACAGTCCTGGTTGGGATTAACTCATTGTTTTCATTGGTCACCACGGTCATTCCTCCTTTCTTGGGAACGCATTGCACCGGGCTCACCCATTTGCTGTTGTAGATGGCGTAAATAATACCAGCATGTAACCATTTAATTATCTCTTTACGCACCACCTCTTTCATCGCATGGTTTATCCGCCTTTGAGCATCTATAGTCGGCTTATGATCTTCCTCTAAAAGGATTTTATGCATGCATAACGCCGGACTAATGCCTTGAATATCAGCTATCGTCCATCCAATTGCATTTTTGTGCTGCTGCAGCATCCCTATTAACTGTTGTTCCTGTTCCTGCATCAACTTGGAAGAGATGATTACGGGCAACGTATTATTTGAACCAAGAAAAATATATTTTAGCTGCCCTGGCAGGGGCTTCAGTTCTAAAATAGGGGGCTCAATAGTTGATGGCTTTTGGATTGCATGGTTATCCGAAGTATAATTTAAAGGTTCGAATAACTTACCTGGACTATCGCCTATCCAGTTTACCTCCTCCTGATCTTCAGTATCAGATGTATCGGATTCAGAGGAGTTGCTGTCGTCGGTGCTGTCGTGACAATCCTGTAAGTGGCTGCCGAGGTAGTGACCAATTTTGATGTCGTGACAGCCTGACCTGATGCAGGGTTGATCTAAGGTAACTTCAGTGATAGCTTTGCATTCCTCGTCTAAATCAGTATGTTTCATAGCTTGGAGAACATTCAACTTTATTTCTTGATCGTTCACTCTCATGGTGAGTTCTCCTTTTTCCAGACCAATCAGTGATCTTCCCGTGGCTAAGAAGGGTCGCCCAAGGATGATTGGTGCGTTTTCATCTGCTTCAAAATCTAAAACAAGAAAGTCAGCAGGAAAGATAAATTTATCCACTCTTACCAGAATATCTTCGATTTTTCCTTCCGGATGAACATAAGAGCGGTCTACTAGCTGCAGAATTACTGTCGTGGGCCGAGCTTTTCCAATACCTAATTTCTGAAAAACAGATTTTGGCATTAAATTAATACTAGCACCAAGATCATAAAGTGCCTTACCCATATATTTATCTCCGATTACACAAGGTATGATGAAGCTCCCCGGATTCTTCTTTTTCTGGGGTGGCTGCCTATGAAGAATACTCATGCATCCTTCCGTCATCTTAACCATTTCAAATTCCCCAAGTTTAGATTTCTTTGGCATGACATCCTTGAGAAATTTGGCGTAACCGGGCATCTCCCTCACGGCATCTAGCAGCGGAATATTAATATGAACCTACTTAAAAATATCATAAATCTTTTTGAGCTGCGATTCTTGCTTCGCTTGCTGTAACCGTTGAGGAAAAGGAGGTGGGGGACGATAATCAGCAATACGTCCTTCCCACTGCATACGAATCTGAGGAGGTTTGGGTTCATCATTTTTCTCTTCTGTCGCTTCTGCTGTCGTGACAGGCTCATCGGCAGCAGACTGTTTGTTACCTGTCGGGGCAACTTCCTCGGCAGGTCTTTCCAAGGCTGATTTTTTTACTGTTTCAACTTCTTTCTCTGGCCCTAGTAGTTTCTTCCCACTCCTAGTAGTAATGGCTTTACACTGCTCATGTGTGGCTTGCCTAGCATTTTCAGTATTGCTAGGAAATCCTCCAGTCTGCCTTGGCTTGATATGCTGGGAAACCTGACCCATTTGTGTCTCCAAAGATTTCAGAGTAGCTTCATGATTCGTCATCATCATCTCTGTTTTATCCATGAATGTCTTTGTTTTCTTGACAAACTGATTCATATTCTCAATATAAGTACCTGTCTGAGACATAAACGTAGCAAGAGTCTGTTCCAGTATACTGTTCGTGGCAGCTGGTGGCTGTTGCTGCTGCTGCTGTGGCTGCTGTCGAGTCAACAATCTAGGTCCTCCCTGATTCTGATTATTGTGTGCTTGAGGATTCAGGGCATTATTAGAATTACTCCAAGAAAACTTGGGATCCTTTCTCCAGTTGGGATTATAGTTGTTGGAGTTGTAATTCGGCTTATTGTAATTTCCAACATACTTTCCCTCTTCTAACTGTATTGGACATGTAACACCCGAGTTTAGGGGTTAGGTGAAAATAATATTTTAATATTGTTTTGGGGCTCGGCTTTATAATTTACTTAATGGCTCGGGTTTTGTTCACAATTAATTAATTTAATGATTGACTATGTTTTTGCAATTTAATCCCAAATAGCCGTGGATTTTGTGCCCTTGTGAATACCCCATTTCATTAAGGGCAAAAAGGTCATTGTGCCTTTAAATTAAAACAAAACAAAACACCCAACCCATCTACTATTCATTCTCTTCTTCACCATCGGGAAACAAGAGCTCCCTACCCAAATCTACTTTTCCATTCAAAAGCACTCTCATTTCAACTCCGTTTTGAAAGGTAATAGCATTTTTGACTTCCCCTCACCTCCCTCTCCATGAAAGTACCATTTATTTTCGTTTTCATGAAGTTTTTAGAAAATGGAAGTTTTGAATATTTTGATTAAAAATGAGATCTTTATGTTGATAAATGAAATGTTTTGATTTGATATGCTTAGTTATGGTGTATAGAGGTCGAATGGTATATTATATGTGAATTTCAAATGATTTTGGGAAATTTTCGGAATTGGGTTTCCAAGGGGTTTTTGGAGGATTTTAAAGTGATTTTTGGGGTTGGTTAATGTTGGATTTTGGGGGCTGTTGGTAGTATGATATATGAGGGTCACTTTGGGTGAATTTGAAGATTGTTTGGATGCTTGAAATGGAAGTTTTCAGTGGGTTTTAGGGGCTGCTCGGAAATTCTGTTTTGGGGTTGATTTTGAGTGTGGAATGCTTGCTAATGTTGATCCGGGTTAGTTTCGATGATGAGATATTGATTATGAATGTTTTGTTTGTGTTTGAGATGATTAGAATCGGGTTTGGGCATCGGTGAAGCATCGGAAGTGAATCCGGGAAATTGAAGGTGGTTGCTTGCTTGGTCTTTGAGCTTGGAAGCTTAGGCGAGTGGTTAAATGTTTTACTTGGTTTTAAAATAGTTGGTTCGAGTATATGGACTAGGTTGGGCTTGGTAGACCCACCTAGAGTTAGGATTGGGGTGGTAGCCTAATCCTAAACTTGATCTAGAGCCTTTGGATGAATTCATGTATATGGTTGTGTATGTCTCGTATGAAATGTGTTATGGATGCTTATGTATATTGTGTTATACATGTGAGTTGGGACTTGAATTGTGATGCTTGAGACATGCATGATGATGCTTGTTGGTGAGTACGTGCTAAGCACGGAATTGATTGAAATGAGTAACGTGAAATGAGTAAATATTGGCACTAGTATACTTGAATACAAATGATCGATCATTAGGATGTTAGTGTGTACACATGAGTCAAAAGTCGCGCGTGGCCTTGGTGGCGTTGTGTCACCAAGGAGAAGTACGGGTTCGCCCGGAAATTGTATTTAAATATAGTCGGTGATGAGTGGAATCCCATCGACGGGGCGTGAGGATGAGTGGAATCCCCTCCACGAGACCGGTGATGAGTGTAATCCCACCGTGAGGTAATGTGGTTGTTGGATGTGAATTTCCAACATGTTTATCCGCGTATTTGAGTCATAGCTAGGTGCCAATGTTGATTGATATGTGTATCAATGTGTTGAGATATATGAGCTTTAATTGGATGCTTAAATGCGATTGCATGTATTGTGGATTTGAGCTTATGATCATGGCATTTATATTGTCTATTGTTCATGCATCTTTATCTTGTGGACCCTTGGTATTTTGTGTAATGCCTTGGCTAGATCGTGCTCGGACCCTGCAATGTTGAGGTTTGTTTTTAGAGCTTACCCTCACTAAGCATTATTGCTTACGCTCTCTTTGTTCAACATTGCAGATCCTTAGTTCGCGGGTTGCTCGAGCAAGTGGAGGGCCTCCAAGTGTGGTTGTTGACTTGAGTACATCAAGTATGACTTTTAAATGCTAAACATGTAATAGTTTGAGCAATGGGACATGTGTTGTTTTAATGGTTTGTTCTAGTTGTTTAGGAGCTTGTTTAGACTCCTTGATATCTTGCTTTTGTATGGTTTGTATTGCCATGTTGAATTGTAACTCATGCACGAATTGCTTAGTTTGAATGTTAGCCATATGCCTAAGAGGTTATCTTTGTGTTGAATGATGTGATATGAATGCATGCCTTATGATGTCTTGCCTTAGTGTTTGGACTTGTTTTAATCTTGTTGAAGCATGCTAGAATAGCTGGGTTGCCTTAAGTTTAAATGTGATGGTGTTGTAGTGTGATTTGGTGGTGTTTTGGGGCACCCTAGTGCCTTAAAACAGCCAAAACGAGTCTGCAGACAGGGGGCGTTTCGGAACGGGCCATCCTGTTTCGGAACGGTCCTTTTGCATTTGGCCTGCCGTTTCGAAACGGATGGGGGTCGTTTCGGAACATTTTTGCTACTGGAATTTTGAGAAATTGGCGAGATGAAGGCGTTCCGAAACGAGCCTTTGAAGTTTCGAAACGGTCAAATCTCGTTGACCACGTGAAGTTGACCGTTAGGGCCGTTCCGATACGGGTCACCCCTGTTTCGAAACGGTCACCCTAAGGTTGACCCTGGCCCGTTGACTAGGTCAAGGCGTTTCGGAACACCCTAAGGGCGTTTCGAAACAGCCTGCTGTAAAGGATTAAAATGAGCTATTTAATGTTATGGTTGGTCGGAGTATGTTACATTGTTTGTATCTTCCGCTGTTGTACTTCACATAGGGTTTAATCACGCCTATAGACAAGATAAAATAAAAAGAAATTTTCTGGGTCGTTAACCGAGGGGAAGCCTTAACGGGTTTCGCTTCGGTTTTCCCCGTGTGGCCCACTCAGATCGGTCATCCGACCAGACCGGGACGAGGGGGTTACAGGACATTCCTCCGAACTGTGATTTCCCTCACAAATGTCACATACCTCCTTGACAGCAAATCCATGTTGTGCATCATCGTTCAAGAGCTTTTTCATTGCCTTAGTAAGGTATGCCACATGTGATTTCATCGTGCTGTCGGCCTCATAATCCTTAACAGCTAGGACCCGTTTACCCCCTCTTCTTGCTGTCGGAAACTGCTCTTCATTCTTAGCCAGATTTTTCAATACTTGCATTGCCTCATCCGGGTCTTTATCCAGTAATAATCTGTTTGCTGCTGAATCAATTCGAATACGAGTTTGTAAGTTGGCAGTATTATAAAACTTGGTTACCTGGTTCCAGACGGGGAATCCATGCATAGGGCAGTTCCGTAGAAGAGTGGTGAATCTATCCCAGGCCTCGTGCATCGGCTCGTCATCTTCCTGTTGAAAAGTAGCAATTTCATTACGTAATCGCTCAGATAAATGTGAAGGATTAAAATGAGATAAAAATTCACGAGACAAATCTGCCCAAGTTCTAATTGAACCCGGCGTAAGTTTATTCCACCAAGTCTTTGCCCTGTCACTCAATGAATGGGGAAATAACCGAAGCCTTAGTATCTCCGGATTAACTCCTGGTAGTCTAAACGAACCACAGATTTCCTGGAATGTTTTGAGATGCTCCCTAGCATCCTCTGTAACAGCACCACTGAATTGACCGGCATTGTTGATCATGCTAAACATGAAAGGTTTCAGTTCAAAGTTGTCAACTTCAATATCCGGCAGCGTGGTTTCTAGTTCTACATGGTCATTCAGCATGTAGTCTCGACAGGACCGTCGTTCGGCAGCGGCAGGCGGGTCGCCGACAGGCGGTATAACAGCTCCATCTCCAGCAGGAGGGTTGTTTCCTCGGTATGCCATTGTCTCTAACTGTTCCTCAAGGTACTCGTTCCTGGCTAGCACGTGACGAAGTCGGTTCCTAAGATTGAATGAACGTTCGATTTCCGGATCTAATGGATACTCAGGATCTTCACCTCGTTTCGATCTACGCATAAACAGGGAATCTTGTGAAAAGCAAGAGTTGAACACACCAAAGAAAAACAGAAAAATAAAAACAAAAACAAAAAGTGCAGTGAAAGGAAAGGTAGAGTTATGTTGCCAATCCCCGGCAACGGCGCCAAAAACTTGTTGCGTGTAAAATAGTCTATCGCAATTGTAGTGCAAGTATACACGACGCAGGTAGTAAAGTGATACGAAGTATCGGATATCGTCTCCACAGGGATTGGGCTAATAGCTTCACCTTAATTCACTGCACGAAAGTAAAGAAAATATTTGAGAAGTTGTCACGAGAATAATAAAGTTACGTAAATAAAAGAGAAGAGAAATCAAGATAGAGATAATGGGCTGGTATTGAATTGCTCAGTAGTGCAGGTATTGCTAAGTCTTGGAACTCCAGTTCTGTCGTCGTCCCCGTCGCGGCAGCACCTGTCGCGGCAGCAGTCCGTTGCTTGTCGCGGCAGCGAACAATCAACTCAGTACTTCAAGTTTGGCAAGAATTCCAGATGTGCCTTGGCCTATCCCTAGGTCCAAGTCTGTCGATGATCACGTCTTTGATGATACCTCCCGGCGTGAATCGAAGGATGAACACCGATGTGGATGAATTCTTCTTTAGCCACTTAACCTCGTCCTATCCCTAGGTCCGAGATAGTTCAACTATAAACTAAAGAACTTGCTCTTATTTCTTTCGTATACTTAACTCTCCCGATGCTAAGTAAATAGATAACCTCACAATGCTCTCCCGATGCTCTTGCAAGATATTAATAACCAAAATAAGAGAACTTGAAGTTTATTTTATTGAACTGAAAATTCCTAAAACAAAAACAACCATTGTAACTACTTTACAAATCAACCCGTGGCCCTAGGGGGAATTTAGAACATGGTGTGGGAAGGAAAACGACTAGAGTTTTGGGAAGGAAGCTAGGGTAATCGGGTATGCCTCCTAGGTCAAGATATATGCCCTTATATAAGCTTTGGGCTCAAGTTATCTAAAATAGAAAGAATACAACTTTAAATGAAAGAATGATTCTAATAAAGACTAAATCTTCAAGGAATCTACTTTCCAGCCGTCATCTTTCTTGCTTGGGATTTTCTCTCCTTGAACTTTGGGCTTGACATTCCTTTTGATCTGGGGCTTGGAAAAATATAGGGTTTTCACACGACAGACGGGCTGAATTTTCTCTATCTGTCGAGGTCCACTTCGCTTCTTCTCCACAAAACTGCTGTCGTCCTCTACTGTCACGGCGGCAACCATGGCAGCATCGTCCTTCTTGATTGCTTGTCCAGTTCCAGCTCTTCTGCTTCACTGCCCAGCACATGCCCATTCCGTCTGCTACGGCAGCAACCTGCAAAAACAACCATTTTTAGTAGAAAATGTGCCTTTTAATATATTTGTGATGTTTTGCTGTAAACTGACCTAAATGCAATATATAATGCTTGAATGCAGCAGAAATATGGGTTAAATAGGGTGTAAATAATAGAACTTTTACACACTCAACAGGGAGAATCCCAAACAATTTTTCAAGTTAGTTTTATTATATCAAACAAGGGAGATTGTAGAACTAATGTTTTGATATAATAATTGAAAAATGTTTTGGACTGATTTAAAAAGAATTCAAAACTATTTCCAAAGTTCAAATAACTTAAAACTATGTTTAGGGATGTTTTAAAAAGGGTTTTATATGTTTTCAAAAGCCAAACTACACAAAACCATCCAGGTGTTTCGATACGAGGTATTCCAGTAGTAAAAACGTTTCGATACGGGTATCGAAACATGCCTTTCTTGGATGAGAATTTTGCCCAATGTTTCGATACGGGCTATGTCATTTCGATACGCCTATGTGGCATCGACTACAACGGTCATAAACCCCAACGGCTATTTTCCAACTAAGATTTAAATGCAGAGCATTTCGATACGGTGCCTAACGTTTCGATACGGCCCATGGCGTTTCGATACGGATGCTCATCAGACTGCAACATCTCTTTCTACTTGAAGAGCGTATCGAAACGGGTTCGAGCGTTTCGATACGGGTAGCAGCAGAATTGCATTTGTGGTGGGAAATAAAGTCCTCAGCGGCTTCAATTCAACCCCAACGGCTAGTAATGGCTATAAACTCATTAAGGAGTATAATGTTGGAGTATCCCCAAAGACCAATCATATGATGATTGAATAGACATACTATTTTACTAGATTTATCAAGTAATGGCATTGCCGTTATTATCATTTGGTATGTTTCTGTGCATCATACTAACCATTGGATAATAATGTCCATACAATAATACGATTATTGTTAAATAGGATCCTTAGTTGAATATTATTACGGGTATGGACAATGATAATATATAAAGACTAATATGTGGTTGATGACAAGCGTTGTCATTGACATAGAGATGTCAAAATCAACACATAAGTATTTGTTAGAGAACAACATACTGAATTGACCCGCTATGAGCATGTTTCTTGGGTAATTATGTGACAGTCACAACATTGCTCATGATAAACATATGTATAATCCTCAGACTTGAGATCAACATGATTTCAACATAAAGATTTACGTATTTTGACATAGTCAAACGTGTGTCGTAACTGACTACATTATAAAGACTGATGATTGGATACGTGATGACCTATGTAATGAAATATGGTTGATCAAGAAAGGATTTGTCCCTCATACATAATGGGAGAAATATCTTCGGCCACTTGATTGAGTGAGATTAGAAAATGCATGGCCATGCTCGAATATTATGATATGAGATATCATAGATATTCGTTTATCATAATCTACTCAAGACATCAAGAAACACTAGATGGACAACGCAAGTGTGACTAACCCATGACTTGTGTTCATCTAAGATATAAAGGACAAAAAGATGAAATACATAAAGGAAGTTTATTCAGGAATTAGGAAAGTCAAACCATGACTTCATGCAACTTAGGTAGCAATGATGTATTGCTAGATGCCACTCATTGTTTGTAAAATTAGAACAGTTATAATTTTGTTGCTAACGTTGCATGAACCTACAAGGGTCACACCCTTCGAATGAAACGAACAAAAATTGGAAACCATACTCCCTATTTTAGGGAGGTTGCCGAAAATCCCCTATGGGATAAGGGAAATCAGCAACTCCCTTAGATGGGAATAATATTGGATAAATATTGTATTTATCAAATATTATTTAGAGTATGAAAAATATTTAGAGACTTAAATATTATAGAATAAGATTCTAGAAATTTAAATATATATTTAGAATTTATATAATGTATATTTAATTCCAAGTTTATGGTAGAATTAGATTCCACATAATTAAAAACATATATTTAAATATATTTAAATCCAAGTAAAGATAGAATGAGATTCTATATAATAAAAAATATATATATTTGGATTAAATATAATGTATATTTAAATCCATGTTTTATGTAGAATAAGATTCTACATAATTAAATATATATATTTCATTTAATATTATTAAATATAATGTATATTTAATATAAACCAATTTAAAGTAGAATTAGATTCTATGAATTTTGGTTGAACATGGATTTAAGAAATTCAACTAGAATTAAGTCTCTGAATACTATTTAAAGGGACAAGGGCTAGCAACCAAATCATCCCTCTTCCTCCTCTTGAAGATTTCGACAACACCCCTAGGGATTCCCCACTAGAATTCGACATATCCCAGAAAGCTCTCTGAGAAGTTGTTTGATATTTTTCTGGTGTTCTACTTGCCCCCTGGCAAATCCCTGAAGGTTCCCTTACTCGATTGCAAGTCCCGGTTGAACTCTTGGTCGTTTTCAGACTCCCTCAGGAATCCTTGGAGGGATTTCGACTTCTCCCTGGAAGGTGTTCAAACCTTTCGAAATTTATCCCTAAGTGTTAGGGAGGCGGAAACTTTGTTCGTTTTGTTTGGGTGGACTCCGTAGAGGTCGTTACGAACCTGTGACGATTCCGGTTTTACTTGACGTGGTTATTCCGATATACCGTCGGTTTTGCAGTTTCCAGAGTTTTAAAAGGTAACTCTTCATCTTTTCACCCCGAATTCGTTCCTGTACATGGATCATGGCTGGATTACGTCGTATTAATTTTTCCGCTGCGCCACGGGGTGTGCCGACGTGATCCAACAGTGGTATCAGAGCCACTTGTATCATACGAATTCAGACTTAAATTCTTGGGTGATGTTTATATATGAGATGCATGTTATTTGATTCGATTTAGATATTTATCGTTTATCGTATCACACCTAATAAAGACTTATTTCAATTATCATGAATGATTAAGAGTTAATCATAACTATGTTAGGTTGCTTCAATGTTAAATGTAACATGTTGAGACTAATAGTTAGTCTAGAGAACAAGTAGTTGTTCGTAGTTTCATAGATTTATGAAATCTCTGAAAGGGCTTCTAATTTGATAAAAGTTATCAAACTATCTTTCACGGTGAATCTATAAGAGTTATGGTTAGACGTTATGAAAAATGCATGTCTAGGATTGGCATCATCAAAGACCTGGTACTTAAGTGTGCCTAGTGCGCCACCTCTCTTTCATGTTGACCTACCTGGTGCATTTGTTCGTTAACGCAAATGGTTTATGAAACCTCGTGATCCTTCTTTGGCCCATTAACCGCAACACAGGGATAATCAGTTTAAAACTCCATAAACACGTCGTTACTTTGTTCGCACGATGTTTGAAATGCATGTTAGATTGCATGGTGTTTGTTTTGCATGGTTATAGCCCATAGCCTTTATAGTTTTGGTTTTTATAAATACGGCCTGCGTGTCATGCCTTTCTCTATCTTCTATTGTACTTCTCTTCTCATCTCACTCCCTCGCATGTAACGCGAGTTTCTGAAAATTGTAAATACTCATGGAGATAAAGCAAGAACCAAGGTAGCAGCGTGGTGGGCCTTCCCTGGTGGACCGGGTGTTTCAGAAGCAGATTCTATCTTCAGTAGAATGGTCCTCCCATTGGCTTGGGACGGGTCGCCTTAGGTTAAGAAGGGCTATAATCATTTCATATTTATTTACCGCTTATATTTACCTTGTATGTGATGCAATGAATGTTTTATAAGCATGATTAAACATAGTTCTATTGATAGGATCAATGTTAAAATGATGAGATAATTAAGTAAATCTCTCACTATAATTCCAAGTCTGTTTTAACCATCCAATATTTACCCTCGTTAAAGCTTCGATCGATATAATGCGAGCTTTGCCAAAGCAATGTCACATTTATCTATCTTAGTTAAACGCGAAGAATAAGCTAGTGATATTCGCCGGTTGAGATATTGGTATTGACTTAGCTGGGTTGTTCTAATAGAATTAGAAAACCTAGTGGTTAAAAGTTTTGGATAATCATAAGATGATTTAAAGGACAAGAGTTGTTCGACAAAAGATGAGGAATTACATGAGATGTAATTAGTAAGGTGTTACTTACCTAAATAACCATTTCCTAAAAGATTGGCCAAAGCTGATTGAGGAATGGTGAAATACGGATCCTCACTCACTAGAAAAACTATCGAAACGTTTTTCTGAAATTAAAACTAGAGGGTTTTTAATTTTGAAGAAAATAGTAGGAGTAAATTTATAGTAAAGACCTATCTATAAATTTTAAAATTTAGTAAAACTTATGTAGCATATTTTCTTTATTGTAGAATTAATGGAAAATAATACTCTATCTCTGAAATCTATCCTTGAGAAGGATAAGCTTAATGGCATAAACTTCCTTGATTGGTTCCGCAATTTGAGAATTGTTCTCAAACATGAAAAGAAGGAATATGTCATTGAAGAACCTGTTCCTGATGAACCGGTTGTCACTGCTTCCAGAGCTGACAAAGACAAGTTTAAAAAACACATGGACGACATGCTGGATGTCGGTTGTCTTATGCTTGCCTCCATGACCCCTGAGCTTCAGAAGCAACATGATGACATGGTAGCTTATGATATGATTCAAAATCTCAAGGAGATTTATGAAGGGCAAGCTCGTCAAGATAGGTACGAGACCTCTAAAGCTCTGTTTCAATGCAAGATGAGTGAGGGATCTCCCGTAGGAGCTCACGTCATCAAAATGATGGGCTACATCCAAACGTTGGAGAAGCTCGGCTTTCCGCTGAAAGACGAATTAGCTACTGATGTCATCCTACAATCGTTGTTGGATAGTTTCAATCAGTTCATCCTTAATTTCAATATGAATGAAATTAACAAGACGCTACCACAGTTGCTCGACATGTTGAGAACTGCTGAAATCAACCTGAAGAAGGTAAGACCTAAACATGTTCTGATGGTTCGCAAGGGCAAGAAGAAAGGTAAATCGGCAGCAAAGTCTAAAGGTGATGGTAAGACCAAAACCGATGGAAAGGAGGCATTGAAACCTAAGAAGGGAATCAAGAAGGATGGAAAATGTTTCCATTGCGGCAAGACCGGACATTGGAAGAGAAACTGCCCTACACACCTACAAGAAGTCAAGAAAGCAAAAACGAGTGAGGCATCAACCTCAGAGGCTTCTAAAGAGAAGGCATCAGAATAGACATGGACCTGCGAATGGAAATAAAGCAAGAGTTGCTACATCATCCATTAGGACATGTGTTTTTGCTTAAATAGATTTGTTTTAGTTTTTAAGATTATTATTTTGTGCCTAACTTTTAGTTATCTTGTAAGGACAAGATATTTTAATTTTGAGATTATTTAAATAAATGTTATTCTTTTAATCTCTTATGGCACAACGAATCAATGATATTTAAACTAATCAAATCAATAATATTTATAAGATAAATAAAACAAATGACTAATCTCAAACTCATAAAAAGTATAAAGGTAATTTGATGAGATCAAATTCAAGAATATTTAAAGTTTGATGAACTTTCAAAGAATATGGGATTGTCCCATAATTAAATCCCACAAGTGGAACGAAAAGTCTTTGAAAGAGAATCAAATATGTTAGACATGTTTTGATTCAGAACAAGTCATTTTCGACTTCTTTACACACTAGAAAAATAGCTCTCATACTTAATCGTGTTTTTTTTCGAAACGCCATATAAGATATGGACTAAGAATTGTTCTAGAATACCTTTGAAGTTTTAAGGTTACTTACATGTTAAAATGTTTACAGAGTTCGAACCTTAAAAAAATCCATTTGTTGTTTATCCTAACGAGAACAAAGCGTTTGTTTCTCAAACGAGAGTTTATCCTGAAAGAGATTAATTCTCACAAAGGGATATTATTTCTTCAACTTTAACGAGAACAAAATTTTTGTTGCTCAAACGATAGTTTATCTCGAAAGAGAATACTTATCACTAAGGGATTTCATTTTTTAACGAGAACAAAATGTTTGTTGCTCAAACGAGAGTTTCTCTCGAAAGAGATTACCTCTCACAAAAGAAAAAAAAATGGAATTTGGAATGTGAAGAAATTTTAGACAACAAATTTATGAACCAAAGATTGAGAATGTTCCACAAATGATCAAGGAACATTGGAACAAAACAAAACCATTGTGTTGATCCTTAAGAGAATACCATATACTTGAGAAATATGGATTTCTCACTATCCGTACATGGAAACACTCTTCTTTTCGGATCAAGATAAAGACTAGGTCTTATCAGAAAGCAATGGTGAGCCCAAAATTCGAGAAATGGCTAAGAGCCATGAGATATGAGATGAAATCCATGTCTAAAACCAAGAATAGACTTTGGTTACCTAAAAGGGTAAAACCTAAGAGGTATGGATGAGTTTTTCAAAAGGAAAAACCGACATGGATGATAAAACATACAAAGGATAATTCGTCGCTAAAAGTTTTCGACAAACTTCATAGTATAGACTATGATAAAGCATCTTCCTTGTAGCTATGTTTAATCCATCTTAATCTCACTTGCAAGTAGTTACATACGATGATTATGGAATCAAATAAAGGAATGTCAAAACCACTTTCCTAAGGGAAAACTTGAAATAGATGTGTACATGACACATCCAGAAAGTTTTGTCACTCCAGTAAACACTTGGAAGGTACGTAAGCTACAAATGTCTATCCGTAGACTAAGGCAAGCTTCTCGAAGTTGGGATATTCGTTTCAGAAGATACAATCAAAAGGTTTGGTTTATCTAGAAACAAAAGGGAGTCTTGTTTTCAAAAGAGCTAGTGGGAGCATTGTTACTTTCCTAAGTATTGTATGTAGATAACATACTCATCAAAAGGAACTAAAGATCGCAATCCATTTTGCATTAATAAAAGATACTGCGAGTTAGCAACATGAGACAGTATCTAACTCTACAACATAGGCTGAATGTATTACAGTCGACATAGCAATAAAGAAGGATGTTTGGATCTAAAGGGTTCACTTCTGAACTAAGGGTTGTTCCCAGCATATTAGATGCTACATAACTCTGTTATGATGGAACCTTTGCGTAAGCAAGTAAAACCCAGATCTCATCAATAAATCAAAACATATTCTAAAGTACTTACATCTTGGAGATGTGAAAGTATGCAACATACGCACAAAGTTGATAACTTTGTCAACTCCCTGACAAAGCTTTTGACACAGCATATGCATGTCAGTTACACTAAGCCATGTCGTATTAGATACGAGAATGATTGGTCTTAGTGCTAGTGGGAGATTGTTGGAGTATACCCAAAGACCAATCATATGATGATTGAATAGACATACTATTTTACTAGATTTATCAAGTAATGACATTGCCGTTATTATCATTTGGTATGTTTCTGTGCATCAAACTAACCATTGGATAATAATGTCCATACAATAATATGATTATTGTTAAATAGGATCCTTAGTCGAATATTATTACGGGTATGGAGAGTGATAATATATAAAGACTAATATGTGGTTGATGACAAGCGTTGTCATTGACATAAAGATGTCAAAACCAACACATAAGTATTTGTTAGAGAACAACATACTGGATTGACCCGCTATGAGCATGTTTCTTGGGTAATTATGTGACAGTTACAACATTGCTCATGATAAACATATGTATAATCCTCAGACTTGAGATCAACATGATTTCAACATAAAGATTTACGTATTTTGACATAGTCAAACGTGTGTCGTAACTGACTACATTATAAAGACTGATGATTGGATACGTGATGACCTATGCAGTGAAATATGGTTGATCAAGAAAGGATTTGTCCCTCCTACATAATGGGAGAAATATCTTCGGCCACTTGATTGAGTGAGATTAGAAAATGCATGGCCATGCTCGAATATTATGATATGAGATATCATATAGATTCGTTTATCATAATCTACTCAAGACATCAAGAAACACTAGATGGACAACGCAAGTGTGACTAACCCATGACTTGTGTTCATCTAAGATATAAAGGACAAAAGGATGAAATACATAAAGGAAGTTTATTCAGGAATTAGAAAAGTCAAACCATGACTTCATGCAACATATGTAGCAATGATGTATTGCTAGATGCCACTCATTGTTTGTAAAATTAGAATAGTTCTAATTTTGCTGCTAACATTGCATGAACCTACAAGGGTCACACCCTTCGAATGAAACAAAAAAAAATTGGAAACCATACTCCCTATTTTAGGGAGATTGCCGAAAATCCCTTATGGGATAAGGGAAATCGGCAACTCCCTTAGATGAGAATAATATTGGATAAATATCGTATTTATCAAATATTATTTAGAGTACGGAAAATATTTAGAGACTTAAATATTATAGAATAAGATTCTAGAAATTTAAATATATATTTGGAATTTATATAATGTATATTGAATTCCAAGTTTATGTAGAATTAGATTCCACATAATTAAAAACATATATTTAAATATATTTAAATCCAAGTAAAGATAGAATGAGATTCTATATAATAAAAAATATATATATTTGGATTAAATATAATGTATATTTAAATCCATGTTTTATGTAGAATAAGATTCTACATAATTAAATATATATATTTCATTTAATATTATTAAATATAATGTATATTTAATATAAACCAAATTCAAGTAGAATTAGATTCTATGAATTTTGGTTGAACTTGGATTTAAGAAATTCAACTAGAATTAAGTCTCTGAATACTATTTAAAGGGACTAGGGCTAGCAACCAACTCATCCCTCTTCCTCCTCTTGAAGATTTCGACAACACCCCTAGGGATTCCCCACTAGAATTCGACATATCCCAGAAAGCTCTCTGAGAAGCTGTTCAATATTTTTCTGGTGTTCTACTTGCCCCTGGAAAATCCCTGAAGGTCCCCTTGCTCGATTGCAAGTCCCGGTTGAACTCCTGGTCGATTTCAGACTCCCTCAGGAATCCCTAGAGGGATTTCGACTTCTCCCTAGAAGGTGTTCAAACCTGTCAAAATTTATCCCTAAGTGTTAGGGAGGCGGAAACTTTGTTCGTTTTGTTCGAGTGGACTCCGTAGAGGTCGTTGCGAACCTGTGACGATTCCGGTTTTACTTGACGTGGTTATTCCGACATACCGTCGGTTGTCCAGTTTCTAGAGTTTTAAAAGGTAACTCTTCATCTTTTCACCCCGGATTCGTTCCTGTACATGGATCCTGGCTGGATTACGTCGGATTAATTTTTCCGCTGCGCCACGGGGCGTGTCGACGTGACCCAATATATAAAAGATACCTCCAAGCATCAAGATATGGTCAATGCTTCAATTGTCAATCAACAAATGATCAAAAAGTGTCTTTGTACTTAAATTGTCAATTCCTTGTATAGACAAACACTAGTGAGCCAAAATTGTCAAATTTGCTCAAGTGTTTTAGGTTTTGGGTGAGTGCATTATTGAGCAAACAAATACCTATTAGAAGGATTTAAGTTTGCATATTTCGTTTCTCTTATAAAGAGGGTTTGATCAAGGCTTTGGGTAGAAAACTTGATCGGTGTATAAGGGTTTCCTCCTAAGCCTAGAAAAGGGGACGAATCAATAGTGGATTGATTGGAAATCCTTAGTGGGAAGCTAAGGTAGTGGATGCAGACCTTGGTTAGAAGGTTGAACCACTCTAAAATCATTGTGTCATTAATATTTTAGCTTCCACACCATATCCACCCAAAATTCCACCTCTCCACCATTTGGTGATCAAGATCGGTTGAAGGAATCGAGCTCCTATAAACCCAACATACCAGTTCTTTGAAGCAACAGGAGTAATAAGAATTCTAATGGTAGTCATCTTAGCAACATGACTAAAGGTGCTTAAGAAATCAACCCCAAATTGTTGAGTGTATCCTTTAGCAACCAATCTAGCTATATACCTATCTAAGCTACCATCTAATTTTAACTTAGTTCTAAAGACCCATTTACAGCCAATAATTTTCTTATTAGGAGGTAGAGGCACTAAATCCCAAGTATTTATTAGTTTCTAAAGCTAAAATTTCTTATTTCATAGCATTTCTCCAGCATTCATGATTACCAGCTTGTTTATAAGTTTTAGGTGCAGACAAAATATCAACACTATTAACATAAGATTGATGCTTAGAAGAAATGTTATGATAAGATATAACATTAGCAATAGGATGAGAAGAAGTTCGAGGTTTAGGTAAGGTTACCTGAAAATCTTGGAATTTTGAGGAAGTTTAACTTGCCTGGATGGTCTAACAGAAAAATTTCTAAGAGAATGATTAGAATGAACAATAGTATGTTTTTGAATGACTTGATCATGTTGATCAGAATGAATCTGATCTTGAATAACTTGATCATGTTGATCAGAATGAATCTGATTCTAAGCAGAAACATTATTGTCTTTTACATTTGAAAATTTTAGAATAGTGTTATTAGTAGGATTAGAAGGAACAAAATTTGTTTCATCATACAAAGGTAAAGAATCACAGTTTGGTAATACAAAATCAAAATTAGAATGTTGGGAAAAAGGATAAACAGTTTCATTGAAAGTAACATCCCTAGAGACAAAAATAACATTTGTTTCTAAGTTATATAACTTGTAACCTTTCAGGTTTTGAGGGAAACCAAGAAAAACACACTTAATAGCCCTTGGGTGCATTTTAGTGACAGATTTGGGCAAACAGGAAGCATAAGATATGCAACCAAAGATTTTAAGGTTATCTAAACTAGGCAGTTTATTGTTAAGAATTTCATAGGGTGTTTTGTTGTCTAACACATGTGTAAGAGTTAGATTAATGAGAAAACTAGCATGTAAAATGCAATCAATCCAAAAGTTTAAGGGCAAAGAAGCATGTATTCTTAATGACCTTGCAACAACAAGTAAATGTTGATGCTTTCGCTCCACAACACTATTTTGTTGTGGAGTGTAGACATATGATGTTTGATGGACAACTTCTTTACTTTTAAATAAATCATTCATATCAAATTCCTTTGCATTGTCAGATACAAAACATTTAATTTTCTTTGAAAACTAAGTTTCAACAAAACTATAAAAATCAATCACAAGTTTTCTAACTTCAGATTTTGCAACCATTGGAAAAATCCATACATATCTACTTTTATCTTCAACAATAGTCAAAAAATAATGGTGACCATATATGCTTTTAACAGGAAAAGGTCCTCACACATCTAAATGAACAATATCAAAAAGAGATATGGAAACATAATCACTAACATGGAAAGGCAGACGTTTATGTTTGGCTAGATGACAAACATCACATTGAGAAATATTGCCAGATGGAATATCCTTATTTAATTTCGAAAAGAAAAACATTCTTTTTCTAGATGGATGTCCTAACATAGCATGCCAAGTATGCAAAGAAATAGATGATGAAACAACACATATATTAGAACCAGTATAGGCAGTATCCATGAGCTGATATAAGCCCTTCATGATGCTAGCTGTACCAATCATCTTCAGTGAAGGAACATCCTGTATAAAACATTTGTTGTCATAAAAAATAACAGAAACATTGGAATTCAAAGTTAATCTTCTTACAGATATTAGATTGAAACCAAAGAAAGGAATGTGCAGAACACCTTGCAGGATTAAACCATTTGCAAGACAAACATTTCTTATGTGTAAAACTTGAACTAAACTACCATTTGGCAATTTAACAATTTTGTTTTGAATAACAAAATAACATCTAAATAGGGACAAGTTATTATAGATGTGATCTGTAGCTCATGAATCAATGATCCATGAGGTATTAATAGATGCAGAAGAAAGAGAACATGTTAGAACCATACCTGAATCATCATTAGAAGCTGTTGTAGAAACAAAGTTAGAGGACAGGGCATTCACAGTAGACTGATTTGTTGAATTCTGGGTGGAAATATTCTTTTCTTGGAGCAAAGAAATTAACCCCTCATACTGTTATTTAGTGAAGAAAGTAAGGATTCCTTCTGACTTAACATCAAAGAATCATTGACAGAGAGATTTTTAGAGTTGGAAAGACCTACAAGATTTGTTCTACTAACCGAAGGCCTAGACCTATAACCAGGAGGGTATCCATGCTTCTTGTAGCATTTGTCAATAGAATGTCCATGAATACCACATAAAGTACACAGAGGCCTACGATTAGCACTACTAGGAATGAAAGGTTTCTTTTGAAACTTGTTTGTATTTCCTTCAACAGCAAGAATGTTGGAATCACAAGAAATAACAGAGACAGATCTTTCATGTTGGACAATTATGGAAAAAATTTCATAAATCTCAGGAAAAAAGTTTAATCATAAGGATTTGTGACTTAGGGACAACAAATGATTCATTAAGACCTCTAAGAAACCTAAGAGCAAAATCCTGTTTTTGAAACTTAATAGCATCACAAGAACAAGAACATAAAGGCCACAGTATGCATAATTCATCCCAGACAACTTTTAATTGAGTGCAGAAGGTAGTAACGAAGTTAATACCTTGATTTAAGAAGAAAAATTCTTGTTGAAGATCGGAAACCCTCATGAGATCACCTTGACTGAAACGATTTCGCAAATCTGCCCAAAGCTCATAGGCCGTATCAAACCACAACACTGATTGCGCAATTTCAGAACTAATGGCCCTCTGAAGCCAGGAGAGCACCAAATTGTTGCACTTCACCCAGGCGAAATAGCTTGCATCATCTTCATGGGGCTCCTTCAGCGAACCATTAACAAACTAGAACTTGTTTTTGGAGATTAGAGCCATACGCATCGAGCGAGCCCAAAATGATAATTTCCTCCAGTAAGCAGAACGGAAGTCAAGACGAGCACCGGATTCTCGTTGGAATGTATGTAGAACTCGTCGAAAGGGTCAAGATTTCGGAAACGTGATGAGGCGAAAGAATGCGTATCGAAAGAATCTAAATCAACTGATACCATGTTGAGTTCTTGAATTTTAGGGTTAGGTAGTTCTCTGAATTGGGGAAAAGCACGATCGAGTCTTGGAGAGAAAATAAATAATTTTATTCATTTACTAAACAAAATACAAAACGCATCGTTTTACAATTGATTACTAAAAGCCTCTAATATCTTGATTAAATAGTAATCAAGATTAGAATACAAGAAGTGACACTAATATAAACACGTGGATTAGGAATTCTGTTAAAGGTCCCCTCCACTAAAAATTAGTCAAATAATTTTTCATGTCATTTTTTTCCATAGATGAATCTCCACTTTTTTATGCCATGTAAATAGTGAGTGGGTGCATGGTTACATAGATGTTGATTATGAATGGATAATAATTTCAAACAATGAGGGTGAAAAAAGTTTTCATGAGGCATGAGCATCTTAGTTTTAAGGTTTAGGAATTTACTTTAGGGCTAGGGTTTATGAATTTATGTTTATAGGTTTCGAATTTATGTTATGGGGTTAGAATTTAAGGTTTATACTTTATATGTTAAAATCTATATCACTAATTATATTACCCTAAACCTGAACTTCTAAACTATAATTTCTAATCTTAAACTCTAAATTATAAACCCTCAAATCATAAATCAAAGCTCTAAATCTTAAACTTAAAATACTTATGAAAACCATTTTTATACCTTCAGTATATTGAATATAAATCCATTTATTTTTATGGAATGTACTAAACACGTATCCTTGATCTCATGGACGGTCATGATGCAGGTCCCGAATGCTTAAACTTCTTCCACGCCCATTGGTCTTGAACGGCAATATTTATTATGTAATGCACCCATACTATATATATATAATTATCGGTATCCAATTAATTGATAACGACTCATTATGAGCAGTGGGGCTTTGGACATGAGCGAGGTAAACGACTGCACATGGTCTCAAGAAAAGAGGGCCCCAAATGAGTTGAATTAAATGTTTATATTGACTATTATAACGACTCATTATGATTTATAAGACAACTCCCCAACTTAATTTACTTCATTTATAGGGTCAAAATTCAAATATCTAACATTATTTAAGTGACTTAATCGCGTCTCATATATCAACGGATAGTTGGTCCATATGAATATAATTTTGGTGGTACTTGAGTACTTGACATAATCAAACTCTTTTGTAAATTTAAAATTATTTGCCTTTTTTTTTCATTTCAACATTCAAATTTTAAAATATGTAAATTAAAAAGAAGAGTGAATTCCCGTGGTTGATGATGGAATGGCGTTAAATGTTAGGGATATGAGTTTGAGTTCCCACCACCACCAACGGTTTCGACAATGATTGGGTTCTCAAAAGGAGATAGACACGTCATTAATATGATTAATTATTTATTATGTCATCATTGCTATAAATTAAACTACTACTAATAGCATTTATTTACTAATTAATAATTAACTTTATCTTAATTTTACTTAGAAGAGAGGGGAATAAGAAATCTAGAGGAAGAAATGGGAGTGTTCTTAATGAGTCTAAAACTCGTGACTTAAAAGAATATAAAGGAACAAAAAAGAGCAGCTTGGCCAACCGACCAAACTGTTGAAAATGACCTATAATTATTGAGGGTTTAATTTAATTTATTTTAATTAAAAAAAAACACTTTGCAGAAAGGAAAGTCACTGAAAAGCTATGTGAACAAAGAAGCTAGAACCGAGTTTCCCAAGTTTGGGAATTGTGAGAGTAATTGACAAAAATTATTAATTTATATTCTATTTAGAGGAGAAATTTTGATATAAATCGATATGTTCACTGCTTAGAAACTATAGGGTGATGTTTAAAATTACAATTAATTATTATTTTTAAATTTAACAAATAAACAATATATTGAACCCAACGATTTGTTCTAGTAAAATAATAATAAAATTTATCTTAAAAAACCTTGGTTCAAGTAGTTTTATCCGTAAAATATAAATATTATTAAAAAGTATAAATAAATATTATTTAATAATCACCTTAAAACTATAAAAATAATGTATTAAATAAAAAAAATTAAAAAGCACAGCATAGATTCCAAGTAATAGAACCCACAATTAAATTTATTGAAATAACAAATGGGAAATCCTTTTGAAATATCTATGCGGGTTGGGTGGTGGAGTTGGTGTGTGATTATTGGAAGTTACTATAAGATAATAACTCTTGCTGCTAAGTACAGTAATTTTGTTTTAATTAAGATTTTCGAAGAAAATTGAGAGGATTTGTTATTGGAAAAATACTTTGATATATAAGTTTGTGTAAATTTTAACTATACAAGTTTGTGTAAATTTTACACAAGTCTTTTAATTTTAGGGTTTAGAGAATTAGTTTAAGGTTTATGCTTTATGAGTTTAGCGTGTAGGGTGTAGAACTTAAGGTTTATGGTTAGATTTTAGTGTTTATGGTTTATGTTTTAGAGTGTTATGGTTAAGTATTTAGGTTTTAGATTATATAACTTAAATATGAAAGTTTGTGTAAAATTCTTTTTGCAACTTGTGTATCAAAGTATAACCCTTTGTTATTTTATCTGTCCTTAACATAGCATAACATAACCTAACATTATATATTCAAATATTTTAATATTCGAGTTTCACTACAATAATCTTTTTTCCCTTGCCAAAAACAAATATTGTTTTTGTAGTAATAAATAAAAAATATATATGTATTAGGATCTACTTACACCATGTAATATTTATTTAGTTTTACATTTTTAGGACTATTTGATGAGGGTAAAAGAATAACTGAGATGATTTCTTTTTTAATTTATTTAGAAATCTCATTATTTCCTACTGTTAATCTAAACCATTCATTTACTTTTATTCAATGGTTCAGAAAAGGTGTAAAATTTAAAAGTTTTACATGATGTAAAAGGATCCTCTCTCTCCCCCTATATATATAGGACCCCTTTGGCATGACTTAAAAAAATAGTTTTTGCTTAAAAAAAAGTTACTTTTCACCCATAAGTAATGCCAAACACTTCCAAATTGGTGTGAAAAATAACTTAAAAAAGTCATTTTCCACCCAACCTCAAAAGCTAAGATTTCTAGTTTCTGAGGTAAAAAATCACTTTTAAGCGTGAAGTTACTTTTTTATCCTTAATTATTACCACTAATATTAATAGTAATATATTAAAATAATATTAAAAATAATAATTATTATATTAAACTAATATTTTAATATTAAATAAAATAATTATTAAAATATATTAAATATAAAAATTACTAATAAAGTTTATGATAACAAATTTAAATATTATTTACGCTTATTTATTTTTACTTTATAATATCATGTCTAAAATAAACATTTTATCTTTTTAAAAAAAATTGACAGTAATGCCAAACACTATAATTTTATAATTAACTTTTCAAAATTACTTTTAAAATCATTTTCTAACCACATTTTTAAAAGGAATTTTTAAAAACAATGTCAAACTGGCCCATAGCCTCCCTTGTGATCCTTTTATGTATTTTTAAATAATACGAACTCGTTAAGTGATCCCAAATGAAAAACGGAATGTTGTTAACCCTAGATTACCCGAGTTCAAATGGCTTATTTGCACGATGCACACGCGTTATTAAAAAGTTAAGATTAACGGGCATATATTATCTTAGTTTAAAAAAATACTTTTATCATCCTTACCTGATAAAGTCTTTCTCCAATCCATACATTAGGATTAACTTTTGAATTTTAAGACAAATGGTAACTATGATTTGTAATCACATTAAAACTATTAAAATAAAAAATCAGTGGTAACTGATAATTTACTTATGGTTTAAGGATTTAAAAAGCCCTTGACTCTTGTGCAGCCACGATTTTATTTATCCTTGATTCAGAAATTGTTTGTGATCTTACAAATGTTTTGATGTATATGCGCACTTAACGAGAATTATGCTTAAGCAGGAAAGCCGAAACAGCTTATGAACATGTTAACCATAACAAGAACACATGATTCTCGCCAAGTTTTTGGCTTTTGTTCCACATTTTCTTCCCCAGTTAAGACCTGGAAACCTAAAACCAGATTGATTAGGTCGATAATAGATCGAAATACCTAGCCATGTGTGTATATATATATATACAACTAGGGTTTTGAGTTTTAAGTTTTTAACCAATTAGGACCACAAAAACCCTAATACCAAGAATATGGTACCGCATGATAACATTCACGTATGATGTTAAACTATATATATAATTAATGAAATTCAAGTCAAGGAAGAATATGGGTCCTCGACACATGTCATGTTAACATGTTTCGTCTAGATGTAAATAAAAATTATAAAAAATAAAACAGGTAGTGACAAATTCCACAACAAGTTCCTCGAAATGATAATTGTAGGGATCTTGTTCCCTCCCGCATGTAATCTAGTTTGTTCTTCGTGTGGATCTTTTAATCTCATCATGTAATAATTAATGACTTCACGTACTTTAAAGCACACCTTACATTGTAGGGCCGATTTGAAACATTGAATCCTCATATTGGGCAATATCGCACAGAGTTATTGTTTTGTATTTACATTTGTGTTAGGTTTTTTTTTTAAATTTATTTTCGCATGTTAAGTACTGCAAGGTGACGAGATTTGAGTGACTATGTTTGAAATGATAACGTCAAATATTTGAAAAGAAATTCTCGTGTATTGTGAGAAACCAAGCATGGATTAGAAAAAGAAATTAACAAGTACCCAACATGTTTACCATTGTCTTCCAAATTGTCTTGTCGAATAGAATCAGAATTATATATATTTACATAAAAAGCCTTTTTAATGGGAGGGTTAATTAAAAATCTGTTACAGTTGGAAAATTTAGGGTTAAGCAAGTTGACCGGCAATCATCAATTTTTTCCTTTAAAAAAGTCATTGGTATGGTGTGGCTCGAGGGGAGAAGGACATGAAAAAGGCTATTTACCTAATAAAAAATAAACTAGGTTTATTATTCAGGCTGGCTCCTAGGCCAGCCTAGGTATTTTGTCATCGACAGCTTCAAATATTTGACCTAGACAGAAGACAAGGTTTGATTCTTTGCGGTCGAATTGGTTGAGATTTTGCATGTATTTTATTAAGCCAAAATCAAAGACCTACATCTGACCTCTATGAGTATACCGATATATATATATATATATATAGGGATAGACTAAGTGGTGCTGACTTATAAATTTTAAATTCTTTTATAATTAATTTTTTGTATTTTTATTGACAATTAGATTTTGTATGTTTTAAAATTTTATAATTTCATCCTCCTTAAATTTGTAATATAATTTTCTAATAATTTATATCTCTTATATAAAATTTAGTGTCCGTCACTGAATATATGTACCATTTTTAAACAAATTTAATAAGTGTGGAGTGAAATTATTTATGAAGGTTGTGAACTAAAATTTTAATGGAACTCAAATGCAGACATCATAATCGATTATACTAACCTTGATATTGAATGAACGGGAATCTTTCGATGCTATTGATTAAACCCATAATTTTTAATAAGTAATTATAGCAGTGAATAGTTAAATCGTTTGAAATAATTTACCACAAATTTGGAAGTTTAATATATTTGAAAAAGGGTGTACAGCGTTGAATGTTGGGGAGGGGAGCTGTCATTTCCCTCAAATTGTTAAAGTTGTTTGGTTTTAAGCAAAAATGTATGCCACGAATCCGACACCAGGGAGCAGCCCTGGCACGGCCGAATCCCCAACATCATGCACCATGCCCCCTCCTTCTTTGTTCTTAGCCTCCCGTTTTTGCTAATGAATTAGTATAAAATTAATTGAGTTTTACACACAGTAAGTAGATCTTAATTTATATATATTATAAATAATATAATATTTAGTCACTTGAAATGATCTTTCGTATACGATCAAGTTAAGGCGACACGTTGGGAAAAGACTCTTTAGTTGTAGATGTAAGGCGATAAGCCTATAGTTAGAAGCAAAACGATTCAACCAGTCAGTTAAAATAATTGAGTTAGGTGTAACGGTTTGGGGTTGTGTATTGGGCTATAAAGTCTAAATTAGAATCCAGAAATGGATTAACCCCATTTTGTACTCAAAATAATGAAAAGTCAATTCCTCATTATCATTCTCTATCGTTTTTGTTATACTCTCTATACTCTCTATTTCTCTGTACATGAATCTAAACAGTAATAGAAGTTTGAACAATGGTAGAAATCTTACAATCTAAAGCATGGAGAACAAATCACAACCATCCATATTTCTGTTCCTTACATTTGTAGTGTTACAATACAAATTTTATAAGTTAGGTTGGTATTGTGTTACGAATAGAAATCCTCCATTCCTTTTAGTGTCCTTATTTATGTTTATACACTAAAAATTAGGTTTAGATTTTAATTTTAGAGTTTATGGTTGGTGAGGATGTTCTTCCTCACTTAATTGGTCACAACACTGCCTCTGAGATTTGGCATACTTTACATTGCCAGTATAGTGGTTAAACTACTTCAAGACTCATGCCTTTTAGAAGGCTTTTGCATTCTCAAAAGAAAGGGGATATGAGTATGAAGGATTTTTTTAATGAAGATCAAGTCCATTTGTGATAGTTTAGCTAGCTGTGGGGAGGTTATATCTGATCACGAGCACATCACAACCATTCTCAATGGGTTACCACCAGAGTATGATTCATTGATTACTGTAATTATTGCTAACCCATTTACTTCTTCTGACTTGTGGTCTGTTAGTACAATTCTTCTTGATACATATTCAAGGCAAGTTAAACTTGTTCAGTCATGTTCTAGTGTCTACTCATGTTGTAGTTAAGCAGCAATAGTCTAGTCATGTAGGGAATGCCTCATCTTCATCAGTACCTATTTATTCTCAATAGTAGAATTCATATTCTGAATCTGCAAGCCAAAATCAGAATAATCGATTTCCTAAGGCGAGTCAGAATAATTAGATTAATTCAGAGGTGGCAATGTTGGGTACTCACATTCTAACAATGGTAGAGGACGAGGGAGATTTTTCCCAAATTTCTCGAGGAGGCCTCAATGCCGGTTATGTGGGTGCATAGGACATTTGTTTGATCGTTGTTATCGTAGGTTTGATTTAAGCTTCAAGAATGATTCATCCAGGACTACTCAGCACATTGGTTCTAGGGGTTATGTTAGTCCCCAGGAAAATTCAGTTGCTTACAGTTCCTTTACTACTAATCTTGGATCTGCTTATAATCCTGTGTATTATGCAACAGCACTTGCCTTCAGTGTTCCTCATCATCGTGTTATGAATGTTGTTTTCAATTATGTTCCAGGGTATTCTCCAATTTCGCAACAACTGGTGCCCAATGTTGCTGCGACACCAGCTCATGCTTCCATGGTGTGATCTCAAGCCTTAATTACAATACATGTAGTTGTGGATGACAGTGCATAGTATCCTGATTCAAGAGCTACGCACATTTTACCAGGGATTTTGGTAATTTGCAACATGGAAGTGTCTATCCTAGTACATGTACAATCAAAGTTGGTAATGGTCATAATATTCCCATTCAATTTGTTGGCCAATCTTCCTTTCTTCATAGCAATAGAAATATTCACTTAAGAAATTTGTTATATGTACCTAACATTACTAAAAATCTAGTATCTATGTCTAAGTTCATACAAGACAATTAAGTTTTTCTTGAGTTCTATCTGAAGATGTGTCAAGTTAAAGATCTGAAAACAAAACAAGTTTTGACGACTGGATATGAAAAGAATGGTTTATATCAGCCGAAGGATATTTTTGCTCAGGGTTGCATAGGCAATGGGTATGAGAACAATTTATTAAATAAGGTTCAGGGACCCGTCATACTGTTGTTAGGAATAATGTCAGTCTTGATATATGGCATAATAGGTTAGGGCATCCTGCAAAGGATATTCTTCTTAAAGTTCTTAATCAATGTAACATTTTCTTTTCTCATAATAAATCTCAAGTTCTGTGCAAGACATGTCAGTATGGCAAGTCAAATAAGCTTCAATGTATTCAATCTGTTACTGCTTATACTCATCCTTTAGAACTTATAATTGCTGATGCATGGGGTTATACCCCTTTGTTTTTGAATGGGTTTCGATATTATATTGTTGTTACTTCCTTAAAAGTATTTTTTTCTATACATATTCTGACATGCTTTTGCTTGCTTTCGGGTACATTTAGTTGCATTAATTTGTTAGGATCATGCATTTTCATTAAGGAGTTAGTAGGTTGCCTATGCCAGAGTGAAGAGTTGTTTTGAGGATATTTTGCAGGTTTATAGTAGCATTTAGCAGAGGAATGGACGCAGGAAAGCAGCACAGTTAGAATTGCCAAGGAGAATGCCAAGTGTTGTTGGCATAGAAGGACCAGATGGTGCCAAACACTTGTTGGCAGAGAAGTGCACTTGATGCCATGCCAAGAGACGATGAACCCCCAAAAAATAAGAAAGTATCAGGCTTCTAAAAGATCGCAAATGGATCAATCTTCGAAAAAATAATAGATAAGGTGGTGCCAAGTGATGTTGGTAAAGTTGTGTCAAGCTTGGATGCTAAGGCAACATCGACATGATGACGTTAGCCCTAGCCTGATAAGCTATCACACCGAGCTGATAAGATATCAAAACGTTCTGAAATTTTTGACGTGATTAGGGTAATGGTGTGTGTACGATCATTGTTTAGGGAAATAAAAGAATAAGATCAATGCAAAATAACGTGTTTTTCATATGTGTAATTAAAATAAAAAAAGACTTTAAAAAGCCACGTCATAACGTCGTTAAACAATTAACGATGGAGTGATGAAAAAAATAAATGTCGAAAATTGAGTTAGTAAAAATTTAAAATTGAAAGTTGAGTGACTAAAATAAGAGTGAGAAGATTGTTGAGTGATGATATATGCAATTTACCTATTTATATATTATATAAAAGCTTTGGGAAGGGAGGGGACTTAGACGAGAGGGTTTAAGTATAAATAGGTAAATTAAGGTAAGGCGGTGAGGGTAGTTTTGGAAAAAAGAAAAAGAGGAAGAGAAGTGTATCATTGGGTACTCTTCGTTTGGACGTTTTAAAAAAAAGTGAAGAAAAACTTGGGGCTCAAGTAAGAAACCGGGTTGGGTTTTTGGGGGAAAGGGCCACTCAGTGAAACTCGTCAAAACAACGTAATATATTTGGAAATTTATTTTTATGGGTCTGAGATACGAAATTACCCTTGTCAATTGGTGTAAAATTTTTCGTTGTGCCAATGTATTTTCGTTCGCTAACATTACATTTGTTTAAGCAGTCGATTCGATTAATAATCGAATTGAATAATTTAAAATTGAATCAATCTAACTCTCAAAGCTTTTAATTAACAATTGAATTGAATTTTTTAAAAATCATTAACTGAATCAAATTAAGGGGAGAGCTGGTGCTAGGAGTGCAGCAAAGGAACCGTCAAGAGGAGTGTTTCGCCGGCAAAGTTTAGGATTCTCGGTCTTTGTCAACAACATAAGTAAAATGATACATTTTTCAACTCTCAGAGAGGCTTTCATGTCATACGGTGAAGTTACAGATGTCTACATTGCACTAAAGAACAAAAGAAGACTTTATAGCCCTACTACCTTTGCTTTCGTCAGATTCAAGTATGAAAAGGATGCAAGAAAAGCAGTCGATTACGGGAGCGGCAGACTGATGGATGGTTATCGTATTAGAGTTTTCATTGCTGAAGACAGATCATCATCAAATAGGGGATTCAAACCAGCCCACAAGCTAAGCTCAGGAAAAACAACCTTGAAAAACCGTTTCTGGAACACAGTCGGTCACAGATCATTTAAAGAGGTACTATTGGGAGCTGTTTCAGCAAAGGCGACAACGTCTCGTAATAAGGCCCACATTGAAACTGACTGCTTGTGTTCGAGGAAGGATGCCATAATAGTAGTGACATCGGGGGACTCGGTGAACTCTATGGCACCGTTAAAATAGGGAATAATCTTGATTAACAATGACGAAATGGATTGGAGGAAAAAATGCTTGGTTACTCAGGTTAAAAGCATGTATAATCTAGAGTTTATCCAAGAGCTATTTGCTTCAGAAGGTGTTCTTGTCAAAGTTAGCCCTTGGTACGGCCTTCTGGCAATTATACAGTTTCAAACTGAAGAAGAGTTGTTGAATATCTGGACAAAAAGGGATGAGACGTTACAATTTTGGTTTGATGAATTAGAAATGCTCATTGGTTACGAAGGCAAAAGGAAGGTTAAAGTATGGGCAATTCTTAAGGACGTCCCACTACAAGTATGGAATCCGAGTTTCTTTACTCAGTTAGGGAGCAAATGGGGATCGGTCTGCAGTATAGATGAAGACACTCTAAGTCGAAATCGGTTCGATGAGGCAAGGATTCTGCTTTCAGTTCAGACAGCGTCGCAAATCCCCAGTAGGATTACTATCAATCTGAACGGAAGAAAACTCGAAATCTCCATTGCAACGGAAGAATTTGACGGTGACCGGAGGTTCATCGACGGTCAATCACCGTTCGAAAATACAGGAGAGTGTAATCCCTTCGATTCGGTTTCTGCGCCAGACATTTATGCTGCAGTAAATAATGGCATGCCATCAGAGGAATGTCGGCCTAGGGATGAGACTACCGAGGATCAAGAAATAACGGCTGCATTTCGACAAGTGGATGTGGAAGTGTCTAGAACAAAGGAGGTGGCATCGGAAAACAGTGCAGCTGGGTTTTTTGAGGTCCCACTAATCTCCGAAGATGGCCCTGCAATCTTGGGCCTTGATACGTCGTTGGGCCAGAGCCATCCGATTTCTGTTCGTGCGGGTAACAGTCTCGACCCGTCCATTTCCAACGGATCCAGACTTCAGGAGGTCCACATTGGGATAGCTGATGGGGCAGACTTTTCCGCAATCAATAAACGGTATACCTTATCGCGTCTAAATCTCACCCCTCAAGATAAGGTAAGCCATGAGAAAGGGTACTCTCCGTCTCCAAAAAGAGATGAGACTGGTAAGACAGCCTGGCGACTTAAACGTTCAAAGGAACGACAGCAGTTAAGCTCGACCCAGAGCATAGAGGGGACCAAACCACGGACGGATGGAAAATCGTTGGTGAAATATAAGCTCTCGCCGCCGCCGGAATCATCAAGTGCAAATTTGAACGGGAATCCATCTTTTGTGAACTATTCCGAAGCAAATAAAACACTGAGCTTTGGAACTCAATTGGGGTTCATCTTCAATGCAACAGAAGAAGCAATTGTGGACAGATTAGTTGAGATTGAAGAATCGGATTTAAACCCTTAAAGGTATGTGCCTTGCAGTAGTGTGATTTCTATATATATATATATATATATATATATATATATCTTAGTATATGGAATTTTCTGTTCTAAGCTGGAATGTGAGAGGTCTGGGGAGACCGGAAAAAGTCAGAGCTGTTAATCAGGTAATAAAGAAATCCAAAGCTCGAATGATATTGCTACAAGAAACTAAGCTTGCTGAAAATAAGCTCTATCCAATTGATCGCCTTCAGAGGTCAAATCTTGGTGAAGCGGTTTGTGTGGGTGCAGACGGATCTGCTGGTGGACTAGCAACACTGTGGGATCCTAAATTCTTCAATGTAATCTCAAGTATTAAGTCCAGCCGAGTGATCGCTATTGTTGGCTCTTTGGCCAATTCCAACATGAAGGTGAGTTTTATCAACCTATACGCTCCAAATAACCAGCAAGAAAAGAAAGTATTTTGGAGGCACCTCCATACTTTGATCGAGTCTATTGGTGTTTCGGTCGTTCTTGGTGGAGATTTCAATGCGGTAAGAACCCATGAGGAAAAATTAGGAATCTCGGATGGGTTGGCTTTCATGTCGGATTTTAATAATTTCATCTCAGAGAACAGTCTAATGGATTTGGTACTTGAAGATGGCAAATACACTTGGTTCAGGGGTGGATCAAATGTTAGTGCAAGTAGAATCGACAGATTTTTATTATCGCCTGAAATTTTGGTTAATTTCACAAATATTCACCAGAAATGCTTGCCAAGGTCTGTGTCAGATCATAATCCGGTGCTGATATGTGAAGAGGTTATTCCAAGACGACCACAACCTTTTAAGTGGTTCTCATCCTGGGTTGACGATCCTGTATACACTGATTTGGTGAAAGTTTCCTTGAAAGGAAATAAGGGGATATCTATTTCACAGAGTCTTCGCGAGATAAAAAAAGTATCCAGAGAATGGGCTGTTAACCGCAAGTCTTCTGAGGCCATTCCTATTCACTGCCTTGAAAAGAAAATTGAAGAATTAGAATCAAAAGCTATGTTCTTAGGATCGAACCAAGCTGGTTGGGAGGATATTAGAAGCCTAAAAGCTAAACTGTGGAAGAGACTAAGAAATGAAGAGAGAGATTGGATTCAGAAATCAAGACTGAAATGGGGAAGAGAAGGAGACAGAAACACGAAATATTTTCACCTCATGGCTTCGGCTAGGAGAAACATTAATACTATAACAAGAATCAGATTAGGAGAGGTGGAATATAGAGATCCTAAAGCCATATCCTTGGCCTTCGAAATTTTTTTCAAAAAGAACTTTAATGATTCCAGGACTATTCCACTCAAAGAGTTCAACATAGACTGCAAAAAACTTAAGCCTGAATCTGTCTCTATGTTGGAGGGTAAATTTTCCGAAAATGAAGTATGGGCAGCGATTGAATCGGCTGATGGGTCCAGGGCACCGGGTCCAGATGGTTTCAATCTGGATTTTTTCAAGAAGTTTTGGGTCTGGCTGAAAACATATGTTATGAAGTTCTTCAACGCTTTTTATAAAGGGAAATGGTATGACGAGTCCATCAATCACTCGTTCATCACCCTTATCCCGAAGAAAAGTGCCCCATCAAAATTTAGTGATTTTAGGCCAATTTCGCTAGTCGGAAGCCTATATAAGATATTAGCCAGAGTTCTTTCTAGGAGGCTAGCTAAATGTATCTCAGAAGTTGTCGGCGAATGCCAATTTGCCTTCATTCCTGGTAAACAAATTGCAGATTGCGCGCTCATTGCCAATGAGCTAATAGATGATCTATCTCGTGGGAAGAAGCAAGCAGTGATTTTTAAAGCAGACTTCCGAAGGGCTTATGACACAGTAGACTGGTGTTTCCTGAATCTGGTTATGGACAAAATGGGTTTCGGGGATAAATGGAGGGGCTAGATCCATTACTGCATTTCAACCACTTCGATGTCAGTTTTAGTCAACGGAACACCGTCCGATAGGTTCAAGATAAAAAAGGGGGCTTCGCCAAGGTTTCCCTTTGTCGCCTTTGTTATTCAATTTGTTGGGCGAAGCTCTTAGTGCTGTGTTGTGCAAAGCAGTGAACTCAAATCTGATTAAAGGAGTAAATGTTGGAACCAGTGAGCTATTAGTAAGTCACATTCAATTCGCTGATGACTTGGTTATTTTTACCAAAGCTGAAGAGGAATCTATCAGAAACGTGAAGCGACTACTTAGAATTTTTGAGCTTGCATCTGGGTTGTCCCTAAATGTGCAGAAAACCAAATTGTTTGGTATAAATGTTACCGATGAGTAGATCAGCGAGTGGAGCAGGATGATCCATGTTTCTTGGGGTAGTTTACCAACCGAGTATTTAGGGTTGCCCTTGGGGTATACTCAAAACTCCAACGAAATCTGGAACCCATTAGTGGCAAGGATGCAAAAGAAACTGGAAAATTGGCAAGGAAATTTCCTATCGATGGCTGGCCGATTAACTCTGATAAAAGCTGCTTTGAGTAATCTCCCGATTTATTATCTTTCGCTATTCTTAATGCCTGTGGGAGTTGCAAATAAAATCAACAGCATCATTGCCAAATTTTTATGGGGAGGAAAAAATGGGAAGGCAATGCATTGGCTGAAATGGGATTATGTTTGTCATCCTTTGTATAAAGGGGGTCTTGGTATTGTTGATACTAAAATCAGAAATAGATCCTTGCTTAACAAATGGATTTGGCGTTACGGATGCGAGAAAGAAAACCTGTGGAGGAAGATAGTTGATGCCAAATACGGGCATAATCAGTTATCCCTATTACCGAACATGGAGCCGATTAAGAAGAAATCATGGGTATGGAGAAACATCATCAAATCGCTGTCGTGTGCTGAAGATACTTACACGAAGAGCATCAGATTGGCTTGTGGAGATGGGAATCTAATCGATTTTTGGACGGATCCATGGACTGAGGTGGCATCTCTAAAAATAAGCTTTCCTAGAATTTACTCTGTTGCTGTTAAAAAATCTGGGAAAATAAAGGATTTTGGTTGGAAAATGAATAATTCTTGGACTTGGAAAATTGAGCTGCGCAGGAGACTTTTCACGTGGGAATGTCAATTATGGGATAATTTTATGGAGATAATTAACAAAGCTTCGCGCACGCTACTGGAAGTTGACTCTGTTAGGTGGATGGGCGTATCAAACGGCTTCTATTCAGCGCAAGCTTATTGTGCTAATGTTGCAGCAAAAGAATCTCTACTTGGCCTTAACTGGAAATCAGTTTGGTATAAGCTTGCACCCCCGAAAGTGGAGTTGTTTTTCTGGAAAGTCATCCATAATAGAGTTCCCACATACGAGGAACTTCATAAACGAGGGATATTGCTGGAAAACTCAAACATGTGCGTACTGTGTGGTGCTGCTACTAAATCGGTGAACCATCTTTTCTGCCACTGTTCAATTTCGTGGAAAGTTTGGCTTAAATGCTGCTGCTTTTGGCACATATCGTTTGTGATGCCAGCAGACGTCCGATCTCTTTGCCAGGTATGGAGCAACATCGCAACCCCACTTCTATCTCCCCAGGTATGGAAAATGCTTATGTACGGATGTGTTTGGACCATCTGGATTTGTCGAAATGAGGTTGTGTTTAAGAAAAAATCCTTTACTGTAGACCTCATTGTGGAATTAATTCTTACTAGAGTTGGGCATTGGTGCAATAGTCTATGGCCAAATTCCTTTGTGTCAATAGCAGATTTCATTAGATCTCCGCATGAAGCATGTTGCTGTGCGGATAGATATATCCAACAAAATTCTTCACTATGGGAAGCTCCGTCGATGGGTTGGCTCAAATTCAACGTTGATGCGGCTACCCTAGGTAGTTTTGGTGAGGCAGGTATCGGTGGCATTTTACGGAATGAAGCAGGCAAGATTCTAATTCAATTTTCAAAACCTATTGGCCTTGCTGACCCAACCACAGCAGAATTAAGGAGTATTTTGGAGGCGATATCATTTTTCAGAGGATCCAAATGGTCTCGAGAGAAATCACTTATCGTTGAAACTGACTGTATGATGGCTACTACATGGATAGATAATCCTAACAGAGCAGCAGGCTGTTTCAAGGAAGCAGTGTTAAAGATTATTGAACGTGGTAAAGGGATCAATTGGAAAATCGAACACACTCCAAGGACCACAAATACGGCAGCACACAGATTAGCTAAGAAAGGTGTGAGAAGCCAATCATATTGGGTGTGGGAAGCTAAATCTTTCTAACCAAGTTCTGTATGCTGTCGAGTCTTGCATGTTGTAAGTTTATTTTTCCACCATTTATGTGTCTGGTAGGCATTCTCATTTGGTTGCTAGTCGTAGCAGCAGCATAGTGTATGGAGAAGGGTGTAAGACCGTCAAGTTTGGTGTTGGATATTATGTATGTGTTGACAACCAGATTCAAATAAAGTGGGCACTTTTTCCCCCTTCTAGGTTTAGTGGGGTTTTTAACGAGGCCCGTATTTCCTTTCAAAAAAAAAAGTTTGATTAACTCAATCAATTTTTAAAATAATTGAATTTTTATTTATTTTTGTTAAAATTAACCATTCAAATATCCATAATTAAAATTGAGTTTCTTTTGTTAGATATTTTTTATTTTTAGTCTTTATTTTTTTGGTTGGGTTTAATTTGAGAATAAATTATAAATATTGAGTTTTAAATATTATGAGACATTAACTATGAGATGTAGTGTGATAGTTGCTCACCTCATTCCTTAAGCATGGTTCATGAGTTTGATCATTGTCCGTTAGAATGGAGTACAATTCATAGTTAACCATTTGCCTCTTAAAGAAAACACTCGCGACGAGAAAATATTGTGAGGCATTGATGAAAATATTACGAGGCATTGAACAATTAAACTTTAATTTGAACCCAATGAGTGACTCCAATAGAAAAGAAAATGATGTTCATCATAAGAGATATGAGTACGATTAGTGTGTACAAGATATGTGCCTTGTTAAAGAGTTAAAAAATCTATAAATTTTACATAAAATCCCACATATGATCCGTTGTTGATTTTTTTTACTAAATTTGATTTTTGATATTAAATATTTCTTTTTTCAAAATATATTCTCGAATGTTACTTGAGTTATTAAAAGAGGTCGGGAAACACACAAAAATCAAAGTATAAAATAAATTTTATATGAACTCGAAAAGTGATTTCAGTAATACAAATGTGACATGTTCTCGAGTAGTATTGTTTGTATGGTGTATTTGTGTTATTCAGAAAATTATTTTATAAACCCTCCTCACTGCGTTAGCAACGATACCAACCACTAAAAACAACTCACATCATTTTTTTCGTATTATTTGTTCTAGGTGAAATACACTCATGTTTTTTCATGTCATTTAAAGAAAAGAAAATACTTTGAATCACAAGCCTTTTAATTTTAAGGTTGAGAGATTATTGTTTTAGGTTATAAGATTTAAAATTTAGGGTTTATTGTTAGAATTTAAAGTGTAGGGTTTAAGATTTGGAGTTTAGAATTTAGTGTGTTAGGGTTAGGGTTTTAAATTTTAGATTTTATAGTTTAAATATGAAGGGTTCTGTAAATTTTTTATACAACTCATGTGTCAAAATATAACCCTTAAAAATAGATATTTGGAGGTTTAAATTTGAGTGTGTTGATGATGTAAGTGATTTATAGGGGTTGAGATCATTGTTGACAGGATGGAAAAAGCCCATGAAATAAATTGTCGTTATTCAAAGTTAAAAACATAACATGTATTATCATAAATACCATGTTAAAAATGTTCAAATATATAATATATTTAAATTTATAATAGTAATGTACTAATAAATACATTGGAAATAATTTACACTTGATAGGAGAATTCTGTTATTGTAGTTTTATTAATCCGATAGAATTAATCTCCATTTAAATCGATGTATGAATAGGTGGGACATCCGTGGTCAAAACAAAGTTGTTCCCGGTAACAATCTAATGAAATGGAATGTACAAAGAAAACATTGTTTGGACCTGTTGGAATGGGATTTCAGTGAAGATAGTTCCACATACTCTTTAACTCACAAAATTAAGAAAGAAAACAATGAATTTTAGTAGGCAAGGGCCCAAGGCCAAGGACTTATATATTTATTTATATGTATAATCTAGCGGCACAGATTGCCAGTTTTATACACTAAGAAAGAGGTGGTGCCTATATAGTTGGACGCCAAAGCTTGTCCATCTGAACTTGGTTGAGAAAATGCCACCTCAGATCTTTCAATAACATATCCCATACGGAAGCTTTTCCTGCATTTCACAAAGTTTAATCGGAACAGGACAAAACTGAGTTAATACTAAAGCTCACGTGGTTTACCTTACTGCTTCCAACAATTGAGTGGCAACGCCCTTTCTCCTGTTGGAAGGAGTGACCCAGATTGCTCTTATGCCACAAACACCACCTACCCCTTCCCTTTTACACAGAATTGCTCCGTTTCGGCTTTTGTATGACACCTCTGAAGGAGCTCTTTTCATGACTTCCCTCTGCGAGTTTGGCCTCGCTTTCTTTGCTGTTGCACCGTGTCTTTCACCAACTGAACACCAGAGGACTTCAAAAGCTTCCTTTATCGCTTCTGCAACTACACATCCAGCAATTCGTTGGGAGGAAACGAATAGGTATACCTGTAAACAGTATGACAAAGAAGAAGAAAAATCCCAAGACTGGAGCTTAGAAACTGTTCAACTTGGCAACTATTTGGACTGCAACACATTTAGAAATAGATCAAATGTAAGAATCATTTTGTGATAATTGGGGAAAATTAAATAGATTTTTTAGATAATGTGCCAAATTGCCAATATGTAAAATGCAATCAGATCACCTTGCAAAGCTTGTGAAAAATCCAGCCCTCACCCAGCTCAGTCTCCATCATCTTCACAACCTCTTGCACCTGCTAAAGCAAACCCCCACAATCATTGAGTTCAAATACATTATAGAAGGTAAAAAAAAACAAAATCTTGACCTTATTTCTCTGAGCAATAGGATCAGAATCCAAAACCAAAATGACTCACCACGTTCACCATTGGGCATATGAACAACCCTCTCATTTCTCCATCCCTTCAAAATGAAGCCCGCTGTTAAGACTTCAATAAAATTTCAAATTTTAATTCTTCAAACATTGGCTTTTGGATCAAAACGGTTCTACTAAATTGCAGAGCAACAGCTGGACGTATTCCATAGTTACAGAAGGCATTTCACATTGCAGAAAGAGAATACACATGTACCTTGAATTGAATCCCAAGAGTGAAATTCCTATGAAAAAGGGTATGGGACTTTTCATCGGTTCCATCCCCACGAGTGTACTTGAGTCCGCAAGTTGAACACCTAACTCCAAATGGAACTGTGCATAACTTCTCTTCTTATTCAGATTTCTCCCGCCTGAACCGCTTTCTTCCCTTGAAAACCTATTCTCTGAAATGGGGTTTTCCGATTTCTCATCGCTTGATTCCTTTTTCCTGTCAATCCTTCAAAAGTGCAACAACAACAAAAAAATCTTTAAAAAACCCCAAAAAAAAAACAGTTACTCTTGTTTGGATAGAAGAAAAAAAGTTACCCTTCAAAATTTGAAGCTCTACGGGTGTAGGTGTTGACAAAGATGTGGTGACTCTTCTCCCAGGTGGCTAATTCATCGTTCTCGTTATTGCAGAAGTGTGGAGGTGAATTCGAACACTCGTTAGAAGTAGAAGAAGGCGGCTTGTAGAAGGAATTTATTTTGGATTGCATCTTGGATTATTGTTATGTTTTTTTGATGAATGATTGGTATATTGGTGGAGTTTTTTTTGTTGATTTGGAATTGGCGTTATAAAGATTTTAAAACAAAAATTTATAAATTGAGTCTCATTCCATTCCCCTACTTCAAAGCTTCCCGCCTTGCCCTTTACCCCATTCCATTCCCTTTCCATTTCAATGTTACGGTTTTGGGATACTTTAATCCGGTGCTACATTCGATCGGATAGAGTCAAAAAAAATTAGTTAATTAAGTTGATGATCTTAGTTTATATCTCAAACTATATTTGAAATTTTTAGATTTGAGTCTAATTGTTTAAATTTAATTGTAGATATTTGTAAAATTTATATTTTAATTTTGATATAACAAGGAATTTCAAGGACTAAATTATAAATTGGATAAATTTTCAAGTACTTAAGTCTCACAAATTAACAAGAATTCGAACTTAAAATAATTTCTAAGTCAAAAAGCTAAACCCCAAATATTTTTTAAGTGTTTTTGTACTCAAATAACCAAAATTGGTCCAGGTGTATCGATAAGCCCTTAGTCGCAGCGATATAATTTTTAGCTACTAAAATTCGTTTTTATATTTAATGATTGTAGAGTACTGATACATGTGTAGCTGTATCGGTACGCCATTCAACTTGGGAAACCAATTCACTTTTGAGTATCGGTATGTCTCTATACGTACCGATACTGGTGTTACAATTTTGAAAATCTTTTGCATATAATATTCGACCGTTGCCTTGTCAGTTTATTGAAATCACAATCTTTAAAAATTGGTTATATTGCACTGATACACTACTTGTATCAATACGCCTTTCTGCGTACCGATCTTTTGTTGCAGCAATAATTTTCTCGCTCACAGGTATCGATACAGTTGTTCGCGAACCGATACCGACTGGTGACAGACTGCATTTTTGCGGAAAAAATACAGCCCAACGGCTATAATTATGATCTCAGCTACCTAAACGGTTGGAAATCAACGATGGGTATATAAACAAATCCCCAAAGCTATAGCAACAACTATTGATCAAGTCTTAAGCATTCAAGCACAAATCTAACTTTCTTATAGCTTTTAGAGTCAAATTCTTGTAACCCACTTTAGTTTTTTATTTATAATGTAATCCCTTCGTCCCGGCCTAGCCAACAAACTGAACCGAACGGGTTACACGGAGAAAATCAAAGTGAAACCCATTAAGGCCTCACTCCGATTAGCAACCCTATTTTTTCATTTTATTTATCTTGTCTAAATATCACTTTTAATCCTATGTGTGAAGGCAACAACGGAAAAGCGAAAGCGGAATACGAACCAATTAGAGGGCATACGATAATTTAAACTTATCAAGTAGCTTATTTGTCAATTTTCATGCTCACAAGGCAAAGCCATCACAAAGTGACACATATAACTCATTTAGGAAGCATACGAGCATTAGGGACTAAAACGAAACATTTGGAAACTCTCGAAGATGTCTTTTAACTGTTTTAACTACCTACGTTTCGAAACAGGCCTGCCCGTTCCGAAACGCGGGCTTCATTCAAAAAGTAACACCAAGTCGTTCCGGAACAGGAGCCTCCAATGGCCAAACGTACCGGAACGACCCTACATGGTTCCGAAACAGGAGCCTCCAGTAGCAAATTGTACCGAAACGACACCACCCCCGTTCCAATACGGATGCCCCTAGAGCTTGGCCGTTCCGAAACCATATCAGGCGTTTCGAAACGCCTAGACACAGTTTGGCCTGAAAACATATTTTGGCATCTCCAAACGTCCCCAAACTTGCCTCGAAACATCACAAACCACATGGCAACTTATTATACAAACAATCTAGAGGCAAAACACCCTAAACACGACTTCAAACATGCATACACGCAACAAAATGGATCCCAAACCCAAAGCTCATAAGAACACGTTAGCTCAAAAACACCAAAGAGTCAAAACACAAAGCAATTTATCCAAGGTCATAACAAACATCAACATGACATGATATCAACATTTAAAATATCCTAGCAACTTAAACAAAGTCAAACATAGGAGTTTGAACACCAACTCCCTAACATAAAGTCTAGTATTCCCATTATCTAAGTATTATTTTAACTAGTAAAACCATACTTTGAGCTAGCAAGAACTCCTCCCTTGCCCACTTGCCTCCCGGAGCCTCTAACGATCTGTATTGTTGGAAAAAGAATAGCGTAAGCTTAAAAGCTTAGTGAGTAGAGCTCTAATACATAACAACAATGCAGTTTAAAACATATATCTTAGTTTTAAAAGCAAAACTATTTAAGAAGAGATACAATGAAATGGAAACATAGACGAAACATGGTTTGCACATGCACAACCATTCCCGGTGGGACTACACATCACCATACTCATCTACTAGTCACTACCGGTAGTAATACACATCACCGTATACAACGACTAACCATCACATGAGGCTTGACATCAACTACGACTACACAACAACATTAGAACAGAGAGCAAAAGCAATCCACATTTCACACAACAACACGAATATCCGCACACACCAACAATTAACGAAACAAGGCAAATTAGACGAACTTACACTTGGGTTTAGGCTAGTCCTTAAGGCTCCACCCAAAACCCCAAGAAAACCTCTTTGAATCATTTTAAACTTCAAAACATTTTCACTCACCAGCTCACAAACCCAAACAAGCTAACATTCTTCCTTCAAGCTTTCGCAACTCCCGGTGTGATGTCCGAAGGACCCAAATCATTATCTGCTGCTTCTACCCAAATCAAAACAAGGAATTAATACAACTTTCAACATTCTAACTTGTTGAAATCATTACCATCAAAATCCGACAATAACAAGCATCTCATTTCTATTCCAAACTAACCCAAACTATCCTCAAACCTACTCTAACTTCAAGTCAGTCATATCCCCATCAATTTATCATCCAAACCATATTCAAACACTCCAAAAACATCAACCCGACAACTCCAAAGCATTAGGAACCCTTCTCCACCATTTCTAAGCCAAAAATCCAAAAACTCATTTATCAAAATCGCCCATTTTCATAAAATCCGGGATTTCATGCTAAACCCAATATTTTAACAGCATTTCACACTCAAAACTTCCTTTAAAACTTACCCAAACCATTGGTTTCATCATTTGGGTAAAAATGGGGGTTTTTGAAGGGTTTAAGCTTTTGATGAAAACAATGGTTTGGGTAAGTTTTTGAAATAATATATTTTATTTTTGACCCAAAACCTATTCTCCAAAACCCATTTATCTACATTTTACCAAAATACCCCTTTTTCTTTAAAAACTTTAAAATTTTGGCCATTTAATAGGTTTTTTTTCCCAAACTTGTTTAACCCGAACCGGCTTAACCCAACGCCTAAACCCGAGTATCTTCCGGGCCCCAAACCCGGGCGTTACAACTCTCCCCCACTTAAGGAATTTCGTCCTCCAAATTACCTGATGGAAAAAGATACGAAAACTGTTTCTCCATGTCTTCCTTCCTCTCTCAAGTAGCCTTTTCCACACCTCAGTGTCTTCACAAAACCTTGACTAACTCGATAGATCTCCCACACAACACTTTCCTATCCATAGCAAGAATTTCAACCGGCTCTTCATCATACGAAAAGTCTGGGTTCAACTCAATATCTTCCACTGGCATTACATGAGACGGATCCGACCTATACTTCTGAAGCATCGAAACGTGGAACACATCATGAATCTTCTCTAACTCTGTCAGCAGTCTCAATCTATAAGCAACGGGACCAATCCTCTCAACTACCTCGTAAGGACCAATGAATCTCGGGCTCAACTTACTTTTCCTACCAAACCTCACCACCTTCTTCCAAGGTGAGACTTTCAAAAACACTTTTTCGCCCACATCATACTCTATCTCCTTTCTCTTCAAATCGGCATACGATTTCTGTCGATCTGAAGCTGCCTTCAAGCGATCACATATCAGTTTTACCTTCTCGGTAGTGCTCTTGAGCAAGTCTGGCATCGATACAAGCTTCTGTTCGGCCTTGGCCCAACAAACAGGTGTTCTACACCTCCTACCATATAGAGCCTCATATGGTGCCATCTGAATACTAGCCTGATAATTGTTGTTGTATGCAAACTCCACTAACGGTAGGTGTTTCTCCCAAGAACCCTGAAAGTCGATAATGGAACACCTCAACATATCCTCTAACACCTGAATAACTCTCTCTGACTGACCATCTGACTGCGGGTGATACGAAGTGCTGAAGTTCAACTAAGTACCCAAGGCACGATGCAAACACTCCCAAAATCTAGCTGTAAACCTCGGATCTCAGTCTGATACGATCGACTTCGGTACCCCATGCAATCTCACTATCTCACGGATGTACATATCGGACAACTTATCTAAGGTGTAGGTAGTATGTACAGGCATGAAATGGGCACACTTAGTGAATCTATCGACTACCACCCACACTGAATTCTTCTTCGAAGGAGTCAATAGTAAACCCGACACAAAGTCCATGGTAATACGTTCCCACTTCCATTCCAGAATCTTCAACTGCTGTAACAAACATGAAGGAAACTGATGCTCGGCTTTAACTCGCTGACATACCATACACTTACTCACAAACTCGGCCACATCTTTCTTTAACACAATCCAGTAGTACTCTTCTTTTAACCCACGGTACATCTTTGTACTACTCGGATGCATAGAAAAAGGACTGTTATGTGCTTCATTCAAGATAGTATGCCTTAACTCAGCATCTTCTGGAACTACCATCATATTCTTAAAACATAGGATCCCATTCTCGTCAAAGCAGAAATCTGTAGGTCTACCCTCGGCTATATCTTGCACGTGAGGTGTCAAAGACTCATCTTGCAACCGTTCTCTCGAATCAACTAAACCAACGAGGGTTTAACCTGTAACTCGGCTATCAAACTGCCATCCCGTGACACACTCAATCTCACAAACATAGCTCAAAATTCAACTGCCACTTTTCTACTCAAAGCATCGGCCACTACGTTTGTCTTACCCGGATGGTACTCTATCGTAAGGTCATAGTCTTAAGAAGTTCTATCCACCTACGTTGTCTAAGGTTCAACTCTCTCTGAGTCATCAAAAAAGTCAAAGAAACAAATAATTTAAGGGCATCTAAGCAATTTATCTATTTTATTTTATGAAGTAAAAAAAAATTAAAAAGGAAAAAATGAACTGCACTGTTCCATCTTCTTTCTCGTCTCTAGTTCTTTTTCTTTTGCTAGTTTTTTCATTATAAAACGTAGTAATAGCCGCCTTTATACCACCATTCAATCAGTGTTCGTCTTTTGTTGAAGCCATTAAAAGAATCGAAAGATAAACAAAGAAGAATATTTCTTGTTTTAATTCACCGGTACCTGGATGAGAGCAAAAATAGAAGATGAATCTTAGCCACCAATCATGGCATATAGGAGTTGAACCTTTTAAATTTCATACTCGAAAAGAAGGGTAAAAAGAAAAGGTGTGAACATGAAGATTATTTGAGGCGTACATAAGAACCAAAATTGATGAAGAAAATGGTGATGGTTCTTCGAACCTACAAAGATTAAAGAACTCCGAAGATGAATCGAAGAGGATCCTGATCAGAAAGCAAAATAAGGGAATGAAATCTCGCACTGAGAAACTTTTATGGAGAAGCGTTTGCTTAGAAAGAGGAAGTTCAAATTCTACAAATTAAGATTATGGAGATGAAATCAGAAGATACATGTTAGTGAAGAGTCTTAGAGAGCATATATTATTGAGTAACAAAATAGCACCCATCGTAAGCATTTCGAGTCCGACCCGACAATGGAGCCAATCCATGAAATCAGATGAATGACGCAGTTCATTTTTATTTTTTTACTTCATAAAATAAAATGCGCAAATTACTTAGATGCGCTTGAATTATTTTTTTCTTTGACTTTTTTTGACCGAATAAACCATGTGGCAGCATAGAAACCTGCCATGTGTCCTACCACATCACAGGTTAACGATGTTAGAGACGGGGTATTTTAAATGACAGAAGAAAACTACATTGAACACATTGAATGCTTATAAACTTTAGGCGCCACATTAAACTTTCTATCAAAGTACAGGTGCCATTATCCCAAATAGATTTAAACATGAACCAATTCATTAAGTTACCCTCCCCCTCTTTTTTTTCTTTCAATTTTACAACACTATTTCAATGAAAAACAACATTTTATTGTTTTGTAATTTTCACATATTTTCATTTTCTAAAAACATTTTTAAAAATTTTAACCAAACATATTTTTAATTATTCTTTTTTAAAAAACCAAAAGAAAAATAACTTTAATTTTCTAAAATCAAACGAAGTCTAATTGTTTTGACACTCCTTTTGGATTAAAACTTAATTTGATTAAAATCAATGATCAATTAGTCTAATGAGATTAAATATTATATTTTTTCAGGGCCGGCCCTAGGCAGGGGCAGCAAGGGCGCCTGCCCAGGACCCATTTCTCAAGAAAATTAAATATTGTATATTTTCAAATTATATTTAAAGATTTAGCTTGTTTTAATATATGTTATTATGACATATTTTTTTAATATTTGTTAAGAGGGGTTAAGATTTTTCCAACATTTATTATTAAAGATCTACTCTGAATATTTTTTTTTTTCCAATACTTGTTATTAGGGGCCTGTTTTTTATATTTGTTATTAGAGGCTGAGTATTTTTCAATATTTATTAGTAGGGGTCTACTCTTAATATTCAATTTTTTTTCTAATACTTGTTATTAAGGGCCCATTTTTTAATACTTGTTATTAGGGGCTGAGTTTTTTCCGATATTTATTATTAGTGATCTACTCCTAATATTCAATTTTTTTCTAGTACTTGTTACTAGTAGGCATGGGCACGGGTCGGGTCGGGTTTTTGGCCCACCCGAACCCGACTCGAAACTAAGTATCCTAAAACCGAACCGACCCGATCTAATTTTTTTAAAAACCCGACCCGACCCGACCCGACCCGAAAATAAATATTCTAAACCCGACCCCAACCTGACCTATAGAAAAAAAATTAATTTTAGGGACCTAATTGTAAAAAATAATTTTAAGAGGCATAATTATAAAAAATAATAAATTTAAGGACTAAAATGTAAATAAAAAATTAATTTTAAGGACCTAATTATAAAAGAAATATATAAAGATGGGGTATTATTACAAATATCCCTAAAAAATTTAAGGGAAAATTACACTATTAGTCCCGGGTCAGGTCGGGTCGGATTTTTTCACCCTAAAACCCGAACCCGACTCGACCCGATCTCACCCTACATAAAAACCCGACCCGAACCCGATTTTTTTTTAATAAAAATACCCGCCCCGATCGGGCCGGGTCGGGTCGGAACCCGTCGGGTCCGGGTGAAATGCCCATCCCTAGTTACTAGGGCTCTAGTTTTTTCCAATATTTGTTATTATGGGCATAGTTTTAAGGTAAAATTTTGATATACATGTTGGTAAAACTAATTTTACACAAGCCTGTATATTTACATTATAAAACTCAAATCCTAAATTCTACCCTAACCCTAAAAAACTAAACCATATACCCTGAATTCTCAACACTAATCTTAAATTCTAAACCCTACAACATAAACCCCTACACTTTAAACCCTAAACTAAAACCCTAACCCCTAAAACTAAAAGGCACATATAAACTAAAGTTTACACTGCATATGTATCAAAGTTTTTTTTAATAGTTTTAAAATTTAATTTTTTCAATACTTGTTATTAGGGGACCAATTTTTTCAATACTTGTTACGATGGACCAACTCTTAAAATTTAATTTCTTTCATTACTTGCTATTACGGACAAAGATTTAAATAGCGACATGCAACCACAAAAACGATCGTTATATGACGGTAGTGGCATCATTTAAAACCGTGATATATGGAACCATTATGTCCACAATAGCATATGTTACTAAAAAAATTTCATAACCGCGATACTCGCAATAAACAAAATAACATCTATTATATCCACAATCATGATAAACACAACACAACCGAAAATATGGCTGTAACTATAATTACAATTTAAATCTTCAATTTAAGGCTCATTTTTTAAGTTTGCCTCGGGCCTAAAAAAACTCAAGACCGGCCCTGTATTTTTTAAATAAGGTCAGAGAACCAACTCTAACATTGTGAATGGAGTAAATTAGGTGGGAAGATCACCCTATAGTAAACTTCTATCTATGATACCTAATTCATACTAATCAGCTAATGAGTTGAATAGCTATACAAAAAAATATTAATTTTACTAAAAAAAACCCGCTTTTATTATGTTTGTATCGACGAGTGGTTGGTATTACATTCCCATGTCGGGATTCGAACCCATATAAAATAGAATAATATAATCATCCTTAACCACTAATTAAAATTAAGTATAATCATCCTTAACCACTAAGTCAATTAATAGATCTTATTATATTACAATTTTAATTAGGCTAATACACAAATTCGCCCCACTTTTGGCCAAATTAACCTCTATTTTTCTTCTTGAAATTAGGTCAAATTAACCTTTAGGATTGTAAAACTTTAAATGAGTTAGTCCATCGGTGCATTATTTTAAGGGTAAACTATACTAATGACCACCAAACTATAGGGTTGGTGTCGATTTGACCACTATATTTTTAATTGTGTCAAATATACCACTTAACTATTTAAATGGTTCTAATTAAGCCACTCATCGTTAAAAAAACGAAAAAGTTGACGGAACTGTTAAAAAAATTGGTATAATTACACATTTGGTCCTTTATATTTATACAATATATCAATTTAGTCCTAATTTTAATCTAATAAAATAAATTAATTATTCAATAAGATGATGACACGTGTCACCACCTGATTGGAGGTGGAAAAATGAAAGGAATAAAATCCCCCCATCAAGGATCGAACCTATGACCTTGGAGCAACCAAGGTTTGTTTTTGCCACTAAACCAAGCACAATTTTGTGCTATAGGGTACAACAGTTAATATATGTGTTTAATGATTGTTAATGCCCAGAAAAATGAAAAAAAAAAGAAAATGCACTTGGGTGGATTCAAACCAAGGACCTTGGGATGCAAAGCACATGTGCTTGCCACTACACCAAGTGTATACTTTGTGATATGTTGTACAACATTTAATATATGTCTTACATAATTTTTAATGCTTGAAAAAAGGAAGGAAATGTAATTTTAAGAAACTGGAACATAATATTCTTATGATGCATAAAAACATCTAAACCAAATAAATAAATCTAATAGCTAAATTAAAGTTAAGAATATTAAATTATATTTGTGAGTTTGAATTCGCTAAATAAATTTAATATAATTTTTAATTTTTTTACTATAATTATATATATAATAATTTAATTAATTTTTTAATAAATATTAAAATTATTAATTAAGTTAAAAAATCATTATATGCGTGAAATTATAAAAATAAATCTAGAACTAAAAAATATATTAAATTTAGATTAAAATATAAAAATTTTAAAATGATTTTTCTATTAAAAAATTAAAAAATAATATTAAATTTTTTATTTTAAATCGTGCACTAACTATAATTTAAAATATATACAAAATATTCTTAACTTTAATTTAGTTATTAGATTTATTTAATTGGTTTAGATGTTTTTATGCATCATAAGAATATTATGTTCGAGTTTCTTAAAATTACATTTCCTTCCTTTTTCCAAGCATTAAGAATTATATAATACATATATTAAATGTTGTACAACATATCACAAAGTATACACTTAGTGTAGTGGCAAGCACATGTGCTTTACATTCTATGGTCCTTGGTTCGAATCCACAGAAGTGCATTTTCTTTCATTTTTCTGGGCATTAAACAATTTTATTGAATAATTAATTTATTTTATTAGATTAAAATTAGGAATAAATTAATATATTGTATAAATATAAAGGACCAAATGTGTAATTATACTAATTTTTTTAACAGTTCCGTCAACTTTTTTGTTTTTTTTACGGCGAGTGGCTTAATTGGAACCATTTAAATAGTTAGGTGGTATATTTGACACAATTAAAAATATAGTGGTCAAATCGACACCAACTCTATAGTTTGGTGATCATTAGTATAGTTTACCCTTATTTTAAATGCATACACAAATAGACCACTAAACTTTGACAATTTTTATTAAATTAACCCATAACTTTTTCAGTTATAAATAAACTATAAATAATATTAATTGATTCTAAAAAATATAATATTTTAAAACTAAGTTAAATTTTAAATTGATTAGCCTGGCCCGTGGACCACGTCAACAAACATTTCTAAATTTAACAACGTTAATTTTAGGGACTAGTTTCTGTACCTTTCGCCAATGTTGGAGCCAATTCGACCCAAAGTAGATGAAGTATCACTTTTACAAAACTTGTCAAATGTATTAAGACACTAAATTGTGAAAAAACAAATTGGAGATCTATCGATTAAACCAATAGTAAAAAATGCTCATGCTATCTTATCTGGTGTGAGTTTAAATCTTAACATTTACCTTTAAAATGCAAAATGCCTCTCCTTCATTAAATTAATCAAAATTGTTACACTATTTTAAAACGTCTAATAAACATTTTGATAAAATAAATGACCAATTTATAACTTTTTAAAGATCAATGAGCAAATTAATATTTTATTTTATAGTTGAGTGACTGGGTGTACTTCACCCCAAATCTTTTAGTTAATGGTGCAAGTGATTCCGGTTATAAAGGGAGGGGTCGACTTATGTATCTCGAATCTGAACCAAGAGTTGGGTCAATCTTTGTACTTTAGAAATGGTTTTTGCATGTTTCATATATACTTTTTTTCTTTAAAAAAATTAGTTAAATTGAAATAAACACATAGATCCAGAAACTAGAGTGGTGTGAGGTTGGATTTCTGACTTGGACAGCTAACTGGCTGCTATAAATGTATGTGTATCAAATATACCATGCATTTTCGATATAAAACTCACTTGACCTGATATTCCAACCATGAACAAATTCTCCCATTCCCTTTTCCCTCTCAAACACCATAATACAATTTGCAAAATTAGAGAAAGGCAATCTCCACTGCTATTCCCTCCAAAACTTGGCCTGAATTCCTCTCTTGGTTGTTCCTCTAGGAAAATGTCTTTTCGCTGCATGAAAAAGGAATGTCAAAGGTCAATCCCTTAGCATTCAACTGATTTATTCAACACCACATTCACAGATGGGTGCAAAGGTACACTCGGAAAAGTGACAAGTGCGCGCCATCATTAATATGAACTGTTCGAACAACAGTCTTAAGACTGTCTTCTTTAAGCTTTCCATCATATGTAAATTCCTCCATGTGTTGCATCTCACACATGGATGCACACCAAACACATACACATCAAAGTGGATATAAAATGGATCATCCAACTATTTTTTGTTTGTTAGAACCCATGTTATCTGGCTTCCTTTTTCTTCTAAAGTTCAGCATCCGACACCCATGTCTTAACACATTTTTTAACAAGGGTTTGGAGGTATGACCTTCGAAATATTTGAAAAAAAAATTGAGTTGCATCATAATAAATAAAAATAAACTCACAGTGCGCAAAGTTCATTGGATCATCAGCTAGCTGGTGATGGCACTAGTCACCTTTAATTGTTCAAATAAACATTGAAATTTGTGCCTTTCTTCAAGGGTCATCTTAACTCCCGAAGACTGCAGGAACAATAGGAAAGAGACCAAGAACATATGAATTAATCACACAACCCCGAGCTAATTTGATGTTGCATAGTCCAAAGAATTAATTGAAAAATACATTCATAAATTTCAAAACCGTATGCTGTCAAAGGGTACTAAACACAAAAGCAGCAAGAATCATACAGATAGATCCAATAGGAATCAGGTCCAGCCGGCAAAAAGGATTGTAATGTCTTAAATTGCCAAAAGCAGGTGAAGAGGGGCATATCCAACGTCAACGTGCTATTCTTTTTCCAATCAATGAAATTTGGAAGTCCACAGGATTAGATGGGCATGCAGGACCAAAAAAATGCAAACCAAAAACCTTCTAAAACAAAATGTATTTTTCGTAGGAATGATACGCATATACAGTCAAACTTATCAATGGGATAGATGAAGATAAACAGAAAATTCTTCTGTTTTATTAGATGATTAAAAATCTGATGCAATACAAAGATACTTACAGCCTTATATAGGCTAGGACTTTAATTTAGATAAGGAGTCCTACTAGGTTTAGTCTTCCTACTCTATCTAAAAAAACTTAGAATACTACTACAGCAATTAAACTAATAACTTAACTCCTATACGGATTAGGATTACTAAACTAATAAATTAACTCCTATACGGATTAGGATTACTATGCATATTCTTACACTCCCCCTCAAACTGGTGAATATACGTTGTATAATCCCAGTTTGGACAAAAAATTGCTGAAAAGAGCTTTTGGCAGAGGCTTTGTGAGAGTGTCTGCCACTTGTTCTTCTGTAGGAATGTAGTTGAGAGAGACTGTCCCTTTAGCCAACTTCTCAGCAATGAAGTGCCTGTCGATTTCAATGTGCTTTGTCCTGTCATGTTGTACAGGATTCTTGGCTATCTGAATAGTGGATTGGTTATCACAAAAAATTTCAAAACTTTCATCTTGTGCCATTCCCAACTCTCTAAGAAATTTCAATAGCCAAATTCCTTCGCATATTCCCAAGGCTAGGGCCCTAAGTTCGGCCTCAGCACTGCTTCTTGAAACCACCGTTTGTTTCTTACTTTTCCAAGTCACCAAATTTCCCCAAACAAAGGAACAATATCCACTGGTTGACCTCCTGTCAGTGAGCTCTCCTGCCCAACTTGAATCAGTGTAGATTTTCACAGTTCTATCTTGACTTTTCTTAAAAAATAGGCCGTGTCCTGGTGTCCCTTTTAAATACCTCAAGATCCTCTTTGCTGCATCCATGTGTTCTTGTCTAGGCTCTGTCATATATTGACTTATGACATTTACTGGAAAGGAGATGTCGGGTCTGGTGAGGGACAAGTAAATCAATTTACCTACTAATCTTTGGTAGAGTCCTTTGTCAGCCGCAAGACCAGTTCCTGGTTTGTTGAATTTTAGGCCTGCCTCCATTGGTGTGTCTGCAGGTTTGCAACCCAGTAAACCTGTTTCTTTAAGAAGATCCAGGATATACTTTCGTTGGTTGATAATTAACCCTTTGCTGGTTCTTGCTACCTCCATGCCTAGGAAGTATCTCAAACTCCCAAGATCTTTGATTTCAAATTCTCTACTTAAGAAGTTCTTCAATTTGCTAACTTCTTCATCATCTCCTGTCATAATTATGTCATCCACGTACACAATTAAGATTACTCTTTTATTGGAAGAAGTTACCTTACTGAACAAGGTGTGATCGGCCGAGGATTGCTTGAACCCATTCTTCAATATAACCTTGGTGAATCTCTCAAACCAGGCTCTAGGAGATTGTTTAAGTCCATAGAGTGATTTTGCTAGTTTGCAAACTTTCTGAGGTTGTCCTGTACCTTTTACCCCTGAAGGAATTTCCATGTAAACTTCCTCCTCAAGATTTCCATTTAGGAATGCATTCTTGATATCTAGTTGATGTAGTTTCCAGTCACAGTTTACTGCCAAACTAAGAAGAATTCGAACTGAATTCAATTTTGCCACTGGAGCAAAAGTTTCTTTGAAGTCGATCCCATAGGTTTGAGTAAACCCTTTTGCGACCAACCTTGCCTTGTGCCTTTGAATAGTCCCATCAGAATTATATTTGATGGTAAATACCCATTTACAGCCGACAGTCCTCTTGCCCTGGGGTAGGTCTGTAATAGTCCAAGTTCCATTCTTTTGAAGTGCTTCAATTTCTTCCTCTATAGCCTTCTTCCATTTAGGATTCTGAACTGCTTCTTCATAGCTCTTTGGAATTTGTTCCTTGTCTAAACAAGCTGTAAAAGCTTTGAATGAAGGCATTAAACTTCCATAGGCAGCATACCTTTGGATAGGGTATTTGGTACATTGTCTCACCCCTTTTCTCTTAGCAATAGGTTCATAATCATAAAGAAGATGAGAAGGTATATTAACAGATTCATTACCTTCACTTTCTTCACAGGTAACTGGACTGAAATTTAATTCTTGACGAGTGCTAGATTGCAGAACAGTTTCTGGAATAGTCTTCCTTTTCCGAGTATAGACCTGCAATTGTTTTGGAGGCTGTGAAGAAGTTTGAGTTGACTGTTTTGATGCAGGAGAAAGGTATGGGTTAGGTGATGAGTTAGGAGGAGTATGGGAAGAAGTTTGAGACTCAAGTAAGGGAGGATAATGAGAAGGTGAAGAGAGAGGAACTTGTGTAGGAACAAGCTGAAAATTATTACCAATTGTCTCCCCCTTAATTTCAGTCTTGGAGAAATAAGGTTCCTGCTCAAAAAAGGTTAGATCCATAGTAACAAAGAATTTTTTAGAAGGGGGATGGTAACATTTGTAGCCTTTCTTGAGTGAAGAATATCCAACTAAGACACATTTCAAAGACTTGGGATCAAATTTAGATCTCGTAGGACTGAAATTCTGTACAAACACAGTGCAGCCAAAGATACGCAAGGGAAGATTAGAGTTCATAGGTTTGAAGGATGGAAAGAAAGACAAGAATACATCCCTGGGTGTTTGAAAATTCAATACTTTACTAGGCATACGATTAATAAGATAAGTAGAGGTTAATAATGCCTCACCCCACAAGTAATGAGGAACATTGTTGGAAAGCATTAGAGCTCGGGTTACTTCTAAAAGATGTCTATTTTTTCTTTCCGCAATCCCATTTTGTTGTGGAGTATCAACACATGAACTTATATGGACAATGCCTTTATCTATGAAGAATTCACCTAAGGACTTAGTGAAAAATTCCCCCCCATTGTCAGACTTAAAGATTTGAATTTTAGTCTCAAATTGGGTTTCAACCATACTATAAAATTGTTCAAAGACTTGACTAACCTCTGATTTTTCTTTTAACAAGTATGTCCAAGTAAGCCTACTATGATCATCAATAAATATGACAAACCAACGACCCCCAGTAATATTCTTCACACGAGAAGGACCCCAAACATCACTGTGGACAAGGGAAAAAGGATGCGAGGGTTTATAGGTAGAGGGTAAATATGAATTTCTAGTTTGTTTTGCAAGAGGACAAACATGGCATTTAAAAGAGGAAGGTTTTTTATTAATAAATAACTTGGGAAACAATTTGGAAAGATAGAAAAAATTTGGATGGCCTAACCTAAAATGCCACAACATGATATCATCTTGTCCTAAGGAAGAAATACAAGCTGTAGAAGAAGGGTTTTGAGGGAATTGAATACTGGAGAAGACATATAAACCATTCTGCAAGCTAGCACTCCCAATCGTCTTCTTCCTGTCCAGTTCCTGTAAAACACAATCAGAACCCTTAAACTTCAGGACACAGTTAAAATCCTTGGATAATTTACTCACTGACAATAAGTTGCACTTTAGATCAGGCACAAATAACACATCTTTCAGAAGTAAATCTGGAGTAAGAAAGACAGAACCTTTTCCTTGGATTTTATAGTGAGACCCATCAGCTATCTTAATGGAGTTTTTAAAGGAAGAGGTATGGAGATCAAAAAACAGTTCCTTATTACCAGTCATATGGTCAGTGGCTCCAGAATCAATAATCCAAGTAGATATATTTGAAGTTGAAAGAAAAGCAGTAGGGGAAGGATTGTAATCCATACCTTCAGGTTCTGTACTTGCCAAATTACCTTCAATATTGTCGGTTAGTTTACTGAACATTTTTTGTAACTGAGCCATTTGTTGTTTAGTAAAACCACCGGAAGTAGTAGTTTGACCATCATTAGAGGAGGCAGATTTGTTTTTATTATTGTCAGGCTTCCAGTCAGAGGGCTTCCCATGTAATTTCCAGCAATTGTCCTTTAAATGGCCTTGTTTTTTGCAGTAGTTACATGTAGCTCGCCCCTTCTTTGTTCTAGGGGTGGAAGTAGACTGTGTGACCATGGCAGAGCTGTCAGTAACAGGGGCTTCTGGAATCATGTAGAGGCGACGGCTTTCCTCTCTTCGAATCTCAGAAAAGACCTCTCTCAGTGAAGGAAGGGGATTAAGGCCAAGGATCCTAGATTTGACTGGATCAAAATCCCTATTTAAGCCATTGAGGAACTTGAAAATTCTTCTCTGTTCGTTAATCTTTCGAAATAGTGCAGCATCAGTTGGGGTCTCCCATTCATGGGCTTCATACATGTCAATTTGCTGCCACAAATTGGTGAGAGTTGTGTAGTATTGAGTAGCAGTCATCCCATCCTGTTTCAGTGCAGCAGCAGTGCTTTCGATCCCAAACAACTCTGAGTTGTTGTTTGTGTTGGAGTAAGTATCCCGAGCAGCATCCCAAATCTCCTTGGCAGTCTCATAGAGAAGAAACTGAGAACTAACTTCAGGGACCATGGTATTGATGAGCCAAGACATGATCCGACCATTCTCTTGGATCCACTTTTCCAGACCTTCATCAGCTGCAGCAGGTTTTGAAGTTTTCCCAGTGACATATCCTAGAGTTCCTCTCCCGATAAGGAAGAGTTTAACGGACTGGGACCATTGAACATAATTTGTGCCTGTGAACCTATGGCACAAAGAAGTCGAACCAGAAGGTTCCAACAAATCTGCCATCGAGGAAGAAGATGTAGAGGATAAAGAGCGCAGGTCACTTTAACCGGAATTTACCATTAGAGAAAGAAAAGAAAAAAAAAATTGATTGGATCGAATTTAGGCTGATACCATGAAGATAAACAGAAAATTCTTCTGTTTTATTAGATGATTAAAAATCTGATGCAATACAAAGATACTTACAGCCTTATATAGGCTAGGACTTTAATTTAGATAAGGAGTCCTACTAGGTTTAGTCTTCCTACTCTATCTAAAAAAACTTAGAATACTACTACAGCAATTAAACTAATAACTTAACTCCTATACGGATTAGGATTACTAAACTAATAAATTAACTCCTATACGGATTAGGATTACTATGCATATTCTTACAATAGACACATAAACAATCAATGTCACCAAGCACAAGGATACATGATACACGAATGCAAGTAGGTATTAATGCTTAAAGCATCCCACAGCCTAGGATCCTTGTTAAATTTCAATCATTATTAGCACACAAATAAGATTCATCCATACTTTTGCTTTTCTCCTTATAAAGATAAATCTTTTTAGAAGAATAATGCATGCTGCAAAATCATACCTGTAAAGAAGCAATGCTTTGCAAAATTGAGCTGATCTCTGTTCTGAACGAAGAAATAATTTTCTGAACTTTAGCGTCCTTATACAATAATAGAAGCAAAGAAATAGTTGCATTTATCCGACTGAGACTATCAGTGGCATATCTTGTAGAAGTATCAGATGGAAGTGACAAATTACTGTCAGTTAAAAATGAACCAATCACATCCAAGAAAAGCTTCAGAAGTTTGCTACTCCTATCAAACATGAAAAAGCATGGTAGAACGTAATATCGCCAGGTTTGAACATCATCTTCTGGAATACACTGCATAAATCAAAGACATTAGGCAACTAGAATCGAGAAAACAAAGTAGTCTTATAGACCCAACATGATGATGCAAAAAGTTGCATTTGCTCTTTCACTACCGGTAGAAGTTAGCACATCCAAACATATATGCACTAATAGTAAGAGCAATTTATATTACAGTTTATTAGAACCGATATCGAGGGAGCCAAGAGATGACCACTAGAAACAAAAAACAATGAGAGATTACAGGATAACTGATCAGAAACAGGTGAAGCATTTAAGTTGAGGGCAAAGGCTGACAACTTACATGCACAACATCCATAAGATATCCTGGAAGGAAATTGCTTAGAACAATAATACTTTGTTTGGAAAGTCGAGTGGGTTTAGAGTCCAGGCCAACGAGCACTCTCAACATTGCACAAGCATTTTCAAGAGGTGGTTGCAACAACTGCGAAAAGTTACAACACTACTGTCAAGTACTCTAACTTGCAAATAAATTTTCAAGGAAAGGGACCAAATTGAATGACAAATAACTTATCAACAAATCAAAATTTTGCATAAAAACTAGGCTATGAGTGCAAGGAAATAACTGAAATAAAGATGCGAGCAGTTCAGTCGACTTACTATCAAGCCAAGGAATGCTTTCTCTAGTATTTGGAAAACAACAGAACAATCACCCATCTGTAACAAGTACGAGCAAAGCATGCTGGTGAGAGACTTAAAATCTCCATGATTCGAAACCTTCACATCACTTTCTCTAACAGGATATATGGTTTCTGCAAATAGCAAATCCCCATCAAGATAGATATCAAATGATCATCGAGTAAAACACCAGTAAAAATATAGAAATATCAAAACAGAACAGAGGGACACAGTCATTTATTCTCATATATACGCTTGCACCATGAAGCCCCTTATTCCCCACTGATAAAAGGACTTTTAGGAGCAACCAAACCAATATAATCCACATGGCCAAGTCAAAACTTTTTACAAACCCATCAGATTATATATTGTGCTATTATGTACTTATGAGTTATGGATCTACAAGCAAATGCACCATAAAGAGTTTAGTTAAAAGATGCCCAAAATATATAAAAATGTTAAAAGACAAAAGTGCCAGGTGCTATAATCAACAAAACTGGAAAGTGAATATATTTCTGAAATACCGGGGAGAATTTTGAAACGAGATAGTAAAGTCATGAAGAAGCTGATGTGATCAGCAATTTGGATGTGTCCAGCTTTGTACGCAGCATGCAGAACCTCAATAATGCGGAAAGATATAAAGGGCTCCAAATCAGAACCTGAAACATACAGAAGAGAATGATGATTATAAAAGGAATATTCTACGGAAGATCAGAGTAAACGTAACTTTGCTATTTTAAGCATCTTCTAATCAAACTTAAGTTATGATCAGCCATCAAAAGAGAGACAGAAGATGCTAGTAACATCCAGCACCATAAATGTACAATTTACTTCTTTTATGGGGAATAAATTTGGGAATATAAGTCCATATGTCTACCACTAAAGCAAAATTGTACCGTCTCCTTAAATTACGAGTCCAACTTGCAATTTTGAGATGCCTGAAACTCAATTCTCTTTCTTTTTTGAGCACTTCAAAAAAATTTCCCTTTTTCATATCGGTTTCCGAAATATAAGTTTTATCTTTCATGGCCAAAAAAAAGTTTTATCTTCAAATGTTTTGGCATTATATATATATATATATATATATATATATATATATATATATATATATATATAAACTTAACATAAAGAAACCAACCAACAATTGGTAAATAGCACTTACACAGGCAACAAAAAGCTACTGATTTCAGCAAAAGTACATTCAAGTTGGAGAAATAATAAAGGCAACAGATAGACAATTCCTGGCAATCCCTAGGAAGCCTCATGAAAGGACCGTAGTATATGTTTCCTGCAACATAAGGAATGGATGACAGGTTATTTCTAGAGCATGTAAGTTTGTTTCATGAACTAAAATTTCAGTATGAATTAACTTGTACCTTCTTGACATGTGCTGTAAAACTCACTGAGTGCAAATTGAATATTTTCATATTCCGAAAATAGAAAAGCGTTTGAACCAGAAAATTGCCCCAGACGAAGAAGAAGGCACAAGACAACCTAAGGTACAAGGGAAATAGTTACCTTGTTTTGAAGATTTACAAAAAAGTAGATCATTGGTAAGATAATTATACATGATGTTCTAGACTTTTCAACTTAAACAAAATCCAATTTCCAAACATGTTAGTGAAGCCCAGAAGGTAAAACAGGCTATTACCTGGGAAGAGGATGGTTGTTTATCACCAAGAAGGTTTAGCAACAGGGGTAGCTCTCGTATCCAGACAGTCTGATAGCCTAATCCCAGAGTAACACTTGCTTCAGTATAGTGCATATCTCCTCTCTGTAATTTGAAAAAAAATACAAGATTTAAATTCCAGGTGGTGCAAAAGAGGGCCAGAAAAGAGGAGATTATATATGCATGTCCACATGCATATGATCACGTTTTAGGGACATTTAAAATGTATTGAATTGAGCTTACAGGAGTTAGCATTTCTTCAATCATGGACAGGCAAGCCAGTTTAAGTGAAGACTCTGGATTGCAATCCTTGAACGTCCGTGTAAATGACTGCAATTTAGTTTTTAATGGTTATTCAGAATTTCTCAAGGCCTATGAAAAAAAATCTAGAACCACATGGCCAACAAGAAGAAAGCAAAGTCAAGCAGCAACATCTGTAAAAACAATAAAACTGACCAATATAGTTTACTTGAATAATGCTCTCAAAATAAAACCAACCTCGAGAATGCGTGACTGCCAACCAGTTTCCACTTCTGATGCAAGTTTGGGAATGAAAGGTAGCAACAAAGGTATATGTTTTTCCCATGTTGCTTTACCAGAACGTGTGCTACTACAGATCTACAAAATGTAAATTATGAGAAGCAATTCTACAAGGTTTGCACTCAATAACAAAAAACGGTTTTATATTTGAAGAGTATAAAAATACTTTAAAAACCTATAAGCTAATTCAAAGAAGCATAATTACAAAATAATTGAAATTCATGTGTTTTTTAAAATGCAAAAAGCTCATAATAAGAGGAAAACTGCCCTCAGATAGACCATTAGTTTCTCTACCAAACCTAGAAAAAAAGTAACTTGCTTAATAATTTTTCCATCTTTTTTACCATGAACCATATAAATCCTATTTGTGTTTTCAGAGATTCTCAACCTTTCCAAGATCTATTCCGAACTATTCCCTGCTAGAAGCTACAATCAAACCCTTTGAATCGCTGAATTTTGAAAGATCATGAACAAGCAGACACTCATCTTCAAGAAACTGAAATGACTATCAGCCAAGTTTCAATGTAAAGCACATAACAATCATCATTATGATATGGTCTTTTAAAAAACAGACGGCCCCTCTCGCCAACTTAATTTTCTCTTAACATTCCAGTAGAAAACTACAGTGGGTATTGAACATAACCTTTTGAACCTTAACAATTCATAAGCTTGACCAAACCCATTTTTTTCTAGAAAAAACAATTACATGATCTTTAAACTGAAGTGTTAGGTCTTTACTTCAATGACCAAGTTCGGAAAGAAAACAGATAAAGGAGTGCAAGATGGTTTCAAGAAGCCAACCGTGCCGAGCAGTGCATTTTCGACGAACTGCAGAAATTTCTCAAACACATTTGCAGAAGGGCAGACCAATTCCCGGAGGTGCAAAAATATCGCTGTTATGACAACGTTCAGGATAAAATATCTATCATCCTCCTAAAATCAAAGTATAAAAGGATCAGTTGCAACAAAATTAAGGAAAATACAAGAACAGATAATAAAGATGTCATCTAAATAGGGTTACTGACACACACATATCGAGGAGGGAGGGGGCAAGTGTAAGAATATGCATAGTAATCCTAATCCGTATAGGAGTTAATTTATTAGTTTAGTAATCCTAATCCGTATAGGAGTTAAGTTATTAGTTTAATTGCTGTAGTAGTATTCTAAGTTTTTTTAGATAGAGTAGGAAGACTAAACCTAGTAGGACTCCTTATCTAAATTAAAGTCCTAGCCTATATAAGGCTGTAAGTATCTTTGTATTGCATCAGATTTTTAATCATCTAATAAAACAGAAGAATTTTCTGTTTATCTTCATGGTATCAGCCTAAATTCGATCCAATCAATTTTTTTTTTTTCTTTTCTTTCTCTAATGGTAAATTCCGGTTAAAGTGACCTGCGCTCTTTATCCTCTACATCTTCTTCCTCGATGGCAGATTTGTTGGAACCTTCTGGTTCGACTTCTTTGTGCCATAGGTTCACAGGCACAAATTATGTTCAATGGTCCCAGTCCGTTAAACTCTTCCTTATCGGGAGAGGAACTCTAGGATATGTCACTGGGAAAACTTCAAAACCTGCTGCAGCTGATGAAGGTCTGGAAAAGTGGATCCAAGAGAATGGTCGGATCATGTCTTGGCTCATCAATACCATGGTCCCTGAAGTTAGTTCTCAGTTTCTTCTCTATGAGACTGCCAAGGAGATTTGGGATGCTGCTCGGGATACTTACTCCAACACAAACAACAACTCAGAGTTGTTTGGGATCGAAAGCACTGCTGCTGCACTGAAACAGGATGGGATGACTGCTACTCAATACTACACAACTCTCACCAATTTGTGGCAGCAAATTGACATGTATGAAGCCCATGAATGGGAGACCCCAACTGATGCTGCACTATTTCGAAAGATTAACGAACAGAGAAGAATTTTCAAGTTCCTCAATGGCTTAAATAGGGATTTTGATCCAGTCAAATCTAGGATCCTTGGCCTTAATCCCCTTCCTTCACTGAGAGAGGTCTTTTCTGAGATTCGAAGAGAGGAAAGCCGTCGCCTCTACATGATTCCAGAAGCCCCTGTTACTGACAGCTCTGCCATGGTCACACAGTCTACTTCCACCCCTAGAACAAAGAAGGGGCGAGCTACATGTAACTACTGCAAAAAACAAGGCCATTTAAAGGAAAATTGCTGGAAATTACATGGGAAGCCCTCTGACTGGAAGCCTGACAATAATAAAAACAAATCTGCCTCCTCTAATGATGGTCAAACTACTACTTCCGGTGGTTTTACTAAACAACAAATGGCTCAGTTACAAAAAATGTTCAGTAAACTAACCGACAATATTGAAGGTAATTTGGCAAGTACAGAACCTGAAGGTATGGATTACAATCCTTCCCCTACTGCTTTTCTTTCAACTTCAAATATATCTACTTGGATTATTGATTCTGGAGCCACTGACCATATGACTGGTAATAAGGAACTGTTTTTTGATCTCCATACCTCTTCCTTTAAAAACTCCATTAAGATAGCTGATGGGTCTCACTATAAAATCCAAGGAAAAGGTTCTGTCTTTCTTACTCCAGATTTACTTCTGAAAGATGTGTTATTTGTGCCTGATCTAAAGTGCAACTTATTGTCAGTGAGTAAATTATCCAAGGATTTTAACTGTGTCCTGAAGTTTAAGGGTTCTGATTGTGTTTTACAGGAACTGGACAGGAAGAAGACGATTGGGAGTGCTAGCTTGCAGAATGGTTTATATGTCTTCTCCAGTATTCAATTCCCTCAAAACCCTTCTTCTACAGCTTGTATTTCTTCCTTAGGACAAGATGATATCATGTTGTGGCATTTTAGGTTAGGCCATCCAAATTTTTTCTATCTTTCCAAATTGTTTCCCAAGTTATTTATTAATAAAAAACCTTCCTCTTTTAAATGCCATGTTTGTCCTCTTGCAAAACAAACTAGAAATTCATATTTACCCTCTACCTATAAACCCTCGCATCCTTTTTCCCTTGTCCACAGTGATGTTTGGGGTCCTTCTCGTGTGAAGAATATTACTGGGGGTCGTTGGTTTGTCATATTTATTGATGATCATAGTAGGCTTACTTGGACATACTTGTTAAAAGAAAAATCAGAGGTTAGTCAAGTCTTTGAACAATTTTATAGTATGGTTGAAACCCAATTTGAGACTAAAATTCAAATCTTTAAGTCTGACAATGGGGGGGAATTTTTCACTAAGTCCTTAGGTGAATTCTTCATAGATAAAGGCATTGTCCATATAAGTTCATGTGTTGATACTCCACAACAAAATGGGATTGCGGAAAGAAAAAATAGACATCTTTTAGAAGTAACCCGAGCTCTAATGCTTTCCAACAATGTTCCTCATTACTTGTGGGGTGAGGCATTATTAACCTCTACTTATCTTATTAATCGTATGCCTAGTAAAGTATTGAATTTTCAAACACCCAGGGATGTATTCTTGTCTTTCTTTCCATCCTTCAAACCTATGAACTCTAATCTTCCCTTGCGTATCTTTGGCTGCACTGTGTTTGTACAGAATTTCAGTCCTACGAGATCTAAATTTGATCCCAAGTCTTTGAAATGTGTCTTAGTTGGATATTCTTCACTCAAGAAAGGCTACAAATGTTACCATCCCCCTTCTAAAAAATTCTTTGTTACTATGGATCTAACCTTTTTTGAGCAGGAACCTTATTTCTCCAAGACTGAAATTAAGGGGGAGACAATTGGTAATAATTTTCAGCTTGTTCCTACACAAGTTCCTCTCTCTTCACCTTCTCATTATCCTCCCTTACTTGAGTCTCAAACTTCTTCCCATACTCCTCCTAACTCATCACCTAACCCATACCTTTCTCCTGCATCAAAACAGTCAACTCAAACTTCTTCACAGCCTCCAAAACAATTGCAGGTCTATACTCGGAAAAGGAAGACTATTCCAGAAACTGTTCTGCAATCTAGCACTCGTCAAGAATTAAATTTCAGTCCAGTTACCTGTGAAGAAAGTGAAGGTAATGAATCTGTTAATATACCTTCTCATCTTCTTTATGATTATGAACCTATTGCTAAGAGAAAAGGGGTGAGACAATGTACCAAATACCCTATCCAAAGGTATGCTGCCTATGGAAGTTTAATGCCTTCATTCAAAGCTTTTACAGCTTGTTTAGACAAGGAACAAATTCCAAAGAGCTATGAAGAAGCAGTTCAGAATCCTAAATGGAAGAAGGCTATAGAGGAAGAAATTGAAGCACTTCAAAAGAATGGAACTTGGACTATTACAGACCTACCCCAGGGCAAGAGGACTGTCGGCTGTAAATGGGTATTTACCATCAAATATAATTCTGATGGGACTATTCAAAGGCACAAGGCAAGGTTGGTCGCAAAAGGGTTTACTCAAACCTATGGGATCGACTTCAAAGAAACTTTTGCTCCAGTGGCAAAATTGAATTCAGTTCGAATTCTTCTTAGTTTGGCAGTAAACTGTGACTGGAAACTACATCAACTAGATATCAAGAATGCATTCCTAAATGGAAATCTTGAGGAGGAAGTTTACATGGAAATTCCTTCAGGGGTAAAAGGTACAGGACAACCTCAGAAAGTTTGCAAACTAGCAAAATCACTCTATGGACTTAAACAATCTCCTAGAGCCTGGTTTGAGAGATTCACCAAGGTTATATTGAAGAATGGGTTCAAGCAATCCTCGGCCGATCACACCTTGTTCAGTAAGGTAACTTCTTCCAATAAAAGAGTAATCTTAATTGTGTACGTGGATGACATAATTATGACAGGAGATGATGAAGAAGAAGTTAGCAAATTGAAGAACTTCTTAAGTAGAGAATTTGAAATCAAAGATCTTGGGAGTTTGAGATACTTCCTAGGCATGGAGGTAGCAAGAACCAGCAAAGGGTTAATTATCAACCAACGAAAGTATATCCTGGATCTTCTTAAAGAAACAGGTTTACTGGGTTGCAAACCTGCAGACACACCAATGGAGGCAGGCCTAAAATTCAACAAACCAGGAACTGGTCTTGCGGCTGACAAAGGACTCTACCAAAGATTAGTAGGTAAATTGATTTACTTGTCCCTCACCAGACCCGACATCTCCTTTCCAGTAAATGTCATAAGTCAATATATGACAGAGCCTAGACAAGAACACATGGATGCAGCAAAGAGGATCTTGAGGTATTTAAAAGGGACACCAGGACACGGCCTATTTTTTAAGAAAAGTCAAGACAGAACTGTGAAAATCTACACTGATTCAAGTTGGGCAGGAGAGCTCACTGACAGGAGGTCAACCAGTGGATATTGTTCCTTTGTTTGGGGAAATTTGGTGACTTGGAAAAGTAAGAAACAAACGGTGGTTTCAAGAAGCAGTGCTGAGGCCGAACTTAGGGCCCTAGCCTTGGGAATATGCGAAGGAATTTGGCTATTGAAATTTCTTAGAGAGTTGGGAATGGCACAAGATGAAAGTTTTGAAATTTTTTGTGATAACCAATCCACTATTCAGATAGCCAAGAATCCTGTACAACATGACAGGACAAAGCACATTGAAATCGACAGGCACTTCATTGCTGAGAAGTTGGCTAAAGGGACAGTCTCTCTCAACTACATTCCTACAGAAGAACAAGTGGCAGACACTCTCACAAAGCCTCTGCCAAAAGCTCTTTTCAGCAATTTTTTGTCCAAACTGGGATTATACAACGTATATTCACCAGTTTGAGGGGGAGTGTAAGAATATGCATAGTAATCCTAATCCGTATAGGAGTTAATTTATTAGTTTAGTAATCCTAATCCGTATAGGAGTTAAGTTATTAGTTTAATTGCTGTAGTAGTATTCTAAGTTTTTTTTAGATAGAGTAGGAAGACTAAACCTAGTAGGACTCCTTATCTAAATTAAAGTCCTAGCCTATATAAGGCTGTAAGTATCTTTGTATTGCATCAGATTTTTAATCATCTAATAAAACAGAAGAATTTTCTGTTTATCTTCAGCAAGACTATTAGTTCTCAGTTCTACTGGTCAACAACTGGGGTTGATCAAAAGCAATATTATTCGATAAGATTTTTTTTTTCAACACATGCAATTGTTTTTCATTTTCAAAATGCAGCTCAGTATCACTCAGCATAACAATTATAGCATCTGATGTACATAGAGTAAAAGACAGCAACAGGAAATGGTCCAATTTCTAAGCACTTAATCAAGCCCTCAAACATTTGGCATAAAGGATAAGTCAGCACACAAAATAATCCAAGATACCAATTGAAGTATTAGTCAATAGATTGCAAGATAGCTTACCATCCAACAGCACTCAAAACTCATTTTTTACTGCTAGACTTAGAAACGGGTTGACTGAATGTTTTCTTTATGCAAGTTAATGGGAAGAAATTAAGACAAAATTCGCAAGTCGCAAAAGATAAGAAAGCGCATTGGAATGTTAAACAAAGCTATTGAAATTCTGGCAAGGAAATACCTTTACAGAAAGGTGATGTTTTGGATAGAGGGGAAACACCCCCAATAACTTCTTTGACAAGGCTGATGAGAGAGTTTGATCGCATATTGATTCAGGTGTTTCTTCATGAGTACCATAAATAAAATATCTTACAGCAATATCTATGCTTTGAAGCATAGATAATATACAATCAAATGATAGAGCATCCAGTTGTGGCATAGAATTTAGCAAAGGAATAAAATCGTGAAAACAGTTTATTAGAACTAGCACAAGCTCCTTCAGTTTCTTGATAATGGTAGAGAACCCTACAGGAAAAAAAATACAGTTGTTAATACAACCAGAGCATGCCATTGTAGTTCTTTTACCTGCATGATGATGATAATAATAATAACAATAAAAACCTGAAAGAAAGAAAGAACAAAGTTGAGAGACTCTGGAGCAGAGTAATTAGTGTCGGAGATTCATTTCCTAAGTTAGAAGATTTGTAAATATTTTAGGATCCCTAACTTAACTCTAAGGGATTGTATTCTGTTCCTAGTTTAGTCTCTTTCCTAGTTTAGAAGTTTCCTAAGATAGAGTATAGACTTGTATATTTAACAGTAGGTTTTCCTACTTGTAAATTAATAAAAAGTGAAAAAATCAGTCTTTTTGACAATTAGCCAGGAGAAAAAGAGGGAGACAGGGCAAGGTTAAGAAACTTTGCAATTTAGATAACTTAATATTACAATAATGAGGAAAACAGCCAACTTAATGCTGATTGTTAGATATGGAAGTCACCTAACTCCATTAGGAAGAAATGGCACCAAATGTACCATTTAATATTTTAAAGAATAACAAATAGAAAATGGTTAAAAAAACTAATAATTAAAGATTTTTTGAGTTTTTTTTTTTTCACAAGGCATAAAAACATAGAAACAAGACCATGCACTTTCCATTTAACTGTAACATCATTCATGTAGTGGAATAGAATGCCAACACAATGGGGAAACAAAGTGTAATGAAGACAAGGTGCATTAAGCTTTTACATACCGGCATTGGCTGTGGGCGCATCAGGCTCAAAAGCATGTATTATCCTGTCTCCTGAAATATTCTAAGAAATTTAAAGGAAATAAACACAGACATTAGCATCTGGTATCATGAATGGTGACTAAAACTTTCAACTTAATTTATTAAACTATTACAAACAAAGAACAAACTTTTATAGCAAAATTAATAGAGCCAAAAAAGATTGTATACATAAGATTGACAATAAGAACATACCTTTTCAGATTCTGGCTTTTTGCTTGGCAACAGTGACAAGCAGCGGACTAACCCCGAAAGAGTAGTTTTGAGCTTTCCTTTATCTTCCAAATAAAACTGGTTTTTCCTTAAGATATCTTCATAGCTCTGAAGAATCTGCTTATGAAACAATAAATAAAGAAACACAGACATGGAAAAAGGCAAAAAAAACAGTAAGAAACAATTACTTGAATTAATTCAAAACGGGAGTATCACCATCCTAAACTAAAGGACTAGCTGTATCACGATTTAAAAAGATCATCACTTAATTTTACCTTGAAAATTTGACAAAAAATGCACTTTTCCGGTGAAACCTCAAAAGCTTAAACATCTAATATTATTAAGTATTAATAAGACTTTTTTCTGCACTATATATTAATTCCTTAACATGCTTCTTATTTTAACAATGCCACTAAAAATATAATAATTGCAATGATCGATACAATGACTAATGCTCATGTACCTTTTCGGCGTACAAGGAAAAGCAAGGAGGATAGTATTGCACAACAAGATCAAAAAATTTGAAAGCCATCAAGCGGATCTCAATTGCTAAATTTGTCATTGCGTTGAAAATATAAGTCATCAACAAGGAGATGAAAAGTCCTTGATTATCCTGGACAGGAAAAGCAAGAACCTATTGTCAATTAAATGGACAAAGATCAATCACAATAAAAATAATAAATGGAAGAAAACAGGTACAGCCTATCTGAACTCGTAGGATAACAAATGAAGCACGGGTAGAAAAGATGGTAACAGAACTAAACTCTAAGGCAAGATTATGTTCTAACACACACATGATTTCAAGTATTGTCCCTAGAACAATAATCTCTTGTAAACATACACCTAAATGTGACACTGATTCATTCACCTTAAGCAGGCTTCTATAATCCATCCTGAGCTTCAGTTGAACTATGAGAGCAATTTCACATCTTATGAGACACAGCAACATACAAACACAATACCAAACTCGTAGATAAACAAAAGCAGCAAACCCTAGCATTTCTCTGGCTTGTTTGTGCGGACATGCAATAAAAGTAAACAATATAAACTAGTCCAAACACACCCTTTGAATATCTAATACCTGACATCGAAGGCTAAAACATTAAGATAATCTGCATCACTAGTCTATAACCAATAATATAATCATGCAGCTACACATTTATCATGGTAAACTTAATCTTTGGAAGTAGACATTGGCTTCAAGCTAACATTAAACAATCAAAAAGGAAGGAAAAATCACCTCAGCACAACCAGGGAAAATTTCAGACTTAAACAGTTGATATAATGCTTCTCTAACTACTTTATCATCATCACTTATGCGCTCCCGCAGTTTCTCTATAACTGCATATCTGTGCAGCTTTAGCTCTTCTGGATGATTAATGACTAAATCCTTGATGCCCATTAATGCATCTTCAAAGCGAACAAAAATTACATCAAAATTAATTTATGGACCTCGGATACAAACACTCACAAAATTATACTCAATAAACGGATCATCTAAAAGAATAAAAACGCAGAAGTCTATTCATAAACAAAAAGTAAAATAAAATAAAGGGCTATAATTCTTTAAAATCATCAAATGTAACCTCTTCGAACTTTGGCATTATGATGAGATGTTTGCTGAAGAAGTTCTTTCAAAGTCAATCCTTTCTTGCTCACAGCTAAGCCTTCCTTGTTTGTTGCCACACTCTGCTCAGGAAGTACAATCGCTGCTCACGCAGTACAAACAAAAAGCAGATTTCAAGTTCAACCAATCAGGTCACTAATGAAACTAACAAAAATGCTTTTCGAGAGCATGACTAAGAACATTTTTGTAGGAAAGGAAATGTTTCAAATTCCTCTATTTCATTTTTTCCCAATCAAACAAATTGCGTCCCTGATTCAAAAGTAAAATTTGATATACATACATATTAAATTCTCGATTATCACCTTTGGATTTAATTTCAGTATTAGTGGCATTCTTCGGTGGAGGCAATTTCCGGCCAAGCTTTCTCTTAATTTTCTGTACATAAACACAAATAAATATATATGTAAAGAAAAAGATAGAGTAAGAAGTAGTAAAAGAAAACAGAAAGGAAACATTGGCAATGGAATTACTTTGAAATCTATGCCTTTCTTTTGCTGCTTCTTTGAAGGTGGCTTCGAACGCACCATTTCACCAGGGTTTCAAAAAAACGGCCGCCGGAATTCAGGTTTAACGGGTAGCGGTAAATAAAGGTAGTAACGGGCCGCTATCCCCGTTTTCTCCCGTTACTGTAAAATCTAAAATAATCCATGGGCGGGCGATAAGGGTGAGCGTGAGAGTGTAAAGGGTGGCGAGCTGATGAGACCTACAGGGAGAAGATTGGTCGACGTTGAGGAGAGGGTATTGACGGCGCGCCGACGACAAGAGGTGAAATCGCGCGGCTCTAGATGCTGGTCTGATGACGACGGCGTGAAAACAACCCTTTTAGGGTTTGAAAGCCAAAGAGAAAACTAAGAACAAAGAGGGATTCAGGTTTTGTTATTAATATTATAATTTTATTTTATTTTCATTGAAAAAATCCTTGGGTTATGACTTATGAGAATCCCATTAGAAAAAGATATTAAGATAGCTATGGGTATGGGTGAGCGTTCGATCGAGTCGAGTCAAAAAATTTCGAGTTATTCGAGTTGATGAGTCATATTTTACAACTCAAACTTTATTTGAAATTTTTTCGGTTCGAGTCGAGTTTTCGAGTTCCTATAAAAATTTGATTGTAATTATTTATCATGTTATAGTAGGGTTTGATTCCAATTTAAACTACTTTCTCTAATCATATAAGATATGCACATATATATTTTTTCACATGTGACAATATTTCTTCATATTTTTATATATCAGTATCTATATATCATAAAAAATAGAGGAACTCGTCTCGAACATAAAAATAAATCCACTAATTAATAAAAATTTCGAGTTATTCGAATTTCCATTTTACAACTCAAACTTTATTTGAAATTTTTTCGAGTTATTCGAGTTTATAAAATTTCGAGTCGAGTCGAGTTATTCGATTTTTTCGAATCGAGTTTTGCTCACCCCTAAAGATAGCCCATTAATTTGACAAAAAAAATCTATAAGATTTCTGATTAAAATCAACTGTTAAAGTTTGAACTCATAATTAAAAGGTTAAATTATGAGATGACGGTGTGTATTTAAAGGTACAGGTTAATTTTCATTTCAATCATGTCACTTTTTCATTTTTGTTATTTTAATCTTTGATTTTTTTTCTTCTAATTTTAGAGTGTAAATTTTATTTTTTGTTCAATATAGTCTTTTAATTTTAGTAATCTAAGTTTATAAGTGTTAGAAAATACTCAAAAAATCATTAAAAATAACTTTTTATAATTATAATTATTATGTTTTATAATAAGTGTTGGAAAACACTCTAACTTAAAAATACTCTAACTTTTTATGACCGTAATAGCCTTCGTTATGTCTGCAACCGCGGTAACCGCAACGCGAATGAAAACGCGACCGCGACCGAAATTTAAATTCATGGTCTTCACAGGTCTAAATCTTGTGAAGTTGCTCAAACTGAATTCGCAATAAAACTTTAGCTTGAAAACAACACAAAGACATTTTCAATTATTAGAGCTAAAATACAATCCATATATATATATATATACTTACATAAAATCTTTGACTGACCTCAGAATTACAGATTAATTAACCACCAAATCAGGGTTTTAATAAACGATTCGTAACTGCGATTGTGGTTGTTATATAGCGGCATCGTCACGTCTAAAACTGATATCGTCGAAAATCGCCCTTGGAATTGGATTCACACCAAAAACGGCGGATTGCGACCGTGATTTAACGAATAACGTCCGATTGCGGCGATAATGGACCGTTATTCCCGTTATTATCTCGTTAACGATAAACAGAGAAAAAAATAGGTTAGGCACCAAAAGTAAACCACATGTACAGTTTGAACACCTATTTGGTTATTAAGCCTTTATTTTAAATCATATTTTAAGTTAATTATATTATTTTTCTAAAAATATATTAATTATAATAAAAAATATTAACTAATTAAAATACATTTGTTTTATAAAAAATATTTATATTTTAAATTTTTTAATAATTATATTTTAAGTTAAAAAAATCGTTTGCAGTTGTTTGTAATACTACACCAAAAAAGTTTATTTCGTTTTACACCATTTATATGTATATACCTCTTAAAAAAAGACGATTTGTATTTGTAAGACTTAGTACAAAACTGTTAAATTCTTTAACTCTATAATTAAAGTGAACAATACTTGATCATATTGTCACCAACCACCAATTCGTTTACGACTCATATATATACATATGTGTAAACTGTATCCATTTTACATGTAATTTGTAGAAAAGAAATATTATAATAATTGAGAAATATTTAACAACATTACAAACGTGTCCAATTTAACATTTAAGGGTTTAGTTTAAGACTTATGAGTTTATGTTTTATAATTTAGTATTTAAGATTTATCAGACATTATCTATTAATATAAAGGCTTATTACAAGTTCCCCCTAAAGTATATCCGATTTTTCAACTTGTCCCCTAAACTTCATTTTGCCCACTTTTTTCCCTTAAACAATTCGCTGTTACCCATTTTGCCTCATTCCGTTACCCTTTGCCGTTAAAAAAATTTCAGCCAATAACATCCTGCCACGTCATCAACTGATTGACTAAGGCAATACGTTTGGTTTTATTTAAAGGGTAAATGACATGTCAAGTCTGTTAGGTTTGTTTTTTGTTCAATTTAGTCACTGAAAAGTCTATTTTTACCTTAAATTGATCATATTTGTTTCTAATTTTTATAATTTAGTCCATTATTTGTTATTATTAATAATATTATTTTATTAAAATGTTAATATTTAATAAAAATAAATAAAAACAAATATTTAATACTAAATTAGTAATTTTTAGATTCGAATTCCAATTATATTCTAATTATTAATTCTAATTTCACTATATTTGAATTATAGTTTTTGAGTAAAATTCAAATTATATCCGAATCATGTTCGTATTATATTCGAACCATATTCAAATTATATTTGAATCATCTTCTAATTATATTCGAATTATTAATTCGAATTTTGCTATATTCGAAATATATTTTTTGAGCAAAATTTAAATTATATTAGAATTATATTTGAACCATGTCTATATTATATTCAAATCATATTAAAATTATTTTCGAAATATAATTTGAATATGATATTTCAAATGTAATGTGAATATGATTCGAATATAATATGAACATGATTCGAATATAATTCTAATATAATTACATGTTTTTTCAACTATTATGTTCGAATATAATTTGAATATGATTCGAATATAATATGAACATGATACGAATATAATTACATGTTAAACATGATATGAATATAATTACTTGTTAAACATGATTCGAATATAATTACATGTTAAACATGATTCGAATATAATAGTTCAAAAAGCATGTAATTATATTAGAATTATATTCAAATCATGTTCATATTATATTCGAATCATATTCAAATTACATTCGAAATATTATATTCAAATTATATTTCGAAAATAATTTTAATATGATTCGAATATAATATGAATATCATACAAATATAATTACATGTTAAACATGATTCGAATATAATTACATGTTAAACATGATTCGAATATACTATGAACATGATTCGAATATAATAGTTGAAAAAACATGTAATTATATTAGAATTATATTCGAATCATGTTCGAATTACATTCGAAATATCATATTCAAATTATATTTCGAAAATAATTTGAATATGATTCGAATATAATATAGACATGGTTCAAATATAATTCTAATATAATTTGAATTTTGCTCAAAAAATATATTTCGAATATAGCAAAATTTGAATTAATAATTCAAATATAATTAGAAGATGATTCAAATATAATTTGAATATGTTTCGAATATAATACGAACATGATTCAAATATAATTTTAATTTTACTCAAAAACTATAATTCAAATATAGTGAAATTAGAATTAATAATTAGAATATAATTGTAATTCGAATCTAAAAAATTACTAATTTAGTATTAAAATATTTGTTTTTATATATTTTTATTAAATATTAACATTTTAATAAAATAATATTATTAATAATAACAAATAATGGACTAAATTATAAAAATTAAAAATAAATAGGGGTCAATTTAAGGTAAAATAGACTTTTCAGTGACTAAATTCAACAAAAAATAAACCTGACAGACTTGACATGTCATTTACCCTTTAAATAAAACCAGACTGATTGACTTAGTCAATCCGCTGATGACGTGGCATGATGTTATTGGCTGAATTTTTTTAACGGAAAAAGGTAACATAATAGGGCAAAATGAGTAACGGCGAATTGTTTAAGGAGAAAAAGTGGGCAAAATGAAGTTTAGGGGACAAGTTGAGAAATTGAGTATACTTTAGGGGGAAAATTGTATTAAGCCTAATATAAAATACAATTCAATATATATCGTACTTTATCTATTCAAATTGTTAGATTTAATATAATAATAATAATAATAATAATAATAATAATAATAATAATAATAATAATAATAATAATAATAATAATAATAATAATAATATTTCCGCAAGCTTAAGTAAGAAGTAATGTAATATAGTAAGATAATGCTTATTTAAAATTTCAACAGTTTAAATTATAAAAAACATTAATTTAATATGAATATAAAAATACAATTTAATATTTATCAGACCTTATCCATTTAATTTTTTTAGTTGCAATATAATAATAAAATTGATAATTTAAATTAAAATAATAAGATATTACTTAAGTTTATAGATTTAAATAGTTTAAATTATAATAAAAATATACTTCAAGACGAATATCAAATGCAATTCAATATTTATTGAATTTTATCTATTTATTTTTAGTGTCATCATAATAAAATAATAATTTAAATTTGGAATTCAATATAAATATAAACTACTAAATTATTTTAAAATTTGAAAATTAACAATAACAATAAAACATTTATAAAATGTAAAAATTGGTTCGAAAAATAAAAATAAAATGTAAAAATTATATTAAAAAATAGCAATGCTTTATATATAAAAAAAGTTGACAAAAAATACAGTCAAATGTTAAAAAAAATTTGGATAAAAATTAAATTTAACTACCTTTCTTTTATAACTCTTATGTAATAATTTATTTTAACTAATGAATTCCAGTGGAAATTATACTTCTTGATAATTGCACTTATACAACTACTCAGATTATAAATTTTAATATTCTACAATTATTCAATTATGATTCATTTTTTAATTTAAAAATATTTCATATTTATATATTTAAAATATAAGAACAGGCAAGAATACCTTTAATTTTCACCAAATTACTAATTTGATATTTAAAATTTAGTTTTTAGATAAATTATACTAATAATTAATAATTTTAGATAAATAATAATAATAATAATAATAATAATAATAATAATAATAATAAATAAGGTAAAGTACCACAAAGGTCACTTTTGTTTTTATTTTATTTTGATCACCAAAATCCAAAAAGTTACATTTCGATCACTTATAATTATCGATTTGTTACAATTTGGTCACTAAATTGTTAACTCATGGTAACAAAGGAGTTAATTTTTAATTTGACAAAAACTTTAAGCAAAATATCAATTTAATTTTTTTTACAATATTTTAACTTTAATTTCATAAGAATCCTAACTCTTGTCATGAACTGATTTTGCCACTGTCACGTTTGTGACTGTGTCCACCTTCTCCGAATGTAGCCAACACATTACAAAAGTAAAACTTATTTTCTCTTCCCTCTCATTTCAATCATCCCCTCTTTCCTTCCTTATTTCCGTTTGTCAAACGGTGATGCACCGTCCACAACCATATACAATCTCTTTGTCATTCTTGTAGAATTTTGCTACTTTGCTTCCTTAAGCAGTCGTCCATTCTACACGTGAGATTAATTTGTAATAAATCAATCTTTTTTTAGATTAATTTGCTAGTATTGTTCTATGTTTTAGCTACAAACAACAAACTAGCAGGACATGGTTTTGTAATCCTGGGGAAAATTAACACCGTCCGATGTCTACGGTGCAATGATTTTGCTGATACCTAAATTATAAGACATCAAGCAAGGGAAGCGGAAATGAAGACTAAGATGGTTTATGGTGGCATCAATCAGTTCATCCCGGTTGATTTGGGATCAAGAGCCACACACAATATGACGATCAGAACAAAAACGAGATGAGAGGAGAAAGATGAGAGTCATTCCAAATAATTTCATCTTGTCATTTCTTCTTCAGTTGCATGAATATTTATAACGCCCGAAACTGTTAGTGATTGGATGATATTAGGCCTAGTGACAACCTATGAACATGTTGGCAAAAATAGGTCCAACTTCCAAGTATCATGCTATGTAGTTTGGTCACGTGAGTGGAGTGTTGTAACCTCTGACAGTGTGTTCTCAAGATTGTGTAGACCTATGATCTTATCATTTTTGGCATTATGAGACTTCAGGAAAGTCCTTGGGAGTCACCAGGCAGGGACGAAGCCAGGACTTGGGGATGGGGGCAAATTCATAATTATTTTAATTTTTTAAAAAAATACAAAAAATAAAAGGTAAAAAAATTCCCCAACCCAGGGGGCAACACCTCCTCCCATTAGCTAAGTTCATCTTTAAATCTGAAGAATTTAAGTTTTAGAATTGTTTTTATTTACCTAGAATTAGCATGAATTTAATTTTCATAGAATATTCAATAAATGATGTTTTTCGTGACATTTAATAAAGATATTATTATTAATAAACATATAACACTTATAGTTTCTTCATCAAACTAAATAGGTGCTCATCCCCTTGTGTCATGGTTGTAAAGGTAGATGTTTATCATCCCTTAAGACCCGGGTTCGAGCACCAGTAATGCATGCTGTGTGTGCCATTTTTGAAAAGACTAAGAAAGTTGAACAGATGCTACCTTTGCATCGCACCAACATATTTCTTAAGCACGGTTTAGATCGATGCTAAATTATTCACAATTATCATGTTTTTTTTAGTTATACACTAAAAACGGTTCATTATCTTCTAAATGATGTGCTGAATAAAATTGCACCTAGAACTCCATTTAGAATGTAACAAGGCAAGAAGCCTAACCTAAGTCTCCTTAGGATATGGGGATGTACGACTCACATAATGGATAAGAATGCTCATGAGTTAGACTCGTGGTTAGATATTTGTAGGATACCCTAATAGAATAATTGTTTTAAAATCCCAAAAACTAAACTATAAAGGTGTCAACTCATGCAACATTCCTCAAGGAATGTTACATGAATTACTTTAAACCTCATAGTAAAATCTTACTGGAGGAGTTGGGGGGAAATGAAACAACTAAATAAGTTTCTGTTTCGGATTCAAATCCAAGTGAAAGACCTACAAACAATCAATAGCACAAGGAGCTTCGACGTAATGAGAGAGTCTCTAAAATACTTGATTTATTTATGTATGATGGCCAGGTTCACCGAACCGAAATCGTTGAGCATGAAAAAGATGATCCACCCTTATACAAAGATGCTATATATGCAAGAAGTTGATTCCAAATCTTGGAAGAAAGTTATGGATGTTGAAATCAAACTCAGTCTGGGAACTTGTAGACTTACCAAAATGGATAAAACCTATACTGTGTAAGTAGATCTACACATGCATACAAAAAGACTAAAAACAAAAATTTGTAAATTATAGAGATATATCTATGGTCTCAAAAAAACATCCTACTCATGGAACCAAAGGTTAGATCAAGTGATAAAAAACATTCAGTATTGTTTCAAAAAAAAAAAAACCTTGCGTTTATAAACATATAAAGGATGATATGGTGGTCTAACTAGTCTAGTGTAACGATGATATTATACTCATTAGGAATGATGTAGGGACATTATCACCGGTTAAAATTGTGGTAACTTAACAATTCAATATGAAAGATCTGAGTGAAGTTAACTATGTTCCAGGCATTCTAATCCTAATGGATTGAAAGAACAAGATGATAGCTTAATCCCAATCTTCATTAAAAAAAATTCTAGAATGGTTGTTGCAAATTTTTAACTCGAAGAAAGGAACACAACTTTCAGTATCGTGTTTTCCTTCTTTCTTTGGAATACTATGCAAAATAGTAAAAGAAAGAAAGTATATAAGTAAGATATTTGGTGTGGAATATTAAATAAGTTTCGCATAAATTCTAAGGTGGTAAAGTTGTCATAATTTTACGGAATTAGAATTGGACTATGTTGAAAATATTTAATCACACCCAACTGATACGTAGGCTGTGGAAAATCTTATATATGATAGATTTTGTAAAATATCCATACATATGTTTTAAGTTATAATAGTAAGGATGGAAATCATCTGCCCCCAAAGTATGCCCCCATTTGTACTCCACTTTAAAATAGTGAGTTTAGGGTTTAGAGTTTGAAGTTTAAGGTTGGGGCTTAGGGTTAGGGTGTAGGGAATTAGGGGTAGGTGTATTTTTAGGGTTTAGAGTTTGGGGTTTAGAATATGGAAATTAGGGTTATGAGGCAAAATTTAATTTTTAAGTATTTTTAGGCAGGGGGCATAAAAGGAGGCAGGATTAGAGGCAAGAGATTTTTACCCTAATAGTAAGCAAATTCTGGAACCAAATACTAGCTATAAAGTCGTGCTGCATATACTGAAGTACATATAGAAATTAAATAAGTTTTACTTTAATTCTAAAACGGTAAAGTCGTCGTGATTTTATGGGATTAAAATTGGATTATGTAAAATATTTGATTTGGATCTATTTTTGAGGTATTATATGCAAATTACATTTTGAGAAGGTACTGACAACCTTGGATATACAGGTTTTGACATCTAGACTTTTAGGGATTTGATGAATATTATCGTATAAGTATTTTTGGAAGAATAAATAAATAATCATTTGATTCCACGTGATAATAGATTAATAGTTAATGATAAGAAAGGCCATAGGCAATGGAAAAGTAGATGTAGTAAAAAAAATACACACCGTGTGGGCTCATTCATTGAGACTCTAGTTGCTAGGAGTTTGGAATACATACGTGTGCATGGAAATGCGAAATATGACTCATTTACCCCACTAGGGCAAGTGAGAGATTATTGAAGTTTTGTGCCCTAAGTGGAGTTATTTATGTAATTAATGAATCATTTGGACCAAAATGAAATAAATAAATTTTTTATATGTTATTTATAGACTAAGTTACTATTTACATTGTCCTCAAACTTGATATTGCATGTAAAGTGGTAAAGTGATAGGTAAATATCGGCTCATTGAGTATTTATGGTTTAATTAACTATAAGTTGTATTATAAGGTTGATTATAATATAGAAGAATACTTATATTAGTTGGTAATCTAAACATGTCCGTAATTCATAGAATTATTTGAGCAAATAATTCGGAAGAACTATTACATTGTCTAAAGTCCAAATAAGGAGATGGCTTGTCTTGGCTATCGGAGCGGTTGACTCCCGAGTAGAGACGTATATGTGTTTGTCTAAACTGACGACACATTGGATTGGACCCATGTAACACCTCAATTTTGGGCTTGGAAGTTTAGGGTCTGAATCGGACCGGTCTGATTTTCGGTTCGAATATAAAAGGAGGTTTTAGGGAAAGCCTAGTTCGGGATGCTTTAAAAATATGGAAAAATATCTAAAAATTCTCTTTTAATATATATAAGAGAGTGGTGAAATCAATTTTACAAAATAAGGTTTGGAAATACTACATTTCGGTGTAGTGACTAAAATGCGATTTTTGAAAATTTTAGTGGTGACTGGTTTGTAAGGATTGAAACTTTGAATCTTTAAGGAGCTAATATACCCAAAAATGATTTCTCCAGATTTTTCCTTAATTTGAGTGAATTAATTAATGTTTTAATTAATTAAATGAAAAGAGAAACTACTTTTTGGAATTTCATAACTACCTTTTCCTAAATTTTTCTCATTCATTTTTCTCTCAAAATTCCATCATCCAAACACTATTTTTCCAGCAACTTTTGCATTGATATTCACTTAAAATGATTAGGTTTCTATCATCAATTAGTTCTTAAACAATCTTGCATCAAATCCTTTTGATTCCTCATTGAATTTTCAAGGAAATTGGTTCAAATCAAGAAGAAATCACCATTTAGAGGTAAGATCGTTCTTCTCCTCTAAATACTCAGTTCTTTATTGAAATTCCCAAGTTGTCAATCCTTAATTTAAGTTTTATAAATGGTTTTAATGATAGAAACTTGATTTTGGCTTAAAACTCAAGATTTGGAAGAAATCTTGAAGAATTTCGTTGAGATTGATTGAGCTCTATTTTGAGATGATTCTTTAATGTATTTTGGATGTCTAATGATGTGGAAATGAGGTTTTATCAATGCAATCCCGAATAGGTTATATTTCCTAAGTTTTTGCTTATGAAAATGGTGGTTTTTGAGGTGTTTTTGGTGTTCTGTTATAGCTGGAGGTATAAGGACGAGTTGAGGTATATTTTGGATGTTGATTGATGTTTAGAAATGGTTAAAAGTGATGGATCTTGGCTGGGTTAAGTTGTGAAAGAGTTTGGAGGTGTTTCCGGTTGTGTTTGGTAGCCGAAATGTTGGTTTTGGGTAGATCATCGAGTTTAGTTGTGATGGATGAAGATTTCAATGCATAATGATGCATTAATCCTCTGCTTTGATGTGTTTAAAACATGGGAGGCATCTTCGGACACTTTTGGAGTTGATCCGGAGGCTTGATTGGCGTTTCGGTAAGCGTGCGAAACGTAATCGGTGAGTGGAGTTGGATTTCCAGCTTTGAAACGATTATTTGAAGGTTATGGGAGCTTAGTTTAAGTCTAATCAACTTAGCTAAGCTCAAGAGTAAGTTTTCGAAAAAACTCCCTCGAATGTGCCATGAAGTGGTTTGATGCATTGGTTATAAATTGCATGTTTAAATTCTGTTTTGAAAGCATGTTTTAGCATGGTTAATGCTGGTTTTGAAAGCCATGTGTTGAAGGATGCTCAAGGTAAGAGATCCTTGTTTTGGCATGTTGTTAAACTGGTAATGATACATGGTGATGCATGGTGTTTAATGGCTTGTTTAATGCTTTAAAACAATGAATTGATGATGGTATTTGATGTATATTGGCAAGTGATGAATTGGTTTTAAAGTACTTGAATCGGATATAGTTAGCCGGCTATAGGATTGGGTGCACCGTGAATAAAGTCGCCTTGGATGTTGAGGGGTTGTGATTGTACCGTAAACTCCATCCAAGTATCCTAACGAGAGAGGTAAGATTACAACGGTGGTTAAAAGTCTGTGTGTGGATCTTGATAAGGTCACAACGGTGGTTAAAAGTCCGTGTGTGGACCTTGTGTTATGTGTCCCATACTCTCGTTAGTAGATTATACAACTATCGATGAGTGATGTTGAATGGTTGTGATTGTACCGTTAAACTCCATCACGGGTGTTAAAGGGTTGTGATTGTACCATTAAACTCCAGCTTATGTTGTTCGGTAGTGTGTATGAAGCGTGTGGGACAACGCTTGTAATCCGCGTATCCGATTGTGTTTTGTGTTGTAAATGGTTATGACTTATCACTTGGAAGTCAATATGTTGAGTTGAATGTAATGGAGCATGAGATGCTTGTAAAGTATGCAAGGTTGCATGAAAAGAGATGAGCTTGTGTTTAAAAGCTTTGTTGAAAGTGTTTTCTAAAATGCATTATTGTGTTGTTTTCTTTAGAGCATGCCTCACTAAGCAATTGTGCTTACGCTCTCTCTCTTGTACCAATAATGCAGATAATTGAAGTGTTTAAGGGCAACAAGGAGGCTAGAGTGTCCAAGGGAAACCAAGCTCATGTATGGTGATGTTTTCATACACTATTAGTTTTGGTAATTTGGCAATGGGAACCTAAGTTTGTGTTTTGGGAGACGTGTTGAACTCCCTAGGTTGTGGCATGTTGTTTTTGATGGGTTGAATTTGTAAATGGCCTTTTAATGCTTATTTTGGAGATTGGTTGATTGCTTTGTTTTGGTTAATAGGAAGCATGCCTATAGATATGTGAATTTCCATGATTGATGCTATGAATGTGTTTAGGTGTTGCAATCATGCTCTATATATGTATGATGACTTGTTGGCATGGTTAGAAAGTCATTAGGTTGTGTTTGAGTGGGTTTATGTATGAAAAACCAGCAAAATCTGCAGCTTCTGGGCAAACCGTATCGGAACAGGCACTGGCGTTTCGAAACGGGGGACTGTAATGGCCTTCGTGCTTCGAAACGGCTGGAGGCTGCTCCGAAACGATTTGGCTACTGGAAGGCCCTGTTTCGGAACCAGTCTCGGAACGAACCCGTGTTTCGGAACGGTCAAAGCCGTTTCGAAACAGGTGACCGTTGGGCACTGATTTGAATGGTGTTTAAGTATGTAAGTTTTACGTTTGTAACACCCGTGTTTTGGGCCTAGGAGTTAACCGAATTTATAGTTCGAGTCAATGAAATTTAATTAAATCAATTCAACTCTAAATAATGACCTAATTGAGCTTTAGTAAAAAGGGGAGGACCTATGTTGTAATTTACCCAAAAGTTTTTGAAAAAGGATGACAACTTTCCAAGTTGTCATCTTCTCCCACTTTTCCCCCACAATCCCACGTGAAAACCCCCTCCCCCTTCTCCAAACTCTCTCAAACTTCAAACTACTATTCCATTGATTTGCAACTTGATTTCAACACCATTTTAAGAGGTAAACATGTTTTCTTACTCTCCTCTTTATCCCCTATCTACCCATGGTCTTAAATTTCAAAGTTATGGAGTTCTGAAAATTAGGGTTTATAGCAAAGTTTGGGTTTTTAAGGGGTATTCCATTTTGTTTTGATAAATTGAGTTGGGGCTTTGTTTAATCAAGTTGAAATACACATTATATGTTGATTTGGTTGAATTTTGGTAAAAATCCGAAGTGAGCTCTTATACCCATTTTTGAGTTGTCAAAAACACCATTTTTGGTGGGTTTTAGGTTGAAAACAAAGGGCTGATGGTTAGGGTATGTTAGGAGGGTGATTTGGAACATTTTGGAGGTCATTTGGGTGTTTGGAAATGGGTGTTTCAGCCAAGGGTTGTTGGAGTACGAATTTGAGATGTTTGGGGATTTAATTTGGTTGGAAATTTAGGATGGAGTTGGTTTGAATTCAAAGGTTGTGTGATTATTGAATATTAGCATTGATTTTGGTTATCGGTTGTGTTTTTGGTTGGCTAGAAGAAAGAGGGATCATCGGAGAAGCTTTGGGACCGAATCCGGGTTCGTAGGAGGATTGTATCGAATTGCTAAGGAAGGGCGGTGAGTGGTTTCAAACTTGTTTTAAAGTTTGGTTCGAGTATGTGTAGTGTGTGTGTGCAAAGTGTGCTTGGTAGGCCACTTCTAGTTAATGCAAGTTGTTAATTTAACCATTGATATCCATAAATGCTATTATGCTTACTTAGTTATGCTCTTGTGATTGTGGTTAATTGGTGCATGTATGTATCATGATGTGAATATATGTGATGAGCATGAGTGTGGTTGTTGATATGTGATATGCTAATGAATATTGGCACTAAATTAATTACCGGTTGTAAATGATCGATCATTAGGATTAGTGTGCACACAAATTGAGTCAAAACGTACGTGGCCTTGATGGCGTTAAGTCATCAAGGAGGAGTACGGTGATGTAACATTCCACCGGAAGCTTTTTATATATATTTCTACGGGATGATGAGTGGAATCCCATCCGTAGGGCATGTGGCGATGAGTGGAATCCCGCACATGCAAGGTCCGGTGATGAGTGTAATCCCACCGAGGTAAAGTGTTGTTGAGGTTTAAATCCGCACAATCGAGGTAATTAATAGTGGCCAATTAAACTTGTTCATGTATTGTGGTATATGATTGTGGTATATGGTATTGTTACATGATGTTGATATTGATGATTGAGCTTGGTAGGATTGAGAAGCCATATTATGCCACTTGAAAGACTAGCTAGGTCTACTTGATTATATGCCTATGCTTGATATACGTGAGATTAGGATTTACATGCTTGAACCCTGCATTGTTGATGTTTTTCGTTTTAGAGCACCCTCACTAAGCTATTAGCTTACGCTCTCAATGTTCAACAATGCAGATCATTAGCATGGTGTTAGCTCGAGGCAAGGCAAGAAGGGCTTTCCAAGTTTTGTGGCTCAAGTACGGTTAACAATTTCGTATTAGTTAGCAATGTGGCAAGGGTTTTGTATGAGCTTGTATGACTCATTTGAATGTGGATGTTGAGTTTGTTTATGGGTTGTAAAGCATGTGGTACGATGATGTATGTTGGTGTGTGATGGCATGCTTTAGATGTTTAGGTTGCCTTGTGTATGAGTGCAAACCTCTTATGATGACTTGTGCCTTTAAGACCATTTGAGCCTCTATGTATGCACAATATTGCCTAATTTGCTCTTTAATTGGAATGCTATGAATGAATGCTTGGATCCATGTATGAATGCTTCCTTTGGCTTAGGTATGTTTGATTACGTGTTTGTATGCGCTTAGGTGAGTCGAGTAATGCATTTAGAGTCGTGTTGGGGTCGTTTAAGTTGGAATTTGTGGAATTGCAGTGCAGGGCGTATCGATACGCCTCAGGGCCGTATCGATACGGTCTTTCCCAAAGGCCACAGATTTTGCCTAGCGTACCGATACCCTCCAAAGTTACTGGAATTTGGAGTTTTGAGTGAGAGTAGAGTGTACCGATACGGGGTGCACGAGTATCGGTACGGGTCTACTCTATTGACCAAGAAGGGTTGACCGAGAAGGGCGTATCGATACACTCAAGGGCTGTATCGATACAGACTTCTCGGGGTTGACTTCTTGGGTTGACCTAGACAGGGCGTATCGATACCCCTAGCTAGGGTACCGATATGGTCTGCCCTGTAAGCTTAAAATTTACCGTTATGTATGGCCATGTTTCGAATGTGTTTCCTTGAATGTTTTCCGCTGTTGTGAATCACTTAGGACTTGATATTCCTCTAGACAAGATTTAAATAAAAAGAAAAAAAATAGGGTTGCTAACCGAGGGGGAACCTTAACGGGTTTCGCTTCAGTTTTCCCCGTGTGGCCCACTCGGACCGGTCATCCGGCCAGACCGGGACGAGTGGGTTACATTTGTTGGTATCAGAGCCTGAGGTTACCGAGACCTCGGGCAGGTAAGTGAGGTAAGCTTAATGTGTTAAATGATTGTGTTGTTCGATGCATGTTTTGCCATGAATCCTTGATACTTGATTGATCGTATGATGTTTTGAATGCATGAAATGTTGTGTCTAGTGTTGAGTGTGTGCCCATTGCTACTATTACTTAATTTAAAAGGATTTTTGGAAAGAGGAGTACTTGAGCACTATTGGACCCTTGCTTTGACTAATGTAATCCTTATCTGTTTCTTGTTGTAGTTTATACCTTGCTAGCTGTAGCATGAGACCACGTGGGAGGCCTAGGATGGTTCGACTGGAACCACGGGCAGAGGCTCCAGGAGTTGAGCCAGTAGTGAGAGTTGAGGCTCAAGTGGGAGAGCCTGTGGTTGGAGTTGGAGCTCCTCCACCACCTCCACCACCACCACCTCCTCCACCAGGAGCGGGAGGTGAGGCCGGGGCCGAGGGAGAGAGACCACAAGGAGGCCAAGGTGGCCAAGGACCGACCGGGATAGACTTAGCTCCGTTGGTTCAGGCGATAGCCGGGGCGTTTCAGGCTGCAGTAGCTGGAGGTCAGGCAGCTCATCATCAGGGTGAGGGCACTGAATTGCCTTTAGAGAGACTTCGGGGCCTTGGGGCCGAAGAGTTTAGAGGGGCTACTCCGGAGAGGTCAGAGTTGTGGTTTGAGAAGACTGTCCGTATTCTTGCCCAGATGGGGTGTACTAGTGAGCGCAAGTTAGGATGTGTCGAGTCTCTGCTTCAGGGTGATGCCTACACTTGGTGGGTCACCATTACTACGGGCATGGATGAGGCCGAGATCACTTGGGAGTTCTTTGAGACAGCTTTCCGTAAGAAGTATCTGGGTCCGCGATACCTCGATGAGAGGAAGAAGGAGTTTATGGCATTGCTTCAGGGGAGTATGTCCGTGACCGACTATGAGATCCGATTTGTCAGATTGAGTCAGTATGCACCTGAGCTTGTACCTACTGAGGTGGAGCGTTGTAACCGCTTCCGTTATGGGCTGAGTGAAGAGATCAAGACGTATACTCTAGCTTCAAATTACACTGATTTTGATGTCTTGGTCGCGAGGGCCAAGGACTTAGAGCACAGTTTGAGTTTGACCAGGCGGTCAGGTGGATCTAGTTCGGGTAAGAGGTCCAGCAACTTTGATAGAGGTGGTGTCAAGAGGCATCGGGACAACAGACATCATTATGATCATAGGCGTGGTGGCGGTAACCACGGTAGGGGCCATCAGGGTCAGAGAGCTGGTGGGAAGTTGCCCACATGTGCTACTTGCGGGAGGAACCACACCGGGGAGTGTTGGGGGAATTACCATTCTTGTTGGAGTTGTGGGGCTAGAGACCACATTAGGCGTGACTGTCCACATCAGGTGGGACATGCACCAGCTCAGGCTCCTGCTAGAGCCAACGATTTTCAGAGAGGCCGCGGGCGCGGTAGAGGTAATTTCCAGCCGAGGAACGATGGTCAGAGAAATTTAGCACATGTAGTTGCAGTCCAGCCGGAGGGCGGAGGACAGGCCAGGGTTTACGCTCAACGCGGGGAGCAGCATGACACCGATGTGATCGCAGGTAACTTCTCGATACAGTTTTTGGGTTTGCTTTCCTTGATTGACTCTGGGTCTACACATTCCTACATATTGAGTGAGCATGCACGGTCTTTGAATTTGCCTTGTGAGATGTTAGAGGTAGGAGTTAGTGTTACTAGTTCCTTTGGGGATACGGTAGTAGTTAGGAAGATATACTGAAGGTGCCCGTTGATGGTTCAGGGGCATGTGTTTCCAGTGGATATGATGGAACTTCCTTTCTATGGTTTTGATGTGATTCTGGGTATGAACTGGCTCACGGAACATAGAGCTAGGATAGATTTTGAAACTAAACGGATTTCTTTGAGGCTCACAGATGATTATGAGATTGTAGTGGTGGGTGAGAACGTGAAGTTCTTGTCCAATGTGGTTTCAGTGTTAGAGGCTAAGAGATTAGTTGAGTTGGGGTGTGAAGCATACTTAGCGTATGTGATGAACCCTAACATGAGTGAGGTTAGACCTCAGGACATCCGGACAGTATGTGATTTTCCTAGTGTGTTTCCGGAAGAATTGCCAGGGTTACCACCGGATAGAGAGTTAGAGTTCAGCATTGAGACTTATTCTGATTCAGCTCCTGTTTCGATTGCTCCGTATCGTATGGCACCGAAAGAATTGAAAGAGTTGAAGACTCAGTTGCAAGAATTGACAGATAGAGGTTTTATTAGGCCTAGTTCTTCACCTTGGGGTGCACCAGTTTTGTTTGTGAAGAAGAAAGATGGAAGTATGAGAATGTGTATAGATTACAGGCAGTTAAATCAGTTGACAGTGAAGAATAAATATCCGTTGCCTAGAATTGATGACTTGTTTGATCAGTTGAGGGGAGCATCAGTCTTTTCGAAGATTGATTTGAGATCGGGTTATTACCAGCTAAAGGTAAGAGAGGTTGATGTACCGAAGACGGCCTTTAGGACTAGGTATGGTCATTATGAGTTTTTAGTCATGCCATTTGGGTTGACTAATGCACCGGCTACTTTCATGGACATGATGAATAGGATCTTTCATCAGTATCTAGATCAGTTTGTAGTTGTATTTATTGATGACATTTTGGTATACTCTCGAACTGAAGAAGACCATGACCGACACTTGAGACTTGTTTTGAAGACTTTGCTAGATCATCAGTTGTATGCGAAGCTCAGCAAGTGTGAGTTCTGGATCCGTGAGGTAGTCTTCTTAGGACATGTAGTGTCAGCCGATGGAATTAGAGTTGATCCGAAGAAGATTGAAGCCATTGTTGAGCGGAAGCAACCAAAGTCTGTGACCGAGGTACGTAGCTTCCTAGGCTTAGCTGGATACTATAGGAGATTTGTAGAGGGCTTCTCTAAGTTAGCCGCTCCATTGACACAGTTACTTCAGAAGAGTGTTCAGTTTGAGTGGACAGATGCAAGACAGAGAGCCTTTGAGAAATTGAAAGAAGCTTTGACCCAAGCACCGATCTTGATTCAGCCAGAGTCCGGGAAGGACTATGTAGTTTACAGTGATGCTTCTTATGTAGGGCTAGGATGTGTTCTTATTGTAACACCCGTGTTTTGGGCTTAGGAGTTAGCCGGGTTCAGTTCGAGTCTAATAAAATTAAATTAAAATAAACCAACTTCAGATAATGACCAAATTGAGTTTTATTAAGTTGGGAAGGACCTATGGGGCTATTTACCCAAGTTTTAAATAAAGGAAGACCACTTTATGGTAAAGTTGTCTTCCTCCCCCATTCTTCCTCCTTTTCCCATTTTGAAAACCCCCACCATTTCTAAAACCTCCCAAGCTTGGAATTACTATTCCATCAATTTTAGCACCCGATTTCCACACCATTTTAAGAGGTAATTGTATTTTCTCAACCTCATCTCCATCCTCTACTTGCTTATTGTCTTAAATTTCAAAAATGTGGGTTTTGAAATATTAGGGTTTATGATGAAAAAATTGGGTTTTAATGGGGTTTTTCATTTGGTCTTAAGAAATTGTGTTGGGGTTTTTGTTAATCATGCTAAAGTATACAACATATATGAATTTGGTCAATTTTGGATGAATTTTCGTAGGGGGTCTTTAGGGCCAATTTTAGGGTTTGAAAAATTGGGTTTTTGAGAGGATTTGTGTGGGAATTGAAGGGCTGATGGTATAGTTATGTTAGGAGGGTGATTTGGGATGTTTTGGAAGTCTTTTGGATGCTTGAATTTGGGTATTTCAGCCCTTGGTTGTAGGAGTCCGAAAATTGGGTTTTTGGGATGCTATGTGATTTGGAATTTGTGGAAATTGAGTTGTGTTTTGCGATGTGGATTGATGATTGAATTAGCATTGATTTGGGAAGTGATGAATGTATTTTGTTTGGCTAGAAGCAAGGGGAAACGTTGAAGGAGCTTTGGGACCGAATCCGGGTGCGTAGGAGGATTGTTCGATTTGCTAAGGGAGGACGGTGAGTGGTCTAAACTTGTTTTGAAGTTGGTTCGAGCATGAGTAGTGTGTGTGTGTGCAAGTGTGCTTGGTAGGCCGCTTCCTTTTAATCCAAGTAGTTAACTTAGCCTAATTTTCTTTGAATGCTATGTGCTCGATGACTATGCTCAAATGCTTGTGATTAGATGGTGCATGTATATGTATATCATGTTGTGGATATATGTGTTGAGCATGAATGTATTGATGATATGTGGTTGGTGATACATGTTGTGGTTATAATAATTGGCACTAAAATTACCGGTTGTAAATGATCGATCATTAGGATAGTGTGCACACAAATTGAGTCAAAACATACGTGGCCTTGATGGCGTTAAGTCATCAAGGAGGAGTACGGTGATGTAACATTCCACCGGAAGATATTCATATATTTCTACGGGATGATGAGTGGAATCCCATCCGTAGGGTATGTGGCGATGAGTGGAATCCCGCACATGCAAGGGCCGGTGATGAGTGTAATCCCACCGAGGTAAAGTATTGTTGAGGTTTATATCCGCACAATCGGGGTAATTAAAGTGGCCAATTAAACTTAAATCATGTATTGTGATATATGATGATGATGTGTGAGTGTGATATATGGTATTGTTGTATGTTGATGATATTGATGTTTAATCTTGTTAGGAATGAGAGACCATATATGCCACTTGAAAGACTAGCTAAGTCTACTTGATATTATGCCTATGTTTGATGTATGTAGACTAGGATTAACATGCTTGGACCCTGCATTGTTGTTGTTTTTCACTTTAGAGCACCCTCACTAAGCTTATAGCTTACGCTCTCTATGTTCAACAATGCAGATCATTAGCGTGGCGTTAGCACAAGGCAAGGCAAGAAGGGCTTCCAAGTTTGTAGCTCAAGTATGGTTATCGATTTTGTATTAGCTAGCAATGTGGCAAAGGTCTTGTATGAGCATGTGTGACTCATTTAATTGATGTTGTTTTGGATTGATGTTTGGTTTGTAAGCACGTTACGCTCTGATGAATGTTTCGATGTTTGATGGCATGTTTTAGAATGCTTAGGTTGCCTTGTGTATGAATGCAAACCTTTCAAGATGTCTTGTTCCTTTTAAGGTCTTTGTGTTCTTGAATATGCCAATATTGCATGAATTGCTCCTTAAGTAGAATGCCATGTAGGAATGCTTAAATCCATGTTTGTTTGACTTCCTTGGCTTAAATATGTATGCTCTCATGGTTGGCTTGCCTTAGGGATTGATGATAGTGTGTTGGTTGAAGTGTTAGAGGGATTTAGGGGCCTCCTTGTGCTCTAAATCAGCTCAAACCTGCAGATTCGTAGCTGGGGTATCGATACCGTTGATATGGTATCGATACTGCCCTGTGGTTTCAGGCCTCGTGTATCGATACTCGAGGGGAGTATCGATACCTTTTTGGCCACTGGAGCCACTGTCGATTCCGGTATCGATACTGGCCTCTAGGGTATCGATACCGTTGGCTTGGCTTTGACCGTGGGAAGTCAACTTTAGGGGAGGGTATCGATACCCTCATTTGGGTATCGATACTGTCTCCTCAGGTTGACCAAACCCTGTTGATCTAGTCAAAGGGGTATCGATACCCCCTTAAGGGTATCGATACCGCCTGCAGGTTAACTTTAAAAATGAGCTTTTAAATGTTAGTTGGGGTTCGTTTGATTGCTTAGTAAATATCGTTCCGCTGTATGGTCACTTAGGATGAAATTTCCATCTAGACAAGATTAAAATGAAAAAAAACAATATAGGGTTGCTAACCGAGGGAGAGTTCCTTAGGGAGTTTTCACTCGGTTTTCCCCGTGTAGCTCACTCGGACCGGTCATCCGGCCAGACCGGGACGAGGGGGTTACACTTATGCAAGACCGGAGAGTAGTGGCTTATGCCTCAAGACAGTTAAAGACCCATGAGCGCAACTATCCGACCCATGACATAGAGTTAGCTGCAGTTGTGTTTGCTCTGAAGATTTGGAGGCACTATTTGTACGGTGAGAGATGCACAGTGTACACCGATCACAAGAGTTTGAAATACATTATGACACAACGAGATTTGAACCTCAGACAGCGTAGATGGTTAGAGCTGCTAAAAGACTATGATCTTACTATTGAGTACCATCCGGGTAAGGCCAATGTAGTGGCTGATGCATTGAGTAGGAAGGTGGCCGTAGACTTGAGAGCTATGTTTGCTAGATTGAGTTTGTCCGGAGATGGTGGCTTGATAGCCGAGCTTCAGGTTAGACCTACTCTAGGTCAGTTGATTAGAGAGAAACAGCTCTTAGATAGATCTTTGGCACCTCACGTGCAAGATATAGCCGAGGGTAGATCTTCAGACTACAGTTTCAGTACTGATGGGATTTTGTGTTTCAAAGATAGAATAGTTGTGCCAGAGGACATTGACTTGAGATGTACGATCTTGACTGAAGCCCACAGTAGTCCGTTTGCTATGCATCCTGGAAGTACGAAGATGTACCGTGATTTGAAGAATGAGTATTTTTGGGTTGGCTTGAAGAGAGATGTAGCCGACTTTGTGAGTAAGTGCTTAGTGTGTCAGAGAGTGAAAGCGGAACATCAGGTTCCCTCAGGTTTGTTACAGCCGTTGAGAATTCCGGAATGGAAGTGGGAGAACATCACCATGGATTTTGTTTCGGGTTTGCCTTTGACTCCTTCGAGGAAGAACTCATTTTGGGTGATAGTGGATCGCTTTACGAAGTGTGCCCACTTCTTGGCAGTCAACACTACTTACACTTTAGATAGATTGGCCGATTTGTACATTGGTGAGATTGTGAGACTACATGGTGTGCCGAAGTCCATTGTATCAGATAGAGATCCGAGATTTACTTCTAGATTTTGGGAGTGTCTGCATACAGCCTTGGGTACCCGTTTGAACTTCAGCACTTCTTATCATCCTCAGTCAGATGGTCAGTCGGAGAGAGTTATTCAGATCTTAGAAGATATGTTGTGTTGTTGCATCATTGACTTTCAGGGTACTTGGGAGAAGCATTTGCCTCTAGTAGAGTTTGCGTACAATAATAGCTTTCAGTCGAGCATTCAGATGGCTCCGTATGAGGCCTTGTATGGCCGGAAGTGTAGAACTTCAATGTGTTGGGCCGAGGTGGGACAGAAATTGTTACCTATGCCAGATTTGCTCAAGGGGACAACAGACAAGGTAAAATTGATTTGTGATCGTTTGAAAGCGGCTTCGGATAGGCAGAAGTCCTATGCCGATTTGAAGAGGAAGGAAGTCGAGTTCTCAGTGGGTGAGAAAGTATTCCTGAAAGTATCTCCGTGGAAGAAGGTGATGAGATTTGGCCGAAAAGGGAAGTTGAGTCCGAGGTACATAGGACCGTATGAGATTGTGAAGAGGGTTGGTCCGGTTGCTTATCAGTTACGTTTGCCATCCGAGCTTGAGAAGATACATGATGTGTTCCATGTTTCGATGCTTCGTAAGTATAGGTCTGATCCATCACATGTAATGCCCGTAGAAGAAATTGAATTGAATCCGGATTTGACTTATGAAGAAGAGCCCGTTGAGATCTTAGCTTCTGACAATAAGGTGTTGAGGGGTAGATCGATTGAGTTAGTGAAGGTGCAGTGGCAACGTAGAGGTGTGGACGAGGCCACTTGGGAGAGGAAAGAGGATATGGAAAAGCAGTTTCCGTATCTCTTTCAGTCAGGTAATTTCGAGGACGAAATTCCTTAAGTGGGAGAGAGTTGTAACACCCGTGTTTTGGGCATAGGAGTTAACCGGGTTTATAGTTCGAGTCAATGAAATTTAATTAAATCAATTCAACTCTAAATAATGACCTAATTGAGCTTTAGTAAAAAGGGGAGGACCTATGTTGTAATTTATCCAAAAGTTTTTGAAAAAGGATGACAACTTTCCAAGTTGTCATCTTCTCCCACTTTTCCCCCACAATCCCACGTGAAAACCCCCTCCCCCTTCTCCAAACTCTCTCAAACTTCAAACTACTATTCCATTGATTTGCAACTTGATTTCAACACCATTTTAAGAGGTAAACATGTTTTCTTACTCTCCTCTTTATCCCCTATCTACCCATGGTCTTAAATTTCAAAGTTATGGAGTTTTGAAAATTAGAGTTTATAGCAAAGTTTGGGTTTTTAAGGGGTATTCCATTTTGTTTTGATAAATTGAGTTGGGGCTTTGTTTAATCAAGTTGAAATACACATTATATGTTAATTTGGTTGAATTTTGGTAAAAATCCGAAGTGAGCTCTTATACCCATTTTTGAGTTGTCAAAAACACCATTTTTGGTGGGTTTTAGGTTGAAAACAAAGGGCTGATGGTTATGGTATGTTAGGAGGGTGATTTGGAACATTTTGAAGGTCATTTGGGTGTTTGGAAATGGGTGTTTCAGCCAAGGGTTGTTGGAGTACGAATTTGAGATGTTTGGGGATTTAATTTGGTTGGAAATTTAGGATGGAGTTGGTTTGAATTCAAAGGTTGTGTGATTATTGAATATTAGCATTGATTTTGGTTATCGGTTGTGTTTTTGGTTGGCTAGAAGCAAGAGGGATCATCGGATAAGCTTTGGGACCGAATCCGGGTTCGTAGGAGGATTGTTTCGAATTGCTAAGGAAGGGCGGTGAGTGGTTTCAAACTTGTTTTAAAGTTTGGTTCGAGTATGTGTAGTGTGTGTGTGCAAAGTGTGCTTGGTAGGCCAGTTCTAGTTAATGCAAGTTGTTAATTTAACCATTGATATCCATAAATGCTATTATGCTTACTTAGTTATGCTCTTGTGATTGTGGTTAATTGGTGCATGTATGTATCATGATGTGAATATATGTGATGAGCATGAGTGTAGTTGTTGATATGTGATATGATAATGAAGATTGGCACTAAATTAATTACCGGTTGTAAATGATCGATCATTAGGATTAGTGTGCACACAAATTGAGTCAAAACGTACGTGGCCTTGATGGCGTTAAGTCATCAAGGAGGAGTACGGTGATGTAACATTCCACCGGAAGCTTTTTATATATATTTCTACGGGATGATGAGTGGAATCCCATCCGTAGGGCATGTGGCGATGAGTGGAATCCCATACATGCAAGGTCCGGTGATGAGTGTAATCCCACCGAGGTAAAGTGTTGTTGAGGTTTAAATCCGCACAATCGGGGTAATTAATAGTGGCCAATTAAACTTGTTCATGTATTGTGGTATATGATTGTGGTATATGGTATTGTTACATGATGTTGATATTGATGATTGAGCTTGGTAGGATTGAGAAGCCATATTATGCCACTTGAAAGACTAGCTAGGTCTACTTGATTATATGCCTATGCTTGATATACGTGAGATTAGGATTTACATGCTTGAACCCTGCATTGTTGATGTTTTTCGTTTTAGAGCACCCTCACTAAGCTATTAGCTTACGCCCTCAATGTTCAACATTGCAGATCATTAGCGTGGTGTTAGCTCGAGGCAAGGCAAGAAGGGCTTTCCAAGTTTTGTGGCTCAAGTACGGTTAACAATTTCGTATTAGTTAGCAATGTGGCAAGGGTTTTGTATGAGCTTGTATGACTCATTTGAATGTGGATGTTGAGTTTGTTTATGGGTTGTAAAGCATGTGGTACGATGATGTATGTTGGTGTGTGATGGCATGCTTTAGATGTTTAGGTTGCCTTGTATATGAGTGCAAACCTCATATGATGACTTGTGCCTTTAAGACCATTTGAGCCTCTATGTATGCACAATATTGCCTAATTTGCTATTTAATTGGAATGCTATGAATGAATGCTTGGATCCATGTATGAATGCTTCCTTTGGCTTAGGTATGTTTGATTACGTGTTTGTATGCGCTTAGGTGAGTCGAGTAATGCATTTAGAGTCGTGTTGGGGTCGTTTAAGTTGGAATTTGTGGAATTGCAGTGCAGGGCGTATCGATACGCCTCAGGGCCGTATCGATACGGTCTTGCCCAAAGGCCACAGATTTTGCCTAGCGTACCGATACCCAAAGGGTATCGATACCCTCCAAAGTTACTGGAATTTGGAGTTTTGAGTGAGAGTAGAGCGTACCGATACGGGGTGCACGAGTATCGGTACGGGTCTACTCTGTTGACCAAGAAGGGTTGACCGAGAAGGGCGTATCGATACGCTCAAGGGCTGTACCGATACGGACTTCTCGGGGTTGACTTCTTGGGTTGACCTAGACAGGGCGTATCGATACCCCTAGCTAGGGTACCGATACGGTCTGCCCTGTAAGCTTAAAATTTACCGTTATGTATGGCTGTGTTTCGAATGTGTTTCCTTGAATGTTTTCCGCTGTTGTGAATCACTTAGGACTTGATATTCCTCTAGACAAGATTTAAATAAAAAGAAAAAAATAGGGTTGCTAACCGAGGGGGAACCTTAACGGGTTTCGCTTCGGTTTTCCCCGTGTGGCCCACTCGGACCGGTTATCCGGCCAGACCGGGACGAGGGGGTTACAACGTTTTAGTCCCGAAGGTTGTTTTTGCAATTGTATGAGTTCGAGATGTCCAATTAAGGTGAAATTTGACAGGGAAGCATGTAATAAGACTAATTTAATATTGGTAACTTTAAAATCAGTTATGACCTTCTAATTTAAAGAATTTACGTTTTGGTCCCTAAAATTTGTATATTGTGCAATAGAGTCCCTCTCTGAATTCCGATCGCTGTGCTTTACACATATATGTTTCTCGAGCGTTCGCTTAGGGTTAACGTGCATCTAGAAAAGATTAAAAAGAAAAAAAGAGTCGCTAATCAAGGTTGACTTTCGAGTTGACTTTAGTTTTCCCCGTGTAATCTTCGTAGTTGGGTCAACCGTCTAGGCCGGGCTAAGGGGGTTACAACCCAAGATGAATTAAGATCTTAAATCCGTTTAAAGATTAAGTTCACTAGTGACGTTCAAAATATATTTACCTTAATCTTGAGTAAATGTAGTACCATGTGTGTGTTACTTGCATACTTTGATATATTAATATCTGATGTGTCTCAAAGTAGTAAACTGATGGATGCTATGTTGGGTATAGATATGGAATTATAGCTTGATTATAGAGTAAATGGTATCCTCTCAATGACATTATAATGGTTTGTGAAAATAGAACGTGGCCACGGGTCGTTCGTCAAGGATGAATGACTTATTACTTTGTGTAATAATTATTTTCACTATTTGATTTACAATAGAACCTTGAGATAAAAGTGATCAAATCGGATGAACGGATTCAATCCAAAGGGATCACGGATATCATATGAGGGTTATATATTTATGACAAGGTCTTGGACAAAAGCTATATGATAAGCTTTCAGTAATATTATATGTATGGGAGTTCAATCTTGATACTATAGCGGAACGACTCTTTGACTTAAATAATGGAGATGTAATTAATTGACGAAAAGTCTAGAATTAATTTACATATTATTTTATCCCACATCATATAAGTCCAATAGGTCCCTTCGTTAGCTCAATTTGGCTCGATACAAATTGCTTGAATAAATTGTTAATTAAGAAAATTTTATGGTTGAAAAATAGATTGCGAAAAATTACTTATTTAAGTAATTTTATTTTCTCATGGATGGAGGAATTAAAATGATTTGGAAATTAATTTGATAACTTTATAATTTTATTTAATTAGTTCTAAAGTAGAACATTAAATTAATAAACCATGATTTAATTTAAATGGTTTGTAATTTAATTTAATAATTTTGGATCATTATCTAATGGAGTCAAAAAGAGAATATATATATATATATCCACGTACATGGTGTAAAACTCAATTAGTTTTACACTAATCTAGGACCATTAGATGAGTGAAATGGATGGATAAGATCAACAGTAAAAATGTGAAGAATATCACTTGGGAAAAAGGATAAGGAAATAATCTTAGCGAAAATTGGGTACTCGGTTCATATTTTTTTTTAAATTCTAAAAATTTGAAGAAAAAAAATCACATATTAAACACAAAAAATTTTAAAAAATTTTAAATTTTAAACTTAAAACTTAAAAATATATAATACAAACATAGGAAAAAATTTAGTGATTTAAACTTAGTTTTAGAGTAAAAATATTAAGAAATTTAAAATAAAAATATAATTAAAAATATAATATATATATATATATATATATATATATTAAAAATTATCGGGTCGGGTCGAGTACTCGGTAAAGGAAAACCTCTGGCCTGTGTCCCAGTAAAATTATCGGGTCGGGTAATTTTTTATAAGATTACCCGTCATTTTTAGGTTCGGGTTGTCAGGTCTGGTATTTTTGAACATGTTTACACTATGTATAATATATATATATATATATATAGGGATAAGATACAATTACATTTTGTAAGAATTTTTAACTTTTACACGTTTTTTGGATCGTTGGATGAGTGAAATGGATGACTGAGATTAACAGTGGATTATGTGAAGATCATCACTTAGAGAAAAAAGTAAGGAGTTAATCTCAGCCATCCATTTCTCCAATCCAATGATCCAAAAAACATATAAAAGTTAAAATTTGTTACACTGTGTAAATGGATCCTAACCCACACACACTATATATATACATAGGGTTAGGATCCACTTACATAATGTAAAACTCAATTACTTTTACACTATTTTTAGATTGTTTTTTTGAAGCATATTTTTAGATTGTTGGATGATGATAATAAATGGTTAAGATTATTTTCTTAATTTTTTCCAAGTGATCTTTACATTTTTTGGGATAGGATCCAGTTACTCATCCAATGATCCTAGATTAGTGTAAAATTAAACGAGTTTTACACCATGTAAGTAGATCCATATATATATAGGGATAAGATCCAGTTACACAGTGTAAAACTCTCTAAGTTTTACACATTTTTTGGATCGTTGGATGGGTGAAACAGATGGATGAGATTAACAATAGAATATGTGAAGATTATCAATTGGGAAAAAAGTAAGGAGTTAATCTTAGCCAACCATTTCCTCAATCCAACGATCCAAAAAATGTGTAAAACTTATAGAGTTTTACACTGTGTAAGTTGAACCTAACATATATATATATATATATATATATGAGAAAAAGTTTGATACACGGTCCGTATAAATAAAAGTTTACACATGCTTTTCTAATTTAAGGGTTAGATGTTTAGTTTAGAGTTTACCGTTTAGGGGTTTAAGTTGTAAGATTTAAAATTTAGGGTTTATGGTTAGAGTTTAGGATTTAATCATTAGAGTTTAGGGTTTAGAATTTAGGATGTTAGGGTTAGGGTTTTAGATTTTAAATTTTATAAAGGGTTGTGTAAATTTTATTTACACACATTGTGTATCAAAATAATATATATATATATATATATATATATATATATATATATAAAAGAAACCCACGAAAAGGGCTGTTAGAGAATTCCTTATGAATTTCTTTATACGGTAATTAAAGTAAAACAATTATATACGATATGCTTAATTACTAAGTTTTTTTTTTGAATCTGCTTAATTACTAAGTTAGTATATTTGTATTTTAATTGGTTTGGTAATCTTATTTAATTTAAAAGTCTTCTTATCTCCCCCCTATAAATAGATATGATTGGCTTTATTATCTGATATCTAAAAAATTTCCAGGAGGAGTCTATCATGCTCGACGAACATTGATGAACACCATTAATGTTTAACATCGTTGAACGCCATTAAATTGATTAACAAAAATTAAAAATTTCAAGGACTTAACATATAATTATAAATTATTTAAAATAAAATTTCAATTAAATTATTTTCTATATATATATATTATTTTTTAATTTTTTAAATAATTAGATTAAATACCAACCTTAGTCAATTTAAAAAATAAAAAAATCCTAAACCTTAAACTCTAAACTCAAAACACTAAACCCAAAACATGAAACTCTAAACACTAAACCCTAAAGCTAACTAAAATTTTACATTGTTTAAGATTCTAACCTAAGTCGAAATTGATATAATTAGAGTCCGACTACAATTTTACATTGTTTAAGATTCTAACCTTAACCCGACTAAAATTTTACATGATTTAGGGTTTAAGGTTTTAAGATTTAGGGTTTATGATTTCAAGTTTATAGTTTAAGGATTATAGTTTTATGTTTAGGGTTTTAGGTTCAAGGTTTAGAGTTTAAGGTTATGGTTTTGGGTTTTGTGTTTAAGGTTTTGGGTTTACGGTTTCTAGTTTAGGATTTAGGGTTTCAGATTTTTATTTTTAAATTGACTAAGGTTGTTATTTGATCTAATTATTTTTTTAAAATATATATATATATATATATATATATATATATATATATGGAAAATAATTTAATTAAAATTTTTATTTTAATAAAATTTATAATTATATGTTGAGCCCTTAAGATTTTTAATCTTTATTAATCAATTTAATAGTGTTTATCGGTGTTCAACATCAATGTTGTTCGATTTTTAAAAGCTTCAGCTCCGTCTTTTCTAGTTTTTCTAAACCGAGACCAACATGGGAGACCCTTATGCATCAACACTCAGTGTAAACTAGTAATTAACTAGCCAAATAGCATATTATATTTCTGCATTTCTATTTTCTTAGAAGTTGGAATGTTGTTCTTTTTGGGAGTTGGCGTCAAAGCTCGTCTGATGTTCGACAACCTCTTCTATTAGAGCCGAAAGTGTAAATGATTTCAAACATAAAGTCGTACCAACAACCTCTATTACCAGAGCAGAAGGCGGAAGTAGTTACAAACATTCATAAACAACAGAGAGCAGTGTTTGGTAAACAAGAAAATAAAGGAAAGTGAAGAGAAAAATTTGATATTCATTCATAATTCGCATGAATAACAAGTGAGCATATCTTGCTATTTAGTATAAACTCCTAACATACTCAATCTGGAAGTTTCAGAGAATTCCTTCCAAAATTTTGGTTACAACAATCATAACAACCTTAACATTATGGTTGACAGCTCAACATACTTAACATAACTGATTTCTCCATTCTTCAGTCTCTAGTATTTTCCCTTGTTTTGTTCCTTGTTTAAGATTAACTGGATTCTAGACTTGCAACAAATGGCAAGAAACTATACAAATTGTTAAATAGGCATTGGTTTGGTGAGAATATCAACAATCTAACAAAAATTAGGAACATAATAGAGATCAAGATTAACATGCAAAGTTTCAGCTGCAATCTTTTCACGAACAAAATAGAGATCAAGATCGACATGCTTTGTTTTTAGCATGGAGCACAAGATTCATGCCATTGACACGGTGCTGGTATTATCACACCAGACTTTAGGAACATCCTTGAATGTTAATCCCATATAAATTAAGACTGAATTGATCCAGATAGCTTCCAAGGTGGCATTTGCTATACTCAGCTTCTGCAGTAGAGCGTGACACTGCAACTTGTTTCTTAGAACACCAGGACACAAGGAGAGACGATAGTGGCACAATAGCATGTAGTAAATCGACGATCATCTATATCACTGCCCTAATCTAAGTCAGAGAATGCATAAAAAAGAAAAGCATATGTCTATTGTGGTTGAAATCAAATTCCATAATCAACAGTGCCTCACAAGTATTATAAAATTCTTCTGACATCTTGCCAGTGAATTTTAGTAGGGGTTTGCATAAACTGAGCAACTTTGTTTACTGTAAATGTCAGATTTGGTCGAGTGTGGCACACTTATTGAAAACACCTACCACACTTCTATAACCCTGAACATCTTGAAGCAACTTGCCAACATGTTTGCTAAGTTTAGGAAATACTATCATTGGTGTGCTAACAACATTTCCTTCAAGAATTCCTATCTTGCATAATAAATTCAGAACAAAGTATTTCTTTTGACTTAAGAACAATCCACCTCCAAATTCTTGCACCTCTTTGCCAAGGAAAAATTGCAAAAATCCCAAATCCTTGAGAGAGAAATGATCATGTAATGCTGTGATTAAGTGCTGAATAGTATCTTCAAACCTGCCAGCGATGAGAATGTCATCTACATAAACAACAATATAAGTTTTCGAGGATGTATCTCGTTTTAAAAAAATAAGGTTGTATCAGCTGTTGAAGCTTGAAACTCAAGAAGAAGCAAAAATAATTTTAATTTCAAGAACTAATTACGAAGAGCCTGTCGTAATCTATATAAAACTTTCTTGAGTTTACATACAAAAGGTGATCCATCATTTCGATGTTGTATGAGCCTAAGGGGTTGGTGCATATACACATTCTCTTGTAAATCACCTTTGAGGATTGTGTTATTAACATCAACTTGATGTACTTTCCATTGATTAGCGACTACAACAAAGACTAGAATGTTTATATTGATGAATCGAACCACTGGACTAAAAGTGTCCATGAAGTCCTGTCCTGGAACTTGTGTAAAACATTTAGCCACTAATCTAGTTTGTAACAATTCACAGATCCATCAACATTTTACTTCACCCGAAATAACCACTTACATCCCATTACCTTATTGCCAACTAGAAGATCAACAAGTTCTCATGTGTCATTGTCTTTGAGAGCATTGTATTCAGCCATGACAACTTCTGTCCATTTAGAATATTGTAAAGCTTCATGAATTGTGGAAGGAACAATGTCAGTCTGAACATGATACACTTTTGGTTTAAACACTCCAACCTTACTACAAGTGATCATGGTACGTGTATTCGTAGGTGCCATAGAAGAGGAGGTTGTAGTAGCTATATGATCAATAGGGAAACATGCACCATCATCAGAAGACTTAGGAATTGAAGATGTCGATTGAAATTGATGATCAACATCTATTGTATGTGGTTCCATAACAGATGTGACCTCATTAGGAACATTATCATCAGTCACCACTTGATCACATCTAGCATCAGGATGATCAAGAATTTGAGATGTTGGTTGAGATTGATGATCAACATCTATTGTAGGTGGTTCCATAACAAATGCGACCTTATCAGGAACATTATCATCAGTCATAAATTGATCAGCTAGTGGAACTTCATTAGATGATGGACTTGATCTAGTAGGAGTAGCTTCTGATTGTATCTCAATTGTTTTAGTTGGTAAGTCTTGAGTTTCTAGAGCTAGAAAGATTGGATGTGTGAGCTAACATGACTTGGTGAACCTCGGGAACGTTGTAAAGTGTCCACAAATTCTATATTTCATGCACATTCCATCTCATATTATTGATGTTTTTTGAGTACATTCTAGGCATAATTAGGACCATGCATTGCATTTTACAGTATTTCCTTACTTTGCCATGCTTTTATAAATTATCTGTTATTTGGTGAAGAAAAGATATTGTTTTAGCTTAGTTTTAGTTTCAGGTAATAAAGGCTGACAGAGGGAAAGAGTAGCTGAGGACATGATGCTGAGGCAACAGACCAAGGAGCTGTACTGATGTAGTTCCAGACAGAGACAACAGTTGCCAAGTAGCTGCCGCCACCCAACCTTCCGCCCAAGACAACAGACTATGGAGTTGGAGAACCGGAGTGCGATCTGTAGAGCAGAAAAACCTAATTCTATCGATGCTGTCCACTTAATTTTCCGGCGTCTTTAGCAGCAGGCAGAGCCGTCGAAAGAAGAACTCGAGATTTCTTACGGAGCAAGGCAAGATGATAAAGTCCACATTCAACTCAAAGAAGTCAGAGTTTAAAGTCACATTTAATGAAAAAAGCTACTCTGAAGACTTCTACATCAAGAAGGACTAGACCTAGCTAATGCCAATATATACCCATTGTAATTCTATTTCAAAACAAGTTAGGTTTTCCTTAGGCATAGTTTAGGTTTTCTTGCCGCCACCATGTTCTAATTCTCTCTTTGGGGTTGGGTTATGTTGTAATTAGTGTGAGAACAGTTGTTTATGATTTTTAAGTTTGTTTTTGCAAATAAAACTTCAAGGTTTACTTATTCTATGTTCTTCATAGTTTTCAATTAAGGCGAAAGATTAGTTGAATTCTATCCATTTGTTCGGTATCGAGAGAGTCAAACTCAAGAAAGGAGTAAGTACGATTTCATCTATAGAAGGTGCAATCAATCTGACCTAGAAATAGGTTAGGGTTTAAGGCGGCTAAAAAATGACGAGTTAACATTGCTGTCTTTGCATGATTCACGCCGCGACTGGTATTATCTGTAGTGGGCATCAATAGAATTCTGACTTAGACATAAGCAGGATTACTTTCGAAGCATTTTGTCGAGCCTTGTAGTTCTGCCGAGTTTGCCGCCAAGACATAGTTCCATTCCCCTACCGAGGCAGCGAGAGGGTCTCAACAGTCTACCTACCATCCCCCGTCGAGGCAGCAGAGTCTGGCAGCGCAAAACAACTTGTCATATTCAACACAGTTTCACACTAAGCAACAACATAACCCTGCCCATTCTATCAACCTGATTTCTTCTCTTTTAATTACTTGTGTTTTTATTTTATTTTTCTTCTTAAACAATCAACTTAATTGTGCATTTACTTTTCTTGTGCAGGAATAACGATTCAATTCAAGCTGTCCAATCCCTGTGGGAGACGATATCTTTTATACTATAACTTGACAGGAGTGTGCACTTGCGCTCATAAATAGAGGAACACCCAAACGCTCTACAAGTTTTTGGCGCCGTTGCCAGGGATTGGTAACATCAAAATTCGTTTTCAATTTCTGCACTTATATTTCTTTGCATTTATTTTTTTTAATTTTTATTTTTAATCAGAATTTTTTTTATAGTTTCCTTTGCTAGTGCATGACCAAGACGAATCCAAAAGAATAAATCATTTATTACGACAATATAGAATGAAGAACAAGAGAACTCAAAAAGGAAATCAGAACAGCCCTAGGGAAAGCAAAAGAAAGAAAAGCAAATGTAAACATGGAAAACGACAACCCTGCCAACAATGCTGTGAACGACAGGAATGGGCAGCAAGACCCGCCGCCCAGAGAACAATAAGTGCTGCCTAGACAACCACAATATATTCGAACCACCAGAGACTACTTGAAACATAACTTCAGAGGGTTCGATCCGACAGTGACATAACCTGAGATTGAGGCAGATCACTTTGAGCTGAAGCCCGTGATGTTCAACATGATTAAAACGTTAGGGCAATTTGGAGGGACTGCCACAAAAGATGATCAACAGCATTTAAGAGGATTCCTGGACATATACAGAGCATTCAAGATACATGGAGTCCACCAAGATGTGCTTAGGCTGAGGTTATTCCCCTATTCACTGAGGGATGGGGCAAAGCAGTGGTTAAACAACCAGCCAACAGGGTCATTCAACACATGGACAGAGCTGTACAAGGATTTTCTGGATCATTTTAGTCCATCCAATGTCACAGACAGATTGAGAAACGAAATAACAGCCTTCCGACAAGGGGATGATGAGCCAATGTACAAAGCATGGGAGCGGTACCAAAAGATGCTCAACAACTGCCTGCTCCGTGGTTTCCCAGCTTGGACACATGTGTCAATGTTCTATAACAGGGTGAACTACCCAACACGGATGATGATTGATGCCTCAGCCAACGAAATCATCCTCGACAGACCACTAGAAGAGGCACTGCAGATCCTGAACCAAGCCGCCAAGAACGATTACAAGTACCCAACAGCCCGCTGAGGCGGTGTTAGGCGGCCAGTTGCTGTGAATGAAGTGCAAGCCTTAGAATCTGTCAATGCCTGCCTCGATAAGCTGACAAAGCTGGTTATGAGTATAATGAAACCCACAGGGCAAGTCTATGAGGCCAAGGCTGTGAAGCCATTCTATGATGAGTGTGGGGGCAACCACGAATCCTCTGAATGTACTGCATCTGCCAATTTTATGGGAAGATACGAGAGGAACAACTGCCCTACCCAGAACACGTACAACCCTAGATGGAAGAACCATCCCAACTTCTCCTAGAGCAACTGAAAGGCTACTGCAAACCCACAACAACAATAAAGAGGCTACCAGCAAAACCTGTTACGACAGCTGCCTTAGCAGCAGCATAATATGAACACTAATTCATTAGAATATTTCATGGGCAGGACTGAAATTAGGATGAATAACCAGGAGGCAGCCATAAAGAAACTTGAGACCCAGTTCGGGAGGTTTCCTAGGTTGTAAACACTAGGTCAATGGGTGGATTACCTAGTGATACTGAAACCACGAAAGCGAAATCCCATGAGTAGTGCAAAGCTATAACAACCAGAAGTGGGATAACCCTACAAGAGCCGTCCGTACCTGTTGCGAGAGAAACAACATTTTCCGAACAAGTTCAAGCCGTCGGGCAACCTGCCGAGGCAGCACCTGAAGAAAGCAATGTGGAACCAGAAAAAGAACAGACATATTTTGGACCAGTTATTTCCTCCCAAGATAAGATTCCCCTTAAAGAAAAAACTGTTGCCACGACACCTCTACCACTATTCCCACAAAGATTGAAAAACAGAAGTAGGATATGCAGTATAAAAAATTCCTAAATGTTCTGAAGCAAGTCAAAATCAATCTTCCACTGGTTGAGTTGATCGAACAGATGCCCAGCTATGCCAAGTTCCTAAAGGATATGGTATCCAAAAGAACAAGGATTGGGGAATTTGAAACAGTGGGAGTGATAGAAGGATGCATGGCCATGCTGCACAATAAGGCACCACCCAAACAGAAAGATCCGGGCAACTTCATATTTCCTTGCAAAATAGGCAGCAACCACTTTGTACGAGCCCTATGTGACTTAAGGGCAAGCATCAACCTAATGCCCAAATCTGTCTTCTAGAAACTAGGAATAGGAGACGTCCGCCCAACAACAGTAATGCTACAGCTGGCCGACAGAATATATGTACAACCGGAAGGAAAAATCGAGGACCTCCTAGTGAAGGTGGACAAATTTATTTTCCCTGCCGATTTCCTAGTACTAGACTGTGAAGCAGATGAAAAGGCACCTATAATCCTGGAACGACAATTCCTCGCTATGGGCAAAACACTGATTGATGTAGAAAAAGGTGAACTCACGATGAGGGTCAACGATCAACAAGTAAAGTTGAATGTTTTCCAAACCATGAGGCAGACTGATGATCCGGAAGAATGCCATCTAATGGAAGCCATCTCAGAGTTCAATTTTGTAGCCAACAGACCCTGCCTACAGCAAGACTGCCCGAGCAGCAACCTCGACAGCTATTTCGGCAGCCATTTCGAAGCTTGCCCAAAAGATGAGCAATGTAGTGAATGGACAGAACAAGAACTAGAGGAACAAGAAGAAGCATATTGGATAGCAAACAGACCAGGTAAGTACCTCGAACCATTGAACTACACGGAAAAGGGGGTAAAATGTTCAAACATCTATCGAATAACCTCTCACTCTTGAATTAAAAGCTTTACCTGCACAACTTAAGTATGTTTACTTGGGACCTAATGAAACACTGCCAGTAATAATTTCCTCCAAGTTGCAGCCTAGACAGGAACAAAAATTGATAGCACTACTGCGGCAGCACAAGAAGGCAATAGGCTGGACAATTGCAGATATAAAAGGAATAAGCCCGGCCATTTGCATGCACAAAATCCAGCTCGAGCAGGACCAAAAGCCAACTGTGGATGCCCAGAGGAGATTAAACGATGCCATGAGAGAAGTTGTCAAAAAGGAGATCATCAAATGGTTAGACGCTGGTACTATATATCCTATCTCTGACAGCGAATGGGTAAGCCCGGTACAATGTGTACCAAATAAAGGTGGCATAACTGTGGTAAGCAATGACAATAACGAGTTAATACCAACTAGAATAGTAACTGGTTGGAGAATATGCATGGATTACCACAAGTTAAATAAAGCAACAAAAAAGGATTATTTTCTATTACCTTTTATTGATCAAATACTTGACCGCCTTGCTGGTAAACCTTTCTACTATTTTTTTGGATGGATATTCAGGTTATAACCAGATCGCCATCGCACCGGAGGACCAAGCCAAAACAACATTCACCTGCCCATATGGCATTTATACCTTTCGAAGAATGCCATTCGGACTATGCAACGCCCCTGCCACATTCCAACACTGCATGATGGCTATTTTCTCCGACATGATAGAGGGTCTCAGCAGTCTACCTGCCATCCCCTACCGAGGCAGCAGAGTCTGGCAGCGCAAAACAACTTGTTCTATTCAACGCAGTTTCACACTAAGCAACAACATAACCCTGGCCATTCTATCAACCTGATTTCTTCTCTTTTAATTACTTGTGTTTTTATTTTATTTTTCTTCTCAAACAATCAAATTAATTGTGCATTTACTTTTCTTGTGTAGGAATAACGATTCGAATCAAGTTGTCCAATCCATGTGGGAGACGATATCTTTTATACTATAACTTGACATGAGTGTGCACTTGCGCTCATAAATAGAGAACACCCAAACACTCTACAAACGTATATTCGACATCTCTAACCATGGTGTTACAACATGCTCTGTGGGTATCCGGATCCCATCAACCAAGGTGACTCAACCAAACCAAGTGTTAGAACAACATACATCATTGACACGATTACCATACAACACATAGTATTGGAGCGATTACCAAGCCACCCATTTAAGTTTACCAACTTGTTAATACATTATGGAAATGTACATAAACCATCCTTATTAATTATCTCTATTAATCCACATTATCTCATTAATATTCTACGCCAATTTTCATCTTTTTATTAGCATTATAGATTATTCCGTTTAGTGGGTACTGTTAACTCCTCAAAAATGTACTTTCCATGCATATATTCATATGATATTGCTTGACTTTAGGTATATATTAGTATATTTTTCTAGTAGTTTCATGCATTTGAATGTGAAATATTTATTGCTAGTGTGAAAAGGTGTTTTCTAGTCGTGATATGCAGGTACATCAAAAGTTAATGAAGTGGATGCAGGAGGAGAATGTCAAGCATGGATGGAAAAAGAAGGAAGGATGATGCCCAGAAAAATAGCACCGAGTCAGAGCCAGATCAGCCTTAATTTTATGAAGCGGAAACACATCGTTATCGAGAATTTTAGCACCAAAAACTTAGAACTTTACCCTAACCCTAATTAGGGTCAAGCATATGCCTATATAAAGGAGTTAAGAAGATAATGCAGACAAGCGGGAGTCGTAAGGAGAAGAGAAGTGTAGAAAGCAATCTAGGGTTCGACTGTGTAAGTTTACCGAGAGCTCTAGATCCATTGAGGGGCTACATCGAAAGAACTCATTCTTTTGTTCATATCTCTTGAATTATTTATGGTTTCTGTGAGGATGATTGAAAACAATAACTTGTTGTTGGTTTCTTCAACCATGAACTAATCTTTTAATTTGGCTAGGGGTGTTTGTGATGAACACTTAGTTTTTTTAGGTTTTTAGTAATTGAATGCTTCGGCTTTATTGTCTATTTCGCATGTGTTTTTTGTTAACATATTTTATGCCATACGATAGTTGATATTGATTGCTTGTTATCCCCTAATATCTTAACATAATTAGGAGAAAATGATTAATCGCCAAATACTAAGAAGAGAAACTTCGATAGAAGATATTCAAGTAGATGAAACTTACACCTGAAGTAAATCTACCCCTTAGGAGTATAGGTTGAATCTTCACCAAGTTAAATACTTAAAAATCCACTATAGACGTATAGGTGTTGATAATAGTTAACTTAAGGTATTGCTATCTATAGAGGCAATACTACTTAAAATTTGCTCAACAATAGAACCAAAGTTTAATGTTACTAAGTGCTGTCTTTACTAGTGTGGAATCCAAACAACCCTTGCCAAGCCTACCAATCATCTTTACACCATTTGTTTGCTAGTCTACCTAGATCTTTACTTCAGTTTCCTTTATCATTTTAATTTCTTTAGTTAAACCTCAATCAATTGACATTGTCTTATATTTATACTTCACAAGTTTTTATTGTGGCATTTAATTCCTTGACAATCCATGTGGATATGCTACTCTTCTCACTACTATATTACTTGCTGACCGTGTACACTTGCACGTAAAAAGATATACCCTTGGCATTATTTACTTGAATAATTATGCAGAATCTTTAACCTTTTGCCAAGCAATATTTCATCAACAAGTTTTTGGTGCTATTGCTAGGGATTGGAACGAGATTAATTGTTTTGATTCTTACTTGTTATTGTTTTTATTTTATTAATTTTGTTTGGTTTATGACCAGGAGTAGCACTACTATGGAAGATCTTGTATACGATCCAAAAATTGAAAGAATCCTACGCAGGTTAAGAAGAGAACATCAAGAAATGGCTTGTAACAAGGATAGTGATTTAGGAGGTGTTGTAAATAATGGCGATAACCAGGAGATGCCGGCAATACCTGCTATCATACCACCCGCTCCTGCTATTGCTGCTCAGATATCTGAAGAACGATTGAATAATTTGCTACTCAGAACACTTAGCACCAACCATGGATAATTTGCTGCCAGGACTGATTGGTCTCGAGGTAAATATGGCTAATTTTAAGCTTAAATTGGCAATGATTCAAACGCTAATGAATATAGTACAATTTGATGGATTACCTACTGGGACCCAAGGCAACATTTGAAACAATTCATGGAAGTTTTCCTACTATTCTCATTTTTATGCCACTTAGTTCATTTACTTCGTGGGCATATTTATGCTAGATGTTTCTTCTGAGGTTCCAGCCACCTAAACTAAATGCCAACTTGCAGAGTGAAATCATTACCTTTAGGCAAGCTGATGATGAGACCTTGTATAATTCCTGGGAGCGATTCAAGGACATGTTGAAAAGATACCCCATGCACGGATTTCCTACCTAGACCCAAATGGATACTTTTTATAGCGGTCTCAATGCTCATGCTAGGACTAAGGGTGCTTAACAAGTTGAGCAGCTCGTGAGTTGCTCGAACTCGACTCGGTCAAAACTCGGTAAACGCTCGGCTCGGGTTGGCTCGACTCAAACTCGACTTGAGACCTTAACGAGTTGAGTCGAGAAAAGTATAACTCGACTCGATAAGTTCACGAGCAGCTTGTTAATTTTTTAAAATATTTTTTAGTAATTGCAAGATTGGTTATGTATCATTGAACTTTTTTTTTCAATAATGCTTTTAATATGTTAGTTTAGTGTATTTGTAGATTGTTACTTTAGTTTTAATATGTTAGTTTGGTGAACTTGTGGATTGTTACTTTAGTTTTAATATGCTACTTTGGTGTATTTGTGGATTGTTAGTTTGGAATTTAGACTTTGAAAGTGCTTTATATACTCTTTTGATAATTTTTGGTTAAATTTGTTAGTTTATGTTTATATTTATATTAAGCCTCATATAATATTATTAATTTTTACTTTTAGTTAAAAAATGAGGTAATTTTTTTAGTAAGTTTAACGTGCAACGAGCCGAGTTAAGCAACAAATTTTTTTAACGAGCACGAGTCGAGCACAATTTTAATGAGCTTAACGAGCAACAAGTCAGGTTGAGCAGCAAAATTTTTTAACGAGCACGAGTCGAGCACTGTCCAACTCACGATCGATTTGCTCGATAAGCACCCCTAGCTAGGACCGTTGTAGATGCTTCGACAAATGGCTCACTACTAGATAAGAATTACACTGATGCCTATGACATCCTTGAAAGGATTGCTACCAATGACCTCCAATACCCTACTGCTAGATTGGGAACCGAAATGAAGTATATAGAAAATTGGAGCTTGATGAACTTACATCTATTAGTGCCCAAATTGCCAATCTCACTTATATAATGAAGACAATGCAAAAACATGTTGAAGTTCGAGAAGTGAAGGCGTTGGAACCATTTTGCTCTATTTGCGGAGATGATCATATTGTGGAGGAATGTCCAGCAAACCCAGAATCAACATATTTTGTGGGAAACTACAACCTCAATAACAACCCATACTCTAATACATATAATGCGGGTTGGAAGCATCATTCAAAATTTTCTTGGGCTAACGAGGGAGATAACCAATTTAATGCATAGCGACGAAGCACCAATGCACCACCAGATTTCAATAAGAATGTGATGCCATAGAGAGCATAGAATAACTTACCTCCAGTACAAAGATCGTCTGAGGCGAACAACCTGAAGGAGTATGTGGAGCGTAATGATACGATTCTTTCAAGTCTGGCAATACCGTGAGAAAATTGAAGGTTCATCTAGGACAGATTGCCAGTGCACTTAATACCAAACCTCCTTAGCTGAGAAAGGGGAAACAAATTGTGAATTCAATACTAGACAAAACACCAATTGTTTGCCATGAGAATACATTAGTGCCGGTGGACAAAACCAATGAAGCTGAGAAAGGGGAAGTAGGCACTAGAAATGCCTTATCTCAATCCAATGCCAACACTACCTTAGCAAAACCAGTGGAGCCATCATTTGCCTACCCACCACCACCTTTTCCACAGAGACTCTAGAAACACAAGCAAAATCACCAGTTCAAGTGATTCTTGGAAGTACTTAAACAACTATAGATTAACATACCATCAGTGGAAGCCCTCAAACAAATGCCCAACTACGTTAAGTTTATGAAGGACATCTTGTCTAGAAAGAAGAGGTTGGTGATTTTGAGACTATCATACTTACTGAGGGATGTAGTGCAATGATAACCAAAAGATTGCCACCCAAACTAAAAGATCCTGGGAGTTTCACTATTCCTTGTACCATTGGCAATCAATTCATGGGTAAAGTACTGTGCGATCTGGGAGCCAACATCAATTTAATGTCAATGTCCATTTTCAAGAAACTGGGTATTGGAGAAGCAAGGCCTACCATAGTAACACTTCAATTGGCATATCGATCTTATGCACATCCCAAGGGTAAGATTGAGGACGTCTTGGTAAAGGTAGATAAATTCATACTCATTGATGATTTCATTATTTTAAAATATGAGGCTGATACTAAAGTCCCAATAATACTGGGAAGACCATTTCTTGCCATGGGTAGGACATTAATTGATGTCCAAAAAGGTGAGTTGACTATGTGTATGAATGAATAGTAGGTTACATTTAATGTTTTAAATGCTCGTAATTGTGTAGATGAATTTGAGGAATGCTACATTGTTGAGCTAATGGAATCCATTTTTGACGGGAACATAACACTGATTTGCAATGAAATAGAAGCTAATGCTATGGAGTAGGAGTATGAATATGTGACGAGATAAGAATTTGAAGAACCGCCAGTCCTGAATGAAGTCACTAGTTTTCACAGGAGGCCTGGGTCACTTGAGTTACCAGGTCAAGAAATCAAAGCACCAAAACCTTCTATTGAGGAGCCACCGAACTTGGAACTGAAACCATTGCCAAGTCACCTCAAATATGCTTACCTAGGGGATGATTCCATTTTTCCAGTGATAATTGCTGCCAACTTGACTGAGGACCTCGAGGAAAGATTGTTGGAGACATTGGAAAGCTATAAGCAAGACTTGGGGTAGACCATAGTAGATTTCCATGGGATAAGCACAACAATTTGCATGTATAAGATCATTTTGGAAGACAACCACAACAAAACAATTAAGGCCCAGAGGAGACTAAATCCCATCATGAAGGGTAGTCAAGAAAAAAGTCATAAAATGGTTGGATGCTAAGATAATTTATCCTATTTCTGATAGCTCCTAGGTTAGCCTAGTATAGTGTGTTCCAAAAAAGGTAGAATGAATGTGGTTCGGAACAGTAAAAATGAACTGATCCCCTCAAGGAACGCGACGGGCTGGAGGGTATACATGGACTACAAGAAGCTAAATAATGACACATGGAAGGATCATTTCCCGCTATCCTTTATTGATAAGATGTTGGACAAACTAGAAAGGGAAGGCATTTTATTGCTTCTTGGACAACTACTCAGGCTATAATCAAATCACCATTGCTCAAAAAGATCAGGAGAAGACAACTTCACCTACCTATATAGAACATTCACTTTCAGAAGAATGCCTTTTGGCTTGTGTAACGCTCCAGCGATGTTCCAACATTGCATGATGTCGATCTTCTCTAATATGATCGAGAATTTCTTAGAAGTCTTCATGGATGACTTCTCCATCTTTGGTAAAAGTTTTGAGGAATGCCTATAGAGTTTGAAACTTGTCCTTCAAGGATGCATTGAAACCAATCTAGTCTTGAATTGGGAAAAATGCCACTTTATGGTGAAAAAAGGCATATTTCTTGGGCATAAAGTGACCAAGAAGGGATTGGAAGTGGATAAGGCAAAGATAGAGGTAATCAAACAATTTCCACCTCCCACGAGTGTCAAAGGTATTAGAATTTTTTTGGGGCATGTAGGTTTTTATCGTCGCTTTGTTAAAGACTTCTAAAAAGTTTCTAAACCTTTATGCTCACTTTTGAAAAAAATATTACTTTTTATGACTATTGTTTGAAAGCTATTTAAGAATTGAAAGACATGTTAGTTAATTCCCCAATAGTTGTGGTACCGGATTGGAATGAGCCATTCGAGCTCATGTGTGATGCTAGCGAATACATCGTCAGTGCTGTGTTAGAAAAAAGGTGTGGTAAAATTTTCCATACCATATATTATGCTAGCTGTATGTTGAATGATGCCCAGTTTATCTACACAACAACTTAGAAGGAGTTTCTTGCAGTTATCTTTGCATTTGATAAATTCAGACCCCACCTCATGGGTAGTAAAGTTGTGGTATACACGGACCATTCAGCAATCAAATACCTCTTGGCCAAGAAGGATACCAAGCACAAATTGATCAGATTGACACTTTTGTTATAGGAGTTTGATCTCATAATATGAGATAAGAAGGGGACCGAGAACCTGGTAGTTGATCACTTGTCCAGGTTAGATCTCAATAGTGAAGATGGCAACACCACTTTAATTAGAGATGATTTCCATGACGAACAATTGTTTGTGGCCACAACCATTCCATGGTATGCTGACATAGTCAACAATATATTGCCACTGGACTTATTGAGCAATACCAAGAATAGGTTTCTTAGATATATTCAAAAATATTATTGGGATGAGTCATTCTTGTTTAAACAATGTGTCGATCAAGTTATTCGTCCTTGTGTGCTAGAAGATGAACAACAACACATTATTCAAATCTGTCATGCTGCACCACATGGAGGGCACTTTGTAGGGATGAAGACTATGCCAAGGTGTTGCAATTAGGATTTTTCTGGCCAATATTGTTCAAAGATGCCCATTGTTTTGCCAAGTCCTATTGCAGATGCCAAAGAACAAGAAACATTGCCAGCAGTAATAATATCCACTTCAAAATATCATTACTATTTAATTGTTTGACATATGGGGAATAGACTTTATGGGTCCCTTTCCCCCAGCATTAAAAAAATTATACATACTTGTGGTAGTAAATTACGTGTCAAAATGGGTTGAACCCATTGCTCTCCCAACAAATGATGCCAACATAGTAGCCAAGTTCATGCATAAACACATATTTACGTGATTCAATGCTCACAGAGCCATTATACACGATGAAGGTACACATTTTAAATGCCATCTAATCACTAATGCTCTGCGCAGATATGAAATTTAGCAAAGAATTGCTACTTCCTATCACCCTCAAACATATGGCCAAGCTAAAATTTTAAATAAGGAGATAAAGAACATCTTGGAGAAGACTGTGAATCCAACCTGGAAGGACTGGTCACTACGATTAGATGATGCCTTGTGAGCATATAGAACGATCTTCGAAACACTATTGGGGACTTCTCCATTCAAGCTTGTATTTGGGAAGCCATGCCATCTTTCAATAGAGTTAGAGCATCGAGCTTATTGGTCAACCAAGCAGTTGAACATGGAATGAAAGGCCACGAGAGAGAAGTGTTTGTTAGAACTTAATGAACTGGAGGAGTTTAGAGCACAAGCCTATGAAATTGCCAAGCTCTATAAAGAAAAAACAAAGAGGTGGCACAACGTTAAAATATTGCCAAGACAGTTTGAAATTGGGTGTTAAGTGTGTAAAAGTACTATATTTTCTACCCTTTTTACTCATATTATTGTTAGACTTAGGCCCATTTTAGTTGCATTCTTAGTCATTCATGTATAGTTTTGTAGTTTCATCGTCTATTGATATTGGATGTATGCTTTTATAGTTTTTATGGAGAAATCACTACTGTTTTGCTTTATTTTGTGAATGACAAGTTGTCGAGTCACTTGCCGAAGTATGCCCTGGAAAGTATGGATAAGGATGACGACTTGTCGAAGGATGCGACGATAAGTATGGATAAACCTTATCTCTAGGATTTAATTAAAATGCAAATGATAATTATCCCGAATTCAAAATTCAAATCTAGATAAGATAGAGATTAGATCCCCACAGATTTCGCACGTATTCAAACTCTTCCCCTCATCTATTTAAGAAGATCGAAACAACAACAAATAGGGAGTCGATTTGGGGAAAGTAAGATTGGATCGCAAGAAGGATTCACGCATAATATCTCTCTTTTGTATCGTGCAATCACATGTCTGGATTTATTCTTTTGTGTTTCCTTTTTACCCATCCATGAACTAGATTAATTTGACTTGGGTTATCGGGTTTTAATGGTGTATAGAGACGAATGTTAGGTTGTTGGTTTTTAATTCAATAAATTCATTGTTTATCTATTCTTGGTTCTTTATTTTTTGCTTCAAGGAAATTGGGAAAGGAACTTGATTGCATCTATTTATCTAGGCTCGGGAGAGCTAGATTCACGAAACGAATGGATACGGTTTCCATTTAAACAACCGTTGGTAGAAACTAATTCACCTTAGGAATAAAGATCGGATTTCAGCAGCTAAGAAGAGTGTAAAGACTGATGTTGTTCACCCAAGGTTAATGTAGGCATGTATCACCAAGGCTTGCCAAACATCAGTTCTTCGGTTAAGTATAATGCGAAGACATAGAAGAACACTCCGCCGAACATTAAAGGAGGAAACTCAGTTGCCACAACAATCTACTTGCCACAACAGTTTACTTGTCGCAACAATCTACTTGCCTCAATAGTTTACTTGTTGCAGCAATCTACTTGCTGCATCAATCTTCTTGCCAAAGGAATTTACTTACCTCAACAATTACTAGCCATGACAATTCATCCGATAATCACACCACTACTCATAATAACCTGGCCTAATCTCTCACATCGATTACTTCTTTCTATTTACTTTACTTTACTTAGTTCAATTTATTCGCCATTTATCAACACCTATCGCTTTCATTATTATTCTTTTTAAGTGCAAGAAGATAGAAGTCAAAGTTTCACCAATCCCTGTGGAGACGATCTTAATCTATACTATTACTTGCGACGTGTTCAATTGCGCCGTTTGCATTGCACTTAAACCACACAAGTTTTTGGCGCTGTTGTCAGGGATTGGCAATAACGACTTTATTTTTTAATTTCTTACACCTTTGTTTCTTTTTATTTTTTATTTGTTTCAAGGGGCTAACATTTTTGGTTTTGCGTCTGTGTATGACCAGAGCGAGACCGACAACACAAGATTACCCACTTGAATATGAGTTTGAACAAGTTTTTCACTGAAGAAGGAGAGAACTAAGAGTAGCAATGGCAGATCCATCTGTTGATCCAGTCGGCAATCAGAATGCCCAAGGTAATCAGAATGCTGCAGCAAGAGGAAGAGCATCTCTAGCCGAGCAACCTGTTCATGTACGGAACAAACCCATCTGAGATCATTTACTTCTAGACCTTAATGATCTCAATCCAAGAATTGTCATTCCTGAGATTCAAGTCGCACATTTCGAATTGAAGCCAGTGATGTTTAATATGCTCAATTCAATTGGCCAGTTTGGCAGCTCAACAACTGAAGATGCTAGACAACATCTTAAATCGTTCTTAGAAGTCTACGATTCTTTCAAGCAACGAGGAGTCCATGAGGATGTCCTGAAATTAAAACTATTCCCCTATTCACTGAAGGATAGGGCGAAACCATGGTTGAACAATATCCATCTGGATCTTTAGAATCTTGGACAGATCTATGCCAGAGTTTCCTTGTCAGGTTTAATTTTACAAATGTGACTAATAAATTGTGTAATGCCATTACTTCTTTTCGTCAAGCAGATGATGAATCCATGTTATTGAGTTGATAGGCTCGATTTTCTTCAATCGATTTAGCTTGCCAAGAAGTGGAGAAATTGATATATTTGGGTGATTGGTGGTGGAAGCAAAAAATAAAAATACACAAAGATTTAGAGTGATTCGACTTTCTAACTAAAGCCTACATCCACTACCTTAGCTTCCCCACTAAGGATTTCAACCAATTTCACTAAGAAATTCATCCCCTTTTCTAGGCTTAGGAGGAAACCCTTACAATGATCAAAGCTTTCTAACCCAAAGCTTGATCAAACCCTCTTTACATGGGATAGAGATAAGCAAACTAAAATCCCTCTTACAAGGTTGATGTTTGCACTTTTAAGCACTCACCCAAAACCTAATACACTTGAGCATACATAAACATTTAAGCTCACAAGTGCTTTATCTATACAAGAATGACACAATTAGGCACTAAGACATTTCTTTGATCATAATATGTTGACTTGTGGATCATTAGTCTTCCATATATGCTTGGATGTCCCTTTTATATGCCCAAATGAGTTTGTAGCCGTTGGTGACCGTTGGGATTGAATTGGAGCCGTTAGGACCTTTATTTCCTGCAATAAATACAGTTTTAGAGCTGGTCTGTTTCGATACACGGATAGCCGTATCGAAACTGTATCGAAACGCCCTTCTTCAGAACTAGTCATTGAGCTAACTGTATCGAAACACCCTTCTTCAGAACTAGTCGTTGAGCTAACTGTATTGAAACACCTTTTTCTGTTTTGGAACCCCCGTATCGAAACGCCTCTGTACTGTTTTGGTATGACCTACAATTCAAATAATCGTTGGGAAATAGCCGTTGAGGGATTTTAGCCGTTGGGGCTTTTGCCACGTAGGCGTATCAAAACGCTAGAAAGCGTATCGAAACGACCATGATCTGTTTCAGTATGGCCAAGTCCTGTATCGAAACGAGGTTTGGCAATTTCAAAACTTGTAGCTGAAACCCTTAAGGTGTATCAAAACGGGCATACCCATTTCAGTACGGTCGTGTTGAAATCTTAGGTTTGGCTACTTTAAAACATTTCAAACACATCCAAAACCTTTTGAAATCTCCTCAAACATAATTTTAAGTTGTTTGGACTTAAAAACATTTTTGAGATCTTTTAAATTTAGTCCAAAACTAATTTTCAATTATTATATCAAAATAAGTATCCTAAAACATGTACGAGGCTTGGGATTGGTATAAGGATCTTCTACGCATATGTCCCATGCACGGCTTCAGAGATTGGACGCAAGTAGTGATGTTTTACAATAGAGTCAATGCACCGACTAAGATGATGCTAGATGCCACAGCAAATGGCACACTCCTGGACAAGTCACCTAAGGAAGCTCTGGAGATTTTGGACAGACTTGCTAACAATGACTACCGGTTCCCAACCACCAGAAAGGGAGCAGTTAGGCAAAATGCCTCGGTAATTGAGCTTAATTCATCATATGCTATCTCAACACAATTGGTTACACTAACCAACATGGTTAAGAACATGCAACGACCTAGTAACACACAGGAAGTCAAGGTAGTAAATCCATTTTGTGATTCTTGTAATTGTTAAGTGTGTAAAAGTACTATTATTTCACCCTTTTTCTATGACAATTATTGCTAAATCTACACTCATTTGAATCATATTGTAGCCCTCCATGCATCAATCACATTGATCTAATCTTTGTTATGTTTGATCCTCATATTTAGTTTATTTGGTGGAAAAGATACTACTTATGTGTGTGTTTGGTGCAGGTGCAGATTTCGTTACTCACTGCCCGGACAATTACTGCCGCGACAGTGAAGGAAAGATAGGAGCGGTGCAGAATCATCTATCGACGGCCCATATCAAGCTAGCTATGGATGTCTGAACAATAAGATATAGCCTTGCTGAGCAGAAAAGACAGATAGAACACTGCCGAGGCAATAGCCAAGCCACTTCCGCGACAATGACCTGACACACTCGACAATGGTGAAAATATGCAAAGTGGAGCGCATTTTGAAGAGCATGAAAAGCTGAATTTTTCTACGCACTTTGTATGAAGATCGGAATACGAGAAGACCATGAAAACGCCGAAGGAAGGTTAAGAGAAGATCCCACGCCAATGGGAGGATTTTAAGGAAGAAAAATATAATACTTTAATAGAAGACCTTTTCTTTTAATGTGTTTAATTCTAACTTAACTTGCTCATCAAGAAGGACTTGACCTAAACCTCCTCTATAAAAAGCCAACGCCGACCATTGAGAAGATCATCTAGAGACATCGAGCGATTGAGCTTTTGAGAGAATTTATAGCGAGCTTTCATTGTCATTATGTTCTAATTTCTTTTTAGGGTTTAGATTGTATTGTTTAGTAGTTGTGAGAAAACGATTGGATTTTGTTTATGTTTTTGTTAATGCAATTTTAGTTCAAGGTTTTCTTATTCTTGATTATTTATCTTGTTTGCGAGTGAATTGGGAGAGGATCTCGTTAACTATCTATTTGTCTAATATCGGGAGAGTTAGACTCACGAAACAGATAAGCATGGTTTTCATCCCAATCAGTGAAAACTAACTCAGCTTAGGGATAAGTTCGAGTTTTAACAGCTAAAAGAAGCGTAAGATTGGTTGGTGTTCATCCTTGGTTCACACTGGGAGGTATCATCAAGGCTTGCACATCAGCACGGTTTTGACTTAGGGATAAGGAGGAACAACTGAGGAACGCTTTGCCGAAACTTGAGGTTGTTCGTTGCTACCCAAGCAACGGATTGCCGAGGCAGTTATTTAACTCGTTGCCGCGGTAGCAACTTTGGTCTTTGCCGAGGCAATCTGGTGTTCGTTGCATTCAAAACCGAGAAAATTCCAATTGGTTTCCACACTACGACGCAATATAATCTGGGCCATTCTTTCATCTTGATTACTCTATTTTTTTTATTTTACTGGCTTATTTTATTTTCTGCTTGTTAGATTACCTTAAAAACCAAATCAATCACTTGTGTTCTTTACTTTTATTTCCTTTTCAGTGCGAGACAATAACATTGAAGGTTTCACCAATCCCTGTAGAGACAATACTCAATACTCATCACTTCATTACTTGATACGTGTATACTTGCACAATTGTAGGGCACTTTACACACGCAACAAGTTTTTGGCGCTGTTACCGGGGATTGGCAATTGCAACTTTTAATTTTATTTTCTTGCACTTTTTATTTTTAGTTTTTCAAGTTCTAATCAACTTTGGTTTTACATTGGTGTATGACCAGGGCGAATCCGAAGAATCCATTGTACGAACTTGATCCAAAAATCGATCGTACTTACCAAAGACTCAAACAATAGATAAGAGAAGAGATGGCACGTAGACCTGATAATGAAAATGACAATCGGATTGCCGATGGAGATCAAAATGCCGCGACAGGAGATGGAGAAAACCCGCCACTGCAATTTGCTCCACTACGAAACCCAACCGAACGAGATTACTTAGAAGAAGATCTAAACGGACTGAATCTAGAAGTTGTCACACCTGAAATAGAAGCTGGCCACTTTGAACTAAAGCCCGTAATGTTCAACATGATCAATACCATGTGACAATTTGGCGGCTCTGCAACTGAAGATGCTAGACAACACCTCAAATCCTTTCTACAGATGTGCAATTCAGTCAAAATACAAGGAGTCCACGAGGATATTTTGAGGCTGAAATTGTTTCCCTATTCACTGAGGGATAGGGGAAAAACCAGGTTAAATAGCATTCGAGTAAGGCCAATAGGACCTTGGAGTGACTTATGTCATGATTTCCTTGCTCGTTTTAATCCTACGAATTTAACTGATAAATTGCGTAATGAAATCTCTTCTTTTCGGTAGGCTAATGATGAATCCATGTACACGGCTTGGGAGCAAATACAGAGAGATGTTACATAAATGCCCCTTACACGGATTCTCACTGTGTAAACATGTGATAATGTTCTATAATGTTGTAAACACGCCGACGAGGATGATGATTGATGCCTCGGCAAATGGTATACTCCTAGACAAGCACCCAGAGGAAGCAATGGAGATCCTGAATAGGCTGGCCAAAAATGACTACTAATTCCCACCAACCAGAAGAGAAGGAATCAGATGCCAACCCACAATAAATGAAATAGAGTCCTCAGACTCGATTTCGACCCAAATAGCCACCTTGACCAAGTTAGTCATGAACATGCAAAAGCAAAATAATCATTAGGAGGTCAAGGCAATGGATTTATTTTATGAAAATTGTGGAGGTAACCATGTTTCTTCTGAATGTCCACAGAATCCAGAGTCGAGCTTTTACGTTGGAAACTACAAACAAAACAACAACATGATGTCCAACACCTATAACCCAGCCTCGAAGCAACATATGAACTTCTCATGGAGCAACCCCAACAACGTACTCAATCAGAATGCTCCAGCAGTGGGATTCCATCAGAACATGCCTCGACAATTAATGTCGCAGCAAAAACTGCCACAACAATCGATGCCGAAGTAGCAACCTATGCAATCTAGTTCTTTGGAAAACTCTCTAAATGCTTTTATGTCTTAAACTAGTGCATGTATGGCTAACACTAATAAATTCATAAAGAAAACTGATGCTTTTATGGACAAGACTGAGATGAGGATGCAGGACCATGAAGCAACCTTAAAGTCATTGGAGACACAAGTAGGGAAATTCCCACAAATCCTGAATTTCAGACCGATGGGAGGATTTCCGGGCGATATTGAAGTCGCTAAGGGAGCAACTCATGAACAGTGTAAGGCAATCAGTACAAGGAGCGGCAAATAGCTGAAGGATCCCCGAACTAATGAAAAGGAGGAAACCAAACCAAAGGAGATCACTGCCACGACAAAGCTTGACAACATTTCCTAAACCCGTTGCCTCGACAGAATCTGACCATACTGCCGCGGTAGAGCCTGGAAAAGACAAGAAGAAAAATCAGAAGGCTGTTGAACAACCAGATCAGATGCCTCAGATCAAATTTCCATGCAAGGAACGGATCGAAGATATTTGACTCCCACCACCATTCCCACAGAGGCTAAAACGGCAGAAGCAAGAGTATCAATTCAAGAAGTTCCTTGACATCTTGCTGCAGGTCCACATCAACATACCTTTGATAGAAGCAATAGAGCAAATGCCAAATTATGCCAAGTTTCTTAAATACATGGTCTTTAAACGAACAAGAATTGGGGAATTTGAGACCGTTGCCGCAATAGAAGGATGTATGGTCATGCTACACAACCAGACACCACCTAAACTTAAAGATCTTGGGAGCCTCACAATACCATATGCAATCGGGAATCACTACGTGCGGAAGGCATTATGTGACATAGGAACAAGCATAAATTTGATTCCCAAATTTGTTTTCCAGAAATTAGGAAATTGGAAAGGCTAGACCCACCACAGTCATGCTCCAGCTGGAAAATCGATCATATGTACATGCAAAGGGAAAAATCGAAGACATACTGGTAAGAGTAGGTAAATTTATTTTTCCTACTGACTTCCTTGTTCTGGATTGTGAGGCAGATGAGCATGCACCTATCATACTCGAGAGACCATTCCTATCCACCGGGAGGACCTTGATCGGCGTGGAAAAAGGAGAGCTAACCATGAGGGTAAATGATCAACAAGTCAAACTCAAAGTGTTCCAGACCCTTAAATGTGCTGACGATCAAGAAGAATATCAAATGATTCAAGCAACTACTGAATTCAACTTTGACAGAGATGCACCATGCATGGGCAGACACTGCCTCGGCAATGAATCTGGTTACTGCCTCGACAATCACTGTGATGACTGCCTCGACAATTATCTCGACAACCTCGCTGACACCTGCCTCGACAATGACTTGTCTGAATCCGTAGAAGTTGAAAAGATGGAGATTGAGACACAAGAGGAAGCCTACTGGACAACCTCTCTTCCAGGTAAGTATTTCGAGCCCTTCAATTACTCAGGAGAGGAAAGAAAGGTTGAAAAACCTTCTATCGAGCAACCGCCAGTTCTTGAATTAAAACAATTTCATGAACAGTTAAAATATATTTATTTGGGAACCAACGACACATTGCCTGTAATCATATATTCTAAGTTGTAGCCCGAACAGGAACATAAACTGATCAACATGTTGCGACAATATAAGATGGCAATGGGGTGGACAATTGCCGATTTGAAGGGAATAAACCCATCGGTATGCATGCACAAAATCTTTTTGGAGGATGATCACAAACCTAACATTGAGGCTCAACGGAGGCTTAACCATGCTATGAAAGAGGTAGTGAGAAAAGAAATCATCAAATGGCTTGATGCTGGAATCATCTACCCTATCTTTGACAACACGTGGGTAAGCCCGGTACAATGTGTACCAAAGAAAGGTGGAATAACTGTGATAACCAATAAGAACAACGAGTTAATTCCAACTAGGACTATGACCGGTTGAAGGGTTTGTATGGATTATCGCAAGTTGAATAAAACAACTAGAAAAGATCATTTTCCGTTACCCTTTATTGACTAAATGCTTGATCGACTTGCAGGTAAACCATTTTATTGTTTTCTTGATGGTTATTCAGGTTACAATCAAATTGCCATAGCATTGGACGACCAGGCAAAGACCACATTTACATTCCCATACGGCATATGTAACCCCCTCGTCCCGGTCTGGTCGGATGACCGGTCCAAGTGGGCCACACGGGGAAAACCGAAGCGAAACCCGTGAAGGTTTCCCCTCGGTTAACGACCCTAAAATTTCTTTTTATTTTATCTTGTCTATAGGCATAATTAAAACCTATGTGAAGCACAGCAGCGGGAAAAACAAACATTGAAACATACATCGACCAACCAAAACATTAAACAGCTCATTTTACACCTTTACAGCAGGCCATTTCGAAACGCCCTTAGGGTGTTCCGAAACGCCTTGACTTAGTCAACAGGTCAGGGTCAACCTTAGGGTGACCGTTCCGAAACAGGGGTGACCCGTATCAGAACGACCTTGTCGGTCAACAGACCAGGGTCAACCATAAGGTGACCGTTCCGAAACAGGGGAGACCCGTATCGAAACGACCTTGACGGTCAATATCTCGTGGTCAACGAGATTTGACCGTTTCGAAACTTCAAAGGCCCGTTTCGGAACGCCTTCATCTCGCCAATTTCTTAAAATTCCAGTATCAAAAATGTTCCGAAACGACCCCCATCCGTTTCAAAACGGCAGGCCAAAAGCAAAGGGACCGTTCCGAAACAGGATGGCCCGTTCCGAAACGCCCCCTGTCTGCAGACTCGTTTTGGCTGTTTTAAGGCACTAGGGTGCCCAAAACACCACCAAAACACACTACAACACCACAAGACCCATGAACTAAGGCAACCCAACAATTAAAGCATGCTTCAACAAGGTTAAGGCAAGTCTAAACACTAAGGCAAGACATCATAGGCATGCATTCACACAACATCATTCAAGCATAAAGATAACCTCTTAGGCATGAGGCTAACATTCAACAAGAGCAATTTAGGCATGAGTTAACATTCATCATGGCAATACAAACCATACAAAAGCAAGGCATCAAGGAGTCTAAACATGCTCCTAACAACCTACAACTATCCAACAAAACCATACATGTCCCATTGCTCAAACTATTACATGTCCAAACATTAAAAATCCATACTTGAAGCACTCAAGGCTAACAACCACACTTGGAGCCTTCCACTTGCGCAAGCAACCCACGAACTAAGGATCTGCAATGTTGAACAAAGAGAGCGTAAGCAATAATGCTTAGTGAGGGTAAGCTCTAAAAACAAACCTCAACATTGCAGGGTCCGAGCACGATCTAGCCAAGGCATTTTACAAACAGACCAAGGATCCACAAGAGCCACAAGATAAGATGCATGAGCAATTTATACAAGTAAATGTCATGATCAACAAGCTCTAAACTCCTCAACATAAGTAGCCACATCAAACATCCAAATACGGATCATTTATCACATCACATTGATACATTTATCAATCAACATTGGCACCTAGCTATGACTCAAATGCGCGGATAACCGTTGGAACTCACATCCAACAAAACAACCATTACCTGACGGTGGGATTACACTCATCACCGGTCTCGCGGAGGGGATTCCACTCATCCTCACGCCCCGTCGATGGGATTCCACTCATCACCGACTATATTTAAATACAATTTCCGGGCGTACCCGTACTCCTTCTTGGTGACTCAACGCCACCAAGGCCACGCGCGACTTTTGACTCATGTGTACACACTAACATCCTAATGATCGATCATTTGTATTTAAGTATACTAGTGCCAATATTTACTCACTTCACATTACTCATTTCAATCATTTCCGTGCTTAGCACGTACTCACCATGAACACAATCATGAGCCATTACCATGCATGCTTTAAGCATTACAAATCATGCCTCATCTCACATGTATAATACAATATACATAAGCATTCAAATCACAAGACATACGAGGCATATACATTCATACATTTAAGTTCATCCAAAGGCTCTAGATCAAGTTTAGGATTAGGCTACCACCCTAATCCTAACTCTAGGTGGGTCTACCAAGCCCAACCTAGTCCATATACTCGAACCAACCATTTCAAAACCAAGTAAAACAATTAACCACTCACCTAAGCTTCCAAGCCCAAGGACCAAGCAAGCAACAACCTTCAACTTCCCGGATTCACTTCCGATGCTTCACCGATGCCCAAACTTGATTCTAATCAATCCCAAACACAAACAAAACATCCACAATCAATATCTTGTCAACGAAACTAACCCGGAACACAATTCAAACATTGAGCTCAACATTTCAAGCCAAGAACCCTCTCAAACTCCCCATTTTCGTGCAGCCACAAAACTCAGCAAATAACTCCTAATTCCAATATCCAAATTGCCATCTAATACACTCAAAACAACCTTCAAACATCACCTAAACATCAGCCCTCAAGATTCCACCCAAAACAGCCCCAAAAGACACTTTAAAACCCTCCAAAAACCCTCTTAAAACCCAATTCCGAAAATCATTACAAAACCTTATAAAAATTAGATATTTCGGACCTTTTGAACAACAAATGACTCATCTATCATTATCAAATCAAAAGCTCAACTTAATGTTAACAAAGTTAACATTTTTAATTTCAAACTCTAAAACTCCATAATACAAAAACAAGAGTTTTAATGAAAACTATGGGTACGAGCATGTAGAGGGAAGTGAGGACAAGCTAAAAATATGATTACCTCTCAAAAATCACCAAGGATGTGAGTGTATGGTGATGGAATAGTGAACCCCCAAGGAGAGAAGAAGGTAACGTTGGTTTTTGAAAGAGTGAAGGGAAGAAGATGAGAAGGGTGGGTGTTTTATTTGACATGTGATAAATTTTAAAGCTCAAAAGACTTGTTTGCCCTTAATGAATAAGGAAAATTTCAATAGTTATAAAATCCATGGCTAAATGGGTTTAATCTTAAAACATGGCCAACTCAAAATCAATAAATTTTGAAAACACACTCGAAATATTATTTAGGGTATAAAACCGAGCCCAAAATAATATAAAAATATTATTTTCACCTAACCCCTAAACCCGGGTGTTACAACTCTCCCCCACTTAAGGAATTTCGTCCCCGAAATTACCTGGTGGAAACAAATACGGAAACTGCTCAACCATATCTGCTTTTCTCTCCCACGTGGCCTCTTCCACACCTCTATGTCTCCACAACACCTTGACCAACTCTATGGTCTTGCCACGCAACACCTTGCTATCAGAAGCAAGTATCTCAACGGGCTCTTCATTATTGGACAAATCTGGATTTAACTCTATCTCCTCAACGGGCATCACATGAGAATGATCTGATCTATATCTCCTAAGCATAGACACATGAAAGACATCGTGGATCTTTTCTAACTCAGAAGGTAACCTCAAACGATAAGCTACAGGCCCAATCCGCTCAACTATCTCATACGGACCAATGAACCTCGGACTCAACTTGCCCTTCCGGCCAAATCTCATTACCTTCTTCCACGTAGATACTTTCAGAAATACTTTCTCACCCACTGAGTACTCAACCTCTTTCCTCTTCAAATCTGCATAAGACTTCTGACGATCGGAAGCTGCTCTCAAGCGGTCACATATCAACTTCACTTTCTCTGTGGTTCCCTTAAGCAAGTCTGGCATAGGTAACAACCTCTGACCTGTCTCAGCCCAACAAATCGGAGTCCTACACCGTCTACCATACAAAGCCTCATAAGGTGCCATCTGAATGCTAGACTGATAACTTTTGTTGTAGGCAAACTCAACCAACGGTAAGTGCTTCTCCCAAGAACCCTGGAAGTCAATCACACAACAACGAAGCATATCCTCTAGAATCTGTATCACTCGCTCTGACTGCCCATCGGACTGAGGATGATAAGACGTGCTGAAATGCAAACGGCTACCTAGAGCACTATGCAAGCAACCCCAGAACCTCGAAGTAAACCTAGGATCCCTATCTGAAACAATGGACTTCGGAACTCCGTGAAGTCTCACAATCTCACGGATGTACAAGTTTGCCAACTTGTCTAAAGAATCCGTAGTGTTCACTACTAAGAAGTGAGCACACTTAGTGAACCTATCAACAATCACCCAAACTGAGTTCTTCTTCGAAGGAGACAAAGGCAACCCCGATACAAAGTCCACGGTGATCCTCTCCCATTTCCATTCCGGAATCTTCAAAGGCTGTAGCAAACCTGAAGGAACCTGATGTTCTGCCTTCACTCTCTGACAAACCATACAACAGCTCACATATTCGGCTACATCTCTCTTCAAACCAACCCAGAAGTAATCATTCTTCAAATCTCTGTACATTTTGGTACTACCCGGATGCATAGAAAAGGGACTCGAATGTGCTTCACTCAAAATCTGACGTCTCAACTCAACATCTTCCGGTACAACAATTCCATCTCTAAAGCACAACAAGCTCTCACCACTGAAACTATACTCAGTCGGTCTTCCTTCGGCTATGTCTTGAACATGAGGAACTAGGCTCGCATCTTGCAACTGTTTCTCCCTAATCAACTGAATCAAAGAAGGCTTCACTTGCAACTCGGTGATCAAACCACCATCATCGGACACACTCAATCTAGCAAACATAGCTCTCAACTCAACGGCCACTTTTCTACTCAAAGCATCGGCTACTACATTTGCTTTACCCGGATGGTACTCAATGGTCAAATCATAATCTTTCAACAACTCTAGCCATCTCCTCTGTCTCAAGTTCAACTCTTTCTGTGTCATCAAGTACTTCAAGCTCTTGTGATCGGTGTAAACAATACACTTCTCACCATACAAATAATGACGCCAAATCTTCAATGCAAACACGACTGCGGCTAGCTCTATATCATGTGTAGGATAGTTCTTCTCATGAATCTTCAACTGTCTAGAAGCATAAGCAACAACCCTCCTATCTTGCATCAGAACACATCCTAAACCTACGTAGGAAGCATCACTGTAAATCACAAACTCCTTACCTGAAACAGGTTGCACTAACACTGGAGCATTCGTCAAAGCTTCTTTCAATTTCTCAAAAGCCTTCTGTCTTGCATCTGACCATTCAAACTTAACTCCCTTTTGCAACAATTTAGTCAAAGGAGCAGCTACTCTAGAGAAGCCATCAACAAACCTCCTATAGTAACCGGTTAATCCTAGGAAACTCCTAATCTCGGTCACGGACTTAGGTTGTTTCCACTCAACAATAGCCTCAATCTTCGATGGATCAACACGGATACCTTCGGACGAAACAACGTGGCCAAGAAACACAACCTCTCGAATCTAGAACTCACACTTACTAAGCTTCGCATACAACTGATTGCTCAACAATCTCTGTAAAACAAATCTCAAGTGCTCATCATGCTCTTCTTCTGTCTTCGAGTACACAAGTATATCATCAATGAAGACAACTACAAAACGATCTAGATAGTCCCTAAAAATTTTGTTCATCATGTCCATGAATGCTGCTGGTGCATTCGTGAGCCCAAATGGCATCACAAGAAACTCATAGTGACCATATCTAGTCCTAAAAGCTGTCTTTGGAACATCACACTCTTTCACTTTCAACTGATAGTACCCGGATCTCAAATTTATCTTCGAGAATACTGAAGCACCTCTCAACTGATCAAACAAATCATCTATACGAGGCAACGGATACTTGTTCTTCACAGTCATCTGATTCAACTGTCTGTAGTCAATGCACATGCGCATGCTACCATCTTTCTTTTTCACAAACAACACGGGAGCACCCCACGGAGAACAACTAGGCCTAATGAAACCACGGTCTAATAATTCTTGTAACTGACTCTTCAATTCTTTCAACTCTTTCGGAGCCATACGATACGGAGCTATCGAAACTGGATTAGACCCTGAAACTGTCTCAATCACAAACTCAACATCTCTGTCAGGAGGCAAACCAGGCAACTCTTCAGGAAACACATCTGAGAAGTCACACACTGTTCTGATATCTTTCGGTCTAGCTTCACTCATATCCGGATTCATAACATAAGCTAAATAAGCCCCACATCCTGAGTCCATCAACCTATGAGCCTCTAAAGCTGATACCACATTAGACAAGAACTTAATGTTCTCGCCTACTACTACTACCTCGTAGTCATCAGAAAGCTTCAAAGAAATCCTCTTCGTCTCAAAATCCACACTAGCCCGATGCTCAACCAACCAGTCCATACCCAGTATAATATCAAAACCATAGAAAGGAAGTTCCATCATATCAACTGAGAACACATGACCCTGAATCTTCAGTGGACACCTCCTATACATACGTCTAACCACGATTGTCTCACCAAAAGAACTAGTAACATGCATACCTACATCTAAGATCTCAACAGGGATATCTAACTTCTGTGCATGCTCACTCAAAATGTAGGAATGCGTAGAACCCGAATCAACCAAAGAAAGCAAAGACATAGACTGTAACTCGAAATTACCTGCTATCACATCGGTGTCGTTCCCGGCCTCTCTCTGAGCATAAACTCTCGCTGGTCCTCCCGCCTCTGGCTGCACAGCCACAACATGAACAAGGTTCCTCTGAGCATCTCCCCTAGGTGCATCAGCCCTAGGCTGGAAGTAGCCACGACCGCGCCCACGGCCTCTCTGAAAATCATTCGCTCTCGCAGGAGCCTGAGCAATGTTCGGTGCCTGAGCCGCCTGATGCAGACAATCCCTCCTAAAGTGGTCCCTCGAACCACAGTTCCAACAAGCATGGAAGTTACCCCAACACTCACCAGTGTGCTGTCTCCCACAACGGGTACACTCGGGCAAGCGCCCTCCTCCTCTATGGCCCTGATGGCCTCTACCATGGTGGCCACCGCCACGTCTCTGATCAAACTGATGTCCGCCACCTCTGTGCCTCTTGGCATCTCTACCATCAAAGTGGTTGTGCCTCTTGCCAGAACTAGAACCACCAGATCGTTTGGCCGAACCCAAACTATGCTCTAAATCCTTGGCCCTCGCGACCAACACATCAAAGTCTGAGTAGTCAGAAGCCAACGTGTACCTCTTGACCTCTTCATTCAATCCATAGCGGAATCGGTTACAGCGTTCCACTTCAGTAGGAACTAACTCTGGAGCATACTGACTCAAGCGAACAAAACGGATCTCATAATCAGTCACAGAAGCATCTCCCTGAGTAAGAGCCATGAATTCTCGCTTCTTCTCATCTAGGTACCTCGGTCCCAAGTACCTCTTCCTGAATGCAAACTCAAAGAAGTCCCAATCTATCTCTGCCTCTGGAACCCCGGTAGTAATGGTGACCCACCAGGTGTAGGCATCACCCTGAAGCAACGATATCACACAACCCAATCTACGTGCGCCCGCACAACCCATCTGAGCCAAGATTCGGACTGTCTTCTCCAACCATAACTCCGATCTCTCCGGAGTAGATCCTCTAAACTCCTCGGCTCCCAAGCTACGGAGCCTCTCCAAAGGTAGACTAGCATCATCACACCTAGGCTGAGCTGCAGCCTGAGCTCCCGCACTTACGGCCTGGAATGCTCCCGCTATCGCTTGCACTAGCGGAGTCATATCAATTCCAGCTGGACCTTGGCCACCTTGAGGTCCATCTCCTCCGTCTCCATCTTCACCTCCAGCTCCAGGTGGAGGAGGTGGTGGTGGTGGTGGTGGTGGAGCGCCAACTCCCGCGGCCACCGGCCCTTCTAGATGAGCCTCCACACCAACAGCCGGCTCAACAGGAGCCGCAACCCGTGGTTCCTGACGAACCACTCTCGGTCTACCTCTCGGTCTAGACATTGCTCTCACAGATATCAACTACAACCACAACAACAAAACATACAAGTTGGGTTAGCAAGGCAAGGCTTCCAAGTGTTCAAGTACGTTCCCTCACTTAAAAATCATTTTCCAATGTAATAGTAGCAATGGGACTCACACACACATACTTTTGAAATAAAACAACCAACATATTTGTCAAACAAGCAACCATTCTTACAAAGCAAGCAAACACCGTGCATATCAAGCAAAACTTAAACTTACCTCACTTACCTGCCCAAGGTCTCGGTAACCTTAGGCTCTGATACCAACAAGGGTAACCCCCTCGTCCCGGTCTGGTCGGATGACCGGTCCAAGTGGGCCACACGGGGAAAACCGAAGCGAAACCCGTGAAGGTTTCCCCTCGGTTAATGACCCTAAAATTTTCTTTTTATTTTATCTTGTCTATAGGCATAATTAAAACCTATGTGAAGCACATCAGCGGGAAAAACAAACATTGAAACATACATCGACCAACCAAAACATTAAACAGCTCATTTTACACCTTTACAGCAGGCCGTTTCGAAACGCCCTTAGGGTGTTCCGAAACGCCTTGACTTAGTCAACAGGTCAGGGTCAACCTTAGGGTGACCGTTCCGAAACAGGGGTGACCCGTATCGGAACGACCTTGTCGGTCAATAGACCAGGGTCAACCATAAGGTGACCGTTCCGAAACAGGGGAGACCCGTATCGAAATGACCTTGACGGTCAATATCTCGTGGTCAACGAGATTTGACCGTTTCGAAACTTCAAAGGCCCGTTTCGAAACGCCTTCATCTCGCCAATTTCTCAAAATTCCAGTAGCAAAAATGTTCCGAAACGACCCCCATCCGTTTCGAAACGGCAGGCCAAAAGCAAAGGGACCGTTCCGAAACAGGATGACCCGTTCCGAAACGCCCTCTGTCTGCAGACTCGTTTTGGCTGTTTTAAGGCACTAGGGTGCCCAAAACACCACCAAAACACACTACAACACCACAAGACCCATGAACTAAGGCAACCCAACAATTAAAGCATGCTTCAACAAGGTTAAGGCAAGTCTAAACACTAAGGCAAGACATCATAGGCATGCATTCACACAACATCATTCAAGCATAAAGATAACCTCTTAGGCATGAGGCTAACATTCAACAAGAGAAATTTAGGCATGAGTTAACATTCATCATGGCAATACAAACCATACAAAAGCAAGGCATCAAGGAGTCTAAACATGCTCCTAACAACCTACAACTATCCAACAAAACCATACATGTCCCATTGCTCAAACTATTACATGTCCAAACATTAAAAATCCATACTTGAAGCACTCAAGGCTAACAACCACACTTGGAGCCTTCCACTTGCGCAAGCAACCCACGAACTAAGGATCTGCAATGTTGAATAAAGAGAGCGTAAGCAATAATGCTTAGTGAGGGTAAGCTCTAAAAACAAACCTCAACATTGCAGGGTCCGAGCACGATCTAGCCAAGGCATTTTACAAACAGACCAAGGATCCACAAGAGCCACAAGATAAGATGCATGAGCAATTTATACAAGTAAATGTCATGATCAACAAGCTCTAAACTCCTCAACATAAGTAGCACATCAAACATCCAAATACGGATCATTTATCACATCACATTGATACATTTATCAATCAACATTGGCACCTAGCTATGACTCAAATACGCGGATAACCGTTGGAACTCACATCCAACAACACAACCATTACCTGACGGTGGGATTACACTCATCACCGGTCTCGCGGAGGGGATTCCACTCATCCTCACGCCCCGTCGATGGGATTCCACTCATCACCGACTATATTTAAATACAATTTCCGGGCGTACCCGTACTCCTCCTTGGTGACTCAACGCCACCAAGGCCACGTGCGACTTTTGACTCATGTATACACACTAACATCCTAATGATCGATCATTTGTATTTAAGTATACTAGTGCCAATATTTACTCACTTTGCATTACTCATTTCAATCATTTCCGTGCTTAGCACGTACTCACCATGAACACAATCATGAGCCATTACCATGCATGCTTTAAGCATTACAAATCATGCCTCATCTCACATGTATAATACAATATACATAAGCATTCAAATCACAAGACATACGAGGCATATACATTCATACATTTAAGTTCATCCAAAGGCTCTAGATCAAGTTTAGGATTAGGCTACCACCCTAATCCTAACTCTAGGTGGGTCTACCAAGCCCAACCTAGTCCATATACTCGAACCAACCATTTCAAAACCAAGTAAAACAATTAACCACTCACCTAAGCTTCCAAGCCCAAGGATCAAGCAAGCAACAACCTTCAACTTCCCGGATTCACTTCCGATGCTTCACCGATGCCCAAACTTGATTCTAATCAATCCCAAACACAAACAAAACATCCACAATCAATATCTTGTCAACGAAACTAACCCGGAACACAATTCAAACATTGAGCTCAACATTTCAAGCCAAGAACCCTCTCAAACTCCCCATTTTCGTGCAGCCACAAAACTCAGCAAATAACTCCTAATTCCAATATCCAAATTGCCATCTAATACACTCAAAACAACCTTCAAACATCACCTAAACATCAGCCCTCAAGATTCCACCCAAAACAGCCCCAAAAGACACTTTAAAACCCTCCAAAAACCCTCTTAAAACCCAATTCCGAAAATCATTACAAAACCTTATAAAAATTAGATATTTCGGACCTTTTGAACAACAAATGACTCATCTATCATTATCAAATCAAAAGCTCAACTTAATGTTAACAAAGTTAACATTTTTAATTTCAAACTCTAAAACTCCATAATACAAAAACAAGAGTTTTAATGAAAACTATGGGTACGAGCATGTAGAGGGAGGTGAGGACAAGCTAAAAACATGATTACCTCTCAAAAATCACAAAGGATGTGAGTGTATGGTGATGGAATAGTGAACCCCCAAGGAGAGAAGAAGGTAACGTTGGTTTTTGAAAGAGTGAAGGGAAGAAGATGAGAAGGGTGGGTGTTTTATTTGACATGTGATAAATTTTAAAGCTCAAAAGACTTGTTTGCCCTTAATGAATAAGGAAAATTTCAATAGTTATAAAATCCATGGCTAAATGGGTTTAATCTTAAAACATGGCCAACTCAAAATCAATAAATTTTGAAAACACACTCGAAATATTATTTAGGGTAAAAAACCGAGCCCAAAATAATATAAAAATATTATTTTCACCTAACCCCTAAACCCGGGTGTTATAGCATATATGCATTTAGAATAATGCCATTTGGGCTCTGTAATGCCCCGATAACTTTACAAATATGCATGATGGCAATTTTCTCCGACATGGTGGAAGATTTCCTGGAGATCTTCATGGATGATTTCTCAGTATTCGGCGATGGCTTTGACAATTGCTTCGGCAATTTGGAAAGGGTACTCACACGATGCGAGGAATCCAGTTTGGTCCTAAATTGAGAGAAGTGCCACTTTATGGTGGATGAGGGCATAACACCCAGCCACAAGATCTCATCAAAGGGCATTGAAGTAGACAAGGCAAAAATAGATGTGATCGAGAAACTACCTCCACCAACTACATTCAAAGGAATCTGGAGCTTCTTAGGACTCGCAGGTTTTTATAGGAGATTTATTGCAAATTTTTATAAAATAAATAAACCTTTATGTAATTTGCTAGAACATGATAGGACCTTTGACTTCAATGACGCATGCACTGAAGCATTCGAGACATTGAAACAAAAACTTGTGACCGCACCAATTGTAGTTCCACTAGATTGGACGTTACCCTTTGAACTCATGTGCGACGCAAGTGATTATGTCGTCGGGGCAGTCCTTGGTCAAAGGAAAGACAAAATCTTTCATGTGATCTACTATTCTAGTAAAACACTCAATGAGGTCCAAGTTAACTACACTACCACTGAAAATGAGTTACTAGCCGTAGTCTTTGCCTTTGACAAGTTTCGATCATACCTAATCGGAACCAAGGTGACAGTTCACACAGACCACTCGGCGATCAAATACTTGTTTTTCCAAGAAAGATGCAAAGCCTAGATTGAATCAATGGATTCTTCTATTGCAAGCATTCGATATCGACATTAAGGACAGGAAATGAACGGAAAATCAAGTTGCCGACCACCTGTCATGACTGGAACAAGGAAGAGAAGACACCACATACAAAAAAATACAAGATGCATTCCCAGATGAGAAACTCTTGATTGCCTCGGCAGTGAAGGAAACTATTGCCTCGGCAGTAACTGACAGCATTGCCTCGACAATTTCAAACTGCATTGCCTCGGCAATTACCTTGACAGCGATGTCTGCCTCAACAACACCATGGTATGCTGATCTTGTTAATTTTTTAGTTAGTGGTGTATTACCTTATAACCTTAACCATCAAGGGAAGAAGAGGTTCAAACATGATGCCAAGCATTATTTTTGGGACGAGCCTCTTTTGTTCAAACAATGTGCAGATCAGGTTATAAGGAGATGTTTCCTTGAAGAAGAACAAGGAGAGGTGCTTTAGCAATGCCATTCTTCACCATATGGAGGACATTTTGGAGGAACCAGAATCGCGGCCAAGGTACTACAGTCAGGATTCTATTAGTCGGTGCTTTACAAAGATGCCCAGGCTTTCTATAAGCAATGCGACCGATGTCAGCGGACCGAAAATATTTCGAGACGAAACGAGATGTCCTTGCAAAACATCCTTGAAGTCGAGCTATTCGATGTATGGGGAATTGATTTCATGAGGCCTTTCTCTTCCTCATGTGGGAATCTCTACATTTTTCTAGCCATTGACTATGTGTCAAAGTGGGTCGAAGCCATTGCCTCTCCAAACAATGACTCCAAAATCGTTCAGAAGTTCTTGCAAAAACACATATTTACACGGTTTGGATTACCAAGAGCTATCACTAGTGATGAGGGAAAACACTTCGACAACAATCTTATTGTCGCGACATTGAAGAAATTTGGTGTCACACATAAGATTGCCATGACATATCACCCTTAGACCAATGGGCAGGCCGAGATATCAAATAGAGAGTTGAAGAACATTCTTGAAAAGGTGGTTAACCCATCTCGGAAGGATTGGTCCCTTCGACTTGATGATGCATTATGGGCCTATCGAACAACATTCAAAACCCCATTGGGAATGTCCCCATACCGACTTGTGTACGAAAAAACATACCATCTACCAATTGAGATCGAACACAAGGCATATTGGCCGATCAAGACGGTGAATATGGATTGGGACAATGCTAGACAAAAACGACTCCTATACCTCAATAAAATAGAGGAGTTTCGAGTCTTGGCATACGACAACGCAAGAATATACAAGGAGAAAACAAAACGCTGGCATGATAGCAAGCTACTGCCGCGACAGTTCTTGCCTGGGCAGTTAGTGTTACTTTTCAATTCTAGACTAAAGCTATTTCCAGGAAAACTCCGATCAAGATGGTCTGGACCGTTCGAAGTGGTCAAAGTATTTCCTCATGGTGTTGTGACAATCAAATCCACCAAAGATGGACATGAATTTAAAGTGAACGGACAAAGGCTAAAGCACTATACTGGCCAGCATGTCATGAGGGACAATGAAGTGATCACTTTAGAAGATGCATCCTCATGCACTCCTTTAGTGTCCTAATCTTTTCTCTTTCCATTTTTTTATTTTCATTTATTTTTATTTTTATTTTATTTTCCACATCTTTAATTTTTGTTTAGGAATAAGGTGTTATATTTGATGTTATTTATTTTATTTTTTTAGGAAAGAGATCAAGAAATAAAGGAAGAGTTGGGCCAACACCATACATCATATTCCCTTGCCCAAACAACAAATAAGACGCAAACGGCTAGTGAGAGGAGTCTCTTGCCAGCACGGCAAGTTCTGCCCAACGGCATACAAGCCGCAAAGGCTACTTCAACAGACACAAAGCTGTAACGACTACTTTAACGGCTATAAGCCGTAATGGCTATGTAACGGGACCTTGCCGTGCACACATTAAATTCCGCAACGGCCATATCATGCCATAGCCTATATAACCACATTCCCCCTCCAACTTTCCCCCATCAAACCCTTCTCTTCTCTAATCTTGATTTCGTAAGTATTTTTGCACTTTTCTCATAACTACTCTCAAATGGCACCAAAACTCAACAAAAGAGAAAGCTCGAGACCAACCGAGGAACCGGCTTACAAGAGATTTGCACCGTCGGAAGTTGAACGATGATTCAACAAACACTTCATAGGACAACAAGTGTGGGAGGAATAAGGCTTCCATTATTTCGACTCCCAAACCGACTTCGGCATCGACCACTTCCTCTTTGACAAGATTGCTCATCAAAAGTGGTAAATTTTTGCCATCAACCTGAACCGACAAACGTGACGTGGGTGAGGGAGTTCTATGCTCATTCGCCGAATCTAAACAACCTTTTTGTGCACGTCAGAGGCGAAGAAATCCTTGTCGATCCCGAGGCAATCAACCTTTATTATGGCATACATGTGGCATGGGACGAGCATAAAGAGTTCATGGAAAACCTCACAGCCGAGGATTACGAGGACATCAAGAATGAGCTGTGCATTGCTGAGACGGCATGGAACGTCGGGGCACACAAGGGGGCGGTAAACCGTCGAAGGCTTCGGCCCGAGGCAAAAATCTGGAATACGTTTGTGAAACGATGCTTAATGCCTACTTCTTATAATAGTATTGTAGATAAACCTAGGCTATCACTCGTACATTCTATATTGCACAAAAGAATAATTAATGTTGGTAACATCATTTGCAATGAGATGTATCAATGCAGCCTAAAGGAGAGAGGCCGCCTATAATTTCCGATGCTCATCATCGGCCTTTGTCGAAGAAAGAAGGTCCCCATCGATTCAACCAAGAAGTACACGCCAAAGAGGAAAGGATAGGACAAAGAGGCGTACTACAAGCTCATGCAAATCACTGAAGCTGAGCCACTGTCTACATTGGTACAGGGTGCTGCCACCGCGGCATCATCAGGCCACACCCTGGAGGCTCTATATCCTTCTGTCCAGGCAGTCACCCTGAAGCATATTGCACAGAAGCTAGAAGAGATGGACCGAAGGCAGCGACGGTTCATGCAGTTTACGAGGGACTTCACCAATTCAATCACCCAAATGCTCAAAGAGAAATTCCTGGAAAGCACTGTGCCGTTCCCACCATTCCCTGCCGAGGCAGCCCTAGATTCCCCAGCCGCGACAATGCCCACCTTCTTCGCCTCAGCAACTCATGCCTTCTCTACCTCACCATTCCCCGATCCTCCAGTTGTCGCCGCCGCACATAGAGAGGGCAAAGCTTCAGTTGATGAGTCAATCCGCACCGAGTCCTTGTACGATTGGTCTGACACCGTCCACTCCATCCTCAAGAAATTCGACGCCGTTCAATCCTCATCACTCAAGCGCAATGCAACCACAACCGAGGAGATTTGCCTTGATACGAGCGAGGAAGATGAGGTGACCACCAAAGCCAAACCAACTCTTCCGACGCGCACCCAACAACATAGAGCAACCAAATGGGTCAAGCACATGGCAACGAGAAGATTGATCATCCAAAGCGACGATGACTCCTCCGAGTCTCCGCCAATCTAGTTTTTTTCTTCTCTTGCCTTTTATTTTGCCTTTATATTTTGTGATATGTATTGATTCATTAAGGGCAATGCTTGATTTGAGTTTGGGGGGGGTGTAGGCTTTTGCCGAGGCAATTACTGCCACGACAATTCATTATCTAAAAGCAATGTAGTTTTTCTTTAAATGAGTAATACTTGCCTAGTTCTTTAATTTGACTTAGAATTGCCTAGACTTGCAAAACTCTTCCAGTGATGAAACTACCTTAGCACTTCAAAATACACTTTAAAGGTTAGGATGACTATAAGTACACACTTAGAGTCCATAACTTTCTTCCAAGATTTGGAATCAACTTCTTGCATAGCATCTTTGTATAAGGGTGGATCATCTTTTTCATGCTCAACGATTTCGGTTCGGTGAACTTGACCATCATACATAAAGAAATCTAGTCTTTTAGAGACTCTCTCATTACGTCGAAGCTCCTTATGCTATTGATTTTTTGTAGGTCTTTCACTTGAATTTGAATCTGAGATAGAAACTTATGTAGTTGTTTTATTTCCCACCAACTCCTCGAGTAAGATTTTACTGTGAAGTTTAAAGTAATTCATGTAACTTTCCTTGAGGAATGTGTTAGAGTATGCCCAAAGACCAATCGTGAAATGATTGTAAAAGACATACTTATTTTATCTTGTTTATTAATAAAACCATTATTATTATTTCAGTCTTATTCTGTGCATCTATAAATAAACTGAATTATAATAAAGTCCTTAGAATAATATAGTTATTCTTGAATGTCCTTAGTCGAGAACTATTGTGGGCGTGGACAACAATAATATATTAAGACTAACATGTAGTTGATTTATAACAAAGTGTTGTTATTGACATAGAGATGTCAAAATCAATACATAAGTATGTGTTAGAGAACGACATATTGGACTGACCCGCTATGAGCATGTTTCTTGGATTATTATGTGACAGTCACAACAATGCTCATGGTGATAACTGAGTGTATGATCCTCAGACTTGAGATCATCATTTTTTCAATATCGAGAGTGACATATTTTGATGAAGTCAAACGTGTGTTGTAACAGACTACACTATAAAGACTGATATTGGATATGTCACACTCTATATAGCGAAATATGGTTGATCAAGATAGGATTTGTCCCTCCTACATAATAGGAGTAATATCGTAGGCCACTTGATTGAGTGAGACTAGAAAATGCATGGTCATGCTCAAATAAATTGATATGAGATATCATAGTTATTCGTTTATCATAGTCTACTCAAGATATCAAGAAATATTAGATGGACTATACAAGTGTGACTAATCCATGACTTGTGTTCAATCTAGATATAAGGACAAAAAGATGTAATACATAAAAGAAGTTAATCACGGAAAAAAGCTAAAGTCGAACCACGACTTCATGTAACTTAGGTAGCAATGATGTATTGTTAGATGTCACTCATTGTTTGTAATATTAGAATTGTTCTAGATATTACTACTAACGTTACATGAACCTACAAGGGTCACACCCTATGATTGAAACGTACAAATATCGACTAGATAGCATGTGTACAAACTTGTTGTACACGTAATAATTGTTAAAGACAAAATTATTATAATTATAGATAATCTCGTTTATATATATATATATATATCCCTAAAGAAACATAATTAAAGTAGAATCAGATTCTACATATTTAATTGTATTCGGTTAAATATATTGTATATTTAATGAATTTGAATTAAAGTAGAATTAAATTCTACATATTTAATTATATTCGGTTAAATATATTGTATATTTAATGAATCCGAATTTAATTAGAATTAGGTTTTTGAATGCTATATAAAGGCATAAGGTCTAGCAGCCAAAGTATGCTTTTTCGGAAAACCTCTCTAATAGTTAAAGAAGATAAAATATTGTTCGTTTCGTTCGGGTGGACTGCGTAGACGTCGGAGCGCTATTGTGATGACTCAGATTTGATTTGGTTTATCCTAACTCTCTAAAGATATCAAGATACCAGATTTATTAAGGTAATATTCCATCCCTACTCACCCTGAATTCATCCCTTGTACATAGATCACTGGCGGAATTTACCGGATAATTTTTCGCTGCGCCATGAGATGTACCGACGTTTCCAAACAAAATGTTACATGAGTTGACACCTTTATAGTTTGGTTTTTGGGATTTTAAAACAATTATTACATTAGGGTATCTTACACATATCTAACCACGAGTCTAACTCATGTGCATCCTTATCCATTATGTGAGCCGTACATCCCATATCCTAAGGAGACTTAGGTTAGGCTTCTTGCCTTGTTACATTCTAAATGGAGTTCTAGATGCAATTTTATTCAGCACATCATTTAGAAGATAGTGTATCATTTTTAGTGTATAACTAAAAAAATGATAATTGTGAATAATTTAACATCGATCTAACCGTGTTTAACAAATATCGATTTTATTCACAAGTTCATTAACCAGCAGTGAATACATATTTAGTTTGATGAAGAAACTGGGGTTATTTTGGCAGATAATCCAAAATGGATTATTAATTAGTAAAATAGGGGAGTTTGGGGGATATTTTGGCATCTAGGCCAAATTCTACAGGACCACGCCACCTCCTTATGGCGTGGTCTACTTTTTGCCCAACCTCGCCACCTCCTTATGGCGAGGTACTTGGTGGCTCCCTTATGGCCGGCTGCTCGGCTCCAATCCTGGTTGGTGGCTGGCTGGTGGCTGTTGTAATTGAGGTAAGGGTGACCTCGCCATAAGGAGGTGGCGAGGTCACATGGGCCATGCACCACACGTAGTAATTTGGTTTAGGGGTTAGATAATTTGTTAGGATTGTTTAGGGTTTCGAGTTTGGTTTAGGGTTCAGGCCATGTACATTACGTTTCAAGTATGGTTAATATGGTTTAGGGGTTAGGTAATTGATTAGGGTTGTTTAGGGTTTCGGGTTTGTATAGAGTAGGGTTTAGGGCTTATCTTAAGGGTTTGGAATTGGTTTAGGGTTATAGATTGTGTTTTAAATAAGTTTATTAAAATTTTACGTAGGGTTGATGCATGGCGAGATCACATGGCCCATGCATTTTACGTAGGGTTCATAGCTTATGTTTAGGGTTTGGAATTGGTGCATGGTGAGTGTTTGGAATTGGTTTAAGGTTATAGCTTATGTTTTAATTAAATTTATTAAAATTTTACGTAGGGTTGATGCATGACGTGGTCATTTTACGTAGTGTTCATGCATGGTAAGTATGGTCTAGGGTTTAGGGTTTGCAAAAATTTTAAATAATAACCCTACATCCCTAAGCCCTAAAACTTTTTCTCTCTCATTTATATTAAAACTTTTTATTATTATAATTTTTCATTTAGAGTTTGCAAAAATTTCTTTTATCTATAAAGTTTGAAATTTATTTCAAATTCAATTCCGATCAAAACCATAGATTATATAAATATTTATATGCAACCATACCAGCACACACAAGATGGATTCAAAAATATTTTTTTAGAGTGAGTACACATCAAATTTCAAAATCTCAAGGTGAACACAATTCATAAAGATTAAAAAAATATGAAGGACCGATTCATAAAAGTTAAAAAATTAAAGGTTCCAATACGATGAATCTAATTGCTTTGTCCAACTCATTAGATGCCTCTGGGAAAGGAACATCAAAATATAGTATACAAATTTGCCAGAGTTTTCAGTAAATTCATGTATTTTCTAAAATAATAATGTCCCTACTAAAAAAATATAGTTTAATGATTATTTTGTAATAATTGAAAGTTTAGTGACCAAATTGAAAATTAAGAAAAAAATTGGTATAAATATTGGTATCTCGTACACAAATAAAATATTAGTTTAATTTTTTTTTGAATAATTAATATAATTTTTGTGAGAAAAAATTTAAAAATAAAATAATATTTAATAATTGAAATTATAAATAGTAACTATATAAACACTTGATCCAAAAGCTGGCTGTTCGGTTGGAATTTTAAGAGCAAAATTACCTTTTTAATGAAAAACATTTTTTTAAATGCTGACGAGAAATGTTGGAGATTGTGCTCTTTCACATAAAAAAACACTTTAATTCTAAAAGATAAAAATATATAAAATATTAAAAAAAACACTCAATTTTTACAATTAAATAAAAATGTTTACAATTAAATAAATATAATCTATTTCCTACGGGTCCTTGGTAACACTTGCCGGTGGAAGGATGATGTTTGATCGTACCACTCCGTGAGTCGAACTTGTCTTCGTTGTCGAATCGGAGTCTGCTCATTCGGAGTCTACTCATTCGGAGTCTGCTCATTCGGAGTCTGCTCATCGTTGTGACATTGGTCACCCATCATTTGCATAGAAGGTGGAGTACTATACATGCCTTGCAAATCTAATGGCGAGCTACTGATCGTGGTAGTCGACAACAAGGATGTCATAGTACCAACAGTCATACCTTCCCCATAGAAGGGTGTTTGAGGACACTGAAATTGTGGAATGTATCCTTCATCATCGTTGTAAGCAGGCTGGTAAGATGAGCTTTCTCTAAACTGTGGTTGAGATTGGTCCGAAGAATGCCAACTTGTTGAACCCTCCAAGTTTGGTTGATGAGAGCTCTGACCAAATTCGTACGGCAGTTGTACGCGTCTTGAGCACCGTGGATCTTGAAGCCATTGATTTGCCTCTTCAAGAGGTACTATGAACGGTTTTCCTTTTGATGAAAACCACGAATAGTACTCTGAATTAAAGTCAAAATCATCGGCTTGAATTTGACTTAAGTTGGCATCCCAATGCCTCCGTCTTTCCCGCCACAGTTGGATGAAATCCGCTTGCTTCACAATCCAATTCTCGTTGAATCGACCCCTATGAACAATATGAATTTGTTGTGGTAGAGCTCTAGGAATAGGTTGATGGTAGTTAAACTGCCGCAAGACTCTGTCAGCGCAATGAAACTCAACAATAGAAAAATGTATCAAAAGCACAACCACACCCCACATTGATGACATTTTCCGAAAATTTAGCGGTATAATGTCCCAGATCGCGGTAGTCACGTACGGCTGCCAAAAGAACTGCAAAACACAATTATTAATATGCATACACAAACAAACAAACAAACAAACATGTTACTTTAATAAATTACAAAGCCAAAATAAAAGCCAAAAAATAAAATTATGATACCTGATCTTTCCCTATTGTCTGAATTTTTAGTCTTGTTTCTCTGACAGTGTTGTGCACCACACCCGCATTTGTCATCCTATGTCTCCATCTGCCAAGATTTAAAACATATATTTCTAAGTCTTTACAGAAAAAAATTTAATCAATAAAATTAATATACAACTGTAATAACAATATTAGTACCTTCCAGCAAGCGGAAACTCCATCGGTACTTCTACAATTGGCGTTAGATAAGGCAGTCTATACCATGCCCAGGACTGCAATAAGATTTGGCATCCACCCATATCTGTTAACTTTCTCGAACCATACATTATTGAAACTCTGCACATTTCATGGTACAAGAATGCCAATATTACAGATCCCCAACTGTATGTAGAAGTTGTGTCAAAATTTTCCAAGAACGGCAGATACTGAGTGTGAACCATATTACCAGATGTATCTGGCATCAATACCCCGCCAATAAGTTGGAGTATATACGCTCGAGTTGCACACTCAAGTTCTCGGTCATCATATTCATCTGTTAAAATAAATTCTCGTTGCAACCAAGAAATCTTGATACGAAGACCGTCCACACAATCTGAAGGAGGAATTTTGTCCAGATACTGCAAACGAAGTTCATCTGCTAGACGGATATTCTGTCTAACCACAGGCTTCCCATTTGTTGGCACACCAAGTTGTAGTGCTACATCCTCCAAAGTTATTGTGCATTCACCAAATGGAAAATGAAATGTGTGTGTCTCTGGTCTCCACCTTTCAATCAACGCCGTAATCAATCCAGGGATAATTTTAAATCCACGGAGAAATGAAGCATTATAAAAACCTGAACGCTGCAGAAAATAAACTATGCGTTCATCAGCTTCCTTAATCTTCGGTCCTCGACGCCGGATAGTATGCTCCACACCCTATAAATATAAAAAAACCGTAAATAAAGAAATTTTAAATCATAAATTATAGTAGTAAATAAAAAAATTACACGATCCCAACTTACCCCCTCTTCGTGAATATGAGAGGAAATGTGCTCGTTGTCACGGTACAGTAAAACTCTTTCGGAATCCATTCGAATATAAAAATCAAAAATTATGATTTGTGCTAAAACTCTGTAATTTCAACAACAAAAATTTTCTCTTCTCCCTTCTCAAGTTGCAAAAATACACAACATCTATCGAATATTTATAGGGGTAGGAACAAAAAAAGCTTTAATTATTGGCTGAGAGGGCATGTGACCACGCCATAAAGACATGGCGAGGTCACGAGTTGGTGGCCGTGCGTCAGAGGGCAGTCTGCCTCTTGCAGGGGGACAGGGTTTAGGGGTATGTGACCACGCCATAAAGACATGGCGATGTCACGGGTTCACAGGCTGGCCGTGCGTCAGAGGGCAGTCTGCCTCTTGCAGGGGGATAGGGTTTAGGGGCATGTGACCACGCCATAAAGACATGGCGAGGTCACGGGTTCACAGGTTGGCCGTGCATCAGAGGGCAGTCTGCCTCTTGCAGGGGACAACTTTATTCACGTGGGTGGGTTGGCGTGCATGCATGCATGGTAAGGGTGGCAGGGTTTAGGGGTGGTAGGGGTGGCAGGGTCGGGTAGGGATGGTCAAGATTGTAGGAAAATAAATACGATAGTATTTTTAAAATATTATAATTTGTGTATCGAAAATGTTTTCGTAATGACACGAATAACAACATTATTATTTTTTAAATTAATTGAAATCAATATAGATATTTATATCAACATAAATACGACATGCGTAAAATAAGGTGATAGTAACGTAAAATATGACATGCGTAATAGTTGAGAGTTAACGTGGTTCGGTTTTACTTACCTCTACACACGAGAAAAAAATAATATGTGGAGACCACGTATATTTAAAAAAACTCACGTATATTTAAAGAAAACAAATCATTTACATATACACTTCATAAATATATAACACAAATACATTTTACAACTTGAACCCAACCACGTAAATGAAATGATGAACACGACATGCATGCAGGCTGATGGTCAGGTTAAAAAAGTGATCTCGCCATGTCCTTATGGCGAGGTGGCGTTGAGAATTTTTTTCATCTATATATTTAGTTTTGCCACTTGAGAAGGGAGAAGATAAAATTTTTCATATTGAAAATTTGAGAGAGTTAATCACAGTTGTTGGAGCATATTGTTTTGTTCGATTACTTCAAATTTTTCAGAGAATGAGTTCATCAACAAATTGGGACACCGAACCCTTAGTCGGTCGTTTTGGCGAATCCCTTGAAGACTTCAGTGATGATGAAGAAAATATTGTTCCTATGGAAGACGACGACGTACGTTTACTCGACAGAGATGATGTTGAGGCTATTATGGCAGATGTGTCAATGGGCAACGATATTAATGTTGAAGATGATGTTTGGGCCGCGGCTGTTGCTAAGCTCAGGTTGGGAAATAACCAACCAGCTTGGGGTTATGTTCAACCGGAGCCCGAACAAGCGCAACCAGTTTATCCAGCATATAAAGCTCCAGCAGCTCGTATGTATGAGGTCGACTATTCTGCAATGCACGATGCTGAACATCAAGCTCATGTGTTTGGTTCTTCATCGCATTCCGAGTTTGGAGAATTGGCATTGAGAGCTGAATTTGACACAAAAAAAGCTGCCCAGTTGGCAATTCAAGAGTATTGCGTCAAACGCCATACATCATGTCTTGTTAATGAGTCCAATCAAAGTACCTATTGTGTAAAGTGTATAAATTGGAAGAGCAACTGTCCTTGGTGGGTAAGAGCTTCATACAAGAAGAGGACTGACAACTGGGTGGTGACACGGTTCATTGATGAGCACACCTGTTCAAATAGAGTTTTATCCCAAGATCACATTAATTTAAACTCTGATCTAACTTGTGCTTACACTAGGGGATTGGTGGAACAGGACCCAAGAATTTCGATTGCAGTCTTAGTGGCATCAATCCGGGATCAGCTTGGATATAGTCCATCTTACTACAAGGCGTGGATGGCAAAGCAGAAGGCGATGGCGCAAGTGTATGGTAATTGGGATACCTCATATAATGAGCTACCAGCTCTTTTACGAGCAATGCAAATATTCATCCCAGGAACCCAGGTGGAATACGAAACAAAGGCCGCGGTCAACGCACAAGGCGAAATACTCCGTGGTAAAAGAATATTCAGTAAGTTGTTTTGGGCATTCAATGCGTGCATCGAAGGGTTCCCATTCTGTAAACACATGATTCAAGTGGATGGTACTTGGCTATATGGGAAGTACGGTCATATATTACTCGTGGCCGTTGCACAAGATGGAGACAGTAATATATTCCCAATTGCCTTTGCCATTGTTGAAAAAGAAGACGCGAAAGGATGGGAATTCTTTTTGAAGCATCTACGCAACCATGTAGTGAAGGAAGATAGGATTTGCATGATTTCTGATAGGGGGACTGCGTTGTTATCAATAATTGACAGAGATAACAGTTTATGGAAGCCTCCACATGCATATCCAGCCTATTGTATCCGACATATTGTGTCAAATGCGAAGCAGCGTTTCAGACACAATCAAATCCGAAGAGAGATTTATAACGCGGGTAAGTTCTTATTTGTTGTTTATAAAAAAATAGTTAACGTAAATCTTTTAAACTGATCATGTTGACTTATTTAATTTCTTTTTAATAGGGTACGAACTAGTTCAACCAAAATTTGTCTCGAGGATAAATAGGTTGAAGCGGTATGGTCCGAATGTTTTTGATTTTGCAAACGACATACCCAGAGAAAGATGGGCACATGCATATGATGAAGGTCGACGTTATGGCCATATGACAACGAACCTTGCAGAGGCTATAAACGCAGTGCTTAAAGGAACACGCCATCTCCCAATTGCAAGCATTGTGTGGGAGACTTATTTCAGACTGGGTAAAGTGTGGGCCGACAAAGGCCAGGAAGTGAACGCCCGGATAAACAACGGGTTCAGTTGGTCTGAAACCCTACAAAAAAAATGCTCGAACTTCAAGCCAAAGCCACATCTATGAGAGTCAGAACATTTGACCCAAATGGTTATCAATTTACGGTCGAAGCTAAGGTTCGAGGTGAGCACAAAATGTACACTATAAACCTTGCTCGGAGATGGTGTGATTGTGGTGCATTCCAAGCATTTAGATACCCCTGCTCTCACGCACACGCCGCATGCTTGCATTTTCGTCTCGACCCTTATGAATTTGCGGATCAATGTTATAAGCTGGAGAATATTGCAAATATTTACAGAAATCAGTTTAACACGATCCCGAACAAAGACTATTGGCCGGTAGAGCCAATATACGAAGAATGGTTACCAAATCCAGAGCTTCGTAGAAAGTTGAAGGGTCGACCGAAGTCCACTCGAATCCATACGAATATGGATGATGCGGAGAATAATAGAGAGGGGGAGTTCTAGTTAAGCATTGTACTCTTTGTAGGGCACCGGGTCATAATAGAACCAAATGTCCGAACAAACACAATTTTTCAAACTATCATGTCGGACCATCAAACTAATGTAATTTGCAATTTGTGTTAATGCAAGTACTTTTTTTTATCTCCTTCAATTTTGCAATTTGTGTTTACGTAATTTATTTTACAGAAAAATAAATATTTGAATATTCGAACTAAGCATTCCTTTTTTACAGTTATTAATTGAACTAAAATAATTAATTAACCTTTACTTTTTTACAGTTCATATTCGAACTAATGAAAAAATATTTGAACTATTGACTGGTATTAGGGTTAAATCGATTTAAACAATTAATTCAATAAATAATTTTTAAAAGATTTTTTTAAAATTTTGAAACACATGAAATGAAAAAAAATCAAAACCTAAAAATATTCAAATTTAAAACCCGACAAATATTAATCTTCATCTTTGTCTATAAAATATATATGTATTATTAATATACGAGTTTAAATTTTGTCTGTAAAATATTTATGTATGTATTGTTAAAAGGTTCTTCCTTTTTATTTCCACAAAAAAATGGAAAAAAGTTAAATGAAAATTCATGATTGAATTTTTTACAATCAAATTATATTAAATTTATATTAGATTTGAATTAACGTAAAAAAAGATCCGCCTAGAAACTTCTAAACCGCAAATGAGCCCCGAACCCTAAACCCTACACATACCCTAACCCTAAACCAATACCAATACCCTAAACATTTACCTAACCCCTAACTTATTTTAACCATGTAGGCCCATGTGACCTCGCCTCTAAACCACAAATGATCCCCGAACCCTAAACCCTAAACATGAAATGAACCCCTAAATTATTTTAATCATGCTTGGATAGCATGCACTTGACGTACAATGCATGAACACTACGTAAAATGACCACGTCATGCATCAACCCTACGTAAAATTTTAATAAATTTAATTAAAACATAAGCTATAACCCTAAACCAATTCCAAACACTCGCCATGCACCAATTCCAAACCCTAAACATAAGCTATGAACCCTACGTAAAATGCATGGGCCATGTGACCTCGCCATGCATCAACCCTACGTAAAATTTTAATAAACTTATTTAAAACACAATCTATAACCCTAAACCAATTCCAAACCCTTAAGATAAGCCCTAAACCCTACTCTATACAAACTCGAAACCCTAAACAACCCTAATCAATTACCTAACCCCTAAACCATATTAACCATACTTGAAACGTAATGTGCATGGCCCGAACCCTAAACCAAACTCGAAACCCTAAACAATCCTAACAAATTATCTAACCCCTAAACCAAATTACTACGTGTGGTTCATGGCCCATGTGACCTTGCCACCTCCTTATGGCGAGGTCACCCTTACCTCAATTACAACAGCCACCAACCAGGATTGGAGCCGAGCAGCCGGCCATAAGGGAGCCACCAAGCACCTCGCCATAAGGAGGTGGCGAGGTTGGGCAAAAAGTAGACCACGCCATAAGGAGGTGGCGTGGTCCTGTAGAATTTGGCCTAGATGCCAAAATATCTCCCAAACTCCCCTATTTTACTAATTAATAATCCATTTTGAATTATCTGCCAAAATAACCCAAGAAACTGTAAGTGTTATATGTTTATTAATAATAATATCTTTATTAAATGTCACGAAAAACATCATTTATTGAATATTCTATGAAAATTAAATTCCTGCTAATTCTTGGTAAATAAAAACAATCCTAAAACTTAAATTCTTCAAATTTAAAGATGAACTTAGCTAATGGGAGGATGTGCTGCCCCCGGGTTGAGGAAATTTTTTTACCTTTTATTCTTTGTATTTTTTTTAAAAAATGAAATAATTATAAATTTGACCCCACCTCCAAGTCCTGGCTTCGTCCCTGCATGGTGTCTCCCAAAGATTTTTTTGAAGCCTTGTAATACCAAAGATGATAAGATCAAAGGCTTACACAATTTTGAGAACACACATTGTCAGAGATTACAACACTCCACTCACGTAACCAAACTACATAGCATGATATTTGAAAGTTGGACCTGTCTTTACCAACATGTTCATAGGTTGTCACTAGGCCTAACATCATTCAATCACTAACAGTTTCGGGTATTCATGCAACTGAAAAAGAAATAACAAGATAAAATTATTTGGAATGATTCTCATCTTTTTCCTCTCATCTCGTCTTTGCTCCGATTGTCATATTGTGTGTGGCTCTCGATCCCAAATCAACCGGGATGAACTGACTGATACCCCTATTAACCACTTTGGTCTTCATTTCCGCTTTCCTTGCATGATGTCTTATAATTTAGGTATCAACAAAATCATTGCACTGTAGACATTGGACGGTGTTAATTTTCCCCAGGATTACAAAACCATGTTCTACTAGTTTGTTGTTTGTAGCTAAAACATAGAACAATACTAGCAAATTAGTATCTAAAAACTAAATTTTAAATATCAAATTAGTAATTTAGTGATAACTAAAGGTATTCTTGCCGGTTCTTATATTTTAAATATATAAATATGAAATATTTTTAAATTAAAAAATGAATCATAATTGAATAATTGTAAAATATTAAAATTTATAATCTGAGTAGTTGTATAAGTGCAATTATCAAGAAGTATAGTTTCCACTGGAATTCATTAGTTAAAATAAATTATTACATAAGAGTTATAAAAGAAAGGTAGTTAAATTTAATTTTTATCCAAAATATTTTTTAATATTTGACTCTATTTTTTGTCAGCTTTTTTTTTATATATAAAGCATTGCTATTGTTTAATATAATTTTTACATTTTATTTTTTATTTTTTGAACCAATTTTTACATTTTATAAATGTTTTATTGTTATTGTTAATTTTCAAATTTTAAAATACTTTAGTAGTTTATATTTATATTGAATTACAAATTTAAATTATTATTTTATTATGATGACACTAAAAAAATAAATAGATAAAATTCAATAAATATTGAATTGCATTTGATATTCGTCTTGAAGTATATTTTTATTATAATTTAAAATATTTAAATCTATAAAATTAAGTAATATCTTATTATTTTAATTTAAATTATCAATTTATTATTATATTGAAACTTAAAAACTAAATGGATAAAGCCTGATAAATATTAAATTATATTTTTATATTCATATTAAATTAATGTATTTTATAATTTAAACTGTTGAAATTTTAAATAAGCATTATCTTACTATATAACATTATTTCTTACTTAAGCATGCGAAAATATTATTATTATTACTACTACTACTATTATTATTATTATTATTAAAACTAACAATTTGAATAGATAAAGTACGATAAATATTAAATTGTATTTTATATTGAATAGATAAAGTCTGATAAATCTTTATTATGGCATTATTATAAAACATAAACTCATAAGTCCTAAACTAAACCCTTAAATGTTGAATTGGACACGTTTGTAATGTTGTTAAATATTTCTCAATTACTATAATATTTCTTTTCTACAAATTACATGTAAAATGAATACAGTTTACACATATATATATCTCGCATACTATATATTAAACAAATTCTTAAACTCGTCAAGCGATTACGATCAGAAATAAAAAGTTGTTATCATATTTAGATTCGAATAATTTGTTTACATAATATATGTGCATTATTAAAAAATTAAAATTAAAGAATATAGATTATTTTGTAATTACGTCAACATAGGAAGAAAATCAAACAAGAAGTATAATGCAACAATCGAAAGAAATTTTTGATTGGCACCATACTTTTTATGCACACCAGATGACCTACTTTTAATATATATACATATATTTCTGATCGACAATAAGACCTACTTTTTATGCACCATACTTTTTTTGACAATTAGGATAATAATAATAACAATAAAAACCTGAAAGAAAGAAAGAACAAAGTTGAGAGACTCTGGAGCAGAGTAATTAGTGTCGGAGATTCATTTCTTAAGTTAGAAGATTTGTAAATATTTTATTTGTAAATATTTTAGGATCCCTAACTTAACTCTAAGGGATTGTATTCTGTTCCTAGTTTAGTCTCTTTCCTAGTTTAGAAGTTTCCTAAGATAAAGTATAGACTTGTATATTTAACAGTAGGTTTTCCTACTTGTAAATTAATAAAAAGTGAAAAAATCAGTCTTTTTGACAATTAGCCAGGAGAAAAAGAGGGAGACAGGGCAAGGTTAAGAAACTTTGCAATTTAGATAACTTAATATTACAATAATGAGGAAAACAGCCAACTTAATGCTGATTGTTAGATATGGAAGTCACCTAACTCCATTAGGAAGAAATGGCACCAAATGTACCATTTAATATTTTAAAGAATAACAAATAGAAAATGGTTAAAAAAACTAATAATTAAAGATTTTTTGAGAATTTTTTTTTTCACAAGGCATAAAAACATAGAAACAAGACCATGCACTTTCCATTTAACTGAAACATCATTCATGTAGTGGAATAGAATGCCAACACAATGGGGAAACAAAGTGTAATGAAGACAAGGTGCATTAAGCTTTTACATACCGGCATTGGCTGTGGGCGCATCAGGCTCAAAAGCATGTATTATCCTGTCTCCTGAAATATTCTAAGAAATTTAAAGGAAATAAACACAGACATTAGCATCTGGTATCATGAATGGTGACTAAAACTTTCAACTTAATTTATTAAACTATTACAAACAAAGAACAAACTTTTATAGCAAAATTAATAGAGCCAAAAAAGATTGTATACATAAGATTGACAATAAGAACATACCTTTTCAGATTCTGGCTTTTTGCTTGGCAACAGTGACAAGCAGCGGACTAACCCCGAAAGAGTAGTTTTGAGCTTTCCTTTATCTTCCAAATAAAACTGGTTTTTCCTTAAGATCTCTTCATAGCTCTGAAGAATCTGCTTATGAAACAATAAATAAAGAAACACAGACATGGAAAAAGGCAAAAAAAAACAGTAAGAAACAATTACTTGAATTAATTCAAAACGGGAGTATCACCATCCTAAACTAAAGGACTAGCTGTATCACGATTTAAAAAGATCATCACTTAATTTTACCTTGAAAATTTGACAAAAAATGCACTTTTCCGGTGAAACCTCAAAAGCTTAAACATCTAATATTATTAAGTATTAATAAGACTTTTTTCTGCACTATATATTAATTCCTTAACATGCTTCTTATTTTAACAATGCCACTAAAAATATAATAATTGCAATGATCGATACAATGACTAATGCTCATGTACCTTTTCGGCGTACAAGGAAAAGCAAGGAGGATAGTATTGCACAACAAGATCAAAAAATTTGAAAGCCATCAAGCGGATCTCAATTGCTAAATTTGTCATTGCGTTGAAAATATAAGTCATCAACAAGGAGATGAAAAGTCCTTGATTATCCTGGACAGGAAAAGCAAGAACCTATTGTCAATTAAATGGACAAAGATCAATCACAATAAAAATAATAAATGGAAGAAAACAGGTACAGCCTATCTGAACTCGTAGGATAACAAATGAAGCACGGGTAGAAAAGATGGTAACAGAACTAAACTCTAAGGCAATATTATGTTCTAACACACACATGATTTCAAGTATTGTCCCTAGAACAATAATCTCTTGTAAACATACACCTAAATGTGACACTGATTCATTCACCTTAAGCAGGCTTTTATAATCCATCCTGAGCTTCAGTTGAACTATGAGAGCAATTTCACATCTTATGAGACACAGCAACATACAAACACAATACCAAACTCATAGATAAACAAAAGCAGCAAACCCTAACATTTCTCTGGCTTATTTGTGCAGATATGCAATAAAAGTAAACAATATAAACTAGTCCAAACTATTGGGTTATCCAATAATAATGGGCACATATGTATAATGTATGTTGCTATTATAAAGTTTAACACGAAAATTAAGTGACCAATTATGTTACACGTGTTGTAGGTATTAAATTGTCATGGAATTAAAAGTGTAGATACCGTAAGTTACATTTATAACTCAATGAGGGGCAGAGTTGTAAATATTAATAAACTGATTTTAATTCAGTTTATATAAAGGGTAGTGGTCCCCGAGATCTAGGTTAACTTGCATATCTCTCCTTCCCCGTCAGAGAGTTGTGTGGCAAGAGGTAATCTATTATCTTGGAAGATCAAACCCTCTCTGGAAAATCTCCGTCAATGGATTCAGGTACGCTTCCGCAAATCTAATTTTTATTCTTAATGATTTGGCATGTATGGATCTTGGGTTTAATATTCGTATGAATATTTTTTTTGGGTTCTAACAAGTGGCATCGAGCCAAGTTATGTCAAATCATTGAGATCATATTTTTTGGGTTATTAATCTTCCATGTTTTTTTCTCCGATTTATAATCCATGATCGAAACTGTTTGGGTTTTGTGTTGATCTATTAATCGGTATTTAACAATGTTGTTTTCAATTGGGAATTGCGATGTTTTTTTTTTCAGTTTGTTGGTTTGGAATTGCTTGCGATTGATTAATGAATTAGGTTTATCCATCCTTCAATTGCGATTTCAAGTTAATGGCGTAATTGTTTTAGAAATTCAAAGTATTTCTTTTGGTTTTGTATTGTTGTTTAATTTAGGTTATTAAATTATTTACAGAATATGATTATGGACTTAATTTTTTTTCTTAAACAATCGCATACTCATGTTACAGTTATAAAATATATATTTTTTAGTTCAAATATATATATGTATTTAATCAGGTTGGATCAAAATTTTAGTTTTGATTATCAGATATAAAGATAAATTTTTAGAAACGAATAAAATTCATGTTTTGGCTATGTCTAATATTTTAGTGGGTTAATTGAAACACAATGTCACCAAAGTGACCGCTTCTGCGTAGATTAACTTATTTAAAATATCAAGATGTTTGTGTTTTTGTAATTCATGCGTTTATTAATTGGCCCAAAGGAAAATTAATATTTGGCCGAATTTCAACGACACCTGTGGTAATAAACGTGTGACAATTATAAGGTATTTTTTTTATGTGTGCAATACATTAGTCCAAAGATTAATCTGTTGTTCGACATAATTTATTGTCAATGTTTGATTACTACAACAAGAGTACCGTTTACTGTTAATATTACTGTCCAAAGACTTGATATTAATGTTGTGTTTGGTATCTTGAGGGGAATTAGTCATTTCTTTGAATTTATTTGTTTACTTATGGAATATTGATGTGAGTCTGTTTATTTATTTATTTTTTGTTCTATATTCAGCTAGTTCTTCTGCTGCCACAATATCTGCTAATATCAGTTCTATACCCATGCTTAATGGGACAAATTTCAAGGAATGGAAAAGACATGTACTTATAGTACTTGGCTGTATGGACATAGACCTTGCATTAAGGCAAGAACAACCTGCACCTCTCACTGCGGATAGCACCCCTGATGCTAAAAGGGATTTTGAGAGGTGGCATCGTTCTAATCGCATGAGTCTGATGATCATGAAACACATCATTCCGGAAGCCTTTAGGGGCACTGAATCTGAAGAGATTACTCAGGCTAAGTCTTTCCTTGACGATCTTGAGCAACGTTTTGCTAAAAACGATAAGGTTGAAATGACATCACTTCTGAATTCTTTGATATCTATGAAGTATAAGGGTCAAGGAAATATAAGGGAGTACATTATGGAGATGTTCCATATCGCTTCAAAACTTAAGGCACTTAAAATCGAGCTTTCTAAAGACTTGCTCGTTCTTATGGTTTTGGTATCGCTTCCTGCACAGTTTAGCCAATTTAAAATTAGTTATAACTGTCAAAAGGAGAAATGGACTCTAAATGAGCTCATTTCTCATTGTGTTCAAGAGGAAGATAGGTTGAAGCGTGATAAAACTGAAAGTGCTCATTTGGCCAGTGCCTCTAAGGATAAGGGCAAGAAAAGAATATATCAGAATGAAGCTGCTAAGGGTCCAGCTCAAAAGAAACAAGAGCGAGTTCCAATTAATTGTTACTTTTGTGAGAAGCCTGGACACTTGAAGAAAGATTGTACCAAGTATCACGCATGGCGTGCTAAGAAAGGTATGAATCTTACTTTGGTCTGTTCTGAGGTTAATTTAGCTTTAGTACCTAGAAACACTTGGTGGTTAGATTCTGGTGCTACTACTCACATAAGTGTTTCTATGCAGGGTTGCCTGAGCTGCCGAAAGCCAAGTGATGGTGAAAGAAACATCTTTGTGGGCGATGGAAAATCGGTAGAAGTTGAAGCAATTGGGCATTTTAGGTTGTTATTAGGAACTGGTTTTTATTTGAATTTGAAAGACACTTTTGTTGTTCCGTCTTTTAGGCGGAATTTAGTTTCAGTTTCTTTATTGGACAAATTTGGATATTCTTGTTCATTTGGAAACAATCAGTTTACTTTGTCTTTAAATTCAAGTATTGTCGGTACTGGTTATTTAAATACTTATGACAACCTTTATTTGCTAGATACAGTTGCATCATTTAATGAAACCTTGCACGTGGAATCACGTGGTACTAAACGCAAATTAAATAAGGAAAATTCAGCATCATTATGGCATAAGCGCTTAGGCCATATCTCAAAAGGTAGGATTGAGCGACTTATATCTAATGATATTTTGGAGTCCCTTGACTTTTCAGACTTTAATGTTTGTGTTGACTGTATCAAGGGAAAACAGACCAAAACTAAGAGATTAAGTGCCAACAAATCTACAGACGTCTTAGAATTAATTCACACTGATATTTGTGGGCCATTCCCTACGGCATCTTGGAATGGTCAACAATATTTCATAACATTCATAGACGATTACTCACGTTATGGGTACCCATATCTTATTCATGAGAAATCTCAGTCTTTGGACGTGTTCAAATCTTATAAGGCTGAAGTTGAGAATCAACTCAACAAAAGAATTAAGAAAGTTAGATCTGATCGTGGTGGTGAGTACTACGATAGATATGATGGCTCAGGTGAACAACGTCCAGGACCATTTGCGAAATTCCTAGAGGAATGTGGTATTGTCCCACAGTACACCATGCCAGGATCACCTAGTATGAATGGTGTAGCTGAGAGACGTAATAGGACTCTTAAGGATATGGTAAGGAGTATGATTGCTCATTCTACCTTACCTGAGTCCCTCTGGGGAGAAGCATTAAAGACAGCAGCGTACATTCTGAATAGAGTACCAACTAAAGGAGCTGAAAAGACACCTTATGAGCTTTGGATGGGTCAAAAACCTAGTCTAAAGCACTTTCACATTTGGGGATGTCCAGCTGAGGCAATGCCTTATAGACCACATGAAAAGAAATTGGACTCCAAAACTGTGAGCAGCTACTTTATTGGATATTCTGAGCGATCTAGGGGCTATAAATTTTATGATCCCACAATTAAGAATATTTTTGAGACGAGAACTGCAACATTTTTTGAGGATGTTGAATTTGGAGGGAGAAATAAGGTTAGAGACATTACTTTTGAGGAGGAATTGAGTTCCAACTCAATTCCTACTATCACTTTTGATAATATTCAGGTTCCCATACCTGTCATTAATCAAGAAGTGAATCTGGAACCTCAACAAGATAATGTTGAACAACTTCCTCCTATTCAGGATGAGGTAATTGTTCCAGAAGAACAAATTCAACAACCTCAACAACAAGTGCCATTAAGGAGATCCACGAGAGAAAGGAGAAATGCTATTCCGGATGATTATATTGTATTTCTCCAAGAAAATGAAGATGATAATGGAATGATGGAAGATGACCCAATCAACTTTCATCATGCCATGCAAAGTGTTAACTCTCAAAAGTGGATTGATGCCATGCAGGAAGAGTATAAATCCATGCAAGACAATAAAGTTTAGGAACTTGTCCCATTACCTGAAGGTGCAAAACCAATTGGTTGTAAATGGATATTTAAAACCAAGAGGGATGCAAATGGTAATGTGGAGAGGTATAAGGCACGTCTTGTAGCTAAAGGATATACTCAAAAAGAAGGCATTGACTTTACAGAGACTTTCTCTCCGGTTTCATCGAAAGACTCTTTTAGGATAATCATGGCACTTGTAGCTCATTTTGATCTTGAGTTACATCAGATGGATGTTAAGACTGCGTTTCTCAATGGAGACATTGAAGAAACAATTTATATGGTGCAACCAGAAAACTTTGAGTCGGGAGACCCAAAGCGTATAGTTTGCAAATTAACAAAATCCATCTATGGACTCAAACAAGCTTCTCGTCAATGGTACCATAAATTTCATCAAGTAATTGTCTCATTCGGTTTTGAGATGAATATCGTTGATGATTGTGTGTATCACAAGTTTAGTGGGAGTAAGCATATATTTTTGGTTTTATATGTCGATGACATTTTGCTTGCCACGAATGATATAGGCTTATTGCACGAAACCAAGAGATTTCTATCTAAGCATTTTGAAATGAAAGATCTTGGGGACGCTTCTTTTGTTTTAGGAATTCAAATACATCGAGATCGATCTCGAGGTATTCTTGGATTGTCACAAAAGAACTATATCGATAAAGTACTTAAAAGGTTTGGCATGCAAAATAGTAAGCCAATGGACACCCCTGTCGCTAAAGGAGACAAGTTTTGTCTTGCCCAATGCCCTAAAAGTAACCTTGAAATTCAAGAAATGCAGAAGATTCCCTATAGATCAGCTATTGGGAGTTTAATGTATTCTCAGGTTTGTACACGTCCGGATATTGCGTACATTGTTGGGATGTTAGGCAGATATTCAAGCAACCCTGGTATGGACCATTGGATAGTAGCCAAGAGGGTTATGAGGTATCTTCAGAGAATAAAAGATTACATGCTCACTTATAGGAAATCAGATCATTTGGAGGTCGCAGGGTATTCGGATTCTGATTTTGCTGGGTGCCAAGATAGCAGAAAGTCTACATCAGGCTATATTTATCTATTAGCCGGAGGAGCTATATCCTGGAAAAGTGCTAAACAAACACTTGTAGCTTCTTCCACTATGGCAGCAGAGTTTGTAGCATGCGATGAGGCATCTAATCATGGAATATGGTTGCGGAATTTTTTCACTGGGCTGCGTATTTTGGAGAACATAGAAAGACCGCTTAAATTGTTTTGTGACAATAAGTCAGCAGTACTCTATTCCAACAACAATAGGAGCTCGTCTAAGTCAAAGCACATAGACATAAAGTTCCTAGTTGTAAAAGAAAGAGTGCAAAGTGGACAAATATCCATAGAACACATTGGGACAAACTCTATGATAGCGGATCCGCTCACAAAAGGTTTACCACCCAAGGTCTTTCATGAGCACACTGCTCATATGGGTGTTGTATCATTTGAGGACATTATTGTTTGAGTGGGAGTTTGTTATTTGTTTGCTTTATGTTTGATTTTTGGACATTTATGTATTCAGTTATTTTTCTGATCAGAAATTAAGTATTCAGTTTATTCACTCTTTTCTTATTTTGATAAGGACCTCACTTAAGTTTAAAGAGGACCAGTTGGAAATAGGCATGTTCGGTTCACATTTACATGTAATTTCCATGCTATGCATCCATGATTGATCTATGTCATTTGATTGTGTTTGTATACGTGACCATTGATGGGTCCAGTCATGATTGATATGGCGAAGACCGCTTTGATCCTATATAGATATAGTTGATGGACGAGATTGTTAAAGAATACCTATTGTATGATAGCAAATTTTGAGCTCATAAGGTTATACATTTGTCAGGAAACATATGTTGCCCAAGTGGGAGATTGTTGGGTTATCCAATAATAATGGGCACATATGTATAATGTATGTTGCTATTATAAAGTTTAACACGAAAATTAAGTGACCAATTATGTTACACGTGTTGTAGGTATTAAATTGTCATGGAATTAAAAGTGTAGATACCGTAAGTTACATTTATAACTCAATGAGGGGCAGAGTTGTAAATATTAATAAACTGATTTTAATTCAGTTTATATAAAGGGTAGTGGTCCCCGAGATCTAGGTTAACTTGCATATCTCTCCTTCCCCGTCAGAGAGTTGTGTGGCAAGAGGTAATCTATTATCTTGGAAGATCAAACCCTCTCTGGAAAATCTCCGTCAATGGATTCAGGTACGCTTCCGCAAATCTAATTTTTATTCTTAATGATTTGGCATGTATGGATCTTGGGTTTAATATTCGTATGAATATTTTTTTTGGGTTCTAACACAAACACAGCCTTTGAATATCTAATACCTGACATCGAAGGCTAAAGCATTAAGATAATCTGCATCACTAGTCTATAACCAATAATATAATCATGCAGCTACACATTTATCATGGTAAACTTAATCTTTGGAAGTAGACATTGGCTTCAAGTTAACATTAAACAATCAAAAAGGAAGGACAAATCACCTCAGCACAACCAGGGAAAATTTCAGACTTAAACAGTTGATATAATGCTTCTCTAACTACTTTATCATCATCACTTATGCGCTCCCGCAGTTTCTCTATAACTGCATATCTGTGCAGCTTTAGCTCTTCTGGATGATTAATGACTAAATCCTTGATGCCCATTAATGCATCTTCAAAGAGAACAAAACTTTGGCAGAAGTCTATTCATAAACAAAAAGTAAAATAAAATAAAGGGCTATAATTCTTTAAAATCATCAAATGTAACCTCTTCAAACTTTGGCATTATGATGAGATGTTTGCTGAAGAAGTTCTTTCAAAGTCAATCCTTTCTTGCTCACAGCTAAGCCTTCCTTGTTTGTTGCCACACTCTGCTCAGGAAGTACAATCGCTGCTCACGCAATACAAACAAAAAGCAGATTTCAAGTTCAACCAATCAGGCTAACAAAAATGCTTTTCGAGAGCATGACTAAGAACATTTTTGTAGCAAAAGAAATGCTTCAAATTCCTCTATTTCATTTTTTTCCCAATCAAGCAAATTGCGTCCCTTATTCAAAAGTAAAATTTGATATACATACATATTAAATTCTCGATTCTCACCTTTGGATTTAATTTCAGTATTAGTGGCATTCTTCGGTGGAGGCAATTTTCGGCCAAGCTTTTTCTTAATTTTCTGTACATAAACACAAATAAATATGGGTAATCTTCACCGAAAGTCCCTTTTGTTTGGGCTTTGTTCTATTTTGGTCACTCGGTTTGAAAAATATTAAAATGGTCACTTATGTTTTCAATCGTTATTGTTTTGGTCACCCGACCGTTAACCTATGTTTATAAAAAATATTAATGTTAATTTTAACCCCCATACTTTTAAAAGTTCATTATTTCCACCCCTATCAAACAAAAACCTCACCGTGAACCACAAACGCTACTCAAAATCCACAAAAATTGACTTTCACTTCGAATCTTTCTCACGCCGGATCACCACAGTCCGCTGCCGATCTGGTCGAGTGAGCCACCAGATGAATCCTTTTCTACTCATCTTCTTCTTTCTCGGCCTGACCTTACCGGGAGCGGACTTGGATGCCTCGAAACAAGATCAAAGGCTCTTGCGTTTTAGGGCTTCGATTTGACGCCGTTCAACGTTGGATCTTCCTAAAATCGAAGTATGTCTCTCCTTTCGTTGAATAAGGGTCGTGTACCGTTGAGATCCGTCTGGTGGTGCTTCGTTTGCCGAGAAATCACCATGGACGAGAATAGGTGAGCACTCTTTCTTTCCTTTCTTCGTTTTTTCTTTTCCTCTAATTCTTTGTTGTTTCTTTTAATTTTGGTACTGGTTGTTTACTGAGTTTACTGTTTATTGAAGGAGAGGTTGGATGGGTAACAAAAAGGTGGCTTAAGGTGGTTTCGGTTAAAGGGGGTGTAGATGAGAGAGGTTCGAGTGAGAGGTTGTGGTTTTGGTTAGAAGTAATTGTGGTGGTGAGGTTGGAGGGTGAAAGAGTGAAAGGGATGAGTGGGTTGTTTGATTTAGGAAAAGTTTTGATGTAGGTGTGGGCTGAGAGATTAGTGGTGAACGGTTGTGTTGGTCAAGTGGTAGAGTTGCCTATAGGGGATGAAGATGGTGATGGGTAATGGTTTTTTGTGTAAAAGGGTGGAAAAATAAACTTTCAAAAGTTTAAGGGTCGAAATTAAAATTAACATTTTTTATTAACGGAAGTTAACGGCTGAGTGACTAAAACAGTAACGATCGAAAACATAAGTGACCATTTTAATTTTTTTTCAAATCGAGTGACCAAAACAGAACAAAGCCCAAACAAAAGGAACATTCGGTGAAGATTACTCAATAAATATATATGTAAAGAAAAAGATAGAGTAAGGAGTACTAAAAGACAACAGAAAGGAAACGTTGGCTATGTAATTACTTTGAAATCTATGCCTTTCTTTTGCTGCTTTTTTGAAGGTGGCTTCGAACGCACCATTTCAAGCATGCCTTACTAATCCGGTTAGCTTAGGCAAAATGCTCGAGGGCCACGTAAATGGCCATAAGCTCAGCATACTCTGGTTCCAAAGGCATTAGAGGGCCAGAAAACATGGCACGGATTGACCCAGATTCAATCCGCAGCATACCACCGCACCTTGCAGAATCTGCTTTCGCAGCTCCATCTACGTTGAATTTAACAGTACCATATGAAGGAGGAACCCAGATTAATTTTTTAACCTTTATAAGCTATTACTCAAGTTAGTAATCCATTTTGTATTGTTGAATTAGTGAAAGAGCTTAGAGAGTTTTCTTCTATCATAGGAAAGACTAAAGTGAGTTCTAGTTGATCGAGGAGGCTCAATTGTGTTTCACTTAAGGTAGTATACATGTGAACTTTGAAATGTTTCATACGCTTCATAAAATAATGCATTGTACGTTGAGTTTTGATGCATGTTGAGTAATTTTTGTTGCAAACATGCTAGATGATTTAACTTTAGTGTATGTTGTAATTAATGAGTAAAAATGGTATTAAATAAACTTGTAGGACTTCTATGAACTTTAGAAATCAACTAGAACTATATTGCAGGTGTTTTAAAGATAGAGTGAATGTGATTTTCGGACCCAAGATGTACTTTCTTGGGTTTCAGTATCATACTCATTCTTACGGTACCGTAGATTTTTTTTTTTTTTTTGAAAAGTAAATAGGGCATCATATCGAAACTAGATAATTGTAGGCTAAAAATACGGATGAAAATCATCTGCCCCAAAGTATGCCCCCATTTGTGCCCCCACTTTAAAATAGTGGGTTTAGGATTTAGGGTTTGGGGTTTAAGCTTGAGGCTTAGGGTTAGGGTATAGGGAATTAGGGATAGGGTGTATTTTTTTAGGTTTAGAGTTTAGGGTTTAGGATATGAAAATTAGGGTTATGAGGTAAGATTTAATTTTTAAGTATTTTTAGGCATGGGGCATAGAAGGAGGCATGGTTAGGGGCAGAAGATTTTTACTCTAAAAATACACATTTCGATTGGCCAATATCTATGTCACCTTTATAGGATATCGATTCTAATCATTAGATATTGGTACTCGGGTGTTATTATCGATACTGCTTAATTTTGAGTAAACATCGAAAATATTTTTTAATACCGATACTCAGAACAAGTGTCAATACTTATAGAATTGAGTATTGGTACTCGAAGATCGTTGTAGATACTAATGAATTTATTATAAAAATCGAACGATATGCTAGTACATAATGCTAGTAGGGAATATCAATACCGTTGAAATTGTTTGAAACAACGAATGCTAGTTTAGTATCAGTACTTGTAAGAGTATAGATACTCATGGGTCAATATCGATACTTGGTATCGATACTCATAGTGATAATTGTTAATGACCTCTCCAATAAGTTGGTTCTATGAAAAAAAAAAAATTAAAATTCTCTTTGTATGAGATAAAAAGAAAAAAAATCATAAATGACTTATTGGAAAGTATTATGAAAATACATGTCTAGGATTGGTTCTATAAAAGACATGATATTTAAACGTGACTAGTGTATTATCTCTCTTTCATGGTAACCTATCTGGTGTATTGTTCTTTAATGTGCTCACTTTTATATAAAAACACTATGATAAATAAGATCTTTTTAAACTTAGTTTAGAAGTTAAAAGAGTTGAGATTAATTTGGTTGAGTAGAGTACCAAATTTAGTCATAGTAAATAAAATATGTGACGGTCTCTTTAGGGCCAAAATGTTGAATAATATGAATGAGAATATGATAGACATTGGTGCTACTAAAAGTATGTTGTAGCTATTAAATCTCTTTGAGTTCTTTTCCAAAGTAGAGGAAAGAAAAGAGATGGTCTATGGTAAGAATTGTGTTAAAATTTCTTGTAATAAACTTGAGATATTTTCCCTCGTTTTAAGAAAAGTTGAAACTCCTTATAAATATTTACATAATATTTCTATTTTTTTCCGAATTAGAAAAAAGTTAAAATTCTCTTTGTATGAGATAAAAAGAAATTTCATATCCGTTTGAGATTATGCATACTAATCTTAATGATTTGTATCATCTCAAAACTTTGAGAATATAATCACATGTATACAAGATTTGAATTTGTTAAAATATAGTTTTATGGTTAAAATTTATAGCAAACTTTACTCTAGTGTGATTGAGTATTTGTTTACACGTTGTCCAAGACACTTATGAATTTATTTCTATCTTAATAATGATAGAAATGTGGGGTGTCTTGTGATTAAAGTTAAAGAGAAACCTACTTGATCCGCTTATCAAAGGTTAAAGTTGAAAGTTGGTTTTAGATTCGTCAAGGGGATGGATCTAAAGTCCATTAGTTGAGAAATTTATGGTGGATACCCAACTTAGTCATCTAAGTTTAATATGGTCAAACGAAACCATGGAGAGTACTCATAGTGTACATTCTTACTACCTATCCCTATGACGAATAATGTACATGCACATAATGAGATTTATTGCTCTTAATAAATTCATAGCCCAAGCTTTGGGTGGTCTTAGTGAGAAAGACTTGATAATTTACCGGTTTTTGGATGAATATATACTCTTAATAAGTTCATAACCCAATGTTGAGTGGGGATTCTATCGCGAAGCACTAGATAAACTTGTCGCTAGAGAGGATGAGTTTTCTTAAACTCTTAATGAATTCAATCTCATGAGTTTGGGTGATCCTATCTGAGAATGATTTATTGAATTCACCGGTTAAAGAGAGGTTGAGTATTTATTCTTAATGATTTCTTATCTCGGGGTTTGAGTGGTTCATTTAAGATGAACTTGAAGAAATTTACCTTATTTATTGTGAGGGTGAGCTGTTGTAAAAACTATTAATTATTTCATAGCCCAGATTCGGGTGGTTTATGTTGAGATAAACCTGATGAAATAACCTACGTAATTGAGAAGAACTAGCTACCTTTTATGAAAAACGTTGGGTCGTTTTTCTAGTACACTTACTAGAATCCTGAAGAAAGAGGGCTATATATATACATCTGTATATATATTTTGTAGACACATCGAGGACTTCAGTGGAAGAAGGGGTTGGTTGTGTGTTATGAGTTCACTCTAATCTTAGAAAGTTCAAGATTCATTCACTTATATAAGAGAAGAATCACTCATCATCATTATGTTCTAGTTCTAGATACGTTCACTAGGGCTTAAGCAACTAATCTCACTATTGCTCTTCTCATGTTTTAACTTCAATGTTCTCATATTTACGAAGGATTTTCTTTCGTATTAGTAGGAGATTGTTGTTAATGCTTAGAATTAAAGCATTTTAATGCTGTTTAATTTTGGTTTAAATAATATTTAGCTTATAAATAGTGGGCAAGTCTTTTCATTTGAGACATTCCCGAGCAAATATTTGCTTTGAAACACTATGCTTCTTTTTAGTGTTTTTATAATTTTTTTTTGAGTTATAATTTTGAGTTTTGAGAGAAGAGTAGTACCACCAAAGTCTACTCTATTTTTTGGGTGTACAAAATTTGGAGAGTCGTGCTAACTTTAGGGGGTCTTTCGTTCATTGTAGCGATTACACACATCGGAGCGAATTCTCTTCAAAAGAAGTGATTAATATCACGACACGGATTGGTTTCGTTTAATTATTTTATCATTTCCCAGTCATTAACGCCTCGGTTTGCAGCAGTCTATTTTTCCAACAAATACTACATGAATATACGATCATTTCGAGATCCAGTAATTGGCCTAGTGACGAAAGATGTTCATATTATCCCATCTTGTATGAGTTCGAATCCTGGTATGAAAATATAACGCATCGCTATTTAATAAAAAAATATACAATCATTTCGGCCGATGTAAATCACAACGCAAATACAATTTCTTAGTTTCATAAATATAATCATACACAAAGCATGTGAAAACGGCGGCATGGTTGCCGGAATATTGAACTACCGGTGGTGAAGAGAAGTATATGAAACGGCAACAGAGAAAAGGAATTCTGATATTTTTATTATGAATAAAACTATGGATCTTTAATGTATTATAATAGTTGGGTTTATATAGCCCAATTTCTAACTAACACAACAATGCCAACAAACTTATAACAACCTGCTAATTACATTTAACTTTCTACTAATTGTATTTTATACTCTAACATTCACCCTGTTTTCTTTTTTTTGTTTTCTTCTTTGAATTTCTTGAATCAGACCAAAAGCTGAAAGTGTGAGTACCCTTTCTTCTTCTTCTTCCTTCTTCTATTGATGAGATTATAAAGCAACAATAAGTTGGTTCTTTGAACAAATGAACAATCACAATGGCCTGGTATAGCTTGTACACAAAACGGAAAATGCTTTCTATCTTCAAACATTATGCTTTCATCCGGAATTTCTTCAGAAACAAAAATACGTATTTCAGACTTGGTGGTTTAATGAGAATCGAAGGTGTTCTTCATCCTTTCGTTCTTCTTTACTCACCTTTCTGTCCTAACATTAGTTTTTCTTTCATTTTGAAAGTCTTTCAGAAGCTTAATCTTTCTCCAACAGAATACCATTATCACACATCATGCACAAAGTCAATCACCAATATTCAATAGCAGTGATGCAAAGCCAACAAACAAAATGAGGCAGAGTTGAGTATTCACCAACTTTCACTACCCAACCAGCAACAAGATTAATAGCGAATTGGTCAAAAACACTAGCTCAAAACCGATGAGGTGCAGAGTGAAAACAAAAACCTCATACTGCCAATCACCAAATGTACTCAACACTGGCCAAATCAAGTAATCAAGTTTCAGAAATTATGTCATCGAACCAGCTACCGGTCATCAAGTGCTAACAGCCAATTACTTTCAATGAGAACAACTAAATCAGGGATACAAATGAAGCAGGAGAATCAAACTGAATCAATTGCATTATTCCACCATTCCATTAAAATTGATCAGAGAAACCTCTAGGACACTATCTGATGTAAATGAACCAGGCGACACTTGAACACTATCTGACCAGCAAAGAAAAATGCTCCAAAATTGAAGACCAGCAAGTGAAACCAAATAGTAGAAATCAGATTTGAAAAATGTGACAGGAATCTCACAGAAGAAGAATAGCAATCGACCATTAGGTTGAAACAAAAAAAAAAGCTATCACAAGCAATCGAACAACCAAACAAATCAGATCTGAGATTGAAAAAAAAATAGAGATGAAACGGTAGATACCGAACCACCACTTGACCGAATCTAGAAGAGATGAACGTTGAAAGAGAAGCACCCAATCATATCACAGCATCGCAGGTGAGCGGGTAACTTGAAACATATATGAATCGCGACATTAGATTTGATGCATCGCCGATTGAGGAAGTAACGGAACCGAAACAAGAAGCACCGATAGATCTCAGATCTAGAAATCGAAAAAACTGGAATAACAGAAGCAACACGTGAAGCAGCAAAGAAAATCTGAACGGTGGCAGCGGAAGACACGATACCAGGATCTTCAACGGCGAATGATACCATGTGAAAACGGCGGCATGGTTGCCGGAATATTGAACTACCGGTGGTGAAGAGAAGTATATGAAACGGCAACAGAGAAAAGGAATTCTGATATTTTTATTATGAATAAAACTATGGATCTTTAATGTATTATAATAGTTGGGTTTATATAGCCCAATTTCTAACTAACACAACAATGCCAACAAACTTATAACAACCTGCTAATTACATTTAACTTTCTACTAATTGTATTTTATACTCTAACAAAGCAAGCCTTTCTAACCCGTTATTCAAACAACAATTATGAATGCAGTTAATTCAAAATTAGAATTTCCAGTTCACATTGTTCTTTCAAACCCATTTGCTCCATTTTAATGAATTTTGTTCTCGTTATTGTGTGAACCAGATAGGGTTGTTTTCATGTGTATATATTTAGGCTAAACTGAGCGTTGAAGGTGAGGGAGGAAAATGGTTTCTACTTTGTATCTTTGTATCAACCCATTTATAAATCTCCATGATAATTTCATGGTTTATACTTTTATTATAGAAACCTATAAATATTAACAAACCATATATATTTTTGGTGCTATTTATATATCGATCAAGATTCATTATTTTTAATACTCATCTAGTGTTTCTACTTAGATTATATTGTTTTATCTTTACAATTAAAAAGTATTTACGATAATCTTTATAACTTCTCTAAATTGTTTTTATTAGTAGTTGTGGTTTGAGATGATGATTGACTATATATAAATACTTTTTTATATTTTGAATTATTTAAGCTACACATTTAGTTATCTAATGTAAACTTTCATTCTAATAGTGATAAGTTAAAATAACGTGGACCGAATACAATAAAAGATAAAATGAATAACTAGAAAATTGGGTACTACATTTGGACTTGGATTTGGGCTTGAGTTTTTATTACCTTTAGTTTTTAATGAGACATGTAATTTAATAGAGAGTGCTACAAATAATATAGATTATTGTACATATCTATAATATTAAAGGAATATAAATCAATTTTCAAAAAAATATATAAATCATTATTTTTTACAAAATAAAACAACTATTATCTCGTTTTGGCGCTGCCGGAGGGATGATTTTCCTGCTGGATCGGATGTGGTTGGAAGCGCGAGACCGGATAGGGCAACGCCTACTCGAATGGAGAGGCAAATAAGCGTCGAGAAGGGCGACACTAGGGTTTATTTGAAGGAAAAATCAATTGAATATCGCAAGGTGGAGGGGGTTATCGATGAGGATAAATTAAAGGTTTTGAAGAATTGCGCAGTGGGTTATTGTAGAAAGCCGATATCGATAATTGATTTGGCGACAAAATTTAAGAAAGCACATATCAATGATGTCTCATTAATGCGGGTGGCGGGTTCTTTAATTTTGCTAATGTTCCCAAATCAGGAAACTAGAAATAATTGCGTCGAATCAGGCTGTTTTTCTTCATGGCTGGAGAACGTGATGGCATGGATGCCGGAATGCGTTATACCGAATTGGAGAGTGTGGGTCTCGTGGTGCAGAATACTGATTCACGCTTGGTCTGAAGGGACGTTTCGGAATATTGCAGCTTTGTGGGGGGAACTAGTGCTCATTGAGGAGGCAACGACGACTCTTGCTTTGTTTGAAAGAGCACGGTTTCTAATTGAGACAAATTGGTTTCTGCCAATTGAGGAAACACTAGACATTTTGATCAGCGATAAACAGTATCGCATCCATGTGACTGAGATTGGTGAAGTCCTTCTAAAAGAAAGGAGGGAGGATACAGAAGACGATGAGTGCTGGAATTATGAGGTGTCAGAGGGGGTAAGTCGAACGATTGATTTTGTCAACGATGCAGTGGTGGCGGGACAACAAACACCATTGTTTTGTGTGAAAGGGGCAAAGGACGATACAGTGGTTCCGAATTCCATAAGTGAGACATCACCAAATAGTTGGAAGATCAATAAATTATGGGAGGATAATCGGATGACCGATGATCGCGTGGTGGGATCCTTTTCCATGCAACGAGATGTTTTGCCTAATGAACGTGCTAATTCAGGAGTGGTGGATGAGGATGTTGGCGTGGTGGATAGGGAGGTGATTGAACATCAAAGTATGAACGTGAGTGAGTGCGAGAAGGGGCGTCAGAAATGTGATCGGTTGTGAGGATGAGGTTGGGCCTCAGTCCGAAGAAAATAAGGCTAGGGTTGCCACGCTAATTGAGTATAAAGGTCGTTAACGCTGAGTACGACAGCTGTCTGAACTACTTCATACATCAGGTTTGAATGAAAACGCAGGGGAGAATGCGCCAGTAGCGGTGAAAAGAGGGCGGGGTCGACCTCGGAAAAATCCTCCGTTAGAGTCGAAGGCTTTGGCAAACGGGTCCCTGTCGGATTTTGATTTCTTATAGAGGAAGAGGAGTATTCTAAAGGAGGCACACGAGACGTTGGAATTGGGGAAGCTGTTGGGTGCAGAAACGATAGGAAACAAGGAGAACGTTATAAGAGATATCGCTCGGCTCATTAAGGCGAGAGATCCGCATCACAATTAAAGGAGATATGCATGTGTTGTCATGGAATGTGTGATGTTTGGGAGCGACGACGAAGAAAATAGCGGTTCGCAATTTGATACGACAACATCGAGGTGATTGTGTTGTTCTCGTAGAAACTAAGTGGGAATTGATTTATGATTTTATGGTGAGTAACATTTGGGTGACGGACAAGTTTGAGTTTGTGTTTGCACCGTCGATAGGAAGGTCATGAGGGATTCTTGTTTGCTGGGTCCCCGTTATCTCGATGAGAAGAAGAGAGAGTTTATGGTATTGCTTCAGGGGAACTTGACAGTGACTGAGTACGAGATACGATTCGTCAGATTGAGTCAGTATGCATCTGAGCTTGTTCCTACTGAGAGGGAACGTTGTAACCGTTTTCGCTATGGGTTGGTGAAGAGATCAAGAGGTACACCTTGGCTACTGACTACACAGATTTTGATGTCTTGGTCGCTAGGGCCAAGGACATAGAGCACAGTTTGGGCTTGACCAAACATTCTGGTGGTTCTAGTTCCGGAAAGAGGTCTGGCGACTTTGATATAGGTAATGCCAAGAGGCATCGGGATAATAGGCATCACTTTGGCCATAGACGTGGTGGTTGTAACCACGGTAGGGGCCATCAGGGCCAGAGAGCTGGTGGGCATTTGCCTGAGTGTGCTCGATGCGGGAAGAATCACACCGGTGAGTGTTAGGGGAACTATCACTCATGTTGGAACTGTGGAGCTAGAGATCACATAAGGCGTGATTGTCCATATCAAGCTGGGTATGCACCAGTTCAGGTTCAGGCTCCTGCTAGAGCTGTTGATTATCAAAGAGGCTGTGGGTGCGGTCAAGGTAACTTCCAGCCGAGAAATGATGGCCAGAGGAACATAGCGCATGTAGTTACAGTTCATCCAGAGGGTGAAGGTCAAACTAGAGTTTATGCTCAACGAGAGGGTCAGAACGATACGGATGTGATTGCAGGTAACTTCTCGATACAGTCTCTGAGTTTGCTTTCTTTGATTGACTCCGGGTCTATACATTCTTACATTTTGAGTGAGCATGCAAAGATGTTGAATTTACCTTGTGAGGTACTAGAGGTAGGTGTTAGTGTTACTAGTTCCTTTGGGGATACAATAGTAGTTAGGAAGATGTACCGAAGGTGTTCGTTAATGGTTCAGGGGCATGTATTTCTAGTGGATATGATGGAGTTACCATTTTATAACTTTGATGTAATTCTGGGTATGGACTGGCTTACAGAACATAGAGCTAGGATAGATTTTGAGACTAAGAGGGTTTTCTTGAAGCTTGCAGATGATTATGATATTGTGGTAGTAGGTGAGAACATGAAGTTCTTATCAAATGTCGTTTTAGCTTTAGAGGCTAAGAGGTTAGTTGAGTTGGGTTGTGAGGCGTACTTAGCCTACGTGATGAATCCGAATATGAGTGAAGTTAGACCTCAAGATATCAGAACAGTGTGTGCTTTTCCGAGTGTGTTTCCGGAAGAATTGATGAATTTACCGCCTGATAGAGAGGTAGAGTTTACTATAGAGACTTATTCAGATTCAGCTCTTGTTTCGATTGCTCCGTACCGTATGGCACCGAAAGAACTGAAAGAGTTGAAGACTCAGTTGCAAGAGTTGTCAGATAGAGGCTTTATCTGTCTGAGTTCTTCGCCTTGAGGCGCTCCGGTTTTGTTTGTGAAGAAGAAAGACAATAGTATGAGAATGTGCATTGATTATAGACAGTTGAATTAGTTGACAGTGAAGAACAAGTATCCTTTGCCACGTATCGATGATTTGTTCGATCAGTTAAGAGGGGCATCAGTCTTTTCAAAGATAGACTTGAGATCCGGTTGCTACCAGTTGAAGGTGAAAGAGGTTGACGTACCGAAGACGGCTTTTAGGACTAGATATGGTCACTACGAGTTCTTAGTCATGCCGTTTGAGTTGACTAATGCACCGGCTGCTTTCATGGACGTGATGAATAGAATATTCCATCAGTACTTAGATCAGTTTGTGGTTGTTTTCATAGATGACATTTTGGTGTATTCGCGTACCGAGGAAGATCATGACCGGCATTTGAGGTTGGTTTTGCAGACTTTGCTAGACAACCAGTTGTACGCAAAGTTGAGTAAGTGCGAGTTTTGGATTCGAGAAGTAGTCTTCCTAGGACATGTAGTGTCAGCCGATGGGATTAGAGTTGATCCGAAGAAGATAGAAGCCATTGTTGAGTGGAAACAACCGAAGTCTATAACAGAGATTCGTAGTTTTCTAGGCTTAGTCGGATACTATAGAAGGTTTCTCAAAGATAGCTGCTCCTTTGACAAAGTTACTTCAGAAGAATGTTCAGTTTGAGTGGTCAGATGCGAGACAACAAGCCTTTGAGAAATTGAAAGAAGCTTTGACTAATGCACCTATTTTGATTCAACCAGAGTCGGGGAAAGAGTATGTAGTCTACAGTGATGTTTCGTATGTAGGTTTAGGTTGTGTTCTCACGCAAGACAGAAGAGTGGTGGCTTATGCCTCAAGACAGTTGAAGACTCGTGAGCGTAACTATCCGACACACGACATAGAGTTAGCTGCAGTTGTGTTTGCCTTGAAGATTTGGAGACATTATTTGTATGGTGAGAAATGCACAATGTACACGCATCACAAGAGTCTGAAGTATATCATGACACAACAAGAGTTGAACCTTAGACATCGTAGGTGGCTAGAGTTTCTTAAAGACTATGATCTTACGATTGAGTACCATCCGGGTAAAGCCAATGTGGTGGCGAATGCTTTGAGTAGAAAGGTAGCCGTTGTGTTGAGAGCCATGTTTGCTAGTTTGAGTTTGTCCGGTGATGGTGGTTTAGTGGCCGGGCTTCAGGTTAGACTTACCTTAGACCAGTTGATTAGAGAGAAACAACTCTTAGATAGATCTTTGGCACCTCATGTGCAAGACATAGCCGAGGGTAGACCATCATACTACAGTTTCAGTGTTGACGAGGTCTTGTGTTTCAGAGATAGAATAGTTGTGCCAGATGATAGTGATTTAAGACGTACGATCTTGACTGAAGCACACAGTAGCCCGTTTGCTATGCATCCCGGTAGTACGATGATGTACCGTGACTTGAAGAATGAGTACTTTTGGGTTGGCTTGAAGAGAGACGTAGCCGACTTTGTGAGTAAGTGTATGGTATGTCAGAGAGTGAAGGCAGAACATCAGGTTCCTTCAGGTTTGTTGCAACCGTTGAGAATTCCAGAATGAAAGTGAGAAAATATCACCATGGATTTCGTTTCGGGTTTGCCTTTGAATCCTACGAAGATGAACTCAGTTTGGGTTATAGTTGATAATTTCACGAAGTGTGCTCACTTCTTAGCTGTTAATACGACTTACTCCTTAGATAGATTGGTCGATTTGTACATCGGTGAGATTGTGAGACTGCATGGTGTGCCAAAGTCGATTGTGTTAGATAAAGATCCGAGATTCACAGCCCGATTTTAAGAGTGTCTGCATACAGCTTTGGGTACCCATTTGAATTTCAGCACGTCGTATCATCCACAGTCAGATGGTCAGTCAGAGAGAGTTATACAGATTTTAGAGGACATGTTGCGTTGTTGCATCATTGATTTTTCAGGGTACTTGGGAGATGCACTTGCCTTTAGTCGAGTTCGCTTATAATAACAGTTTTCAGTCGAGCATTCAAATGGCTCCGTACGAGGCATTGTATGGTAGAAAATGTAGGACTCCGATCTGTTGGGCCGAAGCAGGTCAGAAGTTGTTACCGATGTCGGATTTTCTTAAGGGGACTACTGAAAAGGTGAAATTGATCTGTGATCGTTTGAAGGTAGCTTCAGATAGGCAGAAGTCCTATGCCGATTTGAAGAGGAAAGAGGTTAAGTACTCTGTGGGAGATAAAGTGTTCTTGAAAGTCTCTCCGTGGAAGAAAGTTATGAGGTTTGGCAGAAAAGGGAAGTTGAGTCCGAGATACATTGGGTCGTATGAGATTGTAAGGCGAGTCAGTTCGGTTGCTTATCAGTTACGTTTTCCATCTGAGCTAGAAAAGATTCCTGATGTGTTTCACGTTTCGATGCTCCGTAAGTATAGATTAGATCCGTCGCACGTTATGCCTGTGGAAGAGATTGAATTGAATCCGGACTTGACGTATGACGAGGAACTAATTGAGATCTTAGCTTCAAACAACAAAGTGTTGCGTGGTAGATCGATTGAGTTAGTCAAAGTGAGGTGGCAACGTCGAGGGGTGGACGAGGCCACTTGGGAGAGAAAGAAGGATATGGAAAGGCAGTTTCCTTATATCTTTCAGTCAGGTAATTTTGAGGACGAAATTCCTTGAGTGGGGGAGAGTTGTAACACCCGAGTTTTGGGGTCAGGAGTTAAGTATGTGAGTCGGGTTCGAGTCGTTGGACTCGATTTAATTAAAATAGACTTTGGTTTTATTTTAAAAAAGGTTTGAATTTCATTAATGGCAATTTGGTAAATTTTATAGTAAAGGAATTAAGATGAGTGGAAAAGAGGCTTTTCACTATTCATCCTCTTCCTCCAAACTATTTCATGTAACACCCCGAAAACCGGTCCAGTCGGAAATAGGTTCCGATGATCGGAATAGGGAAATTAAAAGTCTTTAAAATCTTGAATTAAGGTTAGATTATGTCCTGAGATTTTAAGAAAGTTAAAATCTCAAAGTTAAGATTGTTTTATGTGCTCAAGTTAACTTTCTGGGCCAGGCGTTTCGATACGCTTGAGACCCGTATCGAAACGGCCTAGCTAGGGCGTACCGAAACAGATTTAGGCGTTTCGATACGGTCCAATGGTATTAACTACCATTTTGGATTTTTTCTAGACCGTATCGGAACGGCCTCGACCGTTCCGAAACGGTTCCTTGCAGAAAATAGGGCAAGTGTCCCAAAAGTCAAAGAAATCGGCTCTTAGCTGAGTCACCTGCTTGCTTTGTAGTTTTATGTATTTTAAGGCTGAGGAGACGTCTTTGGCTCAGTAAATGATGAGAAATAGATGTGGGATGTTGGGTTTAGCAAACCCAACTAACAAGGAAAGCTTTCTATTGGCCTTTAGTGTGGCAAACCCTTGGAGATGGGAAACTGTCCTATTGGTTAGTTTGAAGGTGAGAATTAAATAATGATTCTTCAACCCTCTATAAATAGAAGAAAGATGATAAGGGCTTGTTTTTGGGATTTTCCTACGAAAGCTTAAAACTCTCTCCTTGTCAAGTAAGCTACCACCTCCATTATCATCTTCAACCTAGAGCCTAAGCAAACACCTCCATGGAAGCCTAACCAAAGCTTTGATCTTCCTTGTTTAAGAAGCTTGTTTTGTCCGTGCCGTCACAAGAGAAAAGACACAAGCATCGAACGAGGTATTATCAACCTTAGGAGCCTTAGCCAATCAAGGTGAGTGTAGATGCATTTGTCTCGGGTGACACAGTGTCATTCCGATCCTTGTTTCTATGTTCTGATATGTGAGTGTAGTAGCATCTCGAGACAGGCACGGGCCTACTCGATTATGTTGTCACCTTTGTTAATACTAACCTTGAGTTAGTAGTTTTACGTCATTGATTGTATGTTGGTAAGTGCATGGTAAGGGTTGCATCAACTCTATGAATTATACTGTGATTATTATTGTCATGTGATGTATATACATGTTCATAATATGTTGTGGATATGATCTATGAAATGTTGTTATGGACCTTGGATTCGAAGTATTGGATACAGTTGGCATGCCATAGAATTCATGAGCTCTATGGAAGAAGAATGACTCGGTGTAGTGGAGGGATGTGTTGTGTTATGGTCAAAATCGGTGTAGTAGAGGGTATGGACCATAATGATCATGAATGGTGTAGTGGTGGAATTCGTGTATCCATATACAAGGAATCGATCCAAGGGAAACTATGAAATCAAGATAGTGATGTGCCATGAGGCCATGATGATGAATTATGTTATGTTATGATCATGAGATATGCTATGACCTTGCATGATTATTGGTATAATTTATTGAGCATGTTGTAAGTCATGATATATGTTATTCATTGTTATGTGACTACCTCACTAGGTAAGTGTGCCTAATGCATTTCATGCATCCATTTTAGGGTAAGCAAGTAGAGGGGATCGAGGTCGGAGAAGTTGGAACGTTGAACAAGTCACGGCCAAGTCCAAGTAATGTGTTTTGTCTTTCGAACTCCTAGTATGGTGGCAAGGTCTATGTAGTAAGCTTAATATGTTAGCTTAGTATGTCTATATGATGTGCAAGTACTTTTGGTATGAAATAATACGAAATGAGTGTTTAAGCGTTGAGGTCTAACCTTAAGGCTCAAGTTGTGTTATATTGGTAAAACCAAGTAAACGAGTTCCATTAGCCTTAAAACTCAGCATGACAGTAGTTCATACCCTTAGAATGTTAGGGGTAAAATTTCATGGTAATTGGATTATGTTTGCCTTGTCAAAATATGTAAAAACCAGTTAAAATCTGTCATTTCAGGCCTGCCATTTCGAAACGGGTTAGAGTGTTTCAAAACGTTTTGGCTACTGGAGACCATTGTTTCGATACTGGTTTCGAAACGGGTCAAAGACGAGTCAAGGTTAGTCAACTCGTACCGATACGGGTCAAACCGTATTGATACGATTATAAAGGGACATTCAATAAAGTTGACCTTAGTCAAGGCGTTTCGATACGGGGTTGATCTTCCTAAGGCTTTAATAGGAATAAAAGGGATTTATACGTATATCCGGTAATGTCCTGTTCGAATAAAAATTTTGTTGAAGGCTTAAATGATAAGTGCAAGAGTTAAGTTTTGATAAAAGTTTTTATGTATGAAGTTAAACGATTTTATCGCTTTGTTTCGGTAACGCTCTCCGACCCGGTCCTCTACTAGGCCGGGAAGGGGGTGTTACATTTCACGTCAAAACCTCTCCCTAAAACCCCAATCACTATTCCATCAAATCCCTCCCTCATTTCAAGTGTTTTCATCAAGGTAAGACTATTTTTGACTTGTCCTCTTCATTCCTAGCACGTTGATGGTTTTAGTTTTTGGAAAATAGCATTGTTGAGAATTTCAAGTTTTCAAAGTTTTGTAAGAAAAGGATGAAACTTTAATGGCTTTTCTTTTTGCTTTTGATTTGTAGAGTTCAGATATGATCTAATCTTGCCCTAAGGTACATTATATCTCAAAATGGTGGGTTTTTATCAAAAAATCCCGAAATGGGTTTTTGGGGTATTTTAAAAGGGTTAAAACTTGAATTTTTGGAGTGGTTTTGTGAAAGAGAGTTGGGCTGGTGTTATAGTGATACTAGAAGGTTGTTTTGAAGGTGTTTAAGGGTGTTTGAGTGTTGAATCATTGGTTTTCTGCTGGGTTGTTGGGGAGTACGAAAATGGGATTTTTTGTGTTGGCTTTGGTTTGAAATTGTATGAATTTGGCTTGTGGTTGTAGTTTGGGGTTGTGACAGTGTTTTGTGATGTTTTGGTTGAGTAATGAGTTGTTTTTGATTGGTTAGAATCAATGGGAACCGTCGGAGAGGCTTCGGGCACAATTATGGAAGGTGTGAAGGTTTGATTCGGCTTCTCTCGGTTTGCTTAAGGAAGTGTGGTGAGTGGAATCATTTAAAATGGTTTTAAATTGGTTCAAGTGTATGGTTGTGGAGTTGGATTGTGCTTGGTAGGCCAATCCAAGGTAGAGGTTAAGTTGGTAGCTTAATCTCTTGTGTGTTTTCTGAGTTTTGCTTAATATGCATGGTGTAGATTTGTGAAGCATGTGTTGATTATATATGTTGTTATATATATTGATGTATGTGGTGTTTGATATGTTGAAATGCATGATGGATTATCATGGTGTGACTTGAAAGTATGATTGACACTAGTAAATTACCGGGTATAAATGATCGATCATTAGGATGAGTGTGCACACGGTTGAGTCAAATTCGCGCGTGGCCTTGGTGGTCTAAAGTCATCAAGGAGGGGTACGGTGATGTAATATACCACCGAAAATTATATATTATTACGTGATGATGAGTGGAATCCCATCCGTAGGGCATGTGATGATGAGTGTAATCCCATCCATGCAAGGACTGGTGATGAGTGTAATCCCACCAAAGGTAATGTTATGGTTGAGTACGTTGGGGGTGAGAATCCCAACGGAAGTTATCCGCATATCCGAGTAAGCTAATAGTTGCCAATATACTTGAGCATGTGTGGTTATTGTTATAATAATTGTTATATCTTGTTGGGCATATCATGAGGTAAGATGCCATGTTAATGCATTCTTGTGATGTTGGCTATGTTTCTATGTTGGTGCATATGTATGCTTGTGAGTTGTCTTAAGGATGATATGCTTGAACCCTGCATTGTCGTTGTTTTTGTTTTAGATCACCCTCACTAAGCTTCTAGCTTACGCTCTCGTTTTCGACAATGCAGATCATTAGCGTGGAGTTAGCAAGGAGCAAGAAAAGGGGCATCCAAGCTTATAGTAGTTGCTCAAGTATGATTTAGTAAATAATGTGGTAGTTTAGCAATGGGGATGTGTTGAGTTGTGTGGGGCTCGATTCGATCAATCAATCTAGCTCACCAAGTGGTGGAGAGGTGGATAATTGGGTGGAAGGATTTAGGAAGCTAAAATGAAAAGTGACACAATGATTTATAGTGGTTCAACCTTCTAACCAAGGTCTACATCCACTACCTTAGCTCCCCACTAAGGATTTCATAATCAATCCACTATTGATTCGTCCCCTTTTCTAGGATTAGGAGGAAACCCTTTACAACGATCAAGCTTCTACCCAAAGCCTTGATCAAAACCCTCTCTTATAAAGAGATAAACAAAGAAAACTTAAACCCTCTAATAGGTGTTTGTTTGCACAATGAAGCACTCCCCCAAAACCTAAAACACTTGAGCAAATTTGACAATTTTGGCTCACTAGTGTTTGTCTATACAAGAAATGACAAATTAAGCACTAAGACAAATTCTTGATCATTTGATGTTTGACAATATGAGCATTAGCCTTCTCTTGATGCTTGGAGGTCCCTTTTATGCTCCCAAATGAGTTTGTAGCCGTTACTAGCCGTTGGGGATGAATTGGAGCCGTTGAGGACTTTATTTCCCTTCATAAATGCTGTTCTGCAGCTATCGGTATCGATACGCGTAGAACGGTATCGATACGGCCTTCATAGGAACTAGCCGCTGGGCTCTTGCCAGCATAGGCGTATCGATACGCTTGAGGGCGTATAGGTACGGGTCCACATTCAAATGGCCGTTGGGAAATAGCCGTTGGGGTAGTTGAAATGGGATCGGTACGCTTACCTGGCGTATCGAAACGACCCCACTCCGTATCGATACGGCAAGGGCCTGTATCGATACGGGTTTTGACAGTGGCCAAACTGGGGCAAAAAGGTATCAGTACGGGGGTTTACCGTATCGATACTGGTACGTTGAAATCACAAGTTTGGCTATTAAAAACATGAAAAATCTTTGTCAAAAACCTCTTAAAATACCTCAAACATAATTTCAAGTTGTTTGGACTGAAAAACAAGTTTTAATTTCTTTTCAAATTAGTCCAAAACATTTTTCAATTATTATATCAAAACATTAGTTCTACAATCTCCCCCTTTTTGATATAATAAAACTAACTTGAAAAATTGTTTGGGATTCTCCCCCTTTATCTTTAAAAATGTGAATAAGAGATTAAAGATTTGAAATCAAATAAAGCTCCCCCTTATTCATTTGAAAATTCAATTTTTCAAACCATTTCTCCCCTTTTTGTTATATCAAAAAGAATTTAAGACATTAAGTTCAAAATAACAATAGAGGTAAAAATTTTGACGAAAATAAGAATTTGGTTTAAAAATGGCTCCCCCTTACTCAAAGCATCATCAATATGTTAGTCCAACATATATGATCATCTAGTTGAATTTAAACTAAAATAAACAAATGAAATAAAAAACAACTAGAATTTTTACCAACACTTGAACCCAAGGGAGGATGTGAAGCCTTCCTTCTTCAAGTGTTCTTCCTTGTGTGCATGGAGCTCCCCCTCAATGTTTGACTTGTTGAACATCTCCATCACACCTAGCAATAGACAATCAAGTAATTTTTGGTATCCAAATTGCTTTGGATCCATGAACATTAGAAGCACAGATTTTAGTCCCCTTAGGAATCCATTTTTCAATGTCATCCTTTTTAATTGAAGTGGTTAGTCCTTTTGGGACCCAAACACTTCTAAAACATTTACCATTTTTAAATCTAGGGGCACTAGATTGTCTAACATAGAAATTTGATTTTCCAAAATTGTTTTTCATTTCTAGCTCTTTGGAAATCAAATCCTTTTCTTCTTGAACCTTTTGAAGCAATTTTTGTAAATCAAAATATTTTAGTTCAAACTCCTTGAGTTTTGCTTCAAGTTCAAGTTTGGTTTTAGAAATCAAATCATTTTGAATTTTCAACTTTGAAATCACTTTATTGTTTCTCAAAATGTAATTTTTAAAGTCTAAAACCAAATCATCATAGGCATCTTGTAATTCATCAAAAGAATAAGAACATGAAGTAGATTAATTAGAAGTTACCATTGAATCTTCTTCGATGGCCATAAGGCAAAGGTTGGCTTGTTCATCGTCGGTGGAGTCCTCATCACTCCAAGTAGCCACATGTGCCTTCTTCTTATGGCTTGAAGTGCTTGCCCTCTCCTTTCTTTTAGGTTCTCGTTCAAGCTCTCTCAAGGCTTTCTTCATGAACGGGGCACACTTCTTGAAGAGATGAACTATCTCTTCATCTTCATCCTCCTCTTCACTTGAGTAGACATGATGACAAGTGGAGGATTTGAGAGCCATGGCACTTGCATTGATGCCAAGCCCTTTGATTTTCTTCTCTCCCATAGCTCTAATTTCTTCCCTCTTCTTCTCATCCTCTTTGTTCTTCTTCATGATTTGATGAGTAAGGAGTGACCCCATGAGTTCATCAAGCTTCAAAGTCTTCAAATTTTTGGCTTCGATGATGGCGGTCCTCTTTGAGTCCCAAGACTCGGGAAGTGAGTAGATGAGCTTTCGGACAAGCTTCTCTTCCGGGATGGCTTCTCCATAACCTTTAAGACCGTTGGTGATGGTGGAGAACCTATCAAACATCTTCTCGATGTTTTCTTCCGGATCCATCTTGAAGTTCTCATACTCTAAGGTTAGGAGCCCAATCTTGGTCTCCTTGACTTCATCGGTTCCCTCGTATGTGACTTCAAGCTTGTCCCATACCAACTTGGCACTCTCACAAGAAGACATCTTCTCATAGATGGTTGGGCCAAAAGCACAAAACAAGATGTGTAAGGCTTTGCAATTAAGCTCCATCTTCTTGCGATCGTCGGCACTCCACTCCGCTTTGCTTCTTTGAGGCACGAACGGACCGTCTTCAACTATATCCCATAGCTTGTAATCTCTAGATTTGATGAAGATCTTCATCTTTGTCTTCCAATGGGCATAGTGAGTTCCGTCAAATAAAGGCGGTTTGTCGATTGATTGTGCCATTTGAGCCGGTTGATGAAATAGTGATCGAGCTTGCCGGATCTTCTCAATAGGATGTGAATCCCCTTCGATTGAGCCAAGCTCTGATACCAATTGTTGAGTTGTGTGGGGCTCGATTCGATCAACCAATTTAGCTCACCAAGTGGTGGAGAGGTGGATAATTGGGTGGAAGGGTTTAGGAAGCTAAAATGAAAAGTGACACAATGATTTATAGTGGTTCAACCTTCTAACCAAGGTCTACATCCACTACCTTAGCTCCCCACTAAGGATTTCACAATCAATCCACTATTGATTCGTCCCTTTTTCTAGGATTAGGAGGAAACCCTTTACACCGATCAAGCTTCTACCCAAAGCCTTGATCAAAACCCTCTCTTACAAAGAGATAAACAAAGCAAACTTAAACCCTCTAATAGGTGTTTGTTTGCACAATGAAGCACTCACCCAAAACCTAAAACACTTGAGCAAATTTGACAATTTTGGCTCACTAGTATTTGTCTATACAAGAAATGACAAATTAAGCTCTAAGACAAATTCTTGATCATTTGATGTTTGACAATATGAGCATTAGCCTTCTCTTGATGCTTGGAGGTCCCTTTTATGCTCCCAAATGAGTTTGTAGCTGTTACTAGCCGTCGGGGATGAATTGGAGCCGTTGAGGACTTTATTCCCCTTCATAAATGCTGTTCTGCAGCTATCGGTATCGATACGCGTGGAACGGTATCGATACGGCCTTCATAGGAACTAGCCGTTGGGCTCTTGCCAGCATAGGCGTATCGATACGCTTGAGGGCGTATCGGTACTGGTCCACATTCAAAAGGCCGTTGGGAAATAGCCGTTGGGGTAGTTGAAATGGGATCGATACGCTTACCTGGCATATCGAAACGACCCCACTCCGTATCGATACAGCAAGGGCCTGTATCGATACGAGTTTTGATAGTGGCCAAACTGGGGCAAAAAGGTATCGGTACGGGGGTTTACCGTATCGATACTGGTACGTTGAAATCACAAGTTTGGCTATTAAAAACATGAAAAATCTTTGTCAAAAACCTCTTAAAATACCTCAAACATAATTTCAAGTTGTTTGGACTGAAAAACAAGTTTTAAATTCTTTTCAAATTAGTCCAAAACATTTTTCAATTATTATATCAAAACATTAGTTCTACAATCTCCCCCTTTTTGATATAATAAAACTAACTTGAAAAATTGTTTGGGATTCTCCCCCTTTATCTTTAAAAATGTGAATAAGAGATTAAAGATTTGAAATCAAATAAAGCTCCCCCTTATTCATTTGAAAATTCAATTTTTCAAACCATTTCTCCCCTTTTTGTTATATCAAAAAGAATTTAAGACATTAAGTTCAAAATAACAATAGAGGTAAAAATTTTGACGAAAATAAGAATTTGGTTTAAAAATGGCTCCCCCTTACTCAAAGCATCATCAATATGTTAGTCCAACATATATGATCATCTAGTTGAATTTAAACTAAAATAAACAAATGAAATAAAAAACAACTAGAATTTTTACCAACACTTGAACCCAAGGGAGGATGTGAAGCCTTCCTTCTTCAAGTGTTCTTCCTTGTGTGCATGGAGCTCCCCCTCAATGTTTGACTTGTTGAACATCTCCATCACACCTAGCAATAGACAATCAAGTAATTTTTGGTATCCAAATTGCTTTGGATCCATGAACATTAGAAGCACAGATTTTAGTCCCCTTAGGAATCCAGTTTTCAATGTCATCCTTTTTAATTGAAGTGGTTAGTCCTTTTGGGACCCAAACACTTCTAAAACATTTACCATTTTTAAATCTAGGGGCACTAGATTGTCTAACATAGAAATTTGATTTTCCAAAATTGTTTTTCATTTCTAGCTCTTTGGAAATCAAATCCTTTTCTTCTTGAACCTTTTGAAGCAATTTTTGTAAATCAAAACATTTTAGTTCAAACTCCTTGAGTTTTGCTTCAAGTTCAAGTTTGGTTTTAGAAATCAAATCATTTTGAATTTTCAACTTTGAAATCACTTTATTGTTTCTCAAAATGTGATTTTTAAAGTCTAAAACCAAATCATCATAGGCATCTTGTAATTCATCAAAAGAATAAGAACATGAAGTAGATGAATTAGAAGTTACCATTGAATCTTCTTCGATGGGCATAAGGCAAAGGTTGGCTTGTTCATCGTCGGTGGAGTCCTCATCACTCCAAGTAGCCACATGTGCCTTCTTCTTATGGCTTGAAGTGCTTGCCCTCTCCTTTCTTTTAGGTTCTCGTTCAAGCTCTCTCAAGGTTTTCTTCGTAAACGGGGCACACTTCTTGAAGAGATGAACTATCTCTTCATCTTCATCCTCCTCTTCACTTGAGTAGACATGATGGCAAGTGGAGGATTTGAGAGCCATGACACTTGCATTGATGCCAAGCCCTTTGATTTTCTTCTCTCCCATAGCTCTAATTTCTTCCCTCTTCTTCTCATCCTCTTTGTTCTTCTTCATGATTTGATGAGTAAGGAGTGACCCCATGAGTTCATCAAGCTTCAAAGTCTTCAAATTTTTGGCTTCGATGATGGCGGTCCTCTTTGAGTCCCAAGACTCGGGAAGTGAGTAGATGAGCTTTCGGACAAGCTTCTCTTCCGGGATGGCTTCTCCATAACCTTTAAGACCATTGGTGATGGTGGAGAACCTATCAAACATCTTCTCGATGTTTTCTTCCGGATCCATCTTGAAGTTCTCATACTCTAAGGTTAGGAGCCCAATCTTGGTCTCCTTGACTTCATCGGTTCCCTCGTATGTGACTTCAAGCTTATCCCATACCTCCTTGGCACTCTCACAAGAAGACATCTTCTCATAGATGGTTGGGCCAAAAGCACAAAACAAGATGTGCAAGGCTTTGCAATTAAGCTCCATCTTCTTGCGATCGTCGGCACTCCACTCCGCTTTGCTTCTTTGAGGCACGAACGGACCGTCTTCAAATATATCCCATAGCTTGTAATCTCTAGATTTGATGAAGAACTTCATCTTTGTCTTCCAATGGGCATAGTGAGTTCCGTCAAAGAAAGGCGGTTTGTCGATTGATTGTGCCATTTGAGCCGGTTGATGAAATAGTGATCGAGCTTGCCGGATCTTCTCAATAGGATGTGAATCCCCTTCGATTGAGCCAAGCTCTGATACCAATTGTTGAGTTGTGTGGGGCTCGATTCGATCAACCAATTTAGCTCACCAAGTGGTGGAGAGGTGGATAATTGGGTGGAAGGGTTTAGGAAGCTAAAATGAAAAGTGACACAATGATTTATAGTGGTTCAACCTTCTAACCAAGGTCTACATCCACTACCTTAGCTCCCACTAAGGATTTCACAATCAATCCACTATTGATTCGTCCCCTTTTCTAGGATTAGGAGGAAACCCTTTACACCGATCAAGCTTCTACCCAAAGCCTTGATCAAAACCCTCTCTTACAAAGAGATAAACAAAGCAAACTTAAACCCTCTAATAGGTGTTTGTTTGCACAATGAAGCACTCACCCAAAACCTAAAACACTTGAGCAAATTTGACAATTTTGGCTCACTAGTGTTTGTCTATACAAGAAATGACAAATTAAGCACTAAGACAATTTCTTGATCATTTGATGTTTGACAATATGAGCATTAGCCTTCTCTTGATGCTTGGTGGTCCCTTTTGTGCTCCCAAATGAGTTTGTAGTCGTTACTAGTCGTTGGGGATGAATTGGAGCCGTTGAGGACTTTATTTCCCTTCATAAATGCTATTCTGCAGCTATCGGTATCGATACGCGTGGAACGGTATCGATACGGCCTTCATAGGAACTAGCCGTTGGGCTCTTGCCAGCATAGGCGTACCGATACGCTTGAGGGCGTATCGGTACGGGTCCACATTCAAATGGCCGTTGGGAAATAGCCGTTGGGGTAGTTGAAATGGGATCGGTACGCTTACCTGGCGTATCGAAACGACCCACTCCGTATCGATACGGCAAGGGCCTGTATCGATACGGGTTTTGACAGTGGCCAAACTGGGGCAAAAAGGTATCGGTACGGGGGTTTACCGTATCGATACTGGTACGTTGAAATCACAAGTTTGGCTATTAAAAACATGAAAAATCTTTGTCAAAAACCTCTTAAAATACCTCAAACATAATTTCAAGTTGTTTGGACTGAAAAACAAGTTTTAAATTCTTTTCAAATTAGTCTAAAACATTTTTCAATTATTATATCAAAACATTAGTTCTACAGGATGCTATTTGTTTTGTATGAGCGTTGTTAGACTCATATGTGTTGGTTTTTGGATGTTAATGCCTTTGAGGTGGATTTGTAAACCATGCTTATGTTGTCGCTTAGATGCTTTGTGTTTTGAAGTCTTAGGACCATGTTCCATTAATGCTATGTGTGTTTTGTTTAAAGGCATGTAAACCTTGCTATGCAATGTATTTTGGTGAATGCTTGATTCCATGTATGTATGGCCTTTACATGTATGTTATGTTTTTGAGCATGTTTGAAGTAGGGTGAATGCCTCTGGAGTATGTGTATGTAGGTTGTATCTTGTTTCTTGATGTTTGAGGCATGTTGGGAACTTTTGGAGATGCAGAAATAGGTTTTTAAAAACACACATACTGCAGGCGTTTCGGAACGGGTACGGTGGTTTCGGAACGGGTGTGGTTCCAGGGATACCCGTATTAGAACATGTTTCGGTACGGTTTGAAACTGTGAGCCCCTGTTCTGATACGCGTACCGAAACGGTTTTGCTTCTGTGAGGGCCTATTCCGGAACGTGTTTCGGAACGCCTAGGCAAAATGGACCCCTGTACCAAAATAAGGTGGGCCGTATCGGTACGGCTGGTCTAGCTTTTAAAACTGGGGCATGTGTATCGAAACGGGAAAGCCTATTTCGAAACACATGCCTGTAAATTGGGCTTTTGGCATCATTAAAGGTCCTCAAGTGTTGGGCTTGGGTCTTGTTTGTTGTAAGCTTTCCTATGATTCTTGTTCGCATTATTTATTTTGGTTTGGACGCGTATGTAAGGAATCGAACAAACTTGACACATGGTAAATTGAAATTAATTTACATTCCGCCTGCATGGTCATGTCCTTGTTTTTCCGTTATCGTTTCACACTTATGATAAAATGATTCATCTAGACAAGATAATTGAAGAAAAATTTTCTAGGGTTGCTAACCGAGGCGAGACCTTAACGGGTTTCACTTCGGTTTTCCCGTGTAACCTACTCGGACTGGTCAGACGTCCAGACCAGGATGAGGGGGTTACAAATACCTAATAAACCCTTACATTTTTAAATTCATTATTTTGGCCAGTGGTAGATCTAAACTTGTATCAAGTGGGTTCAAGAAAGTCAAAGTAAATGTTAAACAAACAAATTTTTATTTGAATAGCGGATGAGTGAATAGAGATCATTTGCCCACTTTTTTGCCCTATTTATGTTTCACACAAAAAATTAAAACTAGGGTTTAGGATTAGAGTTTAGGGAATTGAGGATATTGTTTATTTTTAGGGTTTAGGATTAAGAATATAGTGTTAGGGCTTATAATTTAATTTTTTAGAGTTGGACCATAAAAAAGGCACTGAAAAGGGACATAATTTTCTTTCAGATCAAGCCAGTTCAAATACATTCTATTTTTTTCTCTCCCAAACTTATGTACTTTTTACAGGGATTTCTATAACCTAACTTATATGTAAATTTGTCTATGATTTTGGCTCATGCCAATGTTTGATCCTGGCTTCGTCCATGTTCCTACATCTAACAAAATAATCATTGTAGGGATCTTCTAGCATGGTTCTTGACAGTAGTAATTTATCATTACCACGTCGACCACTCAATTCATCAATGAGGTATTAGGCAAATTCTACGACGAATATTGAGTTTGGATTAAGGGATTAAATTGACCTATTATTTTTTTATTTTACCGGTATCCGACTCATTGATCGACTAATTTAGATCAAATTTTGCATAAGATATGGAGGCGACCCTTCTAATCCAGTTTTCTTCATTCACAATATCGGGATTTGAACCTCTGACTTTACTTAAGGGACTAACGCCTCATTTCGCTAAACCAACCGATTATTGGTAAAATTGATAAAATTTTAGTAATGAATTAAAAGGTGGAATTAAGAGAAAAAAGAGTTGACAAAAATCAGATTAATTTATTCGATAACACATTATTGAAAAATACATCCTCCATGTTATTCCTTATTCAGTCACAAATTCACTGCCCATTGAAACAAACTTGGTTATCGTGTTTATGGGTACATTTTTCGTCACAGTCAGAGTTACTGGAACAACTAATTGCTTTGATTTCACCTTTGATGCAATCTACAACTCCCCCTTCACACTCGATTGCTTTGGACTCTTTTTTCGGTAGTGCTTGGAATATATACCTGCCCTTGAGCTTTCGATGTCATTACCAACACCATTGCTGCAATGATTCAAATAATAAGATTTATTTACATGAATTGAAGATTGATTATTTAACCATTAGCATCAAGCAATGAAAAGAGTGAGATAAGGACTTACATGATGCAATTAGCAAAAAGATGATGAATTTCATATTTGAAGGAGCTGATTCTTCTTGGGAATTTGATTTAATGAGAAGTTGTACACAATAAGGGTTAGGCAAAGGATGTTATTTATAGTTGAGGCCTTCAAATATAAATTAGTGTTGATTTGAAATATATGACAAGAAATCTTATATAATATACACTTCCTTGCAGGGAAATAAACCAAAATAAAATAATTTTTTTAATAACATTCCCCTTTTCCTAATCCTTATGTATATTTGTGTGTTTATATTAAGATTATTATTCCATGCACTAACATTAAAAGAATTCGTTAACGGTGTTGTAATATTCTCATGTAATATGGTTATCGATTTAGGGTTACATTTTTTGTTTATGGGTGGTGATCACCGGATTATTTTTTTGCTGCGCCACGAGGTGTGCGTGACCCAACATGCGGGTGGTATACGATATTGATGTGTATCTTGATCTTTTTTTTCGTGTGTGTGGTTTTAATTAATCTTTTATTTTCCAAGACTTTGTAGTAGAAGGTTTTGTCTGTGGGTTGCATACGGGATGTGTGTACTCTTTTACTCCATTTTAGACTAGAAGTGTTTTTTTTATCAGCAAGCTGTATGATTTTATTCAATAATGAAAAGCATACAATGTGACGAGTCATACGCCTCGTTAAAAACCTCCCTAGTGGAGGAAAAGAGTACGATATGACCCGTCAAAAAATACAAAAACACCAAGTCCATCATAAGCAAGCCACAAAAAGCGAGTAGCGATCCATGCCTTCCTTTGCTAACACATCGGCAAAACAATTAGCCTCTCTAGGCACATAGCAAAACTGTATCTCGTAGGAGACCTGACAAGCTTGATCAATCGCTGTAAATACATCCCACAAATGCCACAGTCGTTTCGCCGAGCGTGTAGCCCAACTCAATGCAACCTACGAATCTGACTCAATAATCACGCATTGATTGCACCAACTCCTATCCACAAATAAACTCAATGCAAACGATATAGCCCGTATTTCAGCTTTGTTTGAGTCCATCGCACCCAACGGCCCCGAGAACAATCCCAAGATCCGACTCTCCCCGTCGCGCATCACACCACCAAACCCCGTAGGACCCGGCTTACCCCGCGCAGAGCCATCGACATTGAACTTCAACACACCCAAGATCGGTGGCTGTCAACACACCCCAATCTGCACCTTCCACACTGTCCAACAAACCGACTCAGGCATCATCTCTCCCTCCGCGCCAACTTTAATCCAGTAGTAAGATCGCAGCTTGACCAAAAAGCATAGCTCATCCATCGACACACATTTACCGTGAAAGACGAGTTCATTCCTAGCCAACCATAACGACCACAACAAGGCACTTACACTCGCTACCCACCATCTCCTCATACTACCAGTAAAAGAACAGTGGAAATGCACAACATAAAAATCAGCAAAACTCACCGGTAAAGGTTTCGATACAGCCCACCAATTACGCAACCAATCCCAGAATTTCAGCGCACTCGAACATTCGTAGAAGAGATGTGCAATAGATTCTTCTGTTGCCGCACACCACGGACATTTACCCTGCTCATCGCTCAATGGCAGCCCACGAATTCGCAAGAAATCCGCTGTCGGCAACCTCCGCAACCAAATAAACCAAAGAAATGCCTGGACCTTTGGCGGTACCAAGGCTTGCCAAGCAAAACAATACCCAATGTCATCATCGCCAACCTTATCCAGCATCAACAATTTGGACAGTGCATTAACCGAAAATTCTCCATGTTCATCCGGACGCCAAATGAGAGTATCAAGGCGATAGTCCCACAAACGCACCCCATACACCAAATCACGCAACGCCCGTAACCGTTCAAGCTCAAATAATCGCAAATGTCGCCTAAAGAGAAGTTCCCATTGCCAGTGATCGAATTTTGCATCCACTGCATAATCACTAACCCATGCTAACTTATTTATCGCCAACGAGTACAGCCGCGGAAACAAGTCCTTCAAAGGTTGCTGCATTATCCACGGATCGAACCAGAACAAAACCATCCGCCCATTACCAACCTTCCACTGAAAACCCGACACCCCCAAGTGCCGATCGATGTTTGCAGAACAGGAATTAATCACAATCTGTTTCCACACTATAGACATTGCCGATAACCTTTCCGTGTTGAAACGCCACCACTGAGTATGTTCTCCATACTTTGCTGCGATTAATCGTCGCCACAACGAGTCACGGTCACAAGCATAACGCCTAACCCACTTAGATAACAATGCCACGTTTTTCACTCTCAAATCTGCCACTCCCAACCCTCCTAAATGTCGTGGCCGACACACAACCTCCCAACCTACCCTACTCATCCTTCGTTCGAGTCCAACACCGCCCCAAAGGAATGCACGACGAATCCGATCCAATTGCGCTATTACCCCTTTTGGAACCACAAACAAACCCATATAAAAAATAGGCAAAGCTGATAGAACTGAATTTACCAATGTCACACGGGCAGCAAAAGATAATGATGTACGCTTCCACCCAGCTAGCTTGCGTCGGAAGTTAGCTATGACAGGCTCCCAAACAGACAGTAACCGCAGATTAGCCCCTAACGGAAAACCCAAGTAGGTAAACGACAACACACCCTGTCGACAACCCAGCATCTCAGCCACTAACTCACCCAACTCCCCTTCCACGCCAATGGCATACAACGAACTCTTAGCGAAATTAATCCGCAAGCCAGAGCACGCATGAAAACAGTGCAAAATGAGTTTGATGTTGCGTGCAACTTCCACTGATGCTTCGAAAAATAATATTGTATCATCGGCAAACTGCAAGTGAGATAAAAACACATCCGATACTACCTCCACTCCACAGATTAAACCTGTGGACTCGGCATTACCCAACATCAAGTGTAACGCCTCTGCAACCACAACGAACAACAAGGGCGATAACAGACAACCTTGACGCAAACCACGTCCCATCTTAAATTCCTTAGTCGTACTTCCATTCAACAAGACCGACAAACGGGCGGAACCAATACATTCTTTAACCCAAGCTCTCCAAACCGCACAGAACCCAATCCGAGATAACACTGAATCTAAAAAATTCCAGCTTACACAGTCATAGGCTTTAGCAAAGTCTAGCTTCAAAATAAAACCCCCTTCGCCTCTTTGTCTAAGCGAGTGTATCACCTCAGTGGCCAATAAAACACCATCCACTAACTGTCGACCTTTAACGAACGAAGATTGCGTATCGCTAATTAAACCACCCAGCACTAATTGGAGTCTATTCGCTAAACACTTAGCCAACACTTTATACATGGAATTAACCAAACATATGGGACGATACTCACCTAACAGCTGAGGAGTCGACACCTTTGGTAGCAGCACAATGAAGGCACAATTTGCAACAAACCACACGCATGAAAGTGTTCAAAAAATCGAAGAACATCGTGTCGCACCACATCCCAACCTTTCTTGTAAAAATCTAATGTAAAACCATCCGGGCCTAGTGCCTTCGATCCATCACACTCCCATAATACCTTTTTAATTTCCTCCATCGTGAAAGGCACTATCAGTTTGTTCTTATCAGCCTCTGATAACTGTCGAAACCCACCCTCAAACTGCCAATCACCCGCCCGCACATCACAAGCAAAGTGATTAGTAAACTCAGCAACCACAAAATTACGCATAGTCACAGGTGATGTAATCCACTGTCCATCAATCACCAAACATGGTATAAAATTTCTAGATGTACGCAACTTCGCCGCTCTGTGAAAATAAGCAGTGTTGCGGTCTCTCAAACGTAACCATGTAGCTCTCGATTTCTGAAGCCACATAGACTCCTTATTGCGCATAGCACACCATAACGCCCTCATCCACCGTCGTCTCGCGTCCTCTACCCCCTCAATATCGCCACCCTCGACCATAGCCTCATCCGCCTTGTCAAGTTGTTGTTGCATGTCCGCAATAATTTTATTCACATCACCAAAACTATCTTTGTTCCATCGTTTCAGAAACCTTTTCAGATGTCGTAATTTCACCACAATATTATCGTTACCAACTCCCAAACCTGTCAGCCTACACCATTCATCTGCTATCTGTCGGATATTTGAACGACCATCCATCCAACAATTAAAGAATCTAAATGGTCGTGGCCCCCAATCGCAGTCGTCACATTTTAAAATCAATGGTGTGTGATCGGAAACACCCCTCGCGAATGCTTCCTGTTGTATCGAACTAAATCCATCTAGCCAAGCTGAAGATATCAAGTAACGGTCTATCCGACTACAGCGATTTCCGGGTCCGAACCATGTAAATCGTTTTCCCATTAACGGTAAATCTACCAATCCCGCACCATTCACAAATTCCTCAAAGGCTTCCATCTCTGCACCCCTATCGGATACCCCTATGCGATCCGATTCATTTAGAATTGCATTGAAATCGCCTGCGACGCACCACGGTCCCTCAAATCCACTCATCTGAGCTAATAGCGAATCCCAAACTACTCTCTGTCCAGCAACATCTGTAGGGGCATATATCGCCACTATGCAGCACACCACGTCCTCTTGCTGCCAACGCCCCTGTAGCACAATATAATTTCATTTAATATCAACATTTTCCAAACGAAATCGTTTACATTCCCATTTAACCAAGATGCCTTCAGAATCTCCCACCGATGGTGAAGTCGCCATCTCAAAGCTATTAGAATACCACAGGTTAGACACCCATAACGACGGTACCTCATCAAGTTTCGTCTCCTGTAACAATACCATATCTACATAATTTTTCCGTATCACCTCGCGGACACTGCGACGCTTCGCGCTACCGCCCAAACCCCTGACATTCCATGACAATAACTTCATCAGTCACAAACCTCGACTTTCCCCGACAATAATCCGAGAAATGTCTTTGATAATATCTTCCTCCTGCCCGCTCGATTTAACGCCAATTAAAGAGCCCAATTTCACCGTTGTCGCTGCCTCACTCGCTATGTCTCGTGGCAGTATGTATCCACTGACGTTGTCCCCTTCCACCACTGTTTTTTTCAAATTTTTCTTTGTTCGACAACCCCCCAAAATAGCCCCCTTCTTCACACGAGATACACGACCAGCTCCTTGCAGCTGCTCACTCCCAATAATCTTCCTAACTTTGCAAAACGCCTGTCCTAGCCGAATTAATTCAGTTTGGCCAAGACCAGATTTTGGTGCAATCGAATGTATAACAAGAGGAGAACTTTGTATCTCTTGTATATTTTCACCTGTAGGAATCAAATCTCCCGTCCCCGCTTCATCCAAATAATTTGAATAAGCAATCCCAGCTATAGACAAACTCTCACATTGTGGGATATTCTCAACCAACTCTAGAGTCCTATTTCCACCATCCTTCTCAATGAACGGGCTGGCCAGACTCACCGGAGCTGGCAGCTGCTGGTCCGGCAACCGGTCCCCCACCTGATCGTCATCTTGCACATTTACACCCTGCTCCTCTGCACACGCTTGCGACCTTGTCCCTTGCGGATCAATCCAAGCAGCATTCATCACCCAATTCACCCGATCTTCACCATGAGACCCTTGTGCCTCCGAATCAAGCCCTCTCGAATCGTGTATGGTCGCAGCCAACTGCCCAGCACACTCTTCCCCTCCTAAATCGGATCCCTGTGCAGAATTCTCCTCATCCTCTGTCGTCTTCCATTCACAACAAACGCATTCGACCTCCGGCCCTTTTCCATCCATTTCTAACACACGGACCCAGTAATCTGCATTATCTACCTTGACACGGATTCGTTCCTCAATGCGGGTGAATGATGTTGTTTCCATCATGATTCTGCCAGACGTTGGCGTTTTCGTTTCATCATCCAGGCAAATTAAAGATCCCCACAGGTGAGCAATGTTCATAAATGTTTGTTTGTGCCAAAGATGTATCGGTAGACCCACTACCGACAACCAAACCCTTCGTGACTCGACTGTAATCGATGGCGACCAAATCTCCACTCTATCGAGGCATTCTTTGAAACGATCCATTTGCATCACCCTGTCCCGGACGGTCGTCGATGTACACATCAATAACACCATGTGTCCGGACAATCTCATGATTGAAAAGCCGTCGTGTTTATCCACCTCTAATCTCTCCGCCAAAGTCTTAATACTACAGGGATTCAAACACCACCCTACCGCGCACCATTGAAGAACAGCTCATTTATCTTCATCGACGATGCCCTTGATCTCTCTGCAATTATCGTTTCCCCCGTCCCCCATCGGTATTGCTGATGATCTGTTATCCTTGTTCCGATCCAACTTCGACTCCCTTCGCGACTCCTGGCTCACCTCACCATCCCCTTTCCTCTTGATCAGTTCTGTTCTTCCCTTCCAAGCCATCGTAACTCTTATACGGGCACCATAAATCCATTTCCCATTTAATATTTCAATCACTCGATCAGCATCCTCTTGCGATGCCATTCGATCGAAACCAAATCGATATCCGTCTCGCGCCGTTCGATTGGGGATGAACATATCCTTGACAATCTCATGCCTGTCGAATACTTGCCATAAACCCTTCCAATGTATTGAACGCGACAATCCTCCTACGTACAAAGTCCATACCCGTTGCACAAACTGATCACGCTGTCCCTGAGGAAAATCCCTATCGTTTGCTTGACGGTCGCTGGCGGTGCGATGCCCCGCTGCTTGTTCCCTTGCTAGGCGATCCCACAGTCCCATTTTATCCTTACCTCCTCAATAGGTAGAAGTGTTTTTAATGAGGCATACAACCAATTTTCTTTAGATTTTATAATGACCTTTTAATAAAATCCATTCTTTACCAAGCAAATAGAACAATAACAAATTCTATGTCAACGGTGATGCTTGCAATCGTCTAGTGAAATATGCAAGAAAACCCCAACTGCAACAATGACAGATTATATGTCAACGATAATGCTTGATGTCATGTTCTTATAAATGTTTTAACTTGCTAACTAGGGGTGAGCAAAACTTGACTCGACCTGACAAAACCGAAATTTTTGATTCGACTTGTGGCGAAAAAACTCGACTCGAAATTCCATAAATTCGACTCGACTCGAAAATTTTCAAATAAGGTTTGAGTTGTAAAATGAGAACTCGAATAACTCCAAATTTTTAGTAATTGGTGAATTAATTTTAAGTTTAAGTCAAGTCACTCAATTTTTCATGACATATTTATATATATACATTGATATATAAAAAAATTGAAGAAATATATGCCACATATGAAGAAATATATATGCAGATCTTATATGATTAGAGAAAGTGTTTAAATTGAACTATAATATGATAAATACTTGCAATTAAATTTGTATATGAACTCGAAAACTTGACTCGACTCAAACTCGACTCGAATTTCATAAACTCGAATCAATTTTTTTTTTAAATAATGTTGGAGTTGTAAAATATGACGCCCCAACTCGAATAACTCAAAAAAAATTTACTCTACTTGACTCGATCGAATTCTAACTCTAACCGTCCGTAGATTTTAGTTTTTTATTGTTCATAGGAGCTGTGGGATCAATGCTTCCTGCTGCAGGGAAGGAGCTACCTTGAGGCCCAAGGGGGACCTAGCCCCTGTTGTAAAATTAAGGTATTAGATAGATTTTGGTCTAATAATAATTTGGTCTATGGAAAGATAAATATTGAAATTAAAAAACAGAAGAGTTTATTAATTATATAGTCAAGTAGGGTTTGAAATAAAGAAGAATGAGCTCGCATCCTCAAATGTTTTGGTCCAATAGCAATTTAGGTTCTATTAAAGTTTAAATATTAGAAAAATTAGGCATTGTCCCATGAATTTTGAGTTTAAATACCTAATAAACTTACATTTTTTAAATTCATTATTTTGGCCAGTGGTAGATCTAAACTTGTATCAAGTGAGTTCAAGAAGGTCAAAGTAAATGTTAAACAAACAAATTTTTATTTGAATAGCGGATGAGTGAATAGAGATCATTTGCCCACTTTTTTACCCTATTTATGTCTCACACAAAAAAAAATTAAAATTAAGGTTTAGGATTAGAGTTTAGGGAATTGAGGATATTGTTTATTTTTTAGGGTTTAGGATTTAGAATATAGTGTTAGGGCTTATAATTTAATTTTTTAGAGTTGGACCATAAAAAAAGGCACCGAAAAGGGATATGATTTTCTTTCAGATCAAATCAGTTCAAATACATTCTATTTTTTCTCTCCCAAACTTATGTAATTTTTACAGGGATTTCTATAACCTAACTTATATGTAAATTTCCTATGATTTTGGCTCCTGCCAATGTTTGATCCTAGCTCTGTCCATGTTCCTACATCTATCAAATTAATCATTGTAGGGATCTTCTAGCATGGTTCTTGGCAGTAGTAATTTATCATTACCACGTCGACCACTCAATGCATCAATGAGGTATTAGGCAAATTCTACGACGAAGACTGAGTTTGGATTAAGGGATTAAATTGACATATTATTTTTTTATTTTACCGGTATCCAACTCATTGATCGACTAATTCAGATCAAATTTTCCATAAGATATGGAGGCGACCCTTCTAATCTAGGTTTCTTCATTCACAATATCGGGATTTGAACCTCTGACTTTACTTAAGGGACTAACGCCTCATTTCGCTAAACCAACCGGTTATTGGTAAAATTGATAAAACTTTAGTAATGAATTAAAAGGTGGAATTAAGAGAAAAAAGAGTTGACAAAAATCAGATTAATTTATTCGATAACACATTATTGAAAAATACATCCTTCATGTTTAACCTTATTCAGTCACAAATGCACTGCCCATTGAAACAAACTTGGTTATCGTGTTTATGGGTACATTTTTCGTCACAGTCAGAGTTACTAGAACAACTAATTGCTTTGATTTCACCTTTGATGCAATCTGCAACTCCCCCTTTACACTCGATTGCTTTGGACTCTTTTTTAGGTGTGCTTGGAATATATACCTGCCCTTGAGCGCTCGATGTCATTGCCAACACCATTGCTGCAATGATTCAAATAATAAGATTTATTTACATGAATTCAAGATTGATTATTTAACCATTAGCATCAAGTAATGAAAAAAGTGGGATAAGGACTTACATGATGCAATTAGCAAAAGGATGATGAATTTCATATTTGAAGGAGCTGATTCTTCTTGGGAATTTGATTTAATGAGAAGTTGTACACAAGAAGGGTTAGGCAAAGGATGTTATTTATAGTTGAGGCCTTCAAATATAAATTAGTGTTGATTTGAAATATATGGCAAGAAATCTTATATAATATACACTTCTTTACAGGGAAATAAACCAAAATAAAATAATTTTTAATAACATTCCCTTTTTCCTAATCCTTATGTATATTTGTGTGTTTATATTAAGATTATTATTCCATGCACTAACATTAAAAGAATTCGTTAACGGTGTTGTAATATTCTCATGTAATATGGTTATCGGATTTAGGGTTACATTTTTTGTTTATGGGTGGTGATCGTCGGATTATTTTTCTACTGCGCCACGAGATGTACGTGACCCAACATGCGGGTGGTATACGATATTGATGTGTATCTTGATCTTTTTTTTTCGTGTGTGTGGTTTTAATTAATCTTTTATTTTCCAAGACTTTGTAGTAGAAGGTTTTGTTTCTAGGTTGCATACGGGATGTGTGTACTCTTTTACTCCATTTTAGACTATAAGTGTTTTTAATGAGGCATACAACCAATTTTCTTTAGATTTGATAATGACCTTTTAATAAAATCCATTCTTTGCCAAGCAAATAGAACAATAACAAATTCTATATCAACGGTGATGGTTGCAATCGTCGAGTGAAATATGCAACAAAAAACCAACTGCAACTGTAACACCCCCAACCCGGGCCGGGAGTCAGGAGCGTTACCGGAAAGCGAAAACGGACAATTGGAACATATCGGACAAAAGCGGAAGCATTTCGGAAAACAATATAACATTTTTAATAAGTTATTCATATTAATGCGCACGCGGAAAGTGGGCTAGCAAAAACTTTCTTAACTTCTTATGAACATACATACTAAGCACAACTTCTTTTAATCTTGTTACCAAATTACAAGCCAATTTAAAATTTCTTATTATCCTTATCGAATTCCAATTTCAGATTTATATCTTAACCATTCGGCCACTAAGCTTTCTAATTAACCAATTAATTATAATCTTTAACTAGTAGATTACTAATTTACTATTTCGAGTACAAATAGATCAAACATGTCGAATACTTAAGTTATTCAATTCCATGCCATTCGAAACCTTGATTAAATAGTCTAGGTGATTTTCGAATTAATCCAATTACCAATAATTAATTACATCAATTTTTCATACAAGACATAATAGATTTCAATACCATGGCATTCGATTTCCTTTACTTAAACCATTACAAAATATCACGTTTTTATATGCCCCTAAACCATGTCAAGCTATAGACTATGGACAACAAAAAGAATCGGCACAACCACTAGCTCGACTTACATTTATATACAACAAAATAATGAGGCTACCTACTTAAATACAAAACATGATTCTAGCCTCCTAGCCAAGCATCACGGAGCATATAACTTCGAACACCATTTCAGACTTAAGTTACGACCAAACACAACAAAACGAATCCTTAAATAGACTTCGAAGCCACCATCTAAGAGTCTAAAGATAATACTAAGATCATACATATTTTTCGAACTCGTAACTTGATCCAATCAAATGCTAGCTTTAAGTTCCAAGCGATCCTGCTAAGGTTGGGAAGAAGAAAACAACGGAGCGATAAGTACAAATAGTACTTAGCGAGGTAATGCTAAATCTATTTCATTCTTGAGCTTTTAATGTGATCAAGCATTGAGTTTACTTAGCTAGGTTTATTAACAATCAAATTTCACCCAACTAAGCTTATATAAAATCAAATACACATAGCATCATACATAACATAACATCATTCATAGCACATGCTCAAATACATAACATAACATATTAATTTATCACATGCTTACATATCATTCATTCAATACCATAATTCAATTCAATTTCAGCATACTCAATCTCATGCTTAACAATTGAATTAACCAAAATTTCATGCTAATCCATACATAACATTATTAACTTATCCAAACGAAATCACAATTTCTTCAAGAGCATATCATTCGAATGATCTCAAACCATCATCCAAAAATCAAATTTATCATTTCTTAATTCCATGTAATTGAATAGGGTCACTACCCAATTTACACATAATCAAACTTATAAGCATATCATATGCATCATATCATAATCGGAAGGACCAATGTCCACATAATTCATCATTTCATATCACATCATAACATGCCAAATCATTCAATCATTTATCCACTTCATAAGCTATACTTAATTTAGCAATTTCCATTTAATTCATGTAGATTATATTGCATCATATTTCATTGCATTGCATTGCATTTTATTTAATTTCATTGCTCTAGGTAGAGTAGACGTATCAGATATTCAGGCCATCAAGACGGTACCAAGTACCTAGCAAGGGTTGCACGAAGCAACAAGCAAGAGTTGCACAAAGCAACAACAAAGGATGCCCATAGCATCATGTGTCTCGAACAACAATCAAGAACACATATCTTATAATCGAAGAGTACACAAAGTACTAACAAGAGTTGCCCAAGGCAACAAGCAAGAGTTGCTCGAAGCAACAAACAAGAGAGCTCAGACTCTAGGCATGTCGTACTATCTAAAACTTCTAATCGACCGAGGACATATTATTCTTGTTAAATTATTATTCATTATTTCATTTAACATATACACTTTTCATAATTTCATTTGCATGCTCATTCGATCATATCATCATACATGGCAGCAACTTCATATATACATAAACATATGCATTTTAAGCATAGCATAAATACCATAGGGCAATCCACATACTCATTTAATCAAGCATTATCAAGAATCCAAATTCACACATGATCAACATACAAATAATCACATGGGCAGTCCACATTTGCACATATTCAAACATTATCAAAATCCAAATCGATCATGTAGTTTATAGCATTTAACATCACATAAAGCAGCCCACATTTTTCACGCAATCAAATATTAACCACAAGTCTCAAATCATGCATCCAATTTTCCTTTGTTCTCCTTCCCTTACTAAACACATTACTGAATATCAATTAGTCCAATTTCATGTATAGAAATCATAAATTACAAAATAATAAGGTGGTTCGGACACTAGTCCCAACCCTAATACAAAATTACACTCACAACTCCTTAAGCTTGATCTCGAATTGAGATGCCCTTGTTTCTTCCCTTCGAGTGATCGATCCTAGCTTCCTCCAAAGTTTCTTCACAATTCCGATCTTAATTCTCAACATAAAACGAATACACACTATTTTAGGAAGCAATTCAAACATAATTACTCCTCAATTTCAAGCATGAACTCATATTTTCAAATATGACTTTCTATTAAACTAGTTGGAGGACTAGTTAGTGTTTTAATCATATATTTTTAATTATTAATCCAAAATTAACTTATCATATACCATTAGAAATTTATTAAACTCAATTTTCTACTCATGTGAACCTCATATTTTTATCTTATTCGAATAAATACAGTTTATTGCTTAATTACACCCCTTTCGATAAATCTAGGCAGCCTGTACTGTCCAACTTTAAAAATTCATATCTCCTAATTTACATACTAAAATTGAGTTCCGTTTTCTCTCAATGATTCTAGACATTCCAAAGTTTATACAGTAAAAATTTCAATTCTAAATACCTTATAAGATGCATACCACTGGACAACTTACTTAGTTTTCACCTTAAGCTTAAAATTCATCTAATTACATTATTCAATATATAAATTCACTCATGGCATGACTTATAATATTCTTCCATGATATTTTACAGTACATATTAACCTTTAATTTCAACAATCAAGTACTCAATTTTACCGATTTTCCAGTTCCGTCCCTAATCTCCATTATTTTCGAATATGTGACTACTTTTGGTTCTAATCGAATTTTCATTTTTTTAATTCGTTTTTCCAGCAACCAATAGTCACTTATAATAAAATCCTTATTTCTTCACAACTTTCTCCTAGTGAGAATTTTCTAATTTTAATCTCTAAGTATACAAATTTTCCAAATATCCAAGATTTTACACTTTCTTTCAAAACAGCCCCCTTATGACTCTATTCATATTTTCTCAAGCAATTTTCAAAGATTTCATTTGTTCATCTTATTATTTCCATCAAGACTCTCATGGTTTCATGTTCATACAAATTTTAGGTTTGCATGCATGGTATTATACTCAACCGAATAGTTACAAGGAGAAGGAAACTTACTTTTGATTTTCTTGATAACACTAGCTATCCCTTCCAAATCCTAGTTTAATCCTTTCACCATGCAAGCAAAAATCTTCACCATTTAAGCTTTAGAATTTTCAGACTTTTGAGCTTCTCTTCCTCCCAATTTTCTCTCAACCTCACGGCAAAGAAGAAGAAAATGATGAGGAGAGACAAGCTTCCTTAATCTAGGTGATTTGATGGCCTTAGAAATTACCCTAGTGTCCCTTAATCTAGGAAGGAGTTTCTCGAGTATCTTTGTTTCAGGCTTCGGTTTGACTGCTATTTGTTAGGGGTTTTGTTCCCTTGGTGCGTTTGTTCTTTTTAGTCCACATGTCGTACTCTTTTCCTCCGTTAGGCTTAGGGAGGTTTTTGATGAGGCGCATGTGTGACTCACGTTGTATATTTTCCTTTATTAATATACATTGTTTTGCCGATAAAAAAACTTTTATCATTATTTTACTAAGGGCAGCCCTAAGGATATTTTGTTTTTAACATGAAAATTTCAATTTTTATAATTATTTTAAATTGGTCATCAATTTCCCTTGTTCCATGCTTTTCTTGAATTTTCTCAATTTGATCCGATTTCCCTCAAGGAAATGCAACATTACTTGATTTATTTTCATTCTTTTAATTTCACACTTTGTATCTTGTTATCACTAATTCAAATTCACTAATTTACCAATTGGCTAAATTTTCTTAATTCAAAGCTAAGTTTCTTTCTAATTCGAATTGGTGCACTAGTTGCCCAAATAAGAAATTTAAGGACCAAATTGCATAATTCACTAAATTGCAAGCTCAATTGCTTCTAAGAATAAATTTAATAATTTATTTTAACGACTTTAAATTCTAGGACGGAAATGTGGGTGTTACAGCAACAATGACAGATTATATGTCAACGAGAATGCTTGATGTCATGTACTTATTAATGTTTTAACTTGCTGTTGCGTGTAAAAGAGTCTATCGCAATTGTAGTGCAAGTGTACACGACGCAAGTAGTAAAGTGATACGAAGTATCAGATTATCGTCTCCACAGGGATTGGGCTAATAGCTTCACCTAATTTCACTGCACGAAGTAAAGGAAATATTTGAGAGTTGTCACGAGAATAATAAAGGAAAACGTAAATAAAACAATAGAGTAATCAAGATAGAGAGAATGGGCTGGTATTGAATTGCTCAGTAGTGCAGGTATTGTATTGCTTAGGAACTCCAGTTCTGTCGTCGCGCCTGTCGCTGGCAGCACCTGTCGCGGCAGCTGTCCGTTGGTCGTCGCGGCAGCAAACACACCAACTCAGTACGTTCAAGTTTGGCAAGAATCCCAGATATGCCTTGGCCTATCCCTAGGTCCAAGTCTGTCGATGATCACGTCTTTGACGATACCTCCCGGCGTGAATCGAAGGATGAACACCGATGTGTATGAATTCTTCCTTAGCCACTTAACCTTGCCCTATCCCTAGGCACAAGATAGTTCAACTATAAACTAGAGAACTCGCTCTTATTTCTTTCATATACTTAACTCTCCCGATGCTAAGTAAATAGATAACCTCACAATGCTCTCCCGATGCTCTTGCAAGATATTAAAACCAAAATAAGAGAACTTGAAGTTTATTTTATTGAACTTGGAAAATCCTAAAACAAAACAACCCTTGCAACTACTTTACAAAACAACCCGTGGCCCTAGGGGGTTTTTAGAACATGTCGACGACGGGTAAACGGCGGAGGGGTTTGGTTATCGGTTATGGGGTATTATGCCTCCTAGGTTAAATCTATGCCCTTATATAAGCTTTGGGCTCAAGTATTCTAAGTTAACAAGGATTACAACTTTAATGAAAAGTAAGATTCTAATAAATGCTTAATTTCTAAGGATTCCTACTTTTCAGCCGCCTCCTTGTTTCATGGGAATTCCTCTCCTTGAGCTTTGGCTTGACATATCTTTTGATCCGGGGCTTGGAAAAATATTTGGCTTTCACACGACAGACGAGCAGATTTTTCTCTATCTATCGAGGTCCATTTTACTTTTCCTCTTCATAAGGCTGCTGTCACCTTGCTGTCACGACAGGTCCATGACAGCTTCTTCCTTGTCATCTGCTTGTCCAGTTTAACTCTTCTGCTTCTCTTCCCTGCGCCCGCCTTCACCGTCTATGATGGCAGCAACCTGCAAAATAAGCCATCTTTTAGCAGAATCCGTGCCTTTAATCCATTTGTGATGTTTTACTGTAAACTAGCCTAAATGCAATGCAATGATGCTTGAATGCAGCAGAAATATGGGTTAAAAAGGGTGTAAATAGTAGAACTTTTACACACTCAACACACCCCCAAACTCAAGTTTTTGCTTGCCCTCAAGCAACTAAGACCTAAAAGAAAAAGAATATAATTTTTTTTTGTGTTGGCCTTCAAACAGTGAATTGTCCCTTACCCGTCGCTCATTCTCTGTAACGGCAGCAACCTGTCGGAAAGATTAGGATCTGTCCGGAATCTCCCTATAGTCCTCGTGCAGTGTGTGCATGCTTGTGAACAGTTATATGCTAAGACTCTCTTAGTTTCACTAGAATAATCAACTCTTAACTTGAATTTTTATGCCAAAGTTTATCTTTTTGAAGGCACACTTTCATGCTTCTTTGATTTTCTGTTTTGTCTTGCTTTTTATTTTTCAAGCTAAAGTTTCACTAGAGCCGGTTTCGGGCACCTCTAGCTAACTTCCTAGAGCCGGGTTCGGGCACCTCTAGGGCTATTTTGCTAAACTTCTTTCCTAGAGCCAGTGTTAGGCACCTCTAGGGGCTATTCAAGTGCTAAGCTTCCTATTCTAGTTTGGCTAAAAGAAATCTAAGCAGTAAAACAGTCACAAAGGTGTTTAAGTTTTCAGAACTATAGAAAGGCTCTAAACTTCTCCTTAATCTGTCCTAAAGATGCTGCCACGACAGAGCTGTCATGACAGGTAAGTTAACTTCACAGTTTTAAGCCAACAGTTTAATCTTTTTTTTTAAGAGAACTTAATTAAATAAAAGACACAACAAATTAATAAAAAGATGTACTAAGACTCCATTACTATGGAGGGTGCCACCCCCAAACTCGAGGGTTGCATTGCCCTCAATGCAAAATGACAGATAAAGATGAAGACAGGCACATCACAAGATAAGGATAAAGCAGACAGCAAGAAAAGAAAAATAAAAGACTTAAATTTTAATCGCTGTCCTCGCTGCTGTTGCTGACACGGATCTGACGGCGGCGTCTGGGCTGTGGAGGAGGCTGGGCAGGTTTCTCTACGAGCTGGACGTCTGAACTGCTGCCACTGTCCCACGTGCTGCTAGTGGTGGTGCTAGCCTTGGGCATCAGCTTCCTGTCTGCCACGTGCTTCTGCCTCTTGACAGGCGTAAACTCCCTTTCCAAATTCCTCCTAATCAGAGGTTCTTCCTCGCTGTCGGTTGTGGCTGGCCGCTTCGTTCCACGTGCAGGGCTATCGGCCGGAGGATTCGCAGCTGCCGTCCGGGCATGTGAAGGGGTGGAAGCAGCGGAGTGTGCATTGGGGGAGGCAGGAGGCGTAGGTGTGTGGACAGGGGTGGGGATGTGGAAAAAATGGGCAGGAAAAGTAGGGAAATTGACATCGGGATAATTTAAATTGTTGGTAATGAAGTTTACCGTCGAATTGGTGAAGTCCCGGATGAAGGTCATCAATCCCATTTGTCGCTCTTCCACCCGTTGTAGCGCAGCAAGGATGTGGGCAGACTGGTCTGTCGGGGCAGTGGCGGCGGCAGGTTCGGTGGCAGGTTCCTCATCTGAGTCTGCTGGGGAGGCAGCTGGGTTGAAGGAGTTGATGGGCGTTGCGACTATGAGCTCCATGAGGCTGGTGATGTTGTTGTCGGTCCAGCCACGACCATGGACTAGTTTGTCGGTGGATGCCTCGGGGACAGCAGCGCAGCGGCACAGGGAAGTTATTGTGAATGGCAGGCAGAGGCGAGAGTCTGTTCGATGGGCGCAATCCAAGATGCTCTCCCTCATATAACGGCCCACGTTGATAGGCCTGTCGTGCATAATGGAATGGATGAGGGCGAGCCGCTGCTGGTTCACTGTCGTGTGATGGGAGGAAGGCATGATACGCTTTTTGATGAAAGCGTTCTAGAGTTTAGCTTCTGGGAGCAGCTGCCCCCTTTTGACGGAGTGTGGGTTTTTCTTGCTTGTTGTCCACTCCGTTCCTTCTTCTGTTACTTCCGCCATGACAGCACCATAGGCGGCATGATCGAGGGTGTCTAGAAATATATGGTGGGCATCATCATCGGGGCCAAAGTATAGGCCATACATGTGGTTAATGCTGTCGGCCGTGAATGGCACCTTCACTCCTCGGACGATGACGGATGTTGCCGTTCTGCTGTCGATGGCAGCATAGAACTCCCTCACCAATGTGTCGTTCAGCTCTGCCGGTTGTTCTGCGAATTGCTCCCATAGTTGGGCTCGTATGGCCCTCGCAATGAATGGTCGGAGCCCCATGTTTGGTGCCTTGCGGATGTAAATGAAGCCTCTCTCTTCCCATAATTCCTTGTTGGCGAACGGCGATGCTGCTGCTGATGAGGAGGCTGAGGCAGCACTGCGGCGGGTCTGTCTAGTAGACATATTAGCTGCAAGGGTTTGAAAGTAAAGAAAACAAGAAAAACTAGAGGAGAAAGCAAGTAAGAGGAAGCAGAAGTGAGGAAAATGAAAATGAGAACGGGGTTTTATAGCGGTCGAGGTGTTGCCCGTTTAATGTTGTAACGGCATGCGTGAATAACGGAGCGACTGTTGGGATTTAGCGTGTCTGACGCGTCTGACACGCATTTATGCGTCTGCTACGCGTCTGTCACACGCTTCTGCGTCTGCCGTGTCAGTCTGTTGACAGCCTGTCTTATCCGTCTGCGGCGGCAGCCGAAACGACAGGCTTCAATAAATGGGCTCTGTTGGGCTGATGGATGGATGGTGGGCTTGGGTCACTTCTCCTTTTCTTCTTGACTCCTTTATTTCCTAAAGACAGAAAAATAAAAACATTATTCGACTAAAATAAACCTAATTTCCTAATAAATAATAAATAATATAAATAAATAAATAATAAAACTTAGGTTAAATTAGGGATGCCTTGTGGGGCATCTCCTAAAGTAACCACTTCCTGTATTCCTGGGGCTTCAGTCCCTTGATAATGCTTGAGGCGCTGTCCATTAACTTTGAATTGGTGCCCGTCTTTTAATGATTGGATTGTGATGGCACCATGGGGAAAAACTTGCACCACTTGGAACGGGCCAGACCATCTAGACTTTAGCTTTCCTGGGAAGAGTTTCAGTCTAGAATTGAATAACAACACAAGCTGTCCTGGACAGAACTGTCGTGGCAGCAACTTCTTGTCATGCCACTTCTTTGTTTTCTCCTTGTAGATTCTTGCATTGTCATAGGCCATCGTCCGTATTTCTTCAAGCTCGTTCAGATCTAACAGCCTTTTCTGGCCTGCCTTGTCCAAGTCCATATTCACTGCCTTGATAGCCCAATATGCTTTATGCTCTATCTCGACAGGCAAGTGGCAGGTTTTTCCATAAATCAGTCGGTATGGAGACATGCCCAACGGAGTCTTAAAAGCTGTCCTATATGCCCATAATGCATCATTCAGAAGTAAAGACCAATCTTTCCTAGTTGGTTTAACCATCTTCTCAAGAATGTTCTTCACTTCCCTATTGGATATCTCAGCCTGTCCATTGGTCTGTGGGTGGTATGCTGTCGCGATCCGGTGCTTGACACCGTATTTCTTCAAGGCGGCAGCAATAACCCTATTGTCAAAATGTCTCCCTTCATCACTGATAATCGCCTTGGGGATGCCAAACCTCGAAAAAATGTTTTTGTGTAAAAACTTTTAGACCGTCTTGGCATCATTCTTTTGTGTGGCGATAGCTTCAACCCACTTAGAGACATAATCTACCGCTAGGAGGATGTATAAATTTCCACATGAAGATGGAAAAGGTCCCATAAAATCAATCCCCAAGACGTCGAAGATCTCGACCTCTAAAATGTTCTGCAGTGGCATCTCGTTTTCCTCGAGATGTTACCTGTCCGCTGGCACCTGTCACAGTTCTTGTAGAAGTTCTGTGCATCTTTATACAGTGTCGGCCAGTAGAACCCTGATTGCAGTACCTTGGCATCAGTTTTATTGCCTCCTAAGTGTCCTCCATATTGTGAAGCATGGCAGTGATGGAAAATGTCCTCTAGCTCTTCTTGTGGTACGCACCTCCTTATAACCTGATCTGTACATAGTTTAAAAAGGAGAGGTTCGTCCCAATAATAATGCTTAACATCATTTTGGAACCTCTTCCTGGCTTGATAATTAAGATCAGAAGGAAGTATTCCGCTAACTATAAAATTAACGAAATCAGCATACCAGGGAAGTTCAGAAAACTTACCTGCCGCCATGGCTGTTGTGGCAGCGATTGCAGCAGCAAAGAGCTGCTCATCTGGGAAGGTCTCCAGTATGTTTGTCTCATCGATTGGTAGACTCTGTCCCTTCTCCAACCTTGACAAGTGGTCTGTCACCTGATTTTCTGTTCCTTTTTTATCCTTGATCTCAAGGTCGAATTCTTGTAATAGCAAGATCCACCATATCAATCTAGGCTTTGCATCCTTCTTTGCGAACAAATATTTCAGGGCAGAGTGGTCTGTGTGCACTATTACCTTCGTCCCAAGTATGTAAGAACGAAACTTGTCGATGGAGAACACCACAGCTAATAACTCCTTTTCTGTGGTGGTGTAGTTCACTTGGGCATCATTTAATGTCTTGCTGGCGTAGTATATGACATGGAACAGCTTATTTCTGCGCTGCCCAAGTGCTGCCCCGACAGCATAGTCACTAGCATCACACATAATCTCAAATGGCTGTTTCCAGTCTGGTGGCTGTACTATGGGGGCTGTCACCAGTTTTTCCTTCAGAACCTTGAATGCTTCAGTACATTCATCATTAAAGTCAAAGGGTCGGTTCTGCTCTAGGAGATGGCATAGGGGCTTGGTAATTTTTGAGAAATTTGCAATGAATCTCCGATAAAAACTAGCATGCCCTAAAAAACTCCTAATGCCCTTGACTGTGGTCGGTGGCGGCAGCTTTTCTACGACTTCTATTTTGGCCCTGTCGACTTCTATCCCACGGCAGCTAATCTTATGGCCGAGAACTATCCCTTCATCCACCATAAAGTGGCATTTTTCCCAATTCAAGACAAGATTAGCTTTTTCACATCTTTCAAGTACCTTTTGAAGATTGCCGAGGCAGCTCTCAAAATCGTCCCCAAAGACGGAAAAATCATCCATAAAAATTTCTAGGAAGTCCTCTACCATGTCGGAGAATATGGTCATCATGCACCTTTGGAAGGTGGCAGGTGCATTACAGAGTCCAAACGGCATCCTCCTAAACGCACATGTTCCGTAGGGGCATGTAAAAGTCGTCTTTTCTTGATCCTCTGGTGCAATAGCAATTTGGTTGTAACCTGAGTAACCATCAAGAAAACAATAGTAGGATTTACCCGCTAATCTATCAAGCATTTGATCAATAAAGGGTAAAGGAAAGTGGTCCTTTCGGGTAGCTTTGTTAAGCTTCCGATAGTCCATACAAACCCTCCAACCGGTCACAGTCCTGGTTGGGATTAACTCATTGTTCTCATTGGTTATCACGGTCATTCCTCCTTTCTTTGGAACACATTGCACCGGGCTCACCCATTTGCTGTCGGAGATGGCGTAAATAATACCAGCATCTAACCACTTAATTATCTCTTTACGCACCACCTCTTTCATGGCATGGTTTAGCCGCCTTTGGGCATCAATAGTTGGCTTATGATCTTACTCCAGGAGGATTTTGTGCATGCATAACGCCGGACTAATGCCTTGAATGTCTGCTATCGTCCATCCAATCGCCTTTTTGTGCTGCCTTAGCATGTCGATTAGCTGTCGTTCCTGTTCCTGCGGCAGCTTAGAAGAGATGATTACGGGCAACGTATCATTTGAACCAAGAAAAGCATATTTAAGCTGCCCTGGCAGAGGCTTCAGTTCTAAGGCAGGTGGTTCAATAGTAGATGGCTTTTGGATTAAATGGTTATCCGAAGTATCAGATGTATCGAATAACTTACCTGGACGATGGTTTAACCAGTTTACCTCCTCCTGATCTTCAGTATCAGATGTATCGGAGTCAGAGGAGTTGTTGTCGTCGGTGCTGTCTTCGTTGTTGTCGTGACAGGCCTGTAAGTGGTTGTCGCAGCAGTGGCCAAAGTTTATATCATGACAGCCCGACCTAATGTATGGATGATCAAGGGTTACTTCAATGATAGCCTTGCATTCCTCATCCACATCAACATGTTTCATTGCTTGGAGAACATTTAATTTAATCTCTTGATCGTTCAGGCGCATGGTGAGTTCTCCTTTCTCCACATCAATCAGTGATCTTCCCGTGGCTAAGAAGGGTCGCCCAAGGATGACTGGTGCGTTTTCGTCTGCCTCACAATCTAAAACAAGAAAGTCAGCAGGAAAAATAAACTTATCCACTCTTACCAGAATATCTTCAATCTTTCCCTCTGGATGAACGTAAGAGCGGTCTGCCAGCTGCAGAGTTACTGTCGTGGGCCGCGCCTTTCCAATACCTAATTTCTGAAAAACAGACTTTGGCATTAAATTAACACCAGCACCAAGATCACAAAGTGCCTTGCCCACAAATTTGTCTCCGATTATACAAGGTATGATGAAGCTCCCCGGATCCTTCTTTTTCTGGGGTGGCTGCCGATGAAGAATACTCATGCAACCATCTGCCATCCTTACCGTTTCAAACTCCCCAAATTTATTTTTCTTTGACATGACATTCTTGAGAAATTTGGCGTAACCAGGCATCTCCCTAACGGCATCTAACAGCGGAATATTAATTTGAACCTGCTTAAAAATATCATAAATTTTTTTAAGTTGAGATTCCTGCTTAGTTTGCTGTATCCGTTGAGGAAAAGGTGGTGGGGGACGGTAATCAGCAATACGTCCTTCCCACTGCATACGAATCTGAGGACGATGTTCTTCATTTTTCTCCTCTGTCGCTTCTGCTGTCGTGACAGGCTCATCGGCAGCAGTCTGTTTATCACCTGTCGGGGCAGCTTGTGGATTCAGGGCATTGTTAGGATTACTCCAGGAAAATTTGGGATCCTTCCTCCAATTGGGGTTATAATTGTTGGAGTTGTAATTTGGCTTGTAATTTCCAACATATTTTCCCTCTTCTACATTTATTGGGCACTCATCCCGACTATGATTTCCCTCACAGATGTCACATACTTCCTCAATAGCAAATCCTTGTAATCCATCATCATTCAACAACCTTTTCATTGCTTTAGTAAGGAATGCTACCTGTGATTTCATAGTGATGTCGGCTTCATAATCCTTGACAGCAAGTACCCGTTTACCCCCTCTTCTTGCAGTTGGAAACTGCTCCTCATTCTTGGCTAGATTTTTCAAAACTTGCAATGCCTCGTTCGGATCTTTATCCAATAATAGTCCATTTGCTGCAGAATCAATTCGAATGCGAGTTTGTAAGTTAGCAGCATTATAGAACTTAGTTACCTGATTCCAGACGGGGAATCCATGCATGGGCAGTTTCGAAGAAGAGTAGTAAATCTGTCCCAGTCCTCGTGCATTGGCTCGTCATCTTCCTGTTGAAAAGTAGCAATTTCATTACGTAATCGCTCAGATAAATGCGAAGGATTAAAACGAGATAAGAATTCACGAGACAAATCTGCCCAAGTTACGATTGAACCCGGCGTAAGTTTATTCCACCAAGTTTTAGCTCTGTCCCTCAATGAGTGGAAGAATAACCGAAGCCTCAGGATCTCCGGATTAACTCCTGGCAGTCTAAACGAACCACAGATCTCCTGGAACGTCTTGAGATGCTCCCTAGCATCTTCTGTCACAGCACCACTAAACTGCCCGGCGTTGTTGATCATACTAAACATGACAGGCTTAAGCTCAAAGTTGTCAACGTCAATATCCGGCAGCGTGGTCTCCAGCTCTACATGATCGTTCAGCATGTAGTCATGACATGACCGTCGTCTAGCTGCTGCGGGCGGGTCACCGACAGGCGGGTTAAGACCGCCAAGGGGTGGTATGCCACCACCAGCAGGTTGGTTATGGCCCATTTTCTCTAGCTGTTCTTCGAGGTATTCGTTTCTGTCTAAAATTCGGCGAAGTTGTTTCTTGAGATTGAAGGAACGTTCAACTTCCGGATCTAATGGATACTCAGGATCTTCACCTCTTTTAGATCTGCGCATAAACAAGAAAACCTCGTGAAAAGCGAGAGTTGAAAACACAAAAGAAAAAAAAAGAAAAATAAAAACAAAAACAAAATAAAAGTAAAAACGAAAAGTGCAATAAAAGAAAGATGTAGTTATGTTGCCAATTCCCCGGCAACGGCGCCAAAAACTTGTTGCGTGTAAAAGAGTCTATCGCAATTGTAGTGCAAGTGTACACGATGCAAGTAGTAAAGTGATACGAAGTATCGGATTATCGTCTCCACAGGGATTGGGCTAATAGCTTCACCTAATTTCACTGCACGAAGTAAAGGAAATATTTGAGAGTTGTCACGAGAATAATAAAGGAAAACGTAAATAAAAGAATAGAGTAATCAAGATAGAGAGAATGGGCTGGTATTGAATTGCTCAGTAGTGCAGGTATTGTATTGCTTAGGAACTCTAGTTCTGTCGTCGCGCCTGTCGCTGGCAGCACCTGTCGCGGCAGCTGTCCGTTGGTCGTCGCGGCAGCAAACACACCAACTCAGTACGTTCAAGTTTGGCAAGAATCCCAGATCTGCCTTGGCCTATCCCTAGGTCCAAGTCTGTCGATGATCACGTCTTTGACGATACCTCCCGGCGTGAATCGAAGGATGAACACCGATGTGTATGAATTCTTCCTTAGCCACTTAACCTTGCCCTATCCCTAGGCACAAGATAGTTCAACTATAAACTAGAGAACTCGCTCTTATTTCTTTCGTATACTTAACTCTCCCGATGGTAAGTAAATAGATAACCTCACAATGCTCTCCCGATGCTCTTGCAAGATATTAAAACCAAAATAAGAGAACTTGAAGTTTATTTTATTGAACTTGGAAAATCCTAAAACAAAACAACCCTTGCAACTACTTTACAAAACAACTCGTTGCCCTAGGGGGTTTTTAGAACATGTCGACGACGGGTAAACGGCGGAGGGGTTTGGTTATCGGTTATGGGGTATTATGCCTCCTAGGTTAAATCTATGCTCTTATATAAGCTTTGGGCTCAAGTATTCTAAGTTAACAAGGATTACAACTTTAATGAAAAGTAAGATTCTAATAAATGCTTAATCTCTAAGGATTCCTACTTTTCAGCCGCCTCCTTGTTTCATGGGAATTCCTCTCCTTGAGCTTTGGCATGACATATCTTTTGATCCGGGGCTTGGAAAAATATTTGGCTTTCACACGACAGACGAGCAGATTTTTCTCTATCTATCGAGGTTCATTTTACTTTTCCTCTTCATAAGGCTGCTGTCACCTTGCTGTCACGACAGGTCCATGACAACTTCTTCCTTGTCATCTGCTTGTCCAGTTTAACTCTTCTGCTTCTCTGCCCTGCGCCCGCCTTCACCGTCTACGATGGCAGCAACCTGCAAAATAAGCCATCTTTTAGCAGAATCCGTGCCTTTAATCCATTTGTGATGTTTTACTGTAAACTAGCCTAAATGCAATGCAATGATGCTTGAATGCAGCAGAAATATGGGTTAAAAAGGGTGTAAATAATAGAACTTTTACACACTCAACACTTGCTAACTAGGGGTGAGCAAAACTTGACTCGACCTGACAAAACCGAAATTTTTTATTCGACTTGTGGCGAAAAATCTTGACTCGAAATTCCATAAATTCGACTCGACTAGAAAATTTTCAAATAAAGTTTGAGATGTAAAATGAAAACTCGAATAACTCCAAATTTTTAGTAATTGGTGAATTAATTTTAAATTTAAGTCAAGTCACTCAATTTTTCATGACATATTTATATATATACATTGATATATAAAAAAATTGAAGAAATATATGCCACATATGAAGAAATATATATGCAGATCTTATATGATTAGAGAAAGTGTTTAAATTGAACTATAATATGATAAATACTTGCAATTAAATTTGTATATGAACTCGAAAACTTGACTCGACTCAAACTCGACTCGAATTTCATAAACTCGAATCGAATTTTTTTTAAATAATGTTGGAGTTGTAAAATATGACGCCACAACTCGAATAACTCAAAAAATTTTTACACTACTTGACTCGATCGAATTCTAACTCTAACCTTCCGTAGATTTTAGTTTTTTATTGTTCATAGGAGCTGTGGGATCAATGCTTCCTGCTTCAGGGAATGAGCTACCTTGAGGCCCAAGGGGGGCCTAGCCCCTGTTGTAAAATTAAGGTATTAGATAGATTTTTGTCTAATAATAATTTGGTCTATGGAAAGATAAATATTGAAATAAAAAAAAAACACAGGAGTTTATTAATTATATAGTCAAGTAGGGTTTGAAATAAGGAAGAATGAGCTCGCATCCTCAAATGTTTTGGTCCAATAGCAATTTAGGTTTTTAAAAAGTTTAAATATTAGAAAAATTAGGCCTTGTCCCATGAATTTTGAGTTTAAATACCTAATAAACCCTTACATTTTTTAAATTCATTATTTTGGCCAGTGGTAGATCTAAACTTGTATCAAGTGGGTTCAAGAAAGTCAAAGTAATTGTTAAACAAACAAATTTTTATTTGAATAGCGGATGAGTGAATAGAGATCATTTGCCCACTTTTTGCCCTATTTATATCTTACACAAAAAAAATTAAAACTAGGGTTTATGATTAGAGTTTAGGGAATTGAGGATATTGTTTATTTTTTAGGGTTTAGGAATTAGAATATAGTGTTAGGGCTTATAATTTAATTTTTTAGAGTTGGACCATAAAAAAGGCACCAAAAAGGGACATGATTTTCTTTCAGATCAAGTTAGTTCAAATACATTCTATTTTTTCTCTCCCAAACTTATGTACTTTTTACAGGGATTTCTATAACCTAACTTATATGTAAATTTGCTTATTATTTTGGCTCCTGCCAATGATTGATCCTGGCTCCGTCCATGTTCCTACATCTAACAAAATAATCATTGTAGGGATCTTCTAGCATGGTTCTTGACAGTAGTAATTTATCATTACAACGTCGACCACTCAATGCATCAATGAGGTATTAAGCAAATTCTATGACGAAGACTGAGTTTGGATTAAGGGATTAAATTGACCTATTTTTTTTTATTTTACTGGTATCCAACTCATTGATCGACTAATTCAGATCAAATTTTGCATAAGATATGGAGGCGACCCTGCTAATCCAGTTTTCTTCATTCACAATATCGGGATTTGAACCTCTGACCTTACTTAAGGGACTAACGCCTCATTCCGCTAAACCAACCGGTTATTGGTAAAATTGATAAAATTTTGGTAATGTATTAAAAGGTGGAATTAAGAGAAAAAAGAGTTGACAAAAATCAGATTAATTTATTCGATAACATATTATTGAAAAATACATCCTCCATGTTTAACCTTATTCAGTCACAAATGCACTGCCCATGGAAACAAACTTGGTTATCATGTTTATGGGTACATTTTTCGTCACAGTCAGAGTTACTGGAACAACTAATTGCTTTGATTTCACCTTTGATGCAATCTGCAACTCCCCCTTCACACTCGATTGCTTTGAACTCTTTTTTGGTAGTGCTTGGAATATATACCTGCCCTTGGGTTCTCGATGTCATTACCAACACCATTGCTGCAATGATTCAAAAAATAAGATTTATTTACATGAATTGAAGATTGATTATTTAACCATTAGCATCAAGCAATGAAAAGAGTGAGATAAGGACTTACATGATGCAATTAGCAAAAGGATGATGAATTTCATATTTGAAGGAGCTGATTCTTCTTGGGAATTTGATTTAATGAGAAGTTGTACACAAAAAAAGGTTAGGAAAAGATTGTTATTTATAGTTGAGGCCTTCAAATATAAATTAGTGTTGATTTGAAATATAGGGCAAGAAATCTTATATAATATACACTTCCTTACAGGGAAATAAACCAAAATAAAATAATTTTTTTAATAACATTCCCTTTTTCCTAATCCTTATGTATATTTGTGTGTTTATATTAAGATTATTATTCCATGCACTAACTTTAAAAGAATTCGTTAACGGTGTTGTAATATTCTCATGTAATATGGTTATCGGATTTAAGGTTACATTTTTTGTTTATGGGTGGTGATCGCCGGATTATTTTTCTACTGCACCACGAGGTGTGCGTGACCCAACATGTGGGTGGTATACGATAATGATGTGTATCTTGATCTTTTTTGTAACCCCCTCGTTCCGGTCCGTACGCTTGACCGATTCGAGTGGGCTACACGGGGATAACCGAGATGAAACCCGTTAAGGCTCCACTCCGGTTACCGACCCTAGGAAAAACTTTTTCATTTATTATCTTATCTAGATGCGTTGATTAAACCTAAGCGTGAAACGATAGCGGAAACAAGGCTCACGAGAAGCCCAACAACAAACAGGGCCTAAGCCCAACCCCTGAAACCCTTTGGAGATGTCAAAAAGCCCAATTACAGGCCTGTGTTTCGAAACAGTCAAAGCCCGTTTCGAAACACGAGCTCCAGTTTTAAAAGCCAGACACCCGTTTCGAAACGCATCCACCCCGTTTCGGAACATGGTCTCATTTTGCCTTGCCGTTCCGATACCATTTCGAAATAGGCAATTCCAGTAGCCAAAGTGTTTCGAAACTGGTTTCGAAACAGGGGCTCACAGTAGGCAAAACGTATCGAAACACGTTTCGATACGGGGCCCTGGAACCACACCTGTTTCGAAACATGGCTACCCGTTTCGAAACACCTTCTGTCTGTGAATTCCCAAAATCAGTTTTAAACACCTCCAAATGATCCCAAACGTCCGTAACGACTCCAAGAATCATACTTAACATACAAACACATTCTAGAGGCATACACCCTATAGTAAACATACTCAAGATACATAAAATATAAGATAGGCAACCATTCAAAGGATCATACAAGGCATTAAGATAGCATGCTTCAACAAGGTCAACACCAAGCATGTAAGATAGGTAATTTAAACATGGTTTACAAACCAAGCATGGCATCAAAAGGCCAAAACAACACAAGCATTTAAAGAAGTCTAACATGCTCCTAAACAACCAATACCAACGTACATCAAAAAGCTCAAAGCAACATATACATGTCCCATTGCTTGACCATTACAACATAACTAAAATGTCCATACTTGATAGCTAAGATAGCACCACAAAGCACACTTGGAGGCCCCTTCTTGCACTAGCAACCCACGAATTAAGGATCTGCATTGTTGAACAAAAGAGAGCGTAAGCATACAGCTTAGTGAGGGTAAGCTCTTTAAAAACAAACCTCGACAATGCAGGGTCCAAGCACGAGCACAACAAGGTAAATGCATGTTCTTACCTTCGATCCACGAGAGCCAAAATGTCAATGATGCATGAACATAAACTCACAATATGTCATGCTCAACAAGCTCAATCCACGTCATATGTAAACACATATATTAATCCAAAAAGGAATCACATTTCATATCTCATTAATACACATATCAACTCATATTGGCACCTAGCTATTACTCGAATACACGGATCAACACGTTGGAACTCACATCCAACACAACCATTACCTTACGGTGGGATTACACTCATCACCGTTCTCACGGAGGGGATTCCACTCATCCTCACGCTCCGTCGATGGGATTACACTCATCACTGACTAATACATATAAGAAGGTTTTCCGGGCGAACCCATACTCCATATTGATGACTACCATCATTAAGACTACGCGTGCATTTGACTCACGTGTGCACACTAACATCCTAATGATCGATCATTTGTACCCAAGCATACTAGTGCCAACATTTAACTCAATCCAAAACATCATTTGATATCAACTTCCGTGCCTAGCACGTACTCACCATGATTAACATCATGCTCATACCTCATGCATATAACAATGCATCACAACCATGCCTCAACATACATGCATAACACATTTATACATAACCATCATAAACACATATCATCATGAGGCATAAACAACAATTAAAGAGTTCAACCAATGTCTCTAACTAAAGCTTGGGATTAGGCTACCACTCTAATCCCAACTCTAGGTGGGTCTACCAAGCCCAACCTAGTCCACATGCTTGAACCAAATACTCAAAACCATTTTTGAAAGCATTAAACCACTCACCTTCACTTCCAAGCTCAACTATCAAGCAACCAACACCTTAAAGCTTCCGGATTCACTTCCGATGTCTAACCGATGTCAAACCTTAATTCTAACCAAATCCAAACACAAACAAAACTTCAACAATCAATTACTAGTCGTCGGAACAACCCAGATTAACATTTCCAAGCAATTTAACACCCAAATTCATGCTCAAAACAGAATTACCGAGCAGCCCTCAAGACCCACTGAAATCTTCCATTTCAATCAACCAAACGGTCATCAAACACACTCAAAATGACCCTCATATACCATACTAACATCAGCCCTCAAATTACAACATAAAACAACCCCAAAAACTCCCTTAAAACCCTTCTAAAAACCCACCAAAACTCAAATCCGGGAAACTTAACAAAACACTTTAAAATCATATATGTTGGACTTCAAGGTTCATAAACAACTCATATATCATTAACAAATCAAAACCTTAAGTTAAAAGCAATAAAGGTAGTATTTTTAGTTCAAAACTCCCAAAAACTTAAATTCTAAAACATGGACCAAAATGAAAACTAGTTGTACTTTCAAAGAGAGGAAGATGAGAGCAAGTTGGAAATGTAATTACCTTTCAAAACCGACCAAAAATGAAGGTGCTAGGTAATGGAATAGTGAAATAGAGGTGAGAGCTTCTTGTGTCGTTGAAAATGAAGTGGGAAGTGAAGAAGACGAAGACAAGGCTTATTTTAACATAAAAAGGGTTTTAAATGGAAGTCCATTAAATTACAGATTTGCCATTAATGAGATGGCAATCTCTATTACTTAAAATCCATGTAATTTGAGTTTCATTTCAATTTAGTCCAATCATAAAATGTTTGTTTTGAAAAAAAACAAAGTCCAAATAATATATATAATATTATTTTAATCATAAAACCGAGACTCAAAATATTACTTAAATATCAATTTCACTGGACCCCTAAACCCGAGTGTTACATTTTTTTCGTGTGTGTGGTTTTAATTAATCTTTTATTTTCCAAGACTTTGTAGTATAAGGTTTTGTCTGTGGGTTGCATACGGGATGTGTTTACTCTTTTACTCCATTTTAGACTAGAAGTGTTTTTAATGAGGCATGCAACCAATTGTCTTTAGATTTTATAATGACCTTTTTAATAAAATCCATTCTTTGCCAAGCAAATAGAACAATAACAAATTCTATGTCAACGGTGATGCTTGCAATCGTCGAGTGAAATATGCAACAAAAAACCAACTGCAACAATGACAAATTATATGTCAACGAGAATGCTTGATGTCATGTTCTTATAAATGTTTTAACTTGCTAACTAGGGGTGAGCAAAACTTGACTCGACCTGACAAAACAAAAATTTTTGATTCGACTTGTGGCGAAAAAAGTCGACTCGAAATTCCATAAATTCGACTCGACTCGAAAATTTTCAAATAAAGTTTGAGTTGTAAAATGAAAATTCGAATAACTCCAAATTTTTAGTAATTGGTGAATTAATTTTAAGTTTAAGTCAAGTCACTCAAATTTTCATGATATATTTATATATATACATTGATATATAAAAAAATTTGAAGAAATATATGCCACATATGAAGAAGTATATATGCAGATCTTATATGATTAGAGAAAGTGTTTAAATTGAACTATAACATGATAAATACTTGCAATTAAATTTGTATATGAACTCGAAAACTTGACTAGACTCAAACTCGACTCGAATTTCATAAACTCGAATCGAATTTTTTTTTAAATAATGTTGGAGTTGTAAAATATGATGCCACAACTCGAATAACTCAAAAAAATTTTACACTACTTGACTAGATCGAATTCTAACTCTAACCTTCCGTAGATTTTAGTTTTTTTTGTTCATAGGAGCTGTGGGATCAATGCTTCCTGCTTCAGGGAAGGAGCTACCTTGAGGCCCAAGGGGGGCCTAGCCCCTGTTGTAAAATTAAGGTATTAGATAGATTTTTGTCTAATAATAATTTGGTCTATGGAAAGATAAATATTGAAATTAAAAAACACACGAGTTTATTAATTATATAATCAAGTAGGGTTTTAAATAAGGAAGAATGAGCTCGCATCCTCAAATGTTTTGGTCCAATAGCAATTTAGGTTTTTATAAAGTTTAAATATTAGAAAAATTAGGCCTTGTCCCATGAATTTTGAGTTTAAATACCTAATAAACCCTTACATTTTTTAAATTCATTATTTTGGCCAGTGGTAGATCTAAACTTTTATCAAGTGGGTTCAAGAAAGTAAAAGTAAATGTTAAACAAACATATTTTTATTTGAATAGCGGATGAGTGAATAGAGATCATTTGCCCACTTTTTGCCCTATTTATGTCTCACAAAAAAATTAAAACTAGGGTTTAGGATTAGAGTTTAGGGAATTGAGGATATTGTTTAATTTTTAGGGTTTAGGATTTAGAATATAGTGTTAGGGCTTATAATTTAATTTTTTAGAGTTGGACCATAAAAAAGGCACCGAAAAGGGACATGATTTTCTTTCAGATCAAGTCAGTTCAAATACATTCTATTTTTTCTCTCCCAAACTTATGTACTTTTTACAGGGATTTCTATAACCTAACTTATATGTAAATTTGCTTATTATTTTGGCTCCTGCCAATGTTTGATCCTGGCTCCGTTCATGTTCCTACATCTAACAAAATAATGATTGTAGGGATCTTCTAGCATGGTTCTTGGCAGTAGTAATTTATCATTACAACGTCGACCACTCAATGCATCAATGAGGTATTAAGCAAATTCTATGACGAAGACTGAGTTTGGATTAAGGGATTAAATTGATCTATTATTTTTTTTATTTTTACCGGTATCCGACTCATTGATCGACTAATTCAGATCAAATTTTGCATAAGATATGGAGGTGACCCTTCTAATCCAGTTTTCTCCATTCACAATATCGGGATTTGAACCTCTGACCTTACTTAAGGGACTAACGCCTCATTCCGCTAAACCAACCGGTTATTGGTAAAATTGATAAAATTTTGGTAATGTATCAAAAGGTGGAATTAAGAGAAAAAAAGAGTTGACAAAAATCAGATTAATTTATTCGATAACATATTATTGAAAAATACATCATCCATGTTTAACCTTAATCAGTCACAAATGCACTGCCCATGGAAACAAACTTGGTTATCGTGTTTATGGGTACATTTTTCGTCACAGTCAGAGTTACTGGAACAACTAATTTCTTTGATTTCACCTTTGATGCAATCTGAAACTCCCCCTTCACACTCAATTGATTTGAACTCTTTTTCGGTAGTGCTTGGAATATATACCTGCCCTTGAGCTCTCGATGTCATTACCAACACCATTGCTGCAATGATTCAAAAAAGAAGTTTTATTTACATGAATTGAAGATTGATTATTTAACCATTAGCATCAAGCAATGAAAAGAGTGAGATAAGGACTTACATGATGCAATTAGCAAAAGGATCATGAATTTCATATTTGAAGGAGCTGATTCTTCTTGGGAATTTGATTTAATGAGAAGTTGTACACAAGAAAGGTTAGGCAAAGGATGTTATTTATAGTTGAGGCCTTCAAATATAAATTAGTGTTGATTTGAAATATATGGCAAGAAATCTTATATAATATACACTTCCTTACAGGGAAATAAACCAAAATAAAATAATTTTTTTAATAACATTCCCTTTTCCTAATCCTTATGTATATTTATGTGTTTATATTAAGATTATTATTCCATGCACTAACATTAAAAGAATTCGTTAACGGTGTCCTAATATTCTCATGTAATATGGTTATCAGATTTAGGGTTACATTTTTTGTTTATGGGTGGTGATCGCCGAATTATTTTTCTGCTGCGCCAAGAGGTGTGCGTGACCCAACATGCGTGTGGTATACGATAATGATGTGTATCTTAATCTTTTTTTCGTGTGTGTGGTTTTAATTAATCTTTTATTTTCCAAGACTTTGTAGTAGAAGGTTTTGTCTGTGGGTTGCATACGGGATGTGTTTACTCTTTTACTCCATTTTAGACTAGAAGTGTTTTTAATGAGGCATGCAACCAATTGTCTTTAGATTTTATAATGACCTTTTAATAAAATCCATTCTTTGCCAAGAAAATAGAACAATAACAAATTCTATGTCAACGGTGATGCTTGCAATCGTCGAGTGAAATATGCAAGAAAAAACCAACTGCAACAATGACAGATTATATGTCAACGATAATGCTTGATGTCATGTTCTTATTAATGTTTTAACTTGCTAACTAGGGGTGAGAAAAACTTGACTCGACCTGACAAAACCGAAATTTTTTATCCGACATGTGGTGAAAAAACTCGACTCGAAATTCCATAAATTCGACCCGACTCAAAAATTTCAAATAAAGTTTGAGTTGTAAAATGAAAACTCGAATAACTCCAAATTTTTAGTAATCGGTGAATTAATTTTAAGTTTAATTTTAAGTTTAAGTCATACCAAAATTATTCTGTTTTGGTGCGGCGTCCACTTACACCCCCAACCTTCCCAATGAAGAAGAATTAAGTGCAGTATTTATATGGTGCATGCACATGCAAGGAATTCCCCCTAACAAGACGATCAAGCTGGCTAAAGAAACTATGGGTTTGTGGAAACGCCTGGCAAAGGAGCAAACATCGGAACTTGACGCCGGCGAGCACCGTGAAACGGGTAAGGATAATCAATCGGAGGAAAAAGACCAGGGCACTCAACGGGTGTGGACCCTATATGTCGGAGGTCTATCTCGAACAATACACTGGAAAGGACTATGGCAGGTATGTGATAGACATGGGGTTGTCAAAGATGTGTTTATTTCGAATAGAGTGGCTAGGGATGGGCAGCGATTTGGTTTTGTTCGGATGGCATCACAAGATGACGCCAATCGGGTAATCGAGAGATTACATGGAAAGTGGATTCACGGCACTCAGATGAGTGTCGCCATGGCGTGGAAGGGCAGAACAGAATTGGTTAGGAGAAAAGGGGGATAGGGGAAAAGTAGGGAACAACGTGGGACAGTGGAGATCGGAGATTCAAAGGCGTCACACACTTCGAAATCGATAGGGAGAGGAGGGGTGAGTGAAAATCGTAGGATAATTCCGAGAATAGTGGACGAAGACAAATGGGCGATCCTACAATGGTGTGCGGTGGGATGGTGCTTGAATCCGTGTAGTATAAAATCATTGGCGGAGCGTTTGGAGGTTGAGAAGCACGACGGATTCTCCATCATGAGATTGTCAGGGTCCATGATTTTGTTAATGTGCACATCGGCGAGTGTTCAAGAACGTGTGTTGAAGCTAGACCGCGTGAGAGAATGTTTTACGAGGGTGGAGGCGTGGTCGCCAGCAATCAAAGTGGAATCGCGCCGGGTATGGTTATCTATTGTGGGTCTTCCAATTCACCTATGGCACAAACGGACATTCATGAATATCGCAAATATATGGGGATCTTTTATTTGCATGGACGATGCTACGAAAACGCCGACATCTTTTGATAGCGGCAGAATTATGGTGGAGACAACGGCTTTTGATCGAATTGAGGAACAAATATCTATTCAATTTGAGGAGGAGATGTATCCGGTCCGAGTGTTGGAAAAGGACGGAAAAATACCGGCGATTGAGTGTTATTGTGGCGATTATGTGTCGACCGACGGAGAGGAGAGTCTTGCACATGATACCTCTTATGACATTGCCGGGGATGAAGGAAGGATTGATGGCACCACAAATAAGCGGAGGGAGGTAATCGAACCAGTTTTGTGGCTAGCTAACGAAGTATGGGAGGGTCAACAAGGGGTCACGAACGGTGCAGTAAATATAGAAAAGCGAGCAGATTTAATTAACAATGTGGAACGGGGGTCGGAGCAGCGTTTGGAACGGTCGCCGGACAGGCAGACGGAAGAGCTGCCGGAACAGAATGTGCCGACGAAAGGAGGTGGGACGATTGGGGAGAAGGACAATGGCGATAGGAGTCTAGAGGAGGTAGGTAACGTTCCAATTTGTGAGAGTTTGGATATCGCTGGGATTGTGAATTCAAAGTCTAGTGATTCAGCGGGGCATGATTCTCAATTGCATCCAGGGGATAAGGTGATAGAGGAATTTAACTCATATCCAAATATCCATTCGAATGCTCCACATCCAGGCCTTGGTAATACCGAATTAATTCAAGTGGGTCGGGCGTTTTGTAAAATCCGACGGGTACTAGGAGGAAAACAAACCATAGGTGGTTGTCGGTTATATCGGAAAAAGAAGGGCAATCGATTAAGTGGGTTTCGACAAGGGATTTTGAACGGGGAAGGGGAGATAGAAGACAGTTTGAATGCACCACAAAATCTAGAAAGCGAGGCAGTCGCAACATTAAAATTGGGCTCGTTGATTGGGGTAAATTCCAACGGGCGTGAAGAGGAGATCATTCGCGACATTTCATGGGTAATCACCGGGGATAGTCGGGGCTTGTGACTAATGAAATTGTTATCGTGGAATGTTCGAGGTTTGGGAGGGAGTGCAAAGCTACGGTATGTACGTGAGATGTTACGAAAAAATAATGTGGACATGGCGATGTTACAGGAAACGAAGATGGAGGAGTGGCCGACGTTATGGGTAGCGAACTTATGGGGATCGGACTGTTTTGAATCAGCATTCGCGCCATCAATCGGAGCTTCAGGGGGTATATTGGTGTTATGGGAAGCAAGCAGATTTAGCAATGAAAGGGTTGAGGTAGATCGACATTTCATAGTGTTACGGGGAAGGTGGACACAAGAAGACATGGCTTGCGGGATAGTAGTGGTATATGCCCCATCGGAGATTGAGGGTCAGCGAGCAGTATGGGCAGCGATACTAGACAAAATTAGCGATCAAGAGGGGCCGTGGTGTATCGCAGGGGATTTCAATGCAATCTTACATGATTCTTATAGAGTTAGGGTATCGGACAGGAATGTTGAAATGGAATTATTTGGTGAATTTGTACTTCACGCAGGGCTAATGGATTTGCCGCTACTGGGCAAACGATATACATGGTTTGGTCCAAGGAATAGGTGCAGTAGAATCGATCGTTTCTTGATCTCGGCAGGTTGGGTGGATGTTTTCAGCTCAATCCAGCAGGAAGCTTTGGCGAGGGGTGTATCAGATCATACGCCCTTATTGTTGAAATGTGATGAGAGTGATTGGGGACCTCGGCCTTTTAGGTTCTTCAATTGTTGGATGGAGGGTCGATATCATGCTCGCCAAATAGTTGAAGAATGGTTCCGATTGACAGGTTTGGGCATTGGTAACGGGAACATTATGGTAAAATTGCGACACCTGAAATTATTCTTGAAAAAGTGGAATCGTGATAGTTTTGGGGATGTGAATGAGATTATTGCTGAGATGCAAGGTAAGATTGATCAGGCAGATGAAGCAGTAGATAAGAATAATGACGGTGAGGGAGTTGAGGTGGAGCGAAGACAGTGGATGCAGGCACTATGGAGAGCTATGCAAAATAAGGAAGCAATGTGGCGACAAAAATCGCGGGCGACATGGCTTCGATTGGGTGACCGAAATACGGCCTTTTTTCACCGATCTGCCAAATTGCGTGCTGCTAGGAATTACATACCTGGTTTCTTGATAAAAGGCAGGTGGATAACATCACCGACACAAATGCGTCGACATGTGGTGCAAGAGTTCACTAGACATTTTGCTAGTGATACGCGGGAGTGTGTATGGCACTTTGATGGTGAGTTCCGACAAATATCTACGGCTGCTAGTGAGAAGTTGGTTTCGGTTTTCTCATTGGAGGAAATTCAGGGTGTGGTGCGGGAATGCGACGGTTCGAAGGCGCCAGGCCCGGACGGATTTACATTGGAATTTTATAAGAAAGGGTGGGAAGTGGTAAGTGGTGACGTCTTCTGTTTTTTCAAGAGTTTCCATGCTAGCGGTCTTTTACCCAAGGGTGCGAATTGTGCGTTTATCGTCCTGCTGCCTAAGGTATCGTCCCCTAAAACAATTGGTGAATATAGACCTATCTGCTTGGTTAGTTCAATGTACAAAATATTGGCGAAATGTTTAGCTAGTCGCTTGCAGTTAGTTTTAGGTGAGTTAATCAGTGACACGCAATCAACGTTTATTAAGGGACGTCAATTAGTGGATGGGGTACTTCTAGCTATTGAGGTTGTTCATTCCCTTCTTCAGAGGGGAGCGGGTGGTTTTTTGTTGAAACTAGATTTCGCAAAGGCCTATGACTGTGTCAGTTGGCGGTTCTTGGATGAGGTTTGTTGAGTGTGTAAAAGTTCTATTATTTACACCTTTTTTAACCCATATTTCTACTGCATTCAAGCATCATTGCATTGCATTTAGGCTAGTTTACAGTAAAACATCACAAATGGATTAAAGGCACGGATTCTGCTAAAAGATGGCTTATTTTGCAGGTTGCTGCCATCGTAGACGGTGAAGGCGGGCGCAGGGCAGAGAAGCAGAAGAGTTAAACTGGACAAGCAGATGACAAGGAAGAAGCTGCCATGGATCTGTCGTGACAGCAAGGTGACAGCAGCCTTATGAAGAGGAAAAGTAAAATGGACCTCGATAGATAGAGAAAAATCTGCTCGTCTGTCGTGTGAAAGCCAAATATTTTTCCAAGCCCCGGATCAAAAGATATGTCAAGTCAAAGCTCAAGGAGAGGAAATCCCATGAAACAAGGAGGCGGTTGAAAAGTAGGATACTTGAAGATTAAAGTCTTTATTAGAATCTTACTTTTAATTAAAGTTGTAATCCTTGTTAACTTAGAATTCTTGAGCCCAAAGCTTATATAAGGGCATAGATTTTAACCTAGGAGATATCATACCCCATAACCGATAACCAAACCCCTCCGCCGTTTACCCGTCGTCGACATGTTCTAAAAACCCCCTTGGGCCACGGGTTGTTTTGTAAAGTAGTTGCAAGGGTTGTTTTGTTTTAGGATTTTCCAAGTTCAATAAAATAAACTTCAAGTTCTCTTATTTTGGCTTTAATATCTTGCAAGAGCATCGGGAGAGTATTGTGAGGTTATCTATTTACTTAGCATCGGGAGAGTTAAGTATACGAAAGAGATAAGAGCAAGTTCTCTAGTTTATAGTTGAACTATCTTGTGCCTAGGGATAGGGCAAGGTTAAGTGGCTAAGGAAGAATTCATACACATCGGTGTTCATCCTTCGATTCACGCCGGGAGGTATCGTCAAAGACGTGATCATCGACAGACTTGGACCTAGGGGTAGGCCAAGGCAGATCTGGGATTCTTGCCAAACTTGAATGTACTGAGTTGGTGTGTTTGCTGCCGCGACGACCAACGGACAACTGCCGTGACAGGTGCTGCCAGCGACAGGCGCGACGACAGAACTGGAGTTCCTAAGCAATACAATACCTGTACTACTGAGCAATTCAATACCAGCCCATTCTCTCTATCTTGATTACTCTATTCTTTTATTTACGTTTTCCTTTATTATTCTCGTGACAACTCTCAAATATTTCCTTTACTTCGTGCAGTGAAATTAGGTGAAGCTATTAGCCCAATCCCTGTGGAGACGATAATCTGATACTTCGTATCACTTTACTACTTGCGTCGTGTACACTTGCACTACAATTGCGATAGACTCTTTTACACGCAACAAGTTTTTGGCGCCGTTGCCGAGGATTGGCAACATAACTACATCTTTCTTTTATTGCACTTTTCGTTTTTACTTTTATTTTTCGTTTTTGTTTTTATTTTTATTTTTCTTTAATTTTTCTTTTGTGCTTTCAACTCTCACTTTTCACGAGGTTTTCTTGTTTATGCGCAGATCTAAAAGAGGTGAAGATCCTGAGTATCCATTAGATCTGGAAGTTGAACGTTCCTTTAATCTCAAGAAACAACTTCGTCGACTTTTAGACAGAAACGAATACCTCGAAGAACAGCTAGAGAAAATGGGCCATAACCAACCTGCTGGCGGTGGCATACCACCCCTTGGCGGTCTTAACCCGCCTGTCGGTGACCCGCCCGCAGCAGCTGGACGACGGTCATGTCGTGACTACATGCTGAACGATCATGTAGAACTGGAGACCACACTGCCGGATATTGATGTTGATAACTTCGAACTCAAGCCTGTCATGTTTAGTATGATCAACAACGCCGGGCAGTTTAGTGGTGCTGTGACAGAAGATGCTAGGGAGCATCTCAAGACGTTCCAGGAGATCTGTGGTTCGTTTAGACTACCAGGAGTTAATCCGGAGATACTGAGGCTTCGGTTATTCCCCCATTCCTTGAGGGACAGAGCTAAAACTTGGTGGAATAAACTAACACCGGGTTCAATCGTAACTTGGGCAGATTTGTCTCGTGAATTCTTATCTCGTTTTAATCCTTCGCATTTATCTGAGCGATTACGTAATGAAATTGCTACTTTTCAACAGGAAGATGACGAGCCAATGCACGAGGCCTGGGACAGATTTACTACTCTTCTTCGAAACTGCCCCATGCATGGATTCCCCGTCTGGAATCAGGTAACTAAGTTTTATAATGCTGCTAACTTACAAACTCACATTAGAATTGATTTTGCAGCAAATGGACTATTATTGGATAAAGATCCAGACGAGGCATTGCAAGTTTTGAAAAATCTAGCTAAGAATGAGGAGCAGTTTCCAACTGCAAGAAGAGGGGGTAAACGGGTACTTGCTGTCAAGGATTATGAAGCCGACATCACTATGAAATCACAGGTAGCATTCCTTACTAAAGCAATGAAAAGGTTATTGAATGATGATGGATTACAAGGATTTGCTGTTGAGGAAGTATGTGATATCTGTGAGGGAAATCATAGTCGGGATGAGTGCCCAATAAATGTAGAAGAGGGAAAATATGTTGGAAATTACAAGCCAAATTACAATTCCAACAATTATAATCCCAATTGGAGGAAGGATCCCAAATTTTCCTGGAGTAATCCTAACAATGCCCTGAATCCGCAAGCACACAATCAGAATCAGGGAGGACCTAGATTGCTGACGCGGCAGCAACTGTCGCAGAACCTGCCGCCACAGCAACAACAGCAGCCACCACCTGCCACGAGCAGTATATTGGAACAGACTCTGGCCACCTTTATGTCTCAAACCGGTACTTATATTGAGAATATGAATCAGTTTGTCAAGAAGACAGAGAATTTCATGGACAAGACAGAGATGAGGATGACGAATCATGAAGCCACTTTGAAATCTCTGGAGACACAAATGGGTCAGGTTTCTCAACATATTAAGCCGAGGCAGAATGAAGGATTCCCTAGCAATACTGAAAATGCTAGACCACCCAAACATGAGCAATGTAAGGCAATTACTACTAGGAGTGGGAAGAAATTACCAGGGCCGGAAAAAGAAGCTGAAACAGTAAAGGAACCAGCCTTTGATAAACCTGCCGAGGAAGCTACCCCGACAGGTGATAAACAGACTGCTACCGATGAGCCTGTCACGACAGCAGAAGCGATAGAGGAGAAAAATGAAGAACATCGTCCTCAGATTCGTATGCAGTGGGAAGGACGTATTGCTGATTACCGTCCCCCACCACCTTTTCCTCAACGGATACAGCAAACTAAGCAGGAATCTCAACTTAAAAAGATTTATGATATTTTTAAGCAGATTCAAATTAATATTCCGCTGTTAGATGCCATTAGGGAGATGCCTGGTTACGCCAAATTTCTCAAAAATGTCATGTCAAAGAAATATAAATTTGGGGAATTTGAAACGGTAAGGATGGCAGATGGTTGCATGAGTATTCTTCATCGGCAACCACCCCAGAAAAAGAAGGATCCAGGGAGCTTCATCATACCTTGTGTAATCGGAGACAAATTTGTGGGTAAGGCACTTTGTGATCTTGGTGCTAGTGTTAATTTAATTCCAAAGTCTGTTTTTCAGAAATTAGGTATTGGAAAGGCGCGGCCCACGACAGTAACTCTGCAGCTGGCAGACCGCTCTTACGTTCATCCAGAGGGAAAGATTGAAGATATTTTGGTAAGAGTGGATAAGTTTATTTTTCCTGCTGACTTTCTTGTTTTAGATTGTGAGGCAGACGAAAACGCACCAGTCATCCTTGGGCGACCCTTGTTAGCCACGGGAAGATCACTGATTGATGTGGAAAAAGGAGAACTCACCATGCGAGTGAACGATCAAGAGATTAAGTTGAACGTTCTCCAAGCAATGAAACATGCTGATGTGGACGAGGAATGCAAGGCCATCATTGAAGTAACCCTTGATTATCCCTGCATCAGGTCGGGCTGTCATGATATAAAATTTGGTCACTGCTGCGATAGCCACCTACAGGCCTGTCACGACAGCAACGACGACAGCACCGACGACAGCAACTCCTCTGAATCCGATACATCTGATACTGAAGGTCAGGAGGAGATAAACTGGTTAGGCCATCGTCCAGGTAAGTTATTCGAACCTTTGAATTATACTTCGGATAACCATTCAATCCAAAAGCCATCTACTGTTGAACCACCTGCTTTAGAACTTAAACCCCTGCCAGGGCAGTTAAAATATGCTTATCTTGGTTCAAATGACACACTGCCCGTAATCATCTCTTCTAAGCTGCCGCAGGAACAGGAACGGCAGCTAGACGGCATGCTAAGGCAGCACAAGAAGGCGATTGGATGGACGATAGCAGACATTCAAGGCATTAGTCCGGCGTTATGCATGCACAAAATCCTCCTGGAGGAAGATCATAAGCCGACTATTGATGCCCAAAGGCGGCTAAACCATGCGATGAAAGAGGTGGTGCGTAAAGAGATAATCAAATGGTTAGATGCTGGTATTATTTACGCCATCTCCGACAGCAAATGGGTGAGCCCGGTGCAATGCGTTCCAAAGAAAGGAGGAATGACCGTGATAACCAATGAGAACAATGAGTTAATCCCAACCAGGACTGTGACCGGTTGGAGGGTTTGTATGGACTATCGGAAGCTCAACAAAGCTACCCGAAAGGACCATTTTCCTTTACCCTTTATTGATCAAATGCTTGATAGATTAGCGGGTAAATCTTACTATTGTTTTCTTGATGGTTATTCAGGTTATAATCAGATTGCTATTGCACCAGAAGATCAAGAAAAGACGACTTTCACATGCCCCTACGGAACATACGCTTTTAGGAGGATGCCGTTTGGACTATGTAATGCACCTGCCACCTTCCAAAGGTGTATGATGGCCATATTGTCCGATATGGTAGAGGACTTCCTTGAGATATTTATGGATGATTTTTTCGTCTTTGGAGACGATTTTGAGAGCTGCCTCGGCAACTTACAAAAGGTACTTGAAAGATGTGAAAAAGCTAATCTAGTCTTGAATTGGGAAAAATGCCACTTTATGGTGGATGAAGGGATAGTTCTCGGCCATAAGATTAGCTGCCGTGGGATAGAAGTCGACAGGGCCAAGATAGAAGTCATAGAGAAGCTGCCACCGCCGACCACAGTCAAGGGCATTAGAAGTTTTTTAGGGCATGCTGGTTTTTATCGGAGATTTATTGCAAATTTCTCAAAAATCACCAAGCCCCTATGTCATCTCTTAGAGCAGAACCGACCCTTTGACTTTAATGATGAATGTACTGAAGCATTCAAGGTTCTGAAGGAAAAACTAGTGACAGCCCCCATAGTACAGCCACCAGACTGGACCCAGCCATTTGAGATCATGTGTGATGCTAGTGACTATGCTGTCGGGGCAGCACTTGGGCAGCGCAGAAATAAGCTGTTTCATGTCATATACTATGCCAGCAAGACACTGAATGACACCCAAGTGAACTGCACCACCACAGAAAAGAAGTTATTAGCTGTGGTGTTCTCCATCGACAAGTTTCGTTCTTACATACTTGGGACGAAGGTAATAATACACACAGACCATTCTGCCCTGAAGTATTTGTTTGCAAAGAAGGATGCAAAGCCTAGATTGATACGGTGGATCTTGCTATTACAAGAATTCGACCTTGCGATCAAGGACAAAAAAGGAACAGAAAATCAGGTGGCAGACCACTTGTCAAGGTTGGAGAAGGGACAGAGTCTACCAATCGATGAGACAAACATACTGGAGACCTTCCCAGATGAGCAGCTCTTTGCTGCTGCAATCGCTGCCGCAACAGCCATGGCGGCAGGTAAGTTTTCTGAACTCCCCTGGTATGTTGATTTCGTTAACTTTATAGTTAGCGGAATACTTCCTTCTGATCTTAATTATCAAGCCAGGAAGAGGTTCCAAAATGATGTTAAGCATTATTATTGGGACGAACCTCTTCTTTTCAAACTATGCGCAGATCAGGTTATAAGGAGGTGCGTACCATAAGAAGAGCAAGAAGACATTTTCCATCACTGCCATGCTTCACAATATGGAGGTCACTTAGGAGGCAACAAAACTGCTACCAAGGTGCTGCAGTCAGGGTTCTACTGGCCGACACTATATAAAGATGCACAAGACTATTACAAGAACTGTGACAGGTGCCAGCGGACAGGTAACATCTCAAGGAGAAACGAGATGCCACTGCAGAACATTTTAGAGGTCGAGATCTTCGACGTTTGGGGGATTGATTTTATGGGACCTTTTCCATATTCATGTGGAAATTTATACATCCTCCTAGCAGTGGATTATGTCTCTAACTGGGTTGAAGCTATCGCCACACAAAAGAATGATGCCAAGACGGTCCAGAAGTTTTTACACAAAAACATTTTTTCGAGGTTTGGCATCCCCAAGGCGATTATCAGTGATGAAGGGAGACATTTTGACAATAGGGTTATTGCTGCCGCCTTGAAGAAATATGGTGTCAAGCACAGGATCGCGACAGCATACCACCCACAGACCAATGGACAGGCTGAGATATCCAATAGGGAAGTGAAGAACATTCTTGAGAAGATGGTTAAGCCAACTAGGAAAGATTGGTCTTTACTTCTGAATGATGCATTATGGGCATATAGGACAGCTTTTAAGACTCCGTTGGGCATGTCTCCATACCGACTGATTTATGGAAAAACATGCCACTTGCCTGTCGAGATAGAGCATAAAGCATATTGGGCTATCAAGGCAGTGAATATGGACTTGGACAAGGCAGGCCAGAAAAGGCTATTGGATCTGAACGAGATTGACGAAATACTGACAATGGCCTACGACAATGCAAGAATCTACAAGGAGAAAACTAAGAAGTGGCATGTGTAGAACGTGGCAATCGATCGGATAAAACCAAGAGGGGGGGTGAATTGGATTTTTGAAAGTTGCGGCGGAAGCTAATTGCAAAGATAAAAATTGCAAAGCGATTTAGAGTGGTTCGACTTTCTAACCAAAGTCTACATCCACTACCTTAGCGTCCACACTAAGGATTTCCCACAAATTCACTAATTTGTCTTTCCTTTAAGGACAAGGAGTAACCTTACACACTTCAATAGACTTATACCCCAAAGCCTATTGAATCCTATCCCAAAGTTGGATACAAATGAGCAAACTAGAAAATCCTCACAAGGAAAGTGTTTGCGAAGTTTAAGCTCTCTCACACACCCGAAAAACACTAGCTCAAGAATTACAACGAAGAACACTCTAGTGTTTTTACAAGAAAGATCGAAAAATAAGCTCGATATAAACTCTTGGAAGTTTGAATGCTTGAATATGATTTCTTGATGTTTCTTCCTCTTTCTTGTTACTTCAATATTGATCTAAGGCTGTATTTATAGTGTTGTTTGAGTCTATAGCCGTTAGGAGCCTTTGGAGAGTCTTTGGAGCCGTTGGGGATGTTTTTCTCACAACTTTTCAGCTTCCAGACGCCTACCGTTTCGGAACGGGGTCACCTGTTTCGGAACGGCTTTCAAATAATATAGCCGTTAGGAGCGTCTACGAGAGCCCGTTTCGAAACGCCTAGGGCCGTTTCGGAACGGCTATGCCACTGCCAAAGGGGTGTTTCGAAACGGCCTAAGCCCGTTTCGGAACGCCCTGTTTAATTTCAAAAATTTGTTTAAAGACCGTTGCCCTTTGTTCTTTTAAATGAAGACCAGTTTCGAAACGAGTCATACCGTTTCGAAACGCCTTGACCCGTTCCGATACCCGTTTCGGAACAGGTGCACATCGAACTGAAAGTGTTTCGAAACGCCTTGGGCCGTTTCGAAACGGGGCTTGAAAAATCACTGTTTCGACTTTTAAAATACTTAAAAAATATTTTGTAAGTCTTTGGTTTTAGCTATAAAATGGTCTTTAACAAGATATAGGGAATTTTAAGGACTTTTAAAATTGTTTTGATATTTTTACTTTAGTCCTTAGGTTTTTAGTTATATCAAAATTAAAGCGTATGTTCAACAATCTCCCCCTTTTTGATATAACAAAACCAAAGTTAGAATTTTTAAGAATTTTGAAAGTTTTGAAGATATTCTAACTCCCCCTTAATTTAAGATAGGTTTTGAAATTTAAAACTTGTGACTTTTGAAATCAATGATCAAAACCTTAAGACAAATTTAAAAATTTAAAAATTTTAATAGTTTCAAAAAATTTTTGGTGGCATGGCATGGCTATCTTCTCCCCCTTTTTGTTAGATCAAAAAGAAACAAGCTCATAAAGAAGATTAGTACCAATAATCAATAATAAGCAATCATAATTGATATTCAAAGCATAAACAATAAGTTCATAATCAAATTCCAAGATAATCGATCAATATTATAGGTTCCTAAAAACATGATAAAACATGAAGAAACAAACTCAATCCTAAATGCATAGATAATATAATATGATATGATATGACTATCCTAGGCCTCGTCATCATCATCCTCATCATCATCGTTCTTGGCTTGTGAACGGTGATATTTTGTCCATTCTCCATAAAGAGTAGAAAAGGAAAGATCAAGGTTGTCATTGGAAGTTTCAAGGGTTTGAAGACGATCCTCGACATTCTTCAAACGATTTCCCATAGTTTCAAAGCCCGAAGAAATACGAGTTTCCATTGTGTCAAAACGAGAATTCAAGGCATTGAACTGCTCGGTAAGAAAACCCGTGAGAGCATCTTGATTTCCCATTTGAACTTGAGGTGGAGGAGCAACGGGAGGAGGAATCTCTTCTCGATCAATTCTTTGCCAAAAACCATTCAAATATGTGAATCCGGATTTTCGAAGAGAGGACTCACCAATTTTGGTCTTGCTAGGTTCCGGGGAATCATAGGTACAATCAATACCAAGATGATCGAAGAGAAAACTCAAAACAATGCCGTAAGTGAATGAAGTCAACTCATTGGTGTCAATAAGTTTGATATTATTGACGATCTCGGCAAAGATGATTTTGGGCACATTTGGGCGCTCACCTCTTCGGAAACATTCGAGCCAAAAATGATCTTTTTCCCGGATGTGGGAGTATTTTCCTCCGGATGGTCGAATGAACCAAGAAACAATCAAATGAAGCACACGATCGTGCACATCTAAATGAAGAGCTTTTCCGGTAAAGGTGCCAAAGTGGCGTTCTTCTTCTATACCCTCATTCTTGAGTTTAAGGGCCGACTCCAAAAGAGCAATATTAATAACAAACTTTTGCCCTAGTAAAGATGACTCAATTCCTACAATTTCTGTTTTGGTTTCATCATATAGGAAACGAGCATTAGAGTAGAAGAGAAGTACCAAGTTTTTGTAGCAAACATCCTCGATGCTCAAGAAGAAAAGAAGATCCCACTCATCCAAACGATTAAGATAGCGAAAGAGAAATCGCTCGGAATTAAGGAATTCGACATCAATAACTCTTTCTTTACGAACAGCGAGATTTTTGACGTAGGAGAAGCGAGCACGCTGCTGCGGAGTTTTTAGAGTTTTCTGAAAGAGTTGAGTAATATTTGGACGAATGCTTGATTCTCCGGTTTGAACGGCTTTGCGCTTTTTGTTCGCTTGATCCGTCATCTAAAATATTAAGCAAGAGTTTTAAAATTGTATGCATTGATAATTAAAATTAATCCAATAGGAAATCCCACTTAGGTTTTTGAAAAACAAAATTAAAAAATACGATTAAAAAATTTTATATTCGAATCAAAAATTTTGAGATTTTGAAAAGTTTTTACAAGATTCGAATAACCCACAACTAAAAACATATAATGTATACAAGAATAAATTTTTCTATCCTATGATTCGAACATAATTTGAAAAATAAGAAAAATAAGAAAAATTACCTTAGTTTGGGATTTTGGATGATTTGAGAGAAATCTTTGCACAAGATTGATGAAGCTTGCTTAGATATGTGTTTTAGAGCAAAACCCCTCACAATTTTGTGAAAAACAAAGGGTTTTAGAGGGTATTTATAGAAGGGGGTCGGTTAGGGTTTTTAGGGTTTTAAGGGTTTGATAAAAATTAGATTTTTGAACATTTAGAAGCCCTAAATAGGGCTGTCCGCGAGGCCGTTTCGGAACGGTCATGACCGTTTCGGAACGGGGCGGCTAGGGTTTGACCCTTCTTAAAACCTTCGACAGATCGTTTCGAAACGGGTATGACCGTTTCGAAACACGTTTGACCCGTATCGGAACGCGTTCCGATACACCCTTACATCGAACCGAAAACGTTTCGAAACGCCTGGGGCCGTTTCGAAACGCCCTTCTCTCAGGACAAATTTTAAGGCATCCGTATCGGAACGGGTTAACCCGTTTCGATACACCTGGGCCTGGAAGTGCAGATGAGGCTCTAAAATGCAGAGAAAATGATTTTCTAAGAGGCCAAACATGCATATATGATATGATTGAGCAGGAACAGCATAAAAGAAATTAAGCACACATACAAAACATAACTCCCCCTCACTAAAAGCATTTATACAACATATGGGGAATCTCATACATGTTTTAACACAAAGTATTCATTTAAATCAACATGTAAGAGTAAATTTTGCAACAAACAAAAAAAATGTTACCACTTGAGTCAAGATATGTCGATTTGAACTTCTTCAAGTGTCCTTCCATTTTGTGTGTCTAGAGCTTTCAAGATTCTTCAAATTTGCATATCATGGCTCCAACACACCTACAAAAAGGAACTATGTATGTTTTGGTACCCAAACTCTTTTGGGTCCATAAGAGTTAGTTCCTAGTAATTTGGTCCCTTTGGGTATCCATTTTGACAATAGATCAAAATCTTTGTTAGCAATGAGTCCTTTTGGAACCCAAATGCTCCTAATCTTTTTTCGATTAGGTGATCTTTGTCTATACCCATGATAGTTCTTTCTAACATAGTTGGGTCTTGAATTTTCACATTTTTCAACTAATTTTGTCCCAACTTTGTTGAAAGAAGCTTTAAGATCATCAAGTTCTTTTTGATGATCTTCATGGACCTTTGAAAGTAAATTTTGCAAGTCTTTATTTTTCTTTTCAAAATCGTTTATTTGGGCTTGCATTTCTCCAAATTTACTTTCAAATTCCTTATTAGTCTTAGAGAGAGAGTCATTTTCATTTTTCAATTTTGAAGTAATTTTTCTATTTTTCAAAATCAACTTCTCATACTCTAAGGCTAATTCATTATAAACCTCTTGTAATTCATCAAAAGTATAATCAAATGAATAAGATGAATTAGAGGTTACCATTGAGTCATCCTCGAAGGCCATAAGACACAAGTTGGCTACTTCATCCTCGTCCTCGTCGGAAGAGTCATCGCTCCAAGTAGCTACGTGAGCCTTGTGCTTCTTCCTCTCATAGCTATTTTTATTTAGTTGAGGACAATCGATTCTGATATGTCCCGGTTTGTTGCACTCATAGCAAGTTAGAGGATCTCTCCCTTTGTTGCTTTTGAATCCCTCTTCTCTTTGGAATCTTCTTCCTTTGTTGGTCAACATGAAGTTTTTAAATCTTTTGGCAAACATTGCCATTTCTTTTTCTTCATCTTCTTCGCTAGAATCATCATCTCTTTTGGATGCTTTAAGAGCAAGACCAACTTTCTTTTTCTCCACTTCGTTCTTCTTTTCTTCCTTGCCCGTTGACATCATTTCGTGAGTAAGCAAGGAACCAATAAGCTCATCTAATTTGAGAACTTTGAGGTCCTTTGCTTCAATTATGGCCGTTTTCTTCGAATCCCATGTATTGGGAAGAGAGTAGATCATCTTCCTCACAAGTTTGTCTTCGGGGATTACTTCGCCATAACCTTTTAAACCATTTACGATTACGGAGAATCGATCGGACATGGTTTTGATGTCTTCCTCGGGGTCCATCTTGAAGTTCTCATAACTTAAATTGAGGAGCCCGATTTTGGTCTCCTTTACTTGATTTGTACCTTCATGTGTAACTTCAAGTTTGTCCCAAATTTCTTTTGCATTGGAACAAGATGACACCCTTCCATACTCGTCCGGGCCAAGGGCACAAAAGATGAGATGCATAGCCTTTGCGTTTGTTGAGAATCCCTTGTCTTCTTCAACGCTCCATGATTCAATATTGCTCGTTGGTGCTATGTATCCTCTCATGATGATTTTCCAAGCTTCAAGATCATAAGCTTGGATGAAGAGCTTCATGCGGTTTTTCCAATAGGCATAGTTTACTCCATTGAAGAAGGGAGGCTTGTTGGTGGGTTGAGAATCTCCCCAAGCTACAATATTTGAGGTGGATGCCATGGATGACTTTGTAGATGATTGCACACTTCTTGGATCTTTTTCAAGAGGTTGTAAGACCTTCTAATGAACCAAAGCTCTGATGCCAATTGTAGAACGTGGCAATCGATCGGATAAAACCAAGAGGGGGGGTGAATTGGATTTTTGAAAGTTGCGGCGGAAGCTAATTGCAAAGATAAAAATTGCAAAGCGATTTAGAGTGGTTCGACTTTCTAACCAAAGTCTACATCCACTACCTTAGCGTCCACACTAAGGATTTCCCACAAATTCACTAATTTGTCTTTCCTTTAAGGACAAGGAGTAACCTTACACACTTCAATAGACTTATACCCCAAAGCCTATTGAATCCTATCCCAAAGTTGGATACAAATGAGCAAACTAGAAAATCCTCACAAGGAAAGTGTTTGCGAAGTTTAAGCTCTCTCACACACCCGAAAAACACTAGCTCAAGAATTACAACGAAGAACACTCTAGTGTTTTTACAAGAAAGATCGAAAAATAAGCTCGATATAAACTCTTGGAAGTTTGAATGCTTGAATATGATTTCTTGATGTTTCTTCCTCTTTCTTGTTACTTCAATATTGATCTAAGGCTGTATTTATAGTGTTGTTTGAGTCTATAGCCGTTAGGAGCCTTTGGAGAGTCTTTGGAGCCGTTGGGGATGTTTTTCTCACAACTTTTCAGCTTCCAGACGCCTACCGTTTCGGAACGGGGTCACCTGTTTCGGAACGGCTTTCAAATAATATAGCCGTTAGGAGCGTCTACGAGAGCCCGTTTCGAAACGCCTAGGGCCGTTTCGGAACGGCTATGCCACTGCCAAAGGGGTGTTTCGAAACGGCCTAAGCCCGTTTCGGAACGCCCTGTTTAATTTCAAAAATTTGTTTAAAGACCGTTGCCCTTTGTTCTTTTAAATGAAGACCAGTTTCGAAACGAGTCATACCGTTTCGAAACGCCTTGACCCGTTCCGATACCCGTTTCGGAACAGGTGCACATCGAACTGAAAGTGTTTCGAAACGCCTTGGGCCGTTTCGAAACGGGGCTTGAAAAATCACTGTTTCGACTTTTAAAATACTTAAAAAATATTTTGTAAGTCTTTGGTTTTAGCTATAAAATGGTCTTTAACAAGATATAGGGAATTTTAAGGACTTTTAAAATTGTTTTGATATTTTTACTTTAGTCCTTAGGTTTTTAGTTATATCAAAATTAAAGCGTATGTTCAACAGCATGACAAGAAGTTGCTGCCACGACAGTTCTGTCCAGGGCAACTTGTGTTGTTGTTCAATTCTAGACTGAAACTCTTCCCAGGAAAGCTAAAGTCTAGAAGGTCTGGCCCGTTCCAAGTGGTACAAGTTTTTCCCCATGGTGCCATCACAATCCAATCATTAAAAGACGGGCACCAATTCAAAGTTAACGGACAGCGCCTCAAGCATTATCAAGGGACTGAAGCCCCAGGAATACAGGAAGTGGTTACTTTAGGATATGCCCCACAAGGCATCCCTAATTTAACCTAAGTTTTATTATTTATTTATTTATATTATTTATTATTTATTAGGAAATTAGGTTTAATTTAGTCGAATAATGTTTTTATTTTTCTGTCTTTAGGAAATAAAGGAGTCAAGAAGAAAAGGAGAAGTGACCCAAGCCCACCATCCATCCATCAGCCCAACAGAACCCATTTATTGAAGCCTGTCGTTTCGGCTGCCGCCGCAGACGGATAAGACAGGCTGTCAACAGACTGACACGGCAGACGCAGTAGCGTGTGACAGACGCGTAGCAGACGCATAAATGCGTGTCAGACGCTTCAGACACGCTAAATCCCAACAGTCGCTCCGTTATTCACGCCTGCCGTTACAGCATTAAACGGGCAGCACCTCAACCGCTATAAAACCCCGTTCTCATTTTCATTTTCCTCACTTCTGCTTACTCTTACTTGTTTTCTCTTCTAGTTTTTCTTGTTTTCTTTACTTTCAAACCCTTGCAACTAATATGTCTACTAGACAGACCCGCCGCAGTGCTGCCTTAGCCTCCTCATCAGCAGCAGCATCGCCGTTCGCCAACAAGGAATTATGGGAAGAAAGGGGCTTCATCTACATCCGCAAGGCACCGAACATGGGGCTTCGTCCGTTCATCGCAAGGGCCATACGAGCTCAACTATGGGAGCAGTTCGCCGAACAACCGGCAGAATTAAACGACACATTGGTGAGAGAGTTCTATGCTGCCATTGACAGCAGATCGGCAACATCTGTCACCGTCCGAGGAGTAAAGGTGCCATTCACGGCTGACAGCAACAACCACATGTATGGCCTATACTTTGGCCCCGATGATGATGCCCATCAGAAATTTCTAGACACCCTCGATCCTGCCGCCTATGGTACTGTCATGGCGGAAGTGACGGAAGAAGGAACGGAGTGGACAACAAGCAAGAAAAACCCAAACTCCGTAAAAAGGGGGCAGCTGCTCCCAGAAGCTAAACTCTGGAACGCTTTCATCAAAAAGCGTATCATGCCTTCTTCCCATCACACGACAGTGAACCAGCAGCGGCTCGCCCTCATCCATTCAATCATGCACGACAGGCCTATCAACGTGGGCCGTTATATGAGGGAGAGCATTTTGGATTGCACCTATTGAACAGATTCTCGCCTCTGCCTGCCGTTCACAATAACTTCCCTATGACGCTGTGCTGCTGTCCCCGAGACATCCACCGACAAACTAGTCCATGGTCGTGGCTGGACCGACAACAACATCACCAGCCTCATGGAGCTGATAGTCGCAACCCCTATCTCCTCCTTCAACCCAGCCAGCTCCCCAGCAGAATCATCCGAGGAGCCTGCCCCTGAACCTGCCGCCGCCACCGCCCCGACAGACCAGTCTGCCCACATCCTTGCTGCGCTACAACGGGTGGAAGAGAGACAAATGGGATTGATGACCTTCATCCGGGATTTCACCAATTCGACGGTAAACTTTATTACCACCACTTTAAATTATCCCGATGTCAATTTCCCTACTTTTCCTGCCCATTTCTTCCACATCCCCACCCCTGTCCACACACCTACACCTCTTTCCTTCCCCCATGCACAATTCGCTGCTTCCACCACTTCACCTGCCCGGACGGCAGCTGCGAGTCCTCCAGCCGACAGCCCCGCACGTGGAACGAAGCGGCCAGCCACAGCCGACAGTGAGGAAGAACCTCTGATTAAGAGGAATTTGGAAAGGGAGTTTACGCCTGTCAAGAGGCAGAAGCACGTGGCAGACAGGAAGCTGATGCCCAAGGCTAGCACCACCACTAGCAGCACGTGGGACAGCGGCAGCAGTTCAGACGTCCAGCTCGTAGAGCAACCTGCCCAGCCTCCTCCACAGCCCAGACGCCGCCATCAGATCCGTGTCAGCAGCAGCAGCGAGGACAGCGATTAAAATTTAAGTATTTTATTTTTCTTTTCTTGTTGTTTGCTTTATCCTTATCTTGTGATGTACATGTCTTCATCTTTATCTGTCATTTTGCATTGAGGGCAATGCAACCCTCGAGTTTGGGGGTGGCACCCTCCATAGTAATGGAGTCTTAGTACATCTTTTTATTAATTTGTTGTGTCTTTTATTTAATTCAGTTCTCTTAAAAAAATCAGAAAAGATTAAACTGTTGGCTTAAAACTGTGAAGTTAACTTATCTGTCATGACAGCTCTGTCGTGGCAGCATCTTTAGGACAGATTAAGGAGAAGTTTAGAGCCTTTCTATAGTTCTGAAAATTTAAACACCATTGTGACTATTATATTGCTTAGATGTCTTTTAGCCAAACTAGAATAGGATGCTTAGTACTTGAATAGCCCCTAGAGGTGCCTAACACTGGCTCTAGGAAAGAAGTTTAGCAAAATAGCCCTAGAGGTGCCCGAAACCGGCTCTAGGAAGTTAGCTAGAGGTGCCCTAAACCGGCTCTAGTGAAACTTTAGCTTGAAAAATAAAAAGCAAGACAAAACAGAAAATCAAAGAAGCATGAAAGTGTGCCTTCAAAAAGATAAACTTTGGCATAAAAATTCAAGTTAAGAGTTGATTATTTTAGTGAAACTAAGAGAGTCTTAGCATATAACTGTTCACAAGCATGCACACACTGCACGAGGACTATAGGGAGATTCCGGACAGATCCTAATCTTTCCGACAGGTTGCTACCGTTACAGAGAATGAGCGACGGGTAAGGGACAATTCACTGTTTGAAGGCCAACACAAAAAAAAATTATATTCTTTTTCTTTTAGGTCTTAGTTGCTTGAGGGCAAGCAAAAACTTGAGTTTGGGGGTGTGTTGAGTGTGTAAAAGTTCTATTATTTACACCTTTTTTAACCCATATTTCTGCTGCATTCAAGCATCATTGCATTGCATTTAGGCTAGTTTACAGTAAAACATCACAAATGGATTAAAGGCACGGATTCTGCTAAAAGATGGCTTATTTTGCAGGTTGCTGCCATCGTAGACGGTGAAGGCGGGCGCAGGGCAGAGAAGCAGAAGAGTTAAACTGGACAAGCAGATGACAAGGAAGAAGCTGCCATGGATCTGTCGTAACAGCAAGGTGACAGCAGCCTTATGAAGAGGAAAAGTAAAATGGACCTCGATAGATAGAGAAAAATCTGCTCGTCTGTCGTGTGAAAGCCAAATATTTTTCCAAGCCCCGGATCAAAAGATATGTCAAGCCAAAGCTCAAGGAGAGGAAATCCCATGAAACAAGGAGGCGGTTGAAAAGTAGGATACTTGAAGATTAAAGTCTTTATTAGAATCTTACTTTTAATTAAAGTTGTAATCCTTGTTAACTTAGAATTCTTGAACCCAAAGCTTATATAAGGGTATAGATTTTAATCTAGGAGATATCATACCCCATAACCGATAACCAAACCCCTCCGCCGTTTACCCGTCGTCGACATGTTCTAAAAACCCCCTAGGGCCACGGGTTGTTTTGTAAAGTAGTTGCAAGGGTTGTTTTGTTTTAGGATTTTCCAAGTTCAATAAAATAAACTTCAAGTTCTCTTATTTTGATTTTAATATCTTGCAAGAGCATCGGGAGAGCATTGTGAGGTTATCTATTTACTTAGCATCGGGAGAGTTAAGTATACGAAAGAGATAAGAGCAAGTTCTCTAGTTTATAGTTGAACTATCTTGTGCCTAGGGATAGGGCAAGGTTAAGTGGCTAAGGAAGAATTCATACACATCGGTGTTCATCCTTCAATTCACGCCGGGAGGTATCGTCAAAGACGTGATCATCGACAGACTTAGACCTAGGGATAGGCCAAGGCAGATCTGGGATTCTTGCCAAACTTGAACGTACTGAGTTGGTGTGTTTGCTGCCGCGACGACCAACGGACAGCTGCCGTGACAGGTGCTGCCAGCGACAGGCGCGACGACAGAACTGGAGTTCCTAAGCAATACAATACCTGCACTACTGAGCAATTCAATACCAGCCCATTCTCTCTATCTTGATTACTCTATTCTTTTATTTACGTTTTCCTTTATTATTCTTGTGACAACTCTCAAATATTTCCTTTACTTCGTGCAGTGAAATTAGGTGAAGCTATTAGCCCAATCCCTGTGGAGACGATAATCCGATACTTCGTATCACTTTACTACTTGCGTCGTGTACACTTACACTACAATTGCGATAGACTCTTTTACACGCAACAAGGTTCTAGCTAAAATGGGATTCTGTGACATTTGGCGAAATTGGGTTAGAGAATGTATTAGTTCTGCTCGACTATCGATGTTACTTAACGGTAATGCGACGAAGGAATTCAGAATGGGTCGGGGTTTGCGCCAAGGCTGTCCGTTATCGCCATTACTGTTTGTGGTGGTCGCGGAGGTGATGCACTTGATGTTGCGAAAGGCCGAGTCGGAGGGGCTAATTCGTGGGGTTGAGGTGGCATCAGAGATATTCCTGACACACTTACAGTTTGCTGATGATACACTGTTATTTTTCGAGGCATCATTAGAGGTAGCGTGAAATTTAAAACGGATTCTACACTGTTTTCAGGTTTGTTCTGGGTTGAAGATAAACTTTGGTAAGAGTTCGTTATATTCTGTTGGTATAGGTGATGAGCTTAGTGATAGTGTGGCCGAAGTTATGGGTTGTAGACGTACAGATTTGCCGTTTGTGTATCTAGGTTTTCCGATAGGAGCGAATCCGAGGTTGGTTGCTACATGGGAACCGATAATTGCAAACTTCAGGCGCGAGCTAGCGGGGTGGAAACGATCGTCTTTGTCTTTTGCTGCTCGCGTCGTATTGGTGAACTCGGTACTTTCCTCTCTACCAATTTTTTATATGGGATTATTTGTGGCTCCGAAGGGGGTGATTGAAAGGCTGGATCGTATTCGGAGGGCATTCTTATGGGGAGGTGTTGGTTTAGAAAGACGAATGAGTAGGGTAGGGTGGGAGGTTGTATGTCAGCCAAAATAGTTTGGGGGATTGGGAGTCGCGGACTTACGGGTGAAGAATATGGCTTTGTTATCAAAATGGGTTTGGAAGTACGCTCGTGATAAAGATTCATTATGGCGGAACTTGATTGTAGCTAAATATGGCGAGCATACGCAGTGGTGGCGATTTAATACGGAAAAGCTCTTGTCGTTGTCGATAGTATAGAGGCAAATTGTAGCAATCTCATGTGTAGCGCAAGTGGACAAGCACATGGGCATGTCGGGTTTTTTGTGGAAACTTGGTAATGGGCGGTCAGTACTTTTTTGGTTCGATCCGTGGGTTGAACAGATAGCATTGAAGGATGTTTTTCTGCGTCTCTTTTCGTTGGCTATTGATAAACTAGCTCGGGTGTGTGATTACGCGGAGGACGATGGCTTTGTTCATCAGCATTGGGACGGGTTTTTTAGGAGGCAATTGAGGGTGTTTGAGCACGGGCAGTTGAGGGAGTTGTATGCTTTGGTGTCCGAGTTTCGATTATGGGAAGGCAGTATGGATTCATTAATTTGGAGGCCGGATGCTCATGGTGTTTTTTCGGTTCAAGCTTTATCGAAGCTGATCTTGTTAGATAAGGTTGGGGATGTGGGTTTAGGTGAATGCTTCGCTTGGAAAGTGCTGGTACCACCTAAAGTTCAAGACTTCTACTGGTTCATATGGTTACGACGGTTGCCCACGGCTGATTTCTTGTGCGCTAGAGGGGTTCCCTTGCCGGATGATCAGGGACGCTGTCCATGGTGTGTCTCGGAGGAGGAGAGTATCGCTCACATATTGTATAAGTGTTCTTTTGCGCGGACAGAATGGGATTGGATGAGACAATGGTGGGGCGTCGAAACAATTTTCCCGTTAAGTTTCGAAGCATTTTTTGTGATTGATTTTCATTGCATTTTTACTGGATGCATGAAAATGTGGTGGGTGGAGAGCATTAGCGCATTGTTGTGGTCATTATGGTTATCGAGAAATGAGTTCGTTTTCCGTGGGAAACGTTTGTCTTTGCCTGAATTGTGTTTCTTGGTTAAGTTGAGATCGTTCTACTGGATAATGGTTGATAAGAGGGGCGAAATGTTTCCAGAATCCATTTGGTGGTCATGTCCAGCTAATTATGTTGTTAGCACGCAACCGAGAAAGGTGAGGGAGGGAAGGAGCTGGCAGCCACCTTTAAAGGGTGTGTTAAAGTTTAATACGGATGGATCGGCGCGTGGTAAACCGGGTCCAGCGGGGTTTGGTGGAGTAATGCGGGATGGGGATAGTCGAATATTGGGATTGTTTTCAGGCCCTTTAGGGGTGATGGAGTCGAATGAAGCCGAAGTGCGAGCGATAGCTTTTGCTTTGGGTTTGGTGCAGGAGAGGGAATGGCGGGAAGGTTGTGTCATTATAGAGTCGGACTCTCAGGTGGCGTTGAGCTGGGCTACACATTCGGCAAAACGCCCGTGGCGGTTATGGGAGGTCTTCTTAGCGATTGATCAGGCTTGTCGGGTAGCGTATGACATACAGTTTTGTTATGTGCCGAGGGAGGCGAATGGCTTTGCGGATGTATTAGCGAAAGAAGGAGTGGATAGATGTTCGCTCTTTGTGGCATGTTTATGAGTTGGTTGTTTGTTTATTTGTACTTTCGGCGGATCTTATCGCACTCTTTTCCTCTATTAGGTTAGGGAGGTTTTTAACGAGGCGTGAGATCCGTCATGCTGTATGTTTTTTCTTATTCTAATAAAATCATACAGTTGCTGATCAAAAAAATATTAAGTTTAAGTCAAGTCACTCAAATTTTCATGATATATTTATATATATACATTGATATATAAAAAAATTTGAAGAAATATATGCCACATATGAAGAAGTATATATGCAGATCTTATATGATTAGAGAAAGTGTTTAAATTGAACTATAACATGATAAATACTTGCAATTAAATTTGTATATGAACTCGAAAACTTGACTCGACTCAAACTCGACTCGAATTTTATAAACTTGAATCGAAATTTTTTTAAATGTTGTTGGAGTTGTAAAATATGACGCCACAACTCGAATAACTCGAAAATTTTTGACTCTACTTGACTCGATCGAATTCTAACTCTAACCTTCCGTAGATTTTAGTTTTTTATTGTTCATAGGAGCTGTGGGATCAATGCTTCCTGTTGCAGGGAAGGAGCTACCTTGAGGCCCAAGGGGGACCTAGCCCCTGTTGCAAAATTAAGGTATTAGATATATTTTTGTCTAATAATAATTTTTTGGAAAGATAAATATTGAAATGAAAAAACACAAGAGTTTATTAATTATATAGTCAAGTAGGGTTTGAAATAAGGAAGAAAGAGCTCGCATCCTTAAGTGTTTTGGTCCAATAGCAATTTAGGTTCTTAAAAAGTTTAAATATTAGAAAAATTAGGCCATGTCCCATGAATTTTGAGTTTAAATACCTAATAAACCCTTACATTTTTTAAATTCATTATTTTGGCCAGTGGTAGATCTAAACTTGAATCAAGTGGGTTCAAGAAAGTCAAAGTAAATGTTAAACAAACAAAGTTTTATTTGAATAGCGGATGAGTGAATAGAGATCATTTGCCCACTTTTTTGCCCTATTTATGTCTCACACTAAAAAATTAAAACTAGGGTTTAGGATTAGAGTTTAGGGAATTGAGGATATTGTTTATTTTTTACTGTTTATGATTTAGAATATAGTGTTAGGGCTTATAATTTAATTTTTTAGAGTTGGACCATAAAAAAGGCACCGAAAAGGGACATGATTTTCTTTCAGATCAAGTCAGTTCAAATACATTCTATTTTTTTCTCTCCCAAACTTATGTACTTTTTACAAGGATTTCTATAACCTAACTTATATGTAAATTTGCTTATTATTTTGGCTCCTGCCAATGTTTGATCCTGGCTCCGTCCATGTTCCTACATCTAACAAAATAATCATTGTAGGGATCTTCTAGCATGGTTCTTGGCAATAGTAATTTATCATTACAATGTCAACCACTCAATGCATCAATGAGGTATTAAGCAAATTCTACGACGAAGACTGAGTTTGGATTAAGGGATGAAATTGACCTATTATTTTTTTATTTTACCGGTATCCGACTCATTGATTGACTAATTCAGATCAAATTTTGCATAAGATATGGAGGCGACCCTTCTAATCCAGTTTTCTTCATTCACAATATCGGGATTTGAACCTCTGACCTTACTTAAGGGACTAACGCCTCATTCCGCTAAACCAACCGGTTATTGGTAAAATTGATAAAATTTTGGTAATGTATTGAAAGGTGGAATTAAGAGAAAAAAGAGTTGAAAAAAATCAGATTAATTTATTCGATAACATATTATTGAAAAATACATTCTCCATGTTTAACCTTATTCAGTCACAAATGCACTGCCCATGGAAACAAACTTGGTTATCGTGTTTATGGGTACATTTTTCGTCACAGTCAGAGTTACCGGAACAACTAATTGCTTTGATTTCACCTTTGATGCAATATAGAACTCCCTCATCACACTCGATTGCTTTGAACTCTTTTTCGGTGATGAGCTTAGTGAAACAAACTTGGTTATCGTGTTTATGGGTAGTGCTTGGAATATATACCTGCCCTTGAGCTCTCGATATCATTAACAACACCATTGCTGCAATGATTCAAAAAATGAGATTTATTTACATGAATTGAAGATTGATTATTTAACCATTAGCATTAAGCAATGAAAAGAGTGAGATAAGGACTTACATGATGCAATTAGCAAAAGGATGGGAAGATTGGGCATGTGGGATCGTTGGGGCTTATGCACCTTGTGGGACAGCAGAGCAGGCGGTGTTTTGGGAGGGGATTGTCGAGGTCATGCGATCAAGGCCAATCGAATGGTGTGTGAGGGGTGATTTTAACGTAGTGAAGTGTCATGAGGAGCGGAGAGGATGTGGTCATGGATACAGGGGTATGGATGCATTTTGTGCGTTTATTGAGCATATAGCTTTGATTGATGTCCCGGTAAATGGGAAACAATTCACATGGTTCGGCCCAGGGGGAAAGTGTAGTCGTCTTGACAGATTTTTGGTTTCGGACGGATGGTTGCAGCGATTTGACTCATTAGTTATTCTACACTTTCCGAAGGAATTGTCAGATCACTCACCTATTGTTTTGGTTAGTGAAGTGGAGGACAGTGGTCCGAAACCTTTCCGCTTTGTTAATGCGTGGTGATTTTAACGTAGTGAAGTGTCATGAGGAGCGGAGAGGATGTGGTCATGGATACACGGGTATGGATGCATTTTGTGCGTTTATTGAGCATATAGCTTTGATTGATGTCCCGGTAAATGGGAAACAATTCACTTGGTTCGGCCCAGGGGGAAAGTGTAGTCGTCTTGATAGATTTTTGGTTTCGGATGGATGGTTGCATCGATTTGACTCATTAGTTATTCTACACTTTCCGAAGGAATTGTCAGATCACTCACCTATTGTTTTGGTTAGTGAAGTGGAGGACAGTGGTCCGAAACCTTTCCGCTTTGTTAATGCGTGGTTGAACTATCTTCCACTTTTAGAGAAGGAATGGAAGCGTTTGTCAACAGGGGTGGAGCTTGTGTCGATTCGATTGAAATTGAAGGGTCTAAAACAGGTTTTAAAGGGCTGGAACCGGTCGCAGTTTGGCGACATTGATAAGGTATATGGTGATCTATCAAATCAGATTGAGAGCTTTGATGCTCGGATGGATGTAGGTGTTTTGTCCAGGGATGAGGAAGTGGAATACCGGAAATTGAATTCTAAATTGTGGAAGGTGGCTAGCTTGCGAGAATCTATTTGGCGACAAAAGTCGAGGGCATTATGGCTAGCTGAGGGTGACCGTAATACGTCGTTCTTTCACAAAGCAGCGAAAGTTAGACAAGCTCAGAATGCTATACGGGGAATCCAATTCAGAGAGGAATAGGTGACGGAACCACGGAAATTAAAAAGTTTAGTGAGGAGGGCTTTTACCCAAAACTTTGGGAACCGGTCGGGAGGTGGGGAATTAGTGCCGGATGTGTCATTTAATTGTTTATCGACTGAGCAGCGTAACGCATTGGAGATGAATTTTTCTGAGGAAGAAGTCAAAGAAGCATTATGGAGTAGCGAGGGGGCTAAAACACCGGGTCCGGATGGGTTACCGTTTGAGTTTTTCCGGAAGGGATGGGAATTTGTTCGTGGTGATATAATGCATTTCATGAAGGAGTTTCATGAAACGGGTAGGTTGCCGAGGGGATCCAATTCGACCTTCGATGTGTTAATAGCGAAGAAGGAGCATCCACGTATGTTGGGGGACTACCGGCCGATTTGCTTATTGAACTCCGTATACAAAATCTTGGCCAAATGCTTAGCTCGTCGGTTACAAGAGGTATTGCCGCAACTTATTAGTGATGTTCAGGATGCGTTTATTAATGGGCATCAGATACTAGATGGTATTCTTTTAGCAAATGAAGTGATACACTCAATGAAGAAATCATTTGGTCGGGTTGGTAGTTTTGTGCTGAAGCTCGACTTTGCTAAGGCCTATGATTGTATCGATTGGGGCTGTTTGAAGCTTGTTCTGGTAAGGATGGGATTTGGGGAGAAATGGTGTCGTTGGATCACTGAGTGTGTGGAAACGGCAAGGCTATCAGTTATTATTAACGGTAGCCCGACTGAGGAATTTCCAATGAGGCGGGGGTTGCGACAAGGTGATCCGATTTCACCTCTTCTTTTTGTATTTTTTTTATCGGCAACTGTATGCTTTTATTAAAGAAATAAAGAACATACAGTTTGACGGAATCGCACGCCTCGTTAAAAACCTCCCTAAACCTATTGGAGGAAAAGAGTATGATGCGATCCGTCGAGTACAAAAGGAAACAACAAGAACAAAACACCAATTCACAAACATGCCACAAATGTCGAAAGTCTATCCACTCCCTCTTTGGCTAATGCATCAGCGAATCCATTCGCCTCCCTCGGCACATAACAGAATTGGATATCATACGTGACTTGACACGCCTGGTCAATTGCCAAAAAAACCTCCCATAACCGCCAAGGACGTTTTGCGGATTGAGTAACCCAACTCAACGCGACTTGAGAGTCCGACTCCATGATAACACAACCCTTTCGCCATTCCCTCTCTTGTACCATACCCAAGGCAAAAGCTATCGCTCGCACCTCCGCTTCGTTCGATTCCATCACACCTAAAGGGCCTGAAAACAAACCCAATATACGACTGTCTGCATCTCTCATTACGCCACCAAAACCCGCTGGACCTGGTTTACCATGCGCCGATCCATCAGTGTTGAATTTTAACACGCCTCTTAAAGGAGGCTGCCAGCACCTTCCCACCCTCACCCGTTTTGGTTGTGCATTAACCTCAAATTTTGTAGGACATGTCCACCAAACGGCTTCCGGGAACATCTCACCCCGCCTATCAGCTTTTATCCAGTAATATGATCGCAATTTTACCAAGAAACATAATTCAGCTAAGTTCCAACATTTTCCACGGAAAATAAATTCGTTTCTTGCTATCCATAATGACCATAATAATGCAGCAACACTCGCTATCCACAACATTTTCATGCAACCCGTAAAAACACTATGGAAACCAAGCACATAAAATGCATCAAAACTAACCGGTAAAATTGTGTCGATTCCCCACCATTGTCTCAACCATACCCAGGCTGATCGCGCAAAAGAACATTCATACAGAATGTGAGCGATGCTCTCCTCTTCCGTCATACACCAAGGACATCGACCTTGATCATCCGGTAATGGAATCCCACGAGCACGCAAGAAATCTGCTGTGGGTAATCGCCGCATCCATGTGAACCATAGGAAAGCCTGAACCTTAGGCGGTACCAGCACTTTCCAAGCGAAACATTCGCCGAATTCCATCTCCCCCGCCTTATCGAACATGAGCAGTTTCGACAAGGTCCTGACTGAGAAGTTTCCACGCTCGTCCGGCCTCCAAATCAGCGTGTCTAACTTGCCTTCCCATACACGAAAATTGGACACCATTTTAAGCAAATCCCGTAACAGCCCAAGCTCAAAAACCCTCAATGGTCTCCTAAAGAAATCTACCCATTGTTGATGCGATAAACTGCCACCCAACATGTAATCACACACCCTCGCTAATTTATCAATTGCTAACGAGAATAAACGCGGAAACACATCCTTTAAGGCCAACTGTTCAACCCACGGATCAAACCAAAATAGTATTGATCTACCATTTCCGAGTTTCCATAAAAAACCGGTCATGCCCATGTGTTTTTCTACCTGCTCGTCGCATGAAATTGCAACAATTTGTCGCCATACAATCGACATCGACGACATCTTCTCTGTGTTAAAACGCCACCACTGCGGATGTTCACCATATTTCGCTACTATCAAACTACGCCATAGGGAATCCTTATCGCGCGCGTATCTCCACACCCATTTCGATAGCAAAGCCATGTTCTTAACCCGTAAATCTGCAACCCCCAAACCCCCAAGCTGTTTTGGACGACATACCACCTCCCACCCTACTCTACTCATACGCCGTTCCAATCCAACACCTCCCCAGAGGAAGGCCCTTCGTATCCTATCAATCCTGTCAATTACCCCTTTAGGGGCAACAAATAAACCCATATAGAATATCGGTAGAGAGGAAAGAACCGAGTTCACCAAAACCACTCGAGCTGCAAATGACAAAGAGGATCTTTTCCAGCCTGCTAATTTGCGTCTAAAATTTGCTATTATCGGCTCCCAAGTAGCTATCAGTCTCGGACTTGCACCTATCGGAAAACCCAAATACACGAACGGGAAATCATCTTTTCTACACCCCAGCACCTCGGCCACACTAGTACCCAAATCTTCCCCTATGCCAATCGAATATAATGAGCTTTTTCTGAAATTTATCGACAAACCCGAACAAACTTGGAAACAATGCAGAATCCGTTTCAAATTTTGCGTGACTTCTAAAGATCCCTCAAAAAATAATAATGTGTCGTCAGCAAACTGCAGATGTGTCAAAAATATCCCAGACGCCACTTCCACCCAACGGATCAATCCCCCCAATTCAGCCCTTCGCAACATCAAGTGCATCGCTTCCGCGACAATCACAAAAAGTAAAGGCGATAGCGGACAGCCTTGTCGCAAACCTCTACCCATTCGGAATTCTTTTGTGGCATTACCGTTGAGTAGCACCGATAACCTGGCAGAACTGATACATTCAGTAATCCATTGTCTCCATACGTCGCAAAAGCCCATTTTTCCTAGCATCTCATCCAAAAACCGCCAACGAATGTAGTCATATGCCTTGGCAAAATCTAGTTTCAATAAAAAACCACAGGCCCCCCTTTGTCGCAAGGAATGCACAACCTCAATGGCCAGAAGTACTCCATCCACTAATTGACGACCTTTTATGAATGCTGACTGTGTATCACTTATCAAATCACCCAAAACCAATTGTAGTCGATTCGCAAGGCATTTGGCTAAAATTTTATACACCGAATTTACTAAACAAATAGGCCTATATTCACCAAGTGTCTTAGGAGATGTTACCTTAGGTAATAGGACGATGAATGTGCAATTAGCATCCTTTGGTAACCGACCGCTAGCATGAAAGCTTTCGAAAAAGCGTAGGACATCGCCATTATTCACCTCCCACCCTTTCTTATAGAAATCCAAAGTAAAACCGTCCGGACCCGGTGCTTTCGAACCATCACACCCCCTCACTACGCCATGAATCTCCTCCAAAGAGAATACCGCAACCAACTTCTCCCTAGCAATCGATGATACTCGTCGAAATTCCCCCTCGAAATGCCATACGCATTCCCGCGTGTCACAAGAAAAGTGTTTCATGAAAAATTGTACCACGTGTCGTCGCATATGAAATGGTGTATTGATCCAGTTGTCGTTAATCAAGAAACCTGGAATAAAATTCCTTGCTGCTCGCAGCTTAGCGGATCGGTGAAAAAATGCTGTATTCCGGTCACCCAAATGAAGCCATCTCGCACGTGATTTTTGTCTCCACATCGCCTCCTTATGTTGCATAGCTCTCCACAAAGCTTGTAACCATTGTCGCCTTTCCAGCTCAACTCCCTCATCAATACTAATTGTATTTGCCGCTATGTCCGCTTGATCAATCTTGTCTTGCATCTCGGATATAATCGCATTCACATCCCCAAAGCTGTCACGGTTCCACTGTTTCAAGAATGCCTTCAAGTGTCGCAGTTTCACCATGATGTTCACTGTGCCAATATCCAAATCTGTCAGACGGATCCATTCCTCTACAATTTGCCGCATATGATACCTACCCTCCATCCAACAATTGAAAAACCTGAAAGGCCGAGGTCCCCAATCGTTCTCATCACAACTCAACAACAAGGGCGTGTGATCCGATACGCCCCGCGCTAGAGCCTCTTGCTGGATTGAGCTGAAATCATCCATCCAACCTGCCGATATCAAGAATCTATCAATTCTGCTGCATCTATTTTTTGGGCCAAACCATGTGTAACGTTTCCCTAAAAGCGGCAAATCCATCAATCCTGCATGTAGAACAAAATCACCGAAATATTCCATCTCCATATTCCTGTCCGACACCCCAATTCTATCCGATTCATGTAGGATTGCATTGAAATCCCCCGCAATGCACCACGGACCCTCTTGATAACTAATTTTATTCAAAATCGCTGCCCAAACAACTTGTTGTCCGTCCAAGTCTGATGGGGCATATACCACGACAATTCCACAAACCAAATCATCCTGTAACCATCGTCCTCTCATCACAATAAAATTGCGTTCCACCTCGACATGTTCTAAGTTGAATTTACTTACCTCCCACATCACTAAGATACCACCAGAAGCACCAATTGATGGCGCGAACACTGATTCGAAATTATCCGTTCCCCATAAGCTTGCTAACCACGATTTCGGCCACTCCTCCAATTTTGTTTCTTGCAACATCGCCATATCCGTATCGTTCTTCCTTAATACATCACGAACAAACCGACGTTTAGCACTCCCTCCCAAGCCCCGAACATTCCAAGAGATCAATTTCATGAGTCACAAGCCCCGACGGTCCCCGCTAATTACTCTTGATATGTCTCGGATAATCTCCTCTTCGCGGCCGTTAGAATTAACCCCAATCAAAGAACCCAATTTCACAGTTTCTATTGCTTCTGTTTCTATACTTTTGTTTGTATACCCGTCGATTGCACCCTCCCTTTCACCATTCAAATTTTCTTGCTGAAACCCACTCAATCGGTTGCTCCTCTTTTTTCGATAAACCCGGCAGCCTTCTAAATTTCCTCCTAGAACCCGTCTAATTTTGCAATAGGCCCGACCCACCTAAAAATTTTCGGTCTTGCCCAAACCTGGTTGTGTAGCTGTCGAAAAAATAGGGGGATAATAATTTAATTCTAAATTATCCTCAGCTTGTAATTTAGACTCCTGTTCCTCGGAAACACTGGATTTGGAGTTTGCAATTCCCGCAATATCCAAACTCTTACATTTTTTAATGTCTCCTATCCCCCCAAGACTTCTATCACAACTGTCTTTCTCCCCGCTCAGCCCTCCTCCCATCGCCACCATTGTCCGTGCCGGCAACCTCGCCGTTTGCCTGTCCGGCGATCGGTCAGAATTGTGTGATGCCTCCTGTTCCTCGTTAGCAATCAAAACAGAATCCTGTGCTTTAGTAGTTTCTTCGACAGAAACTCGCTGTTGTCCTTCCCACGCTTCGTTTGCTAGCCACAACACCGGTGCTGTAATCTCCATTTGATTTCCTGCATCCTCTACGTTTTCTACTATCTTTGGAGTTATCGGTGATGTATTGTGGTCGCAACTCTCCTCACCGTCCGTCGACTCTAATTCACCGCAATCACATTCAACCGCGGGAGATGTGCCATCCATCTCCAGTACACGAATCGGATATGATTCTCCCTCAAATTGTACTTCAATGTGGTCTTCGATTCGATTAAAGAGGGTGTTTCCACCATAATTCTACCACTATCGAATGAAGACGGTGTTTCCGTTGCATCATCCATACAAATGAAAGCACCCCATATATTTGCAATGTTCATAAAAGTCTTTTTGTGCCATAGATGAATTGGGAGACCGATAATCAACAACCATACCCGGCGTGACTCCACCTTAATCGCTGGTGACCATTTTTCCACCTTCGCAAAGCATTCTTTCACTCAGTCAAGCTGCAGAATTTTATCGCGAATGTGTGCCGATGTGCACATTAGCAATATCATGGACCCGGATAAACGCATAATAGAGAATCTGTCATGTTTTTCTACCTCCAACCGTTCCGCCAATGTCTTTATGCTGCACAGATTCAAACACCAGCCCACCGCGCACCATTGTAAAATTGCCCATTTGTCTTCATCTACTATCCCTGGTATTTGCTTTCTATTTTCGTTCGCCTCTTCTCTCCCTATCGGATTCGAAGTATATGATGTCCTTAAGTCACCATTCTCCATCTTCCCACGTTGTTCTCCGCTTCTAGTTTCTCCCCCTTCTTCCGATACCAAACCGTTTTGCCCTTCCACGCCATAGTAACACTCATCCGGCCACCGTATATCCATTTTCCATGTAACCTCTCTATAACCCTGTTTGCATCTTCTTTTGATGCCATTCGCACGAAGCCAAAACGCTTCCCATCTCTGGCCATTTTGTTCAGAGTAAACGCGTCTTTGACGACCCCATGTCTATCGCACACCTGGCATAATCCTTTCCAGTGGATTGTTCGAGAGATACCTCCGATGTATAGAGTCCATACTTGCTGATTTTCCTGATTTTGCTTCACCGATTGGCCTCCTTTACGTGATTCACAGTTCTCGCCGGTGGTGTTTTCCTGCTCCGCGGCAAGGCGTTTCCTTCTTTTTGTAATTGTGGCGGAAGTTCTAGATATTTATTTGGTAAACGCAGAACGGGTGGGTTTAATTGCTGGTGTTCGGGTGGTGGGGGACATATCGGTGTCTCATCTCCAATTTGCGGATGATACAGTGCTGTTCATCCAGGGTGATATTGAGATGGCTCGGAACCTGAAACGGGTGCTCACTTGTTTCGAACTTACTACGGGCCTACAAATCAATTGTGATAAGTCTTGTATCATTGGTGTTGGCCTAGAGGATTCGTTACTTGACAGTGTGGGAAGTATTCTGGGATGTCCGATGGGGGAGTTGCCGTTGAAGTACTTGGGAATTCCTCTAGGTGTTTGTCCGAGAGGAATGGAAATTTGGGATCCGCTGATTCAACGGTTTCGACGGCGGCTGGAGGGGTGGAAGAGAGATTCGCTTTCTTTCGCTGGGCGAATAGTGTTGGTTAACTCGGTTCTCTCGGCTTTACATGTGCATTACATGGGTGTATTTTTGGTTCCGAAGCGGATTATCTTGAAAATTGATCGCATCAGGCAGAATTTCTTATGGGGGGGAAAGGAGGAGCGTGCTAAATTAAGTCGGGTTAGTTGGGAAGTTGCATGTCGGCCGAAATGTTTGGGAGGTTTGGGAGTGGTTAATTTACATGACCAAAATTTGGCATTATTGGCCAAGTGGGAATGGAAATATGCCGATGCGAAAGGTTCTCTTTGGAGAGGGATAGTGGACGCCAAATATGGGACGGAGGTGTTACAATGGCGGATTCACCATAGAAGCAAGAGGGTCATGTCGTCCATGTGGAAACAGATTGTAGATGTTCAGCAAAATGAGTATGTGGCACGTTATATGAATGTGTCACAATTCTTTTGGATAGTAGGGAATGGTGAGTGCGTGTTGTTCTGGCATGATTGTTGGTGTATTTCCGAAACGTTGAAGCTTGCTTTTCCACGCTTATATGGTTTGGCAGTGGATAAGTTAGTGCGTATTTGTGAGGCGTTGGGGCGGTCTTTGGACGAGTGGGGCAAGTGTTTTCGCAGGGACCTGCGAGCATTTGAGTGGGGTATGTTGCGGGATTTGTTGGCTTGTGTACAGGGTTGTTCGCTGTGATATGGGGTGGCTGATCATCTCGTTTGGATTCATGAGTCGTCGGGTGGGTTTTCGGTGAGGGCGTTGAACAAATTGATGTCGTCTTTTGGTATGTCGGATATGTCCAAGGTGAGCTGGCCTTGGCGATTACCGGTGATGCCGAAGTTACAATGCTTCATATGGTTTATTTTGCTTGATCGTTTGCCAACGTTACATATGTTGGCAGCTCGCGGATTGCCGTTGGGTGAGACATCACTATTATGCCGTAGTTGTGGGGGAGGTGAGCATGCGATTGATCACATCCTTTGGCAATGTGAGATGGCTTGGCGAGTTTGGGACTGTTTTTTCACATGGTGGGGGGGTGACGGTGGCGCGTCCGAGGCAGGAGAGGTAGTTTATTACTGTGTGCTTCCACAGCTTCTTCACAGGTGATATGCGTTTTTGGTGGTTAATCGGCTGTACAAGTGTGCTTTGGTCTCTTTGGCTAGCTCGTAATGAGCTGATGTTTCAAGACAAGCGTCTTTCGCATCGGGGAATATTTTTCTTAGTCCAGTTACGGTCGTTCCATTGGACGCGGATACGGTATGACCAAGTGGACATAAGTGAAGCGGCATGGTGGAAATGTCCATTGTTTTGTATAAGCGGATCAAAGGTGGGGTTGTCGTTAAGACGTGAGGTGGTATGGTCGCCTCCTTGGAGAGGGGTATGGAAATTCAATGTGGATGGGGCAGCTCGGGGTAAACCGAGATTGGCGGGATGTGGGGGAGTGCTACGGGATTGGGAGAGTCGGATTAGGGGATTGTTTTCCGGGGCGATTGGGGTGGCGGACTCGAATGAGGCCGAGGTTCAGGCGATTGCGTTTGCTCTGATGATGTTGCGGGAGTTGTCATGGGAGGGGATTCACTCGGCGATTATTGAATCAGACTCGATGGTGGCGATCGCGTGGATTCAGGGTGTGGAGCGCAGACCATGGCGTTTGTGGCACTGGTTTTTTCAGATTGACGATGCGTGTGAGGCTTTGCCTAGAGTGTGCTTCTCGCATGTACTTCGGGAGGGTAACCAATTGGCGGATGCTCTTGAATAGGGTGGTGTCGATAGGGTGTCTTGGTTATGGGTACGGGCTTGTTGATTGTTTCGTGTTTTTTTGACGCAACTAATGGCACTCTTTTCCCCCATCTAGGGTTAGGGGGTTTTTAACGAGGCTATTGGTTGTGTTTTGTATGATTTTTCATTAATAAAATCATGCGTGCTGTTCAAAAAAAATAGCAAAAGGAGGATGAATTTCATATTTGAAGGAGCTGATTCTTCTTGGGAATTTGATTTAATGAGAAGTTGTACACAAGAAAGGTTAGGCAAAGGATGTTATTTATAGTTGAGACCTTCAAATATAAATTAGTGTTGATTTAAAGTATATGGCAAGAAATCTTATATAATATACACTTCCTTATAGGGAAAAAAACCAAAATAAAATAATTTTTTTTAATAACATTCCCTTTTTCCTAATCCTTATGTATATTTGTGTGTTTATATTAAGATTATTATTCCATGCACTAGCACTAAAAGAATTTGTTAACGGTGTTGTAATATTCTCATGTAATATGGTTATCGGATTTATGGTTACATTTTTTGTTTATGGGTGGTGATCGCCGGATTATTTTTCTGCTGCGCCACGATGTGTGCGTGACCCAACATGCGGGTGGTATACGATAATGATGTGTATCTTGATCTTTTTTTCGTGTGTGTGGTTTTAATTAATCTTTTATTTTCCAAGACTATGTAGTAGAAGGTTTTATCTGTGGGTTGCATACGTGATGTGTTTACTATTTTACTCCATTTTAGACTAGAAGTGTTTTTAATAAGGCACGCAACCAATTGTCTTTAGATTTTATAACGACCTTTTATTAAAATCCATTCTTTGCCAAGCAAATAGAACAATAACAAATTCTATGTCAACGGTGATGCTTGCAATCGTCGAGTGAAATATGCAAGAAAAAACCAACTGCAACACTGACAGATTATATGTCAACGATAATGCTTGATGTCATGTTCTTATTAATGTTTTAACTTGCTAACTAGGGGTGAGCAAAACTTGACTCGACCTGACAAAACCGAAATTTTTTATTCGACTTGTGGTGAAAAAACTCGACTCGAAATTCCATAAATTCGACCCGACTCAAAAAATTTCAAATAAAGTTTGAGTTGTAAAATGAAAAGTCGAATAACTCCAAATTTTTAGTAATCGGTGAATTAATTTTAAGTTTAAGTCAAGTCACTCAAAATTTCATGATATATTTATATATATACATTGATATATAAAAATATTTGAAGAAATATATGCCACATATGAAGAAGTATATATGCAGATCTTATATGATTAGAGAAAGTGTTTAAATTGAACTATAACATGATAAATACTTGCAATTAAATTTGTATATGAACTCGAAAACTTGACTCGACACAAACTCGACTCGAATTTCATAAACTCGAATCGAAATTTTTTTAAATGATGTTGGAGTTGTAAAATATGACGCCACAACTCGAATAACTCAAAACTCTACTTGACTCGATCGAATTCTAACTCTAACCTTCCGTAGATTTTAGTTTTTTATTGTTCATAGGAGCTGTGGGATCAATGCTTCCCGCTGCATGGAAGGAGCTACCTTGAGGCCCAAGGGGGACCCAGCCCCTGTTGCAAAATTAAGGTATTAGATAGATTTTTGTCTAATAATAATTTGGTCTATGGAAAGATAAATATTGAAATTAATAAAACACAAGAGTTTATTAATTATATAGTCAAGTAGGGTTTGAAATAAGGAAGAATGAGCTCGCATCCTTAAGTGTTTTGGTCCAATATCAATTTAGGTTCTTATAAAGTTTAAATATTAGAAAAATTAGGCCATGTCCCATGCATTTTGAGTTTAAATACCTAATAAACCCTTACATTTTTTAAATTCATTATTTTGGCCAATGGTAGATCTAAACTTGTATCAAGTGGGTTCAAGAAAGTCAAAGTAAATGTAAAACAAACAAATTTTATTTGAATAGCGGATGAGTGAATATAGATTATTTGTCCACTTTTTCCCCTATTTATGTCTCACACAAAAAAATTAAAACTAGGGTTTAGGATTAGAGTTTAAGGAATTGAGGATATTGTTTATTTTTTTAGGGTTTATGATTTAGAATATAGTGTTAGGGCTTATAATTTAATTTTTTAGAGTTGGACCATAAAAAAGGCACCGAAAAGGGACATGATTTTCTTTCAGATCAAGTCAGTTCAAATACATTCTATTTTTTCTCTCCCAAACTTATGTACTTTTTTCATGGATTTCTATAACCTAACTTATATGTAAATTTGCCTATGATTTTGGCTCCTGCCAATATTTGATCCTGGCTCCGTCCATGTTCCTACATCTAACAAAATAATCATTGTAGGGATCTTCTAGCATGGTTCTTGGCAATAGTAATTTATCATTACAACGTCGACCACTCAATGCATCAATGAGGTATCAAGCAAATTCTACGACGAAGACTGAGTTAGGATTAAGGGATTAAATTGACCTATTATTTTTTTATTTTACCGGTATCCGACTCATTGATCGACTAATTCAGATCAAATTTTGCATAAGATATGGAGGCGACCCTTCTAATCCAGTTTTCTTCATTCACAATATCGGGATTTGAACCTATGACCTTACTTAAGGGACTAATGCCTCATTTCGCTAAACCAACCTGTTAGTGGTAAAATTGATTAAATTTTAGTAATGAATTAAAAGGCGGAATTAAGAGAAAAAACAGTTGACAAAAATCAGATTAATTTATTCGATAACACATTATTGAAATATACATCCTCCATGTTTAACATTATTCAGTCACAAATGCACTGCCCAAGGAAACAAACTTGGTTATCATGTTTATGGGTACATTTTTCGTCACAGTCAGAGTTACTGGAACAACTAATTTGTTTGATTTCACCTTTGATGCAATCTGCAACTCCCCCTTCACACTTGATTGCTTTGGACTCTTTTTCGGTAGTGCTTGGAATATATACCTGCCCTTGAGCTCTCGATGTCATTACCAACACCATTGCTGCAATGATTCAAAAAAGAAGATTTATTTACATGAATTGAAGATTGATTATTTAACCATTAGCATCAAGCAATGAAAAGAGTGAGATAAGGACTTACATGATGCAATTAGCAAAAGGATGATGAATTTCATATTTGAAAGAGCTGATTCTTCTTGGGAATTTGATTTAATGAGAAGTTGTACACAAGAAAGGTTAGGCAAAGGATATTATTTATAGTTGAGGCCTTCAAATATAAATTAGTGTTGATTTGAAATATATGGCAAGAAATCTTATATAATATACACTTCTATATAGGGAAATAAACCAAAATAAAATAATTTTTTTAATATCATTCCCTTTTTCCTAATCCTTATGTATATTTGTGCGTTTATATTAAGATTATTATTGCATGCACTAGCACTAAAAGAATTCGTTAACGGTGTTGTAATATGGTTATCGGATTTAGGGTTACATTTTTTGTTTATGGGTGGTGATCGGCGGATTATTTTTCTGCTGCGCCACGAGGTGTGCATGACCCAACATGCGGTAGGTATACGATAATGATGTGTATCTTGATCTTTTTTTCGTGTGTGTGGTTTTAATTAATCTTTTATTTTCCAAGACTTTGTAGTAGAAGGTTTTGTCTGTGGGTTGCATACGGGATGTGTTTACTCTTTTACTCCATTTTAGACTAGAAGTGTTTTTAATGAGGCATGCAACCAATTGTCTTTAGATTTTATAACGACCTTTTAATAAAATCCATTCTTTTCCAAGCAAATAGAACAATAACATATTCTAAGTCAACGGTGATGCTTGCAATCGTCGAGTGATATATGCAAGAAAAAACCAACTGCAACAATGACAGATTATATGTTAACGATAATGCTTGATGTCATGTTCTTATTAATGTTTTAACTTGCTAATTAGGGGTGAGCAAAACTTGACTCGACCTGACAAAACTGAATTTTTTGATTCGACTTGTGGCGAAAAAACTCGACACGAAATTCCATAAATTCGACCCGACTCAAAAATTTTCAAATAAAGTTTGAGATGTAAAATGAAAACTCGAATAACTCCAAATTTTTAGTAATCGGTGAATTAATTTTAAGTTTAAGTCAAGTCACTCAAATTTTCATGATATATTTATATATATACATTGATATATAAAAATATTTGAAGAAATATATGCCACATATGAAGAAGTATATATGCAGATCTTATATGATTAGAGAAAGTGTTTAAATTGAACTATAACATGATAAATACTTGCAATTAAATTTGTATATGAAGTCGAAAACTTGACTCGACTCAAACTCGACTCGAATTTCATAAACTAGAATCGAAATTTTTTTAAATGATGTTGGAGTTGTAAAATATGACGCCACAACTCGAATAACTTGAAATTTTTTGACTCTACTTGACTCGATCGAATTCTAACTCTAACCTTCCGTAGATTTTAGTTTTTTATTGTTCATAGGAGCTGTGGGATCAATGCTTCCCGCTGCATGGAAGGAGCTACCTTGAGGCCCAAGGGGGACCTAGCCCCTGTTGCAAGATTAAGGTATTAGATAGATTTTTGTCTAATAATAATTTTGTCTATGGAAAGGTAAATATTGAAATTAATAAAACACAAGAGTTTATTAATTATATAGTCAAGTAGGGTTTGAAATAAGGAAGAATGAGCTCGCATCCTTAAGTGTTTTGGTCCAATAGCAATTTAGGTTCTTATAAAGTTTAAATATTAGAAAAATTAGGCCATGTCTCATGAATTTTGAGTTTAAATACCTAATAAACCCTTATATTTTTTAAATTCATTATTTTGGCCAGTGGTAGATCTAAACTTGTATCAAGTGGGTTCAAGAAAGTCAAAGTAAATGTAAAACAAACAAATTTTTATTTGAATAGCGGATGAGTGAATAGAGATTATTTGTCCACTTTTTTGCCCTATTTATGTCTCACACAAAAAAATTAAAACAAGGGTTTAGGATTAGAGTTTAGGGAATTGAGGATATTGTTTATTTTTTAGGGTTTATGATTTAGAATATAGTGTTAGGGCTTATAATTTAATTTTTTATAGTTGGACCATAAAAAAGGCACCGAAAAGGGACATGATTTTCTTTCAGATCAAGTCAATTCAAATACATTCTATTTTTTCTCTCCCAAACTTATGTACTTTTTACATGGGTTTCTATAACCTAACTTATATGTAAATTTGCCTATGATTTTGGCTCCTGCCAATGTTTGATCATGGCTCCGTCCATGTTCCTACATCTAACAAAATAATCATTGTAGGGATCTTCTAGTATGGTTCTTGGCAGTAGTAATTTATCATTACAACGTCGACCACTCAATGCATCAATGAAGTATTAAGCAAATTCTACGACGAAGACTGAGTTAGGATTAAGGGATTAAATTGACCTATTATTTTTTTTATTTTACCGGTATCCGACTCATTGATCGACTAATTCAGATCAAATTTTGCATAAGATATGGAGGCGACCCTTCTAATCCAGGTTTCTTCATTCACAATATCGGGATTTGAACCTCTGACCTTACTTAAGGGACTAACGCCTCATTTCGCTAAACCAACCGGTTATTGGTAAAATTGATTAAATTTTAGTAATGAATTAAAAGGCGGAATTAAGAGAAAAAACAGTTGACAAAAATCAGATTAATTTATTCGATAACACATTATTGAAAAATACATCCTCCATGTTTAACATTATTCAGTCACAAATGCACTGCCCATGGAACCAAACTTGGTTATCGTGTTTATGGGTACATTTTTCGTCACAGTCAGAGTTACTGGAACAACTAATTTGTTTGATTTCACCTTTGATGCAATCTGCAACTCCTCCTTCACACTCGATTGCTTTGGACTCTTTTTCGGTAGTGCTTGGAATATATACCTGCCCTTGAGCTCTCGATGTCATTACCAACACCATTGCGGCAATGATTCAAAAAAGAAGATTTATTTACATGAATTGAAGATTGATTATTTAACCATTAGCATCAAGCAATGAAAAGAGTGAGATAATGACTTACATGATGCAATTAGCAAAAGGATGATGAATTTCATATTTAAAGGAGCTGATTCTTCTTGGGAATTTGATTTAATGAGAAGTTGTACACAAGAAAGGTTAGGCAAAGGATGTTATTTATAGTTGAGGCCTTCAAATATAAATTAGTGTTGATTTGAAATATATGGCAAGAAATCTTATATAATATACACTTCCTTATAGGGAAATAAACCAAAATAAAATAACTTTTTTAATAACATTCCCTCTTTCCTAATCCTTATGTATATTTGTGTGTTTATATTAAGATTATTATTCCATGCACTAGCACTAAAAGAATTCGTTAACGGTGTTGTAATATTCTCATGTAATATGGTTATCGAATTTAGGGTTACATTTTTTGTTTATGGGTGGTGATCGCCGGATTATTTTTCTGCTGCACCACGAGGTGTGCGTGACCCAACATGCGGTATATGATAATGATGTGTATCTTGATATTTTTTTCGTGTGTGTGGTTTTAATTAATCTTTTATTTTCCAAGACTATGTAGTAGAAGGTTTTGTCTGTGGGTTACATACGGGATGTGTTTCCTCTTTTACTCCATTTTAGACTAGAAGTGTTTTTAATGAGGCATGCAACCAATTGTCTTTAGATTTTATAACGACCTTTTAATAAAATCCATTCTTTGCCAAGCAAATAGAACAATAACAAATTCTATGTCAACGGTGATGCTTGTAATCGTGGAGTAAAATATGCAAGAAAAAACCAACTGCAACAATGACAGATTATATGTTAACGATAATGCTTGATGTCATGTTCTTATTAATGTTTTAACTTGCTAACTAGGGGTGAGCAAAACTTGACTAGACCTGACAAAACCGAAATTTTTGATTCGACTTGAGGCGAAAAAACCCGACTCGAAATTCCATAAATTCGACCCGACTCAAAAATTTTCAAATAAAGTTTGAGATGTAAAATGAAAACTCGAATAACTCCAAATTTTTAGTAATCGGTGAATTAATTTTAAGTTTAAGTCAAGTCACTCAAATTTTCATGATATATTTATATATATACATTGATATATAAAAATATTTGAAGAAATATATGCCACATATGAAGAAGTATATATGCAGATCTTATATGATTAGAGAAAGTGTTTAAATTGAACTATAACATGATAAATACTTGCAATTAAATTTGTATATGAAGTCGAAAACTTGACTCGACTCAAACTCGACTCGAATTTCATAAACTCAAATCGAAATTTTTTTAAATGATGTTGGAATTGTAAAATATGACGCCACAACTCGAATAACTCAAAAATTTTTTACTCTACTTAACTCGATCGAATTCTAACTCTAACCTTCCGTAGATTTTAGTTTTTTATTGTTCATAGGAGCTGTGGGATCAATGCTTCCCGCTGCATGGGAGGAGCTACCTTGAGGCCCAAGGGGGACCTAGCCCCTGTTGCAAGATTGAGGTATTAGATAGATTTTTGTCTAATAATAATTTTGTCTATGGAAAGGTAAATATTGAAATTAATAAAACACAAGAGTTTATTAATTATATAGTCAAGTAGGGTTTGAAATAAGGAAGAATGAGCTCGCATCCTTAAGTGTTTTGGTCCAATAGCAATTTAGGTTCTTATAAAGTTTAAATATTAGAAAAATTAGGCCATGTCCCATGAATTTTGAGTTTAAATACCTAATAAAACCTTATATTTTTTAAATTCATTATTTTGGCCAGTGGTAGATCTAAACTTGTATCAAGTGGGTTAAGAAAGTCAAAGTAAATGTAAAACAAACAAATTTTTATTTGAATAGCGGATGAGTGAATAGAGATTATTTGTCCACTTTTTTTGCCCTATTTATGTCTCACAAAAAAAATTAAAACAAGGGTTTAGGATTAGAGTTTAGGGAATTGAGGATATTGTTTATTTTTTAGGGTTTATGATTTAGAATATAGTGTTAGGGCTTATAATTTAATTTTTTAGAGTTGGACCATAAAAAAGGCACCGAAAAGGGACATGATTTTCTTTCAGATCAAGTCAGTTCAAATACATTCTATTTTTTCTTTCCCAAACTTATGTACTTTTTACATGGATTTCTATAACCTAACTTATATGTAAATTTGCCTATGATTTTGGCTCCTACCAATGTTTGATCCTGGCTCCGTCCATGTTCCTACATCTAACAAAATAATCATTGTAGGGATCTTCTAGCATGGTTCTTAGCAGTAGTAATTTATCATTACAACGTCGACCACTCAATGCATCAATGAGGTATTAAGCAAATTCTACGACGAAGACTGAGTTAGGATTAAGGGATTAAATTGACCTATTTTTTTTTTTATTTTACCGGTATCTGACTCATTGATCGACTAATTCAGATCAAATTTTGCATAAGATATGGAGGCGACCCTTCTAATCCAGTTTTCTTCATTCACAATACCGGGATTTGAACCTATGACCTTACTTAAGGGACTAACGCCTCATTTCGCTAAACCAACCGGTTATTGGTAAAATTGATTATATTTTAGTAATGAATTAAAAGGCGGAATTAAGAGTAAAAACAGTTGAAAAAAATCAGATTAATTTATTCGATAACACATTATTGAAAAATACATCCTCCATGTTTAACATTATTCAGTCACAAATGCACTGCCCATGGAAACAAACTTGGTTATCGTGTTTATGGGTACATTTTTCGTCACAGTCAGAGTTACTGGAACAACTAATTTGTTTGATTTCACCTTTGATGCAATCTGCAACTCCCCCTTCACACTCGATTGCTTTGGACTCTTTTTCGGTAGTGCTTGGAATATATACCTGCCCTTGAGCTCTCGATGTCATTACCAACACCATTGCTGCAATGATTCAAAAAAGAAGATTTATTTACATGAATTGAAGATTGATTATTTAACCATTAGCATCAAGCAATGAAAAGAGTGAGATAAGGACTTACATGATGTAATTAGCAAAAGGATGATGAATTTCATATTTGAAGGAGCTGATTCTTCTTGGGAATTTGATTTAATGAGAAGTTGTACACAAGAAAGGTTAGGCAAAGGATGTTATTTATAGTTGGGAATTCAAATATAAATTAGTGTTGAGGACCAATTACGTTCTTTGTGTGATGTGGTGCGTAGTGTTCGCTTAAGAGCTGATTGTATTGATACGCTATTTTGGACTCCGGATGATCATGGGGAATTTTCCGTGCAAGCTATGACCAAGGCGTTGCTATTAGAGAGGGTGGGAGATGGTGATTTCGGAGGTTGTTTCGCATGGAAGGTTCTTGTTCCACCAAAGGTACAAGCTTTCCTATGGTTCGCTTGGTTGAAAAGATTACCGACTGCTGATTTTTTGCGCATAAGAGGAGTACCTTTGGCGGAAGGACAAGGGCGGTGTCCGTGGTGCGTAAGGGTGGAGGAGTCGATTGCCCATTTATTTTATGATTGCCCATGTATTCAACAAATTTGGGACTGGCTGCGTGATTGGTGGGGTATTGCATTACCATTACCATCGTGTTTTTCAGATTTTTTCGTCATGAATTTCCATAGCTCCTTTGATGGTTGTCAACTAAAGTGGTGGGTGGCTAGCGTAAGTGCTATGCTTTGGTCGCTATGGCTTGCCCGGAATGAGTACATTTTTAAAGACAAACGACCGACAGTAGCGGAAGTGTGCTTTCTTGTAAAGCTTAGATCTTTCTATTGGATAAAAGTGGGTGCCGATGGCGACATTATGCCTGAATCGGTTTGGTGGTCGTGCCCAGCGACATGTGTGGTTAGTCGGCGACTAAAGAGGGTGCGAGCTGGGTTGGTATGGCAGCCACCTATTGTGGGAACATTGAAATTCAACGTTGATGGCTCGGCACGGGGCAAGCCTGGACCAGCGGGCATCGGGGGAGTTATGCGTGATGCGGACAGCCGCATTTTGGTAATATTTTCCGGGCCTGTGGGCTGTTTGGACTCCAACGTGGCGGAAGTGAAGGCTATCGAACTTGCAGTGAGGGTGGTGGCGGAAGGGGTTTGGCGCGAGAGGTGCGTGGTGATTGAATCCGATTCACAGGTTGCATTGAGATGGGTAACGGGCTTGGCAAAACGTCCGTGGAGATTATGGGATTCATTTGTAGCAATCGATCAAGCGTGTCAAGCCATATCGGAGATTTATTTTCAATACACACCGCGGGAAGCAAATGGTTTTGCCGATGTTCTCGCGAAGGAGGGAGTGGATAGAAGTTATTTATTCTTAGCTTGTATTTAGGCGTTTCTTTTTTAGACGAGCACTTACGTACTCTTTTCCTCCATTAGGCTTAGGGAGGTTTTTAACGAGGCGTAAGGGCTGCGTCGAGCTGTATGTCTTTTATTCTTAATAAATTCATATAGTTGATGATAAAAAAAATATAAATTAGTGTTGATTTGAAATATATGGCAAGAAATCTTATATAATATACACTTCCTTATAGGGAAATAAACCAAAATAAAATGATTTTTTTAATAACATTCCCTTTTTCCTAATCCTTATGTATATTTGTGTGTTTATATTAAGATTATTATTCCATGCACTAGCACTAAAAGAATTCGTTAACGGTGTTGTAATATGGTTATCGGATTTAGGGTTACATTTTTTGTTTATGGGTGGTGATCGCCAGATTATTTTTTTGTTGCGCCACGAGGTGTGCGTGACCCAACATGCGGGTGGTATACGATAATGATGTGTATCTTGATCTTTTTTTTCATGTGTTGGTTTTAATTAATCTTTTATTTTCCAAGACTTTGTAGTAGAAGGTTTTGTCTGTGGGTCGCGTACGGTATGTGTTTACTCTTTTACTCCATTTTAGAGTAGAAGTGTTTTTAATGAGGCATGCAACCAATTGTCTTTAGATTTTATAACGACCTTTTAATAAAATCCATTCTTTGCCAAGCAAATAGAACAATAACAAATTCTATGTCAACGGTGATGCTTGCAATCGTCGAGTGAAATATGCAAGAAAAAACCAACTGCAACAATGACAAATTATATGTCAACGATAATTCTTGATGTCATGTTCTTATGAATGTTTTAACTTGCTAACTAGGGGTGAGCAAAACTTGACTCGACCTAACAAAACCGAAATTTTTTATTCGACTTGTGGCAAAAAAACTCGACTCGAAATTCCATAAATTCGACCCGACTCAAAAATTTTCAAATAAAGTTTGAGTTGTAAAATGAAAACTCGAATAACTCCAAATTTTTAGTAATCGGTGAATTAATTTTAAGTTTAAGTCAAGTCACTCAAATTTTCATGATATATTTATATATATACATTGATATATAAAAATATTTGAAGAAATATATGCCACATATGAAGAAGTATATATGCAGATCTTATATGATTAGGGAAAGTGTTTAAATTGAACTATAACATGATAAATACTTGCAATTAAATTTGTATATGAACTCGAAAACTTGACTCGACTCAAACTCGACTCGAATTTCATAAACTCGAATCGAAATTTTTTTAAATGATGTTGGAGTTGTAAAATATGACGCCACAACTCGAATAACTCGAAATTTTTTTACTCTACTTGACTCGATCGAATTCTAACTCTAACCTTCCGTAGATTTTAGTTTTTTATTGTTCATAGGATCTGTGGGATCAATGCTTCCCGCTGCATGGAAGGAGCAACCTTGAGGCCCAAGGGGGACCTAGCCCCTGTTGCAAAATTAAGGTATTAGATAGATTTTTGTCTAATAATAATTTGGTCTAATATTGATATATATATAAATAATATATAAGCATTGGGAGAATGAACGCAAGGGAGAATGGCCGCCGGCAGCAATGGACTGTGTTTGTGGGTAAGATATCGGAATCGCTACACTGGAAAGGGCTATGGCAAGTGTTCGATAGACATGGTGAGGTACTCGATGCGTTCATCCCTCGGAAAAGGGCAAAAGATGGAGGGCGTTTTGGTTTTGTCAGGATGGGCAGTAAAATCGACGCGGATCGAGCGATTGAACGCCTCAACAACAAATGGATTTATGGGTCTCGATTGATGGTAAGCATGGCACGATTTACCGACCGTGGATCGTATCAACGAAATCGGGGATTGGGTGCGTTTGATCAAAAGAAAAGCGGGGAGGAAAAGGGTCAATCAAACAGTGTGAATTCAAAGAGATTACATATTACGGCAAAGGTGATTCAAGGGCGTGTCGATGACGAGAAAGTGGCTATCCTCCAACATTGTATGGTGGGCTGGTGCAATCGCCATTGGAGTTTGAAGGAATTAGCATCGAGGATGAACATCCCTAATTTCAAAGGTTTATCTATTCTGCGAATTGCTGGACCGGCTATATTGTTGATGTTCAAGGACGCGAAAATAAAAGAAGAGGTGTTGGAGAAGACGAGGTTTAGTGATTGTTTCTCGAAGTTAGAGAGTTGGGAGCCGGGGATGACACTACAAACTCGACGGGCGTGGATTGCAGTCCGAGGTATTCCACTCCATGCTTGGTCTTATGAGACATTTGACAATATTGCGAAGAGTTGGGGTTCGCTTGTCCGAGTTGCGGATAACACAGCATCGCCGACATCTTTCGAACGTGGTTGGTTGTTGATCGAAACGGACGTGATGGAGCACATTGATACACAAATGGTGCTGGAAGTTGAGGGTAAATTGCACCATATCTTTGTTAAGGAGGTGACCGTATTTGGGCCCCCTACCGATTGTGAATGCACAGCGATCAGCGATAACGGTAGTGATGAGTCCTCTGAGTGTAGTTCGTCGGAGTGTGTGCCGGAGTCGTGTATGGGGGATGATTATCAACGGGAGATATCTGCGGAGGCAGGACAAGGTCTGAAGGATTGGAAAATTAATCAGTTATGGAATGATTCATATCGAGGGGAACATGATATGATCAATGCTACAAGGGTTGTTGCGCCTGGGGGTCAGTTGTCGACGCCGGTGCAAGTTGAGACGTCACAAGGCGACGGCGGTGAAGCTGGGCTGGAGAGAGTTCCACCAGTGTTAGGAGTGTACACTAATCAAAAGAGTCCCACGGCATTAGAATTCCAAAAAAATGAAACTGCTGAAGCCAATCCAACTACAACATCTATAGCAGCTAATCTAAACCACGAGGACAACCGGATTGTTCAAACTAGAAGTCCATATCAATAGGGGGAGACGGTGAGTGGACAACAGGCGTCGGCAGACTTGGTCCTTGTTCCGATATTATCGCACACTGTCGAGCAGGCTGGTGTGCTCACAATTCCGGTTGAAAATTTAGGCGATGAACAGGAACTACGGCAAACTGAAGCAGATGATGCTGTAATTCCGATTTGGGTTAATGGTGTATTAAAAAAGACAAAATCAGTGAATGCGCTATCGGGGGTGGCGAAAAACTTGAAACATGGGAGAGGAAGACCGAGGAAGAGTGGAGGTCGTGATTCTCAACCTACTGTTGCCGACGCATCGATAACAGATTCGGATCTCCACCGTCGACAGCAAATACTCCACCGTGAAGCAACAGCAACAGCGGCATTAGATAATTTGGTCGGAGTGACATCGTTAGGCCGCGAGGAGGAAATTTTGCAGGATTTGTCGCGAGTGCTGCAGGACGGCATTCGTCATTTGCAATAATGCGACTTATGAGCTGGAATGTCAGGGGGTTGGGATCTTTGTTGAAGAGAAGACGGGTGGGGGAAGTAATTAGACGACAGCGCTTTGATATGGTCTTATTGCAGGAGTCGAAGTTAGAAGAGCTGATTCCGTCGATTATTGCTGGAATGTGGTACAGCGATGGATTTGAGTTTTCGTTTTCGCCATCCGTGGGTGCTTCGGGTGGTATACTAGTAATTTGGGAAGGTGACAGATTTGTAATGGAATCGGTTGAGATTGATAGACATTTTATGGTGATTCAAGGGCGGTGGAAGCATGAGGATATAGTATGTTGTATTATGGCGGTATATGCCCCTTGTGATGTGTCGGAGCAGGAAGGACTATGGCAACGATTAGAGAATGTGATTGACGGTTACTCGGGACCATGGTGCGTCGCGGGCGACATTAATTCGGTGTTGTGCCCGTCGGAGAGAGCAGGCTGTCACTCGCAGTCCAGAGGTATGAACTCATTCGTTTCGTTTGTAAATTCTGCATGTTTGATTGATTTACCGATGAGAGGAAAGCAGTATACGTGGTCTGGGAGGGATAGTCGAAAAAGCCGCATCGATAGATTTCTGGTATCAACTGGGTGGTTGGATAGTTTTGCTAGAATTGAACAGTTGTCTATGTCGAGAGGTATCTCGGACCATGCCCCTATTATTTTGCTGTGTGATGATATTGACTGGGGTCCGAGGCCTTTCCGTTTCATTAATGTGTGGTTGGAAGAGAAGCGCAATGTGAATCGTATGGCTGAGGAGTGGTGCAGGTTGACGGGCATGGGAATTGGTAATTCAAACATTTATGTGAAACTGAGAAATTTGAAATTGTTTCTTCGAAAATGGAATAAAACGGATTTCGGGGATGTAGAGAAAGAAATTTCATATATACAAGGCCATCTTGATTGCTTAGATAATGGTGATGAGGAGCAAGCCGTGGGGGAGGGTGGCGAGTTGAGCGATCGTAAGAAGGCTTGGGTGCAAGCTTTATGGCGAGCGATTCGAAGAAAAGAATCGCTATGGCAACAGAAGTCGCGAGCGACTTGGCTTAAATTGGGTGATAGGAACACTGCGTTCTTTCACAGGGCAGCAAAGTTGCGAGCGATACGGAATGCTATTGTTGGTTTAAATATAGGCGGTACTTGGGTAACTGATCCGAACAGATTACGGAAGCATGTGGTGAGTTTCTTCTCTTAGCATTTTGCTGCGGAAGCAAGGGCTTGTAATTGGCATTTTGAGGGGGCTTTTAACAGGGTGAATGACAGTGAGAATTCGACTTTGATTGCGCCTTTTTCTATGGGCGAGGCATGGGCTGTGGTGCGAGGGTGTGAGGGTTCAAAGTCTCCGGGTCCGGCTGGTTATAGTATGGAGTTTTACAAGAGGTGCTGGGAGGTTGTTAGTGTCGATGTGGAAAGGTTCTTAGCCGATTTTTTCTTCACCGGAAAGTTACCATTGGGCGTCAATAATACGTTTCTTGTGCTGCTACCAAAAGTGGAATCGCCAGTGTCGTTGCATGAGTATAGACCAATCAGTTTGCTGAATTCCATCTATAAAATTTTAGCTAAAATTTTAGCTAGGCGATTACAGGTGGTGTTGGGTGGTTTGATCAGTGACCATCAGTCAGCTTTTGTCCGTGGACGTCAGATAGTGGATGGAATTTTGTTGGCGAATGAGGAGATACATTCTATGCGCAACAGCCGAGTTGGGGGATGTGTGCTGAAGCTAGACTTTGCGAAGGCCTACGATTGTGTCCGATGGGAGTTCTTGGATCAAGTTATGTGGTCGATGGGTTTTAGCGAAACTTGGAGGGGATGGGTGGTGGAATGTATTGGTTCAGTTCGCTTATCCGTCTTGCTAAATGGGAGTGCAACGAAGGAATTCGATATGAGGCGGGGGTTGCGACAAGGCTGCCCATTGTCGCCATTATTGTTTGTCATTGTGGCTGAAGCGTTGCACCGGTTGTTAGTACAAGCGGAGGTAGTGGGGCTGATTAGGGGGGTGGAAGTGGCTCCGGGGGTGACGTTAACACACCTTCAGTTTGCTGACGAAACCGTTCTTTTCTTTGAAGCATCAGTAGAAGCGGCGCTGAGCATCCGCAGGTTATTGTGTTGCTTCCAGGTATGCTCAGGTTTGAGAATAAACTTTTCCAAATCTTCCCTTTATCCGATTGGTGTGGATAGGGATATGGTTGCTTCCATGGCCGAGGTACTGTGTTGCCGTCAGGGGGATCTACCGTTTGTGTACTTGGGTTTACCGCTGGGAGTAAATCCGCGAAACATTGCGATGTGGGAGCCAGTAATTGCATCTGTTTGACGTAAGCTAGCAGGCTGGAAGAAGACATCCTTATCGTTTGCGGCACGAGTCACATTGGTAAACTCAGTTTTATCTTCTCTTCTAGTTTATTATATGGGTTTGTTTCGAGTGCCGAAAGGGGTGATTGCTGCTATAGATAGGTTGAGGCGAGCTTTCCTATGGGGTGGGGTGAATTTACAGCGTAAAATGAGCAGAGTGAGCTGGAGTTTGGTGTGCCGGCCTCGCCATCTTGGAGGCTTGGGGGTGGCTGATTTAGAGGTTCGAAATAAGGCACTCTTGGCGAAGTGGTCTTGGAGATATGCTCGGGATGTGACATCCTTATGGCGAGCTATTATTGTATCCAAGTATGGTGAAGCGGCACAGTGGTGGCGGTTTAATACTTCGGTAAGGGGATAGATGTCTGTGATTTGGAAACAGATAGTGCAAACTGTTAGTTCAGAGGGTGTGCAAAAACATATGGGCGAGGCTCAATTCGTTTGGAAGATCGGCTCGGGGGAACGAGTGTTGTTTTGGTTTGATGCTTGGTGTATTGAGCAACCACTAAAAGATGTTTTTCCTCGCCTGTTTTCAATTGTGGTTGATCGGCTAGCAATGGTAAGGGATATCGCGGTTGATGGGAACTTCCAGCGAGTTCGGTGGAATGCTTTGTTTCGCCGTAGTCTACGGTCATTTGAGGTTCGGCAATTGCTGGACTTACGAGCGTTGGTGTGCCCGGTAAAGCTGCGACAAGGTGAGCTCGATTTGCTCGTGTGGACACCGGATAACCATGGGAATTTTTCAGTCAAGGGGCTGACTCGTTTGCTTATGATAGACAAAGTGGGCGAGAGTGATTTTGGGGACTGCTTTGCGTGGAAGGTCCTGGTTCCTTCTAAGGTCCAGGCGTTTCTATGGTTTGCTTGGTTGCGCCGTTTGCCGACGTTTGCATTTTTACGGATACGTGGGATAGATTTGGGTGACAACCAAGGAGTGTGTAGGTGGTGCCGCGCGAGGGAGGAAGATATTGATCATCTGTTTTATTCTTGCCCGTTTGCCCAAGGAATGTGGGATTGGTTTCGAGGGTGGTGGGCGATTTCTTTGTCGTTGCCGAAATCTTTGGCGGATTTTCTTCTCCCGGATATGCACTGTTCATTCAAAGGCATTTTGAGGAAGTTGTGGGTGTCGAGTATTGCTGCTTTTTTATGGTCATTGTGGCTTGCGCGCAACGACTTGGTTTTTAATGAAAAATTTGTTCCAGCAGCGGAGATAGGCTTCTTGGTCAAGCTACATTCATTCTATTGGGTGAAGACCCTCAAAGAGGGGTTGTCGATTAGTGAGTCTCTTTGGTGGGGCTGTCCGAGTTTGTATCGGGAAGGGTTTGATAAGCAATTGGAGCGGTTGGGAGTGTGTTGGGAACCCCCTATCGAAAATACAGTGAAATTCTCGGTGGATGGTTCCGCGCGTGGGAAGCCAGGGCCAGCGGGCTTCGGAGGGGTGTTGCGTGATGCTCAGAGTCGTATCCTCGCATTGTTTTCAGGGCCACTTGGCTCTCTTGATTCTAATGTGGCTGAGATTCGGGCGATAGCTTTTGCTTTGGAGTATTTTGTAGAGTCTAAATGGGCGGATCGTCCTCTTATCGTTGAGTCGGATTCCAAAGTTGCAATTGGGTGGGTGCTGCAGGTGGAACGTCGCCCTTGGCGTCTGTGGGAGTCCTTTTGTGCGATTGACCGTGCTTGTCTGAGGCTAGGCTCCGTGTGCTTTTCTCATATTTTCCGAGAGGCGAATGGGCTAGCTGATACGCTAGCGAAGGAAGGGGTGTCTCGAGTCTCTCTGTTTCAGGCTTCGATATGATGTTTTTGTAAAGGGGGTCTATCGCTTTGTTTAAAGTCGACATGTCGTACTCCTTTCCTCCATTAGGCTTAGGGAGGTTTTTGATGAGGCGCTTGTCCGACTTGCGTTGTATATTTCTCTTAATAAAATATACTTCGCTTTGCTGATCAAAAAAAAATAATTTGGTCTATGGAAAGATAAATATTGAAATTAATAAAACACAAGAGTTTATTAATTATATAGTCAAGTAGGGTTTGAAATAAGGAAGAATGAGCTCGCATCCTTAAGTGTTTTGGTCCAATAGCAATTTAGGTTCTTATAAAGTTTAAATATTAGAAAAATTAGGCCATGTCCCATGAATTTTGAGTTTAAATACCTAATAAACCCTTACATTTTTTAAATTCATTATTTTGGCCAGTGGTAGATCTAAACTTGTATCAAGTGGGTTCAAGAAAGTCAAAGTAAATGTAAAACAAACAAATTTTTATTTGAATAGCGGATGAGTGAATAGAGATTATTTGTCCACTTTTTTGCCCTATTTATGTCTCACAAAAAAAAATTAAAACTAGGGTTTAGGATTAGAGTTTAGGGAATTGAGGATATTGTTTATTTTTTAGGGTTTATGATTTAGAATATAGTGTTAGGGCTTATAATTTAATTTTTTAGAGTTGGACCATAAAAAAGGAACCGAAAAGGGACATGATTTTCTTTCAGATCAAGTCAGTTCAAATACATTCTATTTTTTCTCTCCCAAACTTATGTACTTTTTACATGGATTTCTATAACCTAACTTATATGTAAATTTGCCTATGATTTTGGCTCCTGCCAATGTTTGATCCTGGCTCCGTCCATGTTCCTACATCTAACAAAATAATCATTGTAGGGATCTTCTAGCATGGTTCTTGGCAGTAGTAATTTATCATTACAACGTCGACCACTCAATGCATCAATGAGGTATTAAGCAAATTCTACGACGAAGACTGAGTTAGGATTAAGGGATTAAATTGACCTATTATTTTTTTATTTTACCGGTATCCGACTCATTGATCGACTAATTCAGATTAAATTTTGCATAAGATATGGAGGCGACCCTTCTAATCCAGTTTTCTTCATTCACAATATCGGGATTTGAACCTCTGACCTTACTTAAGGGACTAACGCCTCATTTCACTAAACCAACCGGTTATTGGTAAAATTGATTAAATTTTAGTAATGAATTAAAAGGCGGAATTAAGAGAACAGTTGACAAAAATCAGATTAATTTATTCGATAACACATTATTGAAAAATACATCCTCCATGTTTAACATTATTCAGTAGTCCCCCTTCACACTCGATTGCTTTGGACTCTTTTTCGGTAGTCCTTGGAATATATACCTGCCCTTGAGCTCTCGATGTCATTACCAACACCATTGTTGCAATGATTCAAAAAAGAAGATTTATTTACATGAATTGAAGATTGATTATTTAACCATTAGCATCAAGCAATGAAAAGAGTGAGATAAGGACTTACATGATGCAATTAGCAAAAAGATGATGAATTTCATATTTGAAGGAGTTGATTCTTCTTGGGAATTTGATTTAATGAGAAGTTCTACACAAGAAAGGTTAGGCAAAGGATGTTATTTATAGTTGAGGCCTTCAAATATAAATTAGTGTTGATTTGAAATATATGGCAAGAAATCTTATATAATATAGACTTCCTTATAGGGAAATAAACCAAAATAAAATAATTTTTTTAATAACATTCCTTCTTTCCTAATCCTTATGTATATTTGTGTGTTTATATTAAGATTATTATTCCATGCACTAGCACTAAAAGAATTCGTTAACGGTGTTGTAATATTCTCAGGTAATATGGTTATCGGATTTAGGGTTACATTTTTTGTTTATGGGTGGTGATCGCCGGATTATTTTTCTGCTGCGCCACGAGGTGTGCGTGACCCAACATGCGGGTGGTATACGATAATGATGTTTATCTTGATCTTTTTTTTCGTGTGTGTGGTTTTAATTAATCTTTTATTTTCTAAGACTTTGTAGTAGAAGGTTTTGTCTGTGGGTTGCATACGGGATGTGTTTACTCTTTTACTCCATTTTAGACTAGAAGTGTTTTTAATGAGGCATGCAACCAATTGTCTTTAGATTTTATAACGACCTTTTAAAAAAATCCATTCTTTGCCAAGCAAATAGAACAATAACAAATTCTATGTCAACGGTGATGCTTGCAATCGTCGAGTGAAATATGCAAGAAAAAACCAACTGCAACAATGACAGATTATATGTCAACGATAATGCTTGATGTCATGTTCTTATTAATGTTTTAACTTGCTAACTAGGGGTGAGCAAAACTTGACTCGACCTGACGAAACCGAAATTTTTTATTCGACTTGTGGCGAAAAAACTCGACTCGAAATTCCATAAATTCGACCCGACTCAAAAATTTTCAAATAAAGTTTGAGTTGTAAAATGAAAACTCGAATAACTCCAAATTTTTAGTAATCGGTGAATTAATTTTAAGTTTAAGTCAAGTCACTCAAATTTTCATGATATATTTATATATATACATTGATATATAAAAATATTTGAAGAAATATATGCCACATATGAAGAAGTATATATGCAGATCTTATATGATTAGAGAAAGTGTTTAAATTGAACTATAACATGATAAATACTTGCAATTAAATTTGTATATGAACTCGAAAACTTGACTCAACTCAAACTCGAACCTTCCGTAGATTTTAGTTTTTTATTGTTCATAGGAGCTGTGGGATCAATGCTTCCCGCTGCATGGAAGGAGCTACCTTGAGGCCCAAGGGGGACCTAGCCCCTGTTGCAAAATTAAGGTATTAGATAGATTTTTGTCTAATAATAATTTGGTCTATGGAAAGATAAATATTGAAATTAATAAAACACAAGAGTTTATTAATTATATAGTCAAGTAGGGTTTGAAATAAGGAAGAATGAGCTCGCATCCTTAAGTGTTTTGGTCCAATAGCAATTTAGGTTCATATAAAGTTTAAATTTTAGAAAAATTAGGCCATGTTCCATGAATTTTGAGTTTAAATACCTAATAAACCCTTACATTTTTTAGGAAAAATGGGCGATAGGCGTGATCAAGGTGGGCGAGAACGAACGAGACAGGGCGGAAGCTGGGTATGGACCCTGTTCGTGTCGAATCTGCCGCCACAATTGCATTGGCAGGGGGTATGGCAGGTATTCGATAGGCATGGGGTTGTGGTGGACGTTTTCATCCCTAAGAATAAAGGGAGAGATGGAGCGAGATTTGGGTTCGTTCGGATGGCGACTATTCAAGATGCAAATCGTGTAATTGAGCGATTGAATGGATTCCGCCTCTATGGATCGGTGATCACGGTCCTATTTGCTAGAGATGGGGTGAGGGATTCGACTTGGTGCAAGAAGGGTTTGAATGATTACAAGCCTCAACCCTCGCAGAGAATCAAGGATTCGATGGAAAAAGAGAAAATAAATGGCGATCAAGAGACAATTGCAAAACCTAAACCTGTTACGATGAGGAGAATAGTGGGAAAATCGATGGAGACAAATGGGAAATTTTAAAAACTTGTGTGGTTGGATGGCGACGCAATTCGATCTCGATTGCTCGAATGGCGAAGGAGCTAAATGAGAACAATATGAGGGGATTCTCAATTATGCACATGGCAGGACGAATGGTGCTGTTAATGCCCAACGAATCAGGAGAAAGGGTGGACATTATGTTGCGGACAGACTTAGATAGGTGGTTCGTGGATGTACGCCCGTGGTCGACTGCGATACAGATGTCGACGAGAAGAGTATGGCTCGCCATGAGCGGCATCCCCATTCACGCATGGGCAACAGAGACTTTTGAAAATATGCCAAATTATGGGGATCCTTGGTAAAAGTAGACATATCGACGATTTCGCCTTCATCTTTCGAGCGAAGTAGGATACTTATTGAAACCAATTTGATCGAAAGGATCGATGAGGTGCTGGAATTGGAAGTAGATGGTAATACATATAACATAAGGGTGCAAGAATGGGAACGAGAGGTGGTTCAAGAGGATAGGGACGATGAGGAGAGTGACATGGAGACATCCTCGGAAACTAATTCCCGTCGAGCTGTAGATGTATCTCATGGGGTTAGTAAATCGATTGAAGGCGAGGATCCGATGTTGCAATCTTTTGTCTAGGACAGCCTTGTGGTTGAGGATACTAATCTGATTTCAAGAGGTGGGATGGACGTGGAGGACCAGGAAATAGATTCGAAACAAGACGCTAATGTCACACACAAAGGGTGCACGTACGAAAAACAGATTGATCTACGTGTGGAATCATTGAGTGGAGGGAATTCGTGGGTTTCAAATGAGGTGGTTGCCTTGATATATAGGGAGGGGACAGGCGATCGCACGAGCCTAGACGTGGCTCAATTTGAAGTCTATAGAGCGGACAGTGCCCAGGGGAATGCGACAGCAGCGGATGAGGAGGTGGATATGCTAGTTAAGGAAAGGATTGGAGAGTGCACGAGCCTTGACATGGATCACTTTGTCTGATGTGTAGGGGACGATGCCCGGGGGAATAATGGAACAACGGAGAGGGGGGTGGCAGGGACTATGGCCGATGCAACGATGGGGGCGAACACAGAGGGAAAGGTTGTGGATGGGCCTGAACAAGTAAGGGCCTCGGATGCTAAGTATATTGAACATAATGGAGTCCTTCGCAAGGTAAGAAGCTTATCGAATGTTTTGTTAAGTGTTTTGAATCTGGAGGAAAGGTCTGATGTGGAGAGTAAATTAACAAAAAAGTCTAGAGGAAGGCCGAAGAAGAAAATACAGGAGGATACGAGGATTGCTAATGGGTCATTATCGGATTCGGATTTTATAAACAGAAAGAGGGTGATTTTGAGAGAGGCAAAACAAACACTTGATCTGGGAAAATTGATAGGGGCTTCGACAGTAGGTAACGAGGAGGCGATCGTTCAAGATATTGCGCGTATCATTGAGTCGCGCATTGAGAATAAATAGCAGCTGGCGATGCGGGTGTTGTCGTGGAACATTCGCGGATTGGGTGCAGCCGCGAAATGACGAGCAGTACGTGATAGAGTTCGACAACACCATTGTGAGATGGCGTTGCTTCAGGAAACTAAATTGGAGCAGCTATCAGCGAATGGGGTAAGTAAATTGTGGTTTTCGGATAAATTCGATTTTGTTATTGCACCTTCTATTGTGCGATCAGGGGGTTACTGTTAATTTGGGACAGTGATAAATTTTGGATGATAGAAACACGTATATCTCGACATTTTATTTTGATTAAAGGGGAGTGGGTGATAGAGAAATGGCCATGCTGGATAGCCAATGTGTATGCTCCTTGCGTGGTGGAGAATCAAGGACGGGTATGGGGGGAATTACGGGAGCTGTTAGGGGAGGTAGATGGGACGTGCTGTGTGGGAGGTGATTTTAATGCTGTGCGGGAGGTGGGGGAGAGATGTGGCTGTGTCGATGCATCGAGGGGAATGGAGGAGTTCAACAATTTTGTGGAGGATGTGGGTCTTTTGGATATCAAAGTGGTGGGAAAAAAGTTTACTTGGTTTGGGTCGGGGAACAAGGCATGTCGCCTAGATAGATTCTTGGTGTCGCGTGAGTTGATCGATCGATTTTCTTCGCTGTATTAATTGAATTTGCTGAGGGGGATTTCAGATCATACGCCGATACGGCTAACAAGTGAGGATAGTGATTGGGGACCTCGACCGTTTAGGTTTCTAAATGTTTGGCTTGAGAAAAAAGATCATGTTGATTTAATGGCGAAGGAATGGGAGAGAATTTCAGTGGAGTTTGAGGGTTATTCGATACATTATAAATTAAGGGAGATGAAAAAAAATTTGCGCACATGGAATAAAGAATGTTTTGGTCAAGTCGACACAAGAATTGGGGAGGTGACAGAGCAGATAGACAGGTTGGATGAGGTTGTAGAGATGTCGGGGGATAGAGTACAACGGGTTGAAGAGCTTAGTCGGCTGAAAATTGAGCTGTGGCGTCTGCACAAGTACAGGGAATCGATTTGGCGACAGAAGTCGAGAGCTCTTTGGCTAAAAGTGGGGGACCGTAATACTTCATTTTTTCATCGAACTGCAAAAATTAGAGCTGCAAAAAATCTGATTACTGGTTTGCGGATTAATGGTAAATGGGTGGAGGATCCGGCAAGGTTTAAACGCCATATACAGGGGGAATTTTGCAAACATTTTGCACGACCACCATGCTTTGGGACGATGGAGGCAGATGTGCGGTTTTGTAGGCTGGATAGGGATGCTGTCGATATGCTTGAAACAGGTTTTTTGCTGTCCGAAATTAGAGAAGCGATTATGAGTTGTGAAGGAGCGAAAGCTCCTGGGCCTGACGGGTTTAGCTTTGCTTTTTTCAAGCGGGGGTGGGAGTTCTTGCAGGATGATTTGCTGCGTTTGTTTGAGGCTTTTCATGCGCATGGTTCTTTGCCGAAAGGGGTCAACTCGACATTTGTGGTCTTGATTCCAAGAAAAGATAACCCGCAGGTAATCAGTGATTTCCGGCCGATATGCTTATTGAATTCTGTTTACAAAATTGTGGCGAAAGTATTAGCAGGAAGGCTTCAGAAGGTACTTCATTCGGTGATTAGTGAAGAGCAATCAGCATTTATTAAAGAGAGGCAAATTGTGGATGGTATATTATTAACCAACGAAGTTGTACATTCACTTCGTATGCGACGGTTTAGCGAAGGAGGAGTGGTGTTGAAGATTGACTTCGCGAAGGCGTATGATTGCATAAAGTGGAAATTTCTTGATGATGTAATGTGCCGGATGAATTTTGGGGTGGTATGGAGGAATTGGATTATGAAATGTGTGGGTACAACACGTCTTTCGGTACTTGTGAATGGTAGTGCAACGCCAGAGTTTGCCATGGAAAGGGGGTTGCGACAAGGTGACCCCTTGTCGCCGTTACTATTTGTTATTGTTGCGGAAGCATTGCACCAATTCTTGGTGAATGCGGAAAGTTTGGGGCTGATTAGAGGAGTGAGTGTCGCTGCAGATTGTCGGCTCTCGCATTTGAAATTTGCGGATGACACGGTTATCTTCATTCAAGGTAAAGTTGAATTTTCTAGAAACTTGAAGCGTGTGATGACATGTTTTGAGTATGGGTCGGGGCTGCAAATTAACTATACAAAATCGGCAATGTATAATGTTGGAATAGAGGATGCAGTGGCAATAGAGATGGCAAGGGAATTGGGGTGTGTGCGAGCAGATTTACCCTTCAAATATTTGGGGATTCCGATTGGAATTAATCCACGGAATGGTATGGTTTGGGAACCGGTGATTCATCAGATGCGCTTATGTTTAGCGGGATGGAAAAAAAACTCGTTGTCTTTTGCTGCAAGGGTGACATTGGTGAATTCGGTACTTTCTACGCTGCCACTGTATTATATGAGTATCTTTAGGGTGCCGAAAACGGTACTAAATAAAATTGAGATGATTCGGAGAGCATTCCTGTGGGGCGATACGGATTTAAAAAGGAAATTGAACCGGGTTGCTTGGACGAAAGTATGTCGGCCGAAGAAGCTAGGGGGTCTTGGAGTGGCAAATATTGAACTTAGAAATTCAGCGTTGCTTGCCAAATGGCTATGGCGATACGCCGACTCTCCTAAGTCTCTGTGGAAGTCGATTGTGGAAGCAAAGTATGGCGTTGCAGTGAGGGGGAGGCTGCCGAATAGGGTGGGTAAACAGCACATGTATTTTGTTTGGAGGCGAATTGTGGAGATTCAAGAAGGGGACGCTGCTGGTAAGTTTATGAGCGAGGATTGTTTTTTGTGGCACATAGGGAACGGGCAACGGTGCTGTTTTGGTTCGACCGGTGTTGTTTAGAGGAGCCTTTGTGCGAGGTGTTCCCGCACATTTTTCGGTGTGCTAGTAACAAGGCCACACGGGTGTGTGATTATGTGGTGCAAGGCACACTGAACCATGAGGAGTGGCTGCAGTTTTTTAGCCGTGGGCTGCGATCCTTTGAGCAGCACCAGCTGAGCCAAATGCGCGCGATCGTGAGGGGATATACCTTATGTGCGAGCGAGATGGATGTGCTGGTCTGGAAGCCAAATGCGATTGGACAGTTTTCAATGGGGAGTCTCATGAACTTGATGTCATCTATGGGTCTATCCGATTATGGTCTTGATGGTTTCAATATGTGGAAAATAGAGGTGCCTCCGAAAATACAATGCTTCCTATGGTTTGTGCAATTGTGCCGATTGCCGACGTTGTCTATGCTAAGCGCTAGGGGCATGCCTTTAGCGGGAATTCAGTGTGTGTGGTGTAGGGGGGTTGACGAGGAAGAGCATATATTTTTTACATGCACGTTTGCGAACAAGTTGTGGGAGGCGTTTTTCTTATGGTGGAGGTTGTCATAGGTAAAGCCGAGAACGTTTGCGGATTTTCTTGTGCAGTGTTGTAGTGGGGTTTTGTCGGGAGTGGGGAAAGCTTGGTGGATGGTTGGATGTAGAGCGGTCTTGTGGTCCTTATGGCTTGCGAGGAATGAGGTAATTTTCAATCATAAACAGATGGTACTCGAGGAGCTGCTTTTCCTTGTTAAGCTGCGATCCTTTTATTGGATTAAATCCTCCGCGCAGGGCAGCGACATAACCGAAGCTGCTTGATGGGAGTGGTCGTTGCAGTGTGTGTCGTCGGGTACAGTGAAACATAGAGCTGGAATCTGTTGGTGTCCACCGATAGAAGGTGCACTAAAGTTTAATGTGGATGGCGCGGCGAGGGGGAAACTAGGGCTGGCGGGATGCGGGGGTGTGTTGCGGGATGACAGGGGTGTAGTGCTGGCGGTTTTTTCGGGACCGTTGTGTTGTATGGACTCGAATGAAGCTTAGGTTTGGGCTATTTTTCATGCGGTTCGATTGCTGGCCGAGACAAGGTGGAGGGAGGATTGGTCGTTCATAATTGAATCCGACTCGCGGATTGCATTATCATGGGTGCTGCACAAGGAAAAACGACCTTGGCGATATAGGGGGCTGTTTCGCGAGATAGATTATGCTTGCTTGCAGCTACGTTGTGTTTGCTTTCACCACGCTTTTCATGAGGCGAATTCTTTCGCCGATGCTCTCGCTAAAGGGGGTGTGGATAGAGTGTCTTGGTTTCATGCTGTTGCGGATCATGGTATGGCATTGTAATGGGGTTTTTTCTTCCGGTTCTTTGCGAATTGGTTTCTACCTTCCATGATGCACTCTTTTTCCTCCAGAATATGGGAGGTTGTATGATTTTTTTACACTGAATAAAATCATACGATTATTGATCAAAAAAACCCTTACATTTTTTAAATTCATTATTTTGGCCAGTGGTAGATCTAAACTTGTATCAAGTGGGTTCAAGAAAGTCAAAGTAAATATAAAACAAACAAAATTTTATTTGAATAGCGGATGAGTGAATAGAGATTATTTGTCCACTTTTTTGCCCTATTTATGTCTCACACAAAAAAATTAAAACTAGGGTTTAGGATTAGAGTTTAGGGAATTGAGGATATTGTTTAATTTTTAGGGTTTATGATTTAGAATATAGTGTTAGGGCTTATAATTTAATTTTTTAGAGTTGGACCATAAAAAAGGCACCGAAAAGGGACATGATTTTCTTTCAGATCAAGTCAGTTCAAATACATTCTATTTTTTCTCTCCTAAACTTATGTACTTTTTACATGGATTTCTATAACCTAACTTATATGTAAATTTGCCTATGATTTTGGCTCCTGCCAATGTTTGATCCTGGCTCCATCCATGTTCCTACATCTAACAAAATAATCATTGTAGGGATCTTCTAGCATGGTTCTTGGCAGTAGTAATTTATCATTACAACGTCGACCACTCAATGCATCAATGAGGTATTAATCAAATTCTACGACGAAGACTGAGTTAGGATTAAGGGATTAAATTGACCTATTGTTTTTTTTATTTTACCGGTATCCGACTCATTGATCGACTAATTCAGATTAAATTTTGCATAAGATATGGAGGCGACCCTTCTAATCCAGTTTTCTTCATTCACAATATCGGGATTTGAACCTCTGACCCTACTTAAGGGACTAACGCCTCATTTCGCTAAACCAACCGGTTATTGGTAAAATTGATTAAATTTTAGTAATGAATTAAAAGGCGGAATTAAGAGAAAAAACAGTTGACAAAAATCAGATTAATTTATTCGATAACACATTATTGAAAAATACATCCTCCATGTTTAACATTATTCAGTCACAAATGCACTGCCCATGGAAACAAACTTGGTTATCGTGTTTATGGGTACATTTTTCGTCACAGTCAGAGTTACTGGGACAACTAATTTGTTTGATTTCACCTTTGATGCAATCTGCAACTCCCCCTTCAAGCTCGATTGCTTTGGACTCTTTTTCGGTAGTGCTTGGAATATATACCTGCCCTTGAGCTCTCGATGTCATTACCAACACCATTGATGCAATGATTCAAAAAAGAAGATTTATTTACATGAATTGAAGATTGATTATTTAACCATTAGTATCAAGCAATGAAAAGAGTGAGATAAGGACTTACATAATGCAATTAGCAAAAGGATGATGAATTTCATATTTGAAGGAGCTGATTCTTCTTGGGAATTTGATTTAATGAGAAGTTGTACACAAGAAAGGTTAGGCAAAGGATGTTATTTATAGTTGAGGCCTTCAAATATAAATTAGTGTTGATTTGAAATATATGGCAAGAAATCTTATATAATATACACTTCCTTATAGGGAAATAAACAAAAATAAAATAATTTTTTAATAACATTCCCTTTTTCCTAATCCTTATGTATATTTGTGTGTTTATATTAAGATTATTATTCCATGCACTAGCACTAAAAGAATTCGTTAACGGTGTTGTAATATTCTCATGTAATATGGTTATCAAATTTAGGGTTACATTTTTTGTTTATGGGTGGTGATCGCCGGATAATTTTTCTGCTGTGCCACGAGGTGTGTGTGACCCAACATGCGGGTGGTATACGATAATGATGTGTATCTTGATCTTTTTTTTCGTGTGTGTGGTTTTAATTAATCTTTTATTTTCCAAGACTTTGTAGTAGAAGGTTTTGTCTGTGGGTTGCATACGGGATGTGTTTACTCTTTTACTCCATTTTAGACTAGAAGTGTTTTTAATGAGGCATGCAACCAATTGTCTTTAGATTTTATAACGACCTTTTAATAAAATCCATTCTTTGCCAAGCAAATAGAACAATAACAAATTCTATGTCAACGGTGATGCTTGCAATCGTCGAGTGAAATATGCAAGAAAAAACCAACTGCAACAATGACAGATTATATGTCAACGATAATGCTTGATGTCATGTTCTTATTATTGTTTTAACTTGCTAACTAGGGGTGAGCAAAACTTGACTCGACCTGACAAAATCGAAATTTTTTATTCGACTTGTGGCGAAAAAATTCGACTCAAAATTCCATAAATTCGACCTGACTCAAAAATTTTCAAATAAAGTTTGAGTTGTAAAATGAAAACTCGAATAACTCCAAATTTTTAGTAATCGGTGAATTAATTTTAAGTTTAAGTCAAGTCACTCAAATTTTAATGATATATTTATATATATACATTGATATATAAAAATATTTGAAGAAATATATGCCACATATGAAGAAGTATATATGCAGATCTTATATGATTAGAGAAAGTGTTTAAATTGAACTATAACATGATAAATACTTGCAATTAAATTTGTATATGAACTCGAAAACTTGACTCGACTCAAACTCGACTTGAATTTCATAAACTCGAATCGAATTTTTTTAAATGATGTTGGAGTTGTAAAATATGACGCCACAACTCGAATAACTCGAAAATTTTTTACTCTACTTGACTAGATCGAATTCTAATTCTAACCTTCCATAGATTTTAGTTTTTTATTGTTCATAGGAGCTGTGGGATCAATGCTTCCAGCTGCATGGAAGGAGCTACCTTGAGGCCCAAGGGGGACCTAGCCCCTGTTGCAAAATTAACGTATTAGATAGATTTTTGTCTAATAATAATTTGGTCTATGGAAAGATAAATATTGAAATTAATAAAACACAAGAGTTTATTAATTATATAGTCAAGTAGGGTTTGAAATAAGGAAGAATGAGCTCGCATCCTTAAGTGTTTTGGTCCAATAGCAATTTAGGTTCTTATAAAGTTTAAATATTAGAAAAATTAGGCCATGTCCCATGAATTTTGAGTTTAAATACCTAATAAACCCTTACATTTTTTAAATTCATTATTTTGGCCAGTGGTAGATCTAAACTTGTATCAAGTGGGTTCAAGAAAGTCAAAGTAAATGTAAAACAAACAAATTTTTATTTGAATAGCGGATGAGTGAATAGAGATTATTTGTCCACTTTTTTGCCCTATTTATGTCTCACACAAAAAAAATTAAAACTAGGGTTTAGGATTAGAGTTTAGGGAATTGAGGATATTGTTTATTTTTAGGGTTTATGATTTAGAATATAGTGTTAGGGCTTATAATTTAATTTTTTAGAGTTGGACCATAAAAAAGGCACCGAAAAGGGACATTATTTTCTTTCAGATCAAGTCAGTTCAAATGCATTCTATTTTTTCTCTCCCAAACTTATGTACTTTTTACATGGATTTCTATAACCTAACTTATATGTAAATTTGCCTATGATTTTGGCTCCTGCCAATGTTTGATCCTGGCTCCGTCCATGTTCCTACATCTAACAAAATAATCATTGTAGGGATCTTCTAGCATGGTTCTTGGCAGTAGTAATTTATCATTACAACGTCAACCACTCAATGCATCAATGAGGTATTAAGCAAATTCTTTTTTTTTGATCAGTAATTGTATGATTTTATTATTCCCCAGCGTCGACACCCCAAATTAAACAAGTTACAGGAATTGTCGACATGGATAAATGGCGAATTTTGCAATCCTGTGCAATTGGTTTCTGCCGTAAAATCTGCTCAATTGAGGAATTGGCTAGTGAGTTCAACCGAGAGGGGTTAAAGGGGTTATTCGTGATGAGAGTGGCGGGATCGCTAGTGTTATTGATGTTCGACAATTGCCATCTACGAGAGTTGACGATTAAATCAAAGAAATTGCAGCGGTGGCTGGAAAATGTGATGGAATGGACGCCGTCGATGGCATTACCAAACCGACGTGTATGGCTCTCTTTGAGCGGACTGCCCATCCACTTATGGTCGGATGATACATTTAGAAATATTGCAAATCTATGGGGTGAATTAGTGCGTGTGGATTCGGAAACGAGTGCTCCTTCGTCATTCGAGAGAGCTCGAATCCTAATTGAAACGAATTGGGTCTATCGAATCGACGAAATGGTGAATATTAATGAAGGGGATACGAATTTCTTAATCCGAGTCTCTGATTTTGAGGAAGGATTTGGCATAACGAGGGAGTGCAAGTGTGACACGGGGTCGTGCTCGGAAAAAGGGGATAGCCTTAGGGAGGGGGATGTGGAATGGAAGTCCAATTCGGTGTTTGCACATGATGAAGATTCCGATGATGAAACCATAGTGTTGAATTCTATTGATAGGGAGGAACACCAAGTGGACTCCGGAAATGCTCGAAATAAGTCCTATATCGATCACATGTGGAAGGACAATGCTAGGGAGGATGATAGGGTGCGATCTATGGAGAGGGTAAGCGAGGAGGAGCAGCTGGTTTTGTTGAATAGAGATTTAGAGGTATCGTTGCCGTGTGAATCAAGTCTTCGAGTGGATGAATTGGAGAGGGAGAAGCTCAATACGGGGGAGGTGCAACCACATCTTGGTATGGATTGCGGTTGTGAGGAGGAGTCGTTGGGATTAATTAACCGCGGTTTAGAGGACCAACAGGCTGGAGAGGGACGGTGTTTAGTGGAGGTTGCAGCGATGGAGGGAGGGAGGGAAGAGGGGCAGGTGAGAGCCTCGGACAAGGAGGGTGTGATCAGGACCGTGGAGCAGGTGCGTGTTGAGTCCATGGGCGGTGACAGCCGAAAATCGAAGGCAAGTGTGTTTGAGGTAAATGGAGAGAGGCGAAGAGTTCGACTCCTTTCGGAACTCAACCCTCCCCAAGTGATTGACTCTTCGACAAAGACCAAAGTAGTGAAAAGGGGGCGTGGCCGTCCGAGAAAAAATAAAGAGGAAGGACAGCAGCAAGTGACTGAGATAGCAAACAGATCTTTGTCTGATTCGGATTTTATTTGTCGGAAGCAAGCTATTATCCGTGAGGCTGCGGAAACAGTGAGAGTGGGCAATTTAATTGGGGCGGTGACAGCAGGTAGAGAAGAGGAGGTATTACAAGATATCGCGCGCTTATTGGAGGCGCGAGAGGTTCCGAAATAGCAGCTTATGAGGTTGTTGTCGTGGAACGTGCGTGGTCTAGGGGCAGCGGCGAAACGACGTTCTATTGGACGTGTTTTACGACAACAACGATGCGGATTGGCTCTTTTTCAGGAGACAAAGATGGAAAGCATATCTGAAAGGTTAGTTAGCCAATTATGGTTTTCTGATTCGTTTGAATTCCTTTTTGCTCCATCAGAGGGTCGGGAGGGAGGGGTACTTATGGTGTGGGATCCTGCGAGCTTTCATGTTTCGGAATCAGAGATTGGGCGTAATTTAATTATGGTCATTGGGAAATGGACGAGAGAGGAGTGGGATTGTGGTTTTATTGGGATATATGCACCATGCGGGGTAACGGAACAGGCCATTTTTTGGGAGGGAATTAAAACGATTGTGCAACGTAGACCAATCAATTGGTGTGTGGGAGGCGATTATAATGTGGTAAAATGTCAAGAGGAAAGGCGTGGGAGGGGGAATGGATATCCGGGAGTGGACAGTTTTTGTGAATTTATTGAGTCTCTTGCTTTGATTGACATTCTAGTTAATGGAAATTTGTTCACGTGGTTCAGTATTGAGGGGAGGTGTAGTCGCCTACATCGATTTTTGGTCACGGACGGTTGGATTCAGAGGTTTGAGTCGCTTGTGAGTTTGCATCTGCCGAAGGAACTATCGGACCATTCGCCTATTGTATTGGTGAGCGAGATGGAGGACAGTGGCCCCAAACCGTTTCGTTTTGTTAACGCTTGGTTGAATGATTTACCATGCCTTGAAAAGGAGTGGAAGCAGTTGTCTTCGGGGGGGAACGGCTGCCAATTCGGTTGAAATTGAAGAGCTTAAAACAGATTTTGAAGGGTTGGAATCGATCTCAATTTGGTGATTTGGATAGGGAATATGAGGCTTTAGCGAAAAAATTGAGGTTTGTGATAATATGATGTTTTCTACAACTAGGACGAGGGCCGAGGAAGTAGAATATAGGCAGTTACACACTCGTTTATGGAAGGTGGCGAGTCTGTGGGAATCAGTTTGGAGACAGAAATCGAGGGCGTTATGGTTAGCGGAAGGTGACAGAAACACCTCATTTTTTCACAAGGCGGCAAAAATACGACAAGCACAAAACACAATTAGAGGTCTTCAATTTGGTGAGGTATGGGTCAAGGAAATTGGGTGCCTAAAGCAGATGGTGCGCATGGAGTTTATTAATCACTTTGGGCAGCAACCGACAGGGGGAATTCTAGAGCCTGACGTTTGTTTTTCACATATTTCGGCACAGCAACGAGAGGTGCTGGAAAGACCATTTACGGAAGGGGAAGTTAAGCATGCGATATGGAGTAGCGAGGGGGCTAAAGCGCCGGGGCCGGATGGCTTTCCATTTGAATTTTTTCGAAAGGGTTGGGAGTTTGTGCGTGGTGATGTTATGGCTTTTATGGATGATTTTCATGGTACAGGTCGGCTCCCGAGGGGCTATAATTCGACGTTTGTTGTGTTGATTGCGAAGAAGGAACACCCTCGGATGTTGGGGGATTTTCGCCCGATTTGTTTACTTAACTCGGTGTATAAGATTTTAGCTAAATGTTTAGCTCGTCGACTTCAAGTGGTATTGCCTCAGCTGATTAGTGATGTACAGTCCGCATTTATTGATGGGCGACAAATTTTGGATGGGATCATGTTAGCTAATGAAATTATTCATTCCATGAAGACTTCGGGAGATCGAATGGGTAGCTATATGCTGAAACTTGACTTCGCTAAAGCCTACGATTGCATTGATTAGGGATGCTTGCGGATTGTTCTATCGAAAATGGGGTTTGGGGAGACTTGGTGCGGATGGATATCAGAATGCGTTGAAACAGCGAGGCTTTCAGTGTTGATTAATGGCAGTCCGACGGAGGAATTCCCGATGAGGAGAGGGTTGCGGCAAGGTGATCCAATTTCGCCATTGCTGTTTGTTATCGTGGCCGAGGTGCTGCACATTTTTTTGTCTAATGCTGAACGAAGGGGCCTAATTTCTGGGGTTCGGGTAATAGGGGAGGTATCGGTGTCGCACCTACAATTCGCGGATGATGCTGTGCTTTTTCTGCGAGGCGATGTAGAGATGGCGAGAAACTTAAAAAGGGTGCTGACTTGCTTTGAACTTACCACGGGTTTAAAGATCAATTATGATAAGTCATGCCTAATTGGAGTTGGCTTAGAGGAATCGGTCCTTGATGGAGTGAGCAGGGTTTTGGGGTGTCCGAAAGGAGAATTGCCGATGACATACCTGGGTATTCCTATCGGGGTAAACCCGAGGGGCATGGAACTATGGGAGCCGTTAATTCAGCGGTTTCGCCGGCGTCTGGCGGGGTGGAAGCGCGACTCGCTTTCGTTTGCGGGGCGTTTAGTGTTGGTAAATTCGGTTTTATCGGCCCTTCCGGTATATTATATGGGTGTCTTTATGATACCAAAGCGCATCATTTTGAAAATCGATCGGATTCGGCGGAACTTCTTATGGGGAGGGAAAGAAGAGCGCGCGAAATTGAACCGAGTGGGGTGGGAAGTGGCTTGTCGTCCGAAACAGCTCGGAGGTTTAGGAGTGATTAATTTACACGTCCGCAACTTAGCTTTGTTGGCAAAATGGGCATGGAAATATGCGGTTGAAGAGGGTTCGCTGTGGAGGAAGATTGTGGCTGCCAAATACGGCTCTGGGGTGCTGTCTTGGCGGATCCATCAGCATAGTTCACGGTCGATGTCATCAATGTGGAAACAAGTGGTTGATGTTCAGCAAAATGAGGTAGTTGGAAGATTCATGAATGCTTCTCAATTCGTGTGGATTATAGGGAATGGGGAGAGAGTGATGTTTTGGCATGACCGTTGGTGTGTGGCTGAACCGTTGAAGCTGGTTTTCCCGCGGTTGTATGGGCTGGTTGTGGATAAAATTGAGCGGGTTGGTGAGGTGTTGGGACGGACTGAGGCAGATTGGAGTGGCTGTTTTCGCAGGGAATTAAGAGCGTTTGAGGGGGGCATGCTGAGGGACTTGATGGCTAGTATTCACGGCTTTGTACTGAGACATGACGTAGAGGATCGGCTCATTTGGACCCCGGAGACAACGGGGGAATTTTCGGTAAAGGCACTAAACAAATTAATGTCCTCTTTGGGTATGTCGGATATGTCGGAAGTCAATTGGCCGTGGCGTTTGCCAGTGCTGCCAAAATTACAATGTTTTATTTGGTTTATTCTTATTGATCGCCTGCCTACTTTGTCTATGTTGATGGCACGAGGATTACCGTTGGGGGAAACATCCGTTGTATGTCGTTTTTGTGGGGCAGGCGCGGATGCGATAGATCACATTTTTTGGGATTGTTCGACGGCGTGGAAGACTTGGGACTGTTTCTTTTCGTGGTGGGGAGTGGCAGTGACACGTCCGAGGCAGGTGAGGGAGTTTATTGTTATGTGTTTTAATAGTTTCTTTTATGGTGATTTGAGGGAGTGGTGGCTTATCGGATGCACGAGTGTGTTGTGGTCTATTTGGCTTGCAAGAAATGCGCTAATGTTCCAGGAAAAGAGGATGTCGATTGAGGGGATTGTTTTCTTAATTCAATTGCGTTCGTTCCATTGGACTCGTATTCGGTTTGGTACGGTAGACATCCGTGAGGCAGCATGGTGGGAATGCCCTTTGCTGTGCGTGAACGAAGCAGCGGGGGGTCAATCAAGTAGGGGTGCTATGACGTGGGTACCGCCTTGGAAAGGAATGTGGAAGTGCAATGTCGATGGGGCAGCTCGAGGTAAGCCGGACTTAGCGGGGTGTGGAGGAGTGATCCGAGATTGGGAAAGCCGAATTCGAGGCTTGTTTTCTGGGGCGATCGGATTGGCGGACTCGAATGAGGCAGAGGTCCAAGCGATTGCATTTGCGCTGAAGCTGTTGAGGGAATCGTCGTGGGAGGGTGTACAGTCGATAGTTATTGAATCTGATTCGAGGGTGGGTCTTGCGTGGATTCAAGGAGTTGAACGGAGGCCGTGGCGATTGTGGCGTTGGTTTTTTCAGATCGACGATGCTTGTGAGGCTTTGCCAAATGTGTGTTTCGCGCATGTACAACGGGAAGGTAATCAATTGGCGGATGCCCTTGCCAAGGGGGGTGTCGATCGGATATCATGGCTTTGGGTTACGGCGTGAGTTGTATGCGTGTTTGTCCTCGATTTTGCCACTACTATTGGTACTCTTTTCCCCCATTTAGGATTAGGGGGTTTTTAACGAGGCCATTAGTAGTGCTTTGTATGATTTTACTTTAATAAAATCATATCGCTTTTCAAAAAAAAAATTGTATGATTTTATTTAGTGTAAAAGAAATCATACAACCTCCCATATGCCTCCTTAAAAAAACCTCCCTATCCTAAATTGGAGGAAAAAGAGTGCATCATGGATGGTAGAAACCAAAACGCCAAGAACCGGACTAAAAACCCCCATTACAATGTCATACCATTATCCACAGCAGCATGAAACCATGATACTCTATCCACACCCCCTTTAGCGAGCGCATCGGCGAAGGAATTCGCCTCACGAAAAGTGTGGTGAAAGCAAACACAACATAGCTGCAAGCAAGCATAATCAATCTCGCGAAACAGCCCCCTATATCGCCAAGGTCGTTTGTCCTTGTGCAGCACCCAGGATAATGCAATCTGCGAGTCGGATTCAATTATGAACGACCAATCCTCCCTCCAACTTGAGTCGGCCAGAAATCGAACCGCATGAAAAATGGCCCAAACCTCAGCTTCATTCGATTCCATACAACCCAACGGTCCCGAAAAAACAGCCAGCACTACACCCCTCGCATCCCGCAGCACACCCCCACATCCCGCCAGCCCCGGTTTCCCCCTCGCCGCGCCATCCACGTTAAACTTTAGTGCGCCTTCTATCGGTGGACACCAACGGATTCCAGCTCTATGTTTCAATGTACCCGACGGCACACACTGCAATGGCCACTCCCACCAAGCAGCCTCGGTTATGTCGCTGCCGTGCACGGAGTATTTAATCCAATAAAAGGATCGAAGCTTAATAAGGAAAAGCAGCTCCTCGAGTACCATCTGTTTATGATTGAAAATTACATCATTCCGCGCAAGCCATAAGGACCACAATACCGCTGTACATCCAACCATCCACCAAGCTTTCCCTACACCCGACAAAACCCCACTACAACATTGCACAAGAAAATCTGCAAACGTTCTCGGATTTACCCATGATAACCTCCACCATATGAAAAACGCCTCTCACAACGTGTTTGCAAACGTGCATGTAAAAAATATATGCTCTTCCTCGTCAACCCCCCCTACACCACACACACTGAATTCTGGCTAAAGGCATGCCCCTAGCGCTTAGCATAGACAACGTCGTCAATCGGCATAATTGCACGAACCATAGGAAGCATTGTACATTCGGAGGCACCTCAATTTTCCACATATTAAAACCATCAAGACCATAATCGGATAGACCCGTAGAAGACATCAATTTCATGAGACTACCCACGGAAAACTGTCCAATCGCACTTGGCTTCCAGACCAGCACATCCCTCTTGCTCGCACATAAGGTAAACCCCCTCACAATCGCACGCATTTGGCTCAGCTGGTGCTGCTCAAAAGATCGCAGCTCTCGGGTAAAAAACGGCAACCACTCCTCATGGTTCAATGTGCCTTGCATCGCATAATCACACACTCGTGCAGCCTTGTTGCTAGCACACCTAAAAATGTGCGGGAACACCTCACATAAAGGCTCCTCTAAACACCACCGGTCGAACCAAAACAGCACCCTTTGCTTGTTCCCTATGTTCCACAAAAAACAATCTTCACTCATAAACTGACCAGCGGCATCCCCCTCTTGTATCTCAACAATTCTCCTCCAAACGAAAGACATGTGCTGCTTACCCACCCTATTCGGCAGCCTCCCCCTCACTGCAACGCCATACTTTGCTTCCACAATCGACTTCCACAAAGACTTAGGGGAGTCGGCATATCGCTAAAGCCATTTGGCAAGCAACGCTGAATTTCGAAGTTCAATATTTGCCACTCCAAGACCCCCTAGCTTCTTCGGCTGACATACTTTCGCCCAAGCAACCCGGTTCAATTTCCTTTTTAAATCCGTATCGCCCCACAGGAATGCACGCCGAATCTTCTCAATTTTATTTAGTACCGTTTTCGGCACCCTAAATATACTCATATAATATAGTGGCAGCGTAGAAAGCACCGAATTCACCAATGTCACCCTTGCGGCAAAAGATAGAGAGTTTTTTTTCCATCCCGCTAAACATAAGCGCATCCGATTAATCACCGGTTCCCAAACCTTACCATTCCGTGGATTAATTCCTATCGGAATCCCCAAATATTTAAAGGGTATATCTGCTCGCACACACCCCAACTCCCTTGCCATCTCCAAAGCCATTGCATCCTCTATTCCCACATCATACATTGCCGATTTTGCATAGTTAATTTGCAGCCCCAACCCTATTAAGCAAATTCTATGACGAAGACTGAGTTAGGATTAAGGGATTAAATTGACCTATTATTTTTTTATTTTACCGGTATCCGACTTATTGATCGACTAATTCAGATCAAATTTTGCATAAGATATGGAGGCGACCCTTCTAATCCAGTTTTCTTCATTCACAATATCGGGATTTGAACCTCTAACCTTACTTAAGGGACTAACGCCTCATTTCGCTAAACCAACCGGTTATTGGTAAAATTGATTAAATTTTAGTAATGAATTAAAATGCGGAATTAAGAGAAAAAAACAGTTGACAAAAATCAGATTAATTTATTCGATAACACATTATTGAAAAATACATCCTCCATGTTTAACATTATTCAGTCACAAATGCACTGCCCATGGAAACAAACTTGGTTATCGTGTTTATGGGTACATTTTTCGTCACAGTCAGAGTTACTGGAACAACTAATTTGTTTGATTTCACCTTTGATGCAATCTGCAACTCCCCCTTCACACTCGATTGCTTTGGACTCTTTTTCGGTAGTGCTTGGAATATATACCTGCCCTTGAGCTCTCGATGTCATTACCAAACCAATTGCTGCAATGATTCAAAAAAGAACATTTATTTACATGAATTGAAGATTGATTATTTAACCATTAGCATTAAGCAATGAAAAGAGTGAGATAAGGACTTGCATGATGCAATTAGCAAAAGGATGATGAATTTCATATTTGAAGGAGCTGATACATCTTGGGAAATTGATTTAATGAAAAGTTTTACACAAGAAAGGTTAGGCAAAGGATGTTATTTATAGTTGAGGCCTTCAAATATAAATTAGTGTTGATTTGAAATATATGGCAAGAAATCTTATATAATATACACTTCCTTATAGGGAAATAAACCAAAATAAAATAATTTTTTAATAACATTCCCTTTTTCCTAATCCTTATGTATATTTGTGTGTTTATATTAAGATTATTATTCCATGCACTAGCACTAAAAGAATTCGTTAACGGTGTTGTAATATTCTCATGTAATATGGTTATCGGATTTAGGGTTACATTTTTTGTTTATGGGTGGTGATCGTCGGATTATTTTTTCTGCTGCGCCACGAGGTGTGCGTGACCCAACATGCGGGTGGTATACGATAATAATGTGTATCTTGATCTTTTTTTCGTGTGTGTGGTTTTAATTAATCTTTTATTGTCCAAGACTTTGTAGTAGAAGGTTTTGTTTGTGGGTTGCATACGGGATGTGTTTACTCTTTTACTCCATTTTAGACTAGAAGTGTTTTTAATGAGGCATGCAACCAATTGTCTTTAGATTTTATAACGACCTTTTAATAAAATACATTCTTTGCCAAGCAAATAGAACAATAACAAATTCTATGTCAACGGTGATGCTTGCAATCGTCGAGTGAAATATGCAAGAAAAAACCAACTACAACAATGACAGATTATATGTCAACGATAATGCTTGATGTCATGTTCTTATTAATGTGTTAACTTGCTAACTAGGGGTGAGCAAAACATGACTCGACCTGACAAAACCGAAATTTTTTATACGACTTGTGGCGAAAAAACTCGACTCGAAATTCCATAAATTCGACCCGACTCAAAAATTTTCAAATAAAGTTTGAGTTGAAAAATGAAAACTCGAATAACTCCAAATTTTTAGTAATCGGTGAATTAATTTTAAGTTTAAGTCAAGTCACTCAAATTTTCATGATATATTTATATATATACATTGATATATAAAAATATTTGAAGAAATATATGACACATATGAAGAAGTATATATGCAGATCTTATATGATTAGAGAAAGTGTTTAAATTGAACTATAACATGATAAATACTTGCAATTAAATTTGTATATGAACTCGAAAACTTGACTCGACTCAAACTCGACTCGAATTTCATAAACTCGAATCGAAATTTTTTTAAATGATGTTGGAGTTGTAAAATATGACGCCACAACTCGAATAACTCGAAAAATTTTTACTCTACTTGACTCGATCGAATTCTAACTCTAACCTTCCGTAGATTTTAGTTTTTTATTGTTCATAGGAGCTGTGGGATCAACGCTTCCCGCTGCATGGACGGAGCTACCTTGAGGCCCAAGGGGGACCTAGCCCCTGTTGCAAAATTAAGGTATTAGATAGATTTTTGTGTAATAATAATTTGGTCTATGGAAAGATAAATATTGAAATTAATAAAACACAAGATGAGCTCGCATCCTTAAGTGTTTTAGTCCAATAGCAATTTAGGTTCTTATAAAGTTTAAATATTAGAAAAATTAGGCCATGTCCAATGAATTTTGAGTTTAAATACCTAATAAACCCTTACATTTTTAAAATTCATTATTTTGGCCAGTGGTAGATCTAAACTTGTATCAAGTGGGTTCAAGAAAGTCAAAGTAAATGTAAAACAAACAAATTTTTATTTGAATAGCGGATGAGTGAATAGAGATTATTTGTCCACTTTTTTCTATTTATGTCTCACACAAAAAAATTAAAACTAGGGTTTAGGATTAGAGTTTAGGGAATTGAGGATATTGTTTATTTTTTATGGTTTATGATTTAGAATATAGTGTTAGGGCTTATAATTTAATTTTTTAGAGTTGGACCATAAAAAAGGCACCGAAAAGGGACATGATTTTCTTTCAGATCAAGTCAGTTCAAATACATTCTATTTTTTCTCTCCCAAACTTATGTACTTTTTACATGGATTTCTATAACCTAACTTATATGTAAATTTGCCTATGATTTTGGCTCCTGCCAATGTTTGATCCTGGCTCCGTTCATGTTCCTACATCTAACAAAATAGTCATTGTAGAGATCTTCTAGCATGGTTCTTGGCAGTAGTAATTTATCATTACAACGTCGACCACTCAATGCATCAATGAGGTATTAAGCAAATTCTACGACGAAGACTGAGTTAGGATTAAGGGATTAAATTGACCTATTATTTTTTTATTTTACAAGTATCTGACTCATTGATCGACTAATTCAGATCAAATTTTGCATAAGATATGGAGGCGACCCTTCTAATCCAGTTTTCTTCATTCACAATATCGGGATTTGAACCTCTGACCTTACTTAAGGGACTAACGCCTCATTTCGCTAAACCAACAGGTTATTGGTAAAATTGATTAAATTTTAGTAATGAATTAAAAGGCGGGTTTAAGAGAAAAAACAGTTGACAAAAATCAGATTAATTTATTCGATAACACATTATTGAAAAATACATCCTCCATGTTTAACATTATTCAGTCACAAATGCACTACCCATGGAAACAAACTTGGTTATCGTGTTTATGGGTACATTTTTCGTCACAGTCAGAGTTACTGGAACAACTAATTTGTTTGATTTCACCTTTGATGCAATCTGCAACTCCCCCTTCACACTCGATTGCTTTGGACTCTTTGTAACCCCCTCGTCCCGGTCTGGCCGGTTGACCGGTCCGAGTGGGCCACACGAGGAAAACCGAAGCGAAACCCGTTAAAGTTCCCCCTCGGTTAGCAACCCTAATTTTTTTCATTTTAAAAATCTTGTCTAAATGGATATTAAACCCTATGTGGTCAAACAGCGGAACAAGAATACAAGAGACAAACATTCGAACCCAAAACAGCAATTAAACAGCCCACTTTTAATCTCTTAAACAGGCCGTTTCGAAACGCCCTTGAGGCGTATCGAAACGCCTTGACCAGGTCAACTGACCCAGAGCCTTTACAAGGGGCCGTATCGAAACGGGGGTCAACTGTTTCGAAACGTCCACGACGGTCAATATCTCGTGGTCAACGAGATTTTGACCGTTTCGAAACCTTCACACCCGTTTCGAAACACCTTCATCTCGTGAATTTCTCAGAATTCCAGTAGCCAAAACGTTCCGATACGCGTTCCGGAACAGGGGTTCCAAAGGCCATACCGTATTGAAACGCATTCCGATACGGGGTCCCTGAAGCCTACCCGTTCCGAAACGATCCCTCCCGTTTCGAAACGCCGGCGGTCTGTAACCTTTGAAATACAGATTTAGGGGTGTTTTGACAAGTCTAAAGGTCCCATAGGACCCCCTAAAGGCACACAAAACCATCAAACAAGGTCTAGAGGCATACATCCTAGATTTAACATGCTCAAACACATACAAGCATGGATTTGGACAATCTTTCTAACATGGCAAATTACACATTAAGAGCCTTTCATACAAGCATGCTTGAAGACATTTTAAAAGAACCAATAAGCATCACACATATCAAGTGAGTCCACATGCCATTCAAGCAACCTAAGCACTCATAAGACATCCATCGTACTAGCATTTGGCAAGATATAACATGCTTACAAATCAAGTCAACCATAGACATACATCAAGACTCGAATCAACAATTCCTATCCCATTGCTTAACTATTACATTCTATTACTTGAAATCCATACATTGAGCTCACCAAAAGCAACACTTGGAGACCTTCCCTTGCCTTTGCCACCCACAAGCTATATATCTGCATTGTCGAACAAACGAGAGCGTAAGCATAAAAGCTTAGTGAGGGTGAGCTCTTTAAAAAACAAACCTCGACAATGCAGGGTCCAAGCACGAGCTACAACCAAGATAAAATGCATGTTCTTACCTCCGGTCCACACGAGCCATAATTCTAAATGATGCATGAACATATAATCAATATCATGTCATGCTCAACATGTTCAAAACCACAATACATGAAATCACATATACTAAACCATGTTAGCAACACATCCCAAATCACATTGGCTCACAATTAACCACATAATGGCAACATAAACTACAATCCATATTGGCACCTAGCTATGACTCGAATACACGGATAACCATTGGAACTCACATCCAACAACACAACCATTACCTGACGGTGGGATTCCACTCATCACCGTTCACGCGGAGGGGATTCCACTCATCCTCACGCCTCATCTCACGCGGAGGGGATTCCACTCATCCTCACGCCCGTCGATGGGATTCCACTCATCACCGACTAATGTAAATACAATTTCCGGGCGTACCCGTACTCCTCCTTGGTGACTCAACGCCACCAAGGCCACGCGCGACTTTTGACTCATGTGTACACACTAACATCCTAATGATCGATCATTTGTACCCAAGCATACTAGTGCCAATACTAATACATTCCACAATACCATTTATTAACAACTTCCGTGCTTAGCACGTACTCACCATGACTTACTATCATGCACAAACCACATTTCCATGCCTAGCATGTATTCACCATGATCCTCGGATCAAGCAATCACCTCATAATCTCATTTCACATGACAACACCTCATGTATATCATTAACAACCATATCACATCATATTTTGCACATGTGTATAAACATATCATATCTATCATTAACATGCATATAACAACGCATCCAACATGCCTCAACATACATGTATACAACATATACATAATCAACATCATCACAATTTAACACGAGGCATATACAATCATTAAAGAGTGCAACCAAAGTCTCTAATCAAAGCTTGGGATTAGGCTACCACTCTAATCCCAACTCTAGGTGGGTTTACCAAGCCCATCCTAGGTTCACATGCTTGAACCAAATACTCAAAACCATTTCAAAAAAATTTAACCACTCACCTAAGCTTCCAAGCTCCAAGCCAAGCAAGCAACCTCCCTCGAATTTCCGGATTTCTTCCCGAAGCTTTCCCAACACAAATTCCCGCTTCTAAACAACCTTTCAAAAAGCTTCAAAAATGGAGAAGAAATGAGGTGAAAAAGCAACTTAGAGGAGAACCCTCTACTTGTCGTCAAAATGGAGGAGAAGGGTGAGTGAAGAAGATGAGCACATGTTTAATTCAATAAAGAGGGGTTTTCATTTTAAAAGTTCATTTTATTTACCAATCTGCCATTAATGAGGATAGCTATCTCCATTTCCAAATTCCATGGGATTGAGCTTTAAAAAAACAAAACATGTCAAACACAAATTATTTATTTTGAAAACCCGAGGCCCAAAATAATATTTTATTATTTTAAATCTTAAAACTGAAACCCGAAACAATATTTTAATATTATTTCCATCCGACCCCCAAACCCGGATGTTACACTCTTTTTCGATAGTGCTTTGAATATATACTTGCCCTTGAGCTCTCGATGTCATTACCAACACCATTGCTGCAATGATTCAAAAAAGAAGATTTATTTACATGAATTGAAGATTGATTATTTAACCATTAGCATCAAGCAATGAAAAGAGTGAGATAAGGACTTACGTGATGCAATTAGCAAAAGGGTGATGAATTTCATATTTGAAGGAGCTGATTCTTCTTGGGAATTTGATTTAATGAGAAGTTGTACACAAGAAAGGTTAGGCAAAGGATGTTATTTATAGTTGAGGCCTTCAAATATAAATTAGTGTTGATTTGAAATATATGGCAAGAAATCTTTTTTTTTGATCGGTAGGCAAGAAATCTTATATAATATACACTTCCTTATAGAGAAATAAACCAAAATAAAATAATTTTTTTAATAACATTCCCTTTTTCCTAATCCTTATGTATATTTGTGTGTTTATATTAAGATTATTATTCCATGCACTAGCACTAAAAGAATTCGTTAACGGTGTTGTAATATTCTCATGTAATATGGTTATCGGATTTAGGGTTACATTTTTTGTTTATGGGTGGTGATCGCCGGATTATTTTTCTGCTGCGCCACGAGGTGTGCGTGACCCAACATGCGGGTGGTATACGATAATGATGTGTATCTTGATCTTTTTTTTGTGTGTGTGTGGTTTTAATTAATCCTTTATTTTCCAAGACTTTGTAGTAGAAGGTTTTGTCTGTGGGTTGCATACGGGATGTGTTTACTCTTTTACTCCATTTTAGACTAGAAGTGTTTTTAATGAGGCATGCAACCAATTGTCCTTAGATTTTATAACGACCTTTTAATAAAATCCATTCTTTGCCAAGCAAATAGAACAATAACAAATTCTATGTCAACGGTGATGCTTGCAATCGTCGAGTGAAATATGCAAGAACAAACCAACTGCAACAATGACAGATTATATGTCAACGATAATGCTTGATGTCATGTTCTTATTAATGTTTTAACTTGCTAACTAGGGGTGAGCAAAACTTGACTCGACCTGACAAAACCGAAATTTTTTATTCGACTTGTGGCGAAAAAACTCGACTCGAAATTCCATAAATTCGACCCGACTCAAAAATTTTCAAATAAAGTTTGAGTTGTAAAATGAAAACTCGAATAACTCCAAATTTTTAGTAATCGGTGAATTAATTTTAAGTTTAAGTCAAGTCACTCAAATTTTCATGATATATTTATATATATACATTGATATATAAAAATATTTAAAGAAATATATGCCACATATGAAGAAGTATATATACAGATCTTATATGATTAGAGAAAGTGTTTAAATTGAACTATAACATGATAAATACTTGCAATTAAATTTGTATATGAACTCGAAAACTTGACTCGACTCAAACTCGACTCGAATTTCATAAACTCGAATCGAAATTTTTTTAAATGATGTTGGAGTTGTAAAATATGACGCCACAACTCGAATAACTCGAAAATTTTTACTCTACTTGACTCGATCGAATTCTAACTCTAACCTTCCGTAGATTTTAGTTTTTTATTGTTCATAGGAGCTGTGGGATCAATGCTTCCCGCTGCATGGACGGAGCTACCTTGAGGCCCAAGGGGGACCTAGCCCCTGTTGCAAAATTAAGGTATTAGATAGATTTTTGCGTAATAATAATTTGGTCTATGGAAAGATAAATATTGAAATTAATAAAACACAAGATGAGCTCGCATCCTTAAGTGTTTTGGTCCAATAGCAATTTAGGTTCTTATAAAGTTTAAATATTAGAAAATTTAGGCCATGTCCCATGAATTTTGAGTTTAAATACCTAATAAACCCTTACATTTTTTAAATTCATTATTTTGGCCAGTGGTAGATCTAAACTTGTATCAAGTGGGTTCAAGAAAGTCAAAGTAAATGTAAAACAAACAAATTTTTATTTGAATAGCGGATGAGTGAATAGAGATTATTTGTCCACTTTTTTCTCTATTTATGTCTCACACAAAAAAATTAAAACTAGGGTTTAGGATTAGAGTTTAGGGAATTGAGGATATTGTTTATTTTTTTAGGGTTTATTATTTAGAATATAGTGTTAGGGCTTATAATTTAATTTTTTAGAGTTGGACCATAAAAAAGGCACCGAAAAGGGACATGATTTTCTTTCAGATCAAGTCAGTTCAAATACATTCTATTTTTTCTCTCCCAAACTTATGTACTTTTTACATGGATTTCTATAACCTAACTTATATGTAAATTTGCCTATGATTTTGGCTCCTGCCAATGTTTGATCCTGGCTCCGTCCATGTTCCTACATCTAACAAAATAATCATTGTAGAGATCTTCTAGCATGGTTCTTGGCAGTAGTAATTTATCATTACAACGTCGACCACTCAATGCATCAATGAGGTATTAAGCAAATTCTACGACGAAGACTGAGTTAGGATTAAGGGATTAAATTGACTTATTGTTTTTTTATTTTACCGGGATCCGACTCATTGATCGACTAATTCAGATCAAATTTTGCATAAGATATGGAGGCGACCCTTCTAATCCAGTTTTCTTCATTCACAATATCGGGATTTGAACCTCTGACCTTACTTAAGGGACTAACGCCTCATTTCGCTAAACCAACAGGTTATTGGTAAAATTGATTAAATTTTAGTAATGAATTAAAAGGCGGAATTAAGAGAAAAAACAGTTGACAAAAATCAGATTAATTTATTCGATAACACATTATTGAAAAATACATCCTCCATGTTTAACTTTATTCAGTCACAAATGCACTGCCCATGGAAACAAACTTGGTTATCGTGTTTATGGTTACATTTTTCGTCACATTCAGAGTTACTGGAACAACTAATTTGTTTGATTTCACCTTTGATGCAATCTGCAACTCCCCCTTCACACTCGATTGCTTTGGACTCTTTTTCGGTAGTGCTTGGAATATATACATGCCTTTGAGCTCTCGATGTCATTACCAACACCATTGCTGCAATGATTCAAAAAAGAAGATTTATTTACAAGAATTGAAGATTGATTATTTAACCATTAGCATCAAGCAATGAAAAGAGTGAGATAAGGACTTACATGATGCAATTAGCAAAAGGATGATGAATTTCATATTTGAAGGAGCTGATTCTTCTTGGGAATTTGATTTAATGAGAAGTTGTACACAAGAAAGGTTAGGCAAAGGATTTTATTTATAGTTGAGGCCTTCAAATATAAATTAGTGTTGCCTTGAAATATATGGCAAGAAATCTTATATAATATACACTTCTATATAGGGAAATAAACCAAAATAATATAATTTTTTTAATAACATTCCCTTTTTCCTAATCCTTATGTATATTTGTGTGTTTATATTAAGATTATTATTCCATGCACTAGCACTAAAAGAATTCGTTAACGGTGTTGTAATATTCTCAGGTAATATGGTTATCGGATTTAGGGTTACATTTTTTGTTTATGGGTGGTGATCGCCGGATTATTTTTCTGCTGCGCCACGAGGTGTGCGTGACCCAACATGCGGGTGGTATACGATAATGATGTTTATCTTGATCTTTTTTTCGTGTGTGTGGTTTTAATTAATCTTTTATTTTCTAAGACTTTGTAGTAGAAGGTTTTGTCTGTGTGTTGCATACGGGATGTGTTTACTCTTTTACTCCATTTTAGACTAGAAGTATTTTTAATGAGGCATGCAACCAATTGTCTTTAGATTTTATAACGACCTTTTAATAAAATCCATTCTTTGCCAAGCAAATAGAACAATAACAAATTCTATGTCAACGGTGATGCTTGCAATCGTCGAGTGAAATATGCAAGAAAAAACCAACTGCAACAATGACAGATTATATGTCAACGATAATGCTTGATGTCATGTTCTTATTAATGTTTTAACTTGCTAACTAGGGGTGAGCAAAACTTGACTCGACCTGACAAAACCGAAATTTTTTATTCGACTTGTGGCGAAAAAACTCGACTCGAAATTCCATAAATTCGACCCGACTCAAAAATTTTCAAATAAAGTTTGAGTTGTAAAGTGAAAACTCGAATAACTCCAAATTTTTAGTAATCGGTGAAATAATTTTAAGTTTAAGTCAAGTCACACAAATTTTCATGATATATTTATATATATACATTGATATATAAAAATATTTGAAGAAATATATGCCACATATGAAGAAGTATATATGCAGATCTTATATGATTAGAGAAAGTGTTTAAATTGAACTATAACATGATAAATACTTGCAATTAAATTTGTATATGAACTCGAAAACTTGACTCGACTCAAACTCGACTCGAATTTCATAAACTCGAATCGAAATTTTTTTGAATGATGTTGGAGTTGTAAAATATGACGCCACAACTCGAATAACTCGAAAAATTTTTACTCTACTTGACTCGATCGATTTCTAACGCTAACCTTCCGTAGATTTTAGTTTTTTATTGTTCATAGGAGCTGTGGGATCAATGCTTCCCGCTGCATGGACGGAGCTACCTTGAGGCCCAAGGGGGACCTAGCCCCTGTTGCAAAATTAAGGTATTAGATAGATTTTTGTCTAATAATAATTTGGTCTATGGAAAGATAAATATTGAAATTAATAAAACACGAGATGAGCTCGCATCCTTAAGTGTTTTGGTCCAATAGCAATTTAGGTTCTTATAAAGTTTAAATATTAGAAAAATTAGGTCATGTCCCATGAATTTTGAGTTTAAATACCTAATAAACCCTTACATTTTTTAAATTCATTATTTTGGCCAGTGGTAGATCTAAACTTGGATCAAGTTTGTTCAAGAAAGTCAAAGTAAATGTAAAACAAACAAATTTTTATTTGAATAGCGGAAGAGTGAATAGAGGTTATTTGTCCACTTTTTTCCCTATTTATGTCTCACACAAAAAAAATTAAAACTAGGGTTTAGGATTAAAGTTTAGGGAATTGAGGATATTGTTTATTTTTTTAGGGTTTATGATTTAGAATATAGTGTTAGGGCTTATAATTTAATTTTTTAGAGTTGGACCATAAAAAAGGCACCGAAAAGGGACATGATTTTCTTTCAGATCAAGTCAGTTCAAATACATTCTATTTTTTTTCTCTCCCAAACTTATGTACTTTTTACATGGATTTCTATAACCTAACTTATATGTAAATTTGCCTATGATTTTGGCTCCTGCCAATGTTTGATCCTGGCTCCGTCCCTGTTCCTACATCTAACAAAATAATCATTGTAGGGATCTTCTAGCATGGTTCTTGGCAGTAGTAATTTATCATTACAACGTCGACCACTAAATGCATCAATGAGGTATTAAGCAAATTCTACGACGAAGACTGAGTTAGGATTAAGGGATTAAATTGACCTATTGTTTTTTTATTTTACCGGTATCCAACTCATTGATCGACTAATTCAGATCAAATTTTGCATAAGATATGGACGCGACCCTTCTAATCCAGTTTTCTTCATTCACAATATTGGGATTTGAACCTCTAACCTTACTTAAGGGACTAACGCCTCATTTCGCTAAACCAACCGGTTATTGGTAAAATTGATTAAATTTTAGTAATGAATTAAAAAGGCGGAATTAAGAGAAAAAACAGTTGACAAAAATCAGATTAATTTATTCGATAACACATTATTGAAAAATACATCATCCATGTTTAACATTATTCAGTCACAAATGCACTGCCCATGGAAACAAACTTGGTTATCGTGTTTATGGGTACATTTTTCGTCACAGTCAGAGTTACTGGAACAACTAATTTGTTTGATTTCACCTTTGATGCAATCTGCAACTCCCCCTTCACACTCGATTGCTTTGGACTCTTTTTCGGTGGTGCTTGGAATATATACATGCCCTTGAGCTCTCGATGTCATTACCAACACCATTGCTGCAATGATTCAAAAAAGAAGATTTATTTACATGAATTGAAGATTGATTATTTAACCATTAGCATCAAGCAATGAAAAGAGTGAGATAAGGACTTACATGATGCAATTAGCAAAAGGATGATGAATTTCATATTTGAAGGAGCTGATTCTTCTTGGGAATTTGATTTAATGAGAAGTTGTACACAAGAAAGGTTAGACAAAGGATGTTATTTATAGTTGAGGCCTTCAAATATAAATTAGTGTTGATTTGAAATATATGGCATGAAATCTTATATAATATACACTTCCTTACAGGGAAATAAACCAAAATAAAATAATTTTTTTAATAACATTCCCTTTTTCCTAATCCTTATGTATATTTGTGTGTTTATATTAAGATTATTATTCCATGCACTAACACTAAAAGAATTTGTTTTTTTTTATCAGCAACTGTATGAATATTATTAATAAAATAAGAAACATACAGCGTGACGGATTTCACGCCTCGTTAAAAACCTCCCTAATGGAGGAAAAGAGTACGATAAGATCCGCCGGAAAAAAAACAAAGAACAACCAGCCTAATCATAAACACGCCACAAAAAGCGAACATCTATCCACGCCTTCTTTCGCTAATACATCCGCAAAGCCATTCGCCTCCCTAGACACGTAACAGAACTGTATCTCATACGAGACCTGACAAGCCTGATCGATCGCTGAGAAGACCTCCCATAAAGGCCAAGGTCGTTTCGCCGAACGTGTAGCCCAACTTAATGCTACCTGCGAATCCGACTCTATAATCACACAATTGTCACGCCACTCCCTCTCCTTAACCAAACCCAATGCAAAAGCTATCGCCCGCACTTCAGCTTCATTCGAATCCATCACACCTATACGTCCTGAGAACAATCCCAATATCCTACTGTCCCCATCACGCATCACCCCACCAAACCCCGCCGGACCCGGTTTACCTCGCGCCGAACCATCCGTATTAAATTTTAAAACACCCTTTAAAGGAGGCTGCCAGCTCTTTCCCCCCTCATCTTTCGCGGTTTCGCGTTAGCTACAAACGTAGACGGACAGGACCACCAAATTGATTCGGGAATCAGCTCGCCCCCCTCTCAACCTTAATCCAGTAAAATGACCTCAATATAACCAAAAAACACAATTCAGACATCGACAAGCATTTTCCACGGAAGACGAACTCATTTCTAGCCAACCATAAAGACCACAGCAACGCACTAACACTCGCCACCCACCACTTTCTCATGCAACCGGTAAAAACACAATGAAAATCAATAACAAAAAAGTCTTCAAAACTCACCGGGAAAGCTGTTTCTACACCCCACCACTACCGCAACCAATCCCATGCTTTCCGCACACATGCACAATCATAAAAAAGATGGGCGATACTTTCCTCCGACGATGCACACCATGGACATCGTCCCTGATCGTCCGGAAAAGGGACCCCTCTTGCACGCAAAAAATCAGCCGTGGGCAACCGTCTTAACCATATATACCACAAGAACGCTTGCACTTTAGGCGAGACCAGCACTTGCCAAGCGAAACATTCGCCTAAACCATCATCGCCAGCCTTATCAAGAAACAACAACTTCGACAATGCCTTAACTGAGAATTCTCCATGTGTGTCCGACCTCCAAATTAAAGTATCCAGTCTACCTTCCCATAGCCGAACCTCGCTCACCAAGGCATACAACGCCCTCAGCTGCTCGTGCTCAAATACCCTCAATTGTCGTCTAAAGAACCCGTCCCAGTGTTGATGGTCAAAACCAGCATCCTTCGAGTAGTCACACACCCAAGCTAGCTTATTTATAGCCAAGGAAAATAGACGCGGAAATGTATCCTTCAATGCTTGCTGAGAAATCCAAGGATCAAACCAAAACAGCACTGATCGCCCGTTGCCTATTTTTCATAGGAAACCCGACATTCCCATGTACTTGTCGACTTGTGCAGCACAAGAATTGGCAACGATTTGCCTCCAAACTATCGACATCGATGATAATTTTTCCGTGTTGAATCGCCACCACTGAGTATGCTCACCATACTTGGCAACAATCAAATTCCTCCATAATGAGTCTCGATCACGAGCGTACCTCCAAACCCATTTCTATAATAAAGCCATATTTTTCACCTTTAGGTCCGCCACTCCCAACCCCCCTAAATGTTTCGGTCGTCATACAACCTCCCACCCTACCCTACTCATTCGCTGTTCTAATCCAACACCGCCCCATAGGAATGCCCTTCGTATTCTATCCAGCCTTTCAATCACCCCCTTCGGAGCCACAAATAATCCCATATAAAAAAAATCGGCAAAGAGGAGAGTACCGAATTTACCAAGATGACGCCATTAGCAAAAGATAAGGACGACCGTTTCCACCCCGCTAGCTTGCGCCGAAAATTAGCAATCACCGGTTCCCACATCACTACCAACCTTGTATTCGCACCTATCGGAAAGCCAAGGTAAACAAACGGCAGCTCATCTTGTCTACAACCCACCACTTCGGCCACTCTTACACCCAGCTCCTCTTCGACACCAATAGCATATAGCGAGCTCTTAGCAAAATTTATCTTCAACCCAGAGCAAACTTGGAAGCAGTGTAGTATTCGCTTTATATTGCATGCAACTTCTAATGAAGCCTCAAAGAACAACAGTGTATCGTCAGCAAACTGTAAGTATTTCAAGAAGACCTCCGACACCACCTCAACCCCTCGAATCAGCCCCTCAGACTCAGCCTTACACAACATCAAATGCATCGCCTCCGCGACCACCACAAACAATAAAGGCGATAACGGACAGCCTTGGCGCAAACCACGACCCATCCTAAATTCTTTCGTCGCATTGCCATTGAGTAGCACCGATAGACGGGTAGAACTGATACATTCGCTAACCCAATTTCGCCAAGTTGCACAAAATCCCATCCTAGATAATACCTCATCTAAGAAACGCCAACTGACACAGTCGTAGGCCTTTGCGAAATCCAATTTCAAAAGAAAACTGCCCGCTCCTCGCTGACGAAGAGAATGAATAACCTCAATAGCTAATAGTACCTCATCCACTAACTGACGCCCCTTAAGGAACGCTGATTACGTGTCGCTAATTAGATCACCCAATACTGATTGCAATCGGTTAGCTAAACATTTCGCCAGCACTTTGTACATTGAATTAACCAGACAAATAGGCCTATACTCACCAAGTGTTTTAGGAGCCGACACTTTAGGTAACAGGATGATAAATGTACAATTCGCACCTTTGGGTAATAAGCCGCTTGCATGGAAACACTCAAAGAAACGGAGGACATCACCACTCACAACCTCCCACCCTTTCTTATAAAATTCTATCGTAAATCCATCCGGGCCTGGTGCCTTCGAACCATCACATTCCCATACCACTCCTTTAATTTCCTCCAACGTAAAAGCCGAAATCAACTTCTTCCTAGCACTATCAGATACCTGTTGGAATTCGCCTTCAAATTGCCATACACTCTCCCGCGTATCACCAGCAAAATGTGTAGTGAATGCAGTCACCACATGCCTACGCATTTGTATCGGTGAAGTGATCCATCGGTCATTAATCAAGAAGCCAGGTATATAGTTTCTAGCTGCGTGTAATTTGGCGGATCGATGAAAAAAAGCCATGTTGAGATCACCCAACCGAAGCCACGTAGCTCGCGATTTCTGTCGCCACATTGCTTCCTTATTTCGCATAGCCCTCCATAATGCCTGCATCCACCGTCTTCTCTCCACCTCTATTCCCTCACCTTCGCTATGCATACTTAAAGATTCGTCTGCCTTATCTATCTTACTTTGCATCTCGGCAATAATTTCATTCACGTCCCCAAAACTATCTCGATTCCACCGTTTCAAAAATAATTTCAGATGTCTCAACTTCACCATTATGTTACCGTTACCTACGCCCAAGCCTGTCAAACGATACCATTCTTCAACTATCTGTCGAATATGATAACGGCCCTCCATCCAGCAATTGAAGAACCTAAATGGCCGAGGCCCCCAATCACTCTCATCGCATTTCAACAACAGTGGCGTATGATCAGATACACCCCTCGCCAAAGCTTCCTGTTGAATTGAGCTAAAACTATCCAAGCAACCGGACGATATCATAAATCGATCGATTCTACTGCATCTATTGCCTGGACCAAACCAAGTATATCGTTTGCCCAGCAGTGGCAAATCTACCAGCCCCGCATTATGCACAAATTCACCAAATACTTCCATTTCTACACTACTATCTGATACCCCAACACGATCCGAATTGTGTAGGATCGCGTTAAAATCACCTGCGATGCACCACGACCCCTCAAAACCACTTATCCTATTAAGTAACGCTGCCCAAACTGCTCTCTGACCCTCGACATTCGATGGGGCGTACAATGCAACAATACTACATACCATGTCTTCTTGTTGCCACCGTCCTTGCAACACAATGAAATTGCGATCGACCTCAACCTTTTCTAAACTGAATCGCCTTCCTTCCCACACCACCAATATACCTCCTGAAGCTCCGATTGATGGTGAAAAGGCCAATTCAAAACTGTCGGAACCCCACAAATTTGCAACCCACAACGACGGTAACTCCTCCAACTTCGTTTCCTGTAGCATCGCCATGTCGATGCTATTTTTCCGTAACACCTCATGCACACTACGTCGCTTTGCACTACCTCTCAAACCTATAACATTCCACGATAGCAGTTTCATCAGTCACAAACCCCGACTATCCCCGGTGATGATCCGTGAAATGTCGCGAATAATCTCTTCTTCTCTTCCGCTTGATTTTACACCGATAAGGGATCCTAATTTTACTGTTGCTACTGCCTCGCTGTCAATATCTTGTGTCACAACCAATCCGCCCTCGATTTTCCCTTCCCCATTCAAATTCTTTGTTCGATTACCACCTAACCTGTTACCCTTCTTCTTTCGATATACCCGACTGCCACCGTTAAATTGGTCACCTCCTATAACCTTTCGAATTTTGCAAAATGCCTTGCCCACTCGAATCAATTCTATTTTGCCAAGGCCGGATTGTGATGAGGTCGAATGTATATTAGGAAAAGAGTTATTCTCCTCTTGCACTTTATCCCATATAGAAATTAGAGTATCCGGACCCACTATATCCAATGATTTTGAATTCACAATCCCAACAATATCCAAATTCTCACAACTAGGGACGCTATCAACCACCTCTAGAGTCCTATTGGCATTGTCATTCTCACCGATCGTACTACCTCCATGCACCGGTACATGCTGTTCCGGCAACCGTTCCTCATGTTGTTCTGGCAACCGTTCCTCATGCTGTTCCGGCACCCATTCCTCCTCGTGAACCAGATCTTCGCCATTTTTTATATTGTCCGATCTGTTCATTGTCCCATGAGGTCCATCCCATGCTTTATTGACTAGCCACAATATTGGTTTGATTGCCTCCCTCCTACCATTTGTATTGACAGCATCCATTCCATCGTCCCCAACTTCGTCGAAAGCGGAGTCTTGTGCAAGACTCCCCCCTCCCTCGGTCGATTCATAGTCGTAACAATCGCATTCTACCTCCGAACCTCTGTCGTCCAGTTCCAACACCCTGACCGGATACACCTCTGTATCGACCTTAACTGAAATTCTTTCCTCTATACGATCGAAAACGGTTGTCTCCACCATGATTCTGCCGCTATCAAACGATGTCGGCGTTTCTGTGGCATCATCCATACAAATAAACGAGCCCCATAGATTGGCGATGTTCTTGAATGTTTGTTTGTGCCATAGATGTATCGGCAAACCCACTATCGATAGCCATACTCGACCCGATTCCACTGTGATCGCTGGCGACCACGCCTCCACCCTAGCAAAGCATTCCTTCACACAATTCAGATTCATCACTCGTTCTCTAACACTCGCCGATGTGCACATTAATAAAATCATGGATCCTGACAATCTCATGATGGAGAATCCTCCTTGCTTCTCTTCTTCCAATCTTTCCGCCAAAGTTTTTATGCTACACGGATTCAAGCACCAACCCACCGCACACCATTGGAGAATAGCCCATTTGTCTTCGTCCACAATGCCCGTTATCGTCCTGCAATTCTCACTCACCCCTTCTCTCCCCGACATCTGCGATGTATGTGATTCCTTTGACCGTCCGATCTCCGTTGCCTCATGCTACTCCCTACTTGTCCCCACGCCCCATTTTCTCTTAGCCATTTCCGTTCTACCCTTCCACGCCATAGCGACACTCATACGAGCACCATAAATCCACTTACCATGTAATCTCTCGATCACCCGATTGGCATCCACTTGCGACGCCATCCGAACAAAACCAAATCTCTGCCCATCACGAGCCACTCTATTCGGGATAAATACATCTTTGACAATCCCATGTCTATCACACACCTGCCATAGACCTTTCCAATGTATTGTCCGAGATAGGCCGCCCACATATAAGGTCCATACCCGTTGTGTGATCAGATCCTTGTCCGCCGATTGGTATCCATTGCTCGTTGCTCGTTGCTCGTCGGCGATGTGCTCTGCTTCCTGCTCCCGCACCAGGCGTTTCCAAAAACCCATTAGAAGAATTCGTTAACGGTGTTGTAATATTCTCATGTAATATGGTTATCGAATATAGGGTTACATTTTTTTGTTTATGGGTGGTGATCGCCGTATTATTTTTGTGCTGCGCCACGAGGTGTGCGTGACCCAACATGCGGGTGGTATACGATAATGATGTGTATCTTGATCTTTTTTTTCGTGTGTGTGATTTTAATTAATCTTTTATTTTCCAAGACTTTGTAGTAGAAGGTTTTGTCTGTGGGTTGCATACGGGATGTGTTTACTCTTTTACTCCATTTTAGACTAGAAGTGTTTTTAATGAGGCATGCAACCAATTGTCTTTAGATTTTATAATGATCTTTTAATAAAATCCATTCTTTGCCAAGCAAATAGAACAATAACAAACTCTATGTCAACGTTGATGCGTGCAATCCTCGAGTGAAATATGCAAGAAAAAACCAACTGCAACAATGACAGATTATATGTCAACGATAATGCTTGATGTCATGTTCTTATTAATGTTTTAACTTGCTAACTAGGGGTGAGCAAAACTTGACTCGACCTAACAAAACAAAAAAATTTGATTCGACTTGTGGCGAAAAAACTCGACTCGAAATTCCATAAATTCGACCCGACTCAAAAAATTTCAAATAAAGTTTGAGTTGTAAAATGAAAACTCGAATAACTCCAAATTTTTAGTAATTGGTGAATTAATTTTAAGTTTAAGTCAAGTCACTCAAATTTTCATGATATATTTATATAAATACATTGATATATAAAAAAATTTGAAGAAATATATGCCACATATGAAGAAGTATATATGAAGATCTTATATGATTAGAGAAACTGTTTAAATTGAACTATAACATGATAAATACTTGTAATTAAATTTGTATATGAACTCGAAAACTTGACTCGACTCAAACTCGACTCGAATTTCAGAAACTCGAATAGAAATTTTTTTAAATGATGTTGGAGTTGTAAAATATGACGCCACAACTCGAATAACTTGAAAATTTTTTACTCTACTTGACTCGATCGAATTCTAACTCTAACCTTCCGTAGATTTTAGTTTTTTATTGTTCATAGGAGCTGTGGGATCAATGCTTCCTGCTGCAGGGAAGGAGCTACCTTGAGGCCCAAGGGGGACCTAGCCCTTGTTGCAAAATTAAGGTATTAGATAGATTTTTGTCTAATAATAATTTGGTCTATGGAAAGATAAATATTGAAATTAAAAAAAAAACAAGAGTTTATTAATTATATAGTCAAGTAGGGTTTGAAATAAGAAAGAATGAGCTCGCATCCTTAAGTGTTTTGGTGCAATAGCAATTTAGGTTCTTATAAAGTTTAAATATTAGAAAAATTAGGCCATGTCCCATAAATTTTGAGTTTAAATACCTAATAAACCCTTACATTTTTTAAATTCATTATTTTGGCCAGTGGTATAACTAAACTTGTATCAAGTGGGTTCAAGAAAGTCAAAGTAAATGTTAAACAAACAAATTTTTATTTGAATAGCGGATGAGTGAATAGAGATCATTTGCCCACTTTTTTGCCCTATTTATGTCTCACGCAAAAAAAATTAAAACTAGGGTTTAGGATTAGAGTTTAAGGAATTGAGGATATTGTTTATTTTTTAGGGTTTAGGATTTAGAATATAGTGTTAGGGCTTATAATTTAATTTTTTAGAGTTGGACCATAAAAAAGGCACCGAAAAGGGACATGCTTTTCTTTCAGATCAAGTGAGTTCAAATACATTCTATTTTTCTCTCCCAAGCTTATGTACTTTTTACAGGGATTTCTATAACCTAACTTATATGTAAATTTGTTTATTATTTTGGCTCCTGCCAATGTTTGATCCTGGCTCCGTCTATGTTCCTACATCTAACAAAATAATCATTGTAGGGATCTTCTAGCATGGTTCGTGGCAGTAGTAATTTATCATTAAAACGTCGACCACTCAATGCATCAATGAGGTATTAAGCAAATTCTACGACGAAGACTGAGTTTGGATTAATGGATTAAATTGACATATTGTTTTTTTTATTTTACCGGTATCCGACTCATTGATCGACTAATTCAGATCAAATTTTGCATATGATATGGAGGCGACCCTTCTAATCCAGTTTTCTTCATTCACAATATCGGGATTTGAACCTCTGACCTTACTTAAGGGACTAACGCCTCATTCCGCTAAACCAACCGGTTATTGGTAAAATTGATAAAATTTTGGTAATGTATTAAAAGGTGGAAATAAGAGAAAATAGAGTTGACAAAAATCAGATTAATTTATTCGATAACATATTATTGAAAAATACATCCTCCATGTATAACCTTATTCAGTCACAAATGCACTGCCCATGGAAACAAACTTGGTTATCGTGTTTATGGGTACATTTTTCGTCACAGTCAGAGTTACTGGAACAACTAATTGCTTTGATTTCACCTTTGATGCAATCTGCAACTCCCCCTTCACACTCGATTGCTTTGAACTCTCTTTCGGTAGTGCTTGGAATATATACCTGCCCTTGAGATCTCGATGTCATTACCAACACCATTGCTACAATGATTCAAAAAATAAGATTTATTTACATGAATTGAAGATTGATTATTTAACCATTAGCATCAAGCAATGAAAAGAGTGAGATAAAGACTTACATGATGCAATTAGCAAAAGGATGATGAATTTCATATTTGAAGGAGCTGATTCTTCTTGGGAATTTGATTTAATGAGAAGTTGTACACAAGAAAGGTTAGGCAAAGGATGTTATTTATAGTTGAGGCCTTCAAATATAAATTAGTGTTGATTTGAAATATATGGCAAGAAATCTTATATAATATACACTTCCCTACAGGGAAATAAACCAAAATAAAATAATTTTTTAATAACATTCCCTTTTTCCTAATCCTTATGTATATTTGTGTGTTTGTATTAAGATTATTATTCCATGCACTAACATTATAAGAATTCGTTAACGGTGTTGTAATATTCTCATGTAATATGGTTATCGGATTTAGGGTTACATTTTTTGTTTATGGGTGGTGATCGCCGGATTATTTTTTTGCTGCGTCATGAGGTGTGCGTGACCCAACATACAGGTGGTATACGATAATGATGTGTATCTTGATCTTTTTTTCCGTGCGTGTGGTTTTAATTAATCTTTTATTTTCCAAGACTTTGTAGTAGAAGGTTTTGTCTGTGGGTTGCATACGAGATGTGTTTACTCTTTTACTCCATTTTAGACTAGAAGTGTTTTTAATGAGGCATGCAATCAATTGTCTTTAGATTTTATAATGACCTTTTAATAAAATCCATTCTTTGCCAAGCAAATAGAACAATAACAAATTCTATGTCAACGGTGATGCTTGCAATCCTCGAGTGAAATATGCAAGAAAAAACCAACTGCAACAATGACAGATTATATGTCAACGATAATGCTTGATGTCATGTTCTTATTAATGTTTTAACTTGCTAACTAGGGGTGAGCAAAACTTGACTCGACCTGAAAAAACCAAAAAAATTTATTCGACTTGTGGCGAAAAAACTCGACTCGAAATTCCATAAATTCGACCCGACTCAAAAAATTTCAAATAAAGTTTGAGTTGTAAAATGAAAACTCGAATAACTCCAAATTTTTTGTAATTGGTGAATTAATTTTAAGTTTAAGTCAAGTCACTCAAATTTTCATGATATATTTATATATATACATTGATATATAAAAATTTTTGAAGAAATATATGCCACATATGAAGAAGTATATATGCAGATCTTATATGATTAGAGAAACTGTTTAAATTGAACTATAACATGATAAATACTTGCAATTAAATTTTTATATGAACTCGAAAACTTGACTCAACTCAAACTCGACTCGAATTTCATAAACTCGAATCGAAATTTTTTTAAATGTTGTTGGAGTTGTAAAATATGACGCCACAACTCGAATAACTAGAAAATTTTTTACTCTACTTGACTCGATCGAATTCTAACTCTAACCTTCCGTAGATTTTAGTTTTTTATTGTTCATAGGAGCTGTGGGATCAATGCTTCCTGCTGTAGGGAAGAAGCTAACTTGAGGCCCAAGGGGGACCTAGCCCCTGTTGCAAAATTAAGGTATTAGATAGATTTTTGTCTAATAATAATTTGGTCTATGGAAAGATAAATATTGAAATTAAAAAAAAAACAAGAGTTTATTAATTATATAGTCAAGTAGGGTTTGAAATAAGGAAGAATGAGCTCGCATCCTTAAGTGTTTTGGTGCAATAGCAATTTAGGTTCTTATAAAGTTTAAATATTAGAAAATTAGGCCATGTCCCATGAATTTTGAGTTTAAATACCTAATAAACCCTTACATTTTTTAAATTCATTATTTTGGCCAATGGTAGATCTAAACTTGTATCAAGTGGGTTCAAGAAAGTCAAATTAAATGTTAAACAAACAAATTTTTATTTGAATAGCGGATGAGTGAATAGAGATCATTTGCCCACTTTTTTGCCCTATTTATGTCTCACACAAAAAAATTAAAACTAGGGTTTAGGATTAGAGTTTAGGGAATTGAGGATATTGTTTATTTTTTAGGGTTTAGGATTTAGAATATAGTGTTAGGGCTTATAATTTAATTTTTTAGAGTTGGACCATAAAATAGGCACCGAAAAGGGACATGATTTTCTTTCAGATCAAGTCAGTTCAAATACATTTTATTTTTCTCTCCCAAACTTATGTACTTTTTACAGGGATTTCTATAACCTAACTTATATGTAAATTTGCTTATTATTTTGGCTCCTGCCAATGTTTGATCCTGGCTCCGTCCATGTTCCTACATCTAACAAAATAATCATTGTAGGGATCTTCTAGCATGGTTCGTGGCAGTAGTAATTTATCATTACAACGTCGACCACTCAATGCATCAATGAGGTATTAAGTAAATTCTACGACGAAGACTGAGTTTGGATTAAGGGATTAAATTGACCTATTATTTTTTTATTTTACCGGTATCCGACTCATTGATCGACTAATTCAGATCAAATTTTGCATAAGATATGGAGGCGACCCTTCTAATCCAGTTTTCTTCATTCACAATATCGGGATTTAAACCTCTGACCTTACTTATGGGACTAACGCCTCATTCCGCTAAACCAACTGGTTATTGGTAAAATTGATAAAATTTTGGTAATGTATTAAAAGGTGGAAATAAGAGAAAATAGAGTTGACAAAAATCAGATTAATTTATTCGATAACATATTATTGAAAAATACATCCTCCATGTTTAACCTTATTCAGTCACAAATGCACTGCCCATGGAAACAAACTTGGTTATCGTGTTTATGGGTACATTTTTCGTCACAGTCAGAGTTACTGGAACAACTAATTGCTTTGATTTCACCTTTGATGCAATCTGCAACTCCCCCTTCACACTCGATTGCTTTGAACTCTTTTTCGGTAGTGCTTGGAATATATACTTTCCCTTGAGCTCTCGGTGTCATTACCAACACCATTGCTGCAATGTTTCAAAAAAATAAGATTTATTTACATTAATTGAATATTGATTATTTAACTATTAGCATCAAGCAATGAAAAGAGTGAGATAAGGACTTACATGATGCAATTAGCAAAAGGATGATGAATTTCATATTTGAAGGAGCTGATTCTTCTTGGGAATTTGATTTAATGAGAAGTTGTACACAAGAAAGGTTAGGCAAAGGATGTTATTTATAGTTGAGGCCGTCAAATATAAATTAGTGTTGATTTGAAATATATGGCAAGAAAACTTATATAATATACACTTCCTTAGAGGGAAATAAACCAAAATAAAATAATTTTTTAATAACATTCCCTTTTTCCTAATCCTTATGTATATTTGTGTGTTTATATTAAGATTATTATTCCATTGACTAACATTAAAATAATTTGTTAACGGTGTTGTAATATTCTCATGTAATATGGTTATCGGATTTAGGGTTACATTTTTTGTTTATGGGTGGTGATCGCCGGATTATTTTTCTGCTGCGCCACGAGGTGTGCGTGACCCAACATGCGGGTGGTATACGATAATGATGTGTATCTTGATCTCTTTTTTCCTGTGTGTGGTTTTAATTAATCTTTTATTTTCCAAGACTTTGTAGTAGAAGGTTTGTCTGTGGGTTGCATACGGGATGTGTTTACTCTTTTACTCAATTTTAGACTAGAAGTGTTTTTAATGAGGCATGCAACCAATTGTCTTTAGATTTTATAATGACCTTTTAATAAAATCCATTCTTTGCCAAGCAAATAGAACAAGAACAAATTCTATGTCAATGGTGATGCTTGCAATCCTCGAGTGAAATATGCAAGAAAAACCCAACTGCAACAATGACAGATTATATGTCAACGATAATGCTTGATGTCATGTTCTTATTAATGTTTTAACTTGCTAACTAGGGGTGAGCAAAACTTGACTCGACCTGACAAAACCAAAAAAATTTATTCGACTTGTGGCGAAAAAACTCGGCTCGACTCTAAAAATTTTCAAATAAAGTTTGAGTTGTAAAATGAAAACTCAAATAACTCCAAATTTTTAGTAATTGGTGAACTAATTTTAAGTTTAAGGGTGAATGATAGTGAGAACTTGGCTTTGATTGTGCCTTTCACTACGAACGAGGCATGGGCTATGGTGCGAGGGAGTGAGGGTTCGAAGTCTCCGGGTCCGGATGGTTATAGCATGGAGTTTTACAAGAGGTGCTGGGAGGTTATTAGCGGAGATGTGGAAAGGTTTTTGGCTGACTTTTTCTCCACCGGAAAGCTACCATTAGGCGTCAATAATACGTTTATTGTGCTACTGCCTAAAGTGGAATCGCCGGCTTCTTTACATGAGTATCGACCGATCAGTTTGCTGAATTCCATTTATAAAATTTTAGCTAAAATTCTAGCTAGGCGTTTACAGGTAGTGTTGGGTTGTTTGATTACGTCGCCCATGGCGCTTGTGGGAGTCTTTTTGTGCGATTGACCGTGCTTGTGTGCGGTTAGGCTCTGTTTGCTTTTCTCATATTTTCCGGGCGGCGAATGGGTTAGCTGATGCGCTAGCGAAGGAAGGGGTGTCTCGAGTCTCTCTGTTTCAGGCTTCGATATGATGTTGTAAGGGGGGTCTTTCGCTTTGTTTTACAGTCGACATGTCGTACTCTTTTCCTCCACTAGGTTTAGGGAGGTTTTTGATGAGGCGCATGTTCGACTAGCGTTGTATATTTATCCTAATAATATATGCTTCGCTTTACTGATCAAAAAAAATTTTAAGTTTAAGTCAAGTCACTCAAATTTTCATGATATATTTATATATATACATTGATATATAAAAATAATTTGAAGAAATATGTATGCCACATATATTTCCCTTTTAAATGTAAATTTTGGAAGAAAAATTTGCGATGGGCGAAGGGGGTGATGGGCGACGATGTTGGACGCTGTTCATCGGAAATCTACCACCACAATTTCATTGGAAAGGAGTTTGGCAGGTTTTCGATAGACATGGGGTCGTGGTCGAAGTATTTGTACCGATAAAGAGGGCTCGAGATGGATCAGGGTTTGGGTTTGTTAGGATGAAAACTAAAGTTGATGTAGATACTGTTATTGAGCGATTTGACGGCTTCCGACTCTACGGGTCAAAACTCAATGTTTAGATGGCACAAAGGGATACTTGCAATTCGTTTTGGCACCGCCGGAGGGATGATTTTCCTGCTGGATCGGATGTGGTTGGAAGCGCAAGACCGGATAGGGCAGCGCCTACTCGAATGGAGAGGCAAATAAGCGTAGAGAAGGGCGACACTAGGGTTTGTTTGAAGGAAAAATCAATTGAATATCGCAAGGTGGAGGGGGTTATCGATGAGGAGAAATTAAAGGTTTTGAAGAATTGCGCAGTGGGTATAGTAGAAAGCCAATATCGATAATTGATTTGGCGATGGAATTTAAGAAAGAACATATCAATGATGTCTCATTAATGCGGGTGGCAGGTTCTTTAATTTTGCTAATGTTCCCAAATCAGAAAACTAGAAATAATTGCGTCGAATCGGGCTATTTTTCTCCATGGCTGGAGAACGTGATGGCATGGATGCCGGAATGCGTTATACCGAATCGGAGAGTGTGGGTCTCGGCGTGCGGAATACTGATTCACACCTGGTTCGAAGGGATGTTTCGGAATATTGCAGCTCTGTGGGGGGAACTAGTGCTCATTGAGGAGGCAACGGTGGCTCCTGCTTCGTTTGAAAGAGCACGGTTTCTAATTGAGACAGATTAGTTTCTGCCAATTGAGGAAACACTAGACATTTTGATCAGCGGTAAACAGTATCGCATCCGTGTGACTGAGATTGGCGAAGTCCTTCTAAAAGAAATGAGGGAGGATACAGAAGGCGATGAGTGCTCGAATGATGAGGAATCGGAGGGGGTAAGTCGGACAATTGATTTTGTCAACGATGCAGTGGTGGCAGAATAACAAACACCGTTGTTTTGTGTGAAAGGGAAAAAGGACGATACAGTGGTTCCGAATTCTATAAGTGAGACATCACCAAATAGTTGGAAGATCGATAAATTATGGAAGGATAATCGGATGACCGATGATCGCGTGGTGGGATCCTTTTCCATGCAACGGGATGTTTTGCCTAATGAACGTGCTAATTCGGGAGTGGCGGATGAGGATGTTGGCGTGGTGGATAGGGAGGTGATTGAACATAAAAGTATGGACGTGAGTGAGTGCGAGAGGGGCGTCGAGAATGTGACCGGTTGAGAGGATGAGGTTGGGCCTCAGTTTGAAGTAAATATGGTTGGGGTTGTCGCGTTAATTGAGTATAAAGGTCGTCAACGCCGAGTACGACAGCTATCCGAACTACTTCGTACATCATGGTTGAATGAAAACGCAGGGGAGAAAACACCAGTAGCGGTGAAGAGAGGGCGGGGTCGACCTCGGAAAAATCCTCCGTCAGAGTCGAGGGCTTTGGCAAACGGGTCCCTGTCGGATTCTGATTTCTTACAGAGGAAGAGGAGTATTCTAAATGAGGTACACGAGACGTTGGAATTAGGGAAGCTGTTGGGTGCAGAAACGATAGAAAATGAGGAGAACGTTATAAGGGATATCGCTCGGCTCATTGAGGCGAGAGATCTGCATCATAATTAAAGGAGATATGCGAGTGTTGTCGTGGAATGTGCGAGGTTTGGGAGCGGCGACGAAGAAAAGAGCGGTCCGCAATCTGATACGACAACATCGAGGTGAGTGTGTTGTTCTCGTAGAAACTAAGTTGGAATTGATTTCTGATTTTATGGTGAGTAACATTTGGGTGACGGACAAGTTTGAGTTTGTGTTTGCACCGTCGATAGGAAGGTCGGGAGATATTCTTGTTTGCTGGGATAAAGACCATTTTCAGGTATATAGGACGGTTGTAGGGGAACATTTTGTTGTCGTTGAAGGATGTTGGGTGCTCGACAATTGGGTGTGTGGTCTGATTGGGATATATGTGTCGTGTGAGGTTGAACAACAGGGGGTGTTATGATAAGAACTTTCAGCCGTTGTGCTTTCCCGTGAGATCCCGTGGTGTTTGATTGGGGATTTTAATATGATCATGTCTCTATCGGAGAGGCAAGGGTGCATCTCTACGTCTCGAGGTATGGATGTTTTTGTCGATTTTATTCATGCAAATGGTTTATGTGATATGTATTTATGTGGACAATCTTTCACGTGGTTTAGACCCGATAATAGATGTAGTCGTATTGATCGATGTTTAGTATCGCCGTTATGGTTGGATCGGTTTGAGAATTTGAGTTTGTCCTCGTTTCCGCCAGGTCTATCGGATCATACGCCACTGTTGCTAGTGAGTGATAGTATGGATTGGGCCCGAGGCTATTTAGATTTTTTAATGCTTGGGTGGGGGAGCGAAAGTATGTGAGGGATTTGGAAGAGGAATGGTTGAGGATTTCTATGTTATCAAGGAATAGGGATATGGTTGAGAAGTTGTGTCTGTTGAAAGTTTTTTTGCGTGGATGGAATAAATCGGTGTTTAGCAATATTGAACATAGGATTGAGCTGGAAACAAATGTCATTGTCGCGATTGATGGAGCTGTAGGTGCGGGCAATGTGTCCGATTCACAAGTGGTGAACAAGCGTAAAATTCAGCATGAGTTGTGGAAATTAACAAGCCTAAGAGTTTCGGTATGGAGGCAAAAGTCGAGGGTGCGATGGTTGCGAGAATGAGATGATAACACGGCTTTTTTTCATAGATCAGCTAAATTAAGATCGATGCGCAATTGTCTATCCAGTTTGATGGTTGATGGGGTATGGGAAACTAATAAGGAAAGGCTTCGAAAGGCAGTGTTCACTGAGTTTCGAAATCATTTCTCGCCACAAGCCTGCTTGGGGGCGATGGATATGGCTGTGTGTTTTAATCAATTACCGAGTGTAACACCCAAAAATTACACCCAAATTGTAAACCCTAAATTCGAAAAATCCCTAATTTAGAATCCTAATTTTGAAATCCCTAATTGAAAATCCTAACAATTGGGGATTTTTAATTAAAAACCCTAATTTTCTATGGTGGACTAAATAAGAGTTTTTGTCAAACTTGAAAGTTAATATGAAATTTCTTAAAAGTTTAAGGATTGACTCCATAAATAACCCTTTATCAAATAAAATTTTAATTTACTTTATTTTCTTACTTTCGTCTTTTATTTTATTGTTTAATATATACATACACTTTAATTTCAAATTGGATTCTAATACTAATTGGTTTCTACCCACCCGTCTCTTCCAAAAAAATTTTAATTATTATTTATATTATATATATATATATATGAGTTTTATTCCCCTGACTTGAAAACCTAAACGTGTAGGTATATAAATCAAACAAATTGCTTCATTGTTTCATTGTTCTCAATTCCCTGCCGCCCCACCAAAACCCCAAATTCCCTTGTTCTTTCATTCGCCCTAACGACCCAATACCGATTATCTTTTCAATCTCCTTTAATTCACTTGTATGCTTCCATTACCCGGTTGTTAACCATGATCCATATACGTGCCACTCATGTTTCGATCCAGCCGAACCTAATATTAGATTTGTGTGTGAGGGGCACTCTTCCTGACGTTAAAGCTATTGTTGTTTGAGGTGTGTTTTCTTCCGGTGCTATAATCAAATTATATACTATTTTTCTATGTGTTGGTGTTTTACATCTTTGTGATTATTTATATGTATTATGGTTTGTATGGTTGACATCATATGCATACGATTTCAGAATGTGTTTTAATTATGATTTATGGAATATTTGATTTATGAAACATCGGATTTTCGGAACTATGATTTATGAATTTATGGACTATGGTTTATGAAGTATGTGTACGGAATATCGGATTTATGGAACTGTGTTTATGAAATTTGATTTTTAAACATCATATATGTATGAGCATGGGTTGGGATTTGTAAGGAGGAAGTTCAGTGGTTTCATCCTTCGGGCTGAATTCCACTTCGGATAAGTGGTTCCACCCTTCGGGTTGAGTTCCACTTCGGATTGGTGACGATGTAGAGAGTGGTTCTGGGGAACCTTACTCTTCGGACGGTGATGTAGTTGGGTGCATTGCACTGCGCTTGTGATTTGTGTTATGGTTTAAAAGATTTCATCAAAATAATATTATGTTTTATAATTATGGTTTTTCTTGAACTTTAGAGACACACTAAGCTCTTTAGCTTACTCCCCCACAGTTTTTCTTTTACAGATATCTTGGACTCTAGGAAACTTGGTACTTGGAGGATCTCATATTTTATCCGGTTATTTTATTAATCAGTACGAAACTATTTTAGTTTAATCAGATTTCTATTTATTAATTTTGGGACATGAATGTAATTTTAGACTATTTATATTTTAAGATTATTTTTAGCATTCATCTACTATTATTTTAATTTAGAGATTTTATATAATTATTCGAATATCTGTTACGATATTTATATTTTTATTTATTATTAAATTTATATTATTTTATTTTAATTTAAAGTATATCTTTTTAAAATTGGTTTTGTTGAGGGAAAAGTTTTCAAGCGTGACTTCCTAAATTCGGCTATTTCTTCTAGGCCGGGTTTAGGGGGTTACATTTAGTGGTATCAGAGCTAAGTTCAACCCTCGGACTGTGAGGCTCACATAAAATTTTAAGTCAAAAATGATTTTTGCATGCATATTAAATGTTTTGGGGCAAAATAAGATTTTCTGATAAATTTATTATTTTAAAGAATTAAAGATATATCTTGAATAGAGACTCCAAGTACCATCTCTAATATTAGGATTGTCCCTTATGTAGATAGATTACTATGCCACCTCGTAGGATTTTCTAGATTAGCGACTGATCGTGATCATACTCGTTCTTATGAAATTGAGATTAAAGTCTATCTGAAAGCCATGTGTTGTCATTTGTGACCTGATCTAAAATGTCTTTTTAAAATTGTTATCAAAACCTTTTTTTAAAGTATGTCGTTAGTTTGAAAATTTTGAGGACAAAATTTCTTTTAAGGGTGGGAGAGTTGTAACACCCAAAAATTACACCCAAATTGTAAACCCTAAATTCAAAAAATCCCTAATTTAGAATCCTAATTTTGAAATCCCTAATTGAAAATCCTAACAATTGGGGATTTTTAATTAAAAACCCTAATTTTCTATGGTGGACTAAATAAAATTTTTTGTCAAACTTGAAAGTTAATATGAAATTTCTTAAAAGTTTAAGGATTAACTCCATAAATAACCCTTTATCAAATAAAATTTTAATTTACTTTATTTTCTTACTTTCGTCTTTTATTTTATTGTTTAATATATACATACACTTTAATTTCAAATTGGATTCTAATACTAATTGGTTTCTACCCACCCGTCTCTTCCAAAAAAAATTTAATTATTATTTATATTATATATATATATATGAGTTTTATTCCCCTGACTTGAAAACCTAAACGTGTAGGTATATAAATCAAACAAATTGCTTTATTGTTTCATTGTTCTCAATTCCCTGCCGCCCCACCAAAACCCCAAATTCCCTTGTTCTTTCATTCGCCCTAACGACCCAATACCGATTATCTTTTCAATCTCCTTTAATTCACTTGTATGCTTCCATTACCCGGTTGTTAACCATGATCCATATACGTGCTACTCATGTTTCGATCCAGCCGAACCTAATATTAGATTTGTGTGTGAGGGGCACTCTTCCTGGCGTTAAAGCTATTGTTGTTTGAGGTGTGTTTTCTTCCGGTGCTATAATCAAATTATATACTATTTTTCTATGTGTTGGTGTTTTACATCTTTGTGATTATTTATATGTATTATGGTTTGTATGGTTGACATCATATGCATACGATTTCAGAATGTGTTTTAATTATGATTTATGGAATATTTGATTTATGAAACATCGGATTTTCGGAACTATGATTTATGAATTTATAAACTATGGTTTATGAAGTATGTGTACGGAATATCGGATTTATGGAACTGTGTTTATGGAATTTGATTTTTAAACATCATATATGTATGAGCATGAGTTGGGATTTGTAAGGAGGAAGTTCAGTGGTTTCATCCTTCGGGCTGAATTCCACTTCGGATCAGTGGTTCCACCCTTCGGGTTGAGTTCCACTTCGGATTGGTGACGATGCAGAGAGTTGTTCTGGGGAACCTTACTCTTCGGACGGTGATGTAGTTGGGTGCATTGCACTGCGCTTGTGATTTGTGTTATGGTTTAAAAGATTTCATCAAAATAATATTATGTTTTATAATTATGGTTTTTCTTGCACTTTAGAGACACACTAAGCTCTTTAGCTTACTCCCCCACAGTTTTTCTTTTACAGATATCTTGGACTCTAGGAAACTTGGTACTTGGAGGATCTCATATTTTATCCGGTTATTTTATTAATCAGTACGAAACTATTTTAGTTTAATCAGATTTCTATTTATTAATTTTGGGACATGAATGTAATTTTAGACTATTTATATTTTAAGATTATTTTTAGCATTCATCTACTATTATTTTAATTCAGAGATTTTATATAATTATTTGAATATCTATTACGATATTTATATTTTTATTTATTATTAAATTTATATTATTTTATTTTAATTTAAAGTATATCTTTTTAAAATTGGTTTTGTTGAGGGAAAAGTTTTCAAACGTGACTTCCTAAATTCGGCTATTTCTTCTAGGCCGGGTTTAGGGGGTTACACCGAGGGATGTGGTGACAAATTTAGAAGTACCGTTTGGCGAGGAGGAAGTGCGTTCAGTTATTTGGGGTTGTGAGGGGTCTAAGGCACCGGGTCCGGACGAGTATACTTTTGAATTTTACAAGAAGGGCTGGGAATTCTTGAAGGGTGACGTGATGGAGGTGATGCATTAATTTTATGAGACGAGTGCTCTGTCGAAGGGAGTTAATTCGGGTTTTGTGGTTTTGATTCCGAAGAAAGAACATCCACGAACAATGGGAGATTATCGGCCTATTTGTTTACTGAATTCGTTATACAAAATTGTCGTTAAATGTTTGGCGAAGCGGTTGCAACGTGTGTTACCCGTTCTAATCAATGATGTACAATCAACATTTGTTAAGGGACGTCAGATCGTGGATGGTATTATGCTGGCCAACGAAGTGATTCATTCTATGCAACAACAATCTTTTAGTAAGGGGGTGATATTGAAATTGGATTTCGCGAAAGCATATGACTGTGTCAAGTGGGAGTGCCTTGAAAAAATTCAGTGTCGAATGGGATTTGGGTCTGTTTGGAGGACTTGGATATGGGTTTGTACTCAAACGGTGAGGCTTTCGGTGTTACTTAATGGGTGCCCGACTGGAGAATTTTTTATGTTGCGTGGTTTACGGCAAGGCAACCCACTCTCGCCTTTATTATTTTTTATAGTGGCTGAGTTGTTGCACCAGTTATTACGTGAGGCGGGAGGGAAAGGGCTTATCAGGGGAGTTCGAGTTGTGAAAGATTACTTTGTGTCACATCTTCAGTTCGCGGACGATGCGGTGATATTTTTACAAGGTGAGCTTTGTTTCGCAACAAATTTGAAAAGGGTGTTGACTTGTTTTGAGTATTGCTCGGGACTGCAAATTAATTATGCTAAATCATGTATGTATGCAGTGGGCGTTGAGGAGGAGGTGTTGAGCTCTATGGCGGGGATTATGGGATGTAATCGGGGCACGTTACCGATGGTGTACCTTGGGCTGCCAATTGGAGTTAATCCTCGTAGCTTAAGCATGTGGGAGTCTATCGTTCACGGCTTGACTAACCTTGCTTAATTCGGTGTTGTCCGCGCTACCGGTTTATTATATGGGCATTTTATTGGTGCCTAAGGGTATTATCCGAAGAATTGACCGAATACGGAGAACATTTTTATGGGGAGGTTCTAAGGAGCGACGCAAATTGAGCCGGGTGAATTGGAGGGTGGTGTGTCGGCCAAGGAAGTTTGGTGGATTGGGGGTGGTGGATTTACACCAGCGTAATTTGGCTCTTTTGGCGAAGTGGAGGTGGCGTTTTGCGATAGAGGGGGAGTCGTTGTGGCGTTCGATTCTGGCTGCGAAGTATGGTGAGGCTGTGTTGGTTTGGCGGGTTCCGAATGTGAGGAGACGGTCTATATCGACAGTTTGGCGACAGATTGGGGAACTACAAGATGACGCTTGTGTCAATCAGTTTATGGGGCTGTCGAATTTTACTTGGTTAGTTGGGAATGGGAGGAAGGTGTTATTTTGGTGAGATTGTTGGTGCTCAGACGAGCCCCTATGTGTTGTTTTCCCTCGCCTATTCCGCCTTGCTACGGATAAATGGGCGTTGGTAAAGGATTATGCCTGGGGGAATTCTCTGGGGCATGAGGGTTGGTGCAAGTACTTCTCGCGATCGTTGCGATCTTTTGAAGTGGCCCAGGTGCGAGAGTTGAGAAGTGTAGTAGGGCCGGCAATTTTATCGGAGGAATTAGAGGATAGGTTGGTTTGGAAACAAACGACGACGGGGAATTTTTCGGTGGAAATGTTGTCTCGGTTAATGGCGTCATTTGGATTGGAGCTTGACACAGAAATTTTGGGGATTTGGTCACTACAAATTCCACCGAAGATACACTTTTTTGTGTGGTTTGTGTTGTTGCGACGTTTGCCCACGTTATGTTTCTTGAGAGATGGGGGATGCGGTTAGATGTACACAATTTCTTGTGTCGTTGGTGTGGGGAAGGGGGTGAGGAAGTGGACCACATTCTTTTTCGATGTTCGTATTTGTGGGGGGTATGGTCGCTGTTTTTTGCTTGGTGGTGTGTCGAGGTGGTGCGCCCAGCATCGGTGGTTGAGTACGTGTACATGGCGTTGGATAGTTTCTTCCGGGGGGTCACTACGACAGTGGTGGTTGGCAGGTTGTGCTGCGATCTTATGGTCCATGTGGTTAGCTCAAAACGACCTGATTTTTAATGGTAAGAGGCTATCCGATTCCGAGTTATTCTTCTTAATTAAGTTGCACGCTTTTTATTGGGTGAGAGCTTTGGATTTGCAATCACTCCTAGTGGAATCGGTTTGGTGGGAATGCCCTCGGTGGTGTGCGGGAGATGTGCGGCTAAGGGTGCCTCGTGCGGGTATTACATAGACTACACCGTTACCCGACATTGTGAAATTTAATGTCGACGGATCGGCGCGTAGGAAACCTGGTCCGGCAGGGTGTGGCGGAGTGTTACGAAATGATCGGGGCCAGGTGCTGGCTTTATTTTCAGGGCCGTTGGGATTGTTGGATTCGAACGAGGCTGAATTAAACGCGATTTGCTATGCGATTGAGTCGCTTCGTGCATCGCAATGGTGTGCTTGGCCTTGTATCATTGAATTGAATTCTTTGGTTGCGATTTCATGGATTCTTAACGTTGAGGGTCGGCCTTGGAGGTATTTCTCTTTATTTAGGCGTATTGATGACGCATGTTTGGCGGTGAATTGTGTGTTCCATCATGTTGTTCGCGAGGCGAATGGATTAGCCGACACTTTGGCTAAGGGTGGTGTGGACCGGCGTGCTTGGCTATGTGTGGGTCTTTAGCATCGAGGGAGGTGTTGGATGAGTGAGGTGTGCGGATTGGAGTTGCTTGGGGGCGTGCTGGTGGGGGTGGTATCGCGTGGCGGGGGGAGGGTCTGATGGCTTGGAGCTGTTGGCTCGGGCGAATTGGGGGCGTGAAGCCTTGGTCTAATGGCCTGGGCAGATCGAGCTGGGTGTGGGGCTTTGACCGTGCGTTTCATGGTCACTTTTGTACCGGATGGTGTTTGGTTCTCGGTTGTCCTCCTTGGGTACTCTTTTCCTCCATTTAGGTGTAGGGAGTTTTTTAATGAGGCCCGGGGTGGATGCATTGTATGATTTTTCATTCTAATAAAATCATACTTATTGAGCAAAAAAAAATATTTTTATGAAAAATAATAAATATAAACAGACAATATGTGAATAAATTTTAACGAACATGTTACTGTACGTTTACGAATGTAAATGAACGAACATGTCATTTGTTTGTGTTCGCTCATTTAATTAAACAAATAAAAAATTTTGTTCATGTTCGTTCGTTTAATAAATAAACGAACATAAACAAACTTCTTGTCGTATGGTTCGTTAAACCTTCAGTTCGCTTATAGCTCTACCCCTAATATAAAATCTTGTGGTTGTTCATATTAATCCGCTAAGTGCTATAAACATATGATTCGAGTACATGAGAAAATACAACAATAAGAATTATATGTTCGATATCAGAGTTATACCTCGGTACAACTCTGGTACGTGGGCGGTTTTTTTAACGATGCCTTATTTCCTATAAAAATAAATGAGAAGATGGTTTTGTAGACTGACTCTATAGACAGCTTAGAATTGCATGGAGCAATGCTCCCGAGTCCCGACCACATGGGAGAAAACTTTCTCTACCCATTGGGTAATCTACCCACTTGAATTTATTTAATAGTTTTATAGAAAACATGCATAATAATTAATGTGTTAGTTAATGTTTTTTATTTTTGTCAATTCAAACATTTTCAAATATTTTTTTTATTTATATGATATATTAGGAAATACTCATAATCTTATTTTTTACGTTTATTTATTATTAAATGATTAAAAATATTTTATTTTCATAGATGATTATATAATTTTTTTTTTAAATTTAGACGAAATTATTGTCTAGAAACAAATCAAATACTCTTACATTTATATACAAAAGGTAGGGGTGAGCGCTCGGTCGAGTCGAGTCGAGTAAAAAAATTCGAGTTATTCGAGTTGATGCGTCATATTTTACAACTCAAATTTTATTTTAAATTTTTACGATTCCAGTCGAGTTTATGAAATTCGAGTCGAGTTCTAGTCGAGCCAAGTTTTCGAGTTCCTATACAAATTTAATTGTAATTATTTATCATGTTATAGTACAATTTGAATTTAATTTAAACAACTTTCTCAAATCATATAAGATATGCATACATATTTCATCGTATTTTTCATATGCGTCACATATTTCTTCGTATTTCTCTAATCATATAAGATATGCATATATATTTTATTCTAATTTGAGGAAGTTGACTTGAACTTAAAAATCAATCAACTAATTTAAAAATTTGGAGTTATTCGGATTCCATTTTACAACTCAAACTTTATTTAAAAAATTTTCGAGTTGAATCCAATTTTTCTCACCTCTAACAAAAGGAATTCGTCTACTCTCACTTTCTATCCTATTCATTGTCCCGTTCACGGATTATTGCCACATAACTTTAATTAATTAGGTTTTCTTTTTAACATTATGCCTTATTTACATTTAATAAAATCTTATTTTTATTTTTATTGTACAATAATTATGAAATTTATTAAATTAAAATGTTCCATATATTATAAGTTATTTAAAGATTAGTTCTCGTTCTCTAATTTGATAATTTTAAGTCATATAATTTAGTTATATTGTCTTGGTATTATGAGCCAGTTAGAACTTTCAAATTTAAAAAGTATATGAATCGAACCCAACCAGTGATCTCATTCTCCAATTTGATAAATTTAAGTTATATGGTTTAGTTATAATGTCTTGGTATTATGAGTGAATTGAAATTTTAAAAATTAAAACGAGTGATGTTAGTGGAAAGAGAGATTATATTATACTTATCTTAAGGGACTTGGGTTCGAGCAGCTTTGTCCGTAAAATACATGGATCGAAACTATCAAAATTAGAATACATGAACTATTGGTTTTTTTTTTGTTCTAAAAGAACAAAAATCAATTATTTCATCTTAATTTCGGAATATTATATTTCTTCAAGGGCTATTATTTGAAGCAAAATATTTTTTATGGGGTAAAAATATGATGAGTCAAAATATTTTTTTAGTTAGCTTAATTTCTCTTCTTATTATATTAAAAATATTTTATTAAAAATAAAAATATTAATTATATTACGTTTATAGGTATAAAAATTCTTTATGGGGTAAAAATGTATTAATTGTATTATAGTTATAATTTTTAAAAATATTTATTGATGAAACTTAAAAGTATTATAATTGCACTGCATTTATTGCTTATTAAAATATATATTATTTTATATTTAATAGTTAACAAATCTTGTGCCACATCAGCTAGGTAATCTACTCAGTGGATAGATGTAGCATTGCCCGACCACATGCCCCAAGCGGAAGCTACTGCTAATTCATTTTTATTTTACTTTTAAAGCGAGGCATGGCGTGTTGTTCCACTGACAGACATTTTTCTTTTTAATCCAAATGAACCGGGCTGTTTTGTATGAAAACCATAAAAAATGAGCTTAGATTCTCGGATTCCACCATCATTCATCATTATCTCTGCTAATATTCTAATGCCTACTAATTAATTTTTTGTAAATACTTAATCCTAATCTAATCTGTACTTAACTGGTGATTATGAAAAGCAATCAAACCCAATAATTCACGTCTCCCAAACTTAGATGATCGTGACTCTTGACCTTCTCAATGCCTGCCGATCAAATGTTTTTTATTAATTACTTTATTATTAGTATCAACTATTATTGTTTATTTTTTTGAAAATAAGCCACTAGTTTTATTAATGAGAAAATACCCAAAATTACAATAAGGGTTTACAAATTATCATTGTAAACTAAATACATAATTTGGACTTCCTCCTAAAACTAGCCACTTTAGATCAAATATGAACCATACATGAAAAGGTTATAAACCCATCCAAATACTCGATCGAAAATAGATACAAAACCTGACTGCATCGGCAAAACGAACCACAAAAGGGGATGAAGCTATTAATAGACCACCGAGAAAACGCAAATCAGAGCCGAACACCTAAGAAACTCATCACAAGCGCAAACCGCATATCCAAATTCAAACCGAAGGTCCATAGCAGGGAAGATCAACATGATTACAAATAATCACCATCTTGATCAGTCGTGACGTCGTCAAATCAACCCTGATAGAAAACAAATAATAGAAAAACGTGCCAAGAGACAGAAAAACATGCTAAAAAGCATTAAAAACGTACCAACCGGTAGAGAAAAGCGTGTCATAAAGACAGGTTTATTGAATTAAAAAGACTGAAAATCAAAAGAACGAAACAAATAAATAAAAGAAGGTGATCGGCGGTCGACAAATAGCCCGAAAGCTATTGTGCCGCCGACCTATGTTCGAACAAAAAAAAAAGAGAGCGGCGGCACTAAAAGAAAAGAAAAAAGCCCTAAGCGTTCAATATCTTTACTATTATTGTTTATTTAAACAATGAAAAAGGGGTCATGACATAGTCACGTCCCTTATAAAATACCAAGTTAAAAGAGTTAGGAATTTCATGATCCAACGACTTATTTTGATGCATGAATAAATTAGAATGTTTTGATTATTGATATTTTATTTATTGGTGATTAATTCGAATTCTGTATTATAGAAATTTATTTATTATCTCTTTACCCTACTCTCTGGACTGAGAGTATTGACACCGAAAGAGTGATTAATTTTGGTTTCAAATGCTGTTTTCAGAGTGGGGACCAAATAGGCAAGCGTCGCCTCCCCCTTGGCTTGGGTTTCAGCAGCAACCCCAATGGACCCACCGCCCAATACGGTTGCACCTCCCTTCACCGGCAACCCGTGCTTCCATTCTTTTATGTTCTTGCTTTTAATAAAAACAATACACCCAACTTTCTTGTATTGCATCATTCATTATCATTTTCCACAGAGTCTGAGCCCAACATGAATGCGACGTCATCATTTATATTTTTCAGGATTTCATCATTTATTAAGTTATTCGGATTCGAATAAAACTTGAAAATATTTAATATGTTTAAGATTTTTAGTTCGTAATATATTTCAAAAATCGTATTATTTATTAATATGGAAATATTTGAAAATCGACATAGAAAGAAGAACGAGAGAGGTGCATTTTATTTTATTTTTTTAGATTCGAAGAGTATATAATATTTATTAAAATATCATTGACAACCAAATCCATTCACATCTTAATTTATATGGCCTGGATGGATCCTGTTCCAGTCTGTACCATGTACACCCATAACACAACAGCGACAAATAATCAGATGTATTTTATTTATCATTATTTTCCATGTTCATAAGAAATCTAGAACTAAAATATCTATATCCATATTACTATTTATTTGGGTGTGTTGGAGTTCCATTGATCTGGACCGTCTGATGTTGATTGATTTCCCAACAATCCAATTGTATTCCTATTTCACTTCCATCATAATAATTATATTTGAAGCAGTATAATAATTTTATTATATTCGTATTATTTGTTTGTTATATAATTGTTTACTCAAAATTATCATGTTTAAATCCAATCATCAATTTGGAACACTTTGTACATTGAACAAAAACCCATCATTTTTCGATGCCTAACGTAAAAAAACAAACGCTTAACCGTTAAATAGGTGTTCAAACTATGCCATTTTTTTCAGTTAAGTGCTTAAATTATTTTTCGAGTAAAATAGGCGCCTAACGTTTTTTTCCGTTATCAAATAGGTGCCTACCGTTAATTTTTGTTGCGGAATACGATCGTCGGATAGAGCAAAAACGCAACTGATAATTTGAGAAAATAACAATGAAGATAAAGGAGACACAGATTTTACGTGGAAAACCCCTAAATAATATAGGGTAAAAACCACGGACAAAGGTAGAAGAATTTCACTATGAGAAAATAGGAATTACAACTTCTCTCAATCTAACAAGGAGAAAACAATGACAATTCTCTCTTGATAAAAAGGAGAAAACAACTCTATGAAAACTCTCTAATTTCTCTAGTATTGGGAAGAGGTTAGAATGATTTGGGATGTGTAAGAATGACAAATGGCTAGGCTATTTATAGTTGAGCTTTAGGGACTAACTTATAAATAACCTAAAGTTTAGGGACCAAAATTGTGATTATACCATGCCAAAATTTCAACAAAGTCTGCAGCAATTGTTGAAAATTTTCCACCTACACCGACCTAAGCTATTAATGCACTTTCGGTGCATTGACTTTCAACAATCTCCCACTTGAAGATTTGATTGGAACAATCATATCTTCACACCATTCTTTCTACCTCGTACTTTCCATGTTGCTTACGTCTCTAACAAGCCACAAGAGGATCGACACCAAGTAAACTTATCAGTGTTGATTGCTTTTGTCATGAAATCTGCTATGTTGTCATCGGTATGGATCTTCTGCATATCTATCGTCCCTTCTTCCACTTTCTCACGAATGAAGTGGTACTGGACCCGAATGTGTTTTGTTCTTGAGTGAAAAGCAGGATTCCTTGCAAGATGCAAGGCGCTCTGACTGTCACAAAACAAAGAGACATTCTCTTGTTTGTGCCCGAGCTCCTCCAATAGCATTTTCAACCATATTGCTTCTTTACTGGCTTGTGTAGCTGCTACATATTCTGCCTCCGTTGTTGACGTAGCCACAATCGATTGCAGTTTTGAAACCCAGCTTACAGCTCCACCAGCAAGTGTAAACACATACCCTGTTGTAGATTTGCTTTTATCCAAATCTCCTGCATAGTCAGAATCGACATACCCGCTGATAAGAAAGTCTGATCCTCCGTAACATAATACAACATTTAAGGTCCCTTTGATGTATCTCAGGATCCTTTTCACAGCATTCCAATGCTCTCTGCCTGGATTCGCCATGTACCGACTAACCACTCCCACTGCTTGTGCAATGTCTGGTCTTGTACAAATCATAGCGAACATTAAACTTCCCACTGCTGATGCATACGGTACTCGAGACATCTCCATCCTCTCTTCTTCACTGCTAGGACTCATACTGGAGGATAATTTAAAGTTAATAGGAAGAGGGGTAAAAATTGGCTTACAATCTTGCATGCTGAATCGTGACAAGATCTTTTTCAAGTAATTCTTTTGTGAAAGCCAAATCTTCCTATTACTTTTGTCTCGGTGAATTTGCATCCCTAGAATCTTGTTTGCTGGTCCCAAGTCCTTCATTTCAAATTCCCTAGCCAGTCGTGCCTTTAATTCTTCAATATGATCTTTGTTGGGGCCTGCAACCAACATGTCATCTACATACAACAGCAATATAACAAATTCGTTTTCACCAAACCTCTTGAAGTAAGCACAAGGGTCTGCATTAAGTCTGTTGTATCCAAGGCTCATGATGAAGGAGTCAAATCTCTTGTACCAACACCTCGGCGCCTGCTTTAAACCGTACAGAGATTTGTTCAACCTACAAACCAAGTTCTTCTTTTCTTTTTCTTCAAAACCTTCAGGTTGGAGCATGTAAATCTCTTCTTCAAGATCTCCATGAAGAAAAGCTGTTTTAACATCTAGCTGCTCTAGATGTAAATTCAATGTAGCACACATTGCCAGGACAACTCGAACCGTTGTTAGTCGAACCACAGGAGAAAAGATTTCATTGAAATCAATACCTTCTTTCTGAGCATATCCTTTGACCACCAGTCTTGCCCGATACCTCTCCACTTGATCGTCACCATTTCTCTTGATTTTGAAGACCCATTTGTTACCAATTGGCTTCCTTCCTTGTGGTAGTGACACAAGTTCCCATGTATTATTTTTATGAAGGGCTTCGATTTCTTCTTGCATTGCCGCCATCCACTGCGAAGCATCTGAGTTGTTCATTGCCTCCTCGAATGTTGATGGCTCACCGTCCTCCGTTAAAAGGCAGTATGCAACATTACCTTCTATAACATAATCTGAGTGCCAATTGGGGCGTCTTCTCACACGATCTGATTGACGAGTTGTTGGAGCTTCAGAATTCTCTGGTTCTGATTCCTCGAGCTCTGGTTCTGCTTCAGAACAATCTCTCTGTTCAAACTCATTTTCAACATGTATCTGTGTAGTCTCTGGCTTTTCTTTATCAGTGCTATCATCTTCTTCTTTTCTTTGTAGCTTATCTTCTACAAAGATAACATCCCTGCTGATAATCACTTTGCGGGCAGTGGGATCCCACAAGCGATACCCCTTTACTCCATCAGCATACCCCAAGAATTTACATTTTCTGGATTTTGGATCCAACTTTGAAATTTCTTGGGCATTGTACATCACGTACACAATACTTCCAAATATATGGAGGTTTGAATAATCAACTGGTTTACCAGTCCACATTTCCATCGGTGTCTTCAACTCAATTGCAGTTGATGGAGCCCGATTCACCAAATAACATGCGGTATTGACTGCTTCTGCCCAGAAAGCTTTTTCTAGCCCTGCAGCTCTCAACATTGCTCGTGTTCTTTCTAACAGAGTTCTGTTCATCCGCTCTGCCACTCCATTTTGTTGAGGAGTGTATACTGTTGTGAACTGTCTTTTGATGCCTTCTTTTCTGCAGAAGTCATCAAATTCATCACTTGTATATTCACCTCCATTATCTGATCTGAAACACTTGATTTTATTTCCAGAATCAAGTTCCACCCGCGCTTTGAAAACTTTGAAGGTTGAAAACACATCTGCCTTCCTCTTGATAGGATACACCCAACATCTTCTAGAGTAGTCATCAATGAAGGAGACAAAATACTTTGCTCCGCCTAGGGATGTAACCGGTGCTTGCCATACATCAGAGTGAACCAATTCTAGAACAGCCTTGCCTCTAGAATTTGATGTGTTGAATTTTAATCGATGCTGCTTACTTGTAATACAATGTTCACACAAAGGAAGTGATACCTTTGTTAACCCCGGAAGTAGCTTTTGCTCCACAAGGACTTTCATTCCCTGTTCTGACATGTGTCCAAGTTTCCAATGCCATAACATGGTAGAATCTGAACTACATGAGGCAACAGAGGCTTCAGCTTCTAGCAAGGTCTCTCCCTTCAGCATGTACAAATTTGCAGCTATCTTTTCACCTTTCATCACCACAAGCGCTCCATGGAACACCTTCATGATTCCTTTTTGTGTTTCAATCTTGCTTGCATTATTATCCAACAATCCGTAGGATAATAAGTTTTTCTTCAAGCCTTTCACGTGTCGCACATCTCGAACAACTTTGGTTGTCCCGTCATACATCTTCAATTTGATGGTTCCAACGCCAACAATCTCCAAGGCATGATTATTGCAGCTGTACACAGATCCTCCTGAGATAGGTTCATAATTATAGAACCATTCTCTTCTTGAGGTCATGTGATATGTGGCTCCCGAGTCAATAAGCCATATGTCTGCAAATCTTTTTCTGCCTTCCATGGCTGTTGCTGCTTCACAACAGAGAGCATCTCCATCATCTGAAGTGTTTGCCATATTTCCTTGAGGATTGGAGTTTTTAGGTAAACTCCAACAATCCTTCTTCATGTGACCCTTCTTTCCACAGTTGTAGCACTTTAAATTCTTCTTACTCCTTGACTTTGATCTACCATGATTGTGACTGCTACTTTGGCCACGTTCTGTTGATCTTCCTCTCATCACCGTTAAGGCCTCTGCTTGTTGCAGATTTCCTTGTCTGTCTTCCTTGTTCTTGCGCCGATTTTCTTCTTCTAGAACAGCAGCTGCAACGTCATCGAAGACTAGATCACTTGTAAGGTTGTTGTTCGTCAAGTTGATGATGAGTTGATCATACGAATCAGGTAGACTTTGAAGCAGAAGTTCAGCACGTTCTTGTGACTCTATTTTATAGCTTAGGGATGTAAGCTGAGAAAATAGAGTATTCAACGTGTTTAAGTGCTCTGTCACTGAAGTAGATTCTGACATCCGAAGAGTGTACAATTTCCTCTTAAGGAAAATTTTATTGTGCAACGATTTGACCTCGTATAATTTTGCGAGGTGATCCCAAATCTCCTTGGCTGTCTTCTTCTCCTCGATGCTTGATAGTACTTCATCTGCTAATGCTAAATGAAGGTCTGCAATAGCATTCTCGTCCATCTCATTCCATTTCTTGGTATCCGTAAAATCTGCCGGCCTTTCGCTGATAGCCGCTAGACATCCGTTTTTTCTTAGGATGACCTTTATCTTCAATTTCCACAGTGAGAAATTTCTCCCATTGAAATTTTCAATATCAAATTTCGTTGCCATAGCTTCTATTTCAGATAGCTCCCACTATTTCACCTTTTTGACGTGAATAGTGCCCACCACCTTCAATGAATGAGTAATATCTAACTTACTTTCTTATGATGGAGGATCCACTTTTTAGTGGCAACCAACAGAGAATACGGTAAGTAGATATACGCACCCAAATCTGGCTCTAATACCAATTGTTGCGGAATACGATCGTCGGATAGAGCAAAAACGCAACTGATAATTTGAGAAAATAACAATAAAGATAAAGGAGACACAGATTTTACGTGGAAAACCCCTAAATAATATAGGGTAAAAACCACGGACAAAGGTAGAAGAATTTCACTATGAGAAAATAGGAATTACAACTTCTCTCAATCTAACAAGGAGAAAACAATGACAATTCTCTCTTGATAAAAAGGAGAAAACAACTCTATGAAAACTCTCTAATTTCTCTAGTATTGGGAGGAGGTTAGAATGATTTGGGATGTGTAAGAATGACAAATGGCTAGGCTATTTATAGTTGAGCTTTAGGGACTAACTTATAAATAACCTAAAGTTTAGGGACCAAAATTGTGATTATACCATGCCAAAATTTCAACAAAGTCTGCAGCAATTGTTGAAAATTTTCCACCTACACCGACCTAAGCTATTAATGCACTTTCGGTGCATTGACTTTCAACAATTTTCACCGTTAAATGTCACGTGTCACCTTCTAAAAAATCCATAATTATATTAAAAATAAATAAATTTAATAAAAAACTAAAAATATATCTTAAAATTTTCAAATATTTCTAAAATAGTCCCCAAATTCGTAAACCCCCAAATCTAACTACTCTCACCACCGCCGACCGCGTTGTCGGCGACAGAATGAAGCACCCTCCCCTCGCCGAACAAGCCACACGCTGTTCATCGCTCCTCCTGTCGTCGTTCGTCGCGAACCCTTCCAAAGAATCATTCGACAATTTCGTCTATTCGCATGGTGCCGACCGATTTTCAGCGACAGGGTGGTGGGGGAAATGGTCTTGATGGTCCTGCGGCTGGTGTGGTGTACGGTGGCGAAATCGACCCAAATCGGCATTTAAGTTTTGGAGATTTAGGGACTTTTAATTTTGGGGATGTTTTGTAAAATCTGGAAAGTTTAGAGATTTTTTGAAAATCAAGTAATTTTATTTATTTTTAATATAAAATTTGATTTTTCTGGAAGTGACACGTAGTATTTAACGGTGAAAATTAACGGTAAACAACTATTTGGTAACAGAATAAAACGTTAGACAACTATTTAACCCGAAAAATAATTTGGACACCTAACTAAAAAAAAAGCATAGTTTGAGCAAATATAAATTCAAAGATTCACACTTTTTCATCAGGTTTTATTCGACATTTATGTTTGACACAAAATATAAATATATAAAAAATTGGATGTTCACTACTTATTTTGATTGGGGTTGTGAACCTGCAGTATTATAGAATTAGGGGTGAGTATTCGATCGAGCTGAGTTGAGTTAAAAAATTTCAAGTGAATCGAGTTGAAGTGTCATATTCTAGAACTAAACTTTATTTGAAATTTTTACGAGTTGAGATGAGTCTATAAAATTTGAGTCGAGTGAAATCGAGCTGAGTTGTTCAAGTTTAATGTAAACATTTATAATGTTATGATACTAATTAGTTTCAAGTTAAACGATTTTGTATAACCATATACAATACATTACTAAAAAAATTGAGTTATTTGAATTTTTTATTTTTTATTTTTTATTTGAAACTTTTTTCGAGTTAAGCTAAGTCAAGATGAGTATTTTCATACCGAGTAGGAGGGAATAATTTGATATTTTTCTTCTTCTTTTTTGTTCAAAGAATAATTTGATATTTTTCAAGTTAGGGTTTTGCACCCCTAAAAATGAGTATTTTGGGTATTATTATATAGAAAAGGCAATTGAGGAAGGAGTGAGAAGTGAGAGGCATCTTTTTCACAAAAGCTTGAAGGGTATTGGTTAAGGCCTAAGGGAGTGGAATTTGTTTTGGCATGCCTCAAACCCCAGACCCACATCTCCTGTCCTGTCCTTGGTTTCTGCGTCTTCACAAACCTTAAATTCTTCTGCTTCAGTGACATGTGTGTGTGTATATATAAGGCTATTTCAAGGAGTTGTTTGATGGGGAATGCCAAGTTCAAGTTAAGGTTTCATCTGAACTGGACCTTTTTTCTTGCCCTTTTCTCCTTACAATTCCCCTTTTCCTTTCCTGCTGAAACTCTTGAAGAATCCTTTCCAGGTTTGTATATCATATGCTCCTTTTATTTTCTTTTTCCATGCATATTATATGCTCCTTTTCCTTTCCAGGTTTTGTATATTATATGCTCCTTTTCCTGCTGAAGCATCGAAGCCACATGTGAATGCCATATATGTTCACCTTTGTGGCCCAAAACAACAGTGAACAACCAGAAAAATCATGCTAATAATAATGAAAATATTGACCCGTAAATCAACGGACTAAGTGCCGGCTTACGGGTTCATACTTTTAGTATGCACTCCTGTCCTATTTATCAGCTTTTCTTCTAATCTTCTTTCAATTCTTGCTCATTTTACAGGTGGAAACAGTGAGAGTGTAGATATCGTAACGTAATCTACTTTTTTTCTTGTGACTTTGAACAACCAGACAATGGAGAAGCTTCTTACACCCTACGATAAGGAGTTTATGAGGATGGCAATCTTACAACATGAAGAAACATTCAAACAACAGGTACATTAATTCAATTTCTCAGTATTTCTTCTTTCTTCTTCTTCTTCTTCAAAACATCATATATATATATATATATATATATATATATATATTTGTTCTAGAAGCTTGCATTTGATGTTTGGCCAGGTCTACGAGCTTCATCGTCTATATAGAACCCAGAAGACATTGATGAAAAGCATGGAAACCAGTAGACCCATGAATGGAAGCTATATGCATCATCAGAGTTCAAGAACCAGACTTGACTTGGAACATCCAGCCGACGATGATTTCATAAATGAAAGTGAGATTGAATTGACATTAGGGCCTACAAAGTTCATGTCGAGGAAGAAACATGGAACTCCCACTTTAACCTCTGATTCTGGACCCAACAGCTTCTCTTCATCGTCCACCGAGTCCTGTCATATGATCAACAGCAGGCCGGGTGGTTCCATGGCGACCAAACGGAAGACAAACACAGCTAGAGACGAATTCATCGGTTGTGAGCTGGGACTCCTCCATGTTACGGACCCGACATTGGGGTATCAAAATAGAGGCAAAAACAATGTCGACCTCGAACAACAAATGAGACAAGAAAGATTAAATCAGCCTCCTTGGCTTTTCCAAGTTCTAAGTATGAATATGACATGAAAATTCTTCCAACTCGATATCACTAGCTTTTAGATTGACGCTTAGGAGGAAGTTTAGTTTCGTCCCCTTTTTAAAGTAAAAATGCATGCCGGAATCTCTGTAAAGATCACTTGTTTTTGTTTTCATTGACTAGCAAAATCCATTACCATATAAATTGACTTCACTGGGTGCTTAGCTTTCTGATCGATAGATCCGAGTTCAATTTAAGGTAGTAAATTTATTAACTTTAAGAAAGTAATTTCCAGAAAGCAAGAAACCCAAGAACAATATTGTTTAATTTAACAGAGATGAAGTAAAGATTCAAATATCCACTTGAAAAGACACGAGGATCAACCAATTCCTCACTCTAAGCCTGAGGCACACATTCATCCGAGTTTATAAGTTATAGCTGAGGCACTACATGACATGGAAATGACATTCCAAACAAGTATATATAGAAGTTTCTTGCTTCAACCACCATCACTTCTTGAGATGAGGGAAGCAGACATACACATCGGATTTCGGATGCTTGGCTTCGGCATGCTCCCTGCACTTTACCTCTGATGTTGTGCATATAAATGTCTGCATACATACCTTGCACTGTATTTTGAGTAAATAAAATGTTACTAAATTTCAGCCAGAGTTCCAATAATTGGTCACATGATATAGCTTAAAAATCTACAAACATCAGGGCTCTAAAGGACATCCTTTTGAACACCCCCTTACTAATTCATCCATAACCAATTACAGAAAACAGAGATTCTCTGTAACCAACGCAATGATAATTACATTCACTAGTCTAATATACACAATTCATCATTCCGAAGCATTGTTTTAGGGTATTTGGCCTCCAGTTCACCCATCAATGAAAAAATTCATACCATCTTTTTCTAGCGTTAAAACTTAAAAGTAATCGCCAAAAAAAATTAAATAAAATAATACCACACAATTAGAACCCGTAAAGATACAAAATACCAGATAATTTAATGAACCCTTTCCTCTTTTATACAGAGACCAAAAGGATTCTTCATACTTTTTAATCAATAAATAAAAGGAACGTAAAAGTGGTTGGTAAACAAAAGAACACAGAAATTGCCTGAATAGACATAGCTTTCTTGTTTGATTCTAGCTGGCTTCCTGAAAGAAGAAGAAAAAAACCCATTAAAGCAAGCAGCAACCAAACAAACAAAATTAAGACAATGATCGAATTCGTATTAAAAGGGGAGGGGAAAACCTTTCGCAGCGTTTTTAGCCTTCTCGAGGTTCTTTTCACGAGCCATCTTGGACTTTTGGGCATTGCCTCCTCCCATATCTGATTGAATTGGCGTGAAGACGGCGTACCGCAAGAACCCTAATTTGGTTAACGAGAGAGGGGATTCAAAAATCGAATTGTTTATTTGTTTTGGACAAATAAATAGTCGCTCAAAAACAAGAAAATAAATAAAAGAATAAAAATAGTTTGCCCAAGAAAATGCTTAATACCAAAATAAGTACTTAAATTATCTCATTTTTCTCTTTAAGTGCCTAAATTATTTTTTACCTCTTTTAAGTGCATAAATTATTTTTTACCTTTTTTAAATGTTCAAGTTATTATTTTTTTAGTCAAAATAATTGCCCCAAGCTATCATTTATTTGGTCAAAGTATGTGCCTCAATTTGATCTTAAAAGGAGAAAAAAATGATAGTTTAGCCACCTAGAAGGGGCAAACAAAATTTAGGCACCTAAAAGAGAAAAACTGATAGTTTGGGTACCTAAAATGGAAAAAAATAGTTTAGGCACTTAAAAGTGTTGGAGTATGCCAAAGACCAATCATAAGATGATTGTAAATAACATACTTATTTTATCTTGTTTATTAATATAAAGTCGTTATTATTATTATTTCAGTCATTATTATGTGCATTTATAAATAAACTGAATTATAATAAAGTTGTTTAAACAACATGGTTATTCTTAAATGTCTTTAGTTGAGTATTATTGTGGGCATGAACAACAATAATACATTAAGATTAATATGTAGTTGATTGATAACAAAGTGTTATCATTGATATGGAGATGTCAAATTCAATACATAAGCATGTGTTAGAGAATGACATACTAGATTGACCCGTTATGAATATGTTTATTAGATTATTATGTGACAGTCACAACATTGCTCATAGTGATAACGGCATGTATGATCCTCAGACTTGAGATCATTATTATTTCAACATTGTGAGTGACATATTTTGATACAGTCAAACACGTGTCGTAACTGACTACACTATAAAGACTGATGTTAGATATGTCACAATCTATATAGTGGTATGGTTGATCAAGATAGGATTTGTCCCTCCTACATAATAGGAATAATATCATAGGCCGATTGATTAAATGAGACTAGAAATGCATGGTCATTCTCGATTAAATTGATATGAGATATCATAGTTATTCGTTTATAATAATCTACTCAAGATATCAAAAAATATTAGATGGACTATATAATTGTGACTACTATTCCATGACTTGCATCCAATCTAGATATAAGGACAAAAGGATATAATACATGAGAAGAATTAATCACGAAGAGATTGTGTCGAACCACGACTTCCTATAACATAGGTAGCAATGATGTATTGCTAGATGTCACTCATTGCTTGTAATGTTAGAATTGTTCTAGATATTACTGCTAACATTACACGAACTTATAAGGGCCACACCCAATGATTGAAACGAACATATAACATTTGCACATACTTGTTGTACATGAAATTAGTGAAAATAAATAAATATATTTGATTTTAATAAAAAAAACCTGAAATCATTGTAATTTCGTTTATATATTTTAATACTAGATAATTATTGTAATTATCAAACACTATTAATATATATATATATAGATACATAAAGAAACCTAATTGAAGTAGAATTAGATTCTACACATTTAATTATATTAAATTAAATATAAGGTATATTTAGTAATCTGAATATTTTTTCGTTGCGCCATGAGGTGTATCGGCATTTCCCTACAAAAAGAGAAAAATATAATAATTTGAACACTTATTTTGACATTAAGCTAAATAAAAGAATAAAAATAGTTTGCCCAAGAAAATAAAAGGATAAATTATCTATGGGTAAACTACTGCAATAGTCACTTATATTTAGGGTTTGTAAATTTTTGGTCAGTGATTTTCAAATTCGACCGTTATGGTCACTTTTTTCGTTGTGTAAACTTCTGACCACTCGAACATTGTTCATGTTAACCTGATGACATGTAGGTTAATAGAAAAGTTTTATTTTTAATTTCAGCCCTGAATTTTTAAAAGTTTATTTTTTCATCCAAAAAATAAAATTTAACCCCTTTTCAATCACCAACCTTCGGCAACTTACCGTCTATCCAGCCTAACCTTCGGCGAATCCACATTAGTAGTTTACCCTTATTTAAATCTTAGATTATTTAATAATGCACCTCTACGAACAACTTTGCCTGCATTCCTTACGTTTTGTAGCAAAATGAGGTAATTTTTAAGTTTTTTTGGGCTTTTCAAGGATGAGAAGAAATGGGTTGGGTTTCTGGGGTTTGGGTGATTTTATTGTTTATTTTTTTATTTAAAAAGAAATTGATGAAATTGGATGGGGGGAGAAATCAAGAGAGTGGAGATTAATCACTAAGTTGTATTTTGCAGAATCTGAGAACAAAGAAAATATATGAGTTGAATTAGACCAACAGCTAAGCCAAAAATCTTAACCTCTTGTGGAAGCAGCTCTGTCATTTAGGGTAATTTATTTGAATTAGACTCTTGAAACCTTAGAGATGTGTTGAAGTAATAATTGGAAATTTTCTCAATTTTTATTTCTTCTGATTTCTACCATTTCTCATGAAAGCCGGCTTTGATCCGGAAGTAATCCAAGTCGATTTGTATGGCAATGTCCTGTATTACTATGCTGGTTCAGCTTCACCTCTTTCATGGGACATTGATCACTGCTTTTCTTGTTCAAGTATGGTTCTTTTTTTGGGTTATGTTTTCACTTCATGGCTCTGGTTTTGAAATCTTTAGGGGGGATCGACTGTTGCAAGCAATCTAAGGATACTACAATGGCAAGTGTGCAAGAAAAAACATAAACAAGCTGGAATTTCAAGTTAATTGGTGAGCTTCCCAGTTGGGAATTTCTGTGAACCATTTCTTGTCTATTTTCGCTTCTCGAAACTCAGATTTCAGGTTTCTTTATTTTTTTCTCTCTAAAAATTTTCTACACTTTGGTGCAATCTATAAACGGAAAATTGATGATTGAATGATGATGGTAGGCACAGAGCATTTTCCTTCTTGTTTGCGGTGGGTGAAAATGAAAAAAAATGCTTCACAAATTGTGTATTCACATTCTTTCCCGCATTTTATGAAGTCAAAAGTTTTGTACAATTGTTAGAATGCGAGACAATAAAATAAACAAATCAAAAAAACAAGATTAAAGAGATCACTCTGAAAATATTTCGACTACTCTAAAAGTGCTTGAGTTCGCCGGTCGTTAATCTCCCATGATACAATAACAAGATGATCTTCGACAGTAACACAAGCTGAAGAGTTCACGAACTATCTCTTTGAATTTGCCTATCACTGAAAGCACTAGAGGAGAAGAAAATATTTTTTTTGAGTTGTGTTTAAAACTGAAGAGAGACGTGATATTTATATGGGAATGGAGGAGGAAATTTGTGGAAATTATAATATTTTGAACTAATGGTCATTAACTTTTTGACCGATTTAAGTCAGAAAATCTGTTAATAGCATATTAATCCTGAAATATTCTGTAAATTGCACTCATTACCTTTTAATATACGAATTTAAAAGAAACTAGAAAATATCCTATTAAATTCGGAATATTCAAAAAAAAATTACCAAAAATAAAAAGGAAATAATAATTCGAAGTGGGTAATTATAGGGTCCACAAAAGGCCCGACTGGTCCGAACATTCATGTCGCCCACATCGTACGGGTGCGCCCCAACCCGAATGGGTTTGATTCAAATCCCTCCTACGCGCAAGGCACAATTTTCATTCAAGTCATTCAATGATTGTAAAGTGTGTTGGAGTATTTAAACCCTCCCCAAGTTTGTTATCGCACCCATGCGGGATAAGGGGTTTTATTTTTCCTTTACACAATTCACAACCACCTCAATTTGAGCATAAATTTCTTATTCATCACTCAATCATTTTGAGCATATGAGATACCATTGTAAAGGTCTCGTGGAGTAGAATAGGAATTACTAAATTCATCATTCAAACCTCCATCTTTACTCATAGAAAATATGGCTCAAAGTTACCAATTTCTCACATGAATGAAGTTGATGATTTTATCAAAATATTTTGACTCGATGTGGTGATAGGTTTTACGATCGATATTTGCATAGGATAGGTAGGTTTTCTCTTTTGAACCTTCCCTTGTGAAAGTATATTTACTTTATTGGCTAACCAATAGACGTGTTGTCCTTGAACTGTTCAGCCGTTTGTGTAAATGATGATATACTTCACACAGCTACCTCTTTGCCAAGATTATTAGTTCTCATGGTTGAGTCCATATGGCCGTAGACATCACCTGGTTCTACAAGAGTTTGAAAAAACTATGCTCAATAGTCTCCTTGAAGAGGCCTCACTTCACTCTCACATGCGTGACTTATGTTGCTCGGCTCACCAAAGCAGACAATGTTCATTAAAAGCTTTTGCTTAGCCTATTCCACTTTGATCATTATATACATCATAAGAATTGACTTGGGGATAAGAACCCCCATAGTGATCGAATAGGTTTATGCAATTAGGTTGTCCATTTGAACCTAGATCTTGGGATCTCTAGTTAAATAGGTAGGGTTTTCCTTCACATAGCACCTTTACTTTTCACGGGCTTTAGTCTCATTCCTTTAGATGTTTTCTCAACTTGATCTCGATTTAACATTTTGGTTAGCGGATCCACAATGTTATCGTTTGATCTTACAAAATCAATAGAGATAACTTCATTTGAGATTAGTTGTCTAACAGTATTATATCGACGACGCATATGTCTCGACTTATCATTGTACATGAAACTCTGTGCTCTAGCAATTGTTTCTTGATTGTCATAGTGTATACATACTGTAGGTACATGTTTCGACAATTTAGAAATATCCTCAAGAAATTGTTGAAGCCATTTTGCTTCTTCTCCAGATTTGTCTAGAGCAACAAACTCAGAGTCCATTATGGATCTGATTATAATAGTTTGTCTTGAGGATTTTCATAACACGACTCCTCCCTCCAATGTGAATACATATCCACTTATACATTTGGTATCTTGAATATTAGATATCCAACTAGCATCAGAGTATCCTTCTAAGACAACGGGGTTTTTGGAATAATGCAATCTGTAATCTCAAGTGTATCAAAGATATCTCAATACCCTCACAATTGCTTTCTAGTGGTTTTCCCTAGATTGCTTGTGAATCTGCTTAGACTGCTCACAGTAAAAGCAATGTCTGGTATAGTACAACTCATGAGATACATTAAGCTGCCTATGACTCTTGCATATTCCAGTTGGCGAATACTTTCCCCTTGATTCTTACACAGATGTGAACAAGAATCTAATGGAGTTATGGTTATGCCAGATTCATCCTTGTTAAATTTCTCGAGAATTTTGCCCACATAGTGTGACTAAGTCAATATGAGACTTTCATATAATCTTTTGATTTGGATGCCCAAAATCGTATCAGTCAGTCCCATATCTTTCATGTCAAATCTTGAATTTAACATTTTCTTGGTACATTTTACCATTTCATTGTTGCTTCCAACAATGAGTATATCATGAACATACAAACATAGAATGACATACCAAATATTTGTAGTTTTGGCATATACAAATTTATCACACTCATTTATTTTGAAGTCGTTTGTCATCATGACACCATCGAACTTCGCATGCCATTGTTTTGGTGCTTGTTTAATTCTGTACAAGGACTTCACCAATCTACAAACTTTCCTTTATTGACCTGATACTACATGACCCTCAGGTTGTTCCATGCATATTTCTTCATCAAGATCTCCATTAAGGAAAGATATTTTAACATCCATTTGATGCACTTTTAAATTTCACAAGGCGATAATTGCAAGTATCATTCTTATAGATGTTATTCTTGATACATGGGAGAATGTATCAAAATAATCAAGGCCTTCTTTTTATCGGTATCTTTTTATTATCAATCTTGCCTTGTACTTATCAATTGTTCCATATGCTTTCATTTTCCCTTTGAAAATCTATTTTGAATTTAGTGGTTTAATTTCAAGAGGAAGGTCTACTAATTCTCATGTATGGTTTTGCATGATGGAATGAATTTCACTTTTAATGGCTTCCTTTCATAAGGTTCCTTCAGAAGAGCATATAGTGTCACTATACATTTGAAGTTCAGCCTCTAGCATAAAAGTTAAGAAATTAGATCCAAAGGATTTTTCACCCTTACTCGTTTGCTTCTTCATGGCTCTATTTCAGTTTCAACCTCTTACTGATCATTTGGACTAATTTCGTCTAAAGTTTATTTTATTGAACGTTAATCAACCTTTATAGATTTATAAGGGAATATATTCTCAAAGAATGATGCATTCTTTAATTCCATTATCTTATTCTTGTGAATCTCAAGAATTTTTTATTCATACACAAGGAACCGATAAGCATTGTTATGTTCTACATAGCTAATGAAAATACAATCCATAGTTTTAGGACTTATATTTATTTGTTTTGGTAATGGGGCCATTACCTTAGCAAGACACCCCCACATTTTCAAATGTTTGTAGGAAGGTTTTCGACCTTTCAATAACTCATATGGTGTCTTATCTTTTTTCTTTCAGGGAACCTTATTTAAAATGTAATTAGCTGAAGAATAGCTTCCCCCACATGTTTTGTGATTACCAGAACTTCCTAGCAAAGCATTCATCGTTTCTTTTAGAGCTTGATTTTTATGTTCGACTACCCCATTGGATTGAAGAGAGTAAGGTGGTATTAATTCGTGAGTAATACCATGTTGTGAACAATATTCACCAAATGGTCTAACGTATTCACCACCATGATCACTTATTACCATCTTAATCTTTTTATTACGTTGGTTTTAGACTTCATGCTTATAGAGTATGAACTTCTCTATAGCTTCGTCCTTGCTCTTAAGCAAATACACATAGCAATACTTTGTGCTATCTTCGAGGAAGGTAACAAAAAATTTATTTCCCCCTTTAGTTTGAACGAATTTCAAATCACAAACATCGTTATGTATTAGATCAAGCGGTTCAGTACTTCTTTTAATAGTTTGAAATGAATACCTTGTTAATTTTGCTTCAACGTTGTTTCACATTTATGATTATAATCAATATGAAACGAAGAGATGTGTTCCAAGTTAATTAATCTACGCAAAGTATCATAATTAACATGTCTGTAACCCCCTCGTCCCGGTCTGGCCGGATGACCGGTCCGAGTAAGCTACACGGGGAAAACCGAGTGAAACCCCCTAAGGATTCCCCCTCGGTTAGCAACCCTATTTTTTTTCATTTTAAATCTTGTCTAGATGAGTATTTAATCCTACGTGATCACACAGCGGAACAACATGCACGAGACAATCGAATGGACTCAAACTGACATTTTAAAGCCCACTTTTAAACTTAAACTGCAGGCGGTATCGATACCCTTAAGGGGTGTATCGATACCCCTTGACTAGGTCAACAGGTCAGAGTCAACCCGTGGAGACCGTATCGATACACCCAAGGAGAGTATCGATACCCTCCCCAACGGTTGACTTCTCACGGTCAACGCTAAGATGACGATATCGATACACCTGAGGCCGGTATCGATACCGAACTGGACAGTAGCTCCAGTGACCAAAATGGTATCGATACACCTCTCAAGTGTATCGATACACGAGGCCAGAACAAGAAGGTGGTATCGATACCGTACCAACCGTATCGATACCCCTGCTACGAACTTTTGGGTTTGAGCTGATTTAAGGCACAAGGAGGCCCCTAAATCCCTCAAAAACTCCAACCAACACACTAACATCAATCCTAAGGCAAATCAAACATAAAGGCATGCTTTAACTTGAAATCAAAGGCACAATCCAACACAAGATGATACACAAACCATACAAGCAAAATAAGCTTTCAAGCATGGCATTCCAACAACAGGCATTTCAACATTTAAGGTCATACAAGGAACTCAAGCCTTTAAGGCACAAAACAAGCATATAAGAGGTTTACCCCCACATCAAGGCAACCTAACACATCCTAAAGCATGCCATCATACACACTAACATTCATCAAAGTATAACATGTTTACAATCCATAATCAAACCAAAACAACATCATTTGAAAGAGTCATACAAGGCTCATACAAACACCCCCTATTGCCACATTGCTTAACTACTACAAAATTAACCATACTTGAGCAACAACTTGGAAAGCCCTTCTTGCCTTGCTCCGAGCTAACACCACGCTACTGATCTGCATTGTTGAACATTGAGAGCGTAAGCTATAAGCTTAGTGAGGGTGCTCTAAAACGAAAAACATCAATAATGCAGGGTTCAAGCATGTTAATCCTAGTCTTACATACATCTATCATAGGCATAAAACCAAGTAGACCTAGCTAGTCTTTCAAGTGGTATATATGGTCTCTCAATCCTATCAAGTTTAGGCATCAACATCCACATCATGCAACAACACCATATACCACGATCACATATCACCATCATATATCACAATACATGAACAAGTTTAATTGGCCACTTTAATTACCCCGATTGTGCGGATTTATAACTCAACAACAATTTACCTCGGTGGGATTACACTCATCACCGAACCTTGCGTGTGCGGGATTCCACTCATCGCCACACGCCCTACGGATGGGATTCCACTCATCATCCCGTAGAAATAAATAAAAGCTTCCGGTGGAATATTACATCACCGTACTCCTCCTTGATGACTTAACGCCATCAAGGCCACGTACGTTTTGACTCAATTTGTGTGCACATTATCCTAATGATCGATCATTTACAACCGGTAATTATTTAGTGCCAATTATCATCATCATCAATCACATATCATCAACCACACTCATGCTCATCACATATATCCACATCATGATATATATACATGCACCATATAATCAAAAGTACAAGAGCATAGCCATTAAACACATTGGCATTTTAAGGAAAACAAGACTAAATTAACTACTTGGGTTATAAAGAAGTGGCCTACCAAGCGCACTTTACACACACACACACTACTCATGCTCAAACCAACTTTAAAACAAGTTAAGACCACTCACCGCCCTTCCTTAGCTACCAAGTGAAACTTCTACGAACCCGGATTCGGTCCCAACGCCTCCTCAACGTTTCCTCTTGCTTCTAGTCAAACAAAACACATGCATTACTTCCCAATTCAATGCTAAACTCAACCATCAACTTACTTTGCAAACACAACCCAATTTCCACAAATTCCCAAACCACATAATATCTCAAAAATCCCATTTTCGTACTCCAACAACCCATGGCTGAAACACCCATTTCCAAACACCCAAATGACTTCCAAAACATCCCAAAACACCCTCATATCATACCCTAACCATCAGCCCTTAGTATTCAACCTAAAACCCACCAAAAATGGTGTTCTTGACAACCCAAAAATGGGTTTAAGAACCCACTTCGGAAATTCATTAAAAATTAACCAAATTAACGTATATTGTGTGTTTCACCATGATTAAACAAAGCCCTAACACAATTTATCAAAACAAATTGAGAAACCCCTTTAAAACCCCAAACTTTAACATAAACCCTAATTTCCAAAACCCCATATTTTTGAAATCTAAGACAATGGTTGGATAGGGGATAAAGAGGAGGTTAAGAAAACATAATTACCTCTTAAAATGGTGTTGAAATCAAGTGGCAAATTGATGGAATAGTAACTTTGATATTTGAGAGGGTTTGGGGAGGGGAAATGGTTTCCAACGTGAAAAGGGGGAGGGGAAAGGGAGGAAGACAACTTTTTCAATAAAGTGGTCTTGCTTTTGAAAGTTTTTGGTCAAATCGCAATATAGGTCCATCCCTCTTTATTAAAGCTCAATTAGGTCACTATTTAGGTTGAATTGATTAAATTAAGTTTTGTTTGACTCGAACTGTAAACCCGGTTAACTCCTAGGCCCGAAACATGGGTGTTACAATTCTCTCCCACTTAAGGAATTTCGTCCCCGAAATTACCTGACTGAAAGAGATACGGAAACTGCTTTTCCATATCCTCCTTCCTCTCCCAAGTGGCCTCGTCCACACCTCTACGTTGCCACCGCACCTTCACTAACTCAATCGATCTACCCCTCAACACCTTACTGTCAGAAGCTAAGATCTCAACGGGCTCTTCTTCGTAAGTAAAATCCGGATTCAATTCGATTTCTTCTACGGGCATAACATGTGACAGATCGGACCTATACTTACGAAGCATCGAAACATGGAACATATCGTGTATCTTCTCAAGCTCGGATGGCAAACGCAGCTGATAAGCAACCGAACCAACCCTCTTCACGATCTCATACGGCCCTATGTACCTCGGACTCAATTTTCCTTTTCGGCCAAATCTCATCACTTTCTTCCACGGAGATACCTTCAAGAATACCTTCTCACCCACTGAGAACTCGACTTCTTTCCTCTTCAAATCGGCATAGGACTTCTGCCTATCCGAAGCTGCTTTCAAACGCTCACAAATCAATTTTACCTTGTCGGTTGTCCCCTTGAGCAAATCCGGCATAGGTAACAATTTCTATCCTACCTCGGCCCAACACACTGGAGTCCTACACTTCCGGCCATACAAGGCCTCATACGGAGCCATCTGAATGCTCGACTGAAAATTGTTATTGTACGCAAACTCTACTAGGGGCAAATGCTTCTCCCAAGTACCCTAAAAGTCAATGATACAACAGCGCAACATATCTTCTAAGATCTGAATAACTCTCTCCGACTGCCCATCTGACTGCGGATGATAAGAAGTGCTGAAGTTCAAACGGGTACCCAAAGATGTATGCAAACACTCCCAAAATCTAGAAGTAAACCACGGATCTCTATCTGACACAATGGACTTCGGCACACCATGTAGCCTCACAATCTCACCGATGTACAAATCGGCCAATCTATCTAAGGTGTAAGTAGTGTTGACTGCCAAGAAGTGAGCACACTTCGTAAAACGATCCACTATCACCCAAACTGAGTTCTTCTTCGTAGGAGTCAAAGGCAAACCCGAAACAAAATCCATGGTGATGTTCTCCCATTTCTATTTCGAAATTCTCAACGGCTGTAACAAACCCGAGGGAACCTGATGTTCCGCCTTCACTCTCTGACACACTAAGCATTTACTCACAAAGTCAGCCACATCTCTCTTCAAGCCAACCCAAAAGTACTCATTCTTCAAGTCGCGGTACATCTTCGTACTTCCCGGATGCATAGCAAATGGACTACTGTGGGCTTCAGTCAAGATCGTACGTCTCAAATCACTATCTTCTGGCACAACTATTCTATCCTTGAAACACAAAACCCCATCAGTACTGAAACTGTAGTCTGAAGATCTACCCTCGGCTATATCTTGCACGTGAGGTGCCAAAGATCTATCTAAGAGTTGTTTCTCTCTAATCATCTGACCTAGAGTAGGTCTAACCTGAAGCTCGGCTATCAAGCCACCATCTCCGGACAAGCTCAATCTAGCAAACATAGCTCTCAAGTCCACGACCACCTTCCTACTCAATGCATCGGCCACTACATTGGCCTTACCCGGATGGTACTCAATAGTAAGATCATAGTCCTTTAGCAAATCTAACCATCTACGCTGTCTGAGATTTAAATCTCGCTGAGTCATAATGTACTTCAAACTCTTGTGGTCGGTGTATACTGTGCATTTCTCACCATACAAATAATGCCTCCAAATCTTCAGAGCAAACACAACTGCAGCTAACTCTATGTCATGGGTCGGATAGTTGCGCTCATGGGTCTTCAACTGTCTTGAGGCATAAGCCACTACTCTTTTGTCTTGCATCAGAACACATCCTAACCCTACATAAGAAGCATCACTGTAGACTACATAGTCCTTCCCGGACTCAGGCTGAATCAAAATCGGAGCTTGGGTCAAAGCTTCTTTCAATTTCTCAAAGGCTCTATGTCTTGCATCCGTCCACTCAAACTGAACACTCTTCTGAAGTAACTGTGTCAATGGAGCGGCTAATTTAGAGAAACCCTCTACAAATCTCCTATAGTATCCGCCTAAGCCTAGGAAGCTACGTACCTCTGTCACAGACTTCGGTTGCTTCCACTCAACAATGGCTTCAATCTTCTTCGGATCAACTCTAATCCCATCGGCTGACACTACATGCCCTAAGAAGACTACCTCTCGGATCCAGAATTCACACTTGCTGAGCTTCGCATACAACTGATGATCTAGCAAAGTCTTCAAGACAAGTCTCAAGTGTCGGTCATGGTCTTCTTCAGTTCGCGAGTACACCAAAATGTCATCAATAAATACAACTACAAACTGATCTAGATACTGATGAAAGATCCTATTCATCATTTCCATGAAAGCTGCCGGTGCATTAGTCAACCCAAATGGCATGACTAAAAACTCATAGTGACCGTATCTAGTCCTAAAGGCCATCTTCGGTACATCAACCTCTCTAACCTTTAGCTGGTAGTAACCTGATCTCAAATCAATCTTCGAAAAGACAGATGCTCCTCTCAACTGATCAAACAAGTCATCGATTCTAGGCAACGGATATTTGTTCTTCACTGTCAACTGATTTAACTGTCTATAATCTATGCACATTCTCATACTTCCATCTTTCTTCTTCACAAACAACACTGGTGCACCCCAAGGTGAAGAACTAGGCCTAATAAAACCTCTATATGTCAATTCTTGTAACTGAGTCTTCAACTCTTTCAATTCCTTCGGTGCCATACGATACGGAGCAATCGAAACAGGAGCTGAACCAGAATAAGTCTCAATGCTGAACTCTACCTCTCTATCCGGTGGTAACCCTGGCAACTCTTCCGGAAACACACTAGGGAAGTCACATACTATCCGGATGTCCTGAGGTCTAACCTCACTCATGTTAGGGTTCATCACATACGCTAAGTATGCTTCACACCCCAACTCAACTAATCTCTTAGCCTCTAACACTAAAACCACATTGGATAAGAACTTCACGTTCTCACCCACCACTACAATCTCATAGTCATCTGTGAGCTTCAAAGAAATCCGCTTAGTTTCAAAATCTATCCTAGCTCTGTGCTCCGTGAGCCAATCCATACCCAGAATCACATCAAAACCATAGAAGGGAAGCTCCATCATATCCACTGGAAACACATGTCCCTGAACCATCAACGGACACCTTCGGTACATCTTCCTAACTACTACCGTGTCCCCAAAGGAACTAGTAACACTAACTCCTACCTCTAACATTTCACAAGGCAAGTTCAAAGACTGTGCATGCTCACTCAATATGTAGGAATGTGTAGACCCAGAGTCAATCAAAGAAAGCAAACCCAAAGACTGTATCGAGAAGTTACTTGCGATCACATCGGTGTCATGCTGATCTCCTCGCTGAGCATAAACTCTGGCCTGACCTCCGCCCTCTGGCTGAACTGCAACTACGTGTACTATGTTCCTCTGGCCATCATTCCTCGGCTGAAAGTTCCCTCTACCGCGCCCGCGGCCTTTCTGAAAGTCATTGGCTCGAGCAGGAGCCTGAGCTGGTGCATGTCCCACATGATGTGGATAGGCACGTCTAATGTGGTCTCTAGCACCACAACTCCAACAAGAATGGTAATTCCCCCAACACTCACCGGTGTGGTTCCTCCCGCAAGTAGCACAAGTGGGCAACTTCCCACCAGCTCTCTGACCCTGATGGCCCCTACCGTCGTTACCGCCACCACGCTTATGATCAAACTGATACATGTTGTCCCGAAGCCTCTTGGCATCACCTCTATCAAAGTTGCTGGACCTCTTACCCGAACTAGATCCACCTGACCGCCTGGTCAAACTCAAGCTGTGCTCCAAGTCCTTGGCCCTCGAGACCAAGACATCAAAATCAGTGTAGTCTGAAGCTAGTGTATAAGTCTTGATTTCTTCATTCAGTCCATAACGGAAACGGTTACAACGCTCCACCTCAGTAGGTACAAGCTCAGGTGCATACTGACTCAGTCTGACAAATCGGATCTCATAATCGGTCACGGACATACTCCCCTGAAGCAATGCCATAAACTCCCTCTTCCTCTCATCGAGGTATCGCGGTCCCAGATACTTCTTACGGAAAGCTGTCTCAAAGAACTCCCAAGTGATCTCGGCCTCATCCAAACCCGTAGTAATGATGACCCACCAAGTGTAGGCATCACCCTGAAGCAAGGACTCAACACATCCCAACTTGCGCTCACCAGAACACCCCATCTGAGCAAGGATACGGACAGTCTTCTCAAACCACAACTCTGATCTCTCCGGAGTAGCCCCTCTAAACTCTTCGGCCCCAAGGCCCCGAAGTCTCTCTAATGGCAATCCGGTGCCCTCACCCTGATGATGAGCTGCCTGGCCTCCAGCTACTGCAACCTGGAATGCTCCGGCTATTGCCTGAACCAACGGAGCTAAGTCTATCCCGGCCGGTCCTTGGCCACCTTGGCCACCTTGACCTCCTGGTGGTCCCTCTCCTTCGGCTCCGGCCTCACCTCCCGCTCCCGGTGGAGGAGGTGGTGGTGGTGGAGGTGGTGGAGGAGCTCCAACTCCAACCACATGCTCTCCCACTTGAGCTCCAATCCCAACTACCGGCTCAACTCTCGGAGCCTCTGCCCGTGGTTCCGGTCGAACCATCCTAGGCCTCCCACGTGGTCTCATGCTACAGCTAGCAAGGTATAAACTACATCAAGAAACAGATAAGGATTACGTTAGTCAAAGCAAGGGTCCAATAGTGCTCAAGTACTCCTCTTTCCAAAAATCTTTTTAAATTAAGTAATAGTAGAAATGGGCACACACTCACACTAGACACGACAATTCATGCTTCCAACCATCATACGAACAGTCAATTTTTCAAGAATTCATGGCAAGACATGCATCGAACAACACAATCATTTAATACATCAAGCTTACCTCACTTACCTGCCCGAGGTCTCGGTAACCTCAGGCTCTGATACCAACAAATGTAACCCCCTCGTCCCGGTCTGGCCGGATGACCGGTCCGAGTAAGCTACACGGGGAAAACCGAGTGAAACCCCCTAAGGATTCCCCCTCGGTTAGCAACCCTATTTTTCTTCATTTTAAATCTTGTCTAGATGAGTATTTAATCCTACGTGATCACACAGCGGAACAACATGCACGAGACAATCGAATGGACTCAAACTGACATTTTAAAGCCCACTTTTAAACTTAAACTGCAGGCGGTATCGATACCCTTAAGGGGTGTATCGATACCCCTTGACTAGGTCAACAGGTCAGAGTCAACCCGTGGAGACCGTATCGATACACCCAAGGAGAGTATCGATACCCTCCCCAACGGTTGACTTCCCACGGTCAACGCTAAGATGACGGTATCGATACACCTGAGGCCGGTATCGATACCGAACTGGATAGTAGCTCCAGTGACCAAAATGGTATCGATACACCTCTCAAGTGTATCGATACACGAGACCAGAACAAGAAGGTGGTATCGATACCGTACCAACCGTATCGATACCCCTGCTACGAACTTTCGGGTTTGAGCTGATTTAAGGCATAAGGAGGCCCCTAAATCCCTCAAAAACTCCAACCAACACACTAACATCAATCCTAAGGCAAATCAAACATAAAGGCATGCTTTAACTTGAAATCAAAAGCACAATCCAACACAAGATGATACACAAACCATACAAGCAACATAAGCTTTCAAGCATGGCATTCCAACAACAGGCATTTCAACATTTAAGGTCATACAAGGAACTCAAGCCTTTAAGGCACAAAACAAGCATATAAGAGGTTTACCCCCACATCAAGGCAACCTAACACATCCTAAAGCATGCCATCATACACACTAACATTCATCAAAGTGTAACATGTTTACAATCCATAATCAAACCAAAACAACATCATTTGAAAGAGTCATACAAGGCTCATACAAACACCCCATATTGCCACATTGCTTAACTACTACAAAATTAACCATACTTGAGCAACAACTTGGAAAGCCCTTCTTGCCTTGCTCCGAGCTAACACCACGCTATTGATCTGCATTGTTGAACATTGAGAGCGTAAGCTATAAGCTTAGTGAGGGTGCTCTAAAACGAAAAACATCAACAATGCAGGGTTCAAGCATGTTAATCCTAGTCTTACATACATCAATCATAGGCATAAAACCAAGTAGACCTAGCTAGTCTTTCAAGTGGCATATATGGTCTCTCAATCCTATCAAGTTTAGGCATCAACATCCACATCATGCAACAACACCATATACCACGATCACATATCACCATCATATATCACAATACATGAACAAGTTTAATTGGCCACTTTAGTTACCCCGATTGTGCGGATTTATAACTCAACAACACTTTACCTCGGTGGGATTACACTCATCACCGGACCTTGCGTGTGCGGGATTCCACTCATCGCCACACGCCCTACGGATGGGATTCCACTCATCATCTCGTAGAAATAAATAAAAGCTTCCGGTGGAATATTACATCACCGTACTCCTCCTTGAAGACTTAACGCCATCAAGGCCACGTACGTTTATACTCAATTTGTGTGCACACTATCCTAATGATCGATCATTTACAACCGGTAATTATTTAGTGCCAATTATCATCATCATCAATCACATATCATCAACCACACTCATGCTCATCACATATATCCACATCATGATATATATACATGCACCATATAATCAAAAGTACAAGAGTATAGCCATTAAACACATTGGCATTTTAAGGAAAACAAGACTAAATTAACTACTTGGGTTATAAAGAAGTGGCCTACCAAGCGCACTTTACACACACACACAGTACTCATGCTCAAACCAACTTTAAAACAAGTTAAGACCACTCACCGCCCTTCCTTAGCTACCAAGTGAAACTTCTACGAACCCGGATTCGGTCCCAACGTCTCCTCAACGTTTCCTCTTGCTTCTAGTCAAACAAAACACATGCATTACTTCCCAATTCAATGCTAAACTCAACCATCAACTTACTTTGCAAACACAACCCAATTTCCACAAATTCCCAAACCACATAATATCTCAAAAATCCCATTTTCGTACTCCAACAACCCATGGCTGAAACACCCATTTCCAAACACCCAAATGACTTCCAAAACATCCCAAAACACCCTCATATCATACCCTAACCATCAGCCCTTAGTATTCAACCTAAAACCCACCAAAAATGGTGTTCTTGACAACCCAAAAATGGGTTTAAGAACCCACTTCGGAAATTCATTAAAAATTAACCAAATTAACGTATATTGTGTGTTTCACCATGATTAAACAAAGCCCTAACACAATTTATCAAAACAAATTGAGAAACCCCTTTAAAAACCCAAACTTTAACATAAACCCTAATTTCCAAAACCCCATATTTTTTAAATCTAAGACAATGGTTGGATAGGGGGATAAAGAGGAGGTTAAGAAAACATAATTACCTCTTAAAATGGTGTTGAAATCAAGTGGCAAATTGATGGAATAGTAACTTTGATATTTGAGAGGGTTTGGGGAGGGGAAATGGTTTCCAACGTGAAAAGGGGGAGGGGAAAGGGAGGAAGACAACTTTTTCAATAAAGTGGTCTTGCTTTTGAAAGTTTTTGGTCAAATCGCAATATAAGTCCCTCCCTCTTTATTAAAGCTCAATTAGGTCACTATTTAGGTTGAATTGATTAAATTAAGTTTTATTTGACTCGAACTGTAAACCCGATTAACTCCTAGGCCCGAAACACGAGTGTTACAATGTCTGAGTCTACCATGCCATAAATTAAATGACTCAAGCATATAAATAGAAGAAGAAACTACATTCTTATTCATGTTCTTGGATTTTACAGAGATATCATTGAGTTTCCACATTCCATTCAATACATATCCCCTACCCACAAACATCCCCCATAGATGGAATTAATTTCTGGGATTTAAAAACTATTCTAAAATCATGAACACTTAAAAGTGTTCCAGAAACAAGGTTTTTGCGTATGTTAGGCACATACAGTATATTTTACAACTTGAGTTCTTTTCCAAAAGTCATCTTCAAGACCACAGTTCTCTTCCCCTTGATTTTGGAAGTCGTAACATTTTTCATGTAAAGTTTCTCCCCATTGCCGCTAGGTATCATCTCAGAAAAGGAGTTCTCGTCATAGTAGATATGACGTATGGCTCTAATGCCAAGCTGTCTTTTCTTTGGGCTAGAGTCAACTAGGTTGACTTCAAAGATCACAACGCATAGATCTACATCCTCCACAGCATTGGCCTCCTTGGCTCTAGCTCTCTTTGGATGTTTGTATTTAGAGGACATGTGCCCCACCTTACCACAGTTGTAACACATTCCTTTGAATTTTTCTTTCTTGGAGATTCTACCGTTAAGTCTCAACTTTGACCTGTTTTGAGGTTATTGAGGTTGTTTTCCCTTCTTGAAGTTCTTGACTTCAACAACATTTACCTTAGCCTCCTTGAAAGTTTCTATATTGAGCTTCTTGGCATTGCCTCTATTGTCCTCTTCGATTCGAAGTATGAAAATCAATTGCTCCATTGACATTTCCTTCCTTTTTGTACTTCAGGTAATTTTTGAAGTCAATCCATCTGGGAGGTAGCTTTTTAGATATAGCTGCTACCTAGAAGGATTCACTTATGACCATTCCCTCAGCAAGGATTTTATGAACAATCAGTTGGAGTTCCTCCACTTGGCTTACTACTGGTTCGGAATCAACCATAATAAAGTTCAAGAATTTGGCGACCAAAAACTTTTTATCCCCAACATCTTTATCTTTATATTTGTGGTCCAATGCCCTCCACAGCTCTTTAGCTGTTTGATAAATAGAATACACCAGATACAAGGAATCTTGTAACCCGTTAAGAATGCAATTCCAGTATAAGAAGTCAGAGTTCGTCAAAGCTTCAGTGATATTGAAGGATGTGATATCATCCACCTCTCATTCTCTTGTTTTAATAACTGGAGAATCTTCTTTTAAGAATTTTGTCAAGTTCAACATGGTAAGATAGAACAACATCTTTTGTTGTGGCTTACTGCTACTACCGATGGGGTCACATTCAGAGCTTGACTCGATGTCTACCCCGGGATCAATACCTTAGCAGTTGAATCGGTAGAATCTCCTATAATCATAGTTTTTGTCCAAAAGAAAACAAAAATCAGATTAGTAATAATTCCAAATAAACATAATTATATTCTTGTTTATAAAATTTGTAACCACTGTTATTTTTAACGAAAATTTCTGTGAACAGTTTTGTCCACTTTGAGATTAAACAAACCCGTTGAACGGTAGGATAAATCTTAAAAAAAGATTTATTTGCTTATCTCAGTCTCAAAAGAATTTAAAAGTCTCAGATCGAAAGAAGGTATAGATAAATATGTCTTAAGATTGTTATACAATTTTTAGAATATGAGACAATAAAATAAAATAAATATTATTTAAATAAAATAAGTAAATCGAAAAAACCAGATTAAAGAGAAACAAACTCAGAATCGAACGAAGAGAAAAGGAAACGTGTTGAGGCCTGCAGCTACACAGTTTTCTTAAGACAGATTTCGACAACTTTAAAAGTGCTTGAGTTCGTTGGTTGTCAGTCTCCTAAGATACAACAACAAGATGATCTTCGATAGTAGCACAAGTTGAAGAGATCATGAACTATCTTTTGACTTTGCCTATCACCGGAAGTACTAAAGGAGAAGAAAACGTTTTTTGAGTTGTTTATAAAAATAAAGAGATGCGTGATATTTAGAAGGGAATGGGGGAAAATTATGGAAATTATAATATTTTGAATTAATGGTCATTAACCTTTTTGATCGATGCAAGTCGAAAAATCTTTTAATACCATATTAATCCCGAAATATTTCATGAATTGCACTCGTTACCTTTTAATATTCGAATTTAAAAGAAACCAGAAAACATCTTATTAAATTTGGAATATTTAAAAAAATTTGCCTATCACCGAAATTACTAAAAGAGAAGAAAACGTTTTTGAATTGTTTTTAAAACTGAAGAGATGCGTGATATTTATAAAGGAATGAAGGAGAAAAATTATGGAAGTTATAATATTTTGAATTAATGGTCATTAACCATTTTGATCGATGCAAGTCGAATTTTTTTTAATACCATATTGATCCTGAAATATTTCGTGAATTGCAGTCATTACCTTTTAATATTCGAATTTAAAGAAAACCAGAAAATATCTTATTAAATTTGGAATATTCAAAAAGATTTGTGAAAAATAAAAGGAAAAAATAATTCGAAATGAGTAAAATATCTACAAGTCCACAAAAAGCTCAATAAATCCAAATATTTCAACACCCACATCATGTAAGTACACCCCAACCCAATTGGGTTTGATTCACAACTCTACTCACAAGACACAATTTCCATTCAAGTTATCCAATGAAAATAAAGTGGGTTGGAGTATTTAAATATTTCCCAAGTTTGTTATCTCATCCATTTAGGATAAGGGGTTTATTTTTCTTTTACACAATTCACAACCACCTCACTTTGAGTATTAATTTCTCATTCACCACTCAACCGTTTTGAGCATATGAGATATCATTGTAAAGGTCTCATGGAATAAAATATAAATTAATAAATTCATCATTCGAATCTCTACCTTTACCCATAGACAATATGGCTCAAAAATACCAATTTCTCACATTTTTTCCAACAAAAAGATCAACTTGGGCTTGCTCCAGTTGTCGTTGTAACTCGTAAGGAGCTATATGATTCTTCAGCAGCCATAAAATCACTGGATTACAACAGGTAGATAAGGCCACAGTCTCCTATTTTTGGTTAGTATATGTTGCTTGGAATCTCGGACTCAATGTGAATGTCAAGTTTTTCAATCATTTGTCTCATACTAACGTTTTTGTGTTTTCGAAACTTTTCACCTGCAAGGAAAATGGAAAGTAGCATTTTGAAGGAAAATAAAAATCCTGATTTTGTTACAAACCCATATCAGGCCATTGTCATGGCCAGAGATTCATTGAAACCAGGGGCGGAAGCTCTTAGAACCGGTGGGGATAATGGTACTCCTAAAATTTTAGAAAACTCAAATTTTACCTTTAAAAATTTTAAAAAGTTAATTTGGCACTCTCAAGATTTTTAAAAATTCATATTAAGCTTTAAAATTTTGAATATTTTTAATTAAATTTCTTCTCAAAATTTTAATTTTTTTTTAAATCTTTCAAAATTATTAAAAAATTTAGTTAAACCCTCGAACTTTTTTTGAAAATTTTCGTTTAATCCTCCAAATTTTTAAAATTTAAGTTGTCCCCCTCAAACTTTTACTCCAAGTTCCTCCCCTGATTGAAACAAAGGGAAGAAACAAAGCAAGATGCAAATAAGAAGAGACGGGAAGTCGGGTGTAGGTTCGTTGGAGGCTAGGTCAAATGGACGATGGTCGAAAGTTGGTGACTGGAAAGGGATTAAAGTTTTTTTCTTTTGGGGTGAAAAAATAAAAATTTAAAAATATAGGGTTGAAAATATAAATAAACATTTTTATTAGCGTACACATCATCAGGATAACGGAAACATACGTTCGAGCGGTTAGAAATTTACACATAAAAAACGTAAGTGATCATAACGGTCGAATTTGAAAATCAGTGACCAAAAGTGTACCAACCCTAAACATAAGTGATCATTACAATAGTTCATCCATTATCTATTTATTATTTATAAATATTGACTTAAATATACACTTGGTATTTAAACTAGTCATTTTCCCAAGTTGATACCTAAATAATTTTTACTCCCAAATTGGTACTTGAATTAGGCATCTTCTCTCAAGTTGGTACCTAAAACCTTTTGCTCCCAAGTTGATACTTGAACTACACTCATTCTCTCAAGTTGGTACCAAAACTTATACATTATATCAATTAGGTATTAATTCGAAACAATTCGACAAAATTAACCCCCTACATTAAAAATTTTTATCGATTTATTTTTTCTCTTAAATTATTTATTTTTTATGAGAAATTGTGTAATACTTTTCGGGTATAATAAAGTTTTAACAAATTGTTGTTTAATGGTAGAATGCAGTTATCCAATTGTTGCTTTGATTGGATAAACTCATTTGGTTTGATAATATCACAAAAATTGACTAAATTGATGAAAATTTTAAAAATTAAGGATTAAGTTTATTGAATTTTTTCGAATTAGGGTCAAATTGATTTAGTGTATAAGTTTTGAGACTAAAACTATTAATAAAAGTATCCAAATAGTGGATGAAATAAAAATTCAGATATTTACATGAGATTAAAAATTCTTTAGATACCAATTTAGGAGAATGTGCCAAGTTCAAATACCATCTTGAAAGCAAAAATTCTTTAGGTACTAATATAGAAGAAGACGTCTAATTCCTGTACCAAATATATATTTAAACTTAAAATATTTTATCAATTAAATCATGAATGTTTTATTGGGTAAATTATACATATCATTACTAAACTTTGCTCTATGACCTATTTTAGTTACTATACTTTTAAAACGATCAATTTACTCACCAAACTTTACTTTCTGACCTATTTTAGTCACTTTGAATCATTTTATTAATATTTTAATATGACTTGACATATTTTATTATTATTAAATATAAAAATAATTTAAAATAAAATAAATTACATATTATTATTATTATTAAATAAAACATAGTTTAAAAATAAAAATCCAAAACCCCAAACACCCAAAACACCCAAAACCCCAAACCACTCTCACTCCAGGCCCGTCCAATTGTCCATTTACAAGTGTGACATGTGACACGTCACAAGGCCTCAAAATTTGGGATCCCACACTTTGAAAAAATCTGTTAACTAAAAAAATTTATTTTCTCTATGATACGCACGCGTGAAGAAAACTAGGTGAAGAAGTTAGTCTTTCTAATTTTTACATCAATTCTCTTACTCCTACATCAACCAAGAAAGCTCTTGTTACCCCTCCTATATTAATTCCCATAGCAAGATTCAACAATTCTTTTTTAATTTTCTTCCTTATTATCTCAAAAATTCAATTGTAATCGGCTCTTTCTTAAAAAAAACACTAAATTTATGGTGTTTAACGGACATAAAAATCTTAATTATGTTCATCCTATTTTCAATCTCCTTCAATTACTCTAGATTCATCGTTTAAAAATTGAAAAAAAAATCATACTGTAGCTTTTAATTAGTGTTTTTAAGGTTGAATTTCTAATTGGAAAATTTGAAAATTTTAAAAATTTAAAGGTTATTTCTTCTCCAATTCAGTGGTCTTGTTGAAATTATAGTGTTGCTTCTTCTTCTTTCATTTTTTAGTATTATAAATTTACCAATATTCTCATATTTTTTTGCTATCATAAATTTATCAGTATTCTCATATAAATAACACTTTTATTGTCTAAATTTTATATTTTTAAATTTTTTTATTTTGTAAGAAACATTTGTAATATGATAAATTTTAATATTTTACGATTTTACTTTATTTTTAAATATTTTAAGGTCCTCGTTTTAGCACAACTCCTACACAACTTTTAGAACGGGTCTGTCTCACCCTACTACCCATTTGCCGGCGTCAGCCATTCTTTCGCAAATAATCATCTTCCGCAGAAAAGTTTCCTTTGTTGGCTGAGTTACAACACCTTCTTCTTCACCTACTTATTATATACAAAATATAAACATTTGTTTACGAACCTGCAAATGAAAACCCAGCATCCCCAGGACAAAAAACATTTACCGGTCAAGTAAAGGAAGAGAACTTAAGAATTAAAGTTTTAAAATTTAGTATGAAAATATTTTGATATGTCCGTCATTGTGCTTTCATCTGGGACTACCCAACATCCAACGATGATGATGATACCTGCAAATCAACGACAAAAAAACAAATTCCATATTTCTAATTTTATTTCTAACTCAAAAATAATTACGAGGTTTTCAAAGCTCTTTGGCTTACACTGTGACTAATAAAGTTTGGGTTGTAGCCATAAGCGAAGGGTTTGGATGCGGTGAAGTCCAAGTCCAAGCACTGACCGTTGATCGACGGAGCTTGAACACTCTTGCCTTGGATAGGGACGACTCCGTCGGTTCCAGAGTTATTCTGCTCTTGGGTCACCAGTTTCGAATCCCCATGTCTGTAATCTAGATCCAGATATGGGTCCATCTCCGAGAACATGTACTGCAGGTCTATTCATGGGATTTTGGTGGTCTACGCGCGTGAACTTAAAAATTAAGCTCCTAATAATAAATATTAAAAAATAAATTTTAAGAATAGACTCCTAATAACGTGTATTAAAAAACGAGCTCTAATAATAAGTAAGGGGGAAAATAATTTTAATAGTATATACATATTAATAATATTAGAAAAAAGTTGGACCATAATAACAAGTATTAGGTAAAAAAAACATAGACGTCTGATAACTAATATTATGAAAAAAATTAGACTTCTAATAACAAATACTAAAAAAATTGTGTTTTAAGAGTAGACTCCTAATAACAAATATTAGAAAAAAATTAGACCTTTATTAATAAGTATTGAAAAAATTAACCCGTAATAACAAGTATTGAAAATAAAATTTAATACTACACCTCTAATAAAAATTATTAAAAAATCTGACCATGATAATAAATATTTGATAAAAAATAAACAATTATAATTATGAGCAATGGGCCTTAGATATGTGTGGGCCCTGGGTCGTCGCCCCTATGATCCGCCCTCAAGAACGACCTTGGACGTCGGCGAATGGGTGGGTGACGTCGGTGAAGGTGAGAGTGGTTTGGAGTTTAGAGTGTTTTGGGTTTTTATTTTAAATTATTTTCTATACTTAATAATAATAAAATATGCTAATCACACCAAAATATTAATAAAATAATTTTAAGTAACCAAAATAGATAAGAAAGTAAACTTCTGTGAGTAAATTGATTGTTATGAAAGTTTAGTGATCCCTTGGTGAGATCTGAAATGTTTTGGTGTGTTTGTGTTCTAGTAAGAGGTGATCAAACGGTTAATTCGGATGGTGGCGAACCGAATTAATCGAAATTTTTTAATCTTTAACCGTTAATCGAACCAAACTTTTTTCGAAAAAAATTAACCGAACCGAACAAATTTCGGTTAATTCGATGGGTTTTCGAATCAACTGAAATTCATCATTAATTTTTCTAATCAAAATTATTAAACAATAAAAATCTTTGGAAATAGTTTTTAATTCACTACAATAATTTGTATTTAATTTAAACAATATCTAAACATAGATAAAACATTAGAATTTTAGATTAAACATTAGAATTTTTCATTTGGATTAGAAGTGGGTTTTAACGGACATGAGTTTAATAAGTATAATATATTTATTTTTTGTTATATTTCGGGTAATTCAGTTAATTAACTGATTCCGAACCGAATTAACCGATAAACGAAATTTAAAAAAATTAACCGTTCACCGACCGAAAAAAATCAGGGGCCGCCCGTTTAACCGAATTAGTTCGATTTTGTCGGTTAATTCGATTTAACAGACCGTTTGAACACCCGTAATTCTAGCCGCTTGTGTGGTGTGGTGAGGAATGATTATGTGGTTTTGGTATTGTCTAGTTGGTCTGGTTATGTGTTGGCAACTCTCCCTTGGTTGTATTGGTCGATTAGGTTAGAACTCGGTATTGACACGTTGCACTCTTTTTCTTCCACTTAAGTTTTAGGGAGATTTTTTTAATGTGACACGTGTCTTTTTCCTTATCTGTATGATTTCTCAATATTAATCATACAAGTATCTTTTAAAAAAATCAGTGATCAAAATAGGTCAAGAAACAAAGTTCAGTGATGATTTGTATAATTTACCCTATTTTATTTTAGTACCAATAAAAATATATGTTTTTAAATCAATTTTGATTACTAACAAAAATAGTACTCGTCTCTATTAATAAAAGATAATAATATTTTAATATTTCATATTTACAAATTCAATAGATTCAATTATTTTCTGAATAATTCAATACATTTACCTTTAAATTTACAAACTTTCCATATGTCTTGCCTCCTTGTCTTTGCATCCTCTATATCTAGTGTCCTATATGCAAGGTCAAGCAAATACATAGAACATTTTTTTTATATGACATGTCCATTTTATGGTTCATGTTTAACAATCGTGATTTTTTTTTCTAATAATATCTTTTTAAGATTTGAACCTAGATTCATTCCTTGAAAGAGCAACGTGTCTTGTTATTACACCAAAAACTCTTTAGTAAATACATAGAACAATTTATTAACAAAGTAAGATACTTTTTAGAGCTTATTTCAGAGAATGAACTTGGTAGATAGTTTCGTTTCAATGCAACAACTGAGGTTGTTTTGTACCAGGATCACGAGGAAGATAGATTCGAAAATTCATTTTGGACAAACACCATTACAATTAATTTTGCAAGCATTTTAAGTCACTTATGGATTTTGAAGTTCTTATATAATTCGAAGCATTGCAGCTTCATCTATTGGTTCAATTAAAGGTTAACGCATTTAAGGGTTCAATTAAATCGGTTTTAGGTAATTTGGTTCGGTTAATAACCGATCGTTTGTTCATCTCTAAATTTTTTTTGTGAAGATTCTAAAACTCGATGAATAGTTTTTAAATTGTACTCACTCCGTCTCATTCAAGATGTTCAATATCGACTTTTTTTGGTCAATTTTTTTAACTTTAACTCATTATTACTTTAAATTTATTATTGATAAAAATGTAAAATATATATATATATATATATATATATATATATATATGTTTTAGAAACCTTCAATCAAGTAGTTTAATAATATCTATTTTATAAAATTTAATTAATTAAAATATTTAAAATAATTATGATAAAAGTTAAAAAAAATTAACTTTTAAAAAGTTAATACTAAACGTATTGAATGTAGCAAAAGTTGTAACATTGATTCACGTATTGTGTGCTTTGTTTATGGATTGAATTTCACCTCCTTGTTCTTTGGGATTATTTAAAAAAATCAGAACTTTAATGCTTAAATATTTTTCTTTATTTCTTTGTTTCATATATTTTACTTTTTTTTTTGTTATGTTGTCCTTCTTATATTTTGAGGCTTTGTTCTAATTAATCTAGATTAATTCACGTCGTATGTTTAATTTTAGTGTATGAGTCTTTTAACGAAGATTTTTTGGATGGTCTCGAACTTAAGGCCTGCTTAAATAATGAATCTTGCCTAAATAATACCTAACATCTTTTATTTGATTTGATGATTTGTTTTTTCATGATTTAGTTTAACTTTCGTTTGTTTTGTTGAGGGTTTCAAATTACGATTAACAACAAAGAGAGTTTAAAATAATGAATCTTGATTAAAGTATTGATTGTGTCATCCGTGGATTATATTCTTCCCTCTAGTAATTATGTTGGTTAATTATTATTTTTTATATTTTTTCAGATTTAATATACTTTTTTCATCCAATGTCCTGTACCATTTTTTCATTGGCTTTTCTTAAAGCTTTTTTAATCCATTTTTGATCCTTTTGTATGAGTGTAAACGGGCTGAGCTTAAACGAACAAGACTATGTATGTGTTCCTTTACTTATTTATAAAGGTGTTCGAATTCGGTTCGTGTTCGTTTAATTTTTTTAATATCATGTTCGAACTCGGTTCGTCTATTTTTCGGTGTGTTCAGGCTCGTTTCGTTTAACGTTTACGAGCATGTTCGTTTAGCGTTCACGAACATATTCACTTATTTATTCATTTAGAAGTTTATATGTCCGTAAACATGTCAGTTAATATGTCTGCGAACATATCCGTTGATATGTCTGCGAACAAGTCCGTTTAGCGTTTACGGATATGTCCGTTTAATGTTCGCGTACATGTCCATTAATTAATAATTAATAGTATGAACTTCAGAAAGCACATCATTGTTTTTCATTGCAGTAAGCAAAAAATCATATTTTCTCTGAATCTCTGCATAAATCATAATTGCATAAATATACATAGAAAGAAAGGATCCAATGGAGAAAATTAAAGTGGAGATAATTAAGAAGATAAGATCCCTTGGGCCGCTTTATAGTTTATCCTCTCTTTGGTCCATAGCAGATTCATTTGGAGTTCCTTCTACTTCACCAATATTGTATCGTTACAAATCTATGATGATCAGTCAAGTAATAAAGCAACAGCAACGAATCATGAATAAATGAAGAAGGCAAAATGCAAAAGGCAAGCCATGGCATATAAGGGTTGATATAGTTTTCGGTATGTAGCGTCAAGTGCTATCCTCTCCTCAAAAAACCTAGCCTTCAACTCATCATGCTTCCCCTGTTGATGAAATAAGAAGACATCAGGTTTCGCATTATTATATAAAAAACCTTCTTTTAATAGCTGGTAGTCGAGTCGAGTCGAGTCAACTGAGCCGGATATTTTTAAACACCTGGAACAACGTTAATGAAATTTAACCGCAAGTTGTTTCTGGATCTGATTTTTTTTCCCCACAAGAAACAGATATGTTGGACGTAACCAATGCCATCCTCAAGTTAAGACATGTGGTCCATAAATTTAAATCTCTTTCTTTCACATTTATAGCTGGTACACTAAAGCTTTTATCCTACATCCCAATACAAGTCATTCCTTTCCTGCTTCACCAGCACAGGCACATTCCATCTTTCAAATCTAAAGGTCCCCCAAATGCCCCATTTTGCACCACACAATATGAAAAAGATTATACACTTCAAAACTGTATTAAAAACCACACCAACCCTTCATGTGTCTCGAGTCTCTTTTGGTCTCAATCTCAATAAAACATTTGTCACTTCAAACTTCTTTATCGTGAATCTACCCAAAAGAATTCGACTCATTAAATGGAATCCTAGACCTAGAGACTCAGTTTTTCACATTATAATAAATCAACTTATTACAACATTTTATATAAAGTTTACATGTCTCATTGTCTTCTAGCTTTAGCCCCACTAAAGCATAAAATCTAAGCCCCCTTGGTTCGGCTAATGGCCGGCCTCATAGTCCACTCTCTCTCTCTCTGCAATTCAAAATTTGCGCTTTCTTCTTTTTATAAATCACATTTCTTCACCCTCTGTTTCAGTCCAGGACGACCCAAAACGGTGTTTGAATTCGAAAAGTTTGTGTTGAGTTTCGACGCAATGGAGAGTGCTGCGGTTAAATACGGTGATGAAGAAAAATGGGAAACTGAGGAAGAAGAAGAAGCGTTGTCGCTGTGTGATTTGCCTGTCAATTTGATTAAAGAAGGGAACCAGCTGGTTCAAGAAGAAGATGTTGGACTGGTTCAAACAGCAGAAGATTTCAACTTTGGCTCATGGGGTGGCTCTCTTTCGATAAAACCAGAGATGTGTGCCGCGGATGAAGTGTTCTTCAAAGGCCAAATTCTACCCCTGCGTCACTCGGTCAGTTCCGACAGTGGCATAACGGGGTTCCGACAAGATAGCCACAACACTAGCGTGTGCTTATCGAGGTCAGAGTCCTTGGACCGTGGCTCGTTAAGTAGGTTCACAATTGTTAGTACTAGCAGCAGCACTAGAAGTAGCCATTACTCAACGAGTAGCAGTAATTCAATGGCGGCGAGAATGGGAAGTACCAAGATCAGAAACAACTTCAACGCATATCCGAGCCCGAAACCGCATATCAGATTGTCCAAAACCCGAACACCAAATGCCAGCAGCAGAAACCAGAGATTATCGATGTGGGAATTTTTCAGGTTAGGCTTGGTTCGAGCACCAGAGCTTGAATTGCAAAACTTGAAACTTCGTAGCAACAACAACAATGGTAACAGAACTTCCGTCAGCCGAAACAGCAGTTGTAATAGCAGCAACAGCAGTTCAAGCACCAAGAAAGTTGTTGTTAACAATGGTGGTGCTGAAGTTGCAATGAATCAGCAAGAGTTGAACCGAGGGTTCTTAGAAAAGAGAATGGGATTGCTTAGTGGATGCTCGTGTTCAGTTAATGCAGTTGAAACCGTTCCATTAAACAACGTAGTCGTCACCAAAAGTAACAAGAACATTGAGAAAGACAAAGCAGCATCGCATGCTGCCGCCATTGAAGAGAAAAAGAAGAAAAAGCAAGCTTTGTCTCGTCATCGAACCTTTGAATGGATAAAGGAGCTTTCACATGCAAGCTATGTTGATGACGCCTAAAGAAAGACTCATCAACAATCCCTCGCATGCTTTCCTTTTTTCCCCATCATTTTATTGCTATTTTTTTAGATATATTTTGAAATTGTTCAAAGGATAGGCTCTTGTACCTAGAAAAACCTCTCTCTTGCTGTCTCTAGAGGTATTTGAAATTGTTAATTATTGATTCTTGTTTACCTTTTCCCCTCACTACTTCACCTTTCTGATACGTATATTAATTGGTTGATAAATAGTAGCCGCCGTGATGGGTGGATGGAAATCAACTAACGTGGCGGTGGTAGTGGTGGTGGAGGTGGTTATCATGATTTAAGTATCAACTTTAACAGGCACACGAAACGGCGATTAGTGCCGGTCACTATAAAACATTAAAACTAACGAGGACACGATGAAACAAAGAGACGGCCATAAAATAATACATTCACATTTATTCTTTTAACGATTTCATGATTACAAAAGGGCACAATAATAACAGGTTTTTGTCTGTTTCTGTTTCTACCTTGTATTCGTGTCTGGTTTGCCCATTTTGTTGGATTTTAAATCTATATTTTTATTTCGTAGATTAACTGTGATCTGATGTGTTTAATACAGATTAACATAATCATATAAATGTGGGCCTTAAATAGTTGGGTAAACTACAACGCATGTCACTCAATTATGGATAAGATTATATTTGAGTCACTCAATTATTAAAAATTATATTTGGATCATTCAATTATGGGTAAGATTACATTTAGGTCACTCAATCATGGATAAGGTTACATTTGGGTCACCCTTCATATTTTAAAAAAAGTATATCAATTTGTGTATTAGATTAATTAATGATTTCAAATGAAGCACTCTAATGTTAACAGGGGTATACAAGTGATTTTAAATATGAAGGGTGACCCAAACGTAACATTACCTATAATTGAGTGACCCAAATGTAATTTTACCTACAATTAAGTGATCCAAATATAACTTTTAATAATTAGATGACCCAAATATAATTTTACCCATAATTGAGTAAGGTCTTTTGTAATTTACCCTAAATAGTTTAGAGTGATTAGGTCTTCAGTTTTTGTTTTTGCTTTTTAAAAAAGCTTTCCATCAATTGGACAGCATATGCCACGCGTGTGAATGTTCATCTTCATCGTAAATCGCTTTGTCCAGTTTTTTTTTTTTTAAATAAAAAGTTCCATTTAGTAATAGATTGAATCATTTAGGAACAATAATGATTTTGCGTATGTCAGAGTATAGTCACAGAGCATAAAGCCATGTCGTAAATTCAAATCCTCGTACAGAAAACTTAAGTAGTTTGTCTAAATTTAACCATAAATATCATGGCCCAATTTGGGGAATATTCCCCTTAAAGAATTTAATCTGAAAAATACACCTTATGTTTGTTGGCATATTTGTCTCAAAAATTCTTTTTTATTAATTATATAGGGTTTTGGCTCCCTCCCCGAAATATTTGAAAAAATGACCCCTAAACTTGTCACGTAGTTGAACCTCGCGTTTTCTAGGAAGTGAGACATGGACTCGCGTTCTGCAGAGCGCGAAGTCTGTCTACGCGGCCTCGTTGTTTGAAATAACGATTTTTCATAAACTCGCGTTGTGCAGAACGCGAGGTCCCCGAGAATTTGAAAAGGCGGTTGAATATATCGCACGGACATCGCGTTATGCATAACGCGAGTTCTGTGCGAATTTGGCTTGAAAAACAAGGGTGGGTAGGCCTGTTCGAGCCCAATTTTGGGCTTGTAAATCGTATATTTTTAGCGAACATCGAGTTTGGGGTTGTAGTACTGGAAATTCTCTATCGTATGACACCAACACGGTCAAATTTCCTTCCATTCTAAAATGGTTTAAAATGGCTTCAAAAACCCTATGCTACCATCCCTTTTTGAATGAAATTGCCTTTGAACAAATGTCGATAGGCATGTTCGAGCAGAATTTCATACGTATAAATCGTAAATTTTTAGCAAACATCAAGTGTGGGTTTGTAGTACTGGAAATTGTCTATTATATGGCACCAACACGGTCAATTTCCGTCCATTCTACACTGACTTAAATTTGCTTCGGAAACGCTATCCTAGCATATTTTTTTGAATGATTGAAAGTATAAGATAACCTATTTTATAAAACGAATTAGACTGATTTTATTGATCGATAGTTATAGGCGAACTCGCGTAAACAAATTACAATGAATTAATTAAGACGAGGGGCCGAGCAATTAGGACACTTAGTCCTTGTGTGTCCAGGATTTTTACATACACTACAATGCTTCTTTTGTCCGGTTTTTTCTCGATGTTCGATCATATCCTCGGCATAGTGTATTCGTGTAGACCGTGGACGTCCTTTGTCTCTCAGTAGTGCTGGATCTGGGCGTATGGTCAGTTCAATGTCAACGACATTCGGATCAACCTCATTTCCGATTGGAGGAAACTCTTTTTGGTAAACTTTAAACACCGTTTGGACTAAGTATACCAGATCAACCAGTTGCATGTATTCTATTCGTTGGTTTGCGCAAGCAGCAATGGCGTGTGCGCACGGGTATTTGAATGTTTGGAATATTCCACACTTGCAGGTTCTTGCCCTGAGATCTACCACGTACGTGTTGTGCTGAATGTCTTCCAACCACCTGGAAAATTCTAAAACACGAAACTTGTGTCCTTCTCGCGAGAAGAGAGTTGCAGTCATCTGTCTTGTGCGGAAATTTGGATGGACTATGTGTCCATCTGCCATGTACTCAGTTGCTTGCCTTCTCAAGGTTGCAAATAGGGTAGGCAAACGATAGTAGGTCGCTTTGACAATGGAAGTGATAAGCAACTGCCGCACTGACTTCAATGATGAGTTCACTGCCCCAGCCAAGTTCGTTGTCATGTGACCATATCGTTTACCCTCGTCATACGATCGAAGCCATTTTTTCCTCGGGATTTTTTCAAGGTATTCTGCGCCATGTTTGTTTATCGCTCTCAGTTCCTCGAGCACCTCCTTTACCTCTTGTTTGTAGTGCGAGTTGCCTAAGGGATGACAGTTGAATAGTTATGGGCGAACAACACATGCAAAGAGGTCGTAAATGAAAGCGAGCAACAAGTAATATAGTAAATGAAAATGACATAAAGGACGTACCCATTGTGAGCACTAATTTTACCATTTTTTAATATATTTCGTTTATTAAATATTTATTATTTTCACAACGGTTTGCGCGTGCCCACATCTTGCGCATTATCGGTGTGATATTAATGTCAGACAAATCCCGCACCAAAGTGCACGTGATGTGGCTTTATCATCTTATCAATTTCGATGAAGCTAGAAAAAAAATGTTGGGGAGCAGATGTTTTGGCGTTTCTTTTTAAAGAGCTCTGCAGAAACATCGACCATGCCAGAGCAGCTATTGGAGGATGTTGTTTACTCATTCAGTCTTGGGCTTGGTTTCAGATGCCTTTTTTAAGCCCGCCCCCTATTCATTTCCGCTTCTTCGGAGGTAATATTCAATTTATTATATTTATTTTATTTTTAAATTATTTTATTTAACAATTTTTTTATTTTCCATTAATGATAGGTGGAGCGAAACACTGACCCACCAGGGCCTACCGAAAAACCAAGAAGACTACAGGCTTGTTATGGATAAGATGAGGAACGATGAGGTAATTCGAAAATTAATTTGAATTTTTTCATACTTTTTTCCAATAATATTTCATATAACCGTTAGAAACGTTATAATTTTTTTAGTTCGTGTGGATTCCCTACGCTTCTGAGGAGATTCAGCAAATTACTCCACCCGAGATTTTGCGTGACCAGCACGTATGGCTTGCACGAGTGCCGCTGATCAACTATGAAATTGTCGTGTGGCATCCTACGGATCGGGTTCTCCGACAGTTCGGGTACGTCCAAGGGATTCCGCAAGAGGAACCACCAAATTTGGACGAATTCCACCATCTGACGTGCCAGGGGAAGACGGAGATTGACTGGGCCCATTACCACGCTGACTGGATTCAGCGTTGGGATGGCCGATTTGCCAGTCACCCACGCATCCTCCGACCCATTCTGGATTGGTCCCTTTCGGTCAATTTCGATTACTTTCAGTGGTATGGGCACTATGGGAAGCAACACATCCTTATTCCCGAGGAGCGAGCGACAGCTTCCCTAGGCTCCCCGAAACCGCCCACGCCCCACACGTCGAGCGAGCAAGAGCCAGTCGAGGCAGTGCGGTCCGAGACCACGAACTGACACTGCAAGGGCCTCATCTTCTGCCACAGCATTTCAGAATTTGAGCGGTCCTTCGACTTTCCAGTAGATGAGGCCTCCACCCGACTTCGGCTTCTCAAATGCCTATCGTCCCCATATGTCGACGAGTGGTCCTCCGATGATCGATATTCCACCGTTGGCATCTCAGTTTGACTATAGTATTGTCTTGCAAACGCCGCCGGGTAGCTTGTTTTACTCCCCGCCCGGGCCCAACACAGGTCCTCGTATCGCAGATGATGTTGATGAGGACCAGGACCAGGAGGATGCAGCACACCTTGTTCGGAGGAATCCAGATCGGGATCGTCGTCCACCCGACTGCGGAACGGGAGGACACAGACATTATTAGCCTTTTTTTTCTAATGCATTTGTACTTATGTTTCTAATATATTTATTCCAGACATTTGTTTTTTTAATACCGTATTTTAATTTTCTTTATCTATTATAATTAAAGTTTTAAATGTTTATTTAATTTCAGTTTTTTTTTAATTTTATGCGATTGCTAAACCAAAATTATCAATTGTTGTTCAAAGGCAATTTCATTCAAAAAAAGGATGATAGAATATGGTTTTGGAAGCCATTTTAAGCGAGTTTAGAATGGACAAAAATTGACAGTGTTGGTGTCATACGATAGAGAATTTCTAGTACTACGAACCCAAACTCGATGTTCGCTAAAAAAATACAACTTATAAGCCCGAAATTGGGCTCGAACAGGCCTACCCACCCTTGTTTTTCAACCCAAAATCACACAGACCTCGCGTTCTGCATAACGCGGGTTCTGTGTGATATATTCAGCCGCCTTCTCAAATTCTCGAGGACCTCGCGTTCTGCAAAACGCGAGTTCCTGAGAACCCGTTATTTCAAACAACGATGCCAGGTAAATGGACCTCGCGCTCTGCAGAACGTGATTTCAAGCCTCGCTTCCCAGAGAACGTGATGTTCAACTACGTGGCAAGTTTGGGGGTCATTTTTTCCAAATATTTCGGGGAGGGAGCCAAAACCCTATATAATTAATAAAAAACGGTTTTTGAGCCAAATATGCCATGTTTTTTATTTGGAAAAAATAACCTCCTTTCACGCCATGTAGGACAAATTCGTGTTTTGGAGAACGTGAATTCCAAATTCGCGTTCTACAGAACGCGAATTCTAGTGCCATGTCAGTATCCAATCATTGGCCGGATGACTGAATATTGGAAACCAGAATTTGCGTCTTGTAGGACGAGAATTCAACGATTTATTACCTCTTGCACACGAGAAATTGAGGAAGAAGATGTATTGAAACCAACAAAAATTAATTAGGTAGCTATATTTTTTATCGAATAACAGGTTATCTGGGGACCCCATTATAATTTTTGAACCATAACAATATTGTACTGAAACATATCTTTAAGATGGTGTGAAGATACGAGTGTATACAACATCCTAAGATGTTTGAAAATGGCCTGCAAATGGGCAAGTTACAATGCTTTAGAAGGAAACATTACTGTATAGGCATGTTTAAATGCATTTTATGGTGTTTTTCAACTTTTTTTTGGTTTTTTCTAAGTTTAGAAACAAAAATGTGCAGCTTAATTTTACAGTGGTGCTAAAGTTCAGAGGAATACGGTGTCCGAAAATATGAGAAAATTTTGTTAAAAATGCTATCAAAGTAACATTTTCCAAGCAAAAATGTGTCCATAGGCATGTTTAAATAGATTTTGCGATATCTTTCGCATAATTTTTTGCGTTTTTCTAAGATTGAAGGCCTAGTCATGTAACATATGTTTACATCGACGCGAAAATGGGCGTGAAAATGGCGTCCTAAAGTGTCAGAAAACCGCGTTAAAAATGCTAGCTAATGATGTTTTTAGAAGCAAACATGGGTACATAAGGAGATTTAATTGGATTTTCGGGCATGGTCGGAGTATTTGTTTACTTTTGTCTAAGTTAGTCTTCGTAATTATGTAACATATGTTTACAGCGGCAGAAAAAAAAATATCATGAATACGTCGTCATAGCATGTATGAAAATCGCGTTAAAATTGCAAGTAAAATATAGAATAAAGCAGAAAAGATCGTTTCAATTAAAATACGAAGGAAGACATCACACATAGGTTGATCTAGTTTATTCGGGGGCTGGTCCTAAGAGGACATTTCCTAGTTTATGTCCAGTGTTCCCACATTTACTGCACCGCTTAGCTTGTTCACCCGAAGTGAGGAGATACGGTTTCCCATTGCCAAAGTATCATGCAAAGTAGTCATTGGTCACCATAGGCTCCTCAAACATCCTGTACTCATTTAGTGCCTGCCGTTGATGCCTCTCCTGCCACTGTGTAATGTATTGTACGTGTTTCACCGACCAGTCCACTTACCACAGAACATCAACAAAATTATTGTTTATAAATTGTAAAATACGTATAAATTGATAACTATTAAACCAAATTTAATTATTGTACCTCAAGTTTTCCTTGTCGGGTCATCCTATATAATTGGTCAAAATTGAGAGGATTTACCGGAATAGTTTGAAGACGACCGAACTGCGTTGGACGCGATCGGCCGGATGCTACTCAACTACAGCGTACTAGATGAGAGGTACCACGACCGTCCAAACGGACACAGTCTCATGCGAAAAAATCGGCAGACATTCGTTAATCTCTAGATTAAATATAGAAATCATTTAAAATAAGTAAACTATATTCATATTAAACTTAATATAAAAATTAAAATATTGACCTCATATGCAGATTTATTGTCAATATGTTGTCTAATAGCATGCATCATACTAGGAAGCCCAACATGACTTAAAGCATTGAGCCACCTACATAACATCAAAATATAACTTTAATATTTAAAAAAATATGATGATGGCTAATCCCATTTTCAACTCAATAACCCCATTTGTTGAGGTGTACCAGATGCGGAAAAATTATGGCTAATCCCATTTGAGTTACACAACTCTTCAAACCTAGATTTTGAAATTTGGTTTCATGGTCACTCATAACATGAGAAATAGAGTAACCAACATCGTTTTGATTTGCTTTTGAAAATGTGATGATTTTTTCTAAAGCCACGTCCTTGGTACTTAAAAATAGAACCCAAGTAAATCTAGATTAGTCATCAACTAAAACAAATGTATATGCTTTTCTACCCAAACTCGTTGTTCTAATAGGACAAAAAAGATTCATGTTGATCATTTGTAAAACTCTACTAGAAGAAACATCATTAATAGGTTTAAAAGAAACTTTTTTTTTGTTTTCCTTTTGCACATGCATCACAATTTTTTTCAAGAGAAAATTTTATTTTTGGCAAGCCTCTTATTTGATCATTTGAAATTAATTTTTTCAAAACACTCATGCTAATATGTCCTAGCTTTCTATGCCACAACCAAGAATCATGCTCATCTTTAGCAACAAAACGTGCATTTGAAATATGAATGTCATCTAAATGCACCATGTATATGTTTCCTATGTGATGACCAATAAAAATAATTTTATTAGTTTCAATGTTGATAATTTTGCAACCATTTAAATAAAAAATAACATTGGAACCATTATTGCATAATTAACTTATTCTCAAAAGATTATGCTTAAGATCGTTGACATGTAACACATTGTAACCGACCATGTGTCTCGAACATCCAATATTAAAGTACCATGAATTTGCAATTGAAGCTTTGGCCTTGTAGCAATACTCCCTTACAAAGAAAATCAAGTCTTGATTTTTGGTACCCAAATTCTTTTGGGTCCATGCGTATTTGCTTCCAAAATCTCGGTTCCCTTGGGAATCCAAGAAGCAATAGCACTAATATCGTTAGAAGTGACAAGTTTCTTAGGAACCCGAACACTTTTAATCATCTTACCATTCGAGGGCCTTCGGAAGCCTCTTTGTTTGTAGCCACCAAAGTTTCTTTTCGCATAGTTGAATTTTGAAGAAGTTCATTTTTCAAAACGAAAATTCCCAACTTTGTTCAAAGAAGCTTTGAGATCACCCACTTCTTTTTGGTGATCATGATGAACTTTGGAAAGTAAGTTATGCAAATATTGATTTTTCTTTTCAAATTCCTTTTCTTTTGTTTGCAAATCCATAACCTTCCTTTCAAGTTCCAAATTAGTTTTGGATAAAAAATCATTTTGGTTTTTCAAATTGGAAATTGTTTTCTTGGTTTTCAAAAGTGATTTTTTATATTTCAAAAATATTTCGTCATAAACTTCTTGCAACTCATCATAAGCTTCTTGAAGCTCATCAAATGAAAAATCAAAGTTAGATGAGTTTGAGGTTACCTTAGGACCCTTCTCTAGTTTCATGAGACAAAGCTTGGCTACTTCTTGCTCCTCCTCATTGGATGAGTCCTCATCACTCTAAGTAGCAATATGAGCCTTGAGCTTCTTCTTCTTCTCGAAGTTCTTCTTCTTGAGTTGGGGACAATCGAACTTGATGTGTCCCGTCTTCTTGCACTCATAGCAAAATATTTGATCCATCTCTTCATCCTTGTTCTTGAAACTCTCTTTTCGATGGAACTTTCTACCCTGGTTGGATTTCATAAACCGAGTGAATCTCTCGGCTAGCATAGTCATTTCTTCATCTTCTTCGTCACTAGAATCACTATCATCTTTTGAAGCTTTGAGAGAAATTCCTATCTTCTTTTTCTCACTTCAATTTTCTCCATCTTCTTCTCTTCGTTCTTCTTCTCTTCTTATCTTCATTTCTTCATAATCTCATGAGTGAGAAGAAACTCTATAAGAGCATCAAACTTTAAGGTCTTGAGATCTTTGGCTTCGATGATGGTGGTCTTATTTTCATCCCATGATTCAGGAAGAGAATAGATAAGCTTTCGAACAAGCTTGTCTTCCAGAATGACTTCTCCAAAGCCTTTGAGTCCACTAACGATGATGGAGAATCTAACGAACATCTTGGTGATGTCTTCACCCGATTCTATCTTGAAGTTTTCATAACTTAGATTGGGGAGCCCAATCATGGTCTCTTTCAATTCATTTGTGCCCTCATATGTGACTTCAAGCTTGTCCTACATCTCCTTTGCACTAGTGCAAGAAGACATCTTGGAATACTCATCCGGTCCAAGAGCTCAAAAGAGTATATGCATGGCTTTGTCGTTTACTTCCATCTTCTTCCAATCTTCATCGGCATAGTCTTACCTTGTCTTGGGGATGCGTCGTTCTCTTTCTTCCTTCAAAGGAATGAATGGCCCATCTTCTACTACATCCCAAAGGAGGTAGTCATTAGGTTTGATGAAGAGCTTCACCTTATTCTTTCAATAAGGATAGTTATCCCCATTGAAAATGGCGACTTGGTGATGGATTATGACTCGTAGAGGTTGTTGCTAGAAGATGAAGCCATGGCTCGATGGTAGATTGATTGGATCACCTTATGATTGACTCAATATGTTGTTAATCCTTCCAATGAGTGTAGTTCTGATACTAATTGTTGGGATGATCAATCAATGATAAATGGTCAAGAGGGAGTGAATTGACAAATAAAAATTTTGGTAGAAGTAATGGAAATGTAAAAAGATTGGGACACAAGAATTTATAGTGGTCCAACCTTTTAAACAAGGTTTACATCAACTAACTTAGCTATCCACACTAAGGATTTTTCAAATCCACTAGATTTTCTTTCCTTTTGAGTCTCAAGGAGATAACCTTACAAACCCTTGAGACTTATACCCCAAATTATTAGAAAACCCTCACAAAGAGAATACAAATTAAGCAAACTAAAAATCCTCACAAAGGCTAATTGTCTGCACAATTTTAGGCTCACTCTAACCCTAATACTTGACAAAAAGATTACAAATAAGATTACTCAAGTTGGTCACAAGAATCTGACCCTAAAAGTTCAAAGATTGTTGGATGTGTGCTTGAATGCTTTAGACTTGTTCAATAGTTATTGCTGAAGCTTTGTAGACATGTTTTTATACCCCTTCATTGGTTTCTAACTGTTTAGATAGCTGAGATATTGATTATAGCCGTTGGACTTCATTTTTCCCGCAGTAAATGATGTCTACCAACACTGGGTACCGATACTCGGGGACGAGTATCGGTACATAATATAACAAGAAATAGTTGTTGTACAAATGGGTATCGATACACGGGAAGTTGTATCGATACGCAAAGTGCATTTTTACAAAGGTTATCGATACGAGTCATTCCGTATCGATACCGATTTTGCTCACTAGAATTCTTGAAAGTTTTGTACGAAAAATCGTATCGATATGCCTATATGGGTATCGGTACGCATTAACTGATTTTTAAAGTTGTGATTCCAATAAAATTGACAAGCAACGGTCGAATATTAATTGCAAAAGATTTGGAAAATCTTAACACCCCTTTCTAGTATGAACAAAGGTTGTACCGATACTCGAAGGCAAATTTGTTCCCAGGTTTGAATGGCATACCGATATAACTACACGTGTATCGGTACCCTATAGCCATCAATTATAAAATGAGATTCTGGTAGCTAAAAATAGTGTCGATACGGCCTTGGGTGTATCGATACTCCTGAACCAATTTGGCTATTTTGAGTACGATGAAGACTTAGAAAATATTTGAGGTTTAAGTTTTTTTACTTAGAAAATATTTTATGTTCAAATCCTTGTCAATTTGTGAGTCTTTTTGAGTATTTAAAAATTTATCCTTTTTACAAAATAGTCTTTGTATCAAAAATCAAATTTAGGTTTTACACAAAAAGATATATGTTGAGGGCTAAATTCATCTTAAAAAAAGGATAAGGGTTATAATGACAAAAAAATATAAATGTTAAGAGCTAAAACTATCCTTTTGCCTAAGAAGTTCAAAACGTTGAGTTGTATTTATAAAATAGTATATGGAATGTGGATTTAATGAATAGCATATAAGCTAAGAAAGTTATGTGAACTTGTGATTATTTTTAATGTAAACGACAAATCATTTTATTCTCTTATAGTTCTCTTAGTAATTTTTATTCTATATTTTAAAAGAAGAGTATTGAAATCAGAAAATGGTGCTTGTCAAATATAAATAAACACTAAATTTTAGTGAACTTATTTTTTGTTGTACGTACCAATCTAAATATTTTTAAAAATTTCCCATGAAATGCATTTACACACCAAATTAAGATTAATGTTTCAATCATTTACACATACTAAAATAGTTTCAATACTTACTTTCCTCTGGATATTTATATTTCTTAATAATTTTCAGGATCAAACAAGTGCATTTATTTGTGCTAACTTTTTTTGTTAATTTCAATGTTTCTAACAAAACTTATCAACGCCTCTTTTATTATAATCTCAAAGTCAAATTTATCACCACATTTCTTACATTTATATTTCTACAAATCATACACAATAAAAATTATTAACAAAAGAGATTTAAAAATATCTAAAGATACCTCAAATAATTCATCTTTAAAAAGAATAAAATTCAATATATTCTCATATGTATCAACACTTATATCTACTAGCAATTTTTTGATTTTGGTCGTTGTACTTTTTATCTTTATGGTTCCAATAATATTGTAAAGAGGATGTGATATAATCTTAATTAATCTTATCTTTAAATAATCTTTATAACAAAGTTTTATGGTACCATTAGTTTAATATTACAATTAGTATATAATAATATCTTCAAATTCGATCAATATTTTTCTTGGACCATACTTAGGAACAAAAGAGCTTCACCATGTCCTGATTCATTTATTAGTGAAATTACCTTTCGTTTCATGTATAAATCTATATTTAAAAAAATATCTCGAAATATATTTTGTCACTTACTTATTATATTTTTGTCCATGCAAAATTTAAACACAACATTTTTAGTGATTAAATCAGTATAGACGCCTTAAAGAAGTGTTAAGTGCGTGCTAAGCATAGTGAAAATTAATAATAAAACAAACCTATTTAAGTATGAAGAAAATAACTCAAAGTATTAAAAACTTGTCACTTGGAAATAGAATTTTATTAACTTGAAAAATGTTTTACAAAGTGTGCATATAAAGTATAAAAAAAGTGTGCATATAGTAATTGAATTATTACATTTCAGGATGTCTTGCCAAATGACCAAGGCCATTTATTTATAGTCTCTCACCTCTTCAATAGATGGTGGAGATCAATTTAATCACAGTTAATATTTAACTTCTAGAGAAACCTATAAAAATTTATACTTATTTTTCAATTCCTGATATTTTCTACATAATTCTAGAATGAACTAGTTTTAAAGATTTTTTTTTCAAATTTCTAAAATATTACATATTCTTTCAACATGTTCGAGAATCTTCTAAAATATTTCATATCATTTTAAAATATTTTAGAGCCTTCCTCATCATTATAGAATCTTTCACGCATTTTAGAGCATTCCATTAAATTTTAAAATTTTCAAAGTGTTCTACATTTTTTTGTAAAGTTTAAAGACTTTCTTATGTTCTAAATTCTTCAACAATATCTCCATCATTCCAAGACAAGTATAAGATTTAGGTGATAGAATTTTTTATCTGTGGACAATTTACACGCAAAATTAAAAAATATTTCAATCATTTATATAAACTAACTAGTTGCAGTACATAGTTTCTCCCATGTAATTATGTTTTTTAATATTCTGTTGGAAAAATAATATTTATATTAGTTGAATAATATTGATAATAAGTCATGTCACTTGGTGAATAGACATGTTAATAATAAGTCATGTCACTTGGTGAATAGACATGTTAATAATAATTCATGTCACTTGGTGAATAAACTTATTAATTATCGGTTTAAAATTACACTCATTCAATCATATCTATTAACTTTTCAACAAACCCTTCCATCAAAAAGTTTAATCTTTTCATCAAACGGTTTAATCTTTTCATCCACCGTATAAAGGGTTGTTTTGACTCATTTCTCACATCAACTTTTGATAACAAGATTCCTTCCAAACTTAGAAGTTTCAAATTTAGAAAAAAAATTCTTCCAAAATTTTATTTTCTTTTTGGTGATAGAGAAAGACAAGATTGTTGTTGAGTGTATAAAAGTTCTATATTTTACCCCTCATTTACCTATATTTCTGTTGCATTCAAGCATATTTCATTACATTTAGGATAAATTTCTTCATATACATCACAATTAGATAAAATGGCACAGTTGCTACTGATTTTGGTCACTTTTGCAGGTATCTGCTGTGGCAGACTCCGGGCAGCAAAGGAGCAGAGCTGGATCACAGGACTGGAGTCGAGGAGCAAATGCTGTCGTGGCAGCCATGACGACAACATTGGTGAGGTGGAAGAGTGAAGTGGAGCTCGACAGATAGAAGATTTCAAGCCAGTCTATCGTGAACCACTCCTATATTTTTTTGAGCCCTGAGGCAGAATGAAGGCCAAGCCCAAAGTCCAAGGAAGAAACCCAAAGCAAGAAAAGAGGACGAATTAAAGGCATCTACTCAGAAGATTTAATCTTTAATAGAGTTGTACTTTAGTTTAAACTTGTATTCTTGTCATATTAGAAAACTTGGACCCATGGCCTATATAAAGGCATGTAATTCGACCTAGGGGAGGATATCTCATTCCTAGCCATCTTCCCCATACCCTTGTCGTTTTCCCTTCTCCATCATGTTCTAAATTCCCCTTAGGGCTAAGGGTTGATTCTGTAAAGTAGTTGCAAGGATTGTACTGTTTTAGGAATTTTCTGTTCAAAGCAATAAAAACTTCAAGTTTATTTATTCTGGTTTTCATATCTCGCAAGAGTATCGGGAGAGCATTGTGAGGTTATCCATTTGTTTGATATCGGGAGAGTCAAGCATACGAACGGAATAAATACGAGTTTTCCAGTTTATGGTTAAACCATCTTGGCTTAGGGATAAGTACGAGGTTAAGTGGCTAAGGTAGAATTCAACAACATTGGTGTTCACCCTTCGATTTACGCCGGGAGGTATCATCTAAGAAGTGTTCATCAACAGAACTTGGGCCTAGGGATAGGACAAGTCATAGCAGGGATTCTTTCCAAGCTTGAAGTGCAGAGTTGTGTGATCGCTGCCGCGACATCAACAGACTTCTGCCGTGACAAGTGTTACCGCGACAGGGACGACAATAGAACAGAAGTTCTCTTACAGTGCAACACCTGCACTACCGAGCAAATCAATACCGGCCTATTTCTTAAACCTGATTCTTTACTCTTTTATTTTAGTTGTTTATCAAGATTACTTTACAATCAATTTAAACTCTTTCTCTCTCTTGTGCAGCAATTCTAGGATAAAGTTATTTTCAGTCCCTGTGGAGACGATATCCGATACTCCAAGAATCACTTTACTACTTGCGTCGTGTACACTTGCACTATTTGCGATAGGACTCTTTTACACGCAATAAGTTTTTGGCGCCGTTGCCGGGGACTAGCAACATACCTTTACCCTTACTATTACTGCACTTTTTCTTTTTCTTTTTCTGTTTTTAGTGGTATTATTTACCCTGTGCTTTTCACAAGGTTTTCCGTTTGCTTATGCGCAGATCTAGACGAGGCAAAGAACCTGAGTACGAACTAGATCCCGAAATCGAACGCACGTACCAACTCAGGAACCGAGTCCGACTCTTGATAGCAAGAAACGACTATCTTGAGGAACAGCTAGAAGCAATGGTGAACAGAAGGCAGAACAACGGGGTAGATGATGACCAGAGGATTGCTGAAGATCCTCCCCAAGATGTCCGGAATGAACGGCCTGCTGCCGCTGCCGTACGAAAGTCCTGCCGCGACTACATTGTCAATGACCATGTTGAACTGGAGACCACCTTGCCAGACGTGGAAGCTGAGAACTTCGAGCTGAAACCTGTTATGTTCAGCATGATAAATTTCGCTGGCCAGTTTAGTGGTGCTGCAACTGAGGATGCCCGAGAACATTTGAAAACATTCCAAGAAATATGTGGATCGTTTAGATTGCTAGGAATAAATTCGGAAGTACTGAGGCTCCGGTTATTTCCTCATTCATTGAGAGACAGAGCTAAAACTTGGTGGAATAAACTAACGCCGGGTTCAATACGAATTTGGGCAGATCTCTCTCGTGAATTCTTATCTCGTTTTAATCCTTTTCATATATCTGAAAGATTGCGTAACAAAATTGCTACTTTTCAACAGGAGGATGACGAACCAATGCACGAGGCATGGGATATATTTACAACTCTTCTTCGAAACTGCCCGATGCATGGATTCCCCGTGTGGAACCAGGTCGTCAAATTCTACAACGCTGCCAATGCACACACTCATCTGAGAATAGATTCAACTACAAATGGGCTAATACTGGACAAGGAACCAGACGAAGCAATGATAGTGTTGAAGAACTTAGCGAAAAACGATGAGCAATTTCCTACAGTTAGGAGAGGGGGCAAACGAGGGGTATCTGTGAAGGATTATGAAGCTGACAATTCGATGAAATCACAGGTTGCGTACCTCACAAAAGTAGTAGAAAATCTACAGCGGAAAGATTCAAAAGTCGTATATTCTGTAGAAGAGGTATGTGAAACATGTAGTGGGAATCACAGTTCAGAAGATTGTCCTTTACAGCTGGAAGAAGGGATGTATGTTGGGAATTATAACAAGCCAAGAAACAATGATTCCAACAATTACAATCCCATCAGGAGGAAAGATCCTAAGTTTTCCTGGAGCAATCCGAACAACACATTGAATCCTCAAATGCAGAACAACCAAAACCAAGGGGCACCCAGAATCCTATCGCGACAGCAGCCACAGCAGCAGCCGCGCCTAGTATACTGGAGCAAACATTAGCAACATTCATGTCACAGACAGGAGCTTACATGGTGAACATGGGTCACTTTGTCAAGAAAACTGAGTCATTCATGGACAAGATAGAGATGAGGATGACAAACCATGAGGCTACCCTGAAATCGCTGAAGACACAGATGGGCCAGGTCTCCCAGCATATCAAGCCAAGGCAAAACGGAGGATTCCCTAGTGATACTGAGGTCACTAGAAAACTCACACATGAGCAGTGTAAAGCAATCACAACTAGGAGTGGGAAACAGTTACAGGGGCCGGAGATGAAGAGCATACCAAGTAAGGAACCGACCCTAGATACACTTGTCGTAAACACTGCCCCGGCAGAAGAAGAACAACCTAATGTCGACACACTTGTCGCGACAGCAGAAGGGACAGAGGAGCAAACAGAGGATACTGAAGAACCTAAACCTCCTCAGATCCGAATCCCATGTGAAGGACGTCTTGAAGATTACCGTCCTCCACCTTATTTTCCACAGCGGTTACAAAAACAGAAACATGAGTACCAGCTCAAAAAGATTTATGATATTTTTAAGCAGGTACACATTAACATACCGCTGTTAGAGGCCATCAAGTAGATGCCCGGTTATGCGAAAATTCTCACGGACGCCATGTCAAAAAGGTCCAGACTTGGGGAATTCGAAACGGTAAAGATGACAGAAGGATGCATGACTATCTTGCACAGGCATCCACCCCAGAAGAAGAAGGATCCCGAGAGCTTCATCATACCATGCATAATTGGCGACAAATTCGTGGGTAAGGCACTTTGTGATCTTGGTGCTAGCATAAATTTAAGGGTAAATTACACAGACGGTCACTAAACTTTGGTAAAAAAACAATATGGTAACCAAACTTTCAAAAATCACAAAATTGCAATTAAACTTTATGTTTTATAACAAAATGGTAACTAGACGTTAAATCCCGTTAAGTGGCTGTTATAAAATTTGGTGTAATAACACATTTAGTCCTTCATATTTACACATTCAATCAAATTAGTCCTAGTTCGAAACAATTCACTAAATTTAGTCCTCGTTATTTACGCATTCTTTCAATTTGGTCCTTAAAGTAAAATTCTAAAGTATGGTAACATGATAAATAATTACAATTAAATTTTTATAGGAACTCGAAAGCTCGACTCGAATCGAACCGAAAAAATTTCAAATGAAGTTTGAGTTGTAAAATATGACGCGTCAACTCGAATTTTTTTACTCGACTCGATCGAAGGCTCACCTCTATTTTAAGATATGACGCGTCAACTCGAAATATTCGAATATTTTATATCATTTTTTCTTTTAAATCGAATATTTTTTAAAATAGAATATTTAAAATTTTCATATTTAAATCACATCGATTATTTAATAACAACTTTAAATATTCTATTTAATTTAAACATATTCGATTTAAAAGAAAAAATAATAATTTAAAATATTCGAATATTTAATAACTACTTTAAATATTTTTCATTAAAATATTTGAATATTTAATAACTACTTTAAATATTCGAATGTTTTAAATAATTTTTTTCTTGTAAATCGAATATTTTTAAAATAAATCGAATATTTAAAGTAGTTATTAAATATTCGATGTGATTTAAAAGAAAAAATAATTTAAAATATTTGATCGAGTTGACTCAAAAAAATTTGAGTTATTCGAGTTGACGCGTCATATTTTACAACTCAAACTTTATTTGAAAAAATTTCGATTAGAGTCGAGTCAAGTTTTCTTGTTCCTTTAAAAATTTAATTAAATATTCGAATATTTTAAATCAATTTTTTTTCTTTTAAATCGAATATTTTTAAATTAAATCGAATATTTAAAGTAGTTATTAAATATTCGATGTGATTTAAATATGAAAATATTAAATATTCTATTTTTAAAAATATTCGATTTAAAAGAAAAAATGATTTAAAATATTCGAATATTTCGAGTTATTCGAGTTGACGCGTCATATCTTAATATAGAGGTGAGCGTTCGATCGAGTCGAGTCAAAAAAATTTGAGTTATTCGAGTTGACGTGTCATATTTTACAACTCAAACTTTATTTGAAACTTTTTCGATTCGAGTCGAGTGAAGTCGAGTCGAGTTTTCGAGTTCCTATAAAATTTTAATTAAATATTCAAAATTTTTAAATCATTTTTCTTTTAAATCGAATATTTTTAAATTAAATAGAATATTTAAAGTTTTTATTAAATAATCGATGTGATTTAAATATGAATATATTAAATATTTTATTTTAAAAAATATTCGATTTAAAAGAAAAAATGATTTAAAATATTCGAATATTTCGAGTTATTCGAGTTGATGCGTCATATCTTAAGATAGAGGTGAGTGTTCGATCGAGTCGAGTCAAAAAATTTCGAGTTGACGCGTCATATTTTACAACTCAAACTTTATTTGAAATTTTTTCGATTCGAGTTGAGTTTTCGAGTTCCTATAAAAATTTAATTGTAATCATTTATCATGTACCATACTTTGGAATTTTACTTTAAAGACCAAATTGAAAGAATGCGTAAATAACGAGGGCTAAATTTAGTAAATTGTTTCGAATTAGGACTAAATTGATTAAATGTATAAATATGAATGAATAAATGTGTTATTATACCAAATTTTATAACAGCCACCTAACGGGAATTAACGTCTAGTTACCATTTTGTTATAAAATATAAAGTTTAATTGCCATTTTGTGATTTTTGAAAGTTTGGTTACCATTTTGTTTTTTTTACCAAAGTTCAGTGACCGTCTGTATACTTTACCCTAAATTTAATGCCAAAATCCGTGTTTCAGAAATTAGGTATTGGACGAGCAAAGCCCACGACAGTCATGCTGCAGCTGGCAGACCGCTCTTACGTACAACCAGAACGGAAGATCGAAGATATTCTGGAAAGAGTGGATAAATTTATTTTTCCTGCTGACTTTCTTGTTTTAGACTGTGAAGCAGATGAAAACGCATCGATCATCCTGGGGCGACCCTTCCTAGCCACAAGCAGAACTGTGATTGATGTGGAGAAAGGAGAACTAACCATGAGAGTGAATGATCAAGAAATCAAACTCAATGTTCTCCAAGAAATTAAACATGTTGATGCAGAAGAAGAGTGCAAGGCAATCTCTAAAGTGATCCTTGACCAACCCTGCATCAGATCCAGCTGCCACGACAGAAAGATTGGTCACTGCTACAGCAGTCACCTGGAAAACTGTCATGGCAACAACGACGACAGTGACTCCTCCGACTCATAAATATCTGACACTGAATGTCCCGATGAGGTAAATTGGATAGGCAATCGTCCAGGTAAGTTCTTCGAGCCTCTTAATTATACCTCGAATGAACATATAATCCAGAAACCTTCGATTGAAAAGCCACATGTTCTAGATCTTAAGCCCCTGCCAGGGCAACTTAAATATATTTTTCTTGGTTTAAATGATATGTTGCTCGTAATCATCTCTTCTAAGTTAATGCAGAAACAGAAGCAGCAGCTAATCAGAATGTTACATCAGCATAAGAAGGCCATTGGATGGACTATAGATGATATCCAAGGCATCAGTCTGGCATTATGCATGCACAAGATTCTCTTGGAGGATGATCATAAGCCGACTATTGATGCCCAGAGACGCTTGAATGAGGCTATGCGAGAAGTGGTGAGAAAAGAGATTATCAAATGGCTTGACGCCGGAATCATATACGCCATCTCGGATATCAAGTGGGTGAGCCCGGTGCAGTGTGTACCCAAAAAGGGAGGCATAACCGTGGTAACCTGCGAAGAAAACGAGCTAATCCCAACCAGGACTGTGACCGGTTGGAGGGTTTGTATGGATTACCAGAAGCTTAACAAAGCTACCCGGAAAGATCATTTCCCCTTACCTTTTATAGATTAGCGGGGAAACCTTACTATTGTTTTCTTAATGGTTACTCAGGTTATAATCAGATAGCAATTGCACCGGAGGATCAAGAGAAAACTACCTTCACATGCCCGTACGACACCTATGCTTTTCGGAGAATGCCATTTGGGCTCTGCAATGCACCATCAACCTTCCAAAGGTGCATGATGGCAATATTCTCCGACATGGTGGAGGATTTTCTAGAGATTTTCGTGGACAACTTTTCCGTCTTTGGACACAGTTTTGAAGGTTGTTTAGGCAACTTGCAGAAGGTTCTTGAAAGATGCGAAGAGGCGAACTTGGTTTTGAACTGGGAAAAGTGCCACTTCATGGTGGATGAAGGGATAGTACTAGGCCACAAAGTGAGCTGCCGTGACATAGAGGTGGACAGAGCCAAAATAGAAGTCATCGAAAAGCTGCCGCCACCCACCACAGTCAAGGGGATCCGAAGTTTCTTAGGGCATGTCGGGTTTTATCGACAATTTATTGCAAATTTCTCGAAGATTACCAAACCCTTATGCCACCTATTGGAGCAGAATCGTCCCTTCGATTTTAATACTGAATGTACTGAGGCATTCAGAATTCTGAAGGAGAATCTGGTAACAGCCCCAATCGTACAGCCATCAGACTGGAGTTTTCCATTTGAGATAATGTGTGATGCCAGTGACTATATTGTCGGGGCAGCACTAGGTAAAGGAAGGATAAGCTCTTCCATGTGATTTACTATGCCAGCAAAACACTGAATGATGCCCAAGTCAACTACACCACGACAGAGAAGGAACTGTTAGTAGTGGTGTTCTCAATCGAAAAGTTTCGTCCGTACATACTTGGAACAAAGGTGGTGGTCGATACAGACCATTCAACACTGAAGTATCTGTTCACAGAAAAGATGCAAAACCTAGATTAATACGTCGGATTCTGCTGTTGCAAGAATTTGATATTGATATCAAGGATAAAAAGGGAACAGAGAACCAAGTAGCAGACCACTTGTCAAGACTGGAAACGGGAAGGAGTCAATCCACAGACCAGACCAACATATTGGAGACCATCCCAGATAAGCAGTTGTTTGCTGCCACCAGCACTGCCACGACAGCCATGGCGGCAGGTAAGCTTTCTGAAACCCCTTGGTACGCTGATTTTGTTAATTACATTGTTAGTGGGGTACTACCTCATGAACTTAATTACCAAGCAAGGAAGAGGTTCCAAAATGATGCAAAACATTATTATTGGGACGAACCTCTTCTTTTCAAACACTGTGCAAATCAGATTATCATGAGATGTGTACCACAGGATGAACAAGAAGTTGTGCTTCACCACTGCCATGCTTCACCATATGGAGGACACTTAGGTGGAAACAAAACTGCTGCCAAGGTTCTACAATCCGGTCTCTATTGACCCACATTGTTCAAGGATGCACAAGCTTTTTACAAAGGGTTGTGACAAATGCCAAAGGACTGGGAACATATCGAGAAGGCATGAGATGCCACTTCATAACATATTAGAGGTCGAAATCTTCGATGTATGGGGAATCGACTTCATGGGACCATTCCCAGCATCTTGTGGGAACCTGTACTTCCTACTGGCAGTAGATTATGTGTCCAAGTGGGTAGAAGCGATCGCCACTCAGAAAAATGATGCCAAAACTGTTCAAAGATTTCTGCACAAGAACATCTTCTCCAGATTTGGCATCCCAAGGGAGATAATTAGTGATGAGAGGAGACACTTCGATAACAGGGTAATTGCTGCTACCTTGAGAAAATACGGAGTAAAGCACCGAATTGCAACAACATATCACCCTTAAACCAATGGGCAAGCCGAGATATCCAACAGAAAAGTAAAGAATATACTTGAGAAGATGATTAAACCCACTCGAAAGGATTGGTCTCTACATCTCACTGATGCACTCTAGGCTTATAGAACAGTATTCAAAACACCATTGGGGGTGTCACCCTATAGACTCATGTTGAGTGTGTAAAAGTTCTATTATTTACACCCTTTTTAACCCATATTTCTGCTGCATTCAAGCATCATTGCATTGCATTTAGGTTAGTTTTCAGTAAAACATCACAAATGGACTAAAGGCACAGATTCTACTAAAAGATGGCTATTTTTGCAGGTATCTGCCATAGTAGATGTTGAAGGCAGGCGCAGGGCAGATAAGCAGGAAAGCTGAACTGGACGAGCAGTCGAAGCAGACGAACCTGTCACGGACCTGTCGTGACAGCAAGGTGACAGCAACCTTATGAAGAGGAAAAGTAAAGTGGACCTCGATAGATAGAGAAAAATCTGCTCGTCTGTCGTGTGAAAGCCAAATATTTTTCCAAGCCCCGGATCAAAAGATATGTCAAGCCAAAGCTCAAGGAGAAGAAATTCCTAGAAACAAGGATGCGGCTGGAAAGTATGAGACTTTAGAGATTTAGTCTTTATTAGAATTTTACTTTTAATTAAAGTTGTAATCCTTGTTACCTTAGATAACTTGAGCCCAAAGCTTATATAAGGGCATAGATTAAACCTAGGGCATAACCGATTACCCCATAACCGAAACCAAAAACCCTCTGTCGTCCACCCGTCACCGACATGTTCTAATTTCCCCCTAGGGCTACGGGTTTTTTTGTAAAGTAGTTGCAAGGGTTGCTTTGTTTTAGGATTTTTTCAAGTTCAATAAAATAAACTTCAAGTTCTTTTATCTTGGTTCTAATATCTTGCAAGAGCATCGGGAGAGCATTGTGAGGTTATCCATTTACTTAGCATCGGGAGAGTTAAGTATACGAAAGAGATAAAAGCGCGTTCTCTAGTTTATAGTTGAACCATCTCGTGCCTAGGGATAGGGCGAGGTTAAGTGGCTAAGGAAGAATTCATACACATCGGTGTTCATCCTTCGATTCACGCCGGGAGGTATCATCAAAGACGTGATCGTCGACAGACTTGTGCCTAGGGATAGGGCAAGGCAGATCTGGGATTCTTGCCAAGCTTGAAGTACGGAGTTGGTGTTTGCTGCCGCGACAGCCAACGGACAGCTGCCGCGACAAGTGCTGTCAGCGACAGGCGCGACGACAGAACTGGAGATCCTAAGCAATTCAATACCTGCACTACTGAGCAACTCAATACCAGCCCATTCTCTCTATCTTGATTTCTCAATCCTTTATTTTACGTTTTTACCTTATTATTCTCGTGACAACTCTTAATTATTTTCTTTACTTTCGTGCAGTAAACAAGGTGAAAGTCATTAGCCCAATCCCTGTGGAGACGATATCCGATACTTCGTATCACTTTACTACTTGCGTCGTGTACACTTGCACTACAATTGCGATAGACTATTTTACACGCAACAAGTTTTTGGCGCCGTAGCCGGGGATTGGCAACATAACTACATCTTTCTTTTATTGCACTTTTTACTTTTATTCTTATTTTCGTTTTTATTTTTTTTCTTTTCTTTAATTTTTGTTTTGTGTCTTCAACTCTTGCTTTTCACGAGGTTTTCTTGTTTATGCGCAGATCCAAAAGAGGTGAAGATCCTGAGTATAAATTAGATCCGGAGATCGAACGTTCCTTCAATCTCAAGAAACAACTTCGCCGACTTTTAGACAGAAACGAATATCTCGAAGAACAGCTAGAGAAGATGGCCCATAACCAACCTGCTGGTGGATTCATACCACCCCTTGGCAATAATAACCCACCTGTCGCCGATCCGTCCGCAGCAGGTGGACGACGGTCATGTCGTGACTACATGCTGAATGATCATGTAGAGCTGGAGACCACGCTGCCGGATATTGATGTTGATAACTTCGAGGTTAAACCTGTCATGTTTAGTATGATCAACAACGCCGGACAGTTTAGTGGTTCTACGACAGAAGATGCTAGGGAGCATCTCAAAACGTTCCAGGAGATCTGTGGTTCGTTTAGACTGCCAGGAGTTAGTCCGGAGATACTGAGGCTTCGGTTATTCCCTCACTCTTTGAGGGACAGAGCTAAAACTTGGTGGAATAAACTAACACCGGGTTCTATTATGACTTGGGCAGATCTAACTCGTGAATTCTTATCTCGTTTTAATCCTTCGCATTTATCTGAGCGATTACGTAATGAAATTGCTACTTTTCAACAGGAAGATGACGAGCCAATGCACGAGGCCTGGGACAGGTTTACTACTCTTCTTCGAAACTGCCCTATGCATGGATTCCCCGTCTGGAATCAGGTTACAAAGTTCTATAATGCTGACAATCTACAAACTCGCATCCGAATTGATTCTGCAGCAAATGGATTACTATTGGATAAAGATCCAGACGAGGCGCTGCAAGTTCTGAAAAATTTAGCTAAGAATGAAGAACAGTTTCCGACAGCTAGAAGAGGGGGTAAACGGGTACTTGCTGTCAAGGACTATGAGGCCGACAGCACTATGAAATCACAGGTAGCATTCCTTACTAAAGCCATGAAACACTTATTGAATGAAGATGACTTACGAGGATTTGCTGTCGAGGAAGTTTGTACTACTTGTGAGGGAAATCATAGTAGGGATGAATGCCCTATAAATATAGAAGAGGGAAAATATGTTGGAAATTACAAGCCAAACTACAATTCCAACAACTACAATCCTAATTGGAGGAAAGATCCCAAATTTTCTTGGAGTAACCCTAACAATGCTCTGAATCCGCAAGTGCATAATCAGAATCAGGGGGTCCTAGATTGTTGACGCGACAGCAACAGCAGCCGCAAAACCTGCCGCAGAACCTGTCGCCGCAACAGCAACAGCAGCCACCACCTGCCACGAGTAGTGTATTGGAGCAGACTCTGGCCACTTTTATGTCTCAGACTGGTACGTATATGGACAATATTAATCAGTTTGTCAAGAAGACGGAAAACTTTATGGATGAAACCAAGATGAGGATGACAAATCATGAGGCTACCTTGAAATCTCTAGAGACACAAATGGGTCAGGTGTCCCAGCACATTAAGCCGAGGCAGAATGGAGGTTTCCCTAGCAATACTGAAAATGCTAGACCGCCCCCACATGAGCAATGTAAGGTGATTACTACTAGGAGTGGGAAAAAGTTACCTGGACCGGAAAAAGCTGAAACAGAAAAGGAACCTGCCTTAGATAAACCTGCCGAGGAAGCTGCCCCGACAGGTGATAAACAGACTGCTGCCGATGAGCCTGTCACGACAGCAGAAGCGACAGAGGAGAAAAATGAAGAACATCGTCCTCAGATTCGTATGCAGTGGGAAGGACGTGTTGCTGATTACCGTCCCCCACCACCCTTTCCTCAACGGATAAAGCAAGCTAAGCAAGAATCTCAACTTAAAAAGATTTATGATATTTTTAAGCAGGTTCAGATTAATATTCCGCTGTTAGATGCCGTTAGGGAGATGCCCGGTTATGCTAAATTTCTCAAGGATGTCATGTCAAAGAAATATAAACTTGGGGAGTTTGAAACGGTAAGGATGGCAGATGGTTGCATGAGTATTCTTCATCGGCAGCCACCCCAGAAGAAGAAGGATCCAGGGAGCTTCCTCATACCTTGTGTAATCGGTGACAAATTTGTGGGTAAGGCACTTTGTGATCTTGGAGCTAGTGTTAATCTAATGCCCAAATCTGTTTTTCAGAAATTAGGTATTGGGAAGGCGCGGCCCACGACAGTTACCCTACAGCTAGCCGACCGCTCTTACGTTCATCCAGAGGGAAAGATTGAAGACATTTTGGTAATAGTGGATAAGTTTATTTTTCCTGCTGACTTTCTTATTTTAGATTGCGAGGCAGATGAGAACGCACCAGTCATCCTTGGGCGACCCTTTTTAGCCACGGGAAGATCACTGATTGATGTGGAGAGAGGAGAACTCACCATGCGAGTAAACGATCAAGAGATTAAGTTGAATGTTCTCCAATCAATGAAACGAGCTGATTTGGACGAGGAATGCAAGGCCATCATTGAGGTGACCTTTGATTACCCCTGCATCAGGTCGGGCTGCCATGATAAAAAATTTGGTCACTGCTGCGACAGCCATTTACAGACCTGTCACGACAGCGATGACGACAGCACCGACGACAGCAACTCCTCTGAATCCGATACATCTGATACTGAAGGTCATGAGGAGGTAAACTGGTTAGACCATCGTCCAGGTAAGTTATTCGAACCCTTGAATTACACTTCGGATAACCATTTAATCCAAAAGCCCTCTACTGTTGAACCACCTGTCTTAGAACTCAAGCCCCTGCCAGGGCAGCTTAAATATGCTTATCTTGGTTGTGATGACACACTGCCCGTAATCATCTCTGCTAAGCTGCCGCAGGAACAGGAACGACAGCTGATCGACATGCTAAGGCAGCACAAAAAAGCGATTGGATGGACGATAGCAGACATTCAGGGCATTAGTCCGGCGTTATGCATGCACAAAATCCTTCTTGAGGAAGATCATAAGCCGACTATAGATGCTCAAAGGCGGCTAAACCATGCGATGAAGGAGGTAGTGCGTAAGGAGATCATTAAATGGTTAGATGCTGGTATTATTTACGCCATCTCCGACAGCAAATGGGTTAGCCCGGTGCAATGTGTTCCCAAGAAAGGAGGCATGACCGTGATAACCAACGAAAACAATGAACTAATCCCAACCAGGACTGTGACCGGTTGGAGGGTTTGTATGGACTATCGGAAGCTTAACAAAGCTACCCGAAAGGACCACTTCCCTTTACCCTTTATTGATCAAATGCTTGATAGATTAGCGGGTAAATCTTATTATTGTTTTCTTGATGGTTATTCAGGTTATAACCAAATTGCTATTGCACCGGAGGATCAAGAGAAAACGACTTTCACATGCCCCTACGGAACATATGCATTTAGGAGGATGCCGTTCGGCCTTTGTAACGCACCTGCCACCTTCCAAAGGTGCATGATGGCAATATTCTCCGACATGGTAGAGGATTTCCTTGAGATTTTCATGGATGATTTTTCCGTCTTTGGAGACGATTTTGAGAGCTGCCTCAGCAACCTCCAAAAGGTACTTGAAAGATGTGAAAAAACTAACCTTGTTCTCAATTGGGAAAAATGTCATTTTATGGTAGATGAAGGGATAGTTCTAGGCCATAAGATTAGCTGCCGTGGGATAGAGGTCGACAGGGCAAAAATTGAAGTCATAGAGAAGCTGCCACCGCCAACCACAGTCAAGGGCATTAGGAGTTTTTTAGGGCATGCCGGTTTTTACAGAAGATTTATTGCAAATTTTTCAAAGATCACCAAACTGCTATGCCATCTCCTAGAGCAGAACCGACCCTTTAACTTTAATGAGGAATGTACTGAAGCATTCAAGGTTCTGAAGGAAAAGTTAGTGACAGCCCCCATAGTACAGCCACCAGACTGGACACAACCATTCGAGATCATGTGTGATGCTAGTGACTATGCTGTCGGGGCAGCACTTGGGCAGCGCAGAGACAGGCTGTTTCACGTCATATATTATGCTAGCAAAACATTAAATGAAGCCCAAGTGAACTATACCACCACAGAAAAGGAGCTGTTAGCTGTGGTGTTCTCCATCGACAAGTTTCGTTCTTACATACTTGGAACGAAGGTAATAATACACACCGACCATTCTGCCCTCAAGTACTTGTTTGCAAAGAAGGATGCGAAGCCTAGGCTGATACGATGGATCTTGCTATTACAAGAATTCGACCTTGAGATCAAAGACAAAAAGGGGACAGAAAATCAAGTGGCAGACCACTTGTCGAGGTTGGAGACGGGACAGAGTCTACCGTTAGATGAGACACACATACTGGAGACCTTCCCAGATAAGCAGCTCTTTGCTGCCGCAGTCGCTGTCGCGACAGCCATGGCGGCAGGTAAGTCTTCTAACCTTCCCTGGTATGCTGATTTCGTTAATTATATAGTTAGCGGAATATTACCTACTGATCTTAATTATCAAGCAAGGAAGAGGTTCCAAAATGATTTTAAACATTATTATTGGGACGAACCTCTTCTTTTCAAAATGTGCGCAGATCAGGTTATAAGAAGGTGTGTACCACAAGAAGAACAAGAAGACATTCTCCATCACTGTCATGCGTCACAATATGGAGGTCACTTAGGAGGCAATAAAACTGCTGCCAAGGTGCTGCAGTCAGGGTTCTACTGGCCGAAACTTTATAATGTTGCACAGGAATTTTACAAAAGCTGTGACAGGTGCCAGCGGACAGGTAACATCTCGAGGAGAAATGAGATGCCACTGCAGAATATTCTAGAAGTAGAGATCTTTGATGTTTGGGGGATTGATTTTATGGGACCTTTTCCATCTTCGTGTGGAAATCTTTATATCCTCCTAGCAGTGGACTATGTCTCCAAGTGGGTTGAAGCAATCGCAACTCAAAAGAATGATGCCAAGACGGTCCAAAAGTTTTTACATAAAAACATTTTTTCTAGATTTGGCATCCCTAGGGCGATTATCAGTGATGAGGGGAGACATTTTGATAATAGGGTAATTGCTGCTGCCTTGAAGAAATATGGTGTCAAGCACAGGATCGCGACAGCATACCACCCACAGACCAATGGACAGGCTGAGATATCCAATAGGGAAGTGAAGAACATCCTTGAAAAGATGGTTAAACCAACTAGGAAAGATTGGTCTTTACTTCTGAATGATGCATTATGGGCATACCGGACAGCTTTCAAGACTCCATTGGGAATGTCTCCATTCCGACTGATTTATGGGAAAACCTGTCACTTGTCTGTCGAGATCGAACACAAAGCATATTGGGCAATCAAGGCAGTAAATATGGACTTGGACAAGGCCGGCCAGAAAAGGTTATTAGATTTAAACGAGATTGAAGAATTACGGACAATGGCCTACGACAACGCAAGGATTTACAAGGAAAAGACTAAAAAGTGGCACGACAAGAAACTGCTGCCACGACAGTTCTGCCCAGGGCAGCTTGTGTTGTTATTTAATTCTAGACTTAAACTCTTCCCAGGAAAGCTAAAGTCTAGATGGTCTGGCCCGTTTCAAGTAGTTCAAGTTTTTCCCCATGGTGCCATCACAATTCAATCATTAAAAGACGGGCACCAATTCAAAGTCAATGGACAACGACTCAAGCATTATCAGGGGACTGAAGCCCCAGGAATTCAGGAAGTGGTTACTTTAGGAGATGCCCCACAAGGCACCCCTAATTTAACCTAAGTTTTATTTTTATTTTTATTATTATTTATTAGGAATTAGGTTTATTTTATTCGAATAATGTTTTGTTTTTTTTTCTAATTTCAGTTTTTAGGAAATAAAGGAGTCAAGAAGGAAAGAAGAAGTGGCCCAAGCCCACCGCCCATCCATCAGCCAAATAAAGCCCATTTATGATAACCTGTCGTTTCAGCTGCCGGCGCAGACGGACTTGACAGGCTGTCAACAGTTTGGCGCTGCAGACGCCGAAGCGTGCGGCAGACGCACAGCAGACGCATAAATGCGTGTCAGACACGTCAGACACGCTACATCCAATCTGCCGCCCCGTTCTTCACGCCTGCCGTTGCGGCATTAAATGGGCAGCTACTCGACCGCTATATAAACCCCTTCCCACTTTCATTTTTCATCACTTCTGATTTTGCTCTCTTGTTATTTTTCTCCTCTAGTTTTATTTGCTCTCTCTTTTCTTTTTTCACACAGCCCTTGCAACCAATATGTCGTCGAGACAAACCTGCCGTAGCTCTGCTGCCGCCTCTTCTTCCGCAGCAGCATCCCCCTTTGCCAACAAAGAGTTATGGGAGGAACGTGGCTTCGTGTACATCCGACAGACGCCCAACATAGGACTCCGGCCGTTCATTTTCAAGGCCATCAAGGCTCAACTATGGGAGTATTTTGCTGAACAACCGGCCGAGCTTAACGACACCTTAGTCCGCGAATTCTACGCAGCCATAGACAGCAGGACGACGACATCTGTCACTGTTCGAGGAGTGCAAGTACCTTTCACGGCCGACATCATCAATCACATGTTTGGCCTTTTCTTTGGCCCCGGTGATGATGCTCACCAGGAATTCATCGACTCCCTCGACGCTGCCACTTACGATGCCATCATGGTGGAGTTGACAGAGGCCGGTACATCATGGACAACCAGCAAAAAGAACCCCCACTCCGTCAACAGGGGACAGCTCCGCCCGGAAGCCAAACTTTGGAACGCTTTCATCAAAAAGCGTATCCTGCCCTCGTCCCACCACACGACAGTCGACCGACAGCGGCTTGCCCTGATTCACTCCATCATGCACAACAGGGCCATTAATGTGGGCAGATATATGAGGGACAACATCCTGGACTGTGCCTTCCGCTCTGACTCACGCCTCTGCCTGCCGTTCACCATAACGTCCCTCTGCCGATGTGCTGCGGTGCCTGAGGACCCCTCCGACAAAATCAGGAAGGGCAGAGGGTGGACAGACAATAACATCAACAGCCTCATGGAGCTGATCGCGGCTACACCTGTCTCCTCCTTCAACCCTGCTGGCTCACCCGCAGAATCATCAGAGGAACCACCCACCGACCCTGCCACCGAGCCTGCCCCTGATGCTGAAACCAACGCCCCTCCGACAGACCAGTCTGCCCTCATCCTAGCTGCTTTACAACGGGTAGAGGAACGCCAATTGGGATTGATGACATTTATTCGGGACTTCACAAACTCCACGGTAAATTTTATTACCCAAACTTTAAATTTTCCCGATGTTCAATTCCCTACTTTTCCTGCCCATTATTTCCATATCCCCACTCCTGTCCACACACCTATCCACACGCCCACACCACCTGCCTCCCCGTCCCACTCGACCGCTTCCACCAAATCACCTGCCCCGACGGCAGAAGGCGACCAACCGGAAGACACTTCCCCTCGAGGAACCAAGAGACCTGCCACTAATGACAGCCCTCTTATCCGGAGGAATTTGGAGAGTGACTTTACCAGGGTCAAGAGGATTAAACATGTGGCAGACAAGAAAAGGCTGCCTAAGGCTAGTACCACTACCACCAGCAGTTGGGACAGCGGCAGCAGTTCCGATGTTCAGCCTGTGGAGCAACCTGTCCCTGAACCTGTCTCTGAACCTGTCCAGCCTCCCCCACAGCGCAGACGCCGCCGGCAGATCCGAATCAGCAGCAGCAGCGAGGGCAGCGACTGAAAATTTAAGTTTTATTTTCCTCTGATTGCTGCCTGCCTTTATATTTTGTGATGTACTTTTTCTTTATTATTCATGTCATTTTACATTGAGGGCAATGCAACCCTCGAGTTTGGGGGTGGCAACCCTCCATCATTAATGGAGTCTTAAGTACATCTTTTTATTATTTGTTGTGTCTTTTATTTTAAATTTCTTTAAAAAAAAACACAGAAAAGATTAAACTGTTGGCTTAAAACTGTGAAATTAACTTACCTGTCATGACATCTCTGTAGTGGCAGCATCTTTAGGACAGATTAAGGAGAAGTTTAGAGCCTTTCTATAGTTCTGAAAATTTAAACACTTTTGTGACTGTTATACTGCTTAGATTTCTGTTAGCCAAACTAGAATAGGAAAGCTTAGCACTTAGAGTAGAAAAGAGACTAGAATCTCAGGAAACCTAGAGGTGCCTACCACCGGCTCTAGGCAGATAACCAGAGAAAAACTTCTAGAGGTGCCTATCACCGGCTCTAGACAGTTAACTAGAGGTGCCTGAAATACTGGCTCTAGTAAAAGAGAAGAAGTTTGAAAAAAAGGAAATAACTAGAGGTGCCCAATTCTGGCTCTAGTAAGAAAAAGAAAGAAAACAGTCTCGTAGGAAAAACTCTAAACAAGCTAAAGTTGAATATTCTAGTGAAACTAAGAGAGTCTTGGCATATAACTGTTCACAAGCATGCACACACTGCACGAGAGCTATAGGGAGATTCCGGACAGATCCTAACCTATCCGACAGGTTGCTGCCGCCATAGAGATCGAGCGACGGATAAGGGACAGTTCACTGTTTGAAGGCCAACACAAAATTTTTTTCTTGTTTTCATTTTTAATTGCTTGAGGGCAAGCAAAGACTTGAGTTTGGGGGTGTGTTGAGTGTGTAAAAGTTCTATTATTTACACCCTTTTTAACCCATATTTCTGCTGCATTCAAGCATCATTGCATTGCATTTAGGATAGTTTTCAGTAAAACATCACAAATGGACTAAAGGCACGGATTCTACTAAAAGATGGCTATTTTTGCAGGTATCTGCCATAGTAGATGTTGAAGGCAGGCGCAGGGCAGATAAGCAAGAAAGCTGAACTGGACGAGCAGTCGAAGCAGACGAACCTGCCACGGACCTGTCGTGACAGCAAGGTGACAGCAACCTTATGAAGAGGAAAAGTAAAGTGGACCTCGATAGATAGAGAAAAATCTGCTCGTCTGTCGTGTGAAAGCCAAATATTTTTCCAAGCCCCGGATCAAAAGATATGTCAAGCCAAAGCTCAAGGAGAAGAAATTCCTAGAAACAAGGATGCGGCTGGAAAGTAGGAGACTTTAGAGATTTAGTCTTTATTAGAATTTTACTTTTAATTAAAGTTGTAATCCTTGTTACCTTAGATAACTTGAGCCCAAAGCTTATATAAGGGCATAGATTAAACCTAGGGCATAACCGATTACCCCATAACCGAAACCAAAAACCCTCTGTCGTCCACCCGTCACCGACATGTTCTAATTTCCCCCTAGGGCTACGGGTTGTTTTGTAAAGTAGTTGCAAGGGTTGCTTTGTTTTAGGATTTTTTCAAGTTCAATAAAATAAACTTCAAGTTCTTTTATCTTGGTTCTAATATCTTGCAAGAGCATCGGGAGAGCATTGTGAGGTTATCCATTTACTTAGCATCGGGAGAGTTAAGTATACAAAAGAGATAAAAGCGCATTCTCTAGTTTATAGTTGAACCATCTCGTGCCTAGGGATAGGGCGAGGTTAAGTGGCTAAGGAAGAATTCATACACATCGGTGTTCATCCTTCGATTCACGCCGGGAGGTATCATCAAAGACGTGATCATCGACAGACTTGTGCCTAGGGATAGGGCAAGGCAGATCTGGGATTCTTGCCAAGCTTGAAGTACGGAGTTGGTGTTTGCTGCCGCGACAGCCAACGGACAGCTGCCGCGACAGGTGCTGTCGGCGACAGGCGCGACGACAGAACTGGAGATCCTAAGCAATTCAATACCTGCACTACTGAGCAACTCAATACCAGCCCATTCTCTCTATCTTGATTTCTCAATCCTTTATTTTACGTTTTTACCTTATTATTCTCGTGACAACTCTTAATTATTTTCTTTACTTTCGTGCAGTAAACAAGGTGAAAGTCATTAGCCCAATCCCTGTGGAGACGATATCCGATACTTCGTATCACTTTACTACTTGCGTCGTGTACACTTGCACTACAATTGCGATAGACTATTTTACACGCAACAACTCATCTATGGGAAAACCTGTCATTTACCTGTTGAGATAGAACGCATAGCTTACTAGGCTATCAAGGCAGTAAATATGGACTGGGATAAGGCAGGACAGAAAAGGCTACTAGACTTGAATGAAATTGAGGAAATTCGAGCAATGGCCTACGAAAATGCCAAGATCTACAAGGACAAAACCAAGAAGTGGCACGACAGGAAGTTACTGCCACGACAGTTCTGCCCAAGGCAGCAGGTGTTGTTGTTCAACTATAGGTTGAAGCTTTTCCCAGGAAAGCTTAAATCCAGATGGTCCAGTCCTTTCCAGGTTGTCCAAGTTTTCCCCCATGGTGCCATCACAATCAAATCCCTAAAGGATGGGCACCAGTTCATGGCCAATGGACAGAGACTCAAGCATTATTAGGGGACTGAAGCCCCAAGGATGCAGGAAGTAGTTACCTTAGGAGATGCCCCTCAAGGCATCCCTAATTTAACTTAGTTTTTATTTTAATTATATATTAGGAATTTAGATTTTTATTTTTTTAGGAACCAAGATTTTAATTTAAGTTTATTTATTTCATTATTTTTAGGAAATAAAGGAAGCAAAGCAAAGAGAAGGAATGAACCAGCCCACCACATTCACAACATCCCAAAAAGCCTAACAAACGAGTCTATCGTCACAACATGTCACCAGCTGTCGCGGTAGACGCGGAGAAGACAGCCTGTCATAGAGCTGTCGCGATAGACACGAAAACGCGTAACAGACGCGTCAGAAACCGCGTAACAGCTGGCCCCGCTATTCGCGTCTGTCGTTACAGACCCAACGGGCAGAAAATCCCTGTTCTATATAAACCCCACTCACTATTCATTTTTCATCTCATTCTCATTCTCTCAACATGTTTTCTCTGTTTTAGATCTCAAAAATTTTCTTCTTATTTTTGCTACAGTCCTTGCCAATGACTAGCAGACACACCCGCCGCAGCGCTGCCTCCACTTCTGCCACGACAGTATCAACCCCGAGTCACAATGCCATTCCCAACCGTTTCGCCTCCACCGAATCTGCCACAAGGTACTACAGTTCCTTTCAAAAGAGAGACATGTGGGAGGAATGAGGGTTCATCTACACACAACCAACGGGAGATCTAGGGCTAGAGAGCTTCATAGCCAAGAAAATTCAAGCCCTCAAATGGCAGAAATTTGCTGCCCAAATCGAAGAGATGAATATAACCCACGTCTGAGAGTTCTACGTTGCCGTAGACAGCAAGGATGCCACGACAGTTACCGTTCGAGGCAAGCAAATCTCTCTCGAGCCTACGTACATCAACACCTTATACGGGCTGTACGTGAGCAAGAGGGAGGACGCCCACCGGAGATTTGTGAATAGTCTGTCGCCGGCAGACTACGACGCGGTCATGGCAGAGGTCACAGAAGAAGGGACAGAGTGGAATGACGACCCTAAACACCGATGGACCGTGAAGAGAACCCAGCTGACTCCGCAAGCCAAATTGTGGAATCACTTCGTCAAAAAGCGTCTCATGCCGACCTCCCACAACAGCACCATCGACAGACCAAGGTTAGCCCTCGTCCATTCTATTTTAACCGAGAGGCAAATTAATGTCGGGCGTTACGTCTGGGATGAGATACTTGAGTGTGCTCTCTGACCATCGGGACCCCTCGTCTTCCTCTACCTCATCACCACCATCTGCCGCTGCAACAATGTGCCGAAAATTGAGGAGGACGTCAAGGTCCAAGGAAAGAGGTGGACGCAACGAAATATTTACAGCCTAATGGAGTTAAAAGCTGCCACCACGCTATCATACATCAACCCCTCTGCCACGACAGAGCCGACGGCAGGCCCCAGCTCCCCAGAACTTGTCGCAGCAGAGCCACAGCAGACGGTAGCAGCACCTCCAGCAGACACCTCCGGCCAGATTCTGTCGACGCTGAAAAGGATGGAGGAACGACAGCTCGGACTAATGGGCTTCATGAGGGACTTCACAGCTACAACGGTAAATTTCATTCAAAATGATTTACATTTTACCCATGTGACATTCCCCTCCTTCCCAGAACACTTCTTTGCTGCTGCCACCCCTGCTGCAAGCCCGAAAACCCTCTTCTGCTGCCTCCACACCTACCCCTGCCACGACAGGCGAAGGTGGTAGACAGTCTGCCACAGCCAGAGGAGAGAAGAGGGAGGACCCCTTACCGGAGATCGACCCCAAGTACTTTGAAGGGTTCTCCTCCTCTTCCATCTGGCAGGATTCTGACTCCGAGCCCTCAGTAGCGCAAGATATCTCAAAGGACTTCCCTCCAATAAAGAGGAAGAATCTCAATGAGACTGTCAAAGGACCCTCCGGCCAAAGCAGATCTTCCAGCAGCAGCAGCAGCTCCGATGATGATATCGAGGTTCTGGATTAGCCCCCACACATCTCACTGACACGTGTCCAGCCACCTCGGGAAGCAAAGAAGAAGATGGCCTTTGCCTCCCCCAGCAACCTGCCAGCCCCTGCCATGAAAGTCACTGCCCGCCGGCAGCTCCAAATCAGCAGCAGCAGGGACGACATCTCCTCCACTTAAGTGATTTTACTTATATTTTGTTGTCTTTGCTGTTTTATTTATTTTGTGATGTATTTTGCTTTTCTATTTTTATTTTTCATTCTGTCATGCATTGAGGGCAATGCAACCCTCGAGTTTGGGGCTAACATCCCTCCATTAATGAAGTTGTTAGTTGTGTCTTAAATTTGTGTCTAATTATTAGTTTATTTTTAAGTTTATTTTTTTGTAAAAAATGAAAATAAAAACAAAATTTTGGCTTAAGTCTTTGAACTAAACTTACCTGTCGCGACATACTCTGTCGTGACAATGCCTTTAGGAAATTTTAGGAACTATTTAGAGCCTTGCTATAATTCTGATCTGTACAACACTCTTTGTGACTCTTATGTTATCTAGACTTCTATAGTGCACTGGAATATGAATGTTTACCCACTTGAGATTGCCCCTAGAGGTGCCTATCACTGGCTCTAAGAAAGGAATAAAGGAAAGAAAGAATTCAGACTCATTGCTTGCAAAACTGTCTTGCCACCACACATCAACAGCAGCAGCGACAACATCTCCTCCACTTAAGTGCTTTTACTTATATTTTATTGTCTTTGCTGTTTTATTTATTTTGTGATGTATTTTGCTTTTCTGTTTTTATTTTTCATTATGTCATGCATTGAGGGCAATGCAACCCTCGAGTTTGGGGCTGGCATCCCTCCATTAATGAAGTTGTTAGTTGTGTCTTAAATTTGTGTCTAATTATTAGTTTATTTTTAAGTTTATTTTTGTGTAAAAAATGAAAATAAAAACAAAATTTTGGCTTAAGTCTTTGAACTAAACTTACCTGCCGCGACATACTCTGTCGTGACAATGCCTTTAGGAAATTTTAGGAACTATTTAGAGCCTTGCTATAATTCTGATTTGTACAACACTCTTTGTGACTCTTATGTTATCTAGACTTCTATAGTGCACTGGAATAGGAATGTTTACCCACTTGAGATTGCCCCTAGAGGTGCCTATCACTGGCTCTAAGAAAGGAATAAAGGAAAGAAAGAATTCAGACTCATTGCTTGCAAAACTGTCTTGCCACCACACATCAGCAGCAGCAGCGACGACATCTCCTCCACTTAAGTGCTTTTACTTATATTTTGTTGTCTTTGCTGTTTTATTTATTTTGTGATGTATTTTGCTTTTCTGTTTTTATTTTTCATTCTGTCATGCATTGAGGGCAATGCAACCCTCGAGTTTGGGGCTGGCATCCCTCCATTAATGAAGTTGTTAGTTGTGTCTTAAATTCGTGTCTAATTATTAGTTTATTTTTAAGTTTATTTTTGTGTAGAAATGAAAATGAAAATAAAAACAAAAATTTGGCTTAAGTCTTTGAACTAAACTTACCTGCCGCGACATACTCTGTCGTGACAATGCCTTTAGGAAATTTTAGGAATTGTTTAGAGCCTTGCTATAATTCTGATATGTACAACACTCTTTGTGACTCTTATGTTATCTAGACTTCTATAGTGCACTGGAATAGGAATGTTTACCCACTTGAGATTGCCCCTAGAGGTGCCTATCACTAGCTCTAAGAAAGGAATAAAGGAAAGAAAGAATTCAGACTCATTGCTTGCAAAACTGTCTTGCACTGATTTTAGGGAGATTTCTCTTTGAGCTTAAGTTAGAAAAAAACTAAATGAGCCTAAGAATTGCCTCCAGAAAAGATGCAGTTAAATCAAGAGTCAGAAAAAAAAACCAAAGGAGCCTAAGAATTGCCTCCAGAAAAAATGAATTGGCATAAAACTCAAGTTTGTAAGCATGACTATTCTGGTAAACTAAAGGAGTCTAGGCACATATTTGTTCACAAAACATGCACGCACTACACAAGAACTATAGCATGGTTCCGAATAAATCCAGAAACGCCCGACAAGGTATTGCTCTTGATAGGGAATGTGTGGTAGGTAATGAAAAGTTCACTAAATTAAGCCAAACCAAAAAGTTTTTATTTTTAGTTAGGTCATATTTGCTTGAGGGCAAGCAAGAACTTGAGTTTGGGGTGTGTTGAGTGTATAAAAGTTCTATATTTTACCCCTCATTTACCCATATTTCTGTTGCATTCAAGCATATTTCATTACATTTATGATAGATTTCTTCATATACATCACAATTAGATAAAATGGCACAGTTGCTACTAATTTTGGTCACTTTTGCAGGTATCTGCTGTGGCAGACTCAGGGCAACAAAGGAGCAGAGCTGGATCACAGGACTGGAGTCGAGGAGCAAATGCTGCCGTGGCCACTGCCGTGGCAGCCATGACGACAACATTGGTGAGGTGGAAGAGTGAAGTGGAGCTCGACATATAGAAAATTTCAAGCCGGCCTGTCGTGAACCACTCCTATATTTTTCTAAGCCCTGAGGCAGAATGAAGGCCAAGCCCAAAGTCCAAGGAAGAAACCCAAAGCAAGAAAAGATGACGAATTAAAGGCATCTACTCAGAAGATTTAATCTTTAATAGAGTTGTACTTTAGTTTAAACTTGTATTCTTTCCATATTAGAAAACTTGGACCCAAAGCCTATATAAAGGCATGTAATTCGACCTAGGGGAGGATATCTCATTCCTAGCTATCTTCCCCAAAACCCTTGTCATTTTCCCTTCTCCATCATGTTCTAAATTCCCCTAGGGCTAAGGGTTGATTCTGTAAAGTAGTTGCAAGGATTGTACTGTTTTAGGAATTTTCTGTTCAAAGCAATAAAAACTTCAAATTTATTTATTCTGGTTTTCATATCTCGCAAGAGTATCGTGAGAGCATTGTGAGGTTATCCATTTGTTTGATATCGGGAGAGTCAAGCATACGAACGGAATAAATACGAGTTTTCCAGTTTATGGTTAAACCATCTTGGCTTAGGGATAAGTACGAGGTTAAGTGGCTAAGGTAGAATTCAACAACATTGGTGTTCACCCTTCGATTTACGCCGGGAGGTATCATCTAAGAAGTGTTCATCAACAGAACTTGGGCCTAGGGATAGGACAAGTCATAGCAGGGATTCTTGCCAAGCTTGAAGTGCAGAGTTGTGTGATCGCTGCCGGGACATCAACAGACTTCTGCCGCGGCAGGTGCTGCCGCGACAGGGTCGACGACAGAACATAAATTCTCTTACAGTGCAACACCTGCACTACCGAGCAAATCAATACTGGCCTATTTCTTAAACATGATTCTTTACTCTTTTATTTTAGTTGTTTATCAAGATTACTTTACAATCAATTTAAACTCTTTCTCTCTCTTGTGCAGCAATTCTAGGATAAAGTTATTTTCAGTCCCTGTGGAGACGATATCCGATACTCCAAGTATCACTTTACTACTTGCGTCGTGTACACTTGCACTATTTGCGATAGGACTCTTTTATTAATTATTGGTTTAAAATTACACTCATTCAATCATATCTATTAACTTTTCAACAAACCCTTCCATCGAAAAGTTTAATCTTTTCATCAAACGGTTTAATCTTTTTATCCACCGTATAAAGGGTTGTTTTGACTCATTTCTCACATCAACTTTTGATAACAAGATTCCTTCCAAACTTAGAAGTTTCTAATTTAGAAAGAAAAAAATTCTTCCAAATTTTTCTTTTCCTTTTGGTGATAGAGAAAGTCAAGATTGTGTTTGACTGTTCACTATTGTTGTGCTTACTGATGTGATCGTTTGTTGTTATATCCTGGGAGACCGACGTCTAAAGTTACTCAAAGCACCAAGGAGAGGACGAATCTGTCTTAAGTAAACTGTTCATACAGGCTTCAACAAAATTCTTATTCTGATTCCAATTCTATCCGATCACTGGTACTTTGTTTTGTTACTATTACTACATTGTATTTTATTATTATTATTATTTATTATTATTATACTATTACTACATTTATTCTAACATATTCATAGGGATCAAAAGACTGCATGTTACTCGTGCTAACTTTTGTTGTTAAGTTCAATGTTTTCAACAAAATATCATTGGACATCTCTTTCATGATGACTTCAAAGACAATTTTATAATCACATTGCTTACGTTCTTATTTCTAAAAATCATGCATAAGGAAAGGTATTGAAAAGTAAAGTTTAAAAGTTGCAAAAGATACTTTAAATGAATTATCTTAAAAAAATGATGAAATCCAAAGTCTTCTTAATATGTATCAACTCTTACAACTACGGGCAATCATACGAATTTGAGAGTTGTCCCCTTTAATTTTCATGGTTCCAGTAACAATGTAGAAGGAAATAGATACAACTGATTGGCTTAGTTTAGTGCAAGTTAATCTGTCGAGGAGTATATCAGATCATTCACCGAGACCACTATAGATGCTTTGGCGAAGTGGGTGTCGAGAGTAGGGGTGGGCAAGACCGGGTACCCGGCCAATTTGTCTAGGATTGATTCCGGTCTCGGTAACCACCGGTTCCTGAAAATTAGAACCAGTTCCAGTCCTGGTTAGACTGGGACCAAGATTTCAGGAACCAGTTGTGGTATTAGTGGGAAACGGTACCATTACCAGGTATCCGGTCAATTAGTCCATTATTAATAAAATTTGAGCAGCATGGAAAAAAATTTCCAACCATCAATAATAATATTAAATAACAAAACCAGAATATTGTAGGCTTGAAGGTTGAAGTCTTAAAACAAGTCATACTCATAATATCCATACATAAAGAGAAATAAATGAGCGCCTTTAGTTGTTTTCAACATCTTCAACGACATTCGGTACCAGACCAATACCGGATACCTGATATTGGTCCCGGTCTCATTAAGTACCCACCGAGTACCGGGTCTAAAAAAGCAGGATTCAGTCCCGGTCTCGATTGCAATCGGAACTTAAATTTTAAATCCAGTCCTGGTCCTACCGAAACTAATTTCAAGTAAAAATTTACCAGATCGGCAGTCGAGAGTATATGTTGGTTCAAAGTTGTATCCTAATCGTGATATACTTGATGCAACATTGAGAGTTTGGATTTTTGGGGGTTTATTATGCGTTGTTTGGTATTTATGTTTTGGATTCTGTTTTTACTTTGACAACAGACTTTTGTTGAATTATTTCTTTAATTTTATGTTATACATGATTTCAGTGCAAATGGTAAATTTACATGCACAACTCTACAGAATGATATATTTTCAACAAATAAAAAAGAAAGTATTTCTAACAATTAATTTCAGAAAAATCCAACAACCAATTGACAAAGTTTTCCAACAATCAATTTAATATATATATATATATATAGTCAACTGTCACTTTCGTCATATTTTTGTTACTTCCATTAAAAGAATTTCGTCATTTTAGAATCTATAAACTCTAACAAATGATTCGTACAACAAGTTTAGTAAGAAAATCATCCAATTTCTTCTGTCATAAAAATTGTGCCGTAGATCACTTGAATTCTTCAAGTTACTTCTTGAGAGTATCAACAAGTTTTGGTGTTGTACTTGTGGGCATACTTAAAATGAGATGAGGAACGATGGATAAAAGCAATTTTGGTTTCATCTGGAAAAGACTACTGCTGAAGATGGAAATGAAGAATTGAGACTTGGAGCTTTTTAAAGTTTTCGGAAGACATAGTCAACATCCCTGATAACTCCCCCTTTACTATGCCTATATCCAGAGTTAAGAAACAAATTTGACCAAAGGCTAAACTCATAGAAATGAGCAATGATTCAATTGCCACATCTGGAGTAAGTGGAATCCTTCCAAACCTTAACCAACTTTCTATCCCATAGAAAAATTAAAAAAATAATAAATTTGGATTACCTAAAAGCCCAAAAGTTAAAACTCATGCTCTTAATAATTTGGGAACCCAACACGGCAACACCAATACCAAATTGTTTCAAATCCAACGTAAACTAAAAATTATTGACTGAAATTGAAACTTTTAAAAGTCTAGTAACCAAACTAATGCAAAAAACTAAAGTTTAATAACTACATTATAACTGGTTAAACCAACAGCCATAAGTTTATCCGGTTCAGTCTCTAGTCCGATTTTTAAAACATTGGTATTTAGCCTTTGTCTCCATTAATTATCCCTGTGAATAGTGAGGTATATGAATCACAAAGCTGAGATTTTGGTGGAGGTTTATGCTTCAGAAATGGTTTCTTCAATTCTGATTCCCGACCAATCATCTTATAACTAGACCCACATCGTCGATATTTTTCTCTCTCGATGCGGATAACTGGTGGGAAAAAGGGAACACTTTTTGTCTAATGAATGAAGACAACATATGTGACAAAAGATACATCCGGTTTGGCCACTTCTTAGAAGATTGCTTGAGGTTTCTATACATACTCCACGTTTGTTGGAGTATCTACAAGGAATTCGGATATTCCAGCCATGAATTATTCGTTTGGCGTGGATTTTCAAACCATCGTTTGGATGAGAACGTTTGTTTGGAAAGAAGCTGGAAATTCCAGCTTCTTCGAATCGTCCGTTTAAGACCAAATCAGGCATAAAATCATTCGTTTAAAACGTTTTTCGTGATTAGTCGACATTACTTCTATGTTCGACAGTCGAACCTTGTTAAAAAAAACTGTGCGAGACGGACCCTTAGTTTATGTCTCGGTGCTTTAACTAACTAATGAGAGGAGGTGGGGAAAAGAAGGGAAAGAAGAGAGGTGCGGAAAGTAGTGTAATTTGGGGACCAGCGGATTGAGACAGGTTGAAGATGTGTCGTTAAACCAGTAAAGCTTTCAAAGTCGAAAAGTCCTTGAACAGGGATGGATCGAGGAAGTTGGAGGGGGCGGTTGTCCTCCTAAAAATTTAAAATTTGTATATGATTTAGAAAAATTTTATATATTTTATATTGAAAATTTATTTTCACTACCTTAAAATTTTATAAATTTACCTATAACATAAAATCGTGTGTCTGTCTATGTGGTTACACATGTACGTTCCTCCAACCTCTTGTTCTATAGGATAAGGATGAAAATGATAAATGTCAATCTCCTTTGGTCCACCTAGCTCTCTAGTTATTAATAACCATTTTTTTGAGTTAATTCAATATACATCATCAAACTTGGACTCAAATTCTAAGTTGATCTCTAAATTTAAAATTATTTTAATTGAAACCTCAAGGCTCAAAGTAAAGTATCATTTCAATTGGGTTCTTATGTTAGTCATGTCGTCAACTTTGGTGTTGAATATGAACTTGAATATAACGTGATTCCTTTTTTTCAAATATGTATATACTAAATGTTTTTGCTTACGCCGGATCCAAATTAGCATTTAAAGTCAAAGTTGACGACTAGACCAATGCATATGATTGGGACGACGTTTTAATTTAAGGATATAATTTAAATGTTTTGAAATTTATGAACTGGTTTAAAATTTGACCCGTGATTTGAGGGTGTCCGATAAAGTTAACCCTTTTTCTTTTATTATGGAAAGACGTTGGCAATGGGCATATTCGAGGGGACGTGAGTGCCGGTGCATGAACGAATCCAATTGATGAAAATTATGGGTTTTTGTTTGGTTGTTGGGTTCACAGATAGGGGTTGCACTTGCATTGTTCAAACATTAAATCCCCCGGTACAAGGAGAAAGTAAAAAAAAAAATCACTAAATTTATACAAAATTTATATTAGTCTACTTTGGTAAAGAGAGATTTAAGTCAAAATTAGAGGTTTGACCAGTCAAATTCGCTAATTTAGATGTTTGGTAGAGAGCGGATTGAAATAACGGAGTAAAACCACTTATTTTAAAAAAGCTGTTAATAGGAACATTTTGAAATTAGAAGTTTTGACATAAGTGTTATAAATACCATTTTACCCTTAACAATTATAAAAAATCTCCAAATAATTTAATTTAACTATTTCTATTTTAATTCTTCAACATCGCGTATTTATATTGTGACATTTGTAAACTAATACTTTCTGTTTTTTTCTTTTTATTCTCACACATTTATATTTATATTTAATATTTAATTAAATTGTATTAAAAATAATTATATAAATAATAAATTAATATATAGATCCTTCAAATATGCTTAGTAAGTTATATTAAAAATATTTTTTATAATCTAATTAATACTATTAATAGATATAAAATATTGATAATTAATAAACTATTCAAATAAGTATTGAATATAATCGTATTCTCATATGTTATTTTACTTGTTTAAATAATTAAACAGCTACCAGTTAATTTTACCACACTTTTATACAATCAGCTAATACAATCCACTAGTCAAATCAGCTAATGCAATCAGCTATCAACTAATGTAATCCGCTATCAGTTATCCGCTAATTGCCAAACAGGTCATCATCTGTCCATAACTTTTAAAGGTAATTGATATCATGGTAAATTACTAATTATATGTTTAGTAACAAATAAATATTTTTTCTTATGAAAATATTAATTTAGTCACTCAATTTTAAAATTGTAACAAACATGTCACTCTTGGTTAAAAATTGAAGCGTGACACGATATAATAGCAGTTTTAGTCTCTATAACTTATTAATTCTATCAATATGGTTCTAGTTTAAAATAATTTAATATATTTAACCTGTCATAGTTAAAAAATTTGACATTACATTATCCGACCACTTACCGCACTTCATGATATTGTCCTCGGTATATTGGAGGGAGATTGCAACCTCCTTGCCTCCTACTCTAAATTGAATAAAAGATTGCTCATATTTCTTCTTTTGGTTGTTAATAGAAAATGCGTATTAAATATTATACTAACCTAATCATCAAAACGATTCTTTTATCAGAACATTTGTTTATTTAATAAAAACAATGAATTAATTTGGCATTTAGTTTAATCATTAATTATTTTGTGAATATAATATATAGTATGGTTGGTAAATACAATTTTTCAGCAATATCAAATCACTAACAACTTGTCTAATGGTTTATTATTAACTACACCATATGCAGTGGAATCTTATGAACTAAGCCCATATAGTTATGAATGATTTTTTAAATTATTATAGTATATTTTATTTTTTAATCATGTCTTGAAATGGCAGCTCTCAAAAATCGATTTGAATTTCACTTGTATTCTATTTTATTAATATTTTTGTATAATCAATTATGTTTTCTTGAATAACTAGATAAGTTTTAAATCCTTAATAATTACACAAAATTAATTTTGATGATTATTCGTAGAGGAAAAAGAAAAGGGGAATAAAATGTGAGGTTGGGAATTGTTGAGTTAGTTAGTTCGTTATACTTAGTTAATTAGTTTGTTAGTGAGGTAGTTTATGTTTACTTGATGTTGCTTACTTGTGTATATGGGCGGAGCCACATGCATAGGTGGGGTGTCTGTTGACACCTTAAAATTTTTGAAAAAATATTTTTTATATATAATTTGTATATAAAAAATAAATACATGTACAAATAGCACCCTTTTATATATAAATTGACACTCCTTTATAAATAATTAACCCCTCCTAAATATTGTTAAAGAAAATGACACCCCTTAGATAGATTCATAGCTCCGCCCCTGCTTGTGTATAAAGCAAGTAACTTGTACATAGAAGACATACGAATGAATCATATTCCTTTTATTCTTCTCTTCTTCGTTAACAAGAATCAATGTCAATATGGTATCAAAAGATTGACCAAAAGTTTTTCGTCATTTAGTGGTTCTTAATTTCTTTTCATTTCTTATTTTTATCTTTTTTCTTTTCATTTCTTTTTCTGATTTTTCTTCGACCTTTGTCCCTAGATCATGGCAGAATAAGTTAATTTCAACCATCCATTGTATACCCACCCTTCAGATATGTTGGTCACCATGATAGTCTCTAAACAGTTGGTCGGTGTTGAAAACTACAGCTTGTGGAGTCGCATAATGAAGATTGCTTTGGTGGCGAGAAACAAAATATGTCTCATTGATGGTTCTTGTACTAAGAATGGTCTTGCACGGAATCTTGTGGCTCAGTAAGATAGACGTAATGCTATCGTTCTTTCATAGATCTTGAATATTGTTAGTAAAGAACTTTCTACAGGAATAGTATTTGCTTCGAGTTCTGCTTTGGTATGGAAGGATTTGAAAAAAAAAAGTTTGATAAAATTGTGGCTCTCGAATCTACTTTCTTCACAAGAAAATTGTCTCTCATTCTCAGGGAACCAACTCTATTTCAGTATACTTCACTCGATTACATTTGCTTTGGGATGAATATGATGCTTTAGTACCTTTTGCATCATGTAATTGTGTTTCTTCTCGCTTTAACATTGATCACGTTAATAGACAACGGTTATTTCAGTTGTTAATGGGTTTAAATGATTCCTACTCGATGGTTAGAAGTCAAATTCTTTTGATGAAACATTTCTCTTTCATCAATCAAGCTTATTCTATGTTGATTCAAGAAGAGGGACAACATCAACAATTAATGAGTTATTCTTTGCTTCCTGAACCAACTGGCTTATATTCTTCTTCTCAACCAAAAAAGTATTTCAATAGAGTCTATGATTATTGCCATATCAAAGGTCACAAGAAAGATTCTTGTTACAAGCTTATTGGGTATCCATTATCCACTTGATTTTAAGTTCACTGAGAAGAATAAGGTAATGGTGAACAATGTTGATTCCATGGTTCTAGATAATTCTGGTAATGTTGAGTTTTCTATAGAAAATATAGCTACACCACAATTTGTTGCTTTTGTTCCTATATCGGTACAAGTGCCTCATTTTAGACCTGAGCAATATCAACAGATTTTGAACATGCTTGGTAAAGTTTCATCTGCCATATTGCTCATATGGCAGGTGCGTGCTCTAATTAGCCAAGGTCTTGGATTCTTAATACAGGTGCAACTAATCACATGATTTTTTATTTACAATCTTTAGAATCTCCTATCCCAGGTGATTCTTCCTTGTTTGTTCAGTTGTCGTGTAACACCTTACACCCGGTTAGGAGCGTAGAGCGTTATGACGCGTAGCGGACAATTAATCAATACAAACTTAACATATAACATACAACTAACTAGCAATCCTATACACTGCTTAGTTTATGGTTATCGAAAGGTGGGTAAATAAAAACTTTTAATTCTTCATTCATGTCAATCGAATTACTATCTTGCCATACATTCATGCTTACATTAGTCTATTAACATGCTTTCAAACCATGTTGTCTATGTACACCCGTGTTTTGGGATTGGGAGTTCGGTGTGTGTGTTGGGTTCGGGTCGTCATGTTCTGTTTAATTTAATTAGGCCTTGGTTCTAATTTAAATGAGATTAAAATTAAAGCAATGACATTTTTGTAATTAATTCAAAACAAGGAAAAGTGATGAGTCTTTTAAAACAAAAAAAAAGAGTCTTCTTCTTTGCTCCTTCATCTCACGACCAAAAACCCAAAAGCCTCCCAAATCACTATTACATCCATTTTCTCCATCATCTCAAGAGCTCCTTTGAAGGTAATTCCGTTTTTGAGTTCTCCTTTTCATTCCAAGCATCTCCATGGTCTTAGATTTCAAAACCATCAACATTTTAGTTTTTCAAAGTTGAAGAAAGTATGAAACTTTGTTAGGTTTTCAACTTGATTTTGGTTTGTTTAGTTAAGTTTTGAGTTAATCTCACTTTAATACACCTAATATCTTAAAATGGAGTGATTTTGACAAAAATCCCGAAATGAGTCTTGGGGGCATTTTTGAAAGTGTCAAAACTTGAATTTTTGGTGTGGTTTTGTGTTGGGTTGAAGGGTTGATAGGAAGGTGTTTTGGAAGGCTTTAGAGGTCATTTGGATGTTGGAAATGGTGGATTTCAGTTGGGTTTTTGGGGAGTACGAAAATGTGGGTTTTGTGGTTGGTTTGAGTTTGAAACTATGGAGTTTTGGCTTGTGATTGTGGGTTGTGATTGTGGCTGAGTTTGACAGTGATTTGGTTGAGTAATACTTGTCGTTTGATTGGTTGGAAGCAAGAGGAAACATCGGAGAAGGTTCGGGATCGATTTCGGAAAGTTCGGAGGCTTGAGAGGCTTTTGCTTGGTTTGCTAAGGAATGGTGGTGAGTGAAACTTTCAATTTACTAAAATTGGTTCAAGTGTGTAGTTGAGGTTTTGGGATGTGCTTGGTAGGCCATTCCAAGGTAGAAGTTAAGTTGGTAGCTTAACTTCTCGTGTGTGATTATAAGCTTTAAATGATTATGCCTATTATGATTTGTGAAGCATGAATTGTATGTGTTTGAGTATACTTTGATTGTGTGAGATGATGGCTATGTGATATGCTTAATGGTTGACATGATGTGGTTTTAATAGTATAATTGGCACTAGTTAACTTACCGGGTATAAATGATCGATCATTAGGATTAGTGTGCACACGGTTGAGTCAAATTCACGCGTGGCCTTGGTGGCGTTAAGTCATCAAGGAGAAGTACGGTGATGTAATATTCCACCGGAAATAATTATATTATACGTGATGATGAGTGGAATCCCATCTGTAGGGCATGTGATGATGAGTGGAATCCCATCCATGCGAGATCCGATGATGAGTGTAATCCCACCGAGGTAATGTTGTTGTTGAGAGTAAATCTGCATACCCGAGTAAGCTAATAGTGGCCAATATACTTGATCATGCGGTTATGTTGTTTAGATAATTGCCTTATCTTGTTGAGCTTAATATGAAGTAAGATGCCATATTATTGTCTCTTGTGTTGTTAGCTAGATTGCTATATTGATGCCTATGTATGTTTGTGTATGGTGTAAGGATGATATGCTTGAACCCTGCATTGTCGTTGTTTTTGGTTTTAGAGCATCCTCACTAAGTTTCTAGCTTACGCTCTCGTTTTCAACAATGCAGATCATTAGCGTGGAGTTGGCAAGGAGCAAGGAAAGGGGCATTCCAAGCTTTTGTAGTTGCTCAAGTATGATTTAGTAAATAAAATAGTAGTTTAGCAATGGGGCTACTATGTGTTTGTATGAGCGTTGTATGACTCGTAGATGTTGGTTGTGTTTATGTTATGCTTGGATTTGTAACCATGTTATGTCTTAGTTAAATGTTTATGATGTATGGTCATGCTTTGGATGCTATATGTTGTTTTGGATGAGCATGTAAACCTTAAGTGTAATGACATGCACCCTTTGGCTTTTAAGTTTCTAAGTATGCCTTGTTATGCAATATCCATCTATGTATGTATGCCTTGTTGGAAATGCCTCGTTGATCACCTAAATTGCTCTACATGTTAGTTCTTGGTCGTGAAATGTTGTATGAATTCTTGAATGTGGATAAGGGAGTCTTAAAATGCATCTAGAGTCTTGATTGAGGGTTTTTGCTGCAATTTGGAGTCTTGTAGTGCAGGGCGTATCGATATGCCTAAGGTCCGTATCGATACGGTCCTACGCTCTGGGACTCAGAATTGGCTTAGGGTATCGATACGCGGGGGTGTATCGATACGCCCAAAACTTACTGGAATTTTGAGATTTTGGTGAGACTTTGGCGTATCGGTATGGGTATAGGGCATATCGATACGATGTTGTATCGTTGACTGCGAGATATTGACCGAGAAGGGTGTATCGATACGCCCAAGGGCTGTATCGATTCGGTCTCCCCGAGTTGACTGAAGGCAGTTGACCTGGTCAAGGCGTATCGATACCCTTGACTGGTGTATCGATACGGTCTGCCTTGTAAGTTTAAAATGGGATGTTAAATGTGTTGTTTGGTTTAGTTGCTTTTACCTCGTGATGTTTTCCGCTGTCGTGCTCACTTAGGAAATAAATGTGCCTTTAGACAAGATATAATTAAAAGAAATTTTCTAGGGTTGCTGACCGAGGTGGGACCTTAACGGGTTTCACATCGGTTTTCCCCGTGTAGCCTACTCAGATCGGTCAGTCGACCAGACCAAAACGAGGGGGTTACATTTGTTGGTATCAGAGCCTGAGGTTACCGAGACCTCGGGCAGGTAAGTGAGGTAAGTTTGAAGTGTTAAGTAATTGCTATGTCTCGGTCTATGCTTTGCCATGTATGCTTGTTGTTTGTTCATTCGTATGGTGGTTGGAAGCATGATTGTTGTGTCTGGTGTAGTGTCGAGTTCCCATTGCTACTATTACTTAGTTTGAAAAAGTTTTGTAAAGGAAGATACTTGAGCACAGTTGGACCATTGCCTTTGCTAACTTAATCCTTATATGTTTGTTTGTTGTAGTTGTTATCTTGCTAGCTGTGAAATGAGACCAAGAGGGAGGCCTAGGATGGTTCAACCGGAACCACGGGCACAAGCTCCGGAAGTTGAGCAAATTGGTGAGGCGCAGGCTCCTCAACCTCCTCCACCTCTTCCTCATCAAGAGGGAGGCGAGGCGGGAGCCGAGGGCGTAGATCCTCAAGTTGGCCAAGGACCGGCCGGAATAGATTTAGCTCCATTAGTTCAGGCGATAGTCGGGTCTTTTCAGGCTGTTGTGGCTGGGGGTCAGGCAGTGGCACAACCCCAGGGAGAGGGTACTGGTTTGCCATTAGAGAGACTCCGCAGTTTAGGAGGTGAAGAGTTTAGCGGGTCGACACCCGAGAGGTCTGAGACTTGGTTTGAGAAGACCTTCCGTATTCTGGCACAGATGGGATGTACTGGGGAACGTAAGCTAGGGTGTGTTATATCTTTGCTTCAGGGTGATGCCTACACTTGGTGGGTCACCATCACTACGGGTATGGAAGAGGCTGAGATCACTTGGGAGTTTTTCGAGTCAGCTTTCCGTAAGAAATATATGGGTCCTCGATATCTCGATGAGAAGAAGAGGGAATTTATGGCTTTGCTTAAAGGGAGTATGAATGTGACAGACTATGAGATCATATTTGTCAGGCTGAGTCAGTATGCATCTGAGCTTGTTCATACTAAAGTGGAACGTTGTAACCGTTTCCGCTATGGGTTGAATGAAGAGATCAAGAGGTACACTTTAGCTTCTGACTACACAGATTTCGATGTCTTGGTCGCAAGGGCCAAGAACTTAGAGCACAGTTTGGGCTTGACCAAACGATCTGGTGGTTCTAGTTCTGGGAAGAGATCTAGTGACTTTGATAGAGGTGATGCCAAGAGGCATCGAGACAACAAGCATCACTATGCCCATAGACGTGGTGGAGGTAACCACGGTAGGGGCCATCAGGGCTGGTGGGCGGTTGCCAGCGTGTGCTAGTTGCGGGAGGAACCACACCGGTGAGTGTTGGGGGAATTTCCACTCGTGTTGGAGCTGTGGAGCTAGGGATCATATTAGGCGTGACTGTCCACATCAGGTGGGGCAGGCACCTGTTCAGGCTCCTGCTAGAGCTAATGACTTTCAGAGATGTCGCGGGTGCGGTAGAGGTAACTTCCAGCCGAGAAATGATGGCTAGAGGAACATAGCGCATGTAGTTGCAGTCCAGCCAGAGGGCGGAGGCCAGGCCAGAGTTTACGCTCAGCGTGAGGGTCAGCACGACACAGATGTAATTGCATGTAACTTCTCGATATAGTCTTTAGGTTTGCTTTCTTTGATTGACTCCGGGTCTACACATTCTTATATACTGAGTGAGCATGCAAAGTTGTTGCGATTGCCTTGTGAAATATTAGAAGTAGGAGTTAGTGCTACTAGTTCCTTCGGCGATACAGTAGTAGTTAGGAAGATGTATAGAAGATGTTCGCTTATGGTTCAGGGGCATGTGTTTCCAGTGGATATGATGGAGCTACCATTTTATGGCTTTGATGTGATCTTGGGTATGGACTGGCTCACTGAGCATAGAGCTAGGATAGACTTTGAGACTAAGAGGATTTCCTTGAGACTCGTAGATGATTATAAGATAGTGGTGGTAGGTGAGAACGTGAAGTTCTTATCGAATGTAGTTTCAGTTCTTATCCGGACAGTGTGTGACTTTCCAAGTGTGTTTCCGAAAGAATTGTCGGGTTTACCACCTGATAGAGAGGTAGAGTTTGCTATAGAGACTTATTCAGATTCAGCTCATGTTTCGATTGCTTCGTATCGTATGGCACCAAAAGAACTGAAAGAGTTGAAGACTCAGTTGCAAGAGTTAACAGATAGAGGCTTTATCCGACCGAGTTCTTCGCCTTGGGGCTCTCCAATTTTGTTTGTGAAGAAGAAAGACGGAAGCATGAGAATGCGTATAGATTAGAGACAGTTGAATCAGTTAACAGTGAAGAACAAATATCCGTTGCCGAGAATAGATGACTTGTTTGACCAGTTGAGAAGGGCATCAGTCTTTTCGAAGATCGACTTGAGATCTGGTTAATTCCAATTGAAAGTAGGAGAGGTTGATGTATTGAAGACATCCTTTAGGACTAGATATGGTCACTATGAGTTCTTAGTCATGCCTTTTGGATTGACTAACGCAGCGGCTGCTTTCATGGATATGATGAATAGGATCTTCCATCAGTACCTAGATCGGTTTGTAGTTGTCTTCATAGATGACATTTTAGTGTATTCGCGTACCGAGGAAGACCACGACCGACACTTGAGACTAGTTTTGCAGACTTTGTTAGACAATCAGTTGTATGCAAAGTTGAGTAAGTGTGAATTCTGGATCCGAGAGGTAGTCTTTCTAGGGCACGTAGTGTCAGCCGATGGGAATAGAGTTGATCCGATGAAAATAGAGGCCATTGTTGAGTGGAAGCAACCGAAGTCAGTAACAGAGGTTCGTAGCTTTCTAGGCTTAGCTGGATACTATAGAAGGTTTGTAGAAGGTTTCTCGAAGTTAGCCGCTCCATTGACACAGTTACTTCAGAAGAGTGTTCAGTTTGAGTGGTCAGATGCAAGACAACGAGCCTTTGAGAAGTTGAAAGAAGCTTTGACCCAAGCACTGATCTTGATTCAGCCAGAGTCAGGGAAGGAATATGTAGTTTACAGCGATGCTTCCTATGTAGGCCTAGGTTGTGTTCTCATGCAAGACAAGAGAGTGGTGGCTTATGCCTCAAGACAGTTGAAGACTCACGAGCGTAACTATCCGACCCACGATATAGAGTTAGCTGCAGTTGTGTTTGCTCTGAAGATTTGGAGGCATTATTTTTACGGTGAGAAATGCACAGTGTACATAGATCACAAGAGTTTGAAGTATATCATGACTCAGCGAGATTTGAATCTCAGACAGCGTAGGTGGTTAGAGTTGCTAAAGGACTATGATCTTGACTGAAGCGCACAGTAGTCCGTTTGCTATGCATCCTGGAAGTACGAAGATGTACCGAGATTTGAAGAATGAGTACTTTGGGGTTGGTTTGAAGAGAGATGTAGCCGACTTCGTGAGTAAGTGTATGGTGTGTCAGAGAGTGAAGGCGGAACATCAGGTTCCCTCAGGTTTGTTGCAACCGTTGAGAATTCCGAAATGGAAATGGGAGAATATCACCATAGATTTTGTTTCGGGCTTGCCTTTGACTCCTACGAAGAAGAACTCAGTTTGGGTTATAGTAGACCGTTTTCACGAAGTGTGCTCACTTCTTAGCAGTCAACACGACTTATACCTTAGATAGATTGGCCGATTTGTACATCTGTGAGATTGTTAGACTGCATGGTGTGCCGAAGTCGATTGTGTCCGATAGAGATCCGAGGTTTACAGCTCAATTTTGGGAGTGTCTACATACAGCTTTGGGTACCCATTTGAATTTCAGCACGTCTTATCATACTCAGTCAGATGGTCAGTCAGAGAGGGTTATACAGATTTTAGAGGATATGTTACGTTGTTGCATCATTGATTTCCAGGGTACATGGGAGAAGCACTTGCCTCTAGTTGAGTTTGCTTACAATAATAGCTTTCAGTCGAGCATTTAGATGGCTCTGTATGAGGCCTTGTATGGTAGAAAGTGTAGAACTCCAGTTTGTTGGGCCGAAGTGGGACAGAAGTTGTTGCCTATTCCGGATTTGCTCAAGGGGACAACCAATAAAGTTAAATTGATTTACGATCGCTTGAAGTCAGCTTCGGATAGATATAAGTCCTATGCCGACTTGAAGAGGAAGGAAGTTGAGTTCTCAGTGGGTGAGAAGGTATTCCTAAAAGTGTCTCCGTGGAAGAAAGTGATGAGGTTAGGTCGAAAAGGGAAGTTGAGTCCGAGGTACATAGGACCGTATGAGATTGTGAAAAGGGTTGGCCCAGTTTCTTATCAGTTGTGTTTACCATCCGAGCTAGAGAAGATACACGATGTGTTTCATGTTTCGATGCTCCGTAAGTATAGGTCAGATCTATCACTTGTTATGCCTGTAGAAGAGATTGAATTGAATCCGGATTTGACTTATGACGAAGAACCAGTTGGGATCTTAGCTTCAGACAACAAGGTGTTGCGGGGTAGATCGATTGAGTTAGTAAAAGTGCGGTGGCAACGTCGAGGGTTGGACGAGGCCACTTGGGAGAGGAATGAGGATATGGAAAGGCAGTTTCCTTATCTCTTACAGTCAGATAATTTCGGGGACGAAATTCCTTAAGTGGGGGAGAGTTGTAACACCCGTGTTTTGGGGTTGGGAGTTCGGTATGTGTGTTGGGTTTGGGTCGTAATGTTCGGTTTAATTTAATTAGGCCTTGGTTCTAATTTAAATGAGATTAAAATTAAAGCAATGGCATTTTTGTAATTAATTCAAAACAATGAAAAGTGATGAGCCTTTTAAAACAAAACAAAAAAAAAGAGTCTTCTTCTTTGCTCCTTCATCTCACGACCAAAAACCCAAACCCCTCCCAAATCACTATTCCATCCATTTTCTCCATCATCTCAAGAGCTCCTTTGAAGGTAATTCCACTTTTGAGTTCTCCTTTTCATTCCAAGAATCTTCATGGTCCTAGATTTCCAAACCATCAACATTTTAGTTTTTCAAGTTTTTCAAAGTTGAAGAAAGTATGAAACTTTGTTGGGTTTTCAACTTGATTTTGGTTTTTTTAGTTAAGTTTTGAGTTAATCTCACTTTAATACACCTAATATCTTAAAATGGAGGGATTTTGACAAAAATCCCGAAATGAGTCTTGGGGGCATTTTTGAAAGTGTCAAAACTTGAATTTTTGGTGTGGTTTTGTGTTGCGTTGAAGGAATGATGGTATAGGGTTGATAGGAAGGTGTTTTGGAAGGCTTTAGAGGTCATTTGGGTGTTGGAAATGGTGGATTTCAGCTGGGTTTTTTTGGAGTACGAAAATGTGGGTTTTGTGGTTGGTTTGAGTTTGAAACTATGGAGTTTTGGCTTGTGATTGTGGGTTGTGATTGTGGTTGAGTTTGACAGTGATTTGGTTGAGTAATACTTGTCTTATGATTGGTTAGAAGCAAGAGGAAACATCGGAGAAGGTTCGGGATCGATTCCGGAAAGTTCGGAGGCTTGAGAGGCTTTTGCTTGGTTTGCTAAGGAAGGGCGGTGAGTGAAACTTTCAATTTACTTAAATTGGTTCAAGTGTGTAGTTGAGGTATTGGGATGTGCTTGGTAGGCCATTCCAAGGTAGAAGTTAAGTTGGTAGCTTAACTTCTCGTGTGTGTTTATAAGCTTTAAATGATTATGCCTATTATGATTTGTGAAGCATGAATTGTATGTGTTTGAGTATACTTTGATTGTGTGAGATGATGGCTATGTGATATGCTTGATGGTTGACATGATGTGGTTTTAATAGTATAATTGGTACTAGTTAACTTACCGGGTATAAATTATCGATCATTAGGATTAGTGTGCACACGGTTGAGTCAAATTCGCGCGTGGCCTTGGTGGCGTTAAGTCATCAAGGAGGAGTACGGTGATGTAATATTCCACCGGAAATAATTATATTATACGTGATGATGAGTGGAATCCTATCCGTAGGGCATGTGATGATGAGTGGAATCCCATCCATGCGAGATCCTATGATGAGTGTAATCCCATCGAGGTAATGTTATTGTTGAGAGTAAGTCCGCATATCCGAGTAAGCTAATAGTGGCCAATATACTTGATCATGCGGTTATGTTGTTTAGATAATTGCCTTATCTTGTTGAGCTTAATATGAAGTAAGATGCCATATTATTGTCTCTTGTGTTGTTAGCTAGATTGCTATATTGATGCCTATGTATGTTTGTGTGTGATGTAAGGATGATATGCTTGAACCCTGCATTGTCGTTGTTTTTGGTTTTAGAGCATCCTCACTAAGCTTCTACCTTACGCTCTCATTTTCGACAATGCAGATCATTAGCGTGGAGTTAGCAAGGAGCAAGGAAATGGGCATTCCAAGCTTTTGTAGTTGCTCAAGTATGGTTTAGTAAATAAAGTAGTAGTTTAGCAATGGGGCTACTATGTGTTTGTATGAGCGTTGTATGACTCGTAGATGTTGATTGTGTTTATGCTATGCTTGGATTTGTAACCATGTTATGTCTTGGTTAAATGTTTATGATGTATGGTCATGCTTTGGATGCTATATGTTGTTTTGGATGAGCATGTAAACCTTAAGTGTAATGACATTCACCCTTTGACTTTTAAGTTTCTAAGTATGCCTTGTTATGCAATATCCATCTATGTATGTATGCCTTGTTGGAAATGCCTCGTTGATCACCTAAATTGCTCTACATGCTAGTTCTTGGTCGTGAAATGTTGTATGAATGCTTGAATGTGGATAGGGGAGTCTTAAAATGCATATAGAGTCTTGATTGAAGGTCTTTTGCTGCAATTTGGAGTCTTGCAGTGCAGGGCGTATCGATACGCCTAAGGGCCGTATCGATACGGTCCTACGCTCTAGGACTCAGAATTGGCTTAGGGTATCGATACGCGGGGGTGTATCGATACGCCCAAAACTTACTGGAATTTTGAGATTTTGGTGAGACTTTGGCGTATCGGTACTGGTATAGGGCGTATCGATACGGTTTTGTATCGTTGATTGTGAGATATTGACCGAGAAGGGTGTATCGATACGCCCAAGGGCTGTATCGATTCGGTCTCCCCGAGTTGACTGAAGGCAGTTGACCTGGTCAAGGCGTATCGATACCCTTGACTGGTGTATCGATACGGTCTGCCTTGTAAGTTTAAAATGGGTTGTTAAATGTGTTGTTTGGTTTGGTCGCTTTTACCTCGTGATGTTTTCCGCTGTCGTGATCACTTAGGAAATAAATGTGCCTTTAGACAATATATAATTAAAAGAAATTTTCTAGGGTTGCTGACCGAGGTGGGACCTTAACGGGTTTCACATCAGTTTTCCCCGTGTAGCCTACTCAGACCAGTCAGCCGACCAGACCGGGACGAAGGGGTTACAGTCTATACAATATGTTTTCCTTCTAAATTCGAGCCAATAACAAGTAGTGAATATTCATTCGATTTCATTTCACTTAATCAACTAAATGACACTTCAATTCATTCCAATCTCTTATATCAATCGAATAGAACTTATACAATCATGTAAACTTGTATTGTTTAAATAAAAGTCTTGTTACACTTTCTATGCATGTTTGAAACTCTAGCATAAAACATATTCATTCGAATAATATGAAAGATCAGCCTCATTTCATAACATTTACCATATACACAACTAAATATTAACACTTATATATACATAACTGTAACACCCCCTTCCCGGACTGGTAGAGAATCGGGTCGGAGCGTGCTACTAGTGAACAATGCGGTGATCGGTGCGATAAAATTCATTCCAAATTCAACACTTAAACAATATTACACAAACAAAACATTACCGGATATACATCTTAGTCCAATTCATTCATTAGAAAGTAGTAATTAACCAATTAGGACCAATTCGTAGTTATTACAAGTTTTAGGGACTATTCAATAAATCTATTGAATTAGTGGTTCTTCGATGCAATAGACTATACCAAAATGAAATTTTGTGCAATATTAACTAGCCTGTAAAATTTCATGCAAATCGGTGTTCGTTTACTCATTCAATTTAATCATCCTAAATTCAGTGACCAAACTGTAAACAATGCAAACCTTCAGATTGTGCCTTTTAACCAACTTAACTAACCCTGTATTGAAACAACTTAAGGATGTTTCTATACGAGTGTACGATGGTTAACCTTTGTTGACTTCCCCTTCATATTGTATCGATACGGGCAAGCCATGTATCGGTACGGGTTGAATCTCTTTGACCTTGATTTTGACCCGTTTCGATACAGGTTAGACCCGTATCAAAACAGTGAATTCCAGTAGAAAAATTTTCCGGTATGGCCCTACACCTTTTCGATACGCCCTGATCCTCGGGTTCAATTATGCTTAACTGTATCGATACGTCATGACCCGTATCGATACGGCATGACCTGTAATGATAGATTCTTGCTGGTTTTTAATCAAATTGACTTATCAAACAGTGTCCAAATATAATGAAACTTTACATACAATATTTCAATATCATAAACTACTGACATGCCAAATTTTATGATCATTTGAGTTCATTTACTATGTTTTCACCTTTTTTAAGCCAAATATGCATATTAAGCCATTTTCAAGCAACCTTAACAAGTTATTTAAGGCCCTTAAACCATACATAACAGATAGCCTTATACACATAGACAAAACATTAAAGTCAACTAGTTTATCTACTTTGCCACAATTCTAGGAGTTCACAGAGATAAAATACTTTACTTTAGGCTCAAGGTGACTTGCCGCTTTACCAACTAGCTCCGATCTTGAAATGATAAATTTTTAATCTGAAATGTATGGACAATGAATGCATTAGACTTATATAGTCTAAGTGAGGTAGCCAATAACAATAAATGATCATGGTATACTATTTAGCATGCTTTAGTGATAAACATAATATCAAATATGCGAATAAACATGACATGCTCTTTATTCATATTAAAAGCATAGTATCAATCATTATATCATCAATAAAAATATCAATATCATAATATCATGACAAAGCAATATCAATAATATTGTGACAATAACAATACTATGAAATAACAATGCTATGACAATAACAACATTGTGATAATAACAATGCGGTGATCATATTTACTATTATATTTATACATATAATTTCTTAGTAGTTTTTTAATAGTTTTATTGATGTCTTTATTAGTCTTTTAGCATCATTCGCCTTGGAACACTTTTGGACTTAGGTAACTTTGGTTCAATAGTCGGCAATAAACAAGCTCAAAGCATAAAGCAATGGCTTGTTTCAATACAATATCAATTATTCAATGCTTCCAGTGCCCGTACTATCTCCAACCGAACCTCTATCTCGCCTACGGTCGTCACCCTTGAGCCGTGGCTCATGGACCGTAGTCCCGATAAATATACCAAGTACCAAGCTAAAGTATCCAAGGACTTTTCCTCAATAATATTTTATCAATACAATATCTTTATCAATGCCTATAACAATGTCAATAGCGAAGTCGATAACAGTGTCAATGTCAATATCAATTGTAATATCTTCACATTGATATCGATAACAATAATTCAATTTCAATAATTTGATGACCATATGCACACATCAACACCAATATCTCAATAGCAATATGCAATATCCAATATGTAATAATCAATGTTTGATGCTTAATGATTCATGTAGAAATGTTTCAATGACTTCAATGACAACAACAACAATGCTTCGGACACGATCTCAATGCGAGACTTAAATGGAGTCTACCAAGAGATTCGATGCAATATACCTTAAGACAATGTTAGTTATTCAAACGAAATCAACAACAATAAATTCGGAAAGGATCCTCGCCTAATTCGAGACTCTAACTACACTCACCTTGATATTCTGAAACTCTAAAGTTCTTGAATAACGATTCCTTTATTCTTAGCTTTCGTTGGGACGATAGACAAGCTTCCTCCAAACCTTGAACTAGGAAGAGCAATAAAGGATTATTAGAATCAATATGACAATACCGATACTTTGAATAGTCATTAACTAATTTTGCACATTCACAAATTTTATCAATATAATCCTAAAAAAACATCATCATCACCCTCATCTCTCATCAACCCACTATCAATCCAAGCACCATCAAACAAAACTTGTTGAGAGCTTCCGCGTGAAAACAATACATGTTACCGTTATGAAGTGTGGGTGATTTTTGCCATCAAACGAATAAAAAGGAAAATGAAAAAATAAAGTTGTTGGCTTTAGCACAATTTCTATCTCTTCGTCAATGGTGATTTTGGTGGTGCTTTATCTAAATCTAATATTCACCCAATTGAAGATTCTACATTTTAAATAAATGTATTTATTATTTTTTTGATAGAGAAATGAAAGGTTGCATGTGTCTTTGCCGCCGGCGACGGAAGTGAATGGCTGAAGAAGGCACAAAAGCTGATGGAACCATCCTCCATCACCATAGACTATAATCACCTCCTCAAGGTTATGGCCTATTTTTGGTTGTGTTTAGCAACTTAAAAGCACTTCAAAAATATTTTTAGTTAAAACATTTTGTTTTTAGTTGCTTTTAAAATTAACTTTTCTATCCCAATCAAAAAACTAGATTTTATAGCTTCTTGGGTAGAAAAGCTAGTTTGAAAATAAAATTATTTTTTTATTATTGTTATTTAATTATAATTTATTGTTAAAATAATGTTTATGCATATATAATCGTAAAATAATATGTATTTTATAATATTTATATTGAGTAATTTATTTTATATTTATTATTAATTTGTAAGTGGTATGTCCGTATATAATCTATAATGTACATTATATTTTCAAATTAAAAATTTTCAAAAAAATAAATTTTTTATTATAATTGAAATTGATTTATTTCATATATCATAACATTAACTAATTTGAACATCAGCCAAGTTTATTTTTACTTTTCAATATCATGTCTAAAATACACATTTTATCTCCTCAAAATCACTTTTTGACATCAATTACAAATACTAACCAACTTTTCAAAACTACTTTTCAACAGCTAGTTTGAAAATTACTTTTTTTCACCACACTTTTTAAAAGCAACCACAAACTAAGCCTTAGCCGCTAACCAAAATCGCCATCAGTCATTACGTCTTTGATGCCACAAGCCTTACCCACCTCAATACTCGAATACATCCTCGATATCGACGTACATAAAAATAACTACAATTGCACACAATGTACTCTAATATTTTGGTATCAACGTACAATAGCATCCATGCTAACATTAAATAATCATGTCTACAAGTACTAAAAGTTTTCAATGATTTTTTAATATTAGCGTAAATTTTATTGTACGTCGATACCAAAATATGAGAACATATTGTGTACAATTGTAATTATTTTTATGTACTAATAATGTGTAGTTTGAATTTTCTATGACTTTTGAATGTAGCTTATGATAAATAATTTGATTTTTGCTTACATTACATGCAATTGTATTTATTATCGGTCAGTGAACTACTAAATTTTAATTTCTAGATCTATCCTTGATCAAGTTGAGTTGATTTAAAATTTTTGAGTTAGTCAAGTTGAGTTAATGAGTCTTTATTTATAAAAAAAAATTATTCAAGTCAAGTTTATGAAACTAGAGTCGAGTTATTGAGTTTTTATGTAAATTTAATTGTACTTATTTATAAAGCTATAGTTCGGATTGATTCTAATTCAAACGACTTTCTTTAATCATATAAGATATAAATATTCATTTCTTCATATATTTTGACATGTGTAAGTAAGATTTGGAATGTTAATTAATGAAACAAATATCATCTAAAATTATAAAAATATATTTATAATTTTATGTGTAAAGGAGTTTCTTAGGAAAAATTATTGACTGCGGTATAAAGGATTCAAGGAATTAATAAAAATAAAGAATTTACAAAAGAAAAAATTACAGTTGAAAGACTAAATTGAATAAAATGTAAAGTTAAGGGACTAATTGAAAAATAATAAATATAAATAGATATTATATGGTGGTATTAGAGCATGTGGTTTAAATTTGGTCAAAAGAACTTAAAACGAATGGGGAACTAAAAAAATGAGAAAATCATACTAAGTTGAGGGACTAGATTGCAAAAAGAGTAAATTTATTTCCAGATGATGAATTGAAGCTAAATAGGTATTCTACGACAGGTTAGGAGCATATGGTTTAAGTTTGGTCAAATAGATTAAAAATGAATGTGAAATTGACGAAAAAAATAATAGACTAAATCGAAAAATTTAATTTTTTAGTCTTTCGAGTTCGAAAAATCGAAGTTAAAATTTGCATGAGTTAGAAAAACTCAAAATTGAAAAAATAGAGACGAGTCTACTATTGCTCACCCAACTACTTATGGTCCATGATGTCGTCACACGACCATGGGTGCTTATCGAGCGAGTCAATCACGAGCGGAACATTGTTCGACTCAATTCGAAAATTGTTTGACTCGAATCGATACTCAATAAAATTTTGTTCAATTCATGCTCATTAAAAAATCGTTTCTCAGCTCGACTCGTTGCTCGTTAAGCTCACAATAATTTTTACCTTGTTTTTTTTAACAGTTACTACTTAGGGGGATAAGGAATTTACTCATAATGTGTATTAAACCCACAACTTAGGGGAGATGAGAGGGTGTCAACCAAGAGCTTTTAACCACTTGCTCTAGATATTGTTGACACATTAATTTTTTAATATATGTACAATCTTGTAATACTATATAGAGCTTAATATAAACATAATTTAACAAAAAAATGATAAAAATAGTGTGTGAAGCAATTACAAAATCTAGACTCTAAAGTATCGATTCACAAATTATAAAAAAATTAACGAGCTGCTCGCGAACTTATCAAGTCAACCTCGAGTTCTATTCGAATCAAATTGAGTCAAGCGTTGATTGAGTTTTGACCGAGTCGAGCTTGAGCTGCTCACGAGATGCTCAACTTAGTTAGGACCACTACACCCGATGTTGGCGTAAATAAAGCATCAAAAGGCGACGGTTCTGAATGTATCGGCAAACTGACACAAAAGAAGATATAACCTTTTAATACTATTGATGTTCCTTGACCATCTCGTGATTAATGCAACACGAAGCATCAAACTATCACCACGGTAGACAAAAATCGTGCCAAAAGTAACGATCCATTGGAGGTGTAATCATAAATCTTGAACATAAATTATGGTTTTATAATATTTTTTAGTTTTTAATATATAAAATGTACACTAAAAATTTTATGAAATGTTAAGTGTAATTGTAAGGCATACCGCAATCACGATGAAAAAAATATAAATTTAAATTTTAGAGATAATATTATTATGAGGTGTAATTACAAATCTTAAACATAGACTATAAGACAATTATTGTAATATACTCTCTCTGTCCCACAATTTTTGTCTCTTATTGACTTTTTTTGGTTAATTTTTTTTAACTTTGACTCATAATTATTTAAAATGTATAATTGATAAAAATATTAAAAAATATATTTTAAAAACCTCTAATCGAGTAGTTTTCAAATATATATTTTATAAAATTTTATTATTTAAAATATTTAAAATAATAATAGTCAAAGTTTAAAAATTTTGACTTTCAAAAAGTCAATAAAGGACATTTTTTATGGGACTGAGGGAGTAAAGATATATACACACGTGAAATCATATGTAAAACTATATATTTTAAAATTGCACTCATGAATAAATTAATAATATTAAATTAAAAATTATATTCATAAATAAAATCATATGTTCATATTTTTAAATCATTTGACAAAATATACATATTTTATATATACAAATATTCAAGCTTAAATCTTCTAGGATTAATTCCTAATATTTTTTTCTATTTGAGCCACTTGTTAAAGTTCAAAAAAATTGAGATTATAGATTCTATTTCGAAGTGAAAGAAAAATTGAGATTTTAGATATTATTATTCAATTCAATATATATATTCTTAGTTGATATAAAAATACAAGGGAAGTGAATAAATCAAGTACCCAAAATCCCTAATGCAGAAGCGCATATCAACCGTACGATCTTAAAACAGTAACTCTACGTCCAACAACTAGTATAGAAAAACCCAGTGAAATCTTATCCCAAAATGAGAAACATCGTCATGTGCGGTCCTTATGAACCATCCACCTCCGTCGTCAACTCCCTTGACAAACGTCAGAGAGATGAATTTGTACTAACTTCACCAATATAAATACAACCCGCCATGTGAAACCAAAAGTCGCCTCCTTTTCTGGTTTTTTCCACACTTTCGCAAAGCTGGACTTTGGCTCAGAAGAAAAACCATTTCATAATGGGGATCGTTGAAGAAGCTCACAACCTCAAGGTTTTGGGTTCAGGCGACCGATTCACAGTCCTGGCTCATGGGTTCGGAACGGACCAGTCGGTCTGGAAGCACTTAGTTCCTCACCTGGTCGACGATTTCCGTGTGGTTTTATATGACAACATGGGTGCTGGAACCACCAACCCGGACTACTTTGATTTCAATCGTTATGCTACTCTCGAAGGCTTCGCTTTTGATTTGCTAGCTATTCTCGAAGAACTCCGAGTTGATTCCTGTATTTTCGTTGGCCACTCGGTTTCCGCCATGGTTGGTGCTATTGCTTCCATTTCCCGACCCGATCTCTTCTCCAAAATCATCATGATCTCAGCTTCCCCGAGGTGAAAATTAAAATAACAAAAAAAGGGTTGTTTTCGGTGAGATCAGAGATTCCATTACTTGATATTTTATTCAACTTTAACCCATTTTTTATTGTTGTTGTAGGTATCTGAATGATGTGGATTACTATGGAGGATTTGAGCAAGAAGACTTGAACCAACTCTTCGAAGCAATGGGAGCCAACTACAAAGCCTGGTGTTCCGGGTTCGCGCCGCTAGCGGTGGGCGGCGACATGGAATCGGTGGCGGTTCAAGAATTCAGCCGCACCCTCTTCAACATGAGACCCGACATAGCCCTCAGCGTGGCTCAGACCATATTCCAAAGCGATATGAGGCAAATACTCAACCTTGTCACGGTGCCGTGTCATATCCTCCAAAGTGTTAAAGACTTGGCCGTCCCCGTCGTCGTCTCTGAATACTTACACCAAAACCTCACCAGCGAATCGATTGTCGAAGTCATGACGTCCGACGGTCACCTCCCGCAGCTTAGCTCGCCCGATATCGTCATCCCAGTGCTGCTTAAGCACATTCGTTATGATATCAGTACCGCCTGAAACTAAGTAGTGCGATTGGTCATTGTATATATTAAGATTGTTTTTAATTTTAATAATCTGAAATGTTAATCTCGTAAGTTTATTAAGAAGTTAATTGTGATTAGCAAAGCTCAAACTGTAGGCTGCTGCCGGTCGGGTTTTTTTTTCTTTCTCTTTTGCATTTAGTTAGATTCAGAAATTTCAGATGATTTATTTGGAAAATGACGTGTATGTTGGTAACTGGGTTGTCGTGTTCAAATGTGCACCATTGAATAAAAAGTTCTTTGATCTAACGTGTCAAACTCAAAATGGACGGTCAGATTCGGAGGTAAGATCACAAGTGGCACTTTTTTTATAAAAAAAATATCAATGAGTAATTAATTTTTAAAGGATCAACAGTTTAGTTCAAGTGGTAAGCAATTCAGTATCGTTTAAGGAGACCTTGAGTTTGAAGCCGTGTGTATGTAGAAAATATCTATTGCTAGGCTCACCTACCATATTAATGTGTGCAACACAAGTCAATTCGAATTAATCAGGCCAAAGCCTTAAAGAACCGGAATAGCAACAAACAAAGGGTAAATATATTAGGTCACTTAGTTATAGGTTTAGTAACAAATATGATAATCTTCTTTAAAAATAACACTTCAATCACTCAATTATAGGTTTAGGAACAAATATGTCATTTTTCTTTTAAAAGTAATAATTTAACACTCAATTATAGATTTACGCACAAACATGTCACTCTATTAAAATTTTGTGACAAACAAGTCATTATGTCTTTAAAATTGAAACAATGACTTGATATCAAATTTAGTCTCCGAAACTTATACATTTTATTAATTTGGTCATATTTTAAAACAAATCAATAAACTTAATTTTTCATTATCACTTACTACACTTTATACTATTGTCCATCAATCTGATAATCAAAAGATGTAATAACTCGACAAATATATTGACAAACTGACGTAACAAATTCATTATGACTTTAATTCTGTTAAAATAATAACTATTTGTCCTAAAATAATACTTTTTTAGTTAACAAAATTAAGCTTTTAACTGCTTTAAAAGTTTTATAATTCAACTTCAAACTTCCGATAATTTTTCAAACTTCGCCCATGAATACAAACTTCATAAATAAAACAGTTTTCGTATATATTTGTAAATAGCTTTTTCTATTTGTTTTGTCTTAAAATATATATTGATCGTCTAATAACGGCTTAAGGGTTTGAGAAGCCCCTAAATTTACAAAAAAAAAAAAAATTAAGCCTTTTAAATTTTTTACACCTAATTGTCACACCCCGCCATTTTCTCCCACTAATCCAAACCGAGGTTCAAGACCCTCCTTGGGCCATTTTGACGCCAACTAGCACCAAGGAGGATGTCACAAGGGACATGGACGGCCAAGCCTCTTAGAGAGCAAGCCACAACGTTCTAGAAAGGTCCGGGACGTTCTTTCCAAGTCTAGACAAACCCGGGATGCACCAGAAGGCCCCAGAAGGCTCGGGAAAGCTCGGGAAGGATCGAGACCACTCTGGAAGACCCTGGAGTTCTCTAGAACATGTTGGATACTTGTAGATATCTATAGACATGTATAGATATGTATAGAACACTCTAGAATAATATAGATAGAGGCTAGATATTTTTGGAGGCAAAATCGTGACCGTCGGATCAAATCGATCCTAGCCGTCCATTAGGGAGGAGGGTGCCTATAAATAGGGCCACCCCCTCATTTTGTACTCAACTTAGAAAGTGAAGCATTGTAAGCATTCTAAACACTCTTGTAAGCTTTCTTTCTTAGCTAATACAAGTTCTCTTTACTTGTAAAAGCTCTTTGCCTTCTCTTGTGATCGTTTTAGCCAAGTGTTGCGAGGGACTTCAAGGCTTGTTAGCATTGTTCGAGAGTTGCTAACGCCGCACGGATCGGATTTGAAAGAATACGTCCGTGACAGTTGGTATCAGAGCGTGTTTCGAGACCCGGGATATGGTGAAGTCAGGCAAAGTTCAAGTGGCTAGTTCGACCGAGGCAGAAGTCACCCAAGAGCAACAGCGAGGGCGAGAGGAGGTGGCTGATCCTAATGCGACTAGGCCAAGGGCCAAGTCTAAGGATGTGATCTCTAGCTTTGAGAACCGTCTAACCCGCGTAGAGGAGAACGTGGGAGGCTTAGGGGCCAATGTGGACGACCTTACCCAGAGGGTGGAAGGCCTTGAGGCAGAGGACGCCGAGCTCCACACCGCCATGAAGGCTATGATGGTGAAGCTAGAAGAAGCCATGCGAGCGGAGTTGGGACAAGTTCGCGACCTTCTCATGGGTGAGCTCTCCAAGGTACGTGCTTCTCTTCAAGAAGAGCTAGACCACACCCGTGCCCAAGTCGAGGCACTACAAGGCGATGTGGCCTTGTGTAAGCGTGCTATGGTTGCCGGGCCAAGCACCTCTTATGAGTCTAGGAAGGTTGAGGTGCCCAAACCAAAGACCTTCTCAGGTACCCGCAACGCTAAGGAAGTCGACAACTTCCTATATGGCTTGGAGCAGTACCTTGGGGCCGTTGGCATTGTGGACGAGGCTTCCAAGATCCAAACCGCTACTTTGTACCTCACCGATACCGCCATGCTATGGTGGAGGAGAAGGTGCCAAGACATTGAGAAAGGTACGTGTACTATCTCTACTCTCGATGATTTCATAAAGGAGCTTAAAAAACAATTTTACCCCGAGAATGCCGAGGAAGAAGCACGAGGCCGCTTGCGAAGGCTAAAGCACTCAGGGAGCATCCGAGATTATATCAAGGAGTTTACCAATCTAGTGCTCGAGATCCCCGACATGTCCGATAAAGACTCCCTCTTCCACTTTATGGATGGTCTCCAACAATGGGCCAAGACCGAGCTCAAGCGACGAGGAGTTCAAAACCTAGCCGATGCCATTGCCATAGCAGAAAGCCTTGTTGACTACTCTAGCAACAAGGAGTCCAACAAGTCGAAGGACAGGAAAGGTGGCCATGCCAAAGGTGGGGGAGACAAAAGCCATCGCAAGGAGAGCCACCAAGAGGCCAGCTCGCCCAAGCACAAGGATCCATCCTCTTGGAAGAACAAAGACAAAGGCAAAGCCAAGGACACTCGAGGCACGAGGCGTCCCCCCAACAAATGCTTCATTTGTGATGGCGACCATTGGGTCCGAGAGTGCCCACAAAGACAGGCACTTAATTCACTCCTAGCCAAGCATCGAGAGGGAAACGACACCGACAAGGATGAAGAGGGTGTCCAGATGGGGTCAATACAACTACTCAATGTCATCCAAACCGCCCCTAAGACCGAAGCCAAGGGATTGCTCTATGTAGACGTCACCATCAATGGGAAAGCATCGAGGGCAATGCTCAACACAGGTGCGTCTCATAACTTTGTCTCTTTAGAAGAAGCTAAGAGACTAGGTCTTAAAGCCGTGGGAGGAGGCGGATCCATCAAGGCAGTCAACTCAGCAGCCAAGCCCATCCATGGAATCGCACGAGGAGTCAAGACCATTGTGGGCAAGTGGTCAGGGCACATCAACTTCTCCGTGGTGCCGATGGACGACTTCAAGATCGTCCTAGGGCTTGAGTTCCTTGATCAAGTCAAAGCATTCCCAGTGCCCTTTGCCAATAGCATCTGCATCCTGGATGGCAATCAAGCATGCATGGTGCCCACGACAAGGGCTACCAAGCAAGATGCCAAGGTACTCTCCGCCTTGCAGTTCAAGAAGGGCGTCAAGAGAAATGAAGAAAGCTACTTGGCCATCCTTAGTGAGTATGATGAAGAGGAGGCCATGCCCGACGAAGACCTTCCAAGGGAGGTAGCCCAGGTGCTTGATGAGTTCAAGGATGTTGCACCTCCCGAACTACCCCGAAGGCTACCACCAAGAAGGGAAGTAGATCACAAGATCGAGTTGGAACCCAGCACCAAGCCACCAGCCATGGGGCCTTATCGCATGGCACCCCCAGAGTTGGAGGAATTAAGGAGACAACTCAAAGAGCTACTCGATGCAGGGTTCATCCGACCATCCAAGGCACCATTTGGGGCACCAGTCCTTTTCCAGAAGAAGAAGGATGGTTCGTTAAGGATGTGCATTGACTACCGAGCACTCAACAAGGTCACTATCAAGAACAAGTATCCAATCCCTCTTATCTCAGATCTGTTTGACCAGCTCGGGCATGCACGATACTTCTCCAAGTTGGATCTTCGATCGGGATACTACCAAGTGCGCATTGCGGAAGGGGATGAGCCCAAGACAACGTGCGTCACAAGGTATGGTTCTTATGAATTTTTAGTCATGCCCTTCGGACTAACCAATGCCCCAGCAACTTTTTGCACCTTGATGAACAAGCTTTTCCATCCCTACCTCGATCGGTTCGTGGTCGTCTACCTTGACGACATTGTGGTGTATAGCAAGACCCTTAAGGAACATGTTGAACACCTAAGGGAAGTGTTCAAGGTTCTGCGAGAGAACCAGCTCTTCATCAAGAAGGAGAAATGCTCATTTGCCAAGCCCGAAGTCATGTTCCTAGGGCACCGAATCAAGGATGGGAAGCTAATGATGGAGGATGGAAAGGTGCGAGCCATTCAAGAGTGGGAGCCACCCACCAAGGTACATGAGCTACGATCCTTTCTCGGACTGGTGAACTACTATCGCCGATTCATCAAGGGTTATTCCGCAAGAGCAACACCCTTAACCGAGCTCTTGAAGAAGAACAAGCCATGGGTGTGGTCACCAGCTTGCCAAGAGGCCTTTGAAGACTTGAAGAAGGCCGTTTGTGAGGAGCCAGTATTGAGCTTGCCCGACCACACCAAGCCTTACGAGTTGCACACCGATGCATCGGATTTTGCTATAGGAGGGGTTCTTATGCAAGATGGGCATCCGATCGCCTACGAAATTCGGAAGCTCAACGACACCGAGAGACGCTACACCGTGCAAGAAAAAGAGATGACTGCCACCATTCATTGCCTCAGGGTGTGGCGACATTACCTCCTAGGGGCTAAGTTCTTGATTCTCACCGACAACGTAGCAACTAGCTACTTCCAAACTCAGAAGAAACTTAGCCCAAAGCAAGCTAGGTGGCAAGATTTCCTAGCCGAGTTCGACTACATCCTACAATATAAGCCGGGCAAAGCAAATGTAGTCGCCGATGCACTCAGTCGAAAGGCGGAGCTCGCAGCATTAAGCCAAGCCACCAGTCCACTTCTTGATAGAATCAAGGAAGGTCTACACCAAGAGCCCCTTGCCAAGAACATCATTGCACTAGCCAACGAGGGGAAGACCCGACGATTTTGGGTAAGTGACGAGCTACTCTACACCAAAGGCAATCGCCTATATGTACCAAAGTGGGGCAACCTACGCAAGGAGCTAATCAAGGAGTGTCACGACTCCTTATGGGCCGGGCATCCAGGTATGCGACGTACTCTAGCACTCTTAAAGTCCAATTACTATTGGCCCCGGATGCATGATGATGTAGAAGAGTACGTGAGGACTTGTCTTGTGTGCCAACAAGACAAGGTTGTCCAACAACAACCAGGAGGGCTCTTAGATCCTTTGCCTGTACCTGACAAGCCTTGGGAGAGTGTTTCTATGGATTTTATCACTTGTCTCCCCAAGTCAGAAGGGTTTGGAAGCATAATGGTCGTGGTGGACCGATTCAGCAAATATGCCACCTTCATTGCAGCATCACCCGATTGCACAGTGGATGAGGCAGCAAGGCTATTTCTTCACAATGTGGTCAAGCTATGGGGCATACCAAGCAACATTGTGAGCGATCGGGATCCCAGGTTCACAGGGAGATTCTGGACCGAACTATTCAAGATGCTAGGGTCCGATCTTAACTTCTCAACAAGCTTCCATCCCCAGAGCGACGGACAAACCGAGCGCATCAATGCTCTCTTGGAGCTATACTTAAGGCACTATGTTAGTGCTAATCAGAGAGATTGGGCCAAGCTTCTCGACGTTGCTCAGTTTTCTTACAACCTACAGAAAAGTGAAGCCACCAACCGAAGTCCCTTCGAGATTGTCTTGGGACACCAACCGACCACACCGCTCTCCCTTGCCACACGCTATGAAGGGAAGAGCCCCGCAGCCTACAAGCTTGCCAAGTCATGGCATGAGCAAAATGAGCTTGCTCGAGCATCTTTACACAAGGCTGCCAAAAGGATGAAGAAGTGGGCAGACAAGAAAAGAAGGCCCCTAGAGTTCAAAGAAGGAGACCTTGTCATGCTCAAGCTCCTACCCCAGCAGTTCAAGACCCTACGAAGGGTGCACAAGGGACTAGTCCGCAAGTACGAGGGACCATTCCCTATAATCAAGAGAGTTGGCAAAGTCTCTTACAAACTTCAGCTTCCACCAAGGCTCAAGATTCATCCAGTCTTTCATGTGAGTTTGTTGAAGCCTTATCATGAAGACTTGGAAGATCCATCGAGGGGAGTTTCAACTAGAGCACCAACAGCCGTGGTCACTTCCTTCGACAAGGAAGTTGAAGAAGTGCTAGCCGACCGACTAATTAGGCGAAGGGGCGTGCCAGCTTATAAGGAGTATTTCATCAAGTGGAAGGGTCTGCCCATTGCCGAGGCGAGTTGGGAGACTGAAGAAGCCCTTTGGCAATTCAAGGACCAACTCCGAGAGTTCAATGAAGGCGCGACGAGGGCGTCGCGATCTTAGGTGGGGGAGAATGTCACACCCCGCCATTTTCTCCCACTAATCCAAACCGAGGTTCAAGACCCTCCTTGGGCCATTTTGACGCCAACTAGCACCAAGGAGGATGTCACAAGGGACATGGACGGCCAAGCCTCTTAGAGAGCAAGCCACAACGTTCTAGAAAGGTCCGGGACGTTCTTTCCAAGTCTAGACAAACCCGGGATGCACCAGAAGGCCCCAGAAGGCTCGGGAAAGCTCGGGAAGGATCGAGACCACTCTGGAAGACCCTGGAGTTCTCTAGAACATGTTGGATACTTGTAGATATCTATAGACATGTATAGATATGTATAGAACACTCTAGAATAATATAGATAGAGGCTAGATATTTTTGGAGGCAAAATCGTGACCGTCGGATCAAATCGATCCTAGCCGTCCATTAGGGAGGAGGGTGCCTATAAATAGGGCCACCCCCTCATTTTGTACTCAACTTAGAAAGTGAAGCATTGTAAGCATTCTAAACACTCTTGTAAGCTTTCTTTCTTAGCTAATACAAGTTCTCTTTACTTGTAAAAGCTCTTTGCCTTCTCTTGTGATCGTTTTAGCCAAGTGTTGCGAGGGACTTCAAGGCTTGTTAGCATTGTTCGAGAGTTGCTAACGCCGCACGGATCGGATTTGAAAGAATACGTCCGTGACATAATGCCACCCTTAAACGCAAAAAATTAATCAACTCGACTTTTTGACGAATGAATTTTGACGTTAACCGTTACGATGCTGACGTGACCGTTCACAGTGCTGACATGACAGCTCACAGTGTTGATGTGGCAGTCCACATGTGAATGATGACGTGTCTAGAGAGGCTTAATTGATTTTGTTGGAAAGTTTGAGGGCTTAATTGATTTTTTTAGAAAGTTTGAGAGCTTATTTAGTAAATTTCACTATTTGATCAGATGAAGAAAAAAAACTATTTAGTAAAGTCAAGCACCGTAAAATCTTTGTATGCCACAAGAGTATTTCTTAATTTTTTTATTTTCTAACTTAAATTCCATTAAAAATGATGGTTTAATCAAATAAAATGTATGTAATTATATTGTGATATGAGTTTGCATTATATGTATTGAGATGTATTTTAGATTTTACACAACTTATTAGGTTAGAACAAAGTTTTAATCTTATTTTGTTATTATAATGGTCATATTTTTTATTTTTTAATAATATTTTAATTTTTAGTAATTTTGATATTTATTTTTAGAACACTTTAATAATTTTTTATTTTTGCTTAAAGATTAAATAAGCCCTCAATATTTATAAAAAAAATCTAATTAAACCCTAGAACTTTTAAAAAAATCAATTAAGCCCCCTTTCCACTACATCTTTTTTTAACGTGGACCACCACATTAGCATTGTAAACCGCCACATTAGTACTGTCACGGTCAACGACGTATTCTATCAGTCAAAAGATCAAATTAGTTATTTTTTGAGTTTGAAGGAGACATAGAGTATAAAAAATAAAAAAAAAGTTTAAAAGTTTAATTAATATTTTTTAAAGTTCAGGGACTTTTTTAGCCCTTAAACCTCTAATAATTGATCAACATGGACCAATTGAATTAAAAGTTGGTGATCACTATTAAACTTAATGTCTAAATATTAAAAGTTCTTAATTATGAGATTTAGATGGGTTGCCAGGTTGGTAATGGTCTCACACTAGTAGATATTTTGAGAAACAAAAAATATTTTATTTTTATCTTACATGTTTGTTTGAATTTTATAACTGTTCCTACCAATAATATTATTTTAAAATACAAATTCAAATAATATTTTTAAAATATAATATATCTTATTAGTGCACCTAACTTTTTAATTTTTTGTATTTAAAATTATAAACTGGATCAATTCGTTTTTGGATTTTTTTTCTTCACTTCTGGCTACGATTGGAAAAGTCCGAAGGTTGTACTATTTGTTGATTTCATGTTTTTTTAGGGTAAAGTATACTAATGGTCACCGAATTTTTAGGACGCGTTCATTTTAGTCACCAAACTTTTAAAATTTTCATTGGGGTAACCCAACTTTTATTTCAGTCTTATTTTAGTCACTTCTGTTATCTTCCGTTAGAAGGCCCGTTAGTTTTCTTTTCTTCAAGGGTAAACTATATAAATGGTCACCGGATTTTTAAAATACTTTCATTTTAGTCACTAAAATTTTAAAACTTTTATTGGAGTCACCCAACACAAAGGCATCTATCAAAACAACACCGAACATGATGGCGAACAAGGAAGAAGGGATGTATGGGTTGCCTCTCCCGATTTTAGGTATAATAGTATTTTAGGTCCGTATTAGTTTAAATACTAATCAAATAAGATTTGTGTCTCTCTCGATTTTTATATTTAAAGGTTTAATAGACTCTTCCCCTCCTAATGTTTGGTCCTAACTCCATCTCTAATGGCAAAGTAAATTAATGTTTGAACTTAAACACAAGGTGCATCAGTTCTGCTTCCATATTCTAGGAAATTTGTCGAACAACTTTTGGATACAACTTTTAGAAGTAAACCAAAATGCTATACTCTTGGTCAATAATTAACCTCAATTTTTTATATATCTCCCTTTACTTATTAACCTTGAAGTAGCTTGAAGATGAGGTTGCATACAATGTGACCAATAGATCAAAATAATGGGCTTACATTACAGACAATATTCAAGAACATTATATATATAAAATATTTTATGTCACAAATACATCAATCTACACAACTTTAAATATTGTTCATCGATAATTAGAAGGTAAAATCTACTTCTTACTTTTGTTTTTTACACATTGAAAGAGTTTTTTTCTTAAACCAAGGGGTTGCTTTAAAGCAAAACAAAAGTTGGGTGACTCCAATTAAAATTTTAAAATTTCGGTGACCAAAATTAAAGTGTTTTAAAAGTTCGGTTACCATTTATATAGTTTACCCTTGAAGAAAAGGAAAACTAATGTGCCTTAATAACGGGAGGGACCAAAATAAAACCGAAATAAAAGTTGGGTGACCCAATGAATATTTTAAAAGTTAAGTGATCAAAATGAATATGCCCTAAAAGTTCGGTGACCATTAGTGTACTTTACCCTTTTTATGTGCAAATTGATACTGAAAGAAGAACTCAACAGCAGGGGCGGTTCAAAGATTTTGGGGGCCCTGTGCAATTTATTAAAATATGGCTCTTAATTTATAATCAGTAAGAGATATAAGTGTTTTTTCAAAAAATACTTTAATACAAAAAATATTATTAAATTCTCCTCTCGAGAACTAAAAGATTGACTTATAAACATCTAAATATCAAACATTTTTACTTCAAAATTATCATTCTTTTTGCATGTTTTAAGTTTTAGATAATTTTTTATATAAATATAATTATATATATAATTTTATAATTTTTTACAAATATTTAATTTAATTTAGGTTCCTTATTTTTGGGTCCCTCTCTCTTGGGGGCCATGTGCGGTCGCTCATGTCGCGCTTGTCCAAAACCCCCACTGCTCAACAGTTGTATTTGGCACTGTCTTGCTGCTTTTGAAAGTTTTCATTGGGCCATTAGCAATAAATGAAAGTGTTATGAACCTAAAATAGTTAGTTGTTAAATTGTTGTAAATGAGTTAGTTGTGGTGAGTCAAGAGTGGTTAGGAGTCTGTTAGAATACTGTTTCTAGACTGACTCACCCCAGCTAACTCATTTACAACAATAGAAAACGAAATGAATAGAAAGAGATACGGCACTCTCTGGAGGCTTTTATTAAAAACTCGTAATATCTTAAAACGAGACCGAGTGAATTTATACAAAGCTGGGGTGAGTCAGTCTAGAAACGGTATTCTAACAAACTCCTAACCACTCTTGCTGACTCACCACAATTAACTCATTTACAACAGTTTAACAACTAACTATTTTAGGTTCATAACAGAAAGGGAACAGAAAACGAACTCAATAGTAATTGCTTGTTATTTTAGCAGTTTCGAATGCCTAAACGAAATAAAGCCCCTTAATCCCACAATGGTCAAATTCAACTCGATATCTCATCATGGATTCGTCTAATAATTAATTATTCACGTTCTTTTGATTCATACAGAAATAAAAGGTGGCCACAATATTTTTAAAGCTGTTCAATATCTAAAACGAAAATCAAACCTTTAACTACTTATTAAGATAAGAAAAAATTTAAGCTTAACCGTAAAATAAATGTTTAAACTATAATAATTTTTCAGTCAGATGTCTAAATTATTTTTCGAGCCAAATAAGTATTTAACGTTTCATTTCGTTACTCATAATTTTTTCCGTCAACGGCCGTTAAAAAATTCGGTCATCCAATCAGAACATGGCATGTGACATTTTTTTGTTTTTTTAAATTTCTTAAAAAATCTCAAAGTTTTAATTTCTTTTAATCAAACCCTCAAATTACATCTCCCTCGCTGTCCGGCATCCCTCACATGTCGATGGTTCACCGTTCACTGCCCAAGCGCCGCGTACCTCGTCGTTCGGCATCTCCACCCTCTAGTCGCCAGTTTGAACCCAATCGGCCTTTTTTCTTCATTATTGGATGTTAGTCGACGATGCAATCAATAGTTCATTCATCAATTTTTGACGACGAGATGATAGGGTTTTAAGTCGTGGTGGTCGAATGAAGTAAAAAGTAGGTGGTGGTGGTAGTTGAATCGGTGATGAGTGAAAGAATTTAGGGATTTAGGGTTTTTAGAAAAACTAAAAGTTTTTTTTTGTTTTTTTTATAAATTTAAAGATTTTTTTGATTTTTTAAAAAAATAAAAGTTAAAGAAAATAACTTAAATAGGTTATGTATCATGTTTTAATTAAATAACAAGAATTTTTAACAATTGTGACGAAAAAATATTATTTAAATAATAAACTAGTAGGTACTGTTTTATTCTGAAAAAATAATTAAGTTAATTAAAAAATATGTTTTATACATTTTTCTGACAAACCAACTTTTTCATTATCTCATTTGGTCGTAGTTAACTCATTGTATATGTGACTTGTGGTTCAATGGTTTTGTACAACTAGACTATTAAATGCATCAGTAAGGACGGCTTGAACTCTATTGCCCCCACACATATTTAAAGCAAGCGAAGTAGATAATTTAAATTTCTAACGTGTTAATTTACTTAATATGTTGATTATTTAAGGTCGGTTTTGCAAATAATTCATTTATTCTAGAATAATTTTAATTTCTATCATGTTAATTTACTTAATGTTTTAAATTATTTAAAGTCGAATTTGCCTATAATTCATATATTTTATAATAATTGTGGATTTTATCTTCATATTTTTTAAAGAAAGATAACAAAATGGAAATAATTTGAGGTGCTTTTTTATATTAGGGTAAAGTACAAAGATGGTCACCGAATTATTATGGCACTTTTATTTTAGTCGTCAAACTTTTAAAATTTTCATTGGAATCACTTAATTTTTATTTCGCTTTCATTTTGGTCCTTCCCATTATCTTCCGTTAAAAAATACTGATGTGACACGTTATCTTATTCTTCAAGCCCTTTCTTCTTCTCTTCTGTTTTTTTCCTCTATCAACATAAAAATTTACAAAAATAAGAATTTAGTAGAGAAATGAACTGTTCCACTAAGATTAATGTTTTCCGAATTGATTTTATTTACAAACTCCATAAACCCAAACTTCGTTGGCACTTCCCCTTGAAGCTTGTTGTTGTCAAGACTTGGTTAACATATATTTCTCAAGTGCACTCCCATGAAAGCTGGAATTTCACCAACCAATCCCATGTTGAAAAATCCTACTCCCAAAATACTCCTAGATTCTTTTATATATCCGCTATCTCCCTTCCTAGTAGGTTCTCACTCAAATGCACCTTCTTCAACCTGAACATTTCGACTAAAAACAAAGAAACCCCAAAATTATTAAAACGGATAAAACTCAAATCCAAAAACTCCAGCTATATTTGTATGCAAACTAATTTCATATCTCATGTTTTATGAGTTTTGTTTAAAAGAAAATGAAGTGTAGAGAAAAGTTAAGATTTATCCATAATAACATCTCATGGAAGAAGAATAAATGAAGAAAATCAATAGATGAAAGGATTATATTTTTGCAAGTTTTTATGTTTAGTCCGGTCCACATTCTATCATGTTTCTTTTAGAAAAAGTAACTAACGAAAGGTTGACAATTAATAATGAATTTTTATATTATGTGAAAATATGATGTGAGATGACATCACATTTACTTCTAATTGATTTTTACATCATATCATGTCTTTGGAGAAAATAAAAGTTTATAGTGAATTGTATTAATTGATTTGGTTAGTTGATTATATTAATTGATTATGAAAATGTATTTGATAAAATTAACTGATAGTTTATAAATGTTTGATTATTTAAACAGATAAAATGATGTATAAAGACATGATTATATCTAATACTTTTTTGAATGGTCTAAAGGTGAATACAAAGTCATATATGTTCATACATATTTTTAACTCGTTGAAAATACGCATACAACTTATAAACAAAGCGATTTGAACACGTGTCTTTTAGGATGAACATCATCCGCTTTTGTACTGAAGTACTTGGGTTCGACTATATTTAATACTTATTTGAATAGTTTATTGATTATTGATTATTGATTATTGATATTTGATATTTATTAATATGTATTAAATTATAAAAATCAGTTTGTTTAATATAACATTAGTTTAAAACTTTCTGAAACACCGACTTTCTTGGAAAAGCAACCTCAACAAGACCAACAATAAGGGCGTAGCTAAGATAAAACTGTGGGAGGGGCAGAAGCGAGAATGAAATTATAGGAGGGTTAAATTATTTATCTTTAAAATTAACAATTTAAATTTAAATAGAGGGTTGAGATTTAATTTCACTAATTTTAAAATTGACATATCTTAAAAATAATTAGACCAAAAACTTTGACAAAATTTAATCCCATTAACTTCAAAACTGACAGGGTCTTAATATTAAACTAATTTTTTTTTGAGAAGAACTAAGAATTAATTTTAATAGTTTCAAAACATTCAGGGGTTAAAAATATAATTAACCCATAAAAATTGGGGTGGGCCATGTCCTTGTAGTCCCACTCGATCTTCCGCCCCTGGGAACAATAATTATAAATTTTCAGCAACCAAATCCTAACTTCGATTATCTACGTCGATTGTTTCACAACTAACAAGGCGAATGGACCTCTTCGTAAATTAAAGGGGAAAAGAAACAACAACTAAGATGATAGCTATAAGATCCACAAAGGCAAAATCATAAGGAAAAAAAATCAGTTTCTAGTTGACTTGGTTGGAAAGATATGAAGAAAAAAAGTTTAAAGTGCTCCTTAATGTTTGATCTTTGGTTTCTATTTTTTCGGAACATTTTAGCTTTTTAATCTTTTATTTTTGGTTAAAACGTCTTATATAATATCTATAAACTTTACTTTGTCAAATAAATTCTTTTAAAGGATGAAAAATAGAATAGAAAAGTGAAAATGAAAAATTATTTTATTTCATTGGTTGGTTTGGTAAGAAGGTGGAAAGATTGAAACAAAACGTAATTTCTTGTATATTCATTATTGATAGAGTTGAAATTGAAGAAAAAAATACATATTTTAAAGTAACGCACATTTTATTCCTTCTAAATTAGAATGATTTGTTACGACACATAAGTAAAAAAACCTCTCGTTGTCCTACCAAATACGTTCAAAATTAAAAAAATCATCTTCCGACTTACTCATTTAATTCTTTTATTTTTTTTAAAAAAATTAAGGTGATTACAAGTAGTATTTATTATGAATATACTCTCAACCATTTGACAATGTATGCTCAATCACCCTACTGCAACTACTGGTGCTCGAACTCGTAACCTCTAGAAACAACAATTGTTCCCTTAACCACTGAAACAAGTTAGTTCATCCTTAATTCTTTCATTTTTGTACTCAACCAAACAAAGCTAGTTAATAGCGTTTGGATACAATTGTGATTACAAAGATTATAAAGTTTCATAGCAAAAGAAAAAAACCAATACATAGAAACTTTCGGCAATGACGATTCACCGTAAGGACATATAACATATGCTTTGGATAAATTTTGGATACGTAAATTTTCATTTCATCAACATTTATACCGACGTAAAATTTAACATCTATAAAGGTGTATTTGTCCCTCTAACATTCTTTGGATCCATCTTTGTTCCTAAATAGATGTTTCAATTAATTTCATCTGTTAATATCGTGTCTTGATTTCGTACATGTTTAAAGAGAGATAATTGATATAAACTTGTGTTTTTAAAATCTGACAGTTCATTTGAAAAAATTATTAGATTGATTCAGTTTGCGGTCGAAGCCAATAAGGTATATTCATCTCAAAGTAACTTAAAAAAAATTACTTTCAAATGAATGTACCTTAATGACTAAGACTACGAATGAAGTAATGAGCCGGTCCATCTAATATTTTTTTTCCTTCATTTGGAGAACTGTGGAGTAAATCACGGCGACGTGAATTATAATTTTCAACACTTTCACATTTAAACATGTTGACGAATCTGATATTTAAAAAAGAAGTTCATGGATGGACTTTTTCAAGCATAGGCCCAGTTCAAGCTCACTTTCACAATCAATGCCTGCCCAATTTGATAATTTGTTGGCATCTTTTCTTTCTCTTATTGTGTTTGTCGCGAACGTTTTTTACTCGTTTGTGAAAAAACAGCATGACAATTAAAATTTTGAAAATCGAAATTTTTTATTTTATTTTGATCTTGAAATTAGGTTTTTTTCTATTTTAATTCAAATTGCTTTTATTTATTTTTAAAATTATTTTAGAGTCGCCATCGGTCACTTTGGTAGACCGAACACCATAAAAACGGACAAGATATTTTTTTTTTGTAAAATTCAGGTTCGAGAGTCGGTTACGCGTAGGGAAGAGTTAGCACCCCTACAACGCCCGTTATCGATACCTTATTAGTTTCACGTGGCATTTTGGCGTTTCAAACATTAATTAAAATTTAATTAAATCTTTTAATCGTTAAATGAATTTCATTCTGAATGGGAATATTCATTTGTAAGAAAATACATTTTGGACTAATATAAATTTTGAAACGTCCAAATACATTATGACACTTCAATTTATATTCAAAATGTATCTCAACACAAAAGGTTTAATGCATGTCCAATTATTTTGTTGTTCATTTTAAGTAAAATCTAATTAAGGCTCTATTAATTTAATTAATTAAAATTCAATGAATATTATTAATTTTTGAGCTTTTATGGTAACACCCAAATGATTGGACACTACACATATTAGGCCCAAAATTAGTAATATTCCTAACCATAGTGTCGCTAATTATTTAACCCTATTTTTAATCTTATTAAACTAACTATGTGAATACAATTTTCTAAGTTCAAATGACATATTAAATATTTCACTAAAATACTCTTTTGGTTGACATCTCATTGTAACGAGGTACTAATTAAATTAGAGTATTAAAGTGTTCATTTAATACTCATTTATTTTCTATAATGATCTCCCTATTTTAATTGTTTAATTTAATTAATTTAAGAACCTAGGGATTAAGGCTCTAAACAATTAATATCTAGGTAATTGAATTGTCTAAACAATGATTCTATATGCATTATTTAAAAACATGTATCAAGCATATAATTTAATTACATATAATTAAATTAACAATTAAAAACATGATTGAATTGAAAAGAAATTAAAACTTGAAAACTGATTTATTAACAATGGGGACTAAAAAGAAATGATTACAAAACTTCATGCCCAAAACTGCGAGATTTGAAGAGTTAGGCGCGAATCCCCTGACCTGACCTGGCTAACCCGCGCGAATTCACCCCCAAAACGGCGTCGTTCGGTCTCGACTATAAAAAGCCCGAAACCGAGTTGGCTTGGTCACTTTACATATGAACCCTCTCTCTCTAACTCACTCATTACTCAAAATCTCTCTAAACCTAAATCATCCGGCCGCCTCCCTTTAACCCCAGCCACCGTGAGTCTTTCGGCCGACCGTCACGTTGGCCGCTGGCCAAAACCCTAAAATACCCAAAAAAATTCCAATTTTCACCCCTAAAACTAGATCTAGGCTCAGATTTAATCGAATCCACCCCGCTGCACCCGAATCTAAGCCCTAAACTACCCGAAATCCCCTATTTTTGACTCCGACCACCACACTCCGTCCGTCATGCTAGATAAGTTCCGATTTCCTCTTTTTGTTTCATTTTTCCTTTTGTTTTTACTTCGACCTAAACTATTTCCATGTTTTTGCAGGAAAAAATGAAAAATACCTCCGATGGCGACGCTGTTCTAGCTTCTCTTCCAGCGAACATCCACGACCTCAGCGTGTAGCAACAATTAAGATTTTCAACGTCTTTTCCCTTCCCCGGCGGTGTTTCGACTTTCCACGACAGCGATCGGGTTCCGACGATGAAAACAAGCTTCCGTGATGTTCGTTGATTTTTTTCGGCGATGTCTCGGTGGTTCTGGTGACGGTTAAGCTTCTCGACGACCTCCTCTTCCGGTTTCGCTTTGGTTTCTGAGGGATTCAATGGGCGGTGAATTTTCTAAAATACCCCTCTCTCTCTTCTTTTATTTGATATATTTATTATTATTTAGTTTATTAATGGTAAGTAATTATGGTCATTATTAATTTGCTGACTTTTTCTCTCTCCCCTATTTATAGTGATGCAGACGCTGATGTCATTAGGGGACTGATCCAAGCGAAGGGTGAGTGAACCAATGGCCAACTGCCACGTGTCATGTTTGGGCACAAGTTTGGGCAGGAAATTTGTGTTTCTTTGGCTGTGTATTTGTGTTTGTTTGGAATAATAGAATATAGGAAATATGCCTTTAGATATGTAAATGAGCTTTAGGGTATTTGGATTGTAAACTTGGTCATTGAAATGGATTTTGGACTATTTTATTTATTTATGAGATTTATTAATTATTTACTATTTATTTATTTTTTGTTTTATTTATAGAGATATATATGTATATATATAGGTAGCCGGACAAAATAGGGGTATTACAGCTGCCCCTCTTTGCTCATTGCTGTGGAACATGAATATGACAAAGACTGAAAAGACACAGATTTTTTCCGAACTGTCTGACCATCAAAGTTTGAAGTTGTTCTTCTAATTATGAAATGTTTCAATCTCCTATGCTAATTTATCTCTCTGTAAAGACGTCGAATAAGAAAGCTCTTCTTATTTTGAACTTCCTTATTCTTCAGAAAATTGGCTCTTCTCATTTAGAACCTCAGCACGAACTCTTCTCACTGGGAATTCTATTTTTTCTTTGTGAACTCTTCACATTATGAGCTCTATCCTTGCTGAGCGAACTCTTCACATTAGGAGTTCTATCTTTGTTGGGCGAACTCTTCACATTAGGAGTTCTGTCTTTGTTAGGGATGAACTCTTCACATTAGGAGCTATGTCTTTGCTGAGCGAACCCTTCACATTAGGAGTTCTTTAGTCTTCTTGAAATATTGATCCACCCCTTTCTCTGTAAAGGTGTTGAACAAACAAGTGCTTCATTCTATCTCTTCATTCTTTTGACATATTGGACAAGGTCTAAACTATCAATTCTTCTAAAACGTGGCGAAGCCTGGAATCATTACACTCTTCATTCCTTTGAAATGCTTATCCACCTCTCTATAAATGTTGAACAAGCGAGCTCTGCTCATTTGGAACTCTGGATTCTTTGCTGGGCGAACTCTTCTTATTAGGAGCTCACCATTTTGCTTTTCTGTTTAGGGTGTCTTGAACTTTTAGTCCAAAGCTCATATAAGCTCTTTTGTTCTTCTTCCTCTGTCTTATTCTATACTTGAAGTATGCGACCTGCAAAAGTCAAATCTATCATTAACCTTCCATCATAACTGTAAAGCAAATGTACAACTTGGATATATCATTAAGAAACTTCAAGTGTTTCAATGAAAAATGTTGAAACTTTTGACCAATTAAATTGAAAATTTTCTTTATTTGAGCTCAAAGTCGATCTATCTTGTTTTCCGTTCTCTCTCTTTTAACTGGTAACCCAAATGGTTAATATCTTTGTCGATAGCATGCCCCAACTATCTTACTATGACGCCATCCAAAAAGTTCTCATCATTTTCGGAGGTGTCGGTCTGAGGGACTTGAAACCACACACAAAGGACTTATTGATGACCTTAAGGATCTAGAATTGTAATACATTTCCTTTCCCATGCAAACAATCAAATATCTTTCCAGAGATCAGCCTCTTCAAACGGATTGGAATCTTTGCTGAGATTCGCTTCCTCAAACAGATTGAAATCTTTGTCGAAATTTGTCTCTATAAACGGGACGTCTCCAACTCTGTAAACAAAGTGTCTTGAGATTTGTCTTTGTAAATGGAATGTCTTGAGATCTGCCTCTGTAAACGAAATGTCTTGAGATCCGCCTCTGTAAATGGAATGTCTTGAGATCTGCCTCTGTGAACGAAATGCCTTAAGATCCGTCTATGTAAACAAAATGTCTTAAGATCAGCCTCTGTAAACAAAATATCTTGAGATATGCCTCTGTGAATGGAATATCTTAGGATTCGCCTCTGTAAACAGAATGTCTTTAGGCCTGTTTCTGTAAATGGAATGTCTTGAGGTCCACTTTTGTAAACGGAATATCTTGAGATCCACCTCTGTAAACAAAATATCTTGAGATCCGCCTTTGTAAAGGAAATGTCTTGAGGTCCGCTTCTGTAAACAGAATGTCTTGAAGTCCGCTTCTGTAAATGGAATATCTTGAGTTCCGCCTCTGTAAACGGAATGGTATCTTTGCTGAGATCCACCTTTTCAAGCGGATTGAAATCTTTATTATGATCCGCCTCTTCAAACGGGTTAAAATCTTTGTTTCGCGAAAATGTGATTGGAATCTTTGCTAGTATTTTCTGACTCTACTTCAATCTTAAAGTTGTAGATTGAAATTTTGCTTGTTCTTTGCCGATTCTTGTAAATTTCACTTGGCTGAGCTTTGATCTTCTTTGCTTCTCCGTTAAGTTTTCTGCTTCTGTTTTAATAGTACCCTATTTCTTGAGATTTTTCTTATCAAGTATTGCTTTGCTTGATCTTCTTGAACTTTATCTGAAAATCATGTTTTCTTCATGCGCCGACAAAATTTGCCCCCAAATCTTGTTGTTGAGCTCTTATTTTCTAGAGCAAATCTCGATATCTTCAATGATCAAATTCTTTTTAGGCTCTACATTCTTTCTTTCTTTTTTATTTGCACTCTTTTGCACAATGATTCCCCACTAATCTCAATGTTTCTAACTCTGACACATAGAATTTGTCCATCTTTCATCATTTTGGGTGAGCAAATGCCTCAGGTCCCTGAACTTTCTTCTAGCCCCTATACTTTCTCGAAGTCACTGTACTTTCTTCAGGTTCATTCTTTAAACTTGATCGAAAAATCAAAGTAGGAACTTACTCCATGTCCCCAAAATTTCTAACATATGCATTCTTTCCCTGATATGTTAATGAAAAATGTTGCAGGTACGAATTTCCTTATTCTATAATGTCGCTTATGCAAAAAGGAATATCATCAGTTAATAAGAATTGTTCCTGAAGTAATGTGAAATATTTTCGATTTCCTACTTCTGCAAAAAAGGAATATCATCAGTTAATGAAAACTGTTGCAGGTACATATTTCCTTCTTCTGTAATGACACTTCTTTAGTATCAAGTCTGAAACTCGTATAAAGTCGCTTGCTTCTTCTTTCTTTGTTACTCGATCCCTTCTATGCTTGGAACATACATTATTGGGTCTACTTCTCCAGTCCTGAAGCTGTAGGTTAAAATCTTTTCTTGTTTCTTCCCGATTCTGGTAGATTCCTGCAAAAATATGCAAAAATGCTCTGTATGAGTAAGCGTGCTTCTATCTTATGGATGCCTAACTATATGATGCATAAATATTGTCAATCGAGAACCAGTTGGGTGAGCTTTCATCTTCAATGAAGCTAAAAAATTTCTTGCTTCATTTTTCATCAAACTTCTTTTGCTGACAAGGTAACCCATCTCACACTTAAGTTCAATCTTCGTGATCTCTGCATTTTTTGCTCTAAAGCACCTTTTCAGGTTTTCACTTTAGATTTCTTTTCTTAAAGCGCCCTTTAGGATTTTCACTTTGGTTTTTTCATTTTTTTTCTCAATGCGCCCTTTCGGGTTTTCACCTCGATTTTTCTTCTTTTCTTTTATTTTCTTTTTTCTTCTGCTTTTTTTTGAAAGCTCAAATTTACTTTTTCAATGAAGGGACATGAGGTTGTAAACATACGAAACTGACAACCAATATCGAATGATCTACTTCACACTTCATAAATTATCCCAACTAAGACGCTGCCAAGTGATCACAACTGACAAGAATAATAGCAGAGATAACAATGATGTCCCTTTGATACACATAGGACAGAGAATGGACAAGTTCCGGTCATGATAATGTGTTGGCCTTGTGGTTCCATTCATCCTAGCATGAGCAAAAATATAAAAATCATTGTTCTTCGGGTGATAGACTTTATTGTCGATATAAGTTCCAGGTTGCACATTGTATGAAGACCCATTTCTATGTATTTGTTGGAGTAGATTTCAACACTCTCTTCACTTTATACTTTTTTCTTTACTATACCTGAGTCATGGTTCCCAAAAGAACCCATCACCTTTGGAACATAACACATTCTTCTATAATGTTCTTTGTAGTGTTGCCTCGCTTTTTAAATTCAATTGTGATCCTTGCTCACTCTAGCATTCACAAAGCCTTCTTGTCTTACAATGCCTCAAAAGTAATGATTTTTGCTTTTATGAACCTTTAACTGATCAAACTTGCTGTAGCTTTTGCACCAAAAGATAGTTCATGCTCTCTCTTTACCCTCAGAGTTGTCTGTGTTGCTTTCTTGCAGCTTTGTTTAAATATTTCTGACACTCAGAGTTGTGTCATTTCCTCATCATACTTTTCATCATTAAACAAGTATCGAGGCCACCTCCTATTCTGCCTGCACTTAAAGGATTAGTATATCATAATAATACCCATGAAATCCTTTGCTTTTCTTGTATCTAATCGATTTATCTGCAAGGTGCTCGTTGAAGCGATAAGTGAAAGGCTTAAAATATTATTTTAATAAATTTGAGAAAATGGAGTAATTTGATAAGTCATGGCAAACATGAGAAAATAAAATCAAAATTAGGCCCTTAAATATCAAGTGCAATAGTGCCTTTGAACCAAATTAACAAAGACCAACTCAAATGTGACCCCTTCCAATTTATCAAGCTTCCGAGAGAAACATTCCCATATTCCTAATTCTATCCCATTTAAGTGCCACTCTTTATCTTACTAACTCACCATGCCCAATCCTTCCTTCTTTTCTGATCTCAATCAAGATATGATCAAAATGGTCTTTTAAGGCTTGTAATGGGGCTATGGCTCACGGCTAGGAAAAAAGGATATATAGGCTCAAAGAAATATTTAAGGGTATTGAAACCAAGGACCATATCTTCCAAGTGAAATCTTATTTGATCTGAACATGCTTGGATAAAATGCTTTTTTTTCCTTTTCCCCATTTCTTTTTCTTTTCTTCATGTTTTCTTGTTTTTGTGGATCGCTCTAGACTACCCATTTCTAGGTTTTCACCCTAGAGTTCATTTCCTTTTGTTGAATTCAAAAGTGATCAATCTTCCACTTCTCCTTTAGATAGGGTTTCGTTTTGAATGAAAGATCTAACATGTGTCGCTTTCTTTTCCTTTGCACTTTTTCAACTTTGTGCTTTCTCTTTCAACTGCTTCAACTTTTACGTCAACAATCTCCAACTTGATTCAGTTGATTCTTTGAACTTTCCACTATTTTCTTTTTCTTTTTTTTTTCACTTCATTTTCCTCTTCTTTCTTTCTTTTCTTTTCTTTTTGACTTTCCTTTTTTCTTTTTATTTTTTTGACTTAATTTTGAAGATTTGTCTTCACTCAACTTGCTTGCTCTTGTACTCAAAGCATCCACTTTTGTTTCTTGCCCCTGATTCTCAAGTCATCATCATCACAGCGCGATTAAAACCAAACATCTTTCACTTGCAAACAAACTTTCATCCTCTTTGCCCCCAGTGTAGGGGTGATCCTTGGTTTGGGTCGAATCGAAAGAAAATCATAAGGCTCAAAGGGGACAACAAATTATATTTTATTTATTTTCTTTCTTTGTGAAGGGAGATGAATGAATGCCAAATTTCCTCCCATATACGAATATCTTCACAGGAAAATAGTTTCAGGTGGTTGATGTTTTGGAGTATCATTTCATTCAAGGACCTTAGCCAACAATGCATGAGAGAAATTTTCACTCATAGTTTATATTTGGGATTCTTCTGTGATTCTTGAACACTCATTAATGTCTTCTCATTGGCCTAAATAAATTAGAAGAAAGTCACAATTCAGAATTGATCTCTGAATTTGATTCTTGGGCACTCTTGCAGCTAATATTCAATTACCTGGTAAAAAATGATAGAGACGATATATGCATACATGTATAGAAGAACAAGAACAAACCCATAACAAAGAATAAATGAATTATTAAAAGAATCAAAGAATGTAAAAATGTTTGCCACTTGAGAAAAATTATGTAGGAAACAAACATCGAATGCAAATAAACCGATTAACCTCCCTTAAAAAGGACCCCCAATGCTCGCGGGAAAAAACGATTTAGATGGTTCAGGGTATTATTTTGCAATGGTCCTAAAAGTGCATAAATATCTCTTGCGGTCAAATTGTCAATCATCGGTCAAGGAAAGCTTGAGTGAATTTCAGCCACTTCAACTCTATCAGCATTTCTTCATTTATTTTCCTCTGCCAGCACAAAGTCATGCTCCTTCTTGCTTATGTTATGATGCTCTCATCGGATCTTGAAGTAAACCATTCTACTTATGAGTTTCTTTGTTTCTTCAATTAATTGCTCGCTTTTTCCACAAAGCGTTCAATCATTTGCATGTGGAAATAGACAACTTCTTCTGGCTGGCATTTGAATGAACTCTGCTTTTCAGGATGTTGACTGGATGTGTTGAAGCTTTTAACGGGTCTGTCTGTTCAAGGTTTCTTCTTTGAAGGTTGATGATTCTCAATTAGTTTCACCTTGCTTTTCTTTCTCTTTCTTTTCTTGACGTCTTTTCAGCATTTTAATTTCCATGCAACCCAATCGCATTGGCTTTGATCTAGTGACTACATCTTGAATTACAAATCTTAATGGACTGACATTCAGTGTCGGCTTCCAAAATTCCTAGGTTTAGAAAGTTCAAACTTGTCACTTGAAATTGTGATAGTCTTCAATGTCATGATCATTAACCCCATTATGATACTCAAAATGATTTATGATGTTGTAACAACTTGAGTGAAGCTGAGGGTAATCAGAAATATGGCCCTCGACAAAAAGCATGAATGGGATTTAGTTCAGTCTTTGATTTTCCACTGACATGATTACTTTGAGCATCTGACTTAAGAGCATTCTTTAGTAAAGGAAACTTTGACGAGGTAGATGTCCAAACATTACTTCGCTACTGGTGGACCCCCAAATATAGCGGATCACCTTCAAATGCTTGTTGTGGACCACATCCTTTCTCTTTTAACCCAATTCTTTCAGCAGATAATGGTCTTTTGTAACATCTGGATTCTCCGTTCTCAGATCATAAGTGATTGCTTCTGATGAAATCACTGGCTCTGTTTCAGAACCATACCATGAAAAGACTTGTAGAGCTTTAGGGCAATGTCATCAAATCTAAGCTTCTGTTGAACCATTCGATCTCTTTGTCTTGAGTTCATGTGCTCTTTGCTCCTCTTGTAGCTAATTCCTTTATGGGAAAAATTCATTGTTCAACTGGATCCTTGACTTTCATCATTTTAAAGAAAAAATTTGTGATCCCTCAACTTCGCTAAAATCTCCAAGTCTCTCAATTGTCACTGAACCATTGATTGGCAAGTTTTTGGCATAAACTTCAAATTTTGGTTTTAGTCAGTCTTTCCATGTTTGTTTACTACATTACCTCAATCTCAGTATTTTCAGAGTTTTCAGTGCATTCGCTTCATTATTTCCTTCTGAACTATTGGATTTCTTATAAATGCCCTGGTTATACTGATCTGGACTTCTTCTTTTTTCGACCCTTTTTCTCTCTTTTGGTCTTTTGACCTTTTCCTTCTTTTGACTTTTTCTTGTCTTTTTTTTGCATGGAGAATCATTTAGATTTGACCCTCATGTGAGATGTGATACCTGCTTGCTTATCAATATCAGTATTTTTGTTTGAAACATTCTTTTTCTGGCTTCCCTAATTCCAAGCAAAAACGGCATCTCGAATTATCAACTCGTTATGGGACTGATCAATCCTTTGCTCAACTCCACCCAAGCGGTCCCCAATAACCTTCTAAAATATCAATTTTCAGCTTTCATACTATTATCTAAAAATAATGCAATATTATTTAATCAAAATTTAATTATCATTTATTATTATTATTATTATTTAAAAGAAACGATGCTATTTTAAAAAAATTGATGAATGTAATACAATGCATGAATGCACGAGATATCGATTTCAAGGACTAGTCTTTAGAGCAACATCCATTAGCCAAAAGGCTGAATACAAGAAATAGACAATTTGATTACAGAAATCAGCTAGCCCTCGTCCCTAGGCTAATCCCTTCATTCTACTTCTGAGTCAGCGTCTGCCATAGCTTGGTGCTGATGTCAAAGTGTTGTTATGGCTTCAATGGATAATATCTGTGCAAATCGGGCAACTCCCCTTGCATAACTTTTGAACTTAATCATTTCATGATTCTATCTTTGGATAATCTGGATAGCCACCTCAAGCTCGGCTTCCAGTACCCTATTCTTCATTTGTAATGCCTCTTCTAAAAATTTCGAACTAATCTTTCAAATGTTATATGAAACTTTTTAATTATGCCTTCTTCTTTTTCATCTCTTTCATCTTCTTGCTAATTTTTTTTGACTTTTCTCTATTATGGTATCCCTTTGATGACTTTCTCCAACTTTGGAACTTGTGATGACAATTATGGACTTAAAGTTTGCTCTTATTTTAATTTATGTTCGATCCGGTCATTCAAATCCACTAATTCCTAAATCTTCTCTCTTACCGCGCTTTTAACCTCTCCACACAGCTTCTTGTGGATGCTTGCACCTTGACACGCCATTCTCATAAATACTGATCTTTTCTTGAATTGAGTCTTCTCTAACTGGGACCACACCGATGTATTGCCTTCTCCTTCTTTATTGAACTCATTGGCCATTATGAATACTGCCTAACTTGACTAACCCTCGAATCGATACCTCTAATGAATGCAAAATGATATTGGATGTATAAAAAGAATACCAAACAAAAGACAAAAAAATAGTGTCAGTATTGTGAATTAATGTGAAAAGCAAATAAACAATATTCAAACACAGTAAAACATGATATATTTTGCAAAGAAAAATAACCAGAGAAAAATATTTAAATCGGCAGCACCTGTCCTAGGTCCCTGTCTGGCTCTAGCGGGGTGGGCTTCTAAAAACAAAATGTGGGTTTTTTTTCTAGACTCTCGGTTCCTGAACTGTCTTTACCGTCTACTGCGACAATAAGACATTGATTTGGTAGTATAGGTCCCTTATAACGGAGGCGTAGGCCCCACGACGCATAAGGTTAGTATACCGGAAGATGACAAATATCCAAACTCGGAGCTTGAGAGCATCACGTCAGATATCGCCTTTCTCCCACCTAAGGGTGAAAAACCCGGGTCGAGGGTTTATGCATGAATGATAGATATATCATACACAAAAGCTACCCATATTTTTCTTGGCAATCCATCCAACAATTTTTTAGAAAAAAATTAAATTCAAATTAATATTCAAAATACCAAAATGGAACGTGGAATTAATTAATAGGTCTGAATCTCAATTTTGTCCCCAACGGAGTCGCCCAGTTGTCGTGACCATTTTATAAAACTCGTTTGTGGAAAAACAGCCTAACGATTAAAATTTTGGAAATAAGAGTTTTTCATTTTATTTTGATCTTGAAATTAGTTTTTTTTCATTTTAATTCAAATTTCTTTTATTTATCTTTAAAATCATTTTGGAGTCACCACCGGACAATTTGGTAGACCGAACACCATAAAAATGGACCAGAGATTATTTTCGTAAAATTCAAGTTCGGGAGTCGGTTATGTGTAGGGAAGAGTTAGCACCCCTACAACGCCCGTTATCGACACCTTATTAATCCACATGATATTTTGGCATTTCAAACAATAATCAGAATTTAATTAAATCTTTTAATCGTTAAATGGATTCCATTTTGAATGAGAATATCATTTTGTAAGAAAATACATTTTGGACTAATATAAATTTTGAAACTTCCAAATACATTATGACACTTCAATTTATATTCAAAATATATCTCAACACAAAAAGTTTAATGCATGTCCAATTATTTTGTTGCTCATTTTAAGTAAAACCTAACTAAGGCTCTATTAATTTAATTAATTAAAATTCAATGAATATTATTAATTTTTGAACTTTTTATGGTAACACCCAAATGATTGGACACTACACATATTAGGCCCAAAAGTAGTAATATTCCTAACCTTAGTGTCGCTAATTATTTAACCCTATTTTTAATTTTATTAAACTAACTATGTGAATACAATTTTCTAAGTTCAAAACTCCTTTGATTGACATCTCATTGCAATGAGATACTAATTAAATTAGAGTATTAAAATGTTCATTTAATACTCATTTATTTTCTATAATGATCTCTCTATTTTAATTGTTTAATTTAATTAATTTAAGAACCTAGGGATTAAGGCTCTAAACAATTAATATCTAGGTAATTGAATTGTCTAAACAATGATTCTATATGCATTATTTAAAAACATGTATCAAGCATATAATTTAATTACATATAATTAAATTAACAATTAAAAACATGATTGAATTGAAAAGAAATTAAAACTTGAAAACTGATTTATTAACAATAGGGGACTAAAAAGAAATGATTACAAAACTTCATGCCCAAAACTGCGAGGTCTAAAGAGTTAGGCGCGAATCTCCTGACCTGACTTGACTAACCCGCACGAATTCACTCCCAAAACGGCGTCGTTCGGTCTCGACTATAAAAAGCCCGAAATCGAGTTGGCTTGGTCACTTTACATCTCAACCCTCTCTCTCTAACTCACTCATTACTCGAACTCAAATGTGACCCCTTCTAATTTATCAAGCTTCCGAGAGAAACATTCTTATATCCTAATTCTATCCCATTTTAGTGCCACTCTTTATCTTACTAACTCACCATGCCCAATCCTTCCTTCTTTTCTGATCTCAATCAGGATATGATCAAAATAGTATTTTAAGGCTTGTAAGGGGGCTATGGCTCACGGCTATGAAAAAAGGGATATATAGGCTCAAAGAAATATTTAAGGGTATTGAAACCAAGGACCATATCTTCCAAGTGAAATTTTATTTGATCTGAACATGCTTGGATAAAATGCTCTTTTTTCCTTTTTCCAATTTCCTTTTCTTTTCTTCATGTTTTCTCTTTTTTGTGGATCGCTCTAGACTGCCTATTTCTAGGTTTTCACCCTAGAGTTCATTTCCTTTTGTTAAATTCAAAAGTGACCAATCTTTCACTTCTCCTTTAGATAGGGTTTCATTTTGAATGAAAGATCTAACATGTGTCGCTTTCTTTTCCTTTGCACTTTTTCAACTTTGTGCTTTCTCTTTCAACTACTTCAACTTTTACGTCAACAATCTCCAACTTGATTCAGTTGATTCTTTGAACTTTCCACTATTTTCTTTTTCTTTTTTTTCACTTCATTTTCCTCTTCTTTCTTTCTTTTCTTTTCTTTTTGACTTTCCTTTTTTCTTTTTCTTTTTTTCAATTCATTTTTTCTCTTCTTTCTTCTTTCTTTCTTTTCTTTTCTTTTTGACTTTCCTTTTTTCTTTTTCTTTTTTTTTTGACTTAATTATGAAGATTTGTCTTCATTCAACTTGCTTGCTCTTGTACTCAAAGCATCCACTTTTGTTTCTTGCCCCTGATTCTCAAGGCATCATCATCACAGTGCAATTAAAACCAAACATCTTTCACTTGCAAACAAACTTTCATCCTCTTTGCCCCCAGTGTAGGTGTGATCCTTGGTTTGGGTGGAATCGAAAGAAAATCATCAGGCTCAAAGGGGACAACAAATGATATTTTATTTATTTTCTTTCTTTGTGAAGGGAGATGAATGAATGCCAAATTTCCTCCAATATACGAATATCTTCGCAGGAAAATAGTTTCAGGTGGTTCATGTTTTGGAGTATCATTTCATTCAAGGACCTTAGCCAACAATGCATGAGAGAAATTTTCACTCATAGTTTATATTTGAGATTCTCCCGTGATTCCTGAACACTCATTAATGTCTTCTCATTGGCCTAAATAAATTAGAAGAAAGTCACAATTCAGAATTGATCTCTGAATTTGATTCTTGGGCACTCTTGTTGCTAATATTCAAGTACCTGGTAGAAAATGATAGAGAAGATATATACATACATGTATAGAAGAACAAGAACTAACCCATAACAAAGAATAAATGAATTATTAAAAGAATCAAAGAATGTAAAAATGTTTGCCACTTGAGAAAAAGTATGTAGGAAACAAACATCGAATGCAAATAAACCGATTAACCTCCCTTAAAAAGGACCCCCAATGCTCGCGGGCAAAAGCGATTGAGATGGTTCAGGGTATTATTTTGCAATGGTCCTAAAAGTGCAGAAATATCTCTTGCGGTCAAATTGTCAATCATCGGTCAAGGAAAGCTTGAGTGAATTTCAGCCACTTCAACTCTATCAGCATTTCTTCATTTATTTTCCTCTGCCAGCACAAAGTCATGCTTCTTCTTGCTTATGTTATGATGCTCTCATCGGATCTTGAAGTAAACCACTCTACTTATGAGTTTCTTTGTTTCTTCAATTAATTGCCCGCTTTTTCCACAAAGCGTTCAATCGGTTGCATGTGGAAATAAACAACTTCTTCTGGCTGGCATTTGAATGAACTTTGCTTTTCAGGATGTTGACTGGATGTGTTGAAGCCTTTAACGGGTCTGTTTGTTCAAGGTTTCTTCTTTGACGGCTGATGATTCTCAATTAGTTTCACCTTGCTTCTCTTTCTCTTTCTTTTCTTGACGTCTTTTCAACATTTTAATTTCCATGCAACTCAATCGCATTGGCTTTGATCTAGTGACTACATCTTGAATTACAAATCTTAATGGACTGACCTTTAGTGTCGGCTTCCAAAATTCCTAGGTTTAGAAAGTTTAAACTTGTCACTTGAAATTGTGATAGTCTTCAATGTCATGATCATGAACCCCATTATGATACTCAAAATGATTTATGATGTTGTAACAACTTGAGTGAAGCTGGGGGTAATCAGAAATATGGCCCTCGACAAGAAGCATGAATGGGATTTAGTTCAGTCTTTGATTTTCCACTTACATGATTACTTTGAGCATCTGACTTAAGAGCATTCTTTAGTAAAGGAAACTTTGACGAGGTAGATGTCCAAACATTACTTCGCTACTGGTGGACCCCCAACTATAGTGGATCACCTTCAAATGCTTGTTGTGGATCACATCCTTTCTCTTTTAACCCAATTCTTTCAGGAAATAATGGTCTTTTGTAACATCTGGATTCTATGTTCTCAGATCATAAGTGCTTTCTTCTGATGAAATCACTGGTAAATTTTTCAAATGTTATATGAAACTTTTCAATTATGCCTTCCTCTTTTTCAGCTCTTTCATCTTCTTGCTAATTTTTTTTTTGACTTTTCTCTATTATGGTATCCCTTTGATGACTTTCTCCAACTTTTGAACTTGTGATGATAATTTTGGACTTAAAGCTTGCTCTTATTTTAATTTATGTTTGATCCGGTCGTTCAAATCCACTAATTCCTAAATCTTCTCTCTTACTGCGCTTTTAACCTCTCCACACAGCTTCTTGTAGATGCTTGCACCTTGACACGTCATTCTCATAAATACTAATCTTTTCTTGAATTGAGTCTTCTCTAACAGGGTCCACACTGATGTATTGCCTTCTCCTTCTCTATTGAACTCATTGGCCATTATGAATACTGCATAACTTGACTAACCCTCGAATCGATACCTCTAATGAATGCAAAATGATATTGGATGTATAAAAAGAATACCAAACAAAAGACAAAAAATAGTGTCAGTATTGTGAATTAATGTGAAAAGCAAATAAACAATATTCAAACACAGTAAAACATGATATATTTTGCAAAGAAAAATAACCAGAGAAAAATATTTAAATCGGCAGCACCTGTCCTAGGTCCCTACATGGCTCTAGCGGGGTGGGCTTCTAAAAACAAAATGTGGGTTTTTTTTCTAGACTCTCGGTTCCTGCACTGTCGTTACCGTCTACTGCAATAATAAGACATTGATTTGGTAGTATAGGTCCCTTATAACGGAGGCATAGGCCTCACGACGCATAAGATTAGTATACCGGAAGACGAAAAAAATCAAACTCGGAGCTTGAGAGCATCACGTCAGATATCGCTTTTCTCCCACCTAAGGGTGAAAAACCCGGGTCGAGGGTTTATGCATGAATGATAGATATATCATACACAAAATCTACCCCCATTTTTCTTGGCAATCCATCCAACAATTTTTTAGAAAAAAAATTAAATTCAAATTAATATTCAAAATACCAAAATGGCACGTGGAATTAATTAATAGGTCTGAATCTCAATTTTGTCCCCAACGGAGTCGTCAAGCTGTCGCGGCCATTTTATAAAACTCGTTTGTGGAAAAACAGCCTGACGATTAAAATTTTGGAAATCGGAGTTTTTCATTTTATTTTGATCTTGAAATTAGTTTTTTTTTCATTTTAATTCAAATTGCTTGTATTTATCTTTAAAATCATTTTGGAGTCACCACCGATCAATTTGGTAGACAGAACACCATAAAAAGGACTAGAGATTATTTTCGTAAAATTCAGGTTCGGGAGTCGGTTATGTGTAGGGAAGAGTTAGCACCCCTACAACGCCCGTTATCGATACCTTATTAATTCCACGTGATATTTTGGCATTTCAAACATTAATCAGAATTTAATTAAATCTTTTAATCGTTAAATGGATTCCATTTTGAATGGGAATATCCTTTTGTAAGAAAATACATTTTGGACTAATATAAAATTTGAAACTTCCAAATACATTATGACACTTCAATTTATATTCAAAATGTATCTCAACACAAAAGGTTTAATGCATGTCCAATTATTTTGTTACTCATTTTAAGTAAAACCTAATTAAAGCTCTATTAATTTAATTAATTAAAATTCTATGAATATTATTAATTTTTGGGCTTTTATGGTAACACCCAAATGATTAGACATTACGCATATTAGGCCCAAAAGTAACAATATTCTTAACTTTAGTGCTGCTAATTAGTTAACCCTATTTTTAATTTTATTAAACTAACTATGTGAATACAATTTTCTAAGTTCAAATGACATTTTAAATATTTCACTAAAATACTCCTTTGATTGACATCTCATTGCAATGAGGTACTAATTAAATTAGAGTATTAAAGTGTTCATTAAATACTCATTTATTTTCTATAATGATCTCCCTATTTTAATTGTTTAATTTAATTAATTAAGGAACCTATGGATTAAGGCTCTAAACAATTAATATATAGGTAAGTGAATTGTCTAAACAATGATTCTATATGCATTATTTAAAAACATGTATCAAGCATATAATTTAATTACGTATAATTAAATTAACAATTAAAAACATGATTGAATTGAAAAGAAATTAAAACTTGAAAATTGATTTATTAACAATAGGGGACTAAAAAGAAATGATTACAAAACTTCATGCCCAAAACTGCGAGATCTGAAGAGTTAAGCGCAGATCTTCTGACCCGACTTGGCTAACCCGCGCGAATTCACCCCCCAAAACGGCACCGTTCGGTCTTGGCTATAAAAAGCCCGAAATCGAGTTGGCTCGGTTACTTTACATCTCAACCCTCTCTGTCTAACTCACTCATCACTTGAACTCTCTCTAAACTTAAATCTTCCAACCACCTCCCTTTAACCCAGCCACCGTGAGTCCTTCGGCTGGCCAAAACCCTAAAATACCCAAAAAAATTCAATTTTCACTCCTAAAACTAGATCTAGGCCCAGATTCGATCGAATCCACCCCGCTACACCCGAATCTAAGCCTTAAACTACCTAAAACCCTTATTTTCGACTCCGACCACCATGCTAGATAAGTTCCGATTTCCTTTTTTTGTTTCATTTTTCCTTTTGTTTTTACTTCGACCTAAACTATTTCCATGTTTTTGCTGGAAAAAATGTAAAAGATACCTCCGGTGGCGATGGCGTTTTGGCTTCTCTTACGGCAAACATCCATGGCTTTGGTGTGTGGCAATAATTAAGCTTTTCGGCATCTTTTCGCTTCCCCGGTGGTGTTTCGGCTTTCCACGGCAGTAATCGAGTTCCGACAATGAAAAAAAAGGCTCTCGTGATGTTCGATGATTTTCTTCGGTGATGTCTCGGTGGTTCTGGTGGCGGTTAAGCTTCTCGGCGGCCTCCTCCTCCATTGTCATTTCAGTTTCTGGGTGATTCAATGGCCGGTGAATTTCCCAAAATACCCTCTCTCTTTTTTATTTGATATATTTATTATTATTTAGTTTATTAATGGTAAGTAATTATGATCATTATTAATTTGCTGACTTTTTCTCTCTCCCTTATTTATAGTGATATAGGCGCTGACGTTATTAGGGGACTGATCAGAGTGAAGGGTGAATGAACCAATGGCCGACTGCCACGTATCCTGTTTGGGCACAAGTTTGGGTGGGAAATTTGTGTTTCTTTTGCTATGTATTTGTGTTTGTTTGGAATAATAGATTATAGGGAATATGCCTTTAGATATGTAAATGAGCTTTAGGGTATTTGGATTGTAAACTTGGACATTGAATTGGATTTTGGACTATTTTATTTATTTATGGGATTATTCATTATTTACTATTTATTTATTTTTGGTTTTATTTATATATATAGGTACCCGGAAAAAATATGAGTATTACGGTGTCAAAGTGAAAATAATATTTAGAGAGGTAATATTTTTAAGTTTTATACCATAAATTTTTAACTTTAAACCCTATAACAGAATTCTCAACTCTTAAACTAAACCTCTAAACACTAAAACAGAAAATAATGTATAGTCTTTAGACTACATAATTAATATATTCATATTATTTTTCACTAAATTCGCTTTAGCGAAGGAAACAAAACAAAGAAAAACAATACATTTATTTTTTATAGTGAAATAAAAGTGTTACTGTTAAAACAATTAAAACAAAATAATTAAATGGTTTATAATAAATACATAAACATAAATTATCAAATGTCGTATTGTTTTAATGATTAAGTAATATTGTTCCAACATTGTGCTTTCGAAATGCTCTCTACTCTCTCAAGCCTCTCATCTCTCTTAGTTCTGCTTATCATTTCTTCCCCTATTTCTCCACCACCAGTCTCTTCCTTTCGCCTCCCTTAACACCGTGTAACATCGTCGTCCTTTCCCTCCTCCCCTTTTACCGGTGTTAGTATCTCGTTCTCGAAATCGTGGTGTTTGGAATGTTTTTGAAACAACAATGCGCTGCTGATTCTGAAAACCATTACAACTTCTCCACATTTCGACCAAGTATGCTATGTTACTCTTGAGATTGAGAAGAGAGCTATTTCGAACACACCTTCGCTCACTCCGGTTCCCTAACCGGCTAGTACTATCATGGGTTTTAATTAGGGGTTACCCCATTCCTCTCCTTTCACTTTATTTTTCGTTATTATTTATCAAAAATAAATGTCTGCATCTTTTATTGTATCTAATATTTTCTCAATTGTTACATTTTTACCTTCGAATCAATCAATTATTGGTTTTGTCATACCCTTTTCATTGCAGCATGGTTTCGATTTGTTAATGAACTTCCATCATCTTGTATGCATCTCGTGTTATTAGACTTAGATATGGATAATCATCTTATTCGAGAGATTCATATGATTTCAAGGACTATACCATATTCAGTGTTCCATCATATTGTATGACTACCATCTTCATGTTTTCAATAGTGAATTCTTTTATTACGTTTCAATTGAATAATGACGGTAATTTCACTAAACGCTTTTACCTTCATCTCTATGCCATTTATGGGAAAGAGTCTATTGGGTGTCTTATGACATCTAAATTTACTGCCTTTTTCAGGCACTTGTCCCAGCCTTCATGGCCTTGGTTATCGAACAATATCTACAAGCATATGTATGATACTACACAATACTTTCTTAATATTCCAGTCATATTTCTTTCCATCACACTTACTCTGATATATTCAATTTGAAAACAAAATAGAAACGATCCCCAAATTACATTTACATATTATTGTTACAAATGTTATTATTCCTCCAAACGAGATATACAAAGATCAATCACAAATTCAAATGGTACTTGTTCAATTATGGATACTCCAAAGTTTCTTACATTTTAAAAGAATTATGAACTTCTTCGACCATATTCTAATATGTGCCCAAAATTTACCATATTCAACATTACTCTCAATATATAAATTCACTATCTTCAATGAAAATCTTACCCAAAATCATATAAACAACCCTACTTTTCTCTGCAACGAGAGCGTCGCATCCTCCTTTGCTTTTTCTTCTCTAACCAGTAGTCGAGTATCAATTTTAATATTGATTGTCGACCACCGAGTTTAATATTTTATTGTTTTCTTTTTCTTTTATTATTTTAATAAGAATCTTTGTCATTGTGACACGTTTTTCTTTACTTTTACGACACGCTTTTTATTTATTTTGTGGTTCGTTTCATCTATCATTTGACATAATTTCTGCATACCTTAGCGGTCGTTTGGTACTCGTACAGAGATCTTCACAGCATTATTTTCTGATTTTGATTATGTCGGTGGTCATAGAAAGATAGATCCTCACTCGGTTGATGGTTGTTTGCCGATGTAATCAGACTTGGGTAACAGAGCATTCTACTTGATAGTATGGTTCACTTACCACTCCTTTTTCATCTCATAAAGCGTCTCCTTTGGTTAGAGACAAGGAGATTCAAGAAGGTTTCTAGATTTTAATGGTATGCTAATCTCGATGAAAATGTCTGCTTTTATTTGCAACATTGTATGAGATTTTAGTAGATTAGCCCTTTTTTTCCTCTTCTTGATGCATTATATTTATAATATCTTTCATAGAGATTAATAAAATTCAGATGCCATTGTTCAAAAAAATCATATAAACAAATATGGACTTTACCCCGTAAAATTCATGGTGCCATTAGTGACTTTTGGAAATTTAAACTTAAAATCTCCCTCAAAATCAATCATCCTTTTTAACTGATCTTATTGAAGATAATTCCAAATTAATAATCATTCAAACGGTAAGTACAATTTTTCCTAATCACTTAAAACTCATGCAAATTAACCATAATATTTGTTACAATATAATTCCCTCCACATATCTACTTTCCGAAAATGAACTATATCTTCAACCCCTTCCTACATATAATCCTTTGATAAATAATATAACTAACATACAAAAATTAAGTAATAAATTATGGTTTTACCACCTATTAATTAAATTTCCCATAATTTTCAGTTACTACAAAATTACCAGCTTATTAACTTGCCTTTATGTAAATATCTCAATCTGTAAACCTACCATCAATATCTCGCCTAATTCTAACTTCATTTTCTTATTTATATCCGTTACAACTAATTTTCGTTTTTCTCCTAGCCATCAATTGGTTAAATCACACAAAGGCTTTAAAATTCAAAAAATTTTCATAATTCCAACTGAAACATCATTCTAAATACTTATGGTAACTACATTCTTTTCAAAGGAATTTTCGAAACTACATATATAATCACTCTCAAATTTTCGAATCAGAGCCAGATTATGTACCACTCTTCAAACATTTCCACTTCTTTCTACCTAATTAATCGATTATTGCCAATTATACATGGAAATAATTCCAAGAAAAATGAAGTTTTCCATTATGAACATAATATATATATTATCAATTTTATTATAATAATATCTATTATAATCATAAATTTTACTCTTTTACTTTTCACTTCTATTACCAAATTAAACTCTAACCTCTACTATGTCAACACATTCAACTTTATTATTCTTCATGTTATGAATTCTTTCCATATAACCCATACAATTTTCGGATACATGCCTCCTATGAATCAAATACCAATTAACTACAACACTAAATTACAAGCTTGGAAACAAATAACTATACATACCATAAATACTGAGGTAATCCAATCTCTATCCTTTCTATTTACTTAATGAAAGCTGAATATATCTTGTTGCCTCACTTATACCTATAATATTCATAACTTTATTCTCAAATAATACTTCTTTCCTTAACCATTATTTTTAGAAGGAAAATAAAATAAAATATTAGCTTCTTCTAACTTCCCACAATCGAGTTTCATCAATCAATTTGACATATTCTTTTACCACCAATACTACATATCTTATGCTCATCTACCTCATTCCCATCTCTATTCAAACCCTAAACCCCTATCTAATTATCTCACTTTCGATCAACCACCCAAAATTAGCTATGGCATCTAAATCTTTCCTTCAACAACTCGGAGACCTGAACTTCACTCATGAAGAACAAAGAGTGGTTTTCAATCCAACTCTCAATTGGGAATCCACAACTGAAGACAATGAACTACTTCTAATAGGGAAGCTTGTCTCCTCCAAAAACATAGACGGTCAAGCCTTAATCTTGTGTTTCGGAACATATGGGAGAAATGGGATCTTAAAACGGGGTCCATGGACATTTAAGAATGAATGGCTTGCCTTACCCCCTTTCGACCCAAAACATACAATTGAAGAATACACATTCACCAAAATGAGCATATGGGTCCGGATCCATAACATTCCGACCATCCTGATGGATAGTGACCAAGCTGCACATCACACTGGAAGATCCATTGGTTCCATCATAGGAACAATGGTTAAAACATATACACGTTACATCGACGGGAACATGGTAGATTACCTTCATGTCGGAATTATTTTGAACGTTAACAAACCTTTACGCTGATGTGTGGCTATAAGAGGTGCTGGGCCAACACCAAAATTTTTTCCATTACAATATGAAAGGCTACCCACCTTATGCCATGGTTGTGGTCTCATTGGCCATTTGGTCGATGCTTTCCCGACCTTTAAACTCACTACGAAAACAAAATTATAATACGAAGACTGACTCCGTTTCATTCCACACAAATCTCAAGGAGTCAATTCTAGATCTAAAGGACATATCTGATATCACGATGCCGTATCATCTTCAACTCTACCACATACCAACTTTGGTATGTATTCTCTTCCTATAATTTTATATACTTTTCGATACAATATCTTTAATTTGATCATCTTACCTTTAGGAAAAAATATACCAATTACAAAGCAAGAAGAAGCTATGAAGGATATTGGTATCAATTTACGATTATTATTAAATTCTCATTACAAAATTATTTTTTACTGATTATTTTCGTATTATTTGCTTTCCATTCTAAAATTATTTTATTATTAATTATCTCTGCATTAATTAAACTCAAATTCAAATTATTTTTTCACTGATTAACTTCATATTTTCAGATGAAGGAACTCATCTTCCAAATCAGAATATTGACAGCTCGATGGACGTTGAATCGTTCAGTACTATACCCATATTTTCACTACTACGCGTGAAGGCAAACCCAAGTACACAGTGGCGCTAACCACTAACGAAGGGATGACAATGATGTCGGATCCGCTCATCACAGCACAGCCGGACAAAGCTGAGCCTGAGGTCGTGCATACGATAGACCCTACGTATGATGTTGCTGCTCCTCTGCTGGTCTTAGGACCATCTATCGAAGCTGGCGTAACAGCAAAAGCAGCGCATGCTGCTACTGCTTCGGTCACTACTAAATCGATCACCACCATCTCGGTGAAGGGAAGTGGTGTCGTGACCACAACAGTCCCGAAGCTCAAAAAAGAAATGGGTAAGACGTTCCTACCAACATCTACTATGCTATCCAAATTTGATTACTGACTCTCTAAACAATCATCACTTGCAGTTACTACCAACAAAGGCCCAACGGTTTTGAATCCTTGTGGCACTAAAAGACGCTCTCCTCTGGTTGAAGCATTAATGACCAAGAGGCCCCACCCTTCACCATCTAACAAGAAAGACAAAGCCGGGATAAGCGGCAGAAAAAACTCTCTAGCGAAGATTAATGTTCAACCCCGCCGAGGAAAATGAAAATTTTATGTTGGAACTGTCGGGGTCTAGGTAAACCTAGACAGTTCAAGCCTTAGGGTGAGTTGTTACTAAATTAAACCCATATGTTTTATTTTTATGTGAGACACACCTAAATAAATACCATAGTGAAATACTGTATTTCCCTAAATATGTATGGTTGCTTCCCGGTAGAAAGCAGCCAAACTTGTTCCAGTTTGATATTACTATGGAATAATAAAATAAACATTGATTTACTTTCGTACTCGGACCATCATATTGATTATATTATTCATGCAAGTACATCTCAATTTCACTTTTCAGGAATATATGGTTATGCGGAAATAAACAAAAAAAACAAAAACTTGGCAACTAATTTACACTCTAAATTCTTCATCACCACTCTCATGGCAAATTGGTGGAGATTTAAATGAAATTCTATCTGGAAACGAAAAACAAGGCGGTTGTCGTCGTACACGTTCAAAAATTGGTAACTTCAGAGACTGCCTATTTTGTAATTATCTTTTTTATTGCAAGCTGGCAAAAGGATGGTTCACTTGGACCAAATCAGGACCCCAAACGCCAATTGTACTTGAACGTCTGGATTACTTTGACGCTAAAACGGCATGGTTTAACACACACCCAACATATTGCGCCACCTCTAAATTCCACACAAAATCTGACTGTTGTTTCATCATTATGGAGACTGATAAACTACCACTTAACACTTTGTGAATAATGATGAGCATTTTCGATTTGAAAGCTGTTGGGCAAATAACACTAATTGTGTTTTCATAATTCAAACAACATGGTTAGCCACTCACGGCTCAGCCGTGGAAAAAATACAAGCAAACGGCTCTTGTCTCAAGGACTGGAAATCATACCAAAGAATCACCTCCACATGACACATTAATGAATTAAATAAACAAATATACTCTTGTCTACGTCGACGCCTTTCCAATACAGATGAAGAGACATTTCTAGCAGCTAAATTCGAACTTAATCGCCTTCTTGACTCACATGAAGCATATTGGTCACAAAGCTCGCGCACATCTTGGCTTGCCCATGGAGATAAGAACACATCTTTCTTTCATGCCCGTGCGGGTGGACGACGTAAGAAAAATAAAATCAAAGGTCTTTTTGACAATACTAATACCTGGAAAGAAAACGAGGAAGACATTATGAGAATTTTCGTTGACTATTTTCAGGGTTTTTTCTCTTCATTCAACGTAGTATCTTTGCTCAAATTCTTAATAACATTGTCACTACCATTACCAATAAGATGAATGCGATATTGACAAGGCCCTTCTCTACGGAAGAAATCATTCCTGCATTTCAAGATATTAACCCACGGAAAGCTCTTAGTATTGATGGGCTACCTAATGGGTCTTACAGACAGCACTGAGACACAATGGAGCAAGATGTCACTAATCTATGTTTGGGCCTTTTCTCTGGGAAAGCGGACATGGCTGCTATTAACCACACTATCCTAGTCCTAATTCTCAAAATCAATGAACCTACAACAATGAGACATTTGCGGCTCATTAGTCTGTGCACCGTATTTTATAAGATTGTTGCTAAGGTGCTTGTAAATAGCATGAAATCTATTATTCCATGTTGTATCTGTGACAACAAAGCCGCCTTTATTAGAGGCAGAAACATCACATATAACATACGAATTGCCCATGAACTGGTACACTCCCTCAATTCGGGAGAATTAAACCTTTCTCAAGGCGCGACACTTAAACTAGACATGGAAAAAGCTTATGACCGTGTGGAATGGTCATTTCTACAACAAATTATGCTTAAATTGGGGTTTGATTCAAACTGGGTTTTTATTATTATGTGATGCATTGCAACTGTTTCTTTTATTGCTAGAGTTAATAACTCCCTTTCCTCGGTGTTTCACCTCAACTGCGGGCTACGCCAAGGAGACCTCATTTCCCCCTTTTCTATTCCTTTTTGTACACAAGGCCTCTCAGCGATGCTAAATGCTAAACAACATGTTGGTCGCCTTCCGGGGCTATGTGCTAGTAGACATGAACCAAGGGTAAATCACCTCCTCTTTGCAGATGACTGCATGATTTATACGAAACAATATTACGGATGCAATGCATCTTAAAAATGCACCTTAGAACTATGCCTTCTTTTTTAACCCACATACCTCCTTTGAATATAAACATACGGTCAATGACATCATTGATGTTTGAGAAGTGGATGATCCTGGGATATACCTTGGAGTTCCTCTTCTGATAGGGAAAAATAAAACTACATTTCCTAGGGCTCACACGTGTTAAGGTGAACTCTCATATGTCTCATTGGGACAAACATCTTCTTTCGTTTAGTGGTCGAGAGGTCTTCATTAAGCCCGTAATCCAATCTTTCCCGCAATACATGATGTCTTATTACCTTCTCTCAAAAAATATTATTGATGATATGACGACGTCTATAAGGTGTTACTGGTGGTCGGGGAAGAACAACAAATGAGGCTGGCCTTTGATTCCTTGGGACACTATTTGTACACCAAAATTAGCAAGAGGTATTAGCTTCCGGGATTTGCATCTTTTTAGCATTGCCCTCCTTGGCAAACAAATTTGGCGCCTTATCACTGAACCTAATACTCTGCTTGCTCAAATTTACAAGGCAAAGTACTATCCCTCTAGGCATATTCTTAAGTCTGAGTATAATCGTAGAGCGCCCTTTGCATGGAAATGTATTCACCAAGCATTGATGCAACTCCACCCTGGTTTCTTTAAAAGGCAAGAGATTGATAGTAAAATTTGAGTTCACCATGATAATTGGGGGTGGCGCATCTGCAATTCATCTTTATGGCGAATATGAAATTAGTGATGAACTTCCAATTCGTTGTCATGAATTTATGGTTCTTGGTCAACCTTAATGGGATGTACTAAAGGTTCGAAATTATTTTGATTAGGACGATACCAACACTATTCTTAGTATCCCGATAATCAATGACCAACAAGACACAATTTTATGGAGTAATCATGATTTTGGCATTTTTACTGTTCACTCCGGATACTCCTTCTTACAACGACCTCCGGCACCTATTAATAGACCTTCTCGCATCTAGAAAATTATGTCCAAATTACTAGTTCTCTCAAAAATTCATTCTTTTGGATTGCACATCAGCCATGATGCTCTACCGACAGGCCATAAACTTCAGGTGACAAACCTTGGCCCAAGAATATGCCCCATTTGTCACGTGGCCCAAGAAACAACAATTCATGCATTACGTGATTACCCATGTGCAAACGAGGCACTCCGCCTGGCTGGTCTACCAAACTTCATCCCCTTTAGCACCATTGAATCAACTTTATCTTGGCTTGAGGATGGACTGCATATTTACCAATCCAATCATTTGCGCTATTTATAACGGTTATTTGGAACATATGGAACAAACGTAATGATTGAGTCCATAATCTCCGTCTCCAACCACCTTGACTTTCGATTATCATATCCCAGGGCATTCTAAGAGACTACACAGCAGCCACTTTGGCAGGCTCCACCTCCCAGCCGTCGGATGAAAATACCCTTGTGCAACCGCGTTGGCAACCCCCCTGTGACAGGTATGTGAAGATTAACATGGATGAGGCATTTGATCCAATCACCAAGGCTGTTGTCGTAGGTGTTGTAGCGCATGACTCCAGCGGTACAGTTCTTGGAGGTATTTTTCACCCTTTGGGTAGCTGTCTAGATGCTTCATCTGCCGAAGCACAAGCGATTATTGCCAGAATAATCTTTGCTCGCGATCGTGGCTGGTCCAACTTGGTCTTTGAGATGAATTCAGCTATTGTTGCTAATAAACTCAATCGACGATGCATTGATTTGTCTATTTTAAGCCCGTTGATTGAAAGTGCTCGCCTTCTGCTTGCCGACAGTCCCTCTTTTAGTATTCATTTTGTACCTAGAGTGATGAACAATGTTGCTCACACTCTTGCCTCTAGGGCAATACGGTCAATGTCTTTCATCTATTTCGATTCGGATTTTTCTAGTTATCTTCAAACAATTGTACCTAATGAGATTTATTCTCATCCAAATTAATATATACGAGTACTCTTTTTTCCATAGGTGCTCACTCGGGACCCTAGGGCCACGTGTGACTTTAGAGGGATTTTTAATGAGGCTCATCTTTCTTTAAAAAAAGTAATATGTTATCTCATTTATCTAAAGGTTGAATTATACTCTTCGTCCAATTCTAAAAAATAATTAACCGGGTCCAAATATATAAAAAAATCAAATAAAGTTAATAAAGAATTTTAAAGTGGTTAAAGACAAAGCAAACTATTTAATGCTTTTGATTATTTTAGCATTTGCATATGCCAGTATCGTTAAACAAGATTTAGAAATCTTAGGAGGAAATTAGAAAAGGGGAAAAAGTAAAATATACGGTGTCCCTTTCTTTATTAGACTTAGCATATAAGGTACCCATATTAATTGGAGAAAAACAATATTAAATTTCTTTAAGGTCTCTGACACCCTATTGGTAATCCCAACCCAGCTAATGATTTGTAACCATATGTTTCCAAACTATAGGAACATTGTTATTCTAATTCCAATCTCGATTCGAATAAAAATTATATCAGGATTGAACGTCGTCATAATTGATTAAGATGATGTTCTTTTGGTTATCATGTTGATCTTTTTATTTTGGGCCCTCAAACTAGATTTGAATACGTGCCCACAATTACCGTGTTTTATTCGCGATTGAGTTGTGGTAATGACCGTTTTGTCAACACGTCTTATTGTAATATGCATTTCATGTTGCTTGTTGATGGTTTTACCTTTCATCGTCGATCTTTGGTGATGTTTATATCTATCTTTTGGTAAGTTTTTGAGTTACGTTTTTACCTTTTCATTCTATGATTTTATAATGATATCAAGACACTAGTTTCTTGTTTCAATGATTATAAAAATATGTCCGGATTAAATGTTTTTATTTACTAAGTTGTAAACTTTTATTGTAATTTTAGATATATAATCGTTTAATAAAACAATTTTTACTTTAAAAAACAATAAATACATATTGTTTATTTTAAAGAGATACATTATTTGTGTTTGAATTTTTACTATCTTTTTAATTCTAAATTTAGATTTATAATATGATATTTTAAAAAAAAATCTATATAATAATTAAACATTTTAATACAAGTACTTAATTAACCAAACGAGACATTAAAATTTTAATTAACAGTGTTGATCCAAGTGGTAAGTAGTTTGATATCACTTAAGCATGTCTCGAGTTTAACTGTTTGAGACATTATGTATACAAAAAAATCGTTGGTGTTGATTAAATTATTGTCACTAGTTAAATGAACACTAATTCAATTGAGAAAATATTAAAACTAGTTCGAGAATGATTTTTTGTATATAAATTATAATTTTATATAATATTTAAATAAAATAGTTAAAATATCCATAATTATTTATTAAGTAAAACTCTAAAAATATATTATATATAATTTTATTTTATAAATATGACATAATTTAATATAAAACAAATTAAATACAATCAAAACACAAAAATATATAAATATTTTAAAATTTATTAATTGACCGAGTGATAAATATACTCATGTTTTATTTTGGACGAATTCAAATTCTAACATTTAACTTCGAAAGTGTAATATCTTTGTATAATCCATATATATATATATATATATATATATATGAGTTGCAAGATCATCATCCCATAGCACCGACTAATCTGTACGAGCGTACCCCCAAAATTATTGCCGTTAAGCTGCTCATGTGGCCGCTTCCTATTCGTTTGTCACGTTTCCCCATTTGACCCTACATCCAGCTGTCTCACCCCTCCATTACTCCATTTCCAGCTAGCAAAAGAACAACATACAAAAGGAAAATTTTCTCCAAACGCGTGAACGAATTACACCAAATGTATATATTTATACAAATTAAGGAAACTATCGGATAATTAATAGTAGATTATATTAATTGATTTTGATAAAAAAAATTACATTAATTGATAAGTAATTTGATTAATTGATTTTATAAAATTATTTAGTAAAATTAATTAATAATTGTTTACTTATTTCAACAAGTAAAATAACATATAAAGATATAATTATATTCACGTTTAAATATAATCAATATTTGATATTTATTTATACGTGAAAATCATGTTTTTTAATATAATATTATTAAACATATTTGCACTATGCATATATTGATTTCTTATTTATGAAGTTATTTTATTAAAACAATTTAATAAAATTTGAATGACATTTTAAATATATGTATTGAACAGAAAAAATTGTTGTAATTGTTTGTTTATTAAACAACTTAATTAAGAACTTTAAAAATAAAAATAAAACTTTTAATTTTAGCTTAAAATTTTATTTACTAAATATGATTGTGTTTAAATAGCTCAACCTTTTTTTAAAATAATAACATTAGTATCAACTGAAAAAAAATTTGTCAAAGCAAATCGCATACAATAATAAGCTGTCTTGTCTTCCAAGTGGTCCCCAATCCAGACTGTGGTACGCTATCTCTTTGTTTGATACTTGCATATAATTATTGGAAAAGATTTAACGTTACATATGTAGTACAAAAAATGAATTAATTAATCGAATGGTTTTTGACTCACCCGCACCCGATTTAAAAATAAATACTCTAAATTCGCACCTGACTTGGACATTTTTTTTAAAAAATTTACCCGACCCGACCCGACCCGAACCGGCTTATATAAAATAAATAATTTTAGGAACTTAATTGTAAAACATTATAATTTAAAGGACTAAATTATAAATAAAAATTCAATTTTAAGGACTTAATTATAAAAAAATATAAAGAGGGGTATTATTATTATAAATATTCCTAAAAAATTTAAGGGAAAAGTACACTATTAGTCCCGGGTCGGATCGAGTCGGATATTTTTCACCCTAAACCCGAACCCAACCCGAGTTTTCCCTTAACAAAAACCCGACCATAATCGAACCCAATTTTTTCATTAAAATCCGACCCAATCGGGCCGAGTCGGGTCGGAACTCGTCGGGTCCGGGTGAAATACACATCCCTATCTTTACTAGGTTGCATATTTTTATAAATCGAGTGAAAAAAAATTAAGTTAATTAAATTAGTGAATTATATTTAATTATTTTAATTTAATTTGATTCAAGTGAAATGAAGCTCGAATTTTATCGAGTCATATAAATTTGTTTTAATTAAATTAAGAGTAGTTTAAATTAAAATATTATCAACAAATATGAATAAATTTCATTTTAAATGAAAAGGGGAATAGAAATAAGGGTCTCGTTAAAAAACCTCCCTAAGCCTAGATGGAGGAAAAAGAGTGCCCTTAAATATATTTACAAATCCATAAAACACAAATGACAAAACCAAAGGAAAACTAACTCGAGGAATCTGATTGTAACAAAAGAGCTACCGAATTAGGTGGCTCGACAAACTCGTGAAAACCAAAAGATTGTTGCCATGCAAGCCTCACAAGCGCATCCGCCACTTTATTTCTCTCTCTAGCAATAGACAAGAGCTTCACTTCCCATTATCTATCCAACAGGTCCCATATATGTTGAACTAAAGACGGACGATTCAACCCATTTGTTCTGTCTGAAATCACCTGGATATTATTTTTACAATCGACCTCCAAACACAACATGCTAATGCCATGTTCCCAAACCAAGTGAAGCCCCTCAAGGATACCCCACATCTCGACTTCAATCGCTGAACAAATCCCGACACTTTTAGCGAAACCTACGATCCATTCTCCATGATGATTACGTAGCACTCCACCACATATTGCCCCTCTCGGATCAGCTTTAAAGGAGTCATCTATGTTAACTTTGACCCATCCCTCAGTCGGGGGCTGCCACAGCGTCAGTTGGTTCTTAAAACAAGCACAACTGCTCGTAACACCTCCAACCAGCTCCCCACGTACATCGGTTTGCAACACTTCCAGCAGTAGACGCTTGCTTAGCGCTATCACCGAGTCATGGCATATCTGATTAGGCTCAAAAACTGCCATGTTCCGCTGTCGCCAAATGCCCCAGACGACATAACCAAATAGCAGCTCCCAATGCGCATCGTGCATGGGGAACCAACATCGTCTCTCCAAGTTGGCCACGAGCCAATTTCGCAACAACAAAGAGAAGAAATCAGCTGCCAAATCAGCTTTAATAAACACAGACCAAACCGCAACTACCGCCAAACAATCTCGTAGCACATGAAGCACCGATTCGGATACAGCCCCGTACACGGAAAAGCTAGCATCATCCGCCAAGTGCCGGTGAACTCTCTCACTATTCGTGAGGAGTCGATCCCAATACGCGAGCCACAAGAAAAACCTTACCCTTGGCGAACCTTTCCACTTCGAAAGTATGTGCCAACTTTTATCCTCTAACTCTGGTGAAGCCCCATATAGAGCCATATAAGATGATCGGATGAAGAACTCTCGAAGCGGATCCCATTTCCAGCCTGGCACACCTTAACCGGCAGATATCAGTGGTGGTTTAACAGCTGTAATTTGGAGCAGAACTTCCGGCGGCAAAAAGGGCGCAAAGGCAGCCCAGTTCCACTCGCCATTCACTGTCACCATCTCCGATACAGAAGCAGCCTGATTCAATATGAGACATGGCTCAAAAATCAGATTGATTAATGGCCCCAACGTATTCACCCATGCATCGAGCCAAAAACGGACGTTGGAACCATTTCCTAGATTCCACGGAACACCCCTCTTCACATCCTCTCATATCTTGCTTAAACCAAGCCACAAATTGGAACAATCGTTATGTTTAATCACCGGTGGAACGCCTCCTAGCCAATTATATTTAGCACGCAACAATCAAACTCACAACTTATCCGGGCGAGACAACAGACCAAAAGCAACCTTCATTAAGAAAGACTCATTTTGAATATGAACTATCCTAAGACCCCAGAGTTAATTGAGCGACACACATCCTCCCATTTCACCAAAGGAATGCTGCGTTTATCCTCAGTGCCGCCCCATATGAACTTTCAATTAAGAGACTCAATTTCGGCACACAAGCCTTTAGATAGAAGCACCGATTCCATGACATATAACGACATTGCTGAAAGAACGGACTTGATCAAAACAATACGCCCTGCAAACGAGAGATGCTTCGCCTTCCAACTCGTGAGTTTTTTATGCATTTTCTGAGCCACATAAGCATGTGTAGCTTTTTTTACCCGACTGTGAAGAAGCGGGACTCCTAGATACATTCCCAAATCACTCACTTCCTCACAGCCTAAGAGCTCACAAATGTTCATCCGATCACCTAAGCCAACATTATTGGAGAAAAAAACCCTGAGTTTTAGCAGAGCTAACTTTCAAACCCGAGCTATCACAAAAGGCCTGAAGAACACTATTAACAGCAACACTTTGTTCTCTAGAAGCCTCAGCGAAGATCACCATATCATCCGCAAAAAAATAAATGTGTCAACTCAGGGCCATTCCGGGACAAGCAAATCGGTTTCCAACGCCCCAAACCAATCTCCTGATGAATATCATTAGTTAAACGTTCCATACATAGAACAAATAAGTATGGAGAAACAGGGTCACCTTGCCGTATACTCCGTGATGGCCAAAATGTATTCGATGTCAAGACATTCCCTACAACTTGCGTCGATACAGTTGAAACACAACTCATGATCAAAACACGAAGTTCAGAAGGCAGCCCAAGCTCTACGAAGGTATCATTAATAAAACTATATCTCAGCTTGTCGTAAGCTTTCTCTAAATCAATTTTTAGAGCCATCCATCCTAGCCGCCCTTGTTTCCGACGCATCGAGTGAATAGCCTCTTGAGCAATGATAATATTGTCAGTGATATGTCTAATAGGAACAAAACACGTATGATTCTCCGATACCCAACCTGGATAAAAAGGTTTCAGCCGATTTACGATAACTTTGGTCACCGTCTTATACAACAAATGGCAAAGGCTAATCGGTCTGAATTGTGAAATCAGTTTTGGGCTCGCCACTTTTGGAATCAAAACAAGGAGAGTAGGGTTCAAAGCATTGTCTATCGTGCTTGAAGCAAAAATTTCTTGAACCTTAGCAACAACATTAGCCCCCACAATGTTCCAATTCTTCTGATAGAAAACCGCATGCAGTCCATCCGCATCCGGAGCTTTATAAGGACTCGTGGAGAAAATTACAGACTGTATTTCTTGAGCCGACACCTGTTTAGCACACCACTGTAACTCGTACGCATCAAGTTGTCGGAATCGGCCACAAACGTGAAAACTCGGTAAAGAGGACGACGGTGAGGAGAAAAAATCCTGAAAATAAGTAACTGCATGACTCTTTAGCACCTCTTGATCCTCACTCCACGAGCCATCCGAAAGTTTTAGAGAATAAATGAAGTTTCTTCTCTTCCGATTCACTACACTCGTATGAAAAAACTCCGTGTTTCTATCACCAAACGACAACCACTTTGACTGCGCCCGCTGAAACCAGAGCAACTTTTCATGCTTCATAATTGAATCCAGCTTGGTGGCAAGCTTATCTCGCAACTTCCACAACGAACGCACATGTCTAACTTTAAGCTTCTGATCAATACCCTTTTATGCGCGCCATGAGCCTTCTTTTCTGCTGATCTATGTGGCCAAACACCTTTTTGTTCCATTCCCTCACCCTTGACGTGAACTACAATACGTTAGAACCAAAATCTCGATCAGCCCTCCGTCATGAATTCAACAACTCTTGAAATTTCGGATGCTCTTGCCAACAAGCTAGAAAGCGAAAAGGGCGAATCTGTGAAGAGTGATGTCGCTGCCTAGGTTTCATAAAAATCAACCGATGGTCAGACCCTAAAAGATCCAAATGCACAACATTGAAATCCCGGACCTTAGCACACCACGTCTCATTGACAAGGAACTGATCAAGTCTCTTAAATAAATTCCTACAACACCATGTAAATCTAGGACCTGTGAAGCCAGCGTCTATAAGACCTGAATTAAACACAAAATTCGAGAATAGACCATTCACCCATGAACCAATACAAGCCCCTTCATTCCGGTCCTCACGACTAAGGGTGGAATTGAAATCTCCACCCAACACCCTAAGCAACATTATCCCCTTGGTTGAGATCCACTAAAAAATCCCACAAAGAACGACGAACACTCACATTTGGGCTCGCATAAACTGTTGTGAAAGAAAACCAATCCGAGTTCTCGGCTGGGTGAACGTGGTAGTGAATATAATGATTAAAAATTCTCTTCAAAATAACTGAAACCGAGTCCATCCATAAGAGCCAAATTCCACCACTAAACCCATGAGCCTCAACGTGAAAAGAATTCGGATAACCCAACCTAACCACCACTCCATCTGCCTTCAACCCACTGATACGTGGCTCCATCAACACTGAAACCTGAGGGTCATTAAGCCAGACAAAATTCCTAAAGTGCTTGTAAAACTCAGGGCTAGCCACTCCCTATGCATTCCAACACAAGATATTAATTATTAAAATAAAAGAAAGAAGAAATCGAAAACCTAAGTGAAAATTCATTGCACCATTGAAACCTGGCCATTATTGACCACCCCTTCTTACGACAACACCTCGGCTGAACGCTCGACAACCTCTAATTGCCTTGCACTCATTGTCGTAGACCCTGGTAGACCAATCTCCATATCCACCGGAGTTTCATACTTGCCATCAACCCTTACCATGGACGCTCGGTAATCAGAATCGGCCCCTGAACCACCCTGCTCATCCTGATTAAGAGCAGTTGTAGTCACAATATCGGATATAGGAGGCTTCGCCGGTCATTTGAACTCTGTTTTCTTGCGCACACTCAGCCCCTTACTCACTTTCTGCTTAGGTTTACGTTGTTTAACCCCACCAATATGGCGATCCGTACCACTAATTTGAACACCAAAGCTCTAAATATTGTCTACAATCACTATCACCGTATGATTTCCACCCTGAATATCCAAACAAACTGCCACTTCTCGAACCTCTGTTCCATCAACAAACGGAGTATCTCGAACATGTTTAGACACCTTGGAATGATCAGCACTCGAACCAACCCTAGAGCTAGAACCGCCCATAAAACCGGAATTCTTGAGTTGTGAGGGTGGAGAATCCAGAATCTGTACCACTGCCTTACCCTTTGCTGCCGACTTACCAGCATCAGTCACCCGCGACGTCCTCTAAAATCCCTTGTTCCTGGGCTCATGGCGCTCAACCAGCGCAATTTCCTCCTCAACATGCTGCAGTACCCCAAATTGGGAACCAGATTTCTTCATAGGGTGCTCCTTACGTGGCCTTTGATATTTTGGGGACGCAAGCATCCATGGTCCAAAGGTATCCCCGACGACACTTAACAATGAAAATGGCTGACGAGGTTCTTCTGATCTGACCAAAGTAGAATCACCACCACACCACTCTTTTGCATGGCCATACATACTACATTTATAACAGACAAGAGAAAAGCCCTCGTATTCCAGCTTCTGGTTAAAACCATCTATATTTAAACTAGGCAACAAAGGCTTGTCGAGGTCTATTATCACTGCCAACCTTGTGAAACGCCCTCGTTCACCAGCTTTTGTATTATAATCAACTTTAATGACCCATCCAATCAAATTATCAATCTAACGAAATAAGCCCTTGGTGTAATATCGAAAAGGTAGCCTTGGAAGACGAACCCAAGCCATAACTTGGGAAGGATGTTTTTTCGATGTCGATAACGACCTACTCTATGGTTGGACCATTAAGTAACTTCCAAAGACCGTCCAAGGTCCGTCCGTCAACACCTTCATATAGTCATCTTCCTGCGTAAATTTAACCAAAAAATAGTCATTATCGAGGTCAATTAACTAGCAGTGACCAACAGGAGCCCAAAGAGAGGAAATTCGGTTATGCAATGCCCTAAAACTTATGGTTTTGCCGAGTAATCGAACTACCACCGTGGTCTTCATCCTAGAATCAATAAGTGTATGCACACTTTTGAAGAATCGAATTGAGGGTACCGCCCCCACTAAGTTCAATCAGAACATCTTCCTCCAAAAACACAATCTCAGGCTCCATCGGTGCTGAAGGCTACACCAGCATAGGAGGGTTTAGAGCCTTGCGCAAAGGACGCCCCTTGCGACTGCAATTCACCACTCACTTCGATAGCAGGAACCGACTCATGATGGTCATCCATGTCCATCGATCCTGTTTGCAGCATCGCTTCTTGGACAGGCTCACAATGCTTACTACTCTCGTTTGCATGACCCATGCAGAAATCCCTATCTTTCTCCTTGACTTTTTTTGTTGCCTGTTGGTCTTCCAAAGGAGTCGGTGAAGGAGGCCGTTCAAGTATAGGAGGGAAAGCAAAGCTTTGACCACCATCACCACAACGACTGTTTGCGCCACCATCGACAGCAACCGCAGTCGGCGGTGCCATCTCGTTGCTAGGGGTTTCTTGCGGGAAACTAGGAGCGTTCATAAGTATTCAACCAGAAAAAAAATAATATAAATATGACTACATTTTAAATTAGAGCATATAAATTTAGGGTAATTATTTGATACACTGGCGGTGGAAATTAAAAGTTTCCACAAGTGCCTTAGTTTTAGGGTTTATAGACTTAATTTAAGGGTTTAGGTGTATGAGTTTTGAATTTAGGGATAGTGATTGAAATTTATAATTTATGGTTTATAGATTAAAACCTAAATTCTCACCATATTATCCTAAAAACTAAACTCTAATCTATAAACCCTAAATTCTAACAATTATATCTAAATTCTAAATCCTTATACCTAAACCCCTAAACCATACACCCCAAACTAAGCCCCTAAACCCTAAAACTAAGGCGCTTGTGAAAACTTTTAGTTTCCACCACCGGTGTATAGGACAATAATCCATAAATTTAAGCCTATGTATACTTGAAAACTCTTTTAGAAGGAAATACGTGAAAGATAATATACTTAAATCTAATAATTTACTTGTTTATTCATACAGCTTTTCACCAATTTTTTTTTACTTGTTTATGGTTTCGAACTTATCATTAATTTTTATAATTTAGCATTTATTGAGTTTGTCACGCTCGACGAGCACCGATGAGCACCACTAACGTTGAGCATCGATGAGTACCATTAATTTTATTTATAAATATTTAAAATCAAAAGGACTCACCGTACAATTATAAATTATTTAAAAATCAAAATGTAAATTAATTAAAATATATTAATTTATATTTAAAATTCTTTTAAACATAATTAGATAAAAAATTACCCTTAAATTATAAAACCCTAATTTTTTCCCTTTGAAATTAACCGCCGGCCACATTATCACTGCCCTGACGTCGTCCTGCGTGGGCGCCGTTTAGCCCTGCCGCTGTACTCCACCATTCACCGTTCACCGTGGGATCTATTTATTTGTTTATTTATAACCAAAATACGCAAAAGGGCAAGGAAATAACTTAAGCAAACATTGTTGGCTGAACAGTGAACAATGGAGTACGGCGACAGGGTTGAACGACGGTCACACAGGGACGAAGACAGGGCGACGAGAATGTGGCTGTCGGCGGCTTAATTTCAAAAGGAAAAAATTAGAGTTTTGTAATTCAGGGGTAGGTTTTTGATCTAATTTTGTTTAAAAAGAAATTTAAAAAAATAATGTATTTTAATTAATTTACATTTTATTTTTTATATGAATCAATATTTGTTATTAGTTCTATTAAAAATGTTTTTTTTTATCGGCAAGTAAGTATGATTTTATTAAAGGGATCATACAAACTAAACCATGATCATAGGCCTCATTAAAAACCTCATTAAAACCTTAATGGAGGAAAATAGTACACTATGACTATGTAACAAAAGGAATAAACCATATTCTAACACCATAACAAAGCCCCTGCGACTAACACAAGCAATAAGAGCCGACAAAGCAAAAAAAAACAGTCACGCAAAGGAAAAAACCAAGCACCGCGCAGCAAACAACAAACCCCAACAACCCACTCTAAAAGCCAAGTACCACGCAGCAAAACTACAAACCCCAAGAACTCACTCTAAAAAACCATCAAGCACTCAAGACCGCACACACCCCAAGCAGAGTCACTCAAAGCCAACAGAGAAAAGAGAGGATCGATCGACCCCTCCTCGGCTAACACGTCCGCAAAATCATTGGCTTTCCGAAACACTTGCGAAAAACACACACAACTCAACTCCGTGCAAGTCGAGTCAATTCCAATGAATATACGCCAAAATTGCCACGACCTACGCTCCTTATGCAACACCCAACTAATCGCCACACTAGAATCGAATTTAACAATCACAACCCCCAAAGTCTGCCATTTAGAACATAAAACCAACGATAACGAACACTCTAGAGGACGTAACTCAGATTCATTCGAATCTGCGATGCCAACCAGACCAGAAAACAAACCCAAAATGACTGAATCTGCATCGCGTAGAACCCCACCAATCCCGCCTAGTCCCCGTTTCCCTCTTGCTGTCCTCATCAACATTTATCTTCAAAGCCTTAGCAGGTGGTGGCAACCAAAAAATACCCAATCTCGGTCTTGGTACACCCGATGAAACAATCAATAACCGCGGGCAATTCCACCATTGAGCTTCGTCTACCAAGAGCGCATCGGACATTGTTCGCACCCAGATGAAAGAACGCAATTGCATCAAGAAGAATACCTCTATAATCGGCAACCACTTATTATTAAACACCACTTCGTTGCGAGCCAACCATATCGACTAAAGCAAAGATGATACACAAGCCATCCACCATTGGCGAAGCACCCCCGTCAAAATACAATGAAAGCCTAGAAGCAAAATATTACGCAACATCCCCAACAATGGCATCGACACATCCCACCAATGCAACAAACTACCCCACAACACTTGTATCACCGGACATGAAAATAATAGATGATCAATTTCATTCTCACCAACAGCGCACCAAACACAATGCCCATGATCATCACTAAAAGGAATCCCTCGCTATCTAAGAAAATGAATCGTTGGCAAACGCTCTAACCACATAAACAAAAGAAAGGATTGAACCTTCGGTGGCACCAAAATCTTCCAAACAAAACAGACACCGATATCGCCATCACCTGCACGCTCAGACATAAGCTTATGAGTAAGCGCTCTAACCATAAAACACCCATGTGCATCCGGCTTCCAAATCAATGTGTCTAAAACCCCACGATGCAACACAATAGAAATCACCAATGAACATAAATCATGTAAATAAGACTCCTCAAATACACGCAAACCCCGTCGAAAAAAAGATCACCACTGATCATGAACAAACGAATTACCAACTGCAAACTCAGACATTAACGCTACTTTATTAATAGCCAAAGAAAATAATCACGGGAACACGTATTTGAGAGGCTCCTCGATGCACCACGCATCCCACCAAAATAACACCTTCGTCTCATCCTCGATCCGCCAGATAAAACTCGACAATTCCATGGATCCACCAACCTCTGGACTAGTCACAGACAAAACTATTTGGATAACATAGTCAAATTCCTAACTCGCAAGTCTACAATGCCTAAACCTCCCAAGTGACGTGGACGACAAACCTTCTCCCACCCCACGTAACTCATTTTCCTTTGCAACTCAGTACGTCCCCAAAAAATAACGATGAATCCTTTCCAATTTAGAAATAACACCTTTAGGCACAACAAACAAGATCATATAATACACCGGTAAAGAAGACAAAACTAAATTAACCAAAGAAACGCTCGCAGCAAAAGACAACGATCCCCTTTTCCAACCAGCCAATTTAACTCGAAATCTACTAATCACAAGATCTTACATCTTCTTCTTACGCGGATTAATTCCTAACAGCAACCCCAAATAAGTAAATGGTAGGTTACCACGCGGACAACCCAAAAAAGTAGCCATCTCCTCAATGACATCATTTGGTACCCTAATAGAAAATAATACAGATTTACAAAAATTAATCTCCAATCCCGAACACTCTTGAAACCCATCTAACAAACCTTGAATTCGCCTCGCACAGTCCACTAAAGGCTCAAAAAATAGGATCATATCATCTGCAAATTACAAATGAGAAATAAACAAACCAATTACCGCCTCCACACCACATATCAAATTAGCAGCCTTAGCATTTTCTAAAATCTGATGCAAAGCTTCCACTAAAATCACAAACAATAACGGAGACATCGGATCACCCTGCCGAATTCCACGACCCATACCAAATTCCTTCGTTGCGCATCCATTCAACAAGATCGACAATCGAGCAGTGCTCACACACTCCCAAATCCATCTACGCCATACCAATTTAAAACCCATTCGCATCATAACATGATCTAAAAATTCCCAACTAACGCAATCATACGCCTTCGTGAAGTCTAATTTTAAAATAAAACCACCACCTCATCTTTTATACAACGAATGTATAACCTCGTAAGCCAACAAAATACCATCGACAATCTAGCGACCTTTCACAAAAGCAGTATGAGTATCACTTATAATTCAGTCAAGAACTCTTTGCAGCCGACGAGCCAAAAACTTCGCCAAAATCTTATACACTGAATTTAAGAGGCTAATCGGTCGATAATCACTCAAAGACATCAAGGAATCCAACTTCGGTAAGAAAACCAAAAAGTGGAGTTAACGCCAGTAGGTAGCTTACCAGTCTCAAAGAAGCGATGCAAGAAAGACATAACGTCGGCCTTCATTACGTCATAACCTTTTTTATAAAACTCCAAACTATACCCGTAAGGCCCGGGAGCTTTCGCTCCATCACAACTCCACACCGCAGCACAAACTTCATCCTCAAAAACGGTTCAGTCAAAGCATCACAATCCCACTCACACAGTTGTTTGAAACTACCCTCCAGCCCTATACTGCCAATCTCGAATCTTTTTTAAAATGCTATTTGAACTCACGTACAACCACCTTGCGTAAACGACTCGGATCAACCTCCCATCTACCATGGACATTCAAACCTGAAATTGTATAACACGCAGCACGAATCTTCACACTCCGATGAAAGAATGCAGTGTTTTTATCCCCCAACCGAAGCCAAGTTGCTTGAGATTTTTGCCGCCACAAAGATTCCTTGCGACAGATAGCCTTCCATAAGGCTAAGAATCAAGCTCGACGTTGATCAATATGCTCGGCACTCACATTTCCATCAACAACAGCACTGTCAATAGCATTAGTGGAATTTTGAATTTCTTCTACAACTTTATCCACATCGCCAAACTCCCTCCTATTCCATTCTCGTATAAAAAATTTGAGATGCCGAAGTTTAACCACAATATTATCTGAACCAATACCTTAATTTGTCAACCTCACCCATTCTTTAACAATTCGAGCAACCCCATTATTACTGTCAAACCAGCAATTTAAGAACTTAAAAGGTCGAGGACCCCAATCTCTCTCATCGCTTAACAACAACAATGGACAATGGTCGAATAGTGATCGAGGCAAGTTTAGATGTTGAACATGTGTAAACCTATCTAACCAGGCAGTCGACACCAAAAAATGATCAATTCTACTACACCTATTACTCGAACCGAACCACATAAACCTCTTTTCATGCAATGATAAGTCAATCAAACCTAACATATCCACAAAAAAGCAAATTCCTCCATACCTATTATCGAAAAACTACAGCCCGATCGCTCTTCTTGGATAAGCACGACATTAAAATCACCTCTCATACAAATAAGGCCAATATATGATCCCAAATGAGATTGCATCACTTCCTATAAAATCACATGTTCTGAAACTTCACATGGCGTATAAACGATACCATCAAACACTCACAACCTTCTTGCACCCAACATACTTTCAACAAAACATAATGACATTCCACCACTGTCGATTCCAACTGAAACTGAGACTTCTCCCAAATAAGCTAAATCCCCCTAAGGCTCCCAACGAATGTGAAAACACATAACCAAAACTATCCGAAAACCAAATATGAGCCGCAACAAAATCTAAAATAACCTCCAACTTACTTTCTTGCAACATCACCATATCACATCGTTGTTTCTTCAACACGTCCCTTAATCCTCTCTTTTTTGTTGTGCCTCCTAACCCTCTAACATTCCAAGAGAGGAGTCGCATACCGCCTAAGTTGTCTTTTGATGATCCGAAATCACTTTTGACAAGTCCTTAATAATGTCTTCTTCCCGACCTTGTGTTGAAATCACCACAAGATTACATAAAGTGCGAGTTGTAGCAATTTAAAATTCTAAATCCTTTTGTCGTGGATGCAACACAGATTGCACAACTACTGTTTCTTTTTTAGGTTTGCCCCTCCTCTTTTTCTGCTTTTGGACTGTAACAACACAATCAATCAAACCATATTCGACATTGCTAACCGTCTGTCCCTCTTGCTAACCCCATCACAACAAGAATTTGAAACATCCCAATCGTAGAGGTATCCAAAGCACCCTCATCTTTAGCTTTATTGGATACAAAGACTTCAAAATTATCTAACCCACCATGTTGGATATGGTATTATTAGGGTTTCTAACCAAATATTGAAAGATAGGCAAAAGAGATGATTTCATTCAATAGAAACAAGGGTATAAATACAATAGACGGTGACGATTGCGGCCTTGCCAGCTCAACAAGGTTGTTTCACTGTGATAACAGCATTGCTAACAATCATTGCAGCAGGTGATAGAATGCTGACAGCTAGTATTCATCTAGAAGAAAATTCTTTGTAAAATTATGTTAACATCTTCCCTACTTTTTGCTCTCCGGAAGAACGTCCTTGATTTGGGCAACATTGAGTTTGTGACGAAACAAAGTGAAGAACGATGTAATAAGTGGTTTGGTGAAGCCATCAGCTGTTTGGAAGGGTTCTGGAACATAGTTGACAACAAAATCCTTGGCTGCTACTTTTTCTCTGATGAAATGAACATCCAAATCGACATGTTTGGATTGTGCATGGAAGACTGGGTTGATGCTCATAGCGACTGCACTTGTACTATCACTCCAGATGACTGGAGCTTTGGACTGTCGTATTCCCATGTCGGAGAGTAGTGTGCGTAGCTAGACAATTTCAGAGGCAGTGTCGGCAATGCTTCGATATTCTGCCTCCATTGTGGATCGGGAGACTACCTTCTGTTTCTTTGAAGTCCATGCAACAATGCTATTGCCGAGGTAAACACAGTTGCCAGTTGTGGAGCGTCGATCATCGGGGCAGCTTCCCCAGTCAGCATCGGCAAAGGCAACAAGAGATGAATTGGGTTCAGATGGTCTAAACACAAGACCAAAATGTAGAGTAGCAGCTAGGTATCGCAGTATACGTTTGACAGCAGCAAGGTGGCCTTCACAAGGATGTTGCATATATTGAGCTACGCGATTGACACTATATGTGATGTCAGGGCGTGTGTGACACAGGTAAAGGAGAGATCCAACGATGCTTCGATAACCAGAGGCATCTTCAATTGGACTGCCTGCATGTTGTCCCAGTTTATCAGCTGTATTCATTAGCGTAGAAGCACCTTTGGCTTTGTCCATTTGAGAACGGGCTAGGAGTTCCAATGCATACTTTTGTTGGCTTAAGAACATGTTGCCATTTGTACGATGAACTTCTAAGCCAAGGAAGTATTGCAGCTCAACAAGATCTTTAAGAGAGAAATTGTTGGCAAGAAGAGAAACAACATCATTTATGGATGAGTCTGAGTTGCTGGTGATCACAATATCGTCAACATAGATGAGAACATAAGTGAAGTTGCCAACAGAATTTCGAATGAATAGTGAAGAATCAGCTCCAAAACTGCGAAAACCAGAGTTGACCAAGCAGTCTCGAAGTTTTGAGTTCCAGCTTCGAGGTGCTTGGCGTAAGCCATAAAGGGCTTTTTGTAGTTTGCAGACCAGGTTCGAGCCATCAGGTGCAACAGTTTCAAAACCTGGAGGCTGAGTCATAAAAACCTCCTCTTTGAGATCTCCATAGAGGAATGCATTGTTTACATCGACATGTCGTAGGCTCCAGTTGTTTGTTGTAGCAATCGACAGAACAACATTGATTGTGTGAAATTTCACCACGGGACTGAATGTGTCAACAAAGTCCCTGCCAGGGAGTTGAGAGAAACCTTTGGCAACGAGGCGAGCTTTGTGCCTTGAGATGGTGCCATCAGCATTGTGTTTTTATTTGAATATCCATTTGCAGCCATCTGGATTACAACCTTCAGGTGGTTTTACAAGAGTCCAGGTACCATGTTGTTGTAGAGCATTATATTCGGCTAATGTTGCATCTCTCCAATCAGGAGAAGCAAGAGCTTCATGAATGGTGATAGATATTTCATTATCAGTGGTCTCAGCAAGGTAGAGTTTGGGTTTGAAGATACCTTCTTTGCTGCGGGTTATCATCGAGTGAGAGGGGAAGGTAGTGATAGTGTGTTCTGGGTTCTGAGGGGAACTGGTGGGGTTGGATTCAAGTGTAGGAGAGGTAGGATTAGGTGGTTGAGTGAAGGATCCAAAAACAATGGTGGAGTCAGATGGGTTGGTGGACACGGGAACATATGTAGGAGGGAAGGAAGGTGGAGATGTTCGTGTTGGTGTTGGTGGTGTATGTGAGATATTTGTAGGAGATGCAGCAGGTGATAGAATAGGATCATGATGGAGAGGTGAGGGAATAGAGGTTATAGGTGGGGAAACAGGTTCTGTAAGAGGGGGAATAGGTTTTGTAGAGGGGGTTGAGGATGATGTAGTGTGAGGATTGGGATTAACAGGTATAGGATGGTTTTGATGAAGTAGTTGAGTGACACCATGGATAGTTGGTATAGGTAAGTTGGAGTGTTGTGGTGGTGTAGAGGAGGAGCCTGATGTCGTGGTAATAGAGGCAAATGGAAAAACAAGCTCGTCAAAGGTGACATGTGGAGAGATATAAACCTTTCCATTAGGGGCTAGACACTGATAGCTATGATGATGCGGACTATAGCCCAAGAAGGTTGATGGGGATGAGTGGTAATCGAGCTTGTGTGTCTGGAATGGCCTCGGGTGTGGGAAGCAAAGGCACCCAAATACTCGAAGTGTGTCATATTTGGGCTTTCTGCCAAACAGTTTCTCGAATGGTGAGATATCTTGAAGCACTCTCGTGGGTAGATAATTTATCAGAAGCACAGAGGTTGTAACAGCAAAGGACCAGTATTGGAATGAGAGTGATGCCTGTGCGAGAAGAGTGAGAGCCAGTTCAACGATGTGCCTGTGTTTTCTCTCAGCAACACCGTTTTGCTGAGAGGTATGTGGGCATGTGAGTCGATGAATGATGCCAGCATCGCAAAGGAATGTTGTGAAGCTTCGAAATTCCTCTCCCTAGTCACTTTGAATAGCCTTGATAGTGGTGTTGAACTGAGTTTGAATCATTTTAAGGAAGGCCTGAAATGCTGGTAAAGCTTGAGATTTGCGTTTAAGTAGATAGAGCCAACAATGACGAGTGTGAGCATCAATGAAGGAGATGTAATAGTAATAGCCTTGCGATGCAACATGAGTAGGACCCCAGAGATCTGTATAGACTAACTCAAAGGGTTTCTCATAGATGGATTCGGATGCAGCAAACGACAGTTTGTGGTGTTTTCCCATTTGACAAGCAATGCAAAGATGAGCACAAAAAATCTCTTCATTAGTCAAGGAAACATTACAGGTCTTACAAACTTTGAGTAATGTTTCATGAGCAGGGTGGCCTAATCGACGGTGCCACAGCTGATACAGACTACTAGATGTACTAACGAGATTAACTTCAGCTTGATTATTACAAAAAGCAGGAAATGAAGAACTAAAACGATAAAACCCAGCATCTTCAACACCCTTTAACATCACTGCTCCAGTTGCTTCATCACGAACTACACACGATCGAGCATGAAATTCCAGGAATACATTGTTGTCCTTAGCAAGCTTAGACACCGAAACCAAGTTTTTGGTTATACTAGGAACGTGCAAAACATCATTAAGCAACAGTGCACACGAACAAGAAGAGAAAATCAAAGCTAATTGACCATGTTGTGTAATATCAAGAGAAACACCATTACCAACTGTGAGCTTACCAAGACCTGAGTAGTCAGAGCTGTGAGCAAGGGCTGAAAAGTTAGGAGAAACATGGTGAGAAGCTCCCGAGTCAGCAAACCAGGGACTTGGAGTAGTGGTGGCCAGGTTAACTTGAGGAGTAGGAAGGGAAGTAGTGCCAGAGGAGGGTGTTGGTGCAGGGGTACCATGTTGAGGACTGTATGTAACCTGACCAGGATCAAAAGTACACAGGTTGACAGTGCTGGGTTCATTAGAGGGAGATTTCTCTCTGGCAGTGACTCCAGCAATTGACTCATCAAACATGTGCCAACAACGATCTACCAGGTGGCCAAGTTTACCACATAACTGGCATTGCAAACGAGGGCGCCCAAAACGACCACGATCACGAGAAGTAGAGGGAGCTCAATAGGGACGATTGGTAAATGTATTGTCCCGATTGTCACGAGAGACATAGGTACGCATGCTGCTATCCCCTTTCTTCAAGGAACGAAGCTTGTAGTGGAGGCTCATTACGGTTGTGGTGGATCGACTAGAGAAAAATCGAAGAATAGTGGACCAGATCTCAGAGGCAGTGTCAGCTCCTACGAACTCGAAGAGAAGATGAGAGTTAATGGTGGATAGCAGCCAAGAGGCCAGAGCACTGTCATGTGCAACAAATATTTCATAAGCTTCATTGTCATTTGTGGTGCCGTCGGTAGAAGTAATAGTCGCCGGAGGAGGCTTGAGTGCTCCGGTCAAGAGTTTTTCCAGGCGTGAACTTCGAACCACCAGGAGAACCTGTTGCTTCCACATGAGAAAGTTGGATTCATCAAGGACGAGGTTGATGCGTTTATTTGTGAAGGTATTGCTGAATTGGTTGGAACTGGATGAACCACCAGTAGGCAGATCATCGGCGAAGTGGGAAGTATCCGCAGAGGAAGGCATGGTGAGGAGGAAGCTACGATGAGAAGAACGTAGCTAGTAGAAGATCCCAGGACTTTTGGCGAAAGATACCATGTTGGATATGGTATTATTAGGGTTTCTAACCAAATATTGAAAGATAGGCAAAAGGGATGATTTCATTCAATAGAAACAATGGTGTAAATACAATAGAGGGTGACGATTGCAACCTTGCCAGCTCAGCAAGGTTGTTACGCTGTGATAACGACATTGCTAACAATCATTGCAGCAGGTGATAGAATGCTGACAGCTAGCATTCTTCTAGAAGAAAATTCTTTGTAAAATTATGTTAACACACCATCCTTATCTTTAACCGATAAATGAGAGATATCATGCACCTCAAATTGCCCCGAACCAGCAAATTCCACAATACTCTCTAGCCTTACATGCTCGTCCAACACAATTTCCTAACTCCTATCCATACAACATCATTCATCTTTCGTGATAGTTTCAAGTGCCGCCACCACCCTCGACTCTTCCCACGCCACATTCATTCTCCACTCCAGTTGTACCACTATCGCAGAGGTCACAACATCATGACCAGTATCCCCTAGGATAATATCAACCTTCCTACAACCATGCACATCCTCCCTATTGCCCTTTTCAACACCAATATTGTCCACCCACGACCTAGTCGCCCCATCCATAGACTTATTAGATACCACATCAAATCCCTCCCCCTCTTAAAAAATATTTGTTATTAGAACTTAGAAGCTCAATTTTTTTAATATTTGTTATTAAAGGTATATTCTTAAAATTTATTTTTTAACATTTGTTATTAGTGGTTAAATTTTTTTAGATTCTTGTTTTTTGTGACCCATTTTTTCAATATTTGTTATTAGAGGCTCAATTTTTCTCAATATTTATTCTTATAAGTAACTCTTAAAATTCGTTTTTTCAGTGTTTGTTATTAGAAGTTTACTCTTAAAATTCAATGTTTTCAATACTTTATTATTAGGGCTATAATTTTTCGATTTGCTTCAGGCCAACAAAATCTCATGGTCCGCCCTAATTAGATATCTAACCATTTTTAATTACACATGTTCAATTTCGATTGGTTCATGCTTATAGTTTAATCATCATAACTAAAGGATAATATGTGTTACAAATTTACAAGTTAAACGTTTATTTTTGGAACAATTTCTATCTAGGGAGGGGGAATGGGAGTTTGCTCTAATGTGTTTTGAACCCACAACCTAGAGGGGTGAGTGTCAACTGAGAGCTTTAACCACTTGCTGTATAAATTGTTGACAAATTACAAGTTAAACGTTAAAATTCTAAGTTTGAAGACATATAAATTTAAAAAATGTTAAATACCTAATTGCACCAAAATAATTGGATACAAAATTGTACAATCAAAATTAGATACCAAAAATTATATTAACTTTAAATTTTCAACACAAATTTTTTTGTACCGTATGAACAACCACTTTCATAAAGAAACCATCAAAAGATGGGAGTACAACTTCAACAACAACACCAATCAGGGCACGTAAAATACCAAAAATGGGCCCCAAGTCAAACCAACAACCTGGACGAGTGATAAAGCACTCTCCAATACACCACAAACCAACTTGGAGCCTAAGCATACTAATTCCAGATTCGGAAATAGAAAAACAACATAAAAAAAATATGAAAGGTAATAAATTCGATCGATTTCAAACTCTTTACTTCAACCGAATCACTATTTCTATAAAATGTTTAAAGAAGAAAGAAGATATTTTATATAACTATCGAAATTAAGGGTGGGCATTGTTGGTATCCGAAAAACTGGGTATTCGATTCATCCGACTACTTTATTGTTCGGTCTGTGTCCCGGCTTATCACATTCGGGTACCCGATATTTGAGTACCCGTAAAATTTGGGTATTTGGGTAATCGGGTACAGAGTACTCGATTTATTTATTTTTAATTTTAAAATTAAAAAAAAACAACATGTTAAACACAAAAAATATTTTTAAAAAAATTAAACTTAAAAGTATATAATACAAGTATAGAAAGAATTTAGGGATTTAAACTTAGTTTTAGAGTAAAAATATTAAGAAACTTAAAATAAAAATCTAATTTAAAATATAAAAAATATATATTAAAATTTATCGGGTCAAGTACCCGATAAGGAAAATCTTCCAGCCCGTATCCCAGAAATATTACCAAGTCGAATAATTTTTTTATAAAATTACCCGCTAATTTACTTCGGATCATCAAGTAATTGAACCAGATCAATCGGGTCGAGTAATTATGCCAACCCCTAATCGAAATAACGAAAACGAAAAGACAATTACTAATACATTATAAAATAGAGGAAATATTAAATTTCAATAGACATAGGGCACATGCACCTTTGTTTCATTGTTTGATGCTGGTGGTCCCCAGTATTCTTTATCCAACGGCTATATCTGACCCATGTGGTTGTGGGGCCCTTTGCTTTGTTTCGGTCCAGATCTGTCGTTTTATCTTGAGTACACATGGTCGCCATTCTTTTTCGATTATTTATACTCTCTCTGCCTCTATTTTTCTTCATTATTCACTTCATTCTCAATTCTCATTTCTCAAAGAAAGAAACCATAAGGAAATTTTAAGAGAAAGATGGATTGCAGAAGCGCGTTTGCCGTTGCACTGATTTGCATTGTGCTAGCTGGTGTCGGCGCTCAAGCTCCGGCTGCCGCGCCCACTAAAGCTCCGCCGGCAGCGACTACGCCTGCCACTGCTCCTGTCAGTAAACCTAAAACCCCAGCTCCAACTACTTCTCCACCAACTTCTTCACCACCCGCTTCTTCACCGCCGGCTGCCGCTCCGGAGAAGTCTGCAGCAGCTCCAGCTCCATCCAAATCTGCTCCGGCTTCTTCACCACCGGCGGCTACACCAGAAAGTTCTCCACCGGCTCCAGTCCCTGTGAGCTCTCCTCCAGCCAAATCTCCCCCCGCTGCTGCACCGACAACTCCTCCAGTGAGCTCCGCCTCTCCTCCTGCTCCTGTTGCGGCGCCAACCACTGCTGAGGTTCCTGCTCCAGCTCCAAGCAAGAGTAAGAGCAAGAGCAAGAAGTCCAAGAAACACAATGCTCCCGCTCCTTCACCTGATCTACTTGGACCTCCAGCTCCACCTACCGGAGCTCCCGGACCTAGCCTCGACGCTTCCTCTCCCGGCCCTTCCGTCGCTGCGGATGAGGTACATTTTACTCTCTTTTCTCACATAACAATCTGTTTGGCTTATAAGTTACCGTACCATAAAGCAATTCACCAGATCTGAAAATTTAGACTAGCTACAGGAGCGTAAGTTAGCAACTGTGGCTCAAATTTGTACTTGAATATCTGCTAATGAAGCTTAGAATTTAGAATCTAGAATCTGAAGTGTGGCTAAAAATGGAGAGTTGATGAGATCTCAAAATGAGTCAATGGCTGCAAATACTAATTATGTGTAAATTGCAGAGTGGAGCAGAGACAATGAAGAGCGTGCAGAAGATAATAGGAGGATTGGCATTGGGATGGGCAGCCATTGCTTTGATGTTCTAGAGACGGAGAGATTTGGATTTATTTAATTCTTTCAAAGCCTACTACTACTCCATTGGCTGAACCACATTTGCTTTGTAATTCTTTGGGGAAACTTTCACTCTCCTTTCGTAATTTTCACTACTTCGTTCCTACTTGGATTTTGGACTATTTTTCTTTTTTTTCTTTCCTTTTTATTCCCATTTTGTAATTTCTCTTTTTTATTGATTTATTGTTCGGGTCTATTTATAATAAATCACAAGTAGTTATAGTTCATTTATCGATTTTGTTGGTTTGAATTGAAAATTACAAATTTTCATGAAATTTTGAGGGGAAAAAACTAAATATCTTTTAATATCATACTTAAAATACCCAAATCTCTCATCACCTGTAAATTGAATGATAATGTGTGACGTCTTGTTGAATTGAATGTAATTGGAGGTCTTTAGTTACACTCTTCAATTTAGTAGTGCGAGAATTGGTGTACTTAAGCGAGTAACTCTATTCTTTGATTTTTTTAATTAGAGTAAATAAATAAATTAATATTTGAACTTGAATTTAATGCTTAATTTTTTTTTTTGAAAATTGATCTTTATTTCCAAGGTCTTGTAATATCAGAGTAGCTATGTACGTGCCTCATTAAAAAATCTCCCTAACCTAAGATTGGAGAAAAAAGAGTGCAACTTATAAAGCCAACCACACAATCTAAATTACATTATTTCCATAGCACACTTCATTCACCACCCTTTCCTCTCTCAACAACAAGAGTCTTCAGTAACCTAAAAATACTTCCTGTCATACCCGCATCTCTTCCGCACTGATAGCCTCAAAAAACACTATATCGGGACCTTATTGTTGTAAATTATATGCTCACTTGTTCTCCAAACCCCTTGATTTGCTAATAGGTGGGCCATAGTATTTCTCTCTCGATACTCAAAGCTTAGCACCCACTCATGTGTTCTCAGCAACTCACTTATCCTAGCAACTGTTTCACTGAATCAATGTGGGGTTACATGCGGATTCTCAATCCATTTTTTAGCCATCAAGCAATCTGACTCTATAATAAGGCCAAAATCTTTGCTCCATTTTGACTTGCTGAAGATCTTTGCCGCTTCGAGAATGCTGCGTAGCTCTGCACTAGTGGGATCCGTTATCCCAATAGGAATGGAGAATTGAATTCGAATTCTCCCATTGCTGTCCCTTAAAACTCCACCGATACCTGCTCTCCCGTAGCTTCCCCAAACAGCCCCGTCTACATTGAATTTCAACAATTGGCTTTTCGGAGCAATCCAACTCCCCACCAAAGGTCTCAACCTAGTAGGATCAGCAAGCATAATAGCAGTAGGGCATCTAGCGAAATCAGAAAGAGAGGGAATGGAATTCGGCCACTTCCCGTTGCACCAGTGCCCAATTCTATAAACTACGATATCATATAATTGATCCTCATCACAACGTTTATTCTTAAAGATAATCTCATTTCGAAACAACCATATACTCCACACAATTGCGAAAAAAGCCATATGCCAGAATTTTTGTAAATCATACCTCACTGTAGCCGAGGTCCACACCTGTAGAAATGACTTTATATCAGCCGTTGTAATAATTCTGACATTCCACTCCCTGCACAACCTTTGCCAAAGTCTCCACGATATGCTGCAGTGCAAGAACAGATGGTCGACGGTTTCCTGCTCACATTTGCAGAATCCACACACTGAAGAGGTAATGTTTGGGACTCCTCGTTTGTATAGTTCAACCAGAGTTGGGATTCGTCTAAGAATGGCCCTCCATACACAGGCTTTCGCTTTCGGGGGTGCCAGGTTAGCCCACACGAGTTTCCAGCAGGGTTCGTTTTCCTCCCTTGCTCCTTCGATCAATCTGCAGAGACCTCTTGGTGAGTACATGCCAGATGAATCTCCACACCATTTCACCACATCCCTCTCTAATCCTGACATAGAAGCCCTGTTAATAGTATTCAAAAAACTCTGCCAAACTGTTAATTCCCAGTCAAACAGACTTCTTCTCAACTCAATCTTCCACTGCCATTTCTCATCCACCAAGCTACCAAAACTTGCAATTTTGCCCCTTTTCTTTACGCACACCGCATATATTCTTGGAAAGGCTATTTTCAAGGACGGGACTTCAGTCCAATAATCTTCCCAGAATTCAATATGCTTACCATTACCACACACAACTCTCAGTTTACTGGAAAATAAATCTTGGTGGGATTCCGCTGCTCTGACAATATTCCTCCATACCCATGAGTGCCTCCTCTGGTTGGCATCACGTATGAATAATTGTTGCGTGCAAAAGAGTCTATCGCAATGGTAGTGCAAGTGTACACGACGCAAGTAGTAAAGTGATACGAAGTATCGGATATCGTCTCCACAGGGATTGGGCTAATAGCTTCACCTTAGTTCACTGCACGAAAGTAAAGAAAATATTTGAGAAAGTTGTCACGAGAATAATAAAGTAAACGTAAATAAAAGAATTGAGATATCAAGGTAAAGAGAATGGGCTGATATTGAATTGCTCAGTAGTGCAGGTATTGCAATGCTTAGGAACTTCAGTTCTGTCGTTGCGTCTGTCGTGGCAGCACCTGTCGCGGCAGCAGTCTGTTGGTCGTCGCGGCAGCAAACACACCAACTCAGTACTCCAAGTTTGGCAAGAATCCCAGATCTGCCTTGGCCTATCCCTAGGTCCAAGTCTGTCGATGATCACGTCTTTGATGATACCTCCCGGCGTGAATCGAAGGATGAACACCGATGTGTATGAATTCTTCTTTAGCCACTTAACCTTGCCCTATCCCTAGGCACAAGATAGTTCAACTATAAACTAGAGAACTTGCTCTTATTTCTTTCGTATACTTAACTCTCCCGATGCTAAGTAAATGGATAACCTCACAATGCTCTCCCGATGCTTTTGCAAGATATTAATAACCAAAATAAGAGAACTTGAAGTTTATTTTATTGAACTTAAAAAAATCCTAAAACAAAACAACACTTGCAACTACTTTACAAATCAACCCGTGGCCCTAGGGGGATTTTAGAACATATCGACGGCGGGTAAACGGCGGAGGGTTTTTGGTTGTCGGTTTAAGGGGAAATCGGCTATGGGTCTGAGGTATGTCCTAGGTTAAAATACATGCCCTTATATAAGCTTTGGGCTCAAGTATTCTAAGTTAACAAGGATTACAACTTTAATTAAAAGTATGATTCTAATAAAGACTTAATCTTCAAGGATCATACTTTTCAGCCGTTCTCCTTATTTCTTGGGATTTTCTCTCCTTGAGCTTTGGGCTTGACATATCTTTTGATCCGGGGCTTGGAAAAATATTTGGTTTTCACACGACAGACGAGCAGAATTTTCTCTATCTATCGAGGTCCACTTTGCTTTTTCTCCACTAACTTGCTGTCGTCCTCTGCTGTCACGGCAGCACCATGGCAGCGTCAGCCTCTTTATCTGCTTGTTCAGTTCAGCTCTCCTGCTTCTCTGCCCTGCGTCTGCCTTCTCTGTCCACTATGGCGATAATTTGCAAAATCAACCATCTTTTAGTAGAATCTGTGCCTTTAATATATTTGTGATGTTTTGCTGTAAACTATCCTAAATGCAATGCAATGATGCTTGAATGCAGCAGAAATATGGGTTAAAAAAGGTGTAAATAATAGAACTTTTACACACTCAACACACCCCCAAACTCAAGTTTTTGCTTGCCCTCAAGCAACTAAGCCCTAAAAGAAAAAAGAAATATTTTTTTGTTTTGGCTTTCAAATAGTGAACTTTCCCTTACTCGTCGTTTGTTCCCTGTGACGGCAGCAACCTGTCGGATAATTTAGGATCTGTCCGGAATCTCACTATAGTCCTCGTGCAGTGTGTGCATGCTTGTGAACAGTTATATGCTAAGACTCTCTTAGTTTCACTAGAATATTCAACTTCTTAACTCGAATTTTTATGCCAAAGTTTATCTTTTTGAAGGCACATTTTCATGCTTCATGGATTTCTTTGTTTTGACTCGATTTCTAAAGTTTTACTAGAGCCAGTTTTAGGCACCTCTAGTTAGCTTCCTAGAGCCGGTTTTGGGCACCTCTAGGTTTTTGAGTCTCTTTTGCTAAACTTCTTTCCTAGAGCCAGTGTTAGGCACCTCTAGGGGCTATTCAAGTACTAAGCTTCCTATTCTAGTTTGGCTAAAAGAAATCTAAGCAGTATAACAGTCACAATGGTGTTTAAGTTTTTCAGAACTATAGAAAGACTCTAAACTTCTCCTTAAACTGTCCTAAAGATGCTGCCACGACAGAGCTGTCATGACAGGTAAGTTCAAATCACTATTTTAAGCCAAAATTTTCAGTCTTTTTTTTAAGAGAACTTAAATGAGACACAACAAATAATTAAGATGTACTAAGACTCCATTAAAATGGAGGGTTGCCACCCCCAAACTCGAGGGTTGCATTGCCCTCAATGCAAATGACAAAATAAAAATGAAGGCAGTACATCACAAAATATAGATAAGGCAGGCAGCAATAAGAGGAAAATAAAAGACTTAAATTTTTAAGCATTGTCTTCACTGCTGCTGCTGAGGCAGATTTGGCAGCGGATTCTGAGCTGTGGGGCAGGCTGGGCTGGTTGCTCTACGACCTGGATGTCAGAGCTGCTGCCGCTGTCCCAGCTGCTGCTGGTGGTGGTGGTGCTGGCTTTTGGCATGATCTTTCTGTCAGCCATCTTTTTCTGCCTCTTGACAGGCGTGAATTCCTTCTCCAAATTCCTCCGAATAGGAGGTTCTGCCTCGCTGTCAGCCCAAACAGAGGAAGAGGAGAAACCAGCTACAAAAGCATCGATGTCATCCGAGGGCTGTCGCTTTGTTCCTCGGGCGGATGTGTCGGCCGGAGGACTGCCGGCTGCCGTTGGGGCAGGTGATGGAGTGGAGGCAGCAGAATGTGTGTGTGGGGAGGTAGGAGGTGTAGGAGTGTGGGCAGGGGTGGGGGTGGTGAAATAGTGGGCAGGGAAGGTGGGAAAGACAGCATCGGGATAATTTAAAGTATGGGTAATAAAATTTACCGTGGAGTTGGCGAAATCCCTGATGAATGTCATCAGACCCAGCTGTCTGTCTTCCACCCTTTGAATGGCAGCAAGGATCTGAGCAGATTGGTCTGTTGGAGCAGCTGCTGCAGTAGGTTCGGTGTTGGGCTCCTCTGATGATTCTGTTGGGGCGGTATTAGTGTTAACGAAAGAGATGGGGGTTGCTACAGTCAGCTCCATGAGGCTAATAATGTTTTTGTCGGTCCAGCCCCGTCCCTTCACTAGTCGATCGGTGGTGGCTTCCGGTACGGCAGAGCAGCGGCAGAGAGATGTGATCAAGAATGGCAGGCAGATGAGTGCTGTTGATCTGTGGGTGCAGTCTAAGATACTCTCCCACATGTAGCGTCCCACATTTATGGGCCGTTTGTTCAAGATGGAATGGATTAGGGCTAGTCTCTGCTGGTCCACTGTCGTGTGATGGGAGGACGGCAGGATCCGCTTCTTGATGAAAGAGTTCCATAATTTGGCTTCTGGAAGCAGCTGCCCCCTTCTTACGGTGTTGGAATTTTTCTTGCTCGTGTTCCATTCAGTTCCTTCTGCCATGACAGCATCGAAGGTAGCGGTGTCGAGTGTGTCCAGGAACTGCTGGTGGGTATTGTCGTTGGGGCCGAAGTAGAGGCCATAAAAATTGTTGATGCGCTCTGCTGTGAATGGCACTTCTGTCCCTCGGACAGTCACTGTTGTTGCCGTCCTGCTGCCGATGGCAGCATAGAATTCCCTCACCAGTGTTTCATTCATTTCTGCTGGTTACTTCGCGAATTGTTCCCACTTGAGGGCTCTAATCGTTCTTGCGATGAAAGGCTTGAGGCCCATATTGACTGCTTTTGGAGTGTAAATAAAGCCTCTTTCTTCCCATAAATCTCTAGTAGCAAAGGGTTGTGGGGTAGGTGTTGCCGGTGAAGGAGGTGAAGCAGCACTGCGACGGGTTCTTCTGGAACACGTGTTAGTTGCAAGGGTTTTGTGAAAGTAAAGAAAGCAAAGAAAAGCTAAAGGGTAGAGCAAGTAAGAATAAGCAGAAGTGAATAAAATGAAAGTGAAATGGGGTTTTATAGAGGAAGAGTTGCTGCCCGTTTAATGCTGTAACGGCAGGCGTGAATAACGGGGCGACTGTTGAGCTTTAACGTGTCTGACGCGTCTGACACGCATTTATGCGTCTGTCACATGTTTCTGCGTCTGCCGTGACAGTCTGTTGACAGCCTGTCTTATCTGTGTCTGCGGCGGCAGCTTGAGCGACAGGCTTCAATAATGGGCTCTGTTGGGCTGATGGATGGATGGTGGGCTTGGATCACTTCTCCTTTTCTTCTTGACTCATTTATTTCCTAAAAACAGAAAATATAAAAACATTATTCGAATAAAAATAAACCTTATTTCCTAATAAATAATAAATAATAATAAAAATAAAATAAAATTTAGGTTAAATTAGGGGTGCCTTGTGGGGCATCTCCTAAGGTAACCACTTCCTGTATTCCTGGGGCTTCAGTCCCCTGATAGTGCTTGAGGCGCTGTCCGTTGACTTTAAATTGGTGCCCGTCTTTTATCGATTGGATTGTGATGGCACCATGGGGAAAACTTGTACGACTTGGAATGGGCCAGACCATCTAGATTTTAGTTTCCCTGGGAAAAGTTTCAGTCTAGAATTGAACAACAGTACAAGCTGCCCTGGCAGAACTGTCGTGGCAGCAACTTCCTGTCATGCCATTTCTTAGTTTTCTCTTTGTAGATTCTTGCATTGTCGTAGGCCATTGTCCTTATTTCTTCAATCTAGTTCAGATATAATAGCCTTTTCTGGCCTGCCTTGTCCAAGTCCAAATTCACTGCCTTGATTGCCCAATATGCTCTGTGCTCTATCTCGACAGACAGGTGACAGGTTTTTCCATAAATCAATCGGTATGGAGACATGCCCAATGGAGTCTTAAAAGCTGTCCTATATGCCCATAATGCATCATTGAGGAGTAAAGACCAATCTTTCCTAGTTGGCTTAACCATCTTCTCAAGAATGTTCTTAACTTCCCTATTGGATATCTCAGCTTGTCTATTGGTCTGTGGGTGGTATGCTGTCGCGATCCGATGCTTGACACCGTATTTCTTCAAGGCGGCAGCAATTACCCTATTGTCAAAATGTCTCCCTTCATCACTGATAATCGCCTTAGGGATGCCAAATCTAGAGAAAATGTTTTTGTGTAGAAACTTTTGGACTGTCTTGGCATCATTTTTTTGAGTGGCGATAGCTTCAATCCACTTAGAGACATAATTCACTGCTAGGAGGATGTATAGATTTCCACATGAAGATGGAAAAGGTCCCATAAAATCGATCCCCCAAGCGTCGAAGATCTCGACTTCTAGAATGTTTTGCAGTGGCATCTCGTTTCTCCTCGAGATGTTTCCTGTCCGCTGGCACCTGTCACAGTTCTTGTAAAAGTCTTGTGCATCTTTATACAGTGTCGGCCAGTAGAACCCTGACTGCAGCACCTTGGCAGCAGTTTTGTTGCCTCCTAAGTGACCTCCATATTGTGAAGCGTGGCAGTGATGGAGAATGTCTTTTTGCTCTTCTTGTGGTATACACCTCCTTATGACTTGATCTGCATACAGTTTGAAAAGAAGAGGTTCGTCCCAATAATAATGCTTAACATCATTTTGGAACCTCTTCCTGGCTTGATAATTAAGATCAGAAGGAAGTATTCCGCTAACTATAAAATTAACGAAATCAACATACCAGGGGAGTTCAGAAGACTTACCTGCCGCCATGACTGTTGCGGCAGCGATTGCGGCAGCAAAGAGCTGCTCATCTGGGAAGGTCTCCAGTATGTTGGTCTCATCTATTGGCAGACTTTGTCCCTTCTCCAACCTTGACAAGTGGTCTGCCACCTGATTTTCTGTCCCTTTTTTGTCCTTGATTTCAAGGTCGAATTCTTGCAATAGCAGGATCCACCGTATCAATCTAGGTTTTGCATCCTTTTTCGCGAACAAATACTTCAGGGCAGAATGGTCTGTGTACACTATTACCTTCGTCCCAAGTATGTAAGAACGAAACTTGTCGATGGAGAACACCACAGCTAACAGCTCCTTTTCTGTGGTGGTGTAGTTTACTTGGGCGTCATTCAATGTCTTGCTGGCATAATATATGACATGAAATAGCTTATCTCTGCGCTGCCCAAGTGCTGCCCCGACAGCATAGTCACTAGCATCACACATAATCTCAAATGGTTGTGTCCAGTCTGGTGGCTGTACTATGGGGGCTGTTACTAGTTTTTCCTTCAGAACCTTGAATGCTTCAGTACATTCTTCATTAAAGTCAAAGGGTCGGTTCTGTTCCAAAAGATGGCATAGGGGCTTGGTGATTTTTGAGAAATTTGCAATAAATCTTCGATAAAAACCAGCATGCCCTAAGAAACTTCTAATGCCCTTGACTGTGGTTGGCGGCAGCAGCTTCTCGATCACTTCTATTTTGGCCCTGTCGACTTCAATCCCGCGGCAGCTAATCTTATGGCCTAGAACTATCCCTTCATCCACCATGAAGTGGCATTTTTCCCAATTTAAGACCATGTTTGCTTTTTCACATCTTTCAAGTACCTTTTGTAGATTGCTGAGGCAGCTCTCAAAGTCGTCTCCAAAGACTGAAAAATCATCCATAAAAATCTCAAGGAAGTCCTCCACCATATCGGAAAATATGGCCATCATGCACCTTTGGAAGGTGGCGGGTGCATTACATAATCCAAACGGCATTCTCCTAAAAGCATATGTTCCGTATGGGCATGTGAAAGTTGTCTTTTCTTGATCCTCCGGTGCGATGGCAATTTGATTATAACCTGAGTAACCATCAAGAAAACAATAGTAAGGTTTACCCGCTAATCTATCAAGCATTTGATCAATAAAGGGTAAAGGAAAGTGGTCCTTTCGGGTAGCTTTGTTAAGCTTCCGATAGTCCATACAAACCCTCCAACCGGTCACAGTCCTGGTTGGGATTAACTCATTGTTCTCATTGGTTATCACAGTCATTCCTCCTTTCTTAGGAACACATTGCACCGGGCTCACCCATTTGCTGTCGGAGATGGCGTAAATAATACCAGCATCTAACCATTTGATTATCTCTTTACGCACCACCTCTTTCATCGCATGGTTTAGCCGCCTTTGGGCATCTATAGTCGGCTTATGATCTTCCTCTAGAAGGATTTTGTGCATGCATAACGCCGGACTAATGCCTTGAATGTCAGCAATCGTCCATCCAATCGCCTTTTTGTACTGCCTTAGCATGCCTATTAGCTGCCGTTCCTGTTCCTGCGGCAGCTTAGAAGAGATGATTACGGGCAACGTATCATTTGAACCCAGAAACGCATATTTTAACTGCCCTGGCAGAGGCTTCAGTTCTAAGGCAGGTGGTTCAACAGTAGATGACTTTTGGATTAAATGGTTATCCGAAGTATAATTTAAAGGTTCGAATAACTTACCTGGATGATTGTCTATCCAGTTTACCTCCTCCTGATCTTCAGTATCAGATATATCGGTGTCGTCGGTGCTATCGTCAGTGCTGTCGTGACAGTCCTGTAGGTGGCTGCCGCGGCAGTGCCCAATTTTAATATCGTGACAGCCCGACCTGATGCAGGGTTGATTAAAGGCAACGTCAGTGATAGCCTTGCATTCCTCATCCACATCAGCATGTTTCATCGCTTGGAGAACATTCAACTTAATTTCTTGATCGTTCACTTGCATGTTGAGTTCTCCTTTCTCCACATCAATCAGTGATCTTCCCGTGGCTAAGAAGGGTCGCCCAAGGATGACTGGTGCATTTTCGTCTGCCTCATAATCTAAAACAAGAAAGTCAGCAGGAAAAATAAATCTATCTACTCTTACCAGAATATCTTCAATTTTTCCTTCTGGATGAACGTAAGAGCGGTCTGCCAGCTGCAGAGTTACTGTCGTGGGCCGCGCCTTTCCAATACCTAATTTCTGGAAAACAGATTTTGGCATTAAATTGACACTAGCACCAAGATCACAAAGTGCCTTACCCACATATTTATCTCCGATTACACAAGGTATGATGAAGCTCCCCGGATCCTTCTTTTTCTGGGGTGGCTGCCGATGAAGAATGCTCGTGCAACCGTCTGCCATCTTCACCATTTCAAATTCCCCAAGTTTAGATTTCTTTGACATGACATCCTTGAGAAATTTAGCATAACCGAGCATTTCCCTAACGGCATCTAACAGCGGAATATTAATATGAACTTGCTTAAAAATATCATAAATCTTTTTAAGCTGAGATTCTTGCTTAGCTTGCTGTATCCGTTGAGGGAAAGGTGGTGGGGGACGATAATCAGCAATGCGTCCTTCCCACTGCATACGAATCTGAGGAGGTTTAGGTTCATCAATTTTCTCCTCTGTCGCTTCTGCTGTCGTGACAGGCTCATCGGCAGCAGTCTGTTTATCACCTGTCGGGGCAGCTTCCTCGGCAGGTTTATCCAAGGCTGGTTCCTTTACTGTTTCAGCTTCTTTTTCCGGCCCTGGTAATTTCTTCCCACTCCTAGTAGTAATTGCCTTACACTGCTCATGTGTGGGCTGCCTAGCATTTTCAGTATTGCTAGGGAATCCTCCAGTCTGCCTCGGCTTAATATGTTGAGAAACCTGACCCATCTGTGTCTCCAAAGACTTCAGAGTAGCTTCATGATTCGTCATCCTCATCTCTGTTTTATCCATGAAATTTTCTGTCTTCTTGACAAACTGATTCATATTCTCAATATAAGTACCTGTCTGAGACATAAAAGTGGACAGAGTCTGTTCCAGTATACTGCTCGTGGCGGCTGGTGGCTGCTGTTGCTGCTGCTGCGGCAGTTGCGGCGGCAGTTGCTGTCGCGTCAGAAATCTAGGTCCTCCCTGATTCTGATTGTGTGCTTGAGGATTCAGGGCATTATTAGGATTACTCCAAGAAAATTTGGGATCCTTCCTCCAATTGGGATTATAGTTGTTGGAATTATAATTCTGCTTGTAATTTCCAACATATTTTCCCTCTTCTACTTGTATTGGGCACTCATCCCGACTATGATTTCCTTCACATATATCACATACTTCCTCAACAGCAAATCCATGTTGTCCATCATCATTCAATAACCGTTTCATTGCTTTAGTAAGGAATGCTACTTGTGATTTCATCGTGCTGTCGGCTTCATAATCCTTGACAGCAAGTACCCGTTTACCCCCTCTTCTAGTTGTCGGAAACTGCTCCTCATTCTTGGCCAAATTTTTCAATACTTGCATTGCCTCGTCCGGATCTTTATCCAATAATAGTCCGTTTGCTGCTGAATCAATTCAAATACGAGTTTGTAAGTTGGCAGCATTATAAAACTTGGTTACCTGATTCCAGACAGGGAATCCATGCATCGGGCAGTTCCGTAGAAGAGTAGTAAATCTGTCCCAGGCCTCATGCATCGGCTCGTCATCTTCCTGTTGAAAAGTAGCAATTTCATTACGTAATCGCTCAGATAAATGCGAAGGATTAAAACGAGATAAAAATTTACGAGATAAATCTACCCAAGTTCTTATTGAACCCGGCGTAAGTTTATTCCACCAAGTTTTTGCTCTGTCCCTCAATGAATGAGGAAATAACCGAAGCCTCAGTATCTCCGGATTAACTCCTAGCAGTCTAAACGAACCACAGATATCCTGGAACGTTTTGAGATGCTCCCTAGCATCATCTGTAATAGCACCACTAAACTGCCCGGCATTGTTGATCATACTAAACATGACAGGTTTAAGCTCGAAGTTGTCAACATCAATATTCGGCAGCGTGGTCTCCAGCTCTACATGATCGTTCAACATATAGTCACGACATGACCGTCGTCCGGCGGCCAAGGGCGGGTCGCCGACAGGCGGTATAATTTCGCCGACAGGCGGGTTGTTTCCATTGTAGGCCATCTTCTCTAGCTGTTCCTCAAGGTACTCGTTCCTGGCAAGAAGGTGACGAAGTTGTTTCTTGAGATTGAAGGAACGTTCGATTTCCGGATCTAACGGATATTCAGGATCTTTCCCTCGATTCGATCTGCGCATAAACAAGAAAATCTTGTGAAAAACAAGAGTTGAATGCACCAAAGAAAAACAGAAAAATAAAAATAAAATAAAAATAAAAACGAAAAGTGCAATAAAAGAAAGGTGTAGTTATGTTGCCAATCCCCGGCAACGGCGCCAAAAACTTGTTGCGTGCAAAAGAGTCTATTGCAATGGTAGTGCAAGTGTACACGACACAAGTAGTAAAGTGATACGAAGTATCAGATATCGTCTCCACAGGGATTGGGCTGATAGCTTCACCTTAGTTCACTGCACGAAAGTAAAGAAAATATTTGAGAAAGTTGTCACGAGAATAATAAAGTAAACGTAAATAAAAGAATTGAGATATCAAGATAGAGAGAATGGGCTGGTATTGAATTGTTCAGTAGTGCAGGTATTGCAATGCTTAGGAACTCCAGTTCTGTCGTTGCGTCTGTCGCGGCAGCACCTGTCGCGGCAGCAGTCTGTTGGTCGTCGCGGCAACAAACACACCAACTCAGTACTCCAAGTTTGGCAAGAATCCCAGATCTGCCTTGGCCTATCCCTAGGTCCAAGTCTGTCGATGATCACGTCTTTTATGATACCTCCCGGCGTGAATCGAAGGATGAACACCGATGTGTATGAATTCTTCTTTAGCCACTTAACCTTGCCCTATCCCTAGGCACAAGATAGTTCAACTATAAACTAGAGAACTTGCTCTTATTTCTTTCGTATACTTAACTATCCCGATGCTAAGTAAATGGATAACCTCACAATGCTCTCCCGATGCTCTTGCAAGACATTAATAACCAAAATAAGAGAACTTGAAGTTTATTTTATTGAACTTAAAAAAATCCTAAAACAAAACAACCCTTGCAACTACTTTACAAATCAACCCGTGGCCCTAGGGGGATTTTAGAACATATCGACGACGGGTAAACGGAGGAGGGTTTTTGGTTGTCGGTTTAAGGGGAAATCGGCTATGGGTCTGAGGTATGTCCTAGGTTAAAATACATGCCCTTATATAAGCTTTGGGCTCAAGTATTCTAAGTTAACAAGGATTACAACTTTAATTAAAAGTATGATTCTAATAAAGACTTAATCTTCAAGGATCCTACTTTTCAGCCGTCCTCCTTGTTTCTTGGGATTTTTTCTCCTTGAGCTTTGGGCTTGATATATCTTTTGATCCAGGGCTTGGAAAAATATTTGGTTTTCACACGACAGACGAGCAGAATTTTCTCTATCTATCGAGGTCCACTTTGCTTTTTCTCCACTAACTTGCTGTCGTCCTCTGCTGTCACGGCAGCACCATGGCAGCGTCGGCCTCTTTATCTGCTTGGTCAGTTCAGCTCTCTTGCTTCTCTGCCCTGCGTCTGCCTTCTCCGTCCACTATGGCGGTAATCTGCAAAATCAGCCATCTTTTAGTAGAATCTGTGCCTTTAATATATTTGTGATGTTTTGCTGTAAACTATCCTAAATGCAATGCAATGATGCTTGAATGCATCAGAAATATGGGTTAAAAAAGGTGTAAATAATAGAACTTTTACACACTCAACAATAATGATAAGGGGTCGTAGCCGTACTTTGACGTGATGACTTTCCTCCATAACCCCTCTATTTCACACCCATACCTCCACGACCATTTAATCAGTAACGATCTGTTCCGAGTTTTGAAATCCACTAGGCCTAGTCCGCCTAATGCTCTTGGTTTACATAGATCTTCCCACTTTACCCAGTGTACGCGTCTCTTATCTTTCGAGCCCCAAATAAATCTAGCAAGCAAGCCATTCAATTTCCTAGCCACTTTTGCAGGCATTTTAAAAATAGACAAATAGAACACTGGTAAGTTTGCAAGCACAGCTTTAACCAGAGTTACTCGACCACTGAAAGACAGTAGAAGCCCTTTCCACCCCTCCAATTTCCTGCTAACTTTAGCAATTACTGGGTCCCAGACACTACTCACATTGCGCGCAATCCCAGAGGTAGTCCCAGATATTCCGTAGGGAGATTTCCCCAATCACACTTCAATTTCAAAGCCCAGTTGGCTAATATCTCATCAGATGTGTTAACGCCAAATATTTTTGATTTCTTCAAATTGAGCGAAAGGCCAGATGCGAGTTCAAATAGTCTCAGGATCCTCTTTGCATTTATAATCGATTCATCCTCTGCTTCCGTGAATAGGATCAAGTCGTCGGCGAATTGAATGCGGCTCACGTTAACTTCGCTTCGACCGATTCTGGCTCCTTCAATCAACGCCAAATCATCTGCTTTTGTCAATAGCCTGCTCAAAGCTTCCCCGACTATGTTAAATAAAAGCTGGGAGAGCGAACAACCCTGCCTTAACCCTCTTTTGATGCTAAAGGGAGATGACGGGGAGCCATTTATAAGGACATAAATTTTCGGGTTCGAGATGCACCTTCTTACCCACGATATCCACTTCTCCCCAAACCCCATGCTTACCAGTATAGATTCTAAGAAGTCCCAGTCCACCGTGTCATACGCACGCCGGAAATCCACTTTGAAAATCACAGCCTTTCTTTTGTTCCTGTTGAAATCATCAATTAACTCGTTTGCAATTAAGGAATAATCCAGAATTTGTTTCCCCAGCGTGAACGCAAATTGGTTTTCCCCCACCACTTCACTAATACAGCTCGCGAGCCTTTTAGAGAGCACTCGAGATAGAATTTTATAAAGGCTCCCTACCAGAGAAATCGGTCTGAACTGATCTATTTCCTTCGAGCACTGAGATTTCGGTATTAGTGTAATAAATGAGTGGTTCCAGTAATCCCCTAGATCCTTCCCCTCACAGAAATCCGATAGAAACTTCATCACTTAACCTTTGAGCTGGGTCCAAAATTTCTTAAAGAAATTTAAGTTGAATCCATCGGGCCCAGGAGCCCTAGACCCATCGGCAGAATCAATAGCAGCCCAAACTTCCTCCTCAGAGAATTGCCTCTCAAGACTATAGGTCGAATCTAGGCTTAGCATACTAAACTCAACATCTAGGGGTTTGGTTGGCAAGGTCCTGACCCTGTTGTAACTGTTCTGAAAAAAAGAAACAACGGCCCTTTCAATCTCAGTCGGTTCCTCTACCATAGCCTCCCCAACTTTCAGGGATCAAATTGAATTGCAGCTTCTTCTCAACGACGCCGTCATATGGAAAAATTTGGTGTTCTTATCCCCCTCTTGAAACCATTTTAACCTAGACTTTTGGAGCCACTCTCGTTCTTCTTTCCTGTTAAGGTCCCATAGGGAAGTTCGAAAAGCTTTAATTTCTTCCCAAACTTCCTTCGAGTTTGTATCCGTAACAGCCCTGCTTTCCAGCACCGCGATTCTCTCTTCCACATCTGCTACTGAGGCCTCTTCTTTTAGCCTCTTCTGCTTTACCCAATCTTTCGACTTTAACTTTATCTTCTTCAATAAATCGGCCACACCCCTTTCGCTGCAATTATCAATTGTAGATTTCACTATGTCTGTGTAGCAAGGATCATCAGCCCAAAAGTCGAAATATTTAAAAGGTTGCGGACCTCTCTTCCCTTTTTCCACTCTCAACAGAATCAGATTGTGGTCTGACAGGCTTCTTGTTAGACAAAATTGACCAATACTGGGCCATCGATCAACAATTTCAGGTGGCACCAGGAATCTATCAAGGCGGCTAGCCGAATTCGTGTTTCCGCCTCTCATCCACGTATATATTCCATCCTTTAAGGGTAAATCTACCAACCCACTTTCAACAATAAATTCATCGAAAGCTCTCATAGAGGGACACAAAGATGAAGCTCCAAACTTTTCTTCCCATGACCTAATTGCGTTAAAGTCTCCGCCCATAATGATCGGGGCCTCCACAGAAGCCATTGCCTCCTTTAAGAAACTCCAGTACTCCCTTCTCTCACTCTGTACATTTGGGGCATAAACATTGCATAAGCCGATCCTTAGCTTCTCTTCCACCAATGTGCCTATTATAATTACCACCCTTTCACAGACTATACTCTTCTCAGCAGTAAATACCTTATCGTCCCATAGTGTTACTAGCCCCCCTGCTGCCCTAGACGCCGACGATACCACAACTTCCCTTAGTCTTCTACCCCCTATTCGTTTAATTGTACTTAACTTCTGAGCATCTAATTTTGTCTCCTGTAAAAAAACTATCCTGGCTTTACTATCCCTAATTTTTTTGCTCACTGCTCGCACCTTTTCTCGCCTACCTAACCCTCTTACATTCCAACTTAGAAAACACAGGTTCATTATCTGTATAAAGGATTTCGCTTTTATCACTTACCTTCAGAGAAGCTACTGACCTTAGCGTCCCTGTTCCCCTATTCGACCTCCAACTCCACCAATCGCTTTAGAACAAGATCCCTATCGGCCACAAAATGAACCCCCAATTGAGTCCCCACTTCCAAAGTAGCTTCCGCTTCCCCCACCAGATCATCTGCCCTACTATGCATTTGTGGATCTGCCTCCTTCTCGCCCACTTCACCCTCAGCTTCCTCCAGATTCCGATTTCCAGAAGTAATAACATGCCTCCCATTTTGGACCACCCCATTCATCTTTCTTCCACTCCCCTTCTTCTTTTTTTGCCTCCCTACTGCATGCTCTCTATCCACTGTGATTTTTGCCCCAGACCCGAAAAGAGATGCAGGAACTAACGGGTAGCTGGCTTCCACCCTTGGGCTTCCCACCTCAATGGCTACACTCTGGAGCCTAGATTCATTGGATACAGCTGGCCCAAAATTGAACTTACTATGTTCCAGCCCATTTATACAACGTCCAACTCCCTTCTCTTGCCCACTCAATATTACTACTGATCCATACGATGCGTTTAGGGGAAAGTCAACTAAGGTTAATTTCTCTCCAGGTAACTGTGAGCAGACTTGGTGGACCCCTCACGGGAGTATAACTCCTCATTATTTCCTTTATCGAAAGTCCTTCCATCATCTTCTTTGCGGCGCATCGAGGATTGCACTCGATCCTCCTTGGGACTACCTCCCCAGGCGTCATCAGCTCTATGACCGTTTAACTCCCTATCTTCTCCGTCGGCGAACGGTGACCACCCATCTAAGAAGCACCGGTCACCTTAATTTGATACATAAAGTTTTTCTGGATTCAATTAGGTACTTAGACTTGATTTTTTGATCCAGTTAGATACATGAACTTGATTTATTATTAGTTCAAATCAATACCTAAACTGATTCTATTGTTTGTTTTTGGGAGCATGTAGTTTTTTTTTTTTTATCAGAGGGAACATGTAGGTTAGAATTTGTAGATATTTGAAGTAATGATTCTGCAAAGTAGTATTTCAATTTAGAGTAATTTTGGGTTTTAGTCATTTTTAGGTGTAATCCAACAGAAAAATGTTAACACTGAAGTTGGAACTAAATCGCGTTTGACTTAAATTAGGAAGCTCCCTAGAGCATGTTAGAATTTGAGAGAGATTCCTTTCTCCGGTGTGTTTTACTTGTATCCGCTTATTACTGACATTGTATAAACTTCAAGTTTTGTGAGCAAATGCCGTCATATTTTTGCCCTGCTAACTTTCTACTGTTACGGTGTTACCAACCGATGCTAGTTGCAAAGGATGTTCTTTATATGTTTTCATTTGGACAATAACTAAAGCTTTGGTATTGTTGTGTTCTTCTCAGGGATCTCTGCAAGCCTTGCTGTGTTTTAGAGTTGAGGCCTAATCATATCCAAAAACTCAGGTTTATGCGATTGCAGACCCTGAATTTGGACTTCACTCACTAGTTTATCAATGCCAAGTCTGACGTGTCTATCAATGCGTGAGACAAGAGTTGCTAATCTTTGGACGACAACCCACCTTCTTTGTTGGAACTTTGTGTTGAACAATCAGCTTGTAGCTGGATTCGACAAGGGTTGCTGAAGTTGTTTGATGTTAATCTAGGAGTAGGAGACGCATCTTCTGGTTCTGATAAAGTTAAAATTTGATGATTTCAAACATTTAACTTGTGTTCATGTGAATGTTGATCCATTCCTTCAACACCGGGAGACGTTTACAAGTGTTTACTAATATGCATCCAGAACCAGAACCTATTAATTTTGACACGGGTATTATCATCATCAGTTTTTCTTTTGAAGTGATTTCCAGACTCGAGCAAGCATATTTGGTCGATTGGCCAAACTCCTAATCTTTGTTCCTCGTATTTTTTTAGGTCATGAGTTCTAGACCATTAAGAACACTCACATTCTTTTCTCTAGAGTCCTCCTCTGTCTAAATAGGATTAAGATTAGATTTAAGATTTGTCAAAAAAAAAATATATCCTTAATGACTCAAGTCTTATACATGTTTTCTCATTTCTTGTCGAACATTTTTCAATTGTAAAGATTTTCTTTTATTTCTGCTTATAATTTGGAATTAGTAACATGTTTAGATTTTGTTTGTTTCATATCCATTAAAAATTATATATTGTAAATTATACATTCGAGATGGATTAGAAATTATTTCTTTTTCTTGTTTATCTGCTACTGAAATGTTTAATTTTAATAAATATTTTCTTTTGTGTCCTTCTGGTTCCCCATAGTTTTGTTACTAATTCGGATTAACCTATATCATACATTTGACTTTGGTGAGTGAATCTCTCAGCGGAGATTTCCTACATACACAAGGTTTCGAACTCAAGACTTGTTTAACCGATGTCAAACTGCTTATCACTTAGGTTTATACCGTTAGTATAAATTTTTTTCAATTCTGAATCTTGAATTTTATCTATGACTTCAATTAAAAATTATATATATATATATAATATGTTATAAAACATTGAAGCAGTTCATGGTGTTATAAAATGTTGTAGACAGAGACGAACGAAAGATTTTATATTAAGGGATGCGAATTTATAAAATTTTAGGGACGAAAAAAAATTATTAATAAAAAAATTATTTTTTTTAAATTATATATAAAATTTAAAATTTTGGGGCGACCCTTCAGTCACTGTGATGACATCGCTGGTTGTAGATGAAATCTAACACTTGTTTCTGAAGATACGTTTTAATAAAGATCTTTTTCATTGTTTAAGATATATTTCTTTAATAATGGATCTGGTTGGATGGTAGCTTGATCAAAAGTCAAAGTCACACAGATGTGGACAAGGCTTGCATAATTTATTAGCCCTATTTGCTTCACTAGGCCTAAACTTTGGTTTAATTAAGGAAGCTTTTGTATTTACTCTTTTTTTTACATATAAAGCTTATGGATTTTCTCTTTTTTTTTTCTTACATAGAAAGCTTCGGGATTTATTTAGTCAAAGTAGGAGATATGAATTGGTTTTTCTTTTTGTTGTGTTAATCAAATAATTGCAAATGGTTAAGAGGGGTGAATTAGCGATTAAAATTTTAAGAGTAGAAATTGGAAGAATAAAAAGTTGAACACAAGGCAATTAGAGTGGTTCAAGTTCTCCAATGAACTCTACATCCACTACCTTAACTCCCACTAAGGATTTTCAACCAATCCACTAATTGATTCTTCCCCTTTTCTTGGATGAGGAGGAAACCTTACAATTTTGATTAAGCTTTCTACCCAAAGCTTAATCCACTTACACTTACAAAGAAGGGTTTTTGGTAAACTTTACAAATGCCTCTCTAATGATAATGTTTACCCAATTACAATTGAACACTCTCCAAACTCACAATAAAAATTACAATGGAGTTGTGTACAAAGATTTGACTCTAAAATGAACAAGGTTTGGATTTTAGTGCTTTGATGTTGCTTGTAGGTTCAATAGTTGTTGTTGTAACATTTTAGACTTGTTTTTTATACCCTTACATTGATTTCTAGCCGTTTGGGTGGTTGAGATCATCAATAGAGTCGTTGGGCTGCAATTTCCCGCAATAAATGTTGCTCAACAACCTACCGTATTGGTACGACTCGTGGGCGTATCGGTACCTGTCTAAAATAAGAAAGAGCCGTTGTGACTGAAAAACATGGCGTATCGATACGCTTGAAGGGCGTATTGGTATGATATTAAGGGGTGTATCGGTACGGTTAGACGTATCGATACGGATTTTGCTCACTGAAATCCTGAGTTGGGTTTTGATAAAAAAATCATATCGGTACGCTCTCTTAGGGTATTGATACCGTTCCACGGTCATTTAAAATTTTAGATTTCAATTAACTGACAAGCCAACGTTCGAAAATTAAATGCAAGGATTTTGCAAAGGTCAGCATATCGTATCGATACGGTGACATGTCGTATCGGTACGCTATAGCAAAATACTATTTTAATAAGAAAACTGTATCGATACAGTTCTGATGCGTATCGATACGCTATAGCTTAAAGTCTTGCCAGATGAATATCGTATCGATACGGGGTTAGACCGTATCGCTAAGAACGATTAAAATTCTAGTGTTGAAAACCTGTATCGATACGCATAAGGGTATCGATACCCCTGGGCGTTTTGTTGAAGTTTGGCTTGAAAACTTAAGAAAAAACTTTGTGAAAATCGAACCTTTAAATATGTTTTGACTTGAAATAGTGTTTGGTTCAAAATGACTTGTCAAAATGTGAGTCTTTAAAAATACTTAAAAATTTATTGTTTTACAATTTAGTCCGTAAGTTAAATTGTTATATCAAAATCAATTTTGGTTTCACAATCTCCCCTTTTTGATATAACAAAACCAAATATAAATTTTTAAGTTTTGAAACCTTTGAAAAGCTTACTCCCCTCATTTAAGATATGTTTTCAAAGTTAAGTTTCAAGTTTTCAAAATTAGCTTTATATAATATTTCTCTCCCTTTTTGTTAGATTAAAAATAAAGGCACAGGGTAGGATAATAGCAGCAAAATATTATTGAATTCAATTGCAAACTTTAGAATTTAAAGCAACAAATAGTTCAAAGACATAAATTCAAGCTCAAATCCTAACAACATAAAGAAAAGTATAGAGTTCTAAAAGATAGGTGCATAAACAATGAAACTAAATGATATGAGATGATATGCATAACTACTCGTTCCTACCATCATCGTCATCTTCGTCCTCTTGATCCTCATCATCTTGATTAGGTTGAAGCCTCATAGATTGATTGAGCCAAGCACCATGGAAAGCGGTGAGAGAGACATTCATGGAATTTTGTTGAAGAGTTATGGCTTTGACTTGATCCTCCAACGATGTGAAGTGAGTATCAAGACCCTTGACTCGATCTTCCAATGATGTGAATCGAGTGTCAATGGCTGCAAACCTGACTTCCATGTTTGTGAATTTCTCATTAAGGAACGTCATGAGAGTGTCCATGGAGGAGGAAGCAATAGAAGCGCCTTGAGAGCCTTGAGGAGCTTGTGAAGCATCGGCTTGAACATCTTGTCGAGGAGCTCAAGGGACACGAACTCATTCATTGTTGACATAGGAAAAGTGAGCACAAGAGAGAGAACACTCGTCTATAGGTTGGCCAAGGGGTTCGAGATAGTCATGGGTGCAATCAATCTTAAGGGAGTGGAACAAATGACTCAATGCCATAGAATAGTAAAAGGACTTTACTTAATCGGTGTGATGGTGTTGAACTAGGTAAACAAGGTCGGCGAACATGATTTGACAAAGATTAGGGCGCTTACCCTCACGAAAACACCTAAGCCAAAAATCGTCAACTTGACAGATAGTTGAAAAATTTCCCCCCGAGGGACGAAAAAATCATGTAATAATGAGATGAAGAATACGGTCATGAGCATTTAAAACATTGACTGAACCTAGAGGACCATGACATAAGGAATTCTCATCACCAATCTCTATATTTTCAAAACCAAAGGCTTTACAAAAAACACATTGATCGATTTGAAAAGTTGTGCCCACAAGATGAGACTCTATAGCAAGAAAGTGTTCTCTCGTTTCATTATGAATGCATATGGCATTGGAAAAGAAAATTGTGACCAAATTTCAATATAAACAGGAGGAAGGTTTAAGAAGTTTATAAATTTCTAGTATCGAATCAAAGGAAGGTATGCAAATTTAAAGCGTTTGGAGTTTAAAAAAGAAATTGACACGACATGTTCCTCCCTAAGAGTAAAACCTTGAAAAAGTTTATAACGTGACGTATCCAAAGGGTTTGGAAAACTACATTGGATTATGTAAGGAAGATTAGGTTTAGAGTTACCTTCATCATCATCTATAGAATCGGAAGTAGTGGCTAAGTATCGTTTCGCTTTCTTTTTGGGTGCCATCATCTTGAAAACATCAAAACAATTCGAATATGTATGCAATTATCATGTCATTCAATCCAACAATAAATTCCAATAATTCAAGGTATTGAAAAACAATTTTAATGTTAAAAATATATATAGATATAAAAAAAGAGATTGGTTAATTTTTTTTGAAAAAAACAGTTTACAAAAATATACGATATAAAATTATATTCGAATGAAAATAATTCAGATTTTGAAAAGTTTTTGTAAAAACTTGAAAACTCAAATCACATATATATGTTTTATACAAAAATTAAGTGAAAATAACTAATAAAAACAAACGAAAGTTAAAAAGAAAAAGGGGAAAAGTTTATACCTTGATTTATTAGAATGGATAAACGGGTTGATGTGAATGCACAAGATTGCTAACAAAGCTTGGCTTTGATGTGTTGATGAAAAACCCTCAAAGAATTTGAAGTTTGATGTGAAAAAATTGAGAGATTGAGAGGATTTTTATAGGTGTTTACGACTAGGGTTTGTAGAGAGAAAGAGGGGAAGAGTTTGTAAAAGTGTTTTGTCAAATAACAACCCTAATTTAACTATCTGTCAATACTATATCGGTACGCTTCTAGAGCGTATCGATACGTCTTGCCCTAATTTAAAATTTGATTTCAATACCGTGTCGATATACATGATCGTATCGATACAGTTTGACCTATATCACTTCCCTTGACAAACCCATATTGATACGCCTTTACCAGATAGTGCAATTTTGATAGTTTCAAGTTCAAAAATCCAACTTTAAACGTCCCTAGATGCATGTGAATGACATATGAACAAGATTTAATGACTAAAATTAATGCATACTCCCCCTAGCAACATGCATAGAAGCAAAATGAGGCAAATTAACACAAGCATGAACATCAACCAATTTTAAGCAAAATTTTGACCATTTGGGACCTAAAAGGGTCAAGAAAGGCTAGTTAAACCTAACTCTCTCCTAAGGGTCCAAAAACGCTCTTTATCTAAAGATTTGGTAAATATATCCGCTAATTGGTTCAAGGTATCAACGTATTCTAGAACAACATCATTTTTCAACACATGGTCTCTAATAAAATGATGTCTAATTTCTATATGTTTGGTTCTAGATTGTTGGATGAGATTCTTAGTGAGACAAATGGCACTAGTGTTGTCACACCTAAGGGGTATGGCTTTTACTTGAACATCATAATCTAAGAGTTGTTGTTTCATCCAAAGGACTTGAGCACAACAACTCCCTAAGGATATGTACTCCGCTTCGGTGGTAGATAAGGCTACGCTATTTTGTTTCGTAGAGAACCAAGATATGAGCATACTACTTAAGAATTGGCATGTTCCGAAGGTACTTTTTCTATCTATCTTGCATCCCTCATAATCTGTATCCGAATAAGCATGAAGGCTAAAGGAAGAATCCTTAGGATACCAAAGACCTAAGTTAGGCGTGTCTCTAAGGTATCTAAAAATTCTCTTAATGGCTACTAAGTGTGATTCTCTAGGACTAGCTTGGAACCTAGCACACAAGCAAACACTAAACATAATATCCGGTCTACTTGCGGTAAGGTAAAGAAAAGAACCTACCATAGATCTATAAAGCTTAGAATCAACACACTTACCTTCTTCATCTTTGTCAAGTTTTATAGAAGTGCTCATAGGGGTGGCTTGAGGCTTTACATTCTCCAAGCCGAACTTTTTTAGCATATCATTCATGTACTTTGCTTGATTTATGAAGGTGTCATCCTTCCTTTGTTTGATTTGGAGCCCTAAAAAGAATGAGAGCTGCCCTATCATGCTCATAACTCACCTTGCATTAGCTTAGAAAATTCTTCGCAATAACATTCATTAGTAGAACAAAAAATGATATCATCAACATAAATTTGCACAACTAAGATGTCATTACAATATCTTTTTATAAAAAGTGTAGTGTCCACTTTGCCTTTTTCAAAACCCTTTTTAATAAAAAAGTTTGAAAGCCTTTCATACCAAGCTCTAGGAGCTTGTTTTAAACCATAAAGAGCTTTGGTTAGTTTAAAAACATGATTTGGAAATTTGGGATCCTCAAAACTCAGTGGTTGTTCAACATACACTTCTTCATTTATAAAACCATTTAGAAAAGCACTTTTTACATCCATTTGAAAAAGCTTGAAATCACGGTGTTAAGTGCTTAAAAGTCCTATATTTATACCCTAGTTTAGCTCAATTATTGTTGTTCTTAAGTGTAGTTTAGGTTGCATTTAGTAAGTAACATACATAAAATAGCATAGATTAGATTATCTGCCTTGTTTGATGAATTGAGTTGATTTTATACATATGATACTGCTCAAGTGCCTTTTCTCCCTGTGCGTAGGTACCCGCCCAAGCAGATGTCGCCGAAGTAGCAAAGAGGGCAGATAACGAGAAAGCTGGGAACTGAAGGAGGAAGCTGTTGGATCATCAGGAGAGCTGATCGAGGAGGAAAGAACCAGAATGCAAAGTTGTGCCAACATCTGCATACCAGTCCATATCCCTGTTGAGGCAGTCAACTACTTGTCGCCGAGGCAGCACTTCAAGAAAGAATGGAAAAATGCAAAGTGGCATGCGATAGAAAGAGCTCATCAAGACCAATTTTTAGAGACCACTTACACGTGCATTGGAGCCCAGCAGACAAAGAAAAGCCAGGTCAAAGTCAAGTTGAAGAAAAGTCAAACGGGAATCTAGGAGTATTAAATGATCTTTTAATGAGTTGTAATCATACTCTAACCAATATTCCTACCCTAAACTGACCTAGACCTAGGCTCCTTCCATATATATATATATATATATGTAATCGACAAGAGAAGATAACACAATTGAGATTTGAGAGAAACTCCTTGTCGAAACCCTTGTTGTCCAACCCACCATATTGTAAACCTTCCATTGGGCTAAGGGTTGGTTGTGTAGTAGTTGTGAGAGTCTTGTTGTATTAGTTTAGGTTTTCAGTTTTGCAATAAAATTCAAGGTTTGTTTACTCTTGGTTCTTCATTGTTGCAATCTTTATCGGGAGAGAAGAGTGATTCAATCCATTTGTTCAATATCGAGAGAGTTAAACTCACGAAACGAGTAAACACGGTTTTATCCAACCATAGGGTAAAGCTACTTTGGCTTAGGCATAAGTTAAGAGGTTCAACGGCTAAAAGAGGATCCACAATCGGTTGGTGTTCGCCCTTAGATTCACGCCAGGAGGTATCATCCAAAACGTGTTCGCCAATAGTACTTCAAGCTTCGGGAGAAGAGGGAGTCATAGAAGGGAGCTTTGCTGAACCTTGAATCACCACTTAACTGCCCAGACGGTCTCACACAACTCTGTCGAGGTAGGCGCCTGCCGAGGCATTCTTGTGGGCGGCAGCTGAAGTTGTTAAGTTGATCAGCAAAACTGTACCGAGACAGTACATCAATTCTCCACACTACGAAACATCCAATACCAGCCCATTCTCTCACTCTGATTTCTCAATTTACTTGTTGTAGTTTTAGCTTCAATCAAACCAACTCCTAATATCTCTGTTTTTTTTACTCGTGCAGAAAAGTGAACTCGGAAAAGTTTTCCCAATTCCTGTGGAGATGATATCTTATATACTATAACTTGGCATCGTGTACACTTGCACGCTAATTTGCGCATCACTTTTGCACGCAACAAGTTTTTGGCGCCGTTGCCGGGTATTGGCGTACAACTTTTTGTTTTTATTTTTTGAACTTTTATTTTTTCGTTTAACCCTCTGGTTTCCTTTGGTTTATGACCAGAGCCAATCAGAAATCACCCTTGCGAGAATACGATCCAAAACCTGAACGCATTGCACGTACATTACGACAAGCAAACAAGGAACCCATGGTTGATCCAGTAAACGTCTAGGACCAGCAACTACCATCGCCCCCAGGCAACAATGCCGCAGCGGGAAATGACAGGCAACTTCCTGCCGCTCGGCGGTTAGTTAGAGACTACCTGGAGGAAGATCTTAGAAGGCTGAATTCTGGCGTGATCGATCTTGAAATAGAAGCGGACCACTTCGAGCTAAAACTCGTCATGTTCAACATGTTGAATACAATTGGACAATTTGGAGGTTCTGCCCCTGAACATGCCCTCCAGCACATGAAGTCTTTCCTGGACATTTGCAAGTCTTTCAAAATTCATGGAGTTTATCCGGACGTGATGTGTCTCAGATTATTTCCCTATTCACTGAGGGATAGGGAAAAGACTTGGTTTAACAGCCTACCATCAGAGTCCATTTGAATCTTAGACAGAATTATGCAGAGATTTCTTAGCCCGTTTTAATCCTGTTAATTTGACTAATAAACAGTGGACTGACATCACTACGTTTCGACAAGCAGATGATGAACCAATGTAAAAGGCATTGGAGATATACTTCGAATTGTTGAACAAATGCCCCTCCTACGGATTTCCAGAATGGACATTAGTATCTATATTCTACAGTGGTGTGAACACGCCAACAAGGATGATGTTGGATTCCTCTGCCAATGGTGTGTTGCTCGACAAGAAGCATGCTGAAGCAATTCAAATTCTGAACAGGATGGCCAAAAACGACTATCAGTTTCCTAATACCCGCTGAGGCGGCATAAGAAGGCAGGCCACAACAAACGGGACATCAAATGCACTCGTAGCACAAGTCGCTCGATTGATAAAGATGGTAGAAGCAATGCAAGGGCAGAATAACACACAGCAATTCAAAGCAATTGAAGCCTTTTGCGACCAATGTAAGGGAGACCACGAATCATCTGAGTGCCAACAAGGGACAGAGACCAGCTGCTTTGTAGAAAACTTCAACAGAAACAACAACCCCACTTCGAACACCTAGAACCCTGGTTGGAAGAGGCACTCGAACTTCTCATAGAGTAACCCCAACAATGCTCTAAATCCAGCTGCTCAGTCAAACCAATCACAAGGATTTCAGCAGACGATGTCGCGGCAGCGGCAGCCACAGCAGGCAGCATCTAGTGCCTTGGAGCAGACTCTAAGTGCCTTCATAACTAAGACAGATACATATATGTCCAACATGGATTTATTTGTTAAAAAAGATTGATGCTTTCATGAACAGGACCGAGACGAAAATGAAAAATCATAAAGCTACTCTTAAGTCATTAGAAACCCAGGTAGGGCAGTTAACGCGTCTACTGAATACTGGAAATAGTGGAGTGTTGCCCAGCAATACTGAAGTCGCCAGGAGATCCACCCATGAATAGTGCAAGACAATCACAACCAGAAGTGGAAAACAACTCAAGGAACCATGTACCAACGAATCGAAGAAGACAGATCCAGCTGCCACGGCAGACCCTAATGCAACTGCCTCGGCAGAATCAGAACCAACTCTGCCCACACCCAATCCTTCCAATATTCCAGACAAGACTAAAGAGAAAACAGAAAAACCAAAGCAGATCACACTCCCTCAAATTAGATTCCCATGCAAGGATGGTATTAAAAATATTCGGTCGCCTCTCCCATTCCCTCAGCGGCTGAAGCAACAAAGCAAGAGTACCAATTTAAGAAATTCTTGGATATTCTCAAATAGGTACACATCAACATACCCTTCGTCGAGGCTATAGAGCAAATGCCAAATTATGCAAAGTTCCTCAAGGACACGGTGTCGAAGCGAGCAAGGATAGGAGAATTCGAAACAATGTCCATGACAGAAGGATGCATGGAAATGTAACAAAATCGAGCGCTGCCTAAACTAAGAGACCCAGACAGCTTCCTCATTCCATGTACTATTGGAACCACTACAAAGGGAAAGCCTTATGTGATCTCGGAGTAAGCATAAACTTAATGCCTAAATTAGTGTTTGAGAAGCTGGGAATTGGGAAAGCTCAACCCACCACAGTCATGCTCTAGTTAGCTGACCGCCCATACGTGCATCCGGAAAGAAAAATTGAAGATATCTTGGTAAGAGTAGATAAATTTATTTTTTCGGCTGACTTCCTCATTTTAGACCGTGAAGCAGATAAGAATGCACCAATCATACTGGGAAGACCATTCCTGGCCACGGGCAGAACGCTTATTGATGTAGAAAAGAGAGAACTAACCATAAGGGCAAACGACCAACACATAAAGCTCAATGTACTTCAGACCCTCAAGAAAGCAGAAAGCAAAGAAGAGTGCCAACTAATCCAGACAAAAACGGAATTACTCTTCGCATTGGATGCCCTCTGCCTCAACAGTCACTGCTCGGGCAGAGATCCTGAACACTGTCGAGGTAGTTATTCAGACGACTGCCTCGGCAGCCTGCCTGACGACTTCTTTGACGACGCTGAAGAGGTAAACTGGATTGGTACTCGTCTAGGTAAGTACTTCAAACCCCTTAAATATACAACTAAAGAAAGTACCGTAGAAAAGCCATATATTGAACAGCCGCCTAAACTAGAAATGAAACCCCTGGCCGAACAACTAAAATATGTCTTCCTTGGACAAAGTGATACTTTTCCTGTAATCATCTTTTCCAAGTTAACGCAGGAACAAAAACGATGGCTAGTTACGATGCTCGAGCGGCATAAGCAAGCCATTGGATGGACAATAGCTGACCTGAAGGGAATCAGTCCAGCAATCTGCATGCATAAGATCCTCCTAGAGGATGATCATATGCCGACAGTTGATGCCCAAAGGCGGCTGAATGAGGCAATGAAGGATGTAGTGAGAAAAGAAATAATAAAGTGGCTCGATGCAAGGATCATATACGACATATCCGACAGCAAATGGGTGAGCCCCGTCCAGTGCGTACCCAAGAAAGGAGGGATGACAGTCATTACAAATGAAGACAACGAATTAATCCCAACCAGGACCGTGACCGGTTGGAGGGTTTGTATGGACTATCGAAAGCTAAACAAAGCTACTCGAAAGGACCACTTCCCCTTACATTTCTTAGACCAAATGTTAGATAGGTTGGGTGGAAAATCTTACTATTGTTTTCTTGATGATCGATAAAAGAAGCGTTTAACGTAAACCCAACAACACGTCTCAATAGAAAAAGTGCATGATGTTCATTTTAAAAGATTTGGGTTTAAATCGTTTTATCTAAAAGATATATGTACTTTGTTAAAAAAATAAAAAATATATGATCGTATACGGTATACTACCTAAAGCACTCATTAGCGTATCTATTAATATATGTGACCCACTATTAAAATAAAAAAATCTCATTTATTCTCTTGGGCTTAATTTCTATTTTGGTGATTCAGCCTTTGTCTGTAATTCTTTTTAATGTAATTTCACATAATTTTTGTTGTTGTAATTTTGACCCTTTCAAATTTTATTTCCTTTTAATTTTAGCCCTCATCATGTTTTTTTATTTTCATTATTTATTTATTTATTATTTTATTGCATTATATATTTATTGTTATTAAATTTTTATTTTATTATTATAAAATAGTACTATTATTTTTTGGTAGTTAATATATTTTTATTATTATAATTATACTTATTGCGTAATATATTTTCTCACATATTTTATTATATTTATTATGATTACTTTTATTATTATAACCTTCATTATTTTTATGGATATATATTCAATGCATTGACGGTGGAAATAAAAAATTTCCACGAATGTTATAGTTTTAGGGTTTATAGATTTACTTTGAGGTTCAAAGTGTATGGTTTAATTTTAGGAGTTTATAATTTAGGGTTTGTGGTTAAACTTTAGTGTTTAGGGGTGAGAATTTAGGGTCTATAGGTTAGAGTTTAAGGTTAAATTTTAGGTTTTAACCTATAAACTCTAAATTCTAACTCTAAATCCTAAATTCTAAACACAAACTTAAAATTTTAAACCTAAACCCTAAAATGAATCCATAAACCCTAAAATTGACACCTATGGAAACTTTTTATTTCCCCGCAAATATATGGAACAGTCACCCTATTTTTATTACCATGTATATTATTTTTTTCTATTACTGCTATTTTATTATTATTTTTATATTTTAGTTTATTTGTAGTCATTATTTTATCCTAGTAATTTGTAATTTGAATTTTTAATATTTTTTTAAATGCAACTTTTAATAATTTATTTAATTTACTCTTAATTTACATGTGATTATATTGATTGTTGGCCGATGAACTACCAATTTTAAATTTCTAAATCTGCCCTATAAGCACTTTAGGACTACTAAAAAAAGTGTTTAACGTATACAAAAAGCCAATGGAGTATTTGCACATTAATCTTCTTGTGTAATACAATGTTTGGCTAGTAAACTAATGAACTTTTCGGTGTCAATAATAATTTATGTGACAACCCCCTATTTATATTTAGGGTAAACTACATTAAATGGTCCCCTAACTATGTTCAAATTATTTTTTGCGTCCCTCGACTATCAAAAGTTACAAACTGGTCTCCCGACTTGAAAAAAGTAACAAATTGGTCCAACGACGTTAAAATTTAACGGCTGATGATGTGGCAGTTAATATAAATTGATATAATTACATAATTAGTCCTCAAATTCTACACTTATTTTAATTTGACCCTAATTCTAAAAAACAACCCACATAATTTTAATAACCTATCAATTTAATCATCTTTTCTATTTCTCATCTCCTTTAATTCTTCAATTCAAACCTTGTAATAGACGGGGACCATTTATATAGTTTACCCTTAAATCATTTACATATTTTCATTTTCATTAAACTACTCTTTGCTTCTTTCATTCCTCACCCAAGCCATCGCCGCCCAAAATGTCGAAACCACCGTCTAAAATCCATTTGAAATTCCGACGCTCTAATTCTTTCAATTATTCAATTCCACTTCACCAAAATCCATGAAATCATAAACCCATCTTTAAAATTCTTGTCTATTCAATACCCAGATTTTAATTTTCTTCAATTTGATGAAATTTGCCCCATTAATCCATTTTTCATATTTTTTGTTCAACCAACACATATCTCTTATGCTCATATCTCAATTCGTGAATCGTATGCATGGAATAGTCGACATGTCGATAGATTTTGGTGGTGTAAACTGAACTGAGATTGTACAAGTTTCGACCTAGAGGAAACCCATTAAAGCACCGATAGCAGCGCCCTAAGCGGGTGGTGGTGGTTATCACATTCTTCTCGACTGGTAAGGATTGTTTGGCTAGTTAGGCCTTGAACGCATTCTCGGCAAACCAACCGGATCCAGAGGTGACTTCGAATTTAGAATGGTACAAAATCCATGGCTATCATGGACTTGGGTATTTGAAAATTTAAGAATTCTTTAAAAGAATTTGGGTGTTTGATTAACTTTAAAAATGGAGGGTTTACAAAGGCACGAAGTTGAAAAAAATGGAGGAATGATGCAGATAACGATGAATGATGGCTATGGAGAAGACGGATGAAATGGATTTTAAGATTGAAAAATTAAGGGTGAGATTGAAAATTAATAAGTGTAGACTAAATTGATAGATTTTTAAAATTATGTGGGTTATTTTTTTAGAATTAGGGTCAAATTAAAATAAGTGTAGAACTTGAGGGCTAATTATGTAATTATATTGTAACCCCCTCGTCCCGGTCTGGTCGGATGACCGGTCCGAGTGGGCCACACGGGGAAAACCGAAGCGAAACCCGTTAAGGCTTCCCCTCGGTTAACGACCCAGAAAATTTCTTTTAACTTTATTCTTATCTAGATGCGTATTTAATTCCTAAGTGGAGCATAACAGCGGAAGATACAAACAAGGAAACATTTACCGACCAAACAAAGCATAAACAGTCCATTTTACTTCATTACAGCAGGCCGTTTCGAAACGCCCCTAGGGTGTTCCGAAACGCCTTGACTTGGTCAACGGCCCTGGGTCAACCATAAGGTGACCGTTCCGAAACAGGGGTGACCCGTATCGGAACGACCTTGACGGTCAATATCTCGTGGTCAACGAGATTTGACCGTTTCGAAACACCAAAGGCCCGTTTCGGAACGACTTCATCTCGCCAATTTCTCAAAATTCCAGTAGCAAAAACGTTCCGAAACGCCCTCATCCGTTTCGAAACGGCAGGCCATTTACAAAGGGACCGTTCCGGAACAGGGGGACCCGTTCCGAAACACCCCCTGTCTGCAGACTCGTCTGGACTGTTTTGTGGCACAAGGGTGCCCCAAAACACCACCAAAACACCAAACAACATCAAAGCTAATCAACCCAAGATATACCAACACTAATATCATGCTTTAACAAGATTCAAACATGTTTAATACCAAGGCAACATCCCACATACATGCATTCATTCAAACATCAATCAAACACAACTATAAGCTCTTAAGGCATGAGGCTAACATTCAAGTAAGCAATTAGGCATGGGTTAACATTCATCATGGTAACACAACCATACAAAACAAGATATAGGGGAGTCCATACAAGCTCAAAACATCCAACAACTACTCAACAAAACCATACATGTCCCATTGCTCAAACTATTACATGTCTAACATTTAAAATCCATACTTGACGAACACCAGTCCAAAAACCACACTTGGAGGCCCTCCACTTGCCCGAGCAACCCACGAACTAAGGATCTGCAATGTTGAACAAAGAGAGCGTAAGCAATGATGCTTAGTGAGGGTAAGCTCTAAAAACAAACCTCAACATCGCAGGGTCCGAGCACGATCTAGCCAAGGCAATTCACATTTACCAAAAGTCCACAAGGTAAGGATGCATGAGCAATATATATCACATATATGCCTTAAACATGAGCTCAACACTACCATACATGTAATCACATTTAAACATTCAAACAGCTCATATATCTCAACCCATTGATACACATATCAATCAACATTGGCACCTAGTTAAGACTCAAATACGCGGATAACCGTTGGAACTCACATCCAACAACACAACCATTACCTGACGGTGGGATTACACTCATCACCGGTCTCGCGGAGGGGATTCCACTCATCCTCACGCCCCGTCGATGGGATTCCACTCATCACCGACTATATTTAAATACCATTTCCGGGCGTACCCGTACTCCTCCTTGGTGACTCAACGCCACCAAGGCCACGCGCGACTTTTGACTCATGTGTACACACTAACATCCTAATGATCGATCATTTGTATTTAAGTTTACTAGTGCCAATATTTACTCACTTCACATTACTCATTTCAATAACCTTGTGCTTAGCACGTACTCACCAACCACCATCATCATGCATGTCTCAAGCATCATAAGTCCAAATCTCATTTCACATGTATAAAGCAATATACATAGACATTCATACCACAATTCATACGAGACATACACAACCATATAATGAGTTCAACCAAAGGCTCTAGATCAAGTTTAGGATTAGGCTACCACCCTAATCCTAACTCTAGGTGGGTCTACCAAGCCCAACCTAGTCCACATACTCGAACCAACCAATTTAAAACCGTTTAAAACAATTAACCACTCACCTAAGCTCCCGAGCTCAAGACCAAGCAAGCAATTGTCTTCAATTCCCCGGATTCACTTCCGATGCTTCACCGATGCCCAAACTTGATTCTAATCAATCCCAAACACAAACAAAACATCCACAATCAATATCTTGTCATCGAAACTAACCCGGATTACATTACCAAGCATCCAACACTCAAAACAAATCCAAAAACAGAATTCTCGAGCAGCCCTTAACACCCACTGAATTCTCCCATTTCAAACACCCAAACAAGCATCAATTTCACCCGAAATGATCCTCATATATCATACTACCTACAGCCCCCAAAACCCACTTTAAAACCCTCCAAAAACCCTCTCAAAGCCAAATTCCGAAAATTCCCAAAATCACTTGAAATTCATATATGATATACCATTTGACTTCCTTATACCACAACTAAGTATATTAAATCAAAATACTTCACTTAGCAACTTAAAAATCACATTTTTAATCAAGATATTCAAAAATGACATTTTCTAAAACTTCCATGGAAACTAAAATGAAAGGTACTTTTACGAAGGGGAGGATGAGGGGAAGTCAAAAATACTCTTACCTTTCAAAACGGAGTTGAAATGAGGAGTAGAGGTGATGGAACAGTGAATCTCCAAGGAGAGAAGAAGGTAACGGTGGTTTTCTTGAAAGAGTGAAGGGAAGAAGATGAGAAGGGTGGGTGTTTTATTTGACATGTGATAATTTTAAAGCTCAAAAGACTTGTTTGCCCTTAATGAAATGGAATATCTACAAGGGAGGTAAATCCATGGTTAAAAGTGGTTTAATCTTAAAACGTGATTAACCCAAATTGATAAATTTTGAAAACAACTCGAAATATTATTTAGAGTATAAAACCGAGCCCAAAATAATATTAAAATATTATTTTCACCTAACCCCTAAACCCGGGTGTTACAACTCTCCCCACTTAAGGAAATTTCGTCCCCGAAATTACCTGGTGGAAACAGATACGGAAACTGCTCAACCATATCTGCCTTTCTCTCCCACGTGGCCTCTTCCACACCTCTATGTCTCCACAACACCTTGACCAACTCTATGGTCTTGCCACGCAACACCTTGCTATCAGAAGCAAGTATCTCAACGGGCTCTTCATTATAAGACAAATCTGGATTTAACTCTATCTCCTCAACGGGCATCACATGGGAAGGATCTGATCTATATCTCCTAAGCATAGACACGTGAAAGACATCATGGATCTTCTCTAACTCAGAAGGTAACCTCAAACGATAAGCTACAGGCCCAATCCGCTCAACAATCTCATACGGACCAATGAACCTCGGGCTCAATTTGCCCTTCCGGCCAAATCTCATTACCTTCTTCCACGGAGATACCTTCAGAAATACTTTCTCACCCACTGAGTACTCAACCTCTTTCCTCTTCAAATCTGCATAAGACTTCTGACGATCGGAAGCTGCTCTCAAGCGGTCACATATCAACTTCACCTTTTCTGTGGTTCCCTTAAGCAAGTCTGGCATAGGTAACAATCTCTGACCTGTCTCAGCCCAACAAATCGGAGTTCTACACCGTCTACCATACAAAGCCTCATAAGGTGCCATCTGAATACTAGACTGATAACTGTTGTTGTAGGCAAACTCAACCAACGGTAAGTGCTTCTCCCAAGAACCCTGGAAGTCGATCACACAACAACGAAGCATATCCTCTAGAATCTGTATCACTCGCTCTGACTGCCCATCGGACTGCGGATGGTAAGATGTGCTGAAATGCAGACGACTACCCAAAGCACTATGCAAGCAATTCCAGAACCTCGAAGTAAATCTAGGATCCCTATCCGAAACAATAGACTTCGGGACTCCATGAAGTCTCACAATCTCACGAATGTACAAGTTTGCCAACTTGTCTAAGGAATCCGTAGTGTTCACTGCTAAGAAGTGAGCACACTTAGTGAACCTATCAACAATCACCCAAACTGAGTTCTTCTTCGAAGGAGACAAAGGCAACCCCGATACAAAGTCCATGGTGATCCTCTCCCATTTCCATTCCGGAATCTTCAAAGGCTGTAGCAAACCTGAAGGAACCTGATGTTCTGCCTTCACTCTCTGACAAACCATACAACGGCTCACATACTCGGCTACATCTCTCTTCAAACCAACCCAGAAGTAATCGCTCTTCAAATCTCGATACATCTTGGTACTACCCGGATGCATAGAAAAGGGACTCGAATGTGCTTCACTCAGAATCTGACGTCTCAACTCAACATCTTCCGGTACAACAATTCTATCTCTGAAGCACAACAGACTCTCACCACTGAAACTGTACTCAGTCGATCTTCCTTCGGCTATGTCTTGAACATGAGGGACTAGGCTCGCATCTTGCAACTGTTTCTCTCTAATCAACTGAATCAAGGAAGGCTTTACTTGCAACTCGGTGATCAAACCACCATCATCGGACACACTCAACCTAGCAAACATAGCTCTCAACTCAACGGCCACTTTTCTGCTCAAAGCGTCGGCCACTACATTTGCTTTACCCGGATGGTACTCAATGGTCAAATCATAGTCTTTTAATAGCTCTAGCCATCTCCTCTGTCTTAAGTTCAACTCTTTCTGTGTCATCAGATATTTCAAGCTCTTGTGATCGGTGTAAACTATACACTTCTCACCATACAAATAGTGACGCCAAATCTTCAATGCAAAAACAACTGCGGCCAACTCTATATCATGAGTAGGATAATTCTTCTCATGAATCTTCAACTATCTAGATGCATAAGCAACAACTCTCCTATCTTGCATCAGAACACATCCTAAGCCTACGTAGGAAGCATCAATGTAGATCACAAACTCCTTACCTGAAACAGGTTGCACTAATACTGGAGCATTCATCAAAGCTTCTTTCAATTTCTCAAAAGCCTTCTGTCTTGCATCTGACCATTCAAACTTAACTCCCTTTTGCAACAATTTAGTCAAAGGAGCAGCTACTCTAGAGAAGCCATCAACAAACCTCCTATAGTAACCGGCTAATCCTAGGAAACTCCTAATTTCAGTCACGGACTTAGGTTGTTTCCACTCAACAATAGCCTCAATCTTCGACGGATCAACACGGATACCTTCGGCCGAAACAACATGGCCAAGAAACACAACCTCTCGAATCCAGAACTCACACTTACTAAGCTTCGCATACAACTGATTGCTCAACAATCTCTGTAAAACAAATCTCAAGTGCTCATCATGCTCTTCTTCTGTCTTCGAGTACACAAGTATATCATCAATGAAGACAACTACAAAGTGATCTAGATAGTCCCTAAAATTCTGTTCATCATGTCCATGAATGCTGCTGGTGCATTCTTGAGCCCAAATGGCATCACAAGAAACTCATAGTGACCATATCTAGTCCTAAAAGCTGTCTTTGGAACATCACATTCTTTCACCTTCAACTGATAGTACCCGGATCTCAGATCTATCTTCGAGAACACTGAAGCACCTCTCAACTGATCAAACAAATCATCTATACGAGGCAACGGATACTTGTTCTTCACAGTCAACTGATTCAACTATCTATAGTCAATGCACATGCGCATACTACCATCTTTCTTTTTCACAAACAACACGGGAGCACCCCACGGAGAACTACTAGGCCTAATGAAACCACGGTCTAATAACTCTTGCAACTGACTCTTCAATTCTTTCAACTCTTTCGGAGCCATACGGTACGGAGCTATCGAAACTGGGTTAGACCCTGAAACTGTCTCAATCACAAACTCAACGTCTCTGTCAGGAGGCAAACCCGGCAACTCTTCAGGAAACACATCTGGAAAGTCACACACTGTCCTGATATCTTTCGGTCTAGCTTCACTCATATCCGGATTCATAACATAAGCTAAATAAGCCCCACATCCCGAGTCCATCAACCTATGAGCCTCTAAAGCTGACACTACATTGGACAATAACTTAATGTTCTCGCCCACTACCACTACCTCGTAGTCATCAGAGAGCTTCAAGGAAATTCTCTTTGTTTCAAAATCCACACTAGCCCGATGCTCAACCAACCAATCCATACCCAATATAATATCAAAACCGTAGAAAGGAAGTTCCATCATATCAACTGAAAACACATGACCCTGAATCTTCAGTGGACACCTCCTATACATACGTCTAACCACAACTGTCTAACCAAAAGAGCTAGTAACATGCATACCTACATCTAAGATCTCAACAGGAATATCTAACTTCTGCGTATGCTCACTCAAAATGTAGGAATGCGTAGAACCCGAATCAACCAAAGAAAGCAAAGACATAGACTGTAACTCGAAATTACCTGCTATCACATCGGTGTCGTTCCCGGCCTCTCTCTGAGCATAAACTCTCGCTGGTCCTCCCGCCTCTGGCTGCACAGCCACAACATGTGCAAGGTTCCTCTGAGCATCTCCCCTAGGTGCATCAGCCCTAGGCTGGAAGAAGCCACGACCGCGCCCACGGCCTCTCTGAAAATCGTTACCTCTCGCAGGAGCCTGAGCAATGTTCGGTGCCTGAGCTGCCTGACGTGGACAATCCCTCCTAAAGTGGTCCCTCGAACCACAGTTCCAACAAGCATGGAAGTTACCCCAACACTCACCAGTGTGCTGCCTCCCACACTGTGCACACTCGGGCAAACGCCCTCCTCCTCTATGGCCCTGATGGCCTCTACCTTGGTGGCCACCGCCACGTCTCTGGTCAAACTGATGTCCGCCACCTCTGTGCCTCTTAGCATCTCTACCATCAAAATGGTTGTGCCTCTTACCAGAACTAGATCCCCCAGAACGCTTGGTCAGCCCCAAGCTATGCTCAATGTCCTTGGCTCTAGCAACCAAGACATCAAAGTCAGAATAATCTGAAGCTAAGGTATACCTCTTAACTTCCTCATGAAGCCCGTATCTGAAACGATCACATCGAGCCCTCTCAGTAGGCACTAACTCTGGAGCATACTGACTCAGACGGACGAAACGAATCTCATAATCAGTCACAGATGCATCCCCCTGAGTGAGAGCCATGAACTCTCTCTTTTTCTCATCTAGGTACCTCGGTCCCAAGTACCTCTTCCGGAAAGCAAAATCAAAGAATTCCCAATCTATCTCGGCCTCTGGAACCCCGGCAGTAATGGTGACCCACCAGGTGTAGGCATCACCCTGAAGCAATGAGATCACACAACCCAATCTACGTGCGCCCGCACAACCCATCTGAGCTAAGATACGAACCGTCTTCTCCAACCACAACTCCGACCTCTCCGGAGTAGATCCTCTAAACTCCTCGGCTCCCAAGCTACGGAGCCTCTCCAAAGGGAGACTAGCATCATCACACCTAGGCTGAGCTGCAGCCTGAGCTCCCGCAACTGCGGCCTGGAAAGCTCCCGCTATCGCTTGCACTAGCGGAGTCATATCAATTCCAGCTGGACCTTGGCCACCTTGGCCACCTTGAGGTCCATCTCCTCCGGCTCCATCTTCACCTCCAGCTCCAGGTGGTGGAGGTGGTGGTGGTGGAGGTGGTGGTGGAGCGCCAACTCCCGCAGCCACCGGCCCTTCCAGATGAGCCTCCACACCAACAGCCGGCTCAACAGGAGCCGCAACCCGTGGTTCCTGACGAACCACTCTCGGTCTACCTCTCGGTCTAGACATTGCTCTCACGAAAATTAACTACAACCACAACAACAAAACATACAAGTTGGGTTAGCAAGGCAAGGCTTCCAAGTGTTCAAGTACGTTCCCTCACTAAAACAAAACCATTTTCCAATGTAATAGTAGCAATGGGACTCACACACACATGCTTTGAATAAAACAAGCAACATACTCGTCAAACAAGCAACCATTCTTACAAGCAAGCAAACACCGTGCATATCAAGCAAAAGCTTGAACTTACCTCACTTACCTGCCCAAGGTCTCGGTAACCTTAGGCTCTGATACCAACAAGTGTAACCCCCTCGTCCCGGTCTGGTCGGATGACCGGTCCGAGTGGGCCACACGGGGAAAATCGAAGCGAAACTCGTTAAGGCTTCCCCTCGGTTAACGACCCAGAAAATTTCTTTTAACTTTATTCTTATCTAGATGCGTATTTAATTCCTAAGTGGAGCATAACAGCGGAAGATACAAACAAGGAAACATTTACCGACCAAACAAAGCATAAATAGTCCATTTTACTTCATTACAGCAGGCCGTTTCGAAACGCCCCTAGGGTGTTCCGAAACGCCTTGACTTGGTCAACGGCCCTGGGTCAACCATAAGGTGACCGTTCCGAAACAGGGGTGACCCGTATCGGAACGACCTTGACGGTCAATATCTCGTGGTCAACGAGATTTGACCGTTTCGAAACACCAAAGGCCCGTTTCGGAACGACTTCATCTCGCCAATTTCTCAAAATTCCAGTAGCAAAAACGTTCCGAAACGCCCTCATCCGTTTCGGAACGGCAGGCCATTTACAAAGGGACCGTTCCGGAACAGGGGGACCCGTTCCGAAACACCCCCTGTCTGCAGACTCGTCTGGACTGTTTTGAGGCACAAGGGTGCCCCAAAACACCACCAAAACACCAAACAACATCAAAGCTAATCAACCCAAGATATACCAACACTAATATCATGCTTTAACAAGATTCAAACATGTTTAATACCAAGGCAACATCCCACATACATGCATTCATTCAAACATCAATCAAACACAACTATAAGCTCTTAAGGCATGAGGCTAACATTCAAGTAAGCAATTAAGCATGGGTTAACATTCATCATGGTAACACAACCATACAAAACAAGATATAGGGGAGTCCATACAAGCTCAAAACATCCAACAACTACTCAACAAAACCATACATGTCCCATTGCTCAAACTATTACATGTCTAACATTTAAAATCCATACTTGATGAACACCAGTCCAAAAACCACACTTGGAGGCCCTCCACTTGCCCGAGCAACCCACGAACTAAGGATCTGCAATGTTGAACAAAGAGAGCGTAAGCAATGATGCTTAGTGAGGGTAAGCTCTAAAAACAAACCTCAACATCGCAGGGTCCGAGCACGATCTAGCCAAGGCAATTCACATTTACCAAAAGTCCACAAGGTAAGGATGCATGAACAATATATATCACATATATGCCTTAAACATGAGCTCAACACTACCATACATGTAATCACATTTAAACATTCAAACAGCTCATATATCTCAACCCATTGATACACATATCAATCAACATTGGCACCTAGTTAAGACTCAAATACGCGGATAACCGTTGGAACTCACATCCAACAACACAACCATTACCTGACGGTGGGATTACACTCATCACCGGTCTCGCGGAGGGGATTCCACTCATCCTCACGCCCCGTCGATGGGATTCCACTCATCACCGACTATATTTAAATACCATTTCCGGGCGTACCCGTACTCCTCCTTGGTGACTCAACGCCACCAAGGCCACGCGCGACTTTTGACTCATGTGTACACACTAACATCCTAATGATCGATCATTTGTATTTAAGTTTACTAGTGCCAATATTTACTCACTTCACATTACTCATTTCAATAACCTTGTGCTTAGCACGTACTCACCAACCACCATCATCATGCATGTCTCAAGCATCATAAGTCCAAATCTCATTTCACATGTATAAAGCAATATACATAGACATTCATACCACAATTCATACGAGACATACACAACCATATAATGAGTTCAACCAAAGGCTCTAGATCAAGTTTAGGATTAGGCTACCACCCTAATCCTAACTCTAGGTGGGTCTACCAAGCCCAACCTAGTCCACATACTCGAACCAACCAATTTAAAACTGTTTAAAACAATTAACCACTCACTTAAGCTCCCGAGCTCAAGACCAAGCAAGCAATTGTCTTCAATTCCCCGGATTCACTTCTGATGCTTCACCGATGCCCAAACTTGATTCTAATCAATCCCAAACACAAACAAAACATCCACAATCAATATCTTGTCAACGAAACTAACCCGGATTACATTACCAAGCATCCAACACTCAAAACAAATCCAAAAACAGAATTCTCGAGCAGCCCTTAACACCCACTGAATTCTCCCATTTCAAACACCCAAACAAGCATCAATTTCACCCGAAATGATCCTCATATATCATACTACCTACAGCCCCCAAAACCCAACCTTAAACAGCCCCAAAACCCACTTTAAAACCCTCCAAAAACCCTCTCAAAGCCAAATTCCGAAAATTCCCAAAATCACTTGAAATTCATATATGATATACCATTTGACTTCCTTATACCACAGCTAAGTATATTAAATCAAAATACTTCACTTAGCAACTTAAAAATCACATTTTTAATTAAGATATTCAAAAATGACATTTTCTAAAACTTCCATGGAAACTAAAATGAAAGGTACTTTTACGAAGGGGAGGATGAGGGGAAGTCAAAAATACTCTTACCTTTCAAAACGGAGTTGAAATGAGGAGTAGAGGTGATGGAACAGTGAATCTCCAAGGAGAGAAGAAGGTAACGGTGGTTTTCTTGAAAGAGTGAAGGGAAGAAGATGAGAATGGTGGGTGTTTTATTTGACATGTGATAATTTTAAAGCTCAAAAGACTTGTTTGCCCTTAATGAAATGGAATATCTACAAGGGAGGTAAATCCATGGTTAAAAGTGGTTTAATCTTAAAACGTGATTAACCCAAATTGATAAATTTTGAAAACAACTCGAAATATTATTTAGAGTATAAAACCGAGCCCAAAATAATATTAAAATATTATTTTCACCTAACCCCTAAACCCGGGTGTTACAACTCTCCCCCACTTAAGGAAATTTCGTCCCCGAAATTACCTGGTGGAAACAGATACGGAAACTGCTCAACCATATCTGCCTTTCTCTCCCACGTGGCCTCTTCCACACCTCTATGTCTCCACAACACCTTGACCAACTCTATGGTCTTGCCACGCAACACCTTGCTATCAGAAGCAAGTATCTCAACGGGCTCTTCATTATAAGACAAATCTGGATTTAACTCTATCTCTTCAACGGGCATCACATGGGAAGGATCTGATCTATATCTCCTAAGCATAGACACGTGAAAGACATCATGGATCTTCTCTAACTCAGAAGGTAACCTCAAACGATAAGCTACAGGCCCAATCCGCTCAACAATCTCATACGGACCAATGAACCTCGGGCTCAATTTGCCCTTCCGGCCAAATCTCATTACCTTCTTCCACGGAGATACCTTCAGAAATACTTTCTCACCCACTGAGTACTCAACCTCTTTTCTCTTCAAATCTGCATAAGACTTCTGACGATCGGAAGCTGCTCTCAAGCGGTCACATATCAACTTCACCTTTTATGTGGTTCCCTTAAGCAAGTCTGGCATAGGTAACAATCTCTGACCTGTCTCAGCCCAACAAATCGGAGTTCTACACCGTCTACCATACAAAGCCTCATAAGGTGCCATCTGAATACTAGACTGATAACTGTTGTTGTAGGCAAACTCAACCAACGGTAAGTGCTTCTCCCAAGAACCCTAGAAGTCGATCACACAACAACGAAGCATATCCTCTAGAATATGTATCACTCGCTCTGACTGCCCATCGGACTGCGGATGGTAAGATGTGCTGAAATGCAGACGACTACCCAAAGCACTATGTAAGCAATTCCAGAACCTCGAAGTAAATCTAGGATCCCTATCCGAAACAATAGACTTCGGGACTCCATGAAGTCTCACAATCTCACGAATGTACAAGTTTGCCAACTTGTCTAAGGAATCCGTAGTGTTCACTGCTAAGAAGTGAGCACACTTAGTGAACTTATCAACAATCACCCAAACTGAGTTCTTCTTCGAAGGAGACAAAGGCAACCCCGATACAAAGTCCATGGTGATCCTCTCCCATTTCCATTCCGGAATCTTCAAAGGCTGTAGCAAACCTGAAGGAACCTGATGTTCTGCCTTCACTCTCTGACAAACCATACAACGGCTCACATACTCGGCTACATCTCTCTTCAAACCAACCCAGAAGTAATCGCTCTTCAAATCTCGGTACATCTTGGTACTACCCGGATGCATAGAAAAGGGACTCGAATGTGCTTCACTCAGAATCTGACGTCTCAACTCAACATCTTCCGGTACAACAATTCTATCTCTGAAGCACAACAGACTCTCACCATTGAAACTGTACTCAGTCGGTCTTCCTTCGGCTATATCTTGAACATGAGGGACTAGGCTCGCATCTTGCAACTGTTTCTCTCTAATCAACTGAATCAAGGAAGGCTTTACTTGCAACTCGGTGATCAAACCACCATCATCGGACACACTCAACCTAGCAAACATAGCTCTCAACTCAACGGCCACTTTTCTGCTCAAAGCGTCAGCCACTACATTTGCTTTACCCGGATGGTACTCAATGGTCAAATCATAGTCTTTTAATAGCTCTAGCCATCTCCTCTGTCTTAAGTTCAACTCTTTCTGTGTCATCAGATATTTCAAGCTCTTGTGATCGGTGTAAACTATACACTTCTCACCATACAAATAGTGACGCCAAATCTTCAATGCAAAAACAACTGCGGCCAACTCTATATCATGAGTAGGATAATTCTTCTCATGAATCTTCAACTGTCTAGATGCATAAGCAACAACTCTTCTATCTTGCATCAGAACACATCCTAAGCCTACGTAGGAAGCATCAATGTAGATCACAAACTCCTTACCTGAAACAGGTTGCACTAATACTGGAGCATTCGTCAAAGCTTCTTTCAATTTCTCAAAAGCCTTCTGTCTTGCATCTGACCATTCAAACTTAACTCCCTTTTGCAACAATTTAGTCAAAGGAGCAGCTACTCTAGAGAAGCCATCAACAAACCTCCTATAGTAACCGGCTAATCCTAGGAAACTCCTAATTTCAGTCACGAACTTAGGTTGTTTCCACTCAACAATAGCCTCAATCTTCGACGGATCAACACGGATACCTTCGGCCGAAACAACATGGCCAAGAAACACAACCTCTCGAATCCAGAACTCACACTTACTAAGCTTCGCATACAACTGATTGCTCAACAATCTTTGTAAAACAAATCTCAAGTGCTCATCATGCTCTTCTTCTGTCTTCGAGTACACAAGTATATCATCAATGAAGACAACTACAAAGCGATCTAGATAGTCCCTAAAAATTCTGTTCATCATGTCCATGAATGCTGCTGGTGCATTCGTGAGCCCAAATGGCATCACAAGAAACTCATAGTGACCATATCTAGTCCAAAAAGCTGTCTTTGGAACATCACACTCTTTCACCTTCAACTGATAGTACCCGGATCTCAAATCTACCTTCGAGAACACTGAAGCACCTCTAAACTGATCAAACAAATCATCTATACGAGGCAACGGATACTTGTTCTTCACATTCAACTGATTCAACTGTCTATAGTCAATGCACATGCGCATACTACCATCTTTCTTTTTCACAAACAACACGGGAGCACCCCACGGAGAACTACTAGGCCTAATGAAACCACGGTCTAATAACTCTTGCAACTGACTCTTCAATTCTTTCAACTCTTTCGGAGCCATACGGTACGGAGCTATCGAAACTGGGTTAGACCCTGAAACTGTCTCAATCACAAACTCAACGTCTCTGTCAGGAGGCAAACCCGGCAACTCTTCAGGAAACACATCTGGAAAGTCACACACTGTCCTAATATCTTTCGGTCTAGCTTCACTCATATCCGGATTCATAACATAAGCTAAATAAGCCCCACATCCCGAGTCCATCAACCTATGAGCCTCTAAAGCTGACACTACATTGGACAAGAACTTAATGTTCTCGCCCACTACCTCGTAGTCATCAGAGAGCTTCAAGGAAATTCTCTTTGTTTCAAAATCCACACTAGCCCGATGCTCAACCAACCAATCCATACCCAATATAATATCAAAACCGTAGAAAGGAAGTTCCATCATATCAACTGAAAACACATGACCCTGAATCTTCAGTGGACACCTCCTATACATACGTCTAACCACAACTGTCTCACCAAAAGAGCTAGTAACATGCATACCTACATCTAAGATCTCAACAGGAATATCTAACTTCTGCGCATGCTCACTCAAAATGTAGGAATGCGTAGAACCCGAATCAACCAAAGAAAGCAAAGACATAGAATGTAACTCGAAATTACCTGCTATCACATCGGTGTCGTTCCCGGCCTCTCTCTGAGCATAAACTCTCGCTGGTCCTCCCGCCTCTGGCTGCACAGCCACAACATGTGCAAGGTTCCTCTGAGCATCTCCCCTAGGTGCATCAGCCCTAGGCTGGAAGAAGCCACGACCGCGCCCACGGCCTCTCTGAAAATCGTTACCTCTCGCAGGAGCCTGAGCAATGTTCGGTGCCTGAGCTGCCTGACGTGGACAGTCCCTCCTAAAGTGGTCCCTCGAACCACAGTTCCAACAAGCATGGAAGTTACCCCAACACTCACCAGTGTGCTGCCTCCTACACTGTGCACACTCGGGCAAACGCCCTCCTCCTCTATGGCCCTGATGGCCTCTACCTTGGTGGCCACCGCCACGTCTCTGGTCAAACTGATGTCCGCCACCTCTGTGCCTCTTAGCATCTCTACCATCAAAGTGGTTGTGCCTCTTACCAGAACTAGATCCCCCAGAACGCTTGGTCAGCCCCAAGCTATGCTCAATGTCCTTGGCTCTAGCAACCAAGACATCAAAGTCAGAATAATCTGAAGCTAAGGTATACCTCTTAACTTCCTCATGAAGCCCGTATCTGAAACGATCACATCGAGCCCTCTCAGTAGGCACTAACTCTGGAGCATACTGACTCAGACGGACGAAACGAATCTCATAATCAGTCACAGATGCATCCCCCTGAGTGAGAGCCATGAACTCTCTCTTTTTCTCATCTAGGTACCTCGGTCCCAAGTACCTCTTCCGGAAAGCAAACTCAAAGAATTCCCAATCTATCTCGGCCTCTGGAACCCCGGCAGTAATGGTGACCCACCAGGTGTAGGCATCACCCTGAAGCAATGAGATCACACAACCCAATCTACGTGCGCCCGCACAACCCATCTGAGCTAAGATACGAACCGTCTTCTCCAACCACAACTCCGACCTCTCCGGAGTAGATCCTCTAAACTCCTCGGCTCCCAAGCTACGGAGCCTCTCCAAAGGGAGACTAGCATCATCACACCTAGGCTGAGCTGCAGCCTGAGCTCCCGCAACTGCGGCCTGGAAAGCTCCCGCTATCGCTTGCACTAGCGGAGTCATATCAATTCCAGCTGGACCTTGGCCACCTTGGCCACCTTGAGGTCCATCTCCTCCGGCTCCATCTTCACCTCCAGCTCCAGGTGGTGGAGGTGGTGGTGGTGGAGGTGGTGGTGGAGCGCCAACTCCCGCAGCCACCGGCCCTTTCAGATGAGCCTCCACACCAACAGCCGGCTCAACAGGAGCCGCAACCCGTGGTTCCTGACGAACCACTCTCGGTCTACCTCTCGGTCTAGACATTGCTCTCACGAAAATTAACTACAACCACAACAACAAAACATACAAGTTGGGTTAGCAAGGCAATGCTTCCAAGTGTTCAAGTACGTTCCCTCACTAAAACAAAACCATTTTCCAATGTAATAGTAGCAATGGGACTCACACACACATGCTTTGAATAAAACAAGCAACATACTCGTCAAACAAGCAACCATTCTTACAAGCAAGCAAACACCGTGCATATCAAGCAAAAGCTTGAACTTACCTCACTTACCTGCCCAAGGTCTCGGTAACCTTAGGCTCTGATACCAACAAGTGTAACCCCCTCGTCCCGGTCTGGTCGGATGACCGGTCCGAGTGGGCCACACGGGGAAAATCGAAGCGAAACTCGTTAAGGCTTCCCCTCGGTTAACGACCCAGAAAATTTCTTTTAACTTTATTCTTATCTAGATGCGTATTTAATTCCTAAGTGGAGCATAACAGCGGAAGATACAAACAAGGAAACATTTACCGACCAAACAAAGCATAAATAGTCCATTTTACTTCATTACAGCAGGCCGTTTCGAAACGCCCCTAGGGTGTTCCGAAACGCCTTGACTTGGTCAACGGCCCTGGGTCAACCATAAGGTGACCGTTCCGAAACAGGGGTGACCCGTATCGAAACGACCTTGACGGTCAATATCTCGTGGTCAACGAGATTTGACCGTTTCGAAACACCAAAGGCCCGTTTCGGAACGACTTCATCTCGCCAATTTCTCAAAATTCCAATAGCAAAAACGTTCCGAAACGCCCTCATCCGTTTCGAAACGGCAGGCCATTTACAAAGGGACCGTTCCGGAACAGGGGGACCCGTTCCGAAACACCCCCTGTCTGTAGACTCGTCTGGACTGTTTTGAGGCACAAGGGTGCCCCAAAACACCACCAAAACACCAAACAACATCAAAGCTAATCAACCCAAGATATACCAACACTAATATCATGCTTTAACAAGATTCAAACATGTTTAATACCAAGGCAACATCCCACATACATGCATTCATTCAAACATCAATCAAACACAACTATAAGCTCTTAAGGCATGAGGCTAACATTCAAGTAAGCAATTAGGCATGGGTTAACATTCATCATGGTAACACAACCATACAAAACAAGATATAGGGGAGTCCATACAAGCTCAAAACATCCAACAACTACTCAACAAAACCATACATGTCCCATTGCTCAAACTATTACATGTCTAACATTTAAAATCCATACTTGATGAACACCAGTCCAAAAACCACACTTGGAGGCCCTCTACTTGCCCGAGCAACCCACGAACTAAGGATCTGCAATGTTGAACAAAGAGAGCGTAAGCAATGATGCTTAGTGAGGGTAAGCTCTAAAAACAAACCTCAACATCGCAGGGTCCGAGCACGATCTAGCCAAGGCAATTCACATTTACCAAAAGTCCACAAGGTAAGGATGCATGAGCAATATATATCACATATATGCCTTAAACATGAGCTCAACACTACCATACATGTAATCACATTTAAACATTCAAACAGCTCATATATCTCAACCCATTGATACACATATCAATCAACATTGGCACCTAGTTAAGACTCAAATACGCGGATAACCGTTGGAACTCACATCCAACAACACAACCATTACCTGACGGTGGGATTACACTCATCACCGGTCTCGCGGAGGGGATTCCACTCATCCTCACGCCCCGTCGATGGGATTCCACTCATCACCGACTATATTTAAATACCATTTCCGGGCGTACCCGTACTCCTCCTTGGTGACTCAACGCCACCAAGGCCACGCGCGACTTTTGACTCATGTGTACACACTAACATCCTAATGATCGATCATTTGTATTTAAGTTTACTAGTGCCAATATTTACTCACTTCACATTACTCATTTCAATAACCTTGTGCTTAGCACGTACTCACCAACCACCATCATCATGCATGTCTCAAGCATCATAAGTCCAAATCTCATTTCACATGTATAAAGCAATATACATAGACATTCATACCACAATTCATACGAGACATACACAACCATATAATGAGTTCAACCAAAGGCTCTAGATCAAGTTTAGGATTAGGCTACCACCCTAATCCTAACTCTAGGTGGGTCTACCAAGCCCAACCTAGTCCACATACTCGAACCAACCAATTTAAAACCGTTTAAAACAATTAACCACTCACCTAAGCTCCCGAGCTCAAGACCAAGCAAGCAATTGTCTTCAATTCCCCGGATTCACTTCCGATGCTTCACCGATGCCCAAACATGATTCTAATCAATCCCAAACACAAACAAAACATCCACAATCAATATCTTGTCATCGAAACTAACCCGGATTACATTACCAAGCATCCAACACTCAAAACAAATCCAAAAACAGAATTCTCGAGCAGCCCTTAACACCCACTGAATTCTCCCATTTCAAACACCCAAACAAGCATCAATTTCACCCGAAATGATCCTCATATATCATACTACCTACAGCCCCCAAAACCCAACCTTAAACAGCCCCAAAACCCACTTTAAAACCCTCCAAAAACCCTCTCAAAGCCAAATTCCGAAAATTCCCAAAATCACTTGAAATTCATATATGATATACCATTTGACTTCCTTATACCACAACTAAGTATATTAAATCAAAATACTTCACTTAGCAACTTAAAAATCACATTTTTAATCAAGATATTCAAAAATGAAATTTTCTAAAACTTCCATGGAAACTAAAATGAAAGGTACTTTTACGAAGGGGAGGATGAGGGGAAGTCAAAAATACTCTTACCTTTCAAAACGGAGTTGAAATGAGGAGTAGAGGTGATGGAACAGTGAATCTCCAAGGAGAGAAGAAGGTAACGGTGGTTTTCTTGAAAGAGTGAAGGGAAGAAGATGAGAAGGGTGGGTGTTTTATTTGACATGTGATAATTTTAAAGCTCAAAAGACTTGTTTGCCCTTAATGAAATGGAATATCTACAAGGGAGGTAAATCCATGGTTAAAAGTGGTTTAATCTTAAAACGTGATTAACCCAAATTGATAAATTTTGAAAACAACTCGAAATATTATTTAGAGTATAAAACCGAGCCCAAAATAATATTAAAATATTATTTTCACCTAACCCCTAAACCCGGGTGTTACATATATCAACTTATATTAACTTCCACGTCATCATCCGTTAATTTTTTAACGTCGTTGGACCAATTTGTTACTTTTTTCAAGTCAGGGGACCAGTTTGTAACTTTTGATAGTCGAGGGATGCAAAAGATAATTGGAGCATAGTTAGGGGACCATTTATGTAGTTTACCCTTATATTTACTAATCAAGGCAGGTTAGGGTAGGTGAACGTCATTAAAAAACTAAATTATAACACACATTATTGTATTATGAGTAAATTTATAATTAGGTTATTATATTCTTAAAAGTTATAATTTAGTCAATTTATCTATCAATTGTAACAATCAGATCACTCTTTCGTCAAGTGTGTAACGAATTAACAATCGATAAATTGGGTGACCAAAATGTGAACTTACTCACAATTGAGTGGTTAAAATGTAACAAAAAAAAGTTAACATATGTTACAGTTAAACATAGTGATTTGATGGGTACAATCAATAAAGAGAGTGACCAAATCTTAACATTTTAAAATGCGATGATCTAATTATAAATTACTTGTAATGCATAGTTCATTGTTGTAGTGTAATTTACCCTAGAAAAGAGTCTCACGTCTCTCGTTCCCAATGTTGTATATAAAGGATTAATATTTGATACAATATTTGTGTAAACTAATTAAATATCAACGCATTATACAATTTTAAAATTAAATTCATATAAAATTATTTTTATGATATATGATTCAATAATGGTCCGTCAGTGTAGTATGTATATATGTATGTATGTATGTATGTATGAAGAATAGTGCATCAATTTTTTTTTCTAAGCAATAAATTTTATTAATGAAAATAGATAATAAAGTTGGAAGCCTCATTAAAAACTTTTTTAATCTTAAATGGAAGAAAATAGTACACCTTAACTTAGCTTACAAGCTTCCAAACACAATTGGACAAAAAATTCTCCTCAAGCAATCACCATGGAAAAACCAGGTCTCGAGTTGGTCCAAGTATATATATGAAGAATAGTGCATCAAATATTCATCTATTTAACCAATAGGGGTTAGTCTAAGTAGTAAGTAGCTTAGTTTCTCTTAAGCATGTCTCGAGTTCGAGGCGTTGTGTACGTAGAAAATTCTTGCTGGGAGACTCACCTATCAAAACCAGATGTGTAACGCGGGCTGATCTAAATTAATTAAGACGAAACTCTGATAACCTAAAGAGCAACCAAAAAAATATTCATGTATTTATATTATATATTGAAGTAAATGATGGGCTAATTTACAACGTAGGTTACTGATCTTAATTTCATGCGCGACCCAAAACAATTTCGATGGCTTCGGTTTTAAATGCGGTACGACAATAGAAAAAAATATTAATTTTAAAAGATTCAGATTCAAGTATGTATATGTATATATTGTTAAAAATTAAAAAAAATAAAAACATATATTATTGTATAATCACAATAATATATTAAAAACACACACTACCGCAATAGATTAGGTTTATGCAATTAGACACTTTTGTCATTTTGTATAATGGGTGTTTTGTAGGCGCAGTATATATAAAAGAAACACACGTAACTAATTTACAAAGAAGTGGAATTTTCTTGAGAGAAAAAATATGGCAATTCCAAACAAATGCAGGAACCGACTTAACATGTTTATCAACAAAATTTAATTTTATGAAAAAGAATTAGCAATTTTGACATTATTCTTTCGCTGAGCACTACTGATAATGAGTACAATTAAACACCATTAAATTAATTTATAAAGATTAAAAATTTAAAGAATTCAACGTATAATTATAAATTATTTGAACATATAATTATAAATAAAATATTAATTAAATTATTTTCCATACATATAATATTTTTTAATCTTTTTTAAAAAAATTGGATCAAATTTTAAAAATAAAAACCTGAAACCCTAAACTCAGAACTTAAAACATTAAACTGGAACTCAAAGCCCTAAACCATAAACTTGAAACCCTAAACCCTAAACATGAAACCTTAAACCCTAAATTACAAATTATAAACTATAAACCCTAAATTTGAATATTAGTTTCAAACTTTATGGTTGGTGGGTCAGGGGTTAGTGTTTATTGTTTAGGGTTTAATATTTAGGGTTTATGGTTTAGTGTTCACTATTTAGTGTTTATGGTTTATGGTTAGTGTTTTGAGTTTAGGGTTTTGGGTTTTGAGTTTATAGTTTGTGGTTTAGGGTTTTTGAGTTTTAGGTTTATGATTTTATGTCTATGGTTTAGGGTTTTAGGTTTTATGTTTATTGGTAGGGTTTATGATTTTATGTTTAGGGTTTAAGGTTTAGGGTTTTATGTTTAGGGTTTTATGTTTAGGGTTTATGGTTTAGAGTTTAAGATTTTGGGTTTTTATTTTTTAAATTGACTAAGGTTGGTATTTGATCCAATTTTTTTAAAAATTAAAATATATTATATATATAATAATTTAATTAATATTTTATTTTAAATAATTTATAATTATATGTTTAAATACTTTATACTTGTTGAGTCCTTTAGATTTTTAATCTTTATAAATTAATTTAATAATGCTAAACAGTGTTTATCATTAGTGGTGTTGGTCGAGCGTTGTAGAATTTTTCTTTATGACATGTAAAAACATTTTAAGTGAAAACTTTGAATTAATTTTTCCTCTAAAATAATTTAATAATATTAATATAAAAATTGATTTATTAATGATAAAAATTTAATTAAATTAATTCAATAATGTCAAATATAAATTACCCTGTATAATACTCAGATGATGTGAAATTTATGGTATGATTTATTTTCGTTCGTTCGGTGATTTGCCAATACTCTATACAAGAAACGTTGTTTGTAAGCCTGGCCAAGTAATTCAATTAACCTAGATTTACGGGTAAACAACTTTCTAAATATTCTAAAAAGGAAGAATCCACCCTAGATGAACTGAATTTTGAATATTCTCATTTGAACCGATCCAAGAATACAGTTGTATTTATTAATCTTAATACAAATTACAGTGCTAAGTTTGTCACTTTTTAAATAAAAAAGCATTTCTAGCTAACTGTATATACGTCTTTTTCTATTATTTCAACCCCATGAATCACAACTATAAATACCTTTGCAAAACCTCACAAACTCTCACAAAGAAAGATGAAGCTCTTATTTGCAACTTCCTTGTTTGTGTTCCTGTTCTTGACCTCATCATTTGCCAAACCTAGACCAACCGCCCCTCCACCTCCTCCTGGTGATGTTCTTTTTTTTTTACCATTCATGCAGTTGACATTATCATTGCTATCTCTAATATCACTCGAGCTCAGGACGAGTGTCGAACATGGGGTATCTTTCTTTTGGTTCTAATGGGATTTTCTTTTTACTTGCTAATAGGTTTCTGTGATAGAAGGTGCGGGGAGAGATGTGCCAAGGCAGGAGTGAAAGATCGGTGCTTGAAGTATTGTGGGATATGCTGCCAAGAGTGTAAGTGTGTTCCTTCAGGGACCTTCGGCCACAAGTCCGAATGCCCTTGCTATCGAGACAAGTTGAACTCCAAGGGCCACCCTAAGTGCCCTTAATATTCCCAGTTTCACTGTCTGTCCTCTGAGATCCACCCACCCATTTATTGGGAACCAAATTATATGTAAAACAATAATAACATGCATGTATGAAATAAAGTGTCTACTCAGTAAAAACAAATTGGATTGCATCTTATTTCCCAACTACAATGATAATAAAAAGATTCTCCCTTTTTTTTTTCTTGTGAAAGATTTCAATTGTAAAATACTAGATTATACGGTTATATAATGATCTTCCCTCTTCAAATCTAAATGTGGAATTCAAAATCATAAGTCATACCAACACAAATTGATTGAGACTTGGGATGAGTAGATCACCCATAAAGAAAGTGATATCAACATACAGAATGTCATGCTTTGAATACAGCACGGAAGCAAAACAGCATGAGCATATTCCGATCAGGATGAGAAGGGCATGAAACAAGAGGATAGGAGAATGGACACTTAGCATGTACATAGAGATAAACTATGGCTGGAAAAGTTTAGCAATGCTCTTCCAGCAGTTTTCTTCAAACATGTACAGATACAATATTCCAACTTACAAGATTTAGCTAACCTGAGGATTTCCGGCTCCACCAGCCGGTGCCTGATTTTCGTTTCCCCCTCTTCCGTTTGTAATTAGGGACCTTGGACTTGGATGTCGAAGATACTTTTGCGTCTGGTAGACCAGAAGGGTTTGCAGGGAGGTCATCTCCAGGAGCAAGAACAGTAGGCTTTTTGGTTGGTATTGGCGGCTCCTTGGTGCCTGACTTTCGTTTCCCCCTCTTCACTTTGTTATTAGAGGCCTTGGACTTGGACATTGAAGATACCTTTGCATCTGGTTGAACAGAAGGGCTTGCTGGGAGGTCGTCTCCTGGAGCAAGAACAGTAGGTTTTTCAGTTGGCATCAGTGACTCCTCAGTGCCTGATTTTCGTTTCCCCATCTTCCTTTTGTTTTTAGGGATCTTGGACTCAGACGTCGAAGGTACCTTCACATCTGGTTGAACAGAAGGGTTTGCAGGGAGGTCATCTCCAGGAGCAATAACAGTAGGTTTTTCAGTTGGCATCAATGACTCCATGGAGATTGATTTCTGTTGTCCCGTTTTCCTTTTGTTATTAGGTATCTTGGACTCGGACGTCAAAGATGCCTTCACATCTGGTTGAACAGAAGGTTTTGCAGGTAGTTCATCTCCAGGAGCAATAACAGTAGGCTTTTCAGTTGGCATTGGCGGATCCTCAGTGCCTGATTTTTGTTTCCCCACATTCCTTCTGTTATAAGTGATCTCAGACTTAGACGTCAAAGAGACCTTGACATCTGGTTGAACAGAAGGAGTTTGAAGGAGGTCATCTCCAGGAGCAAGAACACTAGGCTTTTCAGTTGGCACTGGCAACTCCTCTGCCTGTTGAGTTAAACCTCTTTGAAAATTACACAACTCTTCCTTGGCAACCTGGTTATGTATCAAAATATCACCCTCAGTCTGCAAATATAATGAAGATCAGTTGTATTACAATTTACAAATGAAAAGTGAAAACAAGATGGTTGAATATTCATAAAACAATTAATATTCACAACATTCATAAAACAATTAAAACCAAGGGTAATTGTAATTATTCCATACACAGGCGGTGGAAACAAAAAGTTTTCACAAGTGCCTTAGTTTTAGGGTTTAGGGTTAGACTTTAGGGTTTAGTGGTTTGAAATTGATGAGTTGTGGTTAAAATTTAGAGTTTGGGGTTAGAATTTAGAGTTTATAGGTTAAAACCTAAATTAACCATATTACCCTAACCTCTAAACCCTAAATTATAACATCTAAACCCTGAACTCTAACTACAGCCCCTAAATACTAAGCCACTAACCTCTAAACCCTAAATTCTAATCATAACCCCTAAAATTAAGGCGCTTGTGGAAACTTTTTGTTTCTACTGCCTATGTATTGAATATAAATCCTAAAACCAAATCCTGGTATCAAAAACCAAGGATCATAGAATAGTGTGAAATGTTAACTGAACAAATGAAGGAGGAATTACAAGAGGAAGGGAAAAGCAAGGAAGATGTTTTCTAGTTTCATATTAAATGTGCAACTGAAAAACCTTTTTTTCATAGTCAACAGTATTAGTAGAAGCAAAGAATGACCCCAAAATCAAATTCAAAGTACAATACTTTTGTTACTTTCTGTTACAGGCCTAAGCAAAGCAAATGATAAATATGTAAAAGTTGAAGACGACAATAAATGTTACAGAAATGATGGAACAGAAAAACTTAAATGATCAAGAAGAATGTATAAAAAAGAGAACTCACATTGTCATAAGAAACTGCCGCAAGATTCTGAGCAGTTCCCTCAATCATATCAGGAAAAGGTGTAACCTCTCCATGACTTGAAACTGCACTACTTCCAGGCATAAATAGATCTCCCATGTTACCCCCCGAAAGATGCTGAGATGTAACTGGCATTCCCTCTCCACTCCCAGGTGGAGAAGAGCGACTTCTAGAACCAGCAAAGGTGTTGCATGGCATAACTGAACTCAATACATTAATGGAAGAGAACTTTTGGGGACTTTCATTAACCACATTGTCAACTCGGGCCTTTAACTTGTGAACTTGTGATTGAATCAGATCAATCTTTCCAAGGATCTTTTCTAACCAAATATCACTGTCTCTGAATTCAAGACCTGACAATCCATCACTAAATCCAACATCTTCGTTGCTATTGACCGTTATGTTTCCTAAAATAATCAAGAGAATGGACCAAAATACCCATTAGAGAAAGTCAATTTTTGGAAACACACAATCACAACAGTTATTTGTTGGATCTTGTTCTATTACAACTATGAGCTACACAATTACCAAAACCAAGTCAAATCTAATTCTTACCTAAATTACCATTATCACCATCATGAGCAGCAGTAGCAACAACAAATTTCTTACTATCTGGGAGGCAAAGAGAATATACTTATCAGATTTGGACTTGTAAAATGCATACTCCTTGAAGAATGATCATGGAACTTATAGTTTCATACCATAATATGAGAAAAGGTTATGATTTGACATATATGATGCTAAATCAGCAGTATCTTCAACTCGCTTTCTTTTCCTCCTCTTCATTACTTTCTTTCTTTGAATTTGATGAGGAAAAGGTTGTGACTTCACATGAAGTCCCTCATATGTGAGCTTCTCAGATTCAAAGTTCTTTCTCCGATCATATTCTGCAAGTTCTTGATCATACTTCAATGTCTGAGATTTAAATTCCTTAAGTTGCAATTCTAACCATTTACACCGCCACATAAGGGGACGAACAAACCTCCTCCAATGATCTGTCAACTTTCTCTTCCTGGAAAATTTAGGAAAAGAAAGCAAACTGAATAATGCAACATGTATTTGGACATCAAACTGGAATACACTTCATAAGTTGAAACATAGTTTTTGTTTTTTTAGAATTGCCAGCCAAAAAAGTGGAAACAATAATTCTATCAGCAAGAGTCAATATAAAATTATGTGCATTAATGGTGGTGAACTTTTAGAAGCCAAAAAATTAAAATAAAATTTCATTAATTATCAATAAACTAACACAAAAACAAAATAAATCGAGCTACTAAGAAAAGCACCTTAATAGGAACAACCCATCAAACATTGATCCCAATTGCCTCCCGCTGGATAATGCCGATTCAACTTCAACATCACTTGTTTCAGAGTCATTCTCAACCCCAGATATCGTGCCACCAAAAGAACTCGAATTCTCAGTGGTATCCTGACATTCAGCAATAGCCAAGCTATCCATGACAGAATCTGTACATTCAGTTATGTCAATCTCCATATCCTCAGTTCCTTTGGGCATCTTCCCTTCTCCTACACCATTCAAAGTTTCCTCACCAAAGTTGTGGTCCTCGAAATTACTCACAGAATGCATAAACTTATCTTTCGAATCTTGGGGCAAGCTTTCATTTCCATTACCATTTGAAACCATTTCCATCATTGTATTAGACTTGTCTTTCGGCTCCAATTCAGAGCCTATACTGATCATCATAAAGACTTGTTCAATTCACTAGTAAGTCAACTTAATTAAAAAAACAACTCCCTGCAAAATTCACATCAAATTCAACATTACCATTTTAACTAAGCAAATTGAGAAAGAGACTACAACTAAATGGCTCATATCTTTATATTTATACACACATAATCACAGCTGCAGAACATAAAAAAGCTAAAAACTAAACCAATAACCGGAATTTCCAACAGAAGACAAGTTAGAAGACGAGGTTATGATAAAGGAAATAAGAAATTAACGCATTGAAATCCACATAAATCGCAAAACCCAAAACCCCAGAACAGGGAACAGAGAAGAGGAAAAGAAGAACCTATGGACATCTGGGACTTGGATTGGGGGAGGAGATTGTTAGCACCACCGTTGACAATTTTTCGTTTGATTTTTTTGAAAAGGAAAAAGGAGAAATTGCAAGGGGGTGGGTTAGAAAAAGATCGGTGGAGTGTAGAGTTGTGTCGTCAATTGAATGGAATAATAAAAGCAGATATTAAAAAGAGGAGAATGAAAGATTCGTTTTTTTATTTATTTATTTTGGGCCTAGTCCCTACCTAATTCGCTTTTTGTTCTCGAGTCCCTATCTAATCCATTCATATATCGATATTCAATTTCAATATTACGATTAACAAAATATGTAAAAGAAATTACCAATTTTTATCATATTAAAAAAAAGTAAACATGAACTTTGTCGTTTGGAGAGTGGCAAATAGATTTTGATACCTGATGAGTAAGTTAAAAGAAGAGATTTTCACTTAAAACAGATATTAGTTTTTTTAACAGATGTTTAACTGTTGAACCGAGAACTAATATTGAATGGTTACTCTAAACGTTTCAAAATGATATATATATATATATATATATATATATATATATATATATATATATATATTTGTCAGATTTGGTTCTAAAATAACGTATCACAAAAGCTAGATTTCTCAACTTATTAGGGGCGAACAGGCGACTGACCCTTTAACCCCCTCTTGGTCCATCCTTGTTTGAACCCTCTCGCCTTATCTCTAACCTTTTGTTTGTTCGGCCTTTCTCCGACATTGTGGCACTCTTCGTCCATCATATTTACTCTGTCAAACAATATAATGCCCTTTTAGATTCAAAATTATTTTAATATCAATAAATTCTATTGATTCAATAACTAGGATTAACGTCTTGGATTTATCCTAAATAGCTATAGTTTTCTTTCATGTAGGACCGAATTGTACTAAATTTAGATCAATCCTTATTGTTAGAGGAAAAGTTTCGCTTTAGGTTCCAACATATAGGTGTGTGTCTTACTTAGTGCAAAACTTGTGTTTTTCATTAAATATCGAATGTTATTGTCTTATTTGGGATACGTAGTTTTGTTCCCTTCAACTGTTTCCAAAATACTGCTATTGCTAAAGCTTATAAATCATACATTCTTCAACTGTTTCCAAAATACCCACTACAGGCTACAAGCATGTTTAAACAGTACTCCAGGCAAAGTAAGCTTACTAAACTTAACTTTGTACATAGTCCCTAAATAAATATGCATAGGCTAAACATATGCTTTTAGCTTGAGAAATTCATCTGTCAAAGCAGAGCTCGAATCAATTGGCTGATCTCAGGGTGAGATAGATCACTCAATTCCTTGTGTCTCTTTTGATGGTAACAAGCGCCGCCAAGCGGATGATGTAATACCTCGAGAAACTAAGTAGATTATAAACGCAATATATGCACCGGTAAATGCAGATACTACGCTTGTGAACATTACACCAGTGACTTCAGAGGAGAAGAAGTCGAGTAGAAGATACCCATTGATCGCTATCACCAGCACAGCCACGAGCCATGCAACTGTCTGCAAAGGAGAGGGGGAAAAGTTCAAGGAAAATGTAATTGCATAAACGAAAACGATGGCATAATATAATATGATGGAAGCGAAAGTTGCACAGCAGTCAATGAGCTATAATAAGAATCCATATACCACAAGTTAAAATACCCACTAATCCACATAGCTTAAACATTGATACTGCAATAATCTAACTGAATTTCCTATCATATTAACCCTTATTCCTCCAGGAAGGCAGAAGAGACAAAGAACAAAAACTCTTCTAAATCTTAGACATATACACATGGGAAGCTCGAGAATAGGGAAAATGAGCCGGCCAATTGACACAAGGATTCTTTTAGACAACAAAAGTTGTATGTATTCTCCAGCCAAAAAGGCGTTTAGGATGTTCTAACAACTATAGTGTCGCCACACCATTAACAGTGAAGTAATTCGCATTTTTCTCAATAGAAAAGCAATAGCTGTTCTGAAATGTTAATTACGACCTTTAGATCAGAAAGACGAACGGCCACTAATCAAAATTAAGCAATAAAAAAGTATCAACTCATCCCGCAGTCAATACAAGCGCAAAAAATCACTTAAGGCTGCATGTACACTAGAGCTCCTGTAGTTAAGAATCAGCAAGGCACAAAATAAGGGCATTAGCAGCACCAGCATACCTTGAGCACAGAGCCAATTTTGAAGGTACCCATGATTTGCTCCTTGGATACCAAACAAAGAAGTGGGATAAGAGCAAAAGGGATTTGAATCGATTGAAGCACATTAAGCCATTCATTTAATTCATCTAACGCTGATTCAGAAGTATCAAAAATAAGAGCAACTATCATCGTAGGAACAATTGCAAAACTCCTAGTGATCAATGCTCTTATCCATTTTTTCAACCTCAAGTTCAAGAAACCTCCCATGATGAACTGCCCTGCATAAGTGCCAGTAATAGTGCTGCTTTGTCCAGCTGCTAATAACCCGATAGCCCAGATATATAAAATCGGGAATAACCCACCTCCAAATTTCTCTTGAAGATACTGCCCCGCATTCACAAGACCGATACTATCGGCTATTTCTGTGCCATAAAATGCCTTGGCAAAAACAGTTGTGACAAACAGATTGATTATAAAGGAAATTAAAAGCGCGGCGGCAGACTCTATTGAGTAATAATTGAGAGCTTCTTGCACTCGGCCTTTCTTGCTGTGATCGATTTCCCGTGATTGCACGAGAGCAGAGTGCAAGAATACATTGTGAGGCATAATAATGCAGCCCACAACTCCCACGGCTTGTTTGATGGTTTTGGAGCTAAGTTTTGGAATCAAAACACCTGCAACAACCAAAACATTTGATCATCAGTCAACTGCAATATAGAATGGAGTATGAAAGAAATTGCTACAGCCAACAATGGAACTGAGTGCCTCACCAAGAAGAAGTTCAGTGCCACTGGGTTTTGTTTGACCAAACATCCAAGCAAATGAGACTGCCATTGTAGCAATAAGGACAGCAAAAAAAGCTTCCAGCTTCCTCACTCCAAAGTTTTCAAGAAACAAGAAGATAAAACTGGAACAAAATTATAACATTAAAAAAACTCACTTTCATCGTTTGTTCAGACAAATTTGAGTTTTATATTAACTAAAAAAGGCTTGAAAATCTTCAAATTTCAGACATCGTATATGATACAAACAAATCAATAAATAAATCTACTGCAGACAAAACCCCACAAAAAATACTAATAAAAATTTGAAAGAAGGAGAAGAAAACAGGTCATCATAAGAATACTGACCAATCACAAGCTGTAATAACAACACCAGCCCACAAAGGCAAAGCACCGTTACTCAAAATCTTAATAGCAATAGCACTTCCAATAACTTCCTGTATATCAGCTCCAATCAAAGCCAACTCCGCCATTACCCACAAAATCATCCTAGCCCAAGTCGGATACTCTTCTCTACACAGCTCAGCCAAGTGTCTCCCCGTCGCCACACCAAGCCTAGCCGACAGCAGCTGAACCAGCAACCCAATAGCCGTAGCCCACATCAACAGCCACAGCAAAGAGTAACCGGCTATAGCTCCGGCTTGAAGATCCCCTTCTAAATTCCCAGGATCCAAAAACGCAATCGACATCAAAAACCCGGGCCCGGTGAAAAGCCAAAGCTTTTTCCAGGAAAAAGGCGGGACACCCAGTGAGTCTTCATCCCCTGTTTCATCGATTCCGACGATGTGGACTTTTTCGCCTGACTCGTACGCAACATCCTGGTCGGATAATAACGGAAGCCGGTTGTCTTCTGGTGGCATATTCCGGTGTGCCGGCCTACGAGGAGGATTGTTTTTGCTTTGGGATTTAGCTTTAGCTACGAAAAAAAAAGGTAAAGGAAGCTTGGTTGAAGCAAAAGAAGAGAAATGAAAACTATTCTTTCCCACTCTCTTTGGCTTTACTCAATGTTGCTGGCTGTTTTCTTGTTATTCGTGGCCTTTTCGTTTCTATACAATTTAAATCAGTTATTTATAGTAAAAATGCAATCTCTTCGTCGCGTAGCAATGCTATATTTTTTTTATTTATTTTTACTATTGTATTTTTCATTTTAGAATAAATTATATCAGATATCGCTAAAATTTAAATGTTATATCTTTATACTACTCAATTTTTAATTTGTTGAATTATAAATTATGATAGTAATAAGTTATCATGATGCACAAAACATGTAGATGGGTAATTAGAATATATCGAATATGCAAATGCAAAGTAAAAAAATAATTAAAATATATTTAGATCTAAACAATAACAAATTTAGGCAGAGCTGACACATAATGGAACTTAAACTTGTAATAAATATGGACCGAGAAGTCTTATATGATATTTACGGAGAAATATATGGGGCTTGCAAGAGCCCGACCCCCTATTTTTTTTCCAATTTCCGTTTAGCCCCTTTAATTTTTTCCTAATTTTCATTTTAATCTTTATGATTAATATAAAAAATATGACAATTTATGTTTGGCCCCAATTTTTTCAAAGTTTTCTTATTTGACATTTTTATGATAAATTTGGTAAACTGATGTAGAGTAGTATTTTATATAAAGAAAAGTTAATAATTAAATTATTTACATATAAAGTAATATCTAAATATTAATTTGGCAAAAGCTGAAGTTAAATAATTAACGTATCTGATAGAAAATGATGATTTAATTTGTTTTTTTTTTTTCTAAATGTTAATTTAGATGATTACCAGTGTCCCAAATTTAAAATAGGCAAAATGCAAAAGATGCTTCAAATGTTTAGATGTTTTGTCATTTGGCTCTTTATTCTTTTTTCTTTTTTTTTGAGCAAACAACCCTCAATGTTTTAATTTGATTCAAATATACTTTTGTTTGGTGAAAACTACTAGTCAACTGACGGTCAATGGATGATGTTGACTAGACTTATCACGTGTTAAGATCTGCTGGCGTGCCAACATCATATTCGTCACGTGACACCATCCGGTTCGGCCACGTATCACTATAAAGAAAGGTATAACAAAAAAATTAAAAAAAAATAGTTGTGGCATATGCCACGTTCGCCGATCTTAACACGTGGCAAGTCTAGTTAGAATCAACCATTGATCGTTAGTTGGCTAGCAGTTTTCATGCAACAATGGCATATTTGGATCAAATTGAAACGTTGAGAGTTATATACTTAAAAAAAATAGGAAACCAAATAACGTCTCTAATTTCATCCATAAACATCTTTTATATTTTGCCTTTAAAATACCCAGCTCTACTTTTGAGCATGTTTATCTTACATAAACATCTGGACCCCCTTTTAACACATGGATTTCATCCATGTTAAAATTTGAACACTCATAAGGTTCACATGTCAATTTTGTCAACACAACTAAACTTTATTAGTAAATAAATACTTGATTAATTATAGATTTAGTACAATGGAAGTATTGAATTCAAAACTGAACCTCCTTTTCACTGGCAGATGGTAATGGAGCCAAGTTTTGAAAAACTAGCATTTGGTCCTTAAAATTAAAAAAAAAATTTAATCCCTCAAAAAAATTAAAAATCTCATTAAGTTTCATTTTTTAACAGTTTTAACTTAATCTCCTCCTATAATTTTTAATTAAGTCTCTCAACATTTTATAAAATTTTAGTTTGACACCCATTTTTCAAATCAGCCTCAGATTTGAGTATAAAAGAGGAGAGTGGTCATTTTCCCATTTTACAATCTTATCTACGTAATGCTAGAAAAAATAAATCAAATGTGGCAAAACGACGTGGCATTAATAAACTATAAAGGGGTGGCTGCTCGTAAAGGGCGACGGGCAGAGAGAGGAAAGCGCGACGAGTAAAGAGTGGAGATGTTGCCAAGTATGTGGCGACGACAAGCAAGCGTACGTCTGGCCGTGGATGGCTTGTGGTAGCACGAGTTTTCGTCACCTTTGCTGGCGGCGTATTTTGTTTTCTTTTTTCAACATTTCTCCACCAACCTTGTATAACTTTGGCTTTTTAAATATAATCATTAATATGTTTGTGCATGATCTAAATATTATTATATTAAATTTTATAATATTCACGATACGGATAAAGGAAAGTATTTTATATAAAAAGTACAACTATTTGTTTTTCAATAAATAAGTATTTGTTGGTAGAAGAAGAGATTTGAATTTTAAATATTAATATTCATTCAACAAAAGAATTTTATGCACCTACCACTCGGCCACTCCAATGCATGATCTATAATTTCACTGTTAATTTATATTCGAAGTTAAGTTTTGTTGTAAAAAAAAATAGAAGTAAAAATTTATGGTTAGAGCTCAATACATAAATGTGTTTAACATCAATCAATGTGAATGTCTGATTAGGACTGTAAATGAGACGAGACAGATTGCGAGCTACTCGAGTTTAACTCGGTTAAAGTTCGGTCAACACTCGACTCGAGCTCGAACTCGGCTCGAGTTCTTAACGAGCCGAGTCAAGCTACTCGAAAAATATAATATACTAGATTTTTTTAATTTTTTAAATTTAAAATTTAAATTTATAACCCTAAAATCTAAATACGAAATTCTAAATCGAACAACCTAAACCTTAAACTAACATCATAAACCCTAAAATTAAACTAAAGTTCACACAACTTGTGATATGAACCCGATAATGTGACCCGAGTCATATAGATGTGCCCGATCGTGATTCTAGTAAGAAATATTCTTTGCTACGCTTTGAACTCTGAGATATCATAAAACATACATGTGAGATGAATAGCAATATAATAAAAAAATTAATGAAGAAAGGAATTGGATAGGTAATTTGGATAGTATGGTGGCTAAGGATGGAGGATGATAATCATGGAAAGGTGTAAATCAAAGGAGTGATGGGAGATGCTAAAGGCGGCGTGGATTTGTATGGTTGCAAGGATAGCGAATTGTGACCCGCTAGCTATAACGAGCTAGGAACCAACAATATACTTTGATGGAGTCGAGGTGGAGGAGTGTGGAACGTGACCCACAAGCTATAAGAGAGCTTGGAACCAACGCTATAGTAAAATGAAATGGATAGAAGACTACAAGCACAACTTGAAGCCGATAGAGTTCTCGCAAGAACAAGATGAAAGTAATCTTTCAAAGGTTTATATTCTCCAAAAAAAAAGTCTCTTACAAATGAACCTAAGGTGCCTATTTATAGTGTGGATAGGCACCATATGAAAAGTCACACAAAAGAGAGATGAATGCTCATCTAAATGCTATTGAATAAAAATAAATGAAATGTTTCTTTCTTATCCTTTTGATGGATGAATTTTGCTTTAAATTGAAATGAATTTAGCCTTAAATTCGTCTAAAAGGAGTGGTGACTCTTGGGCTGCTTCATTTTGCTTGCAAATGGATAAAAGGGAATGAATGTGGACATAGGATGAATGTAGACATCCCACAAATCCAAATCAACTTGTCTCTTTGAATTCCTTGATGATTTTATCACTTAATTTGATGATTAAATGACATTAAACCAGCCTTCATTGCTTGCCCATTTGTGGAATATGATCAACCTTCAAAAAATGATAAATAAAGGCCTTGAATGCATAATTTGAATGCTGGTTATTGCATGTCCCTTCTCTTGAACGTGAATGGCCTTCATTGGTTCATAATTTCAACCTTGAATAGGTGAATTATGAAGCTTAAATGCTTTGTTACTCTAAGAAGATGAACAACCTTGAAAAGATGAAAAGAATTCAGCCTTCAATTGCCTTCAATTGCCTTGTTTGCATGAGTAAAGATGGCCATCAATGACTTGTTTCCAAGTTGAAGTTGAAAAGTCTCTTCTTTAATCCACACGTCACATGAACCTAGACACACACAAAGGATTTATTCAAACTTAAAATAATAGATGCATGAAACAATTAAAGAGTTAGTTAATTGAGTGAACTAGTTTAATTAAAGAACTAACTTTATTGAATTTAACTAAATGCATGAATGAAGTAGTTTAACGAATGATTTAAGATACATAATTAAACTACTTCCCTAAATGAACTAAAACTATAAATGAAATGCATGCTTTAATGACCAACACACTTTATCAATGTAGTGGAAGTTTGAAATACTTAAATTCTCATGCAAATGCATGCATGAGCAAGGTAAGGCATTTCTCCCTTATTATTTCTTCTTTCTCACGTTCATGGCTTGTTGTAAACAAGCTTTCCATGGCTGATTGAAACTCCTTTGCCCGTGCACGTGTAATGGGGCCACTTGGGTACTTCTTCGGGTCCTTGTTCTTGATGGTCATATCAGTCCCTCCCTCTTTAAAGCGATTTGTCCCCAAATCGTCACCTACATCAAAAGGAGATAAATTAGCAACATTAAAGGTTGCACTAACATTAAACTCACCTGGGAGGTCTAGTTGATAAGCATTATCATTGAGCCTCTTAACTACTCGAAATGGCCCATCTCCTCGAGGCATCAATTTAGATTTCTGTTGGGCTGGAAACCTTTCTTTTCTCATGTGCAACCACACCCAATCTCCCGGCTCAAAGACAACTCTTCTTCGACCCTTGTTTGCTTGCTGCTCATATTGCTTGGTTTTCTTTTCAATATTATCCCGCACTTGTTGATGAAGTTTCTTAACAAATTCAGCTTTGTTAAGTCCATCTTTATTCATAATTTGATTAGCGGGTAATGGCAATAAGTCCATCGGAGTTAATGGATTGAACCCATACACAACTTCAAAAGGAGTGTGTCCCGAGGTGGTATGGACTGATCGGTTATATGCAAACTCCACATGTGGTAAGCACTCTTCCCATGTCTTTAGATTCTTCTTAATAATGCTTCTAAGCAACGTGGAGAGTACTCTATTCACCACTTCGGTTTGGCCATCCGTTTGAGGGTGACAAGTGGTGGAAAATAGCAGCTTAGTTCCAATCTTACTCCATAGGGCTCTCCAGAAGTGGCTTAAGAACTTCACGTCTCGATCGGAAACGATAGTTCTTGGCACACCATGTAATCTCAAGACTTCCCTGAAAAACAAGTTAGCAATATGTAAGGCATCATTAGTCTTGTTGCAAAGAATAAAATGAGCCATTTTAGAAAATCTATCCACTACTACAAAGATGGAGTCTTTGTTATTCTTTGTGCGTGGAAGCCCTAGCACAAAATCCATTGAAATGTCCATCCATGGTGCTTCTGGAATAGGTAGTGGCGTGTAGAGTCCATGTGGCATGGCTTTAGACTTAGCCTTCTTGCAAGTGATGCAACGTTCACATAACCTCTCTACATCTCGTCTCATCTTTGGCCAATATAAATGCTCTTGAAGTATGGCCAAAGTCTTTGCTATTCCAAAATATCCCATTAAGCCTCCTCCATGGGCTTCTTTGATAAGTAATTCACGTGTGGAACCTTGTGGAATACAAAGTCTTCCTTCCTTGAATAAGAACCCATTGTCCCTATAATAGTTTTCAAACGTTCTTTTCTCACAAGCTTTGTAAATTTTTTCAAAGTCAGAATCAGATTCGTATAAATCCTTAATGAAAACAAAACCCAACAACTTAGATTCTAAGGTGTTTTGAAGAGCGTACCTCCGAGACAATGCATCGGCAACTATATTCTCTTTACATTTCTTATATTTGATCACATAGGGAAAATATTCAAGAAACTCCACCCATTTGGCATGTCGTTTGTTGAGTTTATGTTGCCCCCGAATGTGCTTCAATGCCTCATGATCGGTGTGAATAATGAACTCCTTAGGCCATAGATAGTGTTGCCATGTTTCCATTGCGCGAACAAGGGCATACATCTCCTTATCATATGTTGGATAATTCAACGTGGCTCCACTTAATTTCTCACTGAAATATGCTATAGGACATCCACCTTGAGATAATACCGCTCCAATTCCCACACCTGATGCATCACATTCAATTTCAAACGTTTTGTTAAAATCAGGTAAGGTAAGCAAAGGGGCATGAATTAAACATTCTTTAATGTCATTAAAAGATTTCTCTTGGTCTCCCCCCCAGAAAAAGTTAGCATTCTTCTTGATGACACAAGTTAAAGGGGCGGCAATGGTGCTGAAGTTTGGCACAAATCTCTGGTAAAAGCTTGCAAGTACATGGAAACTCCTAACTTGGGAAATGCTTGCTGGTCGTGGCCATTCTTCAATGGCTTTAACCTTCTCTTTGTCAACCTCTAAGCCTTTAGAACTGACAACAAAACCAAGAAAGACAACTTTGTCAGTACAAAATGTACACTTGTCTAAATTAGCATATAACTTCTCATTTCTTAAAACCAACAAAATTGACCTCAAGTGTTGAACATGTTCTTCCATTGATTTACTATAGATTAAGATGTCATCAAAATAAACCACACAAAATTTACCCAAAAACGGTCTAAGAACATGGTTCATTAACCTCATGAAAGTACTTGGTGCATTAGTTAAGCCAAAAGGCATAACCAACCATTCATAGAGTCCTTGCTTTGTTTTAAATGTTGTTTTCCATTCATCACCTTCCCGCATCCTTATTTGGTGATAACCACTCTTAAGATCAATCTTAGAGAAAAGGTTAGAACCACTAAGGTCATCTAACATATCATCTAAACGAGGAATAGGGTGACGATACTTTACCGTAATTTTGTTTACCGCTCGACAATCTACACACATGCGCCAAGTTCCATCCTTCTTTGGCACAAGTAATACCGGAACGGCACATGGGCTAAGGCTCTCCCTCACGTAGCATTTGGCCATTAGTTCAGCCACTTGCCTTTGCAACTCCTTGGTTTCCTCGGGATTGCTTCGGTAAGCTGGACGGTTAGGAATGACGGCACCGGGAATGAAATCTATTTGATGTTCAATGCCACGGATTGGTGGCAGCCCACTTGGTATCTCCTCCAAAAATAATTCGTCAAATTCCTGCAACAAAGACACAATAGAAGAAGGCAAAGTGTGATCAAGTTGGTTAGTGTTCAATAAACTTTCCTTGTACACAAGTACAAGTAATTCCTTTCCCGACAACAAACACTTTCTCAACTCTCTTTCTTTGGTAAAAACACTCATTTTCACACCCTCACTTTGCTTACTCTCACTTGCTTTTACCTCCATTTTTGATTCTCTCTCTTTGGCTCTTTCAATACTTTCTCTCAAATGTATTTGGTCTTTGTGGATTTGTTTTGGTGAAAGAGGGGTTAAGGTAATCTTTCGTACTCCATGGGTGAGTGTATACCGATTGGTATATCCATCATGTATGACTCGTTTATCGAATTGCCATGGCCTCCCAAGTAGTAAATGGCCAGCGTGCATCGGAACAACATCGCAAAGAACTTCATCCTTATACTTTCCAATGGAGAAAGCAACAAGAACTTGCTTGGTAACCTTGAGTTCTCCTCCATCATTAAGCCACTGCAGCTTGTAGGGATGTGGATGCTTTGTGGTTGCTAATCCAAGTTTTTCTACCATAAGAGTACTAGCAACATTAGTACAACTACCTCCATCAATAATGACAAAGCATACCTTTCCATTAACATGGCAGCGAGTATGAAAGATATTCTCGCGTTGCTCATTCCCTTCACTCGCTTGCACACTTAGGCTCCTTTTCACAATAAGTGCCTCTCCTTCTGCTGCATACTTTATATCATCACCTTCATCTTCTTGTATGGCAGCAACTTCATCTTCCTCCTCTTGTTCCGATTCAACCTCTCCATCATCACGAAGAAGCATGGTGTTGCGATTTGGGCATTGGCTTGCAATATGCCCTCTTCCCAAGCACTTGAAGCATTGTATATCTCGGGAACGGTTTGGAACATTTGGAGCCTTACCTTTGCTAGTTTCGGCAATAGGTTTGGCACTCTTTGTTGGAACGCTTCGTTCTTTAGGCGTAAAGGATGCCTTCTGTTTGTAGGTACCCTGCCCCCATTTAGAAGAAAAGCCTCCATAGGCACGAGTTGTGCCCTTCCTTTTGAGTTGCCTCTTGACCTTCATAGCCATATGAACCATGTCTTCGATCTCCACATAATGTTGCAACTCAACAATGGCCGCAATATTAGGATCAAGGCCGGATAGAAATCTGGCCATGGTGGCTTCTCGATCCTCATCAATGTTGGCTCGGATCATGGCTACTTCCATCTCTTTAAAGTAATCCTCAACACTACGGTTGCCTTGGGTGAGATTTTGAAGCTTGTTGAACAACTCCCTATGATAGTGAGTTGGAACGAACCTCCTACGCATAATAGCCTTCATCTCATTCCAAGTAGAAATTGGATGTTCTCCATTGCGTCTCCTACTAGATGTCAACTGATCCCACCATATTAGTGCATAATCTGTAAATTCAATGGCTGTAAGTTTTACCTTCTTAAGCTCGGAGTAGTTGTGGCACTCAAAGATGTGCTCAACCTTTTTTCCCATGCAAGATAAGCTTCAGGATCCGTTCTTCCTTGGAAAGAAGGAATGGTTATTTTGATGTTGCTAAGATTATCATCAACTCTTGGCCGAGCTCTTTGGTACCTAGGTTCTCGACGCCTCAAACTTTGTTGGGAGGCTCGCTCGTCTATGAGTTCTTCGTCCACCTCTCCCTCATACTCTTCCTCGTGATCTGAATTATGCCTTCGTTGAGATCTTTCCTCCAAATGATCTAATCGTTTTTGCATCGGCCCCAACCTTTGTTGCAACAACATGTCCATCACTCGGATAATATCTTGAAGATTGGAGTTAGTTGCATCTACGTTAACATTATTACTTCCTCCAACAGAGTTTCTCACGGAATTTTGAGACATTATTAATAACAAAAATAAAAAAAATTAAAACCTCACAAACACAAAACCTCACCTATTCCACTCCAAGAAAATGCACTCACACTCGTGTTTCACTCGGGATGGCTTTTACCCTTGATGTGCACTCTTGCCTTTTTCCACTCTTGCTCTCAATCAAGTCCTTTTAAGAACTTCCTCAAGGCTTGCAAATGGCTTGTAGAATTCGGCTGAAAAAAACAAAACTTGGCGAAAATAATTTGGAAGGTGGGATAAGAAAAAGTGGCAACAACAAAAAAAGGTAAATTGTGAGAGTTGGTAAAGATGACAAAATAGTAGCAAAAGAAGAAATGATGTAAAAAAAATTTTAAAGAAGAATAGAGAATACGATGCCCCCTCCCTTTTTAATTTTCTCTAATTTTTTTGATTTTTTTCTTTTCTTTTTTTTGATTTTTTTCTCTTTTTTTTTCCAGAAGAGAGACAGCGACTATCTTACTGAATCAACCTTACTCTGATGCCAATTGATATGAACCCGGTAATGTGACCCGAGTCATATAGATGTGCCTGATCGTGATTCTAGTAAGAAATATTCTTTGCTACGCTTTGAACTCTGAGATATCATAAAACATACATGTGAGATGAATAGCAATATAATAAAAAAATTAATGAGTGATGGGAGATGCTAAAGGCGGCGTGGATTTGTATGGTTGAAAGGATAGCGAATTGTGACCCGCTAGCTATAACGAGCTAGGAACCAACAATATACTTTGATGGAGTCGAGGTGGAGGGGTGTGGAACGTGACCCACAAGCTATAAAAGAGCTTGGAACCAACGCTATAGTAAAATGAAATGGATAGAAGACTACAAGCACAACTTGAAGCCGATAGAGTTCTCGCAAGAACAAGATGAAAGTAATCTTTCAAAGGTTTATATTCTCCAAAAAAAAAGTCCCTTACAAATGAACCTAAGGTGCCTATTTAAAGTGTGGATAGGCACCATATGAAAAGTCACACAAAAGAGAGATGAATGCTCATCTAAATGCTATTGAATAAAAATAAATGAAATGTTTCTTTCTTATCCTTTTGATGGATGAATTTTGCTTTAAATTGAGATGAATTTAGCCTTAAATTCGTCCAAAAGGAGTGGTGACTCTTAGGCTGCTTCATTTTGCTTGCAAATGGATAAAAGGGAATGGATGTGGACATAGGATGAATGTAGACATCCCACAAATCTAAACCAACTTGTCTCTTTGAATTCCTTGATGATTTTATCACTTAATTTGATGATTAAATGACATTAAACCAGCCTTCATTGCTTGCCCATTTGTGGAATATGATCAACCTTCAAAAATTGATAAATAAAGGCCTTGAATGCATAATTTGAATGTTGATTATTGCATGTCCCTTCTCTTGAACGTGAATGGCCTTCATTGGTTCATAATTTCAACCTTGAATAGGTGAATTATGAAGCTTAAATGCTTTGTTACTCTAAGAAGATGAACAGCCTTGAAAAGATGAAAAGAATTCAGCCTTCAATTGCCTTCAATTGCCTTGTTTGCATGAGTAAAGATGACCATCAATGACTTGTTTCCAAGTTGAAGTTGAAAAGTCTCTTCTTTAATCCACACGTCACATGAACCTAGACACACACAAAGGATTTATTCAAACTTAAAATAATAGATGCATGAAACAATTAAAGAGTTAGTTAATTGAGTGAACTAGTTAAATGAATGAACTAGTTTAATTAAAGAACTAACTTTATTGAATTTAACTAAATGCATGAATGAATTAGTTTAACGAATGATTTAAGATACATAATTAAACTACTTCCCTAAATGAACTAAAACTATAAATGAAATGCATGCTTTAATGACCAACACACTTTATCAATGTAGTGGAAGTTTGAAATACTTAAATTCTCATGCAAATGCATGCATGAGCAAGGTAAGGCATTCCTCCCTTATTATTTCTTCTTTCTCACGTTCATGGCTTGTTGTAAACAAGCTTTCCATGGCTGATTGAAACTCCTTGGCCCGTGCACGTGTAATGGGGCCACTTGGGGTACTTCTCCGGGTCCTTGTTCTTGATGGTCATATCAACTTGTGTATCAAAGTTTTTTCTCCCTAACATGGCTTTAAATGAGACAAGATAAATCATGAGCTACTCGAGTCTGACTCGGTCAAAGCAAGACCAGCACTTGACTCGATTGAACTCGACTCAAGCTCGAACTCGGCTCGAGTTCTTAACGAGCCAAGTCGACCTCAGATTATTCAAGCTCATTTAAAATTACTCAAGCTCGAACTCAACTCAAATTTTTAACGAGTTGAGTCAAGCTCATCACTACTCGAACTCGACTCAGCTCGATTACACTCGTATATCTGATTGATGGTATAAGCAAAAAAGGGTTTATGGTAAGTTTTGGTTCGTTGTTCATTAATTTCTTGTAGCTTTCAATTAGAGGTAGCAAACGAGTCGTTCGGGTCGGGTTCGGGTTTGGGTCAGGTCACTTCGGGTTGGGTTGACTTTCGGTTTATGTTTGATTCGGGTCTGATTCGGATTTAGTTCGGGTTTATGTTATTTCGGATCGAGTCGGGTTAAAATCAGGTCGGTTGACTTTCGGGTCGGGTCAATATCAGATCGGTTGACTTTTCGGGTCGGGTCAATATCAGGCCGGTCAACTTTCAAATTGAGTCAATATATGAAGATGATCTTTTAAATGAGAAAAATGATATTAAACTATTACTAAATATAGTTATTAATTAGTAATATAACACAAAATAAGAATAAAACATATATATTTGAGGAAATTAAATTTGGGTTGCTTTCGGTTCGGTTGATTTTCGGTTCGAGTTGCTTTCCGTTTGGTTGATTTTCGGTTCCGATTGCTTTCAGTTCAGGTTGTTTTAGGTTTCGGTTATTTTCAGTTTCGGTTAATTTCGATTCGGGTTGAATTTTAGTTTAACTAAATTCATGTCAGTTTTAGTTCGGTTCGGTTTTGGCTCGAATTCAGGTCATGTTTAAACCATAATATTCAGGTTTATATCAAATTTTAGGTCGAATAAATCAATTCGGGTCTAGTTTGCGAGGTCAACTTTCAAGGTTCCATTTGCCATGCCTGATGAGATGGATTGAAAGATATATAAGTTCACTCAAGCACCAGTCATTTTTGTGGAATTTGAAGACAACACGTTTTTAGAACTTATAATATCCGCCTTCTCTTGACAATATCTTATTGTTATACTTTAAAACTAAGTTTTTAATATTTTATCAAAATTGTCTTGTGATATTTTAAAATAGGGTAAACTACATGAATAGTCACTTAATTATTGAGTGAATTCTTTTTTAACTAATAATACATTATTTTTCAATCATGTCAATTAATCATTTAAATGATATCAATTAAGTCGCTTGTCATTAACTGTTAATGAAAAAGTTGTTGTGTCAGTTAAAAGTTAATATAATTACACATTCGATCATCATTGTTTATATATTTTATTAATTTAGTCTTAATTTAAATTAATTTCATAAATTTAATAATCTAATTAGATAGTGACACATGCATCATCTAATCGGAGAAAATGACACCCATGGGATCAAATCCAAGCCATTTGGGAAGAGTTTGAACACTCCAACTAAAATTAAAGAAAATAAAAATAAGACTAAGAGGATTTGGACCCGAGATTATTAGAAAGGGAACACTTAACCAATGAGTCAAGTTTAATACTTAGGTAATATTGAATTATTGACAACATATTATATATAGCTTATGTTGTAATTAATAAACAAATAATATATATATTATTTTAATTTTAATAATATATGATAAACTATTGGTATAATTTAAAATATTTATTATTTTCATAAAATATTATTTAATATTTAAAATATAGCTATCAATATATTTAAATAAATATTAAAAGTTATTAAAATAAGAATATTATATGATATTATTAAAAATTATTAATAAATATATTTTCAAAATAACACTAAATATTATTTTAAATTTTTTATAAGATTAATAAATGATATTAAAAATAAAAATAATTTTTAAAAGTTTATTAAAAAATATTGATAAATATATTTTAAATATTATTATATTATTTAGTTATTAATTATAATTTAAGCTATATACAGTATGTTGTCAATATTTTTTTTAATAAAAAAGGGTATCACTATTGGTATACCATGTTGTCAATATTAGTATGTTGTCAATATTAATCAAGTATTAAACTTGAAAGAAAAAGAATAAACCCATTCTAATAAACTCGGGTTTGAATCCCGTTAATTCTATTTTTATTTTCTTTAACTTTTACTAATAAGACTTGGCTCAACGGTTAAAATGTCTAAACTCTTCCTAAAATGGCATGTGTTTGATCCCCTTGGTTATAATTTTGGTTTCATTTTTTCTCTCTAATATAATGTTTCTTTATAAATAGTGTATTATATTTATTTGGAGAAGCAACAAACTGTTACAACTTACAAAGAACCAATAAGAGTAAAAAAAAGGACAACCTCAATTGATCTCTTAATCTGTACAAAATTATCTATTTATGCTATCATTCTTATTTATTTTGTGTTTATACAAATGTATATCAATAGTATATTTTAAAATATCAAAGAGTCTTATTGGGTCGACTTATTCCTCGAAAGATTCTGGCATTGCGTTTTTCCCATAAGATGTACATGTATCTAGTTTAAACCAATTTTAAGATCAAAATAAGAAGGGATTTACCCTTCTGGCTATCGATTGCCCATTTCATGAATTCACCCCAAAATTGTTGATGATATCGCAGTTCACATGCAACCTTAAATTTCTCCAAACTGTGATCGAATAAGAGTAGTTTGAGTATAGGTGATCTCTACTTTCTAACATTGTCTCACAAACGGGACATTTATCATCCATGACTATACCCCATTGCATGAGCCTCTCCTTGATCGGAACTCTGTTCTATATGATCATTTAAAGAGATGATAGAGTGTTTTGAGATATGTTTAAGAAACTAAATAAGTTTCTGCCATTACACTTTATCATGAGAATATCTCACATTTTCCCAAATCTTTCTAGTAGTCATGTTATTAAAAAATTCCTACTACAAATAAATTCTTCGTTATAGGTTTTATCTGATTGGAGAAAATATTAAATTAAAATTTTAAAAATATTAGATTAATATAAAATTAGGAGAAAATGTTTTTCATTAATTGTTAATGACAAATAATTTAATCAATATCATTTAAATAGTTAAAAGATTTGATTGAAAAAAATTAATAAATTAATGATTAAAATATAACTCGTCCAATAGTTAAAAATGATTGTTTGTGTAGTTTATTTACCCTTTAAAATTTCCACACAAAATTATTCATCTAACATGCTGTCTTAATAGTTGTTTAACAATTGAATCCTGATGTAATTCAACTCAATAAATGGTTTCGGTGAAAAAGTAGATGATGTCCATCTTATGAGACTCGAATTTAATTGTTCTGTTTACAAGGTGTGTGTGCATTATCAAAAAATTAAGAATATCTATAAACATATACTACTTTGTAATCATCTTGCAAGCAAAACGAATTGAACTCTGGTCTCCTAAGATAAACATCACTCTTTTCTGTTGGGACTAGGGGTGAGCAAAACTCGACTCGTCTTAACTCGACTTGAAATTTCATAGACTCGACTCAACTCGTAAAAATTTCAAATAAAGTTTGAGTTGTAAAATAGAAATTTGAATAACTCGAAATTTTTAATAATTAGTAAAATTATTTTTATGTTCAAGACGAATCCCTCAAATTTTAATGATATATACATATCAATATATAAAAATATGAAGAAATATTGCCACATATAAAAAAATATGAAGAAATATATATGCATATCTTATATGATTAAAGAAAGCCGTTTAAATTGGAATCAAAACGTACTATAACATGATAAATAATTACAATTAAATTTTTATAGGAACTCGAAAACTCGACTCGGCTCGACTCAAATTTCTTAAACTCGACTCGAATCGAAAAATTTTTAAATAAAATTTGAGTTGTAAAATATGACTTGTCAACTCGAATCGATCGAACGTTCACCCCTACTATTGGTTGGGTTATTTTTATTCAATTTTAATTAACATATTCCACTGAATCGAATGTATTTACAGTATACTAATTAAACTCGTCGAAAGAATTAGAATTTTATTGTAATTATTATTCTAATTATTTTGTGGTGTCTAAATACACTTATAAGTATCTAATTTCAGACCAAACAACGGACCTCCTTAAACTAATTATTTGGCCATTTGGTGAGAAAAAGACAGTTCCTTGAAGGATTAGAAATCCCAAACCGGAACTTGTGGTTGTTGGGAGGGAGTATCGGGATTCCCTTCCCTGGCCAATGCCATGGTTTCGAAAATTATGGGAACATCAAACTCCACAGAAAGGAACAAGTTTGTGTTGTTTTGGACATTTCCGATAAGTGTCGACATAGTTTTTCGTCGCACATGCACATATGTCGACATTTACTCACCCAAAGTCTCGGAAAGATTCCAACAAAGTCATAGTAATATTTTTTAAAAGAGGTTTTTGAATTGTTTCATTTTGTTGATATTTAAAATGTTAGACATCGAATGGGGTGGAAATCAGTGGCGGAACTTGAAGTGAAAGTTTGAGGGGGTCAACTTGAATTTTTTTTAAAAAATTGAAAGATTGAACGAAAATTTTCAAAAAAATGAGGGTTTAACTAAAATTTTTAATAATTTAAAGAGATTTAACAAAAAAATTTAAAAATTTGAGAGAGAATTTAATTAAAAATATTCAAAATTTTGAAACTTAATATGAATTTTTAAAATTTTTGAGGGGGCCAAATTGAAATTTTCAAAAATTTTAAGGGCAAAAATCGAATTTTCCAAAATTTTGGAGGGGCCGTGGCCCCCACCGGTCTCTTATAGCTTCCGCCACTGGTGGAAATGATGGTAAAAATGATAAGAGGACGGTAATTGATGACGGATAGTGGCGGTTCACCTATTTTAATATGGGTGGAGACTGGAGAGTCACTACAGATGGTGGTAGAGGTTATGCGGAGGCCTTGATTTGGAGAGTTAGTCGTGTTCATGCTCTTCGTCTCAAAGAGTATTTAAAGTCGAGGGACATTGTTTGATAGGACTGGGCCATTGGCTACTTATGGGTTCAGCCTGTAGGCTTTTCAGTCTAGGCTTTGACTGCCAGGTAGTAGACTTAGCTAGTTAGTCAGATAGACTTGATGACTGTTATATTGATAGCAGAACAGTCCAAGATGGAGGTTATGTAAAAAAAAAAAAATCGGAGGTTTAAGCAAGGGTGTAACAGATTTAAATTTTAAGTATTTAAAATTGTTGTCTAAAAGTATTTTTGAATAGATAAAATATCTATTTTAAATATAATATTTTTTTATTGAATTTTTGATATGATATTTTAAAGTAAAAACAAATTAATTTAAGAATACTTAAATTTTATAATATTATAACATAAAAAATATATCAGTTTAAATTATAATAATAATTTTTATATAAAAATATTAATTTAAAATATTTTTAATTTATTAATACAATATATTCACGGTGAAAGTTTGAAAATGAAATAATATTTAATTATTATAATTATAAACAATAAATATATAAACACACGTCGATAAAAATTTATTCCTAATATGGATAACAAAAATTATGAAATTGGCATGAAAGGAATTAAATGTAAAATATTATTTTTTACCGAAAACGTAATAGTCAATTTTTTTTAAAATAAGATTTTAAAATTTTTACTCTAAACCTTAAATTTATGGTAAGAGCACTTTCTATGCCGAAAAATTAGACATTCGACATTTTTTTAATAGTCAAAAGGTGATTACAAGTTAGTATATGTTCATACATATTTTAACTCTTTGACAATGCACACACACCTTACAGACAAAACGATTGAACTCAAGTCTCCTAGTATGAACATTATTTTTCACTAAGACTACTTGTTAGATTCTATTCGATAATTATTTTAAGTACAAAAGTATATTTTTTAAAAATAAGTACACAAGTATTTTTTAAGTGCTCTCAAACGGGACTTAATAAATAAGTGACATGCAAAGTCTTTTAAATATTTTATCACATGGTAAACATTGGTTTGTCGTGGATCGGTAGTAGTTGGTGGCAGTAGTGGTTTAATTTAGAATTTAAAAGATAAATTATTTGTTTCAATAATCACATGGTAAACATTGTTTTAAAATATTATTTTACTTAATTATAATGTATATTTATATATTTTTATAAATATAATGATATTTTTTGAATGTTTTATATTATTTATTCTTTAATATCATTGTTTTTATAATTATTTTTTAAAATCACAAAATTCTAATAGTCTAAATTTTTTAAAACAATTATTTATCCAACTAAAATAATCATAATTGTTAGCATTATGAATATGAAATGATGTATTTTAAAAATCTTCAAAATTTTAGAATTCCTCATACTAATGCACCTAAAAGTGTGATTACATGAGGGATTTTATTTTAAGAAGCAAATTCATTTGCAGAAAGATTTTCAAAATTTTAAATTAAAATTTCGTTGTTTTGTGTAACAGAAATTGAAAATTTCAAAAGTCTCGGGATTTGAATTCTAATTATTCAACTCGTTTTCGTATATATATTTTTAATCCTTTTATACTATTAGATATATATTGTTTTTACAAATATAATGACACTCATATTACACAAATTTTTTGAACCTAACAAGTGATATCAATGAAAAATCGGATGATATTTATCTTAGGAGACTCAAGTTCAATCGTTTTGTCTGCAAGATGTGTGTATCTTGTCAAAAGATTAAGAATATTATGAGCATACAATATCTTGTGATCACCTTTAGACTATTGACAAATATTTATCTAAAATTGCTTTATATTTTCAATTGCTAAATTTTAAATGATAACATTTTTAATATCCTTTAGATTCTAAAATTCGTTATCCAAATACACCCTTAAAGAAATTGTTTTTTTTTAATTAAAAATTTTCATCTCACGTAGTACATAATATTTATCCTAATTCCTAAAAGGTTTATTACATATTTTTTGTCCTTGCACTCCAGTTAAATTCTCACTCTGGTCTTTTTTTCCGACCATTCTAGCCTCTAAACTTTTTTTATTGCGTTAGACATTTGATCATTTTCATTAAAAAAATATCATGTGACATAATTAAAAGTTGTTATGTGTAACAAAATGCTAAAAAATTCTCAACAATAACAAAAAGGAAAATTCTACAACGTGCGACGAATATCGATGAACACCACTAATGATGAACACCGATAAACACTATTAAATTAATTAATAAAGATTTAAAATTTTAAGGATCCATCATACAATTAATAACTATTTTAAAAATTCAATTAAATTATTTTTTATATATATTAAAATTTTATTTTTTTAATAAGGGTAAACTATATATTTAGCACCTCACTTATTTCCGTATTTCTATTGAACCCTCATTATTTAAATATTATTTCAATTTGACCCTATTCTTTATAAAAAAATAATTTAACCCTTAACCTAAAACCCTAAACTATTAAACCTTAAACCCTTAAACTCTTAAACATATACCCTAAACCATATACCCTAAACCATATACCATTTAAAATAATTTCACCATCATCGATTCAATTCAATTCAATGAATCGTTGAATTCTTCTAAAAAATTTAATTAAATTATTTTTTATATATATCAAAATTAATTAAACTCGAATCTCTTAGAACCCATCGATGATAAACCCGGGGTTTTTTATTACACTCTTCTTAAAGGGTATGTCAAGCACTCGTCGTTGCACGAAGCTTTGCTGTTTTTTGTTAATTAATTTCAGAGTGGAACAATCCTTTTCCTACATGTATTCGGTTTGCAAGGTGTTTAGGTTAATTTCAAATTTCCACAATCCTTTTTCGACAAATATACGTCTTGCACCTTAGCCCAACTATAAATATCTATAGATTCCGAGGTTGTACCTTCAGTTTGTGGTCTGATAATAATAATAAGTTTCAAGGATCATAACTCCCAGGTATGTTCTCCCTTCTCCCCCTCAATTTGTAGTATGTCTGCTTTTTTGTAGTATGTCGGTTTTAAAAGGAACCTTGGTCGGGTATGTTAACAGTTGGGAGTCGTTTTAACTATGGCTTGAATCTTAATTGTCTTGTCTTTTTGAGTGCCAATCTGTTTGATTATTTTTCTTTATTTTGTGTAGGCGTTGAAACTGGTTTGTATTTGCAGTACAGGAATAGAAGAAACAATGGGTGGATGGTCTGAGCTTTCGAGAGATTTAATGAGGATGATTGAAGGTAAACTAGACTTGTATGAAGATAAAGTTTTATTCGAGTTTAATTAATTTTGATATATATAAAAAAATAATTAAATTAAATTTTTTAGAAGAATTCAACGATTCATTGAATTGAATTGAATCAATGATGGTGAAATTATTTTAAATGGTATATGGTTTAGGGTATATGTTTAAGAGTTTAAGGGTTTAAGGTTTAATAGTTTAGGGTTTTAGGTTAAGGGTTAAATTATTTTTTATAAAGAATAGGGTTAAATTGAAATAATATTTAAACAATGAGGGTTCAATAAAAATATGGAAATAAGTGACGTACTAAATATATAATTTACCCTTATTAAAAAAATAAAATTTTAATATATATATAAAATAATTTAATTAAAATTTTAAAATAATTATTAATTGTATGATGGGTCCTTGAAATTTTAAATCTTTATTAGTTAATTTAATGGTGTTCATCGGTGTTCATCATTAGTGGTGTTCATCGATGTTCGTCGCGCGTGGTAGACTCATCCTAACAAAAAATAGTAAAAATGTAAAAGTTCTATTTAAACGGTAGAATGTATGTTTTTTAAAATAAATCTAATTATGTTCAACATATTTTTAAAAAAATAAAATTCATAAAAATAAAATTATACAAAAGTTTCTAAAATTAAAAAAAATCGAATTCTTTAAAATAAGGTTGTGTTTGTTTGAACTTGGATGGTGGAGTCGATCTCTCGACAAATATTGTTTCGGATGGGACTATAATAGTCTTGGGATTCAACAAAAAATTTGGTCCAACTTGTATCCTCTAGGCCGAGCTTTGGGGTGTATATGAAGATCTAAAGTTAGCTTGGATAAATGGATTTGAAAGTATAACAGACAATGCTAATGTCTTTAAGCTCCTCTTGCCTTTAGGCTCTGTCACTTGTGAGTCTTCATTCTTTGGTGTGTTTTATTGCTTATTTGTGTAGCAAAGCTTCGTTCGTTGATTTTAATATGCAAACAGTGTTGCCGACCACATGACTAAAATCGTGTCTTTACTAGATGGAGTTATCATTGTTCTAATTCTTGAGCTCCTTCTCAGTCGTGTATTGAATAGAGACATTCATGGTCCTTCACACATTTCGCTAAGGGCTTGATAAAATTTTAAAATTTTAAAAATTTCAAATTTTTAAATTTTAATTTTTAGTTTTTATAATATATTATTTGTTTTTTAATTTTTAAAAGTACTCTTTTAAACAGTAGAATGTATGTTTTTTAATAAATCTAATTATATTCAATATATTTGGGGTGTATATGAAGATCTAAAGTTAGCTTGGGTAAATGAATTCGAGAGTGTAACAGACAATGCTGATGTCTTTAAGCTCCTCTTGCCTCTGGGCTCTGTCACATATGAGTCTTCATTCTTTGGTTTGTTTTATTGCTCATTTGTGTAGCAAAGCTTGGTTCGTTAATTTTAATCTGTAAATAGTGTTGCCGACCACATGACTAAAATTATGTCTTTACTAGATGGAGTTATCATTGTTCTAATTCTTGAGCTCCTTTTCGGCCGTGCATTGAATAGAGACATTCATTGTCCTTCGCACATTTTGCTTGAAGGCTTGATAAAATTTTGAAAATTTCAAATTTTTAAAAATTAGTTTTTTAGTTTTTATAATATATTATTTGTTTTTTAATTTTTAAAAGTTCTCTTTAAACAGTAGAATGTATGTTTTTTTAATAAATCTAATTATATTCAACATATTTGGGGTGTATATGAAGATCTAAAGTTAGCTTGGGCAAATGGATTCGAAAGTGTAATAGACAATGCTGATGTCCTTAAGCTCCTTTTGCCTCTGGGCTCTGTCACATGTGAGTCTTCATTCTTTGGTTTGTTTTATTGCTCATTTGTGTAGCAAAGTTTGGTTCGTTGATTTTAATCTGCAAACAGTATTGTCGACCATATGACTAAAATCATGTCTTCACTAGATGGAGTTATCATTGTTTTAATTCTTGAGCTCCTTCTCGATCGTGCATTAAATAGAGACATTCATGGTCCTTCGCACATTCGCCTAAGGGCTTGATATATTGGCTTCAGTCTCTTTCTTATTTAGAAAAAAAAAATCAAAGACATCTTGATTGAAAAAAATAATAAAAATATCAAAGTGGGAATTTCAGATATTAAGTCTTTATAAAAGTGTCTTTACTAACCAACTTAATTTTACGCGTGCTTAAAAAATTGACCAAACTAATTGAAACCAAAATGATTCAAATTTAAAATAAGGGTGAACTACTTCAAGTACTACCAAATTATTAGGGGTGGCCTATTTTTACCATAACTTTTCAACTAAATTTACTACTAAAATTTATTTTTCGACTCGTTTATATTATGTTGGGTTTTATGTTGCTCGATTCCTTCAACCGTTTTTGTTCACCAAGTGTGGAGAAGTTGGATAATTAGGTGTTTTAGTGGGAGGTGAAAATTGGACAATAAGACACAAGGAATTATAGTAGTTCAACATTCTAACCAAAGTCTACATCCACTACCTTAGCTCTCCACTAAGGATTTCAACAAATTCACTCTAGAATTTCGTCCAATTTTCTCAGGTTAGGAAGAAACCGTTACAACGATTAAGCTATCTACCCTTAGCTTAATCAAACACTCTCTTACAAGAGAAATTCTTAAGCAAACCTGAAATCCCTCTAATAGGTATTTGTTTGCACAATAAAGCTCTCACCTAAAACCTAAACATTTGAGCAAATGTAACAATGTTAAGCTCATTAGTGTTGTCTAAGCAAGGAATTTACAATTAAAGCTCTAGACATAATTTTTCATCATAATATTGTAACAGTTGAAGCATTAGTCTTCTCTTGATGCTTGGAAATCCTTTTTATACTCCTAATTAAGTTTGTAGCTGTTACTAGTCGTTAGGGTTGAATTGGAGCCGTTGGAGACTTTATTTCCCACCATAAATGCAGTTCTACAACCTATCGTATCGGTACATGAGGAGGCGTATCGGTACGCCATTCTTCAGAACTAGCCGTTGGGCTCTTTGTCAAAGAGGATATCGGTACGGTCTGCAATTTAAAAGACCGTTGGGAAATAGCCGTTGGGTTTTGTTAAAGAGGATATCGGTACGCTTAAAGGGCGTATCGATACGATCCTTCTCCGTATCGATACGGGCAAGCTTGTATCGGTACGGGTTTTGACAGAATTATATCTTGGGTAAAAAGGTATCGATACGAGGTATACCGTGTCGGTACAGGCTTGCTGAAAATCCAGTTTTGACTACTTTAAAGCATTTAAAACTTTGCCAAAAACCTTTTTAAATACCTTAAACATATTTTCAAGTTGTTTGGACTTAAAGACATATTTTAAATCCTTTTCAAATTAGTCCAAAACATTTTTCAATTATTATATCAAAACATTAGTTCTACAATCTCCCCCTTTTTGATATAATAAAACCAACTTGAAAATTTGTTTGGGATTTCTCCCCCTTTGTGAAATAAATTTTAAGTAAGAGAATTAAAATTTAAAATCAATTACAACTCCCCCTTATTCATTTGAAAATTCAATTTTTCAAACTACATCTCTCCCCCTTTTTGTTATATCAAAAAGAATTTAAAACACTTTAGGCTCAAAATAACAATGGACGTTTAAATTTTGAAAACTATTAAAATGTTTGGTTTTAAAAATGGCTCCCCCTTACTCAAAGCATCATCAAAGAATGTTAGTCCAATACATGATAATCTAGTTGAATTAAAAGAAAATAAATCAAATTAAACAAATAAAAACAACTAGATTTTACCACACTTGAACTCAGGGGAGGATGTGAAGTCTTCCTTCTTCAAATGTTCTTCCTTGTGTGCATGGACATCCCCCCTCAATATTTGACTTATTGATCAATCTCCATCATACCTATCATAAGACAATCAAGTAATTTTTGGTATCCAAATTGCTTTGGATCCATAGACGTTAGTAGCACAAAATTTAGTCCCCTTAGGAATCCATTTTTTAATTTCATCATTTTTAGTTGAAGTGGTTAGTCGTTTTGGGACCCAAACACTTCTAAAACATTTTTCATTTATAAATCTAGGGGCACTAAATTGTCTAACATAAAAATTTGATTTTCCAACATTATTTTTCTTTTCAAGCTTTTAGAAAATCAAATCTTTTCTTCTTGAACTTTATGAAGCAAATTTTGTAAATCAAAACATTTTTGTTCAAACTCATTGAGTATTGCTTCAAGTTCAATTTTGGTTTTAGAAATCTAGTCATTTTGAATTTTTCAAATTTGAAATCACTTTCTTATTTTTCAAAATGTGATTTTTAAATTCTAAAACCAAATCGTCATAGGCATCCTGTAATTCATCAAAAGAATATGAACATGAAGTAGATGAATTAGAAGTTACCCTTGAATCTTCTTCGATGGCCATAAGGCAAAGGTTGGCTTGTTCATCATCCGTGGAGTCTTCATCACTCCATGTAGCCACATATGCCTTCTTCTTATAGCTTGAAGTGCTTGCCCTCTTCTTCTTTATGGATTCTCGTTCGAATTCTTTCAAGGCTTTCTTCATGAAAGGGACACACTTCATGAAGATATGGACTATCTCTTCTTCTTCATCCTCCTTCTCACTTGTATCAACATGGTTGCATGTGGAGGATTTGAGAGCAATGACATTTGTGTTAATGCCAAGCCCTTTGAGCTTCTTCTCCCCCATAGCTCTAATCTCTTCCTTCTTCTTCTCCTCTTCTTTGTTTTTCTTCATTATTTGGTGAGTGAGAAGTGACCCCAGAAGCTCATCAAGCTTCAAAGTCTTGAGATTCTTGGCTTCGATGATGATGGTCCTTTTTTAGTCCCATGACTCGAAAAGGGAGTAGATGAGCTTTCGAACAAGCTTCTCTTCCGGAATGGCTTCTCCATAGCCTTTAAGTCCATTGGTAATGGTGGAGAATCTATCGAACATCTTCGTAATGTCCTCATACGGTTTCATCTTGAAGTTTTCATACTCTAGGTTGAGGAGCCCGATCTTGGTCTACTTTACATCGTTTGTACCTTCGTATGTAACTCCAAGCTTGTCCCAAACTTCCTTGGCACTCTCGCAAGAAGACATCTTTTCGTAGATATTGAGGCTAAGTGCACAAAAGATGAAGTGCAAAGCCTTGCAATTTAGCTCTATTTTCTTACGATCGTCGACACTCCACTCTGCTTTGCTTCTTTTAGGTACGAACGAACAATCTTCAATGATATCCCAAATCTTGTAGTCTTTGGATTTGACAAAGAACATCATCCTTGTCTTCCAATAAGCATAATTTGTCCCGTCGAAGAAAGGAGGCTTGTCGATGGATTGCGCCATAGAGCCGATTGATTGAGATGTTGATCGAGCTTGCTGGATCGCCTCAATAGGATGTTAATCCTCTTCAATTGAGCCTTGCTCTGATACTAATTTTTGGGTTTTATGGTGCTCGATTCCTTTAACCGTTCTTGCTTACCAAGTGTGGAGAAGTTGGATAATTGGGTGTTTTAGTGGGAGGTGAAAATTGGACAAGGCACAAGGAATTATAGTGGTTCAACCTTCTAACCAAGGTCTACATCCACTACCTTAGCTCCCCACTAAGGATTTTAACAAATTCACTCTAGAATTTTGTCCCCTTTTCTCGGCTTAGGAGGAAACCGTTACAACGATTAAGCTAACTACCCTTAGCTTAATTAAACATTCTCTTACAAGAGAAATTCTTAAGCAAACTTGAAATCCCTCTAATAGGTATTTGTTTGCACAATAAAGCTCTCACCCAAAACCTAAACATTTGAGCAAATATAACAATGTTAAGCTCATTAGTGTTGTCTAAGAAATAAATTTACAATTAAAGCTCTAGACATAATTTTTCATCATAGTATTGTAACAATTGAAGCATTAGTCTTCTCTTGATGCTTGGAAATCCTTTTTATACTCCTAATTAAGTTTGTAGCCGTTACTAGTCGTTAGTGTTGAATTGGAGCCGTTGGACACTTTATTTCCCACCATAAATGCAGTTCTGCAGCCTACCGTATCAGTACACGAGGAGGCGTATCGGTACGCCCTTCTTCAGAACTAGTCGTTGGGCTCTTTGTCAGCCTATGCGTATCAATACGCTTGAGAGCGTATCGATACGGTCTGCAATTTAAAAGACCATTGGGAAATATCCGTTGGGGTTTGTTAAAGAGGGTATCGGTACGCTTAAATGGCGCATCGATGCGATCTTTCTCCGTATCGATACGGGCAAGCCCGTATCAGTACGAGTTTTGGCAGAATCATATCTTGGGTAAAAAGGTATCGATACAGGGTATACCATATCGATACGAGCTTGCTGAAAATTTAGTTTTGACTACTTTAAAGTATTTAAAACTTTGCCAAAAACCTTTTTAAATACCTTAAACATATTTCCAAGTTGTTCTGACTTACATAAATTTTTTAAATTCTTTTCAAATTAGTCCAAAATATTTTTCAATTATTATATCAAAACATTAGTTCTACATATTACTGCGTCATTAACTCCTTAACGAGACGATACATGGTGCACATCGTGATGACTTGGATGCTTGATAACACGATGTCGTTGTGGTGCTGCTATTTTGATACTAAGTGGCCCAAAACGACGTTATTTTACTGGAAGAAAATATGAAAAATATTGTATTTAATGGGATTTGAACCAAAAACCTTTAGAATAAAAAACAACCTCCTAACCACTAAGTCAACTTAACATCTTTATTTTATTTCCAGCACAAATAATATATATTCAAAACTACAGTTGAGATTAATTCAATTCAATTTAATATAAATATATTATAAATAATATTAATATACATATAATAATATTAATATATATAAATAAAAAATAAAAAATTTATATTATATAAAAAATTTATATTATCAATAATATTAAATATATAAATAAATATTATATTATTATATAAACTACAAACTAACTTTCAAAAAACCCTCAAGTACAAAAAAATCTTAAAATCCACCAAAACATTAAACTCTAACCTATAAACCATAAAACTCTAAATCATAAATCATAAACCCATTAGCAGCTAAAATGGATGGATTTGAGGTTTAGCCTATAGGGTTTTGGTGAAATATTTGGGGTTTTTTTTTTGTAAATTTTGAAAATTTCAAATTTTTAAAAATTAGTTTTTTATTTTATAATAATATATTATTTGTTTATATATTTTAATATTATTTATTTATGAATAAAATTTCAAGGTTTAAAGTTTATAGTTTATGGTTAGGGTTTATGGGTTTAGGGTTTTGGTGGATTTTGGGCTTTTTTAAAATTTCAGAGTTTTGAAAATTAGTCTGTTAATTTTTATAATAATATATTTATTTATCTATTTAATATTTTTATAATATAATTTTTTTATTTATGTATTAATATATGTATACTAATATATTTCTAATATATTTATACTAGAAAAAATATATTTATATAGAGTATATTATTTATATGATAAACTGCAGTTAAATATATTAAAAATAATATATTTATATTATTTGTATAGAGTAATACTTTTTATATGATAAACTGCAGTTTAGAATATATATTATTTATGTTAAAACTAGACAAATATGTTAAGTTGTCTTAGTGGTTAAAAGTTTACCTTTAATTTTGGAGGTTTTAGGTTCAAATCTCATTGAGTGCATTTTTTATATCTTTCTTTAACAAAACGACGATGTTTTGAGCCATTTAGTTTTAAAATAGCGGCACCAAAATGATGTCGTTTTAGTTTAGCATCCAAGTCATCACGTTGTCCGCCATGTCATCGTCTTGTTAAAGAATTAACAACTCGATGGTATAAACTAATCAAAAAATAAAATTTTGTGACAAATTTAGACCAATTGAAAGGTTAATGAAAAAAACGAGTCATTTCTAATAATTTGGTGGTACCTGACGTAGTTGATCCTTAAAATAATGTAAATGATTAAACTTTTTTCCTCTTCATATAATGATTGGTGTATTGAACACAATATGATCCTTAATTTTTTTTCTTGAAATATGGTCCATGGAAAATTATTTCTAGATCTATTGTGGTTCATTGTTTAAGTCAGAAGTCGGAGTGTCTTCTACCCAACTTTGAACAGTGTTTATCTAAAAAAAATTAAGGCTGAAAAATAGCTTGAAGACGGAGGGAGGACACCCCGACTTTAAACAATGTTCATGATTTTTATTGTTTAAAGACGGATTATAAATAATCCGACTTTAGTTGTTTGATATGAACATGAAAAAACACTGTTTAAAGACGAATTGTAAGTAATCCAACTTCTAATTTTACTACAGTGAAAAACTATAATTTAAGAAATAAAATAGAAAGGATCATAATTTGAGAAAAAAAATCGAGGGACAATATTTAAGTAAAAACACCTATAATGATTCCTAACGCAAACTTAAGTTTGTATAAAGTGAGAGAGAGAGAGAAATGAGAGACGAGATCCGATGGGCCTAGGAGAAGTTCACGAGAAACAGTACCAATGATTTGTTCCATAGTGCTTGTCTTTGTCGTACACTCGTACTCCGCATTGAGGTTGCTTATCCTTTTGTTTTAAGTAATCGCTACAAGACGCATTGGATTTAGAACTCAAGAGTAACAGATCAGTAGCCATGTAAATGCAACGAATTTTGCGAGAATTCGCTTTATTTCGTATTTAAATTATGTGAAGATAAGTACAAATTTTACGAGTGCTGAAATAGGAATAAAGATAAAAATTAATTTCGTCGTGCGTGATAGAATAAGTGAAAGTATGATTTTAAACTCCTCCTACCTCATTTTTATCTACTCCATATCATCTTTGCCTATCTAGTATATAACAAATATATTTGAAAAACAAAATAATTTTCATAATATTTTGCTCACATTCACTCTTTTTTTGAAGAAAAGAATAAGAGCACTCACAAAATTACAATTTCTCAATTTCACCAAATTTTAAAACAATCTCAAGTTAAACTCTATTTTTTCAAATTTAATTCGTGTTGAAGTTATATTTTAATTGGGAAATATTATATGCACTGACAACAAAAAATTTATTTTTCACGTGTGCCTAATTTTTAGATTTAGAAATTAGGGTTTAGGATTTAAGGTTAGGACTTTAGTGTTTATGGTTAGATTTTAAAGATTGAGAATAGATTTTAGGGCTTAAAGTTTATTATTTAGAATTTAGGGTAAGAGTTTAGGTCCCTTAAAAAGATACTTGGTAGCTTTAGAAGCCCGTTTGTTAGGGGGGAAACTTTTCAATGACGGTGCATCAAATAATTACCTATTTTAATTTATCAATTAAAGGTTTGCGACGACTTCTTAAAATTGGTGACCAATGGATAATGTCACACGTGTGATGAGAGTCTGAAGTACAAACATCTCATACTTTTTTCATAAAAATGATTTTTATATTTGTTTAATTGATCCTTATAAATATAAGGGTAAACTACACAGATGACCTCTGAACTATAGGTTTGGTGTCAAAGTGACCACTATATTATTTTTTGCCGCAAATGCACCACACAACTATTTAAATAGTTCCATTTTAGCCACACGCTGTTAGAAAAAGCGAAAAAGTTGACGGAACTGTTAAAAATTGGTATAATTACACATTTGGTCCTCTATATTTATACAATATATCAATTTAGTCCTAATTTTAATCTAATAAAATAAATAAATTATTCATTAAGATGGTGACACGTGTCAACACCTATTGGGAGATTTTAAATGAAAACCAAGAAACTGCCCTTGGTAAAAATTGAACCTGGGACCTTGGGGGTGTAGCACGCGAGTTTGCCACTAAACCAAGCATATATTTGTGATATACAATATTAATAATAATATATGTGTTATACATATGAAGAAAAAAAATATAAACTTTGATTTTTGGTTTTTATTTTATTTTTTAGGGTAAACTAACACAATGACCACCATACTATGGTAAATGTATTAAAATGACCACATTAAAAAATCGACTCAATTGACCACCCAAACTATTGAAATTGGATCAATGTGGCCACCGGCCGTTAATGGGCTAACGGAAGGTGACGTGGCAGTTAAAAAATTAAAGGTATAATTACACATTTGGTCTTTACTATTTACACATTCTTTCAATTTAGTCCTAATTTTAAACTAATAAAATAAATTAATTAGGTGGTGACACGTCTCAACACCTTATTGGAGGAATTTAATTATTTATATTTGATATAATAAATTATTTTCCTCCTCCAATTAGGTGGTGACACGTGTCACCACCTATTTAGAGGAGAAAAACAAATTTCAGCATACAATAAGACATATATTAAAGTTGGTGTTTCATAGCACAATATTGTTCTTAGTGCAGTGGCTAACCCACTGCCTTTGCTTCTACAATGCCCGGGTTCGAATACTAAATTGAAAGAATGTGTAAATAATAAAGACCAAATGTGTAATTATACCTTTAATTTCTTAACTGACACGTCACCTTCCGTTACCCCATTAACGGCTGATGGTCACATTGATCTAATTTTAATAGTTTGGGTGGTCAATTAAGTCGATTTTTTTTAATGTGGTCATTTTAATACACTTACCATAGTATGATAGTCATTGGGTTAGTTTACCATATTTTTTATGTCAAATGCGGTGCTAGTGGGAAAATTGTTAGTGATAGAAAGAATAAAGATGCGTCCTTTCGGTCGGACTGTTTGATTTTTGCTTTGAAAGGGAAATTTTCTCAGTACCATCGTCTGGTTTGGTAAATTTGCTCATTTAGATTACCAATTCCCTTGTTTATCTTATCTGGGTCGGTGGGCTTTCTTCAAATTTTGAAGTCTCTAGATTTGGTTTTTAGTGATTTTCAAGTGTCTGCAAATACAAAGGGAAGTTCTATTTTACTCTCTCGTTGAATTTTTGGAAAATCAGAGATTTCAAGTGGTGGGATTATTGAGTTATTAAATTAGATTCCACAATAATGTTATAGGGTTTGGGGATTTATTAAAAGGGGACATTGATGCCTCAGTGGCAGCTTGCAAGTTTGAATTTTGCTGGGTCTGGCATGTTTGAATGATGTTTAGTGGGTCTTCAAGGAACCATTGCTGTCTCCTTGCAGTTCTTCGTGGTGGTAAAGTTTCTGATAATAAACAAAAGCAGCCCACAAATATATGTGTTTTTTCTTTCTTCATACGTATAACACAAATATTATTATTAGTATTGCATAACACAAATATATACTTAGCTCAGTGGCAAACTCGTGTGCTACACCCCAAGGTCCCAAGTTTGATCTTACTAAGGGTAGTTCTTTGGTTTTTATTTTTCCTACTCCAATCAGGGTTACACGTGTCACCACCTTATTGAGGGATTTTAATTATTTTTATTTAATAATTAACTTATTTTATTAGATTAAAATTAGGACTAAATTGATATATTATATAAATATAGAGGACCAAATGTGTAATTATGCTATTTTTTTAACAGTTCCGTTAACTTTTTCGTTTTTTAACGACGTGTGGCTAAAATGGAACAATTTAAATAGTTGTGTGGTGCATTTGCGGCAAAAAATAATATAGTGGTCATTTTGACACCAAACCCACAGTTCAGTGGTCATTTGTGTAGTTTACCCTAAATATAATGGTCATGTTTGGTAAACATCGTTTTGAGCTAAAATTAGAGGGTTATCAGTTAAATCCGCTAATTTAGATGTTTGATTAATAACAGAATTTAATTTAATAAAGGATTGAAGTGAAACCTCTAAGTTTGAAAAAACTGCTAATATAAACTTTTTAAAATTAGAAGTTTTGACGTAAGATGTGTGACATTTATAAGTTGATAATTTTTATTTTTTCTTCTTTTACTCTTAACAATTACCAAAAAAACTTCCAATAACCTAAATTTAATTTTTTTTATTTTAATTTACATTATGACATTTATAAGTTGATAATTTTTATTTTTTCTTTTTTTATTCTCACACATTTATATTTGTATTTAAATAATTCACATATAATTTCGAAGTAAAACATACTCTCATATAGAATTTAAATAATTACTTTTTCTTCAAATATATGATATTGATACATATGCTTCGAGTATCATTTAAATATAATAATTAATTAAATTCTATTAAAAATAATTATATAAATAATAAATTAATATATAGATCTTTCGAATATTCTTAGTAATGTTATATTAAAAAAATTAATTTTCATAATACAATTAATATTAATAGATACAAAATAATGATAACTAATAAACTATTCATACAAGTATGAAATATAATCATGTCCTTATATATCATTTTGCTTGTTTAAATAATCAAACAACTAACACTTTTGTGCAATCAACTAGTCAAATCAACTAATACAATCAACTATCAGCTAATGTAACCCGTTGTCAGTTATCTGCTAATTGTCAAACATGACCAATACGAAGTAGAATGTGTATAGCGGAGATTAAGTGAGTCTCAGAAATCATGTAAATAATAAAACGAGGATAATATTAGTCTTATAACAAAAAAAAGTTAAATTTTAACCCGAAAACAAGTCGTGAACGAAAATTAAGATAAAAATTCTTAACGGAATAGATGCGAAGAGAACACTCCTAATCTCCACCCAACTTAATTGAGATCCCTAAATAGCAGGAGGACTCGCCACTTGTTCAGATTGAGCCACCGTTTAAAACAAATGTGTACATCGTTTTCGAACAATGTAGAAGCATGGAGCTTGCAACAACTTTATTATGTGGTGCCCATTTCATTCGCAGTCGTCCATTAAAACCATAATCGTCTGAATCTCATTCTTTTTTTTAGATAATTAATCACATACCCACCCATCTATACATATATACAATTCATTATTGAAATTGATTTTTTTTGAAAAATAAATATATGACTTTTATTTTATAATAAAAATAACGACACAATTATGCGTCTCGTTAAAAAATTTCAATTTTAAATGGAGAAAAAAGAGTACGATATAATTGTGCTAACATTCAAACCAATCCAAATATAACAACAAACCATTACATGAGTTAATTCTTACACTAATGAGCTATTTGCTAACATGAACATATAAGAACACACACTGCAAAAATAAATTTCACAGCTTTATTAAGCAATACGGATAGATTGAACTTCAATTCAATTAGCATTATAATATTAAGGAAGATGAGTTTGAATACGTTTTATTAAATAAAGAGGTATTATATATTTTTATATCGGGATTTGAACTTGTATAAAATTAAGTAATATGAATATCTTTAATTACTAGGTCAATTAGTGGATTTCAAGTTTGAATATGTTTAAACATGTATCTTTAAAAAAAATAGTATCAAATTTTATTTAAAAAACAACCTTAATTTCTCTTTTTAAACCAAATGCTTTTCCTTTGAAAAAAGAAGCTGCAGTTCATTTGAAATACACATTTCTACATCAACTATTTTGGAATATTTTTAAAATTTTGTTTAGTTTTCTTTTATTATTTTATCCAGTTTAAGTATCTTTTAATCCTTATAATATAGGGGACATATTCTAGTCTTTTAAAAAGACTTGGTCGAATTTTTGTCTTCAAGGGCTTGGTTTAGTTAAGGTTGAGCAAATTGATTGAAAAAATTGAAAATCGAATTAAATTGTATGATTTGGACAGTTTTTAGTTTAAAAATCGGAATTATTTGAATTAAACTGAATTTAACTTTTTGTTTACTTTTTTATATTTTCTATAATATAACAAGAAGTATTTTTATAATTAAATAACGAAAATAGTTCTAAAATATTATATAATAAATATTATTAATATAACAATATTTTTTAAAATGATATTTATGAAAATAATTTAGAAATTTTATCAAATAATGTCAAAAATCATAAAACCAAGTTATCTTGTCAAAATAAATTAAAAAATTATATATATATATATAACTGAAAATCAAACCAAACCGAATCAAATAGTTATAAACCATTAAAAAATGTAAAGAACCCGATTAAATTGAACCGATCTCACCCACCCTAAATTTAATGGTGAAGAGAAGGTTGAGAATTTTTTATTTTGAGCCGTACTTATTCGGCCCGCATTTTTGGGCCTAAAAAGGTTCAGCTATGTGTGCTGGAAGCAATACTCTACAAACTTTTAAACCGGATTCATGCATCACCTTCAATCAATCGTGGTAAAATTTTGACATACAGGACGCGTAAAATTATATAAACCTGCATATTTACAGTATAAAATTAAAATTTATAACTTTAAATCTTAAACTCTAAATTATATACACTACATCCTAATCACTAACTTTAAATCTAAACCTTAAACCTAAACTCTAAATCGTATACACTACATCCTAATCACTAACTTTAAATCTAAACCCTAAATTTAAACTCTAAAACTTTTAACCCTAAACTAAATTCCTAACCCCTTAAACTAAAAGACATGTGTAAACTAAACGACATGTATTAAAGTTTTTTCCCAATCAAAATGCCTTTCATTCAATCTTCTTTTCTCAATTCTTTGGAATAAAAAAGAAAAGAGAAGCAATGCTTAATGGAGTTATGGAGCAAAAAGTTTTCTCACTTTGCCAATAATTCTTCTGCACACTGGGCACACCTTATTTTCCTCTTCATAAATCCTACAAAAATAACACATAATTAGTTTTCTGAAGCCATCATTTACTAATGAAAAAGAGGGGGGGAATCACTTTGTTTTAACATGTACCTTTGAGCACAATCATAGCAGGTAGCACAATGTCCGCAAGGAACGAAAAAACAATTCCTCTGTTCATCATAACAAATTATGCAAATCCTTGCATCGTACAAATCCTCACCGCTACTGCAACTTCCTGTTTCTACATCATCTTCACACGTTCCATACGTTATCGGTATCGCCTTTTCGGGGCATAAAGGGTCAGTCTCGGACTCGGTTGCTGCTGCCGTGACCGCCACATCCTCTGAATCACCGCTCTCGTCACCGGACTCCATCAAGTACTTAACGATCAGCAAAATTATCACCACCATCACGGCTGCAAAAGCCATTTAAGAATTCCGGGTTACATTTTAATCCATGAAAAAAAAATAGAGATTTTTCAATAGTACTCACCTAGAATTGAAATATAAGCCACAAAACGTGCAAAGAAACCAAAGGCGTCACACCAATCAACTTGATCATCCTGTATCAGACCATGCGTTGTTTTAGTTGTGACTTGTGAGTTGTAGATTAAAGAACAGAAACGAAACCGGCAACCGGGACTCACCTCGCTCGATAAAGTCACGGATCGAGAGTCGTCACGGTGGAGTTTTAGTTGATTCATTGCATCTAGAAGGGAGCACATGTTTATGAATCTTTTTCTCCTGTTAGCTACTTGTCTTTCTTCCTACTAATACCTGCAGATAAACATACGAATGCTGCTGTTTGCACAGTGATGAAACATTAAGAACAAAAGTGCAAAATACAAAACCAAGTGCTCAAAATGGTTCATTTACAGAGAAGATTGTAATTGCAGATATGAAAATTCCAAGTGGAAAATGTTGCTGTATTACCTGAGATTCATGGAGAAAGAACAGCTGCATTCTCCATTAAACAGGAGGTGAACAAAAGTGTGAAAAGCCTTGTGTTTCAACTGGTTTGAATGGAAGAAACATAGGACTGCCGTTTTGAGGATGACAAAGATTGGTAGTTGTTCAAATCCAACACAACTAACACCTCAGATAGCCATAACAGCTGACTGCCAAGTCTTGGTGCTTTGACTAGTAGGTTATATACCTCATAAACAATGTGTATATTTATATAGATTCAACTTTGAAAAGTATTTAAGTTAAATGCAGGTGTAGTTAATGAATTTGAAATATGCTTGTTCATAATAAACTTAACTAGCTGGTAATGAATGACAATAAAGGCATTTTTTTTCATTGACAAATTTTTGGGAAATTAAAAAACGTAGAATGGGTTTCGGGGTTTGGAATTACGAGGGCGTTAACACTTAAACACTTAACCAATTAATTATGCTAAATATTTATTTTATAATTAATAAATATCAGTTTAAGTTAAACTATAGTTAATAAACAATTAAATAAAACTTAAAACGGGTTTGGGTTTTGACCATAGCAGAGGCGATTTTTTATTTTGTCTTTGATTTGTATAAAAGATTTGAGAAATATATAAATAATGTGTTATAAACAAAGTAAGAAAAACAAGAATAAAAGAGAAAGAAGATAATGAGTGAGATTTGTATTTATTTTTAATACATGACTTTTACAATGTCTTCTTCAAACTTTATATTTATAGATATAAAAAATATTATATAGAACTTTAAGTACATTAAGTTCCTATTTAATAAACAGAGATATGGTTCTAGTTAAATAATTATAATGGACATACACATAAATAAATATTCATAACAATTTTAATTTTTTAAGTTGATATTCTTATTTCGTCACTAAACCAATCTGTGAGAACATCAACACTTAACTAATGAACACCTTAAAAAAACACTTAACTAATGAACCGAGCTAAATTGTTTAATATTTGACAAATATTGTGCTTAGGTAAACTGTGCTTGATATATGTTTTTTTATATTTTAAAACTAAATTTAATATTTTCTTATCTCCCTTTGTTTTTATGATCACTTATATATACTTATTGAAATTATTATTTTTTAATTTAATTAATAATTTTCAAATACACTTCAATTACAAATATAAAAATATAAAAAATATTAATTAGGTTTAAAAACTCAATTCAATGATTATGTACAAATAATTACAGCAAAGAAGAGAGATAACAGTGTACATGAAAACAAGCAAAAGAACAAGACGGCTTATGACTTCTTGGATCTACTCGTCATCACTTGAAAAGACAGTAGGAGATAGATCCATTCCTTCTATTACAACTAGGGCCTTGTTTTTTTTAATCTAGTAGAGGGACGGATCAACACCATTCATGTTGCCAAACGACCCCATTGCAAGAGCGAAGTTCTACCCGACTGAATTATATTCCCGAGTCAAGTAAAGCATGTGTGAAAGAGTCAGATATTTCTTCTATTCTTTTTTTTGGCACAGTTGGACCATCCTAGAATTAAATTAAAGACCTTGCCTTGGAGTAAATCATCACAACTATGGTCCAACCAATTAGGAGATAATTAATAAAATAAATTTCAAGAGCGATTTCGAGCGCAACATACAATTCTCTGTCGTATTGTGCTCAAACTTCTTGAGGAAAGGGGTTTTGCAATACACAACCCTAAGCATTTGAATTTCTTGTTATGCCATTTGGGCTAACCAATGCACCTGCTACTTTTTGTACATTGATGAATCAGGTGTTTCATGATTTTCTTGACAAGTTCGTGGTGATATACTTGGATGACATAATGGTATACAACTCATCTCTGGAGGATCATGAGAGGCATTTGTAATTAGTGTTGCAGAGGCTTAGAGACAATCAACTATTTGTTAAAAGGGAGAAATGCGAGTTTGCTCAGACTCAAATCAAGTTCTTGGGACACCTCGTTGGACAGGGGTATGTTCGAATGGATGAGGAAAAAGTGAAAGCAATCCAAGAGTTGTCAGCTCCAAAGAATGTCAGCGAGCTTAGATCGTTCTTGGGTCTGGCTAACTATTACAGACAGTTTGTCGAAGGCTACTCTCGGAGGGCAGCGATGCTTACTGATTTGTTAAAGTAGGGTGAGAAATGGGTCTGGACCGAGGAATGTCAAGATGCCTTTGAGGGATTAAAAGCGGTTGTGATGAATGATCTTGTCCTAGCATTACCTAATATTGGGAAACCCATGGAAGTTGAAACTGATGCATCTGACTTTGCCATAGGGGGAGTACTGATACATGAGGGTCACCCTGTGGCCTTTGAGAGTCGAAAACTGAGTGGGGTCGAGACGAGATATGCAACCCAAGAGAAGGAACTTCTAGCAGCGATCTATTGTCTTATAGCTTGGAGGCATTACTTGTTGGGCTTCAAGTTTGTTGTTAAAGTGGACAACACAGCTGCTAGTCACATTTTGACACAGCCAAAGCTGTCAGCGAGGAAAGCAAGATTTCAAGAACACCTAGCAGAGTTTGAATTTTGTTTTGAACATAAAGCTGGGAAGAAGAATCAAGTTGTTGATGCGCTAAGTCGAAAGGCTGATCTGGAAGCTCTTAGGCGGATTGCTCCTATATCAGCTAGTAGGGTGACGAATGATATTCGTGAATTGATAGTAGAGAATATGAAGAAAGAACCGCAGATGGGGGCAATAATAAAGATGGTGGAAAGTGGGAAATCGAAAACCTTCTAGATAGAGAATGGAATCTTATTGGCCAAAGGTTCGCGGATGTGTGTCCCGAGAGCGGGAGAAATTAGACAGAAACTACTGCGGCAATGTCATGACACTCACTAGGTAGGTCACCAAGGTTGGCGACGCACTCTGGCCCTGTTGGAACAAGGATATTATTGGCCGCACATGCGAAAAGACATCATGGATAATACGAAAACTTGTATTATTTGCCAACAAGACAAGATAGATCGACAAAAGACCGTTGGGTTGTTAGAGCCATTGTCGGTGCCGGAAAGGCCCTGGGAGAGCATTTCCCTCGACTTCATAATGAATTTGCCCAGTGTTAGCTTGGTTAGTTTTCAAACATGTTGTGGAATATTGGGGTGTGCCACAGGATATTGTCAGTGATAGGGATGGTCAGTTCACGGGAAAATTTTGGAGAGAGCTATTTAGGCTATTGGGGTCCAAGATGAACTTGTCATCAAGTTACCATCCTCAAACAGATGGGCAGACTGAGCGTTTCAATGGGTTGTTAGAAGAATACTTAAGGCATTTTGTTCAGGCCAACCAGAAAGATTGGCCGTCGTTGTTGGATGTGACGCAACTTTGCTTTAATTTACAAAAGAGTTCTGCTACTAATAAAAGCCCCTTTGAAATTGTGACAGGTCAGCAGTCGTGGCTTCCACACACCTCTTTGGAATTCTACAAAGGGAAGTGCCCTCGAGCTTTTACCTCTTCCAAGGTGTGGCACCAAAATACAGAGATTGCTCGGGCTTACCTTGAGAAAGCTGCAAAGCGTATGAAGAAGTGGGCGGATCGTGGCTGAAGGGATCAGCAGTTCAAAGTTGGCGATCTAGTGCCTGTCAAGCTGATGGCAGAACAACTGCGGTTCATGCGAAATAGAGATCGACGGTTGGTGCAGAAGTATAAGGGACCACTATAGATCGTGGCCAAAGTGGGGAATAATTCATACAAGATCAAGCCGCCCTCATGGATGAAAGTTCACCCAGTGTTCCATGTGAGCAACTTGAAGCCCTTTCATGCGAATCCCTTGGATGCTAGTCGAGGACTGAGTGATAGGGAATCCATATGCACCAAACCTCCGTCCCAACGCCGAGTTGAAGAGATCCTTGCCGACAGATTTGTAACAGTGTCGAAGAAGAAGCTTGTTCGCGAGTACTTGGTCAAGTGGGAAGGTCTTGGACCCGAAGAGTCGAGTTGGGAGAGGGATCACAACCTAAAATCTTTCCACAAAAGATTGAGGAGTTCCTTGTAGCACAGTCAACGAGGGCGTCGACAAGTTAGGTGGGGAAGGATGTTGTGGCAACCCCTCTCACCGAGTCTCAGCCAAGTTCCAGGGCTACAACTGATTCATTGTCACCGTGTCCCCGTTTCAAGCACATAAATGTTTTAGAAAGTGTCTTTGTTTTTACTATTTCTTAGGCTAAGTAAAAAGTGTCCTTATTTCAAACAATGTAACGTCTCCTCTTGGGATTTCTATAAAGTTTATTTCACATATATGTAGGGGATGGACAGTCGGCAGAGTTTGGACTGATCCATTGGTAAAGGTATGTATCCTACACACCATCGAGGCGGCCCCTACCACCACATGTTGATGGTGTGGGTGAGTCTTCTTGTAACCCGATACTTTTTCTCAGTTTTAATAAAATAAACCATTTTTCTTTTTATACGAAGGAACAGGGGGTCGACGGTGTGCATCCGATATGCCCCATGATTTCGCCCCATAACTTGAAGATCTCATTGTGGTGCGAGACTAATGTGTTGCTTGCTTATGTTGGACAGATTTATCGAGAGAAAAGGCTAACTTGATTGAGAAGAGTCTTGTTCAAGTGCCGCACGGCTTAGCGACCGAGTGAACTAAAGGCTAAAACTTGTTCTTAGACTTGAAGAGTCAACCAGTAAGATCAAAACTGCGAATTCCAAGGAAGTTCCGATTGTTGGGGAGGTACGAAAAGTTAAACTCCCCTAGATCCAACGGTACAGTTTAAATTACATCGACGGACGAGATCTACCCTATCTCTTAGTTTAAATCTCTAACTATCACAAACATTATCTCCAAGATAATTACAAATAATATGAGTGGTGACTACGATGGCTTATCACATTTACCATCCAAATTACCCTGGTAAATCCTCCTTGGATTTTACTAAGTCTGGTGGGTTCGCGGGCTTTCTAGCATTCTCCAAGTGCCAGGCCAAGTCTGATGGTCTTGGCGACCCTGTCACTCCGCGCACAACCTCTCTGGTCGATGTTTGCGCCAATGCCTCGGCCCCAAGAATTTGGTCCGTGACATTCTCCCTCACTAAACTTAGCGACACCTTCGTTGCTGCTCTCCAACAATCTTGGGCAAGGTCAACTTGTTCACTCGTCGATGCCTCAGCTTTCTGCGATTCTCTCATACGAACTGCTTGCCTCGGTTCAAACTGCCTTGGACAATCGCGCTCTTAGACGCCACTTGGTACATCACCATCATAGGAGCCTTCTCCTACAAACTCTGATTTGCCTCGACTTGGATCCTTTTGATCACGCGACAAAGACTTGGAAGTCGTCACAATATTGAACACCTATCGAGCTCTCAGAACTCTGAAAGGTCTCTTCCAATCTTTCCCCCCCGCATCAAAGGCTAGGTCTCACTTGGCCTACGCTCATCAAAGATGGCAAATCAAACTTAAAAATACTAGGAATGTGTTTTAGATGTACCTTCCTTTCGGTCGTCCTCGTCGTCGCATTTACTCTAAAACGTGTCAACCCTTCTTCTTCTGCGAAGTCTGACACCCCTTGCATCGAACTTTGTACATTCAAGTCCGTTGCGCTACTCTGATTGCCACACTGCATCGGTTCTTCTTTAACGAAATCTGGTGCTCTCTAATTGCATCGTTTCTTCTTCCTCAAAGAACATTGCCTCGACTTGCGTTGGCACTTCTTACCCGAAGTCCTCCACTTCTTTCTCACCTTGCCCACATGTGACTTCTTCACGGTTGTTATGTCTCTTAATGGATCAGCCCCCTTTGACCCTTTCCTAGTTTTGGTACTCAACGATGTTTGTCCGTCAACACTATCAGCAAGCTCTTCCTTCGGCTCTATTGTGGCCTCAAAAGCGATGTTCCTATCCCCGGGCATATCCTCGGATAGCGCTGCCTTAGACCCTCTCCCCAGTGTGGTCTCTAAAGCAATGTTCTTCCCTTGAACATCCCTGACAAGCTCTCTCAAAGCCTTCTCAGACATTTTCAACCCATTATGCTCGGTACCCTTGGCAGAACTAGACAACTCTGAACCAAGCTTGATCGGCACGGTACTCTTGGCCTTGCCCAACCTCTTGGACTCCTTGGCTTGAACTGGGCATCTCCGCAACTTGTGAGGCCTCTTACACCGGTAGCACTCCAATTGCTTACTCATCACCCTCGGCTTGATAGCTTTCTCACTCGCTATCACACCAAATCTCGTCCATGGCTTGACTAATGTGGCACTTGTAGTCGAACCATGACTCACTCTCACCTTGGTTGTAACACCAATGTTTTGGGTCCAGGAGTTGAGTGTGTGAGTCGGGTTCGAGTCATTAGACTCAGTTTAATTTAATTAGACCTTGGTTTTAATTTAATAAGACTAAAATCTTAGTAATGGCATTTTTGTAAATATTTCAAAGTAAGGAAAAAGTTGAGCCTTTTTGAAACAAAAAAATAGTCTTCTTCTTCTTCATTTCAATCTCACGACCTAAAACCTCTAAAACCTCTCAATCACTATTCCATCAAGGTGCTTCATCATTTCAAGAGATTTCTTCGAGGTAACTTCATTTTTGACTTCTCCTCTATATCCCGATCCCTTCCATGGTTTTAGATTCTTAAAAACATCACCTTTTTGGAATTCAAGTTTTCAAGTTTTTGAAAAAAAATGGAGAGGCTTTATGGGTTTTTCGTTTGACATTTGATTTGATAAGTTTATTTAAGCTTTAATCTAGTCTTTAAATGTTTTAAAACTTAAAATGGTGGGGTTTTGGTCAAAATCCCGAAGTGGGTTTTTGGGGGTGTTTTAAAAGTGTCTAAACTTGTATATTTGAAGTGGGTTTGTGAAGAGATGAGGGGCTGGTGATATAATGTTGTTAGGGAAGTGTTTTGGAAGTCTTTAAAGGTAATTTGGGTGTTGGAATTGGTAGTTTACAGCTGGGTTTAAGGGGAGTACGAAAATGGGATTTTGGTTGTTAGCTTGGGCTTGAAATTATAAGGTTTTTGGCTTGTGAATGTAGTTTGAGATTGTGGTTGTGTTTGGTGATGATTTGGTTGAGTAATGCATTGTTTTTGGTTGTTTAGAAGCAAGGAGAAGCGTTGGAGAGGCTTCGGGCACGAATCTGGGGAATTTGGAGAATTGAGATTGTTGTTCGGCTTCCGTTTGGGTAGCAACGGTGAGTGGAAATGTTTAACTTTGCTTTGTTTTCGAAATGGGACTCTTGGGGGTTTGGGTGGAGCCTTGAGGGCTCACCTAAACCCAAGTGTAAGTTTACTAATCCTACTTTAGTGATTATGGGATGACGTGTGATTAATTGATGTGTTACCATATGTATTATGGATGGTTTTTACATCCGTTGTTGTGTAGTCGTGTTGATGTCAAGCCTCACGTGATGATTGTCATAACTATGGTGATGAGTGGTCCCATCGGTAGTGACTTTAGTAGAGTAAGGTGATGAGTGGTCCCATCGGAAAACTACTAGTCGAAAGGTTATGTGTGGTCCAACCGTGTGTGTTGGTTGTGTATGTGCAAACCATGTGTAGTCTTGTTGTGATATCATTCATGCATCCAATGATTTTTTTGTCAATTACGAAAAGTGTTTTGAAAACTGCATGTTGTTGAGTTTTTAGAGCTTCGCTCACTAAGCTGTCGAGCTTACGCTCTCATGTTTCCAACATGCAGATCATTAGGGTTCAGGAGGCAAACGGGCAAGGGAGGAGCTTTTTGGAGTTCTCAAGTAGCTCAAGTATGATTTACGTATTTGTAATAATGCCTAGACAATGGGGGTGTAGACTTGTTTGGAGTTGGTGTCAAACTCCATAGTTTGGTTTCGTGGTTGAATGAGCATGTTGAGTTGTTTATGCTTTTATGTCGTGGTTTGGAAACCATGTTTACTTGTTGTTTAAATGCCTTGTGTTTGAGGACTTATACCCTTTCCCCATGAATGCTATGTGTGTTTGTTTAAAGGCATGTTGCCTTGATATGTAATGCTTTTGGGTGTATGCTTGGATTTCCTTTGAATGGCTCTTTATGTATGTTAAGTGTTCGAACATGTTTATAGTAGGGTGTATGCCTTTAGAGTATGTATTTGCATGTTGTGTTAGCTTCTTGAAGTCGTTGAGGGCGTTTGGGATCGTTTAGAGATGTTTAGAACTGATTTTGGTAACTCACAGATTGCAGGCGTTTCGAAACGGGTAAGGTTGTTTCGGAACGGGTGTGGTTCTAGGGGCACCCGTATCGGAACGCGTTCCGGTACAGTTTGGATATTGTGAGCCCTTGTTTCGATACGAGTCTCGAAACGTTTTGGCCACTGTGAGGGCCTGTTCCGGAACGTGTTTCGGAACGTCTAGGCAAAATGGACCCCTGTTTTAAATCGGGGTGGATGCGTTTCAGTACGGGTGTTTGGCTTTTTGAACTGGAGCCCGTGTTTCGAAACGGGAAAAACCTGTTTCGAAACACAGGCCTGAAAATGGGCTTTTGACATCTCTAAAGGGTCTCAAAGGTTGGGCTTAGGCCCTGTTTGCTATTAGGCTTCTTGTGAGTTTTGTTTTCCATTGTCGCTTCACATATAGGTTAACTTGATCCATCTAGACAAGATAATTAAAGAAAATTTTCTAGGGTTGCTAACCAAAGGGGAGCCTTAGCGAGTTTCACTTCGGTTTTCCCCGTGTAGCCTACTCGGACCGGTCAGTCGTCCAGACCGGGATGAGGGGGTTACATTTGGTGGTATCAGATCCTGAGGTTTCCGAGATCTCGGGTAGGTAAGTGAGGTAAGTTTGAGGTGTTATGATGTTGCTTTGTATCGATGAGTGTTTTACCATGTATTGCATGAAGTTTGCTTGCTAGTACGGTGTTTGAAAGCATGTTTCAATGGCTTTTTTCTGGTTTGGTTAAGGGCTAGTCAAATGTCCCCATTGTTAGGTGTTGTTGTCAAAAAGGAAAATGGTTTTGGTTTAACGAGCTTGAGAACCGGAGTCCTTGCGCTTTGCTAACCTAACGTTTTTTTTGTTTGTTGTGTGTTTGCTATTTTAGATCCTATTTTGATATGGTGAGACCGAGGGGGCGACCTAGAGCGGGTGACCAGGCACCCGAGGGTGCGCCTCCTGTTCCTCCTGCTCCCAGTGGTAATGGAGTGGGTGGCGAAGGTGACGTGCCTCATGCTGGTGCGCAAGTCGGAGGTTATGGTAATGGGCCTTAGGCCGGTGCTAATGTTGGAGCTGTTGGGGCTCAGGCGGGTCAGGGTCAAGCGGGCGCGGACATGACCCATCTAATTCAGGCTATAGCCAGAGTTTTTTAGATAGCTTTGGCCGGTGCACAAGCTGCAGCACCACCTCAGGGTGCGGGGACAGGAATACCCCTAGAGAGGCTTCATAACTTGGGAGCAGTTGAGTTTCGTGGGTTGACTCCCGAGGGTTCGAAGGGGTGGCTTGAGAGTACTACTCGCATCTTGGGTCAGATGGAGTGTTCAGACGCCCGTAAGTTGGGTTGCATTGTCTCCTTGCTTCAGGGGGACGCTTACACTTGGTGGACCACTGTTACTTCGGGTATGGCCGAAGCGGATATCACGTGGGAGTTCTTCAGGAATGCCTTCAAGAGAAAGTATCTCGGGGTTCGATACTTGGATGAAAAGAAGGATTTTATGGCCTTGGTTCAGGGTAACAGGACTGTGTCTGAGTACGAAGTTCAGTTTGTGAGATTGAGCCAGTATGCACCTGAGTTGGTCCCTAATGAGAGGGAGCGGTGTGAGTGCTTTCGGTATGGGTTGACTAGGGATGTGAAGACTACATGTTTGCCTATGACTACACTGAGTTCGATGTTTTGGTCTCTAGGGCCAAGGATATTGAGCAGAACTTAGGCTCTAGTGCACGTGCTAGTGGGTCCGATTCCGGGAAGAGACATGCAAATTGGGATAGAGACCATGCCAAGAGGCATGGGGATAGGAGGTACCAGCCCGATTCGAGGAATAGGGATGGTAACTATGGTCAGGGCCATCAGGGCCAAGGAGCTGTTATGCACACACCAGAGTGTAATAGATGCGAGAGAAGTCATCAGGGCGAGTGTGCGGGTACTTTTGGGCCGTGTTGGAACTGTGGTTCCCGAGATCATATGAGGCTTAACTGTCCACACCCGGCTAGGGGCGGACCGGCTCCAGCTAGGAGTTATGAGCAGCAGAGGGGCTGTGGGCGCGGTCGTGGGAACTTCCAGCCAAGGAATGAGGGTCATAGGAACTTGGCTCACGTAGTAGCAGTTTAGCCCGAGGGAGGATGACCGACTAGGGTGTATGCTCAGCGAGAGGCTGGGAATGACACTGATGTCATTGCAGGTAATTTCTCATTACAGTCTTTGAGTTTGCTTTCTTTGATAGATTCGGGGTCGACTCATTCGTACATTTTGGGTGAGCACGCAAGGTCATTAGGGTTATCATGTGAATGGCTAGAGGTAGGTGTAAATGTTACTAGCTCTTTTGGTGATACAGTGGTAGTCAGGAAAATGTATAGGAGGTGTCCCTTGATGGTACAGGGCTACATATTTTCGGTCGATATGATGGAGTTACCCTTCTACGGTTTTGACATAATTTTGGGCATGGATTGGCTCGTAGAGCATAGAGCTAGGGTCGACTTCGAGTCCAAGAGAGTCTCCTTGAGGCTTATCGATGACTTTGAGGTTGTGGTAGTTGGTGAGAACGTTAGGTTCTTGTCCAATGTGGTTTCGGCTTTGGAAGCTCAGAAGTTGTTGAGTTCGGGGTGTCAGGCTTACTTGGCTTATGTAATGAATCCGAATATGAGTGAGGTGAGACCTCAAGACATCAGAACAGTATGTGATTTTCTGAGTGTTTTTCCGGAAGAGTTGCCGGGTTTGCCTCCAGACAGAGCAGTTGAGTTTGCTATTGAGACGTATTCTGATTCTGCACCAGTGTCGATTTCTCCGTATAGAATGGCACCAAAAGAGTTGACAGAGTTGAAGACACAGCTTCAAGAGTTGACCGATAGAGGTTTCATTAGGCCTAGTATTTCTCCGTGGGGTGCTCCGGTCTTGTTTGTGAAAAAGAAAGATGGTAGCATGAGGATGTGTATAGATTATAGGCAGTTGAATAAGGTGACAGTGAAGAACAAGTACCCTTTGCCTAGGATAGATGACTTGCTTGATCAGTTGAGAGGTGCTTTTGTGTTTTCAAAGATTGACTTGAGGTTCGGGTACTATCAGTTGAAGGTAAAGGATGTGGACATACCGAAGACAGCCTTTCGTACACGTTATGGGCACTATGAGTTCTTGGTGATGCCTTTTGGGTTGACTAATGCTCCAACAGCTTTCATGGATATGATGAACCGTGTGTTTCATGAGTTCTTGGACAGGTTTGTGGTAGTGTTCATAGATGACATCTTAGTATACTCTAGGACCGAAGAGGAGCATGGTGAGCATTTGCGGTTAGTACTTCATACCCTACTAGAGAATCAGTTGTATGCCAAGCTAAACAAATGTGAGTTTTGGATTAGGGAGGTAGTCTTCTTAGGTCACGTGATCTCGGCTAATGGGATTAGTGTGGATCCCAAGAAGATAGAGGCTATATTGAATTGGAAACAACTGAAGTCAGTGACAGAAATCCGCAGTTTTCTAGGTTTGGCAGGATATTATAGAAGGTTTGTTGAGGGATTTTCTAGGATAGCGGCTCCTTTGACTAAGTTGCTAGAGAAGAATGTTCCGTATGAATGGTTAGATGCAAGACAAGAAGCGTTTGAAAAGTTGAAGAAAGCTTTGACCGAAGCTCCTATCTTGATTCAGCCTGAACCGGGAAGAGAATTTGTGGTTTATAGTGATGCATCTTACGTAGGTCTAGGTTGTGTGCTTATGCAAGAAAGTAAGGTGGTAGCTTATGCTTCGAGGCAGTTGAAGGTTCACGAGAAGAATTATCCCACCCATGACATAGAACTAGTCGCAGTGGTGTTTGCATTGAAGATTTGGAGGCACCATCTTTATGGTGAGAAGTGCACCGTGTATACGGACCACAAGAGTTTGAAGTATTTGATGTCTCAGAGGGAGTTGAACCTCAGGCAACGTAGGTGGTTAGAGCTTCTTAAGGATTATGACCTTACGATAGAGTACCATCCAGGTAAGGTAAACGTAGTGGCCGATGCCTTGAGTAGAAAAGTGGTCGTTGAGTTACGAGCTATGTTTGCAAGATTGAGCGTGTCCAATGATGGTGGGTTGATAGCCGAGCTTCAGGTTAAGCCTTCATTAGTACTGTTGATTCGAGAGAGGCAGTTGCGAGATGAGTCTTTGGCACCTCACAAGCAAGACATAGCCGAAGATAGGCCTACCGATTTTTGTTTTTGGGAGAATAGGATCCTATATTACAAGGATAGGATAGTGGTACCGGAAGATGTCGAGTTGAGACGTACAATCTTGAATGAAGCTCATAACAGTCCTTTTGCTATGCATCCGGGTAGTACGAAGATGTATCGAGGATTAAAGGAAGAGTATTATTGGGTTGGGTTGAAGAAGGATGTGGCCGAGTTTGTAAGTGTATGGTTTGTCAGCGAGTCAAGGCCGAGCATCAGTTTCCTTCAGGGTTATTACAACCGTTGAAGATTCCAGAATAGAAGTGGGAACGTATCACCATGGACTTTGTGTCAGGGTTACCGTTGACTCCTTCGAGGAAGAATTCAGTGTTGGTGATAGTTGATAGATTCACTAAGTGTGCTCACTCCATACCAGTTCATACCACCTATATTTTAGATAAATTGGCCGATCTGTACATCCGTGAGATAGTGAGACTACATGGGGTACCGAAATCGATTGTGTCAGACCGAGATCCGAGATTTACGGCTAGGTTTTGGGAGTGTTTGCATCGAGCCTTGGGTACTTGGTTGAACTTCAGCACTTTGTATCATCCGTAGTCAGATGGTCAGTCGGAGAGGGTGATTCAGGTGTTGGAAGATATGTTGAGATGTTGTGTCATTGATTTTCAGGGGTCGTGGGAGAAACATCTACCGTTAGTCGAGTTTGCATACAACAACAGTTATTAAGCTAGTATTCAGATGGCTCCGTATGAGGCCTTGTATGGTAGGAAGTGTAGAACTCCTATTTGTTGGGCCGAAGCTGGACAGAAGCTTGTACCGATGCCTGATTCGCTTAAGGGCACCACCGAGAAGGTAAAGTTGATATGCGATCGGTTGAAGGCAGCTTCAGATCAATAGAAGTCCTATGCTGACTTAAAGAGGAAAGAGGTAGAGTATTCTGTGGGAGATGAAGTGTTTTTTAAAGTCTCACCTTGGAAGAAGGTGATGAGGTTTGGTAGGAAGGGTAAGTTAAGCCCAAGATTCATTGGACGTTATGAGGTAGTTGAGAGGATTGGTCCCGTTGCCTATAGATTGAGGTTTCCGACCGAACTAGAGAAGATTCATTATGTGTTCCACGTGTCGATGCTCCGAAAGTATAGACTGGATCCATCCCATGTAATGCCCGTAGAAGAGATTGAATTAAATTCGGATTTGACTTATGATGAGGAACCAGTGGAAATCTTAGCCTCGGACAGCAAGGTGTTGCGTGGTAGATCAATTGAGTTAGTCAAGGTGAGATGGCAACGTCAAGGGGTTGACGAGGACACTTGGGAGAGGAAGGAGGATATGGAAAGGCAGTTTCCTTATCTCTTTCAGTCAGGTAATTTCGAGGACGAAATTCCTTAAGCGGGGGAGAGTTGTAACACCCATGTTTTGGGGTCAGGAGTTGAGTGTGTGATTCGGGTTCGAGTCATTAGACTCGGTTTAATTTAATTAGACCTTGGTTTTAATTTAATAAGACTAAAATCTTAGTAATGGCATTTTTGTAAATATTTCAAAGTAAGGAAAAAGTTGAGCCTTTTTGAAACAAAAAAAAATAGTCTTCTTCTTCTTCTTCATTTCAATCTCACGACCTAAAACCTCTCAATCACTATTCCATCAAGGTGCTTCATCATTTCAAGAGATTTCTTCGAGGTAACTTCATTTTTGACTTCTCCTCTATATCCCGATCCCTTCCATGGTTTTAGATTCTTAAAAACATCACCTTTTTGGAATTCAAGTTTTCAAGTTTTTGAAAAAAAATGGAGAGGCTTTATGGGTTTTTCGTTTGACATTTGATTTGATAAGTTTATTTAAGCTTTAATCTAGTCTTTAAATGTTTTAAAACTTAAAATGGTGGGGTTTTGGTCAAAATCCCGAAATGGGTTTTTGGGGGTGTTTTAAAAGTGTCTAAACTTGTATAATTGAAGTGGGTTTGTGAAGAGATGAGGGGCTGGTGATATAATGTTGTTAGGGAAGTGTTTTGGAGGTCTTTAAAGGTAATTTGGGTGTTGGAATTGGTAGTTTACAGCTGGGTTTAAGGGGAGTACGAAAATGGGATTTTGGTTGTTAGCTTGGGCTTGAAATTATAAGGTTTGGCTTGTGAATGTAGTTTGAGATTGTGGCTGTGTTTGGTGATGATTTGGTTGAGTAATGCATTGTTTTTGGTTGGTTAGAAGCAAGGGGAAGCGCTGGAGAGGCTTCGGGCACGAATCTGAGGAATTTGGAGAATTGAGATCGGTGTTCGGCTTCCGTTTGGGTAGCAACGGTGAGTGGAAATGTTTAACTTTGCTTTGTTTTCGAAATGGGACTCTTGGGGGGTTTGGGTGGAGCCTTGAGGGCTCACCTAAACCCAAGTGTAAGTTTACTAATCCTACTTTAGTGATTATGGGATGACGTGTGATTAATTGATGTGTTACCATGTGCATTGTGGATGGTTTTTACATCCGTTGTTGTGTAGTCGTGTTGATGTCGAGCCTCACGCAATGGTTGTCATAACTACGGTGATGAGTGGTCCCATCGGTAGTGACTAGTAGTATAGTAAGGTGAAGAGTGGTCCCATCGGAAAACTACTAGTCAAACGGTGATGTGTAGTCCCACCGTGTGTGTTGGTTGTGCATATGCAAACCATGTGTAGTCTTGTTGTGATATCATTCGTGCATCCAATGATTTATTTGTCAATTACGAAAAATGTTTTGAAAACTGCATGTTGTTGAGTTTTTAGAGCTTCGCTCACTAAGCTGTCAAGCTTGCGCTCTCATGTTTCCAACATGCAGATCATTAGGGTTCGGGAGGCAAGCGGGCAAGGGAGGAGCTTTTTGGAGTTCTCAAGTAGCTCAAGTATGATTTAAGTATTTGTAATAATGCCTAGACAATGGGGGTGTAGACTTGTTTGGAGTTGGTGTCAAACTCCATAGTTTGGTTTCGTGGTTGAATGAGCATGTTGAGTTGTTTATGCTTTTATGTCGTGGTTTGGAAACCATGTTTACTTGTTGCTTAAATGCCTTGTGTTTGAGGACTTATACCCTTTCCCCATGAATGATATGTGTGTTTGTTTAAAGGCATGTTGCCTTGATATGTAATGCTTTTGGGTGTTGTAACGGGGTTTTTTTCTCGCAAAGCTTCCCCGCTACTTTGAAAAAATTTAGTTTAAAAGGGGGAGTTTTTAAAAATTGATTCGGGTTTGGAAAAATCCCTTAAAATTTTTTTTCTCAGTTTGAAGTCGCCACCGGCCACTAAGGTAGGCCAGACACCGTAAAAACTAAACCAGATATTCATTTGAAAGGGTTCGGGAGTTGGTTACGTGTGGGGAAGGGTTAGCACCCCCATCACGCCCGGAAATCGGTACCAAAACAATTGTTGCTTTTAATTGATGGAAATTATCTGAATTTAAAAAGACTTTAATTAGGGGTTCTTGGTTGAAAACTAGACTTTAATCGTACGAGCTTTTTCAAATTGGTGGTATCGAATTAATTTACCATTTAATTAAAAAGGATGACGGTACACCGGACCAAAGACTAAACCGACATCATATAAGACTGACTGTCGTGTTAGTCTAGGGTTCGAATCTCGTACGTCACCTTTATGCATAATGCAAGCAATTAAAGGATGATGATATGGTCTTGTTCGTTTTAATATCGAATTTACCTTTAGACGATTCGAACTAATCCGAATATTCGCGGGACATCCAATAAGCTAGGCTAGTCGACCCGAATACGCGAATTAATAGGTATCTCCGTTTTAGAATTAAAATTAATTAATAAACAAATTAAAATGCTAAAATTCTCATGAAAGACAATGAAAATGCATGTCACAAATATATTCGAACGACATTAAAAAAACATACAACAAATATATAATCGAATGACATTAAAACAAATAGGCATGCAACATTATGAACATATATGCACATACTAACATAAACAATATGGCAAAATATATATATTCGATGCAAACATAAATTAGGGGACAAAAATGCATACATAAAAAAGGGCACATATCATACATTTATTAAATGAAAACAAGTCGTGCGGCAAAATATATGTATTCGATATAAAAAAATGCAACATGCATGAACAATAACATTAACAGTGATGACATGCAATATAAGTAAAATGCAAGGTAAATGAAATGCAAACTGACAGGGACCAGAACCACAAATAAACCAATTTAAAAAACAGATTATAATGCGAAATGGGACCACAATAAAAGGAGACGAAAAGCCAAAGGGAACGGAAAGGGAATTAACCCATTCGGTCATCGATTAAAATGAAAAAGGGGCAAAATTGAAAACACTGGAAAAGGTTGGAGGGCTCCGGGCGCGATTTAAAGTTGCGGAAGCCCCTCTCGCGTAAATATGTCGACGCGGAGGGACTTAAAAGGGGATTAGACCAATTTTAAAACGTTAAAACGATATATAAGCCAACCTTAAACTCATTTCAGCCCCTTTTTAGTTTTTTAAAACCCTAACCAAAACCGAGAGCTCTCCCCCTTTGTTACTTCTCTGGCGTCGCGAGGGTTTCGATCGCCGTTTCTGGCGCCGAAACCCTAAGAAGATTACCCTCTTTTTTTTGAAACCACGAAAACGCAAAGAAAAACCCCTTACTGTTATCTTTCGAAACCCAAACCGTTTCTATTTTTTTTTAAACCCAAAACCATGAGAGCCCCTACCCCTTTCATGTTACTAGCCCCAACGGCTCACCATGCGTGCCCTGAGAAGGGTCACGAGGCTTATCGCCGGTAAGGATGGGCGAAACACAGGGAGGATAGGCCCGAAAAGAAGGTAAAAAAAACTAACCTTTTATTTTTATTTTTATTTCGAAACTGCAAAAATGGAAAAGTAAGATACCTCTGAAATTGCCTTTGCTTGTATTAATATGAAAGCTTCGATTATAATGCCTCTCTGAAAAATCCCCCTTTACATTGCATGTTGCTTCGGCTTTTATAGCCACAATATTACATGTTTTTTCTTTTTCCTAAATGCATAAAATTGCTGGAAATGTTGTTGATTGGTACGATTGTTTGTTGATTGCCTCTGATTTTTGTTGCCTTGCGTCTCTGTGATTTCTGTATTTCGTTGCATTTCGGCCTCTGACATTCGTATTTTTATGCTGCATGTGACTGTTGAGAGGAGAGGGGGACCAGAGGAGGACGTGGCCGGTCGTGCGCGCCGTGGATGGGATCTGGAGAGACTCGGGCGTGTGATGCACGCACGCGTCTGGGCAGTGGAAGGTCGCGCGTGGATCATACGCGCCTAGGAAAGACCAATCTGGCTGTTGATCACGATCTTGATCCAACGGTGGATCTGCTGTGGCGCTGGGGCTCGGGAGAGGCAGTTGAAGAGGTGGCTAGGGTTTCCTTTTCCTGGTGTAATCTGGACCGTTAGATCTGGATCCCAGATCTAACGGTGGGAAATCGGGTCGGCTGCAAGAAAACATAAGGGTGTTAGGGTTTTCCTTTAGATCAGATTAGGGTTTATTTTTGGGCCATCGGGCCTTGTAATATTTTTTTGGGTTTTTGTGTAATGGACTGTAAAAATAAAATAAATTGTGGGCTTTTATTTATATTAAATATTGGGCTTATATTATTTTATGTTTTTGGGTTTTCAGATTTAATAATAATAATATACTACTTATAGTATAATAATAGATAAAAATATGATAGATAAGTATAATAATAGTAATAATAGATAGATAATATATTAATATACTGTTTTTTAATTTTTATATTTTATCACAATATATAAAGCCCATTAAAGAAAAGAAAATAGGACGGGTTCAACACCGCGGACAAAATTAGTGATTACAGGTGTATGCTTGGATTTCCTTTGAATGGATCTTTATGTATGTTAAGTGTTCGAACATGTTTATAGTAGGGTGTATGCCTTTAGAGTATGTATTTGCATGTTGTGTTAGCTTCTTGAAGTCGTTGAGGGTATTTGGGATCGTTTAGAGATGTTTAGAACTGATTTTGGTAACTCACAGATTGCAGGCGTTTCAGAACGGGTGTGGTTCCAGGGGCACCCGTACCGGAATGCGTTCCGGTACGGTTTGGCTACTGTGAGCTCCTATTCTGATACGAGTCTCGAAACGTTTTGGCCACTGTGAGGGCCTGTTCCGGAACGTGTTTCAGAACGTCTAGGCGAAATAGACCCATGTTCCGAAACGGGGTGGATGCGTTTCGGTACGGGTGTTTGGCTTTTTGAACTGGAGCCCGTGTTTCGAAACGGGCAAAACCTGTTTCGAAACGCAGGCCTGAAAATGGGCTTTTGACATCTCTAAAGGGTCTCAAGGGTTGGGCTTAGGCCCTGTTTGCTGTTAGGCTTCTTGTGAGTTTTGTTTTCCGCTGTCGCTTCACATATAGGTTAACTTGATCCATCTAGACAAGATAATTAAAGAAAATTTTCTAGGGTTGCTAACCGAAGGGGAGCCTTAGCGGGTTTCACTTCGATTTTCCCCGTGTAGCCTACTCAGACCGGTCAGTCCTCCAGACTGGGATGAGGGGGTTACATTGGCGGCATTGATATACCTGATCGCCCCAAGTCTCGCTACTTCTCCCTCTAACTCGTCTACTGTCTTCACCATGGCAGCTAGGTGGTTCTTCTCAGAACATCCTCGTATCAAATGAGGACCATCACAAAAGTAGCACTTCAGCTTCTTGCTCACTTTCTTTTCTGGCAATGACTTAGCCTCACCATTCCCCTTGTCTCTGAAGCTGGGCTTGGTTGACTCAACATTGGCTTGATTTTGTTCTACAAGCTCAAACGGCCTCTAAAAGTCTCTAGGCATCACCTTGTTCCACTGCGAGCTTCGTCCCCGGTCTAAATCCCTCTAAGAAAGGTTTGAGCAGACCCCATTCACTCATTGCGGTCTTGCAACTGAGCAGCTCACTCTTGAGCTCATTCATCTCTTTCCGTAAAGCTTCCATCTTAGCTTCACGAGAACAACTCTCTCGAACTGTGTTCAACTCAGTGAGAATGTGTTGCGTCTCGTCCTCGAACCTATACTCCATGGACTCTAACTTTTCAAGACATGACTCCACAACACCTTGGATCTGCTTGGCCTCCCCTTTGGATTCCCTCAGTCGATCAACCCTCGGCATTAGGGCATTCACACCCCTAAACAATTCATCTATCTGATCTTTAAAATAATCAGTCATTTGGTCAAAACTCTCAATATGATATCTGACATGTTTCATCGTCAATGTTCTCCAATAGTGTTCACTGCGGCACTCCCTGTCGGTTTCCTGTTGCGCCATCTCAATCAACTTTGCCACGAACTAGTCAGGTTTGTTTGACTAACTCAGACAAAAATCACAACCACACTTGACAGTACCTGCAAGCTGGAATCCACCACACTTGACTCTGCCTACAAGCTGGCTCGAACGCAAGTCACTTCGTCAACTCACTCTAATCACCACTTCCCTGGACGGAAATGGCTCTGACCACTTGTCACGGGGCTAGACTTCTGCCAGCCAAACCGCGCGACCTTAGTCACCTTCTCGGTTGAATGCTACGACTAAGCCACCTTGAATCCCTCGTTACGGTGCTAGACTCCTGCTAGTTGGACCGTACGGCCTTAGGCAAAGCTCTCCTGGAAAACGCTTAAGTCTGCTCGGATTCACCCTCCGGAAGATCAAACACTTCCAAAGCCCACGAACGTAAGATCGTTCTACGTGGAAATGTTTTAAAGAACTCAGAAAGCGAATGGCAACAAGAACAATGAAGAACTCTTAAGAACAACGAAAAACACTCAGAGAGTTAGAGTAAATGCTTCTTGTATTACTCAAAAAGAGAATGGAATGAGATGATTACAACTGAGCTGGGGAGGCTCTTCACTCGGTCACTAAGCCGTACGGAACTTGAACAAGACTCTTCTCGATCAATTCAACCTTTTCTCTCGATAAATCTGTCCAACATAAGCAAGCAACACATTAGTCTCGCGCCACAATGAGATCTTCAAGTAAGGGGCGAAATCGTGGGGCATAGCGGATGCACATCGTCGACCCCTTGTTCCTTCGTATAAAAATAAAAATGGTTTATTTTATTAAAACGGAGAAAAAGTATCGGGTTACAAGAAGACTCACCCACACCATCGACTTGTGGCGGTAGGGGCCGCCTCGATGGTGTGTAGGATACGTACCTTTACCAATGGATCAGTCCAAACTCTGCAGACTGTCCATCCCCTACATATATGCGAAATAAACTTTATAGAAATCCCATGAGGAGACGTTACATTGTTTGAAATGGGGACACTTTTTACTTAGCCTAAGAAATAGTAAAAACAAAGACACTTCCTAAAACATTGATGTGCTTGAAACGAAGACACAGTGACAATGACTCGGTTGTGGCCTTGGAACTTGGCTGAGACTCGGTGAGAGGGGCTGGCCACAACATCATCCCCCACCTAACTTGTCGACGCCCTCGTCGACTGTTCTACAAGGAACTCATCGATCTTCTGCCAGAAAGCTTTTAGGTCGTGATCCCTCTCTCAACTCGACTCTCCAGGCCTTGGACCATCCTACTTGACCAAGTACTCACGAACAGGCTTCTTCTTCGACACTGTTACAATTCTGTCGGTAAGGATCTCCTCAACTCGACGATGGGACGGAGGTTTGGTGCAGATGAGTTCCCTATCACTCAGTCCTCGGCTAGCATCCAAGGGGTCCGGATGAAAGAGCTTCAAGTTTCTCACATGGAACACTGGGTGAACTTTCATCTATGAGGGCGGCTTGATCTTGTATGAATTATTCCCCACTTTGGCCACGATCTGTACTGGTCCCTCATACTTCCGCACCAATCGTCAATCTCTATTTCGCAGGAACCGCAGTTGTTATGCCATCAGCTTGACAGCACTAGATCGCCAACTTTGAACTTTTAATCCCTTCGGCCACGATCCGCCCACTTCTTCATACGCTTTGCAGCTTTCTCAAGGTAAGCCCGAGCAATCTCTATATTTTGGTGTCACTCCTTGGAAAAGGTAAAAGCTCGAGGGCACTTCCCTTTGTAGGATTCCAGAGTGATGTGTGGAAGCCAAAACTACTGACCTGTCACAAATTCAAAGGGGATTTTATTAGTAGCAGAACTTTTTTGTGAATTAAAGCAAATTTGCGCCACATCCAACAACGACGGCCAATCTTTCTGGTTGGCCTAAATAAAATGCCTTAAGTATTCTTCCAACAACCCATTGAAATGCTCAGTCTGCCCATCTGTTTGAGGATGATAACTTGATGATAAGTTCAACTTGGACCCCAATAGCCTGAATAGCTCTCTCCAAAATTTTCCCGTGAACCGACCATCCATGTCACTGACAATATCCTGTGGCACACCCCAATATTTCACAATATGTTTGAAAACCTACCGAACTGTCTCCTCCGCGGAACAGTACTTCGGTACTGGGATAAACGTGGCATATTTTGAGAACAGATCCACCACCACAATAATAGCTCCAAGATCCCTCACTCTAGGCAAACTCATTATGAAGTCGAGGGAAATGCTCTCCCAGGGCCTTTCCGGCACCGACAATGGCTCCAACAACCCAGCGGTCTTTTGTCGATCTACCTTGTCTTGTTGGAAAATAAGACAAGTTTTCGTATAATCCATGATGTCTTGTCACATGTGCGGCCAATAATATTCTTGTTCCAACAGGGCCAGAGTGCGTCGCCAACCTTGGTGACCTGCCCAGTGAGTGTCATAGCATTTCCGCAGTAGTTTATGTCTAAGTTCTTCCACTCTCGGGACATACATTCACGGACCTTTGGTCAATAAGATTCCATTCTCTATCCAGAAGGTTTTCGATTGCCCATTTTCCACCATCTTCATTATTTCCCCTATTTGCAGGTCTTTCTTCATATTCTCTACTATCAATTTATGAATATCATTCGTCACCCTACTAGCTGACATAGGAGCAACCTGCTTAAGAGCTGCCAGATCAGCCCTTCGACTCAGCGCATCAGCAACCTAATTCTTCTTCCCAGCTTTATGTCCAAAACAAAAATCAAACTCTGCTAGGTGTTCTTGCCATCTTGCTTGCCTCGCTGACAGCTTTGAATGTGTCAGAATGTGACTAGCAGCTGTGTTGTCCACTTTAACAACAAACTTGGAGCCCAACAAGTAATGCCTCCAAGCCCTAAGACAATGGATCACCGCTAGAAGTTCCTTCTCTTGGGTTGCATATCTCGTCTTGGCCCCACTTAGTTTTCGATTCTCAAAGGCCACAGGGTGACCCTCCTGCATTAGTATCCCCTCTATGGCAAAGCCAGATGCATCAGTTTCAACTTCCATGGGTTTCCCAATATCAAGTAATGCTTATCACAAGATCATTCATCACAACTGTTTTTAATCTCTCAAAGGCATCTTGACATTCTTTGGTCCATACCCATTTCTTCCCCTTCTTTAACAAATCAGTAAGCACCGCTGTCCTCTGAGAGTAGCCTTCGACAAACCATCTGCAATAGTTAGCTAGACCCAAGAACGATATAAGCTCGCTAACATTCTTTGGAGCCGTCCACTCTTGGATTGCTTTCACTTTTTCCTCATCTATTCGAACATACCCATGTCTAACGAGGTATCCCAAGAACTTGATTTGAGTCTGAGCAAAGTCGCATTTCTCCCTTTTAACAAATAGTTTATTGTCTCTAAGCCTCTGTAACACTAATTGCAAATGCCTCCCATGATCCTCCAGAGACGAGTTATATACCATTATGTCATCCAAGTATATCACCACAAACTTGTCAAGAAAATCATGAAACACCTGATTCATCAAAGTACAAAAAGTAGTAGGTGCATTGGTTAGCCCAAATGGCATAGCAAGAAATTCAAATGCTTCATACCGGGTAACACAAGTCGTTTTCGGTTCGTCTCCTTCGGCCACTCTTACTTGATGAAATCCCGAACGAAGATCCAACTTAGTAAAATACTTTGCTCTACTTAGCTGATCAAACAAGTCCGCAATCAGCAGGATATGATACTTGTTTCGAACTGTTACCTTATTCAAAGCCCTGTAGTCCACACATAATCTCAAACTCCCATCATGTTTCTTTTGGAACAGCACCAACGCCCCAAACGACGCTTTGAACGGTCAAATAAACCCGGCTTGAAGCAGTTCATCTAGTTACTTCCTCAATTCAGCTAACGCGTGCGGGGACATGCGATACGGACACCTTGCGAAAGGCTTGGTACCTGGGGCCAGTTCAATCTCATGATCCACTGCCCTTCGAGGAGGGAGCCCTTCTGACAATTGATCCGGTATGACATCTTTATAATCATCCAACATTCTAAGAATCTCACTTGGTACCCCTTCGAGGGTTGACTCGCCATGTAGAATAGGTAACACAACAAAAGAAGGTTCCTCTTTCTTCACCCCCTTTCTTAAACTGCATAGCCGACAACATCTTGTTCCCACTCCTTGGTAAGAATGTAGTGGACACCACCCCCGGACAATCCCCTAAAAATACTAGACAACTCGCAACAGGGACGGGGATGACCTGGGCTTTTCTCATGAAATCTATCCCCAAAACAACATCAAAATCATCCATAGGGAAAACAGTGAAATCCACGCTTCCTTCCCAAGAACCAAGTCGGGCCTTTACTCCCTTAACACTTCCACATATCGTTGCGGCAGCAGAATTGACTGCTTTCATCTGTCCCACGTATATAAGAACTACTAGATTCCTATCATTAATGTTTATTTTACTTTTCAATGAAACCTATAATAATATAATTAATTACATTCCTAAAAAATTAAACATTATTAATTTAGGATGTACAATATAATTAATAATCATGTAAAAGGGTTTAAGGTTTTAAGGTTTTAGTTTAGGGTTTTAGAATTTAGCTTTTTATAATTTAAGATTTTTTAATTTTAGGTTCAAGGTTTAGGGTTTAGTTACAGTAAACATCCAAATTTAATGATGTTTAATTTTAGAAATGTAATTATTTTCATTGTGATAGATTCAATTAAAAAGTAAAATAAACATTAATGATAAGAATCTAGAAGTTCTTATATGCAACCCTTAGGACTGTGTATAGCAAAGTTCTTTTTTAAATTAATTGGCTCCAAGTGTCATATCATAGTGTTGTCAGGTGATATTTCCAAAATTTTATTAATTTTTAAATAAATTTATAGAATTATTTAAAAATTTAATAACTTTATGAGAATTTTTTTAAGAAATCTATATTTTTTTGAGGTAAAATCTCAATGTGTTACGCAACAATAATATTTCAGAAAAAAAAAACTGTTAAAATCTAACATACAAAATTGATCACATGATTTAATTGGCTTAATTTTCTTGATTTGAAGGTTTAATAGGGTGAAAAAAATGTCCAAGAGCTTAATTTTTTAGTCATAACTATAGAAATAAAAGGTGGCAAAGAAAATTATTGAATTTAGTTTCAAATGTAAAAATTTTGCATCAAATACAATTTAACCTAAATATAAGTTTTGTCTATCATTAAAGTGTTCATTTATCCTCCAACTTTAAACTTCAAACCTTGTTAGGAGGATAGCCACGAATTCTGAACATTAACCATAAAAAGAACATACACTTCACCAAAAGAATTATGAAACAAACACTGTTTAACCTGAATATAAGTTTTGTTTATCGTTAAAGTGTTCATTTATCCCTAAGTTTCAATTCGATCCACTCCAAATCCATTAATGCATACATATTTAAATTTAAATAAATTAATGTGTCAAGACATCTGAGGACTATATATTTCCCAAAAAATATTGCGTAAATTTTAAACTGAAAATTATTAGTATAGGAATTCAGACTTAAAACCCCTCAAAAATATGTACGCTTAGTTGGCTTACTGTTCTTTTGCTTTTATTTATTATCCTAATCCATTTCATGACTTTGAACGTCGTAGCGGATGTGCATGATTAAGTGCAACACAATGCTATACATCATTTGATCATTTCATTGGTTACTTAGCTCACAAAAGCAGAGGGCCATGGTTCACAATTACAAATTACAACTACCAAATGCCTAATCCACGAAATACATAACCTACGCTATTGTTACAGTTTTCCCCTTTTCCACTACAATCAAAACACCTAATTTTAACTTGCTATTTAAGAGCTTCCCCACATGTAAGCTCCAATCCATTAAATACAGAGGCAAGTTTACATTCTAAAGTCTAAGACGCATAGCGTATTGTTTGCGAAACAAGCGGCAATCTTGTCACCTTCCTTGTTCCAACAGACTTCAAATATTCCGCCATTGCCGGTATATGTTTTCACAATCTTCCCTTCCTTCAAGGACCAGATGTGCATGGACTTATCAAGAGATCCACTGGCTAGATACTCTCCATTTGGGCTAAATGCAACCGAGTATACAGGGTCCCTAGCAGGTTATATCAATAGACTCGGTAAATAAAAAGTGCAATGCAGTTACGGTTGCATTCGACATTTTTGCCTAAACCATGCTTGATTAATTGCTCATTTCAGAATCAACAAGGCTAGTAGGGATCTTATGATGTATAGAATTCTAAAAGTATTTTAGTGCTGTCATCGCTTGAATAGAAGAAACAAATAGATAACAGATTTGAGGGATGATACCTGTGTCCATTCAAGCTGTAGAGAAGTTTCCCTAGTTCCACATCCCACAGCTTTACAGTGGAGTCAAATGATGCACTACATCAAAAAAAACAAAAAAGATGAAGCAAATAATAACTTAAACCGGGATTCATAGCAGCTCAGGCGTCGCAGTCTACACACTACATGAATTTCATTTGCTTTCACACCAAATAGCATGATAGTGAACATAGAATGTATCAGACACGTTATTCTTCTCTTTTATTTCTCCCTTTTCTCCTCCAGGTTACCGCAATATTGTTGGCTGTTGGATCTCTAATAAAAAACTTATGAGCTCTTTCAACTTATCTAATCCTCAAACCATTGCATCCTAAATTGAGATCCACAGCCAGCACAGGCTTTAGAAACAATGCCTTTGTGTCGCAACCCACTCGCATCATATGAAATATCAATTAAAATTTTAAAAATTATCATCATAAAATATGTACCGGAAAGAGAGAGAAAGTACAGAAGTATGATAAAGATTAAACAAGGAGGAAGAGACAAATGTATAATTACACATCTTTATCGATAAATTAAATCAAGTTCAAAGTTGTAAAGATCATCAGTAAATGATAGTATTTTGCTATTTGAGACAACTAAGTCAAGCACGTCTATCAACTGGCTTCAAATGTTAGACCTAATAAGAAGCATAACTTAATTTTACCTTGCAAGAACTAGCTGCTGGTTAGGATTGTTTGTCCCCGGCCCAGTAGGACTCCATCTGATGGCATATATCTCCTGCAGAAGAATTGCTCAAAATTTCCCCTAAAATTACATATAAATGCAACCCAGACATGCACAAACAAATTATATAAAAAAACTTGGAAGACCAAAAGTACCTTTGAATGCTCCCTCAGATCATGAACATACTTGTCTTGCTTCATACACCATATCTGCATCAAGACTTTCTATTAGTTGAAACATGTAAGGAATGAAAACTAATATATAAAGCTGCAGCAACAAAAGAAACCAAGACACAACACCAACAGAAATAAAGGTATAATAATCCAAAAAGGTGGCATGTTATTTTAAAATTATGTGTGTTTGTATTTCAAAAAAGGAAAAGAATCAGACGAGACGCAACCAAACAAAAATGTATATTGTCATTAAGGATGTCTGCTAAGTAATGAAAAAAAGATAGCACATACAACCTTTGCAGTGATATCATCAGAACAAGAGGCCAATAGTGAACCTGTAGGATCCCATTTGACACAATTTACTTCACCCTGAAAAGCACAAAGTTCGATATATGAAAAGGAGATTAGAGATCAAATTTATTTTAAAAGCTTTATGTATCAAAATCCAAAACAAAACATTGTATTTAGCTACGAATTAAAGCCCATTGCTGGCAAGTTATTGAAGCCATAAGGCCAAGTTCATTGTTGTAAAAGTTCCCTAGCAATTAGTTTTGCAGAAAAGCAAAAGAGAATTAGTATATGAAAATATTTAGCTCTTGAAACATTCTCCTATAAAAGGAGAAAAGGATGTTAGAATTTAGTGAGACAACCTAGATGCATAAACATTCATTTCACACAAACAAAAGCTATGAGATGTATTTAGGGGTGAGCAAAACTCGACTCGACTCGGAAAAACCGAATAACTCGACTCGACTCGAGGCAAAAATACTCGACTCGTCTTGACTCAACTCGAAATTTCATAAACTCGAATAACTCGAAAAAATTTCAAATAAAGTTTGAGTTGTGAAATTGAAATTCGAATAACTCGAAATTTTTAGTAATTAGTGGATTTATTTTTAAGTTCGAGACGAGTGCCTCTATTTTTATGATATATACATACTGATATATAAAAATATGAAGGAATATTGTCACATGTGAAAAAATATATATGTGCATATCTTATATGATTAGAGAAATGAGTTTAAATTGGAATCAAACCCTACTATAACATGATAAATAATTACAATTAATTTTTTATAGAAACTCGAAGACTCGACTTGAATTTCTCAAACTCGACTCGAATCGAAAAAATTTCAAATAAAGTTTGAGTTGTAAAATATGACTCGTCAACTCGAATAACTCGAAATTTTTTGACTCGACTCGATCGAACGCTCACCCCTAGATGTATTAAGGATTGGCATATCAGTTCAAGCATACGAGAGGAAAGTTGGTATTATGAATTTCCAGCTCAAATTGAACATTGATCTCGAACCTAATTTATCAGATGCAAGGGTGAGTATTCGATCAAGTCGAGTTAAAATATTGATTTAGTTGAGTTGACGAGTTCGACTTTTATCATTCAAACTTTATTTAAAAAAAATTCGAGTCGTGTTATTCGAGTTTCTATTCAAATTTAATTGTAAATATTTATAATGTTATGGTACAAATTGGTTCCAATTTAAACGGCTTTCTATAACCATATATAATATACATTTATATTTCTTCATTTTTTTTTGACAACTGTGAGTAAGATTTGTAATGTTATTTAATAAATAAAATACCATCTAAAATTCTATAATATATTTATAATATTATTTTTAAAAGGAACTTTGAGGACAAAATATTGATGGGAGTATAAAAGAGTCAAGTAATTGATGGAAAGAAAGAATTTACAAAGAGTTCCGGTCAGAAGACTAAATTGAATAAAATACAAAAATGAGACTAAATTGCAAAAACAGGGAATTTGTTTTCAAAACATGGAATTGAAGAAATAAGGAAATTATGCAGTGTTGAGGGACTCAACTCTAATTCAAACCGGTCACGAATTATTAAAAAATTCGAGTTATTCCAGTTGACGAGTCCTATTTTGCAATTCAAACTTTATTTGAATTTTTTTCAAAGTCAAGTCAAATCAAGTGAAGTTCATAAAATTCAATTTTTTCGAGTTGAATCGAGTTTTGCTCACCCCTAGATGCAGCATGTAACAAAAATTTAATCTAGAAATTGAAGGAAAAGAAAAAAGAAAGTTAGGGAAGAGAGCTGAAATTATGGGGGACATTACAAGCAGTAGAAGGCACATTTTATGCCTCCTAAAAGTTGCATCAAGATTAGTATTAGTTAAAATCTAGAGGAATCAGGTTTAGGCCTTTCCCGGTCAGTTTGAACCCTCTTTGGATCCAACAGTTTGAACCCTCAGTTTGAACCCTCTTTGCTCACCCCTAGATGCAGCATGTAACAAAAATTTAATCTAGAAATTGAAGGAAAAGAAAAAAGAAAGTTAGGGAAGAGAGCTGAAATTATGGGGGACATTACAAGCAGTAGAAGGCACATTTTCTGCCTCCTAAAAGTTGCATCAAGATTAGTATTAGTTAAAATCTAGAGGAATCAGGTTTAGGCCTTTCCCGGTCAGTTTGAACCCTCTTTGGATCCAACAGTTAGCACACTCTTTTGACTAAAAATAAACGAATTAACCAAGAAAGTTGTGACTTGTGAGATTATTAGATCATTAAGACCCGAAACAAACCTGATGCCCCGCAAAGGTTTTAATAGGGCGTGTTTCTCCAATCTTGCAAACATATATCATATTGTCTGTGGAGCTTGTTGCAAATGAAACGTTATTCCGCCAATCAACATCAAGGGTTGGACCTAAAAGGTAAAATGATGAAACCCAGGGAAATGGTTGTGGGTTATGCAACAAAAAGCCAAAGATTAAAGTTTAGTGCAATACTCCACCTGTGTGAAATTCAAACTGCTGTTTCCATTCCTCGGCCTTCACATCCCACACAATTGCTGTTTTATCACAGCTTCCTGTAAGAAGATAATCACCCTTCTTGTTCCACTTCAGAGAAAATATAGGTCCTTTGTGTTTACTCAAAGTAGTTCTTAGTTCACCTAAACCAAGAAAGAATTGAGTGACAGAGAGAAAAAGGGGTCAAGGAAGATGAAGTTTAGAGTTCTCACAATCAGTCCAAAATAGCAATGCAATTATAAATAGCTGAAAGTATAACAAGTTCAGTTAAAAACATAAATATATCTGAACACTGTCTCAAAGGCTGGTTTAACAAAATAGATTTGTTGCCTTTAATTTCAGGATATAGAATGGAACAGAAAAGTAACCCAACTTACCATTTGTAGTCCAAATCCTTGCTTGGCCATCATATGAACCTGTTGCAAGCAATGTCCCCTCACCCTGAATACAGGTAGGAAAAAGGGATCATTACCTGTTCTATATTGAAAAGAATGACAATCAGATAGGCAAGTAGCTAAACTGCAATTTATAGAATCTCCAATAAGTTCACTCGCTGCACAAGAACCAATGTTATATATAGTCATAACAACCGAACTAATCAGATTTACCATATGATCTTGAGAAAACCAGATCAGGTTTAACTGAAGAAGACTACTCCAAATCCAACCTAATTCCAGCAGCCAAGTATTCTAGGAAAACTAAAGCAGGAAGTGTATCGTAAAAAAGCTACCAACAGCTATTATTGTTGCTTCTTCTTTGTGATATCTCTAGTCATTTCTTTTATTACATTAAATCTTATTAGTTCTCCTGCATAGTGTCAGATCTATACCAAAGCATGTCAAAAAAAGTGGCAATCCATAACATCAAATTATGTGAATGAGAGAAGATAAAGTGTTGGGACTGTTCTGTACTAAAAGGAACCAAAAATTAGTCAACAACTTAAGCCTCCAACAGTACTCACATTCCAATCAAGTGTTGTCACATCTTTGCTCTTCTCATTTGTTCTTCCTTTTACATGCTTCAGAACTAGAACATTTAAAGGACTGTTTTGTGCACCAGATTTGAAAAGCCCATCAGATATTGTCCAAATACGAGCTGTAGAATCCCCAGAACTAGAAAATCATGCGAGGAGAGTTCAGTGTAACTGATATAAACAAAGAAACTTTGTGAATACACACACTGATTAAAGGCCATGCTACACACATTAAATACTCATATGACATGTAAACTAACAGAAATCAGAAAACAAGAGAACCAGCCGCATAATGGAACTCTTGGCATAGAGCAGCAAGATCTCAGTTTGGTTTTCTGAAAGACCTCAATCAGTATCAATAGCAGTGGAAATAGGCACCTCTGCTGGACATGAAGAACTTCAACTGTCCAGCCCTGGAACACATTACAAACAACAAATACACCTGACTACAGGTCCTACAGTCACATAACTGGAGAGTGCACAAACTGCATTCCCGTTTACAGACCACTCATCTGATGGGCAGGACTATTAAAATGGTTTTGCTACCACCAAGGCTTGACAGGAGAAAAGCAAAATGACTGGAAACACAAAAAGTAGAGAAAATACATATGTAAAGGACCAAACTATCAATATAAGAAACATTTCATTACAGTAAAATACTCACCCAGATGCAAGAAGTGAACCAGTTGGGCTCCATGCACATGCACAAACCTGTAGTAATAAATGCTCAGAGAGAGGAGAGAGGGAATAAATGCGCATTTGTGCAAGTCCATCTTGGTACATAAGAAGATTCAAAAAGGCTCAAACCTCAGAAGTGTGCCCTTCCAAAATGGTAACCTCAGAGCTAGGAATTTCACAAGCATCATGAGATGCTGGAGTCGACGTAGTAGCAATATCCATAGGTTCTGGTCCTACATAATGAGAAGCAATAGGAATGAAAATGAATGACCCAGCACACTGGTTAAGAGAGCTATTTTGCATGTATATGAAGAAAAACACAAAAGGCCAAGGCTGACAGAAAGATACTGATATCAAACTAGGAATAAATATAACAAAGGAGATAACTAACCTACAAAAGTTCCATTTTCTTCATGCTTAACAACATCCTTGTCTTCTTGATCCAAAACCATATCTCTATAAGCAAGTTCTTCTGGTTGCTTTTCTCTCTCCTTATTGCTTTCAGCCCTCTCCCTTTCCTTTTCACGTTCCTTCTCCTTTTCGTTTCTTTCTTTCTCTCGCACTCGTCCACGCTCTCCTTCATGCTCTCTCTCAACCTCTTTATCTTTATCTTTATCTTTATCTTTATCTTTATCTTTATCTTTATCTTTATCTTTGTCTCTATCTTTGTTTCTATCCTTCTGGATATTCTTCCTTTTCTCTTTTATCATTTGCCGCAATTGATTTACATCCTTTGTTATTATATCCAAAGGTTGTAAGAATGAGAAATCTTCATCCATTTCTGCATCATTCTGCAAACTCAAAACAAATCGTGATGAATACACATAATAGTCTTAGCTATCACCTGATTCCCCACACCAACCAAAAAATTATCAATAATGATGATGATAATAATAAGGATCCTAACATTACTCAGGTTGGCTTCCATCTCCAAGTACTGAAGTCCTTTTTGAACAAATGTGATAAGCGCCCCAGGAGGAACCAAACTCCCATCAATAGTACACTTATTAATGCCTGCTTCATACCCCAAAGTAAATGCTGAATGTGTAAAACCTGCAGGCATTTGATAACCAAAAGATGGCTCATTTGAAGCTTGAGAAACAATAACGTACAACAAAGGAGTCCTCCCCCAGTTTTTCCCAATATAAATATCACTATGTAAACAAAAAGAAAAAATATATATATTAAAATTAGAGAAATTGTTTCATAGTTCTCTTAGAATTTAAATTTAGGCTATGCTTGTTATGAAGGAAGGAAAATGGAGGGAAGAGAAAAGGGTGGGGAAAGAAGAAAAAAACGAAATGGATTCAAGTCAAATAAGAAAGGAAGGAGTCCTTTTGAACGTTTTCTTTCCTTCCTCTAATCCTACCAAACGGTCATAATTAATAAACAATATCTGTGTAGTGTGTCTAGATTTTCAATTCAATACTACAAGTATGCAAAAATGTGAACCAGGAGATGCCTGCCTCAACCAGTGCAACTACTATAATGTTAAATACCTAACATTTCAGAACAAGAGAGTTCATAGAGGGAATGAGGGATTCTCATCAAACACATCTGGTGCCCTAGCCAATAGCACTGAATTACGCTGGTAATAAAAGCTATGAAATTCAAAACCCTAACCACAATAATACTAAATATCAACCATCCTTTTTACGGATCTATAGCCAAAATGAACTTCTAGACATCGTAATGCCAGAAATTAACCTCAAAATTACATTTCACACGCTCTAATTAATTTTTTCTCGTTTCTGTTCTTTTATTTACACGAGCAATGAAATAACTGCTTAAATTACCGGTTAGTGATTGAAAATAGAGCAAAAGGGAAAAATCAACTAGGTATAGAACTAAAACGAAAGAAAGAAAAGATTCAAAACTAAGGATCGGTGTAATGAGCGACTACAAATTAAAGGAAAAATTGAACTGACCTGATTCTTGAAGATAACGGAAGACGAGGTAATTCAACTCAACGGAGGTGATGGAGGTCATAGTTACGTAAGCCGCCTAATCCAACGGCTACAATAGGAAGCTCAGACTATCATTAAGCAAGCGACGCAACGCCTGAAAGAGAAGAAAAGAAAGAGCCTATTATTAGATTTTTGCAGAAAGCCAGAGATAAAGAGGGACAGAGAGGGAAACGAATATATTATTTTTTTAGCATCTTTTTTTTTTTAAAGAAAATGCTTTATTAAAAGCTTTATTTCATTGGACTGGGCCTACTCCACTGTTTGAAGTACGCGTATATCTACTTGGGCCCGATATAGTTAGGTTCAGTTTATTTCCCATAAATCTTATTCAGCTTAACGGGCCGGTTTCAGTTATTTTCAAGGTAGTTCATAATTAGGGATGACAAAATAATTCATATTCGACGAGTTTCGATATGATCGATTTAATAGAGCAAGTTTTTATATGAAATTTGACTTTCATGTTGATTTTTAGAAGAAAAGAAAATTGTTCAAGTCATGTTTGGGTACTTTGAGAACCCACCTGGACATGAGATAATTATGAAAATATTTTTTATATATTATTAGTTGGGTTTTGATAAAAACAAATGTGTTAGAAAAGTATATATGATACGAGAAGCTGTCGACGGCCAAAACCCTAATCACGATGCCCTTCAGACTTTCGAATTGGGCAGAAGACTAGGTGTTCAATTTGATGCTCCTGACAACAGTGTGATTGAGAGGTTAGTTGAAATTGAAGAGGAAAGTAGAGCAGGGAATTGAGGCTATGATCCTGAAGCCATCGAGTTCAAATTTTTGTTTTATATGGATTTTACAATATTGAGTTGGAATGTAAGGGGTCTGGGTAATACAACTAAAACCCGTGCAGTAACTAAATTTCTGATGAAGATTAAACCGAGATTAGCTTTGCTCCAAGAATAGAAGCTAGAAACAATTAATCCGAGAATGAAGAACAGATTGTTGGGGAAATCTTTTGGGAACATTGAAATTGCTGGTTCGATTGGAGCGGCTGGAGGACTGATAACCCTATGGGATCCGAAGTTCTTCATCGCTGATAGCAAAATAATTGCAGATAAGTTCATAGCATTGTTTGGGACCTTGGTAAACTGTAACTTGCGGTGTGGGATTTACAACGTATATGCGCCTAACGATCCGAAGGAGAGAAAGCTATTGTTTGATCAATTATCAGAAGTGATCCAATCCAGTAACACCCCCGCAATTTTGGGGGGCGATTTCAACGCTGTATTGAGGATGGAAGAGAAGACAGGGGCATCGACCAACAGAGGTGAGATCAGCACCTTCTGCGAATTTTTACACACTAACGATCTGATGGACTTACCTCTACATGGAGGTGAATTCACATGGCTTAAAGGAGGCAACGGAGGGGCAGCAAGCGGGATTGATCGTTTCCTAGTAGCTCCAGATATTTTACATCAACTACCTAACTTGAGGCAGGTAGTTGCTCAATCGGTGATTTCGGATCACAAGCCCTTAATCCTAGATTGTCCCAAAGTGAACACTGGGCCGAAACCTTTCAAATGGTTCTCTAATTGGTCGGAGGAGCCTGAGGTTCAGGATCTAATTGTTTCGACAGTAGATAAAGCGAGAAAGAAAGGGTTGGGTCAGATTTTGCGAGAAATCAAGACTTCATTGAAGACTTGGGCCTCAAAGAAGATGGAAGCCAACGCTAAATCACTGTATTCCCTGGAAACTAAAATCGCAAATTTAGAAGAAGAATTGTGTGTGCATGGGTTTAGAAAGGAGGCTGCAGACATTCTGAAGGTGAAGAAATCTGAACTATGGGTTATCCTTAGGAACGAAGAGAGAGAATGGTTCCAAAAGGCAAGGCTAAAATGGTTCAAAGAGGGAGACCTCAACACCAAATTCTTCCACATCACGGCCTCTCTAAGGAGAAATCGTAATTGCATCGACTCTTTGCTGGTTGGGAACAAAATTATCAAGAACCAAGAGGAGATAAGTAAGGCTTTCGAGTCTCATTTTAGAGTCTGCTATAATGATAAGCGCACATTACCTCTTTTGGATTTGGGCGTGAATCTCCCAAGCTTGGACGAGTCGGATGTTAGGTTGCTTGAAGCCAAGTTCACAGCAGAAGAGGTGTGGTTGGCAATCAAAAATTCAGACGGGAACAAGGCTCCGGGTCCCGACGGTTTCAAGTTGGATTTTTACCAGAAATTCTGGCCTACTGTTAAAGAGAAAGTGATGAATTTTTTTGATGCAGTATATCAGGGGAAGAAGATTGATAAGGACCTAAATCACACGTTCATCACACTTGTACCAAAAGTAGCTAATCCCAAATGCATCGAAGACTATAGGCCCATCTCCCTAATAAGCAGCCTTTATAAGATTCTTGCGAAAGTATTATCGAAGAGATTAGCATGTGTCATTCACAAGGTGGTGGGGGAATCACAATTCGCCTTCACAGCGGGCAAACAAATAGCGGATTGCGCTTTAATCGCCAATGAGGTAATCGATGATTTGAAGAAAAGAAAGGTCGAAGCCATTGTGTTCAAGGCGGATTTTAGAAAGGCGTATGACACCATCGATTGGGGCTTCCTTGATCACTGTATGAAAGAAATGGGATTCGGCGTTAGATGGAGGAATTGGATGAGATTTTGCACTGAAACAGCATCCATTTCTGTTCTTATAAATTGAGTTCCGAGTAACAAATTTCCGATTAGCAGAGGGCTCAGACAAGGCTGCCCCCTATCGCCTTTACTGTTCAACATCGCGGGAGAGGCACTTAGTGCACTAATAAAAAAATCAGCAGATTTAGAAATTCTGAAAGGAGTTTACATTGGCAACACTGGGTTGTTGATATCGCACATCCAGTTTGCCGACGATCTTATCCTTTTCGGCAAGGCCGAGCTTGAAAATGCAATGAACATTAAAAGATTATTGAATCTGTTTGAAGTATGATCGGGTCTGAAGTTAAATTTGAAGAAGACAAGAATCTATGGAGTGAATGTAGAAACGTCAACTATTGAAGATTGGACGGGGATAATCAAGTGCAAAACCGATAGATTCCCAACAGAGTACTTGGGGCTGCCTCTCAGGTATCCTACCAATAGCATTACAATGTGGGAACCAATAATTGAAAAGGTACGATCAAAACTCTCCGGATGGAAAGGCAAATTCTTGTCCTTAGCTGGTCGCATAATGCTAGTTAAAACCGTGCTCAGTAGTATGCCTTTATATTATATATCATTGTTTCGTATGCCTTGCTCGGTGGTGAACATATTAAACAGCTTATTTGCTAAATTCGTGTGGGGCCCGAACTCCCAAAGACCGGTACATTGGATAAGCTGGGAAAACATGTGCAAATCTGTCGATAACGGCGGTCTCGGGTTGGTTGATTTACAGATGAAAAACTCGGCCTTACTGAGTAAGTGGTTATGGAGATTTGGCAATGAGCCAGATAGCTTGTGGAGGAGAGTAGTTTGTGCTAAGTATGGGTTGGAGGTGAACAGATTACTCCCGTGTGGGCCGAATCAGTCGAAAGCATCATGGATGTGGAGGAATATCTCTAAACCTATAGGAGTGGCGTCTCATACTTTTACTATGCATATCAGATCTGAGTTAGGTGACGGTAAATCCATTAACTTTTGGGAAGATTGGTGGACCGAGGTGCAAAATCTCAAAGAGGAATTTCCAAGAATCTTTGCGCTAGCAATCAAAAAAGACGGAAAGGTTGCTGATTTTTAGGACTACATTGATGGACAGCGAGTGTGGAGGGTGGTTCTGAGGCGACCTTTGTTCAATTGGGAAAAAGAGGTATGGGTCTCTTTTAAATCTACAATTGACAGAGCTATGCCTAGACTAGGTGTAAGAGACAAATTGAAATGGTCCGGGGATTCTAGCAGAATATATAGTGTCAAATCCTACTGCTCACTGCTATCTAATGTTAGCTCATCGGAGGCTGATTTTTGGAGGGCCGTATGGAGAAAAATCGCTCCACCAAAGGTTGAAACCTTTGTTTGAAGAGCTCTACAAAATAGAATTCCGACACTTGCTGAACTTGCGAAGCGTGGAGTCAATGTGCCTAGCTCAGGTATATGTTTCTTATGTTCGCTTTGTATCGAATCCGTTGATCACCTCTTAATTCACTGCCCAACAACGTGGAGGGTTTGGCAAAAGTGGGCAAGGTTATGGAATTGTTACTTGGTGATGCCTGCTACCTTCAAAAAATTTCTAATATATTGGAATGACATTGCGGACAAGCTTTTACACAAGGAGGTTTGGTGGATGGCTTTCTACGGATTCTCATGGTCCATTTGGCTTTGCCGAAATGACGTAATCTTTAATGCCAAACTATGTAATGCCCAACATATCTTTGATTATGCTATGGCAAAAATTGGTTTTTGGTGCAAATGCAGATGGCCAGAAAAATATAACTCGGTCTTGGACTTTATCCGTGATCCGACAATAGTTAACCGTGTCAAGACCGACCCAAAGAACCGCAGACCAAGAGTGGGAGGCTGGACCCGGCCGAACATAGGAAAGGTAAAATTCAATGTCGACGCTTCAGTTCGAGGGAGCTTCGGTGAAGCTGCAATTGGTGATTTAGCTCGCGACCATGAAGGCACTGTTTTGATGGATTTTTCCGAAAGAATTGGCTTATCCGACCCATTAGGAGCTGAACTTAAAGCTATTCTCAAAGCGTGTCAAATGTGGAACGAAAGCAGGTGGAAAGACAAGTTCAGCCTCATTATTGAATCCGATAGCTTATTGGGAGTGAATTGGGTGCGCAATCACAACCAAGTCCCCATCGCTTTCAGCGAGATAGTTAGTAAATGCCAACACCTCACAAACCTTCTGAACATCCAAGTTGCTTTTGTGCATAGAGAGGGGAACAGCGAAGCGCACGAACTAGCAAAGAAGGGGTTCGCAATCGGACATCGCACTATCGAGAGGGGACAGCTCACCTAAGAGCCTGCGTGCTGCCGTCTATATTGTGTTTTTCATACAGATGACGCTCCCCAAACAGATTTTCGAAGACTCATTCTTGTTGCTGTTTTTGAAACACAGTGTGCTGTGTATTGCGCTGAAATACAGAGTCATCCATATTGAATGTCATCATGGACTGGAAGGAGTGCTGCTTCAACGATAGGAAAAGCCTATGACGAGAGTAGTTTGTAATGTTTAATTCCTTTGTCGTTTTCAGGAACCGTATCTTGTTTTATGTACTCAAAACTCGTGTTTCGTTTCAATAAAATATAGGGCACTCTTTTCCCCCTACATAGGATTAGAGGGGGTTTTTAACGAGGCCCGTTTCCCTTTCAAAAAAAATTATATTAAATCGGATTCGGTCACAGTCAAATTCCAATTAAATTCACGGAGCGTGTAAAATCATATTTAAAATCAAGCCGAGTTAATTTTTCTGAAATCATATAGATCACTAGATCAGGATTGGTTTTTATTGGAATCATGTTAGATTGAAATCGGATCAGGATTGGAATCATCCCACTCTAACTCGTTGACATCCCTATTCATAATTAGAATATCCAAAAACTTGGAAGCGAAGAAATGACTTCATTTTTAACGGTGAATGTCTGCCTTTATCCGGAAAAATTATATTATGGGTGATTCCCACCACGTTATTCATGGGACCAACTAATGGAAACCACCCATTTCACCATGATTTTTTCATGTCTTTTTTTCCAACCAATGAATCTTTACTAAAGTTTTTCCATGTCATTTTAAAAACTTTTTTTTAAGTTATTCTATTATTAAATTAATGACATGAAAAATAATAATTAAGTGGGTGGTTTCTATTAGTTTGTCTCATGGATGACGTGGTGAGAATTACTCATGATATAATTTCTCTTTTATCCGAGATCTACACTTTTTCTTTCTGCTTAAATTAAGGAAATTTTTAACGAAGTATATTGTATCCTTTCCCATTTCTAATTAGAATATCCAAAAACTTGCTCCATCTCTTTTGTTTGAATTATTGTTTCATTCCTTTTCTCACGCTCATCAATCATCCATGGCAGTTTGATTGACGCCAACATCTGTTTTTACAAATGTAGAAATTTTTATACACACACGTGGGATGTGTGCTTTTTTGTTTGATAAGTCTTCCATGATTCATCTTTTGTGAAAATTGTGGAAGTTTTGTCTTGTGTTGAACAAGTTTTACTCTTATTTGCAATTGGTTTTCAGGTTTGAACTTATCGTAACCTTCTAGTTAATAAATACTCGATTCTTTTATTGATCTATCTTCTACTTTGGACTATAAAATTAATTCTTTTATCTTAATAAGTGTTCGCAGTTGCCTCAAATATGTTTCGATAGGGGTGAGTATTTGATCGACGAGTAAATAATTTTGAGTTTTGTCAGATTGGCGTGTCATATTTTTATCATTAAAATTTTATTTGAAAATTTTTCGTGTTAAACCTAGTTGTCTAAGTTTTTGTACAGATTTAACATGATTTATCTACTATTATGAATGTTATGTCTTTGTTTAAAATTACTAACATTGTTTAAAATTTATGTACAAGCTGTTATCAAAAGTTTTGGCTAGAAGGTTGAGCAGGGTAATGGATCAAGTCGTAGGGGACAGTCAATTTGCATTTATCCAAGGGAGACAGATTTTAGATTGTTCATTGATAGCAAATGAGACCATCGATTTTGTGAGAAGAAATGGGCGCAAAGGTATAGCCTTCAAGATAGATTTCCAGAAAGCATATGATACAGTGTGTTGGGATTTTCTATTGCTAGTAATGAAGAAATGTGGTTTCGGAGAGAGATGGTGCAATTGGATCACAAAATGTATTTCGACAGCTTCCATCTCAGTTTTGGTGAACGGTTCTCCGACGGAAGCTTTTCCGATTTCTAGGGGTTTAAGGCAAGGTTGCTCGCTATCACCCCTACTATTTAATCTTGTAGGGGAAGCGTTAAGTCTACTGATCAAAAAAGTGAGCAATCGAGGACTATTCTCGGGTTTTTTGATTGGCAAGAAGACAGAGAAGTGGAAATCACTCACCTCCAATTTGTCGACGACCTGTTAATATTTAGTGGTGGAGAAGAAAGACAGATTCGAAATATAAATGGGGTTCTTAGGGTATTCGAGCTGGCATCCGGGTTAAAGTTGAACATGAAGAAAAGCAAATTGTTTGGGATCAACTTGGCGAGCGATACTGTTTAGGGATGGGCAGACAACATAGGGTGCAAAGTGGATAATTTACCTACAGAGTACTCAGGTCTTCCACTTGGTGCTCGTAGAAATTCGATCTCACTTTGGGATCCAATTATCGCGAAATTCAACAATTGGTTCGAGGGTTGGAAATCGAAATTATTATCCATGGGTGGCCGACTTACTTTGATAAAATTCGTGTTGACGAGCCTACCACTCTATTTCTTATCTATCTTCCGAATGCCTACTTTGGTCGCTAATAGGCTTAATCGATTAATGGCAAATTTTCTATAGTGTGGAGACTCATCCAAAAACAGCATACATTGGGTGAATTGGAAACATGTCTGCTCCCACAAGTCTCAAGATGGGTTGGGAATTAGCAATTTATCCCTGAACAATCGAGCCTTACTCGAGAAGTGGCACCGGAGATTCAGAAACGAGCCAAATAGCTATTGGAGGAAGGTGATTATGAGCCTAAATTCAAACAAGTGCCCAAATCTGCTAACTCTCCAAATCTCTTCAAAAATGACTTTATGGATTTGGAATGATATAGTCAGAACGGTTCAATTAGACGATGAGATGGGGCGGCAGGTTTTGAGAAGGAATCTAGTTCTACAAGTAAGAAATGGAAAATCGATTTGTTTTTGGTCGGACCATTGGATTGGAAATGGATTGCTAAAGGATTGTTATCCTCGTATTTACGCGGTGACAACCAACAAAGAAGGCTTCATTGCTGAGTTTGGAACCAAAAGAAATATGCAGTGGACTTGGAAAATTCAGCTTCGAATGCCTCTCTTCGAATGGGAAAAAGAACGGTGGGTAAGGTTAATGACAATCCTGGAGAATTTCAAATCCAGTCCTGTGGATTTTGACTGGGTCTAATGGTCCGGGTCGAGTGACGGAAATTTCTCTATTAAATTCGTAAGACAGTTGCTGGAAAAGGAAAAACCAAAGGACCTGTCGTGGAAAAATAGAGTTTGGCTGGGAGTGGCACCCCCCAAAATTGAGATGTTCATGTAGAAAGTTCTACAGGGAGAGTCTCGGTAAAAGTCGAGTTAGGGAGGAGAGGGGTGGCATTGAACGGTGACATGAATTGTCCGATGTGAAAAGAAGTTTTCGAAACTGTTAACCATCTTTTTATAAATTGTACATATGCATGAAATGTGTGGATGTTTTTCTGCAAAATTTTAGGAATCTCTACAGTGTTTCCAAGAATTGTATGGAACTTTGCGGAAATGTGGGAGGAGCTCGCTTCAGAAAAGAACATGAGATAGTGGACCATTGTCCCTTTTGCGGTATTATGGATGATTTGGTTAGCACGAAACGACTTGGTCTTTCACGATAGGAAGGCAGACAGTATACAACTTATTTTTCTCTCCAAATATCGTTTAGCTTGGTGGTTGAAAGCGAAATTTGGAGGGGACTCGATTTCGGTGGAAAATTTATTATGTGACATAACCTTGGCTTCGAATATTTGTTACAAGAAGCCTAAGGCTATGGAAGCAAAAAGATGGGAACCTCCTCCTCAAGATTTCCTGAAGATGAACGTAGATGGATCAACCTCGGCGGATAGTTTGAAATGCGGAATAGGGGGTTATTGAGGGATCACAAAGGGGTAGATTATTGGAATTCTCGGAGGTATGTGGCTATGGTCCTCCGGCGTTGACGAGGTTATTGGCAGTCAAGCAGGGTATTGTTCGATTCTCAAATTCTCCTTGGTGTTCCAGTCACAGGCTATTGGTTGAATCAGACTGTAAAATGGTGGTAGAATGGCTTTTCGGGAACTCCGAAGTGCCTAGGTTATGGATATCGACAGTGGAGGAAATAAAAAAGATGATGAAGGAGTGGGGAATTTTAGTGAGATATATCCCAAGGGCTTTTAACGGTGAAGTCGATCGATTAGCCAAAGCTGGGAATGGGTGAACTGAAATTGTTTGTAATCTTAAACTCGAAGTTTAAGTCTTCTTTTGTACGCTCTGACTATATTGAATAAAAAATTGGGCACTTTTTTCCCCCTGCATAGGTTTAGAGGGGGGTTTTAACGAGGCCCTTCCAACTTTTCAAAAAAAAACCATTTGAATTTTTTTATGGTGCCAGTGATTTGCACTAAAAAATAAACATTGATAATAGAGTCAAATTAAAAATAGTGAAGGGTCAAAATTCATAATTTGACCTATAAATTACAATATTTTTAGCTTATTTGAATAACCTTTTAAAACCTTTGTTGGTTGTTTTAGTTTCACCCAAGAAAAATGTCCAACTTGAGAAAGATCATACAATATTTTTATTGATTGATGGACATAATTAATGAAAATAAATAATTTGTAAAGAGTTACAGTAGCATGATCAAATTGAATAAAATTACAAATTGAGAGATTAAATTGCAAAAAAAGAATTAAAGTTACATAAGTATTTTATAGTGGCCAATGAAAATGTGGCTCAAATTTCGTAAAAAAATGGGCTTCAAACGAAGGGAAATTGAAGAAACAAAAACTCATGTAATGTTGAGGGACTAAAATACAAAAAAAAAATTGTTGCCAAAAAAAGAAATAAAAGTTTCATAGTTATTCTATAATGGTCGAAGAACACATAGTTTAAATTTAGTCAGATTCAACTTAAAACGTAAGAAAAATTATAAAAAAAATAGATCAAGAAGCAAATTGTAAAATAAGAAAAATTGATTAATCAGTTGTTCGAGTTGGTAAAACTTTAAGGGCCAGTTTGACATTGCAAGAAATTTTTAATATAATTTTTTGAATATATATATATAATTTTTTCTATATTGCAAGAAATTTATAAAGTTGGATTTGAATATAAATATTACAAAAATATATACTACTGCTTGAAATTTACATTGGTTTCGTTAAACTACAAGCTATGTCACAAAAAATACATTTATCCAAATGATCAATTTTCAATGAAAATTCTTTTAATGAGGAAATATAACCGAAACATAGAAGTTTTATAACCGAAATATAGAAGTAAAACACCATATAGCATACCTTTAATGAAAATTCCTTTAGCCAAATGATCAATCTTCAAAAATGTGGTTTCAGCAGCAATGAGGAAATATTTTTCAGCAGAAAAGTTTAATGAAGAAATGGGAAGATGGAATGTACCGTTGAAATATTAATGAATGGCAAAATTAACATTTACAATTCAAAGTTGATTTTTATCCCAAAAGCTCAAAATTTTAGCTTTTCAAGTTGGGCCCAAAACCACTTTTTCAAGCTGATTTTTTTATCAAAAAATTAGTGTTTGGGATTGCTTATGCTTAAATAAGTGATTATTTGAGTAAAAACACTTACATAATCTATCCCAAACAGGCCCTAAATCGAATTGAACTAGAAAAATGATCTGCTAATTCAAGTAGACTCCGATAACTTAATTTGTTATAAAAGAAATGAATCGGAACGAGTTTTACTTTATAAATTGTGATAGAATTAATTATCAATGTGGTATAATATTTTATTACTATTATTGACATCGACAGTGGTGTTTTCACGATCATATTTTATGAAATCATTGAATTTTCCTTGGAAGCTGAACTTTATACTGGAATCTTATTATATCTCTATTTATAATTTTAAATGAATTATTAATTTTAATATATTTGCATATTTATGTTATGCATCAATTAAGTTTTCATATTAAATTTGTTCATACAAACTCATGCGCCACATTTGTCAATGTTGTAGAAAAAAATCCCTTACCATCAAAACGTTCTAGTTGAGTTGGACCCACCAAGTGTCTTAGTAGAAAAACAGATGATATTTATTCTAAGTAGGGACAACAACGGAACAGGTCAAATTTTGGGTGCCCGACCCTGACCCAAAAAATAAATACCTAAACTTGACCCCGACCCGCCCAAAATTTTTTAAATATTTTATTTATCCCAACCCAGCCCGAATTTTATAGTAAAAATCCGCCCCATCTGCCCCACCCCAAATCTCACATTTTCTCATCCATTCTTCAGTCTCCTCATCAACCAAACACTCATGTAAATAAAATTTTAAAAAATATATCAAAATTTAAATCTAAACGAAAAGAAATTGCTCATAAAAATCTAAAGGGTTTACTATTGGAATAGTCACTTATGTTTTCCCTCTGTATAGAGTTTGTCACCGATTTTGAAAAACAACCAGTAAAGTCACTTACGTTTTCGGGGCATAAACTTTTGGTCACTCGACCATTTGTTGACGTTATACATTGACGGCTTGCTGACCTGGCAGCGGAAAAATAAGGGTAAACTACTGCAATGGCCACTAAAGTTTATCTCATGTACATTTCTACTCCCCAATATAAAAAAATAAACATTATAGTCACTACTGAAAAGGTTTCTTTATAATTTCACCATTAAATTTTTAAATATTAATTTTTCAACCCTAAAATTTACAATCGATTAGTACAATAATATTATAAAGGCTTAAATGAAAAATAAGTGCACAAAGTATACCCTTTTTTAAATTTTAGGTGCCCAAATTGCTCCAATTGAATAACTAAACTTTCAAATTGCTCATATTTTTTCACTCTAGATTATTTTATTATTATTATAACATGACATGTCATGTTTTATTATTGTTAAATTAAAAATAATTTAAAAATAAAATAAAATCATTTTAAGAAGTAATATTTTTTAAAATGTTTTAAATTTAATAATAATAAAAATGGTTTTATTTTATTTTTAAATTATTTTTGATTTAACAATAATAAAAAATGACATGTCATGATATAATAATAATAATAATAATAAAATAATTCAGAGTGAAAAATATGAGCAATTTGAAAGTTTAGTTATTAAATAAGAGCAATTTGGGCACCTAAAATTTAAAAAGGTACACTTTGGGCATCTATTTTTCATTTAAGCCTTTATAATATTATTGTACTAATTGATTGTAAAGTTTTAGGGTTGAAAATGAATTTTTAAAAATTCAAAGGTGTAATTATAAAGAAACATTTTCAGTAGTGACCATAATATTTAATTTTTTTAAAATTAGGGAGTAGAAATGTACATGGGATAAACTTTAGTGGCCATTGCAGTAGTTTACCCTTATTTTTTCGCTGCCAGGTCAGCAAGCCGTCAATGTTTAACGGCAACAAACGGCTGAGTGACCAAAAGTTTACGCCCCGAAAACGTAAGGGACATTACTGGTCGTTTTTCAAAATTGATGACCAACTCTGTACTGGGGGAAACATAAGTGACTATTCCAATAGTTAACCCAAATCTAAAATAGAAAATAATGAAAACTAAAGAAAAACAAAAATATGAAAAATTCAAATTTAAGATAAACGAAATACAAAAAAATAAAAGAATCATATTGAAGAAAAACATGAATACAAATAAAAATTAAAGAAATAGGGAAGGATAATGAACCCATAAACAAAAACATATTAAACATGCAAAACTAAAATAAAAAGGTTACACCAAAACATGAAGAAAAAGAAACGAAAATGGAAGACTAAATTTAAAAAAAATGTAGATCTGGAAGTTCCAATAACCATCATATTGGGAAAGATGGAGAAAAAAATTAAAGGAAAAATAAAAATGCCAAAAGTTAAACAAAATTGGAATGCTAGCTTCTTAGAATATTTAACTATTGAAGAGAAATTAGAGGAAAAATTGATGTTGGATGGTGAAATGAAAAATAAAGAAGCAATAAGAGGAAAGGTGGGTGGGAGATGGAGGCAGACGGCGCATGAAAATGGAGGGGATGAATAAATGAAACTGAAAACTTAATATATACAGTATACACAATGGTAATTTGTAATATTCTAAAGAATAATACATAATATTTTTATACCGGGTCGGGTCGGAGACTTTTTTATACTCAACTCGAACCCCCTCTGCCTCGGCTATATTCTTTACAAAACCGACCCGACCTGAAACCTGGAATTTAAAAATAAAACATGCTCCTATCGGATCGGATCAAGTCGAAACTCGTCGGGTTCGAGTAAAATTGTCATCGATAATTTCAGAAGAGACGAATTTAAATCACTTTGTCTACAAAATTTATGCACAACGTCAAAAGATTAAGATTATATATAAACAAATACTACCTTATAATTACTTTAGACTAGGGGTGGGCAAAAAACCCGATTACCCGGTCCCGGTCTCGGACCCGGTGGATTTTTACCCGGTATTGGTTCCGGTGGGACCGGGACTGGATCCAAAATTTAGGTCCCGATTGCAACTGGGACCGGGACTGGATCTTGCTTTTTTGGACCGGGTACCCGGTGGGTACCCAATGGGACCGGGACTTGTACCAGGTACCCGGTACTGGTCTGGTACCGAATGTCGTTGAAGAGATTGAAAGCAACTGAAGGCGCTCCATTATTTCTCTTTGTGTATGAATATTATGAGTATGACTCGTTTTAAGACTTCAACCTTCAAGCCTACAATATTCTGACTTTGTTATTTAATATTATTATTGATGGTTGGAATTTTTTCCCCTGTTGCTCAAATTTTATTAATAATAGACTAATTGACCGGGTACCCGGTATTGGTACCGGTTCCCACTGGTACCGGGACCGGTTCCTGAAATCTTGGACCCGGTCTAACCGGGACCGGGACTGGTTCTAATTTTCAGGAACCGGTGGTTACCGGGACCGGGACCGGGACCAATTCTAGACAAATTGGTCGGGTACCCGGTCTTGCTCACCCCTACTTTAGACCATTCAATTAAGTTGTTCTAGTCGAGTTAACTACACACTTACCCACATTACAACATTTATGTAAAAGAAAAGCAACTACACCGGACATTCTTAATTATAATTCACATTTTAAATTGATCCATTAGCTTCAAAAAGTTCTAATCGAATCTTTAAACTACCAATATTAATTCAATTAACTAATTATGTTAGTATCTAAATTGATGAGCATAGAAAATAACAGAAATCTTCATCCACATGGACGAGAAAGTTTTATCATCAAAACTGAAATAAGAATGGGAACGACGATTGCTATATTCAAACCGTAGAGATAACCAAACCGTAAACGTATAAATAACCGTGGGATCCCAAAAAATATTTACAAAGATCCCAATATTTTACAAGATTTTCCTAAAATATATACTTATTTATCTATATACTCCTAATATATACCTTAATAAAAAACCATAATTATGTTATTATTACTTCAACTTTCTCTCAAACATAGTCGCACTCAAGTTTCTCAACACGTTTCTATCTTAGGGCCTGTTTTTGGTTGCGTTTAACAACCTAAAAGCACTTCTTTAAGTGCTTTTAGTTAAAATATGTTATTTTTTGTTACTTTTAAAACTAGCTTTTTCACCCAAACCAAAAAGCTAGATTTTATAGCTTACTGGGTGAAAAAGCTAGTTTAAAAATAAAATTACTTTTTTTACTTTTGCTATTTAATTATAATTTATTTTTAAAATAATGTTTATCCATACATAGTTATAAAATAATATATATTTTTTATAATATTTATATTGAGAATAAAATTATTTTATTTCTAATTTATTATTAATTTGTAAGTGTTATATGTCTGTATATAATCTAGAATGTAGTTTACATTTTCAAATTAAATTTTATAAAAAAATAAAAATTTTATTATAATTGAAATTGATTTATTTCGTATATCATAACATTAACTAATTTGAACATCACCCAAGTTTACTTGTACTTTTCAATATCATGTCTAAAATAGACATTTTATCTCCTTAAAATCACTTTTTGACATCAATGACAAACACTAACAAGCTTTTCAAAATTACTTTTCAACAGCTAATTTGAAAAACATTTTTTTCACCGAACTTTTTAAAAGCAACCGCAAACTAAGCCTTAGTACCAAACACAACATCATTTCAATCTTCATCATCTCATAATTGCTTCCATTAATCGTAGTATCCAAACTTTTTATATTTTGAACTGAATTGATCATTTATTTTGGTCAGTAAAATAGTAATTTTGTTTAATTTTTGGGATGAGGATTCTCCGAAAATCGCAAGGATTCGTGCGGGAAAGGTATGGGGACGAAAAAAATCTTCGAAGCATTTAATGGGAATTCCCCAAAATTATAACAAGTGTTGGGGACGAAGTGGAGAATACAAAAACGTCCCCACTCCACCCGATTCCCACCCTTAGTCTAGATATTATATTGAGTGTTAAATGTTTAGCTTAAACCTGACATGAAACCTGTTTAAAACACGAGATCAAAATTTAAACACCGTGCGCCTATTGCATAAAAACTTGGATATGATGTATAAAAAAGAATTAGCCTATTAAATTTTAATGACACAACCTGTACAGGTTTTTTATACGTCAAATTTAAATTCCAATGAAAAATATATGTACAAATGTTTTAAATTTGATTCAAGTATTTCAAATATACTCCATGTCAGCTCATCCCCTTGTGTCTTAGTGGCAAAGGTTGGTGTTCATCATCCCTTGCATCATACCAGCATATTCTTTAATATATATATATATATATACTCCATGTCATATCTAAACCAACATTCAATACTCAAACGGGTTGTTGGACCGACGGAAGAGTTTGATTGAAGTGATATTGAGAGTTTGAGGACTCAATTATGATATTTTGAAGTTTGAGATCAATTAGAATCTACGCGTAACTTGAGGGTCTTTAGTGCAATTATTTCCAAAGAAATTAAGAGATTTAATTTTTGGGGCTGTCTTTCCTGATTAACCCTTATTTTGAAATGGAGAAGATCCCGCTCATTCTCGAATTTAAAAAACCCTTTTAAACGTCTCTTTCCATCACAATAGCCGCGTCGGAAAGAAAATACTCCACAAAAGAAAAAAAAAGGGAAGAAGAAGAAGAAGACATACGCTTGATTTTCACCGGAACGGCAAAGTCGAAGTAGAAAGAAAGCAATGGCGACGAACATCGGTATGATGGACGGGGCTTACTTCGTCGGCAGATCTGAGATTCTTTCTTGGATCAACACCACTCTCCATCTCAGTCTCTCCAAAGTCGAAGAGGTTTCTTTCTTTCTTCTTCTTCTTCTTTTGTGTTTAATCTTTCTATTTCTTGTTATGAATCGATAAAATTTTTGATTTTATTGAAATGATTTGGATCTGGTTTTCAGGCATGTTCTGGCGCCGTTCATTGCCAGTTGATGGACGCGGTTCATCCAGGGATGGTACCGATGCACAAAGTCAATTTTGATGCCAAAAACGAATACGAGATGATCCAAAATTACAAAGTCCTCCAAGATGTCTTTAACAAACTCAAAATCACCAAGGTCTTCATGTTTATTTTAATTTTTCAAGGATTTCTTCTTTTGTTTATTCTGGTTTTGATTTTTAGTAAATTCTTTTTTTTCATTGTTGCAGCATATTGAGGTGAGCAAGTTGGTGAAAGGAAGGCCGCTTGATAATCTGGAGTTCATGCAATGGATGAAAAGATACTGTGATTCGGTTAATGGAGGCGGTCTTAATAAGTAAATTTCATTTAAACCTTGATTTTCTTTGTAATTAGTTTGATTTTTATTATTATTTTAAAGGTTAATTAGTTCGATTCTATAAGACAACAGATGGTTTCTTTTCCCAATTTAGTTCGGATTAACATAAGTATTAAATTTTTAGAATTTTGGCTAACATTAATTGTGGTATATGAATTTAAAACCAATTTCTTCATTAGAATTCGGCACTGTTCTTTATTAATCTTTCTTCCATCACTAATATGACAGATTGCAATAATTTGTAATATTTGAGAGTTTCAATCTGCTTGTATTGGAGGTTTTGTCAGCATCTGATACTGACAATTAGGCATGAGTTGTGGTATGTTCATGATTCATAATTGAAATTCATGAAACTGGTTGTTTTACTTAATGAATGGTTTCTTGCATTTGTTACTAGCATTTAGACCCGAGTTTTAGTATCTATACTAATAATTCACAATTGAATTTCATGAAACTAGTTGCGTTACTTAATAAATGGTTTTGCTTTCCGGTGTTGTTTTACTTCATCAAGGCTTTTTTCCCCTTTTAACTGTGTATATCTCATATGAGTTAAAGAAAATGAAAAGATCCGTGGGTGATTTTTGCCGTTGTCATTTGTAGTTACAATCCACTAGAAAGGAGAGAAGCTTCTAAAGGAGGAAGAGAAGCAAGCAAAAGATCAGCACCTCAACAAGCCTCAGCCAAGGGTTCAAGTGCTGCTCCTAGACCTTCATCTTCCCATTCTCGAAGGAACAGCAATGATGTTTCATCATCCACGAACCCTTCTAATCAATCGGCAAAGGCATCAACCAAACCATCTACATCAATTGCTGCTTATGATGAACAGGTACTTATATTCATGGAGCAAATTGATAATTTTATTTGTTTAAGAATTAAGAAGAATCTGATATCTTCTCCTGCACAATGTAGATCACAGAGTTGAAGCTATCTGTTGATAGTCTTGAGAAAGAGAGGGATTTTTACTTTGCAAAGTTGAGAGATATTGAGATTCTCTGCCAGACTCCTGAAATTGAAGACTCCCCGGTACTCTCTTTCGACATTTAGATTTATATTAGGAAAATGATAGTAGTATAGTAAACATAGTTGTTAAAGTTGATTGTTTAAATGTTTTACTCTGTATGTAATTGCAGATTATTGCAGCTATCAAAAAGATTTTATATGCTACAGATGGTGATGCATCAGTGGTGACTGAAGCTCAAGCCATGGTGGCACATCACTCCAAGGAAGCGGAGGCTTTGAGTCCAATCACTGAGGCATCAGAAGAGAAATCCAGTTGTGAAATTCAGAAGAGGAAAAACATTTTGAACTCTGATGTAGATGCAGCTGGAATCATAACATTGTCTCCAAGGCAAAGGCTTACCGATGCTTCTGATGTTCACTGCAGTGGGTCACCTCTTATGACTTACTGATCTGCCATCGGCTATAAGCTTCGCAAGATCTGCTTGACAATAGAGTTTTGTCAAATTTCTTAGCCATATAATTACAGTTCTATCTGCTGTTTCTATATTCCATCTAGGGGTGTCCAGGACTGTTAAGAACAGGACATGATACCCGTCATCCGAATTGTTAGCAGTCTGTTGGATCATGTTGTGTATTTGGAAGGTGTAAGAATAATATGTTTATTATATGCAGTAAAGAAAATCTGGGATGATTATCTAGGCACCTTGATTCAGCTTCTCTTTTGCATATTTTTGTTATGGGAATATGAATGATTGTTTCTCCATACAATCTAATTATTTTTGCAGTTTACATGTTTTTAAAGCCTGCAATGTATTTGTTTTACAGATTGGTTTAATATGATTTATACAGGTGTTGGGCAAAACGTCATGGTTTGTCTCGCGAGTACTTAATGTGCCTAACTGTTGTCCGAGGGGTTGGAAACAGGTTATGAGGAAAAACTACTAAAAACTCAGTTTGGGGCACTGGATTTGCAGCAATACATGTGACACTAATATTACACAATATGAAATTCTACTAAAAACTCCTATACTTGGCCGATCGATATGGGTTTTAACCGACTTTTGGTCACCTGTGCCGACAAGGGCCTTCTTTTTGTGCCTTTGTGGTGGAAGGTATTGACAGAGTAACATATGAGAAGCCAGAGATGAGTTTATAGAAGAGTATTTCTGGGTAGTGATCAATTAGATTCACTGTTTTTCTTGAATTCATTAGAATAGAAATATAAGTCTACTTAAATAGACTAATTACAGTATAATCCATAGTCCCCTACAAGGCTGTCTCTACTGCATTGACAGTAGTGTTTATTTTGTCACCACTGCTTTGACAGCAGTGTGCACACCAATCTACAGAGGTCGGTAATTTCTTTCAACTTTTGTGGAATAATACATTACCAAGTTTAATTCCAATACAAAATCCTGATGGAAATGCCAAGACAGCTTCTGAAATCACTTGTAAACTTGCCTTGCATTCACCCGGCCAACGCCATTGGTAAATTATAATGTTGAAGTACTCACTACTTTGTACACAGATTCACCTAACATAGCCAAAATTCATCCATTTTTACCTTCAAACCTGACACCGTTTTCATAGAATTACATTGTAGTAAAAGCTGGTGTTACAGTTCTTACTTTCCTCCTTTACTTGGAAATGATAGAATAACATCCAGAGTAGAGTAATGGTGCCTTTATGAAGGCCTTGATTGGCACTGATAACCTAAAAAGTTAAAATCCTAGCAGGGCTTTCTGGCCTTTTGGATCAGAGTTTGTATCATTTTACATAAAAAAACAAGTGAATGAATCCAAATCCTGGAAAAAAAGCAGTACCTGAATGTACCATGAGAGCCATTATAGCCAGCACAAGGTCAAAAGGCCTTTATATAGTGGTTTCATATGTTTTGTTTTTTTCGATTAAATAGAGATTTATTACATTTCTAAGGCTAATGTCGAGATCCGAAACAACATAAAGAGTGACAATATAAACATCTTTAACCACAACATTAATTAGCGAATGATTTCATATGATTTTATTAAAATATTATATATATTCCATTAACCATACAGTTTGCATTTAATCATTACTGTCATGGTGAAAAGACAGGAGGTATAGACAGATTTCTTTTGATGCGGTGACATTTCTCTTTGGTTTTTTATGGCATGCAGAGCTTTGAGCACTGTTTGGATGGCTACCAACCTGGAGGAAAATTAACACCGATTATACTGTTTTTTGGTGTTAGGTAGACGTGGGGGAACTCTGTGTTGACGTAAGTCTGGAAGTCATAGTGCCATCACTTCCGGAGTTTTTTTTGGCACGTAGCTAGGGACATATGCAAAACTTTAAATTAGAAGAATAAATTTATAAATTTTTAGGGGACGAACTTATAAAAATTTAAGGAAAGAAAAAAATAAAATTTTAATAAAAAATACGTAGAATTTTTTTTAAGGAGGCGACCACCCCTTCAGTCCATCTGCTAGTAGGTATATATATATGTAAACTTACAAACCCACTTCTGAGCCAAACACGCTGATGTAAAACATAATATAAACAGACCAAAAACCATGAAAATGAGGTTTGGATCTTTTCATGATCGTTGATGCAAGGGCGGATCTTGGTGCAATACTTTGTGGGAGCTTAATAAAAAATATTAGAATTTTTGGAGGTCTTGTCAAAATTTTCGAAAATTTTGAGGATTCAATAATAAACTTTAAAAAAAATGAGGAACTAATTAAAAATTTTGAGAGATTTAATGAAAATTTTAACAATTTGTGGAACTTAATTAAAAATATTTAAGATTTAATGAAAATTTTTATTATAAATTAATGGGAGACTGATTAAAATTTTTAAAAATATTTTAGGGATACAATTTAAATTTCCCCAAATCTTGGGGTGCCAAAGCTCCCTTGACTTGGCTTATCTTCCGCCCATGCGTCGATGTATTGTTGTTGGTGTTAGAACCTAAATATGTTTCATGACAGTAAATGTGACAAGTTATTGAATGGTTTCATACCAAACCAGAAGGTGTTGCTTTTTTGAAATTATGCGGATGGTTGTACATTTTTGTAAGAAAATTCAGTGATTCCAGCTGCCGCATTTATTAACCTGAAACACTTCACTACTCTAGACCGACACTGCTTCCTACTTTTCCCCAAACTTCAATATTTTCTTGCTAATTTCAAACTCTACAGATTTTCTAGCTAATTACAAAAGTCGTTATTGTTCGTCATATACTTATATTTAGGTCAATTTAATAAAATCAAAGTTCGATAATTAAAAGTGACAATAAAAATTTAAGGGCTACAATAACTAAACTAACAAAGTTGGAGGCCAAAATGATCATTCTACCTATAAAACCGAACATTGAAAACTTTACTTATGGAATTAAAAAAAACAGTGATAATTATCAAACATGAACTCTTATACCAATATCTTAAAAGGGTAAACAACTCTTTTTAGTCACTCAATTTTGTTTGTGTTTGTATTTTGTCAACTGACTTTAAAATTTTTAATTTTATTGATATACTTTCGAGTTCCACTTGTTTTGGTCACTTGATTGTTAAGTAGTCTAATGTTAACACCAAAGCATTGTGTTTGAAGATTTTTATTTTTAAAAATCTTATAATTTTAGTCTTCTTCATCCCATGGTCAGAATCTTTCTCCATCGTTATCGTCTCGTTGACCATCATTTTTGACTTAACTGGTATCAAAACTATCATTTTTTTTCTTAGTTTTTTTTTTCGAAATAGAAAAAAACTCAAATCAGAATTTCGACTTTATCTTGGTCTGATCTACAATTTTCATCGTTTGATCAACGTAAAGGGAGTCTAAAAATCTAGGATTGAGAGGAAGCTTTTAGGGAATTTTGCGTAAATTTACCCAAAAAAATTAAACGACATTAATGACCGAGTGACCAAAACAAATAAAGTTTGAAAGTTTAGTGATAAACTTGAATTTTTTTAAAAATTGAATGATCAAAACAAAATTACAAAGAAAGTTGAGTGACCTGGATAGTAGTTCACCCTTATCTTAAATCAAGCTATATTTTGACTTTGAGTTAAATTTGATTGTTTGAAGGTGCAAAAATCTGGTGGGGGTGATAGTGGAATAAAAATCATATTCTTCTTATTTTCGGTGTCCTAAATACCTTACACTTTTTAAGATTTATGGTTTATAGTTTAAAGTTAGGGTTTAAAGAATTTAAGGTAGAGTGTATTTTTCAAGGTATAAGATGTAGAATTTAAAATCTAAGGTTAAAATTTAAAATTTATTTTTTTAATATTTTTTAATATTAATGCATAAGAAGAGACATCGAAAAAGAAAAAATATTTTTATATACGGTAGTGAACCAAACCTCAAGTGATAGTGGACAAAAGATGGTGTCATTGTCATATCAACTTATGAACACCAATTGGTCGTCTAACAACCATAGTTGTTTTCCCTGGCACTTTGGTAACCTGAAAATCTTTATTTTCAACAGGTTTTGTTGTACTGATTCAAACCCTTCATAACTCTTTTGTTAGGACCCATTTGTTTCAATTTAAATTTAATTATTAAATAAATTAATATTATAAATAGTCATATGATAAAATGACAACGAAGTCTCTCTCTCTCTCTCTTAATTTTACGAGTATGATTAAGAAAATATCATATATCTTTAAGTTAATATTTTAAAATATAAAAACTAAATAAAATGTAAAAGAATTGTTGTTTCGCCTAATGTTGACTAGAAGTTCATCCCTCAATCTTGGAGCCATAAGATTGACAATGTAACGTGTGATTGTGTAAGTTTGTAATAAAAAAAAACTAAATAAATGAAACATTTGATAAATTTTTAATCCAATTTGTGGAGTTAAAAAAAACTAAAGTGATGTCTAAAATAATAATATTTATATTATTATATAAATAATAATTATTTGTTAGAATGTCTTAAATAATGATTAAGGGCATCTAAATATACTCTCAACCATTTGACAATGAACGCTCAATCACCCTACTGCAGCTGCCAGTGCTCGAACCCGTGACCTCTAGGAAGAACAACCATTCCCTTAACCACTGAGGCAAATTGGTTCATACGGGTAAAAGATTTTTATTCCTATATATATGGTTATATTTTGATATACAAGCTACGTAAAAAAATTACAACCCTTCATATTTAAGCTATAAAATCTAAAACCTAAATCCTTAGCCATAACACCCTAAAACCTAAACTTTGAACCCTAAACTCTAAATTTTAACCATAAACCTTAAATTCTACCCATATAAACTAAAACCCTAAATTTTAAATCTTAACCTAAAACTCTAAACTTTTATATATATCCTTTTAATTTCAATTGTCTTGACTTTTTGTAATCTAAGATTCAAGTCCTATAAGAAACAATGGAGTACTAAACTTTTAGCAGTTGTATTCAACCACAATCTTTCACGTGTAACAAATTATCATATAAGTAAATCGCTCCCAAAAGTTGCAAGTACCGTTATCTTTGCCTGTGAACATAACCATCATCTGATTCATGCATGAAAATGGGACACAGTCCTTGAAGATCCATAGCGTATCAAAAGGACCAAAACTGCAGATCCTTCCTACTGCAGTTATTGGAAATATGTATACTATACAATCACCTAAACTTGAATATTATATATATATATACAACCCTCTTACCTCTGTAGCCTTGAGGCTTAAGGTTCAAACTAAAAACCTCTGATTTAAGAGCTATGTTAAAGCAAAAACTACAATTCCCCAAAGAAACACCTCCGCAATTAGAGCTTAAGACCTCATCCGAATGATCTCGAGTTCAAATTTTGTGATATACGGGAGATGTTACGAAACAGAAGAAGATTACCTCGCATCATGTAGCATGTGACACATTAAAAGAAAGGGTAAAAACTAAGGTGAGAAAATGAAATGGAAATCACAGCAGGAGAAGATGGGGCAAATGAAGTTTTGAAAGTAATTATAATTTTATAAATGCAGGACTGCGATAATCTAGACCAAGTATATGTTGTATTATAAATGCAGGACTGCGATAATCCCCCCTTTATTATTATTTCTTTCTCTCCTCTATCTTGTTCTTTGTAAAACAGCAAAAGAATGCAAGCATTAATCCATCTGCAAAAACCACAAAGTCAAAACATGCTTCTTTCAAGACACCATTCGACTTTGGTTTGTCTGCCTACATATATATTACTTCTACTTTCACATAAATTCTAAGATGAATGACCAAAAATAATAGAGATGTCATGGATATATGTTTATTTACAATCATACATTAGAAGAATCAGAAAAACATCCATATCTTCTCATTGGCAAACAGAAAAACCAACTACCCAAGTCCAATCGAGGAGCAATTTAGCAGATTTCGATCCTCCTCCGATCCATGTTAGCCGGTTTTGGCCTCATAGGCAATAATAAGTTCTGAAACACATACTGCTTTTACAGTAAGAACAAGAGGAATTATACAATAACATGTTTAATAGTACTAGTTATTATGACAGTAGATTAACGGGGACTACTAAGCACATCAACGACAAACATACGGTTTAGTGAAGGTAGCCGCATTTGCTGATCCGGTGCTCTACTCCTTTTGAACCGTGGATGTGGAAATGATGAGACCGAAGATGTCACAGCCCACGAATCAACCGAGTTATCACAGCTGAAAGATGCATCAATGACACCATTAGGACTACTTCGAATAGATCTATGCTTGCGTTTGTGGCCTCGGTTTCCTTTGCAATGGCTTTCCAATAACTCTAAGATGAGCTTGTAGCAAGCATTTACTTTATCCTGTTGAAAACGAAACCACAATCAAGATCCAATGTAAGTCTTCGAAAAATGCCCCCCAACCCCAAATAATTGTGTTTACAAACCTCACATATCTTGAGTACACCGATAAGCTGTTTCTGATATTCAAGGTAACGACATGGTTCTATCTCTTTAATAACATGAAGCATTGTTGCAGCAGCTAAGATCCAAGGTATATAAAGCATGAACCTTGAATCTGGATCAAAATTGAATTGGAAAAACTCAAGGTATGTATATACTAAGCATAATTTGTACGATTAGGATGAAAACAAAAGCTAATTTTTGACTGATTACCAGCAATGAGAAACAGAAGCAAACGCTCACATCTTCCAAGGAACTCCAAATGCAAAGGTGTCTTCAATCCAAGCCTACTTGTAATAAGATTGAAGAAGGAAATAGGTGTCACAGGGTTCATCCTCCATTGCAGAGTTGACAACACCAAAAGCTCCATTCTCTGTATGGTATTTGAATCAAACACATACTTTGATTCCTCCACCTAAAAGGAAGGAAAAAGAACATCAAAATCCCATCTTTGATAACCCAATAACAAGTTTTAGAATCACAAATTTAACAACAAAGTAACAAACAATCTTAGTCACATACTTGGAGGTCTAAAAGGAGTGGCACTTGGGTTTCCTCGACCTTGGCAGCTAAAGAGAGACAAGCCACAGCAGCTAATTGGCCCATCCATGGCTTGTCTTTTTGAAACTTCAAGCTTGAAATGAACCTATCAAAGTAATTCACGGCAAGAACCTGGGTCAAAGCATTGAACCCATGGTGTTCCTTAACCTTGAAAATCCACTCTAAAGCTTCTTTGCGAGCCAAAACTAAAGGCTCATCTGAGTTAACATCAATGTATCCATGGTGGGTTTCTTTCTCCTTAGACATTAAAGAGAGCAACTCATCGTTTTCCCAGAACAGGTCGTGGTCAATAAAGAACAAAGGTAAAAATGTCTCCTTTTCCACTGTTCCACCGAAATTTTCACTTGCGTTGTCCTCAAAACTACAGTCTCCTAAAATTTCTTCTTCTTCGCAATACAGCCCATCAATGATCAATGGTGGGTTTTGAATCTGCTGAGTCACTTCCTCTTGCAGAGCCATAGCTTTCAAAGCAGAAGAAAATAAACCTTCCTTTCATTATAATACTATAAAAAACAAAGAGAATCTCAAGCTCATTTTTCACTCTTTCATCAATTCCTCCAACAGTCTTGAATCTGATCTGGGAACATATGTAAGATATATATAAAGTAACAGAAGCAGTAATATGGTCTAATATTAAAAATTCATAATAAATGTTGGGGTCTATTTCAAAAATTCAGATATGTGTCATAATTTATAATAAATGTTAGGATTTTTTTATATAAAATATAATATATTTTATTTAACAAAATATGCAAAAACATACATATAAGTAGATATCATTCAATTTTTCCCTCCTTGTTATTTCCTATCGCAAATTTTCAAAATCCTCTCTAAAGATCCAACCCTCTCCTGCAATGCATGTTATAGACAGGGGCCGAACATAGTAGAAGGGGATAAAAATCATCTGCCCCCAAAGTATGCCCCTATTTGTGTCCCACTTTAAAATAGTGGGTTTAGAGTTTAGGATTTGGAGTTTAAGGTTGGGGCTTAGGGTTAGGGTGTAGGGAATTAGGGGTAAGATGTATTTTTTAGGGTTTAGAGTTTAGGGTTTAGGATATGAAAATTAGGGTATGAGGTAAGATTTAATTTTTAAATATTTTTAGGCGGGGGCATAGAAAGAGGTATGATTAGGGGCAGAAGATTTTTACTCAGTAGAAGGGGGTTTGGTCTCTGCTATTTTTTTTTTCATTAGGTAAGGAATAATTTTTTTTAGAAAAAAATATAAAATTACATCTATAATCGCTTTAAGGTTTGTAAAATTTTAGTATGACTTCTCTCAAAATTTTTAATTTCATTTTAGCACTTTTATAAATTTTTAGTTCCGCCCTTGATTATAGAGATATTATTTCCCTTTAATTAGATATTAGTATTATTCTTTCTTTGATTACAAGTAAATTATATCAATGATCACTGAACTTTTATAACGTTTGTACTTTGGTCATCAAAATCGTAAAACTTTCTTTTTAGTCACTATCATTATTGAGAACTTTTATTTCGGTCCCTCAGCAATTAAATTCTCCATGACGTCAGAGTCAATATGTATATGTCGTTTTCTTGAATAAATATTGACCTTTAATAAGATGGTAACATGTGTAACTTTTTTTTATCGAAGTAATATGTGTAACAAAACATAGGAAAGCATGGATTGTTAATGAAAGGAACCAAACCTTAGACTTTTGGTAAAAGATACGACACTTAACTATTGCACAGAGCTGGATAGGGTGTAAAAGAACTGAACATTCAGCAAACTGTATAACAAGAAATTCGTTAATGTTTATTTATTAAACAAAAAAATATGAACAAGATTTTCTATTCGATTAAATGAATGAACGAATACAAACAAAGATTTCGTTTGTGAACGTTCGATAATTCATTCATTTATGTTCCTTTAAATTTATTCACATATGTCCATTTATATTTATTACTATTTTTAATAATAAAAGTACTATATTTAAAGAAATTAAAAACATATGTTAAAAATATGAAATAAAAAATAAAATAATACTCAATGTACGAGACTTTAGACTTTTTAATAAAAAAAACTCTAGACATTTCATCCTTCCATTCCATTTCATTGTTTCATGCTCTCCTTGACAGGCTCACATAGTCACCTTCCAGCCCATAGATCTCGACCTCTTACCTCTCTCCTCTTTGTCGCCGATGTTTACTGTCACCGATGCACACCGTCGCCTTTGCCTCACATCCATCACAACCTCTCTCTCGATCGCTCAATTTATCGTCGTCTGTTTAATTTAACTCTCTTTTTTTTTTTCAAGTAATCGATCTGTTCTTTTGTAAGGATTTTCTATTTTGACTTATAATAATTTTTCACTTTTCTGTGTTGGCTAGTAATGGATCTGTTGTATATGTTATTGTTTTTATTATACAAAATTTCATAAGTTTTATCTAACTCTTTGACTCAACTATAGGCCGTAGACTATATCGGTAGACAACAAGGTCTTATTAATTAAAAAAGGATTTCATTTTTGTGGTTTGTAGTTTTCTTATTAATGCTAACATATATTCATTGTTGAACCACATATGTGTGATGTTTTATGTATGGTCAATTCTTGACGATCAATATTTAAACAATTATATTAGATATTTTAAAAATATAATTACTATATTATGCATTTTAAAATATAAACATTAGTGCTAAGAAAATATAAACACTGAATTAGATATCTAAAACATACTATTATCTTTAATATTATTTTTAAAAAATGAGATCGAGCTGGACTGGAACGAACTTAAAAAAAATCATATAATTGTTTTTTAAAAAAATTAATATTTTATTTTATCTTTAGCCCAAAAAAACATTTCACTAAACCAAAGTAAAGAAGAAAAAATAATACCCGATTGTAAACTAGTAGGGGCCGGGGCAACTCTCTGACAAATTATTGCTACGTTGCGTTGATTTTACATATTCTGATCTTCTCTGCCAGAAAGGAAAAAGCACACTCTTGTGTTAATTTTTTTTTTGAAAAGTTTTATTTTATAATTTAATTTTATTTTAAATTTTTTGAGCTTAATTAAATAAGTTGAGTTGTTCGAGTTTTTGTTCAATTTTAAATGTAAATATCTATAATGTTATAGTACAAATGGTTTCCAATTTAAACGGTTTTCTATAAGCATATACGATATATATATATATATTTCTTCATATGTGATATTCATTTATTAGGCAGAGTTGAGGGACTTGACTCAAACTTGAAAATCGATCCACTAATTACTAAAAATTTTGAGTTATTTGAAGTCTCATTTTATAACACATACATTATTTGAAAATTTTCGAGCCGAATATGAACTTACTATTCAAGTCAAATTGAGTCAAACTTTTTCACGTTGAATCGAATAAAATATTAATTTTTTCGTGTCGAGTTAAATTTTACTCACCCTTATATACGTTGGCTAATAAACCCCAAATTCAACACAAAACACACCTCAATCTCCCTGTTCAATTTATCGGATAAGATTCTCAAGAATCTTTGTCAAGAGCCATGAAATACCCCAAAACTTTTCAATTCTTAAATTATGATCTACATAGTAAATTATAAGACGTTTCTGTCTTATGATATGTTTTTTCATCTCATCGATGATAGGGTTGGATGTTCGGTCGAGTCAAGTAAAAAAAATTGAGTTAACCGAATTTATGAGTTCTATTTTACGATTTGAATTTTATTTGAATTTTTTATTCGAGTCGAGTTTTCGAGTTTTGTACAGATTTATTGTAATTATTTATAAATTTATAATAAAAATTGATTCCAATTTAAATAGTTTTCTATATCCATATTCAATATACATATATAGTTCTTCATATTTTCACATGTGATATACATAATATATTAGAAAGAATTGGGGGACTCGAACTTTAAAATAGATCAACTAATTACAAAAAATTTCGAGTTATTCAAATTTCTATTTTATAACTCAAAATTTATTTGAAATTTTTTAAAGTCAATTTTATGAAATTTTGAACTGAATTAATACGAGTCAAATTTTTTCGCGTCAAGTTTTACCCGCCTCTAACCAATGGCATTCTTTCCACCATTCAAATCGTCAAATGAAGCCCCCAATCTTTGGAAGTCCAAAATCGGAAATTGGTTTTCTTTTCCATTTTCTTTTCAGATTAATTGAGTGACAAATTTTTGATATTTGGAAATTGGGCAACCTATTTGTACTGTTACTAATAATTAGGTGATTCATTTGTAATTTTACTCATAATTGGATGAATGGAGTATAATTTATCAAATTATAAAATTATCAAAAAAAAATTCTTAACGGTGCCTTCTACTGCATGTTTCATTTTTAACCATCCATTAACATGTTTGTAATAACTGATCAATTGAGTGATTTATTTATTACTTTTCACCCATTTATAATCTTACTATGAGTGAAAATATAATTTATCCCAACTAATTTAAATAATTTTGTTACCAATTTATATATTTTTACAACCATTTCAAATAATTCTTGGTACATTTTAATTTACCATTAGTTATGTTCCCATTGTAGGATCATAAATAAATGCTGTTGGATGGAACAATATTACCCCTATCCAATGAATCAATGACACATATATATATATATATATATATATATATGTTTATTTTATTGATAAAATATAATTTTTTAACATCTTAGGGTGATTACAAGGTAATATCTGTTCATACATATTTTTAAGCTTTTGACAATGCACACATATTTTGCAGATAAAATGACTTGAACTCGAGCCTTCTAGCCTTTTCCACTGAAATTTCTTGTTGGGTTTTAAAATATAAAATTACTAATATATATACTTTATTTTTTAAAATAGTCTTAAGTGATTATAAGATAATATATGTTAATAGATGCAACTATATCTTATCAACTACATATGTATCTATGAGAACATACAGTTACCGAACAAATTATGCATAAATAATTACAAAAATTAATAAACATGCCCTAGAAGAAAACATTCAGCAAAATAAATTAATAAACATATGGAATTTAAATTATGTACTAATTAACCCTGCAACCGTGGCTTCACCTGTATGTTTTCAATTATTTCACTTTTGCAGGTATTTTTTAGGCTTAAGTGGTAAATAAGTACTTAAATTATATTTTTTTAGATAGATGTTTAAAGTATTTAATCGGGCCAAACATGTACTTAACGTTTTCAACGCTACTTAAATAGATGCCCGTCGCGACTGTCCATTAAAAAATTTCGTTAGTCAATAAAAACATGACACATGGTAGTATTAAACATTATTTTTTAAAAAACAAATCAGAATTTTTAAAATGTCCTAAAATTTTCAAATAATCCCAAAATAGTCATCAAATCCTTAAACCCCCCAAATTCGGCCACTACCATCGGTGTCAGTCGCGTTTATGGCGACGGGCTGAAGCACTGTTGCGTGTAAAAGAGTCCTATCGCAAATAGTGCAAGTGTACATGACACAAAGTAGTAAAGTGATACTTGGAGTATCAGATATCGTCTCCACAGGGACTGGAAATAACTCTATCCTTGAATTGTTACACAAGAGAGAGAAATAGTTTAATTGGATTTGTGAAATAATCTTGATAAGCAACTAAAGTACAATAATAAGGAATCATGTTTAAGAAATAGACTGATATTGAATTGCTCAGAAGTGCATGTGTTGCACTGTAAGAGGAACTCATGTTTTATGTCGTCGTTCCTGTCGCGGCAGCACCTGTCGCGACAGAGGTATGTTTATGTCGCGGTAGCGATCACACAACTCTGTACTTCAAGCTTGACAAGATTCCCTTCTATGACTTGTCATATCCCTAGGTCCAAGTTCTGTTGATGGACACTTCTTAGATGATACCTCCCGGTGTGAATCGAAGGGTGAACACCAATGTTGTTGAATTCTTCCTTAGCCACTTAACCTCGTACTTATCCATAAGCCGAGATGGTTTAACCATAAACTAGAAAACACGTATTTATTCCATTCGTATGCTTGACTCTCCCGATATCAAACAAATGGATAGCCTCACAATGCTCTCCCGATACTCTTGCGAGATATGAAAACCAAAATAAATAAACTTGAAGCTTTTTATTGCTTGACAGAAAATTCCTAAAACAGTACAATCCTTGCAACTACTTTACAGAATCAACCCTTAGCCCTAAGGGGAGTTTAGAACATGATGAAGAAGGGAAAACGACAAGGGTTTTGGGGAAAACGGGTAGGAATGAGATATCCTTCCCTAGATCGAATTACATGCCTTTATATAGGCATTGGGTCCAAATTTTCTAATATGGCAAGAATACAAGTTTAAACTAAAGTACAACTCTATATAGATTAAATCTTCTGAGTAGATGTCTTTAATTCGTCATCTTTTCTTGCCTTGGGTTTCTTCCTTGGACTTTGGGCTTGGCCTTCATTCTGCCTCAGGGCTCAGAAAAATATAGGAGTGGTCCACGACAGACCGACTTGAAGTCTTCTATTTGTCGAACTCCACTTCACTTTTCCATCTCACCATTCTGTCGTCATGGCTGCCACGGAAGTGGCCACAGAAGCGTTTGCTTCTCGACTCCAGTTCTGCGATCCACCTCTGTTCCTTTACTGCCCTGAGTCCGCCTCAGCATATACCTGCAAAAGTAACCAAAATCAGTAGCAACTGTGCTATTTTATCTAATTGTGATGTATATGCAGAAATCTATCCTAAATGCAATGAATTATGTTTGAATGCATGAGAAAGATGGGTAAATGAAGGGTAAATTATAGAACTTTTATACACTCAACACACCTCCAAACACAAGTTCTTGCTTGCCCTCAAGCAATTATGACCTAACTAAATATAAAAACTTTTTGGCTTGACTTAATTTAGTGAACTTTCACTACCTACCACACATTCCCTATCAAGAGCAATACCTTGTCGGGAGTTTCTGGATTTATCAGGAACAATGTTATAGTTCTTGTTCAGTGTGTGTAGATTTTGTGAACAGATATGTGCCTAGACTCCCTTAGCTTACCAGAATAGTCATGCTTACAAACTTGAGTTTTATGCCAATTCATTTTTTTGGAGGCAATTCTTAGGCTCCTTTAGTTTTTTCTAACTTAAGCTCAAAGAAAATCTCCATAAAATCAGTACAAGGCAGTTTTGCAAACAAATGAGTCTGAAATGTTTCTTTCTTTTATTCATTTCCTAGAGCCAGTGATAGGCACCTCTAGGGGCAACTCAAGTGGTTAAAAATTCCTATTCCAGTGCACTACATCAGTCTAGATAGCATAAGAGCCACAAAGGGTCTTCTAAAGATCAGAACTATAGCAAAGCTCTAAACAGTTCCTAAAAACTTTTTAAAGGCACTGTCACGATAGAGTATGTCGCGGAAGGTAAGTTTAGTTCAAAGACTTAAGCCAAAATTTTGTTTTTATTTTCATTTCTTTGACATAAAAATAAACTAACAATTAGACACAAATTAAGACACAACTAACAATTTCATTACTAGAGGGATGCCCACCCCCAAACTCGAGGGTTGTATTTCCCTCAATGCAGGACAATGATAAAAAGAAAAAACAGAAAATACATTACAAAATAGATAAAACAACAAAATATAAGAAAATAAACTTAAGTTGAGGAGTTGTCGTCGCTGTTGCTGCTGACTTGGAGCTGTCGGCGGGCAGTGACCTTAACGGTAGGGGCTGGCAGGTTGTTGGGAGACGCAGAGGCCATCTTTTTCTTCCCAGACGGAGGAGGAGGAGAACCCTTCAAAGTATTTGGGGCCGATCTCCGGTAGGGGATCCTTCCTCTTCTTTCCTCTAGGAGTGGCAGATTTTCTGCCGCCTTCACCGGTTGTGGCAGGTGTGGGTGTGGAGGCAGCAGAGGGAGTTCTTGGACTTGCAGCAGGAGTGAAGGCAACAAAGATATTTTCTGGGAAGGATGAGAATTGCTCATTGGTAAAATTTAAATAATTCTTAATAAAATTTACCGTTGCGGTAGTGAAGTCTCTCATGAAGCCCATCAGGCTGAGCTGTCTTGCCTCCATCCTTTGCAGCATTGTCAGAATCTGACTGGAGGTGTCTGCCGGTGGTGCTGCTGCCGTCTGCTCTGGGTCTGCTGCGGCAAGTTCAGGGGAGCTAGGGTCTGTCGTTGGTTCTATCGCGGTAGATAGGTTGATGTACGGCAGAGGGGTGGCACCTTTCAACTCCATTAGACTGTAGATATTCTTCTGCGTCCACCCTTTCCCTTGGACTTTGACATCCTCTTCGATTCCGTCTCGAATGTAGTGGCCGACGTTGATCTGCCTTTCATTTAGGATGGAGTGGACAAGTGCTAACCTCTGCCGGTCGACAGTGGTTTGTGGGAGATAGGCATGAGTCGTTTCTTGACAAAGTGGTTCCACAACTTGGTTTGTGAGGTCAGCTGGGTCCTCTGGACGGTCCATCGGTGCTTCGGGTCATCGTTCCACTCCGTTCCTTCCTCTGTCACCTCTGCCATGACAGCGTCATAGTCTGCCGGCGATAGACTATTCATGAACCTTCGGTGGGCGTCCTCCTTCTTGCTCACGTACAGCCCATATAATGTGTTGATGTATGTCGGCTCGAGAGAGATTTCTTTGCCTCGAACAGTCACTATCGTGGCATCTTTATTTGTGACAGCAACGTAGAATTCACGAACGAGGGTTATGTTCATTTCCTCAGGCTAGGCAGCAAATTTTTGCCACTTGAGGGCTTGTATTTTCTTAGCAATGAAACCTTCTAGCCCTAGATCTCCCGTTTGTTAGGTATAGATGAACCTTCGTTCCTCCCACATTTCCCTCTTCTGGAAAGAACGGTAGTACCTTGATACTGAGTTTGAGGATGCGAACTGGTTGGGAATGACGTTGTGGCTTGGGGTTGACACTGTCGTGGCAGAGGTGGAGGCAGCACTGCGTCAGGTATGTTTGCTGGCCATTGCAAGGAATTGTAGCAAAAATGAAAAGAAAAATTTCTAAGATCTAAAATAAAGGAAGCAAGTTGAGAGGATGAGAATGAGATGAAAAATGAAAAGGGAGTAGGGGTTTATATAGAACAGGGTTTTTCTGCCCGTTGGGACTGTAACAGCAGGCGCGAATAACGGAGCCAGCTGTTACACGATTTCTAACGTCTATCACGCATTTCCGCGTCTGCTGCGCGTCTGTTACTGTTGAGTGGATCGAATGATCGAAATGAACCAAGAGAGAGGTGAATTGGATTTTTAAAGGTCTAGGTGGTGGAAATTGCAAATTAAAAAGATAGACAATGAATTTTAGAGTGGTTCAAGTTCCAAATGAACTCTACATCCACTACCTTAGCTTCACTAAGGATTTGCAACAATTCCACTAATTGCTCTTCCCCTTTTCTAGGCTAAGGAGGTAACCCTTACAATTTTCGGTTAAATTTTCTACCCAAAATTTAACTCAATCCTCACACAAATAAAATAAAGAATTTTTTGGCTAAGAAAGTATCTCTCAATACAAATTGTAGCCCAATTACAAGCACTCAACCAAATTGAAATGATAAGAATGAAAAATACAATTGGGGTTTCTAGACAATATTGGGATTTAGGCACAAATGCTTGGATTAGATGTTTGGATGTTTGCTTTAGGATCAATAGTTGTTGCTGGAGCTTTTAGAGGTCCATTTTATACCTTCTCATTGATTTCTAGTCGTTGTGGTTGTTGCATTCATCAATAGAGCCGTTGGGGGTGTTATCTACCCTCCATAAATGCAGTCTGCAACCAACCGTTTCGAAACGCCCGACCCTATTTTGAAACAGACCAAAATAGAAAGAGCAATTGGGGTGCATTAAAGAGCTCGTATCGAAACAGTCTGACTAGTTTCGATACGCTAAGAGACGTTTCGAAACGGCTTGAAATCGTTTCGATACGCCTTAACGGTTTGTTAAAAATCAGTTAAAAACTTGCAACGGTCATATTTTTCAAATCAAATGAAGAACCGTTTCGAAACATTGAATGTCGTTTCGATACAGTTTCTCTATGTTCTAAAGCCGTTTCGAAACCTGTTTCAAAACATAGGTTGGCAGTGTTGAAAACGTTTCAATACCCGTTTCGAAATATAGGTTGGCAGTGTTGAAATCGTTTCGATACCCGTTTCGAAACACAGGTTCACAATTTCAAAACTGTTTCGAAACGCCTTAGGCCGTTTCGAAACGGTGACTCGAAAATCACTGTTTTGGCTTTAAGAACACTTAGAAAATATTTGGAAAACTTAGTTTTTAACTTAGGCATATTCTTTAAATCATATAGGGATGTTTGAGGACTTAAAAATTCGTTTTCATATTTTCAATTTAGTCCTTAGGTTCTTTAGTTATATCAAAATTAAAATATCGGTTTCACAATCTCCCCCTTTTTGATATAACAAAACCAAAGTTAGAATTTTTAAGAGTTTTGAAAATTTTGAATACATTCTAACTCCCCCTCAATTTAAGATTGATTTTTAAAGTTTTAAAAAGATTTAACTTTGAAATTCAAGGTTTAAAACTTAAAAACACTTTAAACATTTAAAACGGATTTTTGGCTCTTAGATTTCTTCTCCCCCTTTTTGTTAGATCAAAAATAATAAACAAGGCTCATAGAGAAGAGATAGGGTTAGTAGCAATAAGCATTAAGTAATAAGCAATAAGCAACAATAATATTAATTCATAAAATTAAAATATCCAAAACACAAATCTTCAACAATAAGTTCAAAGCATAATCTCAAATAAAATCAAAAGCATAGGTACGTAAAACATAATGGAAATAAAGATGCAAACTTAATCCTAAAATGCATAGCTAATATGATATGTCATGAATATCCTAGGCCTCGTCGTCACCATCATCATCCGAGGTCTCATCATCACTCTTGACTTGAGATTGACGAAACTTCATCCATTGGCCATAAAAGGTAGAGAAGGACATATCCATGGCCGAGTATTGATTCTCAAGGGATTGGAGTCGATCCTCTACATTTTGCAAACGAGTATTGATAGCACCAAAGCTCGAAGCCATGTTAGTGTCCATGGCATTGAACCACTCGGTAAGGAAAGCCGTGAGAGCTTCATTGTTTGCAACTTGAGCTTGTGGTTGAGGTTCAACGGGTGGAGGAGGAGGAGGAGGTGCTTCCCTATCAACACGTTCCCAATGTCCATTGTTGACATAGAGAAAACCGGACTTACGGAGAGAGGACTCACCAATTTTTGACTTGCGAAGTTCCGGAGAGTCGTAGGTGCAATCAAGATTAAGCTTGCTAAAGATGTGACTTAAAACCATTCCATAAGTGAAAGATTTCAGTGCATCGGTGTCACGAAGCTTAACATTGTTAACCATTTCAGAAAATATGATCTTAACTAGATTAGGGCGCTCACCACGACGGAAACACTCAAGCCAAAAATAGTCTACTTGACGGATGTGAGAATATTTACCTCCGGATGGGCGAAGGAACCATGAGACCATCAAATGGAGGAATCAATCGTGCGCATCCAAAGTAAGCACCGAACCAGTGTGAGAACCAAAATGACTCTCATTCTCAATTCCTTCATCCTTAAGAGAAAACGTAGACTCCAAAAGAGGGACATTAACGACAATCTTTTTCCCCAAAATAAAAGACTCAAGCCCAACAATTTCGGACTTTTCTTCATCATTGATAAATTGAGCATTGGAGTAAAAGAGAAGTACCATGTGTTTGTAGCAAATGTCTGGGATACTCAAAAGACCAAGAAAACTCCATTCTCTCAAACGGTCGAGGTAACGGAAAAGAAAGCGCTCGGAGTCAAGAAACTTGAGATCAATAACGCGCTCACGACGAACTTCGTATTCTTTGACATAACTGAACCGATCCCTCATCTCTTGAGTTCGAAGACTTTTTTGAAAAAGTTGAATGAGATTAGGGCAAATACACGATTCGCTTGCTTGACCGGTCTTACGCTTTTTGCTAACATTGTCCGTAGCCATTCTAAAAACACTAAGCAAACAAAAAAAATTTAAGTGTATGCATGAGATTTCGTAATTCAATCCAATGATAAATCCCACTTAGGTTTAAAAACAAGTTTTAAAATCAAATAAACAAAACAAAGCAAAACAAAAAAAATTAAGAGAAAAACATTAAATAAAAATATGACATAAAAATTATATATTCGAATAAAAAAATTGAAGATTTTGAAAAAAAATTACAAGATTTGAAAAACCCAAGTATCAAAACATATAAACTATACAAAAATAAAATTTTCTAACCTAAGATTCGAATACAAATTGAAGGAAAAAAAGAAAAAGATGAAAAATACCTTAAATTGGGATTTTGGATGAATGGATGAAAATCCTTGCACAATATCGTTGAAGCTTGCTTAGACTTGTGTTTAAGAGAAAACCCCCTCAAGATTTGGTGAAAAACAATGAAGTTTAGAGGGTTTTTATAGGGAAAAATCGAGTCTAGGGTTTTTAGGGTTTGGGAGAGTTTTAATTTGTGGTAAACTTTATCATTAAAAGCCCCTTTAAAGCAGTCCACGAATCCGTTTCGGAACGGTCTTGACCGTTTCGAAACGTGGGCATGAAAGATTGACCGACTTTTCAACTTCAGCTGGCCGTTTTGATACGGGTTTGACCGTATCGAAGCCCCATTGACTTGTATCGAAACTTGTTTCGATACACCCCTTGGCAGTAGCCAAAACGTTTCGAAACCCTGTTAAGGCGTTTCGAAACGCCCTTCTCTCATATAGGAATTTAAAGCATCCGTATCGAAATAGGTTGACCCGTTTCGATACACTTGGGCCTGAAAGTGCAGATGAGGCTCCAAAAGTGTAGAAAAATGAATTTTTCTAAGGCCTAACTTGCATGAATGACATGAATGAGTAGGAAAAACATATGCAAACATAAACATACTCCCCCTAGCTATAGGCATGGATGAAATTAGGAGTAAAAACACATAAACATGGCATTTCACAAGATCAAGCAATTTTAGGCACAAAAGAGGTCCTAAAAGGTCAAGATATGCTAGCTAGACCTAACTCTCTCCTAAGGGTCCAAAAACGCTCTTTGTCTAAAGGTTTTGTAAATATGTCCGCTAATTGATTTAAGGTGTCTACATACTCTATAACCACATCTTCTTTAAGGACATGATCTCTAATGAAATGATGCCTTATTTCTATGTGTTTGGTTCTAGAGTGTTGGATGGGATTTTTTGTCAAACATATAGCACTAGTGTTATCACATTTAAGGGGTATGGTTTCAACCTTAATACCATAATCTAAGAGTTTTTGCTTCATCCAAAGGACTTGAGCACAACAACTCTCTAAGGATATGTACTCGGCTTCGGTGGTAGATAAGGCTACACTATTTTGTTTCTTAGAGAACCAAGATATGAGCATACTACCTAGGAATTGACAAGTTCCCGAAATACTCTTCCTATTGATTTTGCACCCCCCATAATCCGCATCCGAATAAGCATGAAGGTTGAAGGTGGAGTCTCTAGGGTACCAAAGACCTAAACAAGGAGTATCTCTAAGGCACCTAAAGATTCTCTTAACGGCTATAAGGTGAGACTCTCTAGGACTAGCTTGAAACCTAGCACACAAGCAAACACTAAACAAGATATCCGATCTACTTGCGGTAAGGTAAAACAATGATCCAATCATAGAACGTTAAAGCTTAGAGTCAACACACTTACCTACTTCATCTTTGTCAAGCTTTGTAGATGAGCTCATAGGTGTGGCCTGAGGCTTTGCATTCTCCAAGCCAAACTTCTTGAGCATATCCTTTATGTACTTTGCTTGATTGATGAAGGTGCCATCCTTCTTTTGCTTGATTTGGAGTCCCAAAAAGAATGAGAGCTCCCCCATCATGCTCATCTCGAATTCACCTTGCATTAGCTTAGCAAACTCTTTGCAATGACATTCGTTAGTAGAACCAAAAATAATATCATCAACATAAATTTGAACTACTAAGATGTCATTTTTATACATTTTTATAAAGAGTGTAGTGTCCACCTTACCTTTTTCAAAACCCTTTTCAATTAAAAAGTTTGAAAGTCTTTCATACCAAGCTCTAGGAGCTTGTTTTAAACCATAAAGAGCTTTAGTGAGTTTGAAAACATGATTTGGAAATTTTGAGTCTTCAAAACCCGGTGGTTGTTCCACATACACTTCCTCATTTATAAAACCATTTAAAAACGTGCTTTTAACATCCATTTGAAAAATCTTGAAATTATGATAACATGCATATGCAAGCAACATCATAATGGCTTCCATTCTAGCTACGGGTGCATAGGTTTCATCAAAATCTATTCCCTCTTCTTGAGTGTAACCTTGTGCTACTAGTCTAGCTTTATTTCTCACAATGTTACCACTCTCATCTAGCTTGTTCCTAAAGACCCATTTAGTTCCTATGGTAGATTGATTACTAGGCCTATCAACTAATGTCCAAACGTTACTTCTCTCAAATTGATTTAACTCTTCTTGCATAGCCATAATCCAAAAATCATCTTTCAATGCTTCTTTTATATTCTTAGGCTCTATGCATGAGATAAATGCAACATGATTCATTAATCTAAGAGAAGATCGAGTGGTTACCCCCTTGGATGGATCACCCAAGATTTCACCATCTTTGACATAGTTGAACTCCCTTGGGTAGCTCACTTACTTTTCCTTAAGAGCCAAGTCCTTCAAGGCTTCAAGAGGTAGATCTTGTGTGTCCTCTTCTTTTGTTGTTGGAATCTCATCATCCTTTGAATTTTGTCCTCCATCAAAGGCATTTATGATTCCTACATCATCATCATCACAAGAATCCTTCCTTGGAAGGAGGTTATCATCGAATACAACATGTATAGATTCTTCTACTACTAAATTTCTCTTGTTAAATACTCGATAGGCTTTAGAGGTTAAAAAGTATCCTATGAAAATAGCTTCATCACTTTTTGCATCAAATTTACCTAAGTTGTCTTTTCCATTATTTAAAACAAAACACTTGCAACCAAAAGGATGAAAATAGCTAATGTTAGGCTTTTTAGATTTTAAAATCTCATAAGGTGTTTTCTTTAAAATTGGCCTAATCATTACTCGGTTAACAATATAGCAAGCGGTGTTTGTGGCTTCCGCCCAAAAATATTTAGGTAAAATATTTTCACAAAGCATGGTTCTAGCCATTTCTTGTAAAGTTCTATTTTTCCTCTCAACTACCCCATTTTGTTGAAGAGTTCGAGGAGCCAAAAAATTGTGGCTAATACCATTTTCATTCAAAAAATCTTTAAACCCTAAATTTTGAAACTCGGTTCCATGATCACTTCTAATATGAGAAATTCTAAGTTCAAGATCATTTTGGGTTAGTTTTGAAAATGTGATGAATTTTTCCAAAGCCTCATCTTTAGTACTTAAAAATAAAACCCAAGTAAATCTAGAAAAATCATCAACAAGTACAAATGCATAAGATTTACCACCCAAGCTCATAGTCCTAATTGGCCCAAATAAATCCATATGGATAAGTTGTAAACATCTACTTGTAGAAACATCATTAATGGATTTAAAGGAAGACTTATGTTGTTTACCCTTAGAGCACGCATCACAAATTTTATCGTTTGAGAATTTAATCTTGGGTAAACCTCTAACTAGATCAAGGGAAACTAGTTTTTCTAAAACACTAATGCTAGCATGTCCTAGTTTCCTATGCCACAACCATGCATCATTTTCATTTTGTGCTACTAAGCATGCATGGGATGTATGTATGTCATCTAGATGCACCATGTATATGTTCCCTATGCGATGACCTATGGGCATACTATTATTAGATTTAATGTCAACAATTTTGCATCCATTTTTATCAAATAAAACAATAAATCATTTATCACACAATTGGCTTATGCTCAATAAGTTATGTTTAAGACCATCGACATACAAGACATTTTCAATGAGAATAACCTATGGAGCCAATACCTTTAATGTGGCATTTGGAGTTGTCACCAAATGTCACCACTCCTCCACTTTTTGGCTTTAGATCCATGAATCTACTCTTTTCTCTGGTCATATGCCTTTAGCATCCACTATCAAGGTACCATGAGTTTTGACTTTGTGCTTTGGCCTTGTAGCAATGCTCCCCATACAAACAAAGATATTAAGCTTTTGTTTTTGGTACCCAAATCATTTTGGGTCCATGAGTGTTAGCTCCCAAAACCTTGGTTCCCTTAGGAATCCAAGATGACATAGCAATAATGTTATTAGATTTTACAAGTTCCTTAGGAACCCATACACTTCTAATTCTTTTAGTTCTACTATGTCTCGGAAAGCTACCTTGTTTGTAGTAGTTAGTCTTTTTCTTAGGTTAGTTTGATTTTGAAGATTCACCTATTTCATGCTTGACACTACCAACATTTTTAAAAGGCTCTTTGAGCTTATTTAGCTCATCTAACACCTTTTGGTGTTCACTATTACATTGAGATAAAAGATTATTAAGGTCAACATTTTCATCTTGAAAAAATTTTAGTTCATCTTTCAACCCTAATATCTTTTTCTCAAAATTTAAATTAGCTTGAGAGAGTGAGTCATTTTTATCATTTAGTTCCAAAATAATTTTCTTATTCCTAATGATCGAATCCTTGTATTTCTCAACTAATTCATCATAGACCTCTTGTAACTCATCATATGCATCATTTAATTCATCATATGTAAAATCTAAAGATGATGAGTTAGAGGTTACCATGGAGGAATCTTCCTCAAGTGCCATGAGGCAAAGGTTGGCCACTTCTTGTTCGTCATCCTTGGATGACTCCTCATCACTCCAAGTAGCAAGCTTGGCTTTGAGCTTCTTCTTCTTCTTCTCAAAGCCCTTCTTATTGAGTTGAGGGCACTCCGAACGTATGTGGCCGAGTTTATTGCACTCAAAGCAAATGATTTGATCCCTTGCTTCTTCATTTTTCTTACCTTTAAAGTCCATCTTCCTTTGAATTTTTCTTCCCCGGTTGGACCTCATAAAGCGTGAGAATCGTTTGGCTATCATAGCCAATTCTTCTAGCTCATCCTTCTTACTAGAAGAGCTCTCCTCAAGTAATGAAGCTTTGAGAGCTATTCCCATCTTCTTCTTCTTTTCAACCTCTAGCTTTTCTACTCTCTTCTCTTCTTTCTTCTTCTCTTTTTCCCTTCCTTGCTTCATAATCTCATGAGCAAGGAGAGAACCCAATAGCTCATCAAGCTTTAAAGTCTTCAAATTTTTAGCTTCTATGATGGCGGTTCTCTTCTCATCCCAAGATTCGGTAAGTGAATAGAGTAGCTTCCGAACAAGCTTGTCTTCCGGTATTGTCTCTCTAAATCCTTTGAGCCCATTGACTATGGTGGAGAAATGATCAAACATCTTGGACATCGTCTCATCGGGCTCCATCTTGAAATTTTCATAACTAAGATTGAGAATTCCAATCTTAGTTTCTTTGACATCATTGGTTCCCTCATAGGTAGTCTCAAGAGTGTCCCACACTTCTTTGGCACTCTCAATGGATGATACTTTGGAATAGATGTCCGGACCGAATGAACAAAAGAGCATGTGGAGAGCTTTGTCATTTATTTGGATCTTTCTCCTTTCTTCTTCACTCATCTCCACCTTTTTCTTCAAAACCATCTTCCCTTCACTATCTTTCTTCAATGGAATGTAGGATCCATCTTCAATTACATCCCAAACCAAGTAGTCATTGGACTTAATGAAGAGGCGCATTCTATTCTTTCAAAACGGATAGTTGTCACCATTGAAGAAGGGTGGCTTTGTAGTGGATTGAGACTCATACATGCTCGAACCGGAGGTAGAAGCCATCTCTTGATTATTGGATGATCACACTCTTCCTAGGAACTCCTCTTGTGGTTGTTAATCCTCAAAGAAGTAGGCTCTGATACCAATTGTTGAGTGGATCGAATGATCGAAATGAACCAAGAGGGGGTGAATTGGATTTTTAAAGGTCTAGGTGGTGGAAATTGCAAATTAAAAAAGATAGACAAGAAATTTTAGAGTGGTTCAAGTTCCAAATTAACTCTACATCCACTACCTTAGCTTCATTAAGGATTTGCAACAATTCCACTAATTGCTCTTCCCCTTTTCTAGGCTAAGGAGGTAACCCTTACAATTTTCGGTTAAATTTTCTACCCAAAATTTAACCCAATCCTCACACAAATAAAACAAAGAATTTGTTGGCTAAGAAAGTATCTCTCAATACAAATTGTAGCCCAATTACAAGCACTCAACCCAATTGAAATGATAATAATGAAAAATACAATTGGGGTTTCTAGACAATATTAGGATTTAGGCACAAATGCTTGGATTTGATTTTTGGATGTTTGCTTTAGGATCAATAGTTGTTGCTGGAGCTTTTAGAGGTCCCTTTTATACCTTCTCATTGATTTCTAGCCGTTGTGGTTGTTGCATTCATCAATAGAGCCGTTGGGGGTGTTATCTCCCCTCTATAAATGCAGTCTGCAACCAACATTTTTCGAAACGCCCGACCCTGTTTCGAAACATACCTAAATAGAAAGAGCAGTTGGGGTGCATTAAAGAGCCCGTATCGAAACGGCCTGACCAGTTTCGATACACTAAGAGACGTTTCGAAACTTGTTTCGAAACACTTTTGCCACTGTCAAGGGTCGTATCGAAACGGCTTGAAATCGTTTCGATACGCCTTAACGGTTTGTTAAAAATCAGTTAAAAACTTGCAACGGTCATATTTTTCAAATCAAATGTAGAACCGTTTCGAAACACTAAATGTCATTTCGATACAGTTTCTCTATGTTCTAAAGTCGTTTCGAAACATGTTTCGAAACACAGGTTTGCAGTGTTGAAAACGTTTTGATACCCGTTTCGAAACATAGGTTGGCAGTGTTGAAATCGTTTCGATACCCGTTTCGAAACACAGGTTCACAGTTTCAAAACTGTTTCGAAACGCCTTAGGCTATTTCGAAACGGTGACTCGAAAATCACTGTTTTGACTTTAAGAACACTTAGAAAATATTTGGAAAACTTAGTTTTTAACTTAGGCATATTCTTTAAATAATATAGGGATGTTTGAGGACTTAGAAATTTGTTTTCATATTTTCAATTTAGTCCTTAGGTTCTTTAGTTATATCAAAATTAAAATATCGGTTTCACAGTTACGCGTTTCTGTGTTTATCGCGACAGCTCCATGACAGGCTGTTTTTTCTGCGTCTGTGGCGACAGCTGGTGACAAGCTGTGACGACAGGCTTGTCCGTTGGGCTTTTTTGGGCTGTTGTGAAAGCGGTGGGCTGGTTCATTCCTCCTCTTTGCTTTGCTTCCTTTATTTCCTAAAAATAATTAAATAAATAAACTGAATTAAAATGTTTAGTTCCTTTATTTCCTAAATCTTAATTCCTAATAAATAAATAAATTAGGGATGCCTTGAGGGGCATCTTCTAGAGTAACTACTTCCTGCATCTTTAGTGCTTCAGTCCCTTGATAATGCTTGAGTATATGTCCATTGACCTTGAACTGGTGCCCATCTTTCAGTGATCTGATTGTAATGGCACCATGGGGGGGAAACTTGGACAACCTGGAAAGGACCAGCCCACCTAGATTTAAGCTTTCCTGGGAAGAGCTTCAACCTAGAGTTGAACAACAACACATGTTGTCCTGGGCAGAACTATCGTGGCAGCATCTTCCTGTCGTGCCATTTCTTGGTTTTGTTCTTATAGATCTTGGCATTGTCGTAGGCCATTGCTCGAATTTCCTCAATTTCATTCAAGTCTAGTAGCCTTTTCTGTCTTGCCTTATCCCATTCCATATTTACAGCCTTGATAGCCTAGTAAGCTTTGTGCTCTATCTCAACAGGTAAATGGCATGTTTTCCTATAGATGAGTTGATAGGGTGACATCCCCAATGGTGTTTTGAACGCTGTTCTGTAGGCCTAGAGTGCATCATTAAGATGTAGAGACTAATCCTTTCGAGTGGGTTTAACCATTTTCTCTAGTATGTTCTTTACTTCTCTGTTGGATATCTCGGCTTGCCCATTAGTTTGAGGGTGGTACGTTGTTGCAATTCGGTGCTTTACTTCATATTTCCTTAAAGCAGCAGCTATTACCCTGTTATCGAAGTGTCTCCCCTCATCCCTAATTATCGCCCTTGGAATGCCAAATCTAGAGAAGATGTTCTTGTAAAGAAATCTTTGTAAAATTTTGGCGTCGTTCTTCTGAGTGGCGATCGGTTCTACCCATTTTGACACATAGTCCACTACCAGTAGGATGTACAAGTTCCCACAAGATGCTGGGAATGGTCCCATGAAGTCGATTCCTCATACATCGAAGATTTCAACCTCTAATATGTTATGTAGTGGCATCCCATGCCTTCTCGATATGTTCCCAATCCTTTGGCACTTGTCATAGCCCTTATAAAAAGCTTGTGCATCCTTGAACAGTGTGAGCCAATAAAGATCGGATTGCAAAACCTTGGCAGCGGTTTTGTTTCCTCCTAAGTGTCCTCCATAAAGGGAAGCATGGTAGTGGTGAAGCACTGATTTCTGTTCACCCTGTGGTATGCATCTCTTGATAATTTGATATGCACAATGTTTGAAAAGAAGAGTTTCGTCCCAATAATAATGTTTTGCATCATTTTGGAACCTCTTCCTTGCTTGGTAGTTAAGTTCAGGAGGTAATAACCCACTTACAATGTAATTAACAATGTCAGCATACCAAGGGATTTCAGAAAGCTTACATGCCGCCATGGTTGTCGCGGCAGTGCTGGTGGCAGCAAACAACTGCTCATCTGGGAAGGTCTCCAGTATATTGGTCTTGTTTGTGGATTGACTTCTTCCCGTCTCCAGCCTCGACAAGTGGTCTGCTACTTGGTTCTTTGTTCCCTTTTTATCCTTGATGTCAATGTCAAATTCTTGCAGCAGCAGAATCCAACGTATTAATCTAGGTTTTGCATCCTTTTTCGTGAACAAATACTTTAGTGCTGAATGGTCTGTATGGACCACCACCTTTGTTCCAAGTATATACGAACGGAACTTGTTGATTGAGAACACCACTGCTAGCAGCTCATTCTCTGTCGTGGTGTAGTTGATTTGGGCATCATTCAGTATTTTACTGGCATAGTAAATCACCTGGAAGAGTTTATCCTTCATCTGCCCTAATGCTGCCCCGACATCGTAATCACTGGCATCACACATTCTTTCAAATGACAAACTCCAGTCTGGTGGTTGTACGATCGAGGCTGTTACCAGCTTCTCCTTCAGTATTCTGAATGCCTCAGTACATTCAGCATTAAAGTCAAAGGGATGATTCTGTTCCAACTAAGAAACTTCGAATCCCCTTGATTGTGGTGGGTGGCGGCAGCTTTTCGATGACCTCTATTTTGGCTCTGTCCACCTCTATGTCGCGACAGCTCACTTTATGGCCCAATAATATTCCTTCATCCACCATGAAGTGGCATTTTTCCCAGTTCAAAACCAAGTTCACCTCTTCGCATCTCTCAAGAACCTTCTGTAAGTTGTCTAAACAACCTTCAAAGCTGTCTCCAAAGACGGAAAAGTTGTCCATGAAAATTTCTAGGAAATCTTCCACCATGTCGGAGAATATTGTCATCATGCACCATTGGAAGGTTGCTGGTGCATTGCAGAGCCCAAATGGCATTCTCCAGAAGGCATAGGTGCCATACGGGCATGTGAAGGTAGTTTTCTCTTGGTCCTCCGGTGCGATTGCTATTTGGTTAACCCTGAGTAACCATCAAGAAAACAGTAGTAAGGTTTCTCTGCTAATCCATCAAGCATTTGATCAATGAAAGGTAAGGGGAAATGGTCTTTTCGGGTAGCTTTATTAAGCTTTCGGTAATCCATACAAACCCTCAAACCGGTCACAATACTGGTTGGGATTAGTTCGTTTTCTTCGTTGGTTACCACAGTTATGCCCCCGTTTTGAGCACACACTGCACCGGGCTTACCCACTTGCTATCTGAGATGGCGTATATGATTCCAGCGTCGAGCCATTTAATAATCTCTTTCCTTACCACCTCTCTCATGGCCTCGTTCAGTCGTCTCTGGGCATCAATGGTCGGCTTATGATCATCTTCCAAAAGGATCTTGTGCATGCATAACGCCAGACTGATACCTTGGATATCGGCTATAGTCCATCCAATGGCCTTCTTATGCCATTGTAGCATTTTGATTAGCCGATGCTCATGTTCCTACATTAACTCGGAAGAAATGATTACAGGCAACATATCATTTAAACCAAGAAAGACATATTTAAGTTACCCTGACAGAGGTTTAAGATCTAGAACATGTGGCTTTTCAATGGAAGGCTTTTGGATTACATGTTCATTCGAGGTATAATTTAAAGGCTCGAAGAACTTATCTGGACGTGTGCCTATCCAATTTACTCATTTACTTCACAGTCTAAAATAAGAAAGTCAGCATGAAAAATAAATTTATTCACTCTTACTAGAATATCTTCGATCTTCCTTTCTGGTTGTACGTAAGAGCGGTCTGCCAGCTGCAGCATGACTGTCGTGGGCCTTGCTTGTCCAATACCTAATTTTTGAAACACAGATTTAAGCATTAGATTTATGCTAGCACCACGATCACAAAGTGCCTTACCCACGAATTTATCGCCAATTATGCATGGTATGATGAAGCTCCCAGGATCCTTCTTCTTTTGGGGTGGATGCTTATGCAAGATTGTCATGCATCCTTCTGTCATCTTCACCGTCTCGAATTCCCCAAGTGTAGACCTTTTTGACATTGCGTCCTTGAGAAATTCCGCATACCCGGGCATTTGCTTGATGACCTCTAACAACAGTATGTTAATGTGTACATACTTAAAAATATCATAAATCTTTTTAAGTTGGTACTACTGTTTCTGTTTTTGTAACCGCTATGGAAAAGGAGGTGGAGGACGGTAATCTTCAAGACGTCCTTCACATGGAATTTGGATCTGAGGAGGTTTAGGTTCTCAGCATCCTCTGTTTGCTTCTCTGTCCCTTCTGCTGTCGCAGTAGGTGTGACGATAGCAGGTTGTTCTTCCTCTGCCGGGGCAGTGTTCACGGCAGGTGTTTCTAGGGTTGAATCCTCACTCGGGGTTTCCTTCATCTTCGGCCCTTGTAACTGTTTCCCACTCATAGTTGTGATTGCTTTATACTGCTCATGTGTGAGTTTTCTAGTGACCTCAGTATCACTAGGGAATCCTCCGTTCTGCCTTGGCTTGATATACTGGAAACTTGGCCCATTTGTGTCTCTAGAGATTTTAGGGTAGCCTCATGGTTTGTCATCCTTATCTTTGTCTTGTCCATGAATGACTCAGTTTTCTTGACAAAGAGATCCATGTTTGCCACGTATGCTCCCGTCTGTGACATAAAAATCGTCAGGGTCTGTTCCAGTATACTAGGTGCGGCTGTCGGCTGCTATTGCAGCTGCTGCTGTCGTGACAGGATTCTGGGTACCCCTTGGTTCTTGTTGTTCTGCACTGGAGGATTCAGTGCGTTGTTCGGATTGCTCCAGGAAAATTTTGGATCCTTCCTCTAGTTGGGATTGTAATTGTTGGAATCATAATTTCTTGGCTTGTTATAGTTCCCAACATACATCCCTTCTTCCAGCTGTAAAGTATACGGCTTTAGAGTCTTTTCGCTGCAGATTTTCGACTATCTTTGTGAGGTACACAACTTGTTATTTCATCGAACTATCAGCTTCGTAATCCTTTACAGATATTCCTCATTTGCCCCCTCTCCTAGATGTAGGAAATTGCTCATCATTCTTCGCTAGCTTTTTCAACACTATCGTTGCCTCGTCTGGTTCCTTATCCATTAATAGCCCATTCGCTGCTGAATCTATTCTCAGTCGAGTATGTGCATTGGCAGCGTTGTAGAATTTGACAATCTGATTCCATACGGGGAATCCATGCATCGGGCAGTTTCGTAAAAGTGTTGTAAATCTGTCCCACACCTTGTGCATTGGTTCGTCATCTTCCTGTTGAAAAGTAGCATTCTCGTTACGCAATCTTTCAGATAAATGAGAAGGATAAAACGAGAAAGAAATTCACGAGAAAGATATGCCCAAGTTCTTATTGAATACAGCGTTAATTTATTCCACCAAGTTTTAGCTCTATCTCTCAATGAATGGGGAAATAACCGGAGCCTCGGTACTTCCGGATTTATTCCTAGCAGTTAGAACGATCCAAAGATTTCTTGGAACGTTTTCAGATGTTCTCGAGCATCCTCAGTTGTAGAACCACTAAACTGGCCAGCGAAATTTATCATGCTGAACATGACAAGTTTCAGCTCAAAGTTTTCAGCTTCCACGTCTGGCAGGGTGGTTTCCAGTTCAACATGGTCATTGTCCATGTAGTCTCGATAGGACTGTCGTGCGGCAGCGGCAGCGGGCCGTTCATTCTGGGCATCTTGGGGAGGATCAGCAATAACTCTCTGGTTATTGTTGTTTGGGTCATCTACCCCGTCGTTTTGCCTTCCGTTCACCATTGCTTCTAGTACCTTCTCAAGATAGTTGTTTCTTGCTATCAAGAGGCGGGCTTGGTTCCTGAGTTGGTACGTGCGTTCGATTTCTGGGTCTAGTTCGTACTCAGGTTCTTTACCTCGTCTAGATCTGCGCATAAGCAAACATCAAACCTTATGAAAAGCACGAGGTAAATATCACCATTAAAAAAATTAAATAAAAAAAAGAAAAAGTGTAGTAATAAAAATGGTAAAGATATGTTGCCAGTCCCCGGCAACGACGCCAAAAACTTATTGCGTGTAAAAGAGTCCTATCGCAAATAGTGCAAGTGTACACGACGCAAGTAGTAAAGTGATACTTGGAGTATTGGATATCGTCTCCACAGGGACTGGAAATAACTCTATCCTTGAATTGCTGCACAAGAGAGAGAAATAGTTTAATTGGATTTGTGAAATAATCTTGATAAATAACTAAAGTAAAATAATAAGGTATCAGGTTTAAGAAATATCCCGGTATTGAATTGCTCAGTAGTGCAGGTGTTGCACTGTAAGAGGAACTCATGTTTTCTATCGTCGTTCATGTCGCGGCAGAGGTTTGTTGATGTCGCGGTAGCAATCACACAACTCTGTACTTCAAGCTTGACAAGAATCCCTGCTATGACTTGTCCTATCCATAGGTCCAAGTTCTGTTGATGGACACTTCTTAGATGATACCTCCCGGCGTGAATCGAAGGGTGAACACCAATGTTGTTGAATTCTTTCTTAGCCACTTAACCTCGTACTTATCCATAAGCCGAGATGGTTTAACCCTAAACTGGAAAACGTGTATTTATTCCGTTCGTATGCTTGACTCTCCCGATATCAAACAAATGGATAACCTCACAATGTTCTCCCGATACTCTTGCGAGATATGAAAACCAGAATAAATAAACTTGAAGCTTTTTATTGCTTGACAGAAAATTCTTAAAACAGTACAATCCTTGCAACTACTTTACAGAATCAACCCTTGGCCCTATGGGGAGTTTAGATGTAACACTCGGGTTTAGGGGTCGGGTGAAAATAATATTTTAATATTATTTGGGCTCAAGTTTATAATTAAAATAATCCTTTACGGTTCGGGTTTCAAAAATAAATATTTGAAATGTGACCAAATTGACCTTAGTGTGAGCAAATTGAGTTTAGAAAGAAAGGGAGGGATCATTTTGGTAATTAAACCAAAATAAAAATAATGACAACTTTATAAGTTATCATCTTTCTCATTTTCTTCTTCTTCACCGTATAACCATCTCCAAAATTTCTCCCAAACCCTCTTTACTATTTCCTTTGATTTCTTCATCAATTCAAGGGCGTTTTTGAAGGTAATTACATATTTGAACTCTCCTCTTCATCCTCTACGTTTATATAGCTTTATATTTCGAAATTACCCACTTTTGTGATTTTCAAGTTTTATGAAAATTTGAGTTTTTAGTGAGTTTTTCAATTGATTTGGATTTATTAAGTTGGGTTTTGAGTTAGTCACCTTAAAATACACATAATATGTTAAAATGAGTAATTTTTGAGGTGTTTGATAAAATTTCCGAAATTGTGTTTTGGAGGGTTTTTAGGAGGGTTTTTAGTTGAGTTTTGGGTGTGGTTTGTGTTGGAAATTGAGGGTTGATGTTAGGGTATTGGTTGGGGGTCGTTTTGGAAGCAATTGGAAGTGTTAAATGTGTTGGAATCATCGGTTTTGGACTGTGCTAAAGGGTTGCTCGGGAATGGCTTTTTAGGGGTTGTTCTTGGTTTGAAAAACAAGTGGTTGATGTTTGAATTTCATTCCGGGTTTGCTACGTTGTGTTGTGGACTGATTTGAGGTTAAATTAATTGTGTTGAGATGATTAGGAGCAAGGAATTGCGTTGGTAAAGTCTTGGGATCGATATCGGAAGTCATGGAGGCTTGAGTCGGCTTTGCTTGATTTGCTTAAGGAAGTGAGGTGAGTGGTTAATGTTTTAAATTGATTTCAAAGGTTGGTTCAAGCATGTGTATGCGAAAATGTTTTTAAGTATTGTTTGGTTCAAAGATAGTTTTGAAAGAATTTTAGATTGGGCTTGAAAAGTTGGATTAAACTCAAGAGTAAGTTGTTGTGAATTGCCACTTTAATTTCCCCTTTTACCGTTTGTTTTCTTTACTTATGTGTGATGGTAATTATGGCGTTGTTTATATGCCTTGTAAGATAAGTGTAAGTTGGTGCAGGTTGTGCACGGAAATGGTGAGTAAGACCATTTGTGTTTGTTAAGGTTGATTGTAGCAATTTGGTGCCTAGTTGTGGATTTTGTTGCAGCTTGTGTGGTTGTGCATGATATAGTGAGTACATGTTGTGTGATGGTGATTTGTGTGTTGTGTTGCATGGTTGTCGTTGCTCCGGTGATGTGTAGTCCCGCCGGTAGCAAAAGTATAAGACTCTGGTGATGTGTAGTCCCACCGGTAGTCACTGGTTGGGTATTCCTTTGATGTGTAGTCCCATTGGAAACCCACTAGTTGAAACGGTGATGTGTAGTCCCACCGTACTTGTATGCTGGTTGTGTTTGTGTAAATTACGTGTGTTGTCGTTGCTCCGGTGATGTGTAGTCCCACCGGTAGTGACTAGTTGGATAGTACTTTGATGTGTAGTCCCATTGGAAATCCATTAGTCGAAACGGTGATGTGTAGTCCCACCGTATGTGTAAGTTTGGTTATGTTTGTGCATATCATGAAGTGAAATGTCTATGTTGTTGACCTTTGGTTGAACTTGTATGTTAGTAGATGGATTAGGTTGTTGGATGACTTGTATGTGTTGGCCTTTACTTTTAAAGGAAGCTTTGAACCCTGCATTGTCGTTGTTATGTTTTAGAGCTCCGCTCACTAAGCTTTATGCTTACGCTCTCTTTTGTTCGACAATGCAGATAAATAGCTTGTGGGTGGCAAGGGCAAGGAAGGGTTTCCAAGTATTGCTTTTGGTGAGCTCAATGTATGAATTTTAAGTGATAAAATGTAATAGCTAAGCAATGGGATAAGTATTGTTGATTTGAGTTTGATGTATGTCTATGTTTGACTTGGGTTGTATTCATGATAACTTGCTAAATGCTTGAGAGATGTATGCCTTGTAGATGTTTAAATTGCTTGATGGTATGTAAACCTTTATATGATGAATGGTGCTTTTGTATATCAATATTTCAAGCATGCTTATATGTAAGACTCTTAAGGTATAATTTACCATGTATGTATGATCGTTCATATTCATGCCTTGAGTATGTTGGAGTACGTTTAATCTAGGACGTGTGCCTTTAGTCTTTTTAAGCCCTTATGTATGGTCATATATGAACTTGAGGTGTTTTTACCATAGAAAGTCATTAGAGATAAGCAGTAAGTGCTCCCCTGCACCTAGGTTTCGAAACTAGGGGTAAAGTTTCAAAACCTTTGCAAATTTTGGGATTCCAGAGGTCACTGCCAGCCAAAGTTTCGAAACCTTTGAGGAAGGTTTCGAAACTATGGTCAAAGGTTTCGATTGGGCATAAAAATTGAGGTTTGCAAGCTTTACGTTTTAGTCCTGATTCTCGTATGTGCAATTGCTTGAGTTTGAGATGTCCGTTTGAGTTGAAATTTGGCAGAGAGGCATGAAACATGACTAATTTCATAATGGTAACTTAAAATTTGGTAAAGTCCTCTTAATTTCCAGAATTTACAAATTGGTCCCTAAATTCGTATTTTGTGCAATTGAGTCCCTTATTGTTTTCCGATTGCTGTGATTTTTGAGTATGCTTATCTCAATAGTATGCCTAGGTTTAATGTGCATCTAGACAAGTTTAAAAAGAAAAAAAAAGGTCGTTAATCAAGGTTGACTTTCGGGTTGACTTTGGTTTTCCCCGTGTAATCTTCGTAGTTCGGGTCAGCCGTCTAGGCCGGGCTACGGGGGTTACATTTGTTGGTATCAGAGCTTAAGGTTTCCGAGACCTTGGGTAGGTAAGTGAAGTAAGTTGTGTTTTGTGATTGATATGCACGGTGTTTGCTTGCCATATAAGCATGTTACTTGTTATCCGTGTATGCTGGGATGTATGATTGTTTGATTGAGAATGTATGTTGTTTGATCGTACGCATATGTTTGTTTGTTCAGCAAGTATGCCTTGTTATATGCGTGGTTGAGCATGTATGTGTGTTAAGTTGCTTGAAGCATGTTGAGTAGAGTCCCATTGCTTCTATTACATCGGAAAAAGAGATTTTAAGTGAGGAAATCATACTTGAGCCACTTGGACCTTTTCCTTTGCTAACCCAGTTTGTATGTTAATGTGTTGTTGTTGTTGTTAGTTTATTACTTTTTGGTAAGTTTGAGGCCAAGGCGTGGACTGTGAATCGGTAAGTGGAAACTGTGGGTTCTGAAAATGTGAATGATGTTGAGGGAGTCCATCATCTTGGTTAGGGAGGTGTGGTTGTACCAGACTTGAGGTACAATTTGTTTGACTGAGTTAGTATGTATGTGGGTTGGTTCCTGTTGATGAGGAACGATGTGTTCGGTTCTGGTGTTAGTAGTGAAAGAGGTGACGACTTATGAGTGGGAGTCAGAGTGTTATCGATGATATATTAGGTAAGCCCTTGGTACAATTTTGAGCTTGTTCCCTTCTGATTGATTCTGAGTCTGCACTTCTGTACATTGTTAGCAAGCATGCAAGTTCGAATGTGCTGATGAGGTGTCAGAGGTAGATATGAGTACATTAGTTCTTTGGGGCGAGATCAGGGTAAGGGTCTCGTTTGTGAAATCTAAAAGTCAGAAATGCTAGTTGGTGATCGTTGGGATTCGGCCTATGGTTTTAGTACAAGACAGTCGGTCAGTGTCCGTGAGTGGAAATCAATTTGTTTGATTGGGCCAGTGTGCGTCTGAGTTGTCTTTCAGTTAGAAGGAGAGATGAAGTTACTTCCGATATAGTTGAGCCGAGAAGGAAGTCTTGAACTTTGAATTCAGATTGTTTGGTAGTGGGATGTTTTGAGCCGTCCGGACCAATGTTATAGAACAAGTCTAGTGTGACTGTTAGTGTATGATCAGAATTGAATCTTGAAGTTACGAGATGCTCTAAGAACAGTTTAGAAGAATCAGATTTTGTTGAAGGGCCAACTTTGAAAACAAGAGAACCGAAGACTAACAGTTGTGTACTTGTGAAGTTACAATATCTACAGATTCGTCCTTTTGTGTGTGAGCATGTAAGGAAGGTAAATATCTCTGTTGAGATTTTAGACGTATGGACACATGTGACTAACCTTTGAGAGATAAAAGTGATCAGAAAGATGTACAGAAGTGGTTGTCGGAGGTTCAGGGTTACTAGTTTCTAGTAGATGTGAAGTGATTATCTTCCTACGGTTTCGATGTACCTTTTTGACAGGGTTCGGCTTGTAGAGCATAAAGCCAGGATACATGTTGAGACAAAGAGAGAGAGTTGCCTTGAAGTTGCAGATTTCTGTGTGATTGTAGTAGTAGGTGAGGATGTGAACTTCTTGTTGAATGTTGATCCAGCTTTGGAGGTCGAAGATTGATTGAGTTTAGTGGACAGGCTTACTTAGCAATTGTGATGGATTTGATTTTTGAATGAGGATTAGACCGCAGACTGTTAGAATATGTTGTGTTTTCCTGAAAGTATTGGCAAGAATTACCCGGTTTGTCTCTTGTTAGGGAAGTAGAGTTTGATTCGAGACCGTCTCCGAGTTTGCTCATGTTTTGTTTGCTCTGTATCTTATGGTTCCCGAAAGGATTGAGAGTGTCGAAGAATCAACTTCGAAATTTGTTAAACCTTATATTCGTTTGGCTTAGTACATCATCTTAGAGTGTGATAGTGCAATTTGCGAAGAAGAGAGAGGACAATACGATAATGTGTTTAGATTACAGACAGTTGAGACAATTGATAGTGAAGAAGTAGTGTCCATTTCCGAGCGTCAGTGGTTTGTTGATCAGTTGAGGGGTGCTTTAGTCTTTTCGAGATTTAATTGAGGTCCGATTACTACCAGTCAATAGTGAGAGAGAGGTTGATGTACCGAAGGCAGTTTTCGGGACAGATGTGATCACTTTGGGGTATTGAGTTATGTCGTTTTGATTGACTGGTGTGTTAGTTACTTTTATGGAGATGTTGAGCAGAATACTTCCTGAGTTCCTTGATCAGTTTGTAATAGCTCTCTTAGATAATACGTGGGTATATTCACGTACCAAAGAAGACATATTGTGGGTTGAAGATGAGTACTTTTGGATCGAGTTGATGGATGATGTGGTTCAGTATGAAAGTAAGTGTGTAATTTGCCAGCGTGCCAAGACTGAGCATCAGTTTTCTTCTAGTATGTTACATCCGTGGGGGATTCGTATTGAAAGTGGGTAATAGATTTGGGAGATCTTGTGTCTGATTCGCCTCCGATTTCTCAATGAAAACTTAATTGAGTAATCAATGTTAGCTGCACTGTATGTGATCCTTTATACACGTTCACGTTACTTGTACCGTGGATAAGATAGCAGAGTTGTGCCTTGGCAAGAGTGTAAGTTGTACAGAGTCTTGAGATCGATAGTGACCGATAGAGATTCGAGTTTTCGACTAGATTTTTGAAGACGCCTATAATAGTTTTTGGTTACCTATTAGAGTCAGATGATCAGTCAGAGGAAGTTATGAGTCAAGTGTTCAAACAATGCCGTATGAGTTTGTGAATCGGGCTAGTCCTGTTGTTTGTTTGTTGTAGTTACCACCATAGTTAAAAGGAGGTATGTAATGTGTTCTGTGTATCTATGATTCAAAAGTGTGAGTCAATTTTGTCCCGTGTTATGTTGTTGAAGAGTTTGAGTTGAATTTATAATGGTCATGCATGGAAGGACCCGTTGAGATCTTAGTATCAGATAGTTAATGTTGTGTGGTGAGTCTACCGAGTTGGTGAGTACGTTGTGTGAGAAAGAATGTGTGGAGGAGCTTGTTCCAGTGGCTCTTCCTGTCTGATAAATTTCGGGGACGAAATTTCCTTAAGTGGGGGAGAGTTGTAACACCCGGGTTTAGGGGTCGGGTGAAAATAATATTTTAATATTATTTGGGCTCGAGTTTATAATTAAAATAATCCTTTACGGTTCGGGTTTCAAAAATAAATATTTGAAATGTGACCAAATTGACCTTAGTGTGAGCAAATTGAGTTTAGAAAGAAAGGGAGGGATCATTTTGGTAATTAAACCAAAATAAAAATAATGACAACTTTATAAGTTATCATCTTTCTCATTTTCTTCTTCTTCACCGTATAACCATCTCCAAAATTTCTCCCAAACCCTCTTTACTATTTCCTTTGATTTCTTCATCAATTCAAGGGCGTTTTTGAAGGTAATTACATATTTGAACTCTCCTCTTCATCCTCTACGTTTATATAGCTTTATATTTCGAAATTACCCACTTTTGTGATTTTCAAGTTTTATGAAAATTTGAGTTTTTAGTGAGTTTTTCAATTGATTTGGATTTATTAAGTTGGGTTTTGAGTTAGTCACCTTAAAATACACATAATATGTTAAAATGAGTAATTTTTGAGGTGTTTGATAAAATTTCCGAAATTGTGTTTTGGAGGGTTTTTAGGAGGGTTTTTAGTTGAGTTTTGGGTGTGGTTTGTGTTGGAAATTGAGGGTTGATGTTAGGGTATTGGTTGGGGGTCGTTTTGGAAGCAATTGGAAGTGTTAAATGTGTTGGAATCATCGGTTTTGGACTGTGCTAAAGGGTTGCTCGGGAATGGCTTTTTAGGGGTTGTTCTTGGTTTGAAAAACAAGTGGTTGATGTTTGAATTTCATTCCGGGTTTGCTACGTTGTGTTGTGGACTGATTTGAGGTTAAATTAATTGTGTTGAGATGATTAGGAGCAAGGAATTGCGTTGGTAAAGTCTTGGGATCGATATCGGAAGTCATGGAGGCTTGAGTCGGCTTTGCTTGATTTGCTTAAGGAAGTGAGGTGAGTGGTTAATGTTTTAAATTGATTTCAAAGGTTGGTTCAAGCATGTGTATGCGAAAATGTTTTTAAGTATTGTTTGGTTCAAAGATAGTTTTGAAAGAATTTTAGATTGGGCTTGAAAAGTTGGATTAAACTCAAGAGTAAGTTGTTGTGAATTGCCACTTTAATTTCCCCTTTTACCGTTTGTTTTCTTTACTTATGTGTGATGGTAATTATGGCGTTGTTTATATGCCTTGTAAGATAAGTGTAAGTTGGTGCAGGTTGTGCACGGAAATGGTGAGTAAGACCATTTGTGTTTGTTAAGGTTGATTGTAGCAATTTGGTGCCTAGTTGTGGATTTTGTTGCAGCTTGTGTGGTTGTGCATGATATAGTGAGTACATGTTGTGTGATGGTGATTTGTGTGTTGTGTTGCATGGTTGTCGTTGCTCCGGTGATGTGTAGTCCCGCCGGTAGCAAAAGTATAAGACTCTGGTGATGTGTAGTCCCACCGGTAGTCACTGGTTGGGTATTCCTTTGATGTGTAGTCCCATTGGAAACCCACTAGTTGAAACGGTGATGTGTAGTCCCACCGTACTTGTATGTTGGTTGTGTTTGTGTAAATTACGTGTGTTGTCGTTGCTCCGGTGATGTGTAGTCCCACCGGTAGTGACTAGTTGGATAGTACTTTGATGTGTAGTCTCATTGGAAATCCATTAGTCGAAACGGTGATGTGTAGTCCCACCGTATGTGTAAGTTTGGTTATGTTTGTGCATACCATGAAGTGAAATGTCTATGTTGTTGACCTTTGGTTGAACTTGTATGTTAGTAGATGGATTAGGTTGTTGGATGACTTGTATGTGTTGGCCTTTACTTTTAAAGGAAGCTTTGAACCCTGCATTGTCGTTGTTATGTTTTAGAGCTCCGCTCACTAAGCTTTATGCTTACGCTCTCTTTTGTTCGACAATGCAGATAAATAGCTTGTGGGTGGCAAGGGCAAGGAAGGGTCTTCAAGTATTGCTTTTGGTGAGCTCAATGTATGAATTTTAAGTGATAAAATGTAATAGTTAAGCAATGGGATAAGTATTGTTGATTTGAGTTTGATGTATGTCTATGTTTGACTTGGGTTGTATTCATGATAACTTGCTAAATGCTTGAGAGATGTATGCCTTGTAGATGTTTAAATTGCTTGATGGTATGTAAACCTTTATATGATGAATTGTGCTTTTGTATATCAATATTTCAAGCATGCTTATATGTAAGACTCTTAAGGTATAATTTACCATGTATGTATGATCGTTCATATTCATGCCTTGAGTATGTTTGAGTATGTTGGAGTACGTTTAATCTAGGACGTGTGCCTTTAGTCTTTTTAAGCTCTTATGTATGGTCATATATGAACTTGAGGTGTTTTTACCATAGAAAGTCATTAGAGAAAAGCAGTAAGTGCTCCCCTGCACCTAGGTTTCGAAACTAGGGGTAAAGTTTCGAAACCTTTGCAAATTTTGGGATTCCAGAGGTCACTGCCAGCCAAAGTTTCGAAACCTTTGGGGAAGGTTTCGAAACTATGGTCAAAGGTTTCGATTGGGCATAAAAATTGAGGTTTGCAAGCTTTACGTTTTAGTCCTGATTCTCGTATGTGCAATTGCTTGAGTTTGAGATGTCCGTTTGAGTTGAAATTTGGCAGAGAGGCATGAAACATGACTAATTTCATAATGGTAACTTAAAATTTGGTAAAGTCCTCTTAATTTCCAGAATTTACAAATTGGTCCCTAAATTCGTATTTTGTGCAATTGAGTCCCTTATTGTTTTCCGATTGCTGTGATTTTTGAGTATGCTTATCTCAAGAGTATGCCTAGGTTTAATGTGCATCTAGACAAGTTTAAAAAGAAAAAAAAGGTCGTTAATCAAGGTTGACTTTCGGGTTGACTTTGGTTTTCCCCATGTAATCTTCGTAGTTCGGGTCAGCCGTCTAGGCCGGGCTACGGGGGTTACATTAGAACATAATGAAGAAGGGAAAACGACAAGGGTTTTGGGGAAAACGGCTAGGAATGAGATATCCTTCCCTAGGTCGAATTACATGCCTTTATATAGGCATTGGGTCCAAGTTTTCTAATATGGCAAGAATACAAGTTTAAACTAAAGTACAACTCTATTATAGATTAAATCTTCTAAGTAGATGCCTTTAATTCGTCCTCTTTTCTTGCCTTAGGTTTCATCCTTGGACTTTGGGCTTGGCCTTCATTCTGCCTCAGGGCTCAGAAAAATATAGGAGCGGTCCACGACAGACCGGCTTGAAGCCCTCTATTTGTCGAACTCCACTTCACTTTTCCACCTCATCATTATGTCGTCATGGCTGCCACGGCAGTGGCCACGGTAGCGTTTGTTTCTCGACTCCAGTTCTGCGATCCACCTCTGTTCCTTTACTGCCCTGAGTCCGCCTCAGCAAATACTTTCAAAACTAACCAAAATCAGTAGCAACTTTGCTATTTTATCTAATTGTAATGTATATGCAGAAATCTATCTTACATGCAATGAATTATGCTTGAATGCAGCAGAAAGATGGGTAAATGATGGGTAAATTATAGAACTTTTATACACTCAACAAATAATCCCAAAACAGTCACCAAATCCTTAAACCCCCCAAATTCGGCCACTATCATCGGCGTCAGTCGCGTTTACGACGACGGGCTGAAGCACCCTCCCTTCGTCAAACAACCCACACATCGTTCATCGTCTGTTATGCCGTCGTTCGTCACGAATTATTCGAATATTCGATGATTTTGGCATTTCGCACGATGTCAGTCGATTTCTGACGGAGAGGTGGTCGGGTAAATGGTCGTGACAGTCCGACGACGGATGTGGTGGGTGGCGACATGACAATCAACGACGAAATCAGGTCAAATTGCGATTTGGGTTTTAGGTGTTACGGATTTCATATTTTGGGGCTATTTTGTGGAATAAAGAAAATATTTTGTTTTATTAATTTTATTTATTTTTAAATATAATTTCAGAATTTTAGGAAGCTGACACGTGTCATTTAATGGTAAAAATTAACGGACGTTGACGGCGGGTATCTATTTAAATAACGTTGAAAACGTTAGGTACTTGTTTGGCCCAAAAAATATTTTAAACACTTATCTAAAAAAATATAATTTGATCATTTATTTGCCAATTATTTTTTTTAACAAGAAACAATTTTGGATACCGAAATCCTACAGCAATTTAATTATACTTAAAAGGTAAAAACCAAAGCTATTAGAGCTCAACCAACATATATGCCTAATTTAATTAAGTCTTTAAAATACACGTATATTTTTCCAGAATCTCAGCAACTCGGTCTGGAGAAAAGTAAATAATAACAACAACAACAAAGATTAGAACACCTATTAAACGGTTGGGAAGTAAAATCTCTAATTGTTTGAATTATTGTAGTTGTAGTAGTAAAAAGAATTATATCAAAGAGGGATGTAATTTATTTTTAACAACATGATTTTTTTTTTGTTTGAAATGAAGTTTATTTGAGATGAAAATTACAAACTTTTATATTTGGAAAAAATAATTAAGGTCTTATTTAATATTTTAATTAATTTGTCCAAAAAAATATTTTAATTAATTGTGGAAATAGGCGGTAAATTCTTCTCTCTCTTTTTTGAACATAGGCAGTAAATTCTTAAACTCGTTAATCAACAAAGTAGATATATGAAACATGAATTATGAAGCGTAAAACGATTTCTACTCAATTTAGTTGAAGCTAGTTACTATTGTGAGAACAAAAGAGAGAATGAAGTTGAACTTCAACCACCTTTCATTTAGCCATGTGTATTTCCACCCTAAATTTGACCTCAATTTTAAAACTTGATCTATAGTTGATGATGATATGTATATGGATTAATATCCTATACATATGCGGTGGAAACTGAAAATTTTCACAAGTGTCTTAGTTTTAGGGTATATGGAGTTAGTTTAGGCTATAAAGTTTAGGGGTTTAGGTGTATGGATTTAGAATTTAGGGATAGTTGTTTCAATGTAAGGTTTAGGGTTATAATTTAAGGTTTATATGTTAGGGTTTAGTTTTAGGGTAATATGGTGAAGATTTAGGTTTTAACCTATAAACCCTAAATTATAACTCTAAACCTTAAATTGAAATAAATATCCCTAAATTATAAATCCCTACACCTAAACTCCTAAACCATATACCCTAAAACTAAAGCGCTTGTGGAAACTTTCAATTTTCACCGCATGTGTATAGAATATTTATCTTATGTATATTTGTACAATTTTTGTCTTATCTTTCGTATTATAATTTGTTATTAAGACTTTGACAAACTCATATATTCATATGTATTATTTTCGTATCATGTTTGAATTATTAATTTATTTTTGGTTTTTATCGGTCAATCATATTGCGAGTTTTTTTTTTATCTTCACAAATTTGAGAAGACTCTGTTATGAGTCTAAATAGTTAGTTACAACTGTTGTAAATGAGTTAGTTGTGGCGAGTCAGTAAGAGTGGTTAGGAGTCTGTTAGAATACCGTTTCTAGACTGACTCACCATAGCCTTGTATAAATCCACTCGGTCTCGTTTAGAGATATTACGAGTTTTTAATAAAAGTCTCTAGAGAGTGTCGTCTCTCTTTCTATCTGTTTCATTCTCTATCAGTGAATCCTAAGATGGTATCAGTCGCTTTTTCCCTGGGTTGTTTCTGCTGCGTTTCTTCTTCATCTGCCTATTGCTTTGCGCGCTGAGAGCTACGAGTGTGGATTGAGTGGGTGACTCAACAATCAATCTCTAACATGAGTTTCTTCTGCGAAATGCTCAAGTTAGGTGAGATTTATGTACTCATTTCTCTTAATCTTGACATCAGTTTCCTGATTTGATAAGAAAAGATTGTCGTTTCTGGAATCGCAAGAAAATCTGTTTCGTGTTGATTGAATGAGAACAGATGAGTGATTTGTTGACAGATCTTTAAATCAGGTTTCTATGCTTTTTAGGTTTTATTCTACCTTTAAGCATCGTAGCTATCTCGCGTCTTCAGTGATCTCTTGTTTGTTGTGCTCTTGATTTATGTTTCTTCGTTTGTGCTTCTCTGAGTTTCTGTTAATCTCATGTTCGTTAGTGGTGATTTGTGTAACTCTGGTGCGTTTAGTAGTGTTTTGCTCTCTTGGTTCTGTTCAACTGAGAGCTGATTCTTGTTTGCACGGCAACTGTTTGATTAATTGCCTCTGTGAGTTGTGTTGTTTTTTCTGAAGAATAAGTGTGCTATGGTTCTTGAATCCTCAACTGCGTCTGATCCAATGGGATCCAATTCTATTCCTGCCTCACTAACAGTCTCCTCAACAGAGTACAATATTCAGCAACTACCAAAGCTAGACACGGTAAAATTGACTGAAAATAATTATGTTTTGTGGAAACATCAAGTGCTCTTGATTGTTGAAGGTTATGGACTTATGTCCTTTCTTGCGGATCACAAGGTTCCTGAGAAGGTTGTTAATGACTCTTCTGGTCAAGTTGTTGTCAATCCCATATATCTTGCTTATCTGAAACAGGACAAACTCTTGGCCTCGTGGCTGCTCTCGACTGTTAGTGGTGATGTACTCCCACATCTTACAAGCCTTACCACTGCCTTGGCGATCTGGAACACCCTCTCCAGACGCTATGCTGCCAAGTCTACATCTCGCATTTCTTCTCTTCGGCACAGTCTTCATTCTCAGCGGAAGCGGAGCATGTCAGTTAGTGACTATCTCGCAAAGATTAAGCTCATTTGTGACTCGTTGAATGCGTCTGGGAGCACTGTGACTGAACAAGAACAGGTCAGTGTCATTCTTTCTGGGTTGACTGCTGAGTTTGAATCGGTGATAGCTGTTGCCTCTAGAGAGGTTCTTACTCTTGAATCGCTGTCTGAAATGCTTTTTGATTGCGAAGCTCGTCAGAAGGATTTCTTAGCTGATAACTTTTCTTTGCAAGCTAATGTTGCTACACATGTTAGTCCTAAGTCTAATGTGGTTGATATGTCTGATGATAAAGAAAATTTCTCGGAGGATTTTCAATCTCAGGATCAGTTTCAGGGTCAGACTCCATCATTCTTCAGGGGTCAACGTGGGAATAATTTCTTTCGAGGAAGGGGCCGAGGAAGGTTTGGCTCCAATCGTCCCCAGTGTCAGTTGTGCGGTCGATATGGTCATCTAGTTCAGAAATGTTATTATAGGTTCGATCGAAATTTTCAAGGCTCGTTTCAAGGTTCTTCTTCGGATTACAATGCTGGCAGAGGTGGTTCCTATAATTCTGGTTTTAAACCTGAGCATAATCAATCATCAGCTCAAGTATACTCTCATGGGGTGTCCTCTGGTTCTTCTGCTGGGTATCCAGTTGCTTATAATCAGTCTATTCCTACTGTTACTCCTGTGCAAGCCTATTATCCTTCTGCGCCCGTGAGTGCCAATATTGCCACCATCAGCACCAGTCCTGTGTTTCCTCAGCAGAGTTCCTTGGGGCCTAATTTTCAACCTCTTGTTCAGCCTGTTGTTGCATCTGCCCCTGGTCATATGATGTTTTCTGGAGTGAATACGTCCAGTGCTGCTGGTCCTAGAGATGTGATGTGGTACCCCGACTCTGGGGCCACTCATCACATCACGAATGACCGTTCCAACCTTCAGACTGATGTTCCTTACTCAGGTATGGGTTCACTTCATATGGGCAATGGTTGTGCTGTAGGTATTTCTCGTGTGGGTTCTGGTATTTTGCACAGCTTTGATCGGTCTTTATATTTGAATAATTTGTTGCTTGTCCCTGATATTAAAAAGAATTTGTTATCCGTTGCTCAATTTGCTCGTGACAATAACGTCTTCTTTGAGTTTCATCCTTACATATGTTTGGTGAAGGATGTGCAGACCAAGGCAACTCTTCTGCAGGGGAGGCTCACTCCTAAAGGTCTTTATGAAATTCAGTCTGCTGGTGCTGGTTTGAAGTCAACTTTAGTTTCCCCTTCTGCGAATAAATCATCGGTATTGATGTGTAATTCTTCCAAGCTTCGGTTGCCTCTGGAAGTGTGGCATCAACGGCTTGGCCACCCATCTTTGTTTGTTCTTAAGTCTGTTTTAAACTCTTGTAATATTTCTACTTCTGATGACAAACTGCCAAATGTGTGTGTACCGTGTTTGAAAGGGAAGACACATAAACTTCTATTTGATTTGTCTACTACACAGTATACTTCTAGTTTTCAGTTGATTGTTTCTGATGTTTGGGGCCCAGCCCATATTGAATCTGATGGTTTTTCGTATTATGTGACCTTTATTGATGTTTATAGTCGTTTTACGTGGCTGTACTTGATCAAACGTAAATCCGATGTTGCGCAATGTTTTATGAATTTTTATAGCTTGATTGAAGTTCAATTTGGGTGTAAAATTCAGACCTTGCAAACAGATGGTGGTACTGAATATAAGCCATTATCTGATTGGTTAAGTCAACATGGGGTGCAACACCGTCTCACTTGTCCTAGCACGTCTGAACAAAATGATAACGCGGAACGGAAACACCGGCATGTTGTTGAGATGGGGCTGGTTTTATTAGCTCAGGCAGGGTTGAGTCTTGATTTTTGGAGTCATGCATTCATTACATCGGTATTTTTAATTAATCGTCTTCCTACTTCAGTTTTGCATGGCAAGTCACCCTTTGAGGTTTTGCATAATGTCAAACCGGATTATGGATTCTTACGAGCCTTTGGGTGTGCGTGTTTTCCCTTAACACGTCCTTTCAATCGTCACAAGCTTGATTTTCGGACCACTCAGTGCATATTTCTTGGCTATAGTCCTCGTCATAAAGGTTACAAGTGTCTCACTAATGATGGGAAGGTTATTTTATCTCGTCATGTTATTTTTGATGAAACGATATTTCCTAAGTTGAATTCTTCAGTGCCCATGGAGTCTAGGTCGTCTGCATCAGTGTCTGATTCTAGTGGTACTAATTTCCCATTATTTGTTGTCTCATCTTCTTCAGCTGGCCCGTCTCAGAATGGTGCTGGACCTACATCCAAAATAGGCCCAGTTGTCTCGTCTACGTCAGCTGGTCCGTCTCCAAATGGTGCTGGACCTACGTCCAAGATAGGCCCGGTAATTTCGTCTCCCACTCAGCCCGCTGTACCAACTTTCCCATTGAATGAAGTTCCCACGTCTGTACCTGGGCCCTCGTCAGCCCATCCATTTTTTCCTCATATACCTCCTGCGGTCTCTTCACCTGAGCATCATATATCACCGTCTCTACGAATGGGTCGTTTTGATGGGCTTCCTCTTGAGCCGGTTCAAGATGGGTCTGATAATTTCTCGACATCCAATCCTGTTGATGTTAGGTCTTTGAGCATATCTCCTACGACGGGTTCTAGGTGTAACAGAGCTCTGGCCTCAGGTAGTTTGGGTTCCTCTTCGAATAAGGGTTTGATAGACCTAGGTCTGGATCTGCCGTCGACTGAGGGTGTTGTTGGTGACGATGTTTCTCTGGGTACTGCGGCTGTCAATAACGGTATGGATCTGGTGTCTCACGGTGATGTTCTTGCTAGAGATGCTTCTCTGGGTCCTGCGGCTGTTTGTACTGATCATTCTCCTTCGATTGGTACTCCGGTTGTTAGGGTTTCCACTTCTACTGAGGATCCGACTCTTCCGGTTTCATTTCTTCCTGTCGATCCTATGTCTGGTGCTGAAATTTTCGTTCCCCCTGTGGATAATGTTCATCCGATGATTACAAGGGCGAAAGCGGGTATTCGTAAACCCAAGGTCTTTAGTGCTGTTGTGTCTTCTCTTCCATCTGCGGCTGTTTCTGAGATTGTTGAACCTCAAAATATTCGTGAGGCTATGAAGAGTCCTCAATGGCGGGCTGCGGCTCAGGCAGAGTTTGACGCTCTGCTAAAGAATAACACTTGGTCCATCGTTGAACTCCCTCCAAATCGACATGCAGTGAGTTGTAAGTGGATCTTTAAGGTCAAACGGAACGCTGATGGTTCTGTCTCTCGGTACAAGGCGCGCTTGGTTGCAAAGGGATATCTTCAACAAGCAGGCTCGGATTTTCACGAAACCTTCAGTCCCGTTGTTAAACCGACGACAGTTCGAACGATTCTTTCCATTGCAGTCACAAACCGTTGGACCCTGCGTCAAGTTGATATCAACAACGCATTTTTAAACGGGGACTTAGCTGAGGAGGTCTACATGACTCAGCCTCCAGGGTATGAACAGGGAGATAAACACAGGTTTGTCTGTAAACTTCACAAAGCCATTTATGGTCTTAAACAGGCTCCGAGAGCCTGGTTTGAAAAGTTATGTGCTTATTTGTTGACTGTTGGCTTCTGTGCATCTAAGTCTGACTCTTCACTGTTTGTGCGCAAGTCTGATCAAACTATTGTTTATTTGCTTGTGTATGTTGACGACATAATAATAACTGGTTGTGATGATGCTGAAATTCAACTAGTGATAGATGAGTTGAATAACAAATTTTCTCTGAAAGATTTGGGTCTCTTGAACTATTTTCTGGGTATTGATGTTCGCTATACTAGTGAAGGCATGTTTTTGAGTCAAAAGAAATATGTATATGACCTGTTACAAAAGTCTGGACTTGAAAATGCTAAGGAACTGTCCACGCCTATGGTAACGAATCTACATCTTTCTACTTCTCATGGCACTTCTATTGAGAATGTTTCGGAATATAGGAGCATAGTAGGGGCACTACAGTATATAGTAATTACTCGGCCTGAAATTGCTTTTGCAGTCAATCGTGTTTGTCAGTTTATGCAGGCACCTCTTGATACGCATTTTCAGGCTGTGAAACGCATCTTACGGTACTTACGAGGGACTATTGATTATGGGTTAAGGTTTAGTCCTGGTACTCGCATGAGTATAACAGCTTTTTCCGATGCTAATTGGGGGTCTGATACTGATGATCGTCGATCCACAATAGGTTTTTGTTTATTTTTTGCTGGGAATCCTGTGTCTTGGGGGTCAAAAAAGCAGTCTGTGGTGTCTCGTTCCACTGCAGAGGCTGAGTACCGTGCGGTTGCATGTGCCACTACCGAAATCTTATGGCTTCAGTCTCTTCTTCGCGAATTGCATATTTCTTTGGATGATGTTCCGATCTTATGGTGTGATAATTCTAGTGTCGTTGCTGTCTCTGCTAATCCAGTCCTTCATTCGAAATTTAAACACGTGGAACTTGATCTTTACTTTGTCCGCGAAAAAGTGGCTGCTGGAAATCTATTAGTTAATGAAATTCCTGCTTGTGAACAGGTGGCCGATGTGATGACAAAACCACTCTCATCACCTATGTTTTCTCGGTTTCGGTCTAAACTTGCTGTCGTGCCAATTTCAGCAGATGTATCCTTGGAACGCTGAGGTATTCTCTTTATATTTGTTTGCTTATTAATATGTTTCTTTTGGTTGTGTGTTGTTTGTGTCTACAGGCTTTTTTGTTTCTTGCTAAGAAGATTCTTCAGGACAAGGAAAGCAGGGTGAATGTTATGAGTCTAAATAGTTAGTTACAACTGTTGTAAATGAGTTAGTTGTGGTGAGTCAGCAAGAGTGGTTAGGAGTCTGTTAGAATACCGTTTCTAGACTGACTCACCACAGCCTTGTATAAATCCACTCGGTCTCGTTTAGAGATATTACGAGTTTTTAATAAAAGTCTCTAGAGAGTGTCGTCTCTCTTTCTATCTGTTTCATTCTCTATCAATGAATCCTAAGAGACTCGAATTTTATTTTACAACACCAACGAAATTGGCCACTTCTACGGTTTCATCAGCCTATTATCGTATTTTCATAAGCTTGAAGTGTGCCCACTTTGAGAAATTAAAAAAAATACATTTTTCATGACATATTGCTTTGCCTTCACTGCCATTCTCTTGAGCAACAGTATAAACTTAAATCAATGTCAAGCTCTTTGGTCTTGACTAAGATGTTACATAACAAAGATAATGCCCTTGTTTGTCAACCAGCAGTTTGCGGCAGCTTTGGTAAAGCAGGAGTTGGGGGCTTGTTACGCGATTCGAACGGCACCATCCTCCTCTACTTCTCAAAATCCGTCGGCCTTTTGGATCCTATGACAGCTGAACTTATCGCCATCCGCGAGGCTTGCGCACAGTTTCATCAGTCCAAATGGTTCACAACATCGCCTTTGATCATCGAAAGCGATAGTAGCCTCGCCATCAAGTGGCTGCTCAACCCAAACGAAGCCCCTTCTGTATTTAAAGACATCATTCACTCATGCTTAAATTATTTGCCAGCAGGTAAATGGAAGGCTTCACATGTGTCTCGAGACTGCAATGGAAGCGCGGATTTATTAGCCAAGAGTAGGATTTCCCGGGTTGCTGAGTTACTGGTAATCAACTAAATTTTAGGCAGTGTCAGCATACATTTCGTGTCCTAAAATGTGCTCAAATGTGGAAGTCTTTAAGATCTTGTATGGCCAGGTTTGCTTAAAACCATCGAACCTTCTTTACTGCCCCTGTGCTGCTAACGGGAATCACACTTGAATTTTCTGAGTTTTGCTTAAGGGATACCACATTCTCCCAATGCTGCCAGTTTCGTTTTCTCAATAGCTGTTTGAAGATGAAGTTTCAGGCCCGCAACTCTGCTTCAAAAGGAGAATATTTTTATGCTGTAAATCTCATCGTGTATTGTTCGATTCGCTTAACCATGTTGCACTCTTTTTCTTCCACCTAGGTTAGGGAGGTTTTTTAATGAGGCACATGGTTAAGACATTTAAATCAATAAATGAAATAATACCTTTCAAAAAAATATTTACTGAATTAAAATTGTTTTAATTAATAAATTATTAATTTATCGATATATTAATATCTCTCTAAATTAATAAAATTTAATGATCCTAAAAATATTAATTTATAGAAATTTTATTGAACTTTTCTCCTGAGCTTTTTCTTTTATTTCTTTGATTTATAGTGGCATTGAATATGTGAGCTTTTTCTCAATTTTTTCATGTTAATTAATAATTTTTATAGCGATCTTATTTATAGATGATGTAATTAACATACCTGATTATTTAGCGATGAAATTTTCATATTTAAAAGTTTGGAGATTAATTTTGAATCAGGATCATTGTTTGGGGATGAAATTCAAATGTTTAAAAATTTAAAAATCAATTGAGAATGTTAATCGTTGTTTAAGGATGAAATTAAAATATTTAAAAATTTGAGGTTTAATTTAAAATAAGAGTCATAATTTGAAAAAACGTACGGTACAATTAACTAAGACTTAAACTATAAAATAGGTGCCCAAACTTTACCACTTTTTCTAATAAGTGCCTAAACTATTTTTTAGCTGAAAATGCGTCTAACGTTTTATTTTGCCCGCTTTAAAGTTAATCTGTCAAAAAAATTTCATCACCTAATTAAAAATTTCTTAAAATTTTAAAAAATTACAAAACAGTCCAAAAATTCCTAAAACCCAAAATTGACGCCATTGCGCCACCGATAGCCTCGCCGAACCCTTTCACCACCGTCGCTGGAATCCACCGCCTATTTTCCCAACCAACCATCACCGGTAACCGGCGGGAGGCACGCCAATCAGACGACAAACGACGAACATGAAAAGCTCCAATCGCTTGACGTCCGATTGACATGCCTCATGTCAGCTACCGGCGACGAGTGGTTGGGGAGATGGGCAGGGGACTCCGACTACAGCGGCGGTGAGGTTTGGTGAGGCTATCGGCAGCGACAATGACGCTAATATTAGAATTTGAGAAGTTTTATATTTTTTAAAAAATATTTTCTTTTTTAATTTTTATTTTAAAAATTAAAATTAAAATAAAAAATACGTGTCAAATTCTGATTGAGTGTTAAAATAATTTTAACGATATTAACTTACAACAGTAATAGAATTGAATTTTAACCGCCTGTTTCAGACAAAAAAAAAGGTTAAGTATTTTACCAAAAAACAATTCTGGGCGTCTATTACAAAAAAAAAATGTATAGTTTGACAAAAATAAATAAATAAAAGGGTGGGGAGTGGGGGTGGTGGCGATTGCGAGGAGGACACGCAGGCTTCCCCCATTTGACGGTTCCAAAATTAAGGTACCTATTACTTCAACCTCTTTTATACGCCTTATAATTTCACTGCCTAACAAAGATACCGGATTCAACAGGTAACCGAAAACAATCCCACAAAAGAGAGAGAGAGAGAGAGAGAGGCTATTCTCAGTTACTTTCCTCCGGTGGCGCGTACTTCCACCCGCCGCAAATGGGCCAATTCCCTTCCGCCGCTTTGCACCGGGAAACCTCCCTCACCTTCTTATCCTCTTCTGCTTTCGTTTCCGCCGAGGAATTTCTCGGTGAAATCGCGGCTAACAGGGATTACACCGCTGAGATTCCCGACGAGTGTTTGGCTTATATTTTCCACCTCCTCGGCCCTGGCGATCGGAACCGGTGTTCCCTTGTCTGCAAGCGGTGGTTTCGCGTTGACGGTTGGAGCCGCCACCGTTTGTCTCTCAACGCCCAATCTGAAATCGTTTCTTCTTTACCTTCTCTATTCACGCGCTTCGACTCCGTGACCAAACTCGCCCTACGATGTAGCCGTAAATCAATCAGCTTAACGGACGATGATTTGCTTACGATCTCAATCCATTGCAAAAACCTCACACAGCTGAAACTCCGCGGTTGCCGCGAAATCACTGACGAAGGAATGTCCACATTTGCTCAGAATTCTAAGAATTTACGAAAACTTTCTTGTGGCTCTTGCATGTTCGGCGCTAAAGCTTTAAACTCTGTCCTCTATCATTGCAACAATTTAGAAGAGTTATCGGTGAAAAGGCTCAGAGGAATCCATGACGGGGCTGAGCTGATCGGGCCTGGAGCCGCTGCTTCTTCATTGAAAGCTATTTGCTTGAAAGAACTTGTTAACGGTCAGTCTTTTGCTCCGCTTGTGGTTGGATCAAAAAACCTTAAAACTTTGAGAATTATTCATTGTTTGGGTGATTGGGATAGTGTGCTTCAGTTAATTGGAAATCGAAACGGCAATGAAAATTTAAATTGTGATATCAATCATGGCAGTAGTAATAGCAATCCTTTGATGGAAATTCACCTTGAGAGGCTTCAAGTGAGTGATATAGGCCTATTTGCAATTGCAAAATGTACCAAAATTGAGAGTTTGCATATTGTGAAAACCCCAGAGTGTTCGAATTATGGGCTTGTTTGTGTAGCTGAGAATTGTAAGTTGCTGAGGAAGCTTCATATTGATGGATGGAGGACTAATAGGATTGGAGATGAGGGTTTGATTGCTGTAGGCAAACATTGTCCCAATTTACAAGAACTCGTTTTGATTGGTGTTAATGCCACCCTGTTGAGCTTGTCGGCCATTGCATGTAATTGTTCAAAACTTGAAAGATTAGCTCTTTGTGGAAGTGGAACTATTGGTGATACGGAGATTGCATGCATTGCTGCAAAATGTATGGCCTTGAAGAAACTTTGCATCAAGGGATGTCCTATTTCAGATATCGCCATTGAAGCACTTGGTTCCGGTTGTCCCAATTTGGTAAAAATTAAGGTGAGGAAATGTAGAGGAGTGAGTAGTGACGCCGGTGAATGGTTACGAGAACAAAGAGGATCGATGCTGATCAATATGGATTCTTTTGACATAGATTGTGGTTTTGAGGCTAGTGTAGGCGATGGTGGAGTTCATGAAATCGGCGTGGAGTTTCCGCAGGCGGTTGGCCAAGTGACTGGTGCAGATGCTTCCACAAGCAGCAATGGTAGGTTAGCATTGTTGAGATCAAAGCTGGGGCATTTTGCCTGTAGGAATTTTGTAGGAGTTGGAAAATTACTCTTGCTCTGATCTCATTGCAAACAAGTAATTCCCTAGGATTTTCTCGTTATTACTTTTAGGCATCTTCTCCAGCACCCCCTTCTCTTTATTGTGCTGAATATGCAGTTTATTTCAGCTATGTCCATATTTTTTACTTTACATATCGTTTTGATAATTCTGTATAGGTGTTGCATATTATTTGGTCAGTTCAGATTTTTTATTTCTTTTAATATTCTTGGTTTCAAAGGGAATATATGGATCTTTGAATTCTTGCTTTGAACACTCATAGCAGTTTTTCTTTACTTTTCCTAGGTGAGTCAGAGTTGCATTAAACCAAACTTCAGAAAAACTTGGTGGATTACTTAACTTGGCTGCTGGTACTGGTAAGCTTCAATTCTGAAGTCAATACAATATTATCGAATTTGTCGACGCTCTTTCCGAAAAAAGAACAATATCAATTATTCTAGTTGTATCTTCTGTGAATGAATGATCCATGTTTTGCATGAGGTGTTTTCATGCTTTCTTTTATTTATATACAATTAAACTCTTAATGCAGAATTATATAGTTCACTCTCTTTATAATCTTCTTCATCTCCGAAACTGAAGACCATGCATCAGCAGCAGTTGTCATGATATCACTCGTTGACAACGAACTTGTTCCGGGGATCTCGAATTCGGAGAAAGGTTTGCTAACACCATTAATAATGCTAATGTCTTCGGTAGCATTGTCTGACCAAGGCTCTTGATTTTTTATAGATAGTTGATGATAGTACCATGCTTTGACATCCCTATTTGCTCGGCTGCAGGTTAGGTTAGATTGATCACTGGAGTCCGTATTCGGTTTTCAGTTTGAATCGGCTGACCACTTCTCCAACCCCTTGGATCATCTCCGGTGCATTCAGAGAAGACATCATCATTGTCTTCGCTTCCAGAAGTTTTAGGTTTGGTTTGAATTGGCGTTGACATCATTCTTGGCAGAATTTGTAGCCATAATTTATCATTTGAATTTTAATCCAAAGATGGGAATTCCAAAACAAAATTCGTATGTACTTTATATGTTCTACCAATGGTTTTAATGCCATGTGTATTAATGATTTTTGCTCACTGTTTTATTAAATATTTTTATTTTATTGATAATACACGTGACATAAAATCGTTAAGGAAGTCGAACTCTATTCTCAGCATAAAATAGGCATGCGAACTTGACAAGCATGTAAAATAGCAGTCCACAATTGCCTAGAGAAAGGTCACTAGTCTCTAATTCATCGAAACACAGTGGGCGCAACCCATCAACATTCTTTCCAAAGGACAAGAGTCTTTTCTTCCTTGGTATCACTTGTTGAATTCAAACTCACTTATAAAATATTCACCGAGAACATAATAATAATAATTCAAACACACAAAGAAGGTTTTATTTTTTGCTGAACAAACATAGAAGGGAAGGTTAAAACTATAAAACCTTGCTCGTGCATTGAGTCATTTTATTGTTTTTTTTCTCGTAATTTTTTAGATAAATTATATTTCATATCACTTAATTATAAATTTAATAACAAACATATCAATTTTCTTTTAAAATTTTGAAATATATCACCCATTTTAAATTATTATTAAAAATAAGTCATTGTTGTTAAATATTAGATGAAAATAATGATGTCACTTGATATAACAATAACTTTAATCCTCAAAACTAATACAGTCTATTAATTTGATCTTAATTTAAAATAATTCTACAAATTTAATTTTTCATATTTAAACTTATACAAAATATTGAACTAGATTAATGAGTGAATAGGTTGAATATCGTGGTTATAAAAACGACAGACTCCTCACATTATTGTAACTATTAGGTTGAATATGTGTGTGTTGTATATGGTTATAGAAAATCGTTTAGAGGAACTAAGTATCATAACATTATAAATATTTATAATTAAATTTGAATAGATATCAAACAACTCGAAATGAAAAATTTTTAAACAAAATTTGAGTTATAAAATATGACTCTTCAATTCGACTAGCTCAAAAAAATTTATTCGACTCGATATATTGCCCTAATTACTTTGAACAATTTCACAGGTTGCCTAGCTAGTATTTTATCTATGTAGTATGATGCATGTTTAAGAGAGACTACTTGGACTATAAGTTTAAGGAACCTTACCTTAGTTAATTATGTACTTAGTATTTTAGTCTCATTTTTATTAATTTAGGACAATTTATTAGTAGTGGTAGTTTACTTTAGGTATAAGTAAAGTTTTATTATTTTAGTTTTTTTAGGGTTGAATTTTTTTTTAGCCTTTTAAGGCATATTTGATGCATTAACAATAAATACAAGAGAAATTTGTGTTTTAATAAAATTTGGCCGCGAGCCATTCTTTTCAAGGCTGATTGATTCACCTTGTTTATTTTTAATATTCATGTTTATATATAAGAGTTATCTAGGAGTGTGGTGTCCAATTATCATTGTTTTTAATAAAAAAAAATAATCAAAGATACGTGGACAAAATTAATATCGTTATTGTTGCTAATCACAAAATTGATTGTAAAATACGAAAGATAATTCTATTTTCTACGACAAAAATCATAATTTCTTGTTGATTTACTAAACTTAAAGAGTTTGGACTTTCTTCGCATCTATAGTCTCTCCCATTTAAAGCCAAATGGCGTAAGTAAGGGCGTTCTGAACAAGCTTGAAGAAGATTGCTTCTGTAATTTCCCTCTGGACTTCCTACCAGTTAATGTGAATTTTTAGATCTAGGATTGCGTACGAGAAACTCTGAAATACAACAGTTTTAGGGTGCTACTAAAAGTCTATTCAGTACATTAAGCCATTGAATTTGACCATTTAAAGGGTGAAAATTTGTTTTTATTAAAAGTTTATTTAGTACAACAAGCCAAGCCTGGCAATGAAAAAATGTTTGGGAATAGAAAACTTTCGGGCAATTTTAGGCGAATAATCCCTTTTTAATTACTATTTGGGAAAATGGCTCTCAAAAAATTTTATTTGGCAAAATGACCCCCAAACTTGCCAGGTCGGCAGACCTCGCGTTGTGTAGGATGCGAGGTCTAATATCGCGTTGTATAGAACGTGATTTCAGTCGACGTGGCATTGTTGTTTGTGTTAACGGTTTTACAGGACCTCGCGTTCTGCAGAACGCGAGGTCCCCGAGAATTTGAAAAGGTGGCTGAATATAATGCACAGACATCGCGTTCTGCAGGACTCGAGTTCTGTGCAAATCTGAAGGGAAAACAAGTGTGGGTAGGCCTGTTCGAGCCCAATTTCGAGCGTGTAAATCGTATATTTTTAGCGATCATCGAGTTTGGGGTCGTAGTACTGGAAATTGTCTATCGTATGATACCAACATTGTTAATTTCCGTCCATTCTACAATGGTTTAAAATGGCTTCGAAAACCCTATGCTATCATCTTTTTTTGATGAAGTTGCATTTCAACTAATGTCGATTTTCGGTTTAGTAATCCCATTAAATTTATTAAAAACTAAAATTAAATAAATATTATAAAGTTTAATTATAATATGTAAACAAAATTATAATACGTAAACAAAATTATAATACGACATTATAAAATTCAAATGTGTTTTACATAAATATTAAAAACATAAGTACAAAACAGTAAAAAAAAGACTAAAAATGCCTATGTCCACCCGTTCCGCAGTCGGGTGGATGACGCTCACGATCCGGATACCTCCTCTGTCCATCGTGTGGTGGTCCCTAGTCCCCATCATCCTGACCATCGTGCGCGATATGCGGATCTGTGCTGGGCCGAGGCGGGGAGTAAAACAAGCTACCGATCGGCGTACTCTCCACAATGGGAAACTCATACTGAGAGTGCAGCTGTGGATAATCGATAAGCTGAAGGTCAGTCGTGGGCGTATGGGGACGATAGGCATCAGAGGAGCCGAACTGGGGTGGAGGCATGGTTTGGTGGAAACTGGATGAACTGCTATAAGCATGAAATGGTGCGGCAGAAGATGATGCCCCTGCAGTGTCATATCGTGGTCTCGGACCGCGCTGCGTCGACTGCCTCTGGCTCTGGCTCGCTCGACGACTCCCGCGTGGGCAGTTTTGGGGTTGCTGGGGAAGCCCTGCATCGCGCTCGGCCTGAGTAAGGATATGCGGCATCCCATTGTTCCTATACCACTGGTCATAATTGAAAGCGACCGAAATACCCCATTCCATAATTTGTTGGAGAAACTGTGGGCGTCTGTCAAATCGGTGACCCCAAAGCGCTATCCAGGTAGCGTGGTGCTCGGCCCAGTCAACCTCCGTCTTCCCCTGGAGCGTAAGATTGTGGAAGCGGTCCATATTTTCCGGAGGGGCTGGAACATTTTGGATGTACCCAAACTGTCGGATAACCCTATCCGTAGAATGCCACACGCAAATTTCGTAGTTCAGTAGCGGCACGACGGAAATCCAGAGGTCTCGGTCTCGCAAAATATCTGGTGGAGTAATCTACCGAATCTCCTCTGAATCGTAAGGCCTCCACACGAACTAAAAAGAATGAAAGCGTTTATAACGGTTATATGAAATTTTATTGGAAAAATAGTATGAAAAAATTCAAATTAATATTCGAATTACCTGGTCCTCCGTCAAGGCATCGAAAGCATGCATGTATGCTTTCTGGGAGTCCGGCAGGCCGGTGTGGGTCAGTGTGGTGGCCCACCTATAAATAATGAAAAACATCTTTAAATAAAATAATTTAATAATAATAAAATATAGTAGATTACGTAGTACCTCCGTAGAAGCAAAAATAACATAGTGGTGGGCTGCCTAAGTTGTGGTCTCAAAGTAGGCATCCGAAACCAAACCCAAGCCTGTAGGAATAAACAGCATCCTCCCATCGATGCTCTGGAGGCGTCAACGTTTCTGCAGAGGTCTCTGATAAGAAACGCCAAGACAGCTGACCCCCAAGATTTTCTTCCAGACTCATCTAAATCTGTAAGATGACGAAGCCACATAACGTGCACCTTTGTGCGGGATTTGTCGGGCATTAATATCCGCCAATAATGCGCAAGATGTGGGCTCGCGCACACCGCTGTGAAAATAAAGATTTAATAAAGACATCCTAATTAAAAAAATTATAAGTTCATCCTAAATTTAATAAATGCATCCAAAGAAATTAGTAACTTAATCCTAATTTGCAAATAAATATTTGTAATTTCACCTAAATATTTAATGTAGGCAACCTAAATATTTAATAAAGTCGTCATAAATATTTAATAAAAGCATCCTAATTTTGAAGTACTGATTTGTAATTGCATCCTAAATTTATTAAAAGGATCCTAAATATTTAATGAAGTCATCCTAAAAATTTCATAAACCATCCTAATGTTCAAATAAATATTTTTAATTTCATCATAAATATAATAAAAGCACACTAAATATATAATAACGACATCCTAATTTTTAAATAGAAAAAATACCTGAAGTGCAACTACATCCGCATTGGGGGAGGGGTTCCAAACTGGTCCTCCAAGTACGATAGATCGATTTTCCCTCCGTCCCACACGTCCTCAGGGGGCATCACGCCCATTTCTTCAGCAAATAGAGTTGGCCAATGTGCCAACGCTACACCCGTAATTACGCTGCCGTTTATAGGCAACCCCAGAATGTAGGCAACATCCTCCAACGTGATTGTTGCCTCGCCAAATGGAAGATGAAACGTGTGCATCTCGGGTCTCCACCGTTCTATCAGCGCGCTGATCAACGGCGGTCTTACCTTCACCCCCTATATACCGAGCTATGTGCCCAAAACCAGCGCGCTGAATCCAATGCATAACAGCATCAACGGGTGCGGTGTTGATACAGTTAAGGTAACATTGTAAGTTACGTTCGTATCCCTGCAAAAAAATAAAATAAAATAGTTAGTAAAATAAAAAAAATATAATTTAATTAAAAAATTTAGAAAATAAAAGGGAAAAAATAATACTTCTGGAGTGTTTCGCCAATATTGACTGCAGTGACTCGCTTCGTTGCGTAGCAAGGGCTCCATGTTATCGAACGACATATAAAAGTTGCTGACAATTTTTTTTGTAAAAATGCTATAGAACTCGCGTTCTGTGGTTTTTTTTTAGAAAAAAACCTCCAATTTATAGAAGACCTCGCGGGTTTTGTGATGCGAGGTTAATGAACCTCGCGTTCTGTAGAACACGATATCCACAAACCTCGCGTCCTATAGAACGCGAGGTTCATTAAAAAGGCGCGTCAATGAACATACGCGTGAACTGAACGGTCAAAAGTGACCTCGCGTCCTATAGAACGCGAGGTTCTAAAGAAATCGCGTTCTACAGGACGCGAGGTCGTGGGGTTTTTTAAATGAAGAGTTTCGAGGCGGGAAAGTCATTTAATATTAAAAATTTTATTTATAATAATAACAATAATAATAATAATAATAATAATAATAATAATAGAAATAATAAAAATAATAATTAAAATTAAAATAATAATAACAACAATAACAATAACAATAATAATGAATCATACTAATAATATCATAATAGTAATTATAATAATAAAAATTATTAGTATGATAGTAATAATAATAATAATAAAAATTATTAGTATGATAATAATAATAATAATAATAATAATAACAACAAATATCGAAAAAAAACTTCATAAATACGCGCTATATTTTCATTAGTAACTACAAATAACGACATAGCGCAATATTTTGGAAGTTAGTTTGAACAAAACTTCCAAAATACGCGCTATGTTGTCATTAGTAGCTGCAAGCGAAACTGGTTACGTAAATATGTTTACAAAGGGAGGTGAATATGCTATTTATAGAGAGAGGTGAATATGCTGACGTGGCAACCTCGCGTTCTGTAGGACGCGAGGTCATTCAAACTTCGCGTTGTACAGAACGCGAGGTCTTTGAGATGTTGGTATATATATATGCACGACGATGAATTTTCGTAACCAGTTAAGTTTAGGTCAGTTGAATATGAGTGCGTGTAATGCTGCGTTTTTTACAGTTGAAATTTTTATGTCCGAAATTTTGTTCCTTTATGATAGTTGGAGTTCACTTAAAGATTTGTGTTCCGCGGGGTACATACCCCCGCATGATACGTTCATTGAATAATATTTACCGACATATCGCAATATTTTGGAGGTTGTGTGCTGCAGTAGTGGCTTCAATGACAGCTTCTGTAGCCGCCGTCGAGATGATCCCCGGCTACAGTTTTGAAACGAAACGACTTTTAGGAAGCGAGGGCAGATTCGGATTGACATTCTGCCGTGGCAGCCAACATTTTCAGATGCGGCCGGTGCCGATTACATTTGTTAATGTGGATCAAAGCTGCTACCATTTCAGAAGAAATCTGATTATCGCGCTCTGCTTCTTTCAGTCGGGACGTCCGATCACATTTGCCCACCGGAGTTTTTGCATATATTGTTTCGAATTTTGTAGATAATTTATGTAGTTGTCTCAATTTACTTATTAAAGAATACATGTTGAAAGTTTTGTTAAATGAAATGCGACTTAAATTTACTTATGTGGTGTTTTTCCTTTCCTATAAATACCCACGAATTCCACCATCATTTACTCATTCCAAATTCTCTCTAAACACCCAATCTTTGCTCACCTTATGGCAAAATTTCAGGCAACATTTTATTTTCTCGATACTTATTTTGAGTCAACAATCACCGGCAAAATGTCACTGAAAGATTTAATACAGTTGACAACAATCGAGGTTAGTAAACACACCGACAAACAAATTTCTTCCATGGAATGTCGAATCCCAACAATGTCAGCTAATGAAACGAACTACGTTATGAAGCTTACGAACGAAACAGACGTTCGTAACATGTATGACTGGCTCAATTCCGTCGGAGCTAGAGACGTCGATTTCAATGTTAAGTTTGCCAACGCCGGCGAAGGTAGTACGTCTGCACCCGTACAACCTGCTCCGAACACTGAACACGCACCGTCTTCACCGGATGTTGATGCGGCTGTGGAGGAGTTGCAACTTTTTATGTACAGGCGTAGACAAAGAAAACAACAGCTGATCGAAAAACTAAACCTAAGTTCAGACGTGTCCACTGAATACGATGATTCGGATTAACCATTAACTTATGAAATTATCTTCCAATTATGTTATATGACGTCTTATTTCATCCTTTATTAATGTCCAACGGACCTCAAGTTATGTAAAACTACTACTACTCAATTACATTGATAAACTACAATTGTCTAAGTTATTCAAACATAAATTTTTTGACGTAATCTCTGTCTCAAATAATATAAAGGGACCTCGCGTTATGCACCACTAGTAGTATTCAATTACATTACCAGACTACAATTGTCTCAAATTCTCGAACATGTTCTCAATTACACAAACAAACAAATAGTAAACAGTACGGTTATTATAACGCGATATTAATGGACCTCGCGTTGTATAGAACGCGATGTACTAATATCGCGTTCTACAGAACGCGAGGTACTGGTTAACTCTACCTCCCATCAACTCTATCCCTTACTTGTCGAAAGTTAGGGGACTGCCTCCCAGGCACACGCCATTCCTGACTTGTTCATCATTTACCTGCTTATCGATTTTAGGTAATGGACAAGCAAAGTTACCTCTCGGAACCATTATTTGCCTTACACAACCAGATTCTCCGGGATTTCAAGGGCCAATAATTTTGCCTATATATGAAGCAGAACCATAAAACGAAAATATAAGTTTCAATTGACAAACAATTCCTAGAATTTTCCAAGTATCAAAAATTCAAAAGTCTTTCATAAAATATTCAAATGGCCAGACGAGGCGTTACTACGCTAGTTTAATACGATGGGCAGATATTCGAGGGTACCGAACTCGGCGTCCTTTTTCACTGCGAAGATCCGGTAACGATAAAGCTTCCGAGGAGATTATCGTTCAAGAAGTTGGTCAAGGAACTGGAGGCAAAAGTCCCTCATTTCGATAATCACCGTTTGTCCGACGTGAAGTATCGGGTGCCAACATCTATAGACCCTTTACAGTACTCTGTATGCCAAATTGCGGAAAATACTGATGTGGACATGATGATGGAAACCCACTTCGAGTATTCAATTGGAACGCCCCTCGAGCTGTATGCATCGATCTCCGAGTCTAATCCAGTTGTCGAAATACCAAGCTGGGGCTGGGCGAATTTCGACTTCGATCCGAATGCCAACGTTGCTAGCTCGACCGTAGGTTTACGACGTGATTTTAGCCTACTGTGCCGAGACAACGAGTTTGGTGCATCGTCATCTGCTCCTCCAAGGCAGTCGTGCGTAGCTAGTATCGGGTTCGACCTGAACTAACCCCCAAAAGATTAATTCGATGCACCAACAAATGTATCGTACAATCTATACAATTCATACAATCCTTATAGTTTTGGGGGGGAGGGACGTCGGCTCCTTACGTTGCGCACGACCATGAAGCATCATATGGTCGGCACTCAATGTATGTCCTTGGCACCAACTACGGTCAACCATCTATGGGGAGACATTCTTCTTTTGGAGGTGAGGGAGCGTCGTTTTCTTACGGTATGCACGACCATGATTCCTCATATGGACGACACTCAACGTATGTCCCTAGCACGGAGTACGTTCAACCATCTATGGGAATACATTCTTCTTATGGTGATCTTGATTTTGGTCTTGGAAATGCGGTTCGTGAGCGATCTCGTGAGAGGTCTCCCTCTCATCGACCCCAATCCTCGCCTCCAAGGGTAGTGATCGACGAAGCTCTACTATTCCAGCTCCCGGAGGATGCTTCTGACGAAGAACCGATTAGAGAACCCAGGCCCGACGGAGACGAGCTGGGGCCATTCTATCCTGAACCAGAAGACTTGACAGTTCTACCGGAAGACACTATCGTTCCACCACCAGATTTGGACGAAGAACCAACTGCCACCAACTTTCCTGTAGACGTAACACCAATTTCTATGTTCCAGCCACCATCCCACTTCACAACGGTTGATATGGATGCAATGGACGTCCTTGATTTTCCCCATGACGACACAATAGATGGCCAAGTCAACCGTTCTGATGGTGAACTAAGAATTGGTATGGCGTTCTCGAACAAGGAAATTGCGGTGGCGGCAGTTAAGCAGTACAACCTTCATCATAATGTTGAGACGGCAGTGGATAAAACCCAATCCACATACTACAAGGCTTATTGCGTCCAAAAAAATCAAGGCTGTAAATGGAAAATCCGTATATCAGAGTTGGAGAGGGTAGGCAACCGTTGAAAAATAACAAAACTTGAGGGGCCCCATACATGCACCGTTGCTAGCCTCAACCAGGATCACAAGAACCTGGATGCAAAGTACCTCGCGGACATCTTTTCGACACTGGTGAAAACAAATCCCACTGTGTCGGTCCCCACATGTCAGGCTGCATCTCTAGCTGTCACCGGCTTCCGTCCAGGTTATTCGAAAGCATGGTATGCAAGGAAAAGGGCCAAAGAGGAAATGTATGGCCGATGGGAGGAATCTTACGAAGAGTTGCGCCCGTGGCTTAATCTCCTGCAGAAACACATCCCCAGAATGGTTGTCAAACTTGATACGGTTCTGGCATACGAAAATAATCGTGTCGTCCGAGGTGTTTCTTAATTCCACCGGTTATTTTGGACTTTCCCCCAGTGCATCAACGCATTCAAGCACTGCAAACCGATGGTCCAAATCGACGGCACATGGTTGTACGGAAGATATACACAGACCCTACTTCTAGCTATAGCACAGGACGGCAATCGCAAATGCGTTCCTGTTACATTCGCAATCGTCCCGAAGGAGGATTTGGAGTCTTGGACGTTCTTCCTTCAGAACCTACGAAAATATGTCCTTGACCATGTAATACGAAGAAGGGATGAATGGGTGTGTGTTATTTCTGACAGAGGCACAGCGCTGTTGTGGGCGATAGAAAATTTGGGTGACTATTGGAAGCCTCCATACATTCACCACCGTTTTTGCTTGCGGCACATAGCCGCAAACTACCTGTTGACATACAAGAATCGTGATGAACGTCAAATGGTGCTCGATATGGGTACGTCATTTATGTCATTTTCATTTACTATATTACTTGTTACTCGTTTTTATTTACGACCTTTTTGCATGTGTTTTTCGCCCATAACTATTCAACTGTCATCCCGAAGGCAACTCGCACTACAAACTAGAGGTGGATGACCTGCTCGAGGAACTGAGAGCGAGAAACAAACATGGCGCAGAATACCTTGAAAAATCCCAAAGGAAAAATGGCTTCGATCGTATGACGAGGGTAAACGTTATGGTCACATGACAACGAACTTGGCTGAGGCAGTGAACTCATCACTGAAAGGAGTGCGGCAGTTGTCTATCACTTCCATTGTCAAAGCGACCTATTATCGTTTAGCTACCCTTTTTGCAACCTTGGGAAGGCAAGCAACTGAGTACATGGCAGGTGGACACAAAGTCCATCCAGATTTCTACACAAAACTACATACTCAATTGGGCCAATCAAGACAGATGCAAGCAACTCTCTTCTCGCGAGAAGGACACTTGTTTCGTGTTGCGGAATTTTCCAGGCGGTTGGAAGGCATTCAGCACAACGCTTACGTGGTAGATCTGAGGGCAAGAACCTGCGAGTGCGGAATTTTCCAAACTTTCAAATACCCGTGCGCACACGTCATTGCTGCTTGCACTAACCAACGGATAGAATACATGCATATGGTTGATCCGGTATACTTACTCAAAATGGAGTTTAAGGTTTACGAAAAAGAGTTTCCTCCAATCAGAAATGAGGTTGATCCGAATGCTGTGGACACTGAACCGATCATACGCCCAGATCTAGCACTACTACGAGCCAAAGGACGTCCATGTTCTACAAGAATATACTGTGCTGAGGATATGGTCGAACATCGAGAGAAAACCGGACAAAAGAAGCATTGTACTATATGTTGAAATCCTGGACACACAGCTCCTAAGTGTCCTAATCGCTCAGCCTCTCGTATTAATTAATTATTTTTAATTTGTATATGTGAGTTCGCCCATGACAATCGAATCAATAAAGTCAGTCTACTTCGATTTATACAGTACGTCATCTTATATTTTCAATCATTCAAAAAAATTTGTTATGATACTGTTTTCGAAGCAACTTTAAATCAGCGTACAATGGACGAAAATTGACCGTGTCAGTGTCATACGATAGAGAATTTCCACTACCTCAACCCCAAACTCGATGTTACCTAAAAATTTTAAATTTCTACGTATGAAATTCTGCTCGAACATGCCTATCGACATTTGTTCAAATGCAACTTCATTCAAAAAAAAGATGATAGCATAGGGTTTTCGAAGCCATTTTAAACCATTGTAGAATGGACAGAAATTAACCATGTTGGTATCATACGATAGACAATTTCCAGTACTACGACCCCAAACACGATGATCGCTAAAAATATACGATTTACACGCTCGAAATTGGGCTCGAACAGGCCTACCCACACTTGTTTTCCCTTATTCTTCAGGCCAGATTAGCACAGAACTCGCGTCCTACAGAACGCGAGGTCTGTGCGATATATTCAGCCGCCGTTTCAATTTCTCGTGAACTAACACAAACAACAAGGCCAGGTAGACGAAAATCGCGTTGTGCAGAACGCGATATCATACCTCGCGTCCTACACAACGCGAGGTCTGCCGATCTGGCAAGTTTGGAGGTCATTTTGCCAAATAAAATTTTTTGGGAGCCATTTTCCTAAATAATAATTAAAAAGGGATTATTCGCCTAAAATTGCCAAACTTTCGCCCTTTAAATGGTCAAATTTAATAGCATAGCATGCATCTGAGTTTGTTTTTATGCAACGATAATTAAGTTTCTCAGTTTAATAAAAAAATCTGAATATTCATTTTGTAGGGCAGCACAGTCCACAGGAGGGCCCACCAAATTGTGGTTGCAATCTCGTGACTGAATTTGGACATTTTGGTTCAATTCATGGGTCAGGGTGTTTAACTTTTAAGACTTCAGACAGAGGAAATGGTTCTGAGTGTGAACTGTGATGATAGACCATATATCTCATCACCATGTGACTGTGAATTACTATTTTATTTCCTCACAATATATTACATTTTTGTATTGACTTGTTTTGTAGATTAGATCGTTGAATATATATATATATATATATATATATATAGAGAGAGAGAGAGAGAGAGATTCAATTTGGTTTCGAAACCTTGGATTAAATTTGTAAACTTTGCACATCAGTCCCCTAATTGCACTAGTGACATTCAATTGTTTGAATGGGTTTCTTTGGTTCAAAAACTTTTGATTTGTCATTAATGATATGAAAAATGCTGGTGAATGAACTTATTTCTAGAATCCCTAAACTTTTTGGAAATTGCCATTTAGTCCTCAAACTTTGAACAAACTTCATACTCGTCCCTAATTCTTAAAAGACGTTTAAAAAGCTTAGAAATGAATTGTATCGACTTCCATGAAATGTTGGATTGTACTGTATGAATAATGTTTATTTATTTGAATTTGTTTCGATTAATTTTTTTTGGATAAGTATTTCGATTAAAATTTCGATCGGTCAATGTGACATCTTCGACCCGGTTTCTAACTAAACCGAATTTGGGGTGTTACAGACCGGACGTGTGTCATGCTTCATATCTCAGGGGCTCTGCCCCCACACCTGGCCGAGATTAGTGGTGGACTACAGTTTTGGATCTTCAGCCGTGAACCACTACATCCACCACAACCCCTACGTTTTTTTCTCATTTTTACTTCTTCACCAGACGAATTACACTGTAAACATTTCAGATCGGTACAATGTGATACAAATTCTAACAAAATCTTTTCACTCTTCAAGCACCTTTATTTTTTCTCCCACAAAGAAATTATTTCAATTAGGAATGCTAACTGAGTTGAACAGTTTGAGCTCGACTCGTTCAAAATTCAATTAATACTTGATTTGAGACCTTAACGAGTCGCGTCGAGTAAAATTTAACTTGACTCAATAAATTTACGAGCAGTTCGTTAATTTTTTTATAATATGTTAGTTTAGTGTATTTGTGGATTGTTGCTTTGGTGTTTAGACTTTCAAATTGCTTCACACATTATTTAAATAATCTTTTTGTTAAATTTGTTAATTTATGTTTATATTTAGCTTTATATAGTATTATTAGATTTCACATGTTTTAAAAAAAATTAAGGTAAAAATTTAACGAGCTTAACGAGCAACGAGTTGAGTAGAACAACTTGTTTTTATAATGAGCACGAGTAGAACAAAATTTCATCAAGTATTGAGTCGAGCACGAGTCGAACAATTTCGAGTCAAGACGAACAATATTCTATTCGTAATCGACTCGCTCGATAAACGCCCCTAATTCTAACTTTAAGAAGTTGGAGAATGAATAGTGCATGTAAATGTTAAAAAAAGATTGTGAATATATTACTAGTAATTAAAATGACTGAAAACAACACTATAAATGAAAAAGACATACATTTAAATCCATCTCCATGTGGTGGATGAAGAATCACACAATAGAGTAGTGGTCAAAGTTAAGTTCCCATATGTTGAAGAATTATAATACACTCCTGCTTCGAAATGTCAATATCAAGGAATTACATTATTGCAAGGATTGTCAATTGATTTTCAAATTATTTAGCATAAAATTCATGCACACAATTTTATTCCTAGACGGGTCTATTTTTTTAAAATAAGATTATAACAGTGACGAGATTATATATTAAGAAAGGAATTACTGGCCCTGTTTGGCAATTAGCGGATAGCTGATAGCTGATAGCGGATTACATTAGCTGATAGTTGATAGCTGATTGCATTAGCTGATTTGACTAGCGGATTGTATTAGCTGATTGTATAAAAGCGTTTGGTAAAATTAACTGATAGCTGATAGCTGTTTGATTATTTAAACAAGCAAAATGACATATAAGGACATGATTATATTCAATACTTGTTTGAATAATTTATCAGTTATGAATATTTTGTATCTAATAAATATTAATTAGATTTGTAAAAATTATTTTTAATATAAATTTTTTAAACATATTTAAAATATTTATATGTTAATTTATTATTTACATAATTATTAAAAAATTATATGCACATATAAATATGTGATAATAAAAAAATAGAATTAACTTACAAATGTCACCATATAAATTAGTAGTAACAACAAATAAGTCCAATATTTAATATGTTATTATTTATATTAAAAAATGTTATTATTTAATTTAAGTTATTTGGAGATTTTTGGTAATTGTTAAGGGTAAAAGAGTCATTACAACTCTAATATCAAACCTCTAATCTCAAAAAGCTCATATTAGGAGCTTTTTCAAAATTAGCTTTTTCACCCCAATCCGCTCTTTCAATCCGCTATTTACCAAACATCAATATTAGCGGATTTGACTAGTCAAACCTCTAATTATACCTCAAACCTCTAATTTTTGCCCAAACCGCTATTTACCAAACATGACCACTATATTAGTGCAAAATTAAATTATGTTTATTGATTTTTATAGGATTATATTACAATTAAGTATCTATAGTATATTGACCTTTTTATTTGCGTATTTAAAATATGTTTGGTCGAATAAAAGGTACTTGAAGTATTTTTTTTAAATAAATACTTAAAGTATTTTTTAATCAATATCACATGTCAACTTTTTAGTGATTTTGATGAAAAAAAATATAATTTAAGAATCTATTTTGACTAAAAAAGTACTTTAAGTATTTATTTTGACTAAAAAATATTTTATATATCTGAATGAAAAGAATTAATATACTCTAGGTACTTCATTGTGATATAAGATATTTTTATAATATATTTTTAGCTTGAGCATCTATTCTTAGGGATTGTTCCTTATACGCGAGAAGTTTTGTTTCCAAAAAAAGTGATTACTTTTCCTTCCTTTATTTAAATTTTAAAAATTATATTTTCCACATATTTTTATGATAAATGAAGAGATAAAGAAATATCATTATATGTCTCGCTAAAAATTTCATTAAACTTAGAGAAATTTTACCGAATTTTTTAAAAATAAATAGCAATCAAATTATTTACCACAAAATATTTAATTAATGTCATTATTTCACCGAAATATATATTTTCAGTAATGAAATTATTAACAACAGGGTTTAACGTTAAAAGGTATATATATATATATATATATATATAGACGATCTCTGAATAAAAAACTTGCTCCTAATCCATGTCCGTGGCCTTATTCGGTTATACTATCACACAAGCTACACAATGGGAAAGTGACAAAAGGTCGAGAATTCAGCAAAACGGGTAAATATCACTGTTGCTCACTAAACTATTCTAGTTTTCTTGTTTTAGTCACTAAATTATTATTTTTGATAAAATAGTCATTAAAATTATGTTTTTCCTAATTTTTCCAGCCATCGTTAAAACATCATGGAAAAACAGGAAAGTAGAAATAGTTTAGTGATAAAAATAGAAAAGAAGCAATATATTGGTGATCAGAACAGAAAAATATAATATTAGTGATCAAAATAGAAAAAAATAACATTAGTAATGATTTTGCACATAATAATAGTCTGATGACCAAAAAATAAAAATAATTTAGTGACCGTTGATGTTTACCCAAAAACTTTATAAAAGTCAACTGTTTCCTGCTGGCAACAACTTTCTTCCCAATCTACAATAATTAATTAATTAATAATTATTATAGATCTGACGTTTTAGGACAACTTTTTGACCCGACTTTTCCCCTCTGTCCTAACCCCCCCTTAAGACCAATTTAACCCACAATAATCACATGAAGACAAAATCATAAGTAAACCAATGTCCCCTCCACCATAAATAAATTGCATTTGTTAAGATGGCAGCTTAGTCACGTAATTTGACCATAAGTCCATCCTTTCCTTTATCAACGCCACTTCTCTCTTCGTTTTCCTTTCACTTTTGTTTTTTTGTCCCTTTGAATGGTTTTGTTTCAGATATGGCTACGGAGCTGGTTCTGAGTTATAGAAACAGCAACGGTTTGGCATCCAAAATGGAAGAAACTGCTGTTCAAGAAGCTGCTTCTGGGCTTGAAAGTGTCGAGAAACTCATTAGATTACTATCTGAAACCCAGCAACAACATCTGAATTACAGTGGTTGTAATAATCAATCTTCTGCAATCTTAAGGAGATCCTCCATGGATTTAGAAATGGACTGCAAAGTTGCAGCCGACGCTGCTGTTTCCAAGTTCAAGAAAGTTATCTCTCTTCTGGGTCGAACCAGGACTGGCCATGCCCGTTTTAGACGAGCCCCTATCCCTCCCTCTGCTACAAACACCGGTGTTAACCAAAACCAAGCGATTCAAGAGCCAGAAACTAAGGTTTATTACCCAACTCCGATCAAGCAGATTCCACCGCCGGTCACCGCTCATCATCATCAGAGTAGGGGTTTAGACTTAGAGAGGAAAGATTCATCCGCAACCATCAACATTTCATATTCTTCAGCTGGGAATTCGTTTATGTCGTCACTGACGGGAGATACTGACAGCAAACAACCATCTTCCTCATCTGCGTTTCAAATCACTAATCTTTCCCAGGTCTCCTCTGCCGGGAAGCCCCCTTTGTCTTTTTCTTCATTGAAGAGGAAGTGTAGCTCGGAGAACTTCGGTTCCGGCACTAAATGCAACAGCTCTTCCGGTCGCTGCCATTGCTCTAAGAAAAGGTACATGATGTCAATCATACAAAGTTATCAATTTCAGATCTCTCATTATGTTTAATTTCTTACACGAGTTTGGGTGTGTTTCAATGTTTGGTCTTGGTCAGAAAGCAGAGATTGAAAAGGGTGGTAAGGGTTCCGGCGATAAGCCTGAAGCTGGCTGATATCCCACCGGATGATTACTCATGGAGGAAATATGGTCAAAAACCAATCAAGGGTTCTCCACATCCCAGGTATAAAACAAACTAGTAATTACTCTTCCAGTCTGAAACAAAGTTGATAGGTTGAGACCGGTTTCTAACATGTTCATTTTTGTTGTCTGATTTTGAATGATGATTGGAACAGGGGTTACTACAAGTGCAGTAGTGTGAGAGGATGTCCAGCTCGGAAGCATGTGGAAAGAGCTTTAGATGATCCGTCGATGCTAATTGTTACCTATGAAGGCGAGCATAACCATTCTCTCTCAGTTGCAGAAACTAGCAATCTCATCTTAGAATCTTCATAAATCACCTTTCATTTGACAATGCTACTTTTCCCTGTAAAATATTTCCCCAAGCTTTCTTTAATCTTGTCCTTCCATCCCTTTAATTGAAGGAAGAAAAAAAAATGGTAGATTTGGTATTAGATTTTGCAGTTATTATCAAAGAAAGAAAGGGAGATTCAACTCCATTTAACATTTTCAATTTGTTTACTTTTACTTTGGATTCTTGTTTATAGATACTTTACTTTTTATTGGATTGATGAAGCTAGTTTTCTACGTTTAAATGGTATTAAATGCAAAAAAGTAAAGAAAAGGGGCTGAGTCAAACAATGGGAAAGATGTGGGCCATTTTTCGTGTTAGGGATGGGTTGACTACAACAAAATAGGTTGCCAGTTGAGACGACTACTTAACTACAGTTTGGTGATTGTTGTAGATTATTTATGATAGTACCACCTTTATTTTATCTAACTATATATATTTAATTTGAATCAAATATTTCATAAAATATTAATATTTAACGTCTCGTCTTGTTAGGCTAGATTATAATTAAAATATTTTTTTAAGTAAAAGAAGATAATAAATCTTTCAATATTTGTCTCAATTCTCAACTCAAATATTTATTACATTCTTTCAATATTGATTTTTTTTCATAGTAGATGATATGGATGGATGAATTTTAGAAGGGAGAATAGGCAAAAGTCAAAAAGGGTGGGTGGGAAATGGTTAAACGTGTGGCCTTTAAAGACGGATTGGGACCCAACAATACATATATAGTTCATAATTAGGCCTTGCCTTTGCTCAACGTCAACCTTTGTAAAGTGTGCGAAGGTGGCCGGTCCATTCATTTATTAGCAATTTAGCATTGGCATGTGGTGGATTTCAACCCTTTCCTACTAAAACCATAAACATAAAACAAAAAATCAAACACAAGATGCCTTGTCATAGTGGATTTGTTTGACTCCATCTCAATTATTTGAACCTAATTATTGAATTTTCATTATCTATTTTCCGAATAAATAACTCTCACATTTCGGTAGAAATAAATTATTATCACATACAATCAGAAAAATCCCACAATTCGAATTCACAGTTTAAGTCTAAGAATAAACATCCTAGTCCAATAGATCAAATGTTGGGTTCTAAAATCCCATTCCTCTAAATACCTTCTATTTTATTTTATTTTATTCAAAATAATGGTTGCATATTGAAAACGCACTAAAAATACAAATAACAAAATAATAATTTCTATTAAAAAACAAAATAATAATTTATTTGAAAATGATTACATAAATCAATTAGATTAAACTTTAATTTTAACTTCGGTAAATATGAAATTAAAAGCAATCCCCAAAGGGATAAAAATAATTAGAATTATAACTTGCTGATTTTAAGACAAAAAGAGTAATAAAATCAACTTTCAGGTAAAATTATGCTGAATTAATCATATCGTTTTATTTTATTAGACTAAAATGATGTATTTTATGATCAACGACTAATTGGTCTATTGAGATGAGATGTTAGATCCCTTAAGTAAGTTCAGAAGTTTGAATTCTGATGTTGTGAAGGAAGAAAATTGAATTGAGAGGGTCGCCCTCATATTGAGCCTCTGCAACATTCCATCTTGATTAATAGGCCAATAAGTTAAATATCGAGGTTAAAAAAATATGAATTCCATGTATATAAGTTTTGTGTGTGTTTTTATAATAGAAACAATTAATTTTATTTAAAAAAACATCCAAAATTCAAATGAAAATCTACAATCATAAAGATAAACTAAACACATAATTTAAACATTTTTTCTCTAATTGTAGAAACAAAAAACTAGCCACTTGAACAGGGACGGACGCATGACTTTAAGTTATGGGGCGAAAATAGATTTTTAATAGAAAATATATAGAAAATTTAAAAAAAATCTAAATCGTATAAGAATTTCAAATTTTTAAAGGGGACAACTGCCTCCTCCAGCTCCCCTTGGTCCATCCCTGAACTTAAAGATCATAAGATGACCCTACAAAGGAAATATTAAAACTCAACAAAAAGACTCGAACAAGAGATAAATACAAACAACACTATAAGTCGAAGATGAATGATAAAAATCATCAACACAAACATAAAACATATGACATTGAAGTTACGTTGACGAAACGGTCATTACCACAATTCAATCGCGAACGAAAAACATTAATTATGAAAACGTATTAAAATTCAACTCGAAAATCTAAAGCAGTCAAGATCACTCTAATATCCTAATAAGTTAGCATCTGGTGTATTTTACCTTATAATTACTATACATCAATGTAAATTGTCAAATTCAAAAATTCAATATGGTTTTTCGATCTGAGACATATGGAGGAGATTTCTGTAATAATAATATGCTGGTAGCTTAGTTATTCAAGATGCATAGTTGATTAAAAAAATCAGAATTCCAATATGTTGAAGGTTTTTTTCTTAACTAGCGTTGGTGTTTTGATTTTTGCCTTGATATTGAGCTAACTTTAATTTTTTTAAAAGACGTGCCTCATTAAAAATCCTCTTTAATCCTACTTAAAGAAAAAATAGTGTCCAATTTATTAAATTAAACGCTATAAAACATCCGTAAAGATACACATTTTGGTGCAGCGGCACCATGCTATCTAATCAAATACTCATCCCATACAAAAAATCACCCTTCCCATACCCATTCACTAGGCCTATGAACTCCCTGTCGAGCTAGGATGTGAGCAATGCCATTCTTCTCCCTATTAGCATAGCATAGCTTTCACTGTGCATTCGAGAAAAACACCCTGCACTCATTAGTTAACTCAGCAAAGATACTAGGAGGCTGCCAGATACAGTTTATTCATTGCATTGTTAGGAGACTATCTGACTCAACTATTAGCGAAACAGTAGAATTCTGATATGACACAGTAAATAAACGGCAAGCTTCTAAAATAGCTAATATTTATGCCCTTGTAGGATCTACCAATCCAATAAGTTTTGAAAATTTCATAAGTTGTTTACCTTTTGAATCACGTAAAATACCACCAATGCCTCCAAGGCCAAAACTTCTCATCACTGAAACATCGGTGTTGAACTTGAGAGCTCCACAGGGAGGTGCTGCCCATGCTGCTGTATAATCTTTACTAGTTTTCCCAACTTGATGTTGCACAGATTTGGATGCCTCGTGAAATCAAGAAGCGAAGGGACCGATACATGCCATTTGCTTCTACACCAATATCCAACTCTAAGTACCATAGTGTCAAACACAGCCTTTTCACTTAATCTCTTTTTGTTGAACACCACCTGGTTCCTTTCCAACCATATTGTCCATACAATGCTAAAAAACACAATATTTCACACAGGTTTGGCCGATGGTCTCACCTGTGTATTATCCCATGTCAATAAAAGCTCATTCAAACTAGCAGGTATAACCAAATGAACCCTCCACCTTCTGCACCAAGATTGTCATATACTCCAAGTAAACTGGCAATGGCAGAATAAATGATCACTTGTTTCCTCACAGCTGCCACATAATAAGCATAGATCGTCAGCTATGTTTGTCACTCCTCTTTTTCTTAACGCCTGAAATGTTGGGGCTCTATTTTGTATAGCTTTCTATAAGAATGTTTCTTAAAATTATAAAACTCGGTGATAAATGTCTATAAAGTTTCATTAAAATATTATTTTTTAAAATGATTTATGTTTTATTTTTCAGAAGTGTTCAAAGTTACTCGACTCGACTGACCTGGCCCGTTAACCCGAATCTTAAAAAATTAAGGTCATATTTGGTAAAGAGATGTTTGAGCTAAAATTAGAGTTTTGAGCTAAAATTAGAGGTTTGACTGATCAAATTCGTTAATTTGAATATTTGGTAAAGAGCGGATTGAAATATAGGATTGTGTTAAACCTCTAATTTTGAAAAAGCTGCTAATATGAGATTTTTAAAATTAGATGTTTTGATATAAGAGTTATAAAGACCCTTTTACCCTTAACAATTACCAAAAATCTCCAAATCACCTAAATTTAACCATTTCTATTTTAATTCTTCAGCTTCAAGAATTTACATTGTGACGTTTGTAAACTAATCCCTTTTGTTTTTTTTTTAATTTTTATTCTCACACAATTATATCTGTATTGACATTTAATAATTAATTAAATTGTATTAAAAATACTTATATAAATAATAAATTAATATATAGATCCTTCAAATATGCTTAATACTATTATATTAAAAATTATTTTTCATAATCTAACTAATATTAATAGATACAAAATATTGATAACTAATAAACTATTCAAATAAGTATCGAATATAATCATGTCTTTATATCTCATTTTGCTTGTTTAAATAATCAAACAGCTAACAACTATCAGTTAATTTTATCAAACACTTTTATACAATCAATTATACAATCTGCTAGTCAAATCAGTTAATGCAATCAGCTATCAGCTAATGTAATCCGCTATCAACTATCCGCTAATTGCCAAACAGAGCCTAAATATTTTTTTTAGAAAAAAACACCCGATCGGCTGGGTATTTCTCCTTATTAGCCAAAAAAATAAGCTTAATATATTAAAAATAGTGTCAATAAAAATAGGTATAGTTTATAATATAATTGATGATATTTGGATGAAAACATATTGATTTTCACACTCTTGAACGATAATGGTTGTGTTTCTGGTATATTTATATATTGAGTTTATTGCGCCAACCGTCCCTAAACTACGACTCTCATTCTAAATTCGTCCCCAAACTTTTAAACGTGCCAATTTCATCCCCAAACTATGGATATATGTCAATTATGTCCCTCCGTTAAGAAAACCGTTAAGAGAACCGTTAAACTCCATGTAAGCTGTGATGTGTAAAACGACATGGCATAAATTATAATCAATGTGGAAAATAAAATAATAATTGACTTTAAAACCTAGAAAGATCTATAAATACATTGAGAGAAAAATAAAAGAGGGATGAAAGAACCTTTTACACGAACCTTTTTCTGAAAATTTCAAAAATTCTACTTTCAGTGGAATAAATAGAAGAAAAATTAAGAACAAAGTTAGACTAGATTGGAGTTGACGACAAGTTTTGGTTTAAGATGAGTTGGGAATCGATAACTCATGGTTCAGAGCATTTATATCATGGTAAGTATTCTAAAATTATTATTAATGTTTTGATTAGTTTTGAAATTTTTGGTTTTACTATTTTTAATTTAAAGATTTAGGGTTTTGTTTGTTAGTATCTAGAACCAATCTATTAAAATTTGAAACAAATATCCACACACAAAAATCTTTTTTGTATTTTATTTAAATGAAATTTATTTGTTTACAATATTCAAGTATTGAATTTGTTTGTTTACAATATCATAGAAAATCAATCTGTATTTTAATGTTTTTGTGCTTCTTCTAACATAGATTGAATAATCATATATTCACCATGATTTATCTAAGATAAATAAGTAGATTATTCTTTGCTCAATTTTGTTAAAGCATTCATCGTCTAAACTGTAGATACTAGATATTAATATTTTGATTTTATTTACTTCAATTACTAATGCATTAATGTCTGCAATATATTGCAAACTTATTTATGTTTTATAATGATGGTGTTAATGAAGCTGGAGCTGAAAATGAAATTGAGGTCGAAGGTGATCATAGTGATAGTGATTTTCATGATAGTGAATATGAAATTGACGATGGTGATGATGCTATGTTTGAGCAATCTGTAGATGTTTTAATTGAGAGAGATGAGGGACATTTGGGAGAGGAAGGAAATGAATCAGACAATGATGGTATTTGTTCTTCAGATGATATTTATAGTATTGATGGTTCTGACAATGAAGAAGTTGATAGACCAAATAAGAAATGGCCCGAGTTTAATTATGTTGCTGATATGGATGATCCAATTTTTTCTGTTGGGATGTTGTTTGCCGATAAAAAGCAATTAAAGGCCGCTGTAAAAAATGCTAGCATTAAAGATAGGGTGAATGTAATTGTCAAGAAAGATGATAAAATAAGGTTTAGGGTTGTTTGCAAAGAAGGGTGTGACTGGACTTTATATGCTAGGAAGTTCACTAAAGACACTAATGACCCGACCTTTCAGATTAGAACATACAAATCGAAGCATACATGTTGTAAAGATTATGCAAATAGGAATATGGATTATAAGTGGTTGTGCAATAAATATATGCATTGTTTTCTTGCTGATCCAAATTTCTCGCTCTCTTCATTTGAGAGCTTAGTGTACAAGGATTATGTGTTGATTGTCCCAAGGTCCAAGTTGTTTAGGGCAAAACAGCTAGCCTTAAAAACACTTCAAGGAAATTACAGTGAACAGTACTCTAAGATTGGGAGCTATACCGAGGAGATAAGAAACACCAATCCTGGCTCTAGCGTGCTTTGTAAGTTAGATGGTGGTTTGTTCCAAAGAATGTATGTATGCTTCAAAGCATGCGTGTCAGGACTAGCTCATTGTAGGCCTTTTATTAGTATTGATGGTTGTCATCTCAAAGGAAAATTTGAAGGACAATTGTTAAGTGCTGTTGGTGTTGATGCGAATGATTGTATATTTCCAATTGCATATGCAGTGGTTGAAATTGAAAACACAGACACATGGAAATGGTTCATTAATCTCTTGAGTGAAGATGTTAACATTGAAAATCAACATTCTTGGACATAGATGTCAGATAGACAAAAGGTACGTATTTTAATTATTAATTTATGTTCCAATTGTGATATATAAATCAATTTAGTAATTTAACAATTATTGGTCGAATGTAGGGCTTAATATCTGCATTGCATACGTTGTTTCCAGAAGCAGAACATAGATTTTGTGTCAGACATTTGCATAACAACTTCAAAAATGAAGGATTTCAGGGTAAGGGATTGAAGGATGCAGTATGGGCTGCTGCAAGAGCTTCGAACATGGTAGACTTTAATCATTGCATGGATGAATTGAAAGCAAAGAATTCAAAGGCACACGAGTGGCTTTCAGAGAAACCAGCAAAAGCATGGTCGAGATCCCATTTCAGCACTCTATCAAAGTGTGATATGCTGTTGAATAACTTGTGTGAATGTTTCAATAAATACATATTGGACGCAAGAGACAAGCCGATATTAACTATGGTTGAAAACATTAGATGCAAGTTGATGAATAGATTCTATGTGAAAAGAAATGCTGCAGATAAGTTTTCTGGTCTACTATGTCCTAAGATTAAAAAAAAGCTCGATAAGAATAAGGAAATTTCAGGACGGTATTGGCCGCAACCGTCAACATTAAGAAAATTTCAGATTATATGTCCCATTAACCAGTTCATAGTGGATTTAGATGAGAAGTCATGCAGCTGCAGAAAGTGGGAGTTATCTGGTATCCCTTGTGCTCATGCAATTTCGGCCATATGGTTTAACAAAGAGAATCCCGAGACTTATGTAGATCCATGTTACACTGTTGACATGCAAAAGAAAATTTACAAAGAAGCCATTAATCCAATTAGAGGTAAAACCTCATGGCCAACATCTACATTCATTCCAAAGCCCCCCATTCAGCAATCAAAACAGCCAGGCAGACCTAAAACGAAGAGAAAGAAGGAACCTGATGAACTAACTTCACAAAGAGAAAAATGTGCCAAACTTAGAAAAACTGGAGTGTCCATGACATGTTCAAAGTGTGGACAAAAAGAACATAACAAGCGATCTTTCAAGGTTCCTAGTCAGAACATGGGTTCGCAACAATCAAATGATGTAAGTGTGTGATGGTTATCATGATTTAAATTTTATTTAATCGTGTATACTGCATTCTTTTTCAAAATTTAAGTTGTTAAATATTTCATTTGTTATAAATATAGGAACGTATAACATCTTCTTCTCAAGATGGCCAACTAGATAGAACTAGATTCAATCCTACTTTAATAGTGAGGTGGATGCCTGATGTAAGTGGATGAGAATATGTTATCGAACTATATTATTTTAGTGTTTGAAGTTAATGAATTTTTTTGTTTATTTTGCTTTAGGGCTCAAGATAAAAGATCAAAATGTGAAGAACGTGACCCATCCTTCGGTTTATCAAGCAGTCTTGCATTGGTTTTTTGTTGTTATCGAGATAAGCACACATAGTGTATTTTTTATGTTATTTACTTAGAAATGTTTTTAATATAGACATGGTCTTTATTTAAGTGAGATCTGGATATCAACATGTTTTTTTATTCTTCATGAAGATTTAAGTGATATCTTCTGTTCACCTTTTGTAGTTTCTTGATGAAAATCAACACATGAAAAATTATGTCTATGAGTTTAAGCTTGCCTTGTACATTTGTTTACTGGTTTACTTGGGGCAACACATTAATTTTTTTTTGCTCAGTCAATATATGTTTCTTTTATTAATAATCAAGGTTAAAAACAGACGACACTTGATATGTTAACAGTTTTAAAAAAGATTAAGAACATCAACAAATGTTAAAACGTCTAAGTAAATAGCACTTCATAGCTAACTTCTAGGCGCAAAACATACCTCTATGCTATCAAACTTTTTAAAAGCTCGATCAATATCCGCTAGCATATTCCTCATCATTCAAGGTTTAATGTTATTATCACGTCTTGCAACAGTGATAAAAGAGGATTTATTCAGTCATTTCATCTTCAAGATCAGATCCAATGCTATTAAGATGGTCTTTGCTTTTGCTTCGTCTGAACCTCCGTCTTCTGCTAGACCTTAGAAAGCAAACCTTATGTATCCTTGTTCATCCCTAAGAACGTCTTCAAATCCCGTTGAGCCCACCTTTGCTACACAGCCAACGTTGAGCTTTAACCAACCATAAGGAGGAGGGTTACATGTTACTTTTGCACTTCCCTCGACCTAAATTGGATAGTCACATTTTTCAGGATATAACCACCAAAAGCATTCTGAAATTTTCACCTCATTGTATGCTACACTCTCCGCATAAGAGATTGCATCTTTGTCTGGTATAACATGGAGTCCAATTTTTTTGTTTTCTTTTCACAAAATCTGCCATTTCTCGCTAACCACACTGACTAGCATGCAGGCGAGAACGCGCCTAGCCATAAACTTTTGGTAGTGCTTATTCATTTCAATCGAAAGAAATCATGGAAATAGTTCAGTTACACCCATTGCAATCCCACCACTAAAATATCAGAAATTAGATTAAGCTTTACATGATCGAAAATATATTAAATTTCGATTAAGCTTTACATGATCAATAACTTATGAAATGTGTGGAAGGCCTCTGTAATTTTCATGCTCCAAAGTCAAAGAACGCATCCATTTGAAAGCGAAATTGATACTAGACAATCTTGAAAAAGTTTTGCTATTGAATTTTCGTTGTCATCAATTATTTCTGAAACAATTAAATGTTTTAACGAATCAATAAAAACATAACAAAAGAAAAATAAATCTAACTTAAGCGCTTTCAAGAAAATGTATTAATACACTCGAATAAAATTTTAATCAACTTCTTCTCTGCATCTTCTCTATTCAGTTGCGTCAATCCGTTAAAAAGCTCCATCAACCAATACAAAAAACAATTGAAAAACCAAATATTAGTGTAATTCCAATGAAAAAAACGTTATTGAACAAATAAATCACCTCAAAAAACTTAACTTTTAAAATAAAAGGCTACAAATCTAAATCCCCCAGTAATGACATTATCATCCCCATAAACACCATCACCCCACAAGGAGTCTGCAACTATTTCAACAACAAAATAAAACGCCATGGCTCTTCTCGATTTCTTATAATACAATTCTAATAACTCTTCATTCTTCGATCTTACAACCCATAGCGGTATATTAAAAGGAATTGAAGTATCATTTTCCTAAAATTCGTCTCATTTCTAAAACGTTTTGTTCTTTCATCGTTCTTTTATTTTTTCTCCCAATTTATTTACAAATCTTTCTAGGTTTTAAAGTTAATTACTATTTTATTTTCCTCATGGATTATAATTTATGCCATGTCATTTTACACATCACAGCTTACATGGCGTTTAACGGTTCCCTTAACGATTTTCTTAACGGAGGGACATAATTGGTTTATATCCATAGTTTGGGGGTGAAATTGGCATGTTCAAAAGTTTAAGGACGAATTTAAAATGAGTCATAATTTAGGGACGGTTGGTGCAATAAACTCTTATATATTTTATTAGTATCTTAAAAAAAGAGCTTTAATATAATACACTTGACCTTAAATCTTTCAAGGTTATTAGATTTGTTAAAAAATAATTTTTCTAAATGATCAAAAATATATTTTTTTATTTACGGGTTTGTCCAAATCTATCATTAATTTCCATGTCAATAAAAATGGTCAACTAATCAAATAAAGCGTTTTAATGAATGCATATTAAAAAAATTAGGAAATTGGTAAGAGTTTTAAGGTTTGAGGATTTTGTTTGTAAGATAAAATTTAATGTTTATGAATAGAATTTGATGTTTAAATTTTATAATTAAATAGTTAAATTGATTTTTTTAAATAAATATATAAATTTGTATGAATTTATCTACTTAAGATAAAATTTAATGTTTATGATTAAAATTTGATGTTTAAATTTTATAATTAAATAGTTAAATTGATTTTTTTAAATAAATATATAAATTTGTATGAATTTATCTACTTAACATATGTATTAAAAGATTGCTCTTTTAAATATATACAGTACATTGTTTTTCGGTTTTCAAAACTTCATCGTGCAAAATTTCAGTATCATATTTAAGCAAAAAATTCCGCATCATTACAAATTATATATTATTTTAAATTAAATAGTTAGCCAGGAAATAGAATACTCTAAAATAGATAAATTTATAATTTATGGATAAATGATTATACGAAACAATTACATTACATCAACATTTGTCCATTTCATTCAATTTATATTTTATGTAATTATTTTCATTTCAATAAATCAATTATTTACACATGTAGCATGATTCACGTGGTCAATTGAATCACAAGATGTGTAATATATATTTTGGGATAAAGTAGAAGAGATTACGAACAAATCTATTCAGATATCATACTAGAGGCGAAAACATTTATTAATTTTTTTATCAACTATTCGGGAAAATTCGTTTCAAAAGTATTTGGATCATCTCTGTCTCGATTTGAATTTTTTAACGAAGTAAAATGTTGAATTTTACTAAATATGGAAAAATTGGGTTGCAGATTTATTGGCTAAGAAGCCACGTCAGATAGTTAAATCTTCATGATTGTATTTAATAATCATAAGTAATATTTTCCTCCACTTAAATCAAAATAAATTTTTAATAAGACTCGTGGTAATAATTTTTTTTCACCTAAAAAACTTAAAACGTGCGAACTCAGTAGGGCCATAAACATCAAAGCAATGGATTAAACTTGGAGGACTTACAACAAAGAGTTTATTGACCCAAAAACTGGGAGGTCCAAGTCCATTTTCTAAGAGAAGCTAAAGTTACAAGTCAAACCCCAAAATAGTTACAAGGGAAAACTACACCAGTGACCACCGAAGATATTGAGGATACCTATATGAACCACCGAACTAAAAAAAACGTCAATCACACCACCAAACTTATTAAATCAATCTATTTTGACCACCGCCGTTAAAAAATTAACGGAGGGGTGACGGAAGTGCCACGTGGCAGTTAACAGGACATTTTTAAAATTACATGTTTAGTCCCTGTTATTTACTTATTAAATCAATTTGATCCTAATTTTATTTTAATTAAATAAAAATTAATCAACCAATCAAATTATGACACGTGTCATCACCCAATTGAATTAATTTAATTTATTTTGTTTAATATTTAATATATTTTTTCCTCCAATCAGGTGGTGACACGTTTAAAGAAGAAAATGAAAATGGCGTTATGGTAGTTCAAACTTGGGACCAAAGGGATAAAACCCCAAGCTTTAACCATTAAACCAAACTGCTCTTAGTGCTATTGCACCTTTTATATACATATCTTATAGTTTAGTAAAAGTTAGGGGAAGAAAACAAGAGGTGTTTTGGCAGCAACATCGATCGCAAAGTTCAACACCTTGTCGATCTTAGTTCCCTGCTTTTGAAGCATCTCATCAAGCTGTAGATCAAAGATAACCAGACATGGTTAAAGATAAAAGACTAAAAGAACATATTCAAAGAGACAAAAGACAGAACACATCACCTTCTGTGCCTGAACCACAGTCCTTGGGAAACCATCCAAAATGAAACCTTTTTGGCATGACTGTTTCTTCATGGCTTCATCAATGATCCCAACCATCAAATCATCAGAGACAAGTTCACCCTAACATTAAACATTTGCAATCAGATGAATAAGAAAACAAATCAGTATTCGAAACTCGAAACTCGAAATCGTTGGGGGAAAAAAAAAGGATTTTACTTTATCCATAGCTTCTTTGGCCTTAACACCAAGAGGTGTTTTTGGCAGCAACAGCAGCTCTTAGCATATCACCAGTGGCTAAATGACACAAGCAATACTCATCCTTAATCACGGGTGATTGTGTACCCTTTCCGGATTCAGGGGGTCCTGCACTTCATTAAAGGGACAAGGGTTGTTCCAGATCCAATTCCTCCATACAAATCGTTTACCACTCCACTCGGTTCAAGATATCATAAAGTATTTAAATTCTACACAAATTTGTAAACCTCAGAGCCTTGCACAAAATTGAAGACATGAAAAAAAGGTTCCAACTTTGAACAAACTGTGATGAAACCAAATCCAAAGCAAACAAATAAAAGGGTCCAAAATAATCATAAACTGAATGAAACACAGTACAAATCCAGCTGAATGTAAACCAAAGACAATAAAAAAACAACAACCAAGAAACCAACCGATGAGAATGAGGCGTTTGTCGGGCTTGGAGGAGCACTTGAGACGGTGAAGTAGTTCAGTCATGATATCAACGGAAGGAACATCGTCCAGTTCGAACCTTAGTCGGTTAGTCCCAAGTTCGAACCTCCATAATGCCTTCTTGTTTTCTTCCCCTAACTTTTACTAAACTATAAGATATGTATATAAAATGTGCAAACTATAGCACTAAGAGCAGTTTGGTTCAATGGTTAAAGCTTGGGGGTTTTATCCCCTTGGTCCCAAGTTTGAACTACCATAACGCCATCTTCATTTTCTTCTTTAAATTTTCTTTAACCAGGTGGTGACACGTGTCACCACCTGATTGGAGGAAAAAATATATTAAATATAAAACAAAATAAATTAAATTAATCCAATTGGGTGATGACACGTGTTATAATTTGATTGGTTGATTAATTTTTATTTAATTAAAATAAAATTAGGATCAAATTGATTTAATAAGTAAATAACAGGGACTAAACATGTAATTTTAAAAATGTCCTGTTAACTGCCACGTGGCACTTCCGTCACCCCTCCGTTAATTTTTTAACGGCGGTGGTCAAAATAGGTTGATTTAATAAGTTTGGTGGTGTGATTGACGTTTTTTTTAGTTCGGTGGTTCAAATAGATATCCCCAATATTTTTGGTGGTCACTGGTGTAGTTTTCCCTAGTTAAAATTACAAATCTTAAATCCCTAAGGCATTGGCGGTGATGGATTCCGTCTCAACCTCCGTTCCCCGCCCATGAACAAACCTAAACCTCTCCTCTCTCCTCTCTTTCACTTAAACCAACTCCCTAAACCTCTCTTCTCCAACCCCATGGCCCTTACCCACTCGGATCCACCCCCAAACGCCGACGCCGACCACCTCCTTTGCTCCATTCCACAGCAGAACCAAGAGGAACACTCTTCTTCTTCCCTCGATGAAACGCCGCCGTCCATAGTTTCTCCGGGTAAGTACCTAATCGGGCTCTCGCGGTTTGAGAGGGCATGGGCTCATTGGACAAAGCTTGGTCGTCCCAAGTTTATCGTTGCCCCCATGGTTGACAACTCGGAGCTTCCGTTTCGTATGCTTTGTAGGAAATACGGGGCTGAGGCTGCGTATACCCCCATGTTACATTCGCGTATTTTTACAGAGAATCCAAAGTACCGTTCCGAAGAATTTTCTACTTGCAAGGTGATTCCTTTTCATTTCATTTCATTTGCTAAAAGGATTTCTGGGCTGAACCTTTTTTTTTGTTTTCATTTTCTTTAACTTTATATGAGTTAATGGTTGCAGGAGGATCGTCCGTTATTTGTCCAATTTTGTGCAAATGATCCTGATACATTACTTGAAGCTGCAAGGAGAGTCGAATCTTATTGTGATTATGTCGACATTAATCTGGGGTAAATCATGTTCCTTTCGAATTACTGTTATTTGCTTTTTAATGGAAAATCAGTAACTTTGGATGTAAAGCGGAGTATCTTTAAAAAAGATTATAAATTTAACTTTCATGGAACAAAGTATACGATTTGCTTTTGTGTTGAATACCCTTCATGGAGTTGATGCTGAATTATATATGATATTATCTTTTGCCATTTGGGGAAGTAAAAACTAAAAACAAACTGTTATAAAGATCAAAATTGTTGGATTTTGTATGAATGGCTCTGTCGTTTATGTGTAGCTGTCCGCAGCGGATTGCTAGACGAGGGTATTATGGAGCTTTCTTGATGGATAACCTTCCTCTCGTGAAATCTTTAGTGGAAAAACTGGCTTCGAATCTTAATGTACCTGTTTCTTGCAAAATCAGAGTGTTCCCTAAGTTAGAGGATACACTGAAATATGCAAAGATGCTAGAAGATGCTGGTTGCTCTCTTTTAGCTGTTCATGGCCGAACAAGAGATGAGAAAGATGGGAAGAAGTTTCGAGCCGATTGGAATGCTATTAAGGCTGTTAAAAATGAGCTTAGAATCCCAGTTCTTGCCAATGGGAATATTAGGCATATGGAAGATGTTCAAAACTGTCTGGAAGAGACAGGTGCCGATGGTGTGCTTTCAGCTGAGACTCTTCTTGAGAATCCTGCTCTTTTTGCTGGATTCCGGACTGCTGATTGGGTAGCAGATAACGAGGAAGACTTTGTAGATGGAAAACTAGACCAGGCAGATCTGGTGGTGGAGTATTTGAAGCTTTGTGAAAAATACCCTGTCCCATGGAGGATGATCCGATCTCATGTTCACAAAATGCTGGGAGACTGGTTTAGGCTTCAGCCACAAGTTAGAGAGGATCTAAATGCTCAGTCCAGGCTGACATTTGAATTTCTTTACAGTCTGGTGGATCGGCTACGAGAGTTGGGTGTAAGAGTTCCACTTCATCAGAATTATACTTCAGCAGCCAAAGACTCGGCTGAGGTCATCGCTATTTGATTAGCCGGTCCACTTCATCAGAATTATACTTCAGCAGCCAAAGACTCGGCTGAGGTCATCGCTATTTGATTAGCCGGTCCAAAGTTAATTGAACTGTAGGTACATGGAATATTGGGAAAATCAGGCTCTACCATTTTTTTTGTTATTCTTCCTTAATTCAAACAACAATATACAATTTTTAACCTATGAGTTGGGGAAGATTATGAATTTACTATTGTATTGTCTTCCCCGACCTTTTATATGTAAGGGTGTGTTGTTTTCTAGACAATTTATTCAATTTGCTATTGTACACTAGAAATGTAGAAGATTGGGTATTTTGAACATCTATTACACTTTGATGGACTCTTAGATATCTTCTGTTTGAAAATGTGAAGAAATGGTTAGAAGGTATTTCAGACGTTTAAATTTGGTGACACTTGATACATCGTCTTTTTTCTGTGCAATCACAATTTAATATGAAACTTTTTTTGGTTGAAATGATTCTTGTTTTACGTTAGAAGGTGTAAGTGTATAGAATTACAGTTTTAATCATTCCAGATGTTAAAGTTTAGTCCTTTTAAGAGTGAGTTTATTTTACAAAAGCTCACTTGGCTTGGTGAGTTAGTTTTTGCTATACCTATATGGAATTAAAATAATAACAGCAATTCTTTAGGTTTCATATGATATGAAAGTGAGGTTGAGGATAGGCATACCGCATAGTGTAAATATTTGATTCAAAGCCCTTTTATTACTACTCTGCCTGCCCCAAATCAAATCTCATCTCAATATCTCATGGTTGAAAACCAAACACACGAAATTTTAAAATGGCATCGCCCAGACTTGAATCGAAAACTTTTAGTGTGTTAAATTAATGTGATAACCAACTACATCACAACACCTTTGCGCTTAGCATTTTGATTAAAATTTATTTAACGAATGAATGTTAGCATTTCATTTTGAATTGCCGTTTTGATGCATTTGCAATCACCATAGTTGGGGTACCATCTGCGGCATTTGCATGTACATTGATTCTAAAGTTTTTTACTTTAATTTGATTTTGGTGTCATCATTAATTTAATTAAATGAAAATTAAAGAATATTTACATACTTTTAAGTTTGTATTTAAAAAAGTTATGAAACAATTATTTTTACGTAAGAATCAATAAATACTCTTCAAAAAATACAAAATAAAAACCCAAAAGCTTGATGTACTTAAGGACAAGGACATTGTTACCTTGATGAAAGGATTTCAAATTTACTAGCAATCAATTTGTCTAGTAGGGTAATGCACCAGATCTTTTAAGCATTGACATAGGTTTAAATTTTAACATTATGAATGAAGTAAATTGAGTTGAAATGGTCGACTCATAATAGACCTTTGTAGTACCCGATCTAAATTAGTCAACCAATAAGTTACTCTTTAACTTGGTCGCAGAAGCTCTCAGTGTCATTTTGTGTAAGGCCTCTTCATTTGGTTTCTTTGATGGTGTGCCTCTTGGTAAAAGTGGAGTAACTGTTACTCACCTCTAGTTTGCGGACGACTTGATCATTTTCCGTATCAAATTAAGGACATTATTCGAATCTTGAGAGGTTTTGAGATCGCTTTTGTCCTTAGATTGAATCTTGGATAATCCAAACTGTGGGAATTAATTTAGAAGACTATGTGCTTCATACGTTGGTGTCTTCCTTAAATTGCAAGACTACCTTGGGTTGCCTCTTGGTCATCCAAAGAATTCGGTGGCACAATGGTTTCCTATTGCTGGGTGGAAATCGAAAATCCTTTCGATTAGTGGCTGAATCTCCCTAGTAAAAGCTGTGCTATATAATTTTCATGTGTTTTACTTGTCGCTTTTCAGAATGCCAATATCTATCAACAACCAATTGAATAAACTTATCGCTAATTTTGCATGGGACAATTCATTGGTTAAGTTGAAAAGTCATGTGTAAGCCTAAGCTGTGTGAAGGTTTGGGATTATCTGATATGAAAATGAAGAGCAGTGCGCTGCTGAACAAATGGATTTGGAGGAGAGTAGTCAAAGCCAAGTATGAAGGAAACTCAAATGGGTTGCTCCCTTCCAACTTAAGCAAATCAAATAAATCCTGGATTTGGTGTGGCATTATTTCCCCTCTTACTTCTGATTCGGATATGTTTACCTAAAATACTCAGTTGGTCGTTGGAAATGGCAAGGCTATCAATTTTTGGTCAGACATGTGGATAGGTTCTATTTCGCAAAGATCTTTGCTCTAGCTATTAAAAAGCAAGGTTTGATTTCTGAATTTAGTTCTTTTGTTGGTAATGTGTGGACTTGAGATGTTTGTTCGATTGGGAGGTGGTTGTTTAGGAAGAGTTCAGTGTTGTCATCAATGTGTTCTTGATAGGAATTGCATCCGATGGAAGGCTTCGTCAAATGATTTGTATAGCTCAAAATCATATTTCAAGTTGTGTTCCACGTCTAACTCTAATCTGGACCAGATTTAGAGACTGATTTGGGCCAACCTCACTCCCCCTAAAGTTGAAATTTTTTTGTGGCGACTATTACAAGGCGAAATTCCAACGAAAACGGAGCTTTTTAAGCATGGTATGTTACCTCAATCATCTTTTTCTTGGGGCTTTTGATGAAAGTATGAATCACTTATTTTGTTAATGCGGTATATTTGACAAAATTGATGTCTTTTATGGGATATTCATTTGGTGCTTCCCAATAGTTCGAGAGATTTGTTATGTAGTTAGATTAGTTGTTATTTCGGGTTTAGAGAGTTTTTAGTATGGAGGTTGGCTTCTTTGGCATTATGTGGACTTTGTGGCTATGTCGTAATGAAGTGGTGTTTCAGGGCAAATGTTTCTTCGTAGAGCAGTGTTTCGATGTGTTGATATTAAGGGTAAGTTGGTGGTGTAAAGTAAAGTGGCCAAACACAATAGGTTCAATTAGTGATGTTCGAAACTTGCCTTATGTACTTAAAAGTGTTTCCACTGCACCATTTTGATTGCTTCTTGTCTATTGGTCACCTCCGCTGGTACTTTGAAGTTCAATGTCGATGGGGCTGTTATTGGGAGTTTTGAGACAACGAGCATTGGTGGTATTTTGAGAGATCATGTCCAAAGGTCGATGATTGCTTTCTCTAAATCGGTGGGTTACATTGATGTTACTACGACAGAATGCTCGCTGTGTTGGAGGCTCTAAAGTTATTTAATTCATCATGTTGGGTCAATGCATATTCGTTATGCATCGAATGTGATTGTAGCAACGTGGTTAGTTGGTTTCAGCGTTCGTGTAGTGCCCCAGTTTCAATTAAACAAACTATATTGTCCTGCTTATTGTCTTGTGCAGGTTTTGAATGGTCCATTGTCCTTGTCCCAAGAGAGCGTAACAGTTGTGCCGATAATTTGGCAAAGAGAGAAATTAATCGTTCAGCAGACTTCGAATTCATCCGGCCTGAATAAGACTAGCTTGGCCTTTTGCTTACTGGAATTTCAGTGAATATAGCGTGTAGTTCGCTCTTTGTGCGGCTGATGTTCCCTAAGTTTGATATTCTGATAAGTGCTGTCGGTATAATATTAACATGTTGTTTTGCTATTTTATTTGTGGAGTTTTGTTCTTATAGAGTGTCAAAACATTAGTTTTTTTTAGCTAATGTAGGTTATTGTTTAGACTATGTGGGTGCTAAGGAAGTGCAAGGGGTGGCCAACGCTGGATGTTCTTGTGAGAAGTTATATTAGGTTGGTAGTGTATCGGCTTTAACTTTAGGCACTCTTTTTCCTCCATTAAGTGTATGAACGTTTTTAACGAGACTCAAGTCGTCGCCTTGACTCAGTTTGTTATGAAATTTTATCTTTAAAAAAAAAATGAGATTAGATTAATGATTAACTCATAATTTCAGCCGTTCTCTAATAATATCTCTCAAATAATTAAAATCAATTAATGACATGAGGGTTTTTATTTTGTGTGTAAAAAATAAAGTGCAACTCAATCCGTTTGTTTCACTTTTTTCTTACTAAATAAAATAATTGTAACAAAAAAATGTCGAAAATAAAAAAATATATATATAAACAAGAGAAAAGGCGAATAGAAACAAACAAAAATGAAACATGTACAACTCTATCAAACGATAAGAAATGTTTTAATCTTTGAATTCATCCATTTTTTTTATATTGGTATAATTTTTCTTTTGGCTACACTCTACATTGATACCTGAATTTATTTATGTTCCCATATTAGTACTTTTTTAATGATGATAAAGATGGGGTGCAATATCACTCAAAAATGGATTAAAAATAATTTCGATCAATATATTTAAAGAAAGTATTAAATAATCCAAACATGTAATAATTAGTTTGAAACATTGCCTACGTGTCATTGTAATTGGAGATAACTTTTTAGGTAGGTATATAGATGTCCAATTCTCGAACTTTATTTTACTTTCTTCATTGCTTATGTTGTATGTGTTGAGCAAATCTATTATGTTTACTATTTACGGGAAAGATTAAACTGTTGATCACTACTTTATTTATTTTTAAAGAAATATTTCCAACGAAGCACCAGTGGTCTAGTGGTAGAATAGTACCCTGCCACGGTACAGACCCGGGTTCGATTCCCGGCTGGTGCAATTTTCGGGAAGCAGTGAGGAATTTGACGCTCATGTGATGGTAGGGTCCATTGCAGTTTCTGATTCAACGATTATAAACAGCGTACCTGAGCTACCTGAAATTTTCATTTTTTAGCTGAATCTTCTGTGATAAAGAATTATAATAATATGAAGTTATTAAAATCAGTTGATTCAAACATGGCCGCAGTCACCTGAAGGGTGAGCTCTCCTGAATCTGTTACTTACCACATTCTCACGTCTTCACCCCCTAACGTGGATTCAACTCTTACCATTTTCTTATGATATAAACGACCAAACCCATGTTTTGTTTGAGAATCGGTCCTTTTTTTTTCATCTGTGATGGATGAACACTTTCTTTTTCTAGCTCTAGACTCTAGTCTCTTGTGCCAATAAACTTGCTTTTCTGAAGCTGCAAGAGAGCACTACGAAACTGTTTATTCCAACAATTACAAATCATGTCTTTGTTTCAGATAATGAAGATGGTGAGTACATTTAGCACTACACTGGAAGGAGGAACATAGAGGCTTTATTGCTGTTCATTCGGAAAACAGCACCTGAGTTTATCGTGGTTCATACTGGTATCATCTTTAAGGCAGCAGCGATCGGCATGCCTAAGAATCCTATGAACACACTTACCAACCATTGTGAGCCGGTGAGAGGAATTGTACTGGCAAATGTTCCCAAGAATTCGATGATGATGACTTGGAAGACAGCAGTGCAGCCAAGGACAGCCACGAAAACGTAGTTATCTAATATACCCTTGAAAACATTCATTTCCTCCATGTTACGTGAGCTGATCTCATTGAAAACCTGTGGAAATCACCCAGCATAATTTGTAAGCTAAATCATGGACTCAGGAAAGCGTGCATGTAGCAAAATTTTGAATACTTCCATGAATGAATGGCAAGGAGAAAGAAAGATGCGTGTAAGTAATAATTGTAAACAAACATGCTTAAGCTTGTGGACTGTGCAAGTATTTGATTCAATGCCCCTTTTGAAGTATACATTATCCCTGCTGCCTGGCGCCTGCCCCAAATCAAATCCAATATCATGCCTCAAAAACAAAACATACTTGGAAAAAAAAAACAAAATGGCGTCGCCCGGACTCAAACCGGAGACCTTCAGTGTGTTAGTCTAACGTGATAACCAACTACACCACGACACCTTTGAGGCTAAAGTTTTGATTATTGTATATATAACGCATGACTGTTAACATTTCGTTTTGAAGAAACATTTTGGTGCATTTGCAATAATTACAGTTGGGGTATCATATGTATGTACATTGATACTAAATCTTTCGCTTTATTTGGTTTTGATGTCATCATTAATTCAATTAAATGAAAATTAAGGAATTTTTAAGTTTATATTTGAAAACTCATAAAACGAACCATTTTTTGCATAGAAATTCAATAAATGTTCTCCAAAATAATTATAGCGTGATGCACCTAAGGACGAGGATTCCGTTAACTTGATTAAATGATTTGAAATTTGATTTATTGAGATTAACTCATAATTCCAGTCCATTCATTAATAATATCTTTCAAATAAAGCTCTGCTGTTAAAGTGGATTTGGCGCTATGGCTCTGAACCGGATAATCTCTGGAGGAAAATAATTGACGCGAGATATGAAGGTAATAGCTTTTCTACTATCCCTGGAAATTTATCCCTTAGCAACAAATCATGGTCTTGGAGAAACATCATTACTGCTCTCTTAACGAGTGATAACTTATTCCTAAACAACATTAGATACATCGTTGGTAATGGTTTGCACATCTCCTTCTGGAATGATTTGTGGATAGGTGATGCATCTCTCAAATCATGTTTCCCAAGAATCTTTTTTATTGCAGTTAATAAGAGGGGTGTCATAGCTGAATTCGAAAAAATTGTTAATGAAACCTGGCATTGGAATATTCTTTTATGCCGAAATCTATTTGAGTGGGAGCTTGGACAATGGGAAGAGCTTCAGTCGACTATCAAGGATTTTAAATCCAACTTCGATGTTCCGGACAACATTCGTTGGATCGCTAATTCTTGTGGTAACTATAGTGTAAAATCTTTTTGTGAAATTAACACCATTCAAGACTCACCAGATGACATTGTGTGGAAATATGTATGGTCGAAGCATGCTCCTCCTAAGGTCTCGGCTTTTGTTTGGAAAGCTGTTCATGGGAGGATCCCTGCCAAAATGGAACTTTTGAAGAGAGGAGTCCAGGTTCTAGATTCTGGCCTTTGTGTTGTATGCAAAGCCGCCCCATAGACTGTCTCTCATCTCTTATTTTTCTGCCATGAAATATGGAAAATTTGGCAAAAGTGGTGTGCTATTTGGAATGTCTTCCTAGTGATTCTAAAGTCGTTCCGTGAATTCGTTACTGTTTGGTGCGAGGTGTACCCAAGAAAGGTTCATCGCTCAGTTTGGATTCTAAGTCTCTTTTGTTTCAGCTGGACGGTTTAGCTCTTTCGAAATGACATTATCTTCAATGGGACAAAATGGTCGGCCACTACCTTATTCGAGTTGTGTCTTTTACGCCTAAGCAATTGGTGTTCAGCGCTTTGGCCGCTCCATCAGATTATCTCCTGCTATGCTCATTGGCCACCCCGAATTGTTTGGATTCTTCAATCCAACTCCGTCGCATGTTGAAATATCACACTGGATTCCACCCCCTCGGACACACTAAAGTTCAATACTAATGGAGCGGTTATCGGAAGTTTCGGCCACGCTGGTATAGGAGGCTGCCAATGTAACGACAAAGGTAAACTCTTAATTGTGTTTTCCAAATCTGCTGGTTATTCCGATGCAGCCACTGCCGAAATAAAAGCAATATTAAAGGCATGCAATTTGTTTAAACTCTCCCCCTGGTGTCGTTCTCATTGCCTAACCATTGAAAGTGATTGCCTCTAAGTGGTGAATTGGATTAAAAAACCTCAAGATTGTCCTGGAAATTTCAAAGACCTGATCCTCAAATCTATCAGTTGCTGTGAAAATTTGAATTGGTCGATTCACTACGCTCCTAGGGAATGCAATTTCTTCGCGGATTTCCTTGCTAAGAAAGGCATCTCCCGTCGGATTCAGCTATGCCAGGTCTTCTCGGAAAATCAAGTTGTGTAGCACCAGCGCTAATGGCAGCTAGGGAGTGCGACTTTGATTGCAGCTTTGCTTGTGGAGCAAAGACCTATCCAACCTGTGCGTAGTATTCCTTGCATGGCCAATATCAACTTCGCTCCTCTCCTTTAGTTTATTTGCAAGCCTTGACTTATTGTTTTGGTGTCACCTGCTAAGTTAAACTGGTTTATGTCGGTATGGTTGGCACTGGTCTTGATTCGAGTTGTACAACATAGATGGATTGCACTCTTTTTTCTCCAATTAGGTTAGGGAGGTTTTTTAACGAGGCAATCCATTTATGCGACGTTTCAAATTAGTTAAATAAATCTCCAATCTTTTCAAAAAAAAAATTAAAAACTGATTTTCAATTCAATTTGCAGTGCTTGAAGATGCAGTTAAGTGGTATTTATTATTAGGATGAGTCTACACGTGCGACGAACATTGATGAACACCACTAACGATGAACACCGATGAACACCATTAATTTTTTTTAAAATCTTAAAAATCTAAAGGATTAAAATTATAATTAAAATTATCATTTAAAAAAATAAAATAAAATTTAAAAATTACTTTATATTATTTTTTTAATAAATTAAAATCAAATATTCCTAATTTTCCTAAACCCTAACCAAAAATAAAAACCAGTTTTATAATTTTATAATAGATTTGAATCAAAAAGACCCAAATCTCCTAAACCTAAACCTAAACCTAACAAATTCAACCCCTCAACCTATATCCAGTCAGCGCCACCTTACCACTTGTCGCCTCCGCCCGCCTCCCTCAGCACTATTACCGGTGTCGTTAGTGCGTCGACCGGCCGTTTTTCGTTTGCCATTTCTAGCCGGCGTCGCGATCTGCAGCGTCCTTCTTGCTGCCGTCCGCCGTGCTTCTTGTTGCCGTCCCCGTCCGCCGTCGAGCCCATCTCCAGTGCCGACAGTCGTCATCATCAAGGTATGCCCTAATTCCCAATTAATTTTCCCCCAATTTCGAATTGTAATTAGAACCATAATTTCCAATTAATTTCCCCCCAATTGAACCCTAATTCCCAATTAGATCTCAATCAAACCCTAATTTTAATTTACCCAATTTCGAATTGTAATTAGGAACCCTAATTCCCAATTAATTTCCCCCCAATTTCGAATTGTAATTAGAACCCTAATTCCCAATTAATTTTCCCCCAATTGAACCCTAATTCCCAATTAGATCTCAATTAAACCCTAATTGTAATTTACCCAATTTCGAATTGTAATTAGGGGCCCTAATTCCCAATTAATTTTCCCCCAATTTCGAATTGTAATTAGAACCCTAATTCCCAATTAATTTTCCCCCAATTAAACCCTAATTCCCAATTAGATCTCAATCAAACCCTAATTGTAATTTACCCAATTTCGAATTGTAATTAGGAACCCTAATTCCCAATTAATTTTCCCCCAATTTCGAATTGTAATTAGAACCCTAATTCCCAATTAATTTCCCCCCAATTGAACCCTAATTCCCAATTAGATCTCAATCAAACCCTAATTTTAATTTACCCAATTTCGAATTGTAATTAGGAACCCTAATTCCCAATTAATTTCCCCCCAATTTCGAATTGTAATTAGAACCCTAATTCCCAATTAATTTTCCAATGTTTTTGCGGATTTGCTGGCCAAGAAAGGTATACACAGAAGTGTTGATTTGGAGTGGAAGTCAGACATTGCAGTTTGTCGGTTGTGAATACCCTTCAGCTGCTTGTGCTAAGGGTACATGCTGGGAGTCTTCGTACTTGGTACATTTTCAATTTGAAGGACATGAGCTGCAGATGCACCTAGCCTCTTTTATTGAAACCTGGGTTATGATGTGTTCCAGATTGTTTTGCTTAGGTGGTGAGTGTGTTCATTTGATAAATCACGGTGATATTGTAGGGGTACTGCTTAGTTCCCTCTGGGTGCAAGTTCCTACTCATTCTACTGGTAGACTTTGTTGGATGAAAATGGTTGATCAATAGCAGTCCAGGTTATATGTATACATGTTCTCCTCGCACTCTTTTTCCTCCAGGCTAGGTTAGGGAGGTTTTTTAACGAGGCGGGAGACATGTTTTTCCTTATCTTCTAGTACGAATAAAATCCCTTTTCAAAAAAATTTTTTCCCCCAATTGAACCCTAATTCCCAATTAGATCTCAATTAAACCCTAATTGTAATTTACCCAATTTCGAATTGTAATTAGGGGCCCTAATTCCCAATTAATTTTCCCCCAATTTCGAATTGTAATTAGAACCCTAATTCCCAATTAATTTTCCCCCAATTAAACCCTAATTCCCAATTAGATCTCAATCAAACCCTAATTGTAATTTACCCAATTTCGAATTGTAATTAGGAACCCTAATTCCCAATTAATTTTCCCCCAATTTCGAATTGTAATTAGAACCCTAATTCCCAATTAATTTCCCCCCAATTGAACCCTAATTCCCAATTAGATCTCAATCAAACCCTAATTTTAATTTACCCAATTTCGAATTGTAATTAGGAACCCTAATTCCCAATTAATTTTCCCCCAATTTTGAATTGTAATTAGAACCCTAATTCCCAATTACTAGAGAGGCAAACAGGGTGGCCGACAGCTTAGCCAAGAAAGGTATCGATCGGAATCAGAATTATGTCGAGTTTTTCACGCTGTGATCGCCCTGTTGATTTAGTTTTAAGGTGCTTACTGCCGACAGTCTGGGGTGCATGGCAAGCTTGCTGAAGCACGTGCGCTACGTATTGCCCAGGTTAACCCTAGCTTCTGCCCTCGATTGAAATTTCGTTGTTTGTACTATGTGTTTCTGTTTTGACGTGTGATGCTGTCTTAGAACATGGTCATACATGCTTGCGTGTCTCGGTTCCTTCGGTTTTATTGTAATGTGGTATCGCATAGTCATGTTGCACTCTTTTTCCTCCAACATAGGTTTAGGGAGGTTTTTTAACGAGGCGCGTGACTATGTTGTTTGATAATAAAAGTCCGCCTTATATTTCAAAAAAAAAATTCCCCCAATTGAACCCTAATTCCCAATTAGTTCTCAATCAAACCCTAATTTTAATTTACCCAATTTCGAATTGTAATTAGGAACCCTAATTCCCAATTAATTTTCCTCCAATTTCGAATTGTAATTAGAACCCTAATTCCCAATTAATTTCCCCCCAATTGAACCCTAATTCCCAATTAGATCTCAATCAAACCCTAATTTTAATTTATCCAATTTCGAATTGTAATTAGGAACCCTAATCCCCAATTAGTTTCCCCCAATTGAACCTTAATTCTCAAATTAGATCCCAATCAAACCCTAATTTTAATTTCTCCAATTTTAAATTCCAATTAGGGTTTAGGAATGTTCTGAATTATTAGAGGTTGTTTTGTGAATTATTAAAAGCAGGGGAATGTTCTAAAAGTATGTATGAAGACTGTTTTTTTTAAATGAATTGAGCCTCATTAAAAACCCCCTTCATACCCCGAACCGGAGGGGTAAGGGCATTGGAAGGAGGAAAAGAGTGCTCAGAAATTTTATTCGATCATGGGCGGTTTACAACGTTGGATTATCAAGATTGATCATACGATCATTACAAAATGAGAGCTAACCCTTAAAAATTAACCCTTGTCCATCCAGAGAAAAGCAGTCTTCCTGCCAATACCGCCCTTTGCTAGCAAGTCTGCTTCAACATTATCATCGCGACACACCTTGTCAAAGGTCCAATTTTTCTCTTTGCTCACCTGCCAGATTTCCAGTACTAACTGTCTAAATACTTGCGGAGCATTCGAAGGGTTGTTTATCCACCCTAAGGCTAGTGCGCTATCAGATAGGAATGATATTCTCTCATCTTGGAACGATTCAGCAGAGGAGCAGATAAAACATGCCTCTTTAATCACTAGTAATTATGCCGATGTAGCGTCGATATTCCCTGCAGATTTGGAGAATTTTGCTAGCGCGTTACCTTTGGCATCGTAGAGAATACCTCCTAAACCTGCCTCTCCAAAGCTCCCTTTTACCGCTCCATCAACAAGGAACTGCAGATGGTTCACCAACGCTACTTTCCGGGTGGGATTTACCTTGTAAGAAGCCTTGCAAATAATCTTGGAGGGATTCGCAAGGAAGTAGCTCTCCGAGAAGAATGCTTCCGGCCAGTTGTTTTGGCACCACTGAATGGTATTGATTTGAGCCGTATCGAAGAGATGAACCTCATTCAGGCTTCTTTTATTAAAGATTATATCATTTCGGGTTGACCAGATTGACCAACATAAGCTAAAAAAGGACATTAACCATATAGGTTTGGCATTAAAGACCGGGCATGCATCAGACCAGACGTGGAGAAAGAGTCGAGTAGTGCCAGGGGTGATGAAGGAGATATTCCATTTATTGCACCATTTAGCCCACAATTTCCAACTCACAGTGCAAGAAAAAAATAAGTGAAATTCAGTTTCACTATCCGAACCGCAGAGTGGGCAACATTGATCCATAATTAGCTTTGATCCTCTTCGGAGAAGGTTTGATTTGGTTGAGAGTCTACCGCGAAGCAACCGCCACATAAAGAATTGAATTTTCGGAGGAATGTGTTTGTCCCATACTAACTTCCAACAAGGGTATTTGGTTTTGTCGAGAGAAGATATAAGCCCACAGTAACTTTTCGGTGTATACACCCCATTTGAGGACCCTATCCATCGAATGATGTCTTGATTCAAGGAGGAGAAAGAGTATTTATCGATGCAAATCAAGAAGTGATCCCTAACCTCAATTTCCCAGTCGAATAGGGACCTGCGAAATGTGATTGACCAAGTCCAATGGTTGTTCACCTTATTGCCGAATTCTCTGACTTTGCCTTCTTTTTTGTTTGCCAGGGCATATATTCTCGGGAATCGGTAGGCGAGTGGTTGATCACCAGCCCAGCAATCGAACCAAAACTCAATAAGACTTCCATCATCGAGTATGGGTCTGATGTTTGCCGTGAAAGGATCTGAGTTGCAATTCAAAGGCTTGCTGATGTCTCTCCATATCCATGAGGTTTTAGAGTTGGAGGGGATCGAAGGCATCAGTAGGGTTGATTTGCCATAGTATTTGTCACACAAAATTCGCCTCCAGTGACTATCTCTTTCAGTGTTGTACCTCCAACCCCATTTGTTTAAGAGTGATCGATTCCTGATGTGGTGTCAACTAGACCCAATCCCCCTACCTCCTTCGGACAACATAGATCCGCCCAACTCACCCAATGAGTTGCTCTTCCATCAATTTTGCCCCACAGAAAGTTGGAAATTAATTTGTTTACCTCAACGCAAATGGTAGACGGCATTTTGAATAGAGATAGATAGTAGAGTGGGAGACTATTTAACACGGATTTCACAAGTATTAGCCTTCCTACAGGAGATAGATTTGATCCCTTCCAGCTCACAAGATGGTCCCAAATCTTTTTTACCACCGGGTTCCAAATGGATGCACAGTTTCTATCCGCTCCCAAAGGTAACCCCAAATAAGTTGTGGGAAGGGAATTTGAGGAGCAATTGACTTCCTTTGCAATGCTAGCAATCTGGTCGTTTTCCACATTGACTCCATACAAATCAGTTTTTTTTTCAGGTTGAGCTTCAACCCAGACATCATCTCAAATACGCTCAGAGTTCTTTTGATGTTACGGATTTGATTTGCATCGGCCCTCGAGAAGATGATTAAATCATCTGCGAATTGCAGATGAGACATGCAAATGTTTTCAGTCTTAAGATGAATTCCAGAGAATAGATTCAGAGATAAAGCTTTGACTAGCGTTGAACTTAACGCCTCTGCCACTAGGTTGAATAAGAAGGGGGAAAGGGGACACCCTTGTCTCAAACCTTTCTTGATACGGAATGAATTTGATGGACTGCCGTTTACTAATACTGCCAAGGAGGAAGTGGGAACACACGAGTATATCCAGTTGCACCATTTCTTTTCGAACCCCATCTTGTCCATGACTAAGAAGAAAAAAGGCCACTCAATCGAGTCGAAGGCCTTCTTTAAATCATCATTGAAGATGACAATTTTTTCTTTCCTGTTCCTAGCCAAATCGACGAGCTCATTTGCTATCGAAGAGCAATCAGTTATCTGCCGGCCTTTTATGAATGCGAATTGGTTTTCTCTTATTAAATCACTCATGAAAGGAGACATTCGCCTTGCTAACACTCTTGCAACAATTTTGTATAGACTGCCTACAAGGCTTATGGGCCTGAAGTCGTCCACAACTGTCGGGTCTTTCACTTTGGGTATAAGAGCCACGTAAGCCAGATTCAGCTCAGTTGGTATGCCTTTGTCTCTGAAAAAGTTGTCAAAGAATTCCATGACTGATTTGTGAAGAGAGTTCCAATATTTCTTGAAGAATTGCAAATTAAATTCGTCCGGGCCAGGAGCCCGGGACCCATCTGCCGAAATAATTGCCTCCTAGACTTCTTCTTTCGAAAATGGCCTTTCGAGCCACTATGCCGAGGGCTTAGGCAAGGTTTTCAAGTTGCAGTCCCACTTGCGTATTAGAAGGGTGTTGCGAGAGAGGAAATTGTTCTTGAAGTGTTGTTCGAAGATCTCAGAAATCACATTAGTCTCAGTGTGGGTTTCACCTTCGAAGGAGATTTGATTAATTTGGTTTTTCATTTTCCTGGCTGTCGCTGTTAGGTGGAAAAAATGAGTGTTTCTATCTCTATCTCGAAACCACTTCAGCCTGGACTTTTGAAGCCAGTCCCGCTCTTTTTTCCTATACAAATCCCATAGTTGAGTTCTCAGTTTTGAAGCCTCATCCACCTCTAAGTGATTACCATTGCTCAAGTAAATTTTTTCCTCGAGAGCATGCAGTTTCAATTCCACCTCTTTGATGGTGTCCGTTCTTGCCCTTACTTCTTTGTTGTGCCACTGCTTCGAGATGTCCTTGCATACTTTCAAGATATGGATGATGTCCTTGTTGGAAGAAGATGTAATAGCCTTGCTCACGGCATCCGAATAACCTTTTATGTTAGACCAAGAAGAGAACCATTTAAAGGGTTTCGCATCAGTTTGGGAAGACTGGGAACTGATCATAATTGGGCAGTGATCCGAGAGACTTTTCGGAAGAACGCTCTGAATTAGATTAGGCCAAAGTAGCAATAGCTCAGGTGAGATGCAGAATCTGTCAATTCTGCTTGCTTGCGGGGGAATTTTCTTACCAAACCAAGTAAAAGAGCCTCCTTTTAGGGTAGATTGACCAGACTGAGATTTTCAAGGAAATCGCGTAGGGCCTCTGCAGCTCTTTTGTTGAAATGCTCTCCCAATTTCTCTTCCTATTCCATAATTAAGTTGAAGTCGCCTCCAGCGATGATAGGTAAGTCAAGGCTACCTAAAGTAGCAGCTAGATGTTCAAAGAAAGTCTTCCTGTCTCCGTCGTCATTCGGGGCATACAAATTTACCACACATATTTTCTTCCCCCACTTAGTAAGGACCCCGATCAGTATAATGAATCTCTGATTTAAGATTATGCTTTCCATGGTGAAGAAGTTAGAATCCCAGAGTGTTACTAGACCACCCGCTAAACCCACCGAGGGGCTAAAAGCCATATCGCCATTCTTCAGGCTCCAAAGAGAGCGAAGAAGGTTGTTTCTGCAAACCTTCATTTTTGTTTCTTACACTAGTACTAGTTTGGTGTCGTTGTTGGAGCAAAGACGTTTTAAAGCTCGTTGTTTCAAAGGATTACACAACCCCCTGATGTTCCATGAAATGCATTTGAAGCTAGACATTAGTTTAAAAATTGAAGGCGTGCTGGACGGTACCTTTTGGAGAGCATTGCTAGCGTTGCTCCTCAGCTTCGATCCACCGTAGTTTCTCGATCACAAGTGCCCTATCTTCAACAAAGGTAACCCCTAGAATCTCAAAAATTCCAAATTTTGCTTCAGCTTCTTTGTAGTCTAGGCGGGTCGCCTCCTTGGCCGGTATCGACTTTGGAAGGTCTGATAGTTTCTCACCCAAACTGTCTGAGCAAAGTGCCATCCTTGCCGACGAACAGTGACCAATAGAGATACCGTCGGAGTTACCTTTCAATTCCTCCCCAAATCGACTTGGTGGATCCACCGATTCCCCATTTGAGGCTGGGGAAGGGGACAAAAGCCCTGTACCGCCCCGGGAAGCTTTTGGGCTCAGAGAATTGGGCACGGCCTTATTAGCACGACTTGACTCGCTGGTGTGGTTTATGGTAGGTTTGAGCAGCTTGGGCCTTATGTTAAACATGCCTTCGTCTTTATAAAAAACTGGCCCCGTACTAATGCTTTGGTCTGACACTGTAGGGAGAGGCCCATATCCAATTTCGATGGGGATGTCTAACAAATTTGAGCTGCTATCCGATTTCCCATGAGGTGGATTGGTAGTAGCGACGGCTCTACCAGCCTGATTTTTCTGACACTCATCATTAGTACCCATATTCGACATTCTATTTTCGTTAGTAGTTCCTTCATTCTCGATGTCTGGCGAATCCGTTTCGTCTGCCTGCTCATTTAATGCGCTGAACCCAGAATCGAAGCGCCCCATCGTTGCTCCGGCAGCGCTCTTCATCGACGGCGAGCCAATCAACTTTACGTCAATCCAACATCTATTGTCTTCGTATGCCTCCGTGCGCATTCTAATTCTGAATGTTTCACCATTAGCAGTCACTGTGGTTGAATCGGGGACGTCTGTCACCGAGCTAACCTCTAAAAGGATACGGGCGACGTCGAATATGTTCCTTTGGCTGGTATCGTCATCAATCTTGATAATCCTCCCCCACTGATTAGCTATTCCTTCTATAATCTCCATGTATCATGCGAAGATCGGTATGCCTTCTATGTTGACCCAAATATGGAGTTTTTTCTTGGTAATGAAGTTCTGCAACGTGTCGATTTCTTTGAACCAAGATTCCATAAGATTGTCTCTAAGATCCCAGAAAATGGTGACCTGCTCCACCTCAAGGCAATGAATTACCACAAAGAACCCGTTTAACACATTGACTTTCACTTTGAAGCCATCAGATATTAGAGCTTGTTGTACTAGTTCTGCGTCGTACATGTTCTTAACCAATCCCACGAAACAATGATTAAGCCAAGCCGTTTCCTCCGGAGGGATGACCACACAGATAGACATGTTTGCCTTTGTGGAGCTGTCCTGCTGCACTTCTTTTTCATTCCTGGTGAGACACTGTTCTATAGGCTTGCAAAGGTTCATGAGCGCATCCTTGTATGTCCTGTCTTTGGTAACCAGTGGAAAGTTCCTCAAAGGTTTGCCATTCCCAACCTGGTTTGAAGTGGAGCTATTTAGATTCATCGAGGGTGGTGCCACTTTTTTCTCTTTTGATATGGAAATTTTTGCCCCGTCTAACAATCTTCTGTTCCCTTCTCTGATTGCCCTCTCCGCTTCTGTTGCTTTCTGGAATCTTACGAAGGCAAACGTTGTGCTCGATCGGCTTCTCTTGGTGTTGCTATAAGCTATGTAAACATGTCTGACTTTGCTGTATGTGGAAAACGCTTCTCTGAATGCTGACCAAGGAATCCGCTTGCTAACGTTGTTGATGTAGACTGTAGCACCTGCTTCGCTGCCGAAGATCCTCTGATTCACCCTGGTTGACTTGATGGAGACCCTAGCTCCCCTCCTTCCGTGGCTGCGCTCAGAAGACATTTGGGTCTAATTTCTTTTGGGAATTAGATCTCAATCAAACCCTAATTTTAATTTACCCAATTTCGAATTGTAATTAGGAACCCTAATCCCCAATTAATTTCCCTCCAATTAAACCATAATTCTCAAATTAGATCCCAATCAAACCCTAATTTTAATTTCCCCAATTTTAAATTCCAATTAGGGTATAGGGTTTAGGAATGTTCTGAATTATTAGAGGCTGTTTTGTGAATTATTAAAAGCATGGGAATGTTCTGAAAGTATGTATGAAGATTGCTTTGTGTACGTGTTTGTGTATCTAAACAAATGAAATTGTTATACATGCTTAAAGAACATTAATGGATTGAGTTTTTGAATGTAAAATTTGGTGAATAAGGTTGTTCTGCATCTAGGAGAGACATGAGGGGCTGTTTTGAGTTCATGAATTGTTTTGGAGCATAATTATTATGTGGTAATGAACCTAAAAATTTATTTTGGCAGTAGTAAAGCTAACTGGATTAATTGAAAATGTATAAACATGCTGGAAAACAGTTTTGGGGCACATAGGATGTTAAATAGTCGAATAAATAGCATTAAAAAGAGTAAGTAAATAAAGTACTTGAAGAGTTAGGTTTGGATGGTGGAAAATCCTTGAGAATTCGAATTGTTTATTGGAGAGGGTAATTAGGTTCTTTCATTTCTCTTTGTTAATGGTTAAATTTGAGTATATGATCATGATTGTTGGGACTCAACCTATTGAAGTTATGAAGTTATGATGTTGTGTTTAATTAAAATCAAGCATAAAATGTAAAGTTTATGTTTAACAAGAATAGTACCCTGTTTTTAGGATATTGAATGAGTCAAAATATATGGCCCTGTTTTGGGTTTATATGATTAAACATGAAAAATTGATTACCTTGAATAAGTATAAGATTGAAAGAGACTGTCTAATATATGTATTTATGAAGGCACATTCTAATGGACTGAATTGAGTAAATAAGTAATTTGTAGGGACTGTTTTAAGTGCCTAAAAACGGGGGTTTATTCTGAAAATTATCTTAGGGATTGTGTTGGAATAAGAATGAATGTAAGGGCTGTTATAATGTTTTAGAATATGAACTTAGGTATAATGAATTGCTTGGAATGAAAATTTAATATATGCTGAACTGTTTTGATAAAGCTCAAACAAGGAATAGATTGAACTAAAACATGACTGTTTTGTAGTTGTATAAATTAGAACCAATAATGCAGTCTTGAATTTAATAAAAACAGTCTTTAGAATGTCCTAAGAACAGTTTAGAATATATATTGTTTAAAGTGTTAAAAGGTGCAGTTTGTAGATTAAAACATTGTAGTTTTGTAGTTTAAAACTGTGCAGATTTGTAGCTTAAAACAGTGCAAAATTTATAAGTCTAAAACTGTGTAGAATTGAGTCTAAAATAAGTGCAGTTTGGTGTCTAACAGTGCAGTTTGAATAGTGTATAAAGACAGTGCAGATTTTGATTAATAATGAACAGACTTTAAGTTTAAAAACTGTGTTGAAATGCAGTTTAAGGAATAGAGCAGAATTGTATTAAAATTGTGCCGTTTTGAAATATATGATTGTTTATATGTCGACTGTTATGATCATGTAAATGTGTGGGCTTATAATTGAGATTGTTTGAATGTATATACAAGTATAAATATGTGAAGTAGACTGTTTTGTATATTTGAATGCCTAAGTGGACTGTTTTTTTATAAAAAAACATAGGTATACAAGTACAATGGACTGTTTTGATCATATGAATATATTTACATAGATTTTTTTGCACTGTTTTGATCATATGTATATACAAGTATAAATATGTGAAGTGGACTTTTCAGGGACCGATCCTAAGAATTGAGAGAGATTAAGTAACATGAAATTAGTCACATAAGTTGTCATGGAAAATAGTTTAGGGGCTGTTTTTGAATAATTAGAAGTTTCAAGGTTTAATTGAACTTATTTAAGTGCTGGAAAATTTGTTAAAAGTTGAGGGAAAGTTGAAGTTAATGTTGGCTAAATTGAATTACTTGAATTAGAGTCAATGGAATTGTTGAAGTGCCTAATTGTCAAGATAAGTAAAACTGGACTGTTTTGGAATAAAGGATAAATTGTGTACTTAAATGAACTTTTTAGGGACCAATCTTATTTTGTAAAAACAGGAGACAAATAGGGGATTTAAGGATTTAAAGGACTAAATTGAATTAATAAAGGTCATAGGTGAATTAACCCCAAAATGTGGACTAAAATGAGAACATGGCAGATTCGAATATGTAAAACTGACTGACTCAATCGAATAAACTGCTTTTATCTGGATAAGATAAAAATATGAGCCATATATGGTTGAATAGGTAATTGAATAAGCTTTACAACGGTATAAAGTAATCTAAATTCTGACTTACTGTTTAAAAGTTATGAGCGAAATACTACAAGGTCTTATGAATTTGGATTATAGATTAGACAAAAAAAATTTGTAATCATTTGGTGCTTATTCATGATTACTGCAATGTTTATACGTATCCATTCACTGCGTTTTTCTTTTTTGCGTTTGGGAGTACTTGTTAACCGAGAATATTTCTTATTGTCTCTTAAAAAGTCTTTTGCTTTTCTTGTAAGTTCTCTTTGTGGCTAGGAGATTTTTCTGTACAAACTTGTAAAGTATGTTTTATATATTCCTGTATTCTTTCTTCTCTGCCAATGTTTCAATTGGATGTATTAAATATGTTGCGCCATCCTTTTATTCATAAAATCTGCAATTTGTGTTGGTTGTTGTTCTGTTCATTAGAGTCTGCAAAGTTTCTTATTTTTTTAATAAAAAAAAGCATATATAATAAATGGTTAATTTTTTAGTTATTAACCTTAGATCCTACATCATCAGCATAACAGTTATCCTTTGATGTACACCTGATTGAATATCGAATGGCTTGCTTTGTTTATGTTACATCTTCACTTTTACATATCACATTCTCAAGTTTTAGTTTGAATACTGGATGTATTAAATATGGCTTGCTTCGTTTATGTTACATCTTCACTTTTACATATCACATTCTCAACATTTGGAGTCTCCTTCTGCATCCTTAGTTCTCAGATTTTATTTGATGAGGTCATTTAGCCTCCTTGTTCAATGCTCCGCATCATATTTATGAGCTATGTGACTTTGAGTTTATTCTAGAGATGGAGATGGACGCTTGTTTGCATTATTATCTAGGAGTCGGTTAAAGATGCAAAATACATTACACTATAATTTTAAGCCCAACAAAATAGTAGTCAATTATACTGATGCTCTATAACGAGCATTATTTGCTTGGTTAAACTAGTGAGTTAACTATGAACTTGTTTGATCTGTATTAAACTATGGGATAATTTTCTTACTTCATGAAATACACTTGTTTGTTTCGCTTGGTTGTTTGACTGAGCACACGTTTATGGAGGAGGCGTAGGTTTTTTTTTCTTTAGTTTGATCTTAATTTTTAGTTTGATTGAACCATACTATGCAATATGATTTCTTTATGATACATTTTCTGTTTATAAATTTTGGGGTTCTTTTTTTTATTGTTTGTTTATAAAATGTGATACCGTTGAAATCTTGAAGATAGCCTGTTGTCAAACAAACTAAACCACAAACTTTTTTCCCTTCCACTTACCTGTTTGTTTATAATTATGGACATGCCTGTTTGAATTTGCCTCTTTAACCAGTGTCTAGGGGATTGTTTTAACTTTGATTTGGTGCATTGAATTTGAGTAAGTTAAAGGGGTAACTTCATAGTATTTGAATGAGCATAAGTTAAAAGGGTAACTTCATAGTTTTGATCTCATCACATACTTGTCGTATTTTGTCTCGCCCAATCGTTTTAAAGTGGTTTTAAAGTGGTAATTGTTTGAATATTATTTTCTTAATAATTATACTCATGTTTTGCAGGGAACAAGCTTAAGACTATGTCTTCAAGGGGAAAGCAAATATACGATCTTGGTAAGTTAAAATACATTATGTTTTCTAACATTGACCACACGTTTTTTAGTCAACCACAACACATTCCCTATTGTAATAATATATTTTTTATTTTGTGTAAATGACATAATTATTAGAGATGGTAGATAATCAAGATACCGAAATTGAAGATTGCTACAACAGTGAACCAGATTATGAAACTTATGCTAAAGAAGAACAATTTGAAAAACATATAGATGATGAGAAGACAATTGACAATTTCATTGACGAGAATATATGGGACAATATTGGGAAAGAATTACAAGAATACGATGAGAATGATATGAATATGCTGAAGTGGAAGACTTTAGATGATTGTATTGAGTTTATTATACCTATGCAAAAGTGAAGGGTTTTGGAGTTCGAATGAGTCAGTCAGTGAAAAGTCGTAGTGGTGGTCACATAGTTTCAAAGAAACTGGTGTGCCGTAAAGAGGGATATAGAGAGGAAAGGTGGGTTAACTTGCCAAACAGAAAACGTGACCAAAGGCCGATCAGCAGAGTTGGATGCGGAGCATTTATTAGATTTAAATTTGACGAACGGTATCAATATTGGAAAGTTTTTAAATTTTGTGCAGAACATAACCATGGGATGGTTCAGCCGACACAAGTTGCTTTTATCAAGTATGTAATTAATTAATAAGTAAATTGTTACATACTAACTTGTAGTTTATATATATTTAATGTTATGTTAATGTTTTATTTTGTAGGTTATTCCGGAAGATTAACGAGTTAGATGAAATTAAGATTAAGAGCATGCATAACTCTGGAATTGCTCCAAGTAAAATTATGCGAAATCTCGAGAATGAAGCTGGTTCACTTGGGAATGTTGGATTTCTTTCGAAGGATTTGTACAATTATCTATATAGAATCAAACGAGAAGAAGTGCAAGATGGGGATGCTGAAACGGTGATGGCGTATTTATATGGAAAGCAAGAATCTGATCCATTTTTTTTGTGAAGCACACGAGAGATGAATTCGGAAACCTAGAGAAGTTGTTCTGGAGTGATGGTGTATCACGTGCCGACTATAAAGAATTTGGTCATGTACTTGCATTTGATACGACTTACAAGTGCAATGCATACAACAAGCCATTCGTTGTTTTGGTTGGTGTGAATCATCATCGCAACACAGTGCCATTTGGATGTGCATTGATTACAAATGAGAAAGAGGATACCTATGTGTGGGTGTTAGAACAGTTGATAGAAGCCGGAGATGGCTACAAACCACTCACTGTTATCACTGATAGAGATAAGGCCATGGCAAATGCTATTTCTCAAGTTTTACCTGAGGCAAAACATAGATTGTGTTTATGGCATATTATGAGGAACGTGCAGTCGAATGCCCAATACAGTTTTCTCGATGGGTTTTTGAGATGCGCTGACAAGTGTAGAACGCCATCCGATTTTGAAATGGCTTGGAAAGAATTAGTAGACAAACACAAAGTTGAAGGAAGGAAATGGGTGCAAGAATTGTACGAAGTTAAAGAAAAATGGGCAGAAGCATATTTGCAAGGATACTTTTATGCAGGTAACATTTTATAAACTTTATTTGTATTTTATATTATATTGCATTTAACTAAATTATTAAATATTTGGTGTGCAGCAATGAGGACTACTCAACGGTGCGAGTCAATGAATAGAACACTGAAAACTTGGTTAGACATAAAGGTAATGTTGTATCGATTTGTTGAGAACTATCATAAACAACTGAATGCTCTAAGATGGGAGGAAAGTCATCAAGACTACAAAACAATGGATGAACAACCGTATTGTGATGGTGTGTTGGGAACTTTAAAACGTAATGCATCCCAAGTATATACGAGAAATGTTTTTGCTACACTCTGCAAAGAATTATCTTATGAGGGTTATTATTTAGTTAAAAATAAGGAAGTACAGAATGAGTGCACGTGTTATTAGTTAGAGCATGTTGAAAAGGAGAAGATGTATCTAGTACTTAAAGTTACCACACATGATACCATGTACTGTTGTTGCATGAAGTTAGAGTCTGTTAGATTTCCAAGTCGTCATATGTTTGTCGTGTTGAAATATGAAAAGGCAAAAGAAATACCTCAGGGATGTATAATGAAACGATGGACTAGTTATGCGAAGAATGATGTTGGATTATAACAAAAGAATGTAGATGTCGATGACAATAATCCAACAACAATTCAAGCCAGGTATTCCACTCTAACCTCTTATTGTATGACTATATGTCAATGTGCATCACATACATTTAAAACTTTCAATGAGGTTTGTAGAACTAATGTTTTGATATAATAATTGAAAAATGTTTTGGACTGATTTAAAAAGTATTTAAAACATTTCCAAAGTCCAAAGAACTTGAAATTATGTTCAGGGAAGTTTTTAAAAGGGTTTTACATGTTTTTCAAAGCCAAACTTCATAAAACTGTCCAGGCGTTTTGATACGGGAATTCCAGTAGCAAAAACGTTTTGATACTCGTATCGAAACGGGCATTCCCTGGATGATATTTTTGCCCAGCGTTTCGAAACGGGCTATGCCGTTTCGATACTCCCACGTGGCACTGACCACAACGGTCATAAACCCCAACGGCTATTTCCCAACTAACATTCAAATGCAGGTCGTTTCGATACGGGACTAGGCGTTTCGAAACGGGTGTTTCGAAAAGGACAAAAGCGTTTCGATACGGGTCCACGTCAAACTGCAACAACTCTTTCTACTTAAAGGGTGTTTCGAAACGGGTTCGAGCGTTACGAAACGGGGAGCTGCAGAACTGCATTTATGATGGGAATTAAAGTCCTCGACGGCTCCAATTCAATCCCAACGGCTAGCAACGACTATAAACTCATCAAGGAGTATAAAAGGGACCTCCAAGCATCAAGTAAAGGCTAATGCTCGTATTGTCAAACATCAAATGATCAAGAATTGTCTTAGAGCTTAAATTGTCATTTATTGTATAGACAAACACTAGTGAGCCAAAATTGTCAAATTTGCTCAAGTGTTTTAGGTTTTGGGTGAGTGCTTAATTGTGCAAACAAACACCTATTAGAGGGTTTTAAGTTTGCTTCTTGTTTCTCTTTGTAAGAGAGGGTTTCAATCAAGGCTTTGGGTAGAAAGCTTGATTGTGTATAAGGGTTACCTCCTAAGCCTAGAAAAGGGGACGAATTAATAGTGGATTGATTGGAAATCCTTAGTGGGGAGCTAAGGTAGTGGATGTAGACCTTGGTTAGAAGGTTGAACCACTATAAATCATTGTGTCAATTTACATTTTAGCTTCCACAACCCTTCCACCCAAAAATCCACCTCTCTACCACTTGGTGAGCCTTATCGGTTGAACGAATAGAGCCCCTCACAACCCAACAAGGTTAAAGATCAATTTGCAAAAATGAGTCTCAAATTGCAAGCGGTGAAAGTGGGATGTAAAAAAAGAATCAGTAAAAGTGAAGAGGTACATGGAATTGGCGATCCTATAGTCCTTGAAACAGGAAGAGGAAAACCCAAGAGAAATAAACGCCAAGCTTCATCGTCCAATCGAACACATGTTTTATATGATGATAACGCCAGTTTGGGCTTTCATGAAACCTCTAAACCTTATCCGAACAAGCCTTCTGATCAGGATACGAGGCATACCGATGCACCTCAAATATCAAAATTAGCTAGATATATGCCTGACACATACAAAAAAGACGACATTTCTGAGGTAATTAAATTTGAAATATGATAATAATAATTACTTTTTGTTGTTATGCATAATGATACTAGTTTTTTTGCAGGTTGCATATACCAATGAATTGAAAAATATGGAAAAAGATCCAACTATTTTGGATTGGCAACCAAATAAGGATTGGTAGTGTGCGGCTTTATACAATAATTATATTCTTTACTCTTGTAAGTTGAGAAGTATTTTTAAGTGATTTATTGACTTAAAAATTATTTATTAATTTCTTTGTTGTTTGTGATTATTAATGTTAATTTTTACATTTTTTTTCTCATGATGAACATGATTAAATCTGAGCGTATCGCAATAACATATTAAGATTCAAAGTAATTATCGCATAATGGATGAAGGTCGCAGTTGTCATTCTTCTCTGTGTCTATTGAGATATTTAGTTTAATAATGTTATTCTAGCTATACATACATTAAATAGTAGTTATATACTACACACATAATGTTAATCTTTCAGATTGTACGAAGTTGATTTTTTTTACATATTTTACTTTTATTTTATTTATTATTACAGTGTTTTGTGATTTTATTCTTATTGTTCCAATTCAGTAGAGATCTAAGTTTCTAGTAATTAGTCAAATACGAATCCATATTTGTATATATAAATAAGTCTAGAGTATTAGTATATGATTGTTAAAAAATTGAATGTTTTAGATAAATTGTTATTGTAATCAGTAATTTTATTTGTGTATTTTGACTTAATTTTATTATTGTTTTTAAAAGTTAAACCTTGGAGACAAGATGCACCTAAAGGTGATCTTAATAAGGCTACACTGGACAATTTTACATCAATAAGTAAAAGCTTAAAAATAGATTAATTAGATGTTATTGTAATCAATAATTTTATTTGTGCTTTTTTTTTATAATGTAGATTACTTAATTTAATGAAGGAGGTTAATTCATTAGTAACTTTAGAAGATATAATAGTAAAGTGAAACCTTTCTTCTACACATAAATATTTTTCAACACGTGTTGTGGAAAAAATTACGGTTGAATAAACATAGGGTTCAGTTGAGGTATTTTATCGTTCCAAATACAAAGTGTTTTATAAAGAATTACGTACTATTTATTTTTTTGAATTTTTTCTGGATAAATATTCTTTTAGGTTTAAAGAATTAAGATTTATAGTTTCGGGTTTTATGTTGAGGATTTAGGGTTAAATTATTTTATATAAAAATAGTGTTAAATTGGAATAATATTTAAATAATGAAAGTTCAATAAAATACGAAAATAGGTGAGGTACTAAATATGTTTTAAACATTCAATCAATTTAGTCCTAATTCGAAACAATTTAATAAATTTAGCCCTCGTTATTTACGAATTCTTTCAATTTGGTCCTTAAAGCAAAATTCCAAAGTATGATACATGATAAATAATTACAATTAAATTTTTATAGGAACTCGAAAACTCGACTCAAATCGAAAAAATTTCAAATAAAGTTTGAGTTGTAAAATATGACGCGTTAACTCGAATATCTCAAAATTTTTTGACTCGACTCGATCGAACGATCACCTTTATCTTAAGATATGACGCGTTAACTCAAATAACTCGAAATATTCAAATATTTTAAATCATTTTTTTAAATCGAATATTTTTTAAAATAGAATATTTAATATTTTCATATTTAAATCACATCGGATATTTAATAACTACTTTAAATCTTTTTTACTTTTAAATCACATCGAATATTTAAAATAGAATATTTAATATTTTCATATTTAAAATAGAATATTTAAAGTTGTTATTAAATAATCAATGTGATTTAAATATGAAAATATGAAATATTCTATTTTAAAAATATTCGATTTAAAAGAAAAAATGATTTAAAATATTCGAATTTTTTGCTTTAAGGACCAAATTGAAAGAATTCGTAAATAACGAGGACTAAATTTATTGAATTGTTTCGAATTAGGACTAAATGTATTGAATGTGTAAATATAAAGGACTAAATATGTTATTACACCAAATTTTATAACAGCCACTTAACGGGATTTAACGTCTAGTTACCATTTTGTTATAAAACATAAAGTTTAATTGCTATTTTGTGATTTTTAAAAGTTTGGTTACCATTTTGTTTTTTTACCAAAGTTCAGTGACCGTTTGTATACTTTACCCTTAAATGTTTATCCAAAAAGAATATAATTAGAATAAGTAATTGTTTTGGTCAATTTTAGTTAATTTAATTTATCTAAAAAATTAATTATTTAGTATTAGAATATTTTATTTTATTTATTTTTATTAAATACAAACATTTAAATACAATAATATCAGTAGCAATACAAAATATTGACTAAATTATAAAAATTATAAACAAGTAAGGTTTAATTGAATAAAAATATCAACTTATAATATATATATATATATATATATATATATATATATATATATCGGACAAATTTATTAAAATTATATTGTAATAAAGGTTAATTGTGGGTTAAATAAAGTTTATGAGGACTAAATTGAATAAATCATCGGCATATTAAAAATACTAGACTAATTTATAAAAATTAGAAAGCAATTTTGGTCAATTCAGATTAAATAATAATTTTTATGATTGAAAAAAATTAAAAAAAATAGACTTAGCGTGCAATTTACCCATTTAAAATAAGCGAACTAGTTTTTTTTTTCCGTTTATAGTTTAGGGGGTAAAACGTACAAAACAATACCTTAGGGATCAATTCGATAGTTTGTGTATACTAATAATGGCCAAATAGGTCATTAAGCCAAATTTAAAATCCATACTTATAGCTAATGGTTATTTAAATGTCATACATCTTTAAACTTATTTCAAAGTGTCTTTAATGCCAATAATAGTCATAAACGTTTATAATGCATATTCGGATCAAATCGGAGGCATACAAATAAGTAAAAAGTATGTTTTTCTTATATAATCATATTATGTTTGTATTTATCTTCTTATATTAGATATGTGTTGTTCGAATGTGTATTTTTAAATGTTGTATCATATTTTGTTGGTTTTGTATATGTATATTTACTTGCATAAAAGCGTGTGTATCTCATCCATTACTTAGCACGTGAAGAAAATAAATAAAAAATAAAAAAGAGGGAAGGATGTGAACCATCCACAAACTAGTATAATAACATTCAAAATTATAAAGTAAAATTGAGAAAAAAATATGATGTAACTATAAATTCTACTAAATTATTACAAACTGTGATGTGCTATTTCAGCTCCCATTACCACATTTCTTTTCTCAACTTCAAAATCTTGTGTGAACAGTTTACAACGATTGAAAAGATTAACTTCATTGTGGTTGCTTGTAACAAATTTTGCCAAAATTTTCAGTCGTTCAACTCATTTGTTGCGTCTACATAATAAATATATCATGTTATTCAATATCATACAATAGCTAAACAAAGTTGCATGGTATACTTTACCGTGAAAGTAATCATCGACCAATCACATTTATTATCGGCTTCTATATACTTCAACATGTACATGCCACGATCATTCCTGAACCCAATATAAAATAAATTAATCTGTAAAGAAAAAATTTCAGAAAAATCTTAAAAATAACTTTTATTTTTAATTTAAATTACATGCCAATTTGGTTGTTTCAGTAATTCAACACAATTGATTGAAAATTTTGTAACCTTTTCAAAAAATCTTCCCAAATAAGCATGGCCCTCATACTTAAGTGGAGCTTTATTCAACTGTTATAATAAATTAAACAAAAATAAAAAATTAATAGTTAAAAACTATACGAATTCTAGTAGTTCTCATAAATAAGTAAAGAACTTACTATATTTTCTGCGATCTTTTTACGAACTTCATTTGCGCCAAGAGAGTCCAACACGTAATTTTGCTCATCCACAACATTAACAACTAATAAAAACCAATGTCTGCCTTCTGCATCATGTAAAGGCACATATACCTGCAAAATCATATGAGTTAAAAATTACTATCAACTACGTACAAGCAAACAACAAACTATAAATATACAACGTTCAACATTACTACTATCAACAGGTATAAAGTCATCTATCCATCAGGTATGAAATTTAAACAAGTTGTCATTTATTTTTGACTTCTTATCATCTGTGAATTCTTCTATCAAAATCTGCAACAAAGATAACATTTCAAAATGTCATGAAATCATGAACTGAAAATAATATCATTCTGAAGCCATAAATTGTTTTTTACCTGAATAGAAAGAGGTAGATATAACTTCTTTGACATAGGCTCTTGTCTCAAGTACAAATCGTACACATAGATATCGATAAACTATTAAATATTTTAAAACAATAAAAACACTTGTATTAGTAACAGACAAAAGAACAAATATTGATTATGTAAAAAAATTAATCTATATTACCCAATTAGATAACCATTTATCTGGAAAAAAGTACAAGCATTGCCAACGTCCAAAAAATTATTCTTGGCCATGTAAACAGCGTTGGATATATTTTTCCAAGTAGCAACATTCGCACAAATTCTGCGTTCTTCAAGCGTTAAGTACTTCAAATATTCCTTGTACACATTACTTATCTTAGCAGAATCTTGGCAAGCTTTTGCTAAGCTATCAACTATCTCATATTTATCAAAAATATTTAACTCTTAATAATGATAATAACACGAAAAATTATATGTCGATATTAAAAAATACGTTTATAGTTACACCTTTCTTCTTTTCAACTTCCTTTGAGCTTCTGCAAATAAATCTTGCAATCTTGGTTCAGTCACAAAGTCACAAAGCTTGTTTTTTTCCAACCTGCACAATCACAGATTAATTGATCATATATTCAACTCCAATGAAATATTTAACACAATTTCTTTCAAATTCCCTACTAAAAAATAATATTTTTCAACATTTTGTACCTCAATTTTTTCAGAAAAATCATCATTTGGTATTTCTCCAATATCATGAAACTTTGTGATATTTTCTTGTATCTACATATCATACGATAAATATTATTTTTAAGCAAGCAAATAATATCAAACTTTAAGATGAAATGTAACCAATAAATAAATATTTATACATATAATTGAATTCACTTTAAAAGTCCGAGCTCTTTTTTTCGATGCCATATCTTTCGACTTCAGATCATCAGCAAAATCAGAACGTGCAGTCGAACATCCCACACTCTTTTTTTGTTGAGAATTTTTACTTTTTGACGAAGCCTTAGGACCATTTGGTATTTTATGGGCCATTTTTTTAATCATTGGAGTTTCCTTCAACGTAACTAATTGACTAGAAAACCGATGACTAAACTCAAAGTTAAAAACCTCGCTAGGAATTTTTGGGAGACCATCAGTGTCAGCCTTGATGTTGTCTTCAGAAATACCTTCAAGTTTTGTTTTACCAATAGATTGTAATAAAGGAGAGGAATAATTAAGATCATCATTCATAAATGGAGACAAACTCGGCTTTTTAATATGACTATCACTCCCTTCCTTCAATGATGTGACACTTGATCCCTCTTCCTTGTGTGGTATATTTTCTAAACCCTCATCTTTCAAAGGCTCGCTATGTAAACTAGTCTCCTCTAATATGCAAGCATCTTCCTTTAATGATGAACCATGTATATCTTCTCCTTTTAAGGAATCACTATCCTGTATTAAACTTTTAATATTACTCGGTGTTAATATGGTCACTAATTTTTCAAATTGACCATTTAATTTTTCAAATTGACCATTCAGTTTAACAAATTCCATCTCAATATTTTGTACCGAATGAATTAGTGGCGTGAACCTATGATCACTCTGATAAGGAGTTCTTATCTTTTCCTCATGTACATCTCCAACTTTTTCTTATATGTACATAAAATAAATAAATAATTCAACAATAATCTAGAATAAAATATAACGACAAAAATATCACTCAACACTATTACTAAAATTCTATTTAAAGTAAATGAATATACCTCATTGTTTGTCTTCTCCGAATTCATGTTAATACAACGCTTGTACTCTATCTTAACTTGTTTTGAAGGAGTTAAATTTAGATCCATCATCTACGTTAAAAAGAAGAAGAAAAATTAAAGATTGCATACATTTAAAACAAATTAATGGCTCATAACTTTTACCAAATTCAAGCAGAAAACTTTTTAAATTTTTTGTCTAATCTATAATCTAAATTCATAAGACCTTGTAGTATTTCGCTCATAACTTTTAAACTGTACGTCGGAATTTAGATTACTTTATACCGTTGTAAAGCTTATTCAATTACCTATTCAACCATATATGGCTCATATTTTTTATCTTATCCAGATGAAAGCAGTTTATTCGATTGAGTCAGTCAGTTTTACAGATTCGAATCTGCCATGTTCTCATTTTAGTCCACATTTTGGGGTTAATTCACCTATGACCTTTACTAATTTAATTTAGTCCTTTAAATCCTTAAATCCCCTATTTGTCCCCTGTTTTTACAAAATAATATTGGTCCCTGAAAAGTTCATTTAAGTACACAATTTATCCTTTATTCCAAAACAGTCCAGTTTTACTTATCTTGACAATTAGGCACTTCTACAATTCCATTGACTCTAATTCAAGTAATTCAATTTAGCCAACATTAACTTCAACTTTCCCTTAACTTTTAACAAATTTTCCAGCATTTAAATAAGTTCAATTAAACCTTGAAACTTCTAATTATTCAAAAACAACCCCTAAACTGTTTTCCATGACAACTTATGTGACTAATTTCATGTTACTTAATCTCTCTCAATTCTTAGGATTGGTCCCTGAAAAGTCCACTTCACATATTTATACTTGTATATACATATGATCAAAATAGTGCAAAAAAATTTATGTAAATATATTCATATGATCAAAACAGTCCATTGTACTTGTATACCTATGTTTTTTTTTTATCAAAAACAGTCCACTTAGGCATTCAAATATACAAAACAATTTACTTCACATATTTATACTTGTATATACATTCAAACAATCTCAATTATAAGCCCACACATTTACATGATCATAACAGTCGACATATAAACAATCATATATTTCAAAACGGCACAATTTTAATACAATTCTGCTCTATTCCTTAAACTGCATTTCAACATAGTTTTTAAACTTAAAGCATGTTCATTATTAATCAAAATCTGCACTGTCTTTATACACTATTCAAACTGCACTTATTTTAGACTCAATTCTACACAGTTTTAGACTTATAAATTCTGCACTGTTTTAAGCTACAAAACTGCACAATTTTAAACTACAAAACTGCAATGTTTTAATCTACAAACTGCACCTTTTAACACTTTAAACAATATATATTCTAAATTGTTCTTAGGACATTCTAAAGACCATTTTTATTAAATTCAAGACTGCGTTATTGGTTCTAATTTATACAACTACAAAACAGTCCTTTTTAGTTCAATCTATTCCTTATTTGAGCTTTATCAAAACAGTCCAACATATATTAAATTTTCATTCCAAGCAGTTCATTATACCTAAGTTCATTTTCTAAAACATTATAACAGCCCTTACATTCATTCTTATTCCAACACAATCCCTAAGATAATTTTCAGTCCATTAGAATGTGCCTTCATAAATACATATATTAGGCAGTCTCTTTCAATCTTATACTTATTCAAGGTAATCAATTTTTCATGTTTAATCATATAAACTCAAAACAGGGCCATATATTTTGACTCATTCAATATCCTAAAAACATTGTACTATTCTTGTTAAACATAAACTTTACATTTCATGCTTGATTTTAATTAAACACAACATCATAACTTCATAACTTCAATAGGTTGAGTCCCAACAATCATGATCATATACTCAAATTTAACCATTAACAAAGAGAAATGAAAGAACGTAATTACCTTCTCCAATAAACAATTCGAATTCTCAAGGATTTTCCACCATCCAAACCTAACTCTTCAAGTACTTTATTTACTTACTCTTTTTAATGCTATTTATTCGACTATTTAACATCCTATGTGCCCCAAAATTGTTTTCCAGCATGTTTATACATTTTCAATTAATCCAGTTAGCTTTACTACTGCCAAAATAAATTTTTAGGTTCATTACCACATAAAAATTATGCTCCAAAACAATTCATGAACTCAAAACAGCCCCTCATGTCTCTCCTAGATGCGGAACGACCTTATTCACCAAATTTCACATTCAAAAACTCAATCCATTAATGTTCTTTAAGCATGTATAACAATTTCATTTGTTTAGATACACAAACACATACACAAAGCAGTCTTCATACATACTTTCAGAACATTCCCCTGCTTTTAATAATTCACAAAACAGCCTTTAATAATTCAGAACATTCCTAAACCCTAAACCCTAATTGGAATTTAAAATTAGGGAAATTAAAATTAGGGTTTGATTGGGATCTAATTTGAGAATTAGGGTTCAATTTGGGGGAAATTAATTGGGGATTAGGGTTTGATTGAGATCTAATTGGGAATTAGGGTTTAATTGGAGGAAAATTAATTGGGAATTAGAGTTCTAATTACAATTCAAAATTGGGGGAAAATTAATTGGGAATTAGGGTTCCTAATTACAATTCAAAATTGGGTAAATTAAAATTAGGATTTGATTGAGATCTAATTGAGAATTAGGGTTCAATTGGGGGAAAATTAATTGGGAATTAGGGTTCTAATTACAATTCGAAATTGGGGAAAAGTTAATTGGGAATTAGGGCCCCTAATTACAATTCGAAATTGGGTAAATTACAAATAGGGTTTGATTGGGATCTAATTGGGAATTAGGGTTCTAATTACAATTCGAAATTGGGGGGAAATTAATTGGGAATTAGGGCCCCTAATTACAATTTGAAATTGGGTAAATTACAGTTAGGGTTTGATTGAGATCTAATTGGGAATTAGAGTTCAATTGTGGAGAAATTAATTGGGAATTAGGGTTCTAATTACAATTCGAAATTGGGGAAAATTAATGGGGAATTAGAGTTCCTAATTACAATTCGAAATTGGGTAAATTAAAATTAGGGTTTGATTGAGATATAATTGGGAATTAGGGTTCAATTGGGGGAAAATTAATTGGGAATTAGGGCATACCTTGATGATGACGGCGGCCGGCACTGGAGATGGGCTCGACGGCGGACGGGGACGGCAGCAAGAAGCACGACGGGCGACAGCAAGAAGGACGCTGCAGATCGCGACGCCGACTGGAAACGGCAAACGGCCGGCCGACGCACTAACGACACAGATAATGATGCTGACGGCGGGGGGCGGAGGCGGCGAGGGGTGAGGCGGCGCCGACTGGATATAGGTTGAGGGGTTGAATTTGTTAGGTTTAGGTTTAGGTTTAGGAGATTTGGGTGTTTTTGATTCAAATCTATTATAAAAATATAAAACTAATTTTTATTTTTGGTTAGGGTTTAGGAAAATTAGGAATATTTGATTTTAATTTATTAAAAAAATAATATAAAGTAATTTTTAAATTTGATTTTTATTTTTTAAAAAGATAATTTTAATTATAATTTTATTCCTTTGAATTTTTAATATTTAAAAAAAAATTAATGGTGTTCATCGGTGTTCATCGTTAGTGGTGTTCATCAATGTTCGTCGTCCGTTATAAAATTTTCCTTATTATTTTTTTTACTTTCTCCAACCCACACTGATATGACCTTTTGGTCAATAAAGCATCAAAACATTTCCTCATCGAGATGGATGTTGCCAAATAAAATGCAAAAGTGGAGGGGGAAAAAGAGAAAGAATAAAAAAACAGTGAAGTGATAAGAAAGGCACATGTCTAAGTGCATTTAGCTTAGAAAGAGAGGCAGATGGCATGGGATTTTCAAAAAGGTAAACACAAGATATCTTATGAATCATGAACTGTATTCAAACTAGAATTGCCACCCATGTTACTGTTTTTTATCCCCTACAAATAATTTTTAAAACACTTAGTTATTTTTATTTTTTAACTAAATTAATGTTATTTGTTTCATCAACAAATGATGTTACAATTTAATTAAAAAATCATATTATTGATGTAGTTATAATTATATATTTTTTTATCAAAAAATAATACCCTATATTATGTGGTATTTGAATTTATTTTTTATAAATGTATTACCTTCTGTAATTGTCTTAATCTTCCATCATACTTGATGATGGCATGGTTCGATTTGAGTTGAATTAGGTTGGGTATTTTTTTTTTACTTATACCATATTTGTCTCATAATTTTGACTTTAAAGATTCACACAAAATTAGTGATATGCCGGAAAAACTTACCAACTATTTGATTACGGACAATAAAAGAAAAAAATTCAATTTATATAGAATACCCACTAATTCAGTGTAATTATAAAAAGCTCCTCAAACAACCCATCATACTCCCAATACATTGGTTGATATTGTTTAAAGAGTTTTCAGTATGGAGGTTGGCCTTCTTTGGCATTATGTGGACTTTGTGGCTATGTCGTAATGAAGTGGTGTTTTAAGGCAAATGTTTTTCGGTGGTGCAGTGTTTCGATGTGTTGATATTAAGGGTGAATTGGTGGTGTAAAGTAAAGTGTCTGAACACAATAGGTTCGATTAGTGATGTTTGAAATTTGCCTTTTGTCCTTAAAAGTGTTTCCACTGCACCATTTTGATTGCTTCCTGTCTATTGGTCACCTCCGTTGCCGGGTTCTTTGAAGTTCAATGTCGATGGGACTGCTATTGAGAGTTTTGGTACAACTGGCATTGGTGACATTTTGAGAGATCATGTTCAAAGGCCGATGATTGCTTTCTCTAAATTGGTGGGTTAAGTTTGAGGCTCTAAAGTTATTTAATTCATCCCGTTGGGTCAATGCATTTTCATTATGCATCGAATGTGATTGTAGCAACATGGTTAGTTGGTTTCAACGTCTGTATAGTACCCCAATTTCGATTAAACAAACTATATTGTCTTGCTTATCGTCTTGTGCAGGTTTTGAATGGTTCATTGTCCTTGTCCCAAGAGAGCATAACAGTTGTGCCGATAATTTATCAAAGAAAAAAATTAATCGTTCAGCAGACTTTGAATTTATCCGGCCTGGTTAAGGCTTGCTTGGCCTTTTGCTTACTGAAATTTTAGTGGATATAGCGTGTAGTTTGCTCTTTGTGCTGCTGATGTTCCCTAAGTTTGCTAGTTTGATAAGTGTTGTCGGTGTAATATAAGCATGTTGTTTTGCTATTTTATTTGTGGAGTTTTATTCTTATAGGGTGTCAGAACATTAGTTTTTTTAGCTAATGTGGGTTATTGTTTAGACTATGTGTGAGTGCTAAGGAAGTGCAAGGGGTGGCCAACGCTGGATGTTCTTGTGAGAAGTTATGGTTGGTAGTGTATCGGTTTCGACTTTGGGCACTCTTTTTTCTCCATAGGTTTATGGACGCTTTTTAACGAGATTCAAGTTGTCGTCTTGACTCGGTTTGGTATAAAATCTTATCTTTCAAAAAGATTAGATTAGATTAATGATTAACTTATAAATTCAGCCTTTCTCTAATAATATCTTTCAAATAATTAAAATTACTGAATGAAATGAGGGCTTTTATTTTATGTGTAAAAAATAAAGTGCAACTCAATCCGTTTGTTTCACTTTCTTCATACTAAATAAAATAAATGTAACAAAAAAATGTCGGAAATAAAAAAGAATTATAATATATAAACAAGAGAAAAGGTGAATAGAGACAAACAAACAAAAAATAGAACATGCACAACTCTATAAAATCATAAGAAACGTTTTAGTCTTTAAATTCATTCATTTTTTTTATATTGGTATAAATTTTCTTTTAGCTACACTCTATATTGATACCTGAATTTATTTATGTTCCCATATTAATATTTTTTAGTGATGTTAAAATGGGGTGCAGCATCACTTAAAAATATATTAAAATAATTTCGATCAATATGTTAGTATATTTAAAGAAAGTATTAAATAATCTAAATATGTAATAATTAGTTTGAAACGTTTCTTACTTTCTTCATTCACTTCATTGATTATGTTGTATGTGTTGAGCAAATCATGTTTACTATTTACATTCATAATCATGAAAAGATTAAACTGTTGATAACTACTTTTTGTTTCTAAAGAAGTATTTCCAACGAAGCACCAGTGGTCTAGTGGTAGAATAGTACCCTGCCACGGTACAGACCCGGGTTCGATTCCCGGCTGGTGCAAATTTCGGGAAATAATGAGGAATTTAGCGCTCTTGTGATGGTAGGGTCCATCGCAGTTTCTGATTCAACGATTAGAAAAAGCGTACCTGAGCTACCCGAAAATTTTAAATCCTCTCCTCAATCTGTTACTTACCACATTCTCATGTCTTCACTCTTTAACGTGGATTCAACTCCCAACTCTTACCATTTACATATTATATAATCTTATGAAATAAACTACCAAACCCATGTTTTGTTTGAGAATCGGTCCTTTTTTTCATCTGTGATGGATGAACACTTCCTTTTTGTAGCTTGTGCCAAGAAACTTGATTTTCTGAAGCTGCAAGAGAGCGCTACGAACCTGTTTATTCCAACCATTACAAATCATGTTTTTGTTTCAGAGAATGAAGATGGTGAGTACATTGAGAAGTTGGTTCAAAAATTAATTGATAGTTTAATAAATTTTTAATTATTTTCCAATCTCGTATCAATTAGATTAGTTTCACAAGATTTTCTATCTCATTCTTCACTACTACTTCTAACCAGTTGAAGATCAACTTTAACAAAGTACCACAAAGTTTTTTTTTGTTACTCTTGAATATTTGAGGTTTGGAGAGTTATTCACTATTTTTAGAACTTTGAAAATTAATTTGAAGCATTTAGTTGTTCATAATTTATGTTCAAAACTAAGTTATTGTTCTGTGTTTAGGTTGCACAGCTGCAATTTAGAGACTAACAGGTATGATTCACTGCGTGAAAAGGAATGCGCAACGAGAAGCGGGCTCCTCTTTTGAGGTGTTCCACTAAGTCCGACATCAATTTTACAATGATGAATTCAAGAAACATATTTTTGTGAATAGTAAAGTTTAAGTATATGATTTATGGATGATTCAGTATCATTCTCCTTCAAGAACTAGTAAAGTTGATTCATGAAAAGAGATGTTAAGTAGGAATGGGTCAGTTTTTTTCATTAAAATAATTTAATGGTGTAGTAATATATCACATTAATTATAAGAGATGTTAACTAGGAATGGGTCAGTTTTTTTTCAGTATCATTCTCCTTGATATTTTCAATCATTATTTATATATCACATCAATGGATTGGTGTATAAAAATCAGTATCATTCTCCTTGATTTTAATTAAGAATTGGTCAGTTTCTAAAGCAGCATTTTCAACGAAGCACCAGTGGTCTAGTGGTAGAATAGTACCCTGCCACGGTACAGACTCGGGTTCGATTCCCGGCTGGTGCAATTTTCGGGAAGCCATGGGGAAATTAGCGCTCTAGTGATGGTCGGGTCCATCGCATATCTGATTCAAAGATTAGAAGTAGCGTACCTGAGCTTCCTGAAATTTTCATTTTTTTACTTTTAGCTGAATCTTCTGTCATAAAGAATTATATAATATGAAGTTATTAAAATCAGTTGATTCAAACATGGGCGTTTTCTTATGAAATAAACGACCAAGCCCATGTTTTGTTTGAGAATCGGTCCTTTTTTTTCATCTGTGATGGATGGACACTTCCTTTTTCTAGCTCTAGTCTCTTGTGCCAAGAACAAGAAACTTGCTTTTCTGAAACTGTTTATTCCAACCATTACAAATCATGATAATGAAGATGGTGAGTACATTGAGAAGTTGCTTTTACTACCCACTCTCCACTCTCCACTCTCCATCCACCACTAAATTCTGGCTGCAATATGCTCCTTTAAGAGACAATGAAGGGGGTAAAAGTTGCAGTGCCAATAGCCTATATATTTCAATTTAATCACTACAAACTGTGACTTGCATGCTAATTACAAAACCTAACTAAGAACCTTGTCAATAAAGCAGGGAAAACTTTCTTCTCACTAACGAATCTACACTGCAAGGAGGAACATAGAGGCTTTATTGTTGTTCATTCGGAAAACAGCACCTGAGTTTACTGTGGTTCATACTGGTATCGTCTTTAAGGCAGCAGCGATCGGCATGCCTAAGAATCCTATGAACACGCTTACCAACCATTGTGAGCCGGTGAGAGGAATTGTACTAGCAAATGTTCCCAAGAATTTGATGATGATGACTTGGAAGACAGCAGTGCAGCCAAGGACAGCCACGAAAACGTAGTTATCTAATATACCCTTGAAAACATTCATTTCCTCCATGTTACGTGAGCTGATCTCATTGAAACCCTGTGGAAATCACCCAGCATACTCTGTAAGCTAAATCATGGACTCAGAAAAGCGTGCATGTAGCAAAGTTTTGAATACTTCCATGAATGAATGGCAAGGAAAAAGAAAGATGCGTGTAAGTAATAATTGTAAACAAACATGCTTAGGCTTGTGGGCTGTGCAAGTATTTGATTCAATCCCTGCTGCCTGGCGCCTGGCCCAAATCAAATAAAATCCAATCTCATGCCTCAAAAACAAAACATACTTGAAAAAAAAAAAAATGGCGTCGCCCGGACTCGAACCGGAGACCTTCAGTGTGTTAGACTGACGTGATAACCAACTACACCACGACACCTTTGCGGCTAAAGCTTTGATTATTGTATATTTAATGCATGAATGTTAACATTTCATTTTGAAGAATCATTTTGGTGCATTTGCAATAATTACAGTTGGGGTATCATCTGTATGTACATTGATACTAAAGCTTTTTCTTTATTTGGTTTTGATGTCATCATTAATTCAATTAAATGAAAATTAAGGAATTTTTAAGTTTGTATTTCAAAACTCATAAAACAACCATTTTTTTTTTGCATAGAAATTCAATAAAATGTTCTCCAAAATAATTATAGCGTGATGCACCTAAGGACGAGGATTCCGTTAACTAGGGGTGTTTATTTCGGATATCGGATCACCTAAATAGCGATCCGTATCCGATCCGAAAAAATTGGATATCCGAATTTTTGGATCGGATATTCGGATATCCGAATATCCGAAATTTATGAATTTATTTGATTATTTTTTAATTTAATGGTTTTATCCATGAAAATTTTAAGTTTTCGAATATAAAAATCAATAAATTATTGAATATAACAATATTGTATCCATGGAAATTTCAATTTTTCATATATAACAAGTAAAAATATCGAATATAATAAGATTTATACCTATAAAAAAATTGAATTTTCGGATACCGGATAATCGGATATCCGATCCGAATGTAAAACCACTATCCGTATCCGATCCGAAATTTTCGGATATCCGATCCGAATTATCCGAAAAATAAAAAATGGATCGGATATCCGAAATTTCGGATCGGATCAACGGATAATCGGATCTGATTTTTTTGAACACCCCTACCGTTAACTTGATTAAATGATTTGAAATTTGATTTATTGAGATTGTATAAATGATTAACTCATAATTCCAGTCCATTCATTAATAATCTTTCAAATAAAAACTGGTTTTCAATTCAATTTGCAGCGCTTGAAGATGCAGTTAAGTGGTATTTTTTTTTAGTTTCTCCAACACACACACACTGATATGACCTTTTGGTCAATAAAGCATCAAAACATTTCCTCATCGAGATGGATGTTGCCAAATAAAATGCAAAAGTGGAGGGGGGGAAAAAGAGAAAGAATAAAGAAAACAGTGAAGTGATAAGAAAGGCACATGTCTAAGTGCATTTAGCTTAGAAAGAGAGGCAGATGGCATGGGATTTTCAAAAAGGTAAACACAATATATCTTATGAATCATGAACTGTATTCAAACTAGAATTGCCACCCATGTTACTGTTTTTTATCCCCTACAAATAATTTTTAAAACACTTAGTTATTTTTATTTTTTAACTAAATTAATGTTATTTGTTTCATCAACAAATTAGTGCTATTTGAATGATGTTACAATTCAATTAAAAAAATCATATTATTGATGTAGTCATAATTATGTATTATTATATCAAAAAATAATACTCTATATTATGTGGTATTTGAATTTATTTTTTATAAATGTAGTATCTTCTGAAACCAACGAGTGTCCCAGTAGAAAAGCGGATGATATTCATCTTAGGAGATACATGTTTAAATCGTTTTGACTACAAACTGTATGTATACTGTTAAAAGATTAAAATATGTATGAACATATACTATTTTATAAACATCTTTACTATATTCAATAATAATAATAATAATAATAATAATAATGTAATACCTTCTCTTTAATCGAATTGATTTTTATATTTGTCAAATATTTCATATTTGATATCTGATTTTTATAAATTAGCAGGTCTTGTTAAAAATTCTCTCTGAAATCTAAATAGGAGAAAACAATGCTCAAGAATTGGAATAAAACACGAGACAAGGTAGAGCTACATGGCAAGGCATAGAAGCATTTGAACCCCCACCATTTGGGAGGGGGGGATTTTAGTGTTAAATTTTTGGGTAAACTATATTAATAATCATCGAATTATGGGGTTGATATCGATTTGACCACTATATTTTCAATTCTGTTAAATATACCACATTGGAACCAATTAAATAATTATATAGTATATTTAACACAATTAAAAATATAGTGGTCAAATCGACATCAACTTCATAGTTCGGTGGTCATTAGTATAGTTTACCCTATTTTTAAAAAAAAATATATTTAAATTAATGTGTAAAGAGAAAAAATGAAAATCTCATCCCCATTTGGAAAATCCGCCACTAACACAAAATACAACCCATAAACATTGCAACACCCAAAAACTAAAACAAAATCGCATACCCACATAATTACACTCCCTCTACTGCCCACAACAAAATCGCATACATGTGTTTTTCTTAAAACCAATTTGATATGTATATTTGTCAATTATTACATATGTGGTACATGTATCGGGTAAAAATCTCCTGCCCCCTAATCATGCCCCCTAATCATGCTCCTGCCTAAAAATACTTAAAAATTAAATCTTACCCTATAACCCTAATTTTCATATCTTAAACCCCAAACCCTAAACCCTAAAAAATACACCATACCCCTAATTCTCTACACCCTAACCCTAAGCTCCAACCTTAAACCCCAAACTCTAAACCCTAAACTCACTATTTTAAAGTGGGGCACAAATGGAGGCATACTTTATGGGCAGATGATTTCCATCCACATGTATCTATCAAACAAGACAGAAATATCCATATTAAAAACCTAAAAGTAATTGCTTCAATTATTTTATTTTATTTATTTTAAAATTTAATAAATTGCAGCGTAAAATACATATAATATTTTAAACATTTATCATTGACTTAATAAATACAAGTACCAAATGTGTAATGTTTAATAAACATAAGTACTAACTTGATTAAAAAGAATATATAGATATCATATTCGTAAAAGTGATAAATTTAGATACCAACTATGTAACAATGATGAAGTCTGGGAAGTAATCGACACAGTGGATGGTTCTAGGGCCCCTGGTCCAGATGGATTTAACCTCAATTTTTTCAAGAAATATTGGGTGTTGCTTCAAGATCATATTATGCAGTTTTTTCCAATTTCTTCGAAGGGGAGAGGTTCCCAGCAGAACTCAATTTAACTTTTATAGTTTTTATCCCAAAGACCAAAACACCGAAGTTAATTGAAGATTTCAGACCCATCAGTTTGGTTGGTAGCATGTACAAAATTCTCGCTAAAGCATTAGCAAATAGATTGTCCACTTTTATGAATGAGCTAGTAAGTGAAAATCAGTTTGCATTTATCAGAGGGCGTCAAGTAATTGATTGTTTATTAGTAGCGAATGAAGTTGTTGATTTGGCAAATAAAAGAGGAGATGAAATAGCGGTCTTCAAAGTGGACTTTAAAAAAGCCTACGATTCGATAGAATGGCCATTCTTATTTCTGATTTTGAGAAAGATGGGATTCGGTCTTGTGTCTCATCAGTATCTATGACAGTGTTGATTAATGGAACGCCTTCGAATTTTTTCAGCACCAAGAAAGGTTTGAGGCAGGGATGTCCATTATCCCCTTTTCTATTCAATTTAGTTGCTGAAGCTTTGAGTTTTTGTTTGTCTAAAGCAGTTGGTGTAAACATGCTCAGGGGAGTGAAAATAGGTAAAATGGATTTTGAGTTAACACATCTGCAGTTCGCAGATGATTTAATCATTTTCTCAGAAGCAAAGAAGGAACAAATTATGAATATCAAGCGTATTCTCAGGGTATTTGAGGTAGTTTTCGGTTTGAAATTGAACTTGAAAAAATCAGAACTTTTCGGCATTAATGTTGATCCTAGATGGTTAAGTAACGTTGCAACAGCTATCAATTGTTCCTGTGGTGCCTTGCCTACGAAATATCTTGGATTGCCTCTGGGTGTTGCCAAAAATTGTGTCTCATTATGGAACCCGGTGATCGAAAAATTCAGAAAGCAATTGTCGGGCTGGAAGGGGTCGAATTTATCTCATGCGGGGAGGTTAACGTTAGTTAAATCGGTGTTTTACAGCCTGCCACTTTATTATTTGTCCATGTACAAAATGCCCTCTACAATCAGTAATGCCTTGAACAAACTAATTGCTAGGTTTATTTGGGGCAAGGTCAATGAGAAAACCATTCATTGGGTATTGGGTAAGGTGGAAAGACATGTGCAAACCAAAGGAGGCAGGAGGGTTGGGGATTGTTGATCTCAATATTAGGACCAGGCACTTCTAAATAAGTGGGTGTGGCGTTATAATTCAGAGCAGAACAGATTATGGCGGAGAGTGCTGGATGAAAAATACTATGGTATATCTAGGTCGTTGTTGCCACCATTAATCAACCAAAGAAAGTTGTCTTGGCTATGGAGAGATATCACAAAGCCGTTATACATGCCGACTGATACTTTACTGGATAATTTACGTCATGTCCTTGGTGATGGTTCTTCGATAGAATTTTGGTTCGATTGTTGGGCGGGTGACACCCCCTAGCTTATCAATTTCCAAGGATTTTTGCACTGGCAACAAGAAAAAGTGGCAAAGTTATAGAATTCGGAGAGATACAAGAACTCGGCTGGGAATTGTTGATTCCCCTTCGAAGAATACTGTTCGACTGAGAGTTGACTGTGTGGGAATGGTTAAATCTGGGTTCGTTGAAGTACAGGGATCAAGGCACTCAAAGTGCCTAGCGGCTCTGGTTTTCTTCTCATTGTTATACTCAATTTTCTGGGGTTACTTCATTATTTGTTTCTTGTTGTAATAGTTAGCAGGCGTAGTGTTATCGCTACTCTTGAGAACTCGAGTAGTTTAGTTTTTATAGCCATGTAATGGCTGTCAGACGAGCAATTGAGTATTAATAATATTAGCTAGGAACTCTTTTTTCCCAATTTAAGTTTAGTGGGAGTTTTTAACGAGGTCTAAATCCTTTTCAAAGAAAAATTGTGACAATGAAAAATATAAGTACTGAATTGATTCAAAAAGCTCGAGTACTATATTTTGTAAAAGTGATAATTTTAGATACTAAATTGTATATTAAACAAAAAACAAACCATTGTGATTTTGGAGAAACGTTATTATAATTAAGAAAAAGTTACAAGTTAATAATTAAGTTAAGATTGAAAGACTTGCTTTGTACATCTGTAATTGTCTTAGTCTTCAATCATACTTGATGATGGCATGGTTCGATCTGAGTTGATTTAGGTTGAGTTTTTTTTACTTATACCATATTTGTCTCGTAATTTTGACTTTAAAGATTCACACAAAATTAGTGATATGCCGAAAAAACTTACCAACTATTTGATTACGGACAATAAAAAGAAGAAAATTCAATTTATATAGAATGCCTACTAATTCAGTGTAATTATAAAAAGCTCCTCAAACAACCCATCATACTCCCAATACATTAGTTGATATGGTTTTTTCTTTTAAAATAACAACAACAATAATAATAATATATGAACCAACCATGTCATATATGGGACCAACCAATAAAATGTATACATTTTATTAATTTTTTTATCTGATTTTTTACCAAGTGAATCTTCACTCATATTTACTGTAAAACAAATTTTAAAACAGTTTTTACCAAGTGAAATTTTATTTGGTAAAAAGATAACATGAAAAAATCAATAAAATAAATACATTTTATTGGTTGGTCCCATAAATGACGTAGGAATGACCCATAATATAATTTCTTCTCTAATAATAATAATAATAATAATAATAATAATAATAATAATTTGATTATTATTATTATTTGAAAAAATGTATCAACCAATGTATTGGGAGTATGATGGGTTGTTTAAGGAGTTTTTTATAATTACACTGAATCAGTGGGCATTCTATATAAATTGAATTTTCTTCTTTTTATTGTCCGTAATTAAATAGTTGGTGAGTTTTTCCGCCATATCACTAAATTTGTGTGAATCTTTAAAATCAAAATTATAACACAAATCTGGTATAAGTAAAAAAATAAAAAAGAAACAAACAACCTAAATCAACTCAGATCGAACCATGCCATCATCAAGTATGATTGAAGACTAAGACAATTACATATGTGCAAAGCAAGTCTTTCAATCTTTTAAGAATTGGGTTCCTATAAAAGCCATTTCAAAGAATTATTTTGCTCTTCATTTGATTAACATTTCAAAGAGCATTTAAGTTGAATTTGCTGATATGATATAAGTATCTATTTAATAAATAAAATAGATTTAATAATAAAAATGTGCCCAACTTATACTCCTTTTTAAGTTTAGTGCTTAACGTTTTTTTCGGGTCACTTTAGTGCCTAACGTTTCATTCTGTAACTCAGATTGAATTTTTCCATGACGACCGTTAAATTTTTTTGTTATCCAATAAAAACACTACACGTGGCATATTCTGGTATTTTCTATCATTTTTATTTTTCTAAAAATTACAAAATATTTAATTTTATAAAAAACCCTTAAATCTTTAATTTCTCTAAAACCCTCAAACCCAAACTCTAAATTCCTAAATTCCCCCTTCCACCACCGATTCAATCACCACTTGCCACCCTTGCCTTTGTCGGCCCTCCACTACTAAAACCCCCCATCATCTCGTCGTCGAAAACCGGCGAATGATCTGGTGATTGTTTCGTCAACGAACATTCAAAAATAAAAAAAGAGACATTGGGCTTCTAATCGACAGCTAGAGGGTGGGGATGTTGAACAGTGAGGTACCCGACGCTTGGGGTGGTGAATGGTGAACCGCCGGCGTGTAAGGGAAGTCGGACGACGAGGGAGATGTGATTTGAGGGTTTGATTGAAAGAAATTAAAAATTTAAGATTTTTAAGAAGTTTATATTCTTAAAGAAATTCAGAAATTAAATAAATAGATAAATAGGCCATGTGACGTGTTTTTATTGGATAACGAAAAGATTTTAACGATCGTTGATGAAAAAATTCAATTTAAATTACAGAATTAAATATTAGGCACCAAAGTGGCCCGAAAAAAGAACGTTAGACACTAAACTAAAAAAAAGTATAAGTTGAGCACCTTTTGACTATTAAGCTAAATAAAATATTTAATCAATTATTAGTATACTTGTATTGTATTTTAGATTTAACGCATTTAGTAAGTATATGAATGGCCATGTTTATTTGAAGCCAAAAAATTAAAAGTGCACTAAGTTTTTTTTATTTAATTTTTTGGAAAAAGTTTTAAATGAAGGAAAAAGTTGCAAAGAAATTTATCTATCGCTTTGTAATTTACATGCCTTTTCGAAGGCATCGTCATTATTATATTTGCATTCAGGTAAAGTATAACTTCAACTTGAAGTGCAATATGCTGTTGCGTCTCACAAAGAGAGCACTATCAGTCACCACTTAAAAGCCCCTATTTTTTTACCTTCATAATTTAACAAATTTTTTAAGTGACAATTTAATAGGTCAATGGTTATTTTTTTATTTTATAAATTTTAATAATATTTTTTGATAAATTCTAATTCTAACCTAAATTCAAATCCTACTTAGAAATGAGGAGAATGGAGACTCTAGAGGTAGAAAGGGATGCTTCTAGTGGGCCTAGAAGTTATGACCCAATAAAATATGAGGAAACAAAGATGAGTAGCTTGACTAATCGACTAAATATGTTTGTTCATTTGTTAATAAAATATTAAATTAATTATTTAAAATACTGAAACATATTTCTATTTTATAAGATGAATTTTTTAGTTTTCATTTAAAGTCTCGAAAATGTCTGAAACCGATACGTGTATGTAAGGAAGAAGATGAAGCGATGGACCTGTTTCTTTCAACAATAATTCCATATGGGAAACAGCTCATAGAATACATGGCAGTGGCACACTACCAAACAAACTAACTCTGTATCATCTTCTTTAATTAAAACATGTCTTGTTTCTTTCTGATCAGCATAACATATAGGGATTATATAATAAACAACTGAAGAAACAAAGATGTTAGTACACAGGCGCATATGGTAATGCCCACTCAAAATTTAATCTTTAGTCCTTTAATTTTCTTTTAAAATTTCCAATTTAATCACTTCAAAAATTTAAAATATTCTCATTATATTTCAATTTTTTTAATTAAGTACCCTCTCAAAAATTTTAATTTAAACTAACAAATTTTGTGAAAAAAAATTAAATAGCGCCCACAAATTTCGTTACCAAGATCTACCCCAGTTAGTAGGGGTGCTCAAAATTACTCAACTCGTTGACCCTTCGACCTAGTAAAAAATTAAGCGGGTATTTTTCCTTCTTTTTATAAAAAAAAAAACTCGGGTTGAGTACCCTACCGGTTAAATTTCTCCGAGTCATGGGCCAGGTTCGGGTTGCAAATATTGAATTATACGGGTACTCGACCCGACTATCTATCTTTACTTTTATGTCTAGATTATTAAGGTTTTTTAGTTAAAAAATAAAAATTAAAATATTTCATTACCAAATATTTTACACTAATTTCTAAATAGTATTCTCAAATATCTCATGCCAAAACTGCGAGTATCCAATGTTAATGGGCCTTATCACGAGTTGATATTTTTAGTACTCGAATATTCAGATATCTAAAATTTTAGATACCCTAAATTATGGGTACCTTGTAACACCCGAGTTTGGGGGTCGGATGGAAATAATATTAAAATATTTTTTCGGGTTTCGGTTTTAAGATTTAAACTAATAAAATATTTTTATGGGCCTCGGGATTTCCAAAATATCTACATCTATGTTGGGCCTATCTCTTGGGTCCAAAATCCATGGACTTTAAGAGATGTGGGTTTGGATTTTCATTAAGGGCATAGTGGTAAACATTATTTTGGGTGAATTTAAAATAAAACAAAAGATGAGCATGTGCTCATCTTCTTCCTCATTTCCAACTCTTCAAAACTAACGACAATGGAGAGTCTTTCTCTCCATTTCACCATTTCATCTCTTCCACCTTCAATCTTGGAGCTTTTTGAAAGGTAAATATATTTTTGACTTGGTCTTGTCCTTTTCTTCATGTTGGTACCAATATTTCTCATTATTATTCATGATTTTTGAATTTGAAAGTTTTAGGGTTTTGTTTAAAAATGAGAGCTTTATGGTCTTTAACTTAAGCTATCGATTTATTATGGCTAGATAAGTTGTTTGCAACTCTTAAGGTCCAACATATGTGAATTTTAAAGTGTTTTATCATGATTCCCGAAATTGGATAAAAATGGGTTTTTAGTTGAGTTTTGGGTGTGGTTTGTGTTGGAAATTGAGGTTTGATGTTAGGGTAATGGTTAGGGGTCGATTTGGGATTGTTTGTGGGTGCTATGGATGTTGGAAACATGGTTTTTGGACATGGTTTAGGGGCTGCCCGAAATTGCAAAGTGTGGGGTTTGGTCATGGCTTGCAACGTTGTAAATTTGATTTGAATTGCTTTCCGGGTTGGTATTTTGATGTTGGGCTGATTTGGAATTGTTTGAAATGTGTTCGAGGTTGTTTAGAAGCGGGAATTTGTGTTGGGGAAGCTTCGGGAAGAAATCCGGAAATTTGAGGGAGGTTGCTTGCTTGGCTTGGAGCTTGGAAGCTTAGGTGAGTGGTTAAATGTTTTTGAAATGGTTTTGAGTATTTGGTTCAAGCATGTGAACCTAGGATGGGCTTGGTAAACCCACCTAGAGTTGGGATTAGAGTGGTAGCCTAATCCCAAGCTTTGATTAGAGACTTTGGTTGCACTCTTTAATGATTGTATATGCCTCGTGTTAAATTGTGATGATGTTGATTATGTATATATTGTATACATGTATGTTGAGGCATGTTGGATGCGTTGTTATATGCATGTTAATGATAGATATGATATGTTTATACACATGTGCAAAAATGATGTGATATGGTTGTTAATGATATACATGAGGTGTTGTCATGTGAAATGAGATTATGAGGTGATTGCTTGATCCGAGGATCATGGTGAATACATGCTAGGCATGGAAATGTGGTTTGTGCATGATAGTAAGTCATGGTGAGTACGTGCTAAGCACGGAAGTTGTTAATAAATGGTATTGTGGAATGTATTAGTATTGGCACTAGTATGCTTGGGTACAAATGATCGATCATTAGGATGTTAGTGTGTACACATGAGTCAAAAGTCGCGCGTGGCCTTGGTGGCGTTGAGTCACCAAGGAGGAGTACGGGTACGCCCGGAAATTGTATTTACATTAGTCGGTGATGAGTGGAATCCCATCGACGGGCGTGAGGATGAGTGGAATCCCCTCCGCGTGAGATGAGGCGTGAGGATGAGTGGAATCCCCTCCGCGTGAACGGTGATGAGTGGAATCCCACCGCCAGGTAATGGTTGTGTTGTTGGATGTGAGTTCCAACGGTTATCCGTGTATTCGAGTCATAGCTAGGTGCCAATACGGATTGTAGTTATGTTGCCATTATGTGGTTAATTGTGAGCCAATGTGATTTGGGATGTGTTGCTAACATGGTTTAATATATGTGATTTCATGTATTGTGGTTTTGAACATGTTGAGCATGACATGATATTGAGTATATGTTCATGCATCATCTATGATCATGGCTCGTGTGGACCGGAGGTATGAACATGCATTTTATCTCAGTTGTAGCTCGTGCTTGGACCCTGCATTGTCGAGGTTTGTTTTTAAAGAGCTTACCCTCACTAAGCTTTTATGCTTACGCTCTCTTTTGTTCGACAATGCAGATAAATAGCTTGAGGGTGGCAAAGGCAACGGAAGGTCTCTAAGTGTTGCTTTTGGTGAGCTCAATGTATGAATTTTAAGTAATAGAATGTAATAGTTAAGCAATGGGATAGGAATTGATGATTCGAGTCTTGATGTATGTCTATGGTTGACTTGATTTGTAAGCATGATGTATCTTATCAAATACTAGTACGATGGATGTCTCATGAACGCTTAAGTTGCTTTGAATGGCATGTGAACTCTTTTGATATGTATGATGCTTATTGGTTCTTTTTAATGTCTTCAAGCATGCTTGTATGAAAGGCTCTACATGTGTATTTTGCTATGTTAGAAAGATTGTCCAAATCCATGCCTGTATGTGTTTGAGTATGTTAAATCTAGGATGTATGCCTCTAGACTTGTTTGATGGTTTTGTGTGCCTTTAGGGGGTCCTATGTGACCTTTAGACTTGTCAAAACACCCCTAAATCTGTATTTCAGAGGTTACAGACTGCCAGCGTTTCGAAACGGGGAGGATCGTTTCGGAACGAGTAGGCTTCAGGGACCCCGTATCGGAACGCGTTTCGATACGGTATGGCCTTTGGAACCCCTGTTTCGAAACGCGTATCGGAACGTTTTGGCTACTGGAATTCTGAGAAATTCACGAGATGAAGGTGTTTCGAAACGGGTGTAAAGGTTTCGAAAAGGTCAAAATCTCGTTGACCACGAGATATTGACCGTCGTGGGCGTTTCGAAACGGTTGACCCCCGTTTCGATACGGCCCCTTGTAAAGGCTCTGGGTCAGTTGACCTGGTCAAGGCGTTTCGATACGCCTCAAGGGCGTTTCGAAACGGCCTGTTTAAAAGATTAAAAGTGGGCTATTTAATTGCTGTTTTGGGTTCGAATGTTTGTCTCTTGTATTCTTGTTCCGCTGTTTGACCACATAGGGTTTAATATCCATTTAGACAAGATTTTAAAATGAAAAAAAAATAGGGTTGCTAACCGAGGGGGAACTTTAACGGGTTTCGCTTCGGTTTTCCCCGTGTGGCCCACTCGGACCGGTCAACCGGCCGGACCGGGACGAGGGGGTTACATTTGTTGGTATCAGAGCCTAAGGTTGCCGAGACCTTGGGCAGGTAAGTGAGGTAAGTTTAAGTTTTGAGTTGATATGCACGGTGTTTGCTTGCTTTGTAAGTATGATTGCCTGTGTGACAAGTATGTTCATTGTTTGTTTAAAAGCATGTTGTTCGTTACCCGTGTATGCTGTGATGTGTGACTGATTGATTGAGAATGTATGTTGTTGGACCATAAGCATATGGTTGCTTGTTTAACAAGTATGCCCTGTTATATGCTTGGTTGAGCCTGTATGTGTGCTGATTTGTTGAAACATGTTGAGTAGAGTCCCATTGCTTCTATTACATCGGAAAAAGGATTTTAAGTGAGGGAAATCATACTTGAGCCACTTGGACCTTTCCTTTGCTAACCCAACTTGTATGTTAAATTGTTGATTGATTTATTGCTTTTAGTAAGTTTGGGGCTAGTGTGTGTGCTGTAAATCGGTGAGTGGAAGTTGTGGTTTTAAAAATGTGGATGATGTGGAGGAAGTCCTTTGCTATAGTTGGGGGAGTATGGTTGTACCCTAGTTGAGGTACGATTTGTTTGCTCGAGTCAGCATGTGTGTGAGTTGGTTCTTGTTAGTGAGGGACGATGAGACCGATTTTGGTATTAGTTGGTGAAAAGAAGCGAAGACCTTTGAGTGGGAGTCAAAGTGATGTCTATGTTATAGTGGATAAGCCCTTGGTACGGTTTTGAGTTCGTCTCTTCTGATTGGTTCTGAGTTCGTACTTCCATATGTTGTTAACAAGCATGCAAGTTTGAATGTGCTCGATGAGGTAGGTATGAGTACCTTAGTTCTTTTGGCGAGATCTAGGTAGGGGTCTCGTGTGAGTAATCTGAATTTCAGAAGTGTTAGTGGTGACCGTTGGGGTTCAGCCTATGGTTTTCATACAAGACAGTCAGTCAGTATCCGTGAATGGGAACCGATTTGTGTGTTTGGGGCCAGTGTGCGTCTGGGTGGTTTTCCAGTATGGTTGTCTGTGTGTGCCCAGAACTGCGTTTTTGAAGTTTTGAAATGCTCTACGAATAGTCTAGAAGAGTCGGATTTTGTTGGAGAATCAGTCTGAAAACAAGAGGACCGAAGACTATCAGTTGTGTACTAGTGAAGTTACAATTTTTGCAGAATCGTCCGTTTGTGTGAGTGTGCAAAGATTTTGGCGTATCTCTGTTGAGATTTTAGACGTAGGGACGCATGTGACTAGACCTTTCGGGAGATAGTAGTGATCAGAAAGATGTACAGAAGATGTTTGTTGGTGGTTCGGGGTTACTAGTTTCTAGTAGATGTGAAGTGATTGTCTTCCTACAGTTTCGGTGTGCCTTTTTCCAAGGCTCGGCTTGAAGAGCAAATAGTTAGTGTATACGTTGAGACAAAGAAAGAGTTGACTTGAAGATTACAAGATTTATGTATGACTGAAGTGGTAGGTGAGAAGGTGAACTTCTTGTTGAATGTTGATCCAGATTTAGAGGTCAAAGATTGATTGAGTTTAGTTGACAGGCTTACTTAGTAATTGTGATGAATTTGATTTTGAATGAAGACTAGACCACATAATGTTAGGATAGTTTGTGTTTTCTTTTCCTAGAGGTGTTTGGAAGAATTGTCGGCTATCTCTTGTCTAGAGAGGAAGAGTTTGATATTGAGACCGTCTTCGAGTTTACTCCTGTTTTGATTGCTCTATATCTTATGATTTCCGGAGGAATTGAGAATGCTGAAGAATCAACTTCGAGATTTGTTAGACCTTAGACTCATTAGGCCTAGTGCATCATCTCAGAGTTCTACAGTGTAATTTGTGAAGAGGGAAGAGTGACAGTACGAGGATGTGTTTAGATTTCAGATAGTTGAAACAAATGACAGTGAATGATTAACATCCGTTTCTGAATGTCAGTGATTAGTTGGTCAGTAGTGTGTGCTTCAGTCTTTCGAAGATTAATTTGAGATCCGTTTACTACCAGTTGAAAGTGAGAAAATTTGAAGTACCGAAGACAACTTTTGAGGCAAGACGTGACCGTTTTGAGTTCCGAGTTATGCTGTCTTGTTGGACTAGTGTGTTGGTTACTTTTATAGAGATGTTGAACAGAATATTTTCCTAAGCTTCCTGATCAGTTTATAGTAGTCCTCATAGATGATACACGAGTATATTCAAGTACCGAAGAAGACCATGACAAGCTTTAGAGTTAGTATTGTAGATTCTATTAGAGAATCAGTTGTATGCCAAGTTGAGCCAACGTGAACTCCGAGTTAATGAAGATGTTCTCCTAGGACATGTAGATCAGCCGAGTGCATTAGAGTAAATCCTAAGTAGGCAGAAGAAGATGTGAGTTGGAAGGAGCTGAAGATTGTGATATGTATCTATAGTTCCTAGGTCTAGCATTGTTACTATCGGAGAATTGTGAATAGTCTTTCGAAGATAGCTACTCCTTTGACAGATTGCTACATAAGAATGGCCAGTTGTGTGGCCAGATGCGAGACAACGAGCCCTTGAGAAACCGAAAGAAACTTTGAAGAGAGCTTCGACCTTGAATCAGTCTATATCAGAAAAAGAGTTTGCGAACCATAGTGATGTGTTACATGTAGAGTTAGGTTGTGTGCTTATGCAAGACAGAAGATTGTGGCTTGTTCATCGAGCTAGTTGGAAGATTGTGAGAAGAGTTATCCGATATGAGACATAGAGTTAATTACAGTCGTATTTGCTTCGAAGACTTAGAGACAAAGCTTGTATAGCAAGAATGCACAGTGAGTATGTACGTATCATCAGAACTTGAAATATTTGAAGACTTAGGAAGGGTGAAAACTTGAACAGCATGAAATGTTAGAACCGCTTGAAGATTGTAATATCAAGATTGAGTACCATCCGAAGATAGCCTTCGTAGTGACCGATGTTCCGAGTAGTGATTGTTGTTAGATTGGTAGTTGGGTTGCGAGTTGTATTTGCCGAATTCGGTTATCGAATGCCAGTATTCTTGTGGCCGCGTTTCATGTTGAGCCTACGCTGAGTTAGAATGTTTGAAGAGAAACAGTTGCAAGACAGATTCTTGGCACCTCACGTGCGAGGCATAGTAGAAGGAAGACCTTCAGAATACAATTTCAGAGATGATAGAGTTTTGTGTTTCAGAGACAGAATAGTTGTACAGATTGACATAGTGTTTTGAGACGTATTGTTTTGGCCGAAGCACACGGTAGTTCATGTATATTGCTTCTGAGTTGTATGAAGACGTATTGTGGGTTGAAGATGAGTACTTCTGGATTGAGTGGATGAATAATGTGGTCCAACATGAGAGTAAGTGTGTAAATTGCCAGCGTGTCAAGACCGAGCTTCAGTTTTCTTCTAGTTTGTTACATCCGTGGAAGGTTCATAATGGAAGTGGGTAATAGAGATCCGAAATTTCTGCTAAATTGTTTTGAAGACGTCTGCGCAGTGTTTGGTTAATTGATGAAGTCGGATGATCAGTTAGAGAGAGAGTCATCGGTCAATTTTGAACAGTGCTGCATGAGTTTGTGAATTGGGCTGGTTCTGTTGTTTATTTGTTGCGGTTACCACCAGAGTTAGAAAGAGGTTGGTAAATGGGTTCTGTGTATCTATGACTCAGGAGTGTGAGTTGGATTTGTTTCATGCTTTGTTGTAGAAGAGATTGAGTTGTGTTTGAAATTTGTATGCCTTGAAGAATCAGTTGAGATCTTAGTGTAAGATAGCAAGTTTTGTGTGGTAAGTCTTTCGAGTTGGTTAGTACGTTGTGGTGAGAGAGGAAAGCGTAGAGGTGCATGTTTCAGTGGCCCTCCGTGATCGATGAATTTCGGGGACGAAATTTCCTTAAGTGGGGGAGAGTTGTAACACCCGAGTTTGGGGGTCGGATGGAAATAATATTAAAATATTTTTTCGGGTTTCGGTTTTAAGATTTAAACTAATAAAATATTTTTATGGGCCTCGGGATTTCCAAAATATCTACATCTATGTTGGGCCTATCTCTTGGGTCCAAAATCCATGGACTTTAAGAGATGTGGGTTTGGATTTTCATTAAGGGCATAGTGGTAAACATTATTTTGGGTGAATTTAAAATAAAACAAAAGATGAGCATGTGCTCATCTTCTTCCTCATTTCCAACTCTTCAAAACTAACGACAATGGAGAGTCTTTCTCTCCATTTCACCATTTCATCTCTTCCACCTTCAATCTTGGAGCTTTTTGAAAGGTAAATATATTTTTGACTTGGTCTTGTCCTTCTCTTCATGTTGGTACCAATATTTCTCATTATTATTCATGATTTTTGAATTTGAAAGTTTTAGGGTTTTGTTTAAAAATGAGAGCTTTATGGTCTTTAACTTAAGCTATCGATTTATTATGGCTAGATAAGTTGTTTGCAACTCTTAAGGTCCAACATATGTGAATTTTAAAGTGTTTTATCATGATTCCCGAAATTGGATAAAAATGGGTTTTTAGGAGGGTTTTTAGTTGAGTTTTGGGTGTGGTTTGTGTTGGAAATTGAGGTTTGATGTTAGGGTAATGGTTAGGGGTCGATTTGGTATTGTTTGTGGGTGCTATGGATGTTGGAAACATGGTTTTTGGACATGGTTTAAGGGCTGCCCGAAATTGCAAAGTGTGGGGTTTGGTCATGGCTTGCAACGTTGTAAATTTGATTTGAATTGTTTTCCGGGTTGGTATTTTGATGTTGGGCTGATTTGGAATTGTTTGAAATGTGTTCGAGGTTGTTTAGAATCGGGAATTTGTGTTGGGGAAGCTTCGGGAAGAAATCCGGAAATTTGAGGGAGGTTGCTTGCTTGGCTTGGAGCTTGGAAGCTTAGGTGAGTGGTTAAATGTTTTTGAAATGGTTTTGAGTATTTGGTTCAAGCATGTGAACCTAGGATGGGCTTGGTAAACCCACCTAGAGTTGGGATTAGAGTGGTAGCCTAATCCCAAGCTTTGATTAGAGACTTTGGTTGCACTCTTTAATGATTGTATATGCCTCGTGTTAAATTGTGATGATGTTGATTATGTATATGTTGTATACATGTATGTTGAGGCATGTTGGATGCGTTGTTATATGCATGTTAATGATAGATATGATATGTTTATACACATGTGCAAAAATGATGTGATATGGTTGTTAATGATATACATGAGGTGTTGTCATGTGAAATGAGATTATGAGGTGATTGCTTGATCCGAGGATCATGGTGAATACATGCTAGGCATGGAAATGTGGTTTGTGCATGATAGTAAGTCATGGTGAGTACGTGCTAAGCACGGAAGTTGTTAATAAATGGTATTGCGGAATGTATTAGTATTGGCACTAGTATGCTTGGGTACAAATGATCGATCATTAGGATGTTAGTGTGTACACATGAGTCAAAAGTCGCGCGTGGCCTTGGTGGCGTTGAGTCACCAAGGAGGAGTACGGGTACGCCCGGAAATTGTATTTACATTAGTCGGTGATGAGTGGAATCCCATCGACGGGCGTGAGGATGAGTGGAATCCCCTCCGCGTGAGATGAGGCGTGAGGATGAGTGGAATCCCCTCCGCGTGAACGGTGATGAGTGGAATCCCACCGCCAGGTAATGGTTGTGTTGTTGGATGTGAGTTCCAACGGTTATCCGTGTATTCGAGTCATAGCTAGGTGCCAATACGGATTGTAGTTATGTTGCCATTATGTGGTTAATTGTGAGCCAATGTGATTTGGGATGTGTTGCTAACATGGTTTAATATATGTGATTTCATGTATTGTGGTTTTGAACATGTTGAGCATGACATGATATTGAGTATATGTTCATGCATCATCTATGATCATGGCTCGTGTGGACCGGAGGTATGAACATGTATTTTATCTCAGTTGTAGCTCGTGCTTGGACCCTGCATTGTCGAGGTTTGTTTTTAAAGAGCTTACCCTCACTAAGCTTTTATGCTTACGCTCTCTTTTGTTCGACAATGCAGATAAATAGCTTGAGGGTGGCAAAGGCAACGGAAGGTCTCTAAGTGTTGCTTTTGGTGAGCTCAATGTATGAATTTTAAGTAATAGAATGTAATAGTTAAGCAATGGGATAGGAATTGATGATTCGAGTCTTGATGTATGTCTATGGTTGACTTGATTTGTAAGCATGATGTATCTTATCAAATACTAGTACGATGGATGTCTCATGAACGCTTAAGTTGCTTTGAATGGCATGTGAACTCTTTTGATATGTATGATGCTTATTGGTTCTTTTTAATGTCTTCAAGCATGCTTGTATGAAAGGCTCTACATGTGTATTTTGCTATGTTAGAAAGATTGTCAAAATCCATGCCTGTATGTGTTTGAGTATGTTAAATCTAGGATGTATGCCTCTAGACTTGTTTGATGGTTTTGTGTGCCTTTAGGGGGTCCTATGGGACCTTTAGACTTGTCAAAACACCCCTAAATCTGTATTTCAGAGGTTACAGACTGCCAGCGTTTCGAAACGGGGAGGATCGTTTCGGAACGGGTAGGCTTCAGGGACCCCGTATCGGAACGCGTTTCGATACGGTATGGCCTTTGGAACCCCTGTTCTGAAACGCGTATCGGAACGTTTTGGCTACTGGAATTCTGAGAAATTCACGAGATGAAGGTGTTTCGAAACGGGTGTAAAGGTTTCGAAACGGTCAAAATCTCGTTGACCACGAGATATTGACCGTCGTGGGCGTTTCGAAACGGTTGACCCCCGTTTCGATACGACCCCTTGTAAAGGCTCTGGGTCAGTTGACCTGGTCAAGGCGTTTCGATACGCCTCAAGGGCGTTTCGAAACGGCCTGTTTAAAAGATTAAAAGTGGGCTGTTTAATTACTGTTTTGGGTTCGAATGTTTGTCTCTTGTATTCTTGTTCCGCTGTTTGACCACATAGGGTTTAATATCCATTTAGACAAGATTTTAAAATGAAAAAAAATAGGGTTGCTAACCGAGGGGGAACTTTAACGGGTTTCGCTTCGGTTTTCCCCGTGTGGCCCACTCGGACCGGTCAACCGGCCGGACCGGGACGAGGGGGTTACATACCTGATTATGAACATTTCTGCATGTTACTGGGTAGTTCTGCGGTAAGGCGGCTAATATACGGCATAATCGGATAGAAAGGTGACCGGTTAAAGATAACAAAATCGGTAAAAGTTACCGGTTTTATTGATCCGAATATCAATATATTCGGTAGCGCCTAATTTGTTGTTAATGTCGAGCTGATGGGGCCTTGGAAATTCCCACGATAACAAAATCGGTAGAGTTACCTATTTTGTTAATCCGAATATCAATATATTCGGTAGCGCCTAATTTGTTGTTAATTTCGAGCTGATGGTCCCTTGGAAATTCCCAAGATAACAAAATCAGTAAAATTACCTATTTTGTTGATCCGAATATCAATATATTCGGTAGCGCCTAATTTGTTGTTAATTTCGAAAGTATTCATACTTTATAAAAGTTTATCGATTCTTTTTTAAATTCAATACTTTTTTAAATGTCGATTTTTTCGATACTTTTTTAAATTCAATACAAAAAACTGTGCACAAAGTATCGAAATTTTCGATACTTTTTTAAATTCAATACAATGTAACAGCTAAATTTGACAAAGAATCGGTAAAATACAAGGAAATTTGACATAACTTGTTACATTACTTAAACATATAATGTAATCGGTTAATCGTTACCGGATATTTTGTTTGATTTCGAAACTTTTTTAAGAATCGGTAAATCTTTACCGGATATCTTGTTTGGTTTGGATTCTTTTTTTAAGAACGTGTGTAAAAGAATCGGTACAATTCAAAAAAGTGTCGAAACCTGGGGAATTGTTTCGATTATATATTACATAATGATATAACCGGTTAAAAATACAAACCTTTGTATTGCTTGCATTTACAAAAAACCTAAGAGAGGAGAGTATTTGAAATCGACCCGAGTTTGGTTGTTGCGAAATACAAGGTAGGCGTTCTTGGAGTCGTGTTGTATCAGAATCGAAAGGAAAGGTTTTGGGTTTGGGGACTTTGAAGTCTGAAGTAAAAGGTATGTTGTCGAAACCCTAGTTTTTTGGTAATGTAGTATTGGGTAGTTGGGGATAATGTTTTGGGTTTAGTGATGTTGAAGTAAAATCGGAATTCGGATCGATTATAGGTCGAAATTGTATAATTATATTTAGGAAATCAAATATCGGTACTTTGTTCTGAGAACTTATCGGTAGAAATTAATAATGTCGGTAGAAATTAAATATCGAAACTTTTTTCAGAGAACTGAAGCGAGATGGGTGCTAAGGATCATGAAGATGTTGTTGAAGATGAGACTGAAATGGTTCAAATGGAGCCGGAGAGTATCGAAAGTGAGGAAAATCCGAAGCAACCAAAGGGTTCATATATGTACTTCTAGTAAGTAGTAATTGTCAAATAATTGTTCTGTAAATTGTAATTGGATTCTGAAATGGTTTAAACTTTCCTAACATGACAATATGAAAGAATGTCAGAGGATGAAGGATTCTGGTACTTACACTGTCGGTTCGGTATGTAAATTGAATTTATAGTGAATATATTGTAGGTTGAATATTCTAATTGTTGATGGTTTATGCATAATTTTCAGGTGAGAGACATTGTGGTGAATAAATGAAACACGATGAGTGAAACTGAGAAGCAACCATTCAACATGTTGTCCACAAATGATAGAGAAAAATATGAGACCAAGAAGAAAGCAGAAGAAAAAAATGTGAAGAAGGTATTCATTATACTTGTAAATATGTTGATAAATGATATATAAAAACTCTGACATTATATTTATATTATTTACATAGGAAGTGTCGACTAGGTGTAACATAAAACGAGTGCACCACATAATAGAGGAGTTGAAAGCGAAGGATAAAGCAAATGTGTTGGAAGAAATGGGGTTTGGATCTCTTATTGGGATGCAGGACCGACCAATTCGGAGGGAATTGTGTCGCTTGTTGATGGGAGATTTTGATTTGCACAAGTGTGATGTTCGATACGGCAAATATTCATTTCATTTTAGTGTCCGATTTGTTGAAGCCGTATTGGGGCTACAAAATAAAGGGCAGAGTGTGGATGAAGTTATTAAGAGGGAGGGTTGGAAAATACTTGTGAAGAAGTATGGCCTAACGTCGAAGGTGTCATTTGCTACACTTGAGGACGATATAAAAAGCGGAAAGTATGAGGGGGATGATCTGAAGGCCCGAGTACTATTGTACATTGTCGGAGTATTCCTTTGTCCAACGGGTGATACATCCCCGAGCAAGGAAAGTATGAAGTTGATTTGCGACTCCGGGTTGAAAGGTGAATTAAATTGGGCGTCATATGTCAGTGACAAATTAATTGATGCAATCAAGAGTTTTCAAAAGGCCAAAAACCCCACATACCTCAAAGGATGCATAGTTGTCTTAGAGGTAAATAAGTTGAATCTTAGTGTTGGTTTAGAAAACTTTGTAAATAGTTATTATAGAAAATGATAAAGTTTATTATAAATGCATGTTGCATTGTTTGATTTTTGGTAAGATTCTTCAAGTGTGCCGACATTCCAAAAAACCGGAGTGGCACGCATCACTGCATGGGGCAAGGAAGAAGTTGCTCGAGTTATGGCAAAGTTAAAGTTAGAATTACCGAAAAAGAAAGTAAGGGTAATTTAAGTATGAGTAAACTATTGCAGGGGTCACTTTCGTTTATCGTTTGTATAGAGTTAGTCACCACTTTTGAAAAGTGCCAATTAGTAGTCCTCTACGTTTTCGATGTGTAAAGACTTGGTCACTCTGACGTTATAGTCCGTTAGTCCCCTAACGGATTGCTGATGTGGCGGAATTAAAATAAGGATAAATTACTGCAATAGCCATTAAAATTTATCTCATGTACATTTTTTCTCCTCAATTTAAAAAAGTAAACATTTTAGTCACTAATAAAAATGTTTCTTTATAATTTCACCCTTAAAATTTTAAAAATTCATTTTTCAATCCTAAAACTTTACAATCAATTAGTACAATAATATTATAAATGCTTACATGAAAAATAGGTGCCCAAAGTATACCCTTTGAAACTTAGGTGCCCAAATTGCTCCTATTTAATAACTCAAACTTAAAAATTTAGTCCACTAACTACTAAAAAATTCGAGTTATTGGAATTTCTATTTTATAATTCAAACTTTATTTTGAATTTTTGAGTCGAGTTTATGAAATTATGAGTCGAGTATTTTCACATCAAACCAAAAAATTTAATTTTTTCGAGTCAAGTCGAGTTATTGGAATTTCTATTTTATAATTCAAACTTTATTTTGAATTTTTGAGTCGAGTTTATGAAATTATGAGTCGAGTATTTTCACATCAAACCTAAAAATTTAATTTTTTCGAATCAAGTCGAGTGTTGCACTTCCCTACATATAATTTTTAATTTTAATCCGTGCGAAAAAATAAAAGTCTGACTTCTCCAACTTCCGTAATCAATGTGGATGCTCGTTTTGGCGAGATTAATGACCAAATCGGCCAAATGGGAGCAGATATTTCGTCACTTCGTGCTGACTTCTCCAACTTCCATAATCAATGCCTTCAAAGCAAATACAAACCTATAGGTAAAATAACCCTTTAAATTTACTATTGACATTCGGTTATTTGACTATTGACATGCTTATAACAAAAGTGGAGAATCCAGTGGTGCCTGAAGAGGAGAATACGGTGCCGGAATAGGAGAATGATGAAGAGGTAGACAGTTCAGATGATGATGACAGTGAAGACCCCAACAGATATATGATTTCTCTAACACAGAACAAAAAACTTTCATTTTTTATGTCAACGGAGTCCTTGCATATTATACAAAACAAACTCCCAGAGGTAATTAAATGTCTTCAAATTTGTTTACGGCTCTGTTAAGCTATAAAGAAAACAATTATGTTGAATTCCATGATATTGTTGTAGATGTTATAATGAGGCCAGGTGTAGAAGAATTTATGCAATTTTGTTTAGAGAACTTTGTTGTTGGAATATGGTCATCGAAGTTGAGGTACGCACCGTTATGATTAAAATTGTTAACATTTAACGTTGACCTCTTAAAGAATTTTAAGTTTATCGTGGTAATTGTTCACGATTGCAGGCATAACATTGAGCTTTCTCTTAACAAACTACGTATACAATATGAACAATATATATTCATCTGGGTAAGATGCTTCTTATTTGCGTTCGATAATTGAATTTGTTATGATTCTTACAAATTGGTGTTTCACAATTTACTATAAACAGGATCAAGCAAAGTGCATACAGGAAGAGGAATTCACTTTCTGCAAAGACTTGCATCAAGTTTGGAATGAGTATCCTCAATTCAAAGAGGAGAATACAATGTTGGTGGATGATTCTACCGAGAAAATGAAATATAATCCAGTGAGTTATATTTTGTCCATGCAATTTATTAATAAGGTAATATGGTATTATTTTGTTAATTTATGGTTTCTTTATAGGAATACAGCTACATATGTCCGCATCCCTATAACCATTCATCTTGCAACGACAATGCGTTAGGTATGACAGTTACATATGTGACTTATTCCATTGGTTTATTAATATATTGAACATGTTGACAGTCTGCTAATTTGCCTTATTTTTATATATCCACAGAAAAGGGCGGAAGCATCCGAGAATATTTCGAAAAGTTGGCGAATGAGCAGAGTACTGTTCGTGAATTTGTTAAAAATAACCCTTTATACATTTGAATTTTATATCATTTCTATATGTAACAATCTTGAACAAATATTGTTGTATGTAGTCACAATGTCTGTTTATCGGTACTTGCTGTATTCCAAATGTCCTCGTTGCCCTGAGACGTAAACACGTGATTGATATTAAAATTCACCATAAACAATTGAAGACAATATGTTGTAGAATAGATATAGTAACTCACATTATAATCCTCATCTACGCGACCGTAGGACCATTCCGTATCGTTATCAAAAAATTCAGACGAGGTAGGTTGTGTAAAAGAATCCAGACCCAGCTTTAATTTAGGACACGTTACTTTGTTATGTCCCTCAATTCCGCAGAAAGAGCAATGCCTACTTTTCTTCTGGACCATCTTCTTCTGGACTACTTTTCGCTTTCCTTGTCTTCGTTTAGGGTCCCCAACGCGAAACCCATTATCAACATTTCGTCGTTTACTTGAATCTTTCAAACCGAACGAGTGTTCAAATTCGGCAGTTAGTCTTTTCATCTCATCTCTTGCGGTTATGAAAGATGCATCTGTCTTTGATGCAATGTAGCAAAAACGACTTGACGTTGCACGTAGGGCAGCGAACCGTGCCATTTGCATAACTTCAGGTGCTACATTGAAGTCAAGGAAACTTGGTGCAGCAGCCTTCGCATCCTTCGTCCATCGACTTAGAATCAAAGACTTTGGAATACATGTGTAATCCAAGTGCTTCAGAACATGCAGTTGATGGCAACATGGAATTCCTACAGTCTCAAATTTCCTACACGAGCATGTGACGCTTTCCGAGACAACATCAAAAGATACGTCAAATCTAATGTTCTTTTCCTTGTACTTTGACAGAACAAAATGTTGACATTCATCTGATAAGGACTGAATATGTTTGTCAATCCGGTACAAGGTCTCCTCTTAAAGTTCGTCTTGGAAGAGACCAAATGATGCTCGCGTATAAATTTCACCAGCATGGCTTTCTAGGTCTGTGAGTTTAGTGATCTGGAAGGGCGTTGTCTGCGAACTTAAGAAATCTGCTTCCAACTCGTTGATACGCATTTTACCAATAGATTGTTCAATTGTACGAACAACGTCTACATATGTCTTCTTCTTTATCAGGGCACGTCCGAGTGCAGCATTCAATGACTCGCTTCTTTGTGTGGATCGCAAATTTGCAAAGAAATGACCCGTTTGATATGCTTGAGCCCATAAGTTCCGAGTATTTCCCTTCTCAATCACCCATGGATGCTTCTCGACATTGAATTCGGAAATCACCCTAGACCATTCACTATCAAATTCGCTTATTGTCCACCACGAACTCATACATCTATTAAATGTTGTGCTAAATTTGTTGTCACCAATGTTAGCTTGTACATTACGAGATAGATGCCAGGAACATAATCTGTGCTTAGCATAAGGGAAAACACATTTGATAGCCCTCTGCATTGCCCTATCCCCATCTGTCACAACTGAAAGAGGCTATTTATTCATCATGGCTTGTAGAAAATTTCGTAGCACCCACTCGAACGATTGAGTCGTTTCGTCAGCTATTATCGCAGTAGCAAATACTATTGTGCTATGGTGATGATTGACACCGACAATAGGCATAATTGGTCGTGCATAGTAATTACCTTTGTATGTTGTGTCGAACGCAATAACATCACCGAAGCAAGTGTAATCTGATCTCGATGTTGAATCAGACCAAATAAGATGCTGCAATGCCCCTGATTCATCTGTGGAGTATGTCATAAAAAACCCCGGATCATCTTCTTTCTTGTAATCAAAGTAAGCAATGAGTGCATTCACATCCCCATTGACAAGCTCCTTTGCTTTACCTTTATCAAGTGCATTGTACAGGTCTTTACTAGTAAATCCAACATTATGAAATCCCCCTACCTGATTCATGAAATAATTCATTACCTTTGATGTCCCAACACCAACATCTTTCAACGCTGCTGCCTCAGCCACATCAGCCTCACTCACAGCTCTATTTGAACGCATAAATGGTGTCATAAGAGGTGTGCACAAGTCATGATTATGTTCGTCGAAAGACTTACTTAGAACCCACTAATCTTTTGTTTTTGTTGCTGTGACAACGATTTTGGCCTTGCATCATGTTCGTGTTACTGGCGTATGAGCACGTTGACGATTAACAGTTTCGACTTTGGAAGACCTAAAACCTTCTTTTGAACAACAAAATTCTTGTGTCTTCACATTCCCTTCGCCATCCAGCCGTGTTGTTCCTCGACGTGCACTAAAACCATGTTTCATTGTGTATTCCTTGTAAAAATTTCAAGCTTCCTCACGTGAAGAAAAGAGCTGACCTACCAACCGTTCCGAATCATCAACGGTCAACTTTTCATCTTGTAAATTCTCGCTACCATTAACATCGTTGGATGGAGTATCTTCCATTTTCTTAAACACGATCGGTTGAAGTGGTCCAAACTTTTCCTGCACAGGAGTTGTGTGTTGCTTTCATTTTCAGGTACTAAATTCGGTAGGTGGTGGTGGTTGATGGTGGTTGAAAGCAGTAACAGCATTTATTTTTTCCTTCCTACAAAGTTAACGTGCAATAAATTGTAGTATATTATCGATACATTTTCCCCCATTCTGAAAATGTTTCGATCCTGTTGTAAAATTTCATGATACGTTAGCAAATATGCGCGAAAATATCGATTCTTTCTGTCCTTTACGATAGAAATTATCGATACTTTCAGAAACAAAGGATTCTCATAGGTTACTGGAAATAAAGTTTCGATACAATTTTCCCCCTTTCTGAAAATGTTTCGATACTGTTGTCAAATTCCATGATACGTTAGCGAATCTGCTCGAAAATATCGATTCTTTCTGTCCTTTACGATAAAAATTATCGAAACTTTCACAAACAAAGGATTCTCTTAGGTTACTGGAAATAAAGTTTCAATACATTTTCCCCCTTTCTGAAAATGTTTCGATACTGTTGTCAAATTCCATTATACGTTAGCGAATCTGCTCGAAAATATCGATTCTTTCTGTCCTTTACGATAAAAATTATCGAAACTTTCACAAACAAAAGATTCTCTCAATTTACTTATTAAAGAATACATGTTGAAAGTTTTGTTAAATGAAATGCGAATTAAAGTTTTCATTCGAGTTAAATTTACTTATATCGTGTTTTTTCTTTCCTATAAATACCCACGAATTCCACCATCATTTGCTCATTCCAAATTCTCTCTAAACACCCAATCTTTGCTCACCTTATGGCAAAATTTCAGGCAACATTTTATTTTCTCGATACTTATTTTGAGTCAACAATCACCAGCAAAATGTCACTGAAAGATTTAATACAGTTGACAACAATCGAGGTTAGTAAACACACCGACAAACAAATTTCTTCCATGGAATGTTGAATCCCAACATCGTCAGCAAACGAAACGCACTACGTTATGAAGCTTACGAACGAAACAGACGTTCGTAACATGTATGACCGGCTCAATTCCGTCGGAGCTAGAGACGTCGATTTAAATGTTAAGTTTGACGATGTCAACGCCGGCAAAGGTAGTACGTCTGCACCCGTACAACCTGCTCCGAACACTGAACACGCACCGTCTTCACCGGATGTTGATGCGGCTGCGGAGGAGCTGCAACTTTTTATGTACAGGCGTAGACAAAGAAAACAATAGCTGATCGAAGAACTAAACCTAAGTTCAGACGTGTCCACTGACTACGATGATTCGGATTAACCATAAAGTTCTGAAATTATCTTCCAATTATGTTATAAAATTACATGATACGTTAGCAAATATGATCGAAATTATATGGTCGAAATTATTGATCCTGTTGTAAAATTACATGATACGTTAGCAAATATGGTCGAAATTATCGATATTTTAATCCTCTTTGAAAACAATTATCGATACTTTTTATTCACAAATGGATTCCCATTGCATACTAGAACAAAAGTTTCGATACGATTTAGACACTATTAATAAAAAAACCCGATACTTTTGAAAGAAAATCAATGTTTCCGGTACGAATATCGTTCGAAAATATCGATACTTTTATAAAAATATCGATAATTAACAAAAACTAAAGGCTTCCCATAGCTTACTGGAAACAAAATTTTCGATACTTTTTTCCATGTTTGAATGTAATTATCGATACGTTTGCAAAAACATTAATGTTTCCGGTATATGTTTACTGTATTCATTATTCATTACATCAATGTATCTGGTTTATTATTATCGTTTTCATTATACACTACATCAACTTTGCATTGCAGTGTTATGTCTTTTCACTTGTATCACATGCACCGTTTACTGCTCATCCTGTATAAAGATGAAACCCTTAATCCCCGGAACGAATCTGATTCTTCCTTTTCAGTTTCGTGTCTTTTTACTCACGTGTATCACATTCACCGTTCATTACCTTCATTTATTGGGTAGTTCTCCTAGTTCTCCTCATTTATTTCTATATCCCCGGAAACGAGGAGAACGAACGAATCTTTGAATATGCCTTTTCAGTTTCATGCATTATTACTTTCCCTCCCATTTTCCCTCCTAAACGGAAATTGCCTATAAATTAACAACTCCTCTATTTACTCTTCACAACATCTTCAAATTAATCTACTCAACCCTTTCGTTTACTTTTATAATCAGTTCTCTTTCACAATCTTCTATTATACAATGAGTTCCAGCAGAAGTTCGGGTAAAAATACTCAGCCTTTGGAAAAGAGGAAGATTGATTTCGAGACATCATCAAACAGTGATGATGATTTCTATATTGATTCTGATTCTGATAATGAGGAACAACTAAGCCACGAGGCAATGAAATCCAGCAAATTCTTCAAGAAGTTCTTCGAGGCCTTCGATCGAATGAACTCTGTCAACGACCCTTCTACTCCATGGCTGTGTCCAGCATGCCACGGAGGTCCTGGTGCCTTTCACAAGTTTCGTGGCCTTCAGTCCCTACTCACCCATGCAAAAACCAAAGGAGGGCCAAAGCTGAAAATTCATCGCCTCCTTGGTCAGATGTTGGAGGAGGAATTGTGAAGAAGGGGTACTTCGGCTACTCCTCAAGGTCAAGCTTTAGGCCAATGAAGTGGTCTGAGTAATGATGCTGCTATTGTCTCCCCCCCCCCACCTTCAAGCAACTAGGAAGCTCATCACTAAATACTCTGGCCACCCATGGTGATGATTATGAACACAAAGCTTCATAGAGCTGGAGATGGGAAGGTAGTTATATAACTTCTGAATTATGTTTTCATTCATATTATATTTTAATACTTAACTTCTTTTTTTTAATTTTCCGCTTGCTTCAGTAGATTGGTATGGGAAACAAAGAGCTTCTCGACTCTTTCAATTCCTATGGTGCTGTTGTCAAGGCTCGCCATTCATACGGTCCAGAAGGCCATCGTGGAATGAGCCTTTTGATTTTTGAGAGCACAACAAGAGGTTATCTAGATGCTCAGCGTCTGCATAACCAGTTTGCTGCCCAAGGTTTCGGAAGAGATGCTTGGCAACGTTATGCTCCATCCAGCCAACGCCAACTATATGATTATATGGCTGAAAAAGAAGACATACACATCTTCAACCGCCATCTCCAAGGTTAGAATTCTCTATCATTTTCTTCTATTATTAATAACAAGATACACTTCTGCTCATACTTATGCAAAAAAAATTTGTTCATTAGGCAACCAAAAGGTCAAATTTGAGATGCGACCATATGCACAGATGGTTGGACAACAAGCTGGTGCTGGAACAAGTTCCATGGGTGGCAGGGGTACTTGAATGGAGGAGGCTTGAAGGGACAAGATCCTATTTACCATCAACGGAAAGAAACAAGAAATTGAGAAGAAAGAAAAGATTGATGGTCTAATATTTATGTGCAATGCAAAAACCAAGCCGGATATTGTTTCCAATATCATGTAATGGGGTTTTATGATATTAGAAACAATCCGGCTTGGTCTTTGCATGGCACATAAATATTAGAAGATCAATGTTTTATTTCTTCTCAATTTTTTGATTCTTTCTGTTGCCATCTCGTTTTTCGTCACATGTGTTATTCATTACTGAATTACTGTGTTTTACCTTCTGTTCATTTGAAAGGCCAAGTTGTGAACTTAGTATTTCGTCATATTTTTATTTGAAAGGCCAGGTTGCTAAGCATTTATTCGTTTATTGGGATTTTCATTCGATTTAATATTATAAGTATTCAAACATTTGATATAAGTATACATACTTTTCTTGCAAGTAAAATAAATTATCCATACTTCTAGTAAACATATCGACACATTTAATATAAGTATCCATATGTTTTATTTAAGTATCCATACTATCGACCCACAATTAAACCAGTTCCAATGTTTTTATTAAAATATCGATATTATTGTTTAAAGTATCGATTCTTATTGGCTACCTATTACGTTACCCTAGTACCGGATATATTGATAAAAAAGAATCGATAAACTTTTAAAAAGTATGGATACTTTCGAAATTAACAACAAATTAGGCGCTACCGAATATATTGATATTCGGATCAACAAAATCGGTAATTTTACCGGTTTTGTTATCGTGGGAATTTCCAAGGCCCCATCAGCTCGAAATTAACAACAAATTAGGCGCTACCGAATATATTGATATTCGGATAACAAAATAGGTAAAATTACCGGTTTTGTTATCGTGGGAATTTCCGAGGCCCCATCAGCTCAAAACATTATCAACAATTTAGGCGCTACCGAATATATTGATATTCGGATAACAAAATAGGTAAAATTACCGGTTTTGTTATGTCTGACCGATAACTTAAATTTGCCGGTTACCATTTTTTCACTTTTTTTTTCATGTTTTTTTACCGGATACATCATTTAATATCAACATATCCGGTAGCGCTTTACCGAATACATTATATATCTTATAATGTTTCCGGTAACGCCGTTTCTTAGCCGTATATTAGGCGGCCGCATACTAGAAAACTCCCATGTTACTACATATTTTTAGGGATGACAAAATTACCTGATACAATTTTTTTTCTTGAATTTCGTAAATCGGGGTAGGTTTTGAAAAGCATTGAGTCGGGGCGGGAGTTCAGGTATAAGATAGAAATTCCCTGCCCGATATATTTTTAATTATATATTTATATTTTTATCATATTTTTAAAAATATCACTATATAGAAATAATTTTAGGGGTTTAAAGTTATTTTTTAGTTTGTGCTTAACTGCTTATTGTAAATTTTTGTTAGATGTTGTTCGAGTTTTAACGTATTTGATTTGGACAATTAATTATTTGAGTTTATTCTTTTAAATATGTATTTTTCATATGAATAATTTAATTAGTTTTATTTTATTCTTTTAAATATGTTAAATTTTAACGAAGATTAATATTTTTAAATTTTTTGGTCAAATTTATAAGTTGATAGGTCAGGACAGGACGAATAAATTAATATCATATTTGAAAAGAAATTGGGTTTAGAAATCTATAGATGGGGAGGGTTCGGGGCCGCCAAAACCCCCCGCTCCGCAGTCCGCCCCCATTACATATTTTGATATAGATGGGGTAGGGTTTGGATACTCTGATATTCATATTCCTGTAAGATGAACATCGCGAGTGGAGTTGGTAATGGTATTGTTAGACAGCTAACATATTTGTCTATATCCATAATAATAATAATAATAATAATAATAATAATAATAATAATTGGGGTTTGCAAATTGCAGTTGTAATGTCATATAAGCTAACTCTAAGGTGGGTGTTTGATTGTTGTTAAGGCGTTGCGACGTCGTGGCCTTTGAGAGTGGCCTACGCTCGTCCAACGTCCAAGGCCAAGCCCTACACCATTTTTAAACCAAACCTTCATTGGGACTCTACTCTTTGTCTTTCATTTTATTACACCTCATCACCACCTGCTCTAATCGGCGCGTGTCTCATGCTACCCTTCCACTGCTTTATTTTCATCACTATTTCGTACCTTATACTTTAGTATTTTCTTCTTCTAGGAGTATTAAATAAATTGACTTTTAATGTGCAAAAATAATATATCAACTTGACTTTTGAACCCTTGAATGAATTATCAGGTCGACAAATGTCTTTTAAAATGAAAAAAATACGTTTATTATTGAATGCTTTAAGAAAAACCAAAACCTTCGTCGCTACCAAATAAAGAAAACAATCTATCCAATTCCAACGTTCCTCTAGTTGTTTATTTAATACGTACAAAATATACATAATTTGTATGGATAAGTCTACCACGTGCGAAGAACACCGATGAACACCACTAATGATAAACATCGATGAACACCATTAAATTAATTAATAAAAATTTAAAATTTCAATGACCCATCATACAATTAATAATTATTTTTAAAAATTTACTTAAATTATTTTTATATATATTAAAATTTATTTTTTTAATAAGGGTAAACTATATATTTAGTACCTCACTTAGTTTTGTATTTCTATTGAACCCTCATTATTTAAATATTATTTTAATTTGATCCTATTCTTTATAAAAAATTATTTAACCCTTAACCCTCAACCTAAAACCCTAAACTATTAAACCTTAAACTCTTAAACCTATACCCTAAACCATATACCATTAAAAATAATTTCACCATCATCGATTCGATTCGATTCAATGAATTGTTGAATTCTCCTAAAAAATTCAATTCGATTCAATGAACTGCCGGCGACTGCGAAGAACACCGATGAACACCACTAATGATAAACATCGATGAACACCATTAAATTAATTAATAAAAATTTAAAATTTCAATGACCCATCATACAATTAATAATTATTTTTAAAAATTTACTTAAATTATTTTTATATATATTAAAATTTATTTATTTTAATAAGGGTAAACTATATATTTAGTACCTCACTTAGTTTTGTATTTCTATTGAACCCTCATTATTTAAATATTATTTCAATTTGATCCTATTCTTTATAAAAAATTATTTAACCCTTAACCCTCAACCTAAAACCCTAAACTATTAAACCTTAAACTCTTAAACCTATACCCTAAACCATATACCATTAAAAATAATTTCACTATCATCGATTCGATTCGATTCAATGAATTGTTGAATTCTCCTAAAAAATTCAATTCGATTCAATGAACTGCCGGCGACTGCGAAGAACACCGATGAACACCACTAATGATAAACATCGATGAACACCATTAAATTAATTAATAAAAATTTAAAATTTCAATGACCCATCATACAATTAATAATTATTTTTAAAAATTTACTTAAATTATTTTTATATATATTAAATTTTTTTTAATAAGGGTAAACTATATATTTAGTACCTCACTTAGTTTTGTATTTCTATTGAACCCTCATTATTTAAATATTATTTCAATTTGATCCTATTCTTTATAAAAAATTATTTAACCCTTAACCCTCAACCTAAAACCCTAAACTATTAAACCTTAAACTCTTAAACCTATACCCTAAACCATATACCATTAAAAATAATTTCACCATCATCGATTCGATTCGATTCAATGAATTGTTGAATTCTCCTAAAAAATTCAATTCGATTCAATGAACTGCCGGCGACAACTGCAATTTGAATCCTTGATTTAATTAAGAAAAGCAAACAAAAGAAACCCTAATTAAAACTGTTATGCCTTGTTTTTTTTTCCTTCAAAACAAACCAGCACTATCTTCTAAAGACATGCTGATTAGGTCTTCTTCATCATGAGCCTGAGCCGAACCATCATCCAACGACCACTTTTCTGTCATTAGCAGCGGCACTTGATCCCCAAATCGGGCTTGCTTTCGTCCTGGAACACGCTGTTCTCCGGTGTCAAGTTCGCTGAAATTATTTTTAAAGGTATATGATTTAGAGTATATGTTTAAGAGTTTAAAGTTTAATAATTTAGGGTTTTAGGTTGAGGGTTAAGGGTTAAATTAAATTTTTATAAAGAATAAGGTCAAATTAAAATAATATTTAAATAATAAGGGTTCAATAGAAATACAAAAATAAGTGAAGTACTAAATATATAGTTTACCCTTATTAAAAAAATAAAATTTTAATATATATAAAAAATAATTTAATTAAAATTTTAAAAATAATTATTAATTATATGATGGATCCTTGAAATTTTAAATTTTTATTAATTAATTTAATGGTGTTCATCGGTGTTCATCATTAATAGTGTTCGTCGCACAGTAGAATTTTCCAATTTGTATATGCCATAATATAGGAGTACTAAAAATTACTTTAAAACAGGAAAGAATGAAGGAAGCGATGGGAGTCACGCGCTGTTGAGTGGGGTAAGGAAGGAATGATGTTTTTGTCTCAGTCACGTGACTCTTTCTCTCACTTCCTTTCTTCCCCAATTCCAACATACAATTAAAAACAAATTCAGGCTCAATTAATATATCAAAAGCTTCAATCTTTCAAAAATCTTTTAACACAAAAACAAAAATGCCAAAAGCAAAGTTCAAATCTTTGCTCCATCTCTTCATCTTCTCCTGGGTTTTCTTAACCTGTTTCTGTAGGCCTATAACTTACCCTCCACAGACCAACTTGCTCTTCTCTTCCGACGCCGGTCCGATCCTCTCCTTCAAATCCAAGGCCGACCTCGACAACAAGCTGCTTTACGCCCTCAACGAACGCTTCGACTACTGCCAATGGCGCGGCGTCAAATGCGCCCAAGGCCGTGTCGTCCGCTACACCCCCCAAAACGCCGGCTTACGTGGTGTTTTTCCCGCCAACTCCCTCTCCCGGCTCGACCAGCTTCGGGTCCTCAGCCTCCATAACAACTCCCTCTCTGGTCCCATCCCCGACCTCTCCTCTCTTTACAACCTTAAATCCCTGTTTTTGGACCGGAACAATTTCTCTGGGACTTTCCCACCTTCCATCTTGTTTCTTCATAGGATAACTACCCTCGATCTCTCTCACAACGGTTTAACCGGCCCGATTCCGGCTAACTTAACCGCCTTGGAACGGTTAAACATCCTCCGGCTCGAGTGGAACCGGTTTAACGGGTCAGTCCCGCCTTTAAACCAAACTTTTCTACTCATCTTCAACGTTTCAGGCAACAACCTAACTGGTAAAATACCACTCACGCCGACTTTATCGAAGTTCAACACGACGGCGTTCTCGTTGAACCCTGAATTATGTGGTGAGATTATCAACAAAGCCTGCACTTCACGTGCTCCGTTTTTCGGTTCTCCTTCGGCATCTGGTCCGCTAGGGCAAAGCGTGGAAGCCCAAAGCGGCGGCGCGGTTGTTCTTCAACCGCCGTCTTCTCCGAAGAAGCACCGGAGAACTGGGATGGTCCTTGGGTTTACTATCGGCATTGCTTTGCTATTGTTTTCAGTTTTGTTAGCTCTAGCCGTGGTTAAAAAGCAAAGCGGTAAACAACGAGTGGACTCACAAGAAACAAAAGCGACAACGGGAGCTTCATTAGAAGTAACGAACTCAAACCCAGGGAACTCAGGAGCCCGAGTCGAAGAAGCTCCAAAAACAGTAATACCCGAGATTCAGAAGCTGAAAAAGAGTGGAAATTTAGTGTTTGTCGGTGGTGAAGTTGAAGGTTATAGCTTGGAACAGTTGATGAGAGCTTCGGCTGAGTTATTAGGGAGGGGAACAATGGGGACCACGTACAAGGCAGTGGTTGATAGGCAGTTGATTTTGACGGTGAAGAGATTGGATGCCGGCAAGACGGCGGTAACCACCGGTGAAGATTTTGAGCAGCATATGGACGGTGTTGGAGGACTGATGCATCCAAATTTGGTGCCGCTTAGAGCTTATTTTCAAGCCAAAGGAGAAAGGCTTGTGATTTATGATTATCAACCCAATGGAAGCGTTTTCAATCTGGTTCATGGTATGGATTTAATTTTGTTTTTTGAATTTTGGTTCTGGGTTTACTCGGTGTCAGTGAGTTCAATGCCGAGCTTCACAGTCACGTTGCGGCTGTAGGGTTAGAATGGGGTAAACCTAAAACGTAAAAGATAAACCAAAATGGGGCCTTTGTTTCCAAGTTGTTTGATTATTGGTGGGGTAATATTACCATTGGATTCTGATGAATTAAGCTAAAGTTATTGCCAAAATATTGGCAGCTTTTGTTAGAGGTGGTAAACAGGTCATTTTGTCATTTCGGTTCGTGTCAAGTTTAATTTTGACTACATTCAGTTTCGGTTCAGTTCGGGTCAGATTTGGTCTGGTTCGATTTTAATTTGGGTCTATAGTGATTCGATCGGGTCACATTAGTTTGGTTGCTTTTTGGGTCGATTGATTTCTGATCGGATCAAGATCGGTTCAATAGGAGATCGATATGTTTTAATTGAGTTTTTAGGCTGGATCTGTTTTTTACACTCATATATGGCATTATAAAGGTAGTATATTTTACTTTTTGATGAGTTATGCCACAGTTCAGATCAAATCTTTCTTTATTTCTGTTTGCCTTCGTTTTGGGTCTATTTTGTTCGCTTGAAAATCAGTTCGGGTCCATTCGGTTTGGTTGAAAATCGGATTGAGTCCATATTGATTCAACTAAAAATCAGGTTGGTTTTGATTCGGTTTGTTTCGGGAGTCGGATCATCATGTTCGAGTCGATATGAGTCTCGGATTAGGTAAAAATCAGTTCTGAGTCTCGGGTCATTTTGCCATGTCTATCTTTTATAACATTATTGTCCTGAAACCGACAATTGTTTTTCATTCGAAATTCTGGGATTTCAGTTCTGAGATTCTTGAATCATTAGAAACTTACACTGAATTCTAGATCAAATTCATTACTTACAACTGATTTTGGATTATTTATGTACAGGTTCAAGATCAACGAGGGCAAAGCCTCTTCATTGGACATCATGTTTAAAAATAGCAGATGATGTTGCGCAGGGACTGGCTTACATCCACCAAGCGTCGAGGCTTGTCCATGGCAACTTGAAATCCACCAACGTGCTCCTCGGGACTGATTTCGAAGCCTGTCTTACCGACTACTGTCTTACCGTCCTTGCAGACTCTCCTTCGACTGAAGATCCCGACTCTGCAGCCTATAAAGCTCCCGAGGTTCGGAAATCCAACCGCAGACTCACACCCAAGTCTGATGTTTATGCTTTTGGTGTCTTCCTACTTGAGCTTTTGACGGGTAAGCATCCGTCGCAACATCCGGTACTTGTGCCCCATGACATGCTGGAATGGGTTAGAACAACACGGGAAGATGATGTCGGGGAATATCACCGGCTGGGGATGCTAACCGAAGTTGCTAGTGTTTGTAGCTTGACCTCGCCGGAGCAGAGGCCGGCGATGTGGCAAGTGTTGAAGATGATACAAGAGATAAAGGAGAGAGCAATGATGGAGGACCGTGCATCATTTGGATGTTCATAGCAACGCATGAGGGAGGGCTTTTATATTTGGAAAATGGAAGCAAATTGGTGGGATTTTATTGTGTGGTGTTGAAGCTTTTGTAAATGAGGATCTGATGTCATCTGTTTCTGTTATACGTGAGATCATACCATATTTAATGGATGGCCTTATTAGGTATATTTGGTAATATATATTTTTGGGTTGCCCTTCTTCATGGTTTTGTTCTAACTAATTTAGATTGACTTTGTAATTTGATTTTGTTGAGTGAGTCTTTCAACGAATACTTTTTGCATACAAGACCTCGAACTTTAAACTTGCGTAAACGATATCGAGCTGTTTCTCACTTGAATCAATTTCTGTTATTTTTTTGGTAATATTTTAGTCTCGATTATATTAAACTATACTAGTAATTTCCTTGATGAGTTTTATTAATGCAGTAAATAGATATTGTTAGGGTGAAGATTAGCTTTTTTTTGTTGAAATATCACTCTTCTGAATTTTATTTACTGGATTGGCACTTTTATATTTTATTTAGAAAATAGAACTCAAAATCTGGATTGGGACATTTCCGCTCCATTTTAGACGTGTTAGCTTCTTTTTCTTCATAAGCGAAACTGCGAAAGTAATATGACAGCTTTCTCTCGATAAACAGGTGTAGCTGGTCAGAAATCAATGAATCGTGTTTTATTTTAGTATCCGCGAACCCTAAAACTTTCAGGCAAACTTATTTTTGTACTCGCAGATCTATCATTAATTTTATTAAACTAAGCTTAATGTCACGCCCCGCCAAAGTGCACCAGGAACGACCGAGGAGTGCCCCCTAAGTACACTCGGGCCAACCAAGGCAAAATGAAGAACCTTGGACGTTTTAAGGCCAAGCATGAACCAAATAAGGATCTAGAACGGCCTAGAGAGGCCCACAACCCTCTTAAGACGTCCCTACATGAATCTAGAAGGTTCCAGGAGGTCCTACACAAGTCTAGAATGATCCGGGAGGCTCTCTAAAGGTCTAGAGACACCTAGAACGCCCTGGAAGATTCCAGAAAACTCTAGAAGATTCTTGAAGATTCTGGAACATTCTAGAAGAACCTGGAACATGCTGGAAGCATCTAGAACATTCTAGAAGGATCTAGAATGTTATAGAAGATCCTGGAAGACTATGGAAGAATCAGGACTACTCTAGAGATGTCTGGAACATTCTAGAAACCTATAGAAATGTGTAGATCTATAGGAGTTATCTAGAATACTTTAGGTCCTTAGAGATATATGTAGAATCCTATAGAAATCTCTAGAATAGTTTAGATCCCTTAGATATTTTAAGAGGCAAAATTGTAGCCGTTGGATCAAAATGATCCTAGCCGTCCGTTGAGGAGGTGGGAGCCTATAAATAGGGCCACCTCCCTCATTTGTAAATAACCTAAGAAGTCTCTCACACTTGTAAAGCTATCTTGTAAAAGCTTCTGTTGCTTAATACAAGGTTCTTTCCTTGTAAACTCGTTTGCTCCTCGTGTTTGCCATAGCGTTGCGACATTAAGGCTGACTAGCATCGTGCCGAGAGTGCTAGTGCCGCACGGATTTGAGCTTGAAGAAATAAGTCCGTGACAGTTGGTATCAGAGCAAGTTCCGATCGCTCGGGAGCATGGCCAAGACCGCCAAGAACCAAGTCGCTAGCCCGTCAGAGACCGAGGTCACGCATGACCAAGGTGGGCAAGAAGTAAGGGCCGACCTTGCGGAAGGAAGGCCTCGTGCCAAATCCAATGACGTACTCTCTAGCTTGGAGTCGCGCTTGACTCGCGTGGAGGAAAGCGTTTCGGGCATGGGTGCCCACGTGGACGACCTTCAAGAGCGGATTGAAGGCCTTGAGGTGGAGGATGCCGAGATCCACACAGCCGTGAGGGCTATGAAGATCAAGCTAGAGGAGACCTTGCGCGCGGAAATGGGTGAAGTACGCGACGCACTCATGGTAGAACTCACAAAGGTACGTGAGTCATTTCAACGAGAACTCGACAACATGCATTCCCAACTAGAGTCGTTGCAAGGCGACCTTGCCTTGTGTAAACGTGCTATGGCAGCCGGGCCAAGCACCACCGTGGAGGCTAGGAGGGTCGAGGTGCCCAAGCCTCAAACCTTTTCGGGATCACGCAACGCCAAAGAAGTAGACAACTTCTTGTATGGCTTGGAGCAATACTTAGAAGCCGTTGGCATCAGGGAGGATGCCTCCAAGATCCAGACAGCAACCTTATACCTCACCGACACCGACATGCTTTGGTGGAGAAGAAGGCGTCTCGATGTCGAGAGAGGTACGTGCACCATCTCTACCTTTTCCGATTTCAAAAGGGAGCTCAAAAGGCAATTCTATCCGGAGAATGCCGAGGATGAGGCAAGAGCTCGCCTACGAAGGTTGAAGCAGTCGGGGAGCATCCAAGACTACGTGAGGGAGTTCACTAGTTTGGTGCTCGAGATCCCTGATTTGTCCGAGAAAGACTCGCTCTTCTACTTCTTAGATGGTCTCCAAAGTTGGGCCAAAACTGAGCTAAGGCGAAGGGGAGTCCAAACCCTTGCCGACGCAATTGCCGTGGCCGAGAGCCTCGTCGACTACTCGAGCCCCAAGGAGACCACCCCTAAGCCGAGGGATGTGAAGGGCGGTCATGTTAAAGGAGGGGAAGACAAGGGCCAACATAAGGAGGGCCATCGAGAAGGCCACTCACCAAGGCACCGAGACTCATCCCCTTGGAAGAGCAAGGACAAGGGTAAGTCCAAGGAGTTCCAAGGTGCGAGGAAGTCACCGCCAAGCAGTTGCTTCATTTGTGATGGTGACCATTGGACACGTGAATGCCCACAACGCCAAGCCCTTAATTCACTCCTAGCCAAGCACCGAAAAGGTAGTGACACCGACAGTGGCGACGAGGGTGCACAAATGGGCTCCATGCAACTCATCTCAGCACTTCAATCAGTGGGGGACACCAAGAGGAACGAGGGAAGTTCCATCCCCAAGGGTCGAGACACCAAGGGACTTAAGCCAAGGTCAAGGCTCGACGTGGAGCACAAGGACGACCCATCATCTCCGAATGCCGAGGGTAAGGCCAAGTCACCGACCAAGCTTGCACGGGGTAAGCAAGGTGGCGTCACCAAAGACAAGCCCACGAGAGGGAATCGTGGCAACACACAAGCTAAGTCCGCACCAAAGGCCAGCACGAGGGTAAAGTGCTACCTATGTGAAGGACCTCATGTGATGAGGTCATGTCCGATACGAAAGCGTCTTGTTGCCTTTATCAGAGGGGTTGATGGTAAGGCACAACCAGATACGATTGCCCAAGATCAAGCTGCCAAGCCGGGGGTGAAGACGAGGAAAGCTAGGAGCCGAGGGAGGCACACCAGCAACACCCCAGCAGCTCGATCGAGACGCGACGAGGGCGTCGCGAGATCGGGTGGGGGAGGATGTCACGCCCCGCCAAAGTGCACCAGGAACGACCGAGGAGTACCCCCTAAGTACACTCGGGCCAACCAAGGCAAAATGAAGAACCTTGGACGTTTTAAGGCCAAGCATGAACCAAATAAGGATCTAGAACGGCCTAGAGAGGCCCACAACCCTCTTAAGACGTCCCTACATGAATCTAGAAGGTTCCAGGAGGTCCTACACAAGTCTAGAATGATCCGGGAGGCTCTCTAAAGGTCTAGAGACACCTAGAACGCCCTGGAAGATTCCAGAAAACTCTAGAAGATTCTTGAAGATTCTGGAACATTCTAGAAGAACCTGGAACATGCTGGAAGCATCTAGAACATTCTAGAAGGATCTAGAATGTTATAGAAGATCCTGGAAGACTATGGAAGAATCAGGACTACTCTAGAGATGTCTGGAACATTCTAGAAACCTATAGAAATGTGTAGATCTATAGGAGTTATCTAGAATACTTTAGGTCCTTAGAGATATATGTAGAATCCTATAGAAATCTCTAGAATAGTTTAGATCCCTTAGATATTTTAAGAGGCAAAATTGTAGCCGTTGGATCAAAATGATCCTAGCCGTCCGTTGAGGAGGTGGGAGCCTATAAATAGGGCCACCTCCCTCATTTGTAAATAACCTAAGAAGTCTCTCACACTTGTAAAGCTATCTTGTAAAAGCTTCTGTTGCTTAATACAAGGTTCTTTCCTTGTAAACTCGTTTGCTCCTCGTGTTTGCCATAGCGTTGCGACATTAAGGCTGACTAGCATCGTGCCGAGAGTGCTAGTGCCGCACGGATTTGAGCTTGAAGAAATAAGTCCGTGACATTAAGTTCTTGTTCAAACTATGCCACTCGAAAATCGCGTTTGGAATTCCTCAAAAATAAAATCTCACACCTTCTTAGTTAAATTGACAATATCTTGAATATTTGTTATCCAATTGATATGTTTCAAAATTTATTGAAAAACTAAGATAGACTTTAATTATGTGAAGAAAAAAAAAACAAAATATGTTTTGGTCTCCCATTCAAAAAAGTTCATTGAAATTATATAATGTTGCAAACTTCTGAAATAGCCTCATTGAAAGATTAAAATGATTGAAGTTTGGTACATCCATGCATGCATCACAAAGAAAATGAACCAGGTTATATTTTTTTCTGATCTGATTACAATTTCCAACAATTAGGCTGCTCCCAATCCAACCCATTATTTGCTAAACTTTTAATTAGCAAGGTGCTTTGAAACTGCCATTAAAAATTAATTAATTAGATTATTTGTTGGAGTTGTAGCAGTGGCAATCCAAACTTTACTGAAATCGAAGGCCAGGAACAATTTGGTTCATTTCATGACAATCCAAGATAGAATTTAAAAATAAGACACCAACGAATGAAAACCTCAAAAATTCATACAAAACGGATTATCCAAGTGTTAAATTTCTATGAACATAACAATTACACATGACAATACTACTAATTCAAATACCTTAGGTTTATCATCTTTTACCAAAAATTATGTAACTATATACACCCAAAAAAATAAAAAAAATCTATCAATCGTACAAAAAAGCATTGGTAGAAGACATTCCATTTTCAAAATAAAAGAATAAACAAATGAAGCAGCAGAAGACTACACATCTGCATCAAACCCCAGAGTCCCTTTCTCATCATGCTAAGGCTGCACAAGCTTCTTGTTTACTGGCAAATTGGTAATAGCAGCAACCTCTTCCCTATTTACACCATGCCTGCATTGAAGGAAGATGAATGAAATCTATCAGGACATAAGGTTCAAGGTCACGAAACGAAGTTATACCATACCAGTTACCACTATAAGGTTGGTCCGTAAGTAAATTTCAATGTTTATTCTTGTGCAAACAAACTAAACAACAAACGGGTTACCTGCTTTTATTTTCTCAGTGAGCCATGCAGATCAATTTTGCCAGTCAAGATGTATTATACAGTACAGGACAAAAAAACTGGTCGATATAAGCTTTATCATATCCGGTCAATCATGGTCAGTGCACGAGGCTTTGATCTCATGATTGTTTCGTCGCTGTGTTTGATCCATTCTGATAGTTTCCATGGCTTCTGCCACTTCCATCTGAATTGAAGTAGCCATTGATGATGACTTCTCTTCCACCTCCAGAGTTTTCCACTTTGTCCCTTGCTTGTCAATTTCTTCATCGACAAATGTCCAACTGGTACCATCTGCACCCACAATATCTACTTTATTGATCAAACAGAAAGACAATTATCGACAAGGCTGCGTGGAACATATAATTTACCTTTCGTGTCTGATCTAGAAATGCTGCCGAGTCTGTAATAGACCCATTAACAAACCCAGGTGTAAATTTCAGTTGTTTGGGAGCCGGGAGTGACACCGGTGAAAGGGGACCGCTCAAATCGTCCGCAAAGTGTTTAGATGAATTGCGAGAGTTGCCCTGTGCAAATCCATTTCAATCATAAAAAACATACAAAAGAATGATGAATTGTTTCGTTAAAAAAATTAAAATGATAAAGAATCCTTTTTTGTTGAATCTCTATCCATGGGAATAGAAAATAAAAATCAGGGGATTACAAAGTAGAATATTGTAGGATTCTTAACACTTGATTGCTATCTAGTGTTATTAACGAGTACTTTGAGTTGGTCAGGAGATGGATGATTGCCTATTCCTTAAAGTTTCAAAAGACTAACGGAGGCTCATAATTCAGACATTACTGACAGATGAAGACACGAAATTATAGAAGTCTATTTATTAATCAAAATCAGCTTCAAAATTCCTTGCATTAAGGTAAGAATGAGAATGTATTAGTTTATTACACATCAATTGTAAAAAAAAAGGGTGACTGAAGAGATGATTATCTCACCGTAGCTGATGTAGCCAAGGCAATAGCAACAGCTTGCTCCCTTATCTTTTGCTCCTTCACAAGCTCTTTTTTCTGCGTCTCACTTTGCCATAATAGAGCTGTGAGATCCTTCAATTGGTGTTTGAGGTCCTTAATTTCCAAATCTTTCTCCCGCAACTGGCACCTGTTCATATAGTTACCACTGAAATTAACATGATAAATCTTCATAAACCCATAAAACAAACCCCTAATTTTATGTTCTTACAGTGACCACAACCAGAAAAATAAAATGCAAAAAGATTTGGGACTTAAAAAAGAAGGGCACTTACTTCAAGTGTCAGATAACTAAATTCAGCAGTTGAAATGAAAATTTTCAAATTCTATTTGTATAAGTACCTTGATTCTGCAGCAGCATTAAACAAGTATTGAAGCAAGTTCTTTGCATCATTTATTGAGCGTACTTGATTCCACCGTCCACGACCAACAAAACCACGCTCCCTCTCTTCTGCCTCCGAGAGTTGTGAAGTCATTGCCGTGAGTGCATTTGATGACATGCTAAGCATGTTCTCAAGGGATGCTATTCTCTCCCTTCTTGCATTCGGTGACATAGATAACAATCTACTTTTTGGAAATGAAAAGTAAAAGGAAACCATAATTAAGATGTAGAATTGAGATATGATCCCAGAACATTGCACCATACTTGCAGAAAATATTTTGAGAGTACAGAATATATAGAAATATAATCATAAGTACCTAGAATGTCGATTGTTTACTCTGTCAGGAATGGCACCAGTTGAAGACAACTGATCCACTTGTTTCAGTAAGGTTAACTCTTCTGTCAGAGCAGTTTGCCTAAATAATGATTTAAATACCACTGTCAGAAAGCTTACTATAGACAAGTGAGCATAAGGGAAGCAAACTGATGGATACTTAGTTCTTACACTTGGATCTGTTTCTCATATGCAAAACGGACTTCACGCACATTCACCATTACTTCTAGCTCATGATCCAGCCACCTTTGCACAGATTTTTCATTGCTCTAAAGGTACAAAAATCAAATGTAAAGCAGCTAATATTAGTTATGAAACTTAAGTTACAAAAAATCAACACTAGCTCAAGGACAACTTATATTTGTCCGTTCCTTTTGTGATCAGGTGCAAAATAAATCACAAACTAACCTCTAGGTCAAATTTATTTACTCTGTACTTCCTATTTGAGTTCATTAAACATTTGGTTTACAACCAAAATACCTTTTAAAGCAATAGTCTAAATTCCTGTCACTTTTGATCAGGATCCTAGCCTAAGTTACACCAATATATAAACATGCTGCGAGCTCATCGGGTATTAATGACCCAGAGTAACGCTCATGAAAAAAATACAGAATTACAAATCATTTACCTGTCCATTTGGTGTATGCCCATTGTGATTAACTGAAAGGGATAACAAACAATTAGTATATCATAGAAAGAATTAATAATAGATTGATTTCACAAAGTACATTTACCTGAGTTGTCACGTATAGAAGACTTTCGTGCTTCTAACAACTCTTTCAGCCTTTTGGTAGCCATTGCTGCCTCTTCTGTTTTCCTTTGAAGAACCTAGAAAAAATTTGATTGTTGGTCACTGGAGGATAAACCTTGACAACCAAGTGCAGTAAAGAAACTAAAGTAGTGTGTCACAAAGTTTCATGTATAGGGGAAAAATCCCTCCGAAACTTGAATGATCAATCCTGAGAGTTCCAACACTTTCAACACAGGAGATAATAAAACATCAAAGATTAGTCATGATTCTTTACCATTTTTTGGCGTTGATTTAGGGCTTCGAGTTTATGTCTTTCGTACTCATTCCTCCTTCCCTCCTTTTTAAGCTGTTCAAGAAAGTAGAAGATCAAAATTAAAGTTAATAGCATTACAGTATAAATAAAATATAGGATACAAAGACAAGTATGACTAGTAGAAGCTACTTTCCAAACTTTGAGAGCATTGAAAGGAAAAGTTTACCAGCTAAAAATGAAGTGACAAAATAGGTCAACAGAAAATATTGTGGAAAAGAAAGAATCTAACAAAATGTCCCTATTGAAGGTTCAAATAATGAAGTGCTTCATTGAGAAACATAATAATTTGAAGTGGAGGGTGTTAACTTTGTTACTCTGCCGCAACAATATATTAGATTAAAGCACAAAAGATACTAATATGCTCTGTTAACCATAACTTCAATAAAATCTACATAATAATAGTCCAGTTAATGCATGCTCAATTGCTTTCTTGCACATTTTTTTATTTATCAAGCACATCTGTTTTTGGGTACAAACCCTTCTGAATCGAAGACATGTGATAAGGAAGGAGAAAGGAAAGCTGGAACTAGATTATGTTATTCATAAAAAGTGACTAACCTGCAACAACTCCTTTTCACGATTGGCCTTCCATTGTCGAAATTGTTCTGCCTCTTGTTTTATCTTGTGCTGCAATTGAACCTGCAAATAAGAGAAGCAATGTTTCCAAAAACAATAAGATATTTATGCCACAATGCATGGATGTAAACATAAAAATTCACTCAAGTAAAAACGAACTTTTTGAGCCTTAATGTACTGTATTTCTGCTTGCAGCCGTTTTGCTTCTTCTTCACTTCTCTTCTTCTGCTTTAGGAGCTCAACCTGATTTTCCTGTTTTTTCTTGAGATCAGAAATCTGAAATCAAAAAAGGAAAAAAGTAGATTAAAATGTCAGAAATTAAAAAGAATATTTGCTCAGAGAATAATGATTGGGTATCATATTGTCACCTGTGCCTCAAGCGCTTTTAGTTTCTGCACATTGATCTCTTGCGCTTTTTGCATTTGTGAGTCAGAATTAGCTGCATGGTTCTCGACGGCAGCTAACAAACGATCTCTTTCTTGCTGTTGTTTTACATAAATTAAGCATCAGAGCAAAAGGCATATTAAACTATTAAACAACAGAAACCGAAGGTATTATTACCTGCACAATTCTTTTTTCCTCCTCAAGTCCCATGATTTTCTTCTGAAAGTGCTGCTTCAGTGCTTCAGTGTCAGCTCCTCCAACAAGTTTCATCTCAGACTGCACAGAGAGTAATGGACTGAATTAGTTCACGAGAAGATCAATTTAGTTCCTGCAGAACCCTATCAGAAGCATATATATATATCCTAGTTACTTGAACATGACAAATGCTTCTTAAAATCCTAATCAGACTGGGTATGAAAATCTCTTTTGAACTCATGCACAAAGCACTTGGATCATGAAAAAGGATTCTGCCTAGGAAAGATCAATATGTATTTTCTTGTCAAACATGCATCTCAGTTGTAGTAATTGTTCTCTTTCAAACCTATATATAATCCATTAATTGGTAATTTATGTCTGCATGAAAAAAGGAAACCTCTTTCTGCTCCAAGCGTTTGTTCAACTCTTTCAATTCTCTATCCATGTTATTCTGCCGAAGTGAATGCTCCAATTCTTTCGCTACTTCGTCAATTTCTTCTGGATTTTCATCTGCAGATATCAGAAATTTCCAATTAGAAACAGTGCACCTTTATTTTTTGAAGAAGCATAGTATCCAAAGGAATTTTTCATGTTGCAGAGTAACAAAGATGTTATCTATTGCACCACCACTAACACAAGATGAGACTGAAAATAGATTTTTTCATATTAAAGGACAATTTGCTTTAGTCCCAACATTATGTTATTCAACCAAATAAGTGAATAAGTGACTACCTGATAGAACTTCATCCATTTGATAATCAGACGAGTCCTTGCACTGAATGGCCCTCTTGTGTCCACCATTTTTCACAAAACATGAATGGCCTTCCTGAGATATAGAACAAAAAACTGGTAATATAACAATCAAGCTAGCAACTCTCATTTAAGAATGATATTTTTTAATATGAAACAAATATGAGCTAACATATCCAATTATTAAGGAATATGATCCAGTTCAAAGCATACTCTTAACTGATTTGAAAAGAATCAGAAAAACAAGGAAAAGAAATGGTAAAAAGCAACTTCATAATCCATCAACGTACTTGAGCATCGGTTTCACAACACTCTACAATAGCACGTTTGCTGCGGTAGTCATGAAGTTCTCGGCGAAGATCCTCATTAGTAACCTCCAGCCAAGTAATCCTTTCTTTGAGACCCTGTTAAGAGTTTTATGCACCACTGTTTTAATATCTCCAAGGAAAAAAATGTTTTAGAAACTGGTATGTGCATCTATATCAGTAAAAGTACCTGTATATCTGAAGTAGGCCTTCCTCGAGCACAAAGTTCTGCTTGTAAGTACTCCAGCTGCTGACGCATTTTATGCATCTCATTGGATACTAAATCTCTATTAACCTGCAGAATAAATGCAAACCTTTCTGGTGATCATCTATGATCGAACAAAAAATGATGCAATCCATAACCTTTAAAGAAAACAAAAGGGGAGTGGGGGCAATAATTCTTTTAGCGTCAAAATATAAACTAAAAACCTGAACAATTTTTTGAAGTAGCACATGTTAAGTAGTGTAGGATAGAATTACAACAAAAGGAATCATAATAAAACAACCTAAAAAACTTACAACGGGCTTATTCTGGATATTGCGAGCACGGTTAGCATATTTCAGGGTGTTAAGACTTTCCTCTGAGTTGATGTCTGCAGGACTTACACAAGCTGAAAAAGAAAATTAACATTTCACAATGATAGATTATAAACAGTAGAAGAATAAAAGAATTTAAGCAACCAAAATCAAAATTTTGAGAAACAATCCCTAACATATTAACAAAAGCAAGATACAAACTAGAGAGATCAAGAATAAGAAACATGATAAATGAACCAGGAAGCAGAATATTAAAATATAGATTTTTCAAGAGTATATGCATAAGCAACATATGTGCGAGAATGCTCACAATGACAGGGAAAAGATTCATAGTCCCAGCAAGATTGGAATTTGACTATTCCATTTTAGACCTTATTAACAGTAGCAAGGTTGACAAATGGCAAATGATGACACTTGGCCAAGCATGCAAGCAAGCAGGCAAGGTATAAGCTAAAGTAAGAAATAGCAGGATGTAGATAAGTGGAGGACTTCATGTATGCATATCCATACAGCCTCCACCTTTTGTTTCAAACATATAGAATTTCTTCCTAAAGGCAAGGTTATATAGTATGCTTTGAGAATGATAAGATCCTATGGAGACTTTAGTTGTCATGGAAGCTTGAGTATGAGGAAAAAAACTTGGTTACGAAGTAACTCGTGCATAGATTTCAAGTGTACCAATATTGGTTTCCCGGAGAAGAAACAAAATGGTATAATATTCTGCCAAGGGAAAAAAACATTGACCATTGTAAATAAACCATTTCCAGATTTACCTATCATAACTGTTTTGCTGTTTCCACCAAGTGAATCCTGAAAATGACATAACCATACCAAATCAGACAATAAAAAGGAATAAGAAAAAAAAAACTTTGTAGCTAATTTACCATTCCTAATTTAAGATCGTGAACCAAAAGCCTAGGTACAACTGTATCAACTCCCACAGATATGCGCTTGACCAATTAAATATAGTTGCAAAAAAGAAAATAAAATGAGTGGACAACATAGTGCTAAACTCTAAAGCTTTACAGAAAATGTTACAATATGGTGTACACTGTCCACCAAGAGCATCTGATATATACCAACTTCAGTAAGGCTGGATGGTTACATTAAATTGTGCGAGAATCTGTTCAGACTTACTTATTTTAAAAGGTCCTCATAAATGTGTAAGAAATTGAAAAGGTAGGTAGTAGGCACTACTATAAAATTAACTTTGAAATCAGACCACTTTTTGGTTATCTTAATGTCACTGGTTCAAATTATTGCTGCATGAATCAATCTAAAATAAATCTAACCTGCAAGAGTCGAGTCAGTTTGCTGTCTCGGTAAGGAACATGCACACCTTCTTTACGCTTTTTCTCATCCCCAAGAGCGCTGATTACATTGCCAAGTGCAAGAAGTCCTCTGTTAATATGGATACCTGTTCGTGAAAATAAAATGACCATCACACACAGGACGCAAATAATTAAGTTTATAAACATATTTACAAACCTTCTTTCAACCGAAGACCACCGGAACCTGTTCTTTTAGCTCGTTCAGATCCAGCAAGATCTACCAAATGGAGCTTCGCACATAAATACTCTTCACCCATATCTTCATCCGGAGTGTCATTAACAGCAGACGCTGATTGTATTTTGTGCATTTGTTCTAACGTGATCGTGAAGATGGCATGGGACCGACTATTAAAATCATGCAGAATAGAACCACACCTCGTTAAATCATGAACAATCGCAGATGGGTTACAAAATGAAATGATTCAATTCCAGTGACTAGGAATGTGACTCAAGACCACTTACCAAAAAATCCAGGGAAAAAACAATATTTCTTTTTGCAGCTAAAATATGATAAGGAAATCAAAAGGGAAATACACACACAGAGCCAAAAAGGAAAATGGTTCAAGTTTCTATAATAATTTCTTCAATCAATAAAATGACATAGTTCATTTGAGAATAAAAGGGGATAACATCAGTTAGAGATTTACCTGGACTGGTTATTCATATTTGTGCTCCCAGTTGCCCTGTTTAAGGATCCTTGCTCCAGGCAAGCAGCCATTTCTTGTAGTGTACTGACTGCAACTTCAGTAGATCCAGCTAGTGTTATAACTCCATTTGATGATTCACGAATTTGTATGGGTGGCCTTCCTGGAACTGCGACTTTCGCAGCATTTCCGTTAGGAGTAGGAGGTTTGCTTACAGGTTCAGTATCCAGTAAATCCCTCACTTCTTCCTTCAGGATCTTCACATTCAAACCGTCAAACAAGGTTAATCCTCAGAGATTATATGAAAATGAAACCAATAGTCCACCTATATTTTCAATTCGTCAAAGATATTCTGTTTGGTTCTTCCATAATCCAATTGAAAACAAGCAGGAAAGAAGTAATGTACCTCTATGAATGAAACATGTAGCTGGAATTCTGTTTGGTGCTTCAATGTTTCAATTTTCTTGAACAATGAATTCATAACTTGAGGAATCAATCCTGTCTCGCTACCATCTTTGATGGCGGTTCCCATGGTATATGTTTTCCCAGACCCTGTCTGCAACATTTGCATAAATCAATCATGAGCGTAAATACCAAGACATACAAAAAGCTTATTTAACTGAGCTGGTTTCACATATCAATGAATTAATTTACCTGGCCGTAAGCAAGTACAGTAGCATTGTATCCTTGGAATAAACCATCAACAAGAGGAGCAACGCATTCTTCAAATATGGAAGTTGATGGAGAAGCACCATTTCCATAAACATGATCAAATGTAAAGGAATGTGTCCCAATTTGCACCTACACCCAGAGCAAAAAATAAAAATTATTCTTTGCTTCTCCTCAAATCAATTGTTTTTCATCAAAGGGAAAAAAATCACTTTGGGTAATAACCAATAAACTAAATTATAATTCCATTAACGCCTTTAACTTTAGCGTGTTTTCTAGCTGCGAAATTATTAAATACGGAGGAGCCAATATACTTAGATATACTACTGAAAATAAGCTTGTACTTTACCAGAGCCTTCTCCACTAAATAACTACAGTTTCGGGATAAATTCTAGAAAATCGCTCTTAGATTTTCCGTCATGTATTTAAGAAGGCATGATTTCTGAAAAATAAAATTGAGCTAAAAACAAAAATACTACAGTTTCGAGAGTTGAAAGTTGAAACAAATATATTAAAAATAAATTGTTATTATTAAATAAAAATAATTAGTAAAGCCGAAAACTAAAAATAACAACGAAATGATGCTTGAATTTAGCTAAAAACACACTCACGCGTGCAATGAAAAATGCAAGAAAGTAACAAATATTTAAAAATAAATAAATAAAACTAAGAACAGAGCACCTGAGGCTTTCCCTTAGTAACAGTAACACATTCTTTACAACCTTGAGTTCGTTCATCGCCGATTAACGGCCTAATATGAACGGCGACTTTCACCGAGCAGTTCTCCGCTACTTCCATTTGTAACAACACCGACAAAGGGAGGAAAATCCAAAGCAAAATGCAGATGAAGAAACTGAAACCAGAGATTCCTTTTTCAATTTAATATCTCTGAAAGCAGAGTAATCTTAACCGCAAGCTTAATGAACTCAGATTAAGGTTTAAGGAAAAGAAAAGAAGGTAGCGGGGGGGGGGGGGGGCGATGGATGGAGTGGTGGCGAAGGTTACAACGAATTGGTTTGAAAATATAAAGAAATTAAAGGGAAGAGCCGAAATGAAGAGATGCGAAGACAAAGACAAAGACAGTAACAACCGCTATGGATATTTTCTTCCTCTTCACTACTTCTAACTTCCACCGGTGAGCCTTTGTTTGGTTTAATTCACATTAACAATTTAATAACTCTCTCGTTTTTCTTTTCTTTTCTTTTCTTTGATACCAAATTGGCTCTTCGACCCCAGCAGGCCCTGGCCCTCTTTTTATACCGCAAAAAAGCGAAATCCCGAGATACACTTATTATTTTATTAGTTTTTTTTTAATTACCATCTTTCACTTTTCAATGTCGACGATTAATATATAATTATAAGTAAATTATTCAATACACCCGACAGTGAAAACTAAAGTTTCTATAAATGTCTTAATTTTAGGGTTTAGAGATTTAGTTTAGGTGTAAGGTTTGGGGTTTAAGTATTTGTATTTAGAATTTTGGGACTGGTTAGAATTTAGAGTTTAGAGTTACAATTTAAGATTTTTAGATTTAAACTTGAATCCTCATCATATTATCCTAAATATTAAACTCTAACATATGAATCCTAAATTATAACTCTAAACCCTCAATTCTAACAATTGTCCCTAAATTCTAAACTCATGCACCTAAAATCATAAACCCTACATCTTAGATTGAATCCCTAAACCATAAAACTAAGCGCTTATTGAAATTTTTAGTTTTTACCGCCAATATACTCTTTTAATATACTCTAGATTATTTACAGTTGCTCGTGGTTTTGACATTTGATGGAACAAAAATCTTCGACCTCTTTTTAGTGTTTATATTTATTTATGTCTCAATACTAAAAAATTAAAGTATACACTCTAAATCTAATTTTTAAATCTTAAAGCCTAAAATTAAACTTTAAAAACTAATTCCTATTTTTAAAGTTGAAACATAGATAGAAGCACTAAAAAGGTGGAAAATTTCTATTCGACTTTATAAAGGTTAAAGTTTAGGTTTATTGAATATCTAGATTCAAATTTCATATGTATAAATAACATGAGTAAGTTATTAGTTCAAATTTATTTTGGATTAAATCTCATTATACATATGTTTTATTTAGAGTTATATACTTGAATTATCAATATATTTATTGTATTGGAATGAGTTATCTAAACATTATAATAATTAATTTTAATTACATTCATATTGATGTATTGTAATATAATCATAATCGTACTTAAACATAAAATTATACGTGATTACATATTTTATGAATGATTATATAACATTGATACTGTTTTTTTTGGAACAAATTTTACGTACTGTTTTTATTGAAAGGAAATATTCAATTAATTCTTGAAAAGTACGTGTGAAATATTGTGGATCACAAATTTAATATTTTTGATGTGGCATTAATAAGTGCCGAGGAGGATTACACCATGACCACATAGATAATAGATTGCTTACATTTGTGTGTATGTGACAATGGCAAGCAAGGCTGCTTTATCTGGATCAAAATTGAAGTCTCTGCAGTACTAAAGCTAAGGTGGATTAAATCAAATAATTAGCTGTATTTATACATAATAAAAGCTAGTGCGTTGTTGAGTTGGATTTCTCGGCTTAAAAGATGCCATGTGATGTGCTTTCTTAGGGAGATTAATAATTTTGAAAATATTTTTAGGAAAGATGAGTTATATGATGTCGATAAAAATAAGTTATTTATTGAGCTAAAATTATATAGATGGTTTTTATTTGAGGAAAAAATATGAGCAATACATTTATTAAATTTTTTTTATAAAAGTTTCAATTGCTTCTCAAATGTGACAATTACATATAGAGTTATAATGATTGTTTATACTATTTCTTCTGTAGAACAGAACTTTTCGAAATTAAAGTTTGTGAAGTCATACTTACGGGCAACTATGCCACAAGAATGACTAAATGGACTTGCTTTGATAGCAATCGAGACTAGTCTTTTGGAAGAAGTCGACATCGAAAGCGTTGTAGATGATTTTGCTTCAAAATATGCAAGAAGAACATCATTTTTTAAGTGAAAATATTATACTTTTGCATGTTTGTAAGTCACTTTTATGTTCCTCAACAAAATAATCTAACATCTTTATTTAAAAACAGAAACATATTTTTTTATATTATAAATCAAGGGGCCATCACGATAAATTTCACACACCCTTAAATTTTTGAACCACGATAAAAAGAACAAAAATTTCTTTTTTATATATAATATAATGAACGTTTTTTCTAACCTATGCATACATGTATAGGTTAATGGTCATTTAAGAGATTGTATTAAATACAAAATTGTATTTAAAAAAATACATCATTTAATATATTACACAACCTTAAAAGATTCTATTTAAAAAATCATTTAATGTATTAGGGTTTATGGTTATAGATTATGGCTTTATAATTTATGGTTATGGTTTTAGGGTTTAGGGTTATGGTTCCAGTGGTTATGGTTAGTGTTAAGTCTTAGGGTTAAGATTTTATGGTTTAGGATTTAAGGATTTAAGGCCATGGTTTTAGGGTTTAGGGTATGGATTAGAGTTTTAGTGTTTAAGGTTATGATTTTAGGGTTCAATTTTAGGGTTAAGTTTTAAGGTTATGGTTTAGGGTTTATAGTTTACTAATACATTGAATGGGTGTTTTTCAATAAAAATTTTTAAGGTTATGCATAGGTTAGAAAACGAAAATAATATTTTTTTAGTATTTCAAATGGTATACAATTTTAGTTAAATGATCATGTGTTTATAATTATAAATTTACATACACAGTTTAATTAATTAATTAAAGGAAAGGAAAAGGAAAAGGAAAAGGAAGCCTCACTAACTAAATACATTTAATTCCTAAAATTACGTGTGAATTATTTTGGATCACAAATTTATGTTTTCTTTCGATATATTATTTGAAAGGGTTGCATAGCCATAATGCCATTAATAAGTGGTAAGAAGGATTGCACCCTGGCCACATAGATAAAAAGATTGCTTACATTTGTGAGTACGTGACAATACCCAGCTTCATTTAATGTTATTAATACTACTTCATCATTTAATTGGGTTTATAGACTTCAAATATGTCATGTGACATGTGGTGTATTTTAATGGAAAATTTGAATATGCACAAAATATCGAATGTATTATTTTATTTTATTTTTTTAATTTACTCAAATTTTTTAGAGCTTTTAAAATTTATTGTTTTATAATTTGTTCAAATAAAATATTTTTTATAATAAAACCTTTTTAGCTGTTTAACCAAAGAGATGCCACCAGCTACGAAAAGGGATAAAGGAGTAATTTACAAAATTTACAAAAAATATGACTAAATATAAATAATTAACAAAAGAGAATGGCGGAAAGCTTGGACGGTAAAGAAGTTGGCGGGAAGTAGTAGAAGAAAAGGAGCGAAAGCGATGCCTCAAAATAACATATTAATTAAAATAATAATAACAATATTAAGCAACGAGCAGCTTTGGGCCCAAAGGGCCCTCGTCACATGCTAATTTCTTATTTTTAGATGGTCCCCACCCACTCCCCAGAAATTGCTTGTTCTTCTACTTTTATTATTATTATTTTTTTAAAAATACTAGTATTAAACATTTTCTATTTATTTATAGACTTTTACAAGCGAATTTAAGATGTCATGCATCTTTATTAATAAAATTAAAATAATTATAAAATTTAAGCTGTCATGATTATAATCGACTTAACATTAGTTGTTTAGGTCAGTTACTTGACTTGCCGTAAAATATATATTTCCAATAATTATATATTTAATTAATTAAAAACAACATATGTTATGTCAGTTAAATCATTCGATTTAATTATAAATTTTTATAATTGACTTAATCAAAACCATAACTGATTTAATTGTAAAAATTAAATTAACCGAAATCAATATAATTACATTGATCGATTAAATCAATATTAATTGACTTATGCTATCCCCTAGTCAAAGTGTCTTTCTAAATATAAATCGGCCTGCCTCGTGATTTTCCTTAGAAGTATTATCAATATAGTAGTTAGTTGAATTTCCCTTTCTGTTTTACTTGAATTAAATTTATAGAAGACTACTCAACCCTTAATTTCATCTTCTAGTTTTCTCTTTCATTTTTTTTGGTAAACTACCCTTTTGGTCGTGATTATAGGGTATTTTAATTTTGTGTTTTGTGATTATGAAAAGTTATAAAATGATCACTTGATGTAAAAACTAATAAATTTAGTATTTAATTTTTACATTTTATTTTATTTGTCCATAGTTCTAAAAAACTAACCACCAATATTAAAATATTATATACATTTAACACAATCTACCAAATTTCCTTTGTTCCATCACGGCACTGGCATATCCACGTTAAGGGTTAGGTGGGCCTATGTCTACTTTGAATTTTTTTAAGTCTATACATTTGACTTTATTTTTCTTTATTTTTATGAATTTACCCTTAATTTTTTATTTTTATTATTTATGCCCACCTAATTTTCATGATTTGTACTCACCCTCGTAAATATTTTGATTTGTACCCACCCTTAAAAAAATTCTGAATCTATCACTGCATCACGGCATTCAGTATCTTGTAAACCCTCCATTGCATTCACCGGAGGTTCAAGGCCTTTAATCATCATGTTACATTCATCTCCATAGAAGCATATGATTCTCTGTTGAATAAATATATAGAATATTTATTTTGATTAAAGTTGAAAATAGATTAAATGTAGCTACAAATGTATCCACACACAAAAAAAATACGACTAACACGTGATTTTAATTTTTTTAATAGTCTTATGGTGATTATAATGTAGTATATGTTTATATATATTCTTAATCTTTTGACAATGCACACATATTTTGCAGACAAAATAATTTAAACTCTAATTTTTTAGGATGAACATCATTATTTTTTTATGTTGAAACTACTTATTGGGTTCGTGATTCTAAATTTATAATATCTTTGATTGGAAGAAATGAAATACAAAAAATCTCAACCTCAAAGTTTTCCCTTTCTACACCTAACCTTGTTTCTGATGCATTGGATTTTCCCTAATTATCAAATTCAACCGTTAGCTTGAACTGTCTATCCAAGTAACCTCGTCACATGCCCTTCCCCCCAATCAATTTACATTCACATTTGTTAGTTTACTGATTTGATGGATGTTACAATTAAACATAAATCCAAACGATGCTTTTCTCTTTTCAAAAAATTAAAAATAAATGTTTATATTATTACGTTTTTTTAAGTATTTAAACTGTCATTTATCGGTCAAAATAAATATCTTAATTAATCTTGTAAACACTTAAAATAAATCAAAAAAATTAAACACTTTAAAAAAAGATAATTTAAATACTTATTTCGATATTAAGCTATAACTTATTATTCTTGGAGATGAAATAATATAGTTCATATGAAAGTATGTAACTTTCATGAAAGTTGAGAAGTCATTGGCCAAATGACGATTGTAATGTTGAATAGTCGGCAAATGGAAAATGGCCTCCATGGCTTTAATTTAGGTAAACTCAAACATCAAACAAAATAAATGTTAAGAAAAACATACAAGTATAATCAACTTGAAGAAAATTGGTTTTTTTCCCAATAAGAACAAAATGATTTCCATAAACAAACGCCTTTGGATTTGAGGGGAAGTCACCACTCACCATTTCCATATGCCGTCCAATTTCAATCATTTGCACTGAGAAATAAATACAAAATTTTATATTTAACTTTTTACTAGACAACATTTTAGAATAAAAAGTTTTAAAAATATACTGAACATATTTGAATCAGGAGATGTTCAAATTTGATTAGACTTGAAATGATAAACGCGGCTTTTACTGGAATAATTGGTAATTAGGTAAGCCGATAAGTAAACAGTCACACTTTTGTTTTATTAGAATGAAACTTTGACAGTGAAAATAAATGACGCCTTAAGCAACCATTGGTTTCGAATGATTTTACAAGTTAAAAACCGAATTGATTTGAAATTCTTGGAATTACTTAAAGTTAGTGTTAGAGGACAATGAGCTTTTTGGCTCAAATTCATCCCATTAATACTTGGTGTAAATTTTGGATGCTAAATGAAATTGGTTTTATCGTAAAATTTAATAGTTACTATTATTATTTAAAATTTTTCATTAGCGGTGTTCGGATATTTTTAAATTGTTTTAAAAATACTATCATATCTTATATTAGCAGTGAATTTTTGTTTTACAAGCATACCTGAATTCATCTTAAAAATTTAAATTTAAATTCTTAACCTTAAAAATTTAAAATCTAAACACTATCCCTAAGTTATAAAATCTAATTTCTAACTATAAATCATAAATTCTAAACCTTAAAACATAAATCCTTACACTCTAGATCATACACTAACCCTATAAACCTTAAATTAGACCCCACTTATGAAAAAAATTTCACCACCCGTTCATGAAATATTTTCTTTTTAATTTTTTTTTAAAAATATAAGACTTATTATCACCTCAAACCACTTACTAGTAAATTAATTTTTGGTTAAAATATATAAATGGTCACTAAACTATCTCAAAAAATATAAAATTATCACTAAACCTTCAAAAGTTACATAATGAACATTAAACTTTAGTTTTTGCTACAAAATAGGCACTGAGCCGTTAACCGTTACTTAAGTGAATGACATGACAGTTACGAAAATTTGAATAATAACACATTTAATCTTCTATATTTACACATTCAATCAATTTAGTCCTAATTTAAACCATCATTATTGATGTCTAAATTGATTGAATGTATAAACATTGAGGATTAAATGTGATGTTATAAAAATTTTCCTAACTGTCATGTCACCCTGTTAACAACAGTCAACAGCTCAATGACCATTTTGTAACAAAAACTAAAGTTTAATGCCCATTATATAACTTTTGAAAGTTTGGAGGCCATTTTATATTTTTGGGATATTTTAGTGACAATTTATGTATTTTACCCATAATTTTTTGTTGTAGTAACTAGTAAATATAAAACATTTCCTTGTCATTTTATTGGTTTCCTTTAATTTCATTTAATTCCCGCTTTAATCCTTGGTATTTGCGGGCCTTGTCTTCACATGCACATCCTCGTGATGAATAATCATCAGCTATTTATTTGTCTTTCTTGTATGACCAAGCTCGTCCAAACCCAATCATATTCACCATCTCTCTGAAACTATATGATCAAAGTGAATCAGCACAAAATAAAAGTAGCAATGGGCTGTAACTGTAAAAAAAAATAAAGAGGTAAAATAATTCCCATTTTCCCAGAGGGCAATCATGGGCGCCAGGCGGTGGTCCTCATCATATTCATCTCTCGAAAACCACCATTATTGAACTTTTTACCATGTGTTATTGTCTCGGACCGATTAACTGTTGCAAAGCACAAAGCTTTTTCTGATATCTTTCCAGCTCCATCTTTCCTTCCAATATTTGACAGCCCAAGTCATATGATACCACCATTTCTTTTAGGATATTTTAATCCTCCTAGTGGATTCGGTTTCTTGTTATGCCATTGTTCAAAGATACCAATGTACTTGCTTCGATGTCAAATATACCCCCCAAAACAAAAAGTTGCACCAGCTAGCTCCTTCTATCATGGTAGAAATTATGCCCTCAAAAAGATAAATACTTTGGGACAAGGAACTCAAAGTAAAACAAAGGAGAAAAGTTGGTTATATCGTTTCAAGTATTCAACTTAATAATATATCGGAAATAAACGTTTGATCATGAAATATGTTTTTGGTTGCACTCTCGGTTCTTTAGAGTTTTGTCTTGGTTAATTCGGACCGACCAGCGTCGCACACCTAATTTTGATGGATGAGTCTTTCAACGATAATTTTCTGCATAAACAATGTTTCGAACTCAAGACATGTTTAAGCTACAACACTGCTTACCATTTTGATTACTCAGAAACCTACCAGTTTCTTTAGGAGGTTAACAAATAAAACTACAATTATCATATAAAAATGTTTATTGTAAGATTTAATGCAGAGCTAATAAAGTGTTAGAGAAGGAAGAAAGGAAAACATGTGAGTGTTTTAATAATTTGAATAAATGTTATCTTTTAAAACCCCAACAATGTAATAAAAATTGGTAGGGACCTAAACATTTTCTATAGTGTCGGGGGAAGGTTAGCAATGAAAGGGCAAATAAGCCATGATGACCCATTATTTCTTCAAGCAAAAGATTTTCAATAATCAAAATTTAAATCCATTGAAAAAACTTGGGCACCTTCAATTGGCCATCACATCATTACTGTGAAAGAGATTATCCTTAAGAATCATAGCACTTATCTTAACCACGTTGACTCTATATTTTTACTTTATAGATTTAGTCAAGAAACATTTATTTGATTTAAAAGCTTTTCATCCGATTAGACCCTAATTATCTTTGGATTATTGGTTCTCATAAACTATTTTATTTTTGAAAATTAAGAGCTTTTATTGATTATAGAGACAGTAAAACATATATCGTTAATTTTTTTTTAACTTAGATAAAGAAAAAAGAATACAACGTTTCGCAGTCATAATATTAATGATAGAACAACACATAAGACACGATTACATAGCAAACAAAACACAACTCAAGAGAACCAACCTACAATAGAAACTAACCGGTCATTAGCAAGTCTTTCACACGAGATATACCCTTCTTAACTAAATAATCTGCAAAGGAGTTACATTCCCTTGCCACTATTTTTATCTACCACTTTAGTCCTAAAGCATGATTTAGGCAAGACCGTACAAGATCTTTGAGCGCCACTGATTTTTTATGTGGATTAAGGATTAATCTCACAACAATGTTACTATCACTCTCAGCAACCAAGTTAAAAGATTGTGATCATCTCGAACTTTCAAAGAGTTTAACCGCTTCTATAATGGCTAAAAGTTCAACCGTCATCGCATCTGCCAACCCAATAGACTTCGAGAAGTACAATAGAGTTTCAAAGTTAGCATTTCGAAGAACACCTCCTATACCTACTTCACCAAAATTTTCACTAACCGCTCCATCCGTATTGAATTTTAGATAGTCCGAGGGGGAGGACTCCAAGTGACAGTACTCGAACCACCCTTCTTTAGCCGAAAGGAACCAAACAAAGAAGGACTTCGTTGCAAATCAAAAATTAAAATAGATAGATGGCCACTTGACTTTGGACCACTAACTAAACCTTTGAACACATAAATCAAATAAGTACAAACCATCCACCCTAGTGCCTTTGAATATCACTTCGTTCCTATACAGTCATATTGTCCAAATAAAGCAAAAAAAACTTATACGCCAAATTTGGTCATTTATCTCAAGAGAAAAAATTAACCCATATTAACACCTCCACGAGCTATTTGGGACCACAAAGTATACTCTCCAAAACTTTCACAATCTTTGCGAAACAGTCCATATAACATAACAGTGACAGAATAAATGAATAGAATCTCCATTCTCTTGTAAGCATAACAGGCAAAGAAGAGATTGATTAGCAAACATACCTTATTTCAATAGAGCTGTCTTAGTCGAGATTTTACTATACACAAGCTTCCAAACAAACACTTCAATCTTTGTAGGAGCAAGGCTAGACCATACAAACTTCTAGATAGCCTTTTTACCAAGATTGTTGGAAGCCTTAGCTAGGAAATAAGATTTAGCAGTAAATACTCCATTAGAAAATATAGACCACCTAATGTTCTTCTGGAATGATAGATTAGAACGAGTAGATTTAATAGTATTATAGAAGGATTCCCAAATATCACATTTTCAATCGAAGAGATTTTTTCTAAGAATAATCTTCAATCTCTAAACCATTTTCACAAGTTCACCAAAGTCAGCTATAACTCCAATTTTTTTTGATGAGCAAGAGAAAATATTCTGGAGAATGCCTCTCTAAAAGTCCGTTGCCCAACCTACAAATCAGTCCATAAATGAATTCGTTTGTCGTCACCCACAATATACCTAATATTATTCACAAACATGATACTCGGATTAGCAAGTTGAGAAGTGATACCTCTTCAAATCCATGATATATTTAATCTGTTGATAATAGAGGGCAAAATATATCTGCTATTAGGTTCATGGATAGCTTCCACCACTTTTCGCCGGAGACTATTTGGCTTGAAGCCATATCTCAACAGCCATTTGTACAACAAGGCATTGTTTTTAGCTTTGAAGTGCATTAAAATATTTATTTACTTGTCGAGTGTTCAAATATATTTTTGTTATCTTATTTTGTATGTGTCTGAATTCTATTATTTAATTTAAAAATATAATTATCTCTTTATTTAATTAAAAATAAAAAAAACATTTAAAATTAGGATAAGAATTAAGGACAAATCTTTCTTTTTTTTTCTTCTTCAATAATAATAATTTTATTATTATATTTTAAGTAAATATTTTTGAAATTATTGTGCCAATTTTTTACTGATCTGATAAATTTACGTCAGATATTTTTAAAAATACAAATTTATCAACAGTAAAAATGTTTTATATAACATTAAAGAATCAAGTATAATTTATTTACCAAGATATTTGTATTTCAATATCTGATGCAACCTCTCATTTTTGGGATAACATTTTAAATTTGATTATTACAATATGAAAATTTAGAACGGGCGACACACATTGTTATACATTACTAAATGTTGAAACAAAAATCAAGATAGGAAACAAGTGAAAAGAATACAAAAGAATGAGAGAAAATCAGCTTTTCATTAATTTCTCGCTGCTTTTCATAGAAAGGTAAAGCTCTCTTTTATAAATAAAACAAATGAGAGTTCCAACTGATCATACAATGATTTTTAACCGCTTGTAACATTTTTATCAGAGTTTAACAACTTTAACAAGTTAACCGCTATACAGTTTATCATTCACCCTACTTTCTTTGCTCTGGAAAGACTTCTTGAAGTGAAACAACTGAAAGCTTCTGAGTAATTCAAATCTGCCAATAGCTAAGAGTTTAGTAAACACATTGGGAAGTTAACTCTCAGTTGGTATGTAGTTGACTTGAAGCTATTTTCCAGCTACCTTTTCAATTACAAAATGTAAATTAAGCTCAAGATGTTTCGTTTTAACATGCAAAACTAGGTTTGCCGCCATAACTAACGCACTCGTATTGTCACACCAGATACAAGGAAGTTCAGCTTGTTCAATTCCCAGTTCAGAAAAGAGAGCTTGAATCCATGTAACTTCTGCAGTAGCATCTGTTAGACTGCGATATTCCGCCTCAGCCGTCGATCTTGAGACTGCACGTTGCTTTCTAGAGCTCCAAGAGAGTAAATGACTTCCATTGAACACACAATGACCCAAAATTGATCTCCTGTCATCCACATCCCCACCCCAGCCTGCATCAGAATATACAATGAGATTGCTCCCTCCATGTACATTACTATTAACTTGACTAGGAAATCATAACCCATGATCTGATATGCCTCTCAGGTAACATAGAATGCGTTTGACAACCAACCAATGCTCAGTAGTTGGATTTTGAAGAAACTGGGCAGTTTTGTTGACTGCATACGAGATGTCAGGCCTCGTGTGGGTGATGTATTGTAGAGCTTCAACTGTACTACGATATATCTGAGCATTAGTCATTGAAGAACCATTATTCTTGCTGAGTTTGGTGGATGTGGCCATAGGGGTAGTGGCAAACTCGAGTCAAGTATCTGAGCTTTGTGAAGGAGTTCTTTGATGAACTTGCATTGTGTGAGAAACAACCCACCATCTGACTGTTGAGCCTCAATCCCAAGAAAGAAATGTATTTGGCTAAGGTCCTTGAGCGAGAATTTTTCATGTAATTTCTTGATAACATGATCAACAAGAGACTGTGAGCTACATGTGAGAGTATATCATCGACATATGCTACTAAATATACTAATCCATTGTTTGTTGTCAGAATGAACAAAGAATGATCAGCTCTTGAAGAGTTGAACCCCAACTGATATAGAAAGTTATGAAGCTTGAGAAACCAGTTTCTAGGGGCCCGACGAAGCCCGTAGAGAGCTTTTCGCAACTTGCAAATGAGTGTTGTTCCAGCATTAGTTTTCTTCTCAAATATAGGAATCTGTTGTATATAAACATCTTCTGTGAGATCGCCTTTGAGAAAGGCAATATTGACATCGGCTTGTCTAATTTACCATTGTGATGTTACAGCCAAAGAGATTAGCATATTCACAGTTGAGAATCGCACCACAGGACTGAAGGTGTCCAAAAAATAAAAGCCTGGAACTTGGGAGAAGCCTTTGGCTACTAACTTGGCCTTGAGTCTATCCACTCTGCCATTCGATTTTAACTTGACTTTGAAAAGCCATTTACATCTGATAGCCTTCCTCCCACCTGGTAATTCTACTATGTCTCATGTCCCATTGGCTATTAAGGCTTCATATTCTAGTAACACGACTACTCTCCACTCTGAATCTTCAAGAGCCTCTTGTATATTTTCAAGGACTTTCTTGAAGTTAAGAGCATATAGTTTTGGTTTAACAATGCCATTCTTGCGTCAAGTGAGCATAGGGTGAACATTGGTAGCTTGTTTGCTAGGCTCATGTGATAGGGCTATAGGAGCTTGGTAATCTTCAATTCGTACATCATCTTAGGATAAATGTGGCACCTCAGGTTGATAGGTCGTGGCGGGTGGCTCAGGAACTCCAAAAGAGGGTGTAGCTAAAATTGGATCCACTGTATTTTCATGTGGTAGTATCTTCACTATCATTGTAGGCATGTTCAAAATCAGGACTGGGCACTAGGCTGGGAACTAGAGTAGCATGCACTGATTCATCAACATGCACACGTACTGTAGGAGAGACTGAACATCTTGGCAGATTTGAGTTGTGGCCACCATGTTGCGGAGAGACCATGTAGATAGGATTAGATTGGAAACCATGATTTATGACAACCTCTGACTTAGATTCAACTGAGGCAAATGGAAACACGTCTTCATTGAAAACAATACTTCGAGAGATGGACACCCTTCCTGTAGAGTCTATGCATTGATAACCTTGATGAGAGGGAGAATAGCCCAATAAGGTACAAGGTTTTGACTTATAGTCATATTTATGCTTGTTGAAGGGCCAGAGGTGAGGAAAGCATTGGCATCCAAACACCTTTAGAAAGCTATAATCAAGTTCAAATCCAAACATTTTTTTAAAATGGTGAAAGTCCATCAAGTATCCTCGTAGGCATTCTGTTAATGAGGTAGACTGAACTGAGCACAACATGTGACCAATACTTTAAAGGAAGTGATGCTTGAGCTAACAACGTGAGAGAGGTTTCCACAACATGCATGCGTTTTCTTTCCACCACCCCATTTTGCTGGGATGTGTGTGAACAACAAATATTTTCTTGGCCTAACTCTCTTTTTTGTTTTGTAAAAATAAAATTCGATCCCCAGCGGAGTCGACATGCTGTAGCGACTTTTTTTTGAAAAAAAGTATGTAAAACTAATGATTTGATTTTGATATAACAAAGGATTTAATGACTAAATTGAAAAAGAGAAAATGAATTTTTAAGTCCTCAAAACTTCCCTATGTCTCTAAGAAAAATGTCCAAGTCAAAACCTAAGAGTATTCAAATTTTTCTAAGTGTTTACCAAGACAAAATAGTGATTTTCGAGTCACCGTTTCGGAATGGCCCTTAGGCGTTTCGGAACGTTTTGAAACTGTCAACTTCTGTTTCGAAACTAGCCTTCCCGTTTCGATACGAGTGTATCGAAACAAGTCTTCATGTTTCGAAATGGATGAAGAACAACGAAACAGTTTGAACCGTTTCGATACGGTAGTATCAAAACAACCTCAAACGTTTCGAAACGATTTTCAAACTTGGTTTCAAAATATGACCGTTGCACTTTTATGACTAATTTTTAATAGATGGTTAAAGTGTATCGAAATGCTTCTAAGCTGTTTCGATACAAGTTTTGACAGTGGAAAAATGTTTCGAAACAGGCTTTAGCACGTTTTGGAAAAGGCTCTTAGCGTATCAAAACGATCGTGTCCATTTCGGTATGACCTATTAATTACACCACAACAACTATTTCTATTTTGGTCTGTTTCGAAACAGGGTCGAGCGTTTCAGAACGTGTAGTTGCAGACTATATTTATGGTGGGAAGATAATATCCCAACGCCTATAATTATGAAGGCAACAACCCCAACGACTTGAATTCAATGAGAAGGAATAAAAGGGAGTTCTAAAAGCACCAACAACAATTATTTATCCTAAGAGAAACATCCAAATATCAAATTCAAGCTCTTGTGCTAAATTCCCATATTTTCTTGTAAACCTCAATTGTGGTACTTTGTATTTACAATCTTATTTGTTTCAATTGGGTTGAGTGCTTGTAAAAGGGCTACATTTGTATTGAGAGATACTAGCTATTAGCCTTAAACTTCTTTGTAAACCTTGTGTGAGGATTGAGTCAATTTTTGGGTAGAAAAATAGGCCATTGTGTAAAGGTTTCCTTCTAAGCCTAGAAAAGGGGAAGATCAACTAGTGAAGTTGTTGGAAAATCCTTAGTGAAGCTAAGGTAGTGGATGTAGAGTTCAATTGGAACTTGAACCACTCTAAATCCCTTGTCTTGCAAATTTTTATTTTCCACTTCACCACCAAAATTTCTAAAAATCCAATTCACCCTCTCTTGGCTTAAATCGATTCTACGATCCACTCAACAATTGGTATCAGAGCCTACCTCTTTGAAGGATTAACAACCACAAGAGGAGTTCCTAGGAGAGTGTGATCTATTCCAAAGACAAGCCATGTCATCTACTTCAACCTCCAACCTTTACGAGTCACAATCAACCATTAAACCACCTTTCTTCAATGGGGACAACTACCCATATTAGAAGAATCAGATGCGTCTCTTCATCAAGTCAACGAATTATATGGTTTGGGATGTAGTGGAAGAAGGTCCTTACATTTCGGTTAAAAGAACCGATGAAGGAAGACTAGTTCTGAAGGTGAAGTTAGAGATGACCAAGGAAGATAGACAAAAGATGCAAGTCAACGATAAAGCTCTACATATCATATTTTGTGCACTTGGTCCGGATATCTACTCGAAGGTTTCATCTATCGAAAGCGCGAAAGAATTGTGAGACACTTTGGAGGCGACTTATGAAGGCACTAGCGATGTGAAAGTGACAAAGATTGGGTTGCTAAATTTGAGCTATGAGAATTTTAAGATGGACTCCGATGAAAGTGTCCCAAAGATGTTTGATCGGTTTTCGATCATCGTCAACGACCTTAAAGAATTCGGTGAAGTAATTCCCGAAGATAAGCTAGTGTGGAAGCTTCTATACTCTCTCCTAGAGTCTTGGGATGGTAAGAAGACGACCATCATTGAAGCAAAAAATTTGAAAACTTTAAAGCTTGATGAGCTTGTTGGGTCTCTTCTTACACATGAGATCATGAAGCAAGGAAGAAAAGAAGAGAATAAGAAGGAAGAGAGAAGGTTAGAGAAGCATGGGGTAGAAAAAAAGAAGAAGTTAGGAGTTGCTCTCAAAGTCTCTCTACAAGAGGATAACTCTTCTAGTGAGGAGGAAGACTTGGAGGAGTTGGCTATGATAGCCAAATGATTCTCACGGTTCATGAAGTCCAACCGAGGAAGAAAATTTCAAAAAAAGATGGACTTCAAGAACAAAAGCAAAGAAGATGAAAGGGATCCGATCATTTGCTTTGAGTGCAAGAAGTTGGGTCACATACGTTCCGATTGCCCTCAACTCAAGAAGAAGGGCTTTGAGAAAAAGAAGAAGCTCAAAGCCAAGCTTGCTACTTGGAGCGATGAGGAGTCATCCGAGGATGAGGAACATGAAGTAGCCAACCTTTGCCTCATGACTCTTAAGGAGGATTCGATGGTAACCTCTAACTCATCTTGTGTTGATTTTATTTTTGATGAATTGCATGATGCATATGATGAGTTGCAAGAGGTATATGATATATTGCATGATGCATATGATGAGTTGCATGATGCATATGATGAGTTGCAAGAGGTATATGATGAGTTAGTTGAAACATATAAGGAGTCAATTTTGAGGAACAAGAAAAATATTTCTGATTTAAAAACTCAAAATGAATCTCTTTCAAAAACTAACTCAGAATTGGAAAAGAAGGTTTTGTACTTAATAAATCTTTCAAATGATCTTGAAAAACTTCTTTCCGATTTTCAAGATTATCACACAAAGGAAGTGGATAATCTTAAAACCTCTATTACTATTGGGAAAAACAATTTTGAAAAGGAAAATTCTTCTAAATCCCAATATGTAAAAAGAAAAACTTTTCATCCTAAACAAAGAAAATTTTCTAATCAATCTAGAGGTCAAAGGATTAGGAGTGTTTGGGTTCCTAAGGAACTCATTCTTTCTAATAACATGAATGCTATTGCTTCTTGGATTCCTAAGGGAACCAAGGTTTTGAGGGCTAACACAAATGGACCCAAAATGATTTGGGTACCAAAAATCAAAACCTAATTTCTTTATTTGTAGGGGGAGCATTGCTACAAGGCTAAAGCACAAAGTCAAAATTCGTGGTACCTTGATAGTGGATGCTCGAGGCACATGACCGGAGACAAGAGTCGATTCTTGGAATTAACGCCAAAAAGTGGAGGAGTAGTAACATTTGGTGACAACTCCAAAGGCCACATTAAAAGGTATTGACTTCATAGGTAATCACTCTTCCATACTCATTGAAAATGTGTTGTATCTCAATGGTCTAAAACATAATTTGTTGAGCATAAGTCAACTATGTGATAAAGAATTTAATGTCTTGTTTGATAAGAATAGGTGTAGAATAGTTGACATTAAATCTAATAAAACTATGCTCATTGGTCATCGCATAGACAATATATATATATGGTGCATCTAGATGACATTCATACATCCCATGCATGCTTAGTTGCTCAAAATGAAAATGATGCATGGTTGTGGCATAAGAAACTAGGAAATGCTAGCATTAGTGTTTTGGAAAAATTAGTTTCCCTAAATCTAGTTAGAGGCCTACCTAAGCTCAAGTTCTCATTAGATAAAATTTGTGATGCATGTGCTAAAGGTAAACAACATAGAGCCTCGTTTAAGTCCATTAATGATGTTTCTACAAGTAGGTGTTTGGAATTAATTCATATGGATCTTTTTGGGCCAATTAGAACTACTAGCTTGGGTGGAAAAGTATATGCTTTTGTGCTTGTTGATGATTACTCTAGATATAATTGGGTTCTCTTTTTAAGCACCAAGGATGAGGCTTTAGAAAACTTCATCACATTTTCTAAAATAACTCAAAATGATCTTGAACTTAAAATTTCACATATAAGAAGTGATCATGGAACCGAATTTCAAAATATGGGTTTTGATGTCTTTTGTAATGAAAATGAGATTAGCCATAATTTTTCGGCTCCTCGAACTCCTCAACAAAACGGGGTAGTTGAGAGGAAAAATAAAACTTTAGAAGAAATTGTTAGGACTGTGCTTTGTGAAAACAATTTACCTAAGTATTTTTGGGCGGAAGCCACTAACACCGCTTGCTATATTATTAACCGAGTAATGATTAGGCCTATTTTAAAGAAAACTTCTTATGAGATTTTAAAATCTAAAAAGCCTAACATTAGCTATTTTCATCCTTTTGGTTGCAAGTGTTATGTTTTAAACAATGGAAAAGACAATTTAGGTAAATTTGATACAAAAAGTGATGAAGCTATTTTTCTAGGTTACTCTTTAAACTCTAAAGCCTATCGTGTGTTTAACAAAAGAAATCTAGTTGTAGAGGAATCCATTCATGTGGTTTTCGATGATAACCTCATTCCGAGAAAAGATTCTTGTGATGATGATGATGTAGGGATCATTGAAGCTAATGATGGTGGAGAATCATCAAAGGTGAATGAGATTCCAACCAAAGAGGAAGAAGCACAAGAACCGCCTCTAGAAGCATTGCAAGACATGTCTCTTGAGGAAAAGGAAGTGAGCTACCCAAGGGGGCACAACTATGTCAAGGGTGGTGAGATCTTGAGTGATCCATCCAAGGGGGTAACTACTCGCTCTTCTCTTAAAATGCTTAATCATGATGCATTTATCTCATGCATTGAGCCTAAGAATGTTAAAGAAGCATTAAAAGGCGACTTTTGGATTATGGCCATGCAAGATGAGTTAAATCAATTTGAGAGAAGTAAAGTGTGGACATTAGTTGATAGACCTAGAAATAAATCTACTATAGGAATTAAATGGGTCTTTAGAAACAAATTGGATGAGAGTGGTAACATAGTGAGAAACAAGGCTAGGCTTGTTGTTCAAGGTTACACTCAACAAGAGGGAATTGATTTTGATGAAACTTATGCACCCGTAGCTAGAATGGAAGCCATTAGGATGCTACCTGCATTTGCATGTTATTATGATTTCAAGCCTTTTCAAATGGATGTCAAAAGTGCATTTTTTAATGGTTTTAGAAACGAAGAAGTGTATGCGGAACAACCACCGAGTTTTGAAGATCCAATTTTTTCAAACCATGTCTTTAAATTGTCAAGCTTGTATGGTTTAAAACAAGCTCCTAGATCTTGGTATGAAAGACTTTCAAGTTTTCTAGTTGGAAAAAGTTTTGAGAAATGAAAGGTGGACACAACAATTTTTATTAAAAACAATGGCAAAGATATCTTAGTAGTTCAAATTTATGTTGATGATATTATATTTGGTTCTACTAATGAATTGCTTTGTCAATATTTTTCTAAATTGATGCAATGTGAATTTGAAATGAGCATGATGGGGGAGCTCTCATTCTTTTTGGGACTTCAAACCAAACAAATGAAGGATGGCATATTCATCAATCAAGCTAAGTACATTAAGGATATGTTCAAGAAGTTTGGCTTGGAGCATGCAAAGCCTCAAGCTAAATCAATGAGTTCATCTACAAAGCTTGACAAAGATGAAGGAGGTAAGTGTGTTGACTCTAAGCTTTATCGCTCTATGATTGGATCTTTGCTTTGCCTTACCGCAAGTAGACCAGATATATTGTTTAGTGTTTGCTTGTGTGCTAGGTTTCAAGCTAGTCCTAGAGAGTCTCACCTTATAGCCGTTAAAAGGATATTTAGATACCTTAGAGATACTCCTTGTTTAGGTATTTGGTACCCTAGAGACTCAACCTTTAACCTTCATGCTCATTCGGATGCAGATTACAGGAGTTGCAAAATAGATAGGAAAAGTACTTTCAGCACTTGCCAATTCCTAGGTAGTATGCTCATATCTTGGTTCTCTAAGAAACAAAATAGTGTAGCTTTATCTACCACCGAAGCCGAGTACATATCCTTAGGGAGTTGTTGTGCTCAAGTCCTTTGGATGAAACAACAACTCTTAGACTATGGTATTAAGGTAGACACCATACCCCTTAAGTGTGAAAACACTAGTGCTATATGCCTAACCAAAAATCCCATCCAACACTTTAGAACCAAACACATAGAAATAAGACATCATTTCATTAGAGATCATGACCTTAAGGAAGATGTTGTTTTAGAGTTTGTAGACACCTTAAATCAATTAGTGGACATCGTTACCAAACCTCTAGATAAAGAGCATTTTTGGTCCCTTAGGAGAGAGTTAGGTGTAACTAGCCTCTCTTGACCTTTTAGGACTTTTTTTGTGCTTAAATTGCTTGATTTCTTGTAAAATGCCATGCTTATGTGTTTTTTATCCTAATTTCATCCATGCTTATAGTTAGGGGAAGTATGCTTATGTTTTTAACATGTTTCTCTTGCTCATTCATATCATTTATGCATCCAGGACTCATTGAAATTCAATTTTTTTTGCAATTTAGAGCCTCATCTGCACCTCCAGGCCTAGGCATATCGAAACGGGCCAATCTGTTTCGATACGAGTGCCTTAAAAGTATTCATGTTGATCATGGTGTTTTGAAACGCCCCAAAGGGTTTCGAAACATATTGCCTCTGCCAAGAAATGTATCGAAACGGTCCAAAAGCGTTTCAATATGGGATATCTCGTGGGCTTCGATACAGTCAAATCCGTATCAGAACGGTCAATAGGTTTCAGAACGATAGTAGATGTTTCGGTACGCCTGTTTCGAAACGGTCATGCCTGTTTTGAAATGCGTATCCGGACAGCTTTTATAAGGAGTTTTAATTGCTCAATAACACTTTTTATTAAACTCCTAAAAACCCTAACCCGATTTTTCTCTATAAAAACCCTTCAAACCTCATTGTTTTTCATCAAATCTTTAGGGCTTTTACGCCTAAACTAAAATCTAAGCAACCTTCAACAACTTGGTGTAATTTCATCCATCCATTCTTCCAAAATCCCTTTTTGAGGTATTTTCTAACCTTTTCTTTTTCCTTTGATTTTATTTGAATCTTAGGTTAGAAAATATTAGTTTTGTATAGAATATAAGTTTTACAACTTGGGTTTTCCAAAACTTGTAAAAAAATTTCAAAATCTCAAATTTTTTTATTCGAATATATTTGATTTTAATCATATTTTTTAACAGTTTTTCAAAATTTTGTTTTCTTTAAATCCTTTTAATATATGTATATACGTTTTAAAGTGTTTTTAATACTTCAATGGGATTTTCATTGGATTGAATTAAGGATTTAAGTGCATACACTCAAATTTTCTTATTGCTTGCTTTGTGTTGTTAGGAATTTCTAATGGAAAACGTTAACAAGAAAAGAAAGACTCAAACGGGTGAAGGTTCGAACCAAGAAAACATTCGTCCAAACCTTACCCTTTTTTTCAAAAGAGCCTTAGGAATCAAGAAGCTAAGGATCGTTTCAAAATCCTTCATGATTTAGCTGTTCGACGAGAGCGTGTTGTGGATATCACCTTCTTTGACTCCGAGCGTTTCGAATTCCGTTATCTACCTCTCTTGCAAGATTGGGATTTCTTACCCTTTTTGGGAATTCCCGACCTTGTCTACAAGAACATGGTCATGCTCTTCTACTCCAATGCCGTTCTCATCGACAATGAAGATCATACCAAGGTAATTGGCATCGAGTCTTATCTTTTAGGCAAGAAGTGCCGTATTGATATATCTGTTTTAGAGAAAGCTCTTAGGCTCAAAGATGAAGGTATTGAGGATGAGAATCACTTTGGTGCTCACACCGGATCCGTTCTTACATTGGATGCTCATGATCGATTCCTACATTTGATCATCTCTTGGTTCATTCGCCCTTCAGGAGGTAAATTTGCTCATATCCGACAAGTTGATTACTTTTGGCTCGAGTGTTTTCACAAAGCACAACGCCCGAACTTGGTCAAAATCATGTTTGCCGAGATGGTCCATCAAGTGAAGATCCCCGTACCACCGATTCACTTACATCCTTCACTTATGGAACAATGTTAAGCTATGTCTTCGCTCACCTCGGTTATGATTGCTCCTATGATTCTCCGGAACCCCGAAAGCAAAAGATTGGTAAATCTTCTCTTATTAAGTCCGAGTTTCGTTATACTCTTGGCCAATGGGTTCGTGTTGATAGGAGAGCTCCGGCACCTCAAGTTGAGCCTCCACCTCAAGCTCTGGCTCCTAACAATGATGCACTTATGGATTTCCTTACCGAGTTGTTCAACTCGATAGATACAAACATCGCTTCGAGTTTTGGTGCTCTCAACACTCGCATTCAATCCTTGGAGAAACGCGTCTCCTCTCTTGAGAATCAACAAACATCGATGGATCTATCTTTCTCCATATTCTATGGTGATTGGAGGAAGTATCGCTGTGCTCAAGCTAAGGACAATGATGATTCTCTTGATGATGGTGGCGATGATGATGAGGCCTAGGATTCATATAGCATATCATATTAGTCTATCATCTTAAGATTAAGTTTGCACCTATCTTTATTTTTATGTTTTAAAGACCTATGCTTTGATTATGTGTTTTTAGGATTGAGCTTGTACTTCAATGCTTTAAATATCTATGTTGTTTGGTTTGATTATTTGTTTCTTGAACTTAATGCTATCTACGATAATTATGTTGTTTGGTTTATTGCTTATGACTTCGTTTCTTCTTTTGATTAGCCTTGTTTATCTATTTTTGATCTAACAAAAAAGGGGAGAAGTAATCTAAGAGCCTAAGTGTTTTTATAGTTGTTTTTGAGTTTCAAACACTTGAATTTTAAATCTTTTCAAAACTTTAAAACTCATCTTACATTGAGGGAGAGTTAGAACTTTTTCAAAGATTTCAAAAATCTAAAAAAATCATACTTGGTTTTGTTATATCAAAAATGGGGAGATTGTAAAACCAATGAATTTATTTTGATATAACAAAGAATTTAATGACTAAATTGAAAAAGAGAAAATGAATTTTTAAGTCCTCAAAACATCCCTATGTCTCTAAGAAAAATGTCCAAGTCAAAACCTAAGAGTATTCAAATTTTTCTAAGTGTTTACCAAGTCAAAACAGTGATTTTGGAGTCACCGTTTCGGAACGACCCTTAGGCGTTTCGGAACGTTTTGAAATTGTCAACTTCTATTTCGAAACTACCCTTCCCGTTTCGATACAGGTGTATCGAAACAGGTCTTCATGTTTCGAAACAAATGAAGAACAACGGAACGGTTTGAACCGTTTCGATACGATAGTATCAAAACAACCTCAAACGTTTCGAAACGATTTTCAAACTTGGTTTCAAAATATGACCACTTTTATGACTAATTTTTAATAGACGATTAGAGTATATCGAAACGCTTCTAAGCTGTTTCGATACAGGTTTTGACAGTGGCAAAATGTTTCGAAACGGGCTTCAACACGTTTCGGAACATGCTCTTAGCGTATCGAAACGATCGTGTCCGTTTCGGTACGACCTATTAATTACACCCAACGACTATTTCTATTTTGGTCTGTTTCGAAACAGGGTCTAGTGTTTCGGAACGAGTAGTTGAAGACTGCATTTATGGTGGGAAGATAACATCCCAACGACTATAATTATGAAGGCAACAACCCCAACGGCTAGAATTCAATGAGAAGGTATAAAAGGGAGTTCTAAAAGCACCAGCAACAATTATTGATCCCAAGAGAAACATCCAAACATCAAATTCAAGCTCTTGTGCTAAATTCCTATATTTTCTTGTAAACCTCAATTGTGGTACTTTGTATTTTCAATCTTATTTGTTTCAATTGGGTTGAATGCTTGTAAAAGGGCTACATTTGTATTGAGGGATAGTAGCTATTAACCTTAAACTTCTTTGTAAACCTTGTGTGAGGATTGGGTCAATTTTTGGGTAGAAAAATTGGCCATTGTGTAAAGGTTTCCTCCTAAGCCTAGAAAAGGGGAAGATCAACTAGTGGAGTTTTTGGAAAATCCTTAGTGAAGCTAAGGTAGTGGATGTAGAGTTCAATTGGAACTTGAACCACTCTAAATCCCTTGTCTTGCAAATTTTTATTTTTCACTTCACCACCAAAATTTCTAAAAATCCAATTCACCCCCCTCTTGGCTTAAATCGATTCTACGATCCACTCAACAAAGTACAAAGTATCTCCCATTTTTTGAAAGATTTGTTTAAATTAGAAATTTCTTTTTGAAAAATTGAGTTTCGAAAAAAATAATAAAACTTGGAGTCGCCACCTGCCACTAAGGTAGGTCGGACACCACAAAAACCAAAGATTCGTTTTAAAAAGTGTTCAGGAGTTGCTCACATGTGGGGAAGGATTATCACCCCCATCACGCCCGGAAATCGGTACCAAAATATTTTTTGCTTTTAATCGATGGAAATCATTTAAAATTTAAAGTGAATTTAATTAGGTGTTCTTAATTGAAAATTGACTCTAATTGTACGTGTTTTTATCAAATTGGTGGTTTCAAATTATTTTGACATTTAATTAATAAGGATGACGATACTTTGGACCATAGATTAAACCGACATCATATAAGCCTGACTGCCATGTTAATTTATGGTTCAAATTTCGTATGTCGCCTTTATGCATGATGCAAGCATTTAGTTATGATGTCGTGGTCTCGTCCTTTTTAGTTTTCGTTCACCTTTAGACGGTAAGGATTATCTCGAATATTTGGCCAACATCCATTAAAGCATGACTGTTACGACACAAATATCAGAATTAATAAATACCTCTGTTTTAGGGTTTAAGGTTAATTAATCACCATGCAATCAAAATATTAAGGTCAAATGGATAACAAGTATAAATACATGTCACATATAAACATCACATTAAAACATCAAAAAGCAAATTATACTATGTAAATAAAACCATATATTATAATATACACATTAAAACTATATTATATACATAAAAAGATATATTGTATTTGAAAACCTTATATTATATATACTATATATTATATTAGAACCGTGTTATATATAAAAAAACTATATGTTATATGAAAACTATATTTTACGTTTATATAACTATATGTTATATGAAAACTATGTATTATATAGAAAACTTTATAGTATATACATAAATCATATATTATAAAAAACATAATATATAAATTACATTGTATACATAAACTACATATCATATCAATAACAACCACTAATTAAAAGGATCTACAACATTTACAACAAGATCAATAATATTAACAGAATAAAGTACTGGAATTAAAGAAAATAAAATGCATAGTTGAAATTTAAATATGCATGAACAACCAGGGCAAACAGAGAATCTTGACATTGGAATCAGTACCAAATCGAACCAAAAACAAAGTTCTAAAGGCCAAAACATGATTTTCACAACAGAAACAGACTTAAATAAAGAAAAGGACTAGATTGAAACACCTTTTAAAGTTTCGAGGACCGCGGCTGGGGTTTTGAAAAGCAGAATGACTGCGGTCATGATTAATGAGGGACAAAAGGGTTTAAAAAGTGATTAACCATTTTTTATAACCCTAAAATGATATAAATAGGGTGTTTGACCCCAAAACAGAGCCTTTTAGCCATTGTCTTTCAAAAGTCAGAACACCCCTTTTTTTATAACCCGACGACCCTCCATCATGTCGGTCGTCAATCTCTAACTGTCGACGAACTCCAAAAACCTTGAAACGACTCATTTTCTTTTTCTAAAATTTAAATCTAAAGTCAGACTCTTCGAAAACAATGAAAATCCCTTTTATTTTGTGAAAGCCGAAAGTAAAAAAGAGCTCATTTGAGTTTACCTCTTCACCACGTCACCTCCTACGACCTCAAAGAGACCGAATACAGGCTTATCAATGGTGAGGGAAGGCAAACCGACACTAGGAAGATGAATCGGCGGAGGTAAACACAAAACCCTAATCCCCTTTTACATGCATGCTTTTAAATAAAACGGAAAGAGGATATACCTCTGAAAGCTGTGTTTGTATTGATATGAATCTGATTTCTCCCGATTGACGCTTAGGGGTTACAATGTTGGTTCGGGCTTTATATAGCCGAAAATTACAATTTTTGAGGATAAAGAAATGAAATTTCTTAATCCCTATTGGCTGATCTGTGCATATTTCGCCGAATTTATGTTGTTCTCTGTTAATCTGACATTTCGTTGTATTGCTAAAATTGTCAAATTGTCCATGATAATCCCCGTTTTCTTTTGTTGTTTGTGCGCATATGAGTCTGATACGGTGGCTGGAGAATCGACGCGACTGCAAATCCATGGGGAAGACCATTCGTTGTGGTGTGGAACTAGAGAGCCACGGAGAGTGCGTGTGGATCATACGCGCGAGTGGGAGCTGAAGCGACGGGGGCGTGGGTGCGTGAGGACTCTAGAACCTTCCGGGTTTTGATCCTAGGCCGTTAGATCTATCCCAGATCTAACGACTGGGAACCGGCTGCGCAGGGATGAAATTAGAATATTAGATTCAAAATTAGGGTTATTTAGTTGGGCTCTTATCGGGCCTTATGTAATATGTAACCCCCTCGTCCCGGTCTGGCCGGATGACCGGTCCAAGTAGGCGACACGGGGAAAACCGATGCGAAACCCTCTAAGGATTCCACCTCGGTTAGCAACCCTAAAAATTTCTTTTAAAATTAATCTTCTCTAAATGCACGTTTAAATCCTATGTGAACACAACAGCGGAAGAATTCGAGAAAGACATGCAACAGAACTCAAAGCGACAAATAAACAGTCAAATTTTAATCCATTAAGCAGGCCGTTTCGAAACACCATTGAGGCGTATCGAAACGCCTTGACCTGGTCAACTGCCCCAAGCCCACACGAGAAGGCCGTATCGGAACGGAGGTCAACCGTTCCAAAACACCCTCAACGGTCAACTTCTCGTGGTCAACGAGATATTGACTGTTTCGAAACCCTTAGACCCGTTTCGAAACGCTTTCATCTCGGCAATTTCTCAGATTTCCAGTAGCCAAAGTGTTCCGATACTCGTTCCGGAACATGGGTTCACAGTGGCCAAACCATATCGAAACGAGTTCCGATACGGGGTCCCTGAAGCCTTACCTGTTCCGAAACGGCTCAGCCCGTTTCGAAACACTGGCTGTCTGTAACCTTCAAAAACCAACTTTAAGCATTTCTCAACAACTCTAAAGGCCCTAAACCACCCCAAGAAGCACTCAACATTTACAAATATGAACTAGAGGCATGGATCCTATGGTGAAACATATTCAAATCATACAAGGCATGAGATGAGGCATCCAACATGACATTTAAAAAGGGCATCAAACTTTAACAAGACCAACACTTAGACAAATTAAGATAAGCAAATCCAACATGGTTTACAAGCAAGGCATACAACCCAAAAGCCAGATCAATACAACATATGGAAGGAGTCTAGCATGCTCCTAACAACCAACACAACATACTTCAAAGGCTCAAACAACGACATCTATCCCATTGCTTTACTATTACAATCTTTCAATTTAAAGTTCATACTTGAGCTACCAAAAGCGACACTTGGAGACCTTTCCTTGCCTTTGCCACCCACAAGCTACTGATCTGCATTGTCGAACAAAAAGGAGCGTAAGCATAAAAGCTTAGTGAGGGTATGTGTTGAGTGTGTAAAAGTTCTATTATGTACACCCTTTTTAACCCATATTTCTGCTGCATTCAAGCATCATTGCATTGCATTTAGGTTAGTTTTTAGTAAAACATCACAATTATACAAAAGGCACGGATTCTACTAAAAGATGGCTATTTTCGCAGGTATCTGTCATAGTAGACGATGAAGGCAGGCGCAGGGCAAAGAAGCAGGAGAGCGGAACTGGACAAGCAGCCAAAGGAGACGAACCTGTCAAGGACCTGTCGTGACAGCATGGTGACAGCAGATTTATGAAGAGGAAAAGTCAAGTGGACCTCAATAGATAGAGAAAAATCTGCTCGTCTGTCGTGTGAAAGCCAAATATTTTTCCAAGCCCCGGATCAAAAGATATGTCAAGCCAAAGCTCAAGGAGAGGAAATTCCTAGAAACAAGGATGGCGGCTACAAAGTAGGAGATTTAGAGATTAAGTCTTTATTAGAATCTTACTTCTAATTAAAGTTGTAATCCTTGTTATCTTAGATAACTTGAGCCCAAAGCTTATATAAGGGCATAGTTTTGACCTAGGAGGGATCATCCCTCATTCTACCCCATAACCGATAACCTAAACCCCCCTGCCGTTTACCTGTCACCGATATGTTCTAAATCCCCCCTAGGGTTACGGGTTGTTTTGTAAAGTAGTTGCAAGGGTTGCTTTGTTTTAGGATTTTTCAAGTTCAATAAAATAAACTTCAAGTTCTTTTATCTTGGTTTTAATATCTTGCAAGAGCATCGGGAGAGCATTGTGAGGTTATCCATTTACTTAGCATCGGGAGAGTTAAGTATACGAAAGAGATAGAAGCGCGTTCTCTAGTTTATAGTTGAACCATCTCGTGCCTAGGGATAGGGCGAGGTTAAGTGGCTAAGGAAGAATTCATACACATCGGTGTTCATCCTTCGATTCACGCCGGGAGGTATCATCAAAGACGTGATCATCGACAGACTTGTGCCTAGGGATAGGGCAAGGCAGATCTGGGATTCTTGCCAAGCTTGAAGTACGGAGTTGGTGTGTCTGCTGCCGCGACTGCCAACGGACAGACGCCGCGACAAGTGCTGTCGGCGACGGGAGCGACGACAGAACTGGAGATCCTAAGCAACTCAATACCTGCACTACCGAGCAATTCAATACCAGCCCATTCTCTCTATCTTGATTTCTCAATCCTTTATTTTACGTTTTTACCTTATTATTCTCGTGACAACTCTTAATTATTTCCTTTACTTTCGTGCAGTAAACAAGGTGAAGTCATTAGCCCAATCCCTGTGGAGACGATATCCGATACTTCGTATCACTTTACTACTTGCGTCGTGTACACTTGCACTACAATTGCGATAGACTATTTTACACGCAACAAGTTTTTGGCGCCGTTGCCGGGGATTGGCAACATAACTACATCTTTCTTTTATTGCACTTTTTATTTTTAGTTTTTTTTTTTTCGTTTTTTTTTTCTTTAATTTTTCTTTTGTGTTTCCAACTCTTGCTTTTCACGAGGTTTTCTTGTTTATGCGCAGATCCAAAAGAGGTGAAGATCCTGAATATAAATTAGATCCGGAGATCGAACGTTCCTTCAATCTCAAGAAACAACTTCGCCGACTTTTAGACAGAAACGAATATCTCGAAGAACAGTTAGAGAAGATGGCCCATAACCAACCTGCTGGTGGACCTGTCGCCGATCCGCCCGCAGCAGGTGGACGACGGTCATGTCGTGACTACATGCTGAATGATCATGTAGAGCTGGAGACCACGCTGCCGGATATTGATGTTGACAACTTTGAACTTAAACCTGTCATGTTTAGTATGATCAACAATGCCGGGCAGTTTGGTGGTTCTGCAACAGAAGATGCTAGAGAGCATCTTAAAACGTTCCAGGAGATTTGTGGTTCGTTTAGACTGCCAGGAGTTAGTCCGGAGATACTGAGGCTTCGGTTATTCCCCCATTCATTAAGGGATAGAGCTAAAACTTGGTGGAATAAACTTACACCGGGTTCCATTATGACTTGGGCAGATCTCACTCGTGAATTTTTATCTCGTTTTAATCCTTCACATTTATCTGAGCGATTACGTAATGAAATTGCTACTTTTCAACAGGAAGATGACGAGCCGATGCACGAGGCCTGGGACAGATTTACTACTCTTCTACGGAACTGTCCAATGCATGGATTTCCTGTCTGGAATCAGGTAACTAAGTTTTATAATGCTGCTAACTTACAAACTCGCATTCGCATTGATTCTGCAGCAAATGGACTGTTATTGGATAAAGATCCGGACGAGGCATTACAAGTTCTGAAAAATCTAGCTAAGAATGAGGAGCAGTTTCCGACTGCTAGAAGAGGGGGTAAACGGGTACTTGCTGTCAAGGACTATGAGGCCGACAGCACTATGAAATCACAGGTAGCATTCCTCACTAAAGCCATGAAGCACTTATTAAATGAAGAAGACTTACGAGGATTTGCTGTCGAGGAAGTTTGTACTACTTGTGAAGGAAATCATAATAGGGATGAGTGCCCTATAAATATAGAAGAGGGAAAATATGTTGGAAATTATAAGTCAAACTACAATTCCAACAACTACAACCCTAATTGGAGGAAGGATCCCAAATTTTCCTGGAGTAACCCCAACAATGCTCTGAATCCGCAAGCGCATCATCAGAACCAAGGGGGTCCTAGATTGTTGACGCGACAGCAACAGCAGCCGCAAAACCTGCCGCAGAACCTGTCGCCGCAACAGCAACAGCAGCCACCACCTGCCACGAGTAGTGTATTAGAGCAGACTCTGGCCACTTTTATGTCTCAGACTGGTACATACATGGAGAATATTAATCAGTTTGTCAAAAAGACGGAAAATTTTATAGATGAAACCAAGATGAGAATGACAAATCATGAGGCTACCTTGAAGTCTTTAGAGACACAAATGGGTCAGGTGTCCCAGCATATTAAGCCAAGGCAGAATGGAGGTTTTCCTAGCAATACTGAAAATGCTAGACCGCCCCCACATGAGCAATGTAAGGCGATTACTACTAGGAGTGGGAAAGAGTTACCAGGACCGGAAAAAGCTGAAACAGAAAAGGAACCTGCGTTGAATAAACCTGCCGAGGATGCTGCCCCGACAGGTAATAAGCAGACTGCTGCCGATGAGCCTGTCACGACAGCAGAAGCGACAGAGGAGAAAAATGAAGAACATCGCCCTCAGATTCGTATGCAGTGGGAAGGACGTGTAGCTGACTACCGACCTCCACCACCCTTTCCTCAACGGATAAAGCAAGCTAAGCAAGAATCTCAACTTAAAAAGATTTATGATATTTTTAAGCAGGTTCAGATTAATATTCCGCTGTTAGACGCCGTTAGGGAGATGCCCGGTTATGCTAAATTTCTCAAGGATGTCATGTCAAAGAAATATAAACTTGGGGAATTTGAAACGGTAAGGATCTCAGATGGTTGCATGAGTATTCTTCATCGGCAGCCACCCCAGAAGAAGAAGGATCCATGGAGTTTCCTCATACCTTGTGTAATCGGTGACAAATTTGTGGGTAAGGCACTTTGTGATCTTGGAGCTAGTGTTAATCTAATGCCCAAATCTGTTTTTCAGAAATTAGGTATTGGGAAGGCGCGGCCCACGACAGTTACCCTACAGCTAGCCGACCGCTCTTACGTTCACCCCGAAGGAAAGATTGAAGACATTTTGGTAAGAGTGGATAAGTTTATTTTTCCTGCTGACTTTCTTATTTTAGATTGCGAGGCAGATGAGAACGCACCAGTCATCCTTGGGCGACCCTTTTTAGCCACGGGAAGATCACTAATTGATGTGGAGAGAGGAGAACTCACCATGCGAGTAAACGATCAAGAGATTAAGTTGAATGTTCTCCAATCAATGAAACGAGCTGATTTGGACGAGGAATGCAAGGCCATCATTGAGGTGACTTTTGATTACCCCTGCATCAGGTCGGGCTGCCGTGATATAAAATTTGGTCACTGCTGCGACAGCCACTTAAAGACCTGTCACGACAGTGATGACGACAGTGACTCCTCTGCATCCGATACATCTGACACTGCAGGTCAAGAGGAGGTCGACTGGTTAGACCATCGTCCAGGTAAGTTATTCGAACCCTTGAATTACACTTCGGGTAACCATTTAATCCAAAAGCCATCTACTGTTGAACCACCTGTCTTAGAACTTAAGCCCCTGCCAGGGCAGCTTAAATATGCTTATCTTGGTCGTGATAAAACACTGCCCGTAATCATCTCTGCAAAGCTGCCGCAGGAACAGGAACGACAGCTGGTCGACATGTTAAGACAGCACAAAAAGGCAATTGGATGGACGATAGCAGACATTCAGGGCATTAGTCCGGCAATCTGTATGCATAAAATCCTCCTAGAGGAAGACCATAAGCCGACTATTGATGCCCAAAGGCGGTTAAACCTTGCGATGAAGGAGGTAGTGCGTAAAGAGATAATTAAATGGTTAGACGCTGGTATTATTTACGCCATCTCCGACAGCAAATGGGTAAGCCCGGTGCAATGTGTTCCAAAGAAAGGAGGAATGACAGTGATAACCAATGAAAACAATGAGCTAATCCCAACCAGGACTGTGACCGGTTGGAGGGTTTGTATGGACTATCGGAAGCTTAACAAAGCTACCCGAAAGGACCACTTTCCTTTACCCTTTATTGATCAAATGCTTGATAGATTAGCGGGTAAATCTTATTATTGTTTCCTTGATGGTTATTCAGGTTATAACCAAATTGCTATTGCACCGGAAGATCAAGAGAAAACGACTTTCACATGCCCCTACGGAACATACGCATTTAGGAGAATGCCGTTTGGCCTCTGTAACGCACCTGCCACCTTCCAAAGGTGCATGATGGCAATATTCTCCGACATGGTAGATGACTTCCTTGAGATTTTCATGGATGATTTTTCCGTCTTTGGAGACGATTTTGAGAGCTGCCTCAGCAACCTCCAAAAGGTACTTGAAAGATGTGAAAAAACTAACCTTGTTCTCAATTGGGAAAAATGCCATTTTATGGTAGATGAAGGGATAGTTTTAGGTCATAAGATTAGCTGCCGTGGGATAGAGGTCGACAGGGCAAAAATAGAGGTCATTGAAAAGCTGCCGCCACCAACAACTGTCAAGGGCATTAGGAGTTTTTTAGGGCATGCTGGTTTTTACAGGAGATTCATTGCAAATTTCTCAAAAATCACCAAGCCTCTATGCCATCTCCTAGAACAGAACCGACCCTTTGACTTTAACGAAGAATGTACTGAAGCATTCAAGGTTCTGAAGGAAAAATTAGTGACAGCCCCCATAGTACAGCCACCAGACTGGACACAACCGTTTGAGATCATGTGTGATGCTAGTGACTATGCTGTCGGGGCAGCACTTGGGCAGCGCAGAGACAGGCTGTTTCACGTCATATACTATGCCAGCAAAACATTAAATGAAGCCCAAGTGAACTATACCACCACAGAAAAGGAGCTGTTAGCTGTGGTGTTCTCCATCGACAAGTTTCGTTCTTACATACTTGGAACGAAGGTAATAATACACACCGACCATTCTGCCCTCAAGTACTTGTTCGCAAAGAAGGATGCGAAGCCTAGGCTGATACGATGGATTTTGCTATTACAAGAATTCGACCTTGAGATCAAAGACAAAAAGGGGACAGAAAATCAAGTGGCAGACCACTTGTCGAGGTTGGAGACGGGACAGAGTCTACCGTTAGATGAGACACACATACTGGAGACCTTCCCAGATGAGCAGCTCTTTGCTGCCGCAGTCGCTGTCGCGACAGCCATGGCGGCAGGTAAGTCTTCTAACCTTCCCTGGTATGCTGATTTCGTTAATTATATAGTTAGCGGAATATTACCTTCTGATCTTAATTATCAAGCAAGGAAGAGGTTCCAAAATGATGTGAAACATTATTATTGGGACGAACCTCTTCTTTTCAAAATGTGCGCAGATCAGGTTATAAGAAGGTGTGTACCACAAGAGGAACAAGAAGACATTCTCCATCACTCTCATGCTTCACAATATGGAGGTCACTTAGGAGGCAATAAAACGGCTGCCAAGGTGCTGCAGTCAGGGTTCTACTGGCCGACACTATATAAAGATGCACAGGAATTTTACAGAAACTGTGACAGGTGCCAGAGGACATGTAACATCTCGAGGAGAAACGAGATGCCACTGCAGAATATTTTAGAAGTAGAGATCTTTGATGTTTGGGGGATTGATTTTATGGGACCTTTTCCATCTTCGTGTGGAAACCTTTACATCCTCCTAGCAGTGGACTATGTCTCCAAGTGGGTAGAAGCAATCGCAACGCAAAAGAATGATGCCAAAACGGTCCAAAAGTTTCTGCACAAAAACATTTTTTCTAGATTTGGCATCCCTAGAGCGATTATCAGTGATGAAGGGAGACATTTCGATAATAGGGTAATTGCTGCCGCTTTAAAAAAATATGGTGTCAAGCACAGGATCGCGACAGCATACCACCCACAGACCAATGGACAGGCTGAGATCTCAAATAGGGAAGTGAAGAACATCCTTGAAAAGATGGTTAAACCAACTAGGAAAGACTGGTCTTTACTTCTGAATGATGCATTATGGGCATACAGAACAGCTTTCAAGACTCCATTGGGCATGTCTCCATTCCGACTGATTTACGGGAAAACCTGTCACCTGCCTGTCGAGATCGAGCACAAGGCATATTGGGCAATTAAGGCAGTGAACATGGATTTGGATAAGGCCGGCCAGAAAAGGTTATTGGATCTGAACGAAATCGAAGAATTACGGACAATGGCCTACGATAATGCAAGGATTTACAAGGAAAAGACTAAGAAGTGGCATGACAAGAAGTTGCTGCCACGACAGTTCTGCCCAGGGCAGCTTGTGTTGTTGTTTAATTCTAGGTTGAAACTCTTTCCAGGGAAGCTAAAATCTAGATGGTCTGGCCCGTTCCAAGTGGTTCAAGTTTTTCCCCATGGTGCCATTACAATTCAATCATTAAAAGATGGGCACCAATTCAAAGTCAATGGACAACGCCTCAAGCACTATCAGGGGACTGAAGCCCCAAGACTACAGGAAGTGGTTACTTTAGATGATGCCCCACAAGGCATCACTAATTTAACCTAATTTTTATTTTTATTTATTTTATTATTATTAGGAAATTAGGTTTATTTTAATAATGTTTTGTTTAATAATTTCAGTTTTTAGGAAATAAAGGAGTCAAGAAGAAAAGAAGAAGTGGCCCAAGCCCACCGCCCATCCATCAAGCCCACTAAAGCCCATTCATTAAAGCCTGCCGTTTCAGCTGCCGCCGCAGACGGACAAGACAGGCTGTCAACAGACTGACACGGCAGACGCAGAAGCGTGCAGCAGACGCACAGCAGACGCATTAATACGTGTCAGACGCGTCAGACACGCTATATTCAATCTGCCGCCCCGTTATTCTCGCCTGCCGTTGCGGCATTAAATGGGCAGCTCCCCAACAGCTATAAAACCCCCTTCTCCCTTTCACTTTTCATCACTTCAGATTTTCTCTCTTGCTATTCTCCTCTAGTTTTATCTATTTTTCTTTCATTTGCAGCCCTTGCAACTAAAAATGTCTTCAAGACAAACCCGACAAAACACCGCTGCCGCTTCTTCTTCAGCAGCAGCAGCCCCGTTCGCTAACAAGGAACTATGGGAGGAGCGGAGCTTCATCTATAACAGAGATGCCCCCCATATGGGACTCCGGCCGTTCATAATGAAGGCCATAACAGCACAACTGTGGGAGGATTTCGCCGAGCAGCCGGCAGAGCTTAATGACACTCTGGTCAGGGAATTTTACGCAGTGATCGACAGTAAGACGGCGACATCTGTCACCGTCCGAGGAGTGACAGTCCCTTTCACCGCCAGCAGCATCAACCATGTATTCGGCCTCTTCCTTGGCCCCAATGATGATGGGCATCAACAATTTTGGGACACCCTCGACGCTGCCGGACATGATGCTGTCATGAGGGCATTGACAGAAGCGGGAACGACATGGAGCACCAGTAAGAAGAACCCCCACTCTGTCAACAGGGGGCAGCTACTCCCTGAGGCAAAACTATGGAACGCGTTTATCAAAAAGCGTATCCTGCCCTCATCTCACCATACGACAGTCAACAGGCAGCGGTTGGCCCTCATCCACTCTATCATGCATGACAGGCCCATTAATGTGGGCAGGTACATGAGGGACAGCATCCTCGATTGTGCTTCCGCTCGGACTCACGATTATGCCTACCGTCAACCATCACCGCCCTCTGCCACTGTGCTGCCGTACCAGAGGAGCCATCCGACAAAATCAAGAAGGTCAGCGGCTGGACAGACATCAACATCTCCAGCCTCATGGAGGTCGTAGCTGCAACTCCCATCAACGCCTTCGACCCAAACGCCCCTCCTGCTGAGTCTGATGATGAGCCGGCCACCGAACCTGCCCCAGAAGCTGCCACCAACAACACTCCGACAGATCAGAACCCCGATATCCTTGCTGCCATCTTAAGGATAGAGGAGCGCCAGATGGGTTTAATGACTTTCATCCGTGACTTCTCCAATGCTACGGTAAATTTCATTACAAATACTTTGAATTTTACGGATGTCATTTTCCCCACCTTCCCCGCCCATTATTTCAATATCCCCTCCCCCACTCCCACATCACCTGTCTCTCCCCACGGAGAATCTGCCTCCTCCACACCATCCCCGACGGCAGCCGGCAGCCCCTCGGCAGACACTTCCCCTCGAGGAACAAAGCGAGCTGCCACTGATGACAGCCCTATTGTCCGGAGGAATTTGGACAGCGCCTTCACAAGAGTGAAACGAATTAAGCATGTGGCCGACAAAAGAAGGCTGTCCAAAGCCATAACGAGTGACAGCTGGGACAGCAGCAGCAGTTCCGATGTCAGACTAGTGGAACAACCTGCCCTTCAACAGGCCGATGAACCTGTTGAGCAACCTGCTGTTGAACCTGTCCAGCCCCCACCTCAGCGCAGGCGCCGCCATCAGATCCGCGTCAGCAGCAGCAGTGAGAGCAGCACGTGAAAATTTAAGTATTTATTGTCTCTTATTGCTGCCTGCCTTTATATTTTGTGATGTACCTTTTTTTTTATTTTTTTTCATGTCATTTTGCATTGAGGGCAATGCAATCCTTGAGTTTGGGGGTGGCAACCCTCCATCATTAATGGAGTCTTTAGCACATCTTTTAATTATTGTTGTGTCTTTTTATTTAAGTTCTTTAAAAAAAAAAAACAGAAAATTAAAACTGTTGGCTTAAAACTGTGAAGTTAACTTACCTATCATGACAGCTCTGTAGTGGCAGCATCTTTAGGACAGATTAAGGAAAAGTTTAGAGCCTTTCTATAGTTCTGAAAATTTAAACACTTTTGTGACTGTTATACTGCTTAGATTTCTGTTAGCCAAACTAGAATAGGAAAACTTAGCACTTAGAGTAGAAAAGAGACTAGAATCTCAGGAAACCTAGAGGTGCCTACCACCGGCTCTAGGCAGATAACCATAGAAAAACTTCTAGAGGTGCCTATCACCGGCTCTAGACAGTTAACTAGAGGTGCCTGAAATACTGGCTCTAGTAAAAGAGAAGAAGTTTGAAAAAAGGAAATAACTAGAGGTGCCCAATTCTGGCTCTAGTAAGAAAAAGAAAGAAAACAGTCTCGTAGGAAAAACTCTAAACAAGCTAAAGTCAATTATTCTAGTGAAACTAAGAGAGTCTTGGCATATAACTGTCACAAGCATGCACACACTGCACGAGAGCTATAGGGAGATTCCGGACAGATCCTAACCTTTCCGACAGGTTGCTGCCGCCATAGAGAATGAGCGACGGGTAAGGGACAGTTCACTGTTTGAAGGCCAACACAAAAAAATATTCATTTTTCTTTCTTAATTGCTTGAGGGCAAGCAAAGACTTGAGTTTGGGGGTGTGTTGAGTGTGTAAAAGTTCTATTATGTACACCCTTTTTAACCCATATTTCTGCTGCATTCAAGCATTATTGCATTGCATTTAGGTTAGTTTTTAGTAAAACATCACAATTATACAAAAGGCACGGATTCTACTAAAAGATGGCTATTTTCGCAGGTATCTGTCATAGTAGACGATGAAGGCAGGCGCAGGGCAAAGAAGCAGGAGAGCGGAACTGGACAAGCAGCCAAAGGAGACGAACCTGTCAAGGACCTGTCGTGACAGCATGGTGACAGCAGATTTATGAAGAGGAAAAGTCAAGTAGACCTCAATAGATAGAGAAAAATCTGCTCGTCTGTCGTGTGAAAGCCAAATATTTTTCCAAGCCCCGGATCAAAAGATATGTCAAGCCAAAGCTCAAGGAGAGGAAATTCCTAGAAACAAGGATGGCGGCTGCAAAGTAGGAGATTTAGAGATTAAGTCTTTATTAGAATCTTACTTCTAATTAAAGTTGTAATCCTTGTTATCTTAGATAACTTGAGCCCAAAGCTTATATAAGGGCATAGTTTTGACCTAGGAGGGATCATCCCTCATTCTACCCCATAACCGATAACCTAAACCCCCCTGCCGTTTACCTGTCACCGATATGTTCTAAATCCCCCCTAGGGTTACGGGTTGTTTTGTAAAGTAGTTGCAAGGGTTGCTTTGTTTTAGGATTTTTCAAGTTCAATAAAATAAACTTCAAGTTCTTTTATCTTGGTTTTAATATCTTGCAAGAGCATCGGGAGAGCATTGTGAGGTTATCCATTTACTTAGCATCGGGAGAGTTAAGTATACGAAAGAGATAGAAGCGCGTTCTCTAGTTTATAGTTGAACCATCTCGTGCCTAGGGATAGGGCGAGGTTAAGTGGCTAAGGAAGAATTCATACACATCGGTGTTCATCCTTCGATTCACGCCGGGAGGTATCATCAAAGACGTGATCATCGACAGACTTGTGCCTAGGGATAGGGCAAGGCAGATCTGGGATTCTTGCCAAGCTTGAAGTACGGAGTTGGTGTGTCTGCTGCCGCGACTGCCAACGGACAGACGCCGCGACAGGTGCTGTCGGCGACGGGAGCGACGACAGAACTGGAGATCCTAAGCAACTCAATACCTGCACTACCGAGCAATTCAATACCAGCCCATTCTCTCTATCTTGATTTCTCAATCCTTTATTTTACGTTTTTACCTTATTATTCTCGTGACAACTCTTAATTATTTCCTTTACTTTCGTGCAGTAAACAAGGTGAAGTCATTAGCCCAATCCCTGTGGAGACGATATCCGATACTTCGTATCACTTTACTACTTGCGTCGTGTACACTTGCACTACAATTGCGATAGACTATTTTACACGCAACAGTATGCTCATAAAACAAACCTTCGACAATGCAGGGTCCAAGCACGAGCAACTACCATGATGAAATGCATGATCTTATCTCCTCTCCGCGTGAGCCCAAAACATACATGATGCATGAACATATAGTCAACATTATGTCATGCTCAACAACTCATAAGCTCAACTTACAATGATACATATATCAATGTATATTTAACAACATATCTCAATGCGTATTAGAATCACATTTCATATCATATTGGCAACCCATCTCAAATCATAAAGGCACACATAATCTCATATTGGCATATACATACATTCTCATATTGACACCTAACTATGACTCGAATACGCAGATAACATGTTGGAATGCATTTCCAACATAACCATTACCTGCGGTGGGATTACACTCATCACCGGTTCTCGCGGAGGGGATTCCACTCATCCTCACGCCCCATCGATGGGATTCCACTCATCATCGACTAATATAAAGATTTCTGGGCGTACCCGTACTCCTCCTTTGTGCCTTAGCGCCACCAAGGCCACACACGACTTTGACTCTCGTGTGCACACTCATCCTAATGATCGATCATTGTACCCAAGCATACTAGTGCCAATATTAAACGCAATCCATTTTTCATAGCTACATGCATATAACAATGCATCAAATATCATGCCTCACATACATGTATTTCACAACCCATTTCCACGCCTAGCATGTACTCACCATGATCATCATCATGCACAATTCACAATCCAAACCACATGCATAGCAATGCATCAAACCATGCCTCAACAACATATATAACACTATACATAACTACCGTAAACACATATAAATAAGAGGCATAACAAGCAATTAGGAGTTCAACCAAAGTTTCTTAAACTTAAGCTTGAGATTAGGCTACCACACTAACCTCAACTCTAGGTGGGTTTACCAAGCCCAACCTAGGTCCACATGCTTGAACCAATGTTTAAAAACCATTTAAAAACAATAACCACTCACCGACCACTCCATTAGCACAAGCCGACAAGCCTACCAAGCATCCAAGTTTCCGGATTTGAGCCCGAAGCATGTCCATTGTCTTATCTTGCCTCTAACCATTCAAAAACAATACATTAGCCCCAAAATCAATCACAAACCCAAGGTTTAACACCAACACACAAATCCACTAGAATTCTCACAATTCAAAGCCAAGCTCTTTCTTCAAATTCCCATTTTCGTACTTCCACAAAGACCCATAAAAAATCAGCAATGTAGTCATCCAAAGCACTCTTAAACATGTTCAAAACACTACCCAACCATAGTATAACCATCAGCCTTTCATTTCCACACATAGACACCTTAAAAACTCCCATTTTCCACTCCCAAAAATCACTTACAGCAGTAGCTACGGGAATCCATTCAAACCAACACCATAACTACTCAAAAATCATCAAATAACATCTAAAGACACCTACCCAATGTTACTATAACATCAGCCCATCAATTTCTCACAAAACCATCCTAAAAACACAAATTTTGACACTTTTAAATATACCCCTAAAAACCCATTTCAGGATTCACCATAAAACCTAGCAAAAATCGGATATGTTGGACCTTATAGGTAGTAAACAACTCACATAACATTAATAAATCAAAAGCTTTAGTTAAAGCTAACAAAGATAGCATTTTTAACTCAAAATCCCAAAACCCTAAAATGCAAACTAGTGAGCTTTAATGAAAACAAATTACATGGGGAGAAAGAGGAAGATGATGGTAATAAGAAAATGTATTTACCTTTGAAAATCCCTAAAAAACAAGTAAGATTGGTGATGGAATAGTGATGGGAGATGGGGAGGAGAAACTCACATTCAAAAATGGGGAGGAAGAAGATAGGTGTAATTTTTGGGTATTTGAAATAAAATGAAAATGAGTTTTATTTTACAAGACCAAGAAATTACAACTTTGCCATTAATGAGATGGCCATCTTCAAATTCTAAAATCCATGGAATTTGATTTCCAAAACAATTTAAATCCAACATAATTGTTTGCTTTGAATATATGAAGCCCAAAATAATATTTTATTATTTTAATTATAAAACAGAAACTCGAACCATTTTTTAAATATTATTTTCACCCGACCCCCAAACCCGGGTGTTACAAGTCTCGCCCACTTAAGGAAATTTCGTCCCCGAAATTTATCAGTCAGGAAGAGCCACGGAAACTGCCCCTCCACACTCCCCTTTCCTTCTCACCACAACATTTTAACCAACTCGAAAGACTTACCACACAACATTAGCTATCTGATGCTAAGATCTCAACTGGTTCTCCATTGCTTGTCAATTTCAAACTCGACTCAACCTCTTCAACAAACATAGCACGAGACAGATCAACTTCACATTTCCGAATCATAGACTTACATAACACATCACAAACCTCTTTCTAACTCTGGTGGTAACCACAACAATAAATAACGGAACTAGCCCGATTCACAATCTCATACAACACTGTTTGAATACTTGAATCATAACCTTCTCTAACTGACCATCTGACTTCAACATGTAACCAAACACTACGCAGACGTCTTCAAAAATAATCTAGTTGGGATCTCGAATCTCTATTACCCACTTTCATTAAGAATCTTCCACGGATGTAACAACTAGAAGAAAACTGATGTTCGGTCTTGACACGCTGGCAAATTATACACTTACTCTCATACTGAACCACATCATTCATCAACTCAATCCAGAAGTACTCATCTTCAACCCACAATACGTCTTCATACCACTCAAATGCAATACAAATAAACTGCCGTGTGCTTCGGCCAAAACAACACGTCTCAAAACACTATGTCAATCGGCACAACTATTCTGTCTCTAAAAATACAAACTCTATCATCTCTGAAACTATATTCTGACGGTCTTCCTTCCACTATGTCTTGGACGTGTGGTGCCAAGAACCTGTCTTGCAATTGTTTCTCTTCAAGTATCTGACTCAAAGTAGGTTTAACATGAAACTCGGCCACAAAACTACTATCATTCGGTAAACGGAATCTGGCAAATACAACTCGCAACTCAACTACTAATCTAACAACAAATATAACTCGGAACATCGGTTACTATGTTGACTCTCTTCGGATGGTACTTAATCTTGATATTACTGTCTTCAAGCAAATCTAACACTTATGCTATTCAAGTTTCAACCCTTCCTAAGTCGTCTAATATTTCAAGTTCTGATGATAAGTGTACATACTGTGCATTTCTTACTATACAAACTTTGTCTCTAAATCTTCGAAGCAATTTCAACTGTAATTACTTCTATGTCTCGTATCGGATAATTCTCTTCATCTACTTTCTACTGTCTCGATGAATAGGCCACAAATCTTCTGTCTTGCATAAGCACACAACCTAACCCTACATGTAACACATCACTATGGTTCGCAAATTCTTTCTCTGATATAGGCTGGATCAAGGTCGAAGCTCTCTTCAAAGTTTTTTTTTCGGTTCTCAAGGGCTCGTTGTCTCGCATCTGACCACACAAACTGAACATTCTTCCGTAGCAATCTTTCAAAGGAGCAGCTATCTTCGAAAGACTATTTACAAACTTCCGATAGTAACATCTCTAGGCCTAGGAACTATAGATATCTGTCATTGTCTTCGATTTCTTCCAATTTACATCTTCTTCTGCCTACCAAGGATTTACTCTACTACACTCGGCTGATCTACATGTTCTAGGAGAACATCTTCCTTGACTCGGAATTCACGTTTGCTCAACTTGGCATACAACTGATTTTCTAATAGAATCTACAACACTAACTTCAAAGCTCGTCATGGTCTTCTTCGGCACGTGAAATATCCATGTATCATCTATGAGGACTACTACAAAATAATCAAGGAGTTCAGGAAATATTCTGCTCAACATCTTTATAAAAGTAACTAACACACTAGTCAAACAAAACGACATAACCCAAAACTCGAAGTGATCACATCTTGCCCCAAAAGCTGTCTTCGGTACTCCAACTTCTCGCACTTTCAACTGGTAGCAATCAGATCCCAAATTAATCTTCGAAAAGACTGAAGCACACACTAACTGATTAACAAATCACTGACACTCGGAAACGGATACTAATTATTCATTATCAATTGTCTCAACTGTCTGAAATCTAATCACATTCTTGTATTGTCTTCTCTCTTCTTCAAAAATTTTACTGTCATACTCTAAGATGATGTACTAGGCCTAATGAATCTAAGGTCTAACAAATCTCGAAGTTGATTCTTCAACACTCTCAATTCTGTCGAGAATCATAAGATACAGAGCAATCAAAGCAGAAGCAAGCTCGGAGACGGTCTCAATAACAAACTCTTCTTCTCTGTCAGGAGACAAACCGGGCAATTCTTTTAAACATTCTTAGGAAAACACAGACTATTCTAACATTCCGTGGTCTAATCTTCATTCAAAAATCAAATCCATCAAAATTGCTAAGCAAGCCCGTCAACTAAACTCAATCAATCTTTTACCTCTAAAGCTGGATCAACATTCAATAATGTAACGCCCCGGTTTTGGGCTTAGAAGTTTTGGGCGTTGACCGGTTTGGTCAAAGTCCTGTTCGAATCTTAAGTGGTAAAATTAGGAAAGCCTAGTTCGGGTTGCATTAAAAATATGGAAAAATGTTCTAAAATCATCTTTTAATATAATTAGATGAACTGTGAAATCAATTTTGGAAAATGAGTTTTGGAAGCATGACATTTTGGATAGTGACCAAAATGTAATTTTCGCAAGTTTGGTGGCTGTTTTATAAAGAGTTGAAACTTTGAATCTTTAAGGAGCTATTAATCCAAAAGTGATTTCTCCAGATTTTTCCAAGATATTTTAAGTCTAAATTCTGATTTTAAAGGTTATTAAAATTGGAGGGAAGCCATTTTGGCTATTTTAGATTTTCTAACCAACTTTTCCAATTTTCTTTCTCTCATTTTCTCTCCAACCAAACATTACATTTTCCAGAGAATTTGATCTGATTTCTTCACCTAAATTTCTCCTTTCAACTCTCAATTGATAGCAAATCATTGTATCTTCAAAACCTCTTCAATTGCTTCTTGTTTCTTCAAGGATTTTCATTCCAAAAAGTGGAGAATCACAAGTTTGGAGGTAAGAACGCCCTTCTCCTCTAAACTATCAGTTCTTTACTGAAATTCCCAAGTTATCAACTCTTGATTGATGTTTAATTAAAGGCTTTTGAGTTTGAAATTGTATCTTGGCTTATTATGCAAGATTTTGATGATTTTTGATGATTTTCGTTAGATCTGAGTAATCTGTGATTTAAGAGATGTTTTTGATGTTAAATGATCTCTAAATTGATAAGGAAATGAGTTTTGATCAATGCAATCCCGGATAGGTTGAGTTTCCTAAGTTTAGCTTAAGATTCTTGAATGTTTTTGTGGTGATCTTGTGGATCTGTTGTTGCTGGAGGTATAAGGATGTTTATAGGTTGTTTTTAGATGTTGTATGGTGATGATGGATGTGAGGTTTTGCTGGTTTATGGCTGGGCTTTGTTTAGAAGTGGTTTGGATGCAATTTCGGTGGTGTTTGGTGGCCGAAATTGGTGTTTGAATGAGAGCAGCGAGTTTGAGTGCTTTCATTGAAGCTTTTGATGCTTGATGATGCATTAAACCTCTGCTTTAATGTGTTTGATCAGGGGAGGCATCTTTGGATCCAAGAGTTGTTGATCCGGAAGCTTGAATTCGTGCTTCGGCAAGTGGCGAAGTGGAATCGGTGAGTGAAAATGGGTTTTCGGCTTTGAAACCAATGTCTTGGGAGCTTAGTTTAAGTCTAAACAACTTTGCTAAGCTCGAGCGTAAGTTTTCGGAATTTCCCTCTAGTGGTGGCCATGACTTTGTTGTAATGCGAAATGATAATTTGCATGTTTTACATACTGTTTTGAAAGCATGTTTTAGCATGGTTTTTGCTGTTGATATAAGCCATATGATGAAGGTAACTCTAGGTAGGAGTTCCTTGCTTTTGTACATTGAAATGATGTGGTTTAATGCTTTTAAATGCATGATGAATATGGCTTGGTTTGATGCTTTAAAACAGTGATGTAAGTGATGAAAATGATGTATATTGGCAAGTGATGTTTTTAAAATGTTAAGGTCACTAAGGTGGTTAAAAGTCCTTGAGTGAGCCTTGTTACTTATGAACATCAAGGTGGTTAAAAGTCCTTGGATGGTTCATGTTGCGGACACTAAGGTGGTTAAAAGTCCTTAGGTGATCCTTTCTATGGTGTTTAAAAGTCCATAGGCCAAGGTGTTTAAAAGTCCTTGGGATCAAGGTGTTTAAAAGTCCTTGATGTGATTCATTCATGGTGTTTAAAAGTCCATGGCCAAGGTGTTTAAAAGTCCTTGGGATCAAGGTGTTTAAAAGTCCTTGATGAGATACTTTCTATGGTGTTTAAAAGTCCATAGGCCAAGGTGTTTAAAAGTCCTTGGGGCCAAGGTGTTTAAAAGTCCTTGGGAAAGTTGTTGAACTTGTTTTAATAAATGGAATGTTTCACTTGAGCCAATATGACATGTTAAGAATATTGAGAAGCATGAGATGCTTGTTTTAATGTTTATGTTGAAGCATGAGTTTGCTTGTTAAGAATGCTTTTGAGCATGTGAAAAGGTTGATTTAAAGCATGTTTTGTAAATGTTTTGAATTGCATTATTGAATGGTTTTTAAGAGCTTTCCTCACTAAGCTTTTGCTTACGCTCTCCTTGTTTTCTGAATTCAATAATGCAGAGCATTAGAGTACCTTGAGGGCAGCAAGAAAGGGGCAAGCAATCAAGTTCAAGTGAAGCTCAATGTATGAGGTTTTATAAGTACATTTTAGCTTTTGTATGATTTGGCAATGGGGGACCAATGTGTATGTTTTGGGAGGTGTTGGAGACTCCCTAAGTATGTTAAATGTTGATGTGTTTGTTGGCTTTTGAATTGGAACCTTATATGCTTGCTTTGTAAGTTTGGTGTTTGAATGCCTAGCTTGTGTAGGAAGCATGCCTATGGAATTGGGGCTTTTTGCATATGATGATGATTGGATGAATTGTTGATGCTAATATGTTGTTTATATGTTGTTTTGCATGTTGGCAAAGTTTGGTAGTGTTCGGAGCATGTTTGGATGTGTAATTGCATGTTTAAAGTGATGTTTTGAAGCAATCTGGGCAGGGTGTTTCGGAACAGCACCTACCGTTTCGGAACGGGTGCCTTAAATGAGCCCAGGCGTCCGAAACGGGAGGGGCCGTTCCGGAACGGTTTAGCCTCTGCCAGACCCCCGTTTCGAAACGGGATATGCCTGTTTCGGAACGGCCCCGCGTTTCGGAACGGGCTGTCTCCCGTTTCGGAACGGTTGACCGTTGGGGGCTGACATTGGCAGTTATGTGTTTTGAAAAGTTTGCGTTTTGGTCCTGAAATTTGTTTGTGCAATTGTATGAGCTGTGGATGTCCTTTTGAGCTGAAATTTCACAGAGAAGCATGAAACCTGATTAATTTCAGGTTGGTAACTTCAATTTGGATTAAGTCCTTTAATTTATCAGAATTTACAATTTGGTCCCTAAAGTTGTAAATTGTTCAATTGAGTCCCTGTTTAACCTCTGATGTTTGTGATCTTTTGGTATGATGTTTGTGTGATCACCATTAGGCTTAATGTGCATCTAGACAAGTTTGAAAAGAAAAAAAAAAGGGTCGTTAATCAAGGTTGACTTTCGGGTTGACTTTGGTTTTCCCCGTGTGACTTTCTTAATTCGGGTCAACCGTCTAGGCCGGGTTAAGGGGGTTACATTTGGTGGTATCAGAGCTGAGTTCTCGAGTAATTGGGAATGTTTGTATGCATGATTGAAGCATGTTTGCCTTGTATGCTTGTTGCTTGAAAGCATGTTCAGTGGCTTGAGGTGTTGATGCAATTGAGTTGTATGTTGTGATGTTGCATGCTGAGGGTACCCATTGCCAAACAAAAGCTAAAGGAAAGATGTTGTTTTGAAATGAAATTGAGCTTGAATACTTGGATTGCTTACCTTGCTGGGCCTGACTTGTTTTATTTTGCATTGTTGTTGCATGGTAAAAGTATGGCACCACGTAGAGAGTTAAGAGGTAATGTGCGAGCTACGGCTCCCAATGAGAATGAGAATGAAGAGCACGCTGATAGTGCTGTGTTACCCCCTCCTCCGCCTGGTGGTGGTGATGGAGGTGCGAGAGCTGAAGCTGCAGCTGGTGCTGGAGCTGCTGGACCAGAGGTTGGTCAGGGGCAAGCTATGCCTGACATGACGATGTTGGTACAAGCTATTGCGGGTGCTTTTCGAGCAGCAGTAGCTGGAGCTCAGGGAGCTGGGCATCAGGGAGATGCTGGAGTCAGATTGCCTTTGGAGCGTCTGCGCAGTCTTGGAGGGACTGAGTTTAGAGGTTTATCAGCTGAGAGTTCTGAGGCTTGGCTGGAAAGTACCAAGCGTATCTTGGGGCAGATGAGTTGCACGGATGTGCAAAAGCTGGGCTGTGTTGTGTCCTTGCTGCAGGACGATGCTTATACATGGTGGACGACTACCATTTCTGGTATGGCTGAAGCTGATGTTACCTGGACATTCTTTCAGAATGTGTTTAAAAGGAGATATCTGGGAGTGAGATATCTGGACGAGAAAAAGCGGGAATTCATGTCTCTTACCCAAGGGAGCATGAGTGTAGCTGAGTACGAGGTACAGTTTGTACGGCTCAGTCAGTATGCACCGGAGCTGATACCTGATGAGAGGGCTAGGTGCGAGAGGTTTCGTTACGGTCTTGTGACGGATGTTAAGATGTATTTGTTGGCCACCGAGTATGTTGATTTTGATGTGTTGGTGGGCCGAGCTAAGGATGTTGAGATGAACCTGAGTTTGTCTGCTAAGAGTGCTGGCAAGCGAGCTGCTGAGTATAGTTCCGGAGGTGGACGGAACAAGAGGGGACGAGATCAGAAGTATCAGTCCTCAGCCAGGAGAGGTGGTGGTGTGCCTGTTAGGGGTGGTGGTGCTAGAGCTGATCCTAGTGCTTGTTGGATATGTGGTTCCCGTGGTCACTTGAAGCGTGATTGTCCTCGTGCTGAGAGAGTGGCACAAGCTCCTATTGTGACAGCTGGTAATGCTGGTGGAAATGGGTGCTGGAATTGTGGTTCTGCGGACCACATCAGGCGAGATTGTCCGAGGTTGGCTGGTGAGCAGGTGCGTGCTCCTGTTGTTGCTGCACCGCAGAGAGGTCGTGGGCGCGGCCGTGGTAATTTCCAGAGGAGAGAGGAAGGTGGCCGAGGGGTAGCTCATGTTGTAGCTATTCAGCCTGAAGGTGGAGGCCAAGCGAGGGTGTATGCCCAGAGAGAGGGCAGGAATGATGCAGATGTGATTGCAGGTACCTTTACTTTGCAGTCCTTGTCATTGCTTTCTTTGATTGATTCTGGATCTACGCATTCATATATTCTTCGTGAGCATGCTGAATTGCTTGGTTTACCTGTTGAGTCTTTGGATGTTGGTGTTCGGGTCACTAGTTCTTTTGGTGAGACTGTTGTGACTCGGAAGTTGTATAGAAGGTGCCCTTTGGTTGTTCAAGAGCATGTCTTTCGTGTTGATTTTATGGAGCTGCCTTTCTATGGTTTTGATGTGATCCTTGGTATGGATTGGCTTGCTGAGCATCGTGCTGTTGTGGATTGTGAGAATAAGCGTGTTTCGCTTAAGCTTGCGGATGATTATGAAGTTGTGGTGGTTGGTGAGAATGTGAAGTTTCTTGCCAATGTTGTGTCATCTTTGGAGGCGAGCAGGATGCTGAGGCAAGGTTGCGAAGCTTATCTAGCTTTTGTGATGAATCCTAGCTCTAAGGAGTTGAGGGTGCAAGATATCAGGGTTGTAAAGGAGTATCCTGGTGTTTTTCCTGAGGAGTTGCCTGGTTTACCTCCTAACCGCGAGGTGGAGTTTGGAATTGAGCTGTATGAGAATACAACTCCTGTGTCCATTACTCCATATAGAATGGCACCTAAGGAGCTGAAGGAGCTGAAGACGCAGTTGCAAGAGTTGCTTGATCGTGGTTTCATCCGGCCGAGTGTGTCACCTTGGGGAGCACCAGTCTTGTTTGTGAAGAAGAAGGATGGCACTATGAGGATGTGCATTGATTACCGTCAGCTGAACAAGTTGACTATCAAGAATCGGTATCCTTTGCCGAGGATTGATGATCTCTTTGATCAATTTCGGGGAGCTGCTGTGTTCTCTAAGATTGACTTGAGGTCAGGGTATTATCAGTTGAAGGTGAAAGATGTGGATGTGCCTAAGACAGCTTTCAGGACAAGGTATGGGCATTATGAGTTCCTTGTGATGCCGTTTGGGTTGACAAATGCTCCTGCTGCTTTCATGGACATGATGAATCGTGTGTTTCATGAATACTTGGACAAGTTTGTCGTGGTGTTCATTGATGATATCCTTGTGTACTCGCGTACTGAGGAGGAGCATGAAGAGCATTTGAGGGTTGTTTTGCAAGCTTTGTTGGAGAATCAGCTTTATGCTAAGCTGAGCAAGTGTGAGTTCTGGCTAAGAGAGGTGGTTTTTCTTGGGCATGTTGTCTCAGCTGAGGGGATTCGTGTTGATCCTCAGAAGATTGAGGCGGTGATGAGCTGGAAGGTTCCTAAGTCAGTTCATGAGGTCCGTAGTTTCCTTGGTTTGGCGGGATACTACCGAAGGTTTGTGGATGGTTTTTCCAAGATTGCTGCTCCTTTGACGAAGCTGTTGCAGAAGAATGTTAAGTATGAGTGGACAGAAGCGAGACAGCAGGCTTTTGAGAAGCTGAAGGCGGCTTTAACGCAAGCTCCTATCTTGATTCAGCCAGAATCAGGGAAAGAGTTTGTGGTTTACAGTGATGCATCCTATGTTGGTTTGGGGTGTGTGCTGATGCAGGAGGGTAAGGTGGTGGCTTATGCATCGCGGCAGTTGAAAGTGCATGAGCGCAATTACCCTACGCACGATATTGAGCTGGCTGCAGTGGTTTTTGCTTTGAAGATCTGGAGACATTATCTGTATGGTGAGAAGTGTACTGTGTACACGGATCACAAGAGTTTGAGGTATCTGATGTCTCAGAAGGAGTTGAATCTTAGGCAGCGGCGTTGGTTGGAGTTGCTCAAGGATTATGATTTGACGATTGAGTATCATCCTGGAAAAGCTAATGTGGTTGCTGATGCCTTGAGTAGGAAGGTGGCTGTTGAGCTGAGGGCCATGTTTGCTAGCTTGAGCATATCGCGTGATGGTGGTCTTGTGGCTGAGTTACAAGTGAAGCCATCTTTGGTTCAGATGATCAAGGATAAGCAGTTGTTGGATGATTCCTTGGTGTCTCATGTTCAGGATATCGCGGAGGGTAGACCTTCGGATTTCTGTTTCAATGATGATGGTGTGCTGTGTTTTGGTAGTCGGATAGTTGTGCCCAATGATGCTGAGTTGAGGCGTGCTATTCTGACTGAAGGTCATAGTAGTCCTTTTGCTATGCACCCTGGTAGTACTAAGATGTATCGTGATCTTCGTGATGAGTACTATTGGGTTGGTTTGAAGAAGGATGTTGCAGAGTTCGTGAGCAAGTGTTTGGTGTGTCAGCGAGTTAAGGCTGAGCATCAGTTTCCTTCTGGGTTGTTGCAACCGTTGAAAATCCCTGAGTGGAAGTGGGAGAGGGTTACCATGGATTTTGTATCTGGTTTGCCTTTGTCTCCATCGAAAAAGAATTCGGTTTGGGTGATTGTGGATCGCCTGACGAAGTGTGCACATTTCTTGCCTGTGCATACTACGTTCTCTTTGGATAAGCTGGCAGAGCTGTACATTGCTGAGATTGTGCGGCTGCATGGTGTGCCTAAGTCGATTGTGTCGGATAGGGATCCGAGGTTCACATCGCGGTTTTGGCAGTGTTTGCATCAAGCTCTGGGTACAAGGTTGCATTTCAGTACATCCTATCATCCTCAGTCGGATGGTCAGTCTGAGCGAGTTATCCAGGTTTTGGAGGATATGTTGAGATGCTGCGTGATTGAGTTCCAAGGTTCTTGGGAGAAGCATCTGCCTTTGGTTGAGTTTGCTTATAACAATAGTTATCAGGCGAGCATACAGATGGCACCTTATGAGGCTCTGTATGGGAGGAAGTGTAGGACTCCTCTTTGTTGGGCTGAAACTGGTCAAAAGTTGGTTTCGATGCCTGCTTTGTTGAAAGGGACCACAGAGAAGGTGAAGCTCATTTGTGAGCGGTTAAAGGCTGCTTCTGATCGGCAGAAGTCTTACGCGGATTTGAAGCGTAAGGAGATAGAGTATGCGGTGGGTGACCGTGTGTTCTTGAAGGTTTCACCTTGGAAGAAGGTGATGAGGTTTGGCCGGAAGGGCAAGTTGAGCCCTAGATACATTGGACCATATGAGGTGGTTGAGCGTGTGGGTCCTGTTGCGTATCGGTTGAGGTTACCTCAGGAGTTGGAGAAGATTCATGATGTGTTCCATGTTTCTATGCTCCGGAAGTATAGATCTGATCCTTCGCATGTGATGCCTGTGGAGGAAGTGGTTTTGAATCCGGATTTGACCTATGATGAGGAACCGGTGAAGGTTCTGGATTCGGATAGCAAGGTTCTTCGTGGCAAGACCATTGAGTTGGTGAAGGTGCTGTGGAAGCATCGCGGTGTTGAGGAAGCCACGTGGGAGCGGAAGGAAGATATGCTGAAGCAGTTTCCTTATCTCTTTCCTTCAGGTAAATTTCGAGGACGAAATTTCTTAAGGGGGGGAGAGTTGTAACGCCCCGGTTTTGGGCTTAGAAGTTTTGGGCGTTGACCGGTTTGGTCAAAGTCCTGTTCGAATCTTAAGTGGTAAAATTAGGAAAGCCTAGTTCGGGTTGCATTAAAAATATGGAAAAATGTTCTAAAATCATCTTTTAATATAATTAGATGAACTGTGAAATCAATTTTGGAAAATGAGTTTTGGAAGCATGACATTTTGGATAGTGACCAAAATGTAATTTTCGCAAGTTTGGTGGCTGTTTTATAAAGAGTTGAAACTTTGAATCTTTAAGGAGCTATTAATCCAAAAGTGATTTCTCCAGATTTTTCCAAGATATTTTAAGTCTAAATTCTGATTTTAAAGGTTATTAAAATTGGAGGGAAGCCATTTTGGCTATTTTAGATTTTCTAACCAACTTTTCCAATTTTCTTTCTCTCATTTTCTCTCCAACCAAACATTACATTTTCCAGAGAATTTGATCTGATTTCTTCACCTAAATTTCTCCTTTCAACTCTCAATTGATAGCAAATCATTGTATCTTCAAAACCTCTTCAATTGCTTCTTGTTTCTTCAAGGATTTTCATTCCAAAAAGTGGAGAATCACAAGTTTGGAGGTAAGAACGCCCTTCTCCTCTAAACTATCAGTTCTTTACTGAAATTCCCAAGTTATCAACTCTTGATTGATGTTTAATTAAAGGCTTTTGAGTTTGGAATTGTATCTTGGCTTATTATGCAAGATTTTGATGATTTTTGATGATTTTCGTTAGATCTGAGTAATCTGTGATTTAAGAGATGTTTTTGATGTTAAATGATCTCTAAATTGATAAGGAAATGAGTTTTGATCAATGCAATCCCGGATAGGTTGAGTTTCCTAAGTTTAGCTTAAGATTCTTGAATGTTTTTGTGGTGATCTTGTGGATCTGTTGTTGCTGGAGGTATAAGGATGTTTATAGGTTGTTTTTAGATGTTGTATGGTGATGATGGATGTGAGGTTTTGCTGGTTTATGGCTGGGCTTTGTTTAGAAGTGGTTTGGATGCAATTTCGGTGGTGTTTGGTGGCCGAAATTGGTGTTTGAATGAGAGCAGCGAGTTTGAGTGCTTTCATTGAAGCTTTTGATGCTTGATGATGCATTAAACCTCTGCTTTAATGTGTTTGATCAGGGGAGGCATCTTTGGATCCAAGAGTTGTTGATCCGGAAGCTTGAATTCGTGCTTCGGCAAGTGGCGAAGTGGAATCGGTGAGTGAAAATGGGTTTTCGGCTTTGAAACCAATGTCTTGGGAGCTTAGTTTAAGTCTAAACAACTTTGCTAAGCTCGAGCGTAAGTTTTCGGAATTTCCCTCTAGTGGTGGCCATGACTTTGTTGTAATGCGAAATGATAATTTGCATGTTTTACATACTGTTTTGAAAGCATGTTTTAGCATGGTTTTTGCTGTTGATATAAGCCATATGATGAAGGTAACTCTAGGTAGGAGTTCCTTGCTTTTGTACATTGAAATGATGTGGTTTAATGCTTTTAAATGCATGATGAATATGGCTTGGTTTGATGCTTTAAAACAGTGATGTAAGTGATGAAAATGATGTATATTGGCAAGTGATGTTTTTAAAATGTTAAGGTCACTAAGGTGGTTAAAAGTCCTTGAGTGAGCCTTGTTACTTATGAACATCAAGGTGGTTAAAAGTCCTTGGATGGTTCATGTTGCGGACACTAAGGTGGTTAAAAGTCCTTAGGTGATCCTTTCTATGGTGTTTAAAAGTCCATAGGCCAAGGTGTTTAAAAGTCCTTGGGATCAAGGTGTTTAAAAGTCCTTGATGTGATTCATTCATGGTGTTTAAAAGTCCATGGCCAAGGTGTTTAAAAGTCCTTGGGATCAAGGTGTTTAAAAGTCCTTGATGAGATACTTTCTATGGTGTTTAAAAGTCCATAGGCCAAGGTGTTTAAAAGTCCTTGGGGCCAAGGTGTTTAAAAGTCCTTGGGAAAGTTGTTGAACTTGTTTTAATAAATGGAATGTTTCACTTGAGCCAATATGACATGTTAAGAATATTGAGAAGCATGAGATGCTTGTTTTAATGTTTATGTTGAAGCATGAGTTTGCTTGTTAAGAATGCTTTTGAGCATGTGAAAAGGTTGATTTAAAGCATGTTTTGTAAATGTTTTGAATTGCATTATTGAATGGTTTTTAAGAGCTTTCCTCACTAAGCTTTTGCTTACGCTCTCCTTGTTTTCTGAATTCAATAATGCAGAGCATTAGAGTACCTTGAGGGCAGCAAGAAAGGGGCAAGCAATCAAGTTCAAGTGAAGCTCAATGTATGAGGTTTTATAAGTACATTTTAGCTTTTGTATGATTTGGCAATGGGGGACCAATGTGTATGTTTTGGGAGGTGTTGGAGACTCCCTAAGTATGTTAAATGTTGATGTGTTTGTTGGCTTTTGAATTGGAACCTTATATGCTTGCTTTGTAAGTTTGGTGTTTGAATGCCTAGCTTGTGTAGGAAGCATGCCTATGGAATTGGGGCTTTTTGCATATGATGATGATTGGATGAATTGTTGATGCTAATATGTTGTTTATATGTTGTTTTGCATGTTGGCAAAGTTTGGTAGTGTTCGGAGCATGTTTGGATGTGTAATTGCATGTTTAAAGTGATGTTTTGAAGCAATCTGGGCAGGGTGTTTCGGAACAGCACCTACCGTTTCGGAACGGGTGCCTTAAATGAGCCCAGGCGTCCGAAACGGGAGGGGCCGTTCCGGAACGGTTTAGCCTCTGCCAGACCCCCGTTTCGAAACGGGATATGCCTGTTTCGGAACGGCCCCGCGTTTCGGAACGGGCTGTCTCCCGTTTCGGAACGGTTGACCGTTGGGGGCTGACATTGGCAGTTATGTGTTTTGAAAAGTTTGCGTTTTGGTCCTGAAATTTGTTTGTGCAATTGTATGAGCTGTGGATGTCCTTTTGAGCTGAAATTTCACAGAGAAGCATGAAACCTGATTAATTTCAGGTTGGTAACTTCAATTTGGATTAAGTCCTTTAATTTATCAGAATTTACAATTTGGTCCCTAAAGTTGTAAATTGTTCAATTGAGTCCCTGTTTAACCTCTGATGTTTGTGATCTTTTGGTATGATGTTTGTGTGATCACCATTAGGCTTAATGTGCATCTAGACAAGTTTGAAAAGAAAAAAAAAAGGGTCGTTAATCAAGGTTGACTTTCGGGTTGACTTTGGTTTTCCCCGTGTGACTTTCTTAATTCGGGTCAACCGTCTAGGCCGGGTTAAGGGGGTTACAAATAAGAAGTTCACATCCTCACCTACCACTACAGTCTCACAAAAATCGGCAACTTCAAGGCAATTCTCTCTTTGTCTCAACGTTTACCCTAGCTAGGTGTCCTACAAGCCAAACCATGTCAAAAGGTACATCAAAACCGTAAAAGATGATTATTTCACATCTACTGGAAACACGCAACCCTGAACCATCAACAGACATCTTCCATATATCTTTCTGACTACCACTATCTCCTAAAAGGTCTAATCACATGTGTCCCTAAGTCTAAAATCTCAACAGAGGTATCTAGCTTCCTTACATGCTCACACAAAAGGATATATCCGCAGAAATTGCAACTTCACATGTACACCACCGATAGTCTTCGGTTCTCTTGTTTTCAGGCTGACTCTTCAACAAAATCTGACTCTTCTAAATTATTCCTAGAGCATCTCGAAACTTCAAGATTCAATTCTGACCACACACAAACAACCGTGCTGGAAAACAACTCAGACGCACACTGGCCTAATCGCACAGATCGATTCCCACTCACGGATACTGATCGACTGTCTTGTATCAAAACCATAGGCTGAACCCCAACGACCACTAACTAACATTTCTGAGTTTCGGATTACTCACACGAGACCCTTACCCTGATCTCGCCAAAAGAACTAAGGTACTTATACCTACCTCTAACACCTCATCGGGCACATTCAAACCTTGCATACTTGCTAACAATATACAGAAGTACAGACTCAGATTCAACCGGAGGGAACAAACTCAAAATTGTACCAAGGGCTTATCTGCTACAACATCAATAACACTCTGACTCCCACTCATAGGTCTTCACTTCTTTTTACCAACTAATACCAGAATCAGACTCACCGCTCCTTATCAACCGGAATCACCCCACATACACCCTGACTCCAACAAACAAATGATACCTCAACTCCAGTACAACCATACTTCCCTAACTACAGCAATGAACTCCCTCAACATAATCCACATTCTCAGATACCACAACTCCCACTTACCAATCTACGACCCACGCCTTGGCCTCAAACTTACATAAAAGTGATAAATCAACAACAACAACGAATTTACATACAAACTGGGTTAGCAAAGGAAAAGGTCCAAGTGGCTCAAGTATGATTTCCCTCACTTAAAATCTCTTTTTCTGATGTAATAGAAGCAATGAGACTCTACTCAACATGCTTCAAGCAATACACACGCACGATCAAGCGAACATACACCAAGCATACTTGATAAACAAGCAAACATGCTTACATGGCAAGCAAACACCGTGCAATTTCAATACAAGAATTAAGCTTACCTCACTTACCTACCCAAGGTCTCGGAAAACTTAGGCTCTAATACCAACAAATGTAACCCCCTCGTCCCGGTCTGGCCGGATGACCGGTCCGAGTAGGCCACACGGGGAAAATCGATGCGAAACCCTCTAAGGATTCCACCTCGCTTAGCAACCCTAAAAATTTCTTTTAAGATTAATCTTCTCTAAATGTACATTTAAATCCTATGTGAACACAACAGCGGAAGAATTCGAGAAAGACACGCAACAGAACTCAAAGCGACAAATAAATAGTGAGATTTTAATCCATTAAGCAGGCCGTTTCGAAACACCATTGAGGCGTATCGAAACGCCTTGACCTGGTCAACTGCCCCAAGCCCACACGAGAAGGCCGTATCGGAACGGAGGTCAACCGTTCCGAAACACCCTCAACGGTCAACTTCTCGCGGTCAACGATATATTGACCGTTTCGAAACCCTTAGACCCGTTTCGAAACGCTTTCATCTCGGCCATTTCTCAGATTTCCAGTAGCCAAAATGTTCCGATACTCGTTCTGGAACAGGGGTTCACAGTGGCCAAACCGTATCGAAATGAGTTTCGATACGGGGTCCCTGAAGCCTTACCCGTTTCGAAACTGCTCAGCCCGTTTCGAAACACTGGCTGTCTGTAACCTTCAAAAACCAACTTTAAGCATTTCTCAACAACTCTAAAGGCCCTAAACGACCCCAAGAAGCACTCAACATTTACAAATATGAACTAGAGGCATGGATCCTATTGTGAAACATATTCAAATCATACAAGGCATGAGATGAGGCATCCAACATGGCATTTAAAAAGAGCATCAAACTTCAACAAGACCAACACTTAGACAAATTAAGATAAGCAAATCCAACATGGTTCACAAGCAAGGCATACAACCCAAAAGCCAAATCAATACAACATATGGAAGGAGTCTAGCATGCTCCTAACAACCAACATAACATACTTCAAAGGCTCAAACAACGACATCTATCCCATTGCTTTACTATTACAATATTTCAATTTAAAGTTCATACTTGAGCTACCAAAAGCGACACTTGGAGACCTTTCCTTGCCTTTGTGTTGAGTTGTGTGGTGCTCGATTCGTTCAACCGATTATGCTCACCAAGTGGTGGAGAGGTGGATTTTTGGGTAGAAGGGTAAAGGAAGCTAAAAAGAAATGTGACACAAAGATTTATAGTGGTTCGGTCTTCTAACAAGCACTTACATCCACTACCTTAGCTCCCCACTAAGGATTTCACAATCAATCCACTAATTGATTCGTCCCCTTTTCTAGGATTAGGAGGAAACCCTTACAACCGATCAAGCTTCTACCCAAAGCCTTGATCAAAACCCTCTTTTACAAAGAGATAAATAAAGCAAACTTAAACCCTCTAATAGGTGTTTGTTTGCACAATGAAGCACTTACCCAAAGCCTAAAACACTTGAGCAAATTTGACAATTTTGGCTCACTAGTGTTTGTCTATACAATAAATGACAATTTAAGCTCTAAGACAATCTTTGATCATTTGTTGATTGACAATTGAAGCATTAGCCTTCTCTTGATGCTTGGAGGTCCCTTTTATACTCCCAATTGAGTTTGTAGCCGTTTAGGACCGTTGGGGTTGAAATAGAGTCGTTTGAGCCTTTAATTCCCTCCATAAATGCAGTTCTGCAGCTCCCCGTTTCGAAACACTTGAGCCTGTTTCGAAACACCCTCAATATAGAAAGAGTCGTTGCAGTCTGTCAGGGTACCCGTTTCGGAACACCCCCTTGCCGTTTCGGAACGCGTTTCGGAACGCTATAAGCCCGTTTCGAAACGACCTGCATTTAAAAGTTAGTTGGGAAAGAGCCATTGGGGTTTATGACCGTTGTGGTCAGTGCCACGTGGGCGTATCGAAACGGCCTAGCCCGTTTCGAAACGCTGGGCAAAAATGCTGTCCATAGAGAGCCCGTTTCGAAACGTTTTGGCTACTGGAGGCACCTGTTTCGAAACGCCCTAAGGTGTTTCGAAACACTAGGACAGTTTTGTGAAAATTGGCCTTTGAAAACATATAAAACCCTTTTAAAACATCCCTAAACATAGTTTCAAGTTATTTGGACTTTTGGAAATTGTTTTAAATACTTTTTAAATCAGTCCAAAATATTTTTCAATTATTATATCAAAACATTAGTTCTACAATCTCCCCTTTTTTGATATAATAAAACCACTTGAAAAATTGTTTGAGATTCTCCCCCTTTAACTTAAAAAAAAAGTGAATAAGAGATTAAAAATTTTAATTTCAAATAAGGCTCCCCCTTATTCATTTGAAAATTCAATTTTTCAAACCATTTCTCCCCCTTTTTGTTATATCAAAAAGATTTAAAACATTAAGTTCAAAAATAACAATAGAGGTAAAAATTTGACAAAAAAAATGAGAATTTGGTTTTAAAATGGCCCCCCCTTACTCAAAGCATCATTGAAATGTTAGTCCAACATATATGATCATCTAGTTGAATAAACTAAAAAATAAAATAAATAAAAGCAAAACAACTAGATTTTTACCAACACTTGAACCCAAAGGTAGGATGTGAAGTCTTCCTTCTTCAAGTGTTCTTCCTTGTGTGTATGGAGCTCCCCCTCAATGTTTGACTTGTTGAACATCTCCATCACACCTAGCAATAGACAATCAAGTAATTTTTGGTATCCAAATTGCTTTGGATCCATGAACGTTAGTAGCACAAATTTTTGACCCCTTAGGAATCCATTTTTCAATGTCATCCTTTTTAATTGAAGTGGTTAGTCCTTTTGGGACCCAAACACTTCTAAAACATTTACCATTTTTAAATCTAGGGGCACTAGATTGTCTAACATAAAAATTTGATTTTCCAAAATTGTTTTTCTTTTCAAGCTCTTTGGAAATCAAATCTTTTTCTTCTTGAACATTTTGAAGCAATTTTTGTAAATCAAAACATTTTAATTCAAACTCTTCAAGTTTTGCTTCAAGTTCAAGTTTGGTTTTAGAAAGCAAATCATTTTGAATTGTTAACTTTGAAACCAATTTTTTGTTTTTCAAAATGTGGCTTTTAAAATCTAAAACCAAATCATCATAGGCATCTTGTAATTCATCAAAGGAATAAGAACATGAAGTAGATGAATTAGAAGTTACCCTTGAATCTTCTTCGATGGCCATAAGGCAAAGGTTGGCTTGTTCATCGTCGGTGGAGTCTTCATCACTCCAAGTAGCCAAATGTGCCTTCTTCTTATGGCTTGAAGTGCTTGCCCTCTCCTTTCTCTTAGGTTCTCGTTCAAGCTCTCTCAAGGCTTTCTTCATGAACGGGGCACACTTCTTGAAGAGATGAACTATCTCTTCTTCTTCATCCTCCTCTTCACTTGAGTAGACATGATGGCAAGTGGAGGATTTGAGAGCCATGGCACTAGCATTGATGCCAAGCCCTTTGATTTTCTTCTCTCCCATAGCTCGAATTTCTTCCCTCTTCTTCTCATCCTCTTTATTCTTCTTCATGATTTGATGAGTAAGGAGTGACCCCATGAGTTCATCAAGCTTCAAAGTTTTCAAATTTTTGGCTTCGATGATGGCGGTCCTCTTTGAGTCCCAAGACTCGGGAAGTGAGTAGATGAGCTTTCGGACAAGCTTCTCTTCCGGGATGGCTTCTCCATAACCTTTAAGACCGTTGGTGATGGTGGAGAACCTATCAAACATCTTCTCGATGTTCTCTTCCGAATCCATTTTGAAGTTCTCATACTCTAAGGTTAGGAGCCCAATCTTGGTCTCCTTGACTTCATTGGTTCCCTCGTATGTGACTTCAAGCTTGTCCCATACCTCCTTGGCACTCTCACAAGAAGACATCTTCTCATAGATGGATGGGCCAAAAGCACAAAACAAGATGTGCAAGGCCTTGCAATTGAGCTCCATCTTCTTGCGATCGTCGGCACTCCACTCCGCTTTACTTCTTTGAGGCACGAACGGACCATCTTCAACTATGTCCCATAGCTTGTAATCTCTTGACTTCAAGAAGAATTTCATCTTTGTCTTCCAATGGGCATAGTGGTCTCCGTCAAAGAAAGGCGGTTTGTTGATTGATTGTGCCATTTGAGCCGGTTGATGAACTAGTGATCGAGCTTGCCGGATCTTCTCAATAGGATGTGAATCCTCTTCGATTGAGCCAAGCTCTGATACCAATTGTTGAGTTGTGTGGTGCTCGATTCGTTCAACCGATTATGCTCACCAAGTGGTGGAGAGGTGGATTTTTAGGTGGAAGGGTAAAGGAAGCTAAAAAGAAATGTGACACAAAGATTTATAGTGGTTCGGTCTTCTAACAAGCACCTACATCCACTACCTTAGCTCCCCACTAAGGATTTCACAATCAATCCACTAATTGATTCGTCCCCTTTTCTAGGATTAGGAGGAAACCCTTACAACCGATCAAGCTTCTACCCAAAGCCTTGATCAAAACCCTCTTTTACAAAGAGATAAATAAAGCAAACTTAAACCCTCTAATAGGTGTTTGTTTGCACAATGAAGCACTTACCCAAAGCCTAAAACACTTGAGCAAATTTGACAATTTTGGCTCACTAGTGTTTGTCTATACAATAAATGACAATTTAAGCTCTAAGACAATCTTTGATCATTTGTTGATTGACAATTGAAGCATTAGCCTTCTCTTGATGCTTGGAGGTCCCTTTCATACTCCCAATTGAGTTTGTAGCCGTTTAGGACCGTTGGGGTTGAAATAGAGTCGTTTGAGCCTTTAATTTCCTCCATAAATGCAGTTCTGCAGCTCCCCGTTTCGAAACACTTGAGCCTGTTTCGAAACACCCTCAATATAGAAAGAGCCGTTGCAGTCTGTCAGGGTACCCGTTTCGGAACACCCCCTTGCCGTTTCGGAACGCGTTTCGGAACGCTATAAGCCCGTTTCGAAACGATCTGCATTTAAAAGTTAGTTGGGAAAGAGCCGTTGGGGTTTATGACCGTTGTGGTCAGTACCACGTGGGCGTATCGAAACGGCCTAGCCCGTTTCGAAACGCTGGGCAAAAATGCTGTCCATAGAGAGCCCGTTTCGAAACACGTTTCGAAACGTTTTGGCTACTGGAGGCACCTGTTTCGAAACGCCCTAAGGTGTTTCGAATCACTAGGACAATTTTGTGAAAATTGGCCTTTGAAAACATATAAAACCCTTTTAAAACATCCCTAAACATAGTTTCAAGTTATTTGGACTTTTGGAAATTGTTTTAAATACTTTTTAAATCAGTCCAAAATATTTTTCAATTATTATATCAAAACATTAGTTCTACACTTTGCCACCCACAAGCTACTGATCTGCATTGTCGAACAAAAAGGAGCGTAAGCATAAAAGCTTAGTGAGGGTATGCTCATAAAACAAACCTTCGACAATGCAGGGTCCAAGCACGAGCAACTACCATGATGAAATGCATGATCTTACCTCCTCTCCACGTGAGCCCAAAACATACATGATGCATGAATATATAGTCAACATTATGTCATGCTCAACAACTCATAAGCTCAACTTACAATGATACATATATCAATGTATATTTAACAACATATCTCAATACGTATTGGAATCACAATTCATATCATATTGGCAACCCATCTCAAATCATAAAGGCACACATAATCTCATATTGGCATATACATACATTCTCATATTGGCACCTAGCTATGACTCGAATACGCGGATAACATGTTGGAACGCATTTCCAACATAACCATTACCTGCGGTGGGATTACACCCATCACCGGTTCTCGCGGAGGGGATTCCACTCATCCTCACGCCTCGTCGATGGGATTCCACTCATCATCGACTAATATAAAGATTTACGGGCGTACCCGTACTCCTCCTTGGTGCCTTAGCGCCACCAAGGCCACGCGCGACTTTGACTCTCGTGTGCACACTCATCCTAATGATCGATCATTGTACCCAAGCATACTAGTGCCAATATTAAACGCAATCCATTTTTCATAGCTACATGCATATAACAATGCATCAAATATCATACCTCACATACATGTATTTCACAACCCATTTCCATGCCTAGCATGTACTCACCATGATCATCATCATGCACAATTCACAATCCAAACCACATGCATAGCAATGCATCAAACCATGCCTCAACAACATGTATAACACAATATACATAACTACCGTAAACACATATAAACAAGAGGCATAACAAGCAATTAGGAGTTCAACCAAAGTTTCCTAAACTTAAGCTTGAGATTAGGCTACCACCCTAACCTCAACTCTAGGTGGGTTTACCAAGCCCAACCTAGGTCCACATGCTTGAACCAATGTTTAAAAACCGTTTAAAAACAATAACCACTCACTGACCACTTCATTAGCACAAGCCGACAAGCCTACCAAGCATCCAAGTTTCCGGATTTGAGCCCGAAGCTTCTCCATTGTCTTATCTTGCCTCTAACCATTCAAAAACAATACATTAGCCCCAAAATCAATCACAAACCCAAGGTTTAACACCAACACACAAATCCACTACAATTCTCATAATTCAAAGCCAAGTTCTTTCTTCAAATTCCCATTTTCGTACTTCCACAAAGACCCATAAAAAAGCAGCAATGTAGTCATCCAAAGCACTCTTAAACATGTTCAAAACACTACCCAATCATAGTATAACCATCAGCCTTTCATTTCCACACATAGACACCTTAAAAACTTCCATTTTCCACTCCCAAAAATCACTTACAGCAGTAGCTACGGGAATCCATTCAAACCAACACCATAACTACTCAAAAATCATCAAATAACATCTAAAGACACCTACCCAATGTTACTATAACATCAGCCCATCAATTTCTCACAAAACCATCCCAAAAACACAAATTTTGACACTTTAAATATACCCCTAAAAACCCATTTCGGGATTCCCCATAAAACCTAGCAAAAATCGGATATGTTGGACCTTATAGGTAGTAAACAACTCACATAACATTAATAAATCAAAAGCTTTAGTTAAAGCTAACAAAGATAGCATTTTTAACTCAAAATCCCAAAACCCTAAAATGCAAACTAGTGAGCTTTAATGAAAACAAATTACATGAGGAGAAAGAGGAAGATGATGGTAATAAGAAAATGTATTTACCTTTGAAAAGCCCTAAAAAAACAAGTAAGATTGGTGATGGAATAGTAATGGGAGATGAGGAGGAGAAACTCACATTCAAAAATGGGGAGGAAGAAGATGGGTGTGATTTTTGGGTATTTGAAATAAAATGAAAATGAGTTTTATTTTACAAGACCAAGAAATTACAACTTTGCCATTAATGAGATGGTCATCTTCAAATTCTAAAATCCATGGAATTTGATTTCCAAAACAATTTAAATCCAACATAATTGTTTGCTTCGAATATATGAAGCCCAAAATAATATTTTATTATTTTAATTATAAAACCGAAACTCGAACTATTATTTAAATATTATTTTCACCCGACCCCCAAACCCGGGTGTTACATAATATGTTATATATATTTTTTGGCTTTGTTTTTTTTTTCAATTGTAAATGGACATTTTTAATGAATTTGGGCTTTATATATTTAATTATATATTGGGCTGATAATTTTATCCATATATATTTTTTGGCTTTTCAGATTGGACTAATAAACCGGGCCTTATTCATTTTAAATTAGCTCAGTATTTATATATTTTTTTCTAATTTTATCAATATAAGTTATATTAAATAGCAATAATTTGTCACCGAACATATAATATACTTATAAGGCTAATATTTTTGGGGTTTTTATAGTAAATTACATCATAATACTAATAATCACATATGACAAATACAATAAAATACATACTACTAGTAATATTTTTTACTTTTTGATTTTAATAATAGCTACATACATATATATAATTACAATTAAACAAAGCCCACGATGCAATATTTTTATTTATAGGTAGTAACATATAAAAAGCTCATTACTATAAAAACAAAAATATAAAAACGAGTTTACCCCGGACAAAATTAATGATTACAATATATCATTAATTTTTAATAACTTTTAAACAATTATTAAAAATCTAAAGAACTCGACATGCAATTAATCATATTTCAAAACAAAATTAAGAGAAATTATTTCATAGAACCTTCCCAACACTTCATTCATGGTCCTACCCAATTAAATAAAATCAAACCGTCTTCATTTTTCACATAATATTTTCTTATAAATATAAATTTACAAATCATCATCTTCTTCCTCGTACCACATATAATAAGACTTAATTTTTATTCTCAATTATAATTATTTTTCATAAAAAAAAAAAAATCCTTAACGAATAAAATTGTTAAAAAAAAAACTCTAAAGCTTAACCCACAAATCGAAACCAAATATTCCATCTTCAAGTCAGATAAGCTATTATCTTACAAGGGAAACTTTTGCTTTGTGCAATTTCATTTAGAAGTATAATAATAATAATTGTTTATGATGAGAATTTATTTCATCACATTGTAATTTTTGTTTATCATTAACCCTTCTCACTCTCCATTTAATTTAAATGAAAATATTTAATTCTTTTTTTAATTTAATTTTGGTTGATAACAACATATAATTTTTTTACTTAATAAAAAAATTCAACAAAAAACATTTTGAATAGGTTGGATGAGGTATTTTGAGGGAGGGGATTCATTCTTATCAAGGTTTTTAAATTCCTTAAAGTAAATTTCTTATTCTTGTTTAGGTAAAAATAATAAGAAACTTTAAAAAGGAGTTATATTTAGGTAATTTCTTATTCTTATACGATGTATTTGTAAATTGTAACTCTAAAAAAAATATGTAATTAAGATATATAAAGAATCAATTAAAAAATATTATGTTTAGTTTAGGTAATTTTTTACTGTTCGAATAACATATAGTTTGATATATTCATATAACCCAGTTTCTCATGAAAACCAGTAGTTTAAAAATAAAAAATTAAATTAAAATTTCAAAAAAAATGTTTTACAACTTACTAAACTTTTATATTTATCAAAATCTTATATAAACTCTTAATCTTCAAATATTTTATTAAAATAAATCTTGCCATTTTGAATATATAATGCATTTTTTTTTTAAAATAGAAATAAAAATTTCTATTGAATATCTTATAATTTCATATGGTAACTTTTTTTTAAATAAACTTAGTTTCATTGACATAAAATAACCGCCAAGTAGTTCCTATTAAATCTTTTATCATTTCACGACATTTGAAAAGCCTAATTCACGTGTACTTAGAAAAAAAATAGATTTTTAAGTATTAGTTTTGTGTGTGTGTGTGAAAGAATTGGTAAGTATTTATTTATTGGACTTTCAAACACAGGCCTTAACATATTCTTTTAAGGCTATAATGAATATAATAATATTTTGGATTGAACATATGAAATATATCAACCGTAGAAATAAGTAATCGATTATTGATGAACATATAAAACCTATACATTAAATTTATACGACATTTAAAATCGCAAATTTCTAATCTCTAAAATATCTGGTTAAAAGCTCTCGGTTCTAACCGCTCCTCTCTCAAAATTGTTTCAATTCTAGCCGTTTTTTCTTTTGTTCAATCCCTTTAATCGGTGGTCGGCAATTAATCTTTGTATTGGTTGTCGACCACCGATTTTATCAGTTTTCTTGTTTTTATTTCAATAAGAATCTCTGCTTCTGTAGTACGCTCTTTCTCTGTCCTAGTGACACGCTTCTTCTGTCTTTGTGACATGTTTTTGTTTTGTTTTTTTGGTTTGGTTCATCTGCCTTCGTGGCAGGTTTCAGCATACCCTAGTGTTCGATTGTTGTTCGCACAGAGATTCACTCGGCACTAGTTTCTGATTCATGGTGTTGTCGGTGATCACTTGGAATGTTTTATCCCCACTCGTTGATGGTTGTTTGCCGATAAAATCAGTCCTAGGTAGCGGTACCTTTTGCCTGACAGAATGGATCGCGCACCACTCTTTCCTTCTTTATGCGTCTCGTTTGGACAGAGACAAGAAGATTCATGAAGCTTCTGAATTTTCGTTGGTATGCGTATTTCCATAGAAATTTTCGTTTTCATTGTTTTTTAATTGTAAGAATTTTTTGGGTTATTTTAACCCAAAATTTTCTTCTTCTTGATTGCGTTGTAATTGAGTTTTTCTATGGTTTAATGAAAATTCAGTGGCTATTTCCAAAAAAAAGCTCTCGATTAATATTCGCTCATTTTTTATTAAGTTGTGGGTCCATTACCTTAAGAGTAAATTTCTCCTCCCTTTTTCTAGGTAGGAATTGTTAAAAAAAGTCGCAAATAAATTTTTACTTATACATACGACAAACTAACTCATGCATTATATTTTTTTGACAAATTTTAATTCGAATTCTTATCCTACCTAGAGGGGAGGGGAAAGGAGAACTCTAGAGGAAGGAGGGGGGGTGCTCCTAGTGTGTTTAGAACTTATGACTTAAGAGAATATGAAGAAACAAAAATGAGTAGTTTGACTAACCGGTCAAATGTGATTGCTCACTCATGCATTACACTTGTATACAAACTAATATATATATATATATATATATATATATATATATATATATATATATATATATATATTATCCTATTTATTGGTGGTTGAAAACAAAATTTTCACAAGCGGGTTCTTTAAGGGTTTAAAATTTTAGTTTAGAGTTTAGAGGTTATGAATTTAAGTTGCATGGTTTATAATTTAAGGTTCATTATTAGAATTTAAAATTTAAAATTTAAAATTTTATGATTAAAATTTAAATTTTAACTTAAAAATATACATGTTTGTGTAATTTTCTTTTACGCTTACATTATATTAAATATTCTCCCGATACCCATAAATAAATAAATGAGCTTTTCAAAGAAAAGATCCCAATTTCATAATGGGTTGGACTTTTGCTAGCCACTTCATTATTATTTGCGGGTTCTTTTACCCAATTTCATTATGGACGGGGTGATAAAATGATGGGTCCGATCTGCTTAAATTTAACCTTTATTATTTATTTAGCTAATTTAACCTTTGATATTTGAAAAAAAAAATCGTTAATTTTTTAAAATAATTTTTTATTACAATCATATTCTATTTCTACCTAGAGCGGAACGAGGAAAATCTAGGTGAAAATAACGCTCCTGAGGGGTCTTGAACCTAAGATCTAAGGGAAAATGAGTGGAGCATGTGTCAAGTGAACATGCTCTCATCACCAAACAAAAATATTAACTAAAAATGTAAAAATTTTAACAACTGTGACATGACATCTCACACAGTACTTTACTTGTAATTTATGTTATTGTTATTTCTAAAGTAAACTATACCATTGATCACTAAATTATTATTATTTTTATTTCGTTCACAGAATTATTTTCTCTATAAATTTAATCTTTAATATTATATTTATTTTTTTACTTTAATCACTCCCATTAAAAAAATAATGGTAGTGATGTTGTGGTATAATATAATACCAAATTTAATCCTTAAAACTTATACATTTTGTCAATTTAAAACTAATTTAAAATAGTTCATCAAATATTTAGACCCGACTCCAAATTTATGTTGTGATCAGCAATTCAAGCAACAATATAGGAATTTCCAAAAAAATAGATAGAAATAGAAAAGAACAGAATTTCAAGTTAAAGAAAAAAACTTTTTCTTCAGAGGTTTTTCATGCCTAAACTATTTACAAGGCATTTATTTTATCGACTCTTTTTTCAATAACAGATGAAATCCGTTAGTGCCTTTGGGGGTCATCATTGTCTTTCCTCCTCTACGTAGCTCTCGAACGTTCTCAACTGACTTATCCAGGTTATCCTCTTCTGCCAGATCAACATTTCTTTTTTTTTTGGTTGGTCATGTGCTAGCTCTTCTATGATATCAACATTGCTAGTCGTAACAATACCCCCGTCTTGCAAAGTAACCTTGTCCTCAAGGTTATCCTCGGAGATAGAACCATTAGAAGCATCGTGCAACAGAGGCAGTGGAGTGACCTGTTGTCGGGGCTGTCCTTGACATGGCTTCAATTGCGAAATGTGAAAAATACTGGATGAATCTAAAAATTTTCTGGTAGTTTTAACTTGTAAGCCACAATACCTACCCTCTTCTCCAGTTGATAAGGACCAAAGAAACGGGGGCTTAATTTTTGTTGCTTCCTCAATTGAATAGAAAGCTGGCGATATGGTTGCAATTTCATGTACGCCCAAATTCCAACTCCACTTCCATTCGATGCTTATTTGCATGATTCTTCATGCGAATTTGAGATTGCCAAAGGTTGTGTTTCAACAGCCAAAGTATCTCATTGCATTCTTGAAGATCTCAGTTCACTTGATCGTTACTAGTACTGCCTTCAAGGTAATCCACCATGGTTGGTGGTTCACGACCATAAAGTGCCTTGAAAGGAGTCGTACCGGCTGAGTGTTGGTAACCCGTGTTGTACCAATATTCTACCCACGGTATATATTGCTCCCATTTACTCGGATCCTCAATCACCATGCACCGGTAATACATCTCAAAACAACGATTAAGGGCCTCTGTTTGACCATCCGATTGGGGATGATAGGCTGAACTCATACACAAATCAGTGCCCTGTAATTTTGCCATTTCTATCCACATTAAACTGATAAAAATTCTATCCCGATCACTCACCAAAGATTTAGGGATTCCATGTAATTTAGCAATGCCATGCACAAGAACTTTTGCTACAACCTTACTATTAATTTTTCTTGGAAGAGAAATAAATGGCCATACTTCGTAAGCTTATCCACTACCACCAGAATAGTTTATTTGCCATTTGACTTAGGTAAGCCAACTATAAAATCTAGAGCAAGATCCTCAAATACCTGTGCTGGGATTGGTAATGGTTGAAGCAACCCTGCTGGTAGTAAGCTTTCACTTTTCATCCGTTGGCATATCTGACAATTACGCACATACTGTCGAACATCTTTTCTCATGGTGTTCCAATAAAAATTTGCAGCAATACGTTTGTATGTTCTGTTAATGCCTTAGTGTCCCCCAATTTTTGAATCATGGAATTCCTTAAGTAACAAGGTGCGCAAGGCAACTTCATTTGGAACCATGATCTTGGCTTGAAATAACACTAGCCCTTCTTGAACAACACAGCCCTTAGAAGCAAGATGTCCTTCCTTTATGTGCTGGCATAATTCTTGAAGCATGGGGTCGAGGGCACTTACCATTTTGATATCTTCCAATATACCAAATAATGGCCTAGAGAAAGACATACAACAGGCTCCCCTTCTCTTGATAGTGCATCAGCCACCTCATTCAATCTCCCTGGTCGATATCTAATCTCAAAATCACAACCTACCAATTTGGACAACCATTTTTGTTGCTCGAGTGTTTGTATTGTTTGTTGATTGAGTTCACGAAGCGATCTCTGATCAGTAATGATGGCGAATCGTCGTCCCAACATGTATTGTCTCCACTTGCCTACGGCCTGCGTAATCGCGTACATTTCGTGATGATATGTGGACGCTCCTTGCATTCTTGGGCTCAACTTCTGGCTATAGAACGCCAATGGCTTCTTCCCTTGATGCAAGACAACACCTATGCCAACACCCGATGCATCAGTTTCAACAACAAAATCCTTATCAAAATTGGGTAATCTGAGAACAAGAGCTGAGCAAAGACTCTGTTTGAGGTGGTCAAAGGCATATTGAGTCGCGACAGTCCATTCGAACCCTTCCCCTTTATGCAAAAGATCTAATAACGGAGATGCAATCGTCGCAAAACTCTTGATGAATTTTCGATAATACCCAACAATCCCTAAAAATCCATGGACGCCCTTCACTGATGTGGGTTGTGGCCAATCTCGGATAGCCTAAACTTCCGATGGATCCACAACCAACCCTTCCCTAGAAACCACATGGCCTAGGTATTCAATATGTGTCTGACCAAAGGCACATTTAGATAGTTTTGCCACCAACCCATTGTTGCACAATCACTGTAAAACTTGTCGAACATGCCCAAAATGTTCCTGTCTGTTTCGACTATAAATCAATTTATCATCGAGAAAAACCAAAACAATTTACGCAGAAAAGGCCGAAACACATCGTTCATGGTGAACTGAAATGTCGATGGAGCGTTAGTGAGGCCGAATGGCATTACGTGGAATTCATAATGTCTTTCATGTGTGTGAAAGACGGTCTTTGGTACATCCTCAGTTCGGACTCGAATTTGATGATAACCGGCCAACAAGTCGAGCTTCGAAAAGAACCGCACACTCCCTAACTCATCAAACAATTCCTCTGTGGTCAGAATAGGGAACTTGTCTTTCACCATAATGGCATTCAACGCCCTATAATCAATACAGAAACGCCATGTCCCATCTTTTTTTTGAACCAACAAGACTGGTGAAGAAAATGGACTCTGACTTTTCTGGATGAGGTGATGATCCAGTAACTGTTTCACTTGGTTCTCAATCTCTTGCTTCTAGAAGTGGGGTTATCAGTAAGGCTTCACATTCACCGGCTTACTTGATGGGTCTAAATGAATCGCATGGTCGTGCTCTCTTAATGGTGACAGGCCCATCGGAGGTTCAAATACAGCTGCAAACTCATCTAACAACTCACACATTTCATCGTGGACAACAACCCAGTATTCACTAATTTCCCTTCTAATTGTAAGCAAAAGTAGTCAGCCACAACCATTGTTTCCACCATTCAACGTAAGGATTGTAAACACACTAGCTGTGGTTCGGAACCTGTCTCCCCTTGCCACAAGCACTCCAACCCATTATTTCAAAATTGAAACTCCAACTTAGCGAAGTCCATTGTCACCGAACCCAGGGTGGCCATCCAAGCCACTCCTAGCACCATTTCTGTTCCCTCTAAAGGTAGCACAAAGAAATCCGTCTGGACTTCTATACCTTGAACCTTGACTGTGAGATCGCGGACACACCCTTTGTTGTGCAATCTTTCACCATTCCCTACCAAGACTCGAAAATTAGGCGCGGCAGTGATTGGGAGACCAAAAAATCTGGCTGTTCGGGCTTGCACAAAATTGTGGGTGCTGCCACTGTCGAGAAGGATGCTCATATGCCGACCATTAACCTTACCGCGCACTCGAAGTGTAGTAGGTGTGATACAACCTCCCAACACATTAAACGAGACCAAACAAGGTTCCCGATTATCTTCATCAGAACTCACAAGATTGTCGTAGTCAGACACCACAAGGAACGCAGTCGGACCATCCGTAGCAGCGGAAGCTTCATCGTCCAACAAAAACAACTGAGGTGCTTTACATTTGTGACCAGGCACGAACTTCTCATCACAATAATAGCAAAGGCCTTTCTCTCGGCGGGCTTGAGCTTCAGCGATGGTTAGGCGACGAGGGATATTAAGGTGAGGACGATGAATGTGTGCATCGATGGGTGGGGGTTGGCCTGACAACTGTTTAGGTCTAGATGATGATTGAGAATGAGTGGGCAAAAGAGGTGGTAGTTTGGGCCCGGAAGTGCGACCCATCAATTTCTTTGCATCATTGAGTTTTGCTTCGTGAAAAGGGCTAGAGCCAACACATCAACCATGGTAGTGGCCCGTTGGGCTAACACTTCATGCTTTAGATCCGATCGCAAGCCCGACACAAAACATTGCATGAGAGATCCCCATGTCAACGCCACTGTTGTGTGTAACGACATCTTCTCAAAACACGATTGATATTCCTCCACCGTCGATGTCTGAACAAGCTTTGTTAACTGACCTTCGGGGGATTCTATCTCCGTCGTGGCAAATCATCGGTGAATAGCCTTGACCAAATGGTCCAAACCGACCAATTGTTTTTGGCGTTGCATCCAACGGTACCATTTCTCGATCGTTCCTTCCATCTGAAAGGATGTCATCGTGACAGGGTGGTGATAATCGGTGTTGTAAACTTCAAAGAAATCAGTGGCAGAAGCGAGCCATTCCTCAGGGTCCTTCCTGATGAAAATTGGTAACTCAACATGGACGGGTCGTGGAGCAAATGAAAAAGCGTCAACCGGTTCATCTCTAACCTTGGCCTTGCCTCGGTTCACAATCGTAGCGGTTTTGCCAGCCTGGGAGGATTGAGCATCAATGCCCAGGAAGAGGGATATGGCTGACAATTGCTGAGTCATGTCGTGCAAAGTCTTTTGGGTATTATCATTCCAGCGTCCTTGCTTCTCTGCAAATTTTTTCAAAACAGTCAAAGATTGGCAGTGGCGAGTAGTAATGTCCTGCAAGGATTTGATAGCATCCGATTTTTGACCATGGTGGAATCAATGAAAGTACCAAACTATTGCGATCAACAACAATCTAGGAATTTCCAGAAAATAGATAGAAATAGGAAAGAACAGAATTTCAAGTTAAAGAAAGAAGCTTTTTCTTCAGAGGTTTTTCACGTCTAAACTATTTACAAGGCATTCGTTTTATCGACTCTTTCTTTAATAACAAACAAAATCCGTTAGTGCCTTTGGGGTCCTCCTTGTCCTTCCTCCTTTACGTAGCTCTCGAACGTTCTCAACTGACTTATCCAGGTCATCCTCTTCTATCAGATCAACATTTCCTTTTGTTGGTTGGTCATGTGCTAGCTCTTCTATGATATCAACACAGGGCTGGCCCTGGGCAGGGGCAGGAAGGGCGCCCGCCCAGGGCCCATTGCTCTCAGTAAAATTAAATATGGTATATTTTTAAATTTTTTTATCAAAGGTATATTTTTGAATTATATTTAAAAATTTAGTTTGTTTTAATATTTTTTATTAGGGCCTATTTTTTAATATTTATTAATAAGGGTTAACATTTTTCCAACATTTATTATTAAAGATCTACTCGTAATATATATATTTTTTCTAATACTTGTTATTAGGGGCCTATTTTTTATATTTGTTATTAGAGGCTGAGTATTTTTCAATATTTATTAGTAGGGGTCTACTCTTAATATTTAATTTTTTTCTTCTAATACTTGTTATTAAGGGCCATTTTTAATACTTTTTATTAGGGGCTGAGTTTTTTCCGATATTTATTATTAAGGATCTACTTTTAATATTCAATTTTTTCTAATACTTGTTACTAGGGCTCCAGTTTTTTCCAATATTTGTTATTATGAGCATAATTTTAAGGTAAAATTTTGATATACATGCTGGTAAAACTAATTTTACACAAGCCTGCATATTTACATTAAAAAACTCAAATCCTAAATTCTAACCCTAACCCTAAAAAGCTAAACCATAAACCTTACATCCTATACCCTAAATTCTCAACACTAATCTTAAATTCTAAACCCTACAACATAAACCCCTACATTTTAAACCCTACACTAAAACTCTAACCCTTAAAACTAAAAGGAACATGTAAACTAAAGTTTACACGACATGTGTATCAAAGTTTTTTTTAATAGTTTTAAAATTTAATTTTTTTCAATACTTGTTATTAGGGGATCAATTTTTTCAATACTTGTTACGATGGACCAACTCTTAAAATTTAATTTCTTTCATTACTTGCTATTAGGGACAAAGATTTAAATAGCGGCATGCAATCACAACAACGATCGTTATATGACGGCAGTGACAACATCTAAAACCGCGATATATGGAACCATTATGTCCACAATAGCATATGTTACTAAAAAAATTCATAACCACGATACTCACAATAAACAAAATAACATCTATTATATCCACAATCATGATAAACACAACACAACCAAAAATACGACTGTAACTATAACTACAATTTAAATCCTCAATTTAAAACCCATTTTTTAAATTCGTTCCGGGCCTCCAAAAACTCAGGACCGGCCCTGTATCAACATTGCTAGCTGTAACAATTTCTCGTCATCTTTCTATTTCCTCTTTTGTTCCCTCTCTCCTCCGATTCTTCATCTCCTTTATCAAACCCAAATTTTGTTCTAAAACAATTGGTATTTATTTGTTTCTAATCACATAACCTTATTAATATGAGATTATGCTATGTTTTTTAATTTACCCAATTTTACTTCTTTTTGGCATGTAGCATTTAAACTTAATCCCAACTATATTTTGATCTATAAATCTAAATTGTTTAAAAGTAATTTAATATTAAAAAAATAAAACCAAATCCTAAAGGCAAAATTTTTGTTGCATTTCCCCATACTCATCAAGCTCTTGTTGACACCCCCACGCTCTTCAACCCCAACTATCAAGTCTCTTCGGCCAACATCAACAAGAGCTTTGGATCTGCAATGGAAATATCTAGTAAATTATATGCTAATGGAATGAAGTTTTTATGAAATGTCTGTAACTTTTTTAATGATATACAAAAAAATCTTATGTTTAATAACAATAATACAAAGAATTTAATTTAAAACAACAACAAAGATAAGCTTATAATAAACCAACAAGTGTTGAGTGCATTGATAAGGCACACTGCACTCTCAACGAGAGAATGTTAATTCAAATATTGGAGACGACATTGTTAAGAGGGATAACCTCACACCCCAAACATGGACCGTAAGATGGATATGCATATTAAAAACAAAAGATAAACTTATAAAAAGAAAAAATGTAATCTATATTGGTTTAGGGTGCTTTCATTTTGATCACTGGACTTTTTTAATAGAAACTGCTAGTTTACAACCATGAGAATAAATTAAAACATAATTCGGATATTTTCTTATAACCATTTAAACAAAAATGAGTCACTTAAGATAATAAAAGTACTGTACAAAGAAAAGCGTAAAGGCCCAACTAAAAGACTCGAAAAAAATATGAACAACATCATTAATCGACGATGAATGATAGAAAACATCAACACTAACATAAAGATACATATATAGATGAGCAACGTTAACAAAACGGTCAATACCACAACTCAATCGTGATTAAGAAACGGTGATTGTGAGTACGTATCCAAATAAGCGCCATCTTGATCAGTCGATGCGACGTTAAATCCAACCCTAAAAAAATAAAGAACAATTGAACGACAAAAAAAAGACATAAAGCGTGCCAAACGACAAAGAAAAACATGCTATAAAGGCAGAGAAAAACATGCCACAAAAGCAACGTTATTCTTAATAAAAGCTAGAAGTAAAAAACAAAAATAGAATATAATAAATCAAAGGAAAATAAAAGATTACCGGTGATCGATCTTGGTGATGCTGGTGGTCGATCGTCGGCCAAGTAAAAATGAAAAAAGAGAGGCTATAGTGCTTAGAGAGAAAATATTCTAGGTTTAAATTTTTGTTAAAATAATAAGACAATTCTGATCACCAAACTTTTAAAATTTACAATAATCACTAAATTTTTAATTCATTGTTATTAATGTCATAGTTGTCGGCTACTCTTAGAAAAAGCTAACATGACATGTTATCTTCTTTTTCTCCCATTTTTTTTTTCTTTTTTTAATGATTAAATCTTTCTCTTCAATGCTCGATTGCAAACCCACCGCCCACCATTGCATTATTCCTCTCGATCAATTATTGTTAGAAAAAACTCTTGTTAGAACCAAAGTATACTAAAAACATAACAAGTATGAAAACTAACCCAAAATCTATCATGTAAAATCATCAAGAACAATATACTGAGAGTGGAAACGTACCTGAATTTATTGATGGATTAAAAACTTTGAATCCTTTGATGGAGATCGCCTAGAAGGTGGTTGTGATCTTCCAAGAAGATAGGTTAGCCCTTGCTGTAAAAACTCTCTGACGAGGACAAGAGTAATACAAGTTAACCAATTTTTTGGGGACCACTACATCTTTATATATTTGATTATTAAATCAACTATTAGGTATTTACACCTCTGCCCCTCATTGAATTATAAATACATCTTATGGTATCTACACTTTTATTTTTATGACATTTTAATACTTATGACACGACTAAAATAATTGGTCACTTAATTTTGTGACATACTTTATAATTGCAACATACATTTTACATATGTGCCTACAATTGTAAATTTTAATCCAACAGACATGACATGTTATTTTTTCCTTTCCTTTTTTTTCTTCTTGCATTTTCTTCCATGATCAAATCTTTCTTTTTTGTGACCGACTCCAAACCTGCTAAACCCACGAAGCATGACTTTGCTTGCAATTGTTGTTGTTTTTTTCCCTATGGAGTTTGTCTTACTTTGTTCCTCATCTTCCCTCTTATTTATGTCTTCATCTTTCCTCTTATTTATGTCTCCTACATTAGATAGTTGCTTTGCTCCAATTTAAAAATTCAATTTCTCTTAAGTATTTTGTATATGGATGATTATTCTGATGAATACCCCAAGATATAGAGCAATAGTTATCAAACCATAATTTTAAAAGTTGTGTTTGACCTTCACATAGGAACCAACAACATCATATGTGAAGACTAGGGGTGTTCATAACTGGCCTAGTCGGTATTTAGATGTCCAATAAGCTCATAATGCAAGTTAATAAAATGGAAGAGACGATGAAAAATATTAGAGTAAAGTTCATAAATGGTCACTGAACTTTGTTTAAAAAAATGGTAACCAAACTTTCAAATATTATAAAATGACAATTAAATTTTGTGTTTTGTAACAAAATGGTAATTGAGATGTTAAACATCGTTAACCCCTTAACGACAAGCTGACTGTACCTGCCACATACTCGCTTTTTCCCCTTATCCCTCCCATTTTCACATCATATTAAAAAATATAAAAATGTCAAATCACATCAATTCTTTTAAGTCTTCAATGTGTCTCTTTCCTTGCTCTTCCCCAAACCCAAACAATAACGCCAAGCTCTCAACAATGGCGACAACCCAGATTTCATCGAGCTTCACCTCTCCTACTCTGATGTCAGTTGCTTCATTTTAACATGTTTGTTACTTCTCGTTTTTTTATTTCCTTCTTGAGTGTGTTGGTGTATTTGTTGGATTTATTTCTGATATTAGATCATTTCACGGAAGCTAAGAAATTGATTAGTTATGTCCCAAAGTTTTTGGGGGAAATAAATTTTAATAAAAACAGATAAAGAGGTGCGTTGTTCAGAGCTGGCTGTGAGAGGTGGAAACTAGTCACTAGATCGTTTAGTACTCAATGAGCAACAACTGTTGGTGCTCCACAACCACCACCTCCTCCTCCTCCACCTGAGAAAACCCATTTTGGTAGTCTAAAAGATGAAGACCGTATTTTCACTAACTTATATGGGTTGCATAATCTTTTTCTCATAGGTGCCGTTAAATTGGGGACTGACATAGAACCAAAGATTTACTATTCGTGGGTGCTGATGGGATTGTCAATGAAATGAAGAAATCTGGACTCTGAGGACGTGGTGGTGTTGAATTTCCATCGCGCCTCAAATGGTCTTTTATGCCAAAAGTGTCTGATGGTCGCCCTTCTTGTTGTCATTGCTGATGAAAGTGAACCTGGAACCTGTAAAGACAGGGGAATCATGTGCCATGATCCACAAAAACTATTGATGAAATCTAGATCGTCGCCATTGTTGAGAGCTTGGCGTTATTGTTTGGGTTTGGGAAAGACCAAGGAAAGAGATGCAGTGAAGGCTTAAATAAATAATGTGGTTTGACTTTTTTTTAGATTTTTTTAATATGATGTGGAAAATGGGGGAAATAAGGTGGAAAAGTGATTACGTGACAGACACAGTCAGCTTGCCGTTAAGGGGTTAACAGTGTTTAACGTCTCAATTACTATTTTGTTACAAAATACAAAGTTCAATTGCCATTTTGTAATACTTGAAAGTTTAATTACCGTTTTGTTTTTTTAAACAAAGTTTAGTGACCATTTATGAACTTTATCCAAAATATTAATACTATGGTAGTTATATTGGACTTATTGGGCTCCTGGGTACTCATTGAGCCAGTTATGAACTCCCCTAGTGAAGACACAACCCTTTCATGATGGTTTAACATAAGAATATTAATTTGAATTCAGAACAAAAAAATAAAGGCTTAAAACTAGCAGCTTAAAGCATATTACCTTCATTATCAAGGCCATCCAAAACATTAAAAGAATAACAAGGAAATTAACGCTTGTAATTAGACCCAACAAACTTGACCTAAGACTCGAACCGAAGTACCCAAACTGAGACCCGATTTTGACCCGAACATGATGACCCAAAACCTGAAATAAATCGAACCGAAATTGACCCGAAATTTTTGTTCAACTGAAATAGACCCAACCGATTTCATCCGAACCGAAAGTTGAACCAAATATCGACATGATTTTAACCCGGAAATTAAAGTAAAATAAATGAATAATTTATTTTTAATATTATCTATTTTTAACAATATAATAAATAGTATAATGATGTATGTTTTTATTATCTTTTTGTATTATACTATGGGAGAGACCGTCGCTTTTCTCAAATTGTAGTATAATAACATTTCATGTCATTTTAAGTTTAAATACTAATTAAATAAGGCTTTTGTCCATACTAATTTTTAAATTTAGAAGTTTAATAGAATCTTTTCCCTCCCAATATTTGATCTTAACTTCATTCTAAACTACACCATAAACCTTAAACCATTAAAACTAAGCCTTAAAAATCCTAAACCATAAATCTTAAGTTATACAAATTAATCCCATAAACCAATAACCTTAAACTACAACGTAATCCTTAAACCATTAGCACTAAGGCTAAACCCAAAACCATAAACCGAAATTAGGGCCTATTTTCACAATTTACCATAAAATATAGCTTAAACTCGAAATTAGGGGCCAATTTAAAATTTTCAAAGTGGAGAAATTTGAGAGCCCAATGACCAATTTCACCATAGAAATAAATAGAGGTCAAAATCGGCTAAAAATTAAATCTTAAGAACTTAAATGAACAAAAATACCAATGTATTAAAATTATTAGAATAAATTATAAAAAATAGAAACAAATAGTTGTCAATTTCAACTAAAAGTAAATTTTTAAGGACTAAATATCACTATGGAGATGGGATTGCTATATTCAAAGTCCAAACCGTGGGGATACTTCATACTTGTGACTAAATTGAATTAAAATAAAACTTAAAAGTGAATATTAGAACTAAAATGTAACATTTTAAACGTAACAGGACTTAAAGATAAATTAACCCCTAACCTAAAAAATGGACGGTATCCCGCCAACATTATGTGTTTTCCCTCTATTTTTTTTCTTTTTACAAATACCATTTTCCTTTTTTAATTAAAATAACATGTTATCTTTTAGTTTTAGGTTAAGGGCAATCAATTGTTTAGCCCTCCATATTTTACATGTTTTTTTTATTTAAGCTGTGAATTTCACTTTTAGATTATAGTTTAATTCAATTGATTCTCAATTTAGATTAATTTAATTAAAATTACACATTTAATTTTAAAATTCTTTTAATTATGTTCGTGATTTAAATATTTAATTAAATTCAAATGCATAAATTAGAAAGTTAAATCATAATTAATCTCATAAACCAATAACCCTAAACTAAACCATAACCATTAATAATAAACCCAAAACCATAACCTTAAAGAATCATAATTAATCTCATAAAATAATTGTAACACCCGGGTTTAGGGGTCGGGTGAAATTAATATTTAAATAATATATTGGGTCTCGGTTTTTCCAATTAAAAATAATAATATAATATTTGGACCTCGTGAATTCAAAGAAAACATTTTCGTGTGGGACTAAATTGAATTGTTTTACATCTTCCATGGAAATTTGTGAAAAGTGGGATTTGCCATCTCATTAATGGAAAATCCGTAAATAGTGGGACTTTGTTTTAAAACCCTTTTAAAATAAAAGATGATGTTGTCTTCTTCCCTCTTCTCTTCTCTTCTCTTCTCACGACAAAAGGGGGGAGTTCTCCATTTCACTATTCCATCACTTTGCTTCCTCATTCTAGCTCGTTTTTGAAAGGTAAACACATTTCCAACTTTTCCTCATCTTCCTCTCTTCAAAAGTACAAGTAGTTTTCATTTTCATCAAGGTTTTGGAATTTGAGTTTTTAGAGGATTTGATTTAAAAATGGTAGCTTTATGGTGTTTAACTTAAAGTTCGATTTAATGATGTTAGATATGGTGTTTGTGAGTCAAATGGTCCAACATATATGATTTTTACATGATTTTATTCACATTCCCGGGTTTGGGTTTAATGGGGGGTTTTTGAAGGGTTTTGGAGTGGTTTTTGGGGTTGTTTTGGGATGGAATTTGTGGGCTGGGGTTAGTACTATGGTTGGGGGTTGTTTTGGAATCATTTGGGGTATTAAAAGTGTTGGAATCATGAGTTTTGATTGAGGTTTATGGGCTGCTCGAGTTTGGTAATTTTGGGGGTTGTTCATGGCTTGAAATGTTGTGTTTGATGTTTGAATTGTTTTCCGGGTTAGCTACTTTGATGCTTGGGCTGATTTGAAGTTGTTGGGATTGTGTTGGGATTGTTTAGAGGCAAGGACGTGTGTTGGTGAAGCCTCGGGAGTGAATCCGGAAACTTGAAGGTGATTGCTTGCTTGGTAATTGAGCTTGGAAGTGAAGGTGAGTGGTTAATGTTTTCAAAGTGGCTTTTAAGTGTTTGATTCAAGCATGTGGACTAGGTTGGGCTTGGTAGACCCACCTAGAGTTAGGATTAGGGTGGTAGCCTAATTCTAAGCTTTAATTAGAGACATTGATTGAACTTTTAATTGATGTTTATGCCTCGTGATGTTTGTGTTATGATGATTATGTATAATGTGTTATACATGTATGTTGAGGCATGGTTGTGATGTATTGTTATATACATGAGGTGTGGGCATGATGTTAATCATGGTGAGTACATGTGTTGCGTGTAAAAGAGTCTATCGCAATGTAGTGCAAGTGTACACGATGCAAGTAGTAAAGTGATATTGAAGTATCGGATATCGTCTCCACAGGGACTGGGCTAATAGCTTCACCTTGAATTACTGCACGAGAGAGGAAAAGAATATTTTAAAATATTGTCACGAAAATAATAAAGAACACTGAAAGTAAAGAGGATTGAAATCAAGATAGAGAGAATGGGCCGGTATTAAATTGCTCAGTAGTGTAGGTGTTGCAAAGTCTAGGAAAATTTGTTCTGTCGTCGCGCCTGCTGTGGCAGCACCTGTCGTGGCAGCAGTCCGTTGGTTATCGCGACAGCGATTACTCAACTCAGTACTTCAAGTTTGGCAATAATCCCTGTTGTGCCTTAGCCTATCCCTAGGTCCAAGTCTGTCGATGAACACGTCTTTGATGATACCTCCCAGCGTGAATCGAAGGATGAACACCGATGTTGTTGAATTATTCCTTAGCCACTTAACCTCGTCCTATCCCTAGGTCCGAGATAGTTCAACTATAAACTAGAGAACTTGCACTTATTCCTTTCGTATACTTAACTCTCCCGATATTAAGTAAATAAATAATCTCACAATGCTCTCCCGATACTTTTGCAAGATGTTAAAACCAGAATAAGAGAACTTGAAGTAATTTTATTGAACAAAGAAAATCCTAAAACAAAGCAACCTTTGCAACTACTTTACAAAGCAACCCTTAACCCTAGAGGGAAGTTTAGAACATGGTGAGGAAGGTAAATGGCTAGGGTTTTGGGATGAAGGCTAGAGAATGGTGATGTCCTCTCCTAGGTCGAATTACATGCCTTTATATAGGCCTTGGGTTCAAGTTTTCTAATATGGCAAGAATACAACTTTAAATTAAAGTATAACTCTAATAAAGATTAAATCTTCAAAGCAACAGTCTTTAATTCGTCCTTGCTTCTTGCTTGGGATTTCTTCCTTGAACCTTGGGCTTGACCTTCATTCTGATCTAGGGCTCGGAAAAAAATAGGGGTACTCCACGACAGATGGGCTTAATTTTCTCTTTCTGTCGAGGCCCACTTTGCTTCTTCTCCTCAAAACTGCTGTCGTCCTTGGCTGCCACGGCGGCAACCATGGCAACATCGTCCTCCTCGGTTGCTCATCCTGTTCCAGATTTTCTGCATTACTGCCCAGCTCCTGCTTCTCCATCTGCTACAACAGCAACCTGCAAAAATAACCAATTTCAGTAGAAATTGTGCCATTTAATATATTTGTGATGTGAAACTGAAATCTAACCTAAATACAATGAATTATGCTTGAATGCAGCAGAAATATGGGTTAAATAGGGGGTAAAATATAGAACTTTTACACACTCAACACACCCCCAAACTCAAGTTTTTGCTTGCCCTCAAGCAATTCAGACCTAACAAAGAAAAATAAAATTTTTATTTAGCTTAAAATAATGAACTTTCCCTTACCTACCATTTCATTCCCTATTGCAAGCAACACTTTGTCGGATAATTCAGGATTTATTTGGAACCATGCTATAATTCTCGTGTAGTGTGTGCATGCTTTGTGAACAATTATATGCCTAGACTCACTTAGCTTACTAGAATAGCTGAAACTTCTAACTTGAATTTTTATGCCAAAGTTCATCTTTTTGGAGGAAATTTTTAGGTTCCTTTAGTTCAGACTCGATTCTATTTTTCAAGCTTAAGTTTGACTAGAGCCGGTTTCGGGCACCTCTAGCTAACTTCCTAGAGCCGGTTTCGGGCACCTCTAGGTGTAAGAGTCTATTTTTCTTAACTTCTTTTCCTAAAGCCAGTGTTAGGCACCTCTAGGGGCTATTCAAGTACTAAGCTTTTCCCTATTCTAGTTTACCAGTAAAGTTCTAGACAGTATAAGAGTCACAAATGGTGTTTAAGTTTCAGAACTATAGCAAGGCTCTAAAATGTTCCTAAAACTATCCTAAAAGTGCTGCCACGACAGAGGCTGTCACGGCAGGTAAGTTCAGTTCAAAAGACTTAAGCCAAAAAAATTTCATCATCATTTTTTTAGACAAAAATAACTAAGTAAAAGACACGAATTTTAAACTAAAGTAAGACTCCATTAATGGAGGGATGCCACCCCCAAACTCGAGGGTTGCATTGCCCTCAATGCAAATGACAGAATAAAAAGAAAAGAAAAGTACATCACAAAATATATAATGGCAAACAACATAATAAGGTAAGGAACTTAAATTTTATGTGCTGTCGTCGTCACTGCTGAGACGGATTTGTCGGCGGGCAGGAGCCTTCTTGACTGGCTGGTGGATGAGGGAGGCGGATGTGTTCTTCGTTTTGGCCTCCCTCGGAGGTTAAATTCTGGTAGGGGAGATGTGAGGGGGTTTCTCCACTACCTGTACATCTGAGCTGCTGCTGCTGCTGTCACTGCTGTTGTCGCTATCTTTCTTGTTCTTATCTGCCATTATCTTCTGCCGCTTGACCGGTGTGAATTCTTTGGATAGATTCCTCTTAACAGAGGGTTCATTGTCGCTTTCCTCCCAAATGGAGGAGGAGGAGAAACCGGCTATGAATGCATCGAGTTCTTCCGAGGTCATTCTTCTCTTGGTTCCACAGGCAGAGGTATCAGCTGCGCGGTTGCTGCCTGCAGCTGTCGTGGTAGGGGTCAGTGTGGATGCTGCAGACGGTATCTTGGGTGTGGCAGCAGGTGTCAGAGTATGGGCAGGGGTGGTTGCAGCAAAATAATGGGAAGGGAAGGCAGGAAATACAGCATCAGGGAAATTAAGAGAAGTTTGCATGAATTGTACCGTAGCTGTAGTGAAATCCCTGATGAAGCTCATAAGGCCGAGCTGTCGTTCCTCCATTTTCTGTATGGCAGCAAGAATCTAGGAGGAGGTATCGGCCGGAGCTGTTGCTGCTGTGGGCTGCCTGGCTTTCGTGGCAGCAGGTTCAGTGTCTGTCGGTTCTGTCGTCTCTGCTGCCGTGGCAGTGGGGTCGAAAGATGACAGCAGGGTGGCAGCAGTGAGTTCCATCAAGCTGAGTAGATTCCACTCAATCCAGCCCTTCCCTTGGACTCGTAGATCGGTGACAGCTTCTGGTACATGATGGCCGCAGCAGAGGGCGATGATGAGGTAGGGGAAGCAGAGTGGTCCAGTCGGCCGGTGTGCGCATTCTAATATGCTCTCCCGAATGTATTTACCCACGTTAATCGGCCGCTCATGTAGTATAGAATGAATGAGGGCTAACCTGGGTTGGTCTACGGTTGTATTGTGCGAGGAGGGCATGATTCTCTTTTTAATGAAGGCGTTCCACAACTTGGCCTCCGAGGTTAGTTGAACTCTCTTCACCGTTCTCGGATTCTTTGGGTCCATATTACACTGGGTTCCTTCTTCTGTGAGCTCTGCCATGACAGCATCGTAGGCAGCAGGGTCGAGGCTCTCCAGAAATTGCTGGTGACCATCTTCATTGATGCCCACATAGAAGCCATATAAAGTGTTGATGTATTCTGGTTCGAAGGGCACCTCTCTTCCTCTCATCGTGAATGCTGTCGTGTGTCTGCTGTCGATGGCAGCATAAAAATCTCGAACCAGAGACATTCATCTCCTCTGGTTGTTCTACGAATAGCTGGCACTGCAGAGCCTTGATTTTCCTAGCGATGAATGGCTGTAAACCCAAATTCCCTTCCTTGGAGGTGTAGATAAAGCCCTTCTCCTCCCACATGTCTTGTATCTGAAAGGATCGTGGGGTTGATGCTGTCGGGGTGGAGCCTAAGGCAGCACTCCTGTGGGTTGTTCTAGAAGACATGGTTGCAAGGATTGTGTAAGAAAATGAAAACAAGTAAAAACTCTAGAGAAAGCAAGTAGAAGGAGTAGAAGTGAGTGAAAAATGAAAGAATGAACGGGGTATATATAGGGAAGAGTTTGCTGCCCGTTGGAGCTGTAACGGTAGGCACGAATAACGGGGCCAGCTGTTACGCGGTTTCTGACGCGTCTGTCACGCGTTTCCGTGTCTGCTGCGCGTCTGTTACGCATTTGCGTGTCTATCGCGACAGCGTGTCGACAGCCTGTATTTTCCGCGTCTGTCGCGGCAGCTGTAACGGTAGCGGCCAAAAGTTGGGCTTTTTGGGCTGATGGAAGGATGTTGGGCTGAATTCACTTCTCATTTTCTTCTTGTCTCTTTTATTTCCTAAAAACAATAAAAATAAAAACATTATTTCTTAAAAATGAAATAAATCTAATTTCCTAATATATAAATAATAAATAATAAAAATAATTAAAAATAAATTTAGGTTAAATTAGGGATGCCAGGTGGGGCATCTCCTAAAGTAACCATTTCCTGCATTCTTGGGGCTTCAGTCCCCTGATAATGCTTCAATCGATGTCCATTTACTTTGAATTGGTGCCCGTCTTTTAGAGATCTGATCGTGATGGCACCACGGGGAAAAACTTGAACCACTTGGAATGGGTCAGACCATCTAGATTTCAGCTTCCCTGGGAAGAGTTTCAACCTAGAGTTAAAAAGCAACACAAGTTGCCCTGGGCAGAACCGTCGTGGCAGCAACTTTTTGTCATGCCACTTCTTGGTCTTGTCCTTGTATATTCTTGCGTTGTCATAGGCCATTGTTCGAATTTCTTCAATTTCGTTTAGATCGAGTAGCCTTTTTTTCCTGCTTTTTCCAAGTCCATATTCACTGCCTTGATGGCCCAGTATGCTCTATGCTCAATCTCGACAGGTAAATGACATGTTTTCCCATAAATCAGCCGATAGGGGGACATTCCCAATGGAGTTTTGAACGCTGTCCTCTAGGCCCATAATGCATCATTGAGGTGTAAAGACCAGTCCTTCCTAGTTGGTTTAACCATCTTTTCCAGAATGTTCTTAACCTCTCTGTTGGATATTTCAATCTATCCATTTGTCTGAGGGTGGTATGCTGTTGCGATCCGATGTTTGACACCATACTTTTTTAAGGCAGCAACTATAACCCTATTGTCAAAATGCCTCCCTTCATCACTGATGATCGCCTTAGGTATGCCGAATCTGGAAAAAATGTTTTTATGCAAAAACCTTTGAACCGTCTTGGCATCATTTTTCTGAGTGGCGATTGCTTCAACCCACTTGGACACATAATCTACTGCCAGGAGGATGTATAAGTTTCCACATGAAGATGGGAATAGTCCCATGAAATCTATCCTCCAAACGTCGAAGATCTCGACTTCAAGAATATTTTACAGCGGCATCTCATGTCTCCTTGAGATGTTTCCCGTCCGTTGACACTTGTCACAGCTCTTGTAGAAGATTTGAGCATCTTTATACAGTGACGACCAATAGAATCTTGACTGCAAAACCTTGGCAGCAGTTTTGTTGCCTCCCAAGTGTCCTCCATACTGTGAAGCATGACAGTGATGAAGTATATCTTCATGTTCATCCTGTGGTACGCATCTCCTTATAACATGATATGCACAAATTTTGAAAAGAAGAGGTTCGTCCCAATAATAATGCTTAACATCATTTTGGAACCTCTTCCTAGCTTGATAATTAAGGTCAGGAGGAATTATTCCGCTAACTAAAAAATTAACGAAATCGGCGTACCAGGGGAGTTCAGAAAACTTACCTGCCGCCATGGCTGTCGCGGCAGTGATTGTGGCAGCAAACAACTGCTCATCAGGGAAGGTCTCCAGTATGTGTGTCTCGTCTGCTGGGAGACTTTTTCCCTTCTCTAACCTTGACAAGTGATCTGCAACATGATTTTCTGTCCCCTTTTTGTCCTTGATTTCCAGGTCGAATTCTTGCAGTAGCAGAATCCAACGTATCAGTCTAGGCTTTGCATCCTTTTTGGTGAACAGATACTTCAATGCAGAGTGGTCTGTGTACACTATGACCTTCGTTCCAAGTATATAAGAACAGAACTTGTCAATAGAGAATACCACAGCTAATAGTTCCTTCTCTGTGGTGGTGTAGTTCACTTGGGCGTCATTCAGTGTTTTTCTGGCATAGTATATGACATGAAAAAGCTTGTCTTTCCTCTGCCCAAGTGCTGCCCCGACCGCATAGTCACTAGCATCACACATGATCTCAAACGGTAGTTTCCAGTCTGGTGGCTGTACTATTGGGGCTGTTACCAGCTTTTCTTTCAGAACCTTGAATGCCTTAGTACATTCAACGTTAAAGTCGAAGGGTCGGTTCTGCTCCAGAAGATGGTATAGGGGCTTGGTGATTTTTGAAAAATTTGCAATGAACCTCCGATAAAAACCAACATGCCCCAAGAAGCTTCTGATTCCCTTGACTGTCGTGGGTGGCGGCAGCTTTTCGATTACTTCTATCTTAGCTCTGTCGACTTCTATGCCGCATCAGCTAATTTTATGGCCGAGGAATATCCCTTCATCCACCATGAAGTGACACTTTTCCCAGTTCAACACTAAGTTCGCCTTTTCACATCTCTCGAGCACTTTCTGTAGGTTGCTTAGGCAGCTTTCAAAGTTGTCTCCAAAGACTGAAAAGTCATCCATGAATATTTCTAGGAAATCCTCCGCCATATCGGAGAATATTGCCATCATGCACCTTTGAAAGGTGGCTGGTGCATTACAAAGTCCAAATGACATCCTCCGAAAAGCATATATGCCGTACGGGCATGTGAATTTCGTCTTTTCTTGATCTTCTGGTGCGATGGCTATTTGATTATAACCCGAGTAACCATCAAGAAAACAATAGTAAGGCTTACCTGCTAATCTATCAAGCATTTGATCTATAAAGGGTAAGGGGAAGTGGTCCTTTCGGGTAGCTTTGTTAAGCTTCCGATAGTCCATACAAACCCTCCAACCGGTCACAGTCCTGGTTGGGATTAGCTCGTTGTCTTCGTTGGTTACCACGGTTATTCCTCCTTTCTTGGGAACGCACTGCACCGGGCTCACCCACTTGTTATCCGAGATGGCATAGATTATTCCAGCATCTAGCCACTTTATTATCTCTTTACGAACCACCTCTCGCATAGCATCATTCAGACGTCTCTGTGCATCAATGGTCGGCTTATGATCATCCTCTAGGAGGATTTTATGCATGCATAATGTCGGACTGATGCCTTGGATATCAGCTATCGTCCATCCAATCGCCTTTTTGTGCTGCTGCAACATCCCTATTAGCTGCTGTTCCTGTTCCTGCATCAACTTGGAAGAGATGATTACGGGCAACGTATCATTTAAACCAAGGAAAGCATATTTTAACTGCCCTGACAGGGGGTTCAACAGTTGATGGCTTTTGAATTATATGGTTATCCGAGGTATAATTTAAAGGCTCGAACAACTTACCTGGACGATTGCCTATTCAGTTTACCTCATCTTGATCTTCAGTATCAGATGTATCAGATTCTGAGGAGCTGCTGTCCCCGGTGCTGTCGTGACAGTCTTCTAAATGGCTGCCGAGGCAGTGGCCAATTTTGATGTCGTGGCAGCCCGACCTGATGCAGGGTTGGTCAAAGGTAATTGCAGTGATGGCCTTGCACTCTTCTTCTGCATCAGCATGTTTCATTGCTTGGAGAACATTCAGCTTGATCTCTTGATCGTTCACTCTCATATTGAGTTCTCCTTTTTCCACATCAATCAGTGATCTTCTTGTGGCTAAGAAGGGTCGCCCCAGGATAATTGGTGCGTTTTCATCTACTTCACAATCTAAGACAAGAAAGTCAGCAGGAAAAATAAACTTATCCACTCTTACCAGAATATCTTCAATTTTTCCTTCTGGATGAACGTAAGAGCGGTCTGCCAGCTGCAGTACTACTGTTGTGGGCCGAGCTTTTCTAATACCTAATTTCTGAAAAACAGATTTGGGCATTAAATTTATACTAGCACCAAGATCACAAAGTGCCTTACCCACAAATTTGTCTCCGATTATGCACGGTATGATGAAGCTCCCAGGATCCTTCTTCTTCTGGGGTGGATACTTGTGCAGAATACTCATGCATCCATGTTTCATTTTAACCGTTTCAAATTCCCCAAGCCTGGATTTCTTCGACATGGCATCCTTGAGAAATTTGGCATAACCAGGTATTTCCCTCACAACATCTAACAACGGAATGTTGATATGAACCTGCTTAAAAATATCATAAATTTTCTTAAGCTGTGATTCCTATTTTAATTTCTGTAGCCGCTGAGGGAAAGGTGGTGGGGGACGATAATCAGCAATGCGTCCTTCCCACTGCATACGGATCTGAGGAGGTTTAGGTTCATCATCTTTCTCCTCTGTCCCTTCTGCTGTCGTGACAGGTTCATCGGTAGCAGGCTGCTTGTCGTCTGTCGGGGCAGCTTCCTCGGTAGGTGACTCCAAGGCTGGTTTCTTAACTGTTTCAGCTTCCTTCTCTGGCCCTGGTAATTTCTTCCCACTCCTAGTAGTGATGGCTTTACACTGCTCATGTGTGGGATGTCTAGCATTTTCAGTATTGCTAGGAAATCCGCCATTATGCCTTGGTTTAACATGCTGGGAAATCTGACCCATCTGTGTCTCCAATGATTTCAGAGTAGCTTCATGATTGGTCATCCGCATCTCTGTTTTATCCATGAATGTTTCCGTCTTCTTGACAAAGTGATTCATGTTCTCAATGTAGGTTCCTGTTTGAGACATAAATGTAGCCAGAGTCTGTTCCAGTATACTATTTGAGGCAGGTGATGGTTGCTGCTGCTGCTGCTGCGGTTGCTGCCGAGTCATTAATCTAGGTCCTCCCTGATTCTGAGTGTTCTGTGCTTGAGGATTCAGGGCATTATTAGGATTGCTCCAAGAGAACTTAGGATCCTTTCTCCAGTTGGGATTGTAATTGTTGGAGTTATAATTCTGCTTGTTGTAGTTTCCAACATACATCCCCTCTTCTAAATGTAACGGGCACTCCTCCGAACAGTGATTTCCATCGCAAGTTTCGCATAACTCTTCAGCAAAATAGACAGGCTGTGAATCTTCTTTTAAGAGCTTTTTCATCGCCTTTGTGAGGTATGCCACCTGTGATTTTAACGTACTGTCGGCCTCATAATCCTTTACAGCTAGAACTCTTTTACCCCCTCTTCTTGCCGTAGGAAACTGTTCCTCATTCTTTGCCAGATTTTTCAACACTGCCATTGCTTCATCTGGGTCTTTGTCCAGCAGTAATCCGTTTGCTGCTGAATCAATTCTAATACGATTTTGTAAATTGGCAGCATTATAGAATTTTGTTACCTGGTTCCAAACGGGGAATCCATGCATTGGGCAGTTCCTCAAGAGTGTGGTAAATCTGTCTCAGGCCTCGTGCATCGGCTCGTCTTCTTCCTGTTGAAAAGTAGCAATTTCGTTACGTAATCGCTCAGATAAGTGTGAAGGATTAAAACGAGATAAAAATTCACGAGTTAGATCTGCCCAAGTTCGTATTGAACCCGATATTAGTTTATTCCACCAAGTCTTTGCTCTGTCCCTCAATGAATGAGGAAATAACCGAAGCCTCAATATCTCTGGATTAACTCCTGGTAGTCTAAACGAACCACAGATTTCCTGGAACGTTTTCAGATGCTCCCTAGCATCCTCAGTAGAAGCACCACTAAATTGACCAGCGTTGTTGATCATACTGAACATGACAGGTTTCAGCTCAAAGTTGTCAACATCTACGTCCGGTAGGGTTGTTTCCAGTTCTACATGATCATTAAGCATGTAGTCTCGGCATGACCGGCGTGCGGCAGCGGCAGGAGGATCGACAACAGGTGGATCGATCCCTCCATCTCCGACAGGATTGTTATTATCATGGAGATTCCCTTGGTTATCCATTCTTTCTTCACGTCTTTCGTTCTCCATTCTACGAGTTGTTCCTCTAGGTATTCGTTCCTTTCAACGAGGTAACATACTCTTTTCTTGAGATTAAACGTTCGTTCGGGTTCAGGATCTAACTGGTACTCCGGTTCCTTCCCCCGTTGAGATCTGCTCATACGAAAACAAAAAGACCTTGTGAAAGGTATAGGTTGAACAATCCAAGTAAAATAGAAAAATAAAACGAATGTAGTAAAAAGTAGGGTAAAGATATGTTGCCAGTCCCCGGCAATGACGCCAAAAACTTGTTGCGTGTAAAAGAGTCTATCGCAATGTAGTGCAAGAGTACACAACGCAAGTAGTAAAGTGATACTGAAGTATCGGATATCGTCTCCACAGGGACTGGGCTAATAGCTTCACCTTAAATTACTGCACGAGAGAGGAAAAGAATATTTTAAAATGTTGTCACGAAAATAATAAAGAACAATGAAAGTAAAGAGGATTGAAATCAAGATAAAGAGAATGGGCCGGTATTGAATTGCTCAGTAGTGTAGGTGTTGCAAAGTCTAGGAAACTTTGTTCTGTCGTCGCGCCTGCTGCGGCAGCACCTGTCGCGGCAGCAGTCTGTTGGTTATCGCGGCAGCGATTACTCAACTTAGTACTTCAAGTTTGGCAAGAATCCCTGCTGTGCCTTGGCCTATCCCTAGGTCCAAGTCTGTCGATGAACGCGTCTTTGATGATACCTCCCGGCGTGAATCGAAGGATGAACACCGATGTTGTTGAATTCTTCCTTAGCCACTTAACCTCGTCCTATCCCTAGGTCCGAGATAGTTCAACTATAAACTAGAGAACTCGTACTTATTCCTTTCGTATACTTAACTCTCCCGATATTAAGTAAATAAATAATCTCACAATGCTCTCCCGATACTCTTGCAAGATGTTAAAACCAGAATAAGAGAACTTGAAGTAATTTTATTGAACAAAGAAAATCCTAAAACAAAGCAACCCTTGCAACTACTTTACAAAGAAACCCTTAGCCCTAGGGGGAAGTTTAGAACATGGTGAGGAAGGTAAACGGCTAGGGTTTTGGGAAGAAGGCTAGAGAATGGTGATGTCCTCTCCTAGGTCGAATTACATGCCTTTATATAGGCCTTGGGTTCAAGTTTTCTAATATGGCAAGAATACAACTTTAAATTAAAGTACAACTCTAATAAAGACTAAATCTTCAAAGCATCAGTCTTTAATTCGTCCTTGCTTCTTGCTTGGGATTTCTTCCTTGAACCTTGGGCTTGGCCTTCATTCTGATCTACGGCTCGGAAAATTATAGGGGTACTCCACGACATATGGGCTTAATTTTCTCTTTCTGTTGAGGCCCACTTTGCTTCTTCTCCTCAAAACTGCTGTCGTCCTTGGCTGCCACGGCGGCAACCATGGCATCATCGTCCTCCTCGACTGCTCATCCTATTCCAGGTTTTCTGCATTACTACCCAGCTCCTGCTTCTCCATCTGCTACAACAGCAACCTGCAAAAATAACCAATTTTAGTAGAAACTGTGCCATTTAATATATTTGTGATGTGAAACTGAAATCTAACCTAAATGCAATGAATTATGCTTGAATGCAGCAGAAATATGGGTTAAATAGGGGGTAAAATATAGAACTTTTACACACTCAACAACGTGCTAAGCACGAAAGTTGTATTTAAATGATATTGTGGATTGAGTTAAATGTTGGCACTAGTATGCTTGGGTACAAATGATTGATCATTAGGATGTTAGTGTGCACACGAGAGTCAAATGCGCGCGTGGTCTTGATGATGGTAGTCATCAAGATAAAGTACGGGTTCGCCCGGAAATTCTTCTTTATATTGTGATAGTCGGTGATGAGTGTAATCCCATCGATGGGGCGTGAGGATGAGTGGAATCCCCTCCGCAAGACCGGTGATGAGTGTAATCCCACTGTGAGGTAAACTTGTTGTTGGATGTGAGTTCCAATGTGGTTATCCGCGTATTCGAGTCATAGCTAGGTGCCAATATAAATTGATATGTGTATCAATGTGATGTGGAATGTGTTTTCCTATTTGGGTGATTATATGTGTTTACATATGTTGTGGAAATGAGCTTGTTGAGCATGACATATTATTGGATATTTGTTCATGCATCATTGATATTTTGGCTCTTGAGGATCGAAGGTAAGAACATACATTTACCTTGGTTGAGATCGTGCTTGGACCTTGCATTGTCGAGGTTTGTTTTTAAAGAGCTTACCCTCACTCAGCTTTATGCTTATGCTCTCTTTGTTCGGCAATGCAGATCCTTAGTTCGTGGGTTGCTAGCGCAAGAGGAGGGCCTCCAAGTGTGGTTGTTGGCTTTGAGTTTATCAAGTATGAATTTTAATGTTATGGACATGTAATAGTTAAGCAATGGGATTTGTGCTATTGTTGGTTGTTTAGGAGCATGTTTAGACTCCTTATTGTGTTGTTTTTGTGTGGCTTGTTGATGCCATGTTTGGATTGTAAAACCATGTCTTATTTGCTTACCATGTGTGTTGGCCATGTGCCTTTTGGAGAATGCCTAAGTGTAGGGTTGTTGAAGCATGAAACCTTAAATGCTATATGCCATCTTTTGATCAAATGCATGAATTCCTTGATTGAATGTTAATTGTTCTTGATGAGTGCCTCGTATGATTAGATGTGGTTGATAAGTGTTGTGTGTATGATTGAGGGTGATTAGGGAAGTCTCAAAATGCATTTAGAGTTGAGTTTCGTGTCGTTTTGCTACATTTTTGTGTCTATCAGTGCAGGGCGTATCGGTATGCCCAAGGGCCGTCTCGATACGGTACTACACTTTGGGACACAGAATCGGCAAGGGGTATCGATACACGGGGGTGTATCGATACGCTCTTTGCTCATTGGAATTCTGAGAATTTGGTGAGTGAATGGCGTATCGGTACGGTGTCTTAGCGTATCAGTACGGTTGTATCTCGTTGACCACGAGATGTTGACCGAGAAGGGCCTATCGATACGCCCAAGGGCTGTATCGATACAGTCTTCCTCGGTTGACTGTTGGACGTTGACCTTGGTCAAGGCGTATCGTTACCCTTGTCAGGTGTATCGATACGACCTGCTTAAAAAGAAGAAATGGGTTGTTTCAAAAGTGTTGTTTTGGATGGTCATTTTTATGTTGCTTGTATTTCCCCTGTCGTGTTCCACATAGGATATAATGTTGCATTTAGACAAGATAAATAAAAGAAATTTTCTAGGGTTGCTAACTGAGGGGAACCTTAACGGGTTTCGCTTCGGTTTTCCCCGTGTGACCCACTCGAACCGGTCAAGCGTCTGGACCGAGACGAGGGGGTTACACTTGTTGGTATCAGAGACTAAGGTTTCCGAGACCTTGGGCAGGTAAGTGAGGTAAGTTTAAGTTTTTGTATTGATATGCACGGTGGTTGCTTGCTTGTCAAGTAGGCTTGATGTATGATTTCTTGTTTATCAAGAATGCTGGTTGTTTTGTTTGAAGCATGATGTTTAGAGTCCCAGTGCTACTATTACATCGAAAAAGGAATTTTTAAAGTGAGGGAACGTACTTGAGCCACTTGGAAGCCTTGCCTTGCTAACCCAATTTTGTATGTTTTGTTGTTGTGGTTGTAGTTAATATCTGTGAGAGCGATGTCTAGGCCGAGAGTGGTTCGTCAGGAACCATGCGTTACGGCTCCTGTTGAGCCGGTGGTTGGAGTTGAGGCTTATATAGAAGGGCCTGCTGTTGTTAGAGTTGGAGCTCCTCCACCACCTCCACCACCACCACCTCCTCTGCCCGGTGAGGGAGACGAGGCCGGAGTCGATGGACCTCAGGGTGGCCAAGGTGGCCAAGGTCTAGCTGGAATAGATATGACTCCGCTTGTGCAAGCTATAGCAGGAGCATTGCAAGCCGCAGTTGCTGGGGCACAGGCTGCAGCTCAGCCTATAGGGGATGATAACAGTTTACCGTTGGAGAGGCTCCGTAGTCTAGGGGCCGAAGAGTTTAGAGGATCTACTCCTGAGAGATCCGAGCTGTGGTTAGAGAAGACCGTTCGCATCTTAGCTCAGATAGGTTGTGTGGGCGCTCGCAGATTGGGATGTGTGATCTCTTTGCTTCAGGGTGATGCCTACACCTGGTGGGTCACTATTACTACTGGGGTTCCAGAGGCTGAGATTTGATGGGATTTCTTTGAGTCTGCTTTCCGGAACGGTACTTGGGGCCGAGGTATCTAGATGAGAAGAAACGAGAGTTTATGGCCCTAGTTTAGGGAGAGGCTTCTGTGACTGACTACGAGATCCGCTTTGTTCGTTTGAGTCAGTATGCTCCAGAGTTAGTTCCCACTGAGAGGGAGCGTTGCAACTGTTTCATATATGGGCTGCATGAAGAGGTTAAGAGGTTTACGTTGGCTTCTGATTATTCAGACTTTGATGTCTTGGTTGCTAGTGCCAAGGACATTGAGCACAGCTTGGGGCTGACCAAGCGTTCTGGAGGATCTAGTTCTGGTAAGAGACACAATAACTTTGACCGTGGAGATGCTAAGAGGCATAGAGGTGGCGGACAACAGTTTGACCATAGACGTGGCGGTGGCCACCATGGTACAGGCCACCAGGGCCATAGAGGTGGAGGGCGTTTGCCCGAGTGTGCACGTTGCGGGAGACAACACACTGGTGAGTGTTGGGGTAACTTCCATGCCTGTTGGAACTGTGGTTCGAGGGACCACTTTAGGAGGGAGTGTCCGCATCAGGCGGCCCAGGCACCGAACATTGCTTAGGCTCCTGCGAGAGCCAATGAGTTTCAGAGAGGCCGTGGGCGCTGTCGTGGCTACTTCCAGCCTAGGGCTGATGCACCTAGGGTAGATGCTCAGAGGAACATTTCTCATGTTGTGGCAGTGCAACCAGAGGCAGGTGGACCAGCGAGGGTCTATGCTCAGAGAGAGGCCGGGAATGACACTGATGTGATAGCAGGTAATTTTGAGTTACAGTCTATGTCTTTGCTTTCTTTGGTTGATTCGGGTTCTACACATTCCTACATTTTGAGTGAGCATGCACGGAAGTTAGATATATGTTGAGTGTGTAAAAGTTCTATTATTTACACCCTTTTTAACCCATATTTCTGCTGCATTCAAGCATCATTGCATTGCATTTAGGTTAGTTTACAGTAAAACATCACAAATGGATTAAAGGCACGGATTCTACTAAAAGATGGCTTATTTTGCAGGTTGCTGCCATCGTAGACGGTGAAGGCAGACGCTGGGCAGAGAAGAAGAAGAGCTGAACTGGACAAGCAGATGACGAGGACGAAGCTGCCATGGAGCTGTCGTGACAGCAAGGTGACAGCGGCCTTATGAAGAGGAAAAGTAAAGTGGACCTCGATAGATAGAGAAAAATCTGCGCGTCTGTCGTGTGAAAGCCAAATATTTTTCCAAGCCCCGGATCAAAAGATATGTCAAGCCAAAGCTCAAGGAGAAGAATTCCCATGAAACAAGGAGGACGGCTGAAAAGTAGGAATCCTTAGAGATTAAGCATTCATTAGAATCTTACTTTTCATTAAAGTTGTAATCCTTGTTAACTTAGAATACTTGAGCCCAAAGCTTATATAAGGGCATAGATTTAACCTAGGAGATATCATACCCCATAACCGATAACCTAAACCCCTCTGTCGTTTACCCGTCGTCGACATGTTCTAAATTCCCCCTAGGGCCACGGGTTGTTTTGTAAAGTAGTTGCAAGGGTTGTTTTGTTTTAGGATTTTCCAAGTTCAATAAAATAAACTTCAAGTTCTCTTATTTTGGTTTTAATATCTTGCAAGAGCATCGGGAGAGCATTGTGAGGTTATCTATTTACTTAGCATCGGGAGAGTTAAGTATACGAAAGAAATAAGAGCGAGTTCTCTAGTTTATAGTTGAACTATCTTGTGCCTAGGGATAGGGCAAGGTTAAGTGGTTAAGGAAGAATTCATTCACATCGGTGTTCATCCTTCGATTCACGCCGGGAGGTATCGTCAAAGACGTGATCATCGACAGACTTGGACCTAGGGATAGGCCAAGACAGATCTGGGATTCTTGCCAAACTTGAACGTACTGAGTTGGTGTGTTTGCTGCCGCGACGACCAACGGACAGCTGCCGCGACAGGTGCTGTCGGCGACAGGCGTAACGACAGGACTGGAATTCCTAAGCAATACAATACCTGCACTACTGAGCAATTCAATACCAGCCCATTCTCTCTCTCTTGATTATTCTACTCTTTTATTTAAGTTTACTTTATTATTCTCGTGACAACTCTCAATTCTTTCCTTTACTTCGTGCAGTGAAATTAGGTGAAGCTATTAGCCCAATCCTTGTGGAGACGATATCCGATACTTCGTATCACTTTACTACTTGTGTCGTGTACACTTGCACTACAATTGCGATAGACTCTTTTACACGCAACAAGTTTTTGGCGCCGTTGCCGGGGATTGGCAACATAACTACACATTTCTTTTATTGCACTTTTCGTTTTTGTTTTTTTTTCTTTTAATTTTTTTTCTATTTTTCGTTAGTACTTTAAACTCTTGCTTTTCACAAGGTTATCTTGTTTATGCACAGATCTAAAAGAGGCGAAGATCCTGAGTATAAATTAGATCCGGAAATCGAACGTTCCTTCAATCTCAAGAAACAACTTCGCCACCTTTTAGACAGGAACAAGTACCTTGAGGAACAGCTAGAGAAGATGGCCCGTAATCCGCCCGCTGGTGATGGTGTACCGCCTGTCGGCGACCCGCCCGCAGCAGCTGGACGACGGTCATGTCGTGACTACATGCTGAACGATCATGTAGAGCTGGAGACCACACTACCGGATATTGATGTTGATAACTTCGAACTCAAGCCTGTCATGTTTAGTATGATCAACAACGCCGGGCAGTTTAGTGGTGCTATAACAGAAGATGATAGGGAGCATCTCAAAACGTTCCAGGAGATCTGTGGTTCGTTTAGACTGCCAGGAGTTAATCCGGAGATACTGAGGCTTCGGTTATTCCCCCATTCATTGAGGGACAGAGCTAAAACTTGGTGGAATAAACTAACACCGGGTTCAATCGTAACTTGGGCAGATTTGTCTCGTGAATTCTTATCTCGTTTTAATCCTTCGCATTTATCTGAGCGATTACGTAATGAAATTGCTACTTTTCAACAGGAAGATGACGAGCCAATGCACGAGGCCTGGGACAGATTTACTACTCTTCTTCGAAACTGCCCCATGCATGGATTCCCCGTCTGGAATCAGGTAACTAAGTTCTATAATGCTGCTAACTTACAAACTCGCATTAGAATTGATTCTGCAGCAAATGGACTATTATTGGATAAAGATCCAGACGAGGCATTGCAAGTTTTGAAAAATCTGGCTAAGAATGAGGAGCAGTTTCCGACTGCAAGAAGAGGGGGTAAACGGGTACTTGCTGTCAAGGATTATGAAGCCGACAACACTATGAAATCACAGGTAGCATTCCTTACTAAAACAATGAAAAGGTTGTTGAATGATGATGGATTACAAGGATTTGCTGTTGAGGAAGTATGTGATATCTGTGAGGGAAATCATAGTAGGGATGAGTGCCCAATACAAGTAGAAGAAGGAAAATATGTTGGAAATTACAAGCCAAATTACAATTCCAACAATTATAACCCCAATTGGAGGAAGGATCCCAAATTTTCCTGGAGTAATCCTAACAACGCCCTGAATCCGCAAGCACACAATCAGAATCAGGGAGGTCCTAGACTGCTGACGCGACAGCAGCTGCCGCAGAACCTGCCACCGCAGCAGCAACAGCAGCCACCACCTGCCACGAGCAGTATATTGGAACAGACTCTGGCCACCTTTATGTCTCAGACCGGTACTTATATTGAGAATATGAATCAGTTTGTTAAGAAGACAGAGAATTTCATGGATAAGACAGAGATGAGAATGACAAATCATGAAGCTACTTTGAAATCTCTGGAGACACAAATGGGTCAAGTTTCTCAACATATTAAGCCGAGGCAGAATGGAGGATTCCCTAGCAATACTGAAAATGCTAGACCACCCACACATGAGCAATGCAAGGCAATTACTACTAGGAGTGGGAAGAAACTACCAGGGCCGGAAAAAGAAGCTGAAACAGAAAAGGATCCAGCCGTAGATAAACCTGCCGAGGACGCTGCCCCGACAGGTGATAAACAGACTGCTGCCGACGAGCCTGTCACGACAGCAGAAGCGACAGAGGAGAAAAATAAAGAACATCGTCCTCAGATTCGTATGCAGTGGGAAGGACGTATTGCTGATTACCGTCCCCCACCACCTTTTCCTCAACGGATACAGCAAACTAAACAGGAATCTCAACTTAAAAAGATTTATGATATTTTTAAGCAGGTTCAAATTAATATTCCGCTGTTAGATGTCGTTAGGGAGATGCCTGGTTACGCCAAATTTCTCAAGAATGTCATGTCAAAGAAATATAAATTTGGGGAATTTGAAACGGTAAGGATGGCAGATGGTTGCATGAGTATTCTTCATCGGCAGCCACCCCAGAAAAAGAAGGATCCGGGGAGCTTCATCATACCTTGTGTAATCGGGGACAAATTTTTGGGTAAGGCACTTTGTGATCTTGGTGCTAGTGTTAATTTAATGCCAAAATCTGTTTTTCAGAAGTTAGGTATTGGAAAGGCGCGGCCCACGACAGTAACTCTGCAGCTGGCAGACCGCTCTTACGTTCATCTAGAGGGAAAAATTGAAGATATTCTGGTAAGAGTGGATAAGTTTATTTTTCCTGCTGACTTTCTTGTTTTAGATTGTAAGGCAGACGAAAACGCACCAGTCATCCTAGGGCGACCTTTCTTAGCCACGGGAAGATCACTGATTGATGTGGAAAAAGGAGAACTCACTATGCGCGTGAACGGTCAAGAGATTAAGTTGAATGTTCTCCAAGCAATGAAACATGCTGATGTGGATGAAGAATGCAAGGCTATCATTGAAGTAACCCTTGATCATCCATACATTAGGTCGGGCTGTCATGATATAAACTTCGGTCATTGCTGCGACAACCACTTACAGGTCTGTCACGACAGCAACGAAGACAGCACCGACGACAGCAACTCCTCTGAATCCGATACATTTGATACTGAAGATCAGGAGGAGGTAAACTGGTTAGGCTATCGTCCAGGTAAGTTATTCGAACCTTTGAATTATACTTCGGATAACCATTTAATCCAAAAGCCATATATTATTGAACCACCTGCCTTAGAACTGAAGCCCCTGCCAGGGCAGCTTAAATATGCTTTTCTTGGTTCAAATGACACACTGCCCGTAATCATCTCTGCTAAGCTACCGCAGGAACAGGAACGACAGCTAGTCAGCATGCTAAGGCAGCACAAGAAGGCGATTGGATGGACGATAGCAGACATTCAAGGCATCAGTCCGGCGTTATGCATGCACAAAATCCTCATGGAGGAAGATCATAAGCCGACTATTGATGCCCAAAGGCGGCTAAACCATGCGATGAAAGAGGTGGTGCGTAAAGAGATAAGTAAGTGGTTAGATGCTGGTATTATTTACGCCATCTTAGACAGCAAATGGGTGAGCCCGGTGCAATGTGTTCCAAAGAAAGGAGGAATGGCCGTGGTGACCAACGAGAACAATGAGTTAATCCCAACCAGGACTGTAACCGGTTGGAGGGTTTGTATGGACTATCGGAAGCTCAACAAAGCTACCCGAAAGGACCACTTTCCTTTACCCTTTATTGATCAAATTCTTGATAGATTAGCGGGTAAACCTTACTATTGTTTTCTTGATGGTTATTCAGGTTATAACCAAATTGCTATTGCACCTGAGGATCAAGAAAAGACGACCTTCACATGCCCCTACGGAACGTACGCTTTTAGGAGAATGCGATTTGGACTCTGTAATGCACCTGCCACCTTCCAAAGGTGCATGATGGCCATATTCTCCGACATGGTAGAGGACTTCCTAGAGATTTTTATGGATGACTTTTTCGTCTTTGGAGACGATTTTGAAAGCTGCCTTGGCAATCTTCAAAAGGTACTTGAAAGATGTGAAAAAGCTAATCTTGTTTTGAATTGGGAAAAATGCCACTTTATGGTGGATGAGGGGATAGTTCTCGGCCATAAGATTAGCTGCCGTGGGATAGAAGTCGACAGGGCTAAGATTGAAGTAATTGAAAAGCTGCCGCCACCAACTACAGTCAAGGGCATAAGGAGTTTTTTAGGGCATGCTGGTTTTTATCGAAGATTTATCGCAAATTTCTCAAAAATCACCAAGCCCCTATGCCATCTCTTAGAGCAGAACCGACCCTTTGACTTTAATGATGAATGTACTGGATATTCAAGGTTCTGAAGGAAAAACTAGTGACAGCCCCCATAGTACAGCCACCAGACTGGACACAGCCATTTGAGATTATGTGTGATGCTAGTGACTATGCTGTCGTGGCAGCACTTGGGCAGCGCAGAAATAAGCTGTTTCATGTCATATACTATGCCAGCAAGACATTAAATGACGCCCAAGTGAACTACACCACCACAGAAAAGGAGCTATTAGCTGTGGTGTTCTCCATTGACAAGTTTCGTTCTTACATACTAGGGACGAAGGTGATAGTGCACACATACCATTCTGCCCTGAAATATTTGTTCGCAAAGAAGGATGCAAAGCCTAGATTGATAAGGTGGATCTTGCTATTACAAGAATTCGACCTAGAGATCAAGGACAAAAAGGGGACAGAAAATCAGGTGGCAGACCACTTGTCAAGATTGGAGAAGGGACAGAGTCTACCAATTGATGAGACAAACATACTGGAGACCTTCCCAGATGAGCAGCTCTTTGCTGCCGCAATCGCTGCCGCGACAGCCATGGCGGCAGGTAAGTCTTCTGAACTCCCCTGGTATGCTGATTTCGTTAATTTTATAGTTAGCAGAATATTCCCTTCTGATCTTAATTATCAAGCCAGGAAGAGGTTCCAAAATGATGTCAAGCATTATTATTGGGACGAACCTCTTCTTTTCAAATTATGTGCAGATCAGGTTATAAGGAGGTGTGTACCACAAGAAGAGCAAGAAGACATTCTTCATCACTGCCATGCTTCTCAATATGGAGGTCACTTAGGAGGCAACAAAACTGCTGCCAAGGTGCTGCAGTCAGGGTTCTACTGGCCGACACTGTATAAAGATGCACAGGACTTTTACAAGAACTGTGACAGGTGCCAGCGAACAGGTAACATCTCGAGGAGAAACGAGATGCCACTGCAGAACATTCTGGAAGTCGAGATCTTCGACGTTTGGGGGATTGATTTCATGGGACCTTTCCCATCTTCATGTGGAAATTTATACATCCTCCTAGCAGTAGATTATGTCTCTAAGTGGGTTGAAGCTATCGCCACACAAAAAAATGATGCCAAGACGGTCCAAAAGTTTTTACACAAAAACATCTTTTCGAGGTTTGGCATCTCTAAGGCGATTATCAGTGATGAAGGGAGACATTTTGATAACAGGGTAATTGCTGCCGCCTTGCAGAAATATAGTGTTAAGCACAGGATCGCGACAGCATACCACCCACAGACCAATGGACAGGCTGAGATATCCAATAGGGAAGTGAAGAACATTCTTGAGAAGATGGTTAAGCCAACTAGGAAAGATTGGTCTTTACTTCTGAATGATGCATTATGGGCATATAGAACACCGTTTAAGACTCCATTGGGCATGTCTCCATGTCGATTGATTTATGGGAAAACCTGTCATCTGCCTGTCGAGATCGAGCATAAAGCATACTGGGCAATCAAGGCAGTGAATATGGATTTGGACAAAGCAGGCCAGAAAAGGATGTTAGATCTGAACGAGCTTGAATAAATACGGACAATGGCCTATGACAATGCAAGAATCTACAAGGAGAAAACAAAGAAGTGGCATGACAAAAAGTTGCTGCCACGACAGTTCTGCCCAGGGCAGCTTGTGTTGTTGTTCAATTCTAGGTTGAAACTCTTCCCAGGGAAGCTTAAATCTAGATGGTCAGGCCCATTCCAAGTGGTACAAGTTTTTCCCCATGGTGCCATCACAATTCAATCATTAAAAGACGGGCACCAATTCAAAGTCAATGGACAGCGCCTCAAGCATTATCAAGGGATTGAAGCCCCAGGAATACAGGAAGTGGTTACTTTGGGAGATGCCCCCACAAGGCATCCCTAATTTAACCTAAATTTTATTTTTATTATTTATTTTTATTGTTTTATTATTTATTAGGTAATTAGGTTTATTTTATTTGAATAATGTTTTTTCTATGTTATGTTTTTAGGAAATAAAGGAGTCAAGAAGAAAAGGAGAAGTGACCCAAGCCCACCATCCATCCATCAGCCCAACAGAGCCCATTTATTGAAGCCTGTCGTTTCGGCTGCCGCCGCAGACGGATAAGACAGGCTGTCAACAGACTGACACGGCAGACGTAGAAGCGTGTGACAGACGCGTAGCAGACGCATAAATACGTGTCAGACGCGTCAGACACGCTAAATCCCAACAGTCGCTCCGTTATCCACGCCTGCCGTTACAGCATTAAATGGGCAGCCCCTCGACTGCTATAAAACCCCGTTTCCATTTTCATTTTTCTCACTTCTGCTTACTCTTCCTTGCTTTCTCCTCTAGTTTTTATTTGCTTTCTTCATTTCCACAACCTTTGCAACTAATATGTCGTCTAGACAGACCCGCCGCAGCGCTGCCTCAGCCTCTTCTTCAGCAGCAGCAACGCCGTTCGCCAACAAGGAATTATGGGAAGAGAGGGGCTTCGTCTACATCCGCAAAGCACCAAACATGGGGCTCCGACCATTCATTGCGAGGGCCATACGAGCTCAACTATGGGAGCAATTCGCAGAACAGCCAGCAGAACTAAACGACACCCTGGTTAGAGAGTTCTACGCTGCCATTGACAGCAGAACGACAACATCTGTCACCATCCGAGGAGTGGAGGTGCCATTTACAGCTGACAGCATCAACCACATGTTTGGCCTCTTCTTTGGCCCCGATGATGATGCCCACCAGAAATTTCTCGACACCCTCGATGCTGCCGCCTATGATGTTGTTATGGCGGAGGTGACAGAGGAAGGAACAACATGGACAACCAGCAAAAAGAACCCCCACTCTGTCAAAAGGGGGCAGCTGCTCCCAGAAGCTAAACTTTGGAACGCTTTCATCAAAAAGCGTATCATGCCGTCCTCCCATCACACGACGGTGAACCAGCAGCGTCTCGCCCTCATCCACTCCATTATGCACGACAGGCCTATCAACGTGGGCCGATATATGAGGGACAACATTTTGGATTGTGCCCATCGAACAGACTCTCGCCTCTGCCTGCCGTTCACGATAACTTCTCTCTGCCGCTGTGCTGCTGTCCCCGAGGTATCCACCGACAAATTAGTCAATGGTCGTGGCTGGTCTGACAACAACATCTCAAGCCTCATGGAGGTCATAGCTGCAACACCCATTCACTCCTTCAACCCAGCTGCCTCCCCTGCAGACTCAGATGAGGAACCTGCCACAGAACCTGCCGCCGCCACCGCCCCGACAGACCATTCTGCAACCATCCTTGCTGCAATCCAACGGGTAGAAGAACGACAAATGGGAATGATGACCTTCATCTGGGACTTCACCAACGCAACGGTAAATTTCATTACCGACACTTTACATTATACATATGTCATCTTCCCCACCTTCCCTGCCCATTATTTTCATATCCCCTCCCCTACACCCACACCACCTGTCTCCCCCCATGCACATTCTGCTGCCTCCACCCCTTCACCTGCCCGGACGGCAGCTGCGAATCCTCCGGTCGACAGCCCTGCACGTGGAACGAAGCGGCCAGCCACAGCCGTCAGCGAAGAAGAACCTCTGATTAGGAGGAATTTGGAGAGGGAGTTTACGCCTGTCAAGCGACAGAAGCACGTGGCAGACAGGAAGCTGATGCCCAAGGCTAGCACCTCCACCAGCTGCACGTGGGACATTGGCAGCAGTTCAGACGTCCATCTCGTTGAGCAAACTGTCCAGCCTCCACCGCAGCCCAGACGCCGCCATCAGATCCGTGTCAGCAGCAGCAGCGAGGACAGCGACTGAAAATTTAAGTCTTTTATTTTTCTTTTCCTGCTGCCTGCTTTATTTTATTTTGTGATGTACCTGCCTCTATCTTTTCTGTCATTTTGCATTGAGGGCAATGCAACCCTCGAGTTTGGGGGTGGCAACCCTCCATCATTAATGGAGTCTTAGTACATCTTTTTATTAATCTGTTGTGTCTTTTATTTATTTAAGTTCTATATATATATATATATATATATATATATATATATATATAAGATTAAACTGTTGGCTTAAAACTGTGAAGTTAACTTACCTGTCATGACAGCTCTGTCGTGGCAGCATCTTTAGGACAGATTAAGGAGAAGTTTAGAGCCTTTCTATAGTTTTGAAAACTTAAACACCTTTGTGACTGTTATACTGCTTAGATTTCTTTTAGCCAAACTAGAATAGGAAGCTTAGCACTTGAATAGCCCCTAGAGGTGCCTAACACTGGCTCTAGGAAAGAGTTTAGCAAAATAGCCCTAGAGGTGCCCGAAACCGGCTCTAGGAAGTTAGCTAGAGGTGCCCGAAACCGGCTCTAGTGAAACTTTAGCTTGAAAAATAAAAAGCAAGTCAAAACAGAAAATCAAAGAAGCATGAAAATGTGCCTTCAAAAAGATAAACTTTGGCATAAAAATTCAAGTTAAGAGTTGATTATTCTAGTGAAACTAAGAGAGTCTTAGCATATAACTGTTCACAAGCATGCACACACTGCACGAGGACTATAGGGAGATTCCGGATAGATCCTAATCTTTCCGACAGGTTGCTGCCGCCATAGAGAATGAGCGACGGGTAAGGGACAGTTCACTGTTTGAAGGCCAACACAAAAAAAAATTATATTCTTTTTTCTTTTAGGTCTTAGTTGCTTGAGGGCAAGCAAAAACTTGAGTTTGGGGGTGTGTTGAGTTTGTAAAAGTTCTATTATTTACACCCTTTTTAACCCATATTTCTGCTGCATTCAAGCATCATTGCATTGCATTTAGGTTAGTTTACAGTAAAACATCACAAATGGATTAAAGGCACAGATTCTACTAAAAGATGGCTTATTTTGCAGGTTGCTGCCATCGTAGACGGTGAAGGCAGACGCTGGGCAGAGAAGCAGAAGATCTGAACTGGACAAGCAGATGACGAGGACGAAGCTGCCATGGAGCTGTCGTGACAGCAAGGTGACAGCGGCCTTATGAAGAGGAAAAGTAAAGTGGACCTCGATAGATAGAGAAAAATCTGCTCGTCTGTCGTGTGAAAGACAAATATTTTTCCAAGCCCCGGATCAAAAGATATGTCAAGCCAAAGCTCAAGGAGAAGAATTCCCATGAAACAAGGAGGACGGCTGAAAAGTAGGAATCCTTAGAGATTAAGCATTCATTAGAATCTTACTTTTCATTAAATTTGTAATCCTTGTTAACTTAGAATACTTGAGCCCAAAGCTTATATAAGGGCATAGATTTAACCTAGGAGATATCATAACCCATAACCGATAACCTAAACCCCTCTACCGTTTACCCGTCGTCGACATGTTCTAAATTCCCCCTAGGGCCACGGGTTGTTTTGTAAAGTAGTTGCAAGGGTTGTTTTGTTTTAGGATTTTCCAAGTTCAATAAAATAAACTTCAAGTTCTCTTATTTTGGTTTTAATATCTTGCAAGAGCATCGGGAGAGCATTGTGAGGTTATCTATTTACTTAGCATCGGGAGAGTTAAGTATACGAAAGAAATAAGAGCAAGTTCTCTAGTTTATAGTTGAACTATCTTGTGCCTAGGGATAGGGCAAGGTTAAGTGGCTAAGGAAGAATTCATTCACATCGGTGTTCATCCTTCGATTCACGCCGGGAGGTATCATCAAAGACGTGATCATCGACAGACTTGGACCTAGGGATAGGCCAAGACAGATCTGGGATTCTTGCCAAACTTGAACGTACTGAGTTGGTGTGTTTGCTGCCGCGACGACCAACGGACAGCTGCCGCGACAGGTGCTGTCGGCGACAGGCGTAACGACAGAACTGGAATTCCTAAGCAATACAATACCTGCACTACTGAGCAATTCAATACCAGCCCATTCTCTCTCTCTTGATTATTTTACTCTTTTATTTAAGTTTACTTTATTATTCTCGTGACAACTCTCAATTCTTTCCTTTACTTCGTGCAGTGAAATTAGGTGAAGATTAGCCCAATCCCTGTGGAGACGATATCTGATACTTCGTATCACTTTACTACTTGCGTCGTGTACACTTGCACTACAATTGCGATAGACTCTTTTACACGCAACAATATACCTGTTGAGATCTTAGATGTAGGTATGCATGTGACTAGTTCTTTTGGTGAGACAGTTGTGGTTAGACGTATGTATAGGAGATGTCCACTGAAGATTCAGGGTCATGTGTTTTTTGTTGATATGATGGAGCTTCCTTTTTATGGTTTTGACATTATTTTGGGTATGGACTGGTTAGTTGAGCACCGAGTTAGTGTGGATTTTGAGATGACGAGGATTTCTTTGAAACTTTCTGATGACTACGAGGTAGTAGTAGTAGGGAAGAACATTAAGTTCTGTTGAGAACTTAGCTTATGTTATGAATCCGAATATGAGTGAGGCTAGAACGAAAGATATTAGAATAGTTTATGACTTCCCGGATGTGTTTCCTGAAGAGTTGCCGGGTTTACCTCCTGACAGAGATGTTGAGTTTGTGATTGAGACTGTTTCAGGGTCTACTCCAGTTTCGATAGCTCCATATCGTATGGCTCCGAAAGAGTTGAAAGAATTGAAGAGTCGGTTGCAAGATTTATTAGACCGTGGTTTCATTAGGCCTAGTAGTTCTCCTTGGGGTGCTCCTGTGTTGTTTGTGAAGAAGAAAGATGGTAGTATGCGTATGTGTATTGACTACATGCAGTTGAATCAGTTGACTGTGAAGAACAAGTATTCGTTGCCTCACATAGATGATTTGTTTGATCAGTTGAGAGGTGCTTTAGTGTTCTCGAAGATAGATTTGAGATCAGGGTGCTATCAGTTGAAAGTAAAAGAGCGTGACGTTCCAAAGACAGCGTTTAGGACTAGAGATGGTCACTATGAGTTTCTTGTGGTGCCATTTGGGCTCACGAATGCACCTGCAGCAATCACGGATATGATGAACAGAATTTTTAGAGACTACCTAGACTGTTTTGTAGTTGTCTTTATAGATGATATTCTTGTGTACTCAAAGACAGAAGAAGAGCATGATGAGCACTTGAGATTTGTTTTGCAGAGATTATTGAGCAATCAGTTGAATGCGAAGCTTAGTAAATGTGAGTTCTGGATTCGAGAGGTTGTATTTCTTGGCCATGTTGTTTCGGCTGAAGGTATCCATGTTGATCCATCGAAGATTGAGGCTATTGTTGAGTGGAAACAACCTAAGTCTGTGACTGAGATTAGGAGTTTCCTAGGATTAGCCGGTAACTATAGGAGATTTGTTGATGGTTTCTCTAGGGTAGCTGCTCATTTGACCAAATTGTTGCAAAAAGGAGTTAGATTTGAATGGTCGGATGCAAGACAGAAGGCCTTTGAGAAATTGAAAGAAGCTTTGACAAATGCTCCAGTGTTAGTGCAACCAGTTTCAGGTAAAGAGTTTGTGATTTATAGTGATGCTTCCTACATAGGTTTAGGTTGTGTTTTGATGCAAGAAAGAAGAGTTGTTGCTTATGCTTCTAGACAGTTAAAGGTTCATGAGAAGAACTATCCTACTCACGATATAGAGTTAGCCGCAGTTGTGTTTGCATTGAAGATTTGGCGTCACTACTTGTATGGTGAGAAGTGTATAGTTTACACCGATCATAAGAGCTTGAAGTATTTGATGACATAGAGAAAGTTGAATTTGAGACAGAGAAGATGGCTTGAGTTATTAAAAGACTATGATTTGACCATTGAGTATCATCCGGGTAAAGCAAATGTAGTAGCCGATGCTTTGAGTAGAAAAGTTGCAGTCGAGTTGAGAGCTATGTTTGCCAGATTGAGTGTGTCCGATGATGGTGGGTTGATCACAGAGTTGCAAGTGAAGCCTTCTTTGATTCAGTTGATTAGAGAGAAGCAGATGCAAGATGTGTCCATAGTTCCTCATGTTCAGGACATAGCCGAAGGCAGACCGACCGAGTATAGTTTCAGTGGTGAGAGCTTGTTGTTCTTTAGAGATAGAGTTGTGGTACCGAAAGATGTTGAGTTGAGACGTCAGATTCTAAGTGAAGCACATTCGAGTCCTTTTTCTATGCATCCGGGTAGTACCAAGATGTACCGTGACTTGAAAGATGATTACTTCTGGGTTGATTTGAAGAAGGATGTAGCCGAGTATGTGAGCCGTTGTATGGTTTGTCAGAGAGTGAAGGCAGAACATCAGGTTCCTTCAGGTTTGTTACAGCCTTTGAAGATTCCGGAATGGAAATGGGAGAGGATCACCATGGACTTTGTGTCGGGGTTACCGTTGTCTCCTTCGAAGAAGAATTCTGTTTGGGTGATAGTTGATAGATTCACTAAGTGTGCTCACTTCTTAGCAGTGAACACTACAGATTCTTTAGACAAGTTGGCAAACTTATACATCCGTGAGATTTTGAGGCTTCATGGAGTTCCGAAGTCTATTGTTTTAGATAGAGATCCTAGATTCACTTCGAGGTTCTAGGGTTATTTGCATAGTGCTCTAGGTAGCCGTTTGCATTTAAGTACATCTTATCATCCGCAGTCTGATGGACAATCAGAGCGAGTGATACAGATTCTAGAGGATATGCTTCATTGTTGTGTGATTGACTTCCAGGGTTCTTGGGAGAAACACTTACCTTTAGTTGAGTTTGCTTACAAAAACAGTTATCAGTCTAGTATTCATATGGCTCCCTATGAGGCCTTGTATGGTAGACGATGTATGACTCCGATTTGTTGGGCTGAGACAGGTCAGAGATTGTTACCTATGCCGGACTTGCTTAAGGGGACTACCGACAAGGTGAAGTTGATTTGTGACCGTTTGAAAGCAGCTTCCGATCGTTAGAAGTCTTATGCAGATTTGAAGAGAAAAGAGATTGAGTTCTCTGTGGGTGAGAAAGTATTTCTGAAAGTATCTCCGTGGAAGAAGGTGGTGAGATTTGGCCGGAAAGGCAAGTTGAGTTCGAGGTTCATTGGTCCGTATGAGATAGTTAAGCGGATTGGGCCTGTAGCTTACCGTTTGAGATTGCCTTCTGAGTTAGAGAAGATCTACGATGTCTTTCATGTTTCGATGCTTAGGAGATATAGATCAGATCCTTCTCATGTTATGCATGTTGAGGAGATAGAGTTGAATCCGGATTTGTCCTATAATGAAGAGCCTGTTGAGATACTTGCTTCTGATAGCAAGGTGTTGCGTGGCAAGACCATATAGTTGGTCAAGGTGTTTTGGAGACATAGAGGTGTGGAAGAGGCCACGTGGGAGAGGAAAGCTGATATGCTTGAGCAGTTTCCGTACTTGTTTCCGTTAGGTAATTTCGGGGACGAAATTCCTTAAGTGGGGGAGAGTTGTAACACCCGGGTTTAGGGGTCAGGTGAAATTAATATTTAAATAATATTTTGGGTCTCGGTTTTTCCAATTAAAAATAATAATATAATATTTGGACCTCGTGAATTCAAAGAAAACATTTTCGTGTGGGACTAAATTGAATTGTTTTACATCTTCCAAGGAAATTTGTGAAAAGTGGGATTTGCCATCTCATTAATGGCAAATCCGTAAATAGTGGGACTTTGTTTTAAAACCCTTTTAAAATAAAAGATGACATTGTCTTCTTCCCTCTTCACTCTTCTCTTCTCACGACAAAAGGGGGGGAGTTCTCCATTTCACTATTCCATCACTTTGCTTCCTCATTCTAGCTCGTTTTTGAAAGGTAAACACATTTCCAACTTGTCCTCATCTTCCTCTCTTCAAAAGTACAAGTAGTTTTCATTTTCATCAAGGTTTTGGAATTTGAGTTTTTAGAGGATTTGATTTAAAAATGGTAGCTTATGGTGTTTAACTTAAAGTTTCGATTTAATGATGTTAGATATGGTGTTTGTGAGTCAAATGGTCTAACATATATGATTTTTACATGATTTTATTCACATTCCCGGATTTGGGTTTAATGGGGGTTTTTGAAGGGTTTTGGAGTGGTTTTTGGGGTTGTTTTGGGTTTGAATTTGTGGGCTGAGGTTAGTACTATGGTTGGGGGTTGTTTTGGAATCATTTGGGTATTAAAAGTGTTGGAATCATGAGTATTGATTGAGGTTTATGGGCTGCTCGAGTTTGGTAATTTTGGGGGTTGTTCATGGCTTGAAATGTTGTGTTTGATGTTTGAATTGTTTTCCGGGTTAGCTACTTTGATGCTTGGGCTGATTTGAAGTTGTTTGGATTGTGTTGGGATTGTTTAGAGGCAAGGATGTGTGTTGGTGAAGCCTCGGGAGTGAATCCGGAAACTTGAAGGTGATTGCTTGCTTGGTAATTGAGCTTGGAAGTGAAGGTGAGTGGTTAATGTTTTCAAAGTGGCTTTTAAGTGTTTGGCTCAAGCATGTGGACTATGTTGGGCTTGGTAGACCCACCTAGAGTTAGGATTAGGATGGTAGCCTAATCCTAAGCTTTAATTAGAGACATTGGTTGAACTTTTAATTGATGTTTATGCCTCGTGATGTTTGTGTTATGATGATTATGTATGATGTGTTATACATGTATGTTGAGGCATGGTTGTGATGCATTGTTATATGCATGAGGTGTGGGCATGATGTTAATCATGGTGAGTACGGGCTAAGCACGGAAGTTGTATTTAAATGATATTGTGGATTGAGTTAAATGTTGGCACTAGTATGCTTGGGTACAAATGATCGATCATTAGGATGTTAGTGTGCACACGAGAGTCAAATGTGTATGTGGTCTTGATGATGGTAGTCATCAAGATGGAGTACGGGTTCGCCCGGAAATTCTTCTTTATATTGTGATAGTCGGTGATGAGTGTAATCCCATCGACGGGGCGTGAGGATGAGTGGAATCCCCTCCGCGAGACCGGTGATGAGTGTAATCCCACCGTGAGGTAAAGTTGTTGTTGGATGTGAGTTCCAACGTGGTTATCCGTGTATTCGAGTCATAGCTAGGTGCCAATATAAATTGATATGTGTATCAATGTGATGTGGAATGTGTTTTCCTATTTGGATGATTATATGTGTTTACATATGTTGTGGAAATGAGCTTGTTGAGCATGACATATTATTGGATATTTGTTCATGCATCATTGATATTTTGGCTCTTGAGGATCGAAGGTAAGAACATGCATTTACCTTGGTTGAGATCGTGCTTGGACCTTGCATTGTCGAGGTTTGTTTTTAAAGAGCTTACCCTCACTAAGCTTTATGCTTACGCTCTCTTTGTTCGGCAATGCAGATCCTTAGTTTGTGGGTTGCTAGCGCAAGAGGAGGGCCTCCAAGTGTGGTTGTTGGCTTTGAGTTTATCAAGTATGAATTTTAATGTTATGGACATGTAATAGTTAAGCAATGGGATTTTTGCTATTGTTGGTTGTTTAGGAGCATGTTTAGACTCCTTATTATGTTGTTTTTGTGTGGCTTGTTGATGCCATGTTTGGATTGTAAAACCATGTCTTATTTCTTTACCATGTGTGTTGGCCATGTGCCTTTTGGAGAATGCCTAAGTGTAGGGTTGTTGAAGCATGAAACCTTAAATGCTATATGCCATCTTTTGATCAAATGCATGAATTCTTTGATTGTGTAACACTCGTGTTTTGGGGCTAGGAGTTAGTCGGGTTAGTGGTCCGGGTCGGTGAAAATTTAATTAAATCAATTTGGCCTAAGCTTGACCTAATTGGGTTTTAAAATAAAGAGGAGGGACCACCTTGGTGATTTAACCCAAATATTTTGAAAAAGGGAGACAACTTTTAAAAAGTAAAAAGAACAAAAAAATGTTATCATCTTTCCCATTCTTCCCTCTTCACCATGGAAACCCCACCAAACCCTCCCAAATCCCAAATTTGTATTTCCATCAAATTGCTCCATCAATTCAAGGGCGTTTTTGAAGGTAATCACATATTTGAACTCTCCTTTTCATCCTCTACATTTACATAGCTTTATATTTCGAAACTACCCACTTTTGTAAATTTCAAGTTTAAAGAAAGAATGGATTTTTGATGGGTTTTACACTTGATTTTGATTTATTAAGTTGGGTTTTGGTTTAATCTCATGAAAATACACATAATATGTTAAAATAGAGGATTTTGGGTGAAAACCCGAAATGGGTTTTTGTGGCTATTTTTGAAGTGTCTAAAACTTGGATTTTGGTGAGTTTTAGAGTTAAATTGAAATGCTGATGGTTTAAGTGTGTTAGGAAGGTGTTTTGGGACCATTTGGGTGTCATTTGGATTATTTAAAATAGAATTTTCAGCTAGGGTTTGAAGGAGCACGAAAATGGGCATTTTGGGGGTTGTTTTAGGTTGGAATTGGTGGGCTAATGTTAGTGTTATTGTTGGGGGTTGCTTTGGGATCATTTGTGGGTATAAAATGTGTTGGAAACTTGGGTTTTGATCAAGGTTTATGGGCTGCTCGAATTTGATAAAGTTGGGGTTTGATCATGACTTGAAATGTTGAGTTTGATGTTTGAATTGTATTTCGGGTTAGCTACTTTAATGTTTGAGTTGATTTGAGGTTGTTTTGCTTGTGTTGAGGTGATTAGAAGCGAGGTTTTGAGTTGGTGAAGCCTTGGGAACAAATCCGGAAATTGAAGACCATGGTTGCTTGGTATTTGAGCTTGGAGATGGAGGTGAGTGGTTAATGTTTTTAAATTGGTTTTTTTAGTGGTTGGTTCAAGCATGTGGACTAGGTTGGGCTTGGTAGATCCACCTAGAGTTAGGGTTAGGGTGGTAGCCTAATCCTAAACTTTAGTTAGAGACATTGGATGAACTCTTTAATTGATTTGTGTTATGGTGATTTTGTATAATGTGATATACATGTATGTCGAGGCATGGCTTAATGCATTGTTATATGCATGTTGATGACAAATGTTATGTGGATATACGTATGAGTGAAATATAATGTGATAATTGTTTGGATGGTATACATGTAGTGTTGGCTCGTGAAATGAGGTGGTTGCATGATTTTGAGGATCATGGTGAGTACGTGCTAAGCACGAAAATTATATTGAAATTGATGCTGTGAAAGGTTGTGGATTTAATTTATATTGGCACTAGTATGCTTGGGTACAATGATCGATCATTAGGATGAGTGTGCACACGAGAGTCAAAACGCGCGTGGCCTTGGTGGCGTTAAGGCACCAAGGAGGAGTACGGGTACACCCGGAAATATTTATATTAGTCGATGATGAGTGGAATCCCATCGACGGGGCGTGAGGATGAGTGGAATCCCCTCCGCGAGAGCAGGTGATGGGTGTAATCCCACCGCAGGTAATGGTTATGTTGGAAATGCGTTCCAACATGTTATCCGCGTATTCGAGTCATAACTAGGTGCCAATATGAGATTGTATGTATATGCCAATATGATATGAAATGTCATCTTACCAATATATATATTGATATGTGTATCAATGTGATGTGGAGATGTGATTCCTTTTTGGATGATTATATGTGTTTACATATGTTGTGGAGATGAGCTTATTGAGCATAACATACTATTGAATAATTGTTCATGCATCATTGACATTTGGCTCTGGAGGATTGAAGGTATGAACATGCATTTTACCTTAGTTGAGATCGTGCTTGGACCCTGCATTGTCGAGGTTTGTTTTTAAAGAGCTTACCCTCACTAAGCTATATTGCTTACGCTCTCTCTTTGTTCGACAATGCAGATCCTTAGTTCGTGGGTTTCTAATTGCAAGAAGGGGCCTCCAAGTGTGCTTCGTGGTGCTCGATTAGCTATCAAGTATGAACATTTTAGTTATGGTGTAATGGTCTAGCAATGGGACATGTATTCGTGCTATAATGCTTTTGAAGTATGATGTTGATGTTTAGGAGCATGTTAGACTCCTATACGTGTTTCATGTCTATGATTTGACTTGGATTGTAAACATGATATGTCTTGCCAAATGCTCGTGTGATGTATGCCTATGGAAGTTTAAGAATTCTTGTTGGCATGTAAACTTATTTGAGATGTATGATACCTATTGGTTCTTTTTAACGTCTTCAAGCATGACTTGTATGAAAGGCTACTAATGTGTAATTGTCATGTATGAATGATTTACCATATGCCTTGTGTGTGTTGAGTATGCTTGATATAGGATATATGCCTCTAGACTTTGTTTGCTTGAGTTGTGTGCCCTAGAGGTTGTTTGGGACCTTTAGACTTGTTAAAATTCGCCTAAGTCTGATTTTCAAAGGTTGCAGACAGCCCGCGTTTCGAAACGGGATGGGTCGTTTCGGAACGGGTAAGGCTTCAGGGACCCCGTATCGGAACGCGTTTTGATACGGTTTGGCCTTTGAAACCCCTATTCCGAAACGGGTATCGAAACGTTTTGGCTACTGGAATTCTGAGAAAATGACGAGATGAAAGCGTTTCGAAACGGGTCTAAGGGTTTCGAAACGGTCAAAATCTCGTTGACCAAGAGAAGTTGACTGTTGAGGGCGTTTCGGAACGGTTGACCTCCGTTTCGATACGGCCCCTTGTATGGGCTTTGGGGCAGTTGACCTGGTCAAGGCGTTTCGATACGCCTCAAGGGTGTTTCGAAACGGCCTGTTTAAAATATTAAAATTGGGATGTTTAAATGTTGTCTTGGGTTCGAATGTTTACCTTCTGTATTTTATTCCGCTGTTTGATCACATAGGACTCAAATGGGCCTTTAGAAAAGAATATGTTAAAGAAAAAAAATAGGGTCGCTAACCGAAGGGGAACCTTTACGGGTTTCGCTTCAGTTTTCCCCGTGTGGCCCACTCAGACCGGCCATCCAGCCAGACCGGGACGAGGGGGTTACATTTGTTGGTATCAGAGCCTAAGGTTACCGAGACCTTGGGCGAGTAAGTGAGGTAAGCTATGTTTTATGATTGATATGCACGGTGTTTGCTTGCCTTGTAAGCATGATTGCTTGTGTATCAAGTTATGCTCGTTGTTTCATTTAAATCATGTTGAGTAGAGTCACATTGCTACTATTACATCGAAAATGAGTTCTAAGTGAGGGAACATACTTGAGCACTTGGAAGCCTTGCCTTGCTAACCCAATCTTGTATGTTTTATTGTTGTTGTTGTTTATTTATTGCTTTTAGTAAGTTTGAGGTCAGTGTGTGGGCTGTGAATCGGTAAGTGGAGGTTGTGGTTTCTGAAATGTGGATGTTGTTGAAGGAGATCATTGCTATAGTTAGGGAAGTACGGTTGTACCGGAGTGGAGGTACAATTAGTTTGTTTAAGTCAGTATGTACGTGGGTTGATACCTGTTGAAGAGGGACGATGTGATCGATTCTGGTATTAGTTAGTAAGAAGAAGTGAAGGCCTAGGAGTGGGAGTCAGAGTGGTGTCAATGTTTTAGCAGATAAGCCCTTGGTACAGTATTAAGTTTGTTTCCTCCGGTTGATTCTGAATCTGTACTTCTGTATGTTGTTAGCAAGTATGCAAGTTTGAATATGCCTTGTGAAGTGTTAGGGGTGGGTATGAGTAGCTTAATTCTTTTGACGAGATCAGGGTAATGGTCTCGTGTGAGTAATCCGAAATTCAGAAATGCTAGTTAGTGATCGTTGGGGTTCGGTCTATGATTTTGATACAAGTCAGCCGGTCAGTATCCGTAAGTGGGAATCGGTTTGTGTGATTGGGCCAGTGGGCGTCTAAAGTTGTCTTCTAGCACCAAGGAGAGGTTAAGTCGCTTCCGATGTAGTTGAGCCAAGAAGGAAGTCTTGAGCTTTAACTTCAGATTGTTTGGTAGTGGGATGTTTTGAGTCGTCAGGACCGATGTTATAGGACAAGTTCAAGCATGATAGTTTGTGTGAAATCAGAACTGAATTTTGAAATTTCGAGGTGCTCTAAGAACAGTTTAGAAGAGTCAGATTTTGTTGGAGAACCAGTCTGAAAACAAGAGGAACGAAGACTACCCCTGTTGAGATCTTAGACGTAGGGACGCACGTGACTAGTCCTGTTGGTGAGATTGTAGTGGTCAGAAAAATGTACAGAAGATGTTTGTCGGTGGTCCAGGGATACGTGATCCTAGTAGATGTGGAGTAATTGTCTTTTTACGGTTCTGATGTAACTTTTGGCATAGTTTAGCTTGAAGAATACAGAGCTAGGGTATACCTTGAGACAGATAGAGAGAGTTGCCTTGAAGTTGCAGATTTCTGTGAGACTGTAGTGTTAGGTAGAGATGTGAACTTCTCATCGAATGTTGATCCAGCTTTAGAGGTCGAAAACTGATTGAGTTTAGTTGGCAGGCTTGCTTAGCAATTGTGATGGATTTGATTTTGAATGGAGATTAGACCACAGAATGCTAGAATAGTTTGTGTTTTCCTAGAAGTGTTTGGAAGGATTGTCGGTTTGTCTCCCGACAGAGAAGAAGAGTTTGTTATTGATATCGTCTCTGAGTTTGCTCCCGTTTTGATTGCTCTGTATCTTAAGACTCCCGAAAGAATTGAGAGTGTTGAAGAATCAATTACGAGATTTGTTAGACCTTAGATTCATGGGGCCTAGTGCATCATCTTAGAGTTCGACAGTGTAATTTGTGAAGAAGAAAGAGTGACAGTAAGAGAATGTGTTTAGATTCAGACAGTCGAAACAAGTGGCAGTGAATAATTAGTATCCGTTTCCGAGTGCCAGTGATTTGTTGATCAGTTAGTGTGTGTTTCAGTCTTTTCGAAGATTAATTTGGGATCCGATTGCTACCAGTTGAATGTGAGAGAAGTTGATGTATCGAAGACAACTTTCGAGGCAAGATGTGACCCCCTTGAGTTCTGAATTATGCCGTTTTGTTTGACTAGTGTGTTAGTTACTTTTATAGGGATGTTGAGCAGAATAATTCCCGAGTTCCTTGATCAGTTGTAGTAGTTCTCATAGTTGACACATGACTATATTCACGTACCGAAGAAGATCATGACAAGCTATGGAGTTAGTGATGTAGATCCTATTAGAGAATCAGTCGTATGCCAAGTTGTGCAACATGAACTCGGAGTTAATGGAGATGTTCTCCTAGGACATGTAGATCAGTCGAGTGTATTAGAGTAAATCCTATATAGGCAGAAGAAGACGTGAGTTGGAAGAAACCGAAGACAGTGACAAGTATCTATAGTCCATAAGTCTAGCGATGCTACTACCGGAAGTTTGTAAATAGTATTTTGAAGGTGGCTGCCCCTTTGACAAGTTGCTACAGAAGAATGTTCAGTTGTGTGGTCCGATGCAAGACAATGAGCCCTTGAGAAACCGAAAGAAACTTCGAAGAGAAACTTCGACCTTGATTCAACCTATATTAGAGGAAGAGTTTGTGAACCATAGTGATGCGTTACATGTAGAGTTAGGTTGTGTGCTTATGCAAGACAGAAGATTGTAGCTTATTCATCGAGATAGTTGAAAGACTGAGAGAAGAGTTATCCGACACGAGACGTAGAGTTAATTACAGTTGTATTTGCTTCGAAGACTTAGAGACAAAGCTTGTACAGTAAGAAATGCACAGTGTATGCGCTTATCATCAGAACTTGAAATATTAGACGACTTAGGAAGGGTTGAAACTTAAACAGCATAGGTTGTTAGAATTGTTTGAAGACCTTAATCTCAAGATTGAGTATCATCCAAAGAGAGCCTACGTAGTAACCGACGTTCCGAGTTGTATTTGTTGTTAGATTAGTAGTAGAGTTGCGAGATGTAATTGTCGGATTCAGTTTACCAAATGATAGTATTCTTGTGGCTGAGTTTCATGTTAAACCTACTTTGAGTCAGATACTTGAAGAGAAACAGTTGCAAGACAGGTTCTTGGCACCTCACGTGCAAGACATAGTGGGAGGAAGACCGTCAGAATACAGTTTCAGAGATGATAGAGTTTGTATTTTTAGAGACAGAATAGTTGTACCGATTGACATAGTGTTTTGAGATATGTTGTTTTGGGCCGAAGCACACGACAGTTTAATTCATATTGCATTTGAGTGGTACGAAGACGTACTGTGGGTTGAAGATGAGTACTTCTGGATTGAGTTGATGAATAATGTGGTTCAGTATGAGAGTAAGTGTGTAAATTGCCAGCGTGTCAAGACCGAGCGTCAGTTTTCTTCTAGTTTGTTACATCCGTGGAAGATTCGTAGTGAAAGTGGGTAATAGAGATTCGAGATTTCAACTAGATTTTTGAAGACGTATGCATAGTGTTTGGTTGTATGTTGAGGTCTGATGATCAGTCAGAGAAAGTTATGGGTCAGGTATTCAAACAATGTTGTATGAGATTGTGAATCGGGCTAGTCCTGTTGTTTATCTGTTGCGGTTACCACCAGAGTTAGAAAGAGATTTGTGATGTGTCTGTGTATCTATAATTCGGGAGTGTGAGTCAGATCTGTTATGTGTTATGTTTGTAGAAGAGATCGAGTTGAGTTTAAAGTCGACATGCCTTGAAGAATCAGTTGAGATCTTAGTGTCAGATAGCAAATGTTGTGTGGTAAGTCCTTCGAGTTGGTTAAAATGTTGTGGTGAGAAGGAAAGGGAAGTATGGAGGAGCATGTTTCAGTGACTCTTCTTGTCCGATAAATTTCGGGGACGAAATTTCCTTAAGTGGGGGAGAGTTGTAACACCCGTGTTTTGGGGCTAGGAGTTAGTCGGGTTAGTGGTCCGGGTCGGTGAAAATTTAATTAAATCAATTTGGCCTAAGCTTAACCTAATTGGGTTTTAAAATAAAGATGAGGGACCACTTTGGTGATTTAACCCAAATATTTTGAAAAAGAGAGACAACTTTTAAAAAGTAAAAAGAACAAAAAAAAATGTTATCATCTTTCCCATTCTTCCTTCTTCACCGTGGAAACCCCACCAAACCCTCCCAAATCCCAAATTTGTATTTCCATCAAATTGCTCCATCAATTCAAGGGCGTTTTTGAAGGTAATCACATATTTGAACTCTCCTCTTCATCCTCTACATTTACATAGCTTTATATTTTGAAACTACCCACTTTTGTAATTTTCAAGTTTAAAGAAAGAATGGATTTTTGATGGGTTTTACACTTGATTTTGATTTATTAAGTTAGGTTTTGGTTTAATCTCATGAAAATACACATAATATGTTAAAATGGAGGATTTTGGGTGAAAACCCGAAATGGGTTTTTGTGGCTATTTTTGAAGTGTTTAAAACTTGGATTTTGGTGAGTTTTAGAGTTAAATTGAAGGGCTGATGGTTTAAGTATGTTAGGAAGGTTTTTTGGGACCATTTGGGTGTCATTTGGATGATTGAAAATAGAATTTTCAGCTAGGGTTTGAAGGAGCACGAAAATGGGCATTTTGGGGGTTGTTTTAGGTTGGAATTGGTGGGCTAATGTTAGTGCTATGGTTGGGGTTGCTTTGGGATCATTTGTGGGTATAAAATGTGTTGGAAACTTGGGTTTTGATCAAGGTTTATGGGCTGCTCGAATTTGATAAAGTTGGGGTTTGATCATGACTTGAAATGTTGAGTTTGATGTTTGAATTGTATTCCGGGTTAGCTACTTTGATGTTTGAGTTGATTTGAGGTTGTTTTGCTTGTGTTGAGGTGATTAGAAGCGAGGTTTTGAGTTGGTGAAGCCTTGGGAACAAATCCGGAAATTGAAGACCATGGTTGCTTGGTATTTGAGCTTGGAGGTGGAGGTGAGTGGTTAATGTTTTTAAATTGGTTTTTTTAGTGGTTGGTTCAAGCATGTGGACTAGGTTGGGCTTGGTAGACCCACCTAGAGTTAGGGTTAGGGTGGTAGCCTAATCCTAAACTTTAGTTAGAGACATTGGATGAACTCTTTAATTGATTTGTGTTATGGTGATTTTGTATAATGTGATATACATGTATGTCGAGGCATGGCTTAATGCATTGTTATATGCATGTTGATGACAAATGTAATGTGGATATACGTATGAGTGAAATATAATGTGATAATTGTTTGGATGGTATACATATAGTGTTGGCTCGTGAAATGAGGTGGTTGCATGATTTTGAGGATCATGGTGAGTACGTGCTAAGCACGGAAATTATATTGAAATTGATGTTGTGAAAGGTTGTGGATTTAATTTATATTGGCACTAGTATGCTTGGGTACAATGATCGATCATTAGGATGAGTGTGCACACGAGAGTCAAAACGCGCGTGGCCTTGGTGGCGTTAAGGCACCAAGGAGGAGTAAGAGTACGCCCGGAAATATTTATATTAGTCGATGATGAATGGAATCCCATCGACAGGGCGTGAGGATGAGTGGAATCCCCTCCGCGAGAGCCGGTGATGAGTGTAATCCCACCGCAGGTAATGGTTATGTTGGAAATGCGTTCCAACATGTTATCCGCGTATTCGAGTCATAGCTAGGTGCCAATATGAGATTGTATGTATATGCCAATATGATATGAAATGTCATCTTACCAATATATATATTGATATGTGTATCAATGTGATGTGGAGATGTGATTCCTTTTTGGATGATTATATGTGTTTACATATGTTGTGGAAATGAGCTTATTGAGCATGACATACTATTGAATAATTGTTCATGCATCATTGACATTTGGCTCTGGAGGATTGAAGGTATGAACATGCATTTTACCTTAGTTGAGATCGTGCTTTGACCCTGCATTGTCGAGGTTTGTTTTTAAAGAGCTTACCCTCACTAAGCTTTATTGCTTACGCTCTCTCTTTGTTCGACAATGCAGATCCTTAGTTCGTGGGTTGCTAATTGCAAGAAGGGGCCTCCAAGTGTGCTTCGTGGTGCTCGATTAGCTATCAAGTATGAACATTTTAGTTATGGTGTAATGGTCTAGCAATGGGACATGTATTCGTGCTATAATGCTTTTGAAGTATGATGTTGATGTTTAGGAGCATGTTAGACTCCTATATGTGTTTCATGTCTATGATTTGACTTGGATTGTAAACATGATATGTCTTGCCAAATGCTCGTGTGATGTATGCCTATGGAAGTTTAAGATTGCTTGTTGGCATGTAAACTTATTTGAGATGTATGATACCTATTGGTTCTTTTTAACGTCTTCAAGCATGACTTGTATGAAAGGCTACTAATGTGTAATTGCCATGTATGAATGATTTACCATATGCCTTGTGTGTGTTGAGTATGCTTGATATAGGATATATGCCTCTAGACTTTGTTTGCTTGAGTTGTGTGCCCTAGAGGTTGTTTGGGACCTTTAGACTTGTTAAAATCCGCCTAAGTCTGATTTTCAAAGGTTGCAGACAGCCCGCGTTTCGAAACGGGATGGGTCGTTTCGGAACGGGTAAGGCTTCAGGGACCCCGTATCGGAACGCGTTTCGATACGGTTTGGCCTTTGAAACCCCTGTTCCGAAACGGGTATCGGAACGTTTTGGCTACTGGAATTCTGAGAAAATGACGAGATGAAAGCGTTTCGAAACGGGTCTAAGGGTTTCGAAACGGTCAAAATCTCGTTGACCACGAGAAGTTGACCGTTGAGGGCGTTTCGGAACGGTTGACCTCCGTTTCGATACGGCCCCTTGTATGGGCTTTGAGGCAGTTGACCTGGTTAAGGCGTTTCGATACGCCTCAAGGGTGTTTCGAAACGGCATGTTTAAAAGATTAAAATTGGGTTGTTTAAATGATGTCTTGGGTTTGAATGTTTACCTTCTGTATTTTATTCCGCTGTTTGATCACATAGGACTCAAATGGGCCTTTAGAAAAGAATATGTTAAAGAAAAAAATAGGATCGCTAACCGAAGGGGAACCTTTACGAGTTTCGCTTCGGTTTTCCTCGTGTAGCCCACTCGGACCGGCCATCCGGCCAGACCGGGACGAGGGGGTTACAGATTGAATGTTGATTGTTCTTGATGAGTGCCTCGTATGATTAGATGTGGTTGATAAGTGTTGTATGTATGATTGAGGGTGATTAGGGAAGTCTTAAAATGCATTTAGAGTTGAGTTTCATGTCGTTTTGCTGCATTTTTGTGTCTATCATTGCAGGGCGTATCGGTACGCCCAAGTGCCGTATCGATACGGTCCTACACTTTGGGACACAGAATCGGCAAGGGGTATCGATACACGGGGGTGTATCGATACGCTCTTTGCTCACTGGAATTCTGAGAATTTGGTGAGTGAATGGCGTATCGGTACGGTGTCTTAGCGTATCGGTACGGTTGTATCTCGTTGATCACGAGATGTTGACCGAGAAGGGCGTATCGATACGCCCAAGGGCTGTATCGATACGGTCTTCCTCAGTTGACTTTTGGATGTTGACTTTGGTCAAGGCGTATCGATACCCTTGTCAGGTGTATCGATACGGCCTGCTTAAAAAGAAGAAATGGGCTATTTCAAAAGTGTTGTTTTGGATGGTCGTTTTTATGTTGCTTGTATTTCCGCTGTCGTGTTCCACATATGATATAATGTTGCATTTAGACAAGATAAATAAAAGAAATTTTCTAGGGTTGCTAACCGAGGGGAACCTTAACGAGTTTCGCTTTAGTTTTCCTCGTGTGACCCACTCGGACCGGTCAAGCGTCCGGACCGGGACGAGGGGGTTACACTAATAACCCAAAATTAAACCATAAACCTTAAGGAATCGAAACTAATGTCATAAACTAATAACCCTAAACTAAACCATAAATCTTAAGGAATCAGAATTAATCTCATAAATCAATAACACTAAACTAAACCATAAAATGTTAATAGTAAACCATAAATTATAAACCTTAAAAATCATAATTAATTTCATAAATCAACTCAAATATAAACATTAGATAATAGAAATACCCAACTCAAACCGAATTGACACAATCTTATCTATCATCCACTGACATACAATTTTCTACATCAACGAAGTCTCTGTGAATCATAACCCAACTCAAATCGAATCGACCCGAAAATTTAAAGTTTGACCTGACCCGAACGACACGATTTTGACTCGAACCGAAAGCGCCCGATCCGATATTGACCCGAACCGAAAATAACCGATCCAATTTTGACCCGAATTATCATAGACCCGAACTAAACCCGAATCAGACCATAACCAAACCGAATTTAAATCGATTCTAATCATACCCGAAATGACCCGAACCAAAACCGAACAGAATGATCCGATATTGGCACCTCATTTGTTGCTTGTGCTAATACCTGATGCCAATTAATCTGCCATTTGCAAACACTAATTATATAGTTTAATCCTTAAATTTCAAGGCTATATTAATTAAATCCTTTCGCCATGTTTGGTAAATAGCGGTTTGAGTCAAAATTAAAGGTTTGAGCTAATATTAGAGGTTTGAGCTAATATTAGAGGTTTGACTGGACAAATCTGCTAGTTTAAATGTTTGGTGAATAACAGATTGAGGTGAAACCTCTAATTTTGAAAAAAAATGCTAATATGAGCTTTTTAAAGTTAGCGGTTTAACATAATAGTTACAAAGACCCTTTTACCCTTAACAATTATTAAATATCTTCAAATAATCTAAATTTAACATTTTCTATTTTAATTTTTCACCCTCACGTATTTATATTTTGACATTTGTAAAGTAATACATTTTGTTTTTTTTATTCTCACACATTTATATTTTTATTTAAATTTAATAATTAATTATATTATATTAAAAATAATTATATAAATAATAAATTAATTTATAGATCTTCAAATATGCTTAGTATTGTTATATTAAAAAATATTTTTCATAATCTAATTAATATTAATAGATGCAAAAATATTTTTTTGAACGGTAATAGATACAAAATATTGATAACTAATAAACTATTCAAACAAGCATCGATTATAATCATGTCCTTATATGTCATTTTGTTTGTTTAAATAATCAAACATATATCAGTTAATTTTCCCAAACACTTTTATACAATCAGCTAATACAATTCGCTAGTTAAATCAACTAATACAATCAGTTATCCGCTAATTGTCAAAGATGACATTTGTCTTTTTCAATTATTATAGACAGTTTCTACTAGAGGTGGCAATCGGGTCATTCGGTTCGGGTTCGGTTCGGGTCGTTTCGGTTCGGGTCATTTCGGGTCTATCTAGAATCGGTTTAGATTCGGTTCGGGTCGGTTCGGTTCGGGTTCGGGTCTAATTCGGGTCTGTGATGAGTCGGATTCGGTTCGAGTATTGGATCGGGTCAATATCGGATCGGTTGTTTTCGGGTCGGGTCAATATCGGATCGGTCGCTTTCGGTTCGGGTCAAAATCGGGTCGTTCGGGTCGCTTTCGGTTCGGGTTAAAATCGGGTCAATTTCGGGTCAATTTCGGGTCCGGTCAACATTTAAATTTTTGGGTTAATTCGATTTGAGTTGGGTTAAAGGTTTGAGATTTAGTATTTATGGTTTAGTTTAGAGTTATTGGTGTATGAGATTAATTCTGATTCAACTTGTTAATCTATGCATTTGAATTTGATTAAATATTTAAATCAAAGCTTCATGTATCCATATAACTTTTTTGTATAATTATATTAAATCAAAGTTAATAATAATAATAATAATAATAATAATAATAATAATAATAATAATAATAATAATAATAATAATAATAATAATGTCTGAAATGAATTAATTTATTAAACTTAGGATCTAATTGAACTAACTAAAATCTAAAAGCATAAATCACGGACATAATTAAAATAATTTTAAAACTAAATGTGAAATTTCAATTAAATTAATCTAAATTGAAACTCAATTAAATTAATAAAAATAGAAAGACAATTGGTAAAAATAGAGAGGGAAAAAACAAAATTTTGGAGGGAAATAAGCCACCAATTTTTTAAGCTAGATTGAAAAAAAAAAGAAAAAGACAATTGGAAAAAATAGAGAGAGAAAAGACAAAATTTTGGAGGGAAATAAGCCACCAATTTTTTAAGCTAGAGATTAATTACTTTTTAGGTCATGTTGCATTTAAAATGTTACATTTTAGTCAACTTTAAGTTTTAGTTTAATTTAATTTAGTCACAAGTATTCCCACGGTTTAGACTTCGGATATAGAAATCCCCTCCCAGTAGTGATATTTAGTCTCTAAAAATTTACTTTTAGTTGAAATTAACTAATCTTTGTAATTTAGTCTATTAATTTAATATATTGATATTTTCGTTCATTTTAATTTCAAAGATTTAATTTTTAGCCAAAATTGACCCCTATTTATTTATATGGTATAATTACAAAATTGGTCATTGGACTCTCAAATTTCTCCACTTCCAAATTGTCAATTTAGTCTACAATTTCAATTTTATGCTATATTTTATGATGAAATTATAAAATTGGTCACCAAGATCTCAAATTTCTATACTTCATTTTATTATTTATTATATTGTTAAAAATAGATATTCGGGTCAAAATCGGGTCAAATTCGGGTCAAATTCGGGTTAAAATCGGGTCGATATTCGGTTCAGCTTTCGGTTCAGCTTTCGGTTCGGGTAGCATTCGGTTCGGGTCCATTCGGTTCGGGTCCATTTCGGTTCAACAAAAAATTTCGGTTCGGTTCGGATCGGTTCGGTTCGGTTCGGGTTTCGGGTCAACTCCGAATCATCATTTCGGGTCAAAATCGGGTTTCGGTTCGGGTAATTCGGTTCGGGTTTCGGGTCTCGGGTCAAGTTTGCCAGGTCTAGTTTCTACTACAAAAAGTCAAGCGGAGCCAACATTCATGTTGCAAAATAAATTTCCATCATATTTGGAAAGTTGAAATCTGACCAAATGCCTAGATATAAGTTGTTTTTTAAACAACTCAATAAGTGGTCTCAGTAGAAAAGTGGATGATGTTCATCCTAGGAAATTTAGGTTCAATCGCTTTGTTTGCAAGGTGTGTGCTTTGTCAAAGGATTAAAAATATGTATGAATAAATATTATCTTGTAATCACCTTTAGACTACTAAAAAAACAACTTTAAACATTGAAGAGGAAAGTTTGACCATGGAGAAAAAGAAGACAATAGAGTCGAATTAAAAGTTTAATAATTATATTACAAATTTTAAAAATTCTGTAACCAAAATCTAAACATCCTAAAAGTTCAAAGACCGCCAATATAATTTACTCTAAAGAAAAACATGTCATTTACCATCTAAGCACGAAAAGGATGATATAATTTTTTTTCTTCCAAAAACGAAGTAATGACATTAGACACGATTGTCCATCTCGAAATACTTTTCGAGCTAAACACAAGGCTTTATTTTTTTTGGGTAAACAATATTATTGGTCATTAAATTATTCTTAATTTCTTGTTTTGATCACTAAACTATTATTTTTGGCAAAAACATCACTAACGTTACGTTTTTTTTCTTATTTTGGTCACTTGTTAAAAATTCATGAAAAATTAATAGTTTGGTGATCAAAACAGGAAAGAAGTAATAGATTGGTGACCAAAATAGAAAAAAAAAAAGGTTAACATTAGTGACCACAATAAGAAAAAAAAACGTAATTTTAGTGATGGTTTTGCCAAAAATAATAGTTTGGCGACCAAAATAGGAAAGCAATAATAGTTTAGTGACCAATGGTGTTGTTTACCCTTTTTTGTTGCCCTCTGGTTCCATGGCTACAAGCTGACCCGCGTTGCACACCTGGCTTTGGTGGGTGAGTCTCTCGGCGGGAAACTTCTGCAAACACAAGAAGATGTATATATGAGTTAGGATCCACTTATATTGTGTAAAAGTTAATTACTTTTATACCTTTTTTGGACCGTTGAATGATTGTAATAAATGACTAAGATTATTTCCTTATTTTTTTTCCAATTGATAATCTTCACATTTTCTACTGTTAATCTCATCCATCTATTTACCTTTATCCAATGGTCCAAAAAAAGTGTAAAACTTTCAAATTTTACACTAATCCATAATTATTGGATGAATAAAATAAATAAAAGAATTTTGAAGTAGGATATTAGAAAATTATCGCTTGAAAAAGAAAATGATTACAAGGAGGCCATAATTATGAATGTATGTGTTTTTCCGTATAAAAAACATTGATTGTCACTTGGGAAAAACGCCTACATTCACCTAATTTCGGTATGTATTATTGACTTATTTAGGGATGTAAAAACAAGTCAGAACCTGGTAACCTGACTGAAACCTGCCCGAGTCAGAACTTGATTTGACCCGATTTTTTTTTTATCCGAACCCGATCTGCAACCGACTGTTGTTGATTCGAACCCGAATTTGACCTGTTACTGTAGCAACCGAACCCGATCTGCGTCCGACTGAAAACGACCCGAACCCGAATTGGACCTATTAATTTGGACCTGAAACCCGACCTGCGTCCGACTGAAAAGAACCCGAACCCGAAGTCGACCTGGCAAATAACCGAAATTACCCGACTGAATTGACCTGATATCCGATTTTACCCGACCTGAAATGGACCCGACCTGAAATGGACCCGACCTGAAAGTGGACCCGACCTGAAATGGACCCGACCTGAAATGGACCCGACCTGCTTTTGAACCCGACCTGTTAAGTGACCCGACCTGTTCTTGACCTGAGATGAAATTAACCCGAAACCTATGACATGATGAATTAAAAAATTTATAAAAGTTCATATATCATATACATATATAATGTATATACATATACACTTACATATATTGATATAGGTGATGTATATGCGCGCATACATATATATATATATATATATATATATATATATATATATATATTAAGTACTAAAGTTTGAAAAAAGAATAAATAATTGATAATTTATGAAAATAAAAAATTAAATGAAGAGTTGTTTTTAATTTTAAAGTTTATTCATTAACTTGAATAAAATTGTAAATTTACAAATTATAAAAAATTAAATAACAATTGTAAACTTATTTGTATTTCATAAAATTTACTAAAGTTATAACATATATATGTAGTTCAAAATTTTACAAGTCTAAAATTTTAGAAGCCTACAATTTTATTTTTTTATACTTAGTTAACAGATTCTTTAAGATTGTAAAACTTAGTGAAATTATAACACTTATGTATAACATTTATAATTGAAAAATGACTAAGTAAATTTAGAAATTATAAAAAAATTGAAAGTCTACAACTTTAATATGTAATATTTTATACTTAACAGATTCAAGTTATAAAAATTGTAAGTCATCCTACAACTTTTGCAGTTCAAAACGGATAAGATTATAAAGTATATGATTTTACATAAGTAGAACAAATTAAGTAATTGTTGTCTTAAGTTACAAAATGTAGAATTAAGTTAAGATATAAAAAAAATTCATACACTTAAGTAAATAAATTAACAGATATAAAATAAAAATAACTAGAATATCAGATTATCAATACTTTATTACTTAAAAAAATATCATTACAGAATGTAAAAAAATACAAGATAAAAATTTACACTTATAATTTTACAAACCGAATGTCACAAAATACAAGTTTGTAATAAAATTAGCCCTCAGATCTTATAGCAAAGCTAAAAGCACTTTGCTACCAGATAATTCTTCATCGGGCTATCTCATCTAAATGCTACCAACAGCTAATTATGGGTAACTGGTAAGAAACCAACATAATTATGGGCAACACTAAGATAAGAGAGGAACAGCAAGCTACCAGTAACCAACAGCAACACCAAGCCATTAACAGCAGCAGTAAACAGCATCACCAACTCACAAACAACAGCAGCATTCAGCTAAGAAGCAAGAAAAAAACAGAATCAGATGCAACATCAGATGCAAAACAAAACACTAAGTCAAATTAAAGAAACAGAAACAAGGATTATACCTCACTTAACAAGAAACACTAAGTCAAATTAAAGAAACAGAAACAAGGATTATACCTCACTTAACGAGAAGGATTATACCTCACTTAACAAGAAGGATTATACCTCACTTAACATCAGATGCAACATACACATCAGATACTTCTACATTGAAGTGCTTCCTGCAAAACAAAACAAAGTCAGTAACTGAATATAAAAATAAAACAAGAATTGAAAAAACAGAAAAAAGGATTATACCTTAACCTTGAAGTGGATCTTCAACAGACACATCAGAGACTGAGGCATCCTTCCCAACAGCAAGAAATTCTTCATCCCTTTCTTCAGGCTCAAAACCATACAACTAATTTATGGTTGTTACAAACACTTCTACATTTTTAGGCAAAAGCCTAGCCCTCAACTTGTTCAATATTCGACCTCCCATACTAAATGAGGATTCAGAAGCTACAGAGGTGATTGGAATGGCTAACACATCTCTAGCCATGAGTGAAAGCACTGGAAAAGACAGAGATTGTGTTTTCCAATACTCTAAAATATCGAACTCAGCATCTGATGTGCGAGGGAGAAGGGGCAAAGAAATGTAGGAGTTAACATCGGACTTACCACTCCTAGAAGCTGCCAAATTGGCATCAAAGTTCTGCATTAAATAAAAAAAATTAGTAAACTGTAAATGAAAAAAATTAACTATAAAAACAGAAGCTAAAAGATAAACTGACCTGAAAGAGATTAGATTTTTTGAAGGTCCTAGGGCGACCAGAACTTGACAGACTTGAAGAATGAGTAGAGTTACTTTGGACAGAAGAATTATTAGAAGAAGTACGTGCAGATCTTGAATAATAAATATACATACTCACAAACTCATTATAAACAACACTTACCCTCCTTTCAACCTCATCCTCAACATAGAGGACACCATACAACTCCTTCAGAAGTTGTAACTTATACCGAGGATCAAGTAAAACAGCAAAAGACAGAATAGTTGAATGATCAGACCAGTATTTCTCATACAAATCAAGCATAGGACCAGCCATTGCAGAGATGCCCTCACATGGATCATTGTGAGCATCACATAAAAGTTTCTCAATGGCAACAACATTAGCCAAGTACAAATTAGCAGTAGGATACTTGGATCCTGAGAACAGAGTTGAAATTTCAAAGAAGGGCTCAAGGAAATCACAAATTAATTGAGCAGTTTCCCACTCAACATCAGAGATTACATCCAAACCATTTTCCCTATTAACAAACAAGTTAATAGCATGTTTAGCTTCTAGTGCCCTACGAAGCATCAGGTAAGTAGAGTTCCATCGAGTAGGAACATCCAAGACCAACTTACCAGAAAAATCAGAACCACAGTCATTAATAGCAGAATCAAAGGAACAAAGTCTAGAATCAGAAGAATCTATAAATTTAACAATCTCACGCAATTTAACAACAGATGAGTCGATTACCTTCAAGCCCCTTTGAACTATCAAGTTCAGGATATGGGCAGCACACCTTATATGAAAAAACTTACCATTGCATGGCAGAGGAGAAATTGCATGCAAATCATCTTTCAGACGCCTCACCATTCTTTCATTTGCAGAAGCATTATCAAGAGTCATTGTAAAAGCTCTCTTCTCAAGACCCCATTCAGTTAACATATTTTTAACAAACTTGTAAATAGACTCACCATCATGGGGAGGGGGGAAACGACGAAAATTTAAAATCTTAGACTGAAGTTTCCAGTTATTATCAACATAATGTGCAGTCAGTGCAAAGTAAGAACGTGAAGTGCAAGCAGACCAGCCATCACATGTAAAACAGATACGACTCAGAACAGATTGCATTGAATCAAAAAGCAATTTCTTATGCATCTCATGCTTTAACATGCAAGCCTTAGTAATAGAGTACCTTGAAATATCTTTCACATTAGGATTTAAATAATTATGCAAAACCCTAAGTTTATCATGCTCAACAACACTCAAAGCATAACCATGACAAAGAATTGCTTCAGCAAACAGTTCACAATATCTTTTCTGATCAAAAGCAGCTTCTGAACTACTATTGGGATTAGTAGCAAGAAACTCCTTATAAGCATCACATTTTTCAGTATGTCTTTTCGGATTAGAAGTACCAATATAAGAGTCAACTTTATACCTTTTCTTTTTGCAGTACTTACATTCTGCAAAAAGCCCTTCTGGAAGCTTGATGAATGTGTAATGATCCCAAACAGGGGATGTTCTTCTCCCAATGTCCCCTCCAGCTGAAGCTGTAGACTTCCTCTTGGAGGTACGAACTGTCTCAGACAGTTGATCATTTGCACCCTCTTCTAGCAAAAACATACAAAAAAAGAGTCAGAAATATACAAAATATAAGTTAAAAAAAATCATAATGAACAAGGATTAATAAATTACCTTGAGACAATATAATTTGGTCATTTAGATTTCTTTCTCCAGGAAAGTCCAACTCATAAGAGAATGAATTCATAGCTGTCACAAAACTGAAAAAGTGCAAATCAGAGAACCAAAAATAAAAAAAATACAAAATCATATATACAGACATCCATAAACAAAGAATAAAATTTCTAATGGTTTCAGTTTAACCCTTGTACGTGGCGTTGTTACACCTATCCACAGGGACAAAATTTAAAATCCCCCTTTGGCACCAGTAGCACCGCAGGTCAGGTAGTCCAGCCGATATACTCAGGTTAAACCAACGAAACCCTAAAGACTCGGACCATACATATGCATACATGCATAAAGATATAACACGCAGAAAACAGATATAACATGCAATAAAAAGATCTCAGATAACATGCAAACTGATATAACATCCAAAAACAGATCTCAGAAAACAATCATACATATAAACAAACAGAAACATAAATACAGAAACATGCATAAAAACATACATGATACAATAAACAGACTTGGACCATACATATAAATACATGCATAAAAATAAAATCATAGAAACTGACATGCATAAATACAAACTGACAGAAACATACATGATACAGATCTCAGATAACATGCAATAAACAGATCTCAGATAACATGTAATAAACAGATCTCAGATAACATGCAATAAACAGATCTCAGATAACATGCAATAAACAGATCTCAGATAACATGCAAACTGATATAACATCCAAAAATAGATCTCAGAAAACAATCATACATATAAACAAACAGATCTCAGAAAATAATCATACATATAAACAAACATAAAGAAACATGCAAAAGGAGATATACAACCTTCCATCTTGATGAACAGACCGGCACGCAACAGGAACAGACAGAAAGAAGCCAGAAACGATTCTGAGAAAAAAAGGAAAATAGTAAGAATCTGAAAATCAAACAAAAAAAATAAATAGAAGAAAAAGAATATATAACTTACACGAATAGATCTGGGAAAATGAAAAGGCAGAGAATAGCTCTCGGAAAATGAAAAGACAGAGAAGAACAGATCTCAGAATCTGAAGAGGTAAGATGAGAATACGAAAGGATGTTGGGATTAGAGGTTAGGGTTTGGGGATTAGATGTTTAGGGTTAGGGTTTAGATGTTAGGGTTTCAGATTTAGGGTTAGGGTTTTGGGATTAAGGGTGTAGAGGTTAGGGTTTCAGATCTAGGGTTAGGGTTAAGAATAAATTAGGGTGTAGGGTAAAACAGAAATGATTTTGGGTTTTGGGTTTAGAAGGATTGAAGATAGAAATTCTCAAGAACACGAGGTTGTTCTTGAGAAAAGAAGGGGGTTTGATCGAAGAAAAACAGGTTTAAGGAAGAAATTTGTGTTTATAGAAGATCTGGGAGGAAATTTTGGAAGAACATGGAAGAACACGAGGTTGTTCTTGAGAAAAGAAGGGGGTTTGATCGAAGAAAAACAGGTTTAAGGAAGAAATTTGTGTTTATAGAAGATCTGGGAGGAAATTTTGGAAGAACAGGGAAGAACTTGGGAAGAACACGAGCTTTTGATCGAAAGAAATGAGGAAAATCTGGGATTTTGGTGTTTGTGGATGAGAGAGAATTTGAGACGATATTTCGGCAGCATAACAGAAGGGAGAAAGGAGCAAATTTGGCTGAGGGGTGAGGGTGTATTTATAGGGCTCGAGCCGGGTCGGAGGATCCGCGCACTTTGAAACGGGTTCTTCAGGTTTTGCTCCGCAAGCACTCCTTCTTTGATTTCTTTCAATTTCGTCCTTTTTGTTTTGAAATTGAGCTTAAATCTTTGATTATTTTTCAATTGCATCCTTACTTCAGTTTTAACTTTTAAAGTTTAGGGTTATGGTTTTAATTTAGGGTTTGTGGTTTTAATTTAGGGTATAAATTAAGGGTTTACAGATTTGTTTATGGCTAATATATTTTATTTAGTTTTTTTAGGGTTAATATGTTACTTTAGGGTATAAATTAAGGGTTTTGGGTTTTTCGTTTAATGTTAATGTGGTTTAGGGTTTATGATCTTTAATTAGGGTTTTAATTTAAATGTTTAGGGTTGAAGGGTTTTAGGTTTTAGTAATTAATTTTTAGTTTTAATATTTGTAGGTTTTGATTTAGGGTTTAGGGTTTCATGAAGCAATGTACTTCGATCCTTTAGTTTTAATGTTTATGGTTTAGTGTTAGGGTCTAGTGTATTGTGCTTAGGGTTTAATGTCACGATAACAAGTGACTTAGGGTTTTGATTTTATGAGTTTCAATTTAGTGTTTAAGGTTTAGGGTTTAGGGTTATCATTAGGGTTTTGAACCTTAACCCTAAGCCCTAAACCATGAACCCTAAACCCTAAACCATAAGGATTAAACACTAAACCCTTAGATCCTTACCCTAAACCCTAAGCCCTAAAGTATGTAAGTATTTATGCATTTAGGGTTTACGTTAGTATAATGAACTAAGGTTAGTTCGAGTGATTAGTTTGTAAGGTTTAGGGTTTAATGTTAGGGTCTAGGGTATAGTGCTTAGGGTCTAGTGTATAGTGCTTAGGGTTTAATGTTACGATAACAAGTGACTTAGGGTTTTGATTTTATGAGTTTCAATTTAGGGTTTAAGGTTTAGGGTATATGGTTATCACTAGGGTTTTAAACCCTAAACCATAAACCCTAAACCCTAATGTATATAAGTATGTACATATGTACATATTAATACATGAATCTCAAACCTCAAACCCTAAACCCTAAACCCTAAACCCTAAAGCTATATACACTACAACACAACCCCTAATGTATGTAAGTATGTACATGTGTACACATTAATCTCAAACCTCAAACCCTAAACCCTAAACCCTAAACCCTAAACCCTAACCTACATACACTACAACACAACCCCTAATGTATGTAAGTATGTACATGTGTACACATTAATCTCAAACCTCAAACCCTAAACCCTAAACCATAAACCCTAAACCTTAAACTCTAACCCTAAACCCTAACCTACATACACTACAACACAACCCCTAATGTATGTAAGTATGTACATGTGTACATATTAATACATGAATCTCAAACCTCAAACCCTAAATCCTAAACCCTAAACCCTAAACCACAAACCCAACCATATTGTATATAAGTAATTAATTATATACGTGTGTACATATTAATGCATGAACGCTCAACACAAAACCCTAAACCCTAAACTTTATTTTTATTCTAAATTGACATATACTTATTTTTTTTTTCATTACTCTAATTTTTATACTTTTAATTTGATATTTTTGTTTTTATTATAGTCCCTAAAACTTTATTTTTATTCCAAAATACCAATTTTCCTTGTTTTTTTTTTAATTTGTCTAATGTTTTATAATTTTAATTTGATATTAATGTTCATTATAATCTCTGAAATTTTATTTGTAATCCAAATTGACCTATTTTCTGTCCAAATCGACCCATTTTGATTCTTTTTTAATTACTCTAATGTTTTATAATTATAATTTGATATGACTTTAAATAATTAACTCAAAATTAACGACGATTGACGAAGGTCAACCTAAAGTCTATCAACTACTTATATGGTTGTACGACCGAACTCAAACTGAATACGAATTTCAATCACAAAAATACCCCGACCTGAATTACCCGACCTGAAGCTACCCGACCTGAAATTACCCGACCTGAAATGAACCCGACCTGAAATGAACCCGACCTGAAATAGACCCGACCTGAAACGAACCCGACCTGAAATGAACCCGACCTGAAACGAACCCGACCTGAAATGAACCCGAATTGAAATGGACCCGACCTGAAATGTATCCGTACCCGAATTAACCTGCCAATTATCTGCTTCGGACCCGACCCGTTCTAACCCGACCTGAAATGGACCCGACCTGAAATGGACCCGACCTGGAATGGACCCGACCTGAAATGGACCCGCACCCGACCCGAGTCGAGTTAATTTTTTTTTTTTTACCTGAAATGATCTGTATCCGATTTTACCCGACCTGAAACCTGACCGATTACCTGTTTTTACATCCCTAGACTTATTATAGAGGTTGATGACTTTATATACATTTGTCATGGCGTTCATCCCAAGATATATATTTTAATTTATAGGATTGGTTTAAATATTAATACTATAGACATTATATAATTAATGATTCAATTAATCCATTGGGTTGATAACATTTTTTAGCTTTAACTTAGTTTCTTCATGACCAGATACCATTAATCCGAAGCAAAAATCTTGCAAAGTCTTCAGGAGACTACAAAGTCAATTTTTCCTCTCCAACAACTCGGTTTGCTTCATGTTTGGAACATATACTTCCATAGTTGTAGAGATCACAAGAAATATTATATCTTTTTAAAATAATTTCTTTCATAATTCTGAATATTAAGACATGCTCCCTCTATATAGAGTCAAACAATTAATCACCAAAAAAAATTATTCCATAAGATTTCTTACATAATATAATAAATATTTACTTATTAAATAAACTAAATCCCTAGGTAATATTCAAACACGAAAATTACTTCAAAATCTAACTTAATTATCAATTAAAATTTGTTAATATCTAACAAAAAAATATAGAGTAAACGTCATGTACCGATATGTACCACTAATTATATATATCGATATGCACCATTAACTATTTTAATAACTTTTGAAATCATGAGGACCTAGAGCATGATTATTTCCTTTTGAAAATAAATTATATAAAACATTTTTTTCATTTTCATATTTTTTTATTTTCTAATTCAAGAAAAATAAATAATTCATAATTCAACTTTTAATTAAAAAATCTGAAAAAGTGGCAAAAAAATGTTTTATCATACTTTCTTCTCAAAAAGAAATAATCACACTTTAGGTCCTCGTAATTTTAAAAATTATTAAAATAATTAGTGATATATATGATTTGAAATTTACTTATTAAATAAAATTGTTACTATACGATTTAAAATGTTGTTAATACGTGCATAATGTAAATATTTACTTACTAAATGAACTTAATTACCAATTGAAAATTTTTAATATCTAATATACTCAAATTATAGAGGGAATCACCGACCCCTTATGTTTGATGAGACATTTTCATAATCGGGATAAGGGCAAAAATGTGATTTTTGAATTTTATTTTGCCCTTTGCAGGATTTAGAATCGTAAAATGTCCTACATAAGACCTTAACAGTGAACTCACCGCACTACCATGGCGAGTTTTAAAAAAATAATCTTTTTTATTTAAACTCGTCGTCTCGCCGTGGGCCCGTGGCGAGTTTTAATTTTTTTTCCTTTAATCATGTTTAAATCGTAATCAGGTGATTAACGAAGGATTAAACCGAACTCGTCGTATGGGTATGGCTAGTTTCGCCTAGCCTAACGTCCATCCAACGACATTTCCAAACGTTGTGACTGGGGCATATGACTATTGGATAATGGCTATAAATTGAAAACTCGTCGTGGAGCCCTGGCGAGTTCCCTTTTTGACTCGTTGGCCAAAGGTCAATTTTTTCAAGTTAGGGCTTTAAGTTTTGTAGTATAAATAAGAAGTTTGGCAAATAACAAGATACGAAGGACCTCATACATGCTAGTTGTTTCAATGTAATTGGGTGATTCGTACGTTAAATTAACGAACATGATCACTCTAGCAAGTGGTAACATGGCTAGATATCGTTTCTAACGAGATCTTTACTCCCTTTTGGATGCCTTTACGCATGCCGATTTTTACACAATTTTGTTCAGATGTTCAGTACTATGTCGTGAAAGTAAAAAAAAAAGGAAATATTATCCCCCAAAACTCTGTAAATCCACTTTAAACATGGCTATCGAAGCTTGCCTTCAAAAGCTACCATGATAACTTTCATACGGGTCTTTAGGCAACGTTTTCGCCATTTTAGGATGTTTTTTCGACGTAATTTTTTCGCCATCGTAACGTCCACGTAATTATTTATCGGACGGTGTGGCCACCTTTTTATATGTATTCAAAAGGCGCTCAAAATCATGCCTGCAAAAGCCTACCGTGCGAGTGCCTGAGTAAGAAATGATAGGCCAAATTCGACATGCATTCCAGGCGAGTTAGAACTTGTCGTGCATAGCCGACAAGTTCGGCCTACCATTTCTTATTAAGGCGCAGTCCGTGCATCTCCTATAAATACTCATCATAAAACTTAAATCTTATATTTCGTACCACACCAAGCGCTCAACTATTTTATATGTTCATTTTCTTCCAAAGTGATAATTTATAAACTCAAATTTTCAAAAAAAATTAAGTACGTATATTTCAAACTTTCGATGTTCTTCTTACAACATATCTACGCTTCACAAGTCATCCTCATAGTTGTTCGGGTAAGAAATGAACACTGGAGAGTATGCAGCCTCAATTCAGCACGGTCTCGTCAGTAATTGAAACCGGTGTATCTTTTGCAGCTTTATTATTAGAATCCGACGGCCTCATCAACTTCTTATCGGGACGAAGCAGTACATTGATGATATCCTACGTGCACCGCCACCTAATTATCTTTTAAATGCAGCTTCAAAAAAGGCCAAAGGTTCACTTAAAACAGATGAGCATGAGTAAATGTGTGACGTGCGGCCTCGCAAGTTTGATGATCTCATCATTAACTGAAACTGGTGTTTCTTTTGCAACTAATTTTATTGAACTCTGTTGTGCATGTACGATAGAATATTTTACACGAATGTATTGCATTTATTTATTTATAACCATTGCAAATGGTCGAATATTTACACGAATGTATTACATTTATGTAAAGATAAATATATGTTGGGCTTGAAAGTCGTCAACAAAATTGCAAAATAAATTAGTTCCAATTTAAAGTTCTTCTTACAACAATAAGAAATCAATATCTAAAAACTATCCATTAAATATTTTCATAACTATTTGAACAAAAAAACTACTACAATATATATTCATTACAAACAAACAACCTCGGCATTTATCATCCTCTTCCTTGTCTTCTTCCTCTCTTTGGTCTTAGGATTTGTCGGTGCCCAAAGTGCGTCTGGTCATAAAAACGCGGCCCCTATCGAATTCTCGGCTAAATCGGAGTTTGTTCATCATCGTCGGCGGCGAATACGTCATCATTATCATCGACCTTCTCTGTATCATCGTCATGATTAGGATTCATGCGACGCGGTTGACTAAACATGCTCGGACCTACTCCCCCAAAATTGCCATAAAAAATAGGACCTGAAATGGATGTCGTCGACAATAATGCTGTCACGGACTCCACATCAAGATACTGCATTTCTTGATACCGAACTTGAGGGATGTAACCCCCTCGTCCCGGTCCGGACGCTTGACCGATCCGAGTGGGCTACATGGGGATAACCGAGACGAAACCCGTTAAGGCTCCACTTCGGTTACCGACTGATGTGAGCACGTTTATGCCACCCAATGATGCAGCTTCAAACTTTCAGGGAAGTTTTCTTTTTCATTTGTTACATACTGATGTGTAACATTTCTTATACTTATATTATTTATATTAGTGTGATTCTATGTATATAGTATGTTTGGTGTGTTTTGAATAAGTTTGATATAACTTATGGTGTGTTTATATTTGTTTGTGAGCTAATGAATAAGGTTGCAAGTGTTTACAACTTGTTTTAGTGTTTCCATTAAGTTTACATTACTTTGATGGAAGTTTGCTATGTTTTGACGTAGGTACGTAGGAGGACACTAACTCAAGTGAGCATATGCAGCTCAACACTAGCTCAAGTGAGCATATGCAGCTCAACTCCATCTCAAGTGAGTGTGTGCAGCTCATCTCCAGCTCACCAGAGTGTATGCAGCTCATCTTCAGTTCAGGAGAGTGTAACCAGCTCATCACCAGCTCAAGGCAGCTCAGTTCAGCTCCTGACACTTTCAGTTAACTCATTTCAGCTCAACTTTAGCTCCACTAGCTCAACTTCAGCTAACAAGTCCAGAAGTAGCTGAAAAGCGTCTTGCATATCGGGGAGTGTGCTAGTGCACATGTGGCAGCCTAGGTGGCATCCGGTCATCTCCAGCACCCACGTGGCAGCTTGACACATGTGTGTGAATGTGCAGCCGAATCAGCCCGTTTTCTCCTTCATTATGCGCCATTTGCAAGAAAGGATAAGCCCGAGTGGTTATGTTTGAATTTCAAACATAAAAATCACATGTTAAATGTGATTTTCATGTGTTTTGGGCGCCTAAACTTGTGGCTGCCAATTGAGTCCGCCCAAAAGGAGTTATTTTCACTCAAATTCAATTTTTAAACTCCTTTTAATATCAGCCACACAACTTAAACGAATTTGGCAGCCCTTGTACCTATATATATGTGTTTAAACAATGTAATTTGGTTAGACAATTTTTATGAAACAAAATTATTGTGAGTTTTTCTCTCAATTTCAGTTCTTCATTGAACTTCTTTGGCATTTTCAGACTTTGTTTGATTGTGTCATCCTCCTTGATACTTCGGGTTCCTAGATCGCTATCTAGAGGGTCCAAGTCCGTTGGCGAAGAACATATTCGATTCGGGTCCGTTCAGTATATTGTTCGGGTTCTTTCGAGTTCAACGTCTTGTTAATTTCCAGCAACTTTAACACCATTTTCTGCCATTTTAGACGTTCATTTGCTGCCATGAAAGCCCTTTGAAGCATTCATCAACATTTGAATTCCGAAACTGCCAGAAAATTCCTTCCTCTCATTTCTTTCTTTATTTTCGTTTTTTTGTTCTTGTTGTTTTAACATCATTCTAACATCCATAACATTGTGTTATTGCAGAAACATGCTTGCTACAATCCTAGATCCGTTACAAACAAAGGACCGTTGTTTCTGAAGCAACGTACCCTTTATCATATGGTAATCAGAGCTTTGGTCAGATTATAGCACTTTCTGCACTACAAGAAATAAAAAAAATACAAAAATAAAAAAAACGAAATTCTGAAAAAAAAGAGTCAAAGTCAAAGTAAAAAAATCGAAAAAAAAAATCGAAAAAATTCGGAAAAAAAATCAGATTCGACAAATTAGTGTTGTTTACATCTTATACTGTTGTTTGGATCAAAAAATGATGAAAAATGTCTTTATTTACCGTGGAATGCTTCAAAATCACCCGAAACAACATGTTCTTGTTTGTTTGGTGATAGGGTTGTGGTAAGCATTTCTTTTGCAGTAAGTACTTTGTTTTTTTTTCTTTCTTTCACTTCATTTTAAGCTTTAATTCCAGCCATGTTCTTTTTTGTTTCCAGCCTTTGTTTTTTTTGTTCAATTAAACAGCCCCTAAACTCCGTTTAACCTTTGTTCTATCATTTGTGCATTTATATCTTGGAGTTGACACAGATAACAAGTTTGAAGGGTCAGATTAGTTTCTTAAAGAACTGTTTGCGAGAGAACGAGTGGAAAAGACATTTGAGCGTTGTGAGAACAGAAGGGGAGACAAAAAAAAAGCCATTCAAGAGCATTCTCCCGAGTGAAACACGAGTGCTAAGTGTTATTTTCTGAGTGCACTGTTCTTTGGAGTGATCCGTGAGACTTTGTTGAGCGTGTTATTGTGAGGTCCTTTTTCTTTATTTTACTAACATATAACATCTTTTCTTTTGTTTGTTTTAGTGTTTGAAAATGGCAGGTTCTGATGATAATTTGGGTGAACAACAACCACTGAATCTCAATATGCAAGCCTTAGAGCGGATGATGCAACGAGTGATTGCTAATGCATTGAAACCTATACATTCTCAATTGGATAGATTAGATGGGGGTGGTTCCCATTCTGTCCATGAAGAGATAAATGATGACAATGTGCAGACATTGGCTACCAGTGAAGCACTTGTTGACAAGAGAAGTCTGAATGATCAACCATCACAGGATGAACCGCAACGAAACAACCTCCTCCATACGAGATGCAACGTGAACGGCAAGGTATGTATTGTGATTATTGATAGTGGTAGTTGTGCTAACGTTGCTAGTACTCTCATGGTTGACAAGTTAGGACTGAAGACGACCATGCATCCCAATCCGTACAAGTTACAATGGTTGAATGATGGTGTTGAAATCGAAGTTACCGAACAAGTTGTTATACCATTTTTCATTGGAAAATACAAGGATGAGGTAACTTGTGATGTTTTTTCTATGAATACTTGTCATTTGTTGTTAGGAAGACCGTGGTAGTATGATAAGAGAGTTTTGCACGATTGTTACACCAATCGATACACTTTTACTCATGAGGGAAAAAAGGTAACTTTGGCACCTATGACTCCAAGTGAAGTATATGAAGACGAAGTTCATTTAAAAGCGAGTACTACAGCTTGGAATACCAACAAAGAGAAGAATGAATGCGAAAAGAAGAAAGCAAATTCACAGGTATTATCTGATTCGACATTTTCTTCTATTTCTTCTTCTAACTTGCAGGTTAATAAGGTGATGCCATGTGAAGTTCCCAAGGTTGCTACTATTGGTATGTCTAGTGCATCTATGTCCTTTTCAGAAATTCAGCACCCACGTGGCAGCTTGACACATGTGTGTGAATGTGCAGCCGAATCAGCCCGTTTTCTCCTTCATTATGCGCATTTGCAAGAAAGGATAAGCCCGAGTGGTTATGTTTGAAATTCAAACGGGCTGATTCGGCTGCACATTCACACACATGTGTCAAGCTGCCACGTGGGTGCTGGAGATGACCGGATGCCACCTAGGCTGCCACATGTGCACTAGCACACTCCCCGATATGCAAGACGCTTTTCAGCTACTTCTGGACTTGTTAGCTGAAGTTGAGCTAGTGGAGCTAAAGTTGAGCTGAAATGAGTTAACTGAAAGTGTCAGGAGCTAAACTGAGCTGCCTTGAGCTGGTGATGAGCTGGTTACACTCTCCTGAACTGAAGATGAGCTGCATACACTCTGGTGAGCTGGAGATGAGCTGCACACACTCACTTGAGATGGAGTTGAGCTGCATATGCTCACTTGAGCTAGTGTTGAGCTGCATATGCTCACTTGAGTTAGTTTCCTCCTACGTACCTACGTCAAAACATAGCAAACTTCCATCAAAGTAATGTAAACTTAATGGAAACACTAAAACAAGTTGTAAACACTTGCAACCTTATTCATTAGCTCACAAACAAATATAAACACGCCATAAGTTATATCAAACTTATTCAAAACACACCAAACATACTATATACATAGAATCACACTAATATAAACAATATAAGTATAAGAAATGTTACACATCAGTATGTAACAAATGAAAAAGCAAACTTCCCTGAAAGTTTGAAGCTGCATCGTTGGGTGGCATAAACGTGCTCACATCACCGACCCTAGAGGAAAATTTTCATTTTTATCTTATCTAAATGAATTGATTAAACCTAAGCGGAAGCCCAACAACAAACCGAGCCTAAGCCCAACCTTTGGAACCCTTTAGAGATGTCAAATAGCCCAAAAACAGGCCCGTGTTTCGAAACAGTCAAAGCCCGTTTCAAAACACCAGCTTCAATTTAAAAAGGTCAGACACCCGTTTCTAAACGCATCCACCCCGTTTCAGAACAGGTTCTCGATTTGCCTTGCCGTTTCGATACCAGTTTCGAAACAGGCAACTCCAGTGGCAAAAGTGTTTCGAAACTGGTTTCGAAATAGGGGCTCACAGTAGCCAAACCGTATCGTAACGAGTTCCGATGCGGGGGCCTTGGAACCAAGCCCGTTTCGAAACAGGAGAAGCCGTTTCGAAACACCTGTTGCCTGCAACTTCCAAAAATCAGTTTTAGACATCTCCTATCGGTTCCAAACGTCCGAAACAACTACACGAAGCATGCAATTCATACAGGTACATTCTAAAGGCATGCTCCCTAGCAACCATACTCGACATACACAAGATATACAAAAGAAACATCCAATCCAAAGTGTAAAACCGAAATTGATTTTGATATAACACATAAACCTAAGGACCAATCTGTAAAACGATAAAATTTTAAGTACTCTTTAAAGTCTCACAAATTGACAAGTATTTTTGAACAAAATAATATTTGAAGACTAGCTCTTAAACATACAAAATTTCCTAAGTCTTTTCCTATGTTTTTCAAGCCTAAGTATGCAAAAACGCCCAGGCGTATCGATACCCCTATGCGTATCGATACCCTATTTTGCCACTGGAATTTTAATGATCATACCATACCGATACGTCTTGCAACCATATCGATACGATATTCATCTGGGCAACTGTTTTCATGATACCGTACCGATACGCCTTGCAACCGTATCGATACGATATTCATCTGGGCAACTGGTTTCATGAAACCGTACCGATACGCCTTGCAACCGTATCGATACGCTAAGCATATCTTTGAAAATCTGAGCATTTAATTATTTGACCGTTACTTGTCAGTTGGTTGGTTTCCCAATTTTCAAGAGGTCGTTATACCGTACCGATACGCTTGGTATGCGTATCGATACACTTTTTATGTAAACTTGGCTTGAGATTCCAGTGAGCAAAAACCGTATCGATACGGCCTTCCATATCGATACGCCCCTTAAAACCGTACTGGTACGCCTTCTATGCGTATCGATACGCCCTATTTTCAGGCACAACGGCTCTTTCCTCTTTGATGCAGGTATCGATACACCCTTCCCGAGTACCGATACGGTAGGCTGCAGAGCTGCATTTAGTGCGGGAAAATTGCTCCCAACGGCTCTATTGATGATCCCAACTACCCAAACGGCTAGAAATGAATGCAAGGATATAAAAACAAGCTTCATTTGACCAAGCAACAACTATTGAACCCTCAAGCATCATCAAAGCAAAAATCCAAACCCTAGTGCTCTTCAAAGTCAAATTTCTTGTACCCAACTCTAGTGTTTTCAATTGTCATTTTGTATTCTAAGTTTGGGGTGATTGAAATTGTATTTGGGTAGACAATTATCCTTTGAGAGGAATCATTTGAGTTTACCACAACTTCTCTTTGTAATTTGAGTGGATTAAGCTTTGGGTATAAAGCTTAATCGAATTTGTAAGGTTACCTCCTCATCCAAGAAAAGGGGAAGAATTCAAGTAGTGAATTGGTTGAAAATCCTTAGTGGAACTAAGGTAGTGGATGTAGAGTTCATTTGGAGAACTTGAACCACTCTAACTACTTGTGTCAATTTTATTTTTCACCCATTTCTTTCCACCAAAATTTTAATTGCCAATTCACCCCCCCTCTTGGCCATTTGCAATTGTTCGATCAACTCAACAATTGGTATCAGAGCTACACTCATTGGAAGGATTACAACCCTCTTGAGTCGATTCTAGGAGAGTTTGATCAACAACAAGTCAAGCAATGGCATCCACATCCAACTATGAGTCCCAATCCACCACCAAGCTACCATTCTTCAATGGGGATAACTATCCTTATTGGAAGAATAGGATGAGGCTTTTCATCAAGTCTATCGACTATATGGTGTGGGATGTAGTTGAAGAAGGTCCATATATTCCCATGAAGAGAGATGGAGAAAGACTTGTCCCAAAAGTCAAAGCCGAAATGACGGATGATGAGAGAAGAAGGATGCAAGTGAATGACAAAGCTCTACATGTGATATTTTGTGCACTTGGTCCGGATATCTACTCCAAGGTGTCTTCAATCGAAAGTGCCAAGGAGGTTTGGGACACCCTCGAGACAACATATGAGGGAACTAGTGATGTCAAGGATACGAAGATTGGGCTACTCAATCTAAGCTATGAGAACTTCAAGATGGATCCCGAAGAAAGTGTCTCCAAGATGTTTGATCGGTTCTCGGTCATTGTCAACGGTTTGAAGGGTTTCGGCGAAATCATTCCCGAAGACAAGCTAGTGAGAAAGTTGTTGTACTCTCTTCCGGAGTCATGGGATGGCAAGAGAACGGCCATTATTGAAGCTAGAGATTTGAAGACTCTCAAGCTTGATGCTCTTGTTGGATCTCTACTCACACATGAGATTATGAGGAAGGAAAGAGAACAAGAGAAGAAGATAGTGGAGAAGAAGGAAGTTGAGAAGAAGAAAGTGGGAATCGCACTAAAAGCTTCATATCAAGAAAGCGATGAAGTGAGGAGATGACTATGTTGGCCAAACGTTTTACTCGGTTCATGAAGTCAAATCGTGGAAGAAAATTCATTAGAAAGGGAGACTTCAAGAGTAAAAGCAAGGAAGAGGAGAAGGACCAAATTACTTGTTATGAATGCAAGAAACCGGGTCACATCCGTTCCGAGTGTCCTCAATTGAGAAAGAAAATCTTTGGGAAGAAGAACAAGCTCAAAGCACAAATAGCTACTTGGAGTGACGATGAGTCATCCGAGGAAGAGGAGGAAGTGGCCAATCTATGTCTCATGGCCATTGATGATGAACCTAAGGTAAACTCTAACTTATCCTATTTCGATTTTACTTTTGATGAACTTCAAGATGCTTATGATGAATTGCAAGAAGTGTATGATGAGTTAGTAGGAAAATACAAAGAATCCATTTTGAAAAACAAGAAAATCATTTCCGATTTGAAAAATCAAAATGAGACATTTTCTAAAGCTAACTCCGAATTGGAAAAGAAGGTTTTGTTTTTAGTAAATCTTTCAAATGATCTTAAAACAAAAAATCTTGAACTTGAGAAACTTCTTTCCGATTTTCAAGATTATCACACAAAGGAAGTGGATAATCTTAAAACATCTATTGCTATTGGGAAAAATAATTTTGAAAAAGGAAATCATTCTAAATCCCAATATGTAAAAGAAAACCTTTTATACCTAAACAAAGAAATTTTAATAAGCAATCTAGAGGTCAAAGAGTTAGGAGTGTTTGGGTTCCTAAGGAACTCATTATTTCAAATTATATCAATGCTATTGCTTCTTGGATTCCTAAGGGAACCAAAATGTTGAAGGCTAACACTCATGGACCCAAAATGATTTGGGTACCAAAAATCAAGGCCTAATTTCTTTGTTTGTAGGGGGAGCATTGCTACAAGGCTAAAGCTTCAAGCAAAAATTCTTAGTACCTTGATAGTGGATGCTCAAGACACATGACTGGGGACAAGAGTCGATTTGTGGAACTAAAGCCTAAAGGTGGTGGAGTGGTAACGTTTGGTGACAACTCCAAAGGCCACATTGAAGGAATAGGCTCCATTGGTAATCACTCTTCTATTTTCATTGAAAATGTTTTGTATGTCAACGATCTTAAACATAATTTATTGAGCATTAGTCAATTATGTGATAAGGGTTTTAATGTTTTATTTGATAAAAGTGGTTGCAAAATTGTGAACATTAAAACAAATCAACTAATGCTCATAGGACATAGAATAGGTAATATCTACATGGTGCATTTAGATGACATCCATTCATCCCATACATGCTTAGTTGCACATGATGAACATGACTCATGGCTTTGGCATAGAAAATTAGGACATGCTAGCATGAGTGTCTTAGAGAAATTAATTTCCCTTAATCTAGTTAGAGGTTTACCCAAACTTAAATTTTCTAATGATAAAATTTGTGATGCATGTTCAAAGGGTAAACAACATAGAACTTCATTTAAATCCATTAATGATGTCTCTACTAGTAGATGTTTACAATTGATTCATATGGATATTTTTGGGCCTATTAGAACAATGAGCTTGGGTGGCAAATCATATGCCTTTGTGCTTGTAGATGACTATTCTAGGTTTACTTGGGTTCTATTCTTAAGTACAAAAGATGAGGCTTTAGAAAAATTCATCACATTTTCTAAAATAACTCAAAATGATCTTGAACTTAAAATTTCTCACATTAGAAGTGATCATGGAACCGAATTTCAAAATCTAGGTTTTGATGAGTTTTTAAATGAAAATAGGATTAGCCACAATTTTTCCGCACCTCGCACTCCCCAACAAAATGGGGTAGTTGAGAGGAAAAATCGAACTTTAGAAGAAATGGCTAGAACCATGCTTTGCGAAAATAATTTACCTAAATATTTTTGGGCGGAAGCCACAAATACCGCTTGATATATTATAAATCGAGTAATGATTAGGCCAATTTTGAAGAAAACACCTTATGAGATTTTAAAATCTAAGAAGTCTAACATTAGCTATTTTCATCCTTTTGGTTGCAATTGTTTTGTCTTGAATAATGGTAAAGAAAACTTAGGTAAATTTGATGCTAAAAGTGATGAAGCTATTTTCTTAGGGCACTCTTTAAACTCTAAAGCCTATCGTGTATTTAATAAAAGAACTATAGTAGTTGAAGAGTCTATACATGTTGTTTTCGATGATAACCTCCTTCCGAGGAAGGAATCTTGTGATGATGATGATGTAGGAATCATTGATGCCATTGATGGAGGACAAACGTCAAAGGTGGATGAGATTCCAACCAAAGAAGAGGATTCACAAGATCCACCTCTTGAAGCCTTGAAGGACTTGGCTCTTGAGGAAAGGGAGGTGTCTTACCCAAGGGAGTTAAACTATGTCAAAGGTGGTGAAATCTTGGGTGATCCATCCAAGGGGGTAACTACTAGATCCTCTCTCAAATTAATGAATCATGTTGCATTTCTTTCATGCATTGAGACTAAAAATATTAAAGAAGCTTTAAAAGATGATTTTTGGATTTTGGCTATGCAAGAGGAATTAAACCAATTTGAGAGAAGTAAAGTTTGGACATTAGTTGAAAGGCCTAGTAATCAATCTACTATAGGAACTAAATGGGTTTTTAGGAATAAACTAGATGAAAGTGGTAATATAGTGAGAAACAAGGCTAGGCTTGTTGCTCAAGGCTATACACAAGAAGAGGGAATTGATTTTGATGAGACATATGCACCCGTAGCTAGGATGGAAGCAATTAGGATGCTTTTAGCATTTGCATGTTATAATAATTTCAAGCTTTTTCAAATGGATGTGAAAAGTGCCTTTTTAAATGGTTTTATAAATGAAGAGGTGTATGTTGAACAACCACAGGGTTTTGAGGATTCAAAATTTCCAAACCATGTGTTTAAACTAACAAAAGCTCTCTATGGTTTAAAACAAGCTCCTAGAGCTTGGTATGAGAGACTTTCAAATTTCTTAATTGAAAAGGGTTTTGAAAAAGGAAAGGTGGATACAACACTCTTCATAAAAAGGTATAACAATGACATCTTAGTAGTTCAAATTTATGTTGATGACATCATTTTTGGTTCTACTAATGAGTGTTATTGTAAAGAATTTTCTAAGCTAATGCAAGGTGAGTTCGAGATGAGCATGATGGGGGAGCTCTCATTCTTTTTGGGACTCCAAATCAAACAAAGGAGAGATGGCACCTTCATAAATCAAGCTAAGTACGTGAATGATATGCTCAAAAAGTTTGGCTTAGAGAATGCAAAGCCTCAAGCCACTCCTATGAGTTCTTCCATAAAGCTTGACAAAGATGAAGGAGGTAAGTGTGTTGATTCTAAGCTTTATAGATCCATGATAGGCTCTTTGCTTTACCTTACCGCATGTAGACCGGATATCATGTTTAGTGTTTGCTTGTGTGCTAGGTTTCAAGCTAGTCCTAGAGAATCGCACCTAGTTGCCATTAAAAGAATTTTTAGATACCTTAGAGACACACCTACTTTAGGCCTTTGGTATCCTAAAGACTCTTCCTTTAGCCTTCATGCTTATTCGGATGCAGATTATGGGGGGTGTAAGATTGATAGGAAAAGTACTTCCGGGACATGCCAATTCTTAGGTAGTATGCTCGTATCTTGGTTCTCTAAGAAACAAAATAGCGTAGCCTTATCTACCACCGAAGCGGAGTACATATCCTTAGGGAGTTGTTGTGCTCAAGTCCTTTGGATGAAGCAACAACTCTTAGATTATGGTGTTAAAATAGAAATCATACCCCTTAGGTGTGACAACACTAGTGCCATTTGTCTCACTAAGAATCCCATCCAACACTCTAGAACTAAACACATAGAAATTAGACATCATTTCATTAGAGATCATGTTTTGAAAAATGATGTTGTTATAGAGTTTGTTGACACCTTGAACCAATTAGCGGATATATTTACAAAACCTTTAGATAAAGAGCGCTTTTGGACCCTTAGGAGAGAGTTAGGTTTAACTAGCCTTTCTTGACCCTTTTAGGTCCCAAAATGTCTAAATTTTGCTTGAAATTGTTTGTGAATCATGCTTGTGTTAATTTTGTTGTTTTTGCTTCTATACATGTTGCTATGGGAGTATGTATTGAGTTTAGCCATTAAAAATTGTTCATATAACATGTACATGCATTTAGGAACGTTTCAAATTGGAATTTTGGACTTAAATTTGTCAAAACTGCATAATCTGGTAAAGGTGTATCGATACGGATTCAAGGCGTATCGATACGGGTTGATAACTGGGAATTTTTTAGGATGAACGAGTATCGATACGACCACTCGTATCGATACGGTACAAGTCAAGGGAAATAGTCAAAGCCAAGCGTACCGATACGTACCCGCGTATCGATACGGTAGTATCGACGAATATAAAATTAGAGTTAACGAGTATCGATACGCGTGTATAGCGTATCGATACGGCCTCGACGGAAAGGCTATTTAGGGCTGCTATTGTTAAAAATCTTTAAAACTCAAAACCCCTTTTTTCTCTCAAAAACCCTAGCCGCGAAACCCTATATAATCCCCCTCAATCCTTCAAATTTCAACATCAATCTTCAAAATTCCTTGAGGGTTTTTACTCTACACATCAAGGCAAAGCTTTGGCATTAAATCTTGTGCATTCACATCCCCTCTTTCATCCATTCTAAGATTCAAGGTATAAATCTTCTCTTTTTTTTTTAATTTTCGTTTGTTTTTTAATTGTTGTTTCAACTGATTTTTTGTACAAACCTTGTTTGATTGTTATGGGTTTCAACTTTTTCATAATTTTTTTCCAAAAATTAAAATTTTTCATTCGAATATATTTTATATCCGATATTTTCTTTTAAACTGTTTTTTTAATTTAATTGTGAATATCTCTTTAAAAAATAATTTTTTTAAACAAATTACCTTGATTTATTAGACTTTATTGGATTAAATAGGATGTTAATCGCATACATATTCGAATCCTTTTTGATGAATTTTCAGGATTATGGCTCCGAAAAAGGGAACTAAGCGTCATCGTTCTTCTTCCAATCCTATTGAGGATGCCGAGGGTAATCCTACACCTAACCTTCCTTATATTATCCAATCTAGTTTTCCCGAGGATGGTGATAGAGAACGATATAAACTTTTTCAAGGAATGAACCTTAGGGAAGAGCGAGTTGTGTCAATCCCTTTTTTAAATTCTGCCCTTTTCAAGTTTCAATACCTATCTTTGATTAAGCAATGGAAATTCTTAACATTTTTTAGCATTCCTCCTATCCTATATAGGAACCTAGTCATTGTATTCTTTTCTAATGTCATATGCATACATGATGAACCTAGGGAGAATGTCATTACCATTGAATCTTCTATTATGGGCAAAACTTTTCAAATTGATCAAAAGTTTTTATGTAATGTCTTTGGTTTTGAAGATGTTGGTATTGATGATGAACATTCTTTGGGTACGGGTTTTTTAGGCTCAGCAAAGGTTTTAAATGCTCATGAATGTATCCTTCACCTTCTTGTTTCTTGGTTTATCCGTCCATCGGGTGAGAAATATTCAACTATTCGTTAAACGGGTGATTTTTGGCTTAAGTGTTTTAGAGAAGGTAAACGTCCAAATTTGTGTCAAATCATGTTTGCCGACCTTGTCTTTTTAGTTCAACACGCTCATACCAAACAAGTCTCATCCTTTTACTACTCCACGGCTTTGAGCTTTCTATTTCATTCCCTTGGCCTACCCATCGATGAGCGTTCCCTAGCTCGTTCCGGTTTCACTTATGTTAATAATGATTGGGTTCGCAATGCTCAAGATCCTCCACCCGTTGCTCCGGTCGATCCCTCTCGTGCTTCTTCGAGCTCTCACCGTGCTCCTCTTGATTCCTCCTCCATGGATACTCTCATGACCTTCCTAAATGAGAAGTTCACCGCGATGGATAATCGTTTCACATCCTTAGAGGATCGCGTCCAAGGCATGGAAAAGAAGATAGACACCATGGCCGCTCGCCAAAACTCCATGGATATTTCTCTTACCGCCTTCCATGGTGCTTGGATCAATCAAACCCGAAGGAATCAACCATCTCAAGAAGATGAAGAAGAAGATGACGAGGACGATAATGATGACGAAGGGGACGAGTAGATCATGCATCTCATCTTAGGACATTTAGTCTTTTATTATTATTGCACTTTCGTTTTTAGGATTTGAAGTTTATGCCTATTTTCTATGTTTTTAGGATTTTAAAGTTTGGATTATGATGGTTGCTTTGACATTTATGCATTTGAACCTTTATGCTTATTTTTAAGTTTATGCATTTGAACTCTTATGCTTGCTTTAAGTTTAATGAACTATTGTTGCTTTATATTGCTATTATCCTTGTATTCTATTTTGATCTAACAAAAAGGGGGAGAAGGTTCATAGAGTCAAATATTTTATTTTTGAAAATCTATCTTAAAGTAAGGGGGAGAAAGCTTTTCAAAGTTTCAAAAACTTAAAAATTTATTTATGGTTTTGTTATATCAAAAAGGGGGAGATTGTAAAACTGAAATTGATTTTGATATAACACATAAACCTAAGGACCAATTTGTAAAACGATAAATTTTTAAGTACTCTTTAAAGTCTCACAAATTGACAAGTATTTTTGAACAAAATAATATTTGAAGACTGGCTCTTAAACATACAAAATTTCCTAAGTCTTTTCCTATGTTTTTCAAGCCTAAGTATGAAAAAACGCCCAGGCGTATCGATACCCCTATGCGTATTGATACCCTATTTTGCCACTGGAATTTTAATGATCATATCGTACCGATACGCCTTGCAACCATATCGATACGATATTCATCTGGGCAACTGTTTTCATGATACCGTACCGATACGCCTTGCAACCGTATCGATACGATATTCATCTGGGCAACTGGTTTCATGAAACCGTACCGATACGCCTTGCAACCGTATCGATACGCTAAGCATATCTTTGAAAATCTGAGCATTTAATTGTTTGACCGTTACTTGTCAGTTGGTTGGTTTCCCAATTTTCAAGAGGTCGTTATACCGTACCGATACGCTTGGTATGCGTACCGATACACTTTTTATGTAAACTTGGCTTGGGATTCCAGTGAGGAAAAACCGTATCGATACGGCCTTCCGTATCGATATGCCCCTTAAAACCGTACCGGTACGCCTTCTATGCGTATCGATACGCCCTGTTTTCAGGCACAACGGCTCTTTCCTCTTTGATGCAGGTATCGATACGCCCTTCCCGAGTACCGATACGGTAGGCTGCAGAGCTGCATTTAATGCGGGAAAATTGCTCCCAACGGCTCTATTGATGATCCCAACTACCCAAACGGCTAGAAATGAATGCAAGGATATAAAAATAAGCTTCATTTGACCAAGCAACAACTATTGAACCCTCAAGCATCATCAAAGCAAAAATCCAAACCCTAGTGCTCTTCAAAGTCAAATTTCTTGTACCCAACTCTAGTGTTTTCAATTGTCATTTTGTATTCTGAGTTTGGGGTGATTGAAATTGTATTTGGGTAGACAATTATCCTTTGAGAGAAATCATTTGAGTTTACCACAACTTCTCTTTGTAATTTGAGTGGATTAAGCTTTGGGTATAAAGCTTAATCGAATTTGTAAGGTTACCTCCTCATCCAAGAAAAGGGAAAGAATTCAAGTAGTGAATTGGTTGAAAATCCTTAGTGGAACTAAGGTAGTGGATGTAGAGTTCATTTGGAGAACTTGAACCACTCTAACTATTTGTGTCAATTTTATTTTTCACCCATTTCTTTCCACCAAAATTTTAATTGCCAATTCACCCCCCTCTTGGCCATTTGCAATTGTTCGATCAACTCAACACAAAGACCATCCATGGCATTACAAAAGCAAGCTTCAACAAAGCCAACACTTAGACAATTTTAAGGTAAGCAAAGACCAACATGGTTTACAAGCAAGGCATACATCCAAAGCCGAGTTAACAAACACATAAAAGGAGTCTAACATGCTCCTAAACAACAACATCATACTTCAAAAGCATCATAGCACAAATACATGTCCCATTGCTTGACCATTACATCATAACTAAAATCATACTTGATAGCTAGGCTAGCACCACAAAGCACACACACTTGGAGGCCTCTTCTTGCACTTAGCAACCCACGAGCTACTGATCTGCATTGTCGAACAAAGAGAGCGTAAGCAATAAAAGCTTAGTGAGGGTAAGCTTTTTAAAAACAAACCTCGACAATGCAGGGTCCAAGCACGATCTCTACCAAGGTAAATGCATGATTATACCTTCGATCCTCAAGGGCCAAAATGTCAATGATGCATGAACAATATCCAATAATATGTCATGCTCAACAAGCTCATTTCCACAACATATGTAAGCACATATAATCATCCAAAAAGGAAGCACATTTCCACATCACATTGATACACATATCAATTTATATTGGCACCTAGCTATGACTCGAATACGCGGACAAACACGTCGGAACTCACATCCAACAACCACTTTACCTCACGGTGGGATTACACTCATCACCGGTCTCGCGGAGGGGATTCCACTCATCCTCACGCCTCGTCGATGGGATTACACTCATCATCGACTAATATATATAACAATTTCCGGGCGAACTCGTACTCCTCCTTGGTGACTCAACGCCACCAAGGCTACGCGCGAATTTGACTCATGTGTGCACACTAACATCCTAATGATCGATCATTTGTACTCAAGTATACTAGTGCCAAAAATTAACTCAATCTACTCTATTAATTACAACCAATTTCGTGCTTAGCACGTACTCACCATGTTCACAATCATGAACAATCCACATGCATATCACAATGCATCACAACCATGCCTCATCACACATGTATAACACATTATACATAAATCATCATATCACAAACGTCACGAGGCATAAATATCAATTAAGAGTTCAACCAATGTTTCTAGTTTAAGCTTAGGATTAGGCTACCACCCTAATCCTAACTCTAGGTGGGTCTACCAAGCCCGACGTAGTCCACATGCTCGAACCAAACACTTAGAAAACACTTAGAAAACATTAACCACTCACCTTTACTTCTAAGCTCAAATACCAAGCAAGCAACCACCTTCAAATTTCCGGATTCACTTCTGATGCTTCACCGACGCCAAACCTTGATTCTAATCAATCCCAAACACAAACAAAACACCCACAATCAATAACTAATCGTCGGAAACAACCCGGATTAACATTTCCAAGCAACCAACACTCAAAATCAAGCCCAAAATAGAATTCCCGAGCAGCCCACAAAACCCACTGAAATCTTCCATTTCAAACATCCAAACAACCATCAAACACACCCAAAGTGACCCTCATATATCATACTAACACTAGCTCTCAAAATCCAACATAAAACAACCCCAAAAACCACTTTAAAACCCTCCAAAAACCCCCTTTAAACCCAATTTCGGGAATGTGTTTAAAACCATACAAAATTCATATATGTTGCATCATTTGACTCATAGACTTCATAACTAACAACATTAAATCGAAATATTAAGTTAAACATAATAAAGTTATCATTTTTAATCAAAATCTCCAAAAACTCCATTTCTAAAACCTTAATGAAAATAAAAACTATTTGTACTTTTGAATAGAGGAGGTTGAGGACAAGTCAAAAATGGTATTATCTTTCAAAAACGAGTTGAAATGAAGGAGCTTTGTGATGGAATAGTGGAGGGGATGAGAGCTCTCTCTTTTCACGTTAGCTTTGGTTTGGAGAAGAGAGTGAATAGTGGCTATTTGATAAAAGGGGATTTAAAATTGAAGGTTGCATTTATTTACAAGTTTTCCATTAATGAATGGCTATTTCCCATTTTCCTTAAAACCTCTTCAATTTGTATTTCATTCATTTTAGTCCAACACAAAAATATTTGTTTGTGAAACCCGAGGCCCAAAAGATTATTTTGATTATAAAACTGAACCCGAAATAATATTAAAAATATTATTTTCACCCGACCCCTAAACCCGGGTGTTACAAGGGACCTCAAACTCAGGCACATAAACAACTTCGACAGAATTACATGTTGAACCCTGCACATGCACCTGTGATGCAGCTCTTTCTCCTTGACTCGCCCAATTATCAGGCATACCTCTCCACACGTCTGGTTCATATGGAATCTGCAAATTCCATGACCCTTGTGTCATGGAAACAGATTGATTCCAACTCGGGGACCCAAATGACGGTTGAAAAATGGCGACATCAAATGGATGCAATGTTGATTCAGGTTCAGGTTCCAGTTCTGATTTCAGTTAAGCATGTATTTTGCCCCGTCTGCCTCTACATGTACCTCTCCTCATCTCGGACCTGTCTCCAAATGACCCCTTACCAGATGCGGACGCTTCCTAAGCTTGTCGAAATAACAATACAACTTCTTGTTCGGGTTAGCTCGTCAAGTACAGTTTGTTATTTGCAGCAAACCACTAATGGTATTTAGAAATAGAAAAGTCGAAATCATCCACTCGAATGGATTCGACATGAGGCAACGCGTTTGCCCTTCCATGCCACTCTTCGATGTACGCTGAATGTTTGGTTGGCCAGTCCTTTTCACTCTTGCCACATCCGTCTAAGTCTTCAAAATGATTCAAGATGTACGGATCAACCGGCACCGGCTGGTGCAATCTGAATTGCCTAAGGACCCGATCACCATAAAACATCTCAACAATCGTAAAATGTATCAACGACATTAGGGAAAACCAATTCTCGACATCATCGTATGCAATGGTCAGAATCAAGACTTCAAAATCAACATCCAAATAAGGCATTCATACGAACTGTAACAATTTGTCCATTAAAGAAAGTCATTCTCATATAAATTAACATAATTTTCCAACTACCAACGAAAACCAAATATAGAATAAAAATTACAAATTACAAATGTGCATTACTAGATCTTGGCATTAGAGGTCAAACTCCGCTCTCACTTCGAGGATTAATTTTGTATGGTACACATCCTTTTTTATGTTTTGTTTCCATCTGCATAATACAAATACATACATACATCGGCATTACTACCTTGTTGCGAGTGGGAATTGATACAAAGGTTTGGAAATTTGAGCCAAGAATGGAAACCTACACCAAGCCCGTGATTGAAGGAGCACCAAACACCCACCAATATCGGCATGCACGAATATTTTGTTGACGAATGTCTGGGTCATTGACATGCACAACTCTCGGTAGAGAAAAGCTAATATTGCAGATCCCCAACTGAATCTTCTTGCTTCGTGAGCAGTATTCAAGAAGCGGAGGTACTGCGTGTGCATGTGGTAATTCGATTTGTCTGGCATTAGCATCCCACCGATAAGGCGCAATATATACGTCCGAGCACCTTTTGCAATTTCGGCCACTGTAGAATTATGATCCACGTAAAATGAGCTCTTTAGCCACGTCATCTTCACCCGTTTGCCACCTATATTCGTTGCCTCGGGTGCCTTCCCCAACTGTTGCACTCAAAGAGATTCTGGAATATAGTTGTTGCAAGCAATGATTGGATATCCTGAAATTGAGATGCTGAGATGCATAGCAACATCTACGATGGTGATTGTGCACTCCCCGTACGACATGTGGAAGGTGTACGTCTCCAATCTCCAACACTCCACCAAAGCATTAATCACCTGTGGTACGATGTCATAATCACGAATCTTCGCTGCATAATTAAATTCGACTGTCTCTAGAAATCCACAAATTTCTGCGCACGGTAGCTCGTTCCAGAGAATTCGGGGCCAAAATTTGTTCTCCTCCCTCTACAAACACAAGATTTAAATTAAATTACTAACATACCCTTTACAAACTACAAATTAAAATTAAAAAACAAGTAATCAATTATTTTCAAGAAATCTATGTTATTCGTTATGTGATGCTCTTCTCGCCTTAACAACGTTATTTTTTGTTCTAATAATTCTCCGCAAAAAATGTTAAACCATAAAAACACAATAATAAAAAATACTTTTATCAAATAAACTTCGATAAACCACAATAAAAAAACGTTTACCTTGAATCTTCTGAAAAAATTTTGGTGCTTGATTCCGGGGCTCTACGAAATGCACACGACTTAACAACAATATCACTTGCTTTGCTCGAACTAAAGATGTTGAAGAATATTTAGGTTACTCAACACTCTACACCAAACTTCCTATTTATACTACAAAACTTAAAGCCCTAACTTGAAAAAATTGATCGTTGGCCAACGGGTCAAAAATGGAACTCACCAGGGCTCCACGGCAAGTTTCCAATTTATAGTCGTTATCCAACGATCATATGCCCCAGTCACGTCGTTTGAAAATGTTGTTGGACGGACTTTAGGCCAGGCGAAACTCGCCATACCCATACGATGAGTTCGGTTTAATCCTCCGTTAATCACCTGATTACGATTTAAACAAGATTAAAGGAAAAAAATTAGAACTCACCACGGCAGGAAGACGAGTTTGAATAAAAAAAATTATTTTTTAGAACTCGTCGGGGTAGTGCGGCGAATTTACTGTTAGGGTCCTATGTATGGCATTTTACGATTCTGGATCCTACTAAGGGCAAAATAGGATTCAAAGATCCTATTTTTGCCCTTATCCCTTCTGAATCTACTTTCCCTAACTATCTTTTCCCTCCCTTTAAAAATAAAATCTCCACCCATTTTTCTCTCTCTAAAAACCGCTCTCTCTTCTCTCTTGCTTCTAACCCTTGTTTTGGTTTCTAAGCCCTTGGGTGGCACCGCTCTTGACATTGAGCGGTGGCCACCTCCTTTTCCCCTCACTTTTTTTCTTTTGTTCCTTGTTTTTCTGCTTTTTTCCTCCCTCATCTTCTTCTTTGCTTTCTTTCCTTTTTCGGCGTCGTATTCTCTGATCATTCTCGGTCATTTTGCTGTGGAGCCGTCTCCCCTGATGCTCGAGTTCATGTTCGGGTCGCCGTTTGGTGAGGAGAAGTTGAGATCGCTGATGAGCGATGGGTTCAGCGCCTTGCCTTTTGCTCTACCGGGCTCTTTTGACGGTGGTTTCTCTCCCCGTCTCCTCCTTTGGCGGTTGTCTTGACTCCTTCCGTTGTTTTTCCCGCCTCCAGTCATCGTCGATTACCAGATTTAAAGGCGATGATACGGTAATTTTCTTGGTGCATCACTGTAACTGCCCCCATTTCTTATGTGCTATCGGAAGTGACCATGCTTTTGCAAGATCAATAGCTGGCTTGGTGTCTTTCTCTCTCTCTCGTCGGTCCTGGCTTCTCCCTCTGTGATGGCTCCTTCCACTGAGTTGGTTATTTTTCTGTTTTGTTGTTGTTTTTTCTTTTGTCTGTTGTGTTGGTGTGTTGTTTGTGCTTGTTTGTTTTCTTTCTTTCTATTCCTGCTCTGTTTCTCTTGTTTTCTTTCTTTTGCTCTCTTCTCATCCCTTGTATTTCTTCTTCTTCTGTAATGTGTTGTTATGTTTTAATGAAAGCCGGCTATGTTTGTGTTAAAATATATATATATATATATATATATATATATATATATATATATATATATATATATATATATATATATATATATACTCAAATTATGAATAAAAAATCTTCAATGTAAAATATTTTGTACCTATGTATTTAAATTATCTTTGTATAAAGTACAATTAATAAAAAATAATCACATATATACACGTATAATGTATGTGACGTAGAAAATATCATGGTTAAATGTTTCACTTATTTATATATTTTTTCAACAATGCGATTTAAAAACTAAGGAAGGAAATGGTGTACTCTCCTTTCCTTTTAGTCTGCAGAGATAACACATGCTTACTTAAAAAGTGCTGCACAATTAATTTACTCCCAAAATTTACTTATAAAATTTCAGTATATTCACTGACGAGATTCGTCGTTGTAAACTTATTTTTTTTTTTGACCAAAATTACTTTCATTAGCATCATCCGAAAAGTACAGGAACCGAAAAACAAGGATCTCGTGCATACACGAGATCAACAAAACAACCGAAAAAAGATAAAGCAAAAGGCCATGCAAGACCTAAGAAACCGAAAAACAAATCCACGAGCCATAAGCTGTCGTGGCGACCATAAACATCGGAAAATAACCAGCATAAACGAGATGCTAAAACAAGGGGAGCGTCCACTGGTACAACCAGGGATAGCTTCAAACAACAGCCGAAACACGGTAGGAACAACAACGATCCATCCACGATCTGTCGGGGCTTGAGACAACAGGGATACGCTCGTAACTCGCCTGAGAGCTCCCATCGGAGACAGGCTCCCACTCTACATGAGATGGGCCTTATCAAGGCAAGCGGAACGTAGCCCCTACGTTGTAGCCACGGCACGTGGGAGCGGATCGCTTCAGCTGAGGTAACATTCACCAGAGACCAGCTCGAAGAGAGCCAAAAAAATCGAACTTTAACAGTAGCGATGGATCCTCCTGGATCCCATGCAAAACTGCCATTCATCAAAACACAGAGCCTATTAAGGACCCAAATCAGCATCCGGGTGGGGCCAAAATATCTCCACAGCTCATCTGCTTCCCAAATTCCAACACATGAAGATTTGTTTGACTTTAAAAGGGAAGATCTGATCCCAGATCCACTAAACTCGGAAAAGAGAAAAAGGAAATTTCCGAAAACGGAAAGGTGGGTTCTTAGAGTGAACTGGCATGGCAGAAGGTTGAAAGACCACTTTGCCCTTGGCACTGTAGCTTTCTCCAACATGAGCATACTCAGATGTTGCGGTGACGGGTTGATCCTCGCTCCGATAAACTTACCACCGTCGAGGAAACAAGAAACCTGGCCCGAAGCCTCGCCCAACCCTCGATTTAGCGAAACCACCGTCGTATCTTCCCATATACCTAGTTTTCCATCGATTTGCGTCCCCCGGGATATGGAACCACGTCGGTTTCTGGTTATCACTGCCAGAGACATGCCAGAACCTGAGTCGGAAACCTCAAAGCCAGCGTGCCAATCTCCCCTCGACCCGCCCGGATCGAAGCTAACACTAACCGGAGAAGAGTTGTATCCATGACCAGAGTAGAGGTACTCCCCCTGCAAACCAAACAGAAACCTAGCTTCGACAGAAAGCCAGGGACAACATCTTTCGTGAGCCGCTTTCACCGCCCCGTCCGCAACAGACCCTGCACCAGTTAAGACGTCGGGGATTATCTCTGGAGGCCTGTAGACGGTGCCAACACTAGACGCTGCCGGACCGCGAGTCTCCCTCGTTCCACCACCGCCGAAACCCCAGCGAGCAAACCACCAGTCATCGTCGTCCCCTAAAAAGCCGACATTCAGCTGGCCCCCCGACGGCGACAGAGGCGCCCGTAAAACGACCAAGCAAAAAAGCCGGTTCCGGCGGATCAAAACAAATATCCGAGGCTCGGGAGCATTGGGGGGAAGAGTTTGGCGCGCGTGAGGCGCGTTCAGTTTAGACATTAAAGCTGAGTATGGCTAATTTGTGTCACATTCCCAGAGCATGTCGTTGTAAACTTATTAATAATAATAATAATAATAATAATAATAATAATAATAATAATAATAATAACCAAATGTTGGGTGCATTGTTAAGACATATTGTACTTTAAAAGAAAGGATATGAGTTCAAACTTTGGAGGAGATGTATATTAGGAGGAACAACTTCGCACCCTGAATATGGACCGTAAGACGAACATGCATATTATCAAAATAATTAAGGAGGATCTTAACCTCATAAAAGCCGAAGAAAACTTTATCTACTCAGTGGGTAACTTACCCACCTGAGTATATTTAATAGTTGTATAGAAAACATACTTGCTAATTGATAGGTTAGTTAATGTTCATTTCTTTGACAATTCAAAAAAATTATGTTTTTAATTATTTTTCATTTATATGATATAAATTTTAGGAAATATAATCTTATTTTTTATGTTTATTATTTTTAAATAATTAAAAAAATATTTTATTTTGATAGATGATTATATAATTTTATTTTTAAATTTAGACAAATTTTTTGTCTAGAAAAAATAAATCAAAAACTTTTACATTTATATACGAAAAGAATTCGTCTACCCTCATTGTCTATCCTATTCATTGTCCCGTTCACAGATTATTGTCACATAGCTTTAATTAATTAAGTTTTCCTTTTTACATTATGTCATATTTACATCTGACAAAATCTAATTTTTTTATTGTACAATAATTATGAGATATATTAAATTAAAATGTTCCATCTATTATATGTTACTTAGAGATTTAGTTCTCGTTCTCCAATTTGATAATTTTAAGTCATATAATTTAGTTATATTGTCTAGGTATTATGAGTCAATTGAAATTTTGAAATTTAAAAAAGTACATGAATTGAACCCAACGAGTGGTCTCATTATCCAATGGCTGAGTCTAGAACGGGCGTCGCACACCGCTGAACACCACTAACGCAATACACCGTTGAACACTATTATTTTTTTAATAATTTTTAAAAAGTATTAAAATCTTTAAAGACTCAATATACAATTAATCGTGTTAAAAAACACATAATTTTATAACCTAGACCTCAAACCAATTACGATAAAAAAAGACTATCAAACTAAGTAGGAACCTTCATCCATTCGTCCCCTACTCCAGATCCTCTACTACTTCATCAACTCTCCTAACTCATCACATAATTCTCTTAATTTTTCTTTTTTTCCTATAACTTTTACAAGATTTTCCCAATTCTGCATCTGCTATTTGGGTTTTCCTTTCTTCTTCTTCTTTCTCCGTTTTTAAATTGTAGATATTTGTTATAATAGTAGAATTATGAATCAATTGTGAGATCCTGTGTGTGACGGGAGTTTGAGTTTTCTTTTATTTTACTACATCGTTAATTTTATATTTTAAAAAAATGATAAATTGATCATCAATTAAAAAACAATAATTGATTTTAATAAGGAATAGAAGATGGAGTAATAACCCATCTAAGATTTAAGAACAAAAGGGTAACAATATTCTCAAATTTTTGGCTGGCACCTATGGGTCACTCGTCTTTTCACAATCTCACTTTTTTTCTCATATTTACTCCTCAGTTAAATTTTTTTGGGAATTTAGATTCCATGGAATGATTATTAATATGGTTGATTTCGTATTAAGTCTCTGTTAATTTAACATTCATTTGAAAGTTTTAATAATATGCAGCGTGTGTGTGCGCGTCACTCGTTCTAGAATTTTTCTTCCCTAATTTGGTAATTTTAAGTCATATGATTTAATTATAATGTCTTGTTATTATGAGTTAATTAAAATTTAAAAAATTAAAAAGTATATAAATCGAACCCAACGAGTGGTCTTAGTGGAAAAAGAGATTATATTATGCTTATCTTAAGGGACCTGGGTTCGAGCAACTTTGTCTTCAAAAAGTATTTGTATGTCTATCAAATTGTTAAAAAAGTATGAACATATATACTATCATGTAATCACATCAATTTTATTTTTAAAAAATACATGAATCGAAACAACCAAAATTAGAATACATGAACTATTGACTATTTTTTTGTTCTAAAAGAACAAAAATCAACATTCATCTTAATTTCGAAATATTATATTTCTTCAAGGGCTATTATTTGAGGCAATGTCACACTCGTTGATCCGGAAACTAGCGGAACATGATATTACGACAGGTCAAAATATTTTTTAGTTAGATTAGTTTATCTTCTTATTATATTTAAAAAATAAAATAGTAATTAAATTACATGGGTTAACTACTGGGATAGTCACTTTTGTTTTTCCCCATTACAGAGTTAGCCACCGGTTTTGAAAAACGACCAGTAAGGTCACTTACATTTTCGAGGCGTAAACTTTTGGTCACTTACATTTTCGGGGCGTAAACTTTTGGTCACTTAGCCGTTTGGTGTCGTTAACCTTTGACGGGAGGTTGATCTGAAACAATAAAAAAATGATAAATTACCTAGACAATCTCTAAACTATTACTTCACTCCTATTTTGACCACTAAAATAAAAATAATTTGTATAATTATACATTTAATCCTCTACATTTACAATTTTTTTATTTCTTCTCTCCACCATCTTCAATATTCTTCTTCATCTAACACAATCTCTAATTTTCTATTATATTAATCCTTAATTCACACCGTATATTATAATCCATCACCGTATACATCCATGTTTCAAATAATGTTTGTAATTCTTAATATGGTTCAGTACAAAATAATGCCCAATTTACGTGCAACAATGTTTACATAGCATATTTGAAAGGCTTTAATGAATATAGGCGCCTAAGGTATACCTTTTTTTGAACTTTCCTAGCCTAAGGTACTTTTTTTTTGTAAAAATAGGTGCCAAAGTTTCAACCGTTATAATTTTAGGTGCTAAACTGTGAAACCTATGCTTAATTTTGATATAATTAAATCATTAAGGATCAAATTGAAAAACTTAAAATTGTTTTTATAAGTCCCTTAATAAGTTTTAAATCACCAACACTTTAAAACTGATTTGAAAAACTCAAACTCAAAATATTTTCTAAGTGTTCCAAGGCCAAACTATTGAAAACCGTCCAGGTGTATCGATACGCTTCCAGCCGTATCGATACCTTTTTTACAAAGTTAGACACTAGAGGAATGCGTTTCGATACGCCCTTAACCGTATCGAAACACCGTATCGAAACAGATTGAATCTTTATCGATACGCTCCTTTGTAAAGTCTGAAAGAGTTTAAATGGTGTACCGATACGGATCCACCCGTATCGATACAGTTTTAACGAATTTTTTAATTCAGATCGTTTTAAATGCTTTCGACCGTTGGTGTTAGTTGTTAGGTAACCAAAGTTCAAATTGGCAGTTGACCCGTATCGATACGGTAAACTCTCGTATCGAAACGGAAACTTCCAGTGAGCTAAGTCGAGAAAAAGGTATCGATACGGTCTCATCCGTTTCGATCCCCCGTATCGATACGCCTACAAGCGTTTCGATACCCCCTATTTATTGTGTACAACGGCTCTTTCTTTTTTGAGACAGGTATCGATACGGCTCCCCGAGTACCGATACGGATAGCTGCAGAAGTGCATTTATGGTGGTAAGAGAGGGTTCCAACGGCTCTATTCAATTCCCCAACCATCCAAACGGCTAGAATTAATAGAGGGGGTATAAATTGAAGCTCTTTGAAGGCCAGCAACAACTATTGCATCAAAGACAAACATTCAAGCAAAAATCCAACCTCAAGTGTGCTAAATTTCCAATCTCTTGTAATTCCCAAATTGTGTTGTATCCAATTCTTATTCTATCTTCAAATTTGGGTTGAGTGTTGTACTTCTAGGGACAAATTTGTATTTGAGAGATATACTTCTTGTCCAATTTCTTCTTTGATTATTGGTGAGGGTTTGGTCAAATTTTGGGTAGAAAATTTGACCGGTTGTGTAAAGGTTACCTCCTAAGCCTTGAAAAGGGGAAGAACAAATAGTGAATTGTTGAAATCCTTAGTGGTAGCTAAGGTAGTGGATGTAGAGTTCATTTGGAACTTGAACCACTCTAAAATCTCTTGTTCTTCATTTTTAAATTGCTCTTTCACTCCACAAAGTTTTTAAATCCCAATTCACCCCCTCTCTTGGTCTTGATCATTCAATCGATCCACTCAACAATTGGTATCAGAGCCTACCTCTTTGAAGGATTCACAGCCACAAGAGGAGTTCCTAGGAAGAGTGAGATCAACAAAAAATCAAGCCATGGCTTCTACCTCCGGTTCGGGCATGTATGAGTCACAATCCACTACAAAACCTCCCTTCTTCAATGGTGACAACTATCCATTTTGGAAGAATAGAATGCGCCTCTTCATCAAGTCCAATGACTATTTAGTTTGGGATGTCATTGAAGATGACCCATATATTTCATTGAAGCAAGATAGTGAATGAAGGATGGTCTTGAAGAAAAAGGTGGAAATGAGTGAAGAAGAAAGGAGAAAGATCCAAATAAATGACAAAGCTCTCCACATGTTTTTTTGTTCATTCGGTCCGGACATCTATTCTAAAGTGTCATCCATTGAGAGTGCCAAAGAAGTGTGGGACACTCTTGAGACTACCTATAAGGGAACCAATGATGTCAAAGAAATGAAAATTTCAAGATGGAGCCCAATGAGACGGTGTCCAAGATGTTTGATCGTTTCTCCACAATAGTCAATGGGCTCAAAGGATTTGGAGAGATCATACCGGAAGACAAGCTTGTCCGGAAGCTACTTTATTCACTTCCCGAATCTTGGGATGGGAAGAGAACCGCCATCATAGAGGCTAAAAATTTGAAGACTCTAAAGCTTGATGACCTAGTGGGTTCTCTACTCACTCATAAGATTATGAAACAAGGAAGGGAAGAAGAAAAGAAGAAGGAAGAGAAGAGAAGAGAGTAGAGAAGTTAGAAGTTGAAAAGAAGAAGAAGATGGGAATAGCTCTTAAAGCTTCACTACTTGAGGAAAGCTCTTCTAGTGAGGAGGATGACCTTGAAGAATTGGCTATGATAGCTAAGAAGTTCTCTCGATTCATGAGGTCCAATCGTGGAAGGAAAATTCAAAGAAAGATGGGCTTCAAAGGTAAGAACAAAGAAGAAGCAAGGGATCAAATCATTTGCTTTGAGTGCGATAAACCCGGTTACATACGTTCGGAGTGCCCTCAACTCAAGAAGAAGGGCTTTGAGAAGAAGAAGAAGCTCAAAGCCAAGCTTGGTACTTGGAGTGATGAGGAGTTATCGGAGGATGACGAACAAGAAGTGGCCAACCTTTGCCTCATGGCACTTGAGGAAGATTCCTCCATGGTAACCTCTAACTCATCATCTTTAGATTTTACATATGATGAATTAAATGATGCATATGATGAGTTACAAGAGGTCTATGATGAATTAGTTGAGAAATATAAAGAGTCGGTCATTAGGAATAAGAAAATCATTTTGGAGCTAAATGAGAAAAATGACTCACTCTCTCAAGCTAATTCAAAATTTGAGAAAAAGATATTAGGGTTGAAAGATGAACTTAATTTTTTTCAAGATGAAAATGTTGACCTTAATAATATTTTGTCTCAATGTAATAGTGAACACCAAAAGGTGTTGGATGAGCTAAATAAGCTCAAAGAGTCTTTTAAAAATGTTGGTAATGTCAAGCATGAAATATGTGAATCTTCAAGAACAAACCAACCTAAGAAAAAGACTAACTACTACAAACAAGGTAGCTTTTCTAGACATAGTAGAACTAAAAGAATTAGAAGTGTATGGGTTCCTAAGGAACTTGTAAAATCTAATAACATTATTGCTATGTCTTCTTGGATTCCTAAGGGAACCAAGGTTTTGGGAGCTAACACTCATGGACCCAAAATGATTTAGGTACCAAAAACAAAAGCTTAATATCTTTGTTTGTAGGGAGAGCATTGCTACAAGGCCAAAGCACAAAGTCAAAACTCATGGTACCTTGATAGTGGATGCTCAAGGCATATGACCGGAGACAAGAGTAGATTCATGGATCTAAAGCCAAAAAGTGGAGGAGTGGTGACATTTGGTGACAACTCCAAGGGCCACATTAAAGGTATTGGCTCCATAGGTAATCACTCTACTATTCTCATTGAAAATGTCTTGTATGTCGATGGTCTTAAACATAACTTATTGAGCATAAGTTAATTGTGTGATAAAGGATTTAATGTTTTATTTGATAAAAATGGATGCAAAATTGTAGACATTAAATCTAATAATATTATGCTCATAGGTCATCGCATAGGGAACATATACATGGTGCATCTAGATGACATTCATACATCTCATGCATGCTTAGTAGCACAAAATGAAAATGATGCATGGTTGTGGCATAGGAAACTAGGACATGCTAGCATTAGTGTTCTAGAAAAACTAGTTTCCCTTGATCTAGTTAGAGGTTTACCCAAGATAAAATTTTCAAATGATAAAATTTGTGATGCATGCTCTAAGGGTAAACAACATAAGTCTTCCTTTAAATCCATTAATGATGTTTCTACAAGAAGATGTTTACAACTAATCCATATGGATTTATTTGGGCCAATTAGGACTATGAGCTTGGGTGGTAAGTCTTATGCATTTGTACTTGTTGATGATTTTTCTAGATTTACTTGGGTTCTATTTTAAGTACTAAAGATGAGGCTTTGGAAAAATTCATCACATTTTCAAAACTAACCCAAAATGATCTTGAACTTAGAATTTCACATATTAAAAGTGATCATGGAACCGAGTTTCAAAATTTAGGGTTTGAAGATTTTTTGAATGAAAATGGTATTAGCCACAATTTTTCGGCTCCTCGAACTCCTCAACAAAATGGGGTAGTTGAGAGGAAAAATAGAACTTTGCAAGAAATGGCTAGAACCATGCTTTGTGAAAATAATTTACCTTAATATTTTTGGGCGGAAACCACAAACACCGCTTGCTATATTGTTAATCGAGTAATGATTAGGCCATTTTTAAAGAAAACACCTTATGAGATTTTAAAATCTAAAAAGCCTAACATTAGCTATTTTCACCCTTTTGGTTGCAAGTGTTTTGTTTTAAATAATGGAAAAGACAACTTAGGTAAATTTGATGCAAAAAGTGATGAAGCTATTTTCATAGGATACTCTTTAACATCTAAAGCCTATCGAGTATTTAACAAAAGAACTTTAGTAGTAGAAGAATCTATACATGTTGTATTCGATGATAACCTCCTTCCAAGGAAGGATTCTTGTGATGATGATGATGTAGGAATCATAAACGCCTTTGATGGAGGACAAACTTCAAAAGAGGATGAGATTCCAACAACAAAAGAAGAGAACACACAAGATCCACCTCTTGAAGCCTTGAAGGACTTGGCTCTTGAGGAAAAGGAAGTGAGCTACCCAAGGGAGTTCAACTATGTCAAAGATGGTGAAATCTTGGGTGATCCATCCAAGGGGGTAACCACTCGATCTTCTCTTAGATTAATGAATCATGTTGCATTTATCTCATGAATAGAGCCTAAGAATATAAAAGAAGCATTGAAAGATGATTTTTGGATTATGGCTATGCAAGAAGAGTTAAATCAATTTGAGAGAAGTAACGTTTGGACATTAGTTGATATGCCTAGTAATCAATCTACCATAGGAACTAAATGGGTCTTTAGGAACAAGCTAGATGAGAGTGGTAACATTGTGAGAAATAAAGCTAGACTAGTAGCACAAGGTTACACTCAAGAAGAGGGAATAGATTTTGATGAAACCTATGCACTCGTAGCTAGAATGGAAGCCATTAGGATGTTGCTTGCATATGCATGTTATCATAATTTCAAGCTTTTTCAAATGGATGTTAAAAGCGCGTTTTTAAATGGTTTTATAAATGAAGAAGTGTATGTGGAACAACCACCGGGTTTTGAAGACTCAAAATTTCCAAATCATGTTTTCAAACTCACTAAAGCTCTTTATGGTTTAAAACAAGCTCCTAGGGCTTGGTATGAAAGACTTTCAAACTTTTTAATTAAAAAGGGTTTTGAAAAAGGTAAGGTGGACACTACACTTTTTATAAAAATGTATAAAAATGACATCTTAGTAGTTCAAATTTATGTTGATGATATTATTTTTGGTTCTACTAACGAATGTCATTGTCAAGAGTTTGCTAAGCTAATACAAGGTGAATTCGAGATGAGCATAATGGGGGAGCTCTCATTCTTTTTGGGACTCCAAATCAAGCAAAAGAAGGATGGCACCTTCATCAATCAAGCAAAGTACATAAAGGATATGCTCAAGAAGTTTGGCTTGGAGAATGCAAAGCCTCAAGCCACACCTATGAGCTCATCTACAAAGCTTGACAAAGATGAAGGAGGTAAGTGTGTTGACTCTAAGCTTTACCGTTCTATGATTGGATCATTGCTTTACCTTACCGCAAGTAGACCGATATCTTGTTCATTGTTTGCTTGTGTGCTAGGTTTCAAGCTAGTCCTAGAGAGTCTCACCTTATAGCCGTTAAGAGAATCTTTAGGTACCTTAGAGATACTCCTTGTTTAGGTCTTTGGTACCCTAGAGACTCCACCTTCAACCTTCATGCTTATTCGGATGCGGATTATAGGGGATGCAAAATCGATAGGAAAAGTACTTCGGGAACTTGTCAATTCCTAGGTAGTATGCTCATATCTTGGTTCTCTAAGAAACAAAATAGTGTAGCCTTATCTACCACCGAAGGCGAGTACATATCCTTAGGGATTTGTTGTGCTCAAGTCATTTGGATGAAGCAACAACTCTTAGATTATGGAATTAAAGTTGAAACCATACCCCTAAAATGTGACAACACTAGTGTTATATGTTTAACAAAAAATCCCATCCAACACTCTAGAACCAAACACATAGAAATAAGACATCATTTCATTAGAGATCATGTCCTTAAAGAAGATGTGGTTATAGAGTATGTAGACACCTTAAATCAATTAGCGGGCATATTTACAAAACCTTTAGACAAAGAGCGTTTTTGGTCCCTTAGGAGAGAGTTAGGTTTAGCTAGCCTATCTTGACCTTTTAGGACCTCTTTTGTGTTCAAAATTGCTTGATCTTGTGAAATTGCATGTTTGTGTGTTGTAAATCTTGAAAATGTCCATGCCTATAGCTAGGGGGAGTATGATTCTATTCAAATATGCTTAGAATTGTTCATTCATCATTTGCATTCCTTTAGGAGGTGTTAAAATCGAGCCTATGGTTGTTCTTTAGGCCTAAAATGAATTTCTGGGCATAGGGTATCGATACGGCCCTACGCGTACCGATACGAGTACTTCATTAGCTTCCCAAACTTCATTTTGCCTTAAACGGGTATCGATACGGTTAAACCCGTTTCGATACGAGCTTCAATCGTTTCGATACGGATTTCATCTGTTTCGATACGATTCTTCAACGGGCATTTTTAAGGGAATTACGCTTTTACCCCCGTATCGATACACCCTCAGGCGTATCAATACGCAATTGCGCAGACAGCTTTAATTTTGGCATTTAAAGTCTTCAACTTTTACCAAAACTAAAATTCTTAAAACCCTAGAAACCCTAGCCGTTTTCAGCCTATAAATAGGCTCTTCCTCCCTCATATTTTCACACCACAACTCAAAATCTTCAAGAGGGTTTCAAATCAAGCAAAGCTCTAAGGTTTTTCTCATCAAATTTGGTGCTAGGCTTTTCTTCATTCTTCTCTAATCCCTATCAAGGTAAAACACTTTCTTTTTCTTTTTTAATTTTTTATTTTGTTTTGTTTTTATATTTGTCTTCTTAACAAAATTTTGTTTTTCAAAATTTCTTCTTCAAATTTTATTTTGCAAAATCTTTTTTTTACCTTGATCTTTTTTTATCTTGTTTTTTTTTAGTTCATGACACCCAAGGAATCTAGGAAGAGACATCGTGTTACTCAAACCGGTGAATCATCTAATCCCAGAGAGGGTGCTCGTCCAAATTACACCCAAATCTATGAACATTCCTTTGAAACCACCGGAGCTCTCACATATTTTCGTCAATTCGAAAACTACAAGATTCGTCCAGAAAGGGTAATATCTATTCCTTTTCTTGACTCGGAGCGATTCAAATTTGAATATCTTCCTTTGCTTCGACTTTGGAATTTTATGGATTTTCTCTCCATTCCCGGGTTTTATTTCCGTCTTTTGGTTTTAATCTTTTATGCTAATGCCAAATGCCTTGCTAATCGTAATGGGGTTGTTACCGGAGTTAGTTCCTATCTCATGGGTAAGAAAATCCTCCTTGATGTAAAATCTATATGTGAAGTTTTTAATTTGGAGGATGAAGGCCTTGATGATGAGAATGCTTTAGGCCATGTTCTTAGTGGTTCCGTCACCGCCCTCATTGCTCAAGATCGGATCCTCCATTTGATGGTCTCTTGGTGGTTTAGGCCTTCCGGAGGAAAGTACTCTACCATCCGTCAAGTGGATGACTTTTGGATCCGTTGCTTCCGTGAGAGAAAACGTCCAAACCTTGCTCGTATCATGTTTGCGGAGATTGTTTACCTTGTGCAACATCGCCACACCTCTCTTGTCACCTCCTTCACCTATGGTACGGCCCTAAGCTATTACTTTGTGAAAAAGGATATTGATTGCTCGTTTGACTTCCCCACTCCCCTCACCGATCCTATTGATGAACGCTCTCTTGCACGGGGTAAGTTCCATTATTTTAATGGTAGTTGGTTATGTCTTTTTGAGCTACCACCCGAGGCCGCGGCACAATTGGAAAATCCTCAAGATGATCAAGCTCCTCCGCCTCCTCCTCAACCTTCCATGGATGCTCTTATGACCTTCCTTAATGAGCAATTCACGGGGTTGCGCACGGATATGGGGAATCGTCTAACCGCTCTTGAAACAAGCTTTGAAACAAGGATGACGAACATAGAGAATCGTCTAACTTCTCTTGAAAGCGGTCAAAACTCCTTGAATATTTCTCTCTCCGCCTTCCATGATGAGTGGCGTAATAGCATAAAGAATGATGATCCAATTGTAGATGAAGATGAAGATGATGAAGAAGGCGATGATGATGCCTAGTAGCTTCTCCTTGCATCTCATGCATATCATCTAGGATATTTCTATTTATGCACCTTTGTTTCATGTTCTTAGGACTAAGTTTGCTTTATTATTAAACCTATGCTTTGAATTTCTGTTTTGTTGGATTTTTAAGTTAATGTTATGCTTTATTTATAAGCTTAATGATATTTATGTTGCCTATTTATACATTTGCCTATGCTATGCACTTTACTTTGTCTCAATTTTTTTGATCTAACAAAAAGGGGGAGAGGGAAGCTCACAACACTTAAAAACTTTTTGATTTTCAACTTAAAAGTTACCTAGCTTATATTAAGGGGGAGTTAATTTTGCAAAGTTTTTCAAAGTGTCAAAAATTTTAAGTTTGAGTTTTGTTATATCAAAAAGGGGGAGATTGTGAAACCTATGCTTAATTTTGATATAATTAAATCATTAAGGATCAAATTGAAAAAACTTATAATTGTTTTTATAAGTCCCTTAATAAGTTTTAAATCACCAACACTTTAAAACTAATTTGAAAAACTCAAACTCAAAATATTTTCTAAGTGTTCCAAGGCCAAACTATTGAAAACCGTCCAGGTGTATCGATACGCTTCTAGCCGTATCGATACCTTTTTTACAAAGTTGGCCACTGGAGGAATGCGTTTCGATACGCCCTTAACCGTATCGAAACACCGTATCGAAACATATTGAATCTGTATCGATACGCTCCTTTGTAAAGTCTGAAAGAGTTTAAATGGTGTACCGATACGGATCCACCCGTATCGATACGGTTTTAACGAATTTTTTAATTCAGATCGTTTTAAATGCTTTCGACCGTTGGTGTCAGTTGTTAGGTAACCAAATTTCAAATTGGCAGTTGATCCGTATCGATACGGTAAACTCTCGTATCGAAACGGAAACTTCCAGTGAGCTAAGTCGAGAAAAAGGTATCGATACGGTCTCATCTGTTTCGATCCCCCGTATCGATACGCCTACGTGCGTTTCGATACCCCCTATTTATTGTGTACAACGACTCTTTCTTTTTTGAGACAGGTATCGATACGGCTCCCCGAGTACTGATACGGATAGTTGCAGAAGTGCATTTATGGTGGTAAGAGAGGGTTCCAACGGCTCTATTCAATTCCTCAACCACCCAAACGGCTAGAATTAATAGATGAGGTATAAATTGAAGCTCTTTGAAGGCCAGCAACAACTATTGCATCAAAGACAAACATTCAAGCAAAAATCCAACCTCAAGTGTGCTAAATTTCCAATCTCTTGTAATTCCCAAATTGTGTTGTATCCAATTCTTATTCTATCTTCAAATTTGGGTTGAGTGTTGTACTTCTAGGGACAAATTTGTATTTGAGAGATATACTTCTTGTCCAATTTCTTCTTTGATTATTGGTGAGGGTTTGGTCAAATTTTGGGTAGAAAATTTGACCGGTTGTGTAAAGGTTACCTCCTAAGCCTTGAAAAGGGGAAGAACAAATAGTGAATTGTTGAAATCCTTAGTGGTAGCTAAGGTAGTGGATGTAGAGTTCATTTGGAACTTGAACCACTCTAAAATCTCTTGTTCTTCATTTTTAAACTACCCTTTCACTCCACAAAGTTTTTAAATCCCAATTCACCCCCCTCTTGGTTTTGATCATTCAATCGATCCACTCAACATAAACCGTTGAAGGGATGTTAAAATATTATCAACCAATCAATGCTTGACATGTGGCACTATTTTTATTTTTTAAAATCAATTTAATGAAGAAAAAAAACTCAATTTTTTTCATAAAATCCCAAAATTTACAATTTTTACAAATCAGTCCCCAAATCCCTAAAGTTACCCAAACTCAAACCCCCAAATCGTCGCCGCTTCTGTCGTCGATCGCCGCCCCTGAGCACTTGAAGTTCGGTTGCACTTCGTTCGTCGTTTCCGGCGACACCGTGTTGGGGGAAATGGTCGCCTTGATCTGGCGACCAAATGGGTGTGCTCAGATGCGGCGATCGGCGGCAGAAGCAACGACGATTTGGGGGTTTGGGTTTGGGTAATTTTAGGGATTTGGGGACTGTTTTGTGAAATTATAAATTTTTGGGATTTTATAAAAACTAAAATTTTGAGGTGTTTTTCTTAAAAAAATCAAATTAGTGCCTTGTGTCAAGCATTGATTGGTTAATTATATTTTTTAACATCCATTAACGGTTAGACACCTAAAATTCTAACTTTTGAAACTTTAGGCACCTATTTTAAAAAAAAATACTTTAGGTACTTAAAATTCAAAAAATGGTATACTATGGGCACCTATTTTTCATTTAAGCCTTTATAATAGTATTGTACTAATTGATTGCAAAGTTTTAGGGTTGAAAAATGGATTTTAAAAAATTCAAGAGTGAAATTAGAAAGAAACATTTTTAGTAGTTACCATAATGTTTATTTTTTAAAATCGGGAACCAAAAATATACATGGGATAAACGTTAGTGCCCATTGTAGTAGTTTACATTTATTTTTTTCGCCGCCAGGTCAGCAAGCGTCAAAGGTTAATGACATCAAACGGCTATGTGACCAAAAGTTTACGCCCCGAAAACGTAAGTGACCTTACTGGTCATTTTTCAAAATCGATGACCAACTTTGTAATGAGGGAAAACAAAAGTGATTATCCCAGTAATTAACCCAAATTACATTTATAATTATGAAAATTATTTACGGGGTAAAGATGTATTAATTGTATTGTAGTTATAATCTTAAAAATTATTTATTGATAAAACTTAAAAAATGTATTAATTGTATTATATTTATTACTTATTAAAATATATATTATATTACGTTGTTAGTTAATAAATCATGTGCTATCTCAGCTGAGTAATCTACCCACTGAATAGCTATAGTATTGCCCATAAAAGCCATCGACAATAAAACAAAGACAGGACATGTCGCTTAACCATTGGACAAAACTGACACATTTTCAAGTCGCAATTTGACAAAATCATGTTTATGATAGGTTAATTAATAACATTATTTAAAAATTAGAGGTTAACGAATCTCTAGCATTTCGAGAGAGAAAAAGTTGACAAAATGGGGTCCCAATATAAGAAAATAAGATATTAATTATTACATGGAAAGAATCACAAACATATTTTAAACATGTACGTCAATCATGGTAATTACTATCGCAAAGGTGGTCACATCTTATTTTTATTGAAATTAGTACATATCACTATTGTTCCGTTTTGATGTTTTGTTTTAGATTTTTTATTTTTTTATTCAAAGCTAAAAATAAAATAAATATTACTATAAGATCACAATAAAAATCAAAACAAAAAACAGCTAGCACCCCCATTAAAATATTGAAATGTACAATAGACACATAAATATAATAGCTTGTCTAGTTGTCTGTTTCAATTGAACCTTGAGCAATGCGTCTTGGGTGGCACGTCATCGGCACAACTCCATATTACAATGGGACAATTGGGGATTTGGGCACCCAAACCAATCCCAAAAAAAATCTTTAAAATTTTAAACAAGTCTCTTTGGTACAACCTGTCTATCTTATCTGAATAATATAATTACACATAGAAAAACATGAAATTGGACCTCCCTTTTCCATGGATTTCGGAATCTTAATCAACAAGAAGACAAGTTGTAATAACAATGTCCTCGTTAGTAGTCGTGTGTGGATAAGATGTTAAACTTTTGTTTTCTCATATTCGAGACATTGCTTTTATAACAAGGTTAGGGTTAGGAGTGAAGTTAGGAATTTTGTTAGGAGTAAGGGGTAAATGATAAATTATTAAAGGGTTAAAATATGAATTTACCATTACTTTATCTTATGATTTTATAGTTTTTTAAAGGATTGAACTAAAAACATACCATTTATGGAGGGTCAAAATACAATTTTATCATTATCCAAGTTGAAAACTTTATATTTCAAAGGAATTAAAATCAAAATTTATCATTTTATGAGGGCCAACGCCACTATCAATCCCCTCTTGCTCTGTCACGGTTAAGATTTCAGAAATTTTTAGATTTTAAATTCAATTATTATCATCCTATATAAATAATGTATTTTATAATAGTTAATTTTATATATAATTCTTTGAATTTATTATTTGTAGAAAATACTAAGAAATCTACAATGTGATGGTTCAAGTTTAATTTACAACAAAATTTATAAATAGATCCTATACACACCAGATAATAATAATAATAATAATAATAATAATAATAATAATAATAATAATAATAATAATAATAATAATAATAATAATAATAATAATAATAATAATAATAATAATAATAATAATAATAATAATAATAATAATAATAATAATAATAATAATAATAATAATAATAATAATAATAATAATAATAATAATAATAATAATAATAATAATAATAATAATAATAATAATAATAATAATAATAATAATAATAATAATAATAATAATAATAATAATAATAATAATAATAATAATAATAATAATAATAATAATAATAATAATAATAATAATAATAATAATAATAATAATAATAATAATAATAATAATAATAATAATAATAATAATAATAATAATAATAATAATAATAATAATAATAATAATAATAATAATAATAATAATAATAATAATAATAATAATAATAATAATAATAATAATAATAATAATAATAATAATAATAATAATAATAATAATAATAATAATAATAATAATAATAATAATAATAATAATAATAATAATAATAATAATAATAATAATAATAATAATAATAATAATAATAATAATAATAATAATAATAATAATAATAATAATAATAATAATAATAATAATAATAATAATAATAATAATAATAATAATAATAATAATAATAATAATAATAATAATAATAATAATAATAATAATAATAATAATAATAATAATAATAATAATAATAATAATAATAATAATAATAATAATAATAATAATAATAATAATAATAATAATAATAATAATAATAATAATAATAATAATAATAATAATAATAATAATAATAATAATAATAATAATAATAATAATAATAATAATAATAATAATAATAATAATAATAATAATAATAATAATAATAATAATAATAATAATAATAATAATAATAATAATAATAATAATAATAATAATAATAATAATAATAATAATAATAATAATAATAATAATAATAATAATAATAATAATAATAATAATAATAATAATAATAATAATAATAATAATAATAATAATAATAATAATAATAATAATAATAATAATAATAATAATAATAATAATAATAATAATAATAATAATAATAATAATAATAATAATAATAATAATAATAATAATAATAATAATAATAATAATAATAATAATAATAATAATAATAATAATAATAATAATAATTCATGTACCAATATGATAGGTATTATATGATTAAAAAAATTTAATATAAGAAAAAAACCAAAGTTAACTCTATAATTTGGAAAGTTATAGTTCTCTCTTTAGATTCAGAATGCAATTTTGGGGCTCCATTTCAAATAGGTCAGCTTCTTTTTCATTAAAAATATTGTGGTATATTCTTTAAATCCCATGTGATTGTGATACAAGAATTGAAATCGATAAGTGAAGTTAGGTAAGTAGCATCAGTTAACAGATTTGGTTTGAAAATTTATCAAAAATAATGAGCGAGGGCAGTGAAAGACGCCAGCAATGTTGGACTATCTTTGTGGGACATCTTTCAAATCATATTCATTGGAAGGGAGTGTGGCAGGTATTTGATCGGCACGGACAAGTGATGTATGTCTTTGTTCCAATGAAAAGAGTAAGATATGGTTCACGGTTTGGATTTGTTCGTATGAGGACAAAGATGGAGGCTATGCCGGTTATTGAGCGTTTGCATGGTAAGTGGATATATGGATCGCAGGTTACTGTCTCCTTCACCTGTGGAGTGTCTCGAGATTACTATTAGAAACGAAAAGATAGCGTGGGGTTGAAGAGTGTGAATGAGTCGAAGGCGCAGTTTGGGGAGGCACAAGAGGAGAAGCAGATTCGGGCTATATAGGGTGTGATCGCCACAGATAAAGTTGAGGTTTTGCAGAGCTGTGCGATTGTGTAATGTCGATTCCCATTTAGAGTCGCAGTGTTGGCGAGAGAATTAAAGGCAGCGGGGATTGAAGGTTTTTCAATAATGCGAATTGCGGGGTCTTGACTATTGTTAATGTTTACGAGTCTGGAGGTTAGAAGACGAGTTCTCGGCAATATGGCGCTTGATAAATGGTTTACTAGTGTGCAAAACTGGGTACCTGGTTTAGATTTGGGGAATCAACGTGTGTGGATAGCGATTAGTGGACTGTCGATGCATGTTTGGTCGCGAGAGACTTTTGATAATGTGGTTTCTCTTTGGGGAAGTATGATCAAATGTGATGACTTAAATCTTGAGCCACATTCATTCGAACGGGGACGGATTCTCATTGAGACCTCACAATTAGAGCGGATTGATGAGGTTATAGAAATACAAGTACATGACGAGGCATTTTGAGTACATGTGATGGAGATAGAACCATCTGTAGAACAACTAGTGTGTGCCAATTGTGAGGGGCATGCGAGTCTGATGAGCAGAGTGTTGATGATGAGCTGCAATCGGATGATGGTGTCAAGGATCATAAGGTAATGGAATGTGAGGAACACGAGAATTGTGCTTCGAGTGAGCGGATGGAGGATGTGGAGTGTACTAGAGAGGTAGCATGTGAGCATATTAGTCCCCGGAGGAATAATGCACAACAAGAAAATTTAGATATTAGTATAGTATCGTATTGGCGAGATAATCAGTTGTGGAATGTACAAGAACTGGTTGAGGAACGTGTGAGTGGTGGAACGGCACACTCGAGGGATCATACTACGGATGAGAAGGTAAGATTAGTGTCGAGAGTCGAGCCTATGTAGGTGCGTGGGGTGGATAGTGGATTGGGGCTGAATGAAATGGCATTGTTTGATTGTTCGGTGAAGTGTGCCTCGATGAATTTAGAGGCGGGTGTTAGTAGGCCAATGGTTACCAGTTTTGATGTCTCTGTAGAGCCTATAGCAGTGGTCAATTTTGAGGACTCTAAGCGGGAGAAACGTGAAAATACCAAAAAAAGGAAAATGTATCAGAAGAAGGTTAGCAACATTGGAGATTCGCTAAAGGGACCAACATCTAAATCAAAGTCGTTACAACAACGATAGGATATCCTAAGGGAGGCACGTGAAACGGTCCAACTTGGTCGATTGATAGGGGCTCACACTATTTAGAACGAGGAGGAAATTGTGAAGGATATTGCAATGATTATAAAAGAGACGAAAAGAGGGTGTTAGGAGTCGTGACGTGTGTGTTGTCGTGGAACACAAGGGGGTTAGGTTCTTCGGCGACACGGAAATTGGTGTAGAAGACACTACGATAACATGGTTGGGATTCGATCTCTTGGGAGGGTAACTCATTTGCGGTTGTATTGGCGAATGGAGTGTAATTCGTATAGCTTGGTTTCGAATGCCTGAATGATTCAGACAGTTTTTCCCTACTCATGTTGCAATTTATCTTTTATGATGGTCTTTTGTGATTAAGGGTGTGTTGTGTGGCGTGTGGAACGTTTGTTGGGTCCATATCATGGTGAGATTGTGTTCTGGTTTTGCGGACGTGCTTGCAAAACAAGGGGTCGATAGGGAGTCGATATTCTTGGATGGATTTGCTAATGTGGGGCTTCCCAGTTGTCTCGGCAATTAACTTGCCACAACAATTGTCTTGCCTCGGTATTTAACTTGCCACGGTAATGTGTGGATGTTGGGTGCCTTTGTTGGGCGTCATGGTTGGCAGCTACGACATGGTATTGTTTTGCTGCAACATGTGGGGTTGTGAGAGGTTGTGGTCGTGGATGGTTTGGTTCGATTGCGAGGGATGTTGGAGTTACGGGGTGTTGAGTGATTGGAGTTGTTTTTGGCTTTGGGCGTCTGCTGTTGGGATTGGCATTGGGGTGTTGTTGCTTTTTGATTCGAACGTTTGTTTGTGTTTCAGGGTGTTGTTTCGGTGTTTTGTTTACTCGTTGTATAACATGGTCATATGGTACACTTTTCTTCCATTTAGGCTTAGAGAGGCTTTTAATGAGGCATATGACCATATCTCAAATTGTATGATTTCCCTTAATAAAAGCATACTTTCTTGACAATAAAAAAAATTCTATAATTTGAAATGGATTTGGTTTTAATATGACGATGGTAAATTAGTTAGTTTATAACGAAAATAAAAATATATTGTCTAATATGCTAAAAAAAACTTAAATCAGTACACTTTTTTTTTGAAGGGAGCTCTTTCTCATCTATAATTGAATAGGACTTTATTCCATGATTTTTATTTATGAAAGCTCTTGAATTAAATTTTTCAAAAATATTTTATTTTTTTAATTCATTGAGTGGTTCTAGTTGAAAAATGTAATGTTGTTATCTTTATGAGACTTAAGTTTGAACAATTTATTTGCATTGTTTGCGCGTTATCAAAATGGCTAAGATTAATGAATATTATTATGTAATCAAACTTATATATATATATATGATGGGATCCTTTTACACTATGTAAAACTTAAAAGTTGTATATCATTTTTGAACCGTTGAATGAAGGTAAATAGATGTATGAGATTAACAGTAGAAAATGTAAAAATTATCACTTGTAAAAGTAAAATAAAGAAATAATCTTAATCATCTACTATCATCATCTGACAGTCAAAAAAATGTGTAAAAGTAATAGAAATACTGAAACGGAAGATTGAAAGTGTTTATATTAAAAATTTAAAAAGCGTTTTATTATCACACATGTCACAAATTTATTACTTAAGCTTTGGCACTAAATTACTAATGTGGTAGGATGGTCTATTAAAATTTTGTGAGTTCGAAAGATAAATTTTAAAAAGTCTTTTATTAGCACACATGTCACAAATTTATTAATTAAAAGGATTTAATTTACATATTTAGGTATGTGATAAAAATTATTTTAATTTATCAAAATAATAGAAATACTGAAACAGAAGATTGATAGTACATTAGATTTTTTTATCTAAATAATTAAATTATTTTTTTATCAAATAGAATTATTACATTCTCGTGTCAGAATTTAAACTCATACAAAATAGAACAAGATGAACATCTTTAGCCATTAAGTCAATTAATAAATTTCAATTAAACTATTTTTTTACTAAAGTAAATACTTAGAGTTATAATATTTTATATGCACTTCATTTTTTTATCAAAATAAATATTAAAATATACTACCATCTTTTCCATTTAGATTCTAAAAAGTTTGCACATGCTAAAAATACTATAAATACCTAGATGAAAAGATGATATATTTTATGTACATATTTTGACTAAAAAATTATTCATGTATCTATATGAAAAAGTTGATATACTTTAGATACACTTTTTTATATATAAGCCTTTTTATAATACTAATATTCGATTTATTAGTTGATTAATTAGATCAGTGTATAGGGCTGTAAACAAACCGGACATTCATCGAATCGTTCAGCGGGAAGTTCGTTTATGTTCGTTTATTTATTAAACGAACAAACATGAACAATATTTTTTGTTCGTTTAATTAAATGAACGAACGAACACAAACAAAGGGCTCGTTCGTTCATTTATGTTCGTGAACGTTCAGTAATCCATTCGTTTATGTTCGTTCATTTATGTTCGTTCGTTTATGTTTGTTTAAATTTATTCACTTATATATTCAAAAAAAATATTCATAGCATTAGATCGAGTCAAGTCGAGTAAAAAATTTCAAGTTATTCGAGTTGACAAGTCCTATTTTATGACTCATTAAAAACTTCCTTCTTATCGGCTAGGGGTGTTCATTGTTCAGTTAAACCGAACTAACCGATGGACCAAAACAAAATTGGCTAATTGTTAGATAATTTTAGGTTTCGGCTAATGATTAAAAGTTTTTTTTTTCAAATTTCAATTATCGATTAATTCAGTTTAAAATCGGTTAATTAACCGAATTAATCAATTTAACTCAAAACATTAAATATTTAACATATTATATATGGCATTTGTGTTCGTTAGTGTTCGTTTGTGTTCGTTTATCATTTAAATGAACGAACATAACGAATACGAACAAGATACATTCCTTAACGAATGAACACGGACAAGAAATTTTGTGTTCGTTTATGTTTGTGTTCGTTCATTTGTTCGGTTAAAGTTAAACGAACGAATATGAGTATACCCTCGTTCGAGTTCGTTCGATTCATTTACAGGTCTATCAATGTACTATAAAAACCTATTATAAGAGTGATTCTTTCAAACTAGTTTACTCCATTCATATCATTAGACTTTAAATCTCTAACCTTATTTAATAGCTCTAATAATCTCATCCATCAAATCAATTACTAATCGGTTGAGTTGATTTGCTTTTGATACTAAAAGTTAATGATTTGTGTAGTAAATAGTTATAAGGCTCAAACCATAAAATAGGTGCATAAACTATATATTTTTTAGTTAGGTGCCTAAATTATTTTCCAGGCTACATAAGTGCCTAATGTTTCATTCCGTTATCAAAATATATTTTTTTTGTATATGACCGTTAAAAAAATTTCTCCATCTAATTAGAACATGACACGTGACCCTTAAATCACATCTCCCTCACCGTCCAACATCCCCTACACGTCAGTGGTTCAACGTTCAACGCCCATGCGTCGCCTACCTAACCGTTTGGCATCCCTCACCCTCTCTAGCCGTCGATCAGAACCCAATCGGTCTCTTTTTTCTTCATTGTTAGATGTTCATCGACGGTGCAATTGACAGTTCATTCGTCGATTTTAGATGACAAAATGATCGAATTTTCAGTCGTCGGGGTCCGGTGAAGGCAAGAGTGGCCGGTAATGGTTGAATGAGATGAATTTAAGGATTTAGGGTTAGAGTTTTGGGGGTTTTAAAGAAATTAAGGGTTTTGGTTTTTTTATATAAAATTAATTTTTTTTATTTTTTTAAAATAAAAAGAGAAAGAAAATAAAAGAAATAGGTCACATGATATGTTCTTATTAGATAACAGAAATTTGTTTGCAGTCGTGACGAAAAATCCTTATTTGAATAACATAATAAAACTTTAAGTATTTATTTAATCTAAAAATAGTTTAAACATCTAACTAGAAAAAGGAGCATAATTTAGATATTTTTCTAACGATTAAGCTCGGTTATAATTCAAAGAGAGGGAAAATAAAGTTTCTTTAAACCATTAATTCCTCTGTACTCGGACTGCCCAAACACATGAACACTTTTTTCTTTGTTGTATACTTGTATTCGATTTAAATTTTAAAGTCGTACTCTATAGGAGAAACACGATTAGATGTAGGATCTTAGCTTCGTTAATTTTTGTTATTTCAAACCTACTCCTTTTTTTATTTCTAATTTTCTTCTTCACATTCATTTAATCTAATGTCACATGCTCAATATACCTGCAATCCATCAAAAGTATTTTCGTTTATTTTTTTAACAATATGTGTAACGATCCGAATTTTTGAGTCAACAAATAGACGTTGACCTAAATTGTGAACCTTCGTGCTGGATTGAATAATTAGATCTATTGGGCTAAAATTGGGCCTAATTGAATGAGAATTGGTATTTTGGGCTTGAGGACTGAGGAGTGACCATTTTGTGAAAGGAGAGGAATTTGAGGGTTTTATGTGGTGATTATATCTCTTTTCAAAATAAAGGCTGAATTCCCTTATTTTCTTGGTATATCACGTGAGAACAGGGGGAGAGAAGATGATATCATGATCATCTTCATCTTTTTTCTTCTCCCCTACACTCATATTTTTTTACTACCTTCAAGCTTTGTCTCTAACATTAAAATTTTAAACTTTATTTATCATTTTTTTTCATTCAAGATTTAAAATTTGAGTATGTTAATCTCCTCTTCAAGAGCTTCATAAAAAGTATATTTTTGAGAAAAATTGGTATGTTTTTCATTTATGGATTTTTGAAGAATTGAGGGTTTCAACAGCTCTCGTTCATTTCTTATGTTGTAAATTCGTAGATAAACCTTTCCTTAACTTTTTATTTTAAATCCTAATTCGTTTTTTTACCATTGTATGGCAAGATGAAGTGGTTGAGGGTTCTTCTAAGCTTGAGTCAAACAAGGGCGGATCTAGGCCAAGCCTACCTAGGCCATAGCACACCACATACCCAAAAAAATTATTTATTTTATATATAATATTAATGTATATTGGGTTTCGGATTAGTAAGAATAAAAGAAATGGTCCAATGTAGAAATTTACTTTAGTTTTTAAGTTATGAATTAGCTTAAGGAATAAAATTCAAGTAATATGGATGATAAAAAATAGAAAAATGAGATTGTTTATATTTTCATTACATTTTATAAATATTATATATTTTTTTAATAAAAATAATTTAAACGTATTTTTGTTACTAATTAGTTAAATATTTTAAAAAAATCCTCCTAGTATTGTTAGGATTTCACCCCTAGTATATAATGATCCTAAATAAAAATAAAAAAAACATAATTAAAATTAAGATCAAAAAATTAAAATTTTAAAAAATCTTTATTTAGTAAAAGCCTATAACTCATCTCCGGTATTTTTAGAAAAAGATAACTTAAAAGAGAATAAACATGTAATATATTTTTCAATTATTTTTGTTGAAACTTGCGAGACAAGCTAATTTTAAATAAATTAATTCAAATTCAGATTTTCATGATTTATATTTTTTACAAAACAACAAAATTATAGATAAAAATTTATTGTTTTTAGAAAATACTTTGATTTTTATTTAAATAAAGATGTAAATAATAAAAGAAATTTTAAAATTATTGAAGAATGAAATTTTTTAAATTTTAAAACAATATATATGAGTTATGTTAGATAATTTTCTACTACTTCCTCTGTCCCACTAAAATTGTCACATGTTGACATTTTTCTGGTCAAATTTTTTTAACTTTGACTATAATTTATTTATATATTTTAATTAATTAAAATTTATAAAATATATATTTAAAAACTACTTGATTGAAAGTTTTTAAAATATATTTTTTCATATTTTTATCAATAATAAATTTTAAATTATAAGAAGTCAAAGTTGAAAAAATTTTACCACAAAAATGTCAACATGTGACAGTTTTAGTGGGGCGGAGGGAGTACTATTTATATCGGCCCAGTTTATGATGGTTTTCTAGATTCGCCACTGGAGTCAAGGAAAGGAAGTTGAAGGAGCTGAGTGAGTGAGTTTATTCCGAGATTTCTAGCTTAAGATTAGTACATCTATGGCTCTTATATATTTTTGAAGATCATAAAGTGATTGCCTTACTTGATTTTGCAGTGTTGTGTGTATTGTATGGGTGGAGCTTGTTTTAGAGATTAAAGTAGTGATTTTGGTGTTAAATATGTTGTTAGAGGGTAAAAATCCTCTGTCCCTAATTATGCCCCCTTCTATGCCCCACACTAAAAATCACTTAAAATTAAATTATAAACTCTAACCCTAATTTTCACATCCTAAATCTTAAACCCTACATACTATAAAATACACCATACCCTGATTCCCTAGACCCTAACCACAACCCCTAAACTCTAAACCTTAAACCCGCTATTTTAAAGTAGGGATATAAAAGGGACATGATAAAAGGAACAGACGATTTCCATTCGTTGTTAGATGACTTATAAATAACCTAGTAAATTTTAATAACTGGTTGTTTCGGGACGGTTAGCGACATGTTGGGGTGATTTCTGAGCCTTAGGAAGTCATTTTTGGGTTCAGTATCGGTACGCAGGAAGCCCGTACCGGTACCCCTTGTTCGAATGAGGAACAAGGATGAACAGTGAGACGAGTATCGGTACGCAATTTGGGCAGTATCAATATGGGTCGTCTCGTACCGATATACATTAGGCTTATAAAATTTCAGTAATGAGTTTCGATATCGATACACATTGAGAGTATGAATACTTGAGGCACGTGTGCCGGTACGGTCGATCTAGTACTAGTACCAATAATTTTTGAGAAATTTCAGTGAGCAATTTTGATATCAGTACGCGGGTGAGTATCGGTATTCAGAGGTATTGTACCCGTACTTGTGGCTCAGTATTAATATTGACTGGGCAATCTGCCCAAAAATATTGACGTGAGCCTAAGAGACTGAAAAATTGTGGGCTATGGCCTAATAAGGTTTTAGTGAGATAATAAAACTTATAAAAGTGAGATTCCATCCCTAGAAGCATACGTAATGAAATAGAGGCTTGCTTGATCATTTAGTGAACTCGAATGATTTAATGTTATGATAGATACTTTCCATAATGTACCATAGGCTTAGTAATGATAAATCAATAGATAATTGTATTGGTTGGTGTCATGCTTTGGGGGGGCATTTGCTTGATAGCTTTTTTTGGTGTCACTTACCTCTTGGTGAGGTGTACAAATACTCAGGAAGCATGTCTTATCTTATGATTGTTGTAAAAGAATTCAGATGCCCTAAAGTTAGTACTACGGTACTTATACAAGGGGATGTGTACTCAGGGCTGTGTGATCAAGTACGTCCGATGTACCTGATGGCTGAGTGATTAGGGTACAATTAAAAATATATTCAATAGGCTGAATGAGCTCGAGTAACTTTATGGTTGACTGACCTCAGGTAAGGACGACTTGTGACTAATGTGATCCAAGTACGTTCAGGACGTATATGTGGCTATGGTGATCTGAATATGATCCATTCAACCCGACGACTATGTGAGCATGAATAACCCGACGACTGTTTGAGCACAGGTAAAGTAGGGCTTCATTGGCCAGTACATAGCGATGTATGAATTTAAATTATGTATGTTGATATGGATGTGCATTTTCGGATATCAGATTGGATCCGAAAAATTGTATATACGAAATTTTGGGTCGGTAAAATAGTGATCCAATATCAGATCTGGAAAAAAATCAGATATCCGAATTTTCGGATATTCAAATATCCAAATATAAATTTTGGTTAAGTATTTTTTCGAATTTGGCGGCCGTATCTATACAAATTTTGAATTTTTGAATATAAAAGCAACAAATTGTAAAATATAACAAGAATAGAAACTATGGAAATTTTGATTTTTCGGTTTTTCGGATATAACAAGCTTCAAATTACTAAAAATAATAAGATTCATATCCATAAAATTTAATTTTTTGGAGTTTTTAGATTTTTTGATAATCCGAAATTTGAAAAATTGCGATCCTTATCCGATCTGAAAATAAAAATTAGATCAGATATTCGAAATTTCGGATCAGATCAATGGATAATCGGATCAGATCGGATATTTTTACATACCCCTGGTTGGATGTATTAACTCGATAGGCTGAGTGACCTCGAGTATGGTGAAGCATTGTTGAACATGTAAGACTTCTTGTAGATTTAATGATGACTTAAGATAGATGATCTAAGAACTCTAGTTTGTGTAGGCTAGATGATGACTCATAGATAGTAAAGTCATATCTATGCTCTCTATATTATATTTATCGTGCATGCTTATTTTATGATAATTAAGAATTGTGGTAGAGTAGAAATGTACCATTGATTTTGTAAGCTCACCGTTCGGAATTGTTGTTTTCGTTCGCAGGTTAGTAGGTTGTTCGCAATCGAAGAGCACATCGTGGAGGGATTTTCCAGCACCGCATCACTTCAGGTTAGTAGTTTGCATGCTTATTCTCTATCCTTACAAATGTTGAGTCTCTAAACTCTAATTGAATTATTATTTTGGTATACATGTTTTAAACCCGGAGCTCCTATTTTGTAAACAGATTTATAATGTTATTTAAGTACATGAGATTATGAATAGTTTAGTGTTTCAAATGTTGACTAAATTCATGGTTTTAAAATAAAAATTTATTGGGTCGGATTTGGGGTGACCCGAATGTAATGCTTTATATCAGGATCGAGATGAGGGTGTTACAACATATTAGGCTGAATTATATTAGAAATCAAAATAGAGAAACCGCCCAAAAGAAATAAAATTACAACAAAAATAACAAAACAAAATAAATCTAAATTAAAAAATAGAAGAAAAAATATCAGACCAACAAAATACTTCTAGTGGCTACAAAATGGTGAAAAAGATGAACCACTGGAGAAACAAAAGCAATGAACAAGACTTCTTATCTATATTCACCTACACGTTTCAAGATTGAAGTAGGAGTGGTGAGCAAAATCAATAATCTTGGAGGTTGTTTCGCAAAACAGATATGACTGTATCAAAAAATGAGCCATAAAATGAGATAAAATTACTGAAGACCATCGACAAACCGCAAATCAGAGCCAAACGTCGTAAAAAACGTATCAACAAACGTAAATTTACCACAACGGTAGGCGATAGCGTGGCATAAAGTAGAAGCATGCCACAAGACAGAGAAAAGCGTACTACAAAGATTGATAAAACTAAAAAATATATAAAAAAAATAAAAATTAAATATAAAAACAAGGTGAAGAAATACCGGCGGCTAGCACTAAATTTAACTTCGTCGCCGACTAACCAAATGAACGAAAAAGAAACAACAATAAACAGAGCAGCCAATAAAAAAACCCAGAAGTAAATTTTCTTCTCTTTTGCAATTTCAATTTGTAAATATCTTTATTTTTTTAAAAATAGTGTCACGTCATTAATTAAATAAACATAGATTGTCACACATACAGTTGTATTAGTATTGTGAAAATTTTATAGAAATTAATAGTTAAGTTTGTAATTTTTTTAAAACACAATAATTTATTAACAAAAATAAAGGTTGATGGTTAAATTACCAAATCCCCCCCAAAAAATATATATCGTATTTTTTTAATAGACCCTCTCACATTTGTAAAGTCTACGGTCTACCCATTGATAAATGAAATTATTTATATATTATAAGGATAAGGCCAATAAATATTATATTAGTATTATACTATTAGTCATGACTTGTTCCTGTTTATTTTATTCTTTATGAAAGTGTTGCAATCACATCTATGTAAATTTGTAATTATCGACATGATTAGATATTTTCTATGAAAACTATGGTATAAAAATACATTATTAAATTAATATTAATTTTATATGAAATTAAACTAATATTCAAAATACAAAGAGGGACGAATTGGTATAAAATTACGTAAGCCACCAAATTAAAAGGCTAATACCTAAATAATTAGGCCGTCCATTAATAATAATGATAAGTAAACAAGTAGAGGGGTTGCTCCATTATTTTAGTTGATGGACCATTATTAGAAATTTCCAATATTATCCTCGAATTATCATTTGGAAAATAAAACTCCACGAGGACAAAAATGACCACCAATTCCGAATGGCATCAGACCACCTACCTACCCCTATACTACAGCTTTTCTTTTCACAAAATAATTAAAGGTATAGTATATAAATGATCACTAAATTAAATAAAAATAATTTTTAGTTATTTATATTTTAAAAATTATAAAACGATCATTAATTTTTTTGAAATATTATAAAATGATCACTTAATTTTATCAAATTATTATAAAATGATCTTAACATTTTTAAAATTTATCATTGTTTTGCAATTTTTGCAATACTGAAGAAAAAAAACATGTTTACTTAGTTTACTGACCATTTGTATACTTCAGTGACTGAGCCACATTGCTCACAATGGGAGCATTTGCACTCCCATTATTTGGGGGAAACACTTTTTTAGTGTTAAGTTTGTTATCAAAGAAAGGCAAAATGGCAAAAGATGCCCCCAACGTTTGCATGTTTTATCATTTGGCCCTCTATTCTTTTTTGGTCCAAATATGCCCCCCAACATTTGCTTGTTTGGTTATTTGGCCCCCCTATTCTTTCTGCTGGTCCAAATATGCCCCCAACGTTTCATTCATAGTCCAAATATGCCCCCAACGTTTCATTCATAGTCCAAATATGCCCTCAACGTTTCATTCATAGTCCAAATATGCCACTGGTTGATGTAAACTGTCAATCAACTGACGGTCAACGACTTATAAAAATTTTTGACGTGGCATCAACAGATCTTAATACGTGGCAAGTCCAGTCAGCATCAGTTGTTGAACGTCAGTTGACTGACAGTTTCCATCTAACGGGGGCATATTTGGACCAAATTGAAACGTTGAGGGGCATATTTGGACCAAAAGAAAGAATAGGGGGCAAATGACAAAACAAGCAAACGTTGGGGGCATATTTAGACAAAAAAAATAGGGGGCCAAATGACAAAACATGCAAACATTGAGGGCATCTTTTGTCATTTTACCTAAAATAATAATTTAAGGTGTAGAGGGGAGAATGAAAATATGCATCCTCGTTTAGAAAAAGAAAAATATTTTAAACTTCATTCTTAAATTTCTAGATGATATACTTTACCAAATAAATAAATAATTAAAACTAGAGTTTGTCATAGCCACATTATGGGTGAAGGAAAATAATTTACATAAAGAATATAAATTATTAAAATTTAATCAATAAATTATAATTGATGATAAAGAATTTGTATATAAATTTACGAGTTATATAATTCTTTCATAACAATATATAATAGTATGAAAAAAGGGAAAATAGACTAATTATAATATCAAGGGTAAGCTACACCATTAGTCCCACAATTATTACCATTTTTTATTTTGGTCACTAAACTATTTTTTTTTGCAAATTTGGTCACTAATGGTAATTTTTTTCTATTTTGGTCACTAAAGTTAAATTTCAATTAAAACTTAACGGAGATGGTGACATGACCTGATTTAATAACAATTTTGGTCCCCAAAGCCTATACATTATATCATTTTAGTCCTAATCTAAAACAACTCATCAAATTAAACTAATTTTAAATATTTGAACCAAACCACAAATATCCTATTTCTTCTCCCATGTTTTTGTTGACAGTTTGGTCCAGTTGGGTTGCCATGTTTTATGATGTTGATGTGGCTATTTTCAAAAAGGAAAAAATCATTATTGAGTTGGATTTATTATAACCTATTTAAATTATCAATTTTTTATCAGCATTTTTATAAGCAAGTTATGAAAACTCATAAACAAATGTTACCTTGTGAATTGCATTGCCAGTATCATAAATATAAACCATACAATAAAAAAGCAACAGTCAACAATTCATAGTCAATTTGCTCAATGGAAATATTAATGGTAAACCTCGTTCCAGATGCTAACGAACATATCAACACCTTCTTGGATTTCTCGAGAACAGGATCAATCTCTCGTTGTAGCTTGTGACTCGCTTACATTCTTTAATCGGATTGTTCTCGGACTATTAAGGGACAGAATCAGAATTGAGAACAAATTTGAAAAATAAAGAATAAATTTATTATTAATCAAATATTATATTATATATATGACAAAGGTAAGAAAAAATGGAATGGGGCATGAATCCACCTACCCCTTAATAATTTTGTCCTTGTGACTTTTAAAAGAGAATTTATCATCTAAATGATAAAATAAAAAATCCTAATAGAACAAAACAATTAATTGGATCTAAAATCCAAACAAAACAAGAAGAAAAATCCAACACATTAATCAATTCATTGGTTTTAGAATCCTTAACCCGTCAATCAGTAATCTAAAAGTAACTAGGTGACCCTATATTAAAAAAAATAATTAGGTGACCTTAAGGCTTTGATTAGTAGCGAGAAAAGAAAATTAGAAAGATGAAAAATTGAAGTGATAGAAAAATAGAAGGATAGAAAATAATTTTTTTTATCAATGTGTTTGGTTGATAGGATGGAAAACTAGAAAGAAAATAAATTTATTTCCTTTCTATTGCTTGGTACAATAAAAAAGTGAGAGAAAAGAAAATTAAGCTTTAAAAATTATAATTTATTTTTAATTTTTATAATTTAGTCAAATGTTTTTAATATGATTCTTTTTATTCAATTTAGTCCCTAAAAAGTTATTTCATCTAAAATTGACCCATATTTGTTTCTAATTAGTAATTTAATCTAATATTTTTAATATAGTTTTATTTTTGTTCAAATTAATCCCTAATTTTTTTCTTTAATTCAAAATTGGCCTATATGTATTTTTATTTTTTTAGAATTGAGTCCAATAATTCCAATATGATTTTATTTTTGTCCAATTTAGTCCATAAAATTTTTATTTGATCCAAAATTGGCCTATATTTACTTGTAATTGTTATAATTTAATCTCGAAAGTTTCACTATCAATGCAACACCTAATACCCGCTACAAACGAATCCAATCCGAATATCGAATGCCACAAATTGCCCATTTGTGGCCTAAGAACATATTTTAAAAAACAAGCATATACGATTACATAAAAGTAAACAACCAACATGAACATAAAGAGGAAGCAATTAACTAAAGTCACCCGAGAAAATAAACCTTTAAAAACTTTAGAAAAATAAACGATAACAAAAATGCATTTTGGTAATTTTACAAGATTTAAACCCAAAAAGAAACATTCTAAACTCAAATACAAGTTTAATATAAGTAGAAACATCTTATACATCTGTTTTGCTAATAAAAAGAAGTTCAAATCAAAATTAATTTAATTGAATTGAGGTTTATAGACTAAAATGTAGATAATTTATAAGTTGGATTTTAAATTAAAAATTCAGTTTCAGGTCCGTTTTAGACTCATTAATTCCAATTAGACTTAATGGTAAATTCTTGTTGAAATCAAATTTGAAATAGAGTGTTAATTGCAAAAATAAGTAGTTTATGAGCCATTTTGAAAACATTCATAAAATACAGGGGCGGTTTTTCAAAAGTGAAATTAAACCTTCCTTTATAAAATCAATAACATCATTAACATATAGACCAAGTTTCATGTTAATCCAAGCTAAAACTGTAACCCCCTCGTCCCGGTCTGGTCGGATGACCGGACCAAGTGGGCCACACGGGGAAAACCGAGTGAAAACCTCTAAGGATTCCCCCTCGGTTAACGACCCTAAAATTTCTTTTAACTTTAATCTTGTCTAGATGCACATTTATTCCCTAAGTGGAGCATAACAGCGGAAGATACAATCAACGGAACATTCACCGACCAAACTAAGCAAAAACAGTCCATTTTACTTCATTACAGCAGGCCGTTTCGAAACGCCCCTAGGGTGTTCCGAAACGCCTTGACTTAGTCAACGGCCCTGGGTCAACCATAAGGTAACCGTTCCGAAACAGGGGTGACCCGTATCGGAACGACCTTGACGGTCAATATCTCGTGGTCAATGAGATTTGACCGTTTCGAAACACCAAAGGCCCGTTTCGGAACGGCTACATCTCGCCAATTTCTCAAAATTCCAGTAGCAAAAACGTTCCGAAACGCCCTCATCCGTTTCGAAACGGCAGGCCATTTTCAAAGGGACCGTTCCGGAACAGGGGGACCCGTTCCGAAAAGCCCCCTGTCTGCAGACTCGTCTGGGCTGTTTTGAGGCACAAGGGTGCCCCAAAACACCACCAAAACACCATACAACAGCTAAGCAAAGCAACTTAGGGGATAACGACTATACTAGCATGCTTCAACATGATTTAGACATGTCCAACACTAAAGCAACAATCCACAACATGCATTCATTCTAACAACATTCAAACACATGTAAGAACTCTTAAGGCATAGGCTAAAATCCAAAGTAAGCAATTAGGCATGACTTACAATTCATCATGGCAACACAAACCATGCAAAAGAAGGATATAAGGGAGTCCATACATGCTCTCAAACAACCAACAACTACTCATCAAAGCCATACATGTCCCATTGCTCAAACTATTACATGTCTAACATTTAAAAACCATACTTGATGAACTCAAGCCAAAAACCACACTTGGAGCCTTCCACTTGCGCGAGCAACCCACGAGCTAAGGATCTGCAATGTTGAACAAAGAGAGCGTAAGCAATGATGCTTAGTGAGGGTAAGCTCTAAAAACAAACCTCAACATTGCAGGGTCCGAGCACGATCTAACCAAGGCCATTTACACAAACCATGAGTCCACAAGGTATAGATGCATGAGAAATATATCACATGTATGCCATAATTATGAGCTCAATACTACCATACATGTAATCACATATAAACATCCAAACAGTTCATATATCTCAACACAGTGATACACATATCAACAACATTGGCACCTAGTTAAGACTCAAATACGCGGATAACCGTTGAAACTCACATCCAACAACACAACCATTACCTGACGGTGGGATTACACTCATCACCGGTCTCGCGGAGGGGATTCCACTCATCCTCACGCCCCGTCGATGGGATTCCACTCATCACCGACTATGTTTAAATACCATTTCCGGGCGTACCCGTACTCCTCCTTGGTGACTCAACGCCACCAAGGCCACGCGCGACTTTTGACTCATGTGTACACACTAACATCCTAATGATCGATCATTTGTATTTAAGTTTACAAGTGCCAATATCCATTCATTTCATCTTACTCATTTCAATCAATTTCGTGCTTAGCACGTACTCACCAACAACCATCATCATGCATGTCTCAAGCATCATAATTCATGTCTCATCTCACATGTACAACACAATATACATAGCCATTCATACCACAATTCATACGAGACATACACAACCATATAATGAGTTCAACCAAAGGCTCTAGATCAAGCTTAGGATTAGGCTACCACCCTAATCCTAACTCTAGGTGGGTCTACCAAGCCCAACCTAGTCCACATACTCGAACCAACCAATTTAAAACCGTTTAGAACAATTAACCACTCACCTAAACTCCCGAGCTCAAGACCACGCAAGCAATTGTCTTCAATTTCCCGAATTCACTTCCGAAGCTTCACCGATGCCCAAACTTGACTCTAATCAATCCCAAACACAAACAAAACATTCACGATCAATATCTTGTCATCGAAACTAACCCGGATTACATTACCAAGCAACCAACACTCAAAACAAGACCAAAAACATGATTTTCGAGCAGCCCACAAGACCCACTGAAAACTCTCATTTCAAGCACTCAAACAAGCATCAATTGCACCCAAAATGATCCTCATACATCATACTACCTACAGCCCCCAAATTCCAACCCTTAACAGCCCCCAAACCCACATTAAAACCCTCTAAAAACCCTCTCAAGCCAAAATCCGAAAATTGATTAAAATCATTCGAAATTCATATATGTAGTATCATTTGGCCTCTATACATCATTACTAAACATATTAAATCAAAACATTTAACTTTGCAACATAAAGACACCATTTTTAATCAAAACATTCAAAACCTCCACTTTCCAAAAACTTCATGAAAATGAAAAAGAATGGTACTTTTATGAAGGGGAGGATGAGGGGAAGTCAAAAATACTCTTACCTTTCGATTTGGGGCTGAAATGAGTGAGAAATGGGATGGAACAGTGATTTGGGTAATGAACTTGGGTTTCTCGTTAGTGAGTTTTGAAGGGAAGATGAATAGTAGAGAGAGATGGGTGTTTTATTTGACATGTGGTATAATTTGAGGCTCAAAAGTCTAGTTTACCCCTAATGAAATGGAATATCTACAAGGGAGGTAAATCCATGGTTAAATGTGGTTTAATCTTAAAACGTGATTAACCCCAAGTAGATTAATTTTGAAAACAACTCGAAATATTATTTAGAGTATAAAACCGAGCCCAAAACAATATTAAAATATTATTTCTACCTAACCCCTAAACCCGGGTGTTACAACTCTCCCCCACTTAAGGAAATTTCGTCCCCGAAATTACCTGGTGGAAACAAATACGGAAACTGCTCAACCATATCTGCTTTTCTCTCCCACGTGGCCTCTTCCACACCTCTATGTCTCCACAACACCTTGACCAACTCTATGGTCTTGCCACGCAGCACCTTGCTATCAGAAGCAAGTATCTCAACGGGCTCTTCATTATAGGACAAATTCGGATTTAACTCTATCTCCTCAACGGGCATCACATGAGAAGGGTCCGATCTATATCCCCTAAGCATAGACACATGAAAGACATCATGGATCTTTTCTAACTCAGAAGGTAACCTCAAACGATAAGCTACAGGCCCTATCCGCTCAACAATCTCATACGGACCAATGAACCTCGAACTCAACTTGCCCTTCCGGCCAAACCTCATTACCTTCTTCCACGGAGATACTTTCAGAAATACTTTCTCACCCACTGAGTACTCAACCTCTTTCCTCTTCAAATCTGCATAAGACTTCTGACGATCGGAAGCTGCTTTCAAACGGTCACATATCAACTTCACTTTATCGGTAGTTCCCTTAAGCAAGTCTGGCATAGGTAACAATCTCTGACCTGTCTCAGCCCAACAAATCGGAGTCCTACACCGTCTACCATACAAAGCTTCATAAGGTGCCATCTGAATACTAGACTGATAACTGTTGTTGTAGGCAAACTCAACCAACGGTAAGTGCTTCTCCCAAGAACCTTGAAAGTCAATCACACAACAACGAAGCATATCTTCTAGAATCTGTATCACTCGCTCTGACTGCCCATCGGACTGCGGATGATAAGACGTGCTGAAATGTAGACGACTACCCAAAGCACTATGCAAGCAATTCCAGAACCTCGAGGTGAATCTAGGATCCCTATCCGAAACTATATACTTCGGAACTCCATGAAGTCTCACAATCTCACGAATATACAAGTTTGCCAACTTGTCTAAGGAATCTGTAGTGTTCACTGCTAAGAAGTGAGCACACTTAGTGAACCTATCCACAATCACCCAAACTGAATTCTTCTTCGAAGGAGACAAAGGCAACCCCGATACAAAATCCATGGTGATTCTCTCCCATTTCCATTCCGGAATCTTCAAAGGCTGTAGCAAACCTGAAGGAACCTGATGTTCTGCCTTCACTCTCTGACAGACCATGCAACGGCTCACATACTCGGCTACATCTCTCTTCAAACCAACCCAGAAGTAATCACTCTTCAAATCTCGGTACATCTCGGTACTACCCGGATGCATAGAAAAGGGACTCGAATGTGCTTCACTCAGAATCTGACGTCTCAACTCAACATCTTCTGGTACAACAATTTTATCTCTAAAGCACAACAGACTCTCACCACTGAAATTGTACTCAGTCGGTCTTCCTTCGGCTATGTCTTGAACATGAGGGACTAGGCTCGCATCTTGCAACTGTTTCTCTCTAATCAACTGAATCAAAGGAGGCTTCACTTGCAACTCGGTGATCAAACCACCATCATCGGACACACTCAATCTAGCAAACATAGCTCTCAACTCAACGGCCACTTTTCTACTCAAAGCATCGGCTACTACATTTGCTTTACCCGGATGGTACTCAATGGTCAAATCATAGTCTTTTAACAACTCTAGCCATCTTCTCTGTCTCAAATTCAACTCTTTCTGTGACATCAAGTATTTCAAGCTCTTGTGATCGGTGTAAACTATACACTTCTCACCATACAAATAGTGTCGCCAAATCTTCAATGCAAAAACAACTGCGGCTAGTTCTATATCATGAGTAGGATAGTTCTTCTCATAAATCTTCAACTGCCTAGAAGCATAAGCAACAACTCTCCTATCTTGCATCAACACACATCCTAAGCCTACGTAGGAAGCATCACTGTAGATCACAAACTCCTTACCTGAAGCAGGTTGCACTAACACTGGAGCATTCGTCAAAGCTTCTTTCAATTTCTCAAAAGCCTTCTGTCTTGCATCTGACCATTCAAACTTGACTCCTTTTTGCAACAACTTAGTCAAGGGAGCAGCTACTCTAGAGAAGCCATCAACAAACCTCCTATAGTAACCGGCTAATCCTAGGAAACTCCTAATCTCGGTCACGGACTTAGGTTGTTTCCACTCAACAATAGCCTCAATCTTCGACGGATCAACACGGATACCTTCGGCTGAAACAACATGGCCAAGAAATACGACCTCTCGAATCCAGAACTCACACTTGCTAAGCTTCGCATACAACTGATTGCTCAACAATCTCTGTAAAACAAATCTCAAGTGCTCATCATGCTCTTCTTCTGTCTTCGAGTACACAAGTATATCATCGATGAAGACAACCACAAAACGATCTAGGTAGTCTCTAAAAATTCTGTTCATCATGTCCATGAATGCTGCCGGTGCATTCGTGAGCCCAAATGGCATCACAAGAAACTCATAGTGACCATACCTAGTCCTAAAAGCTGTCTTCGGAACATCACACTCTTTAACTTTCAACTGATAGTACCCGGATCTCAAATCTATCTTCGAGAATACTGAAGCACCTCTCAACTGATCAAACAAATCATCTATACGAGGCAACGGATACTTGTTCTTCACAGTCATCTGATTCAGTTGTCTATAGTCAATACACATGCGCATACTACCATCTTTCTTTTTCACAAACAACATTGGAGCACCCCACGGAGAACTACTAGGCCTAATGAAACCACGGTCTAATAATTCTTGCAACTGACTCTTCAATTCTTTCAACTCTTTCGGAGCCATGCGATACGGAGCTATCGAAACTGGGTTAGACCCTGAAACTGTCTCAATCACAAACTCAACATCTCTGTCAAGAGGCAAACCCGGCAACTCTTCAGGAAACACATCTGGAAAGTCACACACTGTTCTGATATCTTTCGGTCTAGCTTCACTCATATCCGGATTCATAACATAAGCTAAATAGGCCCCACATCCAGAGTCCATCAACCTATGAGCCTCTAAAGCTGACACCACATTAGACAAGAACTTAATGTTCTCGCCTACTACCACTACCTCGTAGTCGTCAGAAAGCTTCAAAGAAATCCTCTTTGTCTCAAAATCCACACTAGCCCGATGCTCGACCAACCAGTCCATACCCAATATAATATCAAAACCGTAGAAAGGAAGTTCCATCATATCAACTGAAAACACATGACCCTGAATCTTCAGTGGACACCTCCTATACATACGTCTAACCACAACTGTCTCACCAAAAGAGCTAGTAACATGCATACCTACATCTAAGATCTCTACAGGAATATCTAACTTATGTGCATGCTCACTCAGAATGTAGGAATGCGTAGAACCCGAATCAACCAAAGAAAGCAAAGACATAGACTGTAACTCAAAATTACCTGCTATCACATCGGTGTCGTTCCCGGCCTCTCTCTTAGCATAAACTCTCGCTGGTCCTCCCGCCTCTGGCTGCACAGCCACAACATGAGCAAGGTTCCTCTGAGCATCTCCCCTAGGTGCATCAGCCCTAGGCTGGAAGTAGCCACGACCGCGCCCACGGCCTCTCTGAAAATCGTTACCTCTCGCAGGAGCCTGAGCAATGTTCGGTGCCTGAGCTGCCTGACGCGGACAGTCCCTCCTAAAGTGGTCCCTCGAACCACAGTTCCAACAAGCATGGAAGTTACCCCAACACTCACCCGTGTGCTGCCTCCCACACTGTGCACACTCGGGCAAACGCCCTCCTCCTCTATGGCCCTGATGGCCTCTACCATGGTGGCCACCGCCACGTCTCTGATCAAACTGATGTCCGCCACCTCTGTGCCTCTTAGCATCTCTACCATCAAAGTGGTTGTGCCTCTTACCCGAACTGGAACCACCAGATCGTTTGGCCGCACCCAAACTATGCTCCAAATCCTTGGCCCTCGCGACCAATACATCAAAGTCTGAGTAGTCGGAAGCTAGCGTGTACCTCTTAACCTCTTCATTCAAGCCATAGCGGAATCGGTTACAGCGTTCCACCTCAGTAGGAACCAACTCTGGGGCATACTGACTCAGACGGACGAAACGAATCTCATAATCAGTCACAGATGCATCCCCCTGAGTGAGAGCCATGAACTCTCTCTTTTTCTCATCTAGGTACCTCGGTCCCAAGTACCTCTTCCGGAAAGCAAACTCAAAGAATTCCCAATCTATCTCGGCCTCTGGAACCCCGGCAGTAATGGTGACCCACCAGGTGTAGGCATCACCCTGAAGCAATGAGATCACACAACCCAATCTACGTGCGCCCGCACAACCCATCTGAGCTAAGATACGAACCGTCTTCTCCAACCATAACTCCGACCTCTCCGGAGTAGATCCTCTGAACTCCTCGGCTCCCAAGCTACGGAGCCTCTCTAACGGTAGACTAGCGTCATCATACCTAGGCTGAGCTGCAGCCTGAGCTCCCGCAACTGCGGCCTGAAACGCTCTAGCTATCGCTTGCACTAGCGGAGTCATATCAATTCCAGCTGGACCTTGGCCACCTTGAGGTCCATCTCCTCCGGCTCCATTTTCACCTCCAGCTCCAGGTGGTGGAGGTGGTGGTGGCGGAGGTGGTGGAGGAGCGCCAACTCCCGCGGCCCCCGGTTCCTCTAAGTGAGCTCCCGCACCAACTACCGGCTCAACAGGAGCCACAACTCGCGGTTCCTGACGAACCAACCTCGGTCTACCTCTCGGTCTAGACATTGCTCTCACAGATATTAACTACAACCACAGCATACAAACATACAAGTTGGGTTAGCAAGGCGAGGCTTCCAAGTGTCCAAGTATGTTTCCTCACTTAAAAAAATCATTTTCAAATGTAATAGTAGCAATGGGACCCACACACACATGCTTTAAAATAAAACAATCAGCATACTCATCACATAAGCAACCATTCTTGCAGAATAAGCAAACACCGTGCAATTCAACTTAAAAACTTAAACTTACCTCACTTACCTGCCCAAGGTCTCGGTAACCTTAGGCTCTAATACCAACAAGTGTAACCCCCTCGTCCCGGTCTGGTCGGATGACCGGACCAAGTGGGCCACACGGGGAAAACCGAGTGAAAACCTCTAAGGATTCCCCCTCGGTTAACGACCCTAAAATTTCTTTTAACTTTAATCTTGTCTAGATGCACATTTATTCCCTAAGTGGAGCATAACAGCGGAAGATACAATCAACGGAACATTCACCGACCAAACTAAGCAAAAACAGTCCATTTTACTTCATTACAGCAGGCCGTTTCGAAACGCCCCTAGGGTGTTCCGAAACGCCTTGACTTAGTCAACGGCCCTGGGTCAACCATAAGGTAACCGTTCCGAAACAGGGGTGACCCGTATCGGAACGACCTTGACGGTCAATATCTCGTGGTCAACGAGATTTGACCGTTTCGAAACACCAAAGGCCCGTTTCGGAACGGCTACATCTCGCCAATTTCTCAAAATTCCAGTAGCAAAAACGTTCCGAAACGCCCTCATCCGTTTCGAAACGGCAGGCCATTTTCAAAGGGACCGTTCCGGAACAGGGGGACCCGTTCCGAAACGCCCCCTGTCTGCAGACTCGTCTGGGCTGTTTTGAGGCACAAGGGTGCCCCAAAACACCACCAAAACACCATACAACAGCTAAGCAAAGCAACTTAGGGGATAACGACTATACTAGCATGCTTCAACATGATTTAGACATGTCCAACACTAAAGCAACAATCCACAACATGCATTCATTCTAACAACATTCAAACACATGTAAGAACTCTTAAGGCATAGGCTAAAATCCAAAGTAAGCAATTAGGCATGACTTACAATTCATCATGGCAACACAAACCATGCAAAAGAAGGATATAAGGGAGTCCATACATGCTCTCAAACAACCAACAACTACTCATCAAAGCCATACATGTCCCATTGCTCAAACTATTACATGTCTAACATTTAAAAACCATACTTGATGAACTCAAGCCAAAAACCACACTTGGAGCCTTCCACTTGCGCGAGCAACCCACGAGCTAAGGATCTGCAATGTTGAACAAAGAAAGCGTAAGCAATGATGCTTAGTGAGGGTAAGCTCTAAAAACAAACCTCAACATTGCAGGGTCCGAGCACGATCTAACCAAGGCCATTTACACAAACCATGAGTCCACAAGGTATAGATGCATGAGAAATATATCACATGTATGCCATAATTATGAGCTCAATACTACCATACATGTAATCACATATAAACATCCAAACAGTTCATATATCTCAACACAGTGATACACATATCAACAACATTGGCACCTAGTTAAGACTCAAATACGCGGATAACCGTTGGAACTCACATCCAACAACACAACCATTACCTGACGGTGGGATTACACTCATCACCGGTCTCGCGGAGGGGATTCCACTCATCCTCACGCCCCGTCGATGGGATTCCACTCATCACCGACTATGTTTAAATACCATTTCCGGGCGTACCCGTACTCCTCCTTGGTGACTCAACGCCACCAAGGCCACGCGCGACTTTTGACTCATGTGTACACACTAACATCCTAATGATCGATCATTTGTATTTAAGTTTACTAGTGCCAATATCCATTCATTTCATCTTACTCATTTCAATCAATTCCGTGCTTAGCACGTACTCACCAACAACCATCATCATGCATGTCTCAAGCATCATAATTCATGTCTCATCTCACATGTACAACACAATATACATAGCCATTCATACCACAATTCATACGAGACATACACAACCATATAATGAGTTCAACCAAAGGCTCTAGATCAAGCTTAGGATTAGGCTACCACCCTAATCCTAACTCTAGGTGGGTCTACCAAGCCCAACCTAGTCCACATACTCGAACCAACCAATTTAAAACCGTTTAGAACAATTAACCACTCACCTAAACTCCCGAGCTCAAGACCACGCAAGCAATTGTCTTCAATTTCCCGGATTCACTTCTGAAGCTTCACCGATGCCCAAACTTGACTCTAATCAATCCCAAACACAAACAAAACATTCACGATCAATATCTTGTCATCGAAACTAACCCGGATTACATTACCAAGCAACCAACACTCAAAACAAGACCAAAAACAGGATTTTCGAGCAGCCCACAAGACCCACTGAAAACTCTCATTTCAAGCACCCAAACAAGCATCAATTGCACCCAAAATGATCCTCATACATCATACTACCTACAGCCCCCAAATTCCAACCCTTAACAGCCCCCAAACCCACATTAAAACCCTCCAAAAACCCTCTCAAGCCAAAATCCGAAAATTGATTAAAATCATTCGAAATTCATATATGTAGTATCATTTGGCCTCTATACATCATTACTAAACATATTAAATCAAAACATTTAACTTTGCAACATAAAGACACCATTTTTAATCAAAACATTCAAAACCTCCACTTTCCAAAAACTTCATGAAAATGAAAAAGAATGGTACTTTTATGAAGGGGAGGATGAGGGGAAGTCTAAAATACTCTTACCTTTCGATTTGGGGCTGAAATGAGTGAGAAATGGGATGGAACGGTGATTTGGGTAATGAACTTGGGTTTCCCGTTGGTGAGTTTTGAAGGGAAGATGAATAGTAGAGAGAGATGGGTGTTTTATTTGACATGTGGTATAATTTGAGGCTCAAAAGTCTAGTTTACCCCTAATGAAATGGAATATCTACAAGGGAGGTAAATCCATGGTTAAATGTGGTTTAATCTTAAAACGTGATTAACCCCAAGTAGATTAATTTTGAAAACAACTCGAAATATTATTTAGAGTATAAAACCGAGCCCAAAACAATATTAAAATATTATTTCTACCTAACTCCTAAACCCGGGTGTTACAAAAACGAATCCTTAATTGCAATTATAAAAGTAGTGACTAAAATATAAAGTTTGCAATTATAAGATATTGGATTAAATTATAAAATAGAAATAAATAGATTTAAATTCCTAATTAAATATAATTTTAGGGATTAAATTGAACAAAAATAAACTATAGTAAAAATATTAGATAAAATTATAAAGATTAAAAACAAATATGAGTCAATTTTAGATTAAATAAATATTGTATGGGTTAAAGTGAACAAAATATTATTATATTAATAATATTGACTTTATTAATAAAATTTAAAACAAATAAGTATAAATTTTAGATTAAATAAAAATTTTAAGGACTAAATTGAAAAAAATAAAATCATAATAAAAATATTGGATGAAACTATTTTAAATATAATTTGATAATTTTATTATTAAAGCACGATAACTTTCACTTTTTTTTTCCTATTTTCACCCAATTTTGGAGAGAACTATTTGTATAAGAATAAGGAAAACTACTCCTCTCGTATTTTCTTTCCTTTTAATTTTTCACTCTATCAAGCAACCATTAAATTTATTTTCTTTCCAAATCTCTATTTTTTTCCTTTCTACCTTCCACTTTTTCACTGAACCAAACAAAACCTTATATCGAACCAATAAAACCTACAATGAAGAAAACCCAATAATCAATAAAAAAAAGAAAATCAAAAATAGAATGGAAAAACTATTCTTCTCAGGGTTTTTGGTCCCTGAGCATTGGGTCTTCGTTCAAAAATTCAGATGAAAGTGTGGCCAGAGATTAGGGGTGTAAATGAACATAGCGTTAGGTGAATTGTTCGTATATCATTTGTTTATGTTTATTTATTATGTTAAATAAACGAACATGAACAAAAAATATTTACGTTTATTTAATAAATGAACGAACACAAACAAAAGTGTGTTCGGTTCGTTTATGTTCACGAACAATTTCGTTTATCGGTTCGTTTATCAACTCGTTTATTGGCTCGTTTATAAGTTTATTTATCAACTTGTTTATAAGCTCGTTTACATGGTTCCCTCTTTTCCTTTTATTTTTTAAAATTTTAAATATTGGTGAGGGTATAAATTAAATTGAACACGTGGTGAATTTTAGAGTTTAGACTTTGAAGCCTAAGGAGCTTAAGGACTAATGATGTAATTTTATCATTTTTGGTGGACATATAGACGAACATGCTCGTGAACACTAAACAAACAAACATATATACCTTAAAAAATAAATAAACGAACATGATATTAAAAATTTAAACGAGAGTGAACCAAATATAAACATTTTCAAAAATAAAATAAATGAACATAAATATAACCTTATTCGTTTAAACTCGATTCATTTATACAATGTGAGATATATCAATTCATCTCTGTTTGGATTGGAGGTCGACCTGACAATTTTAATGAGAGGTCAAAGGAAGAACAATACAACTCAAGAGGTTTCGTTTGAAGGACATTTGGTTCGTTTTAGGATTGGATTTGGCCATAAAATGAAAGAAGAAAGGACGTAGAAATCCTTTTTCACTTTTTCTGTGTTTTTATTTATGTCTTCATATTAAAAAAATTAGACTTAAAATTTAAAATTAAAATTTAAAGTTAAAGTTTAAGATTAGAATTTAAAATATTTTAGGTATGATATTTTTTAGGGTTTAAAGTTTTATATTTAAAATTTAAAATTTAAGGTTGAAGTTTAAAATTTAATTTTTTTTATTGTTGAGACATGAAAAAAATACAAAAAATGGGACAGAAAATTTTTCTCCAAAAGATGAGAGCTTTCATTATCAGAGGGATCACTGGAAAGCAAGTTGTACCATCAACTGGACCAGTAGCGAAATTTAAGATTATTTATCGGGGGGTTTTATTTAAGAAAAAATTAAATTTGAGAAATCAACAATAAATTATATATTTGTTGAGAGGTTAAAATTATTTGTACCAATTTTTTTTAATATTTTTGTGGCACTACAGTCCACCCTAATCTCATGTGTCTCCTATCGTTGGGCTGAACGTGGGAGAAAAAGAAAAATTATGGTTTTTGGGTTTTTTTAAAAAGAATGAGAAGAAATAGGATGATAAAATAGAAAAAATTTGGGATTTGATTCAATTATTTAACAAAAGGGTTAAATTTATTGAATCATTTCGAATTAAGACTAAATTGATTAAATGTATATATTTAAAGTACTAAAATTATTATTAAACCAAGCCAATTACCATCGTTGTTAAGTTTTAACGAAAACTTAACGGTTAATGACCAAACTAAAAAAGTAATGTTAATGACCAAATTTACAACAAAAAATAGTTCAATGACTAGAGTGAAAAAGGCGGTAATAGTTGGGCAACTAATGGTATAGTTTACCTTAATATTAACTATCAATTATAAAAATAGTTTTTTTAGTATTTTTCCAACTGAAATGTAGGGGTGAGAATAGGGTGGAAAATATTCGAAAATTGTGGGAATTCGAACCAACGGGGTGGGGAATAACTGAGACCTTCACCCACGGGGACGAGAAAAGTTTTATCACCGAAACTCAAATAGGAATGGGGACGGAGATTGCTATATCCGAACCGTAGGAATAACTGAATCGTAACCGTATAAATAACTATGGAGATCCTGAAAAATATGTGTAAGGATCCTGGTATTTTACAAAAAAAAAAAATTAAACATATATAATTAACTCTCATTTATTTGTGTACATACATATCTTATTATCAATATTTCAGACCATCAAGATATTTGTGTCTTTTAATTTTTAAAACTTTATTAAGTTTGGGCGACCTCTCTAGTAATTTACTTTTTTTTTATTAATTAAGAGTATATAATTTATTTGTCTCTCTATTTCTGTCGTTCATGTTACGCAAAAATCTTGTTCATTTTCAACCATATATTTAAGTGTATTGAGTATATTACTTGTAAATTGAAATGGACCATATATTTTGGTTGGAAAAATAATAAATTTTGTTTAACTCTATGAGACGGGATCCTCCGAAAACTGTGGGGATCCGATGGTTATGGGGATGTGGAAGAAAAAATCACTGAAGCATATAATGGGGATTACCCGAAATCGTACCCGCAAGTGTTGGAGACGGAATGGAGAATGTAAAACCATCCCTGGACTGACCGATTTCCACCCCTACTGAATTGTGAACCGATAAACTGGTGACACTAATTCAGTTATAGACTTATAGTTTTAAATAATCGTATAGATAACCTAATTATTATAAGGCTTAATACTAAAATAAGTGCCTAAACTATCCTATTTTTTCCTTTTAGGTGCCTAAATTATTTTTTGTCCCTTTTACGTGCCCAAACTATCTCGTTGTTCCCTTTTAAGTGCCTAAACTATTTTTTGCCCCTTTTAAGTGCCTAAACTATTATTGTTGGTTAAAATAGGTTCTCAAACTATCATTTTTTCCAAAGTATGTGCCCCGGTTTGACCTTAAAGGGGGCAAAAAATGATAGTTTGGGCTAGGGGTGTAAACGACCCGAGTCGAGCTCGAGTAGTGCTGAGCTCGGCTCGACTCGTTAAGAATTTGAGTCGAGTTCGAGCTTGACTCGAGCTTCAGTATGCTGAGCTCGACTCGGCTTGTTAAGAACTCGAGTCGAGTTTAATCGAGTCGAGTATTGATCGAGCTTTGACCGAGTCGGACTCGAGTAGCTCGTGATTTGTCTCATTTCATTTACAACAATGTTATTAATAATAATAATAAAATATTATTATTATTATTATTATTATTATTATTATTATTATTATTATTATTATTATTATTCTTATTATTATTGCATGATTTCATTGTAGATAGAATCATACAAAAGAAATATTTTCATGTGCCTCGTTAAAAACCCCTAATCCTAGTACCAGGAAAAAATAGGCATGAAAATATAAAGAAAGTTAAACTAAAAATTAAACTAACATAACATAACAACCAAAAACACTCAACCTACACTTTAATTTAAAAACTAAAAAATAATTTATCATATTTTCGAGTAGCTCGCGAGCTTTTCGAGTCGGGTATCAAGTAGCTCGGCTCGGCTCGTTAAGAACTAGAGCCGAGTGTTGACCGAATTTTGACGAAGTCGAGCTGAGTAGCTCACGATCTGTCTTGTCTCATTTACAGCCCTAGTTTGGGCACCTAAAAGGAGAAAAATAGTTTAGGTACCTAAAAGAGATAACATAATAGTTTAGGTACCTAAAAGGAGTAAAAAATAATTTAGGCACTTAAAAAAGAAAAATATGATAGTTTAGACACTTATTTTGACATTAAGGCTTATTATAACTTTACAAATTGATATTCAAAAAATGTGTATTTTTAAGATTTATAAATTTCAATTAAGTTTAATTCAGTTATTATCATTGTTACAACATAGAATAGGACACGAGTGCATTCTTTGGCTTATGAGTAAAAGTAAATCTAAATAATTTAAACAATATTTAAAAAAATCACTTGAAATATTAATTGACCATAAACGATTTCTACCTCTTTCTCCTATAAAAATCACTTAAAATATTTTGTTAAAAGAAAAAAAAATAATGTTTGAGGAAAAGAAAACCACATTTCTTTTTCTTACCTTTGAATTCCACTTCACTTGCCCACAAAACGACAACTCCGGCTCCCCATCACCGTCTGCTAAACACATAATTACTCTACCTAATTAAATAATCTCTCTTTAGTTAATTATTAAACTATTTAAAGTAGAAATCTAGTTAAACAAGCACCTTAATGACAACTATTTAAAATATTACCGACAGTTTGTATTATTTATTGATGCAATACTCATTTTTTGAATTTTAGATATAGAAGAACTTTAATAGTCTTGAAAAATTCATTATATATTCACAAATAATGGAATAATCTACTAACAAATCATGATATATATGCAAATAATCTTAATATAAATATTAAATTTGATAAAATTCAAATTTAAAATCTCAATTTTTTGTAATATGTTATTTACAATTAAGTCGAGGGTTTAGCAACAACAACAAAAAACTTCGGTTCTTGATAAAAATATAAATTAGTGATTTTAAATAGATTGATTTTTTTAATTGTATATAAGTTATGTGGTAAAGCAATTGATTGATATAGTCTGGTTTATAAATACTATTTTATAGAAAAAAAAATAGTTTATTGATTATTAAATTGAATTAAAATTGCTTTTTTAGATTGAATATTTATAGATGCTAAACAAGGCCCAAACAACTCCTAGATGCCAAGTTGAGAGCATCTACATCTAAGCCCCCATTTTTGTTATTTCCACTAAAGTTGTGGCATTTAAAGAAATAAATAATAATAATAATAATAATAATTCTAAATTAACAGTTAATTTTTATTAGATATATTGATAATACAGTTAATTGTTTCAGTTGTTGTATCTAATAGATGAAATCTTAAATTTAAGATAGTTGAGAGACTAAAATCAGAATTAAACCTAATAATAATAACGACAACTCACTCGCTTCACACAGATTTGTGTCGGTGAATTTGGAATTTTCTGAAATTTTAGTTTAATTTCTCTCTCTTTCTTTTCTTACAAAGTTCTCAACATATACCTTTGTAATGTCTGGGAAATAACATTTCAACATGTAACTTAAACACACGACACAACCAAACACCAACATGCCATCTCTAAAACTCAAGCCTTCCCTTTCCCTTACCCTTTCCCCGGTTTCATAATTCTTCTTCCCCAGTTTTTACAAGGCAAAAAAACCCAATCCAAAACAGAAACATTGGATTTCTCGAATAGAAGCAATGGAGAACGGAAGGGGAGTTGTTGTGGGTTCGAGGGAGAGTTCGAGGAAGTCTGCGGAGAGGCCGTACAAAGGGATAAGGATGCGGAAGTGGGGGAAATGGGTGGCTGAGATTAGGGAGCCCAACAAACGGTCCAGGATTTGGTTGGGGTCTTATTCCACCCCGGTTGCAGCGGCCAGAGCTTACGACACGGCGGTTTTTTACCTGCGTGGGCCGTCGGCGAGGTTGAATTTTCCGGACCTTTTGGCGGGAGAAAAACTCGGTGGCGATTTGTCGGCGGCTTTTATAAGGAAGAAAGCTATTGAAGTCGGAGCTAGAGTCGACGCGCTCGAGGCGGCTCATCATAATCATCATCATCATGGCCATAATTATAATCTCAATCCCAGTTATAATCGTAGTTACGGCGAAGATTTGAAGCCAAGCGGCGGGTTCTTACAGCGGGTTGACCTGAACAAGATGCCCGACCCGGAGGACTCTGATGATGGTGAATGGGAAAGCAAGTAAAAGGGAAAAAAAGGAACAAGTTGATTCAATCATGGCCCTCCAATTATTATGATTAGAAAGCTATAATTTTTTGGCGGCCGGGCTGAGAGAGGGAGGGAAAAGCGGAGGAGGTGGTGGCTAACAAGCACCGCGGGCAGTAGATAATGAGCGCCGTAGTGGAGGGCAGGTAAGTAAGGGCGGAAGAAACGATGAGCCTTTGTATTAATATTATCCAATTTAATGAAAAATCTTTGGTTTTAACTTTTACCGATTGGGATTGTCATGGTAAAAAACTATGGTCGCTGTAAAAGAAAAAAGGGTGACTCTAAATTTGGCACTAATCTCCATTTCAACTATATTTTTACTAACTTGTTTCTTTCATTTCAAAAAATTGTTTGGGTTATTAAAAAAGTACTAAGTGAATATAATATGATAAAGTAGGATAGGAAGTTGAAGTCTATCTAAATGGGATTTGGGTTTGAAATGGGATGAGTTCCCCTCCTTATCGGAATTCGGAACAGGGAGTGGCCTACACATCCCAGCAGTTGGTGCAAAAGGGGGGGGCGGGGTAACCACTAAAGTTATTAACTACTAAAGTGATAAGATTTTTGAGTTGGGTGTTTTCCTGCTTCCCCACTCTGTCTGTGGGAGTGGAAGTGGGTCACCATTCATCAAAGCCTTCATTGTGTGAACTAATCTTTCTTAAAACTTTATTGATTTGTCATGCATGAAGCTTGATCTGTATTTTACGTCATGTATACATCTCAATTAAGAAATGAAATTTTGGAATTAATCCAATCTTTTAATACCTTATCTCAAATATGTAGTACAATCGCCGGCCCTCCTTAACAATACAAAAATCGAAGTTAACAGCAGAAGAAAAACATCTTTTTGATGAAGGCTTTTTTAATTAAAAAAATACTACTTGTTTTGATTGCAGAAAAAAAACTTCTTTTTTTATAATCATCAAAATCTAACGGATAAGGATTTTAGAGATTCATTATGGATGCATTTTTTTAATCTAAATTATTTCGTTTATAATTTGTCATCATGAAGTTGATAAAAGATTTAGTTTTTCTTATTGGATGTTAGACTTAACCATTTGCATTCCCTATTGGCCAGTGCCCTAATTTTCTAATTTCCAAAAGAGGACATGACATAAACTCGGATAGGTTTGGAGTGCAGTATGTTTAGGGTGAGGTTAGAAGACAGTAAATTTTAAAATTATCTAAGAACTTAAAATGTTAGACTTTTAAAAACATTTTAAGTTAATTTTTTCGTTTTTTTACAAGTTTCGATACTTATATTTTCTTAACATTTTAAGTTTCTTAACATTTTCTTAACTATTGATATTTATAAAATAAACATCAATACTTGTCAAAAAATGAAAAATTAACCTAAATTGTTACAAAAAAACCAAACATTTTAAGTTTTGAACAAGTATTAAAACTTGACATCTTTTAACTGTACTCTAAATTTATTGTACGTTAGACTCGTCTCATAAATTCTTTTAGCGTACCGGCCCACAATCAGCGGAGAAAATATGAAAAGAATATTGCTTGTTTAACACATAACAGTGACGTAAATTCCGAGTAATTAATGCTACCCATTCGTCTCTTTCTCATGTGGTGTGGATACTATTGGTATAACAATTTCCAGCCTATCGTTCAAAACGCGGGCAGCTCACAACAGATATTTGTATAACAAAAAATTCAGATAATTACATCTGCTTTGTTTCCCCACATTTTCACACTCTTGCTTCCTCTGTAATCTCTGGTTTATTTTCTTTCTTTATAATGACTTCCCCATTTTTATATTCGTGGGAAACCAAACTAAGAAACAAGGACTGTTGTAGGCCGGGTAGTTACAACGTACAATCACATGAAAGAAAAAAAAAACAGACAGAAAACCAAATAAAGCATAACATGAAAGGAACGTTGTTCATACATAGCCCATATATGATATCAAGGAAGATAGCATTAGCTCGTAATTTCGGTTCAATTGCCTCACCACTGGCGGATTTTCTATGTTCAAAGAACCTACGAGTTCATGTCTAAATCTACAAGCATAAATATCAAAGCGAACGTGGATATTTTAAAAGAAGTTCATGTAACATAAGCTTAAAAAACGTCGACAACAATTTTCCGCTTGATGACTGCCCTCCCATCCCAACGTGTCAATCCTGGTATAACTATAACAATGTTAAAAATGTAGATTATATATAATATATAATACAAAAGCAGGGCCAAATTTGACCAAATAAAGCACCGAATTACCTTTCTCCAAACTTTTCTTTGATAAATGGAGAAAGGATTCCGGCCAACGCCTAAAATATCACTGCATGATAAGTTTCTTGAGGCTTGAGTTATGCTTTTCCTTCAATTTCACGCTTTATTTGAAGGGCAGCTCTAACCACATTTCCTCTAGTGATGATACCCACCTTTAGAAAAAGAATACAGAGCTTAGCAAAGGCAAGAGGAAACCATAATAAACAAATATGGTTTAAAATTGGAGGGAATTTTTTAAATGCTTCTTGACTTACCAGTTTACCCTCTACATCAACAACCGGAAGTCGCCGATATTTTGTCTCAAGCAATAATCTGAAATTTTTTTATAAACCAATTAGAACGACTTTCCTATTTCACAATGCATGGCCACTTCTCGAGCTGGGATCAAGTGGTAGGCTAATACAAGCTCAAATAAAGATTTTGAATCTGAATCTAGACACTTTCCTATTGTGCCAGAATACGAAAAGACAAAAGCATAGATTATCGAAATAGTTGAGCAACGGATGGAAAAGCGAAGACAAGTTCAACAGACCTAGCAGCATCCTCGAGGTTAGTTGTCTCACGTACAACTAATGGAGCCGGTGTCATCAAATCGCCAACCACCTGGCCGTTCGTTTTGCTGAGTAACTTCTGTACCTCATTGAAAGTCTGCCGAATTCCCACCAGTAAAAATTAAACTATAAACGTAAATGTGTTCTTCTGGAGCCAATTGTAGTAAACTCAAATAGACACAAGTTATGCAACCTTCGAACTTTACAATCTAGTTTGTTTAAGTAATGCCAAAATGGAAAAGCTCTAGTTTGCTCCACCACATTGCTACGAATCACTAAAAGGACAAAGAGCATTGACTAAGTCTCTGCTTATCTTCAGAAGGCAGTTTTTGTTTTACAAAAATATCATTGTGTGCCAAAAGTTATTGTATCATTTTCTCAAACTACAGCACAGCATTAGAAAACAAATACGTTAAGCAGATTCAGAAATGTCCATTTGTCACAACTCACAAGTGAAAATATCTGTTATCGTGAAGATATAACATATAATCGACCAGAGTTAAAGTTTTAAAAGTTCAGAAAATGAAAACTATAGAACCGTGTGAAGGACAATGATTTCTGCAAAAGAAATATGCATCTATATCAAGAAGAGAGAAAATTCTTGCTTACTTTCCAAGTGCTATCAACTTCAGGAAACAAGTTGTTCTCAGTGCGCTGACCTGGTTGAAAGAACAATACATATGAATTGACTATCATCACATGAACATACCCCAGATTCATGACAAATTTCCACGAAGGAACACGGTGCCACTTAATCAGAATAAAGAAACTGATTTACAGCAATAAATACCCACTGCACCTTCTATTAGCCTATAAAGACTGCCATAGAAAAACTAGCATCTGAACTTAATACAAACTTGTTCACACTAAAACCACTAGGGAAGTGATAAAAAATCCAATGTTAAAATTAGACTGCAGTACTAATATAGAGATTTCAGAAGCACAAAAAAAGGGGGGGGGGGGGGGTTCTGCTTCTAGGAGAATTGTACACAACTATGTTGGATGAACATAGTTATGAATTCATCACATGAACATACCCCAGATTCGTGACAAATTTCCGCAAAGGAACACAGTGCCACTTAATCAGATTAAAGAAACTGAGTTATAGCAATCAATACCTACTGCACTTTCTATTAGTGTAGACAGGCTACCATATACAAACTACCATCTAAGCTTAATACAAACTTGTTCACACTAAAACAAAAAGGGAAGTGATAAAAATCCAATGTTCAATTTAGACTGCAGTTGTTACTAACATAGAGATTTCAGAAGCAAAAAAAGGTATCTGCTTCTAGGAGATTTGTACATAACTATGTCGATGGACAGATAGCATATAATAACAAAATGACAACTAACAAAGATAAGAAAGCCACAGTAAAATTGATCAATCACTTTAATTTACCAGATATGGAGTCCAATGCTAGCAAGTCATAATCAGAAACAAGTCCAACCTGAAGCAGCGAAGAACAGGGTCCCATTATTCCACAAGTAAAAGCTAATATTTACTAGGTCAAAAAGATAAGGCAGTTTCACAATCCAAATAAACAAAACTGAAATAGTGAAATTGACTGCAAATTAAAGCACGGAAAAGAAGGCACTTAAATGTTGACACTTGAGACAAGGTCTCTTTTTATAACTGAATTTGTATTCAAGATTGTGAAGAAAGCAGAAAATGTGCTACAAAATAATCATGGTAGAGCCATACATTTCTATTTTGGCTTATACCCCACATCCTACAAAAAGGAATTATCCACATCCCTGTGTATAATATTTACATTACAGAATCGAGCTCATACACTTGCAACAATCAATTGAAATGGAATGTAGAAGCAATAATGAGTTTTCTATAATGGTGATGTGCCCAAACCCAGAAAGTCATCATATGGCCATAACGATCTTTCTTTCACCCAGCTCACCTTAAAGTCTTAAGAATGGAGAAAGGAACGTATTGCGTATGCCAACAGACTCAATTGGCCACTATTTCACTAAGATATTTGCTTAAACGTAATGAAACATGACTATTAATTAAAGTCTTGAAGAATATCATTCTACCCTTCATATGCGAGGTCCAACATATAATCCAACAACACTCACTTTAGGAACATTGGCCTAGTTGGACAATGCAAATGCTATTGCTAGGATTCCACTTTTCTTGAAATGTCAAGAAATCATTCATGAAAGTAAAGAGTATAGAGGTTTGGAACTAAAAGTTAGAAAAAGAAAAGCAAACGAATACTTATAATCTCACGACAAAAATTAGGGGAAAGATGACATACCAATTTCCAATCATCATCAATAACAGGAAAACCAGTGATTCTGTGTTCAACAAGAGCTTCTAGTGCTATTGGTGTTGGCACAAGATAAATAAATTAGAGCCTTCTTTTTTATATATACGCACACAAAATAGACAAGATACTTTAAGATAAAAGCTAAGCAAAAGCAAGTACCTTCATCAACTGTTGTTGTCGGCTTTACCACATGCAATTCCTCTTTTCTCGTCATAAAATCCCCAACTGTATATACTCCACCTCTTGGCTGCATACATACAAAACAAAGAAGAAACGTCCATTCAAATAAGTATAACATGAGTAAAGCTCAAAAACCATCCAAATTACTGATCTATAGCAATTTTCCTCCTGAATCAAACATTTCATGATTAAATTGGTTGAGTATGAATAATACAGACAGAATATATATATTGTTGTAATCCTGTTTACCTGAAGCATTTGATTTTGCACTATTATATTTGAGACGCATGTAGATACACACACATATTTACGCAGAAAACAATTACAGTCAATATTCAGATAAAATAAAACAAATGAAAGAGATGCTCGAAGAGCTAATTACTGTCTTTTCATTCTAAATAGCTGAAATTTACCACTTATTACAGTAAATCGCCGAAAGTAGAAAGATCGAAACATAAACAAGCCAGCAGTTTTCAAATAAAATGGAATTAACAGCAAAATTCCATGCATGTAAAAAGATAATTCTCTTTTTAAAATGTTTAGACTTTAAATCTGTTCTAAAACTAGCATTAATTTCAGCTAAACAGTAAAATTCCATGCATGTAAATGAGAACTCTTTGACTCTAAAGCAGATGCAAAATTAGTATTAATTTCAGCCAAGTTAACAAAAATATGCATCCGAACATTAAGAAAAAATACAAGGATAGAAATTGAATGGATAAGGTAACAAACCGAAACGGAATTGGCGGTGAGAGTGCCGCTAGCAGCAACAACGGAAGCGTAGGACCTTCGAGAGCCAAAGCCAGCGTTGACGGTGGATAAGGGAGAGAGGAGGGCGTGGACGGGGCGGAAGATGAGCTGGCAAGGCATGTGGTGAAGGGAGGCGGTGGAAGTCGAAGCGGCGCGTAGGCGAGTGAGAGATAGGGATTCAGTATGGAGAATTGAATCCATTTTTTCTCGGCTCCTTTCCCTGTGGGCGGTGGCGTTGGATATTTTTAGTGAGGGAATAAAGGGATGTCCGAAGAGGGCCAAAAAGAGGAGTAGCGGAATCGTTTGGAGGTGGAGATATAGTGATTAGCGAAGCTAACAAGCAATTGAGTTAGCGTTTGATTTGGACTCGCGATTTTGGGCCAAAGCTATTAGATTTTGAAGCGCGTGCTGAATACGATTTGAGAAGATTTTCTTTATTAAGTAGGATAATTACGTTTTTAAAGCGGGATTCAAACTCATTATAAGATAGGATAAATAATATAAACATCTTTAATTAGTTGATCAATTAATGTTTTTAATAGAATATTTTATTATTTTTACATCTTTAAAATGATGTAAACAGTTTTAAATGTTTTATTATTTTTACATTATTTTAACATTTTAATATTTTCTTAAATTCATATTTTTACCTAAAAATTAATTTTACCCTCGTACTTAACTAAGACTTAATTTTGCCCTCGAACTTGCTTGAAAAAATCAATTTTGCTCTCTGCCACGTCATCGTAAACTGCCACGTCACCACCTTAACGGTCAACGTTGGCTTTTGTCAGTCAAGGGGCAAACGGTGATAAATTGGATCTACTTCAGGAGTCAAATTGATGCGAAAATACTATAAGAAGAAAATTGATAAATCTAGTCTACTACAGTCTACAGAGACAAAAGTGACCCTTTAATTTTTTGTTTGTTTGTTTGTTTAAAGCAACGAAAAGTTAAATCTTAAGATCTTTTCGGAAAAATAAAATTGTCCCAACGTAATTAACGTAAAGTTAGTAAGTTTAGAGATTGTTCACAAGTTTTGAGGGCGGCAACGCATAAAGATTTTCTTATGACTGGTATGTAACGCTAAAATAATGACAAACATGAAAAGGGCACGACGCTACATTACCATTGATAGTGTGTGTCGTGGTGAATCGGAAGATGTAACTTGTAAGTCACGTTCTCCGAGACTGTCTAACCGCAGCCTCTATTGGTTGTTAATGATAGTGTGCGTTTTGTGTAGTATAGGCTGCGTTTTGTACGTTTGCGTTTTGTATAGTATAGGATGCGTTTTGTATTTCTGTTTGTTCTTTGGACTGTGAGAGTCGGTTGAGGTTCAGTTAGGGATTTGTTAGAATCTGTTTCTCTCAACCAACTCTCCAACAGTTCATCCCCTTTGTATAAATCAACCGGCTTTCAATTGAAAGTATTACGGTTTTAATCAATAAAAATTCTAGAGAGTACTGTCTCTCTTTCACCTAAACATTTTCTACTTTTCTCTTGTTTTTCCTTTCCTTCTTCCTCAATCCTTCCGCCATTGTTACTGTTCATTGTCTTCTTCAAGCTTTCCTTAGTTTCTTGACATGGTATCAGAGCTAGTTTCTCTGAGGTCGGAATTGTAATTCTTTCGCAAATGAATCATCAGATTCAATGTTTCAGGCCTCGCAAGACATCAGAACGCAGCAGTTGCAAATTCAGATAGATTCGGAGAACGAGTCATAATTCTATGGTCTGCAGTAGCCTTCAAATTTCTTCAGGTTCAGAAGTCAGATACAAAACGCAGCATATACTATACAAAATGCAAACATACAAAATGCAGCCTATACTACACAAAACGCACACTATCATTAACATTCACCCTACTAATGCTCACTTTGGAATCTTCTACATACCTTCTTATAACATCACTAACATTGGTTACCTCTGATCAAGAGCAAACATGTCACAGAGTTCTTCGGGTTGGAAATTCAAGATTGGGTGGTAATGAATTTATCGATACTTGATCACTTTGCTGGAGATCCTCCGAATTGAAACTTTTTTTTGGTGTGTTAGTATGGAATATGTGGTTGGCCAGAAACACGATCGTGTTCGACAAACTTTTGGAGGGGTGGGATTCTATTATGGATAGAAGCCGAGAACTCCAAGCACTTGTTGTGCAGGCGATCGAAGTGGACTATGCTCGAGTAGTTCAACAGCCCCCAAATGTTCAAGATATTAGCCTTTGGAAACCACCGGAGGAGAGTGGATGAAGTTGAACACGGGCGAGGCTAGGAGTAGCGTAGATGGCATCATGTCATGTGGTGGTGTGCTGTGGGATTCAACCGAAAACTTAAAATTTGGGTTTACTAAGTTCATCGGGGTGTGCTCGATTTTAGAGGTTGAGCTTTGGGGTGCGAATATTGGTCTTCGCAGTGCTTGGGATCTTGGATGTCAACATACAATGTTAGAGATAGATTGTTTTGGATGTTTTTCGTTTACTTCAATCAAACTCGGATCGGTGTGGAGCTTCTACTTTGCTCCCGCATTTGGAAGCGTGTATGGACTGTTCGTCTTCAGCAGTTCCGCAGAGATAGAAATAGAGTCGCGGCCTCGCGGGTGTGCTAACAAAACTTGCGTCCCCGGATAGCTTTGATGTGTTACGGTTTAATTCTCCCCCGGTTAGCATTGGTGGCCTCTTGCATGAGGATGGTTATGTGTAGATTCTTTGGTTTTCATTGAATTTTAGTCGAGTTGTTCCTTGTATGTTTACTCTTTAATTATTTTCACATGTACTCTTCTAAGTTTAGGAGTATTTAATAAGACATGTATTAATAATCTATTTTTCATCAAAAAAAGTCATTATTGGACCTCGCACGGGTGTGTTGATCAAATATGTAATCGCTTATTAGAGAAATGAAATTTTGGCTAAAAAAAGAAAACGCTTAATAGTTAAATAAGTACCTAAATTATATATTTTTTCAGATATGTGCCTAAACTATATTTTAGGCTAAATAGGTGCTTAACATTGTCTTTCACGGCCCATTTAAGGTTTTACCGTGACAGACATTATTTTTTTCTCTTTATCCAATGAAATACGAACACATTGCATGCTTTCTCGTTTTCTAATATTAAAATCCGAAAATGAGAAAATAAAAAATATTAATCAACCCAATAATCTTTAATTTCTCTAGACCTTCAAACCCTAACCCTACATCCCTAAATTTCTCCACTCCGACCACCAATTTAACCACCACTAACCACCTTTGTCTTCATCATACCTCCACTACTAAAAACCCCATCACCTCGTCGTAAAAAGACGACGAATGAATTGCCGATTGCACCGTCGAAGAACACCCAACAACGAAAAAAGAGGTCAATTGGGTTCTCACCGGCGAGCAGAGGATGGTAGATGTCGAACGGTAGGCACACGATGCTTTGGGTAGTGAACGGCGAACCACCGACTTGTGGGGATGTCGGACGGTGAGGGAGATGTGATTTAGGGTTTGATTGAAAGAAATTAAAACCTTTGGATTTTTAAAGAAATTCATAAACTTAAAAAAAAGGTCACATGTCATGTCTGATTGGATGACGCGATTTTTTTAACGGCCGTTCACTGAAAAATCTTAAAAGGGTGACGGAAGAAAACATTAGGTACCTATTTGGTCCAAAATATAGTTCAAACACTTATTTAGAGAAAAAAGTATCGTTTGACTAATTATTTGATTGTTAAGCCAAAAGAAAATAGAGAGTTGAAATTCTTTTAAAATATAGTTCAAATACTAGCTAAGAGAAAGTTTTTGAATTTGTAGCTTCTACTATCGTTTTAAATCGGATAAATGTGAATACTATTTTTTTGATTAAGGGGGCATCCACTACACACCTCATTAAAAAACCTCCCTAATCCTAATGGAGGAAAAAGAGTATGTGCAGTGGAGCAAAAAAAAAAACCAAGAATCCGAGACATAAATATCAAAAAATATAACTAACAAACATAGCTAATAAGCTAAACTACCTAGCAAGCACCATGCACAAAGGCATAGCCACGGCAGCAGCATCCGCTCCATCAGGCAGTGATCACCCGAACCATCCAAACACAGCAAGTACCAAACCATCAACCAATACCCTCCGCAGCACAGCAACCCAGCAGCTCTTTCTTCAGTTGATCACGAACAGCCGGGGGAGGATCAAGGAAACGGTAATACGTCAAAGGTAACTCCTTCGCCAGTTTCGCGAGCGTATCCGCGACCATATTAACCTCGCGTTTCACCTAAGAAAACTGAATTTCCCAATTCCGCTCCACAATTTCCTTGAGATGAACACGTGAATACTATTTGTTCCTTGAGAATATGCAATGTCTATTCATGTTGGCCTATTGGAGGTTTGGATGGCTAAAAGTTGAATATGTACTTTTCTCTAATTAAACATAAGCAGCAACCTGTAAAGACTTGCTGGAGCATGCTAAATGCTAATTCATGCTTCCGGAGACGGACACAACTGAGTTTTTTGCACTTTATAGGGTCCCCATAAGCTTTGAAAGTAAAAGTGGCAGAGGTCATTTTAGAGTTGTAAATAATGTCGGTATGCCGTATGCAGCAGTTGTAGCAAGCCAATGGTACAACTGATCGACTGCCCTTATTATCACCTAAGTCCAATGTTAATAGTGTTGTAATGGTTTAAGTGACATTGAAACCATTTAGTAAAATTAAAATTGGTGACAGCTAGGGATGGGCACGGAACCCGGACCCGACGGGTTTCGACCCGACCCGGCCCGATCGGGTCGGGTATTTTTATGAAAAAATCGGGTTTGGGTCGGGTCAGGTCAGGTTTTTGTGTAGGGTGAGGTCGGGTCGGGTTCGGGTTTTAGGGTGAAAAAATCCGACTCGACCCGACCCGGGACTAATAGTGTAATTTTCCCTAAATTTTTTTAGGGATATTTGTAATAATACCCCTTTTTTTATATATTTTTTATAATTAGGTCCTTAAAATTGATTTTTTATTTACAATTTAGTCCTTAAATTTATTATTTTTTACAATTAAGTCTCTTAAAATTATTTTTTTACAATTTAGTCCCTAAAATTGATTTTTTTTATATAGGTCGGGTCCGGTCGAGTCGAAATCGGGTTTAAGGTATTTATTTTCGGGTCGGGTCGGGTTCGGATTTAGGGTTAATATTTTCGGGTCAGATTCGGGTGGGCCAAAAACCCGGTCCGACCCGACCCGTGCCCATCCCTAGTGACAGCCAATATAAATCACATAATCTCCTCTCAAGCAATGATAAACTTCATGATTTGACTGGATTTTTGCTGTCAAATGATTCATCATACAAAGCAGAACCCTGGTGTCATATGTTTCATTTAATGGAGGTTGAAACATATTGTTTTAACAATGATGACTTCATTTCATTAATGACATTTCAACCGATAACCTTTTAATCAATCTTCTCTGATGAGAGATGGGTGGGGCTAGGGGTGGAAATCGGGCGGTGTGGGGACGGGTTTGCATTACTCACTCTGTCCCCAACACTTTGCAGGGACGGTTTTGAAGAATCCCCATTACATGCTTCGGAAATTTTTTCGTTCTCGTCTTCATACCCATCAGATCCTCACGGTTTTTGAGGAATCCCCATCCCAACAAAATTAAACAAAATTTACTATTTTATTAACCAAAATATAATAAGTATATACAAATTCCACCCCCATGTATAGGGGTGTAAACGAGCCGAGTCGAGCTCGAGTAGTGCTAAGCTCGGCTCGGCTCGGCTCGTTAAGATTCCGAATCGAGTTCGAGCTTGAGTAATTTCTAACGAGCCTGAGAAATTTGAGCTCGACTCGGCTCGTTTAAAACTCGAGTCGAGTTCGAGCTTGATTCGAGCCCAATCGAGTCAAGTGTTTATCGATCTTTGACCGCATTGGACTCGAGTAACTCTTCATCTGTCACGTCTCATTTAAAGTCCTATGAAGAAAAAATTTTGATACACAAATTGTGTAAACTCAAGCTTGTTAATTTTAGGGTTTAGGGTGTTAGTTTAGGGTTTAGAGGTTTAGATTGTTGGGTTTAGAATTTAGGATTTAGATTTTAAGGTTTAATACTTATGTTTAGGCTTTATATTTAGGGTTTTAAGTTTAAGAATTTATATTTTAAATTGTAAAAAATAAAAAAAAAATTAGTATATTATATTTTCGAGTAGCTCGTGAACTTTTCGAGTCTGGTATCAAGTAACTCGACTCGTCAAAAACTCGAGCTGAATTCGAGCTCGAGTCGAGTTCAATCGAATCAAACTTTGACTAAATTGAGCTCGAGTAGTTCTCGTCTCATCTACATCCCTACCCATGTATCTGATATCCCATGTACTCCTTGCGGAAATCCAAAATCTTCCCAATAAAATATTAATTAATTCAATAACCATATATAATAGTATGACATCGGGATTCGATGGTTTCCCATTTATAGCAAGTAGACATAAAGGGCCAATTACATGACATTTGGTACTAAATCTTGTAATTAATTGCCAGTTACTTATTTTTAAAAGCTGTTTATCTCAAAGGTATTAATTTAAGTGTTGATATGAATTGTAAAGGAAACATCTGCTGCGCAATTTGATATATATATATGGAAAATTCTACAACGTGCGACGAACACCGATGAACACCACTAATGATGAACATCGATGAACACCATTAAATTAATTAATAAAGATTTAAAATTTCAAGGACCCATCGTACAATTAATAATTATTTTAAAAAATTCAATTAAATTATTTTTTATATATATTAAATTTTTATTTTTTAATAAGAGTAAACTATATATTTAGTACCTCACCTATTTTCGTATTTCTATTGAACCCTCATTATTTAAATATTATTTTAATTTGACCCTATTCTTTATAAAAAATAATTTAACCCTTAACCCTCAACCTAAAACCCTAAGCTATTAAACTTTAAACCCTTAAACTCTTAAACATATACCCTAAACCATATACCATTAAAAATAATTTCACCATCATCGATTCAATTCAATTCAATGAATTGTTGAATTCTCCTAAAAAATTCAATTAAATTATTTTTATATATATCAAAATTAATTAAACTCGAATCTCTTAGAATTAATTAAACTCGAATCTCTTAGAATTAATTAAACTCGAATCTCTTAGAATTATTTTTTATATGCCAAGAAAATGCACCCTGAAATTTATGAATAATGTAGAAGTTCACTGAATAATATATCTAAAGATCGAAGTCCAAGAAATTTATCGCTAGCAAAGCTTGCTCGAGTTTACAACCAAATCTCCAATATGGAGCATTTATTGTAACCAATTTATATGTGGTCATTACTGGATCGCATTTTTTTTTATCCGAAAAGTATGATTTTATTATGACACAAATCATACATCCATAAAACATTTACATGCGCCTCGTTAAAAACCTCCCTATATCTTAATGGAGGAAAAGAGTACGACATGTAAATGTCGAACAACGAAAAAACACCCACAAAAATCAACAAGAAAATGAACCCGACCCCTAACCAAACTCAGCATACTATCGCACCCCCCAACACCCTCGGATCAGCAACTCAATTCAGCATATTATGACACAAATCATACATCCATAAAACATTTACATGCGCCTCGTTAAAAACCTCCCTATATCTTAATGGAGGAAAAGAGTACGACATGTAAATGTCGAACAACGAAAAAACACCCACAAAAATCAACAAGAAAATGAACCCGACCCCTAACCAAACTCAGCATACTATCGCACCCCCCAACACCCTCGGATCAGCAACTCAATTCAGCATATTATGACACAAATCATACATCCATAAAACATTTACATGCGCCTCGTTAAAAACCTCCCTATATCTTAATGGAGGAAAAGAGTACGACATGTAAATGTCGAACAACGAAAAAACACCCACAAAAATCAACAAGAAAATGAACCCGACCCCTAACCAAACTCAGCATACTATCGCACCCCCCAACACCCTCGGATCAGCAACTCAATTCAGCTACCTACAGTACAAGTGAGGCAGTGGCGAATATTTGCCTTCAGGAGCATTAGCCTCCAGCCGAGCAATGATCCCAGGCGTACTGCTCCCAATCAAAAACTAGCCCCTCCTGCGTGCCTGTACTCAAATCCCATAGAGTGTACTCACCAAACCCCAACTCCACAGCTGCCCCTCCCATCCACATCTATCCAAACTCACTCGAACCCCACCAAGCCAATCCCCGACATCCCCCTTGCCACGATCAAAAAACATCAATAGCTCACCTTGTACCATTCCACCAAATTTACTCCCCCCTTTGCCAACACATCCGCAATAGTGTTCGATTCCCGAAATACATGTCGGAAACAAACCCTCGGTAATAAATTACACGCATCATCAATTAATCGAAACCATGTCCAAAGTCTCCATGGTCGCAACGTCCGATTCTCCACCCAAGACAACGCCACCATTGAATCGGATTCAATAATTACCCCACAAGCATTACAATTCAACTCCAAAAGGAACACCAAAGCTATCGCAATCGCACATACTTCCGCTGCATTTGAATCCATAATGCCCAAAGGCCCTGAAAAAAGAGCTAATATCTTTCCCTTTTCATCGCGTAGTACTCCCCCGCATCCGGCAGGCCCTGGTTTACCTTTCGACGCCCCATCAACGTTAAATTTCACCATCCCCACACATGGCGGCTCCCAGCTCACCGTTGGTCTCACTCGCATATCCTCCCCCAACGGCACGCATTGTCTCGGACACATCCACCACGTCGCTTCGTCCACCATTTGACCCTCATTCGTTACTTTCACCCAATGTAGCGCTCGCATTTTAATTAAAAACAGCACCTCCTTCGCTCCCAATTTCCGCTGTCGAAAAATTACATCATTCCGCACCAACCACACTGACCATAACAAGGCAGCACACCCCGCAATCCACCATCGACGTGTCAATCCCCGAAAAACTCCTTCATAGCATTGCCCTATGAACTCTTGAACCGTCTTCGGACGAATCAACTCCACCCCCCACCATTGCAAAAAACAGTCCCATATACCTTTTACATACGTACAATGCAATAAAATATGTGTCGACTCATCCTCCCCCTCCGCACACCACACACAACGCGCGACATTCTCCCCTAATTGTACTCCACGATCGCGCAAAAAACAAAGGGTCGGCAAGCGATCAATCAACGCAAACCATATGAAACATTAAACTTTCGGCGGTACATCAATTTTCCATACCAAAAACGCCTCCATGTCACTCTCATCCATGCCAAATCCCGTCATTAATTTCATTAATTCCTTCGTTGAAAATTCACCCCGAATGTTCGGACACCATACAAGCCTATCCCTATATCCTTCGCGTACTCCCCAACCCCTCAACATTTCCACCAGCGCCACCAACATTTGCTGCTCAAACCCCCTCAAATTTCGCCTTAAAAATGTGGCCCAAGCAACATGATCGAAACAGCCCCCTCTTGATTAGGCCAGCACATTGTCATATTTGTTGTTCGACAAACGATATAAACGCGGAAATCTCATCTTCAACGGCTGCCCCCCGCACCAAATATCTAACCAAAACATCACACTCCTCCCGTCTCCCACTATCCAATAAAAATTAGCAAAGTCCAACATCCCCGCCAACCTATCATGTGTTGCTATTAAGGCAATTTGTTTCCAAATTGGAGACATTCGATGCGCATTCTCACAATTAATTCGCCACGACATCACTTTCTCCCCATACTTAGATTTAATTAGTTTTCGCTATAGCGCATTTGTATCTTTCGCATATCTCCAAGTCCATTTAGCCAAAAGTGCGATGTTACGTAATTCCAAGTTCACCACTCCTAAACCTCCAAACTTTTTTGGTCGACACACACGCTCCCAATTAACTCTACTCATTTTTCGCTTCAACTCAACATCCCCCCATAAAAAATTACGGCGAATTTGATCAATTTTCGCTATAACCCCCTTCGGTGCCGCAAAAACACTCATGTAATAAACTGGTAATGCAGCAAGAACGGAATTAACCAACATCAACCGTGCTGCAAAAGATAACGAGCGCTTCTTCCATCCTGCCAATTTAGTACGTACCTTCTGAATCACCGGTTCCCACATCGCCATTCGCTTCGGATTCACCCCAATAGGCATACCCAAATAACTAAACGGCAACTTACCCACCTCACAACCCAACACGCTCGCCATTTGTGCTACCATACTCTCATCCACACCAATCGCATAAGCACATGATTTATCAAAGTTAATTTGAAGCCCTGAACCATATTGAAATCCCAATAATAGACGTTTAACCTGTATCGCCTCCTCCACAGACCCATGCAAAAACATCAGTGTATCATCTGCAAATTGCAGATGGGTCAAACAAACTTCCGAAGTCACCGTCACCCCCTTGATTACGCCACTCGTCAAAGCTCTCGTCAAAATGCAATGTAAAGTTTCTGCCACCACCACAAAAAGTAATGGCGATAGCGGATCCCCCTGTCTCACACCCCGTTCCATCGGAAAAAATTTCGTTACACTGCCATTTACTAAAACCGCGACCCTTGCCGTAGTCACACACTCCCTCATCCATCTACGCCATCGCTGTCCACAACCCATTCTCCCCAAAGTATCATCCAAAAAATCCCAATTCAAGCAATCATATGCTTTTGCAAAATCTAATTTCAGTAAAACACCCCCCGATCCTTGTTTCGCCTTTTTCAACGAATGCACCACCTCATTCACAAGAAGCACTCCTTCTATAATTTGTCGTCCTTTAATAAAAGCCGTTTGATTGTCACTAATCAATTCACCTAGAACCTTCTGAAATCTAATCGCCAATACCTTTGCGAAAATTTTATAAATTGAATTCAACAAGCAAATCGGACGAAAATCACTAACCTCACAAGCTCCCTCATTCTTTGGTATAAGGACGATATAAGCATAGTTACTCCCTTTCGGCAAAACGCCTGTATTGTAAAATTCATGGAAACAACCCATCACATCCGCTTTAACGAAGTCCCAGCACTTGCGATAAAACTCAAAAGTATATCCATCCGGTCTCGGTGCTTTGCTCCCATCGCAACCCCACACAGCAAGACGAATCTCGTCTTCCCTAAACGACAATTCAATAGACTGAGCTTGGGCTGTATCAAGAGTCGGTCGAAGCAGCGGCACACCCAATGAACCACCTTGTTTTCGCCTTGCAAAATGTTTTCTGAATTCCTCCGCTACACATCTTTTTAGGCGATCCGGCTTCGATACCCACCGTCCCCTCACCCATAAACCCTCAATATTGTTCCTCATCCCTCTAATTTTCGCTGTTCGTTGAAAAAAACTCGTGTTCAGATCACCCTCTTTCAACCAAGTTACTCGCGATTTTTGTCTCCAAATTGACTCACGAAAGCGCAATAACTTCCATAATTCCACCTGTAGCTTTCTCCTCTCATCCAATTCCACCTCGGATAAATCCCTACACCCCAACTTTCCATCCAATCGTCAATTAGCAAGGAAATCGATTCAATTTTCTGCTCTACACTCCCAAAAGAGTTCCGGTTCCAATTCCTCAAAAACCGACGCAAACCTTCTAGTTTTTCCAGCAATGTTAGTTGTTGTCCATTGTTTTGAATTCGAGTTAATTTCTCCCATTCATGCTCCATGTCTTGTACATATATTTTCTTCTCCAACCAACAATTTAGAAACCGAAACGGGCGATGTCCCCAATCCACCTCCTCACATGCAAGTTTAATTGCCGCATGATCCGATACACTCTTACACAAGGTATATTGCCTCAATCCTACAAATTTATCTATCCATTCTTCGCTAACAAGAAATCGATCCAATCGGCTACATTTATTACTCGACCCAAACCAAGTGAAGCTCTTACCCACTACCTTTACATCGATCAAACCCATCTCCTCAATAAAAGAAACAAAGGCTGTCATACCTTGTTGAGAGCCGTAGCAACAGCGTCGTTCCTCCATTGTCTTAACCACGTTGAAATCGCCCGCGACACACCAAGGTAAGGCGCACTTCTGTGATGCAATTAAAATGCTTTCCCACAACACTCGCTGTCCATCTATTGAACACGGCGCATAAATGTTCATCATCCCACAATTCCAATCGTCAAAAACCCACCTGCCCCATAAAGCTATATACTGTTGCTGCACCTCGGTCGCCTCCAATTGAAACCTCGTCGCCTCCCAAACCACTATTAAGCCCCCTGATCGACCAACCGCCGGCACAAATACAAACTCAAATTTATCCGAATGCCACACCCTCTTTACAATTTGTTCCGTGATCAACTCTAATTTCGTTTCTTGAAGAAATACCATCTCCGCTTGATGTTGTCGTAAGAGCCTTTGTACCGCTCTACACTTCGAACTCGTTCCCAACCCCCTAACATTCCACGACAACACCTTCATCCTTCTAAGAATCTATTGTCGATTGTCTTGCCGCTGTAATAAGCCGGCAATATCAGTCACAATCCTCTCTTCGTTACCAATGGTCTCTACCCCAATCAATTTACATAAATCTAACGTCTCCTTCGCTTCAGTTAAATGTTGTAAACTTGCTGCTGTTCCAACTGAAAAATTGTGTTGTATGTTCACCCCCTCCCCCTATCGCATCGCCCAGTATTTGCAGTGTGCCAAACTTCCGTTTCAACACAAAGTGTAGAGTCCCAATTGGACTCAACTACCCCAGCCCCATGTGTCCCTGACCCAACCGGCTGCAGCACCCCAACGTTGGCAGCTTGCACCTGCTCCAGCACCTCAACCCGGACAGCTTGCACCTGCTCCAACTTCTCTCCCTCTTCCACATTAATCGGGCACTCAAATAAACATATATCTTGTCCCTCCATTCTCCCCCGCACATCTCATGTTAAATCTCTCTCTCGTTGAATCACCCCAACGTCCGCATCGGACATCCAACCGGATTGTGCCGACACCTCCTTAGACGAATCAGATTTTGAAGAACTAAATTCAACCTCCTTTTCTATTGCATTATTCGATGTTGTATGCCCTGCATTTCCTCGCTCTGTGTCTTTTAACTTCGTCTCACCCCCTCTTTTTTCCGACATTAATTCCTCCTCCTCATCTTGTTCCGAATCTGTTTCCTCCATACAAAGTCGACACCTCGTTTCAGCAACCATCGGCTCGAATTCCATTACTCGCACCTTATATTTATTTTGTCCAACGTGAACCTCCACAATGTCATTTATTTGATCCATGTACTCCGTCTCCAACATCACCTCGCCTCTCTCAAAAGATGTCGGTTCCGTCACGGAATCCTCACATCGAATTATTCGTCCCCATTTTGCCACTACTCGTTCAAAAGTTTCTTTCGACCAAGCGTGTATGGGCAGTCCACGTATAGCTATCCACGCCCTTCTATCCCCTCTATCGACCTCCGGCTGCCATCTTTGTACTTTACTAAACCATGTCGATAATTTCCCCGCTGTAATGTACTCATCTCTTTTCGCCGAATTCTCAAAAATTAGCAAAACCCTGGATCCTGCAATACGCATTATTGAGAAGTCCTTCCATCCCGCCGATTGTAATTCTTTTGCCATGGTAGCTATCCCTTTAGATTTTCTACTCCATCCGATCGCGCAATTTTGTAGTGTTTCCCATTTACCCTCATCAATAATTCCATGAATAAATTCCTCCTTAGGCTCCTGCCTCCCAACCACAGTGCAATTGAATTTTATCGTCTTCCTCTCTCCAACTTCACTCTTTCTTGATTGCCCATTGTTCAATTTCTAGTTTCGCTCCCCACTCCCTATCGACACTTCTTTTGTAAAATCTACCGTTATCCTTGCCCCATAAATCCAAGCACCATTCAATCTATCTCGCACCCGTTGCGCTTCCATTTTCGATTTCATTCTCACGAATCCAAATCTCACTCCCATTCTCGATTTTTTCGTTGGAATAAACACATCTAATACCTGTCCATGTCTATCAAAGACCTGCCATAATCCTTTCCAATGAATTTGATTCGAAAGATTATTCACAAATAACGTCCAACCCCTATTCCTAATCGATTCAATCTTCCCTTTCCCTTCATGCTCCCTCCCGCCGGCGCTGTCTCCCATTTCTTATTGTACAGATGAAACGATACTGGATCGCATTTGTCCTGCAAATATCAAGATCACAAGTGATCATTGACAAACTAAATTTTGGTTAAAGATGTAATAGATAATTAGATATCACCAGAAAGATTTGGTCAATTCGATCCATTATCGCATCAAGGCTGAATGTAATGTCTACACAATTAATCATAATTAATTTAATTCAATGAATTGAATTAATTATGATTAAATGTGATGGATTCTTCATCTCAAATAAGATAATAGTGTTAATTCAACAATTTATTGAATTGAATTGAATCGATGATGGTAAAAAAAAAATTTGTTAAGCAAATTGAAGCAAATATCAGTATTCACCCTACAACATAGTAATATTTATCATTCAAGCATCCGCACTCCGGAATAACTAGCTTCAAAGTTCAATGATCCAAATTGATTTTTGATGTACGGGGCAATAAATGATTTCACTACAACTATCTTGTTCATTGCCAAACCCATAATTTTCAGCCGCAAAAGTCCTTATAGTCTGCAAGTCAATGATTTTTATCTACTGAAACATGTGTTTAGAGAAGCCACATGGGTCTACAATGACTTATGCATTGCAACGGAATTCCCAAATCGATATAATAACTATGAGATGAACTGAATCTAAATACAGCAGATGGATTTTCATCAAACGGTGAGGGAGGCACCATTGTCTGCTGCAGTAAGATTGAGTATCATAGTAGCTGCCTTCAAAGACCATGCTTCAGGTGTCTGATATACCGAGGCTGAACTTCCGAAGCAAGATTGAAGCATATCAGTATTAATCACACCTGGACTAAGTGCTACAACCGCAAACCCATCAGGCATCTCCTTTGCCACTGCTCTGCTCAAACCCTCAACAGCCCACTTTGAGGCGCAATATGGTGCGACCAAAGCAGCGCCGGATCTTCCCCATCCAGAAGACATATTAACAATAATCCCTCGACTTTTTGGAAGCATCAATGGGATAAAGTGGCGTAACACATTGTACCTCATATCAATGATAGTAAAATTATTTTTAATGGTATATGGTTTAGGGTATAGGTTTAAGAGTTTAAGGGTTTAGGTCGAGGATTAAGGGTTAAATTATTTTTTTTATAAAAAATATGGTCAAATTAAAATAATATTTAAATAATGAGGGTTCAATAGAAATACGAAAATAGGTGATGTACTAAATATATAGTTTACCCTTATTAAAAAATAAAAATTTAATATATATAAAAAATAATTTAATTGAATTTTTTAAAATAATTATTAATTGTATGATGGGTCCTTGAAATTTTAAATCTTTATTAATTAATTTAATAGTGTTCATCGATGTTCATCATTAGTGGTGTTCATCGGTGTTCGTCGCACGTGGTAGACTCATCCTATATATATATATATATAGTCTTTGTTGTTTCTCAACTCTCAAGTGGAACTCTTTATTTATTTTAAATATTTTTCTTACTGGTAAAATGTTGTGTAACGTGGAAGTCTTGTTCATCGTTAACTTTCTATTTATATAATATTATGTCTAGAAATGCTTGTAGCTATTTAAGAAAGAGAAGGGCCTCGGCTATTGGAGTAGATTCTGTTCATACATATTTTTAATTCTTTAACAATAAATATACATTTTGTAAATAAAGCGATTTGAATCTCGTCTCGTAAAATGGATATTATCCGTTTTTTTTTCACTAGGACCACTTATTGGATTCATTAATATATTTATTATTTTAGTATTTTTATTTTCAAATTTGTAAAGAAATAATATTTTAATAATAATAATGAAATAAATGATGTTAATTAAATTATTATAATATTTCAAAATAATAATATTAACTTTTATAATTAATAATATTTTTTTATATTTTTGTAATGAATAATTTCCAAAAAATTAAAAAAACGAAAATTGATTTACAAAATGTCACCCAAACATCAAAAACTGATTTCTGGAAATTGTTTTCAAGAAGATGCAATTTACTGTACGAAAATCATTTTTTCGTAATACATTTTCAGTGTATCAAATGGACCCATAATTTAAATTCGGCCTATATTCTTTTTATCTAAGTATCTTAATTTTACACGATTTTTTTTGATAATTCTTAATTTTAATCATAATACTACCTAAGAGAAGGAAAAAAATGTTCTTAATGAGTCTAGAAACCATGATTTAAGAGATTTCGAGAGAACAAATATAAGCAGTTTGGTCAACCAACAAAATATATTTACTTTTATTTTTTCATTCATAGAGAATCTAAGTTTAATAATATTGTTGGTAATGTCAAGCATGATATTAAACCTACGAATCAATATCTCAATCTCTTATAATATGTATATATTCAATGCTTGAGTTGGCCATGTTTCAGTTACAGTTAGACCCAAGTTGTTCCATGGGAAAGTGCTCTCACCTACCTTGATTTTTTTAATAAAAAAATAGGAATAAAATGATCGGTTTTCAGTAATCACGTATATTTCGATTAAATTTAATATTAAATTAGATCAAATTTTAAAATAAAAGGAAACTTTTTATTTGTCAAATTATTACTCTCATTCTCAACGCCTAGATTCCATTATTTAAGAAACATCAAATTTTACCGGCCTAAGGATATGTATCGGTGTTTTCATTTTCTTCGTCTCTCTTTTCATTGCATTATATATTTGATTTTTTTGAATATGCTGATGTGATATAAAAGTAGTATTTGTTCAATTTTTTAGTCTTTTTAAAGACGACACACACGACATGGCATTATTGGTGCTCGAACCTAAGTCCCAAGGGATGATGAACATCAACCTTTGCCACCAGGACACAAGGGATGAGCTTATATAATTGATTTTTTTAATTGAAAGAGATTTCATGCGCCTCGTTAAAAAACTTCCTTAAAAGAAGGAGGAAAAAGAGTACCCATGAAAATCGTTACATCCGAAAAAAAACACAAGAAAGACCCTTGACCTAGCGAGAACAAACAAAAGCCATCACACTCAAGCCATACAATCAGCATGAAGAGCATCAAGAACATCCAAAGGAGGCTCAAGAAACCTATGATACACCATCGGGAGGTCCCTAGCCATTCCCGCAAGCTTATCCGCAACCGAATTAGCCTCACGTCGCACCCAAGAGAAGCAAACATCCCACTATTTAGATAGCATATCCGCAAGATGAACACGGGGGGGGGGGGGTGATGGAAAGCGAAGAGGATCACCCATAGCCAAACCTTCATGCACCTCCTTATTATCCGTCTCAACAATGACGCGAGAAAAGCCTAAAGACCACGCCGTCGCACGACCTTCATAAACCGCCCACAATTCAGCCTCAAAGATTAAGCATATCCCAATCTTTTTCGAAAAACCAAATCGCCACTCCAAGTAATCGTCACGCCCAACACCACCACAATAAGCAAAATTGGATATCGTGTTTCGAGCCCCGTCAACGTTGACCTTAATCCAACCTGTTGGAGGCTTCACCCACTTCATAACAGAAAAATGCGAACGTGAGGCGGGCTTAGATTGCTCATCTAAACCAACCGCACTCAAGGCTTCATTGCACAGGCGTGTCGCATGGTGCAGCAAGCTCTCCTGACCACCATTTGCTGGGTCAAAAATGGCCTGGTTCCGTCGCCGCCAGGATTACCAAACAATCGTTCCAAAGACCAGATCCCAATTAGCCAAAACGTTGGGAAACATAGCTGAATCAGACAGATTTTCCAGGATCCAGAGCCTAATATCCGAGCCAAAAAACTGTTGAACCTTATTAGCCTTGATCACGCGCATCCATGCATCCTCAACTTCCATGCAATCATGAAGTACATGGGAGACATCTTCAACAGCAGCTCCGCAAATTGCACAACTTGGATCATTCGCAAGGTGCCTACGCACACGCTCCGCATTCGTCATAATACGTTCATGGCAAACCTGCTATAAAAACATTCTCACTCTCAGAAGTCCTATATACTTGGATAGGACAACCCACAAACGATCCTCATTAGTGACAATAAGATTCATACGCAGCCGATACAAGGATTTAACCGTGAAACGTCGGGATGCCTCCAAAGACCACCCTGGCCGATCAGGCACCCCCACAGCAGTAGGTGGTTTCACTGCTTCAATGCCCCATACAACATGTGGCGGGAGTAGCTCAACAAAATCCTGCCACCTTCAATTCACATTGCAGTCGACCATATACCGAAGCGGTGCACAACGTGTAGCAGGGGCATCCCCATCAGTTTTATAATAGCGTAATGGTCTGAATGTATCCACCCACGTATCATCCTAAAAATCGATAAGTTGTCTGTCACCAATATTCCACACGATATTCTTACAAACATCATCCCAAAATACCTTTCCAAAGTCTCGATCCTTTCGTGTTAGGCAAAGAGCTCAGCACCATATCATGGATCCCATACTTCGCTCTCATCACCCGAACCCACAGTCTATCCAGACCCGAAATCATGGTAAAACCCAATTTTAGCAAAAAAGTTTCGTTTTGGTGTTCAAGGCGTTTAAACCCCAATCCACCATTAGTTATCGGCTAACATACAATATCCCAACTCACGACATGAACACCCCTTGAGTCGCTTCTATGTCCCCAAATAAAATTCCGAATGAGTCGTTCAATCTCATCATAAACATTTTTAGGCAACCTCGCAGATTGCATGGTATACATGGGAATAGAGGCGAGCACAGATTTGGCTAAAACAATGCGCCCAGCGAAAGAAAGGAAGCGAACCTTCCATCCTGCCAATCTATCAGCCAATTTTTGAATTAAATAATTATAGGTAGCTTTAGTGACTCCACCATGAATGAGCGGAACTCCCAAATACCAGCCTAAATTTGACACACAATGGAAGTCGAAAGAGCAGCTGATGTCCTCTTGCAACGAGGAGTGAACATTACGAGAGAAAAAAATATTCGTCTTTGAGATACTCACTTTATGTCCTGAGTAGTCACAAAAATCCTTGAAAACCCGGTTAATCACATCGAATTGCTCCAAAGAAGCTTCCGCAAACAACACCAAATCGTCTACGAAAAAAAGATGGAAGATAAGCGGTCTATTCCGCCTAAATTGGAAAGCCTTCCAATTACCTTGATCCACCTCACGTCGAATGGCATGAGCTAATCTCTCCATGCAAAGGACAAAAATATAAGGTAACAAAGGATCGCCTTGCCGTATCCCTCTAGTAGGTTTGAACTCCGCAAACTTACTACCATTCCAAAGAATATGTGTCGACACTAAGGAAACACAACTCATAATAAGAGATTTCAAATTCGGAGGGATACCAAGCTCGGAAAGGGTGTTGTCAATAAAAGACAACTCTAACATGTCATATGCCTTCTCAAGGTCCACCTTGATCGCAAACCAACCTTTCTTTCCTTTCTTAGCGCGCATCGAATGAATGATTTCCTGTGCTATGACGACATTATTAGTAATAGAGCGACCATGAACGAAACTAGTCTGGTTCTCAAAGATCCAACTCGGCAAATAAGGCTTCAATCTGTTAACTACAATCTTGCTAAAAAAATTATACACCACATTGCATAAACTGATTGGTCTAAACTGAGCAATCGATTCCGGAGTCTCCACCTTCAAAATAAGAACCATAAGAGTTTTATTCAACTCAGGATTAACCAAACCAGTGGTGAACATATTCTGAATAGCGTTACAAACATCTTCACCCACAACATCCCAATGCTGTTGAAAAAATAATGCATGAAAGCCATCAACACTCGGGGCTTTGGAAGGTTGCATTTGAAAAAGAGCCTGACGTATCTCATCCCGAGTGACTAGCACATCCAAAACATACATATCCCTCTGATGAAGACAACGAAACACACCGCGGAATTATACAAGTAACCATTAGCTCCCTCTGAAGAGAACAGATTGGCAAAAAAGTCCATAGCAAGATGCTTTAGAGCTTCCTGATCTGACACCCACTCACCGTGATCATTTTTAAGACACATGGATGAATTACGCTTCCTTCTCCCATTCGCAATCGCATGGTAATACTTAGTGTTGCGATCACCACTAATAATCCAATTGCATCTCGCCTTTTGTCGCCAAATACTTTCTTCCATCGCAAGGATCTCATCCAATTCAAGCTTTAGGGATTTTTCAATCTCACAAAGAAAATTCGAATGGCGACGGACCAGGGCTCTATCAATACCTCGAAGACGCGCAAGAATTTGTCGTTTCCTCTTACCTAAAAGACCGAAACTTTGAGCATTCCACTGTGACAAATTATGCTGCAAAATCCCAATGTTCTCCTCGTAAGACAGAAGGCTATCCCACGAATTCTCAAGGACATTGACGAAGTCAGTTGAATTTTGCCAGGAAAATACAAAACGAAACGGTTTCTCACCAACATCCAGAACGAAAGGAGTCGTGCAAAGTAAAATAGGGCGGTGGTCGGAACCAATTATGTCAAGATGGTGAACCAAGGTGTCCGGAAAAGACTCAGCCCACTTCGAATTCATGAGATAGCGGTCAAGTCGTTCAAACAAAGTCCCACGAGACCATGTAAATTGAGGCCCTTTGAACTCGATATCCTTCAAACCAACATCAAACACAAAGTTCTGAAAATCCCTGCTCACATGATTTCGGCCCCCCATACCACCGCGACGATCATCCGCATGCAAGATAGTATTAAAATCCTTGCAAAGAAGCCAAAGGTGATCGGAGCCTGGATTAAGCGCGTCAAGCTGGTGCCAAAGATACCTTCTATACTGAACATGAGGACTCGCATAAATGACTGTCAGAAAGATGGGACACGACAACAAATTCCCCTGTAAAATCACATGAATAAACTGATTCGACATGGAAAGGATATGCACCCTTAATTCCCCATTCCAAAGTAACCAAATACCTCCGCTAAAACCCTGAGCCTCAACCAGAAAAGAGTATTGAAAACACAAGCAATGGATGATGCGATCAGCCCGGTCTCCACTAACACGAGTTTCCATTAAAGCAATAATCGATGGCCGTGAATAAGCTACAATTCTGTGCAAATGGTCTCGAAAAGAGGAGCTAGCTGCTCCTTGAATATTCCATGTAATAACATTAATCATTATAAAACAAATAATAAGAGTAGAGACAGACCTAATCCTTCACCATGATGGCAGACGAATCCAGGCTTTCACCACCCCCATTTAGAACCTCAACTTCAGGGATAAGACCCCGTTCATTTATATTCCCATGCATCTCTTGCAACTTGGAACGCATCACCTCCCGAACGGTCGAGTCTGATGCGTTTAAGCGTGGCAGTTTCGACTGTATCACATCCAAACGTGCGAACGTTGATTGCACCCATTCTGATAGTAACGACATTGAGGGTAATTGATCTGATTTCTTCTTGCCTCGTAACTGCGGTTTAACCAAACCTTTGCTACTCTTTTGCACCCCCTGAACCCAAACTTTAGTACCACATTTTTGCGTTGAATACACCTTCCGACCATCATTAAGAATAGAAATCGCAACATGGCTAGAACCCACATCACTGGATTTATGTTCAATCACCGATGGCACGTTACCTAGGACTGTCGGGGAAATATTCAGCGGTGAAAGCTCCACCAGCGTATCCACAAACGGCTGTCCTTGAGTAACCTCCTCACCCTCTTTTGGTCAACTCGTGCTTGCAATCCTATTTTTCTCAGTTGGAACCACCTGATTGCCCTTCTTTGTCCCTAAGATATCCGCAGAGGAAACATCAGTTACCCCTCTACCTTGCTCACGAGAAACCTCATGTACCTCTTCATTCCCTAAATCCCGCAGCATGTGAAATCTTGAAGGCATTGCACCATTTCCCAACCCCTTTGTTGAATTGCCGCTCTCACCATTTTTCTACGACCACCTCTTCTTATTTTCCACGACCATCCAAGGACCATAAAACTTCGAAATGTCACTGTTTTGTACAGGGTGCATCGAGCCCTTTGACGGCGTCTCAGTCATCTCCGCAACTTTAGTTGCACAAAAGTCTATGGTGTGACCATAGACACCACAGTGGAAACAGATTTGGTGCAAACCTTCATATTCTAATTTTTGCAGAAAATTGTCTATACCAATGCAAGGAAGAAGAGGCTTAGTTAGGTTCACCATGACAGCGAGACGAGCGAACTTACCCCTTTCCCCGACAATAGTATTGTAGTCTACCTTAATAACCTTCCCAATAACATCGATAATGCGTCAAAACAAGTTCTTCGTATAATATCTTATTGGTAATCCCGGTAGTCTCACCCATACCACGACATGCGAAGGATGTGACTTTGCAGTAGAGAAATCTCTGCTCCATGGTTGCACCATGAGGTAACTACCAAAAAGAGTCCATGGACCAACTGTTAAGATCCTAGAATAGTCTTCCTCTTTTTCCAACTTCACCAGGAAATACTCATTCTCAAGATCAACAAGCTGGAAACGACCAACCAATTTCCATAACGACTGAATACGGTTCCAAAGCACTCTATAACTGATAGTTCTTCCAAGGAGACGAACAATCAGAGCTCTTTCCATACTACGATCAATTAACTCATAAACTCGTTCAGAGAAACGGATCACCGGGTACGGACCGCCTTCATTAATTGTTACATCCTCATCATGAACAATTATCTCATTATCAGTAATGCCGGAAAACTAAGCCCTCGTGTTCCCCTTAGTACCAGCAAGGATATTGGCATATGATTGTTTGTCTCCATCAGCCTTAGCCATGGGTACACAGGCCACAACACCCTCCACCGCACCAAAAGCACCCCCAGATCCACTTCCTCAAAAGTAGGGTTTTTCATGACACACATGTGCTCCTGGGCAGCGTCGGCGTGAAATCCATCCCCACGCAGCCCCACCTGCACAACACCATTCTCATTACCCTCTTTAATTTTCTTACCCTCACGTTGCGTCGACTGCAGCAACGACGAGCCAGAGAGCTCTAAAGAACCTGCACCAGAGATTACCGGCACTTGTAACCCACTACCCATTGCATGAGCCGCCCCTAGCTGCTTGGAAAACACGTGCCGCTCATCCCCTGGCAGGCGGTCACCCGTGTCCGAAAACTCAACGGCCCCTAGCGTGACCCTGTCAGCCACGTTAGGGTTAAGGTTTTCAGTATTGTCCTGGAATTTTGGAGAAAAAGAAAAATCCATTCCGAGTATTATTATGCTTCAACTTTTTATTGGTTAGGCTTTATTTATTTTATATAATTGAGGTTTACGGTATGGTTTTCTTTTGCATATGGCAATAAAAACGGTTAACGTATGTCTTCTTTTACAATCGAGTGTTTAAAGTTATATATATATATAATTTTTGTCGTCATTCCAAGTTTTTGTCGAAGCTCTTGTTCTCTGCATCACTTTCTAGCAGGTGAGGCACCATGATTTCGGGAGCTCTCATTTTTCAGATCGTTCTCCATGCTCAATTGTCGCGCTTTGACAAGACAGCTGAGTCCACATAAACCAACATCTCAGCCTATTGCTCAACAATTGAGCTTGTTTTGTCAGCCCATCAATAGCCATCGCGGCATTAGGCTTGATACATCACTAATCAAAATCCACTGCCCATTATAAATACCTCCACTTCATCAACAATGAGAAGGGTCAACACGAGAGATGAACAACATGGGACAACCTCCCATTTTCCTCTCATTTTTCCCTCTTTACTTCGACCACCATATTGTATGCGGCTCTCCGCCCCAAATATGCACCGCCTGAAACCGCTATCAACCACCTTGGTCTTTCTCTCCACCTTCCTTGTTTGGTGTCTTATTATTTAGACATCAACAATTAGTGCGGTGAGCCTAGAGACGTTTTCGACGCGACAGAATCAGTCAAGATACATTCTCAAAGACTGTCATCTCATAATTACCAACTCATCTCTAAATTCATTCGGCGTACCTAGTTTTTTCGGTTGGTAACAACGAGAGAAAAGCTTGAAACTCTACTGAGCGGATTTGAGGCTTCTGAAGAACTAATGTTTTGATATAATAATTGAAAAATGTGTTGGACTGATTTAAAAAGTATTTAAAACATTTCCAAAGTCCAAACAACTTGAAATTATGTTTAGGGAAGTTTTTAAAAGGGTTTTACAAAACCAAAATTTAAAAACTGTCCAGGCATTTTGAAACACCTTAGGGGCGTTTCGATACGGGGATTTCAGTAGCAAAATTGTTTCGATACTCGTATCGAAACAGGCATTCCCTGGATAGGATTTTTGCCCAGCATCTCGAAACGGGCTATGACGTTTCGATACTCCCACGTGGCATTGACCACAACGGTCAAAAACCCCATTGTTGTTATGTACTATAAAGATTTGAATTATTTTTGATATAACAAAAGGGGGAGAAGTAAATGAAAAATTAAGGGGGAGATTTTTGTCAAAAATAATTTTTCAAAGAAGTTTTGTTATATCAAAAAGGGGGAGATTGTTGAGAAATATTTTGATATAACAATTATGTGAAAAATGTTTTGGACTTGTTTAAAGATTTCAAAAATAATTCAAAAGTCCTTAAAACTTGAAAAATATGTTTAAAATATTTTTGACTTTGCACCTATATCGAATATATATTTTAAAGTCAACAATTAGCCAAAATTGGGTTTTTGAGTGAAAGTTTCGAAACCATAATATAAGGTTTCGAAACCTCTCTGGGCAGTAAGCTATTGTTTTTTGAAACCTTAACAAAGGTTTCCATACCTCTGAGTAAGGTTTGGAAACCTTGGCACAAAGGTTTCCATACCTTAGTAAGGTTTGGAAACCTTGGCACAAAGGTTTCCATACCTCTGAGTAAGGTTTGGAAACCTTGGCTCAAAGGTTTCGAAACCTTTACAAGGTTTCGAAACTTTGGCCCTGTAACGGCTCCAAACGGCTATAAAACGGCTAGTTTTTCAAATCACCTCTTAAGGTTTCGAAACCTCTTCAAAGGTTTCGAAACTATTGTGCAGGTGAGCATTTAAAGCTCGACTTTAATGGCTTCCAACGGCTCCAAAACATCCCCAACGGCCATAAACGGCTAGATACTCATTCCACACTATATAAACACCCCAAGGACACTTGAAGATAGCAAGAAACAAGATCCAAGCTTAATGTTCAAGAGAAATCGAGTTTAAGTCTTTATCTTCTTCATTTCTCTTGTAAATATTGTATAGAGAGTGTTTTTCATTGTTTTTATTCTTTACACTCTTGTGAGCTCAATTCTCGTAAACACCCACCTTGTGAGGTATATTTGTTTACATCTTTCTACCCTTGTATAAGGAGAGGTTCTAGTTTAGCCTTGAGAGAAAAACTAGAGTTGGTTCTATCTTAGCCATTGAAAAGATAGGGTTGTAAGGTTACCCTTTGTCCTCAAAAGGAAGAATTCATTGTTGAGTGAATTGGGAAATCCTTAGTGGTGTGCTAAGGTAGTGGATGTAGACTCGGTTGAGTAGTCGAACCACTCTAAAATCCTCGTGCAAATTTTCTACCTTTCTTTCGGTTTTAGCCAATTCAACCACCAAGCAATTACAACCCTCCTTGACGGTTTCGGTGATCGATTCGAGCGTGCTAAAAAACCCAACAGCTTCCTTAGACGTGAGAAGAAGATACATTGGGTATATATCATTGATGTCTTTAGGGCGTGTCGAGGTCGAACTCTAAGGTCTATGAATCATCTCCACCATCAGCAACTTTTGCTTGAAAGCTTCAAGGAGAACCATCACGCGTCGTTTACTTCAAAATCCTCGACAACAACACCATCCTCTGCCAAAAATGATGCAAGTTTGTGTGACTGTCATAAGTATTTGACACATTTACTTGAGTGTTACATAAAGGCATATTACGGCCTCCGCACCTCTGGAACATCTAACTTCCTCAAAATATGCACATAAGCATTGTAAGTTTATGAGACCGTGAAAGGTATTGGGCATTTTATTTGAGTTTTTCAGAAATGAATATTACAGCCTCCGCGCCTAAAGAGCATCTGCCTTCCTCAAAATATGAGCACATCCTCCGCACAACACTTTAAGTCTGGAAGAGTTGCTAGGTAATGTAGAAACAAAAACATTTAGGCTAAGCTACTTAAGCTGCTACTGCAAGCAAAGACGTTGAGACTCTTCGTCATACTTCTAAGCTTAAAAATGAATGTGCTCTTTAGTTAGAGCTTCTAAGAATATTTTACGAGTTCCTTTACTTTTAATAGGCGCTGAGACAGACTAACTTAAAGACCATACTCTATTATGGATAACAAGGGTCCAGCACTACAGGATCCAACCCCAGGGAATGTTTTGAGCCCACGTAGAGGAACCAGGGAGAGGAGGGCACCACGGGGATTAGCTGATTTTGTCGTTACTTGATTACTGTAATTAGTTTCGTTTCCAAGTCTGTTAAAAGGCTAACCATAGTGAGCTACAATGGCATGCAAAAGCTATTTTGAACTTCTTCTCTCTAATAGAAACTCTTTTTTCTCCCAATCACCTTTCTTCCTTACGATAACAACAATGCTCATAACAATTTGGTGCTTCCATTGAGTCTCCAACCATGGTGAACAACATGGACTCCATCCGTTCTCTTCAAGAAACGATGATCTGCCACAAACAAACCCTCACGTCCATCCAAACCCAGCTATCGAAACATGAACAGTGGAATGCGAACACGCAATCCACGCTGCAAGAAATGTCTCTCCTCCTTCAGAACATGTCTGCACAGATGGGTATCTCTGTCTCACCTTCTGCCGGTGGTGATTTGACCACCGATAACTCAGTTCCTCGCAGCAAAGCTAAGTTGCGCCCAACCACCGATGACAACTTTCCGTTTTCTCCAAAGCCCATTCAGATTGAGTTGCCCATTTTCATCGGCAAGGATCATGAGGAGTGGATTGCCTCTGCCCAAGAATTTTTTGAGCTGTATGGCACGGATGATCATCATCGTGTCTCGATGGAATCATTTCAAATGACTAGTACGGCAAAAAAATGGTTTCGGTGGATGCAGCATCAACGCCAGCTTGCAAGTTGGACACATCTCGTTGAGGCTATTCGCAAACGCTTTACGATCATGGAAATTGAGTCTCCTGCTGGTCAATTATCCAAGTTGCTCCAAACGTCCACGGTCGCCGAATATCAGTCCCGCTTTGAGGAACTTGCCCTCTGAACTTCCAACTTATTCGACGAGTTTTTATTGGATTGTTTCACATCCGGGCTCCGCGGTGATATCAAGAATAAGATCTTAGCTCATCGTTCGAAATCCATGCTTGAAGTTCAAGCCCTCACAAGATTTCATGAAGCACGTCTACAAGATCACCGTGCACCAGGCAGATTTGCCGGTCCTAAACTGCCTCCGCTGCTACTAACTCCCCCATCAACAACAAATGACCCAACGGTGCAGCCTGGTCGTCCCCTTCCTTCCTTGGATCTGAATCCGACTCCCCCACCACCTGCTCGACGGATCACTTCATCCGAGGCTCGTGAACGTTGTCTAAAAGGGATATGTAACTATTGTGACGAGCGATACGCACCATGTCACAAGTGCAAGTCGCCCAAACTTGTCTTGCTCGATGATGATACCCCAGCCGACGCACAACTTTGTCCTTCCTCGGATCAGCCCCAACTAAGGGATCCCACAGACTCACCTTCGCCACTCCTCAATGAGCATTCCACAGTCTCTTTTAATGCTTTTGCCGGCTACCACACACCCACAACACCCCGTGTGCAAGGCACGATCCACGACAAACCGGTTCGGATACTCATCGATGGCGGTAGTACTCACAACTTCATCCAATCTCCCGTGGCGAAGTACCTCAACTTACCAGCTACAGCTACACATAATTTTAATGTGCTAGTGGGAAATGGCCAACGGTTGCAGAATGAGGGTTGTGCTAAGGATGTCACCGTGTCAGTTCAAGGCACTGATTTGTTCACTGATTTCTACATCTTGCTGCTCGAGGGGGCTGACGTCGTGTTAGGTGTGGCTTAGATGGCCACCCTGGGGCCGGTCACCATGGATTTTTCCAAACTGACGTTCGAATTCACTCAGGGATCTTCACGTCGTTGCTGGCAAGGCGAGTCGGCATTTGGGCCACAGCAAATCCATTTACACTCTCTTCGCCGGTTGTCAGATACTGGAGCTATTGCTGAATTTTTTTGGTTACACATGGAGTCCTCACAGCCTATCGAATCCCCTGAACTTTTTGTTGATTTGCGTGACCTCCTTGCCACATTTGCCAGCGTGTTTGCAGCATCTCCCGGCTTACCACCCCAACGTGAAACTGATCACGCCATTCATCTCACTCCATCTAGTACACATGTTAACGTACGTCTGTATCCTTACCCCCACTTCCAAAAGACCAAAATTGAGAAGCAGGTTAGAGAGATGCTTGAGTTGGGACAGATTCGATAGAGTACAAGTCCATTTTCATCTCTTGTTCTATTGGTACGCAAGAAAGATGGCTCATGGCATTTTTGCGTGGATTATCGGGCTCTTAATGCTATCACCATTCGCGATAAGTTTCCGATCTCTACAGGTGATGAACTATTCGATGAGTTGGGTAAATCACACTTCTTTTCCAAGCTTGATTTGTTGGCAGGTTACCATCAAATCCAGTTTCGCATGAAGGATGTGCACAAAATTGTGTTTCACACTCACGATGGCCATTACGAGTTTATCGTTATGCCATTTGGCTTGACGAATGCTCCTTCAACGTTCCAAGCAACCATGAACGAGATCTTTCGCCCTTATCTCCGCAAGTTTATCCTCATTTTCTTGGACGATATACTAGTTTTCAGTGAGACTTGGGTTGACCATCTTCATCATTTGCGCCTAGTCCTCCAAACCTTGCAACTTCATGGCTTTGTGACTAAGATGTCCAAATGTTCTTTTGGCCAACAATCTGTCGAGTATCTTGGTCATGTGGTCTCTCGTGAGGGACTAGCTATAGATCACACGAAGGTCGCCGCTATCCAACATTGGCCGGTGCCATCGACTGTCCGCGATGTCCGTGCTTTCTTAGGACTTTTGGGACACTATCGGTGCTTTATAAGAGGACATGCATCCTTGGTAGCCCCTCTCACAGACCCGTTAACGAAGGATGCCTCATTTGTATGGCCGGAAGCTGCGCAAACGACCTTTTTCTAACTCAAGATAGCTCTATGCACGGCACCCATCCTTGGATTACCAGACTTCGATAAGGAATTTGTTGTCGAAACAGACGCGTCCGGTGTAGGCATCAACGCGGTCCTCATCCAAGAGCACAGGCCCTTGGCTTTTTTCAGCCAGAAACTCAGTCTCAAGATATAAGCATCGTCCACATATCATAGAGAAATGTTTGCCATCACCCAAGCCGTGGGTAAGTGGTGTCAATATTTGTTGGGCCGTCATTTTGTGATTATCACTAATCAGAAAGCTCTTCGGAAGTTGACTCAGCAAACGATACAGACACCAGAACAATAACAATGGCTTGTTAAGTTGATCGGCTTTGATTTTGAGATTAAGTATCACCTAGGCAAACTTAACACAGTGGCTAATGCCTTGTCTCGCGAAGTGGGCGCCCAGTTGTTTGCTTTCACACATATGATGTTTGGAGTCTTGGAGGAAATTCGTATTACTAGCCAACACCACCCAACGGTTTCTACACTATTGAGGGACATTTAGGAGGGTCGAGTAACAGTTTCCGGGTATGCAATACACCCGGGCCTTCTTCTCTTCAACGGCCGCGTCGTCGTGCCCCAAGAAAGTGCCTTGTGATCCAGGTTATTACGTGAATTCCATAGTTCAGCATCGGGTGGTCATGCGGGAATTGCCAGAACCTTTCATCGTTTATCCAGCAATTTTTTTGACAGGGCATGCGCAAAGATGTTCACCGGTTTGTTTCAACCTACCAAATCTGCCAACGCATGAAGACTGGTTATGTCGTGCCAACGGGCCAACTTCAGTCACTTCCGATACCTGAACAAGTCTTCGACGATATTTCGTTGGATTTTATCACGAGCTTGCCTCGCTCTCACGGTAATGAGGCTATCTTAGCTGTGGTGGATCGTCTGACTAAATACGGTCACTTCTTCACACTACCCCGAAATTACGATGCACAGTTCATAGCGCAGGTGTTGATTCAAGGAGTTATTAAGCTTCATGGGATCCCACGCTCGATAGTGAGTGATCGCGACCCAATCTTTCTCAGTGCCGTATGGACTGAATTGGCCAAACTTCAAGGAACCGAGCTTTGCCTCAGCTCTGCCTACCATCCGCAATTGGACGGCCAGACCGAAGCTCTCAATCGTTGTTTAGAAATGTACCTGCGTTGCATGACCGGAGATGAACCTAAAAAATGGGAGTCGTACCTCGGTTGGGCGGAATTTTGGTACAACACGACTTTTCAAGCATCTGCTGGCATGACTCCATTCCGTGCGCTCTATGGCTGCAACCCACCGACACTGATATCGTACGTTGATGGGGGCTCCGTGAACCCTCAGGTGGATGTCGTACTTTAGGACCGTGAGCAGATACTTTGCCAACTGAAACATAACTTAAGCCAAGCTCAACTACGCATGAAAAATCAAGCGGACAAGAAACGTCGGGAAGTAGAATTGCAGGTCGGTGACTGGGCCTTTTTTCGCCTTCAACCATATCGTCACCAATCGCTTCGGTTGCACCACCATTAGAAACTCAGCCCGCGCTTCTTTGGCCCTTACAAAGTGGTGCAACGTATTGGTGCCGTCGCGTACAAACTTGAGTTGCCTGCTTCAACTAGAATTCATTCGGTATTCCACATTTTCCAATTGAAGCATTGCAAAGGCTTTCCCCTCCATCAATTTACACCTTTACCTCTGTTTTCGGATACGCCACACGACAATATACCAAACCTTGCGGACAAGGTTTTGCATGCAGATGGGGGTGATGTTATGGATAGCAAGGGGCCAACACTACAAGATCCAACCCCAGGGAATGTTTCGAGCCCACGTAGAGGAACCAGGGAGAGGAGGGCACCACGGGGATTAGCTGATTTTGTCGTTACTTGATTACTATAATTAGTTTCGTTTCCAAGTCTGTTAAAAGGCTAACCATAGTGAGCTACAGTGGCATGCAAAACCTATTTTGAACTTCTTCTCTCTAATAGAAACTATTTTTTCTCCCAATCACCTTTCTTCCTTACGATAACAGCAACGCTCATAACATACTCTATCTTTAAAGGTGTAGATATCGGTTTACTTACGAACTTTTTTTTTGTCCATGCGGCATAAAGAGAAACTTACACAACAATTATGTTAAGGTATGTTTTTTCTAAACAAATATGTTAAGGCATGTTTAGAAAAACAAAAATTATAATTAATGTAAGAGCAGATGAGTTATGGGCAAGTATATGGTACATCAGCATAATTTAAGGTTAGTAAATGATAAATTTTAAATTTTGTTTAAGCAACTTAAAATGTCATACTTTTTTATAATATTTTAAGTTAATTAGGTTGGTTTTTTTTCAACAAATTTTTAAACTTGATTTTTTTAGGTAGTTTTTTTTACAAATTCCGAAACTTAAAAAAAATCATGAAAAAATTAACATAAAATGATATAGAAAGTATAACATTTTAAGTTGAATAAATTTTAAAACTTATTATTTTAATTTTAAATTAAATTGTTGTACCGCAAACATTAACCATCGAGTTATGCGCGTAAAATACGAGGTACAAATTGAAAGTAGAAAACAAGCATCGGTCGATGTAAGAACGAAAGAGGCAAAAAAAGCTGTCTCTTTACCGTACTAGTTGGATTGGACTTTTCTGGAATGGTTTCCTTTTCCTAACATTATTCTCATTTCCCTTTTTGATAACCCTTCATTACTTTACTATTTCTCAACCTCTAAAATCCCATAATAGCTGCGCTTTGGCCCTTTCCCTCCTTCATCACTTCACTATTTTATAAATACATTATTTCATAAATTTTATATTATTTATAAATAAGATATTTATGTTAAATAAATAAAATTATATCATAAAATAAATAAAAGTAATCGTATATGCAGTTTAATATATATTTTTTGTGTTATAATTACAATAAAATTTTAAGTTGATTTAGTAGTTATACACAAAACCTTTATTTTTGTGTATATATATTTTGACATTTTTTCTCATAAAAATGAAGTCGTTATAGACAACTTTGAGTAAAAAAAAAAAGCCACGCCGCATCGTTATAATGATATAAATAAAATAATTAAAAATGAACATTACAATTAAAATAATTAAAAGTTTTTTTTTGATAAAAGCCACTAAATTTTTATTAAATCCATAGAAAAATCACAATTACAATGCATCCAAGAAGAAGAATATTTGGATTAAACAACCCAAAAAAAATCCTTACAACCTAAAAACAAAGAAAAATAAAAATTTCTATGGAATAAGCATACCAACAAAATTTAGCAGTCTCCTGAATCTCCTTGTCTCTGTCCAAATGAGACGCATAAAGAAGGAAGAAGGAGTGGTGCGCGATCCAAGCTGTCAAGCAAAAAGTACCGCTACCCAGGACTGATTTCATCGGCAAACAACCATCAACCGAGTGGGGATATAACTTTCCAAGTGACCACCGACAAAAATATAAATCAGAAACTAGCACCGATTGAATCTCTGAGCGAACAACAATCGATCGCTAGGGTATGCTGAATCATGCCACAAAGACAGATGAATCAAACCACAAAACAAAAACAAAAACATGTCACAAGGACAGAGGAAAAACGTGTCACAAAGACAGAGAAAGAGATTCTTATTAAAATAAAAAAAAACAAGAAAACTAATAGATTCGGTGGTCGACCACCGATCAAAGGGATTGATCAATGTAAAAACGAATAAAATCGAAGGAATTTTGGTATGAAGAGCGGCTAAAATAATTAAAAGTTAAATGATATAAACAATACAACACCTAAATCTACTTACACTTAATATAATCTATTTTAAAATTTTCAATTTAATGCCCATACAATATTCCCCCTTCCCGTAAAGATTGATACAAATACAAATAAATAATAATAACAAGTGGGAACGAAGCAAGTGTTACACCAATTTACATATATTATAGAGTAGTAAAATACTAGTTTAGTAATTAGAACAATGCAGTCATGTCATATTTAAATTATTATATTTATTATAGACTTTAATATACCATTTGATTTTTTTTATTTTTAAGAATTGGCAAGATCTCATAATAATATAGATTCTGTATTATAATTTTTTATACTTTAAATAAATTTAATTTAGAAACAAATTTCAATTATTATGTTAGACTATTTAATATGTATTGTAGTTTTTTTGATAAATACAGTGAAAAGTACAAATACAATAGGTGACAAATAATACAAAAGAACATTACATATTTGGTATTCATCTTTACCCGTGTTTATATCTTTACTCGTGTTTCTGATAACTAACGTTACATTTATTTCTATTTTAGTATTTTGACGTTAAAAAATTAATGACAGGCTAATTAAGAGAAAAAAAATTACATGTGGCAGATTGTCATGTCATATTGTCTCTCCTAGTTAGCATGCAATGTCGACTAAAATAATAATAAAAATTACATGTGACATGCTGATTATGAAAGAAATGATGTAGCAGTCTGTCACGTGTGATCTTCTCTCTCCTAATCAACATGTTAATTTTATGAATACCGAAATAAAAATGAAACATAATTTTAAATATTATTTTGTCAAGAAAAATAGTGGAGTATTTTTCCTTAAAAAAATATGAATTGAAGTATTTTATTGTGGATTCATTTGAATATAAAAAAGCTTAACTCAAACTGGCCTCGTATCCATGTTGTAATGGGGTTTCTTTAGCTTAGCTCACAGCACTCTCCGAGGTTTTCGTCTTCCTTCGAAATCCTCCTTTTGATACTCTTTTCTTTATTAATTTCAGAAAAAAAGAGCCACAACGAGATTGTTTGCACTTTGCTGTAGCTCTCTTTCTTTCAAATTCTCTGCCTTTCCTTTGTTAGTTTTCATTTTTTTTTCTTTGAAGGAGATTACGGTCATGCTTTTTCTGCCTTGAGATATATACAAAGATTTGAAGCTGAGAAAGTTGTGAAAAAGAGAGGGGAAAATGTGGGATCTTAACGGCTCCCCTGATCATCCAAGAGACGACGAATCGGAGTGTTGTTCATCACAGAAAAGAGTTGAAGAGAAGGGCAAAGGGGTCGGATCCTTGTCGAATTCGAGCTCATCAGCTGTGGTCATCGAGGATGGATCAGATGAAGATGGGAAGAGAGTTACAGCAGCTTTAGAAAAGAGAAGCAACAACACGATCTTTGAGTTCTCAGTACACGAACAAGAGTCCATTGAGAGCAGTGGCTCGGTTCCCGTGACTCGCCAGTTTTTCCCTCTCGACCTTTCCACTGCTGGAACTGGACCTACGGCTCACACTCACTGGGTTGGTGTCAAATCTGTTGAAGCTTCAAACCCCATGAAGAAAAGCAGGAGAGGACCCAGGTCAAGAAGCTCTCAGTATAGGGGTGTTACTTTCTATAGAAGAACCGGCAGATGGGAGTCTCATATTTGGTTAGTTTATTCTCTGTTTCTTTCTCATTTCATCTCACCAAAGCCTTGAATTTAAGATGGTTTGGATTCCTCATTTCATTACAGGGATTGCGGGAAACAAGTTTATTTAGGTAATTCACTGTCTTTTTTGCCATGGATATTCTGTGATCACTCTTCTTTTTCTTCTTCCTTATTTTGGCTGTGATTATATAATTTAGGTGGATTTGACACAGCATATGCAGCAGCTCGGTGAGCTTTCAAATCTGAATATTATTTCCATTTTCCAAAGAAAAATGGCAAAGTCTTAAAAAACAATAACTTTCTCTAATGTCTGTCAGAGCATACGACAGAGCAGCAATCAAGTTCCGGGGAGTGGAAGCTGACATAAATTTCAGTATTCAAGATTATGAAGAAGACTTGAAGCAGGTGAGAACTGAGAGCCTCATGAGAAAGAAATCTTATCTTGAATAGTTTTCTTTTTCTTTTCTTTATTAATTTATTGCGATGGAAATCACAATGGTTACAAAAAGGAAAGATTCTTTTTTGCTGTCAAACAGATGAGTAACCTAACGAAGGAAGAATTTGTGCATGTACTTCGTCGACAAAGCACTGGATTTCCTAGAGGACGCTCCAAATATAGAGGGGTAACCTTGCACAAGTGTGGCAGATGGGAAGCTAGAATGGGCCAACTTTTAGGCAAAAAGTAACCATTTTTTTTGCACCATAATCCATTTCCCAACTCCCATTTAGGTACCATTTTGTTTTTCAATGTTCACTTCTTTATTCACTAGCCTAATTTTGTTTTTGTTTTTTTACAGATACGTTTATTTAGGCTTGTTTGACACCGAGATTGAAGCTGCAAGGCGAGTACTTAATACCATGGTCTAAAATAATGCTGTAAGAAGCAAATATGGATGTCTGGTGGGGTTTCTGATGAGTTTTTGGGTCTCTTATTGTAGGGCTTATGACAAAGCTGCAATTAAGTGCAATGGCAAAGATGCTGTTACTAACTTTGATCCCTGCATTTATGATAGCGAGCTTAACTCTGGCGGTAAGTGAATTTTTTCCCATTTGTTTGAATTTCTTTTCCAATCCTAGACTAATGTGCATGGTTTTGTTTTTAAAAACTTCAGGTAATGTTGGGGATCACAACCTTGACTTGAGCTTGGGGAATTCAACCTCAAACTCAAAGCAAAACAATGTTCAATTTGGTGTTGATAGGCAAAATGGTATAGGTGACCGGCATAGTTTGCCACCGGAAGCTGATCGGCAATGTTGGGGGTTTAGGTCCAAGGTTGGTTCAATTTCACATTATGATTTAAAATTAGTGAAGAATGTTACAGTAGTGATTGGTTTTCATTCTATTTAATGTTTACCAGCAAACTCCGCAGCAAGAACCTTGCGGAAACGACGATCTTCATCGTCGACGAACGGAGGCTGAAACAATGCAACTTTTGAGCCAAACCCACATTCAATCTTCAGACCCAATCACTCTCGTTGAAACGCAAAGATATGGACAGTTGAGCATGCCTGGAAAGAGCCATATGTTTAACATTCGTCCTCCACTCGTCAATCCGTCAACGAATCGGGTTCGTATTCATGATAAGACTAATGATTTGTAGTATTTTCTTGATTGGGAAACTTCATCCAACTTCAATCTCTGTGGTTTATAGATTCTTTATCCAAGCAATAGCAGTGCAGTCCAAATTGGGAGTGATCTTTCACTGTCAACAAGCGATCAACAATGGCAATCGGGACATCAGCAATTCAGGGTACAAATGGTGCAGCATCATCAGGATTCCCATCGCAGATTAGACCTTCCAAAACTCGGAAAATGGGTTCCACTCAGTCATGAGAGAAAGGCCCTCCTCGCCACAAGTAGCCATAAAAATCTGTTATTGTAAAGATAAATGCTTCGAGTCTTTTTTGTCAAAACACTAACAAAATCTATGTTTCATGTAGTTCCATGTTTCATTTATTGTATATTATATTTAGTTTATCCATGTCTTAGTGTCATTAATCCAGGAATGGAACCTTCAGTTTCCCTAAGATTGCATGGAATCAAAATCTATGTAAGAATCTGTGAATCAATTGGAGAAAAGCAGGAAAGAAAACGCACAGACGCATATATATACAAAATTGGGAAACTGATGTTGATGAATAGTCACCATCATTTGTCTCCTTTGAATCAATTCTCTGTTACCAAAAGCAACCAGACATGGCTATAAATGTCGAGAGGAGCTCATCAATCACCATCTATAACATCCACACCTATTGCTGTCAAAAGAAATAGCGTCCATGGACTAAAATCTTTGGAATACATATTCGCATATATATGATGTTAAGACTCAATTAATATTTGAAGGCGTGACTCACAAAACTCTTTGAATGATTAAAGACAAGTATCAACGGTGTCGCTTAACTTGTGCTTGTATCTTTAACCGGATGGAAATCGTCTACCCCTAACTATGCCTCCATTGTTGCTTCCATTTTAGTAGAGGGCATATAAGGAGGCATGGTTAGAGGCAGAAGATTTTTACTCTCTTTAATCGATATTCTACATGTTACATCTTGAAAAATTAAATTAAAAATACAGAATCTTTTAGATCCATTAATTGATCACGTGGTCAATAATGCTTATGTTATCTCATCTTGTGTGGGTTCGAATCTTGGAATTTACTTTTAAAATATAAAATATCTCTATTTAATAAAAAAATATAATTTTAAATTTTAAAAATAATAACCTATTATATTTTATAGGTGGGGTGTTAGAAATAAACTTGCTTTTAATTAATATCAGTTTAATCAATTAAACATATGAATTTTATTGAGCTTTAAACTTAATAGCCATTATGCTATGCGATGGAAATGTGGAAAATAAAAGAAAATTTCTAAAGTTATCTAATCATCTATTCCTTTTTATTGTGTGAGTTCACACATTTATTTTTCAACAAAGTGGTATTAGAACTAGTAATGGAAAAACGCTCTCTTCCATTTCACTACCCCTTCTTATGAAAGACAACTACGATAGTTGGTCTATTCATGTAAAAGTAATTCTTGGAACACAAGGTGCTTGGGAGATTGTTTCTAGTGGGTACGAGATGCCTGAAGATGAAATGACCTCGAATCACGGTAAAAAAGATGCTCTAGAAAAGAAACGAAAAAAAGACCAACACGCTCTTTCGACAATCCATCAATGTTTGGATGACTCGGCCTTTGAAAAGGTAGTCAATGCAACAACGTTAAAGGAAGCGTGATATGTTCTTGGGAAGTCCATTAAAGGAGTAAAGAAAGTGAAAAAGATCCATCTCCAAACATTAAGAAGTGAATTTGAAGCACTTCGAATGAGTGAATCAGAAACCATTTTTATTACTTTCTAGAGTGCAAGTTGTTGTTAACTGGTTGAAGAAGAACGGCGAAGAGATACTCAAGGTCTGAGTAATTGAAAAGATTCTCCACTCTTTAAATCCAAAATTTGAACACATTGTTGTTGCTATTGAAGAATCCAAGGACTTGAAAACTATGTCCATTGATCAATTAAGTGGTTCACTGCAAGCTCACGAGGAGAGGTTAAATAGAAGCAAAATCGACTCTATAGAGCATGTGTTGCAAGCGAGGCTTTCCCTTCGATCCAATGGAAAAGCAAGTCAACAAGGTGTAATCGGTCCAAAGGGCCATGGAAGAGGATGTGAAAGAAGTAGAGGACGCGAACAAAGAACGAGATGTGGTCGAAATTCATTCCAGAATAATGAAAAATGCCAAAACTCATTAAGAGATCATGGGCGTGCAAGAGGCAATAATGGGAACAAAAAATATGAAAAATCTCATGTACAATGTTACAATTGTAAAAAATTTAGCCACTAAGCTTCAGAATGCTGGGAAAGAAATGATGAAACCGATGAAAAGGCAAATCTGGTGGAGACAAATGAAGACACTGATGAGGCTACGCTACTATTCGCTTTAAAGAAAGAGAATTAAGATGATGATTATTTGTACCTTGATACTGGGGCTAGTAATCATATGTGTGATGATGAGAAAAAGTTTATAACATTTAAAGAGTATTCTAGCGAAATCACATTTGGAGTTTCTTTCAAAATTGAAATCAAAGGCAAAGGTATTGTTTTAATTTCTCTTAAAAATGGTGACCAGAAACGTATCACTGACATATATTATGTTTCAAAATTAAAATGTAAAATTTTAAGTTTGGAAAAACTCTTAGAAAAAATCTATAATATTTAAATAAAAAATCATAGTCTTACTCTAAGTGACGAAAATGTCGGACTTATTGCAAGAGTTGTTATGACAAGAAAATAAATGTTCTTGTTGAATATTAAAGTAGACACAACCATATGTTTGAAGGCATATGTAAAAGGATACTCTTGACTTTGGCATATGAGATACGGGCATTTGAATTTTGGTGGTCTTAAAGATCTTGGAGAAAAAAAAAGATGGTGACAGGTCTTCTCCCATTAAACATTTGGAGCAACTATGTGAAGCTTGTGTCCGTGGCAAGCATGAAAAGAAGAGCTTTCCAAAGCAATCATCTTCTAGAGCAATGATGTCACTCCAACTTGTACATGCATATCTATGTAGACCTATCAAGTTATTCTCTCTTGGTAAAAGTAATTATTTCTTACTTTTTACTGATGATTTCAACATAAAATCATAGGTCTATTTTCTTGAAAAGAAATATGAAGCTTTTGAGAAATTTAAAAGCTTCAAGATAACGGTGAAAAATCAAAGTGGTTATATGATCAAAGCTTTGAGAACTGATAAAGGAGGTGAATTTACTTCAAAATAGTTTAATGCATTTTGCCAGAACCATGGAATTCATCATCCTTCAACAGTTCCTAGAACTCCACAATAAAATGGCGTGTAACCCCCTCGTCCCGGTCCGAGCGACTGACCGGTCCGAGCGGGTTACACGGAGATAACCGAGACGAAACCCGTTAAGGCTCCACTTCGGTTAACAACTCGAGAAAACTTTTTCATTTATTATTATCTTATCTAGATGCATTAATATGTCCTATGTGACAAGGCAACATCGGAAGAAAACAAGTGAGGCAAACAACCAAGAAGCAGATAAAAAAAACCCATTTTAACTTAAACTGTTAACCCGAGGAGACTGTATCGAAATGGTTGTTGACCGTATCGATACGCCCTCATCGGTCAACATTTCATGGTCAACGCTACGAAGCCCGTTCCGAAACGCCTAGGACCGTTTCGATACTCTGAATTTCTCGTCAAAATCTCAGATTTCCAGTAGCAAAAACGTATCGAAACGCCCCCTTTGCGTACCGAAACGCCTAACCTGAAACAAGGGAACCGTATCGAAATGGGACCAACCGTTTCGATACACCTGCTGCGAACAGACATATTTTAGCTGGTTTATGGCACAAGGCTGCCTCAAGCACCAACTAAAACCTCCCACAACCAAACATGCATCACTCTAAGGCAAAACCACACATAACAAGCATGCTTAACACACTTCATACATACAAAAGCCATATGTTGATAGGAAGCATCAAATCAACAAAGATTCATATATAGCTTTCAAGATTCATGCCTTAGACAAAAACCTACACTTAAGCATTCAAGATAGGGGCACAAGGCCAACATACTAGGCATAAGCAAGCCTTAAGCAAAACATCCACAAAACATAGGAGTCTAAACATGCTCCTAACACATAACATCAACATACATCAAAAGCTCAAATCCCATTGCTTGTCTATTACATTCTCATAACTTAAAATCCATACTTGATAAAACCAAAAGCTCAACTAGCGCACTTGGAGGCCCTCTTCTTGCACAAGCAACCCACGAACTAAGGATATGCATTGTCGAACAAAAGAGAGCGTAAACATAAAGCTTAGTGAGGGTAAGCTCATAAAACAAACCTCGAAAATACAGGGTCCAAGCACGAGCACACAACCAAGGTAGAATGCATGATCTTACCTTCGAACCACATGAGTGAAAATAATAAAGATGCATGAACATTATTATCAACATCATGCCATGCTCAACAACTCATAAGCTCAACACATGGAAATACATATATCAATGTATTATCAACCATATTCCACAATCCGTATTGGCACCTAGCTATGACCCGAATACACGGATAACCGTTGGAACTCACATCCAAAAACACAACCATTACCTTACGGTGTGATTACACTCATCACCGTTTCACGCGGAGGGGATTCCACTCATCCTCAGGCCCCGTCGATGGGATTCCACTCATCACCGACTAACATATATAAGAAGATTTTCGGGCGAACCCATACTCCATCTTGATGACTACCATCACCAAGACCACGCGCGCATTTTGACTCTCGTGTGCACACTAAACATCCTAATGATCGATCATTGTACCCAAGCATACTAGTGTCAATACTAACACATTCCACAAACTTTCACAACATATTTCTTACCAAATTTCCGTGCTTAGCACGTACTCACCACGACTTACCGTCATTCACAAACCACATGCATATAATAATACATCAATACCATGCCTCATCACACATGTATAACACAATATACATAACCACCATAATCACAATTAAACATGAGGCATACACAACATTTAAAGTTCAACCAAAGTCTCTATCTAAAGCTTGGGATTAGACTACCAATCTAATCCCAACTCTAGGTGGGTCTACCAAGCCCAACCTAGTCAACATGCTTGAACCAACCTTTGAAAATCAATTTAAAACGTAGAACCACTCACCGACTATTTCAAGCTCAACCACACTAGCCAATCAAGCTCTTAACGGTTCCGGATTCGTTCTCGAGGCTTCACCAACACAAATCCTTGCTTCTAAGCATCCCAACACAATCAAAAAAACTACAAATCAGTCCACAAATCAATGTAGCAACCCGGAACACAAACCAAGCACAAAACACATGATTTCGAGCTAAAGACAACCCCAAAATCCTCATTCCCGAGCAGCCCGAAAGCACATCCAAAAACCATTGATTCAAACACCTTTAACACTCCCAAAAGCTTCCAAAACAACCCCTAACTATCCACCAACCATCAACCATCAAAACTTCACCCAAAACAGCCCCAAAACCCAACCTAAAACCCTTCAAAAACCTCCCTAAAACCCAATTTCGGGAATCATCATAAAACCTTGTAAAAATCGAATATGTTGGACCTTTTAGATAGCAAATAACTTATATAACCTCAACAAATTAAAAACTTAAGTTAAAGATAATAAAGATGACATTTTTAATCAAAAACCTCAAAACTCCAAATTACAAAACTATGAGCTTTAATGAAAAATAATGGTACAAGCTTGTAGAGGAAAGAGAGGACAAGTCAAAAATGGGTTTACCTTTGAAAAATCTCCAACAACAAGCAAGAAATATAATGAAATAGTGAACACAATGTTGAAGGGGTTTTTGTCGTGAAAATGGGGAGAAGAGGGAAGAAGATGATAGCCTTTTGGTGTTTGAAAAATAAAAGAAAAGGTTTTATTTTTGCAAGTCCACATATTTACCAATTTGCCATTAATGAGATGTCTATCTCTCAAATTTCTAAAATCCATAGAATTAGGTTTTAAATCAAAACAAGCCCAACATAAATCTTATTTGCTTTGAAACGCGAGGCCTAAAATAATATTTTATTATTTTAATTTCACCCGACCTCCAAACTCGGGTGTTACATGGTGTGACAGAGAGGACGAGTAGAACAATTGTAAATATAGCTAGAAGTATGTTGAAAAGCAAACAACTGCCTAATGAGTTTTGGGCATAAGTTGTTTCTTGTGCAGTTTATCTTACCAACAGATGTCCAACCAAGGATTTGGTGAATAAAACGCCTCAAGAAGCTTGGAGTGGAAAGAAGCCTAGTGTCTCTCATTTGCGAGTCTTCGAGAGTCTTTCATACGCTCAGATTCTTGAACAAGAAAGGACCAAGCTTGATGATAGAAGAAAAAAATATGTTTTTATTGGCTATGACTCAAACTCGAAAGGATATAAGTTGTTCCAATCAAATACAAGGAAGATGGTCATTAGCAGAGATATGGAGTTCGATGAACAAAATACTTGGGATTGGAATGCACCTAAAGAAGACTTGTATGAATTTGTTGAGTTGTGCGGAGCTCGATTCGTTCAATCGATATGTCTCACCAAGTGGTGGAGAGGTGGATTTTTGGGTGGAAGGGTTGTGGAAGCTAAAAAGATAATTGAAACAATGATTTATAGTGGTTCAACCTTCTAACCAAGGTCTACATCCACTACCTTAGCTCCTCACTAAGGATTTCCAATCAATCCACTATTGATTCGTCCTCTTTTCTAGGCTTAGGAGGAAACCCTTATACACGATCAAGCTTTCTACCCAAAGCCTTGATCAAAACCCTCTTTTACAAAGAGAAACAATAAGCAAACTTAAATCCCTCTAATAGGTATTTGTTTGCACAATTTAGCACTCACTCAAAACCTAAAACACTTGAGCAAATTTGACAATTTTGGCTCACTAGTGTTTGTCTATACAAGAATTGACAATTTAGGCACTAAGACAATATTTGATCATTTGTTGATTGACAATATGAGCATTAATCATATCTTGATGCTTGGAGGTTCCTTTTATACTCCTTGATGAGTTTATGGCCGTTACTAGCCGTTGGAGTTGAATTGGAACCGTTGAGGACTTTAATTCCCACCATAAATGCAGTTCTGCAGCTCACCGTTTCGAAACGCTCGAACCCGTTTCGAAACACCCTTTAAGTAGAAAGAACCGTTGCATTCTGACAAGGCACCCGTTTCGGAACGCCCCTGGCCGTTTCAGAACACGTATCGAAACTCCTAGACCCGTATCAAAACGCCCTGTATTTAAATGTTAGTTGAGAAATAGCCGTTGGGGTTTATGACCGTTGTGGTCGATGCCACATAGGCGTATCGAAACTGCATAGCCCGTTTCGAAACGCTGGGAAAAAATCTCATCCAGGGAATTCCCGTTTCGATACCCGTATCGAAACACTTTTGCTACTAGAATGCACCGTATCGAAATGCCCTAAGGTGTTTTGAAACGCCTGGAAGGTTTTGTGTATTTTGGCTTTTGAAAACATGCAAAACCCTTTATAAAATATCCCTAAACATAGTTTCAAGTTATTTGGACTTTTGAAATTGTTTTGAATTCTTTTTAAATCAGTCCAAAACATTTTTCAATTATTATATCAAAACACTGGTTCTACAATCTCCCCCTTTTTGATATAATAAAACTATCTTGAAAAATTGTTTGGAATTCTCCCCCTTTAACTTTAAAAATGTGAATAAGAGAATTAAAGATATAAATCAATTAAAGCTCCCCTTATTCATTTGAAAATTCAATTTTTCAAACCATTTCTCCCCCTTTTTGTTATATCAAAAAGAATTTAAAACATTAAGTTCAAAATAACAATAGAGGTAAAAATTTTGACAAAAATAAGAGTTTTGTTTTAAAATGGCTCCCTCTTACTCAAGGCATCAATAAAATTTTAGTCCAACATTTATGATCATCTAGTTGAATTAAATAAAAATTAAAACAAATAAAAGCAAAAACAACTAGATTTTTACCAACACTTGAACCCAAAGGGAGGATGTGAAGTCTTCCTTCTTCAAGTGTTCTTCCTTGTGTGCATGGAGCTCCCCCTCAAAGTTTGACTTGTTGATCACTCTCCATCACACCTAGCAAAAGACAATCAAGTAATTTTTGGTAACCAAATTGCTTTGGATCCATGAACATTAGTAGCACAAATTTTAGTCCCCTTAGGAATCCATTTTTCAATGTCATCCTTTTTAGTTGAAGTGGTTAGTCTTTTTGGGACCCAAACACTTCTAAAACATTTTCCTTTTACAAATCTAGGGGCACTAGATTGTCTTACATAGAAATTTGATTTTCCAAAATTGTTTTTCTTTTCAAGCTCTTTGGAAATCAAATCTTTTTCTTCTTGAACTTTTTGAAGCAATTTTTGTAAATCAAAACATTTTAGTTCAAACTCCTTGAGTTTTGCTTTAATTTCAAGTTTGGTTTTAGAAATCAAATCATTTTCAATTTTCAATTTTGAAATCACTTTATTGTTTTTCAAAATGTGATTTTTAAAGTCTAAAACCAAATCATCGTAGGCATCTTGTAATTCATCAAAAGAGTAAGAACATAAATTAGATGAATTAGAAGTTACCATTGAATCTTCTTCGATGGCCATAAGGCAAAGGTTGGCTTGTTCATCGTCGGTGGAGTCCTCACCACTCCAAGTAGCCACATATGCCTTCTTTTTATGGCCAGAAGTGCTTGCCCTCTCCTTTTTCTTGGCATCTCGTTCAAGCTCTCTCAAAGCTTTCTTCATGAACGGGGCACACTTCTTGAAGAGATGAACTATCTTTTCTTCTTCATCCTCCTCTTCACTTGAGTAGACATGATGACATGTGGAGGATTTGAGAGCCACAGCTTTTGCGTTGATGCCTAGCCCTTTGATTTTCTTCTCTCCCATAGCTCTAATCTATTCCCCCTTCTTCCCATCTTCCTTGTTCTTCTTCATGATTTGATGAGTAAGGAGTGACCCCATGAGTTCATCAAGCTTCAAAGTCTTCAAATTCTTTGCTTCGATGATGACGGTCCTCTTTGAGTCCCAAGACTCGGGAAGTGAGTAGATGAGCTTTCGGACAGGTTTCTCCTCCGGAATGGCTTCTCCATAGCCCTTGAGACCATTGGTGATAGTGGAGAACCTATCAAACATCTTCTCGATGTTTTCTTCCGGATCCATCTTGAAGTTATCATACTCCAAAGTGAGGAGCCCAACCTTGGTCTCCTTGACTTCATCGGTTCCTTCGTATGTGACTTCAAGCTTGTCCCATACCTCCTTGGCACTCTTACAAGAAGACATCTTCTCATAGATGGATGGGCCAAATGCATAAAATAGGATGTGCAAGGCTTTGCAATTTAGCTCCATCTTCTTGCGATCATCGACATTCCACTCCGCTTTGCTTCGTTGAGGCACGAACGGAACATCTTTAACTATATCCCATAGCTTGTAATCTATAGACTTGATGAAGAACTTCATCTTTATCTTCCAATGGGCATAGTGGGTTCCGTCGAAGAAAGGCGGTTTCTCTATGGATTGCGCCATTTGAGTCGGTTGATGAAATGATGATCGAGCTTGCCGGATCTTCTCAATAGGATATGAATCCTCTTAGATTGAGCCAAGCTCTGATACCGATTATTGAGTTGTGAGGAGCTCGATTCGTTCAACCAATATGGCTCCCCAATTGGTGGAGAGGTGGATTTTTAGGTGGAAGGGTTGCGGAAGCTAAAAAGATAATTGACACAATGATTTATAGTGGTTCAACCTTCTAACCAAGGCCTACATCCACTACCTTAGCTCCCCACTAAGGATTTCCAATAAATCAACTATTGATTCGTCCCCTTTTCTAGGCTTAGGAGGAAACCCTTATACACGATCAAGCTTTCTACCCAAAGCCTTGATCAAAACCTTCTTTTACAAAGAGAAACAATAAGCAAACTTAAATCCCTCTAATAGGTATTTGTTTGCACAATTTAGCACTCACCCAAAACCTAAAACACTTGAGCAAATTTGACAATTTTGGCTCACTAGTGTTTGTCTATACAAGAATTGACAATTTACGCACTAAGACAATATTTGATCATTTGTTGATTGACAATATGAGCATTAACCATATCTTGATGCTTGGAGGTCCCTTTTATACTCATTGATGAGTTTATGGTCGTTACTAGCCGTTGGGGTTGAATTGGAGCCGTTGAGGACTTTAATTCCCACCATAAATGCAGTTCTGCAGCTCACCATTTCGAAACGCTCGAACCCGTTTTGAAACACCCTTTAAGTAGAAAGAGTCGTTGCAGTCTGACAAGGCACCCGTTTCGGAACGCCCCTGGCCGTTTCGGAACACGTATCGAAACTCCTAGACACATATCGAAACGCCCTGCATTTAAATGTTAGTTGGGAAATAGCCGTTGGGGTTTATGACCGTTGTGGTCGATGCCACATAGGCGTATCGAAACGGCATAGCCCATTTTGAAACGCTGGGCAAAAATCTCATCCAGGGAATGCTCGTTTCGATACCCGTATCGAAACACTTTTGCTACTGGAATGCACCGTATCGAAACGCCCTAAGGTGTTTCGAAACGCCTGGAAGGTTTTGTGTATTTTGGCTTTTGAAAACATGCAAAACCCTTTATAAAATATCCCTAAACATAGTTTCAAGTTATTTGGACTTTTGAAATTGTTTTGAATTCTTTTTAAATCAGTCCAAAACATTTTGCAATTATTATATCAAAACATTAGTTCTACAGACTTATTTCCATACTTAGACATTGAAGATAACGAGATAGAAAGTTATCCACAACCACCACTACCACCAACACAAGATTTAACAGAGAATCTTAAAGTAGATCCAAATGCAGGAGAAGTTGTTTCAGTGGTTTGAAGATCAACAAGAGAGAGGAGATTGCCATAAAAGTACAAGGATTATTGTTTAGGAAATAATGATAATCCTTCAATTTTATGTTTATTTGCAGACAATGAACCGTTCAATTTTAAAGAAATTGTGAAAGAGGAGAAATGGCGATGGGCTATGGAGGAAGAAATCAATGCTATCAAGAAGAATGAAACTTGGTAGTTATCCACCTTACCTAAAGGTCACAAACCTATCAATGTAAAGTGAATCTTTAAAACAATGAAATCTGCTACAAGAGAAGTGGACAGATATAAGGCAAGGCTTTTTGCAAAAGGCTACACGCAGAACCAACGAGTAAATTATGATGGAGTATTTGCTCACGTTGCTCTTATAGAAATAATTAGATTGTTAATTTCCATTGCAGCTCAGAACAAGTGGAATATTCATAAGCTTGATGTGAAGTCAGCTTTTCTTAATAACTTCCTTGAAGAAGAAATTTATGTTGAACAACCATAAGGTTTTGTCATTGAAGGGAAAGAGGAGAAAGTCTAAAAGTTGAAGAAAGCTTTGTATGGCCTAAAGCAAGCACATAGAGCATGGAATAGCTGAATTGACAAGTATTTTCATGATAGTGAATTTAAAAGGTGCACTCATGAGTATGCACTTTATGTTAAAATTCAAAAACATAATATCTTACTTGTTTGTCTCTACGTAGATGATCTCATCTTCTTAGGGAACAATCCATCGATGATTGAAGATTTCAAAAGGAGTATGTCAAAAGAAATTCAAATGATTGACTTAGGGCTTAAGTCCTATTACTTGGGTCTTGAGGTGATGCATACTAATATTAAAATTTTATTTCTCAAGAAAGTTATTGCAGGAAGGTGCTTGAGAAATTCAATATTCTTGGGTGTAAACTTGTGAACACCCCGATAGAATGTGCAATGAAGCTTTTCAAATTTGATGAAGGAAAGAAAGTAGATCCTACGATGTACAAAAGTCTTATAGGGAGCTTAAGGTACCTAACCTCTAATATTCTTTTTGTTGTTGGCCTTGTTTATTGTTTCATGAAAAATCCATCATCTTCCTATTTAATGACGACAAAAAGGATTCTTCATTATCTCAAAGGTACTCTTAATTATGGCTTGTTTTATAGATTATCAAATACATTTGAGCTTGTGGGATACTGTGATAGTGGCTTTGGAGGAGATAAAGATGATAGAAAAAGCACAAGCGGATATGTATTTTTTATGGGAGATACAACTGTCTCAGGGAGTTCTAAGAAACAACTGATTGTCACGTTTTCTAGCTGCAAAGTTGAGTATGTTGCTGCTACATCTTATGCTTGTCATGCTATTTGGGTACGAAGATTGTTTGTTGAAATTCAACTCTCAGAAGAAAAGGTTACGAAGATTTTGATTGATAACAAGTCCACTCAAGCTCTTACAAAGAGTGTAACACCCGTGTTTTGGGGTTAGGAGTTAGTCGAGTTAGTTGGTCCGAGACGGAAAAATTAATTTTAATCAAATTGACCTTGGCTTGAGCCAATTGAGCTTTTAAATAAAAAGGAGGGATCATTTTGGTAATTTACCCAAAACAATTAAAAAAGTAGACCACCTTTTTGAAGTTAAAAGAACAAAAAAAGGGAAAAAGCTGTCTTCCCCATCTCTTCCAACGTGAAAACCACCCTAAACACACCCAAAACCCAAAATTACTATTCCATTTGATTTCTTCCTCTACTCAAGGGCATTTTCAAAGGTAATTATATATTTACACTCTCCTCATCATCCTCTACACTTACATAGTCTTAGATTTCAAAACTACCCATTTTTGTGAATTTCAAGTTTAGGGAAAAGTTTGGATTTTTATGGGGTTTCTCAATTTCTTTTGATTTATTAAGTTGGGTTTTGGTTTAGTCTCATTAAAATACACATAATATGTTAAAATGGGTGATTTTGGGTGAAAACCCGAAGTGGGTCCTTGTGGCCATTTTTGAAGTGTCTAAAACTTGGATTTTGGTGAGTTTTAGGGTTAGTTTGAAGGGCTGATGGTTTAGGGATGTTAGGAAAGTGTTTTGGGACCCTTTGGATGTCATTCGGGTGTTTGAAAACATGGTTTTCAGATGGGTTTTAAGGGAGCTCGAAAATGGAAATTTTGGGTGATTGTTGGGTTTGAAATTGTTGAAGTTTGGCTTGTACTTATAGGCTGGAGTTGGTGACTGAAATTTAGCATTGATTTGTGAGTAATGGTTGTGTTTTGATTGGCTAGAAACAAGAAGAGACATTGCAGGAGCGTCGGGATCGAATCTGGGCATTTAGGAGGCTTGCTTGCTTGCTTGGGTTGCTAAGGAAGGGTGGTGAGTAAAACTTTAAATTGTTTTAAAGTTGGTTCAAGTGTGTGTAGTGGATGTGTGGGAATGAGCTTGGTAGGCCATTCCTAGGTGGGAGTTAAATTGATAGTTTAACTCCTTGATTTCATATTGATAAATGATATGCCATTGCTTACTTGTTCTTGTGAAATGTGGATTGATTTGTATGTGTGTACCTTGATATGTACATGTGATGAGTATGTGATATAAATGGTGAATGTGTGATATGGTTAAAGAAATTGGCACTAATTAACTTACCGGGTGTAAATGATCGATCATTAGGATTAGTGTGCACACGATTGAGTCAAAACGTACGTGGCCTTGATGGCGTTGAGTCATCAATGAGGAGTACGGTGATGTAATATTCCACGGAAATTTATTTATATTCTACGTGATGATGAGTGGAATCCCATCCGTAGGGTATGTGGTGATGAGTGGAATCTCGCCCATGCAAGGTCCGGTGATGAGTGAAATCCCACCGAGGTAATGTTGTTGTTGAGAGTGAATCCGCACATCCGGGTAAACTAATAGTGGCCAATAATATTGCTCTCATGTTTATGATGTTATGATAATTGAGATAATTGTTGTTGAGCTTAATATGATGTGAGATGCCATATTATGACTCTTGAAAGACTAGCTAGGTTGACTTGTGATACCTATGTATGATGTTTGTGAGGTTAAGGATTTGCATGCTTGGACCCTGCATTGTTGTTGTTTTTGGATTTTAGAGCATCCTCACTAAGCTTCTAGCTTACGCTCTCATTTTCAACAATACAGATCATTAGCGTGGTGTTAGTAAGGAGCAAGGCGGAGGGGCTTTCCAAGTGTAGTTGCTCAAGTATGATTTTGTGTTAAAGTGGTAGTTAGCAATGTGGCTACTTTATGTTTTATATGAGCGATGTATGACTCATAAATGTGGTTGATGTTTATGTTTTGACTTGGGTTGTAAAACATGTTATATCTTGTTGCATGCTTGTGTGTGATGGCATGCCTTTTGAATGTTTAGGTTGCTTGGTTGTATATGCAAACCTCATATGTGGTAACTTGTGCCTTATGGCCTTTGAACTCTTAAGTATGCCCTTTTTATGAAATGTTGCCTTTGTGTAAATGCCATGATTGGATGCTTCATCTTATGCCTTGTGTGTTTGAGCATGTTTTGATATAGGGTCCATGCCTCTAGTCCATGCTTGTAAGTGTTGTGTGTTTCTTGGGGTCGTTTAGAGCCTTTGGGATCGATTAGAGGCACTTAAAGATGGTTTTGGGAAGTTGCAAACAACCAGTGTTTCGAAACGGGCTGGGCTGTTTCGGAATGGGTATGGCTCCAGGGACCCCGTATCGGAACTCGTTTCGATACGGTTTGGCCACTGTGAACCCCTGTTTCGAAACAAGTTTCGAAACACTTTGGCCACTGTGAACCCCTATTTCGAAACAAGTATCGAAATGCCTAGGCAGAATTAGGGCCCTGTTCCGAAACGGGGTGGATGCGTTTCGGTATGGGTACCTGGCCTTTTTAACTAAGCCCGTGTTTCGAAACGGGTGATGACTGTTTTGAAACGGGTAGCTGGAAATGGGTTTTTGGACTTCTCTAATGGGTCTCAGGGGTTGGGCTTAGGCCCTGTTTGTGGTAAGGCTTTTTGGTGGACCTCGTTTTCCGCTATCGTGATCACTTAGGTAATCAAATGCCTCTAGACAAGATGTAAAATAAAGAAAAAAAATTAGGGTCCCTAACCGAGGTGGAACCTTCACGGGTTTCATGTCGGTTTTTCCCGTGTAGCCTACTCAAACCGGTCAGCTGAATAGACCGGGGCGAGGGGGTTACATTTGTTGGTATCAGAGCCTGAGGTTACCGAGTCCTCGGGCAGGTAAGTGAGGTAAGCTTGATGTGTTAAGTAATTGTATTGCTTGATGTATGCTTGCCATGAAATCTCGTTGTTTGATTATTTGCATGATGGTTTGAAGCATGAGTTGTTGCGTTTGGTGTTGAGTCGAGTGCCCATTGCTACTATTGCTTAATTTAAAAAGGTTTTCGTGTAAGGAAATACTTGAGCACTGTTGGATCCTTGCTTTTGCTAACGTAATTCTCATCTGTTTATTGTTGTTTGTTGTAGTTATTATCTTGCTAGTCGTATCATGAGACCACGTGGGAGGCCTAGGATGGTTCAGTCGGAACCACGGGCACAAGCTTCGAGGATTGAGCAGATTGGCGGGGCACAGGCTCCTCAACCTTCTCCACCTCCTCCTCATCAAGAGGGAGGTGAGGCAGGAGCCGAGGGTGTTGGACCTCAAGTAGGCCAAGGACCGGCCGAAATTGATTTAGCTCCCTTAGTTCAGGCGATAGCTGGAGCTTTCCAGGCTGCGGTGGCTGGGGGTCAGGCAGCGGCACAGCCTCAGGGAGAGGGTACCAGGTTGCCTTTGGAGAGACTCCTCAGTTTGGGAGGTGAAGAGTTCAGAGGATCGACAACCGAGAGGTCTGAGATGTGGTTAGAGAAGACCGTCCATATCTTGTCACAGATGGAATGTACTGGAGGACGCAAGTTAGGGTGTGTTGAGTCCTTGCTACAGGGTGATGCCTACACTTGGTGGGTCACCATCACTACGGGTATGGATGAGGCCGAGATTTCTTGGGAGTTCGTTGAGTCAGCATTCCGCAAGAAGTACTTGGGTCCGCGATATCTCGACGAGAGGAAGAGGGAGTTTATGGCTTTGCTTCAGGGGAGTATGTCTGTGACCGACTATGAGATTCGATCTGTTAGACTGAGTCAGTATGCATCTGAGCTTGTTCCTACTGAGGTGGAACGATGTAATCGTTTCCGTTATGGGCTGAATGAAGAAATCAATAGGTATACTCTAGCGTCAAACTACACTGATTTCGATGTCTTGGTCGCGAGGGCCAAGGACTTGGAGCACAGTTTGGGCTTGACCAAACGGTCTGGTGGTTCTAGTTCTGGTAAGAGGTCTAGTGATTTTGATAGAGGTGATGCCAAGAGGCATCGGGACAACCGGCATCACTATGACCATAGGCGTGGTGGAGGTAACCACGATAGGGGCCAACAGGGCTAAAGGGCTGGTGGGAAGTTGCCCACATGTGCTACTTGCGGGAGGAACCACACCGGTGAGTGTTGGGGGAATTTTCACTCATGTTGGAGTTGTGGAGCTAGGGACCATATTAGACGTGATTGTCCACATCAGGTGGGGCATGGATCAGCTCAGGCTCCTGCTAGAGCCAATGACTTTCAGAGAGGCCGCGGGCGCGGTAGAGGTAACTTCCTGCCGAGGAATGATGGCCAGAGGAACATAGCACATGTAGTTGCAGTCTAGCCGGAGGGCGGAGGTCAGGCCAGAGTTTACGCTCAGCGTGGGGATCAACATGACACCTATGTGATCGCAGGTAACTTCTCGATACAGTCTTTGGGTTTGATTTCTTTGATTGACTCCAGGTCTACACATTCTTATATTCTGAGTGAGCATGCACAGTTGTTGAATTTGCCTTGTGAAATGTTAGAGGTGGGAGTTAGTGTTACTAGTTTCTTTGGGAACACGGTAGTAGTTAGAAAAATGTACAGAAGGTGTCTGTTGATGGTTCAGGGACATGTGTTCCCGGTGGATATGATGGAGCTACCTTTCTATGGTTTTGACGTAATTCTGGGTATGGACTGGCTCACTGAGCATAGAACTAGGATAGACTTTGAAACAAAGAGGATTTTTTTGAGACTCACAGATGATTATGAGATAGTAGTGGTGGGGGAGAACATGAAGTTCTTATCCAATGTAGTTTCAGTCCTAGAGGCTAAGACGTTAGTTGAGATGGGTTGCGAAGCATATTTGGCTTATGTGATGAACCCTAACATGAGTGAGGTTAGACCTCAAGACATCTGGACAGTGTGTGACTTTCCTAGTGTGTTTCCGGAAGAGTTACCAGGGTTACCACCGGATAGAGAGGTAGAGTTCACTATTGAGACTTATTCTGATTCAGCTCTTGTTTCGATTGCTCCGTATCGCATGGCACAGAAAGAACTGAAAGAGTTGAAGACTCAGTTGCAAGATTTGACAGATAGAGGCTTCATTCGACCTAGTTCTTCACCTTGGGGTGCACCAGTTTTGTTTGTGAAGAAGAAGGATGTAAGCATGAGAATGTGTATAGATTACAGACAGTTGAATCAGCTAACGGTGAAGAATAAATATCATTTGCCTAGAATTGATGATTTGTTTGACTAGTTGAGAGGGGATTCAGTCTTTTCGAAGATTGACTTGAGATCGGGTTACTACCAGCTAAAGGTAAGAGAGGTTGATGTACCGAAGACGACCTTTAGAACTAGGTATGGTCACTATGAGTTTTTAGTCATGCCATTTGGGTTGACTAACGCATAGGCTGCTTTCATGGATATGATGAATAGGATTTTTCATCAGTACTTAGATCAGTTCGTAGTTGTTTTTATAGATGGCATCTTGGTGTATTCACGAACGGAAGAAGACCATGACCGACACTTGAGACTAGTTTTGAAGACTTTGCTAAAGAATCAGTTGTATGCGAAGTTGAGCAAGTGTGAGTTTTGGATCCGAGAGGTAGTCTTCCTAGGGCATGTAGTGTCCGCCGAGGGGATTAGAGTTGATCCGAAGAAAATAGAGGCCATTGTTGAATGGAAACAACCGAAGTCTGTAACAGAGGTACGTAGCTTTCTAGGCTTAGCTGGATACTATAGAAGATTTGTAGAAGGTTTCTCGAAGTTAGCCGCTCCATTGACACAATTACTTCAGAAGAGTGTTCAGTTTGAGTGGACAGATGCGAGACAGAGAGCCTTTGAGAAATTAAAAGAAGCTTTGACCCAGGCACCGATCTTGATTCAGCCAGAGTCTGGGAAAGACTATGTAGTTTACAGTGATGCTTCTTATGTAGGCCTATGTTGTGTTCTCATGCAAGACAAGAGAGTGGTGGCTTATGCCTCAAGACAGTTAAAGACCCACGAGCGTAACTATCCGACCTATGACATAGAGTTAGCTGCAGTTGTGTTTGCTCTGAAGATTTGGAAGCATTATTTGTACGGTGAGAAATGCACAGTGTATACAAATCACAAGAGTTTGAAGTACATCATGACCCATCGAGATTTGAATCTCAGGCAGCGTAGGTGGTTAGAGTTGCTAAAAGACTATAATCTTACCATTGAGTACCATCCGGGTAAGGCCAATGTAGTGGTCGATGCATTGAGTAGAAATATAGCCGATGACTTGAGAGCCATGTTTTCTAGATTGAGCTTGTCTGGAGATGGTGGCTTGGTAGCCGAGCTTCAGGTTAGACCTACTCTAGGTCAGTTGATTAGAGAGAAGCAGCTCTTAGATGGATCTTTGGCACCTCACGTGCAAGATATAACTGAAGGTAGATCTTTAGACTACAGTTTCAGTATCTATGGGGTTTTGTGTTTCAAAGATAGGATAGTTGTGCCAGAAGACAGTGACTTGAGACGTACGATTCTGACTGAAGCACACATTAGTCCGTTTGCTATGCATCCTGGAAGTACGAAGATGTACCGTGATTTGAAGAATGAGTACTTTTGGGTTGGTTTGAAGAGAGATGTGGCCGACTTCGTGAGTAAATGTTTGGTGTGTCAGAGGGTGAAGGCGGAACATCAGGTTCCCTCAGGCTTGTTGCAACCGTTGAGAATTCTGGAATGGAAATGGAAGAACATTACCATGGATTTTGTTTCGGGCTTGCCTTTGACTCATACGAAGAAGAACTCTGTCTGGGTTATAATAGATCGTTTTACGAAGTGTGCTCACTTCTTGGCAGTTAATACCACTTACACTTTAGATAGATTGGTCGATCTGTACATTGGTGAGATTGTTAGACTGCATGGTGTGCCGAAGTCTATTGTGTCCGATAGAGATCCGAGGTTTACAGCTCGATTTTGGGAGTGTCTGCATACAGTTTTCGGTACCCGTTTGAATTTCAGCACGTCTTATCATCCTCAGTCAGATGGTCAATCAGAGAGAGTTATACAGATTTTAGAGGATATGTTGCGTTGTTGCATTATTGACTTCCAGGGTACTTGGGAGAAGCATTTGCCTCTAGTTGAGTTTTCGTACAATAACAGCTACCAGTCGAGTATTCAAATGGCTCCGTATGAGGCCTTGTATGGCCAGAAGTGTAGGACTCCAGTTTGTTGGGCCGAAGTGGGACAGAAGTTGTTACCTATGCCGGATTTGCTCAAGGGGACAACTGACAAGGTAAAATTGATTTGCGATCGATTGAAGGCTGCTTCGGATAGGAAGAAGTCCTATGCCGACTTGAAGAGGAAGGAAGTTGAGTTCTCAGTGGGTGAGAAGATGTTCTTGAAAGTGTCTCCGTGGAAGAAGGTAATGAGATTTGGCCGAAAGGGGAAGTTGAGTCCGAGGTACATAGGACCGTATGAGATTGTGAAGAGGGTTGGTCTAGTTGCTTATCAGTTACGTTTTCCATCCGAGCTAGAGAAGATACACGATGTGTTCCATGTTTCGATGCTCCGTAAGTATAGGTCCGATCCATCACATGTTATGCCTGTAGAGGAGATTGAATTGAATCCGAATTTGACTTATGAGGAAGAACCAGTCGAGATACTAGCTTCTGACAGTAAGGTATTGCGGGGTAGATCGATTGAGTTAGTAAAAGTGCGGTGGCAACGTCGAGGTGTGGATGAGGCCACTTGGGAGAGGAAGGAGGATATGGAAAGGCAGTTTCCGTATCTCTTTCAGTCAGGTAATTTCGGGGACGAAATTCCTTAAGTGGGAGAGAGTTGTAACACCCGTGTTTTGGGGTTAGGAGTTAGTCGGGTTAGTTGGTCCGAGTCGGTAAAATTAATTTTAATCAAATTGACCTTGGCTTGAGCCAATTGAGCTTTTAAATAAAAAGGAGGGATCATTTTGGTAATTTAGCCAAAACAATTTAAAAAGTAGACCACATTTTTCAAGTTAAAAGAACAAAAAAAAAGAAAAGGGAAAAAGTTGTCTTCCCCATCTCTTCCAACGTGAAAACCACCCTAAACCCACCCAAAACCCAAAATTACTATTCCATTTGATTTCTTCCTCTACTCAAGGGCATTTACAAAGGTAATTATATATTTACACTCTCTTCATCATCCTCTACACTTACATAGTCTTAGATTTCAAAACTACCCATTTTTGTGAATTTCAAGTTTAGGGAAAAGTTTGGATTTTTATGGGGTTTCTCAATTTCTTTTGATTTATTAAGTTGGGTTTTGGTTTAGTCTCATTAAAATACACATAATATGTTAAAATGGGTGATTTTGGGTGAAAACCCGAAGTGGGTCCTTGTGGCCATTTTTGAAGTGTCTAAAACTTGGATTTTGGTGAGTTTTAGGGTTAGGTTGAAAGGCTGATGGTTTAGGGATGTTAGGAAAGTGTTTTGGGACCCTTTGGATGTCATTCGGGTGTTTGAAAACATGGTTTTCAGCTGGGTTTTAAGGGAGCTCGAAAATGGAAATTTTGGGTGATTGCTGGGTTTGAAATTGTTGAAGTTTGGCTTGTACTTATGGGCTGGAGTTGGTGACTGAAATTTAGCATTGATTTGTGAGTAATGGTTGTGTTTTGATTGGCTAGAAACAAGAAGAGACATTGGAGGAGCGTCAGGATCGAATCTGGGCATTTAGGAGGCTTGCTTGCTTGCTTGGGTTGCTAAGGAAGGGTGGTGAGTAAAACTTTAAATTGTTTTAAAGTTGGTTCAAGTGTGTGTAGTGGATGTGTGGGAATGAGCTTGGTAGGCCATTCCTAGGTGGGAGTTAAATTGATAGTTTAACTCCTTGATTTCCTATTGATAAATGATATGCCATTGCTTACTTGTTCTTGTGAAATGTGGATTGATTTGTATGTGTGTACCTTGATGTGTATATGTGATGAGTATGTGATATAAATGGTGGATGTGTGATTTGGTTAAAGAAATTGGCACTAATTAACTTACCGGGTGTAAATGATCGATCATTAGGATTAGTGTGCACACGATTGAGTCAAAACGTACGTGGCCTTGATGGCGTTGAGTCATCAATGAGGAGTACGGTGATGTAATATTCCACGGAAATTTATTTATATTCTGCGTGATGATGAGTGGAATCCCATCCGTAGGGCATGTGGTTATGAGTGGAATCTCACCCATGCAAGGTCCGGTGATGAGTGAAATCCCACTGAGGTAATGTTGTTGTTGAGAGTGAATCCGCACATCCGGGTAAACTAATAGTGGCCAATAATATTGCTCTCATGTTTATGATGTTATGATAATTGAGATAATTGTTGTTGAGCTTAATATGATGTGAGATGTCATATTATGACTCTTGAAAGACTAGCTAGGATGACTTGTGATACCTATGTATGATGTTTGTGAGGTTAAGGATTTGCATGCTTGGACCCTGCATTGTTGTTGTTTTTGGATTTTAGAGCATCCTCACTAAGCTTCTAGCTTACGCTCTCATTTTCAACAATACAAATCATTAGCGTGGTGTTAGCAAGGAGCAAGGCGGAGGGGCTTTCCAAGTGTAGTTGTTCAAGTATGATTTTGTGTTAAAGTGGTAGTTAGCAATGGGGCTACTTTATGTTTTATATGAGTGATGTATGACTCATAAATGTGGTTGATGTTTATGTTTTGACTTGGGTTGTAAAACATGTTATATCTTGTTGCATGCTTGTGTGTGATGGCATGCCTTTTGAATGTTTAGGTTGCTTGGTTGTATATGCAAACCTCATATGTGGTAACTTGTGCCTTATGGCCTTTGAACTCTTAAGTATGCTCTTTTTATGAAATGTTGCCTTTGTGTAAATGCCATGATTGGATGTTTCATCTTATGCCTTGTGTGTTTGAGCATGTTTTGACATAGGGTTCAGGCCTCTAGTCCATGCTTGTAAGTGTTGTGTGTTTCTTGGGGTCGTTTAGAGCCTTTGGGATCGATTAGAGACACTTAAAGATGGTTTTGGGAAGTTGCAGACAGCCAGTGTTTCGAAACGGGCTGGGCTGTTTCGAATTGGGTATGGCTCCAGGGACCCCGTATCGGAACTCATTCCGATACGGTTTGGCCACTGTGAACCCCTGTTTCGAAACAAGTATCGAAACGCCTAGGCAGAATTAGGGCCTTGTTCCGAAACGGGGTGGATGCGTTTCGGTACGGGTACTTGACCTTTTTAACTAAGCCCGTGTTTCGAAACAGGTGATGACTGTTTCGAAACGGGTAGCTGGAAATGGGTTTTTGGACTTCTCTAATGGGTCTCAGGGGTTGGGCTTAGGCCCGGTTTGTGGTAAGGCTTTTTGGTGGGCCTCATTTTCCGCTATCGTGATCACTTAGGTAATCAAATGCCTTTAGACAAGATGTAAAATAAAGAAAAAAAAAATTAGGGTCGCTAACCGAGGTGGAACCTTCACGGGTTTCATGTCGGTTTTTCCCGTGTAGCCTACTCGAACCGGTCAGCCGACCAGAACGTGGCGAGGGGGTTACAAAGAGTCCAGTGTTCCACGATCGAAGCAAACATATAGGCACACAATATCATTTTATTCGTGAATCTGTTGAAAAGAAAGAAGTGCAACTGGATTACGTAAGTTTGCTTAACCAAATTGCAGATGTTTTCACCAAGCCCCTGAAGTATGATATATTCTGCAAGTTTTGAAGTTTGTTGGGAGTAAGTAAAAATCAAGTTTAAGGGGAGCGTTAGAAATAAACTTGCTTTTAATTGATATCGGTTTAATTAATTAAACATATGAGTTTTATTGAGCTTTAAACTCACTTTATTAATTAGAAAATGTGGAAAATAAAAGAAGATTTCTAAAGTTATTTAATCATATCTTCCTTTTTATTGGGTAAGTTCACACATTTATTTTTCAACATGGGGTTCATTTATACGAACATTTCATTCTAATGAACTTGCTTTCGAATGTAAAAAAATTATTTATTTCGTAGTAATATTTATGGTTGAGAATAAAATGATACACAAAATCAAACTTTTTACAAATATGATAATAATTAAATAATAATACAATAAGACCACCGCAATTTGGTATTAGTGTGGTTAATGTATTATGCAATGAACAAAAAAATGGTGAAAAAGAGAATTTTATGGTGTGTTTAGTTATAGAGAATACATGTCATTTTTTAATATGTTGGTGTGATTATAAGATAGTATCTGTTCAATTTTCTTAGCTCTTTAATAAGTCACACACACGTGCACAGATAGTGCTCGAACCCGGATCACCTTGATGAAATACATCATCCTTTACCATTGGAACTATTCTACGGATGAAAAACAAAAATGATAAATAAATGTGATTGGTTATAAAATTTGAAAATGAATTTTTAGAAAATAAAAACTAAAATAATGAAATTTTAAAACATAAAGAACATGTTTTCATTATTTTCATGGCTTAATACAACTCTTCCCCCTAAAGTATACCCGATTTCTCAACTTGCCCCCTAAACTTTATTTTGCCCACTTTTTCCCCTTAAACAATTCGCCGTTACCCATTTTGCCCCATTCCGCTACCCTTTTCCGTTAAATTTTTTTGGCCAATAACATCCTGCCACGTCATCAACGGATTGACTAAGTCAATCCGTCTGGTTTTATTTAAAGGGCAAATGACATGTCAAGTCTGCCAGGTTTATTTTTTTGTTCAATTTAGTCACTGAAAAAGTCTATTTTTACCTTAAATTGACCCCTATTTGTTTCTAATTTTTATAATTTAGTCCATTATTTGTTATTATTAATAATATTATTTTATTAAAATGTTAATATTTAATAAAAACAAATAAAAACAAATATTTTAATACTAAATTAGTAATTTTTTAGATTCGAATTCCAAATAAATTCTAATTATTAATTCTAATTTCGGCAATTTTGGGTGAAAAATCACTTTTTAATTATTATCTGCAAAAATGGCTCCCAAAAACTTTTATTTGGCAAAATGACCCTCTTTCTTGCCAGGTCGACAGACCTCGCGTTTTGTAGGACGCGAGGTACGACATCGCGTTCTGCTGAACGCGATTTTAGTCGACGTGGCGTTGCAGTTCGTCTTAACGGTTTCACAGTACCTCGCGTTCTGCAGAACGCGAGGTCCCCGAGAAATTGAAAAGGCGGCTGGAATATATCGCATGAACCTCGCGTTCTGTAGAATGCGAGGTCTGTGCATTTCCAGCCTGAACCACAAGCAAAAACATGCGTAAGTAGGCCTGTTCGAACCCAATTTCGAGCGTGTAAATGGTATATTTTTAGCGATCATCGAGTTTGGGGTTGTAGTACTGAAAATTGTCTATCGTATGATACCAACATGGTTAATTTCCGTCCATTCTACAATGGTTTAAAATGGCTTCGAAAACCCTATGCTAGCATACTTTTTTTATTGAAGTTGTATTTCAACTAATGTCGATTTTCGGTTTTTTAATCCTATTAAATTTATTAAAAACAAAAATTAAATAAACATTATAAAGTTTAATTATAATATGTAAACAAAATTATAATTCATAAACAAAATTAGAATACGACATTATAAAATTTAAAAGTGTTTTACATAAATATTAAAAACATAAGTAGAAAACAACAACAAAAACTAAAAATGCCTATGTCCACCGGTTCCGCAGTCGGGTGGATGACGCTGGCGATCCGGATTCCTCCTCGGTCTATCGTGTGGTGGTGCCTGGTCCCTATCATCCTGATCATCGTGCGCGATCTGCGGATCTGTGCTGGGCCTAGGCGGGGAGTAAAACAAACTACCTATCGGCGTATTCTCCACCATCTGAAACTCATACTGAGGTGGATAATCGATAAGTAAAAGGTCAGTCGTGGGCGTATGGGGGCGATAGGCATCAGTGGAGCCGAACTGGGGTGGAGGCATCGTCTGCTCGAAAGTCGATGGACCGCTATGCAATGGTGGGGTAGAAGATGATGCCCCTGGAGTGTCATATCGTGGTCTCGGACCGCGCTGCGTCGACTGCCTCTGGGTTTGGGACTGGCTCTGGGTCTGGCTCGCTCGCCCGCTCCCGCGTGGGCGGTTTTGGGGTCGCTGGGGAAGCCCTGCTTCGAGCTCGGCCGGAGTAAGGATATGTGGCATCCCATTGTCCCTATACCACTTCTCATAATTGAAAGTGACCAAAGGACCCCCTACCATAATTGGTTGGAGAAACTCTGGGCGTCTGAGAAATCGTTGACCCCAAAGCGCTATCCAGCTAGCGTGGTGCTCGGCCCAGTCAATCTCCGTCTTCCCCTGACGCGTAAGATTGTGGAACTCGTCCATATTTTACGGAGGGCGTGGAACATTTTGGACGTACCCGAACTGTCGGAGTACCCTATCCGCAGAATGCCACACGCAAATTTCGTAGTTCAGCAGCGGCACGACGGAAATCCAGAGGTCTCGCTCTTGCACAATATCTGCTGGAGTAATGATGCGAATCTCCTCTGAATCGTAGGGCCTCCACACGAACTAAAAAGAATGAAAAAGTTAGTAAAATTTCTATATGAAATATTATTGGAAAAAATAGTATGGAAAAAACCAAAATAATTGTTGAATTACCTTGTCCTCCGTCAAGGCATCGAATGTATGTCTGTATGCTTTCTGGGAGTCCGGGAGGCCGACGTGGGTTACTGCGTTGCTCCACCTTTAAATAATGAAAAAGATCGTTAAATAAAATAATTTAATAAAAAAAATATAGTAGATTATGTAGTACCTCCGTAGAAGCGGAAATGACAGAGGACTGGGAATCCTAATCTGTGGTGCCAAAGTAGGGATCCGAAGCCAAACCCAAGCCTGCAGGAATAAACAGCATCCTCCCATCGATGCTTTGGAGGCGTCAACGTTTCTGCAGAGGTCTCTGATAAGAAACGCCAAGACAGCTGACCCCCAAGATTTTCGTCCAGACTCGTCTAAATTTGTCAGATGACGAAGCCACATAACGTGCACTTTGTTGCGAGTTTTGTCGGGCATTAATATCCCGCCAATAATGCGCAAGATGTGGGCTCGCGCACACCGCTGTGAAAATATAAATTAATAAAAGCATCCTAATTAAAAAAATTGTAAGTTCATCCTACATATTTATAATTCATCCGAAATATTTATTAAAAAGATCCTAAATATTGTCTGAATTCATCATAAAAAATTCATAAAGCAGCCTAATGTGCAAATAAATAATTTAATGTAGGCAACCTAAATATTTAATAAAGTATCCTAAATAGTTACTGAATTCATCCTAAAAATTCATCCTACATATTTATAATTCATCTGAAATATTTATTAAAAAGATCCTAAATATTGTCTGAATTCATCATAAAAAATTCATAAAGCAGCCTAATGTGCAAATAAATAATTTTAATTTAATAATAAATGTAATAATAGCATACTAAATATAATAAAAAAAATACCTGAAGTGCAACTTCATCCGCATCGGGGGGAGGGATTCCAAACTCTTCCTCCAAGTACGGTAGAGAAATTTTCCCTCCGTCCCACGCTCTATCAGGGGGCATCACGCCCAATTGATCAGCAAATAGGATTCGCCAATCCGCCATCGCTATACCAGTAATAACGCTGCCATTTATAGGCAACCCGAGAATGTAGGCAACATCCTCCAACGTAATTGTTGCATCGCCAAATGGAAGATGAAACGTGTGCGTCTCGGGTCTCCATCGTTCTATCAGCGCGCTGATCAACGACGGTCTAACCTTCACCCCCCTATATAGCGAGCTATGTGCCCAAAACCAGCCCGCTCAATAAAACACATAACAGCAGGAACGGGTTCGACGGTGATACGATTAAGGTAACATTGTAAGTTACGTTCGTATCCCTGAAAAAAATAAAATATAATAGTTAATCAAATAAAAAAATTTAATTAAATAAATTTTTTTAGAAATTAATAGGGAAAAAAATAATACCTCTTGACTGTTTCGCCAATATTCACTGCAGTGACTCGCTTGGTTGCGTAGCAAGGGCTCCATGTGATCGAACGATATATAAAAATTGCTGACAATATTTTGTAAAATTTCTATAGAACTCGCGTTCTGTGGAGGTTTTCCACACTGGATGCAAAGTACCTCGCGGACATCTTTTCCACACTGGTGAAAACAAATCCCACTGTGTCGGTCCCCACATGTCAGGCTGCAGCTCAAGCTGTCACCGGCTTCCGTCCAGGTTATTCGAAAGCATGGTATGCAAGGAAAAAGGCCAAAGAGGAATTGTATGGCCGGTGGGAGGAATCTTACATAGAGTTGCGCCCGTGGCTTAATCTCCTGCAGAAACACATCCCCAGAATGGTTGTCAAACTTGATACGGTTCTGGCATACGAAAATGATCGTGTCGTCCGAGGTGTTTTTCAATTCCACCGGTTATTTTGGACTTTCCCCCAGTGCATCAACGCATTCAAGCACTGCAAACCGATGGTCCAAATCGACGACACATGGTTGTACGGAAAATATAAACAGATCCTACTTCTAGCTATAGCACAGGACGGCAATCGCAAATGCGTTCCTGTTGCATTCGCAATCGTCCCGAAGGAGGATATGGAGTCTTGGACGTTCTTCCTTACGAACCTACGAAAATATGTCCTTGATCCTGTAATACGAAGAAGAAGGGATGAAGGGGTGTGTGTTATTTCTGACAGAGGCACAGCTCTGCTGTGGGCGATACAAAATTTGGATGACTATTGGAAGCCTCCATACATTCACCATCGTTTCTGCTTGCGGCACATAGCCGCAAACTACCTGCTGCAATACAAGAACCGTGATGAACGTCAAATGGTGCTCGATATGGGTACGTCCTTATGGCATTTTCATTTACTATATTATTTCTTACTCCCTTAACTATTCAACTGTCATTCCATAGGCAACTCGCACTACAAACAAGAGGTGGCTGAGCTGCTCGAGGAATTGAGAGTGAGAAACAAAAAAGGCGCAGAATACCTTGAAAAAATCCCAAAGGAAAAATGGCTTCGATCGTATGACGAGGGCAAACGTTATGGTCACATGACAACGAACTTGGCTGAGGCAGTGAACTCATCACTGAAGGGAGTTCGGCAGTTGCCTATCACTTCCATTGTCAAAGCCACCTATTATCGTTTAGCTACCCTTTTTGCAACCTTGGGCAGGCAAGCAGCTGAGTACATGGCAGGTGGACACAAAGTCCATCCAGATTTCCGCCCAAGACTGCATATTCAGTTGGCCCAATCAAGACAGGTGCAAGCAACTCTCTTCTCGCGAGAAGGACACTTGTTTCGTGTTGCGGAATTTTCCAGGCGGATAGAAGGCATTCAGCACAACGCTTACGTTGTAGATCTGAGGGGAAAAACCTGCGAGTGCGGAATATTTCAAACTTTCAAATACCCGTGCGCACACGCCATTGTTGCTTGCACTAACCAACGAATAGAATACATGCATATGGTTGATTCGGTATACTTACTCAAAACGGTGCTTAAAGTTTACGAAAAAGAGTTTCCTCCAATCGGAAATGAGGTTGATCCAAATGCTGTGGACACTGAACCGATCATACGCCCAGATCCAGCACTACTACGAGCCAAAGGACGTCCACCTTCTACAAGAATATATTGTGCCGAGGATTTGGTCGAACATCGAGAGAAAACCGGACAAAAGAAGCATTATTCTATATGTCGAAATCTTGGGCACACAGCTCCTAAGTGTCCTAATCGCTCAGCCCCTCGTATTAATTAATTATTTTTCATTTGTATATGTGAGTTCGCACATGACAATCTAATCAATAAAGTCAGTCCACTTCGATTTATACAATCCGTCATCTTATATTTTCAATCATTCAAAAAAATATGTTATGATAATGTTTTCGAACAACTTTAAATCAGCGTACAATGGACGAAAATTGACCGTGTCAGTGTCATACGATAGAGAATTTCCAGTACTACAACCCCAAACTCGATGTTACCTAAGAATTTAAAATTTATACGTATGAAATTCTGCTCGAACATGCCTATCGACATTAGTTGAAATACAACTTCAATCAAAAAAAGTATGCTAGCATAGGGTTTTCGAAGCCATTTTAAACCATTGTAGAATGGACGAAAATTAACCATGTTGGTATCATACGATAGACAATTTTCAGTACTACGACCCCAAACTCGATGATCGCTAAAAATATACCATTTACACGCTCGAAATTGGGTTCGAACATGCCTACTTACGCATGTTTTTGCTTGTGGTTCAGGCTGGAAATGCACAGACCTCGCGTCCTACAAAACGCGAGGTCCGTGCGATATATTCCAGCCGCCTTTTCAATTTCTCGGGGACCTCGCGTTCTGCAGAACGCGAGGTACTGTGAAACCGTTAAGACGAACTGCAACGCCACGTCGACTAAAATCGCGTTCAGCAGAACGCGATGTCGTACCTCGCGTCCTACAAAACGCGAGGTCTGTCGACCTGGCAAGAAAGGGGGTCATTTTGCCAAATAAAATTTTTTGGGAGCCATTTTTGCAGATAATAATTAAAAAAGGGTTTTTCACCCAAAATTGCCTCTAATTTCACTATATTTGAATTATAATATTTGAATAAAACTCAAATTATATTCGAATCACGTTCGTATTATATTTGAATCATAATAAAATTATATTTGAATCATCTTCTAATTATATTCGAATTATTAATTCGAATTTTGCTATATTCGAAATATATTTTTTGAGCAAAATTCAAATTATATTAGAATTATATTTGAACCATGTCTATATTATATTTGAATCATATTAAAATTATTTTCAAAATATAATTTGAATATGATTCGAATATAATATGAACATGATTCGAATATAATTCTAATATAATTACATGTTTTTTCAACTATTATATTCGAATCATATTCAAATTATATTCGAATCATGTTTAACAGGTAATTATATTCGTATCATGTTCGTATTATATTCAAATCATGCTCGTATTATATTCGAATCATATTTAGAATATAATTTGAATATGATTCGAATATAATATGAACATGATACGAATATAATTACCTGATAAACATGATACATATATAATTACATGTTAAACATGATTCGAATATAATTACATGTCAAACATGATTCGAATATAATTACCTATTAAACATGATTCGAATATAATAGTTCAAAAAACATGTAATTATATTAGAATTATATTCGAATCATGTTCATATTATATTCGAATTATATTCAAATTATATTCGAAATATCATATTCAAATTATATTTCGAAAATAATTTTAATATGATTCGAATATAATATGAACATAATACGAATATAATTACCTGTTAAACAAAAATCAATATAATTACATGTTAAACATGATTCAAATATAATAGTTGAAAAACATGTAATTATATTAGAATTATATTCGAATCATGTTCATATTATATTCGAATCATATTCGAATTACATTCGAAATATCATATTCAAATTATATTTCGAAAATAATTTGAATATGATTCGAATATAATATAGACATGGTTCAAATATAATTCTAATATAATTTGAATTTTGCTCAAAAAAATATATTTCGAATATAGCAAAATTTGAATTAATAATTCCAATATAATTAGAAGATGATTCAAATATAATTTGAATATGATTCGAATATAATACAAACATGATTAGAATATAATTTAAATTTTACTCAAAAACTATAATTCAAATATAGTGAAATTAGAATTAATAATTAGAATTTAATTGGAATTTGAATCTAAAAAATTACTAATTTAGTATTAAAATATTTATTTTTATTTATTTTTATTAAATATTAACATTTTAATAAAATAATATTATTAATAATAACAAATAATGGACTAAATTATAAAAATTAGAAACAAATAGGGGTCAATTTAAGGTAAAAATAGACTTTTCAATGATTAAATTGAACAAAAAAACAAACATGACAGACTTGACATGTCATTTACCCTTTAAATAAAACCAGACTGATTGACTTAGTCAATCCGTTGATGACGTGGTAGGATGTTACTGGCCAATTTTTTTTAACGGAAAAGGGTAACGGAATGGGGCAAAATGGATAACGGCGAATTGTTTAAGGGGAAAAAGTGGGCAAAATGAAGTTTAGGGGGCAAGTTGGAAAATCGGGTATACTTTAGGGGGAAAGTTGTATTAAGCCTATTTTCATTGAAAATATTTTAGATAAGTGGAAAAGATAAAAAAAAATAAGGCTTTTTTTTTAATTTTAATTCTATTTAACTTGATTCGAACCCTTCTAATGTCAATTTTAGAATTTCGGTTTATTTTCAAATATTTTTATTATAATACTATTTTCCTAACAATTATATTTTAATTTAATTATTTAATGAGTAACTATTTGTTTATTTTTATTTTGAAAAACTAGATATCAAACACATTTTTTCACTATTTTCATTTTTGAAAACAAGTTTTCATTTCTATTAACCAAATAAATATATTTTCTCGTTTTTGGAAAATTGAAAATGAAAACTATTTTCTGAAAATAAAAATAGAAAACAAAAATAGAAAATGTTTTCTAGAACCAAACATGCGGCCTTATTTTCTTTAAAAGATTCATATTTGAGTAGTTTTGTCTGCACTAATATAATATAGAGTGTAATCTTAGGTTTACATGGAAAACTTTATCTAAACCCGATTAATCGAACCGATTTACGTGATTTAAGACCTGATATAGATCCATCTTCCCTATCCACTCAGGTATGGCATCTTAGCTTTTTTAGCTTCATATGGACAATCTGGAAGTTTAGAAATGATCTAGTCTTTAAAGGCTGTAAATTCGATCCAAATCACCTCTTTGATATATGTGTTTTGAGATTATCTTGGTGGTGCAAAGCAAAATGGCCGACTACCCTTTGCAAGGCAAACGACCTTATTGCAGACCCATCTAAGTTTAATTTTGTTCGACCTCAATCCTTTCGAACAACTCAGACATCTTGGATCACTCCTGTTTCGGGCTCATTGAAATTTAACACTGATGGGGCTGTCCGAGGTAGTTTTGGCAAGGCGGGTATTGGTGGTGTGCTTCGCAATGCATCATCGCAAACACTTGTATATTTCTCTAAAGACGCTAGCTTTTGTGATGTTACTGCTGAGTTATTAGCTATTTTAGAAGCTATCAGGTTGTACGAAAAGTCAAAATGGCGAAACGTGAACCACGTTACGTTTGAAAGTGATAGCCAACTGGCTATCCAATGGCTAAACAATCCTCTTGCCGCCCCAACAAGCCATAGGGACATAATAGAATTTTGCCTTATGGAAAGTAAGTCTTTTGATTGCAGCTTCAGCTTTGCCCCGAGAGAGTGCAATGCCACAGCTGACAACCTCGCGAAAAAAGGAGTTGGAAGAAATGCACCCCTACTGGTCGTCAACATAGCTTGACCACAGGGTCCACGCTGCAGCAAGTGAGCCTCCAACACTATGTATTGTTTTCCTTGCAATGATCACATGAATTATATTCTTACTATGGCTGTAATATGTACTCCATTTGCTGTTATACTGTGCGCTCTTTTTCTTCCATTTAGGTTTAGGGAGGTTTTTTAACGAGGCCAGTATAACCGCTATTTTTCTAATAAATAAACCTTCTTTCAAAAAAAAAAGAAGAAGACCTGATATAGACATGAACATGATAACTTAAACTTGGTCCGAAATCCGAAACAAACCAAACCAAACTAAAACAACTCAAATTTTAGTTGTACTAATATGGATACGTATTTAATTTGAATCTAATTGAAAACAATACAAACCAAAAGCAATTGAATTGAAAACAACTTGAATCGGTAGCAACACAAACTAAAAGTAACATGAATTAAAAGCAACTTGAATGTAATTTTCCAAATTCGATCTTAACCGAACATCGACCCATTTTAACTTGGAGTTTATGTGAATGAATAATTTATTTTTGGGTGCATTATTATCTATTTTTTTAAAATTGTGATAAACAATAAAATGATGTATATTTTATTACCTTTTGTATTATACTACTAGTTAATCTATACTTATGGTAATAATTTAATAGTTCAATATCATATTCAACTCGCTTATTCTGCATCCACCACATATCGTTGTTCATTTTTCTCCTAATGTTTTTTCTTCACCAAGTAAGTCACACCTTTAACTTTTTGGGTCAGATCAATATAAAATTTAGATCATAAACTCAACATGTCCTATAGGGTCAGACTTGGGTCAATTTGTCATCCTAATGATGGTTGAATTTGAAACATTAAACGATTGAATGTTAAAATTGAGCCTAAATGATAAAATTGACAAGTAAAAAGGCATGTTTTTTTTACTAGAATATATATATATATGATTGGACTCATATCCAACTCAACCTGAATTGACCTGAAGATCCAAAGATTGACTCGACTAAAAAATTAAATGATCTGATATTATCTCGACTCAAAAATGATTGATCTGATATTAGCTCGGCTCGAAAATTAAATGATTTAATATTTACTTGACTTGAATTGACCCAAATCAATAATAACCCGACTCGAACTGACTCATCATAGACTTGAACTAAATCTGAGTCAGATCTGACCTGAATCAAATATAAATCGAAGACAATCTAGACCGAAAATAACCTGACTCAACCCGATTTGAACAACCCAAATGTCACCTCCCGTTTTACGTGTTAGTCCAATTTACCTTTTATTTTTATTATTTTAATTAATTTAATCTTTTTCTCCTAAATAAAATTAAATTCTAAATAAAAATAAAAATGTCTTATTATACATATTATAATGATTTATTTGTCAAACATTATGATTATATGATATTATTTGTTCATATTTTTTAATCTTTTGACGAGGTACACATCTTTCACACACAAGTGTTCGAACTCAAGTATTTTAGGATGAACATCATACTTTATTCCACTGGAGCCACTCGTTATGTTTATTAACATATTATTATTATTATTTGTTTTTTAACTATATAAAATTATAACAAAGTATCTTGTTGCTTACCCATAATTCAATAAATGAAACATTTTGTCAATAATCTCTAGAACAAGTAGTTAAGCCTCTCGGTTGACATCCTCCCCTCTCTCTTAAGTTGTAAACTCGAAATTTATTAGGAGCAAATTACCCCTTCCTCTCCTCTAGGTAAAAATTGTTCAAATAAATAAATAACTTTGGTAGATATATTCAAACCAAGAAGGTATTTACGGTACTTAATAATTCAAATTTAACCGTGTATAAAGAATATCATAAACAGGAGACAAATATTTTAATAATTTAATATTAACATATCATATTATATATATATAATTTAAATAAATAGGTGGGTTTTTTGAACAATAATATTGTCATTTTATTCAAGCAAAAAAAAATACAACAAAACTAAAAATACAAGAAAAATAATGGGAAGAAAAACACAAACACAAACACAACATAAACACAAAAACAGACCCACAACAAAACAAACAATAGACAGAACCAAACAAGAACAAGAACAATCACAAAGCATAAGACAGAAAAAAACAAGCAAAGTTGAGGCAGGAGAGGAGACGCCAAATCACTGAGGATCCGCAGTTAAAGCCGGACAAGAATAAACTAGCAGTTCAAACATCTTCAACTGCATATCTTTTCTAGAGACGCAGAACATACCACCGAACTATAGTAATGCAGGGAGATCGTCATGGAAGCACATCGTGATAAGCATGAAAGTATCGCCGATGTCAAATGGATCAAAGAGAACAAACTTGAGCTAAAAAGTTCAAGCATACTTATGTCGGTGGAAGACAATAGGCCATACCTACCTTCGATAGAGCTGAAAGCCTAAAAATCGATACTAGAGCATAGGCGGATGATAATGGGGCCAGTGGGAGACCTGCCTCCCAAACTTTTAAAATTTTATTATTTAGTCCTTAATATTTTGAAAATTTTCAATGTGGCCCCTTCAAAAATTTGAAAGTTTCTTATTATATTTTAATTTTTTGAATATATTTAATTAAATATCCTCCTTAAAATTCTAAAAAAAGTTCTCTTAAAGTATTGTTTTTTTTTTAAAAAAAATAGTTCAACTAAATTTTTAATTTTTTTTTTAAATTAAACCCATCAAAATCTTTGAAAAATTTAATTTAAATATTCAAATATTTTAAAAAATTTAAGTAGACCCACTCAAACTACGACCCCAAGATCCGCCCCTAGACTAGAGTACGACCCAACTAACGAAAAACAGGAAGAAAGAGAAAAGGAGGAAAAGAGAAAAGTCGAGGCTCCCCTTTCCGTCCTCAACCACAACCTAGCCTCACAAATGGTCTGAATGCACCTAATGACATTGAAAAAGCAATCCCAACGAGCAGAACAACATGAACTATCATTGCACCAAAAACGAAAGAAAGAAAGGAAGAGCAAGTGGAAGACAAAGCAAGAGAGGGAGGCCATATCGAAAGCAGTGGTGGGAGGAAAGAGGGACAAAAAAAAAGAAGACAAGGTGGGAGGCTGATCGTCGAAAGGCACAAAGGTCGACCTCTACTAAGGAACAAGAGAACTAGGATTTTCTTTTAAAGAAGAGAAAACAGAAGACAAATGGTTTTAGTTTAGCTTGTATAACTTTTACGTGAGTTTTAATACCTTTATGTTGTGACTAGAATAATGAAGAACTAAATAAATTCTTTCGAGAGATAATAAAAAATTGGTTTTGATTTTAGATACGCATGAATAGAAAAAAAATAGAGAAGAATGAAATATTTATTTTTAAATAATAATAATAACTCTAAAAATTACTATTAGCATCAATGTGACTTGGGGTGGGCAAAACTCGACTCAACTCCAAAAAACTGAATTATTCGACTCGACTCAAGGCGAAAAAAGCCAACTCATTTTGACTCGACTCGTAATTTCATAAAATCGACTCGAAAAAATTTCAAATAAATTTTGAGTTATGAAATGAAAATTCGAATAACTTGAAATTTTTAGTAATTAGTTGATCAATCTTCATATTCTAGTTAAACATGTCAATTTTTTATGATATATTATGTATATCACATGTGAAAATATGAAGAAATATATATGTATACTGTATATGCATATAGAAAGCCGTTAAAATTATAATCAATATGTATTATAACATTATAAATATTTACAATTAAATTTGTACAGAAACTCGAAAATTCGATTCAGATTTTATAAACTTAATTCGATTCGAAAAATTTTAAATAAAGTTTGAATCGTAAAATATGACTTACAAACTCGAATAACTCAAAAAAATTTGACTCAATCGAACGTTTAACCCTAAGTGTGACTCGAATAACATGTCAATTTTTTAACCCTAAGTGTGACTATGGTTGAGAGTTGACAATGCAAGCATTGGTCTATTTTTATGTAAGAAAAGAAGACAGAAGAGAAAGGAACAATAATATTAGCGGCGTTAAGTGTTAGATCGGTTTCATCATTCAATCGGACCAAACTTCTCCTTTGGGTTTTCCTTTTATAGGACCTGACTTTAGCCCTTAAATATTACTCTCTCCCCTTTCATACACTTTCTATTTCTGTTTTTTCTATTACTCCTGTGTTATTTACACATTACCTATTTGAGTATTTTTCCCACTCTCTCTACAATCATATATGCTGATGATTTGACATGTGTTTGTCTCTGATTGATTTCTTTCCTCTGTTACAATTCAAGTTCAGCTTGTTTCCTCCTGCTTAACCTCCATTTCACTATAGTGTCTGCTTCAACGAACTTAGTCTCATTTCAACTTGTTCTCTTTTTTGGGAATTTATCGAGAAGAATACTATTTCTAAATAACATTTAGAAAAATACTTATATTCAGGCCACGCAGTGGGGTTCTGGACAGACGCGATAGGAGCGACCGCACAGGGCCCCCAATAGAGAGGAGCTCCAAAATAGAGAACCTAAATTAAATTAAATATTTGTAAAAAAAACTTATAGATTTATATATATAATTATGTGTGTGTATATATATATATTTATATGTGTATATAAGTTAATTTTTTATATTAAATTTTTTTTTGTTGAAAAAAACAACTTATATCTTTTATTGATTATAAATTAAGGGCCCCATTTTTAATATATTGCACAGGGCTCCCAAAATTTTTGAACCGCCCATGTGCCTTAAGGGCCCCATTTTTAATATATTGCACAGGGCCCCCAAAATCTTTGAACCGCCCCTGAGGCCACGTAGGGCGAAGTCGCGTTTAACGCGACTTCTGTGTAATAAAAATTTAATAAATTAACTTTTTTTTCTTTATCTATCCAATCAACATGGAAGTCTCGTTTTGCAAAATGCGACTTTGAAAATCGCGTTTTGCAAAACGCGACTTCACCCTAAAAGTGTCTGAATTGGGGGTATTTTTTCAAATGTTATTTAAAGAGGTGTATTTTTCCCAATTAATTTCTAAAAGGGAATATTCACCCAAATTAGCATTTGTTCTCTAGGTGCGTTTGATTCAATTCGTCTTATATTTTATGGTAAAATACACAAATGATCACTAAATTATCTTTAAAAATACAAAATGATCATCAAACTTTCAAATGTTACATAATGGGCATTAAACTTTAGTTTTTGTTACAAAATGGTCACTGGGTCGTTAACTGTCGTTAATTGGTGACATGACAGTTACATAAATTTGAATAATGTAATATTTAATCCTCCATATTGACATATTTAATCAACTTATTCCTAATTTAACCCTCATTACTGATGTCTAAATTGATTGAATGTGTAAATATTGAGGATTAAATATGTTATTATACAAATTTTTGTAACTGCCATGTCTCCCAGTTAAGGACAATTAACGGCCCACTGACCATTTTACAATAAAAACTAAATTTTAATGACCATTATGTGATTTTCGAAAGTTTGATGACCATTTTATATTTTTAGGGATAATTTAGTAACCATATGTATACTTTACCCCATATTTTATATGACAATCTTACATTTTGATATGACATCCCACGTTTAGTTATCTAGGTTAAGCTCTTAATCATTCATTTTTCAAATTCTGATAAAAATGTATCCTTCATATATGACTTTCTTTTATCAATTAAGTAAATAAATTATGATTATGTTTGGCATTAGCGGATAACAGATAGTGAATAGCGGATTACATTAGCTTATTTGACTAGTGAATTGCATTAGTTGATTGTATAAAAAAATTTGGTAAAATTAACCGATAGATGTTTGATTATTTGAACGAGCAAAATAAAAAACAAGGACATGATTATATTGGCTACTTGTTTGAATAATTTATTACTTATTAACATTTTGTATTTATTAATATTAATTAAATTATGAAAATTAATTTTTTAATATCATTATTGAGCATATACGAAGAATGTACATATTAATTTTTTATTTGTGGAATTATATGTTTAATATATTTTTAATATTTATTAAATTTAGATGTATATATTAATTTTTTATTTTATGAGATTATTTTTTGAATATAATTTTATTAATTAATAAATTTAGATGTATACATTAATTTCTTATTTATGAAATTATATTTTGAATATAATTTTATTATTTATTAAATTTATATTTATTTACTAATTTATATAATAATTTCTTATTTATGAGATTATTTTTTAATTATATTAGTTATTCAAATTTATTTTATTTAAAGAATTTTTTTATAATTATGAAGAACAAAATAATCTTTACAAGTCTTTTATCCAAACCTCTAACTCCAAAAGCTCCCAAAAAGAGCTTTTTCAAAATGAAAGATTTTACTTCAATCCGCTATTACAATTATCTATTTACCAAACATCTTAATTAGCGAATTTGATTGGCCAAACCTCTAAAAATACTTTAAACCTCTAACTTTAGCTCAAAAAGTTGTTTACCAAATAAAGCCTATGTGATATTTTTAAAATTTATTATAATACACCATTCAAAAAAATATTATAATATAGACATTAATAAAGAAAACTATCAAATTAGTCATCATTAGTAGTGAGGATTGGATCAAATGAATTAAAATAATTTTAAGTTAGTTGAGTTGACGAGTTATATTTTAACACTCTAACTTTATTTTAAAAATTTTAGAATCGAATTAAGTTTATAAAATTCGAATCGACTCGAATTGTTCGAATATTTGTACAAATAAACATGATTCTCCTAATATTATGAATGACATGTCTTAGTTTAAAATTATTAATATCACTGAAAAAATAGTTGATAAATAGAGATTTTTATGGCGTTGGTGATCTGTACTTACGAATAATATTAATAATAGTCTAAAGTTATAAATAGTAACGAAATATATCTGATGTAGCAGTGTACCACAATGGTTAAATTTCTATTCATCCAAAAAAAAAATAGTAAAGGAACATAAACCGTAATTTGACCTATAGATTACAATTTTTCTAGCTTTATTTTTTTTATTTAACAAAAGTACTCGCTACAATCTCATGCCTCATTAAAAAACCTCCATAAGCCAAAGTGGAGGAAAAATAGTGCATTCGAATGTAGCTACATAGGATACTCACAACGATCAACGCCACAAACGGCATAACAAGGACAACACCCTGGAAACGACCCCAACACATCGGGACTACTCAACCACAATGCTGTGCAACCGATCCTGGTCCAACCAATGACGCAAATCAGCTGGTTCAACAGATAACACCACACCAACAGATACACCATCCATCGATCTCGCCGCGAGCCTATATATAGATTGATAGATTAAATTGATTGGAAGAAATAATCTGTGCGGCTTCACAAGGATTACACAATATTTTAATTGATTGATAGATTAAATTGATTGGAAGAAATAATCTGTAAAAGAGTTGAAGAGTCAGTCTAATAACTTGCTAGCTAATTATGCTTCTCAAAAGTGAGTCGGATCCATAGTGTCTTCCATGTGTTAAATGAATCCTCATGCAATAGTCATTTTTCTTATTTTATTTAATATATATATATATATATATATATATATATATACATATATATATATATATATATATATAGAAGAATTTACTTAAATATAGCTTTAGGAAAAAAAATAAAAAATATGGTCCTTCTCATTTTAATTCCTGAAATATTGTATTTGCTACAGTACTTTAAAAGTCGGATTCAGCTGAATCCGACTATGAACATTGTTTTTCCTAAAAAAAAAACCCAACAATGCCCAAAGTCGGAGCCTCTTGAACCTGTCTTTAGGGCTATTTTTAGAATTTTCAGTCTATAGTACTGTTCAAAGTCGGAGTCACTTGAACCATCCTTTAAAGTATTGTAACAATTACACTATTTTCAAAAGAAGAAGAAGAACTATTCCTCGGGAAAAAATAAACTCTAAAACAATTTTTATGAATTTCCTCCATATAAAAAGAGAGATAAAAAAATCTATATAATAATAGTAATTACCATTTAAAATGATGTTTGTAGTAATTTACCAACTAGGTTGGCACCCGATTAATTGTTACATCAACTAGTATGAATGATATTTGGACCCCTGAAGTTATACGTATATCAATTTGAAATAATTTTGGTTTATTTTATCCCTAAATTTTTGAAATGTCATCTAGATCTCAACATTTTCGTCACAAAACCAACTGGTACAACAATATATATGATACTAAAAAAGAACAACTTTAAAAAATCCAAAAATAATGGAAAATAATTTTTTTTGGGTAATCTTTACTCGCGGTCACTTTTATTTTGGGTTTGTTCTATTTTTGGTCACCCGAATTCAAAAAAGACTATTCTTGTCACTTACGTTCGAAACCGTTTCTGTTTTGGTCACTGGACCGTTAACCTCCGTTAATTAAAAATAATAATTTTTAATTTGACCCCCAAACTTTCAAAACTCCATTTTCACCATCTTCCCTAAAGCTCAATAAAATTCCCAAAACTACATTAAACGTCTTCCTAAAAGTTTTCAAAAACATGCAGAGGACAACATCACCAACGCCATTTATGACACTCAAAACAGCCAAAGCTTTCAATGGTCCCCAGGAATCTTTCATGCCAAGGCTGGGAGATAGAAAGGGTATTAGAGCAACAAAAAAGAAATGAAGTAAACAAATACTCACAATATCAGCAATTCTACAACGGAAAATCCATCACCAATCAAGGTAGAATAAATCCTAACAGTACAAGTATGCTGATATGCGATATTAAAGATATTAAACTGTAACCCCCTCGTCCCGGTCTGGCCGGATGACCGATCCGAGTGGGCCACACGGGGAAAACCGAAGTGAAACCCGTTAAGGTTCCCCCTCAGTTAGCAACCCTATTTTTTTTCTTTTACTTAATCTTCTCTAAAAGTTCATTTAAGTCCTATGTGATCAAACAGCGGAATAAAATACATGAGACAAACATTCGAACCCAAAACAGCAATTAAACAGCCCACTTTTAATCTTTTAAACAGGCCGTTTCGAAACACCCTTGAGGCGTATCGAAACGCCTTGACCAGGTCAACTGTCCCAGAGCCTTTACAAGGGGCCGTATCGAAACGATGGTCAACCGTTCCGAAACGCCCTCAACGGTCAACTTCTCGTGGTCAACGAGATTTTGACCGTTTCGAAACCCTTATACCCGTTTCGATACACCTTCATCTCGTGAATTTCTCAAAATTCCAGTAGCCAAAACGTTCTGAAACGCGTATCGGAACAGGGGTTTCAAAGGCCATACCGTATCGAAACGCGTTCCGATACGGGGTCCCTGAAGCCTTACCCGTTCCGAAACGACCCAGCTCGTTTCGAAACGCGGGCTGTCTGCAGCCTTTTAAAATTCAGATTTAAGGGTATTTCAACAAGTATGAAGGTCCCATAGGACCCCTAAAGGCACACAAACCATCAAACAAAGTCTAGAGGCATACATCCTAGATTTAACATACTCAAACACATACAAACATGCTTGAAGACATTAAAAGGAACCAATAAGCATCATGCATCTCAAATAAGTTTACATGCCATTCAGGCAACTTAAGCATCCATAAGACATCCATCATACTAGCATTTGGCATGATAAGACCTCCATTCACAAGATCATTCTAGGCATTAAAGATAGCATGCATAGGCAAACATTCATAAGCACATCCACAAAAGGCACAAGACCAACATATACATAAGCATTCGAGGCACACAACATAATCAAGGTTTACAATCCAAACGAAGCATCCATAGGCCAAACTAACATCAACATACAACAAACATTCACATCAACAACACCTATCCCATTGCTTGACTATTACGATCTACAAATTAAAGTTCATACTTGAGCTAACCAAAAGCATCACTTGGTGACCTCCCCTTGCCTTTGCCACCCACAAGCTATTGATCTGCATTGTCGAACAAAAAGGAGCGTAAGCATAAAAGCTTAGTGAGGGTAAGCTCGTAAATCAAACCTTCGACAATGCAGGGTCCAAGCACGAGCTACAACCAAGATAAAATGCATGATCTTACCTCCGATCCATGCGAGCCATAAATATAGATGATGCATGAACACATATTCAATATCATGTCATGCTCAACATGTTTGAATCCACAACATATGAAATCACATATATAAAACCATGTTAGCAACACATCCCAAATCACATTGGCTCACAATTAACCACATATTGGCAACATAAACTACAATCCGTATTGGCACCTAGCTATGACTCGAATACGCGGATAACCGTTGGAACTCACATCCAACAGCACAACCATTACCTGACGGTGGGATTCCACTCATCATCGTTCACGCGGAGGGGATTCCACTCATCCTCACACCTCACTTCACGCGGAGGGGATTCCACTCATCCTCACGCCCCGTCGATGGGATTCCACTCATCATCGACTAATATAAATACAATTTCCGGGCGTACCCGTACTCCTCCTTGGTGACTCAACGCCACCAAGGCCACGCGCGAATTTAGACTCATGTGTGCACACTAACATCCTAATGATCGATCATTTGTACCCAAGTATACTAGTGCCAATACTACACATTTCAATAATCTTTCACAATATCATTTTATAATAGCTTCCGTGCTTAGCACGTACTCACCATGACTCACCGTCATGCACAACCCACATTTCCATGCCTAGCATGTACTCACCGTGATCCTCGGATCAAACAATCACCTCATAATCTCATTTCACATGACAACACCACATGTACATCATTAACAACCATATCACATCATATTTTGCACATGTGTATAAACATATCATATCTATCATTAACATGCATATAACAATGCATCCAACATGCCTCAACATACATGTATACAACATATACATAATCAACACCATCACAATTTAACACGAGGCATATACAATCATTAAGGAGTGCAACCAAAGTCTCTAATCAAAGCTTGGGATTAGGCTACCACTCTAATCCCAACTCTAGGTGGGTTTACCAAGCTCATCCTAGGTTCACATGCTTGAACCAAATACTCAAAACCATTTCAAAAACATTTAACCACTCACCTAAGCTTCCAAGCTCCAAGCCAAGCAAGCAACCTCCCTCAAATTTCCGGATTTCTTCCCGAAGCTTCTCCAACACCAATTTCCGCTTCTAAACAACCTCAAACACATTTCAAACAATTCCAAATCAGCCCAACATCAAAAGACCAACCCGGAATACAATTCAATCACAATTTAAAATGTTGCAAGCCATGACCAAACCCCATACTTTGCAATTTCGGACAGCCCCAATACCTCTTCCAAAAACCTTGTTTCCAACATCCATTGCACCCACAAATAATCCCAAATCAACCCCTATCCATAGTACTAACATTGGACCATCAATTCCCACCTAAAACAACCCCCAAAAGTCACCCAAACCCTTCCAAAAACCTCATTTATACCCAAATTCGGGAATCATGCTAAAACACTTTAAAATTCACTTATGTTGGACCTTAAGAGTTGCAAACAACTTAGCTAACAATAATAAATCAATAGCTTAAGTTAAAGACCATAAAGCTCTCATTTTTAAACAAAACCCTAAAACTTCACATTTCAAAATCATGAATGAAAATGAGAAATATTGGTACCAACATGAAGGGGGAGACAAGACCAAGTCAAAAATGTCATTACCTTGCAAAAATCACCAACAAAATCAAAGGAGATGATGAAATAGAAACTTGGAGAGAAAATGGGCATTTCACGTTCAAAGGAATAAAGAGAAAGAAGATGGCATTTTTTTGTTTGAAATATAAAAAAAGGGAGTGGCTTATTTGAAAAAGATTACCCATTTACAAAAATGCCATTAAAATGGCTATTGGGCCTTGTCATCCAAATTTGGGTCCAACTCTTAAATTAAATTTTGCTAAACAAAACCGAGGCATTATTTTATTTATTAAATTAGAAAACCGATACTCAAATATTATTTAAGTATTATTTTCTCCCGGCCCCCAAACCCGGGCGTTACAACTCTCCCCCACTTAAGGAAATTTCGTCCCTGAAATTTATCGGACAGAAGTTTCCACAAAATCCGCTCTTACCCACTTTCCTTCTCACCACAACATACTAACCAACCGATAGACTTATCACGCAACAATATATATCTGATGCTAAGATCTCAACGGTTCTTTCAAGGCATGCCAATTCTAGACTCAACTCAATCTCTTCTACAGACATAGCACAGAACAGATCTGACTCACACTTCCGATTCATAGATACACATAACCCTTTACAGACCTCTTTCTAACTCTGGTGGTAACCGCAACAAATAAACAACTGAACTAGCCCGATTCACAACCGCATACAACACTGTTTGAACACATGACTCATAACTTTCTCTAACTGACCATCTGACTTCAATAGGTAACCAAACAATATACAAACGTCTTCAAAAATAATCTAGTTGAAATCTCGATTCTCTATTACTCACTTTCATTATGAACCTTCCACGGATGTAACAAACTAGAAGAAAACTGAAGCTCGGTCTTGACACGCTGGCAATTTACACACTTACTCTCATATTGAACCACATTATTCACCCACTCATTCTGGAAGTACTCATCTTCAACCCACAATACGTCTTCATACTACTCAGATGCAATACAAATGAACTACCGTGTGCTTCGGCCAAAACAATACGTCTCAAAACACTATGTCAATCGGTACAACTATTCTGTCTCTGAAGTGCAAAACTCCATCATCTCTGAAACTGTATTCTGACGGTCTTCCTTCCACTATGTCTTGCAACTGTTTATCTTCAAGCATTCTGACTCAATGTAGGTTCAACATGAAACTCGGCCACAAAACTGTTATCCTTCGGTAAACTGAATTTCGGCAATTACATCTCGCAACTCAACTACTAATCTAACAACAATTACACTCGGAACATCGGTCACTACATTGACTATCTTCGGATGGTACTCAATCTTGATATTACAGTCTTCAAGCAGTTCTAACTACTCATGTTGTTCAAGTTCCAACCATTCCTAAGTCTTCAAATATTTCAAGTTCTGATGATATGCACATACACACTGTGCATTTCTTACCACACAAGCTTGTCCCCAAGTCTTCGAAGCAATTACAACTGTAATTAACTCTATGTCTCTCATCGGATAACTCTTCTCACGGTCTTTCAGTTATCTTGATGAACAAGCCACAATCTTCTGTCTTGCATAAGCACACAACCTAACTCTACATGTAACACATCACTATGGTTCACAATTTCTTTCTCTGACATTGGCTGGATCAAAGTCGAAGCTTTCATCAAAGTTTCTTTCGGTTACTCGAGGGCTCATTGTCTCGCATCTAACCACTCAACTGGACATTCTTCTGTAGCAATCTATCAACGGAGCAACTATCTTCAAAAGACTATTTACAATTCTCTGAAAGTAACAATGTTAGACCTAGGAACTATAGATATCTGTCACAGTCTTCAATTTCCTCCAACTCATATCCTCTTTTGCCTACTTGAGATTTACTCTAACACTCTCGGCTGATCCACATGTCCGAGGAGAACATCTTCATGAACTCGAAGTCCACGTTGCACAACTTGGTATACAATTAATTCTCTAATAGAATCTACCACACTATCTGCAAAGCTTGTCACGATCTTCCTCGGCACTTGAACATACTCACGTGACATCTAGAAGAGCTACTACAACTGATCAAGAAACTCAGGAAAATATTACGCTCAACATCTCTATGAAGGTAACTAATACACTAGTCAACCAAAACGGCATAGCTCAGAGTTCGAGGTGATCACATCTTGCCCCTAAAGCTGTCTCCGGTACTTCAACTTTTCTCACTTTCAACTGGTAGTAAACGGATCTCAAACTAATCTTCAAATAGACTGAAGCACACACTAACTGACCAACAAATCACTGACACTCGGAAACGGATACTAATCATTCACTGTCACTTGTTTCGACTGCATGTAATCTGAACACAATCTCGTACTGTCACTCTTTCTTCTTCACAAATTACACTGTAGGACTCTGAGATGATGCACTAGGCCTAATGAATCTAAGGTCTAACAAGTCTCGAAGTTAATTCTTCGACATCCTCAATTCTTCCGGAATTCATAAGCTACAGAACAAACAAAACAGAAGCAACCTCGAAAACGGTCTCAATAACAAACTCTTCTCATTTAACAAGAGGTAAACCGGCAATTCTTCCAAACATTTCTAGGAAAGAAAACACAACTATTCTAACATTCTGTGGTTTGATCTTCATTCAAAATCAAACCCATCACAATTGCTAAGCAAACCTATTGACTAAACTCAACCAATCTTTGACCTCTAAAGCTGGATCAACATTCAACAAGGAGTTCACATCCTTACCTACTACTACAGTCTCACAAAAATCTGTGACTTCAAGGCAATTCTCTCTCTGTCTCAATGTATATCCTAGCTTTGTGCTCTACAAGCCAAACCATGTCAAAAAGGTACATCGAAACCGTAGGAAGACAATCACTTCACATCTACTAGAAACCAGTAACGCTGAACCACCAACAAACATCTTCTGTACATCTTTCTAATCACTACTATCTCCCAAAAGGCTAGTCACATGCGTCCCTACTTCTAAGGCCTCAACAAGGATATCCAATTTCTTACATGCTCACGCAAAAGGAGGTATTCGCAGAAATTGCCTCTTCACATGTACACAACTGATAGTCTTCTGTCCTCTTGTTCTCAGACTGGTTCTTCAACAAAATCTGACTCTTCTAAACTGTTCTTAGAGCATTTCGTAACTTCAAGACTCAATTCTGATCACACACAAACAATCATGCTGGACTTGTTCTACCCGTACCAAACAATCCTGAGTCAAAGCTCAAGACTCCCCTCTCGGCTCAACTATATCGGAAGTGACTTCATCTCTTCCGCTTGCTGGAAGTCAACTCAACGTACACTGACCCAATCATAAAAACTAGCTCCCATTCACGGACACTGACCGGCTGTCTTGTACTAAAATCATAGGCCGAACCCCCAACGGTCACCAACTAACACTTTTGAATTTCAAATTACTCACACGAGACCCCTACCTTGATCTCGCTAAAAGAACTAAGGTACTCGCACTTACCTCTAACACTTCACTGGGCATATTCAAACTTGTATGCTTGCTAACAATGTATAGAGATACGAACTCGGATCAATCAGAAGGGGCAGACTCACATCAGTACCAAAGGCTTATCTACTGTAACATCAATACTACTCTGACCCTCACTCACAAGTCTTCACTCTCTTTTTACCAACTAACACCAGAAGCGATCACATCGTCCCTTGTCAACGAGAATCAACCCACATACATCCTAACTCAACCAACCCAAGGGTACCTCAGCTCTGGTACAACTATACCTCCCTAACTAAGGTGATGGACTCCCTCGACATCGTCCACCTTTTCAGAAACTACGACTTCTACTTACTGGAAAGCAATTAAATAAACAACAACATCAACAGTAGAACATACAAGATTGGGTTAGCAAGGCAAGGCTTCCAAGTGGCTCAAGTATGTTTCCCTCACTTAAAATCTCTTTTCCGATGTAATAGTAGCAATGGGACTCTACTAAACATGTCTCAAACAACTCAACACACATACATGCTCAAACAAGCATATAACAATGCTTACTTGCTAAACAAGCAAACATATGCATACAATCAAACAACATACATTCTCAATCAAACGATCATACATCACAGCATACACGGGTAATGAACAACATGCTTTTAAACAAACAATCAACATATTTGTTATACAAGCAGTCATACTTACAAAGCAAGCAAACACCGTGCGTATCATTCCTAAAACACAACTTACCTCACTTACCTGCCTAAGGTCTCGGTAACCTTAGGCTCTGATACCAACAAATGTAACCCCCTCGTCCCGGTCTGGCCGGATGACCGGTCCGAGTGGGCCACACGGGGAAAACCGAAGTGAAACCCGTTAAGGTTCCCCCTCGGTTAGCAACCCTATTTTTTTTCTTTTACTTAATCTTCTCTAAAAGTTCATTTAAGTCCTATGTGATCAAACAACGGAATAAAATACATGAGACAAACATTCGAACCCAAAACAGCAATTAAACAGCCCACTTTTAATCTTTTAAACAGGCCGTTTCGAAACACCCTTGAGGCGTATCGAAACGCCTTGACCAGGTCAACTGTCCCAGAGCCTCTACAAGGGGCCGTATCGAAACAATGGTCAACCGTTCCGTAACGCCCTCAACGGTCAACTTCTCGTGGTCAACGAGATTTTGACCGTTTCGAAACCCTTATACCCGTTTCGATACACCTTCATCTCGTGAATTTCTCAAAATTCCAGTAGCCAAAACGTTCCGAAACGCGTATCGGAACAGGGGTTTCAAAGGCCATACCATATCGAAACGCGTTCCGATACGGGGTCCCTAAAGCCTTACCCGTTCCGAAACAACCCAGCTCGTTTCGAAACGCGGGCTGTCTGCAGCCTTTTGAAATTCAGATTTAAGGGTATTTCAACAAGTATGAAGGTCCCATAGGACCCCTAAAGGCACACAAACCATCAAACAAAGTCTAGAGGCATACATCCTAGATTTAACATACTCAAACACATACAAACATGCTTGAAGACATTAAAAGGAACCAATAAGCATCATGCATCTCAAATAAGTTTACATGCCATTCAGGCAACTTAAGCATCCATAAGACATCCATCATACTAGCATTTGGCATGATAAGACCTCCATTCACAAGATCAATCTAGGCATTAAAGATAGCATGCATAGGCAAACATTCATAAGCACATCCACAAAAGGCACAAGACCAACATATACATAAGCATTCGAGGCACACAACATAATCAAGGTTTACAATCCAAACGAAGCATCCATAGGCCAAACTAACATCAACATACAACAAACATTCACATCAACAACACCTATCTCATTGCTTGACTATTACGATCTACAAATTAAAGTTCATACTTGAGCTAACCAAAAGCATCACTTGGTGACCTCCCCTTGCCTTTGCCACCCACAAGCTATTGATCTGCATTTTCGAACAAAAAGGAGCGTAAGCATAAAAGCTTAGTGAGGGTAAGCTCGTAAATCAAACCTTCGACAATGCAGGGTCCAAGCACGAGCTACAACCAAGATAAAATGCATGATCTTACCTCCGATCCATGCGAGCCATAAATATAGATGATGCATGAACACATATTCAATATCATGTCATGCTCAACATGTTTGAATCCACAACATATGAAATCACATATATAAAACCATGTTAGCAACACATCCCAAATCACATTGGCTCACAATTAACCACATATTGGCAACATAAACTACAATCCGTATTGGCACCTAGCTATGACTCGAATACGCGGATAACCGTTGGAACTCACATCCAACAGCACAACCATTACCTGACGGTGGGATTCCACTCATCACCGTTCACGCGGAGGGGATTCCACTCATCCTCGCGCCTCACTTCACGCGGAGGGGATTCCACTCATCCTCACGCCCCGTCGATGGGATTCCACTCATCATCGACTAATATAAATACAATTTTCGGGCGTACCCGTACTCCTCCTTGGTGACTCAACGCCACCAAGGCCACGCGCGAATTTAGACTCATGTGTGCACACTAACATCCTAATGATCGATCATTTGTACCATAGTATACTAGTGCCAATACTACACATTTCAATAATCTTTCACAATATCATTTTATAATAGCTTCCGTGCTTAGCACGTACTCACCATGACTCACCGTCATGCACAACCCACATTTCCATGCCTAGCATATACTCACCGTGATCCTCGGATCAAGCAATCACCTCATAATCTCATTTCACATGACAACACCACATGTACATCATTAACAACCATATCACATCATATTTTGCACATGTGTATAAACATATCATATATATCATTAACATGCATATAACAATGCATCCAACATACCTCAACATACATGTATACAACATATACATAATCAACACCATCACAATTTAACACGAGGCATATACAATCATTAAGGAGTGCAACCAAAGTCTCTAATCAAAGCTTAGGATTAGGTTACCACTCTAATCCCAACTCTAGGTGGGTTTACCAAGCCCATCCTAGGTTCACATGCTTGAACCAAATACTCAAAACCATTTCAAAAACATTTAACCACTCACCTAAGCTTCCAAGCTCCAAGCCAAGCAAGCAACCTCCCTCAAATTTCCGGATTTCTTCCCGAAGCTTCTCCAACACCAATTTCCACTTCTAAACAACCTCAAACACATTTCAAACAATTCCAAATCAGCCCAACATCAAAAGACCAACCCGGAATACAATTCAATCACAATTTAAAATGTTGCAAGTCATGACCAAACCCCATACTTTGCAATTTCGGACAGCCCCAATACCTCTTCCAAAAACCTTGTTTCCAACATCCATTGCACCCACAAATAATCCCAAATCAACCCCTATTCATAGTACTAACATTGGACCATCAATTCCCACCTAAAACAACCCCCAAAACTCACCCAAACCCTTCCAAAAACCCCATTTATACCCAAATTCGGGAATCATGCTAAAACACTTTAAAATTCACTTATGTTGGACCTTAAGAGTTGCAAACAACTTAGCTAACAATAATAAATCAATAGCTTAAGTTAAAGACCATAAAGCTCTCATTTTTAAACAAAACCCTAAAACTTCACATTTCAAAATCATGAATGAAAATGAGAAATATTGGTACCAACATGAAGGGGAAGACAAGACCAAGTCAAAAATGTCATTACCTTGCAAAAATCACCAACAAAATCAAAGGAGATGATGAAATAGAAACTTGGAGAGAAAATGGGCATTTCACGTTCAAAGGAATAAAGGGAAAGAAGATGGCATTTTTTTTGTTTGAAATATAAAAAAAGGGAGTGGCTTATTTGAAAAAGATTACCCATTTACAAAAATGCCATTAAAATGACTATTGGGTCTTGTCATCCAAATTTGGGTCTAACTCTTAAATTAAATTTTTCTAAACAAAACCGAGGCATTATTTTATTTATTAAATTAGAAAACCGATACTCAAATATTATTTAAGTATTATTTTCTCCCGGCCCCCAAACCCGGGCGTTACATAAACAGTACATATATGCATATGAACTAAAATATCTCATTTAAAATAGATTATGAATACTAAGATCATAAATAATCCAACAGTATCTTAGCATACATCATTGGTTATAGCTGGACAGTTTAGCCTATAGACTCTAGCTAAAATAAATTGGGGAGAAAATAAAATACATCAAACTTGGCACTTTGCGCCACCCATCCAACTAGAACTGTTGGCCATGTTAAACCTCTAATCTACGTGTAGAAAAGACTTTGTTTCAATTAAAAGGCAATGAGAATAATCATGAATGACAAGAAAAGAAAAAGGCAAAAGAATAAGACTAAGATAAAGTTCAAAATTCTACTAGTTGCTCCAGTAGGATATCTAGCCATAATAATAACTTATAAAAGATGGTAATAATAGGATTTGAGTAATGGATGTCCAAACAATATGCATATAGTAATGGCCTTTGAATTTTACGTTCCTTAAGTCCCGTTAGGGCAGTTTAGCATCAAGAAGGCAATTAAATATCTTCGACCCTTCATCACATGATATAGATAAACACATGAACAGACGAAAGCAGATATAACACTTCACATTTAATGTAGTTTTGGGAAGTTCATTGAGTTTTGGGAAAGATGGTGAAAAATGAAGTTTTGAAAGTTTGGGGGTCAAATTAGAAATTATTATTTTAATTAATGGAGGTTAACGGTCCAGTTACCAAAACAGAAACGGTTTCGAACGTAAGTGGCCAGAATAGTCTTCTTTGAATTCGAGTGACCAAAATAGAACAAACTCAAAGCGACCACGAGTGAAGATTACCCATTTTTTAATCAAAATTTAAAATATCACAAATCTAATATATATATATATATATATGAAAATTCTACAACGTGCGACGAACATTGATGAACACCACTAATGATGAACACCGATGAACACCATTAAATTAATTAATAAAGATTTAAAATTTTAAGGACTCGTCATACAATTAATAATCATTTTAAATTTAAATTAAATTATTTTTTATATATATTAAAATTTTATTTTTTAATAAGGGTAAACTATATATTTAGTACCCCAGTTATTTCTATATTTCTATTAAACCCTCGTTATTTAAATATTATTTCAATTTGACCATATTCTTTATAAAAAATAATTTAACCCTCAACCTAAAACCCTAAACTATTAAACCTTAAACCCTTAAACTCTTAAACATATACTCTAAACCATATACCATTAAAAATAATTTCACCATCATCGATTCAATTCAATTCAATGAATCGTTGAATTCTCCTAAAATATTATGTAATATTAATGGAGCATAGATTGATTCTGGGTAACCCATCTATTTGGACACGCAAAGGATGGAGAATTGCTATTTATTTGGATTCGAGTTTGAGTGTCGGATACGGGTATGTGTCCGGCACGGGTAGGTTTCGTTTTTTTAAAATGTTCTGTTATATATTTAGAGGGCTATATTTTATATCATGTCCGAATTCCTGACATAGATGAAAACCTTGTTCAACATGGCTATCCTGAAGAATGGTGTGCCTACTCCTTTCAATTTTTGTAGCTTTTCTTTTTCTTTTATTTCTTGTCGATGTGGGAAAATGGTTGTCATAGCTAGAATCTTGCCCTTTTTTTTCAACTATTCCAAAGAACTTGGAATGTGTACAAGTATACTCAATGAAAGTTGTTTAATTTGAATCCTAAAAATCTGCAGTTCACAGATGTGACTTACAAGGTGATTATCAAAGGAATGACAAGTAGTGTTCAGAAGGATATATTGAATGGAATCTCAGGTGCCGTGAACCCCGGGGAAGTTCTTGCACTTATGGGACCATCAGGAAGTGGGAAGACCACACTTCTTAATCTACTCGGCGGCAGGTTAATTCAGTCGACCGTCGATGGCTCGATTACGTATAACGACCAGCCTTACTCCAAGTTTCTTAAAAGCAGGTAAGAACATGAAGCGTCATACTTCGGTGAATTGGACGGGTCGAATTATAAACAATGGAATAAAATTAGTGGTGTGTAACAGGATCGGATTTGTGACTCAAGATGATGTCTTGTTTCCTCACCTTATTGTGAAAGAAACATTGACATATGCAGCTCGTCTTTGACTGCCGCCGGCGTTAACGAAACAGCAGAAGGAAAAGCGAGCCATAGATGTCATTTATGAGCTAGGCTTGGAGAGGTACTTCATCTCTGTTTTTTCCCCCTCGAAACACTACTTTTGGAGTCTTGAACTGTTCTTTAAACTTGTTCTTGCAATGGTGACACACAGATGCCAGGACACAATGATTGGCGGCTCGTTCTTCCGCGGAGTGTCGGGCGAGGAGAGGAAACGAGTTAGTATTGGTAACGAGATCATAATCAACCATTCCCTTCTGTTTCTCGATGAACCGACCTCGGGTTTGGATTCCACAACAGCTTTAACGATAGTTCAAATTTTAGAGTTTTAGGTTGAGGGTTAAATTATTTTTTTATAAGGTTTAATAGTTTAGGGTTTTAGGTTGAGGGTTAAATTATTTTTTTATAAAGAATAGGATCAAATTGAAATAATATTTAAATAATAAGAATTCAATAAAAATACAGAAATAAGTGAGGTACTAAATATATAGTTTACCCTTATTAAAAAATAAAATTTTAATATATATAAAAAATAATTTAATTGAATTTTTTAAAATAATTATTAATTGTATGATGGGTACTTGAAATTTTAAATCTTTATTAATTAATTTAATGGTGTTCATCGGTGTTCATCATTAGTTGTGTTTATCGATGTTCGTCGCACGTGGTAGACTCATCCTATATATATATATGTATGTATAGGATGAGTCTACCACGTGCGACGAACATTGATGAACACCGATGAACACCATTAAATTTTTTTAAAATTTTTAAAAATCTAAAGGACTAAAATCATAATTAAAATTATTTCTTAAAAAATAAAAATCAAATTTAATAGTTACTTTATAATATTTTTAATAGGTTAGAATCAAATATACCCAATTCTCCTAAACCCTAACAAAATCAATCTCTTAAAAAATAGAAATCATTTTATAATTTTTAATAGATTAAAATTTATTAGGGTTTAGGTTTAGGAGAGTTGGGTATATTTGATTCTAATCTATTAAAATTTATAAACTGATTTCTATTTTTTTTAAGAGATTGATTTTGTTAGGGTTTAAGAGAATTGAATATATTTGATTCTAATCTATTAAAAAAATATTATAAAGTAACTATTAAATTTGATTTTTATTTTTTTAAGAGATAACTTTAATTATAATTTTAGTCCTTTAAATTTTTAAAATTTTAAAAAATAATTAATGGTGTTCATCGTTAGTGGTGTTCATCAATGTTCGTCGCCCGTTGTAGAATTTTCCTATATGTATATATATAGTTTCCTTTTACATTTTTCTATATTTTTAAGATTTTAATTCTTTCTTTATTTTTGAATTTTATATATGTCCCAACAAATTTATTAAAATTTTAAAAAACTTCAACAAAAAAATCTTTCTGCGAAATTTCTTGTTTTAAAAGAAAAGTTATGAGTATTTTTTTGGATTTTTAAAATTTAGGGTAATCTTCATCAATGGTCCTTTTCGTTTAGGGCATGTTTTATTTTTGTCACCAGAACTTAAAAAAGATTATTTTGGTCACTACGTTTAGAATCATTTCTATTTTGGTCCATTGGCCGTTAGTCTCCGTTACTTAAAAAAATTAATTTCTAATTTAACCCCCAAACTTTCAAAATTTTATTTTTCACCATCTTCCCCAAAAATTATAAAACTAAATCCCCATAAAATTAATTCATAACCCTAACCTCTGCCTCCCCTCCCCTATAAATTCCCTGCACATAAAGAACACAGAAAATCACACAACTGGAAATGAGAATGGTGAGTACCTGATTTTATATCTGCCAATTGAAGTTCTTTCAACTTGTATTTGACAATCTATAGGAACCCTTATTTTAGTTCTCAATTTTAGCCAAATACTCATATTTTTTGTTGTCGCTGAGGCCTGTGATTCTGCTGCTCGATCTCAACGGGATAGTTCAGATATTAGTAACCTGGTGATCTGTCATGCCATTGTGTGCTTAACTAAACTTAGCTGGTATTTGTACATTAACCTTATCTTATAAACAATAAACTGTTGTTGCATCCGGTTTCATTATGTTACAATGAATTTAGCATGCTAATAGTATGTCACTGTTAAAATTTAGTTCTCAATTTATTAGTACCCACCATTCACATTTCCAGTTGTGTGATTTTCTGTGTTCTTTGTGTGCAGTGAATTTATAGGGGAGGGGAGGCAGAGGTTAGGGTTTTGAATTAATTTTCTGGGATTTTAGGTTTATAATTTTGGGGGAAGATGGTGAAAAATAAAATTTTGAAAGTTTGGAGGTTAAATTAGAAACTAATTTTTTTAAATAACAGAGACTAACGGCCAAGGGACCAAAATAGAAACGATTCTAAACGTAAGTGACCAAAATAGTCTTTTTTGAATTCTGGTGACCAAAGTAAAACATATCCTAAACGAAAGGGACCACTAATGAAGATTATCCTAAAATTTAATATGAATTTTTTGCCATAAAAATCATAAAATTTTAAAAACATAAAATCTAATTTTTTAAACAAATCGTAAATTCTTAATTTTGGAGGGGATTTTTTATAACATTTTTGAATATTTTATTTTTTGTATTTATCTAAATATAAATTATTTAAAACGGAAAGATTTAATATTTTTAATAGATTGAAATTTTTTCCTATTTTTTGAACTTTTAAAGAATTTTAATACTAACGAGTTGATCCAAGTAGTAAGCAACTTGGTATCGCTTATGGAAGTCTCGAGTTCGAGGCTTTGTGTATTCAAAAAATTTTTATTGGGGAACTCACTCGACAAAGTCAAGTGTGTGACGCGGGTCAATTCGAATTAATCAAGACAAAGCTCTAGAACTATGAGCCGAAAACGTTTGAGTGGGGAAAATACAAAATTGAGTGTGCTTTCATAGAGTCCCGACGGTACACTTCCATGAGCAGTAAAAGCTTTGAGGAGTTGAACAGGGACAACTTTCCAATCTCATTTTTTCTTTGGCGATATACGTGGGGTTGAGGATAAAATTATGATGATCTTCAAATTGAATTCATGGTATTGTCACGGGGCTAGAGTGACTCGCGGGCCGTGCCCGTGACAATATGATATTAATCCCCCTTGTTTACTTTGGTTTTGAGAAGCTGTTGTATTATTTCTTTATTTATTTTTTCTTTCCCTTGCTAATTCTTCTTCTCAACAGTCAATGGCCAGTGATCTGTTGGGGTGGGTTATGTCTTTGGATGTTTATTTTTAATTGTCAAAATGGTAATGTTGTTGCTTCTATGTACCATATTTTGTGGGACTACTTTCATGCATTTCAAATTTGTTCAAGACCCTTCAAGAGCGTTACTTTCACCTAAATTTTCCCACTCCCCTCTAGGTAGAGATAGAATAGAATTGTAATAAAAAATGTTTTTCGCTGTCAAACTTGATTGTTTCAGAAAGAGATAGATGAGACTTGCTAATGCCTTTTAACAAGGTCAAGGGACAAGGGCTGCCTTCAGTTTAAATAAAAAGCTGTGATTACAGTTAATATACGCTCATTATAGTAGTTAATTTTTAGTCCAAAGACACAGCAGCAACTAGGATGATGCATGGTAGCTCTTTAAAACTTGTTCGGCTTATGCGTGTATAATCGACTCCAACACAGAAAAACAGTTTTGTATTATTACCTCTCTTTGTATACACATTTGAGCTTGATGATGCCTAAAGATGGCTATTGGCTATTAAGTTTTCCTTCTTTTGATTTGTGCTGTTGGAATATATATATGCTTGAATGCAACTGGAAAAAAATGCTTGAAAACAACAACCATACCGGATGGTCAAGAAAATCGAAAGTTGGAGAAAAAAAGTCACAGAAAAAGGAGAGAAAAAAGAGAAAAGGCGGGGAAGGAAAAGGGGTGGAGATGGGGTGGCCACCCCTAGTCGCCAGGGCTTTGGCCGCAGTGGCGGATGTATATATAACATAGGGTGGGCCTGTGCCCACCCTAAACTTTTTAAAGTTCACACATTTGCCTTCATTTTTCTTAATTTTTTTAATTAGTCCTTAAATTTTTGTAATATTTGTGATTTGTGCCCACCCTCAAATATATTTTTAGATCCGCTACTGTTTGGCCGGGTTGTCTCCCATGAGGGGAAGCATGGGCTCACTAGATGAGCGGTAGGGTTTGGCCCTTGGCTTGTTTTCTGCTGGGCGTTCTCGTCGGAGGTCATGTTCTAGGCCTCCTTGCTAGGTGGGCGGCTCTTTCTTGAGCCGCGGTTCTCGCCCTCCTCATGTCAACGCATCCTCTTATCTTTGAGCGTTTGACTCCGGTGGAGATTCTTGTTGCATCGCCTACTTACCGTCTCCATCCCTCTGCACCGTCAGAGATGAACATGCAGGTCCAAGATTAGCAGTCTGAACCCTTTATGCAGTTGTGACTTGATTCTGTTTGTTTGTTGTTGCTCTGTTTGTGTTTCTTGCTTCTCTATTTTTGTTTGTGTTTATGCACTTTTGTTTTTTCTTCTTCTTCCTCTTGTATCTTTATTTTTTTCCTGTAATCATTTTTGTGTTCAATGGATGTCGATTTTTTTGTGTTAAAAAAAACTCTCTGGTGTTGAATGTACGATATAGGTTAAATGTTTTGTTTTGGGAATAGAATATACTAGTTTAAACTTCACTAAAAAAAGTTACCACAATTCATGAGATGGAACCCAATATCATTCCTCTATTTCCTCTTCCAAACGTTTGAACTGTTTGAGGAAATTCTTGTATCTACTTTCACCTGGTCTTTGTTCACAAAACCACCCAATCTGTATCGAAGTTGTCATAAAACCAGACACTATAGTTTAAACATTGACTTGTCCTAATTTCATTTGGAGGGAGAGATCACTTATCTCGATTGTAAATTATTGCCCCATAACTGGATCACTTGCACCGGAAGAAGCACTCTCTAAAAAATTGCAAATCCAAAAGAAATAGATGCTCTATTGGAATTGAATTGTTTTGCACTTATAGAAATATATTGTTGTGAATTCCAAGTCCTTTCAAATGATTAGATTTTTGGGTAAACTACACTGGTAGTCTCTGAACTTTTAAGTCTTTTATTACAGTCATTGCGTTAATTGCTGTTAAAAATAACTGACGTGGCATGTTAAGTTTAAAAAGTAAACGTTTTCTCTCATTTTCCTTCCATCCAAATATGTATCTCTTCTTTTTTCTTTCATTCTCATCTAATTTTCTTTTTATTTTTCCCTCCTATTATAGTAATTTATTCTCTGAAGCTAATTTTACAAAAAAAAAATTATGTCGCTACATAGAAATACTTAATAATCCCCTATGGTCACGCTAGTTGTTTTAAAAAATTGAAGGAGACTTTTAGTGGTCTAATATTCCTCAATTAACTAACTTTAATTTATTTCAGAGGTGGGTGAGAATATAGGTGGACATTTGTGAAAAACATGTTTGGATGGAAAGAAAATGGGAGGGGAGAGAAAATAAGGTGGGGAAACATATTAAAAACACCTTAAAAGTTTAGGGACTATCAATGTAGTGTTACTCACTTTTTTTTACATGGTTGATAGTTTGCCCTTTATATAATTTTATGCCAGAATTGTATGCTTTACTTTAAGTACGATCAGGGGAGAAACTCAACCCCATTTGTTGAAAAATTATTTTAAAAAAGGTAATTTTATTAGGAGACTATTTAAAAAGTTAAACTTATAAGGATTAATATATATATATATATATATATATATATATATATATATATATATAAGAAATAGAAACCCCTAATTTTATTAAAAGAAAAAATGTCCAAAATTACAATAAGAGACTGCAACCATGAAGGTAAATTAAACATATAATTCAGACATTTTCTTATAGCCATAAAAATATATATATAAAAACTAGCCATTTAAAGATCATAAGAGGACCATAAGAAGAAGAAAAAAAGTTAAGAACTCAACTAAAAGACTCGAACAAGAGTTAGATACAAACAACACCATAAGTCGACAATGAAAGATAAAAATGATCAACACAAAACATAAGAATACATATAATGATGAAAGTACGTTGACGGAATGATTATTATCATAACTCAATTGTGAACAATAAACGGTAATTATTAGTGCGTATCAAAATTCAATACGAGGGTCCAAATAAGATGGCAATAAAGGATAAAAACGATCAAACACAAAAACATAAGATACATATAACAATAAAAGTACGTTGATGAAACGATCATTATCACAATTCAATCGCGAACAATAAACGATGATTGTGAGTGCATATCAAAATTCAGTCTAAGGGTCCAAAACAAAAAAAGATCACCAGGATATCAAAATAAGCGTCATCTGAATTAGAGAGACAATGTTAAGTTCAACCCTTGAAAAAAGAATGAAAAACAACAAAATTAACCGGCAAATAAAACAAAAAATGTGTAAAAAAGCAGTGAAAAATATGTCACGAAATGAGAGGAAAATGTGCCACAGGAACAAAGTTATTCTTATTATTAAAAACTAGAAAATAACAATAAAAAACAAAAATAGAATATAGAGAAACAAATGAAATAAATATTAGAAAGACCTAGGGATGTGTAACCCCCTTAGCCCGGCCTAGACAGTTGACCCGAACTACGAAGATTACACGGGGAAAACCAAAGTCAACCCGAAAGTCAACCTTGATTAACGACCCTTTTTTTCTTTTTAATCTTGTCTAGATGCATATTAAACCTAACAGTAGCCTTGAGGAAAGCATACTTGAAAAGCACAGCAATCGGAAAGCAATAAGGGACTCAATTGCATAATCTACAACTATTAGGGACCAAAATGTAAATTCTGGAAATTAAGAGAACTTAACTGATTTTTAAGTTACCATTATGAAATTAGTCATATTACATGTTTCTCTGTCAAATTTCACCTCAAACGGACATCACAAGTTCAAGCAATTGCATATACAAAATTCAGGACTAAAACGTAAAGCTTGCAAACCTTAAACCATTCAAATCAGTGACCAACGGTCACCTGTTTCGGAACGGGGGTTGACCGTTCCGAAACGTGGGTTCGTTTCGAGACCTGTTTCGAAACAGGGCTTGACAGTGGCAAATCCGTTTCGGTACGCCCTCTACCCGTTTCGATACACGAAGGCCATTACATGCCCCCGTTTCGAAACGGTAGTGCCCGTTCCGATACAGACTGCCCAGAAAGTGCAGATTTTGCTGGTTTATCATACAATTAACCACTCAAACACATCCCTAAGACCTCCTAATCATGCCAACAAGTCAACATACATATTAGGTACATATTTCCGTCATCAAAACTCATTCATGGCATCAATTAGGAAAAGCCACAAGTCTATAGGCATGCATCCTAATATTCAAACCAACCAAACATCAAAACACCAAAGCAATCACCATAATGGCCATTTACAAGTTCAAAATATCATAGGCATCATGCCAAACTTAGGGAATCCAAAACATCTCCCAAAAACACAACCTAGGTTCCCATTGCCAAATACCAAAAGCTAATAATGTTGTAAAAATAGTCACCATACATGAGCTTAGCCTTCCCTTGGATTCTTAGCCTCCTTGCTACCCTTAAAGCAATTCAATTCTCTGCATTATTAGTTCAAGAAATAGAGCGTAAGCACAATTGCTTAGTGAGGCATGCTCTAAAGAAACAACACAATAATGCACTTTATAAAACACCTTTCAAAAGGCCTTTTTTATTCACAAATATCATTTCTCATGCAACAATGCATACACAACAAGCATCTCATGCTTCATTAACATCAACATGTCATATTGGCTTCCAAGTGATAATCCATAACCATTTCAACATAAAACACAATCAGATACGCGGATTACAAGTGTTGTCCCATACGCTTCATACACACTACCAAACATACAAGGTGGAGTTTATCGGTACAATCACAACCCCTCAACACCCGTGATGGAGTTTAACGGTACAATCACAACCCCTCCACATCACTCATTGGTAGTTGTATAACATCACTAACAAGAACACGGGACACACAACACAAGATCCACACATGGACTTTTAACCACGATTGTGATCTTAAACATCTCGTCAGTGTACTTGGATGGAGTTTACGGTACAATTACAACCCCTCGACATCTAAGGCGACTTTATTCACGGTGCACCCAATCCTATAGCCGACTAACTATATCCGATTCAAGTGCTTTAAAACCAAAACATCACTTGCCAATATACATCATTTATCATCAACATTCCACTGTTTTAAAGCATTAATCAAAGCCATTAAACCATCATGCATCACTATGCATCAAAACCAAATATATCAATATCAAACCAAGGATCTCTTACCTTGAGCATCCTTCAACACATGGCTTTCAAAACCAGCATTAATCATGCTAAAACATGCTTTCAAAACAGAATTTAAACATGCAAATTAAACACATTGCATCCAACCATCTCATGGTTCATCAAAGAGAGAGTTTCTCCGAAAACTTACTCTTGAGCTTAGTTAAGTTGCTTAGACTTAAACTAAGCTCCCAAAACCTTCAAACATTGGTTTCAAAGCTGAAAATCAAACTTCACTCATCGATTCCGTTTCGCAAGCTTGTCGAAACGCCGATCAAGCCTCCGGATCAACACCACAAGGATCCGAAGATGTCTCCCCTGTTTTAAACACATCAAAGCAGAGGATTAATGCATCATCATGCATTAAAATCTTCAGCCATTACACCTAAACTCGATGCTCTCACCAAATTTAACATTTCGGCTACCAAACACAACCGAAATCACATCCAAACTCATCCACAACATAACCCAGCCAAGATCCATCACTTCTAAACATTCTTAAACATCAATTAACATCCAAAAAGGATCTAAACTCGTCCTTATACCTCCAGCAATAACAGAACACCAAGATCACCCCAAAAACCACCATTTTCACAAGTAAAAACTTAGGAAAATCAACCTATTCGGAATTGCATTCATTAAACCTCAATTACACATCATTAAACATCCAAAATACATTAAAAAGACATCTCAAAACAGAGCCCAAACATTCATCACGAATTTCTTCAAGATTAAATCCAAATCTTGAGTTTTAAGCCAAAATCAAGATCACAACATTAAAACCTTTTATAAAACTCAATTTAAGGGTTGAGAACTTGGGAATTTCAGTAAAGAACTGAGTATTTAGAGGAGAAGGACATCCTTACCTCTAAATGTAGATTTCTCCTTGTTTAGAGCCAAAATCCTTGAAAATCCAAATAGCAAATGAAGAGGATTTGATGTAAAAAGGATTAGGAATCAATTGATGATTGAAACCTCATCATTTAGTGTGAAAATCAAAAGGAATGTTGCTGTGGAAATGTGTTTGGCTGAGGGAATTTTGAGAGAAAATGAGATGAGAAAATTTTAACAAAAGTTGGTTATGAAAACTAAAATATGGTTTTCCCTATTTTCTTTTAATTAATTAAACATTAAATAAGTCATTAAAATTAAGAAAAAATCTGGAGAAATCCTTCCTCGGGTAAATTAGCTCCTTAAAGATTCAAAGTTTCAATCCTTACAAAACAGTCACCACTGAACTTTTCAAAAATTACATTTTAGTCACTATTTCGAAATGTCACACTTCCAAACCTTATTTTGTAAAATTGATTTCACCACTCTCTTATATATATTAAAAGAGGATTTTTAGATATTTTTCCATATTTTTTAATGCATCCCGAACTAGGCTTTCCCTAAAACCACCTTTTATATTCGAACCGAAAATCAGACCGGTCCGGTTCAGACCCTAAACTTCCAAGCCCAAAATTGGGGTGTTACAACTCTCCCCCTTAAGAAATTTCGTCCTCGAAATTTACCTGGAGGAAAAAGGTATGGAAACTGCTTCAACATGTCATCCTTCCTTTCCCACGTAGCTTCCTCAGCGCCACGATGCTTCCACAACACCTTTACCAACTCAATGGTTTTACCTCGAAGCACTTTACTGTCCGAATCCAGAATTTCTATCGGCTATTCATCATAGGTCAAGTCTGGATTCAACTCCACTTCCTCCACAGGCATAACATGCGAAGGATCTGATCTATACCTCCGAAGCATAGAGACATGAAACACATCATGAATCTTTTCCAACTTTTGCGGTAACCTCAACTTGTACGCAACAGGACCCACACGCTCAATCACCTCGTATGGTCCAATGTACCTGGGGCTCAACTTACCCTTTCGACCGAACCTCATCACCTTTTTCCAAGACGAAACTTTCAAGAACACATAGTCACCTACCGCATACTCAATCTCCTTACGCTTCAAATCCGCGTAAGACTTCTGTCGATCAGAAGCTGCCTTCAATCGCTCACAAATGAGCTTCACCTTCTCGGTGGTTCCTTTCAACAAAGCTGGCATTGAAACCAACTTCTGATCTGTTTCAGCCCAACAAAGAGGAGTCCTACACTTCCTCCTGTACAAGGCTTCATAAGGTGCCATTTGAATACTTGCCTGGTAGCTATTGTTATAAGCAAACTCTACCAACGGCAAATGCTTCTCCCAAGAACCCTGAAACTCAATCACACAGCACCTCAACATATCCTCCAGCACTTGGATAACACGCTTAGACTGTCTATCCGACTGTGGATGATAAGAAGTACTGAAATTCAGTCGTGTACTCAAAGCCTGATGCAAACACTGCCAGAAACACGATGTAAACCTCGGATCTCTATCCGACACGATCGACTTTGGCACACCATGCAGCCGCACAACCTCAGCAATGTACAGCTCTACAAGCTTGTCCAAAGTATACGTAGTATGCACAGGCAAGAAATGCGCACACTTCGTCAGACGATCCACAATCACCCACACCGAATTCTTCTTCGATGGCGACAAAGGCAAACCAGACACGAAGTCCATGGTAATCCTTTCCCACTTCCACTCAGGAATCCTCAACGGTTGCAACAACCCAGAAGGAAACTGATGCTCAGCTTTAACTCGCTGACAAACCATGCACTTGCTCACATACTCAGCAACATCTTTCTTTAAACCCACCTAATAGTACTCATCACAAAGATCACGATACATCTTGGTACTACCAGGGTGCATAGCAAAAGGACTACTATGAGCTTCAGTCAGAATAGCACGCCTCAACTCAGCATCATTGGGCACTACTATCTGACTCCCAAAACACAAAACTACATCATCATTAAAACAGAAATCCGATGGCCTATCCTCAGCAATATCCTGGACATGTGGCACCAAGGAATCATCCAACAATTGCTTATCCTTTATCAACTGAGCCAAGGATGGTTTCACTTGCAACTCAGCCACAAGACCACCATCACGCGAAATGCTCAAACTGGAAATCATAGCCCTCAACTCCACTGCCACCTTCCTACTCAAGGCATCCGCTACAACATTAGCTCTTCTCGGATGATACTAGATCGTCAGATCGTAATCTTTAAGCAACTTCACCCAACGTCGTTGCCTAAGATTCAACTCTTTCTGAGACATCAGATACTTCAAACTCTTGTGATCCTTGTACACCGTACACTTCTCACCATACAGGTAATGTCTCCAAATTTTTAAGGCAAAAACCACCGCAACTATCTCAATGTCATGCGTAGGATAATTGCGCTCATGCACCTTCAACTGGCGCGATGCATAAGCCACCATCTTACCCTCTTGCATCAACACAAATCCCAAACCAACGTAGGATGCATCACTATACACCACAAACTCTTTCCCTGATTCAGGCTGAACCAAGATAGGAGCTTGCGTCAAAGCTGCCTTCAGTTTCTCAAAAGCCTGCTGTCTCGCTTCCGTCCACTCAAACTTAACATCCTTCTGCAACAACTTCGTCAAAGGTGCAGCAATCTTTGAAAATCCATCCACAAACCTCCGATAGTATCCTGCCAAACCAAGGAAACTACGGACTTCATGAACAGACTTAGGAGGCTTCCAATTCATCACTGCCTCAATCTTCTAAGGATCAACACGAATCCCCTCAGCAGAAACCACATGGCCAAGGAACACAACTTCCCTGAGCCAGAACTCACACTTGCTTAACTTAGCATAAAGCTGATTCTCCAACAAAGCCTGCAACACAATCCTCAAATACCCCTCATGCTCCTCCTCTGTACGAGAGTACACGAGGATATCATCAATGAACACCACAACAAACTTGTCCAAATACTCATGGAACACTCTATTCATCATGTCCATAAAAGCTGCAGGAGCATTCGTCAAACCAAACGACATCACAAGGAACTCATAATGCCCATACCTCGTTCTGAAGGCTGTCTTTGGCACATCCACATCCTTCACCTTCAACTGGTAATACCCTGACCTTAAGTCAATTTTGGAGAACACAGCCGCTCCCCGAAATTGATCAAAAAGATCATCAATCCTCGACAATGGATACCGATTCTTGATAGTCAACTTGTTCAACTGACGGTAATCGATGCACATTCTCATAGTGCCATCCTTTTTCTTCACAAACAAGACCGGTGCACCCCAAGGTGACACACTTGGTCGAATGAAACCACGATCAAGCAACTCCTGAAGTTGCGTCTTCAGCTCTTTCAACTCCTTAGGTGCCATTCGATAAGGAGTAATGGAAACTAGAGTTGTATTTTCATACAGCTCAATTCCAAACTCCACTTCACGATTAGGAGGCAATCCAGGCAACTCCTCCGGAAACAAACCAGGAAACTCTCGCACAGTCTTGATATCCTGCACTCGCAACTCTTTAGAGCTAGGATTCATCACAAAGGCTAGGTAGGCTTCACATCCTTGCCTCAACATCCGACTCGCCTCTAATGTAGACACCACATTGGCAAGAAACTTCACATTCTCACCAACCACCACCACCTCATAATCATCCGCAAGCTTCAACGAAACTCGCTTGTTCTCAAAATCCACCATAGCTCGATGCTCAACAAGCCAATCCATACCAAGGATTACATCAAAACCATAGAAAGGCAATTCCATAAGATCAACATGAAAAACAAGATCTTGCACAACCAAGGGACACCTTCTATACAACTTCCGTGTCACAGCGGTCTCACCAAAGGAACTATTTACACGCATACCAACATCCAAAGACTCAACAGGCAAACCAAGCAATTGAGCATGTTCACGCAATATATATGAGTGTGTAGATCCAGAATCAATCAAGGAAAGTAATGACAAGGATTGCAAAGTGAAGGTACATGCGATCACATCCGTGTCATTCCTCCCTTCTCGATGCGCATACACCCGAGCCTGGCCTCCACCCTCAGGTTGGACAGCCACCACATGCGCCACATTCCTTCCACCATCCTCTCTACGCTGGAAGTTACCACGGCCGCGCCCACGACCTCTCTGTGGTGCAACAACTCCAGGAGCACGTCACTGACTACCACCGGCCAACAAAGGACACTCCCTCCTCATGTGGTCTGCCGAGCCACAATTCCAGCACGAATTACCAGCTACAACAACAGGAGCCTGAACCTCCCTCGCTGCTCGAGGACAATCACGCCTCAAATGGCCACGCGATCCACACGCCCAGCATGTGTTCTGATCAGCTCTCGCCCTGTCTCCCTGAACAGGCGCACCATGCCCTCCACCGCCTCGCCTAGCCGAAGACTGATACCTCTTGTCTCGTCCTCTCTTGTTTCGTCCACCACCGGAACTATACTCAACAGCTCTCTTGCACGAGCCAGAACCAGCACTCCTGGAAGACAAACCCAGGTTCTGCTCAATATCCTTCGCTCTCCCCACCAGTACATCAAAATCAGTGTACTCAGCTGCAAGCATATAGGTCTTTACGTCCGTCACTAAACCATATCGGAAACATTCACACCTTTCCCTTTCATTAGGGACAAGCTCAGGTGCGTACTGACTGAGACGAACAAACTGTATCTCGTACTCAGCTACTGTCATGCTCCCTTCCGTCAGAGACATGAATTCTCTTTTCTTTTCATCCAGGTATCGCACGCCTAGATACCTCCGCTTGAACGCGTTCTGAAAGAACGTCCAAGTCACATCAGCTTCCTCCATTCCGGAGATAGCGGCCGTCCACCAGGTATACGTATCATCATGTAACAGCGATACCACACATCCTAGCTTCTGCACATCACTGCAGTTCATTTGTCCCAATATCCTCTGTGTACTTTCCAACCAAGACTCGGAACCTTCAGCAGACAACCCTCTGAACTCAGTCCCTCCCAGACTGCGCAAACGTTCCAAAGGTAGTCTAGCATTAGCATCTCCCTGATGCCCAGCTTCATGAGCTCCAGCTACTGCCGCCTGAAAGGCTCCAGCAATAGCTTGTATCAAAACTGTCATGTCAGGAGCAGCTTGCCCCTGCCCAGCTTCAGGTCCAGCGACCCCAGCACCAGCACCAACATCAGCTCCATCACCTCCACCACCACCACCACCAGGTGGAGGAGGTAAATCCACTACATTATCAGCATTCTCTTCATTATCGTTCTGAGCCATAGCTCGCGTATTAATCCTCGTCTCTCTACGAGGTCCCATTCACTAAAACAATGCACTAACACAAATGTAATAAACATAATCAGGCTCAGCAAGGTAAGTAATCCAAGCACTCAAGCTCATTTCTCAAAAACAATTAATTTCATTAGTTTTGATATCGCAATGGGTCCCTCTAACATGCTTCAACACAGCATAGCTTCACAATTGTAACATACTTTACAATTCACACATCACACTTTCATTCAAAAAGGCACATCATGCATACATCACCCACATAACAATGCCCAATTACTCGAGAACTCAGCTCTGATACAACCAAATGTAACCCCCTTAGCCCGGCCTAGACGGTTGACCCGAACTACGAAGATTACACGGGGAAAACCAAAGTCAACCCGAAAGTTAACCTTGATTAACGACCTTTTTTTCTTTTTAATCTTGTCTAGATGCATATTAAACCTAACAGTAGCCTTGAGGAAAGCATACTTGAAAAGCACAGCAATCGGAAAGCAACAAAGGGACTCAATTGCATAATCTACAACTATTAGAGACCAAAATGTAAATTCTGGAAATTAAGAGGACTTAACTGATTTTTAAGTTACCATTATGAAATTAGTCATATTACATGCTTCTCTGTCAAATTTCACCTCAAACGGACATCACAAGCTCAAGCAATTGCATATACAAAATTCAAGACTAAAACGTAAAGCTTGCTAACCTTAAACCATTCAAATCAGTACCCAACGGTCGCCTGTTTCGAAACGGGGGTTGACCGTTCTGAAACGTGGGTTCGTTTCGAGACCTGTTTCGAAACAGGGCTTGACAGTGGCAAATCCGTTTCGGTACGCCCTCTACCCGTTTCGATACACGAAGGCCATTACAGGCCCCCGTTTCGAAACGGTAGTGCCCGTTCCGATACGGACTGCCCAGAAAGTGCAGATTTTGCTGGTTTATCATACAATTAACCACTCAAACACATCCCTAAGACCTCCTAATCATGCCAACAAGTCAACATACATATTAGGTACATATTTCCGTCATCAAAACTCATTCATGGCATCAATTAGGAAAAATCACAAGTCTATAGGCATGCATCCTAATATTCAAACCAACCAAACATCAAAACACCAAAGCAATCACCATAATGGCCATTTACAAGTTCAAAACATCATAGGCATCATGCCAAACTTAGGGAGTCCAAAACATCTCCCAAAAAAACAACCTAGGTTCCCATTGCCAAATACCAAAAGCTAATAATGTTGTAAAAATAGTCACCATACATGAGCTTAGCCTTCCCTTGGATTCTTAGCCTCCTTGCTGCCCTTAAAGCACTTCAATTCTCTGCATTATTGGCTCAAGAAAGAGAGCGTAAGCACAATTGCTTAGTGAGGCATGCTCTAAAGAAACAACACAATAATGCACTTTATAAAACACCTTTCAAAAGGCCATTTTATTCACAAATATCATTTCTCATGCAACAATGCATACACAACAAGCATCTCATGCTTCATTAACATCAACATGTCATATTAGCTTCCAAGTGATAATCCATAACCATTTTCAACATAAAACACAATCGGATACGCGGATTACAAGCGTTGTCCCATACGCTTCATACACACTACCAAACATACAAGGTGGAGTTTATCGGTACAATCACAACCCCTCAACACCCGTGATAGAGTTTAACGGTACAATCACAACCCCTCCCCATCACTCATTGGTAGTTGTATAACATCACTAACGAGAACACGAGACACACAACACAAGATCCACACATGGACTTTTAACCACCAGTGTGATCTTAAACATCTCGTTAGTGTACTTGGATGGAGTTTACTGTACAATTACAACCCCTCGACATCTAATGCGACTTAATTCACGGTGCACCCAATCCTATAGCCGGCTAACTATATCTGATTCAAGTACTTTAAAACCAAAACATCACTTGCCAATATACATCATTTATCATCAACATTCTAGTATTTTAAAGCATTAATCAAAGCAATTAAACCATCATGCATCACTATGCATCAAAACCACATATATCAATATCAAACCAATGATCTCTTACCTTGAGCATCCTTCAACACATGGCTTTCAAAACCAACATTAATCATGCTAAAACATGCTTTCAAAACAGAATTTAAACATGCAAATTAAACACATTGCATCCAACCATCTCATGGTTCATCAAAGAGAGAGTTTCTCCGAAAACTTACTCTTGAGCTTAGTTAAGTTGCTTAGACTTAAACTAAGCTCCCAAAACCTTCAAACATTGGTTTCAAAGCTGAAAACCAAACTTCACTCATCGATTCCGTTTCGCAAGCTTGCCGAAACGCCGATCAAGCTTCCGGATCAACACCACAAGGATCCGAAGATGTCTCCCCTGTTTTAAACACATCAAAGCAGAGGATTAATGCATCATCATGCATTAAAATCTTCAGCCATTACACCTAAACTCGTTGCTCTCACCAAATCTAACATTTCGGCTACCAAACACAACCGAAATCACATCCAAACTCATCCACAACATAACCCAGCCAAGATCCATCACTTTTAAACATTCTTAAACATCAATTAACATCCAAAAAGGATCTAAACTCGTCCTTATACCTCCAGCAATAACAGAACACCAAGATCACCCCAAAAACCACCATTTTCACAAGTAAAAACTTAGGAAAATCAACCTATTCAAAATTGCATTCATTAAACCTCAATCACACATCATTAAACATCCAAAATACATTAAAAAGACATCTCAAAACAGAGTCCAAACATTCATCACGAATTTCTTCAAGATTAAATCCAAATCTTGAGTTTTAAGCCAAAATCAAGATCACAACATTAAAACCTTTTATAAAACTCAATTTAAGGATTGAGAACTTGGGAATTTCAGTAAAGAACTGAGTATTTAGAGGAGAAGGACATCCTTACCTCTAAATGTAGATTTCTCCTTGTTTAGAGCCAAAATCCTTGAAAATCCAAATAGCAAATGAAGAGGATTTGATGTAAAAAGGATTAGGAATCAATTGATGATTGAAACCTCATCATTTAGTGTGAAAATCAAAAGGAATGTTGTTGTGGAAATGTGTTTGGCTGAGGGAATTTTGAGAGAAAATGAGATGAGAAAATTTTAACAAAAGTTGGTTATAAAAACTAAAATATGGTTTTCCCTCTTTTCTTTTAATTAATTAAACATTAAATGAGTCATTAAAATTAAGAAAAAAATATGGAGAAATCCTTCCTTGGGTAAATTAGCTCCTTAAAGATTCAAAGTTTCAATCCTTACAAAACAGTCACCACTGAACTTTTCAAAAATTACATTTTAGTCACTATTTCAAAATGTCACACTTCCAAACCTTATTTTGTAAAATTGATTTCACCACTCTCTTATATATATTAAAAGAGGATTTTTAGATATTCTTCCATATTTTTAATGCAACCCGAACTAGGATTTCCCTAAAACCACCTTTTATATTAGAACCAAAAATCAGACCGGTCCGATTCAGACCCTAAACTTCCAAGCCCAAAATTGGGGTGTTACAGGATGGCAGATAGGTATAATTTCGTGTGTTCCGCACCGCACCCGCCCAATTAGGGCGGAAATGGGTATAAATTTGGTGGGTAGTGGGCGGGTGTGGATGTAAAAAGTCATACCCGCCGCGGGTAATGGGTAGGTGGTGGATTTAAGACCTTACCCGCCCCGCATCTGCCCGCCCCGCCCCCGCCCGCCCCGCATCCTACTCGCCATATAAATTTGGATCATTATGAATTTAGATGTAATTTCACAAACTATTCTATAAAACCTAAAATTTTATAGGATATTGTTTGTAATTTATGTTTTGTGGTTGTTCTTGAATTTATGTTTTAATTGTATGATTGCTGTTAGGCGGGTTAATAGGCGTGTATAGGCGGATACGAGATGGGTAATGAGTATCCAATTGGGTGGTGGGTGTGGGGATGGATTTGAGAATATACCCGCGCGAGCGGGAGTGGATTTGAAAATTGTACCCGCCGTGGGTGGTGAGTAGGTGGTGGATATGAAAATTTTAAGTGGGTATGGGGATGAAAAAGGAGGTATCCGCACCCTCCCGCTCGTTTATCATCCCTAAAAAGACCCCAATAATCGACAACAAATATAAAATAATGTCATCATTAGTAAAATTAAAGAAAAATAAAAATAGTCGACGCTGCAAAGAAAAATAATATATATATATATATATATATATATATATATATATATATATATATATGTATGTATGTATGTATGTATGTATGTATGAGATCCACATTTATTGTGTAAAATTCATTTAGTTTTACATTAATTTATAGGGATGAGTCTACCACGTGCGACGAACACCGTTGAACACCATTAACACTAAACACCGCTGAACATCATTAAATTGATTAATAAAGATTAAAAATCTTAAGGACCTCAATTTGGATGAGTCTACCACGTGGGACGAACACCGTTGAATACCATTAACACCGAACACCGCTAAACATCATTAAATTGATTAATAAAGATTAAAAATCTTAAGGACTAGACTTATAATTAAAATTATTTCAAAAGAAAATTAAAAATAAGATTTAATAATTTTTTTATATTTCTTTATACACTTTTTAATTAATATATTAGAATCAAATATCCTAAAATCTATAATATCAAAAACCCTAAACCCAACCCAAAATCAAATATCCCTAAACGCAACAATATAAATTATCACGATGAAGATGATAATAACAATAACAAAGAGCTGATGGTTGAGAAAGAAGATGATTACTACAATGAATCGAATGATTTTGAATACAATCCTTTCACTTCAAATAACGAGAAGGACTTCTGTTTCTTGCAACAAATCTAGGGTTCACGAGTGTTCAATATGTGGGCTCATAGGCTTTGGTTGAGGCATAAGCGCCGGCGGTAGTTGTGTCGATGGTAGCAGCAACGGCGATAGCGACGAAAGGAAAATAAAAGGGTTGAATTTAAGGTTTTTGATATTAAAAAGATTTTGTGATATTTGATTTTAATATATTAATTAAAACAATATAAAGAAATATAAAAAACTTATTAAATCTTATTTTTAATTATAAGTCTAGTACTTAAGATTTTTAATTTTTATTGATTAATTTAATAGTGTTCAACGGTGTTCATCATTAGTAATGTTCAACGGTGTTCGTCGCACGCAGGGCCGGTCCTAACTATTTTTTGGCTCGGGGCGAAATTAAAAAAATGGGCCCCTAATTTAAAAATAATTTAAGAAATATATAATATAAAAATTCTATTTATTAAATTAAACAAACAATAATTTGTTACGATCTTAAAAATATCAAAAATATATTTAAGCCTACAAATACTTATAACAATAGCACCTGTGAAATGGGAAGATCCTCGATCGAAATATTTATATACTAAATCCGTAGAAACTGCGGTGATTAAACTTTAAAACAATAGCACCTGTAAACATATGAAAACATAATAAGCATTTGAATCACATCTTAAAAAACTACCAAATATTAAAAGATTCAAGCTTATTAAACAAAAATAAAAGAACAATCTTAACTATAATTTAAAATATATAAAAATAAGAAAAAAAATAAAAACATGATCTTACCAAAAATTTTAAGAACAAGTTTCAATAGGATTCAAGCACCACGGTTGATGATAAGCAATTGTAATTTTGTGTTTGTGAGAAATATGAAAAATTAAAAAGTGAATAATAATTTTCAGATAAGTTGCAAAATATAGAAGAGAAGAAAAGAGATGTAGGTTAATCATACCTGAATTTTCTCCACCTAATGAGTATTAAAGAGAAAAAATGACGTTAAAAAATTCTCCATTGATATGAAAAATCTGGAATATGGTAAATTGATGGTGGTGGGAATTGGGAAGACCGTAGTTTAACAATTTAGTTGAATTTTCTTTTGGATTTTCAGAAAGATATATTTAATGAGTGTTTCGTGGGAATTAGAATCATTATTACCGTTAATATAAAAATTTAAAATGTCAATTAACAGGTTAATAAATTTATGGGCCCTATCATTTTACTTAGACAATTTTTTTATTTATTATAAAAATAAGGGATATATTATACTAAATATTTTTTAAATTTATGGGCCCTGGGCGGGGGCCCTGCTGCCCCGGCCCAGGGGCGGCCCTGGTCGCACATTGTAGAATTTTTCAATTTATAGACCTTGAATAAGTGTAATGGATGGTTAAAATTAGAAACTCTTTTTTTTCCTTGAAAATCTCCTAACCCTATATTCTTAACAAATTTTTTTAATATTTTTTAGAAGGGTCCCATAACTTCTATCGATCTTTTCATAATACCGTTTCAGAATATAATATTTTTAAAGAGTAGAAATATTTTTTCTATTCATAACAAAGAAAGAAGAAGAGTAGAACACTTTTAGCTATCTCTTGAAATTATATTATCAAGAAATTGAAAATCAATTTGTGTCATAATATTCATCAGAAATAAGAACTTGATGAATTTGATAAGTGAGTAATATGATTAGTTTAATATAGGCTAAACTGGTTATTTTATCTTCGAGTTCGACCCAAATTAATAATGTTGCTCCTCGCGCGAAAATACGTTTAATTAGGTTTTTCAGTTCGCACATTGCAGCGAATTAGCCCCTTGACTAATATTGACTGACAGAACCGTTAATTTAACTGTTAAATTTTAACGCGTCAACCGTTTGTGCCACATAGCATGTCATATCAGCGTTGAAAAGTTAAAATGCTAACGTGGCAAAAAAATAAATAAATTATTTATTTTTTTATCTTATTTTTATATTAAATTTTAGTCAATTATATGATTGTGACATGACTGCTTCTTCTTCGTTTCCATTAAATTTTTTATCTTATTTGGAATGGGTTGAGGAATCAAACCCAGGTCTCGGTGAAAGAAAGTTTAATGCTTTGCAGGCCAACCTCTCAACTTTGTTAACAAACACCAAATATATTATAGGGTAAACTACATAAATAGTCCCCCGACTATGGTCCAATTATCTTTTACGTCCCCCGACTATCAAATGTTACAAATTGGTCCCTTAACTAAAATTTACATACAAAATGGTCTCATTCCGTTAAAAAATTAACGGACGTCTTACGTGGACGTTAATACGCTGACTAGGTTCAGATAAAATTATTTTTTTATTATACTAAATTTCCATGTCATTAAAAATATTAGTTTAAAAAAAATCCCCTTTAAAAAGCCTTAACCAGAGGACCAAATCCCACAAACTCAGTCTCATTTTTCTTCTTCTTCTAAACTTTATCTAGGAAAGAAGGAAGCCAATCTGAAAGATGGACTCAAGAAGAGAGATTCCGAAATGTGATTGTGGAGTGGACGATGATCTTAGAGCATCATGGAGTAATGCTAACCCGGGTAGGAGATTTTTCGGCTGCTCCAAGTATGGTGTTGGTCGTAATTGTAATTTTTTCCGTGGTGTGATTCAGAAATTGAAAATCGAGAAAGAATTGTTATTGTTGGATTGTTGAAAAAAATCAGAAAAGTCGAAGAGGGAAGAAAAAAAGAACGAATATTTTGGATTGCTTGTTTGGCTATGTATGTACTGATATTATGATTTTTTATGTAGGTTTGATTAGGGTTCTAGATTTTTATTTTGGGGGTTTTGGGGAATTTGTATGGGTTTGTGGGGATTAATGGTTCTAGAAGTTAAAAATCTTGTGGGGAAACTTTTTGTAATTGTTGAAGTAATGAAAATCTCGTGGGAAATCTTGTGGGAAAATATTTTGTAATTTGTATGGGTTTGTGAGAAAATTTATGTTAAAGTAATGGAAATTTAAGGGTTTGACTTCATCGTGAATTTTTTGTATTTACATTTGGCTATGAAACATAATTTCCAGCATATAATGCATTTGGCCTATGAAACATAATTTCCAGTGCATTTGGCTATGAAAATTTCTATTAAAGCAATGAAGATTTTCATTTCCATATAATGCTTGTACAAAATAGTAAAGCATTAACGTTTCTACAAAATGAGATGTGGCCAACAAAGTATTAAAGCATTAATGTTTCTACAAAATGAGATATGCCCAACAAAAAGATTTGTGCCTATTCAAAAGAGTTAATTGGCCATTAAACTAATACTTGACATTTTTCAAAAGAGTTACTTGGCCATTAAACTAACACTAGTCCACCCCTAGTGTTTGTAACATTGCTTCTGGTTGTGTCTGAGGTTGTACCAGCACTATCTTGAGTGTTCGTTGACATCCATCTAATTGTGAATGCATTTGACTGCCTTGTATGATTTTTTCTTGAATCTTGCTGGACTGTAGGTTCCTTCCTCTTTATAGGTAGCTTCTGCCTTAGCATTCTGAGTTGCTGGGTTGCTGTTTGAGATTGCTGAGTTGGAGGTTGACCAGTTGGAGGTTGACCAGTTTGAGGTTGAACAGACGGAGGTTGTTTCCTTGTTGTGGGAACCTATAAAACATAGGAAACAAGTTCTAATGTTATGAAGAAAACCAAATAAATACATAACTAAGAAATAAGCAAAAATACATTACCCTTCGAGCATTTCTTTTATTCCCACCCACTTCACCCTTGCAAGTTCTGATGTTATGACCAGGTTTGCCACACTTAGTACACTTCAATTTCACATATTTTCGACTCAGCTTTGTGGAAGCAGTGGCAGTTTCATCAGCTTCCTTTTTTTTGATTTACGAGGTCTTTCAGGTGGTCTTCTCAATGGTGGGGGCAGAATAGGTTGACAATCATTTTGAGGAGTCCACTGATTTGGTCCTCTAATTGGGTTGATAAAGTTCGAATAAATTCTTCCTTGTGTTATCTTGGTGTAACATTCATCAACATGTGATTCTGGCCTAACTCCAATTAACAACATCACTGACACGGCATGGTTGCATGGGATACCAGTTAACTCCCATATTCTACATGTACAAGTCAATGCTTGCATGTTGACAACATGCTGGTTGCCATATCCACATTCAACTTGATATTGTTCACCACCAGCATTTCTAGGCCAGCACCAACATTATTTTTGAAGTAAGCAAATGACATACAAATTTTAGGTAAGTAAACTAAAGATTAATTGAAATCAGTTTTGATTACCTATTAGATAGTACAATTGTAAGCTCCAACTTCTTCTGAATTTTGGGACAGAGAAGCCCAACATATTTTTCAGCTTGTGATTGTTTCTTTGCGATCCTTTGCATGATCATAGTCCTTATGGTTTCCATCATGGTAAGGATAGGCTTGTCCCTTGCTTCGAGTATAAACTTAATAAATAAAAAAATAAAATGTTAGTATATATCAATTATTAGTTCAAACATTATTTAGGAAATAATACATACCTTGTTAAAACATTCACATAGGTTATTCAACAACATGTCAATTTTGGTGTTACTTGTGAAAAAAGCCTTACACCATTGGTTAGGATTGATCTTGACCAACCAATCATAAGACTTCGATGACACAGATTTAATTTCTTCCAATGTGTCTTTGAACTCTTTAACAGTAGTTGATCTTGCAGCTTTCCAGAAAAGATCCTTCAGATGTTTTCCCTTGTTGCAATCTTCAGACTTGAAGTTTGTATACAAATGTCTAACACATGTCCTTTGTTGAGAATGTGGAAAAAGTTCTGCAATAACATCCACAAGCCCCTGTAAACATCAACCAAATTTGTTTGTTAGTCATAAAAACATGCAAATAAGAAATAAATATTAAAAATATTATATTATGTACCTTTTGTCTGCCAGACATGAAAGAGATGTGATAAGAGTTGATAATATTCACATCATCCTTCAAAATGTCCAAGAACCATGCCTAAGAGTCACCACACTCACTTTCTACACATGCATATGCAATAGGATAGATGCAGTCATCAGCATCTATCCCAACTGCTGCCAAAATATGCCCATCATAATATCCTTTTAAATGGCATCCATCAAGAGAAATAATTGATCTGCATCCAGCCTTGAATCCATCTTTGCATGCTTGCATGCAAATATACATTCTCTGAAAGAGACACTCATTTAAGTAGCATATGGTAGTGGTCCCTCGAATGGTATGCCTTAGCTCAACAAAATAGTCATATATCTTCAAATACTGTTGCTTCTGACTTCCCATTATCTGCTCAAGGGCATAATCTCTGGCCCTCAGACATTTAGTGAGAGACACACGAGCAATGTGGTCCTTGTAAACATCCTTCATTAAATATGTGGGTGGATAATTGCAATCTTCCAAAAACTTATAAAAATACTCTTTTGCAATCCATTTAGCTGTCACATGCTTATTTTTAAGGTCTCTAGCACATCTATGTTGAAGAATATAAGTTTTAATCTGCCATGATGTGTCTACTAGGTCACTTGGGTTCATTGGTGAAGCCCTTACTGTCCATGGACATCCTGGTTTGCATGCTGCCACTAATCTTCTTTTATCATTTTTCTTGAATTTCACATTATACTTATTTATCCTTCCATATTGACAAATGGCTTCTTTCAAAATCTTTTTATCAGCAAAAACTAACCAGTTTCAAACTTAGGGTTAATCATATCAACAGTACTGTTGAATTCAGGAAACTTATGATCATCAGAGTCTGACTCATGCACACTGTTTAGTGAGTCAGATTTTTGACTATCACTCACCACTTCAGATCCAATTTCTAAATCAGATAACCCTATGCCACAATACTCTCTCTCAACTTCATTTGCCACATTCTTAGTACATGTTTCTTCCTCACCAACATCATTATCAGAATCCAAAAACACAGATTCAGAATTGTTTGAACTAGAATCATAATCAACAGACTCAACATACACAGAATCAGAATCAGAATCATTATCAGACTCCACAAACACATTCTAAGTATGTCCTAAATTAGGCTCCTCACCAATCTCAAATTCATCATTCAAGTCATGCTGCCCTAACTCAGATTCATCATTTGAGTCATTATGCCCTAAGTCAGGTCTATATACAATGGATTCTTCCACTACGTACACATTTAGGTAGTGGTCCCTAGGCATATTGTTTATCAAACTCATGACATCTTGGTCAGTATTTAACTACCTGATTGATTCTCTAGTTAGATTAATTTCTGCTATTTTCCAATATAATTTGACTGGACACCTATATCCTAATATAAATATCATATCAGCAAATTCAAGCATGTTCATTCCATCAATTCTACACCAATCATAATGAGCAATAAATTTTCCAGTATACCTAAATGCAGGATCCTCAACAAAATAACCCCCATGATGCATAATTGTTGTGCATAACTTTGAATCTGTCTCTGAAGAACAATAAAGAAAATAAAAATGTGCACATTAAACTATTGAATCATCATGTGAATAAAACTTTAAAAGCAGTGCACGTTAAACTATTATATCAAACTTAAACAAGAATTTCTCATTAAAATAATCAAATATCAGACATACACATTAAATTAAACTAAAATAATCCACAAAACTAATGCACAAAAGTCAGTTTCATACCATTAAAGTACTAAACTAAACAATAATTTAAACCTAAACTAAAGTACATAGTAACAGAACAAAACTAATGCACAATAATTTAAACAATAATTTAAACCTAAACTACTTAAACAAAAATTTCTCATTAAAGTGCACAGTAACAGAACAAAACTAAAGTACTAAACTAAACAATAATTTAAACCTAAACTAATGCACAAAAGTCAGTTTCATACCATTAAAGCACAAAACTAAATAATAATTTAAACATAAACTAGTCCACTGTTAGTTTTATATCACTAAAGCACAAAAACTAAGCCAATTTCAGTAAAATATTTAAAGTCGGTTTCATCAGAATATTCAAAGTCCTCAAAATATTCAAAGTTAGTTTTATACCACTAAAACCCTAAACTAAACAATAAGTTAAACCCTAAACAACATTCAAAGTTATCAGAATATTTACAAACTAAACTAAGTTAGTTTATCGTAATATAAGTCACAAAACTAAGTTATCAGAATATAACTAACCTTAAAAACCCTAAATCAATTGAACTCACAAAAACCCAAAATCAATTAAACCCAAAATCGCAAAAATTAAACACAAAGTCAATCGAATAAAAAATGCAAACTTAATATCTTACCATAGCGAACAGCTCCTTGCCCTTTCGATCGAAGTTTGCGATAATACATCATTAACCTTAATCTATGTTGAAGAACTCACAAAAACCCTAAATTAATTGAACCCAATTTCTCAACACTCTAAAGCATTTTCTCTGAGAGAAATTTTCTTTCGTTTTCAGTTTATTTTTGTGTTTTAGGGCTAATCTGATGATAGAGGATAATGAACCGTTGTTTAAGTGTTTAATCAAAACACACCGTTTTGAGGAGGCTACGTTAGCATCCTAGTCAGCGTATTAACGTCCACGTAAGACGTCCGTCAATTTTTTTAACGGAATGGGACCATTTTGTATGTAAATTTTAGTTAAGGGACCGATTTGTAATATTTGATAGTCGGAGGACGCAAAAGATAATTGGACCATAGTCGGAGGACTATTTATGTAGTTTACCCTATATTATATAATCTCATTCAAATAGCATTATTGCTTCTTCTTTTTCGTTACTTTTAAAAACTCTGAAAAAAAATAAATTAGGATAACGTGATAGACACTTGCATTTTCTTAATTTGTTGTTAGCCGTTGTTGTAATTTCCATACCCATACCAATTCCAAATTCCTTAATGTTGTCTTCTTCATTTTTAATTTTGAAGAAAAATAAATTCAGCAAAAACATATCCATGGTTATTGTTTCCTTCATTATTGAAGTGAAGAAGATAATAGTGCCATACCTACTCTGTGTACTAAGAAAGCAAAGGAAAGGAAAGCGAGCGAGCGAGAGAGTGAAGTGGTATGGCAGTATAATCAATGCTTCTTCTTCGCTATCAGTAAGATCAGTTAAATCCAGTTTTTTTTCTTCAAAATTTTCAAAAGTAATGAAGAAGAAGAAGCAACAGTCATGCTATTTGGATGAGGATATATATTATATTTAGCATTTATTGTCAAAGTTCAGAGAGTTGGTTTGGTGGCAAAGCAATGAGCTTTCTTCCGGCAAGACTCGAGTTTGATTCCCTAGCCCCTCGATATCAAGAGTATTTTAGCTACTTTAAAACCAACTAAATGATGACACGTGACATCATCTAATTGGTTAAAATTTAATATAAAAAATTATTTTTTTGTCACATCATCATTTTGACTTTTCAACGCTGACATGGCATGCCATGTGGCACTGACAACTAACACATTAAAATTTAACAGCCAAATTAACGGTTTCATCAGCCAACGTTAGTCAATGGAGCTAATTTGCTGCAATGTGCGAACTGAAAGCCTAATTGAACACATTTTCGCGCGAGAGACAACATTACTAATTTGGGTCGAACCGAGAGCAAAATAACCCTTTAGCCTTATATATATATATATATATATATATGAGGAAAGCAAGTTCCATAATTTTCAATGATAATCCTTATTGTAAGCATGCGAATGTGATGCCACTGTAATTTAATGAATCTATTTTAAGTTACAAGCATTAATATATTTTTGTAGTATTTATAATGGATATTATAGTTTGTACTTCATTGAATTCAACTTAAATTGCATTTATAAATGTATTCTATATAAAATAAATACAAGGATTTATCTAACATATGCATACATGCATATATTAAGGGTCATTTAATAATTTATATTTAATACAAGATTTTATTTAAAAAAATAATAATCATTTAATGTATTACAAAACCCTAAAAGATTCTATTGAAAAATCTAAACACAAAACTCTAAATCATATACCCTAAACCATAAACCCTAAAATATAAACCTTAAACCTTAAAAACCTAAAACCATAAACCCTAAAAATAAAACTTAAACCCTAAACCCTAAATTGTAAACTATAAACTCTAGCCTAAACCCTAAACATTGACATCTACACACATCTTTCAGACATTATGATTGAACACGAATGTCTTAAAATAAACATCATCCTTTTTTTACTAGGACCACTTGTCGTGATCATTTTCAAGTTGATATTATATATATTATTTTTCACACATTATTTTTCAAATGATTTTCTATAAGGAAAAAATGAAATGAGATAACGTGATAGACAGACAACTGAACCATAAAAGCTTTTAGTTACCAAACTAATAACAGTCGCAATTTCAAGGGCGAACCCAACATTTTAACCCCAAGAAAAATCTGAACTAAAATCCTTTTTTTTTTCTTCCATTTTCTCTGAGTTTTAGTAAGTCTCTCAATTTTCCCACAGTTTACTTTTCCTGCTTTCCAAACAGACTCACTTTCTCTCTCTCTTTATGTTGCTTAGTTTTTTTCTTATCTTCTTCATTGCTCCACTCAACACTGTCGGTGGAAGTCCCAACATCACACGTTTCATTTTAATTCACACTTCCCCTGATTCCATCTCTCTGAATTTCAGGAGTTAAAAAGAGTTTTTCTTCTTCTTTTGTCATATTGGTTTTCTGCTTTGATGATCCATTCATTGTTGGAAACTACCACTCCATTCATCATCAAAGGTAAAAGACATTAAACTTTTCAGTCTTTTCGAAAGATTTTGCATCAGGGTTTGGTTCTAGTAAGTACTGAAATTTATTTCTTTTTCTGGCCAGAAAAAAAAAAAGAAATTCATCTCTTTTGGCTTTAATTTCACAATCTTTGCACATATTGCTTAACTAAGATCGTATTTTGTTTCATGTTTTGTACTTTACAAATCCTTTATTTCTGGAAGTAGCTAGCAAGAATATAATACATGCAATAATGTTGTTTTTTTTTTTTTTGGGGGGGGGGGTGCAAAGAGCGATCTTGTTTTGGATGAACAATGTACTAATTTGTTGTGTTGTCATTGTAATTTAAATGCAGATGTTTTAACTTTTGAAATCTTTGAATTATTGAAACCGGGATTGGTGAAGCAATGGACCAAAAAATCTGGCTATGGAGGAAAAAATCTACAGAGAAGACCATTCTTTCTACTGACAAACAAAACATCTCCCAAAAAGACAATGAAGAAGAGGTAAAGTCAAGAATGTTTGATTATTTTCAATAAACTTTCTCAGAAAACTCTTTGCCAAAGTTTGTCATTTGATCCCAATGTTGATTGATGCTTTAATTGGGGTTTTCTTCAAGTTAAACATATATTAGGATGCCTTATTCTGGGTTGACAAATAATTTCTGGGAAACTTTTTATTTTGAGATAGTTTTTATTACAGTGAAGTTTGATTGTTGTTTTTGATTTTTCACATATTTCTACCAGATACAGACTCTTGTGACTGATAAAAGAGAATTGGAGAATGAGCTATTTAAATTAAACCAAAAGGTCGCCGCTGCACTTTCCGACTGTAGTTACAAAGATGAACTTGTGAAGGAACATCAAAATAATGCACTGCAAGCTGCTGCAGGTATGTAATATATATACACACACATTATATTTGACTTTTTGTTAATGGTGGGGATTTGTTTTTAATGAACAAATTATATGCAGGAATGGAGAAGGCAGAATTGAAAGCAGCTTCTTTAAAGCAAGAATTAGATGAAGCTTTGCAGCAGAAAGTTGCAAGTGAAGAAAGGGTAACTAATTTAGATGCGGCTCTCAAGGAATGCATGCAGCAACTGCGGTTTGTTCGACAAGAGCAGGAGCAAAGGATTCACGATGCCGTGAGGAATGCCTCAAAAGAGTTTGAGATGTCGAAGAAGAATTTGGAGGAGCAGCTGGCTGAGACTAGGAAAAGGGTTGCCAAATTAGGTGTTGAGAATACTAATCTTAGTAAGGCTCTCTTGGTGAAGGAAAAAGTTATTGATGATTTAAACAAGCAAAAGGCTCGGATCGAGACAGATTTGAGTGCACTACTGACAAGATTAGAATCCACAGAGAAAGATAATGCTGCTTTCAATTACAAGGTTCGAGTGCTCGAGAAAGAATTTGAGATCCGGAATGGAGAAAGAGAATTCAATCGTCGAACAACAGAAGCATCACACAAGCCACATTTAGAAAGTGCGAAGAAAATTGCTATGCTTGAATCAGAATGTCAACGGCTGCGTGTCCTAGTCCAGAAACGGTTGCCGGGTCCTGCTGCTTTGGCTAAGATGAAAAACGAAGTTGAAATGCTGGGAAAGGGCTCTATTGAAATGAGGTGGAGAAAATTAAATCCAAGTCCTACCAGTCTAGGGGTTGATTTCGCAGTTGACAGTTGTTCAGACAGCCCAAGCAAGAGGGTTAATATCCTAACTGAGCAGTTGTGTGCAATTGAAGAAAAAAATATGGTTCTCAAGGAAGCCCTTGAGAACAAAACCAGTGAACTACAATTCTCAAGAGCCATGTATGCACGTGTTGCTTCCAAATTATTGGAGGTTGAGTCACGACTTGAAGAATCCTCCAAAAGTCTGTCGAACAATGAGTCAACCAGGAACATCATGTTGTCATCAATGTCCGATATTGGCATAGATGATAAAGCTAGCAGTGCGGAATCCTGGGCTCCTGCTTTAATTTCAGAGCTTGAGCATTTCAAGAACGGACAAATAAGGAAGTCGTTGTCATGCAAAACTGTTGTGTCTTCGGAGATATATCTGATGGATGATTTTGTTGAGATGGAGAAATTAGCTTTAGTCTCGGTTGATAAACTGTCGAGAACTTCTCATTTTTCTTCAGATGAAGCTAGTGGGACCCTTGGACCGTTACAAACTGGATCGAATGGAAATGCCATGGAGGTTATGTGTAAGGAGCTGGTCCTTGTTCCTGGCAGTCATTATGATCATAACATGTTGAACAATGAAATGAAGTCCAAAAGTCCGTTGGTTAGCAAAGATCTTGGTCTGCTTCAGGATATGCCAAAAGTGGATTTATGTAATGAGGATGCTGATGTTAACATTTGCTCGGAAGAGGCGAGTAACCAGCAGTTTTATCCTGATTTGAGAAAATTAATTTGCAAGATAATTGAGCTTATTGAAGGGATCAACTTACCGCCACCAGATTATAATGTCCCTGAAACCTTGTCCGAGAAGAATTCTTTTCCATACAAGCTCTCAGAAGTACCTTCAGGCTATGTGGTTCGCGTTTTTCAGTGGAAAACTTCTGAACTTGGTGCTGTTTTGCAGCAATTTGTGCAGGCTTGTTATGACTTATTGAATGGAAAGGCAGACCTCGACAAATTTACCCAAGAATTAACTTCGGGTTTGGACTGGATCATTAATCATTGCTTTTCTCTTCAAGACGTTTCGAGCATGAGAGATGCGATTAAGAATCATTTTGAATGGGATGAATCAGAAAGCGAGAGTGAAGAAGGTGGAATGGTTGATCAATTTGCACAACCTAATGTGAGCGAAGAAAAAATGAAAACAAGAGATGATTCGGTTAATGAAGAAGCCACAAAGCAACATCTTGAAGATAAGCTCCAGTCAACTACGAATAAGAGCAACTCTCTGATAAATCAACTCAAGGAATCTGAGAAAGCCATTGAAAAGTTGCAGGTGGAGTTGGATGCATTGAGAAAAACTGAGGACATGGTTGAAGTGAATGTTGAAAAACATATATGGGATGAAATCTACGATAACCCACTTTCCTCAACAAAATATAAAATAGATGAAGCTTTTCAAAAATTTCCTTCACAAGACCTGGAATCAAATATTAAAAATAGCTGCCATGAAGAATTTGAGACCAAGTGCCTTGACAGGTAATATAAATTTTGCTTTTTGAACCCTAATATTGCAGTCAACACTGTCGATTTTGTTTGCAGTGTTTGAGTCATGCAACTGATGTTTTCTTTCCTTCAGTGTGACAGAAAAGGAACTACCAAAGTCTGAAGTTAGGCATGAGGGAAATCAGTTTCGAACTGTAAGTTTATATGCGGATAACAATTATATTAGTTCATTCTTTATATATAACATGTGAAATGTATCAACTCTTGATCAATCTGCCAGAACCATGAGATTACAATTGCTTCGAAAAAGTTAGCCGAGTGCCAAGGGACTATTTTAAACTTGGGAAAGCAGTTGAAGGCATTGGCATCTCCAAAGGAAGCAGCCCTTTTCGACAAAATTATCTCCACTCAAACCGAGACCATAACTCTGACGACTCCAATTACTATTCCAACTCCACCGAGGAAGAAGTTGATTAGCCGAAGACCCTCTCTATTAGATCAGATGATAATGGAAGATAAGGCCAAAGTAAAAGGAAATCCCAGTTCTTCTTTAATCTCTAACGGGACAATCGCAATAACGCCTACGGACAGTACCCTTGTTTTGAACGGAAAGAAACAACAGGAAGACAATGCTGCAGTTAACTCTCTAGCAATTGTCCCTAGAAAAAAACAAGGTGGGAGTTTATGGAAAAGGGTTTTCCGGAGAAAGGGCTTTAGATGTTGAGGATTTCACCTAGTACTAACAGGACACATCCAAGATTGACCCGAACCTCGGGTCCATGTGTTATAGTTTGATAAGGGAAACTATTCATTTGGTCTGTGATTTGTCTGTCTTGTAATGACTAAACAGAGAGTATTTAAGAAAATGCAGATGGAGTGATATTATACCAGTAAAAAGCTAAAGGCCATTTTTGGTTTGTTTACGTTTCAGTGAGATTTATTTATTCTGTATTGATCATACACGTAGGTGTTCCATTTGTGGTATATTCTTTACATTTCATCTTCTTTTCCTACGAACTAAAGCAAATCTACCTTTTAATTAGCCATTTTAAAATTGTTTTGGCGTAGTAAATTATGCATTAAGGGTATGCAAAAACACCATAAATAGGGACAGACGTAGAATTTCATATAAAGGATGCGAATTATTAAAGGTACAAAATTAGATTATCAATAGAAAATATATAAAAATTTTATATAAGATAATTTACAATTTTTAGGAGGTGCGGTTGCGCAGCACCACCCGTGTCCTACGCCTAGTTAAAAAACCTACCTAAATTTAAATGGAGGAAAAGAGTACATGCGCAATAAATACATAAGCAATGAATAAACAAAAGACAGTGACAAAAAAGTCAAGAATTACACAATTATAAGATCAGAATAACATAGTACTTCGTGAAACATAGATCACCTTGAACTGCATGGAGAAAAGAGTTAGGCGGACTATCGAAAATTCGAAATAGACCACAATCAAATTATCAGACGACACGAGTTTAGCGAGATCATCCGGAACCATGTTCCTTTCTCTTGGGATGTGATTCAACCGAACAACCCAATTCCGCTTGCTTAGTTTCGACAAGTGCCACATAATAACGCATCTCACATCCGATTTCACACCGTGCCGAAGGACACGCATTGCACAAGACTATCTACCTCAATAATAATCTGGCGAAAATCTCGCTCACATGCCGTCAAAAGAGCCACATAAGCACCCCAAAGTTCAGCTTCAAGAACCGAACAAATGCCAATAAACTTGGTGAAACCAAACACCCAATTCCCGGAATGATCACGCGCAACCCCTCCACAAGACGCATACCCATCCAAGGATCGTCTCGCGTCTTCCGAGTTAATTTTGAGCCAACCCTCATCCGATAGTGTCCACTGCCCTGGAACCACTGCACCAACTGTGGCCTGCTGGTGTCGATGCCTGCACTTCAGGAGCGCGTGTTTCGAGAGCTCTACAATGTTACGAATCCGCTCAATCACCGAGCCAGTACTTTTAAGGGGTGAAACAAACACAATAGCATTGCGTGTGAGCCATATATTCCAAACAATTGCACCAAATAAAAGATCTCAATCATGGTTTTCAGCGATGAAGCACTCAGCCTGAGTTAAGTTTCTCGCCACCTAATCTTTTATATCCAACATCAAGAATTCATGAAAACCTTCAGGTTTAATAAGCCCCGCCCAAGCTTGTCGTGCCAAAGGACATTGTGGTAACAATGATCAACATCCTCAACACTATGACCATAGCACGGGCAGCTATTATTAGAAGAAAAATGGTGGTGAAACCTCTCAGCATTCGTCAATAACTTATTGCAACAAACTAACCACAATAAGATCTTAATTTTCTGGAGGCCCCGAAAGCGATGAGGCATCTTCCAAGACTTGTCCTCAATTTCTGAAACGGAACCATGTCAAATTTTATAAGACGAGCGCACCGTGAATCAGCCATCATGTTCACCCGACCATGCTAAAACATCCCTTGGAAACCATGGCTAGGGGGCTTGACATCAGCAATGTGCAATAACACCTCATTTGGTAGCAAAGACTGTAACAATTCCCACTTCCAATCTCCATGTGTGTTGACCATATCGGCAACAGAAGGGTTACCCAACGTATCCAAAGCAGCAGGATATATATATCGAACCAAAGGGCCAAGTTACGATTCCATGGCTCCTTCCAAAAATCCACCCCGGCTCCATTTCCTATATGCCATTGTACATTCTCACGAACATCAAGCCACACGAGGCTCAACCCTTTCCAAAGGTTTGAGCAGAAACTACGAGTTAAAAGATCAACACCTTATCCTTACATTTATACTTCCAACGCAAGAAACGAACTCACGATGCATTTTTACGAGACACCAATTGAAATGCCAATTTTATCAAAAAGGTCGCATTTTGCGACTTAATCCGCCGAAAACCAAGCCTACCGCAATCTAGAGGCTGACAAACCTCACTCCATTTAACTAAATGAACTCCATCTCGCTCAGTCGTAATACCCCAAATAAAACACCGAATAACCATCTCAATTTCAACACAAGTTTTTCGTGGTAATACAACTGATTGCATGGTATAAGAGGGAATTGCTGCCAAAACTGATTTAGCCAAGGTAATTCGCCCTGCAAGCAATAACGTCTTAGCTTTCCAACCACTAAGCTTCTGTTGCATACTGTCCAAGAGATAAGTAAACGTGGCATGAGAAACACGATGGTGCAATAAGGGTACACCCAAGTATTTCCCCAAGTCTGTGACTTCATTGAAACTAAAAACCGACGTAATCAACGAACGAACATTCGTAAGCACATTCTTGGAAAAGAAGATTGTCGTCTTTGTACAACTTACACGATGCCTAGATTCTCTACAAAAATCAGTCAACACCCGCCATATAACCTCCATTTGATTTGTCGTGGCTTCAGCAAAAAGAAGCATGTCATTCGTAAAGAATATGTGAGATATCTGGGGGCCAGCTCTAAAAGTCGCAAACGGTTTCTACAACCCCATGTTAGCCTCCACCTGAATAGCTCGAGCAAGTTTCTCCATACATAAAACAAAAATATACAGAGACAATAGACCACCCTACCGGATACCCCGAGAAGGGACAAAAGACTCCGTCAACGTTCCATTCCACAAAGTTTGCATCGAAACAGTTGAAATGTATTGCATAATCAGACTTTTAAGCGTGGCTGGTATACCTAAATCAGTAAGAGTGTCCTCAATAAAACTCCATTCCAATCTATCGTAGGCTTTTTTCAAGTCAATCTTCAAAGCCATTCAACCTTTCTTCCCAGTTTTGCGACGCATCGTATGATTAACGTCCCGAGTAATTATAATATTGTCCAGAATGGGTCTCCCATGAACAAAGCTCGTCTGGTTGTCCGAAACCCATGCCAGCAAAAACGATTTCAAACGCTTCACAATAATCTTGGAAACAATTTTATAGACCACATTAGACAAACCGATAGGTCGAAACTGAAAAAGAAACTCCGACAAAGGCATTTTAGGAAGTAGAACCAGCACAATTTTGTTAATTTGTAGAGGTACCTCACCAGTAATAAAAAGTTGTCGCACAAAACTACAGACTGCCCGACCGTATCGGAATTTCATTAGAAAAAACCGGCGTTCAAACCATCCACTCCAGGAGCTTTCGCGGCCTCAATATCAAAAACCGCACGCCGAATCTCTTCATCTGTAACCGAAAACACAGTGCTTTCTAAAGCACGCAAATCAACTGCGGGAAATAATCCCTGGATTGCATAATTTCCACTCGTATGCCTCTCACTCTTGAACAGATCACGAAAAAATGCACGACAGCCTCCTGTATCGCAGTCGGATCAGTGCAATGTGGTATCATATTTTAGAAAGTAGTCTCAAATTAATATTTCAAAAAAATTGATTTGATCATAAGATATTATAATTTAAATTTATACAATAATCTGAATTTAAATAATTTTAATTTAAAACGATTTAAACATGTAGTAATTCGATTTGCAATCATATGAATAAATAGTTTCAAATGAAACAGAATTAAGTGTTAAGGTTTTTTTTGACCAATTCTAAATGGTAAGACTTAAATGAAAATGACTTGACCTAAAAAAATATTGGTAAATTAAATAAATTAAATTAAATCTAAATTGATTTAAATCAGAATCAATTCGAATACAAATGAATTGACACTGTATGGGGGTGTGACTCAAAAATCATTTTTTTAAAAGTGGCGGGGTTGTTGATAATTTCAATAGATACTTGTTGAATAGGAGCGATGAGGAGCGGGAACGGGAACGTCAGGCGGAGCGGGAACTACAGGAGGAGCGGTTCAGACAACCAGGAACAGGTCAGGTCGAAGGTGATAGAAGGGTTTCGGCGGAGAGGGTGCACAGTCTTTGTTAACAACGTTAGTAAGAGGATCCATCATCTATCCCTGAAAGAAGCCTTTGAGTCTTACGGAACAGTAACCGACGTCTTCGTGGCATACAAGAACCCAAAAAGAAGAAGGAATCCGGCAACCTTCGCCTTCGTGAGGTTCATCAACGATGGGGAGGCTAGACGTGCTGTGAGGGAAGGAAATGGTCGAAGTATGGATGGGTTCCGTATCCAGGTTTTCATGGACAATCGTGTGGAGGAAAACAGTCACAAGGCTTCCCTTAATACAGACAATGACCGAAAAAAGCCTTGGTCGATGAGAGATGAGCGTTCTTTTCGTGACGTTCTGGTTGGAGTCAAGAATCTGGATAGAGAGCAAGCCAACGACAGTGGCAGTGTTGCTGATGGTAAGACGTCGTTCGAAGTCAATATTGTTGATGAGGACAAGTGGGATAAGGACAAGTGTTTGGACAGTCCTAGAAATGTTGTTCAGATAAGAAGATCGGAGCTTGAATGGAGAAATGCGTGCCTAGTTGGCCAGATAAAATGCATGTACAATCCGGAGATGGTGGAGGTTGCTTTAAAATCAGAAGGTCTTTCTGTTAAAATTATCCCATGGTATGGTCTATTGGTGGTGATTCATTTCCAGTCACCGGAAGCGTTGTCCCAGGCCTGTAACATAAGAGAAATGCTACTACATTCATGGTTTGATGAACTGGAGAGATTGGTGGGCTTTGAAGGCAAGAGGCGAGTTAAAGCATGGGGTTAGGCTAATAGACGTCCCTCTCGTGGTCTGGAGTCCCATACTCTTTCACAGGGTGTGTAGTCGTTCAGGGTCAGTTGTAAGGATCGACAAGGACACCGTTTCAAGGAACCGTTTCGATGAAGCTAGATTTTTAGTGGAAGTTCAGAACGTCTCGGCAATTTCAGATAGGATCACTATGCGCATTTTTAACCAACAGTATGAAATAAAAGTGCTGACGGATGAATTTGAAGAAGATCGAGTCTTCCTCGACGGTCGGTCACCGTTCGAACCACAGAGGCCTGCGGGCTCTTTTGAGTCGGTTCAGTGCCAGAGCTCGCATGGGAAATCCAAAGAGGTGAGCAACGAAGCATTTTTGTGGCGCCAACATAATGATGGGTAGTTATGGTCCCTTCCCCTGAGGTGGTCCCCTCAAAATCTGCACGCTCTAAAGGTAGTAGTGAGAACCTTTTTGAGGTTCCACTAATGTCGGGAGATGGAATTGGGTTTTCCAGTTACTGTAAAGGGGCTTCAGCTAATTATGCGGATATGGGCCTGGATGTGAGGCCATCTAGCCCATCCATATCCAATGGGTCGAGACTCTTAGATGTCCCGATTAGTGTTACCCCACAGATTGAAAATGGGTTGACCCAGCCAAGCCTAATAACCCCCCGATAGAATCTGTGTTGCAACACCAACGAATACCTCTCCTAACCCATGCCAATTCCAACCTGTTGATGGTAGAGCGGCCGGAGAACCTAAATTGGAGACTCAAACCGATCAAAGGGCTCAGTAAGAAAAGCCGAAAAGGCAAGAGTGGTAAGCTGAAAAGCCTTCGATCTACAACGGCGGCTATGGAAACTTTAGGGTTTAACCAAATTTGTGCGGAGCCGGAATCGCCAAGAGAATCTAATCGGATTACTGGGGAAGAAGAGGCGGAATCGATGATCAAGACTGGGGAATCCCTTGGGGTCAGATTTGATGCGCAAAGAGAAGACATTGTGAAGCAATTAATGGTGCTAGAGAGGCCGAAGGCGGACTAAGCCAGTTTTGTTTTGAATTTGTGTGGGGGGTTTTGCCGTGGGTAAAATGTCTTCATGTCTGTTGAACTAGGTTTATTATCATGGAACGTGAGGGGTCTGGGTCGAAGGGAGAAGTTAAGGTCTACATGCAAGGTAATCTCAGGATCTAAAGCCAAGATTGTGCTGCTTCAAGAGTCCAAATTAGGACCTGATAAACAAAGGAGCATTAAAAGGCTCTGCTCAAATAACCAGTGGAGTGATGTCAGTTCCCCTGCAATCGGATCGGCGGGAGGGCTGATTACTATGTGGGACACAAAAGTTTTCAGAGTTAAAAAAGAAATAATTTTGGAAAGAGTAATTGGAGTGTTTGGAAATCTTGGTGAAGAGAATTTGGAAGTGGGTATACTGAACGTCTATGCTCCAAACGCCCAAGGGGAAAGGCGTGATTTTCTGGCAATGGTAAAACAGTTAATAAACCATGAGGGTGTTCCGGTCTTGATGGGAGGGGATTTCAACACTGTTAGACGAATCAAAGAGAAATTGGGGGTAACGGCAATTTCCACCTCAATGAGGGTTTTCGATGAGTTCATAGGGGATTGTGATCTAGTGGATTTGCCCATGTCGGACGGAGCCTATACATGGTTCAGAGGTGGTGAGTCGATCGCAGCTAGTAGAATCGACAGATTCCTGATATCGCCAGAAATTGTGGTGAGATTTCCAAACTTAATTCAGAAGAGATTACCTAGAAGTCTGTCGGATCATAATCCGATAATGCTGCTCCATGGGTCAAGCGAGAGGGGACCTCAACCTTTCAATTTTTTTGATCACTGGGCAGAGGATCCTTCATACGATGCTCAGGTGAAAGAGGTTATGAGGGGAACGTGTTGCATTGCCGATACTCTAAAGTCAGTTAAGGTTGTCTCGAAAGATTGGGTGAAAAAGAAAAGAATGGTCGATAACAAGTCTGTGGATGAGTTGGAAAAGAAAATTGATGAACTGGAGAGACTTGCTTCAACGGATGGCTCACATTCGAGTTGCTGGGAGGAGATTAAGCGACTCAAAGCTACTCTGTGGGAGAGATATAGAACAGCCGAAAGGGAGTGGTTACAGAAATCAAGGTTGAAGTGGTTCTAGATGTGTGATAAAAACACTAAGTTTTTTCCACGCAACAGCTTCTATGAGAAGGAGACGAAATGATATACAATGCCTATGCGTGGGGAATAATATTACCAAGGATATGTCGGATATAAGAAAGGTCTTAGTGCAGCACTTTCGAAAAAGCTATAATGATGTCCCAACTATCACTCTAGCTTCCTTTGACGTACAGTTTAATACTCTGGAGGAGTATTTGGCTAAAAATCTGGAAGTGCCTTTTTCCGAAGAGGAAGCGTGGTTAGTGATCAACTCTGCCGATGGCACAAGGGCCCCGGGCCCCGACGGGTTCAACCTGAATTTTTTCAAGAAATAATGGAGCTTCCTTAAAGAAAGTATTCTACAATTCTTTTCTGATTTCCATCAAGAGAAGCCTATGAAGAAATGGTGGAATCACTCTTTTATCACTTTAATACCCAAGTCAGTGAATCCAGTAGAGGTTGAAGATTTCAGGCCAATTTCTTTGGTTGGCAGTTTATACAAACTGATATCTAAGGTTCTGGCAAAAAGGTTATCCGGGTGTATTGGTGAAGTAGTGGGTGAGAGCCAGTTCGTCTTTATCCCTGGTAAGCAAATCCTTGACTGCTCATTAATTTCCAATGAGGTCATAGATGATGTGAAGAGATCGAAAAGGAAGGCGGTCGTGGTGAAAGTCGATTTTAGAAAGGCATACGACTCAGTAGATTGGAATTTTGTGGATCTTATTATGCGTTATATGGGCTTTGGACAAAGATGGAGAAAGTGGATGAGTACGTGTCTGTCTTCAGCAATGATTTCAGTGTTGATCAACGAGTCCCCTACCAAACTGTTTTCGATTAAACGAGGCTTGAGGCAAGATTGTTCCCTATCGCCATTGTTGTTTAATCTAGTAGGCGAAGCTTTGAGCAAATTGTTATCTAAAGCAGTGGAATTGGGACTGTTTAAGGGAGCGAAAGTTGGCAGCAGCGAAATGGCTATTAGTCACATTCAATTTGCCGATGACTTGGTCATTTTCATTGAGGCAAAAGATGCTATGGTTCGACAGGTCAAGAGGGTACTGAAAATCTTTGAGTTGGCAGCGGGATTGTCCATCAATGAGTCGAAATCGAAACTGTACGAGGTTAACTTAGAAGACGAGCGTACGAAGAAAATGGCTGAAGCGATCAATTGGGGATGGGGCTCCCTTCCTACCAAATATTTGGGAATCCCTTTGGGTTTTGCTCACAACTCAGCTGAGATTTGGAAACCAATTATCGACAAGGTAAAAAAGAAACTCGATGGATGGAAAGGTAAATTGCTCTCCTTTGGTACTCGAATAACTTTGGTCAGATTAGTATTAGCAAATTTACCGATCTATTATCTATCGATTTTCAAAATGTCGATGAAGGTGGCAAAGATTATCAATTCTTGCATTGCAAGATTTATATGGGGGAACAAAGAAGGTAGAAGTATCCATTGGATTAGATGGAAGGTATTGTGTAAACCAAAGTGCCTTGGAGGGTTGGGAATCGTCGATATGAGGTTAAGAAATAGAGGTTTGATGAATAAGTGGATGTGGAGATTCAGCAGCGAACCTAATAGCCTTTGGAGATAAATTATCACGGTAAAGTATGGCCTAGACCCATCGTTTTTAGTCTTGAAGAAGGGGAGTTTTCCGAAACCATCTTGGGTGTGGCGGGACATTATAAGACCTTTAACCGAAGAGGAGGATTTTTTTACAACAAACATTCGGATCGAAATCGGAGATGGTGAGTCAACAGATTTTTGGAATGACTATTGGACGGAAGTTCCTTCGCTTCGTTTAGCTTTTCCGAGGTTATTCGCAATGGCAGTCAAGAAGGAGGGAAAGGTTTCCGAGTTTGGAAGCAGAAGCAATGGAGGTTGGGTCTGGAATATTGAATTCCGTAGGCTTTTCTTTGATTGGGAGGTGGAAATGTGGGAGGCTTTTAGGAATATCATTAGTAAGGCTGTCAGGAAAGTTACAGATAAGGATATAGTCAAATGGGCGGGGTCATCAAAAGGTTTTTATACCTCTAAAGATTATTGCAACTATATCCAAGGGGAGGCATGTGAGGGAAGTAATGTTTGGAAGCTAGTGTGGGCTAGTGCCGCTCCATAGAAGGTGGCTGCCTTTTGTTGGAAGGTAATTCATCAGAGAATCCCGACCTTTGACGAGCTGGCCAAAAGAGGAATACAAAACCATAGATCTGGTGTGTGCGTGTTCTGCAATAAAGTGATTGAAACGACAAACCATCTGTTTTGTCACTGCCCGGTAACATGGTGTATTTGGCAACACTGGTGCGTGGGGTGGAACATCAAATTCACTATGACAAAAGATGTGAAATCACTACTGCTAGTGTGGGTTCAGTTGCCGGTCAAACATTCCTTGCGTAAGTTTTGGTTGCTTGTTTTTTTTTTGCGATCATTTGGACTATATGGCTATGCCGAAATGAGGTTATTTTCCGAAAGAAATGTTGCGATGTAACGCGAATGTATAATCTAGCTGTGTTAAGGTTAGGACACTGGTGTGTGGGACTTTGGCCAAACTGTGTGGCCTCACTAAATGATTTTATTAGTTGTCCCCAAGCGATAGTGATCCCCGAACAAACCAAACAAAGACCCAAGGAAGGATTGTGGGTTGCGCCAAGTAGGGGTTCTCTAAAATTCAACGTTGATGGTGCGGTTTGTGGTGGCTATGGAGCTGCAGGTATCGGTGGTGCCTTGAGGGACTGCACATGTAAAATCCTCGTTCAATTTTCAAAATATGTTGGAACCACGAATTTTTATAGTGCTGAGGTAATGAGTATACTAGAGGCTTGTGAGCTATTTGCTGAATCGAGATGGGCAAGGGATCACGATCTTATAATCGAATCGGACAGCCTCAGGGTGGTGAATTGGATAAATGGGATAGGGAATTCTCTTACAAGTATTGCCAAGTCAGTGGAAAAAGGTAGTGATATGGGTGAGGAGTCGAAATTGGAAAGTGTCCTTCGAGTTTAAGGAAAGGAACACTACTGCTCATTGTTTAGCACGATCCGATATAAGCAGGCATGGTCCTTTTGTGTGTTTTTCTTAGCTGGTCTTGCAGGTTGATTCTGAGATTAAGCCAAAGAGGTGCCATGAAATTTTCTAAATGAGAGGGAGAGTGGGAGTGAGAGTGGGTGCGGGAGCTGAGGAGTCATCGAGGAGGAGGGCGGGTGTGGGTTCGGGTGCGGAGGCAGACGTCGGAGGCCAGTCGGTGAGAAGAGATAGAAAGGGACATGAAGGGTGGGGTTCTAGTTCGAAGGGCTGGTCCATGTTCGTTGATAACCTCAACACGAAGGTGTCTAGAGCAGCTCTGAGGGACCTCTTTCGACAGTACGTGAGGGTAGTTCGTATTTTTGTGCTGTTGGTTAACAGGAGGGCAAAATATCGAGATTCTACGTTTGCCTTCGTAGAGGTATCGAGTTTGAGGGAGATAGAGAGGGCTGTTGCTCATTTAAATAACTTTAAGTTTGAGGGAAGGATTATTAAGGTGTCTAAGGCAATGTATTCGAGGCCCCCGGCGGCCGCAAGAAACAGGAGCTTTGATAGAAAGGCTGAAAATGGTGCCAATAAACCTTCATGTAGGGTTCGGGCGCGGGTTTTAGAGTTAACGGTGTTTCATACAGGGATATTCTTGTTAAGGATTCCATTAGGGTGGCTGGAGGCGACAAGATTTTGGACAGACCGATAGTGGTGAATTTCGACGAAGTAAGTGGCTCTAGTATGGAGTCCGAAAGCTTTCCGAGCAAAGAGACAGCTTGGTTGGATCGATGTTTAGTGGGGATCACCAAGGAGGGTTTTGAAATCGACCTAGTCCAAAAAGGTATTAGAAGTGATGGAATCTCTGCGAGGGTGGTCAAATGGGGGAGTGACGACAGGTCTGTAATTGTCGTCTTCAATTCGGTGGTGGAGATGGAAGGTTGTTTGGAAAGGAATCAGAATGATATCAGGTTCTGGTTCGAATATTTGGATAGATTGTTACTAAATGGATTGCCCCAATCTTTCTGTCAAATCAGACTATATGATCTTCCACTGACATGCTGGTTTGAAGAATTTTTCACCTGGATTGGGAATCGATGGGGAGTTTTTGTGGATTGTTTGAAAACTACAAAGGATAGAGTTTGTATGGAATCGGCGTTGCTGACGATTAGGACGGTAAATCCACAAGATATCCCGAAGAGTTTATCAATCAACACCTTAGGTTCATTCTTCCGTGTCAAAATAGAAATCGGTGATTTCGGTTCAAACTGGAATATGGGAGAGGTAGAAGATGACAATGTCTCAAACCATCCCAGGGAGGAAGACGGGAGCCAAGAATATTGGCAGCAAGAATCGGAGAATAATTCTCCGATGGAGCCACCCCTGGTGGCTCGGCCGCCGGCAGAAAATTAAGTGGCTTCGCCTGGTGGGACGGATGCCCCCTCGCATTCTCCAGGGTTAGTTAATGCAGATGCATGCCCCATGCAAAAGGTGGCATCACTTGGGAATTTGGTCCAATCATTTTCGGGGCATGTGGACAGCTCGGTTAATAAAGGCTTGGAGGGCATTATAGATGGGGGGTTTAATGGGCTCTTACCTGTAGACGGCCCAGGAGGAACAGAGGGTTCAGATATGGACCCAGACCTGACATATTGTAATCCAAACAAAGTTTTGTTGGATTGTCCCGATGGAGGAAACGGTATAACCGTTGGCCAGACTACATCTGGAGAGAACCTCGAGGTGAGAAATATGTCGGTTTCTTCGTCCCTAAATAGCACGACGGCTAAGAAGTGGTCCACGTCAGGTGAGGTTGTTCCGGATAGTCTTGAGGGGTTATCAGAGGAGATCAGGCCGGAGGGGGTAGTGGTAATTGGGGGGACGGTAAACAAATTGGTGGTGGATGGCTTCTTCAGAGTGAACGTGAGAAGAGGGCTGAGAAGGAAAATCCAGGAATCTTTAGACTGCTCGGTAGAGGCTTTGGGGGCTTTGGACGGGTCGCCGGAGAAAAATCGTAGAGTGTCAGAAGAGGAGAGGGAAGCGGAGGCGGTTTTCGAGGTAAGCAATCTGTTAGGGTTCTCTTTCCAGGGTGGGAAGGAAGCGGTGATGAATCGTGTTTGTGAGCTCGAAAAGGGCTTACGTCAGGCGTGTTGAGGAATGTTTGCTGGTGGGTAGTATTTAAGTTTATTGATGAATTGTGTGATTTCTTGGAACATTAGAGGCTTAGGGAAGTTCGAAAAACGTAGGGCGGTGAGAAACCTGGTTAGGAAGACCAAACCGCGGATGCTTTTTTTACAGGAAACTAAATTAAACAAGGTGGAGAGGAGCATGGTAAGGAGTATGTGGGGAGGTGATAATTTCGAGTTTGCGTATTCCCCTGCGTTGGGCTCGGCAGGAGGATTGCTTTGCATTTGGTGCCCAGATTATCTTAGTACTTCGAGTATTCATGTTGACAGCGGGTTTTTAGCTATAATAGGTGATATTACGGAGAAGAGTTTGTGGTGTGGCTTCATCAACGTGTATGGTCCGTCGGTGGATTCAGAGAAAGGGGGTTTTGTTGAAGGGTTATTGAGTTTCATCAGAGGAAAGAAAGCTGCATGGTGCGTAGGAGGTGATTTTAACTTATATCTAAGGGTGGAAGAAAAACTGGGTTTCTCGGTTAATCAAGCTCAGATCAGTCTTTTCAATGACTTTATTTTCGAGGCCGGTTTGAAAGATCTCCCCCTGTAGGGAGGTCGTTTCACTTGGTGCAACAACAGGTTCCCCCTACCTACGTCCGTCTTGACAGATTCATTGTTTCGATTGAGTTCGAGTCTGGCTATCCTAATTTAATCCAGAAACTGTTGGGAAGGAGCATTTCTGATCACCATGCTATTTCTCTGGAGGAGTTCTTCTTAGACGGTGGCCCTAAACCGTTTAGGTGTTTCAACGTTTGGCTTAAGGATCCTAGGGTGGAGGGGTTAGTGATCGAAGCATTAGACAAGGCTAAGAGGAAGCAACCGAGGGTCCGAATAGGGAGACTTCTGAAGCACTCGAAGGAGGCGATTAAGGTGTGGTCTAAACTTGATTGTAACAATCCGGAGAAGGAAATAGTCATAATAGAAAAACAGATTGCAGAGATTGAGTCGGAGTTACAAGAGGGCGAAGGTAGCGAAGGCTTGATGAGAACGTTGGCAGATCTTAGAGCTCGTTTGTGGAAGGAACACCGTAATTTAGAGAGTAAGTGGCTCCAAAAATCACGGCTGAGATGGTTCGGTGAAGGCGATAAAAATACTAAGTTTTTTCATCTTTCGGCATCCCATAGGAGAAGGGTAAATATGATTGGTTGTTTGAACCACAATGGGAGGACAATCACAGACCCGACTGACATTAGGAAGTCAATCTTCGAACACTTCTCAAATGCTTATAACACGAGGGATGCGTTGGCAGTGAATGGTATGAATTTGAACTTCAAGAGAATCTCGATAGAAGAGGCCGAAAGTATGCAACAGAAGTTTTCTGAAGTAGAAATTTGGGAGGCTCTTGCTTCGTCAGAGAGTAATAAGGCCACATGCCCGGATGGTTTCAACCTGGGGTTTTTTAAAAAATTCTGGCCCCAGCTCAAGGACATCATCGTTTCTTTTTTTGACGATTTTCATAGGGGCAAAAATTGGGAACTGGGCATTAATCATACCTTTATCACTTTGATTCCCAAAGTGATTAATCTTGATTCGATTGAAGACTTCTGCCCGATTAGTTTAGTGGGAGGGATGTACAAGATTATGTCCAAGGTGTTATCGAGGAGGTTACGTACAGTAATTGGTAGTGTTGTTGGCGAGTCTCAGTTCGCATTCATACAGGGGCGTCAACTGTTAGATTGCTCTCTGGTTGCAAATGAGGCGGTGGATTTTATGTTCAAAGCTGGTAGGAAGGGCGTCGCTTTCAAGATCGATTTTCGGAAAGCGTACGACTCTGTTTGTTGGGATTTTTTAATTAAAGTAATGCAAGAATGCGGTTTCGGGGAGACTTGGTGTGGGTGGATCCGTAAGTGTATCTCGACAGCTTGTGTTTCAGTGTTAGTGAACGGGGTTCCAACGGAATCTTTTGAGATATCCAGAGGGCTAAGACAAGGGTGTTCACTCTCCCCTTTTCTCTTCAATTTCGTGGAGGATGCGTTAAGCTTGATGCTAAGGAAAGCAGTGAATTTGGGTTTATTCAGTGGTTTTGTGATAAATTCGAGTAAGGATAGCGTAGAAATCTCGCATCTTCAATATGCAGATGATTTACTTATTTTTTGTGGAGACTCGGGCACTCAAGTGAAGAACGTTAAGCGTGTCTTGAGAGTTTTCGAGCTTGCATCGGGCTTGAGGTTGAATCTGAAAAAAAAGCAAGCTTATGGGAATCAATGTAGAAAGTACAGTAGTTCAGAGTTGGGCTTCGGATGTGGGGTGTAAGGCGGAAGTGTTTCCATCTACTTACCTTGGGCTTCCTTTGGGTGCACGTCGCAATTCAGCATCCTTATGGGAACCGGTTGTCGCAAAGTTTGCTGCAAGACTTGAGGGTTGGAAGCCTAGACTTTTATCGTTAGGGGGTAGATTGGTTCTACTCAAGTCAGTCCTCTCAAGCCTCCCTATTTTTTATATGGCACTCTTTAAATTACCAGCTTCAGTGGCGGATAGGTTACATAGGTTAATGGCCCGCTTTTTGTGGGGTGGTGATCTGAATAAGAGGAAAATACATTGGGTCGGATGGAAGGCAGTGTGCTCATCGATCAGCGAAGGAGGACTGGGAATTTCGAACCTTGAAACTATGAATCGGGCACTGCTTTGCAAGTGGGTCTGGAGATACGGCAATGAAAGACAGAGCTTGTGGAGAAGGGTTCTAGCAATAAAGGACGGTGGGAAATCAGAGGGTCTGCTTCCGTCTTTCACTCATACACGGTATAGATCGTGGAATTGGAAGGCAACATAGGTAATCGCGAAGGATGACAATTTCGGTTTGTGTTGTAGAATTAACTTCTCCCTTCAAGTTGGGGATGGAGCAGACATCGCTTTCTGGTTAGACACATGGCTGGGGGATCGTTCTCTCAAAGAAGATTACCCTCGTCTTTTTGCCATATCGAGCAATCAAAACGGATCGGTCTCAGAATTTGGTGTTAAGGGCGCAGTTCGGTGGACCTGGGTTATTCCATTTCGGAGACCGTTGTTTGAGAGAGAAATCGACAGGTTCAATGAATTGATGGGAAGGCTAAATAATTTTCGATCAAGCGAGTTGAATAAAGATTGGGTTCGATGGATGGGGTCGGGGGATGGTGCCTTCTCAGTAAAGTCTTTGAGGAAACTGGTGGCAGGGCCTATTCAATCTAGGAATTTTTGGAATGAGTTTGTTTGGAGGGGTTTCGCTCCCCCTAAGGTGGAGTTGTTTGTCTGGTTAGTTTCGTTGGGAAGGGTGCCGGTTCGAGCCGAACTATTTAAGAGGGGTGTGACGAATTTGGACAATTTGGCCTGTCCTCTTTGTCTCGCGGAGGCGGAATCGGTCGATCACCTCTTCTTCACATGTCCGAAAAGTTGGAAGGTTTGGATGTGTATCTGCTCTTGGCAAGGCATTTCCACGGTTTTTCCAAAGTCCTCGAGAGATTTCCTCATGGCGTGGAAGGGAGTGGGATCTAGTCACACAAGCGAGGTATGGTCCTATGTACCTTTCGTAATAATTTGGTCGATTTGGTTAATACGTAATGAAATTGTTTTCTTGGAGAAGAAATGGGACGATATTCAGATCATTTTCCTGATTAAATCTCGGTTAGCGTTTTGGTTGTATGCTAAGTTTGGCAGTGATTGTATCAAAATGGATAGTATTATTGCGAATCCTCTTATTGCGGATAATAAGTTGTTGAAACAGATGAAAGATAATCGAGTAAGGGGTTGGCAGCCCCCCCCCCCCGGATGGTTATGTCAAATGGAATGTGGATGGGGCGGTTGCGGCTTGTGGACGCAAGGGTGGAGTAGGTGGTGTGCTTAGGGACTCAAAGGGTAACATCATCGAGGAATTCGCAGAACCGTGTGCGGGGGATGCACCAGCTTTGGTGGAGCTTTACGCGTTACGCAGGGGCCTGGAGAAGTTCTTAAACTCAGAACTGTTTGGTAAGGTCGGGCTCATACTCGAATCGGACTGCAAAACTGTTGTAGGGTGGTTGAAGCATGAGATATTGCCCCCTGCTTGTGTGGCCCAATTGGTTCACCCGTTGGCTTTGGAAATTAGATCAAAAGGAGTCAAGTTATGTTGGGTCTCGAGAGTTTATAACATTAGGGCTGACGAGTTGGCCAAGATAGGTATCGGATAAGGGGAGACGGGATCTGCTTTCGGCCCCGGCAGGGTGTTGTTTCGCAGCAAGGTCTTGTAATGTTGGGATTGGCGAGGATATTTCTAAGTGTTTTGGGAAGTAATATTTCGGTGGTTTTTATGTTGTATTAAGACATTCTGTCTAAACACCAGATTGTATGATCTTTAACCGGATGGAATAAAATTTTGGGCACTCTTTTCCCCCTATTTAGGAGTAGAGGGGGTTTTTAACGAGGCCCATCACTTATCAAAAAAAAAAGAGGTACCATGAAGGTTGCTGAGCGTGCAAGCCTTGTGTGTTGGGCTACGTATGGCTCCAGCTTTGTAACAGTTAGTTTGTTTTACCTAGGGTTGATGAGCTTAGTAATGTATGGGTGGTGTTTATGATCACAGATTATAAATTTTTAGCACTCTTTTTCTTCCACATAGGTTAGGGAGGTTTTTTAATGAGGCAAGAATTCATGGTTTTTTATTCTATATCAATAAAGCTTAACTTTAAAAAAAATATTTTTTCATTTCAATTAGTTTAGTCGAGTTATTCAAGTCAATTCAAATTAGTAAATTAAGTTCTGATTTTGTCAACTTGAAGAATTAAATTTTATTGTTTTATAATTTAGTCATTAATTTTTTTTATTTCTTCAATTCCTTCTTCATTTTAACTTTAATTTTATCAAATTCGAACCACATTCTATTAAACCATTATAGAATATCTATGCAACTTCAATTATTATTTTTGAAAATATTTTTTCTTTTTTCAATTTCATCCCTCAACTTTGTATGATTTTCTTATTTCTTTAATTTTTCCTTCGTTTTAAGTTTGTTTTTGACCAAATTTAAACAATGTGCCCTACTACCATTATAGAAAATCTATGTAACTTCAAGTTATTTTTTAACAACAAATTCATTCTCTTTCCATCAATCTCTTGACGCCTTTATAATCTCATTAATACTTTGTCCTATAAAATACATTCTTTAAAAATAACTTTATAAATATTTTTTTATAATTTTAGATGATATTTGATACATTAAATAATATTACAAATTTTACTTGTCTATGTGGAAAAAAATATGAAGAAAAGATATGTATGTCTTATATGATCGAAGAACGGTGTTTAAATAAAACTAATATGTACAATAATATTGTATAATTAAATTAAAATTGAAAAGAAATTCGAACAATTAAAATTGACTGAAATTTTATAAATTCAACTCAAATAAAAAATTAAATAAAATTTGATTCATTAAATATGACTCAATTAATTTAAAAAAAAAATTGGCTCCACTTCTGTTGTAGGTTTTTATTTTCTTTTCTTTTTTCATACAGAGAGAATATAGTTTGAATATGTTTCTTTTTTTAGTAAAGGACTGACATTTTACAATCAAGAAGAAAAATGTTACTAATCAGTTGATGATAGACTTGGTAAATTTCATCCGAAATTTAAAAATTGAATCGATTTACTCGAATCGAGACCCAAAATCGACTCGAACACGATAACCCAAATTTGATCCAAAATTAGAAATAAATCGAATCGAAATCAACCTGAATTTCAATTGAACCGAAAATGGACCCGAACCGATTTTCAACCGAACTGAATGGACCTGAACCAATTTCATCCAAACCGGAGGCAATCTGAAATAAAGAAAATATATTAAAATAAATAAATAAAGATGAGATGTGATGTGAACTGTCGCACAACTCACCAAAAAGCCAGATATACAGCATATATAAAGTCATACATAGGGTGGAAAAACCTAATTCGACCTGAAAACCCGACTAAAACCGATCGATCTCCTATTAACATGATATTGACATGACCCGAAAATCAACCGAACCGAAAATTAACTGACCCAATACTCGAACAAAAATCATCATAGACCCAAACTAAACCCGAACCAAACTTAAACCGAATGTAATCAGACCTGAAATAACCCGAACCGAATAGCTCGTTTGTCATCTCTAATGTACTGTGTGTACTTTCTATTATTTTACATGGCCTTTGAATGACCTTGTAGTCTTGTTAGTTGATAATATAACTTTGAGCTCTTTTCATGATTTAGTCCTTTTGGTATTGAATAGCATTGACTTAGTTTCTTGAGTAAAGTACATAAACGGTTACTAAACTTTAGTAAATAAAATAAAATGGTAACCAAACTTTCAAAAATTACAAAATAACAATAAATTTTATGTTTTATAACAAAATAGTAACTAGACGTCAAAGCCCGTTAATTTGCCGTTGTAAAATTTGGTATAATAACACATTTAGTCCTTTATATTTATACATTCAATCAATTTGGTTCTAATTCGAAACAATTCACTAAATTTAGCCATCGTTATTTACGCATTCTTTCAATTTGGTCCTTAAAGTAAAATTCAAAAGTATGGTAACATAATAAATAATTACAATTAAATTTTTATAGGAACTTGAAAAATTGACTCGAATCGAATCGAAAAAATTTCAAATAAAGTTTGAGTTGTAAAATATGACGCGTCAACTCGAATAACTCGAAACTTTTTGACTCGACTCGATCGAACGCTCACCTCTATCTTAAGATATGATGTGTCAACTCGAATAACTCGAAATATTCGAATATTTTAAATTATTTTTTCTTTTAAATGGAATATTTTTTAAAATATAATATTTAATATCTTCATATTTAAATCACATCGATTATTTAATAACAACTTTAAATATTCGATTTAATTTAAAAATATTCAATTTAAAAGAAAAAAATAGATTTAAAATATTTAAACGTTTAATTAAATTTTTTATAGAAACTCGAAAACTCGAATCGACTTGACTCGACTCGAATTGAAATATTTTCAAATAAAGTTTGAGTTGTAAAATATGACGCGTCCAAATCGAATAACTCGAAATTTTTTTACTCGGCTCGATCGAACGCTCACCTCTATCTTAAGATATGACACGTCAACTCGAATAACTCGAAATATTCGAATATTTTAAATCATTGTTTTCTTTTAAATAGACTATTTTTAAAATAGAATATTTAATATTTTATATTTAAATCACATAGAATATTTAATAATTACTTTAAATATTCGATTTAATTTAAAAATATTCGATTTAAAAAAATGATTTAAAATATTCAAATATTTAATTAAATTTTTATAGGAACTCGAAAACTCGACTTGACTCGAATCGAAAAAAATTCAAATAAAGTTTGAGTTGTAAAATATGACGCATCAACTAGAATAACTCGAAATTTTTTGACTCGACTCGATCGAACGCTCACCTCTATCTTAAGATATGACGCGTCAACTCGAAATATTCAAATATTTTAAATCGTTTTTTCTTTTAAATCACATCGAGTATTTAATTACTACTTTAAATATTCAATTTAATTTAAAAATGTTCAATTTACAAGAAAAAATTGATTTAAAATATTCGAATATTTAAAGTAGTTATTAAATATTTGATTATTTAAAAGAAAATTATTTAAAGTAGTTATTAAATATTCAAATATTTTAAATCATTTTTTTCTTTTAAATCGAATATTTTTAAATTAAATTCAATATTTAAAGTAGTTATTAAATATTTGATGTGATTTAAATATGAAAATATTAAATATTCTATTTTAAAAAATATTCAATTTAAAAGAAAAAAAGATAATTTAAAATATTGTAATATTTCGAATTATTTGAGTTGACGCGTCATACCTTAAGATAAAGATGAGCGTTCGATCGAGTCGAGTCAAAAATTTTCGAGTTATTAGATTTGACGCGTCATATTTTACAACTCAAACTTTATTTGAAATTTTTTCGATTCCAGCCGAGTCGAGTTTTCAAGTTCCTATAAAATTTTAATTGTAATTATTTATCATGATATCATGCTTTGAAATTTTGCTTTAAGGACCAAATTGAAAAAATGCGTAAATAACGATAGCTAAATTTAGTGAATTTTTTCAAATTAGGACTAAATTGATTGAATGTATAAATATAAAGGACTAAATGTGTTATTATACCAAATTTTATAACAACCACTTAACGAGATTTAACGTCTAGTTACCATTTTGTTATAAAACATAAATTTTTATTGCCATTTTGTGATTTTTAAAAGTTTGGTTACCATTTTGTTTTTTTTTTACCAAAGTTCAGTGACCATCTGTGTATTTTACCCTAGTTTCTTTATGGCAAAAAAAAAACAGATGAACATTTGATTTCTCTAGATTCTAAACTTATTTGCTTTGTTTTTGCTTGCTGTTTAGAATGGAGTGAGGGGGCTGATGTTGGACATGTACGATTTTAATGGCGATATTTGGCTCTGTCATTCATTCCGGGGACAATGCTTCAACTTCACCGCCTTAGTAATATATAGCAGTTATACTTATAATGCGTGCTCTTCTTTTTAATTTTTATTTTTTTCCAGTTTTTTCAAGACAATTTGCGATGTGCTGATTGGATCTTATTCAGGAACCTGCAATTAACACCTTTGAGGGAAGTGTCACGTCCTTAGAAACCTGGATCGGGACGTGCGGCCTTAAGGCTCTTCGGGAAGCTTGTGGCGCCTAAGTAAGCTTACTTGATCTAAGTCGGAAGGCTTAGATCGATGCGGAAACAAGTTGACGGTGAGATGGGAAGAATGCGCGAGACAATGGGTTGAGCAGAACGCCCGAGAATTTTATTAATTTGAAGGGAAAGAAATAAAATTGCCTAACAAGCCAAGCAATTCGAAATCTTAAGGAAAAAGTAAATAATGAGGTGGGGCTAAGCCTCCTTAAATAAGCCCCTCTAGCCCTAATCCTACTCTAACTAGGATTATTAATATCCTACTCCTTCAAGGAGAGGGAATCCTTGTCCTAAAGGGATTTGTGCTCCCTAAACCCCTAAGAGGGCGTGGTGTGCGCGGAGGCCAGGCCCAAGGCCTTGTGCGGACCCGTGGGTGCGTCCTGACGGCCCTGTCCGGCCTCTCCGCGCGCGTTGCTGTCGAGCCTGCGGTGCTGGGCGTGATCGGCTGGCTTGGGCCTGTGGTGTGCGGCGTGATCGGGCCCCTGGGGTGCGTCCGGCTCGATCTGCTCGGTTGCGTGATCGGGCCCCTGGGGTGCTAACGCCTCGGTCTGCTCGTTTGCGATGGGCTTGGCCTGCTCGGTCCTTGGGCGGGTGCTGCTGCTAGCCCCTTGGTGGGCGGTTGAAGCGGACCTTAGGGTGCGGTCCGTGACAGAAGTGGAAGCATTCTTGAGTCAGAATCCATCGGTGATTGTAACCATTATAATCGAGGACCGGTCTGGACAAGTATTGGTTTCATGTGTCTAAAATGCCAAAAAAAAGACTGTATGCTGCCAAACTTTGTAGCTGTCAACTTTTGCATGGTATTCAAATTATAACATATGTATGTATATATATAATATTTTGTTCTAAAATATGCAAAGCACTAAAAGAAGACAAGTCATGCAGAGAGTGATGGAGGTGGTGTTTTCTATGATTTGGACAGCTCAACTGACACTGACATGATGAATTTCGGAATCTCTGTGTTGTTCTTATACAGACTGGAGCAGCATTTGGATCTTGCAAGAACATTTCTATGCCTTCTTCAAGTCCAGTGACCAGAACTGCAGGATCCCTTCAGTTCTCAAAATCTGCTTCAGCGGTCTGTTATCCTAATCGCTTTGTTGTTGGCTTCTTTTCTATTCCATGGATGTTTTTACTGCAACTGTAAATCTGTAATACATAATCCTCAGGATAGCTTTTTTAGGTTTACCAGGGCTTATAAATTATAATATGTCGGTATGCAAATTTTGCTAGAAGAGCTGGACCAATGATAAGCAATCTAAAGGAACTCCGGTCCCCCGTACATTAATCGGCTGTAGTTTCCGACATTTACTTGCAAGAACAAACAGCCCTGTTTCCGCAACATGTCGGAAACTCCATAGGATGCTACTCTGAGATCAGAAGATGGTGATGCCCAAACATTTAGATATCTCAAATGATTTCCGATGAATAAACTTTGTGGGAAATCGACATCGCGGACAACTATCTGCAATGGCGGACAAGGATTTGTCTGTTTGAAATTATCAATTTTAACATAAGATACTGTTGACCAAAAATGTATGCTACTTGAGTTCTGTCTCATTGATCTAAGCTATATCTCGGAGCTGCAGATATTATTGCTCAATCAATTTTTTTTACTACCTGCTTCATGATCTTCTACAAGTAGAGTCAAATGGATAATAAACTGGAACAATTTGATCCCTGAAATAAAATAAAATTCTTAAAAGATTTTACAAAAACGGCAAATTATATTTTCTTTAAAAATAGTTTTCAAATATGTATGGTCTTAGATTTATTTGCTCTCACTTTAAATTTAGCCATATAGAAAAGTATTAATTTATTTTTTATTTTAACTCGAATAAATTTAGATTTGGCTCAATTCTAAAAATTCTCAAATTGATTTAAGAATAATAAAACAAGATTAATCAAATCATTAATTTTTTCACTCGATTTCATCAAATATTCACTTTTGTATTTGAAATTTGCGACCAACACTCTCAATAGAGTGGTATATAAAATTTGAAATATATATTCTCCTCTAGGATACAATATGATTTACCATAGTTTGATTTATTGAATATTTTCCAAAAAAACATCAAGATAGCAAGTTAGGCCAGCTTAGATTGATCAACTAATTCGAGAACATGGAATAATCCCATCCCCGGCAGGCAGTGGGCAGATCTCAATCCCAATGCTCTGTTGAGCTCCAACACACATAATTAATGGTGCATCAGAAGGTTCCACCACCGGGTGTCGTCGTAGTCGATGACCCCCACAACCTTCCCCGACTCAATAAGCCTCGTGTAGTACTTAAGGTCAGGGACAAAGCTAGGATCGAATAACACGAGGGGTTAAAATATTGAATTTTAAAAATACAAAAGTTTGTTAAGTATTTAAATTTAAAATTCAGGGGCAAGTTTAATTTTTCTAATATTTAAATTTATAGGATATAAACTGTTATTAGACAAAAAAATGAAATTGGAGAATGTGTCGGCAATTCTTATTAGTTATTACCCATGTTTAACTCGTGTTAATTTGAATTAGAGGAAGAAAAGTAGGAAGCTCCTCTAGGTACAGCCATGTAACAATGCCTTAAATCGGCAGCCCTTTGCTTCAAAGGGAAGAGGTCCAGTATAGCTTAATCATAATTAAAGTACAAAACTAACTCTTAATTATTTCAAAGTTAACATAACTCTGATTTTCTTGCAAGAATCAAAGTCCACACAAGAAGAAGAAGGAGGTAGTGCGCGTCACTTGTGAAACAAGGAAAGGTGAGATGAGATGAATCATTAAAAAGCACCAAAAACCCAATCTATGACGAACCAGAATCATGAGTCGGTGAAGACAAATCACATTTGGGGGTCTTATTATTCTATAACTAACGAATCACATTCAACACGTTGATTGAGTATATGTATACATGGGATGGCATGCCAATCATGTGGATCCACTTCTCTATTCATGTGCCGTTCACGCCTTTATTTCTTTGCCTTCTCATGTCCACATATATTAAACACTTAATATCAAGATTTAGTTTTGATAATGACTTAATAATCCCTCATCAATCCTAATTATGCTTAGGGTTTGGTGAGTGAATAAAAAGTACAAACCCAAAGTCCAACCAAATCATTTTATCCTGCTTTTACAGAGGTGTCGGCAGCCTGCAGTCTGCCGATATTCTTTGCTCTTTTGGGCACTGAAAAAATTATTATTATCTTTTATCAAATTCAAATTTTAATTTGTATGCCTAACCTTTTTTACCCATATCTATAAATGTGAAAGATGGATGATTAGGTGAAATTTGATTGAAATTGGAACTTGAAGTAAAGCAGGCCAACAAAAGTCTTGCAAAATGCCAAGTTTTCGATATTTGTTGGGAAAGGAATTCGAAGTTTTTTTTAATGAATTATCTGTACATGTGGCCAAACTGAGTAGCCAATAATAAATCTTCATCAGGAAAAGAAGTCAGTTTATCTATGTTTTTACTAATCATTTACAGTAAAAAGTATTAAAAAATCATCACCAATTGCAATGGAAAATCAATTGGATCAATTGTAACTCCCTCTCTTGTTTCTTCTAAGTTCTACCTCAATGTGATCCAACTCTCTGAAATAGGCCAATCGGCAGCTTCAGCACAAGCTAGTTCCCGAATTCGATCCCAAGGGGATGGAATGTTAATGTAACTCGAGAATGAAGGAACAGAGTCTGATTGAGAAGAAGCTGTTGACGGAGTCGAACTCGAACTCGAAACCCAATCTGGGAACTCAAATGGACATTTGGGTGAAGCTGAGAATTCTTCAAATGAACATCTTGGGGATGTTGATTCATCACCGGCAGCCATGAATGGATGATCCAGCAGCATCTCTGCCGTCCATCTCTTCTTCGGATCCTTAACGAAGCATTTCCCGAGAAAATCTTTTCCCTCCTCAGATAACTCTTGAGGAATTCCAGGCAATTCGTCGCCAACCCCAATCTTAATCAACAAAGCCGCTATGTTTGTCCCGGATTTGAAATTCCAAGCTGGTTTCCCAGTAAACATCTCAACAACGGCACATCCGAGTGCCCAAATATCCACCGCTGAATCATACACGTTTTCGGTGACCGACTCCGGTGCGATATTCAGAGGAGTTCCCCTGATTTCCATCCTCCTCTGTTCTCCCTCTTCTTCTTCCCCAATTTTCTTAGCCAATCCAAAATCAGCTATCTTCACATCACCATTACCAAACAACAGGATATTCTGAAGCTTAATGTCACAGTGAACGAACCCTTTTGAATGAACAAAGCGTAGCCCTTTGAGTATCGATCTTGCGTATCTTCTAACATCGGATTCCATCAAGTTCCCGCCGCTTTTCCTCACCTGATCAGCCAAGCTTCCTTTATCAGCGTACTCCAAGAACAAATTATACAACTTCCCACCCTTTTCGACCGTGTAATCACCACCTAAACAACGAATGATTTGGGGGCAAGAACCGATTCGATCAAGCACCTCCTTCTCGTTCTTCAGCGAAACAGAGTCGACGAGTTGGCAAGACTTGACAGCCATTAAAGGAGATTTTGAGAAGCCATTTTTGGGCAGCACCAAATTGACAGTGCCGAAACTTCCACACCCAATCGCATCCCCTCGAACCCACTCCATTGGACACTCCAACTTTCACTCAAGAATTCAACTTTGTGTTTTCTCTGCTTAAGAAATGAATGTTTCTTTGTTTGTTTTGAGGCAAAATGAGCAAAACAGAGGTTACAGGGCGATATTGTGGCGCAAATACTCATATGGCTATATATATAGGAGAGGGATTTTTTTTATATAAAATTATTTATTTTTATTTGGTAGGCGTCGGCGTTGCACATTATTGTATGGATGAATTGAACTTTCCTATAATTAATGCACGTGATAGTGAGGATATTTTATTTGTTTTAAATTTTTATTTGAATTTCCAATTTTTGATATGCAAAAACGGCTCACCCTCCTCTGTCTTGAAAAACGTGGTAGATATCACCCATCCTAAAAGATTTTCCCTCCATATTTTTATATAATTATACCCTTCGAACAAAAAAAATTATATTGCGACATCCATTTTCCATAATTTGATAATTTGAATTTTAATACATGGTGCTTTATTTTTTATCATTATATTCTTTGTTTTCTCATATCATATTTATTTTCATATTATATTATTTATGAATTTTTCGCAAGAAATATTACGGATAAAAAGATGTATTTAAATGAATTAAACTTTAAATTCATCAACAAAATTAAAAACCCCTGTTTAATGTGCATTTAGTTCACGGAATAAAAAATTACTTTTGAGAATAGGATTCTCGGAATGTAACATTACCTTGGGAATGTTATATTACCGTGTTTGGTTTATTTGACAAGAATGCAAGATTATTGTGTATGGTTGAAGGAATATAAGATTACCTAAAAGTAAAATTTACCAAATTATTCATGTGTTATATTTTCGTTTTAACATGTTAAACTTTCAATACTAAGTTAAAAATATCTACATAAAAATTTATAGAACTATTTTTGTTATATTATCTAAAATTTACAAAAATTATATATTTATCATATTGTTAATATAATTATTAGATTAAAAAATTAAATATATTTTTATATTTGCACAACTTCATTACTCTCTGTTAAAATAATTTTGTAATTTTCAATTGTAAACGTTTAATATGTTCAATTTCTTAACTTTTTATGACAGATTGTCAAATAAATTAAAATAAATAATAAAATAAATATAAAAGTTATAAATAGTGATAAATAATTTAGATCATAAATTTAACCTACTAAAATGTTTTATAATATGATAAACATCTTATAAATCAAAGAATAAAAGTAAAAACATCAACTTCAAACTTATTAATTCTCAAGCAATATGCAATCCAACATATAATTTATAAGCATCATAAATATAATGTTAATAAAAATACATTAAACACTCAAACAATATTTAAATAAGTCTAACACCATTTAAATATTAAAGTAATATTGAGCAAAAATATTTAATTAATTTACACCACAAATAATTAATCATCTAATTAAAAATTCAAATAAAGGATCAATATGAACAAAATTCATTAACTTAGGGGTAACATAGTCTAAATGGGTGGAAATCGACAAATACCTAAGAAATTAGTGGGAATGTTGAAAAAAATTATTACCCCATAGGAAGAATACTCTCAAACCAAATAAAAGAATGTAATTTTAAAAAAGATTCGCGAACCAAACGCCCCAATAGTACTAAAGACCGTATCATCCTTTTTTTTTAGCTTCAGTGTCTTAAGCTCTTAGTTTTAAAAAAATTAATTAAACTCTAATATTTTTTAATTTAATTAAATTTATATATTTGAAAATTTGAATCATTTCAATCTTCGAACTGATAAACTAAAATCAATTAAGTCATTTGTTCATTTTTATCATTAAATTTTACAATAGTTTTTTTCATCAAATATTATTGTCACATGACTAATGAAGTACTACAATTATATCATGTAACATTTAAATATATATATATATAATATTTTTACAAGTTTTGTAGAGTTTTTAACATTTTTTAAATAAATGAAAAGGTCTAGAAATATCAAGTGATGACATTGTGACAAAACACATGGCATCAAGTGATATAATAAAATCTTTAAATTTATCTGTTAACACTACAGCAAAATTGGTTTTTAACCCTATAGCGGTGTTTTTAAGCGCCGCTAAAAACACTCATGGCGCTAGATGAAGCGTCGCGAAAACTGCCGCTGAATCGAGCGCCGCAATAGTTAGCGGCGTTTGTGAACTAAAAATGCCGCAAAAGGTCAAGATCTATAGCGGCGTTTGATATTTAAAATGCCGGTAAATGTTTTGGGATATAACAGTGTTTTACCAAAACGTTGCGAATAACCTTTTTTTAGTGGCGTTTTTCGGCAAAAACGCCGCTATATGTTAGTGATATTTAGTGACGTTTTAATTTACAAACGCCGCAATAGCCTAACTTGTAGTGGCGTTTTATTTTACAAACGCCGCAAGAACCTACCTTTTAGTGGCGTTTTATTTTTCAAACGCCGCTAAGCATAATTGTAAGGGAAATTGACAAATACCTAAAAAAAATGTGAGAATGACATTCCCACTATACATCACGACTATGGGATTGATCACCTTAATCTTACTAGGAAACGCCATTTTCGGCGACATAGACGACCGAATGATGGTGTTCTATTCGAGACGACTGGCGACAACGATAGACCACGGCGACGGAGACAACTGATGAGGGAGAGCACTGGCAAGAGAGATTTGGGGATTTCACGATATGTTGATTTGGGGATAGAGGGGTTACTTCTCTTTTTGTTCAAGTTGCTTCTCTTTTTGTCTAACTCACTTCCTTTTTTCTTTGTGAGTTTCGGGAATATCCCCATTCATAGGTCTGAGATCCACATCTATGAATTCAAAGGTCCGAATGATCAACTTTGCAATCAGTTGTTAGAATCAATAGGTCTTCAAATTGTTCATTTGAAAAAATTGAAACCTTTCTTATTGGATGATCATAATACTTCTCAAAAACCGAAATTCTTGATCAATGGAGGAACAATATCACCATTTTTGGTCAATAAGATACCAAAGTGGATGATTGACTCATTCCATACTAGAAATAATCGCAGGAAATCTTTTGATAACACGGATTCCTATTTCTCAATGATATCCCACGATCAAGACAATTGGCTGAATCCCGTGAAACCATTTCATAGAAGTTCATTGATATCTTCTTTTTATAAAGCAAATCGACTTCGATTCTTGAATAATCCACATCACTTCTGCTTCTATTGTAACAAAAGATTCCCTTTTTATGTGGAAAAGGCCCGTATCAATAATTATGATTTTACGTATGGACAATTCCTCAATATCTTGTTCATTCGCAACAAAATATTTTCTTTGTGCGGTGGTAAAAAAAAACATGCTTTTGGGGAGAGATACTATTTCACCTTCACCAATCGAGTCGCAGGTATCTAACATATTCATATCTAATGATTTTCCACAAAGTGGTGACGAAAGGTATAACTTGTACAAATCTTTCCAGTTTGCAATTCGATCCGATCCATTAGTTCGTAGAGCTATTTACTCGATTGCAGACATTTCTGGAACACCTCTAACAGAGGGACAAATAGTCAATTTTGAAAGAACTTATTGTCAACCTCTTTCGGGCTTGGTCAAAATGAGAGTTATAATGCTCAAATCAAAATGGTGAGTTTCACCTATTCTGTCGTTTGTAAAATCAAATGTCACTAATACAACATCTTTTGCGGCGTTTTAAAAACTAAACGTCACGAATACGACACTTTTTGCGGTGTTTTTAAAAAAACGCCACTAAAACACTACATAAGACACCTATTGTGGCGTTTCTATCAAAAACACCACTAAAGTATGAGCTATTATGGCGTTTTTAAAAATAAACGCTTCCAATGTACTATCTATAGAGACGTTTTTACTAAAACGATGTGAAATTTGTCATTTTGTGGCGTTTTTTTCTAAACGCCGCTATATGTTTAAATTTAGCAGCGTTTAATTTAAAAACGTCGTTATATCCCAAACTTGGTGTAGTGTAACGTTGATAAATAAGTGAATTGAAAAAATTCTAAAGTACAAAAACCTTAAACGATTGTCACAAAATTTAGTGAAATTTGTCACTTTGAAATAAAAATGCCGAAAATGATATATTTTTAAAATATGAAAGGTGACCCAAATGTAATTGAGTGACCCAATTGTAACCTTACCTATAATTGAGTAATTCAAGTGTAACTTTTAATAATTGGGTGACCTAAACGTAACTTTACTCATAATTGAGTGACCTCTATTATAGTCAAGGGCGTATCTACCATAGGTCAAGGTAGGTCACTTGACCTACCATAAAAAAATGGATAAACTACTTTAGATGTCATTTAATTATTAATAAAGTTACAATTAAGTTATTCAATTATTAAAAGTTACAATTGGGTCACTTAATTCAAGTTTTAGTTACGCTCAGATCACTCCTCTGTTAAAATACAAATGAACATCTAACAAGATTTGGTATAATAATAGTTTCAGTCCTCAAAACTTATATATTCTACCAATTTAATCCTAATTCAAATTAATTCAAAAAATTTAACCATTAATACTTACAAAAGACATCAATTTAGTCATTTTCTTCTCCAAATCACATGTATACATTCGTTAACACTAGAGTACTTCATTTAAAACTATTAATTAATCTAGTACACAAATTTATAAATGTAAATATATTTATAATTATTTTTAATGCTAGATCTATAATTAGTATCTACATTAGAATTAAATCTATTCTTGATGACTTATTCAATCTATTCTTATCTTACTTACATATGATTGTATTTATTATCGGTGGGTGAACTACCAAGCTTAAATTTCTAGATCCGCCCTGATTATAGTTTACCCTAAAAATAATATGGTTCTTAGATGTTTGGATTAAATTTGCGGCCATCCATCGTCCATGGGAGGGCATATAATATTGACCCTTTTGGCATTTTCTGATATCTTGATATTAAACACCTTTTAACCACTTGACCACCTCCTAAAGTATGGGCAGTGCCTTCAATTATTAATCTAAAGTTAAAAATTATATCATAGGTCTGCCTTACCATGTCATCTATAGTTTTAACTAATAAAATTATTTATTTTATTAATTTGTTTATGTCATTCTTTTACCAAGTGAATCTTCACATCGTGAAAAGTATATTTTAATTTAATTTATAGTAAATATGAGTGAAGATTTACTTGATAAAAAGATAACATGAAAAAAATTAATAAAATTAATAATTTTTATTAGTTAAGACCATAAATGACATGGCGAGCCGAGCCTATGATATAATTTCTAATTCTAAAGGATGTCCATTCATCCAAAATCATGTAAATAACATCACTTTCATGTAATTATTTCCTAAAATATTAAAAATCACTATCAACTATAGCATCTAAGTACAATTATTTAAAAAAATAAATATACAATTAATCTGATCAACAAGTCAACATATAAGATACATAAATAATCCAATTAATTACTTTTTTTGATTAAATTAATTACTTAAAATGAGACTTGAAACAATAAATAAAATTTTCATTAAGATTCTTAATTATGATCGTGGTTTAACAATTCGTGGATACTACCAACGGGTTAGTTTAAGTGGTAAGTATCTTGGTACCACATAAGCAAATTTTGAAATTGAGATTGTGTGTATACAAAAAATTCCCATTGAAAAACACCCACCGAAATTAAGTGTGCAACATGAGTCAGTATGAATTAGTCAGAACAAAGACATGGCCGCTTGAAAAACCGGAAGGACAACCAAAAAACAATTCGCGGATATTGACCAATGGTGATTTTTAATTATTGGAAAGTGTTGTAATGAATACAAGAATTAATATGATTTAAACTCTGAAAGATTTCACTTCTTGAAAATAATGTAGAAACGAAATAGGATAAACCCGAGCTTAATTACGGCTCATTATACATTCTCCGAGTTATTTTATTAGAACATTCTACTCATTTTCTTTTCAAGCATACACAAAAAAGAATCATTTTATACATAGATATATATTATTATAATAAGTTGAGACAATTAATATGCCATGACTGTCATGAGAAGGCGGTGTTGGATTGGGATAAGCCTCGAATCCAGCTAGTTCGCAACTGCTGCACAAATAATATAGCATATGGAAACTATCAGTATCAAATTGGCCAACTTGTGTTGAACCAAACCCTGTGTTTGTATCAAATTGGCCTAAACTCACATGGATTCCAAAACAGGTCAGGTTTTGGGTTGAGCAAACCTTAGCCTCACCCGTCACATGCACCCACGTTCTAAGCCCCTGAAATTTGTTGGCCACCGCCCTTGCTTTCCATCTTAGGCACCCAATCTCTTCCCTTGCTTTCCATCTTAGCTAGGCACCCAATCTCTTCCTTTGCTTTGCTTACTTTACAATTCATTATCCTTGTTGTTTCTTCCTACTTTTACATCTTGCTTTTTAGGGAATTGTTTGAAAATCAATATTCCCCGTTTTTTCTAGTTAAGTTCCAAGAACCAATTCTGCTCTCTTCCCTGCCCAACTCCTTTCAAAGCATTCGTTTTTTTGTTAAGTTTTGGACTTTTTTAATGACCCGGGGAGAGTTTCATTTTGTTTTCTTCCGAGCCTAATTTCCTCTTCAATTAATTAATGAAATAATTATACATTTACTTATGGTCTATTTACGCTTGCCTAATTTCCTCTTCAAATTTATATGGTCAGGATTTATTAAAATGATTTGAAAGTGTTAAAACAAAGGTGACGAAACTGGAAAAGCAAGTTGGGCAGCGGAAAGTCTGACATCATAATGAGTGTCCAAGTGAATCGCATGGGAATGAAGCGCTGCTTAAAATGTGTGAGTTCCAACTTCCAAGTTACTTAACTGAAAAAAAAAAGAGAGTTAAAATCACGTCAACATGCATACATAGCACTGAAAAAGATAGCCGAAATCTTGGCCACTCCTTTACCAGTTTTATTTTTTATTTTGTTTTGCATCAAAGTCGTGGGAGAGCAGACGGCTGAGATTTACTTACTGTTACGTTCCTTTATTTGTTACTATTTTGTTTCGATGGGAAGCGTACAAGTCACATGAAAATGATAATATAGTATAATATTAACTCTCCTTTTCTTTTCTTTTGGCTTAATACTCAAATAGGTGCCCCAATTATACTTGTGGATTATTTTTAGTGTATAAATTATTTTTAGTTCTAGATAGATGCTTAAAATTTTAATTTTGATCATTTTAGGTGCCTAACCATTAACTACCGTTATTTTTATTAAAAAATAATTTTTTATTTTATTTCTTTTTAAATTTAATTTTTTAACTTAATTTTAAAAAAAACCCCTAAATCTCCCAAAACTCACAAAATAGCCCCCAAATTCAAAAGCCCTAACTTCCCCAACCGATTCCAGCGCCGCCCCCATATCTGCCGCGAGACCACCATGACCGTTTCCCCCCACCACCCATCACCGGTAACCGGCGGTAGGTGTGTCGATCGGCTTCCTAACGTTTCATTCCGTAACTCAGTTTGGGTTTTCCGTCAACGGCCATTAAAATTTTTCGTTATCCAATAAAAACATGACATGTGGCATATTCTGGTATTTTCTATCATTTTTATTGTTCTAAAAATTATAAAACGTTTAATTTTATAAAAAATCCCAAAATCTTTAATTTCTTTAAAACCCTCAAACCCAAACCCTATATCTTTAAATTCCTCCCCTTCCACCACCGATTCAACCACCACCGGCCACCCTTGCCTTTTTCGCCCCCCCCACTACTGAAACCCCAATCATTCCGCCGTCAAAAATGGCGAATGAACCGGCGATTGTTTCATCGACGAACATCTAAAAATGAAGAAAAAAAATCGGTTAGGCTTCTAATCGACGGCTAGAGGGTGGGGGATGTTGAACGGTGAGGTACCCGACGCTTGGGATGGTGAAGGGTGAACCGCCAGCATGTGGGGGAGGCCGAACGACAAGGGAGATGTGATTTGAGGGTCTGATTGAAAGAAATTAAAACTTTGGGGTGTTTTAAGAAGTTTATTTTTTTACAGAAATTCAAAAATTAAATAAATAGATCAAATAGGCCACGTGGCATGTTTTTATTAGATAACGGAAAATTTTTAACGTCCGTGGAAGGAAAAAGCCAAACTGAGTTACGAAATGAAACGTTAGGCACCAAAGTGGCCCGAAAAAAAAACGTTAGACACCAAACTGGTAAAAGGGGTTGTGCACCTTTTTTACTAAGCCAAAATTAAAACATGCCATTTGTCACATTTTAATTGGCTAACGGTTTTTTATTAAGGGTAGGCACCTAAAATGATCAAAATTGAAACTTTATACACCTATTTAGAGCTAAAAATAGTTTAGGCACTAAAGTGATCCACATGCATAGTTTGAGCACCTATTTAGGTATTAAGCCTTTTCTTTTATACATGCAAAAATTGGTGTTGGTTATTTATGAGGTTTACGTGATTTCACGTGAACTCAGTTAAAAGAGGTTTACATGAAGTAGAAACAAAATTTAACGGGTGGTTTATAATCTTTCTACTATTTATTTATTTATTTATTTCAGTAAAAGACGGGTTAAAGATATGGTAATGAAGATGGGCAAATTGCGTGATTGATTTTCTGGTATATATTAAAGGCGTTTTTTTTATCGAAAAATACCCCTTAAAATATTTATTTTTCTTTTTAACACTCATTCAAAAAAAAATTTATCTAGCAATCTGACAATGATCTCGCCTGGCTTGTACGAAGAGTTTCATGTTTTTCTTTTAATTTTTAATAGAACTCGCCATACTAATCTAACGAGTTTTATGAGTTTTTAATTCTTTTACTAGCCCGGTGAATTTAATAAATAATATTAAAAAATTTAAAACTTGTCAGACCAGTTTGATGAGTTTACTGTTTGGGTGTTAGATAGAAAAATAATTTTAAATGGGTGTTAGATAAAAAGAAATATGTTAAGATGTATATTTCGGTAATTATGTGTATATTAAGAGTAATAAAAAATAGTAAATGAAAATTGAGTAAAGTTGGGGGTGTTCAAGTTGTTTACAATTTTTATTTATTGATATTTGATGGAAAGCATGAAAGAAGCCTTAGGCCCTTAGCTTAGGTAGCCTACTTTTCCAGACCCTATGAAACTACTTTAGGCAACATTAAGTTCATGGAACATTGCATTTAACGGCTCAACGGATAACCCTAACAAATGCTTTTAAAACAATTAATATATTATTATATCAAATATAATAATTAAACATAATCAACTGTTTTCTTTTAAAAATGTTTAATTAAATTAAAATGAATCTTTCATATATATCAATAAATTAAAATTTTATAAATACAACTATACAGTAAATCAAATTTTTTAAGTATTATAATAAACGCAAACATTAATGAAATATTTTGTTAAATAAAAAATCTAATTTATATTGTAAAAAAAAACTGCCACTTGCTGTCAAAAAAGGAGTATTTTCCTAGGAGAATCAAAAGAAGGAAAGAAAGGGATTGAAATAGTGGGATTTTGTCGGTTATTGGATAAGGCAACGACCCAGGTGACGTGAGCCAAGATGTATCGAACGGTAGGTGAAGCCAACGGCGTTACCGGCGCCTAATCTATTTATTACGTAACAGTATAACACATAGCCAAGATATGAACCTCGAGGGACGACGGTCCACAAACAAGGTATTTTAGCCGTCACCAATAACTAACTAAATCATATTCAACCATGCAATGAACCTTGCCATCAAACGCAGACTTCTATGCCAAAATTATCGTTACAATATCTGCTTGATATACCAGAATTTATTATTTATAAATAATATTTTAATTTTCTAACATCGGTTATAAATAAAATTTACAAAATTATATTATTGAATAAATTATATTAATCTCAACTATTGTTTAATTTATATTATTTGTGTTATAATTTTAAGGGTAAAGTATACAAATAGTCACTAATCTATACCAATAAATGTAAAATAGTTATCAAATTTTCAAAAGTTACGTAATGAACATTAAACTTTAATTTTTGTTACAAAACGGTCATTGAACCGTTAACTGTTTTTTTGTTCAAAGAACCGTTAATTGTTTTAACTGGGTGACATGACAGTTACAAAAATTTGTATAACATTACATTTAATCCTCAATATTTATCAACCAATTTAAACATCAATAATGAGGGTTAAACTATTACTAAATTGATTGAATGTATAAATATGGAGAATTAAATGTGTTATTATTTAAATTTTCGTAACTGTCACGTCATTCACTTTACAAGAATTAACAGCCCAGTGACTTTTTTGTAACAAAAACTAAAGTTTAATGCATATTATGTAACTTTTGAAAGTTTGATGACCGTTTTGTATCTATTGGTATGGTTTAGTGACCATTTAAGTACTTTACCCTAATTTTAATTAAACCAAGTTGTCCTTATAGTTAGTTATAAACTTTGTTTTTGAAGCTCTTAGATTCAAAGTTTTTAAAATTCGAACTTATCACCCCTTTTGCCCCCATGAGTTGTTTTTTATGACTATTTACCAACATAAATTTCTTGATACACATTACATATAATTTTTTATACACAATCTTTCTTATAAATCTAAAACCTAAAACCCTAATTCTGAACCTCAAAATTTCAAATCCTAAACTTTAAACTCTAACCTTAAATCATAAATTCTAAACCTTATAACCTAAACTCTTAAATTATAAACCATAAACCAAATCCCTAAATATGCACGAATTATGTATCAAAGTTTTTCTCATATCATTAAGAATTAAAGTTCAAATTTCACCAATAAAACCATCTAACTAAAAAATAGAGTTGAAATGCAATAGTATGAACAAATATTTAAATCAAGCAAATGAATAATAATAATAATAGGGTGACCTATTGACTGCCGGTTAGTTTAATTCGGAGTCAAAATCCATGAAAAAAAAGAGAGAGGAAATTTGCAGCCTCTGGTAGTGGGGACTCATATCAACCCGAATGAGCTCATGCATATGCAAATTTCCACAGGTTCATGGAATCTTGGCCACACTAGGCAGGCTGAGGCGCCACCCCCCTTTTGATTTTGACCCTTTCGGGATTAGCCTCCGGTAGTTTCTGCTCCCTTTGTAAGTTGCCCAACTTGTTTGCTTTCTGCTCTGCTACACTACAATTGGTGGGGTCTAATTATAATTTTCAGGCTACATTAACTCATCTTAATTAATCTTGTTTGCATCAGCTTTTGGACCTACCTATGTGATTTTTTTTATCCACAAAACATGGGAGATTCTCTTGTAAGATTTTTCTCTCTCTCATTTTTACTTCTTAGAGATCAAGCTGGCTTTAAATCATTGCAACTCTTGGCTTAGGTTTGAACTTGCAAATATCTTTGTTTACTAAAATCAAGTCATAATTTTATTCGCTAAAAAAATCAAGTCATGATATTTTCATACAGTTTATATATAATAGACAAAACAATGATAATATTAGAATTTAGATCATGATCAAACTTGAACCATTTCTCTATACAAGTATTGGAAACAAAATCATAATTTGGAACCTATTAAATGTTAATTGTATAAAATTGACTCATATAAAATATATTTACACGTACTACATCTGCAAATGAGACCCTTATGATCGAAAGCTATTCGAGCGGCTCATAAGCCTAATCGAACATTTTAATTTAGTATTATTATTAAAGGGTAATTATTTCATATATAGACGGAAGAAACAAATTTTTTTTGCAAGTTGCCTTAGTTTAGGGTTTGAGAACTTCATTTAGAGTTTAATGTTTAGGGTTTAAGTGTAAGAGTTTTGAATTTAGGGGGTGTGGTTAGAATTTATGGTCTAGGGGTTAAAATTTAGGGTTTATAGGTTAAAATCTAATTCCCTAGCGATTTTACCCCAAAACCTAAACCCTAACATCTAAACCCTAAATTATAATCTCATACACTTAAACACCTAAACCCTAAACCCTACACCTAAGGCATTTGTGGAAAATTTTCGTTTCCACCGCCAGTACATGAGATATTTTTCATTATTAAATTACATTTCTACCTTTACTATACATTTATCGAACAAAAACAAGTTAAATCGAGTTCGAGTTCTATCCCTAGTACATAAATTAGTAAAAGAGCTTATTAACCTCGAACTCGAGTAGCTCAATTATATCTTCAATCGAGCCTGAGCTCGAAGATTGATGTTCGATCAAGTTCGAGCCGGGTATTTAGTCCTGATTTTTGAATCGTGCTTAAACTCATGCTTGCTACTATTCAGATTTTGGCTCGGCTTGGCTTGATTACACATTAACATGAGCAAATAATATTTCACAATTCCCCACGCCTAAATGAAAAAAGTTAGGCTTTGGTCAATGTGGAATAGGTGAGCTGCTGAACTTGGAAGAGAAAAAATTAGGTGAGGATTTAAATTCTGGGTTCATTGAAACTTTGACAGTGAGCTCATTTGGTAAGTAGCATTAATTTAACAAGTGTACTACCTACCATTCAAGTTTACGTTTACTCCTTTTTTACTTGATTATCAATTTTTGTTTAATATGACTGCTAATTTTTATTATAATCATAGAAGATATCACGGTTACAACGCACTCAAGAAGAAAAATAATAGGACTAATCTACTCAAATTTTTTACAACCCAAAAAACAAAGACAAGTGAAATTTCTATGGAAATAAGCATACCATCAAAATTCAGAAGCTTCATGAATTTCTTTGTCTCTATCTAACCGGGACTCATAATTGATGAAAAGGAGTGGTGGGTCAACTTTCAGGCAGAATGTTCCGCTACCCAGGACTGATTACATCGACAAACAACCATCAACCGAGTGGGGATCTAACTTTCCGTGACCACCGGTAAAATCATAAACGAACTAGCGTCGATTAAAACCTCTATGCGAGCAACGATCGACCGCCAGGGTATGATAAATCATGGCACAAGGGCAAATGAAAAAAAAACCACAAAAACAAAGAAAACATATCACAAGGACATAAGAAAACGCGTGTCACAAGGATAGATAAAACGCGTGCCACAAAGGCAGAGATTCTTATTAGAAAACAAAAAAAAACAAAAAAAAATAATAAACACCGACAATCGACAACCAATAGCTAGATGATTGCCAATCGTCGGCTAACGCAGAAAAATTGAAAAAAAAAATTTACAAGCGGCGCAGGGTTGTCAGAAGAAAAAAACTATGATTATTTTCATTATCAAACTTTGTAAAGCGTAAGAATAAAACTCATAATTAAACCTAAATTTTTTTGGACAATATGGTTTAGTTAATTTATTTAGCTGTACTTGATAAAATAAACAAAATTCAAAGTAAAAGCATTAAATTTTAGTAATAATAAAATAAATAAAGAAAGCCCTTCAACTTTTATAATGAAATGAAATTACATAAAGTAAGATGTTAGTATGGAAAAGGGCAATTAGTGGATATGTGCTCAAATATTATAACCATAAGTCCTTAACCCATTTCTTATGTAATCTTTACCTCAGCAATTACATGTACCAAAAAAAAATCAGAAAGAAGACCAAATTTAGTTGCACATTGTTAGGTAGAAATACCAATCCACCCACCTGGGCTGCCATCCTACCAATTGAAAAACCACTTTAGTTAGATTGTCTGAGTGTCAACAGAATAATAGAATCAAAGCATGACTGTTAACAAAAGTTTTGATCAAAGTAAGCCCACCACGACTGCAGTTACTCTAACTTTTGAGTCCCCATTGACCGATTGATGGACAAATTTACCTCACAGAATCACCCATAATATAAATTTTGTATCGGTCCGTGGAGGTCCCGATGTTAAAGTTTAATTAAATCTGGGACGTACAATCATAAAAATTTAAGAATACAATTACATATAGATTGAAATGTAGTGGTTGTATACATTCTTTGATCAGTCCAATCATTTTGGAAAAGAGAGAGAATAATCAATCTTTGATTTGGACTAAATCTGTTTGATTAAATTATAGATTTGTATGGAGTTTTGGAACACAGCTTTTGCACTGTTGTTCCACCAAGAGCAGATCTAGTTTGATAAGACATTCGGCAAGGAAAAGTGGAATAGAATGAAGTGAATGGCAATTGGCATCCAAAGTGAGAACATTATTGGGAAATGACAGGTGCAAAGTTTAAAGGGTGAGGGGCTGTAAGATTTCTTCATATCTTCAAAGGATTGAGACATTAGTGTTGAGTTATGTCAAACGGATTCGGAATTTTACAACAGGGACACAGATTTCATATCTGAATGAGGTTACATGGTTTGGTTCCTACTTCTCAGATTGTCCTAAGCCGTATTCCTGTAATTGCTGCATGAATTTCGCCGCTGTTTCATGTGGGAGTATCGAGTGACTGTGATGATGCGTGTCGGCAATACCCAGAATTCGGTGGAGTTAATGCCGGTAAACTACTAATTTCATGCTTTTGAGCTTAAAAGGTTACTGAAACCCACAATACACTGCAACCGGCTACTTATGTGTAATTTTTTATGGGACAAGATTATATTCCAATATTTATTACTTGAGTACCCCTATGGCTGTAAATGAGACGAAATAGATCGCGAGCTATTTGAGCTCAACTCGGTTAAAGCTCGACTCGATTGTACTCGACTTGAGCTCGAACTCGGCTCGAATTCTTAACGAGCCAATCCGAGCTACTTGATACTGTAATCACTAATTTTGTCCGGGGTGTTAAACACGTTTTCTTTTCCTTTTAGTAATGGGCTTTAATAATAAGAACTAATAAAAAAATAAAAAAATAAAAAAAGTATATATATACTAATATTATATACCTATTATACACCATATATTATTATTATTAGTGTCATTTATTCTATCACCTTTACCCGTTCTTACTATGTATTATTTTTATCTCATTTTATCATTATTATTATAAATCACTATATTCGTTATCTTATTATGCTTATTATCATTATTATTCATGTTACTATCATAAATATTATTATCTACCGTTACTATTATTATTATATTTATTATTATTATTGTTGTTATTATTATTATTATTAAATCTGAAAACCCAAAAACATTAAGTAATATAAGCCCAATATTTAATATAATAAAAGCCCAACAATATTATTTAAAGTCCAGATACAAAACTAAAAAATATTATACATGGCCCAATTCAGGCCCAACTTAAATAAAGAAAAACCCTAATGCCCTATGTTTTGTCTTGCAGCCGCACAACACCAACCGTCAGATCTAGGTGGAGATCTGACGGTCTAGATCTAGACTCGGCAAGAAGCCCTAGCTGCCCCCCAGGAAACCCTAGCGCAAAGCAGCCTTAGCCCTTGGATCGAGATCTCATCGGACGGCTGAGATCGAACCGGGGAAGTCTCCAGAACCTCCACGCGCCGCACGCTCGACTCCCAGCAGCCCACGCGCGGCGATCCGATTCCCACACGCGCGCGTGTAGACCACAACCGACCCCTCAGCTTCTCTCGTGCACCGTTCGATTAATCCGAGCCCGTCCGGATCCCATCAACGGCGCGCACGACCGACCACGTCTCGAGCCCTCTGGCCCCCCCTCCAGCAGTCACATGCAAACAAAGGACCATAACCGAAATGTCAGAAACAAATTCGCAACAAATTACAGAGGCAAAAATCAGAAATGCAACAGAGCTGCAGCGTGAATACAAACAAACGACAACAACAATTTACAGCATTTCATGTATTTAGAGAAAAAAGAAAAATGTAATTTCGGGGCCTATAAAACCCGAGCGAAATGTAATGAGAGAGGGGGATTTTTCAGAGAGAAAAAGTTGTAATAGAACGATTCGAAAAATTTCAGAGAGCATTAGGAGATTCAAAAAAAAATTCAGAGAAAGGCATTGTAACCGAGATTTCAGTCAATACAATCGGAGAAAAGAGTTTAGAGGTACCGACTTTGTTTTCATTTTTCATTTCGAATAATAAAAATAAAAAAGGGAAACACAGTAGCAAGGTCGCGTTTTTTTACCTTTGGCCGTCTCGGCTTCTTCGCCTTTTTGTTCGCCGATGATAAGCCCACGGTTCCCTGCCGGAGCGACGGGTGAATCGGTGAAAAGGCTAAACGCCAGTAGGGTTTTTTAAAGCATTTTGGGTCTGGTTTTTTGAAAAAATAGTAAAGATTTTCGGGGTTTGGTTTTAAAATACAAAGGCTTTTTCTGGTCTCTGTTTTGGTTTCGAAAAAAAAAGGTTTTTTAGGGTTCCGGCGCCGGCAACGGCGACCGGAACCCCTTTGCGGCGCCGGATAAAACAGAGTAGAAAGGGGGAGGGGGTCTCTCGGTTTAGGGTTAGGTTTTTTGAGGAAAAACGATGAAAATATTTTAAACCGGCTTTTATAATGTTTTTCCACTATTAAACTTGGGTTAATTGCTTTTTAAACCCTCCTGTGTCCCTTTATTAACGCGGGGAGGACTTCCGCTTTTCAAAACCCTCCCCGCAGTCCTCGTCTTTTTTCAAACTTCTTCAATTCTGCCACCATTTTCACGTCGATTGGCTTTCGGATGGGTTAATTCCCGTCCTGGTCCCTGTGGCTTTTCATTTTCTTTTAATTGGGTCCCACTTTGCATTCTAATCAGTTTTTTAAAAATGGGTTTATTACAGTCTTGATCCCTTTCAGTTTGCCTTTTTATTCATTTAGCATTTTATTAAGTTTATTTGTTACTCATGCATTTTATCTTCTTGTATCGAATATATGTTTTGCATGCTTGTTTTTTTATGTGTGTTTTTAACTAGTTTTCATGTTATTCGAATATATTTGTTATATGCTTTTTAATGTCGTTTGAATTTGCATTTTGTGACATGCATTCTAAATGTCATTCATGTGATTTTTAATGTCTTGATAAGCATGTTAATGAATCTTAATTATAAAACGGAGGTACTTATTAATCCGCGTATTCGGGTCGACTAGCCTAGCTTATTGGATGTCCCACGAATATTCGGATTAATTCGAATCGTCTAAAGGTAAATTCGTAATTAAAATAGATAAGACCATAACACCATATTTTAGTTGCTTGCATCATGCATAAAGGTGACGTACGGGATCCGAACCCTAAACTAACACGACAGTCAGTCTTATATGATGCCGGTTTAGTCTTTGGTCCGGTGTACCGTCATCCTTTTTAGTTAAATGGTAAATTAATCCGATACCGCCAATTTGAAAGAGCTCGTACGATTAAAGTTCGGTTTTCAATCAAGAACCCCTAATTAAAGTCTTTTTAAATTTCAAGTAATTTCCATCAATTAAAAGCAATGATTATTTTGGTACCGATTTCCGGGCGTGATGGGGGTGCTAACCCTTCCCCACACGTAACCAACTCCCGAACTCTTTCAAAAGAATCTCTGGTTTTGTTTTCTACGGTGTCCGGCCTACCTTAGTGGCCGGTGGCGACTCCAAACCAAACGAGAAAAGGATTTTTTAAAAGGGATTTTTCCAAACCCGAATTAATTTTTAAAACTCCCCCTTTTTTAAATTAAATTGAATATTTTTCCAAAGTAGCGGGGAACTTTATCGAAAAAAACCTCGTTACAGCATGGCGACTCCGCTGGGGACAAATTTTGTTTTTCAAACAAAAAGAGAGTTAAGCCGAAAAACACTTGTTGCTTTTAATGATAGAAATTTTTTGAGATTTAATTCAAATTTAGCGAGATGGTTCTTCTTTGAAAATAAGTCTTTAAGTACACGAGCTTTGATAATTGGTGGTCTTGAATTAATTTTTCATTTAATTTTAAAGGGGTCACCGACATGTGTTGCATCACGCATTAAGCTCTATACCCGAGCTTCGTCCCTTAAGTGGGAGTGAAACCCCCATACCCACGTGAGTCTCCCTCCACGGGTCGGTAATTCACTTCCGGAATCCACGCCTTTGACATGTGAGCAGCCCTCCACGTCATTAGGTCGTGCTCTCCCCCGAACCGAAACCAATTCGCAAGCTTGTAATGGGCTAGAATTGGGGCTCTTGTTATCTTAGTAGGTGGTAAGATAGGTTCGGGTACCCTTGTTAGAACCGAGCCACATGAGTGAGAATTTAAGAAGCCTACCCTGGTTAGAGCCATGCGGATAACCGTAGAATTAGAATTCATGCTATTAGGTCTTGCATTGTTAATTTGCTTTGATGTGTTTCCTTTTGCTTGTTTTATTCAGTATTCATTATTGTTGATACTAACCCAGTTGCCTTCTTGTCTTGTTTTGCTTATTTTTGCATATTCATCGCATTTTCATATGAAGTGTTGATTCGAAAACAGTCTAAAGTTGAAAACTTTCACAATGGGAGAAAGAGTCCATAACAACGAAGTTTTTGGGACCCTAATTCGAAGGAAAGGGATGGAAAAAAAAAAGAAAAAAATCGGACCCTGTGTATCTATTTTCTTACCTCGTTGTAACAAGATTTGATCTCCATTATGGAAAGTTGTTTAATGAGGATGTTCGTCGAACCAACATTTCCTTGCATTCGATTTTGTGTTTTTTAATTTGTTACCTTCAATCATTTGTTTCAGTTATGCATACACATTTCATGCATTACATCATTAAATCATGAAATTAATTGTTCGAGGTCATGGCAGCATTCGTGACTACCGAAGATTCCACACCCACACTTTGCTCGCCACCAAAGGAGGCAAATGGAGGAAAGTTTTGCTAAGTTAGAAGCCGATTTGAGAATGGTCTAAAGGGGGCATATGACGGCCATGAGTTATTTTGTGAGTACCATCAGACTGCGGGGCACGAGATTCAGTGTTGTCCTGAATTCAAGCAGTTGGTTCAGGATTTGATGGACAATAAAGAGGTTGAGTTCCTCGAAGAAGTTTGAAAGGTGGAATGGATGGTCAGCTCAGCAGTATTTAAGAGTTTTAGTGTATTCAAGACCGCTTGTCTTCATTTCATTGCATTTTAATCTTTTTTTGAAGTGATGTGTGAAATCAACCTTTGCTACCCTTTTCCCGAAGGTAGCGAAATTTTTTTTGTAAGGGCCCCAGACTGTATGTTTTTAAATTTCAATGAAATGATGCATTATGTTTCAATTGCCTTTTCATTTTGTGTGTATATATTTGACTATTGAGTCCCCGTATATCAATTACATAAGGGACATAGACTTTGACCCCAAAGGTTGACTTCGAGCCGCCTTTGTCTAGTGGAAATCGAAAGCTTTGAAGACGATGAATATGTGGCTTACACTCCGAGTTAATTAAATACACATAGAATTAGGGCCTTCGGGAGAATAACCAGAAATTTTCCATGCTAAAAGAAAAAGAAAGAAAAGAGGAAAAAAGAAAAAAGAAAAAGAAAAAGAGAGAAAAAGAAAAAGAAAAGAAATAAGAGAAAGAGAAAAAAAAGAAAGAAAAAGAAAATATGAAAAAATGAAAAAAAAAGAGAAGACAAGAGAGAGAGAATGATAAAAGCGTAACAAAAGCACTCCAATGTTCGAAGTCTGGTAATAGGCATCTTCGGATATGAGTGTGGAATTTTTGGGGCACTCCGCTGTAGCAAAAGACCAATAAGGTGTCTATGCACCATTCACCTTAGCTACATGAGTGATGGTAATATTTTCAAATCATGACAATGCCGAGTAGCTCGGGGTTTTGTTGTTTGCTCCATCATTTATTTCGAGCCAAAGGAATGTGATGAGTTGATTTCCCCAAAATTATAAAGAATTGATAAAGGCGAAGCCTATAGAAGATAAGCCTAATTGATTAAAAGACTGAAATAACTCGGAGAGTATGTCACATTTTCAGACATCAGCTCAGCTTTCGAGGTCTCCCAGACACATGATGCTTGAGGCAATCCTTGGTAAGTCATAGTAGTTTCGTTCGTGCACTTGATATTCGGGGTATTTAATTTGACTTGATATATCCCTAATTTGAAAAGAAAGTATAGTTTTTGAAAACGCATCTCATTTCGAAATTAAAAAGATGCAACCTAAATCTTTTTTGAACACAAATTAATTTCCCTTTGCTTCAGGGATAAAGTTTAGAATGCAATGTCATGAATAAAAATGACAGCTTGTCAGTGGTGAAGATTTTAATAAGTTCCTACATACTACAGTTCAGGGACTTGAAGCAAATTTTTGCCAAAATGCTTCAATTTCTTCAGAAGATGAGAAGTAAGACCTTAATGAACTTAAGAGAAAGGTTCAGGGACTTGGGGGCATGTGCTTCCCCTAATGTTGAGAAAAGTCGTCATTTTGAGTTAAGACGAAGATAATGGTTGAGCACCCAGTTTGAATAGGGGGCAATGTTTTGAGAACGAGCACTACGAGAAGTGTTGTATCCAGTCTGACCAGTGGAACTCAGCAGTCGTGTAACCCCCTCGTCCCGGTCTGGCTGGATGACCGGTCCAAGTGGGCCACACGGGGAAAATCGAGCGAAAACCAATTAAGATTCCCCCTCGGTTAGCAACCCTATTTTTTTTTCTAGATGCCTGTATTAAATCCTATGTGAGGGGACACGCAGCGAACAAACACGGATACAAAACCCACAAGACATGCAATTAAACAACTCAATTTTCCCTTTTTAAGCAGGACGTATCGATACACATACAGAGGGTATCGATACGCCTTGACCAAAGTCAAGCCTCTCAGTCAACTCAGGGAAGATCGTATCGATACACCCTTGAGCGTATCGATACGCCCCTCTCGGTCAACATTTCGAGGTCAACGAAATGGAACCGTACCGATACGCTACAACCCCGTATCGATACGACCTAAACCCACCAACTCCTCTGAAATCCAGAGAGTTGGGACCGTATCGATACACTCTTGTGTATCGATACGCTCAGCCTGACTTGAATTTCAGAGAGTTGAGACCGCATCGATACACATGGGTGTATCGATACGACCAGCCAAAACTGAGTTCTGCAGGCAAGACCGTATCGATACACCCTTGATCGTATCGATACGCCCTGCTTTGCAACACTCCAATTTCAGCAAAAACACTTAAGGCTCACTCTCTAGATGCATAACAAAACCTCCCTAAACATATCCAAGCATTCATACCACCTCTATTAACTAAAATATAGTCATACAAGGCAACCTAAGCATTTGAAACATGCCATCACACCCTAACATTTATCATTGTAATTCATGCTTTACAATCCAAAATATCCATATATATCAATGAGTTATATAAAGCTCATACAACAACTCTTGCCACATTGCTAACTAATACAAAATCACCACCGTACTTGAGCTACAAAACTTGGAAGCCCTTCTTGCCTTGCTCCAAGCTAACGCCACGCTAATGATCTGCATTGTTGAACATTGAGAGCGTAAGCTATAAGCTTAGTGAGGGTGCTCTAAAACGAAAACAACAACAATGCAGGGTTCAAGCATGTAATCCCTAAACCTCATATCGAACATGCATAGGCAACCTCACAAGTAGTCCTAGCTAGTCCATCAAGTGGTATAATATGGCATATTACCTCATACTAAGCATCAAGCATCCATATCAATAATCATGTTTCAACACCATATATCACGATATATGAACAAGTTAATTGGCCACTTTGAATTACCCCGATTGTGCGGATTTAAAACTCAACAACACTTTACCTCGGTGGGATTACACTCATCACCGGACTTGCATGGACGGGATTCCACTCATCGCCACATGCCCTACGGATGAGATTCCACTCATCATCACGTAGAATATATATAAATTTTTGGTGGAATATTACATCACCGTACTCCTCCTTGGTGCCTTAACGCCACCAAGGCCACGTACGTTTTGACTCACTTTGTGTGCACACTAATCCTAATGATCGATCATTTACAACCGGTAATTATTTAGTGCCAATTATCATTTACCACATCACGTTTTCCATCAATCATAACTCATGCTCATCACATATATATGCACCTCATGAATATACATGTACAAAACAACTGAGATCACAAAAGCATAGATAGCATATATGGTATTAACGGCTAACTAACAACTCGAATTAACTAAAAGTGGCCTACCAAGCACACTTTACACACGCACACTACACATACTCGAACCAAACTTTAAGACAAGTTTGAAACTGTTGAGCGTGGTATGTTCAACAGAAACCACTCACCGCCCTTCCTTAGCCAATCGAAACAATTCTCCTACAAACTCGGATTCTGTTCCAAAGCTCCTTCAACGTTTCCTCTTGCTTCTATCCAAACAAAACACACTTATTACACCACAATTCAATGCTAAAACTCAACTAACAACTCACTTCACAAACATAAGCCATAATCTACAATTTCTCAATCCACAAATCATCCAAAAACTCAATTTTCGTACTCCCCAAACACCTTGCTAAAAACTCCACTTCCAAACACCCAAATGACCTCTAACACATCCCAAATCACTCTCATATCATACCCTAACCATCAGCCTTTAGTTTTCAACATAAACTCCACCAAAAACCAAGTTTTAACATCTTAAAATTTACCCTATGAACATAATACGAATTTTCATCCAAATTCAACCAAATTGACATATAATGTGTATTTCATCAGGATTAAGCAAAATCCCAACTCAAATCATTAAAACAATTTGGAAAACCACCTAAAATCCAAACTTTAACATAAAACCATAATTTTTCAAAATCCTATATCTTTGAATTTTAAGACCATAGATAGATAGAGAATAAGGAGGAGAGTCGGAAAACATAATTTACCTTTCAAAACGGTGTTGAAATCGAGTAGTATGACCAATCGAATAGTGATAAGCTTGAGAGGTTTTTTTTGAGAATGGTTTTAACGTTGGATGAGGAAGAAATGAGGAAGAAGAAGATAACTTTGAATTTATAAAGTTATCTTACTTTATTTAAAAGTTTTGGGTAAAATCGCAACATAGGTCCCTCCCCTCTTATTAAAGCTCAATTACACCACAACTTAAGTTGAATTGATTCTAGTTAAATTTTTATTGACTCGACTATAAACCCGGTTAACTTCTAGGCCCAAAACACGTGTGTTACAACTCTCTCCCACTTAAGGAATTTCGTCCCCGAAATTACCTGACGGAAACAAATACGGAAACTGCTCAATCATATCCGCTTTCCTCTCCCACGTGGCCTCTCCCACACCTCTATGTCTCTACAACACTTTGACCAACTCTATGGTCTTGCCACGCAACACCTTGCTATCAGAAGCAAGTATCTCAATGGGTTCTTCAGTATAGGACAAATCCGGATTTAACTCTATCTCCTCAACGGGCATCACATGAGAAGGATCCGATCTATATCTCCTAAGCATAGACACATGAAAGACATCATGGATCTTCTCTAACTCAGAAGGTAACCTCAAACGATAAGCTACAGGCCCAATCCGCTCAACTACCTCATACGGACCAATGAACCTCGGACTCAGCTTGCCCTTTCGGCCGAATCTCATTACCTTCTTCCACGGAGATACCTTCAGAAACACTTTCTCACCCACTGAGTACTCTATCTCTTTCCTCTTCAAATCCGCATAGGACTTCTGACGATTGGAAGCTGCTTTCAAACGGTCACAAATCAGCTTCACTTTGTCGGTAGTTCCCTTAAGCAAATCTGGCATAGGTAACAATCTCTGACCCGTTTCAGCCCAACAGATCGGAGTCCTACATCGTCTACCATACAAAGCCTCATAAGGTGCCATCTGAATACTAGACTGATAACTGTTGTTGTAAGCGAACTCAACCAACGGTAAGTGCTTCTCCCACGAACCCTGGAAGTCAATCACACAACAACGAAGCATATCCTCTAGAATCTGTGTCACTCGCTCTGACTGCCCATCAGACTGCGGATGATAGGAAGTGCTGAAATGCAAACGGCTACCTAGGGCACTATGCAAGCAACCCCAGAACCTCGAAGTAAACCTAGGATCCCTGTCTGAAACAATGGACTTCGGAACTCCATGAAGTCTCACAATCTCACGGATGTACAAGTTTGCCAACTTGTCTAAGGAATCCGTAGTGTTCACTGCTAAGAAGTGAGCACACTTAGTGAACCTATCCACAATCACCCAAACTGAATTCTTCTTTGAAGGAGATAAGGGCAACCCCGACACAAAATCCATGGTGATCCTCTCCCATTTCCATTCCGGAATCTTCAAAGGCTGTAACAAACCCGAAGGAACCTGATGTTCTGCCTTCACTCTTTGACAAACCATACAACGGCTCACATACTCAGCTACATCTTTCTTCAAACCAACCCAGAAGTAATCATTTTTCAAGTCACGATACATTTTGGTACTACCCGGATGCATAGAAAAGGGACTCGAGTGTGCTTCACTCAAAATCTAACGTCTCAACTCAACATCTTCCGGTACAATAATTCTATCTCTAAAGCACAACAAATTCTCACCACTGAAACTATACTCAGTCGGTCTTCCCTCGGCTATGTCCTGAACATGAGGAACTAAACTCACATCTTGCAACTGCTTCTCTCTAATCAACTGAATCAAAGAAGGCTTCACTTGCAACTCGGTGATCAAACCACCATCATCGGACACACTCAATTTAGCAAACATAGCCCTCAACTCTATGGCCACTTTCCTACTCAAAGCATCGGCGACTACATTCGCTTTACCCGGATGGTACTCGATGGTCAAATCATAATCTTTTAGCAACTCAAGCCATCTTCTTTGTCTCAAGTTTAACTCCTTCTGTGTCATCAAGTACTTCAAGCTCTTGTGATCGGTGTAAACAATACACTTCTCACCATACAAGTAATGACGCCAAATCTTCAATGCAAACACAACTGCGGCTAGCTCGATATCATGAGTAGGATAGTTCTTCTCATGAACCTTCAATTGTCTAGAAGCATAAGCAACAACTTTTCTCTCTTGCATCAAAACACATCCTAAACCTACGTAGGAAGCATCACTGTAAATTACAAACTCCTTACCTGAAACAGGTTGTACTAACACTGGGGCATTTGTCAAAGCTTCTTTTAATTTCTCAAAGGCTTTTTGTCTTGCCTCTGACCATTCAAACTTAACTCCTTTTTGCAACAGTTTAGTCAAAGGAGCAGCTACTCTAGAGAAACCATCAACAAATCTTCTATAGTAACCGGCTAATCCCAGGAAACTCCTAATCTCGGTCACGGACTTAGGCTGTTTCCACTCGACAATAGCCTCAATCTTCGATGGATCAACACGGATACCTTCGGCCGAAATAACATGGCCAAGAAATACCACCTCTCGAATCTAGAACTCACATTTACTAAGCTTCGCATACAACTGATTGTTCGACAATCTCTGTAAAACAACCCTCAAGTGCTCGTCATGTTCTTCTTCCGTCTTCGAGTACACAAGTATGTCATCAATGAAAACAACTACAAAACAGTCTAGATAGTCTCTAAAAATTCTGTTCATCATGTCCATGAATGCTGCAGGTGCATTCGTGAGCCCAAATGGCATCACAAGAAACTCATAGTGACCATATCTAGTCCTAAAAGCTGTCTTCGGCACATCACACTCTTTCACCTTTAACTGGTAGTATCCGGATCTCAAATCTATCTTCGAGAACACTGAAGCACCTCTCAACTGATCAAACAAATCATCTATGCGAGGCAACGAATATTTGTTCTTCACAGTCAATTGATTTAACTGTCTATAGTCAATACACATACGCATACTACCATCCTTCTTTTTCACAAATAACACAGGAGCACCCCACGGAGAACTACTAGGCCTGATGAACCCACGGTCTAATAATTCTTGCAACTGGTTCTTCAATTCTTTCAACTCCTTTGGAGCCATACGATACGGAGCTATCGAAACTGGATTAGACCCTGAAATGGTCTCGATCACAAACTCAACATCCCTGTCAGGAGGTAAACCCGGTAACTCTTCAGGGAACACATCCGGAAAGTCACACACTGTCTTGATATCTTTTGGTCTAGCTTCACTCATATCCGGATTCATAACATAAGCTAAATAAGCCCCACATCCAGAGTCCATCAACTTGTGAGCCTCTAAAGCTGACACTACATTAGACAAGAATTGAATGTTCTCGCCTACTACTACTACCTCGTAGTCATCAGAAAGTTTCAAAGAAATTCTCTTTGTTTCAAAATCCACACTAGCCCGATGCTCAACCAACCAATCCATACCCAGAATTATATCGAAACCATAAAAAGGAAGTTCCATCATATCAACTGGGAACACATAACCCTGAATCTTCAGTGGATATCTCCTATACATACGTCTAACCACAACTGTCTCACCAAAAGAACTAGTGACATGCATACCTACACCTAAGATCTCAACAGGGATATCTAACTTCTGTGCATGCTCACTGAAAATGTAGGAATGCGTAGAACCCGAATCAACCAGAGAAAGTAAAGACATAGACCGTAACTCGAAATTACCTGCTATCACATCAGTGTCGTTCCCGGCCTCTCTCTGAACATAAACTCTCGCTGGTCCTCCCGCTTCTGGCTGTACTGCCACAACATGAGCAAGGTTCCTCTGAGCATCTACCCTAGGTGCATCCGTCCTAGGCTGGAAGTAGCCACGACCGCGCCCACGGCCTCTCTGGAAATCAGTGGCTCTAGCAGGAGCCTGACCTGATGTCTGTCCCCCTTGATGTGGACAGTCACGCCTAAGGTGGTCTCTAGCCCCACAATTCCAACAAGAATGAAAATTTCCCCAACACTCACCGGAGTGGTTTCTCCCGCAAGTAGCACATGTGGGCAACTTCCCACCAGCTCTCTGATTTTGATGGCCTTTACCGTGGTTACCGCCACCACGCCTATGATCATAATGAGGTTTGTTGTCCCGATGCCTCTTGGCATCATCTCTATCAAAATTACTGGACCTCTTACTCGAACTAGATCCACCTGACCGCCTGGTCAGACTCAAACTGTGCTCCAAGTCCTTGGCCCTCGAAACCAAGACATCAAAATCAGTGTAATCTGTAGCTAGAGTATATGTCTTGATTTCTTCATTCAATCCATAACGGAACCGGTTACAGCGTTCCACCTCAGTAGGAACAAGTTCAGGTGCATATTGACTTAACCTGACAAATCTAATCTCATTGTCTGTCACGGATCTAAGCCCCTGAATCAAAGCCATGAACTCCCTCTTCCTCTCGTCGATGTATCGTGGACCCAGATACTTCTTCCGGAATGCTGACTCAAAGAACTCCCAAGTGATCTCAGCGTCATCCATACTCGAAGTAACAGTGACCCACCAAGTGTAGGCATCGCCCTGAAGCAAGGACTCAACACAGCCCAACTTGCGATCACCAGTACACCCCATCTGAGCCAGGATACGGACGGTCTTCTCAAACCATAACTCTGACCTCTCCGGAGTAGACCCCCTGAACTCTTCAGCCCCAAGGCCCCGAAGTCTCTCTAATGGCAATCCGGTGCCCTCACCATGATGGTGTACTGCCTGTCCTCCAGCTACTGCAGCCTGAAAAGCCTCGGCTATCGCCTGAACCAACGGAGCTAAGTCAATCCCTGCCGGTTCTTGGCCACCTTGGCCACCCTGACCTCCTGGTGGTCCCTCTCCTTCATCCTCAGCCTCACCTCCCACTCCTGGTGGAGGAGGTGGTGGTGGTGGTGGAGGAGCTCCAATTCCAATCACAGGCTTTCCCACTTGAGCCTCAACTCTAACTACTGGCTCTACTCATGGAGCCTCTGCCCGTGGTTCCGGTCGAAACCTCCTAGGCCTCCCACGTGGTCTCATGGTACAGCTATCAAAGTATAAACTACAACAAGAAACAGATAAGGATTTCGTTAGTCAAAGCAAGGGTCCAATAGTGCTCAAGTACTCATCTTTTCAAAATTCTTTGTAAATTAAGTAATAGTAGCAATGGGCACACACTCTACACCAGACACATCAATTCATGCTTCAACACATTATACGAACAGTCAAATATCAAAGATTCATGGCAAGGCATGCATCAAACAACACAATTACTCAACATAACAAGTTTACCTCACTTACCTGCCCGAGGTCTCGATAACCTCAGGCTCTGATACCAACAAATATAACCCCCTCGTCCCGGTCTGGCTGGATGACCGGTCCAAGTGGGCCACACGGGGAAAACCGAGCGAAAATCAATTAAGATTCCCCCTCGGTTAGCAACCCTATTTTTTTTCTAGATGCCTGTATTAAATCCTATGTGAGGGGACACGCAGCGAACAAACACGGATACAAAACCCACAAGACATGCAATTAAACAACTCAATTTTCCCTTTTTAAGCAGGACGTATCGATACACCTACAGAGGGTATCGATACGCCTTGACCAAAGTCAAGCCTCTCAGTCAACTCAGGGAAGATCGTATCGATACACCCTTGAGCGTATCGATACGCCCCTCTCGGTCAACATTTCGAGGTCAACGAAATGGAACCGTACCGATACGCTACAACCCCGTATCGATACGACCTAAACCCACCAACTCCTCTAAAATCCAGAGAGTTGGGACCGTATCGATACACTCTTGTGTATCGATACGCTCAGCCTGACTTGAATTTCAGAGAGTTGAGACCGTATCGATACACATGGGTGTATCGATACGACCAGCCAAAACTGAGTTCTGCAGGCAAGACCATATCGATACACCCTTGATCGTATCGATACGCCCTGCTTTGCAACACTCCAATTTCAGCAAAAACACTTAAGGCTCACTCTCTAGATGCATAACAAAACCTCCCTAAACACATCCAAGCATTCATACCACCTCTATTAACTAAAATATAGTCATACAAGGCAACCTAAGCATTTGAAACATGCCATCACACCCTAACATTTATCATTGTAATTCATGCTTTACAATCCAAAATATCCATATATATCAATGAGTTATATAAAGCTCATACAACAACTCTTGCCACATTGCTAACTAATACAAAATCACCACCGTACTTGAGCTACAAAACTTGGAAGCCCTTCTTGCCTTGCTCCAAGCTAACGCCATGCTAATGATCTGCATTGTTGAACATTGAGAGCGTAAGCTATAAGCTTAGTGAGGGTGCTCTAAAACGAAAACAACAACAATGCAGGGTTCAAGCATGTAATCCCTAAACCTCATATCGAACATACATAGGCAACCTCACAAGTAGTCCTAGCTAGTCCATCAAGTGGTATAATATGGCATATTACCTCATACTAAGCATCAAGCATCCATATCAATAATCATGTTTCAACACCATATATCACGATATATGAACAAGTTAATTGGCCACTTTGAATTACCCCGATTGTGCGGATTTAAAACTCAACAACACTTTACCTCGGTGGGATTACACTCATCACCGGACTTGCATGGACGGGATTCCACTCATCGCCACATGCCCTACGGATGGGATTCCACTCATCATCACGTAGAATATATATAAATTTTCGGTGGAATATTACATCACCGTACTCCTCCTTGGTGCCTTAACGCCACCAAGGCCACGTACGTTTTGACTCACTTTGTGTGCACACTAATCCTAATGATCGATCATTTACAACCGGTAATTATTTAGTGCCAATTATCATTTACCACATCACGTTTTCCATCAATCATAACTCATGCTCATCACATATATATGCACCTCATGAATATACATGTACAAAACAACCAAGATCACAAGAGCATAGTTAAGTAAGCACAATAGCATATATGGTATTAACGGCTAACTAACAACTCGAATTAACTAAAAGTGGCCTACCAAGCACACTTTACACATGCACACTACACATACTCGAACCAAACTTTAAGACAAGTTTGAAACCACTCACCGCCCTTCCTTAGCCAATCGAAACAATCCTCCTACAAACTCGGATTCTGTTCCAAAGCTCCTTCAACGTTTCCTCTTGCTTCTATCCAAACAAAACACACTTATTACACCACAATTCAATGCTAAAACTCAACTAACAACTCACTTCACAAACATAAGCCATAATCTACAATTTCTCAATCCACAAATCATCCAAAAACTCAATTTTCGTACTCCTCAAACACCTTGCTGAAAACTCCACTTCCAAACACCCAAATGACCTCTAACACATCCCAAATCACTCTCATATCATACCCTAACCATCAGCCCTTAGTTTTCAACATAAACTCCACCAAAAACCAAGTTTTAACATCTTAAAATTTACCCTATGAACATAATACGAATTTTCATCCAAATTCAACCAAATTGACATATAATGTGTATTTCATCATGATTAAGCAAAATCCCAACTCAAATCATTAAAACAATTTGGAAAACCACCTAAAATCCAAACTTTAACATAAAATCATAATTTTTCAAAATCCTATATCTTTGAATTTTAAGACCATAGATAGATAGAGAATAAGGAGGAGAGTCGGAAAACATAATTTACCTTTCAAAACGGTGTTGAAATCGAGTAGTATGACCAATCGAATAGTGATAAGCTTGAGAGGTTTTTTTTAGAATGGTTTTAACGTTGGATGAGGAAGAAATGAGGAAGAAGAAGATAACTTTGAATTTATAAAGTTATCTTACTTTATTTAAAAGTTTTGGGTAAAATCGCAACATAGGTCCCTCCCCTCTTATTAAAGCTCAATTACACCACAACTTAAGTTGAATTGATTCTAGTTAAATTTTTATTGACTCGACTATAAACCCGGTTAACTCCTAGGCCCAAAACACGGGTGTTACAAGTCGTCTTCGAGAAAAGATCAGAAATTGAGATTTGGCAAAGATGAGAAAGCCCGAAGAAATTCAAGATGGACCAATCTGCAGAGTGAAAGCGTCCGAGCACTTCAGAAAATGAACTTAAGAGAAAAGTTCAGGGACCTGGGGGCATGTGCTTCCCCTATTGTTGAGAAAAAAGGAAAAGCCGTCTTGTTGTGTAAAGACGAAGAAAATTGTTGAGCACCCGGTTTGAATAGGGGGCAATGCTTTGAGAACGTGCACTACGAGAAGTGCTATGTTTAGTCTGACCAGTGGAAGTCAGCAGTCATCTTTCGAGGAGAGACCGGAAGATCAAGATTTGGCAAAGATAAGAAGGCCAAAAGAGATTGAGAAGAAGAAGAGACAAGAAGAAGGTCGAGATTGACCAACTCGGGGAGTAGAAGCATCCGAGCAATTTTGATGCCATAATTCATGCATCACTTGTAGTTAGGCATCCCTAGGATTAGGGGCATGCTAACTCACATCATCATATATTTTTTACCTACTTTCGACAGGTATATTAAAGCTTTCCCCATAGAAGGAACCCGCCTATCTATTCGGGCTTTTGGAGAATGGAACCCGCCTATCCGTTCGGGCTTTTGGAGAATGGAACCTGCCTATCTATTCGGGCATTTGGAGAATGGAACCCGCTTATCCGTTCAGGCTTTTGGAGAATGGAACCCGCCTATCCGTTCCGGCTTTTGGAGAATGGAACCCGCCTATCCGTTCGGGCTTTTGGAGAATGGAACCCGCCTATCCGTTCGGGCTTTTGGAGAATGGAACCCGCCTATCTATTCGGGCTTTTGGAGAATGGAACCCGCCTATCCGTTCGGGCTTTTGGAGAATGGAACCCGCCTATCTGTTCGAGCTTTTGGAGAATGGAACCCGCCTATCTATTCGGGCTTTTGGAGAATGGAACCCGCCTATCCGTTCGGGCTTTTGGAGAAAGGAACCCGCCTATCTATTCGGGCTTTTGGAGAAAGGAACCCGCCTATCTATTCGGGCTTTTGGAGAATGGAACCCGCCTATCCGTTCGGGCTTTTGGAGAATGGAACCCGCCTATCCGTTCGGGCTTTTGGAGAATGGAACCCGCCTATCTATTCGGGCTTTTGGAGAATGGAACCTGCCTATCCGTTCGGGCTTTCGGAGAATTGAACCTGCCTATCCGTTCGGGCTTTTGGAGAATGGAACCCGCCTATCCGTTCGGGCTTTTGGAGAATGGAACCTGCCTATCCGTTCGGGCTTTTAGAGAATGGAGCCCGCCTATCTGTTCGGGCTTTCGGAGAATGGAACTCGCCTATCTGTTCGGGCTTTCGGAGAATGGAACTCGCCTATCTGTTCGGGCTTTCGGAGAATAGAACCCGCCTATCCGTTCGGGCACTTGAAGAATGGAGCTTCTGCTAATTATCCGTTTGATCGGGCCTCGAAGGGTTGAAGAGTGTTGAAATGAGAAAAACAGCTTCAGGCCTCCGCGACCGTTGCATTTTCCCGTACCGACTTCTGAACCGCCAGTAGTCCAAGTGCATGGTGACTCGGAATCCAAACAGGGAAGTCGGACAAAATTTGTGCTTATGGTCTTTGCTTTATCCTTGTGTTACAAGTATAAGCAAAGGGGGACAACTGTAATCACTAATTTTGTCCGGGGTGTTAAACCTGTTTTCTTTTCCTTTTAGTAATGGGCTTTAATAATAAGAACTAATAAAAAAAGAAAAAAAGAAAAAAAAGTATATATATACTAATATTATATACCTATTATACACCGTATATTATTATTATTAGTGTCATTTATTCTATCACCTTTACCCGTTCTTACTATGTATTATTTTTATCTCATATTATCATTATTATTATAAATCACTATATTCGTTATCTTATTATGCTTATTATCATTATTATTCATGTTACTATCATAAATATTATTATCTACCGTTACTATTATTATTATATTTATTATTATTATTATTGTTATTATTATTATTATTATTATTATTATTATTATTATTATTAAATCTGTAAACCCAAAAACATTAAGTAATATAAGCCCAATATTTAATAGGGTAAACTACACAGTTGACCACCGAACTATGGGGTTGGTGTCAAAATGGCCACTATATTATTTTTCGTCGCAAATGCACCACACAACTATTTAAATGGTGCCACGTTAGCCACACGCCGTTAAAAAAAACGAAAAAGTTGACGGAACTGTTAAAAAAATTGGTATAATTACACATTTGGTCCTCTATATTTATACAATATATCAATTTAGTCCTAATTTTAATCTAATAAAATAAATTAATTATTCAATAAGATGGTGACACGTGTCACCACCTTATTGGAAGTCTTTAATTATTTTTATTTAATTAATTTAATTAATTTTCCACCTCCAATCAGGTGGTGACACGTGTCACCCAATTGGAGGTGGAAAAATGAAAAGAATAAAATCCCCCCTTACCAAGACTCAAACCCAGGACCTCTGGGTACACAAGCAGCGTGCTTGCCATTGAACCAAGCACACTTTCGTGCTATGGTGTCATTAATATATGTATTTAATGATTGTTAATGCCCAGAAAAATTAAAGAGAATAAAATGCAATTGCAAGGATTCGAACCAAGGACCTCATGGTTCATAGCACATGTCTTTGCCACTGCACCAAATGTATGTCTTGTGATTCAAAGTACAACATTTAATATATGTCTTATATAGATTTTAATGCTTGAGAAAAGGAATGAAATGTGGTTTTAAGAAATTCGAATGTAATATTTTTATGATCCATAATAAAATCTAACTCAATTAAATAAATCTAATAACTAAATTAAAGTTAACAATATTAAATTGTGTTTGTGAGTTTGAATTCGGTAAATGAATTTAATATAATTTGGAGTAGTTTAAGATAATTATATATAATAATTTAATTAATTTTTTAATAAATATTAAAAATAAATCTAAAATTGAAAAATATATTAAATTTAGTTTAAAATATAAAAATTTTAAAATGATATTTATATTGAAAATAATATTATTATTTTTAAATCGTGCACTAACTATAGTTTAAAATATATTAAATTTAGTTATTATATTTATTTAATTGGGTTAGATTTTTTATGGATCATAAAAATATTACATTCGAATTTCTTAAAACCACATTTCATTCCTTTTCTCAAGCATTAAAATCTATATAAGACATATATTAAATATTGTACTTTAAATCACAAGACATACATTTGGTGTAGTGGCAAGCACATGTGCTTTGGACCATGAAGTCCTTGGTTCAAATCCTTGCAATTGCATTTTCTTCTCTTTAATTTTTCTGGGCATTAACAATCATTAAATACATATATTAATGACACCATAGCAGGAAAGTGTGCTTGGTTTAGTGGCAAGCACGCTGCTTGTGTACCCAGAGGTCCTGGGTTCGTGTCCTTGTAAGGGTGGATTTTATTCCTTTCATTTTTCCACCTCCAATTGGGTGACAAGTGTCACCACCTGATTGGAGGTGGAAAAATAATTAAAGACTTCCAATAAGGTGGTGACACGTGTCACCATCTTATTGAATAATTAATTTATTTTATTAGATTAAAATTAGGACTAAATTGATATATTGTATAAATATAGAGGACCAAATGTGTAATTATACCAATTTTTTAACAGTTCCGTCAACTTTTTCGTTTTTTTAACGGCGTGTGGCTAACGTGGCACCATTTAAATAGTTGTGTGGTGCATTTGTGACGAAAAATAATATAGTGGTCATTTTGACACCAACCCCATAGTTCGGTGGTCAACTGTGTAGTTTACCCTATTTAATATAATAAAAGCCCAACAGTATTATTTAAAGTCCAGATACAAAACCAAAAAATATTATACATGGCCCAATTCAGGCCCAATTCAGGCCCAACTTAAATAAAGAAAAACCCTAATGCCCTATGTTTTGTCTTGCAGCCGCACAACAACAACCGTCAGATCTAGGTGGAGATCTGACGGTCCAGATCTAGACTCGGCAAGAAGCCCTAGCTACCCCCCAGGAAACCCTAGCGCAAAGCAGCCTTAGCCCTTGGATCGAGATCTCATCGGACGGCTGAGATCGAACCGGGGAAGTCTCCAGAACCTCCACGCGCCGCACGCTCGACTCCCCAGCAGCCCACGCGCGGCGATCCGATTCCCACACGCGCGCGTGTAGACCACAACCGACCCCTCAGCTTCTCTCGTGCACCGTTCGATCAATCCGAGCCCGTCCGGATCCCATCAACGGCGCGCACAACCGGCCACGTCTCGAGCCCTCTGGCCCCCCCTCCAGCAGTCACATGCAAACAAAGGACCATAACCGAAATGTCAGAAACAAATTCGCAACAAATTACAGAGGCAAAAATCAGAAATGCAACAGAGCTGCAGCGTGAATACAAACAAACGACAACAACAATTTACAGCATTTCATGTATTTAGAGAAAAAAGAAAAATGTAATTTCAGGGCCTATAAAACCCGAGCGAAATGTAATGAGAGAGGGGGATTTTTCAGAGAGAAAAAGTTGTAATAGAACGATCCGAAAAATTTCAGAGAGCATTAGGGGATTCAAAAAAAATTCAGAGAAAGACATTGTAACCGAGATTTCAGTCAATACAATCGGAGAAAAGAGTTTAGAGGTACCGGCTTTGTTTTCATTTTTCATTTCGAATAATAAAAATAAAAAAGGGAAACACAGTAGCAAGGTCGCGTTTTTTTACCTTTGGCCGTCTCGGCTTCTTCGCCTTTTTGTTTGCCGATGATAAGCCCACGGTTCCCTGCCGGAACGACGGGTGAATCGGTGAAAAGGCTAAACGCCAGTAGGGATTTTTAAAGCATTTTGGGTCTGGTTTTTTGAAAAAACAGTAAAGATTTCTGGGGTTTGGTTTTAAAAACAAAGGCTTTTTCTGGTCTCTGTTTTGGTTTCGAAAAAGAAAGGTTTTTTAGGGTTCCGGTGCCGGCAACGGCGACCGGAACCCCTTTGCGGCGCCGGATAAAACAGAGTAGAAAGGGGGAGGGGGTCTCTCGGTTTAGGGTTAGGTTTTTTTGAGGAAAAACGATGAAAATATTTTAAACCGGCTTTTATAATGTTTTTCCACTATTAAACTTGGGTTAATTGCTTTTTAAACCCTCCAGTGTCCCTTTATTAACGTGGGGAGGACTTCCGCTTTTCAAAACCCTCCCCGCAGTCCTCGTCTTTTTTTCAAACTTCTTCAATTCTGCCACCATTTTCACGTCGATTGGCTTTCAGATGGGTTAATTCCCGTCCTGGTCCCTGTGGCTTTTCATTTTCTTTTAATTGGGTCCCACTTTGCATTCTAATCAGTTTTTTAAAAATGGGTTTATTACAGTCTTGATCCCTTCCAGTTTGCCTTTTTATTCATTTAGCATTTTATTAAGTTTATTTGTTACTCATGCATTTTATCTTCTTGTATCGAATATATGTTTTGCATGCTTGTTTTTTATGTGTGTTTTTAACTAGTTTTCATGTCATTCGAATATATTTGTTATATGCTTTTTAATGTCGTTTGAATTTGCATTTTGTGACATGCATTCTAAATGTCATTCATGTGATTTTTAATGTCTTGATAAGCATGTTAATGAATCTTAATTATAAAACGGAGGTACTTATTAATCCGCGTATTCGGGTCGACTAGCCTAGCTTATTGGATGTCCCACGAATATTCGGATTAATTCGAATCGTCTAAAGGTAAATTCGTAATTAAAATAGACAAGACCATAGCACCATATTTTAGTTGCTTGCATCATGCATAAAGGTGACGTACGAGATCCGAACTCTAAACTAACACGACAGTCAGTCTTATATGATGTCGGTTTAGTCTTTGGTCCGGTGTACCGTCATCCTTTTTAGTTAAATGGTAAATTAATCTGATACCGCCAATTTGAAAGAGCTCGTACGATTAAAGTTCGGTTTGCAATCAAGAACCCCTAATTAAAGTCTTTTTAAATTTCAAGTAATTTCCATTAATTAAAAGCAACAATTATTTTGGTACCGATTTCCGGGCGTGATGGGGGTGCTAACCCTTCCCCACACGTAACCAACTCCCGAACCCTTTCAAAAGAATCTCTGGTTTTGTTTTCTACGGTGTCCGGCCTACCTTAGTGGCCGGTGGCGACTCCAAACCAAACGAGAAAAGGATTTTTTAAATGGGATTTTTCCAAACCTGAATCAATTTTTAAAACTCCCCCTTTTTTAAATTAAATTGAATATTTTTCCAAAGTAGCGGGGAACTTGATCGAAAAAAAACCTCGTTACAGATACCAGACTCGAAAAGCTCGCGAGCTACTCGAAAATATAATATACTATTTTTTTAATTTTTATAATTTAAAATATAAATTCCTAAACTTAAAACCTTAAATATAAACCCTAAACATAAGTCTTAAACCCTAAAATCTAAATCCTAAATTCTAAACCCAACAACCTAAACCTTTAAACCCTAAACTAATGCCATAAACCCTAAACTTAACAAGCTTGAATTTATACAACTTGTGTATCAAAGTTTTTTCTTAATGGGGCTTTCAAAGAGACGTGACAGATGTCGAAATACTCGAGCCCGACACGGTCAAAGATCAATCAACAGTTGACTCGATTAGGCTCAAATAAAGCTCGAACTCGGCTTGTCTCGAGTTCTTAACGAGTCGAGTCGAGCTCAGATTTCTCAAGTTCGTTAAAAATTACTCAAACTCGAACTCGACTCGAAATCTTAACGAGCCGAGTCGAACTTAGCGCTACTCGAGCTCGACTCGGCTCGTTTACACCCCTAGACTCAGACCAACCTCATTTTCAATTTTATATGTTATTTTTTGAAATAACTACTGAATTTTCATTAAACCATAGAAAAATTCAATTACAACGTAATTAAGAGGAAAATAATTTGGGTTAAAATAACCCAAAAAATTCTTACAACTCAAAAACAATGAAAACGAAAATTTCTATGGAAATACGCATACCACCGAAAATTCAAAAGCTTCCTGAATCTCCTTGTGTCTGTCCAAAAGAGACGCATAAAGAAGGAAGGAGTGGTGCGCGATCCATTCTGTCAGGCAAAAGGTACCGCTACCTAGGACTGATTTTATCGGCAAACAACCATCAACGAGTGGGGATAAAACATTCCAAGTGACTACCGACAACACCATGAATCAGAAACTAGCGCCGAGTGAATCTTTGTACGAACAACAACCGAACGCTAGGGTATGCTGAAACCTGCCACGAAGACAGATGAACCAAACCAAAAAAAACAAAACAAAAACATGTCACAAAGACAGAAAAAGAAGCGTGTTACTAGGACAGAGAAAGAGCGTGCTAAAAAGGTAGAGATTCTTATTGAAATAAAAACAAGAAAACTGATAAGATCGGTGATGACAACCAATACGAAGATTGATTGACGGCCACCAATTAAAGGGATTGAACAAAAAAAAAGCGGCTAAAATTGAAATAATTTTGAGAGAACGGCTAAGGTTTTTAGCAGCGAAAAGCAGAAGCAAATATTATATGTTTTTTTTTTCTTTTACATATATATGTTTAGTAATTTATATAATGTAAGAGTTGGGCAGCCATTATGATTGGGTTACAACTTACACCTTCGCTTCATGAATGCACTCATGCCTCGGTTCTTGGACTCACCAAATGGGAATAAGGAATAATCTTTGAATGGCCTATTACGAAAAGTTTCTAAGTGGAATGGACTATTTTCATAGGTCCAAAACTAATAGCCCAGTTCATGACTCATCAAAGAGGGTAGGGTAATGGCGTTTTGGTTCAACCATCTCTTGATAATCTTGGTTAGTTGCTCATGGATTTTGTACTATAGGATGAAAATAACTATGATTATGTTTTTAATTCTTTTGAAATTAATAGATATAAAAAAGGAATTTATGCTTATGAGAAGATAACAATCACACAACAAACAAATTAGGGTAAATTGGTGTCGTATATTATTTCCTTTGTCTCATTATATTTTTTCTTCTCGTGTTCTAAAATTGTTTTACTTAAATTCTTCATCTGAAAAACTCAATGATTTTTACTAAACACATTATTCTTTCTATCATTTTTTTAGTTTTTCAACAAAAAAATTAATATTTTAAGAATAAAATTGTCATTTTAATTATTTATAATTAAGGGTATTCAATCGGTCGGTTTGGTTAACCGACCGAACCGAACTAAAAAAAAGTCATTAACTAATTTTTTCTATTAATAGTTATCTGAACCAAAAAAAATTTGAAAATTTTTCAGTTCGGTTAATTTGGTCAGTTTTCGAATTAACCGAAATTTGTTACAAAATATTGGGTAAATTACACAAATGTTCACTAAACTATGTTAAAATGATATTTTTAGCCACTAAACTTTTAGAAGTCATAAAACAACCATTAAACGTATCAAATTACTACAAAATGGTCATTGATTCATTGCACGTTATAGATTATTGATAAATATTGAAAAGTTTAATGATCATTTTTTAATAATTTAATAAATTTAATGATCATTTTGTGCTAATTTGGTAAAGTTTAATGACAATTTTATAGTATATCAAAAAAAAATTAATGATCATTATAGAATTTTTAAAAGTTCAATGACCAAAAATAAATATATGTAATATATATAATATATAAAAATTTCGATTAATTCGGTTAATTAACTGATTTCAAACCGAATTAATCGATAACTGAAGTTTGAAAAAATATTAACTGTTAACCAACCGAACCTAGAATTAACCGACCGATTAACCAAATTTTTTTTGGTTCAGTCGGTTAAAATCAAAGTTTGAACACCCTTATCTACAACACATCTCTTACATGAAATTTTTCTTCCTAAAACGACATAAAAAGGTCAACAAGGGACAATTTAAGGAATAAAAATCCTTTACCCCTTTTTAGTGTTCATATCTATGCATCAACACTAAAAAATTAAATTTGGGGTTTAGAGTTTGAGTTTAGTGTTAAAGTTTAATTTTTAAGATTTAATGTTTAGAATTTATGATTTATGAATTATGGTTTAGTTTTTGGATTTATATCCAATACACTAACGGTTCCACAAGTACCTTAATTTTTAAGGTTTAAGGACTCAATTTAAGGTGTATGGGTTTAGAATTTAGGGTAATGGTTAGAATTAGGGGTTAGGGTTTATAGTTTAGAGGTTGAGTTTAGTGTTTAGAATTCTAAATCACTACACCTAAATCCAACGTTCTAAACCTTAAAACTGAGACGTTTGTGGAAATTAAAGTTTCCGTTACCAGTATATCAAATAATTATCCTAATTTTTTTAGTGTTGGGATAAAGATAAAGATCATAAAAGATAAAAGATTTTTGTTCAATTTAGGAGGTAGGGAGAGTAGTTAATTCTGCAAAAATAGTTGGCTGAAACCCAACAAAGATTGCCATTTTAATCCGATTTTTTAGCAGAGTGGGGAAGCCGGAAGGGACACTGGTCCTGCTCCATGAACGAAGCTCATCTTAGTTCTATCATGAAAGCTGGCTACCTTATTTTCTGTATCATCGAGTCTCAAAGTTCTCTTTACGTCGGCAGCATTCTAGAGGACCACTTTCTGAGCATTGTAATTATCTGCACTGTTAGTTTTCTTGAATACAATGATACAGATTACAATCAAACTAGTGTTTTATACATCAGTACCATTTCATTTTTTTTAACGTCTTTTATTTTTACCTAATTTTGGATCGCCGGGTGTCGTCGGGGGCAGGATAAGATAGAGAGGAAGTTTTCTGATATATACTTGCGCAGAGTATTTAAATATTGTTTTCGGGTTACTGCAAATATCTTGAATCTCAAACCCCCATGTGCACTTCAAATGTACTAGTCATGGCCTTTGCTGTCAATTTTTGATAAATGTAGATATGGTACGTCCAGTATTCGAATATATTTAATTTATGTATTTAAAAACAAAAGAGATGAATGGCAGTAAAAACCTTGTTAGTTAATTTTCATGTAAAAAGTTGGATCAGATCCTATTCAATTCAATACAATACAATTGGTGTCAGTTAAGCAACAAAGGGAAAAAGAAAGTGAAAATTTCAGCAGCCGAAGCCACCATTTGCACAGTTGCAGTGGAGGCCGGAGGGGTTCGTGACCTCGTAAAGCGTGCCAAATGCAATGATGAGAGTGTCCACTGCCATATATTATCACCATTCAGTTTCACCACCCTTTAAAAGTTAAAAATCCCACTTCTCTGATCTCATCATCCCAAAGTTACCCGAAGCACCGGAGACAGCTAAAGGGTTGATTCTCCTGACAATGCGGGGTTTCATGGTAAAAGGAAGAATAGATTTTTGTAGGCATAATATAATAAAAATACTATCTAATATTTGATTGGATAATTATTTTAATCTATATCTTTTATACACTTTAACTCTTCGCATTTCATTTTAGGCTAAAATAACCCTTTAAAAGATGAAAATATGTTACTCAACTTATAATAAATTACTTGAAATGACGTGACAAACCTACATGACTATGCATGCTGTTATAACAATGTCATATAAACAAAGGTATTGGCTTGACAGCATGACACACCGGTCAAAATAATTTTATAAAATTATACTATTAAATATAAAATTAATTTATTGCTGATGTATTATTCTATCAAATCATTTTATGCCATTTTTCGTTAGATGACTAATAATTTTCATCTATAAAGGGAGAATTTTGACTTAAAATAAAATCTTAAAGATTAAAATGCTTTATAAAAATTGATAGAACCAAAATAATTATCGAATCAAATATTGATTTTTTCCACATTATGCAATTTTTTAAGGCCAAACAAACATTTAGAGTGTCCTCAATGGCACAGTCTAAAAAATAAGGGTAAAGTATACAGACGGTCACTGAATTTTGGTAAAAAAATTTAAATGGTAATCAAACTTTCAAAAAACACAAAATGACAATTAAACTTTATGTTTTATAACAAAATGGTAATTAGACGTTAAATCTTGTTAAGTGTCTGTTATAAAATTTGGTATAATAACACATTTAGTCCTTCGTATTTATACATTCAATCAATTTAATCCTAATTTGAAACAATTCACTAAATTTAGCCCTCGTTATTTACGCATTCTTTCAATTTTGTCCTTAAAGCAAAATTCCAAAGTATGGTAACATGATAAATAATTACAATTAAATTTTTATAGGAACTCGAAAACTCAACTCGAATAAAAAAAAATTCAAATAAAGTTTGAGTTGTAAAATATGACGCGTCAACTCGAATAACTCAAAATTTTTTGACTCGACTCGATCGAACGCTCATCTCTATCTTAAGATATGATGTGTCAATTCGAATAACTCGAAATATTCGAATATTTTAAATCATTTTTTCTTTTAAATCAAATATTTTTTAAAATTAGAATATTTAATATTTTCATATTTAAATCATTTTTAAAATATTCGAATATTTAATAACTACTTTAAATATTTTTCTTTTAAATATTCAAATATTTAATAACAACTTTAAATATTCAAATATTTTAAATTAATTTTTTCTTGTAAATCGAATATTTTTAAATTAAATTGAATATTTAAAGTAGTTATTAAATATTTGATGTGATTTAAAAGAAAAAAATGATTTAAAATATTCGAATATTTCAGGTTGGCGTGACATATCTTAAGATAGATGTGAGCGTTCGATCGAGTTGAGTAAAAAAATTTCGAGTTATTCGAGTTGACGCGTCATATTTTACAACTCAAACTTTATTTAAATTTTTTTCGATTCGAGTCGAGTTTTCGAGTTCCTATAAAAATTTAATTGTAATTATTTATCATGTTACCATACTTTATAATTTTGCTTTAAGGACCAAATTGAAAGAATGCATAAATAACAAGGGCTAAATTTAATGAATTGTTTCAAATTAGGACTAAATTGATTGAATGTATAAATATAAAGGACTAAATGTGTTATTATACCAACTTTTATAACAGACACTTAACGAGATTTAACATCTAGTTACAATTTTATTATAAAACATAAAGTTTAATTGTTGTGATTTTTAAAAATTTAATTATTATTTTATATATTTTTTTACCAAAATTCAATCAACGTCTGTTTAATTAAAAAAAAACAAAATGGTTCATGCACCTTCTTTCAGCAAAATCCTTAAATCCAAGCCATCTAAATTGTGGGCCTACAATTTACTGGATCGGAGAGTTGATAGGATGAGTGAATATAGAGTTAGCCCCACATGATGGGCGGTCACTATCAGAGTCCAGAGATTACACATATTCAATCATAAATGAGTTTTTGGGGACGGGACTTTCCTTTATGTTTTTGGAACAAAGTTTTGCATGAATTTAAATATATATATTGGTCACAATTTGCTATATAAAGCTCTTTCGACTTCTCTGCTAGATATTGGTGGTACTTTTTAAATACACTTTTTCATCTCTCTCCCTTATCTTCAGCTCTGCACATCTTTGATTAAAAAAAAAAACCCTAATTCTATCAAAGCTATATCTTCATCTTCTTCTGTCAGCTCAGCTCCTCACCCATCCCTCTGCCATTTCAGTCTTTCAGAATTCAACTTCCCCATCTCTCTTTCCTCTCAAACAGTGCTTCTTTTCAAGGGCAAAGTGTAGAAAATAGCAAGTTTGAGTGAAGATTCAATGGATGTTGACATGATCAAATCCTCAACAGAAGATCACATGGACATGATGACAATGATGATGCAAATGGAGAAGCTTCCTGAATTCTGTGAGTCGCCTCCTTTCAAGACCTCTCATATAAACTTCTCCAATGGAACTTCAATCTTGCCTACGCCACCCATTTACCCTAACCCCATTAATGACCCTTCTTCACTCAACACATTCATGGCCTTGCCACCTTCCACTTTATCGTTCATTGGCAGTGTCCCACCTCAAGAATCCATGGCTCCACGTCTTCAACCCAAGTACCCATCTCTTTTCAACAACTCAAACTCATATCCTTGTTCGGCAGATAAGAAGAACTCCATGGCAGAAATGCGGGAGATGATCTTCCGTATGGCGGCAATGCAGCCGATTCATATAGACCCGGAGTCCATTAAGCCACCGAAGAGAAGGAACGTCAAGATCTCAAAAGATCCACAGAGTGTGGCAGCCAGGCATAGAAGGGAACGGATAAGTGAACGGATAAGGATTCTGCAAAGACTCGTTCCGGGAGGCACTAAGATGGATACTGCTTCGATGTTGGACGAAGCCATTCATTATGTTAAGTTCTTGAAGAAACAGGTGCAATCTCTGGAACAAGCTGCTGTGAATAGGCCAATGGGGATAGGGTTTCCGAGTGCAGCAATGGCTAGTGTGGGTTACTCCTCATTGGCAAAAGCTTGCCAGCCACCTCATCATCATCATCAAGTTGTGGGCAACATGCAGATGCTTAGATAAGGAATGGAATTTAGAATATTTAATTAGTTGATTTGTGTAATAATGGGCAATATATTTGTTATGTTTTCGGATTACTTTGTAAAGTGTGGACTTCGCTTGTTCTTGGTGCCACAAAGAATTCAATCGTATGCTTTCATTTTCAATGATTAAACTTCTTAATATTATTATTCTCCACATATATCTCTACTATTGTTACACCCATCCAACCATTAAAGCTTTTATGAGCAAAACATGATTGTAGTTTCAAGAATTTCCCCATGCATGCGACTTAATTCTAAATATTTGCCTCTTCCATGCATGAAAATTCCTTTTTCATTTTGAGGGTTACCGTACATAGCTCACCGCTTGTATTATATCACCATATTGTGAATAGTCGGCATGGTCCATGTCAGTATTCATTTTCTTGGATTTGAATGCTTTAGTTGCCGTTGGATTGATTGAAGTTAAATTTGTTTTCACCATCAAAATATTGACAGATAGCAACGTCTGGTTTTTTCAGTTCGCGGTTCTTTTAATCTTTGTAATATCCCCTTACAAAATGTTTCTGTTCTTGCTCTCTCTAAAGTTATCTAAAAAACTTGCAAACCATGGGTCTGTCCTAAAATCAAAATTTGTAGAAAATTGGGACGAATTCATGTGTATCTTAGGAGGAGCCCTTGTCCTCCACGCACCAAACTTTTTAATCTTTTATTCATTTCCTTTTTTCCTAAAAAGAATTAAATAAATTATAAACTCTTACTTTTCAATATTTATATTTCATCTCAACCCTCTCTCTAACAAACTGCGAGAGTATAAGTTGCATGTATATTGTATCTACGTGTTGTTTATATACATTTTTTTTGATCGGCAACAAGTTGTATATTAAACGAAAGAATATACAAAGAATGACACACGTGCGCCTCGTTAAAAACCTCCCTAAGCCTAATGGAAGAAAAAAGTACGACACGTGGACAAGAGAGATACGAATACAAACGAACAAAACATTACGCCCCTCACACAACCATCAACAAATCATAAACAAGCCTGAAACAAAGATGCTCGCGACACTTCTTCCTTTGCTAAAGCATCCGCTAACCCATTCGCTTCACGGAAAATGTGGGTGAAACAAACGGAGCCCAAAGAGAGACATGCTCGATCGATCATGCCAAAAACCTCCCAAAGAGGCCATGGCCGTCGATCCAAATGCAATACCCAGCCAAGAGCAATTTTGGAATCTGACTCCACCACGAAAGGTTGTGGTGCCCATCTAGACGCTGCAAAGAATGTCAAAGCAAAAGCAATCGCCCGTAACTCCGCTACATTGGAATCGAGGGAACCAAGAGGACCCGAAAAAAGAGCTAAAATTCTGCCTTGTGCATCGTGCAAAACACCTCTAAATCCCGCTGGTCCTGGTTTACCACGAGCTGAACCATCAACCGAAAATTTTAGCGTGTCCCCAATCGGAGGTTCCCAACTCACCCCCACGCGACATGGCCGAGATGCGATAGACTCACAAAACGAACTCGGACAATCCCATCATAATGATTCGCTTATGGACAACCTCGTCTTTAAAGTTTTCACCCAATAAAACGAGTGTAGCTTAACCAAAAAGCAAATCTCTGAAGCCGATAACAACTTGGCGTTAAAAACACTCTCATTCCGCGTGAGCCAGAGCGACCACAACAACGCTGCAATGCTCGAGATCCACAAATATCTTAAGGTGCCCGAAAAAGAACAATGAAAACCCGGGATAAAGAACTTAGAGAAAGTCCTCGGCAAAGGTAAAGACACCCCCACCAACACCTAACTTAGAGAAAGTCCACTGGTATAGGAAGAATAAGTGGTCGATCCCCTCCTCCCCCTCACGACACCGAACACATAAACCTTGCTGCTCATCCAACACAATGCCACGATGCCTCAAAAAATCAAAAGTGGGAAAACGGCGCAACCAAGTGAACCACAAGAAAGCCTGGACCTTCGGTGGCACAAGGATTTTCCAAGCAAAGCACTCGCCAAAATCATTATCCCCCACCTTTTCCAACATAAGCAATCGTGAAAAGGGCCTTAACCGAAAAAATCCCATGCTCATCGGGTGTCCAAACCAACATATCATACGTACCATTTTGAAGTCTCACTGCACCCAAAAGCATGTGAGGTCCCTAATTTGTCGAAGCTCGAACGAGCGCAGAGATCTACGAAAGTACCCGTACCAAAGATCATGCTGAAAATTACCCTCATCCGAATAATCAACAACCAAAGCCAATCGATTCAATGCTAGAGAAAAAAGACGTGGAAAAATATCCTTTAAAGGCTTATCAACACACCACACGTCGAACCAAAACAACACTCGAGGACCATCCCCAACCTGCCATACAAAACTAGGCTCGCCCATGAACTTTTGCAAACTATCCGAGTTCACAATTTGCACAATCTGTTTCCAAATGACCAACATCGATCCCCTATAAGCAGAATTAAAACGCCATCATTGAGCTGCCTCGCCATATTTCACCACAATAATGGCCCTCCACAAAGAGGATGTATCCCTAGCATAACGCCAAGACCATTTCGCCAATAACGCCCTATTTCGAACCACCAAATCCGCAATCCCTAAACCACCTAGGTGACATGGGCGGCATACCATACTCCAACTAACTCGACTCATTTTCCGTTGCAAATTCACCCCTCCCCAAAGAAAAGCACGCCTCAGTCTATCAATAGCTGCAATAACACCCTTTGGAACCTGAAACAAACCCATATAATAAACTGGAAGCGAGGAAAGGACCAAGTTTACCAGTGTGACGCGGACAGCAAAAGATAAGGAAGACCGCTTCCAACCAGCGAGCTTCCACCGAACCGAGGCGATAACCGGTTCTCACACAGCAATGTTGCGAGAATTAACCCCCAACGGCAACCCCAAATATACAAATGGCAGCTCATATTTCCGACAACACTAAACATCTGCAATCAAGTCAAATAACTTCTTTCTAACGCCAATCATGTACAAGGAAGACTTACTGAAATTGATTTGCAAGCCAGAACAAACTTGGAAGCAACACAATAACCTGCGGATAGTCGTGGCGCATTCGATAGAAGCTTCAAAAAAGAGTTTGGTGTCGCCTGCAAACTGAAGATGCGACAGCGACACCCCCGGAGCCAAAAAAACCCCTCGTAAAAGCCCCAACTCATCAGCTTGAACCAACATCCTATGCAATGCTTCCGCAACAATAACAAAAAGCAAAGGCGATAACGGGAAGCCTTGTCGAAGACCACAATCCATTCCAAACTCCTTAGTGGTGCTACCATTTAACAAGACCGATAAACGGACAATGCTGATACACTCATATATCCATCATCACCAAGTCTCACAAAAACCCATCGACCATAAAACGTGCTCTAAGAACTCCCATCGAACGCAATCATAAGATTTAGCGAAATCCAATTTAAGGATACAACCGCCCAACGAACTCTGTCGCATAGAATGAATTGTCTCATTTGCCAACAAAATACCATCAACTATTTGATGCCCACGCACAAATGCCGATTGGTGATCACTAATCAAATTTCCCAACACGGATTGCAGCCTTCTAGCCAAAATTTTAGCAAGGATCTTGTAGATCGAGTTAATCAGGCTTATCGGTCGAAAATCACATAAAGAGACCGGCGAAGCAATCTTAGGCAAAAACACGAGGAAAGAATTATTCACCCCCGCAGGTATCTTACCAGAAGCAAAAAACTCTTCTAAGAACCGCATCACGTCATCACATACAACATCCCAACATTTCTTAAAGAACTCCATACTATAACCATCCGGCCCCGGCGATTTTGAGTCCTCACATCCACGAACAATCTCCCACACCTCATCAAGTGTAAAAGGTGCCACCATCCCCCTATTCTTATCTTCGCTCACCCGTTGAAAATTACCCTCAATATTCCAATCACAAGACCTTTCATCGACGACAAAATGCTTAGCGAAAGAATAAACTATATGTCATCGCAGCCTAAGAGGATCTGTAACCCATTTTCCTTGGATGGTCAAGGCAGTAATAGAATTGCGCAACGCTCGCAGCTTCGCGGCTCTATGGAAGAATGTCGTATTTCTGTCACCCAAACGAAGCCAATTCACTCTCGATTTTTGACGCCAAAGGGATTCCTTGCATTTTATCGCTTTCCATAATACTTGTAACCATTCTCGCTTCTGATCAATCAACTCAGACTCATCCCATTTCGCATTATCCTCTACTCCACCACTATCTAACCCATCTAAACGATTTTGAATCAGCTTAATCTCTTACTCAATATCCCCGAAATCCGACTTGTTCCACTTTCGAAGAAACTGTTTCAAATGTCTAAGTTTCACCATGATGTTTGCATTCCCAACCGTTAATGAAACGGAAAGGGCGAGGACCCCAATCCTTATCATCGCACAAAAGAAGCAATGGGGCGTGATCCGATATCCCTCGAGGAAGAGAAACATGTTCAATGTTAGAAAAACAATCCACCCATAACGGCAACACTAAAAACCTATCAATCCGACTTCGGCGATTACCCCTACCAAACCAAGTAAATTGCTTCCCCCGTAACGGCAAATCCACCAAACCCGTTGAATCCACAAAAAAAGAAAAAGCATCCATACCTCTCGGCATTGAGCTACAACCAGCCCTTTCCAACGACCAAAGAACTGAGTTGAAATCCCCTACCACACACCAAGGTCCCAGAAAGCCGCTAATCAACTCCCTCATGCGTGACCACAATAAGGCTTGCTCATTTACATCACAAAGAGCGTATACGGCCATAATACATCACAAAAAATCCTCCGATTTCCAACGCCCCTGCACTAGAAAAAAATTACGATCGACCTCTACCAACTCCATCAAGAACCGCGAACCCTCCCAAATCATCATCAACCCTCCCGAAGCACCTATCGACGGCGAGATTATATACTCAAAACCATCACTGAACCATAAAATGGCAACCACTAAAGACGATACACCCTCTAGCTTCGATTCCTGGAACATAACCATATTTATCCGCTGTTTGTTGATAACGTCACACACTCCTCGTCTCTTCAAAACGAAACCCAACCCCTAATGTTCCAGCTCAAAATTCGTATTGTTACAACGCACGGGTGCCTTCGGATAGCACCCGTGACAAATTCTTGATAATTTCCTCTTCGCGGCCAACAAATTTAACACCCACTAGGTTGCCCAAAGCCACCGTCGCTGTAATTTCATGTTGTAGAATATTTTTCCCATGTTGCAAATCTGAGTCGGTTAAGGATGCATTAGCCACTGTAATTGTACCACGACCCAGCCTTTTCCTCGGCCTCCCCCTCCCAGGCTTCTGAGACTTTGCTACACCAGATAACAAATTCACTGATTTCATTTTTCGGACAGAGCCATTTATCCATATCGATACAGCCTTGTCCTCCTCTGATACATTTTGAAAACCGACATGCTGTCTATGAACATCCCTTGAGGAAAATCTGCCTAATCCCTTTACCTCGTGCGGGCTGTTTCTAACCAATTCCCCCTTATCCTGACTTGGAATCCCGTTACCTACAACCAACTCAATTGGTTGAAACAGACTTTCATTCAAATTCAAATTCAAGTCTCTAACCTGATGTCCATTCGAAGGACTCTTTGGTCCCACGCTAGCCACACACTGTGGTGAAATTCCAGCAAACATATCAGCTTCATCGGCCTTCGCCACTTCCCGTTGGTCCGCCACCCTCCCTGACGTCGAACCAGAGCTATCAGACGAGAGACTCACGATGCGTAGGTCCTCCCGACGATTATCCTCCCAAAGTTGATTACAATGCCAATCCCGAGGCACCGTTTTTTCTAACTCAATGGAATCCTCAATCTGTCTCTCATCTCCCAATCTCGATTCAGGTACATATTCCGATGAGCTCAACTCCGGCGAATCACTACGTTCATCTACGGAGACCACCGTTGTGCACTCACAATCCACCAGCGAACCAAATATATTCAACTCTTTAACATGCAGATTATACGTCAATCCTGCAACTTCCAGCTTGAGGATAGAATCTATAAAATCCATGTTATTTGTTTCAATTAGAATCCAGCCACACTCGAAAGACGTTGGTGATTCCGTTACATCAACAAGACGCACAAGTGATCCCCAAACTTTCGCGATATTCGCGAATGATGCATGTGACCACGCGTGAATTAGCAAGCCTCTCACCGAAAGCCATGCCCTCCTTGACGATATGACCAATTCCGGTGACCACCTCTCTAGCTTGGAGAAACACTCACGTACTGTCGCCATCTCCATTACCTTCTCTCGAACGGAGGAATCCGTGAACATCAAGAGGATCATAAGCCCCGCAATGCGCACAATGGAGAAACCTTGTAAACATAGCAGGTTCATCCGTGACGCCAATTCCTTAAGGCTCCAATTCTTCTTACACCACCCCACCATGCAATTATGAAGGATATGCAGCTTATCATCATCCACATGCCCTTGTACCACGTCAAAAGAATCACCCTTTATCTTTGAATCTAAGGCTTAGACGTCCGATCGCCCTTCACTCCACTTTGTGATGCTTGTTGCGATTGTCCGTACCCTACATTTCTCCGTTTGTTTCTCCATAGGAAATCACGGCCACCATATCTCGCCATGATTACTGATATACGCAATCCATAGATCCATTTATTGTGCAGTCGTTCTATATCCCGATCAGCATCAGGACGGCTCCCTATTCGAACAAAACCAAAACGTGATCCATCCTTTGCCCTTTTCTGTGGAATGAACGCATCGATCACCACATCGTGCCTGTCGAATACCTGCCACAGAACCTTCCAATGTAGAGTTTCTGATATCTTGCCCACAAATACCGTCCATACCTTCCGGCGGCCATTCCCCGTTGAAACGCCGTTCCCCGCTGAGATGGCCATGACATGTTATAATATATTTTACCAAACAATCTTCTTTTAGTGTTCCTATTTATGTCGCACATTAAAAATTTAGGTTTATGATTTATGATTAAAGTTTAATGTTAGAGTTTAGGACTAGAGTTTAGGGAATTATGGCATGGTGTATTTTTTAGGGTTTATGGTTTAAATTTAAAAATTAAAGTTAGTATATATAATTTAATTTTTAATGTTGGGACATTTTAAGAACACCAAAAAAGGCGGAAAATTTTTGTCTTCACTAACTGGTTTAAAGAAGTAGCTGTGAATATATTTTCATGCATTCGAACCAAAGTTGAATCCTGAAATTATTTCAAGGCTTTATTGATGGATAAAAATCTCATGCCCCTTTTCGGTGCCCTACTTCTGTCCAAATATTAAAAAACACTAAAAAATTAAATTCAAAACTCTAACCCTAAATTCTAAATCATAAACCCTACACCATATACCCTAAAAATACACTCTACCCTAAATTCCCTAAACACTAACTATAAATTCTAAACTCTAAACTCTAAACCTAATTTTGAGCGTGGAAGCATAAGTAAAGAAAGGGTTTAAAATTCCCATCTTTTTTTATATATTACCTTAATCCGATCAAGAATTATTTTAGATCTCATATTGGATAAAGAGAGCATAAGATGGTATTATGGTATGCAAACTTTAACATCTTTCACAATATTAGTTTTTATTTCCAGTTTTGTTTTGTCTGTATAATATTAAAGGAAGTGAACGTGGGAGGTAGGTTGCCTCCCGAGGCAGGGTCGACTAGTTTTAGTGTTTGTGTCTAAAGGGTCATGCCTCACAATCAATTCCATATCAGACATTTAGAAGAAATTTGTTAAAAAAAGAAAGAAAAGGAAATGAAAGGAAATGGTCAAACCCAATTTCATGAAGTAAAGCCATGTGAGATATCCCACTAAGGTCCCAACATCCCCACACAAGGGCTTTGATTATTGGAGAAGGGTACGTATTTAGGGTATTTTCGAAACGGCAATGTTCATTGCACCCCTCCCTCTGACACATTCTATCTTTTCTTTTGTTTTTATCTTTTTCATACAAAAATCCATTTTATCCATCTACCTTCTTTTTTTCTTTTCTTTTCTTTTTTCAATGTAAGATAAGTTCTCATGTTCTTTGTCACAGGATAATTGGGTATATATTCATGGAATTTTCATTTTTTTTCTATATTTGGTCTTATTTGTAAGTCTAAACAAAGTTACGAACAATATCAAATGGATCAAAAATTTATTAAATTTTTAAATCTAAAATATGACTACATAAAACGAACATTAATTTCTAGTTATATATGTTTGCCTTGGTCAACTACGACATTAAATCTTTTTTCCTATAATGAAATGGTATTTTAGTTTTTAAAATCATATTTTATTATCGCTCTGGAATTTGAAAATATTATTGGTTTACCTTCTGAACTTTTTTACTATGAATCATTTTTCCTAGTTCATTTTTCGTTAAAAAAATAGATGTGATATTAGAAGGATCTGCTACGTAACGCATATTACATACTAAATTTAAAAAAAAATTCATAAAAAGCATCGAATTTTAAAATATAATAACTTTTTTTCAAGTTTTTTTCTTAAATTTTTTTAATGATTTTTCTTAAAATTTTGATCTAGTATATATTATGAGTCATATAATACATTCTTATCAAGATCACAAATTTCAAAGTCAAATTAAAGGATATTTTTTCAGATACTAAAGTAATTATAAGGTACTACTTCTAAAATTAAAATAAAATTTATTTTTTTTATTGGAAATCATTTGAAAATTCAATTAATTAAAAATATTTTATTAGAAGTCTATCTGTGACAAGATCTTTGTGCCTAATTATGTAGGAATCTAATCATAAAAGTGATATCTCAATACGTCACGATACCTCTAATTGAATATCTAGAAGAAACTCAAATCATACGATAACTAAGTTGTGGAATTTAAATATTTTGAGAATCATTTTTTTTAACGGAAAGTATACTAAGAGGAACTTAGAATCCCAGGACTTATATAAATATAATGCCCAGCTCGTCCCTAATTTTATAATAAGATTTAAATTTAGTATTAGGACTTCTAATTTGAGCTCTGAGGACTTGGTGTTTTCATTTTCTCTCATTTGGACATAAAAAGGGTAAACTTAATCATATTTTAGTTCCCAAAATATTACTGGGATTTATTATCCCCATCATTTACATAAGAATGATAAATTTCCTTGAATTAATTAGTATTTTTCATATAATACGTAAAATATTTATAATCACTATAAAATTAAAAAAAATGTGAACCAAACTAAAATTTGGTTGACAAATTCCTTTGATTTATTCAAAAATGAGCATATAGAGGCGCATGCAAGCAATTAAATTTGGGGTGGCGAGACTATAAATGAAGAAATTGGTGTAGAAAGCTCCGAATCCAGAGTTTTCATATGTGAATAAGGATGGAAAAGAGGGAGGAGGAGGAGGTAGTCGTCCCCTTAAAAATTTAAAATTTATAAATGATTTAAAAAATTAATTTTTTTTTATATTTTCTATTGCAATATATATTTATTCCTTAAAATTTTATAAATTCGCCCTTAAAATTTTAGAAGTTCACTCCTAACATAAAATTATGTTTACTCCGTTCCATAAATGTGAACATGACATATGAGGAAAAGACAATAAAGGGGTTGGTTGGTTGGTTTTGGTGGGAAATGGATGCTTTAAGGGGTGGGGGGATTTAGATCTAATGTTTTTGGACCGAAATATTATTGTATTCCATGTCGGTTATGCAAGGGGAAATGCATGAAGACGATGTTATTGTGCATCTCTGGCATAGGGCTGTGTAAAAATAAACGGTAACCATTAATCGTAATCGTTAATTAGTATTATCGTTAAAATTTTATCGGTTAATTAATTTACTGTTAAAGCTTAAACAGTTTCGGTTAATCAACCGTTAAAAATGATAGTTAATGGTTAATTGATATAAAATTATTTAGATATAAAATAAAGTTTGTGATTAAATTTTTTTATTTAAATATATTTTTAAAAAAATTAATACAATATTTATTGAAAAGATAATTTCATTATTCTCAAAAGAATTAGCGAATATTTGAAAAAAAAATATAATAAATTACATGTTAACATGTAACCGAACTGTTAAATAACGATTAACCGTTTAAATTTTTTAATAATTAACCATTTTTTAATGGTTAAATTATGATTTAATAACCGCTATAATAAAAATAATACGGTTAACCTACCATAAACAGCTTTGTTCTGACATCAGTTTGGATAAACTTTGTGCATGTTCAGCGTTCAAAGGAAACAAAGTTTTAGATTATTATTATTATGTATCCATTGAAGCCCAAAATCCATTAGTTTTTCTCTTTTTCTTGTGTAACCATATTGGGCTATTTTAAGGCATGAATCAACACTCCCCAACTACATGCATCATCATGTCATGTCTTCAAAGGAACTTGGGTTTTGCTAGATTTTGCACTGACAACATCGTTTGCTAATTTTTCTTGTAATCTTCGTATCGAAAAATTATTAGATAGACCCGACTTATAACGTCATTCGTGATCTTAATTAATAAAATTAATCTATGTCAAAAAAAACTTTCAAATAATTATCTATTCTTTTTTTTACATGTAAGAAAGAATTAAAAATTTACCTAAATAAAAATAACATAAATAGATCTTATTGGTTAAAACTACAGATGACGTGATTAGCCGTGTAATATTTTTCAGTCATATCACATGTATTGAATCAAAAAGTTACAGCGTTTGTTGGATTTATGCTTTTCACATGCATACCACAAATATCAAGGCAGAACGTAATTACATGAAGCTCTTTTTCCACTCTCTCATTTGTAGAACCGCACAGCATTTATTTACATTGGTGAGTAATTGAAATCTGCAAAGATTTTATGGATGAGTCTAGGGTATACCGGTTTAATTTAAGGCTAAAAAATGAATTAATAACAAAATATTAAAAAACACATAATTTGAATTCTACCTCACAACCTGAAAAAGTATAACATTTTAAGTTAATAATTTTATGATAATTTTCGAAATTTGTGTGAAAATATATAATATAAAATGTTATAAAAAAGTATAACATTCCTATTGTGTAGTAATATTTTAAATTGTTTGTTTTCTAACATTTTAAGTTTGATTTTTTTACTTTAACTTGGCGTTGCATCTTAGACTCACCCAGAGCTGCGTCCAGAGCATTATACGCGTAATGTCCTGTTCTCCGGCTTTGCTTTGGGCAGAGCAATTGTAGTGGAGGAAATGCCAACTTCCATTCTTTTCCCTGTATATATTATATATATAATATAATATAATATAAGAATAAGATCCAATTACACGGTATAAAATTTTTTAAATTTTATATATTTTTTGAGTCATTGAATTGGTGAAACGGATAGTTGAGAATAACGGTAGAATATATGAAGATTATCACTTAGGAAAAAAAAAAGTAAGGAGTTAATCTCAGCCATCAATTTCCCCCATCCAACGATCCAAAAAACGTATAAAACTTAAAGAGTTTTACACTATGTAAGTAGATCCTAATCCATATATATATATATAATATTGTTTATTATTTAAGAAAGTAGTGAACTATTACAGAAAAAAATGTATACAATATGTAAAAGAGACTACTATTTAAATTAAAAATTCCTCAATCCGTACGCAATTGCATATTTACCCTTTCACTATTTCCAAAACATTTCCCATGAAATTTATCGAATGAATGCCTACTTCAGTTTCTCACTTATCTTAAGAAACAACATGCTGACATTTAAGCCACTTGTCATTGTCGTTTCATGCTAAAAATATAAAATAGTTTGATTTTAGCATTATCAAAAGACTTTATAGGAAATATTACACCAAAAACTTTTTTTAAATAAATATCTAAAAAATGGCCCCACAGACATTTATTTATAAAAATGACCCCCAAATCTGCGAAACACGAGTTCCTCGAGAATTTGAAGATGCGATTGAATTTATTGTGAGGAACTCGCTTTCTGCAGAAAGTGAGTTCTTTGCAAATCAGGTTGGCCAACCAAGCTTCGATATGCATGTTCGAGCAATACTTCAGGCTTTTAATCGTATATTTTGGTAAACATTCAGTTTGAGTTCGTAGTACTGTAACGTGTCTTTCATTTGACACCAATATGGCCTAGTTCGGTCCATTCTAAACCGACTAAAATTCGTGTCGAAAACGGTATCATAGCTTCTTTTGTTAATGAATTAAAGTATAAGATGACCTCATAGGCTTTTTCTTTCAAATTTTTGGGGTTTTTAATCAGAGAAGTATCACAGATTTTGACCTTGCAGGCGTTGTACTGGAACTTGTCTTCTAGTTGAGATTGATATTTGCACGCACGATATATGGAGAAGGGTATAAAATTTACCTTGAAAATGGTTCCAAAGCGTGGTTTTCTGCAAGAACGACAAGCTGAAAAAAGAATTTTTAAAACGAATAAGACTAATTTTTTAACCGATAGTTGAGGGACGCAGACAGAAACAAATTACAATGACTTAGTTAATACGAAGGCCCGAGCGATTAGGACACTTGTTCTTTGCGTGTCCAGGATTTTTACATATACTACAATGTTTCTTTTGTCTGGTTTTTTTCTCTATTTTTGACCAGATCCTAGGCACAGTAAATTCGTGTTGATCATGGACATCCCTTTTCTCTTATTAGTGCTGGATCTGGGCGTATGGTCGGTTCAGCGTCAACGACATAAGGATCAATTTCATTTTCGATGGGAGGAAATTCTTTTTCGTAAACCTTGAATACCGTTTCGAGTAAGTATACCGGATCAACCAGTCTCATGTAGTTAATCTGTTGGTTTGAACAAGCTGCAATGGCGTGTGCGCACGGGTATTTGAATGTTTAAAATACTCCACACTGGCAGGTTCTTTGCCTAAGATCTACCACATACGCGTTGTGCTGAATGCCTTCCAACGGCCTCGAAAATTCTAAAATACGGAACAAATGTTCTTCTCGCGAGAAAAGAGTTGTAGTCATCTCATTTGAATGACGCACTTCAGTTTGTAATTTTTTTGCAAAAGTCCGGGTGGACTTTTTGGCCAGGGTCGGGGCAGTATGGGCAACTTCCCATGGCCCATATATATTTTTTTAAAAATAATATTAATTATCCTTTATTTTTTATAATAATTAAAAAAACTACTACATAAAATAATGGGGCCTATAAATTTTTATAATAATTAAAAAACTGTTAAGTAGAATAATGGGGCCCTTTATTAAATTTTTATATCAATTAATAATAATTTTACGTCCCATAAAACACTAATTAAAAATTTTCTTTCTAAAATAAAAAAATTTAACTAACCGGATAAACTTCTATCTTTTTAAATTTTCACCATCAATTCATCAAACATATTTCCCAATTTCCCATATCAACGAAAAATTTTCTAAACGTTATTTTTTCTCTTTTAATACCCAATTTCCAATCTCCTAATTTCCTATCCGTTCATCAAACCTATTTCCCAATTTCTCAATCTCTTCTCTTTCATATTTTACTATTCATCTGAAAATTCAATTTCTCACAAACACAATCACAATTACCTATGATCAGTTCTGGTGCTTGAATCCTATTAAAGTTTGTTCTTAAAATTTTAGGTAAGATCATGTTTTCAATATTTTTCTTCTTCTTATTTTTATATATTTTCAAATTTTAAGTAAGATTATTGTTTTATATTTGTTTAATAAATTTTGAATATGAATACGCAGATTTTTTGTCTTCATTCTTTGGTCCAACTCCAATTCAATTTAATTTCAGATTCAAACATAATTTTGAAGGTAAAATTCTTGTTGAGATTTACTTTTTTATGGGAGTTAATTTTTTATTAATTTTTTTAACAAACTCATCTCGACTACCCTATTTTTAATAATTTTTTGTTGTATTGTCGTTGATTACTACTTTAGATTCTAAAGTTGTTTGGTTTTGAATGCCTTTCTTTGCTTTATCTTTGCATAATTTTTTATGCAATTCAGTGCATAATTTTTTGTTGTATTGCCTTTCTTTGCTTCATCTTTATAAATAAAATCTTGTAAAATATTGAACACTGTTGATTATTAATTTCTTTGCCTTTCTTTGCATTATTTCTCATGCTGTTGATTATTAATTTCTCATGCAATTCATCTTTGCAAACAATATTTTTTTGTTGAATGTTGTGTATTTTTCCTGACATATCATACAACATGGCTTCAAATAAAATCTTACTTCGTTTGAATGATAGTTTTTGCTAACAAGTTTTGAAGTAATAAAATCATATTTCAATTGATAGGTGAAATATTGAGTAAATAAAATATTTCTTTAAGTAAAATAATTAGGCAATGAAGTTTTAAAAATTGACATTACAATAGTTTTATAGGGGCTTTTAGTTGTCTCAACTTAGAAATTATAATAATGTTTTCAGTGGGGATTTTGGTGAAGTTGAGAATGAAATAGTAAATGGGAGGAAGAATCTTAGAGATGGTATTTTGTTGTTTATTTCTCAGAAAATTTGTAGGGATGTTAAATTTCTATCAAATGCACTGCCAGTGCCAGCTTTGCTTCAAAAAAAAAATAAAGTGTAAACTTGTGTTAAAAAATTGCATTGAAACTGCTAACTTATTTATTTTGGTAATAAACTTTTTAAGATGTAATAATTTAAATGCCTATTATTTTTTTCATGTGTTTACTGGTGCTATTGTTTTAGAGTTCAATCATTCGGTGTTGCAGATTTGATATATAAATACTTCGATCGAGGATCTTTCTATTTTTACAGGTGCTATTGTTCTTTTCTATATTAATTGCATTGTCATATAATGTTGCCTAAAAACATTTGTCTGGAAGTGAAAAAAGAAAAAAAAGAAAACAAAGAGATGAGTTAATAGAATCACAAAAGGGAGCACTTGGTAGATTCTTTAAAAATAGAGTAAGAGAGCCTTCTAATGAAAATTTAAATGATGTTATTGTAAATTTAAATGATCTAGATAGTTCTCCAAATCATACTAATGTGGGTGCTACTGATGCAAATGATCATGATAATGTCCTAAATTATATCGATGATGATGCTTCTAATTTAAATGACCATAATCAAGCACAAAATGAGTTTAATGTTGAAGATTTTAGAATTGATCAACACTTAATCCCTCCTTTGGACATTTATGATCTTAGAAATTGAGGTAATCTTGATAATAAGTCTAGAGCTATTTTAGTTGAAAAGGGACCTATAAGAGAATTGAATTTGAAATTTCCCTTAACTAATAATTCAAGGCATTTTTCGTAATGCCTATTTTTATAGAAAGTTAAGTAATGGAGAAATTAGCGATAGAAAATGGTTGGTCTATTTTAAACATGTGGACAAAGTTTATTGTTTTTTTTGTAAATTGTTTACAAAGCAAAACAACAAAACTTGTTTAGCAAATGATGAATATAATGATTGGAAACATCTTAGTGAAAGACTCGAACAACATGAAAATAACATTGAGCATATGACTAACATGAATGTTTAGAGTGAATTAAGAGTGAGATTAAAAACTAATCAAACACTTGATAAAGATTTGCAATTAAGAATTTTAAAGGAGAAAGAACGTCGGAGACAAGTTTTAATAAGAATAATAAGTGTTGTAAAATGTATTGTTAAAAATAATTTAACTTTTCGAGGATCTAGTGAGAAACTTTACGATGAAAGTAATGGAAATTTTTTGGGGTTAATTGAAATGATTGCTGAATTTGATTTGCCAATGCAAGACCATATTAAACGTATCCAAATGAAAATATTCATTATCATTATCTTGGTCATAAAATTCAAAATGAATTAATCTCTCTCTTGGCTCATAGTATTAGAACTTCTATTCTAAAAATAATAGAGAAGGTAAAGTATTTCTCTATTATTCTTGACTGTACACCTGAGGTAAGCCATCAAGAACAAATAACTCTAATAGTGCGATGCGTAAATATGACAAGCAACAAAATAAAAATAGAAAAATACTTTTTAGAGTTCTTGAAAGTGGCCGATACATCTGGATTGAGGCTTTTTAATGAATTAGTAAATGCATTGCAGTCTCTTGAGTTGAATGTTGATGATGTGAGGGGCCAAGGATATGATAATGGTTCTAACATGAAAAGAAAATACCAAGGTGTTCAAAAGAGATTGCTTGAAATAAATCCTAGAGCTTTATATATGCCATGTGCTTGTCACAATCTTAATCTTTCTCTTTCTGATATGGCACATTCTTGTATTAGAGCTATTTTATTTTTTAGAATTATGCAACATATATATATTCATTGTTTGCAAGTTCTACCAAAAGGTAGAAAATTTTATGTTATAATGTTTCAACTGTAAAATTTTTATCTGATACTCGATGGAAAAGTCGAATTAAAAGTGTCAAAGCTATTAAATGCCATGCCCTTCAAAGTTTTGATTTCTTAATTAGAATGGTTATTTCGTATGATATTTTATTTGCTATCAACATGGTGAGTAAGAAATTGCAATCTAAATCAATGTACATTGATACTACCATAAAGGAGTTGGAAGGTGTAATGTCATATTTTGAAAATTATAGGAATGAGGGGTTTGAAGCAAGTATAAATATTGCTAAAAGTTTTGCATTAGATATGAACATAGAGCCAACCTTTTCAACTAAGCGCCATGTTTTTAGAAAAAAAACAATTTGGTGAGATTAATCATGATGGAGAAATACAATCTCCAGAAGAGTCTTTTAGAGTTAATTTTTTGTTGTTGTTGATATGGTTATTGCTTCTTTAAAAGATATATTTGAACAATTAAAAATTTTTGAAAATTGTTTTGAATTTTTAGTTAATTCTACAAGGTTGAAGTCATTGAATGATAATAAATTAAGAGAATGTTGTGATAATTTTAAGATTATTTTTTCTCATAATAATTTGTCAGATGTTGATGCATATGACCTTTTTTTGAAATGAAAGTGTTGCAAATGACTTTGCCAAATGAGTTCATGTCGACGCTTAAAATTCTTGAGTTTGCTAAAGCTGCAAATTTTTATCATAATGTTTCAATTGCTTATCGAATCTTATTAACAATGCCGGTGACAGTAGCATCCGCGTAACGAAGTTTTTCAAAGTTGAAATTATTGAAAAATTACTTGAGGTCAACAATGTCACAAGAAAGATTGAATGGGCTAGCTATGTTATGTATCGAGAAAAATATGTTGGAAAGCATTGATGTTGACACTATCATCAATGGTTTTACATCAAGAAATGCTTGAAGGCAATGCTTTTTATAAGTATTTGTATGCTTAAATATATTTTTTGATATTTTTAAGATCGTAATGAATTATTATTTGTTTAATTTAACAAATAGAAATTTTATATTACGTATATTTTATTTTTTTTAAATTAGGGGCCCATTTTTTTTTAATTTCGCCCTGAGCTAAAAAATAGTCAGGACCGACCCTTTTTGTGGTCACCTGCCATGTACTTAGTTGCTTGCCTTCCCAAGTTTGCAAATATGGTAGCCAAACAATAGTAGATCGCTTTGACAATGGAACTGATAGGCAAATGCTGCACTCCCTTGAGTGCTGAGTTGACCGCCTCAGCCAAGTTCGTTGTCATGTGACCATATCTTTTACCCCCATCATATGATCTAAGTCATTTTCCCTCGGGATTTTGGCAAGGTAGTCCGCGCCATCTTTATTTCTGGCTCTCAGTTCTTCGAACAGCTCCTCTACCTCATGTACGTAATGCGAGTTGCCTAGGGAATGACAGTTGAATAGTTAGGGGCAAACAACACATGCAAAAATATCGTTAATGAAAATGACCTAAAAGACGTGCCCATTTGAAGCACAAGAGCACGTTCATCATGGTCCTTGAACTGCTGCAAGTAGTTCGCCACAATGCGCTGAAAGCAGTAACGGTGGTAAATGTAGGAAGGCTTCCAAGAATCTCCCAAATGTTCTATTGTCCACAAGACCGCTGTGTCTCTGTCGGAAATAATACATATCCCATCATCCCTTGCGCGCATTACAAGAGAAAGAACATGTTTCCGTAGGTTCTTAAGGAAGAACACCCAAGACTCGAGATCTTCCTTTTCGACAATTGCGAATTCTACAGGAATGTTTTTTTGATTGCCGTCTTGTGCAACCCCAGAAGTAGGACTTGTGTATATTTCCCGTACAACCATGTACCATCAATTTGAACCATCAGTTTGTAGTGCTTGAATGCATTAATGCACTAGGGGAATGTCCAAAATAGTCGGTGGAATTGACAAGTACCTCGAACGACACGATCATTTTCGTATGTCGGAACCGTATGAAGTTCGACAACCGTTTTGGGTATGTGTTTCTGAATCAGGTTTAGCCACGGGCGCAACTCATTGTAAAATTCCTCTAATTGGCCAAACAGTTTTTCTACGGCCCGGTTCTTTGCATACCATGCTCTATGGTATTCAAGATAATAATGGTGGACCTGTTGAGCTGTAGCCTGACAGACGCGAACCATTACCAGGGGATTCTCTTTTACCAGTGGCATGAAGGTGTTGCAGAGGACGTGCACATCCAGGTTCTTGTGATCCTGACCTAGGCTAGTAACGATGCATGTATGGGGCACTTCCAGTTTTGTGATTCTCCCCAGGCTGCCCACCTTCTTCATTTGAGATATACGAATTTTCCACTTACATCCTTAATTCTTGTGGGCGCATACCGCCTTGTAGAAACTCGCTTGGGGTTTTCTTTACATTCGTTGTAACAGCCCGACAAATGTTGTACTGCTTAATTGCGGCCACCGTCAGTTCTTTTGTAAGGAACTTCATCCCAATGGCCAGTTGTAGAGCGTTTTAGTGTTCTGTAAATATGAGCGCAAGTGTACACTATTGTCAAGTAATAGTATAAAAGATATTGTCTCCCACAGGGATTGGACAACTTAACTCGATTCGTTGTTCTTGCACAAGAAAAGTAAATGCACAAATAAGTTGGTTTGTTTAAGAAAAAATGAAATAAAAACACAAGTAATAAAAGGGAAGAAATCATATTGATAGAATGGGCAGGGTTATGTTGTTGCTTAGTGTGAAACTACGTTGAATATGACAAGTTGCTTTGCGCTGCCAGACTCTGCTGCCTCGGCAGGGAATGGTAGATAAGCTACTGAGACGCTATCGCTGCCTCGACAAGGGAATGGACTTGTGTCTCGGCGGCAAACTTGGCAGAACTACAAGGCTCGGTAGAACGCTTCGAAAGTGATCCTGCTTATGTCTAAGTCAAAATGTTTTTGATGCCCACTGTAGATAATACCAGTCACGACGTGAATCGTGCAAAGACATCAATGTTAATTCGTCATCTTTTAGCCGCCTTAAAACCCTAACCTATGTTTAGGCTGGATTGATCAACACCGTCTATAGATGAGATTGCACCTACTTCTTTCATGAGTTTGACTCTCTCGATACCGAACAAATGGATAGTAATCAACTAATCTTTCGCCTTAATTGAAAACTATGAAGAACATAGAATAAGCAAACATTGAAGCTTTATTGCAAAAACAAACTTAAATTCCTAAAAAATTGTTCTCACACTAATTACAACATAACCCAAACCCAAAGAGTATTTTAAAACATAATGGCGGTAAGAAAACCTAAACTATGCCTAAGGGAAAACCTAAGTTGTCTTGAAGTACAATTACAATGAGTATATATAGGCATTAGCTAGGTCTAGTCCTTCTTGGAGTAAAAGTCTTCAAAGTAGCTTTTTGCATTAAATGCAACTCTAAATGCTGACTTCTTTGAGTTGAATGTGGACTTAATCACATTGCCTTGCTCCGCAAGTAAGCTCGAGTTCCTCCTTCGGCGGCTCTGCCTGCTGCTATAGTTATCGGAAAATTGAGTGGACAACATTGTTAAGATCGAGATTTTCTGCTCTACAGATCGCACTCCAGTTCTCCAATTTCTCTTCTTACTGTCTTGGGCGGCAGGTAGAGCGGCGACAACTACTGTCTCTGTCTGGAACTACATCAGTACAACTCCTTAGTTTGTTGCCTCGACATCATGTCCTTAGCTCCTCTCTCCTTTTGTCAGCCTCTAGTACCTGAAACTAAAAGTAAACTAAAACAATACATTTTTCTTACCAAATAACAAAAAAATCAATACAAAGCATGAAATAGTAAAAAATACTATAAAATGCAATACATGAATCTAATTATGCCTAAAATGTACTAAAAAAACAATAATATGAGATGGAATGTGCATGAAATATAGAACTTATGGACACTTTACACACCCCCAAACTCGAACTATTGCTTGTTCTCAAGCAATGCAACCTAAACATACTTTCCTTTTAAGCTAATCAAAAAGAAAAAAATTTTGTTTTAAACTTGATTTAACACCTCAAGGCCGTGGCACCTATCATTAAATTAGTGAGAGGGGAATAACATGAATTACCTTAGAATTAAACTATAATATGACAATGAAATGTGTGTAGAAACTATGAACAGGCTGAATATGAAGAACATTCTAAGTAAACAAAGATGATGTCATGATATACAAGATTGCTGCCGAGACAACATATTCAAGCACAATTTAAATAATCATGGCAATGGGGGCTTCAGCTAATCACAACTACTCTTCTAGGTCTGAAATTAAGATAGGAGCAAACTACAAAACCCCGAACCCATAGAGTAGAGTCATCCCTTGAAGACTTTCACTCACTCATGCTAATTTGTCCGTCACTAAAATTTTCAGATTCATGGACTTTGATAGCAGCGAAGTTTCCTCGCACACGATTCTTCCTGGAGCCGGTTTCGGACACCTCTAGGATAGACAACATAAATTTTTCTTTTGCTTGTCTTGGCAGTGCTTTTGTTTTTTCTTTCTATTTGTTGCCTGTCGCGGCAGCTTCCTGCAACCATGTTAAAATTTTACAAATAATTCAAGCAGGCAAAGTTAACCAGAAATTCTAACAAATTCAGCAAGTAACATTAGTGTTTTTATTTTTTGGAAACTATAGAAAAATCCTAAGTTTACTTCATGCTTTTCCCTAAAATTAAATTCTTTTTAACTTGGTGCAAAAATTTAAAGTCGGCTATCCTATCATAGACACAAGTTCTAACAAAAAAAAATTCAATTAATTTTTCTAAGGCAAGTACCTTATTCAATCTAATATGCACTAAAGTATGCCTAAACAAGATGAGTGCTAACCCCCCAAACTCGAGATGGGCATTGCCATCAATGCACAATAAAAATAGAAAATAAAAATAAAAAATATAATAAATATAAAAACGGAAAAATAAAATAAAGAGAAGAGAAGAAAAAAACTAGAAGTTGGCAGATGGTTGGGAGGAGGCTTGTGTATTTGCTGCTGAGAAGGAGGAAGGGGATTGGATGATAAGGCGGCAGCTGGCAGATGCCCGAGCGGCGGACTTGGATGGTGAGACCTTTACTGTCCTCGACGGCTGGACTCTCTTGGGAGAGGGGCGAGGCTTTTCATGTTGTTCTGCAAGAGGAGCGGTAGGAGGGGCTTCGCCCTCTTCTGATTCTGTCTCCTAGTCCTCTGGCTCGACGGTTATGATGTGTTGCTTCCTCTTCCTTGTTCCTTCCTTCGTTGGTGATGCCGGAGTGTCAATCTCCATTGGGCTGCTACTTCTGCTACTGCTGCTTCTGTCGCTGGCGGCTGCTGCTCAACCTCTTATGATGAGGATGTGTTGGCCACCGTTGCCACTATGCAGATGGGGGAATGATGTTGTTGATGCCGCTCTAGGGAGTCTGCCACCGTTTTGGAAGCGGAGGTGGCAGAATACGATGGGTAGTGCGTCTGAGACAACATCTGTTTGCAAAAGGCGACGTGGTAGGCAGCTGCGGTTGAAGGTGTTCCTTGTGCGGGGGCAGTTGCGGTGGCGAGATCAATGGGGTAAGGAGGCAAGGTACGGCCGTCATCTGGTTACTTCTGCAGGAGATAGGCCATAAAGGCCTCTTGGACTTCCCCCACTTACTTCATGAAGCTCAGCTGTTGTTGTTCGATCCTTTTGTTGTTGTCGAAGAGGCTATGCAACAGAATGAGGAATTCATTTGTTGGGACAGCTTCAGTACTGTCGGGGACGGCTGGTGTAGCTTGCTGGGCAGCAGAGGGCTGGCTGGGGTGATGGGCTCTATCTCCTAGGCTTACATCATCTGCAGACAGACTTTCTTGGTCCACCCCTCTTTGGCGGTCGTCGTTTTATCGTCAGGGTCGGTTGAGACGTTGAAATTGGCTCAAAGGCCGGTGATGAGTGACAGGAAGTATAACATGCCCTTCGTCTTGCAGAAGCAGTTGTTGATCTCTTTACATATAATCTCCTCAATGTTGATAGGCCGGTTCACTATGATGCTGTGAATGAGTGCGAGGCGCGGCCGATCGATAGTAGAGTTGTGGGAGGTGGGCAACCGACGTCTTTTAATGAAGGTAATCGACAGCATTGCCTCGGGCAGCAGGTGGTGGCGTTGGACAAAGCCGCCATGCTTTCCTGCCAACTACGGCTTGTTGGGCTTGCACAGCTTGGTCGTGCGAATATTTCTCATCCCCTTCTGTGGATGGTCTCGAACAAGGCGGGCTCTAAGCTAAGATCCCCTGTTTGCTTTGTGTAGCAGAAACATTGCTCCTCCAAAACTGCTTGCTTGGCAAACTGATCTTTGTATCTCTTCTCATCTGCCCTGGAGCAAAACCGTTGGAAGTTGGGTTTAGGTGCTGATGTTGAAGCCATGTGTGAGACAGTTGGAATATAACTAAAACTTGAAAAAGAAGGTAATTAGCTAGAGATCAGTAGATGCAAGAATAAGATAGTAAGGGGGTGAAAGTTAAGTGGATGAATGAGGTAAGAAAGGTTTAAATAGAGGCTGGCAAGAGATGACCGGGAGGCATTAAATGTCCAACAGTCAAGTTGTCTCGCGCACGTTACGGGATTTCTGTACGTTATTTTTGTAGCCGTTGGCAGCTAGCCGTTAGTGGGTAACTAGCCGTTATGTGTTGTCTGCGCTACGCCGCCCTTGGCTGTCTTGGCGGGATGGTGGGCGGGCTCCTTGTTGGGCCTTCTTCTTGATCCAGCTCTTTTATTCCTAAAGCTTGAAATAAAAATAAATATAATTAAATACTAAATTCTGAAAAATAAAAATGTGAAAAAATAAATTTAACCGGTTTAAAATCTAATCCTATTAAAAATAAATTGCAATAAATTAAATTCTATTCCTAAAACATAAAAATAAAAATAAAGAAAATAAAGATAAAATAATTAAGTTATGTTGGGAGTGCATTTGGGTGCATCTCCCAGACATAACCACTTCCTGAGGTGGTGTTTCTTGTCCTTCCCTCCTAGGGGGTCCTCATTTTCTTTAAGATGGTGTGCTACTGGGTCATTCAGCCTGCCCTTCGGTCTGCCGTGATAGCTGCTGCCTTGACCTGTCTCTGTACTGTTTTTGTTGCCTGAGCATCAGGGCATCCTTCCTTTTTCCTTTTCTGAGGGTTGTAACGCATCTAACTTGATGCTCTGATTGTTTACCATCATGGTCAACTCCCCATGTTCCACATCTATTAGAGTTTTGCCTGTGGCCAAAAATGGTCGCCTAAGGATGATGGGGGCGTTTTCATCGGCCTCACAGTCTAAGATGAGGAAATCAGCTGGAAGAATAAGGTTGCCCACTCGAACTAGGATGTCTTCGATCTTGCCTTCCGATTGTACAAAGGAATGATCGGCAAGTTTCAACATAATGGAGGTAGGATTGGCTTGCCCAATTCCTAGTTTGTCGAAGACTGCCTTGGGCATCAAGTTTATGTTGGCTCCTAAATCGCACAGGGCTTTTGTTTCGTGCTTCATGCCTATTCTACATGGTATAACAAAGATGTCTGGATCTGTCTACTTGGGCGGCAATTTGTTGTGTATCATGGCTATGCAATCCTCTGTTACATCAACTGTTTCGAACTCCCCAATTCTCTTCCGCTTAGAAACCATATCCCTGGGGTATTTGGAATAGTTGGGCATGTTCTGAATGACTTCTATGAGAGGTATGTTTATGTGCACCTGCTTCAGAATATCCAAGAATTTCATGAACTGGTGCTCCTATTTTTGTTGCTTTAGCCTTTGGGGGAAAGGTGATGGCAGGCACATGTCCTATATAGGTTCTTTGCATGAGAACTTTATCTGTGGAGGATCATCTGCTTCAGGACTGCTGTCAGGCTTGGCTACTGGGGCGGCTGGTGTTAATGCTACCGTGGCAGGTAGTTCTTTCTATGCTGGCTGTTTCTCTTCTTGCTTTTCCACTCTGGGCTCATTTAACTGTTTCCCACTCCTGGTTGATATGGCTTTGCACTGCTCATATGTGGGCTTAGCTGCTGCCTCTGAACTGCTGGATGCTGCACCCATTGTCCTGCTGCTATAGATCGTTGTGAACTGACCAAACTGGGTCTCCAGGTTCTTTATTGTAGCCTCCTAGTTGTTCATCCCCATCTTTGTCATGTCTATAAATGACTCAATTTTATCAATGAATTTATTAGTGCGAACAATAAATTCACGAGTATTAAACATAAAATTTTGAAGAGTTGCTTTTAGTGAATTATTGTTTTGTGGTTGCTGAGCTTGCTGTCTGGACTGGTTTTTCTGGTAACCTCCTTGCTGTTGTTGTGGATTGGCAGCAGTTTTAGGATTGCTCCAGGAGAAGTTTGGATGATTCTTCCAACCAGGGTTGTACGTATTCGTGTTGGGTCTGTTGTTCCTCTCGTATCCTCCCATAAAATTGACAAATGTAGTACATTCAGAGGAATCGTGGTTGCCCCGACAGTCATCACAAAATGGCTCTACAGCCTTGGCCTCATAGACTTTCCCAGTGTGTTTCACCATGTTCATTACCAGCTCTGTCAGCTTGTCAAGGTGGGTATTAACAGATTCTGAGGCTTCAACTTTGTTCACAACTACTGGCCGCCTAACACCGCCTCGGCGGGCTGTTGTGTACTTATAGTCGTTCTTGGCAGCTTGGTTCAGGATCCGCAGTGCCTCTTCTAGTGGTCTGCCAAGGATGATTCTGTTGGCTGAGGTATCAATCATCATCCGAGTTGGATAGTTCACCCCGTTGTAGAACATTGACATGTGTCCAAGCCGGGAAACCATGAAGCAGGCAGTTGTTAAGCATCTGTTGGTACTACTCCCGCGCTTCATACATTGGCTCATAATCCCCTTGTCGAAAGGCTCTGATCTCGTTTCTCAATCTGTCTATGACATTGGGTGTGCTAAAACGATCCAAGAAATCCTTACACAACTCTGTTCATGTGTTGAATGACCTTGATGGATGGTTGTTCAACCACTTCTTTGCCATATCCCTCAGTGAATAGGGGAATAATCTCAGCCTTAGCACATCTTGGTGGACTCTATGTATGTTGAATGCTCTGCATATGTCCAGGAATCCTCTTAAGTGCTGCTGAGCATCTTCTGTGGTAGTTCCTCCAAATTGCCCCAATGTGTTGATCATGTTGAACATCACGGCCTTCAGCTCGAAGTGATCCGCTTCAATCTCAGGTTTTGTCACTGTAGGATCGAACCCCCTAAAGTCATGTTCCAAGTAATCCCTGGTGGTTCGAACGTACTGCGGCTGCTTGGGCAGATTTTGAGGGTGTTGCCTAGGTGGAATTTGCTGTTGTTATCCGGGTGGTGGGTCTTGTAGAAACTCGCTTGGGTTTTCTTCACATTCGTTGTAACAGCCCTGCGAATGTTGTACTACTTAATTGCGGCCACCGTCAGTTCTTTTGTAAGGAACATCATCCCAATGGCCAGTTCAACATTAGCATAATTGATTCTGCCTTCAATTTTTTGGTATCGTGAAAATCCTAGAACGTCCAACGCATCCATATCAACCGTTGTGAAGTGGGATAGTGGCTGCTAATAAGAAATAGGTGTGGCTGATACTGGAACGTTACTTGTTGTCGGGTGTTCTTCGTTGCCTTCCAACGCATCCATATCAATTGTTGGAATGATCACGTTTTCTGGTTCTTCCTAGAAGAGCCCTTGCTCGCCGCCTTCAGGTTTAGGTTCCCTAAGCGGTTCTTCTTCAGAATTATCCTCCTCAAACCAGTATAGTTCAACGTCGTCGATCGCTACCCTTTCAAGCGAGCAGGTTGGTCGTCGATCGCGAGACCGCTCACGAGACCGCTCAAGCACCGTATTTCCAAGATCAAAATCGAGAGCACCAACACAAGAATGTCTCCCCATAGATGGTTGAACGTACTCCGTGCTAGGGACATACGCTGAGTATCGTCTATATGAGGAATCATCGAAGGGGTTGAATGCTTCATGGTCGGACCTCATGTGGGATGATGACGCTGCCTCCCCCCATAGTATACTGACTGTACGGATTGTACGTTGCAAGTCTTGGGGCATCAAATTCATCGTTCGGGGGCTGGTTCAAGTCGAACCCGAAACTAGCTACGCACGAATGTCTTGGCACAAAAGAAGACGATGCACCGAACTCGTTGTGTGGACTGTATGTAGTTAGCAGGTTGAAATCAATTCATAAATTGGCCGTTGGTCAATCAACATTGGCATTCGGATCAAAGTCAAAATTCGCTCATCTCCATCTTGGGATTTCGATAACAAGATTAGAATTAGAAAATGATGCATACAGCTCTAGGGGACTGCCTAATTAATACTCCAAGTGGGTTGACAGCATCAGCTCCACATCACCGTTGTCTGCAATGCAGCATACAGAGTACGTTAACGGATCTATAGAGATCGGCAGACGATACTTTGAGTCGGACAGATTTTGGTTTTGGCCATGCAGGACAGTGCTCTCCAGTTCCTTAATCAACTTCTTGTAGAATAATCTCCTCGGAATCATTAGTGTTACAATATTCGATGGCTGAAAAACGATGTTGAGTGAGGCATTAGTGATTATCTCGCCATCATAGTATACTAGAGCAGCAACACCTCCTCGTCTCGACATTTTTTCCGGCAATTGAAAGACTTGAAAAAATTGAAAGACTTGTTTTGTGATTGCTATACAATATCAGTATTGCATTTTGCTTCATATAAAGGAACAAAGCGACTTCTGGTATCTTATTTATTCAGAAAATCCCGGAGAATCTCGCTTTTGCAGACGTGTCAGGGAAGTAAAGAACTCGCTTTCTGCAGAAAGCGAGATGCTAACAGATTCGTGGATCTAGCGTTTTACAGAACACGAGTTTGCTTGGTTTACGCGTTCTACGGAACACGAGTTCATTATCGAGTCAGACGCTGCCAAAGTTGGACTGACACGTCTGAAAAAGCAAATATTTCGGTCCAAGTGAGTAATAATGGTACTATATACCCTTATATCAAACCGAATTGAATACATGTTTGAATAAGTGAGGCAATGAGAGGTAAGTAATATTGTTTGAATATTTGAAGTAAATTGTATGCTCCGTCTGAAAATCGTGTTTTATAGAACGCGACTTCTTCATTATATATATATATACTAGGAAGGTTGGAATTTAATTTGTAAGGACTTCGATCGATATAATATGTCGAGACGAGAAACTATTATAGCTTTGGTATACTACAATGGGCAGATAATCGGTGATGCATCTCTCGGCGTCATTTTTCAGTCCTCAAGTACTATATTGCTTCCACTGCTATACAACTTATCGTATAAGAAGTTGATGAATGAAGTGAATAAACATGTTCCACATAGTCCTGGGAAAAAGATGGAACCGTTGAAGTATAGAATGTCGACGTCGTTAGAACCATTAACGTACTATTTATTCCACATTATGGACGACGTTGATGTGGAAATGATAGTGGAATCTCACCATCAGTTTTGATCAGGATGGGCCATTGAGCTTGAGCTTTATGTAATGTTTTTTGATGATAGTGATGTTATCGGAGTCGGGAATAATATGTAAATTTTATTTATATTATTAACATTTTATGAAGATTCATTAAAATGCGCCAATTTTAGCAGGAAAAATTGCGTCCTGTAAAATACGACTTCTTTGAATAATATTTAAAATTGCGTCCTGTAAAACACGACTTCTTTGAATAATGTCTAAAATCACGTCCTGTAAAATGCAGTTTCTCTCTCCGCAGGAAAAATCGCGTCATGTACACAATGCGACTTTGACAAATTATTTCGACATTGTTCTACCATATATATGTTCTGCAGGAGTCACAAACTTTTTACACTACTCAAAAAATTTCTATATACATTATGTTGCCAAACCACTCATACAAATACAAATTATGACACGTTTTTCTACTATTGTTTTCTTTCGTGGAACCTACTTCTACATTTCTTTCAGTGAGAAAATCACAAGATATGAATTGTTTGAGTTGATTTCAACAAGAGTTAAGGAGTCTACAAGCTCCAAAATTTCTGCGTTGTGTGCCAAAGTTCCAGTGAATGAGCTCGGCCCAGAAGAACACTACATGCTAACACTATCCAATCAGAAAGGTATGCGCCAGATGTTTCGGGTATACAAACGTGTTGGGGGTACGAACATCGAGCTTAGTGTAAAGTTTGATGACGGCTCCAGCTCATCAACAATACTTAAGCTTCAAGACGAGGACGCAGTATCTACACAAAATTATAAGAGACATCATGAGAAGGAACAAAAACTTGAGGAACTAAACTTAACTTCTGAGATAAGTACCGACTACGAGGGCAATGAAAATGATTCGTTCTCGTAGATTTAAGTATGCTTAGTTATTTAATGCTTGTGTACTTCTTTCAATTAACAATTTTGTACTACTTTTCGTTAATATAATTATCGCAAATATTATTTTCTACATCTTAACCGCTTCGATTTTATTTTTCGTTCTCGAAAATGAACCAATGTAAATGAATTGTTGTTCTTTCTAATTATTGTTTTTATAGAAGACAAACATTGAAACACGTAAAATATTACATATGTAAATTATATTTTTATTTTTCGTATCTTAAAAACAATTGTACCCCTACATACGAGGGTCTTAACATAGCTACATGCGAGGGTCTTAACATAACTTCAAAAACACCGAAAATGGTAGAAGCTTTGACCCGCATTATCAAATGTAATCGGCACACGCCACCGGAGAAAACCCTAGACAGGACATCTCAATTTGCATCCGGCATGATTTCGCAGTTGCCATTGATCCACCATGAACCACTTCATCATCTTCTTGACTCAGCAAACATGTTACACAAACACAGACGATACATTGCACCACATGTTCTACCCAACAGATTTTTTAATCATTCGAATACTCAAACTTTGCATATCAATACAAGTGCAAATATTCAGCAACGTTCGAGTATATATAGACCAAACTCGTCGATTCCCAAGGAAAATCGCGTTCTGTAGAGAGAGACTTTGGCAGGAATTGGATTCCTTACATGTCAGTGACCTCGCGTTTTACAAAGTGCGATTTTCTAAAGAACTCGCGTTTCATAGAAAGCGAGTTCGCCATGTCATCAGTGTCTTCTACTTTTATAAATACCCAGCTGATCGAGAAAGGGAAGCAACACTTAGACGGGAAAAAAATGCCTTCTCAATCTGTGCGTGAAGTTTTTGATTGTAACTACTACTGCCAACAAATCACGTATCGGGAAAAAAATTCCCAAATTAATTTCCCCAATATTGTGATTTTTTGTTATTTGTAGTTGCATATATATGTTGAGCAGATGTTAACTATTCGATATTTTTTTCACGAGGATCGACAACAACAAATCACAATATTGGGAAATTAGAGGTCTTTTTGAATGGCAGACAAGTGATAATATCAAATAGACCTCTAAGATTCAAGACATGCATCGGGTGCAAGGCAAGATTCATGAGGGCCGGTCATTAGCATCACCTTCATGATGATCATCACCTTCAGAACAAGTTTCAGCTTCTTTAATAAATGTTGGTTGGTTGCAAATGCGATTTTATCATTTCAATTGTAAAGAAATACTCAAATCCTTTTGTTGAGTGTGTAAAAGTTCTATATTTTACCCCCTATTTAACCCATATTTCTGCTGCATTCAAGCATAATTCATTGCATTTATGTTAGATTTCAGTTATACATCACAAATATATCAAATGACACAGTTTCTACTGAAATTGGTTACTTTTGCAGGTAGCTACTGTAGCAGATGGAGGGCAGTAGAGAAGCAGACGCTGGTCAGTGAAGAAGCAGAGCAGGAACTGGATGTGCAGACGCTAGAGGACGATGCTGCCATGGACGCTGTCGTGGCAGCCAAGGACGACAACGATAGTGAAGGGAAGAAATGAAGTGGGCCTCGACAGGAAGAGAAAATTAAGTCCATCTGTCGTGGAGCACCCTTATATTTTTCCAAGCCCTAGATCAGAATGAAGGCCAAGCCCAAAGTTCAAGGAAGAAACTCCAAGCAAGAAAGAAGGACGAATTAAAGACTTATGCTCTGAAGATTTAGTCTTTAATAGAGTTGCACTTTAATTTAAACTTGTATTCTTGCCATATTAGAAAACTTGAACCCAAGGCCTATATAAAGGCATGTAATTCGACCTAGGAAAGGACATCATCATACTCTCTTGCCTTCTTCCCAAAACCCTAGCCGTTTTCCCTTCCTCACCATGTTCTAAACTTCCCCTAGGGCTAAGGGTTGATTTTGTAAAGTAGTTGCAAGGATTGCATTTGTTTTAGGAATTTTTATGTTCAATAAAATAACTTCAAGTTTGCTTATTCTGGTTTTCAACATCTTGCAAGAGTATCGGGAGAGCATTGTGAGATTACTCATTTACTTAATATCGGGAGAGTTAAGTATATGAAAGGAATAAGTACATGTTCTCCAGTTTATGTTGAACTATCTCGGACCTAGGGATATGACGAGGTTAAGTGGCTAAAGAAGAATTCAACAACATCGGTGTTCATCCTTTGATTCACGCCGGGTGGTATCATCAAAGACGTGTTCATCGACAGACTTGGACCTAGGGATAGGCCAAGGCACAACAGGGATTCTTGCCAAGCTTAAAGTACAGAGTTGTGTGATCGCTGCCGCGACAAACAACAGACCGCTGCCGCGACAGGTGCTGCTGCGACAGGCGCAATGACAAAACAGAGATTCCTAGACTTTGCAACACCTACACTACTGAGCAATTCAATACTGGCCCATTCTCTCTATCTTGATTTCTCTACTCTTTTATTATTAGTATTCTTTATTCTCTCGTGACAACAATTTAAACTATTTCTTTTCCTCTCGTGCAGTAACCCAAGGTGAAGCTATTAGCCCAGTCCTTGTGGAGACGATATCCGATACTTACGTATCACTTTACTACTTGCGTCGTGTACGCTTGCACTATATTGCGATAGACACTTTTACACGCAACACCTTTCAATTGTAAAAAAAATATTCTAATCCGATTTTAAATAGAAATATATCATTTATAATTATGTTATTCTTATTATTATAAATAATAAATAAGATAAATACAAAAAAAATTATATTATACTAATATTCAAATCCGATTTTAATTGTAAAAAGTAATATTCAAATTCGATTTTAAATGAAAATATATTAATATTATACTGATATTATTTATTAATATATATATATATATATATATATTATATAGCCTTATTTATAAATATATTCGAAACGATGGCATTCAAAAATCACTTGACCTCGTGTCCTACAAAGAACAAGTTCTTTGGAAACTCACAATTTTCAAAACGCGAGGTTCTCTCTGCACGTTCAGTGTATGCGTCTATTGCAACGTCGCGTCTTTTCACTAGACCTCGCATCATGTGAAACGCGAGGTCTTCCAAATATCGTATTTACTAGAACACGAGTTCTATTTAATATCGCTTCCCAAGGGACGTGATTTTTTCTATAAACAGTCGATCCCTACCACACACACAAATTAGAAAGCGAGTTCTTCTTCTCTAATATTTTTCATAGTTGATACAAATGACGGGTTTATTGCGGCTAGACCAACAACACGTGTTCGACTACTGGAGGACCACTAATGAGGTAATATTATTTACATTTTAAAACTTTTATACTTTTTACCTTTATTTATTTATTTATTTATTTTATTAACTGTTTTATTTTTTCAAGCACTACGAACGCGCATTGACGTTATACATCAATCGTATCACCGTCGCGCCGAATCCAGAGATTATGACGTTCATTGAGGAAGCTGGTTTTGGTCACGTCACGAAAATCGTGGGCGGTACAAAGTTGAATCGTCCTCTAATTAACGCCATAATTGAACGATGGAGGCCAGAGACGCACACCTTTCATTTTTCATGCGGCGAGGTGACAATTACACTAGAAGATGTTGCATACCATCTTGGCTTGCCTACGGACGTCGATCTTATTATCGGTGTAGCCGACGGTCACTGGCCATCCCTATGTGGAGACCTATTGGGAGCGCTGCCGAAGACGTTCGACAGTGGCAAAATCCTTCTAACTTTTTTGGACCAAGATTTTTCAGTCCTCCCCTAATGCGGATAACGAAATAAAATAGGTAAATATTTTTATTATATATTTCGTGTTTTTTTACTAATCTAAATATTTTTTATATATTTCGTGCCTTTTTTTACTATTATAAATATTTTTATTATATATTTTCACAGCGGTTTGCTTGTGCCCACATCCTACGCATTATTAGAGGGATTTTGATGCCTGATAAATCCCGCAACAAAGTGCATGTGATGTGGCTGTATCATCTAATTAATTTTGCAGAATCAAGAGCAAAATGTTGGGGAGCAGCAGTCTTGGGCTTTCTGTTCAAGGAGCTTTACAGAACCGTCGACCCTGACAGACAAGCAATCGAAGGATGTCTTTTGCTCCTTCAGTCTTGAGCTTGGTTTCGAATGTCGTTTTTAAGCCCGCAGCCTAAAGAGCCCACCCCTACATATTTCCACTTCTTCAGAGGTACTATTAAAATTATTTAATTGAATCTATTTTTTTAATAATTTTTTAAACGATTTTATTTATTTACCATTAATGATAGGTGGGGCGGTGCACTCACCCACCAAGGACTGCCAATCAATCAGCGAGACTACAGGCTTGTGATCGACAAGATGTGCCATGATATGGTAATCCAAAAATTTATTTGTAGTTATTCATATTATTTTGATAATAAAATTTCATATAACTAACGTTCAAATAAATTTTTTCAGCTCGTGTGGACTCCGTACGCTAGTCTTGCGATTCGCCATATTACTCCGCCAGACTTTGTGCAGTCCTCTTATGTATGGCTGCTGCGAGTGCCACTCATCAACTATGAAATTGTCGAGTAGCATCTTATGGACCAGGTTCTGCGATAATTTGGGTGCATACAAGGGGTTCTGCATCTGCCACCTAATTTGGACGAATTACATCGGTTGACATGGCAGGGGAAGACGGAAAATCATTGGGGCCATCATCACGCTGACTGGGTTCATCAATGGATGGAATGATATGGTAGTCGGCCACCCATCCTCGCACCCATTGTGGATTGGGCCATGTCCGTCACTTTCGATTATTTTCAGTGGTACATCCATAATGGGAAGCCACATATACTTACTCCGAAGGAGCGCGAGTGAGAAATTGAGGTGCCTCCCCAAAACCGCCCACGCCCCCAACGTCGAGCCAGCCAGAGCTAGAGCCAGTCGAGGCATCACGATCCGAGATCGTGAACTGACACTGCAAGGGCATCGTCTTCTGAAATAGCATTTCAGAATTTGAGTGGTCCTTCCATGTTTCAGAAGATGAGGCCTCCACCCGAGTTCGGCTTCTCGGATGCCTATCGTCTCTCCATGCCGATGAATGGTTCTCCAGTGATCGATGTTCCACCGTTGGCATCACAGTTCAACTACAGCATTGTCGAGCATACTCTGCCAGACAGCTTGTTCTCCACCCGCCCCGGTCCCAGCAGGAGTCCGCGTTTCGAGGACATCTTTGGACCCGATGATGCTGCTGCTGATGATGATGATGAGAACGGCCCTTGAGTACATGGCGTTCGGAGGAATCCGCCACGGGATCGTCGTGCACCCCGCTGCGAAAACGGGTGGACATAGACATCATTAGTACGAGGGTGGTTCTAGCGAATATATATATATATTAATTATGTTTATGGAAGACATTATTTTTTTATTTTGCAATTACGGATGTTTTATTTTACCTTATTAATTTTTACATACTTTTTAGAATTTTATATTTAATTTCATTTTTTTTGGATAACTAATATTCGATTAATAAACGAAGCTTATCACGCCTTTTTAAAGGCAAAATCATTCACAAAGCAAGCTACGATACCGTTTTCGACACAAATTTTTGTCAGTTTAGAACGGACCGAAATTGCCCATTTTGGTGTCAAATGAAAGACATGTTCCAGTACTACAAACCCAAACTGAATGTTTACCAAACATATATGATTAATAAGCCCGAAATAATGCTCGAACATGCCTATCGAAGCTTGGTCAGCCAGCCCGATTTGCGAAGAACTCGTTTTCTTCAGAAAGCGAGTTCTTCGCGATAAATTCAAACACCTCTTCAAATTCTCGAGAAACTCGCGTTTCGCAGAACGCGAGTTTTCGTAAAGTTCGTTATTCTGAAAATTGTTTCCACGTATGTAGAACTCGCTCTCTGTGTAGAGTGAGGACGTGTCTCGCGTTCCCCAAAACGCGAGTTCTTCATACGTGGCAGATTTGGGGGGCATTTTTCTAAATAAAAGTCCGCGGGACCATTTTTCTAGATATTTATTTAAAAAAAGGTTCTTGGTGTAATATAGCCGACTTTATACTCAAATAAATGTATAAACGATACTTATTTTTTGAGAAATGTGTTTAAAAAATTTTCGACCCAAATAGATGTTTAATATTTTATTTTATAATTTTTTAAATTTTTTTGTTAACGATTGTTAAAAATTCTACATTCAGTTAAAACGTGGCACGCGATATATTTCTTAATTTTTGGCTAACAAAAATCAGAAAATTATTATTTTTTAAAATGATCGCAAGATTTGATTTTTTTCAGAACAACTCCAAATCCCTAAATATCCCCTCTACTACCGTCGAACACCATGCTGCCACCGCAACGGTAACGTCTCCTCCTCTCATCGCATGACTTGCAAGGCTCAGTTCATCATGTGTCAATCCTTCATTCAATTAAAGATCTAATGTTTGACGTTCATGGTTCGTTTGGCCGCTTGTTCGTCGATTTTTGACGATGTAAGGTTATAATTATCGAATGTGGAGGGTTAGCAAAGGAAGGAGTGACCGGTTGTGGTTGAATTGACAGTTAGATGAAAAGAATTTATGGGTTTAGTGATTGAGGGTTAGGGAATTGGGTTTTTTTAAGAAAATAAAAATTTTAGCGATTTTTTTAAATCGCATTTTTGTTGGATAATGAAACATATTAACATATGTCACGGAAAAATTATAAAAGATTGTAGAGTGAAACGTTAGACACATTTATGCTGAAAAATAGTTTAAATACTTATCTAAAAACCCATGTGAAATTTAAACACTTATTGAAGTATTATCAAAATTAAGATGTCAAAACCCCAAAATTCGCCTTTTTCTTGTTCAGTTTTGTCCCATTAATATATGTTTCTTTGTTCAAAAGATCAAACCTATGGGCAGAGAGAGATCCTATTTGTGGAGAAAACTGGTACTGAAATGTCAACCAAAAGCAGCAAGCCAGCAACAGTCTAGGAGAGACCAAACAACAAACTGTGAAGACACATGGGAGCCATTGACAATTAACCAAAGCTGCCCTACAATAATTAACCCACCAAATTGACTAAATAACAACGACCCCTTTCACACAACACTCCAAACTTAATGTCAACGTAAGGTCACTATTCAAAGTTGGTGACAAATCTCAAACTTCCAATCACCATCCATTTCTTTGCATCCCCACTAAATTGTCTCCTCTTGCATTGGCAAAACCAACTGCAACTTACCATAACCTAAACAATAGGCTAAACATACACTTTATTGGGTCGATTTGTTCGAATCCGAACTTGATCTAATAAGAAAATTAAATTTGATTTGCATGTTTTTGATATTTGGGTGTGCAATGTTGTGGCCTGTAGGGTATGTTTAAAAAGTTGTCACGAGAACTGCAGACATATAAAATCCCACGTAAACGCATGTCCCGGCTTTGAAAAAGGTCTATAATGTATTTGCATATTTGATAGTATCAGCTTATGTAACGCACTGTGCAGATTCTGACGTTTTTATGGGGGAAATCGGTGGACGGTGGCGTTGCACTAACCGTTGGAGCATTGAAAAGTTTGTTTCCGTTCACAGCAATTGGAAGAATATAATATCGTCATTGAATTAATAAATTTTCATTTTCCAATGGTTTTTTAGACTTGGGGTTTCGTTCCAATATTAGTTTTCTTTTTAATAAAAGATTTTTTGATTTTATTAGATGTTTTTGTCCGACCTAATTATTACTGTGTAGATGCACATGCTATACAGTGGGATCCAAACATGATGAACCTAACCACTGTTGTTTTTTTACTATGCAATTATTTGGTGTTCATTGTTTTGGTCAGAAAACAACTGTGCAAACCCTAAACCCTGTTTCTATTACTTGCAAGAGGAAATCGCCTACGTATCCTTGAAAGCAGTTGGAACATTCAGCTCACATGACATTAACTTATTGTATTTGCTGCTTTGCCCTTCAACTTTTCTTGAAATCCTACACAAATACAATAAAGATCCGGACATGGGATTTATGACCTCGTTTCTTGAAAAGCTAAACGGTGGGAAGGATTTAGTGTCAGGTTTCTGTGTGAAAACGGGAAAGCCTCCATTCTCAAATCTTTTCACCTCAAGTCCCGAGTGAGTAATATATGAACAACAATTCCATTTGGCATTATTATATATATATTTTCAAATAATTATTTATGTTAATGTTATTTAAAAAAATAACTTTTAAATTATCTATGTAAGATGAACTCCATCTTTACAAAAAAGTGAGGTTCGAACTCACTTTCAACAAAATGCAAATTCTATATTAAATAAATTGATAAAAAATAATTTATCACGTTTTTATATAAATTCACCGAACGATTTGAGGGTATTTTTTAAATAAAATTAACTAAAGGTCATTTACATAACTATTTTTTCGGGATTTTTTATATAATAATGTCATTCCATCTGAACATTTTTGTTTTCAGTTTTCTTTTTCGTGCTTCATTTCATATTACAACGTACGACTTGCCCCCATGTCTTTTTTTTCTCTTCCTTTTTCTATAAACCCAATTAAGAAAAAAACCCTGAAAATTGGAAAGTACAAAAACAAAAAATAGAATGGAACTTTGTTTTCGGAATTATCTCATGACAGGGTAATTGATTCTCCAAGTTCCCCAAACTTTTTAACGAGCTCAGGTGATAATTTCTTGCCAGGTTTCTTTTCCTTCTCCGCTCGGTAATCGAAAGGTAGAGCATCCGAAACTTCTTCGGAGCTCCATCCAGCCTTCCGGAGCGAATCTGACAACCGGTTTACTTTTAAAAGGAGCGCATCCAGAACTGCTTGATTATCAATTAAAACCATCTCTTCTTCCAAAAACCCAGATGCCGACACCTGTACGATCTCTGCTATGTCGGACTCGCTCCACCTGCCTTCTCTAAGAACCGACCCGATTTGCTCAATGTAACCCTCCACCCATTTCGGAATGTTGCTTCTAGGAATATCGAAATACGTGTCGGACGAAGAATTCGAGAGTGAAGACGACGAGTGTCTCCGGCGACGATCAACCGCCGCGTCGCTCCAGAACTCGACCCATCTAGGTGCCCGAGTCCAGGTAGGGAAACCGGCATCTATACTAGCTCGCCTCGAGACGTTAGAGGAAGACCCGGCTGATTTCTCACTAACTGATCTCTGTTTTTTCAACAAGTCTGGGTCGAACTCAGAGCTCCGAAACAAAGGTTCCCTGTCGAAAAAACTAGATATATCGAATCCGCAACAGAAAATCTGGGTCTCATCGATGAAGAAAATCGGGTTACCCACTAAAGATGGGTTACAGGGAATATAGCAGTGATTGAAAATGGGGATCAAAAGGGGAGCTCTTTTAAGGGCATTCCTCGCCACCCGTAAAGCCTTTTCCGGGTTGGATGGTCTCGGACCCCAAGATTTAGACCATAACGTGTTACGCGCTATCTGAAAGGAAATTGCAGCGATGGGAAGATCAAGCAAAACCCGAAGATGGGGTCGAGCTCCATTAGAGCGCCAATCAGGAAAGCCGGGACCCTCGGGTAAACCGGCTGATAATATGGCTCGGAGGTCAGGTGGGAAAACAAAACCAAACTCGGCTTCCGCTCGAGCGAACTCAGCGTCGGAAAAACCCGGTTGGACTTTGAAACCCGAGTCCCGTAAATGGGTTACAACTTCATCCGCTAACGAAGAGAAAGACTGAAGACCGTTGCGAACGGGGAGGGAAGCCGCAGTTGAAGGGGCGGAAGCACGAGCAGAGAGACGGCGTAATCCTGCTATATGGGCCGGGTTCAGACCGGACATCCTCCGATCTACGTCAACCATTATTGCTTGAATAAGCAATCGGCGGTGGCTCTTCCGATTCCCCTCGAAACGCTGCCGGAGAAAGAAAAAAATTGGACTTGTTTTTCAGAGAAAAGTGAAGTGAAGAAGGTGAGTGGAGTTGGGGGCTTAATTTGGGCAAAGAAGAAGACTTTGACAAGTGAAGAAGTGATGCTGTTTATATAGCCGCTTCAACGTTGGGGGGGCCTACCTTTCAGATTCTGCTACTGTCTTCTTTAACAATAGGGTAGAAAATTGATTTTTTATATTTCCAACAAATTTGTGTAGTACCAAACAAGGCAAAATGTTTTTTTTGTCAATTTGTTTGGAAATATTATTATTTGAAACATCTAATAATAGTGGTGGTGGAAACTAAATATTTTCGTTTAAAGACTCAATTTAGGGGTTTAAGGTAATAAGGTTATAGATTTAAGTTTTAACCTATAAATTTTAAATTTTAACTATAATACTTAAATTTTAACCACACCCTAAAATTTAAAACTCATACGCTTAAACCCTTAAACACTAGACTTTGAATGAAATCTCTAAACCATAAAACTAAGGCGCTTGTGGAATAATTACTCTATTATTATTTGAGTAAAGTTTCAGTTTACAATTTTATGGGATAAGGGTTTATGTTGTAGGGTTTAGAATTTAGGGTGTTAAAATTAAAGATTTTAAAGACATAAAATTTGTAGTCCTCTTTTGTGTCTCTTTATATGTCACACAAATAATTTTATGACACGTGTATTTTCAATAAAACAAAAACAATGAAAATCTACTAATACATGTGGCATACAATCACTGGTGAGACTAGGGGTGCTTATTGAGTTGAGCAGCTCGCAAACAACTTGAGCTCGACTCGGTCAAAACTCGACTTGAGTTGACTCGACTCAAGATCTTAACGAGTTAAGTCGAGCAAGGCCCAGCTCGACTCGATAAGTTTGTGAGCAACTCGTTCTTTTTTATAAAGTCTTTTATGACTTTTTGGTGGTTACCTTAAAAACTTTTGGTTTAAAACTTCTAAAATGTTTTGTATTTTTCGAGAATTAAAAAAAAATTAATTATATTAATAAAAAAATTAAATTATAATAATGAGTCTTTCTCTTTTTATTAAAGTCTTTCCATTTTCTTTAATTATTACTTTACGTATAAAGTAAAAAAGAGAAAAAATCTTCAGTTTCCACTTCCGAAATAGAAAAATACGATTGAAAGTTAAAACTTTGAAATTCCTAAAGCATTTTCTTTTTGTTGTTCATCGAAGATTGTTGAGAAATAAAAAAAATTCTCACATTCGAATATCAACTTCATCTCTAACTCGGTCATGACAGGTTCGTTTATTTATCTCCTTAGACCTCAATTTTTTCTCTAAATTTCTATGTTTATATTATGCTCTAAAAGTATCGCTAGATTTTACCTATACTTAAAAAACAAGGTAAACATTTTAGCTTGCTTAACGAGCAATGAGTTGAGTCGAGCAACGAGACTTTTTAACGAGCACGAGTCAAGCAAAATTTTATCGAGCTTAAAGAGCAACGATATTTTTTAACGAGCACGAGTCGAGCGACGATATTTTTTTAACGAGCGCGAGTCGAGCAACGATATTTTTTAACGAGCACGATTCGAACACTACTCAACTTGCTCGATAAAATTTAGATTTCCAAGGAGAAAAAATCATTTTTCCATTTTCTGTGTCTCTTTATATATCCAACAAATAATTTTATTGTACGTGTACAATCAATAAATAAGAAAAAAATCATTAATACATGTGTTATAAAACATTTTACAAAATAAATGTGTAATTTTTATTACACAACTTGTGTATTAAAATAGGACGAGTCTACCATGCTCGACGAGCACAGCTGTAACCCTCTCGTCCCGGTCTAGCCACCAGACGAAACCGAATGGGTTACACAGGGAAAATCGAAGCGAAACTCGTTAAGGACTCACTCCGATTAGCAACCATATTTTTTTCTTTAATTAATCTTGTCTAGATGCTTTATTTGAACCTATGTTAGGAGGCAACCCGAGGAAAAGCAGACATGGATACGAACCATGCAGATCAGACAATTAAAGACAACTTTTAGCCATTTTACTTCAGGCCGTATCAATACTCCTAAGACCAATATCGATACGCCTTCAACGATCAAACTCCCCCAAAGCCAACTTTGAGAGGTCGTATCGATACTCTCCAAGGCTGGTATCGATACACCTTTAACGGTTAAGTTTCCCAAAGTCAACTCCAAGATCGTATCGATACGCCTAAGGCTCGTACCAATACCCCAATTTCTCGTCAAAATCTCAGATTTCCAGAGAACAAAGAGGGTATCGATACGCCCCCGCATATCGGTACGATAGGCTTAAACCAGGGGACCGTATCGATACCCCAATTTGCAGTTTTAAGCACAATGAAGCTAACTTAAACACCCTAAGCAAGCATTTGACCAACTCCTAAGCATACATGCAACTCAAGGCCACCAAGAAAACCCATTTAAAGCAAGTCAAACATTCAACGAGGCTAAAATCAACAAAACAAGATTTAACATAGATAGCCAACATGCTTAACATCCACAAGAGGTCAAAAGCCAAACCAAGGCATGCTTCAACACTTTAAATATGTTAACAACATTAACAATAACATAGGAGTTTGGATAGAAACTCTCCAACAAAAAGTCTAGCATTCTCATTGCCTAAGTATTATTACAACCATGAAAACCATACTTGAGCTAGCAAATGAACTCCAAGATTCCTCCTTTGCCTTGCTTGCCTCTCGAAGCCACTAACGATCTGCGTTGTTGAAAAAGAGAGCGTAAGCTTAAAAGCTTAGTGAGCGGAGCTCAAAGTCACAACAACAACAACAATACAGTTCAAAACATGTATTAATTTAAAGATAAAACCATTTAGAAGGAAATACGATAAACCGAAGGCATAACTAAACCATGGTATGCACAAGCACAACCATTCCCTGTGGTTCTACACATCACCGTACTCATCTACTAGTCAATTCCGGTGGGACTACACATCACCGTATTCAACAACACACTTTTCACTAACCATCACATGAGGCTTTGACAACAACTACGACAACATAACAATCATTAAAAAAGAGGTAAACGCAATCCGCATTTCACACAACAACATGTATAAACATACATACACCATAAATCAGCAAAACTAGGAAAAACTAGAAAACTTACACATGGGTTTGTGTGAAACCAAAATTGATTTTGATATAACATATAAACTTAAGGACCAATTTGCAAAACAATAAAATTTTAAGTACTCTTTAAAGTCTCACAATTGACAAGTATTTTAAACAAAATAATATCTCAAGACAAGCTCTTAAATATATGAAAATTTTCTAAGTATTTTCCTATGATTTTCAAGCCAAACTATGCAAAAAAGCCAGGCGTATCGATACCCTTAGGCGTATCGATACTGGCTTTTGCCACTGGAATTTTAATGACTAAGTCTTTTCTTATGATTTTTAAGCCAAACTATACAAAAACGCCCAGGCGTATCGATACCCTTCGGCGTATTTCCGGTAGGACTACACATCACCGTACTCATCTACTAGTCACTTCCGGTTGGGACTACACATCACCGTATTCAACAACACACTTTTCACTAACCATCACATGAGGCTTTGACAACAAGTATGACAACATAACAATCATTAAAAAGGAGGTAAACGCAATCCGCATTTCACACAACAACATGTATAAACATACATACACCATAAATCAACAAAACTAGGCAAAACTAGAAAACTTACACATGGGTTTGTGTGAAACCAAAATTGATTTTGATATAACATATAAACTTAAAGACCAATTTGTAAAACAATAAATTTTTAAGTACTCTTTAAAGTCTCACAATTGACAAGTATTTTAAACAAAATAATATCTCAAGACAAGCTCTTAAATATATGAAAATTTTCTAAGTCTTTTCCTATGATTTTCAAGCCAAACTATGCAAAAACGCCCAAGCGTACGATACCCTTAGGCGTATCGATACTGGCTTTTGCCACTGGAATTTTAATGACTAAGTCTTTTCTTATGATTTTCAAGCCAAACTATACAAAAACACCCAGGCGTATCGATACCCTTCGGTGTATCGATACAGGCTTTTGCCACTGGAATTTTAATGGACTTAACGTACCGATACGGTATTACCCCGTATCGATACGATATTCATCTGGGCAACACTTTCAATGAAACCGTACCGATACGCTTTGCAACCGTATCGATATGATAAGCTTATCTTTGAAAAAATCTTTGCATTTAATTTTTCGACCGTTACTTGTCAGTTGGTTGGTTTCCCAATTTTTAAAAGACCATTATACCGTACCGATACGCTTGGTATGTGTATCGATACGATCTTTAAGAAAAACAAACTTGGGATTCCAGTAAGCAAACACCGTATCGATACGGCCATCCGTACCGATACGCCCCTTAAAACCGTACCGGTACTCCTTCTATGCGTAGCGATACACTCTGTTTTCAGTCACAACGGCTCTTTCCTCTTTGATGCAGGTATTGATACAGCTTCTTCGAGTACCGATACGGTAGGCTGCAGAGCTGCATTTATTGGGGGAAAAATGCTCCCAACGGCTCTATTGATGATCCCAACTACCCAAACGGCTAGAATTAAATGCAAGGGTATAAAACAAGCTTCAATTGACCAAGCAACAACTATTGAACCTACAAGCAACATCAAAGCAAAAATTCCAAACCCTAGTGCTCTTCATAGTCAAATTCTTGTACACAACTCTTGTGATTTTATTGTTATATTGTATTGTGAGTTTGAGGAGTTTGAAATTGTATTTGGGTAAACATTTATCCTTTGAGAGGAATTTTTAAAGTTTACCAAATCTATCTCTTTGTAAAAGTGAGTGGATTAAGCTTTGAGTAGAAAGCTTAATCAATTTGTAAGGTTACCTCCTTATCCAAGAAAATGGGAAGAATTCAAGTAGTGAATTGGTTGAAAATCCTTAGTGGGAACTAAGGTAGTGGATGTAGAGTTCATTTGGAGAACTTGAACCACTCTAACCACTTGTGTCACTTTTATTTTTCACTCTTACCTCCTACCAAAATTTTAATTGCCAATTCACCCCCTCTTGGTCATTTGCAATTGTGTGATCAACTCAATAATTGGTATCAGAGCTACACTCATTGGAAGGATTACAACCCTCTTGAGTCGATTCTAGGAGAGTTTGATCAACAACTAGTCAAGCAATGGCATTCACCTCCAACTCAAACCTCTACGAGTCCCAATCTACCACCAAGCCACCATTCTTCAATGGGGATAACTACCCATATTGGAAGAATAGGATGAGGCTCTTCATCAAGTCCACCGACTACATGGTGTGAGATGTGGTTGAAGAAGGTCCATACATTCCCATGAAGAGAGATAGTGAAGCAAGACTTGTCCCAAAAGTAAAAGCCGAAATGACGAAAGATGAACGAAGAAGGATGTAAGTGAATGATAAAGCTCTTCATGTCATATTTTGTGCACTTGGTCCGGATATCTACTCCAAGGTGTCTTCGATCGAAAATGCCAAGAAGGTTTGGGACACCCTCGAGACAACATATGAGGGAACTAGTGATGTCAAGGAAACAAAAATTGGGCTACTCAATCTAAGCTACGATAATTTCAAGATGGATCCCGATGAGAGTGTTTCCAAGATGTTTGATCGATTCTCGGTCATTGTCAACAGATTGAAGGGTTTCGGTGAGATCATCCCCGAAGACAAACTAGTGAGAAAATTGTTGTACTCTCTTCCGGAGTCATGGTATAGCAAGAGAACGGATATTATTGAAGCTTGAGATTTGAAGACTCTCAAGCTTGATGCTCTTGGTTGATCTCTACTCACCCATGAGATCATGAGGAAGGGAAGAGAAGAAGAAAAGAAAATAGAAGAGAAGAAGGTTGAGAAGAAGGATGTTGAGAAGACGAAGGATGGAATCGATCTTAAAGCTTCATATTATGAAAGCGATTCAAGTGAAGATGAAGATGAGGAGATGGCCATGTTGGCCAAACGGTCCACTCGCTTCATGAAGTCCAATCGTGGGAGAAAGTTCATTAGAAAATGAGACTTCAAGAGCAAGAGTAAGGAAGAGGAGAAGGACCAAATCACTTGCTATGAATGCAAAAATCCCGGCCATATCCGTTCTGAATGTCTTCAATTGAAGAGGAAGAGCTTTGGGAAGAAGAAAAAGCTCAAAGCTCAAGTAGCAACTTGGAGTGACGATGAGTCATCCGAGGAGGAGGAGGAAGTGGCCAATCTTTGTCTCATGGCCATTGATGATGAACCAAAGGTAAACCCTAACTCATTTAATTTTGATTTTACCTTTGATGAGCTTCAAGATGCTTATGATGAATTGCAAGAGGTTTACGATGAGTTAGTAGGAAAATATAAAGAATCCATTTTGAGAAACAAGAAAACCATTTTCGATTTGAAAAATCAAAATGAAACATTTTCAAAAACTAACTCCGAATTGGAAAAGAAAGTTTTGTTTTTAGTAAATCTTTCAAATGATCTTAAAACGAAAAATCTTGAACTTGAAAAACTTCTTTTCGATTTTCAAGATTATCACACAAAGGAAGTGGATAATCTTAAAACATCAATTGCTATTGGGAAAAACCATTTTGAAAAGGGAAACTCTTCTAAATCCCAATACATAAAAAGAAAACCTTTTATTCCTAAACAAAGAAATTTTCATAAGCAATCTAGAGGTCAAAAGGTTAGAAGTGTTTGGGTTCCTAAGGAACTCATTATTTCTAATAATATAAATGCTATTGCTTCTTGGATTCCTAAGGGAACCAAAATTTTGAAGGCTAACAGACATGGACCCAAAATGATTTGGGTACCAAAAATCAATGCCTAATTTCTTTGTTTGTAGGGGGAGCATTGCTACAAGGCCAAAGCTTCAAGCCAAAACTTATGGTACCTTGATAGTGGATGCTCAAGACATATGACCGGTGACAAGAGTAGATTCGTGGAACTAAAGCCAAAGAGTGGTGGAGTGGTAACTTTCAGTGACAACTCCAAAGGCCACATTGAAGGAATAGGCTCCATTGGTAATCACTCTTCTATTTTCATTGAAAATGTTTTGTATGTCAACGGTCTTATACATAATTTATTGAGCATTAGTCAATTATGTGATAAGGGTTTTAATGTTTTATTTGATAAAAGTGGTTGCAAAATTGTGAACATTAAAACAAATCAACTAATGCTCATAGGACATAGAATATGCAATATCTACATGGTGCATTTAGATGACATCCATTCATCCCATACGTGCTTAGTTGCACATGATGAACATGACTCATGGCTTTGGCATAGAAAATTAGGACATGCTAGCACGAGTGTCTTAGAGAAATTAATTTCCCTTAATCTAGTTAGAGGTTTACCCAAACTTAAATTTTCTAATGATAAAATTTGTGATGCATGTTCAAAGGGTAAACGACATAGAACTTCATTTAAATCCATTAATGATGTCTCTACTAGTAGATGTTTACAATTGATTCATATGGATCTTTTTGGGCCTATTAGAACAATGAGCTTGGGTGGTAAATCATATGCCTTTGTACTTGTAGATGACTATTCTAGGTTTACTTGGATTCTATTCTTAAGTACAAAAGATGAGGCTTTAGAAAAATTCATCACATTTTCTAAAATAACTCAAAATGATCTTGAACATAAAATTTCTCACATTAGAAGTGATCATGGAACCGAATTTCAAAATCTAGGTTTTGATGAGTTTTTAAATGAAAATGGGATTAACCATAATTTTTCCGCACCTTACACTCCTCAACAAAATGGGGTAGTTGAGAGGAAAAATCAAACTTTAGAAGAAATGGCTAGAACCATGCTTTGCGAAAATAATTTACCTAAATATTTTTGGGCGGAAGCCACAAATACCGCTTGCTATATTATAAATCGAGTAATGATTAGCCAATTTTGAAGAAAACACCTTATGAGATTTTAAAATCTAAGAAGCCTAACATTAGCTATTTTCATCCTTTTGGTTGCAAGTGTTTTGTCTTGAATAATGGTAAAGAAAACTTAGGTAAATTTGATGCTAAAAGTGATGAAGCTATTTTCTTAGGGCACTCTTTAAATTGTAAAGCCTATCGTGTATTTAATAAAAGAACTCTAGTAGTTGAAGAGTCTATACATGTTGTTTTCGATGATAACCTCCTTCCGAGAAAGGAATCTTGTGATGATGATGATGTAGGAATTCTTGATGCTATTGATGGAGGACAAACGTCAAAGGTGGATGAGATTCCAACTAAATATGAGGATACACAAGATCCACCTCTTGAAGCCTTGAAGGACTTGGCTCTTGAGGAAAAGAAGGTATCTTACCCAAGGGAGTTCAACTATGTCAAAGGTGGTGAAATCTTGGGTGATCCATCCAAGGGGGTAACTACTAGATCCTCTCTCAAATTAATGAACCATGTTGCATTTCTTTCATGCATTGAGCCTAAAAATATCAAAAAAGCTTTCAAAGATGATTTTTGGATTTTGGCCATGCAAGAGGAATTAAATCAATTTGAGAGAAGTAAAGTTTGGACATCAGTTGAAAGGCCTAGTAATCAATTTACTATAGGAACTAAATGGGTATTTAGGAATAAATTAGATGAAAGTGGTAATATAATGAGAAACAAGGCTAGGCTTGTTGCTCAAGGCTATACCCAAGAAGAGGGAATTGATTTTGATGAGACATATGCACCTGTAGCTAGGATGGAAGCCATTAGGATGCTTTTAGCATTTGCATGTTATAATGATCTCAAGCTTTTTCAAATGGATGTGAAAAGTGTCTTTTTAAACGGTTTTATAAATGAAGAAGTGTATGTTGAACAACCACCGGGTTTTGAGGATTCAAAATTTCCAAACCATGTGTTTAAACTAACAAAAGCTCTTTATGGTTTAAAACAAGCTCCTAGAGCTTGGTATGAGAGACTTTCAAATTTCTTAATTGAAAAGGGTTTTGAAAAAGGAAAGGTGGACACTACACTCTTCATAAAAAGATATAACAATGACATCTTAATAGTACAAATCTATGTTGATGATATCATTTTTGGTTCTACTAATGAATGTTATTGTAAAGAATTTTCTAAGCTAATGCAAGGTGAGTTCGAGATGAGCATGATGAGGGAGCTCTCATTCTTTTTGGGACTCCAAATCAAATAAAGGAAAGATGACACCTTCATAAATCAAGCTAAGTACGTGAATGACATGCTCAAAAAGTTCGGCTTGGAGAATGCAAAACCTCAAGCCACACCTATGAGCTATTCCATAAAGCTTGACAAAGATGAAAGGTGTAAGTGTGTTGATTCTAAGCTTTATAGATCCATGATAGATTCTTTGCTTTACCTTACCGCAAGTAGACCGAATATTATGTTTAGTGTTTGCTTGTGTGCTAGGTTTCAAGCTAGTCCTAGAGAATCACACTTAGTTACCATTAAGAGAATTTTTAGATGCCTTAGAGACACACCTACCTTAGGCCTTTGGTATCCTAAAGATTCCTCCTTTAGCCTTCATGCTTATTCAGATGCGGATTATGGGGGATGTAAGATAGATAGGAAAAGTACTTCCGGGACATGCCAATTCTTAGGTAGTATGCTCGTATCTTGGTTCTCTAAGAAACAAAATAGCGTAGCCTTATCTACCACCGAGGCGGAGTACATATCCTTAGGGAGTTGTTGTGCTCAAGTCCTTTGGATGAAGCAACAACTCTTAGATTATGGTGTTGAAATAGAAACCATACCTCTTAGGTGTGACAACACTAGTACCATTTGTCTCACTAAGAATCCCATCCAACACTCTAGAACTAAACACATAGAAATTAGACATCATTTCATTAGAGATCATGTGTTGAAAAATGATGTTGTTATAGAGTATGTTGACACCTTGAACCAATTAGCGGATATATTCACAAAGCCTTTAGATAAAGAGCGCTTTTGGACCCTTAGGAGAGAGTTAGGTTTAACTAGCCTTTCTTGACCCCTTTTAGGTCCCAAAATGTCAAAAATTTGCTTGAAATTGTTTGTGATTCATGCTTGTGTTAATTTTGTTCTTTTTGCTTCTATGCATGTTGCTAGGGGGAATATGCATTAAGTTTAGCCATTAAAACTTGTTCATAAGACATTTACATGCATTTAGGGACGTTTCAAGTTGGATTTTTGCACTTAAATCAGTCAAAAATGACTAATCTGGTAAAGGCGTATCGATACGGCTGAATTGTATCGATACGGGTTCATAACTGGGAAAACTTTGAAGATGAACGAGTATCGATACGACCCCGCATATCGATACGGTTAAAGTCAAGGGAAATAGTCAAAACCAAGTCGTACCGATACAGTCTCGCGTATCGATACGTTAGTAACGACGAATAAAAAATTAGGGTTAAAGGGTATCGATACGTGTGTATAGCGTATCGATACGGCCTCGACGGAGAGGCTATTTAGGGCTGCATCTTTAAAAGTCTTTAAAAACAAAAACCTCTCTTTTCTCTTCAAAACCCTAGCCGCAATACCCTATAAAAACCCTCTCAATCCTTCAATTTTTACCATCAAACTTAAAAATTCTTTGAGGGTTTTTAATCTCCACATCAAGGCTAAGCTTTGTCAACAAATCTTGTGCATTCACATCAACTCATTCATCTAATCTAAAGTTCAAGGTATAAAACTCTTCTTTTTTATTTTCTTTGATTTTCGTTTGATTTTTATAATTGTTTCAACTTAATTTTTGTACAAAACATGTTTTTATTTTATGGGTTTCAACTTTTTCATTTTTTTTTTCCAAAAATCAAAATTTTTCATTCGAATATATTTTCTATTCGTATTTTTTAATCTTTTTTATTTTATTTTTTTCAAACTTGTAAATATATTTTTAAAATTAAATTTCTTTTTACAATTACCTTGAATTATTATAATTTATTGGATTGAATAGGATGTTAATTGCATACATATTCGAATTGTTTTTGATGTGTTTTCAGGGTTATGGCACCGTCGAAAAAGAGAACTAAGCGTTATCTCTCTACTTTCGATCCTAGTGAGGATGTCGAGGGTAACCCTAAACCTAATCTCCCTTATATTATCCAATTAAGTTTTCCCGATGATGCCGATATAGCTCGGTACAAACTATTACAAAGCATGAGTATTAGGGAAGAACGTGTTGTGTCAGTCCCATTCTTAAGTTCTGCCCGTTCTAAATTTCAATACCTCCCTTTAATTAAGCAATGGAAGTTTTTAATTTTTTTGAGCATTCCTCCTATTCTATATAGGAATCTAGTCATCGTTTTCTTTTCAAATGCTTTATGTGTTCATGATGAAGCTAGATAGAATGTCATTGCTATTGAATCTTCTGTTATGGGCAAAACCTTTCAAATTGATCAAAAAACTTTATGTAATGTCTTTGGTTTTGAAAACATTGGTATTGATGATGAGAGGTCTTTAGGTACGGGTCCTTTAGGCTTAGTCAAAGTTTTAAATGCTCATGACCGTATCCTTCATCTTCTTGTCTCTTGGTATTTTCGTCCATCGGGAGGGAAATTTTCTACTATTTGTCAAGTAGATGATTTTTGGCTTAGGTTCTTTAGGGAAGGTCAACGTCCAAACCTTTGTCAAATTATGTTTGCCGACCTTGTCTATCTTGTCCAACACCGTCACACCAAACAAGTCACATCTTTCTACTACTCTACAGCTTTGAGTTGTCTTTTTCATTCCCTTGACATTGATTGTTCCCATGACTATCCTGAAACCCTTCGTCTACCCATAGATGAGCGTTCTCTAGCTCGTGCCGGTTTCTCTTATGTTGATAATGAATGGGTTTGTAACACTCAAGATCCTACACAAGATGCTCCGATCGATGCTTCTCGTGCTTCTTCGAGCTCTCACCGTGCTCCGATTGATTCCTCTTCCATGGGCACTCTAATGACTTTTCTAAATGAGAAGTTCACTTCCATGGAAGCCGGGTTTACGGCGATGGACACTAGATTCACATCCTTGGAAGATCGCGTCAAAGGTATGGAGAAGAAAATGGAAACCATGGCTTCTCGCTAAAACTCCATGGATATCTCTCTTACCGCCTTCCATGGTGCTTGGCTTAACCAAAACCGAAGGAATCAACCCTCTCAAGATGATGAAGATGAAGAGGACGAGGACAATGATGATGATGAGGCGGACGAGTAGTTTATGCATATCATCTTATGGCATTTAGTCTTTTATATTCTGTTATTGCACTCTTGTTTTTAGGATCTAAGTTTATGCCTATTATCTATGTTTTAGGATTTTAAAGTTTGGATTATTATGTTTGCTTTGAAGTTTATGCATTTGAACTATTATGTTTACTTTGAAGTTTATGCAATTGAACTATTATGATTGCTTTGAGTTTAATGTATTAATTGTTGCTATTATCCTTGTATTTATATTTGATCTAACAAAAAGGGGGAGAAGGATTATAGAGTCAATTTTTTTGAAAATCTATCTTAAATTAAGGGGGAGAAAGCTTTTCAAAGTTTCAAAAACTTAAAAATTTATTTGTGGTTTTGTTATATCAAAAATGGGAAGATTGTGAAACCAAAATTGATTTTGATATAACATATAAACTTAAGGACCAATTTGCAAAACAATAAATTTTTAAGTACTCTTTAAAGTCTCACAATTGACAAGTATTTTAAACAAAATGATATCTCAAGACAAGCTCTTAAATATATGAAAATTTTCTAAGTCTTTTCCTATGATTTTCAAGCCAAACTATGCAAAAACGCCCAAGCGTATTGATACCCTTAGGCGTATTGATACTGGCTTTTTCCACTGGAATTTTAATGGCTAAGTCTTTTCTTATGATTTTCAAGCCAAATTATACAAAAACGCCCAGGCGTATCGATACCCTTCGCCATATCGATACAGGCTTTTGCCATTGGAATTTTAATGGACTTAGCGTACCGATACGGTATTACCACGTATCGATACGATATTCATCTGGGCAACTCTTTCAATGAAACCGTACCGATACGCTTTGCAACCGTATCGATACGATAAGCTTATCTTTGAAAAAATCTTTGCATTTAATTTTTCGACCGTTACTTGTCAGTTGGTTGGTTTCCCAATTTTTAAAAGACCGTTACACCGTACCGATACGCTTGGTATGCGTATCGATACGATCTTTAAGAAAAACAAACTTGGGATTCTAGTAAGCAAACACCGTATCGATACGGCCATCCGTACCGATACGCCCCTTAAAACTGTACCGGTACGCCTTCTATGCGTAGCGATACGCTCTGTTTTCAATCACAACGGCTCTTTCTTTTTTGATGCAGGTATCGATAGGGCTTCTTCGAGTACCGATACGGTAGGTTGTAGAGCTGCATTTATTGCGGGAAAAATGCTCCCAACGGCTCTATTGATGATCCCAACTACCCAAACGGCTAGAATTTAATGCAAGGGTATAAAACAAGCTTCAATTGACCAATCAACAACTATTGAACCTACAAGCAACATCAAAGCAAAAAATCCAAACCCTAGTGCTCTTCATAGTCAAATTCTTGTACCCAACTCTTGTGATTTTATTGTTATCTTGTATTGTGAGTTTGGGGAGTTTGAAATTGTATTTGGGTAAACATTTATCCTTTGAGAGGAATTTTTAGAGTTTACCAAATCTATCTCTTTGTAAAAGTGAGTGGATTAAGCTTTGAGTAGAAAGCTTAATCAATTTGTAAGGTTACCTCCTTATCCAAGAAAAGAGGAAGAATTCAAGCAGTGAATTGGTTGAAAATCCTTAGTGGGAACTAAGGTAGTGGATGTAGAGTTCATTTGGAGAACTTGAACCACTCTAACCACTTGTGTCACTTTTATTTTTCACTCTTACCTCCTACCAAAATTTTAATTGCCAATTCACCCCCTCTTGGCCATTTGCAATTGTGTGATCAACTCAACAGTTTGGGTTGGCCCCTAAGGCTCCACCCAAACCCCAAGTAGGGGTGTAAATGAACCGAGCTTGAACGAACAAGCCTATGTTCGTGTTCGTTTGTTTAATTTTAAAAGTGTTCATGTTCAGTTCGTGTTCGTTTAAATTTTTAATATTGTGTCCGTGTTCGTTTATTTATTTTTGAAGGTGTTCGTGTTCGTTTGTTTAGTGTTCACGAACGTGTTCGTTTAAGTGTTCGCGAACGTGTTCGTTTAAGTGTTCACGAACGAGTTCATTTAAGTTTTCGCGAACATGTTCGTTTAAGTGTTCACGAACGTGCTCATTTATTCGTTCGCGAACATGTTTGTTTATATTTTAAGAAATGTTAACTAAATTAACAATAAATAAATAAAAAGCAACAAATTAAAACTTACATTTAAACATGAACTTAATATAATATCCTTAGCAATAACAAAAGATAGTATTTAGATACATCCACAAACATTTTCATTCTATAAACGAGCTTATAAACAAGCATGTAAACGAGCCTATAAACAAGCTTATAAATGAGACTATAAACGAGCTTATACATGAGCGCATAAACGATCTTATAAACGAGCCTATAAATGAGCTTGTTCGTGAACATAAACGAGCCGAACACACCTTTGTTCATGTTCGTTCGTTTATTAAACGAACGTAAAAATTTTGTTCATACTCGTTTATTTATCTTAATAAACGAACATAAACTAACGTTATACGAACAGTTTACGAACAGTTCGTCGAACGCTCTGTTCATTTACACCCCTAACCCCAAGAAACCTTCTTGAACATTTTAAAGTTTTAAAACAATTTCCACTCACCGATAGGACCCAAACGATGGCTGAAACACCGATTCAAGCCTTTGAACTACCTGGTCTCGCGTCCAAAGGACCCAAACTTGTTTCTCCTATTTCTAGCCAATTCAAAATGATGTATTAGACCCAAATCAAGCTCCCAAACTTGCAGCAACATAGAACTCAACATTATCATCAAAACAGAATCGATTCATACCCAGAAACACCATCAAAACGTCCCAAACCAACCTAAGATTCCACAAAACTACTTCTTTAAACATCCAAAACACTTACCCAAAACACTTACCCATGGTCTAGAAACCATCAGCCTCAGATTCCACACAAGAACAACCTAAAAACCCATATTTACAACTCCAAAAACCCCTATTTTTCGCTAGTTTCGGGTTTCCCATTTTAGCCTCTATTTTAACCTTTTTAAGACACCAAAACAAGATTAAAAACACCCTTAAACATGACATCAACTACCCAAACGAAAATCCTCTCATTTTCCTCTTTTTCAAACTCAAGGCATTTTGAAATAATTTCAAACAATGGGTTTTAGTAAAAATTTAACTAGTAACAAGTTTAAGGAAAGAAAAATCAAAACAAGGGAGAACTTACCTTGAAAACTTGTTTGTAGAAAAGGTTGGAGCAATGGAATAGTAACAATGGTGGTGTTTTGCAAAAGTAACGTGAAAAAGGTGTTAGGGGAGAAAATGATGATATTTTGATCAAAACCCTTTTTTTAAAATTCCAAATTTCCTCTTATTCATTAAAACTCATTTTTTGTGTTCAATAAAAATGTTTTCTCTCAATTAAATTAACCCGAACTGGTTTAACCAAACCTGGTTACCTCCCGGACCCTAAACCCGGGGCATTACAACTCTCCCCCACTTAAGGAATTTCGTCCTCAAAATTTACATGATGGAAAGAGATACGGAAACTGCTCTTCCATGTTTGCTTTTCTCTCCCATGTGGCTTCTTCCATACCTCGATGTCTCCACAAGACCTTCACCAACTCTATGGTCCTACCACGTAAAACCTTACTATCCCTAGCAAGAATCTCAACCGGTTCTTCATCATACGACAAATCCGAATTCAATTCAATCTCTTCCACTAGCATAACATGAGACAGATCTGATATATACTTTCGAAGCATCGAAACGTGGAACACGTCATGAATCTTCTCAAGCTCGGGTGGCAATCTCAATCTATATGCAACATGACCAATCCTCTCCACTACCTCGTAAGGACCAATGAATTTCGGACTTAACTTCCCCTTTTTACGAAACCTTATTACTCTTTTTCACGGGGAAACCTTCAAAAACACTTTGTCGCCAACAACATACTCAATCTCTTTTCTCTTCAAATCAGCATACAATTTCTGCCTGTCTGAAGCTACCTTCAAGCGATCACAAATCAACTTTACCTTCTCGGTAGTGCCCTTAAGCAAGTCTGGCATGGGTACAAGCTTCTGTCCGGCCTCAGCCCAATAAATAGGTGTTCTTCATTTCCTACCATACAGAGCTTCATACGGTGCCATCTGAATACTAGCCTGATAATTGTTATTGTACACAAACTCTACTAGTAGTAGATGTTTCTCCCATGAACCCTGAAAGTCGATGATGCAACACTTCAACATGTCTTCTAACACCTGAATAACTCTCTCTGACTGACCATCTAGTTGTGGGTGATACGATGTAATGAAGTTCAACCAAGTTCCCAAAGCTCAATGGAAACACTCCCAAAATCTAGTTGTAAACCTCGGATCTCGGTCTAACACAATCGATTTCGGTACACCATGCAATCTCACTATCTCACTAATGTACATATCGGCCAACTTGTTTAAGGTGTAAGTAGTATGAACAGGTATGAAATGAGCACACTTAGTGAATCTGTCGACTATTACCCATACCGAATTCTTCTTCGAATGAGTCAACGGTAAACCTGACACAAAATCCATAGTAATACGTTCCTACTTCCATTTCGAAATCTTCAACGGTTGTATTAAACCTGAAGGAAACTGATGTTTGGCCTTAACTCGCTGACAAACCATACACTTACTCACAAACTCGGCCACATCTTTCTTTAACTCAATCCAGTAGTACTCATCTTTCAACACACGGTACATCTTTGTGCTACCCGGATGCATAGCAAAAGGACCGTTATGAGCTTCGTTCAAGATAGTACGCCTCAACTCGGCGTCTTCTGGAACAACTACCCTATTCTTGAAACATATGATTCCATTCTCACCAAAGCAGAAATCTGTAGGTTTACCCTCAGCTATATCTTGCACGTGAGGTGCCAAAGATTCGTCTTGCAACTGTTTCTCTCGAATCAATTGAACTAATGAAGGTTTAACCTATAGCTCGGCTATCAAACCGCCATCTCGTGACACACTCAATCTCGCAAACATAGCTCGCAACTCAACTGTCATTTTTCTACTCAATGTATCGGCCACTACGTTTGCCTTACCCGGATGGTACTCTATCGTGAGATCGTAGTCCTTAAGAAGCTCTAACCACCTACGTTGTCTAAGGTTCAACTCCCCCTGAGTCATCAAGTATTTCAAACTCTTGTGGTCGGTGTAGACTGTGCATTTCTCACCGAAAAGGTTTGTCTCCAAATCTTCAAAGCAAACACTACAACAGCTAACTCTATGTCATGAGTGGAGTAATTCTTATCGTGAACCTTCAACTGTCTCGAAGCGTAAGCTACAACTTTTCCCTCTTGCATAAGCAAACAACCTAACCCTACATACGATGCATCACTTTAGATTACAAACTCTTTCCCTGGTTCGGACTGAATCAAAATAGGAGCTTTTGTCAATGCTTTCTTCAACTTTTCGAACGCTTGCTGCCTTGCATCTGTCCACTCATACGGAAAATTTTTCTGAAGCAATTTAGTCAAAGGTGCCGCAATCTTCGAGAATCCCTCGACAAATCTTTGATAATACCCACCAAGGCTAAGAAATTATGAATTTCGGTCACCGACTTCGGTTGTTTCCAATTTACTATCGCTTCTACCTTCTTGGGATCTACACTAATCCCATTGGCTGAGATCACATGACCTAAGAAGACTACCTCACTAATCCAAAACTCGCACTTACTCAACTTGGCATACAATTGATTTTCAAGCAAAGTCTGTAGTACCAATTACAAATGCTCATCATGCTCTTCCTCGGTTCTAGAGTACACTAAAATGTCATCTATGAACACTACTACAAATCTATAAAAAAACTCGTGAAACACTATGTTCATCATGTCCATAAATGCAGCTGGAGCAATAGTCAAACCGAAAGGCATTACCAAGAACTCGTAGTGCTCATATCGTGTACGGAAAGCTGATTCGGTATGTCCACATCTTTCACCTTCAACTGATAATAATCGGATCTCAAATCAATCTTCGAAAATAATGTACCATCTCTCAACTGATCGAGCAAATCGTCGATCCGCGGTAAGGGATACTTGTTCTTTACCGTTACCTTGTTCAACTGCCTATAATCTATACACATCCTCATATTGTCGTCATTTTTCTTCGCAAACGAGACCGGAGCACCCCACGGGGAAATACTAGGCCTAATGAAACCTCTATCCGACAGTTCCTGAAGCTGTGTCTTCAACTCCTTAGGTGCCATTCTATACAGAGCAATAGACACGGGTGCAGAATTTAAATACGTCTCAATAGAAAACCCAACATCCCTATCTAGAGGCAAACCCGACAACTCTCCTAGAAAGACACTCGAAAAATAAAAAAACCGTTCTAATGTCTTGCGGTCTAACTAAACTCGTATTCGGATTCATCACATAGACCAAATAAGCTTGACAACCCAAACCCATCAATCTTTGAGCTTCTAAAGCAGAAACAACATTGGACAAGAACTTAGTGTTCTCGCCAACTACTATAACCTCAAGATCATCTGCAAGTTTCAAGGAAACTCTCTTGGTCTCAAAGTCTACCCTAGATCAATGCTCTACGAGCCAATCCATGCCCAAAATCACATCGAAACCATAGAACGACAATTCCATCATATTGACCGAAAACATATGACCCTGAATCATCAAAGGACACCTCCTATACATTTTCCTAACCACCATGGTCTCACTGAAATAACTAGTAACATTTACGCCTACCTCTAACCACTCATACGGTAAATCTAAAGTTCTTGCATGCTCACCCAAAATGTATGAATGTGTCGAACCCGAATCTATCAACGAAAGCAAGGATAAAGACTGTAACAAGAAATTACCTGCGATGACATCCGTGTCATTCCCAGCCTCTCGCTGTGCATACACCCTAGCCAATCCTCCACCCTCGGGCTGAACTGCTACCACATGAGCTACGTTCCTCTGACCATCATTCCTCGGCTAAAAATTACCTCGACCGCGCCCACGGCCTCACTGATGCTCAAAACCTCTAACTGGAGCCTGTCCGCCCCTAGCTGGGTGAGGACAGTTATGCCTCAAGTGATCTCAGGAACCACAGTTTCAACATACCCCAAATGTACCCATACACTCGCCCGGATGACGTCTCCCACACCTAGTGCACTCAGGTGTGTGAACAACAGCTCCTTGGCCCTGATGGCCACGTCCATGGTTACCGCCCCCATGTCTCGAGTCGAGCTGATATCTCATATGTCTGTGCTTATTGGCATGCTCTCTGTCCCAATCCGCATGTCTTTTCCCCGAATCAGATCTACTAGCACGAGCGTTCGAGCCTAAACTTTACTCAATATCCTTGGCCCTAGAGACCAAAACATCAAACTCGGTGTAATCAGAAGCAAGCATATAAGTCTTCACATCCCTAGTCAATCCATAACGGAAGCGCTCACACCGTTCTCTCTCATTGGGAACCAACTCGGGAGCATATTGGCTCAACCTCACAAACTGGACCTCATATTCTGACACCGTCTTACCACCCTGAACCAAAGCCATAAATTATCTCTTCTTTTCATCCTAATATCAGGCTCCAAGGTACTTCTTTCTGAAAGTTGTTCTGAAGAATTCTCAAGTGACATCCGCTTTTAGCATATCCAAAATAACTGTAGTCCACCAAGCACACGCATCTCCATGAAGCAAGGAGACAACACAACCCAACTTACGAGTGTTTGAGCTCTCCATCTGACCTAAGATTCGTGTAGTGCTCTCGAGCCAAGCCTCTGAACCCTCGGGAGTTAAACCACGGAACTCAACTCCGCCCAAACTACGAAGTCTCTCAAAGGGTAAACCAGTCCCCATACCCTGAGGTGGTGCTACAGCATGTATACCAGCTAAAGTTATCTGAAAAGCGAAGACTATAGTCTGAATCAAATAAGTCATGTCCGCACCAGCCTGACCCTAGCCAACCTGAGGTCCATTACCATCACCTCCTACATTCGCACCAGCCTGAGGTACATTATCTCCGATATTTGCCCCATTACCATCAAGATTAGGAGGAGGAGGCACAACCCTGGGTGCTTGGTCCCCGCTCTAGGCCTTCCCCTCAGTCTCACCATAACGAAGATAAAATCTAAAACAACAAACATAACACACAAGAAAAAATTGGGTCAGCAAGGGCAAGGATCATAGTGCTCAAGCTCTTTTAACCAAAACCAATTCTAATAACAATACTTAGCAATGGGAGACGCTCGACTACTTTCCAACCAACAACAAGAACGAGAAATCATGCTTTCACACACCGTGCAATGGCAAACAAACCAAACAAACGAACTTACCTGACTTACCTTCCCGAAAGACCTCGAAATCGGGGCTCTGATACCACCAAATGTAACCCCCTCGCTCGGCCTAGCCACCAAACCGAACCGAACGGGTTACACGGAGAAAATCGAAGCGAAACCCGTTAAGGCCTCACTCTGATTAGCAACCCTATTTTTTTCTTTAATTACTCTTGTCTAAATGCTTTATTTGAACCTATGTGAGGAGGCAAACAACGGAAAAGCAAACATGGATACGAACCAAGCAGATCAGACAATTAAAGACAACTTTTAGCCATTTTACTTCAGGCCGTATCGATACTCCTAAGGCCAGTATCAATACGCCTTCAACAGTCAAACTTCCCCAAAGTCAACTTTGAGAGGCCGCATCGATACTCTCCAAGGCTGGTATCGATACACCTTTAACGGTCAAGTTTCCCAAAGTCAACTTCAGGATCGTATCGATACGCCTAAGGCTCATACTGATACCCCAATTTCTCATCAAAATCTCATATTTCCAGAGGATAAAGAGGGTATCGATACGCCCCCGCGTATCGGTACGATAGGCTTAAAACAGGGGACCGTATCGATACCGCCCTTGAGCGTATCGATACGCCCTGCATAGAAAGACAACAATTTGCAGTTTTAAGCACAAGAGAGCTAACTCAAACACCCTAAGCAAGCATTTGACCAACTCCTAAGCATACATGCAACTCAAGGCCACCAAGAAAACCCATTTAAAGCAAGTCAAACATTCAACGAGGCTAAAATCAACATAACAAGATTTAACATAGATAACCAACATGCTTAACATCCACAGGAGGTCAAAAGCCAAACCAAGGCATGCTTCGATACTTTAAACATGTTAACAACATTAACAATAACATAGGAGTTTGGACACCAACTCCCCAACACAAAGTCTAGCATTCTCATTGCCTAAGTATTATTACAACCATGAAAACCATACTTGAGCTAGCAAATGAACTCCAATATTCCTCCTTTGCCCCGCTTGCCTCCCGAAGCCACTAACGATCTGCATTGTTGGAAAAGAGAGCATAAGCTTAAAAGCTTAGTGAGCGGAGCTCAAAGTCACAACAACAACAATGCAGTTCAAAACATGTATTAGTTTAAAGACAAAACCATTTAGAAGGAAATACGATAAACCGAAGGCATAACTAAACCATGGTATGCACAAGCACAACCATTCCCGGTGGGACTACACATCACCGTTCACAACAACTAGCATATTTCCAGTGGGACTACACATAACCGTACTCATCTACTAGTCACTTTCGGTGGGACTACACATCATCGTATTCAAGAACACACTTTCCACTAACCATCACATTAGGCTTTGACAACAACTACGACAACATGACAATCATTAAAAAGGAGGTAAACGCAATCCGCATTTCACACAACAACACGTATAAACACACATACACCATAAAACAACGAAACAAGGCAAAACTAGACAACTTACAAATGGGTTTAGGTTGGCCCCTAAGGCTCCACCCAAACCCCAAGAAACCTTCTTGAACATTTTAAAGCTTCAAAACAATTTTCACTCACCGATAGGACCCAAACGATGGCCGAAAAACCGATTCAAGCCTCCGAACTACCCGGTCTTACGTCCAAAGGACCCAAACTTGTTTCTCCTGTTCCTAGCCAATTCAAAATGATGTATTAGACCCAAATCAAGCCTTCAAACTTGCAGCAACACTAAACTCAACATTCATCATCAAAACCGAATCGATTCATACATGAAAACACCATCAAAACGTCTCAAACCAACTAGCAGCCAAAACCCAACAAATTTACCATCAAAACTACTTCTTTAAACATCCAAAACACTTACCCAAGGTCTAGAAACCATCAGCCCCAAATTCCACACAAGAACAACCAAAAAACACATATTTTCAACTCTTAAAACACCTCTTTTTTCACTAGTTTCGGGTTTCCTACTTTTAGCCACTATTTTAGCATCTTCAAGACACCAAAACAAGATTAAAAACACCCTTAAACATGACATCAACTACCCGAACGAAAATCCCCTCATTTTCCTCTTTTTCAAACTCAAGGCATTTTGAAATAATTTCAAACAATGGGTTTTAGTAAAAAATTAAATAATAACAAGTTTAAGGAAAGAAAAATCAAAACAAGGGAGAGCTTACCTTGTAAACTTGTTTGTAGGAAAGGTTGGAGCAATGGAATAGTAACAATGGTGGTGTTTTGCAAAAGTAATGTGAAAATGGTGTTGGGGGAGAAGATGATGATATTTTGTTTAAAACCCATTTTTTTAATTTTTTTTCCAAATTTCCCATTTTGCCCTTATTCATTAAAACTACTTTTTTTTGTTCAATAAAAATGTTCTCTCAATTAAATTAACCCGAACTGGTTTAACCAAACTCGGTTACTTCCAGGACCCTAAATCCGGGGCGTTACAACGGCTGACACCACTAATGATTAACACTGTTGAACACCATTAAATTAATTAATAAATATTAAAAATTTAAAGGACTCAACGTATAATTACAAATTATTTAAACATATAATTAAAAATAATTTAAAATAAGATATTAATTAAATTATTTTTAATATATATAATATTTTTTAATCTTTTTATAAATAATTGGATCAAATATCAACCCTAGTCAGTTTAAAAAATAAACCCTAAACTCTAAACCTTAAACCCAAAACCCAAAACCCTAAACCCAAACCTCCAAACATTAAACTCAAAATTACAAACCCAAAACACTAAACCATGAACCCTAAACTATAAATTCAAATATTATGTTTATAGTTTAGGGTTTAAGGTTTAGTATTTCGAGTTCTAAGTTTAGGGTTTCGAATTTATGGTTTATGATTTTGAGTTTAAGGTTTCGGGTTTAGTTGTTGATATTCGATCCAATTATTTTAAAAAAATAACAAAAATTATATATATAGAAAATAATTTAATTAATACTTTATTTTAAATAATTTGTAATTATACGTTTAGTCCTTGAATTTTTTAAATTTTATTAATTAATTTAATAATATTTAACAGTATTTATCGTTGGTAGTGTTCAATGGTACTCGTTGAATTTTGTAGAATTTTCCATTAAAACATAACTTAACTAACGGCGCAGGAAATAAAAATTGGCCGATTTGACAGAATATTGCGCATATATAACATGTTTTGATTAATCGGTAGTATTTGGTAATATGGTCGATGGGTTGGAGGAAATCCATTATTTTAATAAAAGAATAAAGATTTGATATCCTTAACCATCAATTATTACCTTTATACGATTCCTTAATCTAATCCATTTAATTAAGAAGAAGAAGAAAGGTTTGTTTCCTCCCCCAAGTTGTTGTTAAATGCAAACCTTTTGGTGGGGTCCTTTAGAAATCATGAATTAGCTTGCCACTCATAATCACACTTGGTTCTAAGTTAACTTTCATGTTTTCCCCCTTGGTGATAATCATGAGAATTGAATTATTGTTTATTAAAATTAAGACTTAAGTATTGTATTCTAACAATGTTGGCAACAATAATAAACTTGCTATACAATCTTCCAATAATAGGATTAGAATTCACGCTTGTTATTATTATAAACGTTTTGTTAAGTTATTGACCAGCGTTAATTAGGAAATGTTAGATCCCATGTTTTCATGCTATAACAAGATAACGACAAGTATAATAATTACACAATAAAAAAAACACTAAAATTTTACATAAAAATTTATAAGCAAAAAAGCTACGAGTAAAATAATAGAAATTTAACCGATATAAAAAATAATAGTGATACAAATTCATAAGTTTATCGACTATATTTTAACAATAATCCCAAACTATCTATTTATTAGACCAGATCAGATAAAATTTAGACTATAAACTCTGACTTACAAATCCTAAAACTCGATTATTTATTAGGTAATATATTCTCTTAAAAACAATCTAAGTTTGATGACATTTACTTACAAAGTTATGGTTTTATATATTTTATGAATGGTTCGTTGCATCTGAAAATTTTATTAATAACGTTACTACCATGGCCATGTTTGGTAAAAAGAGGTTTGGACAAAAATTAGAGGTTTGACCAGTCAAATCTTCTAATATTGTTGTTTGGTAAATAGCGGATTGAAAGAGCGAATTGGGGTGAAACCGCTAATTTTAAAAAAGCTCATAATAGGAGCTTTTTGAGATTAGAGGTTTGATATTAGAGTTATAAATACTCTTTTACCCTTACCAGTTACAAAAAATCTCAAAATAACCTAAATTAAATATTTTCTCACCCTATTTATAAGCTAATCCTATTTATTTTTTCTTTTTATTATCACGTATTTAAATTTATTAATTAATTAAATTATATTAAAATAATTATATAAATAATAAATTAATATATAAATTATTTGAATATGTTTAGAAAAGTTATATTAAAAATAATTTTATAGATCTAATTAATAATAATTAGATACAAAATATTGATAACTAATAAACTATTCAAACAAGTATTGAATATAAACATGTCCTTATATGTCATTTTACTTGTTTAAATAATCTAACAACTATCAGCTATCAGTTAATTTTACCAAACACTTTTATACAATCAGCTAATACAATCTGCTACTCAAATAAGTTAATGCAATCAGCTATCAGCTAATGCAATCTGCTATCAACTATCCGCTAATTGTCAAACAAGACTCATGTCTTTTAAAGGGTGAAATCTACAAATCCAATGCATGTCTCTCCTTCCCCTTATTGAAAATTAATATTTTTCATCAAAAAAATTAATTAAATTCCATCTTTTATATATAAAAAATTTAAAATAATATCTCAACAATCAATGGTATTTTTCTAAAAATATTCTACAAACGAAATCATCATTAGGGGTGTATATTTCATTCGGACTCGACGGGTTTGAACCTAACCCAGCCTGATTGGGTTTTTTTTTATTAAGAGTGATGTTAGATCAAGTTTAGATTTAGGGTGAAAAAAATTCGATCCGGGACTAATAGTATAATTTCCTCTATATTTTTAGGGATATTTTGGAATAATACCCTCTCTTTATATATATATATGAGATAGGATCCAGTTACACAATGTAAAACTCTTTAAGTTTTACACGTTTTTTTGGATCTTTGGATGAGTGAAAATGATGTATGAGATTAACAGTAGAACATGTGAAGATTATCACTTGGGAAAAAAAGTAAGGAGTTAATCTCAGCTATCCATTTTCCCCATCCAACGATCCAAAAAAATATGTAAAACTTAAAGAATTTTACACTGTGGAAGTTGATCATAACCATACACACACACACACACACACACACACACACACACACACATATATATATTATAACTGGCTCCTTAAAATTGATTTTTTAGAATCAGGTTCCTAAAATTAATTTTTTTACAATTAGATCCCTAAAATTAACTTATTTTATAATTAAATCCCTAAAATTGATTTTTTATAGATCAAGTCGGGTCAAGTTTCTAAAGAATAAAATCAAGTTAGGTTTGGGGTAATTATTTTCGAGCTTTCCAAAAACCCAACCCATACTCATCCCCAATCATCATATATCATCATTTGATATTAAAAATAATGAAATATAAATAAATGATACATATGGTGACTTCTTAACCCGACTTATGAGATTCAAATAACTTTACTAATAATTCATTTACAAATATATATATACACACACGATAAGACACGACAAGTCGACAATGTAAAAAAAACCAAAATTTCAATTTATTTACAAACGACTAAAATTATTATTCATGTAATCCTCTACTCAAATTTAGTTAAACCCATTTAAGTTCATTAAATTTTTTTACATTTTTTTTCAAATTTATTGAAAAATTAATTTGAAATTGTGAATCTAAAATGAAATGAAAATAAATGAACTAAGAGGGGAAAAACCAAAACGATGGGCTTAAAATTTACCAATTGAGCACATGATTAGACACAAATATTCATCCAAAAACTGACTCTAACCTACAAAACAAGGTAGACATAGAAATGATTTTTGGACTTAATTTATGAAGCAAAACAAATACATCTTTTTCGCTCAATTAGAGTAGGTTCTTCCAATTCGACTTTAGATTTGTGGCACACTAATTTGCATGGACCGTGTTGTAGCAACAAAGGTTTGAGGTTACATTTGTAGGGCTTTAGAGAGTGGGGATGGACCAAATGGTCGGCGCATGGTCAACATGTCTTAAACCATAAGCTACCAAAAAAAAAATATCAGCAAATGTGGAACCATCGGGGCATGGTCCGCATTGAATTAATTGGAAGACGCCATTGTCCTATACTCCTATATATGAACCTAATGGGGGTCCAAGGTTGAACAAGAAATCGCTTGGTCTGATTTTCCCTAAAAGTAGTGGTCATGAAGGGTTGCTTACATATATATGTTCCCCTTCAACATCATGAGTCAAGCTATCTATTCTCTACTTTGGATTGACATTGCCTTCTCAAACATTCTCAATCACCCTTTAAAGTAAGTGTATAACTCGATTAATTTAAATCCATGGTTTAGTAACATTGATATTTATGTATTAATTTTTATAATAAATTAACGGGTTTAAATTATCTATAATTTGAGAATCCAAAAAGAACAAAATAATCAACGTGTTAAGTCTGGTCGAGTCAAATTAGGTCGAATCAGACCATGTTAAGTTAATGGTTCGACTCGAGTTGGGTCGGGTTTGAGTTGACTCTAGTTCAGGTCGACATCGGCTTGATCCTAACTCAGACTCGGATTTGGTTGGGTCAATATCAAGTTTGAGTCAAAATGGTTCGGGTCCAAACGATTAATTATCGAGTTAATTCAAGTTCTGAGTCATTTCGAGAATCTAAGTTCAGGTCGGGTCACATCGCTTTTGGATAAAATTCTGGTTGAGTACTATCGATTTCAGGTGAACTTCATGTCAGGTCCAAGGATGGAGCTAAAATTTGGGGTTAGAGGGGGGCAAAACATAAATATTTAAAAGTAGGGGGCAAATTCATAAATAAATCAGTTTTTAAAACAATTTAAATGCCCCCTAATAGCTTCGTCCCTGGTCAAGTCCTAACCGGGTATAGATGAACTTCAGGTTAAGTCATTTGGATATCAAATAAGTTTATGTCGTTATGGATATCATGTTAAGTTATTCTTTTGCAATTTGTAATATATTTACTATTTTAAGTTTTTTACTTACCGTATATAGAGTTTAGGAAATTAAGTTCTATTAGAGTATATGAAAAAAAACAATTTTTTTTTGAAAAATTGGATCCTGGATTTGGAGTGTAATTTCCCTCCCATGTCCGAATGTTTCTTTTACCCCATATAAAACAACTAAATATGATACCCTAAATCTCTTAAAACCTAATTGAACCAATTAGGAGCGTTAGATGCTATTGCTAAGTGTTGCGCCTTTACACTAAATATTGAGTTACATTCATAACCACTCAAAGCATCGAGATGCATCCGTTATGTACATAGCATCGAGTTGCCTATATACATAATTTGAGGTGATTTTATTCAGATGAAAATTTATAATCTTATTTTAATAGTAAGTAGTATTTTTTGTTTTTAATAATAATGACACTAACAACAATAACAAATTAACAAGTGAACAATAACAAATTATATATATTTTTCAAGCAAAGCTTTCGCTTTGTAGTTTAATAAACTACTTTTTCAAGCAAAGCTTTCGCTTTGGGGATAGAAAAACATGAAAAACCTAACTGCTTTCCAACGGCAAGTCCATCCTGATAGTTTTAAAATCATTATAATTAACCACTTGCCTCAACCCCAAAACTTTTTGATTTGTTATTTTTAGGACTATACCAGTTAATTAATGAAATTAAACTTTGACGCTTATTTTTTTGGTTTAATTAATTTTAAGAATTTTTTATTTGAAATTAGAAAAAATCTTAACTCTCTTAATTTTTATGTTCTAATTTTTTTTGTTCAAATTTTTTTATGTTCTAATTGATTTTTAAGATTCTGTTTATTTCAATGTTAAATCAACTAACCCCTTATAGTTCAATCCTAACCCTGTCCCGATGAAAAAAATATAAAAATAGTATAAGTCAAGGTAAACCCCAAAAGGATTATGAACTTCTCTGACTTCCCTGGCAATAACAAATAAATTAACCAAGTATGAACCATAAAAAATTGGCTTAAGGGTCAATAAGCCCCTAAACTTTTACAAAAAAATTAATTAAGTCTCTTTTTTTTTTGCACTCAATTAAGCCCTGAAACTCAAGAAAAAAATTAATTCGGTCCTTTGACTAATGTTGACCTTTAACTTTAACGGTTTTATTTAAAAAAAATTATTGACACATGTCGCAACATGATAATGCCACTTTTCGTTTCTAGGAATTTTTAAATTTCAATTTTAAAACACATATAAAAAACAGGAAAAAAATCTTAAAAAAATTATGGAGAATTCTAAAAATTATTCGAATTTATTTTAAAATAATAAATAATAGTTTTTCAAAAGCTTAAAATATTGTAAAAAATTACAAAATAAAAAATTTAAAAATTATTATTATACATTTATAAAAAAAATTTGAAAAAAACAAAAGTTATTTTGATTTTCAAAATAAATTTAATTGTTTAATATTTTTAAAAAAATTAGTATTTTTTAAAATATATTTTTAAATATATTATAAAAATCAAAATAACTTTTATTATTTTATATTTTTTTTAAAAATATTTTTTATACTTCTATAATAACATTTTATTTTTTAAAAAATATATTAATCTTTTGAAAAATTATTATTTTAAATCAATTCTGAAAATTTAAAAATTAGTTTTCATATTTTAAATATATATTTTTTAGAATTTTCTAGAATTTTTGAAAAATGATTTTTTTCTGTTTTTAAGATTTTTTTTAAAAAAATTAAAATTTTAAAATTATTAAAAATGACAAGTACCATTATTCCATTGTGACACGTGTCAAAAGAAGTTAAAAAAATTTCGTTAAAGTTAACCGTAAACATTGGTCAAAGGGTCAAATTGATTTTTTTTCTTGAGTGTGAGGGTTTAATTGGGTGCAAAAAATTTAAGAGCTTAATTAATATTTTTACAAAAATTTAAGGGGTTATTGAATCCTTAAGCCTAAAAATATATATTTATCTTTCGTTGGCTGATATTCATCATCATCATCAACCACATGGATTGAGCACAAAGAAACAAAGGATCCCAGGACAGATACCTTGGAGGAGATCGACTAAAGCTCCCACCGCGGCTGCGGTGCCTTTGACGACTTAGTCAGCTCCAACAGGGCATGAAAGGATATCACTGAATCAACAACTGCATAAAATAAATATAATTTGCCACTTTGTTTCTTTTTTTTTTGATCGGCAACCGTATGTTTTATTAAATCAGAATAAACATACAGCTTGACGAAATCGCACGCCTCGTTAACTACCTCCCTAAACTTATTGGAGGAAAAGAGTACGATACGATCCGTCGATTACAACAGAGAAGAAAGAAAGAAAAACACAATACGGCCAAGTCACAAACATGCCTCAAACATCGAAAGCCTATCTACTCCCTCTTTCGCCAAAGCATCCGCAAATCCATTCGCTTCCCTCGGCACATAGCAGAATTGAGTATCGTAAATGACTTGACAAGCCTGATCAATTGCCAAAAATACCTCCCAAAGCCGCCAAGGTCTTTTTGCAGATTGAGTAATCCAACTCAACGCAACTTGAGAATCGGACTCCAAAATCACGCAACCATGTCGCCATTCCCTTTCCCGTATTATACCCAAGGCAAAAGCTATCGCTCGTACCTCTGCTTCATTCGACTCCATCACCCCTAAAGGTCCTGAAAAAAGACCCAAAATCCGACTATCTGCATCTCGTAGCACACCACCACAACCTGCCGGACCCGGTTTTCCCCGCGCCGATCCATCCGTGTTAAATTTTAACACATTACGTAACGGGGGTTGCCAGCACCTTCTCCCCTTCATCCTTTTCGGAAGAACTGTAACCTCAATTGTGGAAGGACAAGTCCACCAACCTGCCTCGGGTACCAATTCCCCTCGCCTATCCGCTTTGATCCAATAATACGATCTCAATTTAATCAAGAAGCATAATTCAGCCAAATTCCATTGCTTCCCACGAAAAATAAATTCATTCCTTGCAATCCATAATGACCACAACACAGCAGCAACACATGCTATCCACCACAACTTCATGCATCCCGTGAAAATACTATGGAAATCAAGAACAAAGAAAGTATCGAAACTAACCGGTAAGCTAGATTCGATTCCCCACCATTGACGCATCCATATCCATACTGCTTGCACAAAAGGACATTCGTAAAGAATGTGAGCAATGCTTTCCTCGACACTCACACACCAAGGGCATCGGCCTTGGTCCTCCGGCAATGGGATCCCACGTGCTCGCAAGAAATCGGCAGTGGGTAGTCGACGTAACCATGTAAACCATAAGAAAGCTTGAACTTTCGGCGGCACCAGCACCTTCCAAGTGAAACAATCACCAAACTCCATCTCCCCCGCCCTGTCGAACATGAGCAATTTCGATAAAGTCCCAACCGAAAAAATCCCACGCTCGTCCGCCCTCCAAATTAACATGTCTAGCTTGCCTTCCCATGTGCGAAACTTTGACACCATCTTAATTAAATCGCGTAGCATTTCTAACTCAAAAACACGCAATGGGCGTCTAAAAAACTCTGCCCATATGTGATGTGATAACGTGCCCTCCACCATATAATCACACACCCTTGCTAATTTGTCACAAGCCAACGAGAATAAGCGCGGAAATACATCTTTTATGGCTGCTTGATCAACCCACGGATCAAACCAAAAAAGAATCGATTTGCCATCACCAAGCTTCCATAGAAAACTAGTCATTCCCATATGTTTTTCAACCTGTGCGTCGCTTGAGAGTGCGACAATTTGTCGCCATACAAGCGACATCGACGACAACTTTTCCGTGTTGAAGCGCCACCATTGCGGATGTTCTCCATACTTTGCCACTATCAAACGCCGCCATAGTGAATCTCTGTCTCTCGCATATCTCAACCCATTTTGAAAGCATTGCCATGTTCTTGACTCGCAAATCCGCAACCCCCAAACCCCCTAATTGCTTCGGACGACAGACCATCTCCCACCCAACTCTGCTCATCCTTCGTTCCAAACCGACTCCCCCCCACAGGAAAGCTCTTCGAATTTTGTCTATCCTCTCGATTACCCCTTTTGGGGCGACGAATAGACCCATATAAAATATCGGCAGCGAGGACAGTACCGAATTAACCAAAACCACCCGAGCCGCAAAAGACAAAGAAGACCGTTTCCATCCTGCCAATTTTCGCCGAAAATTTGCAATTACCGGTTCCCAAGTAGCTATCATACGCGGGCTGGAGCCAATTGGAAATCCCAAATAAATAAACGGAAATTCAGCTTTCCGACAACCCATTACTTCGGCCACGTTAATGCTCAACGTTTCCTCTATGCCAATTGAATACAAGGAACTTTTGCCGAAATTAATCTTCAACCCCGAACAAATTTGAAAACAATGCAATATCCGTTTCACATTTTGCGCGACCTCTAATGAACCCTCAAAAAACAGTAATGTATCGTCGGCAAACTGCAAATGTGTCACAAATATCCCAGCCGCTACTTCCACTCCACGAATTAAACCCCCTGATTCAGCCTTTCGCAACATCAGATGCATTGCTTCCGCGACTATCACAAAAAGCAACGGTGATAACGGACATCCCTGTCTCAATCCTCTACCCATTCTGAATTCTTTGGTTGCATTACCATTGAGAAGCACCGATAATCTGACTGAGCTAACACATTCCTGAATCCATTGTCGCCATATGTCGCAGAAGCCCATTCTTCCTAACACCTCATCCAAAAAATTCCAACTAACGCAATCATACGCCTTGGCAAAATCGAGCTTCAATAAAAAGCCACTTGCACCCCATTGCCGTAAAGAATGTACCACCTCAAGTGCTAAAAGAACTCCATCTACTAATTGACGACCTTTTATAAATGCTGATTGTGTATCGCTTATCAAATCCCCCAAAACCGTCTGAAGTCGAGTTGCAAGACATTTTGCTAAGATTTTATACACTGAGTTGACTAAGCATATGGGCCTATATTCGCCAAGAGTCGTAGGGGATGTTACCTTAGGAATTAAAACAATGAACGTGCAATTCACATCCTTTGGTAATCGCCCACAAGCATGGAAATTGTCAAAAAATCGTAGGATATCGCCGTTGAGCACCTCCCACCCCTTTTTATAGAAATCCAACGTGAAACCATCCGGTCCCGGTGCCTTCGAACCATCACAACCCCTCACTATACCATGTACCTCATCCATAGTAAATGCCGCCACCAAATTCCCCCTAGCTGCCTGCGATAACTGCCTGAAATTCCCCTCAAAATTCCACGCGCATTCCCTCTTGTCGCGAGAGAAATGTTTCATAAAAAATTGGACTACATGACTTCGCATGAGTGGTGGCGAATTGATCCAATTTTCGTTAACCATGAAGCCTGGAATAAAATTTTTTGCCGCTCTCAACTTAGCGGAACGGTGAAAATATGCTATATTTCGATCTCCCAATCGTAACCATGTTGCACGTGATTTTTGTCTCCACATCGCCTCCTTGTGCCTCATAGCTTTCCATAAAGCTTGCAACCATTGTCGTCTTTCGTCCTCCAATTCCTCTTCCACATTGGATGTAGCTGCCATTATGTCCGCACGGTCAATTTTGTCTTGCATCTCAGATATTTTCTCATTCACATCCCCAAAGCTGTCCCGATTCCACTGTTTCAAAAATAGCTTCAAATGTCGCAGTTTCACCATGATATTTACCGTGCCAATATCCAGCTTTGTTAGCCGAATCCATTCTTCAAAAATTTGCCTCATATGGTACCTACCCTCCATCCAACAATTAAAAAACCGGAATGGGCGCGGGCCCCAATCGTTCTCATCACACTTCAACAATAGCGGCGTGTGATCGGATACACCCCGTGGTAGCGCCTCTTGTTGAATTTGGCTGAAAGCATCCATCCAACTTGTCGATATCAAGAATCGATCAATTCGGCTACAACGTTTCATTGGTCCAAACCATGTAAATCGCTTCCCAAAAAGTGGTAGATCCATCAACCCCGCTTGTAACACAAAGTCACCAAAAGCTTCCATTTCCATAATCATGTCCGATGTACCAATTCTATCCGACTCAAGTAATATGGCGTTAAAATCTCCCGCTATGCACCACGGGCCCTCTTGGTTGCTAATCTTACTCAAGATCGCTGCCCATACAGCTTGCTGCCCTTCCAAATCGGATGGTGCATAAACCACTACTATACCGCAACGGAAATCATCATGCAACCATCTACCGCTCATCACTATGAAATTACGTTCAATCTCAACCATATCTAATTTAAATTTACTGACCTCCCATATCACTAGAATGCCACCCGACGCACCTATTGATGGCGCAATCACTGATTCGAACGTGTCGGTTCCCCAAAGACTTGCTAACCACAAATTCGGACACTCCTCCAGCTTTGTTTCTTGTAACATTGTCATGTCCACAGTATGTTTCCTTATCACGTCTCGAACAAACCGTCGTTTAGTACTCCCTCCCAAGCCCCTAACATTCCACGATAGTATTTTCATGAGTCACAAACCCCGACGGTCGCCGCTAATCACCCTTGAAATGTCTCGAATAATCGCTTTTTCCCTTCCGTTGGAATTAACCCCAATTAATGAACCCAGCTTCACTGTTTCAATTGCTTCTATTTCAATATTTTTTGTTGCTTGCCCGTCATCCAATCTTCCCGTATACAGTATTTCGTGGCTGACTTTAGTCTCTCGGTTACTCTTCTTTTTTCTATAGGACCAACAAACTTCCAAATTGCCCCCTAAAAAACGTCTGATTTTGCAATATACCTGACCCACTTGAACAATTTCGGGTTTGCTCAAATCCGATTGTGCACATGTCGAAAAGATAGGAGGAAAAAATTCTTTTAAATTCGAATTTAATTTAGAATTAAATTCTAAATTATCCACAGCCTGAGACTCCACATCATTCGAATCACTATTTTTAGAATTAGCAATTCCTGCTATATCCAAACTCTTGTAATTTTGAATGTCTCCTATCTCTGTAGGACTCCTTTCACCACCAAACTTCTCCCCGCTCAAGCTTTTTTCCGCCGCCTCCATTGTCTTTGCCGGCATGTTCTCCGATGGCCTGTCCGGCGATCGAGTAGAATTGTTTGATGCCCCTTGTTCGTCAATGTAATTCCGATCAGACTGTAATTCTTTTTCGGATGAATCTCCCTGTTGATATGCTTCATTCGCAAGCCACATAACCGGTTTTGTAGGTTCCTGTATTGTTGCTGCATCTACTACGTTTTCAACTCTCTTAGTCGGTGGTGAATTGTTATCACTACTTCCTTCGTCGTCCGATGAATCTATTTCCCCACAATCGCATTCCACCACAGGGGAATTTCCATCCATTTCTAATACTCGAACTGTATATGCTTCCCCCTCAAATTCAACTTCAATTTGTTCCTCAATCCTATTGAACGTAGATGTTTCGACCATAATTCTACCGCAATCAAATGAGGATGGTGTTTCCGTTTCATCATCCATTCGAATCAAAACCCCCCATATGCTTGCTATGTTCATGAACGTCCTTTTGTGCCATAGGTGTATTGGAAGGCCGATTATCGACATCCATATCCTTCGCGATTCCACTTTGATCTTTGGAGACCATTTTTCTACCTTCGCGAAGCATTCTTTCACCCGGTCTAGCTGCATAATTTTATCGCGGATGGATGCCGATGTACACATTAGCAAGATCATTGATCCGGATAATCGCAAGATCGAAAAACCATCGTGTTTGTCTACCTCCAACCTCTCCGCTAGAGCCTTTATGCTGCATGGATTCAGGCACCAACCCACCGCACACCATTGTAGTATTGCCCACTTGTCTTCATCCACTATCCCTGATACTCTCGGTCTGTTTTGTTTCACTTCGTCTCTCTCTATCGACGTTTCTGATTTTCTTGATTCCTTCTTCTCTTTTTTCCCCTGTTGTTCTGTGTTGCCCACTCTTTTACGATACCACTCCGTTTTGCCCTTCCACGCCATTGATACTCTCAATCTGCCGCCGTAGATCCATTTACCATTTAATCTCTCTATCACCCTGTTTGCATCTTCCTTCGACGCCATTCTAACGAAACCAAACCGCTGTCCATCTCTAGCCCTTTTGTTCGGTATGAATGCATCTTTTACAATCCCATGTCTGTCACACACTTGCCACAATCCTTTCCAATGGATTGTCCGAGAGAGGCCACTGATGAATAGAGTCCAGACTTGCTGATTTTTCTGGTCTCTTTACGCCGGTCTGCTGTCTGTGTGTGATTCGCTGTTCCGGTCGGTGATGTTTTCCTGTTCGGCGGCTAGGCGTTTCCAAATTCCCGTGGAGAGCATTTTTTCTATTTTAATTTGACTAGCCCCAGAACATTGTTGTTTTACCATCTCCAATGACCCATCTAAAATCTTCAAAGCTCATCCAGTCATACTTTGTTTCTTAATTAACTGTTTGTTCATAATCCTTTTTAGTCACTCCTGTGGCGTTTCTTTCTTCTCAATCTTCCCCTGTTTTGAGGTTCCTCAAGAGACACTTGCCTTTTGCAAATTTAGCTAATGTCGAAGTTCCACTAAGAGAAAGAACATAAAGTTGTCATTTGAGTCAACTCAAAAACTATTAAAATAAACCTTTGTATAAAAATGTAATGATAGAATCAAAAATTTTCATGATACCTCACTGCTTGTTTTGAAACTTCACCATTCTTTTCTTTATGGAGAGATGCAGCAGATGCAGGTAGGGATGTAAAAACAGGTAATCGGACGGGTTTCAGGTCGGGTGCTGTCAGGTCGGGTAAAATCGGATACAGGTCATTTCAGGTCATTTTTCTGTTTTGACTCGGGTCGGGTGCGGGTCCATTTCAGGTCGGGTCTATTTCAGGTCGAGTCCATTTCAAGTCGGGTCCATTTCAGGTCGGGTCTATTTCAGGTCGGGTCCATTTCAGGTCGGGTCAAAACGGGTCGGGTCCGAAGCAGATAATTGACAGGTTAATTCGGGTTCGGATACACTTCAGGTCGGGTCCATTTCAGGTCGGGTCCATTTCAGGTCGGGTCCGTTTCAGGTCGGGTCCGTTTCAGGCCGGGTCCATTTCAGGTCGGGTCCATTTCAGGTCGGGTTCATTTCAGGTCGGGTTCATTTCAGGTCGGTTGCATTTCAGGTCGGGTGCATTTCAGGTCAGGTAATTTCAGGTCGGGTAGTTTCTGGTCGGGTAATTCAGGTCAGGGTATTTTCGGAATTGGAATTCGTATTGAGTTTGAGTTCGGTACAACCGTATAAGTAGTTGATAGACTTTAGGTTGGCCTCTGTCAATCGTCATTGATTTTGAGTTAATTATTTAAAGTCATATCAAATTAAAATTATAAAACATTGGAGTAATTAAAAAAATAATGAAAATGGGTCAATTTGGACTGAAAATGGGTCAATTTGGATTAAAAATAAACTTTCACAAATTATAATGAACAAAAATATCAAATTAAAATTATAAAACATTAGACAAATTTAAAAGAAAACAAGGAAAATGGGTCAATTTGGAATAAAAATAAAGTTTTGGGGACTATAATGAACAAAAATATCAAATTAAAAGTATAAAAATTAGAGTAATTAAAAAAACAATAAGTAGAGGTCAATTTAGAATAAAAATAAAGTTTTAGGGTCTAGAATGAACAAAATTTCAAATTAAAATTATAAAATATGACGAATTAAAATATATACAAGGGTCAATACGGAATTAAAATAAAGTTAAAGGACTAGAATAAATAAAATATTAAATTAAAATAATAAAACATTGGACAAATTAAAAAAATAAATGTGGGTCAATTTGGAATAAAAATAAAGTTTCAGGGTCTAGAATGATGAAAATATCAAATTAAAATTATAAAATATTGGACGGATTAAAAAAATAATGAATATGAGTTTAGGGTTCATACATTTATAGGTACATTTACATACATATATTAGGGTTTAGGGTTTAGCGAAAACTCATTAATGGTTTAGGGTTCATACATTGATATATACAAACATACTTACATACATTAGGGTTTAAGGTTTATAGTTTATGTTTTAAGGGTTTAGGTTGTGGATTTAAGGGTTTAGGGTATAGGGTTTAGGGTTTAGGGCTTAAGGTTTAGAGTTTTATGAAAACTTCATTAAGTGCTTAGGGTTTAAGGTTTAGGTTTAGTGTTTAGTGTTTAGTGTTTAAGGTTTAGGGAGAAATTCATTAAGGGTTTATGGCTCATACATTGATAGTTACATAAATACATACTTATATATATTATGATCTAGGGTTTAAGGTTTATGGTTTATGGTTAATTGTTTAGAGTTTAGGGTGTAGTGAAAACTCATTAAGGGTTTATGGTTCATACATTGGTAGATACAAACATACTTACATACATTAGGGTTTAGGGTTTAGAGTTTATGGTTTATGGGTTTAGGTTGTGGATTTAAGGGTTTAGGGTTTATGGAAAACTTCATTAATGCTTTAGGCTTTAGACATTGATAGATATATACATACATACTTACATATATTAGAGTTTAGGATTTAGGGTTTAGTGTTTAGAGTTTAAGGTAAAACTCATCAAGGGTTTAGAGTTCATACATTGATAGATATATACATACTTATATATATTATAGTTTAGAGTTTAGGGTTTAGGGTTTAGGGTCTATGATTTGATGAATTTAAAGTGTTGATAAATGTAAAATATTAACTATTAATTTTTTAAATCAATTTAAAGTGTTAAATAATATTTCTGTTAAATATACATATATAATCAATTTAATATATATGTATAAAAAATTGTATTTAAATATTCATTTCACGCTTCTAAGTTTTAAATTTTATTAAATAATTCAATATGCTTAGTACTAACTCATTTAATATAAATTATTTGTGGCGTTAATAACTTAAAAGTTTTATTAAATTAATAACTTGTGGTGGATGAATTAAAAATAAATTATTTAAAATTTAAATTATTTTATTAATTATGATTATTAAATTAAAATTTTATTTTAGGGGGAAAGTTAAAAGTTAAAAATATTTTAGTTCTTAATTTAGGGGAAGTTTGTGCAACCAAATTTTTTGGGGGTGGGGGGGGGGGGATTTTCGATAAAAAAATTGGGGGTGGGGGGAAATTGATGGGGGGAGGCGCCAAATTGAGAGGGTTTTTTTTTAATTCAATTTGTTATTTTCGATAAAAAAATTGGGGGTGGGGGGAAATTGATGGGGGAGGCGCCAAATTGAGAGGGTCTTTTTTTTATTTCAATTTGTTATTTAAGGGTTAATTACCCAATAAGCCATTCTTTAATTAGATGCTTAGAGTTTAGATTATTTAAGTTTTAGTTTGTTTTTTTTAGTGCTAACTTTTGGTATGGTTTCTTTAGATTTAATTAAATATGGTTGAACTAAAAGAAGGATGAGCATGTCACAATTCACATGTCTCCTCAATTTTTTGGTCTAATAACAATTTAGGTTGATATAAGTATAATTATTAGATAAACTATGTATTGTCCCTAAATTTTGAGTTTGAATACTTATTAAGTCCTTGTAATTTTAAAATTTAATATTTTAATTCCACCAAATGTTCAATCTTGATTTCTCCTGTATTGAAATAAAGTATTTTATGTGAGATAAACTAAGTCTTTGCTATAAGATCCGAGAGCTAATATTATTACAAACAGACTTCTTGTATTTTATCAGTTCAGGTCAACAACAGGTCGGGTCACTTAACAGGTCGGGTTTAAAACAGGTCGGGTTCAAAACAGGTCGGGTCCATTTCAGGTCGGGTCCATTTCAGGTTGGGTCCGTTTCAGGTCGGGTCCGTTTCAGGTCGGGTCCATTTCAGGTCGGGTTCATTTCAGGTCGGGTAAAATCGGATATCGGGTCAATTCAGTCGGGTAAATTCGGTTATCTGCCAGGTCGGCTTCGGGTTCGGGTTCGTTTCAGTCAGACGCAGGTCGGGTTTCAGGTCCACAGTAACAGGTCCAATTCGGGTTCGGGTCGTTTTCAGTCGGACGCAGATCGGGTTCGGTTACTACAGTAACAAATTAAATTCGGGTTCGGGTCAATAACAGTCGGTTACAGATCGAGTTCGGGTCATCAAATCTTCGGGTCAAATCAAGTTCTGACTTGAACAGGTTTCAGTCGGGTTTCCAGGTCGGGTCAACTTTTTACATCCCTAGATGCAGGATCAACATGAAGTGCCTCAAGTATATGACCAGATGATGGCCTGCAGGACAAGTAAAGCATTAGTTATGCTAATAACCTTCGGAAGATCTACATTCAACCCGAAAAGTGTGTGCCTCGGGCAACAAAATGGGGATAAAAGAGTGTTTCCAATCTATCTTTGCAAGAATTAAAGGTCGAGTACTCCGTGTAAGTAAACAATTATATTGAAGATGAAAATCTGCACACTTTATTTGAAGAGAGAAAGCTGACTTTATATAGCCTTACAGATAACAAAAAAAAATCACAACTAATCACCTGTAACTCCTAAAAGCAAGGACCACCACTAATTTAAAATAATGCAGTAAGTTCTCCTAAAAAATAGGACTTATTGGAACAAGAAAAACAACTCTGAAAAACAGTAAATAATTCAAACAATTCCTCCCTTAAACTGATATGCATATCTGCAGTCAGTTTATTTCCGTTGCACCACAAATTCCAAGCTTTTCCCTAAGCTTCTCAAACGTTTCCAACTTCAACGCCTTAGTCATGATGTCTGCTGTCTGCTCCTTAGTTCCACAATGGACAAGCTTGATAATTTTATTATTAGACAATTCACGAAGGAAGTGATACCTTACATGAATGTGTTTGCTTCTTCCATGCAATACATCATTCTTTGAGAGTTTGATGGTGGAAGCGTTGTCACAATACAATGTGATACTTTCCCTTTGAGGATGATTAAAAGCATCCAAAACTCTTCTCATCCAAACTGCTTGACAAGCACATGCTGCTGCTGCGACAAACTCCACTTCAGTGGTTGATAAAGTCACTACTGGTTGTTTTTTTGAAGACCATGCAACGACGCTGTCCCCAAATAAAAAGGCATATCCGAAGGTGCTTCTTCTGTCATCTTGATCCCCGGCATAATCACTATCTGTGTAGCCAACTAACTCGCCGATTCCACCTTTTTTGTATAGAATACCCAACTCCGAGGTTCCTTTGATAAATCGCAGGATTCTTTTTACTGCACCCAGATGAAGTTCTGTAGGTTTCTCTATATATCGGCTTACCAGTCCAACAACATACATTAGATCAGGTCTGGTCGTAGTTAAGTATCGAAGACTTCCCACAATTTGCTTATAGCCAGTGGCATCTACTTTGACTCCATCTTTATCTTTTACCAGTTTTGTTCCTGGAACAATCGGATTTCTAACGGAGTTGCATTTTAACATACCAAATCTCTCAAGAACTTCATTGGCATACTTCCTTTGGCTAATAACGATGCCTTTATCACTCTGTAACACTTCAACTCCAAGAAAATATTTCATCTTTCCAAGATCAGTCATTTCAAATTCTCGCATCATAGAATTTTTAAATTTTTTGATTAATTCCTCATCATTTCCCGTAAATATAAGATCATCGACATACAAACTAACAATCAAAATTTTTCTTTTTGAATCAATTTGAATAAAAAGAGTAGGATCAGATGAGCACCTTTCAAAACCTTCCTTTGTAAAATAGGACTCAATGCGACTGTACCACGCTCTTGGAGCCTGCTTAAGACCGCACAAAGCCTTCTTTAATTTATAAACTTTATGTTCCTCCCCTTTTTTCTCAAAGCCACGCGGTTGATCAACAAAAACTTCCTCCATCAATTCTCCATGAAGAAATGCGCTTTTAACATCAAGTTGGTAGATACCCCAACCTTTTTGCGCAGCCATTGCAATCACCATTCGGATTGTATCCCATTTTGCAACTGGTGCGAAAATTTCATTGTAATCAACTCCATATTCTTGAGCATATCCCTTCGCCACCAATCGTGCTTTGTGTTTATCAACCTCGCCAAGTTCATTTAGCTTAGTTTTAAACACCCATTTTACTCCAATCCTCTTTGCACCAGCCGGCAATTCCACCAATTCCCATGTTTCATTTTTTTCAATGGCTTGAATTTCTAGTTTCATAGCTTCGAGCCATTTTTCACTTACAACTGCTTCTTCAAAAGTGATTGGATCGACTGAGGCATATAGCACCAAGTTATTGATTTCTTCGTCTTCATCAAAAAGACCTACGCCACTCACATAGTCTTTTTGCCACTCGGGTGCTTTTCTATTCTCCCGTCTAGTCCTCCTTTGAACTATCGGTGGTATGTTCGGACTCGATGGTTCACTATCGATATGCGGTTCTGCTTCAACAGCTTCCTTCATGTTCGATACAACGCCATCAGCAATTTCTTCTTCCTCATTTGGTACAACGACATCACCTTCGCTCATATCATCCTCAAGAATAATATCTCCCCACTCCAGCTCTTTGTTTGTAGCCTCTTGACTCCAATCCCAGCCTTTATCTTCTTCAAAAATAACATCACGGCTGATCAAAATACGTTTGGAGACTGGATCATACAACCGGTAAGCCTTGGATTCATTGCTCACACCAAAGAAAACACACATATGGCTTTTGTCATCTAACTTTATTATTCTCTGTTCAGGTATGTGTACATGAGAAACACACCCAAACACTCGAAAATAATCTACAGATGGTGTGACACCGCTTCATACCTCCTCTAGTGTTCGTCCATTCACTGCTACTGTTAAGCTTATGTTCATGACATGAGTACACCATTAGACTGCTTCTGGCCAGAACTCTCTTGGGACATTTTTTTCAGACAACATGCTTCGAACTGAATTCATGATAGTTCGATTCCTCCTCTCCGCTACTCCATTTTGCTGCGGGGTGTAGGCTGCAGTCAATTGTCTGCGAATGCCATTCTCCATACAAAAGTTATTAAACTCATAAGAGGTGAACTCTCCACCCTTGTCTGTACGTAAACATGCTATACGCTTTCCACTTTCATTCTCAACATATTTCTTGAATTTTTTGAAATACTTTAAAAGTTTCTGATTTTTTATGCAAGTAATAAACCCAGATTTTTCGACTAAAATCATCAATAAAACTGAGTAAGTACCTCTTCCCACTTGCTGAGATTGGTGTAATTGGTCCACATATGTCAGAGTGTATCAGCTGCAATTTTCTTGATGCTCTCCAGGAACTTTTCTTTGGCATCTCCTCCCTATGTTACTTCCCAACCAAACAATGAGTACATATTTTGTTTGGAATGTTAATTGCTGGTAAGCCACGAACTAATTTTTTTGACTGCATCAACTGTAAGCTTTTGTAGTTCAAATGACCGAACCTGCAGTGCCACAGATGAGTAATATCTTCTGTGGTGGTTTGGAAGCATGACGAAATCAATGGCTGTGAGTATGGTAAAACAACTGCTGGAAGCACAAACATCCGATTGCTGGTCATTTTTGTAGTTACAATAAGCCCCTTTTGTGGATGATACAACTTGCACTCACCCTTTTGAATCAAAATATCTATCTCTTTCTCCTGGAGTTGTCTCATGCTCAACAAATTGTTTTTTAAATCAGGAACAAAGAAAACTTCAGAAATTAGATGTTTAGTACCTCCAATCTCTAGCCGGACTCTCCCCTTTCCCATGACCGCCATCTTTGTATCATTTCCGAGCTTGACAGAATGTCGAAAACTTTGATCAAGATGTGAAAACCACTCTTTGTTTCCACACATATGATTCGAGCAACCCGAATCAAGAAACCATATGCCATCTTGTTGTGAATTATGTGTCTCCAGACAAGACATTAAGAGCAACTCTTCTTCTTCATCAAGTCCCACAAAATTGGCCTTACTCTCCCACCTTGGACATTCATATTGGAAATGCCCCAGTTTGTGGCATTTATAGCATTCTACTCGTGCTTTGTCAAATGATCTTCCTCTCCCTCTTCCACGTCCTCGGTATGAATTTGCGCCACGTCGTCTACCTCCAAACCTCCCATCACCAGCAACAACTTTCAAGGCGTGATCTTCTTCTCGATCAACTCTCTTAAACTTTTGTTCATGTACCGACAACGAGCTTTGTAATTAATCAACCGACATAGTACGTGTATCTTTTTCCTCTTCGATAGATACTACCACATATGTAAATTGCTCTGTCAAAGTCCGCAAAATCTTCTCCACGATCACCGAGTCAGGCATGGTCTCTCCATTACTCCGCATCTGATTTGCTACAGCCATCACTTTAGCAAAATACTCCTTGATCGTTTCTCCTTTCTTCATTTCTAACACCTCGAACTCTCTTCTTAAGGTGTTGAGAAGAGACCTTTTCACTCTCTCATTTCCACCAAACTTGCTTTTCAAAGAATCCCAAACAATTTTGGACGTTCGCCTATCCAAAATCTGCTCAAAAACCACACGATCGATGACTTGATATAGGTAGTGCTTGACCTTGTGATCCTTCATCCTTATCTCGTCCAGCTGTGTCTGTTGTGCGATAGTTTGCACAGTCGCTGATTCAGGTTCCTCGAAGCCATTCTCAATTAGACTCCATAATCCTTTGGATCTCAATAAATTCTCCATCAACTCGCTTCAATGGTCGTAGTGAAAACCATCAAAATGAGGAATCTTTGTGAGACCACCGTCACTTCTCTCTTTACTCATATTTACTTTCTCAACAGCCTGACTCTGATACCAAAATGTAAGTAAACAATTATATTGAAGATGAAAATCTACACACTTTATTTGAAGAGAGAAAGCTGGCTTTATATAGCCTTACAGATAACAAAAAACAAAATCACAACTAATCACCTGTAACTCCTAAAAGCAAGGACCACCACTAATTTAAAATAATGCAGTAAGTTCTCCTAAAAAATAGGACTTATTGGAACAAAAAAAACAACTCTGAAAAACAGTAAATAATTCAAACACTCCGATCGGTTCAAAATGTCAGAGTGGGATGGAGGAGATGATTGTGGAGAAAACCCTTCAAGCTTTGGGCCATTCCTTCATCATTAGTATCATCGCTGTTGAATTCATCAGCATCACCATCTTCCTCCTTTTCATCGGCATATGAAAACTCAGCTCCCTCTTTCGCATCATCATAAGAAAAACCAACCTGTGAATATGAACCTTCATTAGCTGGTTGTGCTGGCTGTGATCTGCCAACATACAAAAAGAAAGAAACAGCATACAACAGTCAGATCTTTTAAAATACATACGATCGGCAAACTTGCCAAAAGGGGAAATTTATATCCCTGATTATATTACACATGCCAAAATTACCAACATGAAGTGAATGCTAAACTTTATACATGCCGATAACCAATAAATTGTAGATATGCATCAAAACTACTGAAAAAAATATGTATTTCTTCTGCTTAGCAATCAATCAACTACTATGACAAAGAATAAGCACATGGATAGACCCAAAGGGGGCTGGAGAGGGCAGTCGCCCCTCCTAAAAATTTGAAATTCACATGTAATTTAAAAAAAAATAGAAAATTTTTATGTATTTTCTATTGAAAATTAATTTCCGCTCCCTAAAATTTTATAAGTTCGCCCCTCCTAACATAAAATCTCACGTCTATCCCTGAATAAGCACATTAAAGATAACTTCCAAAAACCATATGAATAGATTTAAAAAAAGAAAAGAAAAAAAAACCATATGAAGAAAATAAAAAAGCTAACATATATTTACATTTGTGTCTTAATAGCATAACAAAAAAGGGATTTATTCCAACCATAAACAAAACTTTACGTCTAAGATCACCAAGAGAACCTATGCAGCACATGTAAAAAACATTTGAAAAGTACCAGAATTTTCTTGAACCTTAAATAAAATACAAGCTTTTTAATTAAATTCAAAGCATTTTAATTGCAGCACTATCATATTGTCGCGTCAAAAAAGAGACGAGACATTAATCCTACATCGAAAAAGAAAAAAAGAAAATTTTAGATATATAAACAATGAGGATGTACATACTAAGAGACATGTCTTTTGGGAAGAGAGTAATAACTATACGACAATCTGTAATTTGACATATTGTAAACCTTCTTCGTCCGTAACCGACAAGATTCATATTCCTAAAATGCCGTGTTCTTGGCTCCCGAATAAAATCAAGTAGAGCTCGGCCATCAAATCTATAATGTAAACAAATAACATTTTAAAAAAAAATCTAAAACAATGTGATAAAACAAAGAAGAGAGAAATCATTTTACCTATCAATTAAAACGTCTTGTTTTCTGGTCAATGGAATCCTGTAAATATGTTGATAAATGGAAATTTGTGAAATATTTAACAGAACATTAATATGAAAATTTATGGGAAAATTGATTAATGTACATAAAAGGCCTTGCTGGTCTTGGGTGGCGTGATAGAGAGCATCGTGGCGGTGGACACGGCAGCGAGAACCGATGACTTGAATGGATTGTTGAGGATCGCCACGTCTTTTTGCTAAGAGTATGGCTCATCTTTGAGCTCTCTTTCGAGCCGCGTCCATCATGTCGTGGACTTTCCTCTCGGATGGCCGCGCTAAATGGGAGTATCGTACATCTTTGAAGAAAAGAGTCGGAGTATCGTAACCCAAACCCTAAATGGGAGAGACCGATGATTACGAGAATGGGAGCGAGATAGATAAGGCTAAACTTCCAGGATTATCAAACTCGATCTCTGCTGTTTGGTTTCGCGGAAATTTTAGTTTGGTAGAAATCTGGGCTTAATAACCGAAAAGCAGAGTTTTCTTTTAAGGCTTAATATAAAAATAATAAAATACAAAAATAGTCACTGAACTATCTTAAAAATTACAAAATGGCCACTGAACTTTCAAAAGTTATATAATGAAGATTAAATTTTAGATTTTGTTATAAAATGGTTATCGATCCGTTAATTGTCATTAAAGGGGGATTGTGGTTAGGGTGAGTGTTAGATCGATCGAGTCTAAATTTTTTTGAGTTATTCGAGTTTATGAGTCTTATTTTACGATTCAAACTTTATTTAAAAATTTTCGATTAGAATCGAATTTATGAAATTCAAGTAAAGCTTATAAAGAAGAACAATTTAAAACTTTACTATAACCTATTAACCTCGTATAAATATCCTATTCAATACGCACAAAAAGAGTATTAGGTTGCTGAGCAGTCTTCCCATGCAACCTGTAATTCCTTTCATGCCAAAAATATAATTAAAACAATTTCAAGCCAGTTTGACAATGACAACCAAAAAAATTTCCCTTTTTCATGCTGTTGCACTCACTTTAACCGGGCCAATTTGAGGAATATTCCCCTTAGGAAATTTATTCTGAAAAGTATCTCTATGTTCGTTTCTTAAAAAAAATACCCCTTTCACGTCATGTAGGACAAATTCGCGTTCTGTAGAACGCGAATTTCAGTGCTATGTCAGTATCCAATCATTGGCGGGAAGACTGAATATTCGAAACCAGAATTCGTGTCCTGTAGGACGCGAATTCAACGATTTATTACCCCCCGCACACGAGAAATTGAGGAGGAAGATGTATTCAAACCAACAAAAATTGATTGGGTAACTATATTTTTGATCGAATAACGGGTTATCTGGGGACCCCATTATAATTTTTGAACTATAACGGTGTCGTACTGAAACATATCTTTAAGATGGTGTGAAGATACGAGCGTATACAATCCTAAGATGTTTGAAAATGGCCTGCAAATGGACAAGTTACAATGTTTTAGAAGGAAACATTACTGTATAGGCATGTTTAAATGCATTTTACGGTGTGTTTCGACCTTTTTTTTTTGGTTTTTTCTAAGTTTGGAGACAAAGATGTGCAGCTTAATTTTACAATGGTGCTAAAGTTCAGAGGAAGACGGTGTCCGAAAATGTGAGAAAATTTTGTTAAAAATGTTATCAAAGTAACATTTTCCAAGCAAAAATGTGTCCATAGGCATGTTTAAATAGATTTTGCGATATCTTTCGCATAATTTTTTGCGTTTGTCCAAGATTGAAGGCCTAGTTATGTAACATATGTTTACATCGGCGTGAAAATTACATCGTAAAGTGTCAGAATATCGCGTTAAAAATGATATCTAATGATGTTTTTAGAAGCAAACATGGGTACATAGGGAGGTTTAATTGGATTTTTGGGTATGGTCAGAGTATTTGTTTGCTTTTGTCTAAGTTGGTCTCCGTAATTATGTAACATATGTTTACAGCGACAAAAAATATCATAAATACGTCGTCGTAGCATGTATGAAAATCGCGTTAAAGTTGCAAGTAAAATATAAAACAAAGCAGAAAATATCGATTAAATTAAAATACGACGGAAGACATCACACATAGGTTGATCTAGTTTATTCAGGGGCTGGTCTTAAGAGGACATTTCTTAATATCTCGTCCAGTGTTCCCACATTTACTGCACCGCTTAGGTTGTCCAGTCTTTTCTCGAGGAACCATATCCTCGGCACAGTGAATCCTCGTTGATTTTGGCCGACCTTCTTTCTTTCGTTGCAGGGAGGGATCTGGGCATATCTTTGGTTCATTGTTGATTATACGACCGTGACGTGCATTTCCGATTGGAGGGAACTCGTTTCGGTAAACCTTGAAAATGGTTTCGAGCCTGTAGACGGAATCAATGAGTGTTGTTGCATCAAAATAAACTGATGCACATGCTGCGAAAGCATGCGAACACGGGAACTTGAACGTCTGGAACACTACACAATTGCACGTTCTTTTTTGCAAATCAACCACGTATGTGTATTGTGTTATTCCTTGCAGCAGTTGCGAAAATTCCGTTACCTCAAACATGTGTTCCCGACGAGAGAAGCACAGCGCACCGATCGAGTTTGAATGCGCAATGGACGCTTAGATTTTTTGCTGGAGATCTGGATGAAATATGTGGCCACCTGCCATCCAGTTCATTGCTTGTTTCCCGAGGGTTGCGAAAAGGGTTGCCAATCGGTAATACGTTGCTTTGACAACGAACATGATAGGTTAATGGTGTGTTCCCTTAAGAGACGAATTGATCGCCTCAGCCAAGTTTGTTGTCATATGACCGTATCGGCGACCCCCCGTCATAACATCGCAACCATTTCTCCTTCGGGATATCCATAAGATAGTTATACCCTTGTGGATTCCTTAATTGCAACTCCTCCAGCAGCTCTTCAACTTGGTTAACCCGGTGTGCGTTGCTTGTTGAATAAGACATGCAATAGTTAATTGGTAATAATAATAAAAGGTGGGCGTAGAATAAAAAAATGGAATGGTTGCATACCCATTCGGAGAACCATTATACGTTCATCGTCGTTCTTGAACCTCTTATAGTAGTTTGCTGCTATATGCCGCAAACAGTACCGATGATGTATATATGGGGGTTTCCATGAATCTCTCAAACGTTGAATTGCTCCCGAAATCCCTGCGCCTCTATCTGAAATAATAGCGATGCCATCTTCACGTGTATGTAAAACCCGGCGTAGGACATACTTGCAGAGGTTGTAAAGGAAAAACTCCCAAGAAGGGATATTTTCCTTTTTAACAATCGCAAAAGCAACTAGGATACATTTTCTGTTGCCATCCTGGGCAACTGCAATTAGTAAGATCTGCGTGTACCTGCCGTATAAAAATGTACCGTCGATCTGGAGCATAGGTTTGCAGTGACAGAAAGCCTTTACACATTGGGGGAACGTCCAGAAAAGGCGATGAAATTCGACCTCCGCTGGTACAACACGATCGTTGTAGTACTTCAGAACAGTATCCAATTCTACAGTTGTCCCTGGATTGTATTCCTACATAACTTGAAGCCATGATCACAGATCATTGTATGATTCCTCCCATTGCCCGTACAGTGTTTGGATGACACGATATCTTGCGTACCATGCCTTATCGTATTTGACGGTGTACTTGTAAAAGGATTTGATGGTAGCTATACACACTGACACGGATACATGTGGGTTTGCTTTCACGAGTGGAAGGATTGCGTCAGAAAGCACGTGTACATCCAAGTTAGGATGGTCTTGGCTAAGGCTCCCAACGGAGCATGTATGAGGCCCTTTATATCTCGTTATTTTCCACAGGTCATTCAGCCTTTTCAATTTCGACACACGAACCCTCCATTTACATCCGGCGAACTTGTGAGGACACTCTGCAATATATTTCTTGGCCTCGATCTTCCAAACGGTGGACGTAACTGAGAGCTCTATGTTGTAATGCTTGATGGCAACCTCCGCGAGTTTTTTTGTCCCGAAGACCATTCCAACATATAGCTCAGTCGAGCCCACATTTCATTGGTTGAAATGATCTAAATGTGGATATTCTGGGAATTCAGTATCGAAGAAGCCATCCATATCCACTGTTGTGAAGTGCGAAGGTGGCTCGTAGTATGTTGCGCAACTGCCTGGTTCATGCAGATTAGTCGAACGAACATCATCGTCCTCATCATCCTCTGTATTGTTGTCAGAAAAGTTTTTTGCGCTCTCCTCTGATTCGACTGGCTCGTCAAGGTCAGATGGTTCATGAGGAAATAGACCCATCTCGTCACCATCGGGCCCAACCTGTGTACGCGGCTCTTAATCGAAAGGAGCCTCATCAAACTGGTAAAGTTCTGCTTCATCATTAACTTCTGCGTGAACAAGTTCTAAGGTCATAACCCGATCGACAGCAGTGGCGGTAGAATGTCTCCCCACGGATAACATATCATCTACATTTCGGTGACTTGGGATGTATATTGAGTGGCTCCCAGTAGAGAAAGCATCGAACGGGTTAAACTCTTCATTGTATGTTGAAGACGCCGTGTATGGAATGTATGTTGAGTGGCGCCCGATAGAGAAATCATCGATTCTTGGAACGTATGGATTGTATGACGACTCTTGGGTTGGTGGCAAGTTAAGGTCAAAGTCGAACCTTGGAACAGAAGAATGTCGTTGCCGCGAAGACGATGAAGCTTCATCATTGCTCGTATGTAGAAAGTTGAAGTCATGTCGTAAACTCGATGTCGAACTAATAGCATTTGGATTGAACTTGAGATTTGCTCGTACCCAATTCGATACCACATTATGACTGCCAACGTGAACTTCAGAAAATGTTGAAACAGCTCAACGACCCATCCCATTGAGTACTGACGATGTGTATCTATCATGAATTCTACAGAACTGCCGTCTTCAACATCGAATATTGTATAATGCAGTGGATCTATCGACGTTGGACATCGATACTTCAAAGCCTCCAACTCCCTCTCCGTGCGATTGGGAACCTTCTTGGATATTGAGGTCCTAAGCGACTGAAACGTGGTTGATCGCCTCGGAATGTTGATCTTAACAGTTTTTTCAGATTGAAATATGATCCCAATGTATGAATCGGGGACCATCTGATCATCGTAGTATACTATAGCCTCAATTCGCGGTGCCATTTCTGAAAATCGATTAGCTTTGTAATTCTAAGTTTTGTTATGGTGCATCTAGAAATTATGCGCCCCCTAATTTATAAATAGAATTGCGTTTGTTGAAGTAGCATACCAATAATTTAGAATTCTGATAGAAATGTGAGCAAAATTCCCGCGCCATGATACAATTGTCAGCACAAAGTCCGACAAAGCAATAATTTGAAATTCACGTTCTGTAGAACGAGAATTCTATAGGAATCTAAGGAATTCGCGTTCTGTAGAACGAGAATTCTGTAGGAATCTAAGGAATTTACGTTCTGTAGAACGAGAATTCTGTAGGAATATAAATAATTTGCGTTCTGAAGAATGCGAATTCCAAAATTATTGCTGACATTTCAGATGAATTCACGTTTTGTAAAACGCAAATATGATCCTTGTATGCTTACCACCACCAAAGATAAATAGGATGCCTTTCTACCATAGGCATCCCATCAAACTTCTTACTTTCGTATCATCACGAAACTTAGAGCGAGTATGGCTCGATATTCAGCTATTGTATTTTTCGTGGAACATACTTCTACACATCTTTTAGTGAAACGATCACAAGAAATGAATTATTTTAGTTGATCTCGAAACGGGTTAAAGAGTCAACGAGCGCAAAAATAGATGCATTGCGTGTCAAAGTACCAGTCAATGAGCCTGGCCCCGAGGAGCATTATATGCTCACACTATCAGATAAGAAAGATACGTGGAAGATGTTTCAGGCATACAAGCGTTCTGGGGGAACAAACATCGAGCTTAGCGAGAAATTTGATGACATGTCAAGTTCTTCAACAAATGCGTTAGCTGGCCAAGTCGAGAATGACGTGTTCATACAAAATCATCAGAGACGGCAGGAGAAAGAACAAATAATTGAGGAACTAAACTTAAAGTCTGACATAAGTACCGACTACGATTAGTAATGTAATTTTGATGAAGTTGTGTAAGTTATTTATCTTGCGTACTTGTATTTTGTGAATTGAGTCCTTTCGATGTAGTTTTCAGAATTGTAGGATGTTATTGCAAGACTATGAAACTTGAGGTGTTTAATGTTAATTTTTAACATTGAAAGGCATAAAGTTTAAATTAGAGATTTGGTTTGGACGTAATTGTAAGTTTTTAAATATGAAAGTTTCATTTCAATATGAAAGTATCAATTACTAATTTCGAACATATAATACTTCAATTAAGAAAATACATATTAACATTACTTATAAAAAACAAACATTAAAATAATAAAAAACATAGTCCTAAGTTTGCAGGAACTAATTTCGAAAAACATAGAAAAAATATGACTACTGCATATGTCCGCTGGTACCACAACTTGGTGGATGTCGAGTTGGAGCGGGATTGCATCGTCCACGTTGGACCACAACTGGTTGCAGACCATCATCGTCGTCGTCTCCAGTAGTACCACTCGGTACGACGGGCCCGCTAGAATAGAATAATGACTGCAAAGGTGTTTGCTGAACGAACCCGGCGCCCGAAATATCATAAGGCCTAGCATGAAACGGGTATAATGGGATAAAAGCAGAGGGAACAGTCGGCGTCGAAAATCCGCCCATCATGTCAGGAAATGAACCGTACGCAGTCGGCGTCGAAGATCCACCCATCATTCTCACAAAAGGAGTGAAAAAGTCTTCCGTCGGACTCGGGGGCCGCGGCTGAATCATTAACTGGGTGGGGGCCTGTGGGTAAATCGGATCGGTGGCTTGGGGGCGAATCGGATCGGTGGCATCAGCTGCCCCTCGTGCTCTGGAGGATGAAGCATTTCTTCGATTTTGCGATCTACATGCACCCCTCGTACGATGAGTCCGGGGGCGGTTGCACTGCACAGGCTCCACGACGACTGCTTGTTCATCCGGAGTGAGGAGATACGGTTTCCCATTGCCAAAGTACCACGCAAAGTAGTCATTGGTCACCATAGGCTCCTCAAACATCCTGCACTCATTCAGTGCCTGCCGCTGATGCCTCTCCTGCCACTGTGCAATGTATTGTACGTGTTTCACCGACCAATCCACCTACCACAGAACATCAACAAAATTATTGTTTAAAAACTGTAAAGTATGTATAAATCGATAACTATTAAACCAAATTTAATTATTGTACCTCAAGTTTCCCTTGTCGGGTCATCCTATGTAATTGGTCGAAATTCGGAGGATCTACCGGAATAGTTTGAAGACGACCGAACTGGCGTTGGACGCGATCAGCCGGATGCCACTCAACTACAGCGTACCAGATAAGAGGTACCACGACCGTCTAAACGGACACCGTCTCAGGCGAAAAAATCGACAGGCACTCGTTGATCTCCGATTCCGAATACGGGGTCCACAAAAACTGTAAATTAAATATAGAAATCATTTAAAATAAGTAAACTATATTTATATTAAACTTAATATAAAAATTAAAATATTGACCTCATTTGCAGATTTATTGTCAATATGTTGCCTAATAGAATGCATCATACTAGGAAGCCCAACATAACTTAAAGCATTGAACCACCTACATAACATCAAAATATAACTTTAATATTTTAAAAAATATATTAGGAAAATAACTAATTTATAAATAAAATTTAGTTAAGATTATGGTCCTTACCGCAAACATAGTGGATAGGCATAGGCAACTGGCGCGGACAACTCAGGGCGTAGAAACGACATTCTAAACCATGCCTAAGCCTGAAGCAGCAAAAGACATCCTTCGATGTCGTGTCTATCAGCACGTGCGGCCTTGCACAACTCCCTATACAGATATGCAAGTACCGTCGAACCCCAACTTAATTTACCGGCCTCTTCGAAATCCCGCAAATGCCGCAACCACAACATGTGAACTTTATTGCGAGTTTTGTCGCCCACCAATATTCCCCCAATGATCTGTAGGATATGAGCCCGAGCATATGCCTATAATATGAAAAAATATTAAAATATAATAAATTTATAATTTCAATACTACTAACAAAAAATTATTTTTTTTACCTTCTTAACATCTTCATTGGCGTCATTGGGTAAATTGGAGAAATTCTCACGCAACCACCGGAGATACACACATCCGCCCTCCAGTTTGTTTGGCACTACCCCTAACAAGTCCAGACACAAGCTCTCCCAGTCGTCATTGGCAGAACCGGTGATAGCCTCCCCATCTACAGGCAAGCCAAGAATATGCGACACATCTTCTAATGTTATGGTCGCCTCACCACATGGTAAGTGAAAGGTATGTATCTCTGGCCTCCACCTCTCAACGAGCGATTTGATTAAATCAACATCTAATTTCGCACCTCCTCCAACAATCCTCGACATATGCCCAAATTCGGCCTGAGCTATGTAATTTCCTAGACGAGGATCCGATTCCGTCCTCGTCCGAGTGATAAAAACCTTACCTACAAATAATTAAAGACGCACACAAATTAATAATCACATATTTGAATGTCACAAATTTTTATAGTGTACAATAAAATACTAAACACATATTCAAATGTACACTATTTTTATGTCTAAAATTAAATACTAAAAAGGAGTCAAAATGTTCACTATTTTTATAGTCTACAATTAAATACTAAAGATATATTCGAATCAACATTATTTTTTATGTCTAAAATTAACTACTACAAACATATCAGACTGTTCACTAATTTTTTTAGTCTACAATTAAATACTAAACACATATTCGAATGCACACTACATTTTTTATGTCTAAAAGTTGATACTAAATACAAATTCGAATGTTCACTCATTGTCTTACTCTAAAAGTAAATACTAATCACATATTCTACTGTAGCAATAATTTTTTTAGTTTAAAAGTAAATACCAAAGATATATTCCAATTTAACTAATTTTCTTAGTCTAAAAGTAAAATCTAAGACATATTCGAATTTTACTAATTTTTTTACTCTAAAAATAAATACTATTTACATATTCAAATCATGCCGGCAACACTAAATTAAATTTACATATTCTAATTAAACTAACAATTAAAAAAACACATTATTTCGACGATAATTGCATGTGTGTCCTTCATCTAACCTCAGCAAACCCGCCATTATCGCAGCCGTTTCGAATTCGCATTCTAGTAAAGTTTGAGAGAGAATTTTTAGGGGTGAAAATTTTCTCCCGTGGTGGAGCCTATTTATAGAGAAAATGTGTTGTGAAGGGAGAGAATTCTGACCGAATTCGCGTTATGTAGAATGTGAATTCCCTATAATAACCCAAATTCGCGTTATGCAGAACGCGAATTTAGTCTGTATTTAAATCTCCAACCGTCCTAATTTACTGCGAGAAGTTGAGGGTTAAATATCGTTGAATTCGCGTCCTGCGGGACGCGAATTTTAGTTAACTGACATATCACATGAATTCGCGTTGTGTGGAACGCGAATTTGTAATTCACGTTTTCCTGAACGCAAATTTATCCTACATGATGTGAAAGGGGGTATTTTTCCAAATAACAAACATAAGGGTACTTTTCAGATTAAATTCCTTAAGGGAATATTCCCCCAAATTCGCCCTTTAACCGATCATATTATCTGTTACCAGAACCAGAGATATCACAGTGCTGCAAAATCATATCCCAAACCTGTACTGAGTAGCTACATTCTGTAAATAAATAATCTCTAAATTCCTCCTCTGCTCCACAAAGCAAACACATGAAATCAGTATGACATCCCCATGCAACCATCCTATTCTTTGTTGGTGAACGATCCTAAACAACCAACCAAGAAATGAATGATTAACGAGGAACAACAAGGCTACCCTAAACAATTTTCCCCCAAGCCACCTTCTCTTGTTTATGTTTATGTTCTTCTCAAATTCTCCGAGCTTTGAAAATTCCCTGCACACTACTCCCTATTTGCAACCACATTATTCTCAACTTGAGAATTTTTTTCCAAGCCCAGCTGTGGTAACTCCTTATGGGAGCATCCCATATGGTGCATCTCTTGAACAGATTCTTCTCAACCTAAGCAACTCAAAGAGAGCCAATTTGGGTGAGAAGAAGTCAGACATACTTCAACAAACAAGTTTTGTTCCAAACATGGATGTCCTTAAGCCCTAATCTCTCTTCACTTTTCGAATGACATATACACTCCCAAATGACCCTAACCTCTCTTGCAGATTTAATTGAGCCCTTCCACAAAAAAGCTTTATACATAGATGCTATTCTCCTTACCACCTTAGATGGCAGAAGGAATATCCTGCACCAAAATTCTGAGTGCTAAAAATAACATATTGTATGAGTTGCAAACCACCAGCAAAAGAGCGACACTTTGAAGGTCAACTAAAAATTCTCTTAGTTATCTTGCCCGGAGCCGGTCCTGAGGTTTTGGAGGCCCAGGATAAATCGAAAAATTAGCCCTCTAATAATAAGTGTTAAAAAAATTAAATTCTAAGAGTATGTCTCTAACAACAAATACTGAAAAATAAATAAACTTTACGAGTACGCCCATAAAAAATATTTAAAAAATTTAAAGTTTTAAGAATAATCCCCTAATAAAAAAAATATTGGGGAAAATTGAGCCTATAATAACAATTATTGAAAAAAAATTGGCTCCAAACAACAACTATTGAAAAAAATTAGACCCCAATAAAAATATTATTTTTTAAGAGTAGATCCTTAATAACAATTATTGAAATAATAATAATTTTAAGAGTATGCATTTAATAACAAATATTTGAAAAATTGAGCCTATAATGACAACTATTGAAAATTTTGAACCTCAAATAACAAGTATTAAAAATTTTGAACCTCAAATAACAAGTATTGAACAGTTTAGACTCATAATAACAAATATTGACAAATAAATAAATTTTAATAGCAGTCTCATAATAGCAAATATTGAAAAAATTGAATTTAAAAGTATGTCTTAATAACAAATATCAAGAAAAAATGAGCCTCTGTTAACAAGTATTTTAAAAAAATTACCCTCAAATAACAAGTATTAAAAAAATTAGATCCTAATAACAAATATTAAAAAATGAATTTTAAGAGTACACCCCTAATAACAAATATTAAGAAAAAAATGAGCATATAATAACAAGTATTGAAAAGATGAACCCCTAATAACAAATATTAGAAAAAAATTAAATTGTCATTTAAATCACAATTATAACACTGAGACTCATTGATATTTAGAGTAAGGCCCTGTTTGGCAATTAGCGGATAGCTGATAGCTGATAGCGGATTACATTAGCTGATAGCGGATAGCTGATTGCATTAACTGATTTGACTAGCGGATTGCATTAGCTGATTGTATAGAAGTGTTTGGTAAAATTAACTGATAGCTGATTGCTGTTTGATTCTTTGAACAAGCAAAATGACATATAAGGACATGATTATATTCAATATATGTTTAAATAATTTATTAGTTATTAATATTTTGAATCTATAAATATTAATTGGATTATAAAAATTAATTTTTTAATATCATTACTAAGCATATACGAAGGATGTATATATATATATATATATATATATATATATATATATATATATATATTGTGAAATTCTCTTTTTAGTATAATTTTAATAATTATAAAATTTAAATGTATATATTAATTTATATATTAATTTCTTATTTTTAATAAAATCATACTTACTTGCCGATAAAAAATAATTTTTTATTTAAGAATTTTTTAAATTTTATTAGTTATTTAAATTTATGTTATTTAGAAAAAAAATATAATTACCAAGGAAAAAATAGTATTTACAAGTATTTTATTCAAACCTTTAACTCAAAAAGCTCTTAAAAGGAGCTTTTTCAAAATGAGAGGTTTCACCTCAATCCGCTATTACAATCCCCTATTTACCAAACATCTAATTAGCGAATTTGACTGGTCAAACCTCTAAAAATGCTTCAAACCTCTAATTTTAGCTCAAAAAATTGTTTACCAAACAGGGCCTAAATAATTTTTTTAATTAGAGACGATCAATTCCATTAATAAATATTTAAATTTTAAAAAATTATATATATATAATTAAAAAATATAAATAACGGATCTCGGGTGGCAGTGGGCCCTAGAAGGACGCCCCTCCTGCCACCCTCAGGGCCGACCCTGTCTTGCCCAGCAATAACTCATAATCTGCCCGTGTAAAATTTTTAGTGATCAAGGGCGCTCCCAAATATCTAACAGGAAAGCTACCCACTCTAAAAACAGATAACAATGCCAATCTTTATACCTCAGATACCTCCAACCCAACACACAGTTCAGTTTTTTTAGGCATGCAACTTCAAACAAAAATTACAATTTCGTAATCATTGAATAAATAAAGGAATTAAAACAATGTACCCTTTTGGATTTATTTTGATGTTGACATGTGGCTCAAAAAAATAATGTTGACATGAAAAAAATGAATACCAAAAAGATAGAATCAACGTCTGGCCTTCCAAGCAAGTCTCTGTACACTTCGGTATATGCAATTAGGTAAACCAAGCCTTCGCAGCCTAGAACCAAGTCTGCAAACATCTGTCTTGCCCACAGCTACAAATTTCAGTAGCAGCCAATCGACTATGGCGTCACCATTGGTGCTCACAATAGTAGCCCTGTAGCACGATAATGTCTGGGAGCACGACACCACACGTAGCCCGAACCCTGCCTGAACTTCATGGGTCGCAGACAACATCATCAACCTCAACAATTACCCCAAAACAAATGTGACAATACTAGATTGTTTCGCTTTGTGGACGATCCTATTGAAAGAATCATTCAATTTTTTGAATTTGTTGAGAATATTGTTAACAAGCTTGTATTATTCAGTTAGTTTGTTAGATCTTCAGATAGATTAACTGCCTAGTTAGTTAGCTATCACAAACTTGTATATAAACTACATGTTGTAATCTTATTTTTCAATCAATGTGAAAACTAAATATTCTTTAATTTCTCTCTAGTCAACATGGTATCAGAGACCATTTTCTTAATTTCCGATTAGGTTTTCACGTTTTTTGGGCCTGTAATCTTTTGGCTCATTCAAAATACCAAATTAGTTTGGTGACGAGTTGTGTTTGCCGGTTCACTCTTCTCTTCGTTTCCCCCTAATTTTCAAAATTAGGGTTTTGCCCATCTTTCTCTTCCATTTGTCACGATGCCGCCGGCGGTAGAGGACGTTACTGTCGACTTCAATCATCCTCTTTATATGCATTCCTCTGATACGCCTGGTACTTTGCTGGTTTCCCATCAACTCACTGGATTGGAGAATTATAATATCTAGAGCCGCTCGATGAGAATCGCACTCTTGACGAAGAACAAGCTAGGCTTTATTGACAGTGATTGCAAGAAGGAGAACTACGTCATTTCATTGCAACCACAGTGTGAGCGCTATAACGCCATTGTTCTATCATGGATCCTCAATACAGTGAGAAAAGATCTTTTTGTCGATATTGTCATTACTTCGAATGCAGCTCTTGTTTGCAAAGATTTACGTGAACGATTTGACAAAATCGATAGTTCTCGTATCTACTTCCTACACAGAGAGATTGCAACTCTCAGTCAGGGGGATTCATCAGTTTTGGTGTATTATACTCGGCTCAAAATTCTTTGGGATGATTATAATTCTCTCGTTCCTTTTTCCACTTGTGATTGTGACATTTCTCAGCAAAATTTTGAGCATATGGTGCAAAAAAAGCTGTTTCAATTCCTGATGGGCTTGAATGAGAGCTATTCTGCAATTTGTAGCCAGATCTTACTCATGCAACCATTGCCTTCGGTGAATCGTGCTTACTCCATGATTACTCAAGAAGAATCTCAGCGGATGCACATCACTGGTTTTTCTCCCTTTTCAGACTCAACAGCTTTATTCACCAATACTTTTGGATCTTCATCTCGAAGACGTTTCAATGGTGTTTGTGATTTTTGCAAGATTAAGGGGCATAAGCGAGATAATTGTTATCACTTGATTGAGTTTTCGGCTGACTTCAAGTTTACCAAAAAGAGAGAATCACTAAGGTCTATGGTGAACAATTCAAGAGTGCTTCCTGATGTAGATCCGGACCTGGACTCTAGAGGTGTAGCTGATTCTTCAGTAAATGTTGCCCTTGTTCACGCACCTGCTCATGTTGTTGCACCAGTATTCACTCGTGATCAATACAATTAAATCCTGGAGTTGCTGCGCAAACCCCCTGCTAATGACACTATGGTAAATATGACAGGTATACTCGCGAGCTCTTTATCTAATACTAGTGATTCAATTTCCTGGATAATAGACACGGGTGCAAAATATCACATTTTATCTGATTTCAAGAGTTTGCAATCTCCAATTTCATGTGCTTCTTTCTCTCGCCTTGTCCATTTACCAAATGGTAAAACCGTTCCTACTACACATATTGGTTCTTATCGTTTAAATTCATCCCATGTTCTTCACAATGTCTTATTTGTTCCTCATTTCCATCATAATCTTTTATCTGTTTCTCGGCTAACCAAAGATCTCCATTGTTTTGTTATTTTTTACCCTGATTTTTACATCTTACATGGCCTCTCCTCTGGAAGGATGAAGGGGATTGGTAAGAAGTCTAAGGGGTTATACATCTTTGAGTCTTCTGATCTTAGCTCTGGTTTGTTTTCTGCTCAATACAATCCTGCTTTACTTGAAAAAATTTCTTCTGTTGTAGCTCCATTATAGTCAGATTGTATGACATCTTCTGTTAGTAATAAAACACATTATTGGCATGCTCGTTTGGGTCATGCATCTCTATCTACTTTGCATAAAATCTCACCTTTGACTTTTGTTGTGCTGGATAGGAATTTGTGTGTCACTAATTGTCCTATTTGCCCTTTGGCTAAGCAAACCAGACTGCCTTTCCTCTTAGCAATTCTCGAGCCTCTTCCCCGTTTGACCTTATACATATGGACTTATGGGGTCCTTATCGTGTCTTTACACACAATGGTTGTCATTTTCTCCTTACCATAGTTGATGATTTCTCTCGAATGAGTTGCGGTTTTTTTATTAAAACTCAAGAGTGATACTACCACATGAATTAAACGGTTCTTTGATTTCATTTACACTCAATTCTCTGTTCAAATTAAGACAATCCGTAGTGATAATGGTATTGAGTTTTTCAACAATGGATGTTCAGAATTTTTCTCATCTTTAGGAGTTTTGCATCAGAGTACATGTGTCCACATTTCTCAGCAAAATGGCATTGCTGAGCGAAAAAATAGACACAATTTAGAAGTGGCTAGAGCCCTTAAATTTCAATCTAAAGTGCCTTTAAAATTTTGGGGAGAGTGTGTTAGTACTTCTTGTTACATCATAAATAGGTTACCAACATCTGTTCTGAACTGGAAAACCCCTTATGAAATGCTTTATAATAAGGTTCCTAACCTTTCTTATATGAGATTTTTTGGTTGTCTAGGATATGCAACAAATACCAACTACATTGACAAATTCTTTCCTAAAGCCTTTCCTTCTGTTTTCCTATGATATTTTAGTACACAAAAGGGGTACATCTTGTTCAATCTTTCCACCAAAACTTTTTTCATTAATAGAGATGTCATCTTTCATGAAAATGTCTTTCCTTTTGCCTTACCACAATCTAATTCTTCTCTTTTTTCCTTCACAACCACATATTTCAGATTCTAATTTTTTGGTTCTTCACCCTTCTTCTACTATGATTCCCTCTTCTGAGACTGTTGGTAGTGGTCATGTTACCATTCATGAACTTGCTGAACATCTTGTTGAAAATTTTGTTGACCATATTGTTGAAAATTCTGTTGAACATCCTGTTGAAAATTTTGTTGACCATACTGTTGATACTCTTGTTGAGTCTCCTGTTGTAATTCCTGTTGAAAATCCTGTGGAAAATCCTCTTAGACGTTCTTCTCGTGTTTCTAAAGCTCCTAATTGGTTGTCAGATTACATTTGCCCTTACCAATCCACTTCCCCTTCTGCTTCCTTTACCACCACTGGTCAGTATCCTATATCTCATCATGTTTCCTATAAGCACTTACCTATTCCTACTCAAGCTTTCATTTCTGCTACTTCTTCTTTAATTGAACCTTTTACTTACCTTGAAGCCATTAAACACCCTTCTTGGATTCAGGCCATGAATGAAGAGATTCATGCTCTTGAGTCAAATAAGACTTGGTCTATTGTACCTTTGCCTATTGAAAAAGTGCCGATTGGTTGTAAGTTGGTCTTTCAGATCAACTACAAAGCCTCGGGTGATGTTGAGAGGTTCAAGGCACGTCTTGTGGCTAAGGGCTACAATCAAAGGAAAGGGGTGGAATTTGTTGATACCTTTTCTCCCATGGTCAAGATGACCACTGTTCAATTTGTACTTGCGTTAGCATCAATGTTTACTTGGGACATTTATCAAATGGATGTCTACAACGCCTTCTTACAAGGAGACTTACTAGAAGAGGTTTACATGGAGTTGTCTGAAGGGTTTTGCAAACAGGGGGAGCATATGGTTTGCAGGCTGCAAAAATCTTTATATGGGTTGAAGCAAGCATCTCGGCAATGGAATGCCAAGTTAACAGAGGCACTCTTAGTGGCTGGGTATAGTCAAAGCAAGTATGATTATTCTCTATTTACAACGAGACATAATTCCAATATTGTCATCCTATTGGTGTATGTAGATGATCTTTTAATCACATGAAGTGATCCAAGACTTAAAATGCATTCTTAATAGCAATTTCAAGATGAAAAGACTTGGGTGAATTGAAGTTTTTTCTCGGACTTGAAGTTTTAAGGTCTAATGAAGGTATTATACTAAACTAGCGTAAATATGCCTTGGAGCTGATCGAAAGCACTGGTTTAGGGGGAGCAAAGCCTTCACCAACACCTTTGAAATTTAACAACAAACTTACTACATTGGAGTACGATAAAGTAACAAAGCAAGAGAATGAAGAATATATTTTGAAAGACAAAACAAAATATCAAAGACTCATTGGAAGGTTGATCTACTTAACCCACACTCGGCCAGACATTACTTTTGCTGTGCAACATCTCAATCAATTTATGCATCAGCCCAAAAGAACACATTTTGAAGCATCAACCAGAATAGTGAGATACATTAAAAAGGATTCAGGTCAGGGAATTTTGCTGAGTTTAAAAGGTGAATGTCAGTTTGAAGCATATTGTGATTCAGATTGGGCAGCTTGTCCTATGTCCAGAAGATCCGTGACAGGTTTTTGCATAAAGCTGGGAGACTCATTAATCACTTGGAAATCTAAGAAACAAACAACAATAGCTCGTTCATCTGCTGAAGCGGAATATAGAAGCATGGCTAGTGCAGTAGCAGAGATCGTGTGGTTGAAGGGATTGATGACTGAATTGAATGTGGGTTCTAAACATCCAGTCAAGCTTCATCGTGACTGTCACATCCCAAAAACCGGTCTAGTCGGAATTAAATTCCGGTGACCGAGTATTTTATATCAATTGTATAATTTATTCGATCTTATTTAGAGTATTCGAATTAAAATATGATTTATTATTATTATTATTAAAAAAAAAATAAAGATACAAAAGTGGTGTAAATTAGGTAACCACTAAACAAAAGTGGTGTAAATTAGATAATCACTAAATTAGTGGTCATGCCACCAATGTTATATAATTGAAGGGAAATGGAAAAAAAGTGCCATCCAAATTAGTATAAATAGGGAGATATATAATTTATTCGATTTTATTTAGATTATTCGAGATAATTTATGAATCAGGGTCAAGTTCCAGCAATCGAGTATTTTACTTCGATTATAAGTTGGTTTGATCTTATTTCTAAAAATAAATAATAAGTATTATTATTATTATTATTATTAAAAAAAAAGAAAAGAAATGGAGACCTAATTAAGTTAGGTAAAGTGATAGTAATGGAAATGGAGTGGCAAACCATTTGAAATAATGAATAAAAAAAAGAAAAAAGAAAAAAAAAAGTAGGGGAATGTTGGACGACAGATTGCTATAAAAGGGGAGGGGGGGGGGAATTGATTGAATACACGGCAATTGAAGGAAATTAGTAATCATACGATCCAATATTTGATTGGTGGTCCGATAAATTCGATATAGTAATATCGAATTTCTGCCGACGTCGGGGTAAGCTCAAATCTATAATTCGGAACAACCGTCAAGCCCAAGAAGTAAAAATAAAGTACCGGTCCGTCAAGAAAAGAGTAGAAATGAAGGAAACCACAAAGTTGGAGAATAAGGAAAATGTCTCTAAGCTTGGATTGAGGTGAGTGTAGATGCATTTGTCTCGGGTGACGCGGTGTCATTCCGATCATTGTTTTTATGTTCTGATATGTGAGTGTGGATGCATTTGTCTCGGGTGACGCGGTGTCATTCCGATCATTGTTTTTATATGTGAGTGTGGATGCATTTGTCTCGGGTGACGCGGTGTCATTCCGATCATTGTTTTTATATGTGAGTGTGGATGCATTTGTCTCGGGTGACGCGGTGTCATTCCGATCATTGTTTTTATGTTCTGATATGTGAGTATGGATGCATTTGTCTCGGGTGACGCGGTGTCATTCCGATATTTGTTTTTATGTTCTGATATGTGAGTGTAGATGCATTTGTCTCGGGTGACACGGTGTCATTCCGATATTTATGTTATGATATGTGAGTGTAGTTGTGTCAAGGGATAGGCTCGGTGCCGTTCCGTTGCATTATTTATGATTATAATTGCATTTGTTAAGGGCTCACGTAGAGCAACTATGTTCGAATGGCAATTTTTGTAAGTGCCTTGCATTACTTTAATATGTTTGAATATGACTATGATATGCTACATGTATATGAAAATAATATGAAATGCTACCTGATATGGAGCTACGGCTCATCTTGTTATTTAATATGATATGATCTGAAAATCTTGGAACATGTAATGAATTTAATAATGATTGGTAAAAATTTAAAATGATAAGGAAGAAGGATTAAAGGCAAGAATATTGACCTAAATGTGTATTGCTTGTTAGATAAGCATGCTTAGCATAAATATGATTAGTTGCTATGATGTGTTGATTGCTTGAGCTATGTGAAATGAGACTAAATGATAAGCTTTGTTACTGATTTTTGATGATTATAAAATGAAAATGATCTCATGTGCTTGCTGGAATTTTAGATTACCATGATGCTTGATTGATTATATGTATGCCTATTGAAGTGGTTAAATGCCATTGAAATTGTGAATGATTGGCAAGTGAATGCACTTGTTAATAAAGAAAGATAAATAAAGTCCTTGGTTTGATTAGTGTCTATAGGTAGAAGGGCATGCCTTAGAGTCGTTGAGCTCCCCTAATCTTTGTTACAGGATGGTGGTTAGTCACCTATAAACCTGATAAGGTGGTTAGTCACCTTGATAATTGAATGGTGGTAAGTCACCATTGATGCCTATGCATCCCCTGTTATATGTTGAAATGAGAAATGGATACTTTGAGTATCTAATGTTACATGTTACATGAAGACTCGATTACCTTGTTCATTAATCATCCAAGGCAAAATATTTAAAAGTTACATGACTTGAAAGATAAGTACTTAAATGATAAGTACCAATGAAATGAAATTGATATGCCTACTTGTCTTGTATATGCTAATGCTTTTAAATGATGCTTGTTGTTGTATATGATAATGTTTGATCGATACTTGTTGTATAAATGAATATAAAAGTATGATGTTTATGTTGCATCAATGGTTACTTGAAATGGTTACAAGATTAGCATGGCCCCTGCGCAAGGATGACACGCACAAATCGAAAAATGGTACCAATATATATTGTGTTTGATACGTTATGCTATGTTATGCTCATGATATGATATTATGTTTTGTTATGAATATGAAGTATGCCATGTTATTGCATAATTAGCATGACATTCATTTTTGGAAGCATGTTACATGACATAATATGATCATTCATTGTCATTGGCTACCTCACTTAGACTATGTAAGTCTAATGCATTCATTGCATAACATTTCAGGTTAAAGAAAGTAACAGATCGAGATCGAGATTAGTTGGAAGGTTGGCAAGTCACTACAATTAAAGAGTAATGTGTTTTGTCCTTATAAACTCCTAGTATGGTGGCAAAGTAGTTAAAGTAATTATACTAATCTTGTGGGCCTACTATTGTGAAATCTACCTATGTTTTATATAAGGTTTTAAAGCTATATAGACTATTGAGTTAGTAATAAAATTGACATAATTGGTAGTAAAACATTGATTAAAGGACTCTATGATTTTTGTGAGTTGTTAGGCTCATTTAAATATGTAAAGAATTTTAGTAAGATAATTCAAAAAGAAATAGATTTGAATACTTTACAAAATAGTCATTAAACATTACATCGTTTAATCAGATAGGTAAATACCCCCCGTTAGTAATGAGATTTTACAAGCTAATAACTAGTAAATTTAATTTCAGTATAATATCGCGAATTTCAGATAAGGACCCCTAATTTGTCAAAATTACAAATTAGTCCCTGAGTTTGAAAAAGTTTAAAATTGACCCCAATTCAAGTAAGTTGTTAATAAGTTAAGTGTTAAGTCTTAAAAGAGATTAGTAAAATAATCCGAAATAATTTTTGAACTTTGGAATAAGTTCTGATCTCTAATATGTTATGTCACTAAAAGATTTATGTCTCCGATCTCCGTATTATTTTCCGGTAGCGCTCTCCGACCCGGTTCTCTACCAGGCCGGGAAGGGGGTGTTACAGAAGTGGTATCAGAGCTAGAGTTTAGTCGGTTCTGGACTAAACTTAAGTATGTTTGTATTGTGTGTTAAGTTACTTTGCCACCTAGGAGTTAATCTGTTAAGTATTGTGACTTGTCAACTGATCCGATCTCTTTTATAATATAGATATGTGTCTCGAACTAAATAATCTGTAATAATGAGCCTGTTGCTATCTCCTCGACTTATGGCGAGTAGGTGCAAGGAGAAAATCCTCCGAATCCTCAGAACCCTCCTGTTCGAGGTGTAGAGCCTGAAGCTCCTACAGCTCAGGCAGAATGTTATTAGAACATGGCAGATATGTTTTAGCAATTTATGTGTTAAAGGCTAGTTAAGTCATGCAACCTACGCCACTTGTTGCGTAACCTCTTCGAGCCCCAATCGATAAGTTATTGCAATATCGATCTTACACCTTTACTGGTCGGAACGTAGATGATCCCGAAATAGCCGAGTATTGATTAGACAATAATTTAAGGATTTTTGATAAACAATTAAGATGTTCGGATGAACATAAGCTTGAATGCGCTCTTGCGTTGAAGCCTTATAGTGATGGGAGACTACTGTCCTTACCGTCTCCTAGGAAACCGTAAGTTGGGAATTTTTCTTGAAAGAGTTCCATAATAAGTACATAAGTGTCAGATGTTTATCGTAGGGCTCAACGATGAGTTACAACCCATGTTTACAACATTATACATTAAAAATTTCCAAGATCTCGTAAATAGAGTCAAAGCTACAAAAGTAGCGAAGAGAGCTTAGAAAGTTAGTAAATTTAATAAGTCTGAAAAGAAATCAAGACATGAGAATTACTAAGTGCAATTTTTGTCAACGACGACATGAAGGACAATGTCGTAAAAAAAAATTAGGAAAGGAGAATTCCTCATCTCTAGAAGATTCTGATCCCGAAGAGTGCTCGGATGAACAATCCGAAGCTACAGGTAAGAATTCGAGGACGAATTCTTTTCTAAGGGGGGGAGAGTTGTCACATCCCAAAAACCGGTCTAGTCGGAATTAAATTCCGGTGACCGAGTATTTTATATCAATTGTATAATTTATTCGATCTTATTTAGAGTATTCGAATTAAAATATGATTTATTATTATTATTATTAAAAAAAAAAATAAAGATACAAAAGTGGTGTAAATTAGGTAACCACTAAACAAAAGTGGTGTAAATTAGATAATCACTAAATTAGTGGTCATGCCACCAATGTTATATAATTGAAGGGAAATGGAAAAAAAGTGCCATCCAAATTAGTATAAATAGGGAGATATATAATTTATTCGATTTTATTTAGATTATTCGAGATAATTTATGAATCAGGGTCAAGTTCCAGCAATCGAGTATTTTACTTCGATTATAAGTTGGTTTGATCTTATTTCTAAAAATAAATAATAAGTATTATTATTATTATTATTATTAAAAAAAAAGAAAAGAAATGGAGACCTAATTAAGTTAGGTAAAGTGATAGTAATGGAAATGGAGTGGCAAACCATTTGAAATAATGAATAAAAAAAAGAAAAAAGAAAAAAAAAAGTAGGGGAATGTTGGACGACAGATTGCTATAAAAGGGGAGGGGGGGGGGGGAATTGATTGAATACACGGCAATTGAAGGAAATTAGTAATCATACGATCCAATATTTGATTGGTGGTCCGATAAATTCGATATAGTAATATCGAATTTCTGCCGACGTCGGGGTAAGCTCAAATCTATAATTCGGAACAACCGTCAAGCCCAAGAAGTAAAAATAAAGTACCGGTCCGTCAAGAAAAGAGTAGAAATGAAGGAAACCACAAAGTTGGAGAATAAGGAAAATGTCTCTAAGCTTGGATTGAGGTGAGTGTAGATGCATTTGTCTCGGGTGACGCGGTGTCATTCCGATCATTGTTTTTATGTTCTGATATGTGAGTGTGGATGCATTTGTCTCGGGTGACGCGGTGTCATTCCGATCATTGTTTTTATATGTGAGTGTGGATGCATTTGTCTCGGGTGACGCGGTGTCATTCCGATCATTGTTTTTATATGTGAGTGTGGATGCATTTGTCTCGGGTGACGCGGTGTCATTCCGATCATTGTTTTTATGTTCTGATATGTGAGTATGGATGCATTTGTCTCGGGTGACGCGGTGTCATTCCGATATTTGTTTTTATGTTCTGATATGTGAGTGTAGATGCATTTGTCTCGGGTGACACGGTGTCATTCCGATATTTATGTTATGATATGTGAGTGTAGTTGTGTCAAGGGATAGGCTCGGTGCCGTTCCGTTGCATTATTTATGATTATAATTGCATTTGTTAAGGGCTCACGTAGAGCAACTATGTTCGAATGGCAATTTTTGTAAGTGCCTTGCATTACTTTAATATGTTTGAATATGACTATGATATGCTACATGTATATGAAAATAATATGAAATGCTACCTGATATGGAGCTACGGCTCATCTTGTTATTTAATATGATATGATCTGAAAATCTTGGAACATGTAATGAATTTAATAATGATTGGTAAAAATTTAAAATGATAAGGAAGAAGGATTAAAGGCAAGAATATTGACCTAAATGTGTATTGCTTGTTAGATAAGCATGCTTAGCATAAATATGATTAGTTGCTATGATGTGTTGATTGCTTGAGCTATGTGAAATGAGACTAAATGATAAGCTTTGTTACTGATTTTTGATGATTATAAAATGAAAATGATCTCATGTGCTTGCTGGAATTTTAGATTACCATGATGCTTGATTGATTATATGTATGCCTATTGAAGTGGTTAAATGCCATTGAAATTGTGAATGATTGGCAAGTGAATGCACTTGTTAATAAAGAAAGATAAATAAAGTCCTTGGTTTGATTAGTGTCTATAGGTAGAAGGGCATGCCTTAGAGTCGTTGAGCTCCCCTAATCTTTGTTACAGGATGGTGGTTAGTCACCTATAAACCTGATAAGGTGGTTAGTCACCTTGATAATTGAATGGTGGTAAGTCACCATTGATGCCTATGCATCCCCTGTTATATGTTGAAATGAGAAATGGATACTTTGAGTATCTAATGTTACATGTTACATGAAGACTCGATTACCTTGTTCATTAATCATCCAAGGCAAAATATTTAAAAGTTACATGACTTGAAAGATAAGTACTTAAATGATAAGTACCAATGAAATGAAATTGATATGCCTACTTGTCTTGTATATGCTAATGCTTTTAAATGATGCTTGTTGTTGTATATGATAATGTTTGATCGATACTTGTTGTATAAATGAATATAAAAGTATGATGTTTATGTTGCATCAATGGTTACTTGAAATGGTTACAAGATTAGCATGGCCCCTGCGCAAGGATGACACGCACAAATCGAAAAATGGTACCAATATATATTGTGTTTGATACGTTATGCTATGTTATGCTCATGATATGATATTATGTTTTGTTATGAATATGAAGTATGCCATGTTATTGCATAATTAGCATGACATTCATTTTTGGAAGCATGTTACATGACATAATATGATCATTCATTGTCATTGGCTACCTCACTTAGACTATGTAAGTCTAATGCATTCATTGCATAACATTTCAGGTTAAAGAAAGTAACAGATCGAGATCGAGATTAGTTGGAAGGTTGGCAAGTCACTACAATTAAAGAGTAATGTGTTTTGTCCTTATAAACTCCTAGTATGGTGGCAAAGTAGTTAAAGTAATTATACTAATCTTGTGGGCCTACTATTGTGAAATCTACCTATGTTTTATATAAGGTTTTAAAGCTATATAGACTATTGAGTTAGTAATAAAATTGACATAATTGGTAGTAAAACATTGATTAAAGGACTCTATGATTTTTGTGAGTTGTTAGGCTCATTTAAATATGTAAAGAATTTTAGTAAGATAATTCAAAAAGAAATAGATTTGAATACTTTACAAAATAGTCATTAAACATTACATCGTTTAATCAGATAGGTAAATACCCCCCGTTAGTAATGAGATTTTACAAGCTAATAACTAGTAAATTTAATTTCAGTATAATATCGCGAATTTCAGATAAGGACCCCTAATTTGTCAAAATTACAAATTAGTCCCTGAGTTTGAAAAAGTTTAAAATTGACCCCAATTCAAGTAAGTTGTTAATAAGTTAAGTGTTAAGTCTTAAAAGAGATTAGTAAAATAATCCGAAATAATTTTTGAACTTTGGAATAAGTTCTGATCTCTAATATGTTATGTCACTAAAAGATTTATGTCTCCGATCTCCGTATTATTTTCCGGTAGCGCTCTCCGACCCGGTTCTCTACCAGGCCGGGAAGGGGGTGTTACAGAAGTGGTATCAGAGCTAGAGTTTAGTCGGTTCTGGACTAAACTTAAGTATGTTTGTATTGTGTGTTAAGTTACTTTGCCACCTAGGAGTTAATCTGTTAAGTATTGTGACTTGTCAACTGATCCGATCTCTTTTATAATATAGATATGTGTCTCGAACTAAATAATCTGTAATAATGAGCCTGTTGCTATCTCCTCGACTTATGGCGAGTAGGTGCAAGGAGAAAATCCTCCGAATCCTCAGAACCCTCCTGTTCGAGGTGTAGAGCCTGAAGCTCCTACAGCTCAGGCAGAATGTTATTAGAACATGGCAGATATGTTTTAGCAATTTATGTGTTAAAGGCTAGTTAAGTCATGCAACCTACGCCACTTGTTGCGTAACCTCTTCGAGCCCCAATCGATAAGTTATTGCAATATCGATCTTACACCTTTACTGGTCGGAACGTAGATGATCCCGAAATAGCCGAGTATTGATTAGACAATAATTTAAGGATTTTTGATAAACAATTAAGATGTTCGGATGAACATAAGCTTGAATGCGCTCTTGCGTTGAAGCCTTATAGTGATGGGAGACTACTGTCCTTACCGTCTCCTAGGAAACCGTAAGTTGGGAATTTTTCTTGAAAGAGTTCCATAATAAGTACATAAGTGTCAGATGTTTATCGTAGGGCTCAACGATGAGTTACAACCCATGTTTACAACATTATACATTAAAAATTTCCAAGATCTCGTAAATAGAGTCAAAGCTACAAAAGTAGCGAAGAGAGCTTAGAAAGTTAGTAAATTTAATAAGTCTGAAAAGAAATCAAGACATGAGAATTACTAAGTGCAATTTTTGTCAACGACGACATGAAGGACAATGTCGTAAAAAAAAATTAGGAAAGGAGAATTCCTCATCTCTAGAAGATTCTGATCCCGAAGAGTGCTCGGATGAACAATCCGAAGCTACAGGTAAGAATTCGAGGACGAATTCTTTTCTAAGGGGGGGAGAGTTGTCACATCCCAAAAACCGGTCTAGTCGGAATTAAATTCCGGTGACCGAGTATTTTATATCAATTGTATAATTTATTCGATCTTATTTAGAGTATTCGAATTAAAATATGATTTATTATTATTATTATTAAAAAAAAAATAAAGATACAAAAGTGGTGTAAATTAGGTAACCACTAAACAAAAGTGGTGTAAATTAGATAATCACTAAATTAGTGGTCATGCCACCAATGTTATATAATTGAAGGGAAATGGAAAAAAAGTGCCATCCAAATTAGTATAAATAGGGAGATATATAATTTATTCGATTTTATTTAGATTATTCGAGATAATTTATGAATCAGGGTCAAGTTCCAGCAATCGAGTATTTTACTTCGATTATAAGTTGGTTTGATCTTATTTCTAAAAATAAATAATAAGTATTATTATTATTATTATTATTAAAAAAAAAGAAAAGAAATGGAGACCTAATTAAGTTAGGTAAAGTGATAGTAATGGAAATGGAGTGGCAAACCATTTGAAATAATGAATAAAAAAAAGAAAAAAGAAAAAAAAAAGTAGGGGAATGTTGGACGACAGATTGCTATAAAAGGGGAGGGGGGGGGGGAATTGATTGAATACACGGCAATTGAAGGAAATTAGTAATCATACGATCCAATATTTGATTGGTGGTCCGATAAATTCGATATAGTAATATCGAATTTCTGCCGACGTCGGGGTAAGCTCAAATCTATAATTCGGAACAACCGTCAAGCCCAAGAAGTAAAAATAAAGTACCGGTCCGTCAAGAAAAGAGTAGAAATGAAGGAAACCACAAAGTTGGAGAATAAGGAAAATGTCTCTAAGCTTGGATTGAGGTGAGTGTAGATGCATTTGTCTCGGGTGACGCGGTGTCATTCCGATCATTGTTTTTATGTTCTGATATGTGAGTGTGGATGCATTTGTCTCGGGTGACGCGGTGTCATTCCGATCATTGTTTTTATATGTGAGTGTGGATGCATTTGTCTCGGGTGACGCGGTGTCATTCCGATCATTGTTTTTATATGTGAGTGTGGATGCATTTGTCTCGGGTGACGCGGTGTCATTCCGATCATTGTTTTTATGTTCTGATATGTGAGTATGGATGCATTTGTCTCGGGTGACGCGGTGTCATTCCGATATTTGTTTTTATGTTCTGATATGTGAGTGTAGATGCATTTGTCTCGGGTGACACGGTGTCATTCCGATATTTATGTTATGATATGTGAGTGTAGTTGTGTCAAGGGATAGGCTCGGTGCCGTTCCGTTGCATTATTTATGATTATAATTGCATTTGTTAAGGGCTCACGTAGAGCAACTATGTTCGAATGGCAATTTTTGTAAGTGCCTTGCATTACTTTAATATGTTTGAATATGACTATGATATGCTACATGTATATGAAAATAATATGAAATGCTACCTGATATGGAGCTACGGCTCATCTTGTTATTTAATATGATATGATCTGAAAATCTTGGAACATGTAATGAATTTAATAATGATTGGTAAAAATTTAAAATGATAAGGAAGAAGGATTAAAGGCAAGAATATTGACCTAAATGTGTATTGCTTGTTAGATAAGCATGCTTAGCATAAATATGATTAGTTGCTATGATGTGTTGATTGCTTGAGCTATGTGAAATGAGACTAAATGATAAGCTTTGTTACTGATTTTTGATGATTATAAAATGAAAATGATCTCATGTGCTTGCTGGAATTTTAGATTACCATGATGCTTGATTGATTATATGTATGCCTATTGAAGTGGTTAAATGCCATTGAAATTGTGAATGATTGGCAAGTGAATGCACTTGTTAATAAAGAAAGATAAATAAAGTCCTTGGTTTGATTAGTGTCTATAGGTAGAAGGGCATGCCTTAGAGTCGTTGAGCTCCCCTAATCTTTGTTACAGGATGGTGGTTAGTCACCTATAAACCTGATAAGGTGGTTAGTCACCTTGATAATTGAATGGTGGTAAGTCACCATTGATGCCTATGCATCCCCTGTTATATGTTGAAATGAGAAATGGATACTTTGAGTATCTAATGTTACATGTTACATGAAGACTCGATTACCTTGTTCATTAATCATCCAAGGCAAAATATTTAAAAGTTACATGACTTGAAAGATAAGTACTTAAATGATAAGTACCAATGAAATGAAATTGATATGCCTACTTGTCTTGTATATGCTAATGCTTTTAAATGATGCTTGTTGTTGTATATGATAATGTTTGATCGATACTTGTTGTATAAATGAATATAAAAGTATGATGTTTATGTTGCATCAATGGTTACTTGAAATGGTTACAAGATTAGCATGGCCCCTGCGCAAGGATGACACGCACAAATCGAAAAATGGTACCAATATATATTGTGTTTGATACGTTATGCTATGTTATGCTCATGATATGATATTATGTTTTGTTATGAATATGAAGTATGCCATGTTATTGCATAATTAGCATGACATTCATTTTTGGAAGCATGTTACATGACATAATATGATCATTCATTGTCATTGGCTACCTCACTTAGACTATGTAAGTCTAATGCATTCATTGCATAACATTTCAGGTTAAAGAAAGTAACAGATCGAGATCGAGATTAGTTGGAAGGTTGGCAAGTCACTACAATTAAAGAGGCTTCTTCTAGGGCTAAGGTTATTACCATCAAATTTTTAAACTATTAAGGGATTCGATAAGGTTTGGGGAGGAGGAAGAGTAAAACTGTCGCCAAGAAAGAATCCCATTTGAAGTTTCCATAGGAAGAATCTCATTTGGAAAGAATCTCAAATTGAAAGAATACGTAAATAAGGATTACTTTTTTTAATTAGAACTAAATTGATTGAATGTGTAAATATGTAAGGTTAAATATGCTATTATTGTAACCCTCTAGACCCGCCTATGCGTTACAACGGATCCTAGAAAGTTACATTAGGGTCACAAGAGCGACCCAAAGTAAAAATACACATAAAAACATATTTCTTCAAAACACTTATTAAACTGTACAATCCACTTCTGTTTAAAATACCGTTTCGGGAAGTTATTTAAACACATAACAGAAATTTCAGAAAGCGCTTTACAAATACTATCATAAAACAATACATGACATACATGCCATCTAACTATACAGTACCGTACTCCAAAGGCAACGCAGAGACAACTCCAAACACTGTTGTCAACCATTATACCATGATATATTCTTTTAACCTGCGATGGTAAAAACAGTGTGAGCTTGAAAAAGCTCAGTAATACAGAACTACCAAAAGATGCTATAAGCTCACGCAGATATATGGTTGGCATAACATTTTCATGATATTCCACGTAGTAACAATCTTCATTTTCTGTTCTACTATTTCGAGGTATCATCATACTCGAGAATAACAATATTTGTTCTTTATTCAAACATCGTGAATTAGACAGAAAGTATATAGGCTGGTAACATACGGAGGTGGTAACAAAGAGTTTAGTGTCTAGTGTGTTCCAACAGCGCAACATTAATGCATGAAATGTAACAATAATGCAGTAAACCTTTTTATTTAAAATACATTTGTTTCAAGTAGGCGTAAAGTTCATTTTAATTCTATATTTACCCTCCAACCATACTCCAGTATTTAGTTTTCCCAATGCGGTATCATGTACAGGCATTAACCCAAGCCCATCGGGAGTGGGTACCATCCTAAGGAATACCTTAGAATACAGGCGGCACCAGCCGAAGCATAGGAACCGAAAACGGGCGGACCTAGCCGAAGCATAGGACCAAAAACGGGCAGACCTAAGCCGAAGCATAGGACCGAAAACGGGTGGACCTAGCCAAAGCTTAGGATCCGAACACGGGCAAACTTATCAATTGGATCACGGCTGAGCCGACGGTAACTTCATATCATGTCTCAAGTACCCCAGTGAACCAGATCATCAATAGTTCATTAACCAATAACTGTATTTTTAGTAACACATTATCCATATAACATGTTTTTCATATCGGGTGCATAGGAATATACCAGAAATACAGTACGGTCATGCTTAATTTATAAAACATGTCATGTTCATGTGAGTTCAAGTATGTCAATCATGTGCACGTGATCGATATTATAACATGTAAATAAGTATGCAAAAACAGTCGTGTAGCACACATGGAACACACTAGGTGGAATAGTTTATTTCCTTGGAGATACTTGTCATTTACGAAAGAGAACACATTAAACTTTTGGCAATTGAACGGATTTTTGAAACGAGGCCCCTATTAAAAGAGGGGTTTGCACTAACGGTTCAAACCAGATATTCAGGAGATGATACATCAAGATCTTTGAGAGTTTTGGCTTATTATGAGTGATTTAACCATTTAAGCCTACAATGGTATTATGGTTATTTTATCATACACGGGCATTTTGGTAATTTATACCAACAATGCGTAAACAGTGGCTCAGAAATTCTATTTGCTCATCAGGTTTCCAACCAGGCATTCAGAGACTTCTACGTCAAGATCTTTCACGATATTAGATACATTCGGGGCTATTTTGATTACTTTGGCCAACGAGGGCATTTTGGTCTTTTAGCTATCATGGGTGATTTTGTAATTTAGCCCAATAGTGATAAATTGACAGTTTACAATATTTAAGATTTCCAGAAGTTTATCGAGCCTCTAAAACCAATCGAACTAACATGTACAAACCTTACGGTACTAACCAAACCTTTCGATGTATGCACTTCACGAGTATCATTTCCAAATACTGTTTGTATCGTATATATGAAACGTTGCCTTCAAATTTCACCATAAGACTTGCCACGAAATAGTCAAACTAATACTCTGTGCGGAAAAACTTCCATCCTTATATTAATATCAAGAGTGATTGACGTACATGAGTCATGCTTCAACCCTTAAAGGCATTTCAGTCATTTCAGCTTTATTGACATTTCTAAAATTGTATCAAAGGCAGTTTACTTATTCCAGTCAATGGGGTATTTCAGTCATTTTCAAGCTTGAGATATCCATCATTCCTGTCAATTGAACCATTTATAGTGTTTCAATCATTTAGATACCCGTGGGTGTTTCAGCCATTCAAGAAATTTCGGTACCTCCAACCACTTCATTCATTTCAGAACTCAAGGGTTTATCCATCCTTCCAGTTAATTTGCAAACCCCGGTGTCCGAGGATACTTCAGCCTTTTTGGTCAATACGATCATTCCGATTAATTTAAACGTAACAATATTTCCAATACTTTTAGTCATTACGATCAATTCAGTATTGTGAGCCACTTGATTAATTCAGGGGTATGGATAGTTTCTCGTAAATCTATACTCGGAGATTCATTCCAAATTCAAGGAAACCTAACACCTTACAATCTCGAAGGTTTAAATCTTGTTACCATAACTTTCCAAGTAGTTCGATGATTTTAGATGAATCGGGTTGTTTTACCATATCCAGTGTAGATTTCTAGATCACTTTCGATTTCAAGGGTATTTTAGTCATTCTCATACGTTAAGGGCATTTTCGTAATTTCATATCTAAATATTTTTAGCATTTAATCATTTGACATTAATAATCAGGTTTAGAGATTAGCTGCTTTATTACTTAATTTATTGAACTCCAGATCTTTACATTTGTTAACTTCATCGTTCGAGCATTTCGATCTTATCTAGGTTAACATACTCAATTTCATATTTGGTTTGACTTAAGCAGAGTTAACAGCACTCTTCATCATATTCATGCATGCATTAATCGAATATCAACATGTTCATAAAGCATACTAGAGGTAGTAGTTTATTACCTCAGCTTTAAGCTACCTCGATCGATCCATGATACTCCATTCGATCACTCTCTTGAACTCGGATTCGACGTCACTCGATAACTTGGATACGTAGAAATGCGAATTGTATCAGAAACAGAACTTAAACGCGATAATCGAATTTATCCAAAAAGTCATACATTGAAAAACGGCTTATCGGGTTTGAAATTGGAAAAAACGGGTTACGCTAATGGACCCGGAACGTCGAGAAACCCCCAGGTAGGGTCTCCGAAAAAGTCAACGGTCAACGGCTCGGTCAAACGGTCAAACGGCTCGGCGGCTCGGTCAAACGGCTTCGCGGCTCGGTCAAACGGCTCGGTCAACTAGCTCGACGGCTTGGTCAAACGACTCGGTCAAACGGCTCGGTCAACTGGCTTGACGGCTCGGTCAAACGGCTTCGCGGCTCGGTCAACCGGCTCGGCGGCTCGGCTCAGACGGCTCTAAGTGCCCAGAACGAAGCCCACTCGCGGCCGGCGGCATGTGAGGCGCGTGCGGTGGTTGTGGGCGGCCGTTGGCTACCAAAATTTAAAGGCTGATAGTTTTTGACCTTCCGAACACGGTGGTGGCCTCGGATTTTCAAAATTCAAACTCAAAGTTCGAATACTGACCTTTCAAGTTTTCCGACGATACACAAACACCCCCTCCAACGGTGACTCCGATGATGATGTCGTTGGTACCGGTGAACTCGCCTCGACAAGATGAACGCAATGGTGGTGGAGGTGTCGAAAATAGAAGGTCGGATCTCGGTAGATTTGAGATTGAATCTCTACCCATTTTTTTCTTTCTCACCTTCTTTTTCTTTCCCCACATTTTAAAAAAAAAAACCCACCCATATCTGCCAACACGTTAACTTGGCAGATTTATTGTCCTTCAAAGATAAAAGGTCAAATCACACTTTTAGCCATTTAATTTTTGGGAGTTCACACTTTTGTCTCCAAACTTTATTCCGTTTTCAAATTGGTCATCAATTCCTTATAAATCAAGCTTCCCAAAGCTGAATTCATTCAATTAAGACCCAAAACTTATTATTTTAGGAAAAAAAAAAGATTAAATCTCCCAAAAATTCTTAAAATTTTACTAGCCCCATTTGAGATTGTTACAATTATACTAATTTTCGTAATTACCACGTCACGTACTTGACGACGGTTAACAATTTAATGACCATTTTGTAACAAAAACTAAAGTTTAATGCTCATTATGTAACTTTTGAAAGTTTAGTGATCATTTTGTATTTTTAGAATAGTTTAATGACTATTTGTTTACTTTACGCTATAAAACGACTAAATTATATTTTTAGGTGTCTAATCTTTTTTTTATCAAAATAAGTGTCGAACATTTCCACCATTGTAATTGTAGTTGCCTAATATTTTATCCCGTTAACATTTTAAACTCGGTGCATTAAAAAATATGACATATAATCATTGCTTGACACATTACTTTAATTTAAATCTCATTTGATTTTTTATTTTATTTTTTAAAAACAAATTTCTTAAATTTCAAATAAACCTTTAAATTTTATAAATCATATAACCCTAAATTTATAAAAACACCCCCTAAAATTTCTATATCGACTTCTATTGGCACACCACAACTGCAATAGTGAGGTTTCCTCCTTTCATCGTGCTAGTCGCACCTTTCAGTTCGTCGTTCAATTGAAGATTTAATGTTTAACGTTCGTGGTTCGTTTGGCTATTCTTTCGTCGTTTTTAAACTATACATAATTGGGGTTATCGATTGCAGGGGTTGACAAAGAAAGAAGTGGATAGTGGTGATTGTATCCGCGGGAGAATGATAAAAATTTAGAGAATTATAGATTTAGAGTTAATGGTTTTAAGATTTTGGATTTTTTTAGAAATTAAAGATCTTATGATTTTAATTTTTTTTAATATTAAGCGTTCTTTTAAATAAGAAAAACCATTTTTTTTTGTTGACATTTGGGTTGGTAGGCCTATTTAAAAGCACTTCTTTCTTGTCCATATGTTATGGCATCCATGTTTTTTTTTTTTTTTTTGCGTCGGGTTGCAGTTAGAGGGTTCTACCTTAAAATGCTCATTTGTCAACGCTAAGGGTGTTTATAATTATATCTGAGTACCCGGAAATTTAGGTACCCGAAATTTTTAAATACTAAAATTTCAGCCCGTTACTCGACTCATACAAACTGATTACCCGCAAATTGAATACCCGTAAAATTCGGGTACCCGCTAATTCGAGTACTGGGTACCCTATTTATTTTTTATAATATTTTTAAAAATTATCAGAAATCACATACCAAACACATAAATTTTAAAATTTCATAATACTAAATTAATGATTCGAAGTTGCATGGTTAAAAAAAGAACTTAATTTATGTAGTTAAAAAATTAATCATAATATGAAAATTTAAAAAAATAAAAATTTCAAGGATTCGAAGTTACATGGTTAAAAAATTAAAAAAAATAAAAATTTCATAATACAAAAATTAATGATTCAGGTACTATGTAGTTAAAAATAATACTATGTAATATTCAAAAAAAAATAATACTATGTAGTATGTAGTGTGTAGTTAACTAGTTACAGTAGCCCATCCTATGGATTATGTTCGATGACAATCATATTGTATATTTGTAGTGTGCATGTTATTCGCAATTTATGTTTTATTTTGTCACATTGATTTAAAATACAATCATATTGCTTCAATTTTCCCACTCATGTTTAATGGCAATCCTATTGTGTAATTCATCCTATGGATCGTGATTTTTTTCTTCGAATCTCATATTGATAAATTGATATAAATATTTTTAAAATTTAAAAGTACATAATACAGTAAAAGCAATAAGAACTTAAAATAAAAATACAATTTAAAAGTAAAATATATATATATATATATATATATATATATATATATATATATATATATATATATATATATATAATGAAAGTACCGGGTCAGGTTGTGTACCAAAATATAAAAAAAATTTAGGCCCAACTACTCGTGATTTTTCACGGGTCAGGTACTCAACCCAAAAAATCGGATATTTTCATTTTAATAACCAATAATTTTAAATCGGATAGGCGGGTCGACAGGTCAAGTAGTTCAGACCAAGTATTTTTGAACACCCATAGTCAACACAACATAGCCCTACCACAAATATTAGGAGGTTTCCAAGTAATGGAAGTCCCTAAAGATAATTTTGTGGGGAACAGGGACATTACCGTTGACCCAAAATAGAAAGGTTTCTACTCATCAGAGGCATGTCGGAGGGAAAGAGCAGCATGATTTTTGTTTTTGTTTTGTTGCTATTACTATTATCAAATTGTAGTGGTGGTGGGATAAGAGATGGAAGTGATAAAAAAGATGGTGATGATCATTCATGTATGATGCGTTGTAGCACCGCCGGAGACGCACACCATATCCAACTACAACTTAACCATTCGCATGGGAAAAGTACTCCCATAGATCTCAATGGTAAAGTGATTCCTACTTTAATTATGTTAGAATTGATGTATGAATCTCACCTAAAAGTAGCTGTTCATAATATTGCAGATCATTATAAAAATTATGTGGCCATTAAAAATCTGACTTCACACAGGTTACCAATTCTATGTACTGTCACAAATTATGAATCTGCCGTTTCAGCGGAAGTGAACGCCTTTAGCAGGAGAGTCGAGGCAAACGTACTTTGTGCGCTGCCTGCAAAAGATAAAGCAGCAACCCGAAACGAATCCTCAACAAGTTACATGTCTCGTCATATGTATGAAATTGCTAGTCTAATCAGCGACTCCAAGTGGTTAAAGCCTGGAATGGTTGTCGACAGAATTAGTGATTTAGACATCGTCACTTTCAACCTGAATAACCGCCATCCAAAGCAAAATGCAGGTGGGATCATTCAAATGGCTGCAACTTTATTGTTTTCGATGTCCAAGCCAATAAACTATTTCACTGAGTCTGAGTTAAGCATTGTCGTACCAGTAAGATCGATTCCCAGGCAGTTTCTTAACATAAGTCACAATGAGAAGAACCCCAAGGAAACACAAATAACATGGTTTTGGTTTGATATTTTTAAAGAAGCTACTTCAATGATGCCAATCAATATTACCTATAAACTGGTTCCGATGATCAATTATTGAAGGAACTTTCTCGCGAGGTTAGTTTGTTCCTTATAAGCTACTTCAATGATCTAAAACATTTTTTGTGCATTGAAGACTTTTGTTGCAGCCATCGGCTTAGTAGTAATTAACAAAGAACGTTCCCAGCTGGTAGAATTCTCATATCCATATTTTAAAGTAGGCCTGATTCTAGTGATGAAGGAAAACCCTGAACTGAACCAAGTTTTTTCATTCATAATCCCTTTCACCAACGAGATGTGGTTTACTTTAGCAGCAATGACTGTCTTCAATGCTTTTGTTATTTGGTTAGTTGAAAGTAGAAGTGGTGGCGGTTCACCATTTAGATAAGTTGGAGCAGTCTTCTGGTTCCCTTTCACAACTCTCTTCTTTGGAGGGCAGAGTAAGATGATCTATGGTGGTTCATATGGATATCACTTTACCCATACTAATATTTTGTATTGCAGGGGAATCGCCTAGGAACAACTTAACTTATTTTGTGTTGGCCCCATGGTTCGTCTTGATTCTGCTTGTTTCTTCAACCTACACGGCAAGCTTTACTTCCATGATAACAAGCTCAGAGACCGAGTCGTCGTCTTTCTTAGATGTATAAAACGTCAAGAAAACAAATGCTGTTGTGGGTTGTGATATGGAAGATTCAGTTATGTTCCAGCATTTAGTGGAGTTCATTGGGTTCCAAAGAAAGAATATCAAGCACATTGCTCAATCATCGATGGAGGATTATGCAAAGGCTCTATCAACTAGAAATATAAAGGCTGCCTTCTTTTGGGCACCTTATTGGGGTGTTTTCATGGCAAAATACTGCAAAGGTTTCAAAGCTTGGAGTCCAAACTGTAATCTACGCGGTTCTTCAGTTGTAATATGAACAATTCTCTTCAATTCCTATTTCATTAACATGTTGTTCAAGCTTTGAGGGATGCTTTTTGACCATTTTCTTTTCTCATATTACAGATTTTCCCACGAGGTTCTCCATTTGTTCCAGACGTGTCAGAGGCCATGCTGCGATTAGAAGTGAGTGGGAAATTCAAGCAAATGAAGGAAGAGATGCTATCTTTTTTGGATTGTTCGAGTTCAAAAGTTGCTAGCACCATAAAACGAGTAGGAGCCGGACCATTTTCAGGTTTGTTCATTTTGTCATGCTCGACATCGGCAATTGCAATGCTAATCACAATTATTCGACTGATGAGGAGACGTTGGGAGAGGTTCATAGAAGGAATGTTGGTGGGTAGAGGACTTTGGGTGTGGCTGACTGCTCTGTTTTCTCAAAACCAGAGGGGAAATCAGCTTCAACTTCAACTAGCAAGGACTAGTTCCACTTCCCCAACACAGCTTACCAGCTCCTAGAATCATGGATTTTAATGAGTATTTTACATTTTGTTACTGGTATAATAGATACTATTGCATTTAGTTGCATGATTTACCACCAGCACCTGATGTTTGTTGTGTTAGAAGTGCTAAGCTGAAACTGTGAATCTTTTACTCATTATTATACAAAAGTAATGCCTTACAAATTTTCAACAACTTTGATTTGCATGACCCAATTTTTTTATAAAAAAAACTTCAGATCCTATAGTTGAATCGGAATATTCATCCAAATTAAAAATAACTTTGTTTAGAACATAAACCTAAATGATTTAGGTTTATGAGATCGAGATGTCACCTAATTTAATTATGAGTATCTCAATATGGGAAATGAACCTCTTTATTCAGTTTTCTTCATTCACAGCATCAGGATTCAAACCTTTGAATTTGCTTGAGAAATTTCTTAGCGTCTTATCTTGCTAGACCAACTGGCTGTTGGTAAAAATATAAGATTTTTATCCTATGTATTGGTGGTATAATTTTTTTTCACAAGTACCTAGTTTTTGGGGTTTATGATTAGGATTTGAGTGTTTGCGGTTAAGTTTTAAGGTTTGTGAATAGATTTTGTAGTTTAGAGATTATAGTTTAGAATTTAGGGGTTAGTGTTTAGGGTCGGTAAAAGGAATATGTGGCAGTTTTAGAAGTCTGCTTGTGGGGAAAAATTCCACTAACAGGTGCATTAAATAATCTCACAAATTTATATAGGGTTATATTTTGATACATAAGCTGTATAAACAAAATATTACATAACCCTTCTTTAAAATCTAAATTGTAAATGGATGGAAATTCGCTGCCCCTTTTCGGTGTCCCTACTTATGCCTCCATGCTAAAAATTAAGTTTACAGTTTACAGTTTTAGGGTAGGGTTTAGGGAATTTAGGGTAGGGTGTATTTTTAAGATATATGGTTCAAGATTTAGAATTAAAGGTTAGAGCTTGAAATTTAATTTTGTAGTGTTTTTTAGTGTTGGGGCATAAGTAGGGGCATCGAAAAGGGGCTGAGGATTTTTATCCATTGTAAATTACTAAACCAAAACCCAAAAATCTAAAACCTAAACCCTAACCCTATACACTAAACTTTCTGCCTAAATCTTAAATTCTAAACCCTACAACCTAAACTCTTAAACTTTAAACCTCAAACCTTAACTCTAACAAGCTTGTGTAAACCTTGTGTATCAAAATATTATACATTTATATATGTCCATGCACTAACGGTGGAAAAAAAGTTTCCACAAATGCATAGTTTTTAGAGTTTATAGTTAGGGTTTTAATGTTTGCGGTTAAGTTTTAAGGTTTGAGTATAAAATTTATTGTTTGAAGGTTAGAGTTTAGAGATTAAGATTTCGTGCTCCTAAAAAGGATACATAACAGTTTCAGAAGCCAGCTTGTGAAAAAAAACATTTCACTAGCAGTACATGAATAATTACCATATACCAAAAAAGAAATTTTAGAACCGAACAAGTGGTTTCAGTGAAAAAAACGAGTGATATTCATCCTATAAAACTCGAGTTCAATTGCTTCGTCTGTAAAGTATGTTTGCATTGTCAAAGAGTTAAAATATGTATTACCTTGTAATCACTTGACAAGGGGCGGAGCCAGAAATTTATTTAAGGGGTGTCATTTTTTCAACGATATTTAAGGATGGTTAATTATTTATAAAAGTGTGTCGTTTTATTTATAAAGGGGTGCCATTTTATTCGTAAAAGGGGTGTCATTTGTCTATATTTTTAATTTTTTATAAACAAATTATATAGAAAAATAAGTTTCTAAATTTTTTTGAAGTGTCATGAGACACCCCATTCCAAATGGTGGCTCCGCCCATGCACTTGACTATCAAAAAAAATTCAGTAAAATTAATAATTAACCGGATATATTAAAATTATTTGAAAGTCGATGTGTATATTAACCTAGTTGGTGTAATAATTAATGTATTTTGTTGAAATAAAATTTTGTTTCACATCAAAATTGAAAAACTCGTTCGAGATTTTATTTGGGGAAGCTCTACGGATCATAAGGGGGTCAGTCTTGTGCGCTGGTCTGAGGTACAAAATCCAATTGATGAAGAGGGTCTCGGCCTTCGCAATATGGAGCGTTTTAACCAAGTTTTTTTTATGAAAATTGGTTACCAAATGCTTACGAAATGTGATAAATTATGAGTTCGCGTGGTGCGATCGAAGTATAAGGTGAATGATTCTTTGCCGATTAATTTGCGCGCGAGTAATTGTTCTAGATTGTGGGCTAGTCTATGTTGGATTTGGGATAATGTACGTGAAGGAATGGGTTGAGTTGTAAGAGACGGGTGCTCCATCGACTTTTGGTATGATGTTTAGTTACTCGATCATGGTCCTTTTGTAGTTATGTACACGTTGGATGATCAACCGATGCCATGTCTGGTGAGTTCTTTTGTCACTCATGGTAGTTCTTGGGATATCGAAGCTCTAAGCGAGGTCCTACTTGATGAGTGTGTGCAACATATTATGACTGTTTATCGCCCACCTTAACATCTTGGTCTTGATCAGCTAGGATGGAGGGACGATAGGAAGAATCTGTTTATTGTGAAATCAGCTTATAACTGCCTTATGGGGTATAATTCCAGTGGTGGTCATAACATTTCGACTATAGTTTGGAAATTGCCTCTACCTCAACGGATTCACTCATTTATTTGGCTTGTTATGCGCGAATGCTTACTTGCCAATATGGAACGAATGTGACGACACATGACTGATGATGTTTTGTCCACAAGGACATGAAGATATTCTTCATGCTCTTCGAGATTGCCTTTGTGCACGTAGTTTATGATGGCAACTTATCCTTGTAGGTCAGACTCAAATATTTTATTCTTTGGATTTACAAGATTGGGTTACTGCTAATATTTTTAAGGATGGGTCTTTCGCATGCATATCGAAAAATTGGGGCTACTCTTTACAATTCTTTGTTGGAAGCCGTGGAAACGTAAGAACGAGAGAATTTTTGACCCTGAATTTGTTGAACAAGAGAATATTGTTATTGCTAGTAAAATTTTGCTTGAGCATATTCTTTGTTGGAACCTACAGGTTGAGCGTGACCAGCATGTTGTTGGAATTGGTTGATTGTTGGAGTTTTTATGAGCTTTATTTTGGTTTTTTATTGTTGTTTAATGTAGTTTGATTTGTTATAGTATTTTATATATACTCTTTTTCCTCTATTAAGTATATGGAGAGTTTTTAACCAAGCATATAGTGAGCGCTCTTTCCCATTAATCGGAAAAAAATTTGATTCTTAAACAATTCATTTCTACTCCGCTTATTAAAATTATGATAGACGTACAATAATACTAAATTAAAACCTCCTATTTTGAGATAATTCTCAATATTAAAATAAAATATATTAATAACGCGGGTAGAAAATATATATATATAGATTAATAGAATTTTTGTGTAATAAATTTTAATGTAACTATTAAAAACAATAAATATTTAAAAATAATTTATATATATATTTCATTTTTATAGGTGGATTATATTTTTCAAATATTTTAAATTTTAAATCGAGGCAGAACTAGGATTAAATTATGGGTGGGGCCGAAATGAGAATAAAATTATGAGAGGGGTCAAGTTGCTCATCCTTAAAATTAACAATCCCCTAAAAGATAACCTTAAAATAGAGGTTTGAGATTTAATCTCACTAATTTCAAAATTGGCATATCTTAAAAATTAATCAGACCAAAAAATTTAATAAAACTTAATTCTATTAACTTCAAAACTGATAGGGTCTTAAAAAATTAGATCAGAAATTTTTTGAGAGGGATTAAGACTTAATTTTAATAGTTTCAAAACTTTCAGGGTTAAAATGCTATTAATCCATAAAAAGTTGGAGGTGGACATGTCCTCTTAGGCCCACCCGATGTTCCGCCCATGTTTTAAACCCTAAACTTTTGAAAGCCCTTGAACTTATGAATAAAAATTGAGTAAATCCTAAATATTTTTACACCCAATTAAATTTTTGAACCAATAAATTGAATATGGTACACTCATGATTTTGATTTTCTGTTCTCACGCTCTAGTGGGCGATGTGGTGGTATTTTAGTGATATGGGAACCATCAAGTTTTGTGTGACAAGCTCAATGATTGAATCTAATTTTATTGCGTTGAAGGGTGAATGGATTGACGAGAAATGGAACCGTAGGATGATAACAATTTATGCACCTTGTTCTTTTGATGCACGATGTGTGATGTGGGAGGAGCTGTTAGGCGTTGTGAATTTAGTGGTTATTTCGACCTGTATTGGGGTGATTTTAATGTCGTGAAAACATTGGATGTGCGGAGTGGTTATGAGGGGGGAAAGGTTAATGGTATGGAAGCATTTGTTGAATTTATTGGAAGATTGGGTGTCGTTGATATGCCGATGATGGGAAAGCGATTCACTTGGTTCGGCTCAGGAAACAAGTTAGCAGATTAGATCTTTTTCTTGTATCCAGTGAATGGGTGAAGCGTTTTCAGTAATCAGCTTTACAAAACTTGCCGGAAGGGATTTGTGATCATTCTCCGTTGGTGCTCACAAATGTGGATGTGTATCGGGGTTCTCGTCTGTTCCGCTTTCTAAATTGTTGGTTGGAGAAAAATGATTATATTCGCAGTAATCTATGGAGAGGGAATGGTGTAGGATTTCAAATTTAGAGGGTATGAGTCTCATGGAGAAATTGTGTGAGCTTAGAAATTTCTTACGGATTTGGAATAAGCAAGTGTTTGAAAGTGTTGATCGGTATATTGAGCTAACAACAAATTTGATTGAGGATCTTGATAGTCAGATGAAGTGTGAGACTAGTACTGATGTGTGTAATGTAAAGAATAAAGTAAGCTTGGTTTATGAGATAAGATTCGATTTCATCATTTCATTCATATTTTGCTTGCCTTTACAATGAGTATAGCAATGCTTATATATAAGATGGTCTAGGCTATAACCTTCTAGAGAGAGTTTGTTACAACCATTATAAACCTAGCTGAATTGGTTACAATAACCCAATTATACTCAACTTTCCCGCTTCTTCTAACTTATTCATTTCCCTCTCTTTATTGTTTAATATTTCCCTTGCTTTCTCAACTTTCTAGAGAGAAAAGATCACGCACACAAAGTTGATATCGATAGTCTTCAAATGTATGAACAGGTAAAGCTTTGGTGAGGGCGTCAACAACTTGAGCGGAGGCTGGGACATAGTTAACCTGAAGTTGATGAGATTGCACCTTCTCCCGGACAAAAAATAGGTCAAGTTCAACATGTTTTGTCTTGGTGTGCATGACAGGATTGGCCGCCATTGCTACAACACTGGTGTTATCATTCCAAATGACAGGTTCATCGTGCATCTCAATGTGCATATCGCGCAGAACCTCCTGGAACCAGAGATTGTCAGCTGCAGCATCGGTCAGGCTTCGAAATTCTGCCTCAGCCGTGGAACGAGACACTGATCGTTGCTTGCGAGAGCTCCATAAGAGTAGATGTGCTCCAAGATACGTGCAGTAGCCACTGATAGAATGACAATCATCGGGGTCACTACCCCATTTAGCATCAGCAAAGGAGTGTAGGTTTATTGAAGAGGAGGACCGAGGACTGAACCATAGACCAAAATGAATGGTGCCCTTCAGATAGCGTAGAATGCATTTAACAACCATTCAGTGTTGATCAGAAGGGGAGTGCATGAATTGAGCTACTTTGTTGACAGAAAAAGAGATGTCGGGTCTCGTGTAACATACATATTGGAGTGATCCCACGATGCTGCGATATTCATGAGCATTCGTAAGGGTAACACCATCATCCTTGAGCAATTTGGAGCTAGCAACCATGGGTGTGGGAACATGAGTAGTATCACACATGTCTGTTTTGATTAGGAGTTCTGTGATGTATTTTCTCTGAGAGAGAAATAGGCCACCATGAGTCTGAATTACTTCGATGCCCAAGAAAAAATTTAAGTGTCCGAGATCCTTGAGAGCAAACTGATTGTTGAGATGATTGATGGTGTGAGTCATATGAGTGGAAGAAGAGCCTGTCACCAAGATATCATCAACATACACGACAATATACGTAACCACTTCACATGTATGGTAAACAAACAGAGAGGTATCATCATTGAAGGCTTTAAACCCTATCTATTCAAGAGAGGATCGAAGTTTGTTAAACCAATTGCGAGGTGCCTGCCTTAGGCCATATAGGGCACATTTGAGTTTACAAACAAGAGGACTGCCATCAAAAGCATATTGTGTGAAGCCATTAGGTTGTATCATATAAACATCTTCAATGAGATCACCCTTTAAGAAAGCATTGTTCACATCTAGTTGATAAATGTGCCAGCCATGTGTAACAGCTAGAGATAAGACCAAGTTGATAGTAAAAGTTTTAACAATATGGCTGAAAGTTTCACGAAAATCTGAACTAGCAAATTGGGAGTAACCTTTGGCCACCAAACGAGCCTTGTAACGTTCGATAGAACCATCTGCATTGTGTTTGATCTTAAAAATCCACTTGCAGCCAATGGCTCTCTTGTCAAGAGGCAATGGGACCAGCAACCATGTGTCATTATCAATTAAGGCTTGGTACTCAGATAGAACAACATCTCTTCATTAGGAATCTTGCAAGGCTATATGAACTGTAGAAGATACCTCTGCTACTTGAAGATGGTAAGCTTTGGGTTTGAAATTGCCAGATTTGCTTTTGGTTACCATAGAGTGGCCAGAAGTGACAGGTGGTATTATACGGGTAGAGGCTTCAGGAATGGAACTAGGTGGATTGACAGGGTTCTCGGCATATAAAGAAGTGTTAGATAATGGTGTGGGTAGAGGTGATGCAGAAGCCTCTGATGGTTCAGAAATTGCAGAGGAAGAGGCATTAGTGGCAGTAGTGGACAAGGGTTCAGGTTGAGCAGAATGTGTAGGTAAGTCATATGTGGGCAACAGATTAATGGGATCACTAGGAATCTGAGAAGTTGTAGGAGGGGCGGGAGGTATGGACATTGTATCTGAAGGATGAGAGGTAGTAGTGGTTGCAGTAGGGTTCAGAAGTTGTTCAATAGGGGAGAAAGTGGTTGGAGGATGGACAACATGCAAAGGTGGTGAAAGACCAGGTTCAAAAGTAGGAGAGTGGTCACGTTGCTGATCTTTAGAGGGGAAGATAGATTCAGCAAAAACAACATTACGAGAGATAAAAATTCTCTTTCGAGATTGATCCAGACACACATACCCTCGATGTAAAGGTGAATATCCAAGAAAAATGCATGGCCGTGAACGATACTCCATTTTATGTCGATTGAAAGGTCGAAGGCGTGGATAGTATAAGTAGCCAAATACTTTGAGAAACTTGTAATCTTGAAGCTGCTTGTAAAGAAGCTGAAATGGAGAGAGATTTCCTAAACTCTTGGATGGCATACGATTGATCAGAAACGTGGCACTGAGCGCTGCATGGAACCAAAAATGAAGAGGAAGACCTGCATGTGCTAGTAACGTTAGAGCTGTCTCAACAATGTGTCTGTGTTTTCGTTCTACCACACCATTCTGCTAGGAGGAGTGTAGATAGGTTACTCGAAGTTCAACTCCCAAGCGTGCCATTGCATTGCCAAGAAATTGAAACTCACCACCACCATCCACTTGCATAGCTAATAAATTTGTAGAAAACTGAGTTTTGATTAAAGCATAAAATTGTTGAAAAGCATTACAAGCATCCGATTTCTTTTGAAGCAGATACACCCAAGTGACTCTAGAAAACATGTCAACACAAGACAGATAGTATGTGTAATCATCTGAAGTAACTGGAGCAGGCCCCCAAAGATCCAATTCAACAAGTTGAAAAGGTTGTGTGTACACAGTGGTGGATGCAGAATAATAAAGCGTATGATTTTTTCCTAGCTGACAAGCATGACATAAACTAGACTTGTCTACAACCATTCTTTTATTCAAGGCTAAGCTAACGATATCAGCAGTTGGATGACCCATCATGGAATGCCAAATCCAATAATCTGAACTTGTGGTAGAGTATGTAGATATTGAGGAAGATAAATGATGACTGGAGGAAGCTGGAAATTCATATAAGACATTCGATTGAGTCCCTCGAAGCAATTCTTGATCGGAGCTCTCATCCTTAAGAACGCAGTGAGAAGCATGAAATTCAAAATACACGTTATTGTTAGAAGAAAATCTGGTCACGGACATCAAATTTCGTGTTATGGAGAGAACAAGAAGCAACTGATCAATAATAAGAGGCTTAGGAGCAGATGAAAGCATTGAGTAACATGAGTGAGAAATCGAAAGAGAAGAACCATCCCCAATATGGACATTACCTTGACCTGTGTATGGTTTCATTTTGCAGAACTGAGACGAGTCATTGGTCACATGATGGGTCGCTCCGGAGTCAGAGAAGCAACTTGAAGTCATGCCAACGAGGGAGTTAACCTGTGGAGAGTTGACCTTTGGGGAGTTTGCACTAGAAGTGACTGTGGAACCACTAGAAACGTGAGGATTGTAGCATGCTTCAGGGTTATCTGGAGTGTAGCTGTAGGTGTGAGGCTCAGCAGAGGACGGAGCTTTGAAGCCTTGATTGAAGCGATGCCAGCATCTGTCAGTGAGATGTCCTAGTTTGCCACAGATCTGGCACTGAATTCAAAGACGACCCCTGAACCTTCCACCAAAGGAAAAGGCATTAGTGGATCTGCCACCACGAGATCTGGAGAAGAAAGTGCCAGGTTGGGGATCGTAACCAGAAGTTGTGGAATCACAAGTAGTATTATGGATCCCCACAATCAGCCTAAATGGATATGCAAGCCTGGTTTCCGCATCAGTGAGAAGCGAAACAGCACCATCGAACGTGTAAGGTTCTTTGCTAGTTGTAATGACAGCCACGACGGACTCAAACTCAGAAGAAATGCCATTAAGAAGTGAGGCAACCTGCTCAATCTCGGAAATAGGGCTTCCACTGATAGCAAGCAGATCGCAGATCTCCTTTATCTGAGCAGAAAAGGCACTAATAGAGAGATCACCTTTCTTAAGAGATCGAAGACGAAAATGGAGGTGTATGACCCGTGTGGTAGAAAGCTTGGAGTAGCGTGAGATGGTGGTATTCCAAATGGAAGTTGTTGTTTCACATCCAACAAGATAAGGAAGAAGAGAGTTGCTGATCGTAGACAATAACCAGGAAGCAAGGGAACTATCATGTTTGAAGAAACAATGATAGGTTGGATTATGTGACTTGCTTCCATTGGCAGCAACAAGATACTTAACCGGTGGAGTGAAATCGGCGTCAATGTAATGATCAAGCCCCTGACCACGAATCATCAACGACACTTGTTGACGCCATAGGAGAAAATTAGTGTCGTCAAGGCGCACGCTGATTTGCTTGTTGAAGAAATTAACCTGGAGAGCTGGACATATCATCACCAGACAACTCAGAGGTGATGGAAGTTGTTGCATCAGTGGAGGGGGCCATGGCAGGAAGAAGATCAGGTCACCAGAATCGGAAAAAAAATGGCGAAAGATACCATGTAAAGAATAGAGTAAGCTTGGTTTATGAAATAAGACTCGGTTTCATCATTTCATTCATATTTTGCTTGCCTTTACAATGAGTATAGCAATGCTTATATATAAGTTAGTCTAGGCTATAACCTTCTAGAAAGATTTTGTTATAGACATTCTAAACATAGCTGAATTGGTTACAACAACCTAATTCTACTCAACTTTCCTGCTTCTTCTAACTGATTCATTTCCCTCTCTTTATTGTTTAATATATAATGTGGAGAGGAGAAAACTTCAATTGGATATGTAGAGATTGTTACGTTATCAAGAGTCGATTTGGCGACAAAAATCACAAGCCTTATAGTTACGCGCTGGTGACCACAATACTCAATTTTTTCAGAGAGCGACAAAAATTTGAGGCTTACAAAATACGATTGGGAGTCTAAGGGTGAGGAGTGACGAACCCGAATAAATTGACACATCGTCTTTCATGCTTTCTGCAAGCACTTTTCACAATTGGTGGAGTTGGGGTCTTTTGAAATCGATGTGCGGTTTAACTAATTGAGTAAGGGATAAAGTATGGCGTTGGAGGTGGATTTCTTGGAGGAGGAGGTTCAGCAGGCTGTTTTCTTAATGTGAGAGGTCAAAAGTTTCCGGATCAATTGATTTTAGTTTCGAATTCTATAAGGTGTGGGTGTTTATTAAAGATGATGTTATGATATTGTTGCGCTCATTTTATGTTTTTAGCCGGTTGTCGAAGGGTTTAAACTCTTCGTTTGTGATGTTAATAACAAAAAGGACGAGTCGATGGAAGTGGGGGATTTTCGCCCTATTTGTTTGCTTAATTTAACATACAAATTACTGATAAAGCTTTCGAGTCGAGCTCGAGCTTCAATTGAGTTTGATAACTTTAAGCTCACAAGCTTTTGAGCTGAGTCGAGCTTAGCTTTGAGCATTTTGAATTCGAATCGAACTTAACGATATTTGCGCTCGATTCGGCTCGTTTACACCTCTACTTTTTAGCCTTTGTTATTCATTTCTTTTATAAAAAAGAATTTAAAAGGATTAAAATATTTCAAGTTTGCATCAAATTAAGCAATGAATGAGGGAGAATGCTTTGGGTTTTGTTGTTATTGAGGTGTTAGGTCCGAGTTTTGCCTAGGAGTTGTGCGACCACTAAGTGGTTCTAAATTTTATTGGTAAACATTATATTTTGCTACGAAAAAAAAATAATGAATCTTGTAAAGGTAAAAAAAAATGGAAGCGAATATGTTCCAATCGATACGTTGAAGGTTCTACATTTCCATGTATACGATACTTCAACTATCACATGGGCTGCAGATTGGGTTACCTTATCAACCACACTTTTTAGAACAAAAATCATATGTTATTTTTTAATGTCATTTTTTATATCTTAATATTAAAATATTAAATATTAAGTTTTTATTCTAAATTTTAAATTATAAATCTTAAACTCTAAACATATATCTTACCTTTTTTAAACTTTAATTCTAAATTTCAACCTTAAATATTAATCCTAATTTTTTAATACGTTTCAACTATTCATCCTTTTCTGTTTTTTTCTTACAATACAATAGAGTAATATGTTGAAACATTTTGATGGCAATATCAATAAATATAGGGATCCAAAATGAGTTAAGTGATATGTTTATAAAAATAAAATAAATTAATGATGAATTAGCAGTAGAGAATATGAAAAAAAATACAAAATATTATTGTATTTTATAAATTTTAAGTCAAATCATATTTTTTAACTCAAAAATCAGTCTATTAGGTAAACAATTAATCAACAAACATTAAAAAATACATCAACTACAACGAAGGTTACTCAATTATAGGTCCCGACGATAGTGTGCACGGAAGGGCTGGACAGGGCCAGCCAGACGCACCCCACGGGTCCGCACAGGGCCTTAGGCCTAGTCTCCGCGCAAACCAGGCTTTCCTTGAGGTTAGGGGCCACGAATCTTTTTGGGACAAGAATTACTTCTCCTTGAGGGAGTAGGACATTAGTTTATCCTAGTTAGAGTAGGATTAGGACTAGAGAGACTATTTAAATAGGCTTACCCCACCTCATTATTCATCTTTTCATTATTCTTTGGGCTTTAGCCATATTTTCGTTAAAAGCACTCTAATAAAAGGTACTTAACTAAATTTTTAAACCACCTCCAAAAACAAGTATATTGTACTTCACAATTATGAATCTTCTAAGAATCATTTAACCCATCTTCAATAGCAAAATCTAAGGAAAAGAACGACGATAGCTCATGACATTATAACCCATCTCCTCTTCGCTTCCAAACAGATATCCCCCCAAACAACACTGCCGTAGAGGTTCCTCCAAACCTCCTCGGCGGAGCGCCTGTGGCTGTTCCCATGTCCCATCCACTCCCACCATCGAAAGCTAATAACCTAGAATCGGAATCACCAAAACAGTCGCCGCCGCCGGAGATGATGCCACTGCCACCTCTAGCTCCGCTTTATAAGCACCGATCGTGGTCACCGGACATTTACCATGACGAGGCTTGGCTTAGAAGGAAGGAAAAGAACAAGAAAGGGAGAAGCAAGAGCGTGACAGACGAAGACCTTGATGAACTCAAGGGCTGTATTGAGTTGAGGTTTGGATTCGGATTTGACTCCCCCGAGTTGGATCAACGTTTATCTCATACATTGCTTGCCCTGGGTCTCTACTATGGTGTTAACAAGAACTATTACGACGCCGTTTCCAGGCCTAGGTCGCCTCCTTCAGCTGCTTCTGATTGTGATAGCATTCTCTCCCCTATCGGCAGCCCCCACACCATCTTTCGCCCTGGTAAGTAATGATTAATTTCAACTCAGGTGATCCTAAACCTCTTGGAATGAATTAATCTTCTGATTTTATTGTTTGAAGAAGATCCACCGCAGATGGTGAAGACGAGGCTGAAGCAGTGGGCACAGGTGGTTGCTTGTTCGGTGAGGCAAAGCTCACGGTGAGGAGGATGCTTTTCATGTTAATCTTATCATCATTCATCAAAGGTTTAAAGAGAAACAGTTAAAAACGAGATTGATGGGATTCAAATTTAAAGGTTTGAATCTGAAACTCGAAATAAACTGAATCGAAATTGACCCGAATATTAGTTGATCAAAATAGACCAGAACTGATTTTCAACCGAACCGAATGGACCCAGACCGATTTCACCCGAACTGAAAGCATCAGAAATAAAAAAAAAATATTAAAAGAAATAAAGTAAGATGGGATGTGAAATGCCACACAACTTGCTAAAAAGTCAAATATACTGGCTTTATAAAACTATATATAGAGTGTAAAAAATGACTCGACTAAAACCGGTCATTCTCCAATTGACTCAATATTAACTCGCCTCAGAATCAAACGACTCGACCCGAGTCACTATAGATCCGAATTAAAATCGAACCAAACTTAAATCAAATCAAAACCCAACATAATTTAACCCAAAACAATATGAAGCAAAACGACCCGAACCAAAAAAACTCGCTTATCCCCTCTAAATTATAATCTCCAAATTTGATGTAAGAAAAGTCGGAAGCGTTTGTTCCACGGGATCTGTTCCTTAAGAAACCCAATAGAGAGAAGCCCGTTTTGGGACATCTGTTTTGAAACTTTTAAATAGTAAACCCCATTCACTGATTCGATAATATTATTCATAATATGACCACACATTAAAAACTTACGAATGTGATGAAACTAATATAAAAAATGAACATCAACTTTTGTTTTCTACATATCTAATTTTATTCATTCTCAGGAAATTTGACGACTAAATCACAAATTATCCAAATCCACAATATATTTGAAAAAATATTGGATATCCGAATTGTGACCCTATTCATCAAACTCTTGTTTTTTTTTTTGAAAGTTATATTTTTATTTATACTACCATAGATTGGTGCCTCGTTAAAAAACCTCCCTAACCTAATGTGGAGGAAAAAGAGTGCACCAAATCAATGGGAAAGTTCGAAAACAAGCCGCAAAAAAACTTCTCGGCACCTACACTGGAAAACCAAGCTGTTACAAAAATCAATGGACAACTAAACAATACAGAGGCCAACACTGCTCCCTAGTACCAACAAAAAAACCAGCAATAGAAATATAAACGCAGCAGGGTGTTCCTTGGAGCCTTTTGAAGCAATCACCTATGACTTTTTTGCTGGGGAATGGATTGCAAGGGATCCACTCTGATCGAGAGAAGTGGAGAGATTCTGCCAATACCGGCCTTGGCCAATTTATCTGCTGAAAAATTAGATTCTCTCGGGACCAGACTTGCCGACCACTCAACATCCGACAGAAGACTACAGCACTCCAAGACCAACGATTTGAATATAGCGGGGGTATAAAACGGCTTCCTTAACCAATCCAAAACGAGGCTGCAGTCCGATTCAATAATTAACTTAACTCCACGATCTTTGACGAATTTAGTGTACAAAACTATTGCCTCTTTAACTGCTAACAACTCTGCTGAAGTAGCATCTATTTCTCCAATCGGTTTAGAGAACATAATAATGCTTTCACCTTTCTCGTTTCGCAAAATGCCACCGATCCCCGCTTTACCAAAACCTCCAATAGCAGCTCCATCGCAATTGAATTTAACAAAACCTGCCGGAGGATTAAGCCAGCAGCTTCTCTTCAAGGTAGCAGATGCTACTGGTTTCATTGTCGGGACATTATTTAGGATAAAAAAATCATGTCCGCTAGTAAATGTCAGGGGCCACTTCGCTTTGCACCAGTACCCCAAGCGAGTCAAGCATAACCCATATAATTGGTCTATATCAACCCACGCACCTTTGAAAATAATTTCGTTTCTATACAGCCAAATGGACCACATAATAGAAAAAAAAAGAAAGGAGCCAAACCTCATTCGATACTCCAACCGGTGAAGTGCCAAGCCAATATTGCAACAGAGATTGAGCCTTACATGGAAGAGCTCCAGATAAGTGCCATTTTGAGAACCATCGTTGCATAATTTGCCAAGATATGTAGCATTGAAAGAAAAGATGATTTACACTTTCTTCCTCACTGGCGCATAACGGGCAAAGCAAAGAGGAGTTTAATAGAGAGCTCCTTTTTGCTAATTCAGCTTTCGTCGGAATTCTGCCATGAAGTAATTTCCACATGAATACCTCTACTTTCGGGGGAGCGATGTTTGACCAAATCAGCCTCCAAATAGAGTTGTCACCCCTAGCAGAAATTGAAACAATTTTACAGTAATTTCTAGTAGAGTACTGACCATCCGAGCTAGCCACCCAGCGAACACTGTCTTCGCTAAGAATACCCACTGTTTTATCATTCAAAGCAGCAATAAAATCCTCCCACAACTGTACTTCCCAATCAAAAACATTTCTTCTGAGCATAATGTTCCATCTCCATTCTCCATTGTCCAAGCACCCAAACTCAGCAATAACACCTCTTTTACGGACTGCTAAAGCATAAATTCTTGGGAACCGGGTTTTGAGGGCAACGTCCCCAATCCACACATCATTCCAGAAGTCGATCTTTGCGCCGTCCCCAACAGCAAATTGGATATTCTTCGTAAAACAATTCGACGAGTCAGCCAGTGGAGAAATGATCCCTCTCCAAACCCAGTACTTATTATTGGGGTCAAGATTTTTTGGTAGTAAACAGTTGGCACCATTTTCATATTTCGCTGTAACCACCTTTTTCCACATGCTATTTTTTTCGACAGCAAACCTCCAAAGCCATTTATTAAGTAGGGCCCTATTTTTGGTTTTAAAATCCACCAAACCGAGACCACCACTATATTTAGGTTGACAATTTTTTTCCCAACTCAGCCAATGTATACGCCTTTTATCAACCGAGCCCCAAAGAAACTTGGCTACTAAGCTTGAAATGCGGTTATTAACAGCAGCAGGCATTTTGAATAATGTCATATAGTATATAGGCATGTTCGCAAGAGCTGACTTAATCAGTGTAATCCTTCCGGTAAGTGACAGAAGAGTTGGTTTCCAACCAGCGAGCTTTCTGCTTAATCTCTCGACAATAGGATCCCACAAATGCACAGAACTTTTAATGACGCCAAGCGGGAGTCCTAGATATTGGCTTGGGAGCGATTCTCTTTTACAGTGAAGAAGAGAAGCCCAAGAAACCACTGAGCTATCATCAACATTAATCCCGAAGAGCGTAGATTTCTTGCGATTCAACTTCAAGCCAGCCCCTAATTCAAATCCTTTCAGAATTCTGACAACATTCTTTATTTGATTTTCTTCAGCCCCACAATAAGATCATCCGCGAACTGTATATGCGAAACTTCCACTTGATTCGGCCCTACTAAGATGCCATTAAACAGGCCGCACCGATTCGCCTTCTTAAACATCGAGCTGAGAACTTCTGCAACAATGTTAAATAACATAGGGGATAGGGGACATCCTTGTCTTAGTCCTCTTCTGATTCCGAACGGAGGAGTTGCCGTCCCATTTATCAGGATTGAGATGGAGGCCGATGACAGACATAATAAAATCCACCTGACCCATTTTGGACCGAACCCCATTTGAACCATAGCCTTTGCAAGAAAATTCCAATCAATGGAGTCATATGCCTTGTTGAAATCCACTTTGAACACTACTCCTTTAAGCCCTTGCCTTCTGGTGAAATCAATAACTTCATTAGCTATAAGTGAGCAATCAGTTATATGTCTCCCTGCACAAAAGGCGAACTGATTTTCTCCGATAATTTCGCCCAATACTTTCTCAAGACGTAAGGCGAGGACCTTTGCAAGCAGCTTGTAAATACACCCAACTAAACTAATGGGTCTGTACTCTTCAATCGAAGTTGGATTTCGATTTTTGGGAATCAACGATATAAAAGATTGGTTGAATGAGAGATCCAGATTATTGCCTGAGTAAAAGCTGCTGAAGAACGCCATAATATCAACCTTAAGATCCTGCCAATAAGTCTTTAGGAAGCCCATATTGAAACCATCGGGGCCAGGGGCTTTTGATGATTCCATCCTATTTAGAGCAAAAAGCACCTCTTCCGAAGTGAAATGGCTATCCAGCAGCTGCGCATCACCAGCACTAATTTTTTTTAATTCACAATCCAAACTCTTAACCGGCACTGTGCTGGAGCTATTGATCAGTTTTAACTTCTTTAGGATCCTGACAGATTCGATTGTTGCACTTAATTGTTGAGATAAAGTTCCTTCTTCTTCTATCCGAGGCCATAGTGTGAAAGAATCTCGTGTTGCGATCGCCTTCGACAGCCCATTTGATTCTAAACTTCTGAATCCACTCCCTTTCCTCCCGCCTAACGGCTTCCCAAAGTTTAAATCTGCACCGATTTAGCTCTTTGACAAGATCCCTATCGTTCCTACCTCCCGAGAGAGCTTTCTCGATCTCCTTACATTTTTTCTCCAAAGCTGACACCGAATCGACAGAAGCCTTGGATTTATTCAAGACCCACTTTTTGGTTGCTGCCTTACATTTCTTCAACAGTGAGCCAATATCTTTCCCTCCCTCATTCTTGCAAACTAAATGAATCATCTCAGAATAGTGTTTATCATCTGCTATATGATTAAACCATTTGAATGGTCTCGGACCCCAGCAAACTTCTTCTTGAGATAAGCATATCGGATTATGATCCGATAGACTTTTAGGTAAAAACCCGTTGTAGTATATTTGGCCAGATATTCAGAATTTCCACCGACACTATGAATCTGTCCAATCGACTAAAAGAGGGAGTTTCTCTGAAATTCGACCATGTAAACTTACCATCTTGCAGCGGAAGATCAATTAGCGCTAATTCTTCAATAAATTCACTGAACTTCTTCATAGCACCTTTCGGATAAGTTGCCCCGATCCTCTCTTCTGGAGACAAAACCACATTGAAATCCCCTCCAATTAAACAGGGTAGCTTTAAATTGGCCAAAGTGCTAATGACTTCCTCAAAAACCTCCTGTCTGGCCGAAATCTCATTTGGGGCATATATATTCACCACTGTGCTTCTTATCTTACACCCCAAGAAGGATCCAATCAAAACTATAAAGTGACGAGTAACAATACTATTTTCGCATTCAAAAAAATCAGGATCCCAGAAAGAAATGAGGCCCCCTGCTGAGCCAACTGAAGGGGAAAAGAGCATACAGTAATTCGATTTTCTTCCGCACAACTGACCCTTAGTTCTATCATCAACACACTGCAGCTTCGACTCTTGTATAAAAAGGATTTTTGGTTTTTCCTTTGATAACAAACTCCTAACCACTGCTTTTTTTTCGAAACGACCGAGACCCCGAATGTTCCAAGAAATTCCAATGTTAACTTTTTTAGAAGACATGACAGAAAATTGTAAAAGAAATCACCTTGCCCTGGGGAGAAACAAAACTACACGACCTTATCTTTCTCGATCTCCACTAGCCGCTTTAGAATAGTCGCCGGATTTTCTTCAAAACGCAGCCCCACCGCTTCGCAAACTTGAAGCGTATTCACTGCTTCCTGTAGTTCTGTCGGACCACTATTAGAGGGGAAATTATCTTGCATGTGCTGATAACCCACATCTGAAGAAGCCATAACTTGTTCTTTTGTTGCCGGCAAAATCGAGCAAGAAACAGCCCCCGGCACTGCTTGAAGGAGATTAGCAGGTATACGAAGAAGGGGGGAGCTATTGCTTCTTCTCAATAATTTAGTTTTGACTGAGAACAAACCAGTTGAGACATCGAAAATAGGGCCCAGCGAGGCTGTATTTCCAGAAGAGGAAAGGGAGTTTTCGGCACTTGCAATAGGCACTTCGAATAGACTATCCAATTTTGTTTCCAAGGCCCGGGAACAAGGCCTGATGGAGGAGCCTGCTTTGGGCTCGCTAGAACTAGGCTGAGTGGCTGGCCCAACATTAGAGATGTCCACATTTGAATTAAAAAACTCACGTGAGCCTATATCACCGCTGGATGCTGCAGAGGCAACTTTACCGCTTAGTTTCTGCTGACCCCGCTCTGCCGTTTCCAAAGTATTGGGACCAAGGTTGAAATCCCCAACCTCGGGATTAGAGAAAGAAACATTCTGGAGATCCTCATCTGGACTGATAGGATGCTCTTGGTCGATCCAAATTCTTTCCGACTCAAACTCCGCCGTCGACACTTTTAGATGTATCTTTTCGCCACAGAACAGCAAAGAGGCAGTCTGTGGGATTTCCGACAAGCAACTTACTCCGATCAACACTCTGGCAACGTCAACCCTACTTCTTGCTTTAGTATCCTCATCCAAACGAATGACTTTCCCCCATTGGCTAGCGATAGAGGAAATAACGGACTCTTTCCATGCCGGTAGCGGAATACCCTCAATCCCAACCCAAATCTTCAGTTTTTTCCGATTCATAAAGTTATCCACTGTATCTACATCACTAAACCACGAGTTCAGCAGTAGCTCTTTCATTTCCCAAAAAATAGACAATTGTTCTTCTTCCTCGAAGCTGATCAAGACAAAATGGCCGGACCAATGAGAGATTTTAACCTTAAAACCCTCCGAATGAAGCGCCTGTTTAACGAACTCGACATCATACATAGCATTGATCTGTCCAACAAAGCACTTTCGCAACCACTCGAAATCCGCTTCTGCCGCAACCACCTTAAATGGAGAAGTTCTCTCATGCAAGGAAAGAGAATCTTCGCCACCACCAGACAACTCCTGAGGCTGTTTCGATGTATTTTTACTACTGACATCATGCTTGTTAAGTAAAGCATCTTTAAAGGACAGACCCTTTCTTAAACCCTTCTCATAACTCCTTCCCCTTTTTAAACTTCCTTCCATTGTATTTGGCTTCTGTTCCAATAGTTTCTTTTCCAGATAGACTTTTACAGTAAAGCCATCCATCCTACGATTATTGCCTCTTTCCACCGCTTTCTTAGCGTCTTCCAACCGTGAATAACGCACGAAGGCAAAGGTGCTGTTCATCTTAGCTCTTCTGGGATTATTGAAGGCAATGTACACTTGACTAATCTTACCATATTCAGCAAAGGCTTCCTTAAGGGTGTGAGGATGAATGTTCTTACTGACATAGTTGACAAAAACTGAGTAACCTTCTTTGGGATGCCTTCCACGAGCGCTCCAATGGCCACCAGAAGCTCTCCTATGGGATTGAAAACTGCCTGACCTTGCTACGTTCTCCGCCCTGAAAGGTCTCACCGACTTTGGTCTCCAAACGCCCGCCGACTTCGCACGCCAATCGCCAGCCGTCTTAGCTCTCCAACCTCTCTCCATCCTGAAATCTTTAATATTTTTAGGGTAAACTATGATATTCATCAAACTCTTAAGAATCGGGTACCTTTGGTACATGAAATGAACTGGTTTTTATAATGCCTATCAGTGGCGGATGACGGATGCACACAGTCCTTGTGAGGCGTATACGTATCTTCATTTTTTTTAATAAATTTAACATTATTATTTTTGAAAAAGAAATTAATTTTATTTAGTGAGTAAAATGAATTTTTTGCATACCTATTTGAGGAAAAAAAACATTTCAAAACTCTATTATTAAATTTTTAGATGCACCACCAATGCTTGTTAATAGTAGGGATGTTAATGGATCGGATTTCATAAAGTCAGGTCCAATTCAATTAATAATTAGACCTCAAAAAAATTTAAGTTGAATTTAAGTTCGATTACATAAAATCCAAGGCTAAATTCAAAAGTCCAAATCCAATTAATTTTTTTTAAAAAATAACAAATCAAACAAATAAATATCTTTAAATAAAAAATAATTTTCATCAAACAAATATATTTAAACTAACCGCACAAACAAATCACAGCAAATATTACAATCTAATATAAAACAAATTAAAGTAATAACTCAAATTTCAACTAAAAAAACTCAACAACAAATAAATTATTCCTACATAAACTACTATTGTCTTAGTAGTATACTAATATAACTACTTTCCAAATCACAATTATAAAATGTCTAATAAATATTACAATCGAAGATGAAACAAGTTAAAATATAATCAAAATGTAGCCAACAATTGTTGGTGTTAAATAGGTTTTTCTTATATTGTGATGGAATGGTCTATAATCTCGTGGAACATCAGAGGACTTGGTAGGTTGGAAAAGGCTAGTGCTGTTAGGAGGCTTATTCTGCGGAAAAAACCAAAAATGTTATTCTTACAGGAAACTAAGATGTAGGATTTCAGTGTTTCCCTGTTTCGACGTTTGGGTATAAAGCAAGATTTAGAAAAAGTATTCTCTCCGTCTGAAGGCTCTGCTGGAGGTCTTTTGTGCGTATGGGAAAAGGACTTCTTCTATGTTTCAGATAAAATTGTAACCAGGAGATATATCGCTTTGATCGAAAAACTTAAAGGCAGTCTACCGTCCTTCGGATTTTTGAACATTTACGGCCCGTCAATAGAATCTGAGAAAGGTCCGTTCTTCACAGAATTGCAGATCTTCATGGAACAACATCAGGCCATATGGTGCTTAGGAGGAGATTTTAATGCCTACTTAAGTACCGAGGAGAAGATTGGCATTTCCTTGAACAGGGCCTCTATTGAGATGTTTAGAAGGTTCATCCAGGATCTTCAGTTGGTTGACCTACCTTTAGCTGGTGGATCCTTCACGTGGTCAAACAACCGTGAGCCTCCTACTTTCATCAGGCTCGATCGGTTCCTGGTGGGAGATAAATTCTTGTTAGAGTTTCCAACGCTATCTCAAAATCTGCTTCCCAAATCGATATCAGACAATAACCCAATAGGGTTGGAAGTTGTCAGCACAGTGGGAGGTCCTCGACCTTTCAAACTCTATAATTACTTGATGGAAGAAGAGGGTTTCACGGATCTAGTTGTTTCTGCCCTTTCGAATCCTAGAAGAAGACAGAAAAATGGAGGTCTATTTAGGATCTTAAAGGACCTAAAGAGTGACATTAAGATGTGGTCAAACGACAAGCAAGGTGGTTCGAAAAACCATATTCAATGGCTTGAAAGTCAAATAGCAGCTGAAGAATGCAAACAACAGTAGGGGCAGATCAGCTCAAATTTAGGACTCCTTAGGAAGGAGCTCTGGTCGTGCATTCGTAAGGAAGAAAGTATTTGGCTTCAAAACTCTCGCTTAAAATGGTTCTTAGAAGGAGATAGGAATACCCATTATTTTCATCTGGTTGCATCTAATAGGATAAGGATCAATTTAATCAAGTCCATTGAGTTTGAAGGGGAGAGCGTCTCGGGCCAGCAGCGTATTAAAGAGTGTTTTCATGATTTCTTTTATAAAGCCTATGGTAACAAAAGCACTATCGAAGTAGACAATATGCTTCTGGACTTTATGAAACTTTCGAACTCCCAACAATCTGAGCTGGAGAAAGCCTTTACCGAATGTGAAGTTTGGGCTGCTATTTCTGATATAAACACCTCGCGCGCACCCGGCCCTGATGGATATAATATGGGCTTTTTAAAAAAATTTGGGCAGTCATCAAAGATGAATTAATGTCAGTTTTTTCGGACTTATTTGAAGATCGTGATTGGGATCCAGGAATTAACCATGCCTTCATTACTCTAATTCCAAAAAAAATTAGGTCCTTCTTGTCCAGAGGATTATCGCCCGATCAGTCTAGTCGGCGGTATCTACAAAATCGTCTCTAAAGTTTTATCTCGGAGACTTCGTCATTGTATAAATTTAGTGGTAAGCAAGGCCCAATTTTCTTTTATCCTGGGCCGAAGTATTCTGGAATGTTCATTAATTGCGAATGAAGGTATATATTACATCCGTAAAATGGGACTGCAGGGTTCTCTCTTCAAAATCGATTTCAAAATAGCGTATGACTCGGTGGATTGAGATTTTTTACTGAGAATTATGAAGGAGATAGGCTTTGGTAATCTCTGGTGCCATTGGATTCATAGATGCATTTCGACTGCCTCGATATCGATCTTAGTCAACGGCAGTCCAACTTCCTGTTTTTCGATGGCTAGAGGGCTTCGACAGGGATGCCCTTTGTCCCCACTTTTGTTCAATATAATTGGAGAAGCGCTCCACCTAATGTTAGAGAAAGCAACAAAGGTTGGTCTGTTTAAAGGTTTCACTATAGGTCGAGGAGATAATACATATAATTTGTTTCACTTACAGTATGCCGATGACTTGTTAATCTTCTGTAATGCAGCCTTGGGGGAAATCTTGAATGTTAAACGTATTTTAAGGATTTTCGAAATTGTCGCAGGGCTACAACTCAATTTATGTAAAAGCCGTCTGTTTGGAGTGAATGTTGATGATGAAGTTATCTGCAATTGGGCCAACACTATGGGATGTTTGAGCGACAATTTGCCCTCCGAATATTTAGGACTTCCGTTAGGTCCAAACCGAAACTCGGAGGCCTTATGGGAGCCGGTGATCGATAAGTTTTACAAAGCACTGGCTTCATGGAAAAGCAAGCACTTATCTTATAGTGGGAGATTAGTACTTATAAAATCGGTGTTAACCTCGCTCCCGATATATTTTCTCTTTATCTTCAAAATGCCCACAACAATTTCTTCTAAGCTTAACAAGATTATGGCAAACTTTTTATGGGGTGATACGGAGAATCATAAGTCAATTCACTGGGTGAAGTGGTCAGAGCTGTGCCTACCGAGGGAATCGGGAGGTCTTGAAATTCATGATTTGTCTTTACAGAATCAGGCTTTGCTTGGGAAATGGGTGTGGAACTTTGTTAATTCGAGGGATTGTGAATGGAGAAAGGTGGTCTATTGTAAACTTAATTGGGACCCAAATAGACTCATTTTTGGAGACACAAAACACCGACTAAACTCATGGGTCTGGAAAGGAATTTTGAATTATGTCTATCCTAAGGATTCTTCGAGTTCGCTCTTGGAAGATCAATACTCCCTTCATGTAGGTGATGGTAAGTCAATTCTATTTTGGTCTGACAAATGGATTGGCGACACCCCTTTGCAGGAAAAATTCCCCAGAATCTTTGCCCTTGCCACAAATAAAACTGGGAAAATAGTGGAATTTGGAACAAGACAAGGTTCAATGTGGGCTTGGAACATACCCCTAAGACGCAAGCCTTTTGACTGAGAAATAGAACAATTGAATGCTTTCAGGGCATGTTTAAACTCTTTCAAGCATGAAGGCTTTGAGAGGGACTGTTTCACATGGAAAAGCTCGGGTGATGAAATTTATTCAGTGAAGTCGTGTTATAAGATCCTAAACCAACAAAGAAGCTCAAACCATATGTGGACGAAGATGGTCTGGTCAGGGCTAGCTCCCCCCGCACTGAATTTTTCTTGTGGCAGGCCACCAACAATAAAATTCCAGTAAGAGCTTTACTTATCCACAAAGGTATGCCTCAAGACTCATATACTAGTTGTCCTTTGTGTATGGAGTCGGTTGAAACTACCTCCCACTTGTTTCTGCATTGAAAATTTGCGTGGCAATTATGGTTGCACTTAATTTCCTACTGGAACATCATATTTATAATGCCTGAGAATATTCCATCTCTATTGATTATGTGGAAGGAGCTTTCTTCGAGGCTAAGTTCTAACTCTATGTAGTTCTACCTACCTACTGTTATTATATGGACTATATGGTTACTCAGGAATAAGATTGTATTCCAAAGGAAGTCTCTTGATATGTGCAATCTTAAGTTTATTGCGCGTTTCCGACTTGTATTTTGGTTCAAGTCCAATAATCCAGAGTGTCCAATCAGCTTCGACGATCTTATGGCTGACCCTGCACGTCATGCTTCACCAAGGACTAGATCCAAGGGCAAGACTGTTTCTTATAGGTGGCAACCTCCTCCGTTGGGTTTCCTCAAACTCAATGTGGACGGGGCGATACCCAAGAATGGTAACTCAGGTGGTATCGGGGGGTGCTTCGCAACCATTAAGACACAAAGCTCTTATCTTTTTCCGAAGCTATCAGTCCAGGTCCAGCTATTTTGGGTGAGTTACAGGCGATTAAGGTTAGTCTTTCCAAATTGTCTTCCTCCGCGATTCTTAGTAAAAACAGAATTATAGTCGAAAGTGACCCAGCCCTGGCAATCGAGTGGATCAGGTTCCCTCTTCAGTGTCCTGGCTTGTACGATGCGTTAGTAAAGGAAATTATTGAGCTAGGCTACCCCTTAAACTACATTTTCAGATTCATCCCAAGGGTTTGTAATGTAGAGGTTGATCGTCTTGCGAAAGAAGGCATCAGATAATATGAGGGACAGGTTTTAAAGGATATGTAATATGCTTTTCTTGATATTTTGTAGCTTTGAACAATATTTGTAATCCTTTTTGAGTTATAATAATAGGGGTACTCTTTCCCTCCTTCCGCTTTTACCATCTCTCTTTCAAGGGATGGCTAAAATGAGGGGGGTTTAATGAGGCATATCTTTCCTATAAAAAAAATGTAGCCAACAACTCAATTTTTTTAAGTTTGTCCCAATTCTCGCAATGCACGAATTATTGAAATTAATACTTAAGCCCGAACATACATCAAAGCTTCTCAGAATTCTCTTCACATTTAGTATATTTTCCTCATCTTGATTCAGAAATCCTAATTAACGGACTGACCAGAGGTTTAGCGAAGACAAGGTCAACCAGAGCAGAAACCTTTAAAACCTGGTGGTAACTTGTTGTTTATTTTTGATTAATCTGTTTCGGTAGGAAGGTGGTGAAACCATGTAATGTATTACAAGGTTTTTTTTTTGGAGAGCATTAGTTCATATTCCAGCTTATGTGTACTATTTTCCTCCACTTAGGATTAGGGGGGTTTTGAATGAGGCACATAATGCCAGATAAGCTTATATGAAATTAATAAAATTATATTTGCCGAGCAAAAAAAATTAAATTCAACTTAATTAGGATTTCAATATATATCTATAATAATATACATAATCTCAATTCAACTTAATTAGGATTTCAATATATATTTATATTTTTTAAATTTAAGAGTTTTAAATATTTTTTTCGAATTCATATATGGATCGGACTCAGATCGGATATAAATTTAGATCGGATCAGATCATGACAATGTCCATATCTGATCTACCTCCTATTAGGACTTAGATATTTTTTGGATTGGGATTCGAACCTTTTTCGATTGAATTTAAATATTTTTTTTGATAAAATCGTATTCTAAATATATTGCATCCCTAGTTAATAGTTACTACAATTAAGGAATTGTAGTTGTGAAGAATGAGTATAAATTACCCAAATATGTATGATGAGTAAACGACGAAAGTGGAATACTAATTTCAATGGATAAGTTAGAGGCCAATGGACGGCGCCCGCCATACACGTGGGGCGATCAACTCTTCTGATCCCTCCTTTTTCTCCACGCTGGATGTTGGGAAAGTTTTTCTACAAATTTATGCTTCACTGTATGTCTTTTGGATATTTAATAAGTACTGTATTTATAGTAGCATCTTACATTAGAGAAAATGTGTAGCTGAGATTTCAAAATTGTGGAATCCATTCAATTACTTTAGGAAACCCTAACTTTTTCTTCTTTTTCTTTCTTTTATTTTTTTAATACTAATTTTTTTCTAACGGCGATTAATTGTTATTGGCGACGGTTCTAGCCTCCCGCCCCATTTTCTCTCTCTCTATCTCTTTTATCTTTTTTTGTTCTTTGTCTTTCTCGTCCCTTTCTTTTCTCCAGCTTAACTTTTTTTTTTCATAATCCTTCTATGACGTTTTTGGATCATGTTCAGGCCCTCCATTGTGATATGATGCGTGGTTGCAGGGTTTTTTTAGAGTTTATGCTCTTCCTCCTTCGTTTCTTTCTCCCCATTTTTGCTCTTTATTGATTTTCCTATTTGATCCTGATTTTACAGAATTTTTTAATTTTTTCGACTGTGATCTAAGCTATCCCCTTTTCGTTGGCGGGAGACCACGAGTTTAATTCGACGGCTTCAATTAGTATTCATTGAAATCTACCCTACTATCGGATAAAACGGTGTTATCAGAGTTTTTCTCAGACATTTTTAGGCTCCTGAGCGAAAACTCAAAATGTGCCTTATAGAATAAAAATATGTGCTAGTACTTTGAACAATTGATTTAATATTTCATTTTTTACTAAGTATAGCTATTATATTCCCATGTTGAGATTCAAATTCATACAAGATGTGACAAAATTAGCATCATTGGGGCCAATTAATGAATTTAGATTTAATATTTCATTAATAAACCATAGAAACATGATTAAATGTATCATACACATTATTTTCATTCCTTTGTTAAGAAAACATTGTAAATTAAAAAAATAATGGGCAACTACTAACTTACTAGGTTTTCGCTTGAAAAATATATGAAGTTATGAAGGTAGAAGACGTGGACCTTGAGCGGCCGCTCATGCTGCTCCCCTTGCCAAATATATGAGTTAACTACACCACATGTCCCCAAACTATGACACTCGTTCTAAATTGGTCCATAAACTTTTAAACCTTTCAATTTCATCTTTAAATTATGACCTTCATTCTAAATTGGTCTCCAAACTTTTGAACAATTTAGTTTCATCCTCAAACTATGACTCTAATTCTAAATTGGTCCTCAAACTTTCTAAACGTTCTAATTTTATCCCCAAATTATCATTGTTGCTAATCATATTTTATGTTAATAAAATCATTATAAAATTTGTTAATTGTCATGAAACACTTATGTGTATTATGTAATAGTAGAATGCTATATAAACGATAATTTGAGGATAAATTAAGAATATTAAAAAAGTTTGAGGGCTAATTTAGAGTGTGAGTCATAGTTTGGGGGATAAAAATAGAACATTAAAAAGTGCAGGGACCAATTTAAAATGAGAGTTATAGTTTGAAGTTGAAATTAGAACATTTAAAAAGTTAGGGCCCGATTAAAATGAAGTTCATAATTAGAAAACGTATGGTGCAATCAACTATTTGTTATATTTTATCTATGGTTCAAAAACGTGTATCTGGCTAAGTATAGTTCCAAGTTCCCTATAAGATGGTCAGTTTTATCGACATTTATCGGATCAAGATGAGGGGTCTTATTTTTAATAAAATTTAGATCTTGCTAATAAAATATAAATGTTGAAAGATGTTCTCGAATTTAAAATCTAGTATAAATCAATTTTAAATTTAATCAAAATCTAATACAAGTTCTGAACACTAAGACTTCATAAGGAACGTCGTCTCGGTTTTTATTTCAGTGTGGAGTAGCCAACAAAGCCTTTTTTAAAAATAAAAGTCTAGAGTCAAAGCCCCAGGTTTTCAGACGAATTTAAATTTCATATAAATTGTATATAACTTTTAATTTAATGTATGACATAATACATAAAAATATACATATAAAATATAGACCGTAATACAATTGAAAATTATTTTAAAAAGTACTACTATATATTTTAGACTGACTGATTAGTGATTAATACCCAACCTATTCCCAGTCTGAGTAGGTTGCTTCCTTATAAGCACAATTAATTACGTTACGTCTTTGACAAATTGTCTATTCGTGGAAACACAGAGAATGAAATTATATATAGTATGCATACGTTCAATTTTTTTAGTCTTTTCAAAAATGGTACACACGGCATGTATTACTGGTGCTCGAACTCGGGTCCTAAGAGATGATAAACATCTCTCTTTGCCACCAGGACACAAGAGGATGAACAAGAAACTATATATTATATAGAAAGAGAGATTTGAATTTGATTATTACATATGAGTCGATACTTCATATTCGTGGGAGAGATCAAATTATTAGTTAAACATCACGTGATAGACATATTTATCTGTGATACGTTACATAGTCCTAAAATTTGGAGTTCTATACTTTAAAAAGAATATGCTAATTCAAAAGGTAATTATTAATTTTTCATAAAAAAAAAATTCTCCTCAAGAATTTCATTGTAATTAATTTTTTTTCCTAAAATAACTCATCAAATTCACCGTGTGTAACTAGTTTTTTTTTCATATTAATTTCAATCTTCTTCAATTACTTTAGATTCAACTATTAATTAATGATATTCATCTTCTAAAGGTTAAAGAAAGTTCCTACTACAACTTTTAATTATTGTTTTGAATGTTGAATTTTTAATTGGGAAATTTAAAGATCTTAGAATTTTAAAGATTGTCTCTTCTCCAATTCGGTGGTTTTGTTGAAGGTATAATGCTTCTTATTTTTTTATTTTTTTGGAGGATATAAATTACTTTTTTTATTTTTTTAGTATAGTAAATTTAATCATATTTCAAAGGCTTTTAAATGATTATTAAAAATTTCAAAGGCTCGACATACATTTAATCATATTTCAAAACAAAATTAGAAGAAATTATTCTATGAACCATTCTCACCACCTCATCCATGGTCATACCCAATTAAATAAAATCACATCATCTTTATTTTCTACATAATATTTTCTTATAAATTAAAATTTACAAGTCATCTTCTTCATCATACTTCATATATTATTTATAATATGTTAATGAATAAAATTTATAAAAAAAAACACTCCAAAAGCTTAATCCACAAATCAAAAGAGAGAAAAAAATAATTAATTATAATATATTAAAAACCTTATGATTATCATATTCGTTTTAACTATTAACAAATTAATTAGAAAATCCTAGGAAGATGTGGCTAGTGGCTACCTCTTTCTTCGGAATGTGACGGTCACGGTCTTTGGACCATTGTTGCCGTTGGTTGAGCAAGTGTCGGCAATGGAGTGGCTAGGGGGTGTAGATTCCACTGGTTGGCGTCACGGTGGTGTAGATTCGTAGGGTTTTTAATTAGTTTGTTTACAATTCAAACGAATATGTGAATCCTAGGGTTTTTAATGGATTATAATTAATTGTTTTGTTTTTATCTTTCTTGATTCGTGAGTAAAGTTTTTGGGTGTTTTTTTTTATTTTAAGAATTTTATTCATTGACATATTAGAATCGACTTGAATTGAGTTGAGTTGAGTAAAATATCTATATTTTTAGGAGTGTGCATTCGATCGAATCGAGCCAAGTTGAGTAAAATATTTCGAGTTAGTTGAGTTGACGAGTGTTATTTTATAACTCAAACTTTATTCGAAAATTTTTAAGCCGAGTTGAATTTATGAAATTTGAGTTGATTTGTTCGAGTTTTTGTTAAAATTTAATGGTAAACGTTTACAATGTTGTGGTACTAATTAGTCCAATTTAAACGACTTTAAAAACATATACAATCAATGGCGGATTCAAAATTTTTAAAATGACGTCCAAAACTTCAATACACTTTTTTTTTCTTTGTAAATGAGTATGCAAAATAAAAAATTTCTTCACAAATTAAACTATAATTTTAATTTTTTTTCCCAAAAATTGGGATGCATATGCTCTCTATAGAAGCCATATGCATCCGCCGCTATATACAATGCACGTGTATATATATATATATTAACTCCTTACTTTTTTTCCCAAGTGATAATCTTTCCATATCCTACTTTTAATCTCATCTATTCATTTCACTCATCCAATGGCTATGGATTAGTGTAAAACTAGTTGAGTTTTACATAGTGTAACTTGATCCCATCCCATATATATATATATATATATATATATATATATGTCGGACAGAATTAAAAAATTTGACTTAAACTTGAAAATCAATATACTACTTACTAAAAAATTTGATATATTTAAAATAAAATTTTATAACTTGAATTTTATTTAAAAAAATTTAAATCGATCAAATTTATAAAATTATAAGTCAAATTTTTTCACATCGAAAAAAATCAAAAATTAAAATTTTCCAAGTTGAATTCTGGACACCCTTATATATCCTAAATCTTTAAAATATTTCCAGCATAGTAGTCAAATTTTGACAAAGAAATAAAAGCAGTGGAGGAGAAAGTCAAAATGATGTTGGGATTGAATTCTAACATCTGTCACGTCAATTGTAGAAGAAACTTTACGCTACCCAACACTACATTGTAATAATTACATCTGCTAATTAATATAATATGGTAAGAAACACGATATATTCTCGGTTTTTCTTTTTGTTCTTCAACTTGAAGAAAGTTTACCTAACAATAACATAACAAGTTATGCATGGCCGACGAAAACAATCAGAAAACAAGGCTCGACCGACGACATCATTTTCTGAACTTCGTTTTTATATATATTCACTGTTTCTAGTCCCCAGGATTATTATATTTATAGCAGTAGAAAATAGTCTCAAGTAGAGGAAAATGTAAAACATTTGGTCTCTGAATTTACCTAACTTAACCTAACGCAGGTGGTCTACCACCTATAAGAACTTGAGCCAAAATTTGGGTGAAAAGATAAATTATATATGTTTGAAAGTAGAAGGAACAAATTTATATATATATTAAAAAATATTAAATAAGGAACAAAAGTAGAAAAAAAAATCTTGGCTAAGAGGCTCACCCCCACATAGTTCTCCCCCTAACCACCTACTAATCCAATCAATCAGGAATAAGAATGTTTACTCCTCCAAATTCCACAATTATTGTCGCTCTAATTTCTATCAAATAATTGCATTCAAATTTTATTTTTAAATCTTTATAGGAAGCTTACATATGTTCTTTAGGGATTAATACGTTAAAAAATAGGGTAAACTACTGTGCAGGTCCCTTATGTTTTACAAGTGTACAGAGTTAGTCACCACTTTTGAAAAGTGCATATTAGTAGTCCTTCACGTTTTCGATGTGTAAAGAGTTAGTCACTCCGCCGTTAGACTCCGTTAGAGACCTAACGGATTGCTGATGTGGCTTAGTTAATTTAAATAAATATACACGTGTTTTTCCACGTGGATTATTACGTGGAACCTTCCCCTAACATTATAAAATCCCCAATTTGTATAACCCTAACCCTAAACATTCTCTGTAAAATTAGATTTAGATTATGAAACTACAAAAATTTGTTCAACAATCCACTTCACATGCTGCAAAAGAATCATCCAAAGTCTAAAGAAGCCAAGGCACTTGTGAAATTCATCAAAGATCAGGTACAATTAAGTTCATTTAACATTTCAATTTGCCATTAGATTTAAACCACTGATTACACAATTCAAAATGGTTCAACAGTTGATGGAAATAAAAGAGAAGTTGCCTCCTGAAGTTTCTGAAAGCGAAACCTTCAAAGCTATGCAAACTCGAGTCGAGGCCTTCTTAAACCAACTCGAAACATCTGTAGCTTCTTCTTTGCCTGCAAACTCAGAGTCTTCACCTATGGAAGGTAACACGAATGCATCGAGATCATCGCAGGCTTCAGCAACCAGAGGTGAAGGTGGAAAAGAAATTACCGAGCAATTCGAACCGGGAGTCTATATCACTTACGAGTATCACAACAATGGTGTAAAGATCTTCAAGCGAGTTAGATTCAAGTACTTGAGTTAACAGTTCAAACGAGTCTAAATCTGTTGTTTCATGTGAATATGGACTATGTTACTCGAATTCGAGTCGGTGTTTGATATGCATGAAAAGGTGCTAATAATCTCACTGCCTTTTGTTGACTCCCAACATTTTTGCAGCAAAAGGAAGTTTAATGAAAAACAGGCAGGAGAATGGTGGAGCAAAAATAAAGATAGGGTGTTTATGAGGTACAATACGAATGCAATAAAACCAGCTTCAGCTGTTTCATCTCCTACTCCACCTTCTTCTTCTTCTTCTTCTTCTTCTTCTTCTTCTTCTTTTTCTTCTTCTTCTTCTTCTTCTTCTTCTTCTTCTTCTTCTTCTTCTTCTTCTAAATCTAATTTTACAGAGAATGTTTAGGTTAGGGTTATACAAATTGGGGGTTTTATAATGTTAGGGGAAGGTTCCACGTAATAATCCACGTGGAAAAACACGTGTATATTGATTTAAATTAACTAAGCCACATCAGCAATCCGTTAGGTCTCTAACGGAGTCTAACGGCGGAGTGACTAACTCTTTACACATCGAAAACGTGAAGGACTACTAATATGCACTTTTCAAAAGTGGTGACTAACTCTGTACACTTGTAAAACATAAGGGACCTGCACAGTAGATTACCCTAAAAAATATTATAATTACTTGAAAAACTACAAATATTCACGTTCGATTAGTAAGCTTAGATATTTTTCTTTGGGGATTGGAAGGAGCGGAGCTATTAAGCTCTTAGGAGGGGTTGCTGCCCTCCGACTGGGGGAATTTTTTTTTTTAACTTTTAGTCTTTTATATATGTTTTTAAAATAATATAATTGTGAATTTGCCCCTCACCTTTTAAAACTTATATTTTGCTCCCTACACTTAAATCATGGCTCTGCCCCTTAGGATTAGAATCTATATATTCATATTTTTAGGAAAATAATTTCCAAATGGATTAATATTTAATAATGATATTTTTTATTCAGAATTGAAGTGACTTAATTATACTAATTGTCATGGTGTAGGCTAGGGTGGGGGTTTGATTTGATTAGAAAGAAGACCTACCTTGGAATGTGAACTGAACCTTCTGGTTGTCGGTGACTCTTGTTCATTTTCCTCGTACCTAAAGTTTATTTTTCATCTGGGTTAAGTTTTTTCTTCTTCTGTCAATCGTTTTATGTTAAAAGTTAGAGATTAGTTAGAGTCAGTTTATAATTAGCAGTATTTCTATTATGCTGATAGTTAGGTTGATTAGTTTTTGTATATATATCCTATTGTATCTGATGTAAATTAAGTTGATTGATTCAATACAACAAAGCATTTTTCATATTCTTTTTTTTACATGGTATCGCGAGCTAGGCTCTGAAGCCCGGAAATCCCTTGGTTTGGGCTTTATTCTTGCTGAAATCAAGCCTATTTTTTGTTTTTTTGCCTATTGTTGACATTTTGGTCAAAATCCCTATTCTCAGAATCTCGTCGTTCTTGTTTTCTCGATTGCCTCACGATGACGACCTTTATCGATTCCAATCATCCCTTTTTCCTGCATTCATCGGACACGTCGGGTGTGCAATTGGTGTCGCATCAACTTGTTGGGATTGAAAATTACAACGTCTAGAGCAGATCTATGCGGATTGCGTTATTGGCAAAGAACAAGCTCGGTTTCGTTGATGGTGATTGCCGAAAAAAGAATTATGAGTCGGCGCTACATTCGCAATGGGAAAGGTGCAATGCTATTGTACTCTCATAGATTCTTAATACGGTGAGTCAATATCTCTCGGTTGGCATAGTTTTTGCATCCAGTGCGGCGGCTGTTTGGAAAGATTTAAAAGAAAGATTTGACAAAATTGACGGATCTAGGGTTTACTTTCTTCATCGCTCAATCGCGACTCTGGCTTAAGGTGATTCATTTGTATATGTTTACTTTACTCGACTTAAGCTTTTGTGGGATGAATATAGTGCGTTAGTCCCTTTTTCAACCTGTGGGTGTGAAGTTTCTCAACAGAACTCGACTCATATTGTTCAAAAAAGGCTATTTCAGTTTTTGATGGGACTTAAGGAGACCTATTATGCCATTCAGAGTCAATCTTGCTCATAAAGCCTCTGCCTACAATCAATCAAGCCTACTCTATGATTGTCCAAGAAGAATCACACCGCATTCAGCTTTTTGGTGGTTCGTTTGGAGAAGTCTCGACCCTTTTTTCCAATACGTCTAGAGGAGTTGATACGCGTCGTTATTCTGGGATTTGTGATTATTGTAAGAAAAAAGGGCATCGTCGCGACAATTGCTATTGTTTGATAAGTTTTTCTTCGAATTTTAAGTTTACTAAGAAAAAGCCTCCTCAGGAAGCTTTAGCAGTAAGACTGAGATTACCGACACTTCAAATGCTGACTCTGGTTCTTCATCTCCATCACTTGCTTCTAGCGTTCTAGTGTTTACGGCTGAGCAATACAATCAGATCTTGAGATTGTTGAATAAGACTCCTACAACAGATTCCAATGTGAATCTTGCTGGTGCAATAGCTTGTAGTTTACCTGCTAGTAATTTTTCAAATCGAATCGGTTAATTTTGGATACAAGTGCTACTGGTCATATCACATTTGTTTTTGAGAACTTGCTATTTCCTGTTTCATGTCCTGCTCAACACTTTGTTCACATGCATAATGGTAAAACTGAGTTAGTTACCCATATTAGTTCCCTTCAATTATCTAATAATTTTTCCATTTCTAATGTCATGTATGTACCAAAATTTTCACATAACTTGTTATTTGTTTCAAAACTAGCCAAAGAGCACGATTGTGTCATTTCCTTTTATTCTAACATCTGTATCTTGTAGGATCTCTCTATTGACACGATCAAGGGGATTGGTAGAGAATCCAAAGGATTGTACTTCTTTGAGTTTGCTAAAGGAGCTACTGGTTTAGCTTCTACAGTTCAGAGTACTAATTTTTTGTCTTCATGTTCTGAATCTTTTGATTCTTTGTTATCTTCGCAAAGCTTGCTTTTTATGTGTAATAAAACTAGTCTTTGGCATGCTCGATTGGGACATGCTGCTATTTTCACTATGCATAAATTGCCATTGTGTGTTTCTAATGGTTTTGACGCGGATGTTGTTCATAATTGTGTTGTCCGCCCTTTAGCAAAATAGACTAGGTTACCTTTTCCCACTAGTAATTCTAGATCTCACCTTCCGTTTGAACTCATACATATAGACTTGTGGGGTCCCTATAGAGTTTCTACTAATAGTGAACATAGGTATTTCTTAACTGTTTTTGGTGACTGCTCTCTTATGACTTTGATTTTTTTTACTAAGGGTGAAAAATGATGCTATACTTTTCCTTAAGCAATTCTTTGCTTTTTGCTGCAACTCAATTTTCAAATGTCACTAAAATAATTTGCAGTGACAATGGCACTAAATTTTTTTAATTTATATTGTGCTTCTCTTTTTACCTATCTAGACATCTTACACCAAAATTCTTGTGTTCACACTCCACAACATAATGGAGTGGCTGAACGAAAACATAGACATCTTTTAAAAGTAACCCGAACCTTAAGATTTCATTCTAAAGTGCATGTTAAATTTTGGGGTGAATGCATTCAAATAACTTGTTACCTAACTAACAGATTACCTTCTTTATTTAAAACTCCTTTTGAATGTTTGTATAAAAATCCTCCTGACATGTCTTACCTTAAGGTCTTTGGATGTATTTGCTATGCCACCACCCCTCATCTTTGTGACAAGTTTGCTCCTCGAGTTGTGCCATCTATTTTCATGAGATATTCTCATACTTAAAAGGGTTATTTTCTGTTTAATCTTGATACTCATAAATTTTTCTTGGGAAAATTACACCGGTGGTCCCCTAACTATCACCGTTCTCCTGTTTTGGTCCACAAATTATGTTTTTCAGCAAACTCGTCCCTTCTGTTACATAGTTCTCCTGTTTTGGTCCCGCGACGTTAAATAGCTAACGGTTTTGCTGACGTGGCATTTTTTAATATTTTTTAATCATTTCTCTCTCCTCTTATATTATTTTTATTTAATTTTATTCACCCAATCATGTCGTGACACGTGTCACTACCCTATTACTTGAAAAAAAACCCAAAATCCTTAAAAATGCATTTTGGTGTCGTTGGGATTCAAACCCAGGACCACCAACACATAAGGCATGCGCATGAACCAACTATGCTAAGCTGATTACTTGATTCAAATCTACTAACATTTATATTTAAGCTGTACAAATTAACCCAAAAAACCTAAAAACACAATTAGTGCCACCGGGATTCGAACCCAAATAACTAGCATGGAAGGCCAGCGTGTAAACCAATTACACTAAGCCAACTATTTGGTTTAAATTTTCTAACATTTATATTTAACCTATACAAATTAGAAACAACACATTCGAACGCAATACCTTATTGAAAAAAAATTAAATATTTAACCACCAAGTTAAACTAATAAATTGTGCTATTTTTAAATTAAATATATTTAACTAAATTATGTTTAAAATTAAAAAATCAAACTAATTTTTTTTACTTTGATTGATAATAACAAAACTAATTAAATATTTATTTATTATTATAAAATTATTATAAATTAATATTTATTTATTATATTAAATATAATATTAATAAATATTATTAGTTTAATATTTTTTAATCATTTCTCTCTCCTCTTATATTATTAATAAATATTAATTTTATAATAAATAAATATTAATATAATAAATAAATATTAATTTATAATAATTTTATAATAAATAAATAAATATTTAATTAGTTTTGTTATTATCAATCAAAGTAAAAAAAATTAGTTTGATTTTTTAATTTTAAACATAATTTAGTTAAATATATTTAATTTAAAAATAGCACAATTTATTAGTTTAACTTGGTGGTTAAATATTTAATTTTTTTTCAATAAGGTATTGTGTTCGAATGTGTTGTTTCTAATTTCTATAGGTTAAATATAAATGTTAGAAAATTTAAACTAAATAGTTGGCTTAGTGTAATTGGTTTACACGTTGGCCTTCCATGCTAGTTACTTGGGTTCAAATCCCGGTGCCACCAATTGTGTTTTTAGATTTTTTTGGGTTAATTTGTACAGCTTAAATATAAATATTAGTAGATTTGAATCAAGTAACCAACCTAGCATAGTTGGTTCATGCGCATGCCTTATGCATTGGTGGTCTTGGGTTTGAATCCCAGCGACACCAAAATGCATTTTTAAGGATTTTGGGTTTTTTTCCAAGTAATAGGGTAGTGACACATGTCACGATGTGATTGGGTGAATAAAATTAAATAAAAATAATATAAAAGGAGAGAGAAATGATTAAAAAATATTAAAAAATGCCACGTCAGCAAAATCGTTAGCTATTTAACGTCGGGGGACCAAAACAGGAGAACTATGTAACAGAAGGGACGAGTTTGCCGAAAAACATAGTTTGGGGACCAAAACAGGAGAACGGTGATAGTTAGGAGACCACCGGTGTAGTTTTCCCATTTTTCTTTAATGTAGATGTAGTATTTTATGAACATGTCTTCCCTTTTCATTTTCCAATTCAAAAATTTTCTTTTTTTTCCTTCTACACTTCACATTACAAATTTTGATTTTTTTAATTTCATTTTCTCCACCTTTCTCTACTATACCTTCTGTTCCTCCTATTGATCTTGTTTCTTTCTCTTCAGATACTTCACATATTATTTCTCTTGTTGTTCTTCCTTTTCAGCCTACTTCTATACCACATGTTTCTTCTTATGAAACTTTACCTTCATCTGGTTCTTTGGAGCAGTCATCACCAATACCACAGTCTTCTATACCAATAGCTTCAACCCAACTTCGAAGGTCTTCTCGAATTTCTAAACAACCACATTGGTTCACTAATTATGTTTGTCCTAACCAACCTCATTCTTTTACCTCCACTATTTACCCTATTTTGAATTACATTTCTTATGTTCATTTGCATTCTTCCACATAAACTTTTTTGTCTTCTACCATTAACCTTTATGAACCTATTACCTACCATGAGGTTGTTAAAGATCTAAAGTGGGTACATGCTATGAAAAAAGAAATACAAGCTCTTGAATCAAATGAGACTTGGTCAGTAATTACCTTACCTCTTGGAAAAGTGCCTATCAGTTGTAAGTGGGTATACAAGATTAAGTATACTACATCTGGTGAAGTGGAGAGGTTCAAGGCACGTCTTGTGGCCAAGGGTTACTGCCAGCAAGAGGGAGTGGATTATGTTGACACTTTCTCACCTGTTGTGAAGCTGGTTACTTTCAGATCCTTGCTTGCTTTAGCTTCTGTTTTTCATTGGCCTTTATTTCAGCTCGATGTTTACCATGCCTTTCTCCAAGGTGATCTGTTGGAATAAGTTTATATGGACTTGGTTGCTGATTTTTGCAGTTAGGGGAACATCAGGTATGTAGATTGCAAAAATTGCTTTATAGGTTGAAACAAGCTTCCAAAAAACGAATTTTGAAATTGACAGAAGCTCTTTTGAATGCTAGTTATGAACAGAATAAATATGATTATTCTTTATTCACAATGAAAAAAGATGAAAAGATTGTAATTATGCTGATATATGTAGATGATCTCTTGATCACTGATAATGACAAAGATTTATTTGAAGATTTGAAGAATCTGCTGCATCAGAATTTCAGGATGAAAGATTTAGGAGAATTAAAATTTTTCTTAGGTCTTGAGATTATGAGATCAAGAGAGGGAATGTAACATCTCAAATATTAGCCTAGGAGTTTTGGGAATTTAATTGGATAATTAGTAAATTAACTAGAGTAGAAATTTTGAATAATTAAATTAAAAGTAGTTATAATAAGGACTCAATTGGAATTCAAGGAAAAGCCTAAGAAAAATTGACAATTTGCCAAGTGACCAAACCGAACTAAAAGTAGAAGAAAGGAGTTGCATGCTAAAATCTAACCTTCTTGATTTGCCCTTGTTTAAAATAAAAATGATGATATAATTAGGGGTAAATTAGACAAACATTAGTTGAGACATTGACACAATGTCAATTCTCATTAATGTTACCCCTCTCCACCGGCTGCCCAAACCATCTCAACTAAGGAAACAACACTTTCACACACACTTAAAAAACATAAGAAATTGGGAGAGAGTAGAGGAGAGCATGGTGTAGAAGAAGAGAGGCTTGCATGGCATGGTATTTGGCTTAGGAATTCAAAGCAAAAATCAAAAGTAAGTAGCATTCTTCATCTCCTATTTGAATATATGAAAATAACAGAAGATGAAGTTGTTTGTACAAATGATAAATCATAGGAAATGGTTAGTTAAAAGATGTGATGTTGCTGGAAATTCTAAGATATGAGCAATAAGTTAGGAAATAAGAAGAATAATAAGACTTAAAACACATCAAGTTAAAGTTGACCAAAATGTATTTTAGTTAGAAAACTCAATTTTAGAAAATTATAGGAAATAGATTAGTAAGAATCTGAGTTGGAAATTTTGACACAATATACTTTGACATGTCTATTTTGATAGAAAATTTATAAAATTTAATTTGGAGACTTGAAGTAAAATCTGGAAGGAGTATTCGAACAAGACTCGAATCTGTCCAGTATTGTCCTTAACTGGACAACAAACTTTGAAAATTCAAAGAAAATTTAATACATGGTATTTTGGCTTGAAATTTTAATAGGATGTAATTGGAGATGTTAATTGAAATTAGAAACTAACAGGGCTCGATTCTGAAGTATATACTGAAAATGGGAAATTAATTAAATTGAAAGGTCAAAACAGTTTAGTATAGAAATGTGGACTTGAATGACAATTAAAGATTTAGTTGATAAAATTGGATAAGAAGAAATGTAGTAAAATAATAGATGGACTTGCTAATTCTAAATTCACATGAATAATTAAGCAATTCGAACAGTGAATCAAGAATTAGAAGAGATTTGGAAAATTAATTTGACAATATCCGAAACTAAACTAGTTTAAGGACCAAAACTGAAATGTGGAAAATTTTAGGGTTTAAATGGAACAATTGATTCTGAAATTCCTTTTATGATTGCCTAAAATGTGCTAGATCCTAGAGGAAAAAGGATCGACGAGGAACCTATAGCTGGAGCAGTGTCGGATCCTGGAAAAGGCCTCCGGATCCAAAATTAGCTTGGCGATTGTGAGTGGAACAATTCGTAGAGTTGAGAATAGTGTCTCAACTATTTTAATTTAAATTCTTACCTTAGAATTGCATGAAATTGGATTAATTAATGGTTGTAATTTGATAAGGGAAGAAGGATTAAAGGAATTTGGTTTGGATGCATGTTGTCATGTGATTGAATGGTATATGCCTTGAATTGAAATTTTGATAGTTTCATGCTTAATTTCGAATCTAATTGGAATCATGTTGATTCGACTATTGATGTTTTCTTGATGTTGGATGCTAGATTTATTGAAATTATATGTGTTTGGTTGGTGTATTGATGATAATGCTTAACATGATAAGTGATCAATTGTTGATCTTACAAGCTATATGTTTGATAAATTCAATTGATATTAGAACTATGTGATGTGAAATTGAGGTATTATATGTTGAATTGGAAATATGCAAATTGTGATACACTTGGTTACATGCTTAAATGTGATAGTTATATGATATTGGAATTGAGATTTTACAAGCAATTAATAGAAAGGATTAATGAATTAATTCTGATTTTTTTTATCAGAAAATTATGATTTTATTAAACCACAAATCATACATCCGTGTAACATCTACACGCGCCTCATTAAAAACCTCCCTACAACCTAATGGAGGAAAAGAGTACGACATGTAAATGTTTAAACCAAGAAATAACACCCTAAAACCAGAAGAGAAAATGCACCCTAACCCTCCAACCGACCCCCCCACACATGCCAATTCTCCCCTCCAATCCATCGCCAACCTAGCTTCCAGCAGGAACCAACCCACCCATGTCTGTCATTCCCCACCAAGCACCCTTATAGCACATTAAGCACCATCACCACTGATGCCCAACACTCATGCGCCTAACCCAGACTACAACAACCAAGCTATCCACTCCCATGCACCCCCTCCCCGCGATCAATCCCTTCAATAACTCACTCGACACCATTCCACCAATGTTACCCCTCCCTTCGCCAACATATCCGCGATACTATTCGCCTCCCGAAATACATGTCGAAAGCAAACCCTCGGTAATAAATTACACGCATCATCAATCATAAGAAACCATGTCCAAAGTCTTCATGGTCTCATTGTCCGATTCTCCACCCATGACAACGCCACCATTGAATCGGATTCAATAATCACACCAAGAACATTACAATGCAACTCTAAAAGAAATCCCAAAGCTGTCGCTATCGCACATACCTCCGCTTCGTTCGAGTCCATCCCCCCAATGGCCCCGCAAATAAAGCTAAAATCTTTCCCCCTCATCGCGCAAAACTCCACCACAACCGGCAGGCCCCGGCTTGCCTCTCGTCGCCCCGTCCACGTTGAATTTCACCGTTCCCGCGCACGGTGGATCCCAGCTCGACAGTAGTCTCACTCGCATGCCCTCTCCCAACGGTACACACTGCCGCGGACATGTCCACCAAGTCGCCTCATCCACCATTTGTCCATCCGTCGTGACTTTCACCCAATGTAGCGCTCACAATTTAATTAAAAACACCACCTCCTTTGTTCCCAACTTCCGCTGCCTAAATATGACATCATTTCGAGCCAACCATACCGACCATATCAATGCGGCGCACCCCGCAATTTGTACCGCTCTACACTTCGAACTCGCTCCCAACCCCCGAACATTCCACGACAACACCTTCATCCTCCAATGCTATTTACGATCTTCTTGCCGCTGCAATAAGTCGGCAATATCGTTCACAATGCTCTCCTCGTTACCAATAGTCTTTACGCCTATCAATTTGCACAATTGTACCGTTTCCTTTGCTTCCTAGAAATGTTGAAAATGGCTCACTGTCCCTAACGAATGCTCGTGCGCAGCTTTCACCGCCCTCCCCCTACCATAACGCAAATTGTTTGTATCACTCTTGGATTTAATTTCGTTGCAATATGTAGAGTCCCATTTGGACTCAACTGCCACATTCCGATAATCCCCTGACCCGTCCGTTTGCACTACCTCCACACGAACGGGTTGAACCTGCTCCAACGTCTCTCCCACATCCACCCTGATCGGGCACTCGATCAAACACACGTCATGTCCCTCCATTCTCCCCCGAACGTCCCCCGAAAAATCAACCTCCCGTTGAATTACCCCTACTTCTTCGTCCGACATCCATCCTATCGATTGTGCCGGCACCTTCTTGGATGAACTCTCTTTTGAATCACTATATTCCAACTCATTTTCCGCAACAGTATTAGATGTTGTAATAACATAGTCCCTTACGATTGCCTCCCGTCCTGACTTAGCCCCACCCCCATCCTTGTCCGCTACTACATTGTCCTCCTCACCTTGTTCCGAATCTGTCTCCTCCATACAATGTCGACAACGTAAATCGTCAACCATCGGCTCAAATTCCAGTACTCGCACCTTGTACATATTTTATCCTACTTGAAAATCCACAATTCCCCTAATCTGCTCGATGCAATCCGTCTCCACCATCACCTCGCCTCTCTCAAACGATGTCGGGTCCGTCACAGAATCCTTACATCTAATTAATCGTCCCCACTTTGCCACTATCCGTTCAAAAGACTCCTTCGACCAGGCATGTATGGGCAATCCACGAATAGCTAACCATGCCCTTCGATCCCCTATATCAATCTTCGGATTCCATCGTTGAACTGCACTAAACCACTTCGATAATTTCCCCTCCTTAATACATTCATCTCTTTTCACAGAATCTTCAAAAATTAGCAATAGTCTGGACCCTGCAATACGCATGATTGACAGATTCTTCAATCCCGCCAATTGTAATTCTTTTGCCAAGGATGTTATTCCCTTAGATTGTCGACTCCATCCTACCGCGCAATTCTGCAATGTTTCCCACTTACCCTCATCAATAACACCAATAATATCTTCCTCCTTTTTCTCCTACCGCCCATCACCATTACGAGATTGCCTTGCCGCTGTCCGCTCCATATACTCACTCGACTTCGATTGCCCATTGTCGATTTTCCATTTTTGCTCACCAATCTGATTCAATGATTCATTAGTAAACGCTACCGATATCCTTGCCCCATAAATCCAGGCACCATTCAACCTATCTCGCACACGTTGAGCCTCCAATCTCGATTTCATTCTCACAAAGCCAAATCGCTCACCCATACGCGATTTCTTCGTTGGAATAAACACATCTAATACATGTCCATGGCGATCAAATACCTGCCATAGTCCCTTCTAATAGATTTGTGTCGATAGATTACTCACGAATAACGTCCATCCCCTATTCCTAATTAATTCTGAAATTGATTGCAAAAATTATATGGATTGAAATTAGTGTAATTGGTAAAGCCCTTGGTGTGTATAGTATGTCCAGGTAGTACGACATGCCTAGAGTCTTGAGCTCGATAAGAATCGGTACGTTAGTGTACTCGATATATGTGGTACGTAAGTGTACCTTCTTGCTTAATGTCAGTGGACATTAAAATGACATGTAATACGATGATATGAAATTGGTACTTGGGTACCTATTATATGGTGAATTTGATTCACATCTCTGTAATACGTGACTCAAATACCTAGCTTACTATACTAACCAAGGCATACGAATTAAATTAATAAGAAAGAAATTCCTTGTACTTCGAAATTGAAATTCTTGTCTTGGTGAATTTCTATGAATTGGAATGTAGCATGTCAATTATGAATTACTAAATTAATTGATTCTATGCTACAATTTGTTGCTGCTTGTTTATCTGAAATGTTATTGATTGAATAAGTGTAACCGAATCATGTTAGTCGAATTTTGTATAATTAAAAAGGAATTTATCAAATTGATTGTGTCCATGATGATTGTATGCGACATGAATACAAAAATAACCATTGATAGATTCTAATTATTCGATTGTGATATGGTTGGTATCTTAATTTGTTTACGTTCGATTGAGAAATATAGATGCCTTGAGCTGTCCAATTCGAATGGTTGTTTTTGCTTGTCAATTTGTTGTAAATTTGGTTGGTTGCTAATGACCTATTCGTCTTGAAATAGAAATGTATGTTAACACTTGATCATAAAATGGAAATTGGATAGTTTAAGGTTTCCTCACTAAGTACTATAAGTACTTATCACTCGAACTTTTCCTTCCTTCCCAAAAACTACAGGTAGTAGTAGCGTGTTGATCTACCTTCTGATATCAGATAGCTCGAAGATTAAGTATTCCTTTCTTTGTCTTTGTCATGCTCATGATGGGTGGCTTAACAGTCAGCATGCTAGTGCAATTCGCCTTAATGGTCATGTTTATGAACTACTTTATAAGTTAGTTTCCCTCATTTTGATATGTAATTAAGGGGTATATATTTGGGGTATAGGTTGGCTCTTAGTATATGTTTTGGGGCATGATTCTTTTTGTTATATTTTGTATAGGCAACCGATAGGTTTAGCCGATGGTAGATACCCCGGGGAAAACCTTTTTGTATAAGGGAAACATTAAAACACTATGGATGATTATGGATATATATATGCTTGATATCAAATTGTTAGTCTTATAATTGGAAATGTTCCTAGAAGTTATGTTTGATTCGAATTGAATGATTAAAATGGAAATTTATTATATGTATGTTGTAATTCGAATGTGAGATAATTCAAGCTAAGAAATAGAATTTTATACGGTTTATAAAGAGATCAACTGAATCGTATTTTGATAGGCCCACCTAGCTAATGTTTCGAATAAGAAATAAAATATATATATCACGCGATTACCTTCCGCTGCCTAATTGATAAATAAGTTAATACGAATCCGACATATAACGCTCTTTGCCCCTAATTCGGGGTGAGGGGTGTTATAGGGAATATTTATTAATCAGCGTAAATATGCCCTTGAGTTAATTGACGAATCAGAGGTAAGGAGAGCAAAACCATCCATGACTCCAGTTGAGCGAAACTTCAAACCCACTTCTGCAGAGTATGATGGTATTTGCCACAGTGGTGATGAAGATGAATTATTGTTAGACAAAGGTGTCTTTCAGAGACTAATTGATAGACTCATATACCTCACACATACTGGACCCGACATAATCAGTTCATGCAACAAGCTAATAAGTCTCATTTGAATTCAACTTTGAGGATAGTGAGGTATATTAAAAGAAATCCAAGACAAGAGATTTTACTGGATGCCAACAGCAGCTGTGAGCTTAAGGCATATTGTGATTCAGATTGTTCATCTTGCCCAATAACAATGAAGCTTGTCTCGAATTTTTGCATCAAATTAAAAAATTCATTGATTTCATGAAAATCAAATAAACGGGGCACATTGGCAAGATCTTCTGCCGAAGTAGAGTATAGAAGCATAATAGTGGTTACAGCTGAATGGATTGTTACAAGAACTGGGATATGAAAGGAAACAACCAATTAAGTTGTATTGTGACAGTAAAGTTGCCTTGCGGATTGGAGCTAATCCTGTTTTCCATGAGCGAACAAAACACATAGAGATCGATTGCCATTTTTTGAGAGAGAAGATTCAAGATGGTCTTATCCGTACCATGTTTGTGTCTTCATCAGAACAATTGGCAGACATTTTTACAAAAGCCTTGGGTTCACAGCAACATGATTATCTCATATCCAAGTTGGGGGTTCGAGATATTTTTCACCCTCCAACTTGAGGAGGAGTGTTAGAAATTAGAGATTAGTTAGTGTGTGTTTGTAATTAGCAGTATTGATGTTATTCTGTTAGTTAAGTTTATTAGTTTTTGTATATATATCATATTGTATCTGATGTAAATTAAATTGATTAATTCAATACAACAAAGCATTTTTCATATATTTTTTTAACAGTTTATCATTAATTTAGTCAATTTGGAATGATATGTAAACTCAAAAAATGTAACTTCAAAATTTTCCAATCTTTTAAACCAAGTCACTTCTTAATGTATATTCCTTGAGAAAGAAAAATCTATGATAGCTTCATCAGATAAAATTGCCCTTTTTCTTGACCTCGTCAAATTAAAGCATGACATATATTAATTTTACCAATTCTTTTTACAAATACTTCTCTTCGAAAATTGTTTGAATTTATTGACTTTTATTTTATTCGTTGGAATTAAATTTTCAGATCACATAATACTTTGAGATTATGTCACATTACATGAAAATTTTAATATATATATATATATATATATATATTTCACGGCAAATCCCAAAATACAACATCATCAAAATAATTAAAATGCTAAAATTTGAGACTAATGCGAGAGAATTCATCAAATTAATGATATCAGTAAGAAATTATTAATTTCATGTATTTGCAGGGAGTTGGTGAGGAGGGGAGCTTCTTGAATAAAAAAACGGTGACAGACACGTGTACCGTACGCGTTCCATGTGAAATCCCTTGTAAAAATGTATTCGAAGCTTCCTTCCAAGAAAAACAAAGGCAATCCCCCATTTTTCTCACTTTTCCTCGTTGGAAACGTCTACATTTTCTCATCTACACATAAATAAAGCATGTTCTTATCTTTGAAACTATGACTCCGTCTACTGGAGAACCAAGCGCCTTTTTATTCCAAATGGCGTCTGCCTTCCCCTTTATAAACAACAATCTGCAGAAACAGATAGACAATCCAAGTCTCTGTTTTCTTCTTCTTCTGATTTTCACCAAGAGTTATGATCTTGTTTAGTGTTGTTAACTAATGGAAACTGATGCCAGCAAACGCTGCGATAATCTCGTTTACTCTCGATTCTTTCTTTCTGGGTTCTATTGCTGGGGTTGGGAATTCTTGACCGCTCTTCTTCTCTTTAGTTCTTCTGCTTAAATCACCAGCTTCTCTTTTAATTGATCTATTTTGTTGTAATTTTTGTCTTGTAGTCATAATTCTTTGTTAGAATCCTTTTTTAAAATATTTTTGGGGTTTGTACGTTATACTTTATTTGAGAGGGGTTTGGTCAATCGGAAAGTCGGAAAAGATGACGCAAAGGTCAGTTCCGGCGCCGTTCTTGATCAAAACGTACCAGCTGGTGGATGATCCGATCACCGACGATGTGATTTCGTGGAATGAAAACGGCACGTCTTTTATCGTCTGGAAAACTGCTGATTTTGCGAAGGATTTGCTTCCCAATTATTTCAAGCACAACAACTTTTCCAGCTTCGTCCGTCAGCTCAACACTTACGTAAGTTTTTTCTCTCTCCATATTCTGAATTATTCTAAATCAAGATCAGATACGGAATAATTGTTTTAATTTATCAAACAATTACTATTAATTATATGCTAAACTGTTCCTTCCCGCTTTGAGGAAAAAGATGGCTAGTCTCTTTAGATTTTTCTATGGTTTGTTTTAAAAATTAATTAAAGATTGAATAATAGGTTCTGATTATGATGGGGATAGGTGAACTAATTAAAGGAATTAATTAATCCTTCAACCACTCTAATTTTAATTTAACCATTTTTCCACACAAAAAAAAAATTACAAATTGTTACAAATATTAGGTGAGGGGTTGTGATCGTCTTTTCGCTGTTTCCAACAATAGTACGGACTGTGGAAATGAATGAATCGCCGTTTTATTTCAGGGATTTCGAAAGGTTGTTCCGGACAAATGGGAATTTGCCAACGAGAACTTCAAGCGAGGGCAAAAAGAGCTCTTGTCTGAAATCCGTCGTCGGAAGACGGTGACAACGTCGCCGGCTAACGGAAAACCGTCTGATGCGGGACCTTTCTCTCCGACTAACTCTGGTGAGGACCTAGGGTCCACCTCCACATCGACATCACCGGACTCAAAGAATCCGGGATCGGTGGAAACGAAGCCGGCGACCGTGACCGAATTCGCCGATTTATCAGACGAGAACGAGAAACTGAAAAGGGATAACGAGATGCTGAGCTCGGAGCTGGCGCAAGCCAAGAAGCAGTGCGACGAGCTGGTGGCGTTTTTAACTGAATGCGTGAACGTAGGGCCCGATCAGATCAATCGCATCATGCGGCAAGGAAGCTGCGGGTCCACCCATGATGCGGATGCTCGTGGCAGCTGCTACGGTGACGATGACGAAAACGGCGACGGTGAAGAAGGAAACGGAAGTTTGAAACTGTTTGGGGTATGGTTGAAAAGCGCGGGAAGGAAGCGGGCACGCGAGGAGAAAATCGTGTACGGTGGGCCACACGCAAAAGAGATGAAGACCGTCGATTTTAACCACGTGGCTATGGTGATGAAAAGCGGCAGGGTTTGCAACTGAGCCCAGCAGCAGTTGGATTTCGTATAATTATAATTAGGCATAAATCACAAGGTTTTATTTTACAGTTTTAGGAACAATATTCCCCAAAATATTTTTACAATAAATAAAATATACATGGGTTTGTATATTTATAATTTCTTTTCCCAAGGTTAGGTGGGTCAATTAGTCAGCAATTGTGGGAGGCAAAAATCAAAGGCACATGGGTCCTTCAACTTTGCTAAAATGTTAGAAATCGTTGTTATATATATATATATATATATAGAGGTGGCAATCGGGTCATTCGGTTCGGGTTCGGTTCGGGTCGTTTCGGTTCGGGTCATTTCGGGTCTATCTAGAATCGGTTTAGATTCGGTTCGGGTCGGTTCGGTTCGGGTTCGGGTCTAATTCGGGTCTGTGATGAGTCGGATTCGGTTCGGGTATTGGATCGGGTCAATATCGGATCGGTTGTTTTCGGGTCGGGTCAATATCGGATCGGTCGCTTTCGGTTCGGGTCAAAATCGGGTCGTTCGGGTCGCTTTCGGTTCGGGTTAAAATCGGGTCAATTTCGGGTCGGGTCAACATTTAAATTTTTGGGTTAATTCGATTTGAATTGGGTTAAAGGTTTGAGGTTTAGTATTTATGGTTTAGTTTAGAGTTATTGGTGTATGAGATTAATTCTGATTCAACTTGTTAATCTATGCATTTGAATTTGATTAAATATTTAAATCAAAGCTTCATGTATCCATATAATTTTTTTGTATAATTATATTAAATCAAAGTTTATAATAATAATAATAATAATAATGTCTGAAATGAATTAATTTATTAAACTTAGGATCTAATTGAACTAACTAAAATCTAAAAGCATAAATCACGGACATAATTAAAATAATTTTAAAACTAAATGTGAAATTTCAATTAAATTAATCTAAATTGAAACTCAATTAAATTAATAAAAATAGAAAGACAATTGGTAAAAATAGAGAGGGAAAAAACAAAATTTTGGAGGGAAATAAGCCACCAATTTTTTAAGCTAGATTGAAAAAAAAAAAGAAAAAGACAATTGGAAAAAATAGAGAGAGAAAAGACAAAATTTTGGAGGGAAATAAGCCACCAATTTTTTAAGCTAGAGATTAATTACTTTTTAGGTCATGTTGCATTTAAAATGTTACATTTTAGTCAACTTTAAGTTTTAGTTTAATTTAATTTAGTCACAAGTATTCCCACGGTTTAGACTTCGGATATAGAAATCCCCTCCCAGTAGTGATATTTAGTCTCTAAAAATTTACTTTTAGTTGAAATTAACTAATCTTTGTAATTTAGTCTATTAATTTAATATATTGATATTTTCGTTCATTTTAATTTCAAAGATTTAATTTTTAGCCAAAATTGACCCCTATTTATTTATATGGTATAATTACAAAATTTGTCATTGGACTCTCAAATTTCTCCACTTCCAAATTGTCAATTTAGTCTACAATTTCAATTTTATGCTATATTTTATGATGAAATTATAAAATTGGTCACCAAGATCTCAAATTTCTATACTTCATTTTATTATTTATTATATTGTTAAAAATAGATATTCGGGTCAAAATCGGGTCAAATTCGGGTCAAAATCGGGTTAAAATCGGGTCGATATTCGGTTCAGCTTTCGGTTCAGCTTTCGGTTCGGGTAGCATTCGGTTCGGGTCCATTCGGTTCGGGTCCATTCGGTTCGGGTCCATTTCGGTTCGGGTCCATTTCGGTTCAACAAAAAATTTCGGTTCGGTTCGGTTCGGGTTTCGGGTCAACTCCGAATCATCATTTCGGGTCAAAATCGGGTTTCGGTTCAGGTAATTCGGTTCGGGTTTCGGGTCTCGGGTCAAGTTTGCCAGGTCTATATATATATATATATATATGGAATTGGGGTTAATTTCCTTTCAGTTGACCATTTAGATAGCGCCATCTAATTTCACAACTTTTGACAAATGACAATTCTTAATTGGTAGCTTATTATTTTGGTCACTTCGCTTAGAACATTTGAATATAAATAATGCTACTCATTAATCTTAGATTTGGTCCTCTGATCAAAAAAAAAAATTCTTAGATTTGATCCAAAAAGATATTTTATTTCAAATCAAACGCCAATTGTTTAAAAAACCGTATTTTATGTTTTTTTAGTTAGATTTTGGATTCAGTCTTTTTATTTTTAGTTTTTAGTTCCTTAGATTTTTTGGGTAATTTTCTCGAACGAGTTTCGATCCCATCTGAATTAAGAATGGTGCGTTAGCTCTAAGTTCAATTTATTTATTTTAATTATTAGCAATTGTAACTAATGATTAGGTTTCTGCTATTTTCTGAATCTTTCTAAATCTCCTTTGGTTTGTTTTAATTATGCTTTACTGACTTTGCGAACATAAGTGGGGATCGTGTTTCAAATCTTGTTTGGAAAAGAAATGTGTATTTTATGAATGTTTTGACCACTTCATCAGGCTACTCTTTATAAAGAGACACCTGGGAAAGACAAGCACAAGGGACGTCACCATGGATTAAGCCAACAGAGGAAGCAAGAGATTAAAGAAGCATTCGAACTATTCGACACAGATGGATCGGGTATACGGGCTTACATTCTTATAAACTACGTTACTTGAACTCAAATCCGAGTGTCAGATACAAATATCTGTTCCCTTGCATTCTAAAATTCCATACATTGTCACCCAGGTACCATTGATGCCAAAGAGCTGAATGTTGCCATGAGGTATATGTTAATACATTTCTAGTTGATATCCCAAATAAAAACTGGAGCTAACAAGTTATAGCATTACAGGGCACTAGGTTTCGAATTGACAGAAGAGGTGATTTTTCAAATATTTCCTGGATTGTCTAGGTTTATTATTATTTTTTTTCAGAATCCTTATTTTTTTTATAAAAAAAAATCTGCTGTGCCACACGCACCAGCAAATCAATCAAATGATTGCAGACGTGGATAAAGATGGCAGCGGTGGCATTGATTTCGATGAATTTGTGTTTATGATGACTACCAAGATTGGTGAAAGGGACACAAAAGAGGAGCTTATGAAAGCATTTCACATCATTGATCAAGATAACAATGTAAACCATCTTCTTGTGTTTATTTATGTTAGAACCCATGTTTGATTCTTGATTCGGATTCAGGGGAAGATATCTGCTCAAGACATTGAACGAATTGCCAACGAGCTCGGCGTAAACTTGACCCAAAAAGATATTCAAGATATGATTGGAGAAGCCGATCGAGATAGTAAGCCTTCTTCGATCTTAATAAAACAATTTGTTAATCTAGCTAGTTTCAAGCAAAGTATATTAATTAAGCACTGATAAATTTGGATTAATGCAGAAGATGGTGAGGTAAATATGGATGAGTTCATGAGGATGATGAAGAGAACAGCATATGGGTACTAGAACTAGAAGTCTCTTTTTTAATGGTGAATTGAGAGGGTTTTGCGGCAGTCTTTGCTTTAGAACATACTGAACTGAATATATGTTCAGTGTAGATTTGAGTTATTGGGTTAATTTTTGTTATCTGGCATATCTGATCTAATATTTCACATATTTTATATGCTACGAAGGCACCATTCAATGATTTTTTTTTCAAAAGAAAAGACATCTAAAAATGATTGATCCAGAAATGCAAATTTCTTGCAGGTTGATCAAACTCTTGTAGAATACAGACACTTGATTTTAAAACTTGCATAGCCTGGCAGCGTACAGTGTAGGTAATTGTGTGGCTTTTTCTATATATCGGGTAAAGGAAGAGTTAAGAATGAAGTCTCCCCGGATTGATTCAAAAATTTAAATTTGATAATTTAATGATCTGACAACAAATACAATTATATGTAAATCAAGATAAATTACATGGTTTTTACAAAAAAAAAATAATAAATTACATGATTTTCAAGTTATAGGAAATTTTGATATAAGAACGTTTTAAGTTTTTTTTTATAATTTAAATATTAGTCAAATAAGACTTTTGTCCCTCCTAATTTTTACGGAGGTTCTGTCGTGCGGCATCTTACATTGCGGCTAAGTTAAGGCGAACTCTAACACATATTCTTACCTAAAACAAAATCCAACCTAAATTCTTATCCAGTTGGTAAAATTTTAGGTTACAACATAATTTTTTTACTCAATTGGAAAAAATTTTAATTTTACCTAAACTATTACTCAGTTGATAAGAATTTAGATTATAACATAAATTCCTACTCAGTGGGTAGGGCTAGCAACGAGTCGGATTTGGGTGGGTTAAAGCTTCACCCACCCCATCATTCGTACCCCAAATCGTCACCCAACCCACCCACCACCCGCTTGATCATTGACCCAAATCCGCCCCACCCATCAAGCGCAGATGAGGCGGGTGGATCGGATCATAAATGAGTTCTATTATTAGAAAATTATAGTTAAAATACATGTAAAATCTTACTAAAAACATTTAATATTTAATACATTGAAGTCAACTATTATTAAAGTTCTAAATTTCCAAATAATCTTACATACAACAGAACTTACATAAATAAAATTATCATTTCCCAATAATAAACTAAAGCTTAAAAAAGTCTAAAGTTCAAAATATTTTTTAAAATTAATATTATATCGATGGATGGAGCGGATGACGGATCGGATAGTGGGTTGAAAATTTTTCACCCGAACCCATCACCCACTCCATTCGCCACCCACTTCAAACAGATCAAACCCACATTTCATCGGGTTTTCGTCCATTTAATTGGATCGGATAGGTCGGGTGGGCCACCATCCATGGGTAATTGCCGGCCCTATCAGTGGATAAGAATTTTAGTTCTACCTAAATTATTACCCAGTCTAATATAAATTCCTATAAAAATGGTAAAAATTTATTACCCAATCTAACATTTAATCTTAATTTCTTCATTGAATATGAATTTGCTTATTTACATAACATGATGCAATTGAAATTATTCAGAAAAGAGAGATATTTGTACAAACTTTGGTTAGTGGAATTAAAATGAAATAAGTTTAAGTTCATTTTTATTTATGAAAAAACTGAGAGATATGTTTAATCGATTTAGATAATGAATATTATTTGGTCAGGTTTGCCCGTGAAGATGATTATAACAGTGTATTGAGTGGTGGTCTGTGGGTAATATATGGCAGTTACTTAACGGTTCAACCCTGGAGCCCCTCCTTCTCAACTTCGAAAGGGTATCCCTCACGTATCATGGTCTGGGTGAGACTGCCTGGGCTACCCTACAGGTACTACACCAAGAGCTTATTCCGTTCAATTGCTTCGTGTTGCGTGTAAAATAGTTTATCGCAATTGAGTGCAAGTGTACACGTCGCAAGTAATAAAGTGATACTAGAGTATCGGATATCGTCTCCACAGGGACTGGGCTAACCCTTTCCTTCGCTATCTGCACAAGGGGAAAAAGAATGATTTAAGATTTTGTCACGAGAAATATAAAGTAAACGTAAATAAAAGAGTAGAGATATCAAGATAGAGAGAATGGGCTGGTATTGAATTGCTCAGTAGTGCAGGTATTGCAGAGTTTAGGAAATCCAGTTCTGTCGTCGCGCCCGTCGCGGCAGCACCTGTCGCGGCAGCAGTCCGTTGATCGTCGCGGCAGCAACTTCTCAACTCAGTACTTTCAAGTTTGGCAAGAATCTTAGATCTGTCTTGGCCTATCCCTAGGTCCAAGTCTGTCGATGATCACGTCTTGATGATACCTCCCAGCGTGAATCGAAGGATGAACACCGATGTGTATGAATTCTTCTTTAGCCACTTAACCTCGCCCTATCCCTAGGCACGAGATAGTTCAACTATAAACTAGAGAACTTGCTCTTATTTCTTTCGTATACTTAACTCTCCCGATGCTAAGTAAATAGATAACCTCGCAATGCTCTCCCGATGCTCTTGCAAGATATTAATAACCAAAATAAGAGAACTTGAAGTTTATTTTATTGAACTGAAAATTCCTAAAACAAAACAACCCTTGCAACTACTTTACAAATCAACCCGTGGCCCTAGGGGGGTTTTAGAACATATCGACGGCGGGTAAACGGCGGAGGGGTTTTTTGGTTGTCGGTTGTGGGGAAATCGGCTATGGGATATGAGATATCTCCTAGGTTAAAATATATGCCCTTATATAAGCTTTGGGCTCAAGTTTTCTAATGTAACAATGATTACAACTTTAATTAGAAGTATGATTCTAATAAAGACTAAATCTTCAAGGAATCTACTTTCCAGCCGTCCTCCTTGTTTCTTGGGATTTTCTCTCCTTGAACTTTGGCCTTGACATATCTTTTGATCTGGGGCTTGGAAAAATATATGATTTTCACACGACAGACGAGCAGAATTTTCTCTATCTATCGAGGTCCACTTTGCTTTTTCTCTCCACAAAACTGCTGTCACCACGCTATCACGGCGGCACCATGGCAACATCGTCCTCTTTGTCTGCTTGTCCAGTTCAGCTCTTCTGCTTCTCTGCCCAGCGCCTGCCTTCTCCGTCAGCTATGGCGGCAACCATGGCAACAACGTCCTCCTTGACTGCTCATTCCAGATTTTCTGCATCGCTGCCCAGCGCCTGCCACGATTGCTGCCCTGGGTGCTATCACGACTGCTGCCCTAGATGCTGTCACGACTGCTGTCACGGCAGATACCTGAAAAAGTAACCAAATTTAGCAGTTTCTGCGCAGTTTTATCTAAATGTGATGTTTATGCAAAACTTAACCTAAAATGCAGTTAAACATGCTTGAGTGTAGCAAAAATAAGGATAAATGATGGGTAAAATATATAACTTTTATACACTGATCACACCCCAAACTCAAATCTTTGCTTGTCCTCAAGCAATTCAGACCTAAAAGAAAAATGAAATATTTTTGTTTTGGCTTTCAAACAGTGAACTTTACCTTACCCGTCGTTCGTTCCCTGTGACGGCAGCACCCTGTCGGATAATGTAGGATCTGTCCAGAATCTCCCTATAGTCCTCGTGTAGTGTGTGCAGGCTTGTGAACAGTTATATGCCAAGACTCTCTTAGTTTCACTAGAATATTATTCTTTAGCTTGTTTAGAGTTTTTCTTACGAGACTGATTTCTTTCTTTTTCTTACTAGAGCCAGAATCGGGCACCTCTAGTTATTTCTTTTTTTTTCTAATTTCTTTTTTTTTCTACTAGAGCCAGTATTTCAGGCACCTCTAGTTAACTGTCTAGAGCCGGCGATAGGCACCTCTAGAAGTTTTTCTCTGGTTATCTGCTTAGAGCCAGTGGTAGGCACCTCTAGGTTTCATGAGATTCTAATCTCTTTTCTACTCTTAAAAATAAAATTCTAGTTTGGCTAAAAGAAGTCTAAGCAGTATAACAGTCACAATGGTGTTTAAGTTTTCAGAACTATAGAAAGGCTCTAAACTTCTCCTAAAACTATCCTAAAGTTGCTGCCACGATAGAGCTGTCACGACAGGTAAGTTCAGTTTTAAGTTTTCAGCCAAAATTTCCAATCTTTTCAGTTTTTTTTGCATAAAATAAATGCGACACAATTAAAACTAAATGCAATATTATATTAATAATTAGGAGGACTGCCTACCCCCAAACTCAAAGGTTGCATTGTCCTCAATGCATGACACAAAAGATGAAAAACATAAAGAAAAAAATGACAGAAAAGTTAAACATCACAAAAAGATAATATATATAGCAGGCGACAGAGAAAAAGAAAAAGAAAACTTAAGTTGTGTGTCTGTCGTCGCTGCTGCTGGAGCTTTGGATGAGGAGCTGTCGGCGGGCAGTCTCTTTGGACTTTGTCGGAGGAGCTGTGGGTGCTGCCCTGAGAGTATGAGTGCTGCCGCGGCAGGGGTGGAGGCAGAGCTTCCTCGGGTTGCTTGTATCGTCATTGCAAGGGTTTTTCTTTGTTTACCTAATAACAAAAATAAACTAAAAACCAATATCAAATTTCTAATTCCTAAAATAATAAAGATAAAATAAGAAAATTAAAATAAAATAAAATAAAATAAGTTAAATTAAGAGTGCCTTGAGGGGCATCTCCTAAAGTAACTACTCCCTGTTCTATTGATGCTTGATGGGTCGTTTCCGGTACTTCTTGAAGTCCATCCGTACCTTCCATCTGGTGATTATTCTCATAGTGGAGGCTTCTTTCTTTCTCTTCCCTTTGTAGTCCATGAAGTCCTCCTTTCTTGGTAATGTTTCTGAGAGCATGAATATATGATTAGAAAAAATTAAATTGACATTCGACCGCAAACTTACCTTGTTTTCGTTGAATGTTGTTGTGGTTGAATGTAGCCCTTGCTGTCGTGTCTGCTGCTGCGGCAGCCAGTTATTTTGACAGTCCGTTGTTAGGTTACTTTGCAGGTCAATGAGACATTGGTAAGTGCCATCACTCTCTATACCAAATTCTGTTGACCACTCGTAGATCTCCATCAGTAGAGACTTTGATGATTCTGTGTCCACCGGCGTTGGTTCCTCAAATACCTTTGATGTGGTTGCTGCTTCAGCATCAGTTGCTTCCGAGGCGGCAGTTGCTGCCGTGGCGGCAGTTGCTACCGAGGTGGCAGTTTCTGCCGAGGCGGTAGTTTCTGCTTTGACTAGGGTTTCTGCCTCAGAAGTGGTTGCTGCCGTGACATTCTCTTGAATTTCACCAAATTCTGTTGACCACTCGTAGATCTCCATCAGTAGAGACTTTGATGATTCTGTGTCCACCGGCGTTGGTTCCTCAAATACCTTTGATGTGGTTGCTGCTTCAGCATCAGTTGCTTCCGAGGCGGCAGTTGCTGCCGTGGCGGCAGTTGCTACCGAGGTGGCAGTTTCTGCCGAGGCGGTAGTTTCTGCTTTGACTAGGGTTTCTGCCTCAGAAGTGGTTGATGCCGTGACATTCTCTTGAATTTCACTCAGCGTTGTCGCGGTGTTGCTCCATTCCGGCTCCTCGATCATTGCCATGGCAAGTTGTTGCTCAGACTCATCATATGTTGGGTATTCCTTCACATAGGCATCCTCGTCATCTTGCCTCAGGATTTCAGGTTCATCTATGGCATGAATGAGGACTGTTCTACTTAAGAGTTCATCCATCTTGGCGATACTTGCGTTTGTAGAAGTTAGGGGTGTTCAAAAATACCCGGCCCGAACTACTCGACCCGCCGACCCGCTTACCCGATTTAATTTTACCCGGTATTTATATTAAAGTACCCGAATTTTTCGGGTCGGGTACCCGACCCGTAATTTTTTCCGGGTAGTTGGGCCGGGTCAGGGCCGAAATTTTTTTATAACCGGGTACCTGACCCGACCCGCTAATTTTAATATTTATATATTTTATATTTTAAATTCTATTTTCATTTTATGTTTCTTATTATTTATCCTTAAAATTAATTTTAAATCCATAACTTCTTTTTATACTTGTATTATATACTTTTAAGTTTATAATTTTTCAAAACTATTTATATTAATTTGTCAATATGAGAGTCGAAAAAAAATTATGATCGAGATTAATATTTTTAATACATTCTTTTGACGATAAACTTTAATATATATACATATATATCCAAATATTTCTCTCTTAAAACTAACCACAAATCAATAATTTTTGTGTTTGAAATATATTTCATGAAATTTTATGTGTTTCTTATGTATTTTTTTTAAAAAAAATAGATTTAAAAAATATAAAAAAAATAAACCGGGTACCCGAATTTTGCGGGTACCCGGTTCTTATGGGCCGGGTCACGGGCCGACTTTTAGGTACCCGAAAATTCCGGGTACCCAGATATGAACACCCCTAGTAGAAGTTGACACTTTTTGAGTGAGTGCCAAGAAGGCTTGCAGTGTGTCTTCTAAGGATTTTGACTCCTTTTGAGGATGATGACATTGCCAGGGCATGTCGGGTTCTGCAGCAAAACGGTTATGGTATAAAAAAATTTGCGGGTTTTGATCGTACCATAAAAAAATTTGCTGCTGCGGTATCAGCAGTTGCTGCCCCTGTTGCTGTTGTGGCGGCATATCTTGTTCTTGTTGGTTTCCTCGTTGGTTGTCCATATATTCATCGAAAAAATAGGGACGACTTTCGAATGCATGATTACCTTTACGGTAATTGCAAGAACTTTCCCACATCAGCTCTCGAATGGTTTTTCCTGGCATGTTGATGCTCCTTAAACCTGTATTTCACCTGATTTTTTTTTATAGAAAAAGAAAAAAATAAAAATAAAAAATAAAAAAGAAAAAGAAAAAGAAAGAAAAGTGCAGAAGCTAGGGTAAGAGTGTGTTGCCAGTCCCCGGCAACGGTGCCAAAAACTTGTTGCGTGTAAAATAGTTTATCGCAATTGAGTGCAAGTGTACACGTCGCAAGTAATAAAGTGATACTAGAGTATCGGATATCGTCTCCACAGGGACTGGGCTAACCCTTTCCTTCGCTATCTGCACAAGGGGAAAAAGAATGATTTAAGATTTTGTCACGAGAAATATAAAGTAAACGTAAATAAAAGAGTAGAGATATCAAGATAGAGAGAATGGACTGGTATTGAATTGCTCAGTAGTGCAGGTATTGCAGAGTTTAGGAAATCCAGTTCTGTCGTCGCGGCAGCACCTTTCGCGGCAGCAGTCCGTTGATCATCGCGACAGCAACTTCTCAACTCAGTACTTTCAAGTTTGGCAAGAATCTCAGATCTGCCTTGGCCTATCCCTAGGTCCAAGTCTGTCGATGATCACGTCTTGATGATACCTCCCGGCGTGAATCGAAGGATGAACACCGATGTGTATGAATTCTTCTTTAGCCACTTAACCTCGCCGTATCCCTAGGCACGAGATAGTTCAACTATAAACTAGAGAACTTGCTCTTATTTCTTTCGTATACTTAACTCTCCCGACGCTAAGTAAATAGATAACCTCGCAATGCTCTCCCGATGCTCTTGCAAGATATTAATAACCAAAATAAGAGAACTTGAAGTTTATTTTATTGAACTAAAAATTCCTAAAACAAAACAACCCTTGCAACTACTTTACAAATCAACCCGTGGCCCTATGGGGGTTTTAGAACATATCGACGGCGGGTAAACGGCGGAGGGTTTTTTTGGTTGTCGGTTGTGGGGAAATCGGCTATGGGATATGAGATATCTCCTAGGTTAAAATATATTCCCTTATATAAGCTTTGGGCTCAAGTTTTCTAATGTAACAAGGATTACAACTTTAATTAGAAGTATGATTCTAATAAAGACTAAATCTTCAAGGAATCTACTTTCCAGCCGTTCTCCTTGTTTCTTGGGATTTTCTCTCCTTGAACTTTGGGCTTGACATATCTTTTGATCTGGGGCTTGGAAAAATATATGATTTTCAAACGACAGACGAGCAGAATTTTCTCTATCTATTGAGGTCCACTTTGCTTTTTCTCTCCACAAAACTGATGTCACCACGCTATCACGGCGGCACCATGGCAGCATCGTCCTCTTTGTCTGCTTGTCCAGTTCAGCTCTTCTGCTTCTCTGCCCAGCGCCTGCCTTCTCCGTCAGCTATGGCGGCAACCATGGCAACAACGTCCTCCTTGACTGCTCATTCCAGATTTTCTGCATCGCTGCCCAGCGCCTGCCACGATTACTGCCCTGGGTGCTGTCACGACTGCTGCCCTGGATGCTGTCACGACTGCTGTCACGGAAGATACCTGAAAAAGTAACCAAATTTAGCAGTATCTGCGCAGTTTTATCTAAATGTGATGTTTATGCAAAACTTAACCTAAAATGCAGTTAAACATGCTTGAGTGCAGCAAAAATAAGGATAAATGATGGGTAAAATATAGAACTTTTATACACTGATCACTTCGTTGTTGGGCCACATAGTGCGAATAGACTATAACACCACGGAGGGTAGACGAGGTCGATTCGCAAGGTTGGCAGTGGTTGTAGACCTTGAGAAACCTCTAATCTCGGGGCTGCTTATAGATGGCCAGCGTCAAACTGTTGAGTCTGAGGGCCTCCCAGCTATTTGCTATGGCTGTGGTAAGTACGACCATTCCAAGGAAGTGTGTGGGCAGGGTATACAGCAAGACACGATTTCTGTCGCAAGGAACGTTGCTCCGGAGCATTCGGATGAGCTTTATGGGCCCTGGATGCAGGTCACTAGCCGTCGAAGAAGAGGGATCGCTACACGGACGGCTGGCTTGAAGGATGGGGGTGGATTGAATAGGAGCAGGTTGAATGTTGGGTCAAGGTTTAATGTATTAGCTGAGGATCCGGTGAACTCTGTGGATAATGGTAAAGGAGAGCACAGTGAGCGGGCTATTGTGCCATTAGAGTTGGGGGATGGTGTTGTGCCTACAACTAGCACACTGGTGGAGCAGACCCCTGCTGTGGCTCATGATCCAGCCCGACAGCGTGAGCATCAGGATCAAACCAGGAGCACAGCGATTGTGGCTGACCCAGAGTTGGTGCTTGACCCTGTAATGCATGATGTGAGTATAGCTGGTGGGAGAATTCATGTGGCAGCGAATGCCCAGGTCCTACAAGTGCGTTCTAGCTTGAACAAGGACAAGCATGTTGCGGTCCAAGTGGGGAGTAAGGATGTTAGACCAGTGCTGAGGGACCAAAATGTCGTGGTTCAGTCACCTTAAGTCGGGGCAACACGTCCAAGGGCTTGGCCAAAGGGCTAGCGGCATGCAAGGGGTTAACATGTAAGGGTTTAAAAACCAAGAAAAAGGATGAACGGGTTTCGAGCTCCGGTTGGATCCAAAACATATCTTCAGAACTTAACCGAGCAACAACGGGTAATGTTACGCAAGTTCGGATTAGTAAAGGCTCGAATGTAGCCCAAAATACTGTGCAGTGGCGGGAGAATTCCACCTTTGCTACGGTGGACGAGTCTGCGATGCAGATTTGATTGGTTTCTTTATCTTCCTTTATTTCTCCTTAATGGTTAAAATTATGTTTTGGAATGTACAAGGAGCTCTTGACTCCGAATTTAATCGTTACTTCAAGTTGTTTGTTAGGACACAGACACCTGATGTTGTTGCGATCATGGAACCTCGCATTATTGAAGCTAAGGCGGACGATTTTATTCGTCGTTCTGGTTTTGATTTATCTTTCAGAGTGGAGGCGATGGGGTTTTTCGGGGGCATATGGGTCCTTTGGAAGGATTCCGTAAAGATTGATGTTATTGTTGTTTCCGACCAATATATCCATGGCATTTGTTTTGATAACTTGAACAACATGACCTTCTTCATCACCTTTGTGTATGCGAGTCCGACTAGAGGTATCATGTAGGGTTTATGGGAACAACTCAAGGCTTTAGAGCCTGCTGATTTGAGCCCGTGGGTTTTAGGAGGCGACTTTAACGTTATTGGTAATTCCTCTGAACGAAGTGGTGGCTCCCAAGTCCGATCGGGTGTGTGTGCGAGATTCACTGATTTTCTTTTTGACTCTGCATTGCTTGATATGGGTTTCCACGGGCCGGCGTTCACGTGGCGTAGGGGGAACTTAGCACAAAGGTTAGATCGATGTCTTTGTAGTTCTAATTGGTATACTTTTTTTCCTGCTTCGAAAGTATTTCACCTCCAGCGCCTCGGCTCCGATCACCATCCTATCTTGTTGAATACAAATGTGGAGAATATTGAAGTGAGTAACATACGACCGTTTTGCTACATCCATGCTTGGAGTAAATATCCTGACTTTCCTAACCTCTTGGAAAGGTCTTGGGATAGCACAAGGACTGTAGTGGAGAATATTGGTGCCTTCTGTGAGAATAGTCGTGACTGGAATTGGAATGTCTTTGGTCATATCGGCAGGCAAAAAACCATGCTGTTAGCACGTATCAGAGGTATTGAGCATGCACTTGAGAATTCACGATCTGAGTTCCTTAAAACTTTAGAGGCTGAGTTTAAACTTGAGTTGGCGCGAGTTCTTGATCAAGAAGAAAGTTTCTGGCATCAAAAATCGCGAGCAAATTGGATAAAGAAAGGGGATTGTAATACGTATTATTTCCATGCATCGAATTTGGCAAAGAGAAGACGGAACACAATCAGATTGCTGAGAGTACAGGATAGAAGGTGGTGTAGTGATGTAAATGAACTTAAAACTCATGCAGTTGAGTACTTTGCTGCATTGTATACATGTGAACCGAGGCTGGTCAATACAGGGCCAATTGGGGAATTTCATGTGTTTCGCAGGGAGGATATCCGCCCTATGCTTGCTGAGGTCACGTTGGAGGAGGTTCACGAGGTGGTTTTTAGCATACAGCCCTTAAAAGCACCGGGGTGTGATGGTTTGTCGGTGGCGTTCTTCCAAAAGAATTGGACGGTTGTTGGTGAGTCGGTTTTTCATTTTGTACAGAATTTCTTCGCGACAGGGGTCCTTGATCAGACTATTAATCATACTCTGTTGGTGTTAATTCCGAAGGTTGATAGGCCTACACTCATTATCCAATTTCGGCCAATAAGTTTGTGCACAGTGTTGTATAAGATAATTACAAAACTGCTTGTTTGTCGTATAAAACCGTTTCTGCCTAAATGGATTTCCCCGACACAGGCTAGCTTTGTTCCAGGGAGGAATATAATTGATAACATTGTTATCGCCCAAGAAGTAATACATTCGATGAACGTCAAAACAGGCAAGAAAGCTTGGATGACTATCAAAGTTGATCTCGAGAAGGCATATGACAGACTGGAATGGGACTTTATTGAGGAAACTCTAGTGGATGCAGGGTTGCTGAGGAAGATTGTATCGCTCATTTTGGTCTGTGTTAGAACAGCGTCGATGCAAATTCTTTGGAATGGTGACCTAACTAAGGTTTTTAAACCAACTCGTGGAATTAGGCAAGGCGACCCCCTTTCGCCTTATCTGTTCGTCTTGTGCATGGAGAAATTATCTCAAAGCATCTCAGGAGCTATGAGAAATGGCGATTGGAAGCAAATATGTCTTTCTCCGACCGGCCCAGGTCTCTCCCATCTTTTCTTCGCAGATGACTTAGTGTTATTCGATGAGGCGTCGATTCAGAAAATGGAAGTTGTCAGAGGTATTCTCTCAAATTTCTGTTCTTGGTCAGGGCATCGTGTTAGTATAGCGAAGACACAAATATGCTTTTCTAAAAATATTGATGTTAAGTTGCGTGATGTTATTGTCTCTGAGTTTGGTTTTGAAGTAGTTAATGATCTTGGCAAGTACCTTGGTGTCCTTCTTCTTCACACTAGAGTCACTAAGGCAACTTATGCTTATCTTATTGAAATGGTTTAACGAAGGCTATCGGGATGGGTGGCAATAACTTTGTCCTTTGCTGGACGTATCACCCTTGCAAAATCCGTACTACAGGCTATCCCGGTGTACACGATGCAGTCGACATGGTTGCCGAAGGGTTTGTGTAAGGAATTAGAAAAAATGATCCGGGGATTTGTTTGGGGCTCAAGCAATGGTGTCAATGCTATCCCATTAATTCGTTGGGATGTTGTTCAACGACCAGTTAACCAAGGTGGGTTGGGATTTAAGGATGTGCAGCAGCAAAACAATGTTTTTTTAATGAAACTTAGTTTTCAGTTGGTTAGCGATGAGGACAAGCTTTGGGTCAAAGTCCTAAAGGCGAAGTATCGTTGGCATGGTGTGGTTCCGATGAGCCTTAGAAGAACAAGATGCTCTCGTGTCTGGAAGGGCCTAGCTAGTGTATGGGGCGAGGTTCGTAATGGAATTTGTTGGAATGTTCAGAATGGCCTATCAACAGATTTTTGGTTTGATACGTGGCTTGATGAGGAAGGGCCCCTTGCTGCTTTTTGCATGGTTCCGCATGAAATTGAGCCAACAACAGTGGCAGGGATGGTGACCGAAACGGGGGAATGGGATTGGCAGCTCCTTGCACATTTCTTACCTGAGGATATTCTGTTGAAAATCGCGGCTGTGCCTCCGCCCAATACCAGGCTTGGCGATGATAATCCGGGCTGACGTTGGGATTTAACACGTCGCTTCAGCACCAAAACGGCATACCTCGCTCTGAAGCCTGACTCGGGGTATGCAACTAGTGCTATTTGGAAGCTTATTTGGTCCCTGCATGTTTCGAGGAGAGTTCAGACTTTCTTATGGATCATGGCTCATGAGCGTCTTCTTACAAACGTCGAGAGAGCACGCAGACATGTTGCATCTTCCTCAACTTGTAATATTTTTCGAAGTTCTGAATGAAGACATTGACCATGTACTCCGTGGGTGCACCAAGGCAGTGGAAGTATGGTCAAATATTGTCCCAAGGAATGATAGAACCGCGTTCACGGCGATTCCTTTTAAAGATTGGTTCATTGGCAACTTGGGCTCGAATGCAATTGATGTGCATTACAGTGGCACTTGGGGTGCCTTATTTGCTACGACTTGTTGGCTGCTCTGGAAGCACCGTTGTAGTCGTCTTCTGGATGTTGATTATGTGGAGAGACAGCATCTTGCTGCGCACTGCAGGCTGGTTGCAGCGGAATTTCATGAGGCATTCTGGAGACAGCAGGGGATGTCGGTGGTGGAGAGGCCATTGGAGCGGTGGCACTGTCCTCCTCTTGGCTGGATAAAAGCAAATTCTGATGGTCTCGTTGCTCCTAATAGTCGTCGTGCGGCGGTTGGAGGTGTTCTACGTGACAGTGATGGTAGGTGAATTTTTGGGTTTCACCGAAGGATAGGTATTTGCTCTGTTCTTATGTCCGAACTATGAGGTATTCATGGTGTGTTGACTCATGCTTGGAGATTAGGATTCCGTAGAGTCGAGGTGGAGTCGGACAACTTGGAAGCAATACGGATCCTGTCGAATGACTCTCACTCTTTGCAGGGACATAGATTAGTGACGTCAATATTTATGCTGCTGAACCGGAATTGGATTACACGACTTTGTCATATTCGTCGTGAAGGGAACACCGTTGCGGATGCTCTTGCGGCTATGAGCCAAGGTGCTCTAGTTGAGGAACAACATTTCGAGGAATCACCGGTTGCTATTCGCCTACTTGTACAGGAGGATTTGAACTCCTAATCTGCTTTCTTTCTCTGTATTAGCTAAAAAAAATGAGAGATATTTGACCGAATATTTTTATTACTTTTATAAATTAAGTTTGGGGTTAATCTAAACTTTAACTTTTATTTTAGGCAATCATATTCATTGAGGACAAAGAAATGCATGGAAGGGGGATATATGTATGTCATTTCCAGTTTCCGTAGAGAACCTCTGCATTTCCATTTTTGAAAAAATAAATATATTTTGATGTTATTTTATAAAAACTAATTTAGTTTAACGTGTATATGAGAAGCAATGTCGGGTGTGGTTGAGTGTAGGGATGTAAAAACAGGTAATCGGATGGGTTTCAGGTCGGGTAATGTCAGGTCGGGTAAAATCGGGTATAGGTCATTTCAGGTCATTTTTCTATTTTGACTCGACTCGGGTCGGGTGCGGGTCCATTTCAGGTCGGGTCCATTTCAGGTCGGGTTCATTTCAGGTTGGGTCAAAACGGGTCGGGTCCGAAGCAGATAATTGACAAGTTAATTCGGGTTCGGATACACTTCAGGTCGGGTCCATTTCAGGTCGGGTGCATTTGAGGTCGGGTAATTTTAGGTCGGTTAGTTTCAGGTCGGGTAATTTAGGTCGGGGTAATTTTAGGATTGAAATTCGTATTGAGTTTGAGTTCGGTACAACCGTATAAGTAGTCGATAGACTTTAGGTTGGCCTTCGTCAATCGTCATTGATTTGGAGTTAATTATTTAAAGTCATATCAAATTAAAATTATAAAACATTGGAGTAATTAAAAAATAATGAAAAAGGGTCAATTTGGACTGAAAAGGGGTTAATTTGGATTAAAAATAAAGTTTCACGGATTATAATGAACAAAAATATCAAATTAAAATTATAAAACATTAGACAAATTTAAAAGAAAACAATGAAAATGGGTCAATTTGGAATAAAAATAAAATTTTGGGGACTGTAATGAACAAAAATATCAAATTAAAAGTATAAAAATTAGAGTAATTAAAAAACAATAAGTAGGGTATAGAATGAACAAAATTTCAAATTAAAATTATAAAACATGATGAATTAAAATATATATATATAGGAGTCAATATGGAATTAAAATAAAGTTAAGGGACTAGAATGAAGAAAATATAAAATTAAAATAATAAAACATTGGACAAATTAAAAAATTAAATGTGGGTCAATTCGGAATAAAAATAAAGTTTTAGGGTCTAGAAGATGAAAATATCAAATTAAAATTATAAAACATTAGATGAATTAAAAAAACAATGAATAGGGGTCAATTTGGAATTGAAATAAAGTTAAAAGGGACTAGAATGAACAAAGTACAAATTAAAATTATAAAACATCGGACGAAATAAAAAAAAAACAATAAATAAGGGTCAATTTGAAATTAAACTAAAGTTTAGGGGACTAGAATGAACAAAATATCAAATTAAAATTATAAAACATCGGACTAATTAAAATAAAGTTAAGAGACTAGAATGAACAAAATATCAAATTAAAATTATAAAACATCGGACTAATTAAAAAAATAAAAAGTGGTCAATTTGAAATACAAATACAGTTTAAGGACTAAAATGAACAAAATGTCAAAGTAAAATTATATATTATTCGACTAATTAAAAAACAATTAGTAGGGGTCAATTTAGAATAGAAATGAAGTTTTAAGGGTTATAATGAACAAAAATGTCAAATTAAAATTATAAAACATTGGACGATTCAGGGTTTAGGGTTTAGGTTTTAGGGAAAATTTATTAAAGGTTTAGGGTTCATACATTGATAGATACATACATACTTGCATACATTAAGGTTTAGAGTTTATGGTGTAGGATTTAGGGAAATTCATCAAGGGTTCAGGGTTTATACATAGATAAGTACATATATACATACTTACATACATTAGGGTTTAGTGTTTATGGTTTATGATTTTTAGAGTTTAGGGTTTCAGATTAATAGAAAATTCATTAAGGGTTTAGGGTTCATACATTGATAGGTACATACATACATACTTACATACATTTTAGTCTTAATATTAGGCACTAGAATGAACAAAAATATCATCAAATGATTTATATCTAAAATATTGAAGTAAATTACAAAAATTAAAAATTAATAAGGGTAACTTTATGTGAAAAATAAAATTTTAGGGAATAAAATGAATAAAAATATCACCATATTAAAAATGAATAAAATTTATATCTATATATATATATATATACACATACACATATACATATAAATATACATATATTATGATATATACATATATATGTATTGTTATAATTAATTAAACATATGCATATGCATATATATACTAGAACATACATATTTGTATGTATATATGTATACCCTTAAACAATACCCATAAACCTCAACCCTTAAATCTTATAATCACTAATAATTAGAGTACAAGCTTAATCTCCTAATCCTTAAACTAATCTCATAATCCCAGATAATTAAGTTGACACATTTACCCCTAAACCAAAACATGAATATCTAAATCTTACAGACACTATTCACTAATAATTAGAGTGCGAGCATAATCACATAATCCCTAAACTAATCTCATAGCCCCAAACAATCAATTTGACACACTTACCCCTAAACCCTAAACATAAACCCATAAATCTAACAAACAAAATAAATTGAAACATAAAAAGGACAAATCTAAAAATAAATTAAAATTAAATTATTAATTAGAGTTCAAATCACAAATGAATAAAATTATTAAACCTAATTACTTACCAAATCTTTATACGAGGACCAAGTCAAATTTAAAGCAAATCAAAAAGCTTAATAATTAATTAATTTATGAAGCATGACCTAATTAAATAAAATTTAAAGAAATTAAACCAAAAGTTAAGAGTAAAAAAACAAACTAAAACCCAGAAAACTTAAACCTTAACCATCTAATTAAGGAAGGACCTAAAGGATAATTAACCCCTAAATAAAAAAATCTCACCTCTACTCTCAATTTTGTTTGATATGGCGGCAAAATCCCCCCATAATTCCCTATCAATCAAAAAAAAATTCCCCCATTAATTCAAAAAAAAACTTCCCCTAAACTAAAAAATATTTTTTTATTATTTTAATAGTTATAATTAAAATTTTTAATAAAATATTTTTTAAATGTAATGATCACAATTAATAAATTGATTTAAATTTTAAATAATTTATTTTAATTTCATCCATCACAATTTATTAATTTAATAAAACTTTTAAATTTTAAATATTTTTAATAAAATAAATTTAAGTATGTTAATTCTTATTAAACTTCTCAAATAATTTATATTAAACGAGTTAGTATTAAATTAATTTAATAAATTAATACTTTACACTTATCAACACTTTAAATTTATCAAATCGTAGACTTCTTCAACTATATATCAGGTAAATATCAAGTCAGATCAATATCAGTTCATGTTAAAAATAGGTCGAGTTCAAAGCATGTCGGGTCAATTAATAGGTCGGGTCCAAAATAGGTCGGGTTCAAAACAGGTCGGGTCCAAAACAAGTCGTGTTCAAAACAGGTCGGGTAATATCGGATCTCGGGTCAATTCAGTCGGGTAAAATCGGTTATCTGCCAGGTCGACTTCGGGTTCAGGTTCGTTTCAATCGGGCGCAGGTCGGGTTTCAGGTCCACAGTAACAGGTCCAATTCGGGTTCGAGTCGTTTTCAGTCGGACGCAGGGCGGGTTCGGTCACTACAGTAACATGTCGAATTCATGTTCGGGTCAACAACAGTCGGTTACAGATCGAGTTCGGGTCATTAAATTTTCAAGTCAAATCAAGTTCTGACTCGAACATGTTTCAGTCGAGTTTTCAGGTCGGGTCAGCTTTTTACATCCCTAGTTGAGTGAAGCGTATATTGCCCAAGTCTAATGGCGGCGGAAACCCAACCGTTCCATGTGAACTGAGATGTAAGCCTACCAAACATGACGCGTTTTATTTCCCAGCATAGCTTTTGTTTTTTTTTGTTGGTTCGAATACAACGTTTCATCTTTGGTCGCTAAGTATAGTGTAAATGGGACGAGTGACTGTTTTGGTTTCGGCCGTACCACAAATGTTTGCAAAACGGCGTGGTTGGGGATGACGCAACACAAGAGGTGATCAGTTCATTAATGCACGAAGAATTTCCCACCCCGCTCAACAAATTAATATATTCGAACCCATTCACTTCTTGCTCTTTCCAGAAGAACCGAGAGAAAAAGTCGTTGCGATTTTCTCAAGTCAAAACTATTACTTCTACGTCATGGAAAATTACAATAGATCCTGTCCTTTGAGTCGTGCAAAGGAGCATGAGATCATGGTCTCCGCCCTCCTGCATGTAATCAACGGTACTCAACCTCACACCTCAGTGTTTGATTCCAGCAACGGGGTTTATACTAGTAATTTTAACTCCACGTGTCCTCTTACGCTAATCAACGGTTGTGATACCGACAGTATTTTACCGCCAAAGCCAAGCCACCAACAAAGAGTCCCGCTCCCAATGCCAAAAGAGAGGAAGCGTTACAGGGGAGTACGGCACAGGCCGTGGGGGAAATGGGCGGCCGAGATTCGAGACCCGAAACTAGCTGTTCGGGTTTGGCTGGGGACTTTCGAGACGGCGGAAGCTGCTGCCAGGGCTTATGACAGGGCGGCTATTCAGTTCCGTGGAGATAAAGCAAAAATCAATTTCCCTTTATCAGATTACGCAATGGAGCAAGAAAATGAAATAAAAAAGAAGAAAGAAAGTGAAGAAGGTGAAGAGAAAGAGAAAAAAAATGGAGAAAAAGGAGAGAGCAGTAAACAAAATGAAGAAGCATGGGAAATATTCTCAGAGGAGGAGCTTAGGGAACTAATGATGATGGATTAAATGGGAAGTCAACGATTTTGGCATTATATACACATACTTGGTACTATTGTACAAACTTCTGCACTTTCTACAAGTAGAAGAATGAAAAGCAGCTGCAGCTAAAGAGTAAGCAACAAGAATGCCACGTGTAAATCACTCTGTTTTGTTTACTAAAATTTTCAGAGGAGCTGCATATTTTAATTTTTTTAGTAAATTATAAGATAAGATGTGTTTATATTTATTTTATTTTTTACAATGTACTCATACATTATAAACAAAAATATTTAAATCAAAGTTTACTATAATAATCATTATTATTTTTTTTTACTGAAATTATTTGTTAAGTTATTTTAAATTTAATTTTTATTGATAAAAATTGAATTCTCAAGGAAATATAGAAATGATTTTTTAATCTGTAAAACGTACAGACTATGAATACATTTTAATTTTATAATTATTAGAAACAAATAAAAAATAAGTAATCTCAAAATATTCAATTGATATTGTTATTTCAAAAAGTCTTGAGGTGGCTTATGTTCGTAAAATCTGCATTTGGGTTTTAAGGGGAAGTTAAACTACTGGTTAAATTGAAATAATGTGTAGATGATAATGATTTAATTTATTTATTTATTAAAATTAAATTATTTGAACGTACAAATATGAATGACTAAATATATTATTATACAATTATTTTAGTTGTCATGTCATTTTTTTAAAGACAATTAACGATCCAGTGATCAATTTATAACACAAATTAAAGTTTAATATTAAAATTAAAGCAATTAAAAATTTAATTACTAAATTAAACAATTTAATAAAATTCAATGATATTTGTGAACTTTACCCAAAAATCGATACATACATTAAACTTTGATGAAACGACTGAAAACAAAATACAAGGGATAAAACTAGAAACGGAGACCTTTATACTGTACAAAGCTTGATCATTAAACCAAGCTAAAAACTTGGTATAAGATTGAGAAAAATAATACTTATGTTAAACTAATGATTTAAATTACCGAAACTGTTAGGTGCATTAGTAAGGTACATTACACTCTCAAGGAGAGGATGTGAGTTTAAATCTTGGAGACGACAGTATTAGAAGGGATAATTTTACACCCCAGACATAAACCGTAAGACGAACATGCATATAACAGAAAAAAACTATGATTTAAATTAATTACATTTATTTATGAAATGTATTCATTATAATTTAAATTATAAAATATTATAAAAATATTCTATTTTGAACATTTTAGTGTGATTATATGATAATATACTGACCTTTATTCTTAGCCTTTTGAAAACGTATATAGTTGTACAAACAAGCTGCTCGATCACTGTTATATTTTCCAGGGACATTGAAACGTGCACGATTAGAGGTATAAATGAACCTAGTTTGAACGAATACGGCGTTGTTCGTGTTAGTGTTTATTTTTTAAGATATTCATGTTCTGCTAATTTTTTAATATCATGTTCGTGTTTGCTTATTTATTTTTGAACATTGTAGAACTAATGTTTTGATATAATAATTGAAAAATGTTTTGGACTTATTTGAAAAGAATTTAAAACTTGGTTTTAAGTCCAAACAACTTGAAATTATGTTTGAGATATTTTAAAAGGTTTTTGGCAATGTTTTTACTAATTTTAAAGAGCCAAACTTGACTTCTCAAGCTACCCGTATCGATACGGCTGTACCCTTATCGGTACCTTTTTGGCCCAGTTTGGTCACTGCCAAAACCCGTATCGAAACAAGCTTGATTGTTTCGATACGGATCGGGATCGTTTCGATACGCCTGGTAAGCGTACCGATCCCCTTTCAACCACCCCAACGGCTACTTTCCCAACGGCCATTTAAAAGTGAACCCGTACCGATACGCCCAGGCTGGCAAGAGCCCAACGACTAGTTTCTGATAAAGGTCGTACCGATACGGATCCAAGCATATCGATACAGAAGGCTGCAGAACAGCATTAATGAAGGGAAATAAAGTCCTCAACGGCTCCAATTCATCCTCAACGGCTAGTAACAGCTATAAACTCATCAAGGAGTATAAAAGGGACCTCCAAGCATCAAGTAAAGGCTAATGCTTCAATTGTCAATCAACAAATGATTAAATTGTGTCTTTGTACTTAAATTATCAATTCTTGTATAGACAAACACCAGTGAACCAAAATTGTCAAATTTGCTCAAGTGTTTTAGGTTTTGGGTGAGTGCTTAATTGTGCAAACAAACACCTATTAGAGGGTTTTACGTTTGCTTCTTGTTTCTTTTTGTAAGAGAGGGTTTCAATCAAGGCTTTGGGTAGAAAGCTTGATTGTGTATAAGGGTTACCTCCTAAGCCTAGAAAAGGGGAAGAGCAATTAGTGGAATTGTTGGAAATCCTTAGTGGGGAGCTAAGGTAGTGGATGTAGACCTTGGTTAGAAGGTTGAACCACTCTAAAATCATTGTGTCAATCTTTGTTTTAGCTTCCTAAACCCTAACACCCAAAAATCTACCTCTCCACCACTTGGTGAGCAACATTGGTTGATCGAATCGAGCTCCTCACAACTCAACAATTGGTATCAGAGCTTGGCTCAATTGAGGAGGATTCACATCCTATTGAGAAGATCCAACAAGCTCGATCACTTTTTCATCAACCGGCTCAAATGGCACAATCTATCGACAAACCGCCTTTCTTTAACGGAACCCACTATGTCCATTGGAAGACAAAGATGAAGTTCTTCATCAAATCTAGAGATTACAAGCTACGTGATATAGTTGAAGATGGCCCGTTCGTGCCTCAAAGAAGCAAAGCGGAGTGGAGTGCCGACGATCGCAAGAAGATGGAGCTTAATTGCAAAGCCTTGCACATCTTGTTTTGTGCTTTTGGCCCAACCATCTATGAGAAGATGTCTTCTTGTGAGAGTGCCAAGGAGCTATGGGACAAGCTTGAAGTCACATACGAGGGGACCGATGAAGTCAAGGAGACCAAGATTGGGCTCCTAACCTTAGAGTATGAAAACTTCAAAATGGATCCGGAAGAGAACATCGAGAAGATGTTTGATAGGTTCTCCACCATCACCAATGGTCTCAAAGGCTATGGAGAAGCCATTCCGGAGGAAAAGCTTGTTCGAAAGCTCATCTACTCACTTCCCGAGTCTTGGGACTCAAAGAGGACCGTCATCATCGAAGCAAAGAATTTGAAGACTTTGAATCTTGATGAACTCATGGGGTCACTCCTTACTCATCAAATCATGAAGAAGAACAAAGAGGATGAGAAGAAGAGGGAAGAAATTAGAGCTATGGGAGAGAAGAAAATCAAAGGGCTAGGTATCAATGCAAGTGTCATGGCTCTCAAGTCCTCCACTTGCCATCATGTCTATTCAAGTGAAGAGGATGATGAAGATGAAGAGATAGTTCATCTCTTCAAGAAGTGTGCCTCGTTCATGAAGAAAGCCTTGAGGGAGCTTGAACGAGAATCCAAGAAAAAGGAGAGGGTAAGCACTTCAAGACATGAGAAGAAGGCACACGTAGCTACTTGGAGTGATGAGGACTCCACCGACGATGAACAAGCCAACCTTTGCCTTATGGCCATCGAAGAAGATTCAAGGGTAACTTCTAATTCATCTACTTCATGTTCTTACTCTTTTGATGAATTACAAGATGCCTATGATGATTTGGTTTTAGAGTTTAAAAATCACATTTTGAAAAACAATAAATTGATTTCAAAGTTAAAAATTCAAAATGATTTTATTTCTAAAACCAAACTTGAACTTGAAGCAAAACTCGAAGAGTTTGAATTAAAATGTGTTGATTTACAAAACTTACTTCAAAAAGTTCAAGAGGAAAAATATTTGATTTCCAAAGAGCTTGAAAAGAAAAATAATGTTGGAAAATCAAATTTTTATGTGAGACAATCTAGTGCCCCTAGATTTGTAAAAGGAAAATGTTTTAGAAGTGTTTGGGTCCCAAAAGGACTAACCACTTCAATTAAAAAGGATGACATTGAAAAATGGATTCCTAAGGGGACTAAAATTTGTGCTACTAACGTTTATGGATCCAAAGCAATTTGGATACCAAAAATCACTTGATTGTCTTTTGCTAGGTGTGATGGAGATGTTCAACAAGTCCAATCAATGAGGGGGAGCTCCATGCACACAAGGAAGAACACTTGAAGAAGGAAGGCTTCACATCCTCCCTTGAGATCAAGTGTTGGTAAAAATTCTAGTTGTTTTTGATTTCATTTGCTTATTTTATTTTAAATTCAACTAGATGATCATATATGTTGGACTAACATTTTATTGATGCTTTAAGTAAGGGGGAGCCATTTTAAAACCAAAGTCTTATTTTTGTCTACTTTTATCTCTATTGTTATTTTGAAACTTAATGTTTTACATTCTTTTTGATATAACAAAAAAGGGGGAAACGGTTTGAAAAATTGAATTTTCAAATGAATAAGGGGGAGCTTTATTTGATTTCATATCTTTAATCTCTTATTCGCATTTTTAAAGTTAAAGGGGGAGAATCCCAAACAAAATTTTCAAGTGAGTTTTATTATATCAAAAAGGGGGAGATTGTAGAACTAATGTTTTGATATAATAATTGAAAAATGTTTTGGACTTATTTGAAAAGAATTTAAAACTTGGTTTTAAGTCCAAACAACTTGAAATTATGTTTGAGATATTTTAAAAGGTTTTTGGAAATGTTTTTACTAATTTTAAAGAGCCAAACTTGACTTCTCAAGCTACCCGTATCGATACGGCTGTACCCGTACCGATACCTTTTTGGCCCAGTTTGGTCACTGCCAAAACCCGTATCGAAACAGGCTTGACCGTTTCGATACGGATCGGTATCGTTTCGATACGCCTAGTAAGCGTACCGATCCCCTTTTAACCACCCCAACGGCTACTTTCCCAACGGCCATTTAAAAGTGAACCCGTACCGATACGTCCTCAAGCGTATCGATACGCCCAGGCTGGCAAGAGCCCAACGGCTAGTTTCTGATGAAGGCCGTACCGATACGGATCCAAGCGTATCGATACGGAAGGCTGCAGAACAGCATTAATGAAGGGAAATAAAGTCTTCAACGGCCCCAATTCATCCCCAACGGCTAGTAACTGCTATAAACTCGTCAAGGAGTATAAAAGGGACCTCCAAGCATCAAGTAAAGGCTAATGCTTCAATTGTCAATCAACAAATGATCGAATTGTGTCTTTGTACTTAAATTATCAATTCTTGTATAGACAAACACTAGTGAGCCAAAATTGTCAAATTTGCTCAAGTGTTTTAGGTTTTGGGTGAGTGCTTAATTGTGCAAACAAACACCTATTAGAGGGTTTTACGTTTGCTTCTTGTTTCTCTTTGTAAGAGAGGGTTTCAATCAAGGCTTTGGGTAGAAAGCTTGATTGTGTACAAGGGTTACCTCCTAAGCCTAGAAAAGGGGAAGAGCAATTAGTGGAATTGTTGGAAATCCTTAGTGGGGAGCTAAGGTAGTGGATGTAGACCTTGGTTAGAAGGTTGAACCACTCTAAAATCATTGTGTCAATCTTTGTTTTAGCTTCCTAAACCCTAACACCCAAAAATCTACCTCTCCACCACTTGGTGAGCAACATTGGTTGATCGAATTGAGCTCCTCACAACTCAACAAACATGTTCGTAAACATGTTTGTTTTAAGTTCGCCGACTTGTTCGTTTAACGTTCGCAAACATGTTCACCTAACATGTTTGTTTATATGTTCACCCAAATGGTGAAATTACACCACTAGTACTTACGCTCGTTAGACTTCACAATTTGAACTTCAAAGTTCATCATTTGTTCAATTTAGTTCCTACATTCATCAATATTTAAAATATAAAAAAAGAAAGAAAGAAAAGGGTAACTATATAAACGAGTCAATAGACATGCTTTCAAATAAGTTTGTTCGTGATCATAAACGAATCGAGCACACCTTTATTTGTGTTCTTTCCTTTATTAAATGAACATAAAAGTTTTGTTCATACTCGTTTATTTAGTTTAATAAACGAACAATTCATCAAACGTTATGTTCATTCACACCCTATACACAATCTTAAGAACAAAAATCCTACGTCCCTTTTTGGTACCCTTATTTTTGTACCACATTAAAAAATTAGATTTAAAATTTAACATTAAAATTTAAGATTAGGATTATAGTATATGATATAAGATTTATTTTTTTAAAGTTTAAGAATTAGAATTTAAAAGTTTGAGTTGAGCTTAAGATTTAGAAATTAGAATTTTACTGTTAAGGCAAGAATAGAAGGCCAAAAAGAGAATGACAATTTTTGTTCCAATCTTGAAGGTCAGTTGTGCGTACTTTTAACGGATTACAGGACGAACACGTCATACTCGAGAATCAAGACAATAGTAGCTGTCAAAATGTTGAGGAATGAAGTAATGGTGGATTGCTCGAATCCTATCTTAAGAGCTTTAAAAAGAAATTGAGTAAAGTCTGAAGAAAGCGAATAAATAAAAAATTGAATTGAAATATTTTAATGGTTTATAAATTTAATATTAGTGGTTATTTAAGTTAATTTTTATAATATATAAATAAGCATTCTGTTTATCAAATAATAGAAATAACTTAAGATATTATATAATTATTAATTATTTTTATTTAAAAATCAATTCTTTTTAATTATTTGTGAAAAAAGACTATTAAAATGTCAAAAAATATTAAACAAATCATTTTGTCAACATAAAGTACAAAATAAAATTTTAATATGAAAAGTCTAGAATTAAATTGAGTAAAACCATTTTTTTATGAAAGTTAAAGTGATTACATTTTAAAAAATAAAAAATATGAGAATGAATATTGTAGAGTGGTTCTAGAGGTAATGGTGTATTTAATCCATGTGACTCGGGTTCGAGGACATGTTTTATCTGGGTGACTCTGATTTGAGCATCATATGCGATAATCAAAGAGATAAAAATTTAAACAAATATTAACATGTAATCACACTAGTAAATTAAAAAAAAAAACTAAATATCCGTCCATGTTATCGATTTTAATAGCTCAATACTATAATTGAAACTTAAACTAAAATTTAATGCTAAAATAATATTGATTACTAAAGTTTACTGTTAAAATAATACTGGTTTTTAGTTTAATATTATAATCAATATTACACTTAAAATTTAGATTCAGTTTACCAAAAAAAATAGGCAAAATGACAAAAGATGCCCCCAACGTTTGCATGTTTTGTCATTTGGCCCCCTATTCTTTTTTTTTGGTCCAAAGATACCCCCAACGTTTGCTTGTTTTGTCATTTGGCCCCCTATTCTTCTTTTTGGTCCAAATATACCCCCAACGTTTCATTCGTAGTCCAAATATGCCCCCAACGTTTCAATTTGGTCCAAATATGCCCCCGTTAGATGGAAACTGTCAGTCAACTGACGTTCAACAGCTGATGCTGACTGGACTTGCCGCGTATTAAGATCTGCTGATGCCACGTCAAAATTTTTTTATAAGCTGTTGATCGTCAGTTGATTGACAGTTTACATCCAACGGGGGCATATTTGGACTATGAATGAAACGTTGTGGGCATATTTGGACCAAAAGAAAGAATAGGGGGCCAAATGACAAAACAAGCAAACATTGGGGGCATCTTTAGACCAAAAAAAAAGAATAGGGGGCCAAATGACAAAACATGCAAACGTTGGGGCATCTTTTATCATTTTGCCAAAAATATATATATATATGAGAATAACTGAATAAGCTCGCGGGGTTGGCTGTGACCAAGGGTACCGCAGGCTTGCGTGTCTTCTTGTCCCCACCTGATGAGGTGTTGCGAGAAAGGGTGAACAAATATATTACTCCTATATAAATTGAAACTTAAATTAATATGCAGTATTTAAATGATTAATGCTTCAAAAGTTAAAAAATGTGATTATCTGAATTAAATTAAATTTATTCTTATTTGATTTATAATTATTTTATATCTCAAAAATAATTAAAAGATACTATATAATAACTATTAATTGATTTTATTTCCTTGAAACTTTCAAAGAAAATTTTATGAGAAAATGCTTGAAATTTTTATTAAAAAATAAAAAATAATATAACAAATTAATTTTTGTCAAAATAAAATAAAAACTTAAGATAAAAAAATTAAATACGAAACAATAAAAAGTTGCTCCGAATTAAAATAGGTGATTTAAAATATTTTAAAAACTTAACTGAACCGGACTGATCTTACCCCAGAGAGTGGCGCAAGATTAAACAATGTGCTCCAACATTAAAAAACACTAAAATATTAAATTGTAAGTTCTAATTCTAAATTTTAAATTTTAAACCCTACACCCTAAAAATACATCTACTCCAAATTTCCTAAACCTTAACCATAAACTCTAACCTTAAACCCTATATCACAAACTCTAAACTTAATTTTTAGTGTGTTACATAAATAGGGGCACCAAAGAAGTAGAGGATTTCTATTCCTCAAAAAGGACAAACATTTCCTGCATATGCTCCAACACTAAAAAACATTAAAACATTAAATTCTAAGCCATAATCCTAAAATTTAAATCATAAACCCTACACACTAAAAAATACACTCTACCTTAAATTCCCTAAACTCTAAACATAAACTCTAAATTACCATTACTAAACTTAATTTTTAGTATGGACATAAATATTGTAAAAAAAAAAAAAAGAGATTTCTATAAGAGAAGGAGTACCAGTTATATCTGTTTTAATCTCTTGTAGACCGTTGTAGTCACAAAAAAAGCTTAGAGATTAGCGAGAATATCTTAGTTACTAAAAACCTTATAAAACAATATGCAAACAATGTCCTGTACCACTACAAACTCCGCTGTTTCCTTGAACCCATTGTCTCCTTTTTCTAATTATAAATCATGAATCAAGGAATAAATTAGTGTCCTTATATTCATTCTCTGTACCTAATATTCACAGCTGACATCTATCATCACGTAGACTAAATCCTTCAAAGTCTTATGCAAACCTTGTTTGAAAAGAACATAAAAATCTGGTTTGATTCTCACTTTCTGTTTTAAAACTCTTCTTTTATGCTAACGGTATTCACTACTGACCAGTAAAGGCTGGCGATGCTTTTATTTCTTTTACATATTTGATATGCGTATTCATGTCCGAATATATGTCGAGATACAGCGTTTATAAGAGAATAAAAAAAGTTTTAAGAGTCCAATTGGAATGTTGTATGGTAATGCCAATGATTCCTCCGCGTGGAGGTGGAATATCAAGTTGTAAGGGCGAAAATGAAAGTTTTGGAATAAGAACATTTAACCCAAAGTGGGACTCTTCCCTTTTATTAGTATAGATCCAAAAATTCAATTAAAAGCGATATTCTACTTCATCTTCCAATTTGGTTCCGTGTTAGGCAAGTAAGGTTATATATAAAGAGGGGCACCCGACATACAAGATCATGTATCAGAAACAGTTTCATAGTTGCGAGAAAATGTCGAAGTTGAGTTTCATCCAGTTCAAGTATGGTGCGCTTCCGGGGAAGTTGTCAAGAAAACCAACCAAGTCGAGTATCGGCGTCCGGGAGAGACAAAACTCGAACGTGTCATCACGGAGTTACCAGCCAAACATGGAAGAAATGAAATGGGTGTTCGACAAATTCGACACCAACAAAGACGGCAAAATCTCGAAAGAGGAGTACAAATCAGCTATGAGAGTGATGGGCAAAGGAGTTGCAGAAAGAGATATGGCGAAGGCATTTACCGCCATCGACACCGATGGGGACGGCTTCATCGACTACAAGGAATTCACTCAGATGATGCATAACACGGGAGAAGGGATCAATGGCAACGACATCCGAAGCGCATTTCGGGTGTACGACTTAGATGGCGATGGGAAAATAAGTGCGGAAGAATTGATGGCGGTGATGAAGAAGATGGGGGAGAGATGTAGCTTGGAGGCTTGTCGTAAAATGATAAGAGGCGTGGATGTTGATGGGGATGGTTTGATTGACATGAATGAGTTTATGACCATGATGACTCGCACCATGAAGCCATCTCCATAATCGACCTGCAGTGCTATTTTAACTACTTTTTCTTTTTTCCTAGATTTGTAATAAATATTTGCAGTTTTCAGAATAAAGAGCATATATCAAATAGCATAAGACTGAACAAAATATGGTTCATAAAGTAGAACAGATAAACAAAGAGCAATGAGTTGAAATTGTTGTGGAGGTTTGAGTATAATCATCTTGCCATACGTCCAACAACAGGAGCAACTGTAATTCCTCTGCCTTGTCTATCCATGTTTGCTTGCCAACCTTCAACCCCAAATTTTATTTAGGAAAGAAAAACAAGGACAAATAAAATTCCAAGTTAGTCCTACTACTTTCCTATTGATTGCACACACATCCTCAATTCTTGATCGGTATTTTAATTTGATCAAAATATTATAGTCGAGTTCAAATATCAATATCATATCAATTTTGTCAGTTTGGAGCATTAAATGTTAGCTCAGATCTAAGTTAGAGCATATTTAAAAAAAAAGTATGATTCAAATTTTAAGCATGTGTATACTTAATGTATGGACAAATTAAATCTAACTTGTTAAAAAGAAATATACTAATTTTTAATCGAATTGTATGTTTCTTTTAACATCTTATATCGAAGTTGTCAATACAATAGATACACATGTACCCATACATTTTAATTATGCTCCACGTTAGATCTAAAACGATAATTAACGTCCAAGTTGACGACTTCACTAATGGAGGACTTAATTTTTATTTATTTATTTTCTTGAAAAGGGACGGAATGAATTAATCGAAACACTCGATTAGAATATTTTAAAATAATTTAGATACGTCTGATATAATTAACCATCTTTATATGTTAATTCACGTGTGATGAATTCCATAAGATATAGAGATTAAAGAAAAAGGAGCAAAAATGCTTAGCCAACTTACCGATCCCCATATCAAATCCACGGTTCTTGAGCTCTCTATACTCTTGACAAAGTGAGCAAGTCTCGCAGCAGAAATGAACCAAGCAATCAGCACAAGGAGCCTCTTCCAAGTCATATTGCCCTCTCAATCTCGACCTATAAACACATGAATACAAGCAGGATAAGCCTGTAAGAGCCAGCAATCCATAAACCGCACCACTTGCTGCACAAGCTGCAAACACAGTTTTTTACACACAAAAATATCAGTTTCTGCAGGTTCTAAAAATGGTCTTACACTGGGTGTTTTAGAAGCTTACAGATAGAGCCTTTGTTAACAATCTCAGCAATTTGTCCAAAGGTAACACAGGGACAGAAACAAGTGATCAAACAATTGGCAGGGTCATCACAACAATGGCAAAGGCCAGTAGACCACGTTGTAGCACTTGCTGCTGATCCCCGGAAGGGTGAGACCTGGGAAGGAGGCATGTTGATGGGGGCTGTTGGGAACCCTGCTGCTGCATATTTTGCATTGCCATGAGTTGAAGAATACATTTCTTTCTTGTTAACTTTGTTGAAAACTTGTGAGTTTGTGGTAAGAAAAAAGGGGAACTTGTAGCTGAAAAAGAAGACGTTGGTTTGCTCAGAGTTTAAACCCCATTTCCCAGAAAGTACTGCTCCAAAGTTCGAAATTAAGGACTTTGAAAATGATTGCCCCGATGCAAGCAAGTTGAACCTTCCTCATGAAGTATCCCTAACGAGAAAACAAATGGTTTCACATGGTTGCAAAAATCTAGGTTTGGTTACTTGCTTACTAATTTCTTATCAAATCCTCAATTAGCCTCGAATATGATATTGAATATGCGATTTGGGTCCTAGAATTGAAATAATTAGATTTCCCCCGCTAATTTAAACGAGCATGTTATCATTTATATCTGAATATAGCCATCTCGAAATTTGTTTTATTGCCGGTTGGTCAAACTGATCATATTTATTCTTTCATATTTCCTTAGATCATGTGTTATAGACCAATTAGGAACGCCCCCTTCCTTTCAACTAGAGTCTCCTTCTCCTCCCCTCTAAGCAGGATTATGATTATAATTAAAATTTATAAAAAAATACTTTATTTCTTAAGAATAGTAATATCTCTCTTTTTAAAGTACTCATACCGGTCAAATCATTAAACCAAAAGATATTATGTTTAAATATATTGGAATTGACATTCATGTTACAATAATATACTAATTACATCAAAACTCAATTGGCAAAGAAGTGCAGAATTAATTTATACCCAAATAAGAAACGCTAGTAGTTTTAGTCCCAAATTTCAATCAATTTGGTTCTAATCGAGGGTTGATATTTTTTTGAATTAGGACTAAACTAATAAAATGTATAAGTTTTGAAGAAAAAATGTCATTACATCAAGTCAAATCACCATCTCTGTTAATTTTCTAACAGTCCATATTTGAAATAGAAAAAAAAAACCTAACATTAGTGACCAAATTTGTAGAAAAAATGATTTTGCGACAAAAGTAGGAACAAAGTAATCATTTGGTGACCAATGTTGTAGTTTAATCATTTTGTTTTTTACTTGTACTTACTTTTGAATAGACTCCACGTTGATGCGAGCGACATCCATTAGAATTCAATAATTTTATTTTTTCTAATGTAATTTTTTCAAAAACAATTCTATGGATTCTTTTATCATGTAATAAGAAAGAATTAATTATTAGTAGATTAGTGACATAAAAAAATAAAGCAATTAAATTTTAGTGTGAATAACGTGGTGACTGGTGAGTCCATATAATAGTTTCTCTTTGCCCCAGCATAACTCATCAAAATTATCTGACACGTGGCACCTACATAATCCCCAAATTTCCATTCTCTTTGTCTTTTAACTAGGGGTGGGAATTGTCGGGTACCCGGGTTTCGGGTACCCGGTTTTTCGGGTACCCGGTTCATCCGGGTACCTCAAATAAAGGCCCATGTCCCGGCCCGCCTTTTCCGGGTACCCGAGATTCGGGTACCCGACACACCCGGGTACCCGCCAGTTTTTTTTTTTTTTTAATTCGAATGATTTAAATATACCTAAAAAAAAGAAAAATTCGAATTATATAATCCAACATAAAGTTTAATATTCGAAATATCAAACCCAAATAACATTAGAGTCAATAATTACAATTTATATTCCAACATAAAATTAAATATATTGTATATACATATACTGTAATATATATAATATTCGAATTATATATATATGGAGTGCGGTGAAATTGAGAGAGAAGACTAGTACGAATTGTGAAGGGAGAACATTTGAGGGGTCGAGATTTAAAAATTAGGTTGTTTGATTTGAAAATATAGTGAATATAAGGATATTTTGTTTAAAAAATATAATTATATTTAAAATAAAAAATAAAAAAAATTAGGAACCGGGTACCCGAAATTTTCTACTTTTGTGACCGGGCCCGACCCGGAAAATGGCGGGCCGGGTACCCGACCCGGGTAAAAAAAAATTTCCGGGTAATTACCCGGTTATTTGTATTCGGATAGTCGGGTAGTCGGGTCGGGTAGTTCGGGTCGGGTATTTTCTCCCACCCCTACTTTTAACCTCTAAGCGCTGCCTCTCTTGCTTTGGGGGGAATATTTGCTTTCCCCTTCTCAAACACGAAAATTAGAAAAAAGGAAAAAAGAAAAACAGATCAAGAATTTACATTTTACACGATCCATCATTTTCTGTTTATTTTCTTTATATCAAAAACTTTCCCGAGAAAATTTAACCAAAACACATGGACTCCTTGCCTGTTAACTGGGAAGCACTCGACGCTCTCATCATCGATTTCGCCAAATCAGAAAACTTGATCGACGACTCTTCGCCACCTTCTTCTCCTTCTCTCTCCTCTTCTTATCATTCGAGGTTAATCATTCGCCAGATCAAACGGTCGATAGAGGTTGGTTACATTGACGCTGCCATTGATCTGCTCCGAGCTCACGCTCCTTTTGTCCTAGAAGATCAGCGCCTTCTCTTTCGGTTACAGAAACTGGTTAATCTCCTGGTCTTATCTATTTTCTTAAGTTACTAAAAATGTGCTTGATGGAATTAGTTATTTTGTTTTTGGAGTTTGAATTTTATATCGTTGATTGCATTTCCGTTTTTCTTTTTGAAGAAATTTATTGAGTTATTGAGGAAAGGAACAAGGGACGACCGTACCTTCGCAATTGATTACTTAAGAAAGTCTCTTGCTCCTTGTGCTCTCAATGCCTATCCGGTAACTTTTTCTTCCTCTTTTAGTAACTATATCCTTCTCTCTGATAATCATTGTTTGTGTTTGGAATTTAATGTCATTACTCATTAATGCCAATTATTTTGACACTGGTGACGCTATTTTTTGAATTTCGTGAGTTATTATTATCACTCATTTATTCGTTGCCATTTTTATTAAAATTGATGTTATGGGAGATAGTTGAATGTATAGTTTGTTAGAACATTATTGGAAAAATGATTGGTTGATTTTGAAGAAATTATGGAGAGATAGGAGTAATGAGTTACCATGCTTCCCGATTTCCATCTTTAATGGCTCATTTTAATAAGCGGCATCTTATGCAACTCAAGTGCTCGTGTCATTGCTAACTGCTTATTCTGGTTTGAAAAAATTGTGATTATGTGCTATTCGTTAGGTACTAGGTAGTTGATTGTTATTCTGGCATTTTTTGAATTTCGTGAGTTATTATCATCATTCATTTATTCGTTTCCATTTTTATTCGAATTGATGTTATGAAGATAGTTGAATGTATAGTTAGAAAATTATTGGAGAACTGTTTGGTTGATTTTGGAGAAATTATGGAGAGATAGGAGTAATGAGTTACCATGCTTCCCGATTTCCATCTTTAATGATTCATTTTAATAAGCGACATCTTATGCAACTCAAGTGCTCGTGTCATTGCTAAGTTGCTAACTGCTTAATCTGGTTTGAAAAAGTTGTGATTATGTGCTATTCGTTAGGTAGTTATTTGATGGGGGAAATTATTGTTGATAAAGAGGCTTAGTGTTTTCTGTGCTGTTGTTATGTGTTGAGAAGCCCTTTCATAAGTGGCATCTACTAAAGAAACCTTTCTTCTAGTAGCTGCCTAAATCGTCTTCCTGTCACCTTATATGTTTGTGTTTTACTGAATTCCTAATTGAGATTTGGACGCTTAATTCGTTCAAACCTTCAACAGTGGATTGGAAGATGAATAACTTCCAAGATAAGCATCTATGTTATTATTGACCATAGGGAATATGCAATATATACATAAAAATTACTATATATTAATGCTCTTAGACTTGGATGCCGTGTCATGCGACCCTAAAAATGTTGATTTCTACTATCTGGTAGGAAAAGGAGATCCAAATCTTGTCATTCTGTTACAAGTAGACGTCGGTAACTTATTTTTGGGTTTTGGCAGTTTAACTGCTGCTTATAGAATCATTTTTTAAGAATATAATTAATGCTTTTAAAAGATACCTTGGAAATAGTCAGTTCGGTTCAGATTTATCTGTTCATGCGGTTGCTGATAGATTTGTGCACCCATATAGGAAGCGTATGAGGAATTCAAGCATTTGCTTCTTGCTTTTATATATGACAAAGATGATCAAACTTCCCCTGTGGCAAATGAGGTTGGAGTTTGGCCTTATAAACAACTTTTTGTATGATTGCTGACAAAGAGGAATCCTGTGATAAGGAATCTTGTGATTTTTTGTGTACAGTGGGCTGAGAAGAGGAGGTATGAGATTGCTGGATTAGTGTCTTCTGTTTTAAGAGCTCATTTTCATGCATATAATCCAATCTTTTCAATGACATTGAGATATCTGATGAGGTATTACTACAACTTTTGATAGATATGATTGTATTGAGTACTCTGTTAAGATTTGTGCTCATTTGTATTGATTCTGATAAATTTGCAATGTTTTCCCTGCTTTTTTCAGCATACATAAAGGATTTTGCTTTAGACAAGGAATTGTATCACCCATTTCAAATCTTACTGAGAGATTGCTCCTTGAGGAACGTGACCTCCCTGCAATACCTCCAGAGGGTTTGTACGAGGCACAAGTGTTTGATGAGGTGCATTTTTTTCCTGGCTAGTGTGTTTTTAGATGTTTCTTGGGGAGGAAATGGTTTGATGCATGAATTTGCAGTGCCGTGTGTTTATTTGTTAGGTTATATGGATTCCTCTTATAATTGCGTGTTGATTTTGAAATTCAGGTGGATATACAAGCTCTTGCACATGCTGTAGAGCTTACAAGACAAGGGGCTATTGATAGCTTGAGATATGCCAAGGGTGATCTATTTGAGTCATTTCAGGTTGTTGAAACTTTTACCAATCTAGCCTTCCTCCCCCCAATACGTTATTTTTGGAAATTCAGGGTTTTTTTGTTGTCTCTACTTTCTACTGAGACAATGGTGATACTATTTCCCTTAAACTCAGAGATGAATGTCGACAGAGTACTAAGGCTTTTCGTCGTATGGAAGTTTGAAAATGACTCAGTAATTGTCTAAGTATGATGAATGTCAACAGAGTACTAAGTTTTTTCGTCAGATAAAAGTTTGAAAATGACTTTCTGTAATTATGATGAATTTCAAATTCAAAAGATCTCTCACACGCATCACTTATTTTTTCTGGGTCTGGGCCTAGAGTCTCTAATTGGTGTTTTTGGGTTACCAGTTGATAAGTTATGACTTCGCATGCAGAATGAAATATGTCGAATGAGATTGGATGATGCAATGCTTGATGAACTTGTTCGTGAGTACTGTGTTTACAGGGGAATTGTGGAATATGGTATTTTCATTCGATCTAGTAAAACTCTTGACATCAATTTCTTTTCACTGTATCTATCTTCGCTGGAATGCTGATCAACTTGCCCTTTCCCAGGAATGAAAACACTCTCTGAACCTCTGAAAGGTAATCCACCAGAGTCTGGGTGTTGTTCATCACCAGAATCTTCCATTGATGCGGATCATAGAGGTGCTAAGCGTTCAAATAGTGAAAATTCTGCTACTACTGATCGGAGAAGCTTGCAAGGAACTGATGTGGAATTAAGATTTGCTTGTGAGCTCACCTACAACCTCGAAGATTGTAGCCCCAGTGGGTCACACCAATCTGAAAAATCAAGTCTCTTAAGAAACAGAAGCCATGGAGTTGGTGGAAGAAGTAAACGTAAGCGTTGGTGGGGAAGATGTGATGAACTGGATTTGATTTCTGATAATCATTTGAATCGATGCGAAAACGAAGAGGTTAGCACTGCATTACAAGTTGCCAGCACAACTATATCAAAGGTAATAACAGTTACATTTTGGATATTTTTGTTGTTTGCGTTTTGAGATAATTGATAGTTACTAGCATAGTTTTTATTATGCAGGGAGTGGAAAATACCAATGTGGAAGACAAATATGAAATTGTTCTTCGGATGAAGGATCTAGCTAGCAGAGGATTGGCTGCTGAGGTCGTGGAGGAAATTAATGCATTGGATCCAAACTTCTTTGAGCAAAATCCTGTTTTGTTGTTCCAATTCAAACAGGTTAGCCGAGTTTGTACCGGCAATGGCTTCAATATTAAAATTTCCGGGTAAATTTCTGTCTAAATTTCCAATAAGATGCAAAGAATGTTAGCTTGACCATTCTTTTTGTTTTAGGTTGAATTTCTGAAACTGGTTGGATTGGGTGATCATTCTGGTGCTCTAAGGGTTGCATGCTCTCATTTAGGCCTCTTAGCCGCTCATGACCCCCATTTGCTGAAGCCCTTGAAGGAGACTTTGGTATCACTTCTTCGACCAAATGAAGTAACACTTGTGATAGGCTTGCCTTTACATGCTCTTGCAACTTCACTTCAAGTACATTAAAACTTGTAACTCAATTTATGTACAAAGATTTTCTTGTTCTGTATTTTTGCTACTTGAGTAAATGGTTTTCTATCTTGGTTAGGTTGCTTTCGGGAAGAGGCTTGGTATCGAGGAGCCTCAGCTGATGAGGATAATGAGAGCAGCGCTTCACGCACACTCTGAATGGTTCAAACTTCAGATGTGTAAGGATCGGTTTGAGAGTCTTCTGAGAATTGATTCTTTGAAGGAAAATAATAATCCTTTGTTAACTTCCTTTACTGCTTCGAAGTCGAATGTTGAAAGTTGTACCCTTGGGTCCTCACAAGCTACTATCTCTTCCGCCACCCGTGTATCAGATGATGGAGGCAGTCCTAATCAAGCATCATCAAGAGATGTTATTTGTGACGAGAATGCAATACTTAAAGTAATGGTAAGTTAAACTAATATTCCTTTTATGCTTTCACCAGCCATATACGAATTGTTTATATAACCAGGTGGTTACATTTTTTTTAATTTGCTTGAAATGTAACATGCGTGTTTAGGTTAATAAAGCATATGTTTAAGTTAATATAATTTTTTGTTACAAACTCAACCCATGATATCCTCTTCTCAAAACTAGTTGCAGAATTAGCTCCTCTAATTTACTTTCGTTTACAGTTAGACGTTAGACAATAGTTGATTAGTATTATGCTCTGATATCATGCGAGTTTTGGGTGTACGCAGGAGTTTATGGCATTGCCAAGGGCTGATGCAATCCATCTCCTTGCACAATACAATGGAAATGCTGAAACAGTAATCCAGCAAATATTTGCATAGATATTTACATGCAATGTAAAAAACACACTTGTTATGGTTAGAAGTCTGATGATTTTATTTGTTTATTATTTTTGTATTGAGAAAGGATATTATTTTATTCAATTTATATATCGGTTGTAAATATTTATCGACTTATTATATATGAAGTAAACTGAATTTTGAATAAAAATAACTATAATGGTGTTCAGAGCGGAAGAGTTAACCTTAAAATGAAAGTATTAAGAAATAATTGTGCTATTTCTTTTCATTATTACAAGCAAAATAAATAAATAAAAGTGAGGCCTCCATAGTAGGGGTGTAAATGAGTTGAGCTCGACTCAGCTTGTTAAGATTTCGAGTCGAGTTCGAACTCGAGTAATTTTTTACGAGCTTGAGAAATCTGAGCTTGACTCTGCTCGTTAAGAACTCGAGTCGAGTTCGAGCTTTATTTGAGTCTAATCGAGTCAAGTGTTGACCGATTTTTCACCGTGTCAGACTCGAGTATCTCGCCATCTGTCACGTTTCATTTAAAGTCCTTTCAAGAAAAAACTTTGATACACAAGTTGTATAAACTCAAGCTTGTTAATTTTAGGGTTTAGGGTATTAGTTTAGGGTTTAAAGGTTTAGGTTGTTGGGTTTAAATTTAGGATTTAAATTTTACGGCTTAATACTTATGTTTAGGGTTTATATTTTAGGTTTTGTTTAAAAATTTATATTTTAAATTATAAAAAATAAGAAAAAATAGTATATTATATTTTCGACTAGCTCACGAGCCTTTTGAGTCGGATATCAAGTAGCTCGACTCAACTTGTTAAGAATTTGAGCTCGAGTCAAGTACAATCAAATTAAACTTTGACCGGGTCAAACTCAATTAACTCGCGATCTATTTCGTTTTATTTACGGCCCTACTCCATACCTATATCCAACTTGTCTCTCGTGTTTTGAGCATAGAAGATGAGCACGGCGTTTCACCCACACAAACAAACATCGAAACATCAAACTATAAAAATGTCTCGTATACGCTGTTCCATATATGGTTTTAAAAATTAAAACGCAAGCCAATGTCCTATTTGCCATAAATCTTGATAGAATGCAATGCTCAATTAAACCTACTTCACCTAATTATGTTTTGTTTTATACAATCTTATAAATTTCTTACCATCTCTTTCTTTTTTTTAATCCTGAAAACCCCATTCAACCACAACCCAAGACCTCAATTAATTATGTTTGTATTTTATTTCTGGTCCACACACACATATAAATATTAATATTTTGGATGGCACGAATATAAGACGGCGTGGGGTTAACATCGGCAGACATTTAATATCTAATCTTTATTATATATAATAATAATAATACATGGTGATTGTGATCATAACGTAGGGACACATCTTGAAACTTCAAATTTAAGCAAAAGAGGGTTGACAAACACACATGAAATGCATAGGTTGTCTAAAGAGACCGTTGCATTTGCATAGTGGAGGAGTTTTCTTTATAAGACCCAAGGTGTTTAGAGGAAAAAAAATCATTATCCTATACAAGGGATTGGAAAATAAATTTTACACAATCCGAGTTATTTATGGTTTATAGTTTTACTTTAGGGTTTAAGTTTTAAATTTTATAATTTATGATTTATAGATATAATTTAGGGTTGGAGTTTAAGTTTTAGGTTGCATTTAACGGTTTTAAAGCTAAAAATTTAAATTTTAGATTTTGTCTTGAACATAGATATACTTGTGTAATTTTTTTACACTGACATTATCAAATATTCACCCAAAAAAAATATCAACTAAATACGTAAAATTAATTTATTTTTAACCAAGTTCCATTTGAAAGTAAGGTGAGAATGAATTGTACTAAAATTACTTTGGTGTTATATGATTTATTGTCGTTTGACATTAGATCAGTTTTAAATTGTTAATTTGTGATTAATATTTGAATCCAACATTAAATATGAAATTAATAGTGCAATGACGAAATATCATTATTAACAAAACAGGTCCCATGTTTCAGCATTCAATTTGCTATATTTGACAGAAAAATTGAAGAGAATCGGTTTTCATTTTCAAAGGAGAGCTATTATATCATCCAATACCAGAAAGACATGCAACAACAAAAAAAATTGAACTCTCTCGAAAGTGGCTACAGAGGCAACTTTATATATTTAATTAGATAAATAGTTGATATATTAATGGTTTATAGTTTTATATATAGTTGATAAATCAGATAATAACATATTATTAAAAATAAATTTCATTCTAAAATTTTATGAACATATGTTATCATAAAATTAATTATTGGTAGTATAAAAAATTATACATCATAAATATATAAATATTATTTTTTTTACAATTGCAATTGAATTTTATTGAAAATTATAAGAGATATTATAAATACAACACATTTAGAAGGAAGAATAACGAGACTAGTTCATCAAAATCACATACAAAAATCTAAAGCTGCAAAGAAAAGTAAATATTTCCATAGAGATTAGTAGGACTGTAAACACACCAAACGTTCAGCGAACCGTTCGGCGGGAAGTTCATTTATGTTCGTTTATTTATTAAACGAACGAACATGAACAGATTTTCTGTTCGTTTAATTAAATGAACGAACACGAACAAAGGGCTCATCCGTTCATTTACGTTTGTGAACGCTTGGTAATCAGTTTATTTATGTTCGTTTAAATTTATTCATATATATCCATTTATATTTATTATTTTTCATAACAAAAATATTATATTTTAAAAAATAAATTTATTCACACATATATGTTCGTTTATGTTCGTTTAAATTTATTCATACATGTCCTTTTATGTTCGTTCGTTTTTCATTTTAACGAACGGACATGAACAAACTACAATCCTTAACAAATGAAAACGAACAAAAAATTATGTTCGTATAGTTGTTCTATTCGCTCATTGGTCGGTTAAAATTAAACGAACGAACATGAACATACCCCCGTTCGTGTTTGTTATGTTCGTTTACAGACCTAGAGATTAGCATACCGTCAAAATCTAGAAGCCTTCACGAATCTTCTTGTCTCTAACCAAACGAGACACTTTACGGGGTGAAAAAAAGAGCGGTGAGCGAACTAAACTCTCAGGCAGATTGCTCCACTACCCAGGTCTGATTACATCGATAAACAATCATCGATCGAGTGGGGATCTATCTTTCTATAACCACTGACAGAATCATAATAAAAAACTAGCGCTATGAAAATCTTCGTACGTGCACCAAACGACTGTTAAGGTATACTGAAGTCATGCCAAAACGACGGATGAAATGAAGCATAAAAAGTATAAAAAAACGTACCATAAAAGCAGATATTTTTATTAAAAATATAAAAAATAAAAAATAATAATAAACCTCGATAATAGAGAACTAATACTAAACTAATTGCCGACCACCAACTAAAGTAACAAATGAAAAAAAGGAAGATGCGGCACTGTATATAAATATAATCTAATAGATACGTATACTATTTACTTTAGAATGACAATACATATAAATTTGTGTATTATAAGTGAAGGAAACAATGTCATGTTATTGATAAATAAAATTATTTGCATTTATTTTTACCAACTTTCAAAACTTTATATTAAAATATCATCACAAATGTATTGACTGAATATTAATTTAATTGGTATTATGTTGGTTTATTGATGATTAATAAACTATAAATTACACAGATTATCACTCAATTATTTTCTCACTTATATTTTATTCAGTCAACTTTAAAAAATTGTCAATTTAATAATAAAACTTTTAAATTCTCATGTTTTAGTCAATTTATATTATTTTATTATTTTTTGCATGACATGGTATTTTATTATTATTAAATATAAAAATAATTTAAAATAAATAATAAAATTATATTTTATTATTATTAAATTTAAAACAATTAAAATAAATTCTTTTATTAATTTTTATATCCAAACAATTAAAATTTAAAATTATTTTTATATTAATAATAAAAAATACCATGTCATATGAAAATAATATAAAATAATCTAAAACGACTAAAAATGAGTAATATGAAAACTCAGTTATTAAATTAAATAAATAAAATATACATAAAAGATATATAAGTGATATATATATATATATATATATTCACACACCAATAAAAGGTTGCAGGAATTCTCTCACGTCTTCGGACTTAATTAGAGAATTTAAGAATGATGTATAAATAATTACGGAAATGTATAAATAAATAATTTTTTACTATCCATTCATAATTTTTTCGTTTAGATAAAGATAAGAATAGAATATATTGGAATGGTGTACACTCATGCAATTCATGAATCATCAAAAACTCCTTTTTTTTTTATGGAAAAGTTGAAGAACAGCTCATCATCGTTAATAATGGCTATTCCATGCGTGACAATATGGGTGCCAATATCCCCCATAGGCCATATATATAATATCCTTGATAGATAGCTTTATTATCCTTGATTGCTGCCAATGATTTTCAAGCATGGATCGGGTGTTGATTGTAAGTAACGTTTGGTGACTGCTATGACGGTCATTATATAACAGTTTTGACACTATTCGAAATTACGATACTTGTAATGGTTATATCTTTAATAGCACATGTTTTTTAAAAAATGTATGATCGAGATAGCTGTAACCGCAATAACATAAATTATGTCCGCAACTGCGATAAACGCAAACGCGACCGAAAAAACAGTCGCTGCCGCAATTTAAATTCATGATTGAGTGTGATCTTATTTTCGAAATTATTTTATTCATGATCTATTTTCAATTCCTTAAAATTTTATAATTTCATATCTTTTAAGATGATGTTTTGTTTGTTATAAAAAGAAATTAGATTACTTTAGGTTCGTTAGAGTTAAAGAGGGTTTGATTAACAGTATATAGGCGATGAAGATGGCCTCTCTGGAACTCGGATGAATGGCCATTCCCAAATTCCCAATGCCAATGGGGTCCTTTAAGTAAATCTGTGCCTCAAATTTATTTGAATGTTATATATTAGAAGTAGGACTTTTTCAATAAATTAATTTTAATATCACAACAGTCAACATATTTCATCATCTTAAAAGATGAGGAAATTAAAAAAGCCATCTCGGAGCATTTCTACAAGCTCTACAATACCTCCAACACTGTCCCGGTAGATGTATCGAAATGGGAAATGAGGGCGATTGGGCAAGCAGCAGCTGCTAGATTGGAACGTGTGTTCTTAGAGGAGGAAATATGGGGGGGCATTGTCAACTTTTGAAGCTTCAAAAGCTCCCGGGCCTGACGGTTTCAATATGACTTTCCTCAAAAAATTTTGAAAGAGCTTAAAAAAAAAGATTGTCGACTTTTTTAATCAGTTTCATAGCAGGCAGTTGCAGGAGTTCAAGTTTAATAACTCTTTCTTGGTACTTATACCGAAAAAACAGAATCCCACCTCTATAGAAGAATACAGGCCGATCAGCCTTGTCGAGTGTGTGTACAAATTGTTGGCCAAGGTGCTGGCTTTACGATTGGGAGAAGTTGCGGATGAGGTAATAGGAGAACACCAGTTCGCTTTCAGTCCGGGTAAGCAGCTGGTGGACTGTTTCATGGTAGCAAACGAAACAATTGACTTTGTGAAAAAGAGTGAAATGGCAGGTATGGTTTTTAAAGTTGATTTTTACAAGGCGTACGATTCAGTAGATTGGAATTTCCTGATCAGTCTGTTGCGAAGAATGGGGTTCGGGTCACTGTGGTGCAGTTGGATATATCAGTGTATTTCTACGGCACGTATCTCGGTGCTGATAAACGGAGACCCAGCTTCCCCTTTTAACATTGGCCGCGGACTCAGACAGGGGTGCCCCCTATCGCCGCTGTTGTTCAACATAGTCGCTGAGGGATTGAGCTCGCTCTTGTCGAAGGCTAATGCGAGTGGCCTTTTCCAGGGGTTTGCGATTGGAACAGAGAAATCGGAAATAACCCACATTCAGTACGCCGATGATCTTATGGTCTTTTGTGGCGCGGGGGAAATCCAGGTAAAGAATATCATCAGAGTGCTTAAGGGTTTCAAACTTGCTGCTGGTTTGAAATTAAACAGGATAAAATCGAAGCTCATTGGAATTAATTTGGACGACAGCAAGGTGAAGGAGTGGGCTAGTCTGATAAAATGTCAATCGGAATCTTTCCCATGTAATTATTTGGGTTTGCCGTTGGGAGTGGGTACATGTTCGAAACAAATTTGGGATCCTATCATCAAAAAGGTGAAGGCAAAATTGAGTGGATGGAAATCGAAGCTACTATCGCTTGGGGGACGTATCGTCCTAATCAAGTCGGTCCTCGCTAGTATACCGGTTTTCTACATGTCTATTTTCTCAATGCCCATCTCGGTCCAAAAGTCGCTGAATAGTCTTTTTGCAAGGTTCTTGTGGAATGCGGCTGATAAGAGGAAAATTCATTGGATTTCGTGGAAGACAGTGTCGAAACCAAAGAAATACGGCGGGCTCGGTATTGCGAATCTGAAACTGAGAAACAGAGCTTTGCTTAACAAATGGCTCTGGAGATTTGGAGCGGAAAAAAAATCCATGTGGAGAAGGGTGATCAACGCCAAATACAAAGAAAGTGCAGAAGCTATTTTGCCGAGAAATGTGTCGAGGGGCAGAAAATCATGGGTGTGGAACAGTATAGTGGCCCCTTTGGCTACCCCCGATAGCGTGGAGTCGTAGAATTTTCGAGTTATAGCAGGTAATGGAGAGAGCATACAATTTTGGCTTGATTGGTGGATAGGGAATGGCCCGTTGAACATAGTTTTTCCCAGAATTTACGCGTTGTCACTGATCAAGTCGGGTACGATACTAGAGTTTGGCAGTTACATTAACAACATGTGGGAGTGGAATGTACCATTACGTAGGAGGTTATTCGAATGTGAGAAGGATATTTGGGTTGAGTTCATGGAACTGTTAAATAGAGAAAGATTGGGAAGGTTCCCTTGCGATTCTTTGAGATGGAAAGGTGCTGCCACTGGGATTTATTCTGTTAAAAATTACTGCGATAGGTTGTGCAATGAGGATGCAGAGGAAAAAACAATCTGGGATCTAGTGTGGTCCAACATTGCTCCCCCCAAGATGGAAGCGTTCATGTGGAGATTGGCTCACGGCAGATTACCAACCAGAGTTGAGCTCGATAGGAGAGGGATGAAAAATTTGCCTAACAGTCTATGTCCCCTGTGCGGTAAAGAGGCGGAAAATATAGCCCACCTCTTTTGCCACTGTGACGTTACTTGGAAAGTATGGATGAAATGGAATAACATATGGGATTTGAAAATGGTGATGCCCTACAACGTCAAACAATTGATACTTGGTTGGATGTCGAATGTGGGGCTGTTTAAATCAGCCGAGGTGTGGTATCTCAGTTTGGTCTGTTTGTGCTGGTCAATATGGAGCAACAGAAATGAGCTGATATTCCGTGAAGTTTCAACCGATGATAATCGTATCTTCGAGTATGGAATTGCATTGATCGCGTGGTGGAGTAAGAGTAAGTGGCCTTGGACATTACAGCCGGCAGCTACAGCGTTATCCGACCCTACATGTTTCAAAGCGCTCAGTGTGATTAAGGAGTTGAAGCCAAAGTGCGAGTGGGTTAAACCTCCGCGAAATACGCTGAAATTCAACGTCGATGGTGCTGTAGAAGAGGGATTCGGCAGAGGAGGAGAGGGAGGTATTTTAAGAGATTGGGAAAATGTTACTATGATAATGTTCTCCAAAAGCATAGGGGTTGTAGACGCTACATCGGCGGAGTTATTAGCCGTTAAGGAGGCGTTAGAGGAATTCAAAGGCATTCATTGGAGTAAGCAGGCCAATCTGATCATCGAGTCGGACAGTGAATGGTGCGTCCAATGGCTGCAAAATGGCAAAAATGCTCCCGCAAATTTTGCCCATCTGGTCAGTGATATTGTAAGCTGCAATACGGAGGTAACATGGCAGATGCAGTGGGTGTCTAGAGCCGCAAATGGTACGGCGGATAAATTGGCAAAGTCAGGTATTAACAGATCCAATGTGTTTCGATGGAGGAATCAAGGCAGGACGTAACGCACTGCTACAGGTCAGAGAATGTTTTTTCGTTGGAATGGAATGGGAATCACTGTGCTGGTGTAGGTAGTTGGTATGAGACAAAAATGGAATGGTATCAACATTTCCGAAACAAAGTGTGGAGGTTGCTGGAGATGAAAACTCTGCTTTGGGTGTCTATGTATGTTCACTGGTATCTTGTAGAAAAAATGGGAGGATAGATGTTGGGTTTCAGGCAGTGCCGTGTTGACTACGTAGGGACTGGGCTTTGTCTTCTTCATCTGCAGGGATGAGTTCAGGGCATCGGTTCCGGAGAGGATCGAAGTATGAAACTTGTTTTTATTTTTTCTTAAGCCAAGTAAGAGTCAAATTAGAGGTTTTGTGGTATGTAGCGTAGCGTTGAATTTGTTTTTGGTTTTGGGAGGATAACTGCGTGGTTATGTTCAGGGATTTGGCAATTCCCATGTGTTGATTTGTTACCAAGGATGTAAAGTGTGTTTCCATTCCTTGCCCCGGCGCACTCTTTTTCCTCCAATTTAGGTTAGGGAGGTTTTTTAACGAGGCACGGGGCAACGGATCTTTAATAAAGTTCTCTTAATTTTCAAAAAAATGTTAATCTTTGTTGTCAATTTGACCATTTTTATTTGTCATTTTAGAAAAATTATTAGATAATTCTAACTCACCACGTCATTCATGATATCATCAAATAATATTTTTTCTAAGGTAAATTTTCATCTCTTTTTTTACATGTAACGTAAGGAGTGAGTAGTTACTTGAATGTTATACTAAAATTGATGAATATTATTGGATGGACCATGGATAACGTGATGAGTGAGGTCCATCTAATAATTTCACGTCATTTTAACTCTTAATCTTTAAATTTTAATCCAACTTTGTTGTTTTTTACCCACAAAAAATTAGCCTAAACCATTAACATTTTAATATATTAAAATTTTAATAGTGTTTGTTTAAATTTCACAATAGTAATGTGACAATCCATCTTGTAGTCCACGTGGATTTTTAAATAATTTAAAAATAGATAGAAATTATAAAAATAAAATGTGTTTTTTTAATAAAAAAACTATCAAGCCCATCACTGGAATGTAAGTGAACTATTACATGAGCTGCGATGTTAGAATTTTAACTGTCCAGCCCTTTTCATCTGAAATTTAACAGTTTAACTAATATCATCTCATAAATTTTAATTAAATAAACTATTATTTGAGTAGATTCAAATATGTTAGATCCCCATTTGAATAAATTTAAAAATATCAGACCCTTTATTTGATTAAGTTAAAAATTAGATTCTTATTTCAACAAACTTAAAAAATATTAAGTCATTATTCAACCGTTTTGAAGGAAAAAAAAGTGTATACTAAAAAAAGTTGGTCATTTGAGCATTTAACCATTTAATATTGAACTTGCAATTTTAAAGAGAAAATTGGTTGAGACGTCTATTATAGCAAGTTTAATTTATCTTTTTTGTCACAACAGCTATTAACTAATAATATTAACTTATCTTTAATTATTATCATTAAACAACTGTGGGACAGGGACGGGCGCATAATTTTATGTTAGGAGACGCGAACTTATAATATTATAAGGGGGCAAATTTATAAAATTTTAGGGGACAAAAATAAATTTTTAATAGAAAATATATAAAAAAATTCTAAAAAAATTTTAAATCGTATATAAATTTCAAATTTTTAAGGAAACGATTGTACCTTTCAGCCTTTTGGGTAATTCCTGTGTGGGGGAATAATTAAGAGAAGGAAATGTTGCTGAAGAAGAAAACTATTATTGACTAGTCAATTGGTGGTAAAAATGACTCCCAAGAATAATAAGCAAAAGACATATCAACTAATCCCTAACCGATTCCAATTATTTTCAACCAAATTAGTTGAATTTTCCAACGTTTGAAACAATCAAAGATTGAATCATCATGGAAGGAAATTCAATTAATAACAAAAAAACAGCAACAACGTATTTAAAAAGAAAATTACTAATCAATAAAAAAGTCAAAGTCATCAACATTTTTTTTATAATTCACATATTTATACAAATTTTTAAGTTTGTTTGTTTGTACTTATATAAACTCGAAAAAATATTAATAATTTATTCTATAAATAAATAAATATTAATATGTATAAATAAATAAATAAATAAATAAGGGAAATATTTGATGCAATTAAAAACTTTTTTCCTACAAACATGTATATTTAATCTTTAAAATTTAAAATTTAAATCTTAAAGTTTAAAACACTAAATTCAAAACGCTAAAAACTTAAACTCTTAAACTAAATCCTTACCCTAAAATAAATATATTTGTGTAAACTAAAATTTACATTGACGGTGCATCAAATATTTTCTCAAATCAATATGAGAAAACATTTCATGCACTTGTTTTTCACAAACAAGTCTAATTTTGAGTCAAGCCGTAAGATTTAGAATTTAAAGTTTATGGTTATAATTTGGTAAAATGACAAAAGATACCCCAACGTTTTCATGTTTTGTAATTTGGCCCCTATTTTTTTTTTGTCTAAATATGCCCCCAACGTTTGCTTGTTTTGTCATTTGGCTCATATTCTTTCTTTTGGTCCAAATATGCCCCCAACGTTTCATTCATAGTCCAAATATGCCCATGTTGGATGTAAATTGTCAATCAACTGACAGTCAACGACTTATAAATTTTTTTGACGTGGCATCAGTAGATCTTAATACGTGACAAGTCCAGTCAGCATCAGCTGTTGAACGTCAGTTGACTGACAGTTTCCATCTAACGGGGGTATATTTGGACCAAATTGAAACGTTGGGGTCATATTTGGACTACGAATAAAATGTTGGAGGCATATTTGGACCAAAAGAAAGAATAGGGGGCGAAATGACAAAACAAGCAAACGTTGGGGGCATATTTGGACTAAAATAAGAATAGGGGGCCAAATGACAAAACATGCAAACGATGGAGGCATTTTTTGTCAATTTACCTTATAATTTAGGATCTATGTTTAGGAGTTAAGATTTAGTTTTTAGAACTTTGTGTGGTAAAGATTTATATTTTAGTTTTAAAACTAAATTAGGCATGTTTGAGGGAAAAATATTAAACCTATGCATCAAATATTATGGGAGAAATTAGGGGAATATTGCCCATTGAAATTATATTTAGAAAAATTAGAGTTTTTAAATTTTATTTTAAAAATTATGACAAATTAAACAGTGAAAGTGAAAGACGTCACTTGCAGATGGCGTTATGAATTTATTTAATATTTTTATAATACAAAATATTCGGTGCATGACAGCTTTAGAGAAAAAATAATTAAAAGAATCATGATGCATCTGCATCTTTCACCTTAAATAGTTTTAAATGTACTTAATTTCCCTAAATTTAAACCCTAAAATCTAACGAAACCATTATTATGTTCATAATATTTTTATTACATTTATTTATTTTCTTGGGTGTGTTTTGGGTTAGATTCAAGTTCCGTGCTTTCATGGGTCCTTTACCAGATTTCATTCAGGCAGGCATCTGTCCTTTGTTGGTACAATAATTTTCCCATTTGCAAATTGCAATTACCAATCAATCACTCTACACATAAATAAATAAATATTTGTACTTCTTGTAGACTGTGCAATGTGCATCCGTAAACCATAAACTAGTTTAAACAAACAGCTGTTTGCCTGTTTCACTCTCATGTCCACGACGCACCAAAATAAAGAAGCTTAACAAGGATCTTTGCCGCCTCTTCCCTTTGTCTTCTTCTTCTCCCTTATGTTCTGTAGTTGCTTCAGCTTCTGCAAAAGTAGCAATGGCCGACTACATCTGTTTATTTAACAAGGTACATCTGTGTATTTGAAGTTTAATGCTTTACTTACCTCTCTGTAATTTTGGATCTGGGTTTTTCTTTTCACTTGTTCTTATGCTCTAATTCATATACTTCAAATTGAACTTTTAATCTGTTTAAAACCAACATTGTATTTAAATTTTCTTTCCTCTTTTTGGGACCCTTTTTTTAATTTATATTTCCAGTGTAACTTACTAAATTAGCTACTGTTTTTACTTACTTTACTCTTCTATTTTTTGTTCTCATTTGAAATGTTTCTTTGTATCTCCTTCAATTTGATGATGATATGGGGTTGTTTTTGCTGTATTTTTCAATGCAGGATACTCTAATTATAAAGCCTTCAAAGAAATCTCCACTGTTCTTAAGGACAATAGTTTTATTGTTTGCTATGGTATGTGGTGTTTATATCTGTTCAATCTGTATAAAGCAGATAGGTACTGTAACCAAGATGAACATCCAAGTCATTGGGAGTCCATCTCCAGATACTAACATTGGTACACAACTAGAACCTCAAATTCCTATTTTACATTACCCGAAACCCGAAACATTTAGCAGGTGAACTAAGTTCCCTTTTAGTTTGAATCTATTTTCTTTGTTTCGTTTTTTGTGTTAAGCCAAAGCTTAAGCTTTGCTGTTGATCCTTTTCCAGGGGTGAATGTACACAGAATCCGGTACGTTTCTTTGTCATATTGTCGATGCAAAGGTCGGGAAGTGGATGGTTTGAGACATTGTTAAATAGTCATATTAATGTAAGCTCAAATGGGGAGATATTCTCTGCAATGGAAAGGAGGAAAAATATTTCTACTATTATACAAACTTTGGAGAAAGTTTACAGTTTAGATTGGTTCACTAGCGCTTCCAAGAATGAATGCTCTGCTGCAGTTGGCTTCAAGTGGATGCTTAACCAGGTAAAATAATGTAGTTGAATTTCCAGTTACGGTAGTGAAAATTTGCGGTTGTGATCGTATTTGGAACTTTGGTGGCCATTATAGATCAGCTATGTGGTCAAGGTCTCTAGTGTTCATTTGTGGCTGAAATATCGTTATTAGCTGTTGTAAACTGCCTTAGAACTTTGAAATTTGATTCATATAAATGGAAAAGATTGGAATTAAGATGGTCGTAACCTTAGTGATGGATTGAGAATATTTACATTTTAGTACCGGTTTGATGGTCAATAGCTAACCGTAGATGTATTCTTATGTAGGGATTGATAGAGCACCATGAAGAGATTGCGGAATACTTAAACCATCGGGGCATTTCTGCCATATTTCTCTTCCGGAGGAATTTGCTTCGAAGGATGGTTTCAGTGCTTGCCAATTCATACGACCGCTATGCGAAACTGTTAAATGGAACCCACAAGTCTCATGTCCATTCACCGATAGAGGTCTGTCCAAACCCCACTCTCACCAGCCACCGCCGTTGATCACCCATTCCTTCACATTTTCGCCTTTTCCTTTATCGACAATCTTGAACTTATTGTTTGTCTCTTAATGTAGGCCGCTGCTCTTTCGAGTTACAAGCCGGTAATCAATTCTACATCATTAATAACTGATCTGAGAGAAGTTGGATCGGTTGCTGTCAAGGCTTTAGAATACTTCAACAGCACTCGTCACATAGTTTTGTACTACGAGGATCTTGTCACGAACCGTACGGTAAGGATAGTTACAACCTTTCACTGTATCTTTATTGTATTTCATTTGGCAGTTCTATATTCCATTTATCTTAATGGTATTTGCACGCAAAGAGCATTCTTCTCTAACTCATGTCTCCACTCTCTGTCATTGTTTCTCATGCTTGCCACAGAAACTAAAAGATGTTCAAGAGTTTCTGGGGATTCCACGGCTGAAATTGTCAAGTCGGCAGGTTAAGATACACAAAGGTCCATTATCAGATATGGTGAAGAACTGGAATGATGTGAACAAGACACTGAGTGGAACAGAGTACGAAAGTTTCCTCCGTGCAGACTACTAAGAACGAAATGGATGACACCGATGCTCAGCTAATTTTTATCACTGAAGCTGACCGGACAGACATTCACACTGGCATGTGGTGAATGAAGGCATGATGTTTCAAGTTTTAACAAACTGACAAGAGTCAACCACGTAAATAAGGCATCAGTATAGAGATTATGTTGCATTTCCTTGACTTCACTCCCAATCTGTGTCTGTAACATTTGAACATTGCTTCAACTTCGGTAAGTGCTGATGTTTTTCACAAACTTTGGAACATCGATAGGGCGGGTTGTGCCAGGCCTAAGCTATAGTGCAACGCTTAGGCGACAATTGAAAGCCCTAGTAGCAAGCTACCGCGATGAACTTTCCCCCTAAAAAAATAAATTTAATATAATGTGAACCAATGGTCCACATATTAGATATTAAACTGATAAGAACAGATATTACACTTGATCTTAGCCAAAAGGCCGAGAAAGGTATGGTTATACCAAGCTAAGTCTGAGCCTCTTATGAGCAGTCTCTTGCCTCTAACTGTCTTCCCTGCCTGATATGGGAGTCGCTTCTGCATAAAAGCACGCCAATCATAGATTGTTCAGTTTCAAGATTCAATCAAGTAGAGCAAGCTCGGAATAATTAGTACTGCTGCTGGACCTCCAATCTAACTAAGTCTTTAATAACATCTTCTTCATTACCAGTAAATTGAAGCCCTAATGTTTTTGTTGGTGCTCAGATTAGGATTTGTTTCCTAATCAGTGGGAGATGCCTCGTCAATCTCCCATTTGTTACCCTCTTTTACATTCCTAACTCCTTCATCAACCTGCAAAGCAGGTGAAGCATCCCCGTGCATGGTTACTTCATCAATTGACTTATCACACGTTATTGCAGTATATATATTTAGATTTATACCTCGTCTCATATTTAATATTATAACTCATTAGTCATATTTTAAACTTTTTGGTCACTTAAGTTTAAACTTTTTCAGTTTAATCAATGAACTTTTGATTTACTCCTATTTTGGTCACTTTTTCGTTAAATACTTAACGGCGTTGTGACTAGACCTGGCAAACTTGACCCGAAACCCGAACCGAAACCCGATTTTGACCCGAACATGATGATTCGAAGTTGACCCGAACCGAACCGAAATTTTTTGTTGAACCGAAATCCCGAACCGAATGCTACCCGAACCGAAAGCTGAACCGAATATCGACCCGATTTTAACCCGATGTTGACCCGATTTTAACCCGAATATCTATTTTTAACAATATAATAAATAATAAAATGAAGTATAGAAATTTGAGATCTTGGTGACCAATTTTATAATTTCATCATAAAATATAGCATAAAATTGAAATTGTAGACTAAATTGACAATTTGGAAGTGGAGAAATTTGAGAGTTCAATGACCAATTTTGTAATTATACCATATAAATAAATAGGGGTCAATTTTGGCTAAAAATTAAATCTTTGAAATTAAAATGAACGAAAATATCAATATATTAAATTAATAGACTAAATTACAAAGATTAGTTAATTTCAACTAAAAGTAAATTTTTAGAGACTAAATATCACTACGGGGAGGGGATTTCTATATCCGAAGTCTAAATCGTGGGAATACTTGTGACTAAATTAAATTAAAACTTAAAGTTGACTAAAATGTAACATTTTAAATGCAACATGACCTAAAAAGTAATTAATCTCTAGCTTAAAAAATTGGTGGCTTATTTCACTCCAAAATTTTGTCTTTTCTCTCTCTATTTTTTCCAATTGTCTTTTTCTTTTTTTTCAATCTAGCTTAAAAAATTGGTGGCTTATTTCCCTCCAAAATTTTGTTTTTTTCCTCTCTATTTTTATCAATTGTCTTTCTCTTTTTCTTAATTTAATTGAGTTTCAATTTAGATTAATTTAATTGAAATTTCACATTTAGTTTTAAAATTATTTTAATTATGTCTGTGATTTATGCTTTTAGATTTTAGTTAGTTCAATTAGATCCTAAGTTTAATAAATTAATTCATTTCAGACATTATTATTTTTATTATATTATTACTATTATTATTATTATTATAAACTTTGATTTAATATAATTATACAAAAAAATTATATGGATACATTAAGCTTTGATTTAAATATTTAATCAAATTCAAATGCATAGTTTAACAAGTTGAATGAGAATTAATCTCATACACCAATAACTCTAAACTAAACCATAAATACTAAACCTCAAACCTTTAACCCAACTCAAATCGAATTGACCCGAAAATTTAAATGTTGACCCGACCCGAAATTGACCCGAACCGAAAGCGAACGACCCGATTTTGACCCGAACCGAAAGCGACCGATCCGATATTGACCCGACCCGAAAACAACCGATCCGATTTTGACCCGATCCAATACCCGAACCGAATCCGACTCATCACAGACCCAAATTAGACCCGAACCCGAACTGACCCGAACCGAATCTAAACCGATTCTAGATAGACCCGAAATGACCCGAACCGAAACGACCCGAACCGAACCCGAACCGAATGACCCGATTGCCACCTCTAGTTGTGACTAGACATCTATTTTTACAAATCCCGAAATGCCCCCATTTTTTGTGAAAAACTCCCTAGTTTCATATTCCTTTTTATTACTAAACATGAATCATTTTCTTTTGAATCCCAACAGTGGGGAGGTGAAAAGGGAAGAAGGGAACAATATATCTTGATTCCATGTTGATTGTGATAGATATTGTAGATCATAGTAGTTTGGGGTCTGCGCATTTTAGGGAACCTAACTCTAATCCAATGATTCATCGTTATGACTGCACATTTTAAAGGATGTTTAATATATTTTCATTTCATGTTGGTCATTCAAGACACTAACAAACTCGAACTGACCTAACCCGAATCTAATCTAAACGACCGATTGTCACCTCTACATGTATAAAATTAAATTTAAAAAATTAAATCGATAAACGATTATAGGAGGAATGGTAAAAAAAGTTACAGACAAAACTCGTTGTTTTCATGTTCTATTCTCAAGTATTTATTTTTATTTTTTATTTAAGGATTATATAAAAGTACGAAAACAAAAATACATTTACTCCTATAATATATTAAATATCCTTTAAAATAAGTCTTTCAGTCATACTAGACACTTAATAATAAAATATAGATAGCTAGATTATTATTTATTGAATTACGTACATAAATGTTACAACGAGATAATGAAGTGAAGGGTGCAAACCCTGAGCATAATGTCAATAGACTTGAAACCATAAATAATTTGATAGTATAAAACATAGAGCTTTTGGCCAGAATAGAAGTTTTTTTCCCCTCTTTTTAGTGTCTTTATTTATGTTTTAACACTAAAAAAATAAGTTTAGAGGTTTAATGTTATTATTTATGATTAGAGTTTAGGTGTAAGTTGTATTTTTAGGGTTTAGGATATAAAATTTAAAGTTATGGCTTAAGATCTAAATTTTTAGTATTGAATCATAAAAACGACACCGAAAAAGGAACATAAGATTTTTGTTATTGGGCAAGGCCTTTATTTATAATTGCACCATGTAATTTAGACATAAATTATTTTAAACTTGTGCTTCCTTGAGATCTTCTATAAATAGCAAACCGGGGAAGAGGAGCAAAGTCGCTAATCAAGTGTCTTCTTACCTAGTTTTCGATATTTCAAGCAAGTTGTGTTTAGTTATTGCTTGGCTATCTTCCCTCCCTTTCTCCCGCTGGTCACATTATGTCACAAATCAAACAACTCTCTCTTTTTGCTATACTTTTGCTTGTTTCCTTCCTACAAATTCAGTGCATTGTAGGAAGGCATTTGGTTTTGGAATTAGACCACAAGGAAAGAGGAACGAACGTCAACAAGGCAGCTGTTGCCGACACGCAGTCTCCACCAACACCAAGTGTGGCTGTCGGAGGAACCAAAGCCCCGCCACCCAAAAATGAAAACGATTTCAGGCCCACAGCTCCTGGCCACAGTCCAGGAGCCGGCCATTCGCTTCAAAACTAGGTCAAAAGGTTTCTTTTGCTCATGCATGGTGACTGTAACTTTGGTCCTTGAAAGATTTGTTCCTGCTTATTTAGGTTTCTACAGTGAGGTGTTTGGTTTCAATTTCAGTTTGAGGTACCTTTGGTTCGAAAGTTGGGAAAATAAACAATTTCTACTTTTGTGTGATGTAGGCTACCTTAAACCTTGAAAGAAAAAAGTTTGTAACAAATATTATTCAATGCAATTAGTCAGTAAAATTCGAGGGTTTTTACATTTCTGCCTCGTTGTTACTCTCTTCGTTTATTCTTAAATACAATTGTCAGAGGACAAAAATATTTAACCACGTGATTCAAAAGATCTATGAACAAGGGATAGAAATCACCTTCCAACTTACATTCCCTTTGTATGTTACATTTCTGCCTCATTGTTATACAAAAATATCACGGCATGATTTTTTCTGAGACATAATTGATAAAGAAGGCAAGTAAATGAGTATACTATATAGGACATAGAATATGTACGGTGCATACTCTACGTATTCACATACTTTTATTTTAATCACCATCGTTAAGGAAAACTTTCATTTCAATCACTCATCCGTAAAGCCTCCAACCACGTATGAAAATAAAAATCTTCCAATAAGATGATGAAGTATGTCAAAACTAAAAATCAAACATAGGAGCTTACAAGGGTCCCCAGCACATAACTATTGCACTAAGCTGAGAAATATGTTATATGATTAAGATTAAATGATTGTCAAGGTTGGGATCCTCAACGTATCACCATTGTCCATTGTCCACTACACCAAGCCAAGAAATTTGATACATGGTTCAGAATAAACGATTTAGACATCAATTGAACTTAAATATCATTTTTAAGGTCTCGAGTTTGATTCCTAGCCTTAATTAATTTCCCTTATTTTTATAACTAATAATATGGTGACACGTATCACCAATTTATTAGAGGGAATTTATTTATTAAAAAAAATAACATGTGAACATGAGATGACATGTTAACTCAGACACGGTTTGGAGTTGAACGGTTGAATGACATAAATGAAAGTTCTTTATATCAACAATAACTAAATGAAAACATTTCATTTTGGGTGATCAAAAAACAAGTATCCTAAAACTCAGATGGCCATTGGTGTAGTTTACTCTAATTATTTTTAACAATTACGAACAGCTCAGGGGCAGTAGTATTTTACAGCCTAGCATGGCAGGGAATCAAATGAGTTTTGTTCACTTGTTGTCTGTGACTTTGCAAATTGCAAAGGGTTAAAAAAGTCACTAGCAGTCTTTCAAGGGTTGCCAGGAGATGGGGACTTCCTCAGATGCAGGAACCAACCTTTTATTTCAAATTAAAAAAAAAAGAAGCACTTTTGTCTTTTGCGAGATTCTTCATATATACTCAATTATTCTTGTGTAAGTGGAGGGTTTTAAGTTCCAAGGGCGGCTTTAGGACAGTGAATTGGTGCTGTTGGTTTTGAGTTTTGACTTGATGGACCATGAGAAATGCAGGAATGTGCGTCACTTTGGTTGGTGCCCTTCACCTCTTGACTAATTCTGAGATTTAGCACTTACACACAGTAACGATAACCATGTTCATAGGTAAACACAAACAATCAATCACACCAATGAAATGACAAAGACGAACATGCATGAGAGAATTACACAACTTGCTAGGTTGAAGAAAATAAGTTTTAGGGTATATGTTTACAGTTGAAATGAAATAGTTATTTTAAGACCAATTGCAGCAGGCTCCACTGTTAGATTATAGTGGAGTATTAAATTAATGTAATTAGAAAATAGAAAAAACTATACAGTCTCACTCATGACAATTGTCTTTGATACTGTACTATGCAAGTTGTTCAAGTCGCCCAAATGTAAGATTTTTTTGTATGACATGCCTTCAATTTCACTTCAAATCCCATAAAGTAGAAACCAGCAAAAAGCAAAAGCAAGATTCATATCAGTATCAGTTTATGACACTGATATTTGGTCAAATTCCGGCTGTCCTATGAATTTTTCAACATTATAATCTAGCTGCAGCATTCTTGGAGTGAAGACGACCATCATGATAGTCTTCATCACCATGATAATCAATTATTCTTTAGTATAAAGAAATGCAAAATGCGTGGAGGGACGTGCCCTTCAACCTTTTGATTGATTTGCCACTTACACATGGTAACTAATAGGTTTCTCTGCAAATTAGACAACAAGGGCTTCAAATTCTTGTATTTTGATTGTATGGCAAACTAGGCTGAAGAAAATATGTTATTTAAGACTTGCTGCAATTAGGGGTAAATGAACCGAGTTTAAATGAATAAAGTTTTGTTCATGTTCGTTTATTTATTTTTGAAAGTGTTTATGCTCGGTTCATGTTCATTTAAATTCTTAATATCGTGTTTGTTTCATTTGTTTAGCGTTCACGAACATTAAACGAACCAGACAAACCTATGTTCGCTAACATGTTCGCCAAAATGGCAAAATTACATCACTAATCCTTAAGCTCCTTAGGCTTCACAGTTTGAACTCTAAAGTTTACTTTGTGTTCAATTTAGTCTCTACCTTCACCAATATTTAAAATGTATAAAATAAAAAGGAAAAGGGGAACCACATATACGAGCTTATGAACGATTCGATAAATGAGTCTATTCGTGAACATAAACGAACTGAACAAACATATGTTCGTGTTCGTTCGTTTATTTAATGAACATAAATATTTTGTTCATACCCGTTTATTTAACTTAAAAAACAAACTCCATACAAACGATTCAAGATTAGTTCGTCAAATACTATGTTCATTTACACCCCTAACTGCCACAAGCTCCACTGTTAAATTAATGTGATTAAACAATAGTAAATACTGACTCAATCATGAAAATTGTCTTTGATACTGTACTATGTAATTTGTTTAAATCACCCAGTTGAGCAATGTATGTAAGCTTTTTTTTTTCATATAGTGACGATTCCAAATTGTTGATGTGACATGACTTCCATTTGTTTTTTGATGGCGTGAGTTTTTACAAAGACAAGCTCCCACACCATTGGAGAGAGAGAGAAACCTTTAGTACTTCAAATTCCTTAAAGTAGCATTGAAGGGTCAAATTTTTGCCTTTAGAAACATGCAGAAAGCAAAAGCAAGATTCATATCAATATCAACTTATGAAACTGATATTTGGTCAAATTACGGCTGTCTTATGAACCATCCATTATGACTGGCCTTTTTGCCATTAGTGGAAGCTAAATTCAACCCAGTTGTGTTAATTAAACATTCTCATCACTGTAGTGCTTTCACAACTTTTGCTTAAATTAGTGTTTTATGTTCCAAGGTGATAACTATAAAAGAAACTCAGACTGTAGAATATTGGTATGAAATTATTATGTTTTAGAACATAGTATAATTCTGAGATGCTAACCAGCACCTTTCAGATTGGTGGTGGTGTTAGAGCAGGACACTTGTCATCAACATATATGTATGGTCTTCAAATACATTAAATAATTGAAAAGTAAACTTATTCTGAACAAATATCTACATGTGAAAATTTGTCAAATTCAGGTAATGTATACACTGAGTTCATCTTTGCTGAAACCAAAATGAAGTTGAACTCAATTTCATTCGGTTCCAGAGAGATGTCTTGTAATTTAGTTAATTATTTATGATTTCCACAGCGAACCTTTCAACAGTCGGCCGTCGAGCAATCATTCCACCACGCATTTAGTTGACACTTGAAAGGTTGCAACTACCATAAACAATGGAGTTTCAGCAAAAGAACCGCAGTCCATAGGATATATCACTATAACTTGTCGACCAAAAGAGCTCTAAGCTTGCACAACAGCCATCGGTATATAATAATACTAGTATTTATATATATGCATTTGCAAGTGGAGAAGTACAGGAGAATCCTTTACCTTTTCGGTGCATTTCGACGGTGGGAGAAACTCCATTATTTCCCATATATTTGTTTATCTCTAGGGAATAGGTTTTACAAACCAACGCAGTTAGCTTCTAAAAATTTGATTGTATAGATTGCCCTCCTCAGTCCTCACTGAAACCAGACATTGCAGCACTATGAAAGGTCAAGGGTCCAACTTCAAGTTTCAGGCTATATATATATATAGAGGCTCATTATGGAGCGACCTTTTCAACCCAATTTTTATCATTCACACGTCAGGATCTGAACCTTTGACTATGCTTAAGCGACCTAACACCTCATCTTACTAGACTAACTAGTCACTGATTTCAATTTTATTTTTCACTAAGTTGGTCGCACCACGAACTTTTCAAATTGAAACAAGACGAAATTCTAATTGTATCTTTTAACATTCTCATTTTTAAAGTATTTGTGGCTAATTCATATTTATAAATTAATGTTAGGTATGTATGATCCTTCAAAAACCAAGAAAATTAAGTTAAAATGTCGAATATATCCGAATTAGACATGTACCCGTATTCCATATATCATTAAATTTGCATAACTTAGTCTGGGGTTCTTATTAGAGTACCATTATTTTTAGGGGTAAAGATCAACTAAGAGCAGAACTAGTGGGGCATCGAGAATAAAACATAGAAAGATGTGCAAAATATATATGGAAAGACATTGTTCAAGAGAGGCAATAAAGAATACATTTGGTGGGACATAGAGATTAGAGAAGAATAGATGTAACAGAGATACAAATTATGAATTATATATTAATCTTCAAGTGAGGAAATACAATTTGTCATCATTATTGTATAAAATAAAGGGTTATTGTTAAATAAGTGTCTAAATTATATATTTTTTCTTCTAATTAAGTGTTTAAATTATTTTTTTATCCAAATAGATGTCTAGTGTTTCATTCTGTTACCCTTTTAAAGTTTTTCTTGACATACATAAAAAAATTAATATGCAATAAAAACGCGACATGTGGCCTATTTATATTATTTTCTTTAATTTTTATTTTTTAAAAATCAGAAATTCTTTAATTTTATTAAAAACCCAAAATCTTTAATTTCTTTTAAAAAAACTTCTTAAATTTCTCTCATTTGACCACCAATTCAACCATCACCGATTACCCTTGCTTTCGTCGGACCCCACTACTAAAACCCCCATCATCATATCATCAAAAATTGATGAATCAATTGTCGATTGCATTGTCGACGAACATCCAACAGTGAAGAAAAAAGAGATCGATTGAGTTTTTAACTGGCAGCTAAAGGGTGAGGGATGTCGAACAGTGAGGTACGCGTAGCTTGGACAGTGAATGGTGAACCACCGACGTGTGGAGATGCCGAACAGTGAAAAAGATGTAATTGATGGTTTAATTGAAAGAAATTAAAACTTTGAGAATTTTTAAATAAAAAAACTCTGAGATTTTTTTAAAGAAATACAAAATTTTTAAAAATAAAAAATAGGTCATATGTCATGTTCTATTAATTGGATGATGGAGTTCTTTTAATAATTTCCGACGAAAAACCTTAAAAGAGTTACGGAAAGAAACGTTACGCACCTATTTGAGCCAAAAAAAAATAAATAGGTCAAACATCTAACTGGAAAAAAAAAGTATAATTTGAATATTTATTTGACGGTTAAATCTAAAATAAATTGAAAGAGGATATTTTTTAAGAGAAAAAAATCTTCAAACCATCCATTATTGCTAATTCATCCCCACATTATAAATCCCAGGGGATTCAAAGCAGAACTCACTTCATTGTGCTTAGTTCTTTCTTTCCTAAATCCTAAGCTAATCTCTCGTACTACAAGTCTACAACTTACAAGAGACATTCAAGTTATTGATTTCCTACTGATGGAATTCAGGCCCATGCATAAATTTGCTGTCTTTCTTCTAATTGCCTCTCATTCAGTTCTCTCAGTCCAGGGAAGACTACTAAAATCAGTGAGCAAAAATGGTTCAAACCAAGTATTGCCACCCCCTACACCTACTAAAACCTCAGATTTCGGTGACACCCTACAAGGTTACAAAGAGGATTTTCGACCCACTACACCCGGGAACAGCCCTGGTGTTGGTCATTCTTTTGCAGAAGATGATGAAGATATTGTTGAACAGAAACCAGGAAGCTTTAATGCCAAGCATTCAACTGCAGGAGATAAAGAAGATTTTCGACCCACAACACCAGGAAACAGCCCTGGTGCCGGACATTCTTTTGAAGAAGATGACGAAGATATTGAAAGAAAAGCAGGAAGCATTAGGAAGCAGGGCAATGGTAAGCATTCAATTGCAGGACCAAAATTCTGAACCAAATGCATAATAAACATTCATGTAAATGCCCTGGATCTCCTCGATTAGTGTAATAATTGGATCATAAAGGAAGAAGCAGCGAGTGTTATGTATGGTTTCAGAATTCAAGTGGGATTTGCAATTAGTCCTAGCTATAGTTATTTGGTTATCCAAGTGTATATGTATATGTATTGTACATAACTCTTTGAAATCTCTTCCTCCAGGTCTCCAACCATCTTAATAAATTGTTTCGATATTAAAGAAACGGCCATTGCTGGATTTTAATCTTCTGAAATCTCTCTATTCCTCTGGTGGCAGTAGCGGGTCTAGAAATTTAAGAACGAGAGTTCTCTCAAATTAGTATGTAAAAATAAAAAATTTCCTTTACATACTAAATAAATTTACTTTTTTCAGAAAAAATAACACTAAATTAAACATATTTTAATAAAAATAAAAAATAGAGATGCGGATACACCCCACCAAGGCTGGCTGGCTGCATCCGCCAGTGTCTGATGGTCCTGTATATGATGGAGACCATCAATAAAGCAGCAGAAAATACTTATATATATATATATTTTAACCAAAACAAGTATGAAAGGTAATTGTTGGGGATTTAATATTATTAAGGAATGAAGATGAGAAGGGTCCCATTGACATGGAAGAAGAGCCGGTTAAACCCTTTCGTTCTTTATTATAAGATAATGAGGAGAAAGGAAGATATGCAAGTTGATGAAAGAGTGCTCGAAAGTGATTTAGTGCACACGAATGCCTAAAGATATTTAACCCTGGCCCATGACATTATGTCAAATTTATTCGACTGACTATGAAAAAGTAAATTTTTTACTATTACCTTAGTTATACCTTAGTTTTAGGCTGAGGAATTCAATTTAGTATTTAGAGTTTTAAGTTTAGTTTTAGGGGTTTAGAATTAGAATTTAATGTTAGAATTTATAGTCTAGATGTTAGGTTTTAGAATTTATTGTAATATGATTAGAGATTTAGGTTTTAACATATTAACTCTAAATTACAACCTGTTAAGAAATAGAAGAGAAGAAGAATTCTGTTGAAATTGTATTCACCAACTTGAGTTTTACACCAAGGCTATACACGAATATATACACCTACATAAGAAACCCTAGTTGGCTAACTAACTAATCAACAACCTAACAACCTTCTATTCTCGTTTTAACAGAAGGATATTAACAGAAGGATAACATCTCTTATTTACAAAGTTCTAACAACTTTCATTTACAAGCTTAACATTTCCCCTACTTTTCTCGTTCTCCCGGCAAACTTGATTGAATGTAACGACATTCAAACATTGGCGAAACAGATCAAAATACGAGCTGGTTAGAGCCTTAGTGAACCCGTCAGCAGTTTGATGCGATGCTGGAACATAGTTGACACGAAGGGAGTTGTCAACAACCTTCTCCCGGACAAAATGAACATCAAGATCTACGTGTTTGGATTGAGAGTGGAAAACAAGATTCATACTGAGGGAGACTGCACTGGTGCTGTCACTCCACACCACAAGAATATCCTTTCGCTTGACCCCCATGTCTGTAAGTAACGAATTCAACAATGTGACCTCCGACACAGCATCAACAATGCTTCTATACTCAGCTTCCATCGTCGACCTGGACACACCTTTTTGCTTCCTAGAACTCCAAGTGAGAATGTTGTTACCCAGATATGCGCAATAGCCCGAGGTAGAGCGTCTGTCGTCTGGACTGCTCCCCCAATCTGTATCTGAGAAGGCAACTAGGCTAGCATCAACTTCAGAAGGTCGAAATACAAGTCCATAATGAAGAGTGCCATCCAGGTATCGAAGAATACGTTTAACAGCTACAAGGTGCTCTTCACAAGGGTTGTGCATGTACTGAGCAACTCGATGTACGCTGTACATTATGTCTGGTCTCGTGTGACATAGGTAAAGTAAGGCACCCACAATACTTCTATAGCCAGTAACGTCTGCAAGAGGACTCCTTGCATGTTCACTAAGCTTGACTGTGGAGAGCATGAGAGTAGAAGCTGAGTTGGCTTTGTCCATGTTGGTGCGCTCAAGTAGTTCTTGAGTATATTTGCGTTGACTTAAGAAGAGACAGCCATTCGAACGTTGCACTTCAATGCCTAGGAAATAACTAAGCTGCCCCAAGTCTTTCAGCGAAAACTCATTGCCAAGCTGAGTGATAACAGCAGATATAAACGAGTCAGAGCCACCTGTGACAATTATGTCATCGACATACACCAGGACATAGGTAAAAATTCTTGAGTTATCATGAATGAAGAGAGAGGAGTCAGCACTGGATCGTCTAAACCCAATCTTCAGCAAAAAATCTTTAAGTTTAGTGTACCAGCTCTTGGGTGCCTGCCTCAAACCATAAAGAGCACGCTGAAGTTTGCATACCAACTGAGAGCCATCACTTGCCATTGTCTCGAACCCAAGAGGTTGACACATATACACATCTTCACGCAGATCACCATTGAGGAAAGCGTTGTTGATGTCAACTTGTCTCAGAGACCAATTTTATGACACAGCTAACGCGAGAACCGCATTAACTGTAGCAGGCTTGATAACGGGACTGAAGGTGTCATGGAAGTCATGTCCAGGTATCTGATTAAAGCCAATAGCCACGAGTCTGGCTTTGTATCTAGCAATAGAGCCATCAACATTATTTTTGATCCGAAAAATCCACTTACACCCAACTATCGTACGTCCTGTAGGCATGGCAACAAGCTTCCAAGTCCCATTTTTCTCAAGTGCTTCGTACTCAGCAAGCACTACCTCCTTCTATTTTGGATGAGCAAGGGCCTGGTGAATGGAGGATGGCTCATCATCATCAAGAGTAGCTACAAACATCTTTGGTTTGAACACGCCTTCTTTGCTGCGTGTTGTCACAGGGTGAATATTGGGAGGATCAACATAAACTACTTGATCAGTAGGTAGCACATCAGACTCACATGCAAGCATAAAAATGCCATCCACAGGTTCAAGTAGGGGATCATTATCAACAAGGAGCTCACAAGGCATACTCTGACCATCTTCATGTACATGTTCTGAAGAGGGGGAATTTTGAGGAATTGTATTAGGAGATTCTGAAGGCTGAGCCATAGGGAAGGAGACATTGTTCTGATCAGCTGCATCCTCATGCACTAGAAGGGTAACACATCCAGCTTCAGTGTCACTATGAGTCTGGGGAATAGGAGAAGATGAAACACGTGTTGGTTCACCAGAATAGGAACCAACCATTGTAGGAGAAGGCATACGATCACATCCTTGAGATTGCTCAGCATGTAGGTGACTTCTAGAAGTGAGTGCTGAGCTACTCGATACAGCAGTCGAGGTTGACAAGTTTCTAAAAAGTTGACCAGCCCCTGGAACCAGTGGAATTGAACCTTCCACAAGAGATTGTCGAGTGGGAGTAGGTGAACAATGAATTGACTGACTCGCAATTGGAAACACGGACTCTTCGAACACAACACTTCGGGATACAAACACCCTGCCGTTGGAGTCAAGGCACTGATATCCTTTGTGCATGGAACTGTAACATAGGAAGGTGCATGGGCGAGAACGAAAATCGAGCTTATGTACATTGAAGGGTCGTAAGTGAGGAAAGCACCTGCAGCCAAACACACGCATCATGTCATATCTAGGCTTGGTGCCATGCAACTTCTCAAATGGTGAGGAACCCTCCAACACCTTTGTAGGTAACCTATTTATGAGGAACACAACTGTGACCACTGCATAAGACCAGAACCGCAACGGAAGAGATGCATGAGCTAGTAGAGTCAATGCCAGCTTGATTATGTGCTTATGCTTCCGTTCCACGACCCCATTCTGTTGGGACGTATGGGGACAAGTAACTCGATGCACAATACTCTATTTTATCAAGAAGGAAGAGAGGCTGCGAAATTCACCCCCAATCACTCTGCACAGCCTTAATATCCCTGTCAAATTGAGTTTTCACCATTTTTTGAAACGACTAAAAAGTCACAGTAGCTTGAGACTTAGCTTTCAGCAAATAGACCCAGCAATGCCTAGAGTAGGCATCTACAAATGAAACATAGTACACAAATCCTTGAGAAGAAACTTGAGCAGGTCCCCATAGGTTAGTGAACACTAATTCAAAGGGAGCAGTATACGTTGTAGTAGAGGTAGGAAAAGGAAAACAGTGGCTTTTGGCCATTTGACAAGCAACACACAAAGGCAAACTTTTATTAATAGCATCATTGATAGGTACATTACACTCTTTACAAACTGATTTTAGTGTATCAAGGACATGTCACGGCCATACCGTCCCAGCCCGATCGGCATGCCGTGTGGCACTTGAAAAGGAACTCATCCACGTCAAGTCATCCTTACTTGAGTCTAATTCCCACGGTTTTTACTCGGAAGCATCGTCTCATGATCTGTCAGGCAACACGCCAATCCACTATGGAATCTCGCAAGGCCTAGCGAATGCTAGAAGCCAACCTCTGGGTTCCGGACAGGGCGCGATATGGGGCCCTCTGGCCCCAAACCATCCCTCGAGCAGCACCCGAGGGAGACATCGTGCCATCTGCTTGGCCTCGATGCCCGCACACCTAGGCCCCACTCGAGCCTAGGAGAGGGTCACTTACACCATGGCCGCTCGGCTGCTAGCACATGGCGAGGGGGAGGGTGGAGACCTGACACCCGATCACTTCTCCCTAAAGAGCTAATAAAACTTACCAGGAATGCCTGCAGTAGACGTTGGAATGCTCGAAACGGGGACACTTTTCTGAACAGGGCCCTCGTCGCCTTCGAAAACCACCTTGACTCGCATCCTGGCCTTGATAGCTCCTTAGGGATTGCTCGTATCATCACTCGGTCCGCATCTGCTCGGTCCTCGATAGGCTTGTCAAGGCATGATCGCAACACAAGAAGAGCCGGCCTTGACATCCTCTCACACTCGCTATAATTGATGTCCTCATCGATGTGCTGTAATAACGGATGATCTTGACATTCTCCCGCACTTCCTCTATCGATGTCCTCATCGATGCATTGTGATAAGGGATGGTCCTGACATTCTCCTGCACTTCCTCTATCGATGTCCTCATCGATGTTGCCTCAGCTATTCCTTACCAGATCAATCAATATGAACATCAGCTCTCCATCACATGGTGAGTCGATTTTTTAACACTTGTGGTAGCTTGCCCTTGATCTTTTCCCTGGTCTCAACCGCTTCTCTTGTCCCAACATCTGAACTTCTAAGCCAATCAACCAAGCCTCGATCATGTATTCCCTCGATCTCTTCGTGACCACATTGCCCATATGCGACCATCAAGCTCAACCATAAACCCATTATGCCATGTTTCCATACCCTTGATCTCGAATGTTGGATGCATGCTCCCACACTCTTACTCTGATTAAGGCTCGAGCAAAACAGAAGTCACGAACCACCGACTCACTTGAACATGTACCTTGTAGCTTCTCTTATACCCCACGATCTTGCCGCACACAATCTGGCCATATTCGTGTGAACTAAGACTCGTCACACAATGATCTGCTCCTCGACATAAACACATTTGCCAACTATGTTCCACTACATAGTGTGACCCTTGAAACTAGAATGTGCCACCATGAAGCCACTATTCCAGTGCGTAAGCACAAGCTCATGTCACTCAATGATGTAAAGGGATCTCTAGTTGCCACCACTGTACCCACGTGTACTTTGTCTCTTTGCCTTTCTTTGTATTTCTTGTATTACAAGATATACAAGCGAATATATCAGTGATAACCATATTCACACAAGTCTAGTATGATACATGGTTGGTGCACGTTGCCTTGTGCCACCACCAATCCTTAGTTTGTTTCTGTATGCACCCTCATGTGATACTGGAAACATCACAAGGAACACCGCCTCTTTTCTCACAAGGCAAAACCATCTGTTTGTGAGGCTCTGTTTCTCACTCAGCACGCCTTCGCCACTTTCCAACTGCTTCGATGCTATCCAGCTCTACGAGCTTAACTCTGGCATCCTCCCCCACTCTATTTGTCGATTTCCCCATCGACTGAATAGAGCGAGCTGTCTGATCAAGTACAACCCACACACATTAATTTCTTTGAATGGTTTGAAAGCCACCGCGACTTGCTCAGTTTTCTCTAAATGCACCACCGTACCCTAAAACCCATATAGGCACCACCATGCCACTATCGAAGGAACACCACTGTGCTCTTGAGTCCCGCTGTGCCACCGCACCAAAAAAAGATAGATTAAGCACCACCCTTTATGTTGTTCACCATTAAGCACACACCTTGTCTCGTTTCTCAAACTCTTATCCATGTCACCATTATCCTACCATGCCTACTCCTTTCTCGAGAGCGCTTGGTGTAGAGTCTCGTCACCTTTCCTACCCTGCCTACTCCTCTCCGGAGTGCTTGGTGTAGAGTCAACACAAGAAATCGTTGTTAAACACGCCAATAACCCATAAGCACCATTGTGCAACACCTCACAAACGCCACTGCGTAGAGAAGCAAGCAAGCACTGCTATGCCACCCATCACCAACGAGCACCACTGTGCTTTGAATCACAAACGCCACTGCGTTAAAAGGAGAAACACCACGCTCTAGATTGCAATCTGGGCACCTTTAAGCCAATTAAAAAATGGGTACCATTGTACCTCACGTCACAAACGCCGCTGCGTCACATCACAAATGAGCACCTCTGTGCTTTGATCACCAAGGGAGCACCACTGTGCTGCCTTCACTGGGCACCTCTGTGCCAAAACGCTGAGCACCACTGTGTTGCATTCACCGGGCACCTCTGTGCCAAAAATCACTGAGCACCACTGTGCTAAAGAATAATGAGTGCCTCTGCACTGAGATATGGACACCACTGTGCCCAAACACATGATCACAAGCGCCACTGCACAAGGTCGATTACCGGGCTTAACGACAGGCACCACTGTGCACTAATTACCCGACAATTTCCCAATAAGCACCACCACGCACACGTGTCCTCTGACACAGTCTCGACCCAACGTCATCATGGTTAGTCACCCTGCCAACTCCACATATGGAAGTGCTTGGCGTAGCTTTTTAGCCGCCCTGCCTACCCTACGTGGGCGCTTGGCGTGAAACTAAGCCACACTGCCTTCTTCGTTTTGTGAAGCGCTTGGCGTAACGTTACACCACCCTACCTAACCAAGCTTGCGATGCCAAAGAGTGAAAGTGTTGACAGAACTAGGTAAGCTTGAGACCTCAACAATATGGACAGATGGAGCAGAATTGAACCGATACAGGCCCTCAACTTCATCGCCCTGAAGAATCACCTCATTTGTGACTTCATCTCATACAAGACACGAACGAGCATGGAACTCCAAGAAAATATTATTATCACTAGCAAGCTTAGACACATAAACCAAATTTTTAGTGACTCTTGGTACATGCAACACATTCTTTAAAGATAGAGACCTTGAGGATGAATTAAGCAAAGAATTTCCAATTTTAGAGATGGACAATGCTGAACCATTACCAACAAGTAACTTATCAGGTCCAGTATACTCTGAGCTTGTGCCTACATTTGCTGCATCAGGGGTTACATGATGTGAAGCACCTAAATCAACAAACCACTGGGCTTCATTGAGGGTGGCAACGTGAGCACGAGCATTGGTTTCATCTTGAGTGCCACGATCTGCACCACGAGCTGTAACACCAGGAAAAGTCTCATCGAATCTATGCCAACATCTGTCCACCAGATACCCAATTTTCCCACATAGTTGGCACTGAGGCTTCACATTTGACTTGTAGCTCATACGACCACGACCTCGTTGACCCATGGAAGCACGATAAGGTCTGTAAGGTGCTCGACTATTGTTCTGAGACTCATCTTGACTAGTGTTTGTAACATGAGCGACATTGGCATAAGGAGTAATATCCGAAAATTGATTGAAATTGAGGAGTTGTGTCTTAGCATCCATCAAGACTTAGATTGCTGCATCAAGAGTGAAAGGAGATTGACTGGTTGTTATCACATCAACAAAGGGTTGATACTCAGCTGGAAGACCTTTGAGAATAGAGGCCACCTTTTCAAGATCGGAAATAAGACTGCCGCAAGAAGCAAGCATGTTGCATACTTCTTTGATCTGAGCAATATATGCTCTCATGCTAAGATCACCTTTGTGAATGGACCGAAGCTTGTAATGTAAGCTCATAGTAGTGGTGGTTGATCGACTGGAAAAATACGTGATCACCGTTGTCCAGATTTCAGCCGTCGTTTCCGCTCCAGCAAACTCAGACAACAAATGAGGACTTATCGTGGAAAGAATCCATGACGCAAGAGCACTGTCTTGAGCAACAAAGACCTCGTATGCTTCATTCTCGACTTTTTATCCTTGCTCATTGGTGATTTCAGCCGGAGGAGCCTTCAACGCACCAGACAACAGTTTCTCAAGACGGTGGCTGCGAACGACGAGCAACACTTGCTGTTTTCAGAGAAGGAAATTTGTTTCATCAAGAACAACACTAATTCTTTTGTTGGCGAAGACTTTACCGGAGCCAGACGGGTTACTAGCAACATCAGATGCAAGAACGGAAGAACTGCCTGAGTTTGTCATCGAATAGATTCAAGAAACGTAAAAAGAAACAAAGAAACGATCAACGAAGAAGGTGATTACGCGGAAGTAGGAAACCAGAATTTCCCGGCAATTGATACCATGTTAAGAAATAGAAGAGAAGAAGAATTTTGTTGAAATTGTATTCACCAACTTGAGTTTTACACCAAAGCTATACACGAATATATACACCTACATAAGAAACCCTAGTTGGCTAACTAACTAACCAACAACCTAACAACCTTCTATTCTCGTTTTAACAAAAGGATATTAACAGAAGGATAACAACTCTTATTTACAAAGTTTTAACAACTTTCATTTACAAGCTTAACACAACCTTAAACTTTAAACTCTAACCACAAACCTTAAGTTCTAAACTCATAAAGCATTTTCCTAAATTGATTCTTTAAGCCCTAAAACTAAGGTACTTGTGGAAATTTTTTTCCACGTGTATAAAATAATTTTCCATAAAATAATAGAACTGTATATGAATCTTTGTTAATTACTCATCCAATCATTGGACATTAAGTGTTAATTATTTTATTTAAAATTAAATAAAAGTATGAAAAAATATATAAGTACCATCATAATAATATTTATTATCATTAAAATTTAAAATTTTCAAACCAAGAGTTTAGGTGAGACGTATGGGTATTTTCTATCTTAACCAGTGATCGAAGATTTGATTTTCGCTCTGGGCATAAAACGATTTTAAAACTTGTGATCAATATTATTCTTGTATGGACCAACAAAACGTGAAAGATTAGTCATTAAATTAACTCCAACGGATACCTTGTAAATTTTTTTTTTTAAAATGTCGGAATTATTGTCTGGTTAACCAATAATATAAACTCAATCAAAAATTTTATTTATGGAATTAACTCAAAGGAAATAAAGAGCGCAATGCATAACTTCTGGATTCGAATACTATAGACTATATGCTAGACCATAAAAAATACAGCATACCTTCATAATTGTGGAATCCATTCCCGTTTTCCAATTCTTTTGCAACACTTATTTATAAAAGTTTTAGATACGAGTAAATTTTTCTTCGGTAACTCAAACTCATTAACTATTTAGTTAAATTAAATGAAATGCATTGTTTTTAAGAGTAAAGTTTACTCAATATTTTGTGTATCAAATGTTAAAAGCTATATTTTGATAAATAAATTGTATAAAAAATTATACAAATCTTTTGTTTAAGCGGGGATGACAACAAGACGTGTCGAATATTTGACCGTCTCAATCTTGACTCGAGGAATAGTAAACATGACATGATCCTGACCTGCCCCAAATATTTTTTATATTTATTTCGTTCTGTCCTCAACTCAAAATTAAATATGCATACTCATCTCTGATCCGACCTACATTTGATAAAAAAATAATTTTATAAAATTGTATAAAATATAAAGTATTTTTTTGACGTATCATTCTGTCAAGTCATTTCAAGTTGTTTTATCGTTAATTTGGCTAATAATTTTTATTCATAGAGGGGTCATTTTAACCCAAAATAAAACGTTAAGTACTAAATTACTTCAAAAATAAGAATATGGGTTGAAGTTATTATTCAACCAAACGTTAAAGATTTTTTAGCATTATGCCTTCTAAATATGAATAATCGACATGGTAGAGAACACAAATTAAAATATATTTTTAAAGAAAAAGTGGAACCAATGAAGCCCCGCGTGCGTAACGTGTAGTGGTAGCCCCCAAACTATATTTAGTTTAGTAGTTGAAAATGGGCATTTTCGGTCCGTCGGATATATATATATATAATTCAGGTTCGGGTCGAGTAAAAAATATCTGCGCCGAACTAGGAGTAATAATATAATTTTCTCTCATATTTTTAAGGGGTTCACAATAATGCTCCCTCTTTATATATATATATATATTTTTTACAATTAAATCATTAGAATTGATTTTTTTACAATTAAGTCTTTAAAATTTAAATTTTTAATTAGTTTGGATCAGATTCGAGTTTAAGCATATAATTTTTTAGTCAAAATTTTTAAATATAAGGTCGGATTAAATTCAAATTTAGAGTATATATTTTCGAGTCGAATTCAGTTGACCAAAAATCCAACCGGTGCCGATTTCTACTTGGAAAGGAAAGGGGAGGGCAGCCGCAAATCTTTCAAAGGGAAGATTCCCATGGAATCTTGTACGATAACCGTTTGTTTACAAAGATTCGTCGATATTTGAGCTAAAGACATCATTAATAAATGTTACCGTCCTTAACTCTTTTCGACCTTTGGACATCTGATAAGTCTTTTTTCCTCTTTTGCAGATGAGTTGTCAGACAATCAATGGAATTCCACTGGCATTGTTCTTCGCAGGCAGTAAGGAGAAGAAAGGCAAAACCTTTTTAGTAGACGGTCAAGAACTTCTCCATGTGCGACCCCTTTAGTTTTAGGGCTTTTTTAATGGTGTTAGAACACAAAAAAGGCGCAGGATTTTTGTACGTACTTCATAGGTTTACTTCAGATTAAACTATAGTTAGCCTCCACCATTAATATTTTGTTGAATGGCTTCGGATTCTTCTTCATTCGTCGACAAAGGCCTCGTGGGGGATGGGATAGTTGAAGTCATGTTCGCCCTGACAAAAGTTTTCGTGTTTATATCTTAAATACTTTGTTTGAGGTTAGATTACCTCCTCTTTTGCACAAGAGTTTAAACAAATTAAAGAGAAATACTTGTGAGCACGTGCTTTCTTTTTTTACTATTATCAACTTGATCAAACTGTCCATAGCCAATTTAAATATGTTTTGGTAGTAGTGAAGTGTTTCGGTCAGGAGTTCAACTTTTGATAGTGTGTTAAATATTAATTGGTCTATATTTATTGTATTCGTGATCAAAAGAGTCGAGATAAAACTTTAGAGGACTAAATATAAATGATCAGTGGTGGATGTAGTAAGAGTTTAGGGTTTTTATCAGTTATTTATTTTATTGAGTGTGTCCATCCTGAGATTTATTTGTGTTCATCCACGTAAAAAAAATTGTGATATTAATATGTGTGTCTATTTTCAAAAATATTTCTGAATCTGCCACTGTAAACTACCAATGTTTAATTATTAAGTTATCAATATAAAAAATTCAAATTAAAGTGTAAGATCAAATTTGCTCAATTTTAAAATTAACAAAGATATAATTAGTATTTAAATCATAAATAAGGTCCAAGTTTAATTTCAAAATAAACAAGAACCTAAGAAGCCTTTAAATTGAAATACGTGGGCCAAGACCAAATATTTATAGCTTCAAAACTAAGATGACCTTAAAAGTAATTGGAGCCAAAAAATTTAGGAGCAAAGTTTAATTTTCTTTCAAAAGTATGAGGACCTAAAAATTATTTTGAAGAATCAAAATGCCCCACAAAAATTATCACAATGCAAAACAGTAAGACCACTTTACAATACATACCAGCAGCGATTAATATACAATTAAGACTGCGAGGGGAAAAGGGCTTCTGGCCAAACCGGTTTTGTTATTTTAATGAAATTGTTCAATGCATATTGTCACGCTCCTATTCGCGTGATGCTCGAGACCGTGACAGATGCTTGCTGGCTGTGCTTAAAGCGGGATGCGGAATAGCATTAAGGGTGTAGTACGTGCCATACAGTCGTTCGGTCCCTTAGGACGGGGCGTGCTGGTAGGCACCACACTGGTCGGGAGCTGTCCCCGCTTCCCTGATGAGCCCATGGGAGGGCAAAACCAGTAAGCATCGAGCGGATAAGGCTGAGCCCCGGGCTGGTAAGAGCCCTGGGTTGCCGCACGGGGGTTATGTCCCTGCGCCAAGACTCTGACCCCGTGACAATATACATATTTTTATCAGCATTGGACTATATGTTGAACCATCCTTTATACTTGGGACATTACATCTAACAAATGCCTTGCCGGCCCTAACAAGCCACGTGACTGCACGTACTTCTCCCACCCTCTCTTTCTCCCCCACAATACTTTAATCCTTTTGCCCTAACCTTTTTATGCACTATAAATAGGGCTAAGGTATTGAATCCAACCATAGCTTCTTTCCTTGTAGTTTACTTGCAAAACCTAGCGCTATATTACTTCCTTTATTCTTATAACTCCAGCATCGTAGGCATGGCCAATGTGAGATGTACGTGTTTGTTTTGTCTACTAATAGTACTTGTTTTGTCCTATGAAACACTTGTTTTTACTGAGGGAAGGAGCTTGGAACTGAACAAAAATGTGAGTGTATTGGATGGAAGTCCCGGTGCGGGGAAGAATAATATTGTAGCCAACCCAAGCCCTTTGCGCCATGTTTTCAGGTCCTTAGATGGAATAATAGACGCTTTTCGACCTACAACCCCCGGACATAGCCCCGGTGCCGGCCATTAACATATCTGTAGTTGTTCTAGGTGTTGTACGTACGTAGTTCTTAGTTGTATGCAGCTTCGTATTCCTTTTGTATTCTTGCATTGTTTCTTGTACTTGTAATCTTGTATCTCTTTTTTTAGTCAAATTGATGTTTGCAACTAATTTCGGCCTCTCTCCATGTGAAGAAAGTTAACACTTAAACTCCAACTCTTTTATAAATTATCTTGCTTGCTCTTAACTACAGTGCCCAAAACGTAAAGGCAGCTTATTCTTAATCTTAAGTCTTAACTGATGCATCGGGGAGCAAGGACAAACTCATTTTATGTTAAGGCTGTAAGATTAGATCATTCATATAAAATATAAAGAAATTTTTTAAAATATATGTGAATTTGAAATTTTCATGGGGTGCGACTATGCATAGCATCCCTCGTTTCATCATTGCATCAGAGTATGCTTAGAAGTTCTCACTATGGAATCAAGGATGGACCGAGAGGGTGCTGGAAGGGGCAGTCGCACCCCCTGTAAATTTCGAACTCTTACATAGTTTGTGTATCAATATCTTCTTTATATATATATATATATATATATATATATATATATATATATATATATATATATATATATATATATATATATATATATATATTTGTATTTTCTATCAATTATCTAAACTCGTACCCCTTAAAATATTGTAATTTGCGCCCCTAATTTCTAATAGAACTCCCAAACAATTAACACCCTTTAGCATAAACATGCATTGTCCCTATCTGGAACCCTTTTGATTGTTTTTTATACAAGTCCTACGTAAAAAGTATCCCAAGCTTTCCTTAATTAGTACGTCCTTTTAAGCATAAGAAATATCAACAGTAAGCACACCAGGAACCATATGACATAACTTAGGCCACTGTCTTTACTTAACAAGCACCAAAATTAAAAGTATAAATAAAATCAACCATATTACATAGAAAAGAAATGCAAATCAAATCAAATAAATAGTTGAAAAAGAGTTCGTTAGTTAAAAGTAGAGAAATGAGAGGTAAGTCATGAAAAGAGATCATATGGTCAAAGTCACTTCTCTATGAAACGCGGGGATTTTGGAATCAATAATTTGCATGGCCCATACAACTTCTTTTATGTATTCTAGAATTCGTCTATAATATAAATTTTTTTACGATAATTATATTTTAAAAATAAAATTTAAATTTAAAAAGATTTTCCAATGTTTGAGTCATTAAAATTTTGTTTGGTTTAGTGGGAAAAAATGAACGGACATAAAGAGATAACGGAAAAGTAGAACGAAAATAAAATTTTCCGTGCGTTATTATGTATATTTTGTTATGAATAAAATAATAAAGAACAATAATAAGAACAAAGGACAAGAATGGAAGAACAAAGAGATGTGAGAAAGAGAGAGATTTGTATTATTCTCAAATATAAAATTGTGTACAATGTCTTCATCAAATCATCTATTTATAGGCATAAGAAGTACATAATACATTAAACTCTAATTAAAAGAGATAATATTCCTAATAATAAATAAATCAAACTCCTTAAATAAAGTTCTAATCATGATAGATATTCACATAGATAAATATTCATAACACTCCCCTTTGGATGTCTATGAAGATAATGCGTCTCGTTAAAACCTTACTAAGATAAAAAATCAATGGGAAAAAATTTCATTAGTGAAGGAAAAAGAGTACACACATCTTTAATACGCATAACATGTTGCCTCATTAAAAACCTTACTAGGAAAACCCATTGGGACAAAACCTCGGTTAAGGGAAAAAGAGTGCAACGCGTATTTACTCCCCCTCATGAAAACATCATAGAAGATCTTTGAATATTCATAATTCAATCTTGAATATTACTTTTCTAAAGATCGTGAGGGATGAAACTTTGGAGTAATATGTTCCATGATGTATCCACTTTCAAACTGAGATATACATATTGCATTATCTTCACACAATGTAACTTTTACCATATCTTGTAAAAGTAAATCCACATATCTTTTGGATATGTTGGGTCAATGGTCTTAGCCAAACACATTTTTGGCTTGCCTCTTGTATAGCAATTATTTCTACGACATTTGAGGAGACATCAACGAATGTTTGAAGATCTAAATGTAATGATCTTTGTATATCCATAGATATTGCTTGACCAACTAATATATGGTGCTTCAAAACCAAGAAAAGATATAATTATCTTTATTCACATCCAATAATCCACAGTGAATCTTCTTTAAGATTCTTTCAACTTATGTCCATTTATAGACAAAAACGCATATTTAAGTGCCCGATCTTTAGGTCGAGACAAAACCACATCTCAAGATTCTTTTTCTCAAATCATTTCATTAAATAACCAAATGCTTTGAAAGCTCTTCGGGAGTTCTAATAATATAATGAATCTTGATTCAAATTCCTTTATAAAATACATAAGGAAATCTTATCATTCTTATAATATTTCCTCAATTAGTACTCACTAAGGCGATTATATCAAATGCGCCAAAATATTCAATGAGACATGTCTAAATAATTTTTCTCAAAAATTTTCAAATGCTTTTAGCATTTTAAATCCTTTAAGGATAAATACGGATCCATAAATAATTAGACGCATGTAATATATTTCATACTGCCAAAGTAATTGCATCCACCATGAAGTAATTAAAACTCTTCATAAATCATAATTTGTCGTATTTACGACTACTTATTTGTGCCTCACTTGTATTACACCTTTAGGTGTTTGGACTGTTGGTCCAAATACTTCTCTTTTAGAAGTTTAAAGCGTCTTTATATATTGGCCAATTCAATATATATACTTCTTGATAGATTTCTATACAAGATCCTCGTTTTCTTTCTTTACTTCTATAGAAGTATTCTATTTAAAATTATTTGTAAAATCGTTGTCGACAACTTTTCAATTTTTTGGTTTCATTCTCGTAATGACATAACTCATCGATATCTCTTCAAGATTTCAATCTTTATTTCATGTACCTGAAACTCTTCAAGAGTTTTATTATTAGTTATGTCTTGGGTCTCTTCAGGAGCACCCGCCTCCAATATATGACCATCTCATATTACTTTCTATTTACGGCAATTTTGATCATTGAAACCATTTCAACTATCATGCTTCAGGCATGATTTACATTCTCTCGCTCTAACATACAATTTAAACTTAGTGCATTTCAGGTGGTATATGAGACTTAATTACTCTCATTAGGTCAGTAAATATGTCTGGCACTTGACATGTAATAACATGAATTATTTTATGAACTTCTAGTTCATATACGAGGATCTAGATAATGATAATTCATTTTCCTTCATCCAGCTGATTATTATCTCCCCTAATGTTGAGAAAAATCATGTCATAAATGATTCTCCAATTAATGTTTAAGAATTTAAACATAAAAGGAGACTCGTACTCAATATATATTCTCAACCCTTTTTACTTGCCCATTTTGTGCGTTATGGTGGAGCAATTCAACTATATATCGCACATTCAAAAATTCAAAAAATGGGAAATATGACTTCTGACCAAAAGTCAAATCATAATGAAGAGTTTATTATAACTCGTTGGCTTGATGCGTATAAGTGTTGCTATATGGAAATACCATATAAATAATAAATGTTTTGTTCTCACAGTTTAGCTATTAAATAGGAGGCATCCAATTAAAAATTTGCTAAACCGTATTTTTCATAATCAATAGGCTTTGTAACAACAGATATAGCCTAAAATATAAACCCACTAGTTTTTCAAGATGAATAGTCTAACTGCATAATCTGAATCTTTTTAGAATCAATCTCACAAACTTTCACATTTGTGGATATATGGGCCCATATTTCGTTCAAATATGCAAGACATACAGTCTCAACTTCAGTACAAGAACTTTAAGTTCTAATTATTTTGGTAAGTGAGATCATCTATATCCTTTGAGAACAAACAACACAGGAACTTCAGGTTCTTTTAGTAAGTGGAATTTAATCAATTCCTTTGAGCAACACAAGAAATTCACGTTCTTTAATAAGTGGAATTTAATCCATTCCTTTGAGAATAAGCACCACAAGAACTACAGGTTCTTTTAATACATGAGCATGCAAATCTAAATAATTTCTGCACCATTATTGATCAGGATACTCTAACCATTCATGCCAACTATATATATGTGTGTATATATCTCTGAATTTGTAAACTTCTTGTTTACCATAACATGTAATTCAATCTCACTCGTACATGTCTAGTACGACCATCAAAATTATTCCTTTAAATAGGAATATATTTAGCTCTTTCGGAGCTTTCAATTAAAGTTATCTTTTGGTAGCAATATATAACTCTTCTAGAGCTTTCAACTGATTTTTTGGCTACCAGAACTTATATACATATTGGCTTATTTCAAATGCCAATTGATAACATATGTTATCTATAATTTCCAAATGGATATTTTGCGAACTCATATTGCTCTCTTAAAATTTCCACTTATAGTGGTGACGATATTATTACCATTAGCGGTAATTATTGCAATATTCGCAATTTTGCACTTTTCATAATGTGCTTTCTCTCAAGAATTTTTTTGCTCTTCTAGAGCATCAATATTTTCAGTACTTTGAGATATAGTACTCACATTATTCCCTTGCATTTAAATGGGAAAATATTTCTTATGCTTATGTTGAGCATAAATGGTCATCGTAGATTGTATTTGACAAGTAATCATGTTAAGCAAAATAAATAAATATCATAATATATAAATATAAAACGTAAATAATTAATGTGTGTAAAATAAATAAACGTAAAGTAAAATAAATATAAATAAATAAATAATTCTCTTCAAAGTTATGAGAATAATTAGAAGATGATTTATTCCTTTCGAGGGTTATAAGAAAATCAACAACGTCCAAAAGAGTTGGACTAACAATGTCCAAATAAAGTTGGACCAGTATCATCTTCGTCATGTTTCGCAAACAAAATTTGCTTCTATTTTCTTTCCTTTATCATTCAATGATTCTTGATTTTTCAACGTACAACACGTACGAGACCAATGGTTTATAACATCGCATTGGTAATAAGAAGAGTTTTACTTTAATAGAATGATCTTTATCACTCTTGTCATCCTTATAACCTCACTACCAGTGGGTTGAAGTATTCTTAAAATGGCCATATTTTTCATGTCTATATTCATAGCCTCGACCACGACCACAACTTCTAATGTGGTTTTTATTCCTTCCATAATATAATGTCACATTCACTTCAGGGAATGGAGTAGAGTCGGTGGGCCTTTAAAACCTTTGTCACACATCCTTATCACAGAGAACAAAGATTTAATCCTCGTACGCGGCATTATTAAACATGTCCACAAGGTCCTTTAAAAACCTCCTTTGAGACCAGTAGCCTCGCAGAACGGGATGTCCAGTCAATATACTTGGATTATATCGAAATTATGTCTCTAATTGAATAATGATTTACCATGTTTGCATTCACTTCAGGGAATGAAACAGTTTCAATAATCGCATGGAATAAACATCATGCTTGCATTCACTTCAGGGAATTCCCCATCATTGATAATCGCATGGAATAAACATCATGCTTTGCACTCACTTCAGAGAATGCCTCCCATAAAACTTTTGGATCAAGACGAATTTTCGTAACTTGAAATTGGGAGAAGTCTATGGTCGAGTTTTACGACGAAGAATAAATATTGCTTTCGAGCAAATATAAATTTTATAATAATTTTCTTGTAAATTCAAAATCAGCATGATTTATCGCACTTTAAAAATTGTATATCAAAGAATAAAAATAAAAATAAAGCTTACCGATATAGATAATTATCACGAAGACAATGGAGACATAGCAAACGAACCAAGACAGCTTCTCATGATCCCTTTATGTAATGTCTCTTTCCAAACTATTTAAATTTATCATGTGAAACTCAAAGCACGGTTAAAAACATCAACTCTCATTAATAGAATAAAATAAAGAGAAAAAAACTCGCATCAATATTACTAACAATGTACTTTAAGTCAATCATGTAGAATACATATATTTAATAAATCCTTAAAAAAATTACGTATAAAAATTCACAAATTCTTTAAAATTTTGAACTCAAGCTATACTGTCTTTTTTACATTCTTTGAAAAAATTTAATTATTGTAATTAGATTTCTAAACAAAATTGTAATATTAAAATGATAATGCTTTAAACAAATGATATTAAAATTTTAATATCCAATACTTAACCCTTTTTTTTTCTCGAAGTCCATTTTGATTTTGTTGAAAACAAATATAATACTTGAGCGCATACCTAATATATTAATATCAAAACTGAATTTAATCGGCTCCTTCATTATTCAAGTCTTCATGTGGTTTGACGAATCTTAATATGAAAGTAAAGCAAAATCATGGGGCAATGGTAACTACATGGTTTTTGTTACATATTCATGAGATAAGACTGGAACATTTGTTGCGGCAATATACTTTCTCTTGGTATGAGGAGGCTAGACAACAAAAGTTAGGATCTAATGTTGTTTTATCATTAGAAAGAAAAATATAGAGAATCGTGCTGATAACGTGTTATGAATAAAATAACAAAGAACAATAATAAGAACAAAGGACAAGAATAGAAGAACAAAGAGATGAGAGAAAGAGGGAGATTTGTATTATTCTCAAATATAGAATTGTGTACAATGCCTTCACCAAATCATCTATTTATAGGCATAAGAAGTACATAATATATTAAACTCTAATTAATAGAGATAATATTCCTAATAATAAATAAATCAAACTCCTTAAATAAAGTTCTAATCATAATAGACATCCACTTAAATAAATATTCATAACATATTTAAATTTTTATTTATTTAGGAATTGAATTCTTACATATTAAAAAAATGAATTCTTACTTTAATTTTTCTTTTCCTTAGCAGTATAATGTAGCATATTCCACGATTTTCATTATTCATTTTTATCTCCTCTTATTAAATGTTAGAATTTTAATTTTGTTTTGATTTGTTTATAATATTATATGATTATTTCATGATTTATGTGTTGCGGAATACGATCGTCGGATAGAGCAAAAACGCAACTGATAATTTGAGAAAATAACAATGAAGATAAAGGAGACACAAATTTTACGTGGAAAACCCCTAAATAATATAGGGTAAAAACCACGGACAAAGGTAGAAGAATTTCACTATGAGAAAATAGGAATTACAACTTCTCTCAGTCTAACAAGGAGAAAACAATGACAATTCTCTCTTGATAAGAAAGGAGAAAACAACTCTATGAAAACTCTCTAATTTCTCTAGTAGTGGGAGGAGGTTAGAATGATTTGGGATGTGTAAGAATGGCAAATGGCTAGGCTATTTATAGTTGAGCTTTAGGGACTAACTTATAAATAACCTAAAGTTTAGGGACCAAAATTGTGATTTTCCCATGCCATTTTTCAACCTTGGCTGCACCTGCCAAAATTGAAATTTTCCATTTTCAATTTTGGCTGCAGCATTGCTTGACTTTCTACAATCTCCCACTTGAAGATTTGATTGGAACAATCATATCTTCACACCATTCTTTCTACCTCGTACTTTCCATGTTGCTTACGTCTCTAACAAGCCACAAGAGGATCGACACCAAGTAAACTTATCAGTGTTGATTGCTTTTGTCATGAAATCTGCTATGTTGTCATCGGTATGGATCTTCTGCATATCTATAATCCCTTCTTCTACTTTTTCACGAATGAAGTGGTATTGGACCCGAATGTGTTTTGTTCTTGAGTGAAAAGCAGGATTCCTTGCAAGATGCAAGGCGCTCTGACTGTCACAAAACAAAGAGACATTCTCTTGTTTGTGCCCGAGCTCCTCCAATAGCATTTTCAACCATATTGCTTCTTTACTGGCTTGTGTAGCTGCTACATATTCTGCATCCGTTGTTGACGTAGCCACAACCGATTGCAGTTTTGAAACCCAGCTTACAGCTCCACCAGCAACTGTAAACACATACCCTGTTGTAGATTTGCTTTTATCCAAATCTCCTGCATAGTCAGAATCGACATACCCACTGATAAGAAAGTCTGATCCCCCGTAACATAATGCAACATTTAAGGTCCCTTTGATGTATCTCAGGATCCTTTTCACAGCATTCCAATGCTCTCTGCCTGGATTCGCCATGTACCGACTAACCACTCCCACTGCTTGTGCAATGTCTGGTCTTGTACAAATCATAGCGAACATTAAACTTCCCACTGCTGATGCATACGGTACTCGAGACATCTCCATCCTCTCTTCTTCACTGCTAGGACTCATACTGGAGGATAATTTAAAGTTAATAGGAAGAGGGGTATGAATTGGCTTACAATCTTGCATGCTGAATCGTGACAAGATCTTTTTCAAGTAATTCTTTTGTGAAAGCCAAATCTTCCTACTACTTCTGTCTCGGTGAATTTGCATCCCTAGAATCTTGTTTGCTGGTCCCAAGTCCTTCATTTCAAATTCCCTAGCCAGTCGTGCCTTTAATTCTTCAATATGATCTTTGTTGGGGCCTGCAACCAACATGTCATCTACATACAACAGCAATATAACAAATTCGTTTTCACCAAACCTCTTGAAGTAAGCACAAGGGTCTGCATTAAGTCTGTTGTATCCAAGGCTCATGATGAAGGAGTCAAATCTCTTGTACCAACACCTCGGCGCCTGTTTTAAACCGTACAGAGATTTGTTCAACCTACAAACCAAGTTCTTCTTTTCTTTTTCTTCAAAACCTTCAGGCTGGAGCATGTAAATCTCTTCTTCAAGATCTCCATGAAGAAAAGCTGTTTTAACATCTAGCTGCTCTAGATGTAAATTCAATGTAGCACACATTGCCAGGACAACTCGAACCGTTGTTAGTCTAACCACAGGAGAAAAGATTTCATTGAAATCAATACCTTCTTTCTGAGCATATCCTTTGACCACCAGTCTTGCACGATACCTCTCCACTTGATCGTCACCATTTCTCTTGATTTTGAAGACCCATTTGTTACCAATTGGCTTCCTTCCTTGTGGTAGTGGCACAAGTTCCCATGTATTATTTTTATGAAGGGCTTCAATTTCTTCTTGCATTGCTGCCATCCACTGCGAAGCATCTGAGTTGTTCATTGCCTCCTCGAATGTTGATGGCTCACCGTCCTCCGTTAAAAGACAATATGCAACATTACCTTCTATAATATAATCTGAGTGCCAATTGGGGCGTCTTCTCACACGATCTGATTGACGAGTTGTTGGAGCTTCAGAATTCTCTGGTTCTGATTCCTCGAGCTCTGGTTCTGCTTCAGAACAATCTCTCTGTTCAGACTCATTTTCAACATGTATCTGTGTAGTCTCTGGCTTTTCTTTATCAGTGCTATCATCTTCTTCTTTTCTTTGTAGCTTATCTTCTACAAAGATAACATCCCTGCTGATAATCACTTTGCGGGCAGTGGGATCCCACAAGCGATACCCCTTTACTCCATCAGCATACCCCAAGAATTTACATTTTCTGGATTTTGGATCCAACTTTGAAATTTCTTGGGCATTGTACATCACGTACACAATACTTCCAAATATATGGAGGTTTGAATAATCAACTGGTTTACCAGTCCACATTTCCATCGGTGTCTTCAACTCAATTGCAGTTGATGGAGCCCGATTCACCAAATAACATGTGGTATTGACTGCTTCTGCCCAGAAAGCTTTTTCTAGCCCTGCAGCTCTCAACATTGCTCGTGTTCTTTCTAACAGAGTTCTGTTCATCCGCTCTGCCACTCCATTTTGTTGAGGAGTGTATACTGTTGTGAACTGTCTTTTGATGCCTTCTTTTCTGCAAAAGTCATCAAATTCATCACTTGTATATTCACCTCCATTATCTGATCTGAAACACTTGATCTTATTTCCAGAATCAAGTTCCACCCGCGCTTTGAAAACTTTGAAGGTTGAAAACACATCTGCCTTCCTCTTGATAGGATACACCCAACATCTCCTAGAGTAGTCATCAATGAAGGAGACAAAATACTTTGCTCCGCCTAGGGATGTAACCGGTGCTTGCCATACATCAGAATGAACCAATTCTAGAGCAGCCTTGCCTCTAGAATTTGATGTGTTGAATTTTAATCGATGCTGCTTACTTGTAATACAATGTTCACACAAAGGAAGTGATACCTTTGTTAAACCCGGAAGTAGCTTTTTCTCCACAAGGACTTTCATTCCCTGTTCTGACATGTGTCCAAGTTTCCGATGCCATAACATGGTAGAATCTGAACTACATGAGGCAACAGAGGCTTCAGCTTCTAGCAAAGTCTCTCCCTTCAGCATGTACAAATTTGCCGCTATCTTTTCACCTTTCATCACCACAAGCGCTCCATGGAACACCTTCATGATTCCTTTCTGTGTTTCAATCTTGCTTGAATTATTATCCAACAATCCGTAGGATAATAAGTTTTTCTTCAAGCCTTTCACGTGTCGCACATCTCGAACAACTTTAGTTGTCCCGTCATACATCTTCAATTTGATGGTTCCAACGCCAACAATTTCCAAGGCATGATTATTGCAGCTGTACACAGATCCTCCTGAGATAGGTTCATAATTATAGAACCATTCTCTTCTTGAGGTCATGTGATATGTGGCTCCCGAGTCAATAAGCCATATGTCTGCAAATCTTTTTCTGCCTTCCATGGCTGTTGCTGCTTCACAACAGAGAGCATCTCCATCATCTGAAGTGTTTGCCATATTTCCTTGAGGATTGGAGTTTTTAGGTAAACTCCAACAATCCTTCTTCAAGTGACCCTTCTTTCCGCAGTTGTAGCACTTTAAATTCTTCTTTCTCCTTAACTTTGATCTACCATGATTGTGACTGCTACTTTGGCCACGTTCTGTTGATCTTCCTCTCATCACCGTTAAGGCCTCTGCTTGTTGCAGATTTCCTTGTCTGTCTTCCTTGTTCTTGCGCCGATTTTCTTCTTCCAGAACAGCAGCTGCAACGTCATCGAAGACTAGATCACTTGTAAGGTTGTTGTTTGTCAAGTTGATGATGAGTTGATCATACGAATCAGGTAGACTTTGAAGCAGAAGTTCAGCACGTTCTTGTGACTCTATTTTATAGCTTAGGGATGTAAGCTGAGAAAATAGAGTATTCAACGTGTTTAAGTGCTCTGTCACTGAAGTAGATTCTGACATCCGAAGAGTGTACAATTTCCTCTTAAGGAAAATTTTATTGTGCAACGATTTGACCTCGTATAATTTTGCGAGGTGATCCCAAATCTCCTTGGCTGTCTTCTTCTCCTCGATGCTTGATAGTACTTCATCTGCTAATGCTAAATGAAGGTCTGCAATAGCATTCTCGTCCATCTCATTCCATTTCTTGTTATCCGTAAAATCTGCCGGCCTTTCGCTGATAGCCGCTAGACATCCGTTTTTTCTTAGGATGGCCTTTATCTTCAATTTCCACAGTGAGAAATTTCTCCCATTGAACTTTTCAATATCAAATTTCGTTGCCATAGCTTCTATTTCAGATAGCTCCCACTATTTCACCTTTTTGACGTGAATAGTGCCCACCACCTTCAATGAATGAGTAATATCTAACTTACTTTCTTATGATGGAGGATCCACTTTTCAGTGGCAACCAACAGAGAATACGGTAAGTAGATATACGCACCCAAATCTGGCTCTGATGCCAATTGTTGCGGAATACGATCGTCGGATAGAGCAAAAACGCAACTGATAATTTGAGAAAATAACAATGAAGATAAAGGAGACACAGATTTTACGTGGAAAACCCCTAAATAATATAGGGTAAAAACCACGGACAAAGGTAGAAGAATTTCACTATGAGAAAATAGGAATTACAACTTCTCTCAGTCTAACAAGGAGAAAACAATGACAATTCTCTCTTGATAAGAAAGGAGAAAACAACTCTATGAAAACTCTCTAATTTCTCTAGTATTGGGAGGAGGTTAGAATGATTTGGGATGTGTAAGAATGGCAAATGGCTAGGCTATTTATAGTTGAGCTTTAGGGACTAACTTATAAATAACCTAAAGTTTAGGGACCAAAATTGTGATTTTCCCATGCCATTTTTCAACCTTGGCTGCACCTGCCAAAATTGAAATTTTCCATTTTCAATTTTGGCTGCAGCATTGCTTGACTTTCTACATTATGAATATTAATATTTTAAATATTCTTGATTGTCTTTTCTAATAACAGTATTTATATGATACAAGCAAATTTTCTTTGAAAATACAATATATGCACAAATATTTATTTGTATTTTAGCTCTTTTTTTTTGCCTTATCGATTCCTCAAGACTTTACCCTGACTAATTCAGATAGACTCGAATAGCACACCTGGTTTAGTGGGTGAGTCTCTAAGTGAATTTTTTTTTCATACACAAGGTCTTGAACTCGATATTTGCTTAAGCGATACCAAACTACTTACCACTTGGATCAATTTCGTTGGTGACATTTTAACTTAGTTTTTAAATATCTTATGTTTTTAATTTTAGTTTTTTTGTTTCTACACGGGCACCAAAAAAACTAGAAGAAAACTCGTCACATGTGAAAAATAGTGCAAGTACCAACTTGACTATTTTAGAGAAACATTCGAGAATAAAATGGCTCTTGAACTCGTTGTGTAGCTGAGAAAGGAGTGGAAATTGTAAGAACCAAACATGATTTCCCTGACAGCTTTGGCCTTTGCCTTGGCAAGCTAGCTGTGAAAGGGTTCACTTTGTCTGGAGGCTTTAACTCCATGAAAAGGGATTCCACACTCGACAAACTCCATTTTATATTCCTTGTTTGTTCAAATTTCACATATACCGAAAGTTTTATCATTGAATCTTCCTTGATGCTTGGGACTCTACATTTGATTTTCAGCGTTTAGGCCGACTCACTTCACATGGAATTCAGTAAACCCTCTCTTTCTTGATTTTTAGTGTCTGACATAAATTTTTTATGCCTTTAAAATACAAAAAAAAAACTTAACCGGACTTTAAAAATAAAATTGTTCGGAGAAAAAATCACAAATTCTGAATTATAAAACAAACATATAAAATATAAAGAAATGAATTGACATATGATCCGACAACAATTAAGAGATAAAAATGACGGGATGGGGTTCTCTCCATTTAAATCAATTCTCGATGAAGATATAGTATTCTATTAAACAAATATTGAAGAAAACAAAGGGAAATTAAGAAAGTTTCCACTTTCGAAAGGGCAGTGATATAAAACTAAGGAATCTTGGACCAACCCCAAATCTTTTTCTCTATAAAAAATATTTTAACATGCTAACCGTATAAACTTTATAGTTTAAATAAAGAATATAGTGCGAAAAAAAATACACAATTTAAATATTAAAGTGTAACTCAAACATATTATATTAAAAAAAAAGTTGACAACTACCCTCCACAACCTAGGGAGATGTTGTCCCTTGAATGTTTTTTTTATAATATTCTTCCAATTAATACACTTTAATCTTTTTTCCCCTTTTAACTGCAAGGGAAAAGTGTGGTGGCGCTAGTGATGTGGTTGGGGCCGAGCCAAACCTTTTATAAAAGCTTGGAAAACCGTTGTAAAGTTGAATAGTGGCGAGTGCCGCAGCCATTTAAACAATATAAAGATTCTATGCTGCAAGAACCGGCCAAGTTAAGTGTGTTTTGTAGTGGAAGTGAGTGTTAGTGGGGAGGCGCATGAGATGAGAACTCTTCCCAGTATTTTAAGACCCAGACGAACAGCCTTTGAGCCCTTTCAAGGGTAGGAGCTGGATTGATTCTCAGGGATAAATTTAAAAATTGGGCGCTTTTTGTGAAAAAATTGAAAACCATTGTGGTTGACCACTATAATTCATAGAAAGCTAGCTGTTTATATATAGGTATGTTAGTCGTAGGTTTTAGTAGCCTTTTTAGGAGTAATATGCATAATGCATGGTCACATATAAAAATTAGAAATCATCTGCAGTGATATATTTTTAGTAGCCATTATTGAATTATGAGGCGGCAATATAATTAATTTTGTAATTAATAAGGTTATAAAAAGTAACCAAATTATAAAAATTAAGAAAATCTGAAAAGTGAATGGGGTTGGCCGGGTCTTAAGGACATCAAAGTTTAGAACAGGGCTTGTTTGTTGAAATGTACCTAGTTTTTTCTCACCCAATTTGGGTCTCTTTGGGTTGTTTGGATTGAGAAGAACTTACTTAAGGGATGTTCCATCTGGGATGGTTCCCTAAAAAATTATCATAACTGGGCTTGGAAGAAAATACTAAAGTTGAGGGTACTGTAGTTGCAGGTTGAGAATAGTACTTATAGTGTTTTCGAAGCTCAGAAAATTTGGGAGGAAATTCGACGTAAACAAAAGAAGGTAGCTTGGGAGAAAATAGTTTAGGGAAGTCTTGCTATTTCTCGTTATTTCTTTATTTCTTGGTGTTGGAAAAATTTGATATTTTGGAGCTTTGAATGAGAAATTGATTCAAATGTTGTTGAAGAAAATGTGGAACCAATTGTTGGTTTGTAAATGTGCAGACGTGCATGACATGGGTAACGCAAATGTCTGAACCGGTCTGGTCCTCTGTGGGCCTGCAGATATTTTGACCCAAATTTAATATAATTTTTCTCAAATAAGAGAATATATTTGCCAAATTTTATCTTGTAATTAAAAAATAAATATTGAAAGTTACCTTTAATTCAAATAATAATTTTGGAAATTGCTCTATAAGATAATCAATTGATTCTCAATATTAAATGCTCCATTAGGTCAAAATTTTTACTTATACCCCCATGACACTCCTATGAATAGGGAGTAAACCTTCTAGGTTTGACATAACTCAAAACCACAGAAAAATTTTATTGTTTTACTATGTGAATTTTACAAGTGGTTTTCGGTGATAGGCGAAGGCAAGGGTTAGTTCGTGATCTCCATAGTAGTGCAACTGTGGCTGATCTTATGTTGTTGTATCCTGGGAGACAGACGACCAATGAACTCGAGCACCATAGGAGTGACCGAAAATCTGTCTTAAAGAAACTGTGTTCGTCTAGGCCTCAACACGTTTCTTTTGATTTCAAATCGATTTGATTTATATATATTGGTGTACCGTTCTTAATTTTGTACTGTTCGTTTAAATAATAATATTTTATCTTATTATTTATTCTTATATTAACGACTGTATTCTAACAATCTTAAGACAGATTCTTCTAAAGTTTGAATCCAAGACGAACATCATGCTTGTACGGAGTAGTGTCATACATGTTCAACTCGAAAGCTTATGCGGATCAAGTTTTTTTTTATTGCTTTATGTTTCCTAACATGTTTCATGTTCTAGCTCTATGCTTTTGCAATAATTTAATCTTATATGGGAATTAATTTCTTAACATGTTCATTTGAATTATTTTAGAAAAGCATGACAAAATTTACGTCAACGATGTGAGAAGATTGAGCTGCTGCTAACTCTAATCTTGTGGTACAATAACGGACAACTCATTGTGCATGTTTTATTGGAAAGATGTTTTGGTATAAGATAATTTTAAATCTTTAAATATATGGTATATTACCTTATTAATCATGTGTGCATATTTTATGGCAATATTAAAACCATTATTATGGTATTATGTTGTAGGGGTGTAAACGAGCCGAGTTGAGCTCGAGTAGTGCTGAGCTCGACTCGAGCTCGAAAAGCTCGAAGCTGAGCTCGACTCGACTCGAAAGCTCGCGAGCTCAAAATTATTGAGATCAAGCTCGAACTCGAAATCAAAAATGAAACTCGAACTCGAAAAGCTCGAACTCGAAAAACTCGAAAGGCTCGAATTCCAAAAGCTCGAAAAGCTCGAACTCGAAATATTCTCAAACTTATGTAGGAGCTCGATTCAAGATTAAACTCGAACATGAACCTTAAGTGCATGAAGACTTAATACTATATTTTTAAAAACACAACATATAAATGTTTTTTCACTCTAATAAACCAACGTCACATTGTAATATAAATATTGTGATAAAAATGTCTCGAGTCATATAAAAGTTCTGCAAGAAAATAAAAGTAACATTACAAGAAATTTAGCATAATTAAACCAATAATATATTCATAAGCCAAAATTTCACCAATAACACCTGTCAAAAAGAGTAAATGATAATAGTTAATGATAAATTATTCTATAAAAAATTATGAAATAATTATAAACATAAAGTAAAATATATATAAATTTAATCTCTTAAGTTTAAATATTAAACCTCTTAATTTGTCAAGCTGTTGATTCTTTCGACGATATTGGTATAATAATTTCCTTCGGTTGCTTGTCATCATTCTGCAATAATTTGAAAACCTAAATAAGTTCACATATATATTTTTAAAAAAGAACAGACTTTATCATAAAAGTATATATTTACCTTGTTCTTCCTTTTCAGTCCATGAAAAGATCTACACCAATCACCTGTGCACATCAACATTTGCATTGTTTCAGAAGCAAAAGAATCCCTATAAGGATTAATTACACGACCCCAGCACTAAACGTGGTCTCAGAGGCCACAGTAGTAATAGGAACGACTAATATAGTTACCGTCATCCTAGACAAAATGCGAAACTTGTTCGACTTTTCCCTCCACCAAGCTATGACATCAAAACTAGCATCTTGACTAAAGATGCACCCCTCATCTAAATATGATTCAAGTTCAGATTTTACACGAGGCACAAAAGTTTCCCAGCTAAAAACATCTTGCAAAAGTTCAGACAAACCACTTGAAGTAACATCTCCATGAACATCTGTAGGAAATGCACATTTTCCACTTTCTTCCACATTACAAGATGAAGAATACATCCTCATATACTCATCAAAAAGTTGACACATGATATCTTTAACTTTACTAATGTTCTCTTTAACTAAATGTGACGGAAACATTTTAGGAAATGCAATTTCTACCGCCCTCATTTTCAGTCTAGGATCCATCACTGAAGCTATTTCCATTAGCAAATTACATTCACCCCAATACTTGTTAAATATCTCTTTCATGTTTTCTACCATACTTCTAACAAAATCATCAAGAGATTCAGATTTTGCATCCAACAACACTTTAATTCTTTGCACCTCTCCAAGAAACAAGTTAGCAGTTGGATATTCAGAGCCTGATATAATATTAGTAGTGGCTTTAAACACTTTCAAAATTTCAAGTAATTTTTCAATTTTTTTCCACTCATCATGATCAAGACAACATTTGTAAGAAGACTCATTCAAAGCATACCTAGAAAATACCTTTTTGAACTTGATAGCACAATTCATCATGTCATATGTTGAATTTCAACGTGTCTTGCACTCAAGGATCGCTTTTCGCTCTTGCAAATTGTATTGACTAACAAGCTCACCAAATCGTTTGAGCCGCACCTCACTTGCATTCAAGAAGTCCACCGTGTCATGAACCTTCTCAATGATATGTTGCACTTGTTGAAGACTATGTTGTACCATTATGTTAAGAATAATAGAATATGCGCACAACAACAAACATGAAATAGTTTTCTATTGCAAAGAAGTCTTCCATTTGTTGCGAAATTTTCCTTCAATATCTTAATACAAGAATCATTTGCAGATGCATTATCTACTGAAATTGTAAAGACCTACAAAAGAATCAAATAAAAATATCTAAATATTCTATATTTATAAAAAAGATAAATACTAATAATTAATAAGTATATTAAAAGAAAAAAAAACACACTTACTTTGTCTTTAATTTCTCATTCCTTTAAACATGATAAAATAGAATCAACAATATTAGCACTTCTTCTTGGAGGTGGTAAATGAACAAAGTTGAGCACCCACTTTTGAAGCTTCCAGTCAAGATCCACAAAATGGGCTGTAAAAACTATGTATTCAATTTTTTGTGGTTTAGATCTCCACAAATCTGTAGTCAAACTAATTCTATCCACTTTTTTCAACAAAGCTTTCAACTTCTTCTTCTCAAACTCATAAACTTTGAAGGAGTCATTTATTATAGTAACTCGAGAAACACTTGTCCATTGTGTCATTCCTCGTTTTATCATCAAATTAAATCCTTCTTCTTCCACAATGCTAAAAGGATGTTCATGCATCGTAATCCAATGAGCCATAGCCTCTCTCATCTTCAACATGTCAAATTTACCATCATATAAAGCACTAACAAATCCAGATTGACCAATACCAATGCTCGACTCAGATGATAAGAAGTTAATTAATTTTTGTTGCTTATAGAATTTTGATTTTTGGATGCAACCTTTTAAGTGTCGTTTCAAATGAGAAGTACTCTTAAATTTTAAAACAGAGAGAGGATGCTTGCAATACTTGCACCTTACTTTTCATTGCTTGTTTATAAGTTCAGGTTCTAAGAAATCATCCCACACATTTGATCTTATTGGTTTCTTAAAGGCTTGAAAAAGATTTTCAACTTCGGCTTCTTGTGTGTTGGTGTCAAGTATAGGATTAGAAGCTTCTAGATTACATTCTTCTTCTTCTTCGATAATAACGTTATCATCATTCACAAGTAATTTCTCAACTCTTGAAACACCAATGGACGTCGAAAAACTTTGATGTCCAGTAGACATCTGCTAAACGATTAAAATAATACCACTATCAAGTCAAAATTAATTCATCACTTTAAAGCAATGTATAGATATAATCGACCAGAATTATCGTATCCTTTTCTCAAACTACAACACAACATTAGAAAACAAATATATAAAGCAGGTTTAGAAATGTCCATTTGTCACAAGTGAAAATATTCATTATCGAAAAGATATAAGATATAATCGACCAGAGTTAAAGTTTTAAAAGTTCAGAAAATGAAAACTATAGAACCATGTGAAGGACAATGATTTCTGTAAAAGAAACATGCATCTGTATCAAAAAAGAGAGAAAATTCTTGCTTACTTACCAAGTGCTATCAACTTCAGGAAACAAGTATCAGAATAAAGAACAATACATATAAATTAACTATCAAGTATCATCACATGAATATACCCTCAGATTCATGACAAATTTTCATAGAGAAACGTGGTGCCACTTAATTAGAATAAAAAAACTTACAGCAATAAATACCTACTGCACTTTCTATTAACCTATAAAGGCTGCCATAGAAAAACTAGCATTTCAGCTCAATCTCTAACTCAAAATATTTGACCAATCACCCACTAAATAAAATAATGTTCCAATTTAAACCAACTAGAATGAATATATGCCACCATGATCAAAAAAAATGCAAACCAATATTGTTTCTTGTCGAACCAATTTGTTAGTACATGCTCCTCTTTTTATCGCATGGATTACGCAGTCTTGGCCTTTACCCAAATGCAAAACTCCAATATTTTTGTACAGTGCATTAATCAAAGGTCTTGTTCATTGTCATGAATTCTCAACTTAATACAAATTGTTCACACTAAAACCACTAGAGAAGTGATTAAAAAATATAATATTTAAATTAAACTGCAACACTAATATAAAGATTTCAGAAGGAAAAAAAGAGGGTCTGCTTCTAGGAGAATTGTACACAAATTTTTCTGACATTTTCCCAAAAACCAAACAAGAATAAAAAAAATCTAACCTTGTGAAAAGGACGACGCGTTGTTCACCCACTTGAAATTTCTACTATTGTTAAAAATCACGAGACAATAAGAGGTTGAAGCGACAAAAAAATTAGAAAAACATGGAGTTTAGGGTTCGAAGAAAAGTGAGAAGAAGGGAAAATACGATCAGATAGATATGGAGAATGAGTGGGTTAGATTTAATTTTTTGGTTTAAATTTTAAATCAACGGTAGAGATTGTCTTTTAAATCTAACCCAATTAATTTGTTAGTTCATTTTTTATTAGAAATATCATCTTATTGAAGTAAAATTTTAAAGAGAGTGGAGATTATTATATATATTTAATTTTAGTTATTGAAAATATCAAATATTATGTCTATTATTACTAGAATATTTTTTTAAAATTTTTAATTAACTTAAAACTAAATTTTATTAATCAATTATTTTTAAAAATAAAAAATATATATTTAAATACTATTTTTTCGAGTAGCTCATGAGCTTTTCGATTCGAGTATCGAGTAGCTTGACTCGGCTTGTTAAGAAATCGAGTCGAGCTTTGACCGAGTCGATCTCGAGTAACTTGCGATCTGTCTGGTATCATTTACAGCCCTATTATGTTGGGAATATTATTATGGTATTATTACCTAATATTGTTTTGGCCTTAAATATGAAGAAAATTATATATATGTAATTTAAAAAGGTTGCTGTTGGGTTTTTTGCACGCTCGAATCAATCACCGAAACCGTCAAGGAGGGTTGTAAATGTTTGGTGGTTGAATTGGCTAAAACCGAAATAAAGGTAAACAATTTGCACGATGATTTTAGAGTGGTTCGACTACTCAACCGAGTCTACATCCACTACCTTAGCACACCACTAAGGATTTCCCAATTCACTCAACAATGAATTCGTCCCCTTTTCCAGGCTCAGGAGGAAACCGTTACAACCCTATCTTTTGGACTTGGCTAAGATAGAACCAACTCTAGTTTTTCTCTCAAGGCTAAACTAGAACCTCTCCTTTTACAAGGGTAAAAAATGTAAACAAATAAACCTCACAAGGTGGGTGTTTACACAATTTAGCTCACAAGAAAGAGTGAAGGATAAAAACAATAAAAAATCACTCTCTACAGACTATGTACAAGAGAATAGTAAAATAAAGATTTAGACTCTAATTCTCTTGACCATATTGCTTGGATGTTGTCTCTTGCATTCTTCAAGTGTTCCAGCCTTCAATTTATAGTCCCAAATGAGTTTGTAGCCGTTTATAGCCGTTGGGAATATTGCCGTTTATAGCCGTTGGGAATATAGCCGTTTATAGCCGTTGGAATAGTACCATTTATAGCCGTTGGGAATAGTACCATTTATAGCCGTTGGAAATAGTTCCATTTATGGCCGTTGGGAATAGTACCATTTATGGCCGTTGGGAATAGTACCATTTATGGCCGTTGGGCTATTTCAAAATACACCGTATCGATACGGTTAGGCGTATCAGTACGGGTTTTGGCTACTGGAATTTTGGTAGTTTAAAAAACCTTTAAATATATTTTAAAACCATTCCAAAGCCTTTAAAACCCTTAAACATATTTTCAAGTTGTTTTTGACTAAAAACATATTTTAAATTCTTTTCAATTTAGTCCAAAACATTTTTCAAATATTATATCAAAACCTTAGTTCTACAATCTCCCCCTTTTTGATATAATAAAACCAACTTGAAAAATTTGTTTGGGATTCTCCCCCTTTAGCTTTAAAATTGTGAATAAGAGATTAAGATATGAAATCATATAAAGCTCCCCCTTATTCATTTGAAAATTCAATTTTTCAAATCATTTCTCCCCCTTTTTGTTATATCAAAAAGAATTTAAAATGACATTTAAGTTCAAGATAACATAGGAGGCAAAAAAAAATTTGACACACTTAAAATTTTGGTTTAAAAAAAAACTGGCTCCCCCTTACTCATTGCATCATATTAGGCTTAACAGATAATCTAAGACTTTAAACAAAAATTAGATAACCAAATGTATAAAATGAAGTAATTAAGCTTAGAGGTTACCCAATCTTCTTCTCATGTGTGATTTGAGCATTCTTTGATTTTGCTTTGCTTGCCATTGCTCCAACACACCTACAAAAGACATTCACTTGATTTTTGGTATCCAAATTGCTTTGGATCCATTTACGTTAGTCACAATGTCTTTAGTTCCCTTGGGAACCCATACTTGTCTAATCCTATAAGACTTTCTATTCCTAATAGGACAAGTATGTAAGGAATGACCATGATAATGGCAATGTGAGCATTTTGCCATTATGTGACAAGATGAATTATTGAAAACAATTTCTTTTTCTTTTGTTAAGCTTTCAAGCTTAACTTTCAAATCAAGATTTTCTTTTTCTAAAACATCTTTACTTGTTTTTGAAAACTCTAAATCATTTTTCAAAATTTCATTTTGGTTTTCAAAATCCACTTTTGTTTTTAAAAGAAAATCATTTTCAATTTCAAGTTTTGAAATCATTTTCTTAAATTTGGAATTCATGGTCTCAAATTCCAAAAATAATTCATCAAAAGCATCTTGTAACTCATCAAAAGAATATGAATTTAATTCATTTGAGTTAGAAGATACCTTAGGCTCCTCGAGAGCCAAAACACCATCCACCTTTGGATTGGAGAGAAGGTTTGCACATGATTGATCATCATCTTTCTTTTCTCCATTCTTGTTGCCATAAAGCTTCTCAAGTTTCTCCCATAATTCTTTGGCACTTTTGCATGTGGAGATTTTCTTGGAAACTTCTTCGTTAAGGCCACAATAGAGAATGTGCATCGCCTTGGTGTTTAGCTTTGCCTTCGTGTCGTTGGCACTCCTTTGCTTTTTCTTCTTCTTTGGAGCTTCCAAATACCCATCTTCAACGATGTCCCAAACCTCATAGTCTTGAGACTTGATGAATAATTTCATGATATTTGCCCATTGGAAGTATGCTTCTCCTTTGAAGAGTGGAGGACACGAGATAGAGCGGCCTTCTTCAAATCTTGCCATTTTCTTGAACGGTTGGACTTCGAGCAATAGATCTTTACTCCCGGATGTTAGTCCTTCGATGGAGACGAGGCTCTGATACCAATTGTTGGGTTTTTTGCACGCTCGAATCAATCACCGAAACCGTCAAGGAGGGTTGTAAATGTTTGGTGGTTGAATTGGCTAAAACCGAAATAAAGGTAGACAATTTGCACGATGATTTTAGAGTGGTTCGACTACTCAACCGAGTCTACATCCACTACCTTAGCACACCACTAAGGATTTCCCAATTCACTCAACAATGAATTCGTCCCCTTTTCCAGGCTCAGGAGGAAACCGTTACAACCCTATCTTTTGGACTTGGCTAAGATAGAACCAACTCTAGTTTTTCTCTCAAGGCTAAACTAGAACCTCTCCTTTTACAAGGGTAAAAAATGTAAACAAATAAACCTCACAAGGTGGGTGTTTACACAATTTAGCTCACAAGAAAGAGTGAAGGATAAAAACAATAAAAAATCACTCTCTACAGACTATGTACAAGAGAATAGTAAAATAAAGATTTAGACTCTAATTCTCTTGACCATATTGCTTGGATGTTGTCTCTTGCATTCTTCAAGTGTTCCAGCCTTCAATTTATAGTCCCAAATGAGTTTGTAGCCGTTTATAGCCGTTGGGAATATTGCCGTTTATAGCCGTTGGGAATATAGCCGTTTATAGCCGTTGGAATAGTACCATTTATAGCCGTTGGGAATAGTACCATTTATAGCCGTTGGAAATAGTTCCATTTATGGCCGTTGGGAATAGTACCATTTATGGCCGTTGGGAATAGTACCATTTATGGCCGTTGGGCTATTTCAAAATACACCGTATCGATACGGTTAGGCGTATCAGTACGGGTTTTGGCTACTGGAATTTTGGTAGTTTAAAAAACCTTTAAATATATTTTAAAACCATTCCAAAGCCTTTAAAACCCTTAAACATATTTTCAAGTTGTTTTTGACTAAAAACATATTTTAAATTCTTTTCAATTTAGTCCAAAACATTTTTCAAATATTATATCAAAACCTTAGTTCTACAGTTGCCTTGTTGGGTTAGTGAGAATCAATGTGATTATTGTATTATTAAAGATAATCCTTATATATATTTTTTACATCATTATGGTAATATTCATGGTACTTTTATTATGGTATTAAGGTAATTTTTAACATTCCTTACTAAAGTTTGGTCAAAATATCATTAAGATATTTTCATGGTGATGTCAACGCCTTAAATCAAGATATTATTTATAATTTTATTACCTTACAATTTTGGCATTAATATTAAATAGTAAATATGGCATGAATAAAGGATATCTTATGTCATTTTTGGAAATATTGTGGATTATTTATTTTTGTACTAATGATTTCTTTTGAGAAATTTTATAGAGACGAACATGATATTCAGACGAAATCTTGATTTGTTTTGGAAACAAAGTTCTCGTAAATAATTCGTTTCGGGAATTATTTTCCGCCGTTTTAATGGGTTTACTTGATCTTCCAAACAAGAAATAATGGAATTAAAATCAAAGGATTAATTCCTTTTGATTTTTGTTAGTTAAACAGAATTAAGTTGGATTGATATCTCTGTTGTTTAACATAAGATATAATGGAAATAAATTACTAAATTAGAATCTTGCGTTGATTCTAATTTTAGAAAAGAAAATAAATCATTGAATTTATTTTCAAGAGAATCTTGTATGATTCTAACGTTGCAAGGAAAATAAATCATTGAATTTATTTCCGTAAGAATCTTGTATGATTCTATTTGATATGAAAAATAAATCATTGAATTTATTTTCTTGAGAATCAAGTATGATTCAATTTTGTAAAAGGAAATAAATCATTAAATTTATTCTTATGCTAGAATCATGTGTTGATTCTAACATGTTAGGGGAAATAAATCGTTGGATTTAATTTCGTGTGAATCTAGAATGATTCAATCTTGAAATAAATTGGTGAAGTTATTTTGGGAAAAGAAATAACTCATATTTATTATTTCTTAAACAATCAAAGTAAGATTTTTGAAAATAAATCGGTGAATTTATTTCAAAAAGTAACATTGGTTACCAAATTCAAAGCGATGATTCCGACTGAGGTCTCGAATCAAAGCATAGAAGGAATTGGTTCTCTATGTCAAAATTAAATTCTTAACGTATATTCTGATGCATGTTATGAAGTGCACAATGTTTAAAAATGGCTAAAGAATTGTGATGGTCGTTGGATCATAAACGGATTATTGAAAGACAATTTGAAAGTGCATGTCTAGGATTGGTTCTTTGAGAGACCTGATATTTAAGCGTGTCTAGTGCACCACATCTCTTTCATAAGCTACATACATGGTGCACTGTTTATTATTGTTCTTTCTATTAATATCGTGTGAACTTTTGTTTGGGGTTTAGTTTACTAAATCTCCGTTGTCTAACAAAAGTTATAAATTATGTTTGTTTCTGATTTTAGTCTCTGGCTAAATTCCTAACATTTAATAGATTCATAATGTTTTGGTTTTGGATTGTGTCTATGTGACACAATGAAAATCAATGGAATTTATTGGAAAGAATTTCAAACATGACAACAAAAGATGTTGCATATTTGACCATGATAAACCTGGTCAAATATCTGAAGGATGATCCTCGTATGACTAGAGAAGATAAAGTAAATATTACTAAAACAAATATTACCACGACAAACATAATGGAAGTCAAAAATGACTTGAAACCGCAAATTAGGCGGTGTGTTCAAGAAGCAGAATTTTAAGTAAAATGCTTCAATTGTCATAAGATGAGAAACAAGTCTTTGGACTATAGATTTTCAAACTAGGGCAATGTTATTGGCGTAACAATTAATATGGCAACATATTGGTTGAAGGAATACGAAGCTATAGAGAAAATTGTTCTCTATGAGCATGATGTTGAAACTCAAACTTAATTAAAGGATTAAGATGGGGAGAATCTCTATATGAGTAACGTTGGTACTATAATATGTCTAACATGTGAGAGAAATTGTTAAATCAACTAATTAAATAAGGTTTCCCACAACAAAAGAAACAAGACACCATATGAGTTTTGGAAGGTAATTAAACCTTCCTACAACAACTTGAAAATGTGGGGTGTCTTGCAAAAGTAATGAACTCATTATTAAAGTAAATGAAAATATATCCCCAAAAACGGTGGATAGTATTAGTGATACAAAACATAGCTACGAATATCGATTTCTTATGTATGAATTGAAGAACCATGAGATTCATAAGAATACGATAATGGAATCAAAGAATGCCTCGTTTTTTGAAAATGTATTCCCTTTTAAAATTAAGAAAGTTGGTCAAAGTTCAATGAAACGAACTTCGAAGACTATTAATAAAGATGACTCAAATGATCAACAAGAGGTTGAGCTTGAAATAGAGCCACGAGTAAGAGCAGAAAAAAAAATTTGGATTAGATTTTTCTTACCTTTATGCTAGAGGTTGAACCTCTAACGTATACGTTCATCTGAAGACACCTTATGAAAAGATGCCATTAAGAGCGAAATTGATTCTATCTTGCAAAACTATACATGAGAATTAGTGGACCTCCTCTCTGGAATTAAACCACTAAATTCAAAATGAATTTTTAAAAGGAAAATAAAAGCAGATGGAACAATTGATAAGTACAAGGCAAGGTTGGTAATCAAAGGATACCGACAAAAGGAAGGCCTTGATTAATTTGATACATTTCCCCTGTATCAAGGATGATACTCGCAATTACTGCTCTGCAAAATCTAAAAGTACATCAAATGGATGTTAAAACAGCTTTACTAAATGGAGATCTTGATGAAGAAATTTACATGGAACAACCTGAGGGTTATGTAGTTTCAGGTCAAGAAAAGAAAGTATGTAGTTTGGTGAAGTCTTTGTATGGACTTAAACAAGCACCAAATCAATGACATGAGAAATTCGATAATGTCATGATGACTAACAATTTCAAAATAAACGAGTGTAACAAATGTGTATATGTCAAAACTATTGACATTGTATATGTCATCCTATGTTTATATGTTGATGATGAAATGGTAAAACGTACCAAAAATATGTTAAATTCAAGATTTGACATGAAAGATATGGGATTGGCCGATACGATTCTGGGCATCCAAATCAAAAGGTCACTGGAAGGTCTCATATTAAATCAATCACACTATGTGGATAAGATTCTTGAGAAATTTAATAAGGAGAATTCTAGCATAACTTTAACCCCATAAGACCTTGTTCACATCTATCAAAGAATCGAGGGGAAAGTATCCATCAAGTGGAATATGCAAGAGTCATAGACAGCTTAATGAGCCGTACTAGACCATATATCGCTTCTATTGTGAGCAGTTTAAGCAGATTCACAAGCAACCCAGGGAAAGATCACTAGAAAGCAATTGTGAGAATACTGAGATACTTAAGATATACTCGGGACTACGAACTGCATTATTTCAAAGACCCCGCTGTCTTAGAAGGATACTCTGATGCCAGTTGGATATTTGATATTCAAGATACCAAAGGCACAAGTGGATATATATTCACTTTGGGGGGAGGAGTCGTGTCATAGAAATCCTCAAGGCAAACTATAATAACTAGATCCACAATAGAATCTGAGTTTATAGCTTTAGACAAGTCTGGAGAAGAAGTCGAATGGCTTTAGAAATTTCTTAGAGGATTTTCTTAAATGGCCAAAGCCAATGCCCACAATGTGCATACATTGTGATGGCCAAGCGGAAATTGGTAGAGCATAGAGCTTTTTGTATAATGGTAAGTCGAGACATATGTGTCATCGACATAATACTGTTAGACAACTGATCTCAAATGAAATTATCTCTATTAATTTTTTGAAATCAAAAGATAACGTTGCGGATCCACTAACCAAAGGGTTAAATCGAGATCAAGTTCATAAAACATAAAAATGAATGTGACTAAAACCCAGGTAAATTTAAGGCGCTATGTGAAGGAAAATCCTACCTAGTTGACTGGAGATCCAAAGATCTAGGTTCAAAGAGACAACCTAATTGCATAGACCTGTGCAGTCACTGTAGGGGCTCTTATCCCCAAGTCCATTCCTATGATGTAAATTATGATCAAAGTGGTTTAGGCTAAGCAATGCTTTTAATGACTATTGTGTGCTTTGGTGAGTCAAGCAACATAAGTCACCTATGTGAGAGTGAAGTGGGGCCGCTTCAAGGAAACTATTGGGCATAGTTCTTTCAAACTCTTGCAGAACCAGGCGATATCCACGGCTATATGGACATACCCATGAGAACTAATACTCTTGTCAGAGAGGTAGTTGTGTGAAGTATATCATCATTTACACAAACGACAGAATAGTTCAAGGACATTACGTCTACTGGTCAGCTAGTAAAGTAAATATACTTTCACAAGGGAAGGTTCAAGGGTGGACCCTACCTATCCTATGCAGCTAGAATCTATCACCGTATCAAGTAAAAATATTTTTGATTAAATCAATTTCATTCATGTGGGGGATTGTTGGGAAAATTTGATATTTTGGAGCTTTGAATGAGAAATTTATTCAAATGTTGTTGAGGAAAATGTGGAACCAATTATTGGTTCGTAAATGTGCAGACGTGCACGACATGGGTAACGCAAATGTCTGAACCGGTATGATCCTCTGTGGGCCTGCAGATATTTTGACCCAAATTTAATATAATTTTCCTCAAATAAGAGCATATATTTGCCAAATTTTATCTTGGAATTAAAAGAGTAAATATTGAAAGTTACCTTTAATTTAGATAATAATTTGGGAAATTGCTTTATAAAAGAATCAATTGATTCTCAATATTAAATGCTCTATTAGGTCAAAATTTTCACTTATACCCTCATGACACACCTATAAATAGGGAGTAAACCTTCTAGGTTTGACATAACTCAAAACCACATAAATTTTTTATTGTTTTACTCTGTGGATTTTACAAGTGATTTTCTTTGATAGGCGAATGTAAGGGTCAGTTCGTGATCTCCATAGTAGTGCAACTGTGACTGATCTTATGTTGTTGTATCCTGGGAGACAGACGACCAATGAACTCAAGCACCATAGGAGTGACCGAAAATCTGTCTTAAGGGAACTGCGTTCGTGCAGGCCTCAACACGTTTCTTTTGATTTCAAATCGGTTTGATTTATATATATTGGCGTATCGTTCTTAATTTTGTACTGTTCGTTTAAATAATAACATTTTATCTTATTATTTATTCTTATATTAACGTCTGTATTCTAACACTTGGTTGGTTATTCTGAATCGGTTACCAAAAAACTAAGATGGCTGCTTGGGGCTATCAAACTGAGCTGCATTGCTTGTTTTGTGGAATGGGTGAGGAATCCGGGAACCATCTTTTTGTAGAATGCATATTTTCAGTGCAGGTTTGCGATATGATTTTGCAGCATTGTGGCCTCACTTGATCTGGTTCAACATGGGAGGATCGTGTCGGGTGGGTGCATCAACACAGGAAGAGTAAGAGTCTATTGGTTGTTATAGTCAGATTGGCTTGGAACTGCTTCAATTATCTTCTATGGCAGGAACGGAATTGTAGGTTGCATTGTAAGTCTACTCAACAAGTTATGGGTCTATTTTTGCGCATTAGAAAGGATGCTGGTATGAGTTCATTTGGATATAGAAAATTTTCCACTGTTACAACATAGTTAATTGGTAGATGAGATTTGATTTGTAATTAGTTTATAGGAATGGAGGGTGTCGAGGGGGTTTCTTTATTGGTTGTATAGGGGTTCTTTGGATGGATTAATAAAAGCCGGTTTATCTATAAAAAAACATATTTAATTTCACTAATTTTAAAATTGAAAGTGTCTTAAAAAATAATTAAATTAAAAAAATAATGGGTCAAAGTTAAATTTCATTAATTTTAACTTAGAGGGTTTTAGAAAATAATAAACTAATTTTTTTAAAAGAGATAAACACTTAATTGCAAAGGTTTTAAAACTATCAATGGCCTAAAAACAATTAACTCATTCAAAGTTGGGGGACAATTGCCCCTCCCACCCTCTATTTAGCTCTGTCCCTATCTATATATGCCCAAACAATAAAAAATTACAGATAGTAGCCAATAACCCAGAAAATTAATCTCGGTTGAATCCTCCTCGTCCTCGTCTTCTTCATTTCTGACTGCTATTAGTTTTTTTTGGGATTGTTGTGACTTAATTTTGTTGTATATAATTTTTTTATTTTCGCTTTCAAATTGTATATATATTTTTATTTTTTATTATAGTTTAGAGGCCATATATTAACACTTATTTTAACGTGTTATGTCATCAATTTAATGTGAGCTAAAACAGACTGGTGATTTCTGATGAATTATAAGACTAATGGTCTTTTTTTTTTTTTTTTTTTTTTTTTTTTTAGAATATGCTGGTGTGATGCAATGGTAGCATCTGTTCAACTTTCTTTTTAGCCTTTTTTCAACGAAGGCACACACAGCATGCAATACTGGTGCTCGATCCCGGGTCCCAAGGGATGATAAACATCAACCTTTGCCACAAGGACACAAGGGGATGAGCAGACTAATGGTCATTTTAAATATAAGCGATAAGACAAATGATCATAGCATAACATTTCAAACTTTAATGATAAATAAATTTACTTAAATCTTAGTGAGTAATGACCATACACATAGCTTTCTTATTACGAAGAGTCAAAGCCAAGAAATTAAGTTAGAACGAGTCAGGAGCAAGATCATAAAAGATCGACTGAAAATATGAATCCATTATATTAGTTCTACGATGAATCCATTTAAATGTTGTTTTCATACGTAGATCGGAAATTGCTCAAACTAGCAACAGAAAGAATGTGAGTAGCACCTGGACATGTAACCAATTTTACAGTTTGTGTACAACAAGAATAAAAATCCTCTGCCCTTTTTGTAGTCTGTACATATGCCATAATACCAAAAAATACAAAATTAAATTCCAAACCCTAACCCTAAATTCTAAACTCTATACCTTAAAAATACATCATACCTTAAATTCCCTAAACTTTAACCATAAACTATAACCTAAAATCGTAAACCTAATTTTAAGCGTGAGAATAAATAGGGGCACCGAAAATTAGCAGAGGATTTCCATCCAACAACCAGACATATAATTGAGATGAAAAGTAATCAGCAAAGAAATGATTGGGTAGCATATGTTTCCACTAGCAATTCCTGCTCATTAAGTTTTACACACAGAGACGCTCGTCAAATGAGCAGTAAGGGAAGGCCCAGAATCGTAAAGGACCTAAGGCCGCAATCCCCATGAATGAAAGGTAACTTAGCCAAATGGGCTGACGAATGAAAGTACCCAAGCCAACAACCTTAATTTTATGGGTGGTTGAATATGCAGAAAACAATCATTGTTGGCGAAAACCCAAATATCAAGTACATTAGTTGTCATTAAGTCTTAACACAAATGAAATAACTCTGTAAAATGTTGTTATTTTGGTTCATACCAATCCAACATTCAGACCAGGAACTTGATCCATGGAGAAACCAACAGTCCAATTGGTATCTGCGAAAACCTCCCTAAGTCACTGTAATTATGATCCGTTTCCCCATGCTATTGCAAAATTCATGGGAACAACTTATCTGGCTATACATCAAATACCGCCATCTGATTTTTCATCTTCTTCGGTGTCGCCTCCGGTGGTACTCGACAGGCCTTTAGCACGAGCACCGGCGAGGAGGGGACCCTGTGGGGAACCAGACTGTGAAATGTTTTCTTTCATGTGTTTATTCCACTGATTTTGAGCTAACTCTCGGCTGTTTCCTTGCCCAGCTGAAGAAGCCGGAAGCTTTCGGATATGAAGTCTGTATTTCTGCACACAAAACCAATTTCGACACACAAATTCAGTAAACATAAAGGAGATCGAAAAGAGTACAATAGGATTAGGTTACTTATGCTAATTGAACACCAACCTGCAAATGGCTCTTCACTTCATCATTGGTGAGGCCATTTACTTGCATCAGTTCTCTAATCTGTTTAGGAGTTGCCACTGTGGAACATTAAGACACCAATAATAGAATCAGATTCCAATGTTTTGGTCCTAAAAAAGACATAATTCTAAGAAATTGACAACATACGGAAGCTGCCAAGAAAAGGTTCTTTCAAAAATGAACAACTGAATTCATCAAATCTGATAACTCGGCCTAACCTTTTGAACCTCCAAGCTGCTGAAGTGCTTCGACAAATCGTCTATGAAGCTCAGGTGACCAGCACCGCCTTTGTTTCCTAGAATTCTGCATATGCTGCAGCTGTTCATGTTGTTGATGTTTGGTCTGAAACGGAATTTGGTTTTGGTCTGAATACAAGGAAGGGCCAAAACCAATTCCACAGCTGCCATTGCTCTTCAAAATTGGCTTACAAGAACCCAATCCAGAACTTGGGAACATGAGAGAAAGCCCTAAATTTTCCTTATCCACTTGTCCCTTACATCTTTTGTCATTACAAAGTTCAATTGGGTTCTCTTCTTCTTCTTCTTCTTCACTTCTCTGTCAAATCAATACCCCTTGAAAAGATTAGTTTTACTATTCCATAAAATAAGATGAAAATCAGACAGATAGTTCGGGAATTACCAGTTTCTGTTCTGGAACTTTGTTTGATTTCTTGCCGTGATCAACGTTGTCGGAATCAGAGTTCCAGAGTTGAACAGAACTCATCCAGTTTTTCTTGTCACCGCCATCTTTTTCCACATTTACCCTTCCATTTTCCTTCAACGGCAACATCAACTCTTCCGTCACTGATCCATCATCCATTTCCTTACACTGCATTTCTTCCTCCTTCAATCTCTCAATCACTAACATCCCATGAAAATAATCAAATTAAATCCCAGGAAAAAAGAGAGAGAAAAATCAAAATTAAACACGAAAATAAAATAAAAAATACCATCTTTCAAGAGAAGCATGCAAAGGGGAAGTTCGCGTTTAAAGGCATCGATTTTCCTCATCTCATCTTCCAATCTTTTAACAAAATCACTAATCATCAATAATCTTTGGAACCCATTTTTAATCTTTGAAACTTCTTTCAGAAACGCAGATATGCTTTCTGGTACATAAACAAAACTTAAATCCAAGCTCAAGTCCATCATTTTTCTCTCTATTTTCTTTTTCTTTTCCTTTGTTTTTTTTTCCTAACATCGCCAAGATAATATCCCAGACATGTGTTTTATATGGCGCGTGTAGAAGAGATTCAAGATTCGCTGCCTGTTTCGCAAACGGATCGTCGCATATTTTAAAGTTACAAGGCTAAAAACTCGGCACTATAACCTAGCAATGTTTGTAAAGAATCTTTTAGGTTTCGTAAAGCCCACGCGGCAACTGGATGAAGAAAAAAAAAAGATCCAACTTTTTTACCACTCTTCATTCTGACCGCTTTCTATTTCTATTTATCGATTATATGGTAAATTATAGGGGTGTTCAAAAAAATCCGATCCGATTGATCCGATCCGATTATCCGTTGATCCGATCCGAAATTTCGAATATCCGATCCGTTTTTTATTTTTCGGATAATTCGGATCGGATATCCGAAAATTTCGGATCGGATACGGATAGTGGTTTTACATTCGGATCGGATATCCGATTATCCGATATCCGAAAATTCAATTTTTTTATAGGTATAAATCTTATTATATTCGATATTTTTACTTGTTATATATGAAAAATTGAAATTTCTTGATACAAATATTGTTATATTCAATAATTTATTAATTTTTATATTCGAAAACCTAAATTTTTCATGGATAGAACCATTAAATTAAAAAAATAATCAAATAAATTCATAAATTTCGGATATTCGGATATCCGAGTATCCGATCCGAAAATTCGGATATCCGGATTTTCGGATATCCGGTTTTTTCGGATCGGATACGGATCGCTATTTAGGTGATCCGAATTTTTCGGATATCCGAATTTTCGGATCGGATCGGATCGGATATCCGAAATGAACACCCCTAGTAAATTACCTAACTTTCCCCTTTTGAATTTTTTTAAAGAAATATTCCCTCAAAAAATTATTTAATGAAATACTCTCATTTCAAACACGATATGATAAAAATGTTCATTATCCAGCGTATTCTTGAAAAGCACTGCTGAACGAACGGGTTTTTACGAGAGATTAAATTATTTTTTTGGGTTTGTTTGAAAACCCTAAACTATAAACCTAAAACCATAATTCATAACCCCTAAACCCTAAAAACTGACACTAAACCTTAAAACATAAACTTTAACTCTAATCCTAAACCCTAACATTAAACCCAAAACCTTAAAACATAAATCCTAAACTCTAAACTCTAAACCATTAAATCATATATCATTAGGATTAATATTTGATACACTGTCAGTGTAAAAAAAGTTTACACAAGCATGCCTATTTTCAAGCCTAAATTTAAATCCTAAAATTCTAACCTTAAAACCCTAAAAATCTAACCCCAACCCCTAAATTATAGCCATAAATCCTAAATTCTAAATCATACAACCTAAACCCCTAACCTTTAAACCCTAAACTAAACCCCTAAACCCCTAAATAAACCCGCTTGTAGAAACTTTATTTTCCACTGGCAGTATATAGGATATTAATCCATATCATAATACATTAAATGAGATTTTTTTTCAATAGAATTTTTTAGAGTTTTGTAATACATTGAATGATTATTATTTTTTAAGTAGAATCTTCTATTTAATACAAGCTATTAATTGACCATTAACCTATGCATGTATGTATAAGCTAAAAAAAATAATTTTTAAGGAAAGTTCGACCTACCAAACACGCCTTTTAAAAAATTCAAAATTTTTAATTAAAGTACGCATAGTCAATTGTCTTTTCCTAAAATTTTATTTTTTAAGAAAGCGCATCCAGTCAGCAACACTATCATTTTTAAGATATTATTTTAAAACATGTTTCACATAAGTTGCGATGATTCAATATTTCAGGGAAAACGTTTTCCAAAAACGCATTAGACATGGAGCGTTTTGTCCTACGTGTCTCAAATGCGAGGTGTTTCGTTAAATAATTTTTTAAAGGGTTATTTCGTTAAAAAAAATTAAAAGGGGAATATTTGGGTAAATTTACCCAATTATAGATTGATTTAACGGATAAAATATCAATTTTTAGTGTAAAATACACAAATGGTCACTAAAATATCCCTAAAAATATAAAATGATCACCAAACTTTTAAAAATTACATAATGGTTATTAAACTTTAATTTTTATTACAAAATGGTCACTGGGTCGTAACTATCGTTAACTAGGAGACGTGGCAGTTACAAAATTTGTATAATAATATATTTAATCCTCAATATTTACACATTCAATCAATTTAGACATCAACAATGAAGGTTAAATTAGGAATAAATTGATTAAATGTATCAATATGGAGGATTAAATGTTATATTATTCAAATTTCTATAACTATCACGTCACCCAATTAACGACAGTTAACGACTCGGTGACTATTTTGTAACAAAAACTAAAGTTTAATACCCATTGTGTAACATTTAAAATTTTGATGACCAATTTCTATTTTTAGAGATAGTTTAGTGACCATTTATGTATTTTACCCTATTTTTTAAGATTGAGGTTTAGATTTTAACGTTGCAGGTAGGGTAAATTACTTAATTATGTTGACCCATTAATAGGTATACCAATACCATGGCAAAAATATGTTGAAGAGGTAATTTTGTATTTTAATGATTGTAACGGGTATTTTAGTCATGAAAGAGAGTAATATTTATGTTTGGTAAGATAATATGTCCTTAGATTTCTTTATTGTTCAAGAAAATGTAATTTAAATACAATTATACTCTTGCATCCAGATTTTTTTAATTTATTACTTCTTTCTTTTTTATATAAGAAAATATCTTTAACTTATAGAGGTTGGTTAAGTGGTAAGTAGCTTGGTATTGCTTAAATAAATCTCGAGTTTAAGACATTGTGTATGCAGAAAATTTTCGTCGGAAGATTCACCCTACCAAAACTAAATGTACGATACGGGCCGATCCGAATTAATCAAGGCAAAGCTCTGGAGAACCGTGAAAGGACAAAAAAATATCTTCATTAATTTAATAACTAAAGAGTTTAGGTTACCATGGATTAAGTTTTATTGTGTTTGCAGCGTTAAACTTCTAAGACTTTGAGTACTCGGGTTCATTTTTTGCTATACGTGCATATTACTTACAGATTTTATATATCTTACACCACATTAATTTTCATGTATCAAATTAATATTAAATTTAAATTCATGTGTAGTTTTATTATCAAAAAAATCCATGTGTAGTTTTAAATTTTATTTGATGTATAATTCAAAATGTTTAACATTATAAGTTTATTAAAATATTTAAGCTTCAGTTTATTTTAGAAAATGGAAACTTGAGAAATTTATAAAACAATAAAAAAATTATTTTCGCTAAAAAAATTCAAAATAAGTGTTTTTTTAACTTGATGAATTGAGTAGAGTTCGAATACATGCATACACAAAGATATTCTCTATTTTCAACAATTTTTAAATATTAAATATGTGACTTAGGTTCGAATTCATATAAATACAATTTTTTTTTTCATTTTATTTATCATGTTTCTACTATAAAAAATATAATCAAATGTGTTTTATATTTTTATTATTGAAAATGAAATTGTATTTCGGTTTACCACACATGTTTTTTAGTTAAAAAAAAAAGAAAAGAAAAATAGATTAAATCAATTATGTCATCGAATAGAGAGATAAATTGAATCAATTAAGTCATTTTATCAATTTTGATTGTTAAGTTTTAATATTTATTTTTTGAGTTTGTTTTGTCATGTAACACACTACAATTTTGACACGTTAGGTTTGTAATTTTTTTAAAAAGTATATATTTTATAATTTTAAAAAGTTATTTTAGAACTTTTATAAATTCTTTGAAAAATTTTAAATAATTTTTTTCCTAAAAATGTAGTGTGATAACTCTTTGACGTGGCATATGACTTCAACTAATTTAAAATTAATAATTTTTTAATCAAATGAAAATTTCATTCACATAAAAACAGGCATACAAATGAAAGTGGAAAAAACGATTCGAGAATAAGACCCGGTTACAACCCGTCCACAAGGCCAGAAACAACATGCCCAAAAATGCATTAAGAAATTGATCACCTGCCAAAGTCATGTGGCGCCATTTTATCAGAACAAACAAACAAATTCTAACCAAACTATCATCTTCGTAAGAGCTCAAAGGTTTATGACATGTCTGCAGATATGGACCTATTTAACTAAATTTTATTTGGAGTAAAGCCGATACAAGTAGATACAGCATATATTGAGGCTCGTTTTTTTTTTTTTATATTTTCGAGTTCCATCAATGCTCATTCTAGGCCTCGTAATACCAGGACTACCCAAGAGATGAAGACACCACTGAAAAAAAAGAAAGAAGCGACGTTAGCATGATCAGATCTCCACCCATAAAAGCAAAAGTTTGAGCACTTTTAACGCTCTTGTTTTTTTTTTTCAAATTTAATTACTGATATCCAATTCATTAACCGACTAATCATTGATTTTATTTTTTGTAGAAAAAATAAAAGCTTAACTATAAAATATGTGCTCAAACTATACATCTTTTTTTTTGTAATAGGTGCCTAAAGTATTTTTTTGCCTAAAATAATTGTTTAAAGTTTCATTTCGTTACTGTTTTAAGATAACACCATTAAAAAAAACTCATCACCCAATCAGAATTTGACATGTGTATTTTATTTTAATTCTTTTTCAAAAAATGAAAAAAATAGTTTAAAAAATCTAAAACTTCTCAGAATATTTAAAAAAGTTTCGTATTCCTAAAACTCAAAACTCAAAAATCTTAAAATTGACGTCGTCGTCGCCGATTGGCACGCCTTTCACCGGTTACAATTGATGGGTGGTCAAGAAAAATGGGCAGGGGCCTCTGACAACGACGGTGGTGGAGTCCGACGAAGCTATCGACAGCGACAACGACTGCAAATTTAAAATTTAGGGGTTTGAGATTTTAGAGATTTCAGAATGTTTTATAATTTCTTAAAATTTTGAGATATTTTTAAATTTATTTTCTTTTCCATTTGTTTTTGAAAATAAAAAATAAAAGCCATGTGTCAGGCTACAATTGGGTAATTAATTTGTTTAACACGTTAATTTTAAAATGGATTAATATGAAATATTAGATATTTATTTCGATCAAAAAAAATTTAAGCATTTATTATAAAAAAATTAAAATTTAAGTATTTAGTTTATAGTTAAGCCAACAAATATAAATGTCTCCCTCATTATTCCTTCTCATTCTATTAGAAGGAAGAATGAGGAAATGTGAAGAATGACCAATCAATTTAATTCAAAATGATCCATCAAGTGCCCCATGGCCTTGACCTATGGGAAAAGAGGCATGCCAGAGATTCCTTTTGACAAAACGCACTTTATTTGATTGTTTTTCTTTTACTTCTTTATCTAATAATATTTACCCTCCCATTTTTTCTGGATTGGTGTTCTATAATACTCCATAAATTTATTATATTTTTTTAGGCATTTGTGTGCCCAAGATATTAGAATCTCCTAGAGAAACTAAAAGAATTTGTTCTCTTCCCCAATTTACTACAACCAGAGAATATAAAACTCATTCTTTTTCAAAAGATATAAAATTAAAAAAATACTTTCAACGTTTAATTGAATAAGCACTTTAACTCATATTTTTTAAGTAATTTAATTCTTAACGTTTAATTTTAGGTTAAAATTACTTTTTTACGGATAAAAATTATTAAAAAATTAACGGTAAACAGTTTGAAATGACTTGACAGAATGATAAGTCAATAAAAAATTATTTTATATTTTATATAATTTTATAAAATTATTTTTGACTGGTGTAACATTTTCTTAAGTCTAACACATTTGTTTATATGATACTGCCATGTCAGCGTGCACTGCCATATAGGTTTGTCACGTCATTTCAAGCTATTTATCGTTAGTTGACTGACATTATTCATTTGTAGAGGGGTCATTTTGACCCAAAATAAAACGTTGATGGTTGAATTGCTCTTAAAAATAGAAGTCAAAATGACTACTCAGTCAAACGTTGGGAACATTTTTTAGCTTTATGCCTTTTTCAAAAAAAATATTTACGTTAATGTAAAATTACTTTAATTTTACAAACTTTTTTTAAAAACAATTAAGATTTAAATTTTGTTAAAACTTAATTGGCTTTTCTAGTCTATGATCTAGGCATAGGTTAAGGTGTATTTAAAAACATTAATTAAATAAAAAAATATTATTATTGCATTTAATATAAAACATTTAACAAAAATTTTATTTAATTAAGTAAAAAATCTTATTTAAGAAAATTCTTTGATTATTTAACTAATATAATAATATTAATTCTCACATTAAGTTGTATAAGTGTTCAAGGTCTAGGGTTTTTGTTTATGGTTTATGTGTTTTGTTTAGGGTTTAGGATTTTTGTTTAGGGTTTTTGTCTAGGGTTTTGTTTTGATCCAATGATTTTAGGTTTTAGGGTTTGTGGTTTTTGTTTAGGGTTTTTGTATAGGGTTTAGGTTTTTTAGGTTTTAGGATTTAGTGTTTACGGTTAGGGGTGTGCAAAATCGGGTTCGGTTAATCGTTAGAAAATTATTTCGGATAACCGATAAATCCGGGTTGCTTAATTCTCGACCCTAAATCTTAACCATTAAACCGGTTAACTGATTAACTGGTTAACCGAAATATTCGGTTCGGGTAATGGTTTATTAACTTTCCTTATTAAAAATATCAAATCTAATATAGTGAAAAATAAGCAAGAGTTTGAATTTTGAAATATTTGAAGAAGAAAAATATTAATGTATGAAATTGAGAATAGGAAATAATTAACAATTAAGGTTGAATTTTTTAGGCTAAAGGGATACTTTTGCCCCTGAGTTCGACCTAAAAATGCAATTTCGCCCCTCGCCGAAAAGTGCACTCAATGTGGCTCTCCAGTCCATGAAATCGATCAAATTGATCCTTTGACTGGCATTGACCGTTACGGTGATGACGTGGCAGTTAACGATGATGACGTGGCAGTCTATGATGTTGACGTGGTGGTCAACGATGCTGACGTGACACTACACGTGGGATGATGACGTGGCATGAGGGGCTGAATTTATTATTTTAACCAAATTCGAGGCCATAATTGATTTTTTTCCTGAGTTTAGGGGCATAATTAATTTTAATTAAAAGTTCGATAACTTATTTAATATTTAAGTTGAAAAATAAGAATTTATGATTAAAATTTTAAAATATTAAAACTAGATAAATAATTTTATTAAGTGAGAATGATTTTAAAAAACAAAGTGAAGACTCTCACAGAAGATCAAAACATTCTTCAATTTATTTTATAAAAATCCATAAAATTAATAAAAATAAATAAAATGTCTAAAAGTTACTAAAAATAAAAATTATATAAAAATTTAAAATATATTATATATTAAAAAATGATAAAATTTAATGTAAAAACTTAATAAATTTTTTATAAAGTATTAAAAAATTAAACACTTTTATAGAAAAAAAAAATTTCGACTTCGTCACTTTGAGTATTACTATTCGTTAAATTTTTTTTTAGTGGAATCAACATTGTACTAGGGTAACAATAGAATTCAATTTTTTCCCGCTTTTTTACACCAAATTGATGCTCGTTAATATTTGATGTAGAGAAATGAAAGAGAATTTTAATTTTATTAATACTTTAATACAAGGATGTCTCAAATATGTTCAAGGAACATTAGTACGCGTAGCATAATGAGAAACAATCGAAAAATTCTCCAATAGTTTATAAATATTTTTTAATTTTTTATATTTATAACTTTAATATTTTTACTTATATTTAATTCATTATGGTGTTTTATATTTTTTAATATTTTATGAATATTTAAATATTGATAGTTTTTATTTTTTTAGCTTAAAGATTAAATAAGTTATTGAACTTTTAATTACGCCCCTAAACTCGAGAAAAAAATCAATTATGCCCCTGAATTCAGTTAAATAATCAATCCAGCCCCTCCCGCCAAGTCATCATCCCACGTGTAGTGCCATGTCAGCACCGTTGACCACCACGTCAACATCATGGACTGTCACGTCATCACCGTTAACTGCCACGTCATCACCGTAACGGTCAACATCTGTCAAAGGGTCAATTTGATCGATTTCATGGACTGGAGGGCCACATTGAGTGCACTTTTCGACGAGGGGCGAAATTGTATTTTTGGGTCGAACTCATGGGCAAAAGTACCCCTTTAGCCAATTTTTTTACTTACCAAAGTAAAATAAATCCACTAATATTTGGGAGGGAAATATATTAAAAATTACCCATATTTTTTTCACTTTCCATGACAATAAAAATATTTAAAAATATTTGAAGAATAGAAAAAATAACAATAACGCTAAAAATTTTCCATTATAATTGTATAAATATGCATATTGTATATATTATATATTATGCAACCGGTTGGTTCGGTTACCCGCTTTTGTTCAAAACTACGAACTGTATCCAAATTGAAATAATATTTAAAAAAGGGTAAACTACTGCAGGGGTCACTTTCGTTTCCCGTTTGTACAGATTTAGTCACCACTTTTGAAAAGTGCCAATAAGTGGTCATCTACGTTTTCGATGTGTAAAGACTTGGTTACTCCGACGTTATAGTCCATTAATCCCCTAACGGATTGCTGATGTGGTGGAATTAATTAAATGGCAATATCCATGTGTATTCCCACGTGGATAATAACGTTGAATCGAAGGATCAAACGAGAATCTCTTGCTGCCTCCAATCCCCAGTCCCAACCTTACCTCGTTTTCGCTTACAACAAACAGGTATGGCTTCCCCCTTCTTTGCTTTGATCTTTCTTTTCTTTTCTTGCTTAGATTTGTACTTTCTTGAATCGTGTTGTGTTAGGGGACTGTTTGGGTTCTTGAATCAGAAAAAGCTCCAGCACCCAGAGAGCAGAAGCGAAGAAAGGACTCGCCCTTTGAGGTTTCCCCTACTCGAAAGCAAGCTAAAATCCTGGAAAACAACTTAGTTTTCATGCATTCTGATTCTTCCAGCACTACCGTTCCCCTTAAGGGCTGCGCCATTAAGGATGTTTCCACTACCGATTTACCCTCAAGAAAATGGTATTTTGCCCCTTTCTTTCACTCTTCTTACTTACTTCAGTGTTCAATGTTCACGTATGTACGACAATGATTCTTACTTTAGTCTCAACTCTCAAGCCTATATGTCCCATCCTTTTGATTCAAGTTGTGAGTTAAAGTTTTGGGTTTTCAATCAAGATTTTGTTGGCATAACAATGTTGCCATTGTTAAGGGTTAATGATATATATGCCTGACTTCATTTGACGCCTTTGAAAATATTTGACTTTGTTCCATTCGTTTGATAGGGCCAAGAGATTTCAGATAAAAGTGGAAAGAAAAACTTCACCCATCTACAATGGAAGTAAAATCATTTACCTTTATCTGGAGACTTCTTGGGAGAAGGAGTCATGGTGCCAAGCTCTTCGTCTTGCCTCATGCGAGGATAAAGAAAAGCTGAGCTAATTTGCTAAGTTGAATGAAGACTTCCATGCTTACTTGACATCTTTAAATGCTGGATATCCATCATTTATGAAACCTTGTTTAGGTTTCAGTGCTGAGCCAATGGATAAAGGAGGTAAGTTTGATGGTTCTTCATCAAAAGTTAGATTATTATGGAGAAAGCTTTCCAAATTAAAGCCTGGTATGGAAAATAAGGGAATTTGGACATCTCAAACTGCCCGTGAAGATAGAAAGACTTGTGAGAAACAACATCCATTCCAAGATTCAGTGGCAAGGAAAGCACCAAACAGTTCAACTGAAGAAAATATGGCATTTTCATCACAGCAAGGTTTTCCTCGTTCAGTTAGTCAAAGTGCCTCTGTTTCTTCTGATGCCGATTCGGAACAAGACAAGTTTAGTTTTGATGAAGGGACACTCTGCTGGAACTTGTTAATTTCTCGAATCTTTTTTGACATCAAAGGAAATGCAGGGTTGAAGAAGAACACGCTCCAAGAATCCCACCACTTGCAGACTCACAATTGCTAGCACTCCAAGAACCAACCCAAAGAAGAACACACTCCACGTTATTATCCACGTGGGAATACACGTGGATATTGCCATTTAATTAATTCCGCCACATCAGCAATCTGTTAGGGGATTAACAGACTATAACGTCGGAGTGACCAAGTCTTTACACATCGAAAACGTAGATGACCACTTATTGACACTTTTCAAAAGTGGTGACTAAATCTGTACAAACGGGAAACGAGAGTGACCCCTGTAGTAGTTTACCCTTAAAAAAACTACCAAAACCGACTTTTTCGGTCCAGTTAACCATGTTTTCAGATCGATTTTTTCGAATTTCGATTTTGATTTCGTTTTGTCGTGTTTTATACACAGTCTTATTTACGATTTTTTATTTAGTATTTCCGATTTAAGATTTTTGTTTATGGTTTTAAGGTTTGTGGTTTGTTGTTTTGTTTATAATTTAGGGTTTTATGGGGTTGTATTTATGGTTTATGATTTTTTGTTTAGGGTTTAGGGGTTGTTTATATTTTGGATGTTTAAGGTTTAAGGGTTAGAGTTTCTGTTTGGGTTTTAAAGATTAAATGATTCATAAACCCTTAAATCCTAAAAACTCAGAAACTCTAAACCTTAAACACTAAACAAAACCCTAAATAAAACCCTAACCCCTAAGCAAAACCCTACTAAACAAAACTATAGTCAAAACTTTAAACAAAACCTTAACCCTAAACCCTAAACAACCCCCTAAACAAAAAATCATAAAACTTTAAAACCATAAACCCTAAACAATGAATCATGAACCATAAACACATTGAATCCTAAACTATAAAGCCTGAACAAAAACCTTAAACCCTAACAAAACCATAAACCCTACTCCACAAACAAAAATCTTAGACCCTAAACATTTAAACAACAAAATGTGAGAATTAATATTATTAAATAATTTAAATAATAAAAAAATCCTCTTAAATGAGATTATTATTAATAGTTTCATATTAAATGCTACAATATATCTTCTACTTGATTAATATTATTAAATATACATTAACTTATGCCCTTGGGGCATAGGTTAGCTAAACCTTGAACCTTGAACCTTAAAAGCCCTAGACCCTAAACAAGAACCATAAACCCTAAACCCTAGAAAAGGCTAAACCCTAAATAAAATTCTAAACCTAAAATTCTTGGATCAAAGTATATATATATAAACACTAGACAAAACCCTAAACCATAAACAAAAATACTAAACCCTAAACCTTAAACAAAAACACTAAACCATAAACTCTAAACTATAAATCATAAACACTAAACAAAACCTTAAACCCAAACAAAAAACCATAAACCATAAAAATCATGAACCTTAAACCTTAAACCATAAACAAAAACTCTAAATCCTAAACCATAAACCATAAACAAAAATCACAAACCATAAACCATAAACAAAAATCATACACCCTAAACACTTAAACAACTCAATGTGAGAATTAATATTATTAAATTAATTAAATAATTAAAGAATCCTCTTAAATGAGATTCTTATTAAATGTTTTATATTAAATAGAACAATAAATTTTTTTACTTAATTAATGTTATTAAATACATCTTAACCTATGCCTTAAATCATAGGTTAGACAAAGCCAACTTAATTTACAGAATGTCAAAACCTGAACCATTGTACATATTTCACATTAATAAACTCTGAATGGAACGAATTGTTCTAACGAAAAGTGAATGCACGCCGCTGACACCATGAAATTTGACATTATAGTAAATAATTATTTAGGATGTATTGTAAGATTACTTCTGATAATATTAAAAATAGTGGTATTAGTGAAATTAATTATTATAATAATATCGAATACGGTAACAGTGAAATATATGTTTTTTTATAGCTATATGTATTCAACTCTGTAGAACTAATATTTTGATATAATAATTGAAAAATGTTTTGGACTAATTTGAAAAGAATTTAAAACTTGTTTTTAAGTCCAAACAACTTGAAATTATGTTTGAGGTATTTTAAGAGGTTTTTGGCAAAGATTTTTCATGTTTTTAATAGCCAAACTTGTGTTTTCAGAGTACCAGTATCGATACGGTAAACCCCCGTACCGATACCTTTTTGCTCAGTTTGGCCACTGTCAAAACCCGTATCGATACAGGCCCTTGCAGTATCGATACGGAGTGGGGTCGTTTCGATACGCCAGGTAAGCTTACCGATCCCATTTCAACTACCCCAACGGCTATTTCCCAACGGCCATTTAAATGTCAAGCAGTACCGATACGCCCTCAAGCGTATCGATACTCCCAGGCTGGCAAGAGCCCAACGACTAGTTCCTATGAAGGTCGTATCGATACCGTTCCACGCGTATCGATACCCTTAGCTACAGAACAGCATTTATAAAGGGAAATAAAGTCCTCAACGGCTCCAAATTGATCCCAACGGCTAGTAACGACTACAAACTCATTTGGGAGTATAAAAGGGACCTCCAAGCATCAAGAGAAGGCTAATGCTCATATTGTCAAACATCAAATGATTAAGAAATTGTCTTAGTGCTTAATTTGTCATTTCTTGTATAGACAAACACTAGTGAGCCAAAATTGTCAAATTTGCTCAAGTGTTTTAGGTTTTGGGTGAGTGCTTAATTGTGCAAACAAACACCTATTAGAGGGTTTAAGTTTGCTTTGTTTATCTCTTTGTAAAAGAGGGTTTTGATCAAGGCTTTGGGTAGAAGCTTGATCGTTTGTAAGGGTTACCTCCTAAGCCTAGAAAAGGGGACGAATCAATAGTGGATTGATTGAGAAATCCTTAGTGGGGAGCTAAGGTAGTGGATGTAGACCTTGGTTAGAAGGTTGAACCACTATAAATCATTGTGTCAATTTCCATTCTAGCTTCCTTAACCCTAACACCCAAAAATCCACCTCTCCACCACTTGGTGAGCATAATCGGTTGAACGAATCGAGCCCCACACATCTCAACAATTGGTATCAGAGCTTGGCTCAATCGAAGGGGATTCACATCCTATTAAGAAGATCCGGCAAGCTCGATCACTAGTTCATCAACCGGCTCAAATGGCACAATCAATCGACAAACCGCCTTTCTTTGACGGAACCCACTATGCCCATTGGAAGACAAATATGAAGTTCTTCATCAAATCTAGAGATTACAAGCTATGAGATATAGTTGAAGATGGTCCGTTCGTGCCTCAAAGAAGCAAAGCGGAGTGGAGTGCCGATGATCGCAAGAAGATGGAGCTAAATTGCAAAGCCTTGCACATCTTGTTTTGTGCTTTTGGCCCATCCATCTATGAGAAGATGTCTTCTTGTGAGAGTGCCAAGGAGGTATGGGACAAGCTTGAAGTCACATACGAGGGGACCGATGAAGTCAAGGAGACCAAGATTGGGCTCCTAACCTTAGAGTATGAGAACTTCAAGATGGATCCGGAAGAGAACATCGAGAAGATGTTTGATAGGTTCTCCACCATCACCAACGGTCTTAAAGGTTATGGAGAAGCCATCCCGGAGGAGAAGCTTGTCCGAAAGCTCATCTACTCACTTCCCGAGTCGTGGGACTCAAAGAGGACCGCCATCATCGAAGCCAAAAATTTGAAGACCTTGAAGCTTGATGAACTCATGGGGTCACTCCTTACTCATCAAATCATGAAGAAGAACAAAGAGGATGAGAAAAAGAGGGAAGAAATTAGAGCTATGGGAGAGAAGAAAATCAAAGGGCTTGGCATCAATGCAAGTGTCATGGCTCTCAAATCCCCCACTTGCCATCATGTCTACTCAAGTGAAGAGGATGATGAAGATGAAGAGATAGTTCATCTCTTCAAGAAGTGTGCCCCGTTCATGAAGAAAGCCTTGAGAGAGCTTGAACGAGAACCTAAAAGAAAGGAGAGGGCAAGCACTTTAAGCCATAAGAAGAAGGCACATGTGGCTACTTGGAGTGATGAGGACTCCACCGACGATGAACAAGCCAACCTTTGCCTTATGGCCATCGAAGAAGATTCAAGGGTAACTTCTAATTCATCTACTTCATGTTCTTATTCCTTTGATGAATTACAAGATGCCTATGATGATTTGGTTTTAGATTTTAAAAGCCACATTTTGAAAAACAATAAATTGATTTCAAAGTTAAAAGTTCAAAATGATTTGCTTTCTAAAACCAAACTTGAACTTGAAGCAAAACTTGAAGAGTTTGAATTAAAATGTTTTGATTTACAAAAATTGCTTCAAAAAGTTCAAGAAGAAAAAGATTTGATTTCCAAAGAGCTTGACAAGAAAAACAATTTTGGAAAATCAAATTTTTATGTTAGACAATCTAGTGCCCCTAGATTTATTAAAGGAAAATGTTTTAGAAGTGTCTGGGTCCCAAAAGGACTAACCACTTCAATTAAAAAGGATGACATTGAAAAATAGATTCCTAAGGGGACTAAAATTTGTGCTACTAACGTTCATGGATCCAAAGCAATTTGGATACCAAAAATTACTTGATTGTCTATTGGTAGGTGTGATGGAGATGTTCAACAAGTCAAACATTGAGGGGGAGCTCCATGCACACAAGGAAGAACACTTGAAGAAGGAAGGCTTCACATCCTCCCTTGAGTTCAAGTGTTGGTAAAAATCTAGTTGCTTTTGATTTTATTTGTTTTATTTTCTTTTATGTCAACTAGATGATCATATATGATGGACTAACATCTTTTATGATGCTTTGAGTAAGGGGGGCCAATTTTAAACCAAAAATTTTAAGTATGTCAATTTTTTTTTGCCTCCTATGTTATTTTGAGCTAAATGTCACTTTAAATTCTTTTTGATATAACAAAAAGGGGGAGAAATGGTTTTGAAAAATTGATTTTTCAAATGAATAAGGGGGAGCTTTATTTGATTTCATATCTTTAGTCTCTTATTCACATTTTTAAAGATAAAGGGGGAGAATCCCAAACAATTTTTCAAGTGAGTTTTATTATATCAAAAAGGGGGAGATTGTAGAACTAATATTTTGATATAATAATTGAAAAATGTTTTGGACTAATTTGAAAAGAATTTAAAACTTGTTTTTAAGTCCAAACAACTTGAAATTATGTTTGAGGTATTTTAAGAGGTTTTTGGCAAAGATTTTTCATGTTTTTAATAGCCAAACTTGTGTTTTCAGAGTACCAGTATCGATACGGTAAACCCCCGTACCGATACCTTTTTCCCTCAGTTTGGCCACTGTCAAAACCCGTATCGATACAGGCCCTTGCAGTATCGATACGGAGTGGGGTCGTTTCGATACGCCAGGTAAGCGTACCGATCCCATTTCAACTACCCCAACGGCTATTTCCCAACGGCCATTTAAATGTCAAGCAGTACCGATACGCCCTCAAGCGTATCGATACTCCCAGGCTGGCAAGAGCCCAACGACTAGTTCCTATGAAGGCCGTATCGATACCGTTCCACGCGTATCGATACCCTTAGCTGTAGAACAGCATTTATGAAGGGAAATAAAGTCCTCAACGGCTCCAAATTGATCCCAACGGCTAGTAACGGCTACAAACTCATTTGGGAGTATAAAAGGGACCTCCAAGCATCAAGAGAAGGCTAATGCTCATATTGTCAAACATCAAATGATCAAGAAATTGTCTTAGTGCTTAATTTGTCATTTCTTGTATAGACAAACACTAGTGAGCCAAAATTGTCAAATTTGCTCAAGTGTTTTAGGTTTTGGGTGAATGCTTAATTGTGCAAACAAACAGCTATTAGAGGGTTTAAGTTTGCTTTGTTTATCTCTTTGTAAAAGAGGGTTTTGATCAAGGCTTTGGGTAGAAGCTTGATCGTTTGTAAGGGTTACCTCCTAAGCCTAGAAAAGGGGACGAATCAATAGTGGATTGATTGAGAAATCCTTAGTGGGGAGCTAAGGTAGTGGATGTAGACCTTAGTTAGAAGGTTGAACCACTATAAATCATTGTGTCAATTTCCATTCTAGCTTCCTTAACCCTAACACCCAAAAATCCACCTCTCCACCACTTGGTGAGCATAATCGGTTGAACGAATCGAGCCCCACACATCTCAACAAACTCATTGGTTGATTAATTCGAATTAAATATTGTATCCAATTATCTTATTTATTGCATCAAAATTTAGACGAACTGATTGTTGGTACGGTGAGATGTGTGTTATTATATAACATAACTATAACAATGAAATGAGAGTGAGAAATGACTGTTAAGGGTATTATACTAAAAATTGTATGTAAAATAAGTTTTAAATTGTTTAATTAACGTTGTGAAATTATTTAAAATGTTACATTATAGTTTTACAAACAAAATAAGAATATATATTATAAAGTCGTATTTTTCTATCAAACCGAATGTATTAATCACTATTTTAATATTATTTAATATTATTTAACATATAAAATTTTAATCATATCATGACATTATATGTATACATATATACAAAAATATATATCTGAAATACTAGTTTGGACTTAGTTTCTTTGTGATAAAAAAAATTCTAATTTGTTCACGTACAAATTATGAGTAAAATTAAGTATTGTGTTAAAAAAAATAAAGTGTTTAATAACACTAGATATTTTTTTTGATTTTATTATCCTCTAGAGATTCCTCTAATTAAAAAAGGACAGGTGTCAAAACCATCAATTTAAATTTTGATATCTTCACATGGTGTTAAAAAGATGGAGAAAAAGGGTGATAAAGATAAGAATTCATTGAATTGTTGGTGGTGGGTTTTGATTGGATTTTGTTCTTACAAATGAAGAAGAAGAAGATGCCTTTTCATGCAAGATGACAAACCATTTATGACCATCAATTCTTTTGAAGGAATTTTTTTATTTGTATTTTCTGGGGATTATCTTGGACTGCAAATATGTAATTAATATGCTTTGCTTTTTTTTCTTTATAAAACATATTTTTATTTTAATGTTAATAGAAATATTTTACTAGTTTTTTTTTTCTTTTTGAGGAAGAAATTACATCATTTGGATTAAACATTTTTCAACAATAAGATAACTGAATTTTGTAGAATAATTTAATCTATTTCTATAAATTCTTCACTATTTCTTTATTGTAAGATATTGTATATTGGTATTTTCTTAATACAGACGAAAAAAATGAGTCCCTAAAAAGACGAAAAAAATGAGAATTACAATCATTAATTGAGAGGAAATAAATGTGGAATTAATGGACAGTAAAAACTTTATTTCATAGGGTGCTATTGGAAAAATAATAATGTTACATATTGACACGAATCTTGATTGATAATAAAGTTTAACTTTTATTGTAATTCTAATAGGTGTGGGCTAATTGGTAATCTGATTTTTTTAATAAGTATTTATATTTAGTTAATAATTATTATAGAATAATGTTTTTTTTACCAAACACTTTTTTTTGTTCATATTTTTTACCAAACACTCGGTTCTATAAGAATAGGGTATAACTTATCCTTTACAATTATGAGAGAAATTTATTTTTGGGTAGATGTAACATTTGTTGTCATGCATTGTAACTATTACATGAGATATATTGTATTTATGCTCTTTATTATTTATACGTTTATAGTGAATTATATTAAATATTGTCTTGTGTACAATATAGGCCCGACTAAGAGCAGGAGCACCCTGCTCACCCCTTGTTGTACCAGTGGTAAAAGATGATGTAATTCATCCAGGTGACCTAAATTTAAATACTTATTTTGTATGGTGTGTGTGCTTTATTAAGAAAGACTAAAAAATTAAACAGATAGTACTCTCATACTACTTCAATATATAATATATATATAAGCAAGATCACCCTGAGTGCATGCTCAGAGCCCCCACTCTCATAGGGCCTCATAAAATGGGTAAAAATTGATAAGAGTCTGCCATTTGAGCTTCTACCATTGCTTTTACATACAATTTTTACACAAAATGGGCCAATGACCACCATACTATGGTAAATGTATTAAAATGACCACATTAAAAAAATCGACTCAATTGACTATCCAAACTATTGAAATTGGATCAATGTGACCACCAGCCGTTAATGGGCTAACGGAAGGTGACGTGGCAGTTAAAAGATTAAAGGTATAATTACACATTTGGTCTTTATTATTTACACATTCTTTCAATTTAGTCCTAATTTTAAACTAATAAAATAAATTAATTAGATGGTGACACGTGTCAACACCTATTTAGAGGAGAAAAATAAATTTCAACATACATGCTGCTAAAGGGATTTGAACTCGGGCATTGTAGAAACAAAGGCAGTGGGTTAGCCACTGCACTAAAAACAATATTGTGCTATGAAACACCAACTTTAATATATATCTTATTGTTTTCTATATTTATTTTTTTTAATTTCACATATAAAATCATCCACTCTGTGTGTTAATTCATCAAACACGTTACCTGTATGCCTTTTACTCTCTGGTATAAAACACTTAATCCCCGCTGGTCTCCAAATTCTCCGATAGATTAAGACGAAAACCAACAAAATTACCAGCACAACAATCCCTCCAAGGAAAAAGAACAAGGAAGACGTCTTCATCATACACCGAACTCCAGTTTTTCAATTACTTGACTGTTCATCAAGCTCTGGAAATGGCGGGAACAAAAACAAGAACAATCCAAGTTAAATCATACTTGTACCTGTGTTTTACAAATCAATATGCAAAAAACAATGGGTTGTTTTCTTTTGCGGTGCTGAATTACCAGAAATAAAGTTAAGATGATCTTGCCTGTGAGCTTGCGAAGAATGTTTCATTGGTTTCGATGTGGATTAATGATGGAGAAAGGTAAGTGTTGGATGATTTTATATGTGAAATTAAAAAAATAAATGTAGAAAATAATAAGACATATATTAAATTTGGTGTTTCATAGCACAATATTATTTTTAGTGCAGTGGTTAACCTACTGTCTTTGCTTCTATGATGCTTGGGTTCAAATCCCCTTAGCAGTTGATTGGAGGGATTTTATTAGTTTAAAATTAAGACTAAATTGAAAGAATGTGTAAATAGTAAAGACCAAATGTGTAATTATACTTTTAATTTTTTAACTGCCACGTCACCTTCCGTTAGCCCATTAACGGCTGGTGGTCACATTGATCCAATTTCAATAGCTTGGGTGATCAATTGAGTCGATTTTTTTAATGTAATTATTTTAATACATTTACTATAGTATGATGGTCATTGGGTTAGTTTACCCTAAAAAAAGTAAGATCACCTTGAGTGCATGCTCAGAGCCCCACTCTCATAGGGCCTCATAAAATGAGTAAAAATTGATAAGCGTCTGCCATTTGAGCTTCTACCATTGCTTTTACATACAATTTTTACACAAAATAGGCCCCACTTTGTACTTTGTTGCTGCCAACTTTCAATTATTTTGCTGCTTTTCCTATTGATCGTAAACAATTGAATTTTTTTTAAAAGATATTATATTTAAAACAAACCAAACCTCTAAATATAAAAAAACCAAACGGATGATAAACATTTATTTTAAACAAATTGATTGTATAAAAACAGAAAATAATTGGCTGAAACAATTGTTTTCTATTTTTAACTTAAAAAAATGATAACGTGAAGCAATTACTTAAACCAAACCGCATTATATTGAAGGTGGGAAAGAATTAATTTAAGAGTAAACTATGTCAGATACCACTGAATTATAGGATGTGACTTGTTTTTACCACCAACTTTTCAATTGATCCAAATTTACCATTAAACTTTATTTTTCAACTCGTTTATACCACCCCGCCGTTAAATTTTTAACTTTGTGATAATATGGACGCTACACCAAAGCGACGTTGTTTTGGTGCCGCTATTTTAATACTAAATGGCCCAAAACGACGTTGTTTTGTTGGAGAAAAATATGTAAAATTGTGCACTCAATGAGATTTAAACCTGTGACCTTAAGCATTAAAGTCAACCTCCTAACCACTAAGCCAACCTAATATCTTTGATTTATTCCTAACCACTAAACCCTAAATCCATAAACCCATTAGCAACCAAAATAGATGGATTTGGGGTTTAAGCTTTAAGATTTTGGTGAATTTTTTGGTCTTTTCGTAAATTTTGGAAAATTTATATTTTTTAAATTAATTTTTTATTTTTTATAATAATATATTATTTCTTTATATATTTTAATATTATTTGTTTATGAATAAAATTTTAGTGTTTAAAGTTTATAGTTTAGGGTTAGGGTTTATAGGTTTAGGGATTAAGGTTTTGTCAAATTTTGAATTTTTTAAACAAAATTTATTTTGAAAATTAGTCTTTTAGTTTTTATAATAATATATTTATCTATTTATATATTTAATATTATTTATAATATAAAAATATTTATATATTTTCATTTTATTTATTATTTATGTATTAATATATGTATATCAATATTTGAATATTTTTATATTAGAAATAATATATTTATATTATTCATATAAAGTAATATTATTTATATGACAAACTACAGTTTGGAATATATAATATTTGTGCTAGAAATAATTCAAAGATATTAGGTTGGCTCGGTGGTTAGCATGTTGTCTTTGATGCTTAAGGTTATAGGTTCAAATCACATTGAGTGCACAACTTCATATATTTTTCTCTAGCAAAACGATGTCATTTTGGGTCATTTAGTATCAAAATGGCGGCACCAAAACGACGTCGTTTTAGTGCAGCGTCCATGTCAACACGAAATTAACAATTTAACGGCATGGTGGTATAAACGAGTCGAAAAAAACAAGTCACCCCCTATTGTTCGGTGGTACCTGACATAGTTTACCCTTAATTTAAATTGATTTTAAAAAATAAACAGTAAGTAATATAATTAAATATTGACCCTAAAAAATTAAATTCCAAGAGATTTAATTTCTATTTAATCTTTATTAATTGAACATTCAAAAAAATACTAAAAATAATTGTCTTAAAAATAGTATATCCACACTAGAATTATTAAAGATAAGGGGGAAATTCTTTTCAAACTTGAGTTGTTGTTGCCTGGTGCACTTGTTGTGAACCAACACCTCACTTTATCGATTCTTTGAAAAACCATATCAGTCTCTTTTAATATCTAAAATTATTTGGCTCGAAAATCATGTTGTGTTGTTTCTACGTACTTTTGCCTTTTAATTAACTTTTTAGTTTTTATCGCATTTTTAGTGTAACCCCCTCGTCCCGGTCTGGGCGACTGACTGGTCCGAGTGGGTCAAACGGGGAAAACCAAAGCGAAACTCGTTAAGGCTCCACTTCGATTAGCAACCCTAGAAAATTTTCTTTTAACATTATCTTGTCTAGATGCTTTAATAACTCCTATGTGAAACACGACAGCGGAAACACAACAATTAAAACAAACATGCAAGCAAACAATTTAAAACAACCCATTTTAGTTTGTACGGCAGGCCGTATCGATACACTAGAAGTGCGTATCGATACGCCTTGACTAGGTCAACAGCCCATAGTCAACATAGGGAGACCGTATCGGTACACTGGTTGACCGTACCGATACGCCCTCACTGGTCAACTTCTCGCGGTCAAAGCTACGAAGTTCGTATCGATACACCTAAGCACATACTGATACCCTCAATTTCTCGCCAAAATCTCAGATTTCCAGTAGCAAAAATGGTATCGGTACGCCTTCCCGAGTATCGATACGCTTGGCCTGAAACAAGGAGGTCGTATCGATACGGGCCTAACCGTATCGATACCTCTGACTCGATCAAACAGTTTTTAGCTGGTTCAGGCACAAAGGCTGCCTCAAGACACCAACTAGGACCTCCAAACATGCATTCACGAACTCTAAGACATAACACCCTACTACAAGCATGATCCAACACAACATACATGAAAAGGGCATACAATCTAAGAAATCAAGCATTCACCGAAAAGACATCGCAAAGAGGTTTCCATGCCTTAAGACCAAACACATAAGCATGGTTTACAATAAAAAAATAAAGCATTAACAAGCCACAAGCCAAGACATCAACATGCTAAAGGAGTCTTAACAAGCTCCTTAACACAAGACAACATACTCAAATATCATTGCTTAGCTATTACATCAATTAACTTAAAAGTCCATACTTGAAGGTAGAAATAGCACACTTGGAGGCCCTTCTCCTCGCACAAGCAACCCACGAACTAAGGATCTGCATTGTCGAACAAAAGAGAGCGTAAGCGCAAAGCTTAGTGAGGGTAAGCTTGTAACACCCGTGTTTTGGGTCTAGGAGTTAACCGGGTTATAGTCGAGTCAACAAAATTTAATTAAAACAATTCAACCTAAAATGTGGTGTAATTGAGCTTTTGTAAAAAGGGGAAGGACCTATATTGTGATTTCACCCCAAAGCTTTTAAAAGCAAGACCACTTTATTGTAAAGTGTCTTCTCTTTCCCCATTTCTCTTTTTTTTAACGTCAAACCCCTCTCCCCCATTTTCAAACTCTCCCAACTACACTAGTTACTATTCCATTCATTCTCTTCTTCAGTCCAAGGTGTTTTTTAAAGGTAATTACGTTTTCTTAACCTCCTCTTTATCCCCTATCCAACCATTGTCTTAGATTTCAAAAATATGAGGGGTGTATCGATATCGTCATCTTGGCGTTGGCCGTAGAAAGTCAACCGTTGGGGGGAGTATCGATACACTCCTTGGGTGTATCGATGCGGCCCCTACGGGTTGACTTTGACCTGTTGACCTAGTCAAGGGGGTATCGATACACCCCTTAAGGGTATCGATACCGCCTGTAGTTAAAGCTTAAAATTTGGGCTGTAAGTTGTTGGGCTGAGTTTGGTTGTTTGCCTCATGAGTGTTGTTCCGCTGTATGTTCACATAGGATTAAATACTCATCGAGGCAAGATTTAAAATGAAAAAAAAATAGGGTTGCTAACCGAGAGGGAATTCCCTAGGGGGTTTTCACTCGATTTTCCCCGTGTGGCCCACTCGGACCGATTATCCGGCCAGACCGAGACGAGGGGGTTACATTTGTTGGTATCAGAGCCTGAGGTTACCGAGACCTCGGGCAGGTAAGTGAGGTAAGCTTAATGTGCAAAATGCTTATGATGTTCGATGCATGTTTTGCCATGAATCCTTGATGCTTGATTGATCGTATGATGTTTTGAGTGCATGAAATGTTGTGTCTGGTGTAGAGTGTGTGCCCATTGCTACTATTACTTAATTTAAAAATATTTTTGGAAAGGGGAGTACTTGAGCACTATTGGACCCTTGCTTTGACTAACGTAATCCTTATCTGTTTCTTGTTGTAGTTTTACCTTGCTAGTTGAACCATGAGACCACGTGGGAGGCCTAGGATGGTTCGACCGGAACCACGGGCAGAGGCTCCAGGAGTAGAGCCAGTAGTTAGGGTTGAGGCCCAAGTGGGAGAGCCTGTGGTTGGAGTTGGAGCTCCTCCACCACCTCCACCACCACCACCTCCTCCACCGGGAGTGGGAGGTGAGGCCGGGGCTGAAGGAGAGGGACCACAAGGTGGCCAAGGACCGGCCGGAATTGATTTAGCTCCGTTGGTTCAGGCAATAGCCGGGGCATTTCAGGCTGCAGTAGCTGGAGGTCAGGCAACACACCATCAGGGTGAGGGCACTGGATTGCCTTTAGAGAGACTTCGGGGCCTTGGGGCCGAAGAGTTCAGAGGTGCTACTCCGGAGAGGTCAGAGTTATGGTTTGAGAAGACGGTCCGTATTCTTGCTCAGACGGGATGTACTGGTGAGCGTAAGCTGGGATGCGTTGAGTCTTTGCTTCAGGGTGATGCCTACACCTGGTGGGTCACCGTTACTTCGGGAATGTATGAGGCCGAGATCACTTGGGAGTTCTTTGAGAAAGCATTTCGGAAGAAGTATTTGGGTCCGCGATACCTCGATGAGAGGAAGAGGGAGTTTATGGCATTGCTTCAGGGGAGTATGTCTGTGACCGATTACGAGATCAGATTTGTTAGATTGAGTCAGTATGCACCCGAGCTTGTACCTACTGAGGTGGAGCGTTGTAACCGTTTCCGTTATGGACTGAATGAAGAGATCAAGACTTATACACTAGCTTCGGACTACACTGATTTTGATGTCTTGGTCTCGAGGGCCAAGGACTTAGAGCACAACTTGAGTTTGACCAGGCGGTCAGGTGGATCTAGTTCGGGAAAGAGGTCCAGCAACTTTGATAGAGGTGATGCCAAGAGGCATCGAGACAACAGACACCAGTATGATCATAGGCGTGGTGGCGGTAACCACGGTAGGGGCCACCAGGGCCAGAGAGCTGGTGGGAAGTTGCCCACATGTGCTACTTGCGGGAGGAACCACACCGGGGAGTGTTGGGGAAATTATCACTCTTGTTGGAGTTGTGGTGCTAGAGACCACATTAGACGTGACTGTCCACATCAGGTGGGACAGGCACCAGCTCAGGCTCCAGCTAGAGCCAACGATTTTCAGAGAGGCCGCGGGCGCGGTAGAGGTAATTTCCAGCCGAGGAACGATGGTCAGAGAAATTTAGCTCATGTAGTTGCAGTCCAGCCGGAGGGCGGAGGACAGGCTAGGGTTTACGCTCAGCGCGGGGAGCAGCATGACACCGATGTGATCGCAGGTAACTTCTCGATACAGTCTTTGGGTTTGCTTTCTTTGATTGACTCTGGGTCTACACATTCGTACATATTGAGTGAGCATGCACAGTCTTTGAATTTGCCTTGTGAATTGTTAGAGGTAGGAGTTAGTGTTACTAGTTCCTTTGGGGACACGGTAGTAGTTAGGAAGATGTACCGAAGGTGTCCGTTGATGGTTCAGGGGCATGTGTTTCCAGTGGATATGATGGAACTTCCTTTCTATGGTTTCGATGTGATTCTGGGTATGGATTGGCTCACGGAGCATAGAGCTAGGATAGATTTTGAAACTAAGCGGATTTCTTTGAAGCTCATAGATGATTATGAGATTGTGGTTGTGGGTGAGAACGTGAAGTTCTTGTCCAATGTGGTTTCAGTGTTAGAGGCTAAGAGGTTAGTTGAGTTGGGGTGTGAAGCATACTTAGCGTATGTGATGAACCCTAACATGAGTGAGGTTAGACCTCAGGACATCCGGACAGTATGTGATTTTCCTAGTGTGTTTCCGGAAGAATTGCCAGGGTTACCACCGGATAGAGAGGTAGAGTTCAGCATTGAGACTTATTCTGATTCAGCTCCTGTTTCGATTGCTCCGTATCGTATGGCACCGAAAGAATTGAAAGAGTTGAAGACTCAGTTGCAAGAATTGACAGATAGAGGTTTTATTCGACCTAGTTCTTCGCCTTGGGGTGCACCAGTGTTGTTTGTGAAGAAGAAAGATGGAAGTATGAGAATGTGCATAGATTACAGACAGTTAAATCAGTTGACAGTGAAGAACAAATATCCGTTGCCTAGAATTGATGACTTGTTTGATCTGTTGAGAGGAGCATCTGTCTTTTCGAAGATTGATTTGAGATCAGGTTACTACCAGCAAAAGGTTAGGGAGGTTGATGTACCGAAGACGACCTTTAGGACTAGATACGGTCACTATGAGTTTTTAGTCATGCCTTTTGGGTTGACTAATGCACCGGCAGCTTTTATGGACATGATGAATAGGATTTTTCATCAGTATCTAGACCAGTTTGTGGTTGTATTTATTGATGACATATTGGTATACTCTCGAACTGAAGAAGACCATGACCGACATTTGAGACTTGTCTTGAAGACTTTGCTAGATCATCAGTTGTATGCGAAACTCAGCAAGTGTGAATTCTGGATCCGTGAGGTAGTCTTCTTAGGACATATAGTGTCAGCTGAAGGCATTAGAGTTGATCCGAAGAAGATTGAAGCCATTGTTGAGTGGAAGCAACCGAAGTCTGTGACAGAGGTACGTAGCTTCCTAGGTTTAGCCGGATACTATAGAAGATTTGTAGAGGGTTTCTCTAAGTTAGCCGCTCCGTTGACACAGTTACTTCAGAAGAGTGTTCAGTTTGAGTGGACAGATACAAGACAGAGAGCCTTTGAGAAATTGAAAGAAGCTTTGACCCAAGCTCCAATTTTGATTCAGCCTGAGTCCGGGAATGACTATGTAGTCTACAGTGATGCCTCTTATGTAGGGTTAGGATGTGTTCTGATGCAAGACAAGAGAGTGGTGGCTTATGCCTCAAGACAGTTGAAGACCCATGAGCGCAACTATCCGACCCATGACATAGAGTTAGCTGCAGTTGTGTTTGCTCTGAAGATTTGGAGGCATTATTTGTATGGTGAGAAATGCACAGTATACACCGACCACAAGAGTTTGAAGTACATTATGACTCAGCGAGATTTGAATCTCAGAGAGCGTAGGTGGTTAGAGCTGCTAAAAGACTACGATCTTACTATTGAGTACCATCCGGGTAAGGCCAATGTAGTGGCCGATGCTTTGAGTAGGAAGATGGCCGTAGACTTGAGAGCTATGTTTGCTAGATTGAGTTTGTCCGGAGATGGTGGCTTGATAGCCGAGCTTCAGGTTAGACCTACTCTAGGTCAGTTGATTCGAGAGAAACAGCTTCTAGATAGATCTTTGGCACCTCACGTGCAAGATATAGCCGAGGGTAGATCTTCAGACTACAGCTTTAGTTCCGATGGGGTTTTGTGTTTCAAAGACAGAATAGTTGTGCCAGAAGACAGTGATTTGAGACGTACGATCTTGACTAAAGCTCACAGTAGTCCGTTTGCTATGCATCCTGGAAGTAGGGGTGTGCAAAAAAATCCGATCCGAGTAACCCGATCCGTTTGTCCGATGATCCGATCCGAAAATATGGATATCCGATCCGTTTTTAAATTTTCGGATAATTCGGATCGGATATCCGGTAAAATTGTCGGATAATCGGATCGGATACGGATCGACCAAAAATTGGATTCGGATTATCCGAAAACCCGATTAAAATTTTAAGATTTTTTTATTCATAGGCCCATAGCCGGCTAGCCCAAGACCCAAAATTATCTAATTATAAGCCAATCCAACCCAATTAAAAATTGAAATCTTCCTCTGTCAAATTTCCCCCAATTCCCAAATCAAACTTCTAAATCTCTACCTTCAGGCTTCAGTAGCCTACAGCCCTACACTCACTCACCGACTCACCGTTGCCCCTCATTGACATTGATACCCCAAACCTTCTTTCATTCTAGTACAAAGGTGAGAAGCTGATGCCCTTTACGTCCTTGAATAATATTACTCACTGCAATAATATTACTCAATGTCATAATATTAATTCATTCTAGTACAAAGGTGAATCTGAAAATATTATTTGCTCACTGTCATAATATTACTCACTGCAATGTTATTGTGATTTGTGTGGCATTATATGATTTTTTTTAATTAATTTATTTCTTTTGATTTTAATTATATATAGTACTGTGTAATATGAAAATATGTAATTTTTAGTCTAAAAATATGTGTAAAATTATAAATTTTAAATCTGAAAATTTTGTTAAATTAAGTAATAAATTCGGATTCGGATATCCGGATATCCGATCCGAAATTTCGGATATCCGGTTTTTCGGATATCCGATTTTTTCGGATCGGATACGGATTATTATTATAACTATCCGAAACATTCGGATATCCGAAATATTCGGATCGGATATTATCCGTATCCGACAATGCACACCCCTACCTGGAAGTACGAAGATGTACCGTGATTTGAAGAATGAGTACTTTTGGGTTGGCTTGAAGAGAGATGTAGCCGACTTTGTGAGTAAGTTCTTAGTGTGTCAGAGAGTGAAGGCGGAACATCAGGTTCCCTCAGGTTTGTTACAGCCGTTGAGAATTCCGGAATGGAAGTGGGAGAACATCACCATGGATTTTGTTTCGGGTTTGCCTTTGACTCCTACGAAGAAGAACTCAGTTTGGGTGATAGTGGATCGCTTTACGAAGTGTGCTCACTTCTTGGCGGTCAACACTACCTACACTTTAGATAGATTAGCCGACTTTTACATTGGTGAGATTGTGAGGCTACATGGTGTACCGAAGTCCATTGTATCGGATAGAGATCCGCAGTTTACTTCTAGATTTTGGGAGTGTCTGCATACAGCTTTGGGTACCCGTTTGAACTTCAGCACTCCTTATCATCCTCAGTCAGATGGTCAATCAGAGAGAGTTATTCAGATCTTAGAGGATATATTACGTTGTTGCATCATTGACTATCAGGGTGCTTGGGAGAAACATTTGCCTCTAGTAGAGTTTGCGTACAATAACAGCTTTCAGTCGAGCATTCAGATGGCTCCGTATGAGGCCTTGTATGTTGGGCCGAGGTAGGACAGAAACTGTTACCTATGCCGGATTTGCTCAAGGGGACAACCGACAATGTAAAATTGATTTGTGATCGTTTGAAGGCCGCTTCGGATAGGCATAAGTCCTATGCCGATTTGAAGAGGAAAGAAGTTGAGTTCTTAGTGGGCGAGAAGGTATTCTTGAAAGTGTCTCCGTGGAAAAAGGTGATGAGATTTGGCCGAAAGGGGAAGTTGAGTCCGAGGTACATAGGACCGTATGAGATTGTGAAGAGGGTTGGTCCGGTTGCTTATCAGTTGCGTTTGCCATCCGAGCTTGAGAAGATACACGATGTGTTCCATGTTTCGATGCTTCGTAAGTATAGGTCCGATCCGTCGCATGTTATGCCCGTAGAAGAAATCGAATTGAATCCGGATTTGACTTATGAAGAAGAGCCCGTTAAGATCTTAGCTTCTGACAGTAAAGTGTTGAGGGGTAGATCGATTGAGTTAGTGAAGGTGCGGTGGCAACGTAGAGGTGTGGACGAGGCCACTTGGGAGAGGAAGGAGGATATGGAAAAGCAGTTTCCGTATCTCTTCCAGTCAGGTAATTTCGGGGACGAAATTCCTTAAGTGGGAGAGAGTTGTAATACCCGTGTTTTGGGTCTAGGAGTTAACCGGGTTATAGTCGAGTCAACGAAATTTAATTAAAACAATTCAACCTAAAATGTGGTGTAATTGAGCTTTTGTAAAAAGGGGAAGGACCTATATTGTGATTTCACCCCAAAGCTTTTAAAAGCAAGACCACTTTATTGTAAATTGTCTTCTCTTTCCCCATTTCTCTTTTTTTAACGTCAAACCCCTCTCCCCCATTTTCAAACTCTCCCAACTACACTAGTTACTATTCCATTCATTCTCTTCTTCAATCCAAGGTGTTTTTCAAAGGTAATTACGTTTTCTTAACCTCCTCTTTATCCTCTATCCAACCATTGTCTTAGATTTCAAAAATATGGGGTTTTGGAAATTAGGGTTTATGTTAAAGTTTGGGTTTTTAAAGGGGTTTTTCAATTTGTTTAGATAAATTATGTTAGGGGTTTTGTTTAAGCATAATGAAATACACAATATATATTAATTTGGTTGATTTTGGAAGAAAATTCGTAGTGGGTTCTTAGGGCAATTTTTAGGGTATTAAAACTTGGATTTTTGGTGGGTTTTAGGTTGAAAACTAGGGGCTGATGGTTAGGGTATATTAGGAGGGTGATTTGGGATGTTTTGGAAGTCATTTGGGTGTTTGGAAATTGAGATTTCAGCAAGGGAATTGGGAAGCACGAAAATTGGGTTTTTGAGATATTAAGTGATTTGTGAAATTGTGGATTTTGGCTTGTGATTGTAAAGTCAGTTGATGGTTGAGTTTAGCATTGAATTGTGGTGTAATAAGTGTGTTTTGTTTGACTAGAAGCAAGAGGAAGCATTGAAGAGGCGTTGGGACCGAATCCGAGTTCGTAGGAGGGTTGTATCGAATTGTTAAGAATATCCGGAATCAAGTTCTAGAAAGCATATCATCATTATCTCAGAATCAAGTTCGATATTATCTTAGAGATAAGGGCATGAAAGATAAATACAAGAATATCCGGAAGATAAAGCAGAATTCAACCTGGTCCACATGATTCGAGTTTATTATCTTTATCTTTTGTTATAAACCTTTGATTTTGATTTTAGATATTTAGTTTAAATATTTTAGCTTTATCTTTTATCTTTATTAAAATTTTTAGTTGTTTTACATTGTTAGAATTTTTTGGTATAAATATTCAACCTTTGAACTCAGACTAAAGTTTGTAGTATTTTCCCTTGGTGAATTCTATAGCAGCTTATTTTCCTTTTTTTCTTTACTTTATTTTTTCTATTTTCCATTCCATAATGCTAAGTGTAGACATTGTTTTTGGTCCGGGCCGAAATTGGTTGGGCCTTCATAGGCTCGTCATTGTTTGGAGTCACCATCGGTCATTTTGGATTGGGTATGACCGAAAACTTGCAGAACTGGTATGCGTTTGAACCGGAGTCAGGTTGGGCTCGGAAGTCGGTTACGTGTGGGGAATGTTATAGCACCCCACAACGCCCAAAATTGGTACCTAAAGGGGTTGTGTTGTCTAAAAGGCTTCAATGATACACGGCTCAGTTAATAAAAATATTAAAAAATGATGTAAAATGATACAAAAATTAAATTACATGCTTGAACATTAAATCGTACAAATAAAAACATAGAAGATTAAAATGGTAATAAAAGATCACAAACTTTAAGTTAATATGTAAATATCATAAATCATGCAAATTATTAATCAAATTCAACTTTAAGGTCGAATTCAAAAATGTCAGCAAATATTTAAGATCAATTTGCAATTAAGCTCCAACTTTAATGATCAATTTAAACAAATTAAAATTTTAATAGAAACAATTAATTTAAAAAAACTTAAATTAACCACGGTTAAATTAAATGTGTACACTTAATAAACTTATTAAATAACTAATTAACTAAGAACAAATTAAAAGAACCTAATCCTAAATTGTAACTAAATTAACCTAAACTAAAACTCTAAAGAAAAGGACCAAAATATTACACATCTAAAGAAACAAGGATCTAACATGCAAATTCCCCTTAATCTAATGAAGAGTGCGGGTGAGTTGGCCTGAAATGTCTGCGTGAATGATTCCCAAGGCTGCACCAATTTCCAATGTGTATTAAAAGCATTTTAATTCCTTTTCATTCACAACTGTTCGATTAGCATAGGGAAATTTAAAAAATTTATTATGCTCCTTCAACGTTTATTAAAAGAAGTTACATTTTCTCTTTGTTTTTCTCTCCTGAACTCAACCCCAACGTTAGTTTTCTAAAAAATGAGTATATTCAAGTAGATCTGGAAAAAGATTTTCAAAACTTTGAATGCTTTTACCTCTTGATTTCGAAATCCCACCGTTGGATCACGTCGATTTTCGAGTATGCTGGTCTACTAGTAGCCGCGAATCCTCTCACCGCACGGATTTCTCAGTCGTGTCTCCGTTCTCCAAAAATCAAAGGTATACGGTTCAACTTCTCTTTTTTTCGATCTCAGTCGAACTCACTACCCTTTTTCCTTGCTCGTAGATTCTAATCACCTTCCGTTTCTCAATCGTCCCCCTGTTCGAATCCTTTCCTCCGTTATTTATAGGGGACATGAGGAGTCTCCTAAGTCGCTTAGAATACCGGATATCACGGATGTATTTGCGTGCACCGGAAATCTCGGACGGTTAGGGAGTGGCTTGCAAGTTAGAGAACATTCCCGAATGTTCATTGTTGAAGGCGACGGCTAGGGTTTGCAAAGAAGCTATAAGGGTTTTTTTTTGTTTTTTTGGGCCTTTTTTGTTTTGTTACTTTTTTTAGGTTTTTTTTTGTTTTAATATTTATTATTATTTTATTTACTTGGGCCTGAGATTGATATGTAGTTAGGGCTCAAAATTGGTGCATACAACTGCCCCTCTTTGCTCATTGCTCGAATGAGAGGAATAGAGCAAAGACTAGAAACAACAATTTGGTCTAATGAATTTTGAAATTATGATAATGACGCTTCGTCTTTGAGGTTTGGTGGCACTCCATCTTGGAGGTGAATCGTGGCATTCCATCTTGGAAGCAAATCGTAGCACTCTATTTTGGAGGCAAATAGTGGCACTTCATCTTAAAGGCAAGTCGTGACATTCCATCTTGGAAGTAAATCGTGGCACTCTATCTTGGAGGCAAATAGCGGCACTCCATCTTGGAGGCAAATGGTGGCACTTCATCTTGAAGGTAAGTCGTGGCATTCTATCTTGGAAGCAAATCGTGGCACTCCATCTTGGAAGCAAATCGCGGCACTCCATCTTCAAGGCAAGTCGTGGAATTCCATCTTGGAAGCAAATGATTTTATATCTCAAGGGAAACAAGATGTGTTTCAAGGGAAATGATCTCAAGCGAGACAAGAATTATGTTTCAAGAGAAACGATCTCAAGCGAGACAAGAATTATATTTCAAGAGAAACGATCATAACAACATATGGAGGTTTTGAAAATTAATATTTCAAGAGAGATATGAGAAAATGTACTCAAGAGAGGAAAATCATTTACTAAAGTATCATTCTCAATGAAGATCCGAAAAAGTGTCCTCAAGAGAGGAAAGTCATTTCTTTGAAAAAAAAACATCCTTGAGAGAGGATTGGGAAAGTTTTGAAACGTTTCACAAAAACAATTTTTGAAAATTTTCCTCAAGAGAGGAGGATCAAGATTTGAGAGGAAATATTAGAAAAAATATCAAATGAGTCTTACAAATATAATAACTTAAAATTGAAGGACCTTGTACAGGATCGAAACTGCAAAGTTCAAGTGAACATTCTCCTGCGAATTTATCAATGATGCAGATGTCATGCATGTTTTGTGACTACCTGATGCAATGCATGTCAACGATGAATGCATGTCGATGATGCACGTTCTCAATGATGCATGTAAAGCCTTTCTTTTTCATGATTTGATCATCCTTTCTCCAACTGGGAAGTATCTTTATCACGGATCATTACAATTCACTTTTTTTCAATTAACTTTGCCTCACCAGCTTTCATCTTTTCTTTACCCCTTTATATTTTTCCTTGATTTCAAGCTTTCGAGTCAAACCAACCCTCATCAATTTAAAAACATTTTTTATTCTCAAAAGAGATGATATTTGAAAACATTTTTATTTCTCAGTTCTCAAAACATGACAAGCTCACGAAAATATTTTTTTCAAAATGAAATGTGTCGCTTACGCTAGGCTCACAACTGAAACACTTCATAAAATATGATTTCATTGAATGTCAAGAAAATCCATGATTCTTTTAATCTTTCAAAGCTATAGTTCTTTGACATGTGCCAAGACTATTTTTGGTTTCAAGGTGTGAGATGACTCGGTGAATGATTGTGTTTTCAGAGATTGGCTCTTTTCGAATGAGACATGATTCTCAAATGTTCATTGGTTTACTAAAAAATGATCAAGTGATCTTGGCAACTTCGTGCGCGACTTTTGGAATGGTTACTGACATCAAATCCTTGTGAATGTTTTCAGGGTGAATGGAACTTCATCAAACAATTTGGGGGATCGCTTCTCATGTGTCAGCCATGCAAATTTGATTCCTATTATTCGAGCTGCCTTTTCAGGTTCTCAACTCGGACCTACCATTGGTCTCAAGACGCCCTTTGTGAGTTTTCATCTTGAACCCTCCTTTTATTTGTTTTTTTCCTTCTTTTTTTATTATCATATCATGCATGAGAGGTTTAGAAATCTTTTGAAAATAAAAGAATTAACACCAAGAGGTAACACAGATTCTAAAGATAAACTCTTCAACTCAAATATCCATGTATGATAAAAAATGGACTTTATAGGCACGTAGCGCAGGCTAGGGTTCAGGGTTATAGAAGAAAAGATATATAGGCTCAAACAAGTGTTTAAGAGTGAATAAACCAAGGGTCAATCATTCTGGATGGAATCTTATTCCCACTTTGCTCGACTTGGATCTGCTTCTATATGTTTTTTCTTGGATTGCTCTAGACTGCCCATTTTTGGGTTTTCACCCCAGAGTTCATTTCCTTTATCACACTGTCGTCTTCGAGGATTCATGACCTTTCCACGTTGGAGCTTCGAACAATATTGTATTACATTTCTCAGCTAGACTCACGAGAGTTTTTTTTACGAGGGATTCCAAATGCGTGATCCTCGTTCTATTCATTTCATGTTTTTTTCCTTTTTTCAGTTTCCTTTTTCTTTTTGCCTTTTTTTCTTTTTTTCATGAATGAATTCAGAACTTTTTTGATTTGAGCACAAGTCACCTCTTGTAGCTGAAACATGTCTTCTTGTTCTTTGACCCTAATTCATAAGGCCTCGTCCTCGTGGTGCATCATAATTGACTCATGTGAGCAAATTTTCCTCACTTTTGCCCTCAATGTTGAGGGTGATCCTTGATTAGGGTTTATACTAAAAAAAATACACTAGGCTCAAAGGGGACAACAATGGATAAATTTCTTTTTTGTGAAAGGGAAAATGAAGGAATGCCATTCATCATTTCATACATAGATATCTTCATAAAAGAGTTATCTTTAGAAGGATTGATATTCAGAGTTAACTCATTTATTCAAAGAATCATCTAAATTCAAATAATACATGATAGTCTAATCTTTCTTTTTTCTTTTTTCTCTTCTTTGTTTTTTTTGCTTCATGCATGCCCCAACTATTTGGCTTACTCTTATAATCAACATGAGATGCCCCATTTTTTTAGCTGAAAGATTCGCACACTAATGAATATATCTGGATTTCATGTCTTCGAGGTGTATGTTGAAAAAATAAGATTGGTTTTGCACCTAAGGCGACGAAGGTGTGACTTAGAAGTCGCACCTATGAAAAGGCTAATTTGTGTGTCAAAGTTGACCTTTCAAGTCTATCATGAATGAATTTCAAATGAAAAGATCAAGAGATCCACGTTTTGAATCTGACTGGAAGAAGGTTTAAATCTTTTCATATGTCAAAGGTCTATAACCTTGATTCTCAAAAGAATATTTCATTTATTCGATTTTCAAAGACCTTCAAAATTTATAAATGTGCTTCATTGCTCATAGCCCAAAAAAGGTAACATTTATTGAATGAAAATGTCATACAACTAACATCATAAAAAACAATTTCAAATAAGAGAAAACCAACTCTGTGCAAGGGCAACTTAAATTTCAGGATGGGAAATGAATGATTTCTTCTCAGTATTTTCCAACCGACCAGGTTCAATTCAATGCATAAACACTATTCTCATCAGAATCACATTACTTGTCAAATGTTAATGCCCCAGATTCAATCAAACTCTGCACCTTGCGTTTTAATGCCCCATATTCCTCCGTGGTATGACCTAAACTCCCTAAGTGATAATCACATGTAGCATTACTATTGTAACCTTCAGGATAAGGAGGTTTTCTTGGCTCGGAGTGAATTGGAGCCACAAGGTTAACCTCAACAAGCTTCGGGAGCAATTCAGTATAGGTCATTGGTATTGGATCAATAGAAGTCTTCTCACGAGAATTCTTCTCAGATGCAGACTTAGAATGAGAACTCGATTTGAAAGATGAAGGTTCAAACTGACGATAACCTGGGCCTCTAACGTTCACCATATGGATTTCAGATTCACTATCCTTGGTGTGTGTCTATTTAGAAACTTCGGGATTGTTAAGCTTCCCACTTTTAATGGCACTCTCTATCATTTCGCCTGCTTTCACAAGATCAACGAAGTCTTTGGTGGTACTGCCCACCAACTTGTCGTAATATGGTGATTTTAAAGAATTGATGAAAAGACTTGTAATTTCCTTTTCAAGCAATGGTGGTTGGACCTGTGTGGCCATATCCCTCCAACGTTGGGCGTATTGTCGAAATCCTTCATTGTGTCTTTTCTCTACATTCTGGAGTGTCAGTCGATCAGGCACCATGTCTAGGACATGTTTGTATTGTTCTTTGAAAGCGCGTGCTAAATCTCTCCACGTGCTCACCCGAGCCTTACTCAATTGGTTATACCATTGTGCGGCGGGTCCGGTTAGACTATCTTGAAAGAAATGGATTAGTAGTTTATCGTCATTCTCATATCCTGTCATTTTGCGACAAAACATGGTGAGGTGGACGTTTGGGCAGCTTGTGCCATCATATTTCTTAAATTATGACACTTTAAATTTTGGGGGCAAAATCAAATCAGGGACAAAGCTTAGCTACCTCACATCAGTTCCACTAAAGGCATCAGTACCTTTCATGGCCTTGATCCTTTCTTCTAAGTATTTGGACTGATCGTCAACTATGCCAGAAAATTTAGGCTGTTCTTTCTTCAATTTTTTCAACTCGCCAAGGTCGTCAAAATTTGGGACTTCTGGTTTGATTTGGCTTGCCCACATGTTTGAACCTAAAATACCATGCATAATGGTTTGGTTATGAACATTAGATTGTAGTTGATCAGTGCTTAAAAGTTCTATATTTTACCCATCATTTATCCTTATTCTTGCTGCACTCAAGCATGTTTAACTGCATTTTAGGTTAAGTTTTGCATAAACATCACATTTAGATAAAACTGTGCAGATACTGCTAAATTTGGTTACTTTTGCAAGTATCTGTCGTGGTAGCAGTCGTGACAGCACCCAGGGCAGCAGTCGTGACAGCACCCAGGGCAGCAATCGTGGCAGCACCCAGGGCAGTAGTCGTGGCAGCACCCAGGGCAGCAATCGTGGCAGGCACTGGGCAGCGATGCAGAAAATCTGGAATGAGCAGTCAAGGAGGACGTTGCTGCCATGGTTGCTGCCGTGACAGCAAAGGACGACAGCAGTTTTGTGGAGAAAAAGCAAAGTGGACCTCGACAGATAGAGAAAATTCAGCCCGTCTATCGTGTGAAAACCTCATATTTTTCCGAGCCCCAGATCAAAAGATATGTCAAGCCCAAAGTTCAAGGAGAGAAAATCCCAAGAAACAAGGAGGACGGCTGGAAAGTAGATTCCTTGAAGATTTAGTCTTTATTAGAATCATACTTTTAATTAAAGTTGTAATCCTTGTTAAATTAGAAAACTTGAGCCCAAAGCTTATATAAGGGCATGTATTTTAACCAAGGGCATACATCAGACCCAATATCCCATAACCGATTACCCTAGCCTCCTTCCCAAATCCTGTCGTTTTCCTGCCCTCGACATGTTCTAAATCCTTCCGAGGGCCACGAGTTGATTTGTAAAGTAGTTGCAAGGGTTGTTTTGTTTTAGGAATTTTCAGTTCAATAAAATAAAACTTCAAGTTCTCTTATTTTGGTTATTAATATCTTGCAAGAGCATCGGGAGAGCATTGTGAGGTTATCTATTTACTTAGCATCGGGAGAGTTATGTATACGAAAGAAATAAGAGCAAGTTCTCTAGTTTATAGTTGAACTATCTCGTGCCTAGGGATAGGGCGAGGTTAAGTGGCTAAAGAAGAATTCATACACATCGGTGTTCATCCTTCGATTCACGTCGGGAGGTATCATCAAGACGTGATCATCGAAAGACTTGGACCTAGGGATAGGCCAAGGCAGATCTGGGATTCTTGCCAAACTTGAAAGTACTGAGTTGAGTGTTTGCTGCCGCGACAATCAAAGGAATGCCGCCGCGACAGGTGCTGCCCGCGACGGGCGCGACGACAGAACTGGATTTCCTAAACTCTGCAATACCTGCACTACTGAGCAATTCAATACCAGCCCATTCTCTCTATCTTGATTACTTTACTTTTATTTTTCCAGTATTCTTATTTATTTTCGTGACAAACATCTCAAATATTTTCTTTTCCCCTTGTGCAGATAGCGAAGGAAAGGGTTAGCCCAGTCCCTGTGGAGACGATATCCGATACTCTAGTATCACTTTATTACTTGCGACGTGTACACTTGCACTCAATTGCGATAGACTATTTTACACGCAACAGTAGTCCACCAGCAGAAAACACAAACCGAGGATGTGCTTCTTTTGATCCAAAAGGTAAAGATGATGAATCTTCCTCATAAACTTCGTGAGTATTTTCTTTTTCAGCACTTGTTGCTTTGGATAACAACCGTGGCAGCTTATCCTCTATTTTGCTCAAAAGATTCTCTTGACTTTTTCCTATGTCCTCTATTAAGCTCTTCAAATCCTGAGTAACTTGCTCGTGAAACTTCTCTAATTTCTGAAGCATTTCTTCCATTCTTCTAGCCTTGAAACGTGTGAAATGAGGATGTTCAATTTGATCGTCCTTCGTTTCCAGGATCACTAATATTAAAGCCCCATAAATTAACATTTTAATTATTGATGCACAACGTTCATGAGTAAATGCAGAATGCGATAATGATGCCAGTATGAATGTAAACTGATGTTGGCTCGAAAATTGGTCGTATAAAACAAAAGATATTTATTATTCAAATCCTAAAAAACAAATGTTGAAGGAAAAAAACCTAACAATGTTTTATTACAAGATAAATAATCACTCAAAGATAATGATGAGCTATATCTCCTATCTTTTTAATCTCTCTCAAAAAACGAGCCAGTTTGTTCTTGTAATGCAACGCGTGACCATGCCAAAGTCTCAATACCTCAGCTTCATTGGTTAGGCTCATGAACTTCTTAGTCACCTTTCGAATTTGGAAAATGGCTTCAATCATCAAGTCTTCCCTTCTTTTAATCTCTCCTCTTGCCGTCTGAAGCTGAAGATCAACAGTCTTTATAGTATCTTGAAGGTCATCGACAAGATTCTCATGGTCTTCTAAAGACGTCTGTAATGTCTTTACCAGTTGTTTTAGTGTCTCATTCTCTAGCCGCAAAGCTTCTAACTCCATAACGGAGTCTTATTGTTGGTAAGTTCGGAGGATTCCTTCTAAGACCGTCAGACAATCCCTTAACTCTTGATTTTGGTCGCGACATGCCATAAGGTCATTGAAGGTAACCTCGTGTCCTTTTTGCATTACTTGTATATCTTGGATAAGTTTTATCATTTGCTTCTCTTTCTCCTTGAACCACTTGTGAATGCTCGTATTGTCTTCTCCATTGTTATTGGACTTTTTCTCCATTGCAAAAATCTTTTATTTTTATGAACAATTACGAGCCAACACCGTGCATGATTATGATGCATATGCGTATGTTTAAAAAAACAAGAAGCACAAAAAAATGGTTAGCGTCACACAAAAAATATATATATAAATGTATATAGCATAATAAAATGCAAGCTTATATACATAAAAGGGTATTTCACTAAGGTTCGAGTTCAACATGGCTCTAACAGGGGTCGGCTTCTAAGGTTCACTGCATGCAATTTTTGGTTCTAAATAGGGACCCGAACTGTCCTCACTGAGACCTGCTAAGGCTAGTAAGTTCAATTCAAGGAGATGTATTTCTTTATGACCATACAAAGGTTAACCTCACGAAGCCATACGGCATATACATCCTGAAGGCAACTACTATCCCATACGGAGGTTAACCTCACGAAGGAGCAACGTTATTCCCCCACTTAATCAGGACAGAGCTCGGGTAGAAAGCTCTCAAATGATGCAACGTTTCGGAAAACATATACCCCTTTTCGCGTCTGACTCTCTTGGACAGTCCCCAGTGGAGTCGCCAAGCTGTAGACACCGTTTTTGGTCCGTGCCGAAATTGGTTGGGCCTTCATAGGCTCTTCATTTTTTGGAGTCACCATCGATCATTTTCGATTGGGTATGACTAAAAACCTGTAGAACTGGTCTGCGTTTGAACCGGAGTCAGGTTGGGCTCGGGAGTCGGTTACGTGTGGGGAAGGTTATAGCACCCCCACAACGCCCAAAATTAGTACCTAAAGGGGTTGTGTTGTCTAAAAGGCTTCAGAGATACACGGCTCGGTTAATAACATTATTAAAAATGATGTAAAATGATACAAAAATTAAATTACATGCTTGAACATTAAATCATACAAATAAAAACATAGAATATTAAAATGGTAATAAAAGATCACAAACTTTAAGTTAATTTGTAAATATCATAAATCATGAAAATTATTAAACAAATTCAATTTTAAGGTCGAATTCAATAATATCCGCAAATATTTAAGATCAATTTACAATTAAGCTCCAACTTTAATGATCAATTTAAACAAATTAAAATTCCATTAGAAACAATTAATTTAAAAAAACTTAAATTAACCATGGTTAAATTAAATGTGTGCACTTAATAAACTTATTAACTAACTAATTAACTAATAACAAATTAAAAGAACCTAATCCTAAATTGTAACTAAATTAACCTAAACTAAAACTCAAAAGAAAAGGACCAAAATATTACACATCTAAAGAAACAAGGATCTAACATGCAAATTCCCCTTAATATAATGAAGAGTGTGGGTGAGTTGGCCTAAAATGTCTGCGTGAATGATTCCCAAGGCTGCACCAATTTTCAATGTGTATTAAAAGCCTTTTAATTCCTTTTCATTCACAACCGTTCGATTAGCATAGGGAAATTTAAAAATTTTATTATGCTCCTTCAACGTTTATTAAATATGGGTTTTATGTTTTTATTCATTTCTTATTTATGTGTTATCATGTTAAGAACCTAGAAACTTTTCACTCATCTTCTTCTACTTTACCGATGAATACACCGTCGCCGTCGTCGGTCTAGCTCCGACGACGGTGAAAAATCAAAAGAAGTTATATTTTCTCTTCGTTTTTCTCTCTTGAACTCAACCCCAACGTTAATTTTCTAAAAAAAACGAGTATATTCAAGTAGATCTGGAAAAAGAGTTTCAAAACTTTGAATGCTTTTACCTCTTGATTTCGAAATACCACCGTTGGATCACATTGATTTTCGAGTATGCTGGTCTACTATTAGCCGCGAATCCTCTTACCGCACGGATTTCTCAGTCGTGTCTTCGCTCGCCAGAAATCAAAGGTAGACGGTTCAACTTCTTTTTTTTCGATCTCAGTCGAACTCACTGCCCTTTTTCCTTGCTCGTAGATTCTAATCACCTTCCGTTTCTCAATCGTCCCCCTTTTTTAATCCTTTCCTTCGTTATTTACAGGGGACATGAGGAGTCTCTTAAGTCGCTTAGAATACCGGATATCACGGAGGTAGTTGCGTGCACCGGAAATCCCGGACGGTTAGGGAGTGGCTTGCAAGTTAGAGAACATTCCCGAATGTTTATTGTTGAAAGCGGCGACTAAGGTTTGCAGAGAAGCTATAAGGGTTTTTTTGTGCCTTTTTTGTTTTGTTACTTTTTTGGGTTTTTTTGTTTTAATATTTATTATTATTTTATTTACTTGGGCCTGAGATTGATATGTAGTTAGGGCTCAAAATTGGTGCATACACTAAGCATGATCTAATCCATGCTTAGCTAATTTTCCACTTAGCCTAAAGTTTCGGGAAGTGTTCTTCGATTCTCTGAAAATAAAGAGTGATAATCGGTCATCCCTTTAAAATTTCTACACCTTCAACTTAAAAAGACGTCGTTGTCAGTTGATCGTAATCTAACTTTCTATGAACAAACTTAGCGACGGTCTACTAAGGGGAATCAAGATCAAGTTCGATTCTATGCGAGACACCATAACTCGAGTTGGGTTCTTCTAGTACTTAAAGACGTCGTTGTCAGTTGTGCTCTGTTGACTGTAACCGACGCGCTATCCAGAAGGAAAAAACTATTTCGATGATCGATCTAAATTGAGGCTAGCAAAGCTTATGGCTAAATCATCATCATTAATTTCTTTCTTTACAATTTATTATTTTACTTATACTTTATTTTTACTCCGTTAGTATCTCAAACCCCCTCTTTTATTTTTACAGTTAAATTAAGGTTGAAACAAAAAAGCGAAGCTGTTAGTTTTTCTAAGTCTCTGCGGATTGACCCTACTTTTATATATTACTTTTACTATTTAATTTGTATATATTAAGATTATTTATTTGACAAAATTGACACTTGTCAGATAGTGACACGTATCATTACTAAAAAAATACGCGTGTGATCAAAATGAAAAGAATGTAATTTACCCAAAAATAAAAATAAAAAATCTTACCAAATAGCAAATACCAAGTATGGGACAAATTAATGCAATATCGTACGAAAGAGGCAATCGAATAACATTTTTTCTCCTTTTCTTTGTTGTGTCGTTGTTGCATTTATGGGCCGACAAGCTCTAATAACTAAAATGGTATTTCATGGTTAAACTTTTCTATTACTCCATGTATATGCATAATTTGTGGATTTAGTCTTTATCTTTTGATTTAGTCACTTTTAATCTTTATATTTTTTTTCAAAATTTAAAATTTCTGTTATGACTCAAACATTTTATTAGGACTAAAGATGTTATTCTATAAATGCAAGTTGAGGCTTTGATGCCCCAGGTTCGAGTTCCATTATGCGTAAATTTACGCAATTGTAGGTTCTCTCAATTCATATTTTGTTATAATTTAAGTCCTACCATATGTGGACCTTATTCGTATCTATATTATAGTTGTTAGTCTGATTATGCTTTGTAATTAAGGACAAAGCCAAATGGAAGGTGGCCCTCCCCAAACTTTTTTGGTTAATCTAATTCTAGATCCTTAGTAATTTAAATATTAATTAAATTAGGACATGGTCCCAAATATTTTGATTTAAATATTTCTTTGCTCTCTAAGCTTTTTGGTCCTTAATATTCAATCTCAGTCCAGTCATTGTTTATAAAATTAATTCTTGTGATACTATTCAAAGAAAAATAATTCTTGTGATAGTTATTCAAATATGTTTATTTGTATTTCAATTTTGATTGTGATTATAAATTGAACTTGCAATCTCCGTAGGGGAGCAAATTTTTGGTCCACCTCTTAGAGCGTTTAATAATTTTAGCTCGGAAAAACTCATAACACAACAATCTTATTTTTCTCGACTAACAAAAGCATTCCTAGACATAAGTTGTTGTCGGTGATCTAAAGGCTTGTGTGGACTAGACCGGAGATTTCTCATAATTCACCTTTTTTTCCTGATGATGTAATATAAATATCCAACACCTCTTTAATAGGCTCGTTTTTGTGATTTTTGTGGCCTAATAGCAAATCTCATAATATTAAGTATTGAAAAAAATAAAGTTTAAGAGTATGTTTATAATAACAAGTATTAGAAAAAAAAACTGAGCCCTTAATAATAAGTTTTGAAAAAAATAAGACACTAAACAATTCAATTTTAAGAGTACGCCTCTAATAAATAATATTGAAATTGAAAAGAATTAAGCCTCTAATAACAAGTATTAGAAAAAAACTAGACCTCTAATAACAAGTATTAAAAAAATTACTTCTAAAAATATAAGTATTGTAAAAAACTGAGCCATGCGCATGTGCCCTTTCTGCCCAGGCTCAGGGAAGAGATTGCTATTTAAATCGGCTAATTTACCAAATTTAATGATAAATTTATAGGGTTGATCAAACCAAATATACCAGAGTTTGAAACCAAGATCAATGATCAAAGCTTACATACATGTATGATGTACATATATTATATTGATATAAAAGAGACAAAAGCTTGATTGATATTTTTTCAAATAAAATAAAAAAGACTACATGAACTAAGTTGAATTTGGGTTATATATATTTTATTTTTGTTTCCTTATTTTCTTCTTCTTGATTTCCTCATTACCAACGTTGTTCTTCATTGTATTGGTTAGATTCTCCACAAGCACCTCGTACACTTTTCCCACCATACTCCCAACTGGCTTAATTCGATCCCCATGGTTTGCCACCATCACAGGAACTGTTGTACCTGTCATAACAACTGCAAAAACACCACAAATTATTAACATTTCAATTAATTCAGACCAAACTGGAAATTGTCGACATACATATCTTAATACCTCCACAAAGTGTTGGGAGATCAAAGAAGCTCCCGACATAAGCGAAAAGTAGAAGACAGGCAATGGTTTGTGGAAATACAGACCATTTTGCCTCAACATCAGTCGCCTCAAATATCCATCTTGTTACTTTATCGGTCACTTCCCAACAAGCGTTTGAAATCTCCATGACAAACTGCTCTCGGAGTTTGTCCAAACTTTGTTTGCTTGCTTCTTCTCTGATCCAGGTTAATTAAAGTGAAGCAAGAGTTAGATAGAACAGATTCGGGATCAATTAATTAATTAAACTTTAGGAATGAAATTACTTACCGATCAAGAAACCGGTTCACATATCTCCAAATGAACAACGAAGCAACAACGAAAATGACTACCCATGAAGCAACAGTGAGAAAGTTGTATTCATAAACTTGCTGTAATAGCCATGTTGCTGTTGAGCTTACGAGAAGCGATCCGCTTATCTTCTTTCTCTTCCATAAAGCTATGTCGTTTACAACCTCTGCAACAAAACAGAAAAGGCACTTAAATAATTATGTACCCCCAAAGAGTAAATAATATCAGGAACTGATACCTGCAGGCTGAGAATGTACAAGTTTCTCCCGAAACAGATCGAACATAACACCACCAGTATTTTTAGCACCTGACTGAAGATGTTCAAGCATAATATAAAAGAAAATTGAAAACATCAGCTTCAGTTCTTCAACAGAATCCAGGATCTTTCTAGTATCTCCATATATCATAACCGGAAAGAAAACATCCAACGTTGTACGAATCGAATTATCCAGTTCAATGAGCTCTTTGGCGAATTTGTACTTCTTGCTAATATTCCAGGAGCTGACCCTAGAGGATTTATCAACCGTGACCTTGGCTTGATTCAAAAGATTCATCAGCCTCTGGATTTCATGAGAATTAGTGGACCGACTTATCTCCTCCACCCTTGGTGTAATCCAATTAACTGTATCCTTGAGATGATTGAGAAGGGGTTTAAATCTTTTGGCTGTCTTTCTTGCATTTCTTATGGATTCCAATAACAGGCTAATTACGTTTGATATAACAACATTTGGAAGAGCGTTGACAACTTGATTCATATTTCTGTAAATATGATCACGGGGGAGTTTACTTTTCTTGTACGTAAACTTTGGAGAACGTAACAGGTGTTATATATAGGGTAGGAACGCAGTTTGCTTCTTGGAATCTGCCGTGCGTGTTCTTCCCCAGGAACTGATGATTTCATGTTTATTTAACCGGTTCTGGTAGTGTATCTGCCGGGAAACTTTCCTCCTTATATTTAATTCCAAGTCGGGCTTGCTAGTTCTAAAGTCTAGCTCAATAAATCATATGAAAATTGCAGAAAACAACCCCGCTTATATAAATATAGTATTAATATTGAATGGGCAAAATATATTGATCATGTTCACAAGTATGAGTCAACCTCTTATATTAAATGTTTCTAGAACCAGTGAAACTTCTCCTATGAGTCTTCCTCTTATATTAAATGTTTCTAGAACCAGAGAAACTTTTCCTGGTTAGATGCTTCGGTGTGTATATATATATATATATATATATATGGGATAGGATCCAGTTACACAGTGTAAAATTCTATAAGTTTTACACGTTTTTTGGACCGTTGGATGGGTGAAACGGATGGATGAGAATAACAGTAGAATATGTGAATATTGTCACTTGGGAAAAAATAAGGAGTTAATCTCAGACATCCATTTCCCTCATCCAACGATCCAAAAAACGTGTAAAACTTAAAAGAGTTTTACATTGTGTAAGTTGATATATATATATATAGAGAGAGAGAGAATCATAATTCTAATTTTAATCTTATCTAGAGGGGAGAGGAAAAAAGGGGAGTGCTCCTAATAGGTCTAGAACCTATGACTTAAGGGAATATGGAGAACAAAGATGAATAACTTGGCCAACTGACCAAATGTGCTTAAATATGTTTAATATTATTTGGACATTTCTTCATCTGTAAATTTGATAATATTGAGCACTTAAGTATGTACGATCTCATGTCATCCTTTGTGTTGTACTAACGATCATGTCAATAAAACTAAGCTGAATCAACAAAGCAATTTTTACACTTTGAAATTGATTTTTTTTTCTTAATATATTCTTTGAACTTTGTTTTGTTCTATATTGGTCTCTGAATTTGATATAATATATTTAAGGGCCAAAGCAGTATAAAATTTCAAGTCAATTCCTAACTAACATTTTTTTTTAATTTTCTAACAAACAACTTGTGGAAATTAAAAGATGGATCCTGTTATTGAACAGTGGGCGGGTCATTGTGAAGCTGAAATTAGGCCGTTGGATGCTATGGAATCGGGCCTTAAGTTAAGGGTGGGGGAGAGAAAATTATTAGGGCTTCGAGCGGATGATTACGACGGTGCAGTTGTAATAATACTCAAATAATTTATAATTTTAATTATAATAATATTATTAAGTCAACGTCAATTCAATGTGGCATTTGAATGAATATAGTTGGCTGGTTAGTCAAACTGTTTATATTTGTTCTCTCACATTTTCTTAGGTTATAAGTTCTAAACTCATTAAAATTATCCTTTTATTCCCCTCTATGTAGAATTATGATTTGTCAAAAAAAAATTAATGTGACATTTAATTTATATTTCTATAATTATCGGTATCCAACTTATTAGCGGACTGATTCGTATCAAATACTGCATAGACTTATTATGGGGTAACCCTCCAAACTCAATTTGTTTCATTCACACTGTCAAGACTCGAATCATTGACCTTGCATAAAAAATCTAATATCTTATCCCACCTAACCAATTTTTTTTAATACAGTAATTAAATCAACTATAATTTTTCTTAAATCTCTAAATCGAATCAATTGTACCTGAATTTATTTGATCACGGTCTTAAAATTGTTTCAACTAAAGTAAGACTTTTTTTTTTGAACCAGAACTAAAGTAAGACTTAGTTGAGAATGGAAAAGTTTATTTATTTTTCCTATTATCTTAACTAATTTTCTGTTTATATTTTGTTAGGCTTTGTCAAATTATAAATGTAGTAAGGAACTTATATAGGAATCTACTAGTTTTTTAGTTTGATTTTTTACAGAAATTAAAATGTTTAAACTACTTGTAACCTCTTAATCTCTAAATAAAAAATAATTTTTTAAATATGCTGGTGTGATTAAAAGGTAATATCTGTTCAATTTTTTTAGCCTTTAATAATGCACACACACCGTACACATATGATATTCGAACCTGAATCACCTGGATGAAATATATTATTTTTTACCACTAAGACCACTCCACGAGTTTCCAAATAAAAAATAATTACGTTTAAACGTAGCAAAAAGTATTCCCTCCTAGATGTTGTGACAATAATAGTGTAAATGAAGCTAATGTTCAATCGATAATCTTGAGTTTGATTTTAAAGTAATGGTTTTTAATTTTTTTTAAGATTATTGGCTTAAGGGCTACTTTTATTTATGTAGTAGACCTAATTTATCGATTTCGACCCTATGGTATTTTCACAACAATTTGGCCCATAAAATAGTCGAATTGTATCATCGTTTTCCCCTTAACTGACACTCTAACCACAATTTTTAAATCTCAAACCTTAAATCTTAAACCATAATCGAAAATTTTATCAATCTAAAGTAATTATGAAACATAAAAGTATTCCTAAACCCTAAACGATGATACAAATCAACTATTTCATGGGGCAAATTGATGTAAAAATACTATAAGGGAAAAATTAATAAATTGAGACTACTACAGGAAAAAAAAATAGTTCTAAAGCCAATGTTATATAAAGATATGAAAAGATAAAAACATGTGCATTGGAAGATCGCATAGTAATTTAATTTGGATATAATTACGTGTAATTATCACATATGTAACATTATTGGACGACCATCATAATTTGTGGATCTCGTTGAAATAAGTGCAATTGAAGGCCTTAATTACACCATTTAATTCTTAGGAAGAGGACGGTAGTTGATATGACTATGAGTTTATAATCATTAGTATTATTTTAAAATTTAAACTTAAGTAACTATATAAATACAATTTATACTACCAAATATAATACGGAAACTTAAGATATAATTTCAAACATGTTAAAAAAATTAAAATTTCTTACAATTACACTCACATGTTTACCAAGGCAGTAGTTGCATCTTCATGCTATTGCATAGTGATGTCCAAGCACACACTTATAATAATATTAATTATCACTAATAAAAAATATTTTATTATTTTTCCAACTGAGTTAGTGCTAGAGACAGATCAAAATCGTCTGCTCCTTTTCGGCGCCCCTACTTATACCCCAACACTAAAAAACACAACAAAATTAAATTTCAAGCCCTAACCCTAAATTTTAAATCCTAAACCCTACACCCTAAACCCTAAAAAGTACACCCTACCCTAAATTCTCTAAACCCTAACCATAACCCTTAACCTAAAACTCTAAACCTAATTTTGAGTGTGAGGCATAAGTAAGGGCACCGAAAAGGGGTAGAGGATTTCCATCCGCTAGAGAATTTATATATAGTATAAACGTTTGTTTTATATTTGATTAATTCTATCGTCTTATATATTAAATAATTTATGAATGTTGCAAAAAAGGTTTTAAATAATTGAACATATATATTGAAAATTATTATTCTCAATTAATGTGATAAAGGTAGTTTGTTTAAAAACTTTGCATACATAATGAGTGTAACCATATAACTAAATTCAATAATTCATGGTTTGGTTTGTTAAATCATTTATTGTATAAAAATATTAAATTAAATACTTTTACACTATATATATATTGAATAGAAGTAGGGAAAGAAGGATATTGGTGTTAGAAAGGAGGAGGTGAAAAAATGGGCAGAAAAGCATGTTGTGACAAAGAGGGAATGAATAGAGGAGCATGGTCTTTGAAGGAAGATCAACTTTTAAGCAACTGCATTCAACTCCATGGTGAAGGCAAATGGAGAACTCTTCCTCAAAGAGCCGGTATATATAATTATATATAGCAGCTTCAGATTATTATAGTTTTCTTCAGCTTCGTTCTTACTCTTGCATCTGCTGGTTTTTATGGTTAAAATAAATAAATAAAGGTTTGAAGCGCTGTGGGAAGAGCTGCCGGCTACGTTGGATGAATTATTTGAGGCCTGGTATTAAGAGAGGCAACATATCTCCCGATGAAGCTGACCTTATCATTAGACTTCACCGTCTTCTTGGTAACCGGTAGGTAACTTCTTTTTCCCCTTCTAACCTGATCTCCACTCTCCACCCTACTAAAATTAAACGTTATTCCAATGTTGTAGGTGGTCTTTGATAGCCGGAAGGCTCCCAGGACGAACAGACAACGAGATCAAGAACTACTGGAACACATTTCTATCAAAAAGGTTAAATGCCCATGTTTCGGAAACTTGTCCAAGTGAAGGAAAGAAACTTGTCGGAAAATATATGTCGGGTACTACTCGTAATGTGATTGTACCCAAGGCCACTCGTTGCACTAAGATCTTACTCTCACTTGATGAAGGTGATCACTTCAAGAACAACCAATGCCCTCCTTCATCGACCACTACGGATACCGATGATGTTTTCGATATCCTTAACGATTTCGATTACTTAGATTTTTCAGAGACCGGGACAGAGGGCGTCTTTGAGTACAATAACATGCTTGAAAGTGATGGTACTGTTGCACCAATGTCTGATATGGAGTTTCACAATCTGACATGCTCGCTAGAATTTGAAGACGACTGGACTGATTTGTTGTAGACGGTCGAACATCACGAACATGAAAGATATATACAAAAGAAACTTCAATTCCACCATGGATATGACTTGATTACCCTTGCCTTTTTACTGAGTTTCCATTTTTAAGTAGCCTGATCTTCTATGAAAATTAATTAGCGTGAAAGATATTGTGTCCCTTATATTTAATTAATTACCACGATCTTCATATTCTATGCCTTCCGACCACAACATTTTACTGACTTTATCGATCATGATTTGACAATTATACGTTAGTTTTTTTTTAATAATATTATGCGTTACTTTTAGTAGACAAGTTAAGTAGTAGGTAAAGACGCAATGTAGCACTTGAGTTAACGTGATCCGTTCATATGACGAAATCAGTAATTAAGTGGACAGCCACACACATATATATTGTCTATCCTATGAAGGTAAAAGTACCATAACAGTCCCTGTGCTATATCTCATATTGATTTTAGTATTTTTACTGAGAAATAAACAATTTGATCCCTACACATTTCAAAAAGAGCAGCATGGTACTTTACCATTAATCGTGACGTATGCTATCTCAATCTATTGTTCTGTTCTGTTACAAAAAAATGGCTCTCTAAGAACATACCTCGTGGCACATAATATAAGTTAAATATAAAATCTTAAAGAAAATTTAAAAAATAATTAGAAATTTTTTAATAATTTTAAAAATTGATATATATTTTTTGTAATTTTTAAAGTTTTTCATTATGAATTTTCTTGAAGTTATACGAATTTAATATTTAGTATATGTCAAGTGTCGCATAGATTTTTTTTAACAAAAAATGGACTAAGGTGATCTGCATCACAATTGAAAAATTCATGTGTCAAATTGAATTAAAAAATTCTTTAAGCACCAAAATGCTACTAACAAAATACAATTTCATAATTCAAAATACTATTTAACCCTTAAATTAATTATGCAAAATTATGATTATATTCGGTCATCTAATTAAGAAAAGTGGAGACAATATAATAATAATCATGAAAATCACTATTTTAAGTAATTATGAAAGTTGTTGGCAAACAAGGATTTCCTTTTAGGTTAAGATCACAACACAATAATAATGTCAGCTGCAATTTTCATGTCAAGCTTAAGCTAGACATTTATGGTCCATCTCAACCTAAATAAAATTATAGAACAATGATGTATTGGTGTTATAATATTCGTAAACTTTTTTGTATAGTTTTTGGTGTTCTTTGATTCGTCGCATTAATTAATTTTGCAAGCGAAATAATAACAATTAGACAAATTATTTAATAGCAATAACTATTTATGTCTAAATGGGGCTATTATACACATTTTTTTAATAGTCATAATTATAAGATAATATATTTTTATATGTTTTTAATCTTTTGATAAGGTACGTACATTTTGTCGGAGACTAAGTCAGGATCGAACATTAGGAGAGACTAAAATATTGATTTTAAAAATTATAAGGACTTATCAAGTATTTAAACTCAAAATTCAGTGGAGAGAACATAATTTGTCTAATATTTAAAATTATAGGGACCTAAATTATTATTAAACCAAAAAATTAGGCATGAACCCATCTTTCTTTAATTGGATCCCTATTTAATTAAGGATTAATATCCTATACACTGGCGGTGGAAAACAAAGTTTCCACAAGCGGGGTTATTTAGGGGTTTAGGGTTTTAATTTAAGATTTAGATGTTAGGGGTTTAGGTTGTATGGTTTAGAATTTAAGATTAATGGTTAGAATTTAGGTTTTAGGGTTTAGGGTTTGTGGTTAGATTTTTAGGGTTTTAAGGTTAAAATTTTAAATTTTAGATTTAGGCTTGAAAATAGGCATGCTTGTGTAAACTTTTTTTTACACTGGCAGTGTATCAAATATTAATCCTTTAATTAAATATTTAATAAACTCTTATATTTTTAACTTACATGTTTATTTTTTACATGGACTAAATTACAATGACCAAAATTTATTAAATATGTAAAATTGGTGACAAGGACCTGGGCTTCCTTGGGCCCTCAAATTGCTCTATCATTGTACCTTGCAGACAAAACTGCTTGAACCCGAGTTTTATAAAATGAATATTATCCTATTTTTCACCGAAACAACTCGTTGAAACTATTATACATAATAGAAGTTGAATTAAGAGTTGTGAATATATGGATACCCCTCACAGATTTCGTTGCATTCCCGAAAAATCAATACAAGCCGATGTATATATTTTTAGGGTAAACTATGTCAGGTACCACTAAACTATTGGGTGTGACCCGTTTTTACCATCGATCTTTCAGTTGGTCCAAATTTGCCACCAAATTTTATTTTTCAACTCATTTATACCACCATGAAATTTAAATCTGAGATTTAAAACGGCATCGTTTTGCTAGAGAAAAATATGAAAAAACATGCACCTAATGGGATTTAAATCTAGAACCTTTAGAATCAAAGGCAACCTCCTAACCACTAATCAAACTTAACATCTATGTTTTGTTTCCAGCACAAATAATATATATTTTAAAATGCAGTTTATCATATAAATAACATTACTCTATATAAATACTATAAATATATTTATAAATAATATGAAATATATAAATATATTATTATAAAAATTAAAAGACTAATTTTCAAAACCTCGAAATTTTCAAGACTCAAAATCCAACAAAACCTAAAACCCTAAAATTTTATTCATAAACAAATAATATTAAAATATATAAACAAATAATATATTATTATAAAAACTAAAAATAATTTTAAAAATCTAAAATTTTAAAAATTTACAAAAAAACCCCAAAAACTCACTAAAACCCTAAAGCTAAACCTCAAATCTATCCATTTTGGTTGCTAATAGGTTTATGATTTTAGAGTTTAGGATTTATGATTTAGCGTTTTAGACTATATATGTAAGAATTTAATGTTTTGGTGGATTTTTAGGGTTTTTTAAAATTTAATTTGGAGTTTTGTGGAAATTAATTTTTTAGTTTTTATAATAATATATTATTTATTTATATATTTAATATTATTGATAATATAATTTTTATTTAATATAAATATTTTATTTATTAGTTGTATATATTAATATATTAGCATATGTATATTAATATTATTTTATAATATATATAATTTATATAGAGTAATATTATTTATATGATAAAATAAATTGAATTAATCTCAACTGCAGTTTAGAATATATATTATTTGTGCTAGAAACAAATTAGACATTGTAAGTAGACCTGGCAAACTTGACCCGAGAACCGAAACCCGAACCGAATTACCCGAACCCAGACCCGAACCGAAACCGAAAATCAACCCTAAATTGACCCGAAATCTGATCCGAAATTTGATCCGAAACCCGAAATAAACCGAACCGAAACTGAACCGAATTTAGTTGAACTGAATGGACCCGAACCGAATGGACCCGAACCAAATAGACCCGAACCGAATGGACCCGAACCGAATAGACCCGAACCGAATGGACCCGATTAATAGGAATAAAGAAAGATAAAATATGAATATCCGCACAAATCACTAAAATGTCAATTATATTGACTTTATAAAGTCATATATATGGTGTAAAAATCTGACCAACCTAAAAATTTGATTAAAAACGACTGATCTCTCATTGAACCGAAAATAACCGAACCGAACCGAAATTAACCGAACCGAAAATAACCGAACCGAAATCAACCGACCCGAAATGACCCGAAACACAATAGACCCGAACTAAAACCGAACCGAAACCGAAACGAAACCGAAACCGAATCTGAACCGAAAATATCAGACCCGAAATAACCGAAACCGAAATGACCCGAACCGAACCCGAACCGATTGACCCGTTTGCCACCTCTAATTGTAAGTTGGTTTAGTAGTTTGGAGGTTGTCTTTGATTCTAAAGGTTTTAGGTTCAAATCCCCATTGAGTGCATAAATTTTCATATTTTACTCTAGTAAAACGACGCCGTTTTGGGCAATTTAGTATCAAAATAACGGCACCAAAACAACGTAATTTTGGTCTAGCATCCAAGTCATCACGACAATAAAGAGTTAAAGGCGTGGTACCTGGCATAGTTTACCCATATTTTTATTAGATAAAATTTATAAATATTAATTAAGTTAAATTAAAATGATTTTTTAAACATTGAATTCTTAAACTTATAAAATTGGCATTGAGTCTTTAAACATTGTTAATAGTCTAATATCAATCTGATTGGATAAGTACGTCTAATTAAAGTAATATATTAATAGTTGTTTAATTAAAGTAATATATTAATAGTTGTTATAAAATAGTTAATGTACTTTGTATATGTTATAAAATTATCATTAACACTACAAAAAAAATGCCCTATACCAACGGACACAAATCCGTCGGTAAAACACCAAAAATCCGTCGGTATAGGGTCTAAATATTTTTACCGACGGACAAAAAGGAAATTCCGACAGATAAAGTGCCGTCAGTAGTACGCTTGTCGGTATAAAGTTATACCGACAGACGAAACCGTTGGTATAGATATTCTGGCCCTATACCGACGGACACAACCGTAGGTATAGGTATTGGCTACCCCGCCAAATTAGGGTATATATTCCGACGGATTTTATTCGTCGGTAATATTACGGCTTTTACTGACGGTATGTCCGTCGGTATAGGTTCTATCTGTACTGACGGTGCGCCCGTCGGTATAGGTTCTATCCGTATCTTTACTGACGCTTGTGTCCGTCGGTATAGGTTCTATCTGTACTGACGGTGCCTCCGTCGGTATAGGTTCTATCTGTATCTTGTAAGATCTCTATAAAATATTTATACCGACAGTTATTCCGTCAGTATAAGTGTAATTGGTATTTATTTGTTTTTTTAAATATTAATAATTATTAATACATTCCATTATTTTTATTTCATATTTTTTTATTTTAAATATTAAAATTAATAAAACTATTAAAACAAAAATCATTTCATTTTTTAAAGAGAAAATATTCAATTTAATGTTCAAATAAAAAAAGTATGTAATACATAATAAGCAAAACATGTACGTACATATTTCGAAATATATATATTTTTGAACCTATACCGAGATAGAGGTACTTGTTGCCGAACACTCTTCCAATGCGAGCTTCCCATCTCCCATTATGATGATGTATGCTGGTTTTGGAGCTACGTTTTGGAGGCGAGTCTCGTGAAAAACTTCTCCTAGTTCGCTTCTTCTCCTTCGTAACATCATTACCCGTAGTGCCAGTACTGATACGTACTCTCAGCATTGTTTCTCTGGTTCGCCTGTGATAATTTCGCCATGGAAAGAACTTATAAAAGTCAGCACATACTTAACTTTTACAAAAGAAAAAAAACTGATGGCTCTTAATGACCAGTTTTCAGTATTGAAGTTTATACAGTAGCAACACATATTTACTAATAAAAATGTTAAATGAGGGAAGGAAATAAGTGCATCTAAGGCATTACAAACTTCAAACCAAACAATAAAACACTGCAATTGTGATCGAACCTCAAGGTGCACTGAGTTGTTAGTTCTTTGCTCCTTAAAAAAGCCATTTGGTCTCAAACGTTGCCAACTAAATGGATACTAAAGAATACATCACAGAATTAAATAGCAGCCACAACACAATAACACGGCTGCTATTTTTCAGTTACGCCGCTCTTTACTGACAATATTTGCAGTTGATATTTGCTGCAGTTGACTCATTACGTTCTCAAGCACAATAGAAAACAATGTATCCAAAACATGTCCACTGATTGCAATTTAAATCTTACCTATTTCAAGTACATGTATATGCATAATATTTGCATATAAATCTATGATGTGGAGCCTAGTGCCAAACAGAATTGAAAGATAAATAACTAGAATCTAATGAAACAATTACAATTGACTTGAAAACTGTTGGCAACCAGAAAATCAGAAAACAAAATTTCTAGAACCAATTAGGCCAATCTGCAATTCATAATTTTTAATCATCTTAGCTTTAATAACACTAAATCGTAGTCATTAAGTGCGATGCAATTGAGGAAAGCGAAAACAATATCTTAAAGGCAGAAAAAATGATAAAATAAGGGAAAGCGAAAACAATATCTTAAGCGAAAACAATATCCAAAATAGAGGAAGCACTTACATAAGCCCAAGTCTTTAACACCCAAGTCCTTGGATCACTTGAGAAAAACTGAGGAATAAAATTGTAAAAGGAAGCAAGGCAAATATATATACACGCACACATACTGGGCCGAAGGTATATCCAACACTCCTTTGAGAATCCATCATGGACACAATAAATCGCACATGGGACTCTCATGAGACACTTCTTGGACACGATCAAAATTTTGTATGTTATCCAGGGTTTCATTAATGGATAGAGACAATCCATCATGAAGACAGAAAATTTCAGATTCAACCTTCAAGACAACATAAACTCAGCAGCTAAGAACCATTAATAGCAAATACAATGCATTTGCAGACAACTGATTTCAGTTATCATAAACTAAAAAACTAAAAAACTCAGTTATCATTAATAGCAAATACAATCCATCATAAAGCTTTCACTGATGAATACAGCTGCTGCTACTGTTTTTGGTAAAGGCTGCTATAAACAAAGAACAACAATGCAAAAAATTCTGGTGTTGTACGAAAAATAATGAAAAAAGCATGCTAAGAATGATGACAGTATCTTAAGCACATGTTCACTTTTTTAGTTTTATTTTTAGTAGGTCAAGACTACATATATCCATTAGTCATGAGCTAGACAAGCACTTCATCAAAGGGCAGCAAGTGGATGACACATGGTGCTAAGTATTCAAGGTACGCCCATATTAATGTCCTAATTTCAAGTAACAACCACCTAAAAGAACTTTACAAAAGATCACTTCAAACAATATCAGACCACAAATATGAAAAATACTAACCAATGCTGTTAGTGAAAATAATCAAACAGATCTTTCAAACGTTGGCACTTCCATACCTACAGATAAAACAGAAAATGCATCTTCATAAGTAGCCAACAACGTAATAAAAGAGAAATTTACTAATACAAGGAAGTCAATGAATGAACAACTAACACAAAACTAGCATGCATCATCAAAGTAGTTCCCATATTATTACTAACAACATAATTGGTTCTGTAAAAGCAACCAACACTTTATTTTCAGAAGAAGAATCGTATCCAGTCTTCTAGCTTATAAAACTTAAGACACTCTTTAAAATTAGGTAACTGCATGCACAACAGCTTATTCAAGGATGAAATTCCATTGCCTCAGCACCAACATAACACAAATTATTTTTTCTTAATTAAACAACTGGCAATGAACTGATTTAAACATCAAATTTTATGTTAGCAAATGAAGATTTGGCAGCTATTGAAGAAAACATCATACGTACAGACTGAAGAGGGAAAGAGGGACAAACTGAAGAAAATGAGGCCACCGAAAGCGCCGGCCAAGGAAGAGTAAACGAAGCGGCGGAGAGAGAGATCGATGCAGGCGTCCCATTTGACGTTCATGTCATCGTAATTTGACGTCATCAATTCCTTGTTCTCTTCCATTTCAAAACCTTGTTTGCAGCTATTTCTTTAGTTCTTGTTGGTGGGATCGAGCGGCTGAGGGACGACCGACGGCGACAAGGAGAACAACGAGGAGAAGCACGAGGAGGAGGAGCACGAGCAGGGGGATTAGAGTTTTTTTAACTTTCACGATTGATTTGGGGATTTTAACTTTTGGAGTAATCCTAAACCGCAGAAACAATTAAATCACGTATAAAAATTTTAATTCCCTATATCGACGGCCACAAATAACCGTCGGTCTAAACTAAACCTATACCGACACACACAAAACACCGTCAGTATATGGTTTACCTATACCGACACACACAAAAAATCGTCAGTATAGTTTACTTCTACCGACGGTTTCAGTACATCGTCGGTAAATATTACAGCTATACCGACGCATTTTTGTTTCCCGTCGGTATATATTACATCTATACCGACAAATTTTGTATCCGTCGGTATACATCAAAACTTTTACCGACAATATTATTTTCCGTCGGTATATAGTGTCTATAGCAACGACTTGTGTCCGTCGGTATAACCGGGCGTCGGTATATGTATAATTTTTTGTAGTGATTGAACTATATAATTCTTATAAAATTTATTGGTTATTACATGTTATACTGCAAAATTTTGTTTTGTGTAGTTAATTTCAAAAGAATTTGTTTCCAGAAATATTCATGGAAATAATAAAATCTAATTTCTTCATTTGAAACGTTTATAGAAACAAAATCTCTTAAAATCAACTACAAAAAATTTGTAGTATAAAATGTTACTAACAATTTTGTAACAATTGAATAGCATATTTACTAGTTTATAAAAATTGAATACTTGAACTTCTAATTTTACTTAAAGAATTTAATGCATCATCATATTAGACCAATTTATTATTGATTTATTTTTAACCTTTTAAAAGGTGTTGGACTCTAAGACAAATTTAAATAATAAAATATTTAATTTAGACCCTTGTTTACATCTCCTTCAAAATAAGGAGAATATAAAATACTTTCAACACCATTATTGGAGTAGTCTCCCTAACACTTCGAAACTAAGACCTAGCACAACCGACTCTTATTAATCCACGTGAATTTATTGAGATCACTTAACTAGTTAATTAATGGGGTAAACCTTCACGTTTCCCTTTTTGGTTGGTTTTATTTCTTTTTTCCATTACTGTACATCCCCTAGTATCCAAGTCTTGAGCATATAATTCATAGAGGTTGCCAACAATAATCTTGACATTGGTCCCTACAGGTTACCGTTCCAATTCCAAATCCATTAATGAACTTGAGCTACCCTTTTCTTTCAACTGTTCTTTCAGTCATCAATCACCGATTAATGATTGGTCTTGATATCATTTTACCGAGAAATTATTAGATGAACCCAACTTACCACGTCATTCGTGGTCTCGAATAATAAGGTCCATCTATCTTATTTTTTTCTAAGTTGGATCTTCACATATTTCTTACATAGGTAGTTCTTTGGAAGTTAATTTGAGATGAATAAATTTTATTGGCCGAGACCACAAAAAACATTGTGAGCCAAGTACATCTAATAATTTTGCCATTCCACTGTCACAATAGCATGTATATTTATGCAAGACAAGAGTATAGGTCTTAATGCTTAAGTCATAAATGGCATTAATGCTCCCTTAATTAGGATTCAAATCATATCTCACTCAATTAAAAAGTAGAATTCTTGAGGCTTGAAAAACATTACCATAGTTCATACGTAAAACACATATCATCACTCAATTATCTTTTTATTCTTATTTTAGTCACTCAATTTTTAAATTTTTTAATTTATTAATTAAACTTTTAAATTACTCATGTTTTAGTCACTCTGAATTATTTTATTATTATTTTTTTATGATGTGACATTTATTATTATTATTATTATTATTATTATTATTATTATTATTATTAAATGTAAAGATAATTTAAAATAAAATCATATATTATTATTGAAATAAAAATAATTTAAAATGAAAAAATCTAAAATTAATCTCAAATCCACCCAAACCTTAAACCTTATAATCACAAAATTATAATCTCAATTCATAACCCAAAAACACTCCCTTCTTCTCCAGCCACACCACCAATTGACCTTCACCGATCGGACCTTTTTCAGCCACCCAAATCCCAAACTTGTTTCTGTAAAATACCAGTAAAATTCCAACTTAACGAATGAATGAATATATGTGTGTGTATACGACGACAAAGACAAAATCCAGTTCACTAAAGCCAATTTACTTAAATACCCAACATTGAAAAACAAAATTAAAAATTCTTACACCTTGGTTTAATAAAAGTTGAAGCGTCTAAAGCTTTGAACGTTGATGTGTGGCTTTTGAGCAAATTGGAAGTTCATCCGGTGTGGGTGTGGGTGTGGGTGTGGTTGAAGAAGTAGGGAAGAGTTTTGGGGTTTAAAGATTGGGGTTATAATTTGGGTTTAAAGTTTAGATATAATTTTAATTTTTTATTTTAAATTGTTTTTAAATAATAATAATAAAATATAATTTATTTTTATATTTAATAATAAAAAAGATCATTTCATAGAAAATAATAATAAAATAATTCAGAGTGACTAAAACATGATCAATCTGAAAGTTCGGTTAATGAATTAAAAATTTTAAAAATTGAGTGACCAAAGTAAGAGTGAGAAGATAGTTGAGTTACTGTGTAATTTAACCATATATATATGTGTGTCATTTCTGGGAGATCAGCTTTATCTCTTCTTTAGGACTGTTTTCAATCATCCACCTTCGCAAAATATGTTGGCCATGAACCATCCACCTTTGCTCAATGTCCAAGGGTGACTAACAGATACTAAAATTTAAATTTCATATTATTAGGAGAGATATTTACATTTTCACGGTAAATATTATGATTTGAACTCATAACAAGTGTTTCGGTGGAAAATGGATGACATTCATTCTAGGAGACACGGATTCAATTTGTTCCCTCTACAATGTGTATGAAAATTGTGAGAGGGTTAAAAATATGTATGAACAAATACTACCTTGTAACCTACCTTTAGACTATTCAAAAAATATTTGATCACTCAACCAATTAGTAGATCTCTAAGTTTGAAAGTTTTAATTTCATCTACTATTTCTAATTAATCTTAAGATACGAATTATGACTTCGTTTCTCTCGCTAATTTTGTCAAATTTGTTACCCGAATACTTGATTGAAAATATAAGACTGAATTAATAAAAAAACAAACAATGCATATATTGAAACAAGAACGCTAGCTGAAAATTCATTTGGCAAACTCTGAATCCGGTGAAAATTTTCGACAACAATGATGGTGGTTTCAAAGTAAAGCAGTTAAGGTTTAACATATCAACATCAAAAACTACACACAGACGCATCATTTTGATTCAAGCCAAATCCCATGGCATTTGTCAGATGGAGAGAAAACAAGAGTTAACAAAATACGGGTTTAGAAACAATCTGATAGAAAATGTTGGCCTCAATACAAAACTTAATTAGGCCAGAGTCGGAGACCCATTTTATATAGCCCAAGCTAAGTGATAACCAATTGGTATAACTAAACCAAATTAGTTACACCAAACGGGCTCAGCTGATAACAGCTATAACAACCCAGCTATAACAACCCAACAGAAACTGTTATACTTCAACCAACATTCTCCCATCTTCTCATCCGTTTAAAAACCACAACATCTTCCTAGGTCCTCGACAGAGAAAACCACAACATCCTCCCAGAACTTCACGTTTAAAAACCACAACACACAGCTTAACTGTTTTTCTCCTGAACACCCATCTTGAGTCAAAAAAGCTGAAAGAAAGACTTGCTAAGAGCCTTAGTTAACCTATCAGCTGCTTGATGTTCAGAGGGGACATAGTTAACTTGAAGTTTTTTTTCAGCAATCTTCTCCCTTACAAAATGAACATCCAACTCCACATGTTTGGACCTAGCATGCAACACAGGATTTGCAGATAGTGCTATAGCACTAGTGTTGTCATTCCATACAACTGGAACTGACGAGGCAGACACACCGAGATCATTCAGCACAGCTACAACCCAGGTCAGTTCCGAAACTGCCTCAGCAATACTCCGATACTCAGCTTCCGTAGTAGAACGAGAGACTGATTTCTGTTTCCTTGAACAACAGGCAACCAGACAGTTAATGACATACACACAGTAACAAGTAGTGGATCTTCGATCATCCACACTACTGGCCCAATCAGCATCTGCAAAAGCTAGGGGTGGGAATTGTCGGGTACCCGGAAAACCGGGTACCCGGTTCATCCGGGTACCTCATTAAACGGCCCGTGTCCCGGCCTATTATATCTGGGTACCCGGGATTCGGGTACCCGTAAAATTCGAGTACCCGGTTCCTATTTTTTTATTTTTTTATTTTTAAAATTAAAAAAAATCACATGTTAAACACAAAAATATTTTAAAAAAATTAAACTTTAAACTTAAAAGAATATAATACAAACATAGAAAAAATGTAGGGATTTAAACTTAATTTTAGAGTGAAAATATTAAGAAACATAAAATAAAAATATAATTTTAAATATAAAAAATATATATTAAATTTTATCGGGTCGAGTCGGGTACCCGGTAAGGAAAAACTTTCGGTCCGTGTCCCGGGAAATTTGCCGGGTCGGGTAATTTTTTTTCGAGAATTACCCGGTATTTTAGTTTCGAGTCGTCGAGTTTTCGGGTCGGGTCAATCGGGTCGGGTATTTTCTCCCACCCCTAGCAAAAGCAGTAACCTCAATTTCCTTGGGAGAAGAAGCATCAAAACGCAAACCAAAATTAACAGTGCCCACAAGATAACGAAGGATTTGTCTCACAACAGATAAGTGCCCCTCACAAGGTTTATGCATATACTGTGCAACCTTATTAACACTGAATGAGATGTCTGGCCGAGTATGACAGAGGTATAGAAGAGCACCAATAATACTTATATACTCATGTGGATCAAGCAAGGGACTGCCATCATCTTGGGCTAGTTTGACTGTCGTTAGCATAGGTGTTGGTGATGACTTTGCTTGATCCATCTTGGTTCGATGCAGAAGATTAAGAATAAATTTTCGCTGACTTAAAACAATAGAGTCAGAGTCACGATGTATCTCAAGACCAAGAAAAAATGGAAGTTCCCCCAGATCTTTCAAGGCAAATTTGGTACTTAAGCTGAGAATCACATGCTCAACATTAGCTTCAGACTGACTAGTGACAATAATGTCGTCCACATACACTAACAAGTATGTAACGACTCCTCCTTTGTCACAAATAAACAGAGATGCATCAGCCTTAGACTCACGAAACCCAAGCTCCACCAGAAACATTCGCAACTTGGTGTACCAGTTTCGTGGGGCTTGCTTAAGACCATATAAGGCCTTTTTGAGACAACAGACTAATTGTGAGCCATCTTCAGCTGTATGAACAAATCCATGAGACGGTTCCATGAACACCTCTTCCTCAAGGTCCTCATTCAAAAAAACATTGTTGACATCAATTTGGCGAAGCTTCCAGTTATTCGAAACAGCTAGAGAAAGAACAATATTTAAAGTAGTGAATCGAACTACAGGGCTAAAGGTGTCCCTGAAGTCTTGACATGGCACTTGAGAGAACCCTTTTGCAACTAGACGTGCTTTGTAGCGTGCAACAGACCCATCGGCATTCTGTTTCACCCGAAAAAGCCATTTACATCCCACAGTCTTCCTTCCATCAGGGAGCTTAACCAAATTCCAAGTGCCATTCTGCACCAAAGCCTCATACTCAGCAAGGACTGCTGCTTTCCAAGCTGGGGATGCAAGAGCCTCCTCAATTGACTCAAGAACAGTAGCAGAAGAATCCACATCAACTGAGAACACCTTAGGTTTAAATATACCCCTCTTACTCCTAGTTACCATGATGTGAGAGTTGATAACAACATCACGTGCAACACTATCAGGAAGAACATTGAGATCTGCTGGAGAGGAGGAAGTAGAGGCTTCAGCAACAGGAATTTCCAACAGAGGACCAACTTGTATCTCAGCCACAAATTGAGGATGATTTTCATTCACAAGAGCATCATTGTCAGGGGAACTAACAACATGAGTAGTAGAATTAGTAGGAGTAGGTAAAGGATTGAGCTGAGGAGACATGGTGTTGCAGGTTGAGCTGAAGGGTGTGACTCAGAAGTAAAAGGGACTTGTAATTGCCCAGATTGAGATACATGAGAGGAACCAGGACTCGACTGTGAGAGTCTGGAAGTATTACATTTTTCAGGAACAAGTAAAGCAGGGGAATTAAACAACTGAGACTCAGTGCTCACACCAGACTTGGACCACTAAGCAAAGGGAAACACACATTCATTGAAACGAACATGTCTGGAAATAAACATTTTTCCCTAAGAATTTAGACAATGATAACCCCTATGTTGAGGACTATAACCCAGAAAGGTGCAAGGCTCAGAACGAAACTCCAACCTGTGTGTTTGAAAGGGTCTAGTGTAGGGGAAACACTGACAACCAAAGACACACAACATGGTATAATCAGGTTTACCACCAAAAAGTTTTTCATGTGGGGATAAGCCACCAAGAACAGAAGTGGGCAGTCTGTTAATAAGAAATATTGCAGTGTTAACAGCAAAGGACCAAAACTTTAATGACAAAGAAGCCTGGGCAAGCAAGGTAAGAGCAAGCTCGACAATATGTCGATGCTTGCGTTTAACAACTCCGTTCTGCTCCGAAGTGTGAGGGCACGAGAGACGATGCTGGACACCATTAGCTGCTAACACATGAGACAAGCTACGAAATTCACCCCTCCAATCACTCTGAAACTCTTGAATATTAGCCCCAAACTTAGTCTGAACAAACTTAGAAAACAGTTCATAAGCATGAACTGCCTGTGACTTGGTTTTAAGCAAGTAAAGCCATGTATGTCTAGTAAAAGCATCCATAAAAGAAATATAGTGCGAGTAACCATTCGAAGATACATGAGCAGGTCCCCATAAGTCAGAAAAAACTAACTGAAATGGTTTACTATACACAGTGGTAGAGTCATCAAAGGGCAATTTACAACTTTTACCCAATTGGCAAGCAAAGCACAAGGTATTCTTAAGATCACGCAAGGAAGCAGAAACATTGCATTCATTTAAAACAGTATACAAGGTAGATAATGCAGGATGCCCTAGTCTACGATGCCACAACTCAGCAGTGGAACATGCAACATTAGACAGACAAGTCTCAACATTATTAACAGAATTCAAAAAGGAATGAAAAACATATAAACCTTCCTGCTCAGTGCCTCGAAGAAGCTCATCCCCAGTGACTTCATCACGAACAACACAGTGACTAGTATGAAACTGAAAGTAAACCTTGTTGTCTCTAGCAAACTTTGACACAGAAACAAGGTTTTTAGTGATCTGAGGCACAATCAATAAATCTTGTAGATGTAATCGAGAATTAACAAACAAAGACGAACTACAAATTTTAGAAATCACAAGGCCCTTACCATCACCAACAAGCAGCTTACCTGGTCCTGAATAATCAACACTGTGATGAGCAACAGAGGCATCAAGAGAGACATGGTGTGTGGCTCCAGTATCCACAAACCACTGGTCATAACCTCTTGAGGACGATGAGTTCCCCACAGTGCAGTGAGTGCAACCACTAGAAGACGACGTTACCCCTGTGGAATGACAAACAGGTCCATTAGTATCCAAAACACAGGAGTTAACCGACGAAGAACCATCAGCAGATGAGACCCTCGAAACAGAAGCTGACGATTAACAAGGTGGCCAAATTTGCCACATAATTGACACTAATATCGACTACGACCACAACCACGGCCAAAGTTGCTTGACTGTTGACGATAAGGCCTACGATTAGCATCACCATCAATAGGAGAAGAATACCCTGAAGTGTCACCAGTGAGTTGAACTGTATGGGCACTCATCATAGGGTAATGAGCCTGATCAAATATAAGCTATTGAGCTTCAGCATCAATCAGAGTGGCAGTGACAACATTGTAAAACCTATGTTTGATTTTGATATAATTAGATCTTTAAGGATCAATTTGAAAAACTTAAAATTGTTTTTGTAAGTCCCTTAATAAGTTTTAAATCACCAACTCTTTAAAACTGATTTGAAAAACTCAAACTCAAAATATTTTCTAAGTGTTCCAAGGCCAAACTATTGAAAAACGTTCAGGTGTATCGATACACTCCCAAGCGTATCGATACCTTTTTACCAAAGTTGGCTACTAAAGGAACATGTATCGATACGGCAAACCCTCGTATCGATACGCCCCTATGTTAAAGTCTAAAGAGTTTGAATGGCGTACCGATACGACAAACCCTCGTATCGATACGCCCTTAATAATTTTTAAATATAAGTCAGTTTAAATTTTGTGACAGTTGGTGTAAGTTGGTTGGTAACCAAATTTTAAATGGTCGTTGACCCGTATCGATACGCTAAACCCTCGTACCGATACGGAGATCGACATTGAGCTAAGTTGAGAAAAAGGTATCGATACGGCAAACCCCCATTTCGATACCCCGTACCGATACGCTTACGCGCGTATCAATACCCCTTATTTATTGCACACAACGGCTCTTTCTTTTCTGAGACAGGTATCGATACACCTCCCCGCGTACCGATACGCATAGCTGCAGAAGTGCATTTATGGTGGTAAGAGAGGGTTCCAACGGCTCCATTTATGTTCCCAACCACCCAAACGGCTAGAAATCAATGAGGAGGTATAAAAGAGACATCCAAAAGCATCAGCAACAACTATTGATCTCTAAGAAAACATCTATTCATCAAATCCAAGCAATTGTGCAAAAATCCCATATTGTCTAGAAACCCCAATTGTAATTTTCATTCTTATCTTGTTCAATTGGGTTGAGTGCTTGTAATTGGGATACAATTTGTATTGAGAGATACTCTATTAGCCATCAAATTTCTTTGTTACCTTGTTGTGAGGATTGGGTTAAATTTTGGGTAGAAAATTTAACCGAAATTGTAAGGGTTGCCTCCTTAGCCTAGAAAAGGGGAAAAACAATTAGTGGAATTGTTGCAAATCTTTAGTGAAGCTAAGGTAGTGGATGTAGAGTTCATTTGGAACTTGAACCACTCTAAAATCCATTGCCAATCTTTTTTATTTGCAATTTCCACCACACAAACTTTAAATTTCCAATTCACCCCCCTCTTGGTTCATATCGATCTTTCGATCCACTCATCAAACATCCAATGTGAAACGCTCACGGCTTGTAGTGATGACAGCAACGAACGACCGGTACTCGGGTGGGAGACCATTGAGAATTGACGCAATATGCTCAGTAGTGGACACCGGATTACCAACAGAGGCAAGAGCGTCACAAATCTCCTTCACCTTCGAAATATATGCACGCATACTCAGTTCACCCTTGCGGACGGAGCGAAGTTTAAAATGTAAGCTCATCGTGGTGGTCGTCGATCGAGAGCTGAAGTACTCCACAACAATCTTCCAGACTCCAGCCGACGTCTCAGCACCAACAAAATTACACAGTAGATGAGGACTCGTAGTGGAGAGCAGCCAGGACGCCAGGGCACTGTCCTGAGCGATAAACTCTTCGTAATCATCGTTATCAACCATCGTGCCATTAGAGGACCGAACCTTGGTCGGCGGAGCAGAAATCAAGCCATTGAGAAGTTTCTCCAAGCGATGGCTCCGAACGGTGAGGGGGATCTGTTGCTTCAAGATCAGAAAATTTGACTCATCGAGCATAACGTTTACCTTTTTATTGGTAAACGTTCGACCGGCAAAGGGGGACGAAACGAATCCAAACGATCTGTCATCAACAAAAACATCTTCAGTAGAGGCCATGTCAAAGGAAATAAGAACATGTCTAGAAACGAATAGATCAAGACATAAAAGAGAGACACAACGAGAGAAAACAAGAGAAATGAAAGAAACGAAATGACGGCCAACAAGAGAAAGATGCACAATGGCGGCAGAAAGAAACGAAAGAAAACCATAAAACCCGACGGCGGCGGAAAAAAACGAAGGAAAACCCTAAAACCTGACGACAACATCTGATACCATGTCAGATGGAGAGAAAACAAGAGTTAACAAAATACGGGTTTAGAAACAATCTGATAGAAAATGTTGGCCTCAATACAAAACTTAGTTGGGCTAGAGTCTGAGACCCATTTTATATAGCCCAAGCTAAGTGATAACCAATTGGTATAACTAAACCAAATTAGTTACACCAAACGGGCCCAGCTGATAACAGCTATAACAACCCAGCTATAACAACCCAACAGAAACTGTTATACTTCAACAAACATCATTAACTCACCAAAGATCAGTAAAGAAAGGTCGCAGTCATATTTGTACTTTCACGTAACTAATATTTTACTATCTTCACTCACTAAATTCACTTTGTACTAGAAATATTACGAAAAGAAGAAGACAAGGAAACCTAAAGAGAAGATTCACTTGACCCTATTTCCAGGGTTTGAATTGGCAATATCAGGCCAAGAAAAGCAATCCCCATCAACAAATCCAGGCTCTCCATGTTCAAACTACCATGTATTCCCCATTCTTGTGACTGCCCCACCATTGCCACGGCCACCGACAGAAGAAACAACAACAACTCCATTTCCTACGCCTGGAAAAGGCCACATTCCTCTCCCAAACCCAAATCCAACATCCTCGAGTGTAGGAGCAATAACAAGCCCAAACCCACCAAGAGCTAGAAAATCAGGCCCTTGAGTATTCAATAATGAAGTAAAACTTCCAAAGATATTTCCATTGGACTCTCCACCAATACCAAAACTTCCCTGATTGGCTGAGTTTGGCAACAAAACCGGGGTGGTAGGTAATGGGAAGCTATTGTAACCAATGGTAGCGGAAGCTGCAGCACTGATTGCGGAAAAAACTCTACATTGGGTGGTTGTGGTGGTGACACAGCGTGAACACTTAGCATTTTTCCTGGTGGCACCGCCAACAGGGATGTCCCTCAGGGTGCCACCGCGAGTCAAGTAACGGCGACAAGACTTACAGAAATAGCGAGGTTGAAAAAAGTTATAGTTGTTGTAGTAGCAAAACTTAGTGTTTGTGGAGTCACATCGTGGACAAAGTAGCTGCTCTTGTTCTGATGGTTGGACTCCATGGGCCTTGGTTAAACGCATGTTTTGATCTCCGGAACTTGACGACATTTTAATCCAAAATAAAAGTGGCTTAAGTTAACTTAAGATTATCTTCTTCAAGTGTATACTTTTGGGTGCTAAGAAGAGAGTGAAGAAGAGATTTTATAGGGTGGGAGGAGAAGAAGACAATCTATTAGGACATTGAAACGGCTTGTGAAGGTTAAATGAGAGAAGAGTGAAGAAGAAAACATGCTTTTTAGGTTTTTTGTTAGGCACGAGGTTTTGATCAGTCGGCTGCAAAATGAGCTCTGACGCTCTCTATCGAGGGTCGACCTCCACTAGTTAGCAATGCAGCTCGGTGTTGTATTGTTGTTAGTTGTTTAAATTGCTTCTTTTTGGATTTTTTTAACTTTTGTTCTGAGCTGGTTTATGCCAAAAAAGCTAATAATCAGATATGATTACTCAAAAAATCAGATATGGATAAGCAGTCAAGTAAAGGGTCACATTGGTGTAGTTTTCTGGTAATGTAAATAATACCGAAAGACGACAACAAAGTTTAAAGCATATGCAACTTCTAATTCTGATAATGGCAGAACTAGATTCATAAATATACAAATTATTAAGATTGTAAGCAAAGTTCCATGTTTATTTTTTAGACAGCCAAACCAAGGCTAGTATTATTGGTTGAAGCAAATATTAAGGTTGTCCTTGTATTTCTAGTTAACAACAATTTTCTTACCTATGAATAAAACTTTGTCATAACTTCATCAACAGTCTTTTTCAATTCAAGTCTTGAAGGCTCCGAGTGTAGAACGTGACATTGCTATCGTCCTAACAATGAATAGACTGAACTGAAAGTTGTATAGACCAGCATGCCGACGGGTTCAGGTAATAATGTCAAATACCCGACAATTTTTGGGCAAAACATTGGGAGCCAAAAGAATTGGAGTGATGGTCAAAGGAGAAGGAGGATAGAGAGATAGATGAAGGGCGAGAATGGGATGGTACAGAGAGAATCATGAGTGTCAGTCAGCCTGGAGTTTAATTATTGAGTCTAATCTCTGATTTTTCCGACACGGCAAGTCCGTATTCAGATTCATGCTTCGTACAATACTACACATTCGGTTCTCCCCAATCTTCATGCCGGATTTCTTGCTCTTCGACTGTTTTTATCTTTTCATTGCTTCTCTCTCTTTTCAAATTCTCACCATTGATTTGTTTGATATTAATTGCGACAGTGGGAATCGAGAGCAACCATTACAGGAAGAGATGCTTTCCCATATTCTCTCTTCGGAGTGACAACAATGTCCTAGGTTATGAACCATCTCCCTAATCTTATAAAAAACTTTGTAGATAATATTAGAGACCTAAATGAGATCGCGAGCGACTTAAGTTTGACTCGGTTAAAGCACGGTTGAATTGGACTTAACTTGAGCTCGAGTTCAAACTTGGTTTAAGTTTTTAACAAGCTGAGCTGAGCTACTTGATATTAGACTCGAAAAGCTAGCGAACTACTTGAAAATAAAATATACTTATTTTTAAATTTTTTAAAATTAAAGTGAACTAAAATGTGTTTGTTGTTGGATAATAATAATAATAATAATAATAATAATAATAATAATAATAATAATAATAATAATGTTGTTGAATAAATCCACCCTACAATTATTATTATGAATAGAGTTGTAAATGAGACGAGACTTCCGACTCGGTCAATACTTGACTTGATTAGACTTGACTCGGGTTCTTAACAAGTCGAGTCTAGCTCACCACTACTACTTTGTCTCTAGTGGTGGAGCCACATGTGGATTAGGGGGTCAATTGACCCACTTGATTTGTTGTGGCATGAGATTTTCAAGTGTGGTCAATTCTAATATTTTCATGAAATATTAGAATTGGCCCCACTTGATTTGTTTGGGTATGAGGTCAACAATATTTATATTGTTGTAGTATGGGAACCCCCATACCTTATACTCTACTCTAACCTCACTATATGAAAATTCTGACTTCTCCATTGTTTGGCTCAACTCGGCTCGTTTACGCAGCTAGATATTATATAGTTTATGAAAGGCAAATCCAATGGCGGTGGCGTATGCATTTTGTATTTTTAGTGTCAGCTCCAAGACCATGATTCCAGAGTTACAAGTGTAACCCTTTAGACCCGGCCTAGCCACCAGACCGCATCGAACGGGTTACACAGGGAAAACTGAAGAGAAACCCGTTAAGGCTCACTTCGATTAACAACCCTAAAAAATTTCTTTTAGATTAATCTTGTCTAAATGCTATTATGAAACCTATGTGAGGGGACACGCTGTTGCGTGTAAAATAGTCTATCGCAATTGTAGTGCAAGTGTACACGGCGCAAGTAGTAAAGTGATACGAAGTATCGGATATCGTCTCCACAGGGATTGGGCTAATGACTTCACCTTGTTTACTGCACGAAAGTAAAGGAAATAATTAAGAGTTGTCACGAGAATAATAAGGTAAAAACGTAAAATAAAGGATTGAGAAATTAAGATAGAGAGAATGGGCTGGTATTGAGTTGCTCAATAGTGCAGGTATTGAATTGCTTAGGATCTCCAGTTCTGTCGTCGCGCCTGTCGCCGACAGCACCTGTCGCGGCAGCTGTCCGTTGGTTGTCGCGGCAGCAAACACACCAACTCTGTACTTCAAGCTTGGCAAGAATCCCAGATCTGCCTTGCCCTATCCCTAAGCACAAGTCTGTCGATGATCACGTCTTTGATGATACCTCCCGGCGTGAATCGAAGGATGAACACCGATGTGTATGAATTCTTCCTTAGCCACTTAACCTCGCCCTATCCCTAGGCACGAGATGGTTCACTATAAACTAGAGAACGCGCTCTTATCTCTTTCGTATACTTAACTCTCCCGATGCTAAGTAAATGGATAACCTCACAATGCTCTCCCGATGCTCTATTAAGATATTAACACCAAGATAAAAGAACTTGAAGTTTATTTTATTGAACTTAGAAAATCCTAAAACAAAGCAACCCTTGCAACTACTTTACAAAACAACCCGTAGCCCTAGGGGGGATTTAGAACATGTCGGTGACGGGTGGACGACAGGGGGTTTAGGTTTCGGTTCTGGGGTAATCGGTTATGCCCTAGGTTTAATCTATGCCCTTATATAAGCTTTGGGCTCAAGTTATCTAAGGTAACAAGGATTACAACTTTAATTAAAAGTAAGATTCTAATAAAGATTAAATCTCTAAGTCTCCTACTTTCCAGCCGCATCCTTGTTTCTAGGAATTTCTTCTCCTCTAGCTTTGGCTTGACATATCTTTTGATCCGGGGCTTGGAAAAATATTTGGCTTCTACACGACAGACGAGCAGATTTTTCTCTATCTATCGAGATCCACTTTACTTTTCCTCTTCATAAATCTGCTGTCACATTGCTGTCACGACAGGTCCATGACAGGTTCGTCTTCTTCGACTGCTTGTCCAGTTCAGCTCTTCTGCTTATCTGCCCTGCGCCTGCCTTCATCGTCAATCATGGCAGCTACCTGCAAAATACGCCATCTTTTAGTAGAATCCGTGCCTTTTATATAATTGTGATGTTTTATTGAAAACTAACCTAAATGCAATGCAATTATGCTTGAATGCAGCAAAAATATGGGTTAAAAAGGGTGTAAATAATAGAACTTTTACACACTCAACACACCCCCAAACTCAAGTCTTTGCTTGCCCTCAAGCAATTAAACCTAAACGAAAAAAATGAAAACAAGAAAAAATTTTGTGTTGGCCTTCAAACAGTGAACTGCCCCTTACCCGTCGCTCGTTCTCTATGGCGGCAGCAACCTGTCGGATAGGTTAGGATCTGTCCGGAATTTCCCTATAGCTCTCGTGCAGTGTGTGCATGCTTGTGAACAGTTATATGCCAAGACTCTCTTAGTTTCACTAGAATATTCAACTTTAGCTTGTTTAGAGTTTTTCCTACGAGACTGTTTTTTTTCTTTTTCTTACTAGAGCCAGAATTGGGCACCTCTAGTTATTTTTTTTTCAAACTTCTTCTCTTTTACTAGAGCCAGTATTTCAGGCACCTCTAGTTAACTGTCTAGAGCCGGTGATAGGCACCTCTAGAAGTTTTTCTCTGGTTATCTGCCTAGAGCCGGTGGTAGGCACCTCTAGGTTTCCTGAGATTCTAGTCTCTTTTCTACTCTAAGTGCTAAGCTTTCCTATTCTAGTTTGGTTAAAAGAAATCTAAGCAGTATAACAGTCACAAAAGTGTTTAAGTTTTCAGAACTATAGAAAGGCTCTAAACTTTTCCTTAACCTGTCCTAAAGATGCTGCCACGACAGAGATGTCATGACAGGTAAGTTAACTTCACAGTTTTAAGCCAACAGTTTAATCTTTTCTGATTTTTTTTAAAGAACTTTAAAATAAAAGACACAACAAATAATAAAAAGATGTACTTAAGACTCCATTAATGATGGAGGGTTGCCACCCCCAAACTCGAGGGTTGCATTGCCCTCAATGCAAAATGACATGAACAATAAAATAAAGAAAAAGTACATCACAAAATATAAAGGCAGGCAGCAATCAGAGGAGAATAAAAAAAAACTTAAATTTTCAGTCGCTGCCCTCGCTGCTGCTGCTGATTCGGATCTGCCGGCGGCGTCTGCGCTGTGGGGGAGGCTGGACAGGTTCAGAAACAGGTTCAGGGACAGGTTGCTCCCCGAGCTGAACATCGGAACTGCTGCCGCTGTCCCAACTGCTGGTGGTAGTGGTACTAGCCTTAGGCAGCCTTTTCTTGTCCGCCACATGTTTAATCCTCTTGACCTTCGTAAAGTCACTCTCCAAATTCCTCCGGATAAGAGGGCTGTCATCAGTGGCAGGTCTCTTGGTTCCTCGAGGGGAGGTGTCTGCCGGTGGGCTGCCTTCTGCCGTCGGGGCAGGTGATTTGGTGGAAGCAGTCGAGTGGGACGGGGAGGCAAGTGGTGTGGGCGTGTGGACAGGTGTGTGGACAGGAGTGGGGATATGGAAATAATGGGCAGGAAAAGTAGGGAATTGAACATCGGGAAAATTTAAAGTTTGGGTAATAAAATTTACCGTGGAGTTCGTGAAGTCCCGAATAAATGTCATCAATCCCATTTGGCGTTCCTCTACCCGTTGTAAAGTAGCTAGGATGAGGGCAGACTGGCCTGTCGGAGTGGCGTTGGTTTCAGCATCAGGGGCAGGCTCGGTGGCAGGGTCGGTGGGTGGTTCCTCTGATGATTCTGCGGGTGAGCCAGCAGGGTTGAAGGAGGAGACAGGTGTAGCCGCGATCAGCTCCATGAGGCTGTTGATGTTATTGTCTGTCCATCCTCTGCCCTTCCTGATTTTGTCGGAGGGATCCTCGGGCACCGCAGCACATCGGCAGAGGGAAGTTATGGTGAACGGCAGGCAGAGGCGAGAGTCAGAGCGGAAGGCACAGTCCAGGATGCTGTCCCTCATATATCTGCCCACATTGATGGCCCTGTTGTGCATGATGGAGTGAATCAAGGCAAGCCGCTGTCGGTTGACTGTCGTGTGGTGGGATGAGGGCAGGATACGCTTTTTGATGAAAGCGTTCTAAAGTTTGGCTTCCGGACGGAGTTGCCCCCTATTGACGGAGTGGGGGTTCTTCTTGCTGGTTGTCCATGATGTACCGGCCTCTGTCAACTCCACCATGATGGCATCGTAAGTGGCAGAGTCGAGGGAGTCGATGAATTCCTGGTGAGCATCATCACCGGGGCCAAAGAAAAGGCCAAACATGTGATTGATGCTGTCGGCAGTGAAAGGTACTTGCACTCCCCGAACAGTGACAGATGTCGCCGTTCTGCTGTCTATGGCTGCGTAGAATTCTCGGACTAAGGTGTCGTTAAGCTCGGCTGGTTGTTCAGCAAAAGACTCCCATAGTTGAGCCTTGATGGCCTTGAAAATGAACGGCCGGAGTCCCATGTTGGGCGTCTGTCGGATGTACACGAAGCCACGTTCCTCCCATAACTCTTTGTTGGCGAAGGGGGATGCTGCTGCGGAAGAAGAGGCGGCAGCAGTGCTACGGCGGGTTTGTCTCGATGACATATTGGTTGCAAGGGCTGTGAAAAAGAGGAAGCAAATAAAACTAGAGGAGAAAAACAAGAGAGAAAAATCAGAAGTGATGAAAAATGAAAGTGGGAAGGGGTTTATATAGCGGTCGAGTAGCTGCCCATTTAATGCCGCAACGGCAGGCGTGAAGAACGGAGCGTCAGATTGGATGTAGCGTGTCTGACGTGTCTGATACGCATTTATGCGTCTGTTACGCGTCTGCCGCACGCTTCTGCGTCTGCCGTGTCAGTCTGTTGACAGCCTGTCATATCCGTCCGCGGCGGCAGCCGAAACGACAGGTTATCATAAATGGGCTTTATTTGGCTGATGGATGGGCGGTGGGCTTGGGCCACTTCTTCTTTCCTTCTTGACTCCTTTATTTCCTAAAAACTGAAATTAAAAAAAAACAAAACATTATTCGAAAATTAACCTAATTTCCTAATAATAAATAAATAAAATAAATAAAAATTAGGTTAAATTAGGGATGCCTTGTGGGGCATCACCTAAAGTAACCACTTCCTGTATTCCTGGGGCTTCAGTCCCCTGATAGTGCTTGAGGCGCTGTCCATTGACTTTGAATTGATGCCCGTCTTTTAATGATTGAATTGTGATGGCACCATGGGGAAAAACTTGAACTACTTGGAACGGGCCAGACCATCTAGACTTTAGCTTTCCTGGGAAGAGTTTAAGTCTAGAATTGAATAACAACACAAGCTGCCCTGGGCAGAACTGACGTGGCAGCAGTTTCTTGTCGTGCCACTTCTTAGTCTTTTCCTTGTAAATCCTTGCGTTGTCGTAGGCCATTGTCCGTAATTCTTCAATCTCGTTTAGATCTAATAACCTTTTTTGGCCGGCCTTGTCCAAGTCCATATTTACTGCCTTGATTGCCCAATATGCTTTGTGCTCGATCTCGACAGGCAAGTGACAGGTTTTCCCATAAATCAGTCGGAATGGAGACATTCCCAATGGAGTCTTGAAAGCTGTCTGGTATGCCCATAATGCATCATTCAGAAGTAAAGACCAATCTTTCCTAGTTGGTTTAACCATCTTTTCAAGGATGTTCTTCACTTCCCTATTGGATATCTCAGCCTGTCCATTGGTCTGTGGGTGGTATGCTGTCGCGATCCTGTGCTTGACACCATATTTCTTTAAGGCAGCAGCAATTACCCTATTATCAAAATGTCTCCCCTCATCACTGATAATCGCCCTAGGGATGCCAAATCTAGAAAAAATGTTTTTATGCAAAAACTTTTGGACCGTCTTGGCATCATTCTTTTGAGTTGCGATTGCTTCAACCCACTTGGAGACATAGTCCACTGCTAGGAGGATGTAAAGATTTCCACACGAAGATGGAAAAGGTCCCATAAAATCAATCCCCCAAACATCAAAGATTTCTACTTCGAGAATATTCTGCAGTGGCATCTCATTTCTCCTCGAGATGTTACCTGTCCGCTGGCACCTGTCACAGCTTTTGTAAAATTCATGTGCATCTTTATAAAGTGTCGGCCAGTAGAACCCTGACTGCAGCACCTTGGCAGTAGTTTTATTGCCTCCTAAGTGACCTCCATATTGTGACGCATGACAGTGATGGAGAATGTCTTCTTGTTCTTCTTGTGGTACACACCTTCTTATAACCTGATCTGCACATATTTTGAAAAGAAGAGGTTCGTCCCAATAATAATGTTTAATGTCATTTTGGAACCTCTTCCTTGCTTGATAATTAAGATCAGAAGGTAATATTCCGCTAACTATAAAATTAACGAAATCAGCATACCAGGGAAGGTTAGAAGACTTACCTGCCGTCATGGCTGTCGCGACAGCGATTGCGGCAGCAAAGAGCTGCTCATCTGGGAAGTTCTCCAGTATGTGTGTCTCATCTAACGGTAGACTCTGTCCCGTCTCCAACCTCGACAAGTGGTCTGCCACTTGATTTTCTGTCCCCTTTTTATCTTTGATCTCAAGGTCGAACTCTTGTAATAGCAAGATCCATCGTATCAGCCTAGGCTTCGCATCCTTCTTTGCGAACAAATACTTGAGGGCAGAATGGTCGGTGTGTATTATTACCTTCGTTCCAAGTATGTAAGAACGAAACTTGTCGATGGAGAACACCACAGCTAACAACTCCTTTTCTGTGGTGGTATAGTTCACTTGGGCTTCATTTAATGTTTTGCTAGCATAATATATGACGTGAAAAAGCCTGTCTCTGCGCTGCCCAAGTGCTGCCCCGACAGCATAGTCACTAGCATCACACATGATCTCGAATGGTTGTGTCCAGTCTGGTGGCTGTACTATGGGGGCTGTCACTAACTTTTCCTTCAGAACCTTGAATGCTTCAGTACATTCCTCATTAAAGTCAAAGGGTCGGTTCTGCTCTAAGAGATGGCATAGCGGCTTGGTGATCTTTGAAAAATTTGCAATAAATCTTCTATAAAAACCAGCATGCCCTAAAAAACTCCTAATGCCCTTGACTGTCTTTGGCGGCGGCAGCTTCTCTATGACTTCAATTTTTGCCCTGTCGACTTCTATCCCACGGCAGCTAATCTTATGGCCTAGAACTATCCCTTCATCTACCATAAAATGGCATTTTTCCCAATTTAGAACAAGATTAGCTTTTTCACATCTTTCAAGTACCTTTTGAAGATTGCCGAGACAGCTCTCAAAATTGTCTCCAAAGACGGAAAAATCATCCATGAAAATCTCAAGGAAGTCCTCTACCATGTCGGAGAATATTGCCATCATGCACCTTTGGAAGGTGGCAGGTGCATTACAAAGGCCGAACGGCATCCTCCTAAATGCGTATATTCCGTAGGGGCATGTGAAAGTCGTTTTCTCTTGATCTTCCGGTGCAATAGCAATTTGGTTATAACCTGAATAACCATCAAGAAAACAATAATAAGATTTACCCGCTAATCTATCAATCATTTGATCAATAAAGGGTAAAGGGAAGTGGTCCTTTCGGGTAGCTTTGTTAAGCTTCCGATAGTCCATACAAACCCTCCAACCGGTCACAGTCCTGGTTAGGATTAGTTCATTGTTTTCGTTGGTTATCACGGTCATGCCTCCTTTCTTGGGAACACATTGCACCGGGCTTACCCATTTGCTGTCGGAGATGGCGTAAATAATACCAGCATCTAACCATTTAATGATCTCCTTACGCACTACCTCCTTCATCGCATGGTTTAGCCGCCTTTGGGCATCTATAGTCGGCTTATGATCTTCCTCAAGGAGGATTTTGTGCATGCATAACGCCGGACTAATGCCCTGAATGTCTGCTATCGTCCAACCAATCGCCTTTTTGTGCTGCCTTAGCATGTCGATCAGCTGTCGTTCCTGTTCCTGCGGCAGCTTAGCAGAGATGATTACGGGCAGTGTGTCATCACAACCAAGATAAGCATATTTAAGCTGCCCTGGCAGGGGCTTAAGTTCTAAGACAGGTGGTTCAACAGTAGAGGGCTTTTGGATTAAATGGTTATCCGAAGTGTAATTCAAGGGTTCGAATAACTTACCTGGACGATGGTCTAACCAGTTTACCTCCTCATGACCTTCAGTATCAGATGTATCAGATTCAGAGGAGTTGCTGTCGTCGGTGCTATCGTCATCGCTGTCGTGACAGGTCTGTAGATGGCTGTCGCAGCAGTGACCAAATTTTTTATCACGGCAACCCGACCTGATGCAGGGGTAATCAAAGGTCACCTCAATGATGGCCTTGCATTCCTCGTCCAAATCAGCACGTTTCATTGATTGGAGAACATTCAACTTAATCTCTTGATCGTTTACTCGCATGGTGAGTTCTCCTTTCTCCACATCAATCAGTGATCTTCCCGTGGCTAAGAAGGGTCGCCCAAGGATGACTGGTGCGTTTTCATCTGCCTCACAATCTAAAACAAGAAAGTCAGCAGGAAAAATAAACTTATCCACTCTTACCAGAATGTCTTCAATCTTTCCCTCTGGATGAACGTAAGAGCGGTCGGCTAGCTGTAGGGTAACTGTCGTGGGCCGCGCCTTCCCAATACCTAATTTCTGAAAAACAGATTTGGGCATTAGATTAACACTAGCTCCAAGATCGCAAAGTGCCTTACCCACAAATTTGTCACCGATTACACAAGGTATGAGGAAGCTCCCTGGATCCTTCTTCTTCTGGGGTGGCTGCCGATGAAGAATACTCATGCAACCATCTGCCATCCTTACCGTTTCAAACTCCCCAAGTTTATATTTCTTTGACATGACATCCTTGAGAAATTTAGCATAACCAGGCATCTCCCTAACGGCATCTAACAGCGGAATATTAATCTGAACCTGCTTAAAAATATCATAAATCTTTTTAAGTTGAGATTCTTGTTTAGCTTGCTTTATCCGTTGAGGAAAGGGTGGTGGGGGACGGTAATCAGCAACACGTCCTTCCCACTGCATACGAATCTGAGGACGATGTTCTTCATTTTTCTCCTCTGTCGCTTCTGCTGTCGTGACAGGCTCATCGGCAGCAGTCTGTTTATCACCTGTCGGGGCAACTTCCTCGGCAGGTTTATCTAAGGCAGGTTCCTTTTCTGTTTCAGCTTTTTCCGGTCCTGGTAACTTTTTCCCACTCCTAGTAGTAATCGCCTTACATTGCTCATGTGGAGGCGGTCTAGCATTTTCAGTATTGCTAGGAAAACCTCCATTCTGCCTTGGCTTAATATGCTGGGACACCTGACCCATTTGTGTCTCTAGAGATTTCAAGGTAGCCTCATGATTTGTCATTCTCATCTTGGTTTCATCCATAAAGTTTTCCGTCTTCTTGACAAACTGATTAATATTGTCAATATACGTACCAGTCTGAGACATAAAAGTGGCCAGAGTCTGCTCCAATACACTACTCGTGGCAGGTGGTGGCTGCTGTTGTTGTTGCGGCGACAGGTTCTGCGGCTGCTGTTGCTGTCGCGTCAACAATCTAGGACCCCCTTGATTCTGATGATGCGCTTGCGGATTCAGAGCATTGTTGGGGTTACTCCAAGAAAATTTGGGATCTTTCCTCCAATTAGGATTGTAGTTGTTGGAATTGTAGTTTGGCTTGTAATTTCCAACATATTTTCCCTCTTCTATATTTATAGGGCATTCATCCCTACTATGATTTCCCTCACAAGTAGCACAAACTTCCTCGACAGCAAATCCTCGTAAGTCCTCTTCATTCAATAAGTGTTTCATGGCTTTAGTGAGGAATGCCACCTGTGATTTCATAGTGCTGTCGGCCTCATAGTCCTTGACAGCAAGTACCCGTTTACCCCCTCTTCTAGCTGTCGGAAACTGTTCTTCATTCTTAGCTAGATTTTTCAGAACTTGCAGTGCCTCGTCAGGATCTTTATCCAATAATAGTCCATTTGCTGCAGAATCAATTCTAATGCGAGTTTGTAAGTTGGCAGCATTATAGAACTTCGTAACCTGATTCCAGACGGGGAATCCATGCATAGGGCAATTTCGAAGAAGAGTAGTAAACCTGTCCCAGGCCTCGTGCATTGGCTCGTCATCTTCCTGTTGAAAAGTAGCAATTTCGTTACGTAATCGCTCAGATAAATGCGAAGGATTAAAACGAGATAAAAATTCACGAGTTAAATCTGCCCAAGTCATAATGGAACCCGGTGTTAGTTTATTCCACCAAGTTTTAGCTCTGTCCCTCAAGGAATGGGGAAATAACCGAAGCCTCAGTATCTCCGAACTAACTCCTGGCAGTCTAAACGAACCACAGATCTCCTGGAACGTTTTGAGATGCTCCCTAGCATCTTCTGTCGCAGAACCACTAAACTGTCCGGCGTTGTTGATCATACTAAACATGACAGGTTTAAGCTCGAAGTTATCAACATCAATATCCGGCAGCGTGGTCTCCAGCTCTACATGATCATTCAGCATGTAGTCACGACATGTCCGTCGTCCACCTGCTGCGGGCGGATCGCCGACAGGTGGGTTATTATTGCCAAGGGGTGGTATGAAACCACCAGCAGGTTGGTTATGGGCCATCTTCTCTAGCTGTTCTTCGAGATATTCGTTTCTGTCTAAAAGTCGGCGAAGTTGTTTCTTGAGATTGAAGGAACGTTCGATCTCCGGATCTAATTTATACTTAGGATCTTCACCTCTTTTGGATCTGCGCATAAACAAGAAAACCTCGTGAAAAGCAAGAGTTGAAAACACAAAAGAAAAATTAAAGAAAAATAAAAACGAAAATAAAAATAAAAATAAAAGTAAAAAGTGCAATAAAAGAAAGATGTAGTTATGTTGCCAATCCCCGGCAACGGCGCCAAAAACTTGTTGCGTGTAAAATAGTCTATCGCAATTGTAGTGCAAGTGTACACGACGCAAGTAGTAAAGTGATACGAAGTATCGGATATCGTCTCCACAGGGATTGGGCTAATGACTTCACCTTGTTTACTGCACGAAAGTAAAGGAAATAATTAAGAGTTGTCACGAGAATAATAAGGTAAAAACGTAAAATAAAGGATTGAGAAATTAAGATAGAGAGAATGGGCTGGTATTGAGTTGCTCAGTAGTGCAGGTATTGAATTGCTTAGGATCTCCAGTTCTGTCGTCGCGCCTGTCGCCGACAGCACCTGTCGTGGCAGCTGTCCGTTGGTTGTCGCGGCAGCAAACACACCAACTCTGTACTTCAAGCTTGGCAAGAATCCCAGATCTGCCTTGCCCTATCCCTAGGCACAAGTCTGTCGATGATCACGTCTTTGATGATACCTCCCGGCGTGAATCGAAGGATGAACACCGATGTGTATGAATTCTTCCTTAGCCACTTAACCTCGCCCTATCCCTAGGCACGAGATGGTTCACTATAAACTAGAGAACGCGCTCTTATCTCTTTCGTATACTTAACTCTCCCGATGCTAAGTAAATGGATAACCTCACAATGCTCTCTCGATGCTCTTGTAAGATATTAACACCAAGATAAAAGAACTTGAAGTTTATTTTATTGAACTTAGAAAATCCTAAAACAAAGCAACCCTTGCAACTACTTTACAAAACAACCCGTAGCCCTAGGGGGGATTTAGAACATGTCGGTGACGGGTGGACGACAGGGGGTTTAGGTTTCGGTTCTGGGGTAATCGGTTATGCCCTAGGTTTAATCTATGCCCTTATATAAGCTTTGGGCTCAAGTTATCTAAGGTAACAAGGATTACAACTTTAATTAAAAGTAAGATTCTAATAAAGATTAAATCTCTAAGTCTCCTACTTTCCAGCCGCATCCTTGTTTCTAGGAATTTCTTCTCCTTGAGCTTTGGCTTGACATATCTTTTGATCCGGGGCTTGGAAAAATATTTGGCTTCTACACGACAAACGAGCAGATTTTTCTCTATCTATCGAGATCCACTTTACTTTTCCTCTTCATAAATCTGCTGTCACCTTGCTGTCACGACAGGTTGTAGAACTAAGGTTTTGATATAATATTTGAAAAATGTTTTGGACTAAATTGAAAAGAATTTAAAATATGTTTTTAGTCAAAAACAACTTGAAAATATGTTTAAGGGTTTTTTAAAGCTCTGGAAATGGACTTAAAATACATTTAAAGTGGTCAAAACCATGCATTCCAAGTGACCGTATCGATACTGTATCTAAGTGTATCGATACGCCTTGAGGTTTTCAGACAAATAGAATTCCAGTAGCTAAAACACGTATCGATACGGCTACGCGTATCGATACGGTGTCTAAAACACGTACCGATACGCTTACCCGTATCGATACGGTATGTTTTTAAATAGCCCAACGGCTAGTCGCGTACTGATACGGTGGTATCGCGTACCGATACGCCCAACGGTCATTCCCAACGGTCATTTGAATTTGCAGGACCGTACCGATACGCCAGGCAAGCGTATCGATACGCAACAGCTGAAAGAGCTCAACGGCTATATTGATTTCAAGACCGTATCGATACAGGGGATAGTGTATCGATACACTAGGCTGCTGAACTGCATTTTGTGGGAAATAAACGGCTATTTTGTATCCCCAACGGCTATGAAACATCCCCAACGGCCATAAACGGCTAGAAACTCAATTTGGAGTATAAATAAGACCTCCAAGCATCAAGATTGATAAGAGCTTCAATTGTTACAACATTATGAGTGAAAAACTTGTCTAGAGCTTAAATCGTTCATTTCTTGCTTAGACAACACTAGTGAGCTTACATTGTTAAAATTGCTCAAGTGTTTTAGGTTTTGGGTGAGTGCGTAATTGTGCAAACAAACACCTATTAGAGGGTTTCAAGTTTGCTTATTGTTTCTCTTTGTAAAGAGGGTTTTCCTTCAAGCTTTGGGTAGAAAGCTTCGAGGGTTGTAAAGGGTTTCCTCCTAAGCCTAGAAAAGGGGACGAATCAATTAGTGGATTGATTGTGAAATCCTTAGTAGGAAGCTAAGGTAGTGGATGTAGACCTTGGTTAGAAGGTTGAACCACTATAAATCATTGTGTCTTTTGTCTTTTAGCTTCCTAAACCCTTCCACCCAAAAATCCACCTCTCCACCACTTGGCGAGCAAGAACGGTTGATCGAATCGAGCCCCGTAAAACCCAACAATTGGTATCAGAGCTTGGCTCAATCGAAGGGGATTCACATCCTATTGAGAAGATCCGGCAAGCTCGATAAACATTTCACCAACCGGCTCAAAATGTCGCAATCCATCAACATACTGCCTTTCTTCGACGGAGATCACTATGCCCATTGGAAGACAAAGATGAAATTCTTCTTGAAGTCAAGAGATTACAAGCTATGGGACATAGTTGAAGATGGTCCGTTCGTGCTTCAAGGAAGCAAAGCGGAATGGAGTGTCGACGATCGCAAGAAGATGGAGCTTAATTGTAGAGCCTTGCACATGCTTTTTTGTGCTTTTGGCCCAACCATCTACGAGAAGATGTCTTCTTGTGAAAGTGCCAAGGAGGTATGGGACAAGCTTGAAGTCACATACGAGGGGACTAATGAAGTCAAGGAGACCAAGATTGGGCTCCTCACCTTAGAGTATGAAAACTTCAAGATGGATCCGGAAGAGAACATCGAGAAGATGTTTGATAGATTCTCCACCATCACCAATGGTCTTAAAGGTTATGGAGAAGTCATCCCGGAAGAAAAACTTGTTCGAAAGCTCATCTACTCACTTCCCGAGTCTTGGGACTCAAAGAGGACCGCCATCATCGAAGCCAAAAATTTGAAAACTTTGAAGCTTGATGAACTCATGGGGTCTCTCCTTACTCATCAAATCATGAAGAAAAATAAAGAGGATGAGAAAAAGAGGGAAGAAATTAGAGCTATGGGAGAGAAGAAGCTCAAGAGGCTTGGCTTCAATGCCATGGCTCTCAAATCCTCCACAAATCATCACGTAGATTCAAGTGAGGAGGATAGTGAAGATGAAGAGATGAACTATCTCTTCAACAAGCTCGCACGATTCATGAAGAGCAAAATGGAAAAATCCAAGCATGAATCAATGAAGAAGATGAAGGATTCCCACAAATCCAAAAAGAAGGGATCATCTTCTAAACAAGCATATGTGGCCACTTGGAGTGATGAAGACTCCACCGATAATGAAGTAGCCCACCTATGCATGATGGCCCTCAATGAGGGGGAGGTAACTTCTAACTCATCTATTTCAAATTCTTATACATTTGATGAGTTACAAGAAGCCTATGATGAATTGGTTTTTGAATTCAAGGCTTCATTTTCGAAAAATAAAAAAATTGATTTCAAAGTTGAAAACCGAAAATGATTTGCTTTCTAAAACCAATTTAGAGTTTGAAGCAAAAATCAAAGATTTTGAGCTTAAAGTTTTAGATTTACAAAACTTGCTTCAAACGATGGAAAGAGATCATCAAAAAGAAGTCGATGATCTCAAAAAGGAAAAAGATTTGATTTCCAAAGAGCTTGAAAAGAAAAATAATTTTGGAAAATCAAATTTTTATGTGAGACAATCTAGTGCCCCTAGATTTTTAAATGGAAAATGTTTTAGAAGTGTTTGGGTCCCAAAAGGACTAACCACTTCAACTAAAAAGGATGAAATTGAAAAATGGATTCCTAAGGGGACTAAATTTTGTGCTACTAACGTCTATGGATCCAAAGCAATTTGGATACCAAAAATTACTTGATTGTCTTTTGCTAGGTGTGATGGAGAATGATCAACAAGTCAAAAATTAAGGGGGAGCTCCATGCACACAAAGGAAGAACACTTGAAGAAGGAAGGCTTCACATCCTCCCTTGAGTTCAAGTGTGGTAAAATCTAGTTGCTTTAGAGTTTATTTGATTTTATTTGATTTTTTTTAATTCAACTAGATATTCATAAATGTTGGACTAACAATTTGATGATGCCTTGAGTAAGGGGGAGCCAATTTTAAACCAAAATTTTAAGTGTCAAATTTTTTTTTGTCTCCTATGTTATCTTAAACTTAAATGTCATTTTAAATTCTTTTTGATATAACAAAAAGGGGGAGAAATGGTTTGAAAAATTGAATTTTCAAATGAATAAGGGGGAGCTTTATTTTGATTTCATATCCTTAATCTCTTATTCACATTTTTAAAATTAAAGGGGGAGAATCCCAAACAATTTTTCAAGTTGGTTTTATTATATCAAAAAGGGGGAGATTGTAGAACTAAGGTTTTGATATAATATTTGAAAAATGTTTTGGACTAAATTGAAAAGAATTTAAAATATGTTTTTAGTCAAAAACAACTTGAAAATATGTTTAAGGGTTTTTTAAAGCTCTGGAATGGACTTAAAATACATTTAAAGTGGTCAAAACCATGCATTCCAAGTGACCGTATCGATACTGTATCTAAGTGTATCGATACGCCTTGAGGTTTTCAGACAAATAGAATTCCAGTAGCTAAAACCCGTATCGATACGGCTACGCGTATCGATACGGTGTCTAAAACCCGTACCGATACGCTTACCCGTATCGATACGGTATGTTTTTAAATAGCCCAACGGCTAGTCGCGTACCGATACGGTGGTATCGCGTACCGATACGCCCAACGGTCATTCCCAACGGTCATTTGAATTTGCAGGACCGTACCGATACGCCAGGCAAGCGTATTGATACGCAACAGCTGAAAGAGCTCAACGGCTATATTGATTTCAAGACCGTATCGATACAGGGGAGAGTGTATCGATACACTAGGCTGCTGAACTGCATTTTGTGGGAAATAAACGGCTATTTTGTATCCCCAACGGCTATGAAACATCCCCAACGGCCATAAACGGCTAGAAACTCAATTTGGAGTATAAATAAGACCTCCAAGCATCAAGATTGATAAGAGCTTCAATTGTTACAACATTATGAGTGAAAAACTTGTCTAGAGCTTAAATCGTTCATTTCTTGCTTAGACAACACTAGTGAGCTTACATTGTTAAAATTGCTCAAGTGTTTTAGGTTTTGGGTGAGTGCGTAATTGTGCAAACAAACACCTATTAGAGGGTTTCAAGTTTGCTTATTGTTTCTCTTTGTAAAGAGGGTTTTCCTTCAAGCTTTGGGTAGAAAGCTTCGAGGGTTGTAAAGGGTTTCCTCCTAAGCCTAGAAAAGGGGACGAATCAATTAGTGGATTGATTGTGAAATCCTTAGTAGGAAGCTAAGGTAGTGGATGTAGACCTTGGTTAGAAGGTTGAACCACTATAAATCATTGTGTCTTTTGTCTTTTAGCTTCCTAAACCCTTCCACCCAAAAATCCACCTCTCCACCACTTGGCGAGCAAGAACGGTTGATCGAATCGAGCCCCGTAAAACCCAACACAGGTCCATGACAGGTTCGTCTTCTTCGGCTGCTTGTCCAGTTCAGCTCTTCTGCTTATCTGCCCTGCGCCTGCCTTCATCGTCAATCATGGCAGCTACCTGCAAAATACGCCATCTTTTAGTAGAATCCGTGCCTTTTATATAATTGTGATGTTTTATTGAAAACTAACCTAAATGCAATGCAATTATGCTTGAATGCAGCAGAAATATGGGTTAAAAAGGGTGTAAATAATAGAACTTTTACACACTCAACACACGCAGCGGAAAAACAAACACGAACATGAACCAAGCAAAAACGGACATTAGAGGTCGATCTTTAATGATTTACTACAGGCTGTATCGATACACCCAGGGCCCAAATCGATACGCCATCAATGGTCAAACTCCCCAAAGTCAACTTCAAGAGGTCGTATCGATACCCTTCAAGGCTAGTATCGCTACGCCCTTAATGGTCAATCTCCCAAAGTTAACTTCAAGGACCGTATCGATACACCTAAGGCTCGTACAGATACTCCAATTTCTCGCCAAAATCTCAAATTTCTAAAGACCAAACTGGATATTGGTACGCCCCCACGTATCGGTACGCCTTGCTTAAAACAGGGGACCGTATCGATACAGCCCTTGAGCGTATCGATACACCCTGCCCAGAAAGACTGATTTCTGCAGTTTTAAGCACAAGGAGAACCAACACAACTCACTAAACATGCACCTAACCAACTCCTAAACATGCACACAACATAAGCCAACCATAAGCATTCATTTAGACATGATAGACAATCAACGAATCAAGGTTCAACATGGCAAGATTCATTAAAGGAAAACATTCAAGCATGGTAATCACAAAAAGGGGCCAAAAGACAATCCATGGCACGTTCAACATGTTTAGAGGCATTACAAGCCAAACATAACTAAACGAACTTGTCTAAAGCAAGAGACATAACAAACAACCCCCTTAAACATAAAGGTCCTATCACATTGCTTAATATTATTTATTTAAGTCTAAAACCATACTTGAGCAAAACAAACCCCCTTGGATTCTCCCTTGTTGCCCGAGCTGCTCCGTAAGTCTAAGGGCCTGCATTGTTGAAAAAAGGAGCGTAATCATTTAAGCTTAGTGATGAGTTCTCAAATATGACATATTTCATTTGCTATTTTTCTAGTTGTTTGGACTTCTTGCTGCTTAATACATGTTGTTTTCGTTCTATTTTGTGCAGGAATCCAATTCTGGAAATAGCAGTGAAAATGGGGCATTTCTGCAGTTTTTATTATAATTCTGTCATGACTGGCATCATGGGCACGACACCAGGCACGACGCGTCTGACGTGGCAGTGACGTGGCAATGACGTGGCGACTCCTAGAAGCTTCTGGAACGTTCTGAGAGATCTTATCAGCTTATCCGATTATATTCCTGCATTTAAATTTCAAAACATTTGAATTGTTTTATCTTTTGTTTATTATTTTGAATTATCTCATCACTTTATCTTTGTAAATCTAAGCCTATAAATACCACCCTTGGTAAAGGCTTAGATCATCATTCATTTTAGTTTCCATCTTCTAGTTTTTGAGTCTTTTTATCTTTGTAAACATTTTTAGTTTTAATCAAAGTCCATTTTTCTTTATTTTCTCGTTTCACTTATTTTATGTTATTCTATTGCTTTTCCAAAAACAAGTTAAGCATGATAATCAATATCATGCTTAGCTAAATTCTTTAAGCCAAGAACCAACCAAGTCAATTCAATTCGTGAGAATTGAACTTGCTTAAATACTTTTGGGGAAATCATTTTTATCTTTCTGCTTAGATAGTTTGGCAATCGGCCTTACTAAAGTTTTTTAAACGTTTTTCAAATCAAAAAGGGCCCTTTGGTATGAATTCGCTTAAAAACATAGTTGGGAGGAAGGATCGGCCTGTGGCAAATTTCGACTTCCTATGAACACTCTTAGCGGCGGTCCGCTAAGGAAAGATAAAATCAGAAGCGATTCTACTTTTAGACAATTTCTGAGTCGGGTTTTTCCTGTTTTATTCTAAATACTTTAACGGCGATAGTCGTGGTTGATTTATTTAAGAACCATCTTTCGAAGATAGACTTGGGAGGATTGGTTACTCGAGAGAAGAACAAGTTACGAAGGGTTGGGCCTCGTAGACTGTAACCGACATGATCCCCGAAATAAAAATATATTTCAATGATCGAAAGAATTGAAGGAGCTGGTTCGAGGCTGATTTACACACTTGGTTTTTCTTACTACTTTTAGTTCTTTTTTTCTCTATTTTATTACTTCATCACAAATCATATCACCCCCTTCTTTTATTTATTTGCTTTTTCAGATATTCCTGGGATTTCAGATTCAACAAATTCAAGTCAACAATTCCAGCTAATCTCCCTGCGGATCGACCCTCTTTCCCTATACTTGTTCAATTTATTTATTTATTTATTGTTGAAAGAGGATTAATTTATATTTATTTTGACCGGTTAACGACGATTTGTCAAAAAGGAGCGTAATCATTTAAGCTTAGTGAGCGGTGCTCAAAACAATAGCTACAACAATACAATTTTAAAACCATAGCTTGCTTGAAACCAAAACCATTCCAAATCATTTCCCTCACGCTTGAACATATAACAACATGCATATAACATCTCGTGCATTTACCGAATGCATTCACAAGCCATAAGCTTACCTCGTGCTCATTCTCATCAACAAGCAAAGTAACCCACTACGTGCATAAGCATAAATGGTAACGAACAATAAAACATGCTTAACATGAGAATTTAGAGAACCATAGGTATATTGACATTCATCACTTTTACTCGGATATGCGGATAGTTCTCAAACACACTAGACTCTTTCGATGGAATCTCACATCACCGTACTCACTCGTCTAGTAAAACATAGCTTCTGGTGGAATCTCACATCACTGTACTCCTCCTTAGTGGAATTTGGCATCACTAAGGCCACATGCGACTTTTACCTCGAGTGCACTCACATCTTATTGGTCGACCAACTATATCCGGTAACAAGATTTCACTTGTCAATACCTACCAAACCAACACTTACCTTGTGTTCTCATGGTCATAACCATAACCAACATGGGATCAATTTGAGCAATCATATGCATAACACAAGGATAATTATAGCAACAACACTATGAAAAATCATTCAAAATGCATTTAAAAATTTATCAAAAAATAAGGCTAAAACACATTAAAACTTACTCTCGAGCTTAGATTGGCTATCAAGCTCAATCTAAACTCCCAAATCTCATCCTTAACCAAGTTAAGGCTTAGAAAGAAATTCCACTCACCAGCCAACACACCAACGCTAGCCGAAACACCGATTCAAGCCTCCGAACTACCCGATCTCGCGTCTGAAGTGTCCAACCCAACTTCCTCTGCTTTTAGGCAACCCAAAACAGAACATTAGAATGCTATTATACATGTAAACCAGCAGCAACCCGGAATCCAACTTCTTGAAACAAAACACATTGATTCAAACCTAAAACCTCACCAAATTCGTTCTAACAAAACCCCAAGCTGAACCCATCGATTTCCAACATCAAATATCATTTAAAAACATCCCCAACAACTAAAGAACCATCAACCCCGAAATCAACCCAAAGCTAAGCCAAAAACTCCATCTTTTCAACTCAAAAATCTCATTTTTTTGACCCATTTCGGGTTTTCCAATATTAAGTCAACATTCCAACAGGTTTAACCACACAAAACTTAGCGTAAAGCATATGTAAAACCATGGATAATCAAACCCACGAAAAATCAAGTGTAAAATACCCATTTTTTCAGCCCAAACTAAAATGAAATATAATGGGTTTAAAAGAAAGATTTCATTGATGACAAGTCAAATGAGTAAAAATCAAAGTAAAGGAGAAGTTACCTTGAAAGCTTTGCTTGGATGTAAGACTTGAGTAAATGGAATAGTGAAAATGAGGTTTTGAAGAAGATAACGTGAAATGAGCCTTTTTGGAAGATGATGATATTTTCAAAATCCCCTTTTTACCCCATTTCTTTAAAGGCCTTAAAATTTGTTTATTAAAGATGTTTATCCAAAATTAGTTTAACCCGAACTGGTTTAACCAACCTCGATTATCTCCCGGGCCCTAAACTCGGATGTTACAACAAGACAAAGCCCAAAATGTACCGGTTCCAAATTCAGAGCAGGCCCCATTAGTTAACAAAATTCTGTCGAGGTCGATGCTATGCGGCCTAGAACCTCAAAGTCTAGATGCAATAAAAAATTGATCAAGTCGAGTAAAAAAATTTCGAGTTATTCGAGTTTGTAAGTCATATTTTACGATTCAAACTTTATTTGAAATTTTTTATAGTCGAATCAGGTCGAGTTTTTGAGTTTCTGTACAAATTTAATTGTACATATATATATATATATATATATATATATATATATATATATATATATATATATATATATATTTCTTCATATATATTTCTATATGCATATACGTAGCGGTGCACATATATATTTCTATATGCATATACTTAGGATTGGGTGATGGACATATTGATTCCAATTTTAACGATTTTCTATATTCATATATAATATACATATATATTTCTTCATATTTTCACATGTGGTATACATAATATATCACGCAAAATTGACAAACTCGACTCGAATATGAAAACTGGTCAACTAATTAATAAAAAATTCGAGTTATTCGAATTTTCATTTCATAACTCAAACTTTATTTGAAATTTTTTCGAGTCGATTCGAGTGAAAACGAGTCGATTTTTTCTCCTCGAATGAAGTCCAATAATTCAGTTTTTTTCGAGTCGAGACGAGTTTTGCCCGCCCTAAATACAGATATAGCATTACTAACTCCATCTTACTTAACTAGACCGAACCAATATTCATCAACTAACTTTTCTCATTTGTAGTTTCAGATTTATCATCTGTATGGTCATGACATGTCCACGTATAAAAAAACCCTTGATTAAGCATGCATGATTTCAAACTTTCAAATAGCCTGAAATACTTTTGGAGAATTGTCACTTGCAAAAACATATTTAAACACCAAATTCTGAGGAGGCAAAAACATTTACTATGCTCCCTGGCCGGCTGGCCCCTGCAATCAGCTTTAAATCTCAAGACCAAGATCTCGAGAACATAATTCAGTTAAAATTTATATAAACATTTAGTCAATTTCCATCTTCATGGTACACACTATCGACTGAAAACTATGGGAGAGCAACCGAGTTTTTCGATTTCCATCAAAATTTTCAACAAAATTGATTTAACCATCGGGCTCGGGCTATCTCAGAAATTTTCGAGGCCCTAGATGAAAACTAAAATGTAGACTCATATATAATAAAAGTATATCTCATTACTTTAAATAATTAGTTTAATATTTTATTAATAAACCATAGAAATATGTTTAAACTTTGTCAAACACATATTTTTATTGTTAGATTAATTTATTTAGGAAAGATAATTAATTTTTTACCATTAAATTAATTAATTGATTTGATAAATTAAAAAATAAATTTTCAAAATATAGATAATTAAATTTTAGAGGCCATGAGTGGTCGCTCAAGGGCTCCCATTGTAGACAGCTCTGTTAACCATTATAATCTATAAAATTCGACTTGATTAATTTTTGTTACAAATACATAGAAGAAACGATAAATAAACAATTACAAAGAAAAAACGAACAAACATATACTTGGAAACAGCTAAAGAGAAAAAATTACTGAGTTGAAGAGAAAATCACTATAATGTTGAAATTACAAGAAATTTATGGCTACGAGTACTTTTCCACTATTAAAATTTAATTAATTAATTTTTTAGTAAAAAGAGTATGGTTAAAGAACATCATATAGAAGTGTTATCACAAGCCTCATTAAAAATTTCTCTAAATTTAAATTGAAGAAAAGAGTACAAGTGATAACACAAAGTAACAATGAAACAAAAACAAACATGAGAAAAAATCTTAAATTACAAAGAGTCATATTCACTACAAATTTCTACTTCTAATTAAAAATAATAAGTATAATCGTGTATGAATTGGATATGAGCCTCCACGGCTATCATAGATCTCCATTTTCATCAATCAAGTCACTGCAAATTTTCTATATGGTCTAAATCGAAATTTAAGTTACAAATTCTAACCATTTTGTACCCTAAACTAACATAACCAGAGCAGCTTAAATGAAATATATAATTTATATAATATAATTATTATATATTATAGGTATATATAAATTTGTTACACAAGTAGATTTTCAAGTTAAGTTGGTTTGAAAATTGAAAAAGAGATAACCGTTCAAAATAACCGAAAATTAGACCACATAACCTAAAAACGACCAAACCATTCAAAATTGAGTTGAATTAACTGAATGTCGATTTTGTCACTTTAAACAAGGAAATGTTCTATTCTAACTGCAACACATGGAAGTAGCCAAATAAATAAAATGTATAAACAAATTTAATTCTCAATATTTATACATTAGATAAAATATGTTTATCCTTACACATAATTAACAGTTTTGTCTATGATTATATATATATTAAATCACCACAACCCCACCATGTGCACGCGCACATACTCACACACACATATATATATATATATATGAAATAGGACCCTCTTACTTGTTTCTATCATAAAGGAAGAAATTCATTAAAATCAGAAACATTACATCAGACTTCTTAAACTAGAAGGATCTTATATATAAATTAAGATCATCTTATACTATATAAAACTTTTTAGTTTTACATTAGTTTAAGATCATTAGATGAATGTAAATTAAAGATTAAGATTAAAAGTAGGGATGACAATGGGGCGGGGCGTGTTTTTGGTCACCTCGATCTCAACCCAAAATTTAAACTATTCGCCCGCCCGACCCCCGATTTTAATATATTGTATCTCCGCCCCGCCCCGAAATAATAAAAAACATAACCGACTATGATCTAACCCCGATATTTTAATATAAAAAACCCAACTAAACCTGACTTGTTCGGGGAAAAATTAATAAAAATATTATATATTATATAAAAATATAATAAATATATCATGTCAGCAATTTTTACCCTAATTCTGAACCCGTCCCATCCCGATTTTATTTTTTCATAACTCGTCTCCTCTCGTCCCAAACTCGATTTTTAATAAATAAATCCTCTCTTATGAGGTCGGGTCGGTACCAGAAGATGATGGATTATTTTGCCACCCCTGGAAATTAGGGATGTAAAAACAGGTAATCGGACAGGTTTCAGGTTGGGTTCTGTCAGGTCGGGTAAAATCGGATACAGGTCATTTCAGGTAAAAAAAAATTTTTTGACTCAACTCGGGTCGGGTGCGGGTCCATTGCAGTCGGGTAATTTGCAGGTCGGGTCCATTTCAGGTCGGGTCAATTTTCAGGTCGGGTCCATTTCAGGTCAAACTCGTTGCAGATCGGGTAAAAACAGGTCGGGTAAAATCAGTTAATTGACAGGTAAATTGCAGGTCGGGTAAATTTCAGGTCGGGTTCATTTCAGTTCGGGTTCATTTCAGGTCGGGATCATTTCAGTTCGGGTTCATTTCAGGTCGGGTAATTTCAGGTCGGGTAATTTCAGGTCGTCGGGTTCATTTCAGTTCGGGTTAATTCAGGTTCACCAGAAATGAACAATTTTGAATAAAAACAAAGTTTTATGGACTATAGTGAAATAATAATAATAAATAAGAGCTAATTTGGACTAAAATAAAGTTTTATGGACTATAATAGGCTCAATTTTGAATAAAAACAAAGTTTTATGGACTATAGTGAAAAAAAATAATAAATAAGAGTTAATTTGAAGTAAAAATAAAGTTTTAAAGACTCAATTGAATTGAATTAAAACTTAAAGGGCTTAAATAAAAAACTTATATAATATAAAGGGCTTTATTTATAATTTACCCCAAATTGAAATTCAATTTGAGAATTGGGCGGTTTCAAAATAAATTTTCCCGCCCATATATATATTATAATTTAATATTATTTATTAATTATTATAATATAATATAACTTATTAATTATTATAATAACTTTATAAGTATAAATATATGTGATTATGTGTATATATATGTATTTTTATGTATTCACGTGTATATAAATTACAATATATAATTATATATTATACAAACATGTATGTATTTATGTATATGTAATGTATTATACATAAATACATGTATATGTATATACATAATACATACTATGATACTAACAACATACATGTATATATACATGTGTGTATATATATATGTATATATATATAGGGATGTAAAAACAGGTAATCGGATGGGTTTCAGGTCGGGTACTGTCAGGTCGGGTAAAATCGGGTACAGGTCATTTCAGGTCATTTTTCTATTTTGACTCGACTCGGGTCGGGTGCGGGTCCATTTCAGGTCGGGTCCATTTCAGGTCGGGTCCATTTCAGATCGGGTTTATTTCAGGTCGGGTCCATTTCAGGTCGGGTTCATTTCAGGTCGGGTCCATTTCAGGTCGGGTCTATTTCAGGTCGGGTCCATTTCAGGTCGGGTTCATTTCAGGTCGGTTGCATTTCAGGTCGGGTGCATTTCAGGTCGGGTAATTTTAGGTCGGGTAGTTTCAGGTCGGGTAATTCAGGTCGGGGTATTTTTAGGATTGAAATTCGTATTGAGTTTGAGTTCGGTACAACCGTATAAGTAGTCAATAGACTTTAGGTTGGCCTTCGTCAATCGTCATTGATTTGGAGTTAATTATTTAAAGTCATATCAAATTAAAATTATAAAACATTGGAGTAATTAAAAAATACTGAAAAGGGGTCAATTTGGATTAAAAATAAAGTTTCACGGATTATAATGAACAAAAATGTCAACTTAAATTTATAAAACATTAGACAAATTTAAAAGAAAACAATGAAAATGGGTCAATTTAGAATAAAAATAAATTTTTGGGGACTATAATGAACAAAAATATCAAATTAAAAGTATAAAAATTAGAGTAATTAAAAAAACAATAAGTAGATGTCAATTTAGAATAAAAATAAAGTTTTAGGGTCTAGAATGAACAAAATTTTAAATTAAAATTATAAAACATGATGAATTAAAATATATATAGGGCCAATATGGAATTAAAATAAAGTTAAGGGACTAGAATGAAGAAAATATCAAATTAAAATAATAGAACATTTGACAAATTAAAAAAATAAATGTGGGTCAATTTGGAATAAAAATAAAGTATTAGGGTCTAGAAGATGAAAATATCAAATTAAAATTATAAAACATTGGAGGAATTAAAAAAACAATGAATAGGGGTCAATTTGGAATTGAAATAAAGTTAAAGGGACTAGAATGAACAAAGTACAAATTAAAATTATAAAACATCGGACGAAATAAAAAATAATAATAAATAAGGATTAATTTGGAATTAAACTAAAGTTTAGGGGACTAGAATGAAAAAAATATCAAATTAAAATTATAAAGCATCGGACTAATTGAAATAAAGTTAAGAGACTAGAATGAAAAAAATATCAAATTAAAATTATAAAGCATCGGACTAATTGAAATAAAGTTAAGAGACTAGAATGAACAAAATATCAAATTAAAATTATAAAACATCGGACTAATTAAAAAAATAAAAAAAATGGTCAATTTGGAATACAAATACAGTTTTAAGGACTAAAATGAACAAAATGTCAAAGTAAAATTATATATTATTGGACTAATTAAAAAACAATTAGTAGGGGTCAATTTGGAATAGAAATGAAGTTTTAAGGGCTATAGTGAATAGAAATATCAAATTAAAATTATAAAACATTGGACGATTCAGGGTTTAGGGTTTAAAGGGTTTAGGTTTTAGGGAAATTTTATTAATGGTTTAGGGTTCATACATTGATAGATACATATATACTTGCATACATTAGGGTTTTGGGTTTATGGTGTAGGGTTTAGGGAAATTCATCAAGGGTTCAGGGTTCATACATAGATAAGTATATATATATATGCTTACATACATTAGGGTTTATGATTTTTAGGGTTTATGGTTCTAGGTTAAGAGAAAATTCATTAAGGGTTTAGGGTTCATACATTGATAGATACATACATACATACTTACATACATTTTAGTCTCAATATTAGGCACTAGAATGAACAAAAATATCATCAAATGATTTATATCTAAAATATTGGAGTAAATTACAAAAATTAAAAAATAATAAGGGTAACTTTATGTGGAAAATAAAATTTTAGGGAATAAAATGAATAAAAATATCACCATATTAAAAATGAATCAAATTTATATCTACTTATATATACACATATACATATAAATATACATATATTATGATATATACATATACATGTATTGTTATAATTAATTAAGGAAAATACTTTGATGCACAAACTGTGTAAACTTTAGTTTACACAAGCCCTTTAATTTTAGGATTTAGGGTTTAGGGTTTTATGTTAGGGTTTAGGGGTTTAGTATGTAGGGTATATAATTTAAGGTTTATGGTTAGAATTTAGAGTTTAGAGTTTAGGGCTTAGGGTTTAGGGTTTAGGTTGCTAGGGTTTGTGATTTAGATTTTAAATTTTATAAAAGGATTGTGTAAAAAAAATTTACACAGCTTGTGCATCAAAATAAAACCCATTAATTAAACATATGCATATATATATATACTAAAACACATGTATACATACATACTAAAACACATATATATGTATGTATTTAAATTTTAGTATATATATACATGTATGTAAGTTTTAGTATATATATATATATTGTTATAATTATATATATATATATATATGTAAGTTTTAGTATGCATATATATATATATATATATATATATATATATATATATATATATATACTATAACATACATATTTGTATGTATATATGTATACCCCTAAACAATACCCATAAACATCAACCCTTAAATCTTATAATCACTAATAATTAGAGTACAAGCATAATCCCCTAATCCTTAAACTAATCTCATAACTCCAAATAATTAAGTTGACACATTTACCTCTAAACTCCAAACATGAATATCTAAATCTTACAGACACTATTCACTAATAATTAGAGTGCAAGCCTAATCACATAATCCTTAAACTAATCTTGTAACCCCCTCGTCCCGGTCTGGCCGGATGACCGGTCCGAGAGAGCCACACGGGGAAAACCGAAGCGAAACCCGTTAAGGTTCCCCCTCGGTTAGCAACCCTATTTTTTTTCATTAATTAATCTTGCCTAAATGCCTTATTAAGTCCTATGTGAAACATGACAGCGGGAACACAAACACCATAGCAACGACCAACCAAAACAGCACCTTAAAACAGCCCATTTAACCTGTTTAGGCAGGTCGTATCGATACGCCTTCAGAGGGTATCGATACGCCTGACCAAGGTCAACACCCTACAGTCAACATAAGAAGACCGTATCGATACAGCCCTTAAGCGTATCGATACGCCCTTCTCGGTCAACACCACTTGGTCAACTAGGTTGGACCGTATCGATACTCTTGGACACCGTATCGATACGCCATGCACTCTACAACTCCCCAAGATTTCAGAGAGTTAAGAGGGTATCGATACACCCTTGTGTATCGATACGCCCAGCCTAACCTGAATTTCAGAGAGTTGGGACCGTATCGATACACCCCACGTATCGATACGCCCAGCCAAAACTGTTTCCTATGAGCAAGGCCGTATCGATACAGCCCTTAGGCGTATCGATACGCCCTGCACTGCAAGTCCACAATTTTTAGCTAAACGACCCCAAACACGACTCTAGATGCAATTCTCGACTCACCTAAGCATATACAAACATGTAAGCACGCATATTTAAGCCAAAGGAGTCATTCAAACATGGACTAAAACATTCAGGCATATCATTCTAGTTAAAGAGCAATTTATGCAATATTGGCATACACAAGAACACAAAAGACCTTAAAAAGGGAACAAGTCATCATAGAAGGTTTGCACTCATACACTAGGCAACCTAAACATTCTAGAGCATACCATCACACATCAAATCATTCATCACAGTGTAACATACGTACAATTCAAAACATCAATCCAAAACAACATCAAACGAATAAGTCACACACGCTCATACAAAGACCCTTGCCACATTGCTAGCTAATACAAAATCGATAACCATACTTGAGCTACAAACTTGGAAGCCCTTCTTGCCTTGCCTTGTGCTAACGCCACGCTAACGATCTGCATTGTTGAACATAGAGAGCGTAAGCTATAAGCTTAGTGAGGGTGCTCTAAAGTGAAAAACAACAACAATGCAGGGTCCAAACATGTTAATCCTAGTCTACATACATCAAACATAGGCATAATATCAAGTAGACTTAGCTAGTCTTTCAAGTGGCATATATGGTCTCTCATTCCTAACAAGCTTAAACATCAATATCATCAACATACAACAATACCATATATCACACTCACACATCACCATCATATATCACAATACATGATTTAAGTTTAATTGGCCACCTTAATTACCCCGATTGTGCGGATATAAACCTCAACAATACTTTACCTCGGTGGGATTACACTCATCACCGGCCCTTGCATGTGCGGGATTCCACTCATCGCCACATGCCCTACGGATGGGATTCCACTCATCATCCCGTAGAAATATATGAATAGCTTCCGGTGGAATGTTACATCACCGTACTCCTCCTTGATGACTTAACGCCATCAAGGCCACGTACGTTTTGACTCAATTTGTGTGCACACTATCCTAATGATCGATTATTTACAACCGGTAATTTTTAGTGCCAATTATCATAACCACATCATATATGAACATCATCAACCACAATACAATGCTCATCTCATAGATGCATATCAAGATAAGCTCCCATCCATCAATCACAATCATACTAGCAAAGTCAAATAGGCATACATGCATTCATGGATATCAATGGTTAAATCAACAACTTAAATTAACTATGAGTGGCCTACCAAGCACACTTCACACACACCCCCACTACACATTGCTCGAACCAACTTTAAAAACAAGTTAAGACCACTCACCGCCCTTCCTTAGCAAATCGAACCAAATCTTCCTACGAACCCGGATTCGGTCCCAAAGCCTCTTCCGCGCTTCCACTTGCTTCTAGCCAAACAAAACATACACATTACTTCTCAATTCAATGCTAAACTCAACCATCAACATACTTTGCTAACACAACCCAAATTCCTCAATTTCTCAAACCACATAATCTCCTAAAATCCCAATTTTCGTGCTCCCCTAAAGGCTTGCTGAAAAACCAATTTCCAAACATCCAAATGACTTCCAAGACATCCCAAAACACCCCCATATCATAGGTATACCAACAGCCCTTCAATTTCAACACAAAACCCACCAAAAACCCAAGTTTTACCCCCCTAAAACCTACCTCAAGGACAAGCTACGAATTTTCATCCAAAATTAATCAAATTAACATATGTTGTGTATTTCATAGCACTTAAACAAACCCCCAAAACAATTTATCAAAACAAGTTGAAAAACCCCATCAAAACCCCAAATTTCCATATGAACCCTAATTTCCAAAACTTACTATTTTTGAAATCTAAAACAAGGGATAGATAGGGAATAGAGAGGAGGTTAAGAAAATACATTTACCTTTTAATTTGGTGTTGAAATCGGTTTGCAAAGCTAATGGAATAGTAACTAGGGTTTAGGAGTGTTTGAGAATGGGGGAGGGTTTTGAAATTGGGAAAGGAGAGAATGAAGAGAAAGATGACAACTTTTCCATAAAAGTTGTCTTCCTTTTATTTAAAATGGGGTAAATCACAACTTTGGTCCCTCCCTCTTTATTAAGATTCAAATAGGCCATTTTTCATAGTTGGTTTATTTTAATCAGATTTTAATTGACCCGAACAACAACCCGGCTAACTTCTAGGCCCAAGACACGGGTGTTACAACTCTCTCCCACTTAAGGAATTTCGTCCCCGAAATTACCTGTCTGAAAGAGATACGGAAACTGCCTTTCCATATCCTCCTTCCTCTCTCAAGTGGCCTCGTCCACACCTCTACGTCGCCACCGCACCTTTACTAACTCAATCGATCTACCCCTCAACCACTTTCTGTCAGAAGCTAAGATCTCTACTGGCTCTTCTTCATAAGTCAAATCCGGATTCAATTCAATTTCTTCTACGGGCATAACATGTGATGGATCGGACCTATACTTGCGAAGCATCGACACATGGAACACATCATGTATCTTCTCAAGCTCGGATGGCAAACGCAACTGATAAGCAACGGGACCAACCCTCTTTACAATCTCATACGGTCCTATGTACCTCGGACTCAACTTTCCCTTTCGGCCAAACCTCATCACTTTCTTCCACGGAGATACCTTCAAGAATACCTTCTCACCCACTGAGAACTCAACTTCCTTCCTCTTCAAATCGGCATAGGACTTCTGCCTATCCGAAGCAGCCTTCAAACGGTCGCAAATCAATTTTACCTTGTCGGTTGTCCCCTTGAGCAAATCTGGCATAGGTAACAATTTTTGTCCTACCTCGGCCCAACACACTGGAGTTCTACACTTCCGGCCATACAAGGCCTCATACGGAGCCATCTGAATGCTCGACTGAAAACTGTTGTTGTACGCGAACTCTACTAGAGGCAAATGCTTCTCCCAAGTACCCTGAAAGTCTATGATACAACATCGCAACATGTCCTCTAGGATCTGAATAACCCTCTCTGACTGACCATCTGACTGAGGATGATAAGAAGTGCTGAAGTTCAAACGGGTACCCAAAGCGGTATGCAGACTCTCCCAAAATCTAGAAGTAAACCGCGGATCTCTATCTGATACAATGGACTTCGGCACACCATGCAGCCTAACTATCTCACCAATGTACAAATCGGCCAATCTATCTAAAGTGTAAGTAGTGTTGACTGCCAAGAAGTGAGCACATTTTGTAAATCGATTCACTATCACCCAAACTGAGTTCTTCTTCGTAGGAGTCAGAGGCAAACCCGAAACAAAATCCATGGTGATGTTCTCCCACTTCCATTCTGGTATTCTCAACGGCTGTAACAAACCTGAGGGAACCTGATGTTCCGCCTTCACTCTCTGACACACTAAACACTTACTCACAAAGTCGGCTACATCTCTCTTCAAGCCAACCCAAAAGTACTCATTCTTCAAATCGCGGTACATCTTCGTACTTCCTGGATGCATAGCAAACGGACTACTGTGAGCTTCAGTCAAAATTGTACGTCTCAGATCACTATCTTCTGGCACAACTATTCTGTCTTTGAAACACAAAACCCCATCGGAACTAAAGCGGTAGTCTGAAGATCTACCCTCGGCTATATCTTGCACGTGAGGCGCCAAAGATCTGTCTAAGAGCTGTTTCTCTCTAATCATCTGACCTAGAGTAGGTCTAACCTGAAGCTCGGCTATCAAGCCACCATCTCCAGACAAACTCAATCTAGCAAACATAGCTCTCAAGTCTACGGCCATCTTCCTACTCAAAGCATCGGCCACTACATTGGCCCTACCCGGATGGTACTCAATAGTAAGATCATAGTCTTTTAGCAGCTCTAACCACCTACGCTGTCTGAGATTTAAATCTCGCTGAGTCATAATGTATTTCAAACTCTTGTGATCGGTGTACACTGTGCATTTCTCACCATACAAATAGTGCCTCCAAATCTTCAGAGCAAACACAACTGCAGCTAACTCTATGTCATGGGTCGGATAGTTGCGCTCATGGGTCTTCAACTGTCTTGAGGCATAAGCCACAACCCGTTTGTCTTGCATCAGAACACATCCTAACCCTACATAAGAAGCATCACTATAAACTACATAGTCCTTCCCGGACTCAGGCTGAATCAAGATCGGAGCTTGGGTCAAAGCTTCTTTCAATTTCTCAAAAGCTCTCTGTCTTGCATCTGTCCACTCAAACTGAACACTCTTCTGAAGTAACTATGTCAATGGAGCGGCTAATTTAGAGAAACCCTCTACAAACCTCCTATAGTATCCGGCTAAGCCTAGGAAGCTACGTACCTCTGTCACAGACTTCGGTTGCTTCCACTCAACAATGGCTTCAATCTTCTTCGGATCAACTCTAATGCCTTCAGCTGACACTACATGTCCTAAGAAGACTACCTCACGGATCCAGAACTCGCACTTGCTGAGCTTCGCATACAACTGATGATCTAGCAAAGTCTTCAAGACAAGTCTTAAGTGTCGGTCATGGTCTTCTTCAGTTCGCGAGTACACCAAAATGTCATCAATAAACACAACTACAAACTGATCTAGGTACTGATGAAAAATCCTATTCATCATGTCCATGAAAGCGGCCGGTGCATTAGTCAACCCAAATGGCATGACTAAAAACTCATAATGCCCATACCTAGTCCTAAAGGCTGTCTTCGGTACATCGACCCCCCTAACCTTTAGCTGATAGTAACCCGATCTCAAATCAATCTTAGAAAAGACAGATGCTCCTCTCAACTGATCAAACAAGTCATCGATTCTAGGCAACGGATATTTGTTCTTCACTGTCAACTGATTTAACTGTCTATAATCTATGCACATTCTCATACTTCCATCTTTCTTCTTCACAAACAACACTGGTGCACCCCAAGGTGAAGAACTAGGTCGAATAAAACCTCTATCTGTCAATTCTTGCAACTGAGTCTTCAACTCTTTCAGTTCTTTCGGTGCCATACGATACGGAGCAATCGAAACCGGTGCCGAATCAGAATAAGTCTCAATGCTGAACTCTACCTCTCTGTCCGGTGGTAACCCTGGCAATTCTTCCGGAAACACACTAGGAAAATCACATACTGTCCGGATGTCCTGAGGTCTAACCTCACTCATGTTAGGGTTCATCACATACGCTAAGTATGCTTCACACCCTAACTCAACTAATCTCTTAGCCTCTAACACTAAAACCACATTGGATAAGAACTTCACATTCTCACCCACCACAACAATCTCATAATCATCTGTGAGCTTCAAAGAAATCCGCTTAGTTTCAAAATCTATTCTAGCCCTATGCTCCGTGAGCCAATCCATACCCAGAATCACATCGAAACCGCAGAAAGGAAGTTCCATCATATCCACTGGAAACACATGCCCCTGAACCATCAACGGACACCTTCGATACATCTTCCTAACCACTATCGTGTCCCCAAAAGAACTAGTAAAACTAACTCCTACCTCTAACAACTCACAAGGCAAATTCAAAGACTGTGCATGCTCACTCAATATGTACGAATGTGTAGACCCAGAGTCAATCAAAGAAAGCAAACCCAAAGACTGTATCGAGAAGTTACCTGCGATCACATCGGTGTCATGCTGCTCCCCGCGCTGAGCGTAAACCCTAGCCTGTCCTCCGCCCTCCGGCTGGACTGCAACTACATGAGCTAAGTTTCTCTGACCATCGTTCCTCGGCTGGAAATTACCTCTACCGCGCCCGCGGCCTCTCTGAAAGTCGTTGGCTCTAGCAGGAGTCTGAGTTGGTGCCTGTCCCACCTGATGTGGACAGTCACATCTAATGTGGTCTCTAGCACCACAACTCCAACAAGAATGGTAGTTCCCCCAACACTCACCGGTGTGGTTCCTCCCGCAAGTAGCACATGTGGGCAACTTCCCTCCAGCTCTCTGACCCTGATGGCCCCTACCGTGGTTACCGCCACCACGCCTATGATCAAAATGATGCCGGTTGTCCCGATGCCTCTTGGCATCACCTCTATCGAAGTTGCTGGACCTCTTACCCGAACTAGATCCACCTAACCGCCTGGTCAAACTCAAACTGTGCTCCAAGTCCTTGGCCCTCGAGACCAAGACATCAAAATCAGTGTAGTCTGAAGCTAGAGTATAAGTCTTGATTTCCTCATTCAGCCCATAACGGAAACGGTTACAACGCTCCACCTCGGTAGGTACAAGCTCGGGTGCATACTGACTCAGTCTAACAAATCTGATCTCATAATCGGTCACAGACATACTCCCCTGAAGTAGTGCCATAAACTCTCTCTTCCTCTCATCGAGGTATCGCGGACCCAAATACTTCTTCTGGAAAGCTGTCTCAAAGAACTCCCAAGTAACCTCAGCGTCATCCATCCCCGAAGTAACGGTGACCCACCAGGTGTAGGCATCACCCTGAAGCAAAGACTCCACACAACCTAACTTGCGATCACCAGTACATCCCATCTGAGCAAGAATACGGACGGTCTTCTCAAACCACAATTCTGACCTCTCCGGAGTAGCACCTCTAAACTCTTCGGCCCCAAGGCCCCGAAGTCTCTCTAAGGGTAAACCAGTGCCCTCACCCTGATGATGAGCTGCCTGACCTCCAGCTACTGCAGCCTGGAATGCTCCGGCTATTGCCTGAACCAACGGAGCTAAGTCTATCCCGGCCGGTCCTTGGCCACCCTGGCCTCCTTGTGGTCCCATTCCTTCGGACCCGGCCTCGCCTCCCACTCCCGGTGGAGGAGGTGGTGGTGGTGGAGGTGGTGGAGGAGCTCCAACTCCAACCACAGGCTCTCCCACTTGAGCCTCAACCCTAACTACTGGCTCTACTCCTAGAGCCTCTGCCCGTGGTTCCGGTTGAACCATTCTAGGCCTCCCACGTGGTCTCATGGTTCAACTAGCAAGGTAAACTACAACAAGAAACAGATAAGGATTACGTTAGTCAAAGCAAGGGTCCAACAGTGCTCAAGTATTCCTCTTTTCAAAAATCCTTTTAAATTAAGTAATAGTAGCAATGGGCACACACTCACACCAGACACGACAATTCATGCTTCAAAACAGCATACTATCGAGCAAACATCAAGGATTCATGGCAAAGCATGCATCGAACATCATAAGCATTTAACACATTAAGCTTACCTCACTTACCTGCCCGAGGTCTCGGTAACCTCAGGCTCTGATACCAACAAATGTAACCCCCTCGTCCCGGTCTGGCCGGATGACCGGTCCGAGAGAGCCACACGGGGAAAACCGAAGCGAAACCCGTTAAGGTTCCCCCTCGGTTAGCAACCCTATTTTTTTCATTAATTAATCTTGCCTAAATGCCTTATTAAGTCCTATGTGAAACATGACAGCGGGAACACAAACACCATAGCAACGACCAACCAAAACAGCACCTTAAAACAGCCCATTTAACCTATTTAGGCAGGTCGTATCGATACGCCTTCAGAGGGTATCGATACGCCTGACCAAGGTCAACACCCTACAGTCAACATAAGAAGACCGTATCGATACAGCCCTTAAGCGTATCGATACGCCCTTCTCGGTCAACACCACTTGGTCAACTAGGTTGGACCATATCGATACTCTTGGACACCGTATCGATACGCCATGCACTCTACAACTCCCCAAGATTTCAGAGAGTTAAGAGGGTATCGATACACCCTTGTGTATCGATACGCCCAGCCTAACCTGAATTTCAGAGAGTTGGGACCGTATCGATACACCCCACGTATCGATACGCCCAGCCAAAACTGTTTCCTATGAGCAAGGCCGTATCGATACAGCCCTTAGGCGTATCGATACGCCCTGCACTGCAAGTCCACAATTTTTAGCTAAACGACCCCAAACACGACTCTAGATGCAATTCTCGACTCACCTAAGCATATACAAACATGTAAGCACGCATATTTAAGCCAAAGGAGTCATTCAAACATGGACTAAAACATTCAGGCATAGCATTCTAGTTAAAGAGCAATTTATGCAATATTGGCATACACAAGAACACAAAAGACCTTAAAAAGGGAACAAGTCATCATGGAAGGTTTGCACTCATACACTAGGCAACCTAAACATTCTAGAGCATACCATCACACATCAAATCATTCATCACAGTGTAACATACGTACAATTCAAAACATCAATCCAAAACAACATCAAACGAATGAGTCACACACGCTCATACAAAGACCCTTGCCACATTGCTAGCTAATACAAAATCGATAACCATACTTGAGCTACAAACTTGGAAGCCCTTCTTGCCTTGCCTTGTGCTAACGCCACGCTAACGATCTGCATTGTTGAACATAGAGAGCGTAAGCTATAAGCTTAGTGAGGGTGCTCTAAAGTGAAAAACAACAACAATGCAGGGTCCAAACATGTTAATCCTAGTCTACATACATCAAACATAGGCATAATATCAAGTAGACTTAGCTAGTCTTTCAAGTGGCATATATGGTCTCTCATTCCTAACAAGCTTAAACATCAATATCATCAACATACAACAATACCATATATCACACTCACACATCACCATCATATATCACAATACATGATTTAAGTTTAATTGGCCACCTTAATTACCCCGATTGTACGGATATAAACCTCAACAATACTTTACCTCGGTGGGATTACACTCATCACCAGCCCTTGCATGTGCGGGATTCCACTCATCGCCACATGCCCTACGGATGGGATTCCACTCATCATCCCGTAGAAATATATGAATAGCTTCCGGTGGAATGTTACATCACCGTACTCCTCCTTGATGACTTAACGCCATCAAGGCCACGTACGTTTTGACTCAATTTGTGTGCACACTATCCTAATGATCGATCATTTACAACCGGTAATTTTTAGTGCCAATTATCATAACCACATCATATATGAACATCATCAACCACAATACAATGCTCATCTCATAGATGCATATCAAGATAAGCTCTCATCCATCAATCACAATCATACTAGCAAAGTCAAATAGGCATACATGCATTCATGGATATCAATGGTTAAATCAACAACTTAAATTAACTATGAGTGGCCTACCAAGCACACTTCACACACACCCCCACTACACATTGCTCGAACCAACTTTAAAAACAAGTTAAGACCACTCACCGCCCTTCCTTAGCAAATCGAACCAAATCTTCCTACGAACCCGGATTCGGTCCCAAAGCCTCTTCCGCGCTTCCACTTGCTTCTAGCCAAACAAAACATACACATTACTTCTCAATTCAATGCTAAACTCAACCATCAACATACTTTGCTAACACAACCCAAATTCCTCAATTTCTCAAACCACATAATCTCCTAAAATCCCAATTTTCGTGCTCCCCTAAAGGCTTGCTGAAAAACCAATTTCCAAACATCCAAATGACTTCCAAGACATCCCAAAACACCCCCATATCATAGGTATACCAACAGCCCTTCAATTTCAACACAAAACCCACCAAAAACCCAAGTTTTACCCCCCCTAAAACCTACCTCAAGGACAAGCTACGAATTTTCATCCAAAATTAATCAAATTAACATATGTTGTGTATTTCATAGCACTTAAACAAACCCCCAAAACAATTTATCAAAACAAGTTGAAAAACCCCATCAAAACCCCAAATTTCCATATGAACCCTAATTTCCAAAACTCACTATTTTTGAAATCTAAAACAAGGGATAGATAGGGAATAGAGAGGAGGTTAAGAAAATACATTTACCTTTTAATTTGGTGTTGAAATCGGTTTGCAAAGCTAATGGAATAGTAACTAGGGTTTAGGAGTGTTTGAGAATGGGGGAGGGTTTTGAAATTGGGAAAGGAGAGAATGAAGAGAAAGATGACAACTTTTCCATAAAAGTTGTCTTCCTTTTATTTAAAATGGGGTAAATCACAACTTTGGTCCCTCCCTCTTTATTAAGATTCAAATAGGCCATTTTTCATAGTTGGTTTATTTTAATCAGATTTTAATTGACCCGAACAACAACCCGGCTAACTCCTAGGCCCAAGACACGGGTGTTACAAATCTCATAGCCCCAAACAATCAACTTGACACACTTACCCTTAAACCCTAAACATAAACACATAAATCTAACAAACAAAATAAATTGAAACATAAAAGGACACATCTAAAAATAAATTAAAACTAAATTATTAATTAGAGCCCAAATCACAAATGAATAAAATTATTAAACCTAATTACTTACCAAATCTTTATACGAGGACCAAATCAAATTTAAAGCAAACCAAAAAGCTTAATAATTAATTAATTTATGAAGCATGGCCTAATTAAATAAAATTTAAAGAAACTAAACCAAAAGTTAAGATTAAAAAAAATAAACTAAAACCTAAATAACCTAAACTCTAACCATCTAATTAAGGAAGGACCTAAAGGATAATTAACCCCTAAATAAAAAAATCTCACTTCACTCTCAATTTTATTTGTTATTGGCGGCAAAATCAAAATCCCTCCACCCAACATTAGCGGCAAAATCAAAATCCCCCAATAATTTCCTATCAATCAAAAAAATTTCCCCTCGTTAATTCAAAAAAATTTCCCTAAACTAAAAAATATTTTTTTTATTATTTTAATAGTTATAATTAAATTTTTTAATAAAAGATTTTTTAAATTTAATGATCACAATTAATAAATTGATTTAAATTTTAAATAAATTGTTTTAAATTCATCCATCACAACTTATTAATTTAATAATACTTTTAAATTTTGAATATTTTTAATAAAATAAATTTAAGTATGTTAATTTTTATTAAACTTCACAAATAATTTATATTGAACGAGTTAGTATTAAATTAATTTAATAAATTATTACTTTACATTTATCAACCCTTTAAATTTATAAAATCGTAGACTTCTTCAACTATATATCAGGTAAATATCAAGTCAGATCAATATCAGTTCAGGTTAAAAATAGGTCGGGTTCAAAGCAGGTCGGGTCAGTTAACAGGTCGGGTTCAAAACAGGTCGGGTCCAAAACAGGTCGGGTTCAAAACAGGTCGGGTTCAAAACAGGTCGGGTCCAAAACAGGTCGGATTCAAAACAGGTCGGGTAATATCGGATCTCGGGTCAATTCAGTCGGGTAAAATCGGTTATCTTCCAGGTCGGCTTCGGGTTCGGGTTCGTTTCAGTCGGGCGCAGGTCGGGTTTCAGGTCCACAGTAACAGGTCAAATTCGGGTTCGGGTCGTTTTCAGTCGGACGCAAGTCGGGTTCGGTCACTACAGTAACATGTCGAATTCAGGTTCGGGTCAACAACAATCAGTTACAGATCGGGTTCGGGTCATTAAATTTTCAGGTCAAATCAGGTTCTGACTCGAGCAGGTTTCAGTCGGGTTTTCAGGTCGGGTCAGCTTTTTACATCCCTATATATATATATATATTATACAAACATATGTATATATTAAATTATTAATACATATAACATATAACATATCATACATAATAATGAATACATATTATACAAATATATGTATGTTAATATATAATATATAAGGTACATGTATATATATATATATATATATGTATATATGTGTGTATATATGTATATAAATATATAAATATACATATAAAATATATGTATATATATATATAAATATGTATTTATAAAATTATAAAATATATGTATTTAAATACATAAATTGAATTGAACTAAAACTTAAAGGACTTAAATGAAAAACATCTAAAATTTAAAGGGCCACAAAATATTTAGCACATCTAAAATTCAAAGGGCTACAAAATATTTAGCCCATCTAAAATTTTTAGCCCAAAGTCCAACAATTAATAATTATTATTAATTATTATATTTAGCCCATCTAAAATATTTAGTCCAAAGCCCAACAATTAATAATTAATATTTATTATTGATATTATTAATTATTATAAAAGGGTGGTGGGATATGAGCCCAAAGGCCCAAGGCCCAAATTATTACTGATTATTATTTATTATTAATTATTATATTATAAATACATTATATAACTTATAAGTTATAAGTTTATAAATATATATATCTACATTATAGGCTTTAGGGCCCATCTAAAATAAATGGGTGGTGGGATATGAGCCCAAAGGCCCAAACTATTACTAATTATTATTTATTATTAATTATTATATTATAAATACATTATATAATTTATAAGTTATAAGTTTATATATATATATATTATTTATACATTATAGGTTTTAGGGGCCCATCTCAAATAAATGGGTGGTGGGATATGAGCCCAAAGGCCCAAACTATTACTAATTATTATTTATTATTAATTATTATATTATAAATACATTATATAACTTATAAGTTATAAGTTATATATATATATATATATATATATATATATATATATATATATATATATATTATTTATACATTATAGGTTTTAGGGGGCCATCTAAAATAAATGGGTGGTGGGATATGAGCCTAAAGGCCCAAGGCCCAAACTATTACTAATTAATATTTATTATTAATTACTATATAAATTATAAGTTATAAGTTTATATATATATATTATATTTATACATTATAAGTTTTAGGGGGTCATCTAAAATAAATGGGTGGTGGGATATGAGCCCAAAGGCCCAAGGCCCAAACTATTACTATTTATTATTTATTATTAATTATTATATTATAAATACATTATATAAATTATAAGTTATAAGTTTATATATATATATATATATATATAATATATATTATATTTATACATTATAGGTTTTAGGGGCCCATCTCAAATAAATGGGTGGTGAGATATGGGCCCAAAGGCCCAAGGCCCAAACTATTACTAATTATTATTTATTATTAATTATTATATTATAAATACATTATATAACTTATAAGTTATAAGTTTATATATATATGTATATATATATATATTATATTTATACATTATATGTTTTAGGGGCCCATCTCAAATAAATGGGTGGTGGGATATGAGCCCAAAGGCCAAAGGCCCAAACTATTACTAATTATTATTTATTATTAATTATTATATTATAAATACATTATATAAATTAGGGTAAACTATAATATTGACCACCGAACTATGGGGTTGGTGTCGATTTGACCACTATATTTTCAATTGTGTTAAATATACCACATAACTATTTAATTGGTTCCAATGTAGCCACCTGCCGTTAAAAAAACGAAAAAGTTAACGGGACTGTTAAAATAATTGGTATAATTACACATTTAGTCCCCCTTTATTTATAAAATCATTCAATTTAGTCCTAATTTTAATCTAATAAAATAAATTAATTATTCAATTAGGTGGTGACACGTGTCACCACCTTATTTGAGGGATTTATCTATTTTTATTAGATTTATTAGATTTATTTTCCTTCCCCAATCAGGTGGTGACATGTGTCACCACCAATTGGAGTAAGAAAAATGAAATACTTGAAAATGACCCCAAGGAGAATTGAACTTGGGTCTTTAAAGAAAGAGAGCAATGCTCTTGCCACTGGACCAAACTTGTTTTTGGTATATGGAATACCAAATATAATATATGTCGTAAGAGCTCAAACTTACCCAACAAGTTGCTGTCCCGGGTCCGAGCTCGTTCAACCTCGTAAACCTGGATCAAAACGCTGGGCTGGTTGTCGGAGTTGGTTGAAAAAACTTTCTCCTTGTTAGTTGGAATCGGAGTGTTTCTCGGAATCAAAACAGACATGACACCACCAACAGTTTCAACCCCGAGAGACAATGGAGTAACATCCAAAAGCAACAAATCCTGAACCTTTTCATTCCCTTCACCACTCAAAATGGCAGCCTGTGTAACACCCGAGTTTAGGGGTTAGGTGAAAATAATATTTTAATATTAATTGGGCTCGGTTTTATAACTAAAATGATTCTTTTAAAATTCCGGGTTTCAAATAAACATTTAAGTGGGACCAAATTGATTTAATTTCAATAGTGAAGAGCTACTTTAAAAACAAGGGAATAGCCATTCATTAATGGCCTTTTTGTAATTTACCCCTTTTCTAATTTAAATCCCCTTTATACCATAAAACACCCATTTTTCCTATTCACTCTCTTCTTCACCAACGGGAAAGGGAAGAGCTCTCTACCAAGCTACTATTCCATCCCATTTCTCACTCATTTCAACTTCGTTTTGAAAGGTAATGGTATTTTTGACTTCCCCTCATCTTCTTCTCTATAAAAGTACTCTTTATTTTCATTTCCATGAAAGTTTTAGAAAATGTCATTTTGGAAAGTTTGGATTAAAGATGAAAGCTTTATGTTGTAAAACCAAATGTTTTGATTTAATATGTTTAGTTATGATGTATAGAGGTCAAATGGTATGATATATGTGAATTTCAAATGAATTTGGGAAATTTTCGGAATTGGGTTTCCAATGGGTTTTTGGAGGGTTTTAAAGTGGTTTTTGGGGTGGTTTAATGTTGGGTTTTGGGGGCTGTTGGTAGTATGATATTTGAGGGTTGCTTTGGGTGTATTTGATGGTTGTTTGGATGCTTGAAATAGAAGATTTCAGTGGGTTTTAGGGGCTGCTCGGGAATTTTGTTTTGGGCTTGTTTTTTAGTGTTAGAGGCTTGAAAATGTTGATCCGGGTTAGTTTCGATGATGAGATTTTGATTGTGGATGTTTTGTTTGTGTTTGGGATTGATTAGAATCGAGGTTGGACATCGGAGAAGCATCGGAAGTAAATCCGGGAAATTGAAGGTGGTTGCTTGCTTGGTCTTTGGGCTTGGAAGCTTAGGTGAGTGGTTAATTGTTTTAAATGGTTTTAAAATAGTTGGTTCGAGTATATGGACTAGGTTGGGCTTGGTAGACCCACCTAGAGTTAGGATTAGGGTGGTAGCCTAATCCTAAACTTGATCTAGAGCCTTTGGATGAACTCATTTATATGGTTGTGTATGTCTCGTATGAAATGTGATATGAATGCTTATGTATATTGTGTTATACATGTGAGATGAGACATGAACTGTGATGCTTGAGACATGCATGATGATGGTTGTTGGTGAGTACGTGCTAAGCACGGAATTGATTGAAATGAGTAATGTGAAATGAGTAAATGTTGGCACTAGTATACTTGAATACAAATGATCGATCATTAGGATGTTAGTGTGTACACATGAGTCAAAAGTCGCGCGTGGCCTTGGTGGCGTTGAGTCACCAAGGAGGAGTACGGGTTCGCCCGAAAATTGTATTTGTATATAGTCGGTGATGAGTGGAATCCCATCGACGGGGCGTGAGGATGAGTGGAATCCCCTCCGCGAGACCGGTGATGAGTGTAATCCCACCGTGAGGTAATGTGGTTGTTGGATGTGAATTTCCAACATGTTTATCCGCGTATTTGAGTCATAACTAGGTGCCAATGTTGATTGATATGTGTATCAATGTGTTGAGATATATGAGCTTTAATTGGATGCTTAAATGTGATTGCATGTATTGTGGATTTGAGCTTATGATCACGGCATTTATATTGTCTATTGCTCATGCATCTTTATCTTGTGGACCCTTGGTATTTTTTTTTGTGTAATGCCTTGGCTAGATCGTGCTCGGACCCTGCAATGTTGAGGTTTGTTTTTGGAGCTTACCCTCACTAAGCATTATTGCTTACGCTCTCTTTGTTCAACATTGCAGATCCTTAGTTCGCGGGTTGCTCGAGCAAGTGGAGGGCCTCCAAGTGTGGTTGTTGACTTGAGTACATCAAGTATGACTTTTAAATGTTAAACATGTAATAGTTTGAGCAATGGGACATGTGTTGTTTTAATGGATTGTTTCTAGTTGTTTAGGAGCTTGTTTAGACTCCTTGATATCATGCTTTTGTATGGTTTGTATTGCCATGTTGAATTGTAACTCATGCCCGAATTGCTTAGTTTGAATGTTAGTCATATGCCTAAGGGGTTACCTTTGTGTTGAATGATGTTATTTGAATGCATGCCTTGATGTCTTGCCTTAGTGTTTAGACTTGTTTTAATCATGTTGAAGCATGCTAAAATAGCTGGGTTGCCTTAAGTTTAAATGTGATGGTGTTGTAGTGTGTTTTGGGGCACCCTAGTGCCTTAAAACAGCCAAAACGAGTCTGTAGACAGGGGGCGTTTCGGAACGGGACATCCTGTTTCGGAACGGTCCCTTTGCTTTTGGCCTGACGTTTCGAAACGGATGAGGGTCGTTTCGGAACATTTTTGCTACTGGAATTTTGAGAAATTTACGAGATGAAGGCGTTCCGAAACGGGCCTTTGATGTTTCGAAACGGTCAAATATCGTTGACCACGAGAAGTTGACCGTTAGGGTCGTTTCGATACGGGTCACCCCTGTTTCGAAACGGTCACCCTATGGTTGACCCTGGCCTGTTGACTAAGTCAAGGCGTTTCGGAACACCCTAAGGGCGTTTCGAAACGGCCTGCTATAAAGGATTAAAATGAGCTGTTTAATGTTATGGTTGGTCGGAGTATGTTACATTGTTTGTATCTTCCGCTGTTGTACTTCACATAGGGTTTAATTACGCCTATAGACAAGATAAATAAAAAGAAATTTTCTGGGTCGTTAACCGAGGGGAAGCCTTAACGGGTTTCGCTTCGGTTTTCCCCGTGTGGCCCACTCGGATCGGTCATCCGACCAGACCGGGACGAGGGGGTTACACTTGTTGGTATCAGAGCCTAAGGTTACCGAGACCTTGGGCAGGTAAGTGAGGTAAGTTTAAGTTTTTGAATTAATATGCACGGTGCTTGCTTGCTTTGTAAGAATGGTTGCTTGTTTGACAAGTATGTTGATTGTTTTATTTCAAAGCATGTGTGTAAGAGTCCCATTGCTACTATTACATTGGAAAAATGATTTTAAGTGAGGGAACGTACTTGAACACTTGGAAGCCTTGCCTTGCTAACCCAGCTTGTATGTTTTATTGTTGTGGTTGTAGTTGATATCTGAGAGAGCGATGTCTAGACCGAGAGGTAGACCGAGAGTGGTTCGTCAGGAACCACGGGTTGCGGCTCCTGTTGAGCCGGCTGTTGGTGTGGAGGCTCACCTAGAAGGGCCGGTGACCGCGGGGGTTGGCACTCCTCCACCACCTCCACCACCACCACCTCCTCCGTCTGGAGCTGGAGGCGAGGAGGGAGCTGAAGGAGATGGACCTCAAGGTGGCCAACGTCCAGCTGGAATTGATATGACTCCGCTAGTGCAAGCGATAGCGGGAGCATTTCAGGCTGCAGTTGCGGGAGCTCAGGCTGCAGCTCAGCCTAGGTGTGACGATGCCAGTCTACCTTTGGAGAGGCTCCGTAGCTTGGGAGCCGAGGAGTTTAGATGATCCACTCCTGAGAGATCGGAGTTATGGTTGGAGAAGACAGTCCGAATCTTGGCTCAGATGGGTTGTGCGGGCGCACGTAGATTGGGTTGTGTGATCTCGTTGCTTCAGGGTGATGCCTACACCTGGTGGGTCACCATTACTACTGGGGTTCCAGAGGCAGAGATAGATTGGGACTTCTTTGAGTTTGCATTTCGGAAGAGGTACTTGGGACCGAGGTACCTAGATGAGAAGAAGCGAGAGTTCATGGCTCTTACTCAGGGAGATGCTTCTGTGACTGATTATGAGATTCGCTTTGTTCGCTTGAGTCAGTATGCTCCAGAGTTGGTTCCTACTGAAGTGGAACGCTGTAACCGATTCATCTGCGGATTGAATGAAGAGGTCAACAGGTACACGTTGGCTTCTGACTACTCAGACTTTGATGTGTTGGTCGCGAGGGCCAAGGACTTAGAGCATAGTTTGGGTTCGGCCAAACGATCTGGTGGTTCCAGTTCTGGTAAGAGGCCTAACCACTTTGATGGTAGAGATGCCAAGAGGCACAGAGGTGGCGGACATCAGTTTGACCATAGACGTGGCGGTGGCCACCGTAGGGGCCATCAGGGCCATAGAGGAGGAGGGCGTTTGCCCGAGTGTACCCGTTGTGGGAGACAGCACACTGGTGAGTGTTGGGGTAACTTCCATGCTTGTTGGAACTGTGGTTCGAGGGACCACTTTAGGAGGGATTGTCCGCATCAGGCGGCTCAGGCACCGAACATTGCTCAGGCTCCTGCGAGAGCGAATGATTTTCAGAGAGGCCGTGGGCGCGGTCGTAGCTACTTCCAGCCTAGGGCTGATGCACCTAGGGTAGATGCTCAGAGGAACCTTGCTCATGTTGTGGCTGTGCAGCCAGAGGCGGGAGGACCAGCGAGAGTTTATGCTCAGAGAGAGGCCGGGAACGACACCAATGTGATAGCAGGTAATTTCGAGTTATAGTCTATGTCTTTGCTTTCTTTGGTTGATTCGGGTTCTACGCATTCCTACATTTTGAGTGAGCATGCACAGAAGTTAGATATCCCTGTTGAGATCTTAGATGTAAGTATGCATGTTACTAGGTGAGACAGTTGTGGTTAGACGTATGTATAGGAGGTGTCCACTGAAGATTCAGGGTCATGTGTTCTCTGTTGATATGATGGAACTTCTTTTCTATGGTTTTGACATTATTTTGGGTATGGACTGGTTGGTTGAGCATCGAGCTAGTGTGGATTTTGAGACAAAGAGAATTTCTTTGAAGCTTTCTGATGACTACGAGGTAGTAGTAGTAGGCGAGAACATTAAGTTCTTGTCTAATGTGGTGTCAACTTTAGAGGCTCATAGGTTGATGGACTCAGGATGTTGGGCTTATTTAGCTTATGTTATGAATCCGGATATGAGTGAAGCTAGACCGAAAGATATCAGAACAGTGTGTGACTTTCCGGATGTGTTTCCTGAAGAGTTTCCGGGTTTGCCTCCTGACAGAGATGTTGAGTTTGTGATTGAGACAGTTTCAGGGTCTAATCCAGTTTCGATAGCTCCGTACCGCATGGCTCCGAAAGAGTTGAAAGAATTGAAGAGTCAGTTGCAAGAATTATTAGACCGTGGTTTCATTAGGCCTAGTAGTTCACCGTGGGGTGCACCAGTGTTATTTGTGAAAAAGAATGATGGTAGCATGCGTATGTGCATTGACTATAGACAGTTGAATCAGTTGACTGTGAAGAACAAGTATCCGTTGCCTCGTATAGATGATTTGTTTGATCAGTTGAGAGGTGCTTCAGTGTTCTCAAAGATAGATTTGAGATCCGGGTACTACCAGTTGAAGGTAAAGGAGTGTGATGTTCCGAAGACAGCTTTTAGGACTAGATATGGTCACTATGAGTTTCTTGTGATGCCATTTGGGCTCACGAATGCACCAGCAGCATTCATGGACATGATGAACAGAATTTTTAGAGACTATCTAGACCATTTTGTAGTTGTCTTCATTGATGATATACTTGTGTACTCGAAGACAGAAGAAGAGCATGATGAGCACTTGAGATTTGTTTTACAGAGATTGTTGAGCAATCAGTTGTATGCGAAGCTTAGTAAGTGTGAGTTCTGGATTCGAGAGGTTGTGTTTCTTGGCCATGTTGTTTCGGCCGAAGGTATCCGTGTTGATCCATCGAAGATTGAGGCTATTGTTGAGTGGAAACAACCTAAGTCCGTGACCGAGATTAGGAGTTTCCTAGGATTAGCCGGTTACTATAGAAGATTTGTTGATGGTTTCTCCAGGGTAGCTGCTCCTTTGACTAAATTGTTGCAAAAAGGAGTCAAATTTGAATGGTCAGATGCAAGACAGAAGGCCTTTGAGAAATTAAAAGAAGCTTTGACGAATGCTCCAGTGTTAGTGCAACCTGTTTCAGGTAAGGAGTTTGTGGTTTACAGTGATGCTTCCTACGTAGGCTTAGGATGTGTCTTGATGCAAGAGAGAAGAGTTGTTGCTTATGCTTCTAGACAGTTGAAGATTCATGAGAAGAACTATCCTACTCATGATATAGAGCTAGCCGCAGTCGTGTTTGCATTGAAGATTTGGTGTCATTATTTGTATGGTGAGAAGTGTATTGTTTACACCGATCACAAGAGCTTGAAGTACTTGATGACACAGAAAGAGTTGAACTTGAGACAAAGAAGATGGCTAGAGTTGTTGAAAGATTATGATTTGACCATTGAGTACCATCCGGGTAAAGCAAATGTAGTAGCCGATGCCTTGAGTAGAAAAGTGGTCGTTAAGTTGAGAGCTATGTTTGCTAGATTGAGTGTGTCCGATGATGGTGGTTTGATCACCGAGTTGCAAGTGAAGCCTTCTTTGATTCAGTTGATTAGAGAGAAGCAGTTGCAAGATGTGAGTTTAGTTCCTCATGTTCAGGACATAGCCGAGGGAAGACCGACCGAGTACAGTTTTAGTGGTGAGAACTTGTTGTGCTTTAAAGATAGAATTGTCGTTCCAGAAGATGTTGAGTTGAGACGTCAGATTCTGAGTGAAGCACATTCGAGTCCCTTTTCTATGCATCCGGGTAGTACCAAAATGTACCGAGACTTGAAGAATGATTACTTCTGGGTTGGTTTGAAGAGAGATGTAGCCGAGTATGTGAGCCGTTGTATGGTTTGTCAGAGAGTGAAGGCAGAACATCAGGTTCCTTCATGTTTGCTACAGCCTTTGAAGATTTCGGAATGGAAATGGGAGAGGATCACCATGGATTTTGTGTCGGGGTTGCCTTTGTCTCCTTCGAAGAAGAACTCTGTTTGGGTGATTGTTGATAGGTTCACTAAGTGTGCTCACTTCTTAGCAGTGAACACTACGGATTCTTTAGACAAGTTGGCAAACTTGTACATCCGTGAGATTGTGAGACTTCATGGGGTTCCGAAGTCTATTGTTTCAGATAGGGATCCTAGATTTACTTCGAGATTCTGGGGTTGCTTGCATAGTGCTTTAGGTAGCCGTTTGCATTTCAGCACATCGTATCATCCTCAGTCCGATGGGCAGTCAGAGCGAGTGATACAGATTCTAGAAGATATGCTTCGTTGTTGTGTGATTGACTTCTAGGGTTCTTGGGAGAAGCACTTACCGTTGGTTGAGTTTGCTTACAACAACAGTTATCAGTCTAGCATTCAGATGGCACCCTATGAGGCTTTGTATGGTAGGCGATGTAGGACTCCGATTTGTTGGGCTGAAACAGGTCAGAGATTGTTACCTATGCCAGACTTGCTTAAGGGGACCACCGACAAAGTAAAGTTGATATGTGACCGTTTGAAAGCAGCTTCCGATCGTCAGAAGTCTTATGCAGATTTGAAGAGGAAAGATGTTGAGTACTCAGTGGGTGAGAAAGTGTTTTTGAAAGTATCTCCGTGGAAGAAGGTAATGAGATTTGGCCGAAAGGGCAAGTTGAGTCCGAGGTTCATTGGCCCGTATGAGATAGTTAAGCGGATTGGGCCTGTAGCTTATCGTTTGAGGTTACCTTCTGAGTTAGAGAAGATCCATGATGTCTTTCATGTGTCTATGCTTAGGAGATATAGATCGGATCCTTCTCATGTGATGCCCGTTGAGGAGATAGAGTTAAATCCGGATTTGTCCTATAATGAAGAACCCGTTGAGATACTTGCTTCTGATAGCAAGGTGTTGCGTGGCAAGACCATAGAGTTGGTCAAGGTGTTGTGGAGGCATAGAGGTGTGGAAGAGGCCACGTGGGAGAGGAAAGCGGATATGGTTGAGCAGTTTCCGTATTTGTTTCCACTAGGTAATTTCGGGGACGAAATTCCTTAAGTGGGGGAGAGTTGTAACACCCGGGTTTAGGGGTTAGGTGAAAATAATATTTTAATATTAATTGGGCTCGGTTTTATAACTAAAATGATTCTTTTAAAATTCCGGGTTTCAAATAAACATTTAAGTGGGACCAAATTGATTTAATTTCAATAGTGAAGAGCTACTTTAAAAACAAGGGAATAGCCATTCATTAATGGCCTTTTTGTAATTTACCCCTTTTCTAATTTAAATCCCCTTTATACCATAAAACACCCATTTTTCCTATTCACTCTCTTCTTCACCAACGGGAAAGGGAAGAGCTCTTTACCAAGCTACTATTCCATCCCATTTCTCACTCATTTCAACTCCGTTTTGAAAGGTAATGGTATTTTTGACTTCCCCTCATCTTCCTCTCCATAAAAGTACTCTTTATTTTCATTTCCATGAAAGTTTTAGAAAATGTCATTTTGGAAAGTTTGGATTAAAGATGAAAGCTTTATGTTGTAAAACCAAATGTTTTGATTTAATATGTTTAGTTATGATGTATAGAGGTCAAATGGTATGATATATGTGAATTTCAAATGAATTTGGGAAATTTTCGGAATTGGGTTTCCAAGGGGTTTTTGGAGGGTTTTAAAGTGGTTTTTGGGGTGGTTTAATGTTGGGTTTTGGGGGCTGTTGGTAGTATGATATTTGAGGGTTGCTTTGGGTGTATTTTATGGTTGTTTGGATGCTTGAAATAGAAGATTTCAGTGGGTTTTAGGGGCTGCTCGGGAATTCTGTTTTGGGCTTGTTTTTTAGTGTTAGAGGCTTGAAAATGTTGATCCGGGTTAGTTTCGATGATGAGATTTTGATTGTGGATGTTTTGTTTGTGTTTGGGATTGATTAGAATCGAGGTTGGACATCGGAGAAGCATCGGAAGTAAATACGGGAAATTGAAGGTGGTTGCTTGCTTGGTCTTTGGGCTTGGAAGCTTAGGTGAGTGGTTAATTGTTTTAAATGGTTTTAAAATAGTTGGTTCGAGTATATGGACTAGGTTGGGCTTGGTAGACCCACCTAGAGTTAGGATTAGGGTGGTAGCCTAATCCTAAACTTGATCTAGAGCCTTTGGATGAACTCATTTATATGGTTGTGTATGTCTCGTATGAAATGTGATATGAATGCTTATGTATATTGTGTTATACATGTGAGATGAGACATGAACTGTGATGCTTGAGACATGCATGATGATGGTTGTTGGTGAGTACGTGCTAAGCACGGAATTGATTGAAATGAGTAATGTGAAATGAGTAAATGTTGGCACTAGTATACTTGAATACAAATGATCGATCATTAGGATGTTAGTGTGTACACATGAGTCAAAAGTCGCGCGTGGCCTTGGTGGCGTTGAGTCACCAAGGAGGAGTACGGGTTCACCCGGAAATTGTATTTGTATATAGTCGGTGATGAGTGGAATCCCATTGACGGGGCGTGAGGATGAGTGGAATCCCCTCCGCGAGACCGGTGATGAGTGTAATCCCACCGTGAGGTAATGTGGTTGTTGGATGTGAATTTCCAACATGTTTATCCGCGTATTTGAGTCATAGCTAGGTGCCAATGTTGATTGATATGTGTATCAATGTGTTGAGATATATGAGCTTTAATTGGATGCTTAAATGTGATTGCATGTATTGTGGGTTTGAGCTTATGATCACGGCATTTATATTGTCTATTGCTCATGCATCTTTATCTTGTGGACCCTTGGTATTTTTTTTTTGTGTAATGCCTTGGCTAGATCGTGCTCGGACCCTGCAATGTTGAGGTTTGTTTTTGGAGCTTACCCTCACTAAGCATTATTGCTTACGCTCTCTTTGTTCAACATTGCAGATCCTTAGTTCGCGGGTTGCTCGAGCAAGTGGAGGGCCTCCAAGTGTGGTTGTTGACTTGAGTACATCAAGTATGACTTTTAAATGTTAAACATGTAATAGTTTGAGCAATGGGACATGTGTTGTTTTAATGGATTGTTTCTAGTTGTTTAGGAGCTTGTTTAGACTCCTTGATATCATGCTTTTGTATGGTTTGTATTGCCATGTTGAATTGTAACTCATGCCCGAATTGCTTAGTTTGAATGTTAGTCATATGCCTAAGGGGTTACCTTTGTGTTGAATGATGTTATTTGAATGCATGCCTTGATGTCTTGCCTTAGTGTTTAGACTTGTTTTAATCATGTTGAAGCATGCTAAAATAGCTGGGTTGCCTTAAGTTTAAATGTGATGGTGTTGTAGTGTGTTTTGGGGCACCCTAGTGCCTTAAAACAGCCAAAACGAGTCTGCAGACAGAGGGCGTTTCGGAACGGGTCATCCTGTTTCGGAACGGTCCCTTTGCTTTTGGCCTGACGTTTCGAAACGGATGAGGGTCGTTTCGGAACATTTTTGCTACTGGAATTTTGAGAAATTTACGAGATGAAGGCGTTCCGAAACGAGCCTTTGATGTTTCGAAACGGTCAAATATCGTTGACCACGAGAAGTTGACCGTTAGGGTCGTTTCGATACGGGTCACCCCTGTTTCGAAACGGTCACCCTATGGTTGACCCTGGCCTGTTGACTAAGTCAAGGCGTTTCGGAACACCCTAAGGGCATTTCGAAACGGCCTGCTATAAAGGATTAAAATGAGCTGTTTAATGTTATGGTTGGTCGGAGTATGTTACATTGTTTGTATCTTCCGCTGTTGTACTTCACATAGGGTTTAATTACGCCTATAGACAAGATAAATAAAAAGAAATTTTCTGGGTCGTTAACCGAGGGGAAGCCTTAACGGGTTTCGCTTCGGTTTTCCCCGTGTGGCCCACTCGGATCGGTCATCCGACCAGACCGGGACGAGGGGGTTACAGCCTGAACGGCAGCACCGTATGCGACGGCCTTGTCGGGATTAATGCTCTTGCAAAGCTCCTTCCCGTTGAAAAACTCTTGCAACAATTGCTTCACCTTGGGAATCCTAGTGGAACCACCAACAAGAACAACGTCGTGAACACTGCTCTTATCCATCTTGGCATCACTCAAACAGTTCTCAACGGGCTCCATGCACTTCCTAAAGAGATCCATGTTAAGTTCCTCGAACCTTGCCCTTGTAATCTTTGTGTAAAAATCAATACCCTCGTATAAAGAATCGATCTCGATGGTAGTTTGAGCAGTGGAAGAAAGGATCCTCTTAGCTCTCTCACAATGGGTCCTCAACCTTGTCAACGCCCGGGGATTCCTACTAATATCTTTCTTGCTCTTCCTCTTAAACTCCTTAACAAAATGGTTCAACATCCGATTATCGAAATCCTCACCGCCCAAATGCGTATCACCGACTATGGCCTTAACTTCAAAAATGGTGTCATCAATAGTAAGCAAAGAAACATCAAAAGTACCACCACCCAAATCAAAGATCAAAACGTTCTTTGCACCAACACTGGTGACTTTCTTATCAAGAGCATAAGCAATGGCGGCAGCCGTGGGCTCATTGATGATTCTCATGACATTAAGTCCAGCAATGACTCCGGCATCCTTGGTAGCTTGCCTTTGGGAATCATTGAAGTAAGCCGGCACAGTAACGACGGCATTCTTGATAGTTGATCCAAGGAAAGCCTCGGCAATTTCACGCATCTTGCTTAAAACCATGGATGAGATTTCTTCAGCGGCAAATTGCTTCTCTTCGCCTTTATAATTAACAACAATCATGGGTTTATCCCCAGTTCCAGCTATGACCTTAAATGGCCAAAGCTTAATATCGCTTTGAACTGACGAGTCAGAAAATCGCCTACTAATCAATCGCTTAGCATCTGTTTAAGCATTAAAGACACAAATTAATTCCAAGCACAAATGTCAAAGAATACATACGTAAAACAACTGCAAATACATGAGAAAAAAATACAACTACAAATATATGAATGATCAAACGTCAGAAATCGAGAAGATACATAGATTTACGTACAGAGCGAACTACTTCAACACAAATACACAATGTAGCATTAAAACTCAAACACACCGATTCGGATTCTCGCTTAAACATATATTATATTTGGTATTCTATATATTAGAAACAAGCTTAGCTCAGTGGAAAAAGCATTGTTCTCTTTCCCTAAAGACCCAGGATCAATTCTCCTTGGGTCTATTTGCAAGTATTTCATTTTTCTTACTCCAATTGGTGGTGACACGTGTCACCACCTGATTGGGGAAGAAAAATAAATTTAATAAATCTAATAAAAATAAATAAATCCCTCAAATAAGGTGGTGACACGTGTCACCACCTAATTGAATAATTAATTTATTTTATTAGATTAAAATTAGGACTAAATTGAATGATTGTATAAATAAAGGGGACTAAATGTGTAATTATACCAATTATTTTAACACTCCCGTTAACTTTTTCGTTTTTTTAACGGCAGGTGGCTACATTGGAACCAATTAAATAGTTATGTGGTATATTTAACACAATTGAAAATATAGTGGTCAAATCGACACCAACCCATAGTTCAGTGGTCAATAGTATAGTTTACCCTATAAATTATAAGTTATAAGTTTATATATATATATATATATATATATATATATATATATTATATTTATACATTATAGGTTTTAGGGGCCCATCTCAAATAAATGGGTGGTGGGATATGAGTCCAAAGGCCCAAGGCCCAAACTATTACTAATTATTATTTATTATTAATTATTATATTATAAATACATTATATAACTTATAAGTTATAAGTTTATATATATATATATATATATATATATATATACATATATTATATTTATACATTAAGGTTTTAGGGGCCCATCTCAAATAAATGGGTGGTGGGATATGAGCCCAAAGGCCCAAACTATTACTAATTATTATTTATTATTAATTGTTATATTATAAATACATTATATAAGTTATAAGTTTTATATATATAATTTATACACTATAGGTTTTAGGGGCCCATCTAAAATAAATGGGTGGTGGGATATGAGCCTAAAGGCCCAAGGCCCAAACTATTACTAATTATTATTTATTATATTATAAATACATTATATAAATTATAAGTTTATAGGGTTAGGATCAAGTTACACTATGTAAAACTCAACTAGTTTTACACTAATTTATGGCCATTAGATTGGTTAAATGAATGGATGAGATTAACTCCTTACTTTTTTTCCCAAGTGATAATTTTTCCATATCCTACTTTTAATCTCATCCATTCATTTCACTCATCCAATGGCTATGGATTAGTGTAAAACTAAATGAGTTTTACATAGTGTAACTTGATCTCATCCCAAGTTTATATATATATATATATATATATATATATATATATATATTTATACATTATAGGTTTTAGGGGCCCATCTAAAATAAATGGGTGGTGGGATATGAGCCCAAAGGCCCAAGGCCCAAACTATTACTAATTATTATTTATTATTAATTATTATATTATAAATACAATATATAAATTATAAGTTATAAGTTTATATATATATAATATATATATTATATTTATACATTATAGGTTTTAGGGGCCATCTCAAATAAATGGGTGGTGGGATATGAGCCCAAAGGCTCAAGGCCCAAACTATTACTAATTATTATTTATTATTAATTATTATATTATAAATACATTATATAACTTATAAGTTATAAGTTTATATATATATATATATATATATATATATATTATATTTATACATTATAGGTTTTAGGAGCCCATCTCAAATAAATGGGTGGTGGGATATGAGCCCAAAGGCCCAAGGCCCAAACTATTACTAATTATTATTTATTATTAATTATTATATTATAAATACATTATATAACTTATAAGTTATAAGTTTATATATATATATATATTATAGGTTCTAGGGTCTCATCTCAAATAAATGGGTGGTGAGATATGAGCCCAAAGGCCAAGGCCCAAACTATTACTAATTATTATTTATTATTAATTATTATATTATAAATACATTATATAACTTATAACTTATAAGTTATAAGTTTATATATATATATATATATATATATATATATATATATATTATTTATACATTATAGGTTTTAGGGGCCCATCTAAAATACATTATATAATTGAAAGACAATTGTTTCACATGTTATATAAGTATAATAACGTTAACTTTATGTTAAACATAATACTAACTTATATTTTATATTTATTTTAATTTTATGAACATAATAAAGTTTATGAACATAATAAAGTTAACATAATATATATTATATAATAAAGCATAATAAGTTTAATGTATTATATTATCTATATATTACCAATATATTATATACTTAGTAAAAATTATGACAAATCTTTTAAGTATATAATTTTATTATACATAATATATATTTTTATACTTAAACAAATTTTCAAGTATATAATTTTATTATGCATAATGTAGTTACAAATTAAGACAAATTTCTAAGTATAATGGAAGATAAAAAATTTCTAAGTAATGAAATTAACATAATCTACTAAAAAATTATTAAGTTTATAATGAACAGTTTACACTTTAAATTATTTAACATTTTTAGCCAGATCTACATTAGTTCAGGTCAACAACAGTTCAGGTTCAAAACAGGTCGGGTCCATTAACAGGTCGGGTTCAAAACAGGTCGGATAAAATCGGATCTCAGGTCGATTCAGTCGGATAATATCAGGTAATTTGCCAGGTCGGTCTCGGGTTCGGGTTCGTTTCAGTCGGATGCAGGTCGGGTTTCAGGTCAAAATTAACAGGTCAGATTCGGGTTCGGGTCGTTTTCAGTCGGACGCAGATCGGGTTCGGTTGCTACAGTAACAGGTTCAACTCGGGTTCGGGTCAGCAACAGTCAGTTACAGTTCGGGTTCGGATCATCAAATTCTCGGGTCAAATCAGGTTCTGACTCGAGCAGGTTTCAGGCAGGTTTTTAGGTGCTGACTTGTTTTTACAACCCTACTGGAAATGTAGAGATTTTTAAAGAAAAAAAATATAAGATCCATGGCAGAATCATAGGATGGAATGCAAAAGGCCAACTTATGCCTCCATTGCCTTTAAAAACGGTCTCCAAAGCTGACTCGTCGCACTTAACACATCTCTCTATCTGTCATTAAATCAAGTACCATCGGATGGTTGCTGATTGCTATCACACAAATCTGACATGAATGGTCAAATCCTTCCAATAGCTAGAAAATTTATTCCATTATAATCTCCACACGACCCAAATTCACAAACTCCACACCTACAGAAATCAAAGCGACATAACCTCTTCCCACTCTCCTCTATATATTTCCTTTATTTGTGCTGAACCGAGTAAAAGCACTAATTGAACTCTAATATGGCTAGGAAACCAAAACGCAGCCCTTCTTTCTTCAAGGTTCTCATAGGAGATTTTGGCAACAAGTTGGTACGTTCAAATTCTTCCAGCATGCATTTCATACTTTTTGAGAGCTCCAGGTTTATGTAATGTATATATGTAATAAATGCCTTTTGTTTTTTTTTCAGAGAATTCCGCCGGCCTTTGTCAAGTATATTTTCAAAGGAAATGCTCCCTCCATCTTCACCTTGTATTCCGACTCCAGAAACTTATGGCGTGCTAGAGTCGAAATCGAGCAAGGAAACTACTTCATCAGCGGTGGCTGGTCTAAATTTGCCAAACACCACCGCCTGGAAACAGGGGATTTTCTAGTTTTCTTTTTGGTCGACAGTTCAATGTTCGACGTGATCATTTATAACCGAACAGCATGCGAAAAGAACGTCACTCTTGCTGCTAACACACAAAATGGAGAAACGCCAAGCAAAAGATCTTCTTCCGTCTCCAAGAACGCTCGTCCAGTTTCTCGTGGGGCAACTTTTTCATTTCCATTTAATGTATAACTCTTAATATTCATTTTTGTTTTCAGTTTCAGTACTAATCATTTCAATGTTTCATTATCAAACGTGTTTAGGTGTGAGAAATGTTAGCGAGGAGGAGGTTTCTTTTACAATGGTTGTGAAGGATTACCAGAAATACTATATCGTAAGAACAATACTACACTTATTCAATGTTGTCAATTGCTTTCTACTTCATGTAAATATATATTTCAAATTTCAGTTTATTCCGAGACGTTTCGCCAGAGAAGCAGGCATCGGAAAGGAAAACACAACGATTGTTAAGGGCCCAAGAGGCGACATGTGGCCAATGAACACAACTTTGAATGGGAAGCAGTTTCGATTGGGCGGTGGATGGTCCCAGTTTGTTCATGAAAATGGAATAGTTGTTGGAGATACGCTTCTGTTTCAGCACATTCCAAATACGGGCAATTCAGTTGCAGTTCACGTCCAGATTGTTAACAAGAAAGCTCATGCATCTGGAAAGAGCACTAAGCTTGCTTCTAAGCGAGGAAGAGGTCGACCTCGTAGCCAAACGGAAGAAGCGCCAAGTTCGACGAGAACCAAAGGTCTTTTTAACTTCAATTTCAAATGTGAACACTTTGATTTTTCTTTTCTTTTTTTAGTATCATTTTAATCACCCATGCTTGGTTTAGGTGTAAACATTGGAGGGGTGAGAGATGTTACATCGAACGATGAGATAATCTCGGAGCAAGCTTCATTTTCTATGGTTTTGAAGAAATACCAGGCGTACTCTGTTGTAAGAACCACCGCTTGATTTTTATTACTCAATTAAAAGCTGTTTTTTCGTTTCAAGTTTCAACAACCCCCGTTATATATCAGGTTGTTCCAAGTGATTTCGTTGAAGAAATGGGGTTGGCAGAGAAGCGGAGCACGGTGCTGAAGGACTCGAAAGGGAGAACGTGGGCATTAAACATCGTGGTTGTTTCTAAATCAAATGTTCTTCTAGGTGCCGGGTGGTCCGCGTTTGTTAAAGGAAATAAACTAGGTATCGGAGATACCCTTTGGTTTCAGCACATTCCCAACACCGGTAATGTTATTAACTTCAAGCTTATCAGCAAGGCCGGGGGTGGGAATAGCAGGAAAAGAAACAAGCGGGCAAACGTCTTCTAAAATGTAGTGGTATTTTTTGGAATCCCTTTTTGAAACTGGAAAGCAAGGGCCTGCCAAAAAAACTTCTGTATTAGTCTCGAGCAAGGCTCACAAATTCAATCAAAAGGAGCTTTTGGTTATGTTATAGACCCCCTACTGCTCTGTGACTGTTATCAACTCTTTGTCATTAATTTATATTTCTATTTATACTTCTTGCTTTAGACTAAAGTTTTTTTTTACGGATCTTGCACCCTTACATTGAACTCGTGGAACTAGTATGATATGTTTTTCATAAATCTCCAAGACACTATCCCAGAGTTGTTGTGTTACTCCACGCCACTCAAGTGGGAAAAGTTGGATTGCTACAGACTACAGAGAAATAGGGAAAAAAGCTAAATTCAAATCTATGAATTGGTTGGGATACTTTTGTCCTGGATAACAATATCCAAATTGTTGGTATTTGTGCCTTTGAGCTGATAAACGACGTCGAGAAAATGTTCAAAGTAAGTAGTTATTTAACGGGGCCAGAATATTGAAGATAAAGAGAGAAAAAAGTAAATTATAATATAAAAATTTGGGGAAATGACCACAATATGGTCCTTGAATTTTTCAAAATATGGTCCAAGGGCAGATTATTTCTAGATCTATAGTGATTTACTGTTCAAGTAAGAAGTCGGACTTGAACAATTTTTTTTTTAAAAAAATAAACCTAAAGTTGGAAATAAACTTGAAGTCGGATTACAAACAATCGACTTTAATTGTTTTTTTAACATGAAAAAGGTATTGTTCAAAGACGGGTCAAGAACAATTCGACTTTGATTTTGCTACAGTAAACAACCACATTGTTGGGAAAAAATTGAAGAGTAATATTTGGGTAAATTTACCATAAAAATTTGGGATTGATTTCTTGCATGTGAGATAAAAAAAATTAAATACTAATTTAGATAATTTTTATTAAAAATTTGACACGTGTTAATGGATGGTATTCATTTTTCTTAAATTAAAATGAAAACTTTAAACACAAAACCAAAAAAAATCAATAAAACTTAAAGACTAATCTTATCATCATGTCTTTGATAAATAATTTTTTAAATATCATTTTTTACAACATGCTGGTATTCTGTTTAGATAAAAACAAATAATACATAGCAACCAAGAAGGAAAGTAGAGAGGAAGAACGATTGGAAAAACAAATCTCATGGACAACAATATAATCAAGAAAAGAAAAAACAGTTCTTATTAAAAATAAAATACCAATACAAATTATTAACAAAAGGAAGATATACAATCACAAACAGGGAGACCCATCAACAAGCACAAACGACGAAGAATCAGAGCCAGAAGTTTCAAGCCACCGATTTTCTGTCAAAAAATAAATAAATTTTCTGACCAAACACCACCGAAAGGGATGTCGAGAGCCACTGTTACTTCTACCAAAATCTCCTTCAACGGAGAGATGCATCATGCATCCCAATCAACCGTTAGGTGTCTTCTTTAAAAGGAAAATTTGGGCCAAGGAAAAAGGCTACCAACGAATAAATCAAGAGTCAAAACAGAAAAACGATAACAAACCCAAAGAAAAGTGGAGTAATCGGACGGGAAAAATGAAAGAAAAAAAACATATAAAATAATATAAACATTCTTAATCACAAAATCAGTTAGTAAATTTTTTAATGCGTTTAATATCACGTTATTTTTTTAACAATGATATATAAATTTTATTAATCACCATGAAAGATAATACAATATAATGCATTAAAAAAAGATAAATCCATTAAAAGTCTTTTACAATAGTGCAAAGAAAAGCAGACACTTCCATCAAGATCAGCATACCAAAATTCAGATTTTTTTTTGAAATTTTCCTGTTTCTATCCAAACGAAACGCTTTACGGAGTGAAAAAACAAGTGGTGAGTGAACCAAGCTATCAGACAGATTACTCCGCTACTCAAGTCTGATTACATCGGCAACCAACCATCAACCGAGTGGGAATTCATCTTTCTAAGACCACCGACAGAATCATAATCAGAGATTAGCGTCGTGAAAATCTCTGTACGAGCACTAACCGACCTTTAAGGTATGCTAAAATCATATCACAAGAACAAATGAAACAAACCAGAAAAATTTAAAAAAAAGTGTCACAAAGACAGAGAAACACGTGCCACAAAAATAAAAATTCTTATTAAAATATACAAAAAAATAATAGATCTAATAGTCGACAATCAATACTAAAATTAATTATCGACCGACTTTCAAAGAAATAAAAACAAAATTAAAATTGCAAGGGGCAGAAATTTGAATGACCAACCACTCACATATTAGATTTCGTTGGAGATATAAATCCATTACCAAACTGACGTCTGTGGTTAATAGATACCAAAAAAAAGTCTGTGGTTAATACAGTAACTTCGTCTATCCTCCATCTATTCCGTTACTCTTTTTTCTTAAACCCTAAACCCTCCCATTATTATCTACCAACCCAACGCCAAGGTTTGGTGGGAAAATCCACACATCCCTGCATTCCATCGTCCCCAATTTCTCATGCAATCCACTATTTACTACAAACCTTCAGCTTCTCCCAATTTCCAGCTCCCATGGAAATCCTCAAAAAATCCTGCTTGCAAAACCTCCAAATTATCCTCAAAAATCCCGACTTTGGCCAATTCATTTAGAGCCCAAATTACCTACGAGCTTGAAGAAGGTGTAAACAACGATGGGATTGACTCATCAAATCCTACTAAGCTCCCGGTGGTGATACGGAGGCACGGAAAAGTTTTAAGGTACTTTTGGGATGGGAATCGTGTTCGGTTGCTTAGTCTTGACGGCGGCGGCAGCTCTGGGGCGTCGTTTTGTTTCAATTTGGATAAGGTGGCTGAAGCTTCTAGCTTGGCCGTTAGGAACTTTTTTATTCCTAAGCAAGTCAGTGAGAATTATATCGGCTACGTAAAGTGGAAGTTTTTGCACAGGGTTTTTAGCTCTGCTCTTCAAGTTCTTGCTACTCAGGTAAATGATTTTTTTTAATTCAATTTTTTAAATGGAATTCTTTTCTTTTTAAAAAATTGAAGTTAATGTTATGAGATCAATGGGGGGAAATGGGGTATAAATGTCTGGGGACTCATTTTACACAGGAAAGAGTATCTATGGAAGGGTACTAGGGGAAGAACTTATGAATGCTTTATGTTGTATTATACATCCGGGTTTTGACAGTTCGAGGGGGAAAAGTATTTCTATTTTCTAGTAGTTAGATATTGATTGCCATTTTCACAAAACCTTGTTTAACTTATTTTAGACAGAATGTGGTGAAAACAGGCAATGTTTCGGGCTATAGGAATCGGGTATTCTCGATCACTTACATCAGCTGCTGCACTTAACTGGGTATTGAAGGATGGACTTGGACGACTAAGCAGGTGTATTTATACAGCTAGTTTGGCATCTGCTTTTGATACCAATTTGAAGGTAAGAATTCCAGATTTTGGGTTGCATTTTACATCCTCTTCAGCTCGTACTTGTGTTTTTATGATTCTTTGTTTCACTAATCACAGTTGTGCAGTTACCACATTCTTATTTGTTGTCTTATCTCCTTTGAAGAGAGTTAGGTTTTCAACCTCCCTACTATTCACTTTGAGCATTGGAGTTGAACTGCTCACTCCTGTATTTCCTCGGCACTTCTTGCTTCTCGCATCATTGGCCAACGTTGCAAAACAAATGAGTTTGGCGTGCTATATGGCAACCAGTGTAAGGATTCAGTTTTTATTAAGTGTAGCATCTTTTTAACTTCTTTTTTTAATTTCTGGAATATTTATATCAGTCTGGTTTTTTTACACAATATATGCTTTAGATGTTTTAATGTTTTCCACCCTGTACAAACAGCCTTCCATTCATCGAAGCTTTGCAATAGCTGATAACCTTGCTGAAGTTTCTGCGAAGTCACAGGTTACAGTTATTCCTTCAAATTCATGGCATTATTGATACTTTTTGTGTGGGAAGTGCTCTGATCTTGGAATTGGTTTCAGATTCAATCAGTATGCTTTGATAACCTTGGTCTCATGCTTGCTGCTGTTTTGAATTTGTTTCTCAAGAACAATCAAAGGTTTGTACTCTTTAATATCGCTGCTGTTTAAATTATGCTGCTCAAGAAACAATGAAAGGTCTATACCTGTTTTACTGTTTGCTATTTCTGGTATACTCATTCTGTAATGGCAATTCGGTGCCATTGATTAGGCTGATGCTTATCTAAAGGCTTATTTAAATATGGACTCAGTTCCTACTAGCGCAGAATATTGCAGTTAGCTGCATAGAAGTTAAGTTGGAGTCGGGATTTAGTTATTCTATTTCTTCTTTCCTTTTTGGAAAAGGTTAAATATCTTGATCTGTCAACTTAGTTTGTTGTGCAACTGAATCTATACTGCTTTCTTGATTGTCTTTATTGCGCTAGGCTACAAGCTGGACTACCTTTCATTCTATACCCTATTTTCTCGGCAGTTGACCTCTTCGGAATATATCAAGGGCTCAAGTACGTCCATCTGCAAACCTTAACTAAGGTGGAATATTTATTTCCAGTACATTTTCAGCTATCTCTATTTTAATTGTTATTCTGAAGAAACAAAAAACTTCGCATGTCTTAGCTCATGGTTTGGTATATGCCAACCCTATACAATATTCATTCCCTAGCGCATGCAGGCAGTTGAATCGTGAGACAGTTTTTTTTTATAAAATCGACAATCTGAATTTCCTCCTCAATTGTTCAGTTTCTTATTTGTTTCTGTTTCTCTTTTCCAACATTCAGGATAGAATAGAAATTATAATTGATACATGGATTTCATTTGGATATGTACCTTCGCCTGAAGAAGTGAGTAAAGATGAAATCAATTTTTTGTGGACCAAAGGTAAACTTTTTCATGGTTGTGCTTTACCATTTAGTTCACCATTTACCTGAGCTGTTGTAGAACTAACCATTGATCATGGATGAAACATTTGGATTAGGCAAGGAGCCATGGCGCATCAGAATAGGGTGTATGAATCCCAAGGGTCAGTTACCCAAGTTATCGGTGATGGCAATGCAGTCTGTAGGCAACGGGGATTATTATTTCATATGCACGGAAATTTTTTACCGAGGATTAGCAAGGACCAGAGAGGTGCATATAAAATGCAATATTCACTAGCTGTTTTACTAAACTATCGTGCTTACATAAAATGATCATCTCTCTCATATCATCTGTTTTTCTGTTCATTTTTTCACTTATGAAACTCTAGCAAGGTATCCTTCTTTGCGTACGTGAAGGGGCTCGCACAGTCGATGTTATAATGGGATTATTGCAGGTGAACCAAATAACTATGCAAATAGGAATTGAATTTGTATACACAAGCTTATGCTTATAGTTGCCAGGCTAAATGTTTGTGTTGTTCCAGGCCTGCTATGTTCGGAAGGTCCTCTGTTCAAGTATGTGGGAAAGCATGATGAAGGCTAGTGATTCCTCAGACTTGGTTATCAAAGAGTGGTTTAAACTGGTCGACGATAGCAAGCAATATGTAAAGCGGGAGTTTGGGCCGTTGAATGAACAAATGGTGGCACAAGGTTGGGTAATTAAAAACATTTTATTGAACTCAGAGGAGCAGACAAGATATAGTTACATGGATGACTGAAATATACATTTTCTCCTCCGGTTGCTCTTCTCAAACCATTGAAGAGTTTTGGGGTTTGATTTTTTTCATGTAAGAAAATCGAACACAACCATTTTACATAATCTCATGTTTTGTTGTAATATTGAACAATTATTCTCATTTAATTCAAATGTAAATAGAAAGATGTCCCTTGTTGGCCAACTATCAATCACTGAATCATGCATTTCCATCATATATAACAAATGAATGTAATGAATTGCGTACATAGAAGAAGCTACACAGCATTGTACAAAAATACATCTGGAATTGCTGTATAAGATGTGGAAATTTACTATATAACTTGTATGCTCGTACCTAATAAAGCACCATTATGTACACTGGCATTAATGACCAAATAGAGACCTTTTCTGATCTGGAAATTAGACATCAATGAGAGAAGGAACTTGCTTCTGTGCTGTAAAATGAGTGCTCACTTAAGCTGAAGTTGACTCTCTCTTCATCCCATTTTAGAATCTCCCTCGCGTACTTAAGAGCAGCATCAACGCTGTTGGGTTCCAGTCCTTTCACATGGGAAACATACAATTTCCGCCCGGTGAGTGAAGAATAAAGCCTCTTGAACTTGACAGCGACGTAATGGAACGCTAGCTGTCCCAGGGTAGGATTATTGTTAATGCTGTTGCTATTTGTATTTGTACGATGATGACTGATCAGGGGGTGAAAATCATCAAACCACTCGCACCGAGTCAATGGAACCCGTTCTATCTTTTCCTCAAACATATCGAATTTGTTCAATATTAAAAGGAAGTCCATCTGATCAAATGTTGGATGAGTAACAATGGTTTCGAAGAATTTCCTGCTCAATAGCATCTTATTAGTCCCATCAGCAGTGAACTGGTCATAGTCACTCAAGGCAACACAAAAGATGACCATTCCAACATCTTCAAACATCTCTAGCCACTTGCAATTTTCTCCAAAGCCTCTTGCTTGCACTCTGATTAATTGGTACCTGAGACCCGGACAGAAACTTTAAGGATAAAATTCATTTGACAATAACCTAACGAGTTCTAAAATGAGCAATGTAGATCACCATAGAGTATGATGTTTTAACAAGTTAATCAAGTACCAATTGCTTGATACCATCAATAAGAATCACTGCCTCACAAAGTACAGATAACTTCATTTGAAAATGCACGTGTTTAATATTGGTAATGGTACCTACCTGAGCAAGGAGTCATGTTGATCAGCGGTGTCCCTATTTTCATCAGGTGAAGATTGGGGAAACGAAAAGTCGACACAGGCCAGACCATTTGATGAAGTAACACCTTCAGCATAGAGGATATCTAAATCTGAAGGTTCATAATCTGTTTTCAATATCTCAACAACCTGGAGAATAGTAAAAAAAGTATTTAGAGATAAATTAAGACAAGCACAGGTAGTAGAGGTTATACTGGCACAAAAGTTCAAAACAGAAAATGTAGGGCCATACAAACAACCATTTGTACTAGTTGAGATTGCTTGACAGATCCGTGTTGAGAATAATGACCACTTTCTGAGGTCACCCAACATTATGGAGTAGCCTAAATATAAGGCAAGTTTATAACTAAATGAGTCAAATTAGGGAACTTCTAGGTCTGCTTATTAAGGACATAAGAACCTCAAAAGACAAGAATGTGTCATTATCTACTTGCCTGGTGAATCTAGCTTGTGGACCATGCAAGATTCTTTGTTAAACTGACATGATTCTCCGTTAGGAGGTTTTTATTTTCTTCAGAAGAATTAAACCTGGTGTTGCACAAACCCTTCACTTACAAGTAGCACAATTATAACACCATATCTTCAACCAAATGGTGTTACTGTTTTTATCTGTTCATTATGCAAACAAAGCCTTACAGCCTATATGCTTCACAGTGAAACACAAACAAGTCGGCAATGTCTTTTGAGCCAATTAATGTTTTTCCTCTAAACACATTCTGAGGGTACAATTCTTCATTAAACCAAATTCTCGTATTATCCAGTTACATCAAGGAAATTTAGTTATAGGCAACAAGTTGGAAAGATGGAAGGAGTATTCAAGTAACCTTCAAAATTCAGATAAGTAAAACTAGTTATATATAAATCAATGCTTTCTGACAAGTTGCAACAAATTTAAACAAGAACTTCTCTATCAAGCACAATCTTACCCGCTCCAGGTAATAACTAGCAACACTGGGTAGCATTTCCAATTCACTTCTCCTGTTATAAGTTTCCTGAATGGCTGTGTGCTTCCACAGCTCCTCGACTAATGGAGCATACTCACGAGTAGCAGCTGGAAATATGGCTTCTAAATTGCCAGACACCATAGTCTTAAGAAGCCAGTCAGAGAAAGATTTGAGCCTCGGACCAATGGAATAGATAGTTTTGCTATCAGCATCATCGCTACTTCCTGCTAAAAAAATACGGAAGAAATAATTACATGCTTCAAATAGAAATACTACTAATCAATTCATTATGCTCATGCTGGGTATGAAATGCTAAATGGCCCTTCAAAAAATTACATGGGTGGGGAAATCTGAAGACTTGAATTCTTAAAGATATCCATAAAGAAGCTACTTACAAAGAAGTTTTCTATTCTTTGAACATCCAGCAAGGGATGGGTATGAAATAATTTCTAGCTATAACAAGATTGCTCCTTTCAAAGTACAATCATTTTTGAATGACGGTAAAAAGGGTGATTTGGAGAATAAAATCAATATGCAGCCTCACCTTCAGGTTCAGTGTCCTTGGAACTCGTTTTCCACATTTCAGCCAAACTCTCTTCCTCAAAACGTTCCCGGCCCTCAAGAAGCATGCCAAGATAACCATACACATTGGTTTGGATTGTCAACTTAATACTTTCACGCTCATCCTCTGAGAATGGTACATCTTTATAAAGAATTTTTGCCTGAAACAATCCATTCATTTAAAAGACCAATTAACTAATCAGTTATTCTTGTTTCTATTGAGCATTCCATCTTTAAGCAGTTCTCTTACATTAGCACATAAACCTAAGAAAACACTAATTAGCTGAATGCAGGCATGATGGTAAACACAAACCTGAAGTCAAGGATTCATGAAAATTCAAGAATAATTTCCTATGCGCAAAGTTAGGAATCTAGATTGTGCTTTCATCATGAACTTGATAATATTACAACACATAAACCTGATTGTCTATTCACGCTATTATCTCTGTGAACTATGGTGTACTAAGTACCAATCATTCAAATATTTAAACTTTATAGAACCGTTAGAGGTTTATAGCCAAACATAAAGCATCCGGATGCTGGATGAATGCAAGGCTTTTACACAAGTGGTTTTTAGTGAAGAAAAGCTATCTGCACACTAGTACAACCAGAAAGCAATGGAAGTTAATATGTGATTTCCAATAATTTTTACCTGCTTAAATATGATACTTGACCCAGATCCAGAAGATCCAACCAAAAGAATCTTCTGTAATGCATGATGCTCAAGATAGTCAGGAACAGATCTGCTATTCAAGCTGTTAAGTGACTCTCCACAAGGAATAGAAGATTTAGAAGGAACAGGCAGTGATAATACAGCACAGACAAGCTTCGTTCCAGCCTAAATTAAATTTGAACAATAAATGAAAGCTTAATACAAGTATCTCATCCAAAAAAAAATGGCAAAGAGCATACTAAAAAAATACATAGATTACATACCTTTCCCCATATATATCCTTTAGTATTTTTTTGTCCCTCTTCTTGGTATGAACCATCCTCATTCACCCAAAAGTGTGGGTTGCCTGCAACTTGAACTCCTGCCAACTGCAATGTTCACCAAAATGGTCATTGACAATCTTGCACAATAATAACCATCTTAACAACATTACATGTTTAGAAATTTAAACCTGCAACATCCGAAGTTCAACTTTTGTGATTTCTCTACCATTTATGAAAACTTGTGTGTTTCCGTTGCTAGCATCTGGCCTGATAGAACCACCAACATTTAGATGGGGACTAATTATCTTTGAAGGTTTCTGTCCTTCCTGTCGATTGCAGAAGAACCATCAGTTTCCTTAACAATACAAATGAATTATAGCAAAGAATATTGACGTCAATCAAAGATTACTTATTCACCTTTCCCCAAAGACCAGATACTTTATCATACCAATAGTTTCCGGGCTTTAGCTTCTTGGGTGGGTTAGGGCAACTCTGCAATATATCCAGCTCCTCATAACAAAGAGGTTGCCCATTCACACAAATATACTCAGGAGGCAGCTGATTTGCCTCACACAACTTTTCAGCTTTCATTATCTGTCTTACCTCCAAATCATTAAGCAGCCGTTTAAGCATTCGAGAACACTTTCCCAAACCCCCACGTTTCGACTCATCAATTGGAAATCCAATACAGGTAACACATTTCCTTCCTTCAGGCATAGACCCCATAGCTCTAAGCACACAATTACTACAATACTTGGCATCACAAACAATACAAACCTCCTTCTCTGTAAATCTATTCCCCTTAAAGCATCGATAACACGACCCTTTCTTCCCTTTTGTTTGTGGCTCTCTTTTAACTCTAACAACCTGAGCTTGCACCTCATCTTGACTAAACTCCTCATCAAGTCCATCATCTGATTCAATATCTCGAAAAGTAACAACCTGAGGTCTCCTAACATCACCATTGGACTCATTATTACAGTCCCCAGTCTTAAGAGAAGAAACCCGCGAAGACGGGTAATCCAAACTCAAAACAGACTCGTTTGAACCCCAATCAGGTTGATTCAAATCATCATCATCATCATTCGAAATCCTTGCTCGCAACGAGCTTCCCCTTGATTTATCAAAGCTATCACAAGAATCAAGCTTACTCGAATGCTCATTACTAACAGAACAAGCCGCTAAACGCCTGGAAGAAGTATCATTATTGTTAATCAATTCAGCTAATTCCCCAGACTCGTAACTACTCAACTCCCCAGATAGCAAACAGTTATTAGTATCCTCAGAAACCCTTTCTTCAAAAGCAATAACCGAAGTTGGTGAAACAGTGGGTTGAAGAAGCAATTCCTTAGAGAACTTGTTACGATCCGGTGCTAAAATAGGGGGTACAACCGGTATACGGAGTTCGGTATGAAGTGGTACCTTTGAAACGACGGCGGCAACTGGGATTTTCTCGACGTTGATTGGAACAGCTCGTGGAAGATCGTACGTTACGGGAGGGCCGGTGTATTCCACCGCGAAAGAGTAGTGTTGGTCTTCATCATTTTCTTCGCTTGGAAAAACTAGAGCTTCCTTGGGTGGCATTTTTTGGGGTTTTCGGAATAATTGTTTAAATTCGGGGAAGGAGAAGGAAAAGGGTAAGGGTAAGGGAGGGTGTGGGAAAATGACGGCTGAAACAAGAGAAGAAAATGGGGGATTTAGTGGGATTGGCTTAGAATTGGAATCTAATTATTTTATTTAAATCGTTTCCAAATTTTGGAAAAAAGAGAGCATGTGGGGTATGAGCTGGGGAAGAACTTTCGTCTTTTTATGTGCTCTATTGGAATTGGAGCTATCAATTGGAAATAGAGAAAGCAGCCATGGCTGAATTTGGATTTCGCTGTGGATTTTTCCTTTGAATTTGTTTGGTTTAAATGATTGAACTGATGGAAATTTCACTCAGAATTTTTTCAAGTTTAAATGAGAAGGCAGTGTGTTCATTTAACTTCAATAATATTATACAAAATCCGATACACACAAATTTATGAAGCAACTCGAGAAAAAAAAAAAAAGAGTTCTTGAATATTCATGTGGCTTAGAAAAAGTTGCATTACAAAGGAATTAAAATTTAAAACACCCATATTTTTTTTCACAAATTGTTTGTTTGTCGGCATACAATAACTGACTAAAGTTGCTTTTACCAAATCATGCTTCGACACCAAGCACGGTTGTAGAATTGATCACTTTTCTCTTCTAGTTCTAATTTCATTTTTCCAGTTTAATTCTTGACGACTAATACTTTGTTGGGTAAACTACGGCAATAGTGATTTATTTTTATCTTGCGTACATTTTTAGTCACTGATTTTAAAAATCGACCGTTATGGTCATTTACGTTTTGTTTTTTAAATATTTTGTCACTCGAGTGTTAATTGCTGTTAGACACTAACGAAATAAAAATAATTTGTATAATTACTCATTTAATCTTTCATATTTACATTTTTTTATTTTTTCTCTCATTCGTCATTTTCCATATTCTTCTTCATCTAACACAATCCTTAATTTTTTACTATATTAATTCTCAATTCACACCATATATTTTTTTCTACTTTCCTTCTTTTTTTTCTACAAATCTTGGCTCCAACTCCGGTCCCCTTAAAAACAATTCTTAGTTATAAGCATTTGACATAATGCTTTGTCTGAAAACAATTTTCTTATCCTTTCTCCAAATCCCTAAGCTGAAAACCTCCCATCATAATCATAAAATTGTATAACCTCCCCAACCTCCATTATAGCATGTTAATGATGTCATTAGTAAGTCGGCAATCATTTTAGAAAATTCAAGCAAAGAAAAATCTTGTGCTATCTCAAGGAGAACATATTTAAACTAAATTGCAATGCCTTATAAAGTGCTATCCCCTTACTCGTTGGTAAGAATTCAATCGGCCTGAAGGATCATTGTAGTGCAAGGAATCTTCATGTCGAGGATTCCCATTTGAAGCTGGACAAGTAAAACATGTAAATTTGAACCAGAACATAAAGATCGGAACTGGGAAAACAAAAATGTCTGGTACAAGCATATCAAAGATCATAGTGATTATATGGAAGATTAAATGTGTAATTATATAAATTAGAGATTAATATGGTAGAAAATTAAGAATTTTGTTAGATGAAGAAGAATATGGAAGGGGAGAAGAAATAAAAAAATTATAAATATGAAGGATTAAATGTGTAATTATACAAATTATTTTTATTTCGGTGGTCAAAATAGGAGTGGAGTAATAGTTTAGAGACTATTTAAGTAATTTATCCATCTTTTTATTGTACCAAGTCAGCATACCGTTAATGTCTAACGACAATTAACACCTGAATGACCAAATGTTTAAAAAACAAAAACATAAGTGACCATAACGGTCAATTTTCAAAATTAATGACTAAAAATGTACACGGGATAAAATTATAGGGTTGGTGTCAATTTGACCACTATACTTTCAATTTAGGTAATTTTACCACGTAACTAGTAGTTGTTAAATAAATTGATATAATTACACATTTGGCCCCCGTTGTTTACACAATCTATCAATTTGGCCGTAATTTTAATTTAATAAAATAAATTAATTATTCAATATTAGAGAACTAGCTCTAGGAGGATTTGAACCAAGGTATTCTAAGTAAGAGTGACATGCATTTGCCACTAGGCCAAGCATGTTTTTATAATATGAAATACAAAATGTAATATATGTGTTATATGATTGTTAATGCCTAGAAAAAGGGAGTAAATGTGGTTTTAGTGAACTCGAACATGACACACTTATGATGTATAAAAACATCTAACACAATTAAATAAATTTAATAATTAAATTAAATTTAATAATATTTTGTATATATTTTAAATTAGGCTAAAGGGTCATTTTTGCTCTTGTAGTAGACCCAATTTATCGATTTCGCCCTTATGGTATTTTCGCACGTGACAGTTTATGATGACATAGCATAGGGCAAAAATGATTTTTTGGTTGAGTACGAGGACAAAATGATTCTTAGGTAAAATGTAAATTTAAGAAAATATTAAAAATATTGTTGGAATTTACGGTGCTCGATTTCCTTCAACCGATGTGTTTGACAAGTTTGGAGAAGATTTGATTTTTGGGTGTTAAAGTGGAAGATAAAAGATTGGAATTGGACACAAGGATTTTTAGTGATCCGGCCTTCTAACAAGCACCTACATCCACTACCTTAGCTCCCCACTAAGGATTTCAACAAATTCACTCTTGAATTTCATCCCATTTTCTCGGCTAGGAGGAAACCGTTACAACGGTTAAGCTAACTACCCTTAGCTTAATCAAACAATCTCTTACAAGAGAAATTTTTAAGCAAATTTGAAATCCCTCTAATAGGTATTTGTTTGCACTATAAAGCTCTCATCCAAAACCTAAACACTTGAGCAAATTTAACAATATTTAGCTCACTAGTGTTGTCTATACAAGAAATGGACAATTTAAGCTCTAAGACAATTTCTTGATCATATTGTTGTTGACAATTGAAGCATTAGTCTACTATTGATGTTTGGAGGTCCCTTTTATACTCCCAAATGAGTTTGTAGCCGTTGAGGACCGTTGGGGATGTTTTGGAGCCGTCGGAGACTTTATTTCCCACCATTAATGATGTTCTGCAGTTGTCCGTTTCGAAACACTCGACCCCGTTTCAGAACGCCCTTCTTCAGAACTAGCCGTTGAAGTCTGATGCAGCAGACCGTATCAAAACGCCTATGGCCGTTTTGAAACCCTTCTAGTTGTATCGAAACGGTTACAACCAGTTTCGGTACGATTGACAGTTAGACTGCAAATTAAATTACCGTTGGAAAAATAGTCGTTGGGGATTTGACCGTTGGGGAAATAGTTGTATCGAAACGGTGAAGCCCGTATCGAAACGTTGTGTAAAACCCTCACCCAAATTAAAACTCGTTTCGAAACAGACAAGGCTGTATCGAAACGTTTTGTCTCTGTGAATGGTCGTTTCGAAACGCCTAGGGATGTTTCGAAACACCTGGGTGGTTTTGTAAAGTATGACTTTAGAAAGTGCATTCAAACCCCTTTAAAAACTTCTTCAAACATATTTTTCAGTTGTTTGGACTTAAGGCACTTTTGAAATCTTTTCAATTTAGTCCAAAACTATTTTTCAATTATTATATCAAAACATTAGTTCTTCAAATACTAAAATGATGTAAAAAAATATTTAAAAATATTTTATTAATATATGGCTAAAAATAACAAAAATCTAAAAAAATCTAAAAATAACTAAAAATTATAAAATTAAAATATCAAAGCTATTAAATTATAAATTATTCAAAAATCAAAACTTAAAAAAATAAATTCTACTCTCTAATCCTAATTTCTAAATTACAATCCCTAAAAATAGTAAACTCTAAATTACAAACCTTAAATCTTAAACTCTAATTGAAAATTTTATCAATATAAAGTGAGTATGAATCATAAAAGTATGTGTATAAATTTAATTAAGTAAGGTTTAAATTTTAGGATTTGAGGTTTGTGATTTAGAAATTAGACTTAGACTGTAGAGTTTAATTTTTTTAGTATTGAGAGATAGGAGCACCAAAAATTGTAAAAGATTTTTGTTCGGTTGGGAGAATCACATTAACCCTATTTTCGGATTCTTTCTTCCTTACATTTTTTGGAGAAAAAGAAAACCAAAATAGTCTAATTTTTTATGAAGGTTTTTATATTTTTTTAATACTTTCTAAATATTTCAAAATTTAATTGTTGAATAATTTATAATTTATTAGCTTATGATATTTTAATTTTATAATTTTTACTCATTTTTAGACATTTTTAATGATTTTATTTTATTTTTAGTTATATATTAATAAAAATTATTTTTAATATTATTTTAATATTTTACTCATATTTTTTGTCTAAAAATTAATTTTGCTTTCATACTCAACCAAAAATTAATTTTACCCTCAAACTCGCTTGGAAAATCAGTTTTGCCCTCTGCCACGTCATCATAAAGTGTCACATCACCACCGTAACGATCAACAATGGATTTCGTCAGTCAAGAGGTAAACAGTGATGCAATTGAACTATTTCAGGGGTTAAATTGATGCGTAAATACCATAGGGGCGAAATCAATAAATCGGGACTACTACAGGGGCAAAAGTGACCCTTCAGCCTTTAAATTATTGTTAGTGCACGATCTGAAATAAAATTTTAAAATTATATTAAATTCATCTAGCAAATCCAAACTCATGAATATAATTGAAAATTATATTATGTTCGTGAGTTTGGATTCTCTAAATAAATTTAATATAATTTTTAAATTTTAAATTTTAACATAATTATATATATAATTCTAGATTTATTTTTATAATTTTATGTATGTAATCATTGGATTGATTTTTTAACTTAATTAATAATTCTAATGTTTATTAAAAAAATAATTAAATTGTTATATATAATTATATTAAAAAATCAAAAAAATCAAAATATATTAAATTCTTTTCAAAAATATATATATATATTAAATCATAAACCCTAAAATCTAAGCTCAAACCTTAAACTCTAACTCTAGCCCAAAATTCTAAATCCTACGTCATAAAACCCTAAAATATAAACCTTAAAACTAAACTCTAAACCCTACAACATAAAGCTCTAAACACTAAACCTTACAACATAAAGCCCTAAATTCTAAACCTTAAATCTAACCTCTGAACCCTAAATCTATAAAGGTTATGCAAACTTGTATATCAAAATTTTTCATTATTTAAAACGATTATTTTTTATACACGGAAAATAAAACTAAATCACCAACTATAGCACAATGAATCATATAGTCTAAATTTTAATCTTAAACCACAAACTAACCTCTAAACTTCTAAAATTAAAAGATTTGTGTAAACTAAAATTTACACGTGCTTGTGTATCAAAGTATTTTCCTTATTTTAATTTTATAAATTCGAATAAGAATTCGTTCAGATTAAACTCATGATTTAGATGAAACTCATTAACGCTCATATTTAAGATTGAAAATTAAAAACAAACTTGGTTACATTGGTTTACAAAGCCAATCCTAACATTGAACTAAACTGAAATTTAGGTCTTTGGTAAAAGGAAAAGATGAGCCATTACATATCTTGGACATGACAATCTTAAATGACTAAGTATTCAAGTTGACGTTAACAATCCAAATCTAAGTAGATTAGGCCATCATCTGAGATTGAGTCGAGCCCTGGAGTCCTGTGCTCTTTACTATTGCTTACTAAGGCTACTCTGGGGAGGATGTGGACAGGATGTCTGATGAATCGGTCTCGTCGGGGCTTTGTGTCGGCGGTGTTCGGTCCGCTATCCGCCAAATCATCACAGACTTATCTAGGCTACCACTGTAAAGAATCCATTGATTTTCACCTGATGTTGATTCATGATCCTTTTCTATCGCCAAGCACTTGATAGGATCGCTGTGGCCTGTTAATCTTGTCAACAAGAAGTGGTCGTTCCGACATCTTTTCCATACCAAAATCTCCTTATCAGCCGATCCACTGATGACAAGATTCCCGGCTGTTACCATACAGAGAATAGCCAATTTATGGCCTCTGAAAGAGCCACCGTGGGAGAGACTGTTTTCACAGTCCCAAAAGTTGATCAGCCCATCCGACGACCCACAGTAAACGAAAGACGCATCAGGGCTCAACGCTAATGCTGTAATAGCAAAGTCTTGTTTGAACAATGACCGGGACAGTGAATGTCTGGTCCCTTTCCCTTCTAACTCTCGTCTCCATACCTTCACCGATCCATCAGCTGAACCTGTGAACACCAAGCCATCACACCCTGCAACAATGGAGTTAACCGCGTCTTCGTGAGCTCGAATCGATTCCAAGCATTTCCAATCCGAAATTCTCCAGACTTTGAAGGTTTTATCCCAAGAACCCGAGTAAAGCAACGTTTTGTCTTCATTGAAACACAGGCAAGATATAGCATCCAAATGTCTGAGCCAATGACCGTTACGACAGCCCTTCACATCAAAAAAGCTTGTAGGTACAAACGAGTTTTTTAAATTATCTTTCAAAGTCGGCAATGTCCCAAGTCGTCTATGAACCCTCGAGTTTTTGCTCGAAACCCTCCAGACTCGAATCTTCCCGTCTCGATGACCCGTAAAGATCTTCTCTCCGGCAATGACGATAGCTTTCACCAACCCACCACGCGATTTAAACCCACCGTGTGCCTTTTGATTCATCCAGACCCTAATGTTTTTGCTATCGGAGCCGGTATACAACAAATCCCCGGAGACCGCCAAGGAATATACATGCCCTTCTTTACGTACCAATGAACCTATCAACTCTTTAGGAGGACTTGCATTGGTTTCTTCATCAGAAGGAGAACAGAGAAGGCTATTACCGGCTGCCGAAGATGACCAGGGTGATTTTCTGAAAGATGGTGGTGGTGAATCATTAGGAGAGGTTGCCAATGAAGAGAAATCTTGGATGCTTGAAGAAGAGTTAATTGACGCCGGATAACCATCTTTGACATCTTCTTCACTGGAGATCGATTTCGTTATCCTCGCAACCTTCCGACCGACGGCGGAGCCTGTTTCTTCGAACCATATGTTGAAACCACCCCTTCTCTTAAGCCTAATGGTTTCCATGCAGAACAAGCACGCAAAAATGAAAAGGTAAATAACCCAATGAAAGGGCAAACCGTATAACAAAGAGATTCCAAGATGAAGGAGAAAAATAAACGAGGGAAGGCAAGAGAAATGCAGCATTTGCCTCACCTCCCCTCCAATAATAAAAATATACAAGGAAGTGAAAGTAACTACAAGGCCTTCCAAGTATCAAGCAACAAAGAATTGGTTTCATTTTTTTTCCCATTTGCTTGCAAGATTTGATGAATGTTCCGTTGGAATTGTTTCTATTTTTGGACTGAAGCTTATATATTTGTTGTTGTTTTTCAAAAAAAAATTATTGGAGAACAGATTATGCAGTTTTTTCTTTGTTAAGGTTTGAGATTGTGGTTACGAAAGTTTGTAGGGAATAAGTTTCATCAATTGGAGTTGGCATTCAGTATTTTTCATGTTAAAAAATTCCAAATTTGGGGTGAATGTTGGTTTTCCTAAATGGATAGTTCTTATGCAATCAGTTTATTTTTAACAATTAATAAACTCACACCCTACATTCAAAACTGTTCAAACCCAGGTTGGGTACAGTTCTAAATAGCATTGAATGAATTAAAATAAATTAAAAATGTTCGAATGGTTAAACTCGATATGATATCTATTACATGGGAAAAAAAACACTCTAAGGCCTTCAAAAATATGTAATGCCATAAGGACAAATTAACAACACAGAAGTTCAAAATGGAAGATAATGGCATTCATCAAGAGGTGGCTTACAAATAAGAGACATCATTCTCCTCTTCATTTCCTTCAGAAACCACAACTGGAATAGGCTACTTCGAACCTCTTAAGAAATATCAGAGTGATCTCAGGCTTAAAGAGACCCTAGAGAGCTTTATTACAACCTTTTACAGCTTTCATGTAACCCAGATGTAGAAAGGGCACAACTAAGGCGAAGTACTTGGTTGGAGTTCTTTAAAACCGAAGACGACCTTGGAACCTGCATTTTCCTTTTCTTCAAGAACTCTATGGAACTTTGTAAGCATGGAGGAGGTGGTATGTCCTTCAAAATAACAGGTTCTAGCCTGCGGATAACAATGCAGAAGCTTACTTATTATCTTTCAAAAGCCTTGATGCGGATGCTTCTTCTGTTATATCAAAGAAGGAAAAAATATTGCTTTTCATTAACGAGAAAAGTAATCCCTCACCCTGAGCTTTTCTTCTTTCTCTTTTTCGGAGTGGGATCAACCTTATCCTTCTCATCCTCAGAGTCGGATAAGAAAACTTGTCTGCAAAAAGAACATGTTTTTCTTAAACTTGAACTACACAAGCAGAAGAAAAGATGGATGGATGGATAGATAAATATTATACTTTTCACGAGACGCAAGCATTTCAACGATGTTGGTAGGAAGCATCCCCTTCTTGGCCTGGGATTCCTCATCAATTTCAGTTTCTACATCTTCTTGGCTGTTTTCAACTTTAGCAGATTGACGCTGTGTTTTCCTCTGAGCCCAAAGCCTGCGACGTTCTTTTCCCTCACGAAGAACCCTGTATAAAATAGAGCAGATTAAGCTATATTAAAAAGTAAAACTTGTTGCATTTAACATAAGTAGAACTTGATATAATCACAAGGTCAACATGTTAATTACAAAGCAGAATGGCATATGCACTCAATTCAATACCAACACTTTGCTGTCCCGAATGTTATTCATTAGATTCATTTTTTCCAAAGTCATAAAGTTAGATTACTAAAATTCCTTCTCAGCAATCAGCATATCAATCCTTGTCTTGCTGATTCTTTCAAAACAACCCCCTTCTGAAGATACAGTTATACCACCTCTACACTAACATCCAATAAGCTAATGCACAGCCATAAATCATAGCAAGCGCATGACTACTGCACTTTCGAGACAATCCCATGAACCATGGGGAGCTCAATAAAATAATAAACTGATAACTCAGAGTCACCATATCTAAACTCTAAAGTCCCTTACTTCATAAGTACAGTAATTTATCTTCATCTTCAAAACATAGTTGTTATGAAAAGAATGAACTTTAAAATCACATTACCGTAAAACTGGATAATCAATCAACCTTGCCATATTTTGATGTTGATTAATAAGTTCAATATGGATTTAATCAATATAACACTTACATTTAACCAAGTACTAACTTGAAAGGGAAACTAAGGTATCAATGTCTTAAGCGCAAAATAGACTAAAACTTGGGCAGTTCAATCATACCCAGAGCTACAAATTCCTCCCTTCTTTGCTTTTAGTCAATCAACAAGGGGGTGAACCTCAACTAGCAAACTAATTTTACGCAAAATAAAAAAAATACCAAGTTTTCTCAAAAAAAAAGAAGAAATATAAATAGTAAATGATCAATTAACTACCTGGCCTTGTTTTCTTTCTGGATTTTTCTTATATTCTCATCCTGATTTATCCCCTGCAATCCAAACAAATTTTAGTAAAGAAAATTACAACTTCCTTTTTCTGTACGTGAAAATTTCGATAACAAAAACAAAAGATTAGATTTTCAATAAACCTGCTGGTTTGTAAACTCTTCGGGTGCATCGGAGTCGTAATCTTCTCTTTCCGACATGTTAGCAGCGTATATTGTTTGGGGTTCAGGGTGTTTAACAATGCTGTCTGCCTCTCTACTTCTAGGGTTTAAGTTTAAGGTACTGCGTTTTAAAACCAGAACCTGTGAAAATATATGCCCCGAAAGAGACTCAAAACGGAGAGGCCCAAACTTCTATAGGCTTGGACCGAAAGGCAATTGGCCTATTTCTAATGACTTTCTCCTTTTATTTTTATTCTCCTATTTGTTTCATTTTCATAAATCGATTGGGGACAGGCCCGACCCTGGGCAAGGGCAATAAAGACATCCGCTCAGGGTCCATTGTTTAGTAAAATTAAATACTATATGTATCTTTTTTGGATTATATTTATTATTAGGGATTTATTTTTAATATTTATTGATATGGGTTAAGTTTTTTCTAATATTTATTATTAGGGGTCTACTTTTAATATTCAATTTTTTTTTAATAATTGTTATTATAGACATGGTCTTAAAATTCATTTTTTTCAATATTTGTTATTAGGGTCCAAATTTTTTCAATACTTGTTATTATGAACCTTCTCTCAAAATTTATTTATTTTTCATCACTTGCTATTAGAGATGTAGATTTAAATAGTGGTATACAACCACAACAACCACCGTTAATGAAGATAGTAGCACCATCTGAAATCGCAATTTCTGCAACTGTTATGTCCACAATAGCGTATGTTATTAAAAAAATTCACAGTCGCGATACACGCAGTGATCGAAAATTTTTATCTGTAAGCGCAATAAATATAACACGACCGAAAATACAATTGCAATTCCAGATCCACCAAAAAAAACAGTATGGCCCTAATCGGGGTGGACCATATTATAAATATTAGTATAATAACAGAAGGGTTAATTTTGATTAGGGTTGGGCGTTCAATTAAGTCGAGTCAAGTCAAGTAAAAAAATTGAGTTATTCGAGTTTACAAGTCTTGTTTTATGATTCAAAATTTATTTAAATTTTTTAAATCGAGTATAGTTTATGAAATTCGAGTCGAGTTTTCGAGTTCCTATACAAATTTAATTGTAATTATTTATAATATTATAATACACATTTATTTCAATTTAAACGGTTTCTATATCCATATACGTTATACATAATATATTTCTTAATATTTTCACACGTGATATACATAATATATCAGACAGAATTGAGAGACTCGAGTCGAACTTGAAAATGGATCAACTAATTACTATAAATTTCGAGTTATTCGAATTTCCATTTTATAACTTAAACTTTATTTGATTTTTTTTAGTAGAGTTGAATAATTTAATTTTTTTGAGTCGAGTTTTGTTTATCCATAATTTAGATAGTTTGGATTTATAATTTAATTTTTCAGTAATTTTTTAGTGAGTGACATAGAAAGAGACATACTTTAAGGTAGAGAATTTTTGTTTGCCATATTCTAAGAAATTTTGTCATTACATGAATTTAATTTAAACATCGATGGTTTGTGTCTTCTTTTAAGGAGATCACTTGTATATATACATTTGTATAGAGTGGAGTCTTGATACATAATTTCTGGTTGTGGTATTGAGTTGTAAAGATTATTGGGTTCGGCTTTGTATTTGGAGCACTTTTCTGCTATTGTGGATAAATATATGCTAAAATGTTATATTTAAGAGATTAAAAAATCAGTATCTAACCGATGTGGGGATTTGCGGCAATCCATATTTCCGCGAAGACTCAACCGGGAGATTTGATTCCTCAACTCTGTTGTTGAGATTAGTTCCAGCGACGAGGGCAGGTGTTTCCCCGTCCCGTGTATGTCCGCGGCCGGAAGTTGGAGAGAACGACCTCGGCTATGGCTTGCTTCAAGGAAATCCAGGGTGCAAGGAGGAGATCTTGGGTCGAATTGGAGGGAGTTTGTGTTGTTTTTCAGAGTCATCATGTACAGAACTGTTGTTGTTAATTGGTGAGCTCGAAGTCGCGCGCCGTCGAGCCCAACCAGGTTTATTCTTGATATCCCGCTTCGCCCTTAACCCTTTTTCTGGTTCCTAATCCTGTTCTACCCGCTGAAAGCCCCGCTTCTGGTGGACTACCATTTTCTTTTTTCAGCTGCAATTGTTTTTCCTGTTAATGTTTTATTTGGATTCTGGTTCTGGATTTTGCTGTGTCGCCAAGGTTGTTTGATTTCATATGCTGGCACCTGGATTTTTCTGCTTGCTTTATTGTCGGTTGTGGTTAGTTCTTTTCCAGTATCATATAGTTTTCGGCCTTGAAGCTGTCGAAGGTGGTGGTGGTGTTTTATTAGTTATTTCTGTTAAAGCTTTGTTTTGGTGATTGCTGCTTAGTTATTTCTGTATTTCTATGCTTAATGCTTTGCTTGCGGCCACTTGGTCATCCTGAGTGTTTGAGCTTCTGGGTCTGCAACGCCCTGCTTAAAGCCAAGAAGGGTCTTCACAGTGTGTAGTCAGGGGTGGCGAGCTCTATTCTGGTTTCCTTTTGGGCTCCCTTTCGAAGGGCACCATAAAACTGAGAGTTCCCTCAGGTTGCTGATTGTTTAATCTCACTAAGTTTGGGAAATAACTATTGGAAGGAAGCTGATAACTAAGCCATGTCGATTATGGCTTGGAATGTTCGTGGCATGGGAAGTAGAAAGATTGTCAAGGCTCTTCAGAATTCGGTTTTTAAACACAAACCGTCCATAATTTTTCTCAGTGAAACAAAATAGAAAAAACGTTATCTCGAGAAGATCAAAATGAAGATGAAAATGGAACATTCTTTTTACGTGGAACCACAAGGCTTAGCGGGCGGACTCGCTCTCTGGTGGACAGAGGAGGTAAATTGTAATATTTTAAAGTATGAAAAGAATTTCATTGACACAGAAGTAATTCTACAGGAAGGAAAGGCATGGTTTGGTACTTTTATTTACGGTCCACCGCATAGAGAGGATAGGCCAGTTTTCTGGGAAAACTTTGCTGAGCTTAGGGAGTCTGCAACTGACAAATGGCTCATTATGGGAGACTCCAATATAGTATGTAGACGAGAGGAGAAGGAAGGTGGAAACCCAGTAAATCCTAACGAAACAAAATGGTTTGAAGATTTTGTAAATTCTCCTGGTCTTGTTGAAATGCCTATTAAGGGAGGTATCTTTACCTGGTTCAATCATAGAAGTGGGGAACAGTCCATTCTTGAAAAACCGAACCGCATCTTATGCTCTGCCGAATGGAGCTTGGCTTTCCCAAAAGCTTTGGGGATAATGGAGATTGTTGTTGCTTCTGACCATGCCCCTCTAGTCCTGCTTACAAAGGGTCTTTCCAGAAAGTAGAAAAAGGACTTCAAATTTGAGACCAAATGGCTTCTAGATGAGGAGTGTTCCCAGACAGTCTCCGAAGGGTGGGATATTTTGCCCGGGGAAAGAGTGGTCTCCAGATTTGGGAAGAAAATCTGCAACACTAGAGCTGCTCTTACTAAATGGAATAAAGAGAAGATGAAGAAGAAAAATGAGAAGAAACAGAGGTTGATGAACATGATCAATCTCCTCCAAGGAAGGAAGCTCTCGAATTCGGAACTGGAGGAATACAATAACCTCAAAAAGGAGCTCGACGCAGAATGGGAAAGTGAAGAAAAACATTCGCACCAAAGATCCAGGGTTAACTGGTTGAAATGGGGAGACAAGAATACAAGGTTCTTCCATGCCACCACCATACAACATCGCAGAGCCAATTCCATTGTCAAAATAAAAAAGGATGATGGGACTTGGCTTGAGGAACCTGAGGATATAGCCTCATATCTGTTGTATCACTTCTAGAAGGTTTTCAGTAAAGACCTTTTGGTGAACTTTCTTGCCCTCAGGGATTACATACCCAGACTTGTAACCGAAGAGATGAATTCTGAATTAAGCAAAGTTGTAACCGAAGAGGAGATTAAGAAAGCTGTCTTTGATATGGGAGCTACTAAAGCCCTGGGCCCGGATGGTTTTCCAGGTTGTTTCTATCAGACTTTCTGGGAGACTATGAAAGGAGATCTAATCGAAATGGTCTCCACTTTCTTCAGGGAAGGACTCATGGTACCTAGACTCAACAAGACCAATATTGTTCTTATCCCCAAAAAGGCGAACCCTACAAAAGTATCACATCTCAGGCCGATCAGCCTCTGCAATTTCTCTTCTAAAGTTATCACCAGAATCTTAGCGTCGAGACTGAAGGCTTTCCTTCCATGGATCATCCCTCAATATCAGTCAGCCTTTGTGCAAGGAAGATCTATCCACGATAATATTATCATAGCAAATGAAGCCTTCCATGCGATCAAATGGGCAAGAAAGGGTAAGAAGGGGCATATGGCTCTCAAGATTGACTTGGAGAAGGCTTATGACAAAGTAGATTGAGATCTGCTTCACTATGTTATGAGTAGGCTGGGCTTCTGCAATTGGTGGGTCGACAAAGTTATGAGATGTGTTACATCGATTTCTTTCTCCTTAGTTCTGAATGGTGAACGTACTGGGGAGTTCAAAGCGGGAAGAGGATTGCGGCAGGGAGATCCTTTATCCCCTTTCTTATTCACCTTCATCTCAAGCATTTTGTCTTGGATTATGGAAAAGGAAATCGAGATGGAGGCTTTTGAAGGTCTGAGAATCAAGAGACAATGCCCAGTTCTAAGTCATCTCCTATTCGTTGATGATTGCCTGGTATTCTCAGCTGCAAACGAAGAAAACTGTGCAGTCGCTCTTCGCATTATCCGGTTATTCCAGAGTTCTACAGGACAGTCGGTAAACTTTCAAAAATCCTCAGTTTTCTTTTCCCCCAATGTTAGCAATTGCCTCAAATCTCACCTGTCTAATCTGTTGGGTTTCCGACCTATGAAGGATGACTCTAGATTTCTTGGGCTTCCTTCCTTGTGGGGACGAAGCAAAAAAGAAGTCTTGGAGTTCATTAAAGAACGAGTACAAAATAGATTAAGGAGATGGAAAACAAAGTTCTTGAGCATTGCTGGAAAGGAAGTCCTAATAAAGGTTGTGGCTCAGGCCATCCCTACCTATATCATGCAATGCTTTCTTCTTCCTGTTACTTTCTGTGACGAAATCAGCTCGCTGGTTGCTAGGTTTTGGTGGAATAATTGTGCTGAAAAGGAAAAAAACATTCATTGGATAAACTGGAAGGATCTTTGTCGTCCTAAGAACCAAGGGGGCTTGGGATTCCGGAATCTCAGAGTTTTCAACAAAGCTCTTATTGCTAAAATTACTTGGAAGGTGATCAAGAATCTGACATCTCTTCTGGCTCAGATTCCCCAGGGAATATACTTCCCAAATGGCAATATCTTCGAAGCTACCAAATGCACAAACCCTTCCTGGGCTTGGACGAGTATTAGTGAAGGGGTTAAGGTAATAAAGGAAGGAGCCCTTTGGAGAGTTGGAAATGGCAGGAACATCTCAACTTGGTTTGACAACTGGATCCCTAAACTCCCAAAGTACCGGCTCTCTTCTCAACCGCCACCGAACATCCCCTCTCCTTCAGTCAGCTGCCTCATGAATCCAGATCACAGGTCGTGGAATGAATCCAAGATCAATGTCTTATTCTCCCCAATTGAAGCCAAAGCAATATTGTCCATTCCGATAGGAGGGCCTCGGGTGCAAGACACCTTTATTTGGGCCGGAACTAAGAATGGAGAATATACGTCCAAGTCGGGGTATAGAATTATCCAGGAGAACTCGGATATTCATTCAAGTCCCTCATCCAGCGAAGACCCAAACATGAGGAAGAAACTTTGGAATTTAATCTGGAATTTAAATGTTCCATCAAAGATTCGGTATTTTCTGTGGAAACTGTGCCACAACATTGTTCCAACAAAGGGTATCTTGGCGGCCCGCTTTCATGGCAAGTTTAGAGACTCCGATTGCTGTCCCCGATGTGGAAGTAAAGGGGAGTCTATTGAAAACCTTTCTTTTGTCTGCCCTTTTGCACAGGCAGTCTGGAAGGCATCTGGGTTTAATTATTCCCCCTTCTCTCTGGGTTTCCCGGGTTTCCCAAAATGGTGGATTAAAGTTAACGAGTTCCGTAATCTATGAAACTTCGAAGATGGATGTGCCCTCGCTGCTTTTCTTCTGTGGGCATTATGGAAATCGAGAAATGCCTTGGTGTTTGAGGGGAGGCAAGACATGCCTTGGGACGTATGGCTGAGGGCGGAACAAGCTTTTACGGAATTCCACCATTCTACCACGACCGGGCTTCTGGAGAAGACACATATCATTCAGGAACCGAGGCAATGAACAATACCTCCTCCTGATACGATTAAGATCAACTGCGATGCTGCGTTCGATCGACTGACAGGGAAAGCCTCTGGAGCGGCTATAGCACGAGACTGTTCGGGATCGCTGATACAAGGAGTTTCCACTTCTTTTGCTGATCCTTTTACTACAGAAGCAGAAGCCTTGGCTATTAGGCTGGGGTTAGATATGGCTCTCCGTAATGATTTCAACAAGATTATCATCGAGGCGGACTGCCAAACTGTTATCAGCAGGCTCAGTACAAGAACCCCGTCTGACTGGGTGACATCAGCCGTAGAGGAGGACATTAGACTTACCGCGAGATCCTTTGAATCTTGTATCTTTTCCTTTGCTCCTCGAGTATGTAATCAGGCAGCCGATTGGGTTGCTAAGTTTGCAAAAGACCAACATGGTTTATTGTTCTGGGGACTTGATACTTCCCCACCTTATGCATCCATTTTGATCTCTGAATTGAAGTTATTTGTTGATAAAAAAACCGATGTGGGGATTTGTATTACGTCACATTAGATAGATATTTTTTTCAAGTACTTAAATATAGTTTTTTTGACATACACTTGTTGTGTTTGTGTGATTGAACAGAAGGCCTAAACATAATATTTTTACCGTTGCTCAACTTCTTTTTTGTTTTTAAGACATTTATTGTGTGCATTGCACCTTTTTAAGACAAAATTCATTTTTTTTTGTTACTTTCCATTTTCTTATTTATATTTTTAATCGTGTAAATTTACTTTAAAGCCTAATAAATGTGAGTTTCATTGGCCATGTCTTCCCAAAATCGTACCGCGCAAACGAAAGCGCGTTTTGACAATCACCGAAATTTTAAAATGATTTTAAAATATTTTCATTTTAATCACCGAAATTTTAAAATTTTCATTGGAGTCACCAATTTTTGTTTTACTTTAAAGCAACCTGGTTTAAGAAAAAACTCTTTTAATTTATTAAACAAAAGTAAGAAGTAGATTTTACCTTATGATTATTATGGGTGTTAAAAAAAATACCCGACCTGGTTGACCCAGCTCACCGACCCGAACCTTTAAAAATCAGGTAAATCTTTTAAAAAAATGCCCCGACTCAAGTTTTTTCCGGGAAGTTGGGTCGGGTATGGGCCAAAATTTTTGTGTAGTCGGGTATCCGACCCAATACTTTTAATATATTTATTTTTTAGTTTTAAATTATATTTTTATTTTAAGTTCCTTAATGTTTTTACCCTCGAACTAAATTTGAATCTCTAAATTTTTTCTAAGTTTGAACTATGTATTATGAACTTTTTAAATTTTTGTGTTTGGTAATTGGTTTAGAAATATGAAAAATCAAGTTGTTGTAATAAAACGTAGTTAAAATTATTGAATAATAAGGATGGTGTTTTATTGGTTTCTCTACTGAAATTAATACAATAAGCAATTATCAAAAGCATTTAAATTCAAACCAACGGGGTTGGTCCAAGTGGTAAGCAACTTGGTTCCGCTTAAGTAGGTCTTGAGTTTGAGGCGTTATGTCTGTAGAAAGTTCTCGCTGGGAGACTCAACGACCAAAATAAGGTGTGCAACACGGGTCAATCCGGATTAGTCAAGGTGAAGCCTAGAAAACGGAAGGACAACAGAAAAGACAGTTAAATTCATTTGTGCAGGAAATAAAAATTAAAGCTGACCAATTACAAAACTATTTACGTTTTAAAAAAATGTTGATCTAAGTATTAATTTATGTACCGAGTCAAAATTTAGAGAATTTAAATTTAGTTTGATGGTAAAAATATTAAGGAACTTAAAATAAAAATATAATTTAAAACTAAAAAATAAATATATGAAAAATACTGGGTTGTATCGAGTACTCGACTACACAAAATTTTAGGCCCAGACCTGACCCAACTACTCGGAAAAATATCGAGTCGAGTAATTTTTTAAAAGAATTACCCGATTTTTAAAGGTTCAGGTCGGCGGGTTGGGTCAACCGGGTCAAGTATTTTTTTTCTTAATCATAAGGTAAAATCTACTTCTTACTTTTGTTTTTAATACATTGAAAGAGTTTTTTTCTTTTCTTAAACCAATGAGGCTGCTTTAAAGCAAAACAAAAGTTGGGTGACTCCAATGAAAGTTTTAAAATTCGATTACCGAAATGAAAACATTTTAAAAGATCGGTGACCATTTATATAGTTTACCCTTGAAGAAAATGAAAACTAACGGGCCACGTCAGCATTTTCTAACGGAAGGTAACGGGAGGGACCAAAATGAAATTGAAGTAAAATTTGAGGACCAAAATGAAAGCAAAATAAAAGTTGAGTGACCTCAATGAAATTTTTAAAAGTCCGGTGACCAAAATAAATGCGTCCTAAAAGTTCAATGACCATTGGTGTATTTTACCCTATTTATAAATATATTCTTATAATACTTTTATAATTTATGTTGTAATTAATATATATTTTTATTTTTTAGTTATATAACTAAAATATATTTTTTTATTATAAAAAACATGTTTTGATTGATGTTAAAACTTATGTTATAAATATAGTATATAATAGTTTGTGATATAATTAATATATTTTTATTAAATAATTGTAATTAGTATAAAACTACTTTAATCTTAAGTAAATATATTTGATCGGTTGGTCAAGCTGCTCATTATATTCACTTGTATTCTCTTAGGTTATGGGTTTTAGACCCAGTAAGAGCACAACATTCTTTTTTATAGAGTATTCCTTCCCCTTTCCTTCTAGGTAAGTTTAGAATTAAAATTAAAATTTGTCAAAAAAAACCTACTTTTAACCTAAAATCTATTTTTATCAATAAAATAATATTTTGATTTTAATAAATTACGTGTTGGACTCGACTCTCAATCGTAACAATCTATATTTTACTTGTCAATAAGGTTATGGCTGACAATTTATATTTTTCTTTTTTTACAACTAATAAGGTGGTTATGTGCGACATAATCTTATCGAAGAACATTAATTTATTAAAAATGACTCACGAAAATGATGACTTGCGTATCATTAATGATTGAAATAAAAATATTCAGAACTCAACAAGTGTTTTAATGAAAAAGCAGATGATATTTTTCATAGGAGACACGAATTTAAATCGCTTTGTTTACAAGGTGCATACACATTGTCAAAAGAGTTAAGAATATGTATGAGCAGATATTACCTTGTAATGACCTTTAGACCATTAAAAAATAAAAATATGCATTAACGACAATGACTAAATAAAAGTTATGTGAGTTGAGTGACCAAATTGAAAACTACGTAGGAACTTGATGATCATAGTTGTAGTTTACCCTTTCAAAAATATCCTTAAGCTAACCATCCACTTGAAACGCTGCCGTCTTATGTTTTGGCTCATGAATCTCCAATTTTATGTGATTTTCCAACGTGAAGGGTTTGTTGAATCGGAGTCCAAGAGCAACCTTCAAAACTAAAAATCCCTCCTAAGACTAAGAGTAGAGTGACCGAAATGAGAGTACTTTTTTATGGTAGTAATAAAATATTTTTTTTATTTAGAATGACCAAAGTGTCAACTACTTAAAAGTTGGGTGATTATTATTGTAGTTTACCCTTTCGAAATTATCCTATAGCTAGCAATCACACGAAACGCTGTCGTCTTATAGTTTGGTCTTCCCTCCTGAATCTCCAATTTAATGTGATTTTCCGCCACAAAGGGATTTTCGAAAAGAAGCACTAGAGAAACCCCCAAAGCTAAAAACCTTTATTTATCTTCATTTTTGCATTTTCGGGAAACCAGTAAAGCAAAAGAGTGATGGCTAAAGAAGGTACGGCGGCGGCATCAGAGGTGACAGCGGCAGAGACGGAGCAAACTCAAGGGGCGAAAATAGGTGGAACTCTAGAAACGCCAGGCTCAATCGAAGCCACTGTCGAATCTACGGCTCAAGGAGGCACCGAGTCTACGTGCAACAATAACAACAATGCTAACAGTTGTGGACTTGCTTCGGATGTTGATCGAGAGAAGACGCTGGAGTTCGCAGATGAGTTGACGGATAAAGGATCCAAGGCTTTTAAAGAAAATGATTACGCCGAAGCTGCTGATTGCTTTAGCCGCGCCCTTGAAATTAGGTTTTAAACCTTTGTCTTCTGTTTCATTTTATATCGTTTTGAATTTTATAAATATTTCCCACCTTTTTAATTTTTTCTAGGGTTTACATGAGGAAATGGAAATGAATTATTGCAATTATTACATGTAATTTCATGATTTAGGGCTTGATTTTTACTCTATATTTTAGAATTCTTCCTTGATTTTAAAAGTAAAATGTTGAACTTTTACTAGAACATGCCTAATCTTTTATTATGTGAAGTAATTAAAAATTGGATGAACATTTGTGCGGAAGTAAAATGCCATTAGGAAAAACAACCGATGGTTGGTTTAGAGAGCTTCCATTAGTAGTTTAATTTACTCATGTTTCAAGATTGTTCATTTCTGCTTAGAATTATGTTTGTTTCACACTAGGGTTGGACATCATGGTGAACTTGCCATCGAATGTCTCAAGGCGTACTATCTCTATGGTCGTGCACTGCTGTATAAAGCACAAGAGGAAGCTGATCCTTTGGTTTCTGTTCCAAAGAAGGAGGGTGAGACTCAGCAAGAATCAAATAAAGATGAGCCTAGTAAAAGTGCTGTTACTCGTGAATCGTCAATTGCTTCTGTATCAAGTAGTACTGTACCAGATGTCGGTATGTATTCATAAAGGGATTGTTTAACTCTGTTGAATTGAGCATATATACATAGTGTAGTTGAATAGTTTTCGGCTTTTCGCTGTCTTGGTAACTTTGCCATTGCTTACAGATTGTTATCAATTGTAGACTTGTAGTTAGCTTTGTTGCTCCACCATCAACATTATAGTTATTGTTTTATTTGCTGCCTATAAACTAAAATATTATCCATTCTTTACCCATATATAAGTCATATCCATATGTACTTCAGGTGGAAAAGATGAGGAGGGAAGTGATGATAGCGACAGCGAAGCTGAAGATGTAGCTGAAGCAGATGAGGATGCAGATGAGTCTGACCTGGATTTGGCATGGAAAATGCTGGATGTTGCCAGGGCAATTGCTGAAAAACAACAGCTGGGTGACACTATGGAGAAAGTGGATATTTTATCAGCATTGGCTGAGGTTGCACTGGAAAGAGGTCAGTACATGATTACTTATTATTGTTTTGATGCATGTGCTTGTTGGGGGTTGGTGGGGGGCATTTCATGAATTTTGACAGTGGCTTTTTCTTGAAGCATCTTATTTGTCAATTTTCTTTTTGTTAATTTTCTTTTTGTTATGCTTCTTTAGAGGATATTGAATCTTCACTTGGCGACTACCAGAAAGCTCTATCCATTTTGCAAGGGCTGGTTGAACCCGATAACCGACAAATAGCCGAACTGTATCCTTGATATATTTGAAATATCTTTTATTATTTAGCTTGTTACTCTTTATGTGATATGTAATACTCAATCCCAGGTCCAATTAAATAGTGTTCTATCTTGGTTGGTCAGCACATGCTAGTCAAAATAGAAATGTGAATCCCCTCAATTCTGGCCTTTAATTTCATTCAGGTTCTATTTATGTTACTTAACCCTATAATTTAGAAATTTTCGAATATGTATATGTTTGGAGATTGGCTCAAAACCCGCAGAAGCAATTCCATACTGTCAGAAGGCCATCTCTGTTTGCAAGGCTCGGCTGCAGCGGCTTAGAGATGAAGTAAAGACTTGCTCAGATCCAGCATCATCTTCAGCTGCATCTGAATTGGATGATGGTGTACAGCAGTCCTCCACTGGCTCTCAAAATGTTATATCTGTTAAAGATAAAGAAGAAGAAATTGAAACCCTTGCTGGACTTGCTGAAGACCTGGAAAAGAAGGCAAGTACATTTGCATTAACTAATTTGAACTAAAACCTTGGTTTATAACCTTCACAATTCTGTCTATTTCCGCATTTGCAGCTTGAAGATCTACAACAGCTGGTTGCCAATCCAAAGTCTATTATTGCAGAGATCCTGGGAATGGCGTCTGCAAAGGCAAGGGGCGGTGAGAAGAGTGCATCTCCTGCCGTGGGTAGCTCATCGCAGATGGCTACTGTTAACAGCAATGGAGGTTTTGATTCTCCAACTGTTTCCACCGCTCATACAAATGGGGCCGCAGCAGTCACACATCTCGGTGTTGTAGGAAGAGGCGTGAAGCGTGTTTTGATGAGTTCGGGAGCTGTAGAAGGAAGCCCGGCAAAGAAACCAGCCACCGACCCATCATCTGATAAAGGAGATGGCAATAGTGGCTCTTAATGTTTTCGGTCCTAGATTCTGATAATGCATGCTTAGTAATTGCTAGTAGAAATGAATGGTCATTGGGGGTATGCAGTTCAACCAGTTAATGGATGCTTTTAAAACTCGAAATTTGTGATGCCATGAACTTGATTGCATTTTCCGTTTGTTGCTTTCTCTGAAGATCTATTAAACAGTGCAACCTAATTTTCTATTCATTAATCTTTGCTTAGCAATTACTTGTGGAACTAGATCCCCATAGTTTACCTCCCGGATTTTTTAAATTAAAATTCCATAAAATATCTACATCTGGTTTATAGTGGGATTTTAGAGCTAAGCCAATTATTTGCCGGCGGAACTTATATATGCATAGAATTACTAATGAAGAATTAGTGTCTTAAATACGAATTTAACCTCAATTAGTTGATATAATTATTTTTTGAATTAATATTTTAAATTTAATTGGTTCATATAATTTTATCTTTAAAATATTTTTGAGAATTTTCAGCATCTAGTATTATTTGTCTTTATCATCAAACTGCCAAAATCAGAGAAAATGTGTTGAAGAAAAATTCTTTTTTGAGACGCTATTAAATTAATAGTATTAATGGACAGATTATGTGCAGACATAAAAGGAAGACATTATCCTGTGTGTAATGATTAGCTACCAAACCTCACCTAACCATTTGAAAAATACGGAAATCGAAGTGCTTAAATTAGTCTACTAATTCAATGATTTTGTGTATCTTCCAATTCTCAGTCAAAGGCAATTATTATGAGAAGATTCAAGCTTGTGTTTGACATCATCACCACCACCATCTTAACTTAATTACATGATCATTGCGTTAGCAGTTTAATAATTAATAACTGAATGAATATGAGAGTAATAATACATGTCTAATCCCCATACCGGATGACCCAGGACTAGAGGGGGCGATTCTCCTCTTTTAAATATTTAAAATTCTTTTGTGATTTATTTTTTTAAATTTTTTACTAAAAATTTAATTTTATCCCACCCAAAATTTTATAAATTTGCCCTATGGGCGAACACTCATCTAACATAAATTCCGCTCTGTCCCCGTCTCCATTTACCCACATTGATGATTTCCCCCCAAATTGTTTGCTTTGGCATAGCTGCCAATTTTTATGGGTGGTAACTTGTGATTAATGTCACGTTTGAGAAGAGTCGGTGTCATTAATCTTATATCGGAAGAAAAAAAGTTTTGAGAAACAAAACGGTAGCGCTGTACATCCTATCAGACATCTCTTTTGGGAAGAGGGTAATGTCCCTGTGACAAGTGGTACCGGAACGACCTTTTAACTGCCCGATTTTCACGTTGAGCGCCCATGAGTGGGATAGGTAGGGTGGACAACAGTGACAATTGACCAATCACGAAAACGGAAGCTCGTGACGAGGGCATCACGAAATTGAGTGTGGAAGAATATTACGTCTGAAAATAAGCAGGGTCATTAATCTCATTAATACCACATCAAAAAAATGTTGCCTTAGAATATAAAATAGTGGCGTTAGGTATATAATTAAACATATCTCTTAAAAAGAGAGTAATAAGCCGTTACATTAACAAAGTAATATTCCTAATTAGTTCCCTCATAAATGCAAAGCAAGGAAGAAGGTACACAACTTACAAGGGTGGACATGTTGCTATTAATGAAAGCCAGCGCCATAAATAACCTTTTGTTTTCAGACCTGAAATTTCCACACAAAAATTTAAAATGAGAAAAAGGGGGAAAATGGATTTGAAGCTTCAAAAAGCCAACCATTTTTAAGCTGTGGGGCATTCTTTTATGTGGGTCACGTGCTTTGGAATGTGGCCAGTGCTCATTCATTTTCTTATGACACTATTAAATATACCAATGGCTGTATTACATGTAGAGTTGAACACACAGAAGTTCAAAATTTTCCTCTTCTCTGACCTCTCAAGGGAAAAGTTTGAGGAAAGGAATATCGGTTTCCTTTTCAACCAGTTGTTGCCTCTAAAGCATTCCAACAGGACAATTTTGTTCTCTTGCTTATGGGATTTTGGTTTCTTGTAAACCTTGTACTGACTTTGATCAAGCCCCCATATAAGAAAAGCAACTAAAACCCAATAATTTCTTACCTATGGTGCAAAAGGAAATTATAAAAGGATTCCTAATCACAATATTAGCAATGGCAAGAAACAAAAACAAAGAGTAGACACTACTCACTGTCTAAATGTCTATAGTTCTGTTGATGATTCTATTAAGCAAACTTAGCTTTGAGTCAACTCTATCTAACCACCATAGTAAGGATTAAAAGGCCATTATTGATAAACTAAAACTAGTGTGTACTAATTGCATTCAATAATTACATTATAACAAATTCCCACTTTCATTATTTTTTGTTCTTGGCACAATTATATTAAAAATAATTAGTAATTGTACAATAAGTCAATAGTTACTCAAACGGGAAGCAATGCGATGCCAACCAAAAAGGGTTGATCGCAGCTAGACCTGGCAAACTTGACCCGAGAACCGAAACCCGAACCGAATTACCCGAACCCAGACCCGAACCGAAACCGAAAATCAACCCGAAATTGACCCGAAATCTGATCCGAAACCCGAAATAAACCGAACCGAATTTAATTGAACCGAATGGACCCGAACCGAATGGACCCGAACCGAATAGACCCGAACCGAATGGACCCGAACCGAATAGACCCGAACCGAATAGACCCGAACCGAATGGACCCGATTAATAGAAATAAAGAAAGATAAAATATGAACATCCGCACAAATCACTAAAATGTCAAATATATTGACTTTATAAAGTCATTTATATGGTGTAAAAATCTGACCAACCTAAAAATTTGATTAAAAACTACTGATATCTCATTGAACCGAAAATAACCGAACCGAAATCAACCGAACCGAAAATAACCGAACCGAAATGACCCGAAACACAATAGACCCGAACTAAAACCGAACCGAAACCGAAACCGAATCTGAACCAAAAATATCAGACCCGAAATAACCGAAACTGAAATGACCCGAACCGAACCCGAACCGATTGACCCGTTTGCCACCTCTAATCGCAGCTGCTCTTTTTGACGTTTTAGACAGACGTCACGCGGAGAGTTGGAGTAGTTGAGACTTGAGATTCTGATGCAGGGGCGTAAATTAGTAGGGTAAATTGGTGAAAATAGAATTTTAACAAAAATAAAATATATACAAATCAAATTTTTAGGGGGCGGCCGTTCTTTTCGGTCCCCTTAATCCATGCTTATTCTGATGTTATTAAAAAAAACTTTGTTTTGGGGGTAAAAGAATATTTTATAAGAAAATTTGATCTTCCTTTTCCGAATTTTGTTTAAGTCTCAGTTGTCCCCATTAGGATTACCAATTCCCCACATTATTTTATTTTACTAATTGCTTTTCCTTTTATTTCTAAACCTAACTCCACTGCCTTCCATTCATTTTTTCTGCTGTCTTCTCTGAACTGAAAAACTTGAAAAAAAAAGGAAAACAAGATGGATCTACTTTAGTTTATTTTCTTCTCTAGAAGCCAAAGCATTTAAAACTTATCTGAAAGAAAAATGGCAGCTGACAGACCTAGCTCTAAAGGCCAAGCATGGTTAGATTTTGACTTCCGTTTTCATTTCATTCATTTTCACAAAAAATGTACGCATTTTTGTTTATTCTTATTTTGGATTTACAGGTTTTGTGCCACTGGTTTACCCAGTGATATTATCATTGAAGTTGATGATATGACTTTCCATCTACATAAGGTTAGCATGGTTTTGATTTGTTTGGGCACTAAAACAAACCTATATTCTGATTAATGTTTTTTGTTTTGTTTTTTTAGTTTCCCTTGATATCCAAAAGCCGAAAGCTTAATCAGCTAATAGAAGAGCAAGGTCGAAAACCATCTACTGCAACCGTTACCAAACAGAAGAAACGTGAAACCGAGACTGAAATCGAAGAAGAAGAAGAAGAAAAAGAGGAATATCAAGAGCAGCATGAAGAAGAAGAAGATCGTTACCAGATATCTCTTCAGGATTTCCCCGGTGGTTCGGACACTTTTGAGGCCGCCGCCAAATTCTGTTACGGCGTTAAAATTGATCTCTCATCCTCTACCGTCGTTCCTCTACGTTGCGCCGCCGAGTTTCTCGAAATGACTGATGAGTACTCCGAGGATAACCTTATTTCCAAAACCGAAAGGTTCCTTTCTCAATCCGTTTTTAAAAGCCTTAAAGAATCGATCAAAGCGTTAAAATCATGCGAATCAGTGATGACTTTAGCGGACTCTTTAGGCATTGTTCAGAGATTGAGTGATTCGATTGCTTCGAGAGCTTCTTTTGTAGATCCAACTCTGTTTGGCTGGCCAGTGACTGACGGAGCGATTGAAGCTAAAGGAGCTTCGACTCAAGCTTTATGGAACGGAATCGAAACTGGTTTGAGAAGAAAAGCTCTAGCTCGAACAAACAATGTAGAGTCGTGGTTTGAAGATCTGGCATTGTTGAGTTTGCCGCTGTTTAAACGCTTCATTTTAACGCTGAAAGGGCGAGATCTGAGTCCAGAGGTCATCGAAAGCTGCCTTATGTGTTACGCTAAGAAGTACATTCCCGGAACGTCGCGGTCAAATCGGAAACCGTCATCGTCCTCGGCTGCCTCTATTTCAGAGGGTGAACAGCGAGAGCTTTTGGAGACTATTATCTCGAACCTCCCGTTAGAAAAGAGTGGTTCAACAACCGCGACGCGGTTCTTATTCGGTTTGTTACGAACCGCTAACATTTTAAACGCATCGGAATCTAGCAAAACCGCGTTGGAGAAGAAGATCGGTTTCCAGCTCGAGCTAGTTACGCTAGACGATCTATTAATCCCTAGCTACTCGTATCTCAACGAAACGCTCTATGACGTTGATTGCATTGAGAGGATTCTAGTTTATTTTTTGGATGGATTAGAAGAGAGACACGCAGCAGGAATCGAAGCGGAAAACGAAGTTAACAACGATAACGTTATTAATAGCAGTAGTCTGCCTGCATTAATGCTCGTCGGAAAATTAATCGACGGTTACCTTTCCGAGATCGCTTCTGACGCCAATTTGAAGCCGGAGAAGTTTTATAATCTCGCAACTTCACTTCCTGATCAAGCTAGAAACTTCGACGACGGACTTTACAGAGCTGTTGACGTATACCTCAAGGTACTAAAAAGAGGATTGAAAATTTTAAAACATGATTGAAGTTAGTTAATTAAGCCTTTTTTCTCTCTCTCTTTATTTTGCAGGCGCATCCTTGGATACCGGAATTGGAGCGGGAAAAGGTATGCGGAGTGTTAGACTGTCAAAAGCTTACACTAGAAGCATGTACCCACGCGGCACAAAACGAGCGGTTGCCTTTACGCGCGGTGGTCCAAGTGTTGTTTTTCGAGCAGTTGCAACTACGGCACGCGATCGCCGGGACGTTGTTGGCGGCGGAAGCGGCACCGACGAATGCGGGGATGTTGTCGGAAGCGATGAGAGAGGAGGAGGAGGAAGGAGAAGAGGAGAAAAGGGTGGGTGTGTGGCGTGGGGAGGAAGGAAGAAGTAGTAGTAGCACGTGGAGAGCAGCCGTGAGTGAGAATCAAGTGCTGCGACTGGACATGGACGGCATGAGGACGCGGGTACATCAGCTGGAGAGGGAATGTTCCACGATGAAGAAGGCGATCCAAAATATCGAGAAAGGAGGTCCACGTGGCGGTGGTTGGAGAGGGTCGTTGAATAAGAGGTTGGGGTGTAAGTTTAAGACTCAAGTTTGTGATTCCCAGGAATCAACGGTTGCGGAGAGACGAAGGGGAAGGCATCATCATCAACAATAGAGGTTCCTGCACAAGAACACGCGTAATTAAGAAACAATAATGTTGTTTTTTGAGACAATGGGACAAAGGCAGAGGAATGTAAATAATGGAAAGGCCAAGTGGAGAAGGGTTTTTAGTTTGTTGTGGTGGGGCCTGGGTGGAAGTTTGCTTTTGGAGTTATACAAATTGGAAGCATCATTGTTTTTGGGTGGGTTGGATCCGAGTAAGACTACACAAGCTTATTATTCCCTCTATTTTGTATTTTAAATTAAATATCAAATTCAATCCAAAAATCTTTGGGCTTTGGAGCTTAGGGGCAGGCAGTGGTTTTCAATTCTAAATTCTAGTTTATACAGAATCAAAATGGTATGTTTGGGAAATGAGTAGGAGTTTGGTGACATTCTGAAATATGGTTTGAAATCAATAAAATGAAATCACTAGTTATTGAAGTCTTGCTTAGAATTCAAAGATAGGCAAAAATGTTTGAATGCCAGTGTTGTCTTCTTAGGTTTGGGTTGGCAAAGACGATTAATTAAATCAAACAAAACCACAGCTCGTTTAAACCCTATTTAAAGCTGTTCAATGAAAACGCATCACAACAGTTTTATTGGATTTTGTGTGTTTGGATAAAATAGTTAATATTGTACCAATGGATATTGTTTCTATGTAAAATTTGAATATACTAATATCTATGTATTTTGGTGTACTATTTTGAGTTTATGCTTAATTTTTTAATAATTATTTGATATAGTGGCGGTAATTTTTTTTTTTATTTTCTACAAGTATTTTGGTTTTGTGAATAGGACTTAGGGTTATAATTTAAGATTTATAAGTTAAAACCTAAATCCTTAATATATTATCTTAAAACCTAAACTCTAACCTCTTAATTCTAACCCATAAATTTTAGCCATTACCTGTAAATTCTAAACCCCTGCACCTAAACCCCTAAACAAAATTGTGGAAACTAAAATTTTCCACCGCCAGTGTATTGGATGTAAATCATATTTTTTATATAAAAAACATGACTTGTATTTGTTAGAAATGCGCAGATATAACATATGTATTATATATATTATAAAGTGCTTCATTATAAAATAAGTGTTCAAATTATATATATATATATATATATATATATATATTTTGCTTTAGGTGTTTAAATTTTTAGGTCAAAATAGGTGTTTATATTTTATTTCGTTATATTTTAAGGTTATCCATTAATAGAACAAAAAAATCCGACATCCAATGAATGAATGTATGACATGTAATTTTTTAATTCCATTTATTTTTTTAAAGAAAACTATATAATATTAAAAAAAACTTAAAAATCTCAATTTTTACCCATAAACCTCCAAATCTTTAAATATGTCATATATTGTTGCCAAATCAACCACCACCCACGCTTTCTGTCGATGAACCCCACTACTAATTACTTCATTTTCTATCCTTGTAAATCGACAAATGAGATATTGATTGAATTTTGAACGACGAACGTAAAACGAGTTCCACAAATAACGAACACGATGAACAAACAAACAACATTGGGGCTTTACGGTGAGAGACTTAACTAAATAATTATATTTTATTTTTGAATGTAATTATGAATAAAATGAAGATTGATTTAAAAATATTAGGTTTTTGTACAAACCAGTACTCATCGATATTTACTGAAATGATATAAGCACACTAAAATTCTAACTGGAACGATACCTAAATTATTTAATTCCAATTAGATTGGGAGATACTGTACTGATTGTATTTGTTTTTTGCGGCTACTTGGGTAATAAATCACACTTATCTAAAATATATATGTAATTATTACTTTTGTAATTAGAAGGAATTCTACGTTTCTAGGTATGTTTGACTGATATAGTGTAATTATATCTTAATTCTCGTTGTCGTATTTGACTAACACCGTGTAATTACATTATAATTCCCACTCTTATAGTAAAAATTGTAATTATGTAGTTGCACAAGTTTAAATTTTAATACAATTTAAATTATAAACACCAATTATCAGGCTAAAAATTGAAGAGTGTAATTAAGGTCTCAAACGAGATATACAAATAATAATATTAGTCAATATTTGTGAAATTACACGTAAATAATAGGAGGCCCTATACAATTTATTAAAACGAAATCCTTTAATTTATAATCTAAAAAATATATAAATTTTTTTAAATTTATTTTTATCTTAGTAAAAAAATATATTATAGGGCACTCAAAGTCATTTTTTTATTTTTTTCTTATACTTTATTAAACTAAAATATTTTGTTTTTCTCTTATAAACATTTAATTTAACTCATTTGGGCCCTCTTTTTTTTGAAGGCCCTGTGCGGCCGCTCATCTCGCACATGTTCAAAGCCCAACCAGTTAAATTGATGTATAAATAAGGGTTTCCACTGATGATTTTAATAAGATGATGAGTCAGAATCCGACTTTCAAACCGTGACGATAAATTGAGGCATTTGAGAGTAATCACCCTACTATTTTTTGCTTATTTTTTTAATATCAAAATTTATTTTTCAACTTGCTATTGTATTTTAAAAGCATAATGATGATGAATTTATGAACAAAAAAAACCTGACCCCAAAATAATAATGACAATATACGTATTGGATAATATAATTTAAGATCAAAATTTTGGAAATGTTTAAAGATTTAAGTTTAGAATCCTGGTTGTTCAATCAGCACGTGTGAGTAGGCCTTGTGCTTTCTGCTTAAGTTTCATAATTTTTCACCATTTTCAACTGCAAACCACATGAGAGACAGAGAGCTACGATGGGCCTTATTAGTTGGGCTGGAATTGAAAATAGATTGGATCGTGCTTATATTTGGGCTTTGAGCTTCCCCCTCATTTGATTTGATTAAACAAGGCCAATTGTCCATATAATATGTATAAATATACTCGCTTCGTGTATTTTAATTTGATCAATTTTAATAATTATATTTTTCAAATTTTGATGTTTTAGTACTGCTCCAAACAATATAAAGATTATGATTAAACTGCAAAGACTTAAAATGATCGAATATAAGAACTAGAACTAAATTTTTTATTTTTCGAATTTAATTATTTAATTTCCTTTTAAGGGGAGCATGCGCTTGAAAGGTTTCAAAAGAGACTAACTTATAATGGAATGCATGTTAAATATTTGTAATAACTACATAAATAGTACCCCTCCTATGCCCGAAATTTTATTTTAGTACCTCACCTATTTTTTTTTAACAAAAGTATGCCTACCGTTACCTTTTCTTAATATTTTAGTACCCCACCGTTTAAACTTAACGGTAATGTTGACGTGGAAATTCTTTTTTTTAAAGACACATATTTTTTTATCCTAATCAGCTTTCCACTTAATTAAAAACTAATTAAATTATACTAATAATTTAATAATACCTTTACACTTTTATTTGAACGCTCAATTTTTTTTCTCTGTTTCATTCGATAGATAGAAAATCAGACGATTGAATTTCTAGGGTTCTTGATTTGGAGAAGGATTTACGCGAGAGCTTATTTGGGAAAAGAGGAAAATTCGATAGAATATCTTCAAAGGTTTAAATTTTTAGGGTTCTTGATAGGTGGTAGAACGCTCAGAGAGAAGGAAAAATTAAGCTCTCTTTATGGTACGATATTGTTTTTGATTACTCTTTTTTTTTTATTTTTTGATCGCTCTTTTTTTTGTTTGTTCATAAGGGTTTATTAAGGTTCTTGTTTTATTTCTCTTTATGGTACAATATTTTTTTAATTTTTATGAACACTCAAAGAGTTCATTAAGATTCTTTTAAAATTTACTGAAAAGCTTTACTGAAACTTTTTTTGCTGTAAAACTTTACTGAAAAAATTTATATTTTGTACCAAGTGATTTCTTTATTCAAACACTGAAAAAAATTTCGTGAAAAGTGTTCAATAATGATATTTTATTTATTCTTCTAATTTATTTTTTACTGTATATCCAAAGTGTAATAATTAGTTTAGTAATATTATATTGTCATGTTAAAGGTGAAGTGGTCCACTACTTTAGATGAAGTCAGTGTCTTTAATACTAGATGAAGTGGTCCACTGTTTTAAAAAGTGATAAATGTTTAACTATTAACATGTTAAAGGTGATTGCATTGATTGAATACTAATCATACGATTGGAATGTATAATATTTAACTACTGTTATTGAACTATGTGCATGACTTTTATTTGGTTTTTTGTACACATGCATAAAAAAGTAATTTGGCTTTATGTGTCTTGTACAACTTGCAATTCAACAAAGTTTACAATTGTTATGCATTATGGTGGAGATTTTACCAAATCAGGTTCTGGAAAATATAGTAGAATTTTTTTTTGAGTATTTTAACTTTTGTGATGTGGATGAGATGTCAATGTTTGAACTTGTTGATATGGTTCAGAACTTAGGGATTAGAAATGCTGTAAAACTGTTTAGGATTGCAACAGATGGTTCACACAAGATATTGCTTGTATGTTTAGATATTGATGTTGTTAACATGTTAGCTGATCTACCTAGAACACATCATGTGCATCTATATTTGGTTGAACAAGAATTTGAAACTCAAAAAAATTTAAATTTAAACCTGTGTTTGAACAACCTAAAACTGAACCACATGAACAATCTGAAACCGAACCTGATTTTTAATCTGTGCTTGAATAAACTGAAACTGAACCACATGTGCAATCTGAAACTGAACCTGCATTTGAACAAGAAGTAGAAACTGTTAATGAGTTTGATGAATCTCTAGATTCTGATTATAATGGTTCTTCTAGTACTGAGTCTATAACATCTAGATTTGATGATAGTGACTTCTCAGTTGAGGATGTTTCTCAGTTTTGTGTTGATGTTGAAATGAATTTTGAGGGTAATTTACGGACAGAACCTACTGCTAAGAAAAATATGAAGGAGAGTGAAGAATTTGACAGTGATGTTTCTGACTTATTACACAGTGTAGATGAGTCAGATTCTGATTTTGGTACTAAGAAAAAAAAGGTTTCCAGAGTTTAACTCATAAGCTGATATGGACAATCTTGAGTTTAAGTTATGTATAATCTTTAGTAATAGAGAAGTTTTGAAGGAAGCAATAAGAAATTTTAGTTTACAGAATAGATACAAAATCAAACTGAAATTTAATGATAAGAGAAAAGTGAAGGCAATTTGTAAATGACAAGTCGTCGTTTACCCGTCAAAATAAATAAATAAATTAACCTCTTTCGACTAATAATAAAATAAAGAAATTAAGTAGATATAGGGAAAGAGGGTCGATCCACAGGGAGATTTTTCAGTTTAGTGACTTGATCCTGTTAGCCTTTTTGTCCAGGAATATCTGCAAGTAGGCGTTAAAAGAAAAAGGGGGGGAATGTTTGAAATGTTGAGCAAGAAAATAAATAAAGTGCGAATAATAATAAAGAAAATTCAAGAATGCAAAATAGCCTCGAACCAGCTCCTTCAATTTTTTCGATCACTGAAATAGATTTTTATTTCGGGGATCATGTCGGTTACAGTCTACGAGGCCCAACCCGTCGTAACTTGTTTCTCTCTCGACTAATCAATCCTCCCAAGTCTATCTTCGAAAGATGGTTCTTAAATAGATCAACCACGTCTATCGCCGTTAAAATATTTAGAATAAAAGCAAGAAAAACCCGACTCAGAAATTGTCTAAAATAGAATCGCTTCTGATTTTATCTTTCCTTAGCGGACCGCCGCTAAGAGTGTTCACAGGAAGTCGACATTTGCCACAGGCTGATCCTTCCTCCCAACTATGTTTTTAAACGATTCCAGACCAACGAGCTCTTTTTGATTTGAAAAACGGTTAAAAACCTTTAGTAAGGCCGATTGCCAAACTATCTAAGCAGAAAGATAAAAATGATTTCCCAAAAGAATTTAAGCAAAGTTCAATTCTCACGAATCGAATTGACTTGGCTGGTTCTTGGCTTAAAAGACTTAGCTAAGCATGATATTAATTATCATACTTAACTTGGTTTTTAGAAAAGTAATTAAATAACATAAAATAAATGGAACAAGGAAAAATAAAGGAAAATAACTTTTATTAAAGCTAAAAACTATTTACAAAGGAAAAGCTAAAAAATACTCAAAGCTAAGAGATCATCACTAAAATTATTGACGATCTAAGTCTTTACCAAGGGTGGTATTTATAGGCTTAGATTTATAAAGATAAGGTGATGAGATAATTTAAAATAATAAACAAAAGATAAAACAATTCAAATGTTTTGAAATTTAAATGCAGGAAATCTAATCGGATAAGCTGATAAGATCTCTCAAAACGTTCCAGAAGCTTCTAGAAGTCGCCACGTCATTGCCACGTCAGACGCATCGTGCCCGGTGTCGTGCCCATGATTCCAGTCATGACAGAATTATAATAAAAACTGCAGAAATGCCCTATTTTCACTGTTATTTCCAGAATCGGATCACTGCACAAAATATAATGAAAACAACATGTATTAAGCAGCAAGAAGTCCAAATAACTAGAAAAATAGCAAATGAAATATGTCATATTTGAGAACTCATCAAATTCCCCCTCACTTGTCTCATACTTGTCCTCAAGTATGTAAAAAAGAGATATTAACCAAGAATGCATTTCTCAAGCCATTACAAGCATCAAACATAATCATAAGAGTTCTAACGCAAAAGGAGTATCATGAAAGAAACATAATCAAATCAAATGGATGCAAGCAAAGAACAACCCTTATCTCATCCAATTACCTATCAAGCATTAATCAAATCCTAACCTAGTCTTAATCCTCACCAAGATACACTGAAGAGCACTCAAAGTGTTTATAGGTAAAAGTGAAGCAGAAACACTCAAAGTCAAGCATGAACAAAGGTTTCCATAAGCTTGTAACAAGTTCAATTCTCCACTATTTATTAGAATCGAGGTGCAAAAATCATTAGGTCTTTTATTCAAGGTGTAATGTGGGTTTAGAAAAGGGTAGAAAGATGGAAAGAAAATAAACAAAGGAAAATGATCAATGCAAGATATAATAAACAGTGAAGACAAAAGAGAAGCTTAAAAGTGGGCAAGCAAACAATCTTTTTCTTTTCTTTTCAGTTTTTTCGAAACCTTTTTTTTTCTTTTTTTTTCGAAGCAATTGCTTCCTTTAATTCTGTTTTTTTTTTCATTTTTTTTCAGAAAAAATCTGCCTTTTATTCGAATTGCAGCCCCTTTTTGTCTAGCAATACAATTTCTAGCATTTGATCAATCAAAAAGTTTGGTTGAGGGTTAAGCCAAAAAATGGGGTGTAAGGCTAACAAAGGCTCACTAGGCGATGAGAAAGGGTAAAATGGAAGGGATGGAAGATGATAAAGCCTAATGCCTAAATCATTTTAAAGCACCTCGTTCTTAGTGTAGTCTCGAATCGTAAGCAAGCCACAAGTTCTAGATTCCTAAAATTCAAGATGACACTCTCAAGAAAAAGAAACGAGCATAATATGAAGAATGCATGCTCAAGGCTCAAATCTTACCAAAATTGGGCTAATTTGATTAAGCTAGGCGAGAAATCTAATTAACACAATCAAGAGAAATTAAAAGAGATGTCAAACTGCAGATTACCCATATCCTTTGATTATCAAAATGCTATAATTCAATCATTCCCAAGCACAAGAACAAGTACAACATGCTGGACAACAAGTAATGGCAAGAAAAAATTCATCTCAAGTTTAATCAAAGTCAAACATATTATCAAACAAGAATAGGACAAGTGGTAATTTACCCTCCCCTCACTTAAGTGAATTGCCCCAATTTATAAAAATTAAGGAAATAAAAAGATAATAAGGGCAAAAGATACTCCTCGTGGATGTAGAGTGAGTCGATGGGAATGGTGCACTATGAGTGGCTCAGATCAGCGGCGGCAGAGGGCTTTGAACGGAGCTGCCGGATGTGCCAAAGAGGGTGCAACGAAGGGTGGTTCGGCATTCTCGTCGGGGGCTTGCCGTCGTCGACCACCGCGGCGAGGAGGAGGTGTGGGGCATGGTGGAGTCGGCGTGGCTGAATCGCTGTGCTGTTGGAGAGATGCGAACGACGGACGATGGTTGGGGGTGAAGGCGGAGGTGTTGTGGAAGCCGTAGGAATGGGGGCTTGCCGTCGTCGACCACCGCGGCGGGGAGGAGGTGTGGGTGAGTGAATTTTTTTGGCTGGGTGTGTGATGTTAGGGTTTGGTGTTGAGGGAAAGAAAGAAAGGGAAGGGGGAAAAGGGGAAAAAAATTGGACGGTATGCTAGGCATTGCTATTTGCGAAAAGAATCCTACAGAGGGAAAAGAAAATTATTAAGGCAATTAAAAAAAAGAAAGAAAATAAAAAAAATGAAACATAAATTAAATTATTAAAAAGGAAGTAAAAAGTAACGAAAAATAAACCAATGGGTTGCCTCCCATTTAGCGCTTTGTTTAACGTCGTTTAGCTCGACGACCTGTGCTAATTTTTTTTGTTAAATGATTTCGCCTACATTTGCATCATCGAGATCCGCAAATTCTGTATTCCTGGTCATAAAAAAAAACAAAATCAGTCAAAAATACCGAAAGTAAATCTCCCCAGCAACGGCGCCAATTTTAACAAGTCATCGTTTACCCGTCAAAATAAATAAATAAATTAATCTCTTTCGACTAACAATAAAATAAAGAAATTAAGTAGATATAGGGAAAGAGGGTCGATCCACAGGGAGATTTTTCAGTTTAGTGACTTGATCTTGTTAGCCTTTTTGTCCAGGAATATTTGCAAGTAGGCGTTAAAAGAAAAAGGGGGGGGATGTTTGAAATGTTGAGCAAGAAAATAAATAAAAGTGCGGATAATAATAAAGAAAATTCAAGAATGCAAAATAGCCTCGAACCAGCTCCTTCAATTTTTTCGATCACTGAAATAGATTTTTATTTCGGGGATCATGTCGGTTACATTCTACGAGGCCCAACCCGTCGTAACTTGTTTCTCTCTCGACTAACCAATCCTCCCAAGTCTATCTTCGAAAGATGGTTCTTAAATAGATCAACCACGTCTATCGCCGTTAAAATATTTAGAATAAAAGCAGGAAAAACCCGACTCAGAAATTGTCTAAAATAGAATCGCTTCTGATTTTATCTTTCCTTAGCGGACCGCCGCTAAGAGTGTTCACATGAAGTCGACATTTTCCACAGGCCGATCCTTCCTCCCAACTATGTTTTTAAACGATTCCAGACCAACGAGCTCTTTTTGATTTGAAAAACGGTTAAAAACCTTTAGTAAGGCCGATTGCCAAACTATCTAAGCAGAAAGATAAAAATGATTTCCCAAAAGAATTTAAGCAAAGTTCAATTCTCACGAATCGAATTGACTTGACTGGTTCTTGGCTTAAAAGACTTAGCTAAGCATGATATTAATTATCATACTTAACTTAGTTTTTAGAAAAGTAATTAAATAACATAAAATAAATGGAACAAGGAAAAATAAAGGAAAATAACTTTTATTAAATCTAAAAACTATTTACAAAGGAAAAGCTAAAAAATACTCAAAGCTAAGAGGTCATCACTAAAATGATTGACGATCTAAGCCTTTACCAAGGGTGGTATTTATAGGCTTAAATTTACAAAGATAAGGTGATGAGATAATTTAAAATAATAAACAAAAGATAAAACAATTCAAATGTTTTGAAATTTAAATGCAGGAAATCTAATCGGATAAGCTGATAAGATCTCTCAGAACGTTCCAGAAGCTTCTAGAAGTCGCCACGTCACTGCCACGTCAGACGCGTCGTGCCCAGTGTCGTGCCCATGATGCCAGTCATGACAGAATTATAATAAAAACTGCAGAAATGCCCCATTTTCACTGCTATTTCCAGAATCGGATCTCTGCACAAAATATAATGAAAACAACATGTATTAAGCAGCAAGAAGTCCAAATAACTAGAAAAATAGCAAATGAAATATGTCATATTTGAGAACTCATCAGTAAACCTGGATGTCTATGGCTGTTATTTGCATCAAGATTGAACCCTCATGATCCTCCAGATCATACTTGACAGATTAAGACATTGAAAACTGAGCATGTTTGTAGCAAGGAATATAAGAACCTAAATCTATTAAGTAAGACAATAGCTAAGAAGTATTTGCATTTGTTTGTTGCTGATAGAAATTTCAAACCTTATGTATTTAGAGAAATTGTGATGTATGACTATGTTTTTCCTGTGCCCATAAGCAAGTGTTACAGGGCAAGAAAATTGGCTATTGAAACTATTGAGGAAAAACACAAATCTCAGTATAACATGCTACTTGATTACCTAGCAGAACTTAAATTGAGTAATTCTGGTACAACTATTGTTTGTAAACTAAATGATAAAATTTTCGAGAGAGTGTATATCTTCTTGCAATCATGTAAAGAGGGTTTCAAAGCAAGTAGGCCTATAATTTCTCTTGATAGGTGTCACCTAAAGGAATACGATCAGGGTCATATCTTGGCTGCTGTTGAAATTGATGTCAATGACTGCTTGTATCCAATAGCTTTTGCAGTAGTTGACAGTAAAAATAACTCTTCATGGTCATAGTTTCTTGAACTGCTTGCTGAAGGTTTGGGGTTGACAAATTCCTACCATGTGTTATTCATGATAGATAAACAAAAAGTAAAACATAACAATTTATTTATCTTCTTTCATTTATTTAATATTATTATTTTTAACTTTACAAATGTTTATCTTTTATATGTAGGGACTTTTTTATACATTAGCATAATTATTTTTAAATTCAGAGAGTAGAACGTGTGTCAGACATTTATATATGAACTTCAAGTTGAAATTTACTGGAAAAGCATTGAAAGATACTTTGTGGAGAGCTGCAAAAGCAAGCTACATGAGGGAATAAGAGTTAGCTTTACCTGAAATGAATACATTGTCAACTAATGCACATGATTAGTTGGTAAAGAAAGACCCAAGAAACTGGTCTAAATCACACTTTTCTTGTAACAATAAGTGTGATATGCTCCTTAACAATTTATGCGAGTCTTTCAACAAGGTATTTGACATTCAAATTTTAATTTTTTACATCTCTTTTAAACTTTTATTTCTTTTATATTTTATAGTAACTGAATTTTAAAATTTTACAGTTTATACTTGATGCAAGAGACAAGTCCATTATAACTTTGCTGGAAATCATTCGAACCAAAACAATGCACATAATTGCTAAGAAGAAGGTTGAAGCTGACAAGTGGACCACAACTCTTTGTCTAAAGATTTAACAAAAGTTAGATGCATCCATTGAAATGTCTAATAAGTACAAATATTCTTTGGTTTTATGTTGTATTATAATTATTATATTTGAAATTTAAAACGTAAAATGTTGGATGTAAGTGATGGAGCACTCATGCTGGTAGTTTCAAGTTTCAAGTTGCATGTGGACCACACACTCAACATGCAATGGACTTAGCAAATCACATTTGCTCTTGCAGAAAGTGGCAACTGACAAGTAAACTTTTACTGACAATTATTTTCTTGTTATTTATTTACTTACTGATGCAAAATGTTTGTTTGTACATAGAGATTTTATACAACCATGTTGTTTCAGCAATATTTGCTATTGATCGAAGGCCTAAGGAATTTGTAGATCAGTGTTACAAAACAACCACACATCAAGCAATGTACTACCATATGATTGAACCTGTTAGAGGTCCAAATCAATGGACTCCAGATGACACTTACCTGCCCATTTTACCTCATGTCTTAAAATGACCTCCTGACAGACCTAAAAAAATAGAAAAAAAAGAAGCTGATGAAAGAGATGATCATAATAAAAAAGTTGGAAAGAAAGGGCTAAGAATAACTTGTACCAAGTGTGACAAATCAGGACACAATGTCAGAACTTGTAAAGGTATGGTTGAAAGAAATACTCGATTGAGTCGTCGTTAAATTCAACCACCAAGAGGTAACTCTTCTGTTCATCCTCAAGATCAGCCATCAAGAGGTGGAAGAATTTCAAAACTGCAGTAAGTATCAATGCTTCCTTCATATTCTACAATTATATTTTGCCACATCTTTTAATATCATGTTTTGATACAAAAATTGTATGTGTTCATTTATAGGTTAAGAGATCATTTGAAGAAATTAGGAAAGAAACTGTACCAACAATTAACTTTCCTAATCAGCAAGGTCCTCACCACCAAAGATCTTCAACACAACCACCACCAGTTAATGTTGTCAAATAGATGTTCAACACTGCAGAAAGCTCAGTGAGCCAATCTGCAAGTTCAAAAGCTTCTAAAGAATGATCAATAAGTTAATTCAGTTTAAAATTGAAACTTGAATTTTATGTTATTTTTTTGTACATTCACAAGTGTAGGTTTTACATTAAACTCAGTTTTTTGTTTGGTTAACATTGGCAATGTAGTTTCTGCCAATTATGTGAATTGTCTTGTGAATGTGATGCAAATTGAAAAAAAATTGCTACTAAACTTGCTTAGAAATTTATACTATTTTTTTTGAAGTATGCACATTATTAGCAAGTTATGTTATGAAAGTTATAAAATTTATCAATTTCCAATTAAGTACATTGTTATCAATTTATACCAATTAAGTTCATTGTTAACAAGTTGTTATATGCTTGTGAATGTGATGTATGGCCATTATTAACAAATTATGTAAATAGAAAATGCAAACTTAGCCATAACAAAACATTTCACAAAGTTTCTTAAAATACAATAACAGATACAAGGATCAACAACAACACTCTTCATTGCTTTGTAAACTGAAAATTTTCACCATTACTTCAAAAGATAGAGTTATCTTTAAACAAAAAATCTGAACCATTACCCAAAAGATGAAAATTACCCCTAAACTATAAATTTCAACCATTACCCAAAAGATTACATATATCCCTAAACCAGCAATACTAACCCAACAATTTGTCACCCCTTTTCTAAACCCTAAAAATGTTACATATGCGCAAAAAGCAAGACAAATAATCCAAGTCACCCGTTCATTCTTCCTTGCTTTCTCCAATGCTCTCTTCAATTTTAATAGACCAAGAATTATAGCTTTTGGGCGATCATGTATTTCAATATCAAACCACTTGAAAAAAGATAATTTTTTGTGTTTTTTTTTTGAAAATTAGGGCACCCAAAAAACCTCTTACCAGAATTATCCTTTGCCCAAGAGGTTCTCAACGCAGCTGGAACACCACAATGACAATGAAAAATACCGTTTCTTCTCTCAGTTTGTTCTAGCTCCATCTTCAGCTCTTTTATCTTCTTCTTCATCGTGCACCAAAAAAAAACTCAGTCGTGATTTTATGTTTTGTTGAAATAGTGAGAAGTAGTGTAGGGTTTCACTCTTCTAATAGAGTTTTTTTTTTAATTCTTGTTTTATTGAATTAATATAAGTGAAAAGCTGATTAGGATAAAAAAAATACGTGTCTTTAAAAAAAAGAAAAAAGAATTTCTACGTCGGCATTACCGTTAAGTTTAAACGGTGGGGGTACTAAAATATTAAGAAAAAGTAACGGTAGACATACTTTTGTTAAAAAAATAGGTGAGGTACCAAAATAAAATTTCGAGCATAAGTGAATACTATTTATGTAGTTATCCCTAAATATTTATCCAAATTTTGTTTGGTATTAAATTTGGATTGATGTACAATTCTTTTGACCGAAGATTCCTTGGAAACTAAACTTATTTCATAAATAAATATTATATTAGAAATATGAGTGAATGAGAATTCTTAATAATCAAGTAATTTGCCTACAATTAAAGGATAGGTTTTAACTTTTATAATTAAATGGAAAATTCCTATATATTTTGGCCCAATTTGACCCACACCCTTGATGGAATCGAGGGACCTTTTGATAAACTTTCAAGTTAAAATTGTCAATTATCCACACAGATGAATAGACCGACTACAACATACATATTATGATAAAGTTGCGCATTAACAAGTGAAATCCCTACCAATAAGTGGTGTATGCATTGACAAGGCACATTGTACTCTTGCACTCTTAAGACAAGGACACGAGTTTAAACTTTAAAAGTGACATTGTACTGGAAAGGACAACCTTGCACTCCGAACATAGATCGTAAAACGAACATATATATTACAAGAAAAAACAAGTGAAATCCCTTATTTTACTATAAAAGTTGCTTTTACACATTATTCATGGACCTCTAATGTTATAAAATGCAAAACAGATTGAGTTGCTTGGACATAAATGTGACAACGATGGAAGTTAACTTCTAATTCATGGCCAATCCAGTTCATGTAAGGAGCTGCTGACTTATAATAATTGTTTATATAAACAATCAAGCAAAGCATATGAATCTTTTCATAACATAAAACGAAATAATATCGGTAGTAAACGAGGACGGAAATAAAAAGTTAAAGAAATTAATTTTAATTATCTATTAAACTTCATCCAACAATCTAAAAAATTTACATCGCATAAGTGAGTCCTAACAAAACTTTTCATTCAATTATCGTGCACAAAAAGACCAGTGCGGCCAATCAAACAAAATATGAATTTAAGACATAAATTAAAATTTTTGTTGACCTTTCATAACTTTAAATCAAAACCCAATAATTTGATTTACATGAAAGGGCCTACCAGATGTGCATGACAACCTTACATCATTATCATTAGTATTGCCAAAAAAATAAAGCTTCATGTTCTCGACAATGGAGGAAGCTTCATGGGAAAGCTCCAATGGTAACCTTTTTCAATGATCCCCACATGATTGAAATCAAAGATCCTATGGAGAAAAGTTGTCTGGAGCCACTCAAATCCTATTAACAAATCCACGAGATCTATTATGTTAAATTAAATTCAGATTCAGATTTATTTTAATGGGTGTTTTAAAACTACATAATTATCACTGCAGTGTGTTGGTGCCGGTTGTTGGGGTTTATTTTCTTCTTTGCCAACTACTTCTGCTCGTGTAATCCAATGGATTAAGCAAAAACATGTATACCAGAATGTCACTGATCAAATCCTTGTCGACTATTGAATATTTGTATGGACATTGTCCTCATTTGTGGAAGCTTCGAGCATGGTCTCTCCTAAGTTAGTTTTCCATTATTTGTATAATTACCTAAGTTAGGCGAGCTAATTACTCTCAAATTGCAGTTAGAAATTTAAGATTTCAAGCAATATACAAGTTGATAGGCATTTTAATGTAAACCTAACCGATCAAATAGATTAATGTGGTGCAACTTTTTCGTATTAAAGTAATTGTGATTAATGTTGATTATGGATATTTAAAAAAAAATAAAAGGGGTAAATACATACTATTTTGGTGTCTAAATTTGATTTCAAGGTGTAGTTTGGTACTTGAACTTTTTTTGGCCCAATTAGGTACATGAACTTGACTTTTTAAGTTTAATTTAGTACCTAAACTTGGCTGCATGATTCAAATTGGTTCAAACAAGTCATTTACGTAAGTATTAATTTAGACCAAAAAATAAAGTTTAAATACGAATTTAAACCAACAAATCAAGTTTATGTATCCAATTGGCCAAAAAAAATTAGATGCCAAAATAAGCCTTAAAACAAAGTTCAAGTGCCTAATAGGCCAAAAAATTTATATAATAAATTAAACCTTGAAATTAAATTTAGATGCCAAAATATGTATTTATCTAAATGGAAAAGAAAAACCCAATGATAATTGGTCCAAGTGGTAAACAATTTGATATTGTTTAAACAAGTCTCGAGTTCGAGGCCTTGTGTATGCATAAAATCCTTGCTAAGACTCACTCACCAAATTTAAGTGTGCAATTCAAGCCGATTTAATATAATCATAACAAATCCTTGAAAAATCAAAAAGACAAACAAAAATAGAAAAAAATAGATCGGTTTTGTTTGAAGAAAGTCAGAAAGAAAGGAAATAAAAAGGTGGACCAATAAAACAAGAAACTAACGTAGTTTGATGGAAAGGGGAATAAAGAAATGAAAAGCATTCTCTTTTATATAAATGTGAATTCAATTATTGGGCTGCTTTTGAAGTAGCCAGGTTGAGTGTTTTCGGTGGATGGAGTGGGGGAGAGAGAGGATCCCCATGAAGGTTCGCAGAAAGGATGACAATGGGACATCACGTTCATTCCTCAACCTCAATTATTACCCATATTCGCCCAACAAGTTATCTCTTCAGTTCTGCGGTAATAATGTACGTGGATTCAAATTCGATTAATATGGGGCTTTACTACTCAAATAGTTAAATAATATACCTTTTTAATGAAATGATATTAAAAATGTTATGTACATCAAGTATTTCAATAAAAAAACGGATAATATTCATCCTAAAAAATTCGAGTTTAATTTATTTTGTCTACAAAATATATGTATATTGTCAAAAAATTAAAAAAATTATGTATGAACAAATATTACCTTATAATCACCTTTAGACCATTCAAAAAATATTATTTACATAAATAACATTCTTCATTCATGTGACATAATTGTAGTGGTTGAAGGAAAAGCACCACCAAGTAAATGTATTTTTTTTGGTTTCGAGGTTTATTTTAGACAAAAAAGAAAAAGAAAAATAATGATGGTCAAGAAATAAACTATACGATTTTTCAAAAAAAAATTATATGTAGTATGTGTCGAAAACACTGGTTAGCACGAGCACAAGCCAAGCAATGGTGACGATACACATGTATGAACTTTATCTTCAATCACTCAATGAGTGTGTGTTTTTAAAATGATGTATTAAAACACTTGAAAAAAAATCAATATCTAACAAACGACGTGGGATTAATGTAAATTTCACACCTATGTCGTTTATTAGATGTTGACTTTTAAATGTTTAAATACAACCTTTTAAACATATATTTATTGAATGATTGAAGATAATTCATACACACATGTTGATGCTTGACCCGTACTTGTGCCAACACATGTCCTTAAGATATATAACGTGTGATTCTTCTTTCTGGACAAAATTTACATATTTTTTTTTTCTTTTAGTACGTTTTTGTTCTACGTTACACTGGAAGTGTGTTATTATAAATAATTTTTTGGACGTAATTTCATTAAATAATTAAAAAATATTATTTAAATAAAAAAGATTTAATATGAGTTTCAAACTTCAATAACTATACATAACTCTTTCTCCTTCATCTTTAAATGTAACATAATCTTTGGTCGTAAAAAATGAGTTAATTTAATGAATATGAAAAGAAAACACAATAAGAGGTCTTCCTACCTTGAACTTGGATTACAAATATCATTCAATGAACTTTGTTGACACTAAAACCTTTTGATTAGTTGGTATGCAACCCTTGTTAAAAAAACAAAAAAAAAGTGGGATTGAATAGATTTTAAACTTGAATCATAATATTTGTAACTTATTTATCTCAAACTGCTTGATAGTTTTTTTTTGGGACAAATTTTAAATTTAATCCTAACCTTATTTAAAGGGATCGGAAGTGAACTTTAGGGGAAGAAAGGAGGGTGTTCCAAGTGGATGGAAATCATTTGCCCCCAAAGTATGCCCCCATTTGTGCCTCCACTTTAAAATAGCGGGTTTAGGGTTTGGGGTTTAAAGTTGGGGCTTAGGGTTAGGGTGTAGGGAATTAGGAGCATGGTGTATTTTTTAAGGTTTCGGGTTTAGGATATGAAAATTAGGGTTATGAGGCAGGATTTAATTTTATCTATTTTTTAGGCAGGGGCATAGAAGGAGGCATGGTTAGGGGGCAGAAGATTTTTACCCGTTCCGAGTAGGCCTAGAAGCCATAACCTAATAGAATATGAGGGAACAAAGATGAAGACCTTGACCAACCGTCCAATTGTGCTTGCTCCAAACTGCTTGATACGTAAGAGATAAAAACAATAATTATTTTATGATTCTAGACTCAATGTTTTGAAGTTAAAATTTAAGTTTTAGCTTTAAAATATAAGATTAGCTACTGATTCAAGTTGAAAAATGAAATGGTTTCGAGATCCACTAATTGACCTAGTGACTAAGGATGCTTATCTTATTTTATCTTGTATGAGTTCGAATCTCGACATAAAAATTATCTCTATTTAATAAAAAATGAAAATGTTTCAAAGTTATAAATGACACCACTAGTTTAATGGTAAATTATTTTATTTTATTAGTTATTGTATTTAATAATGTTAAATTCAAAGCTTGAAATCTATGATCCCCCCATTTAGACCATGGTTAATAAGGACAAGTTGACAATTCCCATAAATCAATTAATTTGATGATCAAGTTGTGAATTTATGCTGTTGTCGCCCATGAATTCAAATCTGATTGTCCACGCTTCAACAACAAGGAAAGGGTATAGAATAATAAAAGGGGCTGTGGGAAACAGGGACATGACCGGCGTGAGAGGAGGCTTTGCCGCTTTGGGGTCTAACCCACGGCAGCCCAGCAGCGGCACACCCAGATCATATGTCGGATTGTTGGGGTTTCTCTTTTCTGCCCCCACGTGTTTTTTCTGTTGGCAATGCATACTTGATACTTGCATATTTCATATTCTCTATTCCCACTTTTCTCTCTACTTCTCCGTTTACCCTTCTTTTTCAATAAAACTACATTTGTATCGACCATGTCACAAATATACAAGTGTATGAATTAGTTATTAATTTAAAATTGTATAAATAAAATATTTTTAATACAATTATAATTTGAAAAAAATATATACAACAACACTTCAAGAATTAGAGAATGTAATCACCTGCTTAGGCTGTCTTTGTATTAAGTAATTATCTGAATTTAAAATACTAATAAATTATGATATATTTTTTCTTCTGTCTTAAATATTTTATTGATCAAAATTAATAAACATATTTGTCTTCTGTCTTACATATTTTATTGATTAAAATTAAGTAGTATATGTTCATAGATATTCTTAATCCTTTGATAATTCACATACACTAAACAAAGCAATTTGAACTCGTGTCTTATGATGAACATTATTCACTTTTTTTTCACTAAAACACTTGTTGGGTTCAGTTATATTTCTCTTTTTATCTCTTTTTATTTTTTCCTTTATATATTTGTTTTTCGCCTTTTCTATTTTTGATCTCTCTAGAATTTATTTTGCATGTATATATTTTTTTGTTTAATAAATCTTCTCATTCTCTTACGAAAGTTATGAATATATTTTTTGTCTGTTCTTATAACACATTTTAGTCGTACTTTTGTAAGTCTTTTATTCTTTCAGGATTGGATCCATTACCATCTATTTTCTTCCACGATCTTATTTTATAAGATGAATGAATTATATTTTAAAAACTAATAAATCATGATGAATATGATAATTTTATCAAAAATAAATATGAATCAAACTCAACAAAAGTGCATATAAATCTGAAAATTCTTGAAGTCTTAATTTTTACCATCAAGATGGTACCGAAATAACTTAGATAGTTCGGTCGTATTTAAATTCTTCAAATTGCCTCAATTAAGTTTAGAAGTAGCAATTTGATAGACTCATCAATTGTAATATCATATCTAAAAATTATATTGACCAGATGGGAGCTGTAGCATTCAAATAGTATGACTCGATTAAAAGCACACTGAAAAGGTAAAACGAAAAAAAAGAGTCAATTACCCATAAAAAAAAAGAAAAATCAAGATTCAAAGTATGACTCGAGCTGATTAAAAAGACTTTAACATTAGATAATTAAGTTATACTAAGAATTAATCCTAATTAACCCTATCGGCATTGTTCATAAACAGTTATACTAAGAATTAATCCTAATTAACCCTATCGGCATTGTTCATAAACAGTTATACTAAGAATTAATGCTAACCCTATTGGCAATGGCATTGTTCAGAAACCTGTTAATAATAAATCATTTAGTTTGAAAATACATTCATAGAAAAAGAAGACACTACAGTGAAAACTGCAAAATAAAAATAAAAAATAAATAAATATACAATGATAATTCTATCCAAATATCTATTTTTTGTATTACTTATGTACCTGACACTTTAAAAAAAATTAATTCTCGATCTAGCATTATTTACAAAAACTCGTTTGACTGATATGGCGATTTTTATTAAATTTTTAATGAAACTTCCCTTTCATGTATGTCAAATTCCATAGGTTTTTTATTTTTTTTTAATTAGAGACTTTTAAGCCTTAAAAGAAACAAAAACTTATGGAATATGCTATAAATATGAAGGAAATTCCATTAAAAAAAAGCATAAAACGCACCCTACAAGTCTGACGAATTCTTACAAGAAATATTAGACAGATAATTAATTTTTTAAGGTGTCTAAAAATCATCATAATTGGGTACTTTCCCCCAAGCGTTATATCATGTTGAAACTAGGGTTGATATGTCAAGGAGACTGATCCTCAATACATATACAACCTGTCACCCCCAGCTTACAGCCTGGCAACCCATGCTCACTTTCCCCATAAAAAATGCTTATTACCACGTCACGACAAAATCCTACGTGGCAACATGGTCCAATTTCCTCGGCCCCTTGTTTCTCTCCTCTATTTAAACTCCCCCGACTTGCCTTTTCCTCTTCACCAACAATTTCAAAGCAAACTCCCCAAAAAAAAAACACGAGTTTTAGTTCCAAAAACAACAACAAGAGATTATTAAAATCTAGGAACCCGAAAATGGGTATTTGCAGTTCGTGCGATTCAACTCATGTAGCAACGGCTAAGCTGATTCTCCAGGACGGAAGGCTGCAAGAGTTTCCTTATCCTGTCAAGGTTTCTTATGTATTGCAAAGGAACCCCATGTGCTTCATCTGCAACTCAGATGAAATGGACTTCGACGACGTCGCATCAGCCATCGAGGAAGACGAGGAGCTTCAGCCCGGTCAACTTTACTTCGCCTTGCCCTTGAGTTGGCTCAAACATCCTTTACAAGCCGAAGAGATGGCCGCATTGGCTGTCAAAGCTAGCTCCGCTTTGATGAGAGGTGGTGCGGGTGAAAGATCCGGCTCTAGACGTAAAACTGTTATTCCTTTTGCGTTTTCCGACGACTCTCCTCGCCGGAAAGTTGCCTCCCCCGTCGGTGGCAGTGGTAGTGAGAAGAGAGGGAGAGCCGGGAGAGGGAGGAGAAAGTTCAAGGCTATGTTGAGTGCTATTCCAGAATAGGGAGGGGACATGTTGGGAAATAAGGGTGGTATATTTGTAAATATATAATGATATTGAGTTTATTTTAGTCAAATCACCATTGGAAATAGAGGTGGTTCATGGTTGACCTGTCTTTCTTCACATTCTTCGGATGCCCATGCGAGGGTCTTGTTACAATTTTACCCTATTTGAGTATAAGAGAATACGATAAGTTTGGATTAGTGCATTGTGTCCGATCACATTCTTTCTTTTAACATATATTTTGATGCAATATTCCTACTAACTAGATATCTTTCTATTTATAAATCAAAAGTTATTAAATGTTTAACAATATTTGATTATATGTCCTCAATTTTATTTTTGTGTCTCTATTTATGTTTTATGCTAAAAAATAGATTTAAAGTTTAAGATTAAAATTTAGGGTTAGAGTTTATAATTAGGGTTTATGTCATTATGAGTATGGTGTATTTTTAAGGTTTATAATCTAGAATTTATGGTTATAATTTAGATGTTAATTTTTTAGTGTTGAAGCACATATACAAGCACAAAAAAGGGACAAAGATTTTTTTTGTTCATATACATATATGTACTTATAAGTTATATCGACAATGATATCTATCAAGTTAAACTCAATCTACTCTAACCACATATTTTAAACAAACAAATTATACATGATAAATTTTGTCACATAAAAATATTTAAGTGGAAGTTCTTTTTATAAAAAAAATAATTGTTTAATAAATATAGATGTATAGTATCTATTAAAAAAAATGTAAAGTAAAAAATTTGAATATGAATTTATCAGTTTCTAACATTTAAAGATTATACCAATATTATGAACATATACTACTTTGTAATTACTTTCATACTATTAAAAATGATTATCAAATAATTTTGAATATTAAAACATATGATTTTCCATCTTCTTTTAATTTTAAATATACTTTTAAAAAATTAATATAATAACAAACTTAACGAAAGCATTCGAAAGAAAACTAAAAGAATAAATAAAAACCTTGAATTATTGTGTTTTTTTATATCATAAATCATAAATGAAAAGAAGTTGAGTAAAAAATGAGTTTAAAACCGTTTATTATACACGTATTGAATTAGACTATAACCAAGTAAGTTTTGAGTGAAATATTATTTCAATCGAGTTTTATTTTTAAAATAATATTTTTTGAATAATTTTAAAAATAATAATAATTAAATAATTTTATAAAATTTGATTATATATATATATATATATATATATATATATATATATATAAACCATAAAAGGGATATTGGGTCAGCAATATTATATGTGGGGGAACTTGAGATTCACTCTGCTCAAGGCTGATGTATGGTTGCCATATCCGTATAAATTTTGTTATCTTGGTGAACAAAGAAACAGGGGAACGGGTAAGATTCTTGTTTGAAAATTTCAGATTCACGAGGAGGAAGCCGGTGAAAATGACATAAGAAGACCACGAAAACATAAAAAATTATTTTATCCATTATTTAATGTCATTGTATTCCTAAGAAATTGAACCCGATACCTTGAGTAAAACAATACCATAGAGTAGTTGTTTTTAATAGTGTTAAATAATTATAAGGTATTATTTATTTATATTTTTGTAAATCTTTGATAAGACAAATACTTACAGACAAAGTTAATTGAATACGGGTCAATATCATTCTTTTTTCCACTTAATTCACTCGTTGGGTTCTAATATCGTACTAACAATTAATAGTTTGTATTCGATGTATTGATGATACTGTGCATGTAATAATTGGAGTTAAGTTCTAAAAAGTAATAATTCACATTGGTATGGTGTTGGTGCCAACGAGGCAACGAGCCTTCGAGCAGCTGAAACGATAGTGATCTTATTACATACGCTGTCATGAAAGTTCGAAAAGAATGTTCATTTGAGTTAGTTTTACCCTAATGTACAATCCAACTTCTCCTTTAACTTGTCTGAAGCTCTGGCTTAAAATGGAGGACATGTATTAGCCATATTTGTATTTAAAGGTTACTTAAATGAAGCTAACTCTATAATTGGAGACGCCAGCTTGGAAGAACCCAATGGCAAATCATGGTGAAGAACAGGAAGAATTGTTTTTAAGTAAACAGAACAGAATAGCGTTTGTTAGATTAAAAAACTGGCATGCATGTGATGATTTAACAAGTGGGATAAGAAATTGGTATTATTATTTTGAAACAAACGCCCCGAAAGTAAGTTGCCATCATTTCATATGCAACTTGGTGTGGTCCTGCATGATACTACTTATCCACATCATCGTTAATTTTTCAAGTCAAATTCAATTATTAGTATTGTGTTTCGATTTACACACTCTAATTCGATCATTTTTAGTCCATGTAATTTAGTAATACTGTTTCACCAACATTATGTCCTCCTCATGAATTGTGACCAATTTACTGTTTCTTACACCAAAGTCTAAAACAGCAGGCACATTTGAGTGAAAGACAACTAAAGGAAGATGCCAGCCCTGCAAGAAATGTAAAGTAAAAGAGTTGAATATGCGAGAACCTTTTTTTCTTCAAATTTGGACAGATTAGCAGAGCTCCAATTAATTATCCAACTTAATCCAAGCATTGTCCCCTCCCCTCACCAGTTTTCTTTTGCTGATTGACCGTGTTATTGTTATTCATGGGTTCAACTGCATTGAGTTTGGATCCAGCTGGTTCTCAAATTATTTCCACCCCCTCAACAGTTTCAGTATATTCCATGCTTTCTTTTTATGTATAGCTTGATAAAGAATTCCCTAATAGCCCCTTGCAACTTCCCATGGAATTTGTTTGTTTTAATGTAGGATGGTGGAGTTGATAAAGTTGGTGTTATCCACGCAATCAAACCCATTGTGTTTTTATAAACTGAAATGAATAGGAATTCAATGCCCAAGCTCACAAATAGATTGAATCACAAGGCTACACATTGTAGATGTTATTGTCTGAAACAAACACATCCAAACCTTGAATTTCGTGAAAAATAGGAACATGGCCTTTAAACGAGGAATGGAACAGACCAAAGGGAAGGATGACAGATAGAAGTGGGCATATATTGGAGAAAATGAGCACAGTAATATGAAACAGTTGGTGCTGGAAGAAGGAGGAATATACATCTTCTTCTCTTTTTCGGTGTTCTTATTTATGCTCCTGTTGCGACTGAAGATTAGGGTTTTGAAAATCGGGATTTCTCATTTTAATTTGATCTTGAAATTTGGGGTTTTTTCAATTTTAATTAAATTTCCTTTATTTGCTTAAAAATCATTTTGGAGTCGCCACCGGTCACTTTGATAGACCGAACACCATAAAAAGCGTACCAGAGATTCTTTTCGAAAAATTCGGGTTCGGGGGTCGGTTACATGTAAGGAAGGATTAGCACCTCTACAAACTCCCGTTATCGGTATCTTATTTATTCCACATGACATTTTGGCATTTCGAACATTGATCTGAATTTAATTAAATCTTTTAATTGTTAAACGGATTCCATTTCGAATGGAATATCCTTTTGTAAGAAAATACATTTTGGACGAATATAATTATGAAACGTCTAGTCACATTATGACACTTCAATTTACATTAAAAATGTAACACAAAAGGTTTGATGCATCTCAAATTATTGTCTTGTCTTTTTTAAAGTAAGACCTAATTAAGGCTCCATCAATTTAATTAATTTAAGAATCTAAGAATATTATTAATTTTAGCTATAAATGGTAATATCCATATAATGTGGACACTCCCTTTAATAAGTCCAAAAGTGTAATATTTCTAATTTTTTATCCTATTTTTTTTATTTTAACTAATTAGGTGAATTTTATTTTTCTAAGTTTAAATGGAATAATGAAATCTTTATTTGAATATCTATTGGTTAACACCACGTTACAATGTGATACTAACCAATCCTAGACATTCAAATTAGATTTCAATGTCCATTTATTTCCTACAACGTGTTTTTCTATTTGATTATTTAATGCCAATTAAGGAACCTATTACTAAGGCTCTAACTATAAAACTAGATTAGAGTGCTTGAGTTATCTAACAAATATACTACATGCTATTTAAAATATGCAGGTAATATAAATTAAACAATTAATTAAATTAAATTACAACAATTAAAGTAACTAAATAATTAAAGGATTAAATTGAATTAAACTAACAAATTGGAGGATAAAACTAAAATTTTATTAAAACAAAGGACCCAAACCCAATTTATACAACCCAAAGACTGTATCTAATCACTAAACTCGCCAGCCCAAGCAAAAAAAACAATACATGACCTTTGACCCGAAATGAATCGCACGAATTCCCTGACCCGGTTCGTTTGCAGTTCGCGGACTTCCCAAACCCAACACCAAAACGATACCGTTTGGGTAGAGCTATAAAAGCCTAATTTTAAACTCTCTTCCTCATTTCAGCCAACCCCACTCTTTCTCCTCATTCTCTCTCTCTAAATTCTCTCGGCCTAACAACAATTTCTAGAAACCCTTTATAAAACTCGATCAAACTCACCAATTCACCCACATTTCAACTGTTATTTTTTATTTTTCAGCTATTTAATTCGTTTCTAACATCGAAACTCCTCTCAATTTCGTTCTTACTCAATCAAACTCCATATTTCCCATAAGAACACACTCATGTTCTTCATTTTTCTCTTTTCAATCCTCACAAACAACAAATCACTCCAAACCTTTGTTTTCTCTCGATCAAACACCAACAATCATCAATGTTCTTCACTAGTTCATCCATATTTAACCCCTATGTAACACCCGAGTTTGGGGATCGGGTGAAAATAATATTAAAATAATGTTTCAGGTTTCGGTTTCATAATTAAAATAATAAAATAATATTATTTGGGCTTCGTGTTTTCAAAACAAAAATTTTATGTTGGATCCAATTTTAATTTGAAAACCCAAAGTTCCATGGATTTTGGAATAATGGAAGATGACTATTCTCATTAATGGCAAAAGTATAAATAAGTGGCCTTGCAAATTTAAAACCCCTTTTTATTAAAATAGCCTTTGTCATCTTCTTCCCCACTCCTCTATTTTCATTTCTCACGACCAAAAGAGCTCTCCCTCTCCATTTCACTATTCCATCATCTCCCTTGCTCATTGTTGGTGATTTTTGAAAGGTAAATACGTTTTTGACTTGTCCTTACCTTCCTCTTCATGTTGGTACCTTTAGTTTTCCAAAAAACCAAGTATTTTGGGTTTTTCAAAGACTTTGTTAAAGGTTGTAGCTTTATGAATTTTTAACTAAGCTTTTGATTTATTGTTGTTAGATAAGTTGTTTGTAAACCATAAGGTCCAACATATATAAATTTTAAAGGGTTTTATGAAGATTATCGGATTTGGGTTTAAGTGGGGTTTTAGAAGGGTTTAAAGGTTAGTTTTGGGGCTGCTATGTGTTGGAAATTGAGGGCTGATGTTAGTGTGATGGTTAGGGGTTGTTTTGGGAGCTTTTAGGTCTGTTAAAAAGGTTGAAATCAAGGGTTTTGGATTGAGTTTCATGGCTGCTCGGGAATGAAAGTTTTGGGAGTTGGTCTTAGCTTGAATCATGTGTTTTGTGCTTGATTAGTGTTTCGAGTTTGCTACTTTGATTTGTGAACTAATTTGAGGTTGTTTTGATTGTGTTGGGATGATTAGAAGCAAGAATTTGTGTTGGTGAAGCCTCAGGAACGAATCCGGAATCGTTGGAAGCTTGATCGGCTAGTGTGTTATGCTTGGAATAGTCGGTGAGTGGTTAAATGTTTTTAAATAGTTTTCAAGTGTTGGTTCAAGCTTGTGGACTAGGTTGGGCTTGGTAGACCCACCTAGAGTTAGGATTAGATTGATAGTTTAATCCCAAGCTTTAGTTAGAGACCTTGGTTGAACTCTAATTGTTGTTTATGCCTCATGTTTAATTGTGATTATGGTGGCTATGTATATTGTGTTATACATGTATGTTGAGGCATGATTTTGATGCATTGTTATATGCATGTGGATTGTGCATGACGGTGAGTCATGGTGAGTACGTGCTAAGCACGAAAGTTGATACAAAATGATGTTGTGAAAGGTTGTGGATTGTGTTTAATATTGGCACTAGTATGCTTGGGTACAATGATCGATCATTAGGATGTTTAGTGTGTACTCGTGAGTCAAAATGCGCGCGTGGTCTTGGTGATGGTAGTCATCAAGATGGAGTACGGGTTCGCCCGAAAATTCTTCTATATATGTTAGTCGATGATGAGTGTAATCCCATCGACGGGGCGTGAGGATGAGTGGAATCCCCTCCGCGTGAACGGTGATGAGTGTAATCCCACCGTAAGGTAATGTTTGTGTTGGATGTGAGTTCCAACGGTTATCCGCATATTCGAGTCATAATTAGGTGCCAATATGAATTGATATATGTGTTGCGAATAAGGATTGTGGAATGTGTTGCTTATACATTGATATATGTATTTCCACATGTTATGTTTATGACTTGTTGAGCATGGCATAATATTGAGTTTATGTTCATGCATCATTATATTTTGGCTCTTGTGGATCGAAGGTAAGATCATGCATTCTACCTTGGTTGTATGCTCGTGCTTGGACCCTGCCTTATCGAGGTTTGTTTTATGAGCTTACCCTTATTAAGCTTTATGCTTACGCTCTCTTTTGTTCGACAATGCAGATCCGTAGTTCGTGGGTTGCTTGTGCAAGGAGAGGTCCTCCAAGTGTGCTTGTGGTGCTATCTTAGCTTTCAAGTATGAACTTTTTAGTTATAAGGTGTAATAGTCAAGCAATGGGATATGTATTGTTGTCTTAAGCTTTTGGTTGTGAATTGTGGATGTGATGTGTTAGGAGCATGTTTAGACTCCTTAATATGTGGTTGTTGGTGTGACTTGTTGATGCCATGTTTGGATTGTAAACCATGTTTAAGTTGTTTACCTTAAATGTTTAAGTGTATGTTCTTGTTGGAGCATGTATCTTGAATGCTATGAATGCTCTTATGTTGGATGTTGATGCCTCATATCTATGTATGGCTTTTGTATGTTTGAAGTGTGCTAAGTATGCTTGTTGTGTTTGGTTTTGCCTTAGTGTGATGCATGTTGGTTGTTGGAGGCTTTAGCTTGTGTTTTGGGACAACCATGTACCATAAACCAGCTAAAACCAGTCTGCTCGCATAGGGCGTATCGAAACGGTTGGTCCCGTTTCGATACGGTCCCTTTGTTCTTGGCCAGGCGTTTCGATACGCAAGGGGTCGTTTCGATACGTTTTTGCCACTGGAAATCTAAGATTTTGACGATAAATTGAAGTATCGAAACGAGTCTTGGCGTTTCGGAACGGTCTTCGTATCGTTGACTACGAGAAGTTGACCGTTGAGGGCGTTTCGATACGGTCCACCCCTGTTTCGAAATGGTCTCCTCGGGTTGACTTTGGCCAGTTGACCTAGTCAAGGCGTATCGAAACACTCTATGGGCGTTTCGATACGGCCTGCTGTTTAAGTTTAAAATAGGTTGTTTTGTTGGGCTGTTTGGTTGTTTACCTCGTTTGTTTTCTTCCGCTGTTACCTTTCTCACATAGGATCTATTAATGCATCTAGATAAGATAATAATAATGAAAAAGTTTTCTCGGGTTGTTAACCGAAGTGGAGCCTTAACAGGTTTCGCCTCGGTTATCCCCGTGTAGCCCACTCAGATCGGTCAAGCGTCCGGATCGGGACGAGGGGGTTACACTTGTTGGTATCAGAGCCTAAGGTTTCCGAGACCTTAGGCATGTAAGTGAGGTAAGTTAAGTTCTTTTATTGAAATTGCACGGTGTTTTCTTGCCATGTAAGTATGTTTGCTTGTTTATCAAGTATGCCTTGTTGTATGCTTGTTTGATCGTATATGTTTGATGTTTGAAGCATGTTGTGTAGAGCCCCATTGCTTCTATTACATCGGGAAAAAGGATTTTTAAGTGGGGGAACATACTTGAGCCACTTGGACCCTTGCACTTGCTAACCCTATCTTGTATGTTTTTTTGTTGTGGTTGTAGTTGTTATCTGTGAGCGCCTATGTCGAGGCCTAGAGGTAGACCAAGGTTGGTTCGTCAGGAACCACGAGTTGCGGCTCCTGTTAATGAGCCGGTGACTGGAGTAGAGGCTCATGTGGTAGAGCCTGCTGTTGGAGTCGGAGCTCCTCCACCACCACCTCCTCGGCCTCAAGTAGGAGGCGAGGCTGGAGCTGAGGGAGCGGGACCTCAGGCTGCAGCTCAGCCGAGAGGTGATGATGCTAGCTTACCGTTAGAGAGGCTCCGTAGCCTAGGGGCAGAAGAGTTCAGAGGATCTATACTGGAGAGATCTGAGTTGTGGCTAGAGAATACAATCCGCATCTTAACTCAGATGGGTTGTGTTGGTGCTCGTAAGTTGGGATGTGTGATTTCGTTGCTACATGGTGATGCCTACACCTGGTGGGTCACCATTACTACTGGTGTGCTTGAGGCTTAGATTGGTTGGGATTTCTTTGAGATTACTTTTAGAAAGAGGTACTTGAGGCCGAGATATTTGGATGAGAAGAAGCAAGAGTTCATGGCTCTTGTTCAGAGAGATGCTTCAGTGACTGATTATGAGATTCGCTTTGTCCGTTTGAGTCAGTACGCTCCAGAGTTGGTTCCTACTGAGAGGGACCGTTGTAACCGATTCAGATATGGGCTTCTTGAGGAAGTTAAGAGGTACACCTTAGCTTCAGATTATTCTGATTTTGATGTCTTGGTCGCTAGGGCCAAGGACATTGAGCATATCTTGGGGCTGACCAAGCGTTCATGAGGATCTAGTTCTGGAAAGAAGCATAACAACTTTGATCTTGGTGATGCCAAGAGGCATCGGGGCGGAGGACATCAGTTTGACCATAGGCGTGGCAGTGGCCACCATAGTAGAGGCCATCAGAGCCATAGAGCTGGAGGGCGGTTGCCCGAGTGTACTCGTTGTGGGAGACAACATTCAGAAGAGTGTTGGGGTAACTTCCATGCTTGCTGGAACTGTGGTTCGAGAGACCACTTTAGGAGAGAGTGTCTGCATCAGGCGGCACAAGCACCGAATCTTGCTCAGGCTCCTGCAAGAGCGATAGATTATTAGAGAGGCCGTGGGCGCGGTCGTGGTTATTTCCAGCCGAGGGCTGATGCACCTAGGATAGAGGCACAAAGAAACCTTGCTCATGTTGTGGCAGTACAGCCAGAGGCCGGTGGACCAGCTAGAGTCTACACTCAGAGAGAGGCATGTAATGACACAGATGTGATAGCATGTAATTTTGAGTTACACTCCATGTCTTTGCTTTCCTTAGTTGATTCGGGTTCTACGCATTCTTACATTTTGAGTGAGTATGCAAAAAGTTAGACATACCTGTTGAGATCTTAGATGTAGGTATGCATATGACTAGTTCTTTCGGTGAGACTGTTGTAGTTAGACGGATGTATAGGAGGTGTCCGCTGAAGATTCAGGGTCATATGTTTCCTGTTGATATGATGGAGCTTCCGTTCTATGGTTTTGATATTATTTTGGTTATGGATTGGTTGGTTGAGCACAGAGCTAGTGTAGATTTTGAAACAAAGAGAATTTCGTTGAAGCTTTCCGATGACTACGAGGTAGTAGTAGGCGAGAACGTTAAGTTCTTGTCGAATGTGGTGTCAGCTTTAGAGGCTCATAGGTTGATGTACTCCGGTTGTGGGGCTTACTTAGCATATGTGATGAATTCGAATATGAGTGAGGTTAGACCGAACAATATCAGAACAGTTTGTGATTTTCCGGATGTGTTTCCAGAAGAGTTACCAGGTTTTCCTTCTGACAGAGATGTAGAGTTTGTGATTGAGACTGTTTCAGGGTCTACTCCAGTTTCTATTGCTCTGTATCGTATGGCTCCGAAAGAGTTGAAAAGTCAGCTTCAGGAGTTGTTAGACCGAGGTTTTATTAGGCCTAGTAGTTCGCCTTGGGGTGCTCCTGTGTTGTTTGTAAAGAAGAAAGATGGCAGTATGAGAATGTGTATTGACTACAGGCAGTTGAATCAGTTGACAATAAATAACAAGTATATGTTGTCTCGTATAGATGACTTGTTTGATCAGTTGAGAGGTGCCTCAGTGTTTTTGAAGATAGACTTGAGATCAGGGTACTATCAGTTGAATGTAAAAGAGTGTGATGTTCCGAAAACAGCTTTTAGGACTAGATATGGTCACTATGAGTTCCTTGTGATGTCGTTTGGGCTCACGAATACACCAACAGCTTTTATGGATATGATGAACAGAGATTTCAGGGACTATCTAGACCGGTTTGTAGTTGTTTTCATAGATGACATCCTTGTGTACTCGAGATCAGAGGAAGAGCATGGTGAGCACTTGAGACTTGTTTTGCAGAGATTGACGAGTAACCAGTTGTATGCTAAGCTTAGTAAATGTAAGTTCTGGATTCGAGAAGTTGTGTTTCTTGGCCATGTTTTATCAGCTGAAGGAATCCGTGTTGACCCGACGAAGATTGAGGCTATTGTTGAGTGGAAACAACCCAAGTCAGTGACTGAAATTAGGAGTTTTCTAGGATTAGCCGGTTACTATAGGAGATTTGTTGATGGTTTCTCTAGAGTAGCTGCTCCGTTGTCTAAATTGTTGCAAAATGGAGTTAAGTTCGAGCGGTCAGATGCGAGACATAAGGCTTTTGAGAAATTGAAAGAAGCTTTGACGAATGCTCCAGTGTTAGTACATCCAGTTTCAGGGATGGAGTTCGTGATCTATAGCGATGCTTCCTACATAGGTTTAGGTTGTGTTTTGATGCAAGAAAGAAGAGTTATTGCTTATGCTTCGAGACAGTTGAAAGTGCATGAGAAGAACTACCCTACTCAGGATATTGAGTTACCTGCAGTTGTGTTTGCGTTGAAGATTTGACGTCACTACTTGTATGGTGAGAAGTGCATAGTTTACACTGATCATAAAAGCTTGAAGTATTTGATGACTCAAAGAGAGTTGACCTTGAGACAGAGAAGATGGCTTGAGCTGTTAAAAGACTATGATTTGACTATTGAGTACCATCCGGGTAAGGCAAATGTAGTGGTCGATGCGTTAAGCAGAAAAGTTGCAGTCGAGTTGCGAGCTATGTTTGCTAAGTTGAGTGTATCCGGGGATGGTGGTTTGATCACAGAGTTGCAAGTGAAGCCTTCCTTGATTCAGATGATCAGAGAGAAATAGTTGCAAGATGTGTTTTTAGTTCCTCATGTTCATGACTTAACGGAAGGTAGACCGACCGAGTATAGTTTCAGTGGTGAGAATGTGTTGTGTTTTAGAGACAGAGTTGTAGTACCTGAAGATGTTGAGTTGAGACGTCTGATTCTGAGCGAAGCACATTCGAGTCCTTTTTCTATGCATCCGGGTAGTACTAAGATGTATCGAGATTTGAAGAATGATTATTTCTGGGTTGGTTTGAAGAAGGATGTAGCCAAGTATGTGAGCCGTTACATGGTTTGTCAGAGAGTGAAGGCAGAACATTAGGTTCCTTCAGGTTTGTTACAGCCTTTGAAGATTTCGGAATGGAAATAGGAGAGGATCACTATGGTCTTTGTGTCGGGGTTACCGTTGTCTCTTCGAAGAAGAATTCTGTTTGGGTGATAGTTGATAGATTCACTAAGTGTGCTCACTTCTTAGCAGTAAACACAACAAATTCTTTAGACAAGTTGACAAGTCTGTACATTCGCGAGATTGTGAGACTTCATGGAGTTCCGAAGTCTGTTGTATCAGACAGAAATCCGAGATTCACTTCGAGGTTCTGGAGTTGTTTGCATAGTGCCCTAGGTAGCCGTTTGCATTTTAGTATTTCTTATCACCCGCAGTCAGATAGACAGTCAGAGCGAGTGATACAGATTTTAGAGGATATGCTCCGTTGTTGTGTGATTGACTTCCATGGTTCTTGGGAGAAGCATTTACCCTTAGTTGAGTTTGCTTACAACAACAGTTACCAGACTAGTATTCAGATGGCTCCTTATAAGGCTTTGTATGGTAGACGATGTAGGACTCCGATCTGTTGGGCTGAAACGGGACAAAAACTGTTACCTATGCTAGATTTGCTTAAGGGGACTATCGACAAAGTGAAGTTGATTTGTGACCGTTTGAAAGCAGATTCCGATCGTCAGAAATCTTTCGCAGATTTGAAGAGAAAAGAGATTGAGTTCTCAGTGGGTGAGAAGGTGTTTCTGAAAGTATCTCTATAGAAGAAGGTAATGAGATTTGGCCGGAAAGGCAAGTTGAGTCCGAGGTTTATTGGTTCGTATGAGATAGTTGAGCGAATTGGGCCAGTAGCTTACCGTTTGAGATTGCCTTTAGAGTTAGAGAAGATCCATGATGTCTTTCATGTATCGATGCTTAGGAGATATAGATCAGATCCGTCTCATGCTATGCCCGTTGAGGAGATAGAACTGAATCCGGATTTGTCTTACAATGAAGAATCGGTCGAGATACTTGCTTTTGATAGCAAGGTGTTGCGTGGCAAGACCATAGAGTTGGTCAAGGTGTTGTGGAGATATAGAGGTGTGGAAGAGGCCACGTGGGAGAGGAAAGCTGATATGCTTGAACAATTTCCGTACTTGTTTCCGTTAGGTAATTTCGGGGACGAAATTCTTTAAGTGGGGGAGAGTTGTAACACCCGGGTTTGAGGGTCGGGTGAAAATAATATTAAAATAATATTTCAGGTTTTGGTTTCATAATTAAAATAATAAAATAATATTATTTGGGCTTCGTGTTTTCAAAACAAACATTTTATGTTGGATCCAATTTTAATTTGAAAACCCAAAGTTCCATGGATTTTGGAATAGTGGAAGATGACTATTCTCATTAATGGCAAAAGTGTAAATAAGTGGCCTTGCAAATTTAAACCCTTTTTTTTATTAAAATAGCCTTTGTCATCTTCTTCCCCCACTCCTCCATTGTCATTTCTCACGACCAAAAGAGCTCTCCCTCTCCATTTCACTATTCCATCATCTCTCTTGCTCATTGTTGGTGATTTTTGAAAGGTAAATACGTTTTTGACTTGTCCTTACCTTCCTCTTCATGTTGGCACCTTTAGTTTTCCATAAAACCAAGTATTTTGTATTTTGGGTTTTTCAAAGACTTTGTTAAAGGTTGTAGCTTTATGGATTTTTAACTAAGCTTTTGACTTATTGTTGTTAGATAAGTTGTTTGTAAACCATAAGGTCCAACATATATGAATTTTAAAGGGTTTTATGAAGATTCTCGGGTTTGGGTTTAAGTGGGGTTTTAGGAGGGTTTAAAGGTTGGTTTTGGGGCTGCTATGTGTTGGAAATTGAGAGCTGATGTTAGTGTGATGATTAGGGGTTGTTTTGAGAGCTTTTAGGTGTGTTAAAAAGGTTGAAATCAAGGGTTTTGGACTGAGTTTCATGGCTGCTCGGGAATGAAGGTTTTGGGAGTTGGTCTTAGCTTGAATCATGTGTTTTGTGCTTGATTAGTGTTTCGAGTTTGCTATTTTGATCTGTGAACTGATTTGAGGTTGTTTTGATTGTGTTGGGATGACTAGAAGCAAGGATTTGTGTTGGTGAAGCCTCGGGAACGAATCCGGAATCGTTAGAAGCTTGATCGGCTAGTGTGTTGAGATTGGAATAGTCGGTGAGTGGTTAAATGTTTTTAAATGGTTTTCAAGTGTTGGTTCAAGCTTGTGGACTAGGTTGAGCTTGGTAGACCCACCTAAAGTTGGGATTAGATTGGTAGTCTAATCCCAAGCTTTAGTTAGAGACCTTGGTTGAACTCTAATTGTTGTTTATGCCTCATGTTTAATTGTGATTATGGTGGCTATGTATATTGTGTTATACATGTATGTTGAGGCATGATTTTGATGCATTGTTATATGCATATGGATTGTGCATGACGGTGAGTCATGGTGAGTACGTGCTAAGCACGGAAGTTGATATGAAATGATGTTGTGAAAGGCTGTGGATTGTGTTTAATATTGGCACTAGTATGCTTGGGTACAATGATCGATCATTAGGATGTTTAGTGTGCACACGCGAGTCAAAATGCGCGCGTGGTCTTGGTGATGGTAGTCATCAAGATGGAGTCGCCCAGAAATTCTTCTATATATGTTAGTCGGTGATGAGTGTAATCCCATCGACGGGGTGTAAGTATGAGTGGAATCTCCTCCGCGTGAACGGTGATGAGTGTAATCGCACCGTAAGGGAATGGTTGTGTTGGATGTGAGTTCCAACGGTTATCCGCGTATTCGAGTCATAACTAGGTGCCAATATGAATTGATATATGTGTTGCGAATAAGGATTGTGGAATGTGTTGCTTATACATTGATATATGTATTTCCACATGTTATGTTTATGACTTGTTGAGCATGGCATAATATTGAGTTTATGTTCATGCATCATTATATTTTGGCTCTTGTGGATCGAAGGTAATATCATGCATTCTACCTTGGTTGTGTGCTCGTGCTTGAACCCTGCATTATCGAGGTTTGTTTTATGAGCTTACCATCACTAAGCTTTATGCTTACGCTCTCTTTTGTTCGACAATGCAGATCCGTAGTTCGTGGGTTGCTTGTGCAAGGAGATGACCTCCAAGTGTGCTTGTGGTGCTATCTTAGCTTTCAAGTATAGACTTTTTAGTTATAAGGTGTAATAGTCAAGCAATGAGATATGTATTGTTGTCTTAAGCTTTTGGTTGTGAATTGTGGATGTGATGTGTTAGGAGCATGTTTAGACTCCTTAATATGTGGTTGTTGGTGTGGCTTGTTGATGCAATGTTTGGATTGTAAACCATGTTTAAGTTGTTTACCTTATATGTTTAAGTGCATGTTCTTGTTAGAGCATGTATCTTGAATGCTATGAATGCTCTTATGTTGGATGTTGATGCCTCCTATCTATGTATGGCTTTTGTATGTTTGAAGTGTGCTAAGTATGCTTGTTGTGTTTGGTTTTGCCTTAGTGTGATGCATGTTGGTTGTTGGAGGCTTTAGTTTGTGTTTTGGGACAACCATGTACCATAAACCAGCTAAAACTAGTATGCTCGCAGAGGGCGTATCGAAACGGTTGGTCCCGTTTCGATACTGTCCCTTTGTTCTTGGCCAGGCGTTTCAGTACGCAGAGGGTCGTTTTGATACGTTTTTGCCACTGGAAATCTAAGATTTTGATGATTAATTGAAGTTTCGAAACGAGTCTTGGTGTTTCGGAACGATCTTCGTATCGTTGACCACGAGAAGTTGACCGTTGAGGGTATTTTTATACGGTCCACCCCTGTTTCGAAACGGTCTCCTCGGGTTGACTTTGGCCAGTTGACCTAGTCAAGGCGTATCGAAACACCCTATGGGCGTTCCGATACGGACTGGTTTTTAAGTTTAAAATGGGTTGTTTTGTTGGGCTGTTTGGTTGTTTACCTCGTTTGTTTTCTTCCGCTGTTGCCTTTCTCACATAGGATTTATTAATGCATCTAGATAAGATAATAATAACGAAAAAGTTTTCTCGGGTTGTTAACCGAAGTGGAGCCTTAACGGGTTTTGCCTCGGTTATCCCCGTGTAGCCCACTCGGATCGGTCAAGCGTCTGGACCGGGACGAGGGGGTTACACCCTTGTTCTAAAATTTCCTAAAAATCCTAGCTCAACTTGTTTGTCTACCACTGGAGACGACGCTGGTCATCAGTCGTCGTCTCCAGTCACCTTCCCCGACGACCTGAACTTTCTGGCCAACCTCCGTTTTCCGATCATCTTCCCTGGCCAACTGTGCCTACTCTTGTCGTCTTCTCCGGCCAACATCCTTTCTCCGGTCGTCTTCTCCGGCCAGCACCCCTTCTCCGGCCAACATCCCTTCTCTGGCCACCGTCTGATTTTTCTCCAGCGACCGGTCACCGCCGCAAGACGATTTTCAGCCGCCGTGCCAGAATCCTAAATACCCATTTTTTCGCAATTTTTCACCTTAAACCTAAATTCGCTATCTGTTTCATCAGAAACGCTCTGCTTCCTCACATAAACTACCTACCCGAAACCAAATCTCACACTCTCTCTATCATTTTCAACTTCAGCCGAACCTAACTCTTTGCTCTCGGTCACCGACGACACACAGAATAAGATAAGTGCTCGACACTCTTTGATTTTGGTTTTAGATTTAGTTTTAGATCTACTATTTTTTAAATTTTTATAAGCTAAATCTGGTTTGTTTTTATATTTTTTTACAGGAAAAAGAGAAAAGGAAAGGAATATTACCTTTCGGTAGCGGTGATTCAATTCCGGCAAAAGATTCCGGCGACCGATAGACTTTCGAGCTTCTCCTCTAATAAGACTCTTCACTTTCCTCTTTTTTCTCTCTCTCTCATTATTATTAGATCATTAATGCTGTAATGATTGGGTCATTATTATCTCAACCGTTTCTCTCTCCTTTTATTTATATAAGAGGATATGCTGACATCATTGCTGACGTCGATGATGCTAGCTGGGTTTAGTTGGGAGACGATCCTCGTGAAAACGGAACGAGCGAATGGGGAGCCGACACGTGGCATCGCTGGGCGGGAAAAATAAACACAACTTGGGCTTTTGTGTTTGTTTGAGTAAAATTGAGCGGGAAAATGGATTTGGATCAAATTTTATGTTTTCTTAGGCTATTTGTATTTTATTTGGGCTTTGAGTATGTAATGGACATTTGTAGACTATATGTGGACTATTTTATATCTATTTATTGGTCTTATTTATTTTCTATTTATTTATATATTTTTGGTTTTATTTATAGTGAAATATATGCATATATAGACATATCCAGACAAAATACGGGTTCTACAGCTCCAACACTCAAAATTATGCTTAGGATTTAGGATTAAGGTTTAAAAAATTAGAAGTAGGGTATATTTTTAAGGTTTAGGATTTGAAATCTAGGACTAGAGCTTTGAATTTAATATGTAGTGTTGGAACATAAAAAGAGATAAAGTATTTTTGTTCGAAAAGGAGGCAAGGGTCATCGACAATTTAAATTGCATGTTACTATTGTGCTCTTGTTCATCCAACCTAAAAAGGAATAGTGAGCTTTCGTTTTCATTTTTGCCTTGTTGAGTTGGAAATCTCGTTAATAAAAAGCTTATTATGTGTATTAACATATTAGTTAGTGGGAGCATTGGATAATTGTGTTCACTATATTTATATCAAAATTCATTCTTCTATAGCCAACAATCAATTGATCTAGTAGAATGAGGTGTTATGTATTTTAATCAAAGTTAGAGATTCGAATATCAACGTTGTGAATAGAAAAAATTAAATTAAGAGGATCGTCTCATAATGAGCCTATAAAAAATCTGATCTAAATCAGTCTCCTAATGAATTGTATACTAATAATTAAACAAAAAAATCATTCTTGTCGAGTCTCATACAGTAATATACAGCATTGTAACTTGATATAATTTACACTACAAATAATAATAATTGAGAAGCAATGAGCTTGACATAGCATTTGTTGAGGTGTGAACCTCATATGTGTGGGGCGCATAACTACATAAAGAAAAGCCGGTGAGTGCCTTTTCCTCCGATTAGGACTTTTCTTAATGATAATGTGCCTTTTCGCGACTTGCAATTTTGACCAACAACAAGAAGGATACAATTTAGATTCTACCCTCTAAAAAAAGTTAATATCATACATTCGTATTCTTTAGTTTGTGCAGTTAAACTTAAGAAAGGGTAAACTATATTTCTACTCGATATAAACATTTAACTTTTCAAATTTGTTTTCAAAAATATTAGCATGAGCCAAGTCGGACAATACGTACGCATGAGCCTTGTTTTCAATCACTCTTTGACTTAATGTTTAAAAAGAATATATTTAAATATAACAATTTTTTTTGAGTAAATTACATGTTTATTTTATGGTTTATATTTGGGATTCATGGCTCTTCTTCCCAACAATATCTTCTCTAAGGTTCAAACTCGAGTCCTCTCTTTAGGAGAGCAATGTGCCTTGTCATTGCACTCTACCCTTATTAGTAATATCCCGTATTTTTTTAATGCAAAGAAACATATATATATTTTTTTCATTTTGGTCATTGAAATGCAAAGTTAAATTAGAATCAAACCAACTCCATCAATATCATCGGTAATTATCGACGACTTTAGCCCCGATTTTTTAACCGCAACGAAGAAAAAAATTATCAAAGTCGTCTACATCTCGGGAAGGCTTTAGAAATTTTTATAGAAATTATCACAATTTCCTAAAAAAATTTCCAAGTAACAACAATGCCCTAATTTTTTTCAACAATAATTCCCTAGTTTAGCCTGTTGACATGGCATCCAATTTTTTTCTAATTATTTTTTTTGGTAAACTATTATAGATGTCATTTTTATTTCTATCTTATTTTGATCAATAAATTAAAAAAAATTGTATTTTGATCTATGTTATCAATTTGTCATGATTTAGTCACAAAGTTGACCTATACTCAAGTAATCGACTAATATTATTAGGTATAGACATGAGTGTGCATTCGATCAATTCGTATTTTATACATCAATAATTAAATTAATCTATTTAATTATCGAAACTAAATAACACAAACCTACTTAAAACCAAAATAATTAAACCGAATCGAAAAAAATGAATTGTACAATTTTTCTTTTAAATATTTTTATAAAAATATTATTAAATCATTATTTCATATTTTAATATTTAATTTCATATTAATTTTAAATTAATTAAATATATACTTGTAATTAATTAATTAATTAATTCAATTTAAATATCTAAAACTAATAACCAAATCGAATTAACCATTTAAATCTAATAAATTAACTGAATGAATTGAATTTTTTATTAAATGAGTTCGATTTCAAAATATGGAGGGTAAAAGTCGGCGGTTTTAGGAAGTAGCCATTCCGAGACCAACTTGACACGGTAGCCTGGGAGGAATTTCTATTCTTTTTCAGTACTCTAATTTTCCCCACTAAAAAAATAATTTCAGGGTTAAAATTTAAGATTAAGGTTTAGAGAATTAGGGGTATAGTGTACTTTTTAGGGTTTGACATTTAAAATTTAGAGTTAGAATTTAAAATTTAATATTTTTAGTGTTGAGATATAAAAAGTGATTGCAATTTGGTTACTGCAAAATTAGTGTTTTAATGTAAACTCCAAAATGTAAAATTATCAGTTGTCAGCTGCCCCTTTGGTTGCTTGTTTCAGTGTCCATAAATATGGAGTAGAGGTTTGCAAGAAATGTTGGGACCTGGACTGCGCACAAGCTACATGCAAGGACCAGACTACTTTAACCATTTGTATGACAAAGGAAATAACAATTGCATTACAAAAGATCACGCTCCATTGTTATATCCTAACATTTTTTCCTTTTCATCTCTACTTTGTACAAGGAAATATCTAAAATCTTCCGAAAAAGAAATACTGCAAAACGCAGCATGCCTACAGACAATCATCTTAGTAATTCTTTTGATATTAGATACCTAAAGCTAAAATTGTGAGGAATCCATGCTATGTTCTTGCGTGCTTTTCCTAACCTACATTTTCTAATGCTCCTACCAAGTGATTCGGGTAAAGAGTGTTGGATCATTTCGATGACACCGGCTGGACACAAACTTGAGTCCTTCACAAATGACTCTACAATCTTTGGTAACACAATTTTCTGGTCTTTGCGGACACCAAATGTAGCACGGATGTACTCTTCTTTTGCAGTTTCCAGCTCTTGAAATACTCTCTTTGGTGTGTAGGCACGGATCTAAAGAAAAAGATTAAATATAATTACAAGGCTGATAAAACTTTATTCAAGGCAAACTCCAAAATTGACATCTTTCAACTGGTTCATAGACATCCCATCGAAAACATAGATGAAAGATGAAATTGTACCGCGGGATCGGAATGGTTTCCCAAGCTGAGGGCAAAGTGTAAAAGAGGTTCTGGATGTTCAATTGCATATGCTTGCCTCTCATCTCCACTTTTAAACTTTGTCCTGGAAGAGAGTAATAACCGAAGCCACTACAAGCAGGAAAGCTTTATCAGCACCATCTTAAAACATGAGTTAAATCAATCTCAATGGCCATTTTGAACTAGAGTTCTTTTTCTACAATATCTTTAACAATTTTAAGAAATTATAAAGAATCAAAACTGAGGAAAGGAAAGATGAGGCTTGAGATTTACCTGTCCGGGACGAGATACACGACATCCAAGGATAGAACTCTGTATCGTATCTGCACTGATGGTGTGACCCCCGATGTTATATGCAGCCTGAACAGTAAAGAGTATAAGATAACACGTACCAATCTAGTTTCATCGTTCGAGAGATGTAACAACGAGACAAGTTATGCTTACTCTCAACAGCAGAAAGAGTCTCTTCACATTATTTTGTGGGATACCATAAGCCAAAAAAGCCTATCATGGAGGAAATGAAGGACATGATACAATCTATTTCATTAAAATTGGAGCCAACACTACTATATCAGATTCCTTTTATCGTTGAGAACACTCACGTGCATCGCTAATGAATTGTGTATGTTTATCCAGAATGCCAGCTTCTCTTCATGTTTCAACTTCCTAGGATCAATCTCTTCCAGTCGACAGATAATTGACCTATAACAAAACAATTCGATGAACGCATGGGAAAGTTGTGACATTTGAATGTCTGAAAGACGCACCTGAAATTTTGTAGCAAGTGTTCAACATCAACTAGTTTCTGACTATCTCTGAAAATCCATGGCACTTCAACCATAGTGCTATATGGTCCACTAAACTCTTTGAGTCCTTCCACCTGAAAAGGGTTATCTAACCGAACATCAAAAGATGAATTATTTCTGAACCCCGGACTCCACATGTCATGCTGCTCCGGTGGGGAAAGGGCACTGGCTGATGACATGGATGAATTGGGAGATGATAATCCATTTTGGATCGGTGGCTCTGCAAGCTTGCAATATATAGCAGCCATGCATTTTATCATATCCTCAGAAAGCTTGTTTGGGGTCTCTGGAACATGGTCAGAAATGCGAGTGCCAAGATGTTCAGCCAGACTGATTATATTCGATGCGTTCTGAGCATACTGCAGAGAACCAAGCAAAAGTTACAACCACAAGAAAAAAAAGATCCTTAAATTGTAGTACCTATTATATGAGAGATCGTTCTCCCATAAATCGAACTTGCTCCTCTTCTTGATGCAATCATGGGATGATGATGATGATTGAATTAATTTTCAATTATTTATCTCAAAATCAACTAAAAGTAAACTACATATGCTGTTGACAATCAGTTTCCCAGAATTAAATAACTGTAATGGTTTATTGTGATGTAATGTAACAGGCAAGTAGCAACCAACCAAAAAGGATAGTACAACGAAATACAAATTTTCTGAAAAGATTACATGCTAAAAGTAAGTTACCTCCATCATGGACACTGGTTGTGAATGGCAGGTCCTTATAGCTTTAGCCAAATTCTCTTCTGCAGGTGAAGTTCTACTTGAATATGCTGAATGCTGGCATAGTGAGGAATGAGAGCGATTGACACCAGAATCTAATAGTTTTTCTTCTTCAAAGCCACTAGGCTCCTTGCATGAATTGTCATGGTAACCGGACCGTAGAGCTGAATTTTCATCCCTTTTAGATGGAGATATAGAAGTCCTTTGTTGATCAAAGGCTTTCCTATACAACGAGAGAAGGTACTGTTCCAAATATACAACTTCCAATTCTAACACAGCAATTTCCTTGATTAACTCGGTAGCTGGCTGTAGAAAAGCAGCGTCAAGAGTCGGGCTTGAAGAACGTATAATGGAAGGGCTAAAAGTAGAGTCAGAAACTAAATTCTAAGGTAAAAGTTGGCATAAATGAAAATTCATGTCCACTAAGGTTAGAAGCAGCAAAATGTCTTAAACAATGAACTCCTGCCAGGAAAATAAGAGTTTAGAGGAACTACCTTAGTTGTGGACACTGATGTTTCATTTCTATCTTCATGGGAAGAAGTTCTATAGCCCAATGCTGTTTCCAATACACGACGAACCTCAAATTGATCTTGTAATCTTTTTTCAAGCAGTAAAATCTGCACAAGAGTTTTTTGAAACTCAAATTGATGTCTCAAAATTAGTAAAATGATACAAAAAAAAAACAGGTTCAGTTCCACACCTCTTGCTTCAAAGAGTTTTGGACCTCAGTGCTGGGAGTGGGAGATTGTTTCTTCTGGGTTTTGATAGAGTCCTTCAAGTGCCCCATATTCTAGTACCCAGATATATAAATCAGACCCTTTGCCAATCCTAAAACATTCTATTGGAGCATAGTATTGATGACTAATTAGTCCATAGCAAGAATTATTTAGCTCCATTTTAATTCAGAGCTAAAAGACTAATTTAAAACAAAGAATTTGATTATATGATTCCTTCTTTGAACAACCAAGTTACCATGTTTTTTTTATGCTCTCAAGTCTCAAACCAACTGTTGGAAAACAATAGCTTACAATTACCTTTTAAGAGTTAAAGGAAGAAGGGAATGCTTTACCAGCTTTATACGATTTGATGCTTCAAGAGAACTATCCATGCCATCTTCCTCAACTCTTTTCTTTCCAGGAAAGCTGCCATGTGACAAAATCCAAGAATCAATAGATAAAATTTTCAGAAGGCAGGATTTGAGGGCTGACATTGCAATTCGTAGCAAAAAAGAGAACTTCCCCCCCCCCCCCCCCCCCCCCATATTCATCAATGACTTATTAATTGCAACTTTTATGATAAAAAAAAGAATAGTCAAGTATATTAAGTAAATTAGTGTTCAATGCCAGAAGCAAAATTTCAAGCATTTTCATGATTTATGAAGCTTCCCTTTGTTACTTCATATTTACCAGTACCACAGCAGAACATTAATGACTGACCAAACCTAGGGAGTAGAGACATGGAGCCAAACTAATGAAGGAGAATTGGAAAATGCTTCTTAAGGTTTTCTACTTCTGAAAATGCTCAAAGTTCCAAGTTTTCTCAAGCAAAGCCTCATCCCAGAAACGCTTCCAGTAAAAAAAAAACTCTTTACATCAAAGTAAAACAAAGCTGTCCGCAAACTAACAAAACATATTTGAGCAGTCACCTTTTTGATCGCTTGTGCATTAATGATGTCACTCTCAATCCCAACATGTTACTTTCTCCGCTGCCTTGAAATCCCATTACTGAGAAAATTTGTTCATAACAGAAAAACCAAAAACGTTTCTTTGAAACAAGGACAACAGAAAATGGAAGAAAGTAGAGGACTTTACCAGTTAGGCTCTAAAAGAAGAAACAAAGAAGACCAGAAAAGGGTTCTGAGGAAATGAAGAAGGTAAACACTTGTGAAAAAAAAAGAGAGAGAACATGTGAGAAAGCGGAGACCCGTGATTATACTCCAAGACTAAACTTGTCTTGTTGCATTTTCAAGAGCACTGAGACTTTCAGCAACTACTCACAAAAACTTATCATTTTGCTGCTTAAAACATCCTGAAACTTAGCAGAGGACTGAAATTGCTTTGCATTAAAAACCTACTGATGCGGCTCTACAAAAGATGAGACCTTTTTAGCTTTTGAGCAGTGTTTCTTACCCTTTTTTTCCAAGGTACGTAAATTCACTCACTTTATAAATCCTTTAGCTTATGCAATGAGGAAATTCTCTCTCCCTTTTTTAACCGTAAAAAGAAGTAAAACCAGCGTGCGGGCCTTAGAAGATTAGTCTAAAGTCTAAACAAGCATTTAATAACTAATCCCTCAGTTTCCACATTGTCATTCTCTTGGTGGAAAGCAAGTGGGAGTTGATGACCATCCCTGCTGCCCTGTCTCGTTCAGTCATACTGCCACTATTCATTGTATGTGGTAAGATACTAACCATTCAGTCTTAAATTAACTGATTGTTTTGGCTAATAATTTGCATTTGTTTATGAGATTAAATCTTTCCCATTATATATGCATTTTGCTTATTTTTATTGCAGTGGGATAAAGTTTTGACTCTGGCAAAACAAATACTAATAATTGGTAAATAAAGCAACTCAATTCAATTAACAAATTCATCATTTACTGTGTTAAAAAGCTAGCTTAACAAAGGTGGAATGATGGGTTAGTTTGATTAATTGTTAAAATGTTTCAACTAAAGTGTCACAGATAGCTTAATCCACTTGGGGAGAAGCTGGTATAAGTTGGTTTTCAACTAATCTGCAATAATACTCTCTAGCAAGTAGAAAATAATTTATGCTACCAGGAGACAAACTTTAATATCATCAAACATGCAACCCATTTAACATCCAATTATCCTTAAACAATCACAATTCTTTTATTGGTTTTATTTGATTAAACTAGTCAAGCTAGAAAAAGTCTGAGGCAAGTCCTTACAAATATAAAGGATTTTGAACACTAATCAAGAACATGTTTATGTCCAAATGTAAGTTGTTAAGAATAATAACGTTAAAAACAAAAGCAAACTCTCTCCTCAAAAGGATGAAAACTGAAATGAGAAGCTTAAATGAGACATCATGTCCTTAAAAGGAAATGAAGTTTTGTGGTTTCTCTTTGTCTAAATCTTCTTGTTTTGAGAGAATAGGCGCATAGCCAGATACCCATATTGTCTTTCAGTATCAAAGAGACTAATGTTTGTCATAGAATCCACACACTAAAAATAAAATATTTAAAAAATGCTTATGGGGCTTGACCTTTTTCAAGGATCAATACAGTAAAGATTTAAAAAAATAGAGGGTTGTGTGTAATTGTAAGTTGGCTTGGTTTCTCCTTTTGTCTTCATACTCAGTTTCTTAGGAAAAAAAAGTTTATTTTATCACTGCAACAAGAAGAAAAAAAAAGCCTAGTCTATAAACAAATGTAGCCTCAAGAAAATAGAAACGATGTTTTAATATGATTGAACTTGAGGATTCATGATGATTTGGATTAACTGAAACTTTTGGCTAATCAATTGGCTGTTGCCTTAATCTATAACGACAGATTAATATGGGATAATACCCTTTGATATGCATTAATGCATATGAGATTATGGAACTGATTAACATAATTTGGGTGTTTAATATCATCATCAATTCATCAATATCATTTCCCTGTTCATATATTAGCTTTTTCCAGGTGATTCTTCCTTCCATTGGGAGCAAAGGTTGAGTTTTTGGAGCTATCTGAATCTCTGATATTTTAAGCTCCACCAGCAAAGGTTTGAACTTTTTGCAGTCCTTGTAAACAATAAACAAATGTAACTTTTATTTTATCTTATTATCTAGATTTTTTTTATAAACCAGATCATTGAGTAGCTTCTCAATGTCAAAGATTTGCATTACCAAGGAAACTTGGTATATATTTTTTCAAATGAAACTGACAGACATCCTTCATATAGATCAATGAAACTATCAAGCTGTATTAATGATATTCTTTAATTGAATCCGAGATTTTTCTCCAAAAAAATTGTCAGTTTATAAGCACAAGATGAGGGTTAGATTACCCAGATCTCTACAGAGTTTTTGAATCAAGTTTATATTGCCTCAATAATAGCCAAGGTTTATTTCAAAATCATTTCTTTCTGAATCATTAAACAAGGCCAAGGTCCCTTAGGACCATGTTGATTAATATGAAGAGTTGGAACTTGAGAATTGCAGGAAATTAAAAATTCTCAAAGAACCATTTACTATAGGGTAAACTACACTGGTAGTCACCGAACTTTTAGGGTGCTTTCAATAATGTCACCGAACTTTTAAAACTTTCATTACAGTCACCCAACTTTTAATTCGCTTTCAATAAGGTCACTGCCGTCAACCATCGTTAAAAAAGCTGACGTGGCATATTAAATTTAAGGGTAAAATACATTGTTAGTCACTGAACTTTTAAGAGGCTTTCAATATGGTCACCGAACTTTTAAAACTTTTATTACCATCACTCAACTTTTAATTCACTTTCATTACCATTAAAAAAGTTGACGTGACACGTTAAGTTTAAAAATAATTTTTTCCCACCCTATTTTATCTCCATGTCTTATTTTCTTCCATCCAAATATGTCTATCTTTTAGATACATTAATATTTTCCTTTGAACTCCTCATTATCCAGTGCATGACTCAGTAAATGTCGGGCCTGAAGCATACAGAGGATTTTTATGAGCAAAATTTTAGTTATTTCTTTATGATTCCATCATCGGATGTCTCCCAATATTTTTCTTGTTCTCACACATGTCGCATGCATGTCTAGATACATTAATATTTTCCTTGATGTGTTACTAGAGAAGTAACGACCTTCACCAAAAAATTACAATTTGATTCATATGGAAGAAAGAGACATGTTTGGATGGAAGAAAATAAGAGGGGAGAGAAAATATGGTGGGAAAACGTTAATTTTTAAACTTAAAGTGTCACATTAGCTTTTTTTTAACGGTAATGAAAGCGAATTAAAAGTTGAGTGATATTAATGAAAGTTTTAAAAGTTCGGTGACCATATTGAAAGCCTCTTAAAAGTTCAGTGACTAACAATGTATTTTACCCTTAAATTTAACATGCCACGTCAGCTTTTTTAACGGTGGTTGACGGCAGTGACCTTATTGAAAGCGAATTAAAAGTTGGGTGACTGTAATAAAAGTTTTAAAAGTTCGGTGACCTTATTGAAAGTGCCCTAAAAGTTCAGTGACTACCAGTGTAGTTTACCCATTTACTATAATATTCAACTCTAAGTGATCAAAGAAGACAAATTAGAAATGAAAACAAAATATTTATGATTTCAAAGGAAGCTTGGAAAATTCAGGAACCAGATTCTAAGGACTCTGCTATTTAAGTGCTTCTTTGTTCTTTCTGCTACCATTGTTGCTTGTTTCATGTAGAAACAAGACTATAACTCAATCTGTCCCGTTATAATATGTTGTTCATATATAGCATATTACAAAATCTCTAGCAACTGTTACTGTTACAGCTCATCGTTAGCATATTCAAACATGAGTTTAAGGGCATGACCTCGAAATAAATGAAACAACTTAAAACAAAAACAAAACAAAAAAATTAAACATACTCCTATCCGACTTTGATCATTCTGCACACAAAACCAGCTTTTCCATTAGCTTTGATATGAGAAGAAAAGGACAACGCAGATAAACAATAAAGAAGTGCCTTAATCACACCAATTTTTCTTTCAAAAACATGATTCAGAATATAAAAGGCAATGGTCTGGTCTCCATCTGAGACTCTCGTGAATCTGTCAAGCCTCAAAGAGTGGGGGGGGGGGGGGGGGGGGGGACTAAAACAGTGCTTTGAGTTGGCCAAAGAAACCCACAAAATCCATTAAAATAAAATGAAAATGCACACATCAATTTGACAAGTGGTGGGAAAGTGGACCTCATGGCCATATGGGGGTAGTTACAAAGGTGCGGCAGTTTGGAACCGGGAAGAGGGAAGGGAAGGGAATTGAAGAATCTCACATTTGTGACAAGGAAGTCTATGCCAATCATAACCACCAAAAGATATCTCCCCCTTCCCCGTTTCTGTCCCACTCCACTGAAAAATTATTATACGATCCCGGCTTACCACGTCATTTTGGTCTTATCCACTAAAAATCAACCAACTAATTTTTTTTTTCTTTTCTTCCCTATCATTTTGTGGATGAGGACCGTAGATGGTGATGTGGTGAGCCGGATTCATACAATAATTTCGCTACTCCACCTTTCTTTCTCTCTCCATCTCTTTCATATGGGATGGTCCAGAATATCACGATAGATACAAATAACAAAAACAATCCCCCATACTATTTAAATTCTTGATAAAGACTTGATGTATGTTTGATGTATGTGTGTTGTCATGGTCATAATCCCTCATGATGGTATACAATGCAGTGTAAATGAAGAACATTTAGGCAATGAAATTCTATTTACATCTAACCTCTGTTGGTTTTCTTTCTTGATTTGTCTCAGACAAATCTATGATGAAGAGAAATGAGATTGTGTCAAGAAAGAACAATTGAAAGTTTGCAGCCTGTAGTAAAATTGAAGAATTCTGAGAAAAGTTAATGTGCCTTTGGAAGAAGCAAATGAAAGGTTGACAACCTGGTATTGGTAACCTTCTTCACAACGACGAAGCTGTGTTTTAAGTGAGAGGGACAACAAGAGCCCCTCTCACTAAATTTTTTAAATACATTATTTATAATTTTAGCCTCATTTTTATACATTTATATTTTCCCTAACCCTTAACCCTAGTTCCGTCCATACTTCTGCATTTACTTTACTAAAAGAACTCCTCTTTCCCAACAATTATCCAAAGGGAGGAAAAAAGGAGAAGCAAGATTTGTTCTTTATCTTTTTGCAGGTAAATGCTTTGTTATTACAAGAAGTTATATCAATGGAAAGAAACCTAGTACTAAAACACGTGTCTTGAAAACCCATATCATATCTGTTTTTGATGAAATGGAGAATAAAATCTAGTGTGACCTTCAACTCTTTTTAAGCAGATTTTTTTTAAACTTTTTTTCCTCAAAGGAAGATAATAGAATAAAGGGGCTCAGTGGAATATACCTACCTTGACCTTTCTTAATTTGACATCTCATGATTCATTCAATAGCGTAAAGTAGCTAGAAAAAAACATAAACAATTTTGCATTGCTTGTTTCAACAGACAATAGGCTAGTACTTTTGGGTCTTGATTTTCTCTCAATGAATGTGTTTTGGTTGTACCAAATCATAGAAACTGGATACATGATCTTTCAACTAAGAGTCCATTTGTTTCACTGAAAACAATTTTTAAAAAATGAATTTTAAGAAAGCAAATTCCAGAAAGCATTTTCTGTAGTTTGGTAAATTTTCTTGAAAACAATTTTCGAAATCTATTTTTAGTGAAATAAATACATTAAATTTTATTGTTCTTATCTTTTTCATTGAGAGTTATATATTTTATAATTAAAAAAACTTATTTTCATCAATTAAATTAATCCTTTTAAGAAATTTATGTAACGTATGTTACAAATTTGTAACAACAATCCACAATACCTATAGACTATTATAAAACTAGCTAGTTCATCAAATCATAAGAAAATATTTTATAGTTCACGTCAAACATAAACAATAAGAATTCTAAAATGTTCACTTTTCTTTTTAAACCACCATTTCTCATAACATTTTATATGTAAAGAATTGTCAATGTACAAATTGAAGAAAGGAATCAATGAAAAGCAAGGCAATATGAAACATAAAGAAATGTACAAAATATTCTTTGAAGACATTCAACTACAACTAGAAGAGAAAAGTAAACAACATAATCCACAAACAAACATCGACTATGCTAAAAACAAGTTCCAACCAAAACATGGAATAAATGAACGCCTATGAAAATTAGTCTAAAAATTACAAATAAATACTAAATAGGACCAAAGTTAAGACAATTATCAAAAGTATTCTCACACTCAAGCAGGTGTCACAGTTGTATAAATCATGTCAGGTAGAAAATAGAGTTGTATATGAAGTTCTCTAGAGCTATATATGAAGAAGATATACACGAACAAGAGACAAGGCACATGAAAAGAATTGAAAAATTTAAACCTTTGTAGTTTACCTTGTTTATTTGATGACTGCAGTTAGACTTACAGAGAAGTGCAAGGTATTCTTCAAGCTTTATACTAAATGAGTGAAACAAGATATTTCACACTACAAGCATATAATATTAATAACTATAGTAAGCAAATATTAACTTAAGCAAAATCATAGTAGTTATATATATATTTTTTAAATTGTACCAAAACACACTTTTATGTTTAATTTGAGTTCAAGTCTTATTTTATAACTTATCAAGATGGTAATTTTTCTTTTCATTTAAAACAACCTATACAAAATCTCAACCATTACATGGATTGGTACTGGATTTTAACTCTAGAAATTGAGAACATGAAGAAAATGTAAACGTTAGATTGGTTGACCGAACAAAAAACAAAAAAAAAAACTAAACAGATCTTGTACTGCATATTCTACACTATTAATGATTATTTATCTTTAAATCATTCTATTTTGGTTTTATCTTGTACTTAAATTACTGGAAAGGAACATAGTAATGAAGGGCAACACCTTGCCATGCTTATTGTTATGAAGCACATATGTAATAGTAAGAAAAGAGTACAACCAGTATTTTAACAATTTATAGTAGAACGGAGGCCAAAACACATGAGAGAAACACTAGCCAAAAGTAATTCAAGATAAGAAAGAATCCCACTTTTAGCAATTGAATAAGAACCTTCCTTACTTAGCAATTAGAATTTCAAAATTTCTAAAACTCAAATAGATATATCAAACAACCTACAGCAAGTCAATTGAGAATCTATTTCAGCAAAAAAGGGGGGGATATGTATTAAGAAAAGGAAGAATTGAGAGGCGAAACCTTTCTTTAGCAAAATCTTGATGTTCCGAAACATATTCATCTTTGAGAAAAATGGGATTGGCTCAATTTCTCGAGACCACTCACATATATTTGTTGCTTTGCTTTAAAAGAGATTATTTTGGTGAATTATCATCTTTGCTGAAGATGTGAGAGTGGTGGTGACACAATCGGAAAATGACGGTGAGAGGTGGAGACTGTCGGAGCGAAGTGAGAAGAGAGGTTCAAGTTGAGAATTTTGAGAATAAGGGTGAAGAGGAAAACGACTTACGGAAATATATTGGGTAAGTCGTTTTACGGAGAGCCTTTGTTATTTTTTTGTTTGACCGAATTTGGTTTCCACTTTCCACCAACCAAACGCCGAAAATGGAGAAATTATTACATGGTCCCGGACCACCACATCATCCATGATCCCTATCTACTAAAAATTCGCCACATAATTTAATTTTTTCCATATCATTATTTTATTTATAATCAACTTCTATGTAACTAACCACTTCCTATTTACATGGCTTAAAAATATGAAGATTCATCTTTGGAAAAAAATGACATGGAAAAAAACAAATTATGTGGCTGATTTTTAGTGGGAGGGACCATGGATGACGTGGTGGTCCGGGACCATACAATAATTTTTCCTGGAAATGGGAGAACATGTTTTCCAGAAAATCAAATACTTCAAAACAATTTCTCATTTAGACTCCTCCCCTCTAGGTAGGGACTAGGGAATATAATAGGTCAGAAAACTAATTAATAAGAGTTGAAAACAACTTCTAGTTTAAATCATTTGAGTAAAAGATTTTCAAATTCAAATTTAGATCCGACATAATCGATTTGTTAACTTTTAGGTTTGAGGTAATATTGAATTGGATTATATCAGATTCAAATTAGACAGAATCGAAATGTTACTTTTTTTATAATCAAATAAGTTTGATTCTCGGGTTGAGGTGAAAGTTGGCGTGTGTAATCATTTACATTGGCAGGTAAAACTCCTAGATAGTAAAAAATACATATAAAAATGAAAAATAGTTAATTGTTAGTAAATTAGAGTAATTTAATAATAAACAAAAAAAACTTATCGGAATTAATTTGGTTCATTTTCCCTCCAAATAAATATATATATTTAGAAAAATGTAATGGATTGTTCTTGTTTTCTTAATTGGGATGATATTTGAAGACCCAAAAGATTCATTTTAACAGGGCTTGGAATTCAATAGAAAGAGATTGTCCGATTCAATTACTCAACTGTAAAAGCTTGGAAGCTGAAAGCCCAAAATCCCACATTCATCACTTATCCGCAAGGACCGTAACACTTGTAGACTATGCTACTCGAACATAAGTCACTCAAATATTATATTGATCATATTTGGTAAATAGAGGTTTGAGGTATAATTAGAGATTTGACCAGTCAAATTCACTAATATTGTTGTTTGGTAAATAGCAGATTGAAAAAGCGAATTGGGGTGAAACCGCTAATTTTGAAAAATCTCATAATATGATCCTTTTGAGATTAGAGGTTTGATATTAGAGTTGTAAAGACTCTCTTACTCTTACCAGTTACCAAAACTCTCAAAATAACCTAAATTAAATATTTTCTCACCCTATTTATAAGCTAATCTTATTTACTTTTTTTATTATCACATATTTATATGTGTATTTAAATTTATTAATTAATTAAATTATATTAAAATAATTATATAAATAATAAACTAATATATAAATCATTCAAATATGTTTAGAAAAATTATATTAAAAATAATTTTATAGATCTAACTAATATTAATTAGATACAAAATATTGATAACTAATAAATTATTCAAACAAGTATTGAATATAATTATGTCTTTATATGTCATTTTACTTGTTTAAATAATCTAACAGCTATCAGCTATCAGTTAATTTTACCAAACACTTTTATACAATCAGCTAATACAATTCACTAATCAAATCAGCTAATACAATCAGCTATCAGCTAATGTAATCAGTTATCAGTTAATGTAATCTGTTATCCGCTAATTGCCAAACATGACCATTAACTTTTATTACTTAAACTACTAAATAAATTTCTCGCGTTTCATCTATTTCTATAGCTATTCTTCATTTTCCCTGTACTTTTTTATTAAAATCCATGTCATTTAAATTATATGTATTTTTTACAAATATAATTTTATTATATCTTAGTATCTTGTCATCATTATCGTACCCCGTTAAATTTGCGTTGACAAACATGTACCATATCTATATTTTAGATAAATTTCATTAACACCGTTATCGATTTTATCGACTTGTGTATTTCCTCGTCACAACTTTTATTTCATTTGTATTTTAAAAGATAATCTTCATCCGTGGTCCCTTTTATTTGAAGTTTGTTCTATTTTGGTTATCCGAATTTAAAAAAGACTATTCTGGTCACTTACGTTTAAAAATGTTTTTGTTTTGGTCACTGGACCGTTAACCTCCGTTAATTAAAAAAATAATTTTTAATTTAACCCTCAAACTTTCAAAATTTTATTTTTCACCATCTTTCCCAAAGTAACAATATTGTATCTTACCCTGTCAAAACAATCCAAGACTTCCATGCTCCACACATCATCTAGAACCATTAAATATCTCCTTTCTTCTAGGAATTCATGCGTTAATATTTGTATGGATTAATAGTTTCATCCAAAATTAATGTTAGAAATAGTAGCACTTGGCACTACAGTCTTTAAAGGAAACGACTGAAGGTGCCCAGGTTCAAAATTATTTTCCCAAAAAGAAATAGCACTCGAGCATTGCCGTCATTTACTCGTACAATTTCCTAGTTTTATTTGCATTTGGGGATGGCTTCTTCATCTCTAGCAAGCCCGTTATGCACTTGGTTGGTGGCAGCTTGTGTGTCGGTAATGTCCGGGAATGACCAGTCACGGTTGCCATTGTTATCGGGCTTGACTTCTTCTAATACTAGACTCGGTCGTTGGGCTCGTAACAGAAAGAAAGCTCTTCTTTCTAAATGTTGCAGCGGAGGAACTGCCACTAACAAAGACGCGTGCTTGATTTTTTCGTTTCGTTGTTCCATGGCTTCTTGCTTGGCTTTCGAGCCTTGTAATGAGTACTATTTCTCCAAAAATGGAAGTTTTTCTTCTTTCTTTGGCTCTAGAAATGTTCCCTTCAATAATAATAGCAAGCAAAGAAGACTCAATCGAGAAGTTGCTTGTTCTGGTAATCTTTAGCTTCTTGGTTTTCTAGAATTGAAAACGTAATGTTGCTTTTGCTGCCTTTTTGAATCTGAATTCTTTTCTTTTTCACTGTTTTTTTATTTCTTTAATATCTTTGTTTGCCTAGAATTTGACCCTTTTTAGCAAACTTTCTTTTATTTGCTTCTTTTCTAACATTAATTTTGGATGAAACCATTAATCCATATAAATATTGACGCATGAATTCTTAAAAGATATGAGATATTTAATGGTTCGGGATGGATGATGTGTGAAGCATGAAAGTCTGAGATTATTTTGACATGTAAGATACAATATTGTTTTTTTAATATGCTGGTGTGATGCAAGGGTAGCATGTATTCAACTTTCTTAGTCTTTTCAAAGACGGCACACACAACATACATTACTAGTGCTCGAACCCGGGTCCCAAGGGATGATGAACATCTATATTTGCCACCAGGACACAAGGGAATGAGCAAGATACAGTATTGTTACTTTGGGAAAGATGGTGAAAAATAAAAATTTAAAAGTTTGGGGGTTAAATTAGAAATTGATTTTTTTAATTAACAGAGGTTAACGGTACAGTGACCAAAACAGAAACGTTTTCAAACGTAAGTGACCAGAATAGTCTTTTTGAATTCGAGTGACCAAAATAGAACAAACCCCAAACAAAAGGGACCATGAGTGAAGATTACTCTATTTTAAAAGTATGTGACCAAAATGCATTTGGTGCTATTGAGAGGAAGCATGAAGCTATGAAATGGTTCTCAACTTCTCATCGTGTAACCATGGGCGAAGCCATTATAGTATAAGGGTGTCACATGACATCCCATTTTTTTTTTTTAAAAAAGTTTGCACTATAAATTTAATATAAAATATGTTAGAAATAAAATTAATAGAATTAAAATGATTATTTTTAAACTTATTCAAACATTACAAAAAATAATTCAAAGTTTATTCTAACTTGAAAAATACATCGAGGTGTTAAAAGGGACCTTATGTAGAAGAACAACAAGAAAAGTTAATACCAACATTCATATATAAAGAAATTAGTTTTTGGTCTTAAAAGTTTACTTTATTTGTAAAACATGAGTGAGTGCTTTAGTGTGCAAACATTTAACTTTGTGAGGTTTTTTAAGTTTGTTTTATTTGTATTCTCTTTGAGAAAGAGTGAAGACAAGGCTTTGCGTATAAACCTTGTGTGCTGTAAGGTTGTTAGCTGTTAGCAAGAAGTTATTCTGTTATCATTATTTAATTAGTTTGTTAATAGGCAGTTAAACTTTTTAGTTACTAAATGTATTAGTATAAATATACACTTTGTAGATTCTTTTTCATTAATGAGAGAAATCATTATTCCAATATTACTCCTAGTTTTAACATGGTATCTGAGCCATGCCTTTTTTGGGTTCTTTGTAGTCTTTGGGCTTTCTCTTTGACTGATCCGTAATCTCTCATTTCTCTGTTTCTTTCATTTTCCCCAATTCTTTGCGTTTTAGGGTTTTTTTCTCTCCCTTTCTTCGCTTCAATGCCGAACGCCATTGATGATTCGGAGATTGATTTCAATCATCCGCCTTTCCTTCATCCGTCAGACACTCCTGGCGGAATCTTGGTCTCCCATCGTCTTGTTGGGATTGACAATTACAATCTGTGGAGCCGCTCTATTCATATCGCCCTTCTTGCGAAGAATAAGTTGGGTTTCGTTGATGGCAACTGCAAGAAAGAGGGTTATGCTGAGTCTCATCATTCTCAGTGGGAACGCTGTAATGCGTTTGTCCTCTCTTGGATCCTCAATACCGTCACCAGTGAGCTCTCGGCTGGAATCGTGTTTGCCTCCAATGCTGCCCAGGTCTGGAAAGATCTGAAGGAACGATTCGACAAAGTTGATGGATCGCGTATCTTCTACCTTCATCATGAGATTGCAACGGCGAGTCAAGGGGATTCTTCTATTTCTACGTATTTCACACGTTTGCGTCTTCTCTGGGATGAGTATAACTCACTGGTGCCCGTTTCGGTTTGCGATTGTGATGTCTCCTCTCAGAACTCCAAGCATCTTGCTCAACATAATCTATTTCAGTTCTTGATGGGCTTTAATGAGACGTACATGGCGATTTGGAGTCAGATCCTGCTGATGCAACCTTTGCCGACGGTGAATCAGGCGTACTCAATGCTTGTGCAAGAGGAATCTCAACAGGCTCAGTCTTCTGGTATTTCTCATCTTTCTGATGTTACTACTTTGTATTCTAATACGTATGGTTCCTCTGATCGTAGGCGTTTTTCGGGTATATGTGATTTTTGCAAAATCTATGGTCACAAGCGTGATATTTGTTATCGTCTCTATGGTTTTCCCCTCTGATTTCAAGTTCACGAAGAAGAAGGGTTCTTCTCCTGTCTTGGCTGCTCATACGCATGCATCTACTCATGTTGTTGAGTCAGATTTGAGGAGTGATTCAGGCTCTCTGTCTACTCCTAGTTTTCATCCTGCGCCCGTATTCACTCGTGACCAGTATAACCAGCTGTTGCAATTGCTGAACAAGGTTCCATTGGCTGAATCGACTCCCATTTCTGCCAATTCTGTAGGTACAATATCTCAAGGTATTTCTGCCCTTTCTAGTTCAGTAAATTGGATTTTGGACACTGGGGCTACTAATCACATGTCGGATTTTCATAACTTAGATTTCCCCATTTCGTGTTCTTCTGATTCCAATCTTGTTCATTTGCCGAATGGTAAAACAGTTCATATTTCACATACTGGTTCTTTTTCTTTCGATTCCTCTCATGTTCTTTCCAATGTTCTTTATGTCCCAAATTTCACTCATAATCTTTTATCTGTTTCTAAACTCACATGTGAGCTTCATTGTAGCATAACATTTTATCCTGATTTTTGTGTTTTACAGGATCTTTACAGTGGAAGGATGAAGGGGATTGGTAAAGAGTTGCGTGGCTTGTACCTTTTTGATTCACAAAGTTTCATTCCTGGTGTGTCTTGTGATGCTCAGTGTAATTCTTCTTTTTTGAATTCTGTGTTTTTTGTTTCTGCTTCTACTGATTGTATGTCTTTTGCCTCATATAATAAAGACTTAGTTTGGCATGCTCGATTAGGGCATGCTCCTCTTAGTACTTTGACTAAAACTCCTTTTCTTAATTCTGTTGACTTAAGTTCTGAGCATATTTCTACTTGTTCTGTTTGCCCTTTAGCAAAACAAACTAGGATTCCTTTTCCTTTGCGCTCTTCTGCCCGTTCTCTGCAACCTTTTGACCTTATTCACATCGATCTTTGGGGGCCTTATCGTATTTCTACTCACAGTGGTTAGAGGTTCTTTTTAACAGTGATTGATGATTGTACTAGGTTTACCTAGGTTTATCTAATGAAGCTGAAAAGTGATATTGTTCTTTATCTCAAGCAGTTCTATGCTTTTGTTAAAAATCATTTTTCCACTACTGTCAAGACAATTAGGAGTGATAATGGTAGTGAGTTTTTTAATTCCCATTGTTCTGCCTTTTTTCTTGATAATGGTATTGTTCATCAAAGTTCCTGTGTTAGAACTCCTCAGAAAAATGGAATTGATGAGCGTAAGCACAGACACTTGTTAGAAGTGGCCCGTGCCTTGGGTTTTCATTCCAATGTTCCTCTCAAATTTTAGGGTGACTGTGTCTTAACTGCTTGTTACATCATCAATAGGTTGTCTTCTGTTGTTTTAGGTTGGAAATGTCCTTTTGAGGCTCTTTACCATAAGCCTCCTAATTTGTCTCAAATGCGTATCTTTTGTTGCTTGTGCTATGCTACAAATCTTCATCCTCAAGATAAATTTTCTTCTCGGGCAGTTCTTTCTGTTTTCTTAGGTTATTCTTCAACTAAAAAGGGCTATGTTTTGTTTAATCTTGCTTCTTATAAGTTTTTTATTAGTAGAGATGTTGTCTTTAAAGAATCTATATTTCCTTTTCAGCTTTCCTTATCTGAGTCTTCTGTGTTTTTTCCTTCTCATTCTTCTTCTACTTCTTATTCTGATTTTTTGACTCTTGATTCTACCATTGCTTCATTAGATACTCCTTCTGTTACACCTTCAACCCCTGTTATTGGTTCTTCACCTATATTGTCTTCACCTATATTGTCTTCACCTATAGAGTCTTCACATATAGTGTCTTTTGAGAACAATTCCTTGGATGTTTCTATTTGTGAGCCTCTTGTTGCCCCTCGACGTTCTTCTAGGCAGTCCCGTGAACCATCTTGGCTACAAGATTATGCCCACTCTTGCCAATCTTCCTCATTTTCCTGTCGGTATCTTCTTTTCTTTCTTATTCTAACTTACCTCTTCATACTCAAAGTTTTTTATCCTTTACTTCTCATATTATTGAGCCAAAGAGTTACAATGAAGCTGTTCAGAATCCTCTTTGGGTCAAAGCTATGAATGAAGAAATTTCTGCCATAGAATCCAACAACACGTGGTCTGTAGTTTCTTTGCCTCCAAGGAAGAATCCAGTCAGGTGCAAGTGGGTCTATAAGGTCAAATACAAGGCTAATGGTGAGGTGGAAAGATTCAAGGCACGCCTTGTTGCTAAGGGTTACACCCAACAGGAGGGTGTTGATTACACAGATACTTTCTCTCCTGTTGCGAAGATTGTCACTGTTCGTACAGTTCTTACTCTTGCCTCCATCTTTGCTTGGCCCCTTTATCAGCTTGATGTCTATAATGCTTTTCTCCAAGGAGATCTTTCTGAGGAAGTGTTCATGACTTTGCCCGAAGGATTTTGCAGCCAGGGGGAGTCTAAGGTGTGTAGGCTTCAAAATCCCCTATATGGGCTGAAGCAAGCTTCAAGGCAGAGGAATCTTAAGTTGACAGAGGCCTTACTTGTTGCGGGTTATCATCAAAGTAAACACGATTACTCATTGTTTACTAAACAACAAGGAGAAAGAATAGTCATCATGTTGATCTATGTTGATGATCTCTTAATAACTGGAAATGATGAGTTATTAATTGGAGAGCTCAAAGAAATTTTGAATAAGAATTTCAAGATGAAGGATCTTGGTGATCTCAAGTACTTCCTTGGATTAAAAGTTTTGAGGTCAAAAGCTGGGATAATTTTAAACCAGCGCAAGTATGCTATGGAATTGATTGAAGATACAGGGATAGGGGGAGCTAGGCCCGCTGGGACTCCTTTGGAGCAAAACAAGAAATATACTTCACTTGAGTATGATGAAGATGGTGATGAGAGTGATGAAGTTCTTCAAGACAAGTCTGTTTTCAAAGACTTATTGGCAGACTTATTTATCTGACACATACCAGGCCTGACATCATGTTTGTTGTACATACGCTGAGTCAATTTATGCAACAACTGAAGAAATCACATTTGGATGTAGCCTTGAGGATTGTGAGGTACATTAAAAGCAATCCTGGGAAAGGTATTCTTTTAAGTTCCACAAGCAAATGTCATTTGTTTGCATACTGTGACTCTGATTGGGCTGCATGTCCTATGACTAGAAGGTCAATAATTGGTTTTTTCACAAAGTTGGGGGATTTTCTAATTTCATGGAAGTTGAAGAAGCAACATACAGTAGCCAGGTCTTCTACAAAAGCATAATATAGAAGTATGGCAATCACAGCTGCTAAGATAGTTTGGTTAAAAGGAATACTGAAGGAGCTTGGGATCAAGGAAGAAGGTCCAGCAAGGCTCATGTGTGACAGTAAAGCAGCTTTGCAAATAGCAACTAACCCGGTGTTCCATGAAAGAACCAAGAATATAGAAATAGATTGTCATTTTGTCAGAGAAAAAATTTAGCAAGGCTTGATACAAATTGAACATGTAAGATCTGAAGAACAACTTGCAGACATTATGGCCAAAGCTTTGGGAACAAGTCAACGTGAATACTTGATGTCCAAGTTGGGGTTTAAAGACGTCTTTCAACCACCAACTTGAGGGGGAGTGTTAGCTGTTAGCAAGAAGTTATTCTGTTATCATTATTTAGTTAGTTTGTTAATAGGCAATTAAACTTTTTAGTTACTAAATGTATTAGTATAAATATATACTTTGTAGATTCTTTTTCATTAATGAGAGAAAGCATTATTCCAATATTACTCCTAGTTTTAACAAAGGTTATCTCTTTGTCTTCAAAAGAAAATAAATCTAGTGGATTTGAGAAATCTTTAGCGGTGGTAAGCTAAGGGAGTTGCTGTAGACTTAGTTTAAAAGTAAAATCACTCTAAAATTATTGCGTCAATTTTTATTCCTTAGCCTTTCTTTCCACAATTTTTTTATAAAAAAAAACAATTCTTCCTCTTAGTAATTCAGTTAATCATATCAAACCCAACACTTTCTCCTACCGTGGTTGTCGGACTTTTTCTCAAAACCTTTGTGTTTTTTTTTCTTCTAAGAATATGTTTAACCCTCCTTTTCTTAGTCCAATGTGTCAAATGCCAATGTTATTCTTTGTGACTTTGTGACGTTTGATTTCAATCTTTGAATGAAATTTGGTGTTATTTGTTAAAAAGAAATTTGTGGGTGCAATTCATGATAACTTTTGCTTTTCTAATGCATGTTCTACAAGAAAAAAGGACTGTGCCATTGTGCTGCCGCTACCAAAGAGTTTCTAATCTTCTGCCATTTTCTTGTTTGCCAATCACTAACATTTATGCAAGCTATTATTTTACTTTATTTGTATCTGAAACTCCATGGCACACATGATGCACATGTTTGAGTTTAAGTTCGAGAATAGATTATAATATATAAGTTATATAAGAAATTAAAAAATAAGTGTACCATATCAAAAACATGTAAATTTTTATCTAATTTAAGAACACAAAAGACAATGCAAGAAATGTGATGATAAGAAGCATATTGAATTGCAATTCGCAAATATAGAGCTAGGCTTTAAGCTTTGTTCCTTTGCACTAATTTGAACTCTTTCCATATAAGAATAAGATGATTTTATTTTTGATCAAATAAAACTTCATATTATAGGAAATCAGGTAGACAAAAGATGAGGAGGAAAGACTATAGGATTCCAAACAACATGGTCCTGTTTTGTCTTCGCAAACTTGGCAAGCCAATCAGCTGCCTGATTACAAGATCGAGGAACAAAGGAAAAACAACAAGACTCAAACAACTTCACGATATCCTTTATATCCTCTTCAATAGCTGATGTTTCCCAATCAGAACCATCTCCAGTTCGAAGCCTGGTAATAACAGCTTTATTGTCCGCCTCGATGATGACATCCCTAAAAGCACTCTGGTTGGCTATCAATAATCCCAATCTGATTGCACAAGCTTCTGCTGCTGCAGCAGACGGAGCCCAACAAGGGGCCGAAACCCCAAGTAGGCAATAACCCGAGCAATCTCGGAAAACAGCTGCGATAGAAGCTTTCCCTGTTAACTGGTCGAAAGCGGCATCGCAATTGATTTTTATGGTTCCCTGAGGAGGTGGTGTCCACTTGTAATACGTCGGCTTATCGGAAGACCTTTCCAAGTTGCCGGGATTGTTGGCGAGTTGAAATTCCATGAAATCCCTGTCCTCCTTTAACCATACATCCCATGGGGAATCTCTTCTTCCTTCAAAAACCAATGTGTTTCTTGATGTAACACCCCAATTTTGGGCTTAGGAGTTTTGGGATTCGGACCGGTTCGGTCAAATCGCGGTTCGAATATATAAGAGTGAATTTAGGAAAACCTAGTTCGGGTTGCATTAAAAATATGGAAAAATGTCTTAAAATCCTCTTTTATTATATATAAGCGTTTGGTGAAATCAATTTTACAAAATGAGGTTTGGAAGTGTGACATTTTGGTTAGTGGCCAAAATGTAATTTTCGAAAACTGTGAGACTGTTTTAAAAATGATTGAAACTTTGAATCTTTAAGGAGCTATTTACCCAATGGGAGTTTCTCCAGATTTTTCTAAAATATTAAAGGTTTAATAAATGGATTTTAAATAAAAGAAAAGGGAGGGAAGATATTTTCCTAAATTTCCAACTAACTTTCCACATTTTCTATTTTCATTTTCTCTCATCTTTTCTCTCAAACCAAACACATTTCTCCAGAGCTTTTCCCTCTGATTTTGTCATCTAAATATCTCATTTCAATTCTCTTTTGATCTTCAATCATCTCTTCAACAAAACCTTTGCATTTGCTAAGTGGATTTTCAAGAATTTGATTCCAAAAAGGGAGAAAACTCAAGTTTGGAGGTAAGAACGTCCTTCTCCTCTAAACTCTCAGTTCTTTACTGAAATTCCTAAGTTCTCAATCCTTGATTTATGTTTTATAAAAGGTTTTATAGATGTGTTCTTGATTTTGGCTTTTAAATGCAAGATTTGATTGATTTTGATGAAATTTCGTATGATCTGATTGGGCAGTGTTTTGAGGTGTCAATTTGATGTTAAATGAATGTTAAATTGATGTGAAATTGAGGTTTAATTAATGCAATCCCGGATAGGTTGAATTTCCTAAGTTTAGCTTGTGTTCTTGGTTATTTTTGGAGTGATCTTGATGATCTGTTATAGCTGGAGGTATAAGGACGTGGTAAGATCCTTTCTGGATGTTAATTGATGTTTAAGGATGTTTAGATTTGATGGATCTTGGCTGGGTAGTGTTGTGGAGTTGTTTGGATGCATTTTCGGTTGTGTTTGGTAGCCGAAAATGGAGTGTGGATGAGAGCAGCGGGTTTAGGTGCTTTCATTGAAGATATTAATGCATGATGATGCATTAATCTACTGTTTTGATGTGTTTAAAACAGGGGAGTCATCTTTGGATCCTAGTGGTGTTGATCCGGTAGCTTGATTGGTGTTTCGGCAAGAGGCGAAACGGAATCGGTGAGTGGATTTTGGATTTCAGCTATGAAACCAATGTTTTGAAGGTTTGAGAGCTTAGTTTAAGTCTAAGCAACTTAGCTAAGCTCAAGAGTAAGTTTTCGGAAAAACTCTCTTGATGATGAACCATGGATTGGTTGTATGCAATGTGGTTTGTTTGTATGTTTTAAATCCTGTTTTGAAAGCATATTTAGCATGTTTATTTGCTGAGATTATAAGCCATGTGTTGAAGGATGCTCAAGGTAAGAGATCCTTGTTTTTGAACATTGTTTTAATGTGGTTTGATGCTTAAAGATGCATGATGTTTATGGCTTTGTTAAATGCTTTAAAACAGTGGAATATTGTTGTTAATGATGCATATTGGCAAGTGATGGTTAAGGTCTCAAAGGTGGTTAAAAGTCATTGTGTGAGCCTTGTTTATTTAAGAACAACATGGTGTTTAAAAGTCCATGGTTGGTTCTTGGTTAAGATCACAAAGGTGTTTAAAAGTCCTTGTGTGGATCTTGTGTATTTTAAGAACAACATGGTGTTTAAAAGTCCATGGTTGGTTTTTGGTTAAGGTTCAAGGTGGTTAAAATTCCTTGTGTAAGCCTTGTTATTTAAGAACACCAAGGTGTTTAAAAGTCCTTGGGTGATTCTTGTTAAGGACACAAAGGTGTTTAAAAGTCCTTGTGTGGTCCTTGTCATGGTGTTTAAAAGTCCATGGATGATTCTTGTTAAGGACGCAATGGTGTTTAAAAGTCCATGTGTGGTCCTTGGAAAATTGTAAGATCACAATGGTGTTTAAAAGTCCATGTGTGGATCTTATGTTGATTGTATCACTTGTGGCCAATATGACATGTTATGATCTTGAAGCACGGTTTGCTTGTTTTAAATGCTTATGAGCATGTATATTGTGGTTTTGAACAATGATTTATAAAGGTGTTTTATAAATGCATTATTGGTTTAAGAAAAGAGAGAGCGTAAGCAAAAGCTTAGTGAGGAATGCTCGTTAAAACCACACAAATAATGCATTTATAAAACACCTTTATAAATCATTGTTCAAAACCACAATATACATGCTCATAAGCATTTAAAACAAGCAAACCATGCTTCAAGATCATAACATGTCATATTGGCCACAAGTGATACAATCAACATAAGATCCACACATGGTTTCCAAATGGTCCAAAGAATGAAGGCTAAGTGAGCGCACCCATCATCAGAGAAACCAAGGTTTCGGTCTTTGAAAACCTTACACCACCATTTTGGGAAACCAGGGAAGCCAATGGCGGATGGAGAGTAGTTAAAGCCCGAGGCTTTCTAGATTGCCTGCGCGAAAGGACATAAGAACAAGAGATGCTCAGCCGTTTCCCCTGGACTCTCACAATGGGGGCAGGTATCAGGATCTTTGAAATTCCCATGCATACGGGCTTTCAAGGAGCTCTTTGTAGGAACAATGTTATGGCATAGTCTCCACAAAAAGGCTCGAATCTTAGAGGGGACTTTTAACTTCCAAATTGAGTTCCATAACTCCTTTTTTGATAAGGTGCCCTCGCTGGATGAGGGATTCAAAGTGTCCATAGATCCCTCCTCCATGAATCTATATCCTGACTTGGCTGAGTACTCTCCATTTTTATTTCCGGCCCTTATGAGATAGTCTTGAACATTTGGACCTCCAATCGGGATTCTCAATATCGCCTTGGCTTCAGATGGAGAAAAGAGCTCGTTTACCTTCGCTTCATTCCATGTCCAGTCGGAATTCATGAGCGAACTAACTGAGGGGGCAGGAAAGCCCTGCGGAGACTGAGACGCAAGTCTGAAGCCATGGATATTAGGAATCCAGTTATCGAACCAGGTTGAGATATTTTTACCATTTCCGACTCTCCACAGGGAGCCATTCTTAATAACCTTGATCCCTTCTCTTATTCCCGACCAGGCCCAGGAGGGATTAGAACACTTGGGAGCCTAAAAAATGCTCCCATTAGGGAAATAGATTCCTCGAAGAACCTGAGCTAAAAGGGATTCCGGATTCCTTATCACCTTCCAGGTAATCTTAGAGACTAAAGCTTTATTGAACACTCTGAGATTCCGGAACCCCATTCCCTCTTGTTCTTTGGGTCGACAAAGATCCTTCCAGTTAATCCAGTGAATGCCTTTTTCCTTATCTGTACAGTTGTTCCACCAGAACTTTGCCACAATGGAGCTGATTTCATCGCAGAAGGTGACTGGAAGAAGAAAACATTGCATAACATAAGTGGGAATAGCCTGAGCGACTGCCTTGATAAGCACTTCCTTCCCAGCACTAGACAAAAATCTAGCTTTCCATCCTCTTAACCGGTTTTGGACTCGTTCTTTAATGAAGCCCAAGGCTTCCTTTTTGCTTCGACCCCAAAAGGATGGGAGGCCGAGGTATCGAGTGTCTTCTTCCATTGCTTTGAAGCCCAGAAGGTTAAAGAGATGGGTTTTGAGACTGTTGCTGACATTGGGTGAGAAGAAGGCGGAGGATTTCATGGAGCTAACCGCCTGTCCTGTAGAAGATTGAAAAAGCTGAAGGATATGTAATAATCCCGTACAATTTTTTTCATTTGCCTCTGTGAAGACAAGGCAATCATCCGCGAACAGTAGATGACTCAAAATCGGACATCTTCTTTTAATTCTAAGACCATCAAAAAGATCCCTCTCGATTTCTTTTTCTATGATCCAGGAGAGGATGCTTGATATGAATGTGAAGAGAAAGGGGGATAACGGATTCCCCTGTCTCAGACCCCTTCCCGGTTTAAACTCTCTCTTGCGTTCACCATTCACAACTAAGGAGAATGAAACCGACGAGACACAGCTCATAACTCTGTCATTCCACCACCTCTCAAAGCCCATTTCATTCATCACGAATTGAAGAAGGTTCCAGTCCACTTTGTCATAGGCTTTTTCCAAGTCAATTTTAAGAGCCATGAAGCCCTTTTGTCCTTTTCTTGTCCGCTTAATAACGTGGAAGGCCTCATTTGCAAGAATGATGTTGTCTTGGATAGATCTTCCTTTCACAAACGCAGATTGGAACTGCGGAATGATCTCAGGAAGGAAGGCCTTCAGTCTTGTAGCAAGAATTTTGGTGATTACTTTTAGGGAGAAGTTACATAAGCTGATCGGCCTCAAGTGAGATACTTCTGTGGGACTGGTCTTCTTCGGAATAAGCACAATGTTAATTTTGTTGATTTCTGGGTCCATAGCTCCGTCCCTGAAGAAAGATGCAACCATCCCAATAAGATCGTCTTTCACCGTTTCCTAAAAAGTCTAATAGAAACACCCAGGAAAACCATCGGGACCCGGAGCTTTAGTTGCTCCCATCTCAAAGACTGCCTTTTTGATCTCCTCTTCATCAACAATCTTACAAAGAACCGCGTTCATCTCGCTCGTAACTACTTTGGGGATGTAGTCTCTGAGGTAAAGGTAGTTTACCGATGAATCTTTCGTGAATACCTGTTGAAAATGATGAAGCAGATAGGTGGCTATCTCCTCCGGATCCTCGAGCCAAGTACCATTTTCATTTTTAATTTTGACAATTGAATTGGATCTCCGGTGCTGAATGGTAGTATCGTGGAAAAACTTAGTGTTTTTATCTCCCCACTTCAGCCAGTTCACTCTAGATCTTTGATGCCAATACCTTTCCTCACTCTCCCATTCAGCGTCAAGCTCTTTCTTAAGTCTTTTATATTCATCCAGTTCGAAGTTAGTCAACTTCCCTCCCTATAGATCAGAGACACCTTCCAACAGCTTCTGTTTCCGTTCGTTTTTCTTTGTCATCTTCTCTTTATTCCATTTTACAAGAGCAGTTTTGGTGCTTCGGATCTTTCTTCAGAATCTTGGTACCACTTTTTCACCGGGTGATATATTCCACCCTTTTGCCACCGTCTGCGGGCAATCTTCCTCCAGAAGCCATTTGGTTTCAAATTTAAAGTCTTTCCTGTATTTCCTGGGTAGACCCTTAGTTAGAAGAACTATAGGGGCGTGATCAGAGGCGATAGCCATTTCCATCATCCCCAGGGCTTTAGGAAACGCGAAGCTCCATTCTGGATAACAGAGAATCCGATCCAACTTCTCAAGAATGGCTTGTTCCCCCCCTCTTTGGTTGTACCAAGTAAACTTATCTCCCTTTATAGGTAGCTCAACCAGGCCTGAGGAATCAACAAATTCTTCAAACCATTTTGCCTCCGTTGGATTAAATGGATTTCCGCCTTCTTTCTCTTCCTGGCTCGTCACCGTATTAGAGTCACCCATAATCACCCATTTATCCTGAATAGAATCCCTGAAAGTTGAGAGTCCCTTCCAAAAGGTTTGTCGATCTTCTCTATTTGGGGGGCCATATATGAATGTGTTAAACCAAGCACCTCCCTCCTGAAGAACAATCTTCGTATCAATGAAATTATTGTCATATCTCAGGATGGTAATATTTGCTTCCGAAGTCCACCACAGAGCAAGGCCCCCCGCTAAGCCCTGCGGTTCCACATAGAAGGAGTGCTCCATTTTCATTTTCATCTTAATCTTCTCCAGATACCGTTTCTTCTGTTTTGTTTCACTGAGGAAGATTATAGATGGTTTGGTTTTGAAGATAGAATTCTGAAGGGCCCTCACCGTCTTCCTATTTCCCATCCCTCGAATGTTCCATGCTAAAATAGACATTGCTCCCTCTTTCCTCGCTTTTGCAAGAGGGCGCAAAGAGCTGGAGCTACAGAAAAACAGACCCAGAACCCCCAGACCAGAAAAGAGCAAATCTTCAGAGACCCACTACCCCTATCAGCAATCCAATACACAGAACACCGGACAAGGCAACAACCCCTCGCAGCCAAGAGAAAACAAACGATACCAGAGAAGCACAACAGCCGCAAACCACCGCAGAGAAGACCAAAACTCACTTGACAATCAATACAGACACAACAACAAAAGCAGATCATAGAAACCAGAACCAGCAATCATGAAAGAAGCAATCCATAAAATTCAGAACCCATAAGAAGGGGTAAGTCCACAAGAAAACGGGGCACATAAGGGGGAAGAAAGGGTGTTAATCACCAGAAAATGGGGCAACACGAGAGACCGGGCAAAAGGTGGAGGAAGATCAGAACCTGACAATGCATAATGGGAGCTTAATCAGCTTTCAACCGCTCAAGCTCGTCCCCTCGACACAGCAACAAGGTCGAAAATCTCCCCCGTTCAAAAGGACATGGGAAAGAGGGATGAAGATTGATGATTCCAGGGCATCCACCGAAAAACCGCGCCCGACAGAAAGAAAGACACCGGAGCCGCTTCCCTAATCACTCCTCTGTACCCGAAAAAACACCACGAGCAAACCACCAACCGGGGACGATACCTGCGACGCCGGAGCACGACAGCTGTCTGAGGGGGCAGAGCCGCACGCTCGCTGCACCGTTCAATACCACCGGGGCAGGGAAGTAATCCACCGCTTGAGGCTCGGGGATTTCAGTTGAGAGAAAAAATTAGGGGCGCGTGCGCTCTATATAAGAATAAGATGATGTGCAGTAGTCAACCTTCCTTAATAATTTACTATATTGAAATAGTAAAATTGTGGTACCCTCTATCTAGTTTATAGGTACCAGGCTAAGGCTAGCCGGGCAAGAGTCTTGCACTGATGCAGCCTAAGTAAGCCTATGAAGAGTTATGACCCATTGCGTGCATGGTTGAAGCCTTAAAAGTAGGGATGGGTACGGTGGGTTCGGGTTCTACCAACCCGATCCGACCCGACACATTGTAATTTTTCACAGACTCAAAATCGATTTAAATTTTATGAATAAGATTCGCCAATCCGAAATAAATAAAAAGTATATAAATTTTCTTATTTTTATTAAAAATAAAGGGTATAATAGTAAACAATATATAAAGAGGGGTATTTATAGTAATTATATCTATTCTCATCTTTGTTATTTAATAAAATTAAGGGTTTAATTGAAATATATATATAAAGAGAAGGACTAGAGACATTATAGCAATTACCCTTACATATATAAAAAATTATACAAATATTTTGAGTCAAACTAGGGTTGAGCAATATTCCGTTTTAACTGAATTAAATGACGGAATTAAAATTTCTTCAGTTAATCGGTCAGTTAATTTTAAGTATAATCAGTTAACAGTTAAGAATTTTTTAAATTTTATTTATCGGTTAATTCGGTTCGAAACCAATTAATTAATCGAAATTATTATAAATTGAATATTACTCCACATGTATTTATATTTATATATTTGATCACTGAGCTTTAAAAAATTATAAAATAATAATTAAATTTTTCTTTATGTTATAAAATGATCGTTAAACTTTATTAATTAGTACAGAATGATCATTAAATTTATTGAATTATTACAAAAATAATAGGCGGACAATCCTTGATTTGGCATACGACAACTTGCCTTCTGCACAGCCATTTTGTGCTAAATGGAGAGGTTCTTTGTTTTTTTTTCCCTTCATTTATTTATGTTTTTCCTAAATCATAAATGGAAATTCAAAGCACTCATACAAACTTTTCGTCTGTTTCCTTTGGCGTTGAATTTGTAAATTTATGTATCCTAAAGAAGAAAAAGAAAGCATTGTGGAGAGTCATATTGAATGAGTCCAAATACAATATGTATGGGAATTTTGATCACCCCTCTTCCTCTTCCTCTCCCTCGCCAACGGCTTAAAAAAATAACTTTTATCGGACATTCAACGCTAAATTGTAAAATAAAGGCCTAAATTATATGTTTATTTCGGATAAGTACTTAAAGGATAAGCGTTTAAAGTATTTTTTGGATCAAATAAGTGCTTAACATTTTCATGTTATCTGTTTAGGCGTCTCGCTGTTAATTTACTTTTAAAAAATTCCTGTGTTTCTAAAAGTTCACAAAATAATTTCAAAATTCTTAGATTTCAAAATTTGGTCACTGTTGTCGTCGTTCATCACGCTGCCGACGACATAATGAAGCCTCATTCTTTTGCTGCAAGACTCGAACGTCGTTCATCGGTCGATCGGCTGTCGTTTACCGTCGATCATTTTTTTTCCTTTCGCGAGTTGGACTATATTTCGACGACAGACACTCCATCCGTTGACTATCGACGACGGAAGGATAAGAAAAATGATCGTGGGGTCCGGTGATTGAAGTGGTGGGCACGCCGTCAGCGATTGACGACGGCAACGACTGAAATTCAGATTTGAGACTTAAAAATTTAGGGATTTGGACTGTTTTGAGGATTTTTGAGAATTTTAGGATATTTTTTAAAAATAAAACATGCCACGTATCATGTTTTTATTGGCTAAGGAATTTTTTTAACGGCTGTTAACGGGAAGACACCTAAATAAAAACATTAAAAACGTTAGGCACTTATTTAAACACTTATCTGGAACAAAAGGTACAATCTGGACTCTTATTTATCTATTAGGCCCACATTGAATGTAAGGTAAAAACATAAAATGAACAAAACCCAAACAAAACTAAGTATCATCATACATTCTAATGGTATTCTTCTTTCAGTCATAATGGTCCCCGTTTTTTAAGGGTCGATTTTAAACCTTTTTTTCGTTCAATCAACCTCAGTTAAATGCTCTGACATCAAGGAAAAAACATACTCAATGCCCTTGCTTTTGCATTTCTTTTTTCTGGTATTGACTGCAGGGTTAATTTTCACAAGTTTGCTTCAAAAACATTCAGTAAATCATACAAATGTGGTTGCAGTCATTGTTTTTTTCTTCAACAAATACTTTGTTTCTTAGCATCTCTCTCTCTTTCTCCCTCGAATCAAGAAAATAGAACTGAAAGTGACATTGCTTTGCTATACTTGTCTTGTTTGTGACAGTAAAACGTTATGAAAGACCGATAAGGTTTTGTATTTTTGCAGCTTTAGATAGCCGTTGGAATCTTATATCAAAAGCCCATTTTTATGATAAAAAAATTCTCTTATTTAATTATTGGGTAAAATTTACAAATGGTCACTAAATTATTTTAAAATAATCATCTGTTATTAAATTTTAATTTTTTTACCAAATAGAAATATGTTAGATGTCGTTAACAGTCTAACAATGAGCTGTCTGAACAATTAAAGTAATATATTAGTTGTTATAAAATGGTCTTTCGACTATTTAATTATTACATAATGTAGTTTACTTTTTCACTACAACAAAACAAGTTTTTTGCGGTACTTGTAACGTCATTTTTGGAGTAAGCGTCATTAATTTTTTACATTTAGTAGCGTTTTTTGAATAAACGTTGTGATAGACTGGTATATGGTGGCGTTTTGGGGGCAAACGCAGTTACAGGTGCGTACTTTGTAGCGTTTGTTAGACAAACGCCGCAATAGGATTTAAATGTTTAAATCCCGCATCGACTCTATTTATATCTTACTGAAACTTTATAAAGGAGCGAAGCGCAAGTATAGATCACCGAGCTCACTACAACAAAACAGGTCTTTAGCGACGTTTTTAATGCCGCTAAAAATATTCCCGACGTTTTGAAAAGCGCCGCAAGAAGTGCCGTTTAAACCAGCGCCGCAACAGTTCGCGACGTTTTTGAGTAAGAAACGCCGCAACAGTTCGCGGCGTTTTTGAGTAAGAAACGCCGCAACAGATCAAAATCTAACGCATCGTATGTTTTTGCAAACGCCGCGAAAAACTGTTCTGTAGTGGCGTTTGTATTTTACAAACGCCGCAAAAAAATTGTTATGTAGTAGCGTTTGTATTTCACAAACGCGGCGAAAAACACCATGTTTTTAAAAAAAACTAAAAAATGCATATTATAAATCTACATTCCTTTTCTCAAATAGACAATTAATAGTGGGAACGATCAGAACTAAACATTTAAAATAACTTCTAACCTTACAAATCTATTTCTCCAAACTCATACTACACAAACATGCAAAGTTAACATGAAATAAAATTGGAATGGAAGAACCCATTAAAATCAAGACATGGTGAATCTAATACATAAATCAGAAATGAATCTAATACATGAATCAGAAAGAAGTGTACATGACTTTAGATTCTAAAATTATACCAACATCATCATCAGCACTTGCACTTTTCACAAACTCAGAACCAGTGTATATGGCCTTTATTGCACTTTCATGGTCCTGTAAAAAGTGAAAAACATCAAATCATGAAATACTCCATCAGAAAGATAGGAACGAGTGGCTGAGTTCTAAAGTTTCTAATAGAAAAGAGACACTCAGAGAGATGGTACCTTCAAAAATTTGACACCTTTCTCTTTGTATAATTCTTCATATATTTGAGCAAGAAAAGGAGTGAATAATCTTTACAAAAGCTGATTCTCGGGAAAAACATCAATAGTACTGATGCATAGAGTTCAATTAGAAGATTGCATAATAAAAGATAATCTTCAGGTCTAATAAAAATAAATAATACACTTCAAGTCTGTAAAAAAATTGGAGAACATGCATGAGACAAGCCGAAAAGTTTGGACTATCATAAATTTTATGTCAAGGCTAATATGAGTAACCACAAACCCACAATGAACAGTAATAAGCAAACTTTTAAAGTTAAGATGCCCATATATATTTGTCATGTGAAACAACATGATAGTGACAAAGGTTTAAGGCAAACTTGAGGTGTAGTATGTAGAGATGATTATAGTATGGATCATTAAGTGTCTCCTCCAGAACAGTTGCAGATACAGTGGTCTTAGTTGGCACACCAAGTTTACTATTTACAGGAGTTAGTAAAACCAACTTCACCACATAAGCTTAACGAGATGGTTGAAGTCATGGGATCATGACCCACAAATAGTTCTTCAATGATGGGCTCAGGAGCTTTGAATAGATCACTTTCTCCTCCCAGATAATAATCAGATAACGTAGACATCTGAAATAAGTTGTTTTACATTAGACACAAACAAATAATACATGCAAATATTGATAGAGGCAGAAAATAAAGTAGGATGTATTTTTCTAAATGTGCTTCACTGCCTCTTCTTACTCCACCATCCACAAAACTCAAATCAGGAATATACAACTAAATCTCAAATATTTGATAGTTCAAGAAAATGAAGAGTAAATCTAAATTTCATTTTAGTGAAAGCTTATTGAAGCTTGAACATGTTCACCCTACACAACAACAAACTTAAGCCTCATAAACTAAAACTTACATCATTGATAGAAGATCATTGCTAAAGAATTAGAGCAAACGGGAAAAGGACCAAAGCTAAATATTCATAGTGGGCTTCTTAGTTCATCGTATGAACACACTACATTTTTTAAGAGAAACAATTTGCTAAAAACAATCAGCTTTATTACTTGGACCTTTTATTTCCCCAAAATTAGCCATGTTTGATACATTTGGACAATGTTATGGGGCTATAGTCCTCAAAATATATTGAAAACACTAAAATTGTGTACACCAATGAGACACATATCATATTCCAATACCCTAAGTTAAGATAACATAGCATGTTAACAATCAAATTCAAAACCCTTCTCAACAAACAACCAAAACTCCATGTGTACAGTACATAATGTAAGTTTCTGTAACACCCCTCGTCCGGTTAAGAACGAGAGATATCATATTCAGATAGTCGTGAATCATATATCATAGATACATGCTTAGCAAACCATAACAATCAATTAAATATACAATTTATAACTAAGCAACAAGTGTTCATTCAACCATGTAATCAAATGATATATATATATACTAAGGTGGGCTAACAAAAAAATTTCACATAAGATTATACTTATGACATCTATATAAGAATCAAACCAATCCATTTCATGCTTATATACACTTGATCACATACTAACAACTTATACACCTTCGACTAGAATGTTAACAAAAACATATACATTCGACTACCATGAAAATAGGACATAAATACATACTTATGATTCATATGTGAATTAACATAGCAACCTAACATGATAATCCAACATATTCAATCAATCTAAACTTATACACATCATGTTATCTCAACCATGTCATACAAGCATCTATTCGAATTACCTAATACTACCATAGCATTCAAATGTTTCATAGAAATCTTATGAAATTTTCAATCAATTCAAACAACTAGATACATTCTTTTCCTATGCTCATGTTATTAAAACATATATATATATATATCTTCCTATTATACAATAAACTATTCGAACCTATCAATTAACCAAACAATACTAGATGCATTTCACCTAGATCAATCATAGATATCAACTTATTCATGCAAATTCATTCGAATCCAACCTATAAATTGTAATACATATAACATGTTCAAATCCATATCAAAGTTAGAATTCTCAAACATGAATTCATTCATATCACCCAAACCATATATACATATCAACCAACAGAATCATTACATACCATAACTTGTTCTAACTTATACAAGCCAAAACTATCAAATACAAGTTCCATAATGCATGTGACACACTAACATAGACTATGCCACCATCTAGGAGACTAAACAAAACTATATCATACATGTGTTTTGGCTTGCGACGGCTCTCGAAACAAAACGGCTAGCTTTTGGATATCCGAGGACCTGTTATTTGGAAGAAGAAAACAATAGAGTGATAAGTACACATGATGTACTTAGTGAGGCATCCCTAAACATTACCAATTTTAATTTTTTAAAGTCTTATTCAAACCTTCAAGGTTTCTTAGCTAGGCTTAGGATACACAAGATCACCTAGCTAGTCCATCAAGTACAAGCAAACTTAGCTAATTTCACATACAAATCAAGACCACATACTTGTATCATATATCAATTCAATCATTTATAACATATGAGCAGCAAGCATAATACATGAAATATAACATTTCATAGATAATTTAAATCAAATCAATTTTCACAGATTCATATCATTCAATTAGGGCCATTACCCAACTAGTTTACATGATCAAATACCATAAAATCCCTTTATACATTTTGCCTTGGATGATTAATGAAATAGGTAATCAAGTCATCATGTAACATATAACTTTAGATACTCAAAGTATCAATTTTCTAATTTCAACTTATAACGGAGGATGCACAAGCATCAATGGTGACTTACCACCATTCATTTAACAAGGTGACTAACCACCTTACAGGTTCATAGGTGACTAACCACCATCCTGAATCAAACATCAGAGGAGCTCAATGACTCTAAGGCATGCCCTTCTACCTATATACACTAATCAACCAAGGACTTTAACTTATATCCTTTAATTCCAACAAGTTCAATTACTTGTTTATCAAATACATTACAAGATCATGTAACTATTTCATATCAATTTTGCAAGTCATTATTCAAGTTCATATTCACAAGAATTTCCATACTTGATCATTTCAATCAAACAATCATCAATAAACAGTAGCTAAACATCTCATATAAATTCCTATCAAGTAGTATCAATAGCCATTCAAACATATCAAGTCATATATATCAATATAAGACACTAATACTAACATAACAATATCTATCATTTGTTTTCCTTTAATCATTATTCCTTATGTTCAAAATTACCAAACCAATATTAAATTCATTGCATACTTCATTTTAAATCATCAAGGAATAAAAAACACATTGGTTAGGATACTAATCTCAACCCTAAATAAGCTACACTCACAAATACTCCCAAGCTAGTTTGTGTCCTTGATGGTGATGCCTTTCCCCCTTCTTTTGGCTTACTCAACCCTTGATTCTTCTAAGGTTTCTTCGCCAATTTGATCTTGAATCATCATATAACATATAAAACACATATTAGAATTTAATTCAAGCATATATACTCATTTACTTAATCACAATTAATTAGACATATGAATCTGCCCCCTAAACTGGCAGTTTGAGTAACACTTACTAAATTGTCCATAACTTTTTACTCACAAATCCAAATTTTGAGTTCGTTAACATTCTAGAAAACTTATTCACACACATTTACAACAATGTATAGCACATATTTTTACCATTTACCTATCAATACAATTTATTGTTTGAAAATAGAGCATTTTCAGAGACCTATTCCGCCTACTGTTTTTAACTTGCCACTTTAATGTACATTTAACCTACAATTCACTACCTATTTAATTCTAAGTTTTTAACCACATTTACAATCATCTTATAAAATTATTTTGATAATCTAGCAACCTCAAAAACAGGGCATTTAAGTACTCTAAATAACACATTTTCCAGACTTGTCCAGATTTTCTTCTAAGTGTTCTAGCTCACTTTAACCATTCGTATAAGCTAACTTTCCTTATAAACACATATGTTTTCATTCATTCAATGTATCCCCTGTTTTAAGAATAATTTTCTAGAATTTATAGATGATCAAAACAATCCCTGATTTTTATTTTTATTCAAAACAATCTTCCTATTTCCTGTTTCGTTCTTTTCTGAAGCAGTATGTTTCTAACCTATTTTCCAGCCATTTCCAGCAACATTTTCATACTCAAAATACCTCTATTCTATGGTATTTTTCATGATCTACAACTTTGTCCTACAAAACATTTTCTAATTCAAACCCTAACCTATTCGAATATTCAATTTAATTCAGGGCAGTGTACAAGTCCTAATCTGGGCAGATTCAAACCCTAGGCTAATTTCATGCATTTTTCCAGAATTTCTGTAACCCCCTCGTCTCGGCCTGGCCGGATGACCGGTTCGAGTAGGCTACACGGGGAAAACCGAGTGAAACCCGTTAAGGTTCCCCTCGGTTAGCAACCCTATTTTTTTCATTTTAAACTTGTCTAGAGGAGTATTAAATCCTAAGTGATCATACAACGGAACAACATACACGAGACAATCAAGCGAACCCAAACTAACATTTAACAGCCCAATTTTAGACTTAAACTGCAGGCGGTACCGATACTCCCAAGGAGGGTATCGATACGCATTGACCAAGGTCAACACTCAGAGTCAACGTAGAAGTCCGTATCGATACAGCCCTCGAGCGTATCGATACGCCCCTCCAACGGTTAACTCCCCACGGTCAACGCTAAGAAGACCGTATCGATACACCAGAGGCCCGTATCGATACCGAAATGGACAGTAGCTCCAGTGATCAAAAAGGTATTGATACGCCCCCTCGCGTATCGAAACATGAGGCCTGAAACAAGAAGGCTGTATCGATACGGGACCAACCGTATCGATACCTCTGCACTGCAAAACTTTCAAACTTAACTAAAACGAACAAGACTCGAACCTAGATGCAAATTAGGACTTCCCTAGACCCAACCAAGCATTCACACAACATTTACAGATCATTAGTTAGCCATACAAACACCCAACATATACATACATCAAGGAAGACATGCAATTGAATCAAAGATGACATTTAAGCATCCAAAATCTCATACTTCAACATTCAAACATAAAGGCAACCTCAAAGGCACATGACCAACACACAAGGTAAGCAATTTAGGCATGGTTTACAAATCCATCAACATAAGGCATTAACACATAAAACCAACACAACGGAGTCTAGATACATGCTCCTAAAACACGTAGCATTTCCCATTGCTAAACTACTACATTATTTAATAACCATACTTGAACGATTACCACACGCTTGGGCGCCCTTTTCTTGCTCCTTGGTAACTCCAAGCTAAAGATCTGCATTGTCGGAAAAGGGAGAGCGTAAGCATAAAGCTTAGTGAGCGGAGCTCAAAACATAACTACGACAATGCAGGGTTCAAAGCTTTCTTTAAAATATAGGCCAACACAAAGATTCATTCAACTACCTAATCCTCTTACTAACATGCAATGTAACACCCCAATTTTAGGCTTGGAAGTTTGGGGTCTGAACTGGACCGGTTTAAATTACGGTTCGAATATAAAAGGTGGTTTTTAGGGAAAGCCTAGTTCGGGATGCATTAAAAATGTGGAAAAATATCTAAAAATCTTCTTTTATTATATGTAAGAGAGTGGTGAAATCAATTTTACAAAATGGGGTTTGGAAATATGACATTTCAAGTTAGTGACTAAAATGTAATTTTTGAAAAGTTTGTGACTGTTTTAAAAGGATTGAAACTTTGAATCTTTAAGGAGCTAATTTACCCAAGGGAGGGTTTCTCCAGATTTTTCTTAAATTTTAAAGACTCATTTAATGTAATTTAATAAAAAGAAAAGAGGGAAAAGAGATATTTTAGTTTCATAACTAACTTTTGTCAAAATTTTCCTATTTCATTTTCTCTCAATTTTCCCTCAGCCAAACACATTTCCACAGCCACTTTTCCTTTGATTTTCACACCTAAAGTTGAGATTTCAATCTCTAAATGATTTCTAATCATTTCTACACCAAATCCTCATCTTTTGTTTATTGAATTTTCAAGGATTTTGGCTCTAAACAAGGAGAAACTCACATTTAGAGGTATGAACGTCCTTCTCCTCTAAGTACTCAGTTCTTTACTGAAATTCCCAAGTTCTCAATCCTTAAATTGAGTTTTATTAAAGGTTTTAATGTTGTGTTCTTGATTTTGGCTTAAAATGCAAGATTTGGATTTAATTTTGAAGAAATTCGTAATAGATGATTGGGCTCTGTTTTGAGATGTCTTTTTGATGTATTTTGGATGTCTAAATGATGTGTAATTGAGGTTTAATCAATGCAATCCCGAATAGGTTGATTTTCCTAAGTTTTGACTTGAGAAAATGGTGGTTTTTTGGGTGATTTTGATGCTCTTCTATAGCTTGAGGTATAAGGACGTGATTAGGTCCTTTTTGGATGTTAATTGATGTTTAAGAATGATTGGATTTGATGGATCTTGGCTGGGTATTGTTGTTGAGGTGTTTGGATGTGATTTCGGTTGTGTTTGGTAGCCGAAATGTGAGTTTTGATGAGAGCAACGAGTTTAGGTGTTTTGGTTGAAGATTTTAATGCATGATGATGCATTAATCCACTGCTTTGATGTGTTTAAAACAGGAAGACATCATCGGATCCTTGTGGTGTTGATCCGGAGGCTTGATCGGCGTTTCGACAAGCTTGCGAAACGGAATCGGTGAGTGAAGTTTGGTTTTCAGCTTTGAAACCAATCTTTGAAGGTCGAGGGAGCTTAGTTTAAGTCTAAACAACTTAGCTAAGCTCAAGAGTAAGTTTTTCGGAGAAACTCTCTTTTTGATGAACCATGAGATGGTTGAATGCAATGTGTCTATTTTGCATGTTTAAATTCTGTTTCGAAAGCATATTTTAGCATGTTTAATGCTGGTTTTGTAAGCCATGTGTTGAGGGATGCTCAAGGTAAGAGATCCTTGTTTTGGACATTGATAAATGTGGTTTGATGCATAGTGATGCATGTTTATGTAATGGCTTTGTTTAATGCTTTAAAACAGTGGATTGTTGATGATAATTGATGTATATTAGCAAGTGATGTGTTGGTTTTAAAGTACTTGAATCGGATATAGTTAGTCGGCTATAGGATTGGGTGCACCGTGAATAAAGTCGCCTTGGATGTTGAGGGGTTGTGATTGTACCGTAAACTCCATCCAAGAACACTAACGAGATGTCTAAGGTCATAATGGTGGTTAAAAGGCCATGTGAGGATCTTGTGTTGTGTGTCCCGTGTTCTCATTAGTGATGTTATACAACTACCAATGAGTGATGTGGAGGGGTTGTAATTGTACCGTAGACTCCATCATAGGTGTTGAGGGGTTGTGATTGTACCGGTAAACTCCACCTTGAGTGTTTGGTAGTGTGTATGAAGCGTATGGGACAACGCTTGTAATCCGCGTATCCGATTGTGTTTTGAGTTGAAAATGGTTATGGATTATCACTTGAAAGCCAATATGACATGTTGATGCATTGAAGCATGAGATGCTTGGTTTGTATGCATAGATGCATGATAAATGATGTTTTGAAATTAAAGGCCTTGGAAAGGTGTTTTTACAAAGTGCATTATTGTGTTGTTTCATTAGAGCATTTCTCATTAAGCATGTGTGCTTACGCTCTCTCTTTCTTGAACCAATAATGCAGAGCATTGAAGTGTTTAAAGGGCAGCAAGGGGGTCAAGGATCCAAGTGAAAGTCTAAGCTCATGTATGGTGACTATTTTCACAACACTATTAGCTTTTGGTATTTGGCAATGGGAACCTAGATTGTGTTTTTGGGAGATGTTTTGGACTCCCTAAGTTGGTTTAATGCCTATGATGATGTTTGGAGCATGTAAACGGCCATTTGGTATTTGTTTTGGAGATTTGATGATTGCTTGCTTTTCATTATAGGATGCATGCCTATAGACTTGTGGTTTTTCCTAAATGATGCTTTGATTGAGCTTTGATGATGCAAATATATTCCTTTAATGTTTGATGACTTGTTGGCATGTTGTGGAAGTCATATGTATGTGTTTGGTGGGTCGGAAGTGTGTAAAACAGACCTTTCTGCTGTTTCTGGGCAGGGTGTTTCGAAACACCCTTGCCTGTTTCGAAACATGTGCATATTTTGGCCTGGGTGTTTCGAAACGGGCAGAGGTGTTTCGAAACACTTTGGCTACTGCCAGCCCGTGTTTCTGAACGGCCTAGACCCGTTTCGAAACACTTTGGCTACTGCCAGCCCGTGTTTCTGAACGGCCTAGACCCGTTTCGAAACACTTTGGCTACTGCCAGCCCGTGTTTCTGAACGGCCTAGACCCGTTTCGAAACACTTTGGCTACTGCCAGCCCGTGTTTCTGAACGGCCTAGACCCGTTTCGAAACACTTGACCGTTGGGCACAGATTTGAATGGTTTTGAGGTTTGCAAGCTTTACGTTTTAGTCCTGATTTTTGTATGTGCAATTGGTTGAGTTTGAGATGTCCGTTTGAGACGAAATTTGGCAGAGAGGTATGAAACATGACTAATTTCATAATGGTAACTTAAAAATTGGTAAAGTCCTCTTAATTTCCAGATTTTACATTTTGGTCCCTAAATTTATATGTTTTGTGCAATTGAGTCCTTTATTGTTTTCCGATTGCTGTGATTTTTGAGTATGCTTATCTCAAGAGTACACCTAAGGTTAATATGCATTTAGACAAAGTTAAAAAGAAAAAATAAAGGGTCGTTAATCAAGGTTGACTTTCGGGTTGACTTTGGTTTTCCCCGTGTAATCTTCGTAGTTCGGGTCAACCGTCTAGGCCGGGCTAAGGGGGATTACATTTGGTGGTATCAGAGCCAGGTTCTCGAGTATTTGGGAATGGTTATGTGGGTGATATGTGTATGATTGCATGTATACTTGTTAAGTGAAAGTATGATGTATGAATTGTAAGAATATTGCAAATTGTGGTGTATGCTGTGGTGAAGCATGTTAGAGGGACCCATTGCCATATCAAAGCTAATGAAATGATTTGTTTTAAATTGGAAATGAGCTTGAGTACTTGGATTGCTTACCTTGCTGAGCCTGACTATGTTTATTGTATTTGTGAATGCATTGTATAGTGAATGGGACCTCGTAGAGAGACGAGGATTAATACGCGAGCTGTGGCTCAAAATGAGAACGAAGAGAATGCAGAAAATGTAGTGGATTTACCTCCTCCACCCGGTGGTGGTGGTGCTGGGGGTGAGGGAGCTGGTGCTGGGGTCGCTGGACCTGAAGCTTGGCAGGGGCAAGCTGCTCCTGACATGACAGTGCCGATTCAAGCTATTGCTGGAGCCTTTCAGGCGGCGGTAGCTGGAGCTCATGGAGCTGGGCATCAGGGAGATGCTAATGTTAGACTACCTCTGGAACGTTTGCGCAGTCTGGGAGGGACTGAGTTCAGGGGTTTGTCTGCTGAGGGTTCCGAGTCTTGGTTGGAAAGTACCAAGAGAATTTTTGGACAAATGAACTGCAATGAAGTGCAGAAGCTGGGCTGTGTAATATCATTGTTGCATGACGATGCGTATACCTGGTGGACAACCGCTATCTCCGGAATGGAGGATGCTGATGTGACTTGAACGTTCTTTCTGAACGCGTTCAAGAGGAGGTATTTGGGTGTGCGGTACCTGGATGAAAAGAAAAGAGAATTCATGTCTCTTACTCAAGGGGACATGTCAGTGGCTGAGTACGAGGTTCAGTTTGTCCGATTCAGTCAGTACGCACCTGAGCTTATCCCTGATGAACGGGAGAGGTGGTTTGGTGACGGATGTAAAGACCTATATGCTGGCTGTTGAGTACACTGACTTTGATGTGCTGGTTGGTAGAGCAAAAGACATTGAGTTGAATTTGAGTTTATCTTCTAGAGGAGCTGGTCCTGGTGCGGGCAAGCGAGCTGCTGAGTTTAGTTCCGGTGGCGGACGGAACAAGAGAGGACGTGATCGGAAGTATCAGTCTTCAGCTAGGCGTGGTGGTGGAGGGCAAGGTGCGCCTGTTCAGGGAGACAGGACGAGAGCTGATCAGAACACATGTTGGGCATGTGGATCGCGTGGTCATCTGAGGCGTGATTATCCTCGAGCAGCGAGGGAGGTACAGGCTCCTGTTGTGGTGACCGGTAATTCGTGCTGGAACTGTGGTTCGACGGATCACATGAAGAGAGAGTGTCCTCTGTTGACCGGTGGTGGTCAGGGACGTGCTCCTGGAGTTGTTGAACCACAGAGAGGTCGTGGGCGCGGCCGTGGTAATTTCCAGCGTAAAGAGGATGGTGGAAGGAATGTGGCTCATGTGGTAGCTGTTCAGCCTGAGGGTGGTGGCAAGGTCAGAGTGTATGCTCAGAGGGAGGGGAGGAATGACACGGATGTGATCGCAGGTACTTTCACTTTGCAATCCTTGTCATTACTTTTCTTGATTGATTCTGGATCTACACACTCATACATATTGCGTGAACATGCTCAATTGCTTGGTTTGCCTGTTGAGTCTTTGGATGTTGGTATGCGTGTAACTAGTTCTTTTGGTGAGACTGTTGTGACTCGAAAGCTTTATAGAAGATGTCTCTTGGTTGTGCAAGACCATGTTTTTCATGTTGATCTTATGGAATTGCCTTTCTATGGTTTTGATATAATCCTTGGTATGGATTGGCTTGTTGAGCATCGAGCTGTTGTGGATTTTGAGAATAAGCGAGTTTCGTTGAAGCTTGCGGATGATTATGAGGTAGTGGTGGTTGGTGAGAATGTGAAGTTTCTTGCCAATGTGGTGTCCACTTTGGAAGCGAGCCGGATGCTGAAGCAAGGTTGTGAAGCCTACCTAGCCTTTGTGATGAATCCTAGCTCTAAAGAGTTGCGTGTGCAAGATATCAGGACTGTGCGAGAGTTTCCTGGTGTGTTTCCGGAGGAGTTGTCTGGATTACCTCCTAATCGCGAAGTGGAGTTTGGGATTGAGTTGTATGAAAACACAACTTCATTGTCCATTACTCCTTATCGAATGGCACCTAAAGAGTTGAAAGAGCTGAAGACGCAACTTCAGGAGTTGCTTGATCATGGTTTCATTCGGCCGAGTGTGTCACCTTGGGGTGCACCGATTTTGTTTGTGAAGAAAAAGGATGGCACTATGAGAATGTGCATCGATTACCGTCAGCTTAACAAGTTGACTGTCAAGAATCGGTATCCATTGCCGAGTATTGATGATCTTTTTGATCAATTTCGGGGGGGCAGCTGTGTTCTCTATAATTGACTTAAGGTCAGGGTATTATCAGCTGAAGGTGAAGGATGTGGATGTGCCAAGGACAACCTTCAGGACGAGGTATGGGCATTATGAGTTCCTTGTGATGCCGTTTGGGTTGACGAATGCTCCTGCAGCTTTCATGGACATGATGAATAGGGTGTTCCATGAATACTTGGATAAAATTGTTGTGGTGTTCATTGATGATATTCTCGTGTACTCTCGTACTGAGGATGAGCATGAGGGGCATTTGAGAATTGTGTTGCAGGCTTTGTCGGAGAATCAGCTTTATTCCAAGCTGAGCAAGTGTGAGTTCTGGCTTAGAGAAGTTGTGTTTCTTGGTCATGTGGTCTCTGCTGAAGGAATTCGTGTTGATCCTCAGAAGATTGAGGCAGTGATGAATTGGAAGCCTCCTAAGTCTGTTCATGAAGTCCGTGGTTTCCTTGGTTTGGCAGGGTACTATCGGAGGTTCGTGGATGGGTTTTCAAAGATTGCTGCACCTTTGACAAAGTTGTTGCAGAAGGATGTTAAGTATGAGTGGACGGAAGCGAGACAACAGGCTTTTGAGAAGCTTAAGGCAGCTTTGACGCAAGCTCCTATCTTGGTTCAACCTGAATCAGGGAAAGAGTTTGTGGTGTATAGTGACGCGTCCTACGTTGGTTTGGGATGTGTGTTGATGCAAGAGGGTAAGGTGGTGGCTTATGCATCGCGTCAGTTGAAGGTGCATGAGCGCAATTATCCTACGCATGACATTGAGTTAGCTGCGATGGTTTTCGCTTTGAAAATTTGGAGACATTATCTGTATGGTGAGAAGTGTACTGTGTACACGGACCACAAGAGTTTGAAGTATCTGATGTCTCAGAAAGAGTTGAATCTTAGGCAACGACGTTGGGTGGAGTTGCTTAAGGATTACGATTTGACGATCGAGTACCATCCGGGTAAAGCTAATGTTGTAGCGGATGCCTTGAGTAGGAAGGTAGCAGTGGAGTTGAGGGCTATGTTTGCCAGTTTGAGCATTTCGCGTGATGGTGGTCTTGTGGCTGAGTTGCAAGTGAAACCATCCTTGATTCAGTTGATTAAGGAAAAGCAGTTGTTGGATGATTCCTTGGTGCCACATGTTCAGGATATTGCAGAAGATAGGCCATCGGATTTCTGCTTTAATGATGATGGAGTTTTATGCTTTGGAAGTCGGATAGTGGTGCCCAATGATGCTGAGTTGAGGTGTGCTATTCTGACTGAAGCTCATAGTAGTCATTTTGCTATGCACCCTGGTAGTAGTAAGATGTACCGTGATCTTCGTGATGAGTACTATTGGGTGGGTTTAAAGAAAGATGTTGCTGAGTTTGTAAGCAAGTGCATGGTTTGTCAGCGAGTTAAGGCTGAGCATCAGTTTCCTTCAGGGTTGTTGCAACCGTTGAGGATTCCTGAGTGGAAGTGGGAGAGGATTACCATGGACTTCGTGTCTGGTTTGCCTTTGTCGCCGTCGAAGAAGAATTCGGTGTGGGTGATTGTGGATCGCCTGACGAAGTGTGTGCATTTCTTGCCTGTGCATACTACGTACACTTTGGATAAGCTTGCGGAGCTGTACATTGCTGAGATTGTGCGGTTGCATGGTGTGCCAAAGTCGATTGTGTCGGATAGAGATCCGAGGTTTACGTCACGTTTCTGGTAGTGTTTGCATCAGGCTTTGGGTACACGGTTGAATTTCAGTACATCTTATCATCCGCAGTCGAATGGGCAGTCTGAGCGTGTTATCCAGGTGTTGGAGGATATGTTGAGGTGCTGCGTGATTGAGTTTCAGGGTTCTTGGGAGAAACATTTGCCTTTGGTGGAGTTTTCCTATAATAATATTTATTTGTCCTACAAAACGTTTTCTAATTCGAACCCTAACCTATTCGAATTTTCAATTTAATCCAGGGCAGTGTACAAGTCCTAATCTGGGCAGATTCAAACCCTAGGCTAATTTCATGCATTTTTCCATAATTTCTTCAACAGACACATGAACCCAGCAAAGTTTACATATAATCAAACAATTTAAACATGTTTTCTAGCATTGAACAAATCCAAATTTCATCAAAACTTAGATAATAACAAGTAGAACAATTGAGTACAATAGAAATGTACATACATAAAATCTGTGCACATGCATGAACATATATGAGCTTCTAACTTAATTTCCAGTAAAAATATGTGTTCTCCAGCCTATGAATTCTCCAGATTTCCTCTCTTCTCTTCTCTCTTTGTTTCGATGATTCATTTGGGTGGAGAAAGATGAAGCAAATGAGATAACACTTGGTTATCACTTAACCAAGCTTTAGCCGGCTGTTTCCTAGAGTAGATTACACGTGAGATTACTTTCATCCATGTAATTCCACTATGTTTCCACTACATTAGTATAATATAACATTTATCCATTTTAATTTTAATTACCACATTATGATTTCATACATATATATATACACGTACATAATCCCACCGAGAATGTATATATATGTATACATATTAATCCTTTGACTTTTTTTTCTTAACTTATAATTTACACTTTAATATTAACTTGTTATTATCCTTTGTTTATCTTATAACTTTACCTATTAGTTCTTTAAATCTTATAGTCACATTAGGTTTAAACACAATTGTTTACACCTTTTCTTTTCAATTTCTTAAGATTTCTTCTAGGGTGTTACAACTCTTCCCTCTTAAAGAAAATTCGTCCTCGAATTTTACCTGAATCGAATAGATGGGGATACTGCTTCTTCATCATGTCCTCAGGTTCCCACGTCGCTTCTTCGATGTTGTGATTCCTCCAAAGAACTTTGACGAGAGGAACACTTTTATTTCAAAGTCTCTTGACTTCTCGATCGAGGATTCGGATGGGTTCTTCTTCGTATGAAAGATCCGGATTGAGTTCGTCCTCTTCAGGTTCAAGAACGTGAGTTGGATCAGATCGATATCTTCTGAGCATCGAAACGTGGAAGACATTGTGTATCTTATCAAACTCGGGAGGAAGTGCAAGTCGATAAGCTACAGGACCAATTCTTTCGACTACTTCAAATGGTCCGATAAACCGAGGACTTAGCTTTCCTCTTTTGCCAAAACGGAACATTTTCTTCCACAAGGAGACTTTAAGAAACACTCTATGCAACCCAAATAGTGCACAACTTGAAAACTTTAAAAGGTGAAAGGGGAATGAAGGGACCTCATTACCTGCAGTGCAAGGCTTAATCCACCATTCTCTTCTAGATCAAAATACAATAGCTGCATAAAACCAATCAGTTAAACAATGAGTAATTGTTATCCTACAGAAAAGGATAAAAAATCCATACTTCATTTTTTTCATGTCTATCGGTAAACCAGACAACTAATTAGTAAAGTTTATATAGTATATATATGTTTTCAAAATATTTTGAAAGAAGAACAAGCCCTAAATGATAAAAATTCAATCATTAGAACTCAAGCAATAAGTAATCCAGCGTGCCCCAATCACAGGTAGCAAGTTGGTGTCAAATTCAAAATTAAGCTAAAATATCAGAACATAATTTGAGAAATTAAGTAACTTAGCTTCAACAAGCATAGTTTGAGCGAAGATTACCTGTTTGAGATGAGTTTGAACGACAGGGGAGATATGACGGAAATTTTTGAGAGTATCGTAACTCTAGTTACCTCTTGATTGAGAATTGAAGAAGGACGAGAATGCATCCATCGTTTGATCGAAAAATAAATTGGGAGAAAACCGCTCAGAAGGGAGCGATAGGAGAGGAACGAACGGTGGTGATTTGGTGGAGAGAGATCAGAGGGGTGAAACGCTTCCTTTCGCGTCTAAGAGTAGCCATCGCCATTTCTTAGTAACACGGAAGAAAAAATTCCTAGAACAAGCTTGCGAAAGATTCAAGCATGGACAAATCATTGCGGCATGAGAGATTGGGAAAAAGAAAAGTGACGACTGGGATGAAAGGTGGGTTTTGATTTGGGGATTGGATGAGGGCACGAGGGTGACAGTGCTGGTATTTCTGCAAAATAAAACTTTTATTTTCTATTATGGCGTTTGTTTCCAAAACACCACAAAAAAGAAGCCTATTATGGCATTTATTTTTAGAAACGCCGCGAACTTTGTTATTTGTGGCGTTTTATTTGTAAACGCCGCGATATGTTAAAAATTAGTGATGTTTGCCTTTAAAACGCCGCTAAAAGTGCCGCTATATACCAAGTTTGGTGTAGTGGCTAAGTAATGAGCTGAGGGTTCAAAGCGCGGAAGATACATAGTCAACAGTGGCGTTTTGAGGAACAAATGCTATTAAAGACAAGGTATATGGCGGCGTTTTGAGGAACAAACGCTATTACAGACAAGGTATATAGCGACGTTTCGAGGAACAAACGCCACTAAAGACAATGTATACAACAGCGTCGCCGCCTCCAAACGCCGCTATATAACTCGACCTTTTGCAGCATTTTTCTGTTCACAAACGCCGTTAACTGTTGCGGGGCATCTGATCTAGCAGCGCTTCTTGCGGCGTTCTTTCTAGCGCTGAGAGGGTTTCTAGTGGCGCTTAAAAACGCCGTTATAGAGTTAAAAAATGCCTCTAAAAACTTATTTTCATGTAATGTTTGATTATTACAAAATGGTCATTGAATTATTTAATTATTGTAAAATAGTTGGTTATTACATGTTATACTATAATTATTTATAATTAAAGATATTTTATTTTTTAAAAACGTTTTAAACGTAGGAATGAAATTATTTATTTTTCCAGAAACATTTCAAATAAAGGAATTACAGTAAAAAAATTACATTTGAACGCTTCTGGAATGAATTGCAAAAAAAAAAAGCGTTTCAAATAAAGAAACATTTCAAATGTTTCTGGAAATAAATAATATTAAATTATAAATACTATTATTTAATATATTATTATATTTAAAATATGTTTTAATATCACATAATTAATTACAGTTTATCATATGGAAAATTCTACAGTGTTCGACGAGCACCGATGAGCATCACTAACGACGAGCACCGACGAGCACCATTAATTCAATTTATAAAGATTAAAAACCTAAATGACTCACCATATAATTATAAATAATTAAAAATTAAAAGGGAAATTAATTAAAATATATTATTTTATTTTTATTTTTATTTTTAATTTTCTTTTAAACATAGATCAAAATACTTATCTACCTCTAAATTACAAAATCCTAATTTTTGTTCATTTGAAATTGTCGCCGCCCCCGCCACTACCACCGCTGCCGTTGCCCTGCCGCCACCGCTGCCCACCAATAATGAAAGCTATGGTGGAAATACAGGGATTAATTTAATTTTTTTAATTTTAAATCTGAGTTTTTTTCCCTTTTCTTTGATGGGGTTTAGTTTTTTTTTTTTGAATGAGATTACAGGGATTCAAAGATTAAAGGAGGAAGTAATACAATGCAAAGAAATGAATGGTGGATCCGTGTTGCCATTGAACGGAAATACCGAGAAAAATAGAAAGGAAATTATGGAAAACGACCCGAAACAACCATTGTTGGAGGTAGGCACAAGTATTCAATCGAACGATTTTTCAGAGAAACCATTGGTGGAGGAGGCAACGACAGCGACGGCAACGGCAACGGTGACGGCTTGAATTTCAAATGAACAAAAATTAAGGTTTTGTAATTTAGGGGTAGATAGGTATTTTGATATATATTTAAAAGAAAATTAAAAATAAAATAATATATTTTAATTAATTTACCTCTTGATTATTAAATAATTTATAATTATACGGTGAGTTCTTTAAATTTTTAATCTTTATAAATTGAATTAACGGTGTTCATCGGTGCTCCTCGTTAGCGGTGCTCATCGGTGCTCGTCGAGCGTTGTAGACTCATTCTTATCATATACAGTATATTGTTTTCATTTTAAATCAAAGATTTGTTTTAGCACAGTGGTTAGGCATGCCCCCAATTCCTCGCACAAAAATTTTCTGTCACTTTTTGGTGCTCTTTTTTTATATTCATTTCTATATCTAACACTAAAAAATTAAATTTTAAGCTCTAATCTTAAATTTTAAATTTTAGATTATAAATCATATACCTTAAAAATATACCTTACCTCTAATTCCCCAACCCTAAACTTATTTTTTTAGTGTCATGACATAAATATGAGCACCAAAAAGAGATTGAAATTTTCTATTACGATTCCCCTCTCTTTTCTTTCACTTATTTTTCAACATTAAGACACAATATAATATATCTGTTGCTTATTTGTAACCAAAGAAAGCTCTAGGCTTAGTGGTCAAATGCATTCAATTCTTCCTACACTAGCTAGGTTCGATCCCACACTCTTCAAATTGAATGAACCTCAGTTAAGGACTAAATAACCATTGTGTAAAAACCAAAGTAGTTGGTGAACCAACAGGGTAGTTTATTCTTATCATTCTAATTTATTTTTATCCAACAATATTGATTTTCCACCCATGAAATTATATATGATTAAAACGGATCTGATGGCTGCAGCAGAACAAACAACTTGGTGAATCCAACTGTAGAGATGTGTAATTATATTTGCTTTCTCAAAGGAAAAGCAACTTATTAGGTAAAAAGTACTTGTTGCTTTGCATATTAGTTGTTTTGGATTCCAAGTAACCAAAATCCAACTTTTTTTTTTTCATATAGTTAGCGTTGATATAATATGTATTAGATACTAATATGTTGGAGATTTTGGGTACATAAAATAATGAAATATCATGATAACACTGCAGCAGCAGCAACAACAAAACCTACCAGTCTGCTTAGCTGGTAGGCATTGCACAGTGTGCAAATTGGTTGGGGCTGTATATTAACAATGGCTTGAACAAGCCAATTCCTTTCTAGGTAAAACAATTCATATATCGTTTTCTTTGTCATTGTCATTTATCCAGTCAACCGACCAAACAAGGAATTATTATGTAATGACTGTGTCTCCTGAGAGTTCTGTCAGAATTTGCTGATCGAAAATGCTCTTCCCTTCGGTTCTAATTCAAACATACGATGAGACACATATAATATTTTTTACCCAGTTTTTGTAGTAGTTTGGGACGGGACTAACATAATTCGAGCACAAGTTGAAGTTAACAAAGATTACTTCAGGGGCAGCTTGTTGCACCCTTTTTCAAGGCTTAATTCCTTAGAAAGACAAGAACCCTTCTCACAGCAGATTCCTAAGGAAGTTAGTGATGTTTGGACTTCATTTTGTTATGACTTGATAATTTGAGGCTGCGTAGGGAGTGAGATTTGATTATTGGATTTTAGAGCTGTTATACCTCGGTCAATGTTTTAATCCTAACCTCAGTATTGCCTCGGAAAGATACATGTGCTTCTGAACCCCGGGATTAAACTTGATATTGCCTCCGGAAAGATGCCTATGTCTCTCGAACCTCATGTCCCTAGGTCACCGATTCCCAGGCACACTAATAGACATGACTATTGTCCCATCAATCCTCCTGCGGATCCATCAGTGGTTATCATGACGTTAAGCCTAACACCACCTGCCAATGAGGACTTCGAAGGTTACAACATAGAAAAAGTGTCAGAGGCACACACACACATGCACATTGTACTTCATCATATCTGGCCGCTTTTAGATCAAAATTAATAGATAGTGTTTGAACATGTACGTCGTGAAGGTAATAGACTCGTAAATGATATGATAAAACTAGCGGTTGTGGATAATTTAGAGTGTCGGACTTTCCATTTCCCTCTAGACGTTGTATTGGCTATATTACATAATAAAGGTAGCACGTAGGGACTTATAGTTATAGGCCGCGTTAATCTAATTTTCATATAAAAAAATGGGTAAATTACATATGCGGTTATTGAACTTTGGTAAAAAAAATAAAATGGTAATCAAACTTTCAAAAATCACAAAATGGCAATTAAACTTTATGTTTTATAACAAAATGGTAACTAGACGTTAAAACCCATTAAGTGTCTGTTATAAAATTTGGTATAATAACACATTTAGTCCTTCATATTTATACATTCAATCAATTTAGTCCTAATTCGAAACAATTCAGTAAATTTAGCCCTCGTTATTTACCCATTCTTTCAACTCGGTCCTTAAAGCAAAATTCCAAAGTATGGGAACATGATAAATAATTACAATTAAATTTTTATAGGAACTTGAAAACTCGACTCGAATAGAAAAATTTTCAAATAAAATTTGAGTTGTTCGAGTTGACGCGTCATATTTTACAACTCAAACTTTATTTGAATTTTTTTATTCGAGTCGAGTCGAGTTTTCGAGTTCCTATAAAAATTTAATTGTAATTATTTATCATGTTGCCATACTTTGGAAATTTTGCTTTAAGGACCAAATTGAAAGAATGCGTAAATAACGAGGGCTAAATTTAGTGAATTGTTTCGAAATAGGACTAAATTGATTGAATGTATAAATATGAAGGAATAAATGTGTTATTATACCAAATTTTATAACAAACACTTAACGGGATATAACGTTTAGTTACTATTTTGTTATAAAACATAAAGTTTAATTGCCATTTTGTGATTTTTAAAAGTTTGGTTACCGTTTTGTTTTTTTTACCAAAGTTCAGTGACCGTATATGTACTTTATTTAATTAAATTAATAAGTTTTATATACAATATTGTTGGGAAACACAATCACAAACTTCAAATATAGGACACAATTTTTTACCTAATTAATTACAAAATCATTCTTGGAACTTAGAAGCAATTTGAAAGATTTGAAATTCGAAACTCAATATCTTTTTGTTTTGTAATTTTTTTTAGTAAGAAGAAAGTGATAAAACCTTATTTTTTTGTTTGCTCCGATTAATCCATGTTAAGAACCTATCTTGAGAGTAAGAAAATCAACAACAAGAAGAAACTTTTAGCTTTGTAAAGAAGAAAGAAATGAAGAATGTTTTGTGTAACTGGAAACTGATTTTCATTCATTTCATCGAATAGGGTAATACACATTGTATATTTATACACTGGTATAACAGTCTAACCCTCTCTAACTAAGTTGCTAACTAACTAACAGCTTTCTGTTATTCATTAACAAAGCCTCTATTCAACATCCTCCCTGCTGTTCCAATCTTCTTCTTCATTTTTAGAACGCACCAGCAACTTTTTTCTGAAACTGAAGAAGTAGGCTTTTGTTAAGGACTTAGTTAATCCATCAGCAACTTGATGAATCGCAGGAACATAATTCACCTTCAAACGACATTCAGCAACTCTTTCTCGCACGAAATGTATATCAAGATCAACATGTTTCGTGCGAGCATGATAAACAAGATTGGAACTAATGGCTACTGCACTAGTATTATCACTCTACACGACCGGTGCTTTGTCTTGTGGAAAACCAAGATCACTTAACAGCACTGTGATCCAAGCTATCTCAGTCGTAACATCTGCAATGCTCCTATATTCAGCCTCTGTTGTTGAACGAGAGACTGTCTTTTTCTTCTTAGAACTCCATAAAACCAAATTACCTCCCAGATACACACAATACCCTGACATTGATCTACTATCATCTGCATCACCTGCCCAATCAGCGTCTGCAAATGCACTGATCTCATAACCACTAGATAAAGGTGAAAACAGCAAGCCATAATCAAGAGTTCCACGCAGATACCTAAGTACACGTTTTACATCCACAAGGTGTTGCTCCCTAGGTTCATGCATAAATTGTGTAAGCTTAGTAACACTAAACGCAATGTCAGGACGCGAGTGACATGCATACAACAATGCTCCAACAATACTCATGTATTCTGTTGCATTAACAATTGGACTGCCAGCTTCTTTAACCAACCTTGGTGTGCCAACCATAGGCGTAGGCATAACATTTGCACTGACCATCTCAGCTTTAGTAAGCAACTCAAGTAGATACTTCCTCTGACTTAGAAAAACTGCATCTCCCTTCTTTGAAACTTCTAACCCAAGGAAATAACTGAGCTCACCTAAATCTTTCAATGCAAACTTCTCTCCCAGCAAGGTGACCACACTTTCAATCTCAACTTCTAACGAGCCCGTGAGTATTATATCATCAACATACACAAGCATATAAGTGTATGATGTTTTAATCTTTCGAACAAATAGAGATGTGTCAGCTCGTGACTCTGTAAAACCAATACTGAACAAAAAATCCTTGAGTTTGACATGCCAATTTCGAAGAGCTTGCCTCAAACCATAGAGGGCCTTTTGCAACTTACACACCAACATTGTACCATCACGAGCAGTCTCTTCAAAACCTGGAGGCTGATCCATAAACACATCTTCAGCCAAATCACCATTTAGAAACGCGTTATTCACGTCAACCTGCCTCAATTTCCACTTGTTAGTCACATCAAGCGATAGAAACACATTAAGTGTTGTAGCCTTGACAATAGGACTAAAAGTATCCTGAAAATCCTGGCCAGGAACTTGCGAAAAACCCTTTGCAACTAAACGTGCTTTATGCTTAAGTATAGAACCATCGGGGTTTCTTTTCAACTTAAACACCCACTTGCAACCTACTGTAGAACGACCTTCAGGAAGAGACACCAAAGACAATGTTCCATTTCTGTTTAAAGCTTCCAGCTCAGCAAGAACTGCATCCCTCCAACAAGGTGACCGAAGTGCTTCATGAATAGTGGCAGGTTCAACTTCATCACTATTACAATTTAAAATATAAGCCTTGGGTTTAAAAATACCATTTTTGCTACGTGTCACCATTGAATGACCATTTGTATGAGAATGCACAGAACCAACAAAGGATCTACTTTCAGAAGCCTAATTATTATCACAATGACCACTATCTGTTTTTGACTCATTCAAAACCCCTAATTCTTCATTCTCAAGCAATCCATGAGACATACCACGATGGGTTTCAGCAGGCGTACATGAGATAGTATCTTCCCCATGCACATGCAAACCACCATCAGCAGAGGCACCAAAAGTAACATCTTCTTCATTCATATGCACACCAACATCAGCACCACTATCGACATGCTCAACATTGCTAGCACCTGCATCAGCACCCAACTCGACATGCTCACCTTCACCTGGAACATCCACACGATAATCAACCTCATGTGTCCCAAGGTCATCTTCAACTTGCACAGATATAGAAGAATCAGCTTCAGCTTGAGCATGACCCTCCTGGTCGAAATGCACATGCTGACCAAAGCCTCCAATAACGCGTAAAGCAGCTGAATTTTGTCGAGCACAATCAGCTCACTTACCTTATTTAACCTGGACACCTTCACCTTCAAAAGGAAAATTGACTTCATCAAATACTACATGCCTTGATACAACTACTTTGCCACTCAGGGTTAAACAAAGGTAACCACGATGTTGTGAACTATACCCCAGAAATGTACAAGGTTGAGACCTAAACTCAAGTTTGTGTTGTTGAAACAACCTCAAATGGGGAAAGCATCGACAGTCAAACATCTTCATTAGTGTATAATCAGGCTTCTTCAAGAACAAACACTCAAAAGGTGATTTACCCTGCAATACTTTGGTAGGCAACATATTAATAAGATACACTGCAGTACACACCGCATAGGACCAAAAACGAAAGGGTAATGAAGCATGTGCCAGCAACACCAAGGCTAGTTCGATTACATGCCGATGCTTTCTCTCAACGACACCGTTCTGTTCAGACATGTGTGGGCAAGTCACACGGTGCTTAATACCTTCAGCCATTAACACTTTAGACACTGTACGATACTCACCACCCCAGTCCGTTTGTAACTCTTTAATGTTCAAACCAAACTGTGTTTGAACCATTTTATGAAACAAATGAAAAGCTTGCAAAGTCTGGGACTTTTCCTTGAGTACAACCAAGTATGTCGTGTATGGGCATCAACAAATGTGACATAGTATTTAAAACCATTAGAAGCAATATGTGCAGGACCCCAAAGATCTAAAAAACAAGCTAGAAAGGCTTCTCATACACTGTATTTGACTGAGAAAACACAAGCTTGTGACTCTTTCTCATTCGACAAGCAACACATGTAGGTAAATTCATATTATTGAAATTTCTAGAAAATTTTACAGCAACATCTTTACAAATTTGTAGAAGACACTCATAAGCAGGATGCCCAAGGCGTCGATGCCACAGTTCATAACTATCAACAACATTACTTTGAGCAATATTACATTCAACTTTACTATTATCTCCTAGCATATCAACTGAAAATTGATAGAGCCCATCGCGTTCCACACCTTGAAGCACCATCTTGCCCGATCCTTCTTCTCGAACCAAGCATGTGTTTGTATGAAACTCAAAAAAGACACCATTTTCTCTAGCAAACTTTGAAACGGAAAGAAGGTTCTTAGTTTTACTAGGCACATGCAACAAATCATTCAATAGCAACTTACGAGAAGAAAAAGATGAAACAAACTCAGATTGCCACATGCCTTTAATGTTAAGCTTAACACCATTACCAATAGCAATCTTACCTGGTCCATTGTACGTTGAAGATCGAAGCATGTTGGCAAACTCAGGCGTCACATGATGCGTTGCACCAAAGTCAACTACCCAAGTAGCACGAGAGGTAGTAGCCAGGTGTGCTTGAGGCATATCAGACAAGGATTCTTTAGCAGGTTGACTATCATCAAACACTCTAACGTGAACTATACCAGACCCATTGTTACCATGGGACTCACTAGCAGCAGTAACACCAGGAAAACTCTCATCAAATCGATACCAACACCTATCTACCAGGTGGCCAGTCTTGCCACACAATTGACACTGAAACTTAACACGACCACGGCCACGCCCACTGGATCTGCCACCACCAAAACGACCACGACCACCACGAGAAAATGTGCCACGCCAAGCATTTTTTTGAGCCACATTAGTAACCTGAGCAACATTAGCACTAATAGGAAAACCCTCATTCTGGGCATTGAATCCTGCAAGTTGTATCTCAGCATCAATCAACAAAAAACGAACACAATCAAGTGACAAAGACTCCCCGCTGGCAGTTATAACGGCCATGAAGGGTTGATAATCCCTGGGCAAGCCATTAAGGATGCTTGTGATTTGTTCAACATCGGGGATTGCACTATCACATGATGCTAGAGCATCACAAATCACTTTGACTTGAGTGAGATAAGCACGCATAGACACCTCACCTTTCTTGACCGATCGCAACTTATAATGAAGACTCATAACAGATATGGTGGAACGATTTGCAAAGAACTCAAGCACAGCACTCCACACACTAGACGCCGTTTCTGCACCCACAAACTGAGAAAGAAGATGCTAACTGATCGTGGACAGCAACCAAGAAGCAAGTGCACTATCTTGCGACACAAAGTCCTCATATTCCTCATTAGGAGAGGAAACACCAGCTATAACACCCCAATTTAGCCCCAATTTGTAAACCCTAATTGTGAAAATTCCCAATTAGAAACCCTAGAATTTGGGGGAAATTTCGGAAATTAACCTAATTGGAATTAGGGACCTAATTGAATAAAATTAAAAGTTTGGTGGTTAAATTGTTAGGCGGGCAATAATAGGGACCCTTCTTCTGTATTTTACCCATTTGTCTAGGGTAAACACTCTTTTTGTATCAGATTTGTCTTTTTGCGCCGCACTCATCTCTCTCGGTTTTCTCTCAAAACAAAAGAAATTTAATACTCTCTCCGTCCCACTAAAACTGTCACATGTTGACATTTTTCTGGTCAAATTTTTTCAACTTTAACTATAATTTATTTAAATATTTTAATTAATTAAAAAATATAAAAAATATATTTAAAAACTAGTTGATTCAAGGTTTTTAAAATATATTTTTTCATATTTTTATCAATAATAAATTTTAAATTATAAGAGGTCAAAGTTGAAAATTTTTGACCCAAAAAAAGTCAGCATGTGATAGTTTTAGTGGGACAGAGGGAGTAAAATATTAAAACCCTTCCCCGTTTTTCCGATGAAACTCCGGCCAAAGGGTTCGTGTCGGCCGTTCGTTGTTCCACGGCCACTAGTGGGTTCCTCGTGGCTGTCCGATCAAAACCCGCCGTAGGGTGTTCCGTTCGCCGCCTCCTAACGTCGGAATGGAGAGGCCTGAAAGCTTCAACCTCTCGTCTTCCGTCGCGTCGCCGTCCTCTGTGTGCGCCGCTTCCATCCCGGGATTGGGTGAGTGAGATGGTTGGGTCTGTTAGATTTCGATTTACCGTCGTCGTCGTGTTGGCCGTGGCCGCTGTCGGGCAATGGTTGTGCCGTGGTGGTGGGGCACCGCCGGGGTAGATCTAGGGTTGGGAAATTTGGGATTAGGGTTTTGTACTATTTGGGTGGCTGATGGATTTGAACCGAACCGGTTGGGTTTGGTGAACCGGACCGGTTGGGTTTGGTGAACCGGACGGTTGGGCTAAACCGAACCAGCCTGTTTGACCGAGTTGGATGACGTCAGCGATGACGTCATCTGCCGTTGCAATGCTGATGCAGGCTGACGTCAGCGTTGACTTTTGGGTTGACTTTTTTCGTTCGAGTCCACCTCTATGTTTTTCGACGTTCTGGTTTCGTTGTCGTTGTCCGTTTCTTCAAATTCGAACCCGAAAGACCTTTTTGTTAAATGTTGCATTAGAGTTTGACTCAAATATTTTTGTGTTCAGGTGACGTGGACTCTGACCCCGAGACTTTACCTCCTCTTCCGTCAGGCAGACCTCCGGTGGCACAGTCTTCGAGATCAGCTAGTAAGATTTCTGTTAAGCGTAGTTTATTCGAATGTGGCATAGTAGGAAATCTCATATAATGTTCTTTATTTTTTTAGGAGCAGATTCTGTCTGACCTTCTGCTAGGGCTGAGCGTGGGAGACGTCACTATCGACGTTGACTGTTTAGCTGTCTAAGATGTGTTTTCTGTCTGTGCTACATGTCTCTGATGTCTGTTCGCATGATCTGTATGATATATATATATATATATATATATATATATACATGTGTGTGTGTGTGTGTGTGTGTGTGCTATTCGGCTCTGTTATCTGATAAATATTATATGACTCGACTGTGTGCTATTCTGCTCTGTTATCTGATAAATATTATATGACTTGAATGTTGTGACCATGTTATGTAACATATATCAGAATCGGATTATTATGTACATGCATCTTAGTTATTTAACAAGATTGCATTCGGATTTTGAAATCGGATTACATGTCATATCATTGGGTTAGGATATTGTATGGAGGAAGCTCAGCGACTTCATCCTTCGGGTTGAACTTCGCTTCAGATTAGTAGTTCCATCTTTCAGGATGAGTTCTGCTTCAGACATGGTGTTGAGGTGTAGAGTGGTTCAGGGGAACCTCACTCTTCGGACGGTGATGTAGATGGGTGTATGTCATGTTATGATATCTATATGTCTTGCTTGTAATACTTCGGAATATCTGTTAATTCTTGATTTGTTGTCTGACTGTTGGATTGACTTCTGTTATGCACTTTAGAGACACACTGAGCTTTATAGCTGACTTCCCCTTAGTATTTGTTTCAGATTTCCAGACTTAGGTTTCGGTACTTGGAGGACCTCGTACGACCAAGATTTGTTACTATTTATTAGTAAGTTTTGTTCTAGACATATATTTATTTATTTATGTATTTTCAGATTTGGTTGTAAACGTGGACTTTGGACATTTATTATTTTTTGGGTTTGATAAACTATTTTTAGCATGCTTGTTTTAAGATGAAACATTAAAGGTTATCTTTTATAATTGAATAATAATTTCGGCATGATTTTTCATAAATAATCTTACTTGAGGGGAAAGTTTCCAAATCGTCAATTTCAATTTGTTTCAAACCCTTAGGTCAAAATAGGGGGTTACATTTAGTGGTATCAGAGCCATGGGTTACACCCCTCGGCCTGTGAGGCTCGATAAAAATTTGATTTTAAAGTTTTCAAAATTTTACATGCATAATAAATGTTTTCGGAAACTACAAGATTTTCAGATAAATGTCCGAATTTTAAAAAAACATAATATATGTTTTAATTAAAGTCTCCAAGTACCAATTTTGACTTTAGGATTCTTCTTTTTGTAGATAGACTACTATGTCACCCCGTAGGAGTACTAGAGTTACGGCTGGTCGAGGTCGAGGCCGTGGACGAGGTCGTACCGCTGTGAATACGAGTGATGTTAATCCTCCTGAGCATTCGCCACAGCATCAAGAGGACCCACAACATGAGCAGGCTAAGGAGCAACCTGAGGTTCATACGAGTGGTCAACAGACCGATCACCCTGATCAACAAACTCATAGTGAAGGTCCACGTGCAGCCGGTAACAGTGAGACTGCTAGAGTTGATGTTGCTGCAGTGCATTTGGAGCTACTTGAGTATCTTCGACAGGGTTCTAGGAGACCCATATCTGCTAAGTTTTTGTCTGTTGGGATGTCGATGTTTGATGGTAAGACGGTTGCAGATCTGGCTGATGCAGAGTATTGGCTGAAGAAATTACAACAGTTATTTGATGAGATGGACTACCCTACTGACAGAAAATTAAGAGCGAGTGTATCTTTATTGAAGGGTGAAGCCCTGAACTGGTGGGAGGCTGAGAAGACCGTTATTTCTGCTAGTCGGGTCACATGAGATCATTTCCGTCAGGCTTTCCGAGATAGATATGTTGGGGCGGAGTATCTAGCCAAGTGTTGAGAGGACTTTATAAATCTGAAGCAAAATGACATGGCCGTGAATCAGTATGAGATCGAGTTTTTAAGGCTGGTACAGTACGTCCATGGGTTAGTTACTATAGAGAAAGAGAAGTGCGACTGGTTTCTGAAGGGTCTGCGACCTTCGATCAAGACTAGTGTTGCTTTGCATTTGGACAAAGAGTACAAGGATATTACCTTGCGAGCTAGGACTGTTGAATGCAATGAGGCAGGGTTAAGGCAAGCTGAGTCTCAAGGTATGGATCGGTGTAAGAGGCAGTCGACCGCGTCAGTTCAGTATAGTCAGGGTAACCAGACCAGGAAGAGGGCAAGAGATGAGAGTGATTATCAGAGTTATTCCAGAGCCAGACCAGTGACCACTGCTGTTCCGACTTCTAGTGTTGGAGGTTCTACTAGCACACGAGGAGTACCAAAGTGTTCTTTCTGCAAGAAATAGCATTCTGGGGAGTGTAGGAGACAGTCTGGGGCTTGTTTTCGTTGTGGGTCATTCGATCATCTTTTCAGAGAATGTCTGCTTGCACCTCCGTCAGCTCATATGACGAGTCAGTCACATGTATCAGTACAGACTCTTGCTAGGGGTAGAGGTCAAGGTAGACCTGATTCTACAGTTTCTGCTAGTAGAGGTAGGCCAGCTCAGAGTGGGGGATCAGCTGGATCCGGGGTGAGACAACCAGGTTTGGTTTATGCTACCAGGAGACATGAGGATCGTGATGAGCCAGATGTTATTACTGGTACCTTTTCTATTCACTCTATTCCGTATTTTGCATTATTGGATATTGGTTCTACCCATTCGTATGTTGCGAGTTCGGTATCTGGGGGACTCGAAATTCCGGTTGAGAATACTGTGAATGCGGTTTCAGTTTATAGTCCAGTGGGTGATCATGTCAAGGTTACTAAGGTATACAGGAAATGCCATTTGGAGATTCAAGGGAAAATATTCTCCGCTGATTTGATGGAGTTACCTTTCAGAGAGTTCGACCTTATTCTCGAAATGGATTGGTTATCCGCTCATCGAGTCCGTTTGGATTGTGAAAAGAAAAGGGCGACTCTGAAAACCTCATATGGGTGCGAGGTGATTATGGTGGGAGAGCGTAGAGGTTACATTTCCAATGTTGTTTCGGCTCTCAAAGCAGAAAAGATGATTCGACATGGGGCTACTGCCTATCTTGCTTATATTCTTGACTCGAGGCATTCAGAATCTGGTTTGGATAAGATCCGAGTGGTTAGGGATTTTCCAGATGTTTTTCTGGAGGAATTGCCGGGGGTACCGCCAAAACGTGACGAGGTTGAGTTTGCATAGATGTATATCCGGGCACAGCCCCTGTCTTTGTGGCTCCTTACAGGATGGCTCCGAAAGAGCTTAAAGAATTGAAGATTCACTTGCAGGAATTGCTGGATAGGGGTTTCATCCGACCTAGTGTTTCTCCCTGGGGAGCCCCTGTTTTGTTTGTAAAGAAGAAGGACGGATCACTTCGGCTTTGTATTGACTATCGGAAGCTGAACAAGCTGACGATCAAGAACAAGTATCCCCTTCCTTGTATTGATGACTTGTTTGACCAGTTTCGGGGAGCTACAGTATTTTCTAAGATAGACCTGAGATCGGGTTATTACCAACTCAAGTTTAAGGATTCTGATGTGTTCAAGACCGCTTTTCGGACTCGTTATGGTCATTACGAGTTTATGATGATGCCGTTTGGATTGACTAATGCCCCTGCAGCCTTTATGGATATGATGAATAGGGTGTTTCAACCCTACCTGGACTAGTTCGTGGTAGTTTTCATTGACGACATACTAGTTTATTCTAAATCGGAGGATGAACATGAGGAACATCTTCGGATTGTCCTACAGACTTTGCGTAAGAAGCAGTTGTATGCAAAGTTCAGTAAATGTGAATTTTGGTTGACTTAGGTTACCTTCTTGGGACACGTGGTTTATGCTAATGGTATTCAGGTTGATCCAAAGAAAATTGGGGCTATTTTAGGTTGGAAGCAGCCCAAGAATGTTCCTGAGATTCGAAGCTTCTTGGGTTTAGCTGGCTACTATCAGAGGTTTGTAGAGGGTTTCTCGATTATTGCAGCTCATTTGACTAAAATTCTGAGGAAGGATATTCCTTTTGTCTGGACTGAGGCTCAACAGACCAGTTTTGAGAAGCTTAAGATCGTGTTGACTGAAGCACCGGTTCTGATTCAGCCTGAGCCTGGGAAGGCTTATATGGTATACAGTGATGCCTCCCACACGGGGTTGGGATGTGTTCTGATGCATGAGGGGAAGGTAGTGGCTTATGCGTCTCGTCAGTTGAAAGCGCATGAGTGCAACTACCCCACCCATGATTTGGAGCTTGCTGTTGTGATCTTTGCTCTAAAAATCTGGAGACACTATCTCTACGGTGAGAAGTGCTATATTTTCACCGATCACAAAAGTCTAAAGTACCTCCTTACGCAAAAAGAGTTGAATCTGAGACAGCGTCGCTGGTTGGAACTTTTCAAGGATTATGACTGTGAGATAGAGTATCACCCGGGGAAGGTGAACGTGGTTGCCGACTCCTTGAGTCGTAACGCCATTTTAGAATTGAGGACTTTGTTTGCTTGGATGAGTTTGTTTGAGGATGGTAGTTTGATGGCAGAACTTTGAGTTATTCCTATGCTGATATCTGATATTAGAGCTAAGCAGCCCACTGATCCTTTTCTTATGCACCGTATTAGGGAGGTTTCTGATGGTACATTTGTGGATTTTACTATTGATCGGGATGGTGTTTTGTGTTTCCGAGGTTGGTATTGCATTCCGAGGAAATCTGGGTTGAAACAGGTTATTCTTCGCGAGGCACATGACAGCCCCTATTCTATGCATCCTGGTGGTGATAAGATGTACAAGAACCTTCGTCAGAGGTATTGGTGGAAAGGTCTTAACCGGGATGTTGTCGGATTTGTGTCTAAGTGTATGACTTGTCAGAGAGTCAAGGCAGAGCATCAGCGTTCATCTGGGTTGCTTCAGCACATCGAGATTCCTCAGTGGAAGTGGGAGCGTGTGGCTATGGATTTTGTTAGTGGTCTTCCGATGACTCCGTCCAAGAAGGACTTCGTCTGGGTTATAGTGGACCGTTTGACTAAGTCTGCGCATTTTATTCCGGTTCGAGTTAACTATCCTTTGAATAAGTTGGCTCAGCTCTATATTTCTGAGATTGTTCGACTTCATGGGGTACCGATATCGATTATTTCTGATCGTGATCCGAGATTTACAGCGAAGTTCTGGAAGGCACTTCACTCTACTTTGGGTACCCGGTTGAACTTTAGTACATCTTATCATCTACATACTGACGGGCAGTCTGAGCGTGTGATTCAGATTCTTGAGGACATGTTGAGAGGTTGTGTTCTCAATTACAGTGGTAGTTGGGAGGATTTCTTGCCGCTCGCAGAGTTTGCATATAATAACGGCTACCAGGCCAGTATCAAGATGGCACCGTATGAAGCTCTGTATGGGCGTAGGTGTAGGTCACTGATCGGATGGACTGAACTTAATGAGCATAGATTGTTGGGACCAAACATAGTCTGTGAGGCCGAGCAGACAGTCAGATTGATTCGAGACCGGCTTAAGGTTGCTTTTTATAGACAAAAGTCTTATGCTGACTTGATACGTCGAGATCTTGAGTTTGAGGTTGGTGATGAGGTTTTCCTGAAAGTATCTCCTTGGAGGAAGGTACTTCGGTTTGGTCGGAAGGGCAAGCTGAGTCCTCGATATATTGGTCCTTATCGGATTCTTCGTCGGGTTGGACCTGTTGCTTATCAGCTTGAGTTACCACCAGAGCTTCAGCGTATTCATGATGTTTTTCATGTTTCTGTGTTGAGACGCTACCATGCTGATCCGTCTCATGTTTTGCCTGTGGAGGAGATTGAGATTCGTCCTGATTTGCGCTTTGAGGAGGAGCCTATCGAGATTCTTGCTCAGGATAAGAAAGTTCTCAGAAGGAAGACCATTAAGATGGTCAAAGTCTTGTGGCGTGGTTGCAGTCATGATGAGGCTACCTGGGAGCCCAAAGCTGTCATCAAAGCTCAGTATCCGCATTTGTTTGCTCCAGGTAAATTTCGAGGCCGAAATTTCTTTTTACGGGGGGAGAGTTGTAACACCCCAATTTAGCCCCAATTTGTAAACCCTAATTGTGAAAATTCCCAATTGGAAACCCTAGAATTTGGGGGAAATTTTAGAAATTAACCTAATTGGAATTAGGGACCTAATTGAATAAAATTAAAAGTTTGGTGGTTAAATTGTTAGGCGGACAATAATAGAGACCCTTCTTCTGTAATTTACCCATTTGTCTAGGGTAAACACTCATTTTGTATCAGATTTGTCTTTTTGCGCCGCACTCATCTCTCTCGGTTTTCTCAAAAACAAAAGAAATTTAATAAAATATTAAAACCCTTCCCCGTTTTTCCGTTGAAACTCCAGCCTAGGGGTTCGTGTCGGCCGTTCGTTGTTCTGCGGCCACCAGTGGGTTCCTCGTGGCCATCCGATCAAAACCCGCCGTAGGGTGTTCCGTTCGCCACCTCCTAACGTCGGAACGGAGAGGCCTGAAAGCTTCGACCTCTCGTCCTCCGTCGCGCCGCCGTCCTCTGTGTGCGCCGCTTCCGTCCCGGGATTGGGTGAGTAATGTGGTTGGGTCTGTTGGGTTTTGATTTACCGTCGCCGTCGTGTTGGCTGTGGCCTCTGTCGGGCGCTGGTTGTGCCGTGGTGGTGGGGCACCGCCGGGGTAGATCTAGGGTAGGGAAATTTGGGGATTAGGGTTTTGTCCTATTTGGGTGGCTGATGGATTTGAACCAGACCGGTTGGGTTTAGTGAACCGGACAGCTGGGCTGAACCGAACCAGCATGTTTGACCGAGTTGGATGATGTCAGCGATGACATCATCTGCCGTTGCAATGCTGATGCAGGCTGACGTCAGCGATAACATCATCACAGTCATTGATGACGTCAGCGTTGACTTTTGGGGTTGATTTTTTTCGGCCGAGTCCACCTTTATGTTTTTCGACGTTCTGGTTCCGTTGCCGTTGTCCGTTTCTTCAAATTCGAACCCGAAATACCTTTTTGGATCAATTTTATTTGTTGAACTCAGAATTTTGTTCAATGTTGCATCAGAGTTTGACTCAGATATTTTTATGTTCAGGTGACGTGGACTCTGACCCCGAGACTTTACCTCTTCCTCCGCCAAGCAGACCTCCGGTGGCACAGTCTTCGAGATCTGCTAGTAAGATTTCTGTTAAGCGTAGTTTATTCGAATGTGGCATAGTAGGAAATCCCATATAGTGTTCTTTATTTTTTTAGGAGCTGATTCTGTCCGACCTTCCGCTAGGGCTGAGCGTGGGAGACGTCACTATCGACGTTGACTGTTTAGCTGCCTAAGGTGTGTTCTTTGTGTGTGCTACATTTCTCTGATGTCTGATTGCATGATCTGTATGATATATATATATATATGTTCTATTTGGCTTTGTTATCTGATAAATATTATATGACTCGACTGTGTGCTATTCTGCTCTGTTATCTGATAAATATTATATGACTTGAATGTTGTGACCATGTTATGTAACATATATCGGAATCAGATTATTATGTACATGCATCTTAGTTATTTAACAAGATTGCATTCGGACTGAAATCGGATTACATGTCATATCATTGGGTTGGGATATTGTATGGAGGAAGCTCAGCGACTTCATCCTTCGGGTTGAACTCCGCTTTGGATTAGTAGTTCCATCTTTCGGGATGAGTTCTGCTTCGGACATGGTGTTGAGGTGTAGAGTGGTTCAGGGGAACCTCACTCTTCGGACGGTGATGTAGATGGGTGCATGTCATGTTATGATATCTATATGTCTTGTTTGTAATACTTCGGAATATCTGTTAATTCTTGATTTGTTGTTTGACTGTTGGATTAACTTCTATTATGCACTTTAGAGACACACTGAGCTTTATAGCTGACTTTCCCTTAGTATCTGTTTCAGATTTCCATACTTAGGTTTCGGTACTTGGAGGACCTCGTACGAACAAGATTTGTTACTATTTATCAGTATGTTTTGTTCTAGACATATATTTATTTATTTAAGTATTTTCAGATTTGATTGTAAACGTGGATTTTGGACATTTATTATTTTTGGGGTTTGATAAACTATTTTTAGCATGCTTGTTTTAAGATGAAACATTAAAGGTTATCTTTTATAATTGAATAATAATTTCGGCATGGTTTTTCATAAATAATCTTACTTGAGGGGAAAGTTTCCAAATCGTCAATTTCAATTTGTTTCAAACTCTTAGGTCAAAATAGGGGGTTACATCAGCCACCATAATCGTCTCTGGAGGAGCACACAAAGCACCAGTGAGAAGCTTCTCAAGTTTATGACTGCGCACCGTAAGCAACACTTGTTGCTTCCACAGAAGAAAATTCATCTCATCGAGAGGGACGTTAATCTTTTTGTTTGTAAACATAGTTGGAGCAAAAAACAAGAAAACACAAGAACTCGTTACAAGTTCAGATGATGAAGCAGCGGAAGAAAGGATAACCCAAGATCAGTCTGGCGAATGATACCATGTTAAAAACCTATCTTGAGAGTAAGAAAATAACAACAAAAAGAAGCTTTTAGCTTTGTAAAGTAGAAAGAAATGAAGAAAGTTTTGTGTAACTGGAAACTGGTTTCCATTTATTTCATCGAATAGGGTAATACACATTGTATATTTATACACTGATATAACAGTCTAACCTTCTCTAACTAAGTAGCTAACTAACTAACAACTTTCTATTATTCATTAACAAAGCCTCTATTCAACAATCCAGACCGTCTCGTGTTGTACACTTGGCTTTGGGTGAGTCTTCCAATGAAAAATTTCTGTATACATAAGGCCTTAAATTTGAAACTTGCTTAAACAATACCAAGATATTTACCATTTGGACCAACAAACAGTATTCATGTTAAGAGGTAGATGGGAAACGTTTGAAATTATCAGATCATTAATACACCCAATGTACATACCTAACTAAGGCGAGCAAAATTGACGTTCCTTAAATTCATGTTCATCAATTGCAATCCATAGGTTCCAGTTTCGCCACGTGATTGAATGTGACACCTATATCCGTCATAGATCGGTTGCTATCACTTGTCTGAATAATACATAATCCAAAAAGTTTTTGCATATTGTGTATGTGTTGTGTATATATAAAAGGTAGGTGATAAATGGCGAATCAGTGTCACTATAGGTTTGTCGTTATAGTAAAAATAACAAAAATGGAAGAACATATAGGATAATCTATCGTCTTCCGTTACCTAACAATTAAAAAAGAGCAATCCTAATCATATGTCTCCTTTCTATCCCTCAAAAACATCAATATTTTCACGTTATACTCCATAAAGGTACAAAATCTTATGTTTATTTATATAGATGAGTAAAGTGTAAAAGCAAATTACTATACAATTATAATAAAAAAGGCCAAATACACAGCTAGCTAGCTTGATGCTACGTTATGCAAATTTTGTTTCTTAATAAAAGAAATGAGGATGGGATTAATGGTGTTTTTGTATTTCAAGAGAATACTATGGAATATGTGTTTGAAATTAACAGCCCCCAAAGTCCGTAACCGAGAAAGAAGAAGCCTTATCGGGCATGTTCCCAGCATGGCGTAGCCCCAGAGTGAGAGATACATCACCAGCCGTGGTCCCGAACCTTATTACAGTTGAACCAATGTCAGTGTTACCAGTACTGATGGTCCCATAATCTTCTGCAACAATGCTGCTGCCACGATCGCATGTGTCATCGACGCCAGCTAATAATCTTTGGTGGATATCCGAGTCATGATGGGTTGTGGTGGTGAAAGGCTGGGTGACGGGTGGCGCCACCTCCGTTGCAGTGGTGTTGGTGGTGGAGGTGTTAGTAATAGTAGTAGTACCGGTGGTGGTGGGAGGAGTACTACTAATAATGGCGTTGGTGGCTTGGTTTTGCGAGAAGCATTGTTTACTGATTGCGACGAGTGAAGAATATTGGTCATTTTCCATGGCATTGATTTCGGATCTTTTGGCTGCTGGTGGTGGTGGTGGTGTTGATGTGCCACCTGCCGCGCCTACTGTGGTTGTTGAAGGCGTTGATGTGTGTGCAATATTGTTGATGTCCTTTGGGTTCCTTTCTTTATTATCTCCCTCTTCCTCTTTAGACTCTTGCTGGTACATCTCTTCCACCATGGGTTTCCACAACCGAACCCTGGCATTTATGAACCAATTTGAAACCTGAAAAAAAAACATACATTTTCATCACATTGCACACCACATGCATTTAAAATCCCAGACAATTAAAGACAACAACAATCCAATTCCCTGTTTAATATAACAAGACAAAACTGATACACATTACTTGCAAACCATGTGTATTATATAAGTGGTTCCAACATCATTAGCTTAATGTTCTAAATTATGAACCAGTCCAAAAACAAAACACAAGAAAGGAATTCCAAGAAACAATAAGAAATAAACAATTAAGTGGACTATTCATCGGCTAGCTATTATAATATCTTTCCTCACATGTTGCTCAATGATGTCTATTTCTTACAGAAATCTCCAAAAAACAGTGATGGTTAGGGGGGGGACTCCATTCCCTACAGTCACTGAATTTATTACCGAGTTATAAATTATAAGAGACATACGGCTAGAATTAGGTGTTTGTCTTTCATATCACACTTTGTACCCCCTCACGTTTTTCCAATTAATTCGCCTTCCATGCAAACTAAAATACTACAAAAAGAAATAACCTAACTTACTAAGAATGATCCCCCTTTAATTATCACTTAACTAACAATCTTATCAGATTCTAATTAGTATTAATTATAAGCAAACTCTTCAAAATAGTAACTATGTATGTTTTGTATATATTTGGTGTATTTATGGAGTTTATGATGTGGTTGGAAGGTGTCATATACCGAGTATTTGATATGAGAGAGAAAACCAGAGAGAGAGTGTGGCAAACTTTCATGTCTCATCTATTTGTGTACTTTACTGAATTTCTTCCCCACTCAGTATTTATTTCTTTCATTTCAGAAATCAGAATCTATGTCCCTGAGGGTAAATAATTATAGTGAATTTTTTAAATTGTTTTCTATATGGAACAATGTAAAACAATCTTTTTTTTTTCTCCTAGAAAAACTCATCAAGGAAATAAAACCCTATTCCATGCAAGTTCTTCTGAACTTACTAATGGTTCCTTCATAAGGGTTTGCTTCTTTTTCTTCTCTCGTTTTATTATGAATGAAGTTTTTTTTTTTAACAAATGTATGTGTGTTTATGTGTAGCCTGTAGGGAAAGTTGAGAAAAGACCAACCTGATTTCTTGATAAACCAGTCTGTCGAGCCAACAGATGTTTATCTGCATCGCTTGGGTACCTGAGAAAGAGACCAGAAAATGACATCAGAGTCATTGCCTAAAACCGTATAAAGAGACAATCATCTTTATGTACCGCCATAGATGCGATTGAACCTTTCTTTATTTACCATGCATGGGCGTGAGAATCTAAGAGAAACAAAGATCATCAAACAGCAGCAGCAGTTTTTGCAGAAGTAAAGAAGACGACAGAAACTTCCAACAACTCTCTTATATAACACTTCTTCATTAACATCAAAAAGAGAGAAAAATGAAGGTCTTTTAATAGCTCTCTGGCTGACGAGACGTGCATCTCAAGGACGCTGCATTACTGTTTTTCTCTAGACACAGACCAGAAAGTATGACAAAGTAGGAGACAAAAGCTTGGATTTTGTGAGGCTAATAAAGTGTCATTATATCGTATACTTAATTATATATGATAGCTTGTCTTTCAACACTTTTAGCTTCCTTTTTCTGTATATTTTTTAATATCCACTGAATTAAGAAAGATGCAGATTCTATTGTTAGACTAGTGTCAGATGGTATAGGTAAAGGGTAAACGTACGGGTGGAGGAAATGTTCGAAAAGCCAGGCCCTCAAAATGTTGACAGATCGTTCAGGCAGGCCCCTTTGGGGTCTCCAAGCTTCATGTTCCATCATACCCATTTGATGGAACGCTCTTTGTTGTCTCAAGCTTTGTTCTAACGCCCTTAGCCTCGGTGTCTCTCCTTTGGTTATGCTGGATGGTCCAGCTCCATCTTTTTCACCCAACAGCTCACAGACATGCTTCAGTTGTCCGGATATTGAATCTTTCAAGCACCTAAAATGCCTCGACATCGCCTTCTGAGCTAGGGCGGTGTAAGGCACCGCTGCACCAAACCCCATCACCAGATCAAATGAGTTCACCACCGTTTGCATTTGTTCACAGTAATGGTTGTATCTCCTGTCCACCTGCGCAGCCGGATCATTTTTTTAACATTGTTGTTAATCACAGTTCACGATGAAATATTGACATGACTTGACATTGGAAGAGAAGAGAATGGCAAGTTCCACTTTGAGAATTTTACAACACCCAAAAAATCATTTTAACATTACTTAGTTGCTGTTTAAGGAAACCCACCAGAAGAATAAATGCATGAATCAAAGATTGCTATAGGGTGAAATGATTGTCATTCCTACACTTTTTTTTCTCCCAGTATAGGCTACCTACAACCAATTGATGACAAAGGAAAATGTGCCTAAACAAACATAGAAAAAGGGAAGGGAAAATGAGACTGAATCAACCAAGTTATAAATAATACATCAATGGCTTTCCTTGCAATATTACTATTTGCAGTAGCTTCACATTAAGTTTGTATGTAATATGGTGGGCTAATAATCACCAAAGCATAACCCCAGAATTTTGGAATAGAAAAATCAAAGTGAAAAGGCTTAATCAAACTCTACCGAATAGATCCTATTGAGTACTGGACTGCACCAGCCGGCTTTGCTCTATCTGGGTTTTCTTTATTTGAAAAATAAATGGTGACTATAGGTTAAAAAATATGATTATTGGGTCATTGACTCTTGAAGGAGAGAGAGAAAAGAAAAAGAGATTAGAATACATGCCTCATCAAGCATGGATAAAAGTTTGACCTTCCTTCTTTGATGTTCAATTCTACCGGCTGCTGATAAAGGAGGGAGATCCTTTGTCGATGAAGAAGAACCATCGCCGTCGCCAGTACTACCCGGATTAGAACTAGGGTTTGTGTTGTTTCTGCCGAGTTTTTTCTTCTTGAACTGGCCTCTTCCCACGCTACAGAACTCTTCTAACAATTCCTGAGCGGCTTTGCCGTACTTTGAATTCCTCAACACATTGACCATCCCCAATGAGGAACCGTATCCAACGTGGAGCTGATGGTTTTGTTCCACTCCACCTTGCAAATGCTGCTGATGGCTACCCAAATGCTTGTACTGGAACTGAGGTGTAGCAGTAGCAGAAGAGCCTCCTCCTTGGTTATAGTACAGTAAGCCGCCATCTCCCATCCTCAATTCTTCGGCTTTGGCGGCTTCCAAGTGTTGCAAAGATGATAAAGATAGTGAAAGGCCTTGGCCTTCTACAACTGTTCCTCCAATTTCACTTCCTTCATGGGAACTGCCGGGAACCCAAGTGAAATGAGGTTGAAAATTCCCTCCAGGACCTGATACATTAAACCCTTGAAGAGAAGTTGATGGAGGAGGAGATGGTGACCTTGGCTGTGGATTCATCAGGAAAAGATGCATGGCAGCTGCTGAGTCGGTATTAATGCTAGGTAAGTGCTGTTGAGCTAAACTGTCACGGTTATTGTGGCTCTTCGATTCACCTAACTGTCCCAAATCCCCAACAACAACACCTTGCCTGTTGCTGTACCACTCGTTGGTACTACCCGGTGGTTTTTGTCCTCGATAATTTGCCTGTAAAGGCTGGTCTAATAACTCGGTCGAGGCGGCGGTGGCAGCCACGCCCGGATGGAAATAGAACATTTCCGATGATAACATGCCTGGTGTTTCGTAAACAGGAAGAGGAGCATTTGAGTCCTCCTCTTCGATCCCTACTAATGGAGGAGGTTGTGGCTCAAAGCCTTCAACTCTCAGTTTATCTCTCCGGATCTGATGTGCTAAGTGAAGTTGCTGCTGCTCCTGCTGCTGCTGTTCTATGGCCGCTGATCTCTCGAAGCCATTCGAGAAGCTGAAGATGCCAGCTACTTGGTGGTTATTGTAATCTTGGGACATAGAATTTCGTATAATTTTTTCTCCTCCTGAATTGGAATTTAATGGCGAGCCTTGGTGTAGTTCTTATATATATATATAAATAAAAAACAATCGCTACTCCCATACCAATATCTTCTTCTTCTTCATGATCTCTCTAGCAACACCATTTTCGCTGCTGAATAATGGATCCATAAGTTAACTCAGAATCAGAAACGAAAAATCAATAACACCCATGTTGAAAAGCAGTGTTGTTGTTGTTCATCATAAAAAGAAAGAAAGAAGCAAAAGAGGATGAAATTCTCCGAGTTAAGTAAAGTTGATGAAATGGGTATTTGTTTATAAAACTTTTGGAATTTGTTGCAACCCTTTTCATCATTTTCAGCTTTGATTACATATAAAAAAATAATAAAGTATAGGTGTGAGAAAGAGATTGTGTGAATATATAGGCAGACCGCAGACCTTGTTAGAGTTGCAGAGTATGAAAGCATGTAAAAGCCCTTAGACATCGTTGTCTCTTCTATGGTATTGAAAGCTTCTTCAATTCCTTCTTTTCTTTTCTTCCTCTTTTCTTTCTCTTTTCTCAGTATATGTGTGTGTTTTCCCTCTCTGTCTGTCGTCTCTTTCTCTCCTTTTCTTCCCTCTCCTTTGCAGCACTCATCCCTTTTCTGTTATTTATTTCATTTTTTAATCAACTTGAAAACAAAAGCTGAAATATGAGGCAAACTAATTATACAAAAATAAAATTAAAGGAATAGACTTAGCCTCTCCCCGAAGAGATGAGAAAATATCAGAAAAGAGAGAAGAGAAGGGTCGCTATTTCACCGCTTTTTACTCTGCCAAAGTTTTATATTCGAAATTTCTAATACTAGTGCGGGTTTTTTTTTCTGTTTTTTTTTCTCATTTTTTTAATAATTGATAACTAAATAATTAATTAAATTATGATATTCACCTTTAAATAAATTATTTATATTTTGGTATCTATGTAAAATTATTGCCCTACTTGTGCTTTTGGAGTGAACTCGTCAGGTTAGTATGACGATTTTTATTTTTGTTATTTTTATTGTGAATAATGAAGTCTTTAAATATTAAAATAAATAAATTTTAATAGAACTCGGCATGTTAGTATGATAAATTTTATTTACCTATTTTAATTGTTTTTTAATTCGCTCCTAGGTGATTTTATTGTTTTGATTTTAATCTACTAGTTGAATTTCTGTTCCACTATTGATTAATTGTTTAGTTTTTAATATAGGGAAAATGACAAAAGATGCCCCCAACGTTTGCATGTTTTGTCATTTGGCCATCTATTCTTTTTTTGGGTCCAAAGATGCCCCCAACGTTTGTTTGTTTTGTCATTTGGCCCCCTATTCTTTCTTTTGGTCCAAATATGCCCCCAACGTTTCATTCATAGTCCAAATATGCCTCTGCTGGATGTAAATTGTCAATCAACTGACGGTCAACAGCTTATAAAAAAATTTTGACGTGGCATCAGCAGATCTTAATACGCGGTAAGTCCAGTCAGCATCATCTGTTGAACGTCAGTTGACTGACAGTTTCCATCTAACGGGGGCATATTTGGACCAAATTAAAACGTTGGAGGCATATTTGGACTATGAATGAAAACGTTGGGGGCATATCTGGACCAAAAGAAAGAATATGGGGCCAAATGACAAAACAAGCAAACGTTGGGGGCATCTTTGGACCAAAAAAAAGAATAGGGGGCCAAATGACAAAACATGCAAACGTTGGGGGCATCTTTTGTCATTTTGCTTTTAATATAATTAAAAGGTATGTATCGTAGGGAAAAAATTGTTGAAATTTAAAAAAAAAATACTTCTTTCTTATAAAATAATTAAAATAGAGAGAAAAAAACTTGAGCTTTAATTTATTAGATTTTTCAAAATTACCAAAGCAACCCTATCTAGAAATTTTAGATTTGAGTTTTATATTCTGGTTTAAAATCATTCCACACAAGTTGGCATTTTCTAAAAATAATAAAAATAAATTATTGTTGTTTCATGGTCCATGGAGATTTTTTTTATAAAAAAATGATTTTAAAATTTGTTCAGTATTTCATTTTTTAATAGATGAAAAATTTAATAAACTTGAGTTGAAAAGTGGGGTATTATGGTAATTTAAAACGGACGTCCTTTGGAAACCAACGCAAACTACCGAATAAAATAAAGATAAGGTCAGTACAAAGTCATTTCAATGATCCAAACTACCACCATCCTTTTATATGTTTAAATGACCAAAGTATTCTAGCTAATTATTGTATATATTCATCGATAGCAATAGTTGGTAAGGACAAAAAGGTCTTTCATGATTTTTTTGCATTAATTACAAAATAAAACTATACGGGGCAAAGTTATGACGACGAACTTTAAAAATTTTCTTATTACTAGAATTTTATTAAGAAAAAAATATTAACCCAAGGGCTAAGGCCGTACTTAAAAATCTATAATCAATGTATGAAAATTATTATAAACACGTCGTCTCTTATTAAATTTAAGAAATATAATATATTAAATAAAATATTTATTTAACCAACAAATATTGAGTGCAATGACAAGACACATTTCACTTTCGAGAAAAGAATTCAAGCTCGAACCTTAGAGATAACATTATTACGAAGAAGAGCTGTGAATTTTCAACATGAACCATAAAATGAATATAAACTATACGAATAAAATAAAATATTTATTTAAAATTAATACTTTGAATGCATCATAACAATATTCGAACAATTTCTTTTCTTCTTCTCATAAAAAATAAATTTTCAAAAGATGTCCTCATCTAACTTAGATTAATATAGCGATAATCACGAAGCATCACCTGATAAGGGAATGTCGACAGTCCAATAAGGTTAGATCATTTTTGTGGTAGTTTGTATATGTAATCTAAATCGTTAGCGGGGCAATATACAAAATTTATTTTCTCGGTCTCTAATCATACAAAATTTATTTTCATAATAATTATTGGGTTTTATTTAAAAGATGAACCACGTATTTACGAGAATGTTTAATTTATTTTTCAAGACCTTTAGGTTACATAATTTATTTTTTTATTTCATGAGTATTCTGGGTGAACTTGTCCCAAGTTCTTTTTATTATTTGATGACTCCCCTAAATTTGATTACACTTATTTTCTTAAGACGTCGAATTTAAATTGTCAATATTGTAGGTATACATACATTTACAGTTTTTTCTAGCAAACATACTTTTACAGTTTGATTAACATTTTTAAATATGTTGAAAATCAAATTTAAACCAACATTTAATGCATAAGTTGCTTACTAAATTGATGAAAGGATACGTTATTTTGAAAATTCAATTAAAAATGTTTCGAAGTTCGTAAACTAGTTTTAAAGTTTAGACAATAATTTAGAAATTTAAACAAATTAACTCTAATAAATAAAATATATGCACATAAAATCGTACGTGCTTAAACATGGATGAGCTAGAAGGGATAGGTAGTAGCCTTGGCAACCTAAAGTAAAATATATTTAGTTATGAATTAATTCAGTGAAAAAATTATGCTTTATTGCTCAAACATTTATAAATCTATTATAGTCATTAATAAAAAATGACTTCTTCTCCGTATTTAAGAATTTAGATTTTAAAGTTGGGTTTTAACACTCATTAGTCTTTTTTGACGAGTTGAGCACTATTAAATTAATTTATAAAAATTAAAAATTAAAAAGACTCAAACGTATAATTATAAATTATTTGAACATATAATTATAAAATTATAAATTATAAAATAAAATATTAATTAAATTATTATATATATATAATATTTTAAAAAAAATAATTGGATTAAATACAAACTTTAGTCAATTTAAAAAATAAAAACTCTAAACCCTAAATCATAAATCGTAAACCTAAAACATAAAACCCTAAACTATAAATATAAAACATAAAACCCTAAACTCTAAATTTAAATATTGAGTTTAGGTTTTATGGTTTATAGGTTAGAGTTTATTGTTTATGGTTTAGGGTTTATGATTTAGTGTTTTGAGTTTTGGGTTTACTATTTAAGGTATTGGGTTTATGGTTTTGGGTTTTGAGTTTCGGGTTTTAGGTTTATGGTTTTGGATTTATAGTTTGGGGTTTTAGGTTTATGATTCAAAGTTTAGGGTTTTAAGTTTAGGGTTTTTATTCTTTAAATTGACTAAGGTTGATATTTGATCCAAATATTTTTAAAAAAATTATATATGGAAAATAATTTAATTAATATTTTATTTTAAATATATTATAATTATATGTTTAAATAATTTATAATTATATATTGAGTCTTTTAGATTTTTAATCTTTATAAATTAATTTAATAGTGCTCAACAGTACTCATCGTTAGTGATGCTTAGCGGTGAACGTTGTAAATTTTTTTTTTTTTTTTTTGTAAAAATAATTATGAAATAACATATAGTTTGTGTATGTTCTACAATCCATTTTTAGTTAGTGTTCGGTGTTTGTAATTTTATTTTCCAATTCAATTTTAGATTTTTACAACTCCACTAAGCACTCATTAACTTTTTATCTTTTAATTTAAATTAACAATCAATACACAAAGCTACACCAATCTAACAAAAGCAGCCTTAATTATCCAACCCTTAACTACTTACCTATTTAAGCCGATTCTTTTGTCAGCATAAAAACCATAGAGTAATAAATTTTAAAATTATAATTAACAATAAATAACTTTCAATACACAACATCGAACAATTAGATAACAAGGACCAGTTTTTGAAACTAAAAATAATCATAAATTATAATAAAGAAGCGATGAAGTTAATTTATTACCAGGATACTGAGATCAAGTTATATAATCTCTTTCAGATTAATTTATTACAATAATGTTTTTATTAGCCGTGACTATCTAGGCCAATAGTCATAATAACTTACCATATAATAAAAGCATAAGTTAATCATTTTTTTCTAAACCTAAACTTTTTCTCACAACTACAGCCACAAACAATCTTTTTCTTTCTCATTTGTTTTTTTACTGGTGGTTGATAATTAGTTTTAGTATTAGTTGTCGACCATAAAGAATTATTATTATTATTTTTGTTTTTTATATTTTTAATAAGAATCTTTGTTTTTTGGAATGTTTATCTCTGCCTTTGTGGTACACTTATCTCTGCTTTTATGACACATTTTTTTTGTGGTTCGTTTTATCTGTCGTTTTGACATGATTTCAGCATACTTTAGCGGTCGTTTGATGCTCATACCGAGATCTTCACGACACTATTTTCTGAGTTTTAATTTTGTCAGTGGTTATAGAAAGATAGATCCCCACTCAGTTGATGGTTATTTGCCGATGTAATCAGAATCTGAGTAACGAAACAATCTGCCTGATAGTTTGGTTGACACACCACTCCATTTTCACCCCGTAAAACGTTTCGTTTGAATAGAGACAAGAAGATTCAGGAAGGCTTCTAAATTTTGACGGTATGCTAATTCTATGGAAGTATTTACTTTTCTTTGCACTTTTGGGTTGTACGAGATTTTGGTGGACTAGTCTACGTTATTCTTCTTCTTGATGCGTTATACTTATAATATCTTTCATGATTTTTTTAATAATATTCAGTTGTCATTGTCAAAAAAAATTAATCAATATTTTATCATTATAAAAAAATATATTATTTTAATTTCAAACTCACAATCTCTTAATATTGTGATTTAGATTAACTTGATAAATGGTACAACGTTAAATGTTATTTGCTTGATAGAATAAATTATGCAATTCGTAGTTTTATACATGGCTTTTTTTTTTGTTCACTAACTATAAGTAGTCTATAATTAATAAACAAAAAAAGTTTAAAATGAATGTATTGTTTGAAAATTTAAATTCTAATTTCTAATCATATTACAACTAATTTCATAGGTAATTTTACTTTTATTGTATTTAAGATGTGATACTTCATTGAATCTTAATTTAAGTATTATCATTTAATTATTTTTTTTAATCAATTATATTATTATTATTATTATTATTATTATTAAAATACATTAAAAATCAAAAAATTTGAACGTACTTAAATATACATTAACCTCCTTTTTTTTTCTTAACCTAGCCGCTTAGGTTAGTTCTCGGCACCATCTTGTTTTTTTTTGTTTTCTCTTTGTTTTGACCGGCAGTAGTATTAATTTTTATGCTGGTTGTCGATCGTTGGTATTTATTATTATTTTCCTTATTTTTTTTTTTAATTTTTTTCTTTGTTTTTTTAATTTTTTTAATAAGAATGACTATGCCTTTATGATACATTTTCCAGTGCCTGTATAACATGTCTTTTTTTTGTCTTTTTATCTGAATTTTAGCTGTTATTTTCGTTTACTTGTTTCTTAGGGTTGAATTGAACGCCGCCTCGGCTGATTAAGATGACACTTATTTGTTATCATGTTGATCTTTTCTTGAATTAAATTTGGATATGTGGTTTTATATTCGTGGACAATTTTCTCACGACGTTCGAATTTGACTTGCAATTGTCGGTGAACTTTCAATAGTTTGATCCCATTTTGTAGTATGCTTGCCGATGCAATCAGATTTGTTCGTATCTATTTTTTTGTTTGAGTCTCTTGGTTGAGTTTTTTAATCTTTTTCTTGTATGATCTCAAGTGGCTAGTTTATTGTGTCAATGGTCTTAAAAAATATCTAAATTATGTATTTTTTTTCTCATCAATGATAGCTTAGTTTATTAAAATTAAAAAGCAGCAAAACTGCCCTTACATAGACCAACAGAAAAACAAATGAATCCCTGAAATACAACATATAAACTAATATTTAGTTTGCGATTATAATTGTAAACTTTCGTTTGTAATTTTAAATATTTTTTTAATAAAATTAACGGCTTTTATAAAAACAATATACATTAACCTCCACCGGTTTCTCTTATATTATATGTATAATATATGTAAACAATATTAAATTTGAGTATATGACATCATTAATATAAAAAACTGAATATCTAAATCTAAAATAGATTATATAAAATCGACCCGAAATAGGACGAATACTGTGGAGTTGTAATGTATGAAAAGCACACATAACTGCTTTCTGGTTTGATAATGTCAAGATGGGCATGTTTGATTAACCTTTTTCTTATTTTATTTTTATGTAATGTATAGTTACTTTTCTTGTTTTCAATTTCTACTAGTTTTAATTTTGTCAAAATTTCCTTTTTTATATAAAAATGTTTGAGATATATTTTGTAGGGGTGGGCAAAAAATCCGATTACCCGGTCTCGGTTCCAGACCTGGTTGGACCCGGTGGATTTTTATCCGGAATTAATTATGGTGGGATCGAGATTGGATCCAAAATTTAGGTTCCGGTTGCGATCGGGACCAGGGCTGGATCCTAATTTTCTGGACCCAGTACCTGGTGGGTACCCAATGAGACCAGTACCGGGTACTGGTCTGGTACTGAGTGGCGTTGAAGAGATTGAAAACAGTTGAAGTCGCTCCTTTATTTCTCTTTATCGAACTTTCTGATGGTCTTGCTTGCTATAGATAGAATTCTTTAGTTTATTCTTTTTTCTTATGTATTAATATTATGAGTATGACTCGTTTTAAGACTTCAACCTTCAAGCCTACAATATTCTGACTTTGTTATTTAATATTATTATTGATGGTTGTAATTTTTTCCCCTACTGATCAAATTTCATTAATAGTAGACCAATTGACTGGGTACCCGGTACTGATAACGATTCCCACTAGTATTGAGATCAGTTCTTGAAATCTGAGACCCAATCTGACCGGAATTGATTCCAGTTTCCAAGAATTGGTGGCTACCGAGACCAGAATCAATTCTGGGCAAATTAGCTGGATACCCACTCTGCCCACCCCTAATATTTTGAACATAATAATACCAAAAAACTATATATGTACATATAATACCAAGCAAATTTTGAACAAATTATGTACACATATAAAAATGTTTTCCCCCGAAATTCATAATTATATATGTAGACATAATACCAAAGAATATTTACATTCTAACAAAGAAAAAAAAGAGCAAAGGTTGTCAACTTACCTTTAGGGATGGCAATTTGATCCGAATCCAATCCGAATCCGATTCGATCCGAAGAAATTTATCCGATCCATATTCGATTGAAAAAAATCCGAATCCGAATCCGAGTAAAATGTCCGAGTCCTAATAGGAGATGGGTTGGATATGGATCATGCCAAGATCCGATCCGAATCCAAATCCGATCCATATCCGAGTCCGAATCAAAATATTTAGGACTTTTAACTCTTTAAAACAAAATATCATGTATAATATTTACATTAAAACAAGAAGACAAACATAAATAAAGTAAAAAGTTAAATTAAATACATTAAAAGAAACATAACTACATATATTTTTTAAACGAAAACATAAATGTATATATTAGGTAATTTGGAATAATGGTAAAAATAAAATTAACTATATATATATATATATGTATATTAAAAGTGATAATAAAAATATAAATGTCTTAAGAATGTAAGTTAAATAATAATAATATTTATTATGATTTATATATATTAATTAACTTTAATATAGTGTAATATATCTATTTATACCATATGCATGTATAAACATACAATAAAATAAATACAATGGAGAAACAAATAAATGTAAATATCAATGAATTACTAAAAATTAAGAAAGTTAGTGAATGAAATAGTAAGTAATGTACAATCGATAGATAAAGTTATGATATATTATGCTAAAATTATGAATTAAAATAGAAAGCAAATTAAAAGCATAAACAATAAACACAAAAATTAAATGTAGTCAACAAATAAGAGATAAAAATGAACAAGTGTAAAATTAAATAGCATAAATTAAATGCGTAAGAAATTAAATATACAAAATTATGGACTGATTTGCACTAAAATAAAATTATTAGAGGGTCAAAACACAATATACCCTAAAGACGCTAAAATTCGCGAATCTACCCCTTAGACTTGGGTCAAGACTAGGGATAACAATTTAATCCGAATTCAAAAACTCTGATCTAAATGCGGTTGAAACAAATCCGAATCCGATCCGAAAAAATCCGATCCAAAAACAATCCGATCCAAATCCGTTTGAAAAATATCCGAGTCCGATTGTAACGGATTCGGACTTCGATTTTATACAATCCGATCCAAATCCGATCCATTGCCATCCCTACCTACCTTGTGTTTCCGGTCATGTAAAATGATATTTCACGTTTAAACAAAACCATGTTATATATAATTAATTACCTTACACACCTACCACCTATTATTTAGTATTTTAGGTAAGAATTAGCAATAACCAGCGGAACTTAATTCACGTTTTGTAGGGGCATTTTTTCTTTAAGTGATATGCACTCGACTAATATCGTTTTTATGTGTGGGTGAGTTTATTCAAATTTAAAATTAAATATAAATATTTCAGTATAATTATATTATATTATTTAATATTAGAAGTTCGAGTCTCGAGGCAAATAACTTTAGACTTATATATTAAAAGATTTGAGTTCATTTTTATTTTTTTAACTTAAAGTAAGAAGATAAGATATATTTCTGATGAATTAATTATATCAATACAAAGATCTTGGATGAATAAAGTTTTATTTATCGAAAAAATAAAAAGATCTTAATGTAAGTTTCACAAATCTATAACTAGAACTAAACTGTGATGGATAGAATTTTGTTGTACCTTCGCTAAATACCTCTAGAAAACTCTACCTCCGAAGAAAACGCCTTCGTCCCCGCACCACGCTCCAACATCCCGGAGCCCGGAGCTCCTGCTCAAACACTTCTACACCTCTGGACCTATCAGCTCCGAAGACCACTGCGCTGAGACGAGACAGCCATCAAGATCAATTGAGCTCACAGCTTAACAGCCGAGCTACCATCTGCAACCCATCTATAGCCATCACTAGGCCTGACACGGTCTCGTCAAATGTCACTTCGTCTACAGCAACAAGGGGATATAAATACTCTCAAGATCGAAGACAAAGGGGGCGACTCTTCGACATTGACCAACCCCTCTTTCCTCTCCCACATGACTCTGACCACCCATTCTACACTGTCTATGACTCTCGGTCTTAAGTCTACCAGGGGTGAACCGCCCAATTCTACAGTCAACCACTATCTATTGCGGCTCCCCGTCTGTCCCACAACGGGTGAACCACCAAGCCTCGTCCCCAAAGATTCTTTCAACCATTGCCTTCACCTCTCTGTTTAGTGTCGCCCAAAATCCGCATCAACTATAACATCCCTAACCCCGGTTAGGAGTAAGGAGCGTTAAACATATTCGTATTAACTTGTTACAATTTAGGCAGCGAAAAACGTATAATATATATATTTTATTCGAATTGCTATCAAAGTGGACCTAACTTAAATTTCGATTCATTTAATTTACATATGATCCAACATTAAATTCTTGATCTTATTTATCCAACATTTAACATATATATATATATATACATACATATTCAAATCCTTACTTTATTATTTTCGAAAGATTCAATTTAATAAGTAAAATTAATTCCAATCATGATCAACTAGAGAATTTCATTTTTAAGATCATCATTATATCTTCATATGCTATATGCATCAACCATCCATAGTGTTTGTTTCCCTTATACAAAAGATATTTCGGGGTAGCTAACATCGGCTATACCTAATGGTTGCCTATACAAAAAGTGATAAAAAGAAATCAGCCCAAAACATATACCAAGGGCCAAGCTATACCCTATATTTACCCCATACATACATACCAAAATGAGGGAAACTTAACTTAAGAGTTTTAAACAGTCTTAAGGTAATAGTTCATAAACATACCCATAAGTGCAAACTGAACTAGCATACTGACAGCTAGGCCACCCATCATAAGCACAACAAAGATAATGAAAGGTATACTTCTATCTTCGACAGCTAACAAGATCAGTGGGTGGATCGATAACTCAATTTCCTGTAATTTTGGGAAGAAAGAAGAATACGAGTGATAAGTACTTACAGTACATAGTGAGGAAACCTTAGTCTAACCATTTTAGAATTTCTTGCTTAAATTATCACACAAGAATCCAATCTTTAATTTAAGCATGATTACACCATTCCATTCGAATGGGTCATTAACCAACAGTTAAATTCACAAGTCAATTAACAAGCAAGTGCAACATATATCATACTTTCAATCTATTTCATAATTACAAATACTACAACTTAATTACAAGCAGCAGCAAACTGTAGCAGTATAAATGAATAGAATTTTAATTCATCAATTGTATGCTTCACCCCAATTCCTACTATCAACTCATCGAATCAAAGAGATCAAATATCGTTGTTTACAATTTATTTAATTATTAACTTGATTATGATGCTTTGGTTCATATAGTTAGCTAGGTATTCGAGTCACGTGTTACAGAGATGTGAATCAATTCACCATATAATAGGTACCCAAGTACCACATCATATTATCGTATTACATGTCATATTAGTGTCAATTTACACTAAGCGAATAGGTACACTTACGTACCATAACAATATGGTACACTTACGTACCGATTTTTAACGAGCTCTAGACTCTAGGCATGCCGTACAACCTGGACTGACTATATATACCAAGGGTTTTGTCAATTATGTATTGAATTAAGTTCATATAATTTAACAATCAGATTCCAAAATTTATCAACCGATCCCTTCATTTATTTGACATGTAAATTTCGATTCTATCATAGCACATGTAATTTTAATTTCAAAAGATATCATATATACACCACAATTCGAGTACATGGTTTGGTTCTCATACCAAACTTTTATCTATTATTTTTCCTATTGCATATCTCAACTCAATCATATCTATGAAATTTCATAAAAATTCCATCATACATTCCAATTAAATCATCAATCAATTGATGCAATACAGCAGGAAAATCAGAATCGATTAAGCTAACTCAATCCAATTGGTTTGATAAATTGAACCTATCAAACGATTTAAGCAATCCTCAATTCATATACATATACATTTACTCATAAATCACAGTTCAACAATAGCTCATATTTTCAATGAATAGATCAACTTAGGCATATAAACAGTCCACATATGACACATATACATCACCTATTTACTCAATCAAGCAATTCATTCAAACAATCACAAGCAATCTAAATTTCAATTCCATTAGCTTCCTTCCCTTATTAAATAAAGCCCATCTGAAATTTAAGTCATATTGCATGCAACTTTATAATAAAATTTAAAATTAAAGTAGTTGAGACTCTAATCTCAACTCTAATTGCGTCTCACTCACAGTCGCCGAGCTAGTTTTGAATTCGGAGATTCTTCCCACACTCCTTTGCCGAACCAGCTATCGGATCCTCTTCGATTCCTTCTCCTCTAGGCTCTATTACATCATTCACAATCATACAAGACAAATTCAGAATTAATTAACTCAATTTTACTATTAAATATTTTTGCAATTCAGTTTTGGTCCCTAAACTAATTCTAATCTCGGATAGACTCGAACTAGTTTACCAAATTTTCTTATATTTCTTAATCCACCACTCAATTTTTTTAATTACCTATACCAAATTAGTAATAATAATTTTATCATTCATATTAATAATTTTTCCTTATCAATTCACACCGATTCCATTTAAATTTTTATTCAAAGTTCGATGTTTCCTTAATTGGACAGTTTCGATCATCTATACTAATTTAGCTCCATATTTCTCTATACCATTCGGAAATAAGTTCCGTTTGTTTCCAGGCTCAATTAATATCTTCAATTACCACCTATCAAAATCTTAAACCAAATTTCTAAGTGTGCCATTACATATGAATTTTCAAAGTTCACTGTCCATACTAAGATATCACTGGGCAGATTCAAGTACTCTATCTAATTTCACTCCAGATTTTTCTATAGGTCTCGAAATTTGATTTTGTTGCTTTCCTATTAAATTAGACATACTAAAGTAGGTTGTGTTAAAATTTCAGATTCAAATTTCTAGTATTTTATTTTCTACAAATTTTCAAAGTTGGTCATCTAGGTTTAGGCATTGCTGGACAGTTTTTAGTTCTTCCATCCTAGTGCATCTTTTAGCTCTAGAATTCTTATTATGAGACTCAAATTTCAAATTTTCTTTCCATCTCAGCTTGTTAATCTTGTCTCTAAATTTTCCCAGCAACATTACCATATTTTGCTAATCAATTTCTATGAATTACCGAATGTATAAAACAAACTCATTCTAAAAAATCTTTACATAATCGAATAGAGAATGTAAAGTTTAACTTACTTTTAATTTTTAAATGATGATCCTAAGCCATGATAATGGACATGCAAAGTTCTCTTCTTCCTTTCCTCTCAACAATGGCCGAAATGAGCTTCTTCCTTCTCCAATTTATCTTAGTTTTGCTTTAGACTTGTGGCTTTTTTCCCACTAAGGGAGCTGGCCAGGGGACATGTTTAATGGTGACAAGATGGCCACCTAATTGCCATCTCAAGTCCCTAATTTACCCATGATTTTTCTATTAATCATTTCATTAATGGGGGTATTTTAGGTGGTTCGTTAATTGTTGCATGCAATCCCTATTATTCCTTTGTTCATCCGATTTGGTCACTTCCTCTAGTTAGTAGTCTTCTTTGAATTTTTCAATTGAGTCCCTAACGTATTTAATCTAATTTAATTATTTAATATTTCTAATCTAATTGAGTCACTAATTATTAAATTAACTCATAAAACTTCTAGGCTAATTTTTGGGATGTTACATTTCTCTCCACCTTAAAGAAAGAATTCGTCCTCGAATTCTTACCTGAATTGAACAAGTAGGGGTATTGTTTTCGCATTGTTTCCTCTGGTTCCCATGTTGCCTCTTCCATCTTGTGATTCCTCCACAACACTTTGACCAGTGAAACATTTTTGTTTATGAGTCTTTTAACTTCTTTGTCAAGAATTTGAACTGGTTCTTCTTCATAAGATAAGTTAGGATTCAGTTCTACTTCCTCCGGTTCTAGAATATGAGATGGATCGGGTCTATATTTTCTGAGCATTGAGACATGGAAAACATTATGGATTTTATCAAACTCGCTGGGGAGTGCAAGTCGATAAGCTACTGGCCAATTCTTTCAGTAATTTCAAAATGTCCAATAAAGCGAGGACTAAGTTTTCCCCTCTTTCCGAACCGAAATACTTTCTTCCATGGAGAGACTTTAAGAAAAACTTTGTCTCCCTCATTATGTTGGATATCTCTTCGCTTCAGATCGGCATAGACTTTCTGTCTATCAAAAGCCTACTTTAATCGAGAGTGAATAATTTGGACTTTCTCTTTTGTTTCTCTGAGCAATTGAGGTCCTAATATTTTATTCTCACCAAGTTCAGACCAACAAAGAGGAGTTCGGTATTTTCTGCCATACAATGCTTCAAAAGGAGCCATTGAATAAAGGACTGATAGCTGTTGTTGTAGGCAAATTCTACTAAAGGTAGAGATTTTTCCCAATTCTTCCCAAAATCAATAATACAAGATCTAAGCATATCCTCGAGGATCTGAATTACTCGTTCAGATTGACCATCACTTTGCGGATGGAAAGTAGTGCTTAGATTCAGTTTGGTCCCCGTAGCTCGTTACAGAGTTCTCCAAAATCGGGAAGTAAATCTTGGATCACGATCAGAGACAATGAAGATAGGAATTCCATGTAGCCGGATTATTTCCTGAATATACAGATTGGCTAAAGTCTCTAAACTGTAATTGATGCGAATAGGGATAAAATGTGCTGATTTGGTGAACCGATCAACAATCACCCAAATAGCATCACATTTTCGGGGAGAACAAGGAAGACCAGTCACGAAATCCATGATAATTCGTTCCCATTTCACTGTGGCAGTTCGAGTGGCTGGAGTAATCCGGTGGGAACTCGATGTTCAGCTTTGACTCTTTGACAATTGAGACATTTAGATACGAACTCATTGATAGCCACTTTCATACCAGACCACCAATACAATGATTTAAGATCTTTATACATCTTAACCGATCTAGGGTGGACCGAGAAAGAACTCTAGTGTGCTTCTTCCAGAAGATCTCTTTTTAAAATCTCATCATTTGGAATACAGATTTTTTCTTTAAAATAGAGAAGGCCATTTGTGTGAATACGAAACCCTTCCTCAGCCTTTGTATCGAGTTTGGAAATAATATCCTGAAGTTCGGGGTCAGCTTGCTGAAGACTTCCAATCCTTGAGATTAGACTAGATTGAATTTGAAGTTCGGATAAAAATCCTTGTTTTTTATACACTCGTAGATGAGCGTTGATAGCAGTTGGAGCTACAAGAATAAATTAACAATTTAGGCAAAGATATCATTGAAGGTATATTTATTTATTCTTAGGGATTAAGGATTTGGAAATTACCCAATGTTGGTTTACGACTTAAGGCGTCTGCAACCACATTGGCTTTTCCTAGATGATAGTCAATAACTATAACATAGTCTTTCAACAACTCCATCCCTCTGTGTTGTCTCAAATTCAAATCTTTCTGAGTCAGGAGATACTTTAAGCTCTTGTGATCGGTAAATAGGTAACATTTTTCACCATACAAGTAGTGTCTCTATATTTTGAGAGCAAACACGATAGCAGCAAGTTCTAGATCATGTGTTGGATAGTTCAATTCATGAGGTTTCAATTGGCGAGAAGTATAAGAAATTACATTGCCACCCTGCATTAAGACACATCCAAGATCCGCATGCGAAGCATCACTGTATACAGTAAAATCTTTACCCGGTTCTAGTTGAATCAAGACTGGGGCATGAGTCAAGGTTGCTTTGAGTTGGTCAAAGCTTTTATGTTGCTTCTCAGACCATTCAAACGGTTGGTCTTTACGAAGAAGTTTAGTCAAAGGTAAGGCTATAGTGGAAAACCCTTTGACAAATCTTCTGTAGTAACCAGCCAGACCAAGAAAACTCCGTATTTCACTGACATTTCTGGGAGGTCGCCAATCCATGATTGACTGTATTTTCTTTGGATCTACTTTAATTCCTTCTGCTGAAATTACATGACCAAGAAAAGAAACTTCCGTTAACCAGAACTCGCACTTGGAAAATTTTGCGAATAACTGACGTTCCTGGAGAATTTGCAAGACAATGCGGAGGTGATCAACATGTTCTTCTAGATTGCGAGAATAGACTAGAATATCATCAATGAAGACAACTACAAATTTATCGAGATAGAGCTTGAATACTCTATTCATGAGATCCATGAATGCCGCCGGAGCATTTGTTAATCCGAATGGCATCACCAGAAATTCATAGTGACCGTAATGAGTTCTGAAGGCTGTTTTTGACACATCCTCCTCCTTGACTCTCATTTGATAGTATCCTGATCGAAGATTGATATTTGAGAACACCGAAGCATCCCTAAGTTGATCGAACAGATCTTCTATTCTTGGGAGTGGATATTGGTTCTTAATTGTGATCTTTTTCAATTGACGGTAGTCAATGCAAAGGCGCATCGCTCCATCCTTCTTCTTTACAAACAGAACAGGTGCATCCCAAGGAGAAGTGCTAGGTCGAATAAAACCCTTGTCCTGAAGCTCTTGAAGTTGCTTTTGCAATTCTTTTAACTCAAGAGGTGCCATCCGGTATGGAGTGATAGACACCAGACTTGAGCCAAGTTGTATTTCAATCCCAAATTTAACTTCTCTAGTCGGAGGGAGACCAGGTAGTTCCTCGGGAAACACATCAATAAATTCAGAAACAACAAGCATCTCAGGTAATTCAAATTCAATTTGATCTCGCAAGACCATAGATGCAAAAATGGAAGTGGACTTTTTATCAATTAGGAGTATGGATTCTTTTCCTAAACCCTGAAGGTATAATCTTTTATTTTGACAATTTACCCAAGCCTCGTGTTTACTTAACCAATCTAACCCCAAAAATTAAATCGAACTCACAGGATGGTAATATGTAGAGATCAATAGAGAATGACAAATTGCTAATATGTAAGGAACAATTTCTACATATTAGGTTAATGTTTGAATTTCCTCCTAAAGGGTTCGAAACTATCAGACTTGTTTTCACAATTTCAGGTTCTAATTTCAACTTTTTAACTATAGAAAAACATGTGAATGAATGAGTGGATTCCGAATCTATTAAGGCATAAACAAGATGTGAATTTAGCTCAAAAATACCTGCAATTACTTCAGAAGACTCTTCGTCATCCCTACCACGAATGTGGTAAACTCTAGCAGGAGCTCGGGATTCCCGATGAGTAGAAGCATTAGAGTGAGTACCCTTGCCTCTCTTTTGATAACTCGGTTGAGCTGACTTAGCATTCTTGTTCCGATTAGATGATGTCGAACTAGGAATTGTAGTGTTCCGAGCTGACATTGATTCGGGCTTTTGAGGGCAGTCTTTGATGTAGTGATCATCACCACCACAAGCATAACATAGATTTGACTGGAATCTGCACTGACCACGATGTAATTTCTGACAGAACTTACAAGGAGAAATCTTCTATGAATTTCCCGTGCTATTGATTGACATAGCCGGTACTGAGGATTTGATCACTGTGGACGGTTTCGAAGTATAATTACTTCTCGGAGAAGAAGTAAAATTAGAAGACCCTTCTTTCTGAAATTTAGTCTTCTTAGACTGCCACTAAGACTTGTTGTCTCGTTTTTGCTTTTTATCAGATCGATTGCCCCCTTTTCTTCTTTCAGCAGCTTTCATCCTTGCTTCTATTGCGATGACCCGATTAACAAGATTCTGAAAATCATTGATTCCCAGAGCAGTAAAGATTGAACTCAGTTCATCATTCAGACCATCAATGAACATCCTGCATTTATCAGCTTCAGTTTTAATGTACTCTGAACCGTATTTGCAAAAGTCTGCAACATATTGTTCAATAGGTCGGTTGGCCTGTTTATGGTGCAGAAATCTCTTCCTTCTTTTAGCCAGGTATTGCTCACTTATGTACTTCTTATTAAACTCTTCAATGAAGAATTCCCATGTCACCGATTCAGTTGGAACAATTAGGGTAGTGGTTTCCCACCAATTCATAGCTTCATTTGCCAACAAAGCCACAACACACTCCAGTTTATGTTCATCGGAGCATTATAGTTGTTTGGTTACCACCTTAGTGGTGTTTTCAAGCCAATACTCTGCATCTTCTGGTCTTTCATCATTCGTACCAGCAAAAGTGTAGGCTCGGTGTTGAGCGAGTTTATCTATAGGTGCTCTGCTAGGTGCAACATTAGCAGAAACAATAGGTTGCTCTTGTTTCAGATTTGACAGAAGTTGATTGAACATCTCATTCATACTGAGGAGACATTCCCTTTGAGCAGATTGAACCATAGGATTTTCAGGTGGAGGTTGTTCCCTCTCAGTGGTCTGAACATGCTCTCTATTGAACTGCTCCGTGATCTGAACAGGCTCTTTATTGGATCACTCAAGAATCTGAATATGATCTTTATTGAATCGCTCAGTGATTTGAGCAGGCTCAGTAATCTGAACAAGCCCTTTATTTTTCTCCTTTTCTGGAAGTTCAATTCGTGCTGGTGGATTATCACCTAATCTCACACTTTCACCTTCATTCGAAGATTTGTGTGAACTTCCATTCTTTTGGCCCGTCATTCTCTATCATAAATTTAAACAATAAGATTAGAAAAGCTCATTGCAATTATCTCAGTGTGCAATTAATGAGTGGCATACTTAGAAGCAATAAAAATGCATGCAGACTCGATTAAACTTTAGGAATTAACCTAAAAAGCTATGATACCACATTATATAACACCCCTAACCCCAGTTAGGAGTAAAGAGCGTTAAACAGATTCGTATTAACTTGTTACAATTTAGGCAGCAGAAAACGTATAATATTTTTTTATTCGAATTGCTATCAAAGTGGACCTAACTTAAATTTCGATTCATTTAATTTACATATGATCCAACATTAAATTCTTGATCTTATTTATCCAACATTTAACACACACACACACACACACACACACACACACACACACACACACACACACACACACACACACACACACACACACATATATATATATATATATATATACATACTCAAATCCTTATTTTATTACTTTCGAAAGATTCAATTTAATAAGTAAAATTAATTCCAATCATGATCAACTAGAGAATTTCATTTTTAAGATCATCATTATATCTTCATATGCTATATGCATCAACCATCCATAGTGTTTGTTTCCCTTATACAAAAGATATTTCGGGGTAGCTAACATCGGCTATACCTAATGGTTGTCTATACAAAAAGTGATCAAAAAGAAATCAACCCAAAACATATACCAAGGGCCAAGCTATACCCATATTTACCCCATACATACATAACAAAATGAGGGAAACTTAACTTAAGAGTTTTAAACAGTCTTAAGGTAATAGTTCATAAACATAACCATAAGTGCAAACTGAACTAGCATGCTGACAGCTAGGCCACCCATCATAAGCACAACAAAGATAATGAAAGGCATACTTCTATCTTCGACAGCTAACAAGATCAGTGGGTGGATCGATAACTCAATTTCCTGTGGTTTTGGGAAGAAAGAAGAATACGAGTGATAAGTACTTACAATACTTAGTGAGAAAACCTTAGTCTAACCATTTTAGAATTTATTGCTTAAATTATCACACAAGAATCCAATCTTTAATTTAAGCATGATTACACTATTCCATTCGAATGGGTCATTAACCAATAGTTAAATTCACAAGTCAATTAACAAGAAAGTGCAACATATATCATACTTTCAATCTATTTCATAATTACATATACTACAACTTAATTACAAGCAGTAGCAAACTGTAGCAGTATAAACGAATAGAATTTAATTCATCAATTGCATGCTTCACCCCAATTCCTACTATCAACTCATTGAATCAAAGAGATCAAATATCGTTGTTTACAATTTATTTAATTATTAACTTGATTATGATGCCTTGGTTCATATAGTTAGCTAGGTATTCGACTCACGTGTTACAGAGATGTGAATCAATTCACCATATAATAAGTACCCAAGTACCACATCATATTATCGTATTACATGTCATCTTAGTGTCAATTTACACTAAGCGAATAGGTACACTTACGTACCATAACAATCTGGTACACTCACGTATTACATGTAAATTTCGATTCTATCATAGCACATGTAATTCTAATTTTAAAACATATCATATATACACCACAATTCGAGTACATGATTTGGTTCTCATACCAAACTTTTATCTATTATTTCTCCTATTGCATATCTCAACTCAATCGTATCTATGTAATTTCGTAAAAATTCCATCATACATTCCAATTAAATCATCAATCAATTGATGCAATACAACAAGAAGATCAGAATCGATTAAGCTAACTCAATCCAATAGGTTTGATAAATTGAACCTATCAAACGATTTAAGCAATCCTCAATTCATATACATATATATTTACTCATAAATCACAGTTCAACAATAGCTCATGTTTTCAATGAATAGATCAACTTAGGCATATAAACAGTCCACATATGACACATATACATCACCAATTTACTCAATCAAGCAATTCATTCAAACAATCACAAGCAATCCAAATTTCAGTTCCATTAGCTTCATTCCTTTATTAAATAAAGCCCATCTGAAATTTAAGTCATATTGCATGCAAATTTATAATAAAATTTATAATTAAAGTAGTTGAGACTCTAATCTCAACTCTAATTGCGTTTCACTCACAGTCACCGAAGCTAGTTCTGAATTCGGAGATTCTTCCCACGCTCCTTTGCCGATCCAGTTATCGGATCCTCTTCGATTCCTTCTCCTCTAGGCTCTATTACATCATTCACAATCATACAAGACAAAATTTAGAATTAATTAACTCAATTTTGCTATTAATTTTTTTTGAATTCAGTTTTGGTCCCTAAACTAATTCTAATCTCGGATAGACTCGAACTAGTTTACCAAATTTTCTTATATTTCTTAATCCACCACTCAATTTTTTAATTACCTATACCAAATTAGTAATAATAATTCTCATTCATATTAAAAAATTTTCCTTATCAATTCTCACCGATTCCATTTAAATTTGTATTCGAAGTTCGATGTTTTCTTAATTGGACAGTTTCGACCATCTATACTAATTTAGCTCCAAATTTCTCTATACCATTTGGAAATAAGTTCTGTTTGTTTCCAGGCTCAATTAATATCTTCAATTACCACCTATCAAAAATTTAAACCAAATTTCTAAGTGTACCATTACATATGAATTTTCAAAGTTCACTGTCCATACTAAGATATCACTGGGCAGATTCGAGTACTCTATCTAATTTTGCTCCAAATTTTTCTATAGGACTCGAAATTTTATTTCGTTGCTTTCCTATTAAATTAGACATACTAAAGTAGATTTTGTTAAAATTTCAGATTCAAATTCCTAGTATTTTATTTTCTACAATTTTTCAAAGTTGGTCATCTAGGTTGAAGCATTGCTGGACAGTTTTTAGTTCTTCCATCCTAGTGCATCTTTTAGCTCTAGAATTCTTGTTATGAGACTCACATTTTAAATTTCCTTTCCATCTCATCTTGTCAATCTTGTCTCTAAATTTTCCCATCAACATTACCATATTTTGCTAATCAATTTTTATGAATTACCGAATGTACAAAACAAACTCATTCTCAAAAATCTTTACATAATCGAATAGAGAATGAGGAGTTTAGCTTAATTTTAATTTTTAAATTATGATCCTAAGCCAAAATAATGGACATGAAAAGCTCTCTTCTTCCTTTCCTCTCAACAATGGCCGAAATGAGCTTCTTCCTTCTCCAATTTCTCTTAGTTTTGCTTTAGACTTGTGGCTTTCTTTCCCACTAAGGGAGCCGACCAAGGGATATGTCTATTGGTGACAAGATGGCCACCTAATTGCCATCTTAAGTCCCTAATTTACCCATGGTTTTTCTATTAATCATTTCATTAATGGGAGTATTTTAGGTAGTTCGTTAATTGTTGCATGCAATCCCTATTATTCCTTTGTTCATCCGATTTGGTCACTTCCTCTAGTTAGTAGTCTTCTTTGAATTTTTCAATTGAGTCCCTAACGTATTTAATCTAATTTCATTATTTAATATTTCTAATCTAATTGAGGCACTAATTATTAAATTAAATCATAAAACTTCTAGGCTAATTTTTGGGATGTTACATCAACACTTGATGTGGCAAACGTGGACACTTTTCGACCAAGAGAATCAGCCGTGAAGTCTTTCCCGGTTTCGACTGTGAAAAAGAAAAAAGCAAATAAAACGGGTCAACAATATCTCACCACCAACATCCTAGGGTGCCACCATGGGATCGGCGAAAGCGAAAGCCTGAAGCCTTATGGCAGCGGCTTCGCCCCACCGAGGGGGACTCAAGAGCCCATCCCACCACAACGGGGAGCCACGACAACAACCGCGAAGAGAGGATTGGACTCCTCGGGCACCATCTGACGGCCTCTGAATCATCTCCTTAGCAAGACAACGAAGATGTAATAATCGAGGCGCTCCCCGTGGACACCGGAGGTTACCATCTCTGGTTAGCCTACGAAGCGACTTCTTGTATTAAGAAAGCACGCTTCGTAGGGGAAGAGCTATAGCCAACCGAGTTCGATGAGGGCAGGAAGCACCAGCGGCCAAGAGTATCCACAACTCGGCGCCCATGTGCATATAGATAGTGTTAGCCACTGTAGGTGGCCTAAGACTAGGATATCGCTAGAGGGAAAGCGCCCTCCAACTTGTACTTGTAAAAACATGTAAATTATAGGGTAATCGTCACCCTCTAGCTGCCTTTGTGTGCAGGACTAAAGAAAGCGCGATGTAACACCCCTCACCCGGTTACGGGCGAGCGATGTTACTATTTAGTTGATGGACAGATTCATACATTTCAACTCATAAAACTTACAATTATATGAGATTCAATTCATATCAAGCTTGATTAACTTCAACATAGTTCATTCATATTATCATATCCATATTTACATAAACATTTATTAAGTCATTACGTAATATAACATGTCTTAGTTTATACAAACCACACTTAACAATTACATGATCCATAATGCATGACAAACTAATTTAGACTATGCCACCAACTAGGAGTCTAAGCAAGATTATATCATACTTGTTCTTGGCTTGCGAAGCTCTCGAATCAGAACGGATGACTTTCGGATATCAAAGAACCTGTTGTTTTGGAAGAAGGAAACAAAGAGAGTGATAAGTACACATAATGTACTTAGTGAGGCAGCCCTAACTTTACTAGTTTCAATCTTTTAAAGTCTTATTCAATCTTTGAGGTTACTTAGCTAGGCTTAGCACACATTGAAATACCTAGCTAGTTCCATCAAAAACCAAGTTAACTTAGCTAGTCTCAAATACTAACCAATAGGGCAGCAAACTTTTACAATTCAAGCTAACATGGACAACAAACAACATGTAATCTCATTGTCATCTTGGAAGCAACATTTCATAGTTTCACATCACAACATAGTTCATTTCGAATCTCAACCAAGTACACATATTCATTTCATATCATAAGGGCTAATACCCAATTTGTTCATTTAAACATATATCATTGTTCTAATAAATGTTTTGCCTTGGATGATTAATGAAATAGGTAATCAAGTCTTCATGTAACATGTAACATTAGATACTCAAAGTATCCATTTCTCATTTCAACATATAACAGGGGATGCATAGGCATCAATGGTGACTTACCACCATTCAATTATCAAGGTGACTAACCACCTTATCAGGTTTATAGGTGACTAACCACCATCCTGTAACAAAGATCAGGGGAGCTCAACGACTCTAAGGCATGCCCTTCTACCTATAGACACTAATCATACCAAGGACTTTACTTATCTTTCTTTATTAACAAGATCATTCACTTGTCAATCATTCATAATTTCGAAGGCATTTAGCCATTTCAATAGGCATATACATATAATCAATCAAGCATCATGGTAACATAAAATTCCAGCAAGCACATGAGATCATTTTCATTTTATGATCATCAAAAACCAGTAGCAAAGCTTATCATTTAGTCACATTTCACATAGTTCAAGTAATCAACACATCATAGCAACTAATCATATTTATGCTAAGCATGCTTATCTAACAAGCAATATACACTTAGATCAATATTTTTGCCTTTAATCCTTCTTCCTTATCATTTTAAATTTTACCAATCATTATTAAATTCATTTCATGCTTTCTTCATGTTATCTAAAAAAAATAACAAGGTTAGGATACTAATCCCAACACTTTAAACAAAACTACACTCACAATACTCCAAGCTAGTTTGTCTCCTTAATGGTGATGCCTCTCCCTTTCTTCTTGGTTTGATCACCCCTTGATTCCTCTAATATCTCTTCACCAATATGCTCTTGATACATAAAATATCATATACAATACCCATTAGTAATTAATTCAAACATATAAATTCTTTTACTTAAACATAATCACTTAGAAAAGTGAATCTGCCCCCTAAACTGGCAGTTTGAGTAACCTCTACTAAACTGGTCATATCTTTTTACTCACAACTCCAAATAAGGAGTTCTTTACCATTCTGGAAAGCTTATAAACACACCTTTACAACCATGTATGGAACATAATTTTATCATTTCTCTATCAATACAGTTTATTACTTGAACATAGGGTATCTTTAGAAAACTAATCTGCCTATTTGTGACTTTAGTGTATTTATAACCTATGTTTTACTACACCATAAATCTTGAGATTTTAACCATATTTACCTTCACATATTAACATAATAATTATGTTCCAGAAACCATGAAAACAGAGCATATAAGTCCTCAACTTATCAATTCTTACAAACTAGTCCATTTTAATCTCTTATGTGTTCTAATGATATTTAAACTTATCAATTGATATATAATTCAAACTAAATTATTTATTTTTCATTCCTACAATACCTCTCCTGTTTATAATAAATTTTCCAGAATTTATTGGCATCAATTAAACCCCTAAACATTTCGAATTTCATAATTTAGTCCAGCAGATTCCAAATTCATTCAGTTTCAGTCCCGTCATCTTTTAACAACAATTCCGAGACCTATACTTAACATTTTTGAACAAATAATACCTCTATTCCATGTAAAATTTTGTCCTCTACAACTTTGTAGAAGAACACTTTTTCCAGAAATGACCCTAACATGCTCGAAAATGCAGTTTTCTACAGGACAGTTTATAAATCCGAATTTCTTTATTCTTTCTACCCTTATCTTTTACCAACCTTTAATTAATCCAATTTCATGCTTAATATAAATACTAACATCAAATTTAAAGATAGTTGAGACTCTAATCTCAACTCTAATTTTTTTCACTCACCTTGATAGATCGGTAATTTATTTTTATTTCTTGAGCTTGATGGTTGTTCTGAATCGACCTCGTGTACTATGATAAAAATTAATTAAAATCGGTAAGACAGTATCGAATAAATATAAAAATATTACGAAGATTCAATACCGAAACTTAGACCAACTAAGGATTTGAGCTTACCCCGACGCTGGCAGAGATTCGATATTACTATATCGAATTTATCGGACCACCAATCTAATACGGAACCCACCAAATTATTTCTCACCAATTTCCCTTAATTTTGCCGTGCATCTTATGAAATCCTTCCCACCTATTTATACACAATTGCCGGCTCTCAATTCCATTTCCAATCTCCATTATTAGTGGCATTTTAGTGGTATTTTGGTGGCATTTTAGTGGCCACTTATTTTTTTCTTTATTTGCTAGCCATTCAAAGTGGTACACCAAAATAGCATTTGCTGAGTGTGGGATTTGCACGCCAAATTCATTCAATTTGAAGGATTTGGTCGTGGGTCCCATGGTCTATATAATAATAATAATAATAATAATAATAATAATAATAATAATAATAATAATAATAATAATAATAATAATAATAATAATAATAAACCGAATAAATAGATTTCGAACCTAATTTCTACTAGACCCGAATAATCTAATAAGATCAAATAATTTATAGAACCGATATAAAATATTCGGTCATCGGAACCTAATTCCGACTAGACCGGTTTTTGGGATGTGACAACTCTCCCCCCCTAAAAAAAAAAATTCGTCCTCGAATTTTACCTGAATCGAACAGGTGAGGATATTGCTTTTTCATCGTGTCCTCAGGTTCCCACGTTGCTTCCTCGACGTTGTGATTTCTCCAAAGAACTTTGACAAGAGGAACACTTTTATTTCGAAGTCTTTTGACTTCTCGATCAAGGATTTGAACAGGCTCTTCTTCGTATGAAAGATCAGGATTGAGCTCAACTTCTTCAGGCTCAAGGACGTGAGACGGATCAGATCGATATCTTCTGAGCATTGAGACATGGAAGACATTGTGTATCTTATCAAACTCGGGAGGAAGAGCGAGTCGATAAGCTACAGGACCAATTCTTTCAACTACTTCAAATGGTCCGATAAACCGAGGACTTAGCTTGCCTCTTTTGCCGAATCGGAATACTTTCTTCCATGGGGAGACTTTAAGAAACACTTTATCTCCGATTTGATGTTGAATGTCTCTACGTTTCAGATCGGCGTAGGACTTTTGGCGATCAAAAGCTTGCTTCAATCGAGAATGAATGATTTGGACCTGTTCTTCGGTTTCCCGAAGCAATTGTGGTCCCAAAACTTTATTATCACCGAGTTCAGACCAACACAGAGGTGTTCGACATTTTCTACCATACAACGCTTCAAAAGGAGCCATTTGAATCGAAGATTGGAAGCTATTGTTGTAAGCGAACTCTACCAAAGGTAGCAATTTCTCCCAGTTCTTTCCGAAGTCAATGATACAAGCTCTGAGCATGTCTTCGAGAATTTGAATTACTCGTTCAGATTGACCATCGCTTTGCGGATGGAAAGCTGTGCTAAGATTCAGTCTGGTTCCGAGAGCTTTATGTAATGATTTCCAAAATCGAGCTGTGAATCGGGGATCTCGATCGGAGACTATTGAGATCGGAACTCCATGTAAACGAATTACTTCTCGGATGTATAATTCAGCTAAGGCTTCAAGACTGAGATTCATTCTCACCGGAATAAAGTGTGCTGACTTGGTGAAACGATCAACGATCACCCAGATAGCATCGCACTTTCTTGGCGAACAGGGAAGGCCGGTTACGAAATCCATTGTGATCTGTTCCCATTTCCATTGCGGAAATTTGAGAGGTTGGAGTAAACCAGTAGGGACTTGGTGCTCGGCTTTAACCCTTTGGCAGTTCAAACATTTTGCTACATAGTCATTGATAGCCGTTTTCATTCCTGGCCACCAATACAAGAGCTTGAGATCCTTGTACATCTTAACTGATCCAGGGTGGATCGAAAAAGAACTTTGGTGTGCTTCTTGTAGGATTTCATCTTGTAATTCTTTGTTATTAGGGACACATATACGATCTTTAAAGTATAGAAGACCGTTCGACTTAACAGAGAAGTCAGAATTAGACTCAAGCTTAGAATTGATTTTCTGAAGTTCCGGATCAATTTGTTGAAGTTCTTTGATCCTGGTGATCAGAGTAGATTGAACTTGAAGTTCATTCAGATAATTCCGAGCTTTGCATAGCCGGAAATGAGCGTTGATAGCCAAAGAAGAGAGGTTCGGTTTTCGACTCAGAGCGTCGGCAACAACATTGGCTTTTCCAGGATGATAATCGATAGTCAGATCGTAGTCTTTGAGCAACTCTAACCATCTTCTTTGTCTAAGGTTCAGATCTTTTTGAGTGAGTAAATATTTTAGGCTTTTGTGATCAGTGAACAGCTTGCATCTTTCACCGTACAAATAGTGTCGCCAAATTTTGAGTGCGAACACAATGGCTGCAAGCTCGAGATCGTGAGTAGGATAATTCAATTCGTGTTGCTTCAGTTGCCGGGAGGCGTATGCAATCACATTGCCTTCTTGCATCAGAACACATCCTAGGCCTGAGTGTGAGGCATCGCTGTATACTATGAATTCTTTACCCGATTCGGGTTGAATAAGGACTGGGGCATGTGTTAGAGCTTGTTTGAGTTGGTCGAAGCTTCGTTGCTGCTTTTCCGACCACTCAAAGATTACATCCTTTCGAAGGAGTTTAGTTAACGGTGCGGCAATAGTGGAAAATCCTTTCACAAATCTTCGGTAATAGCCAGCTAATCCGAGGAAACTTCGGACTTCGCTCACATTTCTCGGAGGTCTCCAATCAAGAATAGCTTGAATTTTCTTAGAGTCAACTTTGATTCCTTCGGCAGAAATGATGTGTCCGAGGAATGAAACTTCGGATAACCAAAACTCACACTTAGTGAATTTGGCCAACAATTGGTGATTTCGGAGCGTTTGAAGTACAATCCGAAGATGATCAGCATGTTCTTCCTTGTTCCGGAAGTAGACAAGGATGTCGTCGATAAATACGACAACGAACTTGTCAAGATAGGGCTTGAATACTCGATTCATCAGATCCATGAATGCAGCAGGGGCATTTGTTAAACCGAATGGCATTACTAAGAATTCGTAATGTCCATATCGAGTTCGGAAAGCTATTTTGGGTACATCTTCTTCTCTTACCCTCATTTGATAGTAACCAGACCGAAGATCAATCTTAGAGAACACGGCTGCGTGTTTGAGTTGATCGAACAAATCTTCGATTCTCGGTAGCGGATACTTATTCTTGATGGTTACTTTATTAAGTTGCCGGTAATCGATACAAAGCCGCATCGTACCATCCTTCTTTTTCACGAATAGGACAGGAGCACCCCAGGGAGATATGCTAGGTCGGATGAATCCTTTATCCTCGAGTTCTTGAATTTGCTTCTTTAGTTCTTTGAGTTCAATAGGTGCCATCCGATAAGGTGTAATGGACACCGGATTAGTTCCGGGTTGAACTTCGATTTTGAATTCAACTTCCCGAGTTGGAGGAAGGCCAGGGAGTTCCTCAGGAAAAACATCGGAAAATTCAGATACGACAGGCATTTCAGGTAAACTGAAATCAAGCTTGTCTTGCAATGCCATAGCGGCAAAAATAGAGGTCGGTTTCTTGTCTATCAATAGGATGGATTCTTTTCCTAAACCCCGTAAATATAACCTACGGCTTTGACAGTCTATCCAGGCTTCATGTTTTCCCAACCAATCTAGTCCTAAAACTAGATTAAATTCACATTTGGGTAATACATATAGATTACAAGGAAAGGGTATATTTTGAATTGTTATCTGACAATCTTTACAGATCAAATTTATTGGCATACTACCTCCTATAGGGTTCGAAACAATTAGCCCAGTTTGTACAGTTTCAGGTTTCAATTTAAGTTCATCTAACAAGTATGAGCATATAAATGAATGGGTTGATCCCGAATCTATCAATGCGTAAACAGGTTTAAGGTTAAGTTCAACCGTACCCGCGATGACATCAGGAGACTCTTCTTCTTCCTTGCCACGAATGTGATAGACACGAGCTGGGGCTCGGGACTCCTGATAAGTGGTGGCTTTTGACTGGGCAGCCTTGCCTTTCCCGGGATTGTTCGACTGAACTTGTCTCGGATGTTTGCCTCGGCTAGATGGTACAGAACTTTGGTTAGCCGGTCGAACAAAAGATTGATCATTTCGTTTTGGACAACCTCGGATGTAATGATCGTCAGCGCCACAAGCATAACAGAGGTTCGCTTGAGTTCGGCATTGGCCAAAATGATTCTTCTGACAGAATTTGCAAACAGGAGGTCTGTCGACATTTCCAGTACTGTTGATGGAAACAACCGGAGTAGCCATCTTGTTGGAGTGTTGGGGTTGGAAATTATTCCGAGTAAATGGTATATAGGTGGAGGATGATTCCTTCTGATGTTTCGGCTTCTTAGACCACTGAGACTTGTCGTCACTCTTCCGCTTCTTATCAGTTCGGAATCCACTCTTTCGTTTCTCGGCATTCTGCATCTTAGATTCAGTGGCGATGACCCGATTCACAAGGATTTGAAAATCCATAATGTCAAGTGCTGTGAACATCGGACTCAATTCATCACTTAGCCCGTCGATGAACATTCTGCATTTATCTTTCTCGGTCTTGATGTACTCCGAGCCATACTTGCAGTATTTGCAGAAATCGGCAACATATTGTTCAATCGGCCGATTGGCCTGTTTCAGATGTAAGAATTTCTTCCTCCGATCAGCAAGGTATTGTTCGTTAATATATTTCTTTTTGAATTCATCAACGAAGAATTTCCATGTAACTGACTCGGCAGGGGCAGTTAGAGTCGTGGTTTCCCACCAACTTAGAGCTTCATCGGCTAGAAGTGCAATCGCACATTCAAGTTTATGTTCATCCGAACATTGGAGTTGGCGAGTTAAGATTTGAGTGGTTCTTTCTAGCCAATTCTCAGCTTCTTCCGGCTTTTCCTCGTTTTCACTGGTGAATGTAGTTGCTCGATGTTGTGCGAGCTTGTCGATAGGGGCTCGACTCGGGGTAGCAACCACCGGATTCGGTTGTTCTCGTCGGATGTTCATTACTAATTGATCGAACATCTCCTTCATACTTAGGAGACATTCCCGCTGAGCACTTTGAACAGTTGGAATTGTCAGAGTTGTTTGATTAGGTTCAGGGGGCGGAGTCGGTTCTCGCGGTTCCGATCTTCTCGGAGGGTCCGCTTGCTCGAGAGGATTAGATTGTCCCGGAGCTTTGGTTTTCATCCTAACGCTACCATCCTCGTTAGATGATTCCCGAGGACTTTCATTATCACGAGCCAAAAGTGATTCGGACATTCTAATAAGACTTCAGAACAGATCGAAGTTAGAGAGCGCAATCGCAAGCAGTTCGATATAAAACTCCTAGGTGGCATAGTTTAACCTATATGATGCAATAGACCCGATTTAGTCCGAGAATCGACTAAACCAAAGCTCTGATACCAATTTATGTAACACCCCTCACCCGGTTACGGGCGAGCGATGTTACTATTTAGTTGATGGACAGATTCATACATTTCAACTCATAAAACTTACAATTATATGAGATTCAATTCATATCAAGCTTGATTAACTTCAACATAGTTCATTCATATTATCATATCCATATTTACATAAACATTTATTAAGTCATTACGTAATATAACATGTCTTAGTTTATACAAACCACACTTAACAATTACATGATCCATAATACATGACAAACTAATTTAGACTATGCCACCAACTAGGAGTCTAAGCAAGATTATATCATACTTGTTCTTGGCTTGCGAAGCTCTCGAATCAGAACGGATGACTTTCGGATATCAAAGAACCTGTTGTTTTGGAAGAAGGAAACAAAGAGAGTGATAAGTACACATAATGTACTTAGTGAGGCAGCCCTAACTTTACTAGTTTCAATCTTTTAAAGTCTTATTCAATCTTTGAGGTTACTTAGCTAGGCTTAGCACACATTGAAATACCTAGCTAGTTCCATCAAAAACCAAGTTAACTTAGCTAGTCTCAAATACTAACCAATAGGGCAGCAAACTTTTACAATTCAAGCTAACATGGACAACAAACAACATGTAATCTCATTGTCATCTTGGAAGCAACATTTCATAGTTTCACATCACAACATAGTTCATTTCGAATCTCAACCAAGTACACATATTCATTTCATATCATAAGGGCTAATACCCAATTTGTTCATTTAAACATATATCATTGTTCTAATAAATGTTTTGCCTTGGATGATTAATGAAATAGGTAATCAAGTCTTCATGTAACATGTAACATTAGATACTCAAAGTATCCATTTCTCATTTCAACATATAACAGGGGATGCATAGGCATCAATGGTGACTTACCACCATTCAATTATCAAGGTGACTAACCACCTTATCAGGTTTATAGGTGACTAACCACCATCCTGTAACAAAGATCAGGGGAGCTCAACGACTCTAAGGCATGCCCTTCTACCTATAGACACTAATCATACCAAGGACTTTACTTATCTTTCTTTATTAACAAGATCATTCACTTGTCAATCATTCATAATTTCGAAGGCATTTAGCCATTTCAATAGGCATATACATATAATCAATCAAGCATCATGGTAACATAAAATTCCAGCAAGCACATGAGATCATTTTCATTTTATGATCATCAAAAACCAGTAGTAAAGCTTATCATTTAGTCACATTTCACATAGTTCAAGTAATCAACACATCATAGCAACTAATCATATTTATGCTAAGCATGCTTATCTAACAAGCAATATACACTTAGATCAATATTTTTGCCTTTAATCCTTCTTCCTTATCATTTTAAATTTTACCAATCATTATTAAATTCATTTCATGCTTTCTTCATGTTATCTAAAAAAAATAACAAGGTTAGGATACTAATCCCAACACTTTAAACAAAACTACACTCACAATACTCCAAGCTAGTTTGTCTCCTTAATGGTGATGCCTCTCCCTTTCTTCTTGGTTTGATCACCCCTTGATTCCTCTAATATCTCTTCACCAATATGCTCTTGATACATAAAATATCATATACAATACCCATTAGTAATTAATTCAAACATATAAATTCTTTTACTTAAACATAATCACTTAGAAAAGTGAATCTGCCCCCTTAAACTGGCAGTTTGAGTAACCTCTACTAAACTGGTCATATCGTTTTACCCACAACTCCAAATAAGGAGTTCTTTACCATTCTGGAAAGCTTATAAACACACCTTTACAACCATGTATGGAACATAATTTTATCATTTCTCTATCAATACAGTTTATTACTTGAACATAGGGTATCTTTAGAAAACTAATCTGCCTATTTGTGACTTTAGTGTATTTATAACCTATGTTTTACTACACCATAAATCTTGAGATTTTAACCATATTTACCTTCACATATTAACATAATAATTATGTTCCAGAAACCATGAAAACAGAGCATATAAGTCCTCAACTTATCAATTCTTACAAACTAGTCCATTTTAATCTCTTATGTGTTCTAATGATATTTAAACTTATCAATTGATATATAATTCAAACTAAATTATTTATTTTTCATTCCTACAATACCTCTCCTGTTTATAATAAATTTTCCAGAATTTATTGGCATCAATTAAACCCCTAAACATTTCGAATTTCATAATTTAGTCCAGCAGATTCCAAATTCATTCAGTTTCAGTCCCGTCATCTTTTAACAACAATTCCGAGACCTATACTTAACATTTTTGAACAAATAATACCTCTATTCCATGTAAAATTTTGTCCTCTACAACTTTGTAGAAGAACACTTTTTCCAGAAATGACCCTAACATGCTCGAAAATGCAGTTTTCTACAGGACAGTTTATAAATCCGAATTTCTTTATTCTTTCTACCCTTATCTTTTACCAACCTTTAATTAATCCAATTTCATGCTTAATATAAATACTAACATCAAATTTAAAGATAGTTGAGACTCTAATCTCAACTCTAATTTGTTTCACTCACCTTGATAGATCGGTAATTTATTTTTATTTCTTGAGCTTGATGGTTGTTCTGAATCGACCTCGTGTACTATGATAAAAATTAATTAAAATCGGTAAGACAGTATCGAATAAATATAAAAATATTACGAAGATTCAATACCGAAACTTAGACCAACTAAGGATTTGAGCTTACCCCGACGTTGGCAGAGATTCGATATTACTATATCGAATTTATCGGACCACCAATCTAATACGGAACCCACCAAATTATTTCTCACCAATTTCCCTTAATTTTGCCGTGCATCTTATGAAATCCTTCCCACCTATTTATACACAATTGCCGGCTCTCAATTCCATTTCCAATCTCCATTATTAGTGGCATTTTAGTGGTATTTTGGTGGCATTTTAGTGGCCACTTATTTTTTTCTTTATTTGCTAGCCATTCAAAGTGGTACACCAAAATAGCATTTGCTGAGTGTGGGATTTGCACGCCAAATTCATTCAATTTGAAGGATTTGGTCGTGGGTCCCATGGTCTATATAATAATAATAATAATAATAATAATAATAATAATAATAATAATAAACCGAATAAATAGATTTCGAACCTAATTTCTACTAGACCCGAATAATCTAATAAGATCAAATAATTTATAGAACCGATATAAAATATTCGGTCATCGGAACCTAATTCCGACTAGACCGGTTTTTGGGATGTGACACGCGAAGGACCCCAACAAATGAAATAAAAGTGGAATTTACACAACAAATTCTCTACAAATATCTGTCTAATAAATGATCTCCACTATAAACACACACTCTTCAAAACATGTAGGTACTAGGGAAACTCACTTTATTAGAATACCCTAGGAACTTGGAACAATCCTAAAGGAAATTTGGAATTATTACTAAAATAAATGACTATATATTTCTTCACGTGCCTACATTATATATTTCGGGCTTCCCTCCGCCTATGCATCATCTCCGAACTTTGACTATTTCTAAAAAGGGAACAAATATGACTCCACCCTAAATTATGAGTGATTTTACAAAAGCAAAAAGGCAACCCAAACAAACCGCTTTGATCCCTATGCGCTCCAAACATGGCTTCAACCTGTCCATGACTGTCTCTCTAAGGGTCACATCTAACCCCCAAATTTCGACTGATTCTACAAAAATAGAAGATGCCTCCGTCCCACCAATGCCCAGAGCATTGTGATTTTGTAAAACTAAATTTGATTTTTGATATAACAAAGAGATTCAAGGATTTATTTGTAAAAATGAATAAATTTTTAAGTACCCAAAATTGCTCGAAAATGATAAGGATTCGAACTTAAAATTGTTTCCAAGACAAAAACTAAAACCACAAATATTTTCTAAGTATTTTCATACTTAAATAGCCAATTTGGTCTAGGAATACCAGTACGCCTTTGGCCGTACCGATACAATTTTTAGAACCTTAATGATACTTATGTTGTTTCCTTTATGCTTGGAGTACTTTATTGCTTATATCTTGCTTTATCAAATGTCATTGATTTTGATCTAACAAAAATAGGAGAAGTAAATGAGATTAATTTTTAAAGTTTTAAAAGATGCGCCTTTTAGCCATAAATAAAGGGTGAGTTATTTTTAAAAATTCTTAAAAATTTATTAGGGTTTTGTTATATGAAAGAGGGGAGATTGTAAAACTAAATATGATTTTGATATAAAAAAGAGTTTCAAGGACTTATTTGTAAAATTGAATAAATTTTTAAGTACTCAAAATTGCTCACAAAATGACAAGGATTCAAACTTAAAATTGTTTCTAAGAAAAAAACTAAAATCTCAAATATTTTCTAAGTATTTTCATACTCAAATAGCCAAATTGGTCCGAGAGTACTAGTACGCCTTTGGTCGTATCGATACGATTTTTAGCTACTGAAAAATTGTTTTATACTTGATGGCTATTGGGTATCGGTACACGTATAGCTGTATCGGTACGCCTTTCATACCTGGGAACCAAATATGCTTTGAGTATCGGTACGCATTCACTTGTACCGATACTGGGTGTTTAGATTTGACAAATCTTGCATTTAATGATATAGCCGTTACCTTATCAGCTTTATTGGAACCATAAATTTTAAAATTGATTATACCGTACCGATACGCATATAAGTACCGATACATTTTTCATGGATTTTTTTCTTCAGATTCCAGTGAGCAAAAATGGTACCGATACTGTACGGTTTGTACCGGTACACCTTTATAAAATAAGCTTCTCGTACTGATACTCCCTTTCGCGTATCGGTACTTCTTTGTACAACGGCTCTTTCTTCTTATGGCAGGTACCAATACGATAGCACGTGTACCGATACAGAGGGTAGGCAGACTGCAATTATTGCGGGAAAAATAGCCTCCAACGGCTATATTTATGATCCCAACTACCCAAACGGTTAGAAATCAACGAGGGAATATAAATTCAAGTCTCCAAAGCTATAATAACACTTATCGAACAAGTTTTAATTATTCAAGCACACATCCAACATCTTTGAGCTTATTGGAGTCAAATCCTTGTAAACCACTTGAGTGATATTCATTGTAATCTTTTGTATTCAAGTTTTGGGTTGAGTGAACTTGTAAATTGGGCAAACACATTACCTTTTGAGAGGAGTTTTTAGTTTGTATTTTTTTGTAAAAGAGAAAGTTCGACAAAGATTTGGGTAGAAAGCTTTGATTGTGTAACGGTTGCCTCCTTAGCCTAGAAAAGGGGAAGAAATTCTTAGTGAATTTGTTGAAAATCTTTAGTGGGAAGCTAAGGTAGTGGATGTAGACCTTGTTACAAGGTTGAACCACTATAAATCCTTGTGTCTCAAATTTTTATCTTTCTATTTGCTTCCCTTGAATTTTTAAATTGTCAATTAACCCCTTCTTAGCCATAATCGAATTGATTTATCATCCCAACAGATTCTACAAGGATATAGAGGACTACATATCCCATGTCGACCACATAAAATTCATTAATATAAGCTGAAACAAAAACATGCATAAACTATAAATAATCTATAATAATCTTCAAAGTTAAGTTCTCCGAGTACGACAAAAACATGCAATTTCAAAGTTAAAGTCTTAAAGTTAACATGTTAGACAAAATAATATTCTTAAAATCCAACCGTCTTCAATAATCTTCGTAACAATCTTCAATTGCATTCATGAACAATTGTCAATTCACCATCCATCATAATCAGAACCAAACAAATGAAATTATATTAAATTAAAGAAGTTATAACAAAAGTTGAAATAAATTAGCAAAGATATACCAATTCACTCATCCACATTCCTTAAGGAAGCTCAACAGATACAATATCCTTATTTTGCTATAACAAATCAAAAATAAAAAGTTATTAGTCATTGTAAAACCAAATCTATTAAAATTCAAAATGTAGAAAATACCTTGTTTTTCTTTTTCTCCAATCTATAGTATTGACGATACCAATCAGCTCCACAAATAAACATATCTACAATTTTATTTCCTAAAGAGGAACGATGTGAATAAATAACCCTCCCGCCAGCACTAAAAGCAGATTCAAGCAACGTTAGTAACCGGAATTGCCAAGATATCAACAACCATTTTGGAAAAAAATCTAAACTTAAGATTGTTCTCCTTCCACCACTCCAAGTGTTAAGAAAATATTTTGATATAACAAATTATGTGAAAAATATTTTGGACTTGATTAAATATTTCAAAAATAATTCAAAAGTCCTCAAAACTTGAAAAATATGTTTTAAATATTTTCATAATGTTTTGACTCATCCCACTATATTTATAAACATTTAAAAGTCAAAAGATAGACAAATTTTCATGTTTTTAAATAAGGTTTCGATACCTTTATTTGATGGTTTCGAAACCTTTCGGGCATAATGGCCTAGAATTGAAACCTTTATCAAAGGTTTCGAAACTATGGCTCTGTAACGGCTATATTTTCAAATCCTCTTTAAGGTTTCGAAACCTCTGGTAAAGGTTTTGAAACCTCTGTGCATATGAGAATTTAAAGCTCGACTTTATGACTTCCCAACGGCTAGAATATCATTCCACACTATAAAAGCAAGCTTGAGACACTTGAAGATGGTTAGAGAGTATATCCAAGCTTCATGATCAAGAGAAATATCATTTAAGTATTTTATTCTTCATTTCTCTTGTATATATTGTATAGAGAGTGATTTTCATTGTTTTATTATTTACACTCTTGTGCGCTTAATTCTTGTAAATACCCACATGGTGAGGTTTTCATTGTTTACAAAAATACCTTGCAAAAGGGAGATGTTCTAGTTTAGCCTAAGGAAAAACTAGAGTGATTCTATCTTAGCCATTGAATAGATAAGATTGTAAGGTTATCCATTTGGCCTCAAAACGAATAATTGATAGTAGTGAATTGGGAAATCCTTAGTGGTGTGCTAAGGTAGTGGATGTAGACTCAGTTGAGTAGTCGAACCACTCTAAAATCATCGTGCGAATATTACCACTATTTTTCCGTTTTAGCCAATTCATTCGGGAAGCAATTTCAACCCTCTTGGTGAATTCGGTTGATCGAATTTGAGCCTAACAAGAAGTAAGTGAAAAATTAAGGGGAAGCTTTTGTAAAAAAAGTTTTTTAAAGAAGTTTTGTTATATAAAAAAGGGAGATTGTTGAGCAAATATTTTGATATAACAAATTGTGTGAAAAATATTTTGGATTTGTTTAAATATTTCAAAAATAATTCAAAAGTCCTCAAAACTTGGAAATATATTTTAAATGTTTTCATAATGTTTGACTCATCCTACTATGTTTATGTACCTTAAAGAGTCGAAAGATAGCCAAATTTTCATGTTTTTAAAGAAGGTTCTGATACCTCTATTTGATGGTTTCGAAACCATGGCTCTGTAACGACTATATTTTTCAAATCTTCATTAAGGTTTCGAAACCTCTAGTAGAGGTTTCGAAACCTCTGTGTAGGTGAAAATTTAAAGCTCGACTTTATGACTTCTGAACGGCTCCAAAACATCCCCAACGGCCATAAACGGCTAGAATATTATTCCACACTATAAAATAAAGCTTGGTATACTTGAAGATGGTTAGAGACAATATTCAAGCTTCATGATCAAGAGAAATAGCATTTAAGTCTTTTATTCTTCACTTCTCTTGTATATATTGTATAGAAAGTGATTTTCATTGTTTTTTTCTTTATACTCCTGTGAGCTTAATTCTTGTAAACACCCATCTTGTGAAGTTTTTATTGTTTACACAAATTACCTTATAAAAGGGAGAGGTTCTAGTTTAGCCTAAGGAAAAACTAGAGTGGTTCTATCTTAGCCATTGAAAAGACAGGGTTGTAAGGTTATCCCTTTGGCCTCAAAAGGAAGAATTCATAGTAGTGAATTGAGAAATCCTTAGTGGACTACTAAGGTAGTGGATGTAGACTCGATTGATTAGTCGAACCACTCTAAAATCATCTTGCAATATTGTCCACTATTTTTTCAATTTTAGCCAATTCATTCGGGAAGCAAATCCAACCTTCTTGGCAATTCGGTTGATCGATTTCGAGCTCAACACCAAGGCATCAAAATATATGCCATGCTCACCAATGTAAACTCATTCTTCCAAATAAGTGTCCACTTTTGACTTTACGGACGCAAATTCAACCTCTAGGAAGAAAATTCAATCTTCTAATATGTTGATCACACTTAGTTGTGTCAGTTTTGATGTTTTTACCAAACTGACTAGTTAATGTTGAGTGTGTAAAAGTTCTATTATTTACACCCTTTTTAACCCATATTTCTGCTGCATTCAAGCATCATTGCATTGCATTTAGGTTAGTTTTTAGTAAAACATCACAATTATACAAAAGGCACGGATTCTACTAAAAGATGGCTATTTTCGCAGGTATCTGTCATAGTAGACGATGAAGGCAGGCGCAGGGCAGAGAAGCAGGAGAGCGGAACTGGACAAGCAGCCAAAGGAGACGAACCTGTCAAGGACCTGTCGTGACAGCATGGTGACAGCAGATTTATGAAGAGGAAAAGTCAAGTGGACCTCGATAGATAGAGAAAAATCTGCTCGTCTGTCGTGTGAAAGCCAAATATTTTTCCAAGCCCCGGATCAAAAGATATGTCAAGCCAAAGCTCAAGGAGAGGAAATTCCTAGAAACAAGGATGGCGGCTGCAAAGTAGGAGATTTAGAGATTAAGTCTTTATTAGAATCTTACTTCTAATTAAAGTTGTAATCCTTGTTACCTTAGATAACTTGAGCCCAAAGCTTATATAAGGGCATAGTTTTGACCTAGGAGGGGATCATCCCTCATTCTACCCCATAACCGATAACCTAAACCCCCCTGCCGTTTACCTGTCACCGATATGTTCTAAATCCCCCCTAGGGCTACGGGTTGTTTTGTAAAGTAGTTGCAAGGGTTGCTTTGTTTTAGGATTTTTCAAGTTCAATAAAATAAACTTCAAGTTCTTTTATCTTGGTTTTAATATCTTGCAAGAGCATCGGGAGAGCATTGTGAGGTTATCCATTTACTTAGCATCGGGAGAGTTAAGTATACGAAAGAGATAGAAGCGCGTTCTCTAGTTTATAGTTGAACCATCTCGTGCCTAGGGATAGGGCGAGGTTAAGTGGCTAAGGAAGAATTCATACACATCGGTGTTCATCCTTCGATTCACGCCGGGAGGTATCATCAAAGACGTGATCATCGACAGACTTGTGCCTAGGGATAGGGCAAGGCAGATCTGGGATTCTTGCCAAGCTTGAAGTACGGAGTTGGTGTGTCTGCTGCCGCGACTGCCAACGGACAGACGCCGCAACAGGTGCTGTCGGCGACGGGAGTGACGACAGAACTGGAGATCCTAAGCAACTCAATACCTGCACTACCGAGCAATTCAATACCAGCCCATTCTCTCTATCTTAATTTCTCAATCCTTTATTTTACGTTTTTACCTTATTATTCTCGTGACAACTCTTAATTATTTCCTTTACTTTCGTGCAGTAAACAAGGTGAAGTCATTAGCCCAATCCCTGTGGAGACGATATCCGATACTTCGTATCACTTTACTACTTGCGTCGTGTACACTTGCACTACAATTGCAATAGACTATTTTACACGCAACAAGTTTTTGGCGCCGTTGCCGGGGATTGGCAACATAACTACATCTTTCTTTTATTGCACTTTTTATTTTTATTTTTATTTTTTATCGTTTTTATTTTTCTTTAATTTTTCTTTTGTGTTTCCAACTCTTGCTTTTCACGAGGTTTTCTTGTTTATGCGCAGATCCAAAAGAGGTGAAGATCCTGAATATAAATTAGATCCGGAGATCGAACGTTCCTTCAATCTCAAGAAACAACTTCGCCGACTTTTAGACAGAAACGAATATCTCGAAGAACAGCTAGAGAAGATGGCCCATAACCAACCTGCTGGTGGACCTGTCGCCGATCCGCCCGCAGCAGGTGGACGACGGTCATGTCGTGACTACATGCTGAATGATCATGTAGAGCTGGAGACCACGCTGCCGGATATTGATGTTGACAACTTTGAACTTAAACCTGTCATGTTTAGTATGATCAACAATGCCGGGCAGTTTGGTGGTTCTGCAACAGAAGATGCTAGAGAGCATCTTAAAACGTTCCAGGAGATTTGTGGTTCGTTTAGACTGCCAGGAGTTAGTCCGGAGATACTGAGGCTTCGGTTATTCCCCTATTCATTAAGGGATAGAGCTAAAACTTGGTGGAATAAACTTACACCGGGTTCCATTATGACTTGGGCAGATCTCACTCGTGAATTTTTATCTCGTTTTAATCCTTCACATTTATCTGAGCGATTACGTAATGAAATTGCTACTTTTCAACAAGAAGATGACGAGCTGATGCACGAGGCCTGGGACAGATTTACTACTCTTCTACGGAACTGTCCAATGCATGGATTTCCTGTCTGGAATCAGGTAACTAAGTTTTATAATGCTGCTAACTTACAAACTCGCATTCGCATTGATTCTGCAGCAAATGGACTGTTATTGGATAAAGATCCGGACGAGGCATTACAAGTTCTGAAAAATCTAGCTAAGAATGAGGAGCAGTTTCCGACTGCTAGAAGAGGGGGTAAACGGGTACTTGCTGTCAAGGACTATGAGGCCGACAGCACTATGAAATCACAGGTAGCATTCCTCACTAAAGCCATGAAGCACTTATTAAATGAAGAAGACTTACGAGGATTTGCTGTCGAGGAAGTTTGTACTACTTGTGAAGGAAATCATAGTAGGGATGAGTGCCCTATAAATATAGAAGAGGGAAAATATGTTGGAAATTACAAGTCAAACTACAATTCCAACAACTACAACCCTAATTGGAGGAAGGATCCCAAATTTTCCTGGAGTAACCCTAATAATGCCTTGAATCCTCAAGCATATAATCAGAATCAAGGGGGACCTAGACTGTTGACGCGACAGCAACAACAGCCGCAGAACCTGCCGCAGAACCTGCCGCCGCAGCAGCAACAACAGCCACCACCTGCCACAAGCAGTGTATTGGAACAGACCCTGGCCACTTTTATGTCTCAGACTGGTACATACATGGAGAATATTAATCAGTTTGTCAAAAAGACGGAAAATTTTATAGATGAAACCAAGATGAGGATGACAAATCATGAGGCTACCTTGAAATCTCTAGAGACACAAATGGGTCAGGTGTCCCAGCATATTAAGCCAAGGCAGAATGGAGGTTTTCCTAGCAATACTGAAAATGCTAGACCGCCCCCACATGAGCAATGTAAGGCGATTACTACTAGGAGTGGGAAAGAGTTACCAGGACCGGAAAAAGCTGAACCAGAAAAGGAACCTGCGTTGAATAAACCTGCCGAGGATGCTGCCCCGACAGGTAATAAGCAGACTGCTGCCGATGAGCCTGTCACGACAGCAGAAGCGACAGAGGAGAAAAATGAAGAACATCGCCCTCAGATTCGTATGCAGTGGGAAGGACGTGTGGCAGACTACCGACCTCCACCACCCTTTCCTCAACGGATAAAGCAAGCTAAGCAAGAATCTCAACTTAAAAAGATTTATGATATTTTTAAGCAGGTTCAGATTAATATTCCGCTGTTAGATGCCGTTAGGGAGATGCTCGGTTATGCCAAATTTCTCAAGGATGTCATGTCAAAGAAATATAAACTTGGGGAGTTTGAAACGGTAAGGATAGCAGATGGTTGCATGAGTATTCTTCATCGGCAGCCACCCCAGAAGAAGAAGGATCCAGGGAGCTTCCTCATACCTTGTGTAATCGGTGACAAATTTGTGGGTAAGGCACTTTGTGATCTTGGAGCTAGTGTTAATCTAATGCCCAAATCTGTTTTTCAGAAAATAGGTATTGGGAAGGCGCGGCCCACGACAGTTACCCTACAGCTAGCCGACCGCTCTTACGTTCACCCCGAAGGAAAGATTGAAGACATTTTGGTAAGAGTGGATAAGTTTATTTTTCCTGCTGACTTTCTTATTTTAGATTGCGAGGCAGATGAGAACGCACCAGTCATCCTTGGGTGACCCTTTTTAGCCACGGGAAGATCACTGATTGATGTGGAGAGAGGAGAACTCACCATGCGAGTAAACGATCAAGAGATTAAGTTGAATGTCCTCCAATCAATGAAACGAGCTGATTTGGACGAGGAATGCAAGGCCATCATTGAGGTGACCTTTGATTACCCCTGTTTCAGGTCGGGCTGCCGTGATATAAAATTTGGTCACTGCTGCGACAGTCACTTAAAGACCTGTCACGACAGCAACGACGACAGCTTCGACGACAGTGACTCCTCTGCATCCGATACATCTGACACTGCAGGTCAAGAGGAGGTCGACTGGTTAGACCATCGTCCAGGTAAGTTATTCGAACCCTTGAATTACACTTCGGGTAACCATTTAATCCAAAAGCCATCTACTGTTGAACCACCTGTCTTAGAACTTAAGCCCCTGCCAGGGCAGCTTAAATATGCTTATCTTGGTTGTGATAAAACACTGCCCGTAATCATCTCTGCTAAGCTGCCGCAGGAACAGGAACGACAGCTGGTCGACATGTTAAGACAGCACAAAAAGGCAATTGGATGGACGATAGCAGACATTCAGGGCATTAGTCCGGCAATCTGTATGCATAAAATCCTCCTAGAAGAAGACCATAAGCCGACTATTGATGCCCAGAGGCGGTTAAACCTTGCGATGAAGGAGGTAGTGCGTAAAGAGATAATTAAATGGTTAGACGCTGGTATTATTTACGCCATCTCCAACAGCAAATGGGTAAGCCCGGTGCAATGTGTTCCAAAGAAAGGAGGAATGACAGTAATAACCAATGAAAACAATGAGCTAATCCCAACCAGGACTGTGACCGGTTTGAGGGTTTGTATGGACTATCGGAAGCTTAACAAAGCTACCCGAAAGGACCACTTTCCTTTACCCTTTATTGATCAAATGCTTGATAGATTAGCGGGTAAATCTTATTATTGTTTCCTTGATGGTTATTCAGGTTATAACCAAATTGCTATTGCACCGGAAGATCAAGAGAAAACGACTTTCACATGCCCCTACGGAACATACGCATTTAGGAGAATGCCGTTTGGCCTCTGTAACGCACCTGCCACCTTCCAAAGGTGCATGATGGCAATATTCTCCGACATGGTAGAGGACTTCCTTGAGATTTTCATGGATGATTTTTCCGTTTTTGGAGATGATTTTGAGAGCTGTCTCGGCAACCTTCAAAAGGTACTTGAAAGATGTGAAAAAGCTAATCTTGTTCTTAATTGGGAAAAATGCCATTTTATGGTAGATGAAGGTATAGTTTTAGGTCATAAGATTAGCTGCCGTGGGATAGAAGTCGACAGGGCGAAAATAGAGGTCATTGAAAAGCTGCCGCCGCCAACAACTGTCAAGGGCATTAGGAGTTTTTTAGGGCATGCTGGTTTTTACAGGAGATTCATTGCAAATTTCTCAAAAATCACCAAGCCCCTATGCCATCTCTTAGAACAGAACCGACCCTTTGACTTTAACGAAGAATGTACTGAAGCATTCAAGGTTCTGAAGGAAAAATTAGTGACAGCCCCCATAGTACAGCCACCAGACTGGACACAACCGTTTGAGATCATGTGTGATGCTAGTGATTACGCTGTCGGGGCAGCACTTGGGCAGCGCAAGGACAGGCTGTTTCACGTCATATATTATGCTAGCAAAACATTAAATGAAGCCCAAGTGAACTATACCACCACAGAAAAGGAGCTGTTAGCTGTGGTGTTCTCCATCGACAAGTTTCGTTCTTACATACTTGGAACGAAGGTAATAATACACACCGACCATTCTGCCCTCAAGTACTTGTTCGCAAAGAAGGATGCGAAGCCTAGGCTGATACGATGGATTTTGCTATTACAAGAATTCGACCTTGAGATCAAAGACAAAAAGGGGACAGAAAATCAAGTGGCAGACCACTTGTCAAGGTTGGAGACGGGACAGAGTCTACCGTTAGATGAGACACACATACTGGAGACCTTCCCAGATGAGCAGCTCTTTGCTGCCGCAGTCGCTGTCGCGACAGCCATGGCGGCAGGTAAGTCTTCTAACCTTCCCTGGTATGCTGATTTCGTTAATTATATAGTTAGCGGAATATTACCTTCTGATCTTAATTATCAAGCAAGGAAGAGGTTCCAAAATGATGTGAAACATTATTATTGGGACGAACCTCTTCTTTTCAAAATGTGCGCAGATCAGGTTATAAGAAGGTGTGTACCACAAGAAGAACAAGAAGACATTCTCCATCACTGTCATGCGTCACAATATGGAGGTCACTTAGGAGGCAATAAAACTGCTGCCAAGGTGCTGCAGTCAGGGTTCTACTGGCCGACACTATATAAAGATGCACATGAATTTTACAGAAACTGTGACAGGTGCCAGAGGACAGGTAACATCTCGAGGAGAAACGAGATGCCACTGCAGAATATTTTAGAAGTAGAAATCTTTGATGTTTGGGGGATTGATTTTATGGGACCTTTTCCATCTTCGTGTGGAAACCTTTACATCCTCCTAGCAGTGGACTATGTCTCCAAGTGGGTAGAAGCAATCGCAACGCAAAAGAATGATGCCAAAACGGTCCAAAAGTTTCTGCACAAAAACATTTTTTCTCGATTTGGCATCCCTAGAGCGATTATCAGTGATGAAGGGAGACATTTCGATAATAGGGTAATTGCTGCCGCTTTAAAAAAATATGGTGTCAAGCACAGGATCGCGACAGCATACCACCCACAGACCAATGGACAGGCTGAGATCTCAAATAGGGAAGTGAAGAACATCCTTGAAAAGATGGTTAAACCAACTAGGAAAGACTGGTCTTTACTTCTGAATGATGCATTATGGGCATACAGAACAGCTTTCAAGACTCCATTGGGCATGTCTCCATTCCGACTGATTTACGGGAAAACCTGTCACCTGCCTGTCGAGATCGAGCACAAGGCATATTGGGCAATTAAGGCAGTGAACATGGACTTGGATAAGGCCGGCCAGAAAAGGTTATTGGATCTGAACGAAATCGAAGAATTACGGACAATGGCCTACGATAATGCAAGGATTTACAAGGAAAAGACTAAGAAGTGGCATGACAAGAAGTTGCTGCCACGACAGTTCTGCCCAGGGCAGCTTGTGTTGTTGTTTAATTCTAGGTTGAAACTCTTTCCAGGGAAGCTAAAATCTAGATGGTCTGGCCCGTTCCAAGTGGTTCAAGTTTTTCCCCATGGTGCCATTACAATTCAATCATTAAAAGATGGGCACCAATTCAAAGTCAATGGACAACGCCTCAAGCACTATCAGGGGACTGAAACCCCAAGACTACAGGAAGTGGTTACTTTAGATGATGCCCCACAAGGCATCACTAATTTAACCTAATTTTTATTTTTATTTATTTTATTATTATTAGGAAATTAGGTTTATTTTAATAATGTTTTGTTTAATAATTTCAGTTTTTAGGAAATAAAGGAGTCAAGAAGAAAAGAAGAAGTGGCCCAAGCCCACCGCCCATCCATCAAGCCCACTAAAGCCCATTCATTAAAGCCTGTCGTTTCAGCTGCCGCCGCAGACGGACAAGACAGGCTGTCAACAGACTGACACGGCAGACGCAGAAGCGTGTGGCAGACGCACAGCAGACGCATTAATACGGGTCAGACGCGTCAGACACGCTATATTCAATCTGCCGCCCCGTTATTCTCGCCTGCCGTTGCGGCATTAAATGGGCAGCTCCCCAACAGCTATATAACCACCTTCTCCCTTTCACTTTTCATCACTTCAGATTTTCTCTCTTGCTATTCTCCTCTAGTTTTATCTATTTTTCTTCCATTTGCAGCCCTTGCAACTAAAAATGTCTTCAAGACAAACCCGACAAAACACCGCTGCCGCTTCTTCTTCAGCAGCAGCAGCCCCGTTCGCTAACAAGGAACTATGGGAGGAGCGGAGCTTTATCTATAACAGAGATGCCCCCCATATGGGACTCCGGCCGTTCATAATGAAGGCCATAACAGCACAACTGTGGGAGGATTTCGCCGAGCAGCCGGCAGAGCTTAATGACACCCTGGTCAGGGAATTTTACGCAGCGATCGACAGCAAGACGGCGACATCTGTCACCGTCCGAGGAGTGACAGTTCCTTTCACCGCCAGCAGCATCAACCATGTATTCGGCCTCTTCCTTGGCCCCAATGATGATGGGCATCAACAATTTTGGGACACCCTCGACGCTGCCGGACATGATGCTGTCATGAGGGCATTGACAGAAGCGGGAACGACATGGAGCACCAGTAAGAAGAACCCCCACTCTGTCAACAGGGGGCAGCTACTCCCTGAGGCAAAACTATGGAACGCGTTTATCAAAAAGCGTATCCTGCCCTCATCTCACCATACGACAGTCAACAGGCAGCGGTTGGCCCTCATCCACTCTATCATGCATGACAGGCCCATTAATGTGGGCAGGTACATGAGGGACAGCATCCTCGATTGTGCTTTCCGCTCGGACTCACGACTATGCCTACCGTCAACCATCACCGCCCTCTGCCGCTGTGCTGCCGTACCAGAGGAGCCATCCGACAAAATCAAGAAGGTCAGCGGCTGGACAGACAGCAACATCTCCAGCCTCATGGAGGTCGTAGCTGCAACTCCCATCAACGCCTTCGACCCAAACGCCCCTCTTGCTGAGTCTGATGATGAGCCAGCCACCGAACCTGCCCCAGAAGCTGCCACCAACAACACTCCGACAGATCAGAACCCCGACATCCTTGCTGCCCTCTTAAGGATAGAAGAGCGCCAGATGGGTTTAATGACTTTCATCCGTGACTTCTCCAATGCTACGGTAAATTTCATTACCAATACTTTGAATTTTACGGATGTCATTTTCCCCTCCATCATTAATGGAGTCTTTAGCACATCTTTTAATTATTGTTGTGTCTTTTTATTTAAGTTCTTTAAAAAAAAAAAAAAACAGAAAATTAAAACTGTTGGCTTAAAACTGTGAAGTTAACTTACCTGTCATGACAGCTCTGTCGTGGCAGCATCTTTAGGACAGATTAAGGAAAAGTTTAGAGCCTTTCTATAGTTCTGAAAATTTAAACACTTTTGTGACTGTTATACTGCTTAGATTTCTGTTAGCCAAACTAGAATAGGAAAACTTAGCACTTAGAGTAGAAAAGAGACTAGAATCTCAGGAAACCTAGAGGTGCCTACCACCGGCTCTAGGCAGATAACCAGAGAAAAACTTCTAGAGGTGCCTATCACCGGCTCTAGACAGTTAACTAGAGGTGCCTGAAATACTGGCTCTAGTAAAAGAGAAGAAGTTTAAAAAAAGGAAATAACTAGAGGTGCCCAATTCTGGCTCTAGTAAGAAAAAGAAAGAAAACAGTCTCGTAGGAAAAACTCTAAACAAGCTAAAGCCAATTATTCTAGTGAAACTAAGAGAGTCTTGGCATATAACTGTCACAAGCATGCACACACTGCACGAGAGCTATAAGGAGATTCCGGACAGATCCTAACCTTTCCGACAGGTTGCTGCCGCCATAGAGAATGAGCGACGGGTAAGGGACAGTTCACTGTTTGAAGGCCAACACAAAAAAATATTCATTTTTCTTTCTTAACTGCTTGAGGGCAAGCAAAGACTTGAGTTTGGGGGTGTGTTGAGTGTGTAAAAGTTCTATTATTTACACCCTTTTTAACCCATATTTCTGCTGCATTCAAGCATCATTGCATTGCATTTAGGTTAGTTTTTAGTAAAACATCACAATTATACAAAAGGCACGGATTCTACTAAAAGATGGCTATTTTCGCAGGTATCTGTCATAGTAGACGATGAAGGCAGGCGCAGGGCAGAGAAGCAGGAGAGCGGAACTGGACAAGCAGCTAAAGGAGACGAACCTGTCAAGGACCTGTCGTGACAGCATGGTGACAGCAGATTTATGAAGAGGAAAAGTCAAGTGGACCTCGATAGATAGAGAAAAATCTGCTCGTCTGTCGTGTGAAAGCCAAATATTTTTCCAAGCCCCGGATCAAAAGATATGTCAAGCCAAAGCTCAAGGAGAGGAAATTCCTAGAAACAAGGATGGCGGCTGCAAAGTAGGAGATTTAGAGATTAAGTCTTTATTAGAATCTTACTTCTAATTAAAGTTGTAATCCTTGTTACCTTAGATAACTTGAGCCCAAAGCTTATATAAGGGCATAATTTTGACCTAGGAGGGGATCATCCCTCATTCTACCCCATAACCGATAACCTAAACCCCCCTGCCGTTTACCTGTCACCGATATGTTCTAAATCCCCCCTAGGGCTACGGGTTGTTTTGTAAAGTAGTTGCAAGGGTTGCTTTGTTTTAGGATTTTTCAAGTTCAATAAAATAAACTTCAAGTTCTTTTATCTTGGTTTTAATATCTTGCAAGAGCATCGGGAGAGCATTGTGAGGTTATCCATTTACTTAGCATCGGGAGAGTTAAGTATACGAAAGAGATAGAAGCGCGTTCTCTAGTTTATAGTTGAACCATCTCGTGCCTAGGGATAGGGCGAGGTTAAGTGGCTAAGGAAGAATTCATACACATCGGTGTTCATCCTTCGATTCACGCCGGGAGGTATCATCAAAGACGTGATCATCGACAGACTTGTGCCTAGGGATAGGGCAAGGCAGATCTGGGATTCTTGCCAAGCTTGAAGTACGGAGTTGGTGTGTCTGCTGCCGCGACTGCCAACGGACAGACGCCGCGACAGGTGCTGTCGGCGACGGGAGTGACGACAGAACTGGAGATCCTAAGCAACTCAATACCTGCACTACCGAGCAATTCAATACCAGCCCATTCTCTCTATCTTAATTTCTCAATCCTTTATTTTATGTTTTTACCTTATTATTCTCGTGACAACTTTTAATTATTTCCTTTACTTTCGTGCAGTAAACAAGGTGAAGTCATTAGCCCAATCCCTGTGGAGACGATATCCGATACTTCGTATCACTTTACTACTTGCGTCGTGTACACTTGCACTACAATTGCGATAGACTATTTTACACGCAACAGTTAAAAAGCTAAAACTACTCTTAGAAGTACTACCAGCACTAACACCTTGACTCCCATCAATTCCAGTAGATAAAACAACATTTACTGCTTTATGAGCCTCAACATATTCTTGGTACAACTTATATAAAATATCTCAAACTATTTGTATTTGTTTCGGAGCTTCGTCATGTGAATAAATAGCATTGAAAGAAAACTCAAGTAATTTCATTTCATGCTTAGTTGAAAAATGACAACAATTGAAATCAAATAAATAATGACATTAAAAGAAAATTCAAATAATTTAATTTTACACCTTATATTTAAAACGTCGACAATTGAAATCAACAAATTACAAGTGCCCATATACTTGTCAAATTTTTCTACATCTTTATAGCCATAGCTATCATGTAATCACTTTCCTCCAGAACTACTACATCCAATGCTTCTTTTATCCCAAACAATTCACTAAGAAACAAATTGGAGGTAAGATATTCAAAACCTATAATATATATAAAAATATTAGTAGATCTCACATGAAAATGACTTGTATTAGAAAATCAACAAAAAGAATCAAGTAATACCTGAAATGATTTTTGTGGCTTCATGAAAAAGTTTTAAAAATGAGCAAACCTCTTTAATTTTTTTCTAGTCTTCTTCACTCGGCAAAGTAGTGTATGTAGGCTCTCGATCGGCATAATTCACAAACAATCCAACGATACTTCAACTGATTTTACGTAAGAATTGAAGTTGTTGAAGACTTGATAACAATGCTTCAATAAATATTTAACTTAGTAAAAATTGAAGCTATTAATAACTTGAAGACCAATGTTCAGATGAAAGTTGGATCAAGAGAAATTATTACATACTAACTCAAATGAATTTTATTGTAATTGTAATGGTAGAATATTATTTGGTAATTAGATTTACTTAATAAGTAAATATTTATATACATGTAAGAAGTTTTATGAAGTAATGTTTTTTTGGTGGCCAAGTATTTGCTATATAAATATAAGTTAGGTCTTAACCTTTATAAATTTGAGAAAAAATTATATTGGAGGGATGTAATCTTTTTTGTGATCTCAACGAATATTACAACTATATTTCATAGACATAATTTGTATGAATATTATAAGAGGTTTTGAAATACACTAGACTTTGGTGATATATATATATATATTTTTGATCAGCAACTGTATGATTTTATTAATTAGCATAAAAGCATACAGCGTGACGGATCCTACGCCTCGTTAAAAACCTCCCTAGTGGAGGAAAAAAGTACGATAAGATCTGCCAAAATTACATAGAAATAACCAGGCCTATCATAAGCAAGCCACAAAAAGTGAACATCGATCCACGCCTTCTTTCGCTAGCACATCCGCAAAGCCATTTGCCTCCCTAGGCACGTGACAAAACTGTATCTCATACGAGACTTGACAAGCATGATCGATCACTGTAAAGACCTCCCACAATCGCCAAGGCCATTTCGCCGAACGTGTAGCCCAACTCAAAGCTACTTGCGAATCCGACTCTATAATCACACAACTGTCACGCCACTCCCTGTCCATAACCAAACTCAACGCAAATGCTATCGCCTGCACTTCAGCTTCATTTGAATCCATCACACCTAATGGTCCCGAAAACAATCTCAAAATCTTACTCCCCCCGTCACGCATAACACCACCAAACCCCGCAGGACCCGGTTTTCCTCGCGCCGAACCATCGGTATTAAATTTTAAAACACCCTGCATTGGTGGCTGCCAACCTACCCCTGCCCTCGCCTTCCGCGGTGATGGACTAACTACAAACGCAGACGGACATGACCACCAAACCGATTCGGAAACTCACCCTCACTATCAACCTTAATCCAGTAAAAAGACCTCAACTTAACCAAAAAGCACAACTCAGTCATCGACATACATTTTCCACGAAAGATGAACTCGTTTCTAGCCAACCATAATGACCAGAACAATGCACTAACACTCGCCACCCACCATTTTCTCATACAACAGGTAAAAGAACAATGAAAGTTTACAACAAAAAAGTTGTCAAAACTCACCGGGAAAGATATCGCTACACCCCACCAATGCCGCAACCACTCCCATACTTTCCGCACACAGGGGCATTCATAGAAGAGGTGTGCGATACATTCCTCTGATGATGCACACCATGGAAATCTTCCTTGCTCATCACGCAAAGGCACCCCCCGTGCTCTCAAGAAATCTGCCGTAGACAACCTACGTAACCATATAAACCACAAGAACGCTTGGACTTTATGCGGGACCAGCACTTGCCAAGCAAAACAGTCGCCAATAGCATTATCGCCAACCTTATCCAACATCAACAGCTTCGACAATGCACTGACTGAGAATTCCCCATGTGTGTCCGGTCTCCAAATTAAAGTATCAAGTCGACATTCCCATAACCGAACCTCGCTAACCAAGGCACATAACACCCTCAACTGCTCATGCTCGAACACCCTCAATTGACGTCTAAAGAACCCGTCCCATTGCTGATGATCGAGACTTGCACCCTCCGAATAATCACACACCCATGCTATCTTAATTATCGCCAAGGAAAATAGTCGCAGAAACGTATCTTTCAAAGGTTGCTGTGTTATCCACGGATCAAACCAAAATAATGTTGTCCACCCATTGCCTATTTTCCATTGAAAACCCGACATCCCCAAATGTTTATCAATTTTCGTAGAACAAGAATTGGCCACAATCTGTCGCCACACAATCGGCATAGTTGACAGCTTTTCCGTGTTGAAACGCCACCACTGAGTATGTTCACCATACTTAGCTACAATTAACAGCCGCCACAGCGAGTCGCGATCACAAGCATATCGCCAAACCCACTTCGATAATAATGCCATATTTTTCACCTGTAAATCTGCCACTCCCAAGCCTCCCAAATGCCGTGGTCTACACACAACCTCCCACCCTACCCTACTCATCCTCCATTCAAGGCCAACGCCTCCCCAAAGGAATGCTCTACGTATACGATCCAATTTCTCAATCACCCCCTTTGAAGCCACAAACAAGCCCATGTAAAAAATAGGCAGAGAGGAAAGTACTGAATTTACCAAAATTATACGGGCAGCAAAAGATAATGACGTACGCTTCCACCCGGCTAGCTTGCGTCGAAAGTTAGCGATAACCGGTTCCCACATCGATAACAGCCTCGGATTAGCTCCTACAGGAAACCCAAGGTAAATAAACGGCAGCATACCCTGTCTACATGCCAGCACTTCAACCACTACTACTCCAAACTCCTCTTCTACGCCAATTGCATATAGCGAGCTCTTAGTAAAATTAATCCTCAAGCCAGAGCATACATGAAATCAGTGCAAGATATGCTTGATATTACATGCAACTTCCAATGAGGCCTCGAAAAATAGGAGTGTATCATCAGCAAACTGTAGGTGCGTTAAGAACACATCCGACACCACCTCGACCCCTCGAATTAATCCCTCGGACTCTGCTTTACCCAGCATCAAATGTAACTCCTCCGCAACCACAACGAACAGTAAAGACGATAACGGACAGCCTTGGCGCAAACCACGACCCATCCTGAATTCCTTCGTCGCACTGCCATTCAGTAATACCGATAGGCGGGCAGAACTAATGCATTCTCTAACCCAAGCACGCCAAGTCACACAAAACCCCATCCGAGTTAATATTGCATCTAAAAAATGCCAACTGACACAGTCGTAGGCTTTAGCAAAGTCCAATTTCAAAAGAAAACCACCAGCGCCTCTTTGTCGAAGCGAATGAATAACCTCAATAGCCAATAATACCCCATCCACTTACTGTCGCCCCTTAATGAACGCTGATTGTGTGTCGCTAATTAGACCACCCAACACTGATTGTAGCCGATTTGCTAAACATTTTGCAAGCAATTTATACATCGAATTGACCAGACAGATAGGACGATACTCACCTAATGTGATATAAGGAATCCTACGTGTTTGTGCTCTTCGTGCTCTTTGCGTTTATAATAAATTATTGTTTCACCCATCATTGGTGGTAGACAATGCCAAAACACATTAAATCTCATCCTTTGGGTGTGTCTTATTTTATTTTGATAACATATTATTTTCTTTTTCGCTTATAAATTTCTAACAAGTGATATCAAAATTATGGTTCGAGTTGTGGAGTTTCGAAAGAATTTGTTGTTGCAGATTTTGTTAGTGATATTGGAGACATGTAAGAAATATTTAGTTGCAACGATTTTTAGTGCAGTGGAGTAAATATCAATCGATCTAGTGGTGCTTCAACGAATATTACTTAAGAATAAAAGTTTTTGAAGACTTGAAAATGATGTTTTAACGAATATTTGACCTACACAATAATTGAAGTTGTTAAAAGCTTGAAGACCAATGACCAAATTAAATTGGTGTCAAGAGGGAGATTGTTACGTACCGACTCACACTCTAATTGGTAATTAAGTTGTATTTTATTGTAATTTTAATGGTTGAAGATTACCTAATAATTAAGTTTACTTAATAAGTAAATATTTATAGTTAGGTAATAAGCCTTTGGAATAAAGTTTATTAATGTCCAAGTATTTGATTATATAAATATAAAATTTATCTTAACCTTTAGAAATATAAGAATAAATTATTTTAGAGATATGTAATCTTTTGTATGATCTTTGCAACTACTGCAACTCTACTGTAAAGATGATTATGCAGGATATTAAAAGAGGTTTTGAGTACACCAGTTTTGATATATATACTCTTTGTGATATCTATTTTTATACTAACTTATTTTTCTTTTCATTCGAAGAGATATGCAAGACCTAACTACATTAACCTTTGATGAGTATTTATTTTGGTTGTGTTTTTGGTCCTTATTTCGATTAAATACAAGTTTGAGGGACTTAACTAGGCTGTTTTATGTTGTTTTCATGCAGGGGATGTGATGCTGGAAATAAGCTGGAATGCTGGAGTCATGGGCAGATTCATGAGCATGAATCAGGGCATGAATGCGGACTGGGCACCACGTCAGCGTCTTCTAGAAGCTGACGTCAGCATCAGTGATAGCTTATCAAGCCGCTTATCAGATAGCCTATCTCCGGATTTTTGAATTTTAAATTTTAAACTTTGGATAATTACTTTGATTAATTTTTGTATTATCATTTTAGGTTTACCTAGGTTATTCGAAACACTATAAATACCCCTTTTGGGGTAAGACTCAATCATCAATCACCTTTCAAATTTTCTTTCTTCTTTTCCCTTTTAGTTTTTTTCTTTTGATTATTTCTTAAATGTCGAGCATGATTAATTTAATAACCATGCTTGGCTAAATCTTCTTAAGCCGAAGGCTTATGCAATGACACGTTCTTAAGGCGAGGTTCGAATTTATGCTTCAAACATTTCAGAAACTTTTTTCGATTTCTTCATACTTTATCTTCAAAATCAAAATGGTTTTTAAACCCAAAGATTGACTTTGGAGAAAACAATTGTTTTGATCTGATCGGCGCGAGGAAAACCGGGTAAAGCAGGATGTGGGGGTGTGTTACGAGACGAATTCGGTCGTATTTGAGCATTATTTTCAGGTCCGATAGGGGTTGCGGATTCTAATGAAGCTGAATTGCAAGCTATTTGCCACGCATTGGAGATGGTGGTGGGATCGGGCTGGGAACAACGACCGTTGGTGGTGGAATCGGACTCCACCACTGTCGTGGCTTGGGTCATGCATTTGGAGAAGCGACCGTGGAAATTTTGGCGCTGGTTCCGGCGAATTGACGAAGCGTGTGCGGCACTAAACGATGTATGTTTCCAACACGTTTTTAGAGAGGGTAATAGACTTGCAGATGTTTTGGCTAAAACGGGTGTTGATAGACCGAGTTGGTTTAAGAAAGGTGCCTAGCAGGAGGTTTTTCTTTTTACCTTTGGTGTTTGTACTGGTTACACGCTCACGAGTACTCTTTTCCTCTGTAGGATTTAGAGAGGTTTTTAACGAGGCTTGTGAGCGTGTTGGTCATGTATGTTGGAATTATTAATAATACATACATGTGGCTGATTAAAAAAAATTGTTTTGATCTATCAAGTGGGAGGGAGGATCGGTTATTGAAACAAGTCCGACTTCCAGGGAACACACTTAGTAAATAGATTACTAAGGGAAATTGAGATCGAATCGTTTTTATAGAAATAACTTTTCGAGTTGGTTACGAGCTTAAAGAATTTGTTTTCTCAAACATTGAGTTGATTTAGACAAATTATCAAAACTGAAGCTAAACATAGGTTTTGGCAGTTTACAAAGAAAATTCAAGGATTGAACTTGTAGTAATTTCGCCAACAAGTTTTCCGAAATCAAAAATCTTTACCAATGAACCGAGTAGAACAAGTCAAAGCTTAGCCAAGGCTGAATATCTCTATTATTAGTTTTAACATTTTAAAACCATTCTTCTTGCTCTCTTAAATTATTACATTTCATTGCAATCTCCCCCCCAAATCACACAAATTCAATTCCATCATCTCTTGGTTCAGAAACGTCAAAGGCGCAACAAGGAAAGTCCAAGTTCTTGTGGGTTCGACTCCTACTTCCCTATCTATACTTTGATTCCTTTATTTATTTATTTGGAAGGAGGAAACTATTCTTGACACGTTATGACGCGTGTCAAAATTGGCGTCGTTGCTGGGGACTTCGTCAACTTTTACAGTTTGTTTTTTATTGTTTATGACCAGGAGAAATCCGGGAAAACATATTGAATTCATTCCTGAAATTGAAGCATTTGCGAGACGAAAAAACGCACAACGAAACCGAGAAAAGCAATATAAGCTGCGCCAACAACGATTCCAACAAGATATCGAATCATCCCAACCCGAAACATATTTTGAAGAACGAAACCAAATGGGAGCCAACAAACAGATGATCCAGCAGCTGATCAGGGCACCAGATGACAATTATCCCTTGTGCATAACCTTCTTGAATGGTGAAACATCGTTCCAACTAAAAACAGTCTTGATTCATCTCCTACCAACCTTCCACGGTTTGCCCAGTGAAAACCCACACAAACACCTCAAGGAGTTCCACATGGTTTGCTCAACTAAGAAACCACAAGGAGTATCTGAGGATCAAATTAAACTTCGCGCCTTTCCCTTTTCTTTATTTGATATTGCTAAGGATTGACTTTATGATTTACCTTCTAACTCAGTTACTACCTGGACTGAAATGGCTCGCTTGTTTCTTGACAGGTTCTTTCCAGCCGCTAAAGCAAGCGAAATGAGGCGAAATATTCTAAGTATCCGACAAAAGGATAGTGAAACACTTTATGAATATTGGAAGTGCTTCAAGAAACTATGCGCAAATTGCCCACAACACGGTTTGTCAGATCAAACACTTATTCAATATTTTTATGAAGGACTAACCCCTACATATATGAAGTTAGTTGATGCAGCTAGTGGAGGAGCCCTAGTCAATATGACTTCGGCGGCAGCAAGGACAATGATTTCGACCATGGAAACCGACTCACAACGCTTCTACTAATCGAGTGAACCATCTCAAAGAGTTAATGAGGTAGGTACCGTTTCACTAGAAAGCAAGATTGATAAATTAGCTGACATTATTCAAACTTTGGTTGCAGATAGGAAGATTGTTTCTAGACTTTGTGAGATATGCACAAGCCCCAAACACCCGACGGATTGTTGCCCTATGATCCAAGAAGGTACCGAACAAGTGAAAGCGATGGGGAACTTTCCGGGATCCTATCAAAAGCAGTACTACCCTAATGCTAATCAAGAGTGGAGAGACCAAGGCTTTGCGCAAAACCAAAGACAACAGTACCAGCCAAGGCACCCTAACCAACAATTCCAACAAAAATCATACCTAGAGTCTATTGTAGAACGATTGGCCATATCCTAGGAAAAATTCCAAAACCGTGCAGAAGCCCATTTCCAAGAATTAGATAAGCAAATGAGTCAAATGGCTCAAAGAATAGGAAGAATAGAGTCACAAGGGAAGCTACCTTCTCAGACGAAGTCAAACCCTAGAGAAAATGTAAGCGCCATCACACTCCGTAGTGGGACCGTTATAGCTCCAAAAGAACCATAAAAAAACAAGAGTCCCACTCTTGCCATAGAAGAAGGTAACGAAAACCAAGATAACCCTTTACCACCATCCCCTCCTTCGTCTCCACCTCTTGTAGTCGCGCCTCCTTTCCCATCACGGTTAGTAAAACGCGACAAAAAGGCCGAAGAGAGGGAAATTATTGATGTGTTTAAAAAATTCCAAGTGAACATTCCTCTCTTAGAAGTCATTAGACAAGTGCCAAGGTAAGCTCGTTTCCTCAAAGAGCTTTGCACAACCGAGCGAAAACTCACCGGGCACGAAAAGGTAAACTTGGGAGAGCACGTTTATGCAGTTTTTCAACGTAAGTTACCACTCAAAATGAAAGACCAAGGTATGTTTGCTATACCCTGTCAAATTGGTAATATATCTATTAAACGTGCAATGTGCGATCTTGGAGCTTCTATAAATGTAATGCCGCTTTCTATTTATAAAAAAATTACTAACGATCCTTTGAAGGAAACGATGGTAACAATCCAGTTGGCTGATCGCTCAATTATCTATCTAGAGGGAATGCTTGAAAACGTGTTAGTGAAAGTCGATGATTTAATTCTTCCAGCGGATTTCTATGTCATCAACATGGAAAATGACCAAACCAATTATTCCTCTGACATTCTTCTTGGCCGTCCCTTTCTTAGTACGAGAAATACAAAGATTGATGTGAGAAGCGGTATGTTAACAATGGAATTTGATTGTGAGGTCGTAGAATTTGACGTTTACAAGGCGATGAAACATCCGGATTCTATGGAAAACGTTAGCTTTGTTGGTGTTTATGAACCTTTAGTTGATGATTTTGTGGAAACTAATTTATCTGATAATTCGTGTAGGAAATTGGAAGGGCACGATGAAAAAATTGTGGGGGTTGGAAAACACTTTATTTGTTAATCCTGATCTACACTTAACTCCCTCAAAAATTAAAAATTCCCCTTCCATTTTGCAGGCACCAGATATCAAGTTAAAATTACCACTGGATAAATTGAAGAGTAAAAAAGAAATTTTTTCAGGGAAAATGAATAAATGTCACTGTCATAAAATTTTTCGTAAGGAAATTCTTAGTTGGATTAAGCGCATAAATTGGAAGGAGTATTTGTCGCCGTGTCTGTAGTCTGAGCGACACATGTCGTCGAGCTAGAGACGTCAAACAAGCGCTATATGGGAGGCAACCCATTCATTTTCTTTAATTTATTTTCCCTTAGCAGAGTTTTTTTTTCAATTTTCTTTAAGTTCATTCCTGTCATTTTATTTCAAATTTATTTTATCCTTTTATTTTTCTGATAATCCCTTGCTAATCGAATTTTTGGTTGAATATGTGTAGGAATTTAAAATACGATAGCAAATCCCTTGGACCATGGCTTATCATCTCATCCCAATCTCGAAAAAAACCCATCCCTTATCACTTTGTTTTTCTTGTTTAAATCTAAAATCCCTTTTCTCTTAAATTTTTAAACCACACCCATTATCCTCATATTTTAAAACTTTTTAAATTAAAACCTCTCTTTTATCACGTTAGGATTTAATTCCCTTATTATGAATTTTAAATTTGATTTATTCCCCTTTATCCCATAGTCAAACGTGATAACCTTCTTCTTCTTTTTATTTTTCATTTTTTTAAAAAACAAATGCCTCCACCTATATTATTTTATTCAAAGCCCACAAGCCTAGCTTTCTTCAACCTTCAGTCGTTCATAAAATCTTTACGCACCACCCTCGACCAACCTTCGCCAGCCTTCAGCCACCACCATGGTCCGCACTCGGGAGCAAGCCCGCCACAACCGCCCGTCACCCATCATCCTTAGCGATCGTCAAAGGATAGCGCCACCGCAACTAGCCCAGGGAGTCCTTACTTTCCCTCTCTTTTACTTTAAATTTGATATACATTTTGGGGGGAAATGACTTAAGTGAGGGGGAGTAAGAATTTGGGTCAAATTCTTTTTCTTGCTTATCTGTTTGATTGTGCTCTTGTTCTCTTGATTTTATTTAATTTAAGTTACTTGTTTAATGCTTAGTTTGGCCTTGCCTCACTGTTTCCGTATGATTTTGTATCTATCTTGTTAGAAATTTTAGGTTGCATGGTAGATTTTGCCATGATAGTTTTTTTTCCATAAAATCATTTTTATGACATTTCTTACTCTATTAATTGACATGATGCTTACCTAGGTACACAAGACAAATTTTGTGAGTTTTTGAGCCTAATGAGCATGCATTATTTTTGCTCTTTGTTTCTTTGAGTGTGCCTAGCTAATTAGTTGCATTCTAGAACTTGTGGTTTAAATTCTTTTCGAGATTACATTATTTGAGTATGATGCTTAAATGTGATTGAGGCACTAGGTTTTAACCCTTTCTCTCCCTAAACAAATTGCCTACCCTTTGATTATTTTCCCTTAGTGAAACAATTTTGAGCCTTGTCCTTTTTCTTGAGATTCACCATATTTTAGTCTAATCTGTTTTTTTCTTCTCCATTATATTTGTCCCCTTTTTAAGACAAAATTGTCTAAAAAAATAGATTCGAATCATGCAGTCCAGTAGAGCAGAAAATACACTGTGCAGAAAAAAAGACTGTATAGAAACTGTTTCGAATATGCAGTGCAGAAAAAAGACTATACAAACAATTATTCGAATCTGCAGTAAAAAAGAGCAGAAAAAAGCAGTACAGTTCAAAAAATACTACAAAACAGTTTTGATTCGAATGAAAAAAAAAACAGTTTCGAATAAATTTTTGGGATGATTTTTGTCTTGAATTTTAACCCCCTTTTTCGGCCTTTATCCTACCCGAACCTTAGCCCCGTTACAACCCTTTTAAGACCTCTTGATTTTTGCATCACATTCATACTTAGTAGTGGAGATTAGATTTAACCACAAGCCTATGGTAATGCTCTAATTAGTTTTGGCTCGAGTGATTTTCTCCACCCTTAAACACTTTGAGTGACATGAGCGATTCCTTGTAAGGGTACTTGGTTTGCATCATTGTTGTTAGCAGGGTATGTGAATGTCGTTTTTGCTTGAATTATTTATAAATCTTGTCATTTATCTATTTGCTCCTTATTTTCTTTCATGTTTAGATACTTAATCATACCAGAAACTTTGAGACTTCGTGAAATTAAGGAATGACAACTTGAGCTTAAATTTGTTTAATTTTGAGATACTTGAGGACAAGCATCGGATAAGTGATGGGGAATTTGATGAGTATTTATTTTGGTTGTGTTTTTGGTCCTTATATCGATTAAATACAAGTTTGAGGGACTTAAATGGGCTATTTTATGTTGTTTTCATGCAGGGAACGTGATGCTGGAAATAAGCTGGAATGCTGCAAAAAATGCTGGAGTCATGAGAATATTCATGAGCATGAATCAGGGCATGAATGCTGACTGGGCGCCACGTCAGCGTCTCTAGAAGCTGACGTCATCATTAGTGATAGCTTATCAAGCCACTTATCAGATAACCTATCTCCGGATTTTTGAATTTTAAATTTTAAATTTTAAACTTTGGATAATTATTTTGATTAATTTTTGTATTATCATTTTAGGTTTACCTAGGTTATTCGAAACACTATAAATACCCTCTTTTGGGGTAAGACTCAATCATCAATCACCATTCAATTGAATTCATCACTTGAATCATTTCTCTTTCAAATTTTCTTTCTTCTTTCTTCTTTTCCCTTTTAGTTTTTTTCTTTTGATTATTTCTTAAATGTCGAGCATGATTAATTTAATAACCATGCTCGGCTAAATCTTTTTTAAGTGCATAAAAGTTCTATATTTTATCCCTCATTTACCTATAGTTTTGCTGCACTCAAGCATGATTAACTGCATTTTAGGATAGATTGTTGCATTCACATCACAATTAGATAAAACTGCACAAATGCTGCTAATTTCGGTTACTTTTGCAGGTATCTGCGCGGCAGCAAGGGAACAGAGGCAAGTTGCAGAGTTGGAGCGAGAAGACGGAGAATACTACATGTCGTGACATTTGCCGTGGCAGAGATGACGACAGTAGAGGCATTGAGGTGGAAAAACAAAGTGGAGTTCGACAGATAGAGGATTTTAAGCCGGTCTGTCGGGGACTACTCCCATATTTTTCTGAACCCTGAAGCAGAAGGAAGGACGGGTCCAAAGTTCGAGGAATAAAGTCAAAGCAAGAAAAGAGGACGAATTAAAGACATCTACTCAGAAGATTTAGTCTCTAATAGAATTGTACTTTAATTTAAACTTGTATTCTTGCCATATTAGAAAACTTGGACCCAATGCCTATATAAAGGCATGTAATTCGACCAAGAGAGGGATATCTAGCTCCTAGCCGTCTTCCCCTAAAACCCTAGTTGTTTCTCTTTCTTCGTCAAGTTCTAAACCTTTCTCAGGGCTAAGGGTTGATCTTGTAAAGTAGTTGTAAGGATTGTACTGTTGCTTAGGCATTTTTTCTGTTCAATAAATAAAACTTCAAGTTTATTCATTCTGGTTTCAACATCTTGCAAGAGTATCGGGAGAGCATTGTAAGATTATCTATTTACTTAATATCAGGAGAGTTAAGTATACGAAATGAGTGAGTACATGTTCTCCAGTTTATGGTTGAACTATCTCGGACCTAGGGATAGGACGAGGTTCAGTGGCTAATAGAGAATTCACAAATATCGGTGTTCATCCTTTGATTCACGCCGAGAGGTATCATCCAAGACGTGTTCATCGAAAGCCTTGGACCTAGGGATAGGACAAGTTACTCAAGGGATTCTTGCCAAACTTGAAGTACAGAGTTGTTGATCGTTACCGCGACATTAACAGACCTCTGCCGCGACAGGTGCTTCCGCGACAAGCACAACGACAGACGCAACGGAAGGCCTTCGGAACAGTGCAACACCCGCACTACTGAGCGAATCAATCCCAACCTATTTTCTCAATCTGATTTCTTTACTTATTACTTTAGTTATTTCTCAAGATTACTCCAACCATTCTATTAAACTTATTTTCTTCCTTGTGCAGCAATCTAAGGATAGAGATATTTCTAGTCCCTGTGGAGACGATATCTGATACTCCGTATCACTTTATTACTTGCGACGTGTACACTTGCACTATATTGCGATAGACTATTTTACACGCAACAAGTTTTTGGCGCTGTTGCCGGGGACTGGCAACATACCTTTACCTTTCATTACTGCACTTTATTTTGTTTTTATTTCTTTTTAATTTTTAGTTGTTTTATTTTCCCGTTGCTTTTCACAAGGTTCTTCTATTGCTTATGCACAGATCGAGACGAGGTAAAGTACCTGAGTACGAATTGGATCCAGAAATCGAACGCACATATCAACTCAGGAACCAAGCTCGACTCTTGATGGAAAGAAACAACTACCTTGAGGAAAGACTGGAAGCAATGGTGAACGGAAGACAACGCAATGGGGAAGATGACAATAATAACAACAACAACCCTAGGGTTGATGTTGATCCTCCTAATGATGCCCGAAACGACCTGCCGTCTCCTGCTGCTCCAGCAGCACGACAAACATATCGGTAGTATATGGACAACGATCACATTGAACTGCAAACCATGCTGCCAGATGTAGAAGCTGAACACTTCGAATTAAAACATGTAATGTTCAGCATGATAAACTCTGCTGGACAATTTGGTGGATCTGCTACTGAGGACGCACGAGAACATCTGAAAACATTCCAGGAGATCTATGGATCGTTCAGACAACCAGGAATAAGCCCAGAAGTATTGAGACTTCGGTTATTTCCTCATTCATTGGGGGATAGAGCAAAAACCTGGTGGAACAAGTTAACACCGGGTTCAATACGAACTTGGGTGGATCTCTTTTGTGAATTCTTTTCTCGTTTTAATCCTTCTCTTTTATATGAAAGAATGCGTAATGAGATTGCTACTTTTCAACAGGAAGATGACGAGCCAATGCACAAGGCATGAGACTGATTTACAACCATTCTACGCAACTGCCCGATGCATGGATTCCCTGTATGGAATCAAGTCGTAAAATTCTACAATGCTGCCAACCCACAGACTCAAACGAGAATAGATTCCGCAGCTAATGGGTTGTTATTGGACAAAGAACCAGAAGATGTCATTCTGGTGTTAAAAAAGTTAGCAAAGAACGATGAGCAATTCCCTACAGCTCGAAGAGGAGGTAGACGAGGAGTGTCTGTAAAGGAATATGAATCTGACAACTCGGTCACAACTCAAATTGCATACCTCACCAAGATGGTTGAAAACTTACAGCAGAAGGAATCCAAGGCTGTGTTTTCTGCCGAAGAGGTGTGTGAAACTTGTAGTGACAACCACAATACAAATGAGTGTCCCTTACAGCTAGAAGAAGGGATGTATGTTGGAAATTATAACAAGAGTAGAAACTATGATTCCAACAATTACAACCCAAACTGGAGAAAGGACCCTAAATATTCCTGGAGCAACCCAAACAATGCATTGAACCCTCCAGTCCATAATAACCAGAACTAAGGGGGTCCTAGAATTCTGTCACGACAGCAACCACATCAGCAACCACAACAGTAGCCGACAGCCACAACGAGCATACTGGAACAGACCCTGGCAACCTTCATGTCTCAAACATGAGCATATATGGCAAACATGGATAACTTTGTCAAGAAGACTGAATCTTTCATGGACAAGACGTAGATGAGAATGACAAACCATGAGGCTACCCTAAAATCCCTAGAGACACAGATAGGCCAGATAAATGGAGGATTCCCTAGTGATATTGAAGTCACTAGAAAACCCACACATGACCAGTGCAAAGCTATTACAGTGAGGAGTGGGAAACAGTTACAAGGGCCGATAAATAAAGAAGCATCTGAAAAGGAATCGACCCCACAAACACCTGCTGAAAACACTGCCCGGCAGAAGCAAAACAGCCTGCTGTCGCCACACCTGCCACGACAGCAGAAGAAACAGAGGAGCATACTGAAGAAGCTGAAGATGTCGAGCCTCCTCAGATCCGATTCCCATGTGAAGGACGCCTCAAAGATTACCTTCCTCCACCCCTCTTTTCCATAGCGGTTAAAAAACAGAAACATGAGTACCAACTTAAGAAGATCTACGATGTTTTTAAGCAAGTACACATCAATATACCGCTGTTAGAAGCCATTAAGCAGATGCCTGGTTATGCAAAATTCCATAAAGATGCAATGTCTAGAAGATCCAGACTTAGGGAGTTTGAAACAGTGATGATGACAAAAGGATGCATGACAATCCTACATAAGCGTCCACCCCCTAAGAAAAAGGATCCTGGAAGCTTTATCATACCATGCATAATTGGCGATAAGTTTGTGGGTAAAGCATTTTGTGATCTAGGTGCTAGTATTAATCTAATGCCTAAATCTGTATTTCAGAAGCTAGGTGTTGGATAAGCAAGGCCCACGACAGTCATGCTGCAATTGGCAGACCCCTCTTACGTACAGCCGGAAGGAAAGATTGAAGATATCTTGATAAGAGTGGATAAGTTTATTTTTCCTGCTGACTTTCTCGTTTTAGATTGTGAAGCAGATGAAAATGCACCGATCATCCTAGGGTGACCCTTCCTAGCCACATGCAGAACTGTGATCGATGTGGAAAAAGGAGAACTGACTATGAGAGTCAACGACCAGCAAATAAAGCTCAATGTTCTCCAAGCCAAGAAACAAGCTGATGCAGAGGAAGAATGCAATGCAATATCAAAGATAATCCTAGACCAACCCTACATCAGATCAAGCTGTCACGACAGACAATTTGGTCACTGCAACCGCAACCACCTAGATGATTGTCATGACAACGTAGTCGATAGCACCCCCTCAGAAAATGAAGCATATGACACTGAAGGTCCTGAGGAGGTAAATTGGATAGGCACACGTCCAGGTAAGTTCTTCGAGCCTTTGAATTATACCTCGAATGAACATATGATCCAAATGCCTTCCATTGAGCAGCCACCTGTTTTAGACCTTAAACCCCTGTCAGGGCAACTTAAATATGTTTTTCTTGGTTTAAATGATACGTTGCCCGTAATCATCTCTTCTAAGTTGATGCAGGAACAAGAATAGCAACTGATCAAAATGCTACAGCAGCATAAGAAAGCGATTGGATGGACCATTGCCGACATCCAAGGCATCAGTCCGACAATTTGCATGCATAATATCCTCCTGGAGGATGACCATAAACCGACGATTGATGCTCAAAGACGACTGAACGAAGCTATGCGAGAAGTGGTACGAAAAGAAATCATCAAGTGGCTTGATGCTGGGATAATTTATGCCATCTCGGATAGCAAGTGGGTAAGCCCTGTGCAATGTGTACCCAAAAAGTGAGGCATAACAGTGGTAACAAACAAGGATAACGAGCTAATCCCAACCAAGACCGTGACCAGTTAGAGGGTTTGTATGGACTACCGGAAACTTAATAAAGCTACCCGAAAAGACCACTTCCCCTTACCCTTTATTGACCAAATGTTAGATAGATTAGCGGGGAAGCCTTACTATTGTTTCCTTGATGGTTACTCAAGTTACAACCAAATCGCAATTGCACCAGAGGACCAAGAGAAAACAACCTTCACATGCCCGTACGGAACGTACGCCTTTCGAAGAATGTCATTCGAATTGTGTAATACACCAGCAACCTTCCAACGGTGCATGATGGCAATATTCTCTGACATGGTGGAAGATTTCCTGGAGATCTTCATGGATGACTTTTCCGTCTTTGGAGACAGTTTCGACAATTGCCTAGGCAATTTACAGAAAGTACATGAAAGATGTGAAGAGGCAAACCTTGTTTTAAACTGGGAAAATGACACTTTATGGTGGACGAGGGCATGGTGCTGGGACACAAGGTCAACTGCCACCCACCACAGTAAAGGGAATAAGAAGTTTTCTGGGACATGCATGGTTTTTTTGAAGATTTATTCCAAATTTCTCTAAAATCACTAAACCCTTGTGTCTCTTATTGGAAGAGAACATACCCTTTGACTTTAACATTGAATGTACTGAAGCATTCAAGACACTGAAGGAGAAGCTGGTAACAACCCCTATAGTACAGCCACCAGACTGAAGCTTACCATTCGAGATAATGTGTTACGCCAATGATTATGGTTTTGGGGCAGCACTAGGGCAGAGGAAGGAGAAGCTCTTCCACATTATATACTATGCCAGCAAGACCTTAAATGATGCCCAAATAAACTACACCACAACAGAAAAGGAATTGCTAGCAGTGGTGTTTGCAATTGACAAGTTCCGACCATACATACTTGGAACGAAGGTAGTGGTCCATACGGATCACTCATCACTGAAATATCTGTTCACGAAGAAGGATGCAAAACCTCGGTTGATACGTTGGATTTTGCTACTGCAAGAATTTGATATAGAAATCAAGGACAAGAAGGGAACATAAAACCAAGTGGCTGAGCACTTGTCAAGACTGGAGATGGGAATGGACCAAGTTCAGGACAAAGTCAACATACTGGAGACCTTCCCAGATGAGCAACTATTCACTGCCACCAGCACTGCCACGACAGCCATGGCGGCAAGTAAGCTTCCTGAAATCCCTTGGTACGCTGACATTGTAAATTACATTGTGAGTGGGTTATTACCTCTTGAACTTAATTACCAAGCTAGGAAGAGGTTCCAAAATGATGCAAAACATTATTATTGGGATGAACCTCTCCTATTCAAGCACTTTGCAGATCAGATCATCAGGAGATGCATACCAGAGGAAGAACAGGAAGAAGTGCTCAACCACTGTCATGCTACCCCTTATGGAGGGCATTTTGGAGGAAATAAAACTTCTGCCAAGGTTCTGCAATCTAGTTTTTATTGGCCAACACTGTTTAAAGATGCACAAGCCTTTTATAAGAGTTGTCATAAGTGCCAAAGAACTGGAAACATCTCGAGAAGACATGAGATGCCCCTGAAGAACATTCTCGAAGTCGAAATTTTTGATGTTTGGGGAATCGACTTCATGGGACCATTCCCAACCTCATGTGGGAATTTGTACATACTGTTGGTAGTCGACTACGTGTCCAAGTGGGTAGAGGCTATCGCCACACAAAAGAACGACGCCAAGACCGTACAAAGATTCCTCTACAAAAATATCTTCGCAAGGTTTGGCATCCCAAGGGGGATTATTAGTGATGAGGGTAGGCACTTTGACAATAAGGTAATTGCTAGTGCGTTAAAGAAGTATGTAGTAAAGCATAGGATCGCAACATCATATCACCCTCAAACCAATGTGCAGACCGAAATCTCAAATAGAGAAGTGAAGAACATTCTAGAAAAGATGGTCAAACCAACTAGGAAGGACTAGTCTCTTCACCTAAACGATGCATTGCGGGCCTACAGAACTGCGTTTAAAACGCCATTGGGAATGTCACCCTACCGACTCATCTATGAAAAAACTTGCCACCTCCCTGTCGAGATAGAGCATAAAGCATATTGGGCTATTAAGACAGTAAACATGGATTGGGACAAGGCAGGGCAGAAAAGGCTACTGGATTTAAATGAAATTGAAGAAATTCGAGCTATGGCCTACGAAAACGCCAAAATCTACAAGGACAAAACAAAGACGTGTCACGACAGAAAACTGCTGCAACGACAGTTCAACCCAGGGCAGAAGGTGTTGTTGTTCAACTCTAGGTTGAAGCTTTTCCCAGGAAAGCTTAAATTTAGGTGGTATGTCCCATTCCAAGTAGTCCAAGTTTTTTCTCATGGTGCCATTACAATAAGATCAATCAAGGACGGGCACCAATTCAAAGTCAATGGACAAAGGCTAAAGCACTATCAGGGGACTGAAGCCCCAAGGGTGCAGGAAGTAGTTACTTTAGGAGATGCCCCTCAAGGCATCCCTAATTTAACTTAGTTTTATTTTATTTACTTTATTTTATTTATTTTTTTAGGTAAATAAAGGAAGTAGAGTAAAGAGAAAGAATGAACCAGCCCCACAAATTCACAACAGCCCAAGAAACCCAAAGTAACTAAATTGTCGTGACATCCTGTAACCAACTGTCGCGGCAGATGCGGAAAATACAGCCTGTCACGGAGCTTTCTTTATAGACTCAGAAATGCGTAACAGACACGCAACAGACACGGAAACGTGTGACAGACGCGTCAGGAAACCGCGTGACAGCTGGCTCCGTTATTCACGCCACCAATTACAGTTCCAATAGGCAGAAAAATTTCGTTCTATATTGTAGAACTAATGTTTTGATATAATATTTGAAAAATGTTTTGGACTAAATTGAAAAGAATTTACAATATGTTTTTAGTCAAAAACAACTTGAAAATATGTTTAAGGGTTTTAAAGGCTTTGGAATGAGTTTAAAGTACATTTAAAGTGGTCAAAACCAGCCTTTTTAAGTGACCGTACCGATACGCTTTAGGGTTTTAACCACCTGGACTTTCCAGTAGCCAAAACCTGTATCGATACGCTTAGCCGTATCGATACGGTGTGCTTTGAAATAGCCCACCGGCTAGTCGCGTACCGATACGGTTGTATCGCGTACCGATACGCCTAACTACCCCAACGGTCATTTTCCCAACGATATTTTAAATTGTAGGACCGTACCGATACACTAGGTAAGCGTATTGATACACTTCAGCTGAAGAAGCCAACAGCTCTTTCCTCATTGAGACCGTATCGATACGGTTTGATGAGTATCAATACGCCAAGCTGCAGAACTGCATTTATGGTGGGAAATAAAGGCTCCAACGGCTCCAATTCAATCCCAACGGCTAGTAACGGCTACAAACTCATCAAGGAGTATAAAAGGGACCTCCAAGCATCTTGTAATGGTTAATGCTTCAATTGTTACAACATTATGATGTCAAAATTTGTCTAGAGCTTTAATTGTCCATTCTTTGCTTAGACAACACTAGTGAGCTAAATATTGTTAAATTTGCTCAAGTGTTTAAGTTTTGGGTGAGTTGCTTAGAATTGCAAACAAACACCTATTAGAGGGATTTCTAGTTTGCTAAGTCTTTCTTTGTACAAGAGAGTGTTCCTTCAAACTTTGGGTAGGAAGCTTTGAGGGTTGTAAAGGTTGCCTCCTTAGCCTAGAAAAGGGGACGAAATTCTTAGTGAATTTGTTTGGAAATCCTTAGTGGGGAGCTAAGGTAGTGGATGTAGACCTTGGTTAGAAGGTTGAACCACTATAAATCCTTGTGTCAAATTGTCAATTTTTCACCTCCCACTAAAACACCCAATTATCCAACTTCTCCACACTTGGCGAGCAAGAACGGTTGATCGAATCGAGCCCCTAAAATCTCAACAATTGGTATCAGAGCTTGGCTCAATTGAGGATGATTCACATCCTATTGAGAAGATCCGGCAAGCTCGATCAAAATTTCACCAACCGGCTCAAATGGCGCAATCCATCGACAAACCGCCCTTCTTCGACGGAAATCACTATGCCCATTGGAAGACAAAGATGAAATTCTTCTTGAAGTCAAGAGATTACAAGCTATGGGACATAGTTGAAGATGGTCCGTTCGTGCCTCAAGGAAGCAAAGCGGAATGGAGTGCCGACGATCGCAAGAAGATGGAGCTTAATTGCAAAGCCTTGCACATGCTCTTTTGTGCTTTTGGCCCAACCATCTATGAGAAGATGTCTTCTTGTGAGAGTGTCAAGGAGGTATGGGACAAGCTTGAAGTCACATACGAGGGAACCGATGAAGTCAAGAAGACCAAGATTGGGCTCCTCACCTTAGAGTATGAGAACTTCAAGATGGATCCAGAAGAGAACATCGAGAAGATGTTTGATAGGTTCTCCACCATCACCAATGGTCTTAAAGGTTATGGAGAAGCCATCCCGGAAGAGAAGCTTGTCCGAAAGCTCATCTACTCCCTTCTCGAGTCATGGGACTCAAAGAGGACCGCCATCATCGAAGCCAAGAATCTCAAAACCTTGAAGTTTGATGAACTCATGGGGTCACTTCTCACTCATCAAATAATAAAGAAAAACAAAGAAGAGGAGAAGAAGAAGGAAGAGATTAGAGCGATGGGGAAGAAGAAGATCGTGGAGCTAGGAATCAATGCAAGTGTCGTAGCTCTCAAATCCTCCACATGCCATCATGTAGATTCAAGTGAGGAGGAAAGTGAAGATGAAGAGATGGCCTATCTCTTCAACAAATTTTCTCGGTTCATGAAGAGCAAAATGGAAAAATCCAAGCATGAATCGATGAAGAAGATGAAGGACTCCCACAAATCCAAAAAGAAGGGATCATCTTCAAAACAAGCATATGTGGCCACATGGAGTGATGAAGACTCCACCGATGAAGAAGTAGCCCACCTATGCTTGATGGTCCTCAATGAGGGGGAGGTAACTTCTAACTCATCCATTTCAAATTCTTATACATTTGATGAGTTACAAGATGCCTATGATGATTTGCTTTTGGAATTCAAGGCATCATTTTCCAAGAACAAAAAGTTGATTTCAAAAATAAAAATTGAAAATGATTTGCTTTCCAAAACAAATCTTGAACTTGAAGCAAAATTGAAAGATTTTGAACAAAAATGTTTTGATTTACAAAATTTGCTTCTTAAAGTTCAAAAAGAAAAAAAGATTTGATTTCCAATGAACTTGAAAAGAAAAATAGTTTTGGAAAATCAAATTTTTATGTTAGAAAATCTAGTGCCCCTAGATTTGTGAATGAAAAATGTTTTAGAAGTGTTTGGGTCCCAAAAGGACTAACCACTTCAACTAAAAGGATGAAATTGAAAAATGGATTCCTAAGGGGACTAAATTTTGTGCTACTAATGTCTATGGATCCAAAGCAATTTGGATACCAAAAATTACTTGATTGTCTTGTGCTAGGTGTGATGGAGAGTGATCAACAAGTCAAAAATTGAGGGGGAGCTCCATGCACACAAAGGAAGAACACTTGAAGAAGGAAGGCTTCACATCCTCCCTTGAGTTCAAGTGTGGTAAAATCTAGTTGTTTTTGTTTTTATTTGAATTATTTTCTTTTATGTCAACTAGATAATCATATATGTTGAACTAACATTCTTATGATGCTTTGAGTAAGGGGGAGCCAATTTTTAAACCAAAATTTTAAGTGTGCCAAATTTTTTTTGCCTCCTATGTTATTTTGAGCTCAATGTCTTTTTTAAATTCTTTTTGATATAACAAAAAGGGGGAGAAATGATTTGAAAAATTGATTTTTTCAAATGAATAAGGGGGAGCTTTATTTGATTTCATATCTTTAATCTCTTATTCACAATTTTAAAGTTAAAGGGGGAGAATCCCAAACAATTTTTCAAGTTGGTTTTATTATATCAAAAAGGGGGAGATTGTAGAACTAATGTTTTGATATAATATTTGAAAAATGTTTTGGACTAAATTGAAAAGAATTTAAAATATGTTTTTAGTCAAAAACAACTTGAATGTATGTTTAAGGGTTTTAAAGGCTTTGGAATGAGTTTAAAGTACATTTAAAGTGGTCATCAAGGAGTATAAAAGGGACCTCCAAGCATCTTGTAATGGTTAATGCTTCAATTGTTACAACATTATGATGTCAAAATTTGTCTAGAGCTTTAATTGTCCATTCTTTGCTTAGATAACACTAGTGAGCTAAATATTGTTAAATTTGCTCAAGTGTTTAGGTTTTGGGTGAGTGCTTAGAATTGCAAACAAACACCTATTAGAGGGATTTCTAGTTTGCTAAGTCTTTCTTTGTACAAGAGAGTGTTCCTTCAAGCTTTGGGTAGGAAGCTTTGAGGGTTGTAAAGGTTGCCTCCTTAGCCTAGAAAAGGGGACGAAATTCTTAGTGAATTTGTTTGGAAATCCTTAGTGGGGGAGCTAAGGTAATGGATGTAGACCTTGGTTAGAAGGTTGAACCACTATAAATTCTTGTGTCAAATTGCCAATTTTCACCTCCCACTAAAACACCCAATTATCCAACTTCTCCACACTTGGCGAGCAAGAACGGTTGATCGAATCGAGACCCTAAAATCTCAACATATATAAACCTCTCGTCCCATTTCATTTTTCACCTCATTCTATTCTCTCTACTTAGCTTTCAAGAATTTTAGCTTTTCAGAAATTTCCTTTATTTTTTCCACAGTTTCCTTACAATGACTACTCGATCAACCCGAATGAGTGCTGCCTCCACCTCTGCAGCGGAAATCTCTACACCAAGCCACAGTAGAATCCCCAGAAGGTTCGCATCGACAGATTCGGAGAAGAGATACTACGTCTCCTTCCAGAAAAGAGAGATGTGGGAAGAATGAGGTTTCACCTACACGAAGAAAACGGGAGATCTAGGGCTCGAAACGTTCATCTCCAAGAGGATTATTGCACTAAAGTGGCAGATCTTTGCTGTCCAACCGGAAGAGATGAACGTCACATTGGTCCGAGAATTTTATGCTGCCATCTCCTCCAAAGATGCCACGACAATAACAGTTAGGGGTAAGGAAATCTCCCTTGAGCCAGCCTATATCAACACACTTTATGTGGGCAGAAAGGAGGATGCACATAGTAGGTTTGTCAGCAGTCTGTCGCCGGCAGACTACGATAACATCATGGCAGACTTGATGGAAAAAGGTACAACCTGGAACGAGGATCCCAAGCACAGATGGACGGTGCGAAGGACCCAACTCTTACCGGCAGCCAAACTCTGGAACCATTTTGTGAAGAAGCGTCTGATGCCAACATCCTATAACACAATGATGGATCGTCAGAGACTTGCCCTCGTGCATTCCATCATCAACGAGCGGCAGATCAATGTCGGCAAATATATACTTGATGACATCCATGAGTGCGCAACAAGAGTAATGGGCCCCATTTTCTTCCCCTACTTAATCACCACTCTCTGCCGAGCCAACAATATGGTTGAGATTGTTGAAGATGTGAAGATCCGAGGCAAGGGATGGACGTAGCAGAACATTTACAGCTTGATGGAGTTGAAGCCTGCCACCCCTTTGGCATATGTGGACCCCTCTGCTGCGACAGAGCCAAAGTCAGAACCAGATTCCTCCGAACCTGTTGCGGCAAAGCCTGAGCAGACCGAGGCTGCACAACCGGCAGACAATTCCTCCAACCAACTCCTCCAACTGCTAAAAAAGATGGAGGCACGACAGCGGGGATTCATGGAATTTATGAGGGACTTCACCACTGCCACGATAAATTTCATTAAAATTGATTTAAATAATCCAAACGTGCAGTTCCCCTCTTTCCCAGAAAACCTTCTTGCCACCCCTACACCAGCTGTCAACTCTCGGACGCCCACGCCAACTATTGCCTCCACTACACCCCATGCCACGGCCGGAGACGACGACAGGCGATCTGCCACTCCCCAAGGAGAAAAACGGAATGAACCACTACCAGATATTGATCCGACGTATTTTTAAGGTTTCTCCTCATCCTCAGTTTGACAGGATGACTCTGACTCGGAGCCATCTGTCGTTCAAGAGTTAGCCAAAGACTTCCCTCCAATGAAGAAGAAGAAGCCGAATGAAACTGTCGATGGACCCTGCCACGACAGAGCAAGCGACGACAGCAGTGACAACGAACTCGAGGTCTTGGACAAGGCCCCAAAGATCTCACCTACCCGAGTCTAGCCACCTCGAGAGGCCAAAAAGAAGGTAGCCTCACCATCTCCCACTCCCAAGCCAGCCTCTGCCACCAAAGTGACTGCCCGCCGGCAGCTCCGAATCAGCAGCAGCATCGACGACAGCTCATCAACTTAAGTTCTTTTCTTTTATGATGTCTCTGCTGTTATTTTATCTATTTGTGATGTTTTCCTTTTTCTTGTTTTTCATTTTTATTTTGTTGTCATGCATTGAGGGCAATGCAACCCTTGAGTTTGGGGGTAGGCAGCCCTATGTTATTTAAATGAACTTTGAATCAATTTAAAATGAGAGTTATATGTTGGGGGTGTGCGATGCAATTAACTCTTTATATTAATATCACATTTATTAATTTTCCACTTACAAATTCTTAACAGTTTTTTAATGAGTTAAGAGTTAAGAAGCCCTTGAACTTTTAAAAAAATCAATTAAGACCTTAAACTTTTTTATACCCAACTAGGCCCTTGAACCAAGAAATTGAATCAATTAACCCCTTTGACCATTAAATCTTGACATTTTTTTCTTTAGATATTACTGACATGTGACACACTACAATTCTATCATGTTGCATTTACAGTTTTTAAAATTTTTAGAACTTTTAAAGATTTTTTTTAAATAAAACAAAAAAAAAATCTAAAAAAGTCACGTGCACTGTGATATGTGTACTGCACCAATAGATCCAAATAGCTATCAAACTTTAATGATCAAAATTTATAAAAGTCTTAATTGATTCAAAAGCTTAATTCTATAAAAAATTAAAGGTTTAATTAATTTTTTTTCTCAAAAATTCAAGTGATTCTTACACACTTGACTTTTTTTAATTAATATTTCATGCTCTCCATACGTTTGAGATCTACTATTAATTTCTACATAGTGCCAGAGATTTATCTTGCATTATTAGTTTAAGATTTTAAAGTACTATATCTCTAATCTCATGCCGCAACTAATATTTTCTGCAATCCTTTTTAATTTTTCATTTTCATACAAGGTCTAATAAATAACATTTTAATAGTACTTTCGTTTTCCATACTTTATATAATTTTTAGATTTTTAAAAAACAAAAATATTTTTTTAAAAAAAACCAAACGCGGGACTAAATGAATATGTATTTGTTTTGTAAGTGAGTCCACACCGCTCACTTCGATTCTATCAGCGTTGGAATCTCCTCCCATTGACAAGAGCCTTATCCGCCTTTAGTTTACAGTCGATCGAGGGATTTGAATACAAATTAATACTATTACTTGAATTAGTGTATGAACATCAAATTTGGATCATATATTTAAAAGATATAAACACATACATGTTGATATATTGTTTGTTTTCATCAATCCAAACATGATTATTTAATAAATTTATTATAATGAAAAATCTCTTACGTGCTCAGATTGAAGTCTAACGAGTACTCTAGGCAGTTTCTTCTTTACGTGGTTAACCTTGTTTTAGTCACCATCTTTCTCCATTAATTTACATTATTCAAAATCAAGGTTTCTTCTCAGTCGTTACATTACAATGTAATTTTCACTTATATTATATATTATTTTTTAGTCTGTGTTCTAACCAACAATATTATTATTATTCATTGTTTTCTTTGAAAGCAAGACCATTTTTGTATTTTAAAAAGAAAAAAATGGTGTGTTTCTACTCTTTCATTTGCCATTCATGACTCAACACTCAATTGAGAAGATTACAACAAAACTAAATAAATTAATAAAATAATAAAACCAAATAGATTAAAAAAAGTTAATATGGGTTTTGATTTTGTTTATTCAACTGCAAACCAGATTGAATGTTGACAGCCCAACCTTTCTTTTTCTCTTTTTCGTCTCAATCAAATTATTTTTTCTCTTTTGAGGTTAGGCGTCACGTGAATCTCACCCTCACACGCTTGACAGCCTCATCCTTTCATCTAAAATAATGAAAAATCTGCCCCCCACCCACTCACGTGTGAAAGCCAGGATCCACGCACGTGTCTTTCCCTTTGCAAATTTAATGTAATTACTATGCAAAAGATTTCTTACTAAAACCTTTTTGGTTCCTTTATTATTCTCATGTTTACTTCCGATAGTTCGGGAAAAAAATCATGATTTGAAATGTGAATGTTAGATTTATACATCTATCAAATATGAATGTATCGATTTATCAAATATATATATATATATATATATATATATATATATATATATATATTAAAACTCAACACGTGTCTCAGTAAAAAAGCGAATGATGTTCATCCTATAAGATGCATGTTCAAATTATTGTGTATGCGCAAATAATATGAATGTATTTAGAATGTAATTCAACAGTGTTTGAATTCCCTGCAACCAAGTTCAATCGACCCCTACAACTGCATAGCCCGCATCAAATTTACTATAATATATATATTAGTTCATGCACAGAGATAGAAATTCTAAATTTTAAATCCCTACATTTAAACCACTAGCTCTTAAACTCTAAAATTAAAACGTTTGTAAAAAATTTTCGTTTCCATCGTCATGTATGACATATTTTCCTAAATATATTTGAGAGGAGAATTGGTGAAGGAAACAAGTTAATCTTGCCAACATCAAACATGGTGATGTTGGAATATACTCAAAATTCTAAACCCCTTCCGCATTTTCGTCACATATGGTAATAGTCGTTCCTTTTCTTGTCACCGTAAACTTTTGAAATAAGCTTTTGGGCTAATCATCTCGTACAGCTTAAACTTGTTAAATGATTGATCATTCAATTTAACACAATTATTGTAATATCTTGATCGTGGAAGTTGTTTTGGACCACACATTTAACACAATTTATTGCAATAACTTGATCGCGGAAGGTGTTCAAGTTTTGTGGTAGTTGTCACCATGCAAATACCATGTTCTATGAACAAAAAATAACCAGGAACGGCCGATTTTCTTGTTGGCTTTGGTTTCACTTTCACTCACGAAGCAATGAAATGCTAAACAATATATGACCTTTATGCAACTTTCATGCGGACAGAAAACCTACCACAATTGCAGTCCTTTTCCATCTCGCATTTTCCATGCTGACAGGAATTGGAGATCATAATTAATTACAATTGGATGGAACCCTTTCCGTGCTGAAGACATATCGTTTTCATGAACGTTTTGCCTCTGAAAACAGGAACACACGAAACGTGATAAACAGTTGGAGAAAGGGCATGAATGATTGCAGCAGAGATCATATGGTCACAGTTTTACAGTCTCCATTGATGATTGGTTCCGAAAGAAGTGTATCGAGCCCGCGAAATGTACCGGAAACTGATGGATGTGAATTTCTGAGATGTTGATAGTGCATAGGATGTCCAGTACAATGATGAAGTAGAGGTGCTGAATGGTCTTTCCGGTTTACAGTAACTAATCAACCAGTTTCTGGTTCAGTGACGATGAAAATGCGATAGTCTATTTCAGCTGCAAAAACAACAGCCTTAAAAGAACCTCTAATGAATTTAAGAATTATCTTTGAAATTTAATATAATCTTAAACAAAAGTCACCATTCACGAATCTGTCCACGAGTATTGGGTGCAATAATAAAATATATCACACTGAATTTAAATTTAAACATTGTTTGGAGAGACATCCTAGTGGAAAAGAGGATGATATTCATCATATGAGATCCATATTCAATTTGTTTTGTCTGCAAGGTGTGTGTGCATTATTAAAGAATACAAATCTGTACGAACAAATACTATCTTTCCGTGTATTAAAATTCGACTGAATCTATAATTGCTTGCAACTTCATACGTCTTTATGAATAGAATCAAGGTTAGTGTCAGAATGAAGAATACTGTAAGAAACACATGCATGAAAATGTTGCTCCCACGTGCTTTTATACGTACTTTGCGAATTGAAACGATAGCGATGCATCATACATCCATTTGTTGATTTCTCTCAAATGATAGACTCGTGGGGACTGATAGAAAAGCATATGATATTCATGCCCGAAAATAATACCCTCAAATCATAGCATAGATTTCTTTCTTTTGCAAAGCAAGTAGATTATTTTTAAAGTTAAACACAAAACAAATCACCAGGCCTAGTGGATACAAACAAAATTAGGCCCATAATTAGAACGGCAGGCTTTGACTTTAGTCAAAAGAAGAACAATATTCTTCGTCTCTATTATTCCCCTCTATTCTTTATCCTTTAGTTAAAAATTTCATCAGAGGAGCAAACATTAGGTTGACGGCGAAACTTGACAAAGTTGCCTTCAGTGGGAGGCTTATTGAAGACATTTTCTACTTGACTAGAGCAAGGTACGATCACCACTCGTAATTTTGTCTCGAACAAAGTGAATATCGAGCTCAATATACTTCATGCGAGCATGAAGAATCAAGTTGCCTGCAGTTTCAGTTAATAAGGACATTAACCAGACAATGTCACTGGTGGCATTAACGAGATTCCTATGTTCTGTTTTTGATATTGATATGGACATTAACCCAGCAAAGTTACTATCAATAAAAATACAATAGCCTGAAGTGAACTTGTGATCTTCAATGAAACTAACCCAGTGTGCATAAAAAAAGCCTTTAAGGAACATCAAGACAATGGGTATATGATGGTTGTTGCATGTATTGACCAACTTTGTTTACATTGTAGGCATTGCCAGACCAAGGCATAGATATTGTAAGGAGCCAACAACACTTTGATATCCTTTCCAATCAACAAGTGATGTAACACATCCTACTTAATTTGGTCAAAGATGTTACATTGAATGAAATCGAATTCGAAACCAAAACAGACAATCAATCATCAATTACATGGACTAAAAATTCAAGTTATGAAGCTTAAGAGGGTACAAGGGTAATTAAAACAATCTTGGGCCTTAAAATACAATCTTAAACATTTTTATACATTTTAACTAAGTAGTGATCGATCACTTATCCTATTTGGTTGGGACTGTCCAATCATTTCATTGCTTGATGTTATTTCATTTATCTTGTTATTTTGATTTTGATGTCTTGTTTTGGCTAGTGTAATATTCTTAAAATATGACTGTTTGGGTTGCTTTTTTAGCTCCAGTTCAAAATTTTGGTACTTTATGCCCTTATTTCTTGATAAAATATTAAAATTTGTTGATAGGTCGACCGGACGGTGCTCTTAGAGAGAGGGGAGGGATGACTCAGGCCGTGGTGAGGGATAAATTATTACATGGTCTCGAACCACCACGTCATCCATGGTCCCTATCCACTAAAAATAAGCCACATAATTTTCTTTTTTTCATGTCATTATTTTATTTATAATCAACTTATATGTAACCACTGTTAGAGCTAACACACATCAGCCACATCATCGTGCATAGCTGGCCTGAGTTTGTTATTCTGTTTAAGTTGGTTTAGTTTGTTATTTCTAGCTGATAAGTTTTGGGTCTTTGTATAAATTGGGGGGTCTGAGCCCATTAGTTGATATGAGCTTGTATTCCATTTTTTGAGAGGATTTTAATAAAAGAAGTAGACCAATTCTTTCCATTTAGGGCTCTCTGTTTTCCCCTTTTCCTCCTCTCACATCGTTTCTGTGCTCATCGTCGTTCATCGAAGTTTGTCCTCTTCACCGGAGTCCGGTCAACATGGTATCAGAGCCACGGCGGTCAGCTTCGACGGAGTTCCACTGAGGTTTCTGTTCATCTGTGACATCATTACTCGAGGTTTTTCAATCTTTCCGTTTGTGTTCCACGGCGGTCAGGTTCGACGGAGTTCCACTGAGGTTTTTTCAACACTCGAGGTTTTTTTTCTTTCCGTGTCTCTTCGTTTTTTTCTAAGCTCCTCTGTTCAGAAGCCATGGTGAATATGGTTGAGGTTTCTGGTGATGCTTCCGGCGGCACTTACGGAGATGATTCGACCTCACAGATGTTCTCTAACAAACATATTAGCGTTTGTTTGGATGACACGAACTATTTACTCTGGAAGCAACAGGTTCTCCTCACGATTCGAGGTCTCGGCTTAGAGGAGTTCATCGATCCAGATACTCCAAAGCCAGTTAAGATCGTTGAACGTGCAAATGGAGAACGAATTGTCAATCCAGTTTATACCAGGTTCGTGAAGCAAGATAATTCCCTGGCATCGTGGCTGTTATCGACTGTCAGTTCCATTGTGCTTCCTCAATTGGTTGGAGCCGAAACCACAGCTAAAATCTGGAATGTAATTGCTGGACTCTATTAAAAATGTCTACAACGAAAATCATGCACCTTCATTGTCAGTTGCGGTCAATGAAGAAAGGTACGCTCAAGATGTGTGAATACACAATGAAAATAAAGGAAATCTGTGATTTGTTAGCCTTGTCGGGTAACAAGGTTTATGATGTGGAACATGTTGTAACAATTTTGAATGGTTTACCGTCAGAATATGCTCCTTTCGTTGCTGTCATTACTGCGAGTCAAGTGCCTTATACGCTAGACGGTGTAATCTCGGCTCTCGTTGATGCTGAATAACGGCTGCTTGCTGAATCTGTTGAAATGCCGATCGGTATAAATTTTACTTAAGTGCAAAAAGAGGATTATCAAGGGAGGCAAACGTATTCTCAGCCGAAAGATGATTATCAAGGGAGACAAATGTATTCTCAGTCGTATGACAGTCAAGAACGTGGTAGAAGTTCGCGTACTGGTCCTTTCCGTGATGGAAGGTTTCGTGGACGCTCGTCGGGACGGCCACAGTGCCAAATTTGTGGAAAAATGGGACATATGGCCGATGCTTGTTGGCATCGTTTTGATGAGAGTTGCAGAGGAGTCACACACACACACATCAGTCTCACCAAACGACTGAGCCATATGCCAATGCATGCCAGTGTTAGGGAGACTCTTTTGATCATTCCTACGAGCCATTTGTGGATGGTGCTGTGGTGAAAGCAGATGCAGCAGACACACCACAACAAGGAGAGACAGTGCAAGTGAATTCTTTGACTACTTCCTCTACTGGTTTCAAATCAATTTGGTGGTATCCCGATTCCGGAGCGACTCACCATGTCACTCACTGTAAGTCCTCTATGACTTCAATTCAAAGTTACAAGGGTTATGGTAAAGTGTATCTTGGTGATAACACTACCATTACTATTGAGAACATTGGTCAGTCTTTTATAAGTGCATCTAATCGGAATCTCATTGTTGACAAGTTGTTACATGTGCCAAATATTTCACGCAACCTTTTGTCAGTGTCTAAATTCGCTGCCGATAATGGTGTTTATTTTGAGTTTCGTTCTAATGGTTGTTGCGTGAAGGATGAAAGGACAGGGGCTGTGTTGTTGCAAGGAGTTCAAGAGGGAGGACTTTATTCTTTTCTGGTTCATGTTTCGACTCCACATGTTTCTATTTTTCACACAGTTGCAAATAAAGACAGTGCAGCTTACTGGTTGTGGCACAAAAGACTTGGCCATCACTCATCCGATGTGGTCATCTCTGCTTTAGATAGAAAGTTTTCTTTTGATAAAAATGTGGTATGTTCAGCTTGTCAAATGGGGAAATCCCATGCTTTACCTTTTTAGCATTCATCTACTGCTTACAATAATCCTTTTGATCTTGTGGAAATGAATGTTTAGGGACCAACCCCTATTCCTTCAGCTGGTTTCAAGTATTACGTGTCTTCTGTTGATCTTTGTACTCGAAATTGTTAGACGTATCTACTTAGAAATAAAGGTGAAGTCTACACTGTTTTTGATGCCTTTGTTGCACTAATTCAAACTCAGTTCTCTTCATTTGTCAAGGCTGTTCAGACCGATGGCGGAGGCGAGTTTGGTGCTCTTCGTCAAAATTGAGCTCCATGGGAATTCAGCACGTGTTACCTGTCTGCACACTTCTCAACAGAACGGAGTTGTTGAGCGGAAACATAGGCAGATCATTGAGACAACATTATGCCTCCTTTCTCAATCCTCTGTGCCTTTGAAGTTCTGGTCTTACGCAGTTTTGAGTGCAACATACATTATCAATCGCTTACCTACGCGTGTCCTTGGCAATCAATCTCCACAAGAGAAGCTAACTGTTTGAAATCCTAATTATGATTTCTTCAAGGTATTTGGTTGCGCTTGTTTTCCACATCTATGGCCGTACAATCGACATAAATTAGATTTTCGTTCTCGACAATGTACGTTTCTCGGTTAGTCACCGAAGCACCAAGGCTACCAATGTCTTGACTCAAGTGGTCGAATCTTTATTAGCTGACATGTCAAGTTTGACGAGACTGTATTTCCTTTTGCTGCAAATTCTCCTTCTCCTGAAACACATTTATCTTCTTCTTTCGAATCAGAATCTGTTGTTGTGCTTCCAGTTCCAGCTGAGTCAACTAGAGCTGATCAAAGTTTGCAAGATGAAGCTGCAGAACATGTGTCTATTGACGAGGGCAGGGCAGCCACACCTTAAGTACCAACTGTTTCGTCTGATACAAGTCAATCAGATACACATCAAGTGGCTTCACGAGCAGGTTCTTCTTTACCTTTGGAGGTACACACTTCAGTTCCTTCCTCCTCTAATCGTGTGGAGTCACACTTATCTCAGCCAGCAATGAACAATTTCTCTACTGATTCCCCTTCTCCATCCAATACGGATGCTCTTGATAATCAAGTTGTAAGTCTTGAAGAAGTTCAACCTGACAGTGAAGTAGTTGTTCATGAACATGATGAAGTTTTTGAAGACAGTGAAGTAACTGATCATGATCATGATGACGTTTTTGAAGAAGTACAAGCTGCAAGTGAGTTGATTACTCCTCTTGAAACAGTGGCTACAACTTCTAGCACGAATTTGATGGGAAATACACATTCGATGCTAACTCGTAGCAAGCGGGGTATTTTTAAACCTAAGATTCTCTTGGTTAATTGTGATGAGACAACACCGAATATTCATGAAGCTTTGCAACATGAGCAGTGGAGAAATGCAGTTTTGGATGAATACACAGCTTTAATATCTAATGGTACATGGACATTAGTTGATGCACCAACAGAACATAAAGCGATCAGCTGCAAATGGTTGTTCAAAATCAAGCGAAATGTTGATGGCTCGGTGAATAGATACAAAGCCTGGTTGGTTGCAAAAAGGTACTCTCAGATTCTAGGGCATGATTTTACTGATACGTTTAGCCCTGTGGTGAAATCACTCACTATCAATGTTCTGATTTCCTTGGATGTGGCAAATCGATGGACAATACATCAAGTCGATGTTAATAATGCCTTTTTAAAAGGCGATCTATACGAGGAGGTATATATGGTTCAACCTCCCGGTTTTGAGTAATACAATTCAAATGGAGTTCCACTCGTGTGTAAGTTGGTAAAGGCCTTATATGGTCTTCGACAAGCACCTCGAAGTTGGTTTCTTAAACTCAAGGGTTTCCTCTTCTCCCTTAATTTCAAGTGCTCATTGGCTGATAATTCTCTGTTCAAATATAAGGATGAAGATGTTATCATCTATATCATTGTTTACGTTGATGACATCCTAATCTCAGGGAATTCAGAAGCACGTATCCAACTTGTGAAACAATAACCGCATGATCAGTTTTCTTTGAAGGATCTCGGTACTTTTGATTATTTCCTTGGCATTGAAGCTTTAACAAGCACACAGGGGATCTTTCTTATACAACGCAAGTATATCTCAGATTTGTTACAACGAACTCGGATGGATTCAGCAAAGGCTGCTGACACACCCATGGTTGTGTCACCTAAACTGAGTAAATTCGATGGGGAGGCTCTTGACGATGTTACACAATTTCGCAGCATCATCGGTGCACTGCTCTATATATGTCATACTCGTCCGGATATATCGTATGTTGTTAACAAGGTGTCACAATACATGCAAAGTCCAACGATGTCGCACTGGTGTGCAGTGAAGCGTATCTTACGCTACCTTAAGGGTACCTTGGACTTTGGTCTGTGGTTTCCAGCACAGCAGCGCACTCACCCCAATTTAGTTGCTTTTTCAGATGCCGATTGGGGCAGTGACGAAGATGACATGCGTTCTATATCTGGACATTGTGTGTTTTATGGAGAATATATGCTATCATGGAGTTCCAAGAAACAGAGATCGTTGTCTCGGTCAACTGCCGAAGCAGAATATCGAAGCTTGGCTGATGCTTCGTCTGAGCTTATGTGGGTACAGAATTTATTAAATGACATGGATGTCCCACTACATGATCTGTCCAAAGTTTGGTGCGATAATACTAGCGTTATTGCCATGGCTGCCAATCCCGTGATGCATGCTAAAACAAAGCATGTGGATTTGGACCTTCATTTTGTTCGAGAAAGAGTGCTAGGTAATGTTTTACAGATTGGTTATGTTTCCGCTGAATTTCAAGTTGTAGATTTGTTTACCAAGCCCTTGCCAGCACATAAATTTTTGGTGTTTCGACAAAAGTTAAATGTGCTCTCCTTGTCTGATCTTGAAGAAAGAAAAAGTGGGGTGAATGTTAGAGCTAACACACAGTAGCCACGTCATCCTGCATAGCTGGTGTGAATTTGTTATTCTGTTTAAGTTGGTTTAGTTTGTTATTTCTAGCTGATAGGTTTTGTGTCTTTGTATAAATTGGGGGGTTTGAGCCCATTAGTTGACATGGGCTTGTATTCCATTTTTGAGAGGATTTTAATAAAAGAAGTAGACCGATTCTTTCCAATTAGGGCTCTCTGCTTTTTCCCCCTTTCCTCCTCTCACATCGTTTCTGTGCTCATCGTCGTTCATCGGAGTTTGTCCTCTTCACCGAAGTCCGGTCAACAACCACCCACTCCCTATTTACATGGCTTAAAAAGGTGAAGATTCATCCTTGAAAAAAAATGACATGGAAAAAAAAACAAATTATGTGGCTGATTTTTAGTGGAAGGGACCATGGATGACGTGGTGGTCCAGGACCATGCAATAATTTTTCGTGGTGAGGAGTGTTTTGGTGGTGAGAATAGGGGGTCTGCCCTCCTCCCTGGCCTCTTGGTTGCATGGGCCTTTTATAAAGGCTTGGATCTATTGTGATATTAGAATGAAGTCAACAAGACTTTAGAGAGGAAGATGAAAAGAAGTTTAAGAACAATAGATCGACCCGACGGTGCTCTTAGACAGAGGGGAGGGATGACTCAGGCCGTGGTGAGGAGTGTTTTGGTGGTGAGAATAGGAGGTATGCCCTCCTCCCTGGCCTCTTGGTTGCATGGGCCTTTTATAAAGGTTAGGACTGGTGTGACCAGGTATCGATGCTTAAGGAGGACTACATATGCACATGTGTCGATACTTAAGGAGGACCACATGTGCCATTGTATGGTCCGAAATAGCAGTGACTGTTTGCATATTGTGTTCGTAAGTAGTTGCTCGCACACTATAAGATTCACTCTTTGAGGGGTTCACGTAGTCGTAGTTCGCTGGTGTTATTAGTTGCCTCTATGATAAGCATTCTTGCTCCTAGAAAATGTGAGGTTCATAATAACAAAAGATAAAAACATTGACTAAGCAAGCTACCTTATCAAGAAAATTATTTGCGGCTGCTAGGAAATACAAAAAAAAGAGAGAAAAAAGAAACGTTGAATAAAATAGAGTATCAAATTCAAATTTCTGAAATAAAAAGTCTCAAAGTTTTCAACTCAACAATTCACACTAGAACAAGTTTGCAACGATTGCTCTACCCGATGGCAAGAATTCTCCCATCCAAAATGAATATTCGAACACAAAAAAAATATAGTTCGTTACCTATTTATCTTGCAACTTTGCAATATTTGAAGTCTGTATTTATGTTTTGTCAATTTTAAAAAATAAATTTTTTAAGAATCGCATAAAATTAAAAGAAAAAAAAAACAATAATTTTCATTTATATTGAAAAGAGAAGCACAATGCTAACACTAAAATATAAGCATAATTTATTATTCGAATTTTATAATTTTTACCCTATAAGTTTCTCATCATTAGGGGCAAGAATTCATCTAAAAAATGGTTAATACTTCGTCACGATATAAGATAAAAATACTTCAAACATTTACGCCAAAATAGAATAAAAAAAAGATAATAACTTTTATTCATATTAATAGAAAAAATACATTGTGGATATCAAAGCACAGCATGCTACAATAAAATAATTCCATGTGCGAAACAAAAGTTTCCCATGATTACCTGTTGGGATTCAATACTGAAGTACATGTTCGCACATTTTTCGTATAGAGAACCAATGCGCACAAGAAAATGTTGAAGGATCGAGATGTTGGTAGATTATTTCAAACACAAAAAATCACCTTTCAACTTTTTTTTAGAAACTCCACTCGAGCTCCCAGGCGTGCGAAGATCACTTTATAACCTTTCTTCGTTTAGGAAAGTATTAGCACCAGCGAACCACAACTACGAGAACCCTTTAGAGTGCAAACTTTATGTCGTGCGAGCAACCACTTACGACTTCTCCGACTTCTCGTGAACGGACGTTGTTATCTCGGACCATACAATGGCACTCATAATCTCCTTGAGTGTCGACACTTATGCATATGTAGTCTTCCTTGAGTATCGACACATGGTCATACCGGGTAAAACCCTTATAAAATGCCCATGCAACCAAGAGTCCAAGAAAGAGGGCAGCCCCCTATTCTCACCACCAAAACACTCCCTCACCACAGCCTGAGTCATCTTTTCCCTCTATCTAAGAGCAAAAAAGTTACTTCTAAATGCGAATTTAACCCTCAAGAAATTTCTAAAACAGAAATTCAATAGTACATATATAATCCAATAAGCAAATCATATACAAAATCTCTAATATGAATTTACAAATAATCTAGACCTTTTTGTAACAATTATTAATTTTTAAAGCTTAACCAAATGAGATTAATAGTACACTTTACCAACTGCATCATGACAAATAGAAATCTTGTTCCTTTTCGGTACTTTTATTTATGCACTTAGATTAAAATGTTAGGTTTAGGGTTAATGTTTAAGATTAGGTTTTAAGATTAGAGTTTAGAGAATTAGGTGTTAGAACCAAAATATAATAGATATGAAATCTAAAACTGAGGATCTATCATGTCAAATCATCAAGAATAATTAAACTGAATAAACTGAATGCGGAAGCGTACCTGAATTCATTGATAGATTAAAAATCTTGAATCTTGATGTGGAAATCCCAAAACTTTGGTATTGATCTTCCAAGAAGATAGGTTATCTCTTGAAGTAAAACTCTCTGACGGTGAAGGAGAGAAAAACAAGTTAACCTATTTCTTGGGGACCACTACCTCTTTATATAGTTGATTTATTAAATCAACTATTAAATATTTATAACTCTGCCCCTCATTGAATTATAAATATATCTTACGGTATCTACACTTTTATTTCCATGACATTTTAATACCTATGACACGCTTAACTTAATTGGTCACTTTATTTTTGTGCCATACTTTATAATAGCAACATACATTTTACATATGTGCCCACAATTACGGATTTTAATCCAACATTAGGATGTACTGTAATGTTTTTAGGGTTTAAGGTTTACGATTTAATATTTAAGGTTAGAGTTTAAAATTTAATTTTTTAGTGTTGAAATATAAAAAAAAAACAGTAAAAAAGAACATATGATTTTATTTCGATAATGACAACAGCAAAGCATGCTTCAATTCCACATTTACACTCAACAATTCTATCATGCCACATATAATAACCTTAAGTTCCACAAGCAAGACAAAATCAAAAGAGCATAATATTGTAAGGCTTAAATCGTTATTTCCATTGTCCCATTTTTATGACGTCCGTCAAGAAAAAAATTGGTTAATTAGAGTGTGCCACATAGCAATTTGGTTTTAAAAGAAGTGGGTGATTTACATCTTAAGTCTCTCAGGTTTTGTTTTTGTTCAGTTTAGTCCCTAAATTTTTAATTTAATTCAAAATTAACCTTAATTTGTTTCTAATTTTTATAAAAATGGGTAAATGACATGTTATGTCTTTCAAATTTAATTTTGTTCAATTTAATCCCAAAAAATTAATTAAAATTATACTGAATAATTTTATTCAGGTTCACATTCTTAGCCTGAGTATTTCCCTGAATCAATACATCTGAATTATAATAACCAAATATAGTTTTTTTTTTTATTAATTACAGAATTCTTCAATGCTACCCTAAGCCATGGTGATTCTCATTGTTCCTGGAAAACTTTTCGCATTCGACAAAGGTAACAATCCCGGCCAACGTTCGGTCTTCTTCGACAACCCACACATAACTTGCACGGTGTGAGTAAGAGTGCCTGAGTCATCACTGCCAGCAACGAGCTCTATGGACGACAGACAATGGCCTTTGATGTCCTCACCACCTTCGCTACCAAGATATTTTTTAATCAAGTTCGATATTGATAACATTAAGTGTTGCCGCCATTACACTCACTGCAATGTGTGTTTTCGGTACAAAGATATTTTTTAATCAAGTTCGATATTGACAACATTAATCCAGAATGATGAAAGAGCTCAATTTGATGTCATAAAACAAACCCGGTTGCTTGGTAGCAGTATTTGGATTTCTTCAAATACTTACATTAAGTACAAAACCCTAATCGAGAAGAGGAAAAGAGGGAAAACTTTTAAAAATATTATAATTTTATTTAATTTTTTAGGGATTAAACTGAATAAAAATTAAACTTGAAGACATAACATGTCATTTACCTATTTTTATAAAAATTAGAAACAAATTGTGGTCAATTTTGAATTAAATAAAAAAATTAGCGACTGAAGTGAACAAAAATAAAACCGGGAGACGTAAGATGCAAATTGCCAACTTCTATTATAGCCAGCCAGATTTTTTTAGGGAAAACTAACTACGCTCGCTTTACTGTTTTAGTACCATAACTATTATTTTTGACAAAATGGTACTTAATGTTACCTTTTTGTTCTGTTTTGGTACTCCAGCCATTAAAAACTAACGGAAATGATGACGCGGCTTGATATAATCACATTTTTAGTCCAAAACACTTATATATTATCAATTTAGTCCAAAATTCATTAATTTAAAACATCATCTTACTTTTTTTGGGGGGAGGGGTAAACACCATCTTAATTTTGATAGAATTTTGTCTCATCCATTTCTCAACCCCTCGTATTCTCGCTGATATCTCGATCGTGGAGTTTGGGTCCTCCAATGGACCTCTCAATGGCCCCCATTGATCTTCAAATCCTAAAGTTTTGATTGTTTCTAGCGTTTTTTTCAAACTCCAAAACCCAAAAAATGTTCGCCTGGAAGAAGAAGAAAAATGAGAAATTTACAATTTTAATCCAAAAATTAAAATAATATTTAAATTGATAGAATTTACACTAAATTGATAGATTGTATAAGTTTTTTGGACTAAAACTGTTATTTACTGAAGCCACGTCACCATTTCCATTAATTTTAAACGGCAGAGGTACCAAAACAGAACAAAAACGTAACGTTAAGTACCATTTTGCCAGAAATAATAGTTGGGATACCAAAATAGTAACATGTGTATAGTTAGAGTACTAAATATGTAGTTTTCCCATTTTTTTATTTAAAGTGCCACGTCGCACACTCTGATTAGCCGATTTTTTTTCTGACAGACGTTAAAAATGAGGCAATAAATGTGACGATTTGAAGTTTAGAGAACAAAACGTCTCGAAATATTCTTTAGAAAGCAACTCGGTACAAAATGTATATTTTAGAGAGTAACTATGCCTTAAGTCATATTATAACAGATCCAATAACATGTCAAATGTACCCAAAACTAAACTAATAATCAAAGTCTCAATTAACACATTTTCGATAACGAAAATTGTCATTACCATAATTTACAAAATCTTAAAGCTCCATTTATCAAATATCACATTTCATATATGACAATTATTATTTTCTTAGCTCATCTCCAATATCAAACTTGATACGAAAACACTTATATTGTGACTGTCATTAAATAATATCCAATTCAGCACAAGTTATTCGTCTAAATCCGGTCTCAAATTTGATTGGTTTTGTAAGATGTTTCTCCAATTCAAGTCGAGTTGATTTTGTCGGATTTATAAATTGTTATGTAAAAAGAGATCATACTTTTAGCAAGTTAATTATTTTTTTCTTACTAAACATAGTCTGAATTTGTCGAATTCGTAAATAAATTTACAAGGCAGAAGAGTGAGACATTTATATGTTTCTGAAATGACAATGAATAGGAAGGGTGAAGTCATATCCAGGTTTGAAGGCACATGAATTTGAATCATCTTCCAATTCCATCATAGCAGCCGGGACCATGTGTTGGTCCTCTCATATGTCACTCTTACTGTTTTATTTTTTTAAAACATTTTGGATCATCCAATAACCCTAAACCGCTTACATCGTTATTAGTTTGATCTTATCTCCTGCACGATTTTTCTTAATATTCATTAGGTTGAATCTAATTTTCAATATTTTGTTCTCTAATTCTAATGCTATATATAAAGAGAGAGAGAGAGAGTTTGATTAGATTTTGAGAATGAAAAAAAAAAGTGACCTACTAGAATGAGTTGACAAATATATCAAAACAAAACCTATAACTAAACAAATATATGTATAAAAGTTGTCCAATAATAAAATGACAGTTTATTGTGTATACTTATACAAGTAATATGCAAGAACTTTCTTTGAGTTATATAATTATTATGTAAGCATATCCCAATTGCTTGTTATTACAACAAATCAACCTCAACAATTATTTGAAAAATAAATAAATAAAAGAACAGCCCTTCACTCTTACCTAATGATGTTATGCCTCAACCAACCAGTTCTCCAAAATGAAGTATCTTTAGACACTATTTCAACATAATACAATATGATGTTTTCTCTTTTGTTATTACCCCTTCTTGACATTTACACCCACAAGCAAACTCTATCTATTATTTTGCTTTATTATAAAACAAGTATTTATATTATATTTTTTAGAGGCAAAGTTTTTAAGATTAAAATATGTGTTTTATATGGGTAAATATTTCATGCACAAGCATTTGTGTAAACTTTGTTTCTACAATTACATCAATTTTAGGGTTTAAAGACTTTGTTTAGGGTTTATTATTTAGGGGTTTAAGTGTAAGAGTTTTGAATTTAGAGAGTGTAGTTATAATTTAGGGTTTGTGGTTAAATTTTAGGGTTTATTGATTAAAACCTAGATCTCTAACCATATAACCCAAAAATCTAACCATATCCTAAAAACCCTAAATTCTAAAACCTACACTTAAACCTCTAAACCTTAAACATAAATAAAGTCCCTAAACCCTAAAAGTAAGGCCCTCATAGAAAGTTTTTGTTTCCACCACCAGTGCATGCGATATTTTTTCTTAGGAAAAATTCTAGAACGGGCGACGCACACCGTTGAACACCATTAATTTTTTAATGACTTTTAAATGATAATTAAAAATCTTAAAAGACTCGACATGAAATTAATCATATTTCAAAACAAAATTAGAAGAAATTATACCATTAATCATTCTTACCAACTCATCCATGATCCTACCCAATTAAATATAACCACGTCATCTTTATTTTCCACATAATATTTTCTTATAAATTAAAATTTACAAATCATTGCCTTCTTCCTTGTACCTCATAAATTAATTCTAGAATAAAATCTAAAAACAACACCCGAAAATCCAACACACAAATTAAAAGAGATAAAAATAATAATTAATTTTAATTTGTTCAAAACCTTAATATTAATGTATTTCTTTGAACTACGAACAAATTAATTAGAACAAGTCAACCAGAATCCTTTTACGAAGGGTTTTACCTTTACCCCAAATTAATTATATACACATATTGATCTGTTAAACACCCCAAAAGCTTACGGTACACCAACATCGGTAAATTCATTCCACACCAATTTGAGAACAATTTGATTGAGATGTACCGGAAGATCGGCAGATTCTGGTTGGTTTGTTATAGAGGAAAACCTGGGGTTTTTAAATTAATTTGTTTGCAATTCAAATGAATATGTTAATCATAGGGTTTTTAATAAATTATAATTAATTATCTTATTTTTGTCTCTTTTGATTCGTGTATTGAATTTTTGGGTGTTATTTTTATTTTAAGAATTTTATTCATTAACATGTTAGAATTAATCGATGAGGTATGAGGAAGAATATGATGATTTCTAAATTTTAATTTATAAAAAAATATAATGTGGAAAATAAAGATGTGGTTTTATTTAATTGAGTTGGACTATGGATGAGGTAGTGAGAATGAATCATGAAATAATTTCTTCTAATTTTATTTTGAAATATGATTAATTGCATGTCGACCATTTGAAATTTTTATAATCATTTAAAAATCATTAAAAATTTAATGGTGTTCAACAATATATTACATTAATAATATTCAACGTTATGACTCGTCAATTCTAAACTCATCTTTTTCTCTTCATTTTCTTCTTCATCTCTTCTTTTTCTTCACTTATTTCCAGTTTCTCTCAAATCTTTTTCAAAGATTTAGACAGCAGGGATTCGCATAACCAAACTTAAGCAGATTTTATTTTTACCACAATTTTTATTTTGCTAAAGCAAAACAATAATTGTCCGCATAATATACCAACCAGGATTGAATTTTTACACTTTCTCAAGTCTGATACGCGGAAGCTACAAAACATATTTTTACCGTAACCTGATGCATTTTAGACAAACCCCTCGATTGCAATCATGAAGAATATGATTTATATATCAACTTATACAGAGACAAAGCCATAATTTAAGGTTAACAGTACAAAATGTAAATTTTAAAATGTGAGGGGAATAAAATTTATAATTAATCTATTTTTTCAAAAAGAAATATATAAATATCAAAGGCAAAAAAAGAATTTGGTGCATGAGGCAAGAGCCCGTCCAACAATAGGCATAGATTCGTCCATTAACTTCATCATGTTTTAAAACGTGGATATATCATAAAATTATTACAATCGCAAGTAAAATAAATGTTTCAAGAGAATATATTGGTTTGTTTGACATTTAAAATCCATGTCATTTACCTTTTACATTGAGTTTTTCTTTTTTTCTTTTTTATGTTCATTTTGTAAACCATGTTTAGAGTTTATTTTTTTCATCAGCAACATGTATATTTAACGGGGGAAAATACAACGATCGTCACACGCGCGCCTCATTAAAAATCTCTCTAAGCTTAACAGAGGAAAAGAGTACGACACGTAGACAAGCACGAACATAACAAACGACAAGAAACATAACACCCCTCAATAAAAACCAACAAACCAGTCATAGACAACCTTGAAACAAAGAAGCACGCGACACCCCTTCCTTTGCTAATGCATCCGCTAATCCATTCGTTTCACGGAAAACATGAATGAAACAAATGGAACCCAAAGTATGACATGCACGATCGATCACACCAAAGACCTCCCAGAATCGCCATGGCCGTCAATCCAAATGCATTACCCAGCCAATAGCAACTGTAACCCCCTCGTCCCGATCTGGCCGGATGACCGGTCCAAGTGGGCTACACGGGGAAAACCGAGCGAAAACCAATTTAGGTTCTGTTAAAAGTGTTGAAAATGGCTTTGAAATTTCAAAGCAAAATTCAACAAAGTAGGCACCAATTGACAAATTGAATTTGTCAAGTTTGGGTGCAGCAAATGGAGAAAAATGATGCAGCAAATGTTGAAAAATGGCATGGGAAAATCACAATTTTAGTCCCTAAACTTTAGGCTATTTACAAGTTTAGTCCTTAAAGCTCAACTATAAATAGGCCTAACCTTTGCCATTTGAAACCATCCCAAATCATTCTAACCTCCTCCCAATACTAGAGAAATTAGAGAGTTTTCATAGAGTTGTTTTCTCCTTTCTTATCAAGAGAGAATTGTCATTGTTTTCTCCTTGTTAGACTGAGAGAAGTTGTAATTCCTATTTTCTCATAGTGAAATTCTTCTACCTTTGTCCGTGGTTTTTACCCTATATTATTTAGGGGTTTTCCACGTAAAATCTGTGTCTCCTTTATCTTCATTGTTATTTTCTCAAATTATCAGTTGCGTTTTTGCTCTATCCGACGACCGTATTCCGCAACAATTGGTATCAGAGCCAGATTTGGGTGCGTATATCTACTTACCGTATTCTCTGTTGGTTGCCACTGAAAAGTGGATCCTCCATCATAAGAAAGTAAGTTAGATATTACTCATTCATTGAAGGTGGTGGGCACTATTCACGTCAAAAAGGTGAAATAGTGGGAGCTATCTGAAATAGAAGTTATGGCAACGAAATTTGATATTGAAAAGTTCAATGGGAGAAATTTCTCACTGTGGAAATTGAAGATAAAGGCCATCCTAAGAAAAAACGGATGTCTAGCGGCTATCAGCGAAAGGCCGGAATATTTTACGGATAACAAGAAATGGAATGAGATGGACGAGAATGCTATTGCAGACCTTCATTTAGCATTAGCAGATGAAGTACTATCAAGCATCGAGGAGAAGAAGACAGCCAAGGAGATTTGGGATCACCTCGCAAAATTATACGAGGTCAAATCGTTGCACAATAAAATTTTCCTTAAGAGGAAATTGTACACTCTTCGGATGTCAGAATCTACTTCAGTGACAGAGCACTTAAACACGTTGAATACTCTATTTTCTCAGCTTACATCCCTAAGCTATAAAATAGAGTCACAAGAACGTGCTGAACTTCTGCTTCAAAGTCTACCTGATTCGTATGATCAACTCATCATCAACTTGACAAACAACAACCTTACAAGTGATCTAGTCTTCGATGACGTTGCAGCTGCTGTTCTGGAAGAAGAAAATCGGCGCAAGAACAAGGAAGACAGACAAGGAAATCTGCAACAAGCAGAGGCCTTAACGGTGATGAGAGGAAGATCAACAGAACGTGGCCAAAGTAGCAGTCACAATCATGGTAGATCAAAGTCAAGGAGTAAGAAGAATTTAAAGTGCTACAACTGTGGAAAGAAGGGTCACATGAAGAAGGATTGTTGGAGTTTACCTAAAAACTCCAATCCTCAAGAAAATATGGCAAACACTTCAGATGATGGAGATGCTCTTTGTTGTGAAGCAGCAACAGCCATGGAAGGTAGAAAAAGATTTGCAGACATATGGCTTATTGACTCGGGAGCCACATATCACATGACCTCAAGAAGAGAATGGTTCTATAATTATGAACCTATCTCAGGAGGATCTGTGTACAGCTGCAATAATCATGCCTTGGAAATTGTTGGCGTTGGAACCATCAAATTGAAGATGTATGACGGGACAACCAAAGTTGTTCGAGATGTGCGACACGTGAAAGGCTTGAAGAAAAACTTATTATCCTACGGATTGTTGGATAATAATGCAAGCAAGATTGAAACACAGAAAGGAATCATGAAGGTGTTCCATGGAGCGCTTGTGGTGATGAAAGGTGAAAAGATAGCGACAAATTTGTACATGCTGAAGGGAGAGACTTTGCTAGAAGCTGAAGCCTCTGTTGCCTCATGTAGTTCAGATTCTACCATGTTATGGCATCGGAAACTTGGACACATGTCAGAACAGGGAATGAAAGTCCTTGTGGAGCAAAAGCTACTTCCGGGTTTAACAAAGGTATCACTTCCTTTGTGTGAACATTGTATTACAAGTAAGCAGCATCGATTAAAATTCAACACATCAAATTCTAGAGGCAAGGCTGCTCTAGAATTGGTTCATTCTGATGTATGGCAAGCACCAGTTACATCCCTAGACGGAGCAAAGTATTTTGTCTCCTTCATTGATGACTACTCTAGGAGATGTTGGGTGTATCCTATCAAGAGGAAGGCAGATGTGTTTTCAACCTTCAAAGTTTTCAAAGCGCGGGTGGAACTTGATTCTAGAAATAAAATCAAGTGTTTCAGATCAGATAATGGAGGTGAATATACAAGTGATGAATTTGATGACTTCTGCAGAAAAGAAGGCATCAAAAGACAGTTCACAACAGTATACACTCCTTAACAAAATGGAGTGGCAGAGCGGATGAACAGAACTCTGTTAGAAAGAACACGAGCAATGTTGAGAGCTGCAGGGCTAGAAAAAGCTTTCTGGGCAGAAGCAGTCAATACCGCATGTTATTTGGTGAATCGGGCTCCATCAACTGCAATTGAGTTGAAGACACCGATGGAAATGTGGACTGGTAAACCAGTTGATTATTCAAACCTCCATATATTTGGAAGTATTGTGTACGTGATGTACAATGCCCAAGAAATTTCAAAGTTGGATCCAAAATCCAGAAAATGTAAATTCTTGGGGTATGCTGATGGAGTAAAGGGGTATCGCTTGTGGGATCCCACTGCCCGCAAAGTGATTATCAGCAGGGATGTTATTTTTGTAGAAGATAAGCTACAAAGAAAAGAAGAAGATGATAGCACTGATAAAGAAAAGCCAGAGACTACACAGATACATGTTGAAAATGAGTTTGAACAGAGAGATTGTTCTGAAGCAGAACCAGAGCTCGAGGAACCAGAACCAGAGAATTCTGAAGCTCCAACAACTCGTCAATCAGATCGTGTGAGAAGACGTCCCAATTGGCACTCAGATTATGTTATAGAAGGTAATGTTGCATACTGCCTTTTAACGGAGGACGGTGAGCCATCATCATTCGAGGAGGCAATGAACAACTCAGATGCTTCACAGTGGATGGCGGCAATGCAAGAAGAAATCGAAGCCCTTCATAAAAATAATACATGGGAACTTGTGCCACTACCACAAGGAAGGAAGCCAATTGGTAACAAATGGGTCTTCAAAATCAAGAGAAATGGTGACGATCAAGTGGAGAGGTATCGTGCAAGACTGGTGGTCAAAGGATATGCTCAGAAAGAAGGTATTGATTTCAATGAAATCTTTTCTCCTGTGGTTAGACTAACAACGGTTCGAGTTGTCCTGGCAATGTGTGCTACATTGAATTTACATCTAGAGCAGCTAAATGTTAAAACAACTTTTCTTCATGGAGATCTTGAAGAAGAGATTTACATGCTCCAGCCTGAAGGTTTTGAAGAAAAAGAAAAGAAGAACTTGGTTTGTAGGTTGAACAAATCTCTGTACGGTTTAAAGCAGGCGCCGAGGTGTTGGTACAAGAGATTTGACTCCTTCATCATGAGCCTTGGATACAACAGACTTAATGCAGACCCTTGTGCTTACTTCAAGAGGTTTGGTGAAAACGACTTTGTTATATTGCTATTGTATGTAGATGACATGTTGGTTGCAGGCCCCAACAAAGATCATATTGAAGAATTAAAGGCACGACTGGCTAGGGAATTTGAAATGAAGGACTTGGGACCAGCAAACAAGATTCTAGGGATGCAAATTCACCGAGACAGAAGTAGTAGGAAGATTTGGCTTTCACAAAAGAATTACTTGAAAAAGATCTTGTCACGATTCAGCATGCAAGATTCTAAGCCAATTTCTACCCCTCTTCCTATTAACTTTAAATTATCCTCCAGTATGAGTCCTAGCAGTGAAAAAGAGAGGATGTAGATGTCTCGAGTACCGTATGCATCAGCAGTGAGAAGTTTAATGTTCGCTATGATTTGTACAAGACCAGACATTGCACAAGCAGTGGGAGTGGTTAGTCGGTACATGGCGAATCCAGGCAGAGAGCATTGGAATGCTGTGAAAAGGATACTGAGATACATCAAAGGGACCTTAAATGTTGCATTATGTTACGGGGGATCAGACTTTCTTATCAGTGGGTATGTCGATTCTGACTATGCAGGAGATTTGGATAAAAGCAAATCTACAACAGGGTATGTGTTTACAGTTGCTGGTGGAGCTGTAAGCTGGGTTTCAAAACTGCAATCGGTTGTGGCTACGTCAACAACAGAGGCAGAATATGTAGCAGCTACACAAGCCAGGAAAGAAGCAATATGGTTGAAAATGCTATTGGAGGAGCTCGGGCACAAACAAGAGAATGTCTCTTTGTTTTGTGACAGTCAGAGCGCCTTGCATCTTGCAAGGAATCCTGCTTTTCACTCAAGAACAAAACACATTCGGGTCCAATACCACTTCATTCGTGAGAAAGTGGAAGAAGGGACGATAGATATGCAGAAGATCCATACCGATGACAACATAGCAGATTTCATGACAAAAGCAATCAACACTGATAAGTTTACTTGGTGTCGATCCTCTTGTGGCTTGTTAGAGACGTAAGCAACATGGAAAGTACGAGGTAGAAAGAATGGTGTGAAGATATGATTGTTCCAATCAAATCTTCAAGTGGGAGATTGTTAAAAGTGTTGAAAATGGCTTTGAAATTTCAAAGCAAAATTCAACAAAGTAGGCACCAATTGACAAATTGAATTTGTCAAGTTTGGGTGCAGCAAATGGAGAAAAATGATGCAGCAAATGTTGAAAAATGGCATGGGAAAATCACAATTTTAGTCCCTAAACTTTAGGCTATTTAAAAGTTTAGTCCTTAAAGCTCAACTATAAATAGGCCTAACCTTTGCCATTTGAAACCATCCCAAATCATTCTAACCTCCTCCCAATACTAGAGAAATTAGAGAGTTTTCATAGAGTTGTTTTCTCCTTTCTTATCAAGAGAGAATTGTCATTGTTTTCTCCTTGTTAGACTGAGAGAAGTTGTAATTCCTATTTTCTCATAGTGAAATTCTTCTACCTTTGTCCGTGGTTTTTACCCTATATTATTTAGGGGTTTTCCACGTAAAATCTGTGTCTCCTTTATCTTCATTGTTATTTTCTCAAATTATCAGTTGCGTTTTTGCTCTATCCGACGATCGTATTCCGCAACAGGTTCCCCCTCGGTTAGCAACCCTATTTTTTTATTTTTCTTTTTCTAGATGCCTGTAATAAATCCTATGTGATGGGACATGCAGCGAACAAACACGGATACAAAACCCACAAAAATGCAATTAAACAACCAAATTCTCCCTTTTAAGCAGGCCGTATCGATACACCTACAGAGGGTATCGATACCCCTTGACCAAAGTCAAACCTCTCAGTCAACTCAGGGAAGACCGTATCGATACACCCTTGAGCGTATCGATACGCTCCTCACGGTCAACATTTAGAGGTCAACGAGATGGAACCGTACCGATACGCTACAACCCCGTATCGATACGACCTAAACCCCACCAATTCCTCTGAATTTCAGAGAGTTGGGACCATATCGATACACCCTTGTGTATCGATACGCTCAGCCTGACTTGAATTTCAGAGAGTTGATACCGTATCGATACACCCCAGTGTATAGATACACCCTTGAGCGTATCGATACGCCCTGCTTTGCAATACTCTAGTTTCATCAAAAACACATAAGACTCACACTCTAAATGCATAACAAGACCTCCCTAGACACATCCAAGCATTCCTACCACCTCTATTAACTAAAATTTAATCATACAAGACACCAACATGGACGAACATCATTCACAAGACATGGTTTACAAATCCATCAACGTAAGGCATTAACAACATATCATAAAGAACATGCCATCAAAACAACCCTAGTCATTTAAAAGCCATACATATTAAGACATATTTACACAAGCAACATCTCAAGCTTAATTACAATTTCCTAAACTCTATACCCCATTGTCTAGGCAATTTATCAAAACACAAACCATACTTGTAACTAGCTTGAGAACTTCAAAAGCTCTTTCCTCACCCGCTTGCCTTCCGAACTCTAACGATCTGCACGTTGGAAACAAAGAGAGCGTAAGCCTACTAGCTTAGTGAGAGAGGCTCTATAATTCACAACGTACAGTTTTCCAAAACACGTTTTATATATATATACAAGAAGAAAATGGATGCACAAGGATCAATCTCAATACAACAACACACACACGGTTTGCACAAGCACAACCAAAACATACAAGTACGGTGGGACTACACATCACCGTTTCAACTAGTGGGTTTCCAATGGGACTACACATCAAAGGAATACCCAACCAGTGACTACCGGTGGGACTACACATCACCAGAGTCTTATACTTTTGCTACCGGCGGGACTACACATCACCGGAGCAACGACAACCATCACGTGAGGCACGAACTAAACTCAACTACACAATTAACCACTCAAATGCACTTAAAGCTCATGAATTATAAACATTCATCATACCACAACAACATGAGAGTAGAGAGGCTTACACACGGGTTTAGGTGACCCTTCAAGGTCCCACCCAACCCCAAGAGAATCCATATCGAGCACAATGCATAATTCAACAATTCTACTCACCGTTGCTACCCAAAAGAAGATCGAAGACCAAGCTCACAACTCCGAAATCCTCAATTTGTCCCCGAAGCTTCACCAACCAACTTTCTCGTTTCTACACATTTCAACACAATTTAAATAATCCCAATTCAGTCCATATTCCAAAGTAACCAACACAATTACATACCAAGCACACAACATCAAAATCCATAATCTCGAGCAGCCCCTAAACACCTCTCAAACCAATGATTCCAAACTTTAATTTGCTCTCTAAAGCCTCCAAAACAACACTTATATATAGTCTAATCATCAGCCATCAAAATTTCACCTAAAACATCCCCAAAACTCAACTTAAAACCTCTCAAAAACCTCATTCTTCCCCAAATCCGAAAATTCCATAAAACGTTGTAAAAATCGATTTTGTTGATCCTTTTTGAGTGTAGACAACTCATATAACTTAAACAAATAGAAAACTTGATTAAAGACCTCAAAAACAACATTTTTGAATCCAAAACCCTCCAAACCTCAAATCTCAAAACATGTATAAAAATGAAAACAAATGGTATCAACATGTAGAGAATAACAAGGACAAGTCAAAAACGTCCTTACCTTTGAAAAATCTTCAAAAACGGATGAGTTATGGAATGAAATAGTATCTCTAAAGGGAGAGAGATTTTTGACGTTGGAATGGAATGGAAGAGAAGTGAAGAAGATGATGACTCCCCTTATTTTATATTGGTTTAAAATTTTAATGTTCCATGACCAAAATGCCCTTAAAGAAAAAAGGAAACCACAATAGTGCCATCCATAGATTTTGGGCTCAATTTAAAATTAGTCCAAATCTTAAAACCCGAGGCCCAAACCATTACTTTATTAAATAAAATATTAAAATCGAAACCCGAGACAATACTAAAATATTATTTTCACCTAGCCCCTAAACCGGGGTGTTACAACTCTCCCCCACTTAAGGAATTTCGTCCTCGAAATTACCTGGCGGAAATAAGTACGGAAACTGCTCAAGCATGTCAGTTTTCCTCTCCCATGTGGCTTCTTCCACACCTCTATGTCTCCATAAGACTTTGACTAACTCTATAGTCTTGCCACGCAATACCTTGCTATCAGCAGCAAGTATCTCAACTGGTTCCTCGTTGTAAGACAAGTCCGGATTTAACTCTATTTCTTCCACTTGCATAACATGGGATGGATCCGATCTGTACCTCCTAAGCATCGACACATGAAATACATCATGAATCTTCTCCAGCTCAACTGGGAGTTTCAATCTATACGCAACCGGACCAATTCTCTCAACTATCTCATAAGGCCCTATGTACCTTGGGCTCAACTTGCCCTTTCTCCCAAATCTCATCACTTTCTTCCAAGGTGAGACTTTCAAAAATACTTTATCTCCCACGGAGTACTCTACCTCTTTCCTCTTCAAATCGGCATAGGACTTTTGCCGATCGGAAGCCGCTTTCAAGCGCTCACAAATCAACTTTACCTTCTCGGTGGTACCCTTAAGCAACTCGGGCATCGGTATAAACTTCTGTCCAGTCTCGGCCCAACAAATCGGGGTCCTACACTTCCTACCATACAAGGCCTCATAGGGAGCCATCTCAATGCTCGACTGAAAGCTGTTGTTATACGCAAACTCCACTAGTGGTAGGTGTTTCTCCCATGTCCCCTGGAAGTCAATGATACAACACCTTAACATATCCTCCAATATCTGAATCACTCTTTCCGACTGTCCATCTGACTGTGGATGATATGAAGTGCTGAAGTTCAACCAAGTGCCCAAAGCTCGATGCAAACTCTCCCAAAATCTAGAGGTGAATCTCGGATCTCTATCCGACACAATCGACTTCGGTACCCCATGTAGTCTTACAATTTCACGAATATACAATTCGGCCAACTTGTCTAAAGTATAAGTAGTATGAACCGGTATGAAGTGAGCACTCTTGGTGAATCTATCTACAATCACCCACACTGAATTTTTCTTAGAAGGAGTCAACGGAAATCCTGACACAAAGTCCATAGTGATACGCTCCCACTTCCACTCCGGAATTTTCAACGGTTGCAACAACCCTGAGGGAAACTGGTGCTCAGCCTTCACTCTCTGACAAACCATACATTTACTTACGAACTCGGCTACATCCCTTTTCAAGCCAATCCAATAATATTCTTCCTTCAATCCTCGATACATCTTCGTGCTACCCGGATGCATAGCAAAAGGACTATTGTGAGCATCACTCAAGATCATACGTCTCAACTCAGCATCCTCCGGAACTACTATCCTATCCTTAAAACATAGGATCCCATTCTCTCCAAAACAATACTCGGTTGGCCTATCTTTGGCTATGTCTTGTACGTGTGGTGCCAAAGACTCATCCCTCAACTGCTTCTCACGAATCAACTGGATCAATGATGGCTTAGCTTGAAGTTCGGCTACTAACCCACCATCTGTAGACACACTCAATCTTGCAAACATCGCTCGCAACTCAACGAACACCTTTCTACTCAAGGCATCGGCCACCACATTCGCCTTACCCGGATGATACTCTATGGTAAGGTCATAATCCTTGAGAAGCTCTATCCACCTTCGCTGTCTGAGGTTTAACTCCTTCTGAGACATCAAATATTTCAAACTCTTGTGGTCGGTATACACAGTGCACTTCTCACCATAAAGATGATGTCTCCAGATTTTCAATGCAAACACCACGGCAGCCAACTCTATGTCATGTGTGGGGTAATTCTTCTCATGGACCTTCAATTGTCGCGAAGCATAAGCCACCACCTTACCATCTTGCATAAGCACACAACCTAGTCCCACGTACGACGCATCACTGTAAATCACAAACTCTCTCTCCGGCTCAGGTTGAACCAAAATAGGAGCTTCAGTCAAAGCTTTCTTCAATTTCTCAAACGCTTCTTGTCTCACATCTGACCATTCGTACGGAACATTCTTCTGTAACAATTTGGTCAATGGTGCCGCTATCTTCGAGAACCCTTCAACGAACCTTCTATAGTACCCCGCCAAACCTAAGAAACTGCGGATTTCGGTCACTGATTTCGGTCGTTTCCAATCCACAATGGCTTCTATCTTCTTGGGATCTACACTAATCCCACTTGCCGAGACCACGTGACCTAGGAAGACCACCTCCCTAATCCAAAACTCACACTTACTTAGTTTGGCATACAAATGATTCTCAAGTAGGGCCTGAAGCACTAACCTTAAATGTTCATCGTGCTCCTCTTCGGTCCTAGAGTACACTAGGATGTCATCAATAAACACTACCACAAACCTGTCCAAGAACTTATGGAACACTCGGTTCATCATATCCATGAAGGCTGCTGGAGCGTTGGTCAACCCGAAAGGCATCACTAAAAACTCATAATGCCTGTAACGTGTACGAAATGCTGTCTTCGGTATGTCCGCATCCTTTACTTTTAACTGATAATATCCAGACCTCAAATCAATCTTTGAAAACACGGAAACACCTCTCAACTGGTCTAGTAAGTCATCTATCCTTGGCAAGGGATATTTGTTCTTCACAGTCACCTTATTCAACTGTCTATAGTCTATACACAGTCTCATACTACCATACTTCTTTTTCACAAACAACACCGGAGCACCCCACGGGGAAACACTAGGCCTAATAAAGCCTCGGTCAGTCAACTCCTGAAGCTGTGTCTTCAATTCTTTCAACTCCTTAGGTGCCATTCTATACGGAGAAATCGACACCGGTGCAGAATCAGAATATGTCTCAATAACAAACTCAACAGCTCTATCTGGAGGTAAGCCTGGTAGTTCTTCCGGAAAAACACTCGGAAAATCGCATACAGTCCTGATGTCCTGAGGTCTCACCTCACTCATATCCGGGTTCATTACATAAGCTAAGTAAGCCTGACACCCTGCACTCAACAATCTCTGAGCTTCCAAATCCGAAACCACATTGGACAAAAACTTGACATTTTCCCCAACTACCACAACCTCAAAGTCATCGGTAAGCCTCAAAGAGACTCTCTTAGTCTCGAAGTCAACCTTAGCTCTATGCTCTACAAGCCAATCCATGCCCAAAATCACATCAAAGCCATAAAAGGGTAATTCCATCATATCGACCGGAAACACATGGCCTTGAACCATCAAAGGACACCTTCTATACACTTTCCTAACTACCACTGTATCACCAAAAGAGATAGTGACATTTACACCTACCTCTAGCCAATCACAAGGTAATCCTAATGACTTTGCGTGCTCACCCAAAATATACGAATGTGTTGCCCCCGAATCTATTAGAGAAAGTAAATTCAAGGACTGTAATGTGAAATTACCTGCAATGACATCAGTATCACTCCCAGCCTCTCGCTTAGCGTACACCCTAGCCGGTCCTCCTCCCTCGGGCTGGACTGCTACAACATGAGCCAAGTTTCTCTGACCCTCATTCCTTGGCTGAAAGTTCCCACGGCCGCGCCCACGGCCTCTCTGATGCTCAAAAACCCTCGCTGGGGCTGGTCCTCCCCTAACTGGGTGTGGACAATCACGTCTCAAATGGTCTCGGGAGCTACAGTTCCAACACGGCCCGAATCTACCCATACACTCACCTGAGTGGCGTCTCCCGCACCTAGTGCACTCAGAAATGTATCCAATGGCCCCATGGCCCTGACGACCCTGACCTTGGTTACCACCCTTAGGTCTCGTATCCTGCTGGTACTTCTTATCCTTATGCCCCTTGGCATAATCTCTATCCCAGTTCGCATGTCTCTTCCCGGAATCAGACCCACCAGCACGTGCTCTAGAGTTCAGGTTCTGCTCTATATCCTTAGCTCTAGAAACCAAGACATCGAACTCAGTGTAGTCAGAGGCCAACATGTAAGTCTTTACATCAGTAGTCAATCCATATCTATAACGCTCGCATCGTTCCGTCTCATTCGGAATCAATTCTGGCGAGTACTGGCTCAACCTCACAAACTGGACCTCATACTCAGACACGGTCCTATTACCTTGAACCAAAGCCATAAACTCTCGTTTCTTTTCATCCAAGTACCGAGCTCCTAGGTACTTCCTCTTGAAAGCACTCCGGAAAAACTCCCATGTGATATCCACCTCAGCCATACCGGAAACAACAGTGGTCCAGCAAGCATAAGCATCTCCCTGTAGTAATGAGACAATGCACCCCAACCTACGGGCATCCGAACACTCCATCTGACCCAAGATGCGAGTAGTGCTCTCAAGCCACCCTTCTGAACGTTCCGGAGACAACCCACGAAACTCAACCGCCCCCAAAATACGAAGTCTCTCTAGGGGTAGTCCTGTCCCCGCACCCTGAGGTGGTGCTGCAACATGCATACCAGCCAAAGCTGTCTGAAAGGCTCCGGCTATGGTATGAATCAGATGAGCCACATCTGGACCTGCCTGACCTTGGCCCGCTTGAGCCCCAATTCCTCCCACATTAGCCTCAGCCTGAGGCCCAATACTTTCACCTCCGACGTTTCCTCCATCATCACCAGGAGCATTAAGAGCAGGAGGCGCATTTTCAGGTGCCTGACCACCCCTCCTAGGTCGTCCCCTCGGTCGCACCATAGCAAATAAAGTAATCTAAAACAACAACACACAACAGTAAAGAAACGTTAGGTTAGCAAAGGGGCAAAGGACTCCGGTTCTCAAGCTCTTTTAAACCAAAACAATTTCCATTTTTTTTACAACAACGCCTAACAATGGGGACTCGAACCAACTCTCAACAATTACAAGATCACCATAGCATGCATTCATACACCATGCTTAAAGACAAAATTTAGGCATACATAGCAAAATACTAATAATACCTTATCTTACCTCACTTACCGGCCCGAGGTCTCGGAAACCTCAGGCTATGATACCAATAAATGTAACCCCCTCGTCCCGGTCTGGCCGGATGACCAGTCCAAGTGGGCTACACGGGGAAAACCGAGCGAAAACCAATTTAGGTTCCCCCTCGGTTAGCAACCCTATTTTTTTATTTTTCTTTTTCTAGATGCCTGTAATAAATCCTATGTGATGGGACATGCAGCGAACAAACACGGATACAAAACCCACAAAAATGCAATTAAACAACCAAATTCTCCCTTTTAAGCAGGCCGTATCGATAAACCTACAGAGGGTATCGATACGCCTTGACCAAAGTCAAACCTCTCAGTCAACTCAGGGAAGACCGTATCGATACACCCTTGAGCGTATCGATACGCTCCTCACGGTCAACATTTAGAGGTCAACGAGATGGAACCGTACCGATACGCTACAACCCCGTATCGATACGACCTAAACCCCACCCATTCCTCTGAATTTCAGAGAGTTGGGACCATATCGATACACCCTTGTGTATCGATACGCTCAGCCTGACTTGAATTTTAGAGAGTTGATACCGTATCGATACACCCCAGTGTATAGATACACCCTTGAGCGTATCGATACGCCCTGCTTTGCAATACTCTAGTTTCATCAAAAACACATAAGACTCACACTCTAAATGCATAACAAGACCTCCCTAGACACATCCAAGCATTCCTACCACCTCTATTAACTAAAATTTAATCATACAAGACACCAACATGGACGAACATCATTCACAAGACATGGTTTACAAATCCATCAACGTAAGGCATTAACAACATATCATAAAGAACATGCCATCAAAACAACCCTAGTCATTTAAAAGCCATACATATTAAGACATATTTACACAAGCAACATCTCAAGCTTAATTACAATTTCCTAAACTCTATACCCCATTGTCTAGGCAATTTATCAAAACACAAACCATACTTGTAACTAGCTTGAGAACTTCAAAAGCTCTTTCCTCACCCGCTTGCCTTCCGAACTCTAACGATCTGCACGTTGGAAACAAAGAGAGCGTAAGCCTACTAGCTTAGTGAGAGAGGCTCTATAATTCACAACGTACAGTTTTCCAAAACACGTTTTATATATATATACAAGAAGAAAATGGATGCACAAGGATCAATCTCAATACAACAACACACACACGGTTTGCACAAGCACAACCAAAACATACAAGTACGGTGGGACTACACATCACCGTTTCAACTAGTGGGTTTCCAATGGGACTACACATCAAAGGAATACCCAACCAGTGACTACCGGTGGGACTACACATCACCAGAGTCTTATACTTTTGCTACCGGCGGGACTACACATCACCGGAGCAACGACAACCATCACGTGAGGCACGAACTAAACTCAACTACACAATTAACCACTCAAATGCACTTAAAGCTCATGAATTATAAACATTCATCATACCACAACAACATGAGAGTAGAGAGGCTTACACACGGGTTTAGGTGACCCTTCAAGGTCCCACCCAACCCCAAGAGAATCCATATCGAGCACAATGCATAATTCAACAATTCTACTCACCGTTGCTACCCAAAAGAAGATCGAAGACCAAGCTCACAACTCCGAAATCCTCAATTTGTCCCCGAAGCTTCACCAACCAACTTTCTCGTTTCTACACATTTCAACACAATTTAAATAATCCCAATTCAGTCCATATTCCAAAGTAACCAACACAATTACATACCAAGCACACAACATCAAAATCCATAATCTCGAGCAGCCCCTAAACACCTCTCAAACCAATGATTCCAAACTTTAATTTGCTCTCTAAAGCCTCCAAAACAACACTTATATATAGTCTAATCATCAGCCATCAAAATTTCACCTAAAACATCCCCAAAACTCAACTTAAAACCTCTCAAAAACCTCATTCTTCCCCAAATCCGAAAATTCCATAAAACGTTGTAAAAATCGATTTTGTTGATCCTTTTTGAGTGTAGACAACTCATATAACTTAAACAAATAGAAAACTTGATTAAAGACCTCAAAAACAACATTTTTGAATCCAAAACCCTCCAAACCTCAAATCTCAAAACATGTATAAAAATGAAAACAAATGGTATCAACATGTAGAGAATAACAAGGACAAGTCAAAAACGTCCTTACCTTTGAAAAATCTTCAAAAACGGATGAGTTATGGAATGAAATAGTATCTCTAAAGGGAGAGAGATTTTTGACGTTGGAATGGAATGGAAGAGAAGTGAAGAAGATGATGACTCCCCTTATTTTATATATGTTTAAAATTTTAATGTTCCATGACCAAAATGCCCTTAAAGAAAAAAGGAAACCACAATAGTGCCATCCATGGCTTTTGGGCTCAATTTAAAATTAGTCCAAATCTTAAAACCCGAGGCCCAAACCATTACTTTATTAAATAAAATATTAAAATCGAAACCCGAGACAATACTAAAATATTATTTTCACCTAGCCCCTAAACCGGGGTGTTACAGCAACTTTAGAGTCCGACTCCACCACAAGAGGTTGTGACGACCAACTAGACGCTGCAAAGAACGTCAAAGCAAAAGCAATCACCCGCAACTCTGCCTCATTAGATTCAAGGCAACCAAGAGGACCCGAAAATAAAGCTAAAATTCTACCTTGGGCATCTCGCAAGACACCCCCAAACCCCGCCACCGCGAGCTGAAGCGTCAACCGAGAATTTCAACGTCCCCCCGATCGAGGGCTCCCAACACACCCCACACGTCAAGGCCGAACAGCTATAGTCTCACAAAAAGAACTCGGACAATCCCACCATAACGACTCACTTATGAACAATCCCTCCTTTAGAGTTTTCATCCAATAAAATGAACGCAACTTGACCAAAAAACAAATCTCTGATGCCGATAACAAGTTTTTATTGAAGACCATCTCATTACGCGCAAGCCAGAGTGACCATAACAACGCTGCAATACTCGAGACCCAAAAATGTCGCAAATCACCGGAAAAAGAACAATGAAAACCCGGAATAAAGAACTCGGAAAACAACCTCGGCAATGGCAAACTCACCCCCACCAACACCTAAACCATTCCCAAATGCCTTGCACAAACGGACACGAAAAAAATAATGATCAATTCCCTCCTCCCTCTCTCGACACCAAATGCACATTCAATGATGCTCATCTAACACAATACCGCGATGCCTCAAAAAATCAAAAGTGGGCAAACGACGCAACCAAGCGAACCATAAGAATGCTTGAACCTTCGGCGGCACTAAAATTTTCCATGCAAAACACTCGCTGAAATCATTCTCCCCCACCCTTTCCAACATGAGCAATCGTGAAAGCCCCTTGACCGAGAAGACCCCATGAACATCGGGGGTCCATACCAACATATCACACGTACCGTCCCGAAGTCTCACCGTACCCAAGAGCGAATGTAGCTCCCGAACATGTCGCAACTCGAACGAACGAAGAGACCTCCGAAAGAAACCCGACCACAGAGCATGCTGAAAAGCACCCTCGACCGAATAATCTACTACCAAGGCCAGTCGATTCACAACTAAAGAGAATAACCGCGGAAAAATATCCTTCAAAGGCTTGTCGAAACACCAAGCATCGAGCCAAAACAACACTCGAGGTCCATCCCCGACCTGCCATAAAAAAACTAGACTCACCCATATATTTTTGCACGTCATCCGAATTCATTGTTTGCATAAATTTGTTTCCAAATGACCGACATCGATCCCCGATATGTAGAATTAAAATGCCACCATTGAGCTGCCTCCCCATATTTCGCCACTATAATGGCCCTCCACAAAGAGGACGTATCCATAGCATAACGCCATGACCATTTCACTAACAATGCCCTGTTTCGAACCTCCAAATCCGCAATCCCCAAGCCACCTAAATAACGTGGTCGACACACCACACTCCAACTAACCCGACTCATTTTCCGTTGCAAACTCACCCCTCCCCAAAGAAAAGCGCACCTCACCTTATCAATAGCTACAATGAATCCCTTCGGGGCCCTGAACAACCCCATATAAAAAACAGGAAGCAAAGAAAGGACCGAGTTTACCAATGTGACACGGGCAGCAAAAGACAAGGATGGCCGCTTCCATTCTGCAAGTTTCCGTCAAACCGAGGCTATAACCAACTCCCACACATCAATACTACGAGGATTAACCCTCAAAGGCAACCCCAAATACACAAATGGCAGCACGCCTTTCCGACAACCCAAAGCAGTTGCAATCGAGTCATATAACTCGTCCCCAACTCCAATTGTGTAAAGAGAAGATTTACTAAAATTGATTTTCAAGCCAGAACATACTTGAAAACAACTCAACAATCGGCAGACAGTCGTAGAACATTCAATAGAAGCTTCAAAGAATATGATGATGTCGTCGGCGAACTGAAGATGCGACAATGATACCCCTGACCCAAAGAAACCCCTCGAATATGCCCCACCTCCTCAGCTTGAACCAACAACCTATGCAACGTTTCTGCAACAATAACGAAAAGCAACAGCGACAACGGGCAACCTTGTCTAATGCCACGACCCATACCAAATTTCGAACTAGCACTGCCATTTAACAAAACAGACATACGAACAATACTAATACACTCTGAAATCCACTGTCGCCAAGTCTCACCAAAACCCATCAAGCGTAAAATGTGCTCTAAAAACTCACATCGTACGCATTCATATGCTTTAGCAAAATCCAATTTAAGAATACAATCACCAGACGAACTCTGTCGCATAGAATGGATGGCTTCATTCACCAACAAAATACCATTAACTATTTGGTGCCCACGCACAAAAGCCGATTGATGATCACTGATCATTTTACCCAACACGGATTGCAACCTCTTAGCCAGTATTTTAGCAAGGATCTTGTAAATCGAATTAATCAAGCTTATAGGCCGAAAATCGCTTAACATTACTGACGAAACAACCTTAGTTAATAACACAAGAAACATATTATTCGCCCCCGGAGCTAATTTACCAGACGCGAAGAACTCTTCCAAAAAACGCATCACATATCCATGAACAACATCTCAACATTTCTTGAAAAATTCCATACTATAACCATCCGGCCCTGGTGACTTGGAGCCCTCACGACCACGAACAATCTCTCAGACCTCTTCAATCATAAAAGGCGCCACCAGCCCTCGATTTTCTTCCTCACACACCTGCTTAAAGTTACCCTCAATGCTCCAATCGTATAACCTTTCATCAGCAGCGAAATGCTTAGAGAATGAGTGAACAATATGTTGTCGCAACCTATGAGGATCCGTAACCCACCTCCCTTTAATATTCAGACCGGTAATAGAATTACGCATTGCTCGTAACTTCGCAGATCTATGAAAGAATGTCGTGTTTCTATCACCCAATCGAAGCCAATTCGCTCGCGACTTCTGACGCCATAAAGATTCTTTTTGTTTTATCGCTTGCCATAACACTTGCATCCATTCTCACTTTTGACCAATCAGCTCTGACTCGGGCATAGTAGTCACATTATCACCATTACCATCGCCATCCAATCCTTCTAAGCGATTTTGAATCAACTTAATCTCTTGCTCAACATCCCCTAAAACCGACTTGTTCCATTTTCGTAAGAATTTCTTCAGTTGTCTGAGCTTCACCATTATATTGTCATTCCCAATCCCAAACCCCGACAATCTACACCACTCCTCAGCCATGCAACGGATGTTTCCCTTTTCATCTAACTAACAATTGATAAAACGAAATGGATGTGGTCTATAATCCTTATCATCACACAAAAGTAGCAAAAGGGCATGATCTGATATCCCTCGAGGTAGAGATACCTACTCAATATTAGAAAAACAATCCACTTATATCGGCGACACCAAACACCTGTCAATTTGACTTCGACGATTACCCCTACCAAACCAAGTAACGCTTCCCCTTTAACGGGAGATCCACCAAACCCGCTGAATCCAAAAAAGAAGAGAATGCATTCATACCTCTCAGCATTGAGCTACATCCAGCCCATTCTAACGACCAACGAACCGAATTGAAATCCCTTGCAACGCAACAAGGTCCCGGAAAACCGCTAATCTTATCCCTAATACGTAACCACAAAGAACCTTGCTCAGTTACATCACAAGGAGCGTAGACGGCGATAATAGAACACAGAAAATTCTCCAGCCTCCAACGCCCATGCACGAGAATAAAGTGGCGATCGACCTCCACTGAATCTACCAAAAACCGCGAACCCTCCCAAATTATCACCAACCCTCCTGATGCACCTATGGAAGGCGAGACTAGATACTCTAACCCATCGCTAAACCATAAACGAGCGACCAACGAAAACGATACCTCCTCTAACTCTGACTCCTGAAACATAACCATGTCAACCCGATGTTGCTTGAGAACGTCACAAACTCCTCGTCTCTTTAAGACAGAACCCAACCCCCTGGTATTCCAAGACAAAATTCGCATATTTCACAACACATGAGCGCCTTCAGACAGCACCCGCGATAAGTCTTTGATGATTTCCTCTTCATGGCCAAGTGTCTTAACCCCCACTATATTGCCCAATGCTACCGTTGCCGCAATTTTCCGATGCAAAATTTGCTGCCTATGTTGCAAATCCGAATCGGTCAGCGATGCGTTAGCAACGGTAACTGTTCCTCGACCTAACCCTTTTCTCGGCCTCCCCCTGCCTGACTTATGGGGCTTTGCTACACCTGACAGAAAATTCACCGATTTTGTCTTCCGGACAAAACCGTTAATCCACATCGACACAGCCTTATCTCCCGCCGATACAGCCTATGTAACGACCTGATGAACGTGAATCCCCCTACAGAGTCCCTGCCTAACACGCCTACTGCTTGTGTATTGTTCCTAACCAACTTCACATTATCCTCAACGGATACGCCGTTACCTACAGCTATCACACACGGTTGTGACAATTTCCCATTCAAATTCAAACTTATCTCTCTATCCTGGTGTCCATCCAACACTGGACTCTGTGGCCCCTCACTTGTTACACGATCAGATGAAATCCCGACATTCGAGAAAGCGTCTCCAGCCTCCGCCGACACCTGTTGATCTACAACCCTCTACAGAAACGACCCAGAATGATCAAAATCAACACTCAAAATGCGCAGGTCCTCCCGACAATTGTCTTCCCAAAGCTGATTGCAATGCCAATCCTGAGGCACCGTGGCATCCATCTGAGCCACCGTATTTCCTAAAGCCACGACATCCTCAACTTGTTTCTCTTCTCCCATCCTCGACTCCGGAACAAACTCCGACGAATTCAACTTTGATGACTCACTGCATCCGTCCTCGGAAACCACAGTTGTACATTCACAATCTACCAATGACCCAAACATGTTTAACTCTTAGATATGCAAACTATACGAAAATCCTTCGACCTCCATCTTAATGATAGAATCTATAAAAGCCATGACATTCGTTTCAACTAAAATCTAGCCACACTCGAACGATATTGGTGATTCCGTAACATCAGCAAGTCGCACTAGAGTGCCCCAAATTTTCACAATATTCTCAAACGATTCTTGTGACCACACATGTATAGGCAAACCCCTTACCGAAATCCAGACCCTCTTTGAACTAATGATCAGTTCTGGCGACCACCTCTCTAACTTGGAAAAACATTTACGAACTACCTCCAACTCAATCACCTTCTCGTGAACGGATGTGTCCGTAAACATCGAAAGAATCATAGGCCCGACAATGCGTAAAATTGAGAACCCTTGTAAACTTGAAAGGTTCATTTGCGTCGCCAATTCCTTAAGACTCCAAGGCTTCTTGCTCCATCCCACCACACAGTTGTGAAAGATATTCAGCTTATCCTCATCCACACGCCCCTGTACAACATAGTCAAACGAATCACTATGTAGCTTTAAATCTATACCATGAGAACCCGGACACCCCTTAACACCACTCTGAGATACTTGGTGCGATTGTCCTTTCCCTGCACTTCTTTGTTTGTATCTTCAGAAAGAAGCGCGATCCCCATATTTTGCCATGGTTACTGATATGTGCGATCCATATATCCATTTGTTACGCAGACATTCAATAACCCGATCATCATCAGATCGACTCCCCAATCGTACAAACCCAAAACGCTAACCATCCCTTGCCATTTTCTGTGGAATAAAAGCATCAACCACCACCCCATATCTATCGAAAACCTACCACAGGCCCTTCCAATGTAAGGTTTTCGATATCTTGCCCACAAAAACCGTCTAGACCTGCTGGCAGCCATTCCCCGCTAGATCGCCCATCGTCTATACCCGCAAGACCCGTATTATAAATTTATTTTAACATATATAAACTGGTATTATTATTAGCATGTCATTTTTAAGAACATCTACAAAATTTTAATTTTAATTCTCATTATAATATAATATCACTTGTCGATAAATTTCTTTTTTTGTTGACTGACACTTGCTGATAAATTTCAAGTCGAATATATATAAAGTATGGTTGAAGCTCTATGATTAAATTTAGGTTAAAGGGTCAAATTTGCTCATGTAGTAATTCGACATCAGCAATGTTGCCCCTACTTTTTTTTCGTAATTTTGCCCTCAAAGTCAGTCAATTGCAACAATATTATCCTTTGACTGGCGTTGACCGTTAAAATGTTGATGTGGCAGTTAACAATGAAGTCATTCATGCAATTTTGCGCTCAAAGTCATTTAATTGCAGTAATTTTGCCATATGTTTATTTAGTTTTGGAATAAAATTGGATAAATAGTTTAGTTTTTTCGGGTTGGACTTTTACAAAAAGAATATATGAAAAATCGATTAACAGATTAGTATAAATATCATTTGGGTCCCTGGTAATTTTAAAAATAAGCAAAGTGAGAACTATCACAAAAAAATAAAATATTCTTATTTTTTTTAAAAATCCATAAACATAATAAAAATTATTAAAAATAAAAAATATAAAAATTAAAATGTATTAGAAATTATAAAATGATAAAATATAAATATAAAAATTAAAAAATATTTATAAAGTATTAAAAATTGAACAATTTCACCAAATTCTCTTTAGCTTTTTTACATTAAACTGATGCTCATTAATATTTGATAAGTTTTATTACTACTCTAATGGAAGGATGATTCCATTAAAATTATGTTCAAGGAATATTAGTTGGCTTAGGCACGAATCAACTTGATTCAGTGGTTAACGGAACAGTTGTTGTTCTTAGAGGTCACATGTTCGAGCACCAGCATCTGCAGCAGAGTGATTGAACATGCATTGTCAAATGGTTGAAAGTATATTTAGAATAGATATTACTTGTAATCACCTTAGCTTTCAAAAAAATATTAGTTGACTTAGCATAACCAGAAACAGTCGAAGACTTTTTCAATGGTTTTTATAAATATTTTGATTTTTTTTATATTTATAACTTTATATCTATGTTTTATCATTTGATGAAATTGTTCATTTTTAATACTTTTACATTTTTGTATTTATAGTTTTATCATTTTATAATTCCTAATGCATTTTAATTTTTATATTAGCTTTTATTTTCAATAATTTTTTTTGAATATCTTACTTATGGATTTTAAAAAAAATTAAAATATATTTTGATTTTTTGTGAGAGTTCTCATTTTGTTTTTTTTTTTAATTACCAGGGACCCAAAGGATATTTACACCAATTTATTAATCGATTTTTCATATATTCTGTTTGTAAAAGTTCAACTCGAAAAACTAAACTATTTATCCAAATTTATTCAAAAACTAAATAAACTGAGGGCAAAATTGCTGCAATTGAATGACTTTAAGGGCAAAATTGTATGAATGACTTTACCGTTAACTGTCACATCAACACTTTAACGGTTAACGTTGGTCAAAGGGCAACATTGCTGCAATTGACTACGTTTGAGGGTAAAATTACGAGAAAAAAGTAAGAGCAACAATATTAATTTCGGATTACTACATGAGCAAATTTAATCTTTTAACCTTTATATTTATATACTTGGTGTCGAGTCTAGATATTTTAAATATGAAATTGGATTCTTTGAAAGAGACTAAGATTAGATAAGAACAAACACAATTAATACGAGACTTGATTTTGGTCCCAAGTTTAATTGGGATAAAAACTTTTTCGGTGCCTCTTTTTATGTTTAACAAAAAAAAATCTAAGCTCTAACTTTGAATTTTAAATCTTAAACACTAAAAAATACACCATACCCATAATTCTCTAAACACTAACCATAACCCTTAACTTTAAACATCAACCTTAAATATATTTTTTTAGTGTGAGGCATAAAAAGGATAAAAAAAGAGAAAAAAATTTCTATTCGATTTATTAGTACTACAAAGATTGAATATTTGTTTGTACCTCTAGAATTATCATAAGGTAAGACAATTAAGTCATCATTTTCCACCTTCTCAAATAAAGTATCAAATTTATCTTTCCGTTTTCTTTTTTAATGGATAATGACCAATGATCAAGATTATAGATTAAACTGATCAAATAATTTTAAAAAGATTACAAAAAAAAAGGAAGAAAACGCATTTGAATAAAATAATACTATTAATGACGGGGCATGGGATTTTGAGTGAATTTGGAGGGCGTGACCCTTATAAGAAAACGACCCAAAATTATTGAAAAGCATATGTATCACTTGTGATACAGAAAATAGGAGCTCTCTGATAATAAATGGAGAATGTATATCTCTAAGGGTGGTCCTAAATTATCGTAAGGCAGGCAAAGGGTGGCCGCAGCCACATGGGAGCGGTGGTCCATGTAGACAAGGTATTCGAAACGTGACACGAGTCTTAAATTGAGAGGCGACATGCTGTTTGTCAAGACGCATAGAGTAGTGATTTTTTTCATCTGTAAAAGAGGAAACATGAACAGAGTTAAGATTGAATTTTAAAAAGGGTAAATTACATAAAGATTTTAGAAATATTTAATCTAAAAGAAATAAAGACTTAATATAACTAATATCAAATTTATAGGACCTAAAATTGTATTAAACTAAGGATTAATATCCTATACACAGGCGGTGGAAATTGAAAATTTTCACAAGCGCCTTAATTTTAGGGTATATGGACTTAGTTTAGGGTATATGGTTTAGGGGTTTAGGTGTAGGAGTTTATAATTTAGGGATTTTTGTTTCAATTTAAAGTTTAGAGTTATAATTTAGGTTACCCTAAAAACTAAACCCTAACCTATAAACCCTAAATTATAACCCTAAACCTTAAATTGAAACAATTATCCCTAAATTCTAAACCCTACACC